>CAKXYN010000020.1:0-10000000 GCA_935064755.1 Tragelaphus eurycerus | reverse complement strand
GTTAAAAAAATCTTTCAAATTCCTATGTCAGTTGTTACAATGATTATGAAGTAACCTTTTAAAAAAAACAAGATCTAAGCAAAAAGATAGGGATTGCTCATGTCAAATTCTGATCATGGCAAAGGTGTATTTTATGTCTTCAGTAGTCTTATTTGATTGTTTCACATACGGACTAAAAACAATTGAAAACACAGTGATTCATTTCTAAAGACATCCCCACAAAAACAAACAATGCAAAACAACCAAAAATATAAGAGCTCTTAGTATGTAGACATACAAATTTCTAGACATTTCTATCTTCTGTTTTATGATTATCTGTCATTATTTTTTCTGTATTGATTAATATACTGCTGCTGCTGCTAAGTCGCTTCAGTCGTGTCCGACTCTTTGCGACCCCACAGACAGCAGCCCACCAGGCTCCCCCATCCCTGGGATTCTCCAGGCGAGAATACTGGAGTGGGTTGCCATTTCCTTCTCCAATGCATGAAGGTGAAAAGTGAAAGTGAAGTCCCTCAGTCCTGTCCCGACTCTGAGCGACCCCATGGACTGCAGCCTACCGGGCTCCTCCATCCATGGGATTTTCCAGGCAAGAGTACTTGAGTGGGGTGCCATCGCCTTCTCCATAATATACTGCTATATTTTATAAATAGAAATATATTAGTTAACTTTTCTATTGATGTAAATGAGTATATTGTTGGTCTGTCATATATTTAACTAATAAGCTTTGCTGGACTTAGAATGCTGAACATTTCTTGTCCATCTCTAATATTTTGATCAACTGCAGCCACTTTCAAGGCCACAGAAAGAGGTTTTAATTTGGATTACATAGCCTCTTTTCTGTCTTGAAGTTCACAATGGGAAAAGGAAGATCTGCTCAGAGTAGGACACAGCTGCACAATCTCAGGTTCATATCAATCTGATCACAATGGTACATTGGTCAGAAAGTTTTCTACTGAAGTATCTGGGTCTGGGTTTCAATGCAAAAATGACTCTGCAGCTGAGGCCTCTGGGAAATGAGTGAGAAATGCATTTGTCCAGAATCCTTACTTCCCCAAGTTGTGTGTGATGTGATGGAAAGTCATTAGGAATCTGGAATGGAAGAGCATAAATGGTGATACTAACTGACGCCCAGTGTGGAAACTCTAAAGCACATCTGAAAGTCTTTCTCTTCTCCCAGGTCTGGGTTTTTGGACTCGGCTTTTCTAATAGAGAAGCCTGGAGGACTGATCAGCTCTTACAGGTCTAAAACCATGGCCCATGTAAGTTAATATTTCTCTTCTTGTTGAAATATGTGTGTGTTTTTTAGGTCATGTAAGCATTTTCATTAATTTTCCTGAAGTTTCCTAAAAGAAAGTTTGCTCAAATAACCTGTTTCCTAATAAATAAATAAATAACCTGTTTCCTAACTATTGTTCCAGAGAAATATGAGGTCAGATTACTTAGCACTGTCTCTGTTTGGCCCATTCGAAACTAGCAGTCATATAATTATTTCCCAGATTTTTCAGTATATTTTAAGCGCCCATTTTTCAATTAAGGGCAGTGATGGAATAATGGGGCTTAAAGTTCTTTGAAGTAGATTTATGCTGTGCAGGTCAGATTTGTAGTTTGGAGATAGAGACAGTTCAGTTCAGTCACTCACTCATGTCTGACTCTTTGCAACCCCACGGACTGCAGCACACCAGGCCTCCCTGTCCATCACCATCACCAGCTCCTGGAGCCTGTTCAAACTCATGTCCATCGAGTCAGTGATGCCATTCAACCATCTCATCCTCTGTTGCCCCTTTTTCTCCCACCTTCAATCTTTCCCAGCTTCAGGGTCTTTTCAGATGAGTCAGTTCTTCGCATCAGGTGGCCAAAGTATTGGAGTTTCAGCTTTAGCATCACTCCTTCCAATGAATATTCAGGACCGATTTCCTTTAGGAGATAGAGATAGTGGTTCTATTTAACTATCTGTCCATGGTAAGACTTTGATGTTTTCCACAGATGTGAGATTTCCAGGTAGATGTGGTGGAATTTATCATTGAATGACCTGAATCTTAATGTGGTATGAAATTCTTGCTTTCTGCGGATTAAGTTATGATTGGGGCTTTTAAGATGGCAGTCATGGATTTGCTAGGAAAGCCATGAGACATAAATACTAAGGCTATTTTGTTGTTGAATGAGACATGCTATGTTTGTGTAACATCTGTATAATTGACCAGCCTTCTTCAATATCATTTAAGTCAAATGAGTTATCTTTTACTGCATAATTAATTATTCTATTAATTATTTATTAATTTTATTTATTAAATTAATAAATTAATTTAATTTAATAAATTGATTTAGTAAATTCATTAATTTAATTAATTACTCTGTATCTTAAAGCAGCAAACATTTATCTCACAGTTTCAGTCAGTCAAATATTTGGATGTGGCTTAGCTTGACTCTTCTGCTCTGGGTCTCTTATAGGGTTATCATCTCTTATAGGGTTATCAATGTGTTGCTCAGGTTTGCAGTCATTTTAAAGCCCAACTTTGAGTGGATCTGCATCCACGCTCACTGATATGGTTGTTGACTTGATGCAGTTCTCGTGGCTGTTGGATTGAGGGCCTCACTTCCTCAGTAGCTGTTGACTGGCAGCTGTTCTTGGTTTATTGTTATGTGGGCCTCTCCTTAGAGCAGCTCACAACATGGTAGCTGGCTTCCACAGAGTGAGCAAGTGAGACTGCAAGAGAGAATAAGCAGTGTGGAAATCATAGTTTTTTATAAGCTAACATTGAACATGACATTCCATCACTTTTCTCTATTCTATTCTATCAGAAATAATTCTCTCACTGGGTTCAGCCCACATTCAAAGGGAGAGGATTACATGAGGACATAAATTCCAGGAAATAGAGATTATTGGTAATCAATAAAGTTACCTGCCACACTCAGAATAAGGAAAACGTTCAGAGAGAAATGGTATATGACAGCAACAATGCATATCATTATATGTAGTTGGTGAAAACAGGATCTTAGAATTGTGGAAAACTTTCCGAATGTTGTGTATCTAATTGTGTAAATGATTAAATCTGATTTACTTATAAAATACAATGTCATATACCAAAATAATACATGGATTTATTGAACAAAGCAAAAATGCTTATGGCAATATCTGACATAATGAAGTACTTACTGCTTATTTCAAATCCTGAAAGATGATGCTGTTAAAGTGCTGCAGTCAATATGCCAGCAAATCTGGAAAACTCAGCAGTGGCCATAGGACTGGAAAAGGTCAGTTTTCATTCCAATCCCCAAAAAGGGCAATGCCAAAGAATGTTCAAAATACCGCAAAATTGCACTCATTTCACATGCTAGCAAAGTAATGCTCAAAATCCTCCAAGGTAGGCATCAATGATATGTGAACCAAGAACTTCCAGATATGCAGACTGGATTTAGAAAATGCAGAGGAACCAAAAATCAAATTGCCATCCATTGGATCATAGCAAAAGCTAGAGAATCTAGAAAAATATCTACGTCTTCTTCATTGACTATGCTAAAGATTTTGTATAAATCACAATAAACTGCAAAATTCTTAAAGAGATGGAAATACCAGACCACCTTACCTGCCTCCTGCAAAACCTGTATGCAGATCAAGAAGCAACAACACTTAGAACCAGACACGGAACAATGGACTGCTTCAAAATTGGGAAAGGAGTATGACAAGACTGTATATTGTCACCCTGCTTACTTAACTTATATGCAGAGTACATCATGCGAAATGCCAGGCTAGGTGAAGCACAAGATGGAATCAAGATTGCCAGGAGAAATACCAGTAACTTCAGATATGCAGATGACACCACGCTTATGCCAGAAAGTGAAGAAGAAATAAAGAGCCTCTTGATGAAGGGGAAAGAGGAGAGTGAAAAAGCTGGCTTAAAACTCAGCATTAAAAAAAAAAGATTATGGCATCCAGTGCCATCACTTCATGGCAAATAGATGGAGGAACAATGGAAGCAATGACAGACTTTATTTTCATGGGCTGCAAAATCACTGTAGATGGTGACAACAGTCATGAAATTAAAAGACACCTGCTCTTTGGAAGAAAAGCAATGACAAACCTACACAGCATATTAAAAAGCAGGGACATTACTTTGCTGACACAAGTCCATCTAATCAAAGCTATGGTTTTTCCAGTAGTCATGTGTGGATGTGAGAGCTGGACAATAAAAAAGGCTGAGTGACAAAGAATTGATAACCTTCGAACTGTGGTGCTGGTGAAGACTCTTGAGAGTCCCTTGGACTGCAAGGAGATCAAACCAGTCAATCCTAAAGGAAATCAACCCTGAATATTAATTGGAAGGACGGATGCTGAAGCCGAAGCTCCAATACTTTGGCTACCTGATGCGAAGAGCTGACTCATTGGAAAAGACCCTGATGCTGGGAAAGACTGAAGGCAGAAGGAGAAGAGGGTGACAGAGGATGAGATGGTTGGATGGCATCACTGACTCGATGGACATGAGTTTGAGCAAGCTCCGGGAGATGGTGAAAGACAGAGAAGCCTGGCGTGCTGCAGTCCATAGGATCACAAAGAGCTGGACATAACTGGGTGACTGAACAACAATGCTTGAAGGAAATCTTTAATTTTACCCAGTTTTATAAAATTTGAAGAAATATTTATTGAGAATTTTTGAGGCAGATACTATTTGAACATTATTCTTGTGTAGGCTTTTTAATTTAGGAGGGAAACATTATTATTTTGTCCATTTCCAAATGGTTCAGATATTTAGAAGTATCCAGAGTATGCAAGACATTCGACTTGTGTCAGCAGGCTTCTTAAAAAATACGTATACATTGTGCTTCAGTCTCCTTCCGCATTCTAGATTGCCAGTCTACATGCTTTCATTTTCTCTTTTCCTGCAGAGAAGTCCATCATTTCCTCTGCTTCTACTTTCAACGTATTTTCTTTCATTTCTTCAGTGACACATGTATTTATGGTTTCAGGGATCGTTGACATTCAGTGATGTGGCCATAGGATTCTCTCAGCAGGAGTGGGAATGCCTGGACCCTGTTCAGAAGACTTTGTATCGGGATGTGATGATGGAGAACTATGGTAACTTGGTCTCATTGGGTACGTTCATCAGCCTCAAATAATTTAGGTTAATTTAGAATCTGCTCTATAGGCTATGTATTTTTTCCACTGTGATTTGCAGGGCTGCCTTTCAAGAAACTAACTAAATTTGTCTTTCCTCTTCCCCCAAAAGTGGCTGAGCTTTGTCAGGTTAGAAATGGCAGCACCATTAAATACCTTAATCTTCTCTATCCTTCAGTCATACTTATATCTCCATGTGTTCTCTTTTTGTATTTGCATCTCTTCCAAAATGACCAAGCAGCTAAATTAGAAATTTGTGGCATATATTGTGCAACATGGTCAAAGGATCGAAGTTTTTTTGTTTATTTGTGTTCCAAATTGCTCTAATACTTCATTTTATGATTTGAAACAGTTTTAGGGATATTAGCTTATCACAGGGCCCTGAATTGCTCTGAGAGCCTCCACAGTTTGTATGATAATGGGTTGGATAATTGGAATTTACTTAAAATTGTACCAAATGCAGTTCATTTCCTAAAACAAAAGTCTTCATCTGATTTGTTGTTGAAAGTTGTGATTGGTGAAAATTACATTCAAATGGAATGAATATCTTATAGCTGTCTTTTCTTTTGTCCTCTAGTGATACTACAGCATAAGAATAAAGTTAATAGTTAACATTTTGATTACTGTGCAGTAATCGTTATTCTAGGTACATTATGTGATTTAACTTATTAAAATAACTTGAGTATTAACTGATTTAATTCCCCCAACAGTACTATTATCCCCATTTTATAAAAGGAAAATACTGAGGTGCAGTGGGTTTAAATGAATTGTTCAAAGTTGTGCCAAAGGCAGGAATTGATTCCAGGCTTCAGAGTATCTTTTTAACCACATTATGCTTGATCTCTAGAGTTAGAAGACATATGAGTTTGAATTTTAAACACACCAAGACAAAAACTTTACCTTACCAACTGATCTCTTGTTCTTTAATTCTCTCATTCTTCTCTAAAATAGTCGATATCATTACGATATTTTATAATTGTAATTATAATTTTAATCTTGACTAGTCACAATTTATTTCTCTATCCTGTGGCATTCTTTTTTCTTTAAAGCAGGCCATTCCATTTCTAAGCCAAATGTAATTACCTTGCTGGAACAAGGAAAAGAGCCCTGGCTAGTTGTGAGAGAAGAAACAAGAAGTTGGTGTACAGGTAAGAGCCAGTCAGGCAGAAGTCATTTGTGTAAGTGGTAGCCCAGGTGGTGTATACTTGGTAAACATATCCCTGAAACATTAGTTGAAAGCTCCCTTCTCAGTGATGTATGCTAAGTTGCTTCAGTCGTGTCCAACTCTTTTTGACCTCGTGAACTGTAGCTCACTAGGATCCTCTGTCCATGGCATTTCCGAGCCAAGATTACTGGAGTGGGTTACCATATCCTTCTCCAGGGGATCATCCTGACCTAGGTATCAAACCTGAGTCTCCTGCATTGCAGGCAGATTCTTTACCGACTGAGCCACCAGGGAAGCTCAGTAACTGCATGTTTAACAATCTTAGAAAGTTTACATTACTCCATTCCACTTACTCCATATCCTTTTCAACACTTGATCTTGTCAGTCCCTTAAATTCTAAATTCTTAAATTCTAGATACTATAGTTGGTATGTAGTAGTATCTTAGTGGTTTTAATTTACATTTCCATGATGACTAATCATCTTGAGTTTCTTTCATTTACTGATCATTCATATTTTTAGGAGTATTTGTTCAAATCTTTATCCATTTGAAATCATTATTTTCTTACACTTGAAGGGTAACTGTTCTTTATTTTGCAACAGAAGGAAGTTGTTTTGGAACATTAAAAACATTTTCCCCACAATTTGTCTTACCTATTTTATTAATATCTTAAAAGGAGTTTTAAAATTTTTATATATTCCAATTTATCAAATTCCTCTTTTATGATTTTTTTTTGGGGGGTATACTATAAAAAAAATCTTTGTCTGCCCCAAGGTGGCAAAGTTTTGTCCCTATTTTTTCTTGACCTTTTTTAAGTTTTGCTTTTACATTTAGTTCTGTATTCATTTTAAGTTAATTTTTTATTACAGTGTGAGTAGGGTTCAGGACTAATGGTTTTCCTATGGATACAGTTATTCTAGCACCATTTTTTAAAAAAGGAATTTCCTTTCCCCTTTGGATTGCTTTGGCACCCCATTGGGTTATATGTGTGTGTGTCTATTTCTGATCTCTATTGTGTTCTTCATGTTGGCATAGAAAGTGAGAATCTTGAGGTAGATTTTTTCATTTGTGACCTTTGTTGAATTGAGGTAGTTTTCTTTTGTTCCTAGTTTGCTGCTTTCTTTTTTGTTGTTGTTTGTTTTTGCTATGAATGGGCGTTCAATTTTGTCAAATGCTTTATCTGAGTCTATTAAAATTTTTTTTTGAAACTTGACATTTCCTGTGTCCCCTCGTAATCCTTCCTCCTCTGTCTCCTTCCAACTTCCCTAGGTAAGCACTGATCTACTTTCTACTTTCTATCACAACTGAGTTGATTGCATTTTCTGTAGTTTTATATAAACATGATAGTGTGAAGTTTTTCATCTTCCTTTAGTCAGAGTAATTATGTTGAAGTTCATCATGTTGTTATTTGTATTTTACTGTTTAATGCTCAGTACTATACCAGTATTTGATTATACCACTGTTTGTTTCTTCATTATTTGTTGATGGACATTTTTGGGTTTTAGCAATGACAAATTAAGATGCTGTAGATATTTGTTTACAAGTTTTTGAATGGACATATGCTTTCATTTCTTTATGCTAAATACCGATCAGTTGAATGCCTGGATTATATGGTACATGTATGATTAAATGTCTAAGACTTAAAATTCATTTATTTTTGGCCATGCTGGGTCCTCATTGAGGCTCAAGGGCTCTCTCTAGTTGCAGCACATGGGGGCTATTCTCTAGTTGCAGTGCGTGGCTTCTCATTGTAGTGGCTTCTCTTGTTGCAGAGCATGGGCTCTAGGGTGCGGGTTTTAGTAGTTGTGGCTCACAAGCTTAGTTGCCTGGTGGCATGTGGAATCTTCCTGGATCAGGGATCGTACCTGCATCCCCTGCATTGGCAGGTGGATTCTTAACCACTGGATCACCAAGGAAGTCCAAGATTTTAAATTTAGATAAATAAGATTATACATTTAAATTTGTAAGAAACTTTTATAGAGTTTTTATACCATTTCACATCTCTATGAGCTCTAAGAGAAGGGTGGATCCTCCATATCTTATAAACAATTGATATGATAAGTCTTTTTAATTAATCAGATTTAAGCCACAACAAAATGCCACTATATACTTATTTGAAAGGCCAAAATTTAAAAAGACTTGGAAGAAACACAAGTTGGAATCAAGATTGCCGGGAGAAATATCAATAACCTCAGATATGCAGATGACACCACTCTTATGGCAGAAAGTGAAGAGGGGCTAAAAAGCCTCTTGATGAAAGTGAAAGTGGAGAGTGAAAAGGTTGGCTTAAAGCTCAACATTCAGAAAACGAAGATCATGGCATCTGGTCCCATCACTGCATGGGAAATAGATGGGGAAACAGTGGAAACAGTGTCAGACTTAGTTTTTCTGGGCTCCAAAATCACTGCAGATGGTGACTGCAGCCATGAAATTAAAAGACGCTTGCTCCTTGGAAGGAAAGTTATGACCAACCTAGATAGCATATTCAAAAGCAGAGACATTACTTTACCAACAAAGGTTCGCCTAGTCAAGGCTATGGTCTTTCCTGTGGTCATGTATGGATGTGAGAGCTGGACTGTGAAGAAGGCTGAGCGCTGAAGAATTGATGCTTTTGAACTGTGGTGTTGGAGAAGACTCTTGAGAGTCCCTTGGACTGCAAGAAGATCCAACCAGTCCATTCTGAAGGAGATCAGTCCTGGAATTTCTTTGGAAGGAATGATGCTAAAGCTGAAACTCCAGTATTTTGGCCACCTCATGCGAAGAGTTGACTCATTGGAGAAGACTCTGATGCTGGGAGGGATTGAGGGCAGGAGGAGAAGGGGACGACAGAGGATGAGATGGCTGGATGGCATCACTGACTCGATGGATGCGAGTCTGGGTGACCTCCGGGAGCTGGTGATGGACAGGGAGGCCTGGCGTGCTGCGGTTCATGGGGTCGCAAAGAGTCGGACACGACTGAGCGACTGATCTGATCTGATCTGCTCTGATCTGATTGACATCTTAATAATACCAAGTTTTACATCCAGTGAACATGATATATCTCTCCATTTATTTATTTATATTTCTCAGCTGTGTTTTGTAGTTTATAGTGTACACCTTTTTGGTTCAGTTCAGTTGCTCAGTCGTGTCCGACTCTTTGTGACCCCATGAATCACAGCACGCTGGGCCTCCCTGTCCATCACCAACTCCCAGAGTTCACTCAAACTCACGTCCATTGAGTTGGTGATTCCATCCAGCCATCTCATCCTCTGTCGTCCCCTTCTCCTCCTGCCCCCAATCCCTCCCAGCATCAGAGTCTTTTCCAATGAGTCAACTCTTCGCATGAGGTGGCCAAAATACTGGAGTTTCAGCTTTAGCATCATTCCTTCCAAAGAAATCCCAGGGCTGATCTCCTTCAGAATGGACTGATTAGACCTCCTTGCAGTCCAAGGGACTCTTAAGAGTCTTCTCCAACACCACAGTTCAAAAGCATCAATTCTTTGGCGCTCAGCTTTCTTCACAGTCCAACTCTCACATCCATACATGACCACTGGAAAAACCATAGCCTTGACTAGACGGACCTTTGTTGACAAAGTAATGTCTCTGCTTTTGAATATGCTATCTAGGTTGGTCATAACTTTCCTTCCAAGGAGTAAGCGTCTTACACATCTTTTTTGAGATATATCCCTCATGATATCCTATTTTTGATACTACTTTAAAGTTTTTAAAATTTGAATTCCCGAGTGTTCTCTCATATTTATTGTACATATTGGTTGTATATGCTTCAGGCTTGCTAAACTCAGTTATTATCTTTTAGTAGCTGTTTTGTAGATTACATTTGACTTTCTACATGTATGATTAAGTAATCTTGATTAATGACATGTTTGTTTCTTAGCTTTTCTCCTGCATGCCTTTATTTATTTTCTTGACTTATTGCATTGCCTGAAACTTCTAGTCCAGCGTTGAATAGAAGTGCTGAGGGCATAACTTTTTATTGTTCTTGATCATATGTGGTAAGCATAATTCTCTCACCATTGGATATGATGTTGGCTGTGGGTTTTTGGCAGGTGATCTTTATTAGGATAAGTTCTTTTTTCCTAGTTTACTGTAATTTTTTTTTTTTTTAGATTTTCTTTAATATGAAGTATTTTTTAAAGTCTTTATTGAATTTGTTACAATATTGTTTCTGTTATTTATGTTATGGTTTTTTGGCTGCAAAACATGTGGGATCTTAGCTTCTCGACTAGGAGTTGAACCCACACCCCCTGCATTGGAAGGCAAATTCTTAACCATTGGATCACCAAGAAAGTCCCTGTTGTGAGTTTTTATGAGGGACAGATACGACTTTTATTAAATTCTTAAAAAAAAATTTTTTTTAGACATGATCCATATGGGTTTTATAGTTAATTATATTGATGGAATTTTCAAATATTAAACCAGTCTTGTATTCCTGTGATTGATCATTGATATGGTCTGAATGTTTCTATACCCTAGTATGCATATATTGAAATCCTAACTCCCAAAGATAATGGCATTTGGAGGAAAAGCCCTTGGGATTTGATTAGGGCATGAAGGTAGAGCTCTTATGAGTAGAATTAGTGTTCTTATTAAGAGTTCCCACAAAGATTCCTAACCCCTTACACTGTATGAGAATGCATTGAGAGGGTACTGGATATGAACTAGGAAGAAGGCCTTTCCCAGAATATGATCATACTGTTCCCTTGATCTTGGACTTCTTAGTCTTTGGAACTGAGAGAAATAAATTTCTGTGTTTATGAACTATCCAGGGTATTTTTTGTTACAGTAGCCCAAATGGACTAAGACAGGCATAATGTATTATCCTTTTTATATGTTGATCAATTCTGTTAAGATAATGTTTAGTGTTTTGCATATATGTTTACAAAGACTTCCCAGATGGCTCAGTGATAATCCACCTGCCAAGCAGGTTCTATCTCTTGGTCAAGAAGATTCCCTGGGGAAAGAAATGGCAACCCACTCCATTATTCTTGCCGGGTAATTCCATGGACAGAGGAGCCTGGCAGGCTACAGTCCATAGGGTCACAGAGCTGGACTTGACTGATCGACTAAGCATGTACACAAATATGTTTACAGGATTTTATACTGTGTAATTTTCACTTCTTACAATGTTTTTCTCCTGTTTGGTATCACAGTAACTAGCTACATAGAGTGATTCACTCCTCAATTTTCTGAAAGAGTTTGTTTAGAATTGGTAGTACTTCTTCACTAAGTATTTGAAACAGTTCACCAGTGAAATCACTTGTGCTTGTAATTTTCTTCATGGAGAGGTTGTCAAATTGTTTGTAGGTATAGTGTTGCCACACTGATTTATATCCTCATGCACATGTCATTGTTGGTAAGGGTGAATGTTGTACTGATCCATACCCAAATGGGCTTCCCTGATAGCTCAGTTGGTAAAGAATCTGCCTGCAATGTAGGAGATCCAGGTTTTATCCCTGGGTTGGGAAGATCCCCTGGAGAAGCGAAAGGCTACCCACTCCAGTATTCTGGCCTGGAGAATTCCATGGACTGTATATAGTCCATGGGGTCACAACAAGTCAGACACAACTAAGCGCCTTTCACTTTCACATACCCAAATACCAAATTAAGAAATCTCCTTTTCTGGCTATTTTTGTCCCACCATTCCTCCCTTGCTTTCTAGTTTGGCAGTGCTCCCTCTCATTGTTCTTATAGCCAGAAATATTGTGGAGTTTCTGTTGGAAGTTTTGTAGCCCATGCTTACCCCACAATAACTGGGACCTGCCTTGAAACACGGACATGAGAGTGAGTTAAGCAAGAAACTCAGCTCAGTTTCAGCTGCTTTGTAAAGTCTGACTCCTTTCCAAAGCCCTCCTGATTTATTTACAGCCTTAATGTAGTCAGTTTTTGTGTTTTGTCAAGTGTTAATTGTTGAAATCAGTCAGAAAGGGGGCAGGCCATAGGAACTTCATGCTGTCATACTGGTACTAGGACTTCTTCAATTAGAGTTATTTAATGATGAGAAACAATTTTTTTCTCTTGTATCACTGCTGATTCATTGCTTTTTATTGCATGGTTTTTACCTGTCACAATCATTTTTATGCCACTATTTTTTAAATTTTTTGGCCAGGTTAAGCTTTCTAAGCCTTTGAATTCTTCCTCTCTTTTTGGCATAAGAGCCTAAATTTTCCCTTTGTCCAGCTATGCTGTATCCATTTTTTTAGATCTAGATATTGAGAAATTACAATACAGGTGTTAAAATATGTTTATTACTTTTTTTCCTTGCAGCTTTTTTTCTCTTTCTTCTGTAGCATCTGATTGGTTTAGGCTTTCTCTTCTGTGGTCAGTTTTGATAAATTTTCCTAGAAAGTAATCCATACTTTCAAAAGTAGTCATGTAGTATAATTCATACAAATTATACCTTACAGTTTAAATAAATTCCTGTTTCTTTTAATTCCTCTGATGATTCTTGTTTTCCTCATATTATCATTTGTTTTTAATTGTCTTTTTTAATTGATTTATGTAACGCTTCATATAATGATTTTTTTTAAGCACCAGCTCTTTATTTGTTAATGCTACTGTTTTCTAACTCATTATGTTCTACTTTTATCTTTACTTCCTCCCTCTACTTTGTTGTTTGTTGTTTATTTTTTACATATTAGGCTTTGAGTTTCAAATCACTTTTTTGTAGAGATAATTATTTTAGGTTTTCAGTTCTCTGCCTGGTGAAACAATGCCCGAGATTCAGATATGGGTTTGTTTTCTATGTGGTTCACTTATTAGAATTCTTTTATTTTAGTTTTTTCTTCACATAGTGATCTAGCATTTTTCAAGAAGGCATTTTCATTTCCACATGAAAGTGCTTTTGGTTTCTAGTATTTATTAATTCCCATTGTTATCAATTTTGGAACATGTGGTTAATATTCTTTCAATTTTTTATACACATACCACACCATACGCTGCTGCTACTGCTACTGCTAAGTCGCTTCAGTCGTGTCCGACTCTGTGCGACCCCATCAACGGAAGCCCACCAGGCTCCCCCGTCCCTGGGATTCTCCAGGCAAGAACACTGGAGTGGGTTGCCATTTCCTTCTCCAATGCGTGAAAGTGAAGTCGCTCAGTTGTGTCCGACTCCAAGCGACCCCATGGACTGGAGCCTACCAGGATCCTCCGTCCATGGGATTTTCCAGGCAAAAGTACTGGGGTGGGGTGCCATTGCCTTCCCCGCACCATACGCTAGTTACAAGAAATTATTTTTTGCCCTCAACTCATAACCTCCTCATTAAACACTTTGTATTTTGATCAAGATACTTCACAGAGACTTTTATCATTCAGCCCCCAACTGCTAGTTGTTTTTCATATAATTCTTGGTGCTCTTCTAGACTCTCTTGTATAATTCAAGTTCCCTCTTTTGCCCAAAGTCCCTAAATGTTCAAAATACTATATGACTTGTATGTATACCTGGTATATATCAGAGAACTGATTGACAAACTTTTCTGGGGATGACTAGAATGGTTGATGATGATGATGTGATGTTTAGTCGCTAAGTTGTGTCCAACTCTTGTTAACGCCGTGGACGGTAGCCTGCCAGGCTCTTCTGTCCCTGGGATTTCCCAGGCAAGAATACTGGAATGGGTTGCTATTTCCATCTGCAGAAGATCTTCCCAAATAAGGGATCGAATCCATGTCTCCTGCATTGGTAGGCAGATACTTTACCATCAGGGTAAAGCCTTGACCAGAATGGTTGGCCTTGGTTAAAAAGGAAAGCTAGAGAGGACCTGAGAAAAGCTATGAAGGAATGAATAAGATTGAACATGTATAAGGATGAGAAATAATAAAATGTCAGGGGAGGAGTAACTAAGCAAAGACCCTCAGTATCTTAATTAATATATATATGAAGAATAAATAAAAGCACATGTGGCTATGCACAGAGGGAAAGTGTCACAGTGGTGGAAATGCATATTTTTAGGGGAATTGTAATTAAAGACTGATCAGGTATAAATAATTGCTTTTTGAAATTTTATATATGTACATATTTATATTTTAGATGGAAATAGTATTTAGAGATGGCTGATACTGGCTCTCTAGGGACAAGATTTTGCATATCATCCTAAGTCTAGTTTTAGTTACATTACATTGACTGCTTGAAATTGCCTGTGGTGGGACTGTTTACACCATAGACATTGGCAAACACTATAAATCAGGGCTGGATGTGTTAGGTGTGTGTCTTTGTAGAGCTGGTTGTTAAACATTTACCAGTACTGTACTGCATAAACTTACTTTTTCTGAGCCCTCCTTTTAAATTTTCAAGTTTTATAACTGTATTTTAGAGTTCTTTAAACCATCTTTACTGGGTGAAATTTTCAGTTTTTCTCTTATTTCTATAAAATGTTTTGTGGTCAAAGGAACTTTTTTCTTATTTGTTTTAGATTTGGATTCAAGATACGAAATAACCAGCAATGGAAAAGCATACCTTTATAAAAAACGTTCATCTCTTACTCTACCTCACAGAATTGATAATGGAGAGAAACCATATGAATGTAAGGAATGTGGGAAGACCTTTAGTCGTCATACAGACCTAAAAGTACATCAAGTAATTCATACTGGTGAGAAACCGTATGGATGTAAGGAATGTGGGAAGGCCTTTAGTCGTCCTACAGACTTAAAAGTACATCAAGTAATTCATACTGGTGAGAAACCGTATGAATGTGAGGAATGTGGGAAGGCTTTTAGTCGTCTTACAGACTTTAAAGTACATAAGAGAATTCATACTGGTGAGAAACCCTATGAATGTGAACGATGTGGAAAGGCTTTTAGTCGTGCCTCCAACCTTGCTCAACATGCCAGAGTTCATACTGGTGAGAAATCCTATGAATGTAAGGAATGTGGGAAGGCCTTTAGTGATGTTGGAACACTTAAAATACATCAGAGAATTCATACTGGTGAGAAACCGTATGAATGTAAGGAATGTGGGAAGGCCTTTAGTCAAGCCTCAAACCTCATACAACATGACAGGATTCATACTGGTGAAAAACCCTATGAATGTAAAGACTGCGGGAAGGCCTTTAGTCATGCTTCACATCTTGTTAGACACGAGAGAATTCATACTGGTAAGAAACCCTATGAATGTAAGGAGTGTGGGAAGGCTTTTAGGAGTAGCCATCAACTTACTATACACCATAGATTTCATACTGGTGAGAAACCGTATGAATGTGAGGCATGTGGGAAGGCCTTTAGTGTGTATGGACGACTTACTCGACATCAGAGTATTCACAGTGGTGAGAGACCTTTTGAATGTAAGAAATGTGGGAAGTGCTTTAGGCTCGGTTCAAGCCTTAAAGTACATCAGAGTATTCATACTGGTGAGAAACCGTTTGGATGCCACAAATGTGGGAAGTCCTTTAGGCTTAGTTCAATGCTTAAGGTACATCACAGAATTCACACTGGAGAAAGACTTTGTGGGATATATGTATAGTAGACAGTGGAATTATACAACTTATAATGAAGAGAATGTGAGAAGGATTTTATATGGTTCAGTTCTTATAAGGCATCAAATAATTTAGGAACTCCTTGGAATTCAAGCAATGTTTGAAATTTTTCAGTTATGACCCGAATACTGTTCATCTCCAAAGAATTTATATTGTACTTTATATTAACAAGATTTTTATGGCATTCCCCTTTTGTTACTATTCACTGAGTGACCAAGCTCTTTGGCCAAGGTTGCAAAAGCAGATAAGTGCCTCCAGTTCCCTGGTTGGGGAATTAAGATCCAGCAAGCCATGCAGCATGGCCAAAAAAGAAAAAAAGAAAAATAACCTCCCAACAAAGAAAAGTCCTGGGCCTGGTGGCTTCACTGGTGAATTTAAATAAGAACTAATGCCAGTCTTTCTCAAACTTTTCAAAAAAGCTTAAGAGGAGGGAATACTTGCTAACTGATTCTGTGAGACCAGCACAAGCCTGTTAACAAAATTACTAAAAAACCACCACGGTAAAGAAAACTACAGAACAATGTCTCTTATGATCACTTATTCATAAATTCAAAAATCCTCAACAAAGTACTAGCAAACAGAATTCTACAGCATATTAAAAGGATTATACACAATCACCAAAAGGATTTATTCCTAGAATGCAAGCATGGTTCATCATATGAAAATTCACCAATGTAAAATGGCACATCAGCAAAATGAAGGAAAAAAACATGATCATGTCAACTGATACAGAAAAAGCATTTGACAAAATTCAACATCCCTTTATAATAAAAACACTCAACAAAATAGGAATAGAAGGAAATCATATCCATTGTAACAAAAGGTATATATGAAATTATCTCCACATAATAAAAGCTGTATGAAAGACCAATAGAAGCATCAGTTCAGTTCAGTTCAGTCGCTCAGTCGTATCCGACTGTTTGTGACCCCATGAATTACAGCACGCTGGGCCTCCCTGTCCATCACCAACTCCCAGAGTTCACCCAAACTCATGTCCATCGAGTCGGTGATGCCATCCAGCAATCTCATCCTCTGTCGTCCACTTTTCCTGCCCCCAATCCCTCCCAGCTTCAGAGTCTTTTCCAATGAGTCAACTCTTTGCATGAGGTGGGCCAAAGTACTGGAGTTTCAGCTTCAGCATTAGTCCTTCCAATGAACACCCAGGACTGATCTCCTTTAGAATGAACTCGTTGGATCTCCTTGCAGTTCAAGGGACTCTCAAGAGTCTTCTCCAACACCACAGTTCAAAAGTACCAATTCTTCAATGCTCAGCTTTCTTCACAGTCCAACTCTCACATCCATACATGACCACTGGAAAAACCATAGCCTTGACTAGATGGACCTTTGTTGGCAAAGTAATGTCTCTGCTTTTGAATATGCTATCTAGGTTGGTCATAACTTTCCTTCCAAGGAGTAAGCATCTTTTAATTTCATGGCTGCAATCACCGTCTGCAGTGATTTTGCAGCCCCAAAAAATAAAGTCTGACACTGTTTCCACTGTTTCCCCATCTATTTCCCATGTAGTGATGGGACCAGATGCCATGATCTTAGTTTTCTGAATGTTGAGCTTTAAGCCAACTTTTTCACTCTCCACCTTTCACTTTCATCAAGAGGCTTTTTAGTTCCTCTTCATTTTCTGCCATAAGGGTGGTGTCATCTGCATATCTGAGGTTATTGATATTTCTCCCAGCAATCTTGATTCCAGCTTGTGCTGCTTCCAGCCCAGCGTTTCTCATGATGTACTCTGCATATAAGTTAAATAAGCAGGGTGACAATATACAGCCTTGACGTACTCCTTTTCCTATTTGGAACCAGTCTGTTGTTCCATGTCCAGTTCTAACTGTTGCTTCCTGACCTGCATATAGGTTTCTCAAGAGCCAGGTCAGGTGGTCTGGTATTCCCATCTCTTTCAGAGTTTTCCACAGTTTATTGTGATCCACTCAGTCAAAGGCTTTGGCATAGTCAATAAAACAGAAATAGAAGTTTTTCTGGAACTCTCTTGCTTTTTCCATGATCCAGCGGATATTGGCAATTTGATCTCTGGTTTCTCTGCCTTTTCTAAAACCAGCTTGAACATCTGGAAGTTCACGGTTCACGTATTGCTGAAGCCGGGCTTGGAGAATTTTGAGCATAATACTTGATAAAAGAAAAGATTTTTAACATCAAGAAACAAGACAAGCATGTCTGCTTGTACCACTTATATTTGACATAGCACTGAAAGGTCTCAGCAGATCATTATGCAATAAAAACAAAGGCATCCAAATTGGAGAGGAAAAAGTAGAATGATCTCTGTTAATAGGTGACATGATGTTATATGTAGAAAACCCTTAAGACTACAAAACAAATCTGTTAGATTTGGTAAATGAACTCAACAAAGTTTCAGGATGCAAAATCAACATGTAAAAATCAATTACATTTCTGTACATTAACAAAAAACAAAAGGAAATTTCAAAAACAAGTCCATTTATGATAGCATAAAAAAGGATGAAATAGTGAAATTAACCAAGGCAGTAAAAGTACAATGAAAGCTACAAAATAAATTATAGAAGACATAAATAAATGGAGAAACATCTCATGTTGATAGATGAGAAGACAATGTTATTAAAATGCCAGTGCTACCCAAAGCAAACTATAGATTCAAAGCAATCCCAATCAAAATCCCAATGATGCTTTTTGTGGAAATACAGAAACCCACCCTGAAATTCAAATGGAATCTCAAAAGGACCTCTAGTAGCCAAAACAATTTTGAAAAGAACAAATCTAGAGGACTCACATTTCCTGATTTCAAAACTTACTACGAAACTTTAGTAATCAAAACCGTTCAGTATTTGCATAAAGACAGACAGAATAGAATAGAGAGCCCACAAGTAAACCGTTACATATATATATAGTCAAGTGATTTTGACAAGGCTACCAAGACCATTCAGTGAGGAAAGTACCCTTTTTCAACAAATAGAGCTGGGAAAACTGGATGTCTACACTGAAAAGAATGAAGCTGGACCCTTACCTAATGTCATGTACAACAACTATCTCAAAATAGACTAAGGACCTAAACACAAGACTTAGAACCTTTAGAATGAAACAAGACAAAACCTTCATGACATTGGATTTGGCAATGTTTTCTTGGATATGACATCAAAGACACAGCAAAAGAATTGGACTTGATGAAATTTAAAAAAAAAAATTTGTATCAAAAGACAGTGTCCATTCAAACAATATCATTGAAACTAATGGAGTATCATTTTCAATAGGTTATTTTGGGGAATTACTTTTCTATAACTATGTATCTTTTTCATTAAATGAGAATGTGTAGATCATTGTCACCTGAAGGAAGAAAGAAAAAAAAACAGACACTATCCACAGAGTGAAAAGACAGTCCACAGAATGGGAAAATATTTGCAAATTTGATAAGCAATTATATCCAGAATGTAGAGAAACTTCTAAAACTCAACAATTAAAAAAAAAATGGGTAAAAAACTTAGACATTTCTCTAAAGAAGATATATGGATGGAGAATAAACACATGAAAATATGCTTAACGTCACTAATCATTAAGGAAATACAAATCAAAACTACTGTGAGGTGCCACCTGACATCTATTAAGATCATACTATTGGGGAAAAAGAGAAAAACAGAAAAAGAACAGTGTTGGAAAGGATAGAGAGAAATTGGAACCTATCTGTACTACTGGTGGGAATGTAAAATGGTACAACCATGGTAGGAAATGTATGTAGTTTCCTCAGAAGGTTAAAAAAAGAAGTATGTATGATCCAGCTGTGGGTATAATTGAGGTCAGGGTCTTTTAAGAGCTAGTTATATACTGTTCAAACCAGCATTGTTCACATTAGCTCTAACACAGAGGAAATCCAAGAGTCTATAAGTTAAATGTGGTATATATATACAATGGAATATTCCTCAGCCTTTTAAAAGAAGGAAATTCAGTAATATGCCAAACAAAGATGACATGTAAGGATATTTTGGTGAATGAAGTAAATTGTCACAAAAGGCGCATATTGAATGATTCCACTTACGTGAAGTACTTGGTCAAAAATCATTGAACTTTTAATGGTGGTTGCCAGTGCTTGGGGAGAGTGGGGAATTATTGATTATGATTGATAAGTATAAAGTTTTAGTGTTAAAAAATGAGTTATAGGGTTCAATGGAAGTTATGACTACATACAATGTCACTGAAATGTAGATTTTTAAATGGTTAGGATGGTAAATTTATGATATATGTATTTTTTAAAAATACAACAACAAAAATTCACAGACTGGATAGCTTTATCTTCTTACGGTTCTGGAGACAAGATGTCATCAAGTTTGGTTTCTTCTGAAGCCTCTCTCCTTGGCTTGCGGGTGACTGCCTTCTCACTGTGTCCTCATGTGGCCTTTGGTCTGTGTGCAGTCTCTCTTGTCTCTCTGTATGTCCTAATCTAATTGGACATTAGATTGTCTTGTCTCTCCTAATGTTCTAATTAGTATTAATAAGAATGGATTAGGGCCCACCCAAATAGCCTTATTTTAATTACTTCTTTTAAACCTTATCTCCAGATACAGTCACACTTTAAGGTCCTGAGGGTTAGGATTTCAATAGATCAATTTTGGGGAGGCACATAACACTGGTTCATAACACTGGTCAAACTGATAAAACGAGGTCTCAGGCATACAAAAAACTTTTTAGGCAAGATATTCCAAGGGATATTCCAGTTATTCCCAGAAACTGCTCAAGATCAATCCCTTCTTAGAATGTATAGGATTGGGGCAAACCAAGGCTGAGGTATTAACCCTTTACTACAAGCTATGCAAGCACTAACTCAAAGCTAATTAAGAAAATAAAGATAACCAGAGATAAAGAGGAATAAAAAGGTGAACTCATCAGAAACACGCAGCAATTTAATATTTTGTGTAAACCTAATAACAAAACTTTAAAATATATGAAGTAAAAAAAAAAAAATATGACAACAAAAAGAAGAAATAGAAAACTTGGCAATTATAGTGGAGGACTTTAATCCACCTCTCTTAATACACACATAGAGAATAAATAGACAAAAGAGTCGATGAATATCTAAGTAACATGATGAATGAATTTCACATATATAGAATACCATACCCAATAATGACTGAATACACACCTATTTTCCCATGCATATGGAACAATATATAAAAGTTGATTATAATTTTTGGTTGAGCCATAAGTTTCAATGCATTTTTAAAAATTAGGATTGTTCAGATCATGTCCTCAGAGTAGAAGGGATCCTGTATATTAAAGGGTTTTGTTTAGAAAAAAAAATTTTAATGTTTAAATATTGAAAAGTTTCCCCTGAGACTTAAAGCAAAACAAGATATCCATGGTCACCACTACTATTCAATATTGTATTGTCGAATTTGGCCATTGCAAAAGGCAAGTAGAACAGACTTAAATGTTGGAAAGGAAAAACTAAAATTTAATTATGTGTGCATAGGGTATCTAAAAGGATTTCAGGTAGCTTAGAGGGAATGTATGAAATTAGTAAGGTTACTGGCTGTAATGTCAATATTTTAAAATTGTATATATGTACCAACAACAAACACTTTAAAATGTTGTTTTTAATTGCAGTTTATATAGTATTAAAATCAAATACCTAGTAATAAATTAACAAAAGACATGCAAAACTTCTACACAGAAAATTATGAACTATATTGAGATGAAGTAATACTTAAAGAAATTAAAGAATATATACTTTGTAGATTGGGAAATTGTTGAAATAATTTCAGTTCTCTGTGATCTGAGTTGTATATTTATTGCATACTACTCCACCCAAAATACCATCAGGCTCTGTGTGTGTATAATGGACAAGGTGATTCTAAAATATACTTTGGGTTGCAAAGGAGGAAGAATAAGTAAGACAAATTTCAAGAACCAGGAGGAGGAAGAGGGGAGGGATAAAAGCAACAACAAAACTGGAGGATGAGTACTGCTACTGCTAAGTCATTTCAGTCGTGTCTGACTCTGTGCGACCCCATAGACGGCAGCCCACCAGGGCTCCCCCGTCCCTGGGATTCTCCAGGCAAGAACACTGGAGTGGGTTGCCATTTCCTTCTCCAGTGCATGAAAGTGAAAAGTGAAAGTGAAGTTGCTCAGTTGTATCCGACTCTGTGACCCCATGGACTGCAGCCTACCAGGCTCCTCCATCCATGGGATCTTCCAGGCAAGAGTACTGGAGTGGGGTGCCACTAGCAGGCATCAACTCTCTATCCATTGTGGCCTTGGAATTTCTCCTGCGACCTTGGTCAAGGATAGACAGATCAATGGAACTGTAGAATACAGAAATAGGCTCACACATGTAAGACAGAGTTAACACTTTGTTATAAGTTGGGAAAAGAATCTTTCTTGTAAGTATTGCTGGGTGAATTGAATATATGTATGGAGAAAAATTTTGATGCCTACATCACCCTTTTCTCACCCTCATAAACATACCCTCTCATTCATATGACTTGAAGGACTAAATCTGAGATAAACTTAAGGCTGTAGGGGAAAAAATAGATTATGATTGTAGGTAGTAAATTTTTTCTTAAGTAGTGATAAAGTGTTTTTTTTTTATATTGGTATATAGTTGTTGATTTAGTAATTTCTTAAATAGAATATAAAAAATACAGTGCCACCGAGGGAAAAATTGATAATTTGATCACATTGAACTTAAGAACTTGTATTTGTCAAAAGACACTATAAATAATGTGCAAGAGGGTGGCACACCCACAGAGTGGGGAAAGATATTTGTAGTGCATATATCTGATGAAGGCTTCCTATCCAGAATAAAGAGTTCCAAATCAATATGAAAATGAGAAAAAGGCGTGAACTACACTTTACAAAAGGTAGATCCAGGAGACCCCAAAACATGAAAAGGTGCTCACCCTCAAGTTATTTTGCCTTATTTTAGTTTATCCAACTACTCATAGTTCCATTAAATTTGAAGTTACACCAAGATGTTTTATTGGGTTCTGATTGATCATTTTTGGAAAGAATACTTCTTGCCAAAGTATTATTAGGTGATGTTGTATAACTTAGAAAGCATACAGTGTTGGATTTTTCCAGTGTTCAGTTCTGTTCAGTCGCTCAGTTGTGTCTGACTCTTTGCGACCCCATGAGTCACAGCACACCAGGCCCCCCTGTCCGTCACCAACTCCCGGAGTTCACTCAAACTCACGTCCATCAAGTCGGTGATGCCATCCAGCCATCTCATCCTCTGTCGTCCCCTTCTCCTCCTGCCCCCAATCCCTCCCAGCATCAGAGTCTTTTCCAATGAGTCAACTCTCCGCATGAGGTGGCCAAAGTACTGGAGTTTAAGCTTCAGCATCATTCCTTCCAAAGAACACCCAGGACCCATCTTTAGAATGGACTGGTTGGATCTCCTTGCAGTCCAAGGGACTCTCAAGAGTCTTCTCCAACACCACAGTTCAAAAGCATCAATTCTTCAGCCCTCAGCTTTCTTCACAGTCCAACTCTCACATCCATACATGACTACTGGAAAAACCATAAATGTTATCACTTGGTTATAGTGCTACACACTAGATAACCACCATTTTAGAGATCAATTTTACAGTTAATTTGTGTGATACTATTTTATCACCTCCCTTTTGATGTTTATAAGCTCATTTATATGTCTTGATTCATAATCAAAATAGTAATCTTTCAAATATCCCCTCCCCCATGGAATACAAAGAATATATCTGGAAATACATTTTAGATTTGGTTATGAACTGTAATCTTCAACCAAAGCTTCCACGGAAAGCAGGGGTTGCTAAGACACTCAGGCTGCAAAATTCCCCACAAGGACTGGTGGGCATTCAAAAGATAGGATTAAGGTTTATTATAGTGACTACTGCTGCTGCTGCTGCTAAGTTGCATCAGTTGTGTCCGACTCTGTGCGGCCCCATGGATGGCAGCCCAACAAGCTCCTCTGTCCCTGGAATTCTCCAGGCAAGAACACAGGAGTGGCTTGCCATTTCCTTCTCCAATCATGAAAGTGAAAAGTGAAAGTGAAGTCGCTCAGTCGTGTCCGACTCTTAGCAACCTCATGGACTGCAGCCTACCAGGCTCCTCCATCCATGGGATTTTCCAGGCAAGAGTACTGGAGTGGGGTGTCATTGCCTTCTCTGACTACAACAGATTAAATCAGAAAAGGGAACATTCATATGGGTAATGTTCAGGAGGTACTAGGCACAAGATTCCAGGCATCCCCTCTCATTAGAATTACAGGGCAACATGCTTAATCTCATAGCAATGATACATGACAACATGTCATGGTGCCAAATAGGGAAGCCCATCTGAACCTGTGTTCACAGTTTTTACCAGGATATGTGTGTGTGTGTGTGTGTGTGTGTGCACACACATGTGTGCGCATGGTGGTCTTGTAGTGCCCACACAACTGAATGTAACTGTTCCAACTCCAGGCCCATAAAGGTCAAATGGATATGGCTTGCTGAGGACTTTGGTCATACAAAAACAGTTTTTCAGCATGATTTGCACTGTTAGCATTAACTATCAGGGCTTCTCTAGTGTGAGCCACTAGATGGTAAAGAATCTGCCTGCAGTGCAGGAAACCCAGGTTCAATCCTTGGGTCAGAAAGATCCCTTGGAGAAGGGAATGGCAACCCACTCCAGTGTTCTTGCCTGGAGAATTGTATGGACAGAGGGCCTGGTGGGCTACAGTCCATGAGGTCACAAATAGTCAGACATGACTGAGTGACTAACACTTTCACTTTCAAACCAATATAGCCTATCAGGGCAGATAGAAGGACTCAGGTTCAGTCAGTTCAGTCACTCAGTCACATCTGACTCTTTGCACCTGCCTGGACTGCAGCACACCAGGCTTCCTTGTCCATCACCAACTCCCGGAGCTTGTTCAAACTCATGTCCTTCGAGTCGGTGATGCCATCCAACCATCTCATCCTCTGTCGTCCTCCTGCCTTCCATCTTTCCCAGCATCAGGGTCTTTTCCAATGAGTCAGTTCTTCACATCAGGTGGGCAGAGTATTGGAGTTTGAACTTCAGCATCAGTCTTTCCAATCAATATTCAGGACTAATTTCCCTTAGGATGGACTGGTTGGATCTTGCAGTCCAAGGGACTCTCAAGAGTCTTCTCCAACACCACAGTTCAAAAGCAATAATTCTTTGGCGCTCAGCTTTCTTTATAGTTCAACTTCACATCCATACATGACTACTGGAAAAACCATAGCTTTGACTAGATGGGCCTTTGTTGGCAAAGTAATGTCTCTGCTTTCTAATATACTGTCTAGGTTGGTCATAGCTTTTCTTCCGAGGAGCAAGCATCTGCTAATTTCATGGCTGCAGTCACCATCTGCAGTGATTTTGGAGCCCCCCAAAATAAAGTCTCTCACTGTTTCCACTGTTTCCCCATCTATTTGCCACAAAGTGATAGGACCAGATGCCTTGATCTTAGTTTTCTGAATGTTAAGTTTTAAGGACTCAGGTTATCTCCTCTTAACACAGGCCTTTCTTTGGAATGTTGTACTTGAGCACATGGGTCTTCTGAATTAGCCCTCTATTGTATGCTCAGCTAGTTTTCATCATTCTGATTTAGATAACTGGCTGCCTTTCATATATTGTAAAATATCCATGTAATGATAAGGGAGAATATTGAGGACATGGAAAATGTTTGAGAAATACTGTCAGGAAAGTCAGGTTACAAAACCATATGTAGGATATGATACTATCTGTAAAGTATCTGGATATTTCAATATAGATTTATAGACCATTAGACTTAACAGAAAAACTCTAGAATGTTATATACCCGTATATTAACAATTCTTATCTTTTTGCTTTGATCTTGCTGGAGGTTCTTTTGTTTAAGTATATCATAGTTTTTTGGTTCAGTGGCCATGCCTAACTTGAAATATATAGGTATGTGAACATTTTTTATGTTTTAAGAGAAAGCTATCCTCCCCCTCCCAAAAAAAGTTCATTTATTAAAACCATTATGTTTATGCATGTGGATTTCTGTCTATAAAATGGGGATGTCCTTGAGTAGAGTCTAATAAAAACTGATACTGGACTCATTTCTACATCCTTTTTCAGATCTTCTTTACAGAAATATTTCTTTCTGTGTAAGTCATGATACACTCCAGATATCTGCTAAATTAGCCTATTACTCTCACTTTGCATCCAACATCATTAGAATAAAAAATGTAAGGTATAACTTACAGCATAAATTCCTTCCCTTCACCTCATCTCATCAGTTAGGCTTAATTTAATTAAGATCTGATCATTGTAACTGTAATCAGAATTACATCACTACATCAAATTTCCAGGTCATGTCTTGTTAGCAGCCCCTAATCCTTAATACATTTATTCCTGTTGAGATGTTATCTTACTACATTATGCTATGCTATGCTAAGTCACTTCAGACACTTTAAAAACTATGTCATTTTAGTCTATCACCTCAAATACTTTGATTGCAGGATCTGGCATGCTGTAGGTAATCAGTAAAGGTCTGATTGTTTTGTCCCAAATTCTACTTCTAGCAGTCAAGGAAATATCTGTAGAAATTTATGACATGAAAGGACATATAACATATATTTTGGATAACCAAACATTAAAAAAATTCTAACAATAGGCAATAGATTAATTAATTTGCTTCTGCTATATAAAAACAAATATATTATTGTTAGTCATAATGATTTTAGTCGCATTAACTGCTGAAGAATTAGTGAGTAGGTTTAACATAAACATACGTAATTTGGAGATGGTATCTTGTTGCAATTTAGATCATAGGGTCTCTTGTCAGATTTTTAAAATATGAAACTGAGTTCATAGTGTTTATGACATCTTAATGCCTTGTTTTTTCATTGATAAATGTAGAATATCACCTACTACATATGAGTATTGTGAAGAAAGATACTCTATAAAACACCTAATAGTATTTTATCCCACTATATTAGTATAAATTAGCTGATTTTACTGATGTGAAGATGTTACATGTCCTCAAATTAAATATAAAAGACTCTTAATAGTACTGTTATTATACCATTAATAAAATTTGTTTCTCATGCCTGCTATTTCTTATAGTGCTAATTACATCCACCCCGATTTAGTAGTTAAGTGTGAGAGTGCATTTATTCTTATTAAAGAAATTTATTTTTAATCAGAAAAGAGTTTTGAAATACAAACCCAACTCACTTGCTTGAGACTGGCCTTGGCTCAGTTAATAGAACCTGAAACTGTAAGGAAAAAAAAAGGAAAAGAGGCCTTTTTAAACTCAAGTGAGTAAACTTAACTTATTCCAATTGTTATTTATAAGCTAGTAAGTTTTATATTCAAATACTTGATTCATGACTAGGTTTTAAAATGAAATTATGAGATATCTGATTCTATCTTTATGCAAAAATTAATTTGTAAATGAGCTGTATTTATTCATTGGAAAAGACCCTGATGCTGGAAAAGATTGAAGGCAGGAGGAGAAGGGGATGACAGAGGATGAGATGGTTGGATGGCATCACTGACTCGAAGGACATGAGTTTGAGCAATCTCCTGGAGTTGGTGATAGACAGGGAAGCCTGGCATGCTGCAGTCCATGGGGTCTCAAAGAGTCGGACAGGACTGAGCAACTGAACTGAACTGAAAGGAAAGTAATTACTTACAAATCAAACATTTCTAAATACAACAGAAGCTAACCTAAAGTTTGAAAGGATCACATGACCCAGGACTAATTTTTTTTTAATGAGTGAAAATGTTTAAATTTGTTGGTTTAATTAATACAGACATGTCTTTAGAGTCATCAGTATGAAGTGTAATACATTGAATGTACATTACTGAAAGTCAGTAAATTCATAATATGTCTCAAAATTTATCAGCAAGAAATATTAACTTGGGATGATAATATTTTGTAACTAATAATAGAGATAAATGCAATAGAAGATTTTAGGTGAACTCTTCAGAAAAAATTATGTTTTGGTTTTTCCATATTTTTGGTAACTTAAAACTCTAGAAGATGTAATAGGCATACAGAAGGAGATGGTATGTGAGGTCTCAGCATGAGCTCTGCCCTTCAGATTAGAGTAGAGAACTCAGCATACCCAGGGAGATGACAGCCGTATAACTATTTTAGTATATTTTTTGTTTCTTTGTTTTGCTTTGTTTTTTTTTCTGACATGAATCACTGTTTACCTTACTTCTCATTTAAAATTTTCCAGAAGATCCAATCCAACCTTTTCAATTTGTTTTTTTTGGGGGGTTGGGGGACCGGCACTTTGCTGGCATACAGGATCCTAGTTCCCCAGACCAGGGATCCAACCCATGCATCCCACCCCCTCTCCCTTACCCCCACTCCCTACCCTACCACTGCCGTAGGAGTGAGGAGTCTTAACCACTTGACCACCACCTGGAAAATCCCCAATCCAACTTTTTGATCAAAGAAAACTATTTCTAATAGATGTGGACACATTCACAAGAAAATTGAGTTTCCTTGCAGCTTTGAATCTTACTGAACTCTTTTTTGGAGGTCTGGAGAAAGAGTTTTCCTCAGCAAACTGCCTAAAAATCTAGTTCCACATTTCTGATTCTGGCTCCTTAAGAATAAGTAATAGGTTTTCAAAAATTATTTAGGAGTATCAGGAATTCCTATGCTTGAAATGTGGTGGAAACTTGTGTTGGGAAAATAACTTCAACTTAATGCTTCTATATCTGTCCTCTTGTTCATTTTTCTGCACTTAAGATAGAAAATGTTATGAAATTTACCCAATATCCCCTTTTAGTCCTGGGTACTTTTTTTCCAATTCCAGATATTACTGGGGCCCCTGAGTCTTAGATTATCTGGCTCTCAAGGAAGGAATAAATAAATCAACTAACTGAATGTGATTTTGATGCGATCTAGTTCTCCTGATGTTTAACATGACATGATGATGTATGCCCCTTCCAGAAAAGAGAATTACTATAGACAGCAATTCCTGAAGTCAGTGATCTTGAAAAGGACCCAAAGCTACTCTCTCCTTGTCTACAATGAGAATACACTAAAAGGTAGTCTCACTTTATCCAATAAGACCTGGAAACACGGCTTTGCCACTAAACAGAATAACTTGTATCTGTTTTGATCTCAGAAGCTTCAGTTCTAAAATGGAAATACAGGGACTTCCCTGGTGGTTCAGTGGTTGAGAATCCGCCTGCTAATGCAGAAACACGGGTTCGATCCCTGATTGGGGAAGATAGCACATGCCATGGGGAAACTAAGTCCCTGCACCACAACTACTGAAGCCAGGGTGCCCTAGAACCCACCAGCGGCAAGAGAAGCCACCACAATGAAAAGCAGAAGCACAGCAACTAGAGAAAGCCTCGTGGGCAACAATGAAGGTGTGAAGCAATGAAGAAGACCTAACAGCCAAAAATGAAATAAATGATTAAAAACATAATAAGATGGAAATATGCTAAGCATCTGTAACATTTCAGGTGTAACTGGAATTTTAGGAAAGATATGTACACCTCAACATGCATACACACACAAATACATACACAAACATACAGCATGGGTAGATTATGAACCCCAGTTCAGGTGCTCACCTGTCAGGCGCTCCATGACCTTGGGCATCCCATCACTGACTCAACAGGGTGGACCCTCACACATAGTCCTGAGTCCTCGTAAAATATGATCTCTGCAGTCATCTCTTCAGAATTTGGTGCGGTGCCACGCCACTGAGGGTCGCCTCTTCGTAACCCTGGGAACCACTCAGCTTAGCCTCGGCCTCAGGTCGGACCGAGATCTACGGGCAGAGATAAGCGGTGCGCACGCGCAGTCCGGTGGTCTCAGAATTCTCCGGGCGGGCTGGGAGCAGGGGCTTAGCTTTGGGACTTCTTAGGCCAGATCGTAGCTCCCACAGTCGACGAGGTGTCTTCGACCTCAGGTATTTTTATCCGTGTCCCTGTTGTGCGCTGCGCGCGAGTGGCGCCTTTCCAAGGAAGAATCCGGCATGGGTCGCCGCAGAAACGACTGTGCACAGGTAGCCCGACCCCGAGGAAGGCGGTGAGTGGAGGTGAGTGGAATTTCGGGAGGCGCTCAAAGTGTGGGCGCCCCGAGCGCCGTCGTGGGAATCCCCCAGCCCCCTCGGTCCTGTGGGCGCTTGAACAGCGGGAAGGGTGGTTGCAGCCCTGAGAGAAAGTCTGGACGGCTGCGTGGTTGTGAGAGGCCTTGCTCCGTGCGAGGGGCCACGAGGCAGTTCCACGGCGGTGGGTGCCATTACATATGGCATTCATTTTTTAAAATAGGGGATAATCCTTGCAAAAGGATCCCCCTTCCTGCAACATTTAGATGGTTTATAGTCTTCAAAACAGCCCTCTTTTGTAGGTGGTATTCTTATCCCTTTCTTTGCTGATGTTATAGTTAACATAGGCGCTGAGATATTTTTAACTCACAGCTTAAAGTTCATTTTCAATTCCTGAAAGTATGACAACATAGCTTGTGTCTTAATTTCAACAGTATATTATACATTATGCATGCATTTTCTTCTTTTTTTAATCCATTATGCCAGTCTCTTTTAAGTGAACATTTTAATTCATTTTAATTTGAAGTACTGACTGATTAGGAGGAACTTATGCCATTTTGCCATTTGTTTTCTGTTTGTTTTGTCTTTTTTGTTCCTTGATCCCTCCATTCCTGCCTTCTTTTTGTGTTTAAATGATTGTGCTGTCCTGTTTGATCATCCTTTCTCATATCTTTTTCTCTATTTTTTAGTTGTTTTCTTAATTGTTATCTTGAAGATTATAATGAGCATCTTAAATTTATGACAGCCTAGTTTGAATTAATACCAGCCTAACTTTAATAGTATACAACAAATCTGCTTTTTGTTTGTTTGGGGGTTTTTTGTGTTGTTTTTTTTTTTTTTTAGTACACTTGTGGGTATAGCTCAGTGGTAGAGTTATTTGACTGCATACTTTTGAAACCTGCCTTGGTCTTCACTGAGTCAATATTGTTTTCCATCATTTCATATGGATTAATTATTAAGGAAACCTTAAGAAATGCAGTGCCAAAGAATGATCAAACTCCCGTACAATTGCACTCATCTCACATGCTAGTAAAGTTATGCTTAAAATTCTCCAAGCCAGGCTTCAGCAATACATGAACCATGAACTTCCAGATGTTCAAGCTGGTTTTAGAAAAGGCAGAGGAACCAGAGATCAAATTGCCAATATCCGCTGGATCATGGAAAAAGCAAGAGAGTTCCAGAAAAACATCTATTTCTGCTTTATTGACTATGCCAAAGCCTTTGACTATGTGGATCACAATAAACTGTGGAAAATTCTGAAAGAGATGGGAATTCCAGACCACCTGTCCTGCCTCTTGAGAAGCCTATATGCAGATCAGGAAGCAACAGTTAGAACTGGACATGAAACAACAGACTGGTTCCAAATAGGAAAAGGAATATGCATCAAGGCTGTATATTGTCACCCTGCTTATTTAACTTATATGCAGAGTACGTCATTGGGAACGCTGGGCTGGAAGCAGCACAAGCTGGAATCAAGATTGCTGGGAGAAATATCAGTAACTCAGATATGCAGATGACACCACCCTTATGGCAGAAAGTGAAGAAGAACTAAAGAGCCTCTTGATGAAAGTGAAAGAGGAGACTGAAAAAGTTGGCTTAAAGCTCAACATTCAGAAAACTAAGATCATGGCATCTGGTCCCATCACTTCATGGCAGCTAGATGGGGAAACAGTGGAAACAGTGGCTGACTTTATTTTTTCTGGGCTCCAAAATCACTACAGATGGTGATTGCAGCCATGAAATTAAAAGATGCTTATTCCTTTGAAGGAAAGTTATGACCAACCTAGATGGCATATTCAAAAGCAGAGACAATACTTTGTCAACAAAGGTCTGTCTAGTCAAGGCTCTGGTTTTTCCAGTGGTCATGTATGGATGTGAGAGTTGGACTATAAAGAAAGCTGAGCACTGAAGAATTGATACTTTTAAACTGTGGTGTTGGAGAAGACTCTTGAGAGTCCCTTGGACTGCAAGGAGACCCAACCAGTCCATCCTAAAGGAGATCAGTCCTGGGTGTTCATTGAAAGGACTGATTTGGCCACCTGATGCAAAGAGCTGACTCATTGGAAAAGACCCTGATGCTGGGAAAGATTGAGGGCAGGAGGAGAAGGGGACGACAGAGGATAAGATGGTTGGATGACATCACCGACTCAATGGACATGGGTTTGGGTGGACTCCGGGAGTTGGTGATGGACAGGGAGGCCGGTGTGATGCAGTTCCTGGGGTTGCAAAGAGTTGGCCACAACTGAGTGACTGAACTGAACTGAGTGGGTCACCTTATTGCAAGCTGTCATATTTTTAACCTGTTGCCTGAGAGATAGTTCTTTTTAATTTTTGCCTATCAAAAATTATTCTCTGATGAACACCCTTGTACACATGCTATTAAATGCCTACAATATTCTAGACCTAGAAGTTTTAAGACTTGGGGTAATATAATCGCTAGAAAGCCATAGTTTCTTCCTTTAAAATGCTTATTATCTAAAATGAGGTAAAATCTGAATAGGAGTAAGGTGGTATGAAATGAGAGACAAAGGTGACCTACCTTGTGAATTCACAGAAATGTCTGTGTGTAGCAATAGTTAGGACCTGAGCAAAATGCACAGATTCTATGAAATATCAGTGATAATATATGGGGTTTTTTTGCTATGACTTTTGTACTTTACAGTTTCCTTCTAATTTTGTTGGGCACAAAGTGAACTAGTAGGATATCATAATTAAGCAGCTGTCTGGGAGACATGGCTTAGTTGACAAGTTTAGAAACCAGGTAAACCTTTCTGTCAAGAAAACCTGAAATAAAGCTATATTAAAATCATCATCATTTCATATAAGAGATTACACAAAGACTGCTCTCTATTTTGTCTAGGCAGAACTCCATCATACCTGAGAAGAAATGGTAGAGTGAATGTAGATACTGGGATCCAAAGAAACAGACAAAAGATAAGCCGCTTAGTGAAAGTGAAAGTGAAGTTGCTTCAGTCGTGTCCGACCCTTAGCAACTCCATGGACCGCAGCCTACCAGGCTCCACCGTCCATGGGATTTTCCAGGCAAGAGTACTGGAGTGGGTTGCCTTAGTAAAACAATCTAAATTTAGATAACAAAGAATTTTCGTGAATTCTCCTCCTTTTGGACAACATCTTCCTGTTAACAATTTTTTAAAAAATAATTCACATTTATTTCAAGTTTGTTGTTTAGTCACTAAGTCGTTTCTGACTCTTTGCAACCCCATGGACTGCAGCATGCCAGGCTTCCCTGTCCTTCGCTATTTCCCAGAGTTTGCTCAGACTCATGTCCATTGAGTCAGTGATGCTATCCAACCATCTCATCCTCTCTTGCCCCCTTCTCCTACCCTCAGTTTTTCCCAGCATCCAAGTCTTTTCCAGGGAGTAGGCTCTTCACATCACGTGGCCAAAGTGGTAATTGTTAAAATAATTATTGAATAAACTTTAAAAAGAAAAATCAAGATCAGAATTAAAAAATAAGCACTGCCATTAGATGGTCACATAACCTTCCAGTGGAATCTGCTTCCTTTAAAATGCTTATTATCTAAAATGAGGTAAAATCTGAATAAGAGTAAGGAGGTGTGTTCCACTGATTTCAATGGTCTGTTTCTCTGACTCTGCTTCTCTATGTTGCTTGATATATTCAGATATTGTTCAGAAATACTTATATTGGCCAATCTGCTTTGTTGACAGTGTATCTGGAATATTTCCCATATCCTTAAATATTTTCCCAACTTCACATTTGGTATCTACTTTGATTTATAGTACAGTGATGGTTTGTCATATATTTAACTAGTAAGTTTTGTTAGACTCAAAGTCCTGAACACTGACTTTCTATCTTCCAAGTCTTAACCAACTTCATGTAACTATAAAGCCACAAAAGAGGTCCTTATTAGGATGGTAGTCTTGGAAGATGGGAATAGAAGGAAGAGGATCTGCTCTGAGCAAAACTGCATTGCCCACTCCTAGGTCTGCATCTCCCTCACCAGAATGATACAGTGCCAGAAAACTTCCTGCTGACATATCTGGGTCAGGCAGAAATGCCTCTGTGCTATGACTTTGTTCCTCCCAGACCCCTGGGATTTGGCAGAGGAAGTGGGTTTATCTAGAATCCTAATCTACCCAAATCACGTGTGATGGTAAATAGTTTGGAACCTGAAATGGAAGGTTATAATGTTATTAACTTATATTCTGTTGGGAACACCAAACTGATCTCAAGATCTTTCTCTTCTACCAGCTCTGGCTTTCTGGACATGTGCTTTTCTGTTAGAGGAACCTTGAGGACTAATCCAGTCTTGCAGGTCTAAAACCGTTGTTTATGTCAGTTGATGTTTCTTTCCTTCTTGAAGTATGTGTATTTTTTTAGATCATTTGAGTATTTTCATTAATTTTTCTAAAGTTTACTACCCAAAGAGGTTCCTCAGATAAACTGCCTTCCAGCTTTTGTTCTAGTGAAATGTGATACATAATTACCCAGCATCCTCTCAATGTGCCTCAGTCTAAACTAACTAGTGTTGGTGTTGCTGTCACGCAAAGCTGGGTGTCAGACGAGCTGCAGGGCAGTGCAGCCAGGCAGTGAGGTAAGCTGTCTGGCCTTTAACCCTTCCTCTTTGGTTAAGGAAATGACCAACCAGTACAGTGTTCTCTTCAGACAAGAGCACACCCATGATGATGCCATCTGATCAGTTGCCTGAGGGTCAAACAAAGAAGACTCTGAGACAGTGGTCATAGGATCCCTGGATGACCAAGTGAAGGTCTGGAAATGGCGTGATTTGAAACTGGACCTACAGTGGAATCTGGAGAGCCATCAGCTGAGTGTGTTGTTTGTGGACTTCAGCCACACCCTACCCATTGCTGCATTCCATTCTCTTGATGCTCATATTCTTCTCTGGCAGTTGGAAAAGAGCAAATAAATAAAGTCTGTAGATGCAGGACCTGTGGATGCATGGACTTGGGCATTTTCTCCCGATTCCCAGTATCTGGCCACAAGAACTTACGTGGGAAAAGTGAACATTTTTGATGTGGCAAGTGGGAAAAAGGAGTATTCTTTGGCCATAAGAGGGAAAATTCATTCTTAGTATTGCATATTGTCCTGATGGGAAGTTTCTGGCCAGTAGAGCCATAGGTGGAATCATCAGTATTTTTGATATCGCAACTGGGAAGCTTCTGCATATGCTAGAAGGTCATGATATGCCCATTCGCTCCTTGACTTTTTCCCTGGAGTCACAGATCTTTGTAACTGCTTCGGATGATGGCTCCGTCAAGATCTGTGACGTACAACACGCCAACTTGGCTGGCACATTGAGTGTCCCTGCATCCTGGGTGCTGAACGTTGCATTTTGTCCTGGTGACACACACTTGGTTTCCAGTTGATCTGACAAAAGTGTAAAAGTTTGGGATGTTGGAATGAAGACTTGTGTTCACACCTTCTTTGGTCATCAGGATCAAGTCTGGGGAGTAAGATACAATGGAAATGGCTCAAAAATTGTATCTATTAGAGAAACAACCAGGAAATTCACATCTATGATTGTCTAATTTAAAGGTCAAAGTCTTCCAGACTAATGCTGCAGAGGGAATATATAGATTGAGCATGACACCCCTTACCTTTCTGGCTTGTTTAAAAGAAATAGCATTTATTGTAGCAAAAACTTTTGTAGATACATATAAATCTTTTCATGTTTTATTGTAAATGCCACTCATACTTTAACATAAAGTGTTCTTAATGCAAAACAAACAAACAAACTAGTGTTAATGTTATTACTAAGAAATTACCCAACGTGTCTTACATGCTCATTCTTCTATCAAGGGCAGTGTTGAAGGAGTGAAGGAGATAAGTCCATTAAAGATTTGTTATATGAGTCAGGTCTGGATTTTGTTTGAGATGGAGACAGTGGTTGTATTTGACTGTTCAAGAGAAGACTTTGAAATTTTCCAGATGTAAGATTCCAGGTACATAAGACAGAAATTTGGTATTGAATGGCTTAAATCTCAGTGAATATTAGTATCTCATAGTTTATGTGAATTAGTAATTCACATAATTTTGATGTCTCACTTGCTCAACCAGGGGTGGCCTCCAATCCTCACATGAGAAATTGGATCTTGGAACCATCTGAGTGAGCTCAGAAGACAATACATCCAATATTGCCCTTAAGACGATTGAGATTTGCAAACTTGAAGGTCATGGATCTTGGCAGGAAATCCCTGCAAGGTAAATATCAAGACTATTCTGTTGTTGAATGGAACATAAATTTGGGTGACATATTTCAACATCCTTCCTCAATATTCTTTAACTCTACCTATTAGTTATCTACTTTTACATAACATATTACTCTGACAGTTAGTAGGTTAAAGCAGTAAACATTTATCTCATGATTTCACTGGTTCAGAAATCTGGACATGGCTTAGTTTGGCTCTAGATCTCTTTACACTAGTTCTCTTGCAAGGCTATTAAGTTGTTGGGTAGAGTTGCAGTCATCTTAAGGCCAATATTGGGTGTATCCTCTTCTGAGCTCACTCAGATGGTTCCAAGATCCAGTTTCTCATGGGAGGATTGGAGGCCACCCCTGGTTGAGCAAGTGAGACATCAAAAGAGGCAAACAACATGAAAGTCTTAGTCTGCAATCTGCCATCACAAATAACATTGCACCACTTTAATCATATTGTGTTTATTAAAAACAAGTCACTCAATTCAGCTCATACACATGTGAAGGAGAGTACATAAGGGCATAAATACCAGAAGATGATCATTGGTAGCCTAAATAATCACTCAGCACAAGCCAAGTGTTCAGTGATAGACGTTAGATGGCAGTAAAAAGAAAATGTATCATCATAAGTAGTAAGTGAATACAGAATCATAGGATTGGAGAAGACCTTACAAATGCTATGCCTCCTAAATGTTGTTCACTTAAATCTGATGTATACATAAAATATAATGTCATGTGGCAAAAATTAGGTGGATTTATTTTTTTTTAAACTGTAAGATCTGACATAGTGAAGCATTTAATAATTGAGGAAATTCTCAATTTTATATCAACTGTATTTTCTAAATTGGGACTTTATACTGCATTAAAAAAAAATAACTAAATTTTCGCTCTTTAAAAGGCAAAAATTTTCCTTGACAGATCATGTTTACTGAGGATTTACGTGACAGATACCAATCAGGCATTATCCTCATGTTCACTATTTAATAACCAAGTGTTACTATTTTATCTGTTGTTAAATGGTTCAGATACTTAAGAACAAGCCAGGAAATTTTGTCTGTTTCAGCGAGCTTCTTCAAAAATACCTATATATTCTGCTTCAGTCTCCTCATATATTATAGATTTTTAGCCTATGTACTTGCCATATTGCTCTCTTCCTACAGTACAATCCTTATCTTCTCTCCTTCTGTGTTCAAAATATTCCTTTCATTTCCCCATTAATACATAGGTTTGCTGTTTCAGACATCGACATTCAGGGATGTGGCCATACACTTCTCCCAGCAGGAGTGGGAATGTCTCAACCCTGTTCAGAAGAACTTGTACCAGGATGTGATGATGGAGAACTATGATAACTTGGTCTCACTGGGTATGTTTATCAGCCTTAAGTGATTTAGAATAATTTAGAATCTGCTCTTTAAGATATGTATTTTTTTTTCCACTGTAATTTTTAGGGCTGCCTTTAGGAAACTAGTTAACACTTTCTTATTCTTTTTTACCAAGAAAGTTGTTTCAGCTTTGTCAGGTTGGAAATCACATGTGCATTAAATATCTTTATCCTCCCTCTCCTTCAGTTACATTCATACCTCCTCTGTTCTTAATTACAGTTGCCTTTCTTCCTTTATGAATAGGGTGTAGTTTAGAAATCTTTGGCATTTGTTATATATCATTGTCAAATAATCCAAATTTCCTATTTATTTATGCTTGGAATTTCTATAGATGTTCCATTTTATTATCTGATCCTCTTGGGGAGAGATCATCTGGACACAGGGTGCTAAATTGCTCTACTTGCTCTAAAAGAATGCCTACAATTTATATGCTAATGCTAATCACACACAACTGGAAGGTGCAAAAGCAGGAAGTGAACTAAGGTTCCAGGATCTGTATTTTCAACTAAGATATTAATACATGCATTCAATAAAAAGAGGATATGTGAGTCTATATGTATGTATTCATATATATATATATATATCTATCTTAAACTGACCCTTTCTGATTTCTTGTATTTCATTCCCTTACCGTCTCTTCTAGAAAGTCTTATTCAATGTTATTTTGACCTTTTAATTGAGCGATGTTTTCTTCTACATTGTGTGCCATTTTTTTCTTTGTAAGCAGGACATTCCATTTCTAAGCCAGATGTGAGTACATTATTGGAACAAGGAAAAGAGCCATGGATGGTTGTGAGAGAAAAAAACAAGAAGATGGTGTACAGGTAAGTATGAGCAAGTCAAATTATGGGACCACATCCATGTAAGTAAAAGCCCAGTTGTCAAGGAGACACGCACTTGAAATACTGGCTTGCTGCTAAGTCGCTTCAGTCGTGTCTGACTCTGTGCGACCCCAGAGACAGAAGCCCACCAGGCTTCCCCGTCCCTGGTATTCTCCAGGCAAGAACACTGGAGTGGGTTGCCATTTCCTTCTCCAATGCATGAAAGTGGAAAGTGAAAGTGAAGTCGCTCAGTTGTGTCCGACTCTAGCGACCCCATGGACTGCAGCCTACCAGGCTCCTCTGTCCACAGGATTTTCCAGGCAAAAGTACTGGAGTGGGGTGCCACCGCCTTCTCCAAATATTGGCTTGGAAAGCTTCATTCACGTTGGAGAAAATACCTTTGCTCTAAAGTGGAAATAAATGCTCTGCATGAACTACCCAGTGAATTTTATCTTTACTTCATTAACTACTCCCTTTGTTATTCTTCTTACATTTTCCTCCCAGTTCAGTGATGGGCACTGTCCTTCTTCATGCACTTCTTATTTATTTATTTTTTTGCCTGCACCAAGTCTTAGTTCTGGCATGAAGGATCTTTTTTTTTTTTTTTTTTCAATGAGTGTGGGAGGGAAATGGGAAAAAAGAAGGGGAGTGATGGTGGGGAGGAGTATATGTAATTTCTTAACCAATGGCTTTCTGTTTTTAATCACAAAGAACACTTAAAAAAAATCATGGTGAATTCATCTTATATTAGGAGGTTTGTTCTCGAAATGAAAAGTTCAGGAAACAAAAAGTCCAGTTTGGGTGTCCTCATCTTTAGGCACATCTTGGTATTTTGTATTGGTAAGTCTATCTTTACCACAATATATTATTTAGGACAGGATCACATTTGTCACCTCTTCCTCCCTACTACCCAAAGTGGTACCAAACCCACAAAACAGTCAATAAACCTCCACAGAGTGAACAAATAAGTCTTTTTTTTTTTTTTTTTAACTCTCCTGAGTGAACTGAATTTTTTGAGGCTCATAAGTAAATATGTTTTCCTCTTTACTTTGTCTACTACAGCCAGATTATATGAGTGGGGTATTAAAGTCTCCCACTATTATTGTATTGCTCTAGAGAATGTCCTTTAGTTTTTGTTGGAGAAATGGTTTAGTGGTGCAAAATTCTCTCAACTTTTGCTTATCTGTGAAGCTTTTGATTTCTCCTTCATATTTGAATGAGATCCTTGCTGGATACAATAATCTAGGCTGTAAGTTATTTTCCTTCATCACTTTAATTACATCTTGCCATTCCCTCCTGGCTTGGAGAGTTTCTATTGAAAGATCAGCTGTTATCCTTATGGGAATTCCCTTGTGAGTTATTTGCTGTTTTTCCCTTGCTGCTTTTAATATTTGTTCTTTATATTTAATCTTTGTTAATTTGATTAATATGTGTCTTGGGGTGTTTCGCCTTGGGTTTATCCTGTTAGGGACTCTCTGGATTTCTTGAACTTGAGTGGTTATTTCCTTCTCCATTTTAGGGAAGTTTTCAACTATTATCTCCTCAAGTATTTCCTCATGATCTTTCTTTTTATCTTCTTCTTCTGGAACTCCTATGATTCGAATGTTGTAGAGTTTGATGTTATCCTGGAGGTTTCTGAAATTGTCCTCATTTCTTTTGATACGTTTTTCTTTTTTCTCGTCTGATTCATTTATTTCTAGGATTCTATCTTCTAATTCACTAATCCTATCTTCTGCCTCTGTTATTCTACTATTTGTTGCCTCCAGGGTGTTTTGGATCTCATTTATTGCATTTTTCATTATGTGTTGACTCTTTTTTATTTCTTCTAAGTCCTTGTTAAACCTTTCTTGCATCTTCTCAATCCTTGTCTCCAGACTCTTTAAGTGTGATTCTATTTTGATTTCGAGATTTTGAATTAATTTCGCTATCATTATTCGGAATTCTTTATCAGGTAGATTCCCCATCTCTTCCTCTTTGGTTTGGTTTGGTGGGTATCTATCCTGTTCCTTTAGCTGCTGGGTATTCTTTTGTCTCTTCATTTTGTTAAAATTGCCAAATTTAGAGTGTCCTTACTATATTCTGGGGTTTGTTGAATTCTCTTTATTGAGGCGATTTACAGGTCTTTTCAGTATCTGATCTCTGCCTTGTTACAGAGGGGGCGGAGATGAGCACCCAAATCTAAACTGGCCAGGTTCAGGCACTCAGATAATCCTCAGAAGCACAGACTTGGTTGAGTCTGCGTTTTATGCCCTTCCCAGATCCGAGTAGCGCAGGTGATGAAATGTTCAGCGAGCACAGCTGCTGCGACTTATCGCCTCTCCGCCGCTCAGTTTTCTGGGTATACAAACCGCGCACTTTCTCAGGCAGATATTGACCATCCAGAGCCCCAAGAAGCGTGAGTCAGCACAGAAACCTACTCACAGTTCCATTAGACAGTGTCTCTCTAGGGCTATAATTGCCCGCCTCTGGCCCTGGCTGCCTGTCACCGGAGTGGGACGGCCTGCAGCCGGCCAACTCTGTGCAGCCCTTTGTTCCGTAGGTAGTCCTGGTGGTGTCTTAAGTTAGGGCTGGCTTTTGATGTAGTAGATAACCGACAGTCTGGTTATTTCGCTCAGATAGCGCCCGAGATAGCCAGGCCAAATCCTTTCTCAAAGCAATGCAGGCCTCGCCGCTCCTCCTAGCCCAGCCCCCACTTGCCGATAGCAAATGCTGGTGTCCGCGCCAGTTCTCCGCAAAGGGAGTTACCGCAGGGCTCGTTTTCTCGTTTTGAAGACAATGAGTTGTCTTTCTAAGTGCCTGATGTCCTCTGCCGGCATTCAGAAGTTGTTTTATCGAGTTTATTCAGCATTCATGTGTTCTTTTAATGGATTTGTGGAGGAGAAAGTATTCTCCCCGTCTTACTCGTCCGCCATCTTAGCTCCTCCTCCAGGATCTTTTTTTTTAGTTGCATCTTCAGTTGAGGCATGTGAACTCTTATGCATGTGGAGTCCAGTTCCCTGACCAGGGATTGAACCTGGATGCCTTGCGTTGAGAGCATGGAGTCTTAGCCACTGGACCAGCAGGGAAGTCCCCTTATGCACCTTTTAATATGTGTTTTGGACTCAAATGTTTTCTAGAACCTCTGGGGCACTTAGATTTGTAATATGGCTTCATTAACTAAAAATATATTTATTACTATATCTGGTTAATAAATGGAGTTTGTATTATATTAGGGAAGACAAATAGTAGATAAATAGCAAATAAGTAGATAAATAGCATCACATAGTGAAACATAGTTTGAAGGAGACTACCAAGGATAAGGCAAATATCACTCAAAGTGATATTTGAGCTGAGACATGAAGGGTAAGGGCCCGAGGCTTTTGAGTATATAAGGAAGTCCATTACAAGAAGAATAAACAACACATACAAAGGCCTGAAGATGAATATGAATGTTGTATGTTAAGGAGTATGTGGCAGATCGGAATAGAGTTATTGAGGGTTAACTAACAAAACATGAAGTCAGTATATTATGGCAGTTCAGGTAACTTAAGGTGTTATTAAGAAGAATTAAAATTGTTTTCTAAGATTATTTAAGAGCCATGATCTGATTAAATTTTTAATATATTTATATTTTAATACATTATTAAAAAAACATTATTTATGAGACTTAGAAGTCTAGATAAAATAAATATAAATTTATTTATTTACTTTCTCATATACTTTTTACATATTTGAAATTTTTTATTAATAATTTTTGTCCTAGTATTAATATATTGGAGTTTTTCTTATTTCTTTCTAGGTTAATATTCTGAAATTATTTTTTCTTTTATCTCTACTATGTTCCTGAGCTCTATCACTTCATTTCTGAGTTTTTCTACTTCTGATTTGTGTTGTTCTTTCAGCTCTTATAGCATATCAGAAAATTCAGAACACTTAATACTGTTAAGATGGCAACACTGTCCCAAATTCTGTTCCTCAGTTGCTTAGTTATGTGACTCTTTGTGACCCTATGGACTGTAGCCTGCCAGGCTTCTCTGTCCATGGGATTCTCCAGGCAAGAATACTGGAGTAGGTTGCCATTTCCTTCTCTAGGGGAGCTTCTTGACCCAGGGATTGAACCAGTGTCTCTTGCATTGGCAGGCAGATTCTTTACCACTGAGGCACCAGAGAAGACTCTTTAAACCATAATTTTAAAATTCTTTTTCAGGAACTTCATATATCTGCTTTTCTTTAGAGTTGGTTTCTGGCACTTTGTATTGATCCTTTGATTTCCCTGTTTCTCTGTATCCCTTGTGATTTTTCACTGAGATTTTGGCTTTGTGGAAACAGCCACTTCTTGCAGTCTTTACAGACTGCCTTACTACCTTCACCAGTAAGCCCAACCAGGGGTCCTGGAACCTATCAACCACCTTTTCTTGGGATGCATCTTCTTTGGGGTTGTGTGTATGCTTTTATTTTAGTATAAATGGCTGCTTCTGACATCTTAATTTCCTGTTTCTTCTGAGAACCTTTTTGTTTCTCTTGTATTCTTCTACCCTTAATCTTTTGCTTCTCCTGGTGCCTGCCCATGGAAATGCATATTCTTTGCTACCCTAACATGCTGCAATACTCAACTGTGTTTTCAGTGGCCTCCAATGTGATGTACAAACTATGCCGCCATTCCCACTGGCAAACCAAGCCAGATAAGACAAAAACCAGTCCCTTGGGCAGCCCCCAGAGAAGGCAGAATGTTGGACACAAGTTCCACATTTTTCCTGTCCTGAAGAAGGAGCCAGAAATTAAGAGTAGGTTGGCTTCCCAGGTGGCTCAGTTGGTAAAGCATCCACCTGCTAATGCAGGAGATGCAACAGACTCAGGTTCAATTCCTAGATCGGGAAGATTCCCTGAAGGAGGAAATGGCAACCCACTCCAGTATTCTTGCTTTGGAAATCCCATGGACAGAGGAGTCTGGTGGGATGCCATCCATAGGGTCACAAAAAGTAGGACGCGACTGAACAACTGAGCATGGCACATATTCTTCCCATCACACCTCATTATTCTGGGTGGCAAGAGGGACTCGGGCAAGCAAACTGTAAATAAGCAAACTTCTTGGCTGTCTTTTCTTTTGTTTATGTATTTATCTGAGTACTGCTGCTGCTGCTGCTGCTAAGTCGCTTCAGTCGTGTCCGACTCTGTGCGATCCCATAGACGGCTGTCCCTGGGATTCTCCAGGCAAGAATACTGGAGTGGGTTGCCATTTCCTTCTCCAATGCATGAAAGTGAAAAGTGAAAGTGAAGTCGCTCAGTCGTGTCCGACCCTCAGCAACCCCATGGACTGGAGCTTACCACGCTCCTCCGTCCATGGGATTTTCCAGGCAAGAGTACTGGGGTGGAGTGCCATTGCCTTCCCTGTATCTGAGTTCTAGAGCCCCTTAACTAGTTTTTAAAGAAAAGATATTTTGGTACATGTAATCCTGTTGATTCAGTATCTCTTGGGGAGAACAAGGGGCTGTATCTTTGTAGTTCACTCTTCCTAATGTCCTGTCTTCCTTTGTTTTAGGTCTTCTGTTTCCATTTCCTGCTTGGTACTGGAGTACTGAACTATTTCTTTAGTATTCATTTTAGTTTTTCTCTTGGCATTTGACTATTTCTCTTTGAATATTTGTTTTTAGTGTATGTTATGGGGGTTACCGGAGAAGGCAATGGCACCCTACTCTAGTACTTTTGCCTGGAAAATCCCATGGATGGAGGAGCCTGGTGGGCTGCAGTCCATGGGGTCACTAAGAGTCGGATACGACTGAGCGATTTCACTTTCACTTTTCATTTTCACATTGGAGAAGGAAATGGCAACCCACTCCAGTGTTCTTGCCTGGAGAATCCCAGGGACGGGGGAGCCTGGTGGGCTGCCATCTATGGGGTCGCACAGAGTCGGACACAACTGAAGCGACTTAGCAGCAGCAGCAGCATGGGGATTGTGGTATAAAATATACCTAAGCTTTCACAGTCTATTTTTTCAAATATTGTAGCATTTCTGGTAAAATGAAAAAACCTGTAGCTTCAATACGTTTATACTTACCTTTCGCTTTATGTTATAATTGTCATGTTTATCACATTTACATATATTGAAAATACCACCAGACTGTTAAAAGCTTTGCTTTCCAGTCAAATATATCTGAAATAACTTAATAAGGGAATAAATGACCTTAATATATTTACCTAGATATTTAACTTTCATGTTGCCATCTTTCATTCCTAAAGATTCTATCAGTGTAAATAACTTCCTGTAGTAATTTTTTTTCAATCAGTTTTTTGCCTCAATCTGTCTCCTTTCCTTTTCAGATTCTATTTGCATCTTTACATATATTACCGCAATAATTTCTATACATCTGTCACGTTTACTTTTTCCTCTGTCATTTCCATTCTGCCGTAAGCTCTCCAGCATTTTTTTTCTCAAACGTTAAACTTTTTATTTTGTATTAAAGTATAGCCAATTAACAATGTTGTGGTAGTTTTGCCCTAGCCGAGCAAAGGGACTCAGCCATACATATACATGTATCCATTCTCCCCAGCATTTTAGAAGTTACTTATTGCAGTTCTGTAGTTTTAATATTTTCCTTTTTGTGGTTTCTTTTTTTCTGTGTTGTCTCAGCATCTGTGATTTATCTTTTACCTTGAGAGGGGATCACATTTTTTTGTTGTTCTTTTTACAGTTAATAATTTTTAAGTTGTTTTTTGGACATTGTGAGTGCTATGTTGTGTTGAAATGTTTACATGTTGATATTTTTATTTTAGCAAGTAATTGAAGCAATGAAATTTAGGCTCCATGTTATGTCCTGCTGTTTGGGGGCAGTAGTGTAATTCTCTGGTTCTGGGCTTAGCTATTCCGGTTTGTGTCCTTTTCATGCATACACGATTCATGTTTAGGCTAAGATTTATACATGTTTCCTCCCCAGATTAGGGAACCTTCTCTCAGCGTTTCCTTTCTAGGGTTCCCCCCTCACTTTCCTCTTTGGTAGTATTCCTTACTGTGATTCTTGTAGTAGGAAATATGTTGGGGTTTTTTTGTAACTCAGTTTTGCCCCAGTATACTTGAGGCCAACCCATATTGCAAAGCTATGAGTGTTAGAGAAAGTGGCCAGAAACTCAGTCTAGTGTAGGTCATTTTTTAAGGTTTTTACTTCCCTCCACACTCCTTTTCCATTTAATTTACAGATCTCAAATGTTCGATTTTTTTATTTTGTTAAGCATTTTTAGTTGATATCAGTCAGAGAAGGAGATGATCTTGAAAGGGTTTACATCACCATGATGGTACTAGAACATATTCAGTTAAGGAGTTATTTAATGTGAAAATTTTTTTTTTTTTTAATTTTCTCTTGTATCATTATGGACTCATTGCTTTTTTTTTATTTGCTGGGTTTTAATATGTATTTATTTATTTATTTGGCTGCACTGGGTATGAGTTGTGCCATATGGGATATAGTTCCCTGACCAATGATCAAACTCTTGCCCCGTGCATTAGGAGCCCAGAGTCTTAGCCACCAGGGAAATCTGTCATTGCCTTTTATCATATTTTACATTCTATCACAATCAGTTTTATGCTGCTGTTTTTACAGTTTTGGCCAGTGACACCTCTGTAAGTCTTTTATGGAAACTGATACAAGAAAGAGTAAATTAAATCACTCTAGTAAAGTATGATAAATGAGTTATGGAAACTGTCATTAATATTACACGATGTATAGCTGATTTTAGAGTTATCTAAAGTAATTCACTCTGATGAGTGATATTATTAATTTAAAAGAATGTAATGTAGAATATTCACTGTTTTTTGCCAAGGAAAAAAATGTTTTTCTCTTTTAGATTTGAAATCAATATATGAAATAATCAGCTGTGAAAATGTACATATTTATTAAAAACCTTCATCTCTTACTGTGAGTCAGAAAATTCATACTGGTGAGAAACCCTATGAATGTGACAAATGTGGTAAGGCCTTTAGTCGACACACAGACCTTATAATACATCAGAGAAAAATTTATACTGGTGAGAAACCCTATGAACGTAAGCAGTGTGGAAAGGCCTTTAGTGGTTCATCCAACTTTCTGCAACATCAACTAATTCATAGTGGTGAAAAACCCTATGAATGCCATGAATGTGGGATGACCTTCAGTCTTAGAATAGGTCTTAAGGAACATCATAGAATTCATACTGGGGAGAAACCCTACAAATGTAAGGAATGTGGAAAGGCGTTTAGTTGTGCCTCACATCTTATTCAACATGAGAGAATTCATTCTAGGGAGAAGCCCCAAGAGTGTAAGGAATGTGGGATGACATTTAGTCATGGCTATCAACTCATTCCACATCAGCAAATGCATATCGGTATAAAACCCTATGAATGTCGTGAATGTGGGAAGGCCTTTAGTCAGCTTCAGCACTTATTCAACATGAGAGAATTCATACTGGTGAGAAACCCTGTAAATGTGAAGAATGTGGGAAGGCCTTTATTAGAAGGCTAAGAATGCATCACATAATTCATACTGGTGAGAAATCCTATGAATGTAAAGAATGTGGAAAGTCCTTTAATCCCCCTCAAACCTTGTTAGGCATAAGAGAATTCATACTTTAGAGAAACCATATCAGTGTAAAGAATGTTGGAAGGCCTTTAGTCACGTTGAAAGCCTTAGAATGCATCACAGAATTCACACTGGTGAGAAACCCCATCAGTGTAAAGAGTGTGAGTAGTGGACATCAACTAATTAAACAATGTAGATTTCATACTGGAGAGAAACCCTATGAATGTAAGGCATGTGTGAAGCCTTTAGTGGTATGAACGACTTACTCAACCTCAGAGTGTTCACAGTGGTGAGAGACCTTTCAGATCAGATCAGATCAGTCGCTCAGTCCTGTCCGACTCTTTGCGACCCCATGAACCGCAGCACGCCAGGCCTCCCTGTCCATCACCAACTCCCGGAGGTCACTCAGACTCACATTTATCGAGTCAGTGATGCCATCCAGCCATCTCATCCTCTGTCGTCCCCTTCTCTTGCCCCTAATCCCTCCCAGCATCAGAGTCTTCTCCAATGAGTCAACTCTTCGCATGAGGTGGCCAAAATACTGGAGTTTCAGCTTTAGCATCATTCCTTCCAAAGAAATCCCAGGGCTGATCTCCTTCAGAATGGACTGGTTGGATCTCCTTGCAGTCCAAGGGACTCTCAAGAGTCTTCTCCAACACCACAGTTCAAAAGCATCAATTCTTCGGCGCTCAGCCTTCTTCACAGTCCAACTCTCACATCCATACATGACCACAGGAAAAACCATAGCCTTGACTAGGCAAACCTTTGTTGGCAAAGTAATGTCTCTGCTTTTGAATATGCTATCTAGGTTGGTCATAACTTTCCTTCCAAGGAGTAAGCGTCTTTTAATTTCATGGCTGCAGTCACCATCTGCAGTGATTTTGGAGCCCAGAAAAATAAAGTCTGACACTGTTTCCACTGTTTCTCCATCTATTTCCCATGTAGTGATGGGACCAGATGCCATGATCTTCGTTTTCTGAATGTTGAGCTTTAAGCCAACCTTTTCACTCTCCACTTTCATCAAGAGGCTTTTTAGTTCCTCTTCACTTTCTGCCATAAGGGTGGTGTCATCTGCATATCTGAGGTTATTGATATTTCTCCCAGCAATGTTGATTCCAACTTGTGTTTCTTCCAGTCCAGCATTTCTCATGATGTACTCTGCATATAAGTTAAATAAACATGGTGACAATATACAGCCTTGACGTACTCCTTTTCCTATTTGGAACCAGTCTGTTGTTCCATGACCAGTTCTAACTGTTGCTTCCTGACCTGCATACAGATTTCTCAAGAGGCAGATCAGGTAGTCTGGTATTCCCATCTCTTTCAGAATTTTCCACAGTTTCTTGTGTTCTACACAGTCAAAGGCTTTGGCATAGTCAATAAAGCAGAGAGACCTTTAGAATGTAACAAATGTGGAAAATCACTTAGGCTTAGTTCAAGCCTAAAGTGTATCAGAAAATTCATACTGGAGAGAAACATTATGAATGTAAGGACTGTGGAAAAGCATATATATGCAGTAGAGAATGTATAGTAAGTCATTGTATTTATAACACTGAGAAAAATTTTGAATGAAAAGAACATGGGAAAGCTTTTAGATATGGTTCAATTCTTAAGGCATTAAATAATTTATACTTGTGAGAAGCCCTCAGAATGTAAATAATGTTTCAGATTTTTTAGTTATGACTCAAATGTTCAAATTCAGAAATTTACAGTTTATGTTTTTGTAACTCAGAAGGCCTTTACTAGCATTTCTCTATTTATGGATTCCCAGAATATTTATAATGGAGAATGATTCAGAGAATGTAGAAATGCCCTTGTTTTGTATGCTCTGTTTATAAAAGGTCTATAGCCCTAATCAATTCTTGTTACATTTGAAAAAAACTAATACCAAAGAAAATCTTTGTTGACCTAACAAATCTGAAAAAGACCATCCTGATTGCCATTTGATTTTTAGAACCTACGTGTGAGATATCCCTGTGGTAGTCTTTTGTAAGTGATCATAATAGTACCTACATTGCTGCTGCTGCTAAGTTGCTTCAGTCGTGTCCGACTCTGTGTGACCCCATAGATGGGGCAGTGCTGTTATTGGAGTATAAAAAACATGGAAAGCTATCTTTTAAGATAATATTTATTCAGTAAGGGTGTGGTGTGTGTGTGTGTTTAGTTGATAAGTCATGTCTGACTCTTGCGACCTCATGGACTGTAGCCCACCATGCTTCTCTGTCCATGGGATTTCCCAAGTAAGACTACTGGAGCAGGTTGCCTTTTCATTCTCCAGGGGATCTTCTCTACCCAGGGATCAAGTATCTTGCATTGGCAGGCAGGTTGTTTACCACTGAGCGACCTGGAAACTTACACGAAGCAATCAATACATCTAAAATTACTAGTTTATTGATTATTAACCAAAATGATACTCTAATAAAAGTTTGGGTTTTTTCTGTGAAAAGTAATGGATACAGCTAAAAACATAGTTTAATAATTTAGAAATGTAACAGTAATCTTGAAACTGTTTTTTAACTTGAAAATTTTTCTATTAAAAATGTTAACATCAGATAAACGTTGGTGAATCTGGTCAAGAAAAATTATAAATGTTACATTATAGCATTGTTAGTAAGAAAGAGGATTTAGCCATAAATATGGAAGAAAAAAGAATCAAAGGAAAACAACTCTTTTTTAAAAGGCAGCACTATGGCACATAGTCAGGTAAGACTTAAAGAAGGAAATTATCTCTAACAGTCTTTCTAGCTCATTGCTGTATGGATTACATAATTATAACAAATCTATTAGAATAATAGGTCCTAAAAGTCAAAAGCTAAATGAGGTTTCCTTATGAAATTGAGCATAGAATATCCAAATATATTACCTGCCGAGTAAAACTGAGAATCTACCAAAAGCATTATGTAATTAAAAATCATTTATCTTGAATATTCAGAACTTAGCTATTCTTGTTTGATTTTAAATCTTGAATGATTTGATCCAACTTGAAGCAATTGATCTAATACTTTCTATTTATTTGTTTATAATTAGAGGATAATTCCTTTGCAGTGTTATGGTTCTGCTATACAGCAAAGTGAATCAGCTCTGTGTCTGGAATTTCTTTAGAAGGAATGATGCTAAAGCTGAAACTCCAGTATTTTGGCCACCTCATGCGAAGAGTTGACTCATTGGAGAAGACCCTGATGCTGGGAGGGATTGAGGGCAGGAGGAGAAGGGGACGACAGAGGATGAGATGGCTGGATGGCATCACTGACTCGATGGATGCGAGTCTGAGTGACCTCCGGGAGCTGGTGATGGACAGGGAGGCCTGGCGTGCTGCGGTTCATGGGGTCGCAAAGAGTCAGACACGACTGAGCGACTGATCTGATCTGATCTGATCTGATGCATGTGTCCCCTCCCTCTGGACCTCTCTTTCACCCCGCCACCATCACACCCGTCTAGATCACAGACTCCTGAGCTAAGCTCCCTGTGCTGTGCTGCAGAGTTCCATGAAGCTATCTGTTTTACACATGGTAGTGTGTTTATGTCTCCAGTCTGGTACTTTCTAATGTTAGAGGTTAGCAAATGATTGCCCTGTGGGCCAGTCACCTGTTTTCTAAAGTTTTATTGGAACACAGCCATATTCATTCACTTACATATTATCGAAAGCTGTAACAGAAAATGTATGCCCCGTAAACCTAAAATATTTACCCTTGACCTTTAAGAACAAGTTTCCTGATCTTTGATCTAGATTCATTCATTTTTCTAATATTAGTACTAAAAGGAACCTCTCTGCCACCCCGTCAACACACCTACCTGACGGTTTTTAAAATCAGGATACCTACTGTCAAGCACTTCCAACCAGATAAATGTCAGAAATTAGTCATTTGAAATACCTTCCACTTTTTTTTTTCAGGCAATGTCAAAGAAGTGCCAACAGAAAATTATATTGGTTTTGATAAAATATTGTGTATTTTTGCATAGTTGGTATTTAGCCATATAAAAAAATTATTATCTGTCAAATAAGAATGATTCATGGAAATTGCAAGTTATGCATTGTCAGCCCACCATCTATGATGTCAGTGTGATTGTCCCTTATAACCTATACCTCTCAAACCACTTGTTGCAGTTGGGGAATCCACTGTCCTATTCAGTTATTCACTGAATTCATCTGATGGTTAACATCATTGTCCCATACATGTTTTGTTGTTGTTCAGTCACTCAGTAGTGTCTGACTCTTTGCGACCCCATGGACTGCAGCACGCCAGACTTCCCTGTTCTTCACCATCTCCATGTTTATGTTTTAGAATTAAATATAATTAAGACAGAATAACTTGAGTTGTGTAATAAAATAAGCCTGCAATAGGTCAGCATGGTACTTCTCCAAGTTACTATATACATAGTGTATAATACATGTATTTTATATATTGTTAAGTCACTTAGTCGCTTCCAACTCTTTGCAACCCCATGAACTGTAGCACGCCAGGCTTTCCTGTCCTTCATTATCTCTCGAGTTTTGCTCCGACTCATGTTCATTGAGTTGATGTTGCCATCCAACTATCATCCTCTGTTGCCCCTTTCTCCTCCTGCCTTCAATCTTTCCCAGCATCAGGGTCTTTTCCAGTGAATCAGCTCTTCACATGAGGTGGCCAAAGGATTGGAGCTTCAGCTTCAGCATCAGTCCTTCCAATAAATATTCAGGATTTATTTCCTTTAGGATTGACTGGTTTGATCTTGCAGCCCAAGGGACTTTCAAGGGTCTTCTGCAGTACCACAATTAAAAAGCATCAATTATTCAGCACTCAGCCTTCATTATGGTTCAAACTGTCACATATGTTGGAGAAGAAAATGGCAACCCACTCCAGTATTCTTGCCTAGAGAATCCCGTGGACAGGGGAGCCTGGTGGGCTACTGTCCATAGGGTTGCACAGAGTCGGACACAACTGAAGTGACTTAGCATGCATGCATGCACTGGAGGAGGAAATGGCAACCCACTCCAGTATTCTTGCCTGGAGAATCTCAGGAACAGAGGAGCCTGGTGGGCTGCCATCTATGGGGTTGCACAGAGTTGAACACGACTGAAGCAACTTAGCAGCAGCAGCAGCTCACATACGTACATGACTACTAGAAAAACCATGTCTTTGGCTAGACAGACCTTTGTCGACAAAATGATGTCTCTGCTTTGTAATATGCTGTCTAGGTTGGTTATTACTTTTCTTCCAAGAAGCAAGAGTCTTAATTCCATGGCTGCAGTCACTGCCTGCAGTGATTTTGGAGCCTGAGAAAATAAAGTCTGTCACTATTTTCATTGTTTGCCCATCTGTTTGCCGTGAAGTGATAGAACCAGATATCATCTTAGTTTTTTGAATGCTGAGGTTTAAGCCAGCTTTTTCACTCTCCTCTTTCACCTTTATCAGTAGGCTCTTTAGTTCCTCTACCAAACATTTAAAGAGGAAGTAACACCAATCCTTCCCAAATTATTCAAAAATAGAAAAGGAGAGAACACTTCTACACTCATTTTATGAAGCCATTGTTGCCTTGATACCAAAACCAGACAAGGACATTACAAGAAAAGAAAATTACAGGTCAGTATCTTTGATGGTCATATATGTAAAAATCCTCAACAAAATGTTAGCAAACTGAATATAATACATTCAAAGTATACACCATGATCAAGTGAGATTTATTCCAAAAATGAGAGGATGGTTCAACATCCACAAATCGATTGATGTGATATACCACATTAACAACATGAAAAATAAAAATCATATGATCATCTCATGGTGAGAGACTGAAAGCTTTTCCTGTTAAGATCAAAACAAGACAAGGATGCCTACTCCCACCACTTTTATTAAATAGTACTGGGAGTCAGCCAGAGCAATTAAGCAGGAAAATGTAATAAAATGTTGTGAGAAGTTGGAAGAGAACTAAAACTGTGCCTCTTTGTAGACGGTAAGGCATTATATAGGACACCACCAAAACAAAAAACAAACAAAAAAAAACTTAGAATTGATAAATGAATTGAGTAAAGTTAAAAGATGCAAAATCAATATCCAGAAATCTTGGACTCCCAGACCTCTTACAATCTGACTCCTGCTCCAGGGTCTCTTCCCAAAGCTCACAAGCTTGTGATCGCCTGGGCTTCCAAGCTTTTGCTTAGATTCTGTCATCTCCCAGAGGACTCTGATAATTCTTGCACCCAAGATCTTCTACTGAGCCTCTAAGCATCTTCATGCTCTGGCATCTTCTTTGCTCTTGCTGGCCCTCTCCTTGAGCTCTGTCCCTTTTCCCAAGGTACCTCCAATCTCTCTTGAGGTTCCAGGCCCCTCGTCTAGCCTACAATTCCTTTCCTCCCAATATGTTAAAATGGGCATAGGCAGAATCTCATTTGAACCTCATAATGAGCCCCATTTTTGCACGTGATAAACCTGAGGATTAGAGAAGTGAAATCATTGACTTGAGATTACATTTTAAATTGAAAGGCAGGGATTCAAATCCTGGTTTGAATCTAGAACCTACATTTTTATCCCCACAGTATATCTTATTAAAAATAGCTATCCATTAGAGGAAAAGGACTGAATTTCTGGAACTGAATTAAGCATTTCACTTAGGTAGACATTATTTTCACCATTTTACTTTGAGAAAACCAAAAACTAAGATTAAAGAACTAATAAATGGCAAAGCAAGGGCTAGAATTCTTCTGAATTCAAATTGATCAGATCAGGTCAGATCAGTTGCTCAGTCATCTCCGACTCTTTGCAGCCCCATGAATTGCAGCACGCCAGGCCTCCCTGTCCCTCACCAACTCCCAGAGTTCACTCAGACTCACGTCCATCAAGTCAGTGATGCCATCCAGCCATCTCATCCTCTGTCATCCCCTTCTCCTCTTGCCCCCAATCCCTCCCAGCATTAGAGTCTTCTCCAATGAGTCAACTCTTCACATGAGGTGGCCAAAGTACTGGAGTTTCAGCTTTAGCATCATTCCTTCCAAAAAAATCCCAGGGCTGATCTCCTTCAGAATGGACTGGTTGGATCTCCTTGCAGTCCAAGGGACTCTCAAGAGTCTTCTCCAGCACCACAGTTCAAAAGCATCAATTCTTCGGCGCTCAGCCTTCTTCACAGTCCAACTCTCACATCCATACATGACCACAGGAAAAACCATAGCCTTGACTAGACGAACCTTTGTTGGCAAAGTAATGTCTCTGCTTTTGAATATGCTATCTAGGTTGGTCATAACTTTCCTTCCAAGGAGCAAGCATCTTTTAATTTCATGGCTGCAGTCACCATCTGCAGTGATTTTGGAGCCCAGAAAAATAAAGTAAGTCTGACACTGTTTCCCCATCTATTTCCCATGACATGATGGGACCGGATGCCATGATCTTCATTTTCTGAATGTTGAGCTTTAAGCCAACTTTTTCACTCTCCACTTACACTTTCATCAAGAGGCTTTTTAGTTCCTCTTCACTTTCTGCCATAAGGGTGGTGTCATCTGCATATCTGAGGTTATTGACATTTCTCCCAGCAGTCTTGATTCCAACTTGTGCTTCTTCCAGTGCAGCATTTCTCATGATGTACTCTGCATATAAGTTAAATAAACAGGGTGACAATATACAGCCTTGACAAACTCCTTTTCCTATTTGGAACCAGTCTGTTGTTCCATGTCCAGTTCTAACTGTTGCTTTCTGACCTGCATACAAATTTCTCAAGAGGCAGATCAGGTGGGCTGATATTCGTATCGATACACAGCCATTATTTCACTGTTTATCCCTGTGATGTACATCAGAACACTGAATCAGAAATGGTGAAGAACTTAAGTCAAGGACAAAGTTTAGGCTTCCCTGGTGGCTCAGTGGTAAAGAATCTGCCTGCCAATGCAGGAGACACTGGTTCAATCCCTGGTCTTGGAAGATCCCACGTGCCATGGAGCAACTAAGTCACAACTACTGAGTCCTCCTGCTGCAAATACAGAAACTAGCATGCCTAAAACCCGTGTTCCACAGAAAGAGAAGCCCACATATCAAAACTAGAAAGTAGCTCCCACTTGCTGCAACTTGAGAAAATGCACGTGCAGCAATGAAGACCCAGCACAACCATAAATCTTTTAAAAGCAACATTTATAAAGGGACAAAATTGTGGGTCTTCTTCCCTTCCTCTCATATTAACACTAAATAAAAGTCCACCTGTACCACTCCCTCCAAGATCTCTTGAGGAAAGGCAATTACAACCAAAGAATTTGAGTAAAGGACAGGCTTTCCTGTCGAAAAGTGATCAAACACTGGCCCCTGCCCTCCAAGGGATGTATCCCACTGAATGGAAAACTGGTCCCTCTTCAGTTCAGTTGCTCAGTCGTGTCCAACTCTTTGTGACCCCATGGACTGCAGCATGCCAGGCCTCCCTGTCCATCACCAACTCCTGGAGTTTACTCAAACTCATGTCCATTGAGTCATGGATGCCATTGAACCATCTCATCCTCTGTTATCCCCTTCTCCTCCTGCCTTCAATCTTTCCCAGCATCAGGGTCTTTTCCAATGAGTTAGTTCTTCGCATCAGCTGGCCAAAGTTTGGAGTTCCAGCATCAGTGTCAGTCCTTCCAATGAATATTCCTTTAGGATGGACTGATTTCCTTTAGGATGGACTGGTTGGCTCTCCTTGCAGCCCAAGGGACTCTCAAAAGTCTTCTCCAACACCACGGTTCAAAAGCATCAATTCTTTGGCACTCAGCTTTCTTTATAGTCCAACTCACATCTATACATGACTACTGGAAAAACCATAGCTTTGACTAGATGGACCTTTCTTGACAAAGTAATGTCTCTGCTTTCTGATATGCTCTCTAGGTTGGTCATAGCTTTTCTTTCAAGGAGCAAGCATCTTTTAATTTCATGATTGCACTCACCATCTGCGGTGATTTCAGAGCCCAAGAAAAGAAAGTCTCGTGTCCACCGTTTCCCCATCTATTTGCCATGAAGTGATGGGACCAGATGCCATGATCTTAGCTTTTTGAATGTTGAGTTTGAAGTCAACTTTTCACTCTCCTCTTTTACTTTCATCAAGAGGCTCTTTAGTTCTTCACTTTCTGCCATAAGGCTGGTGTCATCTGCGTATCTGAGGTTATTGATATTTTCCCCAGCAATCTTGATTCCAGCTTGTGCTTCATCCAACCCAGCGTTTCTCATGATGTACTCTGCATATAAGTTAAATAAGCAGGGTGACAATATACAGCCTTGACGTACTTCTTTTCCTATTTGGAACCAGTCTGTTGTTCCATGTCCAGTTCTAACTGTTGCTTCCTGACCTGTGTACAGATTTCTCAGGAGGCAGGTAATGTGGTCTGGTATTCCCATCTCTTGTAGAATTTCCCACAGTTTGTTGTGATCCACACAGTCAAAGGCTTTGGCATAGTTAATAAAGCAGAAGTAGATGTTTTTCTGGAACTCTCTTGCTTTTTCCATGATCCAGCAGATGTTGGCAATTTGATCTCTGATTCTTCTGCCCTTTCTAAATCCAGCTTGAACATCTGGAAGGTCATGGTTCACGTACTGTTGAAGCCTGGCTTGGAGAATTTTAAGCATTACTTTGCTAGCATGTGAGATGAGTGCAATTGTGTGGTAGTTTGAGCATTCTTTGGCATTGCCTTTCTTTGGGGTTGGAATGAAAACTGACCTTTTCCAGTCCTGTGGCCACTGCTGAGTTTTCCAAATTTGCTGGCATATGGAGTGTAGTAGCACTTTAACAGCATCATCTTTTAGGATTTGAAATAGCTCAGCTGGAATTCCATCACTTTCACTAGCTTTGCTCATAATGATGCTTCCTAAGCCCCACTTGACTTCGCATTCCAGGATGTCTGGCTCTAGGTGAGTGATCACACCATCGTGATTATCTGGGTTGTGAGATCTTTTTTGTACAGTTCTTCTGTGTATTCTTGCCACCTCTTCTTAATATCTCCTGCTTCTGTTAGGTCCATACCATTTCTGTCCTTTATTGTGCCCATCTTTACATGAAAAGTTCCCTTAGTATCTCTAATTTTCTTGAAGAGACCTCTAATCTTTCCCAGTTGTTTTCCTCTATTTCTTTGCATTGATCACTGAGCAAGTCTTTCTTATCTCTCCTTGTTATTCTTTGGAACTCTGCATTCAAATGGGTATATCTTTCCTTTTCTCCTTTGCCTTTCACTTCTCTTAGGACAAAGGTTATTTTTTTTTTTCCTGTCTACTTTTTAGGGGATTCTAAGCATGGAGAGAAAGAGAAATAAGTCAAAATATTTGTTAGACTTTATTTTCTTAGGTTTCAAAATCATTGTGGACAGTGACTGCAGCCATGAAATTGAAAGATGCTCCTTGGAAGGAAAGCTATGACAAACCTAGACACCATATTAAAAAGCTAAGACATAACTTTGCTGACACAGTTCCATATGGTCAAAGCTATGGTTTTTCCAGTAGTCATGTACAGATATGAGAGTTGGACCATAAAGAAGGCTGAGTGCTGAAGAGTTGATGCTTTCAAATTGTAGTACTGGAGAAGGCTCTTGAGAGTCCCTTGGACTGCAAGGAGAATAAACCAGTCAATCCTAAAGGAAATGAACCCTGAATATTTATTGGAAGGTCTGATGCTGAAGCTCCAATCCTTTGGCCAGCTGATGCCAAGAGCCAACTCATTGGAAAAGACACTGATGTTGGGAAAGATTGAAGGCAAGAGGAGGAGAAAGCAGCAAAGGATGAGATGGGTAGATAGCATCATTGACCCAGTGGATATGAGTTTAAGCAAACTCCAGGAGATAGTGATGGACAAGGAAGCCTGGAATGCTGCAGTCCGTGGGGTCTCAAAGAGTTGGACCCAACTTAGTGACTGAATAACAAATTTGTTACAAATGAGAAATGTCATTTTATTTAGTATGTATTAATAGGTTTCTGGAGCTGAATGAAAAGGAGTCCATGTCTATCCTTACCTTAAAGTGGGTACCAGGTAAGGAGGCTTAAAACCTATGGCTGGGTCTTACTTTCCAGTAAGACCCCAGAGTCTTAATAGTCAACCAAATCAGAGAGTGGGGGTAGGGATGTTGGGCAGCCTCTCCCTACGGTAAGGATTGACTTTTGGTAGCCTTTTCCAGGCAAGTTCTAAGAATCCATACTGGGCAATGCCTGTGGGTTGAATAGTATGCACTCTATTCTGCCCAGGCAAGGGTACAACATTCCGGAACTCAAGGGGACCTGCAGGGGTATGAGAACTACCACACAACAGGTCAGAGAGTAACCGTTCACCAGGCACCAACTCCTTGATCCTTGCAGCGTCTTCGTAGATGGTGTGTTGTGGTCGGAGTCTCTTTCTCTGTAGCAACTCCAGGAGCAGCCTCTGGATTCGGGGGGACTTGAGCTGGTACAAGTCCATGAGACGTTTGAACTGTTCCATGCACGCAGCACTGTCTCTCGCATATCGCTTCTGCAACATCCGCAGAACATGGTACAAGGCCACAAACGTCTCCCACTGCGGGAGCTCTTCCTTGTCTTTAGAGACAGGCTGTGCCTTCTTTTCCAGCTGGGGCAGCTTGAGGGCCCTACCTTCAGCCTTCAGAGCCCTGAGATCGTTCTGAAACATCAGTGCCAGAGTTTGTTTTCCCACAGAAGCATGGGCACCTGTGAAAATATCTCTTGTGGCAGGATGAAAGTGTTGCATTCCCATCTCTTGGAGAACATGGGATAACTGCTGTGCCCGTGCACTCCTGTAAGGCTCTCCTAAAAGAAGCCAAGTTAGAGCCTTTGGATCTGGAACCCTGTAGGTCATTGATGGCAACACTGGTGTAGGGATGGGCCGAGACTTTGCCTTGTGAAATGTGGGGAGCTCACTTCTTCTCCCCAAGGCTCGGATGTCCAAGGACTCTTTATCCACAGAGGGATAGAAGGCTGTAGGAACATCCTTTCTGGTTTGATAAAGATGCTTTAACTTCTTGACAGCAGTGGATAACTGCTGTACCTGCTCCTTCCTATAGGACTCAGTGAAGGGATACCAGCTGAGATCCTGTGTGGTCTGAGTCCTGTTAGTAGCTGACAGTAACACTGGCTCATGGGTAGGGAATGACTCTCCCCAGCTCTCCATTTCTTTCCTTCTGATTGGAGGGATCGCTTTTTTGTATACTGGGCTCAAAGCATCTTTATAGCATCGTGATAGATCTCTGTGACCTACCTGTAGGTTCTGCTGGAGGCGTTTAGCCACAGCTTTAAGACTGTACAGATGTGTCTGTTTCAAATATCCCTTTGAAGTGAGGTGCTTGAGGAGTTGGCTCAGTCTATGGAAACTGTCCCTTGAAAGTTGTTCTCCTGCTTCCAGTCTTATTAAGGTATTACTAATCCAGTCCTCATCTGGGGAATCAAGCCTTTCAGCTGGCATAGAGGTAAGTGATGGGTACAGGGCTGTGGTTGGGGTTGGGGCAGGGGCAGGGGCCTGGCCCTCAGTCGTGCCCTTTTGAGAATCCTGAGACTTTAAGAACCACTTCCACGTGCCATCTTTGGGCCTGCGTTTAGGTTGCTGTGATTCTCTGATAATTTCAAGTAAGGGGGACTTTGGCTTGTGGAGGCTTTTTGGGGTCTGGGTCTCCACTCCCATGACTTGTAAAAACATGCCCCTGCCTTTCTCCAAGAGCACATCCTCTTGTCTTCCCCATGACGTTGTCATGGGATGTGCTTTAAGAAGTTGACTTTCCTGTTCTTCCACATCAAAATGATGCCCTAACACTTTGAGGAGCATTCCCTTTTCTTTTTCCAGGGCTACAGGAAATGGTGTTTTGAGGGGGCTCTTCATAATTGTTGGCCACATAGTCTTAACCCTAACTGTGGGACTTACCTGTCCATAAAACAATCTGTCTTTTTTAGGAGCCACTTCTTCTTTAGCTGCTTCCCTTTTCTCAGCAAGAACCTCACTTACTGTTGCTGGCTTCGATAAGTTCACTCCTTCCTTTGGGAGCTCTGTTTTCCATACTCTCTGCTTTACTGGGAGCATTGCCTCTGTAAGTCTTCTTTTTGGCTGTTCCTTCTCTTTACTCATACTCTCCTCATCCTTCTGTCTTGCCTTCTTTTCCTCCTCTTTTTTCTCTGTCTTCTCCATTTTTTCTTCTTCCTCCTCTTTCTCACTCAGACTCTTCTTCTCACGCAGAGCCTTCTCTTTCTTACTTGGACTCTTCTCTTTTTCACTCAGACTCTTCTCCTTCTCACTCAGGCCCTCTTCCTCCTCACTCAGGCTCTCCTCTTCTTCACTCAGGCCCTCCTTTTCCTTCTCCCTCAGACTCTCCTCCTCACTCAGGCTCTCTTCCTCTTCACTCAGACTCTCCTCCTCACTTCGGCTCTCCTCCTCCTCACTGAAGTCCTCCTCATCCTTCTCCCTATGTGGGGCCCCACCTTCCTCCTTGCTGAAGGGCTCCATCTCTTCCTCATGTGGGCCCTCTTTTACCTTCTTATCCAGCTTCTCTTTCTCCTGAGTCAGTTTCTTTTCCTTTTTCCTTATTTGAGTTAAACTCTTTTTCTTATGCTTCCCAGCCAAGCTCTCCTCCAATTCCTCTTCACTCAGGCTTACTTTCTTTTCCTTCTTCTTCATCAGGTATTTCCCTTTCTCTTTCTTGGGCAGAATCTCCTCCTCCTCCTCCTTCTCCTCTCCTTCAATGAGCCTCTCCTCATCTATCCTCTTCTTAGTTGGAGCTTCCACTTCCTTTTCAATCAAACTCTCTGATAAGCCTTCAAATAGTATGTCTCTGATATTCTCTAATAACCACTTTACCTGGGTCTTTTCTGGTTTCTTCTCCTTGATTATCTTTAGAAGCTTCTTCAGCTGCTTTTTTCCTAACAGATTTTGCTGCTGGGCCTCCTTTAACATACTGTCTACCTGGGTTTTATCTAATAGTATATGTTCCTGGACCTTCTCTAATAACTTTTGGTCTTCTTCCAAGCTCTCTTCATCGGTCAGTATTCTCTCTTCAGTAGCTAGTCTGTCATCTTCTAGTTTTCCCTCTTTCTGAACCAGCTGCTTCTCTTCTCTGGTTATTTCCTCTGGTTCTTTAGAAAATTCCCACCTCTGGCCATCAGTTTCACTCATTTCCATAGAAAACAATTGATCTTCCTCAGGTATTCCTGTTTCTTGCAATGGCACTCTATTCATTTCTCTAATTATTTTAGCCAGGATCCGCATCAGGTGACTCTCTTTCTTCCTTATATCTTTTTCTCTGGAACTAGTTTCTCTTCCTTCAGAACTAATCCCCACCCCCATATCCAGTTTCCTCATTTCCTGTATACTCTCCTCTTGGATTCTTTTCTTTTCTTCCTTAGCAACACCCATCTCCTTGGCCCTAACGTCATAGTCCAGTTTCTCCTCTTCTTCAATAGTTTCTTTTTCTTCTTGAGTTGCTTTTTTCTTTCTCTTAGTTACACCAATTCCTTCCCTGGCTATTGTCCTTTCTTTCTCAGCAATATGCCTCTCTTCCTTGCCCATAAAACTGTCTTCCTGAGTCAGTCTTTTCTCTAAAGCCCTTGCCTGTCTTTGCTGGGGCTTTTTCTCCATTTCATCAGCTTGTTTCTTCTCTTCTCGGGACAGTTTCTCTTTTCTCCAGGCCCATTGTTTTCTTCGCTCACTCTCTTTCTGACCCCATATTCTCTCATCCTGGGCCTGTTTCTCCTCTGGTAGGGCTAATTTTTTTGTGTGGGCCCATTGTTTTTTTTCCTTGCTGATTTTCTTCTCTTTTTCCATGACCCATTTCTCTTCTTTTGGGGACACTTTTCCAATTTTCTCTCTACTTTTCTCTTTTGAGACCAGTTTCATTTTTCCTCTGACTAGTTGGGTTTTTTCCTCAGCTGCTTTGGGAGTCAGTTTTTCCTTTTTCTGATCCTGTCTCTTTCCTTCCTGGGTCTGTCTCTCTTCTTTCAGTGATAGTTTCTCCATTTCCCCGGCCTCTCCCTTCTGTCCTAGGTCCACGTTTTTCCCTGAGGTCTGTTGTCTCTTTTTCTTGGTTATTTTCCACACTTTCTGGGCCCCTCCCTCCTTTTCCCAAGCTTTGCTTGCCCTTTTCTGGATCTGTTTAACTTCTTGTTGTGACAGTTTCTCCTTTTCTCCAAACATTTCCTCCTCTTTTTGGCTTAGTTTCTGTCTTTTCCTGGCCGATTGTCTGTCCTTGGCATCTTCCTCCTTTTCCTTAGCCTGCCTCTCCTTCTGGTCTACTTTCTCCGGTTTCTCAACTTGCTTTTCCTTTTCTTGGATTTGTTTCTTTTTATGGGCCTCTTTCTTCTCTATCATGAACGATTTCTTTTTTTCTCGGATCAATTTCATCTCTTGCTTTACCAAGTTGTGTCTTTTTAATGTCCGTTTTCCCTCTTTCCCAGACAGTCTTTCCTCTTCTTTAGACAAATGTTCCTCTTCCTGGGCCAATTTTTCCCTTTCCCAGGCCTCTTCCTCATCATGTTTCTCCATTTCTCCCATTTTTTTCTTTATTTTGCGATAGTTTTTCATCATTTTTTCAATTTGTTTCTCTAGGTTCTGGATTATTTCCTCTTTCTCCTGGGCCAGCGCCTCCTCTTCCTCACCCAGCTCCTCCAGTTCCTCATTGAGCTCCCCCAGTGCCACAATCATCTTCTCCAGTTCCTCACCCAGCACCTCCAATTCCTTTCTCAGCTCCTCGTCTTCCTCCATCAGCTCCTCGTCTTCCTGCATCAGCTCCTCGTCTTCCTCCATCAGCTCCTCGTCTTCCTGCATCAGCTCCTCGTCTTCCTCCATCAGCTCCTCCTCTTCCTCCATCAGCTCCTCGTCTTCCTCCATCAGCTCCTCGTCTTCCTCCATCAGCTCCTCCTCTTCCTCCATCAGCTCCTCCTCTTCATGGAGCAACTTCCTCTCTTCCCAGACAGGCACCCCTTCTTCCTGGGCCTGCCTACCTTCTTTGTGGTCCACCATAACCTTCTCCCAGTACCATGTCCTTTGTCCCGGGGTGACCTTTCCCCTTTCCCAGTTCACCCTCTTTCCTTTTCCTAGTAGTTCCTCTTCTTTCCCAGTTCCCTTCTTTTCTCCTTGGACTAACTTCTGCTCTGCCTTGGTTAACTTCTTTTGTGAGACGGGTGATATTTCTTCCTCCTCAGCTCTTTTTTCTTTTTGAAGGATCGATTTCTTGTCCTTGGTCAGTTTCTCTTTTCCTTGCATTAATTTCAAATCCTGCTTACGCAGTTTTCTTGCTTCCCCAATTATTTTCCCTTTTTGCATAGCTAGTGTCTTTACTTTTTGGAATCTCATTTTGTCTGATACTTGGTCATCATCTAAATAAGCAACTTTCTTTTTCTTGACTTTAGAAGACACCTTGCCTTTCTTTAATATTGTTTTAGCTCTTTGTTCTTCTTCTTCTCCAGGTCCTACTGTCTTTTCTTCCTTGACAACCTCTGTAACCACTTCTGTTACAACAGTTGTTTCTTCCATCTCTGTGTCATCCGGTTCTGAAGAGTCCTGTAGAAGAGGGCAAATCTCCTGGAAGAGATCCCAGCTGGGCTCTTGGGGAGCAAGTATTGCCTGAGCCCAGTTTACCAACTCTTGACTCAGGTCCCTTAACATTCCTGGATTGGAACTTGCTATCCTTGAGGTCACAAGATTGCAAATGTCATCCCGCCAAGATCTGGTTTCTGATTTGGTCGTGCGGCCAGGCATCCCAGACAAACCACGACCAGCCTTTCTAAATACCTTCGTTGCATCTTCTTCTTGCTCAGCAACCTGTATAACCTCTTTCTTGGGCTCTTCTGCAATTGTTTCTGGAATTTCCTTCAATTTTCTCTTCTCTTTCAACTTCACACTTACTTTGTGATGGGTTTTTTTCATTGCTCTTTCCCAAAGCCTTTTCAGGTTTTCTTGTCTGTCTGCCTTAGGGATCACTTTTCCATAATCTCTCATGTCCTGTTGATCTGTGGCCTTTGTAACTCCCATGGCCTCCACTGCCTCTCTGGCCTTCACTGCTTTTTTGATCTCCAAGGCTTTTGTGGGTTCTGTGACTTTTGTGGCCTCCAACACAACCTCCTTTGATTCAGTATCCTCTTTGGATGTGACTGGGCTGAAAGTACTTAGCGACAGGTCTGGCTCTGAGGCAACATCCTGAATGTCGATTTGATCTGATTCCTTGGCTTCTCTCTGTTCATCTTCATGCTCTAAAGTCACCAACACAGGGCTCAATTCTGTCTCTTCCTGCTTCCTGGAAACTTTCATGTCCTTTTTAACTGCAGAGATATTGGGAGAAAAGTAATTGAGAAAAACACAGAGGTCCTGAGTGAGACCTCTGACACACCTAGTTCAATGAACTGCTGTAAAAGGTAACAAAAAGTACAGGTGACAAAAGTTTTATGGCCCAGAAGTGCGTACTCTTTTATCCCAATTTCCATGTCCCTAAAGAAACAAGACTTTGGTATTTGTTGTGGGAAGATCCCCCAGTGAAGGAAATGGCAGCTCACTCCAGTATTGTTGCCTGGGAAATCCCATGGACAGAGGAGCCTGACAAGCTACAGTCCATAGGGTCCCAAAGAGTTGGACAGGACTGAAGTGAGTTCGGACAGCACAGCACAAAGAAATGAGACCTTGATATTTGTTGTGGGAAGATCTCCTGGAGAAGGAAATGGCAACCCGCTCCAGTATTCTTGCCTGGGAAATCCCATGGACAGAAGAGCCCAGCAGGCTACAGCCCATGGGGTCGCAAAAGAGTCACACACAACTTAGTGACTAAACAATAAAAACCAATTTGTTATGGGGTAGATCTTTTCCAGAAAGCTTACTTTCTGTGGAAGAGTCCTTACTTAAGTCTGTCACCACTGGTATCTTTTTATATAACTTGGGCTTATTGACCCTACCTTTTGGTGCCCTAAAGTGGGCCCCAAATATACCAAATATGTTACCCCATACGTACTGAGATTTTTGCTTTTTGCTGTAACATGTGTCATTCTTTGATCTGGTTTGGCGATCTTTGCAGGTTCTGACCAAATTTTGAGTGTTTGTTCATCAGGTTCATGATCCCTTGATATAACTATAACCAAAGAAGGTTTCTCCTGTGTGTGTGACAAGGTCAGGTCCTCATTTAACCACTGCTCCACCTGAGTAAGCAGGTACTGGATACCACTAGCTTGAATTCCCAGCAGCTGGTCCAGAGAGATTTCTCCAATAAAGTCTTCCCTACAAAAGTCAAGGTAAAACAAGAATTATACTGAGCCATCAATAAAACAAAATTAGAGGAAAAGGAGGAGAAGAAGGAAGAAAAGGAAAAGGAGGTAGGCTTAAGGATAGTGGAAGAGGCAGGGCTAAAGTAACTGTCTAGGACAGAGTAGTTCAAGGTAAAAGATGGATGAAGAGGTAAAAATCTACAACAGCAAGGAATAGAGTAGTCAGAGTGACCCAAGATGGTTCTTTAGTTGGGAGATCTGGGACTTGAGTCTCGAAGAATCTTAAGGAAGTGAGGAGATGATGGAAGAGCAGGCTACTCAATGGACAGAAAAAGAGGGTGTCAGCTACAAATTGCCACTTGCCAAGGACATTTGCCATCTGCCTCTACAAGGATTAAGTCATGTGCAACTGTGGTTGTTGACCTTTAACACACCCTGAACTGTGTTCAGGAGGTAGAGATCAGGAATAAGGCAGTCTTCTTTGGAAAAACTGGCAGAACAGATCTTTAGATAGTTAGATAGTTTCAGGAACTGATTTTATGTGCCCAATTCCTTTTTTCTTTTTTGAACTTTTAATTTTTTATTGGGATATAGCCAATTAACAATGTTGTGATAGTTTCAGGTGAACAGCAAAGGGACTCAGTCATGCATATACATGTATCCATTCTTCCCCAAACCCCCTCCCATCCAGGCTGCCACATAACGTTGAGCAGAGTTCCATGTGCTATACAATAGGTCCTTGTTAGTTATCCATTTTAAATACAGCAGTTTGTACATGACCATCCCAAACTCCCTATCGTTTCCACCTGGCAACCGTAAGTTCATTTTCTAAGTCTGTGAAAATGTTTTGTAAGTTTCTGTTTTGTAAGTAAGATCATTTGTATAATTTCTTTTTAGATCCCACATATAAGGGATGTCATATGATATTTCTCTTTCTCTGTCTGATTTACTGTCTGATTTACTTCATTCAGTATGACACTCGCTAGGTCCATCCGTATTGCTGCAGATGGCATTATTTCATTCCTTTTAATGTATGAGCCCAATTCTTGCATCTCCTCATATCTAGAAAAGCACCAGATTCCTTCATGGTGACATGTGCTCCTCGTGACTAGCAGAAACGTCCTGCAAAAATATGTGCTTGGTTGTATCAACTCCCCCTTCACCAAAATCACATATATATTGACCTCCCCCTGCCTGCCCCCACCCATCTCTTTGGAGCATTTTCTCAGAAATATCTGAAATGCTGTCATAGCCTGAGCTATGATCCTCATTTTGCCCAAATAAAACTTAACTCGTGACTCTCACGTTGTGCTTTTTTTTTTTTTTAAGTCAAGGGATAGTGTGTGGGGGGGGTTGGGGTGGGGGGGTGGAAGCAAATAGAAACAAAGAACACAGGCAGAGGAAAAGAACAGAAAAAGTTGTGGGAAAAGGAAAAGAAGCAGTCAGATTTTGAAGGTTAGGAGCCAAAAGGAACAGAAGGGAATACGGTTACTGACTCACTGCATTTCCTGGAGAGTGTCTCGTCTCTTCAGCAGAGCTATCAGCATGCTCTTAGTTTGGATGCCCGTGACTCTTACCATAAGGTGTAAGGCCTTAGCCCGCACATTTTTATCACTGTCCATCAATCCCACAGCCAGGGGAATAGCAAAGAGACGGCTCATGAAGCCCAGCTTCTCCAGTGCCTCCCAGGCTGTCTCTCGGACCTCGGGATTGGAATGAGTTGTGTCTTCCATGAGGCGACAAGCAGTCTCAGAATGCCACCTTGGAGATACTTGGTGGGAGGCAAAAATCTGTGCCAGGATACTCACATATGTCTTGTATTGCTCTATAGAACAGTAAACTGTGAGGTTTAGGATAGTCTCAATTATAGTATTGATAAGTCCTTCATCCAGTTTTCTTCCCATCCAATTTTGACTAGCCAAGTTTACGAGAATATCAAAGAAAGTTTGTTTCCCCGGCATGGGTTTTTGGTCTGGTTTCCTCTTTGAAATTTTTTGTTTTATTGAAGTCACAGGTGACAGTGCCTGACTTCTGCTGAGTCCAGTCATGTCCCAGTCCTTATCTTGGTAGGATAGGTGGAGATCACAGTGCAAGAAGACGGGGGTACCCTCAGGCCAAAGACGGGCACGGATCACTGAGTTGGGGATATAGCCATCTGGAGGAAAGGGCCAAGGCCGCCCTTGACCAAAGAAACACCATAATATCTGGTAAGGTTTCAACCCATCCCAGCCAGCCAGTCGCAACTGCGAAGGAGCCACGAATGGAGGACGATCACGTTTGGGAGTAAGAATAGGAAAATCAATATACTTACCTTCCAAAAAATGCAATGTGGGTCCTTCCTGCATCACAGAGGACTTAGGTCTCACTTCCTCCACAACATGGGGCACAGTATGGTCAAAGGCAATCATCCGCTTGTTAACAAGGGCCTCTAGCCCCCGTAATTCCTGTGACCCTTGACCAAAGTAGACAAATTTGGGTACAAATACTTTTTCGAATGAAAAGAAGAAGCTAGGCAGGAAGGGTTTGGGGGCTTCTTGTATGTCATCTGCGTTGTTCAGGAGAGTTAGGTGAATCAGCTGGGCTAGAGGGAGCAGTTTTAAGCAGGATACCAGGTAAAGACTCTGGTTGAAAGTCAGAAGCAGGTCACCCCGGTCATTGGCAAAGCAGAGTGGGCCAAAATATAACGCAGAGTCCAACTCAGTTATGAGTTTCCCATGGAAGTCCCAGATCCGGACTAAGCCGCCAGCGTCCCCTGTGACAAAAAGTTTCAGGGAAAGGCAGACATCAAATGAAGTGATGGCACACTGGTGCAGGCATTTTGTCTCTTTAAAGTCAGATCTCTGCTTTGATCCTGGAGATGTCAGGAAGTCCTGATAATTCCAGAGATGCCAGTGGTGGTTCTCAGTGATGGCACCCACAGAACCTGGCAAGAGTATCACGTGCTTTAGGGGGCAAACACAGAGAATTTGGCTGACAGGCTGCAGGACTACCCTGTTCCCCTGAAGCACAGCTTCTGTCAGGTATACAGTATTATCCATGCCATAGGAACAGAGCAAGGAGTACTCCTGGGGGCCCTGCAGGGTAGACAATGCCAGGACTGCCCCAGAGTGAAGAATCTTTGCTACTCGGGCACAACTGTAGTGGGAGAGGATTCTCACAGTGCCGCTGTCATGCCCACTGAACATCAGTCCTACAAGGCCTTTACCCAAATGGTAGTGCCCATAGGCCAGGCATCTGACTCTATCCCCAAGGTTTCCTGAAGGACACATAAGATACTTGGCTGTGCAAGGAGAGCGTGTTGCATCAAACACCAGCACCTCTGAACCATCTGTTGCCACAAAGAGCTCCTCTCTGTGTGAGTCATAGGCCCAAGCCACAGCCTTATCCATGATAAGTAGAGGCCAGGTGATAACCAGGAGATCTCCTGTTACTGGAGACAAGAAGCGCAACAGACCATCCTTAGTGGCACATAGGATCCGAGTCCAATTATGGCCACAGCAGACCCGCCGCACCTCCTGGGGAGCAGAACCACAGACATTGAAGAGGCTATAAAAGTAGGGCAGGTGATACAATGAGAAAGTGTGATTAGTTTGGCAGAAAAAGGTGCTGTTATCAATGAACTGCAGTCTCTGCATGTTCTTGTCAATATCCAGCTGCCGCAGCAAGTTCCCAAAGGCAAGATTCCATTCCTTCACGACACCTTCACCGCCTGCTGTTAGTAAGGTATAGGTCTCTGACCGGCTTTGGATACATATTACTGATGAGGAATGAGCCTGGAAGCTGTGGAGGAAGTTACCTCTGTCTAGACCCCAGGCATGGATTTCTCCATCCTTGTTTCCAACATAGAAGTAGCCCCGAGATAAACAAGTGAAGGAGCAGGTGATGGTGGAGCCACTGTTGATGGGAGTGAACTTCTTCACCTCTTCCAGCTGGCCCTGACCTCGGTGGGTGAAGACTCTCACCTTATTCTCACAATGAACCAGCAGGGAGCCCGGGGAGCCATTCAGGGAAAAGCCCTGAACAAGCTCACCACCAGGCATAGGCACAGTTTGGGCCATTTGCAGGCCCCTGCCATTTGGCAAGATAAACCAGGTGACCACAGCCCCCAGGGTGCCAGAGAGAAGCATCTCGGTTTCTGAGTCATAGCTGAGGCAGCTGATAGAGAAACGACAGGGAACCATACCCAGAGATATGAACCCTTGATGGTGATCCCCAAAGAGCCACAGGCGCATGTCATCACAGTAAGCAATTAACATGTGATAGACAGCTATGTGGACCATTGCTTGGATGGGTGGCACTTGAGCCATCACACGGAACTTCATCTTTTTTATCACTCCTTCCATTTCTGCAGCTTTCTTCTGTATCCAGAGTACTGCCTAGAAGAGGATGAGAGATGGAAGCCTCCCCATGGAGGAAGCCTACTCCCCAGTGTGAGGGGTAGATGGACCTCCCTGGTGGGCCAGTGGCTGAGGCTCTGTGCTCCCAATGCAGGGGGCCCGAATTCGATCCCTGGTCAAGGAACCAGATCCCACATGCCACAGCAAAGATCAAAGATCCCACATGCTGCAACTAAGACCGGGCACAGCTGAATAAATAAAAATTTTAAGTGAGGGGTAGAAAAAAGTTGAATGTTTAGATCCCTTTTCCCTCTTGTGGGTCTGAGAATAGACTGAATAGCTTGACTTTGGGAGTTTCCTGATGCCAGGAGTCAGGTGTGTGATAGAAGCACTATGCTTAAGGCTCTTTCCTTGGCCTTTAGCCTACTTTATGGAGAATGTGAATTCTGTCAACGTGATGACTAGAGGGGAAGGATCACTGCATCCAGGTCAGATTGGAATATGGAGATGAGTATTACAATGAGCTAGCGTGGAATCTCCCTCAGCATCCTAAGATGAGGGCGGTTTAAGTATTATGCATGTAAAGTGGATTAAGCACGAGGTAGGGGACTTCCTGGGTGGTCCAGAGATTAAGAATTTGCCTGCCCATGTAGGGAACATGGGTTCATTCCACGGCCTGGGAATATTCACATGCCGGGGAGCAGCTAAGCCTGTGTGCCACAGATATTGAGTCTGTGCTATAGAGCCCACAAGCCACAACCAGTAGGCCTATGCAGTGTGACTGCTGAAACGTGCGTGCCCTAGAGTGCGTGCTCGGTGACAAAAGAAGCCACTTCAATGAGAAAGCCGCTCACTGCAACTAGAGAGTAGCCCCCATTCATCACAACTGGAGAGAGGCTGAGCCCAGCAACAAAGACCCAGTGCAGCCAAGTAAATAAATACAATTTAAAAAAAAAAAGAATGAGGGGGAAAAGGATGAGGTCACTTTACCTGCATTTGTTTTGAATACAGTTCCACCCAGTTTAAGGATACAAAATAGTTGTCATCAGTGGAGTAGAAGCAGATGAAAGGTTTGCTCTCAGGATGATGAGACTCTTGGCATAGAATCTCAGCCCAGTCGCTCAGCATATTCACATCACCCTCTGTTTTTTCACCAACCTGAGAGAGAGGAGTGACCTGAGCTAAGAGGGTTGAATCCCCACGTATTCATTTAATGAATATTTATTGAGGGATTAGTAGAAATCTGTTCTTTTGCTAACCAACATTTATTCACCCTACTTCTAGAAGGCACAATTGGGGGAGCTATCCTGTCCTCCCTCACCCTCAGAATGCATCCTAATTCATCACAGTATCTGCCAGCCTTTCTCACCAAAGTTCTGTGAGAGAAGTAAGCCCCAACACCCCTACATATCTTTTCTATATAATGGGTATTCATTCTTCCCTGTGCATCAGGAATGCTACTAGTTATGTACCATCCTTAAGCGAACTGAGAAAATAGCCCCTCAAATCATTGTCTGTGTCCTGTGGGTCAGATGAGGTACCACTTTTGAGAAAGCCTGATGGTATGTTTGTGACAGACTCTGGGGATATGATGCTGAGCAAAAGAGTTATGGGCTAAGCTCTTAAAAGATAAGAGTCCAGTGGAATAGGTGCTAAGCAAACAACTAACACATGACTATATGTATGTGTGTATGCTCAGTCACTCAGTTGTTTCCTACTCATTGCAACCCCATGGACTGTAGCCTGCCCAGCTCCTCTGTCCATGGGATTTTCCTGGCAAGAATACCAAAGTGGGATGTCATTTCCTCCTCCAGGGGATCTTCCGACCCAGGGATCAAACCCATGTCTTCCGTGTCTCCTGCATTGACAGGCAGATTCTTTATTACTGAGCCTTCTAACAAATGACTATACAAAACAAAATCTTCGAAAGAAATACAATCCTATATGAGTATGACCAAGGAACTCAACCTTGGCAAATATCTCTCCCTGTCACAGTTGGACCAAAACTTTAAAGTTCCTGCCTGCACCCAAAGGACCACTTCTGTCATAATCACAGACATGATGTTGAAACCTCTGGGAAACTCATGCTTCACACATGTGGAATGCCCACCCTGTGTGACAACTAGACCTGTGGCATGCACCTCCTTCACTCTTCTCATGGGCATCCATGGAAAACATGTGGCTGACAACACAGAGTTAGCTGTGCTTCAGCTCCAATATTCTGAATTCTGACCCAGTAGAGTGTGTGTGTGTGCACTTGTTGCACACACACACTTCACTCACATGCATCTCTCAAGAGAAGTTTGTTTCTTTTCAACATGTTACATAGTACAATCCACACTACCTTCTAGTGACTGTAGCATATTCCTAGGATATATATCCTTATTTATATAAGGATATCCTTATAACAAGCATATATGAACTCCTCATTCTGACTACGGAGAAGGCAATGGCACCCCACTCCAGTACTCTTGCCTGGAAAATCCCGTGGATGGAGGAGCCTGGAAGGCTGCAGTCCATGGGGTCACTGAGCATTGGACACGACTGAGCGACTTCACTTTCACTTTTCACTTTCAGGCATTGGAGAAGGAAATGGCAACTCACTCCAGTGTTCTTGCCTGGAGAATCCCAGGAATGGAGGAGCCTGTTGGGCTGCTGTCTATGGGGTCGCACAGAGTCAGACACAACTGAAGCGACTTAGCAGCAGCAGCATTCTGACTAACCAAAGCTGAGGCTCAATAAGTTTATTTTGGAAGTCCCTCTTCTCAGCAGACACTCATGCTATACCTGCTTCTTGAACAATCATCCACGAATTTAACTCTCCAAGTCTCTCTGCATTAGAATGTGTACTATGACCACCTAGGCTGGCAAGTGAAATACTCAAGTTGGGTTCAGTTCAGCTCAGTCACAGTCATGTCCAACTCTGCGACCCCATGGACTGCAGCACGCCAGGCCTCCCTGTCCGTCACCAACTCCTGGAGCTTGCTCAAACACATGTCCATTGAATAGGTGATGCCATCCAACCATCTCATCCTCTGTTGTCCCTTTCTCCCCCTGCCTTCAATCTTTCCCAGCTGCTGCTGTTGCTAAGTCACATCAGTCATGTCTGACTCTGTGCGACCCCATAGACGGTAGCCCACCAGGCTCCCGTCCTTGGGATTCTCCAGGCAAGAACACTAGAGTGGGTTGCCATTTCCTTCTCCAGTGCATGAAAGTGAAAAGTGAAAGTGAAGTCACTCAGTTGTGTCCGACCCTCAGCGACCCCATGGACTGCAGCCTTCCAGGCTCCTCCATCTGTGGGATTTCCCAGGCAAGAGTACTGGAGTGGGGTGCCATTGCCTTCTCTGTCTTTCCTAGCATCAGAGTCTTCTCCAGTGAGTCAACTCTTTGCATGAGGTGGCCAAAATACTGGAGTTTCAGCTTCAGCATCAGTCCTTCCAAAGAAATCCCAGGGTTGATCTCCTTCAGAATGAACTGGTTGGATCTCCTTGCAGTCCAAGGGACTCTCAAGAGTCTTCTCCAACACCACAGTTCAAAAGCATCAATTCTTCGGCGCTCAGCTTTCTTTATGGTCCAATTCTCACATCCACACATGACTACTGGAAAAACCATAGCCTTAACTAGACAGACCTTTGTTGGCAAAGTAATGTCTCTTCTCTTGAATATGCTATCTAGGTTGGTCATAACTTTCCTTCCAAGGAGTAAGCGTCTTTTAATTTCATGGCTGCAGTCACCATCTGGAAACATGCTTGAAGTTCTCCAGCTCTCTGTATTCTCTCAGAACATACAACGATCTGACAATGAAAATTTTAGGGAGGACAGAGATTCTGAGTTGTGGATAATGGCTTCAGCACAGTTTCAAAGCCTCTGTGGATGTAGGCAGCAGGCATTATGGGCATTTTGAGTAAAGAAGTATTAATACTTAGAGTACAAAATGAAGCAGGGCAAAGGCTAACAGACTTCTCTCAAGAGAATGCACTGGTCATAGCAAACACCCTCTTCCAACAACACAAGAGTTGAATCTACCCATAGACTTCACCAGACAGTCAATACCAAAATCAGATTGATTATATTCTTTGCAGCCGAAGATGGGGAAGCTGCATGCAGTCAGCAAAAACAAGACTGGGAGCAGACTGTGGCTCAGATCATGAACTCCTCATTGCAAAATTCAGACTTAAATTGAAGAAAGTAGGGAAAACCATTTGATCATTCAGGTATGACCTAAATCAAATTCCTTACAATTATACAGTGGAAGTGAGGAATAGATTCAAGGGATTAGATCTGATAGACAGAGTGCCTGAAGAAATATGGACAGAGGTTCATGACACTGTACCATCCCCAAGAAAAAGAAATGCAAAAAGGCAAAATGGTTGTCTGAGGAGGCCTTAAAAATAGCTGAGAAAAGAGAAGCTAAAGGCAAAGAGAAAAGGAAAGATATACCCATCTGAATGCAGAGTTCCAAAGAATAGCAAGGAGAGGTAAGAAAGCCTTCCTCAGTGATCAGTGCAAAGAAATAGAGGAAAACAATGGAATGGGAAAGACTAGAGATCTCTTCAAGAGAATTAGAGATACCAAGGGAATATTTCATGCAAATTTGGGAAAAATAAAGGACAGAAACAGTATGGACCTAACAGAAGCAGAAGATATTAAGAAGATCAGATCAGATCAGTCGCTCAGTCGTGTCCGACTCTTTGCGACCCCATGAATCGCAGCCTGCCAGGCCTCCCTGTCCATCACCAACTCCCGGAGGTCACTCAGACTCACATCCATCAAGTCAGTGATGCCATCCAGCCATCTCATCCTCTCGTCCCCTTCTCCTCCTGCCCCCAATCCCTCCCAGCATCAGAGTCTTCTCCAATGAGTCAACTCTTCGCATGAGGTGGCCAAAATACTGGAGTTTCAGCTTCAGCATCAGTCCTTCCAAAGAAATCCCAGGGCTGATCTCAGAGACAGCCACAGAGTTGAGACGATCATGGTGTCTGATCATGATCTTCCCTCTTCATTGACCCAGAAACCTCATTTACACACCCTTTATGCCTTAGTTAATCACCATTCCTCTCCTCCTTTCCAGACTTCGTGTACAAATAACTTACTCACTCATTCAGCACTGTCAATGCTCATCTACAGAAGAACTCTAAAAGGATATCTTAAGCCCAAGCAGTGTATCTGTACCTGGCACTACTGTACCTACTCTGTGTCAATCCCCATTCCTTACTCTTCCTCCTCTTTCCATCCTGATAAAACTTGGAACTTGATTAAGGTGATCATAGACCTGGATTCTGGAGAGTGGTACTGACGCTGACGCTCCAATACTTCGGCCACCTGGTGTGAAGAGCTGACTCATTGGAAAAGACCCTGATGCTGGGAAAGACTGAGGCAAAAGGAGAAGTGGGCGACAGAGAATGAGATGGTAAGATAGCATCACTGACTCAATGGACATGAGTTTGAGCAACCCCAGGAGATAGTGAAGGACAGGGAAGCCTGGTCTGCTACATAGTCCACGGGGTCAGGAAGAGTCGGACATGATTGAGCAACTGAACAACAGTGACAACAGAGTGGCACCACGGTACTTCAAGGCTGGCACAACCCCTGGGCTCTCTGACCTTCTCTCTTCTACCTACTTTTAATTTAAAGCTGAAAGTGTGGTAACTATCTTGTACCTTTATGATAGTAAGCTGAACACTAAAGAGGTAACTGCTACTGCTGCTGCTGCTAAGTCACTTCAGTCGTGTCCAACTCTGTGTGACCCCATAGATGGCAGCCCACCAGGCCTCCCCATCCCTGGGATTCTCCAGGCAAGAACACTGGAGTGGGTTGCCATTTCCTTCTCCAATGCATGAAAGTGAAAAGTGAAAGTGAAGTCGCCTAGTCGTGTCCAACTCTTAGCGACCCCATGGGCTGCAGCCTACCAGGCTCCTCCGTGCATGGGATTTTCCAGGCAGGAACACTGGAGTGGGTTGCCATTTCCTTCTCCAATGCACGAAAGTGAGAAGTGAAAGTGAAGTCGCTCAGTCTTGTCCGACGCTAGCGACCCCATGGACTGCAGCCTACCAGGCTTCTCCGTCCATGGGTTTTTCTAGGCAAAAGTACTGGAATGGGGTGCCATTTTTGCCTTCTCCACTAAAGAGGTTAAAAAAAGGAGTAAAAAGGAACATGATTCTTTGACACCATGTAAGACAAAGATGCCTCCTGCTTGTTTAATCCATTTAAGGCCACTTTCTGGTTTTCATTTAGTTTTTGCAGCACATGTTCTAATTATAACTAACGTTATCATATTAATCTAGACTTGGGAGTTGTTTAGGGCTGTGAGAGGGCCCTTCCAAAGTGGCTCACATGTTGCTCCTGCCACAGGCTGCCCTGGCAGGGATAGAGAATTAGTCCAAGCCCACCATGTGCCTCATACACATCACCTGTTTATCCTTCAGGATGCCCTTTAAGAGGGGTTTCAAGTCCTTCCACTCAGGAATAAGTCTGGGTGATGTTGACATTCTGGTGATATCCCAGCACTTAAAAGACATCTTGGATTATAGAATCTGTGGAAACAAAAGTGACTGAATTACAATGTCTGATGTGAGACTGGAAAATAAGGAAACAAGGAAGAGCAACAGGGAAACTTAGAGAAGGGCAGAAGCAAAATTAGCCCTTTAGAAACAGGAGAAGCTCTTATTTCAGAAAGATAGGGGCCAGGACTTCCCTGGTGGTACAGTGGATACGAATCTGCCTGCCAATTCAGGGGACAGAGATTCCATCCATGGTCCAAGAAGATTTCACATGCCGAGGAGCAATAAAGCCCATGCGCCATAACTATTGAACCCACGCTCCTCAATGAGAAGCTGCTGCAATGAAAAGCCCGCACCCTGCAAGGAAGAATAGCCCCTGCTTGCTTCAACTAGAGAAAGCCTGAGTGCAGCAGCAAATATCCAGTGAAGCCAAAACAAAACAAATAGGGGTCATAGTGAACTACTGATGCTTGCAACATGGATGAGTCCCAAAAACGTTATAGAACATATACTATTTGATTCCATCTATTATATGAAATTCTAGAAAGAAATCATTGAACCTATAGGGACAGAGAGAAGATGAGTGACTACTTGGGGCTAAGAATTTGGGGGATTGCCTAGGCATGGGTAAGAGGGAACATCTTCCATGATGGAAATGTTCTATATCATGACTTTGGTAGTTGTCACATGGGTATATAAATTTGTCAAAACTCACCAAAACATACACTTAAATGCGTATACTTTAGTGCATGCAACTTGTACCTAAATATGGTTTCTAAAAAAATATAGGAATGCAGTAGGGGTTTTTATGAAATCTACAATAGGAAAAAATGTAGCAAAAGCAAGCTGTTAGGTGAGCTTAAGTGAGTCAGTTGTAGCACAGGTAAAACAACACAGGAGCCCAGCTTTCCAGCCCTCCTGTAACTCTCATCATTGGCATGCTCATTTCTTAAGACATAATTTTGTAGATACAACTGTGTCTATCCTCATTGCAACTGAAGCCTTCATGTATGTGAAAGTCACTTATCCATTTACCAGAGATTCACCCAGTGTTCATTATATGCCAGGCTCTGTGCTGAGAGCTAGAGACAAAGCAGTGAACAAGAATGTTTATCTGCCTGCATGGAGTTTACTATCTAACACAGAAGGCAGACACTGAACAAGGTGCCAGACTAAAATAAGCTGAAAGTCTCCCACTACAAACTGCTTAGAGATTCTGGGTAGAATAACAAGTAACTCAATTCCAGGAGCCAGAAGTGAAGAAAGGGTTAGGGAGAAAGACACAACAATAAGTGCAAACTGCTTCTGTGATGGTCCTGAAGAGCTGTAGTTTTCAGAGCCTCAAACTGACCCTAATGGCTGGGAATTAGGGTAGTACTGCCTTGGCTAAGAGAGGAGAGAGGACTTGGGCCATGAGAGAGAGGGACCCGGGGCTTCGCTGGTGGTCCAATGGTTAAGAATCTGCCTGCCCTAGGTAGGGGACACAGGTTCAATCCCTGCTTCAGCAAGATCCCACAACAAAGCCCACAAGATGCAACTACTGAAGCCTGTGTGCCTAGAGCCCATGCTCTGCAATCAGAGAAGTCATCACAAGGAGAAGCCTGTACGCCTCAATGAAGAGTGGTCCCCATTCACCATAATTAGAGAAAGCCAGTGGGCAGCAACAAAGACCCAGCACAGACAAAAGTAAATAGATAAATAAATAGAAAAGAGAGCTAGGGACCCAGAACTGAGACTCCTCCATTGCCTTGGAGAATGATACTTCCACAGACAGAGCTGGCTTATGACTAGCTTCATGAAAGCTTAGACACCTTTAAATCTTTTTTACATGCATGAGTTGAGAATGTACACACCTCCATATTCAGGAGATAACTGAATGGGTATCATCAAGCTTTCAAAATAATTCTCTGACACATTATCTCCCTAAGAAGAGAAAGAAGGAGAAATATCACAGAGCATATGAATAATTCTTTCTAAAGAAATTATTTAAAATCTGCTCCTGAGAGGGTAATGAGCTACAGGGGTAACGGAAATCTCCTTTACAAGGTCTTAGCATGCTCTGCATAGGTTATCTGACATTTGCTGTTCTCAAATGAAATTCCCAAAACATTGAAAGCCATATTTAATATTATGTTATAGGTGTATATTAAAAAATCTAAGGAAACCACCAAAAACAAAGAAGCAAATAGACTGTATGATTTAACCAGGGGGAAGGGGATAGGAAATAAAAGAAATATAAATCAATCCAATAAGGGAAATATAAGACAAAACATAAGAAGGAAAAAAGAGGTCATGTAAATAGAAATAAGGTGATAGAAACAAATCTAAATATGTTATCATCATAATAAGTACAGACTAAACTCTTTAGGTAAAAGACAAATTTTCAAAACAAATATTGTATATTAATGCATATATATGGAATCTAGAAAAATGGTACTGATGAGCAGTCGAGATACAGACGTGGAGAATAGACTTGCAGACACAGTGGGGGAAGGAGAGGGTGGGATGAATGGAGAGAGTAGTGTGGAAACCTTTACATTAACATATGTAAAACAGATTTCTTTCTTTCTTTCTTTTTTACTGTATGACACAGGGAACTCAACCCCATGCTCTGTGACAGTCTAGAAGGGTGGGATGGAGTGGAAGGTGGGAGGGAGGTTTAAGAGGGAGGGGACATATGTATACCTATGGCTGATTCATTTTGATATATTGCAGAAATCAACACAACATGGTAAGGCATTTTAATCCTCCAATTAAAAATACATAAATTTTTTAAAAGACAAACTTTCAGATTAGATTTTTTTTGATGAATAAAGTATAGTTGTATGCTGTTAGTAAGAAACAAATCTAATATTTAAAAACATAGAAACTTTAAAGTATCATTATTACCATGGTCTTCTGAAAATCGTTTAAAAACAAGAATGAAAAGATCTTTGCAAACTCCACATTCAGCAAAAACAGGAGATGAGTATAATTGGAAGAGAATAAGTAACATGTAAGGTCTGCCTCTTGAGAAATTTGTATGCGGGTCAGGAAGCAACAGTTAGAACTGGACATGGAACAACAGACTGGTTCCAAATAGGAAAAGGAGTACGTCAAGGTTGTATATTGTCACCCTGTTTATTTAACTTATATGCAGAGTACATCATGAGAAATGCTGGACTGGAAGAAACACAAGTTGGAATCAAGATTGCCGGGAGAAATATCAATAACCTCAGATATGCAGATGACACCACCCTTATGGCAGAAAGTGAAGAGGAACTAAAAAGCCTCTTGATGAAAGTGAAAGTGGAGAGTGAAAAAGTTGGCTTAAAGCTCAACATTCAGAAAACGAAGATCATGGCATCTGGTCCCATCACTTCATGGGAAATAGATGGGGAAACAGTGGAAACAGTGTCAGACTTTATTTTTCTGGGCTCCAAAATCACTGCAGATGGTGACTGCAGCCATGAAATTAAAAGACACTTGCTCCTTGGAAGGAAAGTTCTGACCAACCTAGATAGCATATTCAAAAGCAGAGACATTACTTTGCCAACAAAGGTTTGCCTAGTCAAGGCTGTGGTCTTTCCTGTGGTCAAGGATGGATGTGAGAGTTGGACTGTGAAGAAGGCTGAGCGCCAAAGAATTGATGCTTTTGAACTGTGGTGTTGGAGAAGACTCTTGAGAGTCCCTGGGACTGCAAGGAGATCCAACCAGTCCATTCTGAAGGAGGTCAGCCCTGGGATTTCTTTGGAAGGAATGATGCTAAAGCTGAAACTCCAGTACTTTGGCCACCTCATGCGAAGAGTTGACTCATTGGAAAAGACTCTGATGCTGGGAGGGATTGGGGGCAAGAGGAGAAGGGGACGACAGAGGATGAGATGGCTGGATGGCATCACTGACTCAGTGGATGTGAGTCTGAGTGACCTCCGGGAATTGGTGATGGATAGGGAGGCCTGGCGTGCTGCGATTCATTGGGTGGCAAAGAGTCAAACACGACTGAGCGACCGATCTGATCTGATCTGATCTGAAGGACTGAGAAAAGCAGCTGAAATTAGGGGCGATTATGAAACAGGAACTGGAAACAAGAAACTATGAAAAAAAAAAAAAAAGCCTTCCCTAATGGTTAAGAATCTGCCTGCCAACACAGGGGATAGGGGTTCGACCCCTGATCCTGGAAGATCTCACATGCCATAGAGCAGCTAAGCCCGTGCACCACAGTTACTGAGCCCAAAAGCCCTACAGCCTGTGCCTTGCAAAAGAGAAGCCACTGCAACTAGAGAGCAGCTCCCTCTCACCGCAACTAGAAAAAGCCTGAGGGAAAAAACGAAGATCCAGGGAAGCCAAAAATAAATAATCAATTAATTAAAAAAATAATAACTATGGAGGAACACTTGAGCATAAAGAGGATCAAGCAGAGGCAGCTGTAAAAAATATGAGGAAAATTACATTTCCCAAAGGTGAGGGTCTCATCATTAGGGTCCTCCTACTTGTAACTATGGCTGCAAGAAACTGGGAAACAGAGGAAGAAGGGCTGCTCAATCCTTTATAAAAGTCATGTTTATGATGGGAGACAAGAAGGAAGCTTTAGTTTTTGCTTGTTCCTGGTGGTTCAGTGGTAAAGAATCCACTTGCAATGCAGGAAACGTAAAAGACTCGGGTTTGATCCCAGGGTTGGAAAGATCTCCTGGAGGAGGGCAGTGCAACTCACTCAAGTGTTCTTGCCTGGAGAATCCCACAGACAGAGGAGCCTGGTGGACTACAGTCCATGGGTTCTCAAAAAGCCGGAAATGACTGAAGCAACTTAACAAGCATGCATGCATGTGTGATCAGGGATTGAAGCCTGAAATCTTAACTACTAGGCCACCAGGCAACTCCCAGGAAGTAAGCTCTAATGTTATGAAAACCAGCTGACTTGGAACTCTACTCTGACTCCTTCAACATATCCAGGAACCTCTTGCAAAGAACTAGTCCGAGAAAACTCAGACAGTGATGTGCAAGAAGAAAAGAATGAGTATAATATTAATCCAAAGCTACAAAATGAACTGCTCATGGGTTCTTGAGGCAAGAATCCTGGAGTGGTTTGCCATTCCCTTTTCCAATGGACCACGTTTTGTCAGAATTCTCCACCATGACCCGTCTGTCTTGGGTGGCCCTGCACGGGATAGCTTATAGCTTATAGCTTCATTGTGATCCATATGATCATTTTGGTTAGTTTTCTGTGGTTTTCGTTCTGGGGGCTGTGGGATTGTAGTACTTGCTTCTTCTGTTTGATCTCTGATGGATGAGGATAAGAGCTTGTGCAAGCTTCCTAATGGAAGGAAGAAAAGCTATAACCAACCTAGACAGCATATTAAAAAGAGACATCACTTTGCTGACAAAAGTCCATATAGTCAAAGCTATGGTTTTTCTAGTAGTCATGTATGGATGTAAGAGTTGGACCATAAAGCAGGCTGAGTGCTGAAGAATTGATGCTTTTGAACTGTGGTGTTGGAGAAGACTCATGAAAATCCCTTGGACAGCAAGGAGATCAAACCAGTCAATCCTAAAGAAAAGCGACCCTGGATATTCACTGGAAGGACTGATGCTAGAGGTGAAGCTCCAGTACTTTGGCTACCTGACGCGAGGAGCCGACTTGCTGGAAAAGACCCTGATGCTGGGAAAGATTGAGGGCAGAAGGAGAAGGGGAAGACAGAGAATGAGATGGTTGGATGGCATCACCGACTCAATGGACAGGACACTATCAAAAAAATAAAAGACAATCCATAGAATTGGAGGAAATAATTGCAAGTCATCTATATAGTGAGGATGTAATATCTAGAATATATAAAGAACAGTTAGAATTGAATAAAAAGACAAATAACCCAAATTAAAAATAGGCTAAGGATTTGAAATGACATTTCCCCAAACAAGAAATGCAAATGGCTAATGCCCACAAGAAAAGATGCTCACCATCATGAGTCTTTAAAGAAATGCAAATCAAAACAACAAAATACCACCAAATATCCACTACAATGGCTATACTTTTTAAAAATGGAAAGTAACAAGGGTTGGCAAAGATGTGGAGAAATTGGAATCAAATTGTCAAAACTTGGAAGGCCATCCTTGATAGGTAAGTGAATAAATAAATTGCAGAACCTCTAGACAATGGAACATTATTCAGTTCTAAAAAGAAGTGAGCTATTAAGACATGAGAGGACATGGAGGAACATTAAATGCTTATTATTAAGTGAAGGAAGCCAATCTGAAAAGGTGATGTACTGTATAATTCCAACTATATGACATTCTTGGAAAGATAAAATGATAAAAAAGATTAGTTGTCAGGGTTGGATGGGATGAATTTAGAGATGAATAGGCAGAGCAGAGAGAATTTTTCTTCTGGTTTATTTTGTTTTGGCCATGAGGCATGTGGGATCTTAGCTCCCTGACCAAGGCTTGAACCCATACCACTTATACTGGAAGGCGAAGTCTTAACCACTGAACCACCAGGGAAGTCTCTCAGAGACGATTTTTATGGCATTAAAAACACTCTGTGATGGGACTTCCCTGGTAGTCCAATGGCTAAGACTCTAAGCTCCCAATTCAGGGGGCCCAGGTTTGATCCCTGATCAGGGAACTACATCCTACATGCCACAACTAAAGATCCCACGACTAAGCCCCAGAGCAACCAAGTAAATAAATGAAAGAAAGAGAAAAGTGAAATTTGCTCAGTCATATCTGACTCTGTGTGAATTCTCCAGGCTAGAATACTGGAATGGGTATCCTTTTCTCTTCCCAACCCAGAGACTGAACCCTGGTCTGCCCGAATTGCAAGCGGGTTCTTTACCAAGTGAGCCACAAGGGAAGCCCAAGAGTACTAGAGTGGATAGCCTATTCCTTCTCTGGTGGATCTTCCTGACGCAGGAATCAAACTGGGGTCTCCTGCATTGCAGGTGGATTCTTTACCAACTGAGCTATCAGAGAAGCCCCAATAAATAAATATTTTTAAAAAATACTCTATGATATTAAAGTGATGGATATATATCATCATCAGTTCAGTTGAATCGCTCAGTCGTGTCCGACTCTTTGCGACCCCATGGACTGCAGCACACCAGGCTTCCCTGTCCATCACCAACTCCCAGAGCCTGCTCAAACTCATGTCCATCAGGTCAGTGATGCTAAATATATTTATATATATACTTTTGCCCAAACCTGTAAGATTCACACCATGAGTGATAAGGCATGGACTTGGATGATTATACTGTATTAATATAGGTTCATCCTTGACGAAAAAGTACCATGCTGGTGAGTGATGATGCTGAGGGAGAGGTGATGCATATGTGCAGGCAGGGAGTGTATGGAAAATCTCTGTACTTTCCTTTCAATTTTGTTATAAAACTGAAAATGCTCTAAAAATATTTTTTAAAATATCTTCATGACTGATTTGCTTTTTGTATGACAGAAACCAATACAACCGTTGAGCAATTTTCCTCCAATTAAAAAAAGATTTTAAAAAATCTTCACTGAAAAACTTGTATAGAAGTGTTCACAGTAGCATTATTCATAATAGCCCCAAAGTATAAACAATCTAAATGTCCATCACTGGTGAATGAACTAAATTCTTTTTTTCATCCACATGAAGGAGAGTACTGATACATGCTGCAAAATGGATGAAACTTGAAAATACTGTATTATTCTAAAATATTATATATCTGGATGAAAGCATCCGGACACTGGATAATGACACGAAAAACTAATTATAATGAATTTCAAATGTGAAATTCTGAGCTGTGGGGTTATGAGTATTGGCTCTATTATTTATACTTTCCTGAAGCCTATCTAAATTGTAAACAAGGAATTCCTTGGCAGGCCTGTAATTAGGACTTGGCTCTTTCACTGCCATGGTCTGGGTTCAGTCCTTGGTCAAGGAACTAAGATCCCGAAAGCCATGCACTCCTCAGCCAAATACAAACAAACAAAAAAAACAAAAATCTAGTTCCAAAATAATCAACAACTATTTGTTGACATTCTACTTTATAACATGTACTTTGCTATCCACTGGTTATCCTAAGATCAAAAGCACTCACTGTCCTCAAGGAACTTAAGTGGTTGAAATTCAGTAATTTCTGTAATGGAGCATGTGAGGCTGCCTATGCTATGCTACAGAAGATTCTAGGGGGAAAACATAGGTTCTCAGCACAAAAGGAGCGTGAGGGGGGCTGCTCATGCAGATAATGCATTCCAGGAGGAGAGTATGGCACAGACACTGAAAGTATGATTTGTGCCCAAAACTGCATAGTACTCTTTTTTTTAATTTTTAACATTTATTTTATTGTGTATTTTGGGGGAGCTGCACTGGGTCTTCATTGCCGCATGCAGGCTTTTTCTGGTTGCAGCGAGCAGGGGCCAGTCTCTAGCTTGGTGTGTGGGCTTCTCACTGCCCTGGCTTCTCTTGTTGCAGAGCACAGGCTCTACAGTGAGTGGGCTCAGTAGTTGTGGCCCACAGACTTAGTCACCCATGGCATATGGGATCTTAGTTCCCAGACCAGGGATCGAACCTATGTCGCCTGCACTGGCAGGCAGGTTCTTAACCACTGGACCACCAAGGAAGTCCCAGAAGTTAAATATTCTTAAAGCACAAAGTTCAAGAGGGCAATAGAAGAAAAAAAAAAAAAAAAAGTGGCTAGGTGGATGGGAGTCAATAGTAAGCACCGAACTAAAGAGTTCAATTTTTAATTTATTCCTTTTTGACTGCTGGGTCTTCCTTACTACACCCAGGCTTTCTCTAGTTGTGGTGAGTGAAGGCTACTCTTTACTGAGATGGGCGGGCTTCTCACTGTAGTGGCTTCTCTAGTTGCAGAGCATGGGCTGCAGAGCTCAGGGTCAGTAGTTGCAGCACACAGGCTTTGTTGCTCCACCGCATGTGGGACCTTCCTGGAGCAGGGATCAAATCTGTGTCCCCTACATTGGCAGGTGGATTCTTAACCACTGGACCACTGAAGTCCCAGGAGTTCAATTTTTATCTTGAGTAGTTGTTAGAAAAATACTTCAAAACAATTTTATAATATATTATCTGATTTAGAGCAGTGGGAAAGGAAAATCAAATTATGAGAGCAATATAAGAGATTACAGGTTAGAAACTATGGGCTTCCCAGATGGCGCTAGTGGTAAAGAACTTGCCTGCCAATGCACAAGATGTAAGAGACAAAGGTTCTATGCCTGGGTCCGGAAGATCCCCTGGAGGACAGCATCGCTTCTCCTGGAGGCAACCCACTTCAGTATTCTTGCCAGAAGAATCCCACGGACAGAGGAGCCTGGCAGGCTATGGTCCATAGGGTCGCAAAGAGTCGGACATGACTGAAGGGACTTAGCATGCACACACACAGAATCTATGGATCTTGAAAATTAGTTGGTGGGAAGAGTCAGGAAAGGAGAAATCTATAATGATTCCTGCGTTTCTGAGTTGGCTGTGAATGAAATTTGGTGTATTCAGATGGACTAAAGAAGTAAGAGCAGGTATGGGGGAAAGATCAGTTTGATTTTGGATTTGTTGAGATGGTTATGGAATATTTAAATGAAGACAACTGGATATGTGGGTCTGGAGATCAGGAAAAAGGTCTGGATTGAAACAAATATGAAAATGATCAACCCATAGGGACAGTTGAAGCCAGGCACCCAGAGGAGTGTGCCCACAAGGGAATATGCAGCATGAGAGGGGACTTGATAAGTAGATAACTGGGGAAACACACTGAGAAAGAACAACTATAGGAAGATAGGATGTTCTCCCAGAAACCAGAGGAGGAGAGTTTCATGAAGGTAGATCAACTGTAATAGAGATGTCAAGTAAGATGAATTGAGTGGATTTGGCAAATGCTACTGACATCTTTAATAACAGTATCAGAGAAGAGTGATTCTTGAAGTCAGATTGGAGGGAGCTGAGGAGTAAATGAAAAGTAAGAGTACATCATGAGAAATGCTGGGCTAGAGGAAGCACAAGTTGGAATAAAGATTTCCGGGAGAAATATCAATAACCTCAGATATGCAGATGACACCACCCTTATGGCAGGAAGTGAAGAAAACAAAAGAGCCTCTTGATGAAAGTGAAAGAGGAGAGTGAAAAAGTTGGCTTAAAGCTCAACATTCAGAAAACGAAGATCATGGCATCTGGTCCCATCACTTCATGGCAATTAGATGGGGAAACAGTGGAAACAGTGGCTGACTTTATTTTTCTGGGCTCCAGAATCACTGCAGATGGTGATTGCAGCCATGAAATTAAAAGATGCTTGCTCCTTGGAAGGAAGTTATGACCAACCTAGACAGCATATTAAAAAGCAGAGACATTACTTTGCCAACAAAGGTCTGTCTAGTTAAGGTTATGGTGGTCATGTATGGATGTAAGAGTTGGACTATAAAGAAAGCTGAGGGCTGAAGAATTGATGCTTTTGAACTGTGGTGTTGGAGAAGACTCTTGTGAGTCCCTTGGACTGCAAGGAGATCCAGTAAGTCCATCCTAAAGGAGATCAATCCTGGGTGTTCATTGGAGGGACTGATGTTGAACCTGAAACTCCAAAACTTTGGCTGCCTGATGCAGAGAGCTGACTCATTTGAAAAGACACTGATGCTGGGAAAGACTGAGGTCAGGAGGAGAAGGAGATGACAGAGGATGAGACAGTTGGATGACATCACCGACATGATGGACATGGGTTTGGGTGGACTCCGGGAGTTGGTGATGCACAGGGAGGCCTGGCGTGCTGTGGTTCATGGAATCGCAAAGAGTCGGACATGACTGAGCGACTGAACTGAACTGAACTGCAGAAACTTTAAGTGCAGCTTTTCAAAAGCTTGGAGATGAAGGGGAGAGAGGGAGGAGGGGAGAAATCGAGAGAGAGGGAGAGAAATAGGAGAGTATATAGGGCCAAGGAAAGATTTTTTTTTAACTCCAGATTTTTCATTATTAAATTCAATAGATATGATTCCTATCAAATTGCTATAAAAGTCCTGAAACACTTTCTCTGAATTTCTGTACTTGTTGAGGACCGGAGCAAAGAGTTCCTGGCTGCCATTAGAGTACTAAGGGGGACTGCCTTGGGGATTCCTACAATTCCAAGCACTTCTCTCCCACCTAGCAACCTCTCTTACTACCTCACTTCAGTTTCTACCATCAGGAAACTTTAAACCTTCTGAAATCCTGCATATGTCTCTCTAGGACATGCATGGGAAGACCAAACGCCTGCAAGCTCAGTCACTCAGTCACGTCAGACTCTTTGCGACCCTATAGACTGTAGCCCAGCCTGTTCCTCTGTCCATGGGATTTCCCAGGCAAGAATACTGGAGTGGATGGCCATTTTCTCCTCCAGGGGATCTTCCCAACCCAGGGGTCAAATCTGGGTTTCCTTTGTTGGCAGGTGGATTCTTTTACCATTGGGCCACTTGGGAAGCCCGAAGACCAAATGATTGGTCCCTAAATGGTACAGATAAACCAATTTGCAGGGCAAGAATAGAGACCTAGATGTAGGGAATGGCTATGTGGACATGAGGCAGTCTGGGGATGAATTGGGAAATTGGGATTGGTGTAAATACACTGCCATATACAAAACAGATGGTTAGTGGGAACTTGCTGTATAGCGCAGGGAGCTCAGCTCACTGCTCTGTGGTGGTGCAGATGGATGGGATGGGGCAGGGGGCAGGGGGATGAAGGAAGTCCAAAGGGAGGGGATATACGTATATATATAGCTGATTCCCTTCTTTGTACAGAAGAAACTAACACAGCATTGTAGAGAACTATACCCTGTTTTTAAAAAAGGATTGTTTTAGATGAGATAATTAAACATGGTTAAATGGTGTTGGAGTAGACTCTTGATAGTCCCTTGGACAGTAAGGAGATCAAACCAATCAACCCTAATGGAAATAAACCCTGAATATTCATTGGAAAGACTGATGCTGAAGCTGAAAGTCTGATACTCTGGCCAGCTTAAGAGAAGAGCCAACTCATTGGAAAAGACCCAAATGCTGGGAAAGATTGTGGGCAGAAGAAGAAGGGGGCAACAGAGAATGAGATGGTTGGATGGCATCATCGACTCAATGGACATGAGTTTGAGCAGACTCCCGGAGTTGGTGAAGAACAGGGATGTCTAGTGTGCTACAGTCCATGGGGTCACAAAGAGTCAGACAGAACTTAGTGACTGAACAAATGTCAGGAGGGGGATGCCATAAAGGAGGGAGAGTGCAAATACAGGAAAGAGGGGATGGGCTGCTACATCAGGCTGATATGAAGAGAAATGAGGGTTGGTTCCCACAATCTCAGAGACTCCCTCAAGCTTTCTCTGGTAATTTAAGACTTGGAGCTCTGGCTGAAAAAAACGGAACATGTCTGACACTTCTATCCAAATCCTGGGCTAGGGAATTCCCTTGTGGTCCAGTGGTTAGGACTCGATGTTTTCACTGCATAGGCCCAGGGTTCAATCTCTGGTGGGGGAGCTAAGATACTGTAAGCCTCGCTGGGGGAAAAAAAAAATTCCTAGGTTAATACTCCATTTCATCAGGTTTGCAGTGAGAGGCATTTCACTTTAACCCCTCTTGGCCTCAAGAAGAAATGCCCCTCTCTTTCTCCCTATAAAAACCTTTAAAAAATAAAGTGAGATATTGAAATTCAAGAGATTTTGTAAAAGAAAAAAATACAGTAAAATTCAGGAGGCTATTATTGTGAGAGAAGTGAAGGGGCATGTTGTGATTGAGGGAGAATAGGGGATAAAAAATGACATTGAGAATCAAATAGACTTACGTGCGTAATCCTAGGTGCTGCCACTTTAGTTTCTTCTTTCTTCCCTTTAGGTTCCTCAGACTGAACAAAGTCTTCTCTCACATACATCAGATACCTTAATGAGTTCAGTGATTCATTAAGTGGCTCAGATACCTCAATGCCCCTCAATATACATTCTCCAAGTTGGTAAATTTTTACTAACATCATCCATCACAGGTTTCCCATCCCCTCCTTATTTGCTCCTAGCTCATACACTTTTATCCTCCACAGAAGATAACATGCCCCTAATTCTAGAAGAGACAGACTGTGTCACAGCTTCCTATAGAAAGAGTGTCACTAGCTCCAACATCATAATGGTTCAGATCACCCAACCCCCGCCCCCCCCCACACACACTGTGTCCAGTGGACACAACACCAGCACTGTTAAGAACCTCAAAATTCCCACATGAGTTTGAGGAGCACTGGGAGCAGGGAGAATCTGGCCCTTTGAAAATATGGCAGTAGGATGGAGAGGGCATGTAAACTGGACTTGCTCGACAGAGTGGCTTTCTGAAGGGTAACCATTTCAGATAGCACAGCCAGATGACTACAGACACTAATGGGTTGGGATGTGATGTAGTTAGAGGAGCTTTGCCATTTTATATAAACTTCAATGCATGTTTACATATGCCAGGCACTATTTTAGGAACTGTTTATGCACTGCTCCAACAATACCTTAAATCAGGGTTGTCAGAATACAATTATACTTTGATTCCCAGTTTATTGACTATGCCAAAGCCTTTGACTGTGTGGATCACAATAAACTGTGGAAAATTCTGAAAGAGATGGCAATACCAGACCACCTGATCTGCCTCTTGAGAAACCTATATGCAGGTCAGGAAGTAACAGAACTGGACATGGAACAACAGACTGGTTCCAAATAGGAAAAGGAGTACGTCAAGGCTGTATATTGTCACCCTGTTTATTTAACTTATATGCAGAGTACATCATGAGAAATGCTGCACTGGAAGAAACACAAGCTGGAATCAAGATTGCCGGGAGAAATATCAATAACCTCAGATATGCAGATGACACCACCCTTATGGCAGAAAGTGAAGAGGAACTAAAAAGCCTCTTGATGAAAGTGAAAGTGGAGAGTGAAAAAGTTGGCTTAAAGCTCAACATTCAGAAAATGAAGATCATGGCATCCGGTCCCATCACTACATGGGAAATAGATGGGGAAACAGTGGAAACAGTGTCAGACTTTATTTTTCTGGGCTCCAGAATCACTGCAGATGGTGACTGCAGCCATGAAATTAAAAGACGCTTACTCCTTGGAAGGAAAGTTCTGACCAACCTAGATAGCATATTCAAAAGCAGAGACATTACTTTGCCAACGAAAGTCCGTCTAGTCAAGGCTATGGTTTTTCCTGTGGTCATGTATGGATGTGAGAGTTGGACTGTGAAGAAGGGTGAGCACCGAATAATTGATGCTTTTGAACTGTGGTGTTGGAGAAGACTCTTGAGAGTCCCTGGGACTGCAAGGAGATCCAACCAGTCTATTCTGAAGGAGATCAGCCCTGGGATTTCTTTGGAATGATGCTAAAGCTGAAACTCCAGTACTTTGGCCACCTCATGCGAAGAGTTGACTCATTGGAAAAGACTCTGATGCTGGGAGGTATTGGGGGCAAGAGGAGAAGGGGACGACAGAGGATGAGATGTCTGGATGGCATCACTGACTCTATGGACGTGAGTCTGAGTGACCTCCGGGAGTTGGTGATGGACAGGGAGGCCTGGCGTGCTGCGATTCGTGGGGTCGCAAAGAGTCGGACACGACTGAGCGACTGATCTGATCTGATCTAAATTTGAATTTCAGATAAACTGTATTTGGGACATGCGCTAAAAAAAATAAATAAAAAATAAAATTGTCCGTTCAAACTTAACTGGAGGTCCCACATTTTCATTTGCTGACTGCAGCCCTACAGAGGTACGGTGATGCCCTGGTCCGGCCACACAGCTAGAACGTAGCAGAGCCAGAATCAGAGTCCAGGCATGTTCTTAGCTATTATGCCATGTCACCGGATCTGCGGGGATGCGCATTTGAGGCTCTGGCCTTTATGACAGAGGCCGGTCATCAGCGGCCGCGGGGGCCACTGACCCTTTGTGGTTATAAAGGGGCTCCTCGCGCCTTGTACGATGCCTGCGCCCAAGCCCCACCAGGCCAGATGAAGCCACAAAGCAAAACCTTTTATAAAAACACTAGTGGTAGATGATGGACCAACATTATCCAAACATTCCTCTGGCTTCTTTCTGCGCTACCCCTCACAGGCAAACAGGCAGGGCGGCCAGTGGAGGGCGAACTTGAGAGAGTGGCCCCGCTCCGTCCCTGTGCAGGTTGGTTGGGAGGAGGGACGCGCGTATGAGTCACACCAACGCTCCCTTCCGCGTCCGCCCGGGCCTCTGCGAGGACCTTGCCCCCGCCTTGCTTGGTCGGGCAGGGGCGGCCACAGCATTCCGGCGGGAAAGCACGCCAGCCCCAGTGGGCAAGGGGGCGGGAACGGGGGGCGGAGCTCAGACTAGCGCGGAGATGTGAGTGACGTGCGTGCGCTGGAGCCCGCCCAAAGGCCGTGCCCCACCCGACGCCCCACTTCCCACACCTGAAGCCTCTAGAGGCTTGCTTGGCCTTCTCCCGCTCGGTGGCGCCCTTTCTTGGCCTCTCGCGTGCTCTTCTGCCTCTTTTCTCCACGGGTCTCGCGGTTTTCCGGCTCTTCAGTACGGAGACACCAGAAGGGGAGGGATAGAGAGACCCGCGTGAAAGGGTGGCTGCTGCTGCTGCTAAGTCGCTTCAGTCGTGTCCGACTCTGTGCGACCCCAGAGACGGCAGCCCACCAGGCTCTGCCGTCCCTGGGATTCTCCAAGCAAGAACACTGGAGTGGGTTGCCATTTCCTTCTCCGAAAGGGTGGCTGGGGGGGTGGAGATTTCGTCCCTCCAGGCAGGGGACTTGGAACAACACCCACGACGGCGAGTGAACTACGACTCCGGTTTGGGCCGCGGAGGCGGGACGACATTTCCCAGCGTCTATGCAGCGCTCTTTAGGCCAAGTCTTTCTCCGTCTCCTGGGGACGTGAAGGGTAGACGTTTGGATTTTTCCAGTTTGCTGCTGAATCATGCAATTTCCAGTACCATCCGTCCCAAGTTTTGTTAGGTTCCGCCTTTCACATCGGTCTAACCTTGTTCCCTAGGGACCCCAGGCCATAAGCGAGTAGGGAGAGGACGGCCCCGGGGGGTGGGGGTGGGAACGTGTGGCTGCAGCTCCCGGGATGCTCGTGGGGAACCTCCTTGGGGTTTACCTTGCCATCAGGCCATTCCACCTGCCTAGTGTTGCCTGCGGTGAGTAGGTAGCTGTGAAGGCGGTGTTGGGAGTGGATGGGAACCATAACCCCTAATCTACACAATGTTGGGAAACTAGTTCCATTGTATTGCTTGCGGAGCTCCTTGTGGTTCCTGGGGATGGCCAGGGAATTACAGTTCTCTGGAGACCCTGGGGAGAGAGGGAGCTTTCCCAGGAGGCCCCGCGGGGTCACCTCTCTCCTTGAGTAAGTAGTCCAACTGGACCCGACCCAAACGCAAATCATTAAAATATTTTTTTATTGTGGTCAAAGTCACATAAAACATACTATTTTAACCATATTTAACTGTATAGCAGAAGATATTAAGAAGAGGTGGCAAGAATACACTGAAGAACTGTACTAAAAAGATCTTCACGACCCAGATAATCATGATGGTGTGATCACTGACCTAGAGCCAGACATCCTGGAATGTGAAGTCAAGTGGGCCTTAGAAAGCATCACTACGAACAAAGCTAGTGGAGGTGATGGAATTCCAGTGGAGCTATTCCAAATCCTGAAAGATGATGCTGTGAAAGTGCTGCACTCAATATGCCAGCAAATTTGGAAAACTGAGCAGTGGCCACAAGATTGGAAAAGGTCAGTTTTCATCCCAATCCCAAAGAAAGGCAATGCCAAAGAATGCTCAAATTACCGCACAATTGCACTCATCTCACACGCTAGTAAAGTTATGCTCAAAATTCTCCAAGCCAGGCTTCAACAATATGTGAACTGTGAACTTCCTGATGTTCAAGCTGGTTTTAGAAAAGGCAGAGGAACCAGAGATCAAATTGCCAACATCCGCTGGATCATGGAAAAAGCAAGAGAGTTCCGGAAAAACATCTATTTCTGCTTTATTGACTATGCCAAAGCCTTTGACTGTGTAGATCACAATAAACTGTGGAAAATTCTGAAAGAGATGGCAATACCAGACCACCTGATCTGCCTCTTGAGAAACCTATATGCAGGTCAGGAAGCAACAGTTAGAACTGGACATGGAACAACAGACTGGTTCCAAATAGGAAAAGGAGTACGTCAAGGCTGTATATTGTCACCCTGTTTATTTAACTTATATGCAGAGTACATCATGAGAAACGCTGGATTGGAAGAAACACAAGTTGGAATCAAGATTGCTGGGAGAAATATCAATAACCTCAGATATGCAGATGACACCACCTTTATGGCAGAAAGTGGAGAGGAACTAAAAAGCCTCTTGATGAAAGTGAAAGAGGAGAGTGAAAAGGTTGGCTTAAAGCTCAACATTCAGAAAACAAAGATCATGGCATCCGGTCCCATCACTACATGGGAAATAGATGGGGAAACAGTGGAAACAGTGTCAGACTTTATTTTTCTGGGCTCCAGAATCACTGCAGATGGTGACTGCAGCCATGAAATTAAAAGACGCTTGCTCCTTGGAAGGAAAGTTCTGACCAACCTAGATAGCATATTCAAAAGCAGAGACATTACTTTGCCAACAAAAGTTCGCCTAGTCAAGGCTATGGTCTTTCCTGTGGTCATGTACGGATGTGAGAGCTGGACTGTGAAGAAGGCTGAGCGCCGAAGAATTGATGCTTTTGAACTGTGGTGTTGGACAAGACTCTTGAGAGTCCCTTAGACTGCAAGGAGATCCAACCAGTCCATTCTGAAGGAGATCAGCCCTGGGATTTCTTTGGAAGGAATGATGCTAAAGCTGAAACTCCAGTACTTTGGCCACCTCATGCGAAGAGTTAACTCATTGGAGAAGACTCTGATGCTGGGAGGGATTGGGGGCAGGAGGAGAAGGGACAGCGGAGGATGAGATGGCTGGATGGCATCACTGACTCAATGGATGTGAGTCTGAGTGACCTCCAGGAGTTGGTGATGGACAGGGAGGCCTGGCGTGCTGCGATTCATGGGGTCGCATGAATCGGACACGACTGAGCGACTGATCTGATCTGATCTGATCTGAACTTTATAGTTCAGTAGCACTAAGTACATTCACATTGTTGTGCAGCTCTCACCATCATCCATCTCCCCAGTTTTTCACCTTCCTAAACTGAAACTCTGTCCCCATTAAACACTAACTCCTGATTCCCCCTTCCCACCCCACCCCATCTCCTACCCCCAGCTGCTGGCATCTGCCAATGTACTTTCTGACTCTATGAATTTGACTCTTCTAAGTATCTCTAGGTATAGGTAGATACAGTATCAAATCATTCTTGATGCTTCCCAGCACTTTTTTTTTTTCCTAAGTCCATTCACTGCCATACCCAACTTTTCAAACCCATACTCCCATTCCCTTTCCCTCAACTAATAACCCTGCTTCTTACTTCACTGGGAAAATGTAAGCTATCAGAAGAGAATCTCCAGACTCACCCACCTACCTACTAATCTACATCTGTGCCTGTGTATGAATGCTCCTCTAGTGCTCATCCCACAACTAAACCACGATTTGATCTAACTCTTGTCTCTCCACTTGGGCACTAGATCTCACCCTTTTTTTATTTTAAAATTTTAAATTTATTTGGCTGCACCAAGTCTTAGTTGCAGCATGTGGAATCTAGTTCCCTAACCAGGGATCGAACCCCGGGCCCCTGCATTGGGAGCACAGAATCTTAGCCACTGGACCACCAGGGAAGTCCAATCTCACCTTTTTTTGTTTATCAATTTCTCTCTCTCTCTTTTTTTTTTTTTTTTTGGCCAAGTGGCTTGTGGGATCTTAGTTCCCCCACCAGGGATTGAACCCTGGCCTTCAGTGAAAGCCACCAAGTCCTAACCATTGGACCACCAGGGAATTCTCTGTCAAGTTTTTGACTCCAGCAATTCCCTTACCTTGAAACACACACACACACACACACACACACGACTTTTATTTCCTTTCTCTCATCAACGACAGCCACATTTCTAGAAAAGCAACTAGAAAATATCTATATTTCACTTCCAATTTCTTTTCTCTTGTTCTGTCTTTAAAACAGTCTAATCAGACTTTTGCACTCATTACTCTACCAAAACTGCTCTTGTCAGGGTTACTAATAATCTTCATCTTGCTAAATATAATCACTGACTTTCAATTATTTTCTGCTTGACCTGTTAGCAGCATTTGACATACTTGATCACTCCTTCCCCCTTGGTACACTTTCTTCACTTAGTTTCTGTGACACTAGAGGTTTCTTGATTTTTCTTTCTACTTATTAGCATTCCTCAGTTTCCTAGGCTGACTTCTCCCTGCCCTTTTAATGTTAGAGCTCCTCAAGCTACAATCCTTGTTTCTCTTTCCTTATCCACATCCACTTCCTTGGTCATTTCATCCAGTCTCTTGGATTTTTTTAAGTATCATCTATATACCAGCAATTGCCAAACTTATGACCCCACTACAAACCTGTCTCCTAAACTCCAGACTTATATCCAGTTGCTTTCTGGACATCTCCTTTTAAATGTTTCATAGGCACATCAATCTCAATTTGTCCAAAACTGAATTCATGAACTCCTAATCTTCTTCCTAGTACCAACTCTTTGTTAAACTTCCCCAACTAACTTCATGGTGCCTCCAGCTTTCCAACTGGTCAAGCCCCAAACCTTGGGGTCATCTTTGACTCCTTCTTTCTCTCCTGTTCACATCCATTCTGTCAGCAAATTCCAGTGGCTCTACCTATAGAAGGGTCCAAAACTGCCCAATACTCACTTCTACTGCCTCTTTCTCCCTGGTTAAGACCCACTGCCCTCTTTCCTCCCAATTGTAGTAACCTCGTCATTAATCTCCCTGTTTCCATTCCCGCCCCCAGCCTCTGACCCCCTTACCACAATCTATTCTCCACACATAGGATGCTTTTTGCAAATGAAAATTGATGAGGGTTTTTTGGCCAAGATGTGTGTGGCCTGCGGGATGTTAGTTCCACAACCCAAGATTGAACCCTTGGCCTTGGCAGTGAAAGTGCAGAGTTCTAACTACTGGACCTCAGAACCCTCCTATGGTTTCCATCAAATGCAGAGTAAAAACCAAAGGCCTTAAAATGACCCCAAAATTGTTATAAGATATATGAACAATCTGTAGGATACCCCAGAACTGAAAAAGAGTACCTGGAGAAGAACAAATTTGGAAGAATGCTCCCACTCCAAGGTGGTGGAGGAATACCTTGCACATAGTAATTTAATTTCAGAAGTTTCATGTACCCCTGAAGCACAACCGGATCTCATTTAGCAAAACTCTGCTCAATTAGAAAACTACATGGGAGAAACCTAAAGGATAACTGATTCAGTGTCTTCAACAAATCAATAGTGTGAAAAAAAACTGGAGAGAGAGGAGTGTAAATATTTAAGATTAAGAGTCTTCAGTTCAGTTCAGCTCAGTCATTCAGTCGAGATCCCCTGGACCGTAGCATGCCAGGCCTCCATGTCCATCACCAACTCCTGGAGTTCACTCAAACTCATGTCCATTGAGTCAGTGATGCCATCCAACCATCTCATCCTCTGTCGTCTCCTTCTCCTCCTGCCCTCAATCTTTCCCAGCATCAGGGTCTTTTCAGATGAGTCAGCTCTTCACATCAGGTGGCCAAAGTATTGGAGTTTCAGCTTTAACATCAGTACTTTTAATGAACACTCAGGACTGATCTCCTTTAGGATGGACTTATTGGATCTCCTTGCAGTCCAAGGAACTCGCAAGAGCCTTCTCCAACAGCACAGTTCAAAAGCATCAATTCTTCAGTGCTCAGCTTTCTTTATAGTCCAACTCTCACATCCATACATGACTACTGGAAAAACCATAGCCTTGACTAGACCGACCTTTGTTGGCAAAGTAATGTCTCTGGTTTTTAATATGCTGTCTAGGTTGGTTATAACTTTCCATCCAAGGAGTAAGCGTCTTTTAATTTCATGGCTGCCGTCACCATCTGCAGTGATTTTGGAGCCCCCAAAATAAAGTCAGTCACTGTTTCCCCATCTATTTGCCATGAAATGATAGGACCAGATGCCTTGATCTTAGTTTTTTGATTGTTGAGCTTTAAGCCAACTTTTTAGGAAGTATAACAATAAAATCCAGTATGTAGCCCTTGTTTGAATTCTGATTCAAACAAATTAAGCATAAAAGGTCACTTTTGGAGACAACCAGGGAAATTTGCATAGAGTATTGGATAATAAGGGATTATTGTTAGCTGTGAAAATTTTTATATAGCAAAATTTTATTTTTTAGAGATGAATATCAAAGGACTTAGGATCCTTTGATATCAAAGACATCATGATATCTGGGATTTATTTTAAAATATTTCAATAAAGGAAAAAATAGATAAAGCAGTTTTTGCAAGATGTTTATAATTAAGTGATGGTGTGATAGGGATCTGGGGGTTCATAATGCTTCTACTTTAGTGATTGAAATTTTCCATAATAAAGAGAAAATACAAACAAGCCCTGGTCTCTGCCATTCTGGTAGAGGCAGAATGATATCCAGGTCATCATAGCCATAGCCAGTACCATCCACAGAATTGAAGAGCCATCTATAGACTTCCTGACTCTGGGGCAACAGTTAAGACTATTTCTTGTCACAGTGTTTTATTTGTTGTTTGTTGACCAGAAGACCCACTGAAATCCTGAAAAATAGATTTGATAAGTATTACTAAAGTATTACTATTCCCTTTCTGGATCTTTCTAGGAATTTGTCCTTTTCATTTGTTGTGTCACATTTATGGGCATAGAGTTGTTCATATTAGTCTTTACCCTGTTAATGTCTGTAACATCTGTAGTGATGTCTCCTCTTTCATGCCTTATATTTGTAATATATATTGTCTTCTTTTTGACACAGATAAGTAAACAGATGCCAGAAAGGAGAAATGATTCAGGTCAGGGCTGCAGAGCCAGCTGGACCACCCTTACTTCTCCTACCTTGCCTGGCTATTGGGTTGATCACCCTTTTTGAGACTCCGTATCCCCAGCCCCCAGCTTGCATATACTCCATACTCCAGGCCTAGTATGTAATCTGACGTGGAAGAATTCAACTACATACTCAGGGCTCTCATTACCCTTGCCCTCCAAGGTGAATCCAACTTCTCAAAATGTTCTGTTGCCCTCTATCTCTGGATTTCCCACAAAAGCAAACTCAGGTGGAGGGAGTAGAATAAAGGAGAAGTTGGGATGGAGGGTGGCAAATCACATAGATGGGCTACTTGCTAGAATCTGTTGGTTTGGCTTACCTGGAAAGAGGCAGTTTTGAAGTCTTCATAGTGGGAAGAGGAGATCAGGGAGGATCATGATTACTGGCAGTGACAACTTCCTCCACTTTATTAATGCTTTCCCTTTAACTTGTCCTTTTTTTTTTTAAGATTTACTTATTTATGGCTGTGGTGGGTCTTCATTGCTATGCACAGGCTTTCTCTAGTTGCAGTGAACACAGGCTTCTCCTTGTGGTGTGTTCTTTTGTTGTGGTACATGGGCTTAGTTGTTTCATGGCATATGGAATCCGCCTAGACCAGGGATCAAACCAGTGTCCTTTGCATGCAAAAGGATCCTTAACTCCAGACCACCAGGGAAGCCCCTCTTATCTCCTTAATCACTAGAGGGAAGGATCATAAGTCCCTAGAATGTCCAGGGCCTATTAGAGTTTACACCTAATCTTTCAAATTTTCATTCTATCATCCTCCCCAAAACCCATGTCTAGGTTGGCAAAGGAAGTAAAAGACATAGCCTTCCCTCCTTTGTTTTCTGCTTTAACCTGAAATGGCCTCATCTTTTAATGCCATCCAGTAATGAGGTCACCAAGTGGTACTGGCTAGATCTTAAAGTTTTTTCCATATTCTGAGGATTTTCTTAACACCCACCATACTGGCTGTTTGGGAATTAGGCATCAGCATGCAGAACTATGATCAGAGAACTAGAGTCTGCCTCCACTCTGTACCCCAGGATCCAAGGGCAAAATGCTAGGTCTTTTGGTTCTAAAATCCATTTTCTTTCCATTGTATTAATGCCTCTTATGCTATGCTATGCTAAGTCACTTCAGTCGTGTCCGACTCTGTGTGACCCCATAGATGGCAGCCCACCAGGCTTCCCCGTCCCTGGGATTTTCCAGGCAAGAACACTGGAGTGGGTTGCCATTCCTTCTCCAATGCATGAAAGTGAAAAGAGAAAGTGAAGTTGCTCAGTCATGTCCGACTCTTAGAGACCCCATGGACTGCAGCCTACCAGGCTCCTCCGTTTGTGGGATTTTCCAGGCAAGAGTACTGGAGTGGGGTGCCACTGCCTTCTCTGAATGCCTCTTATATTAATGCCAAATATACATTCATTTTTGTGCCAGATGCTTCCCTTCCTCTGGTCTTTAGGGGAGAATGGTGGGGGGCAAAGAAGAAAGAGGACAAAGACAGACTCTTCTGACAGAAGGCCTCTGAAGGGTGAGTACCGCTGGCTCTGGGGGAGTTTTCCCACTCTCAGGAGTAGGTGAGTGTCTGGTCTCCCTGGCTACCTTCCTGGAGAAGGAATATTTGAAGAAAAAAGGACCCATCACGGTGCTTGTTGTAAATGAGAACCTCTTCTTTATTCCATGTATAAAGGCTAGTTTCTGGAACCAGAAACTAGCCAGGGAAAGAGCTTTGGCCTGGCTCTACCTCCCTGTGAGTCCTAGGGTTAAAGGTCTAGATCCTGGTGACAAGGCCTTTCTCCAGGTAGGCATGAAAAGTCCCTCCCCTTCCAGTCCCAAATCAGAGAGTAGGAGCAGCCACATAAGGCAGTTCATTGGTGAGGTGTAAATCAGCTTCTGGCAGGCTCTTCCAGGCAAGCTCTAAGATCCCATACTGGGCAATGCCCATGGGGAGCATGGTACGTACATTGTTCTGCCCAGGGATAGGAACCACCTCCTGGAATGCCAGAGGCTCTTTATGGACTTGAGAGCCACCACAGAGCAGGTGGTAGAACAACCGCTCCCCAGGGGCTAGCTCCACAGCCCTTAGGGCATCTTTGTAAGTTACCTCTTGGAATTGGGGCTCTTCTCTCAGTAGCAGGTCCTGCATCAGCTTCTGGATTCGGGGAGACTTGAGCTGGTATAGGTCCATAAGACGGTTGAACTGTTCCATCCACGCAGCACTGTCTCTTGCATATCGCTCCTGCAACATCCGCAGAACATGGTACAGTGCCACAAATGTCTCCCACAGAGGCACCTTCTCCTTTACTTTAGAGACGGGTCCTGCCTTCTTCTCCAACTTGGGCAACCTGGCAAACCTGCCCTTATCCTTAAAAGCCAAGAAATCTTTCTGAAACATTAGCGCCAGAGTTTGTTTTTCAACAGGGTCCAGGGCACCTGTGAAAATGTCTCTTGTGGCAGAATCATAGTATCGCATCTCCATCCCCCTGAGAGAAGTGGCTACCTGCTTCACCCGTGCACTCCGGTAAGGCTCTCCCAGAAGATGCCAGTTGATAGCCTTTGGGTCTGGGATCCCTTTGGTGGCTAACAGAGACTTTGGTGTGGAGACAGCCAGACGTTTGAGCCAGCTCTCCTTTTCCCTTCCTTTGATGGGAGGGATCACTTTCAGGTACTTTGGACCCAGGGGCTCCTTACTGGGCTTGGAGACACATGTGCCTCGGGATTCCATGATCTGCTTGTGATGGTACACGATGGCTTCGAGCTTGGCCAGGTGCATCCACTCTAAGTTCTCCTTTGCGGTGAGGTCTTTGAGAAGCTGGCACAATCGGTGGAAACTATCCCTGGAAAGCTGTTCTCCTGCCTCCATCTTTTCTAGGACATGGTGAATCCACTCTACATCTGAGACACTGATGTCTGTGTAGATTTCCTCAGCCAGGATTTTGGGCAAAGGTAATTGTACCTCACTCTGTTTCTTCAGAGATGGATGACGCTGCAGGATCCACTGCCACTTGGCCCCCAGCGGTTTGCCTTGGAGTTTCTGAGCTTCTATGGTCTTCCTCAGTATGTGGGATAAGTACGGGGTCTCTAAGTCAGGCTCCTGGGCCTCCAAAACTATATCCAAAACATGTAGAGGCATGGGCTCATATTTCTTCAACAGTTCTTGTTTATCTATAAATCCTGCCCCTGGGAATACTCCAGGCTTCCCAAGTGCTATGGCCTTATCTTCCCAGGATATTTGTTTAGTTAGCAATGGCTCTGATATCTTCTCTTTGCTCCCCAGAACAACTGAGATCAGTTGCTTGGGAGGGCTTTCCAGTTTTACAGCACTGCTTTTGATGTCAGGGATTCTTTTTTCAATGGAAAAAACTTCTCTTCCTCTTAAGTGCTTTTTCCCTTCTAGTAACTTGTATATTTTTTCTCTTTTAAAAATTGCTTTTTTCTTGTCTACCTCTTCTTCTAACAAGCTTCTGTCCTCTCTTTCCTCTTTCTCACTCAAATGTTCCATCTCTTCATCACTTGTGCTTTCCTCCTCAACCACTTCCTCTTTCCCCTCTTCCTTCTCTTCCTTTTCCTGCACTTTCTTTTTTTTCTTTTTCCTTTTCTTCTTCTTCCTCTCCTTCCCTTCTTCCTCCTTCCCCAACTCCTCCTCTACCATTTTCTCCTCCTTTACCTCCTCCTCTTCCATTTCCTCCTCTTCTTCCTCCTCTTCCTCTTCCTCCTCCTCTTCTTCCTCCTCCTCCTCAGACAAACTCTCTTGCTCTATTTCATCTAACAGATGTTCCATTTCTTCAGAAGAGCTCTCCTCACTTTTCACACTTTTCACCTCGTCCTCTTGACTGAATAACTCTTCCTGTTGTGTATCAGCTGTCTTTAGCTTTTCTCTTTTTCTTGACTTATGTTTAAGGAATGACTTTGCCTCTTCTTCCTCTGTTGTTTCTTCTTCCTCTATTTCCTGTATGACATCTCTCTGTTGCCTGGCCAATACACTTTCTTGTTCAGTAATATTTTTCTCCCTCTTTATCAATCTTCTAATTTCCTTGGCTAGTCTTTTCTGCCTCTTAGCCAGTTTCTTCTCATCTATGGTAATTTCTGGTTGTTCCTCAGAAAAATCCCATTCCTTGGCATCAAGTTCATTCTGTACCTCATTCAATTCCCTTTCCTTAAGGACAAATAACCTCTTTAACTTTGTCATCTCTATTTCTTCCTGAGTTAGTTTCCTTTCTTCTTTAATGAGGCCTTGAAGTGTCTTTAAGACTTTGCTGCTTACTTTTAATGGTTCCTTGGAAATTCCCTTGCTTTCTTTAGTTAATTTCCTTAGTAACCTGGCTAGCTTCCTTTGTTCCTGGGCATATACTCTCTCTCCTCTGGTAAATTCCAGTTTTTCTTTGGCCATGTCTGTTTGCTCTGTGGCCAGGATCCTTTCTTCATAGAGCAATATCTTTTCTTCTAGTGACAATTTCCTCTTGATTACCTCTAGTTCATCCTTAGGTAGTCTTTTCTCTTTGGAAGTTTCTTGAGTCTCTTCCTTGAAGAGAATTTCCTTTTGCTCAGCTAGTGTCTCTTTCTCCCAGGTCAGTATTTTCATTTCCATGTCCAGTGCCTTTTCTTCCCTGGTAATAGACCAGTCACCTCTGAGCTGGTTCAGTTCTTGGAACACTGCCCTTTTCCCCAGGGCTAATTTCATTTTGTCATGGGCTACTTTGTGCTGTTTCTCAGCCAGGCTTTCCTCTAATTGGGTCAGTTTCTCCTCTACGGTGGCCAGTTTCGCCTTCTTCTGGAAGAGTTTCTCCTTTTCCTCCATCAGCTTCTTCTCTATCTGAACCAGCCTATTCTTATACATGTCATGTTCCTCCTTCTCAGGGACTGATTTCTTTCTGCTCTGGATGAGGCTTTCTTGGAGCCGGATTAAGGTTTCCCTCTTCTGAGCCAGTTTCACCTTCTCCTGAGCCAGTTTCTCCTTCTCCTGGGCCAGATTCTTTTGCCTCCAGGCCAGTATTTCCTTGGCTTTTGGAAGTTCTGCCATGTTCTGGACAAGCTTAGTCTTCTCCCAGGCCAGTTTCTGCTTATTCTTGATCAATTTCTCCCTTTTCTGGGCAATTTTTGCCTCCTTCACTGGCAGTGTTTCCATGTTCTGGGCCAGTTTCTTCTCTTCCTGGATCAGTAGCTCTTCCTCTTGGGCCAGTTTCTGCTTTTTCTCCATCAGTTGCTGCCTCTTCTCAGTAAGTTTTTCCTCTTCTCCAGGAAGTTTTACCTTGTCTTGGGCTAGTTCCTTCTCTTCTTGGATCAGCAGCTCTTCTTCCTGGGCCAATTTATGCTTCTTCTCCATCAGTTGCTCCCTTTTCTGATCAAGTCCTTCCTTTTCCTCAGACAGATTTTGTTTGTCCTGGGCCAGTCTCCTCGTCTCCTGGACCAGCAGTTCTTCCTCCTGGATCACTGCTTTCTCTTCTGCATCCAGTTTCTCTTCTTGCGATGCCAGTGTCATCTCTTCCTGATCCAGCCTGTCCCCTTCATTGATCAGTTCCTCCTCTTCCTGATTCAGTTCCTCTTCTTTCAAAGCCAGTTCCTCCTCTTCCCAGGTCAGATCCTCCAATTCCTGAGCTAGTTCCTTTTCTTGCCATGCTAGATCTAGCTCTTTCTGGGCCAGTTTATCCAGTTTCTGCATCATTATCTTTTTGACCTCAGCTAGCTTCCCTCCTTTCTTTGCTATATTCTCTTCTTCTCGGGCCAGTTTTTCCAATTTCTTGGCTAGTCTCTTCCTTTGCTGGGCCAATTTCTCTGCATCCTGGCTCAGCATTTCCTCTGTTTGGGCTAGTTTTTCCTCACTCTGGATAAGTTTCCTCTCCATCTGGACCATTTTCCTGTCTTTCTCAGCCAGTTTCTCATATTCTTGGGCCATTTTTCTCTCTTCCTGAGCTAGTCTCTTCTCTTCCTGTGCTAGCTTCTCCTCTTCCTGAGCCAGCTTCCTCTCTTCTTGGGCCCGTCGTCTTTCAGCCTGGGCCCGTTTTCGCTCAACCTGGGCCTGTTTGTATTCTTGGTGGATCTGCCTCTGCTCTTCTGTCACTGGTGCTTCTTCTTCTGCTGCTGTTGCTTCTGCTTCTTCTTCCTGCTCCTGAGGCAGTTCTTCCTCCAGGGTCACTTCCTCCTGAGTCACCAACATCTTCTCCCTGGCCCTGGCTGACATCTTTTCCCAGACCTGTGACCATTCATCCCATGTCCGCTTTGTCTTGTCCCTTCTGACTTGTCCCTCTTCTGCATCCGGGAGCAGCTTCTCTTCCTCCTCAAGTAGTTGCTCCTCTTCCTGATGATGCTGGCTTTCCCATGTTTTCTTCCATTCATTCCACGATATCCTTGTCTCACCAAAAGCATTTTTCCATTGATCCCAGGACTTCTTCCACTCCTGCCAAGACAGTTTTATCTCATCTTTAAGTGGACTTCTTTCTTGCTCGACCACTTTCTCCTTTAATTTGGCCACCACCTCCACTTCCTGACTCATGCCCCTCTCTTCTTTGGCTATCTTCTTCTCTTTTTTATCCACTTTTATCTCCTGCTGGACTGCTTTCCTCTGTTTAGAAGGCTTAGAGGATTTCTTCTCTTCTTTCTTTGATATTCGTTTTCCCTTGCTTAGGTCTGGTTCTGCAAAAAGAACTTTCTTTTTCTTGCCTTTTTTGGACTCACGTGGGTTTCCCGCAGGTCCTGCATGTCCTTTTCTGTCTTTCGCTCTTGCGTTTCTCTTGTCTCCTCTTCCATGTCTCTGATCATCATGTCCTCTCTAATTGCTGATCTGTGAATAAAAACCGGTTTCTCCTCTGGCCAGGCTATATCCCAGTCAAGGTCCTCAAGCAGTTCCTCACTGTCTTTCTTCAGCATGGGGCAGATCTCCTGAAAGAGCTCCCAGCTGGGCTGTCGATCAGCCAGCATCTCCTGAGCCGTGGTCACTAGCTCATTGTTGAGAGCTTCTAACATTTTTGTCTGGGAACCGGATATCCTCAGGGTCATAAGACGACACAGGTCGTCCCGCCACATCGAGCTGTCTTTAGACCTGAGGCCAGGAGCTCCAGACGCACCCCGCCCTGTGACTTGCAGTGGCTTCATAATTGAGTGTGTCTTTCCAGTATGTGGAAATCCCTCATGTGTAACTTCAGTGTCTGTTACTTTCCTTTTGCGCCTCCTCATGGTTTTCTGAGATACTGATTTCCGGCCTCTTTTGTCACGTGTCTTCCTCAACATCTTCATGGTCAAGGCCACGTGATCCTTTGAGGCATCTACCTCTAAAGATTCTTGTTCATCATCTTTTGCAACCTTTAGTATACTGGAGGCTGAAGATCTAGCCTCCTCCACCTCAGTGGGTGCAGCTTCACTCTGATCACCTTCATCCTGTAAGGGACCTGGCTCAGTGACAGTTTCTTTGAGCTTCTTGAGGCTCCGAAAAAATTTTCGGGCTATAGGGAAAATCAGGAGATGCAGATAAGGAAAGCATGGGAGGCTTAGATAACACCCTTCCCAACTGAGCTAAGATGAACTGCCATAACAGAAGTAGTGACAGAGGAGGCTGAGGCCTTTAAGGCCTCTCCTTGCTTTATCCCCAGTGCCTTCCTTCCCTCTTCCCCTTTCTACTCCACCTCTGCTGAGTCCTACAGAGATAGGTTTTGGGGTCCCTCTTAATTTGGGTGGATCCTTCCTAGGAGTGTTCTTTGCTGTGAAAGGATCTTTTCACTTATCTCTGTTCTTCTCTGATACCTCTTGTCTCACTTTAGCCCTAACTGCCCTGCCTCTTGGGGACCCTGAGGCATGAATCAGATTACCCCATACATACTGTGCTTTCTGACTACTGGTCGGCCCCGTCTTGGGCCTTTGCTGTGCTTGAAGGCAGCCTCAGGTTCTTCAGGGACAGTATCAGTTTCCTTGGAAAGGGCAGTAAGTTCAGACGCCCCTGAGACATCTAAAGTAAAAGTAGGCTTTTCATCACCCTGGTATAAGGTCAGGTTTTCATTCAATCGCTGCGACACTTGAGTATGAAGGATTTGGAGATCTGGGGCTCGCAGTCCCAGCAGACGGTCCAAGGTTTCATCCCCAACCATTTCCTGCCTATGAAAGTCAAAGGAGAGAAAGGACCATGCTGAATCAGGGACAAGAGGGAGAACAAGAAGGAAAGAACTGTTATAGAACTGGCAGGAAACTGGGCAATGTAACTCAGAGAGACAGCATATTTAGAGGAAATGCTGGCCAAGAAGAAAGAAAAAGTCTAGGAAGTCAAGATGGCAATGAATGAAGTGACCTGTATGGGGGCTTCTGGGGTAGGAGAAAAGGGTGAAAGGGGTTCTTTAAGAGGCAGGGGACAAACAGGAACAGGAAAAGAAATGGAGAAAGGAGTGGGCAGTTAGGGGATCATCAGATAGTCTAGGAATGGGAAAAGACTATGAACGAGGAAAAAAGATAGGAAGAGCTCATGAACAGAGATGAAGAGACAGTGAAGGAAGGGAAGGGGAAAATGGGGAAGAGGAAGAAGAATATCAGAAGCTAGTAAAGAAAAGAGGAAGGCACAAAGAACTTACTGCATCTCCCGGAAAGTCTCTCGATTCTGGACCAAGTTCAAGAGTGAGGTCTTAGAGTGGACTCCAGTCTCAGCCATGAGGCTCAGGGTCTTATTCCTCACTCTGTCATCTTTGTCCATTAGTCCTTGGGCCAGAGGCACGGCAAAGAGATGAGTAATCATTCCTAGACGCTTCAGCCCTTCCCAGGCCAGCTCTCGAATCAGTGGGTTGGAATTGGTTGTATCATCCAATAGACGGTGGGCTGTTTCAGAGCGCAGGGGTGGAGACACCTGGTAAGAGGCAAAGATCTGCCCGAGGGCACCAATACAGCACTGGTACTTCAGTGGAGTAGCATGGATTATAATACTGAGAATTGTCTCTATCAGGCTATTGATAGCAATTTCACTCATCTTTTTTCCCAGCCAACTGCGGTTTGCTGAGTCTGTAAGAACGGTGTAAGTGATATCCTTGGACGCTCTTGTGAGGAGGAAGTCTTCATCTTCCTTTTCATGTATGTATTGTTCTGCATCGCTTATAGCTCTTGCCCGGCTGTGCCAGAAGAAGAATTGTTGAGACTTGTCCCATTCCAGCTCCCGCATAGGTGAGTGCAGGCTGCACTGCAGGTATATTGGGCTGCCCTCTGGCCAGAGACGGGCCCGGATCACTGAGTTAGGGATGTAGCAATCTGGAGCCAAGAGCCATTCCCGCCTGTGACCAAAGTAGCACCGCAGTATCTGATAGGGGTTGAGTTCATCCCAGGTAGTCAGCTGTAGCTGGGGAGGAAGCACATAATGGGAATAAGGTGGTTTTTTCACCTGCGATACATCAGCTTCCATATACCTGGAATCATGTTTGAAGGAAGAGAGTAGCACAGGGCTCCCTTGCTCATCTTCTTCAATGACATGTGGCACATTATGATCAAAGGCAATGGCCCGATGATTGACGAGACTCTCCAGACCCACCAGTTGCTGCTTCCCGTGTCCAGGGTAGATATACTTGGGCACAAACATGGTCTCGAAGGAGAAAAAGAAGTTTGGTATGAAAGGCTTAGGGACTTCGAGCACTTCATCTGTCAGACCCATAAGGGAGAGGCGAACCAGCAGGGCTGGGGGAAGCAGCTTTAAACAGGACACCAGATAAAGACTCTGGTTGAAAGTTACAAGCAGGTCACCCCGGTCATTTGCAAAGCAGAGTGGGCCAAAATGCAGTGATGAGTCCAGCATGGCTATGAGTCTCCCATGGAAGTTCCAGATCCGGACAGAGCCGTCACTGCCACCCGTGACAAAAAGACTCAGGGACAGGCAGACATCAAAAGAGATGATGGTGCATTGGTGCAAAGGCAAGGTCTCTATGAACGTTGAGCCATCCTGTGAGCCAGAAGACAGAAAGTCATGGAACTTCCAGAGACGTAGGCAGTTAGTCTGGGTGATGGCACCCACTGACTTGGGTAAGAGTATCAAGTGTGTTAGCTGACAGCTGCAGAGAATGCTGGCAAGGGTCCGCAGTTTCACTCTGACTCCTTCAAGTACAGCTTCTGAGAGGTGTATGTAGTCATCCATTCCATAGGAACAGAGCAAAGAGTTTTCTCGGCTACCAGAGAGCCCTCCGGGCAGTGTAGAGAGGGCTAGGACAGACCCAAAGTGAATGTATGTCTCAATCCGGGCACAGCTGTGCTGGGAGAGCACTCTAATCACACCGCTCTGGTATCCAGAGAACATGAGTCCTTCTAGACCCCGGCCCAGGTGAAAGTGCCCATAAGCCAGGCACTGTACCAGGTCCTGAGAATCTGGTGAGGTGCATAAGAGATACTTGGCCATGCAAGGGGAGCGGGTGGTGTCAAAGACCAGCACGTCTGGGCTGCCTGTTGCTACAAAGAGCTCCTCTTTATTGGGGTCATAGGCCCAATCCGTGGCCTGGTCCAGGATTGAGAAGGGCCAGGTAATGACCAGGAGATTCCCTGTTAGCGGGGACACGAAGCGCAGCAGGCCATCCTCGGTGGTGCACAGGATCCGGAACCAGTTACTGCCACAGCGGACCCGGCGCACTTGCTGGGGAGCAGAGCCACAGACATTGAAGAGGCTATAGAAGAAGGGCAGGCTGCGCAAGGAGAAAGAGTGGGTAGTTTGGCAGAAGAAAGTGGTGCCATCGATAAACTGGAGCCGACATAGCTCCTCGCCCAATTCGAGCCGCCGCAGCAGATTGCCTGAAGTCAGGTTCCACTCTTTGATTATGCCTTCCCGGCCAGCTGTGAGCAGGGTGTGGGCTTCTGGCTGGCTGCGGATACAGATCACTGAAGAGAAGTGGGCCTTGAAAGTGTGGAGGGAGTGGCCCCAGTTGAGTTTCCACACTTGGATCTCCCCAGTCTTGTTTCCAGCGTAAAGAAAGCCCTGCTGAGAACAGGTGAAGCAGCAGGTGATCGAGGAGCCACTAATGGTGGAAGAGAACTTCTTCACCTCTGCCAGGAGGCCACGGCCTTGGCGCTCCAGGACCCTCATCACATTCTCACACATGGCAATCAGGGAGCCGTTGGGGCCGTTCAGCATGATGTCATGGACCAACTCATCACCAGGCAGGGCGACCATGTGGGCTATTTGGAGACCCCTGCCGCTGCGCTCAATGGTCCAGGTGACCACTGCCCCCAGGATGCCCGACAGAAGCATCTTCATTTCTGGGTCATAGCAGAGGCAGGTGATGTTAAAGCGACAGGGTACTACCCCCAGGGATTTGAATGACCGAAGGTGGTCCCCGAAGAGCCGCAGGAGCAGGTCACCACAGTAGACCACAAGGATATGAAAGGAACCTGTGTGGACCATGGACTGGATGGGTGGCAGCCGATCTGTCATGGAGAACGTTCTCTTCTCCACCATGTCCTCAGTCTTGCTCTTCAACCATACTACAGCCTGAGAGAGAATAAGATGGAAACTATCTAGGATAGGTAGTAGAAGAGAAAGAGGCACAATAGTCAGCTATTTTTCTCTTGCTAAGGAGAAGTTGGAAGATCCTAGAGTGACTTTACCCACTGGTTTGAGGAAGTAGAAATACTGTAAAATCAGGAAACCGAGGACTCTTTCTCTAACCCTGGCTTCCTTTAGGAGAAGAATAAAATCTACTCAACATGGAGATGGTAACTGGAGAAAGGATGAAGGAGGACTCCTGGGTCCAGATCATGTTCACTCAAGGGACATATCTTCCTGGATTAATCTAGGGTCAGAAGTTACATGGGCATGGCCTTCACTTAGAATGGGCTAAGGAGAAGAATGACTGGGGAGTTTTACCTGTATTTCTTTTGTGCTTGTTGTCACCCAAGAGAGGGAAGAAAAGAAGTGGGCATCACTGAAGTAGTAGCATATAAGCGGCATGTTTTGAGGATGGCGAGACTCTTTGAACAGGATCTGGGACCGGTCACTCAACACAACTACATCAGTCTTCAGGTCATCTAAATTTTCCTGGGAAGTGGCATGGCATTAAACTCAGAGACCAGAAACACATATACAATAAATATATTCTCACGCAAGTCACAATCTAAACCATTGTCAAAGTTCTGCCTCAGCCCCGAGGATCACTCCTGTGACACCCACACATGCAGTTTATCACCTGTGGGACACCTGCACTACACAAGCATGGAACAAAACCCTCAACACAAGGGTGAGCCAACCACTGTAGGGTCTATGTGGCATCAGGGGAAACTGATATTCCTTCCAACGTGAAGCTAGCTATACCCGTCCTTGAACATTTTCCTTTCTGTCTAATAGGGTACATATGTCATGAAAGAAACATTTAACAGATTATCAAGGCAAGTACACTGCCATATGCCCACACATAGAGTAACAGGGTGTCCCAAAAGTCAGTGCAGCTTTATTAAAGCCTAAAATTGCACTAAGTAAGACTTTTAGGACATGCTACCTGGCCTTTAAATTTGACAGAGGACAATAACCTATTTCTACACACACACATACGCACATATGTATAAATAATCCCATGGTGATCGAGCATGTGCTATGAAACATGCCCCTGGCATCCTTCTACAAAGAGCCAAGCCATAGCAAACCTGACGTTGGCAAATGTTCTCTCTGGTGCCTTCTCATCTAGAAAAATCTCTCTTCCCAGAGGGTAAGTTCTTCTGACAGTGCTCCAAAGTGTTCACCTCTCACTATCAAAATGTCCCAGCGAGAGGTCTCTAGGCTCACTTGGAAGTTGATGGCCCACTTGCTGCTATGGGGATAGTTGTCCTTGATTTTCCCTGCCTGCTTCCTCTTTCCATAGATGATCTATGTGCCTTTAAAAGGCTTATAGCTGTTCTGACAGACAGGGCCCAATAACATGTCTGTCCTACATATACATTACCTTGCTTTTCTGTATCATGTCACTTAGAAGGTATTTAAAGTCCTTCCACAGGGGGATGAGTCTGGGAGAAGTCATCACGTCGATTATCTGCTGGTCTTCCTCAGGACTGTTGTTTAAAAACCAGTGGGAATCTGAAAGAGGCCAGCTTAGCCACTGCTGCTTTTTGAGAGCTGGAAATCAGAAGTCCAGAGCCATGAACTCATGCTTATTGGACACTTTTTGAACGTCAAGAGCTATGTATAAGACATACATTCTTAGGAGAAGAAGGGGACGACAGAGGACGAGATACTTGAATGGCGTCACCAACTCAATGACATGAATTTGAGCAAGCTCTGGGAGACGGTGAAGGACAGGGAAGCCTGGCGTGCTGCAGTCCATGGGGTCGCAGTCAGACACGACTGAGAGACTGAACAACAGCAGCCCGGGGAGGTAGATATTATCTCATTTGAGAAAACTGAGGCTTGGAGAGCATAAAGAAAGGAAATGGGGCTTGAATTTTAGCATGGGCTGTCAGATCCAATAGGATATTCTAGGGGAAGGAAGCAGAGAAACCTAAAGGGGCTGGAAAGGAATACTGTCACCGGCAAATAGTTATTCTTTGTTGGTGGTGGGCTGTCGAGAGAGCTTTTTGCAAGGACTAATGGCACCCCACTCCAGTACTCTTGCCTGGAAAATCCCATGGATGGAGGAGCCTGGTGGGCTGCAGTCCATGGGGTCGCTAAGAGTTGGACACGACTGAGCGACTTCACTTTCACTTTTCACTTTCATGAATTGGAGAGGGAAATGGAAATCCACTCCAGTGTTCTTGCCTGGAGAATCCCAGAGACGGAGGAGCCTGGTGGGCTGCCATCTATGGGGTCACATAGAATCGGACATGACTGAGGCAACTTAGCAGCAGCAGCAGTTCCCAAAGTGTGGTCCTGTGACCACCTACACCATGATTCCTGGGGGAGAGGTTCTTCTTAAAATGCAGATCCTAAGGTACTGAGGGCTTCCCTGATAGCTCAGTTGGTAAAGAATCCACGTGCAATGCAGGAGACCACAGTTTGATTTCCGGGTCAGGAAAATCTGCTGTAGAAGGGATAGGTTACCCACTCCAGTATTCTTGGGCTTTCCTGGTAGGCTCAGCTGGTAAAGAATCCACCTGCAATGCGGGAGACCTGCACTGGGTTCCACCCCTGGGTTGGGAAGATCCCCTGGAGAAAGGAAAGGCTATCCACTCTAGTATTCTGGCCTGGAGAATTCCATGGACTGTATAATCCATGGGGTCACAAAGAGTTGGACACGACTGAGTGACTTTCACTTTCAGGTACTGAAGCAGAACCATGGCAGTGGGATCCTGAGTCCTTCCATTGTAACAAGCTCCCTAGGTGACTCAGTGGACGTTTTAAGTTTGACTCCTGAAACAGGAAATCAAGATAAAAGGTGCCCAGGACTAAGAGTCAGCCCCACGTAGTCCAGCTGGAGAAAGAATCCCGTTATTCAGCCATGCAGGCTTTCCCAGGCTTGTGGAATCAAGTCACTTTCTTGTGTGTGATACATCTGCTATTCATCTTCTTCCTCCCATTCCCTTCTCTCTAGCCTTCGTGAGGATAAACCTCTACTTTTTCTGACTGGATGTGAATAAAGCCTACTTTTAACGAGTCCCCTTTGTCAGGGAGTCTATCATTACTGGTCTGATGATGGACTTGTTTTCCTTATTTGTATTGATAATATGAAAATGCCAGTCTCGCCTACTTCACAGGATTGTTGCAAGGATCAAAGATGATAATTCCTGTGAATACCTTTTAAAGTATACTCTGAAGCAACAGACAATCGTGACTGCTGTTTTTAGGCTAGTTTGGTTCTCCAGAGAAGTAGTTATTTTCTCCCAACCTATACTTTGTACTTTTCAGTTGCTCTGGAAACACTATAGCTAAATTTATAGTCTGGCCAGCAGGGGGCAGTAGAAGCCATCCTTGCACCTGCCAGATCAAAGAAAACTGGTGGACTTTAAAAAAGTAGTCCCCAAAGGGCGATCCTCAGGACAGCAGCCATCAACATCACCTGGGAACATGTTAGGAATGCAAATTACCAGGCCCTACCCTCAACCTACTAAATTGTAAAGTCATAAGGGTAGGGCCCAAAATTGAGTTTTAAACAGCCAATCTTAAAGTCTGGGAACCAGTGGTTTGGAGAACTCTTGGAATTCCAGGTCATTTGCCCGGGGCATCCCGAGGGAAGGTCAGCAGAACCCACCCTCTGGCATGGCTAAGCCTAGACTGTGTGTTTCCACAGAGACATGATGGCTGGATCTGGGGCAGGGGGAGCAGCAGGCAAAACTTATCATCTCCTGTGTAGGGTGGGTAAGAGCCCCCCCCCCACCCCCACATTCATCACTTCATGAGTTCTCGAAAGAATTCTGAGAGGCAGATCCTGTCACCTCCATTGTATGGATAAAAAATGTGTATTAAGAGAGGTAAAGGATGCAAATAGAGCTACACAGGGCAGGCTCAAGACTAAGACTCAACCCACAGTTCAGGATTCTCCTATCCTTTCAGAGAAGCAGGAGGCTCTCCCAGCTGAGGCTAAGTGCACTGTCTGCCTCACAAACCCACTGATAGGAGCTGGGGATTGGCTTTCAGACATAAGCATCCTGTTTCTTCTCTCCCAAAACCTGCGCGCTGCCCTCCTGCTGTATATCTTTTCCCATTCTATTTCCCTGTGACCCTGCACTTGCTGACCACCTTTGAGGAGCCCCTGTGACCTGCTGAAATGGATCGGTGGGTGGCCCCTCAGGCCAGGGCTCCATAGCTCAGAAATACACCCACCACCCCACCCCCCAGCTCCTTCTTGAGGCCCCAGAGCTACTGAGAGAGTGGTCGCTTGAAGTCAACAAATCTGCCATCACTGCCGTAAGTTTCTGTTTTTCCTAGTATCTCCTCTGGGTTCAGCTTCTCCAGACCAGCCTATAAAAAGCAGGTGGTTGGGACCCTTGGGGGCATATTCTTTGGAGGTTAGTAAGAAAGGAGTCCTCCAACCCCCAAACCTGTGTTGTTATTTGGGGAAGTTTTGTTTGTTCATCTTTTTTGTGGGATCTTAGTTCCACGACTGAACGACTTCACTTTCACTATTCACTTTCATGCATTGGAGAAGGTAATGGCAACCCACTCTAGTGTTCTTGCCTGGAGAATCCCAGGGACAGGGGAGCCTGGTGAGCTTCCGTCTATGGGGTCGCACAGAGTTGGACACGACTGAAGTGACTTAGCAGCAGCAGCTGCAGTTCCCCGACCAGGGATCAAATGTGTGCCCCCTGCAGTGGAAGCACAGAGTCTAACCACTGGAATGCCAGGGAATTCCCTGTTTTTGTTTTTTTTTGTTGTTCTTTTGGCCACTTTCTCCCATCTCATACACTGGTCTCCTTAGAGGAAACCTCTCCTATAATCTCCCACTTTGATTCCCTAATCGCATTACCTGTCCTAAAAAGCAAGTCCAGAGTGAGCTTCAGCTTAAGCATTCAGCATAAGCCCAGCGATTTTGACTTTTTAATATTTTGATAACCGAAAGATGATCTGATGGGAAGTCATGTAGCCAACCTAGGGGAGTCAGTATGTGGGGGCCGAGATATGGTATGTAATACTGACTATGGAGACAAACTAGGTCTATTATTGGACACTGATGCTGGCACCACATCCTTTTTCTTAACTGCAGTCCCTTCCAAGATACAGTGCTCTGTTGATGGTGGTGGGGTGAAAGGCCAGGAACCTGTGAGCCCTGCCTTTGTAATACAGAGAAATGACTCTAGGGGGCACTGCACTCCATGTCACTGTTGGGCCCTGTTTAAGAGGGAAAAGATATTGTTGAGAATGTGTAACAGGGAAACCTGACCACCCTAAAGAATAGTGATGTGTGCGCCACGCTGTGAGGTAAAGCCCTGCATGGATCCTATAGCCTTGCAGGTGGCTCTTATGTTTGGGGACAGCGATGCAGAAAGCCCAGCTGGCATCAGTTGACTGTAAAGTTAGAGGGACTGGAAAGCCAGAGGGCAATCTCCGCTTACTCTGTTCTGTTCTGTTTTTGAATGACATTTCTAATAAAGAGCTAAAGTCTGTCCCCAAGGCTTGAGACTACTACTCTGGTCTTATAAGTGATGTCACAGCTAGGGCTGGGACTGGAAAACATTTAACACACTTTATGGAAAGAAATACTTTTCCAGGCTGAAAAACATGTATTACCAGGGTAGGCAAGTTCTTATTGGGTGAAGAGTTATCCATCCAGCATGGGAGCAGTGATAGCATCCAGAAATGATTAAGGTTGTAAAGTGGTAGCTAGGTATTTTACATCTATTGTTTTAATACTATACAATAATTCTGTGACTTAGCTATCATCCTCCACTAATTGATAGCTCAGTCACAGAATGGACATGGAACATAACATACTAACAAAACATCAGAGATCAGATCAGTCGCTCAGTCGTGTCCGACTCTTTGCGACCCCATGAACTGCAGCACACCAGGCCTCCCTATCCATCACCAGCTCTCGGAGGTCACTCAGACCCATATTCATCGAGTCAGTGATGCCATCCAGCCATCTCATCCTCTGTCGTCCTCTTCTCCTCCTGCCCTCAATTCCTCCCAGCATCAGAGTCTTCTCCAATGAGTCAACTCTTTGCATGAGGTGGCCAAAATACTGGAGTTTCAGCTTTAGCATCATTCCTTCCAAAGAAATCCCAGGGCTGATCTCCTTCAGAATGGACCGGTTGGATCTCCTTGCAGTCCAAGGGACTCTCAAGAGTCTTCTCCAACACCACAGTTCAAAAGCATCAGTTCTTTAAGAAACATATACTGAAAAGAAAGTCACTTGTCCTATTTCCCCTTTAGAAAGGTAACTCTGGTTGTCTTTCTACAGGTGTTCTGTACACACACAAGGATATATGTGGAAAAATACCACTTTTCTTACACAAATGTGAGTATGCTATATTGTTGTTTGGTCACTAAGTCATGTCAGATTCTTTTGCAATCACATGGACTCTAGCCTATCAGGCTCCTCTGTCCATGGGATTTCCCAGGGAAGAATACTGGGGCTGGTTGCCATTTCCTTCTCCAGGGGATCTTTCAGACCCAGGGATTGAACCTGTGTCTCCTACATTGGCAGGTGGATTCTTTATCGCTGAGCCACCAGGGAAGCCCAGGTGCTATACATTGCATTTTTCTCACTTAATAATCTTAAAGATTAATTCATATTAAAACATACAGTTCTGTCTCATTTTTCAACAGTTGTCAGCTGCATGGTATTCCATTGTCTGGCTGAACTATCATTTATTTATCTAACGTCCATTAATAGAAATTGGGCAGTTTCCAGCCTTTTGCTATAACCCATGCCACAAATGAATATTTTTGTTAATGCCTCACAGTTTTAATTAACTTAAAATTTAAAACTGAAGCAATGTAAACCTTTTTTCATTAAACATAACTTATTTTAGATATACTGGCTTAAATTAATAAAATTTCACCTGTTTAATTTTTTAATGTAAATTTTAAAGTTGCAGGTTTGGCTTGCATCATACTTCTATTAGACAATATTGCTTTAAATTATCACCTTCCGATGGTGGTCTGGACTTCGCTTCCTTGAGAGTAGGAACCGAATCTATCTTGATTTCTCCCCTGTCCTGATAATCAATCACCCAAGCTGGCATGAAGTAGGTGTCTAACACATTTTTGTTGAATGAACGAGCAAATGAATCACCCTCTGCCCCTCTCCCAGGAAGAAGAAATATATACTTCCCAGCTCAGTCTCATTCAGCATCTTCTTGGAAGGAAGGATGAGATGGGAAGGGTATTGACTGGGTTTTCCTGACCAAAGAACCTTGCAATTCCAGCTAGTTCCTTCGGTAACCCCTTACGGAGTAGTAGGAATGCCAATAAAAAAGGTCGGATCCTTGATTACGTCGACAAGTGGACTAAATTTTAACAAAATCTCCCCAGCCATAGGTACTCAACAAACACTGGTTACGCTAAGAATGTGCGATCAACGACTGAATGATAGGTAACATGGCCTCCAGGGCACCCCCCTGGGTAGTGGTCGAGAGACTCCCGTCGAAGGCAGAGCTCCGGAGACTCCTACTACAGGGAGAGGCGACCAGACCGGAATCCCAACACATTCTGGCATCCCGGCTCTCCGCGTGGGAGGGAAGAAGGGTGTGTCCGCCTCCTCAAGGCTGGGGCCGCGCCTGTTACCTGCGACGACTGGGCTCCAGACAAGGAACAGGTACGGCGTGTGTGGCGGCACTCCGAAGGTATGTGAAGGGCCAGACCTAGAATCGGAGCGCCAGAGGAGCGACCTTGGGGATACTGCGGTAGGACTCGGCCAACAAAACGGTTACCTCCCCAACCTCGCGCCCGGAGGACTGACCAAGGCAAGGGGAGAGAGCGCGCGTGCGCACTGGCGCGCGCCCGGCAGGAAAAAGCCCAGCGCGAGACTCCGCGCGCGCGCGCGTTCGAAAGGAAAAAAAAGTCTTTCCCGCGGGTGCCCGCGGCAATTTAGGCCGGAGTTGGCCGGCGAGCGCGCGTGCGCGAGCGCGCATAGACGCCTTTCTCCACGGCTCCCCTCGGTTGGGGGTCTAGCGCTGTGTTCCGCTGCTCCCGCTTCTCCAGAGGCTCGCGCCCTCGGGCTAAGTACCTCGCGCCTCGGAGAAAGGGAGAAAGAGGGTCTACTGAAGGAAGGGAGGAGGCGGATAGAGCTGGGAAAAAGGAAAAAACCGCCTTCGCAGAGCAAGGAACGCAATCAACGGGTTGGAATCTACAGAAGACAGACCTCCATCCCTCACGCCCCTCGGGGCTGCGGAAGTACTCTGGAGACTCGAGCGGCACGGAGGCGACAGGTGGACTACCATTCCCAGAAGGCGGCGCGGCGCCGCGCCTACTGCTCCCGGCAGCACCTGCGCGTCAGGCTTTTTTCAGTTTGCGGCCGCCTAGGGCGAAACTACAGTTCCCAGGAGGCCTCGCGCGAAGCGGCTTGGAAGTGGGCAGCCTGGAAGTCACTCGGGCCACTGGAGCTGGCGGCGTCTCCAGCAAGCGGCGCGGATCTGGACGCCGCGGTCGTGGGGCCCGCGGGGCGGGCAGCCGGGACACCCAGGTATGTGGCTCCGGGTGCAGGGTTGGCCTTGCGCTAGAGTAGCTGGGAGTCTATGTCCAGTCGGACCCCGAGGGTCAGCGCGGGCGAGCTACTGGGCGGACGGCCGGGTGTGGGCACCGGCTGTTGGGGGGCGGCGACGGCACTCTCGCCCTCTGGACCTGGCTGGATGCGTGCCCGCATGCTTCAACTTTCCAGACGAGCTACCCGGCGCCGTTGCGGGAAAGCATGGCATGAGAGTCGGGTAGCGGTGGCTTCGCTTACGGACTCTTGCCTCTCGGGAGGTGCGATCTAGGGAAACCGCGCCGAACCTCAGTTTCTCCTTTCGGTCAAACCGGGGAAGAATAGTGTCTGTCTTATGCTGGGAATTCTGTTGAGATGTTCAGATCCGATGAATAAAGCATTTGGTACATAGAAGACACTTATTACTTGCTTGCTTTATTGTTTGCTCCGGAGAAATGGGATGAAGGTATTATCGACAATGTGGTAAGCTGAGGGTGAGCCACATGGTTAGCACTCGGTGCAAGGTGGCTGTTGTTAGGCGAAATTATTTTGCTAAGAGCTTCGGTTTTGGAGGCAGAGCCAGGTTCAAATTTAGGTTCTACCTTTTACCAGCTCTGTGACCTTGGGCGACAGACTTCACTGCTCTGTACCTTGGTTTTCTCTGTCTACAAAATGGGTATTTTTTTCATAGCAGCCACCTTGTAGAGTCGTTTGGAGGATGCAGTAAGAATACCATTTGTGAAATGCTTAGAGCAGCAGCTGGCACATAGTCAGCGTTTAATAAATGACCATTGATTCAGCGTTTTCCCGGTTTCTCCGAGACCCCCTGAGGGTGGGGCTGTGCCTGTAGTCTTGCTTTTCTAGTGGATCAGACATATAACTGGTCTGGTTGACTTCCTCTCCTGCACCCTCAGGTTCCATCCGTGTAAAATAGGATAACAGTATCAGCCTCAGAGGGTTGTAAGGATTCGCTGATACCACGTTCCCAGTCCAGAGCCATCTCTCACTAAGTAGCAGCTCTTATATATTATAATTGTTCTTCTTCAATGTGCTCCATCTGGCCCAGAGCTTGCCTAACTGTGGTGGGATGTGACATGACAGCCCTGAGCTCCCCCACATGTTCACTCCCAGCCTCAGTGTCCCATCTGTGAAATGATAGTCATAGGACATTTGTGCCAGGGTTGTTTCAATGATTCCAAAAGATAATTCATGTGTAGTGTTCAGCACAGGGCCAGGTGCATCCTAAGCACTTAATAAACATGCCTTGTTTTTCTTGATGGGCTTTTGCTGCTTATGTTTGTATTACAGTTCAGAGCAGGACAAGGTTAATGTCCCCTCGCCCCTAATTTTTATTCACCAAAGGTAAAGTTGTGGAACATACTGCCATATAAGGGGCTGAGAAGAAATGGCACTGACTAGCTGCTATCAGCAGGCTACCTGCCCTCCCCCCAGCTCTCACACACTCCTGCCCCCAAATCGACCACTCGGGGGCTTTTAAGTGTTGTACCACTGCTGCCCGCACTTGACTGTCTCAAAGCCCCATTAGCCCCCCAAGCCCCACCTCCACATGTAGGGCCTGTGCTCCTTGATGTCCTCTGCTAACTTGATGTCCTGTTGGGTGCCATGAACTCAAAATGTTAAATCGAAGTTCCTTTTCCTCCCAGACCCAGTAGTCACCACCTCAGCAGATAGGCCAAGCTGGAATCCTGGGAGTCCTTCTTTTCCCTGAGGCTTCCCAGATGCAGTTGATTGGCAAGGAGGATGGTGCTGTCATTCCATAGCAACCATTTCTTTGGCCTGTCTTGGTCTCTTGTCTTGTGGGCCACTGAAAGTCCCCCTTGGCTACTGAAGGTGGCCTTTTCTACCATGGTTGAGTTGTTTCTTTCAAGTCACCAAGGATGAATACATGTCAAACACTGTATCAGTAGGAGGCAGAGAAGGCACTGCAGACGTGCCAGATGGCAGTGGCCACAAGTATGGAGTAAAAGCCCTGGCTGTCAGGGAGTCCATTTCTAGCCTGGCTAAGCTCGGCTGAGTCGCTCGCTTTCTTTCTGCAAAGTTACCCGGTGTCAGCGGGTTAGAATATCCTCTGTGCAACAGGCCATCCTGAGTGTTTTGGGAGGCAGCACACGCACACCCAGGAAGAGGCTGGGCAGGGAGTATGTTAGCTCTCTGTTTAGGGTGAGTCTGTCATCAGATCTGTCATTGTAATTTCTTTTTTTTTTTTTTTAGAGATTTTATTTATATATTCTTGGCTGTGCTGGGTGTTCCTTGCCGCACGTGGGTTTTCTCTAGTTGCAGTGAGCAGGGCTCACCATTGTGGTGCATGGGCTTCTCTTTGCAGTGGCTTCTCTGGTTGCAGAGCACGGGTTCTCTGAGTAGTTGTGGCTCACGGGCTTAGGTGCTTCTCGGCATGTGGGATCTTCTCAGACCAGGGATTGAACCCGTGTCTCCTGGGTTGGCAGACGGATTCCTAACCCCTAGACGACCAGGGAAGCCCCTATAATTGTAGTTTCATTTGGTGATGGGAGCCTGTGGTCTCAAATTTGTTTTGACCACTAAAATTACCTAAGTATGTTATTATTTTTTTATTAATTGATTGAATTTTTTTTTTTTTTCTGGTTGAGCCATGTTGCTTGTTGGATCTTAGTTCCCTGACTGGGGATCGAACCTGGACTTCAGCAGTGAAAACTCCAAGTCTTAAGCACTGGACTGCCAGGAAATTACGCCTAAGTGCTTTTTTGCATCTGAGGAAATAAAACAATGACTTTAAAACAAAAATCTTGGTCTTGATTGTTAGTGACAACAGCACATGGGTTTTTAGCAGTCTGTGTGGAACGGTCAGAGTTAAACATGAGCCTGTTTTTCAGACATTGCAGTTGTTAGGCGGTAAATCAAAAATGGAATTTAGAATGTGCAGTGATTGGCGCCTTTTTTTTTCCCTGTGAAAGTTATTTTGCTTATATTTCAAACTTCAGTTTAAAAAAATGACCCAGGTTATGATAAGAGCTTAACCTTGTTGTGTGTATAATTTCCCAAATCTAAATTAAATATCTATATGTTTTGATAGAATAATTGAGCAGTCATTGCCTCTAAAGTAAAGGGTTTTTAGCAGTTAGAATGAGAGGCTCTTAGGACTGGTTTGTGCATTTGTGCTTTCTTTAAGACACTGCCTCTATTTCTTAGGACTTCTCTGGTCATGGCCATAATTTGTGTGTGTGTGCCTGAGGATTGGTTGAATTTGGCTTTTAAAAAGTTATGCAAAGAAATGCATACTCGTAGTAACCTGTCAAACATTACAGAGATAGGCAAGGGAAATAATAACTGCCACCCTCCATTCCAAAATCCCATCCCCCTAAGAAAACCATTTATTCAGACAGTGAGTGTTTACTGAGTGTCCAGTGTGAGGCTTTGGAGATGTCTCAGAGAACAAATTAGATTCATTACCTTTGGAAATGTGGGGGTGGATGCTCTCACCTTTTTCTATGCTCGTTTGGATGTATGTATGCGTATAGTGGGGCATCATCCCTGATGGCTCAGACAGTAAATAATCTGTCTGCAATGGAAGAGACCCAGGTCTGATCCACTGGAGAAGGGAATGGCAACCCACTCCAGTATTCTTGCCTGGAGAATCCCATGGACAGAGGAGCCTGGTGGGCTATAGTCCATGGGGTTGCAAAGAGTCAGACACGACTGAGTGACTAAACAGCAGCAATGCAGGTATCGACTGTTTTCTTTCTTCTCCCTCACCATTCCCCCAGAAAAGGAGGGATCAAGTCATACATATTTGTAACTCGATTTTTAAAAATATTTGATAGTGCATATCTCTTCAAGTCATTACATACAGATCTGACTCATTCTTTTTAACAGCCAGACCCACGTTCTTCACTGTGGAGAGACTGTGCCCCACACTGCCATTTCCCTATTACTGGACATTTAAGTTCTTTCTGGGATTTCTTTTTAAAATTTATTTGGTGGGCACCAGGTCTTAGTTGCAGCATGTAAGATCTTTAGTTGTAGCATATGAGATTTAGTTCCCTGACCAAGGATCAAACCTGGGTCCCCTGGATTGGGAGCGTGGAGTCTTAGCCCCTGGATCACCAGGGAAGTCCCTCTAGGTTTTCTATTATATCCGCAAACACACATCCAGTAAGCATTCTGATACATAGGCAGTACAGCATAGTGGCTGAAAGCATAAATTCTGGACAGCAAATAAGAGAGACAAGGTCCCTGCTGTCCTAGGGTTTACATTCTAGCTGAGGGGACATGCAGTAAACAAGGTAATCTCAGGTGGTTTTAATTCCAGATGGAGGCAATAACAGTGTGAGGGGATGGAGGAGACTGGTGATGGGGAAGGGCTGGTTCCTTTCGCTTGTATGACCCCAGAAGGCCTTCTGCTGCTGCTGCTTCTGCTAAGTTGCTTCAGTCGTGTTTGACTCTGTGCGACCCCATAGACAGCAGCCCACCAGGCTCCCCCATCCCTGAGATTCTCCAGGCAAGAACACTGGAGTGGGTTGCCATTTCCTTCTCCAATGTATGAAAGTGAAAGTGAAGTCGCTCATTCGTGTCTGACTCTTTGAGACCCCGTGGACTGCAGCCTTCCAGGCTCCTCCATCCATGGGATTTTCCAGGCAAGAGTACTGGAGTGGGGTGCCATCACCTTCTCCGAGAAGGCTTCCTAGGCCTCACTGAAGGGGAGTCATGTGAGCTGAGACCTGAACGAGCAAGAGGCACCAGCTGTCCTGAGAGCTGGGGGAAGACCATTCCAGGCCGAGGGAACAGGAAATGCAAAGGCCCAGGTGTAGGGATGTATTTGCTACAAAAACAGTATCATCAAAACTGGAAAAGGGTGAATTCCCACTGTTCAGGCTCATGCTACTTTAATTTTTGTAAAATAATAATAATGATAATAATAGCAGCTGACATTTCCTGGTACTGTACTCTGTATTCGGTGCTCTTCTAGGCATTTTGCACTTTTCCTCAATTAATCCTCACTCTAGAAGAAGGGGACAACAGAGGATGAGATGCTTGGATGGCATCACCGACTCAATGGACGTGAGTTTGAGCAAGCTTCAGGAGTTGGTGATGGACAGGGAAGCCTGGTGTGCTGCAGTGCATGGGGTCACAGAGTCAGACACGACTGAGCAACTGAACTGAACTGAACCCTCACAAGAATCCAGTGAAGTAGATAAATGTATGGAACTTATTACCGATGAGGATGCTGACTCCAGGGTCCCAGGTCTTGGCCCATATGCTACATTCCTCTTCCCAGGCCCCTTTGACCAGGCTGAGGCAAGTTTAAGTGGGTGCAGCATTTCCTTTCCACGTTATTTAACATGCAGAGCTCTGCGGACTATATTTAGTACCTCATTCATGTGGCCCGGGAGTGGTCTGGGGATGTGGCATTGTCTCCACAGTAAGACACGGCAAGGTCAGTTTCTGTGGGGATGTTTAGTTTGTTGGTTGTTGGTTACTTCAAAACTAAAGGCCCTTCAGCAGGGCATGTCCTCAAATAAAACAAGATTGGCGGTGTGGCCACCACACCAGACGCAAGTTAGCAAGAAATGAAGTGTGGTGTTGAAGGATCGCGAACAAGGAGGTGTCCCATTGAGCTTGCAAGGGGTGAGCTTTGCAAGAGAACTTGGACCAGCTGGGGAAAGAGTGTTTCTAAGCACTGAACTAGTATTATGGACTGTTAAAGTTTTAAAATACCATCTAGTTATTAAAGTGCTGATGCCTGGCCCAAGTAGGGGCTCCAGGATCCTGTTCCAGCCACCATGACTGTGTCCATTTTGATCTGGTGTACCCCACTCCAGTACTCTTGCCTGGAAAATCCCATGGATGGAGGAGCCTGGTGGGCTGCAGTCCATGGGGTCGCTAAGAGTCAGACATGACTGAGCGACTTCACTTTCACTTTTTCGCTTTCATGCATTGGAGAGGGAAATGGCAACCCACTCCAGTTTTCTTGCCTGGAGAATCCCAGGGGCAGGAGAGCCTGGTGGGCTGACGTCTATGGGGTCACGCAGAGTCGGACACGACTGAAGTGACTTAGCAGCAGCAGCAGCAGCTTGGACCTTAAGAGTTGTTCAATATTTTGAATGAAGGGCAGGCCTGGTTAGATGTGAAGGTGGTGGTGGTTGCTTTTAAGACCAGGAAAAGTGTGGAGAGCATCTTTCATCCAGCCATCTATGAAGCATGTGTTTCTGCCCAGCCTGGGTGCCAGGCACCATATGTTAGACACATGACAGAATGAAGTCACATAGGAAGACTCTGGTTCTCCAGGGTTTGCACCAGTACTGTTCATTAGAAATACAACGCGAGCCACCAATGTGGGCCATATATTGTCATTGAAGATCTTATGGGAATCACTTTTAGAAGAGTAAAAAGAAATAGGAAATGGACTTTAATAATACATTTTATTTAGTCGAAAGCATATCATTTCAACATGTAGCCAGTATAAAATTATTGAGATGTATTACATCCTTTTTTTCTCACACTTCCCTCAAAGTAACATGTGAAATCTACTCCTTCAGCCATCTCCATTTGCACCAACCACATTTCAGGTGCCCAGGAGCCACATGTATTGGACAGAGTGGGCCTCAGGTATGAGACTCAAGTGTAGGTCAAGATTCACAGTGATGGGTCGAAGATGCCGTCCCTGTTTTATCTTGGTGAATAAGGGCAGATGAGTGATGAAAAGCATGCTGATCAGAGGCAGGCCTAGCTAAACTCCCAGCTGTCATCCTTCAAAGGCACCTTCTGGGCCTGGTGTTATGCTTGGCACATGTGACCTGTGTTCTGAGGTGGTGTGACTCTGATCATCCCCACTAAACAGATGAAGAAGGTGAGGCCTGGCAGCACAAGGCCACTTGCTCACAGTTATCAAGTGATGAGGGCAGAATTTGAACTCAGGTACAGAGACCATGCTCTTAAATCTCTGTCGTGTCTGTGTTGTGTTAGTGTTTGAGGGAGGGTGGGGTCTGAGCTTTGAGCCACAAAAATACCATAGGAAGGATTCATCACACAAAACAGACTCCCAGTGTTCATCAGCCTCAGTCCTCGAGTTTCTGTTGGTGCTGTAGTGCTGGTTTAGACCTGAGACGTTGGCTGACCCCCCTCCTTATATTGAGCCCCAGGTTTGGTGGGAACAGATCTTTACTTCCCAGGAAGGGGAAGGGTCTCTGGGGACTGAGGACAGTGGGCAGGATGAGTGAAGGAAATGAGAAAAGGATCCAGCCTATTGAAAGTCCATTCTAAGCAGCTTCTGTGGGCATGAAGCCTCTCTTCTTGTTTTAAAATATTTATTTATTTATGTATTTGGCTGCGTCAGATCTTAGTTGCGACATGAGGGGGTCCTCCTCCGTTGCGGAATGCAGGCTTAGTTGCCCCACAGAAGGTGGAATCTTAGTTCCCCGACTGGGGATCGAACCCACATTCCCTGCACTGCAAGGCGGATTCTTAACCACTGGACCACAAGGAAAGTTCCTGAAGGCTCTTTTTTCTTTCATCTGCCTCCTCTCTCTGTCCCTCTTGACTGTGGCCTCCTTAGGGAGCTTCATGGCCTTTTTCTGTGAGCTCAGTGACAGCTGAGTTTACCCACTGTGTGAGTATTGCCCTTGCCTGATCCAGAAGCATTGCTGGGTGGGGGCTAGCAGAAAGGGGACTCTCTCATCTATGGGAGTCATTATTCTAGAACTTCAGTTACTCTTTTGGTTCAGGATTCCCCCTCTCAGAAGCAAGGGGTATCTGGACCTTGTACCCAAACAAGGCAGGTGCTGGAGATTCTGAGTCTGTTCACGTGCCCAGATGACCTGTGCCAGCCCCAGTGGTGATTCCTGAGCGCTTTCACCTCTTTAGCTCTCTTACCTCCTCCTGCTGGACAGTGCCTGACGGGTTAAAGATGCTCAGTGTGTGTTTGTCGGCTGAATTGCTGATGCGAGCCAAGGTTCCCTGAGCTCTTACTGTGTACAAGTCTCTGCTCTGGGTGCTTTTCATGTAATAGCTCATTTAATCCTCATAACTCCACGGTGTAGGTATTCTTATCATTCACATTTCTTACGTAAATGGACTCAGGTCCTGAGAAGTGCAAATCACAAAGCTGGTGAGTATCGAAGTCAGGATTCAAACCCAAGCCAGTCAAGTCCAGGCTGTTTTTTTTTTTAAGTTTCATGTACCTGTTTTTGTTTTTGTCTGCGCTGAGTCTTCATTGCTGCATGCAGGCTTTCTCTAGTTGTGGCATCTGGGGCTACTGGCGGTGTGGTGGCTTTTCTTGCTGTGGGGCGCAGGCTCTAGAGCACAGGTGTCAGTGGTTGTGGCTCATGGGTCTTAGTTGCTCTGTGGCATGGGGTATCTTCCTGGACCAGGATTGAACCTGTGTTCCCTGCATTGGCAGGCAGATTCTATACCACTGGTCTACCAGGGAAGTCCCTAGGTCCAGGCTCTTAAACGCCCCGTCTGCAGTCTGTCCGTGGACGGCAGGTGGCCGAATGGGGTCGGGAAGCAGGGCCACACTGACAAGTGCAGTCTCCCCACTCCACACGTGGTCTCTGAGCTGGTCTGGGGTAGTCCTGCAGCAGGTCCCAGGCCCCTTTGGGCCTGGACACTTGACCATCACTCTGGGCATGAGGTTTTTCTCTGATTGTGGACTTGAGAGACTTTTCCCTTGTGGTCCAGTGGCTAAGACTGTGCTCTCAATGCAGGGGGCCCGGGTTCGATCCCTAGATAGGAAACTAGATCCCACATGCCACAATAAGACCTGGGGAGTCAAATAAATAAATACATATTTTTAAAAAATCAACCAAAAATAACAAAAATGCACTGAATGTTTGACATTATTAAGGAATTCTAGTAAATTTTTGAAGGTGTGATAATGATACTGTGGTTCTGCCTAAGAAAAGGTCCTTATTTTGAAGAGTTACAGTCTGAATTCCCCATGAACTGTTAAGATATCTGAGATTTGCTTCAGATTAATACAGATGGGCAGGGAGGCCAGGAGGCCAAGTGTATGGGTGAGGAAAGAGAGGAAGTAAGATTGGCCAGGAAGCAGTGCTGCTGAAGCTGGTTGGAGGGCGTTCTTACACTCTGCTTTTCACCTCTGTGTGTTTGCACTGCGAACACCTCACCATGATAAGTTAGAAGCAAATATAACAAATATCACTCGGTGTGTGTTTCAAACTCGAGTGTAGTGTGGAGGGATTCCCTGCCTCTGCCCAGTCCACTTATATAATACAAAAGTGGTCTTTTTTTTTTTTCTCTTTTCATCCTACGAGTCAATCTTTGCCTCCATCGGCCACATACGTGCTCCCCCGACTGCTCTGAGCACCATGGCGCTGGTTCTCTGAGTCATCTCACAGAGGTCCCTCTTCCCTAGGTCTGGTTCTCTCCAGCATCTGAGCGTGGGGCCCCTCCCACATTTTTTCCAAAGACGAGTTCCAGCAGGAGGCCTCAGATCCTCCCCGCATCCTCCCCTCAGGACAGACGTGCACAGATCCTTCCTCTGATGTGTCTCTGTCAGCCACCCCACCCCCCCCCCCCACCCCCCCCCCCCCCCCCCCCCCCCCCCCCAACCCTGCACGGAACCACAATCCAGCATTTGGTTTTGCCTCCAGCGCTGCTGCAGGAGGCAAGGCAAGTGCCCCCTTTCAGTCCTGACTTTTGACAAAGCTGCAAGATGCAGCATGTGATGGTGCCATGGACCTGATGATATTTCTCATTAAGCCAGCAGATAAAACTCCTTTAGAACAAAGATGCACAACACCTCCCTCCCCCCGCCCTCCCCTTCACATCAAGCAGAGAGGCTCCTGTTGCATTTGTTCTTTGGGGGTCTCTAACTGAACAGTGAGTCAGCAAGGGGCAGAAATCCGTGTGTGAAAGTGGCAGGAAAAGCGGGCACCCTCATCTGGGGGTTTCTGCTTGTGGTTTGGTTGCCAGGGAGGGGGTAGAGAGGTGTGATGTGAAGAGGAACTCGAGTCTAGCCTTGCTCGTGGCTGATGCCATTGGTTCTGGTGATGGGCTCTTTCTCTGTATCACGCTCTTGGTTTGCAGATAGGAAGGCAGGCCAGGTCCTGGAACCAGCCCCCCCAATCCCTACCTCCTGCAGACATTGCCACCTCTCCCCCCACAGCAGTTCTGTTCTTTCCTATTCCTTTGCAGGCTCTGAAGCACATCTAGCATGGAGAGCACATTAGGATCACTGTCGCCAGTTTAGGCAGCCTGCTTTTTCTGGGGTTCCCAGTGTAGACCTATATGTGTTGAATCTGAAGGTGGCAGACCCCAAACACTGATACTGATTTTTTTTTTTTTTTTTAATATTCATGTATTTATTTGGCTGCGCCAGTTCTTGGTTGTGGCACGCAAGATCTTTGATTGTTGTTGCGGCATGCAAACTCTTAGTTGTGGCACGTAGGATCTAGTTCCCCAACCCAGGATTGAATCTGGGCCCCTTGCATTGGAATCGCAGAGTTTGAGCCACTGGACCACCAGGGAAGTCCCCTGATTTTAAACTTACTCATTCAACAGATATTCATCCAGCTGAATGCTCTTCCAGGTACTAGGTTTATAGCAGTGAGCAAAGCAGACAAGGATTCTCCCCTTCTAGGGCTCTCATTCAAGCCGGGATTCAATCAATCAACAGATAAATAAGACATATAGTGTGTTAGGGCGCTTCCCAGGTGGCACTAGTGGTAAAGACTGCCTACCAATGCAGGAGACGTAAGAGACCTGAGTTAGATCCCTGGGTCAGGAAGATCCCCTGGAGGAGGGCATGGCAGCCACTCCAGTATTCACGCTTGGAGAATCCCATGGACAGAGGAGTCTGGTGGGCTGCAGTCCATAGGGTCGCAAAGAGTTGAAGTGATTTAGCATGCACACATACTGTGTTTGATGGTTAATAAGTTCTGAGTGGAAGAGATTAAGAAAGGGGATGTGAGATATTAGGGTGGAGGATGTTGACAGTTTAGACAGGGCGCCAAGGGATGGCCTCCCTGGGAGTGACTTGAGATCAGGCCTGAAGGAGGCGAGGCAGTGTGAGCAGTAGGGGTTTCTTGGCAGAGGGAGCAGCCAGCGCAAAGGCTCTGAGACAGCGGCTGGAGCAGAGTGGAAGGGGGAGTGAGTGGGAGGGCATGAGAGTGCAGGAGTTTGAAGATCTCTTGGCATCTAGTGCAGCCTCATTTTTTCTCTGAGATGGGACCATATTGCAGGGCGTGTTGAGTTATTAAATTTCATTAAGGGACTTCCCTGGTGGTCCAGGGTTTAAGAATCCGCCTTGCAATTCAGGGGATGCAGGTTCGATCCTTGGCTGGGGAACTAAGATCCCGCATGCTGCAACTAAGACCTGACATAGCTGAGTAAATACATAAATAAATATTTAATGTTTCATTAAGTTTTGATTAGTGGCCACATGTGCATGGAACCAAAGGAACAAAAATAGAACACCCAGTTCCCTTCCCCAGAGGCCACCACCATCCCTGTTTCTTGTTGGTGACCAGTTCCTTGGCACTGCATTATTTGAGTCATATGTAGTCATTTGTAGTTCTGGCCTACATTTGATTGAACCATATGAAATTGCCTTTTTTGTGGGTCAGAAAGAATGGTTGAATGTTGACAGTTTTGGGAGGTTCAGCCTAACAGCTTCCTTTCCAGAGCCCAAGGAACTTGACCCATCCTTTCTTTGGGGCTTCCTTGGTAGTTCAGAGGGTAAAGAAAATAACCTGCAATGCGGGAGACCCAGGTTCGATCCCTGGGTTGGGAAGATCCCCTGGAGAAAGGAGTGGCTCCCCACTCCAGTATTCTTGCTTGGAGAATCCCATGGACAGAGGAGCCTGGTGGGCTATAGTCCATGGGGTTGCAAAGAGTGGGGCATGATGAACACTTTCTTGCCTCAGGGATTGGTGGTCAGAGGTCAGGACCCCCTTTCTGCACCCGCACATCTCTTTCATTGACTGGCCCAACAGTGTCCGTGACACCAGTGTGTGTAAACCCCCTGCTCACCCATAGCCCCATACCCATCTTGCTGTTAAGCCTGACAAGACACTGCCTCTTCCTCCTAGGACAGTACCTGGGGGTGGCATTAGTCATTCTTTGGCTTTCTGCATCTTGGTGCCACCAGTTTTGAAATCATAGATAACTTGCAGGGGGAAGGGCACCCCTGGGCTCTCGCCAGGTGTTTGGCATGACTCACATGGCAGGACTGGATCAGTAACTGGGCAGAGTAGGTGGTAGAGAACCAGCCCAGAGTGTCCAGGAGGAGGTACTGGGACTGTGTAGGCTCAGGCTGTGGGGGAAGTGCTGAAGAGCAATGGTCTGGACTTGGGAGAAAGGCCTTCCCTCTCCTCTAGTGTGTCCCCTCCAGAGAATCACACATCCTGAACCCCAGGGCCCTGGGCTGGATCTTGCTTTGGGGGAATTCACCCATAAAATCGTTTCAGTTGGTTTGCCTTTGGCTGCCAACAATAGTATTAGCAACACAGCAGCAGCAAATTTTTTTTTATTTTTTGGGCCGTACCACATGGTGTGTGGAACTTCCCTGACCAGGGATCAAACCTGCACTCCCTGCAGTGGAAGGGCAGAGTCTTAACCCCTGGGCCATCAGGGACATGCCAGCAAATAGATAACCTATACAGTGTCTGCTAGATGCTAGGCACTGTGCTAGGTGCTTCCCACAAAGTGACTCATTTAAAGCTCCCAACAACCCTGTAAGTACCCTTATTATTCCCCTTTTGCAGATGAGGCCAACTAAATTTAATAACCTGCCCAACAGCTAGAAAATGGTGGTGACACGATTTGGATCCTGGCAACCTGGCAACCTGGCTCCAGAGGCCACATTCTGAACTCTTATGGCAACCTGGTTCCAGAGGCCACATTCTGAACTCTTAATCACTGTGCTCCTGCAGTGGTTCTCAAACCCGAGCAGGCACCGGCGTCCCCCAGAGGGCTGCTTAAAACACAGATTGCTGGGCCCCACCCAGAGTTTCCAATTCAGTAGGTCTGGCTTGAGAATATACTTTTTTTTTTTTAACTTTACAATATTGTATTGGTTTTGCCATATATCAAAATGAATCCGAGAATACACATGTCTAACAAGTTCCCAGGTGATACTGCTGCTCCTGGGCTTGGGAGCACATTTTTGAGAACCACCAACCTGACCTACTATAATAGGAAGTTCATATGAAATTGGCCCCAAATCAGGAGATTGATGATCTGTAACAAAGCCCACAGATAGGCAGCACCAGGGTGGAAAAATTAAGCCTGGAAGGAGACCAGCCCTCTCCACTAGGTGTGTCTCCCGTGTCCTCAGGCTTCCCTCATGGCCACAGGATGACTGTCACAGCTCCAGTCATCATTCCCTGACGAGGTGATATCCAGCAGCAGAAATATCCAGCCTCTGGAGGCTATATCCAGAGCATCTCTTCCGAGTGTGGAAACTCTTCCTAAAAGCCCCGCCTCCCAGATTCCCCTCATATCTCATTGGCCAGCATTGTGATACCTGACCACGCCTGGGCAAATCACAGGCAAGAGCCAATCAGGATTTATTGTCAGGGCGGGGCTAGAAGCCTCTTCACCTGAAGCGCAGGACTATGTAGTGCGGCTACAGGAATAAACCCGTAGTACTGTTTAGGAAAACACTGGGAGAGGGGGATGGATATTGTTCACTGTTTAGGAAAACACTGGGAGAGGGGGATGGATATTGGGTGGGCAGACAGTTGGACCTGCTGCAGAAGTTAGGGAAACAAGGTGAAAGCCTAGTACCTATCCATTTTTGTGTCCCTGTCCTTACCAACAATGTCCTTCCTTTTGTAATTACCTGCATCAGGACATGGCTTTTTAATTCTCTAATCATTTCCACCTTTAAGAATGTGTGCACAGAGTCCCTGTATCATAGGAGCTCTCAATCCTGTCGGGAAACCAAGTATTTCATCTGAACACTCAGGGAAACCCAAGCAGGGGGATGAGGCAGCAGTCTGAGGGGCGGTGTCGGTGGTCCATGAGCCCACTCACTATGCTCAGCAACTTGGGGCTGGCTCCTCTCTCTGCTTCTGACCAGTTTTCCTTTTCAAGGTGCCCCTTGCAGAGGCTCAGTTTCCCCCTTTGAGGACTGCCTTGTAGGGTGGTTGTGAGGAAGAAAGGAGAGGATGCAGGGAATTTCCTGGCAGTCCGGTGGTTAGGATTCTGCACTTTCACTGCCAGAGGTCAGGTTTAATTCCTGGTGAAGAAACTAGGATTCCACAAGCTGGCTTAGTGGGGAAAAAAAGGAGAGGATGCAGGTCAAGTGCTTACCCCCAGGAGCTAGCTCATGGTATGTGCTCAATAATATGGCCCCTGCTGTTAACATATTTAATTTGACTTACAAATTGAATGGGGCTTCTCTGGTGTTTCTAGGGTAAAGAATCTGCCTGCAAGGCAGGAGACATGGGTTCAATCCCAGGGTCAGGAAGATCCCCTCTAGAAGGAAATGGCAACCCACTCCAGTATGGAAAAATTTTCCAGTCTGGAAAATCCCATGGACAGAGGAGCCCGGTGGGCTATAGTCTATGGGATCGCAAAGAGTCAGTTACGACTTAGGAACTAAACAATAATTAATTGAATAGTTATCATTTAATAATCCCACCCTTTCCTCCCAACAACACATGAAAGTGACCATTCATTTTGCAGACTGACATTTCCTGTGGGTGCCTGTTGCTGCTGTTTATGGACCCAGCATAAAGCTGTTGCCCTGTAGATCTGCCAAGGGACTGAGGAACGAAGTGTGGGCTGTGGAGCCACACCACTTGGGCACAAGTCCTGGGTCCATCTCTGGCTCCCATGTGACCTTGGGCAAGCCACTAGCCTTCCAGTACCTTGGTTTCTATATCTTTAAGGTAGTAATGAAACCATGTAACTCAGATTGAGATTTGAATCGGTGAGCCCAGACTCGAACCCAGCCAGAAGCCAGATGGGGACTTGAATCCACAGTCTTTTAACTGAGATCCCACACCTGGTCTCAGGACTTAATGAAGCTCAGGTTCTTAATGTCTCCTTGCAGAAAGGATTCAATGAAAGACAAAGTGATGGCTAAGAAGTTGATTTATTTAGAGAGAAATACACTCCACAGAGTGTGGGCCATCTCAGAAGGGGAGAGTGGCCTTGAAATACGGTGTGGTTAGTTTTTATAGGTTGAGTCATTTCATAGGCTAATGAGTAGGGGGGTTATTCCAACTGTTTTGGGGAAGGGGGCAAGATTTCCAGGAATTGGGCCACCACCCAGTTTGTGGTCTTTGATGATTGGCCTCAGAACTGTCACGGTACCTGTGAGTGTGTCATTTGTCTTACGCCTGTGTGTTTCAGTGAGTGTATACTGAGGCTCAGGGTCTAGTGGAAGCTGACTTCTCCACCATCTTGGACTTATTTGGTTCTAATCAGTTTATGTCATGTCCTCCGGCTGTGTCATTCTTACAAAGTCTGTGCCCTGTCACCTTCCCTCTGAGGTTGATGGGAGAATTGCATTCAAGCACCCAAAGCATTTTGAGCACTGCAGCCCCCTGGCCCACAATGAGCACTCAGTATATCTGCTGTATCTGCTGTTCTTTGAATATTTGTGCCAGTTTATTCACAGGGGTGGCTTACTCCTTGGAAGGAAAGTTATGACCAACCTAGATAGCATATTAAAAAGCAGAGACATTACTTTGTCAACAAAGGTCTGTCTAGTCAAGGCTATGCTTTTTCCAGTGGTCATGTATGGATGTGAGAGTTGGACTATAAAGAAAGCTGAGCACTGAAGAATTGATGCCTTTGAACTGTGGTGCTCTTGTGAGTCCCTTGGACTGCAAGGAGATCCAACCAGTCCATCCTAAAGAAGATCAGTCCTGAGTGTTCATTAGAAGTACTGATGTTGAAGCTGAAACTCCAATACTTTGGCCACCTGACTCGAAGAGCTGACTCATTTGAGAAGACCCTGATGCTGGGAAAGATTGAGGGCGGGAAGAGAAGGGGACAACAGAGGATGAGATGGTTGGATGGCATCACCGACTCAATGGACATGGGTTTGGTTGGACTCTGGCAGTTGGTGATGGATAGGGAGGCCTGGTGTGCTGCAGTTCACGGGGTCGTAAAGAGTCAGACATGACTGAGCAACTGAACTGAACTGATTCACAGGGGATCTGACTTCCCTGGTGGCTCAGTGGTAAAGAATCTGCCTGCCAATGCAGGAGACACAGGAGATAGGGGTTCCATCCCTGGGTTGGGAAGATCACTTGGAGAAGGAAATGGCAACCCGCTCCAGTATTCTTGCCTGGAAAAATCCCACAGACAGAGGAGCCTGGTGGACTGCAGTCCATGGAACTGTAGAGTCAAACTCAACTTAGCAACTAAACAAATAAATAAGCTCCTTGAGGGCAGGGTCTGTGTGTTTTTTGTTGAAACCACTGTGTCCTGAGTAGATGGGTTATATATTTGTTTTGTGGATGAAAACAAGGGCAGTAAGTCAACCTTCTTTAGTGTTCCCTTCAGCTGCCCAGAATTTAAACTCCTGTTTTGAACCTGATTGAATCTGGAGGCAGCATGTGATGACTGCAGCTGGTGGTTATTGAGTGTTTTGTGCATTAGGGCTAAATGCTCTCTGTAAGCCCTCACCGAACTCTTCACACTCACCCCATTTTACCATTGAGGAACCTGAAGCCCAGTTGAGGGTGGGGCACCTCTCTTTCCTCTTGAGGAGGTCCAGTGCCCAGGTTAACAACTGGAAACCCAAGAGTTGCTCTGCTTGGCTTAACTCTGCGCCACCACTTTCTTGCTGTGTGACCTTTCACCTGTGACATCTCTGTTCTTGAACTTTCTCATATGTAAAGTAGGAATGCTAATCGTGCTTACTTAGAGAGGACGGCTGTGAAGGCTGGGGGAAGGGGGAGATAATTCACATCACATGAAGTGCAGAGTGAGGAGGGGGTCGTTCTGGGGCTGTTATTGTTGGGCACACCCGTTCCTCGGTGCTTCCCAGGCTTGCCGGAGGAGTCTGGTGGCCGCGCTTAATCATTAAGCCGCGCTGCTTCGGCGAGCCGGCTCCCAGTCCGCCCAGCGAAGAGGAGCCCGTCTTTGGATCGTGCGGTTGTGAATGAAGCTAGCAGGGGAGGCCGTGGGCGCCGATCCAGCCCTGGATCGGTCAGCGAACAGGTGGCGCGTTCCTGGATCCGAGGTCACCGGCCAGCCGCCTTTGTTACCTTGAACTTTCACTCAAGCCCATTCAGGCTCCTCAGACCACGTGTCTGATGAGTAAGAAGTCCTTTTTATTTCCCTCCCCCGAAGGGACCGCTGGCAGAACAGCCGGCCTTGGGGACGCGCGCCTGCCTGTTCGCGAGACCAGGCTGCTGTCCAGGTGGCCGGCGGGTCGTTGCTGCGGCTGTTGCTGAATAAGTCGCTGTGAGGAGCTGGCACGGCAGGTTCCCGCTTCCGCATTCCAGACACCCACCGCGGGCGGGGGAGGCACCGCCCACCACGGGAGGGCGAGGGCGGCCGCGAGCGCGGGCAGGCAGGTGGCCTTGGCCCGGCCCGGACCCAGGACGGCATTCGAGAGCCTGGAGCTCCCCTCCGCTTCACCTGCCGACTTCGTGATCCCGACCGGGCTCCGGACGTCTTTCAGGTGAGCGGTGTCGGTTCAGTTTGGTGGGACTTGCAGAGAAAGTGAACAGTGTGTTTCCTTCTTTTCGGGCATGAGACTGGTGGTTTTGTTTTCTTTTTTTCCCCCCTCTCCACTCCCATGAAATGTTTACCTGTCTGCTGCTAACTGTGAAGAAAGGGTGGGCGGAGTGTTGAGGAGTGAGAAGGAAATGGAGGAGATTTCTCCCCGGAGAAGGCATGGGTGAATGCTGAACTCCCAGGGGGATCCCAACCTCTGTACCAGTGGGGCATCCTGGCCTGGTCCAGATGAGCTATTTGGTCTCAGGCGAGTTCCTTTCCCTCTCTGAGGCTTAGTTTCCTCATCTGATGAGGTGGTAAATAGGAGCAGTACCCACTCACCTTGCCACTGAATCATTGCTCACAGCCTGGGCGCTCACAGCCTAGACGCAGAGTGGTGTTCAGTGGCAGCTCTCCCTACCCCCACCCCAACCCCTAGCCCCCCTGATTCCCTGTCTGACCTTATCTCTGACTTCTCAGCTGCTGCTAGCTGCCTCCTGCCCTTCCTCCCTCAGGGCTTTTGCCCTGGTTGTTCCCTCTACCTGTAGCATTTCCCCAGCATCCCCAAAGCTCTGCTCACATGTCACCTTCTCATTGAGGCCTCTGTCCTCCCTAAGTATCACCTTCTCCATCACACTCTAGCCCTTTGCTCTGCGTTTGTTTTCTTCATAGCATGACCACTGACATGTTTGTTCTCTCACCTCCCCTACCGTTGTTGTTTAGTCCCTAAGTTGTGTCTGACTCTTTGCGACCCCATGGACTGTAGCCCGCCAGGCTCCTCTGTCCATGGGATTTCCCAGGCACGAATACTGGAGTGGGCTGCTCTTTCCTCCTCCAGATAGTCTTGCTGACCCAGGGATTGAACCCAGTTTTCTCCTGCATTGGCAGGAAGACTCTTTATCCCCTGAGCCACCAGGGAAGTCTCCTTCCCTACCGTAGGCCCCAGGAAAGCACAGGTACTTCTGTCCCTCTTTGTGGAATCATCCCTGGCATGTGGTAGGTGCCCGATACATTGTTTTATGAGTGGATTTAGGATCATGTCTGAGGAAGGATGGCTGTTCCTACCTGGGTTTTGAGGAGAATGTTGACATATCCTCAAACCCGGGGCTGAGGGTGGAATGGCGGTGTGCACACACCCTCTCCTTGGTTGCCCAGGGTCCTCAGGCCTCCCTGCAGCGTCCAGCCCTCTGGCTTCCTGTCTGTCCATCAGCTCCTCCAGACTGTGCAGCCTGGGCCCTGACAATGCCATGGGTGTATGTGGCATGAAACAGATGGTCTTGACCCTAACCTTGCTTCTCATGAGCACAGAGGATGTGTGCAGTTTAGCTCAGGTGAGGAAGGCTTTGTTGAAGACACCGCACACACACCCACACACACATACCCCTCCGCCCCCCCCCCCCCCCCCCGCCCCCGCCCCCGCCCAACCTTCCCATATATATGGAAAGCTGACTCTATTATCAGGCCCTCTTGAGTGTTCCTGCAGTAGTGGGGGGTCAGGGAATACTTTGGAAATAAGAATGAACTGGCCAGGCAGAGTTTATCGGTCTCCCTGGCTTTAACAGGCAATCATTCTTGTTCTGGGGCTGAACCGGCTTTAATTAAACGGTGAGCTCCACGAATCTGACCGTGTAAGAGCTGACACCGCCATATCTGTCTCCTGGCTCCCGGTGTCAGCAATTGATTCTGTAAAAATATCCTGGGCTGGGCTTCCCCAGGCTCCGTGGAGTGAGGTCAGTGGCCGTCTTGGGTTTCTCCCAACAGCACGGAGGGCCTGAGGTGTGTGCAGCCTTCACACACATCTTCACACCTAGGGGCCTACCGCTATTTTAAGAATGTGCAAAGTGTCAGAGTTGCTGCTCTTGTAAACTCTGTCCTCTGAGCTCCAAGTGCAGTGGGTTTTGGAGTTGACCCTCTTGCATAATAGTGCTCCCAGCACTTCCCAAGTTCTCGGCCACAGCACTTGGCTTCTCTGGTCCTCAGTCTCCCTATCTGGAAAATGGGAATAATTAATAGCACCTGCATTAAGTGAGCAGTTTAAAGTGCAATGGGGTGACCTAGTTAGTTAGCACAGTGTCTAGTGGATTGAGAGTACTCACTTAATGGGGATAATTATTTTTACGAATTTTTTTCAAGTCATTTAAAAATGTTTCCAGTCCCTTTATGGGGGGTTTCCCTCTACCGCATCCCCATGCCACCATTCTCTCACAGTCCTTCACTCATGGGAACAATCAAGCACTGTATGTATCTTTCCACATGTTTCTCCATGGTTATATAATCCTATACTGCTGCTGCTAAGTCACTTCAGTCGTGTCCGACTGTGCGACCCCATAGACGGCAGCCCACCAGACTCCCCCGTCCCTTGGATTCTCCAGGCAAGAGTACTGGAGTGGGTTGCCATTTCCTTCTCCAATGCATGAAAGTGAAGTCACTCAGTCTTGTCCGACCCTCAGTGACCCCATGGACTGCAGCCTTCCAGGCTCCTCCATCCATGGGATTTTCCAGGCAAGAGTACTGGAGTGGGGTGCCATTGCCTTCTCCTATATAATCCTATGGGGGGAAATATTACCCTTTAAGGGATAATATTGTCCTCATTTTCCTGCAGGTTGCTTTTCTTACATGGCAGTACTGTGTGGAAATGGAGGCCCAAGTCCTCAGGTTATGCTCAGATTTGCTCTTGTTAATGTCTCCGTAACACATGGAGGGGTGGGTGTACCAGAGTTTATTTGGCCCAGCTGTTACTGATGTGCATTCCTTTTGTTTCTAGTTTTTTTTTTTTTTTCCTTCCCCCTCTGTATTATTTTTACTGACAGCTTTTTAAAATTAGATTGCAGACATCCCACCTGCTTAGCCACCCTGTGGCTAAGCCATCCCACCTTGTTAAGCTCTAAGCCTTTGAGAATGAATAGGAAGTAGCATTAGTTTAATGAGGCGTCTTGCCCAGATAGGAGATGTATTTTTGGAGGGTTCTCACCAAGTCCAGCACAATGTTGAGCCATCTACTTTAAATGCTTCTTACTTATAAAAATGATTAATAGATTCCTCATCCTTTATACAGATTAGTTGTGCTTAATGAGTAATTATTACCAAATAAAAGAGAAAGTTCTTTTTTTTTTAATTAATGATCTTCGTTGGAAATCAGAACATGCAAGAGATCTTATTAGAGTTGTGATCTATTGGCAAGTTTCCTTTTAAGGTGGTACTTCAGCAAAGGAATATATTTAGCTTCCTGAAACTTGTGCAGTGGTGTACCCATTTAGAGTTCTGTTTCAGTTCGCTGCTACATAACCAGCCATCCCAGAACTTATGCCTGAAAGGAATGGAAGTTTATTATTTCTTACCAATCTCTGATTGACTGAGGCTCATTTGGATGGCTCTTCTGCTGGTTTTAATTGGGGTCTCTTATGTGGCTGGAGTCAGAAGACGAATGGGGCTTAAGATGCTTGTACTCACAAGGGCTTCTCTGGTGTTTCAGCAGTAAAGAATCCCTCTGCAATGCAGGAGACACTGGTTCGATCCCTGGGTCGGAAAGATCCCCTGGAGAAGGTAATAGCAACCCATTCCAGCATTCTTTCCTGGGAAATCCTATGGACAGAGAAGCCTGGCAGGCTACAGTCCATGAGGTTGCAAAGAGTCAAACACAACTGAGCCTACTCAGCAACAACAACTCACGTGGCACCTTGGAGACGCCTGGCCCCCTCTCTGTAGTCTCAGAACCACTCCTTCCATCCACATGGGTCTTGCCATCCAGTAGCTGTGCTTAGAACATGGCAGCCCAGAGCTTCCTAAGTCAAGGCGTAGGTCTAGACCTGGCCCAGTGGCAGCCCAGATTTCATGTCGGAAGGCAGACAGAAGACTTGAGTTCTGGAAGGTGTGGCCTTTGAGGGGCCATCTTTGGAGACCACCACAGCCTTCATTTTCTCCCAGAAGGAAAAGTGCAGAGGTCATCAGGGCCAGGTGGTATTGCTGTTTGCGGGGCCCCAGTCTCTTGTTTATCTGCATTGCTGCCCTTAGCCTCATAGATATAAGAAGGCTGCCCCATCTCCAGCCTCACATCCTTGTTACAGGCAGAAAGAAGCAAAGCTCTAAGAAAAAGAAGTAGCACCTTTGTCAGGAAACCAAAGCCTTCCCCTCTTTGGCTAGAACCTTGTGACAAGATCACCCTTTTTCAAAAGGAAGTCTTGAAAGTGCAGTTTTTAAGCTGTGCTTATTGCCACTTCAGACAGAGTGTCAGTAAGGAAGCTGTGAGGAGAAAGGACATGCTGGGTAGGCATCTACAAGTGGTCTGTTCAGACAGCCAAAGATGTGGTGGGTAAACTGAGGCAGCATGAGTTTATTTAGCAACACTTTATAGTGGATACCCGGAGTGGGCAAGACACCGGTCTTCTTACAGAGGCTACAAAGATTGGAGAAGTGGACACATCTGGGGCTTACACTGACCAGGATCATCTGGTGGCCTGGACCAGATGATTGCTTAGCTCTGGTCTCCCATGTGGATGTTTGGAGTTAGAATAATGATCATAGTAATAGCCAATCTCATTAAGGGTTTAATTTGTGAAGAAGAACTGAAGAACCAGCTCATGTTACCTCGTGGCCCTGTGAAGTAGGCACTGGCATCACACGCCTTTTCAGGTACAGAGACAGAGGTCCAGAGAGATGAATGAACCTGCCGGAGGCCTTTTGGCCAAGAAGTAGCAGAGTGGACACGCCGTCCCTCTCGGTGGTCGGCCTCCAGTCTGTGCACTAAACCACAGTGTTATACTGCTTTAGTTTGTTTATGATTAACCCAGCATTTCTTGTTGAAATGAGTGTGTAAGTGACAGAGATAGAAACCACTTACTACTCCATCCCTCCCCTCCTGCTTCGAGCCTTATTGGTCTTATCTGTCAGTAACTTGGTGTATGTTCTTTTTCACCTCTTTCTATATGCATTTCATTTTTTAAAGGTGACCTTTGGGGACACAGAATTGGATTAATCATAATCCTTGGTGCATGATACAGTGGTATTTTTGGTCTGTACAAAATTTTTATTACAATGAATAGCCATTAGCCTACTCCCTGCCCAAGAACTAGGACATTACCTACCAGTAATTTATATGAAACTATGGTATTTCCCTGGAGAAGGCAATGGCCCACTCTAGTACTCTTGCCTGGAAAATCCCGTGGACGGAGGAGCATGGGGTCGCTAAGAGTCAGACACGGCTGAGTGACTTCACTTTCACTTTTCACTTTCATGCATTGGAGAAGGAAACGGCAACCCACTCCAGTGTTCTTGCCTGAAGAATCCCAGGGACGGGGGAGCCTGGTGAGCTGCCATCTATGGGGTCGCACAGAGTCAGACACGACTGAAACGACTTAGCAGTAGCAGCAGCCAGTTCCCAGGCTGCTCTCTCAGCTGTGACCACCATCTTGAATTTTTTGTTTAACGTTATTTGTTTTGAAATAGTTATTTTTGAACGTCTACAATGATATCAAACTATACATAGTCTTCTGGGACTTGTATTTTTCTTTTAATATTGTGATTAATCCAGACCATTTGGTATAGCGGTATTTCATTTTTTTTTTTTTTTTTTTTTTACTGCTGTGTAATATTCCACTGGCCAAAGATACCACCTGGTTTGTTTTGGTCATTTCTGTGGCAATGCATATATCATTAGTGTCCAGATTTGTTTTTGCTATTCTTGGGCTACTGTGAATGTTGTTAAACACATTTCCTAAGGTGCCTGAACAAGAATTTCTTTGAGGTATGTAATGGGCACAAGATTGGTGGCTGTAGGATGTGAACATCTTTAATTTTTCCAGATACCATCAAACTGTTCTCAAATTCTCACCAAGGATGTGTAAGAGTTCCTGTTGTTCTGTATCCTGTCACACTTGGTTTTATAAAGCTTTTTTATTTTTGCCAATCTGATGTGAGATGAAATCTCATTATGGTTTTAATTTGTATTCCCTTGAGGACTAGTAAATTAAAGCACATGTAACCCGAAGCAATGGCACCCCACTCCAGTACTCTTGCCTGGAAAATCCCACAGACAGAGGAGCCTGGTGGGGTGCAGTCCATGGGGTCGCTAAGAGTCGGACTCCACTGAGCGACTTCACTTTCACTTTTCACTTTCACACATTGGAGAAGGAAATGGCAACCCACTCCAGTGTTCTTGCCTGGAGAATCCCAGGGATGGGGGAGCCTGGTGGGCTGCCGTCCATGGGGTCGCATAGAGTCAGACACCACTGAAGTGACTTAGCAGCAGAGGACTAGTGAGACATGCTTTTCATTTATGTCTCTTCTTTTGGATATAGCTTATTCATCCTCTTTGCTTCTTTTTCTTATTGATTTGTAGTCATTCTTTATATAATCTGGTTACTCATCTCGAGGCTGCAGCCAGATCTAATGAAACATTCATGATTCTCATGTTTTTGTTTCCTTTGTTGTCTCCTCTGTCCACTCTCTCCCCAACTCCATGATGCATCTTTGTGTACTCCAGCTCACAGTGATTCTCCCTGGAACAGTTCTCAAATTATGGGCGTTTTTATACGTTTGTATAGATGTATGACTATACCTGTTCCACCCATTGTACCATAGCTTTGTGATCCCAGGTGTAGCAGGATTAGGTTCAACTGTAGGTAATAGAAAACCGCTTATAAAACAAACTGACAGTGGCTTAAACAAGAAGTTTACTTCTCTCTCACATAAAGGAGTCCAGTGATAAGGAGGCCTGGGCTGCACTCTAATCCAGAACCCAGGTTCCTTCCACCTTCTAGCTCCACCACCCTTTTACTGTCACCTCATGGTTCAACATGGCTGCTTAAGCTCCAGCCATTACATCTCAGCAAGGGATGAAGATGGACACTTCTGCTTAATGGAAGTTTCACACTATGTTTTGCTTACAGACTCTTGCCCAGAATTTAGTCACATACATAGTTATAAGGGAATCTAGAAAATATATTTCACATGACCTTGTTCTTAGCTAAAAATCAGATTCTATTACTGAGTTAAAAGGGGAGACTAAATATTGGTTTAGGCAGCCAACAACTTTACTTGTTCTGAAAAGTTCCCTAAAAGTGGCTCTTAAAGGAGTTGCCAGACACCAGGATGGCACCTCTAGATGATGCCCCTTTTGATTCTTTGATTTGTTACACAGATGTTTATTGAGCATCTGCTTTGCACAGACACTATTTTGGGAAGCCTGTAATGAACAAAACAAGTGATGTCCCCACCCTCACGGAGCTTATTTTTATAAAAGGGAAGATAGATAGTAAACAGACAAGGAGTTTACAGTGAATCAGAAAGAGATAACAGGTGTGAAAAGAAATGCCGGAGAAGGCATGGGATGAGGGTGAGTAGCATGTGGTGCTGTTTTATTTTCTTTTATTTTTTAAGGATTCATTTATTTTGGCTGCACTGGATTTTCATTGCTGCACGTGGGCTTTCTCCTGTTGTGGTGAGCGCGGGCTACTCTTCGTTGCCATGTGAGGGCTTCTCATTGCAGTGGCTTCTTGTGGAGCAGTAGAGCTTGTGGCTTCGGTAGTTGTGGTTCGCAGGCTTAGTTGCCTCGAGGCATATAAGATCTTACCGTACCAGGGATTGAACCCATGCACCCTGCCTTGTAGGCAGTCTTAACCACTAGATCACCAAGGAAGCCCTGGTGCTGTTTTAGATGGAGCGAGTGGTCAGGGAAGGCCTCCTTCGTGAGATGACATTGAAGCTGAGATGAAGGAGGCAAGTGAGGGAGCCATGTGGATCTCTGGGGAAAGAGCATTTGGGGCAAAATAAGGGCCAGTTAAAGGCCCTGGGGCGAGACAGTTACCAGCCTGCTTGAGGAGCTTTGGGGAGTGATCAGCAGAGCTTGAGATTGATGAGGGAGGGCGGTGGTGGGAAATGAGAGGAGAGAGGTAGTGGGGCAGATCGAGGGTGGGGGGAGGGGGTTGAGGGGGCTTGTGGGCCACAGTGAAGACTTTTGGCTTTACCTGGAGTGACATGGAGACGCAGAAGGGATCCAAGCAGGAAGAAGATGTGATTTGATCATTAGCACTTGATAGTGGAAGTGATCTTTCTTTCTTCTCAGTTCAGTTGCTCAGTCGTGTCTGACTCTTTGTGACACCTGTGGACTGTAGCACATCAGGCTTCCCTGTCTATCACCAGCTCTCGGAGCTTGCTCAAACTCTTGTCCATCGTGTCAGTGATGCAATCCAACCATCTCATCCTCTGTCATCCCCTTCTCCTGCATCAATCTTTCTCAGCATCAAGGTCTTTCCAATGAGTCAGTTCTTTACATCAGTTGGCCCAAGTATTGGAGTTTCAGCTTCAGCCTCAGTCCTTCCAATGAATATTCAAGACTGGTTTTCTTCTCAGAGCACCCTACATTTTTCACTTTCAGACACCTTTTGAAAAAGTAAATAGCATCAGGGGGCCTTCCCGGTGGTCCAGTGGTTTAAAATCCACCTTGCAATGTAGAGGACACCGGTTTGATCCTCAGGCTGGGAAAATCCCATGTGCTCCAGAGCAACTAAGCCTGGGCAACTAAGACCTGACACAGCCAAATAAATAAATAAATACCATCAGCTCTTATTAACTGCTCTGGTTTTATATATATCTGCCACTGACCTCTCCCACTGGATTATTTTAAAGCTAAATATTTCAGTATTGATCTCTGAAAGATAAGGATTCTTTAAGGACATAATGACAGTATTACTGTCATGATTAAAATAACTACCAATAATTGAATGTCATCATCTAGTGTTCAGTTAGTGGCTCTTCTCATAAATATCTCTGTAGAATTGATTTGTTCCAGTCAAGACCCGACAAGGTCCATGGTTGGATTTGGTTCACATGCCTATTAGGTGTCTTTTAATCTATGGGCTCTCCCTCTCCAACACGTTTTTTTTTTTTTTTTCCTTAGTTTATTTGTTGAGAGAAGCCATGTCATTTGTCCTGAGATTTTGTACATTCTGTGTCTGGCATATGTGTGGTGGTATTTAATGAGCTCTTCTGTCCCTGTGTTTCCAATGAATGAGTAGTAGGATTGAGACTGGAGCAGATTCATATTTGAGATGAGCATGCACACACACACACATTTGTGTGTTGCTGTGTTTGTATATCCGTTGTTGTTAAGTCACTGCGTCATGTCTCTTTTGAGACCCTGTGGACTATAGCCCACCAGGCGTCTCTGTCCCTGGGATTTCCCAGGCAAGCTTTCTGGAGTGGGTTGCCATTTCCTTCTCTCAGGGATCTTCCTGACCCAGGAGTCAAACCCATGTCTCCTGCATCTCCTGCATTGGCAGACGGATTCTTTCCCGCTGCGCCACCAAGGAAGCCCTTGTATATCCATCAGGGTCTGTAAAGCCTGATGTCTCTTTCCGTGGTGTTCTATAGAGTTAACCGCTGTCAGAGATCAGATCAGTCGCTCAGTCGTGTCCGACTCTTTGCGACCCCATGAACCGCAGCACGCCAGGCCTCCCTGTCCATCACCAGCTCCCGGAGGTCACCCAGACTCGCATCCATCGAGTCAGTGATGCCATCCAGCCATCTCATCCTCTGTCGTCCCCTTCTCCTCCTGCCCTCAATCCCTCCCAGCATCAGAGTCTTCTCCAAAGAGTCAACTCTTCGCATGAGGTGGCCAAAATACTGGAGTTTCAGCTTTAGCATCATTCCTTCTAAAGAAATTCCAGGATTGATCTCCTTCAGAATGGACTGGTTGGATCTTCTTGCAGTCCAAGGGACTCTCAAGAGTCTTCTCCAACACCACAGCTCAAAAGCATCAATTCTTCGGCGCTCAGCCTTCCTCACAGTCCAGCTCTCACATCCATACATGACCACAGGAAAGACCATAGCCTTGACTAGGCGAACCTTTGTTGGTAAAGTAATGTCTCTGCTTTTGAATATGCTATCTAGGTTGGTCATAACTTTCCTTCCAAGGAGCAAGCGTCTTTTAATTTCATGGCTGCAGTCACCATCTGCAGTGATTTTGGAGCCCAGAAAAACAAAGTCTGACACTGTTTCCACTGTTTCCCCATCTATTTCCCATGCAGCGATGGGACCAGATGCCATGATCTTCGTTTTCTGAATGTTGAGCTTTAAGCCAACCTTTTCACTCTCCACTTTCACTTTCATCAAGAGGCTTTTTAGCCCCTCTTCACTTTCTGCCATAAGAGTGGTGTCATCTGCATATCTGAGGTTATTGATATTTCTCCCGGCAATCTTGATTCCAACTTGTGTTTCTTCCAGTCCAGCATTTCTCATGATGTACTCTGCATATAAGTTAAATAAACATGGTGGCAATATGCAGCCTTGACGTACTCCTTTTCCTATTTGGAACCAGTCTGTTGTTCCATGACCAGTTCTAACTGTTGCTTCCTGACCTGCATACAGATTTCTTAAGAGGCAGATCAGGTGGTCTGGTATTCCCATCTCTTTCAGAATTTTCCATAGTTTATTGTGATCCACACAGTCAAAGGCTTTGGCATAGTCAAGAAAGCAGAAATAGATGTTTTTCTGGAACTCTCTTGCTTTTTCGATGATCCAGCGGATGTTGGCAATTTGATCTCTGGTTCCTCTGCCTTTTCTAAAACCAGCTTGAACATCAGGAAGTTCACGGTTCACATATTGCTGAAGCCTGGCTTGGAGAATTTTGAGCATTACTTTACTAGCGTGTGAGATGAGTGCAATTGTTCGGTAGTTTGAGCACGCCTTGGCATTGCCTTTCTTTGGGAAACAGTTAACCGCTGTAAATGACTGTTATATAGACCCAGGCTTTCACTTGGGGGTTGCGAAAATTGTGACATTGTAATTCAACCCCCTCTTCACTTATTAGCCAGAATATTCCTCTAGAGAAGAAACCTCTCTCATCTATTATTCAGCTGCCCGGAGGGTTCTGACTCTTTTCAGCTTTTGTTTACGTTAGAAATGAGTAGTGAACAACTGGCTTGGTGTCTAATCAGCTGGCTTTTCCTTCCGTGATTCTAGCCTTCTTTGTTTTTGTGTTCATGCGTTTTGTGTTATTTACTGGCCTCTGCTGCTGCCCACGTCTGTCTTGGATTTGGGAACAAACAGATGAGCAGCGCTCAGTCATCCCATTTGTAGGCCTGGCTGCCTCAGGCCTTACCTTTGACCAGGTGGAGCCCTATATGCCTGTCAGTGTAACCAGGGAGAGTCGACTCTAGACTGTTGACATTTTCTTTTTTTTTTTTTTTTAGCCCTCTCCTGCCCTGGCTATGTATTTCCAAACCAACAGCCTCTAGAGAGTTATCATTCAGTGCCAGGGGATTAAATCTTTCTGCTTGGGGCAAGACGTTTTTGAGCATTTGAATTTCTTCTGATCTGAAACTCCATTCTTAAGACAAAAGAACAATAGAGGGCTCCTCTCCATTGGAAAGGCCAGCCCTTCTAGTAGCCTGGCCAGGGGCAAGCTCTGACCCCAGCCACTGCTGTCTGGGTCATAAATTCTTTAGGGCACTAGCATGCTTGAAATCACTTGGATGCTTTGTGATCAGTTACGTACTGGATACCTGAGGGTTTTCTTTCCTCCTGGAAATTACAAACACATTTATTCCCACTGGGTGGGGAGGGAAGATTTGATGTGAAATGGTGCAGAATTCATTACTTCTTTCAGCCCCTGACTTGTTCATTTGGAAAATACATATGGAGCCTCATGTGTTCCAAGTGCCAGGGTCAGAGCCTGGGAAGGCCCATACTCTGGGAGTTAACTTTCGTGCTGAAGGACACAGGTGATAAGGTGGTAAACAGAGTGATCATATCCTTTCAGGTGAGGATGAATAATGCTCTGAAATCATGGAAGCAGAATGTGAGTGGACACACCTGGAAGGTGGAAGGGGGCTGTGGGAGGCCAGATAACTGGGGTGCATGGGGGAGAGCCTCGCCAGGGCGGTGACACATCAGCTGAGCTTGGGCTGGTACGGAGGTGACAGCCTTGTGTAAGACCCCGGGGAGAGCCCTCCCAGCTGAAGGGGCAGCGGGGGCAGGGGTGGGAGTGAGCTGGGTGTGTCTGCTCTCATTCCCTCTGGCTGTTGTCACAAGCAGAGATGGCAGAAGTGGGGGCGGAAGTGGGGCGATGAGGGAGGTGGAGTGAGCAGAAGGGTGTAAGTAGTTACTACTTATACTTTCACAGATGAGGACACTGAGGCCCAGGGTGGGAAGCCTTTGATCCTTGTCGCCCAGCTCCTCGGGGCCCGGGTTGGGAGCCGGGTAGCTCATCCCAGAGTCTGGCCTTGGTTGAGCTATCTGACCACAGCTGTTAACTCATGATGTTGACAGAGTCTGTGCCTAGCAGGAGCCAAATGTCAGTGTCCTACATGCATGAAATCAGCACAGGGGATCAAGTCCACATCGGTGTCCCTTCCACCTTCCTGCTAACCTAGGTCCTGACACACCTTTTATTACAGTGTTTATTACAGGGCAGAAAACAAGGACTTTCTGGTTGCTGATACATTCATAACTTGACTTTGTAACTTGACACTCGGGCCAGATAAAAAGTGTATATAGGCCCCAGACTTAAGCTTCTGAGCCTGCTTAACTGATGGGGCTGAAAGTCTCCCCAACCATCAGATCCTTCTTATCTCCTCCTCCAGCACTCCACAGGTCAAGGGGGCTCACTGCTTATGTGGTGTATTCTCAGCCAGATTCACGGCTGTGTTTGGTGTCCCCTAGGACAGAGGCTTGAGATGTCCCCCGCCCCCCACCCCGCATCATGGCTCCTGGAAAAGGAGTTTGTTCCTGCTCACCACTTACTCTTTAACGGCACTGATGGATGCTGATCATCTGCCCCTACCTGCATTTAGGATAGGCAGCAAAAATTTTCTATTGATAGGTTTTTAAAAATTCTGTTTTGGGGCTTCCCTGGTGGCTTGGTGGTAAAGAATCCCTCTACCAATGCAGGAGATTCGAGTTCGATCCCTGATCCACAGGAAGTACCCAGAGGCCTTGGCGCAACTAAACCTTCCTCACCTCAATGAGAAGCCCATGCCCGGCAACTAGAGAGTAGAGCCTGCTCGCCACAACTAGGGAAAAGCCCTCGTGCAGTAACAAAGATTTCTAGCACAGCTAAAAATAAATAAATAAATTTTTTAAAAAATTATATTTTAAAAATACTGATTTAAAACTTACAGAAGCCACTTGCTAGTTTTAACAGTTCCAAGAGCAGAGCAGCCTGAAAACGTGGAAGCTCCATGTTCCCATTGTGGCCCCAGCACCTGGCCTTCTCGCCTCCCTCACTTGCCCAGAGGGACACACTATGTGTGCCCTTCCTTGCTGTGTGTGTGGGGGGTTGTGTGTGCTAAGAGAGCGGGCTCTGGAGCCACAGTGCTTGGGTTTCAGATCCCAGCTTTGCTGTGTGCAGACTTGGGCCTTGACTTAATCACTCTGTGCCTCAGTTTCCCTCTCTGTAAAATGAAAGTGATGATCCGAGCTTCTTGACTGAGGATTCATTGCATTAAGCATGTAGCAGTTAGAGTGGCACCTTGCACGTGACAAGTACTCAAACGTTAGCTATTTTTATTACACAGGTATATACGGGTATTGTTTTACAGACATACTTTTTCCACGTATGCACTTTCCTTTAATAATCGATGTTGGAGAGCCTCCCATGGTACTCAGTGGGTCAAGGTCAGCCACGCTCTTTATCATGACTTCCCGGTGTTCCATCCTGTCATTGCCTGTTGTTGAACACACTGGTTGTTCCAACCTTCACTGTTATAACTGAACATCTCACACACCAAAACCTTTGTTTGCTTCTTAGATTTTTCTTAAGACAAATCCTGGGGTTATAATTACTACCACAAAGTGAATAAACAAGCTTAAAGACTTGTGATATTTATTGCTCACTTGACTTCTAGGATCTCTTTATTAAATATACGTATTCCTTGTTAGTTGCCTGTTTGTTCTAGAGTTTTGTTTTGATTTCTTATAGATTTATAGGGAACCTTGACGTTATTGAAGGTATGATTCTTTTGTTATATGTTGCAAGTTTAATTTTTAAAAAATTTTTTAAATAAATTATATTTTTGCCCGCCATGTGGCTCGTGGGATCTTTAGTTCCCCAACCAGGGGTTGAACCTGGGTTCAGCAGTGAAGGTGCCAAATCCTAACCACTGGACCTCCAGGAAATTCCCTATTTTGTGAGTTTAAATCCCTACTTAGTTTTACTTTTTATTTTATTTTTTTATGTTGTTAAACATATTGAGACTTTTCTTTTTAAAGCTTCGGTTTTAAATTTGAGATAAATATATCCCTAGTTATTTTATGGCTTCATCTTTTCCATCCAATATGTGGAATTTTTTCTTGGGGTTAGGTGTGGAATAAAGATCTTAAACACACCCTTCACCCACCCCCAAGCAATAGTTAACCAATTGTCTCCTTCATATTGTCAGAGTAATACATCCTTTCCCACCCATTTGAAAAACTTATGAGCCAGGACCCAGTCTAAGTGTCTTAACACTTAGCTCTCAGTCCCCTGCTATAACTCAATGAAGCAGGTTGGTAATATCGCCATTCACTGGAGGAAACCAAAGCACCCAAGGGTGACCTTGCTTGCTTAATGTCTCACAGTGTGGATGAGGCAGGCCATCCTGGCTTGCAATCTTGTGGATTTATTCAGTCATGAGCTTCCTTATTTCTTTTTTCAGCAGCTTTTCCTGCAGTTGCTTGACAGACTTTCCTTTTGTAAGTAATAGCCATTTCCAGTGCTCCTGTGCTATTCCCTGCCTCGTTGCCTTGGCCAGGACTTCTGTGACAATGTTAAATACCAGTGGGGGGTTGCAGATGGGCGTGGGGGCCTCAAACTACAGGGCCCCCCTTGTTAGGGGCCTAGTTAGGCAGGGACCAGAAAAGTGGCAGTGTCAGTACAATGAAGCAGTGGTCCCCAATTTTGATCTGAAGTAGAGCTGTCATAATAATAATTGAAATTCACAACAAATGTAATGTGCTTGATCCTGAAACCAACCCCCACCACCAAGTCTGTGATAAAACTCTTCCATGAAACTTATGCCTGGTGCCAGCGTTTGGGGACCACTGCAATAAAGGACTCATCTGCCCCGTGGCTGGGCCAAGCCAGGGAAGAAGCTGGCTAAGACTTGACTGGCTGTCTCTATCCCAGGACAGGGGGGGTCTGATTGGCCCAGCCATGGTCAGATGGCTCCCTCTCATCCAGAGCTGTGGCGAGGCAGTAAGCATGGTACACACAGCTCTCATAAGATGAGGGCTTTCAGAAGCCCAGCAGACCCTCTTCTTTGCTCTCCTGGCCTAGGACATCATTCTTCTTATATATGAACCATCATCATGCAGTGGTTTTGCACATGGGCCAGATGACTTGGATTCAAAGCTCAACCAGTTACTAGCTCTGTGTGTTTACCTTGTGCTTATCACTTCACCTCTCAGGGCCTCCGATTCCTTACCTGTAAAAGATGATAATGATTTCTACCTCATCAGGCTTCTATGAGTATTTAATAAACTTATGTAGGGGACTTCCCTGGTGGTCCACTAGCTAACACTCCATGCTCCCAATGCAGGGGGCCTGGGTTTGATACTTAGAGAACTGGATCCCGCATGCTACAACTGAGACTCAGTGCAGCCAACTAAATTTTTAAAAACTTATGGAAAGTATTTAGTCTGAGCCTGCCACATTTTAAGTGCTCAGGAAGTATTAGTTCTCATCACCATCATCATCCTTATTTTTTTTTTCCTGAGACTAGATAGGGTTCTATTGTTCAAGCTTGGGCTTCGGAATAATGAGTCAGGAACTGATCTCAGCTTCCCCAACGAACTCTGTGACCTTCGCCGAGTGAGTAACTTCTGAAGGAGCTTTGGGTTCTTCATCTGCAGAGTGGGAAGAATCACAAACTGACACTCCTTCCCTGGATGTTTCATGTGCTGTCTGTGGTTTGGGGCGATTGTGGAGAGGGAAGAGATCCCCGTTGTCTGGACTCAGTATAGCCCGAGCTCCTCCTGATCACACACCCTGCAAGTGTGACCTAGTGGTGAGGCTGAGGTTAAGACCTGCCTCATCTCCTTCTCAGAGTTGTGCAGGGCCTCTCTGCACGTGGTATGACACCACACCTGTTCCCTGGAAGCTCATCTGCCGCCCCTGGACTGAGAGCAGGACTCAGGTCTGATCCACCCATTCCTGTCCCCTGGCTTCAGTGCCAGGTGGGAGTACAGAACACTCACCTCATCAGGCTTCTTCTCTGGTAAAAGACTGATCTGGACAACAGCTTCTCAGGAAGTGTATTTGTATTTGGTCATACCCCTTCCCCAGTTGGTGATTCTGAAACCTGGCTGCGCATTCGCCTCACCTGGGGAATCTTATTAACAGTTCGGCTTTTCTGGCTTCTCTCCTGGAGCTCCTGTTTGGGCAGGTGTAGAAGATAACTGTCTGCTGGTTTGGCTGCCTGGCAACCATTCTTTGAGATTTTCCCTTGGGGAACGTGCTTCCACCATTCAGTCCATTTATTTACTGAGCTTTACTATATATATGACGGGGGCTTCCCTGGTGGCTCAGAAGTAAAGAATCTGCCTGCAATGCAGGAGACACAGTCCCTGGGTTGGGAAGATCCTCTGGGTTCAGTCCCTGGGTCAGGAAGATCCCCTGGAGGAGGGCATGGCAATGCACTCCAGTATTCTTGCCTGGAGAATCCTGTGGACCAAGAAGCCTGGCGGGCTACAGTTCATAGGGTCACAAAGAGTCAGAAACGACTGAAGCGACTGAGCACACACTGTATGTATGACACCAGTTACTCTAGCACTGGGGACCGGGAGTGAATCAGACACTGAAAGCCCTGCCCTTAAAAATGAGATGACAGTGTCTCTGCTTTTTAAATTTATTTCTTTATTGTGATAAAAGTCACAGAATATAAAACATGCTGCTGCTGCTAAGTCGCTTTAGTCGTTTTCGACTCTGTGCGACCCCATAGACGGCAGCCCACCAGGCTCCCCTGTCCCTGGGATTCTCTAGGCAAGAACACTGGAGTGGGTTGTCATTTCCTTCTCCAATGCATGAAAGTGAAAAGTGAAAGTGAAGTTGCTCAGTTGTGTCCAACTCTTCACCCCATGAACTGCAGCCTACCAGGCTCCTCCATGGGATTTTCCAGGCAAGAGTACTGGAGTGGGGTGCCATTGCCTTCTCCGATAAAACATGCTATTTTAACCATATTTAACTGTACAGTTCAGTTACACTAAGTACATTCATATTGTTCTGCAACTCTCACCATCATCCATCTTCCGAATTTTTCACCTTCCTAAATTGAAAGTCTGTCCCCATTAAACACTAACTCCCATCCCCCATCCCCATCCCCTGGAATCTGGCACTGACTCTGTGAACTTGACTATTCTAGGTACCTCCTGTAAGTGAAATCAAGCAGTATTTGTCTGCTTCACTGGTGGCTCAGATGGTAAAGAACCTGCCTGCAATGCGGGAGATCTGGGTTCAATCCCTGGGTTGGGAAGATCCTCTGGAGGAGGGCATGGCAACCCACTCCAGTATTCTTGCCTGAAGAATCCCTAGGGACAGAGGAGCCTGGCAGGCCACAGTCCATGGGCTCCCAAAGAGTCAGACACAACTGAGCGACTCAGCACACACTCGATGTATATTGGGATGAATGTTTAAGGTTAACTTAATATATGAAGATGACAATATCTTGTAAGTTATAAATTATCTTATAAGTTACATATTAGATTAGATACATTAGATAACAGTCATTTTCTGATTTCAGTAATTACACTCTTAATTAGAATATCATTGTTCTTCAGAAACAGGCACTGACTTCTGTACGGGTTAAAAAGAAGAACCAATTCTTGGAAAAAGGACCAGCAAACCAGTATTGGCTGAGCAATCGTAAAATTGACTAAAATATTTATTCTTTTTCAGTTTGGGGGTAATGGTCATGAAGACTCAGCCCTAAGGAAATGCTTTGTTTTATAGAATAGGTTTCTATTCAAGAAGTCAGTGTGCATATGCACAATTTTGAGTTTAAAGGTTCTAAAAACATTAGGAGGTAGGAAGTTTATAGATTCTTTTCTTTCTTTATACTTTTGTGTCTTTCTCACATTTTCCAGAAGGAACTTTTGGAAATAGGAGTGAGAAGCAGCTTTAAGAAAAGAAAGCCCCTCCCCCCGCTTGTGGAATGTTCTGGTCCATATGGTTTGGCTGTGGAACCATGAGCAGGCACGGGTCCTTCCCATCGGCGCCCCCCTGCTACAGTAACTGGTTCAGGAAGGGGGGTCTCGTCAGACCACTCAGAATTAATACGTATCATTTGCCGGAAAGCACCAGGAAAGAGGTATTTTTCTTTCTGCTGGGATCTGAAGTTGTGGGGCAGAAACCTAATGCCACTGGGGACCGTCTTTTCCAAGGGGTCAGACAGAAAGAAGATAGAAATGGTTAGTTCCTGATAAGCTCTGGAAGTAACTGGTGTTGGAATAACCCCTGCATTTGTCTGCATGGTGACCCAAAAGATTTCTTTTTTTTTTTTTTTCCCCTCCAGCCAGTTTGAGTTGGGTCTCAGCCACTGGCAACCCAAAGAGCTCTGTAAGTAACAAAATAATCTTAGTGGGCCCTAGAACCTGGAGCTTAAACATTTTCCACAAATGATTTGCATCAAGTTTCAGAACCACTTTGCTAGGGTTTTCCGAGTGGTAATTCTCAGAGTTCAGTGAGCAGCAGACTTGTCTGGAAGTCTTGCTAAAAATACAGAGCCTCTGCTCTGTTCCGGACTGCTGGAGATTCTGATCTGGAACCTGAGGGCAGGGGATCTGAGTTTTGAGCAGCATCCACTCTGACAAAGGACAGAGATCATGCCCAGTCTAAGGCTTTACCCCTGGTTGGGGCCCAGGGTCTCTCTCAATTGAATGAAAGTAAAGTTTGAGTCTTGATCACCTTTGGAAAATCATTCCTCTCCTGCCTGTTACCCAGCTGTGCACACTGCATGATGTTTTAATAAATCTAACCAAGGGACTTCCTGGTGGTCTAGTGGTTAAGACGTTGCCTTCCAATGCAAGGGCTTTGGGTTCCATCCCTGGTTGGGGAGCTGGGATCCCACATGCCTCGCAGTCAAAAAACCCCAAAACATAAGAACAGAAGCACTGTTGTAACAGACTCACTTTAAAAATGGTCCACATCACCCCTGCGCCCGTATCACCACTGTTGAACCTGGGAACCTCAGCTACTGAAGCCCGCTCACACTAGAGCCCATGCTCCGCAACAACAGAAGCCACCATGACGAGAAGCCTGCACGCCGCAACTAGAGAGTAGTCCCCACTCACCGCAACCAGAGAAAGCCCACGCAGCAATGAAGACTCAGCAGAGCCAAAAACTTTAAAAAGTTAAAAAAAAAAACTTAAGAAATCTAACCAAAGGAACTATGGTTAGATATGTGAACTTCATTAGTGTAATGGTTTAACCAGTGTGGACCCCTCAAGTAATTTGGAAACAGCTGGATATTGTCTAAGCTGGAATTGTTGCTTCAAATTCAAAGCAGTCTGCTCTTGAAGAAAGATTTTGGCAGTAGTGGAAAATGTTCCAGAGAGTAATTACTCACTGACTTAGTCTGAGGTAATTTTTGGTGAATGCTTCCCTCACGTGTGTGTTGTGTGTGTGTGTACATGTGGACCCATACTTACTTGGAGGTGAAGGAAGGTCCATAGCCCTTTTACTTGGGTGAAAGGGAATCTTTTGAGTTGACCCATCAGGCCAGAAAATCCCTTTTCACATACCGACTTGTAGCAGCTTTGCTCTTGAGGCCTCTGAGAGCTGGGGGAAGAAGGACGTGGAGCCTGAATGAAATGCCCCATTGGCCCTCACCCCAGGCACGTGTGGCTTTGCCATTGTCTAAAGTCTTCCCCCCCAAAAGGATTTGTACGCTACACTGAGTTCCTGTACCTCAGCCACCAGGAATTAGGGCGTGGGTTGGCCATGATTATGCAAATTTAAACTGATCATCTTCAGATATTTTTGTTTGTGTCCCCTCAAGAGAATTCTGATAAGCCACACCTCCTTTTACATTATAAAGCTAACATCTAAAATGATTTTATGGTAACATAAGATTTTTCTTATTTGTGGGAGAAAGACAAGAGTGCATATTTTGTAAGATGAGATAAGATGAAGACTGACTGTAATTGAAATAACTATTCTAGGATATGATTAGATAAAGTAGGTTTTTCACGCCTCTATTAAATACAACATTCAGACTCTGAAAGAAATCAGATTTGGACATTTTTTCTGGTGGATTTCAAAAGTTTTGGTGGTCCTGCAAAACATTCCGTTTAAGTGAATCAAGATCACTAACCTTCGGCAGTTCTGAATTTAGGCAATCCCAGTATGGACCAAAATATCCTGTTTTTAAGGCCAAGTTTCATATCTAACAGAAGTATGTGTAAGTCAGGGAAAGACAGGCAAGTCTGGGAGCTTAAGGAGCTTTATTATTCATTAAAGACTGCTTCTCTAAAACCAGTATTTTGATGCTTTCTGTTGCTTGGAGGCCTGGAGATTTATACACCCTGCTGGGCAGTGCTTTTTGGGAAGAGGTGGGAGGTTGTGCAATGAGGGCTGGACAGCTGAGAAGGCTGGCTGGTTCACAGATCAGTCTCAGGAAGGAAACCTGCAGCAGTTGACAGTCTCTTCCCTTAGAGACATTTGTGTTCTTGGATCAACTGAAAGTCTCTTTAAACCCCTGGAGAGAATACTTCCTCTGAGCATGAAGACTGAGCTGAAAGAATTTCGCTGTTTCTTGTCCCATTGATGAGGAAGTCCAGAGGTATCTAGGTTACCGAGATGGTTGACTGGTTCACCACGGTCACCACTACTGCTGTCATCATTGCAGATCCAGTTGATCTCATCTCCTGGCTCAGCAGGCTTCCTCCTCCTGTGTGCATGGTCCAGGAGCCACTTCTGCAATCCTGGGCATCCTGGCCAGATAGGATAGTGTATAAGGGAGAAGGAAGCTGGTACCTGTCCCCTGAAGCCCCAACCAGTCTCTTCTTGCTTCTTGTTGGCCAACTGGCTTAGGCCAGACCATCTCCTACCGAGAGGTAACAAACTACCATGTTAGTATGTAAAAATTCTAAACATCACTTCTCTATCACTCATTAATATGGTGGCTAAAAGCCGGTTGTCACATGCCTTTACACCATGATTCCCCTCTGCTGCTGCTGCTGCTGCTAAGTTACTTCAGTCGTGTCTGACTCTGTGCAACCCCATAGACGGCAGCCCACCAGGCTTCCCCGTCCCTGGGATTCTCCAGGCAAGAACACTGGAGTGGGGTTGCCATTTCCTTCTCCAGTGGGTGAAAGTGAGGTCGCTTAGTCGTGTCCAACTCTTCGCGACCCCATGGACTGCAGCCCACCAGGCTCCTCCATCCATGGGATTTTCTAGGCAAGAGTACTGGAGTGGGGTTGCCATTTCCTTCTCCAGTGGGTGAAAGTGAGGTCGCTTAGTCGTGTCCAACTCTTCGCAACCCCATGGACTGCAGCCCACCAGGCTCCTCCATCCATGGGATTTTCTAGGCAAGAGTACTGGAGTGGGGTGCCATTGCCTTCTCCGGAGTCCCCTCTAGTCAGTATCTAAACTTGCATCACTTGCATCAGCCTTGGTTGACTGGTTTCATGTTCACAGGTGGTTCTGACCTTCTGATTGTATTTAAAATGTAACTTTGAGACTTTGCCTGCTTAAAATGTTGTAGTGAGTTTTGAGAGCATAAATTTTTCCCACATAAGAATTAGGTGAAAACACATCAAGAACTATATACACTCAGTGAAGTTTGTGTATTAAAAACCAAAGAGGCATTTTACTGGGAAAAGAATTTTAACCTGAAAGACATTCTTTGTTGTGTACCTGTCTCATAATAAGCCCTCAATAAATGTTACTTGTTATTCATATTGGTAGGGTATTTGTTAAAATCTGTAATACCCTGCTTCCCTAAATTAACAGTGTCTAATAAAGTAGCCATTCAGGAAATGTTTGTTGAGTGAATTAGAAAGCACAGGGTAGTGATTGAATTGACAGCCTTGGAATTGTTGTTGTTCAGTCACTAAGCTGTGTCCGACTCTTTGCAGCCCCATGGACTGTAGCCTGTCAGGCTCCTCTGTCCATGGGGTTTTCCAGGCAAGAATACTGGAGTGGGTTGCCATTTCCTTATCCAGGGGATGAAACCTGACCCAGGGATCAAACTCCCATCTCCTCCATTGGCAGGAGAATTCTTTACCACTGAACCAGCAGAGAAGCCCAATAGCCCTGTTATTAGGCAGACCTAAATTCTAATCCCACTTCTGCCATCTTTTAGCCTTGATTAATTTCCTAGTAAAAACAGGATTAACTCTAAAGGTACTGAGTTAGTACGGCTAGGCTAGGTTATGCTGCTGGAACAAATAACCCTAATATCTCAGTGACTTAAAAGATAGGGATTGTTTTCTTTATTACTACCACATGTTCCTTATGGGTTGATAGTATTCCCTGTTCTGCATCATTCTCATTCAGAGATCCAGGTTCTGCCATCTAGAAGATGTTCACTCATGCAGGAAGAGGAGAGTGGGGGATTGTATATCAGCTCTCAGAGGATCCCACGTGGAACTGACCCACATTGCTTCTACTTATATTTCATCGGCCAGTGAAATATAAGCCTTCAGTGTGGTCATACCCTTTGCCTAAAGGGTGAGTCAGAACTAATACAATTGCAGTGCGGTCTAAATAAGAAATTTGTGAAGCATTTAGCACTGTGTCTTATGTTAAATAGGAAGTTTAAGTGCCGTTTTGTTATGGTTGACGATGATGATAGGAAAATAAGTGGTTATTACTTTCATTCTGCAAATTTGCAGTGAGGTCTAGTGGTTGAGCTCTGTGACTAAGGTGCTGGCTTGAGTTCCAAAGTCAGTGGCCCTCCTTGCTAATAACCCCGTTGTTGAAGAGTGGTTCTAGTAGTGAGCTCCTTGGGGATGTGGGAATGTGATGTTCATGCATGGAAGGGATCATTCCAGAGCCTGCCCCTGACACAGCCGAGAGTAGATTGTTACAGTTGTTGTCACCCACATTGTTCCATTAGCTGAGCCTGAATTATCCTACATAGAGTAAGTTCAAAATTACTTAGCTTTTCTCTTTTGTTTCTTTTCCCCTACACCCCATTCACTCCACACACACTGTACAGATTTTTGCTTTGTTATTTATTTATTTGGCTGTGTTGGGTCTTCGTGGCAGCACACGTGGTCTTCATTGTGTCATGCAGGATCTTTCGTTACATAGCCTGGACTCTCCAGTTGTGGCGTGAAGGCTCTGGAGCACTTGGGCTCAACAGTTGTGGTGTGCGGGCTTTAGTTGCTCTGAGGCATGTGGAATCTTAGTTCCCTGACCAGGGATCTAACCTGAGACCCCTGCATTGCAAGGCGATTCTTAACCACTGGACCACCAGGGAAGTCCCAACCCTACAGGTTTTGATATGTCATTTCTTTAAAAAATGTATGAATCATACATTTTTTAAATAATTAGCAATTTTAAGGTACCTTTATTGAGGTATGACTTTTTATACCTGGATTCTGCCACTAGCAATCTGTTTTTTAGGCTCTCCATGTTTTAACATATTTCAGTTCACTCCTTTTGTTGCTGAATAGTATTCTATCGTATGAGTATACTGCCTTTTGTTTACCCATTCACCAGTTGATGGATACTTGGATTGTTTCCAGTGTTAGGCTAATATGACTCATGCTGTTACGAACATTAGAACATTCATGTACAAGTCTCTTTGTGGACATTTGTTTTCACTTCTACCTAGGAGTGAAATTGCTGGGTCATTTGATAACTCTGTGTTTAACATCTTAAGAAACTGCCAAATTGTTTCCCAAAGTGACAGTACTGTTTTACAGTCCCATGAGCAGTGTATTGAGGATTCCAGTTTTTCCATATTCTCATCAACACTTGTTATTACAGCCATCCTAGTGGCTGCGCGGTGGTATCTCATTGTGGTTTTGATTCACATTTCCCTATCGACTAAGGATGTTGATCATCTTTTTATGTGCTTGTTGGCCATATTTATATTTTATTTGGTGAAATGTCTCTCTGAATTGTCTACTCATGCTTAATCTTCTTATTTGGTTGTAAGAATTTTTTTATGTTGTAGATAACAGTCAGTTGTCAGATATATAATTTGCAAATAATTTCTCCTGGACTGGGATTTGTCTTTTCATTTTCTTAATGATGTCTTTCGAGGTGCAGAAGTTTTAAATTTTGATAAAATCCAGTTTATCAACCTGTCCTTTTATGGAACCTGCTTTTGTGTCTGCCTGATCCAGTGTCAGAGATATTTTTCTTACATTTTCTCCTAGAAGTTTCATACTTTGAGTGTAACTTGACCTAAAGCCCTGTTATCTATTTTGACATCAGTTTTGTGTGTTATTTGAGGTAAAGATCTAAATTTATCTGTTTGTATGTGACTGTCCAGTTGTCCCAGCACCGTTGGTTGAAGAAAAACAGTTATTGCATTGAGTTGTGTTGGCACTTTTGTTGAAAACTCTCAGGTTGTTTTTGTAGTTTTTTGCCACCCCACATGGCTTGTGGGACCTTAATTCCCTGACCAGAGATGGAACCCAGGCCACTACAGTGAAAGCGCCAAGTTCTAACCACTGGACCACCAGGGAATTGTATTTGCAGATGTTAAACCAACCTTGCATTCCTGGGCTAAATCCCTCTTGGTCATGTTGCTAGATTTAGTTGCTAATATTTGTTCAGGATTTTGGTATGTATCTGCTTCCCTGGTGGCTCAGAGGGCTTCCTTAGTGGTTCAGACAGTAAAGAATCTGCCTGCAATGCAGAAGACCCAGGTTTGATCCCTGGGTTGGGAAGATTCCCTGGAGAAGGGAATGACTACACACTCGAGTATTCTTGCCTGGAGAATCCCATGGACAGAGGAGCCTGGCAGGCTACAGGTCATGGGATTGCAAAGAGTCAGACGTGACTGAGCGACTAATACTTGGTGTACATATTCATGAGTCATAATGGTATGTACTTGCTTTGTTTTTTTATGATCTTATCCAACTTTGGTAGTAGGATAATACTGGTTCCATGGCATGAATTGGAAATATCTTCTCCTCCTATATATTTATTGGAAATTTATGAAGGATTGATTTTATATCTTGTGTAAGCTTTTCACAGAATTCACCAGTGAAAGCATCTGGGATGAACTTTTTTTTATGGAAACATTTTTAATTACCTCTGTAAAATCATTTTCTTGTTAGGTCTAATCAGATTCTTTTTTTTTTAATGCAGGTTTTGATAATTTGTGATTTTTTAGGATTTTGTTCTCTTCATCTAAGTTGACTAATTTGTTGGCATAAAAGTTCAAAGTATTCCCCTATATTCCTGTTAATTTCTGCATAGTTGGGATTTTTTTCACACCTTATATTTTCTTTTCTCTCTCTTTTTGGGTAGTCTAGCTAAAAGTTTGTTCATTTTGTTGACCTTTTCACTAAGAACCAACTTGTAGTATATGTGCTGCCAAAGCAAGCATAAGAACTAACTTTTAGTTTAACTGACTTTTCTGTTTTGTCAGTTTTTAATTTCATATGATTTGTTTTTTAATTGAGTTATATTGACAATATAGCATTATGTTAGTTTCAGATTTCAAACCATTACTATTTATATGTATTGTGAAATGATCACAGTAAGTCTAGTTACATCTGTTATCATACATAGTTAAAAATTGTTTTCTTGTGATAAGAACGTTTAAGATTTACTCTTAGTAATTTTCAAATGCAATGCAGTATTAACTATAGTCACCATGCTGTATATTATATCATCATGACTTATTTCTTTTATAAATGGAAGTTTGTGTTTTTTGACCACTGTATCCCCATTGCCCACCTCTGGCAACCCCCAGTTTGTTTTCTACATCTGAGTTTATTTTTTGTTTGTTTGTTTAGGTTCCTCATGTAAGTGAGATCTTATGGTATTTGTCTTGTTCTGACTATTTCACTTAGCATAATGCCTTCAAGGACCCATCTATGGCAAGATTTTATTCTTTTTAGGACTGAATAATATTCCATTGTGAGTGTATCGCATTTTTGTTTTTTAAAGTTTATCTGTTTATTTTTGGCTGTGCTAGATCTTCATTGCTTCTTTTTCTCTAGTTGCGGCAAGCCAGGGCTCCTGTCTAGTCGTGGTGCTCAGGCTTCTCATTTCCGTGAGGTCTCTTGTTGTGGACTGTGGGCTCTCGGGCATGTGGACTCAGTAGTTGTGGCTTCTGGGCTCTAGAGCACAGGCTCAATAGTTGTGACACATGGGTTTAGTTGCTCTGTGACATGTGGAGTTTTCCCAGATCAGGGATCAAACCTGTTTCTCCTGCATCAGCAAGTGGATTCTTCACCTCCGAGCCACCCGGGAAGCCCTATCTCACATTTTCTTCATCCATCCATCCACGGAAGGAAGTTTACGTTGTTTCTGTATCTTGACTCTCGTAAATAATGGCTGCGTGAACGTGGGGGTGCATATATCTTTTTGAGTTAGTGTCTTTGTTTTCTTTGGATAAATACTCAGAAGTGGAATTGCTGGATCTTATGGTAGTTCTATTTTTAATGTTTTGAGGAATCTGCTCATCTGTTTTTAGTTTCTTCAGGTGAAAGCTTAAGTTATTGACTTGAATTCTTTCTTATTTTCTAATAAAGGCATGCAAAGCTATAAATTTCCTTATAAATACTGATTTGACTGCATTCCATAAATGTTGATATGTTTTTATTTTATTCAGTTTAAAATATTTTCTAATTGTCCTTGTGATTTCTTCTTTAACTCCTGGGTTATTTAAAAGTGTCTTATTTGATCCAAATATTTGGAGGTTTATCAGATCTCTTTCTGTTGTTGATTATTGATTTAATTCTCTGTGTTGGAATAATATTCTTTGTATCATTTCAACCCTGTAAAAAATTTAAATCTTATAGAGAAATGCAAAAATACCATGGGTGGAACAAATGGTTATCTTCATGCAGAAGAACAAAGTTAGATTCTTACCTCACACCATATACAAAATTACCTCAAAATAGATCATAAACCCAAATGTAAGAGCTAAAACTGTAAAACTCCTAGAAGGAAATATAGGAGTATGTCTTTGTGACCTTGGGATAGAGTAGTGGTTTCTTAAATATCACTCCAAAAGTACAAGTAACAAAAGAAAAAATAAATATATTGGATTTTAATCAAAATAAACTATTTTATGTGATTCAAAGAACACCGTCAAGAATATAAAAACACAAACCATAAAATGGGTGGAAATGAGCTCTTGATTTGATGCTCCTTGTGCATAATAATCTGTTTCTTTCTGCCTACTTTTAAAGATTTTATCCTTGTCTTTGTATTTCAACAGCTTGATTATGTGTTTCTAGGTGTGACTGTCTTTTTAGTTGTCCTATATGTAGTTTGTTGGGCTTCTTGGACATGTAGACTGGTGTTTTTCATTAAATCTGAGATGTTTTTGGCCATTACTTGTTAAGATTGTTTTTTTCCCCTTCCCTTTTCTCTTTCTTCCTCTTTTGGAACTTTCATTATACCTGTGTTATTGTCCTTCCTTCATTTCTCCCCCCATTTTTTACTGTTTCAGATTGGGTAAGTTTTGTTGATCCACCTTTAAAGCTCACTGGTTATTTCTTTTGCCATTTCAAATCTGTTGAGCTCCTCAAGTGCGTTTTTCTTTGCAGTTATTATAAACTTTAATTTTAAAAGTTTCTTTTTAAAAAAATTATTTCTTTATTGTCTCTACTTTTAATTCTTTACACATACTTTCCTTTAGTTGTTAACTTATTTACAGTAACTCTCTGAAGTCTTTGTTTGCTAAGTCTAACTTCTGAACCCTCTCAAAGACAGTTCCTGTTAACAACTGCTGCTTTTCCTGAGTGTGGGTCACACCTTACTATTCCTGTGTGTGTCATATTCTTATGTTGTTGTTGAGAACTGCACATTTTAGATTGTATATTGCGGCAATTCTGGATTCTGATCCCTTTTTCCACAGATCATTGTTTTTCTAAAGTTGTTTTGTTCTTTTTACTCATTGAATGACTTTCCTGGGCCAATTCTTTGGTTTCTCTCTCTCCTATCATATAGAAACTGATGCCCATGCTCTTTAAAAAAAAAAAAAAAGAAGGTCTTAATTATAAGCTTTACTTACTAGAGGTTGTCCTAGGTTCAGAATGATTTGGTGGTGGTGGTTTATTCGCTAAGTTGTGTCTGACTCTGGTGACCCCATGGACTGCAGCCCACCAGGCTTCTCTGTCCATGAGATTTCCCAGGCAAGAGTACTGGAGTGGATTGCCATTTCGTTCGCTAGGGGATCTGGAGCCAGGGATCGAACCCATGTCTCCTGCTTTGGCAGGCTGATTCTTTATGTCTGAGCCACAAGGGAAGCCCTCAGTGTGGCTTAGTGGCCAGCTGATGCTTGATCAGAGGTTGTGCTGAAAATCCTCTGAATCGGTAAGGCAATCTTTTGTGTGGATTGGGTAATATTTGCAAAGTTTAAACAGTCTATGAATTTTCCTCTGTTACTGCTTTATGCCTGGTCATCTGGTATCTTCTTTGCATAGTCTGAAGGGCTCATGTTCAGCCAGGCATATGTGGATAGTGAAGGCCCTCTCTTGTGTCCCTGGAGCTTGCATATGGCCTTGTATAAATATACATTCTTCCAGACCAGCAGGGATACCCAGGAGCTTACAGGCCCAGTATGGCTGTCTCATTCTCTGGATCTTCCTATGAAAGTTCGGGTTAGTCTGCAGGTCCATTGCTTGCTCCAGCCTGGTTGTAACCACAGTTCAGCTGTGATGATGGCTTCTCCTATTTGTTTGCTACTGAGACTGCAACTATTTTAATAATGCTCAGGGGTGTGGGGTTTTGCCTTGCCCCTCTCCGATTCGGTCAGCCTCTCCAGCAGTGAAGTTTTCATGGCTTGCTCTGCTTTGGTTAAACTGTAGCGCAGATGGAGCATGTGATGGGAGTAACCTAAGTTAAATACCACATACCTCCACTATTCTTACTCAGAGTTCAGCAGTTTTTCTTATATAAGTGCTTCTTAGGTTATTGTATGTGTTTGGGTGATTTCTGGTGTCTTCAAATGTTTGTGTTTAGTAGTTTTGTCCATTTTTTTAAAATTGGTTTTTGGGAGAAAGGATTTTGAGTTCCTCATTTCACCATTCCAGACGTTTGATTGACACTTTTGACTTTTGATTTCCTATTTAACTTAAGACACCCACATGTATTTATGAATTTTGCAGATTTCAATTATGTAACCCTGGCTACCCCTTTTGATCCATTGGAGAACTTTTATTTATTTATTTTAAAATGCTTTTCTTTATTTGGCTGCCCAGGTCTGAGCTGTGGCACTCGGGATCTTCAGTTGCTCCATGTGAGCTCCTAGTTGTGTCATTGGGCTCAAGTTTCCTGACCACAGGTTGAACCTGGGTCCCCTACATTGGGAGTGTGCAGTCTTAGCCATTAGACCACCCATTGGAGAACTTTTTAAATTGCTTTTATGTTTATTTGTATTTTACATTTTACCTTTTATCGTGAACAGTTGCCAACATGTACAGCATATATGATCTCGTCCTAACTAATCTCACCTCATTAATATTCTGATTGTGCCTGCTTCTCCCCACCATTAGTTTGAAACAAGTGTTCTACATCTTATCCAAGCCACAGATATCTCAGTATGTAATTCTAAAAGGAGACGGTCACTTTTTGAAAACATAACCACAATGCCATTATTGCAGCTCAAACAATTAATAGTAATTGCTTAATATCATCACATAAACTTGGAGAACTTTGAAAAATAAGATGCCCAATCCAATGAGATCAGACTCTCTAGGGCTGAGGTCTTGGCATCAGGATATAGGATTAAACTCCCCAGGTTTGTTCGCTTGTTTATTTTTATTTATTTATTTGGCTGCCTCAGGTCTTCATTGCATCATGCAGGATCTTTCGTTGCTGTGCACAAACTCTCTAGTTGTGGTGAGTGGATTTAGTTTCCCAACTAGGGGTGGAGCCCACATCTCCCACATTGCAAGGTGGGTTCTTAACCATTGGACCACCAGAGAAGTCCCCCACTCCCTAGGTTTAGAACCGCTAAGTTAGATTTCTCTTTACCCTTTTCCAAAATTGTGTTTATTTCTAGTTTAAATGCATTAGGATCAGTGTGTTGTGATAGGAAAAATTCTCTTTGGGGAAATTTGAGAATTTTCTTAACATAGGATCAGTTTTTATGAATATTCAGTGGATATTTTATAAAGAATAAATCTTATCTGCTTTCAGGTAAAGAGTTTTATATCAACTTTTAAAACGAAATTGCTACCAACAAGGACCTACTGTCCAGCACAGGGAACTGCTCAATATTCTGTGATAACCTAAATGGGAAGAAAATTTGAAAAAGAATAGATCCTTATATACGGATAACTGAATAAGTTTGCTGTACACCTGAAACTAACACAACGTTGTTAATCAACTGTGCTCCAATAGAAAACAGAGAAAGCAAGTTGCTAATTTATGTTATTCAGCTTCTCTGTAGCCTTATTATTTGGCCACATTATCTATTGTTACTCTCCTGAAAGGAGTGTGTGTGTGTTTCCCACAGTCATTATGATTTTGTCTATTCTTATATTTCTAATGGTTTCTGTTTTAAGCATTTAATGCTTATTTTTAAATTTGTTTTTTGGCCACGTGGCATGTGGAATCTTCCCCCCACCAGGGATTGAACCTGTGCCCCCTGCATTGGGAGCGCTGAGTCTTAATCACTGGACCACCAGTCCTGTTTTAAACATTTAGATTCACATTTCCCTCATAACTTTCTGCCACAAAAAGTTGAGGAAAACAACAGCAGACTGTCTCCTACCCACCCACCCCTCCGTTCCTGCATTTCCAAATCCTTAATTATAGTTGGAATGTTCTCTCATGTCGGTGTCATCAGATGTGCCGGTGACATCAAATGCCATTTCAGCCCTCCTCTAACAGGCCCTGTCAGTCCAGGGTTCATCTTAGGGTCCCAGCCTTTGACTGTGCCTCAGTATGTCTGGACGTGGCCATCTCCTGCCCACCTCCAAAGCATCTGCCGAATTTCTGATCTTTGTGCATGGTGGGCAAGGGAAGCATGTATATTAGAAATAGCAAGCTGTGTGCGATTTAACACCTGATTTTTTGTGGCCTTGGTGTGTGCTGGGCTCGCTCTCCACTCCCGCTGTTAGTACCATTTGGTCTAGACACAGAGTGTCTCCCCCACCCCCAATTCCCCTGCTGTGTGATCCACGGCTCAGTGTTTTTCCCCCTGAAATAAGTGCTAATTGGTTTTCAGTTCCGCTTGGATTTTAATGCTGCCCACTTCAGCCTTGGTCCAGAAACACTGATACATCTGAAGAGGTACCCCTCAAGAGGAGGAGTCTTCATGGCAGGGAGCTGGCAGGCTCTGCCCTCCCCAGCTTGCCATGGTGGCCGTGGGCCCCTGCCAGCCACACGTGCCACCTGCTTGGACTCCACAAGGGGTGTTCCGCAGAGACCTGCTCACAGTGGCGAGGACAGGTTTGGACAGAGCTTCTTTGCCTCCATGAGTGGAGAGCAATCAGGTCTTGGTGGGTAGGGGCTGGGGGAGTGTCATTAGACCAGCTTTGGGGTGGTGGGTTGGGGACTCCTGATCTGAGAGTGTTGCCATGTCTTCTGGATGACTCCTGCCAGAGGCCCACCTCCCTCTGCCTTGCCCATCTGGGGTCGGCTCTGCTCTCAGGGCTGCTGCCGTGCCAGCCATCTGGGGTGGGGAGGTGGTTTTGATCCGCCTCCACTCTCCTTTCTGGTGTTTACTTCTGTGCAGAATGCTGTCCGGAATTGCCCCACTTCTGGGCAGCCCCCAGAGGCTTGCCCCTCTGCAGCCCATCTTCCCTTCTCCTCACTCATCCAGGCCCTGGGGGCGTGGGGAGGCTAATGTCAGTCATGCTGATAGAGACCAGGGGCACAGGGAAGATCGGGCCATTTCTAGACCCCGGGAAGGGGGACGGAGCAGTTCCCACAGGCCTGAGGAGCAGAACGGTGGTTGGAAACAAGGCCTCCGGAAGTAGACAGATCCAGCACCTCCCCCGCCAGCCGGGGCATTTGGTGACGGTGACCCCACCCCTCCAGGCCTCAGGTTCCTCTTCACAGTATTAGTTTTCTGGAGCTGCCATAACCAAGTACCATGAACTGGGTGGCTTAAACAATTAAATGTATCATCTAGAGGCTAGACGGGGAAGGCAATGGCACCCCACCCCAGTACTCTTGCCTGGAAAATCCCATGGATGGAGGAGCCTGGTGGGCTCCAGTCCATGGGGTCGCTAAGGGTTGGACACGACTGAGCGACTTCACTTTCACTTTTCACTTTCATGCACTGGAGAAGGAAATGGCAACCCACTCCAGTGTTCTTGCCTGGAGAATCCCAGGGACGGGGGAGCCTGGTGAGCTTCTGTCTATGGGGTCGCACAGAGTCGGACACGACTGAAGCGACTTAGCAGCAGCAGCAGAGGCTAGAAGTCCAAGATCCAAGTGTTGGCAAGGTTGATTCTTTCAGAGGGCCATGGGGAAGACTGTTTGCGTCACTCCTAGCTCCTGGCAGTTTGCTGGCAGTGTTTGGTATTCCCTGATTTCTGGTGCATCATTTTGAGCTCTGTCTTCACTTTCACATGGTACATGGTGTTCTCCCTGCAGGTGTATGTCTGTGTCCAAACTCCTCTTTCTTCTAAGGGCACCAGTCATACCGGGTTAGGGGCCCACCCAATTCCAGAGTCACTTTGTGAAGTCAAAGTGTTAGTTGCTCAGTCACGTTCTATTCTACGACCCCATGGACTGTATAGCCCGCCAGGCTCCTCTGTCCATGGAATTCTCCAGGCAAGAATAAGGGAGTGGGCTGCCATTTCCTTCTCCAGGCATCTTCTCAACCCAGGGATCAAACCCACATCTCCTGCATTAGAGGCAGATCCTTTACTGTCTGAGCCACCAGGGAAGCCCAGTATAACTTTATTCTAACATAATTGGTTACATCTACAACAACTCTGTCTCCAAATAAGGTCCCATTCTCAGGTGCTGAAGATTAGGACTTCAGTGTATGAGTTTCGGAGGTGACACAGTTCAGCTCACAGCAGAAGAAAAGCAGCTCTGATAATACTACCCATTACTAGGATTGTTAGGTTACTAAAGCACTCGGCTCAGGTCCTGTCACATCCTAAGTGCCCAGTAAATGTTAGCCTTGTTAATAGGCTCTGGTGATCTCATCTTCCAGTGAGACTATTGAAGTAGCCTCCTAATTGGCTCACTGCTTCTATTCTGGCTTCCTTGATTCATTCTCCAAATATAGAGATAAAGTCATGTTGTATCCTGTACGTGCTTCCCCGGTGGCACAGCGGTAAAGGATCCGCCTGTCAATGCAGGAGATGTGGGTTCGATCCGTGGGTTGGAAAGATCCCCTGGAGAAGGAAATGGCTACCCACTCCATTATTAATACCTGGGAAATCTCATGGACAGAGGAGCCTGGGGGACTACAGTCCATTGGGTCACAGACAAAACTAAGTGACTGAGCACACATGCATACCACATATATAAACCCTCCAGTGGCTTCCCATTTCTAGTAGTCAGGAAATTAGGATTGCAGGAAACAAAACCCAATCCAAACTGGCCGAAGGAAATTCAGAAATCATTGGTATGACATGATTTTTTAAATTATTTTTTATTGGAGTATACAATAGTTGTTTTACAATATTGTGTCAGTTGGTATGACATAATTGAAGTTCATTATGTCATGAACTTCATGCTTTAGATGCAACTTGATCCAGAGCTCAAATTATGCTATCACCAATACTGAGTTTTTCTCCTCGATCGCTCAGTTGGTTCCTCTGAGCTGTTTTTACTCATAACAGTTCTGACACCAAATGTGTGGGTGTTTCCCTCATAACATCCAGTCCTTCAACTCTCTAGACAGTAACCAGGTGTCCCACAACTCAATCCAGTTCTGAAAATAGCTACCCTGAGTTGTCACAGACCCCATAGGTGAAGGGCTCAGTTCCACAAGGCTGCCCCCACTTTCATGCCAGGTGCAAGGCCCGGGTGGCCCACTGTCCTGCTGACCATCTGACTATAAATTGAGGGTTCCAGTGACTCCAATTTGTAGTTAAACCTTCTAAATTGAGAGTTTCAGGTTTGATATTGAGTTGGCTAAAAAGTCTATTCAGGTTTTTCCTTAAGATGTTATGGAAAAACCCAATCGAACTTTTTGGCCAACTTAACTGTTTTCTAGATGCACATCTCTGGTGGCACAGTGAATAAGAACCCACCTGTCAATGCAGATGAGACATGCCTTTGATCCCTGGTCTGGGAAGATCCCACATGCCTTGGAGCAGCCAAGCCCATGTGCCACATCTACTGAGCCTGTGCTCTAGAGTCCACTTGCCACACAACTCCTGAAGCCCAAGTGCCTAGAGCCTGTGCTCCTCAACAAGAGAAGCCACGGCAATGAGAAGCCTGCACACTGCAAGAAAGATGGAGTGCAACCAGAAAAAAAAAACAAAAAACAAAACTGTTTTAAAATAAAGATAATTTGCTGTAACAGCTCACAGAAGACTGGAAAACACCTTACTTAGCTTTACTGGTTTATGATAAAGGATGCAGCACAGGATGAGCCCAGTGGAAAGGATGCACAGGGTAGAGTGTGGGAGGAGGGCCGCAGAGCTTCCACGGCTCCCCGGCGCCACACTCCCCGCGCCTCCACCTGTTCACCAGCCTGGACGCTCTCCCAACCCATTGTTTAGGGTTTGATGGAGATCTCAGTATGTAGGTGCAGTTGATGAAATCACTGGCCTTTGGTCATTATCTCAACCTCCAGCCCCCATCCTTTCCTGTAGGTCGAGGGTTGCGGCGGACAGTTAACAACCCTTTGAGGATGCCTCGGTCTTTCTGGTGTGACCGGCCCCCATCCTGAAGCTCTCAGGGGCCTCTCAGTCAAGAGTCACTTTGTGAGCATAAACTCAGGTATCGTTACACACAGCAAGATGTTCCAATCACCCCTGTCATTCAGGAAATTCCAAGGGTTTTAGGAGCTCTGTGTCAGCAACTGGGGACAAAGACCAAATATATATTTATCACAGTTCCAGTCTTAAATTGGTTGTTCTCTGATAGTTATGATTGCAACAACTCTAGCCTCAAATTATGAGGCTCAAGTCCAGTGGAAAAAGAGCTTTCTTAAGCCTTTTTTTTTTTTTTTTTTGGCATGTGGGAATTTCTACAAAAGTTCTGAAGTTCACGGTGAGCCAGCAGAGGTCATGTGTGCAAGTATTACCTTCAGTATGACCTGGGGAAGGTGGGATGCCTTGATGGACTTAATCCTGGGTCAGGGCTGGAGCCCCACTGACATCTCCTGGCCTGCAAGTAGGGGCGATATGGGCTCCAAGTGCAGATAAGGTGCTTTGTGGGAAAAGAGACAGTGGCTGCCAGTGGGGACAAAGAACAATTACCTACTAATTTACTCCTGTACCAATAATAATTTTCAGAGATCCTTTTCATGGCCAGGACTTCCCTGGCTTTCCAGCAGTTAAGATTTTTCATTTCCACTGCAGGGGCGTGGGTTTGTTCCCTGGTTGGGGAACTAAGACCTCCCTCATGCTACGTGGTATGGCCAAAAAAGAAAAAATCCTTATCATGCCCACAATACAGCCGCTGCTGACCTCACTCACGGCATACGAGCCAGTCTTTGATTTAGTTTCTCAAACAAGCCAGGCTTTTCCGACCTCAGAGCCTTTGTTCGTGCGCTTCCTTGTCCTTGAAATGCTTTTCCTGATGGATTTTCTCCTAGCCTTGGTTTTCATCCCGAAGACTGCAGCTTAAACAGCAAGGCTTCTAAGAGTCTCTCCTGGACCATCCTGATTCTAAACTAGGCCCCCTGTTATTCTCGCCTGGCAAACCTTCAGAGCAGTTATCATAATATTTAATTATACGTTATATTTGCCTTCACATGTTTAATGCCTGTCTTCTCCACTGGGCTGTAAACCACAGCAGGTCATGCCCAGGCCTGTTTTTATTTCCTCGCGTTGCATCTGCAGTACATGCTAGGTGCTTAAAAAAAATCTTTTTTAAATGAATGTGGTGGAAGTGGAACGGTTTAATCATTTAAAATTATGATTAACCTGTCATTGAACTATGGCAGGAAACAGTGACTGACCGGAAGTTTTTTAAATCCTGGCAGTGAAATTTCAGAGTGAAAGTTTTACTAGTAGATTAAATGAAATGCCTACCTCAGCTCTATTTTTTATAGGCCTCTGGGTATTAAATGATACCCAAAGTGACCTTCTTTTTGGAGTCTTGGGGCCAGTTGAGATGGTCCATCTCCTAACAATAAAAACTTCACCACATTAACTAGAGAAGGACGAGGAACACACATTTTTAATTAGCTTGTTAGTCATCTTGTATCTGAAGAGGCCAGAGAGGGGGAAGCTAAGGTCAGGCGTTTTAACATTTGGCTGCATTGTCCTCAATCTCTGCAGGCCATGGAGGCTCCTGCACTTGGAAACTTTCCCCATGTGGCTCTGTTCTCTGCTAAAGCCACAGTCAGCCTCTCAGTGCAGAGTGGAGAGGTCACCAAACTGGCATGACAGCCAAGGTGGCTGAACCCTCCTCTCCTGCAAGAGGCAGGGGTGCGGACATTTGAGGCTGGGGAGTGCGCCTTGTGGCAGAGTTAGCTTTGGCAGTCATTGAGTAAAGCAGAAGCACTGTAGGGTCAGATGACCTTGAACTTCCTCTTAAGATGTCTAGTATCACTTAAAAATATGTGGGTTATTTTCAAATATCTTTTGGTATTGATTTCTAACAAAATTCCACAGTGACAAGAGAACAGACTCTGTATGATTTCAATACCTTTAGACCATGAAATTTTTGCGCCTTGTTTTATGTCCCTGAATATGTTCCAGTGTCTCTGAGTTTATAGTCTATGGGAACTTGAACAGAATTTGTATCCTACTATTGTGTAAAAATTGTATAAATCTTCATTATGTTGAATTGGTTCATGGTGCTATTCAGATCTACTATATAATTTTCTGTATATTCATTCTATTAATTTTTGGGAGTTTGATATTGAAACGCCAACTAAAAATTTTAATCCATCTACTTAAAAAGTAATTATAATATATAGTGGAACTGTATGTAACTTTGTTCTGTATTTTCCAAGTCTCCTGTAAATGTGTTATCATACTTTCGTAATTTAAAAATTAAAAGCAAAGAGAAAAAAGATGTTGGGTATTAGTTGAATATGGGTTTGGCTGCTGTAACAGACTCAGAATAGCAGTGGCATCAATGAGGGAGCAATTGATTTCTCTTTCCTGAAACATTTGAGAGTGAGCAGCCCAGGACTGACAATGCAGCTCCACAGTCTCAAGGAGCCAGGCTCCTGCCAGTTTGTTGCTCCCCATTCCTGGGATGTTGTCCTCTTCTGCATGGTCCAGAATGAGTCCCCACTATCACCATGTGTGCCTTCCAGCCCTTGGGAAGGGAGGATATAAGAAAAAGGGCACCTCCCCTTCTTCTTAAAGCGCCAGTTGCTTCTGTTTTGAGACAGAATTTACACACCATAAAATTTACTGTTTCATTTTAAAAAAAGTTTTTTTTAATGTGTACCATTTTTAAGGTATTTATTGAATTTGTTATAATATTGCTTCTGTTTTATGTTGTGGTGTTTTGGCCAAGAGGCATATGGGAACTTAGTTCCCTGACCAATGATAGAACCTGTCCCCCTGCAGTGGAAGCATGGAGTCTTAACCACTGGACTGCCAGGGAAGCCCCAAAATAAAATTTTTGAAATAGGAAGAGTTGTGATATAGTGTGGCAAAACCCAATGACAGGGCCAATAGCAACATGATTTCAAAGTACCAGAAGACATCAATACTGTTTTGAGATGTTTGTAAGAACTGTAGTGTGGTTAAAAAAAAAAAAAAAAAAAACCTGTGATTTCTATTGTAGGTGACAAATTCACAGATATTGTGAAAACTACTGTGGTTTGCCTGTGTTCATAATGGAAGGAAATGCTGAATTTCTGTTAGAAGCTAGTGAAAATAAAAGAGGTAATTAATGGAGCTTCTGAATTCTATCACACTTCAGTGAGCTGACCCAGAAATCAAGTACAGCTCTTCCACTTCTGTCCTGTTGGTCTGAACTTAGGCACATGACCACACTTAGCTGCAAGGGAGGCAGGGAAATGTAGTCTGCGTTCCCATCAATTCTTTCTGACAAGAGCCTCCTGAAGGAGCGGGTTTGCCTCGAGAGGCCATGTTTTAGGAAAATGTGCGTCTTGAGACACTGGAATACTGCTCAGGGTGGTGAGCTGCTAGCTGAACCTGCCTGAGGGAATAGTGTATGCTCGACTCCCCTCTCGCATTCACACCAGAGCAAATGCTCATGAAGTGGAATGCTGGACACCTGTCCCACCTTAATGATTGGTCCTTTGGAGGAAGGAAGGAGTCATGTGCATTGTTGAGTGTGTGCGAGGTAAACATTTGATGCAACCTGTCGGTACCTCTGGACTGCACCATAAGATGTGCGGTTGGCTTCTCAAATGCTGAAGTGGATGTTACATTGAATGCTTGATCTTAAGTGTCAGAACTCATCTTAGACCACACAGGACTGGAAAGGGACTGATTTGCTGGCTCCGAGACCAAGGAGTTTGGCTACAAAGAGAGCAGACAGCTTAGGCATCAAAGGTAGGAAATTGCAGGTCACGTTTGGCCCATTGTCTTGGTCGTAGGGCCAAAGAGCAGTGATGCTGATCATGATGATGGTAACAGCTAGTTTTCACTGAGTGCTTACCGTGTGCCTTGAGTTTATGAGTGAGCTCATTTGACAACCATCTTATGAGCTGAATCCTGCTGTGTCCCCATTTTCCTGATGCACAGGGGTTAATTGGCCTGTGCCCGAGAAAATATAGTTGTTTATTCATGGCAGGGATGGGATTTAAGCACAGAAGGTGTGGCTCTGACCTGTGCTCTTAATTAACCCTCCTGTCATGAGGACAGAAAGTGAGCACAGGAGTAGAAAGCTTGAAATTCTGGAAGGAGGAGTATGTTTACTTTCATGCTTTCATTTCCCCAATATTTATTTTGTTGCTGACTTTTGAGTTGATACCACAATGGTACCGTCACAGACTCCCCTCCTTCTGCTGCAGTACCTAGGGGTTCATCCTCGCCTTCTCAGCTCCACCATTGAAATGCTCAAGTGACTCTGTTGATCTGGTGACCACCCCTTCACCCTGGTTTTGGTTTTAACAGCCAGTGTTTTGCTGTCCTAGTTTTAAACATGAATTTTTGAAAAAGTGGTTGATTTGTTACTCAGTATTTCCAAGGGCCAGATCTGAGCCACCAGACACAGGTACATTATTAAGCAAGTCCCTGCCTTCATGGAATTGACAGTCGGGAGGGGAAGCAAAAGACTCAGACACTCAACAGATAACTTCACCAGCGCCGATGGTGAGAGACACCATCAAGGAGAAATACAGGGAGCTTGGAGAGCATGTGAGGGTTTTCTGGTGGCTCAGTGGTAAAGAATCCACCGCCAATGCAGGAGGCACAGGTTTGATCCCTGGATTGGGAAGATCCCCTGGGGAAGGGAATGGCAACCCACTCCAATATTCTTGTCTGGAGAGTCCCATGAACAGAAGAGCCTGGAGGGCTACAGTCCATGGGGTCGCAAAAAGAATCGGACATGGCTTAGCAGCTAAACAACAACCGAGAGCATATGAACGTGTGGAACATAGGTCCTGGGTTGGGGGAGGGTGGTGAGGAGGGGCAGGGCTTCCTGGGGAGGCGTGTGTCCATCTGTGCCGAGGCCTAAAGCTGAGTGGTGGCGTGTGGGCAGCATCTGGGCAGAGGGGAAGCAGACCACCTTCAGGGTAAACTGGGAAGCCACAGACACTAGTCATAACCTCACTAGACTCTGAGGAGACTGCTTCCAAGCGAGGCCCCTCTACCTACAAGCAAGACCTGCAGCCTAATCAGGCTCGGTTTCCTCATCTCTCAGACAGCAATGACCTTGGTCATGGTGCCCACTTTATTGGTGGCTGTGAGGATTAAATGAGTGGCTGTATGTAAGATGTTTAGACTAGCTCCTGGCGTATAGCAGGGGCTCTCTCCGTGTTAACAGGTCATGAAAACTTGTGTGTTGTGGAACTTAAAACAGAAAATCAAAGAACCCAGCCTAGGGCCAGCATCCAAGCTAGGGAAGAGCTGGACGGGCACTGCCAGTCCTGGAGACTTGGTGTGGGTATTAGGGCAGCAGCCACTGGATTCCATTCCGAGGAGACTTTCAGGAACATATGGAGGTAGGTTTGGTCTCACAGTGAAATGGTAGGGACACCACAGGAATTTAGGACCTGGGGACCAAGGATGCTGAATGTCCTGCAGCACAGAGGATTAGTAATAAGAGGGTCACTCTCATGGGTTTGTGTCATCTCCATATATTAAGTTAACCTTAAATGTGCATTCCAAAATACATCGTGCTTATGCCAAGTCGTTCAGTTGTGTCCGACTCTTTGTGACCCCATGGACTGCAGCCTGCCAGGCTCCTCTGTCCATGAGATTTCCCAGGCAAGAATACTAGAGTGGGTTGCCATTCCCTTCTCCAGGGGAATCTTCCCGACCCAGGGATCTAACCCTGGTCTCCTGCGTCTCCTGCATTGGCAGGTGGATTCTTTATCACCAAGCCACCTGGAAAGCCCAACAAAGGATTGTTCCACCCAAAATGCCAGCAAGGGTCCCCCACCCCACTCCCTGGAGAGAACTCTCCCCTAATGAGTCCCTTTGGTTCTCTCCTTGCTCTCTGTATCCTGTTTCCCCTTCCGTTCCTCACCTTCTTCCTCCCCACTGTGGAAAGAGGCTGCTCTGGCAGTTGCAGGCCGCCCCCAATGCCCTGACCACCAACTCCACGTCCTCAAATGTTCATAAGCTGCTGCTGCCTTATAGCACTTCTGCCCATCTGGCAGAAAGTGTGAAACCAAGTAAGTATTACAGGTTTATCAGTCTGGTTCTTGGGTTGCAGGCAACAGAAACCAGCTGGGGCCGTAAAAGTGAAACCCGGGTCAGGCAGCTCGGGGGCACCTCGAGATGGGTGTTCAGGGCCATCTCAGGGCCGAGGGGCCGGGGAGGGGAGCTCTGAGAAGCTCTGACTCCATAGCTGGCCTCCTGAGGATGAATCCTGACCTCACTACTTATTCAGAGGTTTCCTAACCTTTCTGTGCCTCAGTTTGTCAGCTGTAAGATAGGGAATAAGAACAGAAGGATTGGGACTTCCCTGGTAGTCCATTGGTTAAGACTCCATGCTTCCACAGCAGGGGCCGTGGATTTGACCCCCGTTGGTGAACTAAGACCCCACATGCTGCACAGTATGGCCAAAAAATAAGATAACAATAAGATAATAATTTTTTAAAAAGAATAGAAAGATTGTTGTAAGGATAGAAGTATTTGAGACAGATTTAGAATAGTGCTTAGTACAGAGTATGTGGCTTTGATAAATATTACCTGCTTTTGTTTTTGTTTTATTGCCATAATTACTGTCATCATTGTTTTTATTGAAGTCCAAATTCATGAGCAAGAGCAGCTGATTGGCCGAATCTTGTTGGGGGGTGGGGCGGAGTCCCATGATTGACAGCCCCCTCCTCCCCAAGCTAGGAGGAACTGGGGAGGAGCTCTTCTCCTAGGAGAAGTAGGCTGCTGTCACTCAAAATTGGGGCAGGCCCAGACCCCAGATGTCCTCCAAGCTCAGTAATTTGACCCCATTAATGTTGGTTATTTGCCTGCTTTGTACCATGACCGGCTCTAAGGACAGAGGACACAGAGGGAATGATAATGAGCAAGGTCTTTTCCTGACAGGTCTCAAAGTTCAGAGGGAAGCAGCTGAAAAACAAGGGGCCTGGTTAAGACCAAGTACCTAGAATAATGCCTGGCTCTTCGGAGTTCAGTATATATTTGCTGAATGAATAAACACATAGGAAAAGCACAGGATGGTAGGAGCACACCACCAGTGCATCTACCTTCCCTCTGATTCCATCAGTTTGTTTTTGGCTGTTCTGTGGGATCTTAGTTCCCCGACCAGGGATAGAGCCCCTGTCCCCTGCAGTAGAAGCTTGGAGCCCCAGCTACTGGACAGCCAGGGAAGTCCCTCATCAGTTAATTTAAAAGAAGCCCATGTTTGTACGGAGAAGGCAATGGCACCCCACTCCGGTGCTCTTGCCTGGAAAATCCCACAGACGGAGGAGCCTGGTGGGTTGCAGTCCATGGGGTCGCTGGGAGTCGGATATGACTGAGCGACTTCACTTTCTCTTTTCACTTTCATGCATTGGAGAAGGAAATGGCAACTCACTCCATTGTTCTTGCCTGGAGAATCCCAGGGACAGGGGAGCCTGGTGGGCTGCCGTCTGTGGGGTCGCACAGAGTCGGACACGACTGAAGTGACTTAGCATAGCATAGCATGTTTGTACGTACAGCCTCTAGGGCATGGTGCAGAGGAGTGTGTACCTGCATGCCCTGGTACACAGTAGGAATTTAATAAATGGGCACTGAGTGATCTCATGGTTGCAGGCCACAGTCCACCCCATGCGATACTCAGGGACAGACCCTGGGCTGGGAAACTGGCCTCCTTCCCCGCCAAACAGGACGTGCAGACGTGGCTCCAGGAGGCATCTTTGTGGAATGTGGTTGCTAATACAAATGAGCTTCCTTACGTCACAAGGCATCCATTATGTGGACAGTCGGATGACTTGCTGTGGGACTGGGCGGACTCTCGAGGGGAATTTTACAGCCACAGTTATGTTTCAGGCTTCCCTTCGGAGGAAGGCTCTTCCCCATGAATGACTCTTAATGAGGATAATAATAGCCAGCACTTTCCAGGTGCCTGGCGCTGTGCAAAAGGCTTATTAACCCGTGGAAACCTCCCAACTGCCTGTGAAGCCAATACTGATGCTATCCCCATGATGCTGGGGCTCAGAGATGGCAAATAACTTGCCTGTTGGGTCCACAGCAGGTGAGGAAGAGTTGGGATTCCAGCCATGGTCTCTAACTTCTGAGCATGGGCTCGTCACCCCACACACAGCCTCATTTCTTGTTTAAGAATTAACTTTAAGACAGCACTCTGTTCATTCATTCATGGTGCGCTGTGTGCTAAGTTGCTTCAGTCATGTGTGACTCATTGCAACCCCATGGACTGTGGCCCGCCAGGCTCCTCTGTCCATGGGATTTCCCAGGCAAGAATATTGAAGTGGGTTGCCATGTCCTTCTCCAGGGGATCTCCCTGACCCAGGGATTGAACCTGTGCCTCTTACATCTCCTTCATTGGCAGGCAGGTTCTTTACCACTAGCTTCACATTATTTAAAAATTAAAAAATGAATTTCCTGCCGTGTCCATCTCTGACCCCTGCATAGAATCAGCCACTGTGATCTGTCTCCTTCCAGAAATTCTCTGCTTATATACAGCAAGCATACACACGGTAGCCATTCTCTATACCCAGTGCATCAGACTGCAGTCGGCCTTTCAGCCCCCTGCATGTTTCTGGATGGTCCAGGAGCTAAGAATGATTTTTACATTTTTTTTAAATGATTAAAAAAAGAAAACAATCAGGGGACTGTCCTGGTGGGCCAATGGTTAAGAATCCACCTTGTGGGAATTCCCTGGTGGTCCAGTGGCTAAGACCCTGCACTCTCAATACAGGGGGCCTAGGTTCGATCCCTGGTCAGGAAGCTAGATCCCACGTACCACAACTAAGACCCTATGCAGCTAAATAAATAAATATTGAAAAAAAAAAAAATTCCACCTTGCAATGCAGGGGATGCGGGTTCGATCCCTGGTCAGGGAACTAAGATCCCACACACCAGGGAGCAACTAAGCCTGCCAGGACCACAACCAAGACCCGACGCAGCCAAATAAATTTGTTAAAAAATCAAAAGAATATTTCATGATATGTGAAATAAGATGAACTTCGGGTTTCAGTGTCCACGAGTGAAGTCTTGTTGGAGCACAGCCGTGCTCATATTGCTAGGGCTGCTCTCCCACGACAGGGCAAAGTTGAGTAGTTGAAACAGAACCATGCGAGCCCCCCAGACTTAAAAAAGATTTACTCTCTGGCCTTTGACAGGAAAAGGTGGCTGATCCCTGAACCACACTCTTTTCTTTCAGCAGTGTGTCTTAGAGCCCTTTTCTTGTACAGTAATTGTGTTCCCTTCCTCCATACTCATTAGTTTGTTTCACAGAAACAGGCACGCAGTGGGCTAAGCTCTGGTGTGCAATGGGTGCTGAGTTGAATGGTGCATCCATTTCCGCCCACTCTGAGCATTTCTTGGGCAGCAGCTGCGTGCCAGGCTCCTGGCTGGCAGCCCGAGCGGGTCCAGACCTGACCTCAGGGGTCCTGAGGGCCAGTGGGTGAGTCGGACATTATCCAGGAGTCCCAGAGATGGATGTGTTCAGGTTTGTGGTCACAGTCCACCTCTTACCCTCTGCCCATCACTCCTGTTTTGTTTTGTTTGTTTTAAACTTTATTTATTTATTTATTTTTGGTGGTGCTGGCTCTTTATTGCTGCACAGGTTGTGGTGCACGGGCTTCTCATTGCCGTGGCTTCTTTTGCTGCAGAGCATGGGCTCTAGGGCACGTGGATTTCAGCCCTTGCAGTTCCCTGGCTCTGGAGCACAGGCTTAGCAATTGCAGTGCATGGGCTTCATTGCTCCACAGGGTGTGGGATCTTCCCACACCAGGGATCGAACCCGTGTCTTCTGCGTTGGTAGGTGGATTCTGTAGCACTGAGCTACCAGGGAAGCCCCCCTGCTTTGTTTTCGGGATACTTTTTAAAAAGTAGGTCATACGTCTATAAGCTTCAAAAGTCAGTTCTGCGTGTGTGCCTCTGTGCATGTGTGCGCATGTGCAGACGTATACCCTGAGCTCTCTCCTACCCCTTTCCCTGCCCACCTTGTCCCTCCACCCCTTAAGTAATCATTTGTATTAGTCTCTTGGGTATCGTCTAAGGTTTCTTTATGCAAACGCAAAGATCTATTTTTATCTTCCCCTCCTTATACAAAGTGCAGCCTACTCCACACCCTGTCCTGTACTTTGCTTTTTTATTTGATTTTTTGAAATCCTACCAGCAGGTCCCGGAGCTGTCTTGTTATCCAGCCCAGTGGCTAAACATTAAAGGTTGGGTAGGAGTTAATTAAAGGAAAGAGAACAATGTGTAGTGGGGCAAAGTGAAGCATGAGGAAGAACATTCTAGGCCAAGAGAAGAGGCTCTGGGGAGCGGGGCTTCCTCCAGAGCAGAGACGAGGCTGTGAGGCTACAGTGGTGGGGAAGGGCCTGCTCTAGCTCCGAGGCCCTGATGGTCAAGGGAGGGACCATGGCCTTGATTCTAGGAGCAGCTGGGTGTGGAGTTCTGCTCTGTTTCCTTCCATGTCCTGCTTTTCTCTGTGGCCAAGTACACATGGCCTTTATCACACGTGGCCCAGGAGAGGCCAGTAGTGTCCTTGAGAACAGGGTATTGAGTGTGGTTAAGAGTGAAAAGAAATGTCTCCTGCGAGCTATTGCCAAGAGGTGTGATCCAGTGTCTGGGGGTTTATAGACTTGTACCTCTGATCTCCGTGGTCCTTACCAATCATGTGACGGAGGTCAAATCTAGTCACCGCTCAGCTTTTCAGTGAACACGGTCAGTCATGGTGCTGAGCACAGGGGGTCTTTGGAGGATAACATACTATGCTAAGCTCTCAGGTTGCCACATAGTAAGTGTTCAGTATGTGGTAGCGATGATTTTCATTGTTTTTAAATAATGAGCCTTGTATTCATACTTTGTTAATGTAGCTCACGATGAAGGGTTTATTAAATTTTTTTTTCTTTTTGGCTGTGCTGGGTCTTTGTTACTGCGTGTGGGCTCTCTCTAGTTGCAGTGTTCGGGCTCCTCATTGCAGTGGCTTCTCTAGTTGCGGTGCACAGTCTGTAGGCTCTGGCTCAGTAGCTGTGGCACCCTGGCTTAGTTGCTCTGTGGCATGTGGGATCTTCCCAGACCAGGGATCGAACCTGTGTCCCCTGCATCTGCAGGTGGATTCTTAACCACTGGGCCATCAGGGAAGTCCACGGTGGAGATTTTTGGTTAGGAAGCCTGGTCACATGGGTTCTGATAGTCCTCTGCCCTTTACTGTCTACATTGGGTAAGTTATTTAACCTCATTGTGCTTGACTTTGGTCGCCTGTAAATGGAGATGATAATACCTGCCTTTTGGTCCTGTGCTGAGGCTGAAATGAGTTATCATTTGTATTGCACTTAAAATAGTGCACAGCAAGAAGTGACAAAGTGGTTGCCTATTATTACATCACTGGACACTCTCTGCTTTCCATCCAGAGGTCTGTACACTGTATACTCGGGGGGATCTCGATGTCAGGGAGGACAGTATCACCACCATTTCAGGAGAGCACTGCCCTCTCTGCATTTGCAGTAACATCTCACTTTTCCAAAGACCATGTGCCGGCAAATACCTGGAGAAGATTGTTTAGTCAGGAACGTAATTCCACCAGACTTCCTTTTATGTCTTTGGCCATATAAAGTCACGTGACCACTCTTAAGTGCAAGGGTGGGTAGGAAATAGTTTTCTAATTCTCTCTCTTGGTAGAATACAAATAACATATTCATAGGCAGGCTCAGTAAATATTTGCAAGCATAGAAACTCATTTACCAATCTAGCTATCATGAGACTTCCCGGCATTTTGCACATATCCATGTTGTGGTCAATTTGCAGAAAGTGACCCATGAAATGTGACAAAACAACTGGCCCCCAACCTGAGGTGCTGGAAGGAAGCTTGTAAGGGACACTGTGTTAAAGCCTCTTGAGTTGTAGCTGTCTAATCAGGGAGATAATTATACCTCCTAGATCAGTGTGGAGGGGCAGGCTCTGGGAACTGGGCCCAGAGCAGCCAGAGAAAAGCTGCAAAACCGGTTTCTTAAACTTTTGATTGCCAAGGGGAAGGGAGGGGGAAGGGATAAATAAGGAGATTGGGAGTGACACAAACGCACATGTAAAATAGATAACTTGTAAGGACCTCCCATATAGTACAGGGAACTCTAGTCAATACTCTGTAATGACCTATATGGGAAAAGAGTCTAAAGAAGAGTGAACGTGTATGTATGTGTGATTCCCATGCCTGAGATGGTAAAGAATCTGCCTGCAATGCAGGAGACCTGGGTTCGATCCCTGAGATCGAACTGGAGATCCCCTGGAGAATGGAATGATAACCCACTCCAGTACTCTTGCCTGGAGAATTCCATGGACGGAGCCTGATGGGCTGCAGTCCATGGGGTTGCAAAGAGTCGGACATGCACAGCACAGCATAATTGAGAACACTGTAAATCAACTATACTCCAGTAAAAATTTGAAAGAAAGAACCGGTTTCTTGGACAGGTCTGTTTACCTGCTTCTCTGATGCCTAGTGAACAATCCCATTGGCTCCCAAAGGCCTCCCAGGTCATCTCCTTCCTTAGGCTGGGCCTCTCTTTGCAAATGGCTAAACACTCTGGGGCCAGGGAGTGCCTACTGTGTGTCTGGTGCTGTCCAATGTGCTGGAGATAAAGTAATAGATGACATTTATTGGGTGCTCACCATGCCCGGCACTGCAGGTTCTTGGGTTAACTCATTTAATTTTCCCAGCAGCCCCATGAGCTAGGTCTTGTGTTCGGCCCATTATAGATGTATCAAAAACAAAACACGTGGTATTTGGGGATTTCTTGTTTTTTCTCCTTTTCCCCCCCTTTATTGAAGTACAGTTGATTTACAGTATTGTGTTAGCTTTAGGTGAACAGCACAGTGATTGAGTTATTTCAGATTCTTTTCCCTTATATATTATTACAAGATATTGAGTATAGTTTTCTGTGCTATACGGTGGTCCTTGTTGGTTATTTTATATATGCTGCTGCTGTTGCTAAGTCGCTTCAGTTGTGTCCGACTCTGTGCGACCCCATAAACCCCATATTTTATATATAGTAGTGTGTATATGTTTATCCCAAACTCCTAATTTTTCTCTCCTCTCCTTTCCCTCTTTGGTAACCATAAACTTGTTTTCTATATCTTTGAGTCTATTTCTGTTTTGTAAATAAGTTCATTCATATCATTTTTTTAGATTAAGTTTGTGGGTTTTTTAAATTGAATTATAGTTGATAAATTGTTTAGTCATCCAGTTGTCTGACTCTTTTGTGACCCCATGGATTGGGATTTTCTAGGCAAGAATACTGGATTGGGTTCCTGCTTCCTTTCTCTAGGGGATCTTCCAAACCCAGGGATCAAACCCACATCTCTTACCCACGTTTCCTGCGTTGCAGGCAGGTTCTTTAAGGCTGAGCCACTGGGGAAGCCCATGGTTGATATAACATATTATCAATAGTTTCAAGTATACAATGATTTTATATCTGTATATGTTGCAAAATGATCCCAAAGTCTTCATTTAAAAACCCTTATTTTGTTTTTTAGTCAGTAAGTCATGTCCAACTCTTTGCAACCCCGTGGACTGCAGCATGCCAGGCCTCCCTGTCCCTCCTGTCTCCCAGAGTTTGCCCAGGTTCATGTCCATTTAGTCAGTGATGCTGTCCAACCATCTCACCCTCTGCCAACCCCTTCTCCTTCTGCCTTCAGTCTTTCCCAGGGTCAGGGTCTCTTGCAGTGAGTTGTCTGTTCACATCAGGTGGCCAAAGTATTGGAGCTTTAGCCTCCAGTCCTTCAGTATCAGTCCTTCCAATGAATATTCAGAGTTGATTTCCTTTAGCATTAACTGGTTTGATCTCCTTGCTGTCCAAGGGACTCTCAAGAGTCTTCTCCAGCACCTCAGTTCAAAAGCATCAATTCTTTGGTGCTCAGCCTTCTGTATCATCCAAGTCTCACATCCGTACATGACTGCGGAAAAAAGCCATGGCTTTGACTATACGGACCATTATTGGCAAAGAGATGTCTCTGCTTTTTAATATTCTGTCTAGGTTTGTCATAACTTTCCTTCCAGGGAGAAAGGGTCTTTTAATTAAGTCTTCATTAAAAAAACCTCTTATTTTATATGACGCTTAACATTTTTAAATTATGAATATTTGTTATCTCAGAATAACATATGCCTTTTTCACTGATGGCTTGTTTTGTTAAGATTGATTCTTTTTTAAAAAGTAGATTTACTTTTTCTAGCAGTTTTAGAATCATAGCAAAAATTGAGGAGAAGGTATGGAGACTTTTCATGAATCCATACACCACTCTTGAGTAACTTCTCCCATTATCAATATCTCCCACCATAGTGATAGATTTATTATAATTGATGAACTTACATTGAAACATTGTTATCACCAGAGTTTATAGTTTATATTAGGGTACACTCTTGGTTTTATACTTTCTGTGAGTTCAAACTAATGTATGCTATGAGTCTACCATTGTGATGTCATACAGATTTTCACTGCCCTAAAAAATCCTGTGTGCCCCACCTGTTCATTCTCCCTCCCCCCAGCCTCTGGCAACCATTGATCTTTTTACTGTCTCCACAGTTTTGTCTTTTCTGGAATGTCATATAGATGGAATTACACAGTAGGTAATCTTTTCATATTGGCTTCTTTCACTTAGTAAATATCTTTAACTTTCCTGAATGTCTTTTAATGGCTTGATAGCTCATTTCTTTTCTGTGCTGAATAATATTCCATCACATATTTCCAAGTTTTGGCATTTGAGTAAAGCTGCTATAACATTCTGTGTGCACAGGTTTCAACTCCTTTGGTAAATACCAGGGGTCATGATTGCTGGATCATATGGTAGGAGTATGTTTACTTTCCTGAGAAATGGCCAAATTGTCTTCCAAAGTGGCTATACCATTTTGCGTTCCCACTAGCAATGAATGAGAGTTCCTGTTTCTTCATATCCTTGTCAGCATTTGCTGCTGTCGCTTTCTGTTTTAGCTGATTCTAATGGGTATGTGTTGGTATCTCACTGTTCGTTTCAATTTTCATTGACCTGGTGAAATGGAGCATCTTTTCATTTGCTTATTTGCCATCTGTATATCCTCTTTGATAGGATGTTTATTAAAGTCTTTGGTCTATTTTTAATCATGTTTTTCTAATTGTTGAGTTTTTAAGGGTTCTTTATATGTTTTGGGTTGCAGTCCTTTATCACGTGTCTTTTGCAAATATTTTATCACAGTCTGTGACTTGTCTTCTCATTCTCTGAATGTTGTCTTTCATAAAGCGGAAGTAGTAAAGTTTAACAAAATCCAGCTTATTGATTCTTTCATGGATTGTGCCTTTAGTGTTATAACTGAAAAAGTTATTACTGTACCCAAGGTCATCTAGATTTTCTCCCGTGTTATCTTCTAAGAGTTTCGTAGTTTTCATTTTACCTTTAGGGCTATGACCCATTTTGAGTTAACGTTGTGAAACGGGGAGGATCTGTGTCTAGATTCTTTCTTTTTATTTTTTTGCATGTGGATTTCCAGCTGTTCCAATACCATTTGTTGAAAAAGATTGTCTTTGCTCCTTTATCAAAGATCAGTTGACTGTACTTATGAGGGTCTATTTCTGGGCTTTCCATTCTGTTCCATTAGTATATTTATCTGTTCTTTAGCCAGTACCACACTGTCTTGACTATTGTAGTGAGTCTTGAAGTCAGGTACTGTCAGTCCTTCAACGGTTTTCCTTCAATATGGTGTTGGCTATCCTGGGTCTTTTGTTTCTGCATATAAACTTTAGAATCAGTTTATCCATATCTAGAAAGTAATTTGCTGGGATTATGTAGAATCTATAGATCAAGTTGGAAGGAACCGATATCTTGACCACATTGGAGTTTACTATTTATGAACGTGGAATATCTCTCCATTTATTTAGTTCTTTGATATCTTTATCAGAATTTTTAAATTTTTCTCATATAGTTCTTATTGGGGTATTTTATCATATCCTTACCTAAGTATTTTATTTTGTGGGGTGCTAATGTAAATGGTAATTGTATTTTTAATTTCAGATTCCACTTGTCCATTGCTGATATATAGAAAAGCAATTACTTTTTTATATTAACCTTGAATCCTACAACCTTGCTATAATCATTTCCAGGAGTTCCTTCTTTCCCTCCTCAATTCTTCAGGATTTTTGACATAATGATCATGTCATCTGCAAACAAGGGCAGTTTTGTTTTTTTCTAACATGTATTTCTTTCATTTCCTTTTCTTATCTTATTACATTAGCTAGGACTTCCAATACAGTGTTGAAAAGCAGTGGTGAGAGGGGACATCCTTGTCTTGATCTTAGTGGGGAAGTTTTAAGCTTCTCACTAGTAAGTATGAGACTGTGAACATGACTTTTCTCTCATTAGTTCCCCTATGCCAGACATTTGAAGGGTGGCACCTTGCATCTACTTCCCTTAGCCCAATCCTGACCATGTAATTGATTTTAAAAACATGTCAACGAATGAGTAATAAATGACTCTAGTGGCACAGAGAACAGCTAAACAGAACCTTACTTGCAGTTATCTTCTGGGCAGATGTCAAATTAGAGTTAAAGAGGCAGTAAAGGGTAGTGCAGAGAAGGCAACGGCACCCCACTCCAGTACTCTTGCCTGGAAAATCCCATGGATGGAGGAGCCTGGTAGGCTGTAGTCCATGGGGTCGCTAAGAGTCGGACACAACTGAGCGACTTCCCTTTCACTTTTCACTTTCATGCATTGGAGAAGGAAATGGCAACGCACTCCAGTGTTCTTGCCTGGAGAATCCCAGGGACACGGGAGCCTGGTGGGCTTCCGTCTATGGGGTCTCACAGAGTCGGACACGACTGAAACAACTTAGCAGCAGCAGCAGCAGCAGAGGGTAGTGATTGTCAGCAGAGTCTAGAGCCCTGAGCTGGTTCAAATCTGGCTCTGCTGCTTACTTGCTGAATAACCTTGGGCAAGGAACTGCACTTCTAAGGACCTCAGCATTCTCATCTGTGAAGTGAGGATAATAATAGGGCCTGCCCCATGAAGTCGTTGTGGGATTTAAATAAGTTGGGAGTGTAGAGTGTCTGGCACACAGGCACGTGTGTGAGAGTTAGCTACTGCTGTTACAGTGTTATGTGGTAGTTTCAACTGTAAAGAGTAATTTGTGTCTTAGCTTCAAGTGTGTGGAGAGACAAGCTCAATTCCAGGGAAATGAAGTTCAACCCATGAACCTGAGAGCCAGCGATTTCAGCCCCAAAATGGCTGCTTGGCATTGATGTGGAATTGTAAGCCCAGCCCTGATCAGTACGCTTGCTTGTTAGTACGGGTATGATGAAAGTTGGAATTTTTGGAGTTGTGTTCTTTGTGGGAGAAGTTGGGAGAAAGACACAGCCTACTTGAATCTCCTGAGAACGTTGAGGCACTTTCCCAGATGCCCTGTCATTCCAGTCTCAGGAAGCACTGCTCTATGCGCTGTGCAGGATGGTGCAGAGCAGTGGTTAGAGAGAGCTCGGGGCAGTATTCAGTCCTTGCTAAAGTGTGGCCTTGGGCAAGCAACATAGTCTTCCAAGCTTTGGTGTCCATCTCTGCAAAATGACGAAAAGAGTAAGATGCTACATCCTAGGCCTGTTAAAGAGCTTTGAACTAGTAAAGCTCCTTGCAGCTGCTCCTTGCAGCTTGTAAGAAAAGCTGTGACAAACCTAGACAGCATATTAAAAAGCAGAAACATCACTTTGCCAACAAAGGTCCATCTAGTCAAAGCTGTGATTTTTCCAGGAGTCATGTATGGATGTGAGAGTTGGACCAGAAGGAAGGCTGAGTGCTGAAGAATTGATGCTTTCAAACTGTGGTGTTGGAGAAGACTCTTGAGAGTCCCTTGGCCTTCAAGGAGATCAAACCAGGCAATCCTAAAGGAAATCAACCCTGAATATTCATTGGAAGGACTGATGCTGGGCTGAAGCTCCAATACTTTGGCCACCTGATGTGAAGAGCCAACTCATTGGAAAAGACTCTGATGCTGAGAAAGATTGAGGGCAAGAGGAGAAGGGGGAGACAGAGGATCAGATGGTTGGATGGCATCGCCTACTCAATGGACGTGAGTTTGAGCAAACTCCAGGAGACAGTGAAAGGCAAGGAAGCTTGGCGTGCTGCAGTCCATGGGATTGCAAAAAGTCGGACACCTCTTGACGACTGAATGACAACAGGCAACTCTGGCAAACTAGAACATCGTGGTCTTGGTGAACGCTCAAGGAGATAATATTTATTTCATTAACCTGAATAGAAATAAAAGATTCACGTGTTCACTGAACAAATATATATATAGGGCTTCTGTTCTGTGCCAAGTACTACTGTAAACCCATGTCCACTGTGGACAAGACAGACACAGTCCCTTGTACTTCTACAGTACAAGATCTGGTGGGGGAGGCCGATTAGAAATAAACAGCATGTATCAGAGGTGATTGGTATTGTTAAACTAAAGCAGGATACTGAGATGTGAACAATGGTGGGAGGGGGACTTTGGTGAGTGGGGTCAGGAGATGTTGTTTGAGTTGAGATTTGAAGGATGAAAAGGCACCAGCCATGCAAAGAGATGAAGAAAGAACCAAGAGAACAGCAAATGCAAAGGCCCTGAGGTGGGAATGAGTTTGGCAAGGTGGAGGAAAAGAAGGGAGGCTGGCATGGCTTGAGTGGGGTGGACAAGGGTGAGACTGTGGGGGAGGGACTTGAGGGCCCTGAATTTGCTCCCTGCAACCTGTGCTTTCTTGCGTCCCTGGGAGTGTTTGAAGAGAAGGGCTATGGAGAGCCGACTTCAGCACCTGGGAAGAGGTGTGGAGGGAACCAGAGGCTTGGATCATGCCTCAGCTCTTACCAACCTTCTCAAAGCCCCAACCCAGGGACTCCAAGCCAGGATGAAGAGACCTTTCGCCCCATGGCTGGCTTCTCTGACTTCCAGCCAAGAATGTGGTTTACATTTTTTTCTGGTCTCCAGTGTGGCCTAGCTGTGCTGTCAAGCACGGCAAAGCCTTGATGCTCTGTGCCCGAAGCCCATTCTCCTCTTCTACAAAGTAGGACAACTGAAAGCTAGCTGCCCTGGAGAAGTACCAGGAAGCACCCTGGCCAAACCCTGCTGTTTCTTGGGAACATGGAGGATGCTTTGTGCCAAAGGGAATAGGCTGACTGGTTAGGTGCTCAGTAACGTCTGAGACTTTGTGACCTTGTGGACTGTAACCCACCAAGCTCCTCTGTCCATAGGATTTTCTAGGCAAGAATACTGGAGTGGGTTGCCATTCTCTCCTCCATGGGATCTTCCCAGGGATCAAACCTGAATCTCCTGCGTCTCCTGCATTGGCAGGTGGATTCTTTACTGGTAACTCAGCTGGTAAAGAATCTGCCTACAATGCAGGAGACCCCAGTTTGATACCTGAGTCAGGAAGATCCCCTGGAGAAGACATAGGCTACCCACTCCAGTATTCTTGGGCTTCCCTGGTGGCTCAGATGGTAAAGAATCTGCTTGCAATGCGGGAGACCTGGGTTCGATCCCTGAGTTGGGAAGATCCCCTAGAGGAGGGCATGGCAACCCACTCCAGTATTCTTGCCTGGAGAATCCCCATGGACAGAGGAACCTGGCGGGCTACAGTCCATGGGGTCAAAAAGAGTTGGACCCGACTGAACAATTAAGCACAGCACAGTGCCACCTCCGAAGCCCCGTGCCAAAGGGGAGGGAAGTGTTAAAGCCCCAGGTCTTGGTGGGAGAGCAGTTCAGCAGTGAGGAGCCTGGTCTCTGAGTTTCCGCTCTCGCTTTACCACCTACGAGCTGTATGATCTTCAGCAAGTAACTGGCCTGTGCCTTGCCTTAGCTTTCTCATCTGTAGAATGGGGACATCAGCTCCTGTGCTTAGAGACAGGCACACGGGACACATTGGATATTGTTAGTATCACCTTCCAGTTTGAAGTCACAGTGAGATAAGTTCCTCTTTCTTCTTGTTTCCTGTGAACACTTAAGACGCTCAGATGTTTTACTCCTGTTTCTCCACATCGGCCTAGTTCCTGCCCAGGAGCTTGGCATCTGGCAGACAGCATAGGCTCTGGGTGCCAAAACACCCCTGCTTCTTGGGGGCCAGGTTATTCGATGCCAAGGACCAGAGAGTTGATAGGATGTTTGTCACCAGAGGTCAGCAACTCTGTGGGGGGGCCTCTGCAGTAGCCACTGCTCCTGCCTGCCAGGGAGAAAAGACTGCTTCCTCCAGGGCTGTGCTTCTGGGCTTCTCAACCCTGAGGTTGAATTGGTACTGAATTGGGAAGGTGGAGCTGGACTGTCAAAACCTGCCCAGCTGCCCCCCTCCCTCCTGTCCCTATGTAAAAAGCCTGAGGCCCAAGCATGGGAAATTTTTTTCAGTGCTCCCTAATTTGCCACCAGGATTCCCTGAATGTCCCATCACTGAATGTACCTGAGAATCTTGTTAAAAATACAGATTCTGGTAGATAGCTAATGGGATGGCTGCTGAGGGTGCAATGGGGGTGAGTGGAGAGGAGGCCTAGGAGGGAGGGGATACATGTATACGTACAGCTGATTCATGTTGTTGGACAGAAGGAACTTAATGCAACGCAGTATAGCAATTATCCTCCAATGAAAAATAAACTGAAAAAAAATTGTAGATTCTGTTTCAGCAGGTCTGAGGAGGGGTGATGGTCTGCATTTCTAAGGTGCTTCCAGATGTTACTGATGCCTCTGGTTCCTGGACCATGACTTTGAGGCTCACGGGCCTAGAAGTTGGCTTCACAGACTAAAAGAATCTCAGATCACCACCACTGCACCCCCATACACACTGAATTCCAGTCTGCATTTTTACCAACTCTACTGGTGCTTCAGCATCTTTTTGCAGTTTCCGAGCCTAGACCCAGGGTTGCCCGGGCTTATTTGTTGACCTTTGGGGCCAGATCATCCTTTGTTGTGGGGCTGCCCTGTGCATTGTGGGATGTGGAGCAGTGTCCCTCACCATTGTGCACAAGATCCGTAGCAGGTACCACCCCCAGTCATGATGCAAATGTCCCAGGGTGGTGGTTCAGTTGCCAAGTCATGCCTGACTCTCTGCGACCCCCTGGACTGCAGCATGCCAGGCCTTCCTGTCCCTCACCATTTCTCCGAGTTTGTCCAAGTCCATGTCCATTGAATTGGTGATGCCATCCAACCATCTCATCCTTTTTTGCCCTAGTCTCCTCCTGCCTTCAATCTTTCCTAGCATCAGGGTCTTTTTCCAAGTCGGCTGTCCACATCAGGTGGTCAAAGTCCCAGGGTAGGGGTGGCAGAACGCCCCCAGAAGCAAACCAGGGGCCACGAGCCCTCCAGCTTGGCCATGCCTGGGAATCTCCTGGCCAGGCGGCGCACAGATGTTCAGGTCCTGAGGCAGAGCTCACAGCTGCTTTAGTTCTGGGTGGGGTTGGAATTCATACAGAGAATAAACACACAGAGCGCCAGACCAGCCAAATCATTACAAGTGGACTATAATTACTGCTGTCTCACAGCTGGTCAGCAAGAAACCGAGAACCCTGCCCCAGCTCTAGGCTGCTGTGCCCTTTGCCACCAGCAGGCCCGTGTGCTCCTTTGAGAGAGCCAGCTTTTAAAACAAGAAAAAAATTGTGCAGCTTGTGGGTGACCACAGGGTTTCTTAGAGACTGAATGGGAATCTGCCCTCCCAGTGGGCATGTACGTGTTTAATTGGGCCGCTCTTATTACAGCAGCAAATACCTTTTTTAAAAGCCTTTTTAAAATATATATATTTATTTTTTTAATAAATTTAGTTTTATTTGGCAGCACCAGGTCTTGGTTGCAGCATGTGGGATCTTTTATCTTCGTTGTGGCATGCAGCATCTTTAGTTATGGCATGTGGGAACTAGTTCCCTGACCAGGGCTTGAACTCTGGGACCCTGCATTGGGGATACTCGGAGTCTTAGCTACTGGATCAGCAGGGAAGTCCTATACAATAACAAATATTTATGTAGCTCTAAGCACCAGGTCCTGTTCTATGTATTTTTACACAACAACCCTATGACATTGGTACCATCATTATCCCCTTTTTCAAAAGGGGAACCTGAAGCACAGAGAGGAGAGGTAACTTGTCTGAGGTCCCATAGTGCGTAAGTGGCAAAGATGGGATTTACATCCAGACCATCTGGCTTCAGAGTTCTTGCTCTTAAACATGCTGTGGACATAGCGCAAGGTTGGACAGAACCAGGATTGCTCACGGCTTGATCTCTTTGGGGATGCGAGGAAGCCCTGTGAGTACAGAAGTGAGCAGTCCCAACTCCAGACCTTCAGGGAAGAGACAGCTCCCCACGCCCCAGAACAGAGGCCACGGAGTACACCTGCAACTCATATAACATTGTCAGTCAACTATTGTTGTTTAGTCCCTAGATTGTATCTGACTCTTTTGCAACCCCATGGTGTAGCCCACCAGGCTCCTCTGTCCATGGGATTTCCCTGGCAAGAATACTGGAGTGGGTTGCTATTTCCTTCTCTGAGGGATTGCCTGGACCCAGGGATCAAACATGCGCTGTGTCTCCCAAATTGGCAAGCAGATTCTTTACCACTGAGCCACCAGGGATGCCCCTAATCAACTATACTCCAATATAAAATAAAAATTAAGAAAAAAAAACCAATAGGAAAAAGTCAGACAAGATTATTCATTAAAAAAAAAGAGAATGCATAAAGAAAATTAAAAAGCAAAGGAGCACAATTATAGATGCTACGGAGATTAAACATATTGTGAATAACTTTATGCCAGTCAAGCTCAAAATTCACAGGAAACAGATCCACTCCTAGAGATATGAAACATACCAAAAATCACTCTAGAAATAACAAACTGAATAGTACTAACATAGAAATTACCAAAAATTAATTAGATATTGATAATTGTACAACATAGTGAATGTGGTTGATGCTGCTGAATTGTCTGATTAAAAACCATTACATTGCAAATTTTATGTTATATATATATCTTACAACAGTAAAAAAACAACGTAAAACCCTCAATCTAGAAGATAAGAACAACAAAAAGAGGTCATGGATAGGAGTAAAGACACAGATGTAGAGAGTGGACTCAGCGGGGGAAGGAGAGAGTGGGACAAATTGAGAGAGCAGTCTTGAAATATATATATTATCATATGTAAAAGAGCTAGTGGGAAGCTGCTGTGTAACACAGGAAACTCAGCCTGGTGCTCTGTGATTACCTAAAGGGGTGAGATGAAGGGGGTGAGAAGGAGGCTTATGAGAGGGGATGTCCATTTGCTTATGACTGATTCTTGCCTGGGAAATGCCACGGACAAAGGAGGCTGGCGGGCTACAGTCCATGCGCTCGCAGAGTCTGACACAACTGAGAACACACACACACACACACCGACTGATGTGCTTGAGTTCAGTAGGCTCATTACTGAGGAGGGGGGATGGTGCAAAGCAGCAGTTACCAGGCGGTGTGCAGCTGCCGAGCTCTCTCCTGGCCTGGGGATTGGCCAGGGCTCCTGGTCACTGTGAGGCCCAGTAACAGTGATGGCAGTCCACCGTGAAGTGAATACTTGGAGCTAGAGACCAGTTTCTCGTAGGGGGCTTGCTGGGAACAGGGTAGAGATTTAGGACATGTGGAATTGGGGTGTGAGGCTGTGAATCCTTGCAGCTAAAGGCTTTGGAGTCACGCGGTCGGCACCTGTGTCCTAGTCTGTCCTGCACTAGCTGCGTGACAGATGGGACTGCATGTCTCTGAATGTCAGCCTCTTTGTTTTTAAAGTATGTACCTTGGGACTTCCTTAGTGGTCCAGTGGTTAAGACTCCGTGCTTCTAATGGAGGGGGCACAGGTTTGATCCCTGGTTGGGGAACTAAGATCCCACATGCTATGTGGCATGGCCAAAAAAATGGCGGCGGTGGGGGAAACACCTCATCAAGGTGTGTGTATATGGAAGGTAGGGGTGGGAAGTCACTGAGGTCATCTCGTGGAAAGTGTTTAGTCCGGCGCCCCATCAGTGTTGAGTGCACAGGCAAGATTATGTCGTGGGAGGCAGTGTCACTGAATTAGGGCAGGGCCTCTGGAGCCACCACTCCCAGCTCTATGGCCTTGGGCCAGTGGCCTTAGCCTCTGTGGAGCAGCATTTGCTCATCCTAAAACAAGGATAATGCTTGTCCTTACCTCATAAGGATGCTGTGAGCACTGGGTGAGTCAGAACCTGTGAGGCAGTTAAATTAGCGCAGAGCCTGGTGCTTATGCCTGTCATGGTTTAATTATCATTAAGAATGTGGGCCTGAGGCCTAGCAACCAGGTGAGGAGAAGCCTTGCACAGAAGAATGTTGTGAATGGGCTGGTTTTAGAAAACTCCACTTAGGTCAGCTTCCCTCTAGGCACAAGAGAAGTGATGTGAGACTCCTTTGGTTGTGTGAGGGCCTCTTCTCCTTTGAGACCGGAGTTGGCCTCTCAGGGCTGAATAACGTGAGCTAGAAGCAGGCAGTAAGAAAGCCAGGGAGTGGAGGTGCGCCAGGGCCCCGGGCCTGAGTTCCACCCGGGTTCCTTGAGGTGCTGGCTGTGTGGTCAGTTGTGAGGGTGAGAACGCGCTCCAGAATCGGCTGACCTTGATCCCAGCTCTGAGCGGTGTGACTTCAGGCGAATTCCTCAATGTCAGCGTTCAGTTAGCTCGGAGGAGCTTAGTCAGCACCGGCTATTCTGGGGTCAGCAGAGTAGTGAGGAAGTTAGGAGGGTGGACCCCTGGAAGTTAGGAGGGTGGACCTGGATTCAGCCTTGGCTATGTCACACCCCTGCTATGGGACCTTGAGCAAGCAACTTAATACCTTCTGAAGCTCAATTCCCTGGTCTGTGAAAGGAGAGTGACACTGCTTTACCTGGGGCCATGGTTTGTCTCTGTGTGTGTGTGTGTGTGTGTGTGTGGCCATGGTTTGTCTGTGTGTGTGTGTGTGTGTGTGTGTGTGTGTGTGTGTGTGTGTATGTGTGTTGGTCCCTCAGCCGTGTCTGACTCTTTGAGACCTGGGGCCATGGTTTTGTCTGTGTGTGTGTGTGTGTGTGTGTGTGTGTGTGTGTGGTCCCTCAGCTGTGTCTGACTCTTTGAGACCTGGGGCCATGGTTTGTCTGTGTGTGTGTGTGTGTGTGTGTGTGTGTGTGTGTCCCTCAGCCGTGTCTGACTCTTTGAGACCCCCATGGACTGTGTAGCCTGCCAGGCTTCTCTGCCCCTGGAATTCTCAAGGCAAGAATACTGGAGTGGGTAGCCATTCCCTTCTCCAGGGAATCTTCCTGACCCAAGGATTGATCCTGGGTCTCCCACATTATGGATCAGATCAGATCAGATCAGTCGCTCAGTCGTGTCCGACTCTTTGCGACCCCATGAACCGCAGCATGCCAGGCCTCCCTGTCCATCGCCAGCTCCCGGAGGTCACTCAGACTCGCATCCATCGAGTCAGTGATGCCATCCAGCCATCTCATCCTCTGTCGTCCCCTTCTCCTCCTGCCCTCAATCCCTCCCAGCCTCAGAGTCTTCTCCAATGAGTCAACTCTTCGCATGAGGTGGCCAAAATACTGGAGTTTCAGCTTTAGCATCATTCCTTCTAAAGAAATTCCAGGATTGATCTCCTTCAGAATGGACTGGTTGGATCTCCTTGCAGTCCAAGGGACTCTCAAGAGTCTTCTCCAACACCACAGTTCGAAAGCATCAATTCTTCGGCGCTCAGCCTTCTTCACAGTCCAGCTCTCACATCCATACATGACCACAGGAAAGACCATAGCCTTGACGAGGCGAACCTTTGTTGGCAAAGTAATGTCTCTGCTTTTGAATATGCTATCTAGGTTGGTCATAACTTTCCTTCCAAGGAGCAAGCGTCTTTTAATTTCATGGCTGCAGTCACCATCTGCAGTGATTTTGGAGCCCAGAAAAACAAAGTCTGACACTGTTTCCACTGTTTCCCCATCTATTTCCCATGAAGTGATGGGACCAGATGCCATGATCTTCGTTTTCTGAATGTTGAGCTTTAAGCCAACATTATGTACATAAAGTCCTAAAGCAGGACCCAGTACAGGAAAAGTCCTTAGTGCCCAATGGCTGTTGTTCTTGTTGTTATTATTATAGACCCATCCTGGAGGACGGTGTAAGTGAAAGAATAAACCATGGATCCATTCCAGGGGACAGAGCCCTAGTGAGGGAGTTTAGGGCTCTGCATCTGAGCTGGCATCTGAGCTTTGGTGTTTCTAGAATGTAAGTGAAAAGAATGTGCAAAGGACGGGGGGTGGAGGGCTAGGAACCTGCTAACTAGGAATGATGCCTTACTGCCATAGGGACAGGTTTCCCAAGGTCAGATCATTCCACTGGATAATTTGAGGTGGTTTGAGTAAACACCTTAGACATTTTCATAGTTGTACTTTTATTTTCATGCATAACAGGAAAAGAATTTCAATAGCATATCAAACCCGGTATTCCATGGCTGTTACTGCTTTGGGTGAGGCTAGTGATGGTATGTAAGCCAAAATAAAAGGGAATGCAATTAAAGAAAAGTGCAAAGTAAGTCATGGTACCAGTGGTCTGACGATATGGCAAAAATGGTGAAGGTGCGTACAGATCCTGGCAGTCAGGACATGTGTGTTAGGAGAATGGGTCTGAGCTAGTTTTGTTGTTAGGTGTTTGTTTTGTTTTGTTTTTTTTTGGCTGCATCAGGTCTTGGTTGCGGCATGCAGAATCTAATTCCATGACCAGGATGGAATCCGGCCCCCTACACTGGGAGCATGGTGTCTTAGCCACTGGACCACCAGGGAAGTCCTGCCAGCTGGGTTCTAACCTTGTTTTTCAGCCTGGAAAGACTGAGGCTCCCTCAGGAGGCTGCCAAACTGTTGGGCCCCTTTCGCCCCTCTTCTCCTTGCCTCTTCTTGCCCCTGAAGGAGGGGTTGCAGCCGCCTCAGAGAGGGGCCGCAGCCCTAGTGGATGTAGCTCCCTCAGTCTGAGGTGGCGGGGCGGTTGCTGAAATGTACCAGGTGTCTGCAGCCGGCCCCTCCTCTCTCTGCCAGGGTATGTGGAAGCTGCGGTATGGCCACGAGCAGCTCACTATGATAATGGTAATAATAATCTGTAAGCAAGACTGAGTGAGCACCCAACAACATCCCAAGCGCTTTACATGCGTGATGGCATCACACCCCTGCTCTGTGAGGCAATGTGTCAGTGAGGATACATCGGGCTGCAGGTAACAAGATGCCTGGTGAGGACTCCCCGCATGGTTCAGTGGTAAAGAACCTGCTTTGCCGATACAGGAGACATGATTTCGATCCCTGAGTCAGAAAGAGCCCCTGGAGGAGGAAATAGCATCCCACTCCAGGATTCTTGCCTGGGAAATCCCATGGACAGAGGAGCCTGGGGGGCTACAGTCCATGGGTTCACAAAGAGTTGGACATGACTGAGCGACTGAGCACCCACCTCATGTGTAGGTTCCAGGGCAGATTCTGCATACTGAGTGTTCACCAGTGTGGGTAGGGAGTTCACTGTGGAACCTGGAGCAGTGGCCTCCCACGTGGAAAGCCCAGGATGCTACCTTGCCAGGATCTGGTGTTCTCATCTAAACCTAGATTGCTTGCTTTCAGCTGTCAGCTCTGGCACATAAAAGCTGTGTAACCTGGACAAATGACTTTGCCTCTCCGTGCCTCAATGTCTACAGTGGTACCAGGGAAAAAAGTGCCTAAGACATTGCCAGGCACATGAGAAGCATCAGTAAATATTTTTTTGTTGAGTCCACGAATGGAAGAGCCAAGTCAGAAGATACATGCTGGTTGTCATGGTTTTGGGGACCTGTATTGCCAAGAGGCCCTGCAGAAAGGCATTACTCCGTAATACTAGCTGAAGTGACCCATTTCCCTACTTGTTAGTCAACATGAGGTCTAGGAAAAAATGCCTTCTAGGAAAAAATTCATTGTTATTTTGATCAGTTAAGAAATCAGCTTAATATTGTGGGCACATAAGGACATGTCTGCATACTTCAGATCTACCACTGAAACACGTAAAAGTGAAAGGGCCTGATATCTAGGATTTACTTTAAAATGCTTCAGACAAAAGGAAAGGGGTGGAGAGAAGTAGGGAATAGACGAAGCTAATGGGGCAGAATTGATCATTACTGAATCTGCATTTGAGTAATTGGGACTGCATCATACTTTTTCTGCATTTTTAGAATATTAGCAAAACTGAAAAAACCAGCCCCCCCCCCCCACACCACACACACACACACACACACACACACACACACACACACAGCACCTAAAGATTGAAGCCTGGTGAGACATTACTGAGCTCTAGCTGTACACAGGCATTTAGCAGGGCCCGGGGCCCAGGTGGGTTGGATACATGGCAGCCTTACAGCCCTTGGTTACCCTTTCTCTGCATGGATCCTCTTCATGGGGAGACTGTTTTGGTTCAGCACCTGCTGCTGCTGCTGCTAAGTCACTTCAGTTGTATCTGACTCTGTGCGACCCCATGGACTGCAGCCCACCAGGCTCCTCCGTCTATGGGATTTTCCAGGCAAGAGTACTGGAGTGGGTTGCCATTTCCTTCTCCAATGCATGAAAGTGAAAAGTGAAAGTGAAATTAGTCATGTTCGACCCCATGGACTGCAGCCCACCAGGCTCCTCCATCCATGGGATTTTCCAGGCAAGAGTGCTGGAGTGGGATTGCCATTCTCCAGGCTCAGCACCTGGAAGGATAGTAATTCTCAGACCCCAAGATGCAATTTCTCATCTCCCTCCCTGAACCAGGCATTCTGAGACTTTTTCCTGAGATGGAGGTTTTCCCTTCCTAACCTGGAGAGAAAACAGACTCCCAAGTAATTAACTCCTGGGAAACCCCCACCACCACCGCCCCTATGGTTGTGGGTCTGGTTTTGCCGTGGGGTTAGAGGGAGTCACAGAGCTGCTTTCTGTGTGATGATGGCAAAAACATAAGTGACTGATCCTCTGTGGTGATTCAGTATTGACTCTAGCCCCAGTCAGCCTCTGAACATGCCAAGAGCAGTCCCTGCCCACCCCTGTCAGACAGCCGTAGCCACCCCCTCCCCCAGATTCGTGTGTAAATACATGGTGGGCAGTCAGTTTTCTAAGCCTGTTTTCCAACCCACTGGGAGGTGAAGTTTGGGAGGGGCTTTCACATCCCATCTGATACTAGGTGGGGTCTCAGTCAGGGGAGTGTGATCCACCCAGGAACTGACCCACGGTCCCCTCCAGAAAGGTCATCATTTAAGAATGTTTCTTAGCCCAGCAGAGACCTACATGTGTGTGTGGTCAGCTCTAGTTTCCGGCTATCTCACTTATGCTGAATTTCAACAATTTATCATTTCCTTTAGGAAACAAAATGAGTCTGGAAAGAAGTATGAATAATCATGATGACAGACTTGGCAACAGGGACATTGGGAACCTTGCCCTGAAGCTCGTAGTTGGTGTCATTGTTGTCAGGGTCTTGATAGTTGAACCCAAAGGAAGAGGATCCCTGGGGCTAGATAACTTGGGTTCGGATATTGGCACCACCACTTAACGGCCATGTGACCTTCGGAAAGTCACTTAACCTCTCTGCCTCAGTCTTCTCATCGGTAAAATGATAATACTACCCGCCTTATGGGATTGTATCCTTAGCCCGGGCTTCCCAGGTGGCTCAGAGGTTAAAGCATCTGCCTGCAATGTGGGAGACCTGGGTTTGATCCCTGGGTCGGGAAGATCCCCTGGAGAAGGAAATGGCAACCCACTCCAGTATTCTTGCCTGGAGAATCCCATGGATGGAGGAGCCTGATGGACTACATTCCATAGGGTCGCAAAGAGTCGGACACGACTGAGCGACTTCACTTACTTACTTTTGGAATTGTAAGGATTAAATGAAACACTCTTTGTAAAAACGTTTAAAATGGCCTCATTGAAAGTCGTTGCTCAGTTAATGCTAGTGGTGGTGATTGTTATATCCTATTATGGTCATGCGGAGTTAGGATTGAGAATGACTGGTCTGTGGGCGCTTCCCTGGTGGTCCAGTGGCTAAGACTCCCAGCTCCCAGGGCAAGGGGCCTGGGTTCAGTCTTTGGTCAGGGAACTAGATCCCACACGCGCATGCCCCAGCTATAAGATCCCACATGCTGAAACGAATATTGAAGATCCTGCATGCTGCAGCTAAGACCTGGTGAAGCCAAATAAATATATATTTTTTTAATAAAAGAAGAAGAAAGAAAAAAGAACCAGTGGTCTGTAATGGTGGTTCAGATGGAAGCAGAAGTTAGAGGATCAGAAGAAGGGGGTATTCTTCCTTCCCAAGTCTGTAGTTTGGGGAGACAGACTTAATTTCACCATTTAAAAATATTTTTCATTCTATGTTTAAAATCTAGAAAAGCACAGGTGGAAGACTTAAAGGAAGAAGAAAAATCTCTTCACTGCTCTATACACATACTGCTCACACTAGAGAAAAAAGACTAGAAGGAAATGAACTAACATCTTTATAGTGGTTGTTCTCTGTGGGGAGATTATGGGTAACTTTATATTCTTCTTGGCACATTTATTTTCCAAGTTTTTAATGTGTATGTGTAAGCATATATCACTTTCATAAGCAAGAAAAATATTTTGAAAGGTAAGGAATCATGTGAGCTGTGGCTTCTGGGGAAGCAAGGTGGAATTCTCCCAGAACAGAGCCGTCTGTCTAATGTTTGGAAAGTTTGTGTTCCAGCCTTCCTTGACGAGGCATACGCCACCCTATAACGTTTCTACTCAGAAAATCCTTATTATCAAAGCTGATTCCTCAGCATCCAAGCTTCCACCTGCCCTGCCTTGCTCTAGGTATTCACACTGTCTCCCATCCTGTTCTCAAAATGGAAGAACTCCAGGGTTTTTTTGGTGGCTCTGACCTTGAGAAGACAGCTCATTTTTAAACGACCATGACCAGTAGTAAGTACCCCTCACATAGGTGCATCTCAGCTCACTGCCGTGTGCATACGGGTGCTTTCATGTTAGCTAATGTTATGAATAACTATAAAATTGGGAACAAAGCAGTTGATTTATTTATTCAGTAAACACTCATTGAAGACCTGTCCTGAGCCAAGTATCAGTGAGCAAAGCACACTCGGTCTGCCCCACCACAGAAAGAGAGTGGAAGACGCAAGAAACACATGGCCACACGGCTAATCCCCAGCTTCTAAACATTCAGAAGAAGGATAAGATTTTTTTGAGCCACAGGACAGGCGCTTCCCAGAGGCTCCCCAAGGAAGTAGAGTTTAAGTAACATACTCTGGGTGCAAATGGAAAAAATGAACTTGGTGTCCATCTCTAGATAAGCCTCACTTCCGAACGTTTCCAGCTGTGGGCAGGGATCTCCAGATGGGCGTTGCTATGGAAGCATCTTCCAGTTCTCACTTCCTGAGTTTATTTCCGAGTTTCCCGCACCCATGCCGGTTCCCAGCTGTGGATACAGACGTGGGGCGGAGGGGGGTGGGTGGCAGTCCGGTCTTCCTGCTGCCTCATAGCTGTGCGGAGAGCGGATGTGGCTGGAAGCCAGCCGGGAGCCTCCTCCTGGCTGAGTTAGTTGTGGAACCTGCCGTGTCGTGGTTTCTCTTGCATCCGGGCTCTTTCCTTTGTCCGCTCATGGGACTCTGCCAGCATGTCCCAGCCTGTGTTTTGAAACTTTAGACCCCAGCTTGTATTCAATGGAGAAATGAGCTCATGAGGGCTTCCTCCGCCACCCAGCTAAAGAAGTTGAGTCTAATCTCTTTCATTCAAATTCCCTCACCCTCCCCTTGGAGGTTAGATTTGCCACCCTCCTGACAGAAACTGGGCTGGCTGTTTGTTCTTTGGGACTGTTAGTGAATAAAGGATTTGACCTATACAAAGGAGTAGCAAAACAAGATGGGGGAGGGCTGTAGCTAATTGCTGTCTGCAATTGAGACCTTTCAGCTACCCTTCGATGCTTTAGAATAATCATTGCTAACATGTTGAGAATTTACAATGTGTTAGGTATTCTTTAAATTGTTTCTAATCCTCTTAACCCAGTGAAGTGTTTATTATTATATCCCCATTTTACAGCTGGATAAACTGTTGGTGTTCAGTCCCTCAGCTGTGTCCAGCTCTTTGCGACCCCATGGACTGCAGCACGCCAAGCTCCTCTGTCTTCACTGTCTCCTGGAGTTTGCTCAAGTTCATGTTCATTGAGTCGGTGATGCTGTCTAACCACCCCATCAGGGTAACTTGTAACAGGGGGCAAATTATGTTGTCAGTCAAATTGCTTTCTTGTTGTCTTAGAGCTCCTTAAGGCCTGCCATTTTAAGCAGCTTTTTAGGCCAAAAAGGAAGATTTAACAAGAGGGTGCTAGGATGGCCCAGAAAACCAAAGCAGGGCCTCAGGAAGGACTGTGTATCAGTTACTTGGTTACAGGTACGGAAACACCAAGTCAGATGGGCATGACCCCTAGGGGACAAGACTGGCTCACAACCAGAAAGCCCAGAGGTAGGACAAGCTTCTGGGCCGCTTGGCTCTGGAGCTCAGGGCCATCCCCAGCGACCCACTTTCCCCCTGTCCTTCCATTCTTTGCTCTGATGTCCGAGTCATCCTCAAACCTGGCTCTCCTGGAGGTAGCGGACTGGCTGCCAGCACTGGTCCAGGCTTTTGTCTTCTCATTCTTGGCCCAAGAGGTAGAGAGAGTGTCTTATCCCTCAGCCATAGTGCAAAACTGCGGAGTTCCTGTCTGGTTGGATTAGCCCGGGTCATGTGACTCTCCCTGAACCAATCCCTGTGGCGAAGGGCTGGGGCCACACAAACAGGCTGGTTGCTCCCATCCAAAACCACTCATGGAGAAGGGCAGAGTGGGGGAACCAGCACACAAATGCCACCAGCAGGGTTCTCTTCCTCATTCCTGCCCCCACCCCCGTCTGCTTTATCCATTCTCTCATATTCATAGTCTTTCTGCCTTTCCCTCTGCTCACTGACGACCATCTACAAACCACGCTGTATACCTTGTAGTGGGCTCCCAGAAAGGCCAGAACAACCTAGGGTAGGGAGGATGTCTCCCTGTGGACTCATCACCCAGGGCCAGGGAAGGGTTCTCAAGATGGGCTCTGTTGCAGTCAGGTGCTCTTTCTGGACCAATGGGCTGTGGGCAGGGATGGAATCATTGTTCCCTCTGTCCTCCCCTCCCCACCAGGTGCCCCACTGTATCCTTTTCCCAGGACCTCTGGGCTGAGAGTCATTTAAGCAGGACCCCTGAAGACAGCTTCCCAGGCGGTGCAGTTGTAAAGAATCTGCCTGCCAGTGCAGGAAATGCAAGAGACCCAGATTTGATCCCTGGGTCTGAAACACCCCTGGAGTAGGAAGTGGCAACCCACTCCAACATTCTTGCCTGGAAAATTCCATGGCATCAAAAAGAGTTGGACACGACTACACACACTCAGACACACACACGCACACTCATGCACACCTGAGGACAGCAGTTAGGCCTCACTTCTTGACACTAAAGCCTCATTTTATTTCCAAGCAGCTGGACATGAAGGGTGTCCCTTGCATTTTCCACAATCTTGGAGCTCTCCCCTTGCAGAAAGGCCAGCTCTTAAATCCCACCAGGCTGAGCAACCTATGGCCCCTGCTCGCCCACTGCCCCCAGCCTCATCCTGCGGGCCCCTCTACACTCCACCCTCCAGCCACCTGGCTGGCTTTCGGTTCCTCTAGCCCGTGACATTTGTTCCCTCTCCTGGAGTGCTTCCCCCTTCTCCCGGTCTTGCTCCCCACCCTCCCACCACCACTCTGGCCTCTCTGTGCCACTCCTCTTTCAGATTTCCCCTGACACATTTCTGCAGGGGGTTACCTTGACCACACACCCGACTCCTCTTCCCTGAACTACTCAGCTGATGTATTCAGAGCCATTCATCCTCTCAGTGAAAGGATCAAATCTATTTTGCTAAAGTTGTAACCCTTTCTGTCAAAGATAGGCCTGACTAAGTTTTGGTGAGGGAATGAATGAAGCAGTAGTAACAGTAGTGGTCATTTTTTTAAATATTTATTAGGCTCCACTGGGTCTTAGTTGCAGCATATAGGATCTAGTTCCCTGACCAGGGATCAAACCCAGGCCCCCTGCATTGGGAGCTTGGAGTTTTAGCCACTGGACCACGAGGGAAGTCTAAGACTTGGTTGATTATGGCAATTGAACTCAATCTTTAGCCCCTCTCCTCTACTCAGAGGTCGGGGGATGGGACTGAAAGTTCAAACCCACTAATCCAAGTTGGTTCTCCTGGCAGCCAAGCATCTCAGTGAGTGTGGGGGTTTGGGGAGAATCCTTGGGTTTCCCCTAGGGACTTCCCATTAGTCACCCCATTAACAAACTCAGGTGTGGTTGGAAGGGGCTTCTTCTGAATAACAGGACACTCTTTTCCCCTTTACAACTCTGTAGCTACTTTAGGAATTTAGGATAAAATAACAATAATTTGAAACAAAAGATGTTCCCTTTGCTCTTATCACTTAGGAAATTCCCAGGATTTTAGAAACTCTGTACAAGAAACAAGTTTGAGCAAACTCTGGGAGATGGTGAAGGACAGGGATGCCTGGCGTGCTGCAGTCCATGGGGTCACAAAAAGTCGAACACAACTGAGTGACTGAATTGAACTGTGCCAGAAACAAAGGCCAGCTACATTTCTTACTATAAATCACAATACCACAATACATATTTCTATACATTCTATGTGTATAGTCTACATATATTCAACATGGCACATAATAAGATAAATGCCAGTTAAGATCATGCTGAGATAATAGTTTTCATCTCTCAGAGGCTTCCCTGGTGACTCAGACGGTAAAGAATCTACCTGCAATTCAGGAGACCCAGGTTTGATCCCTGGGTCGGGAAGATCCCCTGGAGAAAGGAATGGCTACCCACTCCAGTATTCTTGCCTGGAGAATTCCATGGACAGAGGAGCCTGGCGGGCTACCGTCCACAGGGTCGCAAAGAATCAGACATGACTGAGTGACCAACTCACTTTCAGTCCTCAGAAGGGCAAGAGCAAAAGGTGAGCTGCTGGCAGTGGTGTGGGGAAGCAAGCAGGCTTGTCCAGTGCTGCCGGTGGCGGGTGAGCAGGACCGTTGTTTTGGAGGGACTTGGGCGATGTCAGCCCCACACTTGCACACCCCTCCCTTTGAACCCTCTCTTTGCCCAGCACTCCCACTTCGAGGAATTTTTGCCTCAAAAGATGTTCACGAGTATGAGAAGTGATCTCTGTCCAGCATGGTTCGTTGCAGCATCGTTTGGCAGCACAGAAGCTGGGAACTGCCCTACATGTCCCTCATTGTGAGCGGACTGGATGAATCAGTGAGGTTCATTGTACAGTGGAGCACTGTGCCACTTTGCAGGAGGCATGGGGTCCTGATAGAGAGTGCCTTTTGTGTCTGTGGTACACCACCAAGTATGAAAAAGTGAAGGAAAAGGAGCACCTTTTACAAATGATGCTCTGTTGGGAAGGGCAGTTTGGAACCTGAGGGGAAAGTGTAGGTGTTTAAGAATGGGGGACCCCTTCCAGGGTCTTGAGTGGGCTCTTATCTAACCCTTGGAAATGAATTAGGAGACACACATGCTGATTAAAGCAAGAGACTATTGGAAAGTGACGCCTGGGAGGAAAGCAGGAGGTTAAGGGAACCCAGGAGAACTGCTCTGCGACATGACGTGAAGTCTCAGGTTTTATGGTGATAGGATTAGATTCCCAGTTGTCTCTGGCCAATCATTCTGACTCAGGGTCCTTCCTGGTGGCACACGCATTGCTCGGCCAGGATGAATTCCAGCGAGGAGAATTCTGGGAGGTTGGTAGGACACATGGCAACTACAATGACCTTTCCAGAATTCTTCTGGTTGGTGGTGGCTTGTTAGTTCCGTGTTCCTTACCAGGACCTCCGGTTATAAAATAAGCTATGCAGATGGTTGCTATGGTGCCTGGCCAGGATAGGTGGTTTCAGTCAGTGTGTTTCCCCTAATACAGGTTTTTCGAAGATTCCAACCCCTAGTAGCACAAGAGCATGAGTGACTATCAAAGTAGATAGCTTAGATTTCTATAGCAGGGGCTGTGTTCTTGGCTCTGTGCATGTGTGTATATTATGCATACAGCCAGCCAGCTATGTCCAAGATTATGTATGTGTGTGGGTATGCGTGTATATATAATTTCACTACTTTATTCCGCTCTCAGCTTGAATGGCCCCTCAGAGAGAGGCCTTCCCGAGCACCCTAAGACGGCTCCTGCTCTGTCTCCCTTCATAGCAACCGTTCTTACACATGTGTTTGCTTTCTGCACCATCCTTCTCAACTCTGAGAGCAGCGATCATAGGTCCATTCCTTGCCTTATCTCAGTGTCTAGAGCAGTGTCTGGCCTGTAGTAGGTGCTTAATAAGTCTCTGCTGAATGATGGTGAATGCGCCTGAAGAATGAAAATTGTCACCATGTTAGCTGTGGACCTGAGGTCCCCAGAGGCCTTAACCTTCTTTCGTGGAATAGACTGAGGACCCACTGCTCTTCTGACTGGGGAAGAGGCAAAAAGTGGCCCTAGACTGCCTTTGATGTGGCTGAAATTCTCGCTATACTCACATTTCCACCTTGAGAGATACAGAGGCAGGCCGGGGGGTCTGCCTGTGAGGCACTGAAAAACGAGCCTGTACTGTTCTCATCTGATGCCCACTTCCCAGACTGTCTGTGGCCCATCTCTCCTCTCTGGCTTGCATTCATGCCATGGAGAGTAGCTTAGAGGGGGAGAGAATCTTCCAACCTGAAGGCTTCTCTCCTCTGGAGGACCTTTCACTTGCGCCCTGTGCTTAATATTATCAGAGTCCAGTTTGGCCAAACAATGTTGGCAGATGTGAGGAGTTGAGAGCATTGTTTATGGTTTCTTCAGTGTTTGGGGTATAACAGCTTTGCTAACATCTTTTAGGGCTCCCTCTGTGCCAGGCGTTTTGCCAGTCCCTCAATCCGTTACCTTACTTAATCCTCCCAACAGGCTTGTTCAGGGGTGGATATGACCCACCCACCCCAACTCCACCTTTACTGATAAGCAGACTTGGACTCAGAAAGATCTAGTCATGAGTCATGGGTCACATAGCTGCTGAGAGGCCGAGCTGGGATTTGATTCTGGCCCTCGCCGACCACCATGAGGGCATTCTCACTGCCACGTGGCCTTACTGCTTGTCCATCTGCTTTGGGTATTCTCCTGGTGGCCAGTGGAGGAGGGTCTGGTTTCCTTCAACGCGATATGATGGATTGTCAGTCAGGTCACAAAGCCCCGCTGGCCAGCATGAGGCCTTGCTGGGATGGAGGAAATGGGTGGAGAGCCTTCTGCTTGTTTCTTTTTCATAGACATTTACCACACAAATGACCAAACTCCTGTTTCTCTTCAAGACTGGTTTTCACCTTGGGCAGGAGAGAGGGTGGGAGAGCAGCCCAGGGAATCCCTGTTACCACCTCGTCAGATCTGTCTCTCCTCTGCTCCCTACTACCAAGTAAAAACCAAAGTCCTCATCGTCTTCACACAATCTGCCCTGGCTTGACCTGTGACTTCTCCTCCCACTGCTCACCTGCCTGGCCCCTCCCATGGGCCTCCTCAGTGCTCCATAGACACCAGGGTATGTACCCTCCTCAGGAACCTTGCTCCAGCTCTTCCTGCTACAAGGAAGGCTCTTATCTCATACCCATGCACTTTGCTCTTACATTATCTTCTAGGGCAAAATGTGCAAAGGCCCTGGGGTAGGAATAAGCTTGAAAGGGGCAAACAGGCCAGTGTGGTGGGAGCATTTGGGTGAGGAGTAAAGTGGAAGGGGATGAGGTTCCTAGAGGCGTTGAAAAATTTTAAGCAGGAAAGGGGTCTGGTCCTTGTTTGATTTGATCCTTCTGGCTGAGTGTGTGTAGAATAGAATCTGGGAGGGCAAGAGTGAACTCAGGAAGACCAGCTGCAGATGTCAGGGAGCTGTCCAGGTGAAAGATGGTGCTGGCAGCTTGGCCTGAGAAGAAGGAAAAGGGGGTGGGGGGTGGCTTCCCTGGTGGTCCAGTGGTTAAGATTCTGCCTTCCAGTGCAGAGGGAGCTGGTTCGATCCCTGGTCAGGGAGCTAAGATTGCACATGCCTCAGGGCCAAAAAACCAAAACATAAAACAAGCAATATTGTAACAAATTCAATAAAGACTTTAACAACGAAACAAAATGAAAAAGGCAAAAGGAAATAGATTCAGGATGTGTTTTGGAGGTTGTGGCAACAGAACTGGCAAATGGACTTGCTGTGGAGGGTGAGGGAAGGAGAGACATGGACTCTGCTGGGTGTCTGCATCATACTTTGTTGGCTTGTCTCTCCTGATGGTCCCTCAAATTGTCTCCCGTTTTCCCCATTCACGGAGGGCGCCCACACGTGTGCCTGCCAAATCTCAAAGGATCAAGGGCAAGGGCATTCCAGGTGGAGGGAACCACTCCAGCTAAGGCTGGGACCTCTGCCACACCTGGGCCAACTCGGGTCAGAGTGTGGGCTGCAGAACAGGGGCACAGGGCCTCAATCTACCACCTGAATCCTCTGGACCTGCTGCTGATTTGAGATGGGTTTTCATGCTCTCCCATCACCCCCCTTCCCCTGAGTAGCTTTCTCACCTGGCCACGTCCAGTCCCCTCCCCACCCCGACGCCCTACCCCCCGATAGGTGAGTCCGGAGCTGCAGGCAGTGTGGCCGCAGCAGGTGCGTTCAGGTGGAGTGGCTGCCAACGGTCAGGGCCCTCGCTCTCTACATGAGCTCAGCTTTGTCATCCTGTCATTTGGGTCACGCCGGGGCCTTTGGTTCTGGACCAGCCCTGCAGGCTGACGGGCCTGTAGGAAGGGAATGAGAAGACCTCTTGCTTCTCTGAGCTCGACTCTTCCTTATTCTTCATCCCCTGTTCCCTCCTGTCTTGTCCTCAGAAGACAGGGCCCCACGGCTAGCAGCTGCTCCTGCAGCCTCCCTCGCCCTTCCTCAGAGGCTAGGGGCACTTGGGGGTCTCCAGGCTGCTCGCTAATGAGGCCGTTCATCCAGCAGGAATTTAAAACCGTGACCTGCATGCCTGTGAGGAGAGAGCATCCCTTCTGTCTTCCGCGCTTGGTGCCTTTAGGCCCCTAAAGACCAGCTCCCACCTTGGCTGGGGTTTCTCTCTTGTGCCATCAGGAGGTGTCGGCCAGGCTGACTTGTCAGAATTAGTATCTCTGGCACTTTGCTTTCTGCCTGCCCAAGGGCTGTGGAATTAGAGGAATTGTGGATCTAATGAGCAGGTAAAATGTGATGTCTGAGTTTGCACTAGGTCAAAAAATGGGGGCTGGGGGATGGACAGCCTTGAAGGAGAAATATAGGGCATTAATGAGCTCAACTGAGTCTTCTCCCACGTTGCTGGAGGACATGTGAATCATCGCAACCTTTTTAGAAGACAGCCTAAAAAAGGAACCTTATTTATTTTTGAATGAGCAGTCCAGGCACGTGATAAAGCAGTCAAATGACACACAAAAAAACACGTACAGTGGAAATCAAGTCTCCCTCCCCAGTCCTTTGTCACCCAGTTCCCCTCCTGTGAGGACACCCATTTCAGGTGTATTCTTCCAGTGACACACTATACCCCAACAAGCACCTGTTAAACACACAGCTCTATCCTTTGATCTCAGAAGCCATTCTCTAAGCTAACTGTAAAATACTCCATAAATAGCCTTTGATGCCTGCAAATCTACCCTGTGAAAAAAACGGCCCCCTATACAAAAGGTTACTTATTGCAGCATTATTTGTGGTGGCAAAATGAAAAACAAAGGAAAACCCCAGAAGGAAAATGAATGCCCATTTTTCAGGGAATAATTGAGTAAAATATAGCACCTTCACACTGGAATATTAGTTGCTAAGAAGAGTGGGTCAGAGCTCTCCTAGTTGAGTTAGAGGCAATTCTTTGATGCAGTTTAGGGAAAGCAAGATTTCGAGAATTAGATATGATATTCTGTTTATTTAAAATACAGTGAGAAAAATCCGTATGTTGTTTATGGTATTTAAAAACAAAACAAAACATTTGTTTATTTGCCTGCACCGGGTCTTAGTTGTGGCACACGGGATCTTTAGTTGTGGTGTGCAGACTTTTAGCTGTTGCATGTTGTCCCTGACCAGAGATCGAACCCAGGCCCCCTGCACTGGGTGCAGAGTCTTGGCCCCTGGGCCGCCGGGGAAGGCCCTGTGTGTTGTGTTTGCGTGGCGGCTATCGCACTCATGCTCTGCCACATCACGCGGCCCAGCGCTCTGTCTTCGGGAGACTTTGCGGTCTCCTCTGTTGTGGTCAAAACAAACTCCGCTTGTTGGACAACCCTAGAGGCCCCCTGGGGAGGGTATCGAACCCACATGAGGAGAGCCCATGGATTTGGTGTTGGGAAAGGCGCCCCTGGACCTCTGTCAGCATAGGAGGGGCTCGTGTGGCATGTGTTAAGAAGTCACTTCTAAACGACAGTGACAGGCTATTTGATCTACTTCCCAGGCATTTGGTAGGACAAAATAAGCAGAGTTTGGTCAACTGTGTGAAGCATGCAGCGCCACCAAGTCTGCCCCTCAGAATAACCTGGAAGAGTCAGAGAAACGCTAAAGTCAAGGCCTCAGGTCCTGGGCCCTGATCCTGGTGAAGCTGCCCAGGGCAGGCGGCACAGGCAACAAGTTACCTCACATCCACTCCCAGCCCCCCCACAGAGCCACACGGTGGGATGCTGCTCACACACCCCCTGCTCAAAGCAGACCAGCCCTGTTGCTAGGGAGAGTGGACCTGGAAGGAAGCCGTGGGGAGGACACGTCCCCAAAGGACGTTGTGTCTTGGCACTCCAGGGGCTCTGTTTGTGCTGTGGTCTGTGATCCTGCTGGCCCTGGAGTTGTTCTCTGTGAGGCTCTGCTTCCCTCCCCCTTTCCTGCTCCACGACCCAGAACAAAGATCCATTCCTCCAGGATTCTGGTGTCCCCTCAGGGTGCATGTGGCTGTCAGTGGGTTGGGAGCTCATAACCCCAGTGAGTCACAGCTCATCTCCTGCTGGGCTTCCCTGGGCAATTGTTCCGTTGCTAAGCCAAATCCAATTCTTTTCGACTCTAGGGACTGTAGCCTGCCAGGCTCCTCTGTCCATGGGATTTCCCAGGCAAGAGTCCTGGAGTGGGTTGCCATTTCCTTCTCCAGGGAATCTTCCCGAGCCATGGACTGAACCCAGGTCTCCTGCATTGGCAGGTGGATTCTTTACCACTGAGCTACCAGGGAAGCCCTCACTTGCAGTGGCTGTTCTCAATTGAAGCCTCCTCGCTCAGCGGACCACTTTTGTCTACAGTGCTTTCTCCCTGCTCTTGACTGTATTCCTTATGCTTCCATCAACACCAAAAAGAAAGAGAATGCTTCCTGTTGCTGGATCAGCATCGCTTCCTCTGTTTCGTCTCCTACTGGTCGTTCATCAGAAGTGAGAGCTCACTGCTCACTGGCTGATCTATTCACCCCCTCAGAGAAGGAAGGACCCGATTGTTGCTGACTCTGTCTTTATCTTGCTCAGGGTGGGTAGAGTGGGTATATGTGTGTGTGTGTGTATATATATATTTTATACTATATATATAGTATATATATACTATAAATATACACACTATAATATAGTATAGTATATATATACTATATATATATAAAGAGTATTCTCAGGTTTCTGATTTGAGTAGTTGATGGTATCTTGTGGACCACTGTCCACCAGTGGATGGGAGAGAAGCAGGTACAGGTAAGGATATTATATGGAGAGAGAGAATGTATGAGAGAATATATATTCGATCGTATACACATATACATATGGAGAGAGAGAATTCATATCTTTATTGAAAATACAAAAATATGCCCTACAAAACATCAGGCAGCGACTGTTCATTTATTGAATTCATTTTATAGGCATTTGCTGATCTGCTCTTCTTGTGCTGCGCACAATTGGAATCTGGCAGAAAACCACTTTGGAAAAACTCATGAGACCATGCAAAGATCACTCTCGAATCTTCCTTTTCTGCCTCACCCCACCACCCGCTTCACGGCCAGGCCCTCATCAGGACTTCTCTGTCCTTGACCTGAAACAGATCGTCACCAACCTTCTCTTCCATCCCACTGCCCTTGCCCTGTTCCCAGCCACCAGCATCCGTCCTTGGGTGTGACAGCAGCCACTTCACTCTTCCCCATGCTTCTCTTCAATCCCGGCAGTCTCTATGCAACAACCAGAGGGGTCTTTCAAAGGTCAGTCAGAGCACACCATCCTCCTCCTCCTGGTTAGACTTAGAATAAAGAGCATATGGCTGGCTGGGGCTCACACAGCCCTCGAGCTTCTGCCTCATCTCCCAGCACCCCCTCCCTCCCTCACCACAGTGATCTGGGCGAGAGGGCCTCCTCTGAGTGCCTTTAACAAATTCCTCCATCTCCTGGAATATTCTTTTTCTTTCTTTTTTTTTTTAGCTTTCATTAGAGACTTTATTACTAATCTGGTAATTCAATCTGAGTAGCCCTTTGAGTGTCTTTTAATTGAGATATAATTCACATACTGGGCTTCCCTGATAGCTCAGTTGGTAAAGAATCCGCCTGCAATGCAGGAGATCTCAGTTTGTTTCCTGGGTCCGGAAGATTCCCTGGAGAAGGGATAGGCTACCCTCTCCAGTATTCTTGGGCTTCCCTTGTGGCTCAGCTGGTAAAGAATCCACCTGCAATGTGGGAGACTTGGGTTCAGTCTCTGGGTTGGGAAGATCCCCTGGAGAAGGGAAAGGCTATCCACTCCAGTATTCTGGCCTGGAGAATTCCATGGACTGTATAAGTCGATAGGGTCGCAAAGAGTCAGACATGACTGACTTTTCTTCTTTCACATACCATAAAGTTCACCCTTTTAACGCGTGGTTCACAAGCGTGGTTCAGTGTTTTTTAGTGTGTTCGCAAGATTGTGCGACCATCACCAGTATCTAATTCCAGGATGTTTTCATCCCCACAGGAAACATCCTGTACCCATTAGCAGTTACTCCCCTTCCGTGTCCCCCACCTCCCAGCCCCTGGCAACCACTGATCTACTTTCTGTCTCTGGATTGTCCTCTTCTGGGCATCTCATATAAATGGAATCTCCTGATATGAGGTGGTCTTTTGTGGTTAGCCTCTTTCACTTAGCATCATGTTTTCAGTGTTCGTCTATGTTGTATACACGAATCAGTCCTATAGTTTCTTTACAACTGAGTAATATTCCACTGTATGGATGTATCATGTGTTATTTATCCACTCCTCATTTGATGGGTTTTCTGGGATATTCTTACTCCCATTCTTCACATGGCTGCCTTCTCCTTTCTCTTCAGTTTTGTGCTGAAACTCACTCAGGTTTTCTGCACTGTACTTCTTACGGTTTGCACTTGTATATATATTTGTTCCCCTGTTTGTTTATCTTCTGTCCTCTGTTCTGGACTGTGAGTTCTATAAGGGTGGGGACCCTGTCTGCTTTTTTTTTTTGGCTGCAGGGTCTCCACTGCTGCTCATGCAGGCTTTCCCTTGTTGCGGTGAGTGGGGGCTACTCTCTAGTTGCAATGCACAGGCTTCTCATAGTGATGGCTTCTCTTGTTGCAGAGGACAGGCTCAGTAGTTGTGGCTCATGGGCTTAGTTGCCCTGTGGCATGTGGAATCTTCTAAGACCAGGGATTGAACCCGTTTCCCCAGCATTGGCAGGTGGATTCTTAACCCCTGGAGCAACAGGGGAGTCCTGACTCTTATCTGCTTTTGTTCACCCTGCCTCACTCAGTGCCCAGAATAGGGTAGTGCGTAGTAGTTGCTGGATGAATGACTCAGTACATCTCATCCAGTTCTCGCTTTACATCCTCTTAAGGCAAAATGACTGTGATTCCTTTCTGTGGGAAATTCTGTATCTAGCATTCTACTTACTGTACCCTAGCTCTCTACTCTAAATAGTGGCAGGTTGCTGGAAGGATTCCTCTGGTGTAGAACACTGTCCCATCTGCTGTGTAAGGCCACAGTGTCACTGGAAACTGCATGTGGCTGGCAGTAGCAGAGATGAGAAGTAACAGTTAACAATTTAGTAACATTGTAAACTCAATGGCAGGTGATTTCTCTTGTGAGTAAAATGTCCTGAGATCTGCAATCTGGAGCTGGGCTGGCAGCTCCATAGTCTTCGGATAAATCAAGATACTTCTCTCCTTTTGCTTAACCATCACTGGCACAAAACTTTCATCCTTACAGTGGCTTCATGGTCCACTGTGACTGCTGGAGTCAAGCCAGTGAGTCTGTAATCTGGGTGGGAATCAGGGTTGGGAGCAGGGCACAAGAGTGTGTGTGTGTTAGTTGCTCAGTTGTGTCTGACTCTTTGCAACCCCACAGACTGTAGCCCACCAGGCTTCTCTGTCCATGGAATTCTTCAGGCAAGAATACTGGAGTGGATTGCCATTCCCTTCTCCAGAAGAACTTCCCAGCCCAGGGATTGAACCCTGGTCTCCTGCATCTCAGGCAGATTCTCTACCATTTGAGCTACAAAGAAGTCCACAAGAGTATAGTCCAGTTCTTTGTTCATGGTGAGGAATTTTCCTTGAAGTCCCGTAACAACATCTCCCTACCTTTTGTTGACCACCCCTAGCTGCAGGTCATCTTACACACTAGCAAAGTATTGCTCAAAATTTTCCAAGCTAGGCTTCAACAGTACATGAATCGAGAACTTCCAGAAGTTCAAGCTGGATTTAGAAAAGGCAGAGGAGATCAAATTTCCAACATTCACTGGATCATAGAAAAAGCAAGAGACTTCCAGAAAAACATCTACTTTTGCTTCATTGACTATGCTAAAGCCTTTTGAATGTGTGGATCACAACAAACTGTGGAAAATTCTTGAAGAGATGGGAATACCAAACCACCTTACCTGCCTCCTGAGAAATCTGTATGCAGGTCAAGAAGCAACAGTTAGAACTGGACATGGAACAATGGACTTGTTTCAAGTTGGGAAAGGAGTACATCAAGGCTGTATATTGTCACCCTGCTTGTTTAATGTATATGCAGAGTATATCGTGCAAAATGCCGGACTGGATGAAGCACAAGCTGGAATCAAGATTGCCAGGAAAAATATCATTAACCTCAGATACGCAGATGACACCACCCTTATGGCAGGAAGCAAAGAGGAGTTAAAGAGCCTCTTGATAAAAGTGACAGAGGAGAGTGAAAAAGCTGGCTTAAAACTCAACATTCAAAAAACGAAGATCATGGCATCCAGTCCTATCACTTCAAGGCAAATAGATGGGGAAACAATGGAAACAGTGAGAGACTTTATTTTCTTGGGCTCTAAAACTACTGCAGAAGGTGACTGCAGCCATGAAATTAAAAGATACTTACTTCTTGGAAGAAAAGCTATGACAAACCTAGGTAGCATATTAAAAAGCAGAGACCTTACTTTGCTAACAAAGGTCCATCTAATCAAAGCTATGGTTTTTCCAGTAGTCTTGTATGGATGTGAGATTTGGACCTTAAAGAAAGCTGAGTGCTGAAGAATTGATGCTTTTGAACTGTAGTGTTGGCAGAGACGCTTGAGAGTCCCTTGGACTGCAAGGAGATACAATCAGTCCATCCTAAAGGACATCAGTCCTGAATATTGATTGGAAGGACTGATGCTGAAGCTGAAACTCCAATACTCTGGCCACCTGATGCGAAGAGCTGACTCACTGGAAAAGACCCTGATGCTGGGAAAGATTGAAGGCAGGAGGAGAAGGGGATGACAGAGGATGGGATGGTTGGATGGCATCACTGACTTGGTGGACATGAGTTTGAGCAAGCTTTGGGAGTTGGTGAATGATAGGGAAACCTGGCATGCTGCAGTCCATGGGGTTGTAAAGAGTTGAACACGACTGAGTGACCAAACTGAAATGAGCTTTGGGGGAGCTTGGAAGATGTAGTCTTTGCAGAGCATCCCGAGAATAAAGGGAAGAATGGCTACTAGCTGGATAGCTAGCACCAGAAGGTCCATTTCCTGCCCCTGGGTCGTGGCAGCCAACTTCTGCCCATTGGCCTGAGCCTTCAAGCCTTCTCCTTCCCTAAATGGCCAGAATCAAAGGAGTGCCTTTCTTTCTGATTGACCAGAGAGGGAGATTTTGAAGCCTCTTGAGGGCCTTTAGTCCGAAAAACTGACCGTGTCACCAGCATTAAAAATAATGGTATCACACCTTTTTGAACATTTAGTACATGATCAATTCTGCTCTAAACATTTTTCATGAAGTAATTTACTTCATGGGGCTTCCCAGGTGGCTCATTGGTAAAGAATCCACCTTCCAGTACAGGAGACACAGGTTCGATCCCTGGTCCAGGAAGATCCCCTAGAGAAGGAAATGGCAATCCACTCCAGTATTCTTGCCTGGAGAATCCTATGGACAGAGGAGCCTGGTGGGCTATAGTCCATGGGGTCTCAAAGAGTCAGACACGACTGAGTGACTGTAAAACAACAATTTACTTTATCCTCATCTCTACCTTACAGATGGGGAGACTGAGGCACAGAGAGGTTAAATAATCCTAGACCTTCTCACTGTTAATATTTCTTTTTCATTCTTCCCTTTCAGTGTATACAATGAACAAGAGGATTAAAAAATAAAGCCTGACCTATTTTGGTAGATTGACCAGTGTTCGGTCTCCCATCTGATGAGCTGAGTTCCAGAGAGTGCTTTGTGCAAAAGCACTCGGCAGTCGAAACCACATTGACAGGCTGTTTTCATAGGAGTGCAGGAAGGGGCTTAACTCTTGGCACATCCAGCAAATGCCTACTGACAGGAGGAAAAAGGATCCACAAGCTCTGCAGGATTTCCCCAGCCCGTGAGCCTGCAGCCAGTAGACCTCAAAGCATTTCTACCAATGGGCAGGGCATGGCCTTTGAAACCATGGCCTCTGTGACAGCTCTTAGGGTCCATGGGGAGAAAGAAGGCCCTCTCCAGTTCAGATCCTTTGAGAATTAATTCAGGCACCAAGTTATCTTTCTGGATGCCTGTGATCTGGGAGGTAGTGAAGGACAGGGAAGCCTGGCATGTTGCAGTCCATGAGGTCACAAAGAGTTGGACACGACTGAGCAACTGAACACCAGTAATGATCAGCCATGCTTGATGGAAATCTCTGATTCTAAGTTCACCTCTGAATTGGGACTTTTTGAGACAGTTTCAGTCTCCTGTTAGTAGCTCTTTACAAACTCTGATTAGTGGTGTGATGGTGCACTGTGATAGAGCAGGTGTTTGAGTCAGGAGTGCATTGGGCTGCAAGTATCAGACAACACAGGTGGCATTGTCACTTCAACACATTGGAGGTGGTGTGTGTCTTATAACACCTACAGGGAGAGGATGTGATTCAGTAACTTGGCAGAGTGAATGCCAGCATTGTGCCCCATCATGGCTGCAAGACAGCTGCTGCCCCCACCCTCCCCATGGGGCTGGGGCACCCTGAGAGTTCATTCCTTCCCTTCTGGCAGAGTAGTGTTCTGGAGACAAGAGGGAGCCTCTCAAATCCAAGTATCACATCCACATTCCAAGCTGGAAAAAGGCAGACTGATGAAGGGGCAGAGGGTCATGTGGGTGAGCCTCATTCTTTTCGTGAGGAGAGCAAACACCTTCCCAGATGCCCTGACTGAGAAAGTTCGCTTACCCCAGTGTGGAGATATGATTCTGCTTTATCTTCTAGATACCCTTGTAATTTCCTTTTGTGTTTAAGTCTTGGATCCATCTGAAAATGATGTCTGAATGTGGAATGAGATTGGGTTCAGGGCTGAGCCTTTTCTGTTAACTCTGTGTTTGGGAATTGGTTGGTGGTTCTGGCACCAGACCCACTGGGTTCAAACCCTGCCTGGGTGCACCACCTCCTTGGCTGTGTGACCTTGGGCAGGCTACCCCTCTGTGCATCAGTTTCCTGAGCTGTTAAAAATGGGGATGCTGGTAGACCCACCTTCACAGGCTTGTTATGACAGTTAAATGAGTTGATGGTTGACTTGCAAACAGTTCTGGCATGTAACAAAAATCAAAGCCTTAACCTTAACGCCAGAATGAGAATCCACAAGGTCTCATGGGTCTGGGGACTTGGCATCTCAGACCCCAGTCAGTGGGGACAGTGAAGCATGTCACTGAGGTCACTGTCTCTTTCTCTTTACAAGAAATGGCCAGACTGTTCTCTGAAGATGACTGTTGCAACATACGCTCCCACCTGCAGAGACTTCCCCTAATTCCATAACTTCAGTACATTTGATGGTGTCAGACTCTGACTTCTTAGCCAATCTGCTGTGCATAAGATGGTCACTCATGGACGCTTTACCTAAGCAGTTTTTCTGTAGAGGTATGTCATGTGGCACTCAACCAGAAGTTACTTGGGCTAGGCTGGAGGCAAGACAACCATGAGATGGTTCCCCCTACCCCACCCCACCCCTGGCACACTGAAGACCTCAGAGTTCCGTGCTCAGAGCGCAAAACCAAGATGCTTCTCTGGGACAGGGTTGGGGACGGGTGGAGGCTGAGGAGAGGACAGAAGATAAAGCTGTAAGATCCTCATAGTGAGCAATCCAGCCTTGGTCATGATTGTGGACTGAATCAGTGAAAGAAGCAGTGCTGAATCGTTAGTGTGTGTTATTAATAGAATATAGGTCAGAAGAGAAAACATGATTAATTACAAGAGGATCCCAGTGGCTGTCATACAAGATAGCAGTTAAGGGCCTGGATTTTCCCATGGCAAAGTCTTTTCTTCCCATAGCAGCCTTGTCTTTGTTGGCTGGTGGGTAGAGGCAGTTCAGTGAATGGAGATTTTCCAAAATTGCTGTTTCAGAGACAGGGTGGGGATAGGTGTAATGGGAATCTTCTCTAAATGAAGGGTGATTGGACCACTTTACTAGTAAGTGAGTAGGTCCTTCATGCCCCCAATGTGAAGCTCTGGTTAAGTCTAAAAAGGAGAACACAGCTTGTAGCAGATGGCCCCTCCTGAGCCTGATTCTCCTTCAACTCGAATTGAAATGCCAGCCACTTACAGGGCTGCCTGCCGCAATGACCGCCTGGTCAAGGGGCTGCCTAGAGGTTGGATGAACACTGGCCAGGATGTGTGTCTTGTACAGTAAAAGACAGAAAGCTGCCATATCTGGGCACAGGGAGAGACAGGAGCTGGTAGGGTCTGGTCCCAGCCTTTGGGACTGCTGATCCTGCCCACTAGAAAATGGGTGCCAGCACCAGTCACAGGCTCTCACCTGTCAGATTAGCTACCTCTTTACCCAGGCGGCACTAGTGGTAAAGAATCGACCTGCCAGTGCAGGAGATGCGGGTTCAATCCCTGGGCCAGGAAGATCCCCTGGAGTAGGAAATGGCAACCTTCTCCAGCATTCTTGTCTGGGAAATTCCATGGACAGAGGAGCCTGGTGGGGTACAGTCCATGGAGTTGCAAAGAGCTGGACATGACTGAGCGCGCGCACACACACAGACATCCTTACTTGGCCTTTGTGAAGAGGTGTGAGTGGATAACCTTTTCCATATGAGTTGAGATGGAAACTGAAGGGAAGAAGTGCAGGGACAGAAAGACCCAGGTGCATAGGCTGCTCTCGGGTCAGGAGAGCAGCGCCCGGGCTGGCTGGCCTTGCAGAAGCACCTTGCCTGGAGCCATGGCTATAAAGCCAGCTTCACAGGATTTCAGCGAGGATCAAAGCCAAGATCATTAACATGCAAACACCGTGAAGTGTGATATAAGAGATTGGTTTTCAGGATGTTGATTGTGGAGTAATGGAACTTTTGTCAGATACTTCCCTGAGATCCCATTTTTAAAAACAGAAAAAAGTAGAACTGCTGTAGAGGAATGGGGGTACAGAGGCCCCCTGCTGTCTCCCTAAGGACCATACTCAGGGGAGTTCAGGGTGAAACCTCCTGGGGCTCTGAGGAGGCTCTGCCCCCAACTGGCCCTCAGTCCCAAGCAAGACCCAGCATCCTGAACCTCAGTTTCCTTATCCATTAAGTGGGCAGATCAGACAAGCTTGAAGAGTTCTTCACCCGGTTCCTATGAACAGAGGTTTCAGAGATCTTTGGCATCCCCAAGACAGTTTGGGGGGTGGAGGCAGGGAGGGGGCATTCCTAGAGAGACATGACATAGTTTTGTTTTGTCAGCTCCTTGGAAGGATTATGTTCATTGGAACATGAAGGAGCACATGAAGGAGTTTTGATTTCTGAGGTCCCTTCCAGTATGATAGAATGAATCCTCCCAACTCAAAGTGGTTTAAACTGCAAAGTGGTAATTCATGGCTTTGGGACTTGAAAATCTCAGAGCTGGCCTGACCAGAGTCCGCACTCAGGTATTCTTGTCAGGAATCCACCCTATTCCATTTCTGGATTCTGCCTGTTTCGGCTTTGACTTTATTCTCCGGTGACCATCCCCTCCCCCTCGGGGCAGAGAAAAACCCTCAGCAGCCCCTACCTTCCACCCATTTCTTCCTCCCAGTAATCCAGCAAAATGTCTGGGATTGACTTTGATTGGCCTTGCTTGGATCACGTGTCTCTCCCAAGAGCCAATCGCTGTGGCTGAGGGGAGGAGTCATCAGACTTGGAGGCAGGCCAGGATGCCCTCTCACCTCCAGGTTCTCTCATCCTGGCTTTTGTTTCTTGGTATAAACTCTAGGTGGGGAAGGCAGTGGCACCCCACCCCAGTACTTTTGCACAGCCCTGTGACTGTAACCTCTGTGACAAGTGAGCCAGGGCTGTTGCTCTGGTGGGTGCTGGAATTACTTAAGCAACTCCAGCGGGGGTCCTTCCTTCCCAGGTGGTGTAAGAGGGGCTCTGGGCTGTCTGGGGTCCTGGCTGAACTCCTGGTGCTGAACCCTGCCTTTGCTGCATTTCCACACCCCTTGGGCATCTTCCTTTCTGCTGTGGTCCCTCCTGTGTATCAGGGACCCCAGACTGATGGACATCACAGCTTCCTCCATTTGACAGGAAATAGTTTCCCAGCTCAGAGAGACGTGGCACCACTGCACGTCACTGCTGATGTGTCTTTAAAGAGCCATAGGCATCACTCTAGAGAAAGAAAGGCGGGAAATGAGTGGCAGAAAAGCAATTTCCGATGTAGTTAAAAAGGCACTGATTACAATTTTAGAGGCAGGGGCTTCCTGATCATCCCAAGAATTTTTTTAATGAAAAGCCTGGTGATAAAGGAGAGTGTTCTAGGTGCTTCTGGTTCCCTCCTGCCCTTCCAAGCATGTTGAAAATCAAAATCATTATTATTTCATAGACCAGCTTTAGGGACTGCAACCACCCAAGAGATTATTTCTGAGTTTTTACAGAGTGTGTGTTTCTCTGTATTTGATGATTCTATGTATAGTAGCTGTTTCTAATTATATTTTATGCTTTCCGAAGTGCCTTGGTAGTGAGCTGTGGGAATTGTCAAGAACCGTACTCAAGCCTTCCCTTCTGTGTCAGTTGAGAGTCATTTGGTTGTGTGAACAAGTAGAAATTCAGGTCAGCCTGCTTACATATGAGAGGAAATGTTTGAACTTGCAGTGTGGGACATTCTTTGTGTAATGACCTCAGGGTTGCTGGGACCCCATTTCCTTCCATCTCCTGGCTCTGCAGTCCTCTGTTGGTTTTATTGTCAGATGGGCTCTGGGGCAGCTCCAGATATATATCCAACCAGCTTATCAGCCCCGGGAATTTTCCTATTATCCCAGCTCACGTCCTGAGACTCTTCTGTGGACCTAATCAGCTGGCTTTGGTGCCAGGGTCACCTTGTGCCATCCCTGAGGTTAGGGCTCTGGAAGAGGGGGAGCAGTGACTTTATTGGCCAGGCCTATGTTTTTATGACACCATTCCCTTCCCTACCAATCTATGGGTGGGGTCATCCTCACAGGAATCCCATGGGCTAGATGAGAAAGATGAGGTTCTGAGGGCTGACCTGGAAAGGGGAAGTGGGTACAGGATGGACCAAAACCGCTCAGTGCCCAGGACCGCTTCCCATATGAAACTAACACAGATATGGATCCGCCCTGCATCCCCTAGCTGTTAGCTTCCCCTAACACCTACTCCACCTTTATCCTATCTCAGGACTAGCACAGGCGTCCTTAGTCTCGGGTTCATGGATCCTTGAAGAATCCTTGGATGCAATTTAGAGGATCATGAAGTTGGCTGGGCGAAAATTTACATGTTTATTTTCTCTACCATCTAACTGAAATAATTTCCATTCCTTCTGAACAAAGGCCACAAGCCACATTGTATTAGCTACACCCATGACTTTGTCACCACTCGAAAACTCAAAAGTATTTCCATATCACATTACTGTTGCGGATATTGCAAGTTATTTACACTCATCTCTTCCTAAATGACTGTAGTTCCTGGACCCACTGCTAAGATCTTGCAATTTAAAGCATTCACTGTTGCTGTTGTTCATTTGCTCAGTCACGTCCAACTCTTTGCGACCCCATGGACTGCAGCACGCCAGGCTTCCCTGTCCTTCACTGTCTCCTAGAGTTTGCTCAAACTCATGTCCACTAAGTCAGTGATGCCTTCCAACCATCTCATCTTCTGTCACCCCCTTCTCTTGCCCTCAGTCTTTCCCAACATCAGGGTCTTTTCCATGAGTTGGCTTTTCACATCAGGTGGCCGAAGTATTGGAGCTTCAGCTTCGGCATCAGTCCTTCCAATGAATGAATATTCAGGGTTGATTTCCTTTAGGAGTGACTGGTTTGATCTCCTTGTTGTCCAAAGGACTCTCAAGAGTCTTCTCCAGCACTACAACTTGAAAGCATCAATTCTTAGGTGCTCAGCCTTCTTTATGGTCCAGCTCTCAGTGAAAAAACCATAACTTTGTACAGACCTTTGTCGGCAAAGTGATGTCTCTGCTTTTTAATACACTGTCTGGGTTTGTCAAAAGCATTCATAAAGAAGCGCAAAGATGACTGTATCTCAGAATAGGTTTTGTGCTACAGATATTTCTGAATATAACTTATTTCCTTTGTAACCTTGTGTATTGTATTTTGTATGCTTGAGCATGTGATTCTAAGAAAGAACTCACACCCTTCTTCACCAGGCTGCTAACAGGGGTCCCTGGCCTGAGAAAGGGTAAGAACTAAGAACTCTTTTGGCTTCACCAGCATCTCTAAGGGCAAGATTATTGAAACTGTCCTAATCCTTAGGCTCTGGAAAGTAGGCCAGCTGCTTGCTAGGTTTCCTTCCTCAGAGGCTCGCTGGAGGGTCTCGCTGGCGTTTGAGGTCGGCCTTGGTGTATGGGTGGCATGTGGACATGGCCACATCGGGGAAGGATGAGGAGAGTCCTTGCCAGCCTGCGGTTGGCCCTCTCCTCGTTGATCACCATGACCACGTGGCCTGGCCAGGTGATCAGGAACAGGCTGTGAGCAAGTGTGAGGGACCAGGCTTCCAGGGTTCATCCTCCCTATAGTGTACTTTTGACTGGCTGGGCAACCTCAGCTAGTGGGCCTGTTGCCCACCGTGTACCTCAGTTCTCTCATCTGTAATATGGACGCAATAATGTTTTGTATTTCTTAGGCTTATTGGGCAGGGGTTCTGCCTGGATGGAGCCTGCACATTCTGCCTGGATGCAGCCTGGCACTCAGGGAGTAAGAGTCACCATTTAGCATCTGGGAAGGTTCTGGGTTGTCCTTTAGATCTCATCTCCCTGCCTTCATGCCTGGCCTCAACTGAAATGTAGTAGCGAACCGTGCAGACAGTGGCTTCTCGACCCAGGGACATTCATTCATTCATGAAATACCCACTCAAAAATGCACAACCATACTAAATAGTCAAAAACATAAATTAGTAATACAGAGTTACAAGTCAAGACAAGAGCTTTTTCTCCACCACTCCTCTGCTCACAGTTGTCTGAAGGAGATGTCATTATAATGGGCTTTCATCTGTGCTCCTGACGCCTCCCTGCCCTCATCTCGTACACGCCCTCTGCTTCTGCTGCTCCTGAACGACCCCTCCCCCCCCAGCCCCAACACACACACGCTCACGTGCACACACACACTCCCGCTTCAGGTCACGTGCACCGGCCATCCCTGTGCCTTTCCCAGATGATCACACAGCTCATGGTCTCCTGTGTTCAGGTCTTCGTCCTCAGGCCTCCTCTGACCCCTCTAGAAAAGCAGCAGCTCCTTCAGTCTTAGGCACCTGCCACTCTCTGGCTGCAAATTGTATTTGCTCAGTGTCTCCCTTCCCTGCCGCAGTGTCTGCTCCCCATGGGCAGCGACCTGGTCCTGGTCACTGGCATACCCTCGGTGCCTGGCATACAGCAGGCATTCAGTACTTATTGAGGGAGTGAATTTGTGAATAACGGGTGGGTACTACGGTAGGAAGGCTCATATTGGCCAAAGACGTAACCTTGTGTTTGGGGGTTTGTTTCCTCCATAGATGCACAGTCTTTGACCTCAGCTCTCCTGGGACCCATAAGGAGCACTAGTGTCCAGAACGTACCAAGGGTGAGTACTACAGTTTGTTTGACTTTGGTTTGCTTAAGCTTTACAACTCGTGCATGTAAGTCTCTTTATTATTCTTTGCTTGTTTTTGAGTTTTTTTGTTTGTTTTTTCCTTTTTATTATTTTTAAAAAATTTTTATTTGGAAGAGTATCAGGAGAAAGACAGAAGTCTCCTTCACTGTCCCTCCCAACACCCACAGTCTGATGTCTTCCCTCCAAAGTAATGACTGTTGATAGCTGGGCGGGTGTCCAGCCGGACCTCACTTCCTTTCAACTTTTTAATTTCCATTTTTAAAGTTTACACCAAGTGGAATTCACTTTTTGGTGTGTAGTTCTTTGAGTTTAGGCAAATGCATGCCATTGTGTACCTGCCACCACGGTTAGGATACAGCATGGCCCTGCCTCCACTGTGTGCATATGCTGTGTGTCTGTAGGCTAAAAATGTGCGAGTAGTTACATGAAATTAAAATATGTGTACACGGTAAGTACTTACCTGTAATATGAAGATTTTTAACGTGTTTTGAAGTAGGTCTCTGAGTGTTTGGCTAGTGAGCACCCTCTTTGGTTTCTTTGGCCTAGACCAGAGGAGGGGGCCTCAGGGTGGGGGGTGTCCCAGGTGATCCTGGGGCATTCCTAAATGAGGACACCTACCTTTGTTGGCAGGATGCCACAAGGGGCTTGGGAGAGGGGGTGCTGTCTGACCCTTGAAGCACCAAGAGACCCCAATAGTGTGGCAAGTGGGAGAACAGAAGATTCTGGCATCCAGGCTCTGGATGCAAATAATGGTATTGGCTGAGTTGCAGGGGCCAGTCAGTCGAGTCTGAGAACTGAGTGACTCTGCGGATAGAGGGAATTCCCTGGCGGTCCAGTGGTTAGGGCTTCAAGCTCGCACTGCAAAGAGCCCGGGTTTGATCCCTGCTTAGGGAACTAAGATCTTGTGGACAAAAAAACAATTTTTTTTTTTAATTAAAAAATTATAGACAGTATCTTCTTCCTTGTTTGTTTCTTGGGTCTCTTCATATTCCTTCATCCTGGTCTGTGGATCTGCCCAGGTACAAAAGCTTATTTGTAGGACAGTCTCTTGAGACCAGATTTCCATTGTGGCATGCTTCTTGGCCCAATTCTTTATTAACTTTTTTTTTATTTTAGAGGAATTTTAGACTTATAAAAAGTTACAAAAATAGTACAGAGAGTTCACATTATCTGCCCTTCAATCAGCATCCCCTATTGCTACCATCTTATACAGCTGTAGCACAGCCATCAAAACCAGGAAGTGAACTCTGGCCCAGAACCATGAACTAAGTTACAGACTCGTTTTACTGGTTTTTTCACTGATGTCCTTTTGCTGTTCCAAGACCCTGTCCAGGATCCCTGACTGTGTTCAGTGGTCCCGTCTCCTTAATCCTCCTCTCATCCACCTCGGTTCCTCAGTCTTTCCTTGTCTTTTATGACTGTGACACTTCGGAAGAGAACAGTTCTGTCATTTTGTAGATTGTCTCAATTTGGGTTTCTCTGATATTTCTTCCTAACTGCAGCTTATGCGTTACTTGGCGGAACACCTCAGAGGTGAGGTGCCCACCATGGCGTGTGGCACCCACAGGTCCACGTGTCGTATCACTGGTGATGTTAACCTGGATCACTCGGTCAGGTTGCTGTCTGCTGGGTTTCTCCACTGTCTGGTAACTGTTTTTCCCTTTGTAATTGATAGATATCTTGGGAGAGGTGCTTTGAGACCACATGAGTTTCTCCTTAAGCTTCCACCCACTCATTTTGGCACTGGTAGGGTGAATCTTGCATGCAAGTTATTACTGTGACATTTCCCAATGGTGATTTTTTTTTTCATGTCCTTCATGCCTTTTACATTTATGAATTATCCTCATGATTAGTTCTGTAAGGAAGACCTGTCCCTTTCTCCTCATTTATTTCAGTTATTAATATATATTTGTGTGGCCTCATGAAGTGAGGTGCAAGTCGCTCACGTGTCTGACTCTTTGCGACCCCATGGACTATACAGTCCAGGGAATTCTCCAGGCCAGAATACTGGAATGGGTAGCCTTTCCCTTCTCCAGGGGATCTTCCCAACCTGGGGATTGAACCCAGGTCTCCCGCATTGCAGGCAGATTCTTTACCAGCTGAACCATAGGAAAGCCCAAGAATACTGGAGTGGGTAGCCTATGCCTTCTCTAGTGGATCTTTCTGACCCAGGAATCGAACTAGGGTCTCCTGCATTGCAGGCAGATTCTTTACCAGCTGAGCCACCAGGGAAGCCCTGTGGCCTCATAGGTACTCATTTGAATCTAGCATGGTAAAGGGGGGACTTCCTTGGTGGTCCAGTGGTTAAGTCTCCACGTTTCCAGTGCACCAGGTTCAGGTCCAGTCCTTGATAGGGGAACTAAGGATCCCACATGCCCTGCAGCATGGCCACAAAAAAAAATTTTTTTTTTAATTTGGTGTGGTAAAAGTTCCAGTTTCTGAGTGAATTCCTAGTATTGCCTCTCAAGCCACAGGAGGACCAGCATTGTTCCCACCTGGTAACCAGTACATCAGGGACTGGAGAGCAGGAGATGGAGTTTCATTTGTCCCTTGATTTGTTCTGTTCATTCCCTCAGCAAATAGGCATTTGAGCGCCTACTGTTATGTTCCAGGTACTGGGGATTCAGGAATGAGCAAGACAGACAAAATCCTTTCCCTGCAGGTGCTGACATCCTACTGAGGGATAAAACAACAGACAAATGAGTGAACGTGGGGATAAGTACTATAAGGATGAGTCAAGCAGGAAAGGGGACTCACTGGGAGCTACTGGGGGCAATTTTATTTTATTTTTGGCCACACTGTGCGATGTGTGGGATCTTAGCTCCCCAACCAGGGATCGAACCAGTGCCCTCTGCATTGGGAGCACGGAGTCTTAGCTGCTGGATCACCAGGAAAGTCCAAGGGGGCAATTTTAGACCAGGCGATTCAGGAAGGCTTCTCTGAGGAGGCCCTGACCTAATTCTTCCACCTGCCAGCCAGGAGAGCTGAACAAATTAACTCACTTCTGAATAGGGTTTCCGGAATTGTGGCAGACAGGAAAACTTGTTCCCTCTCTGAGGAGCAGCCCCTACTTAGCTCTAGCCCATTTGCCAGCCTTTGGAAATGCTAAATCTTGCCAGATCTTTTGATAATTTTTTCGCCAATAGAAGACAAAAATGAGGAATTCTTGCCAGCCACCTGAACCCAAATTATGGTACATCAATTAACTTTCAGAGATCAGTGGATGACTATCTTTTGTTCATTTTCATTGTGTTTATTCATTAAGTTACTTTTGTAGCAAAAGATAACAGTTTTGCTGTTTGAGTAAGAATGTAGATTCTACATATAAATATATGTATATATATTCAAGTTTATTAAGTAAGTAATTGTATAATGGGATATATTAATAGATGCAGCTGAAAAGGGAGGGTAGAACACAGAGACTCAGGTTTGGTAAATGCTGCCCTGTCGTGGCCTTCCATGCTTTCTTCTCTGGATTAGAAGTTCTCGGCCGGGGACCTGAACCGAGGCGGGCCGACGGTTCCCGTGGCCATGTGCCCTGAGCCCTTTGTGTCATGGTGGGTGCAGCAGCCTGGAATGGTTTCAGCTGCAGGAGCAGAAAACCCAGCTCACAGCAGCTTGAATAAATGAGGGCTGCTTTCTGTCCCATAGCAACAAACCAAGAGGTACTTGGCTGCCAGTGTTGGTTCAGAGGCTGAGTCATGTCTAAGCTGGAGCCTCCTTGAGTCCCTTGGCCTTTCCCTCATGGTTTCAAAGTTGCTGCTGCAGCTCCAGCCAGAACACGGAAGGGCGCGTCAATGCCAGCAGCCTGTTTTTTTCTCAGGCTCAGCACTCTCAGAACCCCCTCCCCAGAAGATTCCACTTATGCATCCTTGGCCAGAAATGGGCCTATAACCTCCCCTAGTTCTAAACTATGAAAGTGTTAGTCACTCAGTTGTGCCTAACTCTTTGTGACCCCATGGACTGTAGCCCACCAGGCTCTTCTGTCCATGGACTTCTCCAGGCAAGAATATTGGAGTGGAGTGCCATTCCCTTCTCCACGAGGTCTTCCTGACCCAGGGATCAAACTCGGGTCTTCTGCATTGCAGGCAGATTCTTTACCATGTGAGCCACCAAGGAAGGTGAGAAGCTTCTTTTAGCTTTTCAGCATCTTCTGAGGAGGAAGCCAGAGAAAAGGGGAATCAAGAGTGTAAGTGGGTTAGCCAGCCAACAGTGTCTGGCTCCGCAGGAGAAGAAAAACAATAATAATGAACATTAATGGGTGCTGACTTGGTGCCAAGGCCTGCTGTAAGCACTTTACGCGCATGATCTCATTCACTCCTTCCACCCACCCTGTGAGGTCGCTGCTGTGATCTCCCCACTGGAATAACTTAGAAACTGAGGCACCGAGAGCTGAAGCCCTTTGCCAAGTAGAGGCACTGGAGTGGGAGCTTTTATTTATTTTTATTTTTTTAAAAATGATTTTATTTCGGCTCTGCTGGGTCTTTATTGCTGCAGGCAGGCTTCCTCTAGTTGTGGTGCATGAGCTTCTCGTTGCAATGATGTTTCTTGCTGCAGAGCATGGGCTCTAAGGCACACAGGTTTCAGTAGCTGCAGCACTTGGGCCCAGTGGTTGCAGCTCCCAGGCTATGGAGCACAGGCTCAGTTGTTGTGGCACACCGGCTTCGTTGCTCTGAGGCATGTGGGATCTTCCTAGATCAGGGATCAAACTGGAATCAGAGATCAATGTCTCCTGCATTGGCAGGTGAATTCTTTACCTCTTAGCCACTGCATTTGGTTGCTTCATAAAAGGTCCTGGGGTTCCAGACTGCTAGCTGTCTGACCTCAGCTTAAATTCTTCTAGGAAGGGAGGAATTGGGCAGCATATTTGCTTTAGGGAAGTTTTGATCATTAAAAAGCTTCCTCGTGAATCACATCCTTTCTGTGTTCACATCTCAGTGGTTCTGGTCCCATCCTGGTGAGGGGCACTGGTCACACACCTTCCTCCTGGGGGTGTTTGTGGCTTGCAGATGGCGGAGTCATCTCCTGACCTTTTCCAAACAAGCTGTGCCTGTGCTTTCAACTCTTCTTCCCAGAATGGTGGTCCCAGCCTTCCTTCCTTTCTTGGGGTTCTGCTGATGGACTCAACACATATTTAATATGTCCCTCCTTGGTGCCCATCCCTGTGGTGTAGTGGTGTAGCTGAGACGGCCCCCATGGCTGAGTGGGCCCTGGACTCAGGGGGATCCTCATGTAGTGAGGAAAGCAGGGCCTCAGACAGTCACAGCCCAGGCTGTATGGGGCAAACCCAGGAGGTGCCCAAACAAACGGGGAGCGGGGAGGGGGTCAAGGACGTCTCCTGGGAGCAGCTAGGGCCCTGAAGAAGGAATGGCGGTCATCAAGGGGCAGTCTCTCTCTCTCCTCTCACTCCCCTTTCTTCAGGGAAACTCTTTCACTGCAGCTCTCATTGCTCAATCTCCACTGCCTTCCTGTCGGATGAAGGGTTTGGACTTGGGTTTCCATCTGTCTATCCAGTGAACAGATCCCGTTTGGGCTCTGGGTTCTCAGGGCTGCCCTCTTGGATAGAGAGTATTTGGGGAAAGCTTTGTAGGTGCACAGGCCAGAGCGATGAGAGTGCTGAGAGGGGAGGCCGCAGAGCCCTGGGAACTCTGAGGACAGACACCTGACACTGACTTGGGGCTTCAGGGCCAGCTTCTTGAAGGAAGTGAAATCCATCAGAGCAGGCTGACACAGTGGCCAAGAGCACAGGCTCACAGTCCAGCCCACCTGGGGTCTAGTCTTAGCTTGATCACTGATGAGCCCCAAGTGGGGAGCCTAACTCTGGAAGCTTCTGTTTTCTCCTAAGATTGTCTTGGGAATTACAGCATGACTATGAATGTTGGGGGCTTCTTGGTGGCGCTGATGGTAAAGAACCTGCCTGTCAGTACAGGAGACAGAAGAGATGCACGTTCGATCCCTGGGTCGGGAAGATCCCCTGGAGGAGGAAATGGCAACCCACTTCAGGATTCTTGCTTGAAAAATCCCACGAACAGAGGAGCCTGGCAGCCTATAGTCCATGGAGTAGGACACAACTGAAAAACAACAACACAGTGAATCTCAAGTACTAATGCCTGGCGGAAGTAGTCACATAATAGATGAGATGGCCGTGGTGGTGGCCACTTTCATTCATTAGCCTTTACTGCATGTCAGAAGTTAGGCATCCTTTAGTCGCCAACCTGTAAGATAATAATAAACACTCACTGCTGCTGCTAGGATTGTTTATTCCTCAGATACGAGTTGTTTACCTTGCGCCCAGCTCCAAGCTAGCAGGGTGCCTGGACTGTGCTCTGGAAACAGCTGAGACCTGGGCCAGACATTTTATGGGAGAATGGAGGAGTCTGTTCAGTGTATATTGGAAGCCGACAGCTTTCAGTCTCCCAGTCCCCTTTCCATCTAGTCCCCGACCTTTCAGCGAGCTATAGCCTCCAACGCATGGGCTGCCCTTGACCTCTGTGGCCAGAACGCATGGATGCTCTCTCTGCTCAGCCCATCAGCCGAGTCCCAAATTAGACCTGACAGTGTGATTTATTCTCTGGGATGGAGCTGGGAGGGCAGAGCCCCAGTGGGTGATTCCGAGGGAAGGTTGTCAGCCCGAATTAGCCCAGGCCCTTCATGCAGCCTTGCTGTTTCAGCTTCCACTAGCTAATAGGGTTTTCCAGGGTGTTGCTGGCTTCAGAGCGGCCTCCTCCCCATTCCCAGGGGCCAAGCCTTGGCTGTGATCCCTGAGGGGCTGCGTTTGATGAGGGCCCCGAGGCGGGCTCTGTCTGAAGGGAGTGGGGGCTCTGGGTCCTTTCATCTGCCGCAGCAGGCACTGAAAGTAGTGATGCCCCAGGGAGCAGTTATTCAGTCTCCCCCTCTCCTTTCAATGAGTTCAGTACCAGCAGCTGAAGCCACCTCCCTGCTCCTCACCTCCCAGTCTGTAATCACAGTTGTCTCTGCCTTCATTCATCCACGGAGAATGCCAGTGAGAGACAAGATTCTGCTGCAGGCGCAGATTAACCCTGAGATCCTAGAAGTGGCATGCAACAAATGTTGACTTCTTACTCATGACCCAGGTCAGGTCTGCTGGGGTCTTTACCTCGAACCTCAGGAACCCAGGATTGTTTGGGGGGGGTGGGGGGGTGAGAGGCTCCCATGTCTTGAACAGCGGGAACATGCAGACTCCAGGGTCACCACTGCAGGGCACGGGAACTAGAGGGTCACACAGCAGAGCTTAGATGCCAAGGTCAGAGTAACACAGTCCACCTCTGCACGCCTGGAACTAGCCGCATGGCTTTGCCTATCTGCAAAGGGCCGGGATGTGGGTGCTCATGGGTATTCAGTGAGCAGTAAATATCTGCCACTGTAGGCAGGTGTGGTATTTATTAAACACTTACTGTGTGCCAGTTCTCCTAAGGGGGCTCTGAAGATACAAAGGGGCCCTTGTCTTCTTGGGGCCCGTGGTTCCGTGGAGGAAACACAACCTCAGTAAGTAATCACTGAATGATCCAAGTCATTACCTCTGCACTACGTGCCCTGATGGGGGAACCAGGAGAGCCTGTCCAAGGGGGATCTGTCCCGTTCAGAGAGGTCAGAGGACGTCTATCATACAGACTGCCATTTGAGGGGAGGCCTGAGGACGTGTGGCTCCCCAGGTGGCTCAGTGGTAAGGAACCCGCCTGTCAATGCAGGACACGTGGGTTCAATCTCCGGGTCAGGAAGATCCCCCTGGAGGAGGAAATGGCAACCCGCTGCAGTGTCCTTGCCTGGAGAATCCCATGGACAGAGGAGCCTGGTGGGCTACAGTCCACAGGGTCACACAGAGTCAGACACCACTGAGCATGCACACGCATGTACTGAAGGCTGTGTAGACCTTCATGGATCAGGGCACATGCCCAGTAAAGGAAACAGCATCAGTGAGTTCTGGATGTGGGAAGGAGCTTGACTTGGAAGGAACTGGAAGGCGGCCAGCCTAACGGCAGGATCCTGAGCTGGAGAGAGGAAGGTGGAGGCAGAGTGTGCAGGGTCTGCGTGGTTGTGGGGAGGAGTTCGGTATTTGTTAACACCTACCTTTTGGAGCTGTTGGAAAAATTACATGAGCTCAGTCATTCTTTCAGCAAAGGCTTGATTCAGCTCTTTGGCAGGCAGCGTTTCAGGTCCACAGGACATAGTGAGAACAAGATGGACACGTGTTCCTGTCTCATGTAGCTGGCATTCTGGAAGGTTGTGGGAGACAGATAAGCAAGAAAACCAAGTAGTATCATTTTACCTGGTGCAAAAACTTCTGACCAGTGAAACAGGGTAATTTAATAGAGAGCATTTAGTTCAGATGCTTTTGGCCATGAGTAGCAGAAAACCTGATTTGTGCCGACTTAAACTGTCAGGAAATGTGTGGGCTCTCCAGGTCCAGGCGTTCTCGGGGCTGAGGACTTGGCTGCTCAACATGGTGTGGAGAACCCAGGTTCCCTCTGCGGCAGCTGAGCTGTCCTTGATGCACCTACCTGCACCTTAAGACAGGTCCCTCCCATGATCACTGGGTGACAGTCGGGACATCGCAGGCAGTCTCAAGGGTGGAAGCAGAAGCTTTTTCAAACTCTGTGTGCCCCAGGGATCTCCTTCAGCCCACCTTTGGGGGCTGTAAATTGTAGGGCCCATGGGAGAGCAGGAAGGCAGCTTCTGCCAGAGTCCAGATGGCAGAGGATGGAGGACAGAACCAGAGTTGGGGGAGTGGAGGGTGAGGAGGGGACAGGTTAGCAGGCAGAATGACTGGGACTTGCTAACAGCATGGCTGCTGGAAAGAAGAGATGCTGAGCACACACGCTTGCATGCGTGCACACACACACGCATGTCCGCCTTGTACTGTGTCCTTCTCTTGTAAAAATAATGGTGCACATTTGCATATTGCTCTGAGAAATCTTGCAGGAAAGAAACCTGCTTTTTTGACGATGGAACCTTTTGCTTTTCTAAAAGGCACTTAGTAATCTGTTCTGCAGAAAAATTTGAAAATTTTTGCTTTAATGGTATCTCATCTTCATGGAACCTTAAAGTTACATGGGGAGCTTTAAGAAACCCCAAGGCCTGGGCCCACCCCAGAGCATTTCACCAGAGTCGCCAAGGGTAGGACCAGGCGCGGGATGGGTTGTTTTTTTTAAGCTTCCCAGATGTTTCCGGGGTGCGACTGAGGGTGGAAACTATTGTTTTATTGTGTCCTTTGGTGAGCCTCACGTTATAAAACTGTATTGTATTTCTGTGTGTCTGATTATCAAAGTAATAACTTGCTTGTTGTTTTAAAAAAATGAAAGATCAAAGGACCTAGACTCTGTCAAGATAATCATTTTTTCAAGCCTGATGTGTTCCTTCCAGATTAAAAAAATAATACTTGTACTTAAATATATATATATATATGTTTTGTATAAAATATTATATATTAAGTGTGTGAAATGTGGAAGTCGCTGCTCGCTCAGTCATGTCCGACTCTAGGCCAGAATACTGGAGTGGGTAGCCATTCCCTTCTCCTGGAGATCTTCCCAACCCAGGGATCAAACCCAGGTCTTCCTCATTGCAAGTGGATGCTTTATCATCTGAGCCACCAGGGAAGCCCAAGAATACTGAAGTGGGTAACCTATCCCTTCTCCAGCCTATCTTCCCGACCTAGGAACCAAATCAGGGTCTCCTGCGTTGCAGACTGAGCTACCTGCTGAGCTACCAGGGAAGCCTCTAATATTTTATATATATATATATATATATATATACACACACACACACACAAACAGACAAAAGCCCCTAATATTATATATATGTGTGTGTATATATATCCCAAAGCAAAGTGAGCAACTGAACTGAAAGCAAAGTGATTCCCCATCTTTCCAGAGAAAAGTTTTTTTTTTAAGTTTTGGGATCTACTTGAAATATTTAGGGATATTGATGACATAATCAGCAACCTATCTATATTTTTCAACTTACTAATTTTGTGACACATTTAGAATCATGATATTAAAAATGTTGAATTCAAAATGTGGCTCAGATCCTCTCACTTTGTACACTGTCACTCATACTGTTCATGGACCTCCTTCTCATCACTGGAGCCCCTTTTCAGTCATCGATGCACGTTTCCAGAATACACTGTTTCCACCTACCTCTAAAGTGCTTGTGATGCAGCACTTCTTGAATCTGTGTATTAAGTCATTTCTGGAAACTGTATCCCAAATAGTCTTATATCATTAAACAATTTTTTTCAAATTCCCCTATTAGTTGTGTATTGGTAATCTCTAATGTGTAGCCAATAACTTTTACTATGTCATATTAAGAAAGAAAAAAAAAACAGATTTCATTTTAAAAGGCAATTACAGAAAATGAATAAATGAAAAAATAGGAACATATAAAAGTGGTTACATAAGCATTCATTTTTTGAGTCAATCAGACTAATGATTCCAATATGAATAATAAATGACAATTTAGGAAAATGCAGTTTCATCCCACACAGCAGCACTTTGCCTCAAGATGGTTTTCAGTCTTACTTTACACAGCCTTTTTTTCCGTTTTCAAAATTTTAGTTTAAATGCCTCTTCCATGTACAGTAAGACTTTTTTACATTGAGTATTTTGTTTAAATTAAATTATTCCTTTGCCCCTATCTTGCTTTCTGTCTTTAAAGGGCCTCTTTAAATGACTTATAACACTTGGAATTGTGAAGTCAAGCCCCGCAGAATGGTTCCTGAGTCTGTTATTCTATATCCCTCCTTTTTTATTGTTGCCAAAGCTAGCATCACTGAAATCTTTAGATGCTACTGTGGCTTTTTCCCAGATGGCCCTTTGTTCAAAAGAAAATTATGTGAAAACTCTTATTTCTGAAGATCATTTTTGAGGGGGGAGATCTTACTTTATAGTTGGGTATATCTTATATTCAAACTAAATTAATTAGGTTAAACACACAGAGTTTGCTCAGTGGTATTTGTATTTGATCTTCCTGCCATGAGCAATAACTCCTTGGAAAGCCTGAGTTTTCTCTTTCCCAACTTAATCTCATTCATTCATTCAATATTGATTAATTTCCTATTAGCTACCCTAAGTGGAGAAGGCGATGGCACCCCACTCCAGTGTTCTTGCCTGGAGAATCCCAGGGACAGGGGACCTTGGTGGGCTGCCGTCTATGGGGTCCACAGAGTTGGACACGACTGAAGCAACTTAGTAGCAGCAGCAGCACCTACCCTAAGAACCAGGCTTCCCAGGTGGCTCAGTGGTAAAGCCACCTGCCAGTGCAGAAGAGGCAAGAGATGCAGGTTTGATCTCTGGGTCAGGAAGATTCCCCTAGAGGAGGAAATGGCAACCCACCTCAGTATTCTTGCCTGGGAAATCCCACAGAGATGCCTAGTGAGCTACAAGCCGTGGGGACCCAAAGAGTGAAACATGACTGGGCGACTAAGCATACACAAACGCACCCTAAGAACCAGTGAAGAGTCGTGAGACAAAAGGCCTATGTTGGAATCCCAGCCTCCTACCCGTGTGAGTGTGGCCACGGCACTTAACCTGCCTGTGCCTCAGTGTCCCCATCTGTAAACGGAGATGATATCACTACCTCCCTTGTAAAGTGGTTGTGGGAATTCAGGGGTTTAGTACAGATCCACAGTTCCAGGTGGAATGTTTTCCAAACAGTCACAAAGTCCTGTCCATCTCTTTCTGATCCGATGAACTGCTTCACACTGGGCTTCACTGTCCTTTGCTGCTGTCTCCCGGAGTTTGTTCAAATTCCTGTCTGTTGAGTCAGTGACACTATCTAACCCTTCGTTATTATTATTATTTAAATAATAATATTTTAAAAAAATAACCCTTTGTATCATATTATATTAAATAATAATATTATGATTTAAATAACCTTTCATTATTATTATTATTTGAAGCACATACCTCACTATCCTTAATCATCATGTGGAAAGGCACATGATAACCATGAGATGCCACCACACACCCACCTCAATAGCTGAAATCAAAAGACAACGCAGGAGGAGATGAGGTCAGAGTTACATGTGGGGCCTCATAGGGACCATGGCTTTTTCCTCACTGTGTTGTGGGAGGGCTCCGAGCAGAGGAGGGAGATCGTCTGACTCAAGTCTGGCTGTGTGTGGGAGTAGGGCTGGGAGCTCCTGCTTTGGTTCATGGTCCAGGCTGGCAGGGAGCGGGGGGAGGACCAGGGAAGTGGGCAGATCCTCACCATAATTTGAGGATGGGGCCTATACTTTGAATGGACTGGATGTGAGGGTGAGAGAAGAGGGTGGAGGGTGGTACCAGGTGAAGAGTGAAGGCGTTGAGAACCAGCAGAGTGGAGGTGTACAAGGAGCAGGTGAAGGTGGTGGGAAAACGAAAGATAAAGCTGATGGGAATGGATTCAAGAGAAACATGACTTTTTTTTTGTTAAAGAGGAGTTTTAAAGGTATACAGAAAAATGATCATAAAGTACAGAGAGTTCTCACAAACTCCATCTCTCCCCACCTCAGTTTCCCCTTTTATTTACACTCCTATTAGCATGGTATGTCTTTTTAAATCGATGAACCAGTACTGATAGGACATTATTTTTATTTATTTATTTTTTTAAATTTTATTTTGCTTAACTTTACAATATTGTATTGCTTTTGCCATTCATCAAAATGAATCTGCCACAAGTATACATGTGTTCCCCATCCTGAACCCTCCTCCCTCCTCCCTCCCCATACCATCCCTCTGGGTCATCCCAGTGCACCAGCCCCCGGCATCTGTTATCAGGCATCGTACCTGGACTGGCAACTCATTTCGGATATGATATTATACATCAGATCAGATCAGATCAGATCAGTCGCTCAGTCGTGTCCGACTCTTTGCGACCCCATGAATCGCAGCACGCCAGGCCTCCCTGTCCATCACCAGCTCCCGGAGGTCACTCAGACTCGCATCCATCGAGTCAGTGATGCCATCCAGCCATCTCATCCTCTGTCGTCCCCTTCTCCTCCTGCCCTCAATCCCTCCCAGCATCAGAGTCTTCTCCAATGAGTCAACTCTTCGCATGAGGTGGCCAAAGTACTGGAGTTTCAGCTTTAGCATCATTCCTTCCAAAGAAATTCCAGGATTGATCTCCTTCAGAATGGACTGGTTGGATCTTCTTGCAGTCCAAGGGACTCTCAAGAGTCTTCTCCAACACCACAGTTCAAAAGCATCAATTCTTCGGCGCTCAGCCTTCTTCACAGTCCAGCTCTCACATCCATACATGACCACAGGAAAGACCATAGCCTTGACTAGGCTAACCTTTGTTGGTAAAGTAATGTCTCTGCTTTTGAATATGCTATCTAGGTTGGTCATAACTTTCCTTCCAAGGAGCAAGCGTCTTTCTCCCAAATCATCCCACCCTCTCCCTCTCCCAGAGTCCAAAAGACTGTTCTATACATCATTGTCTCTTTTGCTGTCTTGTAAACAGGGTTATTGTTACCATCACCATCTTTCTAAATTCCACATATATGCGTTAGTATACTGTATTTGTGTTTTTCTTTCTGGCTTACTTCACTCTGTATAATAGGCTCCAGTTCCATCCACCTCATTAGAACTGATTCAAATGTATTCTTTTTAATGGCTCAGTAATACTCCATTGTGTATATGTACCACAGCTTTCTTTATCCATTCATCTGTGGATGGACATCTAGGTTGCTTCCAAGTCCTGGCTATTGTAAATAGTGCTGCTATGAACATTGGGGTACACGTGTCTCTTTCAATTCTGGTTTTCTCAGTGTGTATGCCCAGCAGTGGGATTGCTGGATCATAAGGCAGTTCTATTCCCAGTTTTTTGGGGAATCTCCATACTGTTCTCCATAGTGGCTGTACTAGTTTGCATTCCCACCAACAGTGTAAGAGGGTTCCCTTTTCTCCACACCCTCTCCAGCATTTATTGCTTGTGGACTTTTGGATTGCAGCCATTCTGACTGGCGTGAAATGGTACCTCATAGTGGTTTTGATTTGCATTTCTCTGATAATGAGTGATGTTGAGCATCTTTTCATGTGTTTGTTAGCCATCTGTATGTCTTCTTTGGAGAAATGTCTATTTAGTTCTTTGGCCCATTTTTTGATTGGGTCATTTATTTTTCTGGAATTGAGCTGTAGGAGTTGCTTGTATATTTTTGAGATTAGTTGTTTGTCTGTTGATTCATTTGCTATTATTTTCTCCCATTCTGAAGGCTGTCTTTTCACCTTGCTTATAGTTTCCTTTGTTGTGCAGAAGCTTTTAAGTTTAATTAGGTCCCATTTGTTTATTTTTGATTTTATTTCCAATATTCTGGGAGGTGGGTCATAGAAGATCCTGCTATGATATATGTCAGAGAGTGTTTTGCCTATGTTTTCCTCTATGAGTTTTATGGTTTCTGGTCTTACATTTAGATCTTTAATCCATTTTGAGTTTATTTTTGTGTATGGTGTTAGAAAGTGTTCTAGTTTCATTCTTTTACAAGTGTTTGACCAGTTTTCCCAGCACCACTTGTTAAAGAGATTGTCTTTAATCCATTGTATATTCTTGCCTCCTTTGTCAAAGATAAGGTGTCCATATGTATGTGGATTTATCTCTGGGCTTTCTATTTTGTTCCATTGATCTATATTTCTGTCTTTGTGCCAGTACCATACTGTCTTGATGACTGTGGCTTTGTAGTAGAGCCTGAAGTCAGGCAGGTTGATTCCTCCAGTTCCATTCTTCTTTCTCAAGATAGCTTTGGCTATTCGAGGTTTTTTGTATTTCCATACAAATTGAGAAATTATTTGTTCTAGTTCTGTGAAGAATACCGTTGGTAGCTTGATTGCGATTGCATTGAATCTATAAATTGCTTTGGGTAGTATACTCATTTTCACTATATTGATTCTACCGATCCATGAACATGGTATATTTCTCCATCTATTAGTGTCCTCTTTGATTTCTTTCACCAGCGTTTTATAGTTTTCTATATATAGGTCTTTAGTTTCTTTAGAAAGATATATTCCTAAGTATTTTATTCTCTTCATTGCAATGGTGAATGGAATTGTTTCCTTAATTTCTCTTTCTATTTTCTCATTATTAGTGTACAGGAAGGCAAGGGATTTCTGTGTGTTGATTTTATATCCTGCAACTTTACTATATTCATTGATTAGTTCTAGTAATTTTCTGGTGGAGTCTTTAGGGTTTTCTACATAGAGGATCATGTCATCTGCAAACAGTGAGAGTTTTACTTCTTCTTTTCCAATTTGGATTGCTTTTATTTCTTTTTCTGCTCTGATTGCTGTGGCCAAAACTTCCAAAGCTATGTTGAATAGTAATGGTGAAAGTGTGCATCCTTGTCTTGTTCCTGACTTTAGAGGAAATGCTTTCAATTTTTCACCATTGAGGATAGTGTTTGCTGTGGGTTTGTCATATATAGCTTTTATTATGTTGAGGTATGTTCCTTCTATTCCTGCTTTCTGGAGAGTTTTTATCATAAATGGATGTTGAACTTTGTCAAAGGCTTTCTCTGCATCTATTGATATAATCATATAGTTTTTATTTTTCAATGATAGGACATTATTAACTGAAGTCTGTAGTGTATAGTTAGGATTCATGCCTCGTGTTCTACATGCCATGGGTCGTAACACACGTGATGTGTATGCATCATTACACTGTCATACAGGGTAGCTGCAGAGCCCTGTGCTCCACCTATTGGGTCCCACCCCTCTACCAACCATCACCCCCTTAACCACTATTGATCTCTACTAAAGAAGAACAGGACTTTGTGTCCATCCCCACAGCAGACATGAGCCTGTGAAAATGTGGCTCCACGTGTTTTGTTTGTTGCTGTGTCTCTCGTGCTCCGGCCATGCCTGACACACGGTAGCTGCACAGTAAGACTTACCTGGCGATCCAGTGGTTAACACTCTGGACTGGAGACACAGGTTCAATCTCTGGTTGGGGAACTTGCTGTGCTGCATGGCCAAAAGATGAGAATAAAAAATAATATGCTCAGTTAATGTCTTGGATTGGAGAGGCTTTAGAACCTGAAAGGGCTTCCCTGGTGGCTCAGATGGTAAAGAATCTGCCTGCAATGCAGGAGAGTCAAGTTCAATCCCTGGGTTGGGAGGATCACCTAAAGAAGGGAATGGCAACCTTCTCCAGTATTCTTGCCTGGAGAATTCCATGGACAGAGGAGCCTGGTGGGCTATAGTGCATGGATTCGGAAAGTCAGACACGACTGAGTGACTAACACTTCTAGAACCAGAAGGAGCCCTTGGAATCAGAGGCTGTACATAAGCAGCCTGTGACACAAATGTGCTCTCTGGACCTGGGCTTCTGCTCCCCCATGGGCTCGACTCCCCTCTACCTTGGAAATTAGGGGGCTGGAATAATCAGAATGTACCTCCAACATCTGTGTCCCCCCTCACCCTCAAACTAACCATTTACAAAGTGCCTGGTCCCATGGACAGGACTGATGTGACTTTCCCATCTGTAAATTAGGGTAGTAATAGTATTGACCTCACAGGGCTGTGGTGAGGGGTCACTGAGATAATGCTGTGAAAACATCGTAGGTGTTTAATAAACGTGATGAGTTGTTGTTAAAAGTAATAATGTCACTGCCATTATTCTGACTTCACGGCATTCCCCATGTGCTGAGGGAAGATACATATCAGATAATCACTCAGATAACAACATAATTTAAACTGATGGTTAAACTCTAAAGGAAAAGTTCAGAATGCCTTGACAGAAAGTTAACAGGTGGGCCCTTACTGGAGTGGGGTTGGAAGAGTCTGAGAAGCCTTTTCTGGAGAAATGACCCATTAACCTAGACTTGAAAGATTAAATAGGAGCTTGCCCAAGGGTGAGCTGGAGGCTGGGTGTTTTGGGGGCAGGAAGAAGAGCCTGTTCAGAGGCCCTGTGTTGTGGCGGAGGGGAACAGAGGCCTATGTGCCCTGAGCAGAGAGATGGGGGGAAGGGTCATTCCGGACCTGGTGAACCGTCCATAACGATCGGTCTTCTTCCAGTGGCCCCTGAGAACCGACAAAGTGACCCCAGCTGCCTTGCTTCCTTAACGCCTGTGTACAGCGCACTTTCACAGCCTGGCCTCCCAGCTGCCTTCCTCCCCCTGGGACAGTTTATACCAGAGACTGCAAGCCAGGGTCAAGGTCAGAGACTCCAACCCTCCCTGCCACCTCGTGGTGCTTTGTGTGGCCCTCTGGCTGTCCATCTGCAGGGCTGGAAGGAGCTTTACATAAGAAGGTGCCCCCATTCCAGACTCATCAACCCTGAGGAAAGAAGCAGCTTGCGGATCCATCCCAGGCCACAAGGAGGCCCGAGAAACAGGTCACCGCAGCAGGGCCTCTTCCTCAGAAAGGCTCGGGGCCTCGCTGACTCACCATCCCCTCCTCTCAGAGAAGGGACCCGGCCCCATCCGTTTCCCTGTTTCTTTTGTAAGATGCCCACCAGCAGGCTTCTCGGTTCCTTCTTGTGTGCCAGGCCCAGGAGAGACCCGGGACAGCAGTGGGGAGGAGAGATTCCAGATGACCCTGGTCTCCTCAGCCCGGCGCAGGAAACGGCTATTTTGTGGCCCAAGAGTTTGGGGAGGCCCCTGTGCCTAGCCCCTCCGAGAGGGCTCAGGTGATTCCTCCAGCCTGGGGAATGGTGTCAGATTTCCGGGGTGCAGAGAGGCCCAGGTACCCTGAGCAACTCCTCTGATCCTGCCCTGGAGTCTCCCCTGCCGGTTTCTGGGTAAGTGAAGGCCTTGCTGTCCCCTCTTCTGCTATGTCCCTGTCTGGCCGTTCCCAGAGCTCCCAGAGGGGAACTCTGACCCATGGAGGGGGTGGGGGGGTCTCCCTTCTGAGCACTTGGGGGCACTCTGTCTCAGGAAGTCCACAAAACTTTGAGCTGTGGCTTCTCATCATTGCTGCCTGGGGTGTTGAGAGGCTTAGAGAGTCTTTTAAACTGATGGATTCCACACCCAGAGTCTGTGCTGCTATTATCTTGCTCAGTCCTCCCAAGAGCCCTGGGAGATGGGATCTCTTAAGAAACCGATGAGGAAACCGGGGCACAGGTCCGTGAGGGCACTTGCCTCAGCCCTGCAGCTGGGAAGTGGTGGATTTGAACCTGGGCTGTTTGGTTTCCTAATCACTGGCTGTGCCTCTGGCCTGCCTGCCCTTATCACAGCACTCTGTTTATTTTCTTCTTAGCACCTACTCAGTTTGTTGACTTGTGTATTGCCTATCTACACACCCTTTAGCATGTAAGCTCCTATTTGATAATATGAATTACACTTCTTGTTTGCCGCTCAATAAACATCTGTTGAATGAATGATGACAAGGATGCAGAGGAACTGGATCACTCCCACTTTGCTGGTGGAAATGTCACGTGGTACAGGCACTCTGGAAAATAGATTGGTAAATTCTTAAAAACAAAGTGGGCAACTCTCATATGACCCGGCCATTTGACTCTTGGGCGTTTATCCCAGAGAAGTAAGACTTGGGTTCACACAAAAGCCTATATACACAGTTGTTCACAGCAGCTTCTTCGTAATAGCCCCACACTGGGAACAGCCTGGCTGTCCCTCAGCAGATGAATGGTTAAACTGTGCTACATCCGTGCAATGAAATACTATCAGCAGTAAAAGGGAACAAACTACTGATACACTTGCCGATTTGGATGAACCTAAGGGAGTTGTGCTGAGTGAAAAAAGCCAATCCCACATGGTTGCAAACAGTATGCTTCCATTTATATAACTTTTTAAAAAACTACATATGCTATAATTTTATTTTTTCCACTCATCATTGATAGTTATCTTTGTTTTATATATATAATTTTTGAAAGTTACACCCTATTTACAGTTACTACAAAATGTTGGCTATATTCCCCACGTTGTACAATACATGCTTTTAGCCTGTCTTACACCCAGCAGTTTGTACATCCTGCCCCTTCTTTCCTGCATTGTCCCCCAATAACCACTAATTTGTTCCCTGACTCAATGAGTCTGCTTCTTTGTTATAATACGCCACTAGCTTGTTGTATTGTTGATGTATTTACTTTTGGCTGCTCTGGGTCTTCGTTGCTGTGCATAGGGTTTCTTTAACTGTGGCGAGAGGAGCTACTCTCTAGTCGCAGTGCGCTGGCTCAGTAGTTGCGGTGCAAGGGCTTGGTTGCTCCGCAGCAGGTGAAATCGTCCCTGACTAGGGACTGAACCCCGTGCCCTCTGCCTTGGCAGGAGGATTCTTTACTGCTGGACAACCAGGGAAGTCTGTTGTATTTTTCAGATCCCATAACTGAGTGAGATCCTACAGTATTTGTCTTTGTCTGACTTACTTTTGCATTGTCCTCCAAGTCTGTGCATGTTGTTGCAATATGTAACATTTTAAAATGCCAAAGTCATACAAATGGAGAACATATTGGTGGTTATCAGGAGTGAGGGATGTGGTTGTGGAGGAGTAGGTGTGGTTACACAAGGTAACACAAGGGGTCTTTGTGATCGTGGACCTGTTCGTATCTTGGTTGTATTGGTGTATACACGGGCGCACACGTGTGATGAGTGGGTGTAGAACAGGATTACACACACAAACGAATACAGGAAATTGGAATATTGTCAGTAGATTGTTTCCGTGTCCATATCCTGGTTATGATACTGTGTTTCATTTTTGTAAAATGTTACCTTGTGCCAAACTGGGTAAAGTGTATATAGTATCTCTCTGTGGTGGTGGTTTAGTTGCTAAGTTGTGTCCAACTCTTGCGACCCCTGCCGGGCTCCTCTGTCCATGGGGTTCTCCAGGCTTTATCATGTTTTACAAATGTAGGCGAGTCTGCAATGATCTCAATAAAAAATGGCTATTTTTAAAAGTCACCAGTGAGACAGGAAAGAGAGAGAAGGGGAAGTGGAGGATGGATCTCTCTGCAGAGACCTGGGAGATGTGCAGGCAGAGCACAGGCCCTGGAGGCCATGGGAGGGGCTTAGAGTTTACCCCGAGGTCAGCCCCAGAAGGGTTTCAGACTGGAGAGGGGCCTGGCCAGTTAAGTGATAACATCACACTTGAAGATTGCAGTCAGAGCAACTGGAAGACAGAGCCACGGCAAAGGGACTGGAATGTGGAGGAAAGGGAGCTGGCTGGGGAGCCTTTTAGGGCTACAGCTGACCAGCCTCCATAGGAGAGGGTCATTGATGACTCCCGTAACAAGGCACTCAGGTAATATGTTTGGTCAGCTAGCCTCCATGTCTTGTTCAGAGTGTGTGTTACACTTTTAGACATGTGTCAAAATTATATATATAAACATACACACATATGTGTTCAGTCACTCAGTCGTGTCCGACTCTTTGCAGCATGCCAGGCTTCCCTGTCCTTCACCGTCTCCCAGAGCTTGCTCAAACTCAAGTCCATTGAGTTGGTGATGCCATGCAACCATTTCGTCCTCTGTCATCCCCTTCTCCTCCTGCCTTCAATCTTTCCCAGCATCAGGGTCTTTTCTAATGTGTCAGCTCTTTGAATCAGTTGGCCAGTTGGAGTATTGGAGCTTCAGCATCAATCCTTCTAATGAATATTGAGCATTGATTTTCTTTAGGAATGACTGGTTTGATCTCCTTGCAGTCCAAAGGACTCAAGAGTCTTCAATACCACAGCTCAAAAGCATCAATTCTTTGCTGTTCAGCTTTCTTTATGGTGCAACTCTAACATCCATACATGACTACTGGAAAAAACATATGTGATATTTATTTGGCTGCTCTGGATCTTAATTGCAGCACGTGGGAACTTCGGTTATGTCATGTGAACTCTTGGTTGTGACACGTGGGATCTAGTTCCCTGAGTAGGGATCAAACCTGGGCCCCCTGCTTCATCAGGAGCGTGGAGTCTTAGCCATTGGACCACCAGGGAAGTCCCCAAACTGTACACTTAAAACCAGTATGTGTTACTATATATAATTATACTTCAATAATTGGTGCATCAGATCAGATCAGATCAGTCGCTCAGTCGTGTCCGACTCTTTGCGACCCCATGAACTGCAGCACGTCAGGCCTCCCTGTCCATCACCAACTCCCGGAGGTCACTCAGACTCACATCCATCGAGTCAGTGATGCCATCCAGCCATCTCATCCTCTGTCGTCCCCTTCTCCTCCTGCCCCCAATCCCTCCCAGCATCAGAGTCTTCTCCAATGAGTCAACTCTTCGCATGAGGTGGCCAAAATACTGGAGTTTCAGCTTTAGCATCATTCCTTCCAAAGAAATCCCAGGGCTGATCTCCTTCAGAATGGACTGGTTGGATCTCCTTGCAGTCCAAGGGACTCTCAAGAGTCCTCTCCAACACCACAGTTCAAAAGCATCAATTCTTCGGCACTCAGCCTTCTTCACAGTCCAGCTCTCACATCCATACATGACCACAGGAAAGACCGTAGCCTTGACTAGGCGAACCTTTGTTGGCAAAGTGATGTCTCTGCTTTTGAATATGCTATCTAGATTGGTCATAACTTTCCTTCCAAGGAGCAAGCGTCTTTTAATTTCATGGCTGCAGTCACCATCTGCTGTGATTTTGGAGCCCAGAAAAATAAAGTCTGACACTGTTTCCACTGTTTCCCCATCTATTTCCCATGAAGTGATGGGACCAGATGCCATGATCTTCGTTTTCTGAATGTTGAGCTTTAAGCCAACCTTTTCACTCTCCACTTTCACTTTCATCAAGAGGCTTTTTAGTTCCTCTTTACTTTCTGCCATAAGGGTGGTATCGTCTGCATAACAAGACCTTTTAGAACTAACACCCAAAAAAGATGTCCTTTTCATTATAGGGGACTGGAATGCAAAAGTAGGAAGTCAAGAAACAACTGGAGTAACAGGCAAATTTGGCCTTGGAATACAGAATGAAGCAGGGCAAAGATTAATAGAGTTTTGCCAAGAAAATGCACTGGTCATAGCAAATACCCTCTTCCAACAACACAAGAGAAGACTCTATACATGGACATCACCAGATGGTCAACACCGAAATCAGATCGATTATATTCTTTGTAGCCAAAGATGGAGAAGCTCTATACAATCAGCAAAAACAAGACCAGGAGCTGACTGTGGCTCAGACCATGAACTCCTTATTGCCAAATTCAGACTGAAATTGAAGAAAGTAGGGAAAACCACTAGACCATTGAGGTATGACCTAAATCAAATCCTTTATGATTATACAGTGGAAGTGAGAAATAGATTTAAGGGCCTAGATCTGATAGATAGAGTGCCTGATGAACTATGGAATGAGGTTCGTGACATTGTACAGGAGACAGGGATCAAGACCATCCCCATGGAAAATTGGTGCATACATACCATCAAATCTTAATGATTAAAAAAAAAATAGCTCACATTTCTTAAGCCTTTACTCTGTGCCAGACTCCATGCTAAGCACTTTACACATATTCGTTCATTTTATCCACAACAATTCTGTGAAGTGGGTACTTCTGTCCTTATTTTATAGATGAGGCAGCTCAAGTGAAATCACTCATCCAGGGTCATGAGGCGGCCTCACGACTGAGCGGCCACTGGCATCAGGGCAGACCAGCTCTAGAGGGCAGGTCTCTTTGAGCCCCTTTCATCTCATTCATGCCTTTCCCTTGATCCTGATGGAGTGATGGTACACTGAAGCCAGTGGGGTGTCCTTGCCGAGGTCCTCAGGCCGTGAGCCATTTCAGAGAGCCTAGCTGTAGTCGTATCTCAGGATTCTCAGATCCAGAAGTCCAGCCTTTGATTCAGGAACAGAGTCTCTGCAGGAGAGCCAGGCTGGGCTTTCTTGTCCTGTCTCTCATCTTCAGCTGAGTCAGCTGGGGATTAACCTCCTGCCGAGTTCAGGACAAATAGAACATAGAAAACTGGCTGCAGCTTGGCTCTTATGAAGAATGAAGGAAAGGAATAACCCACCGCATAACGTTTCCTGAGCTCTGAGGCGCCAGGGACAACCCGACAGCCTGTTTCTGCATCCCATGTGTGGTGTTGTCCCACCAGGCAGGGGACACACGTCTTGAGACTCGTAAACCTTCTTGACGCCACCTTGCTTCCTGGTGGTATCGCAGATGCCCATTTCCCTCTTGCAGGATTTTCCTTTGTGAACAGTCGAAAAACAGCTGCCTACTTTGTGGTTTTAAGGATGCTTTCAGTTGCAAGTAACAAAAACCTTGATATCATCTGGCCAAATGGTAAAGGCATTTAATCTGTCTTAGAAGTCTAGAAGTGAGTGGGTATCAGGCCAGGTAGGGTCAGCAGCTCAAATGGCTGCCGTCTAGGTTCTCAGCATTAGCTTTATCCTACAGTCTCTCTCTCTCTCTCTCTCTCTCTCTCTATATATATATATATATATATATATATATGACCCATGTGCCTCTTTGTCCCAAGATGGCTGCCAGTGACAGTCAGGGCCACCTGCTTTCCTGTCTACAGATATCAAGAGAGAAAGAGAGAAGAAAAAGAGAGCCCAGTCGCTCATGGGTTAGAAATACTTCCCTTTAGGCTAGGATTGGTCCAGCTGAGGTCACGTGCTCTCCTCACCTGGCCAGTCAGATCACCAGAGGAATGCCACGCCCTGATTGCCTTTGACCAGTTGGGGTGCATCTTCCAGGGGAAGAGGGGAGTGAGTATCAAGTAGACAACCAGATACCAGCCACAGCTGGGCAAGGCCTCCAGACTCAGTGACTGAGGCTAAGTTAACAAGTTGTCAGGCCCAACAAGTCGTGCCATAGGAGAACAAAGATTTTCTTTGAAAGAAGTGTAGTGATTCATATCCAGTTTCTGCCTTCTGCCTCCTTTTCCACCCTCACCACGTGTACCATATACTCAGTCCCTCAGTCGTGTCCGGCTCTTTGTGACCCATGGACTGTAGCCCACCAGGCTCTTCTGTCCCTGGGATTTCCCAGGAAAGAATACTGTAATGGGTTGCCATTTCCTCCTCCAGAGGGTCTTCCCGACCCAGGGATTGAACCCACATTTCTTGCGTTTCCTGCATTGGCAGGCGGATTCTTTATTTCAGGTCGGAAGACCCCGGAGAAAGGCAGAGGGTTAGTGACTTGCCCACGGTCACACACCTAGGGAGCAGGGTACCAGGAATCCACATACGAGTAGAGGTAATAGCAGCTAACGCCTCCTGTGGTTACCTGTGCCAGGTGCTGCCCTTGGGGCTTTATATATGAACCCACTTACTCTTCACATCAACCCTGTGAGGGGAGGTACTTTAGTCATTTCCATCTTACAAGGAGGTGACAAGTCAAAGATAAGAATTAACATTTGCTTGCGAGGATGCTTTGTACCAGACTGTTTCAGATTTCTAGCTCATTAAAGCTGAGACAGATCAGGGTGGCCACTTGACAGGCAAGAATACTGAGGGGAAAAGAGGTTGGCAGTGATCGCAACTACTGCCCATTCCTGGCATCAGGTCCTGTGCTAAGTGCTCCAGACGTGTAGATACTGATGCTTCCTCTGGAATCCTGTGAGGTAAGCCCTTACAGATGAGGAGACATAAGCTCAGAGAGCTGACGTACCCTGTTTGGAGCTGGAAGGTACTGTAGTTGGCACTCAGATTGTAGCACCTGTGCTCCCAACAGTTGACCACGGTTACCAAGGACATCAATGAGGATCAGTCACCAAATGTCACCTGTGTGCCTGCTGTGCCAGTCACTATGCTGGTGCTGAGACACAACCATGCACAACACTGGCGTTGACCCCCTCAAAGAGCTCACATTCAAGTAATTGGGCACAAACAAGACTGATGTTCACCGTCCATTCTGGTTGCCTGTTGCCTGTTACCATGTTATTGTTTTATGTCTCACCCTGGTATATAAGTAATGCAGAGTCAACTCATAGTGGCTTATTGATCAAGAAGTCCAGAGAAAAGGCTGTCCTGAGATTGGTTCCACAGCTCCACATGTCAGGGCCCCAAGAATGCGCTCCTGAAATCATCTTGACCTTTCCTCATGGTTGCAAAATGGTTGCTGTGGCTCCAGGTAACATGTCCTCTCAGCCACAAGGCAGAAAGCAGGAAGCCAGCTAGGACTGCCATACTGCTCTTTTATGAGGAAGCATTCCTACCTTCTAGGAGCCTTCTCAGCTGGAAAAGTGAATATCTAGCTTTTTCAGCCTCAATATTGGCAGGTTAACAAAGGAGATGTGGAGTTGAGAGTGTTTGCTGTGGCTTAGGTGGAAAAAAGTGAACTTTCTTGCTGCTCAAGCCTGACCCCAGGTGACTCTCTTCATGCCGTGGACATTTGCACATTTATTCTTGCAATGGAGAAAGATCTCCTAGAGGTTAAAAGCAGGGACTCTATAGAGTCAGTCTTCAAGATTTGAAACCAGCTTTGCCATTAACCAGCTATGTGACCTTGGACAAGTTCCTTCATTCTATGCCTCAATTTCCTCCTATGTAAAGTGGGGTTAATAAAAGTATCATTCTCAAAGGGAATGGCAACCCACTCCAGTATTCTTCCCTGGAGAATTCCATGGACAGAGGAGTCTGGCAGGCTACAGTCCATGGGGTCACAAAGAGTCAGACACGACTGAGCGACTAATACATACTGACGTTTCTCAAAGGATTGTTGTGCTGATCAAATGAGCTAATATGCATAAAGTGCTTAGAACAGTGCCAGGCACATAGTAGGCCCCATATGAATGTTGGGCAGCGTGATTATTCTTTGTCCCATTCATCAGATGGACTTGAACTTGTTCTGGAGGTGCCAGCACTCCTGGGAGAGTCGGTACAGACCATAAGACCACAGGAGCTGGTCTTGTGGAGGCTAACACAGCACCCGACAAGAGTGCCAGGTAGCCAGCCTTTCCAGACACCACATCAGGCAGCCAGTGGGCCCAGATGAGGGGCCCCGTAGCTTTCCTGAGGGGCAGTGCCAGGTGGGTTGGGGAAATCAGGGAAGGCTTCATCCAGGAGGTGGCTTGGGAACTGGGCCTACGGAAGAGGAAGGATTGGCATACATGGCAGCCACTGCAAGCAGAAGACAAGACCAATGCAAGGCAGGGGGTGAGGAGGCTGCTAGTAGAGTAGTTGGGAATTCGCTGGGAATCTTGGGGGTATTTTGCCTGTGAGAAATCATCTCGGTTAGGGTTAGGGGTTGTGTCAAGAAATCATCTTTGCATCCAGGAATCCCCTGGAGATGGTGAACGTTTTTGGTCACAAGAAGAGGTCTTTGGAAGAGGAGATCCACACTGTATCTCTGCGATAGTAGTAATGGAACCAGTAATTGGGCACTGTGCTTTACATTCATTCCTCATTGAACCCTCACAGCTTCCTGTAAAGCCAGTGGTGGTGCCCCCATTTTTCAGAAGAGTCACTCCACCTTCCCTGGCTTACCTGTAGCAGAGTGCAGTCTTGACTGATAAGAGGCCATTGGTCATTGCTCCTTTGGGAGCACCCAGAGCAAAGGAGCAAAGGAAGCTTGTGCTTCTAGTGAGTGGGGTAGACAAGCAAACTACTGAATGGAGAAGTAAATTGAAGCCAAGTTTTCTGCAAAGCTAGTATTCTTCACTAAGATTCAAGGAGCTGCTGATACTACAAAGTGGTTAGAGTACAGGCTCACATTCCAGCCTTATCTCTTCCTGGCTGTACGTGACCTTGGGGTAGTGCCCCGTCCTTGAAGAGCTTCCATTTCCTTATCTGTAAAATGAGGACCTGGTTAGGACCTCGTATCGCAACACAGTCTCTCTTGCACGTGGGAAGTAAACGGAGAGTGGGGGGACTGGCACAGGGCCACTGGCTGGGGGAGAGGGCTCCTGAATCCTTGCATGTGGCTCTCAGCCTCACAGTCACAGGATGGCTGCCACACCTCCAGCTGTGGCATCCACATTCCAGGAAGGAGAAGGATGCAGAGGATGTGCTCCTTTTTACTGGAAAGCAATAACTTTACCAGAAGGCCTCTTCCCCCATGCCCAGTGGATTTCCACTTAACCTCTTGTTGACCAGAATGAGACACCTATTTAGCCATAACTACAAGGGAACCTGAGAAGGCAGTCTTTTTGGATGTACCTCCCACTGCTCCAAATGAATTCAGGAAGAAAATGGACTTAACAGCCAGCAGTGAAGTCCATGGGCTTCCCTTGTAGCTCAGTTAGTAAAGAATCTGCCTGCAGTGTGGAAGGCCCAGGTTCGATTCCGGGGTTGGGAAGATTCCCCTGGAGAAGGAAATGGCAACCCACTCCAGTATTCTTGCCTGGAGAATCCCATGGACAGAGGAGCCTGGCAGGCTACTGTCCATGGAGTCGCAAGAGTTGGACATGACTTAGCGACTAAAGCATCACCCACCACCACCAGTGAAGTCTATGCAGACACAAGTATGAACCATTCAGCATGGGATGGTTAGGATGGGTGCTTAGCACGGGAGCAGGCCTGGTTGGAGAGTCACAGTATTCTCACAACTGAGGGCCCGAATTCTTACTCTTGTTAACAAGAAACACCATGATTTGCACCCCGTTTCCTTATCTACCCATTGGGGAACCTCCTTCCCTTAAGGTCTCCTGAGCAACACTTATAAGAAAGCCTGCCCAGGAAGGATTTTGAAATTCTGCACGTCCTACCCTATCAGAGGGTAGGGACTGGCTTTTCCTTGGAAACCTGTCACATTTGTTACAGCTGAACCCAGCCCTACCAGATGACTATCAGCCCAAACACATTGCCTTGTAATGGCCCGTTTACTCCCCTCTCCCCCTCTGTAGTCTCAGCAGCATGGGGCTGAGAGCAGAAGTGGTGGCCTGCATCTTGGTGACCTGATCTAGCCGGTTCCCACCTGGTACTCAGTTTGAGTGCCTTGGAGTTCCTCCTGTGTGAGGGGGCAACCAGATTCTCTCCAGTGCACACCCTTCCTCTTCTCTACATCAGCACCACCCCCATCCTGGGTGAGGCCACTCCTGCCCTCTATGGGGATGGCTGCCCCAGCTCCCAGGGGGATTCACTCTGCCACTTACTGAGTTCATCATCTGTGTGGCAGCCAAGCTGGGTCACTGCCTTCTAAACCTGCCACGAAGGACAGCTCTAGACTCCTCAGCACTCTGGGGTCTTTCCACTTGCGCTTCATCTGTACTCCTCATTTACCACCCTCCCTTCTCTGGTCAACATCTTTCAGGGCTTAAATGCCACCACTTCCGAGAAGGCTTCCTTGATCACCCACACTGCAGCACCCTGTTCTTATCCTCCATCAGCTCATTCTTTCTTCACATCGCTTATTCTAATGTGCATGTTTGGTAAGGGCACGCAATTCATGTATATCTCCCCCTTCAGCCATGGGGCAGAGGGGGTCTAGTTCATTCACTGCTTTATTATAGAAACTTCAGGAAACATTCCTCTAGTGAAAGGAAATCAATTAAATGAATGAAAACTTACTGCTTTGTTCCCCTGATTTTAAAAGCAGTTATTAAAGGTAATTGGGAAAATATAGGAATGTTTAGGTATAAAGAACACATTTTCAAAAATAACTGGGTGACTTCCCTGGTGGTCCAGTGGTTTAAGACTTTGAGCTCCCAGTGCAGGGTGCCTGGGTTTGATCCCTGGTCAGGAACTAGATCCCATATGCTACAACTAAGACCCAGTGGAGCCAAATTTTAATTTAATTTATTTAAATGTATTTATTATAAAATTATTTTATAATATTTTTATTATAAAATTGTTTTATAATTATTATAAAATAAAACATTTATTATAAAATTATTATAAAATTTATTTTTAAATTTCAATTTAATTTATTAATTAAAAAATCACTGATAGTCCCAACTCCAAAACATAACCCTGATGAACATTTTGTAATTTTCTTCCAATCTTTTCTCTATGACTGCATCTGCATTTATAATAATAATAACAATATTTAATGTCATAAGGATGTATGATAATATATTTAACCATTCTCCTGTAGACATTGAGGTTGGTTCTTTTTTCTTGCCCCGTTGTAACCAATGCCATGAGTTTTTTTCTTCATTTCTAACTGTTTCTTTGGGATCAGTTTCCAGAAGTAGCTGTACTGGAAGGTGAGAACTTTTTTAAAAGCTGTTGCCAAGTTTCCTCTTAAAAGTTTCCACCAACTGTGACCATTAAAAAAAATGGTTGTCTTGCAAGTGAGTGGCTGGTTTCCTGGTGTCCTGGGCTCGTTTGAGCTCCCAGAGAGTCCCTGCCCCTTCCAGCCTGTCTTCCTCAGCCTGGCCTTGTTCTGAGTACTATCCTACGTGCAGTCCTGGAAAAGGATGTTTGATTATGGTGTTGTTCAAACAGAGCTGTAGTCCTTACCAGCTGTCAGCGGGTACATGGGCCCTAGAGGAGGCTGTGCACCCAGTTTCGGGTCAAGAGCCCTTCAGAGCTCTCTGGTACGGTGCAGGGGTGGGACCCCACCCAGCCCTGTGCCCCAGAAGCCGTCCAGTATTTCTCAGGTGGGTGTCTGTCCCTCCCACCCTGTCCCCAGCTGTCACTTGACACTTGTCCTGAAACTGATACTGTGAGATACCCCTCCTCTCCCTGCGCCCGCCTCCGCCCCAGGGCTAGGAGGAAGTATACGTTCCCCTAGCCTGCCCAGGGTGTTTGTGTTCACATGGGCGAAGTGGCCCTGCAGGTTCTGGGAAGTGGAATCCTTTTACAGAGGAGAGTGAGGAGCCAAGAGGCTGAGAGCAACAGGGGGGTGGTGTGTGTGCACGCATGTGCCAAGAGAGTGAGAGTAACTGTGTGTGTGTGTATGTGTGGCAGGAGAGTGAAAAGAGAGAGCAGCTGGGGTGGGTGTGGGTGTGTGTGTGTGCATGTGTGTGCACACCAGGGGAGTGAGAGAAACTGGGGTGGGTGGGTGTGTGCGTGCACGTGTGTGCACGCCAGGAGAGTGAGAGCAACTGGGGTGGGTGTGTGTGTGTGTGCATGTGTGTGCACACCAGGGAAGTGAGAGAAACTGGGGTGGGTGGGTGTGTGCGTGCACATGTGTGCACTCCAGGAGAGTGAGAGCAACTGGGGTGAGTGTGTGTGTGTGTGTGCACGCACACAAGCAACTGTGGTGTGTGTGTGAGACTGAGAGCAACTGGGGTGTGTGTGGCGGGTATGTGTATGTACCACCCACAGAGGCATGAAACTGACCCTCAGGTACTTCAGAGTGGGTGCAGAGATCAAACAGCTGAGACTTTCACATATATTTACCTGCTTTTTAAAATTACATAATATGAGTACAATAGTATATAATATATTATGTAATAGAAGTACGATCTCATTTTTAAAAAGAATTCACACAATATAAAAGACTTTAAAAATTTTGTTACTGGGGAATGTAACATAGGCACAGAGAAGCACATAAGACGTAGATACACAGTTTGGAGAACAGTTAAAAGGCAAGCACTCCTGTAACCTCAGATCAAGGAGAGAATCTTGCGGGCACCCCCAGAAGCCACCGCTCTCAGGACTTCCCTGCTCACCGTGTCTTGCTTTTGAAGTGTGATCACCTGTGTAAACAACTCTGCAGATCATGGCTCCATTTTGCCTGTTTTTGAACTTTACCATTATGGAATCATAACCCATGTTATGTCGTTCTCCATCTGACTGCTTTTTGTTTAAACCCCCCTCAGGATCATGTCTGGGAGCTGCATCCTGATTTTGATGTCAGTGCATTTGTGGTGTGAAAGCTCATTCACACTAATGTACAGACAAGTCTTATGGAGGCTCGCATTTGTGCGTTTTGTTTGATGAGTATTAGAAGAAAAAATAATGACTTCAGCACTGTTATTATTAAGGCTTTAGTGAGGGAGTTGGTTGAAAGGACCATCTTAAGTAAATAATAGCACACATGATACGTTTAGTAAATAATAGCACAGGTGGTCTGTCAAGTACATAAGCCCAGGTGGTCTGTTTGGTGTCAGTGAAGGTGCGTGACTTTGGGAAGTTTGGGAGCTTTAGGGTCCAAGACAGGATGATCGCATGTATGCATACCACCGCTCCCCTCCCTGGGGTAACTGGTTACAGCTGGAGCACAGCCTTCCAGATTTTAGCTCTGTGTTGATAACTATATAGACATAAAATAGGTAGCTGGGATTTTTTTTTTTAATACTAATTCTTTTTTTTTTGTTAAGAGTGTGTGCCATTCTTCTAAATTACTTCTTGAAGTTTCTGAGTTTGTTCTCCAATTAAAATAACCCATTTCCTTTTAAGATTGCATTTTGGGGTGGAGATGAGCCTGGATATATATATACATATATGTGTATATGTATGGTCTCGGGCTGCAGCTGTTGGGAACTTGGAATCTGGAAGGAACTTAACAGAGGGACCAGGCAGAGACTGCCGGCCTGGGACACATCCCCCGTGGTGAATTAGCACGGGATTGTGAATCAGGGATCCGACATGTGCAGGGCCGTGATGTGGCCATCTGTGCGTGCACATGTGTGAGAGAGACACACACAGAACGAGGACAGGGATGTGGGGAGATGGGGACAGGGACACAGAGAGGTGGAGCAGAGACACAGACGCGTGGGGCAGAGATGCAGATGGACAGGGTCAAGGGCACAAACTGAGACCAGCTTGAGGGCTAACTTGCCAGGTGGCTGGTTAGTTAGCTGGTTATCTGGCTGAGTGACTGACTGGTTGCCCTAGTAGTTTTGGATTGGGGTTTTCTCAATAGACTCAGGAAACCCAGGACTCCCTGGATTATGGAGGACTCGCCCTGATCTTGGAGCTGCTGTGGACCTGGGGACAGGGCAGTTGACAGTGGCTGCAGAACATCTAGGTGTCTGACCCTCCCCGCCCCTGTGAAGGTACTTTGATTGTAGCTGCTTTGTCTTCATTATTATTGTGTGTGTGTGTGTGTGTGTGTGTGTGTGTGTGTGTGTAATCCTGGATGAGGATGTATGAGTGCTGTGGGGAGTTACTGTGGGGAATGGGGCCTTACAGGGGTCATCTCAGGCTCCTCCAGCAGTCCGACAAGGCAACACTGTTAATCCTCTCTGGTCTGTGTTGGGGGCAGGATTTGATCCCAGGAGATCTGACTACAGAGCAAGGGCCTAATTTCTGCCGTGAAATTACCCAGGAACAGAAGCCAAGTGTTTACTGAAGACCCACCATGTTCACGGCTTCATGCCTGCTTTTTAGAGGTGACAGTAGTTACGATGGCCATAGAGCCACCCCCCTGGGTTCAAGCCCTGCCTTTGCCTTTTTCCTCCCTGAGTGATCTCAGACAGGTAGCTTGCCACTCTGAGCCTCAGTGTTCCTTTCTGTAAAGTGGGGAGAACAGTAAGGCCCTCCCCCTAGGAGGCGGTGTGGATTGAGGAGGGCCAGTGCTTCTTAGCAGGGCCACCACTATTACATGTAGCTTAGGGGACTGGACCTTGGGAGCAGGCCTTCAGCCGGGGCTCCTGGATAAGAGCCAGATTTGGCTCCCTCTTTTGACAACTTGTACTCATGTGCAGGGATCCCCCTGAGTGATCTTGGGGCAAACTCTGGAGTAGTGAGCCAGACCAAGATTCAGAACCCGGCTCCTCTGACAGTGGGCAAGTAATGTCCCCTCTCAGAACCTTGCCTTCCCCATTTTGAAATGGAGGTACTGAGAACACTGCCTCCGAGGGTCATTAGGAAATTTAAGTTCAGAGTTTTGTGACAAGTGCTCTGCAGGGAGCCTGCACTCTGGATGGGGAGGGGTGGTTACTGTTGGCAGCTGGGCACCACCCGGGAAATCAGGGCTCAGCTCTGTGTGTCCCTCTCACCATGGGGAGGCTTCCTGGTGTTCCTGGGGGCTCCACTGCCCACCAACCACCCCCACTGCAGAGCCATCCTCAGGTGAGGACAAGCGGAGCCCGGCCCCCCAGGAGCAGGCTGGAAAGAACAGGGCTTTAACAGATGTTCGTTGATGAGGATTCCCTGGCTCTGTTTAATCAAGATTGTCAAATATTGATTTAATCTCCAGGCCCAGCAGATGTGATCTTAGCAGTGGCAATTAGCTGGGATTAGTTAGCAAGTTGGGCTCCACGCTGACAAGACATCATCTTCCAAAGGCAGCCTGACCTGGCCACAGGAGTGAGCCCTGGGAGAGGGGGACAGACTGATATTTAACCAGCAGTCCGACTAGCAGCAGCCACGAGAGCAGACTCAGAAGCAGGGTCCTTGAAGCCCCTGTGGGCCCAGCGTCGTCCAAAACAGTGATCGTGGGAACACTTGGGGTTCAAGGCAGCAGCCACTGACAGAAAAGCTTCAATATCTAAATAAACACCACAGGGACTTCCCTGGCAGTCCAGTGGCTAAGACTCCACACTCCCAATGCAAGGGGCCCAGGTTTGATCCTTGGTCAAGGAACTAGATCCCACATGCCGCAACTAAGTCCCAGCACAGCCAAATAAATAAATGGACGACCACACCAATGTTTGGGGCGTGAATACTGGATGTACAAGTGGGGTGATCCCTTGAGGGATGTCTGACTCCTGGAAAGGGGCTTGTGCCCCTGATTAAGTCTCCCCAGAAGGATCTCCCTTTGACCACAGAGGCCCCCAGCCCGGCTCTATTGCTGTCCCCCATTCCTCGAGCCACGGCTGCAGCTCCTGGGTGGGCCTGGCACGTGTGCCCGGACTCCAGGAAGCATCCTTTTTAATTGTGCATTTCAAAGTCTCATTTGAAGTGAGCAGGACTGCACCCAGAATTAGAACAAGATGCTCAATCCACATGTGCTTCAGGGAGGTAGTGACACCCTCAAGCGACCCACTCGACCCCCCAGGGACTCGGCAGCGGGCGCCCTCCTGGCTCTGGGACCACCAGGAAGGAAGGGCTTGTTTAAGGTTGGCCAGCCACGGGCCGGCTTCTGAGCCCAGAGGAGCCAGAGTTCATTCCAAGGCCACGTTTGGTCCTATTTGTTTGCTTGAGATATTATTATTACATAAATGAAAATGGTAATTTTCATTGATTAGTCGCTCAGTCGTGTCTGACTCTTTTGTGACCCCATGAACTGTAGCCTGCTAGGCTCCTCTGTCCATGGGATTTCCTAGGCAAGAATGCTGGAATGGGTTGCCATTTCCTCTTCCAAGGGGATCTTCCCAACCCAGGAAATCAAACCCACATCTCCTGCATTGACAGGTGAATTCTTTCCCACGGAGCCACCTGCTAATATTTATATATCACTGTATGCCAGGGTTATTCTAAGTCTCTACGTTCATTAGTTCATAACGTCTCCAAGAGTTATGCCCTATTATTATCTCCATTTTACAGATGGGAAACTGAGGTATCAGGCATCTAAGTCACCCACCCAGGGTCCAACTAAGTGGTAGAGGTGGGAATTGAACCTGAGTGGTCTTTACTTCTAACCGCTATGCTGTTGCTGTCACATCAGGAAACATCTCTGATATCTGGTAATAAGTAAGAAAAGCAACCATGGAGCTGTTAACTCATTTATTTAAAAAAAGATTCATCTCTGGGTATAACCTCTTATTCCGGTTTAAGCATTTTGGGTAAATGCTGTTTCCATTTCTCTGGGGAATACATGACCCCGAGATGGGTGCCGCTTTCTTCCCTCAGGGGGTCTAGGGGCAAGCATCCTGTCAGATCACAGAGGAATCTCCACTTGGAAAGATATGTATTTTTCAGACTCCATGGAGCTAGAGGTGAGGTGGTGGTTGTTCAGTCACTCAGTTATGTCCTACTCTGCAACCGCATGGACTTGCAGCACGCCAGGCTTCCCTGTCCACCACCATCTCCTGGAGCTTGCTCAAATTCATGTCCATTGAGTCGGTGATGCCATCCAACCATCTCATCCTCTGTCGTCCCCTTCTCCTCCCCTCAGTCTTTCCAGCATCAGGATCTTTTCCAGTGAGTCAGCTCTTTGCATCAGGTGACCGAAGGACTGAGGTGGGGACTTGTGCTCAGTCCAGGGAGTGGGGTGGCTCTTCCATTCTAACCACATCCGTCAGGGTGTTTATGGCGTGGCTTTCGCTTCACCAATGTTTCCCTTCCCAGGCTCCACTTTTAAAACTGAAAACCTAACCCCAGCCTGAGTCGCCCCTCAACTGTGCAGTTGTGAGCATTTCCTTATAGACTCTCAGAGAAAGGTCTGGAGGAAGACATGAGAGACCTATTCTTTCTAGGATTTGGATTTGAGACAGAGCCTCATAGGAGTCTTGAAGAGGGCCTTGAACTTGCATGCTTGTAAAAGTTTATATATAGCCAGGGAGAATATTTTGTGTTTTTAAGTTTTCCTTTATCTCCATTCCATTTTACTCCTTAGAAGTAACTGCTTAACAGTTTGACGGATGTTTTCCTAGACGCTTTCTTGTATATTTTATAGGATTTATGTATATACATACTCACACTAACAAAATCTGCCCCCTTTTCATTTAAACCTAATGGGGCTGAGGGGACTTCCCTGGTGGTCCAGTGGTGAAGAATCCACCTTCCAGTGCAGGGGATGCAGGTTCAGTCCCTGGTCTGGGAGGATCCCACATGCCTCAGGGCAGCTAAGCCCATGCGCCATAGCTACTGAGCCTGCACGCTGTACAGGCCGGGCACCACAACTAGAGAGTTTGAGCACTGCAGCAAGACGCAGCATGGCCAAATAAAAAAACAAACCATGCTTTCTAGCTGAGTGACCTTGGGCAAGTTACTAAGCCTCTCTGGACTCAGTTGCATTGGCTTTATTTATTTATTTTTAATATTTATTTATTTGGCTGTGCCAGGTCTTAGTCACAGCACTCAGCATCTTTGATCCTTGTTGCAGCATGTGGGATCTAGTTCCCTGACCAGGGATCAAACCCAGCCCTGCATTGGAAGCGAGGAGTCTTAGCCACTGGACCACCAGGGAGGTCCGTGCATTGTCTTTAAATGTCTTTAAAGGTCCCTTGTTAGTCCCTCCCTCATAGGCCGGTCACAAGGATGAAATGGGTGCACGTGTGTAAGCATTTCACCTGGTTCACAGTAAGCACTCCATAAGTAGGAGCCAAGCTCATTCACTTCAGGCTGTGGAGACGATTCCTTTACACGACACAGCGCTCCCTCACTGTTTATCACAGCAGCAGAACCTTCCCTGGAGTAAAGGCAGCCAGACACACGTAACCCATCATCTGCTCCTGGGCACCGGGACTGTTGCAGCGCTCCCGGATCACAGCAGTGGAGGCGTGTGAGTGCCCCTGGGATTGAACCACCTTGAGCCTGTCTGTCAAGGTGCATTGGGGTGAACACCTCAGGGAGAAGTTCCCAGAACAGAAATTCAAATAAAGGAATATGAGGACTTCCCTGGTGGTCCAGTGGCTAACGCCCTGTGCTCCCAGTGCAGGGGGCCTGGGTTCATTCCCTGGTCAGGGAACTAGATGGGAAGTCACATGCTGCAGCTAAGAAGTCACATGCTGCAGCCAACTAAATAAGTAAATATTAAAACAAACAAGCAACAACCAATATGCACACCTAAAATTTCAGTGTGTAATTCCAATTTTCTTCCTATTCTTTCAAGAGGAGAAGACCATTAACTGATTTATATCATTAGAAGCAGGATGAGCCACTTGGGAACTCTGACCTTTCTGAGTGAAATAGCTCTATATGGCTGCTCTTGCCCATGTGGGGGCTGCCCTTAACTCCTAGGTAGGAGCATGAACCCTTCCTAGATGCCCGGGAACATTTAGTTAAAAACACCCATTCACAGGGCTCTTTGAGATTAAATACTAAAGTACAGGTTCTCACTATGTGATATTGTGATATAGTAAGAAAAATATTTTGGTCTTCATTCAGGTTCCTGGCACAAGAGCTTCTAAAACCCTTGAGAGATGTGGGTGATACCGTCTTCGTTATTCAAGATAAGCTCCTTTCAACCATTACTTGAGTTTATGCTAAAGGGGTGACTCTTGGAGGACCCCTGAATAGCTTCAGGGTTGGAACCAACCATGTGCTTAGAGGGTTGGGCCTTTCTGTCCCACCCCCTGACCTCTGGGAAAGGGAGACGGGCTGCAGGTTGAGTTAATCACCAGTGGCCAGTGATTCAATCAACCCCGCCTTCATCACGGAATCCATGAAACCCCAAAAAGGAAGGTTCAGAGACCTTCTAGGTTGATGAGGTCATCCATGCATTGGGAGGGCGCCGCACTCCAAACTCCATGGGAACAGAAGTTTCTGCACTTGGGACCTTTCTGGGCTGCGTCCTGTGTATCTGACTGTTCACGTGTATCCTTTTTAATAAGCCAGTAAGTCATATTACTATATATAAAATAGATAACTAATAAGGATTGACTGTATAGCATTGGTGGCCCAGACAGTAAAGAATCTGCCTGCAATGCCGGAGACCTGGGTTCCATCCGAGTCGGGAAGATCCCCTGGAGAAGGGAATGGCAACCCACTCCAGGATTCTTGCCTGGAGAATCCCATGGACAGAGGAGCCTGGTGGGCTACAGTCCATGGGGTCACAAAGAGTCGGACACGACTGAGCGACTAACACTGTGCCACCGTATAGCACAGGGAGTCTGTTCAGCACTCTGTAATAACCTAAGTGGGAAAAGAATCTTTAAAAGAAGGAAGTAGTGTTTCCCTGAGTTCTGTGAGCTGTTACCACACATGATGGAGCTTGAGGAAAGGCTCTTGTGAGCCCCTGATTTGTAGCCAAGTGCGGGGAAACTGAGGACCTGCTTCTTGCTGTTGGGGTCTGAGGTGGGAACAGTCTTAACAGAATAAGCCCTTCACCTCTGGGGTCTGTGCTAACTCCAGGTAGTTAGTCTGAGGACTGAGCTAAATTGCAGGACATCCAGTTGAAGAGTTGCTTGGTATGGAAAACCCACACATTTGGTGTCAGAACTGTTGAGAGTACAGAACAGATCACGGTAGTGTATGGCCGTGGTCAAGGCCCTGCTCCTTGTTCTTTGGGCTGATGGAGCAGAGTCTCTGCCGTGATAACTTTCTAATGAGATTTCTGAGATTCCCATCCATCTCATTTCCTAGGGGAGCTCTAACGCGGTCCTGCGTTTGCTCAGATTTCCAATAAAGTGGGGAAAGATATAGGAGGAAGAAAACAGACTCCTAATTTGAAATCTGCTGAGCTGTTGCTGACATTCTAGAGCTTTGTCCTTATGAATTGATTCCAAAGATACATGCGTCACTCATGTATTCATACAGCACACCCATGGGACCTGCTGTATCTTTTATTGAGATTGGGGCAGGGAAGGTATGGGAGCCAGACTGTCGAGGTTTGCATCCCAGCTGCCCCACTTGCCAGCTTGTGACTTGGCCATGTTACCCTTGCCTCATCTGTAACATGGGCATGCTAGGGTCCCTACTTAATAGGATAATGATAGCACACAAGTTAATACACCCCACGAGGGTAGCTCCACATGTGATCCATCAGACTGATAGTGTTAGCCTTATTGTTACAAACATCACCACCATATTATCCTTCCCCTCTTCCCAACCCATGTAGCGAGAACACATATATTAGATTCCAGTCCACCACAGACTTGGGGCTGTTCAAGGCCTGAGGAGAACAAAAGATATTCAGAGGCTTAAAAATCCAGTGCACTTGGGACTTACCTGGCGGTCCAGTGTCAGATTCCACCTTCCCAATGCAGAGGGCCCAGGTTCCACCCCTGGTCAGGGAACTAGATTCCACGTGCCACAACTAAAACCCAGCACAGCCAAATAAATAAAATATATTTTTAAAGAATCCATTGGGCTAACTCTTGTAGGTGAGTGTGTATGCAGCCCAGAGCCCGGAGAGCTCAGCCAGGGGAGGACAGAGGTGAACCCTGCCTGCATTGTGGAAGAGCTGGTGGAAGGAAAGCATGTGGGCCAGCGGCACTGGGGCTGAGGGGTGTGAACTAGGCTCCCTGGAGTGGCCGTCCTCTGAAACACCCCCTCCAGTCATCACCAGTGCGCTTCAGACTGGTGCTGCGTGTGCTCAGTTGCTCAGTCGTCTCTTTTCGACCCCATGTACTGTAGCCCACCAGGCTCCTCTGTCCATGGCCTTTCTGAGGCAAGAATCCTGGGGTGGGTTGCCATTTCCTCCTCCAGAGGATCTTCCAACCCAGGGATTGAACCCGTGTCTCCTGAGTCTCCTGCATTGGCAGGCTGATTCTTTACCACTGAAGCCACTAGGGACACCCTCTTCAGACCAGTAATCGCCACCAAAGGTGACTCTTGGCAGCATCCAGCCCTGTGGACCCCCTGGTCCTCCCCAGACCACATCCCCTCCAGGCCCCCCTGTGTCACACTTGCCCTCCTGCCCCTCGGCCTGAGCCCCCTGGGACCCATGTGCTCACTCCCTCTGGCATTTGCGGCCTCTCAAGGCTTGACGTCAGACCCTCCTCTCTCTGCTGTCTCCATTTCTCCCTCTGTCCTCAGCCCTGGCTGCGTATTGGAGTCAACTGCAGAGCTCTTAAAAGACGCTCATTCCTGGGCCCCACCACCAGCCAGGTGATTCAGACACTCTAAGGAAGGAATGGGAACACCTGTATTTTTACAAAGTTCCCCTGGTGCCTCTAATGGACAGCTAGGGGAGAGAACCATGGCCTCAGACAACCCCTTGTACACGGCCTCTCCCAGCTTTCCTGCCTGGACACGTCAGCCTTGCTCATCAGCCCACCTGGAACACAACAGGCACCCTCTCTTAGTGCTGACCCCCATCAGAGGGCACCCCTTCTCTGAGCCTTCAGGGTAGGACCTCCTCCCACCCTGTCACAGCACTGACTCCTTTATATGACTGACTGCCCTTTGAAGGGAGGGAGTGAAGTCGCTCAGTCATGTCCGACTCTTTGCGACCCCAAGGACTGTAGTCTATCAGGCTCCTCCGTCCATGGGATTTTCCAGGCAAGAGTGCTGGAGTGGATTGCCATTGCCTTCTCCAGGGGATCTTCCCGACCCAGGAATCGAACCTGGGTCTCCCACATTGCACGTAGACGCTTTACCGTCTGAGCCACCAGGGAAGCGCCCTTTGCAGGTCCCTTGTTTTCTGTGTTTGTTTACTCATTCCTCTGGCTTCCTTCTACCAGATGTACATTCTTAAAAGAAGACATAGTCCATTCTCTATCTTCACTTCCTGCAACAGTAGCACATAATAGTAGATGCTTTAAAAATTTTATTGAATAACAGATTTGAAGTGTTTGTGGAATGAATGAGCTGTACATGCCTAGTAAATGTTGAATGAGTGAATGTTTTTTAAATTTGTATTTGATACTGGAATTGATTAACAATGTTATGTTAGTTTCAGGTGTACAGCAAAGTGATTGACTTTTACGTAAACATGTATCTATTCTTTTACAAATGTTCCCCTTTAGGTTATTGCAGAGTATTGATCACAGAGTTCCCTGTGCTGTACAGTAGATCCTCATTGGTTATCTGTTTTAAATATAGCAGTGTGTGTGTGTCAGTCCCAAACTCCCTAATTCACTCTGCTCCCTACCCTTTCCCTCTCCTAACCATAACTTCATTTTCTAAGTCTGTGAGTAGGTTTCTGTTTTGTGAATAAGTTCATTTGTATCATGTTTTAGATTCCACCTCTAAGTCTTTGTCTAGCATACTTACTTAATATGATGATCTCCAGGTTCATCCATGTTACTGCATTGGCCTTATTTCATTCTTTTTAGTGGCTGAGTAGTATTCCATCGTATATATTAGCGTGTACCACATCCTCTTTATCCTTTCTTCTGTTGATGGACATTCAGGTTGCGTCCATGTCTTGGCTCTTGTAAACAGCCCTGCAATGAATGTTGGAGTGCATGTATCCTTCTGAACCATGTTTTCCTCCAGGTATATGTCCAGGAGTGAGCTAGCTGGATCATATGGTAATTCTGTTTTTAGTTTCGTAAGGAACCTCCATACTGTTCTGCACAGTGGCTGCACCAATTTACATTCTCAGCAGCAGTGTAAGAGGATTCCCTTTTCTCCACAGTGAATAAGTTTTTAGTGCTTTAAGAATGTGGTAGATATTTGTTGTGTGAGTGAATGAATGAATAAGTTTTAAGAACTAACTAGTTCTTACTGGTCAAATGAATGACTTGTATATGCCAGAAATGGCTAAATCACCAGTTGTTATATATGTTTTGTTGTTGTTTCGTCATGTAACTAAAATATCCAAAGGTAGAACTGGGTTGGCTTCAGGTTCAGGCCTGATGTTGAGACTCACATAGTGACTATAAGCCTCCAGATTGTCTGTAACCCCAGCCCCTTTCACAAATGGACTTCCCTGGTGGCCCGGATGGTAAAGTGTCTGCCTACAACGCAGGAGACCCAGGTTTGATCCCTGGGTTGGGAAGATCCCCTGGAGAAGGAAATAACAACCCACTTCAGCACTGTTGTCTTGAAAATCCTATGGATGGAGGAACCAGGTAGGCTACAGTCCATGGGGTCACAAAGAGTCAGACACAACTAAGTGACTTCACTTTCTTTCACTTTTCACAAATGATTCTCCCCTCGTGATCACAAGATGGCTACAGTGATTCCATCCTTCACATCCTCTACTTGGGGTAAGAGGAGAAAGCACAATCTTAAGCCCCGGCACTTCTAGCAGAGCCATCACTGAGTCTGTGATTCTGATTGGGTCACATGATTTGTTCCTGACCTCGAGAAGAAGCCCTTCTCTAGCCCATTGAATGGAGATTAGAGGAGGCAGATTCTCAAAGGGAAATCTGGGCTGTTAGAAAAAGAAGTCATGGAGCAAACTACAAATGTCTTAACACTGGAAGACTTGTGTTTGTCCCTTCTGCTCTGCCCTGTGAGGTTCTGGTAGACATTGTGGCCCTGCAGAGCAGGGCCCTTCAGAGCCAAGCTGGGGCCATGATGTTAGCCTGTTAGTCTGCTGTTCTAGCCTCTAGGCTTTGGGGGCCTGATAAGGAAGTGTCTTCTCAGCTCCGAGTTAGTTCCCAGCATCTCACAAATGACAGTCAGGGAGCCTTTACACAGATTACCATAAGTTGCCTACTCTTCTAACAGACCCTGATGTTTTCAGGGAACCAGTGTGGCCAGCCCCAGATATAAGTCCTCCCTGGCCCAAGGGCAATCAGAATGGTCACAGATCTTGCTTCACCAGCTTCTCTGGCAAATAGAGTGGCCATAGTGACCACATTCTGGCCAATGAGACATAAAGTCTGTGGAGGTAGGGGCAGTGTTCTGGCAAATGTCCTCATTCCTGATTAGAGCAGATAGGTAAGAAGAATGGTCTTGCATCATCTTTTCTTTAGCCCTTGCCAATAGTGCAGCGAGAAGCATGACTATAGCCATCAGCTTGTGACCCATGAGGCCACAGTCAAAGATGCAAGCCAGCTGCACACTGCAGGACAGCGGTGGGGGGAAAGAGAAACCGCCTGACATCATTCACCTGGCCCAAGCCTGGAGCCACCATATCTGGCCTCCTTCTTCCATGAGATGATGAAATGTCTTCATTGCCCAAGACACCATTGGGTGATACCATTACTTGCAGCCAAATGCCTCCCATTGTCGCTTGCTTCTCCTTGTGCCACTGCCTGGACCCCGTTTGATCTCCTCTGCCACTTGTGGCTGCCTTCTTTGCTCACAGCACCACGTATTCATCAAGGTCCTCAGATGCCAGCAGCAGAAGCCTGACTTGACAGTCTTGGGCAGAAGCAGATTTATCAGTGCCTCACAGAATCAAAAGGGGAAAAAAAAAAAAGAATCAAAAAGGGGCCAGAGGGGCAATCGTAGAAAGCAGGCCAGGAGTCAAGCAACCCCAGAAGAAACCCAGGGACTTCCCTGGTGGTTCAGGGGCAAGTGCCAGGGGCCTGGGTTTAAATTCCTGGTCAGGGAACTAGATCCCATATGCTATACCTAAAAGATGCTGCATGCCACAGTGAAGATCGAAGATCCTATGTGCCACAACTAAGACTTGGCACAGCCAAGTAAACAAGTACGTATTTTTAAAAAAGAAAAGAACCCAAGCGTCCCTTGCAAGTCACATGTAGGAAAAGCCAGATCCATATTCCCTGTCACTGCAGGACACCCTCCAGCCTTTCATGCTCTGCTGAGGTCCTGTACCCACCCACCCAACCCCCTTGCACTTCTGTCACTGGGGGAGGGGGAAGAGCTCCTGCCAAAGAGATGAGAAGAATGGTGATAATAGCAGGGACCCTGAGCTAGAGGATACTACCCCCAGTTTACAGATTAAAACTTGAATCGTGGTTTCAGTGACTAGTCCACCACACAGCAGTGTCTGAACCCAGGCAGGCTGACTCTCATATCATGAGCATCTCCATCAGGATGATCAGAGGGCTTTTAGGCAGAGGGAGCTCAACAGAGGCAGCTGGAAAGGGACCCGTGTGCACCGGTCCCTGAGCCCCAGGGAGGCTGTGGGTATCACACACTCAGTCTGGGAACGTCACAGGGAGGCGCAGTGGCACCTGCTCGGGGAGGGATTTGTGCAGAGAGACTGGGGCCTCGAGAACATCTGTGTGTTTTCACAGAGCAAAGCGAATTGGGGGTTTCTGACTGAGCGGGAACAAAATGCCATCAGCAAAGCCCATCTGTCAGAGGTGTTTGCATAAGTAAGTCAGGGTTGCTTTGCAGCCACTGTTTTTTTCCCAACCTGCCCAAACGGGGCCTCTGAAGACTGATCCTCTGAACCCTGCCAGGCTGACCCCAGGACACAGCCAAGCTGCTGAGTGCTGCTTGCCTGGGGCCCAGCAGAGTATGGGGCTGCCTTCAAGCCCTCATTGCAGGCAAAGCTGAAGACCAGTCACATAAAGTCACAAACCAGCAGCCTCTGCTCAAATCCAGCCCACATGCTGACTTTGTCGGCCTTCCTGGCGATATGTGTTGTAATACTGTTGAGAGGTATTCTGTTGACTAGAAATACATGCAAATAATCCAGTCACCAGCGGTGTGCAGGGAAAAATAAGGCTCCTTCCCACCCCTTCTTCAAAAACACAGATCGTGGTGATACACGGTTGGTGATACACGGGCTCCCCAGGTGGCACAGTGGTAAAGAACCCACCTGCCAATGCAGGAGACAGGGATTCGATTTCTGGGTCAGGAAGATCCCCTGGAAAAGGAAATGCCAACCGACTCTGGTATGCTTGCCTGGGAAATCCCATGGACAGAGGAGCCTGGTGGGCTACAGTCCATGGGGTCACAGAGAGTCAGACATGACTGAGCATGGAGATACACAGTAGCTCACATTCTTTTGGGGAGGGAGACGAGGGATAAATCAGAGAAATAAGTACTAAGGAAAATACACGAAGCAGGGGAGGGAGGGGACTGGGAGTGGAGGGAAAAGATACCCAATTTCCCTCCCCAGAGGCAATCACCATGAGCGGTTTCTTGAAAATCCTTTTAGAGGTCATCTCTCCATATAAATTTGTTGCTATGATAGCTGCTGATTTTGTTTTTTCAAACTGGGAGATGTTGCATACAGTTCCAGACTTCCAGTTTGTCTTGAAAAACCCCATGATCAGGCATTCACATTCCTGCAAGGCTCAGTTGCAGGAGCTGAGGCCCACCTGCCTCTTCAGAAGACACTTCTGGCCAGGTCACCACAGCTTCACCTGGCCTCCATCTCCCTTAACCAGCCCAGCCCTGGGGACTTTCCACTTTCTTGCCCCTCTCCACCCCCTCCTCTGTGCCTCCCTGCAGCTTCTCCAGGAATGCTCTCGTGCTCTTGGGGAACCAGGAAGACGGTCCCCTTTGCTCCCCACCTCACATCTCTCCCCTCACCTAGTTCTCATTTTTTCAGAGGTTACAGGCTCCCCTCAGGAGTCTTCCCAGGTGGAGCAGTGGTAAAGAACCTGCCAGTCAATGCAGGTTTGATCCTGGGTTGTGAAGATCCCCTGGAGGAGAGTATGACAACCCACTCTAGTAGTCTTGCCTGGAGAATTCCATGGACAGAGGAACCTGGCAGACTACAGTCTATGGGGGTCACAAAGAGTCGGACACAACTGGAGTGACTTAGCACACATAGGCTTTCCTCACTGTTCTGCTCCATGAATCTGCTTCATGCTTCCCGATCACTCCCTCTCTGCCAACTAACTCCATACCTCTGGGCAGGAGTTGTGAAATGCTTCCTGCACGGGTGTGTGCATGTGCGCGCACACACACACCCATACTCTCACACAGGAGGCCTTTGACTTCCTCACTCAGAAAGCATGCAGTCACCAACCACAGTGGCTGTGTCCAGCTCCCCATTCTAAGGGACAGAAAAGTTGCGGTCCCGTTGAGTCAGATGCTGACCCAGCATTCTGCCGCCCTGTAGGGAATCAGTTTGGTTGGCAGGAGGAACAGGCCAAGCAGCAGGTTTTGCCGCAGGCCATGATCCACTTTCCCCTTCCTTCCCCACTGAGGGTTTCATCTTCCAGAAGCTCAAAGTGGAGACAAACGGAAGTGATCCTGCAGAGGACTTTATGTTGCCGGGCAGAAGAAGGATGAATTTCCCTTCCCCAGAGGTCTGCAAGTTAGGATGCATATAGACATCAAGTTAGATAGAAGCTCTCTGTTCACTCATTCATACAGTAAAAGAGTGAATGAGGGTCCCGGACACTGTTCTGGGAACTGGGGCTACATCAGTGAACAACAGAGACACCCCTGCCATTCTGAAACGGATCATTTAGTGGTGGAGATCAGTAAATAGATAATGAACAAAGTAATTTGAGCTAGTGGTAACTGCCAAGGAAAAAGAAGAGTGACAGAGAAAGGCCTCGAGGGTGGTTTTGGAAGGCTTCATTAAAGAGTGAATGTCAAGTGAGGGAACCAGCCTGGTGAAAAACCGAGGAAGGATTCCCCACGTATCCCAAATGGGGCTGGATGTGTTAGAACAGACAAGAAGACCGGTGTGATGGGATCTTAGGGCTAGGGAGAGGCATCAGAGAGGCTGGCTAGTCCTGTGGGGCTGGTGAGCCAGCGGGAGCAATTTAGATTTTATTCTAATAAGTTAGAAGCTACTGCGGAGATCTCAGTGGAATAGTGATGGGAATTGATCTACTGGCTCTCATAGTATCTAATAATCACGTAGATTTCCAGAGACAGTCCCTTTGCAAAATCCACCAGTGCTCCTGGTGATTCCTCCATCTTTTTCACTTCCTTTCTGGCAGGTGAATGGTCAGGTGGACTGGAAAACAGATAGCAATGCAGCCTCTGCATACAGCCACCAGCAGTCAGGACTCGTGGCAGAGGGGGCGCAGGGGATCATGCTTGGACACTACAGGGAATAGCCAGCCAGCTCCTGAAAGTCGGAAACTCTCTGAGACAAGTGACCCTATTCCTTCCAGAAGTAAATATCATCAAGATGGGGAGGGGGAGGTGTAGAGTAGCAGAGACCTGAGAAATCTAATCTGCCAGAGCAGAGCAAAGATATTGTTTGGATCCTGATTTGAGCAAACCACCTCTCAAAAGACACTTCTGAGACGATGGGGGTGGGGGGAATGTAATTCAGTTGGGGTATTACATGACCTTAAAGAATTCTTGTTTATCTAGATGGGTGTGATAAAGGTGAAAGTGAAAAAGTGAAAGTGTTAAGTCACTCAGTCATGTACAACTCTTTTGCAGCCTATGGACTGTAGCCTGCCAGGCTCCTGTGTCCATGGGATTTCGCAGGCAAGAGTATTGGAGTGAGTAGCCATTCCCTTCTCCAGGGGATCTTCCCAACCCAGGGATCAAACCCAGTTCTCCTGCATTGAAGGCAGATTCTTTGCCGTCTGAGCTACCAGAGAACCCCCTATGATAAAGGTATCGTGGTTATTTTTTTTTGAAGCCCTTATCATCTAGAGATATACGCTAAAGTATTTATAGGTGACATGGCCTTATGTCTGGGATTTACTCTAAAATATCCTGTCAAAGGGCTTCCCTGGTGGCTCAGTGGTAAAGAATTCACCTGCCAATGCAGGAGACTCAGGTTCAATCCCTGGGTTGGGAAGATCCTCTGGAAGGAAATGGCAACCCAATCCAGTATTGTTGACTGAGGAATACCATGGACAGAGGAGCCTGATGGGCTACAGTCAATGGGGTTGCAATGAATCAGACACGAGTGAGTAAACAAGAGCAGTCCTGTCAAAAACACCGTGGAGGAGTGGAGGAACAGATGGAAGGAATGAGAAATAACGGTGTTGGAGCTGGTGGGGTGGCTCCTCATGCTCTTCTCTCTGCTTCTGGGTACCTTTGAAATTTTCCATAATAAAAGTTATTTTGTTTTTTTTAATAATTAAAGTTGAAAAAATAAGTCATTCTGTGGCAGCAGGAACCTCATATCTCACTTCTGTCTTTTCTCCCTTTTCAGCATGGCAGGGAAGGCGGCCCTGCAGCCCACCAGCTTTCACACACAACTGCTGCTCGCTCCGCCCCGCTGATCCGCTCAGTCTGGAGGCCCCGGGACAGCTCCTGCCTTGAGAGGTTGTCCAGGCACTGCTGTCCACAGCGATGGTGGAGAATTGGACTCCACAGGCTCACAACCTTCCCATCAGGCTTCAGGGGCCAGCATCCTTCATCCTAGGACTGGTGGCCCTGAACAATGGCTGAGGGCCAGGGGATCCCATAAAGTTAGTCTACAGCTTTCAGGGGCCAGCAGCACTCCAGCGCCCGTGGACTATGACCACCTATCGGCCCATCCCCAGTGATGGTGTGGACCTGGCAGCCGGCTGTGGGGCCAGGGCGGCCGATGTCCTGCCCGGGCCGCACACAGGGGACTACGCTCCCTTGGGATTCTGGGTGCAGAACGGCAGTGTGCCCCAGCCCGTGGGCGAGAGTACAGTCAGCGCCCCTACCCGCCCCAGCCCCACCACCCCCGCCATGCCCAAGATGGGCGTGCGCGCCCGGGTGGCCGACTGGCCACCCAAGCGGGAGGCTCTGAGAGAACAGAACAACCCCAGCCCCTCCCTGGACGCAGATGGCACGAAGGCCACAAAGGCCACCCATGCCATGAGAAGCGTACAACAGAACGGACAGCCCCCGGTCGGTACCCCTACCCCGGCTTCCTCAGGGTCCAAAGCCTTGCACCGACTCGCCAGGAGGCGGTCTAAGGATGTGGAGTTCCAGGATGGGTGGCCCCGGTCCCCCGGCCGGGCCTTCCTCCCACTGCGGAACCGCAGCAGCAGCGAGATCACCCTCAGCGAGTGCGACGTGGAGGACACGGCGGAGCCCCGGGCGGCCCGCCACACGGGGGCGCTGCCGCTCTTCCGCGAGTACGGAAGCACGTCCTCCATCGACGTGCAGGGCGTGCCTGAGCAGAGCTTCTTCGACATCCTCAACGAGTTCCGCAGCGAGCAGCCCGAGGCCCGGGGCACCCCGACCCTCACCGAGCTCCTGCGGGCCGATCCCGGTCCCCACGTCCCGGGGGGTGGCGGCGGTGGCGCAGCCAAGGGGGAGGCCCGCAACGGGCAGCCCACCAAGGACAGCCTGCTGCCGCTGCAGCCCCTGAAAGAGAAGGAGAAGGCCCGCAAGAAGCCCTCACGGGGCCTGGGCGGCGGGGACCAGGTGGACTCGTCCATTTTCCGGAAGCTGCGGAGCAGCAGAGCCGAAGGCGAAGCGGCCCGGTGCTCCGGGGAGGCCGAGGACGGCCGGAGCCCCCCGGAGGCCAGTCGGCCGTGGGTCTGCCAGAAGAGCTTCGCCCACTTCGACGTGCAGAGCATGCTGTTCGACCTCAACGAGGCAGCAGCCAACCGGGCGTCCACTGCCCAGCGGCGGAACACGACCACCGGGGCCTCAGCCGCCTCGGCCATGGCGTCCCTGACGGCGTCGCGGGCCCACAGCCTCGGTGGCCTGGACCCCGCCTTCACCAGCACGGAGGACCTGAACTGCAAGGAGAACCTGGAGCAAGACCTGGGCGACGACACCAGCAACGACCTGCTGCTCAGCTGCCCGCACTTCCGCAATGAGATCGGCGGCGAGTGCGAGCGCAACGTGAGCTTCTCGCGAGCGGCCGCCGGCTCCCCAGGCGGAGGCGGGGGTGGCGGCGAGGTCCGCCCGCTGGAGCCCACCCTGAGCGCCTACCGCACCAACGCCAGCATCTCGGTGCTGGAGGTGCCCAAGGAGCAGCAGAGGACGCAGAGTCGCCCGCGGCAGTACAGCATCGAGCACGTGGACCTGGGCGCCCGCTACTATCAGGACTACTTCGTGGGCAAAGGTGACGTGGGGGGCGGACGGGCGGGTGGGGCATTGCTCATTCATTCTCTGTGTTCATCCTGCCCTGGCACAGAGGATGCAGAAACAGGCAAGACCTCCCGCAGAGAGGGGTTGGGGACACAATGAGCCCCGTCTCATGACACATGCTTCACACTTCGTGCTGCAGGAGACAATAGACATTTAGCAAATATGTGCTGCATTCAGCTATGTGTCAGGCACTTTCTAGAGTCAAGGTATACAGTATTGACCAGCTTAAAGCAAAAATTTTGTCTTCCTAGCATACAGTGTTTTAGTGGAGTAAGACAAGCAATTATACTAGATAAATATGTAAAGTATATAAAGCGTCATGAGGTGGGAAGTGCGGTGGAGAAAAGTAAAATAGGGAGGCGAGAAAACAGTGTCAGTGTCGGGGTATTGCGTTTTCAATAAGGAATGGTCGGAGAGGACTTTCTAGGTGGGTCCCCTTTGAGTACTGAACTGAAAAAGGTGAGGGAGGGAACCTTGTGGAGATTGGAGACAGTGTTCCTGGCATGGGAAACAAGTACAAAAGTCCTGGAACATTGGGGGAATAGGATAGAGGCCAGTGTTGCTGGGACAGAGTGCGTGACAGAGGGTGAAAGGAGACAAGATCACTTGGGATTTTGTGAGCCATGGTGAGGACTCTCATTTTTACCTTAAGTGAAATGGAGCCACAGAAAGATTCTGAGCAGGAGAGGGCCTTGATCTGACTCACATGTTCACGGCTTCCCTCTGGGGATGGCAGCGGTAGGGGCAGAGGATCAGGGAGACCCAGGAGGAGTCTACTGCAATGGTCCAGGCAGGAAATGGTGATGGGCAAGTCTAGGATGGGAGCCCAGGAGTGAGGAGGAAGCAGGCAGGTTCTGGATCCCCTCAGAAGGTGGAGCTGCTGATGTTTGGAGGGTGTTAACATGGGGATCACACATGGTTAAACTCACTGATGCTGATGAGGCCATCCTCAGAGGCAACAGAGCGTAGTGCAAAGACCACAAATCCAGGCAGCCACAGAGGCCAGGCAGGAGACAATGGAGGGAGGCAGACCAGGCAGGGGCTGTGCAGAGGGGAACTCCTGTTCACTGTTGTCATCCAGGAAGAGTAGACAAACCCAGTGTTGCCATCCTTTCTAAGTATCTAGATTCTCCTGAAATAAAGATTTTTTTTAATATGGATTCTCCTATGTCAATTCAAAATTGCTTGTAACTGCCAGTAACAGGCTTAAACAACATAGATTATTTTTCCCCACATAAAAAAGTCTAGAGATGTGCACCTCAGGGCTAGTATGGCTGCTCCTCAGCATCAGTGGAATGCCAGCCTTAGTGCATTAGCCTCTAAGCCCTCAGAGTGATCTCCTGTTGCTCAAGATGGCTGCCTGAGTTCCAGCCATCACATCCATGTTTCCAGGCAGAGAGAAGGAGGAAAGGATTCAGACAGAATAACAGATTTCCTGTCAAGTCAGCACCCCTCCCCTACCTTCTTATTAAGTCAGCCCCTTTTAAGAAGAGCATTCTCAGAAGTCCTAGCCAACTGCTTTTGTTTATGGGCCACTCCAGCCTGCAAGGCAAGCTGGGAAATGTTGGTAAGACAGAGCCTCTCTCTTTTCTTCCTCCAAGAACAGAGGTTTTCTCTTAAGAAGAAGGGAAAAATAGGTAATGAATAGGCAGCTAGTACTCCACAGCTAATTTAAAATTTTTTGTAAAGCAGTGTCCTAGTCAGATGCAACTGATGTCATCCCTCTGGGTCATCCCTCTGTCCAGAGTACAGTCTCTGGCACTGCACCAGTATGGGAGTCAGACAGCCTTGGGCTTGGGGTGTATGTTTCCTAGCTTATTAGCTACATGACTCATTTTACCCCTTGTACTCTGTGTCCTCGTGTGAGGAACAGAGATGATTGTAGCAGCATCATGTGTCCAGAAAAAAAGTGACACAGAGATTGGAAATTAAAGGATGAAAAAAGAAGTTCAGACAGTGCAAATCAAGAGAAAGCCAGTGAGGCAACATCAGTATCACATGAAATAGACTTCAAGGCTAACAGCATTTGTTAGAAGAACCAAAAGGACCGTTTCATGTAGAATTTTTAAAATTTACCAAGAAACTCTAATAGTTGTGTACCTGGTAACCTGGTTGAGGGGTATATAAATAAAAAACTAATACGGCTACAGGAGGACATGAACAAATCCACAACCCATGGGAGAAGTTGACAGAGTCTGTCTTTGAAATTTACAAACCTAGTGGCCGGAATATTCAGCTGAGGGGATTTGAAAAATCTGGTTTCGCATTTATATTATATTAATTTTCTACCTAACCAGCAGAGAACACATTGTTTTCATTTAGTGCATAGAAATACCTACATGGAAGGACTGTGGTAAGGATCAAAGAAGATTGTACATCAAAACACTCAGTTCTTCATCAGGCAGGTAGTAAGTACTTATCATGGAGCTTTAAAAAGAAGCTGTTTTCTTTCAAAAAATAACTTCTTTGTAGCTCTGGAAGCTCAGAAATGTTAGTCATTGGTCAGTGTTTATTGAGTGCCTAGTATATTCTAGGACCTCAAGGGTACTGGGTATGCATTGGTGGAAAACAGACTAGCCCCTGCCAATGTTTCAGGGATAGATTGATATCTGTGGAGCACATTTATTCTCTTCTCTGACCACTTGGGGAGATTGTCTAACTCACTGCAGGTGCTGTTCTGATTGGGACCATTGAAAGTGAAAGTGAAGTCACTCAGTTGTGTCTGATTCTGCAACCCCATGGACTGTAGCCTACCAGGCTCCTCCCTCCATGGGATTCTCCAGGCACAGTACTGGAGTGGGTTGCTATTTCCTTCTCCAGGGGATCTTCCCGACCCAGGGATCGAACCCGGATCTCCCGCATTCCAGGTAGACGCTTTAACCTCTGAGCCACCAAGTAGTTATTTGAGCTTTAGATAAGCCTTCAATTCACCAAGAGCATCTCATGAGACTAGGAACCCTCTTTTAAATATGGAAAGCACTGGAGTAGGAAGAAATTTCTGGCAGTGTGTTGATGCCGGCTTCATGGACTGAAGTTGAGACAGACTGCTGGTGGGCATGCACCAAAAGCAGGAGATACTTGGGTTAGACACCAGGAAGAACTGTTTGCCTGGAAAGGTTGTAAGACAGCAGCTTTTTTTTTAAAAAAAAAAAAAAAAAAAACAGAGACAGCTGTCATTTTGGAGAGAGAACAAATGACTTTCTCCATGACTTGTTAAAGGCTCAGTCACCATAAGGAAAAAAAGAGTAGTGCTGAAGTTTCCTACACCTGTGGGAGCATGGCTAGATACAGGTGATGCTTAGGGACTTGAGTTACAGTCCTGTTCTGTGATGAACGTCATGCCCTGCGGGTAGTAATAGCCAACACATCTCGCTTGCTCCCTCTGTGCCTGGCTCTGTGCTCTACACTTACTAACCTATTTAATCCTCACAGTCATGCTGAGATGTGAATCTGTCCTGCCTGATCCCATTGTACTAATGAGAATGCTGTCAAGTGACGTGGGCCACATCTAATGAGTCCAGGGCCCGGATTTCAGCCAAGCAGAAGACACTTTAGTCTACAATCTTATTTTTTTTTTTTTTAGACTAGAATTGTAACTGCTTCACGAGGGCTAATTGGCAGCTAAGCCGCTGAACATTTGCAAACACGAGATAATCACAACGAGAGACTAAGTTTATTACAAGGCAGGCACCACACTAAGCGTTTTTTTATTTGTAGCTTCAGTTCACTCTTACATCACCTCTTATGAATTGCGGGTAGCACTAGGGCCCCCTTTTTCCTAGATTAGAGCATGGAGACTCAGGAAACTTCTGTGACTGCAAGAAGGTGCAGTAAGGTGGGCTTGACTTCTCATGGTCTCTCCATCAAGTGTGGCTGGGACCAGACATGAGGTTTGTGTGACTAGGGCCCCACAGGGCACACAAGAGCCTTCCCCAGCTGTCCCCTCAGCAGGCCTGCCGTGGGATGTCACCCCTCCTCCCCAGAGAGCTGGCTCTGAACTCCCTGCTCTTCCTTCTCAGAGCATGCCAATTACTTCGGGGTGGACGAGAAGCTAGGGCCAGTGGCTGTGAGCATCAAGCGAGAGAAGCTGGAGGACCACAAGGACCACGGGCCTCAGTACCAGTACAGGATCATCTTCCGGACCCGAGAGGTAGGTGCAGTCACTCACGTTACTGTGAAATATGTCACAGCCACTCATCGCTGAGCCCCTACTCGGTACCTGGTTGTGTGAGCAAGCGCTGCCCCTGATTCAACTCCTGTAATCCTTCCCACACCCTCACAAGAGCCATCCTGTCAGTCCCCCCATTTTACAGATGAGAAGACTAAGACTCCGAGACATGTATAAATCAGTGGCCAACATTGGAATCTGGTGGGTCTGACTGCAGAGCCCCGGATTCTGACATTTGCAAAAGGTTGAAGATGGCGAGCATAAAAAATAAAGGCAGAACTGTAGGTGATTCTTGCAGGATCATGAGGTGTTCTGCCAAGTGGAAAGGCAAATGAAGGCCACAGGTCTCAGGCAGGGTAGGAACTTGGGACTCTTAGGAGCGGGCAGTGCTGTTGATGGGCTCAAAACATCCCAGCCCTGCTCCTTCCATTCAGAATAGAGGAGCCCCTTGTCCCAGCTTGGTCCAAGTCTTCCCCTGGAATAAAGGTCAGCTGTGGCTAAGGAACGAGGCCTGTTCAGGGTACCCTGTGTGATTAGGTCTCTTAAGTTTTAAGTGGCAGATAATCTACTTCTGTCTGGGGTTTTTTGTTTATTTGTTTTTTATTAGTTTGGCTCCCATAGATAGAGCAACCTGCCAGGCTTGTTGGAGCTTGCGAAATCTTTACTTGTGGCATGCGAACTCGTAGTTACAGCATATGGGATCTGATTCCCTAATCAGGAATTAACCCAGGCCCCCAGCATTAGGAGAGCTGAGTCTTAGTCCCAGTTTCTGCCTGCTTTAAGCCAGAACTAGAATTCATTGGCTCATGAAACTGCAAGTCCAGGGGTAGGACTGGCTTCAGGCATAGCTGGATCCAGGCACTCAAATGACGTCACCAGAGCCCTGTCTTCCTGTCTCTTCCACTCAGCTGGCTCTGCCACTTTTTGCATTGTGGGTTGTCATTCTCTTCTGCAAACAGACCAGCTGTTCAAGTCTTCTACGTCTTTATACTTTCTCCTCCACATTCTTACCTGCTGGAGCTCTGGGAAGGACTCTCATTGGCTCTGCATGGATCACATGCCCATGCCCCAGGCCGGTCACTGTCATCAGGGATGATAGAGGAATGCTCCACCCTGAGTCCAGGGCCAGGCAGGGCACTTTGACTGATGGTTCTGTCAGAGCCACCTGGCGGTGCTCGAGACACAGTTCCTCAGCAAAAGGAGAGGGAGCTAGGCCAGCAGAAACGATGAGACTTCCAAAAAACCCAAAGGAAGACTTTCCAGAAAAGAGGCAATCATCAGCTGGGTTTCCCAGGTGGCGCTAGTGGTAAAGAATCTGCCTGCCAATGCAGGAGACATGGGAGACAGAGATTCGATCCCTTGAGTCAGAAAGATCCACTGGAGGAAGGCGTGGCAGCCCACTTTAGTATTCTTGCCTGAAGAATCCCATGGACAGAGGAGCCTGGCGGGCTACAGTCCATGGGGTTGCAAAGAGTCAGATGTGACTGAAGCAACTTAACACGCACATCAGCTGGGCAGACCCCCAAAGTTGATCTCCCTCCCTGCATGCATTACCCCATCCCCCTTGCTCTTGGCAGAAATGGGGACCAGCAGGCAGCTGCTGCCAGGGAGTTTGGCTGTGGGGCCAGCCAAACCTGGACCTCATCCAGACGGCAGATGCTGCACCGAGGGCCGCGGCCCCATCCCCTCACGAAGATCTTCCCGCTGAGGGGGAACGAGAGGACACAGAGGCTTTGTGGCAACGCAGGGGAGGCAGCCCGCAAAACTTGGCGTCCATCCCTCAGGTGGTCACCATCCCCTCTGTCTCCCTGTCACCGCCCCCTACCCTGCCTTTGTGGCCAGATGAGCACCAGGGCAGAATGTGAGGTGACAGCTCGCACTGTGTCAGTGTTTGACATGTGGGGAGCAGCCAGGTGGGGTGACAGTGGCGATCATGTACTAATAAATGATATCGCAGCCGCTGTTACATTGCAGGTTCACGTCACACTGCGTGTCAGGCATGTTCTATACTTGTTATGTGCATTCACTCACTTAAGTGTCATGACAGTTCTACAGTGAAGGCACTATAATCCTTCTCATGGTAATGATGAAACAGACACAGTCAGGGTAGGGGACTTGCCCAGCGCACCCTCAGTGGGTGACAGGCCAAGGTGTCGGCTCATGCCCTGGCCACCCCTCGGCCACCTCTGGGGTTCCTCTGACTCAGCTCAGGCTGTATGTACATCAGACCCTTCATGAGTTATGACCACAGTTTCATGCCAGCGTTTTATTGTGTTTGTTTGTTTTTCATGAAGACAGAACATGTAGAATGATTTTTTTTTTTATGTACCAGACTTTGCTTTTTTTGTTTGTTCTTTAGTTTTGGGGGGATTTTTTTTTTGGCCATGCTCTGTGGCTTGCAGGATCTTAGTTCTCTGACCAGGGGTCGAATCCAGGCCTCAGTAGTGAAAGCACAGAATCCTAACCACTGGACCACCAGGGAATTCCCCCAGAATTTGTTGTGCACACAGAGAGTCATGGAGATGCCAGATTAGGGTGTAATATTTTTCTGTGCTTCCTATTCAGTAGGTTTGAAACCGACTTGGTGCCTTTACTGGATTATGCCTACTTCCACATGCTTCCCAGCCCCAATACCCATCAAAACTAGTCTCTGAGCCATCCCAGGCTGGACCTAGGGTCCTTGGAGCTCAGGAACACAGGTGTGGAGTTCTCCCCTCAACAGAGATTCACTCAGCACCACCACCAGCCAGCCCTGCACTGGGCACTGAGGAACTGCAGTAAATACAGCAGAGATTCTCACCGGACCATGGGGAAGGTGGACAATACGTAGATGGCCTAGCAAAGTATGCACCGTGGTACATGATGACAAGGTGGGACAGAAAGCAAGGAAGAGGGAAGTGTGGGCGTGGTAAGAGGTTTAGACCAGATAGTTAAGGGCGGTGTCACTCAGAACATTTGCGTAAAGGGCCTGAAGAAGATGAGAGAAGGACCCATGGGGACATGTGAAAGAATGTTCCAGGTGAAGGGAATAACCTGTGCAAAAGTTCTGAGGCAGGAAAGTGCCTGGTACAATCACTTAGTGGTTGTAAAACCTTGAATGACTTCTCTCAGAGCTTCCATTCCCTCCGTGGGATCCCAGTCTCTTAGGACCATGGCGTAGGCTTGGTGAGGTTGCCCATATAAAGTGGCAAGTGCTGGGCCTGGCACCTGGGGAGAGCCCACAGTTAGCCTTTGGCAGGGGTCTCAGTTTCCCATCCCTTTGTCACATTCCAATCAGCCCTGTTAATTTTGGCCCAGAGTGAAGTTCACAGCCACAGATGGGCCTTTCTCTGACCTCACACATGTGCAGGCCACATGGATATTCAGTCCTGGGCCCAGCCCCTCACAGAGCTGCCTGTTGGACACTCAGGCCTGAGGACCTTATCATCTGGAGGAAGGGGCAGAGGCCAGCAGGGTTTGCCTTGCTCCTTCCAAGGCCCTTCCTGGGACTTCCCTGGTGGTCCAGTGGTGAAGACTCCACACTCTGCAGGGAGCCTGGGTTCGATCCCTGGTCAGGGAACTAGGTCCCACATGCCATAACTAAGAGCCAACACAGCCAAATAAATATATTTTTTAATTTAAAAAAACAAGCAAAGGCCCTTCCTGCCATGGCAGCAGAGGAGTCACACAACCCAAAAGTAGTAAGGACAATAGTAATAAGAATAGTTAACACTTTCGGCGCATATTCCTGACATGTGCTATTCCAAGTGTTTTATATTCATTGACTTTTCACAGCCTCTCAGTAGGCCCTTGATGTGGGTTCCATGATCCCCATTCTACAGATGAAGATTCTCGAGGCCTAGGGAGATGACCACTTGTCAGGGTCCACAGTGGCAGAGCCAGGGTAGGAACCCAGACTGCCTGTGTCTCCAGCCCATGCTCTTAACCTCTAGCTACTTACTCTAGGGCTGAGTTTGAATCCTGGCCCTGTGACCAGACAGCCTGGGGTTTGGTTGAGCTCTGCCACTCACTAGCCTTGTGTCCTTAGGCAGATGGCTTCACGCCTCCATTTCTTCATCTGTAAGATAGACCTGTATTGTCTGCACGCTGTCTCCAGGAGAGGCGGGAAGGCGCCCCTGGACTGGCACACGCGAGCTGGTAGTACACGGCTGCAGGGCAGCGAGTGTCTCTGAGCGGAAGGTGCTGTGATGATGCTGAGGTCGTGACTGTCGCTCTTTGCCAAGAGGTCAAAGGGCCATGCTGGGTAGTGAAGGTCAAACTCACGGACAGAGTTCTGTCCTTCTGTCACGCACTCATGTCTTGGGGGCCAGAGCTTGGGGCCCAGGCTGTTTTCCAAGCCAGCTGGCTGGCCCGCCCCAGATGGCCGCCCCCAGCCACCAGGGAGACAGAGTGGGCCCACGTCTCCCAGCAGATGGGACAGGAGCGTTGGCAGCGCCAAGCTTCCCGCCAGGGCAGGAACAGACTGGAGCCGGGCTTCGGTACTACACACCAGAACGTCAGCCTCACCCGCCCTGAGCTTGGAAAGGACAAGCTCCAGGTCCAGGCCAGGGCAGCCCTGCCCTGAGCCCCTGGCAGGACACAGGAACTGCCAGCAGCCAGGGGCTCCCTGGCCCAGTGGGTTCCCTTTGGCTCCCAAACATGACTGTTTGACAGCCTTAGTTTTGTTAGGGTTAGAGGTTTGGATTCTTTTTCTTTCTTTATTGAAAAAAGTAACAGTCACTCATTAAGAATTTAAAGAGAATTTAAATGTATACACAGTAGAAAAGGAAGAATCTTGTATTAAGTGCAGAAAACAAGGGTAGTAGTGAACCTCATTTGGGACCTCACTTGTGTTCAAGGGGTACCTCCGTTGGTGAGATGTAATCTCCAGAACATACTGTTAAGCGAGGGGAAAAAACAAACTGTAGCTTCCTAATAAAGTTAAATTTTCTTTACGGCTTTGTGTAAATTCATTTGTATACTGTGGCAACAGCTAATGTATTGAGTGCTCACTTTGTGCAGATAGAGTGGTAATAAGCACTGTATAAATTTTTCTTATTGAATTTATTTTTTTGACTGTGCTGGGTCTTCACTGGGGCTTTCAGGCTTTCTCTAGTTGTGGGAATCAGGGCTACTCTTGGTTGTGGTGCACGGGCTTCTCATTGTGATGGCTTCTTGTTGCGGTTCCTGGGCGCTAGAGCACAGGCTCAGTAGTGGTGGCACACGGGCTTAGTTGGTCTGAGGCATGTGGGAGCCTCTGGGATCAGAGATTGAACCCACGTCTCCCGCATTGGCAGGCGAATTCTTTACCACTGAGCCACCAGCGAAGCCTTTGTATTGAATCTTTACAAACCTTTTTGGCAGGCACTGTTATTCCCCATTTTATTGGTAAAAGGCACAGAGAAATTCAGCAGCTTGCCAGAGTCACACAGCTGGAAAAGGGGGAGAGCCAGGATTTGAACCGAAGCAGACCGATTCCCAAGGGACCTCCCAGAAAGAACGCACGAAGGAAGGCAGGGGTGCTTCTGAGTTGGAGGCTGGTGGAGAAGAGCCTGCGCGGGTGGGAACCTCCTTGCTGGCGTGGCCCGGAGGCCCTTTAACAGCTCAGTGAGATGATGCCAGGTGTCATCAGGGGTCTTGCGGGCTGAGTGGTGAGTGTAGATTTTATTGGGAGAGAGATGGACTGCTGTCAGCGCCTTCTGCGCAGAGGAGAGACATGATCTGACTCAAGCTGCTGTGGGAAGAACGGACTGGAGTCAGGTGGTGGCAGGGCGGGCGCAGGGAGACCAGGAGAAGTCTGCCGTCACAGTCCAGGTAGGACAGGACCCGGGGAGGGCGGAGGTGGCCGCACGTTGCAGCCTGCCGGTGCCCTACTTATTATCCCTATCAGAGAAATACAATCTGGGAGCTTTTCAACTGGTGGCTTTGGGTCAAGTCTTCAGAGCCAAAAATGTGAACGTAGGCCACCTGTCTCCAGGGCCGAAGAAAAGGAAGACTTCTGGGCCACACTGTCCCTTGTCTCCAGCAGAGGGCGCTGTGGGACAGTATCTGCAGGATTCAAAGGCACTGATCCTATGGGTCCATGAGTGGAAATTCACAATCCCAGGGCCACCCAGATTGACAGAGCAAAGCATCCATATTATGGCTTTCCATGATCTATTTCAAGACTATCCTGCCTGTGATAAGAGAGAGTTGTTTGTTTATAACTGGGAACTCCCAACCATGAGATCATCTCCTTTCCACGCACACCGCTTGCCCAGGTCCTGTTTGGCAAGGGCAGGCTGTGTGTTCAGAGGCAATGTTGTGACATGTTCTTTTTGCTGTCTCTTGCGTCTGTTGACTTAGAGTGAGCATGTTTTTCCAGTTAACGCTGAGCCGCCTGAGTCTTTTAAACTGTAGCCCCACGTGTGTTTCAGGTGCTCACAGCAGTCCCCTCGGGGGAGGATTTTTTCCCTGTCCTGCTGTAGACAAGGGAGTCATCTTGCAGTGACACTAGAGCTGCGGTGCCTCGCCCAGGACATGGCATAGCCTGGCGGCCAGCAGTGCTCTGTGGACGGGAGCCTGAGCTAGAGTCGTAAGGACGCGCTCAGACGGGGCTGGCGTGTGTAAATGGGCACAGCCACTTGGAAAACTGCTTGGCAGTTCCATAAAAGTGAAAATTAACATGCCTGGTGACTCAGCAATTCCTCTCCTAGGTATAAACCCAGACGCAAATGTGTTCGTGTGCTCTGAGAGGTGCTTCTGTGAATGTTCCTAACAACACTGTTCGCAGTTGTCAAACACTGGAAGCAGCTTCCACGCTCATCAGCAGTAGGATGGATTAAATCCATCGTGGTAGAAACGGCAGCCTCTTGCAGCAACCTGGTCCCATCTCATGGCTGTGGCATTGTGAGAAAGAGGCCAGATAGAAATGAATACAAACATATGAAGCTCAGAAACAAGCAGAAATAAATCATGGTGCAAAGAATTAGGATAGGATTGCTCTTGTTCTTGTTTAGTCACTGAGTGGTCCCTGACTCTTTGCAGCCCCACGCATGCACTATAGCCTGCCAGACTCCTCTGTCCATGCAGTTCTCCAGGCAAGAATGCTGGGGTGGTTGCCATTTCCTCCGCCAGGGGATCTTCCTGACCCAGGGATCAAACCCGTGTCTGGCACACTGGCAGGTGAAATCTTTCCCACTGAGCCACTAGGGAAGCTTAGGGTTGCTTTTGACACAAAAGAGGTTTTTGGAGACTGGTAATGTGTTTCTTCATCTGGGTGATGATTACCTAGATACTCACTCTGTGCTAATTCCTTGAGCTGTACTTACACGTCTGGTGTACTCTTCTGGAGTACATTATATTTCAGAGGGAAATATTACTCAAAGAGAAAAATCATGAGCTCTGGAGACATCACACCTAGGGTGGAATTCTGGTTCAGCCACTTAGCTGTGGTGACCTTGGATAAGCACCTAGCCTCTTAGAGCTTCAGTTTTCTTATCAGTAAAAGGGAGATAGTAACGTTCCCCTCCCCCAAGAGACCTGTACGTATACTGGGAGTTATAACTACTATCATGGCCAAATACAGTGCAGTTGAACTGTGCTTTCATAAATGTGACTTGTTATTAAGATATATCTGTTAGAAATTACTTTGCAAAATAACAGAAAACATGACTATAGCTAAAACAAACACGGGGTTATTTTCACTATCTAACAGGAAATCTGGAGGTAGGAAGTGGCAAGGACTGGCTTCTATGTGATTTTGTTGTTGTTGTCTCATCCCTAATGATCCCAGGGTGGCTGTCACAGCTCCAGACGTCTTATCCTCATACCAGCGTCCTTAGAAAAAAATGAGCAGGTGGAAAGGGGCTTTTTAAACCAAGGAAGAAAATCTTTCACCAGGAAAGGGAATCTGCCACAGATGTCTTCCCCAAGATGAATTTCCTTCTCATTTCATGGCCTGGATCTAGTCATGTGGCCACCTGTAGGAGGAACTTGGAAAGCAGCCTCTGGGGAAGGGGAATGTGATGGCCGTGATTGGCTCGACTAAAGGTTTTGTTTTGTTAAGCAATTTAGACAATGTGTATTTCATAATTTACTGTAACATTCCATCAGGATATTTGTTATGACAGTCCAGCAGCTAAAACACATATCTTTAAAAAAAGCTTCAAATGCTCAGTTTCATAACATATAAATATAATGCACATAACAAAGATATAGCAAGAAACCTCCACCTACCCACCAATTGGAAAAGACCCTGATGCTGGGAAAGGCTGAGGGCAGGAGAAGCGGGCAGCAGAGGATGAGATGGTTGGATGGCAACATGGACCCAATGGACATGAGTTGGAGCAAACTCCGGGAGATGGTGAAAAACAGGAGAGCCTGGGCATGCTGCAGTCCATGGGGTCGCAGAGTCAGACACAACTGAGTGACTGAACGACAGCAGCAACCCAGAAATTGCTATGTTCATCATTTCTGAAATACCTCTGTATTGGCCACAATGCTTTCAGCTCTAAGAAAACTTAAGTTTGTAAAGTGCCAGATAGTAACGGTCTTAGGTTCTGTGGGGCATATGGTCTTCTTCAGACTATTGAACTCCACTAACATAGTGTGCAGGCAGCCACAGGTAAAACAAACGAGTGTTTTTTTATTAGTGTTCTAGTAAAACTTGACTTTATAGACACTTGAGTTTGAATAGCATATACTTTTCACATCACACAATATTAATTTTTTTTAACCATTTGGAAATGTAAAACATTGCAGGCAGTGGGCCAGATCCAAATCACTTGTGGAAAAACGTACAACCCAACCAAAGCAAGGCACTGCCGCAGTGAAGTGAGGGGTGAATGCTGGTAGCCAGCCTTTTATTTATTCATTTTGCAGCACAGTTCAAAAAATACAAATTATCATGATGATAGTATCTAACATAGAGCTCTTCCTGTATCTCAAACACTCTAAGGACTTCAAAAATATTAACTCATGTACACCTCACAGCAATCTTAACATACTGTTATTATCACTTACTTTTTATAGAAAAGGGAACTGAGGCACAGAGAGGTTGAGTGCATGCCTCGTGCTAGAATCTGAGCCTGGGCAGTTGGAGTCCTGAGTCCACGCTCTTAACCTCTGTGTCATGTTGCTTCTACTAGAAAGATAAAGGTAGTGAAGACCATGTAGGATTCTCGTATAATTCAGCTGCAGTATAAATTGCAACCTGCTCTGCAACCTGCTAAATATCAGTTCAGCTCTGCAACCTGCTAAAACAACACTAACGTATTTCTTTCTGTAGTATTACTCTTTTATTGTATAAGGTGTTTTCACCTTTTTTAAAAATTAACTTGTTGTTTAGTTACAGAGTCATAACTGACTCTTTTGTGATCCCACTGATTGTAGTCTACCGGGCTCCTCTCTGTCCATGGGATTTCCCAGGCAAGGATACTAGAGTGGATTGCCATTTCCTTTTCCACTGACTAAAGGTTTTAAAATCTGACTGCATATCAGAATTTCCTGAGAAGTATTAAAAGAGAATAGGTATGTAAATATGCAGTTATGTAAGTGTGTGTGTACTGCACACATACATGTATACATACATACAAGCCTGGGCCCCACCACCAACCAGCTGAATCAGAGCCATTGGTGGTGGTTTTGACAGGAAACCAGTGCTACAGTTCAAGACCCATGATGGTGCTGGTGTCTGGGGCAGACAGGTGTCTTACCTAAGAGTGTGTGGTAATAGACTTCCCAGGTGGTCTCAGACGGTAAAGGATCCGCCTGCAATGCAGGAGACTCGGGTTCGATCCCTGGGTCAGGAAGATCCCCTGGAGAAGGGAATGGCTACCAACTCCACTTTTTTTGCCTGGAGAATTCCATAGACAGAGGAACCTGGTGGGCTCCAGTCCATGGTGTCTAAAGAGTCAGGCATGAGTGAGCAACTAAGCACACATTGTGGTGATACATGTACATGTGTTATTGTGATAACAACAGTAAAAGTGTTAGCGTGCCAATATTGTAGTGCCTGTTTTATTCACTATACCTTTTATTACCTGAACACAATCCACCTCCCCACCTACGTATCAGCTCCAGGAAGACAGGGATCTTTGTTTTTTCACCACACTAAAGAGGGCGCTGGGACAACATGTGTTGAACAAACAAAGGCTGATCCATCACTGTCCCAGCACTCCCTGGAAGCTGAGGTGGAGCAATAGGAAGTCACTTGGTCAAGATCTCACAGCCAGGGGGCAGCAAGTTCAAGTTCGTTCAGACCCAGTGCTTTCCGGCCCCAGAGTCTAAGCTTCTGACCATCACACACGTTGCTGTGAGACCAGAACAGCCTCGTGGGCCCTCTCTCGTTCCTTCCCACGTCCTGAGAGCCTCGTCTGCCCCCTTCTCCCTGGAGCAGCTCACCACCCTGCGGGGCTCCATCCTGGAGGACGCCACACCCACCGCCATGAAGCACGGGACCGGGCGGGGCCTGCCCCTGCGGGACGCCTTGGAGTACGTCATCCCCGAGCTGAACATCCACTGCCTGCGCCTGGCTCTCAACACTCCCAAGGTGACAGAGCAGCTGCTGAAGCTCGACGAGCAAGGGGTGAGCCGGGGCCCGGGAGGGGTAGGGGCACAGGGGCAGCAGCCTACAGCCCCACTGCCTGACCCTCTTCCGTCTCACTTTTTTTTTTTTTCTCCAAAGAACAGAAACCCACTCAGGCTAGTTCCAGTAAGAGGAGGGACCTTCTATCAAGTTCTAGGGCTGCCAGGAGCCGGCACGTGGCTGCTGGGGCTCCCAAGGGAGATAGTCTAGGACTGAGGCAGCCACCGGGTCCCCGTGTGTGGCAGTGCTTCCACTCCCTCACTGCATACTGCCTCCCACAGCTCCCAGAGGTTCTATCAGGATGAGAACCTTGTACAGGCCATGGCTAGCTGACCCTCAGTCTCAGAAGAGCCTCTCCCGGCCCCACGCTTAGGTCATGTGACCGTACGTGGTCCAGTGACCAGGGCATCAGGGACACATAAACATGGCTACCAGGGCTCTCCCCCAAGAAATAACGTCGACCCCACTGAGCCCTCCAGAACGGCCTTTTGCAGAACCCTAGCCAGTTCCAGCCCACCTACTGTGGGAAGCCGGCCAGGGTGACCATCTTTCCCTTGGGAGAGCGCCACCCTCCACCCTTGTGTAGAAAGCCTGGGCGTGGGGGCAGCGCCCCTTGCAGTGCCCCTCTGGAAATGCGGAGAGGGAAAGGGACGGCCGGGACACGCCCCCACACCTCTTTTCTTCGCTGGCTGCTGCACTGAACCCCCACGTAACCCCAGCAGCTGGGGAGAGCCCCCCTCTGTCCCGCACCCTCCTCCATCTCTGCCTGGCCTGCCTTCCTGACGCCGCTCTCGCCTCTGCAGCTCTGCCGGAAGCACAAAGTGGGCATCCTCTACTGCAAGGCCGGCCAGAGCTCGGAGGAGGAGATGTACAACAACGAGGAGGCCGGCCCAGCCTTCGAAGAGTTCCTCTCCCTCATTGGGGAGAAGGTCTGCCTGAAGGGTTTCACCAAGTATGCCGCCCAGCTGGACGTCAAGAGTAAGTGGCCACAGTGGGTGGCCTGGCAGGGGGAGCCCTAACCAGCCCACTTATCCCACGGGCCTACGGTCCAAAGGCCTGGTGATACCCTGGGGAGGACGCAGGGCAGCGGGCGTTCGAGGACTCGGCTGGTGACAGTGTGGGTGGTGCAGGCACTCTGGATAAGAGTGTTGCGTATTCTAGTAAAGCCTGAAGATTGTCCTGCTCTGTGTCTCAGCACCTGTACTCCCAGACACGTGCTCTGAGATCCCGAGCACGTGCGTGCCCAGAGGGGTCCTGAGGGGGTCACAGCCACAGACACCTGTGTGGTGCCCACTGTGCCCAAGGACCCCAGGAAACACAGTGCTCCTAGCCAGTCTCCCAGATCGCAGCCACCTGGAGGCCGCCTGGCCCTGGTGCTGGCCACCCATGGCTTCAGTGACCTCACCTGTCACAGCTTATCCCCTGGGATGTCAGCCCACAAGAACAGGCATTCCTCGGTCTGTTCTATTGCTGCTTCCCTCACACCTGCAAGTAAGTAAAGCTGAGGCATGGGCCTCCGGCGTGAGTGTGACACCCTGGAGTCAGTCACAGCACAGCCTGGGGGTTCCCTGAGACACGCAGTGGGAACCAGCTCCTGGTGTCCTGCCTGGACAGGAAGGAGCGACTCAAGGTGATAGAAGGAAATATGGGGAAGCTGACCTTGTATCAGGCCCAGGCCTGGACAACAGTGTGACCTGAGAGGGGTGAGTTGGAATAAAATAGAGAAGGAGCAAGAAATGCATTCCAAGAAAAAGAAAGCACATGTGAAAGCCCTGAGGTCCCAAGGCTTCAGGGAATAAATGGGAAGGACGAACTGAGGGAGGCCGACAGGGGCCTCACATGCAGGACCTTTACTGCTAAAGATTAGTGATTTGGGTCTCTTTCCTATGAGAATTTTGAAACTCATAAGAGGCAGCATTATTAAGAAAACATTCTGGGAACTTCCTTCATGGTTCACTGGCTAAGACTCCACACTTCCAGTGCAGGGGGCACAGGTTCAATCCCTGGTTGGGGAACTAAGATCCCACGTGCCAGGTGGCCCAGAAGACAACAAAAAAGAACATTGCATGGCATGTCCAAAATTTTTTAAAAAAATAAAACACTCTGGAGTCATAGTCTTGAGTTCAAGCCCCACCACTCATTGCAGTGTGTAAGCCCCGGGGTGAGTCACTCCATCCGTGTGCCTCAGTTTCCCCCTTGGAGCCCACAATTGGGTGGGTTTCTCCCCAGTCATAACACCTTGCCATTAGAGAAGAAAGTATCTTGACATTCAGGATTATCATTTCCTTCTTCATAGTTTGGCAATCTGTATATGCATCTCTAAATAATAGAATCCATTTTGCTTGTTTGGGGTTATAAAGTGAATGGAATTATACAGTTTGTGCTCCTTTGTGGCTGGCATCTTTCATTCAACATTGCATTTGTAGGGTTTGCCCGTGTGGTGGCTGTGACTCATTCATTTTCATGGCTGTGTATTTTTCCACAGTATGAATTGTTTATCCCTGGGACTGACATATTGAGAATAGTTGTACCCGTATCCTGGGGCACTCGTATATGATTTCTCTAGGCTGTGATCCTAGGAGATAAAGTGCTTGGGTCATCAGTGAAGCCTGTCTTCAGGTTCAGTAACTATTACACAAGTTTTCTGAAGTGATTGTACCAATTTACACACCTCACCAGCCACACAAAGGGTTCTGGTTGCTCCACACCCTCACCAGCCCTTGGCATTGTCAGACTTTGAAATGTTTACTAGTCTGGTGGGTGCTTAATATAAGATTTCCTTTTTATCTTAATTTACTGAAATTGTATTGTTGTTGCTGTTGTTATTGTGGCTGTGTGACATGTGGGATCTTAGTTCCCCAACCAGGGATCAAACCCACATGCCCTGCATTGGAAAGACAGTCTTAACTACCAGACCACCAGGCACATCTCTAAATTTACTGAGTTTTAAAGGGTGAAGTTAAATGAAAACATCAACTTAAAAACTAACACAGATGGCGTGTGGGACATGGCAGGAGCCCAGAGGCTTTGGAGACGTGGTGCTTAACTGGCGTTTCTGTTTCAGCCGACTCCACGGGAACCCACTCCCTCTACACGACGTACCAGGACTATGAGATCATGTTCCACGTCTCCACCCTGCTCCCATACACCCCCAACAACAGGCAGCAGGTCAGTGGGGCCCAGGGTGGGGGCTCCAAGTGACTTCTGGTTGATGCACAGGGAACCCAAGGCAGCTTCCCTCCCCACGGCCTTTGGCTGGCTGCCAGCCCGGCACCAGCTCTCCTGGCGCCATCTCATGTAGCAGGTGGAGGCCTTCAGCCCTGGAGACCCCCTCTACCACGGTCTCATCACCTGGGGATTGGAGACTAGATCAGGTGTCATTCAATGTCACTTTTTTGTTCTGGCTCTTCCTTGGCCACCCTGCTACCGCAGCTCCTCTCAAGGGTCTCTTGAGTCATCAGGGGTCCTGTGGGGAAGACCCAAGTGAATCAGTCAACATTATTTTGACTGCAAGTGACAAGAGTACAAATCGAATTGAGTAAAAGCAAAAAATGAGATTTACCGAGTTATATAATTTTCAAGTATAATTCCAATACTTTGGCCACGTGATACAAAGAGCTGACTCATTGAAAAGACCCTGATTCTGGGAAGACGGAGGACAGAAAGAGAAGGGGGCAACAGAGGATGAGATGGTTGGATGGCATCACTGACTCAATGGACATGAGTTTGAGCAAGCTCTGGGAGATGGTGAAGGACAGGGAAGCCTGGGCATGCTGCAGTACGTGGGGTCACAAAGAGTCGGACACAACTGAGCTACTGAACAACAATTGTCAGGTACTGGGAGAGGGCTGGCTTTAGGTATGGCTGGATCCAGGGGCTCAGACAGTGTCAGGAGTTCTTCCCATTTCTCACCTCTGCTTTTATTCTTAGTGGTTGTATTCACAGATCTTCCCAAGGAGTGGCAGCCCTCACCTTACATCCCACCAGCTTAGCTCCCTCAGGAGAAAGAGAGCTCTACCTTGCAAGTGTCCCAAAAATGTTTCCAGGCTGAATCTCATTGGACCACCCACTTGCCAGGCCCAGGGCAGGGATAGAATAGACTGACTGGCCAAACCTGAAGCATGTGCCCACCCCTAGAGAGGGCCAGTGGGAGGTGCTTTCCCAAAGGGGATGAACACGGCTACCTGGAGGAGGAGGAGGTGCTGGGTGGGCACAACAGCTGCTGCTTGCTGCCAGGGCCTCCTCTCCTGGACACGCCATGCATGTCCAGGAGCTGTTTCTCATGAACAGAAACCCCACAGGCTTTTGATGGTTTAGGAAGTGTACGTAGTTTTTCTCTTGGTACGGGGTTTCCCAGGTTGACTCAGTGGTAAAGTATACACCTGCCAATGCAGGAAACCCGGGTTTGATTCCTGGGTCAGAAAGATGATCTGGAGTAAGAAGTAGCAGCCCACCTCAGTATTCTTGCCTGAAGAATCCCATGGACAGAGGAGTTTGGCGGGCTGCAGTCCATGGAGTCAGAGTCGGACACAGCTGAGCACACACACCACACCACCACAGGTGACGGTGTGCATTCTGCTGGCCAAAACAGTCAAACGTCAGTGATTTTTAGAAAATTCGCCTAGTAGCAGCTGTAAGAGCATTGCTCTCATTGAACCTGAGTTGGTGTTCTTCGTCTGCCACTTCCTCACTGTGTCATCTCACCTCCCTGGGCCTCGGGTCCCTGCTCCAAAATGGGCAGAACAATAGTACCCATATCTCAGGGTCGTGGGGAAAGGAACCAGAGCTCATGGCAGGGCCCAGCACAGGAGGTACACGGGAAGCAGCTGAACATACTCCTGGAGGCATGGTGGGGAGAGCTTGGGTTGTGGGGTTGAGCAGAAGTGGGTTCAAATCACAGCTCCTCCCTCCATGACTCTGGACTGAGGGCAAGACGTTTAACCCCCATGAACCTAACTTTTCTCATCAACAAAAGGAGGTCAGATGAATTAATCTCTCACAGGACTTGTTGTAAAGATGAAATGAGGTTACAGCTTTCATATGTGGGTGTAAGACGCCTGGTTCAGGGCTGGTCACAATAAATGGGTACCTAAGCAGTTTAGTTTAATCCTGTGTAAAACACACAGAGAGCCAACGGTTCAGCAGTGTATATTGTGCCGCTGAGTGTGACCAGATATCACTCACACTCCCAGCCACCTCACGTAGAGTTGCATGCAACACCCCCCCATTGGCAGGAATTCCTAACGGTCACATGAAGGCTAAACTTCTATACCTAAGAACAATGTGGGCTTCCCTGGACATCCAGTGATTAAGACTCTGCACTTCCACTGCAGGAGCCACGGGTTCAATCCCTGGCTGGGAAACTAAATCCCCCATGCCCACATGGTCTGGCCAAAAAAAAAAGAACAATGTAATTTTAGCAAGGAAGTAAAATGCCAAGAGTACATCATCGCCTTTAAAGATGACAGTTTTTCTCAGAGGCCATGACAGGCAGGGGGGAAATGATGGGGTTCCTGTGGACTGATCTGAGGCTATCACCCCAACCTTCTCAACTCAGGTAGCCAGAGATGGGCCCTGCCAGCGGTCTCGAGGCTGCCTCTGCCAGTGTCCATGAATGTGACCTTGAGCAAGTCAAAAGCTGCCAGACCGTGCTGTCCTCCACCTGACGTTTCTTGAGCACCTGCTGTGTGCCAGGCCCTACTCTAGGCACTGAGGATAAAGCACTTGGCAGTGAACAAAGCAGACAAAATCCTTGTTCTCCAGGAGTTGTCACGTTAGTGGGAAAAGACAGAAACAAAAGGAAGAGGGGCAGCCGCTTGTTAAGATGAGTGTGGACGAGTAACACACTGTTACTCGAGTAACGGGGTAGAAAAGCAGAGGGGGTGATGTCATGGGTAAGACAGTCAAGGCCTCGTGGGAGGGTGACATTTCAGCCCAGACCTCAAGGAGGGCAGACAGGAGCAAGCCATGTGGGGATCTGGGGGAAGAAGTTCCAGGCCTCAGGATGGTCCGCGGGAGCCTCAGGAAAGGAAAGGTTTTTGATTCATTCAAGAAGCAGCAGGAGTCTGGTGTGGCTGGGACAGAGGGGGAGCGTGGCAGGAGCCGGCAGAGAGGTGATGGGGAGCCGGCAGAGAGGTGATGGGGCGGGTCATGAACCTGGAGCCTACCCTGACGTTTTCCTCTCCCCCACCACTGTCTCCCCACCACCAGCTGCTGAGGAAGAGGCACATAGGCAATGACATCGTGACCATCATCTTCCAGGAGCCCGGGGCGCTGCCGTTCACCCCCAAGAACATCCGCTCCCACTTTCAGCATGTCTTCATCATTGTCCGGGCCCACAACCCCTGCACTGATAACGTCTGCTACAGGTACATGCCCCGCCCTGCCCCCTGCATGCACAAGAAGTCAGGAAAGCTGGATTCCAGCAGCCAGGGAGCATGGGGGTCGGGGAGCGAGGGCACGGCTGGCCCAGGCAGGCAGCCACCCACCCACGTTTCTTGTCTGTGCTTCAGTAGGGGAGCTCTACTCGTTCATTCCCACACCTCCTGAGAGAGTGGTTCTTAACCAGAAAGGGCCATGTAATCCCAGTTTTGACAAAGAAACCACCAGGAATTTGTTTTTGCCTGGAGTCTTTTGGTTGCAAGTGACAGAAAACCCACCTCAAAAAGGCAGTCACAGGGCTTCCCTGGCAGTCCAGTGGTTAAGACTCCTCTTCTAGTGCAAAGGGCACAGGTTCAATCCCTGGTCGGGAACTAGGATCTCACATGCCTCGTGGTGCACGAAAAGAACATAAATAAATAAATGAAGAGGCAGTCTTACATGCTGGCTCTCATAAATGACACATTCAGGCCCACCTGGAGGTGTTCCACTTCCCTGTACATCATTTCATTTGCTGGCAGCTCCAAGCTTAGCATCTTGGCAGCTGTAGACCCAGCAGAAAGAGAGCCTGCTTTTCCCAGGAAAAGAAGCCCTAGAACTGAGGCTCATTGACCCACGTGGGGTCACGTGCCCATCCCAGAGCAAGACTAGCAGCTGTGCTGGGCATGGGGCGTGTGGCTGAGAGGCACCAGAGTGTGGCCCAAAGGAAGACCAGAAGATGCAAGGATGGAGGCAGGGTAGACAGGGGCAGCCCCCTCGGGAGACAGAGCTGAGGGTTCTTAATTTGAAGACCAATAAGTGACACAAGGGACTTCCGACTTCCCCGGTGGTCCAGTGGCTAAGGTTCCCTGTTCCCAGTGCTGGGGGCCCAGGTTCAATCCCTGGTCAGGGAACTAGTTCACTCATACCACAACAAAGACCCAGTGCAGGCAAATAAATAAATATATTAAATAATACTGTGTTACAAGCTTCAGTCCCATTCATTGTCCTCCCCAAGCACCAGTCTCATCGGAGAACATGGCCAGCCCCCACAGGACCAATGGAAAGTGCTCTGGGTGTACAGTGAGGAGAGTGCTGTGGTTCTTGAAAACCAGCCCATCAATAACCTGGGCCCAGGCCAAGGTCTACATTGGTCCCTGATTAGCATCGCAGACACCTGGGCCTGGGCTTGGGAGTGTTCAGTTCAGTTCACTCGCTCAGTCGTGTCCGACTCTTTGTGACCCCATGAACCGCAGCATACCAGGCCTCCCTGTCCATCACCAACTCCTGGAGTCCACCCAAACCCATGTCCATCGAGTCGGTGATGCCATCCAACCATCTCATCCTCTGTCGTCCCCTTCTCCTCCTGCCCTCAATCTTTCTCAGCATCAGGGTCTTTTCAAATGAGTCAGCTCTTCACATCAGGTGGCCAAAGTATTGGAGTTTCAGCTTCAACATCAGTCCTTCCAATGAACACCCAGAATTGATCTCCTTTAGGATGGACTGGTTGGATTTCCTTGCAGTCCACGGGACTCTCAAGAGTCTTCTCCAACACCACAGTTCAAAAGCATCAATTCTTCGATGCTCAGCCTTCTTTATACTCCAACTCTTACATCCATACACGACCACTGGAAAAACCGTAACCTTGACTAGATGGACCTTTGTTGGCAAAGTAATGTTAGTTTACATTTAAAGGGAAAAAAAAAGTTTGAAATTAGATACAAAAGGTAAAAATTTTTTAAGTTAAAGATCAAAATTCACCTTTCATCTCTTAAGTCCTCATCATCCCATTGCCCTCTCAGAGACAACCACTGTTAGCCATTTCCTGATAACCTAGGCCCATACAGGCAAATGTGTAGAAGTATTCCTTTTCCACCTTTTTAATACAGGTGGTATCATATCCCACACACTGTTCTGCATCCTGTATTTTTTCACTCAGCAGAATTTGAGAACTTTGCACACCAGTGTGTAAAGTGTTTTTCCCTTCTTTATGACTACATATTATTCCATTGCATAGATGCCTAAGAATCTCCCCCTATGCCTTAGGGACGGGTATTGGGGTTGTTTCCTGTCACCTGTTACCACAGTCCACCTTGCAATGCTATTATTAACACATTCCCTCCTATTAACACATTCCCTCCACATAGTTTTGTGAGGGAGGGATGTTGTTTGTTCTTGGCCATGCTATGCTGCCTGTGGTATCTTAGTTCCCTGGCCAAGGATTGAACCCAGGCCCTCGGCAGTGAAAGCCCTGAGTCTTAACCAGTGGACCACCCAGGAATTCCCCATAACCTAGTTTAGACTCATGGCACATAGCTGGGATAGGTAAGATCCTCAGCATGGAGTTACTGGGCCAAACAGTATAGGTGAATAGGTGCCCTGGGTGGACTCGATGAAATTGCCAAGAACCTACCAGTTTCTTCTCATTTGACTCATTTGAAAAGACCCTGATGCTGGGAAAGATTGAAGGCGGAAGGAGAAGGGGATGACAGAGGATGAGATGGCTGAATGGCATCACCGACTCAATGGACATGAGTTTGAGTAAACTGGGAGCTGGTGAAGGGAGGCTTGGTGTGCTGCGGTCCATGGGGTCGCAGAGTCAGACACGACTGAACTGAACTGACCAGTTTCTTCTCTGGGCCAGATATGTGAGAGAAGGCAGGGAGATTCTAGTATGCAGGAAGTGTTGTGGACCACCAGGCTGGATGTGTTGTCCCTGGGAGCTAGCACACCCGGTGGAAGGCCTGCGGCCCCTTCCCCCACCCATTGCTTGTTCCAAGGACAGAGCTCCAGCTCAGTGGACTTGTGCCTCCAGGCTCCCTGTAGGCCTGAGGTTATAAAGATAGAGTTGTTCTTGAACATGTGCACACATGCGTGCACACAACCTTATAGCACATCAGAGGCAGGAGGCTGCTAGGTGAGCTTTTCTCCCCTTTCTCCTAACCGTGAGCTCCCCTCTCCTACCTGGCTTATCACGGGAGCCTGCAGCCGACCTCCGCGCTTTCCGGGCCAGCCTTCATGTGGTTTCCAGAGGGTTTCTTTTTGTTCTGACGCACCAAGCTTTCTTGTTGGTTTTTTTTTTTTTTTTTTGCAATTCAGAATATTTTCATTATGCAACATTTCAAACGTTCTGAAAAGTACAGAGAATAACAGACACCCATGTGCCCACCACCAGATCTCACAGATGTTAACATTTTGCTGTCTTTGCCTCAGCTCTCGCTTTAATTTTGAAGAAAGAAAATGTTAGAGATGCAACCAAACTGCCCCCTCCCACAACCCCTTTTCTCCCCTCCTGCACACACAGCTGTTCTCTGGACAGACCTTTCCCTGTCCTCTCTTCTCCCCATGACCCTAGACACATTTCTGTCATAGAACTTGTCACACTGTAAGAACTAAGTTTGTTTTTTTTTTTTTTTTTTCAAGATTTATTTGTTTTATTTTTTGGCTGTGTTGGATCTTTATTACTGCACACGAGCTTTCTCTAAATGTGGTGAGCGGGAGCTACTCTCTAGCTACAATGCACGGGCTTCTCATTGTCGTGGCTTCTCTTGTTGCAGAACATGGGCTCTAAGGGCATGGGCTTCAGTAGCTGCAGCTTTCGGGCTCTAGAACACGGGCTCAGTAGTTGTGGCACACAGGCTTAGTTGCTCCAGGGCAACTAAGAGAGAGCTTCCCAGGGAGATCTTCCCAGACCAGGGATTGAACCAGTGTCCCCTGCATTGCAAGGTGGATTCGTAACCATTGGACCACCAGGGAAGCCCCAGGAACAACCTGTTGATGTGGCTGTTGCCTCCCTCAAGGGTCACACCTTGTCACACTCGTTTTCATACATCTGTGCTGGGCAGCCTTGTTATGTAAAGGACCCCAGAGCTGCCTTAGCAACTAGGCAGATGCCTGACCCAAACATTGTAGGTCCTGGGAAAATAGCTGTTGAAGAAATGATTGTGAGTGTTCTAGAAATGCTGAGCTCCAGTGACCCGGTGACCCGGTGGTCACACCATCTCCTGGCTGTATAACACGGTTCTGAATGGCATGCCAGCACCCCTACAGCCTGTGGGCTGTGAACACCCCATTCCTTCTGCTGGGAAAATGAGGGACCAGCCATTCTGATTGTCCAGAAACCTTCAGTAGCTTGCAGTTCCACAATTCTTAAAAGCATGAGTCAGGACTGTGGGAGAAGCCAGAATCTGTCACTATGAGCAGTCAAGTCCTGAATGAAGAAGTTGCACAGCTAGTCACAGCTGCAAAGCCCAGTCTGAAGGCAGCATTAATCAAAGTGGAGAGACTGGCAAGGTCATCTCACACGTCCCTGACCTGGAGGCAAGGCCCCCTGCAGGGTTTCCCACAGGAGAAAACCCACCTGGTTTGTGTAGCCTTGAAGGACCTCTCCCCTGGGAAATGCCTTTTTCTGTCAGACCTACACGTTGGCAGGAACCTGTTTCTTGGTCTGTCTGTTCAAGTCTAAATCATGACTATAATCAGTACTGAACACCTGTGCTGCTCCTGGGGCATCCGCGAAGCCCTGGATGGCACTTGCCCTCACACATTCCCAGGTTGTGGCCGTGGAGCTAGGGAGTACGGGGCCTGGCCCTCCTGGGTCTGCAGGAGCTCCCTCTACAGTCTCTGCACCCACTCTGGCCCCTTCCTGCCCTTTCTTCATGGGGTAGCCACAGTGATCCCTGCGATGTCCATCTGGCACCTGTGTTCATCAAGGACCCACAGGAAACAGGTGCCCCCCACTCAGGGTTTTTTGGTTCTGTTTGAATTTATTTGGCTCTGTCAGGGCTTAGTTGGAGCCCACGGGATCTTTCATTACAGTGCACGAACTCTAGTTGTGGCGCACGGGCTCAGTAGTGACAGGCTTAGTTGCTCCATGGTTGTGGGATCTTAGTTCCCCAACCAGGGATCAAACTTGTGTCCCCTGGATTGCAAGGTGGATTCTTAAGCAGTGGGCCACAAAGGAAGTCCCCCACTCAGAATTTTAACTGAGGGATTAATGAACAGGCTGATAGGTGTGGGTAGGGCTTCCCTGGTGGCTCAGACGGTAAAGAATCTGCCTGCAATGCAGGGGTTCGATCCCTGGGTCAGGAAGATCCCCTGGAGGAGGGCATGGCAACTCACTCCATTCTCACCTGGAGAATCCCATGCACAGAAGAGTCTATGACAGGCTATGCTCAGTGGGGTCACAAAGAGTCTGACAAGACCTGAGCAGCTTTCATTAATAGGTGTGGGTAGGTAAAGGAACCAATAAAAGAAAGTGATGCATCCAGGAACCAGCAATAGCAAGGAGCCATTATCCACCATGAGGGATGAGGTCAGAGGGGATGGGAGAGATTTCTGGAAACCAGGGAGAAGTATGGCTCTGGAAGAGAGGCCACCCCTCAGAAGCTGTGGCTGTTGAGCAAAGGACCAAGGACTACAGCCACTGTCCTAGCTCGACAGGCAGGCAGTGAAGAGAAATAAAGACTCCACCCTCACTCCTCTCCCCTCCCATGTATCCTGGCCGGGGGAACCGGGTGAAGCTGACCCAGCCCGTGGAAACCCACCTTCTGGGGCGCTGGACGGGGCAGAAAATGGCCGAGACTGGATCTGGGGATGCAGACGGTGAATAGCTGGTCCAGATGGTCGAATGGGTGCTTGTTTGCCCAATCAGTTTGTGGAATGCTTGCTCACTGTCAAGGCCCTGCCTGGCCTGGTCCCTGGTGACCTCACCAGCCTTCCACCCTTTACTCTCTGGGCTCTGGCGCGTCGGCCGCCTCTCACCCTGTGCGTGCTCTTTCCTGTCGGGTCTTCCACCTCCCATGCCCATTGCCTGCAGCACCCTCCCCTCTGCTCTTCCTTTGGCTCCTACTCAGCCTCAGATCCCAGCTTAATTTCTCTTCCTCATAGAGCCACACCCAGAACACTAACTCCCCAGGGTCCAAGGAGGGGGCCATCCTGGAAGTGCTGGTCAGACACATGCCGTGGTCAAGTTGGGTGGAGGGACAGGAGTCAAAACTTATACAAGCCTTGCACTATTGTTGCCGCTGCTGCTAAGTTGCTTCAGTCGTGTCCGACTCTGTGCGGCCCCATGGACTGCAGCCTACCAGGCTTCTCCGTCCATGGGATTCTCCAGGCAAGAACACTGGAGTGGGTTGCCATTTGGTTTCATGAAATAGGTTTTAATCAAGAATCTCATTACTTTAAAAATTGTCTTACAGTATGTAGTCTCTCCCCAACACCGTAATCACAAGCTGACATTTTTATAGAAGGTGAATGCAGTACTCTTTAAGAAAAAAACCTTTTTAGTACCTCATACTGTTTTTTCATTGTCATTGTGTTAACAGCATAACTCACTCATGGTATCCCTGAAGGCTTTTTTTTTCCCTTAATTGGCTACATGACGCAGCATGTGAAATCTTAGTTCCCCAACCTTGGATTGAACCCATGCAGTGGAAGCTCAGAGTCCTAACCTCTGGACTGCCAGAGAAGTCCCTGGAGCCCCTTTAAATGTCTTCCCCTGCTCCCTGGGTGCTCACTCTGGCAGGTGCGATAGCCTTTCTGCCTGATCTTTGAAGTCATCGAAGATCACTCAGCGGCCCTGTAGCCACTGAGTCTCAAGTTGGTCATTGCAGCATCGTAACTGAGATTCGGGGAAGGCAATGGCACCCCACCCCAGTACTTTTGCCTGGAAAATCCCATGGACGGAGGAGCCTGGTAGGCTCCAGTCCATGGGGTCGCTAAGAGTCGGACACGACTGAGCGACTTCACTTTCACTTTTCACTTTCATGCATTGGAGAAGGCAATGGCAACCCACTCCAGTGTTCTTGCCTGGAGAATCCCAGGGACAGGGGAGCCTGGTGAGCTTCCATCTATGGGGTCGCACAGAGTCAGACACGACTGAAGCGACTTAGCAGCAGCAACTGAGATTCATCAGATCTGAACCTGACTTAGCAGCCATTCTCCTGCCTCCCAGCTCAAGGCTGCCTCCACCTGGGAGCCTCGCTGGATGGGGAGCTGCATCCCTCTCCTCTGTTTCTCCGCCTTGCACTTCCCCTCCCCCGGGCTCACTTCCAGTTTCTGACCTGTCCAGGGAAGGAGCACAAAGAGGAAACAGGAAGCGGGAAATTATCGCTGGAGCTGTGGTGACAGCTGCTGCAGCGACTCACAAGTGCCTTTCTTTCTACCAGCTAAATAGTTTTCGGACTCTGGGCTCTTCGGGGGCTCCCGACCCTTCTTCCAGAGCTCCCAGGCAGGAGCAGCCCCCAGTCTCCTTCCAAATGTAAGGGTCACTGAGGAGGCCCCTATTCAGGGAGGGAATGGAGATGACAGGCCCACTTTTTCTATGGATTTTCCTCCCAATAAGAATCTCCCTCTCTAGTTTGCATAATGGGGGAGGAAGTTCAGGAATTTGGGGGATAAGGTTTCAGATCATTGCTTTTATACCTTCTTATTCAGTTGCTGTATGATTTCTGTCCTAATGGCAGCTCAGTTAAAACCAAAGTAAGGGACTTGCCTGGCATTACCGTGGTTAAGACTTTGCCTTCCAGTGCAGGGGGTATGGGTTCGACCCCCTGGTTGGGGAGCTAAGATCTCACATGCTTCACAGCCAAAAGACCAAGACATAAAACAGAAGCAATATTGTAACAGATTTAAATTTAATAAAAATTTCTTAAATGGTTCACATCAAAAAAACTTAAAAAAAAAAAAAAAAACAAAGTAGGAAGGGTCCCATCCTAACTTCCCCTTGTAGTGAATTTTCAAAATAACTTTTGTAGAGATGATTTACAAAGCATGTTGGTGTTACCCAAGTGTCTGAAAGAAGTAAATCACAGAATGTTCCATATCAGTCTGATTTTCCTATAGTAACACTGCTTAACGGACCACCCCGAAAGTCAGAGGCTCACAAACATTATCATTTCTTCTTGGCTTACTCACTTGCAGGTTGGCTGAGGCCTGGCTGGCCTTGGCTGCATGTCTGCTCCAGGCACCCTCATTCTCCCAGACCAGTAGACCCCAGAACATGTTCACCTCACGGCGAGGGCGGGTACATAGGAGGCAAGCCTGGCACACATGCCCATTTGTGCCTTTGCTCGAATGCTATTAGCCAAACCAAATCTCATGACCAAGCTTAGGATGAACAGGGTGGGAATGTACCTGTCCATAAAGGTAGAGAGGAAGGGATGAGTCTTTGCAAAACTGTACTTTACCACAAGCCTGTATGTATGTAAAACAAGAATAACTGAAGTTGAACAGTGCTAGGAAAATTATCCTTTAAATATCAGTGGATGTTCTAACATCTGCTGCATAGGAAGTAAAAACGCATATGTGTGCCCTAAGACTTTCTCCAGTTTCCAGCCTAGTCAGCTGGCAACTTACTAATTAGATGGAGACTTCCTTTCTTAGAAAGGAAGCTCCTCTTTTTGATCGTGTATTTTCTTTCTAAAGGGACTCTCAAGTGCCTTTCTTTCTACCATCTAAATAATTTCTCCCTCCTCAGTATGGCAGTGACCCGATCCAAAGACGCTCCTCCTTTCGGCCCCCCGATCCCCAGCGGAACCACATTCCGAAAATCTGATGTCTTCAGAGACTTCTTGCTGGCCAAGGTGATTAATGCCGAGAACGCTGCGCACAAGTCTGACAAGTTCCACACTATGGCCACCAGGACCCGCCAGGAGTACCTCAAGGACCTGGCGGAAAACTGTGTCTCCAACACACCCATTGACTCCACCGGCAAGTTCAACCTTATCTCCCTGACCTCCAAGAAGAAGGAGAAGACAAAAGCCCGGGCAGGCGCTGAGCAGCACAGCGCCGGGGCCATCGCCTGGAGGGTAGCAGCTGAGGACTACGCGCAGGGGGCAGAGATAGACTGCATTCTGGGAATTTCCAACGAGTTTGTGGTGCTCCTAGACCTACGCACTAAGGAAGTGGTGTTCAACTGCTACTGCGGGGATGTCATCGGCTGGACACCAGACTCCTCGACAATCAAAATCTTCTACGGGCGAGGGGACCACATCTTCCTCAAGGCCTCTGAGGGTTCTGTGGAGGACATAAGAGAAATTGTCCAGAGATTGAAGGTAAGGGAGAGAGCACCTCAAGGTGCAGCAGTTCTGTGGTCTGGCAGAGGCCTTAGGAACCACTGAAGTGCCTCCCTGAGCCCGGTCAGTTGGCCCAGGACGCTCGTTGGCCCCAAGAGAATCAGAATTGTCACTTTACACACCAGGGGTCTAGTGGGTTCTGCAGCCTGGGTTCTCCCTGGGGAAGGCTTGGGCCAAAGATCTGAGGCTCTCCATGTCATCGCCTTGAGAGGACAAAAGGCTTATTTACTCACTCTAGATGTTTAAACTCGTGTTAAAAATGTAAGGATACTTTCCAGAAAATTAAAATATTGGATTGGCCAAAAAATTCATGTGGGTTTTTCTGTACCTTCTTACAAAACACCAGATGAACTTTTTGGCCAACTCAACAGAATGAAAGACTTCCGGACCTTTAAAATATAGGGGTGGAAGCAGGGTATTGGGGCTGAGGGTGTGAAAAAGCATAAGAAAACAAAATTGTGTGGCAGGAATAATTCCGCATCAGTAATCACAGTAAATGTAAGTGATTTAACATTCTCTGTTAAAGAACAGAGACTCACAGTCTAGATTAAAAAATCTTACCCTAACCTCTTGGCAGCTCAGGCTCAGACAGCTGCCACACCAAAGGTACCAGATTGGTTTCAAGTCAGATGACAGTTCAGTTGGTAATGGTTGTTGGAAGCATTGGGCTAAGAAGTACTAAGGCTTCCTCAGAGCCTCGGGTGAAGGAACGCTGTGGTCAGTGATTGGCTCTCAGTGGGTTTAACAGAATGTCAAGCATGAAATAGAGAAGGCAGTATATCACAGGAGTTAACAAAAGTTCTCAAGTCAGAAGGCTTGGTTGGCTTCAAGTCCCAGCACTGCCACTTAGCAGCTGTGTCACCTCACCATGTTACTTAACCACTGGGTGACTCAGTTTTCCCATCTGAAAAATGGGAACTGTGATCATCCTGTATCATGTGGAAGTTTTAAGGACTGGATGAGTTATGTTGCCCAGGCAAGCTGGCCTGACTTAGGAGGCTATGATCTCCAGAGGCCAGTATCACAGCCAGCCCTCTTCACCCTTCTAGGCTTTTGCACTCGTTCCTTGAGTTCAGGTGGGGTTGTTAAAGACCAGCTTTCAGCTTCCCTGACTCCAAACTTTATGCCCCGCCTTAAACTACAGCAACAGCTAGTGTGTAGATTTCCCATTGGGATGTGAGGTCCGTGAACAAGGGCTTCTGTTTTGCTCACTTGCTTATCTCATTTGCGTAGATCAGGGCTGGCACATAGTAGGTGTTTATTAAATGCTGATTAGTCGATGAGCTGAATAAGATGATTAATCCCTGATTGTGTGCTCATGACGGATGATCTCACAGCCCTCCACCCGCCCCATGGAGTGTAGGCGCTGTTTTTATCCCCATTGGACCCATGAGTAGCATGCAGCTCAGAGAGGTCACACAGCCAGTAGGTGGCAGACTGGGATCTGAATCCAGATTTTTCTGACTCCAAAACCTATTTGTGCCCAAACTTGAGACTAATGACTAACTGCCTACTCAACCTGTGAAAGTCAGCATGTCTAAGAACAAGCTCCTGATTTCGTTCCCCTTGCCTCCCGGGGTTCTGTCTCATCAGAGAACAAGCCCATCACACGAGTGGAATCGTAAGCCTCAGCACCAGCCTCACTCCTCTGTCTCTCATACCAACGTCCAGTCTGTCGGCTCCACCCCCCGGAGGCAGAGTCTGCTGCTCCTGCCCCTTCTGCAGCCCCTCCTGGCCTGTCCAGTAGCCTCCTTGCTGGTCTCCTTTGCCTCCTTGCTTGCTTCCCTGGGGTCTGTTCTCAGGAAGGTTGTCAGAGGGATCTTGATCATGTCCCTGCTCTGCTTAAACCCCTCAGCTCACTCCAGGTAAAAGCCCAGTTCCTGTGAGGCCCTACATGGCCTGGCTGTCTGTCACTCTTGTCTCCTTATTACTCTCTTTCTGCTCCAAGAACACAGACTTCTATGTCCAGAGTGGGCTCGTTGGGCAGTTAGCCTCAGGGCCTTTGCACTACCTGTGCCCTCTCGCTGGAACACGTTCTTCATCCCCACATGCCTCCTTCCCCTTCTACATGCGTTTATTCAAAGGTCACCTATTGGTGAGGCCTTGTTATCCAAAATTGTAAAAACCCCCTCCACAACCTGGCCTTGAGCTTGTTCCACCCACTTTCCCTGCTTTAATTATCACAGTAGCACCTACCACCATTTGATGTGTATTTTTACATATTTGTCGCGTCCTCAGCACCTGGGCCAGTGTCTGGTATGCAGCAGACACTCAGTGACGATGGACTGAATGCACGCATGCATGCTGTCTGTAGTGATGGCAAAAGTGGCCATTCACAGGGGGCCAACTATCTGACTCCTTGCAGCCTCGCACAACCTTGCATTTCTTCTTCCCAAAACCCAATGAGGAGATCCTGTTATTAACTCAGTTCACGGGACACAAGGGCGATGACTTCAAAGGGAAGAAGCGTTTTGACTCCTAACGCAGAGGTCATGGTCTGGGATGAAGCCAGTCATGAGTTTCTCTTTTGAGGCACTAAACTGTAGGCTTTCCTTGCAAACAAATTTGTTTTAACTTTTTAATCATGGAAAATTTCAAACAGATGCAAAAGTAAAGAAACTCGCCTACTGATCCCCTAGACTTATCACCAGCTTCCGTAGTTATCAGCCTGGGGTCCATCTTGTTTCTCCCTTCCCTCTCTCCCTTCCTTTCCCCTGATAATTTTGAAACAAATCCTAGACATCCTGTCATTTCATCAGTAAATGTGTCAAGGTTTATCTCTAAAACGTACGGCTTCTGAAAAATAACTGTTTTGCCTATTATATATTTAAAAAATGAATAGTAATTCCTTAGTGACATATAAACAAGTTGGGCCATGAAATCAGTTACTGGATCTCAATAGGCAGTTTTCAAGGACAGGGTAGAAAAGAATGGTGCACTGAGGAGACACTTGGTCTCATGGAGCTTTGTCCCAGTTTCACATGTTTCCTCACCTCCCAAATTCTCACTGTCCAAACTAGCCAGGGACAGATGTGTTTACATCTTCAGGTAAGTCCTTCACCATCCACACTCGTTTCTTGCTACCCATACTCGGGAACATCTATGTGGGTTGCAAAGAATATTTTTGTGTATGTGGATACATGTGTAAATGTATGAATGCACAGCGTGGCTTGTGATATAAGAGTCTTACTGTGCAGCTCTAATGAGTATATCAGACAGCATCATTTCTAACCAGGGAATGACTTCTCACGGAAGATGTCAACCATTACACAGCCGCTTTCCTTAAGGCAGTTTTTAGGCAGGCAGATCTTGCTGTAACTTGGTTAACAGCTCCAGCTTATCAAGTTAATCTTTTTATTCTAAGAAGAAGAGGGAATCCCTAAGGATATGCTGAAGCTCTAGGTGTTCTGTTCAGTGTCTTCTCCTATCTATGGTCATACGTTAGCATGGCGAAAGTCTCCCACAAGTGAAGCGGGGAATAAATCAGAGAGAAGGCCCTCCATGTGTTGTCTGGTTGGCTTCAGGATGGGGGACAGTCTGAGGCGGAGGTTCAAAAGGGGTTTTTGCCTTGCAGAATGAGGTCCTGGAGTAAAGAATGTGGCACCAGGCCCCCGGCCTAGACAAACTCACAGGGTCTCTGGTCTCCGGCTTCTCCAGCTTACTCTGGTTACAGTCACCATATCCATCAGGGCTTCAGACAACAAAGGTTTATCTCATTCATGCCACGTGTCCATCTCAGGTTGGGCTGGAGTCTGATTTCACAGACCCTAGCTGACCAAACAGGCGCTCTCTGTAATAATCCTAGTAGCCGTGGCAGAGGGGAAAGGCCTGAAGAGGGTCTCAAATTGGCGATGAAATGCCCCAGCCCAGACAGTATGCCAGTCCCATCCACAGCTCATTGGCCAAAACAAGTCTTGTGCAGGCATGCTAAGTTGCTTCAGTCACGTCTGACTCTTTGTTACCCCATGGACTGTAGCCGTCCAGGCTCCTCTGTCCATGGGATTCTGCAGGCAAGAATACTGGAGTGGGTTGCTATTTCCTCCTCCCAGGGATCTGCCCAACCCAGGGATCAAACCTGAGTCTCTTATGTCTCTTGCATTGGTGGGCAGGTTCTTTATCACTAGTGCCACCTGGAAAGCCCAAAACAAGTTCCAAAGACCACCAACCATAGAGAGGGTGGGAAGGGGCATGTGGAGAACACGACTCATGACCGCCGCCTCTGCATGAGGTGTCCATGTTTCTCCAGGAGTCAGGAGCCCAGGCTGGGACAAGGTGGGTGTCTGCGCGCCTGTACCCTGACGTCACCTGGGAGAGTGGAGGGGGTGAGGGGGGGCAGTCTTTGGCCTCAAAAGGGCAGAATCTGCCCCCAAGAGCTGCCGCCGCTCCCCCCCAAACAGCTTGTGAAACTGGACCCCGCGTGTGGCCCACAGGTGATGACCAATGGCTGGGAGACCGTGGACATGACCCTGCGGCGGAATGGGCTGGGGCAGCTGGGCTTCCACGTGAAGTACGATGGGACCGTGGCCGAGGTGGAGGATTACGGGTTTGCCTGGCAGGCCGGCCTGCGGCAGGGCAGCCGGCTGGTAGAGATCTGCAAGGTGGCCGTGGTCACACTGACCCATGACCAGATGATCGACCTGCTACGCACCTCCGTCACCGTCAAGGTGGTCATCATCCCGCCTTTCGACGACGGCACGCCCCGGAGGTAAGTCTGTCCCCCCGGAGAGGTCAGCAGCTCCCTGGGTGCTGGCCCTTGGGGGCCCTTCCTCGGCAGGTGGTGATAATGGTGTCAGGGTCCAAGTCAACATCTGGGGAACCCCTCCTGCAGGTGGTCACGGTCTAAGCTCTGCACGCGCATACTGTCCCCTCCGGCCCCCACCACAGGCCCACGAGGTGGGCACCCTCCTTTGTCGCACAGAGCATTCAAGTCCTTGCCTGAGGGAGTTCCCTGGCGGTCCAGTGGTTAAGACTGCATTTGCACTGCAGGGGGTGTGGGTTTGAGCCCTAGTTGGAGAACTGAGATCCCACATACCTCGAGGCATAGCCAAAAAATAGCGGGGAAAAAAGACCTTGCCTGAAGGTACAATGTGCTTCATCATTTGTTCAGCACATATTTATTGAGCCCCTACTGTGTACACACTCCATTTGAAGTCTTGAGTAGGATTTAGCAGCGAACAAAATAAAAGCACCCATTCCCTTGGAGTTTGTGTCCTGACAGGCAGTCATTAAACAGGTGTGTAACACAGGACCAGGCAGTGAAGAGCTCCAGGGAGAAGAGCAGGGTCACAGAAGGGGCTCACAGGTGGTCAGGGAGGGCTCCCTGGTGGAGGCTGCTGTGTGATTTCCCAGGCCAGGGCAGGGTCTCCAGAGTGTCAGCGTGTGTAGGGGGAGGGTGCCTGCAGCACAGAGTGCGATGTGGAGCACGCTGAGCAAGGCTGATGGGAGAGAGGCCTGCGCTTGGGGGTGGACTGGGGGCCCTTCCTGGACACAGTGCCAAGCTTGAGTTTTGTTCACTGGGAAGCCAGTGCAGGATTTCTTTCTTTTTGTTTTGTTTTAATGGACTATTTCAAACATTTTTCTCTATTATTTATTTATTTGTCTGCATCAGGTCTTAGTTGCCGCACATGGCATGTTTGTGGTGGCGCATGGGCTTAGTCGCTCCATGGCTTATGGAATCTTAGTTCCCCAACCAGAAATCGAACCTGCATCCCCTGCCTTGGAAGGTGGATTCTTAACCCCTGGACCACCAGGGAAGTCCCATATTTCAAGCATATTAAAAGCACGCTAAATCCCGTTTCAAGCTTTGTCAACATGTGGCCAGTTCTTATTTTGTTTTTGTTTCTTTTTAATCCCATACCTCTCCAACCTTAGATTATTTGAAGCAGTCTCGCTCCTTCGACTGTATCTCTACCCAGTCAGGACCTTAAAAAAATTTAGCAGACTGCCTCAACTCCCCTGTCCATCTTTAACTTCTTTTGTACCACAGGCTCTTCCTGTGGCATTTGGTTGATGAATCTCTTTTTTAAAAATCTTATTTTTTTCTTACCTTTTGTTTTGGGAGGAAACTGGGTCTCTTGTTTTTCAATTTCCCACTTCCTGGGTTTAGCTGCTTGCATCCTGCCGATGTCCTTTAACCTGTTCTTCTAGCATGTGTATTTCCCACAAACTGGAGTTCAGCATAAAAGCTTAATCAGATTCTAGTTGAATTTCCTTTTTTTTTTTTTTTCTGAAAATTTTTTTTGATGTGGACCATTTTAAAGACTTCATTGGATTTGTTACAATATTACTTTTGGTTTCTGTTTCGGTTCCTTGGCTGTGAGGCATGTGAGATCTTAGTTCCCGGACCAGGAATTGAACCCACCTTCCCTGGCTTGGAAAGCAAAGTCTTAACTGCCAGGGAGGTCCCTGAATTTCCTTTGGTGACAGCACTTCCCAGGTGTGCATCCATCAGGAGGCGCCACATGTCTGGCTGTCCCTGTGGGAATGATACTGGGGCGGTCAGGGGGTTCCAGGGGTGGCAGCCTGACCCTAAACGCCGTACATTTCCCCTCAGCTCTCAGCAGCCGTTTGTGATCCTTGTCTGGATCCCCTGTGTCATGACAGGTCACACACAAGTGATGTCCTCAGTTCTAGCCTGCCTTCTTTATTTTTAAAAAGTTTACTTACTTATCTGTCTTTGTGCTGCGTCTTTGTTGCTGCACGCCAGGTTTCTCTAGTTGCCGTGAGCGGGGCTATTCTCTAGCTGCAGTGCACAGGCTTCTCATTGCAGTGGCTTCTCTCGTCTCGGAGCACAGGCTCTAGGGCACGCGAGCTTCAGTAGTTGCTGCTCCCGGGCTCTAGAGCGCAGCCTCAGTAGTTGAGGCTCACGGGCTTAGTTGCCCCTCGGCGTGTCGGATCTTCTCAGACCAGGGCTTGAACTTGTGTCCCCTGCGTTGGCAGGCGGATTCTTAACCACCGGCCCACCCACCAAGGAAATCCTTTCTTCATTTATTGGCTGGAATTCTTCCAAAAAGAACATTCCTTCAGCAAGCATTTGATTCCTCTGAGGTATAATTTGTACAGAGAAGGCAGGATAGATGTGATTCTGAGAAGAATGAATTGGTACCCTAGCAACCTCCAGTGATGACTTGGAAACAGTGGTTCTAGAATCACTACATCCCAAGGCCAGAAGCACAGCTACACAGAGGACAGTCCGGGCCTGGGCCCTCATAGCCCCGATGAATGGACTGGAGAAGACAACCAGTAAGAAAGTAAGCCAGTGAGATGGTTCACATAGTCCAGGCGGAAATCACTGGGCGTAGCGGGAAGGCAGACTGGCAGGGAGGTTGCCTGCTTTTGAGTCCAGGCTCCTCGTCTTATTAACTGTGACCCTGGCAAATGTCCCCACCACTCTCTGCCTGTTTCCTCATTTATAAAATAGGGACGTTGATGGAGCTTTTGCCCAAAAGTGGCTGTAAGGTTGGAGGAGGGGAGGCCCGCAGAGCACACAGCACAGGACTTGGCCTGTAGGAGGCACTCAGAAGATACCAGCCGTGAGGTCCAGGGTGTGAGGAATATTGGGCCTGACCTGACATCGGACTGGGTGGTCAGGGAAGGCCTGGGGGTAAGAAGGAATCAAGAGACAGACCCTCTGGGGAGGGGAGGGTAAGAACAAGAGGCCCTTGGGTTGTTGACAGACCAGAAGGAGGGTCACGTGGCTGGAACAGGGTGAGCCAAGAGAAAGGCACGCAATGAGGGGACACTGAGAGCTTACACACGTGGTCTCCCAGGGCTGGTGTGATCCCTGGTTTACAGATAAGGAAACTGACGCCCAGCGTGGACCACAGTCTTGTGCAGAGTTGCACGGCTACTAAGTGGCAGAGCAAAACTCAGTCCAGGTTTCCCATCTCCATGTATTCTGCTGCCTCTCAAAGCAGGCTTGAGCTGTGGGCGTGTGAGTCCTGGCTGCACCCTTCCACCTTCTTGAGTCTTGCTTGCTCTGAACTTGGTGGGGAACAGTTTTGGGCAGGGTTCAACCTTGCCACAACCCAGGGCTTGGCCACCCAAGTGCCAGTCCCCTAGCCTTGGGACTCCAGTCAGGCCCCAGGCGTCCCCTTCTCCCAGCCCTCTTCCGGGGCTTCCTCCACCCCTGCATGGGGCCAAGGCCAGGCCACACCCGCGCCGAGCTCTGCAGGGGCAAGTCAAGCTGAGGTAACCCTTCTGCCTCATTACATACACACACAAACACACACAGTCACACACACACAGTAGCAGCCCGCCTGTTGGATGACTCTCCAAAGCTCAGAAGCACCGGAGGCCACACAAATGTCCTTGGACCTGCAGGTAGGGACCAGCCGAGTGAAAGGCAGCGTCTGCAGGCTCCCTTCTCCAGCTCTGGGGAGATGAGGCCGAGGAGGGTGTGACCAGACAGACGGGTTCCATTCCCCACCCTGTTTAGGAGGAAAGCTATCATCTGGCTCCCTTTACAAGGCAGCCACCGAAACGGGAGAGGTGTGGGTTGGGACTTGTGTGGTGTGTGTGGCTCTTCAAGTGCAGAGGGGTCTGGCTGACCTCGTTTGCAGAGCTGATATCCCAGCTTAGCGGTTCCTCCAGCCTCTTGCTATGACCCTGGCCTCCTAGCCTGGTTGTCATGATCCCTGCCACCGGTCAGGCTTTGTAGGGCCTGGGTCTGAACCCCAGGCTCTTCAGACACTGTGTAGAATACAGGGGGTCATACTCACACCCCCACACCATGAGGCTGGGGTTCTCAAGTGAGCCCTGCCCGGATGGGCCAGGAAGCCAGGAGGGACATCCCAGAGCCCCCGATGCGGTGTGTCATGATGATCTGGTATGTTTATACAGGCTTATCTCACTGTGTCTGTCCTGCCTGATAGGGAAGCTGATCCAGGACGCCTTTGGTTCCTCATTTGGATTCAAGATATCTGAAGGAGGAGGGGGTGCTCCTCCCTGAGAAAGGGAATTGAAACCCCACAAGTGAGTGAGTTGGAGAGAGAGAAAGGAGTCCCCATGGCCTCCAGAAACTAGGCTGTTGGGAATCAAAGAGAAGGAGGCAGATAGGAAAAGTGGTTTGCGAACCTGGGCATCCATCACCAGGCGTCTTCCGCACACGGCTGAGAGGTTGGAGAAGGAATCTTTAGTGCAGCGTTGTTGGTCGAGCAAAAGACTAGAAGAAACTAGATGTCCAGCCATAGGAGACTGGCTAAGTAAATCCCAGGTCATCCATGTGATAGAGTAGTAATTGATTGTTTACAGAAAATGCAGTGAGTCAAGAATATGTAAAAACCTGGCAGCTGTGGGTGCTTCTGGTGGGTGTAACTGGTGAACAGAGATGCTGTCTAATAACACTTTAATTTTTAAAAACAATCCTAAAACTGGATCAGTGAAAGGAGCTTCTTAAACTTTCTCATGTCAGCATCATCCCTGGCAGCTTGGTAAAATGCAGCTTCCTGGGCCCTGCCTCAAAGAGGACTGTGATTCAGAGGAGCTGAGATGGGCCCAGGCATCTGCTTTCCTTTACTGAGCGCTCTGGGTGATCTAGATGCTGATGGATCTCAGATCATGGGGAAGGAATTTGTTCCAGAGCCCCCAGGTGGGTGTGGCTGGACTTCAGAAAATGGAAAGAAGGCTTCTGCTTCTGAGCTTGTGGGAATGGCAGGCAGAGTCCACAGGATCAGCTGGAGATACATGTTAAGCACTTGGCATGCGCCAGACTTTCGGCTGATGCTCGCCACCACCCCCGTTTTGCAGATAAGGAAACTGAGGTTCTGAGAAGGAAACTCCTTCACCCAAGACTACATGGGCTGTAAGCAGCAGAGCTGTGATCCAAACCAGCTGTCTGCCTGTGGTGTCCCAGCTCTCTGTCACTCTGTGCTGCCCTCCAATGATTGTTTTCCCTCTTTGAGGTCATGACCAGGGACTCTTGGCCAAAAGTGGAGCTGTCAGTAATGGGCAGAAGTCACGGGCCCACGGAATCTACCCACTGGCTCCCAAACCACTGTCCCAGTGAGCCAGTGTGTATGGTGGTTAAAGTTGGGGGCTTTCGAGTCAGCTTACTATCTTTAAATCCAGTTTCTGGGAATTCCCTGGTAATCCAGTGCTTTCACTGCCAGGGCGTGGGTTCAGTCCCTGGTCAGGGAACTAAAATTCTACAAGCCCCATGGCACAGCCGAAAAAAGAAAAAAGGATAAATCAATCAATTCAGTTTCTACCTCTTACTGGCTGTGTGACCTTGGATAGGTTATTTAACTTCTCTGTACCTCAATTTGCTTCTCTCTTCAGTGTATCTACTGATAATAACCAGCAACAGAGGTGAAGCGAAAGAGAGACTTTACTGGCTAATGCACCTAAGAAGACCGGGAGATAGGGCAAGATTGAAATGTGGCTTTATGCAGAGTCTTGGACGTCTTCATCAAGAATCTCTCTCACCTGTCTCATTTTCTGCGTTGCTATCATTCTCAAGCCGCCTCTTCCTCATCGCAGCTCCAGCTTAGGTCTCCCAGCTCAGCAGCCCAGTGAAACAGATCTTTTTCTTACCACCTACCCCCGACCCTTGCCCACCCCCCACCCTACCCCCCTTGCAGCAGTTCCAGAGTTGATGCTCACTGTCTTTGATTGGCTCAGCTTGGGGCACCTGACAATCCTGTGCCTGTCATCTCAAAGAAGCGCTTCTGATTGGCTGGCCTGGGTCACATGCTCATACCTGGAGCCAGGAAGTGGGATCCACCCCACTCAGAGCACACAGACCTGTTCTCAGGAGAAGGGGGTGTAGAAGCTAGGCAGGCAGGAGCATCGGGTACGCACTGCCTGGGTCCATGGTGGTACCATCACCACCTGGGCCTGGCAGATCTGCAGGTCCTGTTAGGCGTTTGTATGCTGTCTTTCCTCACCGGGCACCTGGTGAGGCATGGGCACCTACTGATCCAGAGAAGCTGCTGGAAGGCGCTTCTGAATATCAGCTCCAGCTCCAGTGCTGCCGAGGGCACTGTATGTCTGGCCCAGGTGTCAGAGAACATTCCTGGGTCACTTTTTGATGCCTCCTTAGCAGACATGACCTGGGTCCACAGCCACCACGACCACCAGATCTTTTGCCGGGTGACCCTGAAAGTGCCCCAGGCTCCAGGGGGCTCAGGAGAACCACAGAGGGGTGGCTCAGTGTGGGCCTGACAGCTTCCAGGCTCAGGGCTCCTACCAGCTCGGCTCCCACAGCCACTGGGAGGTGGGTTTTATGAGCACGGCCCCCTGCTCGGGCTCAGAGCCCCCTCCCACGCTGCACTGCAGCGGAGGCGGAGGACGCCCAGCCCAGCCATCAGAGCCCCCTGCCCTGAGCCAGGAACATTGGCAGCGTGTGAGCCAGCCTGGTCTAGGGGGAGTCACAGGCCGTTCTGCATCTATTTCAAGGTTCTGGATTTTTTGTGGCTTTTTTTTTTTTTTTCTAACCACCCTGCAAAGTAGGTCACCTGCTCCTCTTCCAGCTGCCTTTGAGCTTCTTTGGAACAAGGCAGATACTGTCCTTTGAAGCCGAGGGCATCCGCCTTTCTGGCCCTGAGTACTGCCAGGGGAGGGTGGGGGCACCGAGCCAGCCTGAGGAGGACACCGGCCAACTGGAGGCCTGGGTCAGGGTGAAGGGAGAGACCGGGAGAGAGGAAGAGGAGGGGACGGGGAGATGAAGTAGAGTGTGCCCAGCAGTCGGGGCCACCGTGTTGGACCCTGTCTGGGTTGAGGACACAGAGCTGCTCCATTTCAGACCAGTTTGAAGAGTCCCCACTCGGCCTTTAAAATAGGAGACTGTTCAGATCTGGGCTGCAAAGCAGCAGCACTGCGCACTTGTGGGCTGGGGCCTTTTCCGAGTAACGACGTTTTCCTTCCCAGGGGGTGGCCAGAAACCTATGATATGAATACCTCGGAGCCCAAGACTGAGCCGGAGGGCCTGGCCCCGGGGGGCCGGCCCCCCTACCGCAGCAATGCTCCCTGGCAGTGGAGTGGGCCCGCGTCCCACAACTCTCTCCCGGCCTCCAAGTGGGCTGCCCCCACCACCCCCGGACACGCCCAGTCCCTGAGCCGGCCCCCGAAGCAGACCCCCATGGTCCCCTTCCGGGAGTCCCAGCCCCTGCACAGCAAGAGGTAAGGACACCCCTACCCCCACCCAGGGGTGCCACCCAGCCCCCGCCTCCCCTTGCCCCCTGCCGCCCTCTGCCTTTCTCTCTCTCCTCCGCCTGTTATCCAGCCTCCTCCTCTCCCTTGTCTTCTCATTCTCGTGCCCCTCCCTTCCTCCTCGCCTTAAACTTGCCTTATGAGCTTCTGGAGCATGGACGCAGAGCTGGGGCGCTCAGCGCCTGCAGTTGGAAATCCACTGTACCATGTGTGATTAAAACCATATATTTGTTTTTAAAGGTCAAGGGACTGATAAGCACACAATTTAGGAGAGTGATTACTTCTGGGGGAGACAGGGAGGTGGGGTGGGGAGGAGCCCACCCATGGGTACACATGGCCCAGTTATAGCTCTCGGGTTGGGTGGTAAGTTCAGGCAGTTTGTTTTATTATGATGGCATATGCCTTACAGATAAGTGCTTTTAAATACATTATATATTAAAAGATAAAGAAAAATTTCTAAGAAATGCGGGAATCCAACTTGCAAAGGAGAGTCTTGTCCCAGATATGGGTGGCCCGTCCAGCCCCTATCAGGCTGCAGACGCTGAGGGGTGGGCTCAGCTGTGATGGGAAGGAGGGAAAGGGTGTCCTGGCCTCCCCAGTCCTTTGCTCAGCAGCCCTGCCTCCATCCCCACAGAGTAGAGCAGGTGAAGCCCATGGGTGTGGCTGGATCGCAGGACTGGGCCGGCCTCCTCCTCGCTCACCCCCACCCACTTCCTCTCTCCTATCTCTGTTCCAGGCCCGTCAGCTTTCCCGAAACCCCTTACACAGCGTCACCAGCAGGGGTCGACAAAGTCCCTCCCTACCGACAGCCTTCTGGGAGCTTCTCCACCCCTGGCTCGGCCACCTACGCGAGATACAAGCCATCCCCAGAAAGGTCAGACTCTCTTCTCTCTTTCCCGTTAAGAAATCTGATGAAAGCCAGCAGCCTTCTTCCTCGGGAGATGCACTTACCCGACATACAGGTTTATTTGCCATTTTGTGGGGCTCTTGGATTCCCCAGGGTCCTCAGAGGCCCGCTGGGATAGAGGGCTGAGTGTGTTAGTTAGGATGTGGGGCCAAGCCAGCCTGGCCAGGACGGGCCCTGCCGGTCCTTGAAGCAGGTTTCAGTTGCCATTTTTCTCAATGCCTGAATCACTTGTCTGAGCACGCCCCTTGCAACACAGCTGTTATCTGCCTCCAGCCCACACTCCCCCCACACTAGGCCCCCAACATTACCCAGTTTTCAGGGCCAGTCAGGCTTCAGTCCTGTCCCCTTACCCAGTCTGGCGGCCTAGGGGATCTTCCCAACTCCTGCCTGGCTCCCTGTGCCCTCGGAATAAACACAGTTTCTCTAGCTTACTCTCCAGTGGCCTTCCACTCCAGTGCCCTGGAACCTTCCTTCTCCCCTGGGGTGCCTGTCTGAGGGGTGGCCACACCACTCCCCTGTCCTCGGGCCAGAGCCATGCACCTCATCCTGGATGCCTCCCCTTCCCCTCCCCTCTACTGTGGCCCTTCTCCTCAACCTCTTGAGCATCTCTGCCCCTGCCCCCTCCTCCTTTCCCCAGTGCCCTGCCCTGGCCACCTCCCTGAGCCCCCAGCCTCTGTGCCACCTCCTCTAGTCCACCCCCACTCAGTAGCCAGGGGTCTTTGTCTGCTGGCCATGTCTATCCCCTGCTCCAAACCCCACCCCCACGTGTCCCAGAGCTCTCGTGACACAGCCTCCGCGCTTCACTGTGGCCCCCAGGACCCCTCCCCCTCCCCCTGCCTCTCCAGCCTCGTGCAGTGCCCTGCACATCAGCCTCCCCAGCCCCTTCTCCCATCCAAGTGCTGACCAGGCCCGACCCTGCTTAGCTTCCAACATCAGACAAGATGGGGCGAGTTCAGGGTGGTATGGCCGTGGACCCCAGCCACTTCTGATCTCCTAGGCAGGCTGTGTGCTTTTCAGAATCCTTCGCATGTTCTTCCGTCCGCCCGGAAGTTCTTCATGATCTTCACCCCCACAAACTCCCTGAACCCCACTCTTCCAGTGTGAGTGCTGATGCTCCTCCAGGAAGCCTTCCCTGTACCCCCACCTCCCACACAGTGACATGTTGCCCTCTGCAACCTTCACTTCCGTTTGTCTTTTCCTGCCAACCACTTTGAGTCGTCTCCATCCTGTTAGCCCAGGGAAGTGTGTGTGCATGCATATTCATGCATGTGTGCGTGAACATGCCTGCTGCTCTCCAATATTTAACACTTTTTTTCTTAGGATCACCATCACACAGCTCAGGGTCTGATAGATCCTTCGTATATATTTGATGAAAGGATGGAGTGAGTGAGTTAGTTTGTTTAAATAGCATGCCTCAGAATCACCCAGAGGGAGGGCTTGTTAAAATACCATAACTGGGCCTTACCCTCGAGTTTCCAGCTTAGTAGGACTAGGGTAGGACATGTGATTCCAAGGCTGCCAGCCCAGGGAACACACTTCAAGAGCTACTACACTAAACCACTGCTTGATTCTAAGCCTCTGTTGTAAAATTGGGGGAAACATAGTCTTTCATCTTCTGGTAGCCACCATTCAGCTCTCAACTGCAGGAGGTCCCAAGAGCCCTCTATGTTCCGGGTGCCAGGAGAAATATTTGAGATACTTACCCAGGGGTTCCTGTTATCAGCATCTGCTATGGTGAGAGAAGATCTCAGAAGGGATGCACACATTGCCAAGAGCTCTGATAAACTCAGGCCTTGGAGGAAGGAGCTCAGCCCAACCCCAGGTCTAAGCTGGCTGCCCAGAGCAGGTGGTATTTGAATAGGGCTTTGAGAGATTAATAGGAGTTTGCTGCAGAAAAGAGGGAGAAAGTCATTCCAAACAGCAGAGGCCACAGACATCAGTAAGCAGAATGGTGTGGAATGGAGAGGAGTCTGAGGTATGGGGGCACCTGGGTGGTAACAGTGGCTGAGGCTGGAAGTGGCACTTGTCGTGGAGCCATCAGCCAAGAATAGAGGTGGTGGGGATGATGCTTTTGGTAATTCCAAGGAGCTTTTTTTTCCCCCAAAGTCCTGGTGTCCCCCTCCTATCTTACTGCTTTTAAACTATTTGAATAATTATAGATTCACAAAAAGTTTAAAAGAAACGGATAAAGCCCTCCTTGAATTCTTTACCCAGCCTCTCCAAATTTAACAGCTTGCATAACTGATACAATATCAAAGCAGTTGACATTGATACAATCCACAGTGCTTATTCAGAATACACCAATTACCTGTGTGTGTGTAGCTGTGTGGAGTTTTGTCCACAGTTAAGACTCAACCATGCCATCACCATGAAACTCCCTCTGACTAGCCCTTTATAGCCACACCCATCCCTGCCCCTATCCCTCTGACAACCAGTAATCTTTTCTGGGTCTCCTACTTCATGAATGCTATATAAAAGGAATCACACAGTATGTGCCCTTTGGAGATTCTTTTTCTCTCAGTTGAGAGTCATCCACATTTTTGCCTGTGTCCGTAGTCAAATCCTTATTATTGCCGAGTCATATTCGCTGGTGTGGTACCATTGATGAATATTCAGGTAGTTTCTGGGTTTGGGCTGTGCAAATAATTCATGCCCTGAACACACGTGAAAATAAGTTTTCACTTCTCTGCGATAAATGCCCAAGAATGCAGTTGCTTGCCAAAATATAGAAACAACCTAAATAGCTGTTGACAGATGAATGGATAAAGGAAACGTGGTGTAATATACACAATGGAGTATTATTCAACCATAAAAAGAGGAAATCCTGCCGTTTGCAATAACGTGGATGAACCTTAAAGGCATTTATGTTCAGTGAAATAAAGCAGAAAGACAAATACTGTGCAGTATCACATGTGGAATGAAAAAAAAAGTCAAACTCAAAGAAACAGATAGAATGGTAGTTACTTGGGGGTGGGGGAAATGGGACAGTGTTGGTCAAAGGGGCACAAACTTTGAGTTATAAGATGAGTAAATTCTGAGGATTTCACGTGTCACATGGTGGCTGTAGTTAATTCTATAGTATACACTTAAGATCTGCTAAGTGGGTAGATCTTAAACATTCTCACCCCAAAAAAAGCTAACTATTTGAGATGTTAGATATGGTAATCGTGGTAATCATTTTACAGTGTATACATATATCAAATCATTACATTGTACAACTTTAAGTATATTATGATTTTATTTGTCACTTACACCTCAGTAAACCTGGGGGGGTGGTATGAGGAGATGTTTCTTCAAGTGCCACTTACTCAACAAGTTGAGAGCATTATTATTTCAGTGAAAGGGTGTGCTGACCATTCTGTACTGTGTGAAGAAAAGTGTTTAGGAAAAAAAGAAAAGAATACGATTGCATACTGTGTGGTAAGTCCATTTTTAGTTTTAAAAAGAACTGCCAAACTATTTTCCAGAGTGGTTGTACCATTGTACATTCCCACTGGCAAGCTGTGAGTCATCCGGTTTCTCCACGTCCTCATCACTATCTGGTGTCATCGCCACTTTTCACTTTCACTGTTCTCATAGGTGTGATGATAGCTCATCGTGGTTTAAATTTGCATTTCTCCAGTGGCTAATGATGTCGAACATCTTTGTGTTTCAGTGTTTGTATATTCTGGACACAAGTCCTTTGTCAGCTCTGCGGTTTGCAAATACTTCCTCCTACCAGTCATTAGTTTGTCTTTTCATCTTGTTAACAGAGTCTTTCACAAAACAAAAGTTTTTAATCTTGGTGAGATGCAAATTACAATTGTTTTCCCTTTATGGATCCTGCTTTTGGTGTTAAATCTTAGAACCCTTTCCTAGTCCTGAGTCCTGAAGACTTTTTTCCCTAGAAGTTTTTCCTTTTTTTTTTTTTTAGCTGCACCGCTTGGCACGTTGGGATCCTAGTTCCCTGACCAGTGATCAGACCCATGCCCCTTGCAGTGGAAGCACAGAATCTGCACCACTGAAGCACCAGGGAATTCCCCTACTAAGAAATGTTTATTGTTTTATATTTTGCATTTAAGTCCATGGTTGACATTGAGTTAATTTTTTAAAGCTAGTTTTTTCATAGAGTGAAAGGTTTAGGTTGAGATTCCTTTTTTTGCCTGCCAGTGTCCAGCACCATTTATTGAAAAGGCTCCACTCTCCTGTTTTGCTCCTTAAAGCAAAAGCTCATTGGAAGGGGAAATCGGCTGGGCACATTTGTGGAGGTCTATTTCTTTGTTCTCTGGACTGTCCCATTGACACATGAGCTCAGTGAGCTGTTTCTAGCAATTCCACGAGGTGGGTAGCATGTCCCATTTTACAGAGGGAGGGGGAAAACTGAGGCTCAACAAAGCGGATCCACTTGGGCGGGATCACTTTCCCAGGAACCTGGGCCTATGTGATTCCGAGGGACCAGCTCTGACCCAGAGCTGTCCTGCCTGTCCACAGGAATGGTCCCTTCAGGAGTCCCCACCCCCACAGTGACACTAGGTGGCTGTGATTCTGTGTTTCAGGCTCTCTGGCATTGGCAAGTGGAAAACTCTCACTTTGCCCTCAGATTCCAGCTCCTCCCAGCCCACCCTCTCTCCCCAGGCTCCTTGATGCTGCTTTCTGTGGCACTGGTCTCAGAATTTTTCATCTCTGACAGCCAGCCAGGTTCCAAGTTCTGCCAAACATTCCTAACATACCTCAGCCCCTGAACCCCGCCAGGCCAGCGTTTCTCATGGCTGTTCGCCAGCCAGCCTTAGGAGGCCCTGGAGCAGGTTGGGCTGCCCCAGTGGCCTTTGGCCTCAGCTCCTTTCCCCATTTCCTGTCGCACAGTTGACATCCTGGAGCCTGTGGGACCCAAGCCAGGCATTCCAGCCCAGCCACAGACATTTCCCCCTTCGGGACTCCTCTGGCTCCTGCTGTCTTCTCCTGCGGGCCCTGACCTGCCAGATTCATCAGGTTTCCAGGAACTCAGAGACCCTCATAGACCGAACCTGTCCTGCAGCCCATCTTAGATTTACTGGGAGACGAGGGCAAGAGGGCCTGCACTTTATCAGCCATGTGGTGTGGGCCAGGGGCTTCACCTCTCTGCCCCTAGGTTTGCTCACATGTAAAACGTCTGCCTCGGGGACTTCCCTGGCAGTCCAGTGTCATGGCTCCACAATTCCACTGCAAGGGGGCACAGGTTCAATCCCTACTCGGGAAACTAGGATCCTGCATGCTGCATAGCACAGCCCCAAAAAAAAAAAAATTAGCTATTTAAAAAAAAAAAAACTCTTAAGGCTTCCCTGGTGGCTCAGTGATAAGGAATCCACCTGCCAACACAAGAGACACGGGTTCGATCCCTGGTCCATGAGGATCCCACCGCAGTGGAGCACCTAGGCCTGTGTGCCACAACTGCTGAGCCTGTGGCTTAGAGCCTGGGAGCCACAACCACCAAGCTCACATGTCGTAACTATGGAAACCTACTCATTCTAGAGCCCGTGCCCTGCAATGAGAGACGCCATTGCAAAGTCTGCCCCTGAGCAGCATTGAGAACATTCAAGGAGGGAAACTCTCGCAAACACTCTGAGCCCAGCGCACAGAAAGTGCTCCATAAGGGTCCTGACTGTCACTGCCACGAGCATGGCTATGCCGGCAACTGCAGATGCGATCCTCATCCTCAGGAGTTTGCCACTCTTCGTGTGCAAGATGAGCAAAGTCCAGACTCAGCCCAGAGCTAGGACAGAGTTGTGTACCTGGCTCAGCACCTGGCAGGGCTGGCCTGGACCCCACATGTTTGCTTATCAGGCTCCCTGTCTGGCTTTTTTTTTCCCCGCCTTTGTTTTTCTCTGCCAGTTCCATAAAGAGCGGTCCGTCAGTTAGGAAGCATGTGACATATGGGGGAGGGGGCGGGGCTGCTACTCTGGGTCTTCATTGTGGTTCTTGGTTCTTGGCACAGGTTCTTGGTTGCTGTATGTGGACCAAGTAGTTGCAAGACACAGGCTTAGTTGTCCCACGGCATATGGGGTCTTAGTTCCTGGACCAGGGATAGAATCTGTGTCCCTTGCATTGGCAGGCAGATTGTTATCCACTGGACCACCAGGGAAGTTGAAACATTTGACTTTAGACAGAAAACCTAACTCAAGAAGGTATGAGCATTAAGGGGATTTATCATCACATAATAATTCCAGAGGCAGGTGGCTCTCGGGCAGGTCAGTTGTGTAGGTTCTTCCTCAGGGACCTGACTCCACTCATGACCGACAAGGGCTGCTGTGGCCCCAGGCAGAACTGGTGCCCTGCAGGAGAAGAGGGAAGAGCTGCTCTCTGTTTCTGAGGATGAAGGAACTCGTTCACTTACCCACCCCTGAACTAAGCCCTGGCGAGGTCACATGGGACCCCCACAATTGTCTTGTGTGCTTACTCGCTCAGTCATGTCCAACTCTTTGTGATCCTATGGACTGTAGCCACACCAGGCCCCTCTGTCCATGGGGATTGTCCAGGCAAGAATACTGGAGTGAGTTGACATGTCCTCCTCCAGAGGATCTTCTCAACCCAGGGACTGAACCCAGGCTTCTCGCATTGCAGGCGGATTTTTTACCGTTTGAGCCACCAGGGAAGCTCAAACCCTCAGAATTTGCTCAAGTCATGTGGGCGAGGGTTGGCTGCCAGAGCAGCATCCAGACTCCACCAGCAGGGACTAAGAAGGTGGCGCCTCCTGGAGTGGCAGCCAACAATGGCTACATCGTGTGTCCACCCTTTACCCAGCCATCCTATAACGCACCCATCCCCAGCTCCACCCATCAGTGTAGGAGACTGACAGGGCACGCTGGAGCCCTGCCCTCAGGACTCCACATCTGTCTTGGTACTTTCCTACGTGGCAGAGTAGGGAGTTCAAAGCAAAGATCCTGGCAGCCCAGACCTGCTTCTGGGGAGTTTTGCCCAGAGCCGTGCATGGTGAGATGCTGGAATGTCCTAGTTTCATCAGCTTGACCAGGATTTGGCAGTGATACAGATGGCCCCAAATAGGACTAGGACGTATTCAGCATCTAAAGAATGGTTAGCGTAGGCCAGTCAGTTTGCATTGGGATGGGAAGAAGGCTTTTTAGTGAAAGAATTACATGAGTGAACAAAGTACAGGTTTTCTTGATTGAAGAGTTAGCTGAGAGAACAAAACATCTGTTCAGCTAAAGATAGTCCATCGAGGAATTCCCCAGTAATCCAGAGGTTAGGACTCTGTTCTTTCACTGCCAGGGCCTAAGTTCAATCCCTGATTGGGGAACTAAGATCCCACACCATGCTGCCAGAAATTGTCTGGAAGTTGCATGCAGTGCTTTTATTTCATTGGCTGGAACTGCAAGGGAGTCTGGGAAATGTAGTTTGTTAACCCATCGCATTGCTGCCACCAATACAATTTGGATTCTGCTACCACGGTGGAAGCAGAGAATAGACATTGAGGGAAGTACCTGCCGTGTCTGCCTCTTACAAACCTAGCAACTGCTGACCATTTTCCTTTAGCACTAAGGATTTGATTTGGGTGTTTTGAGAAAATGGAATAAACCCATCAACACTTCAACTTCCAGCAATACTGGAGTCACATTTTACCATGAGGTTGGCTGGCTGCTAAGTCAGCTAGTAAGGTGAAGACTCCCTATGCTTTCTTGTTTTTAAATAGCGTATAATTGCTTTGCAGTGTTGTGTTAGTTTCTGCTGTTCTCCAGCTTGCATCAGCCATATGTATACATTTCATCTCCTCCCTTTTGAGCCTCCTTCACACCCCACCCGCAAGCCCACCTCTCTAGGTCATCACAGAGCACCGCACTGAGCTGCCTCTGCTATACGGCAGCTTCCCACTGGCTCCCTGCTCTGCGCCCAGTAGTGTACACATCTCAGTACTGTTCTCTCAAGTCGCCCCACTCTCTTCTCCCACCACCCCCATGTCCACAAGGCCGTTCTCTACATCTGTGTCTCTCCATTCCTTCCCTGTAAACAGGTTCATCAGTATCCTTTGTCTAGATTCCATGTATGTGCATTAATATATGGTATTTGTCTTTCTCTTTCTCACTTCACTCTGTATGACAGACTTTATATCACTTGCATCACTACAAACAACCCAATTTTGGTCTCTTTAACACATACGTATATACACCACATCTTCTTTATCCATTCACCTCTGAGTGGTGTCTTTTTTTCCTGGAGGCATTAGAGTTCATGGCCTGGAGAAGTGGGGATAATATGTGTTTTCCTGGCAGGTGAGGAAAGATGAGATTTCAGAAAGTCCAGTGCACCTCTGCGGCACACCTCTGCTGCCTGTATACATGAAAGCCAGGAGTTCAGAGTTGGTCTTTGCAGAGACAGCCCTGGCTTTGGACTGGCAGGGTGACCCCAGAGAAGTCAGTTAACTCTTCTTTTGGATTTTGGGGGAGGGATTCCAGTTTATTGCCCTCTCAAGTTGCAAGTGCAGGCATAGGAAACAAGTGAGCAATCACAGTATCAGCTTGATTAATGGAGGCTCAGTGACTCCTCCAAAGTCCAGGGCTCGTGTCCATGGAATGCTTCTGGCTGCAAGTAACCAAACATTGTAGGAATTTGTTATCTCCCAGAAAAGAAGTTTCAGAGGCAGAGCAGTTCCCATGGAGGTTAATCCAGAACCTTGACAACATTATCAAGGGCCCAGTGGCTCTTCCTGCCCCCTCTCTTCCACACTCAGCATTGGCCATGTTCTCAGACTGGTTGGGAGGGGGCGACAGCTATAAGTGGTGTTATATTTGGACCCAGCAACATCTGGTGAGGAAGAGAGGGCATCTTTCCTTGTCATCTCCCCAAGAGCAAGGAGACTTTCCCCCACAACCTCTCAGCAGACTTCCCCTATCTCAGTTAGGTTATGCTGGTTAACAGACACCTGAAAATTGCAGTGACTTAAGTAAGTGAAGGGGTTTCCCAGGTGATTCCACAATAAAGACTCTGCCTGCTAAAGAGTTTGATCCCTGGGTCAGGAATATCCCCTGGAGAAGGAAATGGCAACCTACTCCAATATTCTTGCCTGGGAAATCCCATGGACTGAAGAGACTGGTGGGCTGCAGTCCATGGGGTTGCAGAGTCGGACATGATTGAGCAACTAAATAACAACAAATCAACAAGGGTTTATTCTGCACCGACACTTCAGGTCCACCACTGAGTGGACCTCTTAGGATCCAGGCTCCCTCACAATGCCCTGATTGTCACACAGCCCCAACCAGCCAGTCTCTAAGGGCTGGAGGAGTGGTCCTGCCATGTGTTTGCCAGGTGAAGAATCAGAAGTATTTCATGGGAGTCTTAATAACTCAAATCCTCTCATGTGTCCTCTGCCTTTCCTAACCAACCCCAGTCAGAGAGAGGGTTTCCACCATGATGGATTCTGATCTAGGGTGGAATGGATGTTGGGGAGGCGCCGACAGGCTCCGGGTTCACAGAGAATGTCGCTGGGACCCAAGGCCACAGAGAACCTTTGCCAGTCCCTCTGTCAAATCTCAGGGCTTGCCTGTGGGTCTGCAGGGCCTGCCTCCAGGAGAATCTCTCTCGAGGAGACAGCTTTGTTATTCCATCCCTCCACAACCCTGTGTAGTAGAAAATGTCATTTTTCAGGTGGGAAAACCGCAGCTCAAACTGATGAGCACTTGCCCAGCCAAGGTCACGCAGCTAGTGAGGGATGGAGCTAGGGTTGGGCCCACACCTGCCTCGTGCTGACTCCTGAGCCCTCAACCTCTCCCCTGCAGCCCCTTCCTCCAGCAGAGAGACATACAGACTCGGTTCCAGCCCCTCAGCCAGCTATATCACGTGTCAGCCTCAGGCTAGAAGTTCTGGGCACTCAGGAAGGCATTCAGTCCTACAAGGAAAGACTTACTGCAGTTGCCTCTTGACAGCTTGGGAAACTGTCGGGACAAGGAAGTGACTGAACCTGGCTGGGCAAGAGACCGAGGAGAGGTTTGATCTCTCAAGCAGCCCACTTCCAGGCCTCCTGGACCTACAAATGGCTGCCTTGTTTTGCTCTCTTCCATCAGAGAGAGAGGGAGCCCAAGACCAGCCTAGGAGTAGGGGCTCCTGACAGCAGCTCACCCCGTTTTGTAGCCAAGAAACAGAACCTTGGGGACTTCCCTGGCAGTCCAGTGATTCAGACTCCGTGCTTGCAATGCAGGGGGCGATTCCTAGTCAGGGACCTAAGATCCTACATGCCGTGTGGTGCAGCCGAAAAAACAAATGGGACTCTAAAGGAGCCTAGGGTCCTGAGTGGCTTCTGCCCCCGCCCTTTCCTTGAAGACCCCACCTGGCCCCACGCACCCCGCCGCCACTGGCTCCCTGGCATGCTTCCCGGACAGAGCTCATTCCTGACCTGCAGTTAATAGCACGTTTCCAGGCTTACTCATCCAGCCTCCCAGCCTCAAGGAGCCTTCCGGGTATTTAAAACCCCCAGTGAGCAAGTCTCAGCCTCAGGTGGTTTTTGACACGCCAGCCTTTCACCCTGTGCCCGCCTGCTCTCACTCCCCTGCAGGTACACAGCCGCCCCACACCCGCTGCTGTCTTTCGATCCCCACTTCAGCCACGACGGGACATCCAGCGGCGACTCCTCATCAGGTGGCCTGACCAGCCAGGAGAGCACCATGGAGCGTCAGAAGCCAGGTAGGGCCCCCCAGGCCAGCCATGCCTGTGGCCCCACCCTTCATGGCCCGTTAACTCACAGTGTGACGGGCAAAGCCCCTCCCCCTGTCAGTGATGGATAAAACACAAAAGCAAGCTGTAAGTGCACCATGTAAGGTTAGAGAAGGAACCTGGGACCAGTGAGCTGGATCCATGTCCATCCGGACAGGGCATCAGCAGGCAGGGTCTGCCATTGCTGTCAGTCAGGAGTTGGAGCACAGATGTGCAGCACGGAGGAGGGGACAGCCAGGGACATCTGAAAGTGGTCCTCTGGGGGCGGGGGCTGAGCAGAACTGGCAGTGTCCTGACTGCTCATTACAGAAAGCCTCCAATGCTGTTTCTCAGTTGTTATGCTGAGACACGAGCCCAAATCCAGAGCACTCGTGTGATAATATAATCACAAAGTGAACACACCCCTGTTCCACACCCAGGGCGAGAGAGACATGGCCAGCCCCTCCCAGTCAGCACCCCCAAAGGCCACCACACCCTGTTTGTCACAGCCAGGTTTAGTCTTGCCTGGTTTTAAACTTCACGCATATGGAACATCGATTCCCACTGGACACACTGTGTGTGTGCACATGTATGTGACTTCTGTGGCTCAGTACTGTGCTGATGAGGGCCAGCCACGTGACTGTCACAGCGCAGTTCTGAGTAGTATATCCACTGTCTGAATGACCCACAATGTCTTACTCCCTTCTAGCTTTGAAGGACATTTGGATTGGACCAGTTTGGGGTTGCTTAGAACAGTGCGGCCAGGAATATCCTTGTACCTGCCTTTTCTGAAGATGTGCTCACGTTTCTACAGAGAATATACCCAGGAGTGGAATTGCTGGGTTATGCATTTAACTTTCTAAGAGAATGTCAAACCAGTCCCCAGTCCCACCAGCGACAGAGAGAGAGAGAGTTCTTAGTGGCCCGGGCCTCCCCAGCCTTTCTCATTCCAGCCTTCCTGGTGGGCACACCTTGGTGCCACATTGTGTGTTTCATTTGCATTTTTCTGATGCCTGATGAGACTAAACATCTTCTCATCTGTTTACTCTCCTGTGTATAAGTATTAATCATGGCATGTACTCCTTGGATGAATATCTTCAACGTGATGTCTCCTAACAAAGCTGTTAGCCCCTTTACACTATGAGAACCAGCAGGTGATAGGTGGGTTCAAAAGAAAGAAAATCAATGACGAATCGGAGGGTGCTAACGTCGGAAGGGGAGGAGATGGAGATGTCCCCACAGTGGGTGTTTGAGAATATCCAGGCAGTTCTCATGGGGGTTGACCATGTCTGCACATCACTGGCTACCCCCCAGGTGCCATGGGGCAAGGAGAGAGGCGCATGCACCCTGTTCCCCAGGGTGAGCAGCCTGAAGAATTCCTCAGCACCTCCACGCCATGGTTCTCCTCCTCTGTATGTGTGTCGCTTTTTCTTAAATTTTCTTCCTCCCTTCCTTTGTCTTTGGCTGCACTGAATCTTCGTTGCTATGCACAGTCTCTCTAGTTGTGGAGAGTGAGGGCTACTTTTCATTACAGTGCACAGGCTTCTCGTTGCGGTGGCTTCTCTTGTTGCGGAGCACAGGCTCTAGGCACACAAGCTTCAGTAGTTGCAGCACGTGGGCTTCAGCAGTCCATGGTTCTGTTAAACCAGGGACAACAGTTGGACTTCAGCCAAGCAGGTTGCCCCCTCCCCAACCACACTCTCCCCATGTCCGCTGCCTCCGGGGCCTGCAGACACGGCTCCTCCGCTCAGCACACTTGATCCCACCCTCACGTCTGTGATCTCTGCTCCCACACAGACAGGTTCGCTCCTCCTCCCCACCCAACTGAGAAAAAGAGAAACCTGTTGCTGGGAGATGTCATTACACCAGGGTGTAAGTGGGAAGGAAACTTCCCCAGTGTTCACTATTCACTATGGGCCCCAGATAAGGGGGTCACAGAAGCTCTCCATGGGCCCTCCTTCCTTCCGTCTTCAGTCCCCCATAGCCCTATTCCCCTCTTACCGCCTTGAGACCTTGTAAGTTGGCCGACATTTCCCTGCATGCTCACAGATCAGGGTGGTCTGTGCTCAGAAGTCACCATAAAGTCCAGAGTGTATTCAAACTCCAGGGTTGGGGGATCCGGCAGAGGGGATGGACGTCGGGGAGTGCCCAGCCCTGGTCAGATGACTGTGGTCACAGCAACAGTAGCACAGTTTTGGGTGCTCCACACTCCCTTCTGTTTAATCATCTCAGGAACACAGCAGAGGGGCTGCTATGACCATCCCATTTTAGAAATGAGGAAGGTGAGGTTCTGAAAGGGCGCCCCTTGTCTGAGGTCCCGGCTGGTGAGTAGCTGCATTGAAATTTGGACCAGGACCTACTGGTTCTATAATAGAACCCCTCCTTGACCCAGGCCTGCTGCAGATACCACCGTAGTCCCTCACCCACAGTGTGAGCTGAGTATTAACTGGAAACAAACACAGTGCCTATAGAGTGATTTGTGGGGTCTGAGGAGGTCTCTGAACAAATCACATTTCAGGAGAGGCTAGAAGGGTGTGAGGGAGACACCTGAGAGAACGTTCCAGGGAAAGGGAACCGCTGAGCGAAGACCCCTGGGTGGCAGGGGGTCTGGTGTTGGAGAAAGAGGCCGAAGGGCTAGAGAAGTGGTGAGAGATGAGGCCAGGGAGGTGATGGGGACAGCGGGGACTTTGTCCTTTACTCAGAACCACGGGGCTCAGCTCTTCTGAGCAGAGGGGCATGGGATCTGACTAGGTGTTCACAGAGTCCCTCTGATTACAGATTCGCATGGGGCGGGGCCGGTGGAGGGGGAGAGATGGGCAAGTTCTGGATACAGTTCTTTGGAGGTAAAGTTAGGATTTCCTGAGGTTCAAGGATGATGACTGGTTTCTGACCTGAGCAGCCAAAAGGACAGAGGAGACAAGAGATGGAGGTTTAGGGGAAGATAAGGAGCTGGCTTTGGCCATGTCCAGTAGGGGGTGCCTGGTAGACAGTCCATGGAGGTGTGTGGGCAGCTGTATGTACAAGGCTGAAGTCATGGGGAGATGTCCCGCCAGAGATAGAAATGTGGGAGCCATGGCGTCCTAGGTGGTAGAAAAGCTGGGTTTGACTGCCACGGGCTTGGCTCTCTGCAGAAACGTGGTCTCCCGGCATTTTCGGCCCTCCTCCCAGCAGCCCAGTGCTTCCTGGGCATCTCAGATGCCTCCAAGGAAGAAAAGCATCTCTGGAGGGTGAAGCAGGTGGACATGGTGGGCAGTGACACCCTCAACTGTGTCCAATCAGGCTGCTCTCTCTGTGTCCCTGAGTGCCCTGCCTGGCCCTCCACGCCCACCTTCCCCAGCAGGAACATGGGCCCAGAGCCCCCTAAGGTTGCAACAGGGGCAGCGGTGTGTGTATGGTGGTGAACTCGGGCTCCTATGGGCCTGGTGGGAAGTTCTGAGTCAGCTCTATGACCTTGGTGATGACCTCATCTCTCCCAGCCTCAGGTCCTTCTTCTGCAGTGGACACCCTAAGTGTCTCTCCTTGCAGGGTGGTTTTGGGATCCAGTGAGATCACACCTATCCAGCCCCAGCACAGGACCCAGCCCATCATTAAGAAAATGACGACTCCAGCTTCCAGAGCACTTACTCTGCACTGTTGATAGTGTTGTTGTCGCTGGGGAAGCACAGAGAGGTTGCCAGGGTTGAGAGCATAGGCCTGAAGCTCTGTGTGACCTTGGACCAGTTATTTAACCTTTCTGAGTCTTGATGTTCTCCTTCATCTATTAAACTGGTACTAATGACTGCAAGGAGATCCAAGCAGTCCATTCTGAAGGAGATCAGCCCTGGGATTTCTTTGGAAGGAATGATGCTGAAACTGAAACTCCAGTACTTTAGCCACCTCATTTGAAGAGTTGACTCATTGGAAAAGACTCTGATGCTGGGAGGGATTGGGGGCAGGAGGAGAAGGGGGCGACAGAGGATGAGATGGCTGGATGGCATCACTGACTCGATGGACATGAGTCTGAGTGAACTCCGGGAGTTGGTGATAGACAGGGAGGCCTGGCGTGCTGCGATTCATGGGGTCGCAAAGAGTCGGACACGACTGAGCGACTGAACTCAACTGAACTGAATGTCCACCTCATAATATCACTGGGTGGTTATAGCAAGGTGATGCAGGCAGAGCACTTATAGTAATGCTGGACACAGAACTTGTGCTTAGTAATGATTATCATTATTATGAGTATTTTAACTACAGCACTGATCAAAAGTGTGAACTCTGGGCTTAGACCACCGGGGTTTGGGTCCTCTGTTAACGCGCTATGTGTTTGTAAGTTTGATAGATATTAATTAGCCCTCCATTTAGATTGTGTGTATGTATGTATGTGTAACTTTATTTTATGTTGGAGTATAGCCAATTAACAGTGTTGTGATAGGGACTTCCCTGGTGGCTCAGTGATAAAGAATCCACCTGCCAGTTCAGGAGACACGAGTTCGATCTCTGATCTGCGAAGATCCCACATGCCAAGAGGTCACTAAAGCCGTGTGCCAAAACTACTGAAGCCCACGCTCTAGAGTCCGTGCTCTGCAAGAGAAGCCCCTGCAGTGAGAACCCGATGCACCACAACTAGAGAGCAGCCCCTGCTCGCCGCTGTTGGGTAAAGCCTGTGCGCAGCAAGGAAGCACAGCCAAAATCCAATCATTTTTTTTAAAAAGGAACAATGATGTTATAGTTGCAGAGGGACTCAGCCATATATATGTATCCATTCTTCCCAGAGGTTGTGTGTTTTTTTAAGATCTGATGGTCCATTCAGGCACATTGACCAGCCTTGGGAGTTTAGACTAATTTATACCCATAGCAGCCATCATGATTTTAAACCTGTTTCACCTTTGACCAGCCATTTCACTTGGAGAATTCTGTCCCAGACACAATTCCGTACTTGCTCAAAGTTGAATGTAGAGAAAAGACCATCAAAATGTTAAGAAAAGTTGAAAATAACCTGAATATCCATCAGTAGGAAACTGGTTAAATAATTGATGTCCATTCAATGATGGAAAACTCTGCAGCTGTTAAAAATAAGATAACTTCCAGTTCAGTTATGTGAATGTGTGTCCTGTAGATAAGATACACAGCAAAAAGCAAGTGTCAGTGTATTTATCTGTAAAGTGAGAGTTAAATTGTCAGAAGACAATGCTTATTATGATTCTATTTCCATTTAACCAAAAAAGTTGTGCAAGGTTAACCAACAAAGGAATGCTACCTTGCATAGATAAAGAACCCTGTTCAGGGACTTCTGGTAGTCCAGTGGTTAAGACTGCACCCCCACTGCAGTGGGGGGTGGGGGGGTGGGGAAGCGGTTCAGTCCCTGATCAGGGAACTAAGATCCCGTATGCCATGCAATGTGGCCAACAGAAAAAGAAAAAGGAACCTGCTCACCAGAAAGTGGTTAGTTCCATGGGAAAATTTATAAAGGATATGGATAAATAATTTATAAAATAGAAAATCCAGGTGGCCAAGAAGGATAAAAATATACTCAACCTCCTTTGAGGGTTGAGGGTTGTTATAATAAGGCTTCACTAAGTTAAGCTGTGTAAAGCACTAGCATGGTGCCTGGCACTCAGTAAGTGCTCAGTAAATGCCCTGTTCATGAGTGTTGCTAGACCCTAAGACCTGAGTGGATGGGGGTCACGGCAGTGTCATGGTCACAAGCTGAGTAGACAAGCTGGCAGAGGAATGGGACCATCAAAACCACATGTAGCGCCAGATTCTTGAAGTGAATGCCTGAGTCACTTCTAACCACTGGTGTGTCTCCTGTTGCACTGCAGAGCCTTTGTGGCATGTGCCGGCCCAGGCCCGGCTCTCAGCCATGGCTGGAAGCAACGGGAGCAAGCACGCCTCCAGGCAGGACGCAGCAGGCAAAGATTCCCCCAACAGGCATTCCAAGGTGAGTCTGGGCCCCGCCCGCCAACCCTGGGGAGCCATGGCCGTGGAAGCCAGCTGCCTGGCCCGCCCTGGCTGCCGACAGCTGGACATCTTCACAGCTTCACCTGGGCATGCTCCTGCTCCCACCGCTTCCACTCCAGCAGAGGGGCTAAATGCCTGGTCTGGAATTAGACCCAGCCAGTGGTACATCCTGGCTCCAGCCCTCACCGTCCATCTCATCTTGAGCAAATCACTCACCCCTTCAAGCCACGATTTCCTCATTCCATCAGCCATGGTGGGAGTCTTCACCAGCTTGGCTGCCCTAACTAAAACACCACAGACTGGGTGGCTGATAAACAGCAGTTATTGATTTCTGCTAGTTCTGGAGGCTAGTCGAAGGTTGAGGCACAGGCAGATTCGGTGTCTGATGAGAACCTGCTTCCTGGTTCATGGACAGCCTTCGCCTCACCTCATGTGTAAAGGGAGCTCTCTGTGATCTCTTTTTTAAGGATATAAATACACATATATATGGACTTTATAACCCACTTCATGAGGACTGTATAAACATATATAGGATAAATACATAAAAATACATAGGGATTTGTAATCTCATTCATGAGGGTTCCACCCTCATAACCTAATCACTTTCCAAAGGCCCTCCCTCCTAAAACCATCCTATCAGAGATTAGAATTCAGTGTATGCATGTTGCGGGACACAAACTGTTCAATCTTTAGCAGTAGGTTAACCGTTTCCCAGGTGGCTCAGTGGTAAAAAATCCTCCTGCCAGTGCAGGAAACATGAGTTCAGTCCCTAGATTGGGAAGATCCCCTGGAGGAGGAAGTGGCACCCCACTCCAGTATTCTTACCTGGAAAACCCCATGAACAGGGGAGGCTGACAGGCTACAGTCCATGGGGTCATGAGAGTCAGACACGACTGAGCAACTAAACAGCAAACTGCCGTGACAGACAGTCCCCAGGTCCCAGTGACCTCACATAATAGAAGTTTATTCGCCTCTAATGTAGCAATTCAGTGTGGGTGTTCAGCGAGCAGCTTTCTGCAGGACTCAGGAACCCAGGCCCCCTCCCTCTTGTAGCCTCGGGGCACCAGAGCCCTTTACCGGGCCCCTGCCTCTTTCCAGAAGGTAAGGGAGAGAGGATGTTTTGTGGCTCAGACCTAGACAAATGGCATAAATGACGTCCTCCTGTAATGTTAGATTGGCCAGGATGCTGTCACGTGGCCACACATCACTGCAAGGGGAGCTGGGGGATGTAGTCCTGTGTGCCCGGGAGGAGACTAAGAACTTGGCAGTCTCTTCACATCCGTTCATTCAGTGAGTGACTGAGCATGTACCGTGGTCCAGGTACTGGGACCCCGGGGATGAAAAGGACAGGTGAGCCCCTGTGCTCACAAGGCTGACTTTGCAATGGGGGCAACAAGCAGTCAGAAGAGAAACAGATTCATTATATAATGGTGAGAACTGATTCTTACTGCAAAAGAAAAAGTCCAATTAAGGGAAAAGAGAGTGTCAGGCACAGCTGCTTTAGGACGAGGTGGTCAGAGAAGGCCTTCGAGGAGGTGACCTGTAAACAAAACCTTGAAGTAAGAGGCAACCCAGGAAAATCATCTGAGGGAAGTGCATTGCAAGCAGAGCAAACAGCAAGTGCAAAGGCCCTGAGAAAACAGTGCGCCTGGCATGCTCAGAACAGCGAGGAGGTCAGAGTGGCTGGAACGGAGTGATCCAGAGAGAGGAAGAAGGAGATGAAGTTAGAGACTGGAACCCGGAGCCAGATCATGCAGGGCCCCAGGGGCCACGGGGAGGACTCTGGCTTTTCCCGAGTGAGAAGGAGGGCTCTGAGCAGGGAACAGACGTGAATGGACATGAGTGTTCACAGCCTGTCCTTGGCTGCATGTAGGGCACAGCTTGGGGTCCAGGGATGAGGGGAGACAGATGGGAGGAGGCTGCTGCCATGGTCCAGCAGGAAGCGGTGGTGGACAGGACCAAGGTGGAGTCTTAAAGGGAGGCAAGCTGGCAGGTTTGGATCTGTTTTGAAGACACAGGCAACAAGATTTGCTGTTGGACTAGATATGGGTGTGAGAGCAAAAGCAAGGTCCAGAGTGCCTCCACAGCTCTTGGGTAAGGACAGCTGAAAGTACGGAGGTGCCCTTAGGAGACAAGGAAGAGGTGAATTCAGGAGGGAAGGCTAGGAGCTCAGCTCCAGACATACTGTCGTTTATCCCTCTGAGCCACCCCATGGAGCAGGGTTATTGTCAGCCCATTTCACAGATGTAGAAACTGAGGCACAGGGAAGTTCAATCAGCGGCCTGAGGTACCAAGGTCAGTAAGTCGGAGAGCCAAAGTTCAAAGCTGTCTGGCTCCAGGGTTCACACTCAGCTGTGAGGCAAACCCCAGTGGGAGGGTAGGTTGCGCCCCACCCGGGGTCTAGGAATGATGACACAGTTCTCCTTCCTTCCAGGGGGAGCCACAGTACTCCAGTCATTCTAGCAGCAATACCCTCTCCAGCAACGCTTCCAGCAGCCACAGCGATGACCGTTGGTTCGACCCCCTGGACCCCCTGGAGCCAGAGCAAGACCCTCTCTCCAAGGGCGGTTCTAGCGACAGTGGCATCGACACCACCCTCTACACCTCCAGCCCCAGCTGCGTGTCTCTGGCCAAGACACCTCGACCAGCCAAGCCGCACAAGCCCCCGGGAAGCATAGGCCTCTGTGGGGGTGGGCGTGAGGCCACCGGGCGGTCTCACCAAGCAGACCGGCGGCGGGAGGCCTCGCCCGCCCCGGGCATCACTGGACAGAACAAGGGCTACCGACCGAAGCTGTACTCCTCGGGCTCCAGCACCCCAACAGGCCTGGCCGGGGGCAGCCGCGACCCATCTAGGCAGTCCAGGTAAGGCTCCGAATCGAGCCCGGGTTCTTCAGGGATTCTGACCACCTTCCACATCCCCCACGGTCCTGATGGTGGAGCTCCCCTCCCCAGAAATATGCTCACAGATGAGTGTGCTCACACATTAGTTTCCTTACAGATCTGGGATACCATGGACCACCCCTGGCTGCCCATCCACTGGCCTTTAAGAATCTCAGTAGAGGAAGGAAAATCCCTGACTGTCTGTCTCTGGTTCACTCTGACCCTCAGTCTCTTTTCTTTTTTCTCTTTCCCAAGACCAGTAGTTTTTATGCCTACTGGGAGTCACACACTCTTTCTATTAGGAGTGCATTTGGCTGAAGGTAACAGAAAACCAGACCCACAGAGGCTTGAGCAAATAGAGATTTAATAATTCCCCGTTGGGAAGTCCAGGGAGGGCGGAGCTGGGCTGGCACAGCAGCTTAGGGAGGCCTTGAGGCCTGGCACCCTGTGTCTTCCTGCTCCGTTGTCATCCTCATACTGGCTGTGACTTCCTGGTCTCCACATGGCTGTGGTGCCCCTGAGAGGCCTGGGGGCAGAGAACAGAGGGAAGATGGCAGCATCCTTGTTGCTCCTTAACTGTGGAAAAAGCAAAAGCTTTCCCAGAACCCTTCCACAGGCAGTGTCACCTGGCCATGTTAGCTGTAAGGAAGTCTGGGGAATGTTGGCTTAGCCTTCCAGCCTCCATAGTAAAGGGCAGTGTGGACCCCAGATGGTCTCCACTGGAGGGCTGTTCAACACACATTCCCCTGACCTGCTGGGCAGGGCCTGAGAATGTGCATTTGTACAGGGTTCCGTGTCGGTGCTGACACTGTTGGTCCCCAGACTGTGCTTTGAGAACCACTGGTAGAGAGGCAGACGGGAGTACGTGAGGACAAGCAGGCATTGACTGACCGACAACCTAGAGTCTACGCTGCGTGGGCGTGTGTGTGCTCAGTAGCTTCCGTGGTGTCTGACTCTCTGTGACCCCACGGACTGTAGCCCACCAGGCTCCTCTGTCTATGAGATTCTCCAGGCAAGAATACTGGAGTGGCTTGCAATGCCCTCCTCCAGGGGCTCTTCGCCAACCCATGTCTCTTAAGTGTCCTGCGTTGGCAGGCCGGTGCTATACCACTAGCGCCACCTGGGAAGCCCGTGCACCGCATACAATTTGAGAATCTGATGGAAGCCATGAAGTGCCTCCTGGAACAGTCATTCTGCATCACAGGAGTCAGCCTGATCCAGGGGCCCTCTGAGGTCTGCGGCCCCGGGCAAGGAGTACAGTGCTGCAGCCCCCAGTGTGGACCCCTAAGTGTGTGGGTCCACCTTCCCAGTCCACAGTGTGGACGCCTCCCTTCCCTTCCCTGACCGCAGCAAGCAGGGGCCAGGGCCGCATTAGGGATCTTCATCTCCCTTGGCTTCCTGACACCTTGGCCAGTGCCCAGACCTGAGCCTCTCTCCGCACAGAACACACGCACCTGGCAGTTGCCTCGGGCCTCCTTGACCACAGCCCCCGCTGGACCCGGGTCTTGGTCTGTGTAGACATGTCTGGTTTTTTGGGTTTTTTTTAAAGGTAAAGCAGTACTTCGCTGGTGGTCCAGTGGTTAAGACTGCTTCAAATGCAAGGGGCACAGGTTGGATCCCTGGTCGGGGAACTAGATCCCATGGGACACAAGACATGGTCCAAAAAAAAAAATGTTTTTTAAAAAGGTAGAGCAAAAATCTCCCTCAAAGTTCTTAGTGTGATGGTGCAAAGTCCTTTAGTCCAGTCTAGTCCATTCAGAATGTTTGAGTGCTGCTCGCCACCTCCTTCAAGGATCGCATGACCTTGCAGTGGTCTTAACTAAACTCGGGTTCTGCTGCTCGTCACTCGAAAGCCAGTATTTGAGAGACTGGCGTTGGCTGGAAAGAAAAGTATACTGTAGTCTGAGGGTCCTGGAGCTTAGAGATTCAAGTATAACTAGATTGTAAGACCAAGGGGCTACTGACACTGACCGATTTTGAAACCTCCATGTTTGGGAATGCTCGCGTGTCCATGCTGTCCCTCACCCTGGCCTCAGCCCTCCTGGAGTCAGGAGCCAGGAGAAAGGTGAGTGTGGAGAGGAAGGGTCTCCCAGAGACTTAAGTCTCTGTCACAGTCTGCCTCACTAGACAGATCTCTCTTTTTTTTTAATTTATTTATTTACTGGCTGTGTCAGGTCTTAGTCACAGCACACAGTGTCTTGTTGAGGTCCTCGGGCTCCAGAGTGCTTGAGCTCTCCAGTTGAGGCATACGCACTCAGTAGTACTGGCACTCGGGCCCAGTTGCTCCTGGACATGTGGGATCTTAGTTCCTAGACCAGGGGTCGAACCCACGTCTCCTGCATTGCAAGGCAGAATCTTAATCTGCAGACTACCAGGGAAGTCCTTAGATAGATCTGAATCATTTGAGCTCACGGGCTCCTTTGAACAGCTCCTTCATTCATTTATCTACCATTCATTTCATTCACAAATACCTCTCAGGGACTTGTTTTGTCCCAGGTTCTAGGCTGAGAGCTGAGGAGAAGGAACATGCAAATTCAGATGAGACGCCTTGCCCTCCCCTCACCCACTATCCATTGAGGGAGACAGACTAGAATCAGGTCATCATTGAGACACGTCTAAGGGCACCCACCAAGAGGGACTTGCTGCCATGGGGTCCCCAGGTCTCCCCTGCTGGGCACAGGCCTGTGGTAGTAAAGCTGAGTAGCTGAAGGGTTTTGGAATGTGTGCTATAAAAGCAGCGGTGCTGGGGAGTAGACCGTGGCTGAGGCAGGAGGAGTGGGTATAAAATTACCCTGTGTCTGAGAGAAGGATTTGCTGAACCCAGAAATGAAGGGAGTAAAATGGGAGAGGCACCGCTTCAAAAGAGGGCCCTGTGGTTGGGAGCTTTAATTTGCATGCAGACAATTGATGCTAATTGCAAATCATTCTTATCTACTCATTAAAGCTGCTTCCTGAAGTTTTCTCCTAGGCAACCAGGCTTTAGTGTGGAGCAGCCTTTTCCAAAATGGGGTGCTCAAGGTAATTTGGGTGGTGCGAGGAGGAAAATGTTTTATTTTAAATGGATATTAGGAAAAGTGTTATCAACCCATCCCCTGATTTTACAGATACTGCCTTGGACAAGTTAAGGAAAATTAATTGATTTAAAGAAATAAACATATTCACAGTTGATGAGAGTGTGGACTCCAGAGTCAGCCCACTGGGGTTTGAGCCCTGCCTCTGCCTTGTCTTGGCTGTGTGGCTTTGGACAAATGACTGAACCTCTCTGGGCCTCGGTTTCCTCATCTGTACAATGGGGGCCTAGTCACTGTCCCTAACTAAGGCCGTGTCAGTGTCCCTAGCTGAGACCCTGATGCTGTCATTAAGGTCCTGACACTGTCCCTAACTAAGGACCTGAGCTATTTCTAACTAACGTTTCAAACTGTCCCTAACTAAAGCTGGACCCTCTCACTAATAGCCTGAAGCTGTCCCTAACCAAGGCCCTGATTCTGTCCCTAAGACCCTGAGTGCGTGCTTAACTGCTAAGACGTATCCAACTCTCTGTGACCCCATGGACTATAGTTCACCAGGCTCTTCTATCCATGGGATTCTCCAGGCAGGAATACTGGAGTAGCTACCCATTCGCTTCTTCGGGGGATCTTCCCGACCCAGGGATTGAACCCACGTCTCCTGCATTGGCAGGCAGATTCTTTACCACTGAGACACCTGGGAAGGGCAGCTGAGGCCCTGACTGCCCCTGAAGCCCTGAGGCTGTCCCAAACTCAAAGCCTGACTCTGTCCTGACAACCTGAGCATCAGCATCTATTTAGGGACAGAGCCCTTAGTGTTCACAGTCAATGTGGGCGACAGATCCACCTCCAGTGACAGCCCATAGTGGCCAGGCCAGGGTGAGGGAAGCCCTCGGGGTGTGGCAGCCCAGAGGAGGGGCCCAACTCAGTGTGGGGGGAGCTTCCCTGGAGAAAAGAGGCTGAGCTTCTAGGAATAAGGAGGGCGGAGTGTTCCACACAGAGAGGGCGTGCAGTCCCACTCACCCCGCTGGCCCTCCCACCGTCTTCCCAGAGGGTCGCTGAGCACCTGTGCTCAAGGGGCCCACATGTGCCTCTGACTGCCGCTGGCCGTACACTGCCCCTCGCTCGGGGCAGCTCTGTGCTTCTGCTGTCTGTCATAGGTCCATTCCCTGGGACGGGGCCAGAATGACATCCTGCTGCCCAGTCGGCTCCCCGCAGGCAGGCACGAGCACTCTGTGGCTGCCCTTGTGTCTCCTTCTGGGGCCTTTGTAGCCCAGCACTTCTTGCTCATTCATGTAGCAGGCACCAAGTGTATGCACTGCTCTCTGCCTCAAACAGGTTCCCTGGCTCTCCTGGAACAGGGTGCTGGGAGAGACAGCAGGCAAATAATTACAAAAGCAATGAATGAATTACGCCAGGGGTGCCTGCAGGGCAAACCTCCTGGGATCTGAGGGGATGTGATGCATGACTGGAGGGGTGTCTTATCTAACGGGATGGGTGGGGTGGCAGGAAGGGATAATTTCCCTGAGGACTAGTCATTTCTCCCAAGGACCAAAGGGTTAAGAGGGAAGGAGCAGGTAAAGTGGCTTCTGGAGAACTGATGATTTCATCTTGATGCAGTTATGTGGGCGTTTGATTTGTAACTGTTTGTTAAATTGTACATATATGTTTTGTACACTTTGCTATATGTGGGCTATTTTACAAATTTTTTTAAGAGAAAATGGAAAGATGATGTATGGAGAAGTGTCCCTATGAGCAGAAATAGCAAGTGCAAAGGCCCTGGGGTGGGGAGGAGGGTGGGTGCCAGCCGGTCACAGGCCCCTTGGCTCCAAGATGGAAATTGGGAGGGCAGCTGATGGGAAGCTGAGGAGCTTGGCAGGGGCCAGACCAAACAAGGCCCTGTCAGCCACAGCACAGAGTTTGGACTTAGTCCTAAGAGCTGTGGGCAGCAAGGAAATATTTCAGCAGAAAGGATGATACAGGCAGATAGATGTTTTGAAAGATGGTACCGGAGGCAGGATTGGAGAAGTGTCAGGGATGGGGCTGAGGCTGAAACATCAGTGAGAAGGGAGGAAGGGGGCCTGGGCCAGAGGGCAGAGCAGCTGTGGATGTGTCAGCAGTGGTACTGCCAGGACGTAAGAAGGGAGGAGACAAAGGTCCAGGACAGTGCTGGCAACTGCTCATGTCAGGAGGCCACTGCAGACGGGGGTCTTGAGATTCGTGAGAGAGTAGAGGAGACGGGGCCAAGCAGTCCCGAGAGGAATGTTCCTCTTTTTTCTGGTTGTGCTGGGTCTTCAGTGCGGCATGCAGGCTTTTGTTATAGCTCGTGGGGTTTCTCTAGTTGTGGTGCACGGACTCTCTAGTTGTGCCGCATGGGCTCTAGAGTACGTGGACTCAGTAGTTGTGGCCCATGGGCTTAGTTGCCCCGTGGCATGTGGGATGTTAGTTCCCCAACCAGGAATCAAACCCATATCCCTTTCATTGGAAAGAAGATTCTTAACCACTGGACCACCAGGGAAGTCCCCAGGAATGTTATTCTTATGTTTATTGTTGTTTAGCCTCTGAGTCATGTCTGACTCTTTGCAACCCTATGAACTGTAGCCCACCAGGCTTCTCTGTCCATGAGATTCTCCAGGCAAGAATATTGGAGTGGGTTGCCATTTCCTTCTCCAGGGGATCTTCCTGACCCAGAGATAGAACCTGTTTCTTGCATTGTCAGGCAGATTCTTTACCACTGAACTGCAGGGGAAATCCATGTTCTTACGTTTACTGACCCTAAAGCACCTACTGTATGCCAGGTACCGTTCCAAACACAAAGTCGACAAAGGGACACAGAGGAACAAAGTTGAGTCCCTCTTTTGTGGAACTGACACTCTCCTGGAGAGAAAGCAAGGCAGACAGACAACTGAGCAGCCATGTTAATATGTCAGGTGGAGATATGGTCTGGGAAGAAAACCCAGCTAGGCAGAGGTCCCGGAAGGCCTCTTGGAGGAGGTGATATTTTGTAGGACGCATGGAAGTGATCCAGGCAGGGGAAATAGCAAATGCCGAGTCCCTGAAGGTAAACTCATTTGCGGTGTTCTAGAGATGCTCTGCTGGCCAGACAGGCTGAATGGGAGAATGGCAGGAGGTCTGATTTGCACGGTGGGCAGGGACCCAGCTCAAGCAGGCTTACCAACCATGATCAGATGCTGGGTTTTGGTTCTGAGAGACATGGGAGCCACAGAACATAATCTGACTTGTGTTTTAAGATCACTGTGGGCTCCTCAGGGGAACGTGGGCTGTCTGGGGTAGTAGGGATTGAGTTTGCCAGCACAACTCAAGAACTGACTGCCTGCCAGGGAAGGGAAGGGCCCCGCCATGCTCAAACCCTCCCACCCACTCCCTCCACGCACTCCAGCCCTCCCGTGGAAACCGCTGCCGCCTGTAGCAGCTTGTGCCCGTGGATGATTCCAGTGACTTCACAGACTCTCCCCTCAGACATTCGTCATGGGAGCCCGGCTTCCAGGCACGGGGCCAGGCGCCAGTGCCTGCTGCGGGCACGCCAGTGGGCTGAGCGATCCCAGGCGGGCAGCCACCTGGCCCCCCGCCCTCTCTCAAGGCAGCACACGCTCCAGAGCCCCCTGGGTTTCCAGAGCAATTTGTCGGCGCTGTTTAGAGGCAGTGAGCGGCGATGAGAGGCTCTCAGCTCCACGTGGCATTCCTGGGCGGGCGGGCAGGCAGGCAGGAAGCCTGCGGCCCTGCTTCCGCAGGAAGGGCCCTTGCTTCCGGGATCCCTTCCTGGGGGCACATCGCTGAAAGGTAACAGGAGGCCCTCAGGGTCCACTGGGCCCCACCCCGCCCGTGTAGGCTGGGAAGCCAGGGTTAAGTGGAGACACCTACTTGGAGAATCACTGTCAGCTTGGGAAGAGGAACTCAGGCCATCTCCAGAAACTCCAGGGAAGGAGAATACCAAGCAGAGATCATGGGGTGGGGCAAGGGGAGTGCAAAGGCCCTGAGGTGGCAGTGTGTCTGTTGTGATTGAGGAACAGTGTCCATGTGACCAGAGCAGAATGAGTGAGAAGGGGGAGTGGGATGCTGAGGGCAGAGAGGGGTCAGCCCAGATGGTGTAGGGCCCTGCGCACTGGGGAGGACTCTGACCCTGAGCTGAGGAGAGTGGTGATGGCTCTCACCCTCTGGCTGGGTTTGGGGGTGAGGGCAGGAGGAGGCCACTGTGGGGATACCTAGGCACTGTGGTTGGAGGTGGGGTGGAAGTGGCTGGTGGCAGTTGGAGTCCCCATTGATTTTGTGACATGAAGTTTTTGCCCCATATTGTCACTCCTTCCAGTTTCTGAAGACCTGATGTTTTTGCTCCCAGGCTGAAGGGCAGAATGTTGCCACGTGTGGCTCCTACACTGAGCCTGATCATTCCAGCCATGTGCAGGGACTGATTCAGCTCTCAAGCCCCTGCCAGACACCAGGCAGAAAAGGCCCCACAGAGGCCCCCCTGGGGGTATCTGGTGAGCAGCACTTCCCAGGCTCTGGCCTCTGACTGCCTGTGTCCAGGTCACAGCTCCACCACTAACCATCTGTGTGGTCTCCACCAGGCTCCTTAGTTTCTCTGAGGCTCAGTTTCCTCATCTATACAACGGAGGTGAAGGTAGACTCTGTGGTCCAAGGTGCGAGGATACACCCACACCGTGGGTTTGAAGCAGCCAGCACAGGGCCTGAGACATAGCTGGTCCAAGTACACCAGCTGCTGCTAGGTTCGGTTCTCACGTGTTGTGTATTTTTCATGACTACCATTGTCATCGAAAGTACAGGTTGGTGGTTAAACAGAACGCCTCCTGAGCCAGGCTGCCTGGCTTTGTATCCTGGTGCTGTCCTCAACGGGGAAGGCAATGGCACCCCACCCCAGTACTTTTGCCTGGAAAATCCCATGGACGGAGGAGCCTGGTAGGCTCCAGTCCATGGGGTCGCTAAGAGTCGGACACGACTGAGTGGCTTCACTTTCACTTTTCGCTTTCATGCATTGGAGAAGGAAATGGCAACCCACTCCAGTGTTCTTGCCTGGAGAATCCCAGGGACAGGGGAGCCTGGTGAGCTTCCGTCTATGGGGTCGCACAGAGTCGGACACGAGTGAAGCGACTTAGCAGCAGTAGCAGCAGCAGCAGCTGTCCTCAACCAGTTATGTAATTTGGGGCGTTATTTTTTAAAAAAATCTCTCTGGGCCTCAGTTTCCCCACTTGGAACATAGGGAGAGTGGTACTTCCTGCCTCATGGGATTGCTGGGCTGCTGAATGAAGTGATGCTCTGAGATGCTTGGAGCAGGGCCTCACTGCGTGCCGCTGCCCTCACTGCCACCTGCTCCGTCAGTGCTCTTCCTCCCAAAGGCAAAAGCAGGACTCCCCCGGTGATCTGGTGGTTAAGAGTCCACCTGCCAATGCAGAGGACGAGGGTTCTGTCCCTGGTCTGGAAGGATTCCACATGCCGTGGGGCAACTAAGCTCATGCTCCACAGCTACTGAGCCCCCACACTAGAGCCTGTGAGCCTCAAGCACTGAAACCCGAGCACTCTAGAGCCCGTGCTCTACAACAAGAGAAGCCACCGCAACTAGAGAGTAGCCCACACTCACCGAAATTAGAGAAAACCTATGCACAACAACAAAAACCCAGTGCAGCCAAAAAAATAATAGTAAGGCAGGGGCACAGCTCCCTTTGTGCCTGTTGCCCGCCCGGGGCCACCCATCAGCCTCCCCAGGGATGAACAGACCAGAGCATGGCGCTCTCCCAAGCAGCTGTGCAGTTTCTTCATTCAGCCTACAATTTTTCTGCTTTCACTCCAACAAAAGCTTAACTGCTCCCCCTGAGATATGGCACAGGTAACTGCCCAGCCTCTCTGGGGGAAGGTGGGATGAGGGTACAGAGCAGAATGTCCCCTCCGCAGCCCTGGCTGAGCCCGGAGCCTGGGCGTTTAGCCCCTGGACACACCACATCCCTGTGTATCTGCAGCTCCAAAAGCACATTCCAGTGCCCAGGCCTACCCTGAGCACTTTGTGCAGATATGATCTCATGAGGCAAGTGTGTCATTGCCTCGATTCTCAGAGGAGGAAACTGAGGCTCGTTGAAGGGAAGGGGCTTCAGCAAAGATCACAGCATGTCAGTCGGGGCTGGGATTGGACCCCAGGTCAAGTAAGCAGCATGGTCCATGTTAGCATGGTTCTCAGGCAGTGCTACTGCCTCGTTTTTCAAGCTGAGGCTCGGGCAGGGCACCTGGCCTTGCAGGTGCTTCAGAGAAAAGGTGTATTCACTCTTGATTGGCAGGTGGGATAAGAACTCCACCCTGTACTTGGCACCTGGCGCAGCTCCTGGTCCAAGGGGAAGTGAGAAGGGGTACCTGTCTGAGCGGGCCAGGTCAAGATGGACAGCATATTCAGGATAGTTCTTTGTGGCCCTGCTATGTGGGGGGGGCACCCGTTCACGCCTGAGGCTGGTAGAGGTTGAAAGCAGGGACAGTCGTGGGAATGCCTTTGGCTCCAAGCAACAAGTCCCAGCTCAATTGGAGGAAGTCTGTTACCTCTGAGAACATGAAGTCCCACACTAGGGAGGGCCCCATGATTGGGGAATTTACTGACTCAAGGACTCAGGTTCTTTCCCTTTCTTTGTTCTGTCTCCATCGGCCTGCAGACTGGCTCCCCTCATAGTTTCAAAGTGACTGTCCAGATAGTCACCATGTCAAGTGGAAGAAGAGGTGACATTTACTACAGGTGGTCTTTGTTAGTTTTCCAGTGAGGAAACCTTCCCCAGAAGTCACCTAGCAGACAGTCCACACATGCACCTGATGCTTTACTGTCCACAAGTAGATCACAGACTTACCCCTGACCCATCCCAGACAGGTGGCATCCAGCATTCAGGATTGTGCCCTGGGCTGGGTGCCAGGTCACCTTCCTTGAGGATGAGTAAAACCAGCCTTCATTTACAAGGTGACGAGGAATAGGAGACACCCAGTGCCTGCCTCAGGCTGAGGGAGCAAGCCCATCCTAAATGGGGCAATGGATGGAGCCAGCTGGCAGACACAGAGAAAGAGCTGTTCTTTTTCTCTTCCTTTGATTATTATTATTTTGGCCATGCTGGGTCTTTGTTGCAGCACACAGGCTTTCTCTAGTTGTGGCTTGGGGCAGGGGCTCTATAGTTGCAGTATGTGGGCTTCTCGTTGCAGAGCATGGGCTTAGTTGCCCTGTGGCATGTGAGATCTTAGCTCCCCAACTGGGGATCAAACCTGCATCCCCTGCACTGGGGGGCAGATTCTTAACGACTGGACCCAATCTTCCTTTTGTTTCTTTGTCATCTCTTGTTTGTTTTTTCCAGCTCATAAAAGCTGAACATGCCTGATGACAGGATAGAGAAATATGTACTGTAGAAATATAAAAGTTAGGGTTAAAACCAGTTAGGATATATTCATAGAGTGGACCACCTGCAGCCATTGAAAGGAGAGGGTTTTGTGTGGACTGACATGAGAGCTCCAGGGCATCGTGTTAAGGTCAAAGCCAGGTGCGGAGCAAGCTCATGATAGGCTGCCATTTATGTTAAAAAGGAAAATTGGGAGGCTACACACACTGGGCTCCCTGTTGAAGAAAGGGGAAAAGTCAAGGTTACCTCAAAGGAGGAGACTGAGCTGTCAGACAGCACTTTCATTTCTGCCCTGTGCTGTGTATGTGGTTTCATCTCCCCCGTCATTACTGCCTCCAGAGATAATCAGTGTGCACTCCTCCAGAGATTTTTCTCCAAATCTGTACCAGCCCAGGTCTATCAAACATATTTTGACAGTTACCCAAAACAGGAAAAGCATTTTACATTACACCCCAGTGTGGACATCCTCAGTAAAGTTTCACAAAACCACTTACCCTTATCTCATATGAGGTACACTGAGGTTTTTTATTCCAGTCTGTTTCTCCCCACCCCCTACCCCAAGTAACAGTCAAGATCTAGTAAGTTGATTTCATGTCCACAGTTGGGGAAAAAAACTACACATTTCCTTTTCATTAAAAAAAAAAAAGACACCCCCCTCCAAAAAAAAGCCCAATAAACATTTGACAACATATGTACATTTAAAAAAAGAAAAAGCACGCTTTGCATGATGCCTTGTTTCTACTTCCTGTAGCTCAGGCATCTGTCTTCATCCATAAACAGAAGTTGACCTCATTCTTCACACTAGCTGCGTAGTTTTTGATCATATGGATATGCTTGGACTGATCTAAGAATTCAGGCCATGTCCAGCTTTTTCTTGTTTACACACAGCATTGTAGTGACCATCCTTGTATGTGCCTGCATGTCCTTGTGCAGACTTTTCTGTGGCATGGATTTCTGGGAGATCAGATGCTAGACTGACACTACTCACATCTTTCCATTCAGCTCAGACACTGTCTCCCCCTTGGGGAAGCCCCTGTGACCTCCCCAGATAAAGTCCGAGCCTGATGTTACATGCTCCATGACTCCCTGGACATCCCCTCACCAGTGGACAACCTTGGACCTGTTGACAGATGTTGCTAATTTATAGGAAGTCTATATAAGTCAGTCAGAGCTTGCATTTTAAAATCCATTCTGACAGTCTGCCTTAGGATCGGGATGTTTCAGTATTCACATTTAATGAAGTTACTGATGATAATTAGATTTGCGTTTGCCATTTTACACTTTGTTTTCTATGTTTACTATCTTTCTCCTTTGTTCTTCCTTTACCTTTTATGTTAAATTAGTTTTAGTACAACATTAGGATTCCTCTTAACTTTAATTGTAGTATGCATCTTATCAATGTATTTCAAATTAGTGCTAACTGAATACCAACAAAATATAGAAACTTTCCTCCAATAAAGCCCCATTCCTTTCCCTCTCCTTTGTGCTATTACTGTCATACATTCTACATCCATATATGTTATAAACCAAACAATATAGTGTTATTATTGCCTTGTACAGTCTTACATGTAACTTTAGAAGTTAGAGAAGAAATAAGAGAACCTAAATATTCTATGCTGGTGCTCAGTTGTGTCCAACTCTTTGTGGCCCCATGTCTATAACCCACCAGGCTCTTCTGCCCATGGGATTTTCCATGCAAGAGTACTGGAGTGAGTTGCCATTTCCTTCTCCAAAATACTCTATGAAGTCTTTTATTTTAACCCATTCTTACCATCTTGGACCCTTCACTTCTTCATGTGAATTCAGGTCATCACCTTCAGTCATTTCCTTTCAGCCCAGGGAATTTTTACTTATTAGGGAGATGTGCTAGCAATGAATTCTCTGAGTCTGTTTTATCTGGGGACATCTTTATTTTGCCTTCATCAGTGAAGGATAGTTTTGCTGGACATAGAAGTCTTGATTGATGGTTTTTTCTCTCAGCACCTTGAAAATACCACCCCATTCTTGGCAACCCACTCCAGTATCCTTGCCTGGAAAATCTCATGAACACAGGAGCCTGGTGGGCTGCAGTCCATGGGGTCATAAAGAGTGGGGAACTACTGAGCAAATAACACACACTTCTATTGGTTCAAATGACAGGTCAGCAGTTGATTGTATTGATTTCCTCTGTATATGATGAATCTTTTTCTCTTGGTGCTTTCAGAGGTTTTATCTTAGTGCTTGACTTTCACTTATTTTTCTGGATGAAGTCTTTGTGTTTATCCTGGTGGAGATTTGTTGAGTTTCTCAAATGTGTAGATGAATGTTTTTTTTATCCAGTTTGAGAAGCTTTTAGCCATTATTCCTCCAAACCTTTCTTCTGCCCCTTTTTCTCTTCTTCTGGAACCCTCACTGAGGTTCTACTGTGGCAGAACTTGCTTGTTCATTGAGCTGGGCAGGGGGATAGGAGGAGCCCCAGGCTAAAACGTCAAATTCCCTCTGTTCTTACCCTGAAGTTCAGTTTTTCAAGAAAATAATACTTGGATTGTTGCATGTCCTTGGTCAATTTCCAGAGTGCTGAAACGGTTGTTTTTGTTGATTTTGTGCTTGGTGGGGAGACAATTTGCCAGTCTTCTCATTCATCCATAGTCAGAAGTCCCACCCTTTAATATTGCTAAATTGACCTTCAGTAAGTTTTTATTAACTTGCACTCCAAGGACATTAATTTTCCCATTAAAGACCTCTTACTTGAAGTGGAATTTTATTTTAAAGTTTTAAAAGCTGATTTGCTTCAGTGGGGTCAGCAGTTGGGTCCCCAAGAGTTGGGTCCTAATTAACCACATGAGGTTCATTGTAGCATTAACTCCACGGGAATCCAGCATTTGGAATATCGAACTGTGGTTTTAGATTAGATCAGCTAGAGTGGTGTCTGATGTGTATTAGTGCTCAAAAAATCTTTTAGTGAAGATACTATGTGGCAAGGCATAAGTTTAACAAAAATAAGTTACAGAACAATTTATTAGCACAGTCTCAGTTATATGAAAACATAATTCTCACAACCTTCAAATAAAAGGCTCCTGTTTTCCAGTTGTATACACATTTTTCTTTTTGTCTGTTTTTCTTTTTCTTTCTTTCTTCTTCCTTTTTTTTTTTTTAAGCCGTGCTGTGCTGCTTGTGGGATTTTAGTTCCCTGGCCAGGGATCGAACCCAGGGCCCCAGTAATGAAAGTGAGTCCTAACCACAGACCACCAGGGAATTCCCAACCTGTGTGTTTTAACCATAGGAAAGGGTTAAGAAAGAAATACAGCAAACTGTAAACCATGGTTACCTCCAGATATGGGTCGGCAGGACCCCCACCTTCAGCTGTGTAGGTTGTGCTCAGGATACAAGGAATCTCCGGGGGGGTGGGGAATCATCCACCCACAGAGGGTGACTTTTTTAGATACCCATAGAGGTACCAACTGTGCTAGGAGGACATCACTGGGAGGGGATGGGGGCTGTGAAGGAAGCATTACCTTTTCTCCACATAGACATCTATGTATTAGAATTTTCACGTCAGTATCTCTCCTGTGTAAATGAACTTCTTTATTGTTTGTTTCCCAAGAGTAAACTTAAACAGATTGACTTTTCGAAACATGGGACAGAGTTGGTTTACTTTTCTAATTTTTACATTGCAGCGATATGAGCTCAAGAACCGGCTACCCCGCTCAGGTTCACAAGACAGCCAGCACCGAGACCCCGAGGCCCTCACAGCTGGCCCAGGCCAGCGCCTTCCAGCTCTCCACCTCTGTCCCCAAGTCCTTCTTCTCCAAGCAGCCCGTGCGCAGCAAGCACCCCACAGGCTGGAAGAGGACAGACGAGCCCCCGCCACGGCCACTCCCCTTCACTGACCCAAAGAAGTAAGTGCCTGGGCACCTGGTGAGGCACCCCCAGAGCCAAGCTTGGCATCTCGGGGCAGGGGGAGGGTGACCCCTCGCTCCCTCATATGTCAGTCACCATGCCAGTCTACACACTGGAATACAACTGCACACAGGCTAACAGGGTCCCTGCCCTCCAGGGGGCCATGCTGGTTGGGGAAACGGACAGCAAATAGGGTGACCAAGAAAAGTGTGCAGAGTCAGATCGTGGCGAGCCTTGTGACACATCTGGATGAAGAACATTCCAGGCAGAGGGAACAGCAACTTACAGACCCTGAGGCAGGAGCAGGCTTGGTCTGCGGGGGGAAGGCCAGTGTGGCTGGGACCATGTGAGCACATGAGGTCAGAGAGGCAGTGAGCACAGACTGTGGAGGGTTCTCTGGGCCCCAGGTAAGGGCCTGGGCGTCTGCTGTAATTCAGGGGGAACCACAGAAGGGTCTGAAACAGAGGGGGACAGACCTAAGTTGGTTATTCACAGGGCCCCTGTGGCTGCATGTGGAGCATGGCCTGCAAGGGACCAAGAGACGGGGCGCTAGTGTGATGGTCCAGGCAGGACACAAGAGGCCTGGGGTGGGATGGAGGCTGAGGAGGAAGAAGGAGTCAGCTTTGGGATAGATTCTCTGGAACGGGAGCCAGCAGGTTCCGCTGGCAGATGGGATGTGGTGTGAGAGAAAGAGCGAGGTGGAAGGTGATACCAGGTCTTTCAGCCTGGAGGATGGGCAGACTCTCCTTGAGCTGAGATAGGGACTGAGTAGGGAGTGGGCTCGGGGTTGGAACTGTAGAATGAACTGTAAACCATGGGTCCCTCCAAGTGGGGAGCTCCAGAGCTCAGGCCTGGACGGGTTGCCTTTTTTTATTTTTTAGCTGCACTGGGTCTTGGTTGCTGCACGAGGGCTTTCTCTAGTTGCAGTGAGCAGAGGCTACTCTCGTTGCGATGCACAGGCTTCTCTTTTGGTGGCCTCTCGTTGGAGCACAGGCTTTGTGGCACATGGGCTTCAGTAGTTGCAGCTTGCAGGCTCTATACAGTACAGGCTCAGTAACCCTGAGGCGTGTGGGATCTTCCCAGACCAGGGATCAAATCAGTATCCCCCGCATTGGCAGGCGGATTCTTAGCCACCGGACCACCAGGGAATCCCACAGACAGATTACTGTTGTGATGTGCAATAGACACGGAAGAGGCAGTCAGTTAAAGAGTCTGGAGCTCCAGGGAGAGGCCAGGTTGGAGAGAATGGGGCTATTGTTAGCATAAAGGCTGGAGAGGAGGGGGATGTAGGCCTCCACCTGAGATCCCTCAGTGTTCATACAAGGAGGAGGAGCCCAGACGAATGTGGGGTCTGAGACCCCAGGGGTGACGACTGGGAGCAGTCAGGGAACCGAGCATGGGGTTGAGCCTCCCAGAGGTGACTGGAGGATGCCAGAGAGAAGCCAGGGCAGAACAGGAGGCAGCTGGTTTGGGGCATTTTGCTCTGAAACCAAAAAGAAGAGAGGAGTGGTCAGTCAAAACCCAGTTCCTTGAATTTGGAGGTTTTATTTATTTTAATTTGGCTGTACTGCGCAGCACGTGGGATCTTAGTTCCCCAACCTGGGATCAAACCCATGCCCCCTGCATTGAAAGTGTGAAGTCTTAACCACTGGACTACCAGGGAAGTGCTGATTTTTGAAGTTAGAGTACAATGATACTGAAAATTTATCCAGTACTCACTACATGCCAGTTTTGGTGCTGAGCTCTAGTCCATGAATTGATTCACTGAATCCATCTCAACCACCCTTCCATGAGTTGTTCAGTCATTCATTTCCGACTCTGCAACCCCATGGACTGCAGCATGCCAGGCTTCACCATCTCTTGGAGTCTGCTCGAACTCATGTCCATTGAGTCGGTGATGCCATCCAACCGTCTCATCCTCTGTCACCTTCTCATCCTGCCCTCAATCTTTCTGAGCATCAGGGTCTTTTTCAGTGAGTTGGCTGTTCTCATCCGGCAGCCAAAGTATCAGAGTTTCAGCTTCAGCATCAGTCCTTCCAGTGAATATTCAGAGTTTATTTCCTTTAGGATTGACTGGTTTGATCTCCTTGCAGTCCACAGGACCCTCAAGAGTCTTCTCCAGCACAACAGTTGGAAAGCATCATCACATTCTTTGGCTCTCAGCCTTCTCCATGGTCCAACTCTCATGTCCGTACATGACTACTAGAAAAATCATTTCTAGTGATTTTTGACTAGACAGACCTTTGTCGGCAAAGTGATGTCTTTGCTATTTAATATGCTGTGTAGGTTTGTCATAGCTTTTCTTCCAAGGAGCCGGCATCTTTTAATTTCATGGCTGCAGCCACCGTCCCCAGTGCTCCATGAAGCAGACCTGTCATTTGCCCAGCTTTACTGCTGAGGCCCAGAGGCTCACAGCTGGGAAGGGGTGGAGCTTGGGTCAGAACCCAGAAAGCCATGGCTCCTCTTCAGGTGGGGGGCCTGCCCTCCTCCATCCTATTCTCTGTAACATCCTCTCTCATGACCTGGAGGGGGCTGTTCAGATGTGTGGTGACACAGAGCTCATAAGGAGAGAGGTGTCAGGAGACAGAAACAGGATCCCTGGAGAGGTGGGCGAGCGAACAAGCCAAGAATCCAGTTCACGCTGCTCGCTGACAGCCAGGGGCCACTCTGCAAACTAGATTTTGATCCTCCCCTCCTCTGACTAAAACCTCCAGCGGCTTGCCCCACTCCCAGGACTAATGACAAAGGCGCTCCTTTCCTGAGCGCATATATCGTACCAGGCACTAGCGCACCGTGCGCTTTGCCCAGACTCCCACCTGGACCCTGCACAACGCGCCCGTCACCCCTCTGCCCTCACCTCCACGCTCCCCCAGGCTTGCTCCACTCCACCCACCCGGCCTCTCCCAGCTCCTCGGTCTTGAGTCCCACCAAGTGTAGGCCAACCTCAGGGCCTTTGCAGTGGCCGTCACCAGTTTCTGGAATGCTCTTCCTCCACATTTTGTGGCCGAGGTGGGATTCCAGAGCTTGGTCTGGTGCCACCTCCTCATTCGGGTCTCCCCAGCCTTCCGTCCCCGCTGCCATCACTCCATCCCTGGTCTCTGTTCCACGGCCCATTCCTCCACTGGAAAGGTGACAATCTTGGTCACAAGACAGGTGTCACCTGACACTGTGTGGGCACTCCATCAGTGAGTGGGATGTCTGAGCTTCACATCACACTCCATTCTCACTGTAACCCCATAAAATATGGCCCTTACTCTGCTCCTCCATGGGAGCAGCCGCCCTGGCCTCCCCGGCACGTGTGCTGTCCCTTCTGCCTGGGTGCCCCCTGCCCCACCAGTTCTGTCCTGCCCACCTGGAGTTTGCTCAGGCTGCCATAACAAAGCACTGCAGACTGGGGGCTCAACAGCACAAGTGTCTTTCCTCAGTGCTCTGGAGGCTGGAGGCTGGAGCCAAGGTGGAAGCAGGGTTGGTTCCCTCTATGGGCGGAGAGGAAGTGTCTGTACCACACCTCTTTCATGGCTTCTGGTTGATTCGCCAGCAGTGTGTGGGGTTCCATGTAGATACATCTGGGTGTGTGTCTCTGTGTCCACATCTCCCATTTTTATAAGGACACCAGTCATTAGATTAGGGTCGCTCTTAATTGCCTCATTTTACCTTGATTGGGCTTCCCTAGTGGCTCAGATGGTAGAGAATCTGCCTTCAGTGCAGGATACCTGGGTTTGATCCCTGAGTCAGAATGATCCCCTAGAGAAGGGAATGGCAACCCACTCCAGTATTCATGCCTGAAGAATCCCATGGACACCTGGAGAAGGAAATGGCAACCCACTCCAATATTCTTGCCTAGAGAATCCCATGGACAGAGGAGCCTGGTGGGCTGCAGTCCACGGGGTCACAAAGTGTCGGACACGACTGAGTGACTTCACACACTCACACACACGTTTTCTTAAATAAAAATTAACCATGTTTATATTCTGAAAAAAAAAAAAAAAGAATCCCATGGACAGAGGAGCTGGCAGGCAACATAGTCCACGGACTCACAAAAAGTCGGACACGACTGAGCGAGTAACACTTTGACTTTACCTTGATTATCTCTGGAAAGACACCATTTCCACATCAGGCCAAATTCTGAGACTTGGGACTTCAACATATCATTTGGAGGAAACCCATAATACCAGCCCTCAGGTCTCACACAGACCTGCCATCCTCAAAGAAACTCTTCCAAGCCCCACACCAGGCTCATCCGTCCCATGGACCCCACACTTCTTCCCCTGCTTGGCCTCTATCCAGAGTACGTCACACAGTCATTTGCTAGAGATTCGGTTCTTCCCTGTCAACCCATTGGACTAAAGGTACTGGAACAGCAGACCCACCAGAGCCCCATCCAGGACAGGGTATGTAGCAGCGCTCAGAAAATACACCTGGCAGACTTCCCTGGTAGTCCAGTGGTTAGGACTCCACACCTCTACTGCAGGGGCACAGGTTTGATCCCTGGTCAGGGAACTAAGATCTTACATGCCACCGTGGCATAGCTGAGAAAAGTATATACCTGGATAGGTGACAGCCAAAAACAAACAGCAGCCCCCCTTTTCCCACCATAAGATCCAAAGGAAGCTTTTTATGTATGTACATGCATTGTGTAAAAATATGTAAACTAAATATATAAAATACTGGGGGACACAGAGTAGTTTCGTGGTTTCTTACATTTATTAATTTGGTTACAGATACATTTTTTAAATCACATGCTTTAAGTAATATGTTAACTTAGGATTAATGCTTTTGTCCACATTCTTTTAAGAAAGCTGCTCTATTCAAACTCTCCCTGAGCATTTTGGAAATGTCTTTGTCATTGTTAGAGACACTTCTGAGTCACCTAACCTAGTTTTCCAGAAAACATTGTCTTTACTTCCAGCTAAAGTATTTGAGGCTAAACATGTTTTGTTTTTTAAAATCGTGTATAATTCTGTTGCTGAAATTTTATCCCAAGGCATGAGAACTCATTTGCATAACTTATTTACCTACTTTTACTGATACCTCCCCTGCCAAGTGGGCTTCCCCAGTGGTGCAGTGGTAGAGAATCTGTCTGCCAGTGTAAGAGACACTGGTTCAATCCCTGGGCCAGGTAGATGCCCTGGAGGAGGAAATGGCAACCCCCTCCAGTGTTCTTGCCTGGAGAATCCCCATGGACAGAGGAGCCTGGTGGGCTACAGTCCATGGGGTCAAAAGAGTCGGACATGACTGAGCAACTAAGCACGCACACACACACACACACCCCCACCCCTGCCAAGTATTGTCATAAGCCCTTTACCTTTTTTAACTCATTTAACCTTCACTATGAACAGTGAGTTGTAGGACTTTGTATCCCATTTTCCAGGTAAGAAAAATTGAGGTACTGAATGGTTAAGTCACTTGCCCAAATTCACTCTGTTAGTTAAGGTTAGTCACTGCAGGTGTCATGGTTGTACAGAAGTCACCACATATTTCTTTTAATATTTATCTTTATTTACTTATTTGGCTATCCTGGGCCTTAATGGCAGCATGCAGAACCTTTGATTTTTATTGTGCATGCAGAATCTTTGGTTGTCACATGTGGGACCTTAGTTCCCTGACCAAGGATCAAACCCAGGCCTTCTGCATTGGGAACTCAGAGTCTTAGCCACTGGACCACCAGGGAAGTCCCATAGGTCACCCCTAATATGAGTGTGTCCCCAAAGGAGTAATCACCAGATCTGCCTCCTTTCTCATTGATTCTGGTCAGGGACCTCTGACCTATCCCCAGAGTGCTATAAATGGATGCAGCCAGCACAGGGGTGCTGTCTCTCAGCCAGACTGTGTGGATGGGGCTTTATAGACCCCCCAGGTCCTCCTGGTGACCCTATTTCTAGAGGAGGAAACTGACACACAGTTAGAAGTGCGTAGCCTGGGTCACCCAACTGAAAGTGGCAGAGCTGGGATTCATACCTAGAAAGAGAACTGGCAGGGCATCTCATCATGGGAAAGACTCAGGCAAGGCTCGCATCCAAGGCCGGACTCGCGCCTTCTGAGGACTGCTGACTTCTCGGAGGAAACAGTCGCCTGTTTGGAGGTGCATGCTCCATTGCACAAAAAGCGGAGTGAGCTGGTGAAGGACGGAGGAGCTGTACTCTGAGGGGACCCAGGGCACTGAGGTGGAAGCCCCTCACCCCCCGCACCCGGCCCCTCTGCTGCAGGCCCTGGTCAACCCTGCAGCTCTGCCTCAGGAGAGAGCTGAACAGTCCCGTTTTGACTGCTTTGTCGCAGAACGCTGAACTCACCGGCCTGCTTTCTCCCGACCATGAGAGCAGCACAGCGTGGGGGTTGGGAAGGATTCCCTTGTTGGCCGCTCACCCCTCCATCACTCAGTTTTTCTCTCTTTAAACTGGCATGACATCCTCCCCACCTCCCAGCTATGAGGACTTCCTGAGGTAACCCTCAGGAGGACCCCAACACGAAGGTTGAACTGCACAGGGCTGAGCAGGAGAGGGGGTGACCAGGGTGGCCAGGCTGGGGCCCCACGGAGCAGGAGACAGAACCCGCGGCCATCAGCGCCCCCTTCCTCAGCCATCCAGGACACCTCCTCCCCGCCAGGCTGGTCTCAGCCCAACTGGAAGGCTGGCGTGTGGCGGCCCTGCTGGCCCTGGTCCCTGCAGACAGGGCCTGGTGAGGAGGAGGCAGGCATGCCCTAGGGAATAGCCTGCTTATTGCTTATGGTGGAGCAGTGGTTGTGGCGGGTGATCCCCCAGGTCACATCTCAGGACCCAGGCTCCAAATGTCCTCATCCATTAGAAGGGCAGTCTTGGGACTTGCCTGGTGGTCCAGTGGTGAGGACTCCCACTTCAACTGCAGGGAGCATGAGTTCAATCCCTCTTCTGGGAACTAAGATCCCATATACTGCATGGCATCACCAAAAAGTGGGGGAAAAAATGAGCAGCCTGGGGCCTGAGAGAGTGCGTGCTCAGGGGGCGAGCTTTGCTACAGCTGCTGTTACTGCCACCACAGTCAGGGGCAGTCCCCCAAGTCAAGCCCAGGACCCGACTCTGTGGTCACTGTGTCAGAAGCTCTCAGGGCATCAGTGCTCTTGCCAGTAAAGCGAGGCAATGGAAGTGATGGCTGTAGGGAAGGAACATAGTCCCATGAGACACCCCAGGCCCAGAGGGGGGCCCACACCCCCAGAGCCGCCGTCATTGTGTCCCAGGCACACTGAGCACTGTGTTCGTTCATCAAGAACAAATCTCAGGCGGCTCAGCACGGGGCAGATGGGGCTTCCGAGCATCCTCCACTCACTGTGTCTCGGTCCCCAGCCTCTAAAGGGGAGGATAGGGGTGCCTCCCTCCCCGAGGCGGCACAAGGAGTCAGTGAGGCCTCGGGAAGGGCCGCTCGGCATTGGCATTGGCATCTAGCGGTTGACGCCTGGCCTGCAGGCGCCCTCCTTCCTCGAGTTTAGGGGCCCTGGGTTCAGCTCAGGGCAGCCACGGAAGCAGCAGCATCCCCACCCCATGGCAGTGTCAACCCCCACCCCCATCCGCCTCTCCCAGCCAGCCTTCCAGGAAAATCGGCCTGCAGCCCAAGGCGCAGACTCCATGAGTGTCCTCGCCAGCAAGGCTGGCAGAACCCCCAGCTCAGGCAGGCCAACCTACAGTGGTGCTAATTAGCTTAATTAACCCAGCCCCAAGGGAGCTGCCCGGGTTGGAGGCCAGAGCTCCCAGTCATCTGGGATCAGGCCCAGCCAAGTCAGAGCCTTTGGTCGCCTTCCACTCCTGGCCCAGCCATCACGGGAAAAAGAAGTTGCTGTTGTCCCGCTCCTAACTACAGGGCCTTCTTTGTCATTTTTCTGTCTCCCTCTTTTCTTTTCTAACGTGAGTGGTTTAATTCCCCAGTGTGGCAAATGCAAGTTCAAACAACACAGGCAAATTAGGGACTCTGTCCAAGGCTGTCAGTCAGAAATTTGAGAGAGGGTACCTCCTTCTGAGTGTTTTCTTCATTTGTGTGTTAGATGGTAAAACACGCAGAGGATAAAAACCAAACTAGTTCAAAAGGGTGTGCCGTGAAAACCAGGCCTCTCTCCCTTCCCTGGCCCCCAGCCATCTAGCTCCCCTCCCCAGAGCAGCCATTGTTTCATTTCTTGTCCATCCTTACAGAAATGTTCTGAACATGACTGCGCACACGTGAGTGTGTGTTTCCTTCCCGCCCCCCGCTTTTTTTTTTTTTATCCACGGGGTCACCTCCTGTCTGTGCTGCAGCCTCTTTCACTTGCTCTTTTCTCAGCTTGGCGACAGCTCCATATTAGATAGAACACAGAAGGTGATCTCATTCTTTTTAACAATCAGAGTCGAGTCCATTTTATCCTCAGAGGTCATTAGATTTAAACATTTATAAAGACCAAAGATCTTGAGAAGAAGGAAAAAGATCAGAGGTGCACAAACTCAGTTTTTTTTTTTCTTTTAACCTGGAATTAATGCCATTTTAAATTACTGCTTAGAATTTTCAGTTTAGACAATACATTAGGAAATCCTCCCAGAAGAAAGAGAGTGTGGACAAAAATGATGAGTTTGACTCTCCAAACTGAATTTCATCATATTTTATTCCTTTTAGACATGTCATAGCTGCCCACTAACAGTGTCAGGCCATGTGGAACTTGCAGTGTATAGATAGATGTGGAGCTCAGGGTCGGAAAGAAGGTTCTAGCAGGATTTCTTCCAGGAAGCCAGCCCTCCACTGGAGAACAAGAGAGCCCCACTCAAGTCCTAGGGGTCCTGAGAGCTGGGAAGATAGTTTCAGCAAATGAACTCAAATAGAGCAAGGAAGGAATGCTTGTGTTCTCCTGGCTTGACTTTTTAAAGTATCTCTGTCCTTTTATTTATTTATTTTTGTTGGCTGTGCTGGGTCTTCATTGCTGTGCACTGGCTTTCTCTAGTTGCAGCAAGAGGGGGCTCCTCTCTACTTGCGGTGCGAGGGCTTCTCATTGTGGTGGCTCCTCCTGTTGCAAGCATGGGCTCTGGGGTGCGTGGGCCTCAGTAATTGTGGTCCACAGGCTTGGTTGCTCCGTGGCATGTGGGATCTTCCCAGGCCAGGGAGCAAACCCATGTCTATAGCATTGGCAGACAGATTCTTAAACACGGGACCACCATGGGAGTCCTCTATACTTTGTCCTAGTTTATGGAAATCATTTAAGCTTGCTGGGAAAGGAAGGGAGAGTGGAAAGGAGATTGGAAGGAAGGAAGGAGATGGGTAGGGAGGTCGGCTGACGGGTTGGAAGGAAGGCCAGTTCTGTGTGATACACATTTAATAAACCAGTCGGTGTGCCTGCTGGCCTCATCCCCAATCCTGGTCATAAACACAGACTGCAGATGAGGTGGGAGGAGTGGGACCCCAAAACAGTTGCACAGGACAAATCACTGGGAGATGAAGACAGTGAAGAAGCAGCACAGCAGAGTGTGATGTAGCTCACCTGGGCTGGGAGGGAGCCACAAAAGGTGGGGTGTCAGGGAAGGCCTCTCTGAGGAGGCAACATGTGAGTGAAGCTGGGTGGATGAGAAGCTGCCATTTGCGGGTAATGCTGGGGAGGTTGCTCTGGGCAGGCAGAACAGCCGGTGCAAAGGCCCTGAGGCAGGAACTTCCCTGCCACGTTTCAGGAACCTTGGGAAGCCTGTATGGGAGGAGATGAGGGCTGAGGCGGAGTGGAACAGATTGTTTTGGACCTGGTGGGCTGTGGCAAGGAATGTTTTTAGAAAGAGAATCCCTCCCACATATCCACCTTAGGAGCTGAGAGTTTGGTAAACTTGAATAAACAACGCTAAGCTGTGTGTGGGGCTTTCCTGGTGGCTCAGACAGTAAAGATTCTGCCTGCAATGCGGGAGTCCTGGGTTCGATACCTGGGTTGGGAAGATCCCCTGGAGAAGGGTACGGCAACCCACTCTAGTATTCTTGCCTGGAGAATTCCATGGACAGAGGAGCCTGGCGGGCTACAGTCTATGGGATCACAAAGAGTTGGACACAACTGAGTGACCAAGCACAGCACAGCATAAGCTGTGTGTGAGTTTTGTTTCCTAAAAATGCTTTCACACCGTACATGCCACTTTTTTTTTTTTTTTTTTTAATATTTATTTGACTGCACCAGGTCTTAGTTGTGGCACACAGGATCTTTAGTTGTGGCATACAGACTCTCAGTTGCCACATGTGGGGTCTAGTTCCCTGACCAGGGATCGAACCTGGGCCCCCTGCATTGGGAGTGTGGAGTCTTAGGCACTGGACCACCAGGAAAGTCCCCATAACTTGTTTACTCCCATGACGTATCTGGGCAGACCGCTTCTCATGTCACGTGGACCAAGTTCTCTTGTCTTCAGCAGCTAGAGGGGATTGTTCTGGGGCGCCACTGGCCCTCCCTGCGGGGCCTCACCTTGCCACTACTGGCCAGTGCTGTTTACTCCTTAGTCAGGACTTCACGAAGCGTCCCCTCACACCTGGCACCTTAAAGGGGACGCTCCCAGATGTAGAACTCCTAGGGTGGAGAGAGTGCACGGTTTTACATTTTCAGCAGGTCATTTTATACCCTTCCCAGAGGGGAGCCTCATGGGCAGCGCCCCTTGTGCAGGGGATTCTGGGAAATGGCAAAATCAAAAGGGAAGCGGCAGGGGTGAGGCCCTTTCGAGCGCCCAGGGGAACGGCATGTACTCTGGGGTGTGTGTGTGTCTTTCTGGCTTTTGTCTATTTCTCTCTTTTGGATAGAAAGCTTTTCATTTGCCCAGAAAGCGTACTTCCCTAATAATGACGGAGCCAGAATTACCCTAGCCCTGGAATTCTCATTTGAGAAGGAATACGACCTAACAAGAAAAAAAAACTTAACCACCCTCTCTTCCTTCCTTTGTTAAAACCCCAAGGCTGGCAGCTGAGAAAATAATACAAAAAATAAAAAACATAGACTTCAGTACCCTCAGGAGCCCAAGATATCTTATTTCTTCCTGAGTTCAAAGACTCTTCTCTTTTTCTTTCTTGAGTTACACAATAATGAAGTCTAGGTGTCAGCTCTTTTTAAACTAGTTTTTATTATTATTTTTGTTATAATATATGATTATAGCAAAATAAATTCAACCAGTTCAGAAGGGTGTTTGTATCAGATGAAAAGTGAAAGTCTCATTTTTCCACCTTCTAATATGACTCCCTACTTCCCAGATGTAATCATTGTTCATAATTTCTTCCAGGATTTATTTTTTAATGTATAAAAGCTTTTTTAAAAAATATTTATTAATTTATTTGGCTGTGTCTGGTCTTAGCACATGGGATCTTTGTTGGGGCATGCAAGCTTCTCCAGTTGGGGTGCCTGTGTTTCTCTTTAGTTATGGTTCCTGGGTTCAGTTGCCCCGCAGCATATGGGAATCTTAGTTCCCCAGCCAGTAATTGAACCCATGTCCCCTGCATGGGAAGGTAGATATTTAACCATGGGACCACCAGGAAAGTCCCTATAAAAGCATATCATTACACCCAATGTGATTATATTTCACATACTATACATGTTTCATACACCGTCTCTTTGATAGAAACGTGACAGCCAAGCACTGTTGGGATGCCTGTAGGCTCTGCAGCCTGGTGGCCTGGACTGGAATCCTAACTCCTCTGTTCCCAGGCTGTGTGACTGTGGACAGTTACTTTAACCTCTCAGTTTCCCACCTGTAAAGTGGAGATGCCAATTAACAGTGGCTCCCAGGGAGGGCTGCTGTGTAGATTTCACAGGTTGGCTCACATGGAGCCCTCGGACTGATAGATAGCACCCGGCTCTGTGCTTCTGTTAGCTGTCATTATTTCTTTCCTTGGGGGAGGGGGTGGCAACACCTCAGATGAGGGATCCAGTGTTGGCTGGAAAAGTAGGACCTGATCTCAAAGGCTGGGCCAGACTCAGGAGGCAAGAGGAGACTGCAGGGGAAGTCCCAGGAGTGGAGGACAGAGAGCCCCCAGGAGCCAGCCCGGGCCAGGGAGCTGGGGTGACAGCCTGTGCCTGCAGAATGGAGAAGAAGCAGTAGGAGAGGACTGTGTGCCGCTCAGGGTGCCCAGCACCTCCAGAGAAACGGTTAGAAGAGCAGCTCTCATCTCCCCTGCGTCCACTCAGTGAAGTGCTGGCCAGGCACTTTGCAGCAAATTCCGAAATGTAGTAAGGTCACTGTGTTTTCCCTGTGTGCAAACCAAGGATCAGAGAGGTGGTGTGACTTGCCCAGGGTCCCACAGCAGAAACAGGCAGAGTCTAGACTCAGACCCAGACCTGTCTGCCCACCAGGGCTCCTGCTTTTAACCCCAGACTGTGCCTCGGTGACTTTTAAATCATAGAGTCTTCTGGAAGGCAGCCCTGGGTCAGCTTTGGGAATGCTGAAGAAGAGTGTGGTGATCAGAATGACCCTGGCTCACAAATCAGCTTCTGGAACAAGATTGGAAGTTGCTCAGTCGTGTCTGACTCTTTGTGACCCCATGGACTATATAATATATAGTCCATGAAATTCTCCAAGCCACAACACTGCAGTGGGTAGCCATTCCCCTCTCCAAGGGCTCTTCCCAACCCAGAGGTCAAATGCAGGTCTCCCTCATTGCCGGAGGATTCTTTACCAGCTGAGCCACCAGGGAAGCCCAGCGAGAATGGGAGACCCAGTAGAAAAGCGAGATGGTAGCAGTTAGAGGCTCCTCCAAGCCCTGTGCCTCGTCTTCTAGGTCCTCCCAGCCACCCTGTGATGGCGTGAGCCCACCCCACATGATGGAAAGCAGAGTCGGGGGGATCTGGTGCCAGGCCCTGGAGCGCCCAGGCCAGAGGTCTGCTGTCTGTGGCCCAGCCCTGGCCCAAAGGGACCGGCCCCCCAGGGGAGTCTAACTCTGTGGGACCCTCTTCCTCTTCTGTGGCTGGAGTCCCTGGTCCGCACCATCCCTGTTTTCCACCTGAACAACTCCGGAGTTTCCTGTCTCCTTGTTGCCATGAGGGTGATGTCTCTGTCCACAAGTCTTCTAAAGCACAAATCAGGACCAGGCACTCACCAGCTCAGACTCTCCAGATGCAATCCTGAGACCCCTCTGTGGCTCATAAGTTCCCGAACACCTGCCCCAGCCCCTCCCAGGCCTCCCCTCCTCCCCCTCACCCTCTTGCCCCCAACGCCTCTGTAAACTCACCAGGCTTGTTCACACGTCTCAGCCCAACACTCGCTGTTCCCTCTGCCTGGCGTCCTCTTCTACCAGCAGATTCCTGCCTTCTTCCCTGTCTGCTCAGATGTCATCCCCTTAGAAAAGCCTGCCTTGGGGCTTCCCTGGTGGTCCAGTGGTTGAGACCCCATGCTTCCAGTGTAGGGGGCACGAGTTTGATCCCTGAGCAGGGAACTAAGATCTCCATGCCATGTGGCACTGCCAAAAGATGACAAGAACACCCAGCCTCCATCCCCAGCGACCCCTATCCTTTTACCCAGCTTTATTTCTCTTCAGAATACCTCTCTCCACCTCGCATTATGGCGTCTCTCTCCCTGCTCATTTATTCACGGTCAGTCTCTCTGACGGGTCTGCTCCACGTTCACTGCTGTATTCCCGCTGCTGAGCACACACACGGCACAGAGTGGGTTTCCAGGACACATCTAGGGGATGGGCAAGTGGAGAGAATAACCCAGGTCTCATCTCTGTCCATCTTCACCGGGTGATGTGGGGACGCCGTGGTCACTCATCCAGTGGCGGTCGGCTCCCTGGGGTCAGAATGGCTTTGAGAAGCGACTCGAGCCTCCCGAGACCCTTCTGACCGTGACCTTCTCCTCCCAGGCAGGTGGACAGCAGCACAAAAAATGTCTTCGGGCAGCCGCGGTTGAGGGCCTCCCTCCGAGACCTCCGCTCCCCACGGAAGAACTACAAGTCCACCATCGAAGATGACCTAAAGAAACTCATCATCATGGACAACCTGGCGCCCGAGCAGGAGAGAGACACCGGCGTACGTAGAGGCTGTCCCCGCCAGGCACACACCCATGCTCCATGCATGCAATCAGACAGGCAGAGGGAGGCGGGGCCAGGCCGGGGCAGCTCCCCGCACTCACTGCAGCCTCTTCCTGCCCACGGCACCCACCAGCCTGTTGGGGTGTGTGTGCCCCTGCAGCCAGGAGTCAGGACGTCATGTTGGTCAGGGATAGGATCACAGTGCCAGCCAGCCTGGCAGGCTCTCGGGGGCTTTATCCCCACTGGACCGCTTCACATCCTTCTCCCCGAGCGCAGGATGGAAGCAGCACCTGCCTGCCCAGACCACAGGACCAGGAATGGAGGGGAGTGCTCGGGGGCACTTGGGCTCCTGTGACCCACAGGTCGGGGGAGGCCAAAACAGCAGGCGTTCTCTGTCCCTCTCATCTGTCTCCCCTGGTGGGCCAGGCGCTTGGCAGGTGCCCTCTTGTGGGACCCGGGCAGTCCCAGTCTCTGCAGGCTTTCCTCCCACCAGCTCTGCGGGGAGCCAGCACTCTGTCCCAGGTGGTCCCCACTGACACCTGGGTCTCCTGCTCTAGCTGAGGTCACCCCACCTTCCCTACCTCCCCTGGAGCTGGAGAGTGGGGTCGGCCCTCCAGACCCAGGTGGGCTGCAAAGAGGGGAGGAGGAATCCTCAGGGAGAAGTGGGGTACTTTGGGCAGAAATGGATGCTGGGTGGGTGAGGACTGCAGATGGTGGGGAAGAAGCATCCAAGGGCAGTGACTGTGGGCCTGGCCGTGACCACACCCCTGTCCTGGCAGCAGTCTCCACAGAAGAGCCTGCAGCGGACGCTGTCAGATGAGAGTCTGTGCAGTGGGCGTCGGGAGCCCAGCTTCGCCAACCCTGCCGGCCTGGAGCCGGGCCTGCCCAGCGACGTGCTCTTCACCAGCACCTGCGCCTTCCCCTCCAGCACGCTGCCCGCCCGCCGCCAACACCAGCACCCCCACCCGCCAGGCGGCCCTGGCCCTGTCCCCACCAGCGCCGGCAACAGCTTCCCCGAGAAGAAATGTGAGCCCGGGAGCCTGCAGACTGGTTGAGGGTGGAGGGAGCAGGAGGGCATGAGCGTGTGGATCACCTCGAGGTCAAAGGCCAGGGGTCATCAGTGTCAAAGTCAGGTGAGGGTGGGAACTGAAGTACATGGGAGCATCCCGGGACCGCAGTGGTTCAGCACAGTGGGTGTCACCCTCAGAGCAAGGGATTGTTGGCCAAGCATCAGTCACCTAGGAATGGGGGCCCCCAAGGATTGAGGTCATCTGAGACCAGAGAGAGGGCGTTAGTCTCTAGGTGTCTCCAGACTGGAAGCTCATTACTAGGGCCCTGAGGATCAAAGTTTCCATTATATGCGCCCCTTCCCCAGCTCCCTGTTCCAACACCAAGCAGATTACCTCATGATTTGTGTGTAATATTTATTTTTACTTATGGATTTATTTGGCTGCTCCAGGTCTTAGTTGCAGCACACAGGATCTTTAGTTCCAGCCTGTAAACTCTTAGTTGTGGCATTTGGGCTCTAGTTCCCTGACCAGGGATCAAACCCGAGCCCCCTGCATTGGGAGCACAGAGTCTCAACCACTGGGCCACCATGGAGGTTCCTGTCTTCACATACGTGACTTCCTCCAGGCCTGCCAGCTCTCAGCAGGAGGGGATACAGTGGTGTGACCACCATCAGCACATATTTACTGAAAGGAATGCTATGTGCACGGTTATATGCTGGCTGGGGTCAGCTGTGCCTGCAGTCCGCACTGTAATCCTCTGTCCACAGCCTCAAAGGCTCTGAGACCGGAAGGCAGGGCAGAAGTCCAGGCCAGGGCCCCCCAGCAGTGCCCGACCTAGACAGATGTAAGGCTGTTCATGGCCCTTCTTTACACCACTCGGTGCGAAGCGTCTGTTGCTTAGTTGAGGAACACGGGTGTGTTGAATGGGGGCCGCTGCCGACCTTTCCGGGTGTATGTGTGTGTATAAAGTATGTCATTACTTTGTCAGATTGCCACAAACCTTGACTTCAGAGACATGCCCACCCCAGGTTTCAGCTGAGGGACTGTGCCCTGTAGCATCTGATGGAGCCCTTTTGTACACCACAGAGGATGAGATGGAGGCCCAGGGACTCTTTTTGAAGGGTTCTGTGTCCCCGCTTACAATCCCTCCACAGCTTCTCACTGACCCCATATCTGGGCCCACAGACCTTGCCCTGGTGTTCTGGGGCTCCACCGTCGGGCCCTTCCTCAGTGCCTCCTGAGAACCTCCTGGGCCACGCTCTCCTCAGGGTGTTCCAAGTGACTGTTCCCTCGCCTGCCGTGCTGCTCCCCCAGCCCCGTGCTTGCTGCCTGACTCCCGCTTCCCCTTTAGGGCCTTGCTCAGATCTGGCTCTTTGCCGGAGTCTCTCATAAGCCCCAGGCTGGGTCCTCTCTCCCGGTTTAAACTCCAGAGCCCCTGGACTGCCCCTCCGTTGCCTTCATGGCACTGTTTCTCCAGCCCCTGGTCTGGGCCAGGCTCTTCTGTAGGCTCTGGGCACCCAGCAGTGGGGGGCACACAGCACCCCTGCCCTGGTGGCACTGACCTTCCTGGCGGTTTCTCTTGCTTCCCTGATCTTCACTCTGTGTCTCCTTCATCAGCCTCTCGCCTCCACTGCCCTGTCTGTGCCGAAGGCAGGGCCTGGCACGAGGAGGTATATGACACGTGGTGAGAAGGCAAGAGACAAGCCAGGGCAGGAGGGTGCACAGAGATCACAGACAGACAGACAGAGTGCCTGCCTGGCTCTACCTATCCTTTCAGTCGTGTCAAAGATGCTGCCTCCTCCAGGAAGTCCTCTCTCCCTGACCAGGCTGAGTCCGGCAGCTCCTCTGGGCACCCCTTGCCCCCAGCTCCCTCCCGTCCCATCATGCTGTCTCAGCCTTGTGTTTCCCCATCACAGCCCCACTCTCTCCCGGTGGTCGCTGTGTGGGAATGAGTCTCCCTGCTGGACTGGAGACTCGTTAAGAGCAGGGCCCAGAGTTGTTTGGGTCCTTACAGTGACCACAGCCCAGGGCCCTCTTTCTCATGAAAGACACACGCACACACACACACACACACACACACCCTCTCTGTGCCCATCTGACTCTCCTGTCCTGAACCTGCACACACACACACACACACACATCCTGAACCTACACACACACACACATCCTGAACCTACACACACACACACATCCTGAACCTACACACACACACACCCTGAACCTACACACACACACACACATCCTGAACCTACACACACACACACACACACACACACACACACACACACACCCCTCTCTGTGCCCATCTGACTCTCCTGTCCTGAACCTACACACACACACCCCTCTCTGTGCCCATCTGACTCTCCTGTCCTCCTGAACCTGAGAGTCCCATCTGGACGGGGCCCCAGGCCTTTCCACCTCTCCACGCCTGCTCGAGAGCCCTTCCCAAGCCACGTCGGGGCTGAAGAGGTGCTGTCAGCCTGGGCCCCGGCTCCACTGATGAAGAGCCCTCAAGGCCAAGGAGCCTCTCACGAGGCAGCGCCTGAGATGACTTGCGTGGCAGAGGCAGCTGCTCCCGCGGTCCCCACCTGCTCGGCCATGAGACACTAGGAGGCTGGAAACGGGAGTGCAGGGATCGAGGGCGTCCTTCAGCCTGCCTTCTCATCCATTCCCCTGAGCATTCATTCACTCGCCAACTAGCACCTCGCATCCTGAGAGCCGGGTGGCCCTAGTTTGTGGTCAGGTCCTGACCTCACAGCTGTAACCTCCCTGTGCCTATAGAATGTAGGCCAAAAAAGCACCCACCTCACTGAGTTAATCCGAGAATCAAACAAGCTAGTACAACAAGCTAGTTTGGAAAACACCAAACTCAGGACCTGATACGCAATAAGTGCTGAAAAACACCCTAGCTGTTGATGTATTTGTCTGTCAGTGTTTTGTCACCAGGAGCGAGCATTCTAACCTCTCATCAGTCAGGTTTTTGTCTCTGAACTAAGACATGAACAGGGAGCCTCTCAAGACCAACGCCGCATGGGGCTGGGTCAGCGTCAGAGCCCACCCTAATCAGGTGCCCCCTCCAGCAAGAGAGGGTGCAAGGCAGCTAGCTTCCTGCTCTGAGCCCGTCACCTGCTCTGTCACGCAGGGTCAGAGTAGCTCTTCCCTCCTGGCTAGTTTGGGGGAGTAGGTGCTAAGAGACGATCGCTGTAATACCCAGTGTGGTGCCCGGCAAGAGGATGAGCCTGGGGTACATGGAGCAGGCCCAGCCTATCTTGCCGAAGTCGCCGCCTGACCTCTGTGCTTCACCGTCGCCCTCTGCCCTCCCCTGCAGGGTCTGTGAGGCCCCAGCGAGTCAGGGCCTAAGCCCTGCAGACAGCCTCCATCTCTGCAGCAGATGCCACCGTTGACACGCTGCTGGTGCCTTCCAGCACCCTGAGACTCTCTCTGCCTGTCATGTCATGCCTGAACCCACCAGGTCTCCCCACAGTGACCTTAAACACCGGCCATGCCCCAGAGCCCCATGTTCTGTCTGCAGCCTGGCACTCTGCCCTCTGCTCCAGACGCACATGGCCCGCACACCACCCACGGCTCTGTGCGGGTATCTCCGGCACCTCACACTCACACCTCCAGAAGCCTCCTTTCTGGTCCCGCCCCCGGCCCTCCCCGACTCAGTGCCAGCTCCCAGATCCTGTAGTCCTCCCAGAGGCCCCTCTGTCTCACACCCACATCCACCCCTAGGGAATGCTTTCGGCCCCACCTGCCAGGCAGACCCAGGACCTTGTCCCTCCAGCTGTACCGGGTCCTGTCTGCCTTCATCTCCCTCCTGGACCATCCCAGGAGCCTCCTCACAACCTCCCCGATCCCCCCACACAAAGCTGGAGGGACTCACTGGACACCTGCAACAGCTCAGAACCCTCTGGCTCCATCTCACTCAGGGAAGCGATACGGTTCTTGTCATAGCCCCCAGGGGCCCTGCGCCATCCAGCCCTGTCAGCACCTTCTGTCCCGGCCATGTGAGCCTCCTCTTTTTTCAGTTTGTGCTGGGTCGTAGTTGTGGCATGTGGGATTTCGTTCCCTGACAAGGGGTCTGGGCCCCTGCATTGGAAATGCAGAGTCTTAGCCACTGGACATCTAGAGGAGTGCCCTCCTCAGTGTTTCTTAAACCTCCAGGCATGTTCCTGCTTCAGGGATGGATTTCTCACTGGTTGGTTCATCTGCCCAGAATGCTCCTCCCCAAGATGTACCCCCTGACCACCCCCGACAGCCTCGTCTCCTTCTGAGTTTTGTACAAAAGGCCATCTCCACAAGGCCTCCCCGGCGCCCTGTTTCAAATCATACCCACATAAATATCCAAGACTTCTACCCCCTTACCCTGCTGGTTGTTTTCCCTGGCATTTATCATCTAATAAATATAATTTATTCATTTAATCATATATAAGTGTAACAGTTATGTAATGTTACATAATTGTATGTGAAGTGTAAAGTAACGTGTCCATTTCTTTATTTCTCCCACGCTGTCACTCACACCCATCCTCTCCCCACCCAGCCACCATCTCAGCCTCCGAGCTCTCACTGGCCGACGGGCGGGACCGGCCCCTGCGGCGTCTGGACCCGGGAATGATGCCGCTCCCCGACACAGCTGCTGGCCTCGAGTGGTCCAGCCTGGTGAATGCAGCCAAGGCCTATGAAGGTGGGCGCCTTCCACTCAACCCTGGCAGATCCCGCTCCCTTCTCTATTCTGGAAGGATCCACAGAGGGCATTGGAGCTTTTTATTTTTTCTAGCTTACTATATTTTACTTAACTTGTCCCTCTATACTGCTGTGCTCAGCCGTGTCTGACTCTTTGTGACCCCCATGGACTGTAGCCCACGAGGCACCTCTGTCCATGGGATTCTCCAGGCAAGAATACTGGAGTGGGTTACAATTTCCTCCCCCAGGGGATCTTCCCAACCCAGGGATCAAACCCATGTCTATTGCATCGGCACATGGGTTTTTTTTACCACAGAGGCACCTGGGAAGCCCACTTACCCTCTCTGTCAACATTACCTTTTTTTTTTTTTTTTTTTTTGTCAAACTGGGCCTTTTTCTAAGAAGGAAGATGTGTTTTCTTTTTAATTTACTTTTTAATTGGAGGAAAATTGCTTAAAAAATATGGAACACTTCATGAATTTGAATGTCATCCTTCTGCAGGGGCTATGCTAATCCTGTCGACCCAGTTTTCGTGTATGTGCTGCCAAAGCGAGCACGGCCTTGAGGCTTTAAAGGGGGACACACTCAGGTTCCAGGATCAGGGGAGGCCAGGGCTCACATCCTCCCTGTCTCTTGCTCACTGTGCAGTCCTGGGCAAATGTCTTCATCTCTCTGATGCCCCCAGCTAGCTTGTCTACAAAACAGGAACGAGACTGTACCCACTGCCTAGGGCCACAGGGAGGAATCTATGAAAACTGTTTATAAAACTTGTCATCACAGAACATGCCATCAACAGACAGTGCTCCCTGTTGTTATTTTAGTGCGGAAGTGTAGTGATCCCCGTTGTACTTGGATGTACTTTGGCTACAAGTGGCAGAAAATCCAGTGACTTAAACAAGGTTTTATGCAGTGAAAATTCCAGGGGTGGGCAGTCAGGCTGGTGGGCAGTAAAAATTTCTGGGGTGATCACTTCTGATTAGGGTCAAGCTCCTTCCCGTACTGCTCTGCCATTCCTGGGGACCTCACCCTCACAGTTGGGCTGCTAGAGCTCTGGCCATCACGTCCAGCTCTGCCCGCAGGTAGAGACAGACACCCACCCCACCCCACCCCACCCCCACTTGAAGGATGTTTTCCATCGCCTCACCTTCCTCCTGCACTTACATCCCATTGGCCTGAGTGTCATGGTCACACTTTGCTACAGGGCAGGCTGGGGATTGAGGCCCTGTGCATGGCTGAAATGTGGGATCTATTATTACAGAGAAAGAGAAACCAGACCATAAGACAGCTGGCTGTCTCTACCATTTCCATCCCACGTGTCCTTGGGCAGGCAGCTTTACCTTTCTCAGCCTCGGTTTTCTCATCTGTGAAACCCTGACAGATGAGGATATATTCTTTTGGCTCATTTTTCATCTTTTAGGCCTCAGCTTTGCAGTCCCTCCTCCAGGAAGCCCTCCCTCATATCCCTTAGTCTGGATAAGACACCTCCTCCTGTTTCCCATGGCCCTGACCCCTCGGCCTGTGCCCTTGCTTTCTTTTTAATTAATTAATTAATTAGGTTGCATCAGGGCTAAGTTGCAGCACTCAGGCTTCTCTAGTTGTGGCTCATGGGCTTAGTGGCCCCAGGCATATGGGATCTTAGTTCCCTGACCAGGGATTGAACCTATGCCCCTTGCAGTGGAAGTAGAGTCTTAATCACGGGACCATCAGGGATGTCCCCTGCAATAAGCTGTTTTTAAAAAGTAAAGGAGAAGGGGCCTCCCTGTTGGCTCAGTTGTAAAGAATTCTCCTACCAGTGCAGGAGACTTGGATTTGATCCCTGGTACAGGAAGATCTCAAATGCACAGGGCAAAAGCCATGCACCGTGACTACTAAGCCTGTGCTCTAGAGCCCGGGAGCCACAGCTGCTGAGCCCGTGTGCTGCGACTACTGCAGCCCGTTCACCTAGAGCCTGCGCTCCACCACAGGAGAAGCCCTCACACCGCAACTAGAGAATAGGCCGTGCACAGCAGCGAAAACCCAGCACAGCCAAAAATAAGGTTTTCTTTTAATGTGAAGGAAAAGAGTGCTCAGGAGAATTAAAAACCAGAGAGATTGCAGGGCAGGAACCCCAAGGTATGTTGAAGTGTGTTGAAAGGTGTTGAAACAGGTGATGGGTTCACGACCCATGATGCTCTTTTCTCTGCTTTGGGGCCTATTTGAAACTGTTTATATAAAAGCATTTTCAGAAAGCATAAATAGTGAATCCAGGATAGAAAACAACAGCTATAAAGGATGTTATTTAGAGAATGGGGGAAATTTCCAGGTGGTTGTCTATTAGACAATAATAGCATCTACTTGCCTGAGGACGATGTTGTGTCAGAAATATGTAGGAGCATCTCTTTCCTTTCTGGAGACGTGTCGTAAAGTGCTCATTGATGAAGTACCAGGATGTTGGTACCTTCCCTTCCCCACTGGTTAGGGAAGGAAACACGCACAAATGCAGGATGTAAGTGTGGTGTAACCGTTAACAGTGGCTGGGTCTTGGGGAAGGGCATTCGGGTTTGCACTGTGCTGTTCTTGGAGCCAGGACCTAGAAATAAAGGAGCCCGCCTTTGCCTCCCTGGCAGAGGCGCAGCCCCTCCCCTGTTTGTTCTGTCCTAGGACTCACTTAGTGAGAAAGTGTTAGTTGCACAGTCGTGTCCTTCTCTTTGTGACCCCCACGGACTGTAGGCCACCAGGCTCCTCAGGTTGGGATTCGCCCAGAATACTGGAGTGGGTTGCCATTTCCTTCTCCAGGGGATCTCCCTAACCCAAGGATTGAACTGGGGTCTCCTGCGTTGGGCTTCCCTTGTGGCTAAGCTGGTAAAGAATCTGCCTGCAATGCCAGAGACCTGGGTTCTATCCCTGGGTTGGGAAGATCCCCTGGAGTAGGAAAAGGCTACCCACTCCAGTATTCTTGTCTGGAGAATTCCATGGACGGTACAGTCCACGGGGTCACAAAGAGTCGGACACGACCGAGCAACTTTCACTTGCACTCCTGCATTGCAGGCAGACTCTTTACCGTCTGAGCCACCAGGGAAGCCCCAGGACTCACTCACCCAGCCACTCTTTGGATGCATTCAGACTGTTTTCGATTTCTGCCGTCATAGAAGGACCACCTAACGGTCCCATGTGAAAATGCAGGCACTGGCTCAGGCCCCGCCCCCCGAGCCAGTCACATGTCTGGGGGATGGGACCCGGGCATCTTTGCTTTAACCACCAGCCCCATGAGACTGTTTCTCTCTTCCATATACCTGATAGTCTCTGTTTGGTGTCTCTCTTTGCTTTGGAAGTTTCACAGACATCCTCAGAATTAGGATGTAATGAATCCTGTGTCCTCATCAGCCAGTGTCAACCCCATCCACTTTCAGCCATTTCCCCCCCTCACCATTATTGACAAAACCAGGCCATTTCAGCTGAATTGGGGCAGTTCCTTGCCCACACCGCACTCAGCTTCTTTCTCTGTCCCTTGTATTTTGTATAAACTGGTCGTCGGGTCCAGAGGCTTACTCAGAAACAGGATGGGATATTGTGTTTGTGTCCTGACTTGGTTTGGTTTTTTGGCAAGAATCCATCCTGTATGCCTGTGTGATCTAAGCGGGTGTGATTGGGGAGTGTCCTGGGGGTTTGCGGGAAGGGATTGGCCATTGCGGGGGAGGGGGTGGTGTGAGGAGGAGCCGGGAGCCCAGCCGACCACTGCGCCCCTATCCCCCGCAGTGCAAAGAGCCGTCTCGCTCTTCTCTCTCAACGACCCAGCTCTGAGCCCGGACGTCCCGCCTGCACACAGTCCTGTCCACAGTCACCTGAGCCTGGAAAGGGGGCCCCCGACCCCCAGGACCACCCCTACCATGAGGTGAGGCTCCCCTACCCCACCGCCCAGGCAGGAGGCCACCTGGCAGGTCCCCCCACCCCCTCAGGAGTAGCAGGAGGGGCAGCCACTGCCTCATCTAACAGATTTGGGGCTCATCCACTCGCTGGGGCCCAGCGGGGACTGAGCAGTGTCGGTCCTGACCTCGCATGGAGGCCCTGTCTCCTCAGAGGACACACCACAATGATCATTGTTCTGCTGCTTTGAAAATCGATAAGCGGTACCCCCAGTCTCCCCTGCCCGCTGCCTCACGTCCGCCCCCTCTGTCCACCAGCCTGCCCTGTCTGCCCCCGGGTCTCCTCCTCTGCAGGTTCCTAAATTACGTGCCTGTGTCCCTGACATTTATCTCTCACCTCACCCCTGGCAGTCCCCGGGCGGGACTGTCTGGAGACCCAGCGGTGACTGGGGCCTGAGCCCTGTCCTCACGAGGCTTCCGGGGGCGGGGAGGCGGGCGGGAGGCAGGCCTCTCCCATTTGTCATCTCACATTCGGTGCAGCATGTTTGAGTGCACTAGCTTGGCAGAAAATAGAATCACAAAGAGGGAGAGAGGATGGAAATGGCAGGCTTGCATGTCTGTGGATTTAAATAGTGCATTCCACACTCAGCTGCATGCTTCACCGTGCGGAGTGACGTGTGCGACAGTAGTGCACTCTACTGTATGGGCAGCTGAAGCGATTTTTGGGGGTGGTTTTGACTCTTCTTGGTTTTTCACTTCACACCCTGGCTTTAGAGCTCCACCGAAGACTGGCCCCACTGTCACAGCAAAGCTGGGCGGTTCCGGGACGGGGCGCTGCAGTGGGGTTGGGAACAGGGTGCGTGTAGAAATGCCAGGACCTGTGGCTTCCCGGCAGACTCCTGGACTCCTTTTGCCCTGAGCTGCTGACCTCCTCCCACCTGCCTCCAGCCTCCCCCTGCGACTGCAGCTCCCCCAGATGTAGGACCAGCAGAGAGAAAAGAGTGGTGGGGGCATGGGGCGTGGGCAATGGGTCCTTCCTGCTTCTTGGGTGGATGCCCTGCCTCCCTTCTCATCCATCCCGGGTGCGTTCCCAGAGGAGCCTTTGCAAAAAGAGGCTTTCCCCTTCCCCTGCAGGGGCCAGGCAGGCCCAGAATGGGGGAACCCACTCAGGAAGAGCCACAGGCTGGGGTCCTGGGTATAGCATCCCTGCCTGAGCCGCTCAGACTTCACCCGGGGTGGGCTCTCAGGAATGGGGGCTGTTCCCATCATTCGTCTGGTTACTAGTCTTGCCCCCCAGGCAGGCCCTCCTGCTCGCATGCCTGCTTACACACCCCGAGTGCCGGCTCCGTGCTCTGGCTTGCTCGGTGCTGGGTGGGTGGGTGTGGGGTGGGGGCTTTGTACCACGCTGCCCCGGCTGGTGGGAGATGGGAGGAATTCCTCCTGGAAGTGCACACTTGGTCCCTCTGCAGGAGGACCGCCGCTCACTTCAGGCCTGGTGCTCCCACGCCCCACCAAGTGAGGAGCCCGCCCCAGGCGGAGCACAGCCTTCACCCCCCATGCACCCCTGGTACTCCAGCCAGGAGAGGACTCCCTGGAGCCTCAGGGATAAGAGGGGCCTGTAGCCCTGCCTCCTCCCAGCTGTGGGCGGAGATCCTGACCCCACCCCCTGCCTTTGCAGCGAGGAGCCACCCCTGGATCTGACAGGCAAGGTGTACCAGCTGGAGGTGATGCTGAAACAGCTGCACACAGACCTCCAGAAGGTAAGGCCGCCAGACAGCTGCCTCACATGGCACTTCCCGGATGCCTGGGGGGTGAGCAGCGAGGCTGGGGCTCACATCTCCACCCCCCATCCTGTCTGTTCTAGGAGAGGCCACCCAGCTCCGAATGTAGTCATGAGTGACGAGCTTGATAGTAGGGAAGGCTGGTAATGTACCCAGAAACTCTTAGAAGGAGAATAAGTTGGCCCAACCTTTTTGGAGGGCGGTCAGACCATATTTATCAAAACCATAATTCTGTACCTTGTCGACCCAGCAGTTTCACTGTGAGAATTCGTCCAATAGAATTCCAAGCACGGGCACAAAGAGACCCGTGAGCAAGGGTGTTCACTGCTGTACCGCTGGCCCTAAAAAACGAGCCAGTGCAGCTGTCTGTTCACAGAACAGTGACGTAAATGACAGGACAGCCATGCCGGGGAATAATCTGCTGTGAATTAGTCATGGCAGAAATCTATATATTCACAGACATACAGAAGTCCAGTAACTCAAGGAGAAAACTCAGCATGCAGCAGACCTGTTTCCTAGAACACTGCAACACTTAAAAAATGTCTCCCAGCTGTGGGTCAGAGGGCTGTCTAGAAGGTGACATTCCAGATTGTTCCTTATCTCCAGAGTGTGGGAGAGTGAGGAAAAAAGTGTGGAAGAGACTCTCACTTGTTGTTTTACATACTTCTGGGTAAAGGGCCAAATACAATGTGGAAGCCTCAAGCACAGGAATCGTGGGGGCCCGGGTTCAAATCCCACCCCACCATGTAGGGCTGTGTGACACTCACACATCGCTGCCTGAGCATGTTCCCTGTCCTGAGAGGGCAGCCCTGCGTCCACGTCCCAGCCCCCTCCTAACTGCATGAGGAGGTCTAGTCTCCTTTCCTGGTCCAGGAAAATGGGGGTCACAACATCCCACAGCCCTTGGGTGGCTGCAGGGCTGGAATGAGGTGATCATAGTAACTATCGCACAGTTACTCCACTTCAGGCCGTGTGCTGAGAGCTCAATATGTGTGACCTCAGGGAAAGCTCTCAACTGCCCCTTTCACAGTTTACTTGTTGTTTTTTTGACCTAGCAGTGGGGCATTTGGATATTAGTTTCCCAACCAGGGCTGGAACCCGCACCCCCTGCCTTGGAAACGTGGAGTCTTAGCCAACAGGGAAGTCCTGTCAACTCCCACCCTCCCCACCCCACCGCTTTTAGAACTGGGGAAACGGGCCCAAAGAGTTTGACCCAGAGAGGGTCAAACAGGCCCATGAGGTGACCCGCCTGAGGTTACTCAGCTGCTGAGAAGCAGAGCTGGGGTTTGAATGAACCCTGGCAGCCGGGCAAGGCTCACAGGCCGCAGGGGGGCTGTTTAGCACGCGCCCCACTGACACCAGCCCCCGCCCCACAGGAGAAGCAGGACAAGGCGGTGCTGCAGTCAGAGGTGGCCAGCCTGAGGCAGAACAACCAGCGGCTGCAGGAGGAGTCGCAGGCCGCCAGCGAGCAGCTGCGCAAGTTCGCGGAGATCTTCTGCAGGGAAAAGAAGGAACTCTGAGGTGGAGAGGCCACCGCCCCCACCAGCCGCCTGGGTGGGCGTAGGCTCCTGCCCTCCTCTCCCTCCGCCCGCCCCGGTCGCAGGCGTGACCAAGATACTGCAGCCCAGGCCCCACCGCCCTTCCAAGGACAGACGCTTGGGCAGCAGTGGGACCTGAGGGAGGCCTCCCGGGTTGTCTGCTCTTGGGCCTCGAGCCCCAGGGGGCAATGTGGTCTCCAGTCTCCCTCTGAGCTGCTGTCGCTGGTTCCTGGGGGCTGGGCCCATGCCCACACCACCCCCAGGGGGCCCGTCCCACCCTCCCCACCCAGCCTCTTCCTAGGACCAAGCCATCAGAAGCTGTAGGAAGGGGGAGGGCAGGAGCGAGTCTCCAAACCCCACAGCTCCAGGAGTTCACAAACCAGGTTTCCTCACCATGTCCAACAGTATCTGGGCTGGTGGGGCCATGACCCCTGCATGAAAAATCATGGTGGGAAACTGGCCCACCGGCGTGGAAGCGGGGCCAGGGCTCCCCATCCTTGGTGCACTGGCTCCAAAAAGCATGGACTTTGTCCCCTCCCCACCCTATCCTCCAAAAAGCAACCAGGAGCACTTTCTTAGAGTTTCATTTATTTTCTTGAGGGGAGGGGATCCCACAATGGAAAGAGGAAACGCCAGCATTCCAGAGTTAACTTCTTTGAAGGGGAAGCTATTTGCACACTTGGGACCATTTCCACAGTCTTTTTCGACCAGTCCCCAGACTGCCAGAGGCCGCGGCACCTGGGCCCCTCCACCTTCGAGCTACTGATGCGGCCTGGCCCAGCGGCCCCCTGCTCCTCCATCAGCCCCGGCCTCTTCTGGACACCAGGAGGGCCTCCACCAAGGCCTCAGGTCAGGGCTGGAGAGGAACAGCCTTCATCTCCTCTCTGCTTCTGTTTTCCCTTTACAAGCCCCCCAGCCCATCTCGCAAGCCCCCCAGCAGCAACACTGGCGCCCCCCGGGGAACACTGCAGTGCGCACCCCCACTAGACGCTGGTTCTCCAGAGGCAATAAGGGGCGGCTGGCCGGGCAGCCGGGCCAGTGTGGTACTACGCTGCTCACCCAGGAAACAGAGCTTCTTTTTTTTTTTTTCCTTTAAAAACAAGAAAATATATATATATATATTTATTTTTTCATGTAGAGTTGCGCCAGAACAAGTCTGTATGGTCACACAATCTGTGGATTCCCCCAACCTCAAACTGAGGATCGAGGCTCGTTCCTGCTCCCAGTGGGCTGGGGCTCAGTGGGGGGACTCAGAGGGACGCAGGCCTGGGGACCCTGCTCCAAGCAGCACACTCCGACTGGGAGGCCAGCGCCAGGCGGTCCAGCCCCATGTCCAGAGACCCCCACCACCACCTCTCTGGGGCCAGAAACCTCAGGGGAGGAGGCCCACAGAGGACACAGACTTTTAAGGAGCAGGAGAAAAGGACCCTGGTCCTGCACCCCCGCAACCAACCTCTGGCCCCTGAAGTGACACTGCAGTCCCACAAGAAGAGCCCTCAGACCTGCCATCTCCTCTCCCCCAGGAAGGGTGCGGGGAGCGGCCCGCGGGGTCCTCAGCCCTGGCCAACTACTGTGATGTCTCTGCCCCTCTTCCCGGATGGATCCCTCTTGGAAGGGTTCTCCAGGATCACCCACCCCACCCCCACCCCTTTCCTTCTCAGCCCCTAACCTGGAGCCTGTCCCAAGCCACCCTCTTTTTTTAAGTCATCTCCTCCTATCTTCAGACCATTTGAATCATCTTGGGGACCTAATCATGTACATTGACACGTGTAAATTAGGATTTTTGGTTTTGTTTCCTGTTGTTTTTTAAGGATCTCTGCAAAGCACATCTATTTAATTTGAGTTTGGTGAAGATAGCAGCAGGGTTTTTTGTGTGTTTTTTTTCCCTCTTTTTTTCCCCCAATATGTTGATTTGTTTCATCTGTATTTTTTTTTTTAATTCTTTATTGTCTTTCCCTCGCCACCTCCCCTCTCCATTCCAGTCTTGAGATTTTCTGGCATGTTTCTGGAGGTTTCAAAGGAAATAAATGTTTCATAGAAGTGGCTTGTGTGTTCACTAGCTGAGCAGCCCCTTGGAGTCCCTGACAAGAGGGGGTGTGATCCAGCATCACCCTCTTGTCCCCCTTGTCCCAAACACCATCACCCCCAGTGCACACACACCTCTAAGAACCCAGGATCCGCCTTGCGATTCAAGGGACGCGAGGTCAATCCTGGTCCGGGAAGATCCCACATGCCTTGGAGCAACTAAGCCCATGCGCCTCATCTACAGAGACTGCACTTGGAGCCCAGGAGCCTCAACTACCAGGCATTGCAGCAAGAGAAGGCACTGCAGTGAGGAGTCTGCACACCACAGTGAAGAGTAACCCCCGCTCTTCACAACCAGAGAAAGCCCAAGTGCAGCCAGAAGCAAATGCGTTGAGACAGAAAAGTTTTTTTTTTTTTTAAATAACGGTCAGCCTGATCTCAGCTGGCCTTGACCTGCAGCGGCTTGAAGCAGGATTTCTGTTCCTGGTCAGAGATTGAGGTTGGGCCACAGCAGTGAAAGCGCCGAATCCTAACCACTAGACCACCCGGGACAGTGGCCAGGGAAGGCCCTGGCCCGTCAGCTGTGTGGAAATGGATTTCCACATAGAGACTGAAAGTACTGAAATAAGTGTTCATTAGGAGGGAGAAGAGTACAGTCCGTGTGGATTAGACACACGGGGTGGGCTCAGGGAAAGTCGCTCCCTCCTGGTAGTTTGAATTACTTTTATGGGGCATTTCTTCAGGGTTTCCTCTGGCCAGTCATCTTGAGTTGCCTGGTTCCGAGTCCCTCTGTGGTTTATCCCAGACTCCTCTCGTGTGTGCCCAAGCATCTCTTCGCCAAGATGGATTCCAGCAGAGAGGCCTATGGGTAGGAGTTGACATCACTTGCTATGAGGTGACACCCCTTCCTTTTAACCTCCAAGGAGCCTTTCTGCTCATGTATAGTGGGGAAAGTCTACTTGACTTGGAAAATAAAGAATGTGTGGTCCATCTTTTATCTGGCCAGGGTCCAGCTCTTCTCTCTCCTACTATCTTGAAGGATATTTTGAACAGGGGAGAAGCCAGCTATTTACCCTGGGGCCCATCTAGCTCTTGCCTCATGCTTTTTAAAATCTGGAGGTGGTACAGAAAGCAAGCTGGATTTTGAGCTTGGTAACTCTGTCCTCAAATTCTGAGCTGCAAGACTCAGAACGGAGGGGCCCCTGCCTCCCAGCTGGGCTGTTGCCCCAGGCCACACCCTCCAGGCAGGCGCTGGGTCATTTACACCCCCACCTCTCCCACCCCCAACACCCCCCCGCCCTCGTTTTCTCTCTGCCAGTCGTCTAGTTGGTGGTTTGGAGTGAAGAGCAGCTGCTGCTTCCAGTCCCGGAGCTCCGGGCCGTGTCGTGTCTTGGAAAGATACTGGTGTCCCCTGGGACCTCAGCCCTGGGCCAGACCCTCCTCTAGGGGCTCTCCTGGCTGGGAGAGGTCCTAAACCCTGGCCCCAGATCTGCAGCTGCCCTGGTGAAACCCCATGTGCAGTTTGACCCAGCGATCGGGGTCAAACTTATTTTCCAAATCCCAAAATTTGATATGAGAATCCCATGATCCACCCTTTTGTGGGAAGTCTGGGTGCAACTCTTCCTGGATCCAAGAAGCAATCCCACTACCTCTTGACAGGTCTGGCCCCACAGCTGGGGCTTTCTGGCCCACCTCCCCATTTACCTGTGCTGAACTTCATTATTTCTGAGCTCATACCTGACACTTCGCTAACCCAGACCCCCCGCCCTGCAAAAAAAAGAAAAAAAAAACTCTTTCCCAAACGGGTACATATCCTTTTTCCAGAGGAGGTGGACCAACTATTTCCACACCTCCTAAAAATTCTAGAGTGTTCCAGACGGCCTCCCTGTCTCCGCCCTCCTTGAGGCTCCATCCTCAACCCGGGCTCCCCTCCCCCCACCGGCACGGAAACGGTGGAACAAGCTGTTCTCACATCCTCTCCTGGCGCCTGTGACACACACCAACTTCCAACACCCCACAACTCACACACGCCAGCCTGTGCTCTCGCCCGAACTGTGCCCTGCGCGTCCTTTCCCCAGCTTGCCCCAGTTTTCTGCTTCCTCTGCCTGTTGCCCCCCCCTCACCCCCCCAACCCAAGCAGCCGCCCTCCGTCCCTGCCCCCAGCCTCTCCCTCAGCCTCCCACCCCACTTCTGGCTCTCCCCTCACCCAGCCTTTGAATCCTTCCGTGCCTTTGGCGCTCTCCAGATTTTTCTATTGTCTCCCTCAGTTCTCGACGTCCTCTTCCCTGTGAAGTCTCATCTCTGTATCATTGTCCTGGGACTTTGCCTGTCCTGAATGCTGACTTCATCTCTCTCCCCAGATGTACCTCCTCTCTCATTCTCTCTTCCTCTCTCCTGTCTGATGGGCCCTGGTTCTCTGCCTTCCCTCGCGGAATCTCTTCTGCTTCTCTCTCCAAATCACTGACTCCCTCCTTTTTGTCTCTCCCCGTGCGTCTGCTATTTTTTATTACTGTTATTTCCTCTCTCCCACTAAATCTCCATCTCGTCTGTTCTCTTCCCCCATGATTCCTGTGGCTCCTTCATCCGCATCTCTCTCCCAGATCCATGTCTTCCTTCTCCTGCTCTTTTTTCTGATTTTCTAAAAATGTGTGACTCTCATAGCTGTCTCCTTCCTGACCATTCTTGTGTCCTGGTTCTCACTCTTCACCTCACCTCACCCAAGTCTTGTCTTTCACCTGATGTCCCTGAATCCGCACCGCCCTTTCCTTTGCCCCTTCCCCTCTGTCCTTTGCCCCACAGCGGGGATGGGGAGCTCCAGGGGATGTCTGGGCCTAGGGTGAGGCCCTAGGCTGGTACCCCTGCTCCCTCCTGTAGCCCCGAGGGGAGGGTGTCTTCGTCTCTCCATCCCTTCCCTTCCCCCAGTCCCCAGCTTCCCACCTCCCCCCTCACTGCTTCCCGCTGCAGCTGCAGCAGTCGGTTGCCAGGGCAACCACAGCTGGCTGGGTGGGAGCCCCCTCTTCCCCATCCCCCCTCTTCTCCTTTCTCCTCCCCTCCACCCCATCCTCCCCTCTTCTCCTTTCCAGCGAGGCTGGGAGGAGCTGGGACAAAGCCAGAGAAAGGCGGGGGTGACAGGGGAGCTGGGAGGGAAATGGAGGTAGGGGCCCCGCTCCAGCTGTTCACCTCGGTTGCTTCTCCCCTCTCGAGGCCCCATCTCCCCTTCTCGGCGACGCCCCCAAAGCAGCCTGGAGAACGAAGCCGACAGAGGGGCAGAGGGGTCAGCCCCACTTTAATACACAGAACAAGTTAATTCACAGCAGAGGCAGGCAATAAAGGAGACTCATTAACAAGGGGGGTGGGCACGCCTGGATTGGGGGGGAGACTCCCCCAAGCCCACCACTTACCCCACTTGCAGTCTCGATTTCCTTTTTTTTTTTTAAACCCGAACAACAAACACACACAACCACAAGAAACAACCACGCCCCCTCGCGACCCGAAAGTGGCCAGCGAGGGTGGGGCGGGGAGGGGAAGGGGGAGAATCTAGTCCGTTGCAAAGTCTGTGCTTCTCATTCCAGCAGACGCTGGGCAGGGGCCCGCCTTGCCCCACAGGCGACAGCCAGCCAAGGCCGGCAGGCACGGAGTGGGCACGGGCGGGCAGGGCTCTCGGGGAGGGGAGCAGGAACGGAATTCAAAACCATGGTTCACGTCATCATGCAGTATCCACGGTGGGCACCGAGAGGGGGCAAGGGGTGGACACCACACCCCCCGGCCTGGGGCACAAGGAGGGGATGGTGCCCATCTTGAGTGGGGAGGTGGGACAGCTGCAACTCCAGGGGCTGGGGGGAGGGGCTGCCAGGCAGGACGCTGGCGTAGACTGGTGCCCAGTAGATGCGCTCAGCAGTGCCCCCTCCACCCAGCCAGACCTTATAGGACTCTTTGTTATATATTAATTTCTTTCTTTTTTTTTTTAAGTTTTTGACTTTTTCTTTAGAAAAAGGCTTTGTCCATGCCCCCAGCCGGCATCCACCACCCCTCGTGCCCGCCTAGAGGCGGGGTATGGCTTTGAGAGGAGCAGAAGGCCCTGGTACCCATTTGCCAAGGGGGTGAGGAAGGAGGGAGGAGGGAGAGGACCCTGCTGGGCCCACCAACCCACAGGGCAAACATTCCACTTGCACAGAGGGGAGAGGGTGGCCTGGCCCCCTCTCTGGCTCCCCCCGCCCCTCCCAATGTGGGGCATTAAGGAAGGGGAGAGAGTGGAAGAGCTCCAAGAGGAGAGGCAGGTAGGCAGGCATCACCCCAGAGGTCCGGGCGAGCCAGAGCCAGGCCTAGGTGAGGGTGATGTAGGCAGACGCCTTCTCTTTCAGGTGCCGAAGACAGAGGTGACAACTCCAGCTCCCTGTGGGGCGGGCAGAGGACAGGGAGTTGGGTCAGGTCTGGGCAGGGCTGCCCCCACCCCCACCCCCACGTCAGACCCTCCTCCTCTCACCTTCCGGGGGCTCCGCCATGGGAGGACTCAGGCAGTACATGTGGTAACCCCGATCGCAGTCGTCACAAAACAGCAGCTGGTCCTGGGGGGTGAGACCCGCCCAGCTGGCACCCTGGGGGCACGGGCACCAGAAACCGGGGTGGGGGGCGGGGGCAGGGGCCAGGTCAAAGGGGCTGGGGGAGGTGGTCCTCTTCCAAGACACAAAGGGCTTTGAGAAGGTCATCTTTGCAAAACCCTCTGGGCCACACCAACCACCCTTGAGGACCATCGGTTTGTGGTTTGTAGTTTGGGTTTTATAGGATTCTGTGGGACACTGAAAATGACACTGAGATGGTCTGGAGGCCATGGGTTCAGGTCCCAGCGGAACCATGTCCCTAGCTGGGTGACCTCAGGCAAGTGTATTCTCCTCTCTGAGCGCAGTGTCTTCTCTGTGAAGTGGGAACAAGAGCACCTACCTCAGGGCGGTTGGGAGCACTCAGAGAGTGAAGAGTGTTAAGTGCCGGGTTCAATTAATGGCCACTAACAATAATAATAATACAGGTTAACTGGTGTTCACCAGGGAGGGCACTCCAGGGAAAGGCCTTAGGCCCAACTGGTGGAGGCGGCGGTGCCAGGTGGGGAGGCTGCCTGGGGGCAGGTCCCCGGGGGAGGGAGCGGCCGGGCACTCACGTCGTTCTCTGAGGTGCCGCACAGGCTGCAGGACTTGCACTCGATGCACTGCCAGCGGTACGTGCGCACGGCTGCCGTCATATTCACCGTGAACTGTAAACACGAGGGGTGTCCTGGGGGCCGAGGGGCAGGGATGTGGTTAGGGGCTGCCGTGCCCCCGGTGGCTGCTGACCCTGGGGAAGCCCCTGGGGGCTCAGTCCCCACCTCCTGGCTCACAAGGCCTGACCCCGCCCAGCCCACGGTGCCCCGTGCCCGTTCTGCAGGCAGCACCGCCCTGGCCACCAGTCTCCTACCCGGCCACCATGGCAACCACACTCTGCTCCCCAGAACACCATGGCAACCGCATTCCATTACCCACGGTGCTGTGGCAACCACTTTCTACCACCCACAACACCGGGGCAGCCACGTTCTGTTAACCGCTGTGCTGAGGCAGCCACATTCCATTAGCCACAGCAGAGTGGCCAACCCATTCCCTTAACCGCAGAACGTGGCAACCACAGTCTCCCAGCCATGATGCCATGGCAACCGCCTTCCACAGAGGGGTCCCCACACCCTGGTTCCCTGCAGCCCAAGCCCATTACACACGATGCCACAGCAACCACAACGTTACCAACGTGACTGTGGAGTGTGTCAACCCTCTGGTCGTCCCACCACCCCAGTGCAGACCCCAGGCCAGCATGACACCCAATCGCCATGACAACTGTATTTCACTACCCATAATACCACGACAGCCACAATTCATTAGCCACTGTGCTGAGGCAACCACAGTCTCTTACCCACAAGTCCACCTTGGGAAACCACATTCTATTAACCACAACTCCATGGCAAGCGCCCTCTGTTGTCCACAGCATCCAGGCAGTAGCAACCCACTACTCGCTATCACAGCCCACTACCCACTGGTGTTTGGGCAGCCATCTTTCACTGTTCCCCATGCCAGACAGGCACGTGCTGGTGCCCACAATGCCATGACAACTGCGTGCCATTGTTTCCAGAGCCACCCTGACCCCACTGAGTTCCCCAGAGTCCTCAGCAGTTGAGTCAGCTCTGTTCATCCACCAGGATGTTCTGCGTCCCCCCTCCCCCCATTCTCTCCTCTGCTTCCTATCCTCCAGATCTGAAGTCTCTCCACCCCGGCCCCCAGAAGCCTCAGGTGAGGGGGCATCACCTGATCGCCCACAGTCAGCACAGGAGATGAGGTCCTCAGGACACCCCGTCTTCTTGGAGCCCCCCAGGCAGAAGTCGCAGTAGCCGTTGGGGATGACAGTGCCGTCAGGCGCCTTCTTGGCTGAAAGACAGCAGGCAGGGGTTGGCAGGGGCAGGAAGGGACCCTCAATCCAAGGCTGCTACAGAAGTAGGGGCGGAGGGAGGCATCCCTACCTGTGTGTTTCCTCTGTGACTCAGGGACCCAGGCCAATTCTTTGTAAAACTCTGGGGGTGGGGGGACAGAGAGAGGGGCTCTCACCACAGGCAAGGCTCCACCCTGCCCACAGCCTCAGCCCTAGGGTTGGACCCCTGGTCCAGGCATGGAGGAGGTGAGAAGAGGGAGCCGCTATCCCAAGCTGTGTCCAGCAGCAAAAGAGAATTGCAGGGAGCCCAGGTAATTCTCATCAGGACCTCGCAACTCTCTGAGAACAACTGACAGGTCCTCTTTATTAGGTAAAAACTTGGCAGGTACAACTTTCGGAAAAGGCCCCTGCTTCCCCCACCCATATGCACTTCTGCCAGACAGCCACCCCCAACTAAGCCCCAATTAAATAAAAATTAGGTACAGGCCACTGCCATGATCTGGTATAGAAACAGACTCTCAGAAGGAAAATTCTGAGCACAGAGGTGCCTGGGTGTGTAGTAGGGGTGGGATGAAGAGAGTGCTCTCTCCCACTGAGGAATGGGTGGGAGGATGGTTCCTCCACTGGCAGAGCCTCTCCCCAAGCCTTCCCCCATCCCTCAGCTGTCAAGGTTGGCACTGGATTGGCATGGGCGGATGCCAAGGGTTCCCAGGCCACGGCCCCTGCCCCTTGGCCGAAGCTTAGCAGAGAAGGGAGGAAGGGAAGCAGGGAGGGAGGGGAGTCATCTATCACCCCCCTCCCCAAGCTCTAATTGAAACAATAAATCAGACCCAGAAATATTACGCCCGGCCGGGAGCGAGGGAGAGATGGTTGGTTGCCATGGCAACCCCAGAGCCAGCATCCCCATGGTTGGTGGGGGGAGGGGACTGCTGAGCTAGAGATTTTCCAGAAATGTCTAATGTGCCCCCTCCCTCCCAGGCTCCTTAGCCCCCACTCCCAGGGCCCCTCACCACCCCACGCCCTGCCCGCCTGCTCACGTTTATGGTTGTTTTTCCGGTGGAAGGGCAGGGCGTGGCGTTCGGCGTTCTCCTCCCCCTCCTCCTCAGCCAGGTGGGTGTGGGTGTAGTGGTAGCTGAGCCCTGGCCGGTTCTTATACCGTTTCCCACAGACTGGAGAGTGAGCAGGGAGGGCCGGTCAGCCCTCCAGCCTCTGCCGCCTCCACCCTGGCCTCCAGGATCACACCTCCCCCCTCTGCCAGGGTCCAGAACGGGAGGCAAGGGGGCCAGTGGGGGGCAAGGTCTCTGGGTCCCACTCTCTCTCTCTCTCTCTTCCCCCCTCTTCAGAAGGACTCACTATCACAGACATACGGCTTGTCTCGGTCCTCCAGGGAAGCGGTGTCCTGACGTTTCCGGAGCCCCCCGATGCCGTATGCCTGAGGGGACAGTCAGGAGTGAGGGGCCAAGAAAGGGAAGGAACTAAAAGAATTTTCACCATTTGGGCTTGAAAGCCCAGTCACAGCTCTGCCCCTTCCTAGCTGTGAGTCTAGAGTAACTCTCTTGACCTCTCAGAGCTTCCATTTTCTCATCTGTGCCACGGGTAGGAAGATTGCTCTAACCCACTGTACAATCTCTGTTTTGCAAATGGCTTAATACGCCCAAGCCTTAATTTCCTCATCTGTAAAATGGGTATAAAAATCCCCTACCCCTTCAGGCTGCTCTGAGAGTTAAATAAGGTAAAATTGGGACAGGGTCTGAACACTGCACAAGCAATCAATGGGACCCGCCTTGAGGGGAAGGATGATGCGGGGAGGTTTGAGAGCGATACCTTTCCTTTGGCCCTGTTCTTCCTCCTGGGCATGTCATCCTCTGGGTCTTCCACTTCAAGATCATGCGGAAACTCCAGCAGTTGCTGTTTCTGGGCACCAGGAGAAGGGAGACTGGGGTCAAAAAACAGGGTATTGTTCTGCATTGGGAGGTAGTTCTGGGCACAGCAAAGATCAGGGATGGCAGGGCAAGTTAGGAGGTCTTCCCAAAAGAAGATGAAGTGTGGAGGGATGGAGACAGGATGCTCAAATATCCTAGGGAATCAGGGGAGATTTCAGAGCAGGAGCAAGATGGACCAGGAAACAGGCCGGTTGAGAGGGCAGCCACAGCCCCTGGACAGGTGGGGGGCTGGGCAGTCCTACCTGGCAGTCCATAATGGTCTCCTCCTCCTTCAGCTCTATCTTCTTCTCCCCTGTCTCAGCACACAGGAGAGCCTCAAGGACTGGCCCTTCAGGGAGGCCGCCCTCCTTTTTCAGTGGCGCTTCACAGTCTGGGGACAAGACCACGGTAGGTAGGAGGGGGGTCAGGTGAAGAACTTGTCCCTGGAGGACTCCTCAGATTGCCCAGGTTGAGGAATCATGCTCTTTTCTGGAGGAAAGAGGCTTTCCCACACTCAACCAGCAACAGATTCAAATACTCAATCACCCATACCGCCCTCAATACTTCCACACATCCTAAGGATGCCCAGACCCTGGAGAAGATGCAGTCAGACCGTCAGAGACCACTGGACATACTCAGGGAGAAACATGGCCGGACCCTCCTATACAACTACATAATACAAGTAGGAGACCCACCCAGACCCCCACAGCTGGAGAGAACAGACATTCAAACAGGACACACATGGACACACAAGGGAGATACAGACAGATCATCTGAGACAGCCAGACACACGAAGGAAGAGACACACCCAGATACTCAGATACACCCAGACTCACAGAGGAGACATAGCCAGACCCTTGGGCACACTCAGAGACACTCCAAAAGAGAACATTAGACCATCAGATAAACCCAGACCACATGGGGAAAACACAACCAAACCCTACCAAACACCTGAACATACTTAGGGGAGAGAGAGACACGCCAGAGAATCACTTAGATGGATACTCAACACACAGGTGATACAGACAGTCCCTCTGGGACAATCAGACACACCCAGGAAGACAGAGCCAGATGGACACGCCAATACACCTGCCTGGACCCACATAGATCCTTGGTTATACCTGAGCAAGGGAAGAGAAACAGCCAGTGACTCTAACAGTCCTGGACACATTTGAGAAGTGATAAAGCCAGACACTCATGGAGCAGCAGACATGGGCAGAAATACACCTGATACTCCAAACAGACACTCAGGGACACGATTCTCCCAGACATTCCAGAGCATCTGGTACTCAAAGGAAGAGAGACACTCAGGAACAGATAGACCAGACACACTTGAGAGGAAATAAGCCTGGAAACACCTGAAAAGAGACACAGACACCAAGACACGCTGCACTACAAATGGAAAAAGTTACAACCAGACACTCTGACACACCCAGACACACACTCAGACATCCACAGGAAAGAATAGGCAGATACTCTGATACATCCCAAATCACAAGGGAAGAGAAATACAAGGATGGGATACACCTGGACACACAAAACAGATACCACATTCTGTCCAGGAATACACTGGGGTCCAAGTAGAAGATGCAGTCCAAAAAACTCAGGGAAAACTGGAGAGCCTCTGTACTACCCCCAGACACACACCAGCAGACACAGCCAGTCACTCAGACATGGGCCAGGAGGGAAATAAAGGCAGATGCTCAGACACACAGGGGCATCAACACACTAATCAGCCAGTGGTGTGGGCACCCAGTACGGAGCCCCACCTACCGATCTTGTACTCGCAGGGCCGGAGTCTGGGGTCTTCCAGGATGTTGAGCCTCCGTTTCTTTCTCCAACAGCGGGCCGGGTACGTATAGATCTGTCCGGGGGCCAAACCTGGAGTAAGAAGGGCGGTAAGAACGCAGCTGGGAAGCCGCCGCCCCGCCCCGCCCCACCCCCGCCCTCCCGGCCCGTACCCGGGCCGCGGTGGGTCTTCTCCATCCAGATGTAGCAGTTGTTCTGGGCCACGCCGGTCTGCGAGTCGAGGAAGGGCAGGCGCAGGCTGCGCTCGGCGCACAGGCGCGCGTTGTAGCTGCGGCAGTGCTCGATGGCCTCGCGGTAGAAGTCCTCGCCTAGGCTGCGAGGGGCGGGTAAGCGGGCGGGCGGCTGTCAGCAAGGGCAGGCGCACCCGGTCGCCCAGCACCCCTCCCCCAGCCCACCCGTCGGGAATGGGTGGGCCGACTCCTCCAACCTGACCTCTCCCCTCCGGTCGGGACCCAGGAGCCCCCAACCTGGGACTCAAGCGGGCCTCGAGCCAAGGAGTGGATACAATATAGAAACAGATAAAGATACACCAGGACACATCCATTCAGGCACATATCCAAACCCACAACACAAATGTATCACACAGTCGCACAGGATTCACACACAAAGAGAGACATATCCCAAGACTCACGAAGGGAGAAGCAGACACATCTTACATATGGGCACACACAAATATCTACTGAAAAACACAGATCTCTCAAGTTCCATAGTGTAGAAACAGATCACACACGTGTCCATGCACAAATATACATCACATATCCAAAGACACACAACATAAACAATCACCCACACAAAGACACACAACATGTAAACAGATTACACACCACAGACACTCACACTCACTCATGCATCCAAAGACACACACACAGGTACACAATGTTAAGAGAAAAAATATTAAAACAAACTACCCATATAAGCACTTACACACATATCCAAATACACAATACAAATCACACACAATTCAGATACACCATACAAAGAAATCACACAGATTCACACAGGATACACACACAGTCACAAAGATACACAATAATATAGAAACCAATATCTAAAATACCACATATTCAAATACACAAAGATACACATATACTCAATGTAGAAACAAATCCACCCATATTCACACAAAAATTTGCACATAGATACAGGAATACCTACATATCCAAAGACACAGAACACAAATGATGCACAGTTTCAAAGGACATGCACACACTCAAAGACTCAAATATCCAAAGATACCTAGAGTAGAATAAAAGAAATCAAATACACATCCACACACATATCCAAAAATAAAAATAAAAAACACCAGAATCCGAACAAGTGACACACACTCCATATCCCAAGACAAAGGTACTGTGAGCTTCACTCAAGTTTACCAAGGTCCCCGCGCCCCTAGTCCATTTCACCTTCTCCCCAACCCCGGGGGTCTCAGGGCGGGACAAGATGCCCTTTCCCGAAGAGGACTCGGAGTTCCGCACACTCTCCGCTCCTCCAAGAGCAGCGCGTCGGACACGGTTCTTGCCAGAGACCCACAGTCACACACACTCGCAACCCCGCGCAGCCCGGCCCACGGTGACAGCCCCCCAGACACCCCATCGGCCCCACCCCCAGCTGCCACACACACACACGCCCGCGCGATCCGCCCGCGCTCCCTCCCCCGCCTCCCGCCGGCCTGCAGCACCTCAGGGGGCCGGGGATGACCGTGGCCATCTTGCTCCCCGGGTCCTGCCCCCAGCAGGTCCCCGCCGGGCCGGTCCTCCCAGCGCTCGGGCGGGCGCTGAGGCCGCCCATCCATTCATTCCCGGGGGGCGGGAGCACAGGGGCCACAGCCAATCAGGGCGGCGGGGCGGGCCCGCCCGGGCCATGCTGGGAGTGGTAGTTCCCCGCCTGGGGCTGGCCGGACCCCACCGGGAAACCGGTCAGAGGTGGGGCCCGAGGCACGCACAGCCACTCACGCACGCTCACCCGTGCACACCTCGGAGTCTCGCACATGGGTCTACATTCACGCATGCACACCTGGGCTCGCACACACCCACACACGGCGGCTTACACACACATTCACACATATACTCACAGCCTCCCACGCAGACTCACGCACACTCCCTCTCCCACACCTTCGCCCAGACTCGCATACATTTGCACTCACACAAACACTTGAGTGCCAGGAGACTTAGAGACACCGTACAGATCCCCACGCAAACGCCCCGCCAACGCATGGCTCCCTGATGCCGCCCCCTCCCCCAGTCCCTCCTAGCTCCAGAGAACCCTCTCGGTCCCCGGTCTCTGGTCACCGTCGGGGCTGTCTCTCTCACAGAGACCACGCCCGACGCAACCCCTTCCCAGGCCTGACAGCAGCCGTGCTAGTTAGGTGTGTGCTGTAGCCACACTTCATGGGTTCAAATCCTGACTCTGCCAACTTGGTGGCCACGTAACCCTGGGCAAATAACTTAATCTTTCTGGGAATCAGTTTCCTGATCTGTAAAATAAGGATGATGCCTCACTGGATTATTGTGAGGATTAAATGAGTAGGTATTGGGGTGTGCATGCGTTAAATCGTTTCAGTGGTATCTGACTCTTTATGACCCCGTGGGCTGTAGCCCACCAGGCTCCTCTGTCTGTGGGATTCTCCAGGCAAGAATACTGGAGTGGGTTGCCATACACTCCTCTAGGGGATCTTCCCAACCCAGGGACTGAACTCTTTATGTCCCCTGCATTGGCAGGAGGGTTCTTTACCACTAGCGCCACCTGGGAAACCCTTAAATATCGGTAAGTTGCTTCAAAAGTCACCTGTCAGGGATTTCACTGTCGGTCCAGTAGTTGAGACTCCCACTCCCACTTCAGGGGGCACAAGTTGGTTGGGGAACAAAGATCCCTTATGCCATGCAGTTTAGCAAACAAACAAACAAAACAAAAGGTACCTGGCAGGTAGTAGGTGTTCAATAAATTCATTCATTCCACAAAGAGGACCTGATGTGCACTAAGATGTAAAATGGTGATAGCTAACCATTATTAGAAAGAATAACGCTTGACATATGTGTGTTAGTCACTCAGTCGTGTCCGACTGTTTGCGACCCATGAACTGTAGCCCACTAGGCTCCTCTGTCCATGGGATTCTCCAGGCAAGAATACTAGAGTGGGTTACCATTTCTTCCTCCAGGGGATCTTCCCGACCCAGGGATCAAACCTGAGTCTCCTGGATTGCAGGCAGATTCTTTACCCTCTGAGCCACCAGTGAAGCTTGGCATATAATAGATGCTTACAAAATCTTTGTTAAGAATAAATATACTGAGTAGCCACCAAGTGCAGGCCCAGTTCTTTAACAGAGATTCAGCCGTCTGATCCTCATAATGACCCACCAGGGTGATACTATCATTACCCCCAACCCATTTTCCCAGAGGAAGTAGAGTCGCATGCTGTCAGCCCCTGATGTTTGCTTGAAGGTGAGACTAAGATAAGTATTCACTCACCCAGATGTCTGTATCATGTGGGTCACCCCCTTATTTCTGCCACTGTCACCCACACTGACTCCACCCTAAGGGATGCCCAGAGAGGAAGCTGACCTTTGGAGTCACAGGACTTGCCAAATCCCACTCACCCACACCAAACCCACACCCCCATCCAAAGTTCCTGTTCAGGTTTGAGCCCTTGTATGGATAAAAAGGCCCACAAATGTCCTTATCTACCAGGGAGTTCTCCAGCAGACAGAAGAGGCCTTAAAGCCCTCACCTCTTTCATCTCTTGATGCTCCCACATACCTCCCTAATGAGAGAGGCTCCCTCCAGGTCTTCCACACCCATAGTCACTTCTAAACACACACATACACACACACACACACTTCCCTGGTGGTCCAGTGGTTTAGACTCCACACTCCCCAGTGCAGGGGTCATGAGTTCAATCCTTGGTCAAGGAACTAAGATCCTCCAGGCAGCAAGGCATGACCCCAAAACAAAAAACAAAATACACACACACACACACACACCCCTCTAGTCTTAGACCCCTTCCACAGTCTCTCCCCTATCTCTCCCAGGTAAGGCCTTGACCTCCCTCTCCTCAAACCCCAAAAGCAGGGAGTGGGTCTCTGCTTCACATCTGGCCTAGAGCAGATGGCAAGGGGGTGAGGCACCTCACTCTGCATCACAGATCACACAGTGCCACAGGGACACTGGCACCTCACAGTTACTCTAGCCTCCAGGTCCCCTACAGTGGCCACCCCAATCTCATCCACAGTGAGCCCTGTCCCCCCCAACCCACCAGCTCAGCTCCAAGAGCCTTTGCCATCTTCCTCTGTCACCTCCCACCAACCTCCAATACATCCTTACACTTGCTCCCCACACCTCTAGACTCAGGCACCTGCTCACCCCAGAACCTTGGCATCAGTTTTGCTCAGCTTGGAGCCTGAGTACAGAACACTCCATCAGCTCCCTGGAGGCCCTTGTCCACCAGTGCAGTTTGGCCCACAGCTGACACCTAGAGAAGGGTCTCTCTCCCCTTTCTTACCTCTAGTCACCCTCACAGACCTCTTGGCTGCAGTCAAGCTCCCCTGTCCAAACAGTCCTCCTGTCCCCATCCCCCTGTGCCCTGTGTGGAAACCGGACCACAAGTGAAATCAACATTGATACTAAACAGTAAAGAATCTGCCTCCAATGCAAGAGACCCGGGTTTGATCCCTGGGTCAGGAGGATTCCCTGGAGAAGGAAATGACAACCCACTCCAGTATCTTTGCCAGAATTCCACAGACAGAGGAGTCTTGCAGGCTCCAGTCCATGGGGTCGCAAAGAGTCAGACACAGCTGACACTTTGACTACATTTAGTCAGAGTCAGGCTCAGTACTAAGTGCTTTACAAACATCACAGCAGCAACCATGAAATAAGAACTGTAATGATGCCCCAATTCACAGATGGTAATGCTCAAGGTGGGGAGGTGGTTAGTGCTCAAGATAGGGTTCCAATACAGACAGTCAGAACCCTCCAGAGCCCATTCCTAAGGGGACTGGATTCTCTCAGGAGACAGCCCCTTCCCTCCCCTCACCTCTTGTAGATCCCTCAGAAGGTGAGTGCAAAGAGGGCTACTGGCACTCCCACCCCTAAGCTTACTCAGGTCTTCAGGCCCCCCGGCAATGGCTGCCCCACACCTACTCCAAGAGGTCAAAGTGAGGAGGTCTGGATACCTATAGATCCACCAACCTGCACACGAGCCCTGTGCCAGCCAGTTTGAGGGTGTCCCTGATAGAGGTAACACGTCTGTGTTGAAGAATTAGAGCGAGAGGGAGGCAGAAGTGTCACCGTTACACACTATCTCACGCCTACCCCAACCCCACACACGCCCTCCAAGCCGGCTTGGCTCTCCGCAAAGCCACACGTGTAGGCGCGAGCTTGTAAGGCCCGGCCCCCAGCATGGCCCAACTCCCCCCACCATCAGAAACCTGAAGCTACTGGGGGCCTTAGGTCCGGCCATCCCAGGCACAGCCTTCCCGGAGGACGGGGGCGGGGGGCGCCCCGAGCCCCTCCCCCACCCCAACCCCCAGCTCAAGGTCAAGGTGGCGGAGGCGAGGGGCCGGGGGGAGGGTGGGGGAGGTTGCCCCGGCCCCTTTGTGCGGCGCCGCGGGCGTTCGCCCTCCGCCTCCTCCCCGCCAGGCCGGGGAGCGGGGGAGGGGGGGGGCTGCGCGCGCCAGCCGGGGAGGGAGAGCCGGAGCGGCCGCGCGCCTGTCACTCCCAGCCCGCTGACACCGTTGGGGAAGGGGGCGGGGAGCACTGGGACCCAGGAGTTCGGGATCCCGAGGAAGGAGCTGGAGAGACTGAAAGAGAGGGAAGAAGTGGAGAGAGCGAGGGCTGGCCAGGAGAGGAGAGGGCTGGGAGAGAGCGTAGGTTTGAACCCAGGCGTCCAGGATGCCAGCCGCGGGGCCCGGGAGGAAGCGAAGCTCGGAGGAGGCACGCGGACAGGGAGAAACGGAGGGAATCCCCGAAGACTGAGGGCGCTCCCAGCACCCTCTCCCGAGGCATCCGGTCCCCAAGGAGATAGGAGATGCTCTCATTACATGTGTACGGGCAGGGAGAGGCAGGGAGCCCACGGTCTAAACTGACCAGAGCGTCGGGGCTTTAGGTTCTGAAGACCCGAGAAAGAAAAAGAAAAGGGGGAGACAGCAGGGATCGAATCGGGGACCCCCGACGTCTCAGCGCCCACCCTGCGGCCGCGCAGACCGAGGTCCCCGGAGAAAGAGAGGGGAAAGAGAGAAAGATGCTTTTGAGGAGGTAGAGACCCGGGAGACTAGGGTCCGGACTTAGGCATTCGTACTCCAGCCCCAGGCAGGGGCAGACCCGGCGCGCCCAGGGACTCGGAGGAGGAGAAGGAAGCCCCTACCCCCACTCTGGGTGGGGAAACGGCCTCCGCCACCCCCAGCCCGCGCCACATTCCTTCACTGACAGCGACAAAGAAGAGGCGCCCCCGCGACCCTGGAGTGGCTCCTGCCCCCAGCCCCAGGGGGGAGACAGGGGGTGGCGGCCCCCGCCGGGGGGACAGGGGGACAAGCTGGGGGCCCCATTCAACTACCATCCGCCCACTGCGTCCCCCTCCCCAGCGAGGGCGGGGGCAAGGTTCGGGTAGGGGGCGGATGGAGGGACGTGGACGGCGGGGACACTCACGACTTGAGCGGGTTCTGAATGGCGGTGGCCATGGCCCGCTCGGCAGGGCCGCCTCCGGCCCGGGGCGCCGCTGCCGCCGCGCGCGGGCCCAGCCCGGCCTGCGCCGCCCGCTCTGCCGCCCAGCGCGCTACGATTTCATTCATTCTTGGGGCTGCAGCGCGAGCGGAGCGGGGCGGGCCGGGGGCGGGGCTCGGCCAATCCCCGCACCTCCCGGCGCACGACGGGACGTGGAGTCTAGGGGCGCGCGGCGGCGCCCGAGGGCGCCCCTGTCCGGACTACACGTCCCAGGGGCCGTCGGGAGAATCGTGTGCCCATTGGCTACTGAGGATACAGGGCGGGGCTGGGCTGGCCCCAGAGCATCCTTTCCCTTCCCTGGAGTACTCCCTTCCCAGCTCCTGCTCTCCATCCTCCAAGAACCACGGGCGCGCGGGAACTGGTGGTCGCTGATTTCTGGGTCTCCCAGGGGTGTGTGGATGACCCCAGGGTCTATCGTGTATTCTTGTCATTGCCTACTTCTCTGGATGTCTCTTCTTTTGTAAGCCAGTCTGTAAACAAGCACAGGGGTTAATCAATGCCTTTGTTCATTTATTAAGTGACAGGCACTCTTCTAGGCACTGGGGAAACAGCATGAACAACAGACAGAATTGCTGCCCTCAAGGAGCTGAGCTGTGAGTGGAGAAAAACAGATGATAAACAAGCAAACAAGCTGTTAATTTTAGAGAGTGATAAGTGCTATAAAGAAAGTGGCTTCTCTTAGGAGGTGACATTTGAACTGAGACCTGAGAAGCTGTCACCATGCAATACATAGAAGCAGGAAAAGCTTGGCAAGTTCAAAGATTATTGTGGAAGGCTAGTTGTAAAAGAGTCGAGTGAGTGAGGGGGAGACAAGGTTAGCCAGAGAGCAAGGAACCAGATCATGTAGGCCCTTGTAGGCCATTATAAAGAAAATGGACTTTTGTTCCAAGTGTAATCAATCATCCTTGATTCTTCTTTTTTCACACACACCTCAAGTCACACACACCTAAAGTCCATCATCAAATCCTGTTATCTCTACATTCACAAATAGATCCAGAATCTACTCACCCTTCTCCCTTCACAGGCTCCATCCTAGGACTCCCTTCTCCTATCATCTTCCCTCTGGACAGTCCCTGCGTCTTCTCTCCAGGGTAGCCAGAGTGAACTGCCTAAAACTGCTGGCATTGCCATGCTGTCTGGCTCAAAACCTCCAATGACTTCTTTCACACTTGGAATAAAGTTCTAAGTCCTCACTATGTTCTCAGGGCCCCTACTTAAGCAGATCCCCAACCTCCATCTCATTTCCTCTATTTATTTATTTAGGCTGTGCTGGGTCTTAGTTGCAGCTCCCAGGATCTTCGTTGTGTGGCATGCAAACTCTTAGTTGCAGTGTGCATACTGGATCTGGTTCCCCAGCCAGGATGGAACCTGGCCCCCTTACATTAGGAGCACAGAGTCTTACCTCTGGACCACCAGGGAAATCTCCCCACTACCCACCACTCCAGTTACATTTCTGATCTCATCTCCCTTCTTCTTTTCTTTGACTAGCTTTGCTGACTCATTGGAAAAGACCCTGATGCTGGGAAAGATTGAAAGTGGGAGGAGAAGGGGACAACATGGTTGGATGGTTGGATGGCATCACCAACTCGATGGACATGAGTTTGAGTAAGCTCCAGGAGTTGGTGATGGACAGGGAAGCCTGGTGTTCTGCAGTCCATGGGGTTACAAAGAGTTGGACACGACAGAGAAACTGAACTAACTTTGCTCTAGCTGCACTGGCCTCCTCCTTATTCCTGGAACATTCCGGCCCCATTTCAGCCACAGGACCTTTGCATTTGCTGTTCTCACTGCCTAGAATGCTCCTTTCCCAGGCATCTTCATGGTTCCAACCCTGACTTTATTCAGGTTTCTAAATTAATGTAACTCCCTCAGAGACAACCTCAGCTAAAATTGCATCCCTGAGAAACTCTATGTCCTCTTAAAAGCTTTTTTCCCCCCTGGACTTCCCTGGTGGTCCAGTGGCTAAAACTCCACTCTCCCAATGTAGGGAGTCTGGATTTGATCCCTGGTCAGGGAACTAGATCCTATATGCCAATCTTTGCCATACAGAAAAGACCCTGATGCTGGGAAAAAATGAGGGCAGGAGGAGAAGGGGACAACAGAGGATGAGATGGTTGGATGGCATCACCGACTTGATGGGATGAGTTTCAGCAAACTCCAGGAGATGGTGAAGGACAAGGAAGCCTGGCATGCTGCAGTCCGTGGGGTCACAAAGAGTCAGACACAACTTAGTGACTGAACAACAAAATGCTGATTCTGTGTTGCTGCAACTAAGACCTGGCATATCCACATAGATTAATATTTTTTTAAAAAAAAGCTTTCTTTTTCTCCCAACACTTACAGTAATCCATCCTCATACTATAAACCTATTTACTTACTTGATTTATTGCCATCTCCACCCCTTTGAATACCAGCTCTATGAAGCAGAGGTTGTTATTTAATCTGCTGCTCTCTCCCCAGTGCCTAAAACAGGGCCTGAAAAATAGCAGGTGCTCAACAATTATTTGTTGAATAAATAAATGAATCAATTAGTCATTATGCTTCATTTCTCTCCCCACTGTCTGGCTCTGTGGAGCATAACCAGCAAGGAAAGAGAGAGTCACGTGGGCTCCAGGCTGTGCCCTCCCACACACATAGACACTTAGACAACCTGAAGGGGACCAGGGTGGTGGCCAGGGTAGCAGTAGGGGCATTGTTGAATTAAGACAATCTTCCCAGCAGAGGGTCTGGAGCTAAAGCTTCAAGGCAAAAAGAAAGGAGAAGTTCGTTTCTACAGAATCATGCCCTGTGTGGGCATGCAATGATGTGTTTGCACTACTTATTTATGTATTGGCTGCGCTGAATCTTCGTTGTTGTGCGCGGGTTTGTCTTTAGCTGTGACGAGTGAGGGCTACTCTCTGGTTTCAGAACATGAGCTCTAGAGCGCAGGCTTGCTAGTTGTGGTACACGGGGTTCATTGCTCCATGGCTTGTGGGATCTTCTCGGACTGGGGATCAAACCCGTGTCCCCTGCATTGGCAGGCAGATTCTCAACCACTGGACCACCAGGGAAGGCCCAGCAATGAAATGTTTGATGGGTCTGCCCTAGGCTCTGCCTTAAGTTTGCAGTCCTGTCGGGTAACAGACCCCTCACTATACAATGACAGCAGAGGTGGGGGAAGCCCAGGCAGAGGGGTCAGGAGATACACGGGCTAGGGGAGCCCAGAGGAGGTTCCTGACCCAGTCTGGGGGTCAGGGAGGGCTTCTTGGAGGGGGTTTCAGGGAAATCTTTTAAGTCTTGACCCTCTGATCTCTCCAGACACAAGGCAAGTTCCTGTCCTGACCTCTTGTGTCCGTGATGCCTGATCTTCCTGTCACTTGAATCTTGATAACAAGCAATTTAATCACTTCTTTAATCACTTCTCCCAACCTGGAACCCAAGGATTTGACCACTAGAGGGCACTGTGGCTCCAGTTTCTGTCTGGGCGGGCTGTTCAGGAATCCTCAGATCCAGGAGAGACATTGTCGGGGACAGTGGGACCAACCCCCTACTCTGAGCCTCAGACCCTGCCCAGGACTTGGTCATCAAGGTCAGAGCCCCTCCCTGCAAAAACTCCTGTGGAATCAATGTGTGTGTGCGTGCTAAGTCACTTCAGTGTGGCCCACTCTTTGCAACCCTATGGACCATAGTCATCCAGGCTCCTATGTTCATGGGATTCTCCAGGCAGGAATACTGCAGTGGGCTGCCATGCCCTCCTCCAGGGGGTCTTCCTGACTCAGAGATTGAATCCACATCTCTTATCTCCTGCATTAGCATGCAGGTTCTTTACCACAAGTGCCACCTGGGAATCAATAGGAGTCCCTCTGTCCCAGACCCCTGGGAGCCCAGCTTGGGCCTCTGAGGGAGCAACTTGCTTAACCTCCCTGATCCCTCTCCCACTATTCTTCAGAGAGTACAGCCCTCCCCTAAACTGCCCTTGGGATGTTCAGACAGGACCCTTGGAAGTCTCCTGCCCAGATGGGGATACTGAGGTATACAGGAGGTGTGGCTGGTGGTGGGGGGAGGGTGTCACATAATACCAGGACAAAAACAATAACAATTAATAATAATAACCACAATACAGGGCTTCCCTGGTGGCGAAATGGATAAGAATCCGTCCACCAATGCCCGGGACATGGGTTCCATCCCTGGTCCAGGAAGATTCCACATGCCACAGAGCAGCTCAGCTAGTGAGAATCACAACTTACCGAAGCCCAAGGGCCCACGAGCCCATGCTCTGCAACAGAAGAAACCACCACAACGAGAGGCCCTCACAGTGCAACCAGAGAAAGCCCACGGCAACAATGGAGATCCGGGGCACCCAATGCACAAGCGAGAAACGATACATTAGGCCCCATTAGGTAACTACACCTGTGCATCAAGACCTGTCCCGAGCCTTTCATAGGTCTAATGTTGCTGTCATACAGACCACACTTTGGAAGCAGGACTCGTCGCCTCAGAGTCAGACAAGACAACCTGGGCTCAGAGAGACAACACCCTTATTAAAAGACCCCACCCATCATGGCAGGAAGATCTGGGACTTTTTAAATTAATTTTTATTGGAATATAGTTGCTTTACAATAGGTCAGTTTCTACTGTACAACAAAATGAATCAGCTATATTGATACCTTTGACCCCTCTTCGTTTGGGTTTCCTTCCCATGTAGGTTGCCACAGAGCACTGAGTAGAGTTCCCTGTGCTATATAGGTTCCCATTAGTTATCTATTTCATATACAGTAGTGAATATAGATCAATCCCAATTTCCAAATTCATCTCACCCTCCTCTCCCCCCTTGGTGTCCATATTTCCATTTTCTATATCTGTGTCTGTATTTCTGTTTTGCAAATAAGATCATCTATTTTTCTGGGCTCCAAAATCACTGCAGATGGTGACTGCAGCCATGAAATTAAAAGACGCTTACTCCTTGGAAGGAAAGTTATGACCAACCTAGATAGCATATTCAAAAGCAGAGACATTACTTTACCAACAAAGGTTCGCCTAGTCAAGGCTATGGTCTTTCCTGTGGTCATGTATGGATGTGAGAGCTGGACTGTGAAGAAGGCTGAGCGCCGAAGAATTGATGCTTTTGAACTGTGGTGTTGGAGAAGACTCTTGAGAGTCCCTTGGACTGCAAGGAGATCCAACCAGTCCATTCTGAAGGAGATCAGCCCTGGGATTTCTTTGGAAGGAATGATGCTAAAGCTGAAACTCCAGTATTTTGGCCACCTCATGCGAAGAGTTGACTCATTGGAGAAGACTCTGATGCTGGGAGGGATTGGGGGCAGGAGGAGAAGGGGACGACAGAGGATGAGATGGCTGGATGGCATCACTGACTCGATGGATGTGAGTCTGAGTGACCTCCGGGAGCTGGTGATGGACAGGGAGGCCTGGCGTGCTGTGGTTCATGGGGTCACAAAGAGTCGGACATGACTGAGCGACTGATCTGATACCATTTTTCTAGTTTCCACATATATGTGTTAATGTACAGTATTCTTTTTCTCTTTTTGACTTACTTCACTCTGTATGACAGACTCTAAGTCCATCCATGTCTCTTCAAATGAACCAATTTCATTCCTTTTCATGACTAAGTAATATTCCATTGGTCCTTCCACCATGGCTCAGCAGTAAAAACACTGCCTACAACGCAGGAGACTCTGGTTTGATCCCTGGGTTAGGAAGATCCCCTGGAGGAGGAAATGACTACCCACTCCAGTATTCTTGCTTGGAAAATCTCATGGACAGAGGAGCCTGGTGGGCTACAGTCCATAGGGTTGCAAAAAGTTGGATATGACTAAGCAACTGAGTGGGCTTCCCTTCCCTGATAACTCAGCTGGTAAAGAATCGGCCTGCAATGGGAGACCCTGGTTCAATTCCTGGGTTGGGAAGACTCCCTGGAGAAGGGATAGGCTACCCACTACAGAATCCATGGGCTTCCTGAGATCTGGGTTCGATCTCTGGATTGGGAAGATCCTCTGAAGGAGGGCGTGGCAGTCCACTCCAGTGTTCTTGCCTGGAGAATCCCCATGGACAGAGGAGCCTAGTGAGCTACCATCCGTGGAATCTCAAAGACTCAAATGTATACACAAAAGCAACTGAGCAGGAAGAGGAGAGAAAGCCCTTAGTGGCTGGCACATTTTAGCACACAATAAATATTGTTTGTGATCCTCACAACACCAGTTCCTGTGCCTGCACACCTCCTGAGTGCCATGCCCAGGCTGAGGGTTTTACATGCATAAAACACATTTCTCAATGGCCTAGAGAAAGGTGGTCTCCAGATAGAGATCACAAAGAAATCATGAAATCTGAACTTGGACTCATGTGTGCTAACCCAAAGCACCCTCTGTGCTGCCCTAATGGGCACTTTTTAACTAATTAATTAATTTGGTGGTGTTGGGTCTTAGTTGTTCCATTGTGGCACACGGGCTCAGTAGTTGGGGCATGTGGGATCTTAGTCCCCATACCAGGGATTGAACTCATGTCCCCTACATTGCAGGGTGGATTCTTTAGCAGGGACCACCAGGGAAGCCCCTTGAGGAGCACTGTCACCTCTACTGGTTACCGTGCTAATGGGCACACTTGTATGACCCTCACAACAATCCTGAGACAGGGTATAAGGTGAGGCCATATCAGACAGGACCACAAAACCTAGGGTAAGGGGTTTGGGTTTGATTCTGAGGCTAGGGGGAAGCCAGTGGAGGGTTTTCAGCATGATCTCCTTCTGTTTTAGATAGATCCCCATGGCTGCAAGTGTGGGACAGACATTGGGGACAAGGTAAGAGGTGGGAGACCTGGGAGGGGGCTTCGATGGCTTGGGTGGGAGGATGGGGCCAGTGTGGGGGTGACAAGGTGATGAGAGGCAGCAGAATGCAGCTGCTGGAACAAATGACCATGAACTTGGCAGCTTAAAATAATAGGAATCTATTTTTTTTTAATAATTTTATTTATGTATTTATTTTTGGCTGTGCTGGGTCTTTGTTGCTGAATGGGCTTTTCTCTAGTTGTGATGAGCAAGGGGCTACTCTTCCTTGCGGTGCATGGGCTTCTTGTCACAGTGGCTTCTCTTGTTGCAAAGTAGGAGCTCTAGGGCATGTGGGCTTCATCTTCCCAGACCAGGGATCGAACCTGTGTGCCCTGCATTCCCAGGAGGATTCTTATCCACTAGTACCACAAGGTAAGTCCCAGCAACAGAGACTTATGCTCTCAGGGTTCTGGAGGCCAGAAGTCAGAAATTGGTATCACTGAGCTGAAAACATGGCATCTGGTCCCATCACTACATGGGAAATAGATGGAGAAACAGTGGAAACAGTGTCAGACTTTATTTTTCTGGGCTCCAAAATCACTGCAGATGGTGACTGCAGCCATGAAATTAAAAGACGCTTACTCCTTGGAAGGAAAGTTATGACCAACCTAGATAGCATATTCAAAAGCAGAGACATTACATTGCCAACAAAGGTTTGCCTAGTCAAGGCTATGGTCTTTCCTGTGGTCACGTATGGATGTGAGAGCTGGACTGTGAAGAAGGCTGAGAGCCAAAGAATTGATGCTTTTGAACTGTGGTGTTGGAGAAGACTCTTGAGAGTCCCTTGGACTGCAAGGAGATCCAACTAGTCCATTCTGAAGGAGATCAGCCTTGGGATTTCTTTGGAAGGAATGATGCTAAAGCCGAAACTCCAGTATTTTGGCCACCTCATGCGTAGAGTTGACTCATTGGAGAAGACTCTGATGCTGGGAGGGATTGGGGGCAGGAGGAGAAGGGGACGACAGAGGATGAGATGGCTGGATGGCATCACTGACTCGATGGATGTGAGTCTGAGTGACCTCTGGGAGCTGGTGATGGACAGGGAGGCCTGGCGTGCTGCAGTTCATGGGGTCGCAAAGAGTCGGACATGACTGAGAGACTGATCTGATCTGAGCTGAAAACAAGGGGAGGGCAGGGCCACACTCCCTTGGAGACCCCCAGGGAACATCCTTCCATACCTCTTCCAGCTTCCGGTGTCTGCTGATGCTAGTTGGTTTGTGGCCTTACTGCTCCAGTCTTAAAGCCTCCATCTTCACATCGCCTCCTCCTCTGTGTGTGCTTCTCTCTCTCTCTGCTTCTGCCTATAAGGACACTTACAAGTGATGCTATTCAGGGCCCACCTGGACAGTCTAGGATAATCTCCCCATCTCAGGATCCCTAAGTTCATCACACACTCTTTTTCCTTATAAGGGACTCGAACCAGTAGCTCTGGGGTACTGTTATCCGGCCTACTACAGCAGAGTGGGCAGAATTTGTAGATGGATCATGTATGGAGGGCGATTCCCAAGTGGCTCAATGGTAAAGAATCTGCCTGCCCAGCAGGAGACGCAAATTCAATCCCTGGGTCAGGAAGATTCCCCTGGAGAAAGGAAATGGCAACCCACTCCAGTATTCTTGCCTGGGAAATCCCATGGACAGAGGAGCCCGGTGGGCTGCATTCCATGGGGTCATAAAGAGTTGGACATGACTTACCAACTAAACAACAGCAGCAGCAACGATTTATGAAGAAAGAGGGAAAGAGTCTTTGGAATGGCAGGGAGGACTCCGAGGTGAGTGGCCTGAGCAGCTGGAGCGGTGGAGGTGCCATCCCCGGGATGGGGCTGGAGGGGGAGGGGCAGATTTGGGACAGCCCAGGAGCTCAGCTTTGGAAGCAGAAGCCTTGAGTCTGAGTCGGATGTCAACCAACTAAGCCGGGCTGCTGGCTAAGTCTGGAGGTTGGGTTAAAGAGAAATTTGCATGCATAAAGAGACTGGACTAGCTCTCCAGGGAGAGAAGAGCACTGAAGTCAAGAGAGAAGAGCACCTAAGTCACACGACCAGGGTTTCTCAACAAATAATTTGCTTTAAAGAAAAGGGCCTATTAGGGAGTGTCATTAAGCTTTTGAATGTAGGGGGATCCGTATGTACCTAGACATTTCGCAAAGCCCATAAGGCCCTTTTCAGAATCAAGTTTACAAAGGTATAACATCCACAAAGTTACGAAGAAAACTTTTTGTATTAATATACAGTTTAAAAAATAATTGTGAAAAAAAATAATTGTGATATTTGTGCTTCTTTATTAATACAGTAAAGAATAACCTGATAACTCAGTTGGTAAAGAATCTGCCTGCAATGCAGGAGACCCTGGATTGACTCCTGGATTGGGAAGATCCACTGGAGAAGAGATAGGCTACCCACTCCAGTATCCTTGGGCTTCCCTGGTGGCTCAGCTGGTAAAGAATCTGCCTGTAATGTGGGAGACCTGGGTTCGATCCCTGAGTTGGGAAGATCCCCTGGAGAAGGAAAAGGCTACCCATTCCAGTATTATGACCTGGAAAATTCCCTGGACTGTATAGTCCATGGGGTTGCAAAGAGTTGGACACAGCTGAGCAACTTTCACTTTCTTCTTTCAAAGAATAAGATCTGGCTGCAGGTCCAACGGGGCTTCCCAGGCGGCTCTAGTGGTAAAGAACCTACCTGCCAATGTAAGAGACAGACGTTAGAGACATGAGTTTGGTCCCTGGATTGGGAAGATCCCCTAGGGAAGAGCATATCAACCCTCTCCAGTTTCCTTGCCTGGAGAATCCCATGGACAGAGCAGCCTGGCAGGCTACAGTCCATGGGGTCGCAAAGAGTTGGACACAACTGAAGCGACTTAGCACACAGATCCAGTAACTACCATAATTTTTAAGCACTGATGAATAAAACCAGTGTTTCAAGATATCTACAACAACTGTTATGTGCTATAAAACAGCTGTGATTTATGTGGGGGATGAAGTCACAGGTTTTGCCAATAGTACTGATTTGTTGCCCAATGTTCATAATTGACAAAAATATCAAATTTTAGTTAGAGGTTTGTGAAAACAGACATTTAAATTTTCCCCCACCAACAATGATAGAACTCTGGACCCCTTGGAGGTCCCGGGACCCCAGCTTAAGAATCCCTGTAGATTAAAAATACAACCTGGGAGTTTGTTGGTGGTCTAGTGTTTAAGAATCTGTCTGCCAATGCAGGGGACATGGGTTCAATCCCTGGTTGGGGAAGATTCCACATGCCACAGGGCGTCTAAGCCCATGCACCGTAACTACTGAAGCTGGAGCGCTCTAGAGCCTGTGCTCCACAAGAGAAACCACTGCAGTGAGAAGGTTGAGCACCACAACTAGAGCGCAGCCTCCACTCGCTGCGACTAGAGAAAGCCCGCCTGCAGCAATGAAGACTCAATGCAAAAATAAAATACTTAATACAATAATTTTATTTGTTTTTCTTATATGTAAATACTCGGCAGCCTTGGGTCTTAGTTGCAGCTCATGGGCTTTGTTGCCCCATGGCATGTGGGATCTTAGTTCCTAGACCAGGGGTTGAACCGGCATCCTCTGCATTAGAAGGCATATTCTTAACCACTGGACCACCAGAGAAGTCCATAAAATAATTTTAAAAAATACAACGTGTATAAGAACAAACATATGTATACCAAGAGTGGAGAGGGTGGAATGAATTGAGAGATTGGGGTAGAGCACCTTGGTAACCCACTCCAGTATTCCTGCCTGGAGAATCCTATGGACAGAAGAGCCTGGCAGGCTACAGTCTGTGGGGTCTCAAGAGTCAGACACAACTTAGCGACTCAACCACCACTACAACATATACTATGATGCATAAAATAGATAGCTAACAGAATCTACTGTATAGCACAGGAAACTCTACTCAGGGCTCTTTTGTGACCTAAATGGGAAGGAAATACAGGAAAGAGAGGTGTACATATGTATATGTACACCTGATTCACTTTGCTGTACAGCAGAAGCTAACTGTCTATGGGGCCGCACAGAGTCGCACACGACTGAAGCGACTTAGCAGCAGCAGCAGCAGCAGAAGCTAACCTAACACTGTAAAGCAACTATACTCCAAAAAAAATTATTTTTAAAAAAAACCCCACAATGCGTGGATCTTGCATATCCTGATTTGAACAAACCAACTTAAAAAGACACTTCCAAGATAATTGGGATATTTGAACATAGGCTGTGTATTATAAGATACTAAGGAAATATTGTTCATTTTTTATGATACAGGCATTGTGGTTATGATTTTTGTCATGTTATTACTGATTTGAGATAGATGGTGAAATATTTGAGATAGAAAGTTACAGCTAGGGTTGGCTTATTGTGTGTGTAAGTTTAAAATTAGGGTTTGTTTTAAAGTATTATAGCTAAAGGAGAGTGAGGTCATTTTCTTGAATGACGGTGATGTCCTGTTTCTTTGCATGTGTGTGTATTCTCAGTTCAGTTCAGTCGCTCAGTCATGTCCGACTCTTTGCGACCCCATGGACTGCAGCAAGCCAGGGTTCTCCGTCCTTCACCTTCTCCTGTAGCTTACTCAAACTCATATCCATTGAGTCGGTATTGCCATCCAACCATCTCATCCTCTGTCGTCCCCTTTTCCTCCTGCCTTCAGTCTTTCCCAACATCAGGGTCTTTTCCAAGGTGTGTGTTCTATTTCTTATCAAAGATTGGGATTACACAGGTACAAGTATTTGTCGAAACCCATCAAGTAGCACACTTAAGATTTTGCATTTCTTTGTGTACAAGGGCTTCCCTGGTAGCTCAGTGGTAAAGAATCCACCTGCCAATGCAGGAGGCACAGGTTCGGTCCCCAATCCAGAAAGATCCCGTATGTCGTAGAGCAACTAAGCCTGTGCGTGTGCCACAACTATTGAACCTATTCTCTGGAGCCCAGAAGCCACAACTAATGAAGCCCATGCGCCCTAGAGCCTGTGCTCCACAACAAGAGAAGCCACCGCAATGAGAAGCCTGCGTGTTGCAACTAAAGAGTAGCCCCCACTCCCTGCAACTAGAGACAAGCCCAAGCATAGCAAGTGAAGACCCAGAACAATAAAAACTAAATAAATAGGTTTTTTTTTTTTTTTAAGTAAATAAATCTTGAAGCTAGGTAATTGTATGTGTATTAGCTTTCTAGGGCAGCCATAACAAAGTACCACAAACTGGGGGGCTTAAAAAGAAGGGAGTTTATTCTCTCATGGTTCTGGAGGCCAGAAGTCTGAAATCAAGGTGTCGGCCTGACCATGCTCTCTCAAAGCTTCTAGGAGAGGTTCTTTCCTTGTCTCTTCCAAGCTTCTGGCCGTCCCAGGAGTTTCTTGGCTTGTGACTGCATCATTCTAATCTTTGCCTCTGTCTTCACATGGCCTCTTTCTGTGTCTCTGTGTTTGCGTGTGGCTGTCTTCTTAAAAGGGCACAAGTCATACTGGGTTAGGAGCTTCTAGCATGGCTTTCCCTTAACTAATTATATATGTGTTGCTGCTGCTGCTGCTGCGTCGCTTCAGTGGTGTCCGACTCTGTGCGACCCCATAGACGGCAGCCCACCAGGCTTCCCTGTCCCTGGGATTCTCCAGGCAAGAACACTGGAGTGGGTTGCCATTTCCGTCTCCAATGTATGAAAGTGAAAAGTGAAAGTGAAGTCGCTCAGTCCTGTCCAACTCTTAGCGACCCCATGGACTGCAGCCCACCAGGCTCCTCCGTCCATGGGATTTTCCAGGTGAGAGTACTGGAGTGGGGTGCCATATATGTGCTGCTGCTGCTAAGTCGCTTCAGTCGTGTCCGACTCTGTGCGACCCCATAGACGGAAGCTCGCCAGGCTCCCCTGTCCCTGGGATTCTCCAGGCAAGAACACTGGAGTGGGTTGCCATTTCCTTCTCCACTGTATGAAAGTGAAAAGTGAAAGTGAAGTCACTCAGTCGTGTCCAACTCAGCGACCCCATGGACTGAGATTCTCCGTCCATGGGATTCTCCAGGCAAAAGTACTGGGGTGGGGTGCCATTATAGGGAAAAGGAGTCCAAAATGGCGGTGGCTAAAAGACAAGGAAGGGAAAAGCCCGAGAAAATAGAACAAAGGAAGGTCAAAGGAAGGTCTGAGGACCAGAGTGAGGATTTCAGGTAGAACAGCACCCCTGGCTGAGCCCAATTTGCATAGTCTAGGACCAGGGGGAAGAAAAGATATAAAAGGAGGAGCCAAGCGCACTTTTTCTCTCTCTGTCTCTTGCTCTCTCTCTCTCTCTGCCACTTGTGTATGCTTTTTCTCTCTCTCTCTCCCTCCACCCCCCACCCTGCCCCACGTGCTCCTCCACTCTCTTCTCTTCTTCAAGGATGGATTCTCCTGCTATCTTCTAAATAAAATAGAGCTGTAACACTGATTTGTCAAAGAGCTATGACATGGTTTGTTCAAGACCCAAGAGCTGTGACGCACCGAGGGCTTTAATGTCCGTCCCTCCAAATCATTGTTGTGACGAGACAAGAACCGAGAAGCATACACTCGCCTGACATATGCATCTTTTTTTGCCATGCCACAAGGCTTGTGGGATCTTAGTTTCTTGACCAGGGATCAAACGCGGGCCCTTGGCAGTAAAAGCTCAGAGCCCTAGCCACTGGACCACCAAGGAATTCCCTATCTGCATCTTATTATTTGGAAATCAGGTCACACTCTAAAGTGCTGGGAGTCAGAACTTCAATGAATCTTTTTTGAGGGGATACAATTCAACTCTTACTAATATGCTTGCTGAAAAGTTTAGAGGAAGAAGGTGGAGTTTTGAAATGTTTTAAAAAATGTGATGGGTGGATGGGAGGATGGATGGAGGGAAAAACTGAGTGATATTGCCAGTGGATTAAAATGTTTTTGATTAAGACTTCCCTTGTGGTGCAGTGGCTAAGACTCTGCATTCCTAATGAGGGGGCCTGGATTCCATCCCTGGTCAGGGAATTAGATCCCACATGCTCTAAGAGTTCTCCTGCTGCAACTAAGACCTCCTGCAGTCAAATAAATAAAGATAAATATTTTCCTTAAAAAATGCTGATGGTAGAGTCCAGCTGATGGGTGTGTGGGTATTCCCTGAACAATTACTTCAACTTTCCTGTATTTTTGAAATTGTGGAAAATAAAGTGTTTCAGCTTAAAAAATAAAAAGGGTAAGGAGAATAATTAAAAGACAAATCACTGTGCATTGATAATTCTTGGAGTTGAGTAACAGCTAAATAGGGGGTCATGCTATTCTTCTCTACCTTCTATGCTTGGAAATTCCCAAAATAAGTAAATAAATTAAGAATTATGTTTAGTGAAGGAATTATGAACAAAATTAATAGACAGGTAAGTGAAAAGTACCATATCTGAAACTGACAAAGGATTAATGATAAGAATATTCAAAGAACCCTTAAAAATGAACAAGACAGCCATTTCCCCCACCAAAAAATAATCTGAGCAAGCAAAGGATGTGAGCACTTAAATGTCAGAAGACCCAAAAACCTGTCAAGCATAAAAAAATACTGGAGTGGGTTGCCATTGCCTTCTCCTCAGAAAAATGGAAGTTAAAAACAACTGGGATATGAGTGTTCAAATTCCTTCCAATTTTTCTATACATTTGAAATTTTTCATAATAAAAATGGGGGGAAAAAAACAATGAGAGATCACTTAGTACCTAGTTGTTCTTGTCCAGTCACTAAGTTGTATCTGACTCTTTGCGACCTCATGGACTGCAGCACGCTAGGCTCCCCTGTCCTCCACCACCTCCTGGAGTTTGCTCAAATTCATGTCCATTGAATCGGTGATGCCATCCAAACATCTCTTCCTCTGTCATCCCCTTCTCCTCCTGCCCTCAGCCTTTCCTAGCATCAAGGTCTTTTCCAACGAGTTGGCTCTTCACCTCAGGTGCCAAAGTATTGGAGCTTCAGCATCAGTGAAGTGAAGTCGCTCAGTTGTGTCCGACTCTTTGCGACCCCATGGACTGTAGCCTAGCAGGCTCCTCCGTCCATGGGATTTTCCAGGCAAGAGTGCTCGAGTAGATTGCCATTTCCTTCTCCAGGGGATCTTCCCGACCCAGGAATCGAACCTGGGTCTCCTGCATTGCAGGCAGACGTTTTATCATCTGAGCCACCAGGGAAGCCCCTTAAGCGTCAGTACTGCCAGTAAATATTCAGGATTGATTTCCTTTAGGATCGACTGGTTTGATCTCCTTGCTCTCCAAGGGACTCTCAAGAGTCTTCTCCAGCACTACAATTTGAAAGCATCAATTCTTAATGCTCAGCCTTCTTTATAGCACCTACTAGACAGACAAAAATCAGAAAGCTGGATCATGTCAGGTGGTAGAGGGAATGTAGAGACCCAAAAACCCTCATGCATGGGGCAAGGGTGAGGGGGGTAGGTACTGTTAGGGGAAACACTGACTGAAACTGCCCACTCTGGCCAAGCACCATACTAAGCATTTGCATGAGTTTTATGACAGGAGGTCCTAGTAAAGAACACGGAACTAACAAGCCACCACCAAGTGGAAGAATTCGGGAAAGGTCAAAAGGAGACACCACATGCCCTACCACCTCCCAGAATCCTCCTCACTGGTGTCCATCTTGGCTGAGCAATGCTTGCACCACCAGGAAGGACCCTGATATGATTGGCCAGAGACAACCTGGAAACTAACCCCATCACCATGAAACCCGATACTGCTACTCAAGTGGCAGGGCAGTCCTCCCGGGTTCCCTCACCCTCCTGTACTCCACCCAGGTGCCTCTTCCCAATAAAGTCCTTTGCTTTGTCAGCAGGTGTGTCTCCTCAGACAATTCATTTTTGAGGATTAGACAAGAGCCCGCTTTGGGCCCCCTCCACTGACATAAGATCTAGAGTGATTCTCCCACATTCTGTAAACAGCTTCTCTATGAGAAGTTATCTTATTCAGGTTATCTTTATCTGATTGGCCTTATGTTTCCTCTTGGGGCCATGACTGATACAGCCAAGTCTGCCTCCAGCCAGTGGTACACTTAGAGGTCCACATACAGGACCAGGAGTACAGCTGAACAAACATCTTTGGCTCTTCTGTGTCTCAGGTGAATTCCTCATTGGGCCCCCCAGTCCTTTATGATGATTTCATTACCATGACAGTTGATGCAAGCTGCCAGCAGACTGTGTATATCACAGCCACCCAAGTCAATCTGTTTTCTCATTCCAGCTGCTTTCTTAAATTGTGGCCCATGCTTGGGCACTTACATATTCAGCACGTAAACTGAACTTACAGCCAATTGCTATATTTATTCCCATGGGAAAGTCCGCTATGAGGGTGTATGCTTAGCATTCAGTCTTTGGGGGGTCTCTGACCTGACCAGATTGCTGACCCTTAAGAAAGATCCTGTTTTTTTAAACTCTCAGACATGGAGAGTAGACTTGTGGTTGCCAATGGGGAGGGGAGGGATGGGTGGAGTGGGAGTTTGGGATCAGCAGATGCAAACTATTATATATAGAGTGGATAAACAACAAAGTCTTACTGTATAACACAGGGAACTATATTCAATATCCTGCGGTAAACCATAACAAAAACAAATTTTAAAGTTTTATATATATTATATATATAATATATATATATAAATTCACTTTGCTGTACAACAGAAATTAACACAACATTGTAAATCAACTATACTTCAACTTAAAAAAAAAAAAAAGAAATGCCCCCTGGTCACAGTGATTAGTTCAGGGACAGGACAGGACCCTGCTTCACCAATCAGGGCTGTTCCCTGGGATTTTTCACAGTGGACCTAAGCAGAAAGGTTTTCAGTTCAGGTCCACCATGAGGTCTGGGGCTTGCAAGCAAAAATTCCTGACGGACACAGTCTAAGTCTCTTCAAGTCTTTTATTTATCCATTCATTCATTGATTCAGCAAAGGAGTGCCAACTATGTGCCCATGTTGGGCTTCCCTGGTGGCTCAGATGATCAAGAATGCACCTGAAATGGAGGAGATGCAGGAGATGCAGGTTTGATCCTTAGGTTGAGAAGATCCTCTGGAGAAGGGAATGGAGGTATTCCTTAGAGGAATACCTGGAGGTTCTCCAGGTATCCAGGTATTCTTACCTGGAGAACTCCATGAACAGAGAAGTCTGGGGGCTACAGTCCATGGAGTTGCGAAGAATCTGAGCAACTAACACTTTCACTTTTACCACGAGTCCATGCTGGACCCCAGGGCTACAGCAGTGAGTGGATCACCACTCTCATGTTGGGAGTATGAGAATGTTCAGTCATGGGAGACTGCATTCCTTGCTAGGGAGGAAGCGGGTCTTAGAAAAAGTCAGAGAGACAGCCCAGTCCATGTTTAGTAGAGTGGCAGCTGTCCTGTGGTTAAGAGTTTGGGCTCGGGAGTCAGATTGCCTGAGTCTGACTCTCTTTACAAATGACTGGCCCTCAGTTGAGTTCAGTTCAGTCGCTCAGTTGTGTCCGACTCTTTGCAACCCCATGAATCGCAGCACACCAGGCCTCCCTGTCCATCACCAACTCCCAGAGTTCACTCAGACTCACGTCCATTGAGTCAGTGATGCCATCCAGACATCTCATCCTCTGTTGTCCCCTTCTCCTCCTGCCCCCAATCCCTCCCAGCATCAGAGTCTTTTCCAGTGAGTCAACTCTTCGAATGAGGTGGCCAAAGTACTGCAGTTTCAGCTTTAGCATCATTCCTTCCAAAGAAATCCCAGGGCTGATCTCCTTGACAATGGACTGGTTGGATCTCCTTGCAGTCCAAGGGACTCTCAAGAGTCTTCTCCAACACCACAGTTCAAAAGCATCAATTCTTCGGCGCTCAGCCTTCTTCACAGTCCAACTCTCACATCCGTACATGACCACAGGAAAAACCATAGCCTTGACTAGACGGACCTTTGTTGGCAAAGTAAGGTCTCTGCTTTTGAATATGCTATCTAGGTTGGTCATAACTTTCCTTCCAAGGAGTAAGTGTCTTTTAATTTCATGGCTGCAGTCACCATCTGCAGTGATTTTGGAGCCCCCCAAAATAAAGTCTGACACTGTTTCCACTGTTTCTCCACCTACTTCCCATGAAGTGATGGGACCAGATGCCATGATCTTCGTTTTCTGAATGTTGAGCTTTAAGCCAACTTTTTCACTCTCCACTCTCACTTTCATCAAGAGGCTTTTTAGTTCCTCATGGTGCCCCAAGTTCCTCATCTGTAAAATGGAATCATAATAAGACCCACTTCATCCATTTAATCATCTCTCCTATAAATATTTACCAAGGTCCATTTCTCCATCTTTCTGGAAGGATGTTGTTGTTGAGCTGTCAAGGAGAAAAACTACCATGGCTTCCAGTTCTTTGACAAAACCTCAAATGTTTGGCCTTCTGGCCAATATCTGTGATTTCATATCCTTGGATTATTCACTGTCTCCCTGGGAGTTGCAACTTTCTATAAGCTTGATGTGGTTGAATAAGGCAAGAAGATATATGAAGATTTCTGCAAAAATTATAACTCCATAAAAGCTTTTGAGGAGATCAAGAAGACTGGCATCTTTCAGAGTGCAATGTGATTTTGGAATAGAAAGAATTTCTTTAGGTTGTGTTCCATGGACGTTCACCACTTGCCTGTGTTCCTGCACTATGAACTATGAATATCTGGGCTAAGGAATAGTTTCTCTAGATAAATAAATGATTAACAAATACTGTGCAAAAAAAAAAAAAAGTTTAACAAGTACCTATCCTGTGTCAGATGCTGTTTTAAGGATGAAGAGCCCTGCAGGAAAAGAAAGAAAGAAAGAAGACATAAATCCCTGCTCTCCTGGAGCTGATATATGAGAGGAATTGTCAACTAAAAAGATACACAACATGAGAGTTGCAATTTAAGTTTTATTTGGGGCAAAATGAGGACTGCAGCCCAGGAGATAGCACTTCAGATAGCTCTGAGAGACTGCTCCAAAGAGGGAGTAGGGGGAGGTTAATATATAAGATTGTGGTGAAGCGGGAATTCAATGAAATCAAGCGCTTCCTTTACAGAAAGTTTTCTGCTATCATGAGGAGTCACCATGAAGGGATTTAGTGCTTTTCTAAATATAAGGGTTTCCCTGGTGGTTCAGTGGTAGAGAATCTGCCTGCCAATGCAGGAGACATAGGTTTGATCCCTGAGTTGGGAATATCCCCTGGAGAAAGAAGTGGCAACTCACTCCAGTATTCTTGCCTGGGGAATCCCATGGACAGAGGAGCCTGGTGGGCTACGGACCATGGGATCCCCAAAAGTCTGACAGGACTGAGTGATTAAACAACAATAACAAGGATTAGGATCATGAAATCAGTTTCCGAGATATCTAAAGACCTGTTTCACCGGTTTCCCCCGAGCACAGAGTGTCTCACTCTCCACCCTGAACTCCCTTCAGGGAGTGCTGAAGGTCAGTAGCTGCAGTACACAGCGAGATGGCAAATGCCCTTGTTGTTGTCGTTCAGTTGCTGGCAGTCTGTAGCTGACAGATGTTACCTGAAACACTGAGCTCACCTCTTGGTGGGTGTTGAGCCACAAGACAGGACTAAGCCAAAGCTTTCTCATTCCAATCCCAAAGAAAGGCAATCCCAAAGAATGCTCAAACTACTGCACAATTGCACTCATCTCCCAGGCTGATAAAAAAGTAATAAAGTAATGCTCAAAATTCTCCAAGCCAGGCTTCAACAGTATGTGAACCATGACATTCTAGATGTTCAAGCTGGATTTAGAAAAGGCAGAGGAACCAGATATCAAATTGTCAACATCCACTGGATCACATAAAAAGCAAAAGAGTTCCAGAAAAACATCTATTTCTGTTTTATTGACTATATGCCAAAATCTTTGACTGTGTGGACCACAACAAACTCTGGAAAATTCTTAAAGAGATGGGAATACCCACCACTTGACCTGCCTTTTGAGAAATCTATATGCAGGTCAGGAAGTGCCGGGGTCCAGCCCCGGTGGATCCAGGGAATTCGAAGTGGGGACGGCGTTGGCGACGATCAGGAAATGATTGTTTAATTAAGTATTAATTAAAGATATAAAGAATAATAGAAATGAGGATAGCTCAGTGAGGAGGAAATTCAGTGAAGAAAAGCGGATGAAATAAGGATAGCTCAGTGAGAACATTTTGTGGAGAGAGGAGGCTGAATAATTCAGCCAGAAGGTAAGAGAAAGAACGACATGGGGAGACCAAGCTTCGGTGAACAAGGCCCCGCACTTTATTTTTCAAAGTAGTTTTTATACCTTAAGTTATGCACAGAGGATAATGAAGGAAGGGGTGGAGTCATGCAGGGACAGCAGTCCCTGAGCCAGGCTTTCAAACCTATCATACGCAAAAGTTTAGGTGAGTTACCTCATCTTCTGGCCTGGAGGCCTATTAACATTTTAAGGAACTTATTTTCTCTAAAGGTGATTATTCTAAAGTCAGGCGCCACCCTCCAAAAGCATTGGAGTTGCATTTCTATAGGGCAAAGGTGTGGTGGGTTATAACAAGAGAAAGAATTAACTCAAGGGTCCAAGGTTACAAACATTGAGGCTACTAATTACATTTCTATACACCAATTATATCAATCAATACACTGCCAAGGACAAGGACTTCACTTTCTCTTTTCATTTTCATACATTGGAGAAGGAAATGGCAACCCACTCCACTGTTCTTGCCTGGAGAATCCCAGGGACCGGGAAGCCTGATGGGCTGCCGTCTATGGGGTCACACAGAGTCGGACACGACTGAAGTGACTTAGCATAGCATAGCATGGCATGCAGACTTAGCAGCAAACATTGGCCCAACAAGTGAAAAACCCTTCACCAATACAATTTCTAATCAATCTTTTAACTGCTCAAAGGAATCTGTATTTAGACAGTTTAGAACATCTCATGCCTCTCAGTTGGGAGGCTCTAAACAATCACATGTGGCCGGAAAAGCCTATTCAGGCAGGCTAGAGGATTTCCAAAAGGAGTTTGTAGGCTGAAACACTGTCACACCCAGGAATTATTAACTGGAGCTGTAAGTTAACTCTTTTTTCAGAGAAAGGTAGTGGAGGACAGCCCCCTGTAAAGTCAGAGGTGTAGGTGAGAACACAAAGCAGAAAGTAGGCAGACTCTGGTTTTGGGGGGTAGATGCTCGAGAATTTCCAGGGGGATCCTGAGGCTTGATCCCGCCCTTGTGTGTGCCAAGCCTCCTTCCTCATGACCTTTGTCATGGGCAGAGCGCTGATCCAAGCCTGCTCCCAACAAGGAAGCAACAGTTAGAACTGGACATGGAATAACAGATTGGTTCCAAATAGGAAAAGGAGTATGACAAGGTATATTGTCACCCTGCTTATTTATTTACATGCAAAGTACATCATGAGAAACACTGGGCTGGATGAAGCACAAACTGGAATCAAAATCACCCGGAGAAATATCAATAACTTCAGATATGCAGATGACACCGCCCTTATGGCAGAAAGCAAAGAAGAACACTTTCCTCTTGATGAAAGTGAAAGAGGAGAGTGAAAAAGTTGGCTTAAAACTAAGATCATGTTATCTGGGCCCATCATTTCATGACAAATAGATGGGGAAACAGTGGAAACAGTGGCAGACTTTATTTTGAGGGGCTCCAAAATAACTGCCGATAGTGACTGCAGCCATGAAATTAGAAGACGCTTACTCCTTGGGAGAAAAGTTATAACCAACCTAGACAGCATATTAAAAAGCAGAGATGTTACTTTGCCAACAAAGGTCCATCTAGTCAAGGCTATGGTTTTTCCAGTAGTCATGTATAGATGTGAGAGTTGAACTATAAAGAAAGCTGAGCACCAAAGAATTGATGCTTTTGAACTGTGGTGTTGGAGAAGACTCTTGAGAGTCCCTTGGACTACAAGGAGATCCAACCAGTCAATCCTAAAGGAAATCAGTCCTGAATATTGGAAGGACTGATATTTTGAGACTCCAATACTTTGGCCACCTAATTCAAAGAGCTGACTCATTTGAAAAAGACCCTGATGCTGGGAAAGATTGAAGGCAGGAGGAGAAGGGGACGACAGAGGATGAAATGGTTGGATAGCATCACTGACTCAATGGACATGAGTTTGAGTAAACTTTGGGAGTTGGTGATGGACAGGGAGGCCTGCTGTGCTGTGGTCCATGAGGTCGAAAAGAGTCAGACACGGCTGAGCGACTGAACTGAACTGAATAGCAGTAAGTTAAGAACACCAGGGATCTCTCCCAAGACAGTGTTTCCTCAAACAGTAAAATTGAGAAAGTTTTAAGCTAAGGGTGCATTCACACTCATGAAGGGGTTTGGGTGGCCAACAGATCCAAGCTTTAGTTGATTAAAGTTACAAGGGTCAGAAAAGGTCCACGTCATCACGGCTGAGGTTCTGATCTGATGGTTGAGCACTTCAGGCTAGTCTTTACCACTGAAATGGAACTGGGAGTCTTTTACCACTGATACATTATCTTTGCTATTGTTATTTGTCTTGCAGGCTAACCCTCCTTTGTTTCTGCATTCTTTTATTCACTTTAGTTCACCGATTACAGAGAACTATTCAAGGGCAGGCCTTGTGGCTGGGCTCAGATCACAAAATGACTTCTCAGGTCAAAAATGGATTCTCAGGTTTCCATGGGGGCTCAGTGGTAAAGAATCTACCTGCCAACGCAGAAGACCCGTGGTCCAGGAAGATCGCACATGCTGAGGAGCAACTAAGCCTGTGTGTGCGCCACACTATTGAGCTTATGCTCCAGAGCCTGGGAGCTACAGCTCCTGAGCCCACACATCCTAGAGCCCTGCTCCACAACAAGAGAAGTCAGCAAAGTGAGAAACCCGAGCACCGCAAGTAGAGAGGAGCCCTTGCTTGCCGCGACTAGAAAAAAGCCCATGCAGCAACGAAGACCCAGCACAGCCAAAATTAACTAAATAAATGAATGAATTTGTTTTTAAATGGCTTCTCTTGTGTCAGGAAAGCCATGCCTCGTTCTTTTTCTCCAGGGACCCTCTACCCTATCTGCTTACAAGAGGAGACAGACAAGAAACGTATGTTTTGAAGTTTCATGGAGACTTCTGGCTCTGACCAAGATGGAATAACAGGGACTGGGTGTGTTTTACTGCCTGAGGCAAGCAAAATCAGGAAAACAGACAAATACTGAAGTAGAAAACGGCAACTCCCTCCAGTAGTCTTGCCTGGAAGTCCCATGGACAGAGGAGCCTGGTGGTCCTGTCTGCAAGCCTCTTCTGTTTCTTTGCTGTATTAATCTGTTGCTGCATCAATACCATGGTTTTATTTATTTTTGGCCATCCTGCTGATGTGTGAGATCCTATTTACCTGAGCAGGGATCAAACCCAAGTCCCCTGCACTGGAAGGATGAGATGGAGTCCCAACCACTGGACCACCAGAGAAATCCCCAGAGTTTTCATTACTATGGTTTTGCATTATGGCTAGTATTTGGTAGAGCAAGCCCTCTTCTCTTTCCTCTCTAATGCTGACTTAGTTATTCCTCCATATGGCTCCCCAGGTGGCGCTAGTGGTAAAGAACCTGCCTGCCAATGAAGGAGACATAAAATACATGATTGATCCCTGGGCCGGGAGGATCCTCTGGAGGAGGGCATGACAACCAACTCCAATATCCTTGCCTGAGAAATCCCATGGACAAAGAAGTCTGGCAAGCTACAGTCCATAGCGTTGAAGAGATGGACACGACTGAAGTCACTCAACAGGCATGCATGCATTCCTCCACACAAATTTTAGAAGGTTTTATCAAGTACCTCAAAAAATCCATCCAGAATTCTGATTGAAGTTGCTTTGAATTTATTGACTAATTTGGAGAGACTTGACATGTGGATAATACTAAGATATCTTATACAAAGGCATGGATAGTCTCATTTTTTTCCACACTATCTTCTATATCCTTTATCGGCATATTGATGCTTTTTCCATCAAGGACTTATGTATCTTTAAGGTGTTAAATAAACTATAGTTTTTGTAGCTACTGAGAGCCAAACAAGTTTATTTTGCTTTTTGGTGCCGGATTTCCGGAACACATTTTTTAAATAATGTTTTATTGGTTATGTCAGTATTAGTGAAATGACACTGATTCTTCTAGGCTTATCTTGTATCAACCATGATACACCTTTTGTGAATAGCCTTACTGCCCTCTTTATTATAAAGGCGAGTAGTATTTCTAAAACATTTTAGCCAATTAACAATCATATTATCAATGTGATCCCATTTCTAATATTTATCATTCTATTAGCAAAGCCTCTGGTGTTGATCAAAGATGGGCGAGTGCTTTGCAATAGCAATCTCTGCAGCCAGCTCTTAATGCCAGCTGAGTCCCCCTGGTTTGGGTGGACTCCAGGAGTTGGTGATGGACAGGGAGGCCTGGCCTGCTGCAATTCATGGGGTCGCAAAGAGTCAGACACGACTGAGTGACTGAACTAACTGACTGAGCCCCCTGGAGTAACTGACCTTTGGGGTGTAGTTTAAAACAAGTCAGATCCTCTGGCGAAGGGAATTGCAACCCACTCCAGTACTCTTGCTTGGAAAATCCCATGGATGGAGGTGCCTGGCGGGCTGCCGTCTGTGGGGTCGCACAGAGTCGGACACGACTGAAGCGACTTAGCAGCAGCAGTGCATAGATACGGGAGAAGGCAATGGCACCCCACTCCAGTACTCTTGCCTGGAAAATCCCTTGGACGGAGGAGCCTGGTAGGCTGCAGTCCATGGGGTCGCTAAGAGTCGGACACGACTGAGCGACTTCACTTTCCAGTACTCTTGCCTGGAAAATCCCTTGGACGGAGGAGCCTGGTGGGCTACAGTCCATGGGGTAGCAAAGAGTCGGACAAGACCGAGCTACTAAAAACAAACAAAAAAACCTTTAAAACAAATCGCGTATCCACGAGGGGGCGCTAAGGCTTCACGTCTAGTCGAGGAGGGTTACTATGCGCGGAGAATGTGGCCACCAGGAGGCGCTGTTATTGGTCCAGCACCTAGCGGGTGCCAGGCGCCGCTCCTGACAGGAATACCGCTGGGCCTAGTGAGCTAATATTCTGAAAGGGGAAGGTAGGGGGCTTCCCTAGTGGCTCTTTCCCTGGTGGCTAAGGTAAAGAACCCGTCTACAAAGCCGGAGACGCAAAAGGCACAGGTTCGATTCCTGGGTTGGGAACATCTCCTGGAGGAGGGCATGGCAACCCGCTCCAGTGTTCTTACCTGAAGAATTCCATGGACAGAGGAGCGTCATGGGCTACAGTCCATAGGGTCACAAGCAACCAGGGAGGTAGACAGAAAATAAACTAAAATTTCAGGGTGTGATAAATCCTGTGGAGAAAATTCATTGTGGCAGGATAGCCATAGTGATAGCTATGATAAGGGGCTCAAGGACACCTGTCTGAAATTACATCTAAATGATGAGGGAATCTGAGTAGAGTGCTCCGGCAGAGAAACATTTGAGAGTCCAGGAGGGGAAGAGCCTCCTGGAAGTGAGGGAAAGTGGGATGAAGGCAGAATGATGACAGGTGAGGCGGGTGGAGAGTGGAGGGTGGAGGATTTCTCTTCTGAAGCCAAAAGAAGCCCATGGAGGGAGCAAGGTGGAAGAAGACTAAAAAGAGGGACTTCCCTGAAGGTCCAGTGGTTTGAACTCTGCTTTAACTGCCGACCCCCTCGGTTCACTCCCTGGTCAGGGAACCAAGATCCCACAACCTGAGAGGTGAAGCCAAAATTTAAAAAAAAAAATGAGAAAAAAGCATTATTTGGCTGATAAGTGAGAAACAAGATCACAGATCCCTGGGAGGCAGCGTGAGGAGGTGAGTGCAGCAATAATGCAAGCCTGGTAGGCCAGGGACACTGTGTCCTTTGAGACTTTTCCTTAACGGAGGGTCTGTGATTCAGCATCCCTGAGGACGTTTTATTGGCCAGGGATGGTGGCTGTAAGGAGCTAATGGTTCAGTCTTTCCCCCAATGATAAAGTTGATCATAAAGCTTATTGTGTGCCCTGGCGCTAGTCTATGATCGATGCATTTAAACTTTACAACCACCCTGGGAGGTAGGTACTATTATCTTCATTTTACAGATGTGAATACTTGAAGCATGTGGACACAGAGGGGTTAAGTGATTTGCACTAGCCCACACAGCTACGAAGTAGAAAGATGGCCTTTGAATCCAGGCATTAACCCGACTTCATGGTCTTACCCACCATGGTATGCTGCTTCCAGATCCATTTGTTGTAGCCATGTTCTCAAATTGTATTGTCCTTTATTTTACTTTAAAAATTTTTTTGGCTGCACCACACAGCATGTGGGAGCTAGTTCTCCGACCAGGGATGAAACCCGTGGTCCCTGCATTAGAAGCATGGAGTCTTAACCACCGGAACACCAAGGAATTCCCTGCATTGCCCTTTGGATAGGCTATTTCAGAGAGCTGTTAGCAGTCACTCGCACCTTCGTATGAATTAGTACACCTCTTCTTGCCCCTGAAGAACTGCAATTTATGCTAAAGCTATGGTTTATAAGGGCACTGTAGTGAAGTAGTTGGGTTCTGGAGTCATAATGCCTAGGATTGAAACCCAATGCCACTTCCCAGCTGAGTGACTTGGGGCAACCGACATCACTGTCTGGGCCTCAGTTGCCTCATGGGTGAAGTCCCCACTTTACCGATGAGGAAGCTGAGAGGCCCGACACCTGGCACAGCCAAGACTTCACTTGGCTGCCAGGAGGAGGGGTTCCCCCTCACACTCTGTACCCAGTTGTGTGGAGGGAAAGAGGCACTGGAAGCCTGAGGTCTGTCTGCATAGGGACAGCAAGGTCACCTGAAGGGCTTGGACAGACCAGGGGCTCCTGGATACTCTTCTCCAGGGTCAGCTTCTCTTCCTGCCAGACAGGAACTCAGACCCCTGGGATGGGCGCCTAATCTTGGCAGGGCTGCTGGGTGGCACTGAATGGGCAAGGGAGTTGAGGTGCAAATTTTGGTTAGGAAGGGTGAGGTGGGAGAGGTGCTTTGCCCCTCCAGGCTAAGGATGAGTCCAGACACTCAGCTCCACGACCAGCGCTGGATCCAGAGAGGGCCAGAGGGTCACAAAGCAGCTCTGGCCCGACCCCAGTGCTAAACACAGCCACAGCCACAGCCCCATCTCCTGATTGTACATGGCTGGGACTGATGGTACAACAAAACTATTGTTAAAATAATGAAATACTTCCACAGTCTTTGATAAATAGCTGCTATTCACTTGATACCCTGGCCCTTCCCCTAAGACTCTTCAGGGCCTCCTTTCCCCAGCATGAGCATGCCCCAGCCCAATCAGCTTCCCTGTTTCAGTTCTGAAGGACTTGTCTATTCTGACTGATAGATGGGCCTGCCAATTATTTGGTATCTTCCCTGTTTCAGAAAGAAAGTGAAGTTGCTCAGTCATGTCCAACTCTTTGCGACCTCCATGGACTGTAGCTCACCAGGCTCCTCCATCTATGGAATTTTCCAGGCAAGAGTACTGGAATGGGTTGCCATTTCCTTCTCCAGGGGATCTTCCTGACCCAGGGATCGAACCTGGGTATCCCATACTGCAGGTAGATGCTTTACCGTCTGAGCCACCAGGGAAGCCTCCTCAGCCCCAATGTAAATCCCATCACCCCCCAGTTCGGAGTCCTCAAATATGGGTACCCATTTCACACAAACTCCTACACATCCTTCAAAGCCCTGCCTAAGTGTCACTTTCTTCAGGATGCACTCCTAGATTTCCTCACCACCCCAAGAACAAACCTCTCCTCCCACTCCCTAGGCTCCCAAGTATCTTGAACCATTCAGCACACTTTGCTCTAATCTCCTGCCCTCAGGCTCTCCTTCCCCACCACCTTGATGCCAGGAGCCATTTTCTGTTTATCTCTGTGTCCTCAATACCAATGGCAGTGCTAAGCATCCGATGGTGGTGGTTTAGTCGCTAAGTCGTGTTCGACTCTCGCCACCCCATGGACTGTAGGCTGTCAGGCTCCTCTGTCCATGGGATTTCCCAGGCAAGAACACTGGAGTGGCTTGTCATTTCCTTCTCCAGGGGATCTTCCTGACCCAGGGATAAAAGCATCCAATGAATGTGGAATAAAATCTATGGAGAGGATGAATGGTTTGTTCTGGGTACGCTGCGGTCACAGCAGGCACATTCGGTCCTGGGCCTCTGCTGTGGTGGGGCCACAGGTGGTGGCCTCTGCCCACATACGGAGGCCCTGCTGGCTGGGGCTAGGCCAAGGCTGGGGGAGGCGAGGACAGGATGTGAGCCCCAGGGGTGGAAGGTCAGCAGGGCCTGTTCTCATGCTCTCTGGCTGAGGAGCTGTTCTCCATCTGTCCAGGCCAGCTGCGGGGGCCGGGGGCGAGGAGACGCAGCGGGAGAGAGGGCGGTGGGGGAGGCGCTCAGGGAAGCCCACAGTAACCAGGGAGAGGAAAAACAGGCACGCGGTGTTATTGTTACGGAACCATTAAATACGACTTATAAACAAGCCAGGACGGCGTTGGGTGATGGGGAGACGGAGCAGGTCACCGAGGCCAGAGAGGGTCAGGGCGGTGCGGTCCGGGCTCGGTCCTGGCGGGGGCTCAGGCTGCCGTCGCCGGAGGGGCTGGGCTGACGGAGGCCTGGCTGCTTGTGGAGGCCTCGCAGCTTCGCCAGCAGCTCCTGGACGAAGTCCTGAGGACGGGGCGAGGGTGCTGAGAACATGGGGAAGGGTGGGGGCACCCCCTGGCCAGCCCAGCCCTTCCAACCCGGGACCCCTCTTTTTCCTGCCCTCTGGTCAGTGAGAGGGGACGGAGGTGCAGGTAAGGAGGGGTAGAGGCTCCAGATGGAGACGAACAGGCCAGAGGGAAAGGAAGAGACCGGACGCAGGGAGACAGAAAGGGAGAGAGACAGAAATGGAGAGACGTGCAGAGAAGAGGTGGGGAGAGAAACGAGGGGCCCGAGAAGGAAACAGAGCCACGGGGCAACATGGGGCTATTTCTCAGGCCAAGAGATTACCAGGAGGAGGGTCCCCAGGGGCCAGAGGCCTGAGCCGGCTCCAGGGCAGACAGACACACAGTGACGTTTGTCCCTCAGGCAGCCCAGAGCTGGTCAGAGAAACATGAATAGTTTTCCCTTTTAAAGCCGGGAAGGAAGTGGGAGGGGTTGGGCCGCTCAGGGCTTGGAAGGCTGGGGGCCCCCTGAGAGGTGGGGAAGGGAGCCCCAGGGTGCTGCAGGCAGGGACGGGGGAGACAGGCAGAGACGAGATAGCGCAGCAGAGGCAGAGACAGGAGACAGATGGGGGAGCGCCTCAGAGGGGGAGATAATGGAGCCCCAGCAGCAGATGGGGAGAGAGGGATAGGAGTGAGGAAGACAAAAGACACCGCTGAGTTGAGGAAAGGGCCCTGGGAGAGGCAGGGCCCCCAGGGTTCCCTCTGCTGGTCCTGGGCCCCGCCTGCTTCCTCCCTCCTCCCCGGAGCCCACCCCCACCCCAACGGGTGCAGGGGACAGAACAGGGCCCTAGAGTTGGGGACAGAAAACTCACCTCTGTGGGATTCGTGCACGACTTTAGGAGTCCCTAAACACCCCCCAACAGAAAAAAAAAATAGTAAATGACCAACACCTACACCCCTCCAACCCAGCAAGGGCAGCAAGACAGATGGACGTCCAGGTGGACTTCCCACGTGGTTTCAAGGGAAGAAATAGATCTAGGCGTCTTAGAGAGCTACTGGGGGCTAGGGGTGAGTCCAGACACTCAGCCCCCAACCAGCGCTGGATCCAGAGAAGGCCAGAAGGTCACAAAGCATTTCCTCCCTCTAGAGCACCGAGGCGGAAAGAGCGGGGCACTGCATGCGCACTGCCGGGCTCAGACTCTCAGCTCTGCCCCTGCTGAGCTGTGTGGCCCTGGGCAAGTGATTATCTGTCTCTGGGAGTCATTTTCCTTGAGTTGAAAATGGAGATAATAGTATCAACAGTAGTGCAATGGAGATAACCATCACTTTGGAGGGTTTTGTGAAGATTAAATAAGTTACTAAGCTTAAAGCCATTGAAGCAGTGCCTGGCACTGAGGGAGTGCTCAATAAACCTGTTAATTATTGATACGATTTTTAGGGAGATGCAGGGGAGGGGGCTAGGTGCGGCTTTCCCCTCCACCTACCTGGATTTTCTGGCTTCTCTCCTCTTCACTCTCTAATTCCAACAATTCATCGATGTTGACCTCATCGGGCATGTCTGCCTCCTGAGCGGAGGAGGAGGGGCAGTCAGGGTCCCTTCCCCTCCCTCCCCTGTCTTTGTCCCAGGCTCGGGAGGAGCCCCAGCCACCCAGGGCCCAGCTGGCGGGTTCTGGAGCAATAATGTGGTAGTCAGGGACAGCACCGCCAAGGCGGGACATCTGGGTGTGGTGGTGGGGGAGGTGACAGATGGGTTGACAGAGGCCCCAGAGCCTGTACCAGCTCGGATCCTGGCCCCTGGGTCCCGGGAGTCTCAGGCCTGGCACTGCGCTCCTGCCTTGGCCCCGGTTCCCACAGAGGGAAGCAGGCCTGGTCGAGTCTTGGAATGTCAGATTCTGGGATTCTGGAGAGGGGCTGGCTCTGTCCTTTCAAGGAAAAGTTTAAGCACTAGGTGGAGGGGAGGGAAGCTGGCAGACTAGAGCCTGCTAGGGATGGCCCCTAGCCCCAGGGGATGGGGGTGGGAGGTTGGGGTCACCCCCTGGGGCCTTAGCACAACCCTCAAGTCCCCAGGGTGGGTGGGTGCGTGGGTGGGATAAGTCACGAGCCCAATTTCGAGCAGCCAAGAGGGGGACCCTTGGGTGGCCTCTCGGGGCAAAGGGCCAAATGCAGACTGGCTCGGTACCCCTGTTGGGGACAGATTCCAGCTGTCTGAGCAAAGAGATCCCAGAGGCTACAGTCTCTCCTCCTCCAGCAAAATCTGGCTGACTCCACTGTGGGCTTCAGGCCTGGGCAGTCGGGGGATGGTGTGTTGGCGTGAAGTGTCTGTAAGTGTGTAAACCACCTATGTGAGTCTCTGTTTGAGACCAGGGCTGATGGGAGGGTGCAGAGACATGTCGTGTGTGTGTGTGTGTGTGTGTGTGTGTGTGATGTTCTCTGTGGCTCGTCAGGGGTCTGTGGTCCTAAGGGTGGGCGGTGGATGATTCCGGCTTAGCTGTGTTTGTCTCATTGCAGCATAGGTCAATCAGAAAGTGACCACAGCTTGTGTCCCTGAGTCTGGCTAGCTGATGCCACCTACCACTAGCCACGGTCCATCAGTGTGAGCCCACAGGTGTCTGAGGACAGAAGGGCCTCGGGTCACTGCAAGGGGCTGTGGCGTCTCCCACCTTCGAGCTGTACTGAGGATAATATCTCATCCTCTGTGTGTGTACCTGTGACCATGCTCTGCAGCACGTGTGTGTTGTACAAATGTGACTATAGACAGTGAAATGTCATTTCTGTCTGCAGCCCACGAGATAGCAGTAGAGGCTGTAGCATATGCCGTGTGTGTGAAGTTCACGGGCAGATGCAGTTTCTGCCTTTGTGTGGCCGGAGGAGCCCATGGCTTACGCGGTTTACTGTCTGGGTGTAGCTATAATTTCTGTTATTTTATGTCTGTGCATGGCTGCAGCATCTATCATTGCGCTTGCAAAGTGATTATCGTTTTTTTGCTTTTAGGAGATAATGGATGGTCGTTACTTGAATCACTGGGTGTCAGAGGTAGCTGTTGTAGCTTGCAGTGTCTGCGAGCTGCTACAGCTTTGCTGTATATCTGTGAACAGCCGTGACTAGAGTCCTTTTGTGTTGTGTCTGCATGTGGCCGTGGCCTGTGTTGGGGTGACTGGGAGAGCCTGTGGCAGTTGCACAGGTTGATCTGTAAGTGCCCCCCTCTTGTGTCCCGGGGAGGCTGTGTGGGGTTGTTGCTTCTGTCACTGTGTCTGCAAGTGGCCTCAGCGCGTCACTGAGCCTGTCTGTGAATGTCAATGCTTCCTTTGCTGTATGCTGTGGTTGCATCTCCCCCAGACACCATGTCTATGTTTGGTTTTAAGACATCCCCCTTGCCCCCACCCTTTCTCCAGATAAGGTCACTCCAGCTCCCATATGCTAAAGCCGGGAGTTTGGACCCAAGTGTGTCTGAGTGCACAAGCAGAGTGTCATGGGAGATAGACGGTGGGGCCCAGGAGTCCAGGAGGCTGCGTTCTCCCGTGCAAAGGAAGCTGCACCAGGGTGCATCAGCGAGAACAAACAACCAGTCCCCCTTCCCCTCCCCCGGGGTACCCCTCTCCGCCTCACCCTTCCGCGGTACAGCTCCTCCAAGCGCCCGTCGATCCACTTCTCCACGTCCAGCCGCCGCTGCAGCTCTCGCCGGTCATACTTGACGGTGACGCGCGCATGCCGCTTCTGCAGCCCCCCGGGGCTGCCCCCCGGCCCCCGGGCCCGCGATGGAGCCTGCAGCTTGCTCAGCACCCGCTTGCCCAGCCGCTGAGCTGCCATCGTGGTCCTGGCCCCGGCCCCGGCGCCGCGCTGTGCGCTTTCGCCGGGCGCCCAGGGGAACTCTTACGGGCCGGGGCGGGGCCGGCCGGGGGCGGGGGCTCGGACTCGCAGGGGGGGGCGGTCGGGGCGGGCCGGCCCCGCCCCGACCGCCCCGGGCCTCAGTTTCCCTGCCTGCAGCGCGAGGACTTGCCGTTGCGCCCTCGGGAAGCCCGCGGCTGTTCCTGGTTCAGGTATGGGCGAGGTCCGGTAGCCCCAGGCCCGGCAGAGTGGCTGGGGCTCCCGGGACCTGGACCCCCCGGGCGGGGCGGGGCGGGTACCAGGATGGGCTCTCGGGCACCCGGCCTGTCTTCGCCCCCTGGTGGTTGCCAGGGACAGTGCGGGAACCCCTGTGCTACCCACTCTGCAAAGGAAGGTCAAGCCATTGTACTCACGGTAGGTCTTTTGACCCCTTTCATTTATTCACTCATCCATGTATCCATTTGTTCATCTTTACTTTATTCAACAAATATTCTTTTGACATCATGTCATCTGAGCTGTTAGCCACACACACACACACACACACACCCGCCCCGCCGCCTTTCTTTCTCCCCCTCATATCAGTCTCCTTATGCCAGCCAGAAAGCATCCAAGGATTCTCTTGTCTCCCCGGTGATCACCAGGTTCCCCCTCCTCAACTTCCCTGGGCACCGAGGACAGAGCGGTGAACAAAACAGACAAGTCTAATCCTCATGGAGTCATCATTCCACGAGGTGGAGACAAGTAGTGACATAATAAGTAAGTACAGTATATTACACAGTTTGTTAGAATATGGTTAGTTTATGGAGAAATATGAAGCAGAAAATGAGAAATGGAGGAGGCTGGAGTTTGCACATTTAACAAGGGCAACCAGAGAAATTTCTTACCTCACAAGTCTTCCCACCTAATTGAAAGCAGCAAGAATACACTTCAAAATTTAAATTTGGCAGGACTTCCCTGGTGGTCCAGTGGTTAAGAATCTGCCTGCCAATGAAAGGAACCCGGGTTTGATCCTTGGTCCAGGAAGATTCCACGTGCCATGGGGCAACTAAGCCTGTGTGTTGCAACTGCTAAAAGCCGCATGCCCTTAGAAGCTGTGCTCTGAAACAAGAGAAGCCACTGCAATGAGAAGCCTGTTCACTGCAGCGGGAGAGTAGCCCTCACTTGCCTCAACTAGAGAAAAGCCCATGAGCAGCAACAAAGACCCAGTTCAGCCATAAATAAATGAACAATTTTTTAAAAACCTTACATTTGGTCATGTCCTTCCCCTGCTTAAGATTATCCATTCCTAGACAATGGTTCCTTAAATATGACACCAAAAGCAAAGCAACAAAAGAAAAAAATTAATAAATTGGACACCATCAAAATTTAAAACTTGTTTTAAAGAACTTCAAGAAAGTGAAGAGACAACCCACAGACGAGATAAAAAATTGCAAATTATATATTTGATAAGGTACTTGTATCTAAAATAAATAAAGAAGTCATGTAACTCATAAGATGTAAGTCATAAGATGACCCATTTTAAAAATAGACAAAGGACATGAATAGACATTTCTAGAAAAAAAGATATACAAGAGTCTATACCTGAAAAGATGATCAACATCATTAATATCAAGAAAATGTAAATCAAAACAACAATGAAATACCACTTCACACTCAGTAGGATGGCTATCATTATTTTAACGGAAAATATCAAATGCTGGCAAGAATGTGGAGGAATCAGAACCCTGATACATTGATGGTGGGAATGTGTATGGTTCAGCCACTTTGGAAAACAGTCTGGCACTTTTTTTTTTTAAGATTTATTAAAAATAAAAAAATAGAGATTTATTTATTTATTTATGGCTGCACTGGATCATTCTTAAGGAGATCAATCCTGGAATTTCTTTAGAAGGAATGATGCTAAAGCTGAAACTCCAGTATTTTGGCCACCTCATGCGAAGAGCTGACTCATTGGAGAAGACTCTGATGCTGGGAGGGATTGAGGGCAGGAGGAGAAGGGGACGACAGAGGATGAGATGGCTGGATGGCATCACTGACTCGATGGATGCGAGTCTGGGTGACCTCCAGGAGCTGGTGATGGACAGGGAGGCCTGGTGTGCTGCAGTTCATGGGGTCACAAAGAGTCGGACACGACTGAGCGACTGATCTGATCTGCACTGGGTCTTCGTTGCAGCACACTGGCTTTCTCTAGCTGAAATAACTGGGGGCTACTCTTGCTGCGGAGCAGGGGCTCTAGGCGTGGGCTTCAGTAGTAGCTTGCAGGCTTAGTTGCTCAGAGGCATGTAGGACCTTCCTGGACCAAGGATCAAACCCGAGTCCCCTGCATTGGCAAGTGAATTCTTACCTGCTGGACCACTAGGGAAGCCCCTAGCAGTTCCTTAAAAAGTTAAACTTAGAGTTACCATATGATCCAGTAATTCTATTCTTAGTATACCAGAGAGTTTAGAACATATGATCACACAAAAATTTGTACATGAATGTTCATAGCAGACAACAGGTGGGAAAAAACCCAGCCCATCAACTGATGAATGGATAAATAAAATTTGGTATATCCATATGATGGACTCTTATTTGGTAATAAAAAGAAATTAAGTACCTATATATGAACCTTGAAAACATGCTAAGGCAGAGAAGTGAAGTCAAAGTCATTCAGTAGTGTCCGACTCTTTGTGACCCCATGGACTATACAGTCCATGGAATTCTCCAGGCCAGAATACTGGAGTGGGTAGCCTTTCCCTTCTCCAGGGGATTTTTCCCAACCGAGGGATCAAACCCAGGTCTGTCTCTTGCATTGCACGCAGATTCTTTACCAGCTGAGACACGAGGGAAGCCCAAGGCAGAGAAACCAGATACAAAAGGCCTCATGTTGTATGATTCTATTTACAGGAAATGTTCAGGAAAGGGAAATTCATAGAGACAGAAAATAGATTTATGGTTGCCTGTGGCTAAGAGGGGAGAAGGCAATGGCACGCCACTCCAGTACTCTTGCCTGGAAAATCCCATGGAGGGAGGAGCTTGGTAGGTTGCAGTCCACGGGGTCGCTAAGAGTCGGATGTGACTGAGCGACTTCACTTTCACTTTTCACTTTCACGCATTGGAGAAGGAAATGGCAACCCACTCCAGTGTTCTTGCCTGGAGAATCCCAGGGACAGAGGAGCCTGGTGGGCTGCCGTCTATGGGATCGCATAGAGTCGGACACGACTGAAGTGACTTAGCAGTAGCAGTGGCTGAGAGGACTGGAGGAAGGGGAGTGACTGCTAAAGAGTAACGGGCTTCTTTTGAGGGAGATGAAATTTTCTAAAATTCAACATGATGACAGTTGCACAACTCTATGAATATACTAAAACCCACTGAATTGCACACATTAAAAGGGTATGTTGTACGCTATGTAAGTTGTAGCTCAATAAAGCTGAGATATCTTGAGAAACCAACCAAACAAAACTGTCCATAGCTCCCCATTGTTGTGGGACAATCAAAGCTCTGCCAAACACTGTCCCACCCCAGCACCTTTGCACTAGCTGTTCCTCTATCATGAAAGCTCCTCCCTAGAATGATGTCAACAGGGCTAACTTCTTCATCTCCCTCAAACGTTAACTGTGCAGTGATCTTCTCTGACAATCCTATTTCATATTGCAACTCCCATGCCCCATACCTGGCTGTATGTTTTATCCATAATGCTCACTGCCTTTTAACCTAGTATATAATTTACTTATTTTATTTACTGTCTTTTCCCCAGCTAGTGGTATACCAAAGGGGGGGAACAGGAATGGTCCAACTTGGGCACAGGAAAAAAGGGGATGCATGGTCTGTAGAGAAATTTTTAAGGTTCATTTAAGATTAGTTTATATATTTTTGGCTATGCTGGGCTTTCTCTAGTTGCAGCAAGCAGGGGCTACTCTCTAGCTGTGGCGCACAAGCTTCTGATCGCAGTGGTTTCTCTTGTTGCTCTAGAGCTCTGGCTCGGTAGGTGCAGTGCACGGGCTTAGTTGTCCCACAGCACGTGAGAACTTCCTGGACCAGGGATTGAACCCGTGTCCCCTGCACTGGCATGAAAATTCTTTACCATGAGCCAACCCTGTAGAGAATTTTAAAATAATAATAAAACTGATCAAAAGTTGAAGATGTGATACATATTTGTGATAGAATATTACTCAGCCATTAAAAAGAATAAAATAATGCCATTTGTAGCAACATGGACGGACCTAGAGATTGTCATACTGAGTGAAGTAAGTCAGACAGAGAAGGAGAAATACCGTATGATATCCCCTATATGTGAAATCTAAAAAGAAATGATACAAATGAACTTATAAAACAGAAAGAGATTAATAGATTTAGAAAATGAACTTATGGTTGTGGGTTAGGGGGTGGGAAGGGATAAGTTAGGGACTTTAGGAAGGTCATGTTCACACTGCTATATTTAAAATGGATGACTAACAAGGACCATAGCACATGGAACTCTGCTCAATGTTATGTGCCAGACTGGATGGGAGGGGATTTGTGGGGACAATGGATTCATGTATATGCACAGCTGAGTTCCTTCGCTGTTCACCTGAAACTACCACAGCATTGTCAATCAGCCATAACACAATACAAAATAAAAGTTTAAAGTTTGGGGGAAAAAAAGTTGGGCCAAGTTTATATTATGCTGTGCACTGATAAATTCTAAACATATCAGTGATAAAAGAATCATTCCACCCCTAGGAAAAAAAATATTTGGAGGTCTACTTACTGAACAATTAATGCAATACTGTTGAATTTGTTTTTTAAAACTGTTGGCTTTTAATAATAAATTGGTAAGTTTCAAATTAGATATTTTTATTACTCTTATCCTTTAGTAAATATTGTACATGTATTACGGGGAAGGCAATGGCACCCCACCCCAGTACTTTTGCCTGGAAAACCCCATGGACGGAGGAGCCTGGTAGGCTCCAGTTCGTGGGGTCGCTAAGAGTCGGACACGACTGAGCGACTTCACTTTGACTTTTCACTTTCACGCATTGGAGAAGGAAATGGCAACCCACTCCAGTGTTCTTGCCTGGAGAATCCCAGGGACAGGGGAGCCTGGTGAGCTTCCATCTATGGGGTCGCACAGAGTCGGACACGACTGAAGCGACTTAGCAGCAGCAGCAGCAGTACATGTATTAGTTTTTGATTGCTCTGAATAAATTACCACAAATTCTGTGGCTTAAAACAACACCTGTTGGCTCAGTGGTAACGAATCTGCCTGCCAATGCAGGAGACATGGTTCGGTTCCAGGTCTGGGAAGATCCCACATGCCGCAGAGCAGCTAAGCCCATGCACCACAACTACTGAGCATGTGCGCTAGAGCCTGGGGGCCACAACTACTGCGTCCATATGCTGCAACTACTGAAGCCCGCATGCCCTAGAGCCCATGCTCTGCAGAAAGGGAGGCTACCGCACTGAGAAGCCTGTGCCCTGCAAATAGACCATAGCCCCCAGTTGCTTCACCTACAGAAGACCCCACGCAGCAATGAAGACCCAGTGCAGCCAAAAATAAATAAAGCAAGCAAACAACAAAACACTTGTTTATTATTCCATGGTTTCTGTGGATCCAGTCCAGTTATGGCTTAGCTGGGCCTTCTCTCCAGGGCCTCATCAGGCAGGAATCCAGGGGTCAGCCAGTGCTGCCATCTCATCAGAGACTCCACTGAGAAAAGATGTGTTTCCATCTATTTGAGGCTGTGGGGATGCGGTAGAAACTCCCCAGGTCAGTAGGTGCCCAATATGCTACTGGAGATCAGTGGAGAAATAACTCCAGACAGAATGAAGGGATGGAGCCAAAGCAAAAAAGAATACCAGCTGTGGATGTGATTGGTGATAGAAGCAAGGTCCGATGCTGTAAAGAGCAATATTGCTCAGGAACCTGGAATGTCAGGTCCATGAATCAAGGCAAATTCTAAGTAGTCAAACAAGAAATGGCCAGACTGAACGTTGACATTCTAGGAATCAGAACTGAAATGGATTGGAATGGGTGAATTTAACTCAGATGACCATTATATCTACTACTGTGGGCAGGAGTCCCTCAGAAGAAATGGAGTAGCCATCATGGTCAACAAAAGAGTCCGAAATGCAGCACTTGGATGCAATCTCAAAAACGACAGGATGATCTCTGTTCGTTTCCAAGACAAACCATTCAATATCACAGTAATCCAAGTCTATGCCCCAACCAGTAACGCTGAAGAAGCCCAAGTTGAACGGTTCTATGAAGACCTACAAGACCTTCTAGAACTAACACCCCCAAAAGATGTCCTTTTCATTACAGGGGACTGGAATGCAAAAGTAGGAAGTCAAGAAACACCTGGAGTAACAGGCAAATTTGGACTTGGAATATGGAATGAAGCAGGGCAAAGACTAATAGAGTTTTGCCAAGAAAATGCACTGGTCATAACAAACACCCTCTTCCAACAACACAAGAGAACACTCTTTACGTGGACATCACCAGATGGTCAACACCGAAATCAGATTGATTATATTCTTTGCAGCCAAAGATGGAGAAGCTCTATACAGTCAGCAAAAACAAGACCAGGAGCTGACTGTGGCTCAGACCATGAACTCCTTATTGCCAAATTCAGACTGAAATTGAAGAAAGTAGGGAAAACTACTAGACCATTCAGGTATGACCTAAATCAAATCCCTTATGATTATACAGTGGAAATGAGAAATAGATTTAAGGGCCTAGATCTGATAGATAAGAGTGCCTGATGAACTATGGAATGAGGTTTGTGACATTGTACAGGAGACAGGGATCAAGACCATCCCCATGGAAAAGAAATGCAAAAAAGCAAAATGGCTGTCTGGGGAGGCCTTACAAATAGCTGTGAAAAGAAGAGAAGCGAAAAGCAAAGGAGAAAAGGAAAGATATAAACATCTGAATGCAGAGTTCCAAAGAATAGCAAGAAGAGATAAGAAAGCCTTCTTCAGTGATCAATGGAAAGAAATAGAGGAAAACAACAGAATAGGAAAGACTAGAGATCTCTTCAAGAAAATCAGAGATACCAAAGGAACATTTCATGCAAAGATGGGCTCGATAAAGGACAGAAATGGCATGGACCTAACAGAAGCAGAAGCTATTAAGAAGAGATGGCAAGAATACACAGAAGAACTGTACAAAAAAGATCTTCACGACCCAGATAATAACGATGGTGTGATCACTGACCTAGAGCTAGACATCCTGGAATGTGAAGTCAAGTGGGCCTTAGAAAGCATCACTAGGAACAAAGCTAGTGGAAGTGATAGAATTCCAGTTAAGCTATTCCAAATCCTGAAAGATGATGCTGTGAAAGTGCTGCGCTCAATATGCCAGCAAAATTGGAAAACTCAGCAGTGGCCACAGGACTGGAAAAGGTCAGTTTTCATCCCAATCCCAAAGAAAGGCAATGCCAAAGAATGCTCAAGCTACCGCACAATTGCACTCATCTCACACGCTAGTAAAGTAATGCTCAAAATTCTCCAAGCCAGGCTTCAGCAATATGTGAACCGTGAACTTCCTGATGTTCAAGCTGGTTTTAGAAAAGGCAGAGGAACCAGAGATCAAATGGCCACCATCCGCTGGATCATGGAAAAAGCAAAACATCTATTTCTGCTTTCTTGACTATGCCAAAGCCTTTGACTGTGTGGATCACAATGAACTGTGGAAAATTCTTCAAGAGATGGGAATACCAGACCACCTGATCTGCCTCTTGAGAAATTTGTATGCAGGTCAGGAAGCAACAGTTAGAACTGGACATGGAACAACAGACTGGTTCCAAATAGGAAAAGGAGTACGTCAAGGCTGTATATTGTCACCCTGTTTATTTAACTTATATGCAGAGTACATCATGAGACACGCTGGACTGGAAGAAACACAAGTTGGAATCAAGATTGTTGGGAGAAATATCAATAACCTCAGATAGGCAGATGACACTACCCTTATGGCAGAAAGTGAAGAGGAACTAAAAAGCCTCTTGATGAAGGTGAAAGTGGAGAGTGAAAAAGTGGCTTAAAGCTCAACATTCAGAAAACGAAGATCATGGCATCCAGTCCCATCACTTCATGGGAAATAGATGGGGAAACAGTGGAAACAGTGTCAGACTTTATTTTTCTGGGCTCCAAAGTCACTGCAGATGGTGACTGCAGCCATGAAATTAAAAGACGCTTACTCCTTGGAAGGAAAGTTATGACCAATCTAGATAGCATATTCGAAAGCAGAGACATTACATTGCCAACAAGGGTTCGTCTAGTCAAGGCTATGGTTTTTCCTGTGGTCATGTATGGGTGTGAGAGTTGGACTGTGAAGAAAGCTGAGTGCCGAAGAATTGATGCTTTTGAACTGTGGTGTTGGAGAACTCTTGAGAGTCCCTTGGACGGCAAGGAGATCCAACCAGTCCATTGTCAAGGAAATCAGCCCTGGGATTTCTTTGGACGGAATGATGCTAAAGCTGAAACTCCTGTACTTTGGCCACCTCATGCAAAGAGTTGACTCATTGGAGAAGACTCTGATGCTGGGAGGGATTGGGGGCAAGAGGAGAAAGGGACGACAGAGGATGAGATGGCTGGATGGCATCACTGACTCGATGGACGTGAGTCTGAGTGAACTCCGGGAGTTGGTGATGGAGAGGGAGCCTGGCGTGCTGCAATTCATGGGGTCGCAAAGAGTCAGACACAACTGAACGACTGATCTAATCTGATCTGATCAGTGGGAATGGCTCTCGATTCCCAGAGGCCACCTATAATCCCTTACTATGCGGTCTTCTCCATCAATCCTCTCACCACGTGGCGACTTCTTTCTTTCAGAGCCAGCCATGGACAGTCTCTCAGTCTATGGAGACAGTCTTACATAATGTAATGTAAACCTCCTTTGTCTTAGTCTATTGGTTAGAAGCAAGTCCCAGGTCCCGCTCACACCTAAGCGGAGGGGATTATAGGGGGCTGTTTGCCACAGTAGTCTAAAGGAAAGTTAATATGGAGAACTCTCATGTATACTGTTGACCTCTGACATATATAGACTGAGCTATGTGTGCTCATTTTGAAAATAAGTTTATAACAATTTGGAATCATTTGGCCTTGTATCAGGCACAGTTTGAGTCTCCAATTTCTGTGATTCTATATAGTCTTGCATTTAAATACATTAGAAATTTAAAGGATAGCACAATGATTGTAAAGATGGAGAAACTATTTCATTCTACATGTTCTTTTGGAGTTTTTGTGTTTAAAAATTCAAAAGAGTGAATCAGGATATGAACTATAAGACATAATATTTTTATTTGATAAATACAAACTTTCATTCATACATGAAATATTTTACTGAATTTGAGTGATATCTTTAAAATGGAAATTTATTAAATTGATTATTAATTTTAAAATTAAAGAACAAATAAAATAATGGTACTTACATGATTATTACTGAAAATAATTTTTTGGTAGAGTGGAGGAGGTATAAAAAATTATTCACCCCGGGGGCTGTTACAGAACTGAATGTAGGTTCATTGGCCTGCCACACAGCAAAGCGAATTTACTGACACTGGGTTGTGGTAAAGAAAAGTGCAGCATTTATTTTCAAAATAGCAAGCAAGGAGAGGCTTCCCAGGTGGCTCAGTGGTAAGGAATCTGCCTGCCAGTGCAGGAGACACGGGTTCAATCCCTGGGTCAGGAAGATCCCCTGGAGAAGGAAATGGCAACCCACTCTAGTATTCCTGCCTGGGAAATCCCATGGACAGAGAAGGCTGGAGGGCTACAGTCCATGGGGTGGAAAAGAATTGAACGTGACTGAGCATGCATGCATGCAGGGAGAAGGGCAGCCCAAAAGATGGATCTCGCTGAAGGCTTTCAGGGAGGGGGTTTTAAAGGTATCATTTGGGGTGAGGGTTTTAGTTCATAGACTTTCTTCTGATTGGTTGGTGGTGAGGTAACTGGGTGATGTTTCAGGAATCTTAATCATCAACCTTCTGGTTCCAACCAGTCTGGGGTCTACATGCCTGTGGTCAGCATTTAGTCACTGTCCTCCACCTGGGTGGGGGTCTTAGTTTCTGCAAACAAAACTTAAAGATATGCGTCAGATTGTGTGTATATCCCTTGAGGAGGAACTAGGACTCTTTTATCACTCAACTGTTGTTTCTTGCCTGTTTCCTTTGTTTCCATTCCCTTACTTCCCTAATTAGTAACTTTTGAGTTGACTCTTTGGAACTCAAGGAAGGCCTAGGAGACCAAAGCTTTCTTCTACAAACAGGAAACAGGGTCCTGCTCAGTTTCAATTCCCTTTTCTTTGATACTCTTCAATCCTGAAGGGCACAGGGGCAGGACAAGAAGGGAATAAAGTTTGGGATAAAGAGGCAGGGGAACTCAGAATAGGGGGCTCAGTCTCAGTGTCAGATATGCTAGTTACATCACGGTTCTCAACAGTAGAAAGTGAGTTCCAACAGGTCAGACATTTTGCTTTGTCATTGTTGTATCTTCTCCAGCATTTACAAGAGTACCTGGCTCATAGTGGGTGCTCAAAGAAAGTATGAATGAATGAACAGGTCTGTCTCCTCTCCAGCCTCACCTCCCACCACAGTCCTCCAGCATAAACCTGGGTTTAGTGGGATGTGGTGGGGATACTGGGTTCAAGTGTTTAAGAGATCTTGGGCCTCACATTCAGACTCTTGGCCTTGAATCCCAGGGCCCCACTGCAAGATTAAAGAAGATGGCGGGCATAAAACTTTAATTATTTAAGGTAAACACCACTTAGTTAACCCAGTTAAGACTCTTCAGATACTATTATGTCAGGAGGGAAGCCAAGTAGTGGGTGTGGCCCTGGCTCCTGTAACACACTGACATCTTTCTTGCTTCAGGACTTTTGCATTTGCTTAGAATGTTTGTCCATCAGCTCTTCTTATCCTCCAGGGTTCATATCTAAATCACCTCCTCCTCTGTTATTTTCCATCCTAGCCCCCAGTTCATTTCCTTCATAGCACTGTTAAGGGCTTTTAATAATATATTTATTTTAATTATTCATCAGCTGTCCTCTACTCCTATGCTTGCCCTATTCCATCCTCCTGAGATCCAGCTTACACATGCCTCTTTCAGGAAGCCCCCCTACCCGCCCCCACCCCATAGCCCCTAAGCTGGTCAGGTGCCTCCTTTGGGTTTCCCTCCTTTCAGGTCTGATTACTCTGCCTGTGCTTCCCCAACACTCCCCTGACACCTATCTGTCTCTGGTTAATTATCTGTCTTCATCTCAGTACTGGAAACGGGAAGGCAGAGTCTGGGGCTCTTATTCACTCATGGGTCTATAGTCTCCTCTGAGAGCCCTCTCTGGCCCTCTCTCAGACTGAATGGGGAACCTGTCTGGGCTTCCAGGTCTTCCACCACGCAGCCCCTGATCATTCAGCCTGTGTTTGCCCCGTCTCCTCCATAATCACTTTGTCACGTGCTTCTGTCATCACTCTGCTGCACTGTTCCTGTCTGGTGATGCGAGGACTGGTCAACGCTGGGGAGGCACTTAGTGAACGTTGGAATTTAGAAAGAAGAAATCCCTTGCCCTCATCGGAAGGCTGAAGCAAGCAGGGCAAAAAACCCACAGGTGTCCAGTAAGAGCACGCCTGTACCCTCATTTCCCAGAGGCTAAGTTCAAGAGCGAAGGTGCTCGGACACGGTCAACAAGCTGAGGTCCACGGGCAGCAAGAGCCCTAAGGCTCACCCTGTCCGTACCGCCCCAGGCTAGGCATCACGCGGGGCGGAGCCAACGTAAGCCCCGCCCTTACCTCAGCGCCAGGGGCGGGTCCAGGTGCGCCTAGGGAGGAGCACGGCCACGCAGGTGCAAGCTCCCTACGCCTGCGCTCTACGCGTCCCGCCTCACCAGGTGCGCCCCGCCCCCTACCTGGCCTTCCACCTTCGACAGCTGCTTCGAGGCGGACGCCATTACCTCTGGCGCCCACCGAAGGTCTGGGGGTGTGGTGGGGTTCTGAAGGGTAGAGGGAGTCCGGGGCGAGTGAGGAGCAGAGAAAATCATCGTGGGCACAGGAGGCAGAGTATATCCGCACACCGAAGGACCGAGAAAAGGGCTTCCTGGAGATTTCCCGTGTGGCGAGGGCAGAGGCGCGCCCCGCAGACCCCTACGAACGCCCGCACCTGAACGCAAGGCGCTCCAGTGCGCCTGCGCGGCGAGGGTCTTCCCGCACCTGCTCGCGAGACCCCAACGACCAGAGGCTCGAGGCCTCTCCCCTGGGCTGCCGGGCGGAGTTCGTCATGGCGCAGCTCTCTGAACCGAGGCGGTGCGGGGTGCTCCTCGCCCTGCTGGCATCGCTGCTCCTCTCCGGAGCTGAGGCGGCCGACGAAGAACGTGGCGTCCACGGTGAGGGCCCGGGCGGGTGTCCTGGGGGTTGTGGAGGGTCGAGAGGCCGAAGGCTGGGCGATAGGGGCAAGGTGGAGGGGCTAAGTTGGGGAATGAGGAGGGCCGGAGCGAGGTCCGAGCAGGGGGAATTGGAGAGGGAGGAAGTTTGGAGGCGATTGGGTGAAGCTTAGGGGGGTGTAGTGGAGCCAGCCCGGCTGGATTGAACCTTGAGAGAGAGAGAGATTCGGGAGCCCCTCGGGAGCGAGGGGCGGGTGGTAGAGCCCGGGCTGGGAAAAGTTTCCTGTAGAGGAGGGAGGAGACTGGCTTAGGGCTGTTCACCAAGAAGGAGTGGCAGTGGCCTTTCCTGTGGCAGGAAGGAGGTGAGGGACCGAACCGAAGACCAGCCTCTTCCTGCCAGCGAAAAAAAAGCCCACGAAAGCCCGCGGTGGGGGGCCAGCCCCAGAGGACAGAGCTTGGGTTAAGGGGACCTGTTGGCCTTTTAGCCTCTGGGAAGAAGCTTGCACCCTATGTTTTTGGATATTGGACCGCAGCCTCCTGAGAAATCTTTCTGGGTTCAGTTGCATTAGAGCGCCTCCCAGAACAAAGGTGCTTCTCAGTGATATTTAAAGGAAAAGAAAAGCAAATATGTTGGGAGGGAAAACTTGCACGGGGTGCAAGGGGTGGGGATGGAGCTCGTCTTGGCTTAAGAATATTGGCATTGAGAAGGTGGGCTTGAATTCGTCCTTAGAGGTTGGTGGAGGGTAAGACCCAATTTAAAGCTCTGAACTCTACGAAAGTTCGAACTGAAAGATCTTTTTGAACAAGTGTTGGTTTAACCTTACTTCCTCAGACAAGTACAAGCAGATTTTGAAAATAATCCTCCTGAAAGAAGAATTCGTTGATTCAGCAAAACTTCTTGAGCCCCTGCTATGTGTCAGGGGGCAGTGCTGGGAGCTGGGATACCATTTGTGACTCAGACAAGCCATGTCCTTGCACTTAGAGAGCTGATACTCTAGTGGGATAGACGGAGACAGGGAGTAAGCATTTAAATAAAGAGTACTTACCGCAGTATTAAATTACCAAGACGTAATTGAACAGGAAGAAGGAGACAAACAGGGATGATGGGGGCCACTTTACCTCATGTTCTCAGGGGAGGTCGCCCTGAGGACAGTGACAGCTGAGCTCTAATGTGAAGAAGGAACAAGCGGCAGTGACACAGAGGCCTCAGGGATGATTGTCCAGTTGGAAGCAGTGGAGTACAGAGGCCTTGAGGCTGGAATGAGCTTGGTGGTATTTGAGGAAAAGGCTGCCACCGCGACTGGAGTAGCGGTGTGTTGGGGGTGGGGGGAGTGGGAGATTGGAAGAGGAGGCCAAGTGGGGACCAAACAGGAACCAGTGACTTTACAGGCCAGCATTTTGGATGGAAAGAGAAAGCATTGGTGTTTGTACACCAAGTCATCACCTGTGGTGACTTCTGAAGACTGTTATTTTCCCTATGCCCAAGGCAGAGAGGAAAAAGTGAGTTGAGGGCCTGTCGGGAGAGACTCAGCTCCAGGGAATTAGGAATGCAGGTGTTGATCATTCTTGTGATCTGAACTAGAATTTGTCAGCCCTTCTGGCCTTTTTTTAGATATACTCCTCAGTATGTGGAATTCTCCAGGCAAGGATACTGGAGTGGGTAGCCATTCCCTTCTCCAGGGGATCTTCCCAACCCAGGGATCAAACCCGGGGCTATTAAATTGTAGGCTAGATTCTTTTACCATCTGAGTCGTCTGAGTTGTCAAGGAAACCCATACCTTCCAGTTACCTGGCCTGGGATTTTTGTCAAAACCGAGTTTGGGGCTAACATCTATTGCTTACTTTGAACACTTATGCATTATTTAATCCTTGAAACAACTTGGTTTGGCTATGAAGATACAGATCTTGTCTAAGGCCACACATTAGTAATTGACAAAGCTGGGTCTGGCTACAGAGACCTTTTCTGCTTGTTCCCAGTGGTTTTCCCAGCTGCTGTAGCTGGCTGGACCTCCTGACCTTTCAGAAGTATTCCTATCTGGCTGGGTAAACTAATGCCCTTGCTTATCTGAAGTTCTGTTTGTATGAGAGCTGAATCAACAGCTTATTTGGAGACAAGAAGTAGTTTTTATCCCTCTGCCCACCTTCTGATTGCTTTGATTTTTCTCAGAAAGCAAAGTCGTCCACTAAGAGTGAGGTGTTTCTCCAGCACACACAACTGCACAGGTACCTCCAGATGTATATAATGGAGGGAGGGGGAGTGTGTAAGGGGGTGATCATAATGCTTGGTCAAGGAACAATCTTTGTGAAGATATGAGGGGGCTGAGGGTAGTGGAAAGGTGGTAGGACCAGTGAGTTATTGGATCTGAGGTTTTGAAAAGAATGAACTAGGAAGATAAACTACACATGGCAGTGAGGGAGACCCTTGAAGCTGAGGTTCTGAATGGTCTAGGGGAACGGCTGTGGGGAGGACAAGATCACTGGAGGAGAAGAAGTCTAGGAGCCAAGAGGCCAGGATGATTGGAGGAGCACCTATCTGGATACAGAAATCACCAAGAATGGTGATAAGAGCCACAGTGGGAATGACAGGGAGCTAAAATCAACGGAGAAACAAGGTGGGGTGAGCTGGATCAGCAAATGACACACAGGTTGGGGTATGATTTACTCTAATGACGAGATTCATAACTGGGGTGTTGAGGGTGGAGGTAGAATGGTATAGAAGCAGTGCCCACTTGCAAGGGCACAAGAGAAGCTATCTCTTCAGGGGTGAGCTGGGTTCAGTTAGAGTAAGACTGTTCAGAGAAGAGACTGAGGGAATGAGAGGTTTTGCTGAAGATAGGCTGTAAGTATCAGAGACTCCAGGAGCTGGGGGAGGGAGATGGAAACAAAACAGGATGCATGGGGATGAAGGGTAACTCGGGAGTCTGGGGCTGGTGTGGTGATAAGCAAGTGGTAGGAGAGTCACATGGTGTCGAGACGGACAGTGTTGGTGAGGCACTGGGTGGTAGAGGGCAGATAGGAAGGGGTGTGAAATGTAGTGGGCATTTGGAGGCATACCTCTGCAGATGGAGGTGGGGGACAGCTGATACATCTCCGGGTGTTCATAGCATCCAGGGAGAGAACCAGTCTGCCATGGAAACACAGATTATAAACTGGCTCTTGAGACTTCCCTGGTGGTCTAGTGGTTAAGACCCCACACTTCCCATGCAGGGTCTAGGGTTCAGTTCCCAGTCGGGAAAGTAAGATCCCACATTCCATGCAGCACAGCCAAAAATATTTTAAAATAAAAAATTTTTAAAAATCCACAAAACCGGCTGTTCCCAGGCGGCCTCAGACAGGCTTTATGTGACTTGTTTCTAGAATTGAGAATTTTTTAATGAAATATTTTAATTTGGGGCTGGGCCTAAAAAATATGAAGATCTGGCGCAGTGTTCCCACATAGCACCCTGGGGTAGTGCCAAGTACTTCTTCTGGGAAGGACATAGACTGCTCTCTGTCGGTATTTATTCACTTGGCCTGCCCTCTATATCTTCTGAGCGTTTGAGTTGTGATTCCCACATTAAGAATATGCCCCATTTAATAAACAAAGGTAGATAAAACATAAAAGTTTATAAATTGTACAGTGGAGTGTGTGTATGTGTGTTATTATTCTCAGGGAACACCCCTTAACAGGTGGCCGCAAATGTGCATAATTTTTATCTCTTCTTGCCTGGTAAGTCCTGGTATTTGGAGTGCCCGCAGATATATCATTTTGATCAATACAAGGGCAAATAGTATATTCCTTTTCAGAATAGAACCTCAAAAATTCCTTTTGGGAGTGGTCAGTTAAATATAGTTCCTACTGCCAGTAACTTATACAAGAGAACTTGTGTTAATGGTTCCTTGGCTCATAGCCCTTTGTTGATTGTTCTTGGGAATTTCCACTGGAGACAAGTGTGGCAGCACTCATGTGAAAGCCTCCAGTGCACTTTGAAGTGATCTTCTGTGTATTTTATTTTATTTATTTATGTTCGGTTGCACTGAGTCTTTGCTGTTGAGTCCCAGCTTTCTCTAGTTGTGGCAGTTGGGGCTTCTCATTGCCGTGGTTTCTCTTGTTGCAGAGCAAGGGCTCTAGAGTATGGGGACTTAGTTGCTCCATGGCATATAGGATCTTCCTGGACCAGGGATTGAACCTGTGTCCTCTGCATTGGCAGGTGGATTCTTAACCACCGGACCACCAGGAGAGTCTGTGATCTTCCATTTGCATCAACTTCTTGAATTAATTAGTTTCTCCAGAACTTTGACTGAGAGTGAACTTTCCAGTAAATCTCCAATAAACATATTAATCACCACTCATTTCTCTTCTCCTCACCCCCATGGATAGTTGTAAACTGGGTAGTCAAAAAGAGGATGAGAGAGAAGAGTGAAATTGCAGCTGGTGTTGGTGATCAGCTGAGAGGTCTCCAAAGTGGCATCTTACTATTTTCATCCTTCATAGAAGCGCTCGGTCTATTTTCAGGCAAGGTAGGTTGGTTCCAGGACAGTTTGAAATATTTATTAACTGATTTATTCAACACAGACACCCACCAAGAACCAGGCACAGTTTTAGGCCCTGGAAACAAAGCACTGAATGAAACAGATGACAACCCCCCCCACCCCCAACCCATGACAGTTACATGGTAATGAGAGGAAGATAATACAATAAATAAACCATGAATAGACACTTGGTAATGAGTACTACAAAGAAAAGTGGGTAGGGAGAAAAGATAAATTAGGAATTGGGGATTGACAGATAGACATTACTATGTATAAAATCCACAGCAAGGACCTACTGGATAGCCCAGGGAACTGTTGGTCCTGAAGATATTCAGTATCGTGTGATAACCTACAATGGACACGAATCTGAAAAACAGTCACTTGGCTGTAAACCTGAAACAGTAAAGAACTATACTGTTAAAAAGAGAAGAAAAGGAAGGTAAGGTTTGGTGTGTTTAGTGCTAAAAACATGGCCTTTGAGGCTGAAATGTTGACAATACTTAAAGAACATTGAGGGGTTTGCCTTCAGGCCCACTGAGGGAAAGTGGACCCTTGTGCTGGTTGGCATTTGAGAAGTCAGCCTGTAATAGAGAAAGCCCGCCTGTGACCTGTTCCTCATTATACCTGTCTCCTGAGTCATTCGCAGCACTCAGGCTTGTCTTTGGGTAGTTGGCCAGGCAGCCAAACCTCTGTTTACCGTGTCCTGAGGCTGACAGGCCGAATAAGGGATGAGGTAGCCTGTGATTCATGGGAGGCAGGAGAGAACCCTGAAGGGGTCACACTGAAATGACTTAATTAACCCCAGGAAGCTTTCATGGCCCATGGTCACTGACTAATAAGGAGTTCACAAATGACCACAGAAGCATTCCTGTATGGATTATGGACCTCCTTTTTTGATGCTGGTCACAAATATCATTTTACTGGTTTCTGACAAAATAGTTTTGAAAACTCTAATGAAGGGATGCTGAGGCCCAGGAACTTTGAAGTTAAAGTTACTTGGAAGTTTATCTGAAGCACATTGTTCATTACTAGGAAGCCATTTTAGAAATGAGGTGAGAATTTGAGATGGATCTCACCAGTGGGCTCCTCCGTCCCTGGCTTCAGAAGCCTGTGATTCTTTGTGTTTATTCCAGGGCCAGTCATTTAGAATCTAGGACATGTTCGGGAAGTAGGGTGGAATAATATATAGTATAATAGTTTTTGACCTTTCAAAGGGCTACGTATATGTCTGTGGGTTTAGGGTGGGTGATTATGGGAAATGTCTAAAAAGTCTCCGGGGGTGGGGAGTGATAATGGAAAAAAAGGCCAGGAAACATTGTTCTAGGTAGACAGCCCATTAGCTATAATCAGTTTCTGAAAAATAGTCCCAGGTTTTAAAAAAGTTAAGAACCCCTGAATGTGAATTAACAATTCAAAGCCCATGAAAGACTTTGAAACTACTATTTCAAATTATTCAGGTTGACCACTGTAATTCTAGTCACAGATTTAGGTAAGGGTAGAATTTATAGTCCTGCTTGAGTGATGAATATGAGGTGACAGAGGGTAGGAGTGGTGGCTGGCATTGTGATGATGGTTTATGGAATGTAAACCTTTATATCTAAAATGCCAAGATTTTATATCTAAAACAGATTTTATGAGTTTTACAATGTAAGTTGGGTATATCATTGTAAATGTTCTCTCCTCGTAAATACCTAGCGGTTAAAGTTTCTGAATTACTTATCCTTATAATGATGACTTCCAGGCACCCAAACCTAGAGGAAGGCATGAGTGGTAATAGCTTTCTGTACTAGATGCAGAAGTCCTCAAGTATGTAGAGCCTATCCAGCTAACCAAAACAGGTGGATTTATAGATCACCTTGAAATAAGACTGATTGTGAAACAAATGTCAACTTTGGGATTTGGCCCAGCAGAATTAAAACAGGGGTGAATATCTGCCTCCTTAGTATTTAGTACCTCATCACTCACACAGAATGTGAGTCTCATTCCTTGGTGAAAAGATAACTTGAAGTCGAAATAGGTAACCAACGCATAGTTTTTCTTCTTTTCTTCTCTCCGACCTCTTAATTTCCCAATATTGTAGTGTTGCAGGACTTCACTGCAGGTGAAAATAAGGAATTTTATACCTTCAGGCAGGCATGCCAGGTGGTTGCACAGCAGAAAAACAAAGGGAAAGAGTGATGGTTGGATTGCTTTGATCAACTCACTGACTGGAGTTTGTACTTTGATTTTCCATATCCTCTCTATCCTGTCAGTCACCACCAGTCTGGTCTTCATAAAAATACACTACTTATTCAAAGCTTTGTGGGCAAATGTTTTAAGCACTTATAATGGAGTAAAAAATGCCTTTAATTTTTACAACACTCTTAATGATTGGTCCCAATGTCAAAAAAGTCCCTTCCATTTGAGTTGTTTTTAAGAGATACATCTGCAAGCCCACAGAATTTATCTCAGTGGGACAGATGGAGGGAAAGCCAACTGAATCTCTGCTTTATTACTCACCAGTGAATTTAGGTTACATTGAGCAAATGCCCTTTCCCAGACAAGCCATTGCAAGGTAGCCTCTAACACATGGTACATTTCACAACAGGAAAAACAAACTGCTAACTGCTAACAAACCTGTCAAAAGACATTTTTATATTAACTAGATCTAGAATGGATATTAATCACACAGAGGGGCCTTCAACTGGGGCTAAGTTATATTTATAATGTCCTTAAGTTGGTTCTCTTGCTAACATTCTCAGCTTTCGCCTTAATCTTGAAGGGATTTTAAAGAGAACACTCTCCTGTCTACTACAGAAAATATTTCTGATACAAGATGTGTGGGTTTTTCCACATCAGGCAATTCTCAGCAGACTCAGAATGGGTGGCTGGCAATTTAAGTCAGTTCTGAAGCTGCTGGAAGTGAGCACAGATCCTGCAGGTTAAGGACTCAGTCTCACAAGACTGCCCCTCTCCCTTCAGATACCAGTCAAAGTCCAACGTTTGGAGAAGGAAATGGCAACCCACTCCAGTATCCTTGCTTGGGAAATCCCATGGGGAGTCTAATGTGCAACGGTCCATGGAGTACATACAACAGGGCCGGACATGGCTTAGTGACTAAACAACAAATGGCAATTCTAGCCAATGTGTGAGAACGAACACTTGTACGGAATTGGGGGTTGGGGCCGAAACCAACATCCTATTGTTTACAGATGTGAATGTCTATTTAGAAAAACCAAAATAAACTGCAAGCAAATATTTAAACTAAAAAAAAGCCCAACGTTGTCATCTGTCAGTTTCACCAACTTGATATGTTCAAGGGTTCCCATGACCCTCTCAGATCCAGTTTGCTAGAATAGTCCACAAAACTCAGAGAAACACGTTTACCAGTTTATTATAAAGGATACAAATGAGTAGCCAGGTGAAGACAGGTCTGGAAGGGTCCCCCAGTGTACAAGCTCCTGTCCTTATGGAGTTTGGGGTGAGCCACCCTTTTGGTATGTGGGTGTGTTCACCACCTGTTCAGTTGGGATATTTTACTGAAGCTTTATGTAGGCATGATTGATTATTAACTCAGACTCCCTGGAGAATAGGGGGTGGGGCTGAAAGTTCCAACCCTTTAATCTAGGCTGGGTTTTTCTGGCACCCAGTCCCCATCCTTTTTCGGGGGCAGGGTGCTGTGCCACACAGCTTGTGGGATCTTAGTTCCCTAATCAGAGATTGAACCCAGGCTCACTGCAGTGAAAGTGTGGAGCCCTCACCACTGGAGTGCCAGGGAATTACCCCAGCCTGTATCCTGAAGTTCCTGAAACTTTCCAGGGCACCCCCAGCCACTAGTCATCTTATTGGCATTCAGTAAGACGATTGTGCCACTCCAGAGATTGCTGGGGTTTTAGTTCTTGTGTCAGAAAACTGAATATTAGAGTAGAACATGATATGGCACTCAAGAAATTCCAAGCGTTTTAGGAGCTCTCTATCAGGAACATGGGGTGGGGAGAGACCAAATACATATTTCTAATTATGTCACAGATATGATCGGTCTTAATCAGAGCTTTGCCTTATCAAGCCTCCCCAGAGTCTGATTTAGAAGCCTCTGAAAAAAAATTTTTTTTTTAATTAGCCTTAATTAAATCAGAGAATACAGGGCTTGCTGAATTGAAGAATGCTGCATTTATGCATTTTCCACCTTTATTGAGAGGTTTACACATTTTTATTGTTTGTATTATTGTTTCCTTATTATGAATGGGGAAATACATGTACAGGGAGGTTAGGAAAGCTGCCCCCACCCCCACCCCTAACCTCAAACAGTGGGCAAGTAAGAGGCAGCCAGGGGCTCCTACACACACTGGTCCCTCACCAGGACAGCTTCCTGCGGGCCCTGTCCTCTAATCTGTCCCCTACACTTTGGCCAAATGACTTTCCTTATTGTGTCACTTCCCGATACCAGAGCTTTTCCTCATTTCCTTTGTGCCCTGTGTGGCTTATAAGTCCTTTGAATTTAGGGTGTGATTGTAGTAGTTTACCTTGTGTGGTTTTCTTTTTTTCAAACTTCTGTCCAAGCCAGTCTGGTGGCTCTAACTTTATCGTAAATCAAATCCCTTATGATTATACAGTGGAAGTGAGAAATAGATTTAAGGACCTAGGTCTGATAGATAGAGTGCCTGATGAACTATGGAATGAGGTTTGTGACATTGTACAGGAGACAGGGATCAAGACCATCCCCATGGAAAAGAAATGCAAAAAAGCAAAATGGCTGTCTGGGGAGGCCTTACAAATAGCTGTGAAAAGAAGAGAGGCAAAAAGCAAAGGAGAAAAGGAAAGATATAAATATCTGAATGCAGAGTTCCAAAGAATAGCAAGAAGAGATAAGAAAGCCTTCTTCAATCAATGGAAAGAAATAGAGGAAAACAACAGAATAGGAAAGACTAGAGATCTCTTCAAGAAAATCAGAGATACCAAAGGAACATTTCATGCAAAGATGGGCTTGATAAAGGATAGAAATGGTATGGACCTAACAGAAGCAGAAGATATTAAGAAGAGATAGAAAGAATACACAGAAAAACTGTACAAAAAAGATCTTCATGACCCAGATAATCACGATGGTGTGATCACTGACCTAGAGCTAGACATCCTGGAATGTGAAGTCAAGTGGGCCTTAGAAAGCATCACTACGAACAAAGCTAGTGGAGGTGATAGAACTCCAGTGGAGCTATTCCAAATCCTGAAAGATGATGCTGTGAAAGTGCTGCACTCAATATGCCAGCAAAATTGGAAAACTCAGCAGTGGCCACAGGACTGGAAAAGGTCAGTTTTCATTCCAATCCCAAAGAAAGGCAATGCCAAAGAATGCTCAAGCTACCGCACAATTGCACTCATCTCACACGCTAGTAAAGTAATGCTCAAAATTCTCCAAGCCCGGCTTCAGCAATATGTGAACCGTGAACTTCCAGATGTTCAAGCTGGTTTTAGAAAAGGCAGAGGAACCAGAGATCAAATGGCCAATATCCACTGGATCATGGAAAAAGCAAGAGAGTTCCAGAAAAACATCTATTTCTGCTTTCTTGACTATGCCAAAGCCTTTGACTGTGTGGATCACAATAAACTGTGGAAAATTCTGAAAGAGATGGGAATACCAGACCACCTGACCTGCCTCTTGAGAAATCTGTGTGCAGGTCAGGAAGCAACAGTTAGAACTGGACATGGACAACAGACTGGTTCCAAATAGGAAAAGGAGTTCGTCAAGGCTGTATATTGTCACCCTGCTTATTTAACTTCTATGCAGAGTACATGATGAGAAACGCTGGACTGGAAGAAACACAAGCTGGAATCAAGATTGCTGGGAGAAATGTCAATAACCTCAGATATGCAAATGACACCACCCTTATGGCAGAAAGTGAAGAGGAACTCAAAAGCCTCTTGATGAAAGTGAAAGTGGAGTGTGAAAAAGTTGGCTTAAAGCTCAACATTCAGAAAATGAAGATCATGACATCCAGTCCCATCACTTCATGGGAAATAGATGGGGAAACAGTGGAAACAGTGTCAGACTTTATTTTTCTGGGCTCCAAAATCACTGCAGATGGTGACTGCAGCCATGAAATTAAAAGATGCTTACTCCTTGGAAGGAAAGTTATGACCAACCTAGATAGCATATTGAAAAGCAGAGACATTACTTTGCCAACAAAAGTTCATCTAGTCAAGGCTATGGTCTTTCCTGTGGTCATGTATGGGTGTGAGAGTTGAACTGTGAAGAAAGCCAAGTGCCAAAGAATTGATGCTTTTGAACTATGGTGTTGGAGAAGACTCTTGAGAGTCCCTTGGACTGCAAGGAGATCCAACCAGTCCATTCTAAAGGAGATCAGCCCTGGGATTTCTTTGGAAGGACTGATGCTAAAGCTGAAACTCCAGTACTTTGGCCACCTCATGGGAAGAGTTGACTCATTGGAAAAGACTCTGATGCTGGGAGGGATTGGGGGCAGGAGGAGAAGGGGATGACAGAGGATGAGATGGCTGGATGGCATCACTGACTCGATAGACGTCTCGGTGAACTCCGGGAGTTAGTGATGGAGAGGGAGGCCTGGTGTGCTGCAATTCATGGGGTCGCAAAGAGTCAGACATGACTGAGCGACTGATCTGATCTGGAGGTCAGGGGCTACCTTCCCAGTGGGCGCCTTCTATGTAGGCTGGCTACTCAGCTCAGTTTACCTTAGAGGGTTCCAACTTATGCCACTGTACTTCCCAGGGTGGCTGTTAAGAACACCCCTTTTCACTCTGAAAAGTATCTTGATCGGAGGATAAATTGTATGATCACCCCATTTACATAGATGAGCTATTAACCAAACACTGTGTGCTAATTTATGTTAATTTGCTTCAGTTGTGTCCAACTCGGCGACCCTGTGGACTGTAGCCCTCCAAGCTCCTCTGTCCACGGGGTTTTCCAGGCAAGAATACTGGAGTGGGTTGCCATTTCCTCCTCCAGGGGATCTCCTGCATTGGCGGGTGGGTTCTTTACCACTAGTGCCACCTGGAAGCCCCATAACCAAACACTGGTGTGCCTAGTCACTCTGTCATGTCCGACTCTTTACGACCTCATGGACTGTGTAGCCTGCCAGGATCCTCTGTCCATAGGGACTCTCCAGGTAAATCTACTAGGGTGGGTTACCATGCCCTTCTCCTGGAGATCTTCCCAACCTAGGGATAGAACCCAGGTCTCCCACATTGCAGATGTATTCTTTACCATCTGAGCCAACAGGGAAGCCCAAGAATACTGGAGTGAGTAGCCTATCCCTTCTCCAGGGGATTTTTCCAACCCAGGAATTGAACCGAGGTCTCCTGCATTGCAGATGGATTCTTTACCAGCTGAGCTACCAGGGAAGGGTCAATCAGTCAGTTCAGTCACTCAGTTGTGTCCGACTCTTTGCGACCCCATAAATCGTAGCATGCCAGGCCTCCCTGTACATCACCAACTCCCAGAGTTCACTCAAACTCATGTCCATTGAGTCAGTGATGCCATCCAGCCATCTCATCCTCTGTCATCCCCTTCACCTCCTGCCCCCAATCCCTCCCAGCATCAGAGTCTTCTCCAATGAGTCAACTCTTCGCATGAGGTGGCCAAAGTACTGGAGTTTGAGCTTTAGCATCAGTCCTTCGAGTGAACACCCAGGACTGATCTCCTTTAGTATGGACTGGTTGGATCTCTTTGCAATCCAAGGAACTCTCAAGAGTCTTCTCCAACACCACAGTTCAAAAGCATCAATTCTTCGGCACTCGGCTTTCTTCACAGTCCAACTCTCACATCCATACATGACCACTTGAAAAACCATATTCTTGACCAGACGGACCTTTGTTGGCAAAGTAATATCTCTGCTTTTCAATATGCTATCGGAGTAAGCGTCTTTTAATTTCATGGCTGCAATCACTGTCTGCAGTTAGTTGCTTACTATTCTCAAGATACTGGGGAATTTATTTAGTATGTTCATTTCGTTACCATGAAAAGTAACAATTTAAGCAAACAGAAGGGGGTGACTGTAATCCACTATCCAGATAAAACTTTGAAAGAAAATAAGTTGTGCGTTCACAAAACTGCTCAAATTATCCTAAAACATACAGATGAAAAAAAAAAGAAAAAAAACTGGAAAAGCTTCTGCCTCCTTTAGTCTCCTTTCCGTAAAGGTATATTCACACACATATCTAAAGTAAAAGTTAAAAAAAAACCCATAATATTGCATGGAAACCATTCTTTTGCTTTTGTCTCCCTAGTTCTATACCAGCATATATGTAATATGTGTGGATGTCTCACAAGTTACTTCACCAGTCTAAACAGGGTGTTCATGAAAATTCAGTGGTGAATTTTCAGCTAATGTAGGTTTGTGGGTAGCAAGCCCTTCGTGGGTATGCTAATAGTTGTCCCTTTTCTTTGAAAGTCAAATTAATGGATTCTTCCTAGTTTGCTTTTTGGTACTGAGGAGTGAAATGTATTCTGTCCTGTATTTTTTTTGGTGTAAAAGTAATATTTTCACATGTCTGAGTATTATTGTAGCAAATCATTTCCTGTTGGCCATTATCCTTTGAATTCTAAGTGGCTTTCATGAAACGAGTAGAGCTGCTTTTAGTGATGAAAGGGTGTGTTGTCATAAGAAATGTGAGCCCTGGGAGTCTATGTGATAGCTTCTGACCACACATGTAGGATTTGCTGAGTTCTGTGACATGATGGGGGGAGGGGTAAATGTGGAAAATCTGAGCTGGGTGTTTTTATAAACACTCTCTAAAGAGCTGATTGACAAACTCCAGCTCTTGGTGACCGCATACATACAGCCTGCACACTACGTATGGCTTCTGCTCTTTTTGGTGGTGGTGGGGGCTGTGCCGGGTCTTCACTGTGGCCCTTGGGCTTTCTCTAGTTGAGCACAGGTTCAAGCGTCCTTGGGCTTCAGTAGTTGCTGCAGCACAGGATCAAACCCATGTAGCCTGCATTGGCAAGCAGATTCTTAACTACTGGATCAACAGGAAAGTCCTTTAATAGTTGAAAAAGATCACAAGAATATTTTAAGGCATAAAAATTATGTGAAATCAATTTTTATTGGAATGCCAGTCATGGTCATTTATTTACATATTACCTTAGGCTGCTTCCGTGCTGTAATGACAGAATTGACTAGTTAGACTGTGTGACCCGTGAAGCTTGAGATAAAGGCAGTCCTTGGTTTGCATGGACACATATGCATGGTACCTGGTCACTGCACATGTGTTATTCAGTTCATACACAGCAAAGCATATAGTTATCTCCTTGCTCCACAGAAAATGCGACAGTTTACAAAAATGATTGGTCGATAGAGGAAATTGGGCCAAAATAGACCAAAGTGTAGCAAAGAAGAAAAGTGATAACGCTGGAAGTGAAATTCCAATTGAGCATAAATGGAGTGATCAGAAGATGAGCCAGCTGTGGGAGTGGGCACTGCTGCCGTTCAAGACCGGTGTGCAGCCAGAGGAGCTCACAGACGTGAAGAGTAGTTGTGACCAAAAAGGATGGTGTTCTGTGTGTGGAAGTAATGCTGGCCGAACCTTGGACAGAATGCCAGGCAGCTCTCAAAGCAGTTTCATGGCATTGATAGAGCAAAGGATAAAAGGTTAGAGGCCGACCCAAACCTAGAGAGAGGTATGACACTTACTCTCAGGTGAACTGAAAAGAAACTGGCTTCATATCAGAACGTACATGACTAAAGATCTTTGCAAGTACTATTCACACTACTCTTGGTGAGTTTGCTTGCTTCTTTGCTTGCTCAATTGTGTCCGACACTTTGCAACCCCAAGGACTGTCCAGGCCAGAATACTGGAGTGGGTAGCTTTGCCCTTCTCCAGGGGATCTTCCCAACCCAGGGATTGAACCCAGGTCTCCAGCATTTCAGGTGGATTCTTTACCAGCTGAGCCACAAGGGAAGCCCCTTGGTGAGTTACTTATTTACAAAGAAAATTAACACTTCAATTCTCAAGTTTCTAATGTTTTAACTTACAGTGAACTAAATATTCATTTTGTTATTTTTTATCCTATGCATTTATAACCCACAGGTTTTTTTTTTTTAATCTTAAAGGTCATGGAACAGTCATAATTTTTTCCATTGTTTTGCCTGATTTCACGGCTGTATTTACTATTTGGCCCTTCTTTAAAAAGTTTATTGACATTTTGCTGTAGAGAAAACAGATCCAGGGAAGAGAAGGACCATTTCATGAGTGGGTCCAAGGTTGTGAGATGATCCAGCGCTTTTTTTTTTGATCCAGGGTTTTCTTATTAGGAAACAGTGAGGCAGTAAGTTGGTGTTTTTCAGTGTATAGCGCCCACAGGAGTTAAAAGCGTATCAAGGACTAGAGTCCCAGGAGAGTTGTTTTTGCTTGTTTTGTAAGTAAACTGACTCTGAATGGGTATAAAAAACATGAATAAAAGAAAATGCTAAGTTCACAGCGGTTGTTAATTTAGGGGAGACAGAACAAGTGGAATTGAAGTGAGGGGGTGCACCGAGGGTTTCAGCTCTGTCATGTTTTGGTCCTTAAAATGTTAGAATTTCATAAAGCTGAGAAGGCGGTATACCAGTGTTGTGACATTTTCTGTAGTTTTCAAAATATTTGAAATATATTAAACTTTTCAGTAGGGACGGCTGTAATTGTGCATTTCTGAAGAGTGATTGGATACCATCTTCTGAGGCCTGTAAAATTAAGTTGGGTTAGTAGTGCCTGGGAGCTTAAAATGTCTGTGATATCCTTGTTAGAAGGTAGTAGCAGGTCATTCTAGCACGTACAGTGAAGTAGAGCATGTCTAAGCCATTGGCTCCCTATTTTGGTTAAAGCTGAAGTGACTTCAGAACCAGAAAAACCTGTTTTCTATGACAAAGACCTGTCTGTTTGGCAATTTTGTAACAGCTAATGTTCAAAATGCCTGCCAGGGTTTTGTAGTTTAGATTCATATTTCAGATAATGTGCGACTTTAACCATTTTTGATGCTTTTCCAAGACAGAATTACTGTTTCCCATTTTTACATATTCTGAAGCAAATGTATCCAAATTTGGTGCCCTTCAGCTTTTCCCCCTGTTTTTTTTTTTTCTTCTTTTTTACCCTCTATTTTTTCCTCCATTTTGAAAACTTAACGGAACGTATTTAATTTTGCACTAACATTTTTGAGCATAGAAATTGGACTTGAAACACGTTTTTCATAATTGTTTCCCAAAACTATTCTGAGACCAAAATGTCATCTCTTAACAATAACTGTTTAAGGAATAACTTCCTGAAAATTGTCCAGCCAAGTCCCCTCAGCCTGGGGCAGTTCTTTGGTATGGTGCTATCAGTGACCCTGTCACTGTGACCGTAAAAAGACCTAGCAGTAGGCCTGGCCTTGGTGAACCCTGCAGTTGTGATGAAGCCTTGAGGAATGTTTTGGCTTTTAGGCAACTTCAATTTCATGTTTTTCCCACTGCCTGTCACTACAGTGGCTTTTTTTTTTCTTTCCATCAAAGGGGTCCTTAAGTTTGTGCCTGAGCTGTCTAATCAGATCAGTTTGATTTCAGATCCAGCTCTACTGCTTGCTTAGGTTAACCTGCCCAGAGCGTTCTCATTTGTAAAGGGAGGTGGGTGTTACCGCATGAGTCACAGTTTTTATCATGACTATTAGAAATAGTGCACATAATGTGCCCGGCATCTAGCTTAGTGAAGGCAGTGAAATGGGGTGTCAAGAAATAATCCATGCTCTGCATTTTGATTTTAAGCTGAGTCTACCAAAGATAGTATTTTGACTTTTTGGAAGGTGATAAGTCATGGAAGTCATCTTACATACTAAAGTATTTCTGGCTCTTTGTACAACAGAAGAGAGAATGCATCGATGTGATTTGGAGTGAGGTGAAGAACATGTGACCTGTGTTTCCTAAAGGAACATTCTCTCCTTTGAAACAAAACCCACCAACCAAACAAAAACAACTTCCTTTTTCATAAGATCATTTCCTTAAGCCTAGAGAGTAAAACTGTGTATCATAGAAGCTGAAAAGCAATTTAGTTAGGAAAGGCATGCAACAAAATGGACTCTTCTCCATTTGACAAGGAGCCTCCCTCCTCACAGAAGGTATTCTGTCTTGACACAGTAGTTGTGTGGTTAAATTTCATCTTGGTTGAACCTAGCTTTGGCCAACTAATCTGCTACTTAGAGCTCTTTTACTCTGGTCAAATTTATTTTAAAAAGAGATTAGCTTCTTTGTGTTTTTATTACAGGAATTTCCAAGTGTACACGAAGTAGTGGGAGCAGGTTTATGAGCTCCCATAGACCATCACTCACCTTCAACAATTGTCAACATTATGTCTTTCCATATATGCTGTTTTTAGTGCAGCAGGTGTGTGTGTTAGTCGTTCAGTCATGCCTGACTCTTTGTGACCCGATGGACTAAAGCCCACCAGGCTTGTCTATCCTTGGGGTTTTCCAGGCGAGGATACTGGAGTGGGTAGCCATTTCCTTCTCCAGGAGATCTTCTGGACCCAGGGTTCAAACCCAGGTCTCCTGCACTGCAGGCAAATTCTCTACCCACTGAGCTTCTCTTAAATAGACATTTCTAAATTCCCTGGGACAAAAATGAAGCCACCCCCATCCCCTCCCACCCTACTCAAGGAACCTGAAAATAAGGCTGCTTCCAAAACTTAAACCGTGAGGTCACTGTGTGATCATTGACAGCAGATGTGAGCAGCTGAGACAGAATGGCCTCTCAGTCCCACAAAGTTTGTAACGAAGGAACCGTCACATCTACAGAAGCATTCCAGTCAGGAAGCGGCATCAGTTTGTGGTGGCAGTCAGAAAAGTAAGTGTTCACACGCAGACCTTGACCACACTCTCTTGACCGAAGCGCGTCCTGAGCCATCTCCTGAGAGCCTCTAGTCTGCCTGGTAGATCGCAGTAGAGTGGATCTTCATAGGAATCCTCCAGAAAACTGCCTTACTCAGACGCCAAGTGACCTGCTGCATGTCAGCTGGCTTTCCGAGGTGGTGTGTTGGCGCACATCCACCCTACTAGACAGTTATTTTCTCAGTTTCCTCAGTCTGCTTTGTTAGCAAGATCTGCATCCCTGCGCCTCTTCAGCCCTGGGGCACTAGGAGTGCCCGAGCCTGCAAAGAAGAGGCCAGATTCCAGGCAGTGTTTATTTCACCAGGGTAACTGCTGTCCATCCCTGGATAAGCTTTCTCCCTCCTCCTCTTTATGCACCCTCAGGCTTCTGTACATGCACAAAACATCTGGCAGAAGTATCGGCATCCTTGCTTATGAAAAGCCACCCAATTCCCACTCTTTTACGTGGTTGCCCTGCCGTGTTCTCTGCTGTGGCATCTGACAGTTCCCGGCAACCCTGCCTTGAGCTCCGTTCGGCCCCCTCAGGTGTTTGTTTCAACTGAGACATAATTTACAGTCCATACAGTCAACCCATTTAAAGCATACAATTCCTTTTTCAGGTATTTTTGTTTAAAAGACCATACCCGAAGCTGTTGGAAGTTTTGCTTTTGTTTTAGATTTGAAGGGTTTGTTAACAAAATAAACCTTTATTTGTCACACACAGTAAACAATTTCAGTATTTAATAGAGGGTTATTTAACTTATTTTACTACATAGTCATTAAAAGAGAAATAGAAACAATAGAGAAGAGTAACAATGTGTATGTCCATCACCAAATTGGGCCCACCAGCATTCAGACTTCAGCAGCGCTGGGAAGTTGCTTGTTAACAGCAACCTGGAGATAGTGCATCCACTTTGTTGATGAGGCTGCAAATTGCAGTTTGGGGGCCTCCCACTTGTAATCCCAGGCAGTAAACTGATATCCTGGTCAGTTTGCCTACAAAACTTGTAGCTCTGGTTTTAAGTTTTACAATGCTTTTTGTTTCACCTGGTGAGTCACAGGATTCTCCGGGCCCCAGGGGGCTGGCCAAGACCCACTCCTTCTCTCATCTAAAGTGCCTCTTGACTTGCTGCTAACAGTTGGTGTTTTTGCAAGCAGGAAGGTAGTCCAGGCAGGGTCAGAAGTCAATCAGGTGCCTGCTCTCCTGCTTCTGAAGCCTGAACAAGACTGCTTCCATTTTCATTTCCCTAACAGCTGCTCGGGAAGCAAGGACACCAAGCAGTTAGTGGTCTCCAAGGCTCTCAGCTTGGCAGGGCATTGGACAGGCAGCTGCCGCACCTCGGCAGCAATTGGGTGCCTCTGCCCTAACGTTTTCAGTTTGGGGTCATAGGGCGTCCTGTCTGCATCCTCTCCAGCTTGTCATGTTGATAGCAGTGCTGCTTCTGGCCTTTGACAGCCTGGTGGGTTGGGCAGAAACATACACCAGAGAACTCTTCTGCTGCGTCTTCCTGGGCCTTGTTGATGGTGTTTGTTTTGTGACTTTTGGCACATTGTCAAAAGTACCTGTTCCGGGTGCACACCCAGCTGGTTCTGGTTGATGCAATATACGGACAAAAGGTGTCTGGGCCTGTTTAAAACAGGCTGATTTATTATTTACATACCATAAAATCAGCTGTGATAGATATACAACCCAATGGTACACTGACAGAGTTGTACAACCATCCCCACAATCCAATTTTAGAACATTTCCATCATCCCCATTTGCAGTCACTCTCCACCACCCCACCCCCACCCCCCACCCCCCAACTCGCCAGCACCAGGCAAACACTAATCTTACTTCCTGTCTCTCTTGGTTTGCCTTTTCTGGGCATATCGTATGATTCCATTCATATGAAGTGTCCAGATAAGGTACTTTTTAGCTGATGATTTCTGTGATGGTTGCTTGCACATTAACAAAAGTTTTTTTTTTTTTTTACTTCTGAGTATGCTTTTTCTGCTCTGCTAGTTACCTGTGATTTATTGGAGTTCCTTGGGGATGTTTGTTTGTTTTGTATAGTACCAGCCTTTTTTGTCCATAGATAGATGTTTTGTGGAATGTTTGGTTTCCTGCCCGTTGTTGTGATGTATTTTGGGAGATGCAGCAGAAGCACAAATCCTGCTCTCTGTGCTTTGAAAGGCTTCCCCTCGGTGAGATAAACCTAGCAAGGCTGAGAACAACTAGGGAGGAGTCATTGGCAACACATAACCCAAGTTTTGGGCCCTGGGATGGTTTTATTTGAAATGTTTATGAAGCACCCTGTGCTGGGCCTGAGGCAGGTTGCAATTCCCTTATGCAAGAAGGCAGAGATGTAGGATTTCTCTGGTGCTTTGAACTTCTCTGATGGCTCAGATGGTAAAGGGTCTGCCTATAATGTGGAAGACCTGAGTTTGATTCCTGGGTCAGGAATAGAGAAGGAAATGGCAACCCATTCCAGTACTCTTGCCTGGAAAATCCCATGGATGGAGGAGCATGCTGGGCTACTGTGCATGGGGTTGCAGAGTCAGACATGGCTTCAGTTCACTTCAGAGATGTAGGAGACCATGGTGGAGGGAGAGGCGATGTAGGCGCGTGATCCCAGAAAGGGGTGATATGGCGATGCAGAGCAGACACTGAACCACACGGTCCGGTGACTCCCTTTTCAGGTTGCTTTCAACCCTCCCAGTTCCTCCAGAAGAAAGGGTCATTCTAGTAAAGGTGTTGTCTCCAGCACTTGTTTATCTCTCCCTTTTCAAGAGAGAGAGCAGAGGGACTTCCCTGGTGGTCCACTGGTTAAGAATCTACCTTTCAACGCTGGGGATATGGGTTTGATCCCTGCTTTAGGAGGATCCCATATGTTCTGGGGCAGCTAAGCCCATGCACCATAACTACTGAGCCCGCGCTCTAGGCCCTGTGAGCCCCGACATGAGACACCTAAGTGTTACAACCAGAGAGTAACCCCTGCTTGCCACAACTAGAGAAAACCTGTGTGCAGCAGCAAAGACCCAGCTCAACCAGAAATTAATATTTAAAAAAAGAGTGAGCAGATCTCTAGGCTTTCTGTAGACAAATGTATCTGGCTGGAATTTTATAACTTTGTTCTGTTTCCCTTGTACCAAAGTGGGGCCAGATTTGGAGGCACCTTGTAACCCTAGACCACCAAGATAGGAGCCATTATAAACGCTGGAAGAAAGGAGCGACCTGAGTTGCCTTTGAAGGGTTGGTTGGCAGTGGGGGGAACTAATATTCGGGAGCTTTTTCTGAGGCTCTAGTGGTAACTCGACTATGAAGTGGCCAGTCTTGGCAGAAACTAGACAGGAAAAGTTAGGAAAGGCCCTTCTGGGTTGCTGAGAGCACCAGGGACGTGCTGTGCACGTCCTTCCTGACCGCACATTGCCAGCTCTAGCCTTTGCGTGCTAAGCTTCCCTTGGCCTGGTGAGACAGGCACATAGCCAGAAGGATCCTGCAGTCTGGTGTTTTGCCTCTGGAAGTCCAGCTTCTGTACTGGGTGGTTGTGTGTTTGATAACGGGGCAGGAACAGTATCAGCACACAACTGACATTCAGTGCAGTTGGGTAGTTGATATCTTTGTTGTTAGATGACGCCTTTTTTTCCTACACAAAGAAGGAACCCCTAAGCAGGTCTGATGGCCACACTTTAGAAATGGCTCATAGAGGAGCTGCTGGAACTCCAGGCTCTGGAAAGCTGTAGGCCTCTTCCTCCAGGGCTGTGCATGTTCTCTCATGCCTGAATTTCCCTGCTAAGCATGGTCTCTGGTTGTGTTTTAGATTTTTGCCACCTTCCCAAGAAAGTGGGAAGATGCCGGGCCTCCTTCCCTCGGTGGTGGTACAATGTCACTGACGGATCCTGCCAGCAGTTTGTGTATGGAGGCTGCGACAGGAATGACAATAACTACCTGACCAAGGAGGAGTGTCTTGCAAAGTGTGCTGGCGTCACAGGTAAGACAGCGCTGTTGGGGAGGGTTTATCATCTGTTGTTGTTTCCCGGTCATTAAGCTGTGTCTGACACCCTTTGAGACCCCATGGACTGCAGCACACCAGGCTCTTCTGTCCTCCACTATCTCCTGGAGTTGGCTTAAATTCATGTCTACAGAGATGGTGATGCTGTCTAACTGTCTCATCCTCTGCCCCCTCTTCTTTTGCCTTCAGTCTTTCCCAACATCAGGATCTTTTCCAATGAGTCGGCTCTTTGTATCAGATGGCCAAAGTGTTGGAGCGTCAACATCAGTCTTTCTAATGAATATTGAGTTGATTTCCTTTAGGATTGACTAAAGGAAATTTGTTCTCCTTGTTGTTGAAGGGACTCTCACGAGTCTTCTTCAGCACCACAATTTGAAAGCATCAATTCTTTGGCATTCAGCCTTCTTTATGGACCAGCTCTCACATCAGTATGTGACTACTGGAAAAACCACGGCTTTGACTATACAGACCTTTGTCAACAAAGTGATGTCTCTGCTTTTTTTAAAAAAATATTTATTAATTTGGCTGCATCAGGTGTTAGTTGCGGCACGTGGGATCTAGTTCCCTGACCAGGTATCAAACCCAGACCCCCTACACTGGGAGCACTGAGTCCTAGTCACTAACCACCAGGGAAGTCCCTGTCTTTGCTTTGTAATACGCTGTCTAGGTTTGTCATAGCTTCCCTTCCAAGGAGCAGGCGTCTTTTAACTGCGTGTTATCTAGAGACACCTTATTAACTGGGTCGTAGATGTCTTTTGCTCTTTTCTAGTTCTTCATGGCTGAAACTGGGAGATTTTTTAAAAGCAGAAGAAACTGGCCCAGCGTGAAAGTCACCCACACACAGTGGTTTCACGGCGGTACCCTTCCCCCTCTTCTCAGAAAGGGGAGAGTAGGCTGCAAACTAGAGCCAGGGGAGGGGGGACACGACTGCTTGTCCCCGCCAGCTTCCTTCCTCCCACTAGTGAGCGCACATTCCACACCACGCCAGGTCTGCTCGGACAGGCAGCCGCCTTGTTCCCTGGGCCTTTGGGTTATTTTTACCTTTGGGACAAATGACTTGAGGAGCTCAGCCAGCCAGCCGAGTAATGAATCAAGTTAAAACTAGAACAACACTTCTGGAATCCGTCCTTGTCCTAGCCTTCAGTGAGGACTTCTGTGCAGTCATGTTGACCCTGTGAGCCTCCCAGTTTAAATAAAAACCTAAGCCCCACCACAGCATGTGCCAGCTCTGAACGCAGCCTCGGGGGACTCCTTGAGACCTGATTGCAGTGAGATGTTGGCTCTCTGGGGCCTGATCCCTCCCAAGTGTTCCAGAGACCTGAGGATTTGGCCAGCCAAACTGTCCATTAAAGATTTTCACTGACTGCTTCTTTAACATTGTCATGGGACTTCTTACATCCTTTCCTGACAGCTTGGCCTCACTGGTAGCACCTGGATTATGATTCTAGGTCAGAAAGTGCTTGTGGCACCCTCAGCGCTCACAGCCCTGCCGCCCTGGGAGCCTGTGCCAGGCATTTGTATCTCCTCCTGCATTGGCTGTACCCTCTGTTGGCTTTGAGCTCTGCATTCAGAAATCACATAAGTGAATTAAAGTTATGTGCACAAAGAGAGGACAGCAGCAGTGGCCTTGGCTGTGGCCTGAGGTTTACAGAAGCGCCCAGGCGCACAAGCCCGGCTGAGACCCAGTGCCCAAAGGAGAGTTTTACTGATCTTTGTGTGCCCAGCGAGTGCTCAGCACTCAGCACGTGTTCAGAGAGCTAAGGGGGCTGGTACTATTTTTGGATTGTGAGTGAGCCCCTCATCTTATAGGGGGTGACTGGCAACCTCACCAAATGGTGAGTAAGGAAAATACCATTTATTGTACATAATTTTCTGTCATAAGCTGTGATCCAGTGTCCGGGAAGGAATTAAGGGGAAACGTTTTTTGCTACCTTTCCTGTCCTTTCTCTATCAAGAGTTCACAGTATGGGACTTCCCTGGTGGTCCAGTGGTTAAGACTTTGCCTTGCAGTGCAGGGGGTCTGAGTTCAATCCCTCGTTGGGAAGCTGAGATCCCACATGCCTCCTGGTCCAAAAAACCAAAGCACATAAAACAGAAGCAATATTGTAACACATTCAATAAAGACTTTGAAAATGGTCCACATTAAAAAAAAAAAAAGAGTTGACAGTAGCAAATGTACATGCCATTCTGGTTACTCCTTGGTTTCTCAGGGGGATAGTTAAGTTTTAAGAACACAAGCAGTGAACAGCGGGCATAAGATGGAATGTCTCTGCTGAGGGCCATGGGGTGTAGTGTTTTGCTGGCAGAAGGCAGACAGCTGTCTTCCTAAAGGTCAGAGTCTGGCCCCAGCCTGGAGGTCCCAGAAAATCCATTTGCTGGCTCCTGAGGCGTTCTCCCGAGAGTCTGCAAGGAGAACTGGAACTGCCAGGGCGACGACTAGGCAACAAGTCACTCACTGGAGTCCTTGCCAGCAGATTCCCTCCCAGGCAGGCAAGCTCTGTGGGGAGCCAAATGAGAATGAGAATGACAGTTCATTAACAACTGATTAATTAATTAATTATAATGAGAACCAAAGCCGCTGAAGGGACCAGACTCTCCCGTTTAGTCTATGCTTTAGTGTGCGTAGACAAAGCTCAGTCATTCCCAGAAGATTGCTTGATGAGGGGTGGGGCGGAACCAGGGGAGCTGGTTTGTATGCAAGTGTGCAGGGGCATCAGGTTAGACCAGCCCCATTCCTCGGCACATGGGAGGGCTCCTCCCTCCTGCACCCCACCAGCCCTCCCTTTTTTGCACTTCCTTAAATGGCTAGCCTCTCCACCTACCCTCTTAGCTTTGTGTGTGTGAGAGAGAGATAAAATATACATAGCATACAATTTACCATGTTAACAAGCTTTAAGTGCATGGGTTGGTGGCAGGAAGTGCATTTCTAGTGCTAAGCATGCCCTTCAGTTTTTAATTCACTTCGTGAGTTAATACAGTTCAATAGGTTATTTGGCCCTGGAAGCCATTCTGTCTTTTTATAATGTCACTTCACACGTCTTTGCTCTGATTTCCAGCTGGTTGATCTTAACGTTTAACCCACAAGGACAGTCTTGGTTCCTTATTTTCCAAGTTCTGACAGGTTTGTGGTCCAGCATGCACACTGAAGGGCCTGCATAAAGGAGAAATGGGAGTCTGTGAGAGGCCCACAGGACCAGGCCTGCTCAGGGATGCAGTCTGTTTTGTTTCACCAGCGATCTTAGAGGTGCCCTTTCTCACTGTGCTGTTTGTTTGTCCCCTTGCAGAGGACACCATCGATGAGCAGACCAGGGATAAAGCAGATTCCTCTGTCCCAAGTGGTAGGTTTTTAAAAACACCTGAGATGGAATGAGGGCCATCCAGATGGTAATGTGAAAGGACATTTGTCATTTGGGAGTTGCATCAGGGCTTCCTCCTCCTGGTTCTGTTGACGCAGAATTGGCAAGCTGGGGCTGCCAGCTTCTGGCTCCTTGCCGCCTCCTCATGCTGGGGAGTTGGCATTGTCCTGCGGACAGGAAGGGCTGAGGGACTCCACAGTGCTCCCTCCTGGGCGAGGGGGTGTGGCTACCGCCACATGCGGCTCAGGCCTCAAGTCCCCACTCCCTGCCTGCTCTGCTGTCTTCACTGCCTGATCCCCACTCCTTGCCGCTCCTTCTTTGCGCTCTGTCATCCTTGCTGGTCCATCTCCCTCCCTGTGCTGCCTCCTCTGTCCTCTGCCACCCCGCCTCCCTTCCCACTGCAGTCCTTGATCTCTTTGTGTTAGCTTGCTTTGTAGTGCTGAGAACAGCTGCCCTATTCCTTCTTTATGCTTAAAGGACTGCCTCCGGAGCCTGGGGTGAGTGGTCCAGATGCACTAGCAAGGGCAGTCCCCAGGCAGTGGGTTCTGCCGGGCGAGTCCTGCTGTGGAGGGAGGGAGTCCGCCCCCACCCGCTTTGAGGATGGCCCCAGTCAGCCAGTGGCCATACACTGGTTGCAATCTTGATTCTGGTCCTTTGACTCTGGCCTCAGCACCCACATACAAGTAAGCATTTATTAGTTTAGCAGCCAACCAGTTGGCAGAATGCTGAGAGTTAAGGTTAGAGGCACTTTCCAGTTTCGATAGGATTCCTGTGACTGTCCTGGCCACCGCTTTGCCTGGGTTCATTGTTTATTCCAGAATTGGCCTCTGCGGGGTCATCCAGAGCTATGGGGCACTGGATTCATAACTCTTGTGTCTGTCCTGTTTCAGAAGAAAATTTCCCCAAGAGAATAAATGACCTCCTGTATACCTCTGGTCTTTCTCATCAACCTAGAAATTGTGGCTGGGATTGGTTTCCATAATAACCCCTGACCTACTGAGCAGGCCTCCCCATCCAGCCACGGTGCTGGAGGCGCTGTAGAGCGCATCAGGACTGAGAGGTGATGGAGCAGAGCTGCCCACAGAGAGGGGACTCCATTCCCTTCCTTCCAGGTGCCAGAGTGTCCACACTCCCTCAGTGGGCCCCTTTCGACTCAGCCCCAGCTAGGGCACATGTCCTGTGTCCATTCCGGCCTCCCTGACGTGGAGACATGGATGTTTGTGTTTCAGTTCCCAGAAGGCAGGATTCTGATGACCTCTCCGGTGATATTTTCAACTATGAAGGTACAACTTTTTAAAAAACACTTTTTCTTACTTAGTTGGGAATTGAGACACACTTGAGGGTTTCTATTCAGGATATTGTAGAGCAGGGCTTCCCGACCTTTCCTGGGTACTAGGACTCACGAGGATGCCCTGGGGCAGCAGGAAGCAGGATGGGCCCACAGCATGCCCTTGAAGAAGTTTGCCCTGCCTGCCAGAAGCTGCGCTGTGGGCAGGTAACTAGCTCTGCCCCCGAGCCCTGAGATTGAAATGAGGGGGCTGGTTCAGACCTCTGGGAGCTCACACAGGTTGAGTGCCTACAACAGTGACTGACATAGGGTAACCTCCATAACCATAGTCTGGTAATGCTACTGAGAAAGGCATCTGAAAATGTGGGCCAGACTGGCCATGTCTGCAATTAACCAGTTTCTTTTAGCAGAGAGAGGTTTTCCCCATGGGGCAGCAGCCGTATGACTGTTTAGGAGCATTCCAGCTCCAGTCACCTCTCCTGAGCCCCGCTAATTTGTGCCCCTCGGGCTGTCTCGCTCCCAGAACACTGCATTGCCAAGGCCGTCACTGGCCCTTGCCGCGCAGCCTTCCCACGCTGGTACTTTAATGCCGAGGAGAACTCTTGTGATAACTTCATCTATGGAGGATGCCGGGGCAATAAAAACAACTATCGCTCCAAGGAGGAGTGCATGCAGCAATGCTTCGGTGAGTCTGCCTCATGCCCCAATTCAAAACACGGCCACGGGCAGGGGAGCCCTCCCGAGAGGACCCCAGTCTCTTTCCTTATCCTCTAGGCTCTTACCCTCACCTTCTTTTGGCTCCCTAATGGGGAGGGGGTGGCTTTGGCCCCAGCTGTTGGGCAGATATTTCCTATGTCCCTACTGGGGTGGCAAGGCCTCAGAACCCTCTGAAGAGCTAGAAGAAGTCGCTTAGCTAGAGCTCCCCTCAAAGGCCCAGGACCAAGGGGAAGCCTCTGGTGGCTGCCGCTCTGAGCAAAGGAGGGCTGGGAGCTGACCTCAGGGTTGTGTGTTTTCTTCCAGGCAAGCAGTTGTATCCTGCCCTGCCCCTTGGCAGTAAAGGTAAATGGCCTCTTGCCCCCCTCCACCTGCCTGCCTTGACTGAACTCTGCTCTGTCTTTGTGGCTTCATGTTGTCTTGGACACATCATCCTTCACTGTCCACATCTTTTGTTAAAAAGTCATGTTTCTGCACAAGAATGGCTGGGCAGCTTGGAACACACGGTAGATGTGTGTCCCATGGTGCGGCATACATAAACGAGTTAGAAATGTGACGGTCTCTTCCCAGCAGCCCTGAGGGCAACCGGGGGACACTTCCTCCTGCTTAGGCATGTGGGATCTGCTCCACTCAGGCCTGAGATTGACTCCAGGTTTGGAGGGAGCTTTGCTGCCCTGGGGTGTTCATCGCTGGTCCTGGGTGACACCAAGGAGGGTGGAGCCCTCGCTGTGGGTGGGCCATGGCCCCAGCAGCGCTGTTGTCCCCACGCAGTCTGGTCTGGCGAGGAGGGTGGGCCTTCTGTCGCTGTTGTCTCTGATTCTGAGCCTTAATCATGGATGGTAGCATTTGCACAAAAGACCTGCCACACTAGTTTGGCCTCTTTACACCTGTTTCCTGTTCAGGAGCCCAGGCCTGGCCTGTGTGTCTGCCCTCCTTTAGAAAAAGAGGAATGAAGCTGGAACCTGGTTGGCCAGGGATCGGGGTCTGGAGGGTGGGAGATGGGGAGAGAATTGACCTTTTCTGGTTCTGTGGCTACATGGGGAAAGGGAGCGGGGCAACTGCCACCAGACCACATTCCTTAAGGGGAGCCTCTCCTGAAGAAAAAGCATCTGAACTGACCAGTGGGACTCCAGTGAGGCAACCACTGTCAGATTTACCTGGGCAATTAATTAGGAGTGTGAGGGTCCACTCCCGGCCCTATCCGGTCCCCTCTGAATAAACCTGTGCCCATCCCTTGTTCCACAGGCCACCACTCCAGCAACCTGCAGGGCCTCATCTTTCTCTGGGCTGGTTGGGCAAGGGGCGTGTTTACACACCCACGCCAGAGATGGGTGCTTTTCCTGTACAGGTTGCCCCAGAGAGGTGGTAGGGAGATAGAGTTGAAGTGAGGATTTTTTTGATGTTCAAAAAGAAGAAACACAAATAGCCACTCTGTCTGTGTGCACCTAGCATAGCACCTCCATTTTTTAGAAACCTATTTCTCAAGACTGTAGGGACTCTCTTGAGGACTCAACTTCCTGTCAGGCTTCCTGGGTTGGGACTGGGGGACATGTGGCCCAAGGACTGTTGGTCTTCCTCCCGAGCTCCCGCAGACACCGGTTGTGGCCCCTGGTCCCCCCTCAATTCTGAGGCCTCTCTCTCATCCACAGTGGTCGTCCTGGTGGGGCTGTTCGTGATGGTCCTGATCCTCTTGCTGGGAGCCTCCGTGGTCTGCCTGATCAGGGTGGCGCGGAGGAACCAGGAGCGCACCCTCCGCACCGTCTGGAGCTCTGGGGATGACAAGGAGCAGCTGGTGAAGAACTCTTACGTCCTGTGAACCCCCGTTGCCAAGGGGCTGACCCCCCCACCCCCTGCTGATGAAGAGAATCTGGGAAGGGAGGGGAGACAAGTGTCGATGGGCATGTGTGCTTTTTCAAATAGAGCGATTGATTTGTATTTGCACGATCATTAGGGCTTTTGGTCTGTTTGTTCTTCCAGAAGGTGAGAGGGCTGCTCCCTGGCCCTCCAGATGGGTTTGCTTTAGAAGTGCTCTCAGTGAAGGTCTGCGCAGTGCAGGTGGTCTGGCCTCCACCCTAGTCGGTTCCTCTTCAGTCTCTTTCTTTGCTCCAGGTGTAGTTTTCTTTGCTTATGTTGAATCCTGTTGCCTCCTTTCCCATCACAAAAGTGATGTTTTCACTTTGTTTGTTGTGTTTTTTTTTAAGTAAGCAGAAACATGTTTGTTTTTTTTTTATTAGGATTCTGAAAGGAAGAAAGTAAAATGTACAAGTTTAATAAAAGGGCCTTCCCATTAAAAAAAAAATTCAGCATGTGCTTTCTTTATGGGACTGTAAATATAGACTCTACCAAAGTATCCACAGGACATGAGATGTCCCCATCCAGGAAGACTGTAAGAAAACAATATCTTTCAGATCTTTTTGAGTGAAATACATCTTACATTACAACTGAGTGCTCATAAAGTTTTGCCAAACAACACTTAGCCTTACACCTGTGGTAAGCTCTGATGTTTTCTCTTTTTTTTAGCTCTGATATTTTCTTACTCCATTTCTTTTTAAAAATTCTGGTCATACCGTGCTGATTTTTTTTTTTTTTTTTTAATGACTCATTTTGGCATCCATGATCTTCATCTTTCCTGATGTCTGCAATCATCCCCAGGCCTCCCTCCCTGCATAGAAATGGGAACAGGGCACCACCAGGCTGAACTCTGCCTCCAGGCTTAGCCCCAATTTTGCTGCCTATCTGTGGGGACTCCCTTCCTCTCAAAGCTCTCAAAGCCCCCTTTCTCCTCACCCTTCTCCTAAACACAGAGTCCTAAACATGGGGCAGCATCTGGGCAACCCATGGGGTCAGGCAGGTAGACTGGGGCCTCCACCTGCCTCAGGGACTCAGGAGGCTGGTCTGAAGCCTGGGAGTAGGTAGAGGTGCTGGGCCTGGCTGGGGGCCCATGCTACCCGACACAACAGTTCCAGATCTTGCTGTGGCCTCTCCTTGGAACACAATAAGCCCTCCTTTCCTTGACCCTTCCTAGAAATCCCTTCAGGCCAAAGGCCACCCTCTACACTTACTATACAGGCAGACCTCCTTTTATTGTACTCTGAAGACACTGCGGCCTTGTTAGATAATGGGGTTAGCATTTAAGTACATTTAAATTAATGTATATACATTGTTTATTTTAGACCTAGTGCAGTTGCACACTTAATAGACTACAGTGTAAACATAACTGTTAAATGCACTGGGGACATCAAAAATTTCATGTGACTGGCTTAATTGTGATAGTCTGGAACCAAATACACAGTATCTTGGAAGGATGCCTGCACAATGAGGGAAAGACTTGTGTCTGTTAGGGCTTAGAAATCTGTTGCAGAAGCAGTTGGGTAAATACTTCATCTACTCCCAGCCTTTCTGGTCCATGGTAGATGTTGCTCCTGGATTCTGGTATTCTCCCTGTCAAACCTTCCAGGCAGCCTGGCACTCCAGGCCCTCACTGCAGTTGACTCAAGAGTTTGTGAGCAGGGAAAACCTACTTGCCTCGTCCCAGACAAATTAGGACCCCCCAGTGCCTCCAGAAGAGCCAGGGAAAGAGGGCCGAGGCATTGGGAAGAGACCCTCCACCCACTGCCCTCCAGCAGGCAGGTCACTTAGCTCCTTTGAACCTCCGGTTTCCTCACCTGTAAGATGGGTGGATGGGAAAGCTGCACGAGATCACAGATGTCAGGTCACTCATGGAAAGTGGTGGCCACCTCTGCCCACCCACCTGTGTCCTCGTTGCTCCTGACTTGGTGCTTCTCCCCTACACGCCCCCTGCCACCCCACGGGCAACCCTCAGGTCCGCTCGTGTCCTGTCAACTTCAGGAGCCTCAGACCCACTGACACCTCTGGCATAGCAGAAGGCCTTTCTCCACCTACTTGGACAAGAGTTGCCACTCCTTCATGTCTTAGTCATATGAAGGAAAAAAAGTAGCGAGTTGGATTTTAAAAGAAACTGTTGGGAATCACTTTTAAATCTACTGCAGTAGGAAGCGGAGAAGGCAATGGCACCCCACTCCAGTACTTTTGCCTGGAAAATCCTATGAACGGAGGAGCCTGGTGGGCTGCAGTCCATGGGATCGCTAAGAGTCGGACACGACTGAGCGACTTCACTTCCACTTTTCATTTTCATGAATTAGAGAAGGAAATGGCAACCCACTCCACTGTTCTTGCCTGGAGAATCCCAGGGATGGAGGAGCCTGGTGGGCTGCCGTCTATGGGGTTGCACAGAGTCGGACACGACTGAAGCGACTTAGCAGCAGCAGCAGCAGCAGTAGGAGAAGATCATGAAGTGAATTCTGACACCATCAAGGCCAGTTGAGCTTCTGCAGGTTTTTCCTATGCCGTGCCTTTATATGTTTCTTATGCAGACATTATCTTTGTGACTCACTTCTGCCCAGATTTGTCCTGTCCTGTCTCGTGGTTTGTGAGGCCCTGTGGCCCCACTTGCTCCTGGCAGGGTGACAGCAGGGGGCCTTTGGGCCCTCTTGGTCTGCCAGGGCTGTCTCCCTTCCGTACTTTTTCATGTTATGGTGCCACTCTTCCAGTCTGGTTGGCCGCCTCCTGCCACACCACTGTGGCCCCTGAAACTAAACTGCCATGTTTTCCACTTTATAGACCCTTTACAGGCTGGCATTGATCCTCTTTTTGTTGCAAACACTGCCTAACAGTAGACAAGTAGCCAAGGTGCTCAACAGACATTCCATGGTCTTTGTTATCCTCAAACAGACTGCTGGCATCATTCAGAGGTGGAATGGATTTCTAAAAAAATCAACAAAGATCTCTCCTCTACTTCTTGGTCCATACACTTTAGTAAGGCAGTTTGGTCACTGAATGTGGTTGTCATCAGAAAGGGTTTTTTCTCTCAACCATCTCCTGGGTAAAAAATCAGGTCAAAAGGGTTGGGAGTTATGTAGACTATTTTGAAAATTTTGGGATTTTACCCTGATCAGCCCTGTGTATGACTCATCTTCCCCCGAATAGCAAGCCCATGTGCAACCTCCAGGTGGCAGCTGATCAAAGGGAGCCTCAGTAATTAATGCTGGTTTAGCGCCCAAGATTCCTTCTTGGACAACTAGACCCAAGTCATGGGGACAATGGCCACTTGGTTGCTGAGCGCCCTGCCTGCCATGTCTCCCTACAGGGGCCTAAGTGGTCTCTAAATTTGTAAAAATTCATTCCATTCACGTCTGACCTTTCCAAACAAAGGTCTGGGTGTGAGTAGATGACAGAAGAGGTAAAGCTATACCCAGTGGGACAGGAGTCACACTGATTCTTTGTCTTTGAAGGGAGTACAACCCCCTAGCACCTGGTGTGCATGCTAAGTTGCTTCAGTCGTGTCCGATTCTTTGCGACTCCATGGACTGCAGCTAGCCAGGCTTCTCTGTCCATGGGATTCTCCAGGCAAGAATACTGGAGTGGGTTGCCATTTCCTTCCCCAGGGGATCTTCCAGACCCAGAGATCAAACCTGAGTCTCTTGCATTGGCAGGCGGATTCTTTGCCATCTGACCCACCTGGGAACCCCTAGTGTGGGAACATCTTAGACCCCAGCAAGTGGGGGTGGGGAGCAGGAGGGGTGCCATCAGCACTCTTCTCTAGACCCTGCACCTCAGCCTGCCACCTGTCACCCGGTCCACCACTGCAGCCGGCAGTGTCACCCATAGACCCGGCCAGTCCTCATCCCGTCACCACCTGAATATGAATCCCACCCATAGATGTTTACAAACATGGACCTGCTCAGGCCTGGTCTAATCTGGCTGATAAGAAAAGTACACACTTCTGACGCCCAAGCAGCCCTGGGCTATGCCATGTATGGCAGTTGAGGCTGCAGCTTCTCACGAAACCAGTGGTGAACTGGAGTGCTCTGTGCGCAGTCCTGCGCTTGTTTCCCTGCAGGAAAGAATGAGTCACAATGCCTCTCCGTGGGGCATGAGGGCTGCTCTGGGGCTGTGTAATTATTAGCAGTGACACCGACGATCAGCAGGTCAGTCTGAACTTCCTCGTGTGGTTCCTAATGGATGAGAGACTAGCCTTTGATTATGACCTTGCTGGCTGTGTCCTGCTCGGGCACAGCTGGATGAGGCTGGGATGCTGGATGGCAGGTTGGCCACATAACAGGAGTCACTGCTGCTTGGGGTCCTGCTGACAATAATTAAGTGCCTTATGAGACAAACGGAATTTAGCCCCAGCCTCAGTCCAGTTGGGCTTCCCTGGTGGCTCAGACAGCAAAGAATCTGCTTGGAATGCAGGAGACTTGGGTTCGATCCCTGGGTTGGGAAAATCCCCTGGAAAAGGGAACCCCTACCCACTCCAGTATTCTGGCCTGGAGCATTCTCAAGGACAGAGGACCCTGGCAGGCTACAGTCCATGGGGTTGCAAAGAGTCGGACATGACTGAGCAACTTTCACTTTCAGTCCGGTTAATCAGAACAGCTGACAGAATGGCATGTTTGCGAGAAAATTCACTAGTAGCCAAGCGAAGTGCAGTGTTTGGACAGACGATCCTCCATGGAGATCTGCTTCTACAAGTCTTGATGAGTGTGTCAAGAACAGACAACGCTGACAGCTGCTTACCTGGGCCGTTCTCAGAGTTGGATTTGCGGTGAGAGCACCTTGAGGGATGAGGTGAGGCAGTGGCTCCCTCGAGGACAAAGAGCAGGCTCGCCTACTGCCTGCTGTACAGTGGCAGGTTCTACATGCTCAGCGACCCTGTCTTGTAATGCAACCAGTCACCATATGTGCAGGCTCCATCTGGACCTGTGCTTTGCCCCCCTGGGACAAGGGAGGGCAAACACAGGTTGATGCTTATGCTGCTGCTGGAAAAAAGCCTTCTGTCTCTGACCCAAGAGTCAAAAGGCTTCTGCCAGCATTTTGGAAACAGTTAAAAGGCTAATTTATTGTCGCTTAGTCATGTCCAACTCTTTTGCCTGTAGCCCACCAGGCTACTCTGCCCATGGGATTCTCCAGGCCAGGATACTGGAGTGGGTTGCCATTGCCATCTCCAGGGAATCTTCCTGACCCAGCGATCAAACCCAAGTCTCCTGCGTTGGCAGAATATTTACCACTGAGCCACCTGGGAAAGCCCACAAGCCTAATTTATTAACTTGTAAATAGAATAAAGTCAAACCCCAGACACAACAGTCAGCTGGGTGTAGACCAAGCTTGGGTTTCTCCAGCTGGGCTGTCAGCTCCTTGGAACCTCCCAGAGGATGATCTGTTGCGATTTGCTGATTACCAGTATTCTAGAACATCCAGGGCAGCGTTTTTCTGTCTTGTGGGAAAAACTGAGACCCTGCATACTGTGTGCATAAGATCATCCATCTCCTGGGATGTGGTTAGGTTCAAAGAAAACATTCCAGGATGGGGATTATGATGTTTATAGGACTGGGGCGCTCTGGTCCTGTAAGCTTCAGGAGACAAAACCAGGCTTCCAGCAGTTGCTCTTCCAGTTAGCCGTGTCTGTCCACAGACGTGTAGAAGCACAAGACCCCCAGGGAGGACTACCCCAGCAATCTCCTCAGTCCTGTACTGCTAAAGTTGGCATCCTGAAATCTCTTCCTAAACTGCAGTGACTAAGTGAAAACTTGAGAGTTCGAGTGACCCTTTGAAGTATGTTTGCTGGTGAAATGTTGGCGAAAGGGTGAGCTGATCCAGCTGTGAATGACATGGAGATCACAGGCCAGCTGGGAACTGTGTCCTACAAAGGAGAAGGCATTGCTAATACCCTTAGGACCAAGTCATTTTAGGCGAAAACAATGAGGAAACAAGCAGGGGAGAGCAGTACCGTAGGATGCCAGGAGCAGGCAGGGCCCGGGGAGGACAGGCATAAGCTGTCGTCTCTGCTTCTGTTAGCCATGGAAGATGAGAAGTGAATGACAGGGAGCTCTCTCTCCAAAGAGCAGATCGACATGGCCTTGTCTCACAAGCCCACACCTGTGTTTTTCATCCAAGCCTTTACATCCACCTTCCCAGCTTAAATCTCATCTCCCATTTGTAATCCCTCCAGAGTAGACGAGTAAGGGTCTCTCACTGCCACCGACAGGAGTATTGATTGATAGGCTCCTTATCCCATTTCTCTTTCTTCCTTTCAGTAATAAAAGTCCCCAGATTTTAGCGGGAACGTGGCTGCCCAGCGAGGAACTCTCATTTCCCTGTCTCTCTTGCAGTTGAATGTGACCAGGTGAATAAATTCAGACTGAAGGGGTATGTGATGCCTCAAGGTCCTTGGGTCTTTAAAAGGAAGTGGTGAGACTTCCCTGGCAGTCCAGTGGTTAAGACTCTGCTTCCACCACAGGAGGTGCAGGTTGCAATCCCTGTTCAGGGGACCAATGCTGTGTGCCAAGTGACAAAGCCAAAGAAAAAGTCACAGTGTGTTTAATGTATGTGTGAATGGCCATTTGAGATTAACCAAATTCCTACAGAAAAGAAAAAAGGAAGCGGTGTGCCCTCCACTACCCTTCCCTTCCTGAGAAGCAGATGGTGGGTACCAGCCTCCCCAGAGGCCTGGGGGTGGCATCCTGAAGGGATGCAGAGCACCCAGACAGGGAACCTCATTCCTGGATGACCTCACAGAGCCACCCATAACCTGCTCTGGATTCCCTCCCACCAGCTCAGGCTCTTGCTGGAGAGAAAAGTGAAGCTATCTTGTCAAGCCTCTGTCTTCAAAGTCCCTGTGAATGCCACATCCTAAATGTATTGTAATGAAGCAAACAGGTGGAGGTCTGGAGGCCCAGGCCAAGGTCTCCTGGGACCCACTCACCCCATTTTATTTAGCACAGTAGTGAAGCGCTTACCTCATCTTGGGTCTGGAAGGGCTCACACTGCTGCCCCACTCCCTACTAGCCCAGTGTCCTACAGTTCCTTTTAGGGCTCAATTACATATATTGTGGGGATCATATTATCAGTTTCATGAGGAATCATCAGACTGTGTGTGTAAGGATCACAGTTAAAACTAACATTTACGACTTCCTTCATGGTGCAGTGGTTAGGAATCAACCTGGTAATGCAGGGGATGGGGGCCTGATCCCTGGTCCTGGAAGATTCCACAAGACAAGGAGCAACTCCACAAAGCCCGTGCTCTGCAACAAGAGAAGCCACCACCACAAGAAGCCCGAGCACCTCAACCAAGAGTAGCCCCCACTCGCCACAACTAGAGAAAGCAACAAAGACCCAGTGTAGCCAAAAAAAAAAAAAAAACAACACCCAAAGAAGCCACTAACATTTATCAAATATCTGTTTACCTTGTCCCAGACAGGCTCCATGCAAAACCATTTGCCTTGTGAGGTAAGTTCCATTTGACAGAGGAGGCCAATGAGGGCCAGTGACTGACCAAATGGTCCACAGAGCAGTAAGGGGTAGAGTGAAGATTCGCCAAGCTCATAGCCACTCTAGGCTTGCTTGGACCTGCGGACACCACACTGCCCAGCAGCAGGTTGCTTAATTGACCAAATGATAGGGAGCACTGACTCTGAGTCACACCGTTTGGCACTGAGCAATGAAAACCCCACCCTCCTGAAATTTCTGTTCTGCCGGGAGAGACAGACACTGCCTCTCATATCCTGCATGTGGTTGTTGGCAAACCACAATCTCCATCCACTCCTCTTCTCACTCAAAGACCAAAGATCTTTGATTTCCAAGACATTTCCCTCACACAGCCCCCCTGCCCCGGTTGTCATCTGTCCTCTCTCCCACATCTTTCCCTCCAGCTCTGCAGGCTCACAGGCCTCAGGCACTTTGCACTGGCCATTCCTTCTGCCTACATATGCTTCCCTGTGCTTGTGTGGCTTATTTTCTGACCTTCAGATCTTAACAAAAAATACTTCAGTGTGGCTTTCCTGGTAACTCATCTGAAATCCAGTGCCTCCCAAACATGCTATGCTATGCTATGCTAAGTCACTTCAGTCGTGTCTGACTCTGTGCAACCCCATAGACGGCAGCCCACCAGGCTTCCCCGTCCCTGGGATTCTCCAGGCAAGAACACTGGAGTGGGTTGCCATTTCCTTCTCCAATGCATGAAAGTGAAAAGAGAAAGTGATGTCGCTCAGTCATGTCTGACTCTTAGCGACCCCATGGATTGCAGCCTACCAGGCTCCTCCGTCTGTGGGATTTTCCAGGCAAGAGTACTGGAGTGGGGCCTCCCAAACATACTATGTACTTATTACCTAATTCCCTTTCTTACTGTATTTCTCCTAATACATATTACTTGAAAAAAATAAAGCTGTTATCAGTTACATAAAACCCATTTCAAATATCCAAGGATTTTTAGTAATTTTACCAAGTGGTGCAACTATCACCATAGATCTGTTTTAGAACATTTTCATCGCCTTCACGGAGTAAGATTCCTCATGGCCAATTTAGAGCTAATCACCATTCCCACACTCAGCTCCCAGCAACCACTAATCGACTTTCTATCTCTGTAATTGTCTTTTCTGAATACTCATATGAATGGTGTCATATGACATGTTGTCTCTTGTGTCTGGCTTCTTTCACCCAGCATAATGTTTTTGAGGTTTATGTAGCTGTTGTTACATAAATACCAGGAGTTCATTCCTTTTTATTGCTGAATAGTATTCCATTGTATGAATGGATCTATCACATTGCGTGTATCTATTCACCAGCTGTTGGACAGTTTTGTTTCCAGCTTTTTCTAACATACTCTACATTTTGCCATGTTCCCCCCACTAGAATCGGAGAAGGCAATGGCACCCCACTGCAGTACTCTTGCCTTGAAAATCCCATGGATGGAGGAGCCTGGTGGGCTGCAGTCCATGGGGTCGCTAAGAGTCGGACACGACTGAGCGACTTCACTTTCACTTTTTCGATTTCACGCATTGGAGAAGGAAATGGCAACCCACTCCAGTTTTCTTGCCTGGAGAATCCCAGGGGCAGGAGAGCCTGGTGGGCTGACGTCTATGGGGTCACGCGGAGTCGGACACGACTGAAGTGACTTAGCAGCAGCCCCACTAGAATATCAGTTCCATAAGGCTGGAATTTTTGCTGGTTTTATTCACTTCTGTGCCCCCAGCACTTGAACTCTGCTGGACACACAGTAGATATTCAATAAATTTTATTATAAAATTTATTATGTGCTGAGGGAATCAGAATAAAGATAGTCTCAGAGAGTGGGAAGCAAAGGCTGTCTATGCTGGTCAGCCAGCCAGGGGAAAGGGGACGGAGTGATGAGGCTCCATGGAGTTGGCAGTCAGGGCAGGTTCTTCTAAGGAATGGACTTTGGATCAGAGACCTGAGTGCACAAGGCTGATAACGGCATTATCATGACAATGACAATGATATTGTTATTATCCTCAGGTCTAAGTACCAGCCCTGCCCACCACTTCTGAAGGTCCAGCAGCGAGATGGGGGGAAGGGTTGGGCTGGAGAGGGACTCCCAAGGACACCTAGCCTCACAGCAATTGGAACAAATGACTCAGGCCCCCAACTCCTCCCTGAGCCTAATCTGGGCCCCACGCAGTGTGGGGAGGGAAGGCTGGGCTCCCGTGGCTGTCCCTTCTATTAAATGCTCCCTCCCCCAGGGTGAGGCCAAAGGGCTACACTTGGACTTGAGCTATACTTGGACTTGGACTTGGGCTACAAAGCTAGTGGAGGTGATGGAATTCCAGTTGAGCTATTCCAAATCCTGAAAGATGATGCTGTGAAAGCGCTGTACTCAATATGCAAATTTGGAAAACTCAGCAGTGGCCACAGGACTGGAAAAGGTCAGTTTTCATTCTAATCCCAAAGAAAGGCAATGCCAAAGAGTGCTCAAACTACCGCACAATTGCACTCATCTCACACACTAGCAAAGTAATGCTCAAAATTCTCCAAGCCAGGCTTCAGCAATATGTGAGCCATGAACTTCCTGATGTTCAAGCTCGTTTTAGAAAAGGCAGAGGAGCCAGAGATCAAATGGCCAACATCCGCTGGATCATGGAAAAAGCAAGAGAGTTCCAGAAAAACATCTATTTCTGCTTTCTTGACTATGCCAAAGCCTTTGACTGTGTGGATCACAATCAACTGTGGAAAATCCTGAAAGAGATGGGAATACCAGACCACCTGATCTGCCTCTTGAGAAATTTGTATGCAGGTCAGTTAGAACTAGACATGGAACAATAGACTGGTTCCACATAGCAAAAGGAGTACGTCAAGGCTGTATATTGTCACCCTGTTTATTTAACTTATATGCAAAGTACATCATGAGAAACACTGGACTGGAAGAAATACAAGCTGGAATCAAGATTGCCGGGAGAAATGTCAATAACCTCAGATATGCAGATGACACCACCCTTATGGCAGAAAGTGAAGAGGAACTAAAAAGCCTCTTGATGAAAGTGAAAGTAGAGAGTGAAAAAGTTGGCTTAAAGCTCAACATTCAGAAAATGAAGATCATGGCATCGGGTCCCATCACTTCATGGGAAATAGATGGGGAAACAGTGGAAACAGTGTCAGACTTTATTTTGGGGGGCTCCAAAATCACTGCAGATGGTGACTGCAGCCATGAAATTAAAAGATGCTTACTCTTTGGAAGGAAAGTTATGACCAACCTAGATGGCATATTCAAAAGCAGAGACATTACTGCCAACAAAGGACCATCTAGTCAAGGCTATGATTTTTCTTTTCTTTTTTTTTTTTTTTTTTAAGGCTATGGTTTTTCCAGTGGTCATGTATGGATGTGAGAGTTGGACTGTGAAGAAGGCTGAGTACTGAAGAATTGATGCTTTTGAACTGTGGTGTTGGAGAAGACTCTTGAGAGTCCCTTGGACTGCAAGGAGATCCAACCAGTCCATTCTGAAGATCAGCCCTGGAATTTCTTTGGAAGGACTGATGCTAAAGCTGAAACTCCAGTACGTTGGCCACCTCATGTGAAGAGTTGACTCATTGGAAAAGACTCTGATGCTGGGAGGGATTGGGGGCAGGAGAAGGGGACAACAGAGGATGAGATGGCTGGATGGCATCACTGACTCGATAGACCTGAGTCTGAGTGAATTCTGGGAGTTGGTGATGGAGAGGGAGGCCTGGTGTGCTGTGATTCATGGGGTCGCAAAGAGACAGACACGACTGACTGATCTGATCTGCCTGAGTTTGAATCTTAGTTCTAATCTGTTCATTAGTGTTTCTGCTCCTCACCATTTTTTTTTTTCTTTTTTTGGCTGTGCTGGGTCTTCACTGTGGCACAGAGACTTTCTCTATTTGCAGCACATGGACTTAGTTGTTGTGTAGCATGTAGGATCTTAGTTCTCTGACCAGAGATTGAAGCCATGTCCCTTGTATTGGTAGGCACATTCTTAACCACTGGACCAACAGGGAAGTCCTGCCTCTCATCATCTTAACTGGTCCCTCAGTTTTCTCATCTGTAAAATAGGGATAGCCACCATACCTACCTTTTACTTAAAAACCAAACACTGTAAGTACTGCTAGTAACTGTGTGGAGGCATGGTTGTAGGAAACTAATCCGTTTGATTCTTACATCAACGCCATATGGTAGTTATCATTTACAGATGAGACACAGAGAGGTGAAGTAACTTCCCCAGATCATTCTGCTGTTGTTTAGTTGATAAGTGGTGTCCAACTCTTTTGCAACCCCATGGACTGTAGCCTGCAAGGCTCCTCTGTCCATGGGATTTCCCAGGCAAGAATACTGGAGTGGGATGTCATTTCCTACTCCAGGGGATTTTCCCGACCCAGGGATTAAACCTGCATCTCCTGCAATGGCAGACAGATTCTTTACCACTGAGGCACCTGGGAAGCACTGCTGCTGCTGCCAAGTTGCCTCAGTCGTGTCGGACTCTTAGCGACCCCATGGACTGCAGCCCACCAGGCTCCTCCACCCATGGTAAGCACTGCTGCTGCTGCTGCTAAGTCGCTTCAGTCGTGTCCGGCAGCCCATCAGGCTCCCCCGTCCCTGGGATTCTCCAGGCAAGAACACCGGAGTGGGTTGCCATTTCCTTCTCCAATGCATGAAAGCGAAAAGTGAAAGTGAAGTCGCTCAGTCGTGCCCGACTCCCAGCGACCCCATGGACTGGAACCCACCAGGCTCCTCCATCCATGGAACTCTCCAGGCAAAAGTACTGGGGTGGGGTGCCATTGCCTTCCCCGTGGTAAGCACTGCTGCTGCTGCTGCTGCTAAGTCGCTTCAGTTGTGTCCGACTCTGTGCGACCCCATAGACGGAAGCTCACCAGGCTCCCCCGTCCCTGGGATTCTCCAGGCAAGAACACTGGAGTGGGTTGCCATTTCCTTCTCCAATGCATGAAAGTGAAAAGTGAAAGTGAAGTCGCTCAGTCGTGTCCGACTCTTAGCGACCCCATGGACTGGAGCCTAACAGGATCCTCCGTCCACGGGATTTTCCAGGCAAAAGTACTGGGGTGGGGTGCCATTGCCTTCACTACTAGGTAATAAAGATGGACTCCAAATCATGAGACTGGTTACCAAGTTCATGCTTTTCTTCCTTTCAGACTCTGCTTCTCACCAGGCCAGAGGCAATGTTATAGTGAGTTAATGTACAAGAAGCCCTTGGAACAATGCCAGGTACAAAAGTACACAAGGAGTGTCAGTATTATCATGGTACAGAGAGCATGCGGAGGCACCTTTTCTCTCATTTCTTCAAGTGCAAGCATCTGACCCCTTAGGGGAAGCTAGTTGGATTTGCCTGGTGGCTCAGACAGTAAAGGGTTTGTCTACAAGGCAGGAGACCCGGATTTGATCCCTGGGTAGGGAAGATCCTCTGAAGAAGGAAATGGCAACCCTCTCCAGTACTCTTGCCTGGAAAATCCCATGGGTGGAGGAGCGTGGTAGGCTACAGCCCATGGGGTCACAGAGTCAGAGAGGACTGAGTGACTTCACTTTCACTTTTCAACAGTGCTCGTAGTCCCCTCCCCAGAAATCCTCACCAGCCCATACTCCTCTCCCAACCCTAAGTTCCTTGGACTGAAAGGAGATCAAACCAGTCAATCCCAAAGGAAATCAGTCCTGAATATTCACTGGAAGGACTGATACTGAAGCTGAAGCTCCAATACTTTGGCCACCTGTTGCGAAGAGTCGACTCACTGGAAAGACCCTGATGATTAAAGGCAGGAAGAGAAGGGGATGACAGAGGACGAGATGGTTGGATGGCAATACGGACTCAATGGATATGAGTTTGAGTAAGCTACAGGAGAAGGTGAAGGACAGAGAACCCTGGCTTGTTGCAGTCCATGGGGTCGCAGAGTCGGACACGACTGAGTGACTGAACAACACAGGGTGGGTGAGGTGGCGGGGAGCATAGCGGTTAACCATCCCCCCTCCCCGTTTCCAGAGGACCAGTTGGGCCGTGCTGGGGAGGGGCAGTGAGTCAGGGTTAAGGACTTTGAACAGAGATTGGGTGGGGCTCCTCAGAACTTCCTGGCTGGCCCAGGGCCCCTTCCCAAGGCCCACCCCCTACCTTCGAAGCCCTGCTCCAGCGCTCTGGCCCTGCACACACACCTTCTCTCACCACCATGGAGTTCGACCTGTCAGCAGGTGCGCTGCTGTGGAGTGGGGAGCTTGAGGGCCAGAATCAAGCCCAAGGGTCTGCCTCCAAGGGGGTGCATTTTCTATGCCTGCGCCAAGCCATCCAATGTCTCTTCTCCCTGCAGCCGTGGAGTCCACCTCCAAGAAGCCCCAAGGGGCAGGCAAGGTGGGAGACCCCAAGCACAGCACCCCCAAAGTTCAGGGCGGGTCAGCTGATAACCTAAAGGTAAGTCACCTTATTCCTGGGAATTGCTTTTTGACCCTAGGACCCTGCTTGGTCTGGGGCCTCCGACTTGGGGGGAATGGGAGCAGGGAAAGGGGTCCGTCGCCTCACTGGTGTGCCTCCCAACTAGCATCACCATGGCCATGGCCACGGCCAAGGGAGCACCTCAGATTCCAGCAGCAGCTCCAGTGATTCAGAAAATGAGGCGAAGGTAAGAGGCTTCCCGCTCTGTAGCGGGTGCCCGGCGCCCCAGGTGAGGGCGGAGTCCCAGCCCGGAACCTGGGCCAAGGACTCACTGGCGGAACCCTCTCTCCCCTCCTACCCCCAATGCCCCCGGCCCCACAGCCCGGCTCTGAGCAGCACAAGAGCGCCTCAGGCAAGGTCAAGAAGCCCAAGGTGAAAAAGGAGAAGAAGAAGGAGGAGGAAGGGAAGAAGAAGGTTTCCCACTGATGGGTCTGGGTGGGGCTCATTAAACCTTTGCTCGGCCTCCTGGTCGCCTTCTGGTTGCGAGGCGCCGTGAGCAGTCCCCGGCCTCCTCCTCCCTTCCCGGGCCGGGCCTGCCCCCTGCTGGACACCGCGCGCCAAGGAGAAGCTGGCCAAGCCGTGTCCGTCACGGTTTATTGTTTCTGGAACAGTGGCCGCCCTGCTGCAGGGCGGCCTGTGCAGCTGGAGATCTCAGCACCTCGGCGAGGGCGGGGAGGGTGGAAGGGGCTCGGGCTGCGGGGCGCCCCCGGTGGCCGGCAGGTGGCCGGGAGATGAGCTGCGGCGGCATCGCCGGTGGGGGTGAGAGGGGCGGCGGCCGCCGAAAGCAGCAGCGGCGGGAGGCGTCGCGGGGCCTCCCTCACCGCACCAGGTGGAAGGTGAGCCAGTACATGAGCAGGGGCTGCGCCGCCGCCACGGCCATGGTCAAGTACATGCGCAGCTGGTTCCGCGCCCCACGCACCGGGATGCCCTCGGCCGCCGCCTCCGCCAGGATCTTCAGCCGCAGCGTCCGGATCTGGACCGGGGAGGGAGATCACTCGTGAGCCCGGCCTCCTTCAGGACTCCAGGTTCCCCACCCTTCCTTCCTAGAGTGGCTGGGCTCAAGTCTGCTCCTGGGGAGCCTCGGGTTTCTCCTAGATCTCCTAACACACAGGGAGGACCTCCTTGTCCTCCCAGGTCTTAGGAGAAAATGTGAGGGTTCCAAACTCAACTGCCAAGCCGGGGCCTTAAGTTGGTGAAGTGGGGAACTTCAGTGTGAACACCCGGTCCAAAGGGATGGCCAGACTTGGCCCTTTGGCCACCATCAGCTTGTGCTGCATTTGACGATTTTTTAACACAAGCCAGAAATGCCATTTTTTCTCCCCAACTGTTTTGTTTAAACCGCCCCTAAAGTTGTAAATAATGACATGTAAATTGAAGTTTATCTGTGGGGCAGATCTGGCCCACCAGTCACTAGCTTTTGCTCTCTGCTCCTCACACTTTTCATACGTTCATGGGGTTCTCACGGCAAGAATGCTGAAGTGGTTTGCCATTTCCTTCTCCAGTGGACCATGGTTTCTCAGAACCCACCACCATGACCTGTCTGTCTCGGCTGGCCTTACACGGCATGGCTCATAGTTTCATTGAGTTACACAAGGCTGGGATCCATGTGATCATTTTGGTTAGTTTTCTGTAATTGTGGTTTTCATTCTGTCTGCCCTCTGATGGATGAAGATAAAGAGGCTTCTGCAAGTTTCCTGATGGGAGGGACTGGCTGTGGGGAAAACAGGAGTCTAGCTCTGGTAGGCAGGGCCATGCTCAGTAAATCATTAAATCCAATTTTCTGCTAAGGGGTGGGGCTGTGCTCCCTCCCTGTAGTTTGGCCAGCAGTGGCCCAATCCTAGAGTCTGCAGTCTTTATGGTAGGCTAAAGGCTCTATGGTAAGGGTAAGGGTGATCTCCTCGAAAAGGACTTATGCCAACGTACCACACGCCTGCCGGGACTGCTACTTTCAGGACCCTGTGGCAGGCCACTATCGACCCACGCCTCCGCCAGAGGCTCCCAAACACTCACAGGCAAGTCTGGCTCAGTCTCTTGTCACCCAGGAGAAGGGGGCGAAAGAGGATGAGATGCTTGGATGGCATCATTGACTCAATGGGCATGAGTTTAAGCAAACGCTGGGAGACAGTGAAGGACAGGGAAGCCTGGAGTACTGCCGTTCATGGGGTCACAAAGAGTCAGACATGACCGAACGACTGAACCATCTAACACTTGGTCACACTGATACTCTCAGTACCCTGAAGTGGAATCATTATCACCCCATTTTACAAAGGGTTTCCCTGGTGGCTCAGTGGTAAAGAATCTGCCTGCCAAGCAGGAGACAGGTTCAATCCCTGGGTCAGGAAGATCTCCTGGAGGAGGAAATGGCAACCCATTCAAGTATTCTTGCCTGGGAAATCCCTTGGACAGAAGAACGTGGCTGGCTATACAACCCATGGGGTGACAAAGAGTCGGATATGACTTAGCAACTAAACAAAAACCACTTTTTCAGAAAAGGGGAAACAGGTTTAAAGAGAGGAAGTGAGCTGCCCAGGATCCAGCGAGGCCTGGGGTTAAAGCCAGCCCTGGTGTATCCCAGGGGTCTTAACCAGCCCTTCTATACCAGTTGGAAGGACTCTCAGAGAAGCTACTTCAAGGACACTATACTCTTTTCATCCTAAAGGAAATTCTGGAAGGAAAGCCCACCATACAAGAAAAGCGGAGTGAGAGCCCACTGGCTGGCCCCTCCTCTCCCTTCAGCAACCCGCCCGACACCCGCCTCTTCTGGGAAGCTCTCGACCCCCAGGCTAGGGCAGCCACTCCAGGACTCCTCAGTTCACCCATATGGCTGTGGGTCTAAACTCCCACCTGACGTCCCTTGCTCGGATGACCCCAGGGACCCCCAACTCTGTCGAGAAAGCTTGTGCCCAGAGTTCCACCCTCCCTTGAGCCCCAGCTCACCATGAACACAAAGATGGACACACAGCACCAGCCCAGCACCAGGTAGTAGCCGATCTTCCCAAAGAGCAGGCCCATGAGGACCCCACCAATCATCCTGTGGGAAGAGGGGGGGCAAGGCTGGTCTGAGGATGAGGCCCCGGGGCTGGAGGCTGGCAGCGGGGAGGCAGAGGGCGTACTCACCCAACATACTTGTAGCCCAGGAAGGCCACCAGGTCGATAGTGCTGAGGTCTGTGTTGACAGTGATAAGGTAGAGGCTGAGCAGGATGGCCAGCACCTCCACTGTCAGCCAGGCCAACGCCGAGCTCGCCTGTAGCCCCAGGAGGTCTGGAGAGAACCTGCGACGCCCGAGCTCTGTCAGCCAGGTGGCTGGCCCAGACCCTCCCAGAGCGGGGGGTGGACAGCCTCTGGGGGCAGGGTGGGCGCTAGAGACCCGGCAGGGACCAAGATGGATGTGGGCCCTGTCCTGGAAATCCCATCCAGAGTGACAGACAGCCCAGAGAGGTCAGGCCGGATTGGGGGAAGCACAGGGCGGGGCAGGTGTGTAACCCCATGGGGAGGGAGGGTGTCCGAGAGGAGGGGGCACTTGAGCTGAGGCTTGAAGGAGTAAGGAGACCTTTGCCATATCCCCAGCCTCAACAATTCATGGCTTTAATGACAACAGTTTTCCATGCCACTAAGGTAATGACCAGGGGTCTGTGAGCAAGAGGTAGGGGCCTGACCCAGGCTGGAGGGTGGGGAGGCTTCCCTGAAGCAGTACCAGCACAGTGGAGACATGAGGAGTGGTGGGGAACACTCCTCAGCAAAGGGAATCAGGTGTGCAAAGACCCTGGGGAGGCAACCCAGGTCCTTGGCAGAAACAGAAAGACCAGAATGGCTCAGCAGAGTGAAGGGAAGGGGCAGAGAGAGACTGCAGGCGGGCAGTGATAGGCTCTGGAGCTGGGGCTTGGTCTGGGGACAGCTTTTGAGCTGGGGGCGGAGGGGAGTTGGCATAGCCAGGCCCACCTCTCAGAGAAGACCTTCCTGTTGTGGTTGGGGTGCCAGGGGGTGTGTCGGGGCCGGGCAGTTAGTTAGGAGAGGCCAGGGGAAGGCTAGATTCATTGTCACCTGCCACAGGGTGGGGAAGAAGAAAGAGGCGAAGATAACCCTGAGGGTATACCGAGGGCTCTGTCTTGGGCTAAATGGCTACACGGTAGGACTGTTCTGACCCAGGGGAACCAAAGAGACCTTCTTGACTGTCCCCCTCGCACTGCAAACCCCACACCACTCAGCTGACCCCAGGTCTCTCTTACCTATCCTGGGTCCCCAGCGCCAGGCCAGCCACCAAGACGTAGGTGATGAAAGCCATGGCTGTGGGAGGCAGACACACAGACACTGGTCAGAAGAAGGACCATCGGGGCCTCCGGGCACCTAAACGTCTGCCCGGGACAGGCCCGCCTGGAGGGAGGAGGTCGCCGGGTGGAGGTGGGTGGGATGAAACCTGGAATGTAGAGGTCAGGAGCATTGACGTCAAAGCGGGGGGCCACCGGCGTGTCCTGCTGGTACTGCACTTCCCAGTCCTGTGGGGAGAGTGGGGGGAGCAGGCAGGACCTGGAGCGGGATGCCTGCCCCCGTGCAAGCCCTCTCTTGGGGCCAATCTATCTGGCCTGCTCCTCAGTCTCCTTTACCCCTGCCCATCATGTGCCTTGGGGAGCCAGTGCTCACCTGGTGTAGGTAGGGAAAGACGAGCAGGCCCAGCTTTTTGCCCACATACATGGTGTCCACGGCGAAGTAATACTTGAGCTTGGTGACAGGGATGAAGCGGTCGATCTGGGGAGGGAGAGCTCAAACCTGAAGCCCCGGCTCCACGGCCCCTGCCTGCCCCCCACCTCCCACCAGCCCGGCCCACTCACGTTCTTATCCACCAGCTCCTTGCCCTGCGCAGCGAGGCTGCTCCCATAGGCCATGGCCATGTTGGACACAGGATCAGCAAGGAAGGCCCCCTGGGGCGAGGCGGAGGCTGCAGGGTAGCCCAGGCCGCCGGGCACCCGCTGGGCCCCATAGCCCCGGCTCTGGGCTGAACTCGTGTCATCAAAAAGCTGGTGGGGGTCAGCCATGCCTGGCTGGGACACAGGAACCCTCCGCTTCGAGGCTGCAGAAGAAGAAGGGTGGGAGCCTCATTCATTTGTCAGGAGCTCTCCCTCTGGCTCCTGCTACAGTGGGGCGCTGGTTTTGACGTCAGATGGGTTGTCTAACCAACTGTGGTGTTGGAGAAGACTCTTCAGAGTCCCTTGAACTGCAAGGAAATCAGTTCTGAATATTCATTGGAAGGACTGATGCTGAAGCTGAAACTCCAATACTTTGGCCACCTGATGCGAAGAACTGATTCATTGGGAAAGATCCTGATGCTGGGAGATTGAAGGCAGGAGAAGGGGACGACACAGGATGAGATGGTTGGATAGCATCACCGACTCAATGGATATGAATTTGAGCAAGCTCCGGGAGTTGGTGATGGACAGGGAGGCCTGACATGCTGCAGTCCATGGGGTCGCAAAGAGTCAGACACAACTGAGCAACTGAACTGAACTGAACATAGGGTTGTCTAGTCAGGTCTGGGCAGCCTCTGCCATCCATCCATCCTTCCAGATAACGATGATGATAATGACAGTGACGGCCACTATGTATGGGGTTGACTGTGCACAAAATCCTGTACTAAGCCTTTTACAAGCAAAGTCTCTAGACAGACAGTCTCTCTTCCTGTTCCCTCTTAGTCATTCAGCTCCAACTGCAGGGGCCCGCTCACTGAACACACCAGGCACCTTCAATCTCAGGCCCTCTTCACTGGCAGTTCCTCTGAAGCTCTTGCTTCAGACACTCTCAGGACTCCCTCTTCTCTTCGAAGTCTTGGCTCCATGGGACCTTCCCCAACTATCCTGTCTACAACTGCATCTCCCTTGGTAACACCTCGCATTCCCTTTCTGCGCTTATATCTATAGAACTCAGCACCAGCTGACATACTAGCTGTTTAATTTCTCTTGTTTCACTATCTCTCCCACTCCAGTGTGAGCTCCCCAAGGTAAAGAGCTCTATCTTGTTTGTGGCTGAAGCCCTAGCCTCTAGAACGAGGTTGGAGTAGATGCTTGATTTAAAAAAAAAAAAAAACCTGATGAATGAATAAATGGCCATTCCCATTTTACAGATGTGGAAACTCAGGCTTAGAGAGGCTAAATGGGGACTTCCCTGGTGGTCCAGTGACTGAGATTCTGTGCTCCCAATGCAAGGGGGCCTGGGTTTGATCCCTGGTCAGGGAACTAGATCTCACGTGCGGCAACTAAGACCTGACATAGCCAAGTAAGTAAATAGATAAATAAATAAAGAGAGGCTAAATGACTTGTGCAAAGGGAGTGAAAGAGCAGGATTCTATCCCAGGTCGGCCTGTTAAATATTATAATAATTAAGCCCCAACTGACCACTGAAATCACATCAGGCCATTTTCTAAACACTGTGGATGAATTCATTTAATCCTCATAACAACCCATTCTGTGCTGGTGATACTATCATCCCATTTTACAGATGCTGCTGCTGCTGCTAAGTCACTTCAGTCGTGTCCGACTCTGTGCGACCCCATAGATGACAGCCCACCAGGCTCCTCTGTCCCTGGGATACTCCAGGCAAGAACACTGGAGTAGGTTGCCATTTCCTTCTCCAATGCATGAAAGTGAAAGTGAAGTCGCTCAGTCGACTTCGCGATCCAATGGACTGTAGCCTACCAGGCTCCTCAGTCCATGGGATTTTTCAGACAAGAGTACTGGAGTGGGTTGCCATTGTCTTCTACTTTACAAATGGGATGCCCCAAAAGAGGTTCAGGTCCTTGCCCCAAATCATACAGATAGCATGAAGCAGAGCTGGGTTTCAAGTTTTCGAAAGGTCCCTCTGCTTCACATGGGGAACAGGCTGGGGAGGCCGGGACAGGGAGAGGAGAGGAAGGAGGTGAGGAGATGGTCCAGGTAGGAGAGATGGATGAGGTGGGCACTGGGAGGGGGCAAGGGGGTCACTGCTTCTGGATGAATCTGGAGGTAGGGCAGGATTTCGGGAAGTGTGCTTGGCTGGGGGAGGGTAAGGAAGATGGAGGAATCCACGTTGTCTTCCCAGATTCTGGCCTAAGTGGGTGGGGTGTTGTCTACACAGATGGGGAATATGAAGAGGGCGGGCGGATCTGAACCCAGCGCTCTGGCTCCAGCACCCTGGTCCAAAGCGATGCCTCCACAGCAAATTTACTGAGTGCCTCCTCTGTGCCAAGCGCCATGGTGGGAAAAGGGCAGTAGGATTACAATGGGATGGGGGAAAGGGGTCAAATAATCCACATCATGGCTTTCTCCGCACCTCCATTTCCTTTTCGGTGGAAAGGTGTCCACTCTCTGAGGCAAAGTGACACTCATAAGCTGCTCAGCCCCTGGCCTGACCCATAGAAGAGTGATCTATCTCATCACCTGTCATCAGCTATTAGCCCCTCAACTCTTCCTCTTCATTATGTGTAGCCTGAAAACAGACCCAGGGAAGTCCTCGATCTCAAAGCCAATAGTGCCGGCCCTGGCCTGAGTACCACTTCTCTTACCCTCTCCCACTTCTGGCCAAAGGGCTGGTTTTCTGAAAGCTTTGGCATAAGCCCTTCCTTCCTCTTTGTCACCACCTCTGACCTTGGCAGTTGGGGTTGCTCTCACTGGTCCTTTAAATGCACCTGCACCACCAGGCCGGGGTTATTCCTCTCTGCTCGGATTCAAGGCCCTTGGCAGCACTGAGGCCCTTGCCACAAATGTCAACCTCTGACTCAGTATCTGCTTTCGTGGCTTCTGAGACATTGTACTACCTTTTTCTCTCTCCTGTGGAGTCCCACAAACATCGACTGAGCCCCTCTGTATGTTAGGCTCTGCTGGCAGGCAAAGTGGATACAGCAGTGAACAAAAGGGAACAGCTCATGCCTTTATGGAGCCAATGGTCTGATCAGTCCCTCAGTCACTGGTTTCTCTCCAGCTCCCTGAACTGTGTGACCCAATTTTTCACCCTTACTCTTGTCTTCTGCTTCTCACCTAAGGCAATCTCACCACACTCCAGGCTTTCAAAGCCACCCACCTGATGCCCTGGGCTGTCTCTAGCCACCTGCCACGGCCCTCTGGCTGGCCCTGGGCCTTTACCTCTGACATTTGTTCTCAGTAACCATGTCTCAATGTTACCCTCCTTTCTCAGATTCTGTCATCTTGCACCTGAATTAAATGTCCTACCAGGTTCCCCTGTTCATCCCTGGGCCCAGCAGAGATTATTTCATGCCCTCTGCCTAAGATCATTGCCCACTGCACTGACAGTAAGACCCAAATGCCTATGAGGCCCTGCATGACCCAGCCCTGCCAACCACCCTGGTTTGTTACCTCTCTTGGGACTCATTCCACCTGGCCACAAGGGCCTCCACCTCTCGGGCCCTGACCCTGACAAGCTCCTTGCCGCCTCAAGCTTTAGAACAGACAGTGCTATCACCCTGGAACACGTTCCCACAATTAACACCGGCCAATAGAGCATGAGGTTCGTGACACTGTACAGGAGACAGGGTTCAAGACCATCCCCATGGAAAAGAAATGCAAAAAAGCAAAATGGCTGTCTGGGGAGGCCTTACAAGTACCTGTGAAAAGAAGAGACGTGAAAAGCAAAGGAGAAAAGGAAAGATATAAACATCTGAATGCAGAGTTCCAAAGAATAGCAAGAAGAGATAAGAAAGCCTTCTTCAACGATCAATGCAAAGAAATAGAGGAAAACAACAGAATGGGAAAGACTAGAGATCTCTTCAAGAAAATCAGAGATACCAAAGGAACATTTCATGCAAAGATGGGCTCGATAAAGGACAGAAATGGTATGGACCTAACAGAAGTAGAAGATATTAAGAAGAGGTGGCAAGAATACACAGAAGAACTGTACAAAAAAGATCTTCACGACCCAGATAATCATGATGGTGTGATCACTGACCTAGAGCCAGACATCCTGGAATGTGAAGTCAAGTGGGCCTTAGAAAGCATCACTACAAACAAAGCTAGTGGAAGTGACAGAATTCCAGTTAAGCTATTCCAAATCCTGAAAGATGATGCTGTGAAAGTGCTGCACTCAATATGTCAGCAAATTTGGAAAATTCAGCAGTGGCCACAGGACTGGAAAAGGTCAGTTTTCATTCCAATCCCAAAGAAAGGCAATGCCAAAGAATGCTCAAACTACCGCACAATTGCACTCATCTCACACACTAGTAAAGTAATGCTCAAAATTCTCCAAGCCAGGCTTCAGCAATATGTGAACCGTGAACTTCCTGATGTTCAAGCTGGTTTTAGAAAAGGCAGAGGAACCAGAGATCAAATGGCCAACATCCACTGGATCATGGAAAAAGCAAGAGAGTTCCAGAAAAACATCTATTTCTGCTTTCTTGACTATGCCAAAGCCTTTGACTGTGTGGATCACAATGAACTGTGGAAAATTCTGAAAGAGATGGGAATACCAGACCACCTGATCTGCCTCTTAAGAAATCTGTATGCAGGTCAGGAAGCAACAGTTAGAACTGGTCATGGAACAACAGACTGGTTCCCAATAGGAAAAGGAGTTCGTCAAGGCTGTATATTGTCACCCTGTTTATTTAACTTATATGCAGAGTACATCATGAGAAACGCTGGATTGGAAGAAACACAAGCTGGAATCAAGATTGCCGGGAGAAATGTCAATAACCTCAGATATGCAGATGACACCACCCTTATGGCAGAAAGTGAAGAGGAACTCAAAAGCCTCTTGATGAAAGTGAAAGTGGAGAGTGAAAAAGTTGGCTTAAAGCTCAACATTCAGAAAATGAAGATTATGGCATCCGGTCCCATCACTTCATGGGAAATAGATGGGGAAACAGTGTCAGACTTTATTTTTCTGGGCTCCAAAGTCACTGCAGATGGTGACTGCAGCCATGAAATTAAAAGACGCTTACTCCTTGGAAGGAAAGTGCATATTCAAAGGCAGAGACATTACTTTGCCAACAAAGATTCGTCTAGTCAAGGCTATGGTTTTTCCAGTGGTCATGTATGGATGTGAGAGTTGGACTGTGAAGAAGGCTGAGTGCGGAAGAATTGATGCTCTTGAACTGTGGTGTTGGAGAAGACTCTTGAGAGTCCCTTGGACTGCAAGGAGATCCAACCAGTCCATTCTGAAGGAGATCAGCCCTGGGATTTCTTTGGAAGGAATGATGCTAAAGCTGAAACTCCAGTACTTTGGCCACCTCATGCTAAGAGTTGACTCATTGGAGAAGACTCTGACGCTGGGAGGGATTGGGGGCAGGAGGAGAAGGGGACGACAGAGGATGAGATGGCTGGATGGCATCACTGACTCGATGGACGTGAGTCTGAGTGAACTCTGGGAGTTGGTGATGGACAGGGAGGCCTGGTGTGCTGCGATTCATGGGGTCGCGAAGAGTCCTACACGACTGAGCGACTGATCTGATCTGAATAGAGCACTTGGCCTCAGCTCAAAAGATTCCTTCTCAAGAGACCCTCCTTATCTTCCATATGAAGCCCTAGCCCTAACTTGCTCTTTCTCATAATATCCAGTGGTTCTTTTTTCTCTTTTAAGCAGTTAACACAATTTCTAAATCTATCTTGTCTACTTGTTTACTCAGCACAAGCCTCCCAGGCTTGTCCCTCTCATAACAAAGCCCCTTCTCATTCCTCCTCCTCATCAGCTGTATCTCTTCCAGGAAGCTTCACTGACACGGCAGGGCTGGGTCAAGTTTCCTAATCTGGCTAACACACACCTCCATCCCAGTTATAAGCTCTCTGACTGTGCTTCCCCCATTCCAGCCCTGAGCCCTATGCCTGCACATAGCTCCATCACACTAGACTGTTGCTGTCTTCCGCTTTGTACTGGTAGCTCCATGAAGACAGGAAGCAGGACTGATGGGCAAGTCTGTGTCCCCAAGATACCCCACCTGAGGGCCAACCAGGTATCTTAACAAAGGTTGAAGGGAGGAATGCAGGCATCATGACTTGAGGCCTACTCAACTCCCCCCCACCCCATCAATTTCCAATTTACTCCCTTTACAGTTTTAATTACTTCCCAAATTATCTTGCTGACTAGTTTACTTCTGAGTTTAGTGTCTGTCTGCCCACTAAATTCTGCGCTGTAAATTGTCAAGTTGTAGGCTACCACTGAGTATTCAAATTCCACCAGCACAGGGCCTGGCACAAGTGAGTTGAAGCAAGATACGCTGAATGAATAAATGAGATGCACGGACGCTCCTGGAGATGAAGAGGAACTTAGAGATGGAAATGCACAGACACGGGAAAACAGCACAGTAAATCTAGGTTCAAATCTTAAACGAGGAGTAAACACAGCCCTCTGCGATCACGTAGGGCTACAGGACTATAAACGCCTTCCTATGGTACCGTGGGCAACCGCGCAAGGCCACGGAAGGGTGGAGAGCGGCCAGAGGGCTAACTACAAATGAATGGAAGTCGCGTTTTTCCGCACATCACACAATATCTTGCCCAAACTTGTTTTCTTCTAAAGGAATTTCCTAAAGAAAAGAACAATCGACCCCAACGCGCCCCCTACCTGACCTGGCATCCCTGAGCTGTGCACACGTCGTAGCCCCCTGACCTCGTGAACTCTGACCTGTGGCAACCTCGCCAACTGCCGAGGCGGCCCCGCCACGCCCCGCCCTCCCGATCACTTCGGTCGGCCACGTACGCCACTTACGCTGCCGGGGCGTCCCCACCGCCGCCAAGCCTGCCGGGTTCATCTTTCGCCGCCGTAGCCACCGCCGCCGCAGCCGCCGCCCCAGCCACGGTTCGAAATGTGCCCGCCCGGCTCCCGTAACCACGCCCTACCGGCAACACGACAGCCAATGGGCGTCTCGATCGCGCGAAAGCCACGCCCTCTCACGGCGGCCTAGAGAAGTTGGCGGTAAGAGGAGAGTTTGGAGGCCGGTGACGTAAGGCAAGAGTCAGGCCTGCAGGGCCAGGAGGGCGGAGCCGGGAAGAATCCGTGTAGAGGGAGCTGTCGTGCATGCTGGGAAATGTAGGTGTCGCGCGAAGAGGCCGATGGGAAATGGAGTTCTCTGTAAAAAGAGCTCAATTTAGCTCCTGAGAGCACCAGGGAGCCAGAGAAGGGTATGGAGCAGGAGGAGACACATTCGTATTTCCCAGCGGCTAAGTGGAGTTGTGCGGGCTCTAAAGCTTATATAGTTTTGCCAGACTTTCGGTATTAAAGTGATTATTTAGAGTGACAAAAGGACATCCAACAAGTTAGATGGGAAGAACCAGTTGTCTTTTCTTGAGGTGTATTGTTGAAAAACAAAATTAAACCGAGAAAATATGAAGACCTAACGAGATTTATTCAACAACTTATGAATTAGGCAGCCTCACATCTAGTAAATAGGAGGGAGTTTATAGGAGTTGTACAAAACGCCGGGTTTTTGTGAAAGGAGGCAAGGAAGTTATTAACAAAAGAAAAGAAAGAATTGTTTCAGGCCAGGTCACCTTCTTTTGGGGGGAAGGTGAGAATCTATCTTGTAGAATACTTCTACCTTTGTAGGTGGGAGTTGGGGGTGGGAGTGGGGAGTGTAAAAATGGAGAGGTCCCACATGACAGATTACCTCACTGGTGCTGACCAGGAAATTCCAAACCTGCTGATTAAGATTACCTTCCTGGGGAAGGACAAAATTGCAACTAGGTCAGATATTAAAATCTAGGTTTGGTATCATGGGGCTTCTTTGGTTGCTCACCTCTTAAAGAATCTGCCTGCAATGCAGGAGACCTGGGTTCGATCCCTGGGTTGGAAAGATCCCCTGGAGAAGGGAAAGGCTACCTACTCCAGCATTCTGGCTTGGAGAATTCCACAGACTGTATAGTCCATGGGGTCGCAAAGAGTCGGACATCACTGAGCGACTTTCACTAATGTGTTGGTATCATGGGGTTTAGCACAAGTGACACATTTGAGGGTCTCTGGTTTTCTTTTTTAACACTATCTTTAGACATTTCCCTCAATATTCATAAAAATGCTCCTGTGTTGCAACCTGGTTTCCCTGGTTTGCCAAAAACACTATGACCCTCCGCAACTTAGCGCACACAGGCGCACCTGCTAGAGAGGAGCCCTGAAAATTGTTACCTTAGTTTCTCCTGTGTCTGCCCTCTGTCTCTCCCTGCCTAACTCTGTCTCCTCCTCTTTCTCCCCCTCAGCCTCCCCTTTTCTGTCCCTCAGTTCCTCCAGTTATCTCAAGCAAAGATAATGATAGAATTGACTTCTGAGGAGTGATAGTATTCCGGAAGGATGTCAGCAAGTGACCCTGTCACTGTGGCTTTCCCTTTCCTCCTGTGAGACATTGTCTTTTCTGGGGAACTTGAAGACTGTTCTGGTCTCTCAGTTACGAGTCCTGGCTCCACAGTCCTGTAGGCATCGCCCTCCCAGCCCGTGTCTCTCTGCTTCCCTCATCACAGCCCCTGACCCCCTGGTCTGTCACTCTGTTGAAGTGCTGGGAGCCCCCTGAGGGCAGGACCCAGGACAGCCTTGGTCGCTGCTGTTTCCCTGGCATCAACCAGCAAAGGGCCAGGCACAAAGTGGGCGCTGAGCAAAGATTTAGTGACTAGCTAAGGATCATGCATTGGAGAAGAAAATGGCAACCCACTCCAGTGTTCTTGCCTGGAGAATCCCAGGGACAGGGGAGCCTGGTGGGCTGCCATCTCTGGGGTCGCACAGAGTCGGACACGACTGAAGGGACTTAGCAGCAGCAACAAGGATCCCCAGTCTGTGAGGGCACAGGTGACCCCTGGCCCTGTGGTGTCCCCCTTTGTGGCGTCCCCTCCAGGTGGATGCATTCCCACTCCAGAACGCACTTGACGAATGGATGGAGGGCTGGATTTCAGTTTGTTCTTCTGGCCCCTAAGCCAAGCGCCCGGGTGCGGCTCAGTCGGGCAGTGACTCTTCGGTCCGCGGGCGTAAAGGAGTTTTCGGATTCTCTCTGGCATAGGGAGCCGGCCGCTCGGGGGAGGGAGCACCCTGCCGGTCTCCTAGGTCCGGGAGCGCTGGGCTCCTCCCCCTCGGTGCCCACACCTGGCGGTGGGGCGTGCCTCAGTTTCCTCCACCTCCGCCCCTCCCCTTTTTTCTCTTCTTCCTCTTTGGGTTGCTGGTGGCAGCGCGTCGAGCACTCCCGGAACTGAAGCCCGGCGCCGGACGATCGGGAGGCGGGGGCCACGTCAGCGGGGCGGCTGGGGGCTCCGCGGGCCGGCCGGCTGAGCCATGCGGCGGGGCGCGCTCCTGGCGGGCGCCCTGGCAGCATACATCGCGTACCTGGTGCTGGGCGCGCTGCTGGTATCCCGGCTGGAGGGGCCGCACGAAGCCCGCCTCCGAGCCGAGCTGCGGATGCTGCGCCAGCAGCTGCTGCGGCGCAGCCCATGTGTGGCCGCCCCCGCCCTGGACGCCTTCGTGGAGCGGGTGCTGGCGGCCGGACGGCTGGGGCGCGCCGCGCTCGCCAATGCCTCCGGGTCTGCCAACGCCTCGGACCCCGCTTGGGACTTCGCCTCGGCTCTCTTCTTCGCCAGCACGCTGGTCACCACCGTGGGTACGTGAGTACCGCCCTGAGCCCCCGGCCCACGAGGACCCGGGACCCCCCGCTCCCCCTCGCCTCCCTAGGGACCCCAGAGCCACCACGAAATACCCGGATCCCAGCAGATCATTCTCAATTAACTGAGCCCAGGATCCCCTCAAAACCCCTTGATGAGAACCAGGGACCCACACTTGTGGGATCCTCCACCTTGGGGAGTCCCCATCGGGACTTTTCCTCCCAGTAGGAAGTCCCGCAGTTCTCTTGGGGTCCAGGGCCATCCTCAAAGTACTGTCTGGCAAGCATCTAGGGCTCTCTTCCTCTGCCTTAACCACCTTGGAGACCTGGGTCCAATCCCCTCTAGGGCTAGAACAATCCTCAGAGACCTCCTTTGAGAACCCAGGGCCCTCTGCCTGAGACCCTCTCCCCATTAGCCACCCAGGACCTCCGCCCTTCTCTCTGGCTCAGACCTCCATCCCCTCCAACACTGTCTGCTGACTCTGCAAATACATCCTTCTGGGATGTGTCCTTCCGGAAGCCTTACCCCAGTCTCCTCCCGACCCTGGTGGCCCAGTGAGGACCCTGAATCTCCAGACCCTCTCCAGGCACCATCACTAAAGACCTTACTGCTGGTAGAGATCCCTCAGAAAAGACCCAGGGAATCCATCTCAGCCTTCCACCCCTCTGGACCTAGACCACTCCCCAGCAAGGGCCCCTGCCTTCCTCCTGACCATTGTCATACTTGCCTGCAGGTAGCCCTGACTCTAGACACAGGACCCCTCTTCACATCCCACTCCTTCTTGGCATCTCCTTTGTATTGGGGGAGCCTTCAATGCAGGGCTTTCCTTCCATTAGGGACACCCCTGTTCCCTCTAAACCTGGGACTTCCAATTCTGCAGCCCTCAGCTGTGGGAGAGAACTCGAGCGCCTTCCAGGAAGAACCATTGACTTTCTAACCGGAAGGTCCTCACCCAGGATTTCCACCCCTCCAGTCCCAAAACAGCTCCAGCAGAAACCCCCTAGTGTTTTTCAGACCAGGGACTTCCCATGGGGGCCTCTATTAATTTATTTTGACCTCTCCACCCAGCATGTGGGATTTAACCTGTGCCCTCTGCAGTGGAAGCTCAGAGTCCTAACCATTGGACGACCAGGGAATTCTATAGGGGCCTCTTTGAATGTGACAACCTTAGCTGAAACTGTCACCAATCTCTGGTCCCTGATACTCCTTATAAGAGCCCCAGAATACCTGGGACCCCAAAGCTGGTCACACATGCTATCCTTGAGACAAGAATCCACCCACCCCCCAACCAGGGTACCAGCCCAGGGACTCTACTCTCCGAACCTGCTGCCCTTGCCCCTGGACTCCCCCTGTCCACCATGAATTTCCCAAGAAAGGGAACCTCCTTGGGACCTGGGACCCCTTTAGTCTCTTCCAGACCCACAGCTGGGACCTTTTGCCCCAACTCTGTCCCAGCTTGGTTTGGACTCTCCCTCCATCAAGGATGCTCCAGGCTCTTTGTACCCCAGAACCCTCCCCACTATTCACTCAAGACCATTACCGCTTTCCACCCTGGACACTCTGAGCCAGGACATGAGACACACACCCGCTCCCATCATCCCCTTAGCATTGTCTCCCCCCATCATGTTGGCTCAGGCATCCTTGGGCTCAGAAGCCCCCTCTACCTGAGAACCACCTCCTACTAATCCCATTTGTAATCCCACTGGTGCCTGTCCCCCTTCTTCCTCTGGACCTAGGACCCCAGCCCCAAACCAGGATCTATTTCAAACCAGGACACTGGCCTCTGATTTCAGATTACTAACTGGACCCCACAGATCCCCTTCTCTTGACTCCTACAGCCTCAAGTAGGACCAACACACCCCACCCCTCAGCCCTACCTGGGAAATCCCTCACTTCAGTGCTCCTCAGACCTGGAAAATCCCTTTGTTTGACAGGCTCTGCTGGTCCTCCCACAACCCCTCCCCAGCCCCCAAACTTCCTCTTTGCCTCTTTGCTAAGATTTGGCTTCCCAGGAGACTCAAGTGGTAAAGCATCTGCTTACCAATCCAGGAGACTGAGGAGATGCAGGTTTGATCCCAGGGTTGGGAAGGTCCCCTGGAGAAGGAAATAGCAGCCCACTCCAGTATTCTTGCCTGGAAAATTCCATGGACAGAGAAGCCTGGAGGGCTACAACTGTCCATGGGGTCGCAAAGAGTTGGACATGGCTTAGCGATTGAACATGCTAGGATTTGGACTGGGGAGGGGTCTGGGGCTCAGCTAGCCCACACACCTAACTCCCCATCCCTGCTGACAATGGCCTTTGCCATTTGTCATGGGGAGGGCCTTTTGTCACTGTCAAGTGGACCAGCAAACCAGGCCACAGCAGCTGGGCTGGATCTCACAGACGCTGCCCACTTGCTGGCTGGGCCTGCCCAACCTGCTTTGGGACATCACTCTCCCTGTCTCCTCCTAGATCCTGCCTTCTGAGAAGTCAACCCAGGCAGGACAGGTGAAGAAGCCAAACTCAAGGCAGGCACAGGTTCAGATTCCTGTTCAGCCACTGCTGATCTCTAGTCCTCTTTGTCCTCCGTCATCTGCAAAATGGGGATAATCACACTCCCTACTTCACAGGAATAGTAAGACCTGGTAGAAGACTTAACCACACACATATGGACTTTAACTCACTCATCACAATAAGCCTTGTGAGCCCCAGTTGCTGTTTGTGGTCCTGTTTCTTAGCAATAGAATCTGAGGCCCAGAGAGGTTGGACAACTTGCCCAAGGCCACACAGCTAGGAAGTGTAGAGGGCAGATTTGAACTGAGGCTGTCAGGCCTCGGAGTCCCATGCTCTTTTTTTTAAATAAAAAAAAAATTTTTTTTTTAAATTTTGGATGCACTGGGTCTTTGTTGTGGCACGTGGTCTTTCTCTAGTTGCAGCACACAGGCTTCTCTTGTTGTGACACTAGACCGTCTCTAGTTGTGAAGCACGGGCTCTAGAACACACAGGCTCAGTAGTTTTGGCACATGAAGTTTGTTGCCCTGTGGCATGTGGGATCTTAGTTCCCCAACCAGGGATCGAACTCAAGTCCCCTGCATTGGAAGATGGAGTCTTAATCACTGGACCACTAAGGAATTCCCCAGAGTCCCATGCTCTTAACCAGTGCACCACACTACTTCTTAAGCTTCCATGAATGATGAAGGGTGATACATGTATATTATAAAAAAATTTCTGACATTCCTTAAAAATGGTAAGTTATTGCAATAGAGGAGAGAGATTGACCTCCATTCAGAGTATAGCAAAGGTAGCTGGAGATTTAGAGCTGAGAGCAGAAGGAGGGGACTAGTGGATGGAAAAGTACTAAGAGGGGACATGGATGCTAGGGGGATTCTTGCTAAATTGGCTTAACAGGATTCTTGTTAAAGACCACCAAGGACTTCAATACAAGTGGTGGATAATGAGAAATTTGATCAGATGTCAAGTGTGGGGGATTCTCCCTAAATAAACTTAGTGGCATTGTTGCGTCCAACTCTTTGTGATCCCGTGGACTGTAGCCCGTCAGGCTCCTCTGTCCATGGAATTCTCCAGGCACAAATACTGCAGTGGGTAGCCATTCCCTTCACCAGTGGATCTTCCTGACCCAGGGATTGAACCTACATCGCTGACACTGCAGACAAATTCTTAACTTAGGATTCCTGCTAAAACCGGGCTTAGTCATGAAGATAACTCAAAGGGGCCTGACTCAAGCTTGGTCACGCAGGAGGGCTGTGTCCATGAGATGTGTCAGTAATAATAACCGAGCTTGACAGAGCCTCATTTATCATTAGTGCTGTGGGTGAAGCCGGGAGCCCTGAATATATCTAGAGAAATGAAAACCCAATAACATTCAGAGAGGCCTCTCCCACAGCGTTCCTGGGCTTGTCACAGGCCCTAGTCTTCTGAGAAAGATCTGAGGCCTGGAGCTGGTTCAGACAGCCTTGCTGCGGTTGAGGCCAGGGCTGGAGGAGTCGGCCTGCTTGGAACTGGGAATACGGAGAAGGAGCGAGCATCACAGGCTTGCTGACTCTTTCCATGACTATGCTAGGTGCTCTGTCCCAACCTGTACTCAAGGAAGGGATCACTTATGAGGCCATTTTCAAGTACTCTGAGGAAACAGGCTCAGAGAGAAGTCACTTGGCCAATATCAGATCAGTTGCTCAGTCGTGTCTGACTCTTTGTGACCCCATAAATCGCAGCACGCCAGGCCTTCCTGTCCATCACCAACTCCCAGAGTTCACTCAGACTCACGTCCATCAAGTCAGTGATGCCATCCAGCCATCTCATCCTCTGTCGTCCCCTTCTCCTCCTGCCCCCAATCCCTCCCAGCATCAGAGTCTTTTCCAATGAGTCAACTCTTAGCATGAGGTGGCCAAAGTACTGGAGTTTCAGCTTTAGCATCAGTCCTTCCAAAGAAATCCCAGGGCTGATCTCCTTCAGAACGGACTGGTTGGATCTCCTTGCAGTCCAAGGGACTCTCAAGAGTCTTCTCCACCACCACAGTTCAAAAGCATCAATTCTTCGGCACTCAGCCTTCTTCACAGTGCAACTCTCACATCCATACATGACCACAGGAAAAACCATAGCCCTGACTAGACGAACCTTTGTTGGCAAAGTAATGTCTCTGCTTTTGAATATGCTATCTAGGTTGGTCATAACTTTCCTTCCAAGGAGTAAGCGTCTTTTAATTTCATGGCTGCAGTCACCATCTGCAGTGACTTTGGAGCCCAGAAAAATAAAGTCTGACACTGTTTCCACTGTTTCCCCATCTATTTCCCATGAAGTGATGGGACCAGATGCCATCTGGTCCAACCTTTAAGCCAACCTTTTCACTCTCCACTTTCACTTCCATCAAGAGGCTTTGTATAATCCCTTATGATTGTACAGTGGAAGTGAGAAATAGATTCAAGGGCCTAGGTCTGATAGATAGAGTGCCTGATGAACTATGGAATGAGGTTCGTGACATTGTACAGGAGACAGATCAAGACCATCCCCATGGAAAAGAAATGCAAAAAAGCAAAATGGCTGTCTGGGGAGGCCTTACAAATAGCTGTGAAAAGAAGAGAAGTGAAAAGCAAAGGAGAAAAGGGAAGATAAACATCTGAATGCAGAGTTCCAAAGAATAGCAAGAAGAGATAAGAAAGCCTTCTTCAACGATCAATGCAAAGAAATAGAGGAAAACAACAGAATGGGAAAGACTAGAGATCTCTTCAAGAAAATCAGAGATACCAAAGGAGCATTTCATGCAAAGATGGGCTCGATAAAGGACAGAAATGGTATGGACCTAACAGAAGCAGAAGATATTAAGAAGAGATGGCAAGAATACACAGAAGAACTGTACAAAAAAGATCTTCATGACCCAGATAATCACGATGGTGTGATCACTGACCTAGAGCCAGATATCCTGGAATGTGAAGTCAAGTGGGCCTTAGAAAGCATCACTACGAACAAAGCTAGTGGAGGTGATAGAATTCCAGTTGAGCTATTGCAAATCCTGAAAGATGATGCTGTGAAAGTGCTGCACTTAATATGCCAACAAGTTTGGAAAACTCAGCCGTGGCCACAGGACTGGGAAAGGTCAGTTTTCATTCCAATCCCAAAGAAAAGCAATGCCAAAGAATGCTCAAACTACCACACAATTGCACTCATCTTACATGCTAATACAGTAATGCTCAAAATTCTCCAAGCCAGGCTTCAGCAATATGTGAACCGTGAACTTCCTGATGTTCAAGCTGGCCAATATCACTCAGGACCAAATAACAAAGCACTGCTTTGGACTCAACTCTTGGAAGTAACAAGTTGAGGCTCATAGCTCACATTCTATTCTTTCTTTCTTTTTCAAATATTCACTGGTTTTTCAAAAATATGTGTTTATTTTTTTGGCTGCCCTGGGTCAAAGTTGGGGCACAAGGGATCTTCGATCTTCTTTGCAGCATGCAAACTCCTAGTTGTGGCATATGGAATCTAGTTCCCTGACCAAGCATAGAACCCCAGCCTTCTGCATTTGGAGTCCAAAGTCTTAGTCCCTGGACCACCAGAGAAGCCCCCCGCCCCCAACTCTATTCTAACTCTGATTTTTTTCTATTTATAAGAATTTCGTGTCATTTGCAAACCTGTCCTTTCAGCCAGGCTGCTAGAGTTTCTCCATCAAAATCCTTGTATTCATGAAGCTTAGAGCCATAAGTGATAAACCTCAAATAACAGTTGCTTAAATACAATGGGAGTTTATTTCTTGCTCACATTCAAAGGAGTCAGTCCAAGACCAGATTGGTGCTGCATGGTCAGAGACCCTCAGGTTCCAATATAACTCTCAGGCCAGGTGCGGTTTCTATTCCCAAGTTCATCTCATGGTCCCAGATAGCTGCTCAGCTCCAGCCTTCCTATCTGTGATCTAGTCAGCAGGAGGAGGGAGTAAAGAAGGGAGATAGACATCTCCCTATCTTTAAGGACACTTTCTGAAGTTACTTGCTTCTTTCATCTATATCTTCTTGGCCATAAATTATTCCAGACCACATCTAGCTGCCCTGGAAGAGGGAATGTCTTTATTCCCAGTAGCCATGTATCCAGCAAGATCTAGAGGATGTTTTATTTTTCCCTAGTTTTTTTTTTTTTTTTTTTAAACTGGGGTGAACCACTCCAGTATTCTTGCCTGGAAAATCCCATGGATGGAGGAGCCTGGTGGGCTGCATTCCATGGGGTCGCTACCAGTCGGTCACGACTGAGCGACTTCACTTTCTCTTTTCACTTTCATGCATTGGAGAAGGAAATGGCAACCCACTCCAGTGTTCTTGCCTGGAGAATCCCAGGGACGGGAAAGCCTGGTGGGCTGCCGTCTATGGGGTCGCACAGAGTCAGACACAACTGAAGCGACTTAGCAGCAGCAGCAGCAGAAATACACATAAAATTTACTATCTTAACCGTTTTTAAGAGTACAGTTCAGTGGTATTAGGTATATTCATATTGTTGTTCAACCATTGCCAGCACCCATTTCCAGAACTCTTTTAGTTTTATTTTTTAATATTTATTTATGTATTTTGGCCGTGTCAGGTCTTTGTTGTGGTGTAGGGGCTTCTCTTTAGTTGTGGCACACAGACTTAGTTGCCCCGAGGCATGTGGGATCTTAGTTCCTCAGTGGGATCAGGGGTTGAACCCACATCCCCTGCATTGGAAGGTGGACTCTTAACCACTGGACCCCAGGGAAGTCGCCAGAACTCTTTGGATCTTGCAAAACTGAATCTATACCCTTGTATTTGCTAGCTCCACACTTGCCCTTTCCTCGACTCCTGGCAATCATTGTTCTACTTTCTGTCTCTGTGATTTTTTTAATGTTTATTTTTTTTATTTTTAAAAATTAATTCATTTATTTGGCTGTAACCAGATCTTAGTTGTGGCACACGTGATCTTCGGTCTTTGTTGCTGCCTGCAGAATCTTTAGTTGTGACATGTGGGATCTAGTTCCCTGGCCGGGGATCAAATCCAGGCCCCCTGGATTGGGAGCACACTGAGTTTTAGACAGTGGACCACCAGGGAAGTCCCCTGTCTCTATGATTTTGACTACACTAAGTGCCACATATAAATGGAATTGCAGAGGCTTTGTCTTTTTGCAACTGGCTTCTTTCTCGTAGCATAATATCCTCAAGATTCATCCATGTTGTAGCATGTGTCAGAACTTCCTTCCTTCAAAGGCTGAATAATATTGCATTGTTTGCACTTACATTTTGTTGATTCATTCACCCATCGGTGGCCACAAGGGTAGTTTCCACCTTCTGACTATTGTGAAGAATGCTGCTATGAACATGGCTGTGCAGGAATCTCTTGAGCCCCTGCTTTCAATTCCTTTGACTATATAAAAGCCAGGGGGAGACTTCCCTGTGGTCCAGTGGCTAAGACTCCACGCTCTCAATGCAGGGGGCCCGAGTTCAATTCCTGGTCAGGGAATTAGATCCCACATGCTTCAACTAAGAAGACCTGGCTCGGTCAAATAAATAAATACTATTTTTGTTGTTGTTTTTTAAAAAAAGTCAGAGCCAGGGGATCCTTTTGTGTGGAAGATGGGCTCAGAAGAAAGCCTGCTTGTATGGGCAGTGCTTTCACACTTTCTTATGGACCACAAGGCTGGATCTTTTGGGCAAGACATTTTACTGTCAACATGAATCAGACCCCTTACCACCCGAGTCATATCTCTGACCCTTTGGTTTGATTTATTTGGGAAATTACGCATTGCCAAAGTGAGCCAGTTTCACTAACACCTGAATTCCCCTTTATCGTATTTCTGTTTGCAGAACTCACACCCATACTGACCTTCCTGTATTCCCACAGTCCTCCAAGAGCACGGTGGGGCTTGTCACACCGATTTAAAAATTGATTTATTTCTGGCTGCCCTGGGTCTTCGTTGCTGCACGTGGGTTTCCTTTAGTTGAGGAGAGTGTGGGCTTCTCACTGTGGAACATGGGCTCTAGGGCATGTGGGTGCCAGCAGTTGCGCAGAGGCTTAGTTGCCTTGCAGCATGGGGGATCTTCCCAGACCCCTGAGAGAACCTGCACCCCCTGCAGGGCGCGTGCTGCCCTGTTGGATTGTGTGGTGTCCCGTGGGTCACCAGACAAAGTGCTTTGACCTGAGATGGAGTCACAAGAGGACCCTGAGCAGGGGAGGGACATGACCTGACTCCTGTGTTCACAGGGTCCTTCTGGCTGCATGGGGGGAGAAGGGAGACCAGAGAGGAGGCTGCCAGTAGAACAGGACAAGGATGAAGCCTTGGGGTGGAGTGAGGGGCAAAGTGGGTAGGTTTGGGCTCTGTGCAAAGGTTGAGACAACAGAGTGGGTGTGAGTGACAAGGGAGCCGAGAATGACACCAGGCTCTCAGCCTGAGCCATGGGGAGGGTGGAGGTGCTATCACCGGAGATAAGAGAGTCTGGGAGGGGTGGCTTTGAGGCTGAAATTAGTCTTCAGTTTAGGGCAATCACAGACTCCAGAGTGGATGCTGAGTGGGCCGAAGGATTTCCCCCTGACTCCCGCAGGCTATGGGTACACGACACCACTGACCGACGGGGGCAAGGCCTTCTCCATCGCCTTTGCGCTCCTGGGCGTCCCAGCCACCATGCTGCTGCTGACTGCCTCGGCCCAGCGCCTGTCCCTGCTGCTCTCCCACACGCCCTTGTCCTGGGTGAGCCAGCGCTGGGGCTGCGCCCCCGGAAGGCAGCCCGCTGGCACCTGGCCATCCTGCTGGGGGTCACGGTGACCGTCTGCTTCCTGGTGCCAGCTGCCGTCTTTGCCCACCTTGAGGAGGCCTGGAGCTTCCTGGACGCCTTCTACTTCTGCTTCATCTCTCTGTCCACCATCGGCCTGGGTGATTACGTGCCAGGAGAGGCCCCCGGCCAGCCCTACCGGGCCGTCTACAAGTTGTTAGTCACAGGTGAGTGGGGTTAGGCTGGCTGGGGACTGAGGGCTGGTGTGAGGGTGACCTGGCCCCGTCTCAGAGGGATGGGGCATTGAGAGTCACAGCCCCATCCTGGGGGATCCCGTAGCGCCATGGCCATGATCTGGGTGGTCTGGGTCCACTCATTGCCTCTCTGCCATCACTGCAGTCTACCTCTTCCTGGGCCTGGTCGCCATGGTGCTCTTGGTGCAGACTTTCCGCCGTGTGTCTGACCTTCACGGCCTCACAGAGCTCATCCTGCTGCCCACTCCGTGCCCCACCAGCTTTGCGGAGGAAGATGACCGGGTGGACATCCTGAGCCCCGAGCCCGAGCCACACCAGCAGCTCACCACCGGCTCGCACACGGACTACGCCTCCATCCCCAGGTAGCTGGGGCAAGTGTCAGGTCAGCTGCAGACCAGGCCTGCAGCTGAGGGGCCCTCGGGACTGGAACCGATAGCCTGTCTACAAGCACACGCTGGTGCTCCTGAGGCTCTGTCTGCCCTTTGTCTGACCGGCCTGAGCGCTGCCCAGATCCAGGAAGCAGCACTGCCTTGTTTCCCCTGCCCCTCCTCCTGCCTCCCCACACACTCTGCTTCCCTGACTTTCTGACCAACACCGTATTTCTCAGTCTTTGCCTTGAACCATCTGCCTCTCTTACTCGAGTAGCCACTCATCACCTGCTGATTCTCCCAGGCTCTAGGCTCAGACCTCATTTCAGGTGCTGGATGGATCACTTCACCTCGGGCCAGTGACTGGCCCCCTCTGAGCCTTGATTCACCTCTTGGGTCAAGTGGAAAGAATATATTCCCTCATTCAAAACTCCCTCCTCTGTGCCAATCCGTGCTGGGCAGCGCTGGGGCCACCACAGTGTTCCAGATGCTCTGGGCCCTGCTTTCATGGGGCTCGCTGTCCTGTCTCCCATACAATGACAGTTCATAACAGGCAGGACTTCATTAGTGGGGGCAGAGGAAGGTGCAGAGTGGTCAGGGCTGGGGTAGAGGAAGCACAGGGAATGTACCCAATCCAGCTGGGAAGGTCAGGGAGGGCTTCCTGGAGGAAGGGGCAACTGCACTCAGACCTGAAATCTGAAGAGTAGTCAGTCTGGGGAAGAAGGTGTACCTGACTCATTTTCCTCCAGTGTGTCCAGGGAGCTAGACATATTTGGATATGCCTGGGGTAGGCCTGCATAATAGAGTCTTCCAGGAAGCTGAGATGGGATCCTAGCCCAGTATGGAAGGTACTGCTTTAAGTGAGACACCATCGTAACAGCTGTTCCTGTTTACCAAGAACTAATTACATTATGTTCCCTGGGCTCTGGAGCCAGCCTGTGTCTGTGTTAGTCACTCAGTTGTGTCTGACTCTTTGCGACCCCATGGACTGTAGCCCACCAGGCTCTTCTGTCCATGGGATTCTCCAGGCAAGGATATTGGAGTGGGTTGCCATGCCCTTCTCCAGCTGGAGCCAGCCTGCCTGGGCTCAAATCCCAACACAGCAGTGTCCTGCCTGTGTCTTTGGGTGGTCATTTTGCCCCTATTTCCTCGGTTTCTTCATCAGTAAAATGGCAATAATAATAGTTCAAAAGATGGTTTCACAGAGTCCTTCATGTTATTCTGGGATGATCTCTTTGGCTAGGCCCTGTTCTGGGTACTTTACACATGAGGAAGATAATGCAGTATTATCATTGGATGTGGGCACATTGTTAAGTGTCCTTAAATGACCATCTTGGGAACTTGGCTTCTTTCTTGAGGGCACTAGAGAGCCATGGAAGGGATTTGAGCAGGAGAGGGCCATGGTTAGATTTGGGCTTTTGCTGCTGTGTGTTTGTGGGGTGGGCGGGAGACTGAGGCTGGGTGCCCAGGGGAGACTGGGGCAGGAATGAAGCAGGAGACAATAGGACTGGGTGAGGCTGAGGGAAGGGGAGGAGAGGGCAAGTCAAGGGATGCTCAGAAGGCCAAGTGGACGGGCCATAAGGTTTACAGACTTGGGAGGGACAAGGCCAGGGAAAGGTCCAACAATGCTCAGCTGCCCCCGAGGTCGGGGACCTGCGAGAAAACAAATTTGTAGGGAGATGTTGAGGCTTGTTCGAAATGGTGGTTGTGAAGGGCTAATGGGACACCCAGGAGAAGGAAGCAGGAAGTCACAGGACCCTCGGAGCAAGGACTTAGTGGGTGGCTGAGGCTGCAGACAGATGAGGAAACCAAGACTATGAAGATGGGTATTGACAGCCCTGGGTGGGAATGAAGAGAAGACCAGCCTTGAGAAATCAGCCATAGAGTATATATCAGTAAGGAAAGATTTGGGTTGCAAGTAACACAATCCTGACTGGCACTGACTGAAGCAGTGAGATGGTTGTATATTGTATATCACCCGAGTTGGAGAGATCTCTGAGTGTGATACAGTTCACAACTCCAGCAGGGTCTTGTGTTCCTTGGTTCCCTCTCTGCTCTATTACCCTCAGCTGAAGGCTTGGCTCCCACATGGGCTCTCCTCGTGGCCACAAAGTGGCTGCCACAGGTCCAGGCATCACAATAAGACATGTTAATTTTTATTGCAAGAAGAGGGAAAGGGGTGTGTCTTCCCATGATGCCTCTTTGGAAAGAAGGAAACCTTTTCCCAGTGTCTCCCAGCAGACTTTCTCTTCCATATCATTGACCAAAATTGGCTCCTGAGTCGATCATCGGCCAGAGTGATCATGGCATCACTATGATTAGCTTGAATTCCTCAGGATTGCCCCTGCCACCAGGGACTGAGGCTGGAGCTGAGGTTTTAGTTTGCAGGCTGGTAAATACTTGAACAAAACTGGGCTTCTATTAGAAAGTTGGGAGAATAGGAGCTATCAACAAACTAGTCAGGCAGGATGATGATGTATAATTATGCAGGTAGGGACCTGCATAAGGGTTGCCTGGCGGGCAGGGTGGAAACAACTTGGAGCTGAAGTTCAGGGCTGAATATGCCCAAAGGGGACTTCTTTTTCTTTTTTTCAGGGGGGACTTCTTTTTCTAATTAACATAGTCCCATATGATGAGCAATGACCCCTCAGCCAAAGAGAAGAACTTACAGAAGAGGCAGAAAGGAAGTTCAAGAGAGGAGTAGGAAAACCAGGAGAGTGGGAAAGTTTGGTGAGAGTTGAGAGACTTTTAAAAAGGGAAAAGTCAACATTGTCAAATGATGCTAAGAAGTCACACAAAATCATGTTAATAACACGAGAGAGAACACTTATATAGGATTTACTACCCGCCAGGCACTGTTCCAAGCTCTTGATACACCAGAATTTATTTTATGCTCTCAGCAACTCTGTAAGTCATGTACATTCTCCATATTGCAGATGAGGACAGGAGGCCCAGAGAGGTTAAATAACTTATCCAAGATCACACAGGAAGTGCAAGACAGAGATTTAGATGAGGATTTTTGTTTTTTTTGGTCTCCTTGCCACATGGAGGCTCAGAAATATCCACTATCTAGTTCTTTCTCAGTCTCCCAGCCTTCCTGGCTCCTCAGCACAGTTGTTGACCCTGCTGCTAAAGTCAGCAGCTGGATGAGAGGCAGTTGCTTGGGGGAGGAAGGTGCCTGTGTGATCGGACTTCTGTTTCCCACCACTTCTCCTTCCAAATTCCTTCCTCTAAAAGAAACCAGGCCCTGCTCATTTCAGATACTTAAAAAAAAAAAAAAAGTGCACACTTAAACGGGGAAGGCAATGGCACCCTACCCCAGTACTCTTGCCTGGAAAATCCTATGGGCGGAGGACCCTGGTGGGCCGCAGTCCATGGGGTCGCTAAGAGTCAGACACGACTGAGCGACTTCACTTTCACTGTTCACTTTTATGCATTGGAGAAGGAAATGGCAACCCACTCCAGTGTTCTTGCCTGGAGAATCCTGGGGACAGCGGAGCCTGGTGGGCTGCCGTCTATGGGGTCGCACAGAGTCGGACACAACTGAAGCGACTTAGCAGCAGCAGCACACTTAAAAATGGAAAAAGTAGAAGAATGTTCAATAGAAATAAGTCTTTCTCCTGTATGTGGGCTGTGATGACAGATTTTCTCAGGTCTCCTAGGCATGTACCAGCAATATACCTGTGTGTATACGTGTGTCATTAATTTTTTTTCTTTCATTTTGCAAAAGTGGTACTGAATGGTGGGGTAATTAGAATCACAGACTCTGGAGGCAAAGTCCCTGGGTATAAATCTGAACTCTGTCATTCCCAAGTCTGTGGTTTTGGGCCACTCATTTCACCTTCCTGTGCTGTTCACCAATCCGTGAAATGGTATAACAGCACCTACCTCGTGGACTTGTTGGAGAATTAAGCAATATCTGTAAAACTCTTAGAACAGTGTCTGGTGCTCAATAAAATATTGGCTCATTTCTGCACCGTTTTCATATTATATGTCTCATATATGCATGTATAATTTTTATATGCTTTTCTAATATTCTTTTTCTGCACCTTGCTTTTTTTTTTTTTTTTACCGACTCAGTGTCATTCAGAGATCATTTCAAAGGCACAAGAGTAGGTCTCATATCCTTTTCTTTTTTTTTTAATTTATTTTTATTTGGGGTTGCACTAGGTCTTCATTGCTGTCTCTAGTTGCAGTGAGCAAGGGCTACCCTTTGTTGCAGTACGTGGGCTTCTCATTGCAGAACACAGGCTTCAGTAGTTGTGGGACAGGGGTTCGTTAGTTGTGGCTCACGGGCCCTAAAGCTTGTAGGCTTCAGTAGTTTCAGCACATCAGCTCAGAAGTTGTGGTGCATGGGCTTCGTTGCTCCTCAGCATGTGCAATCTTCCCAGACCAGGGATCAAACCCGTGTCCCCTGCATTGCAGGTGGATTATTATCCACTGCACCATCAGGGAAGTCCCTTATATCCTTTTTTTATGTCTGCTGTGCCTCCTCTAGGACACACATCCCACAGAATACTAGAGTGGGTTGCCATTTCCTACTCCAGGGAATCTTCCTGACCCAGGGATCGAACCCATGTCTCCTGCGTCTCCTGCGGCAACCTCACTGGCAGGCAGATTCTTTACCACTGAGCCACTGGGGAAGTCCAAGTTATTTCCATGTTTCACTAATGGACATGTGGGTGGCTGCTAGTCTTTTGCTAGCATAAATGAAGCTGTAGGGTGTACCTTGGGCATGTGAGTAACAGGCACTTTTTCCTGGTGCGGTTATATTCCAGAGTCAGCGGGTACCATGAGGACACCCCAGTCTCTCGGCCTCTGTGAATCTAGAAGGGCTCAGGTACACAGCTGCTGAGTTTCTTCCCTCAGATGAAGTCACCCTCCCTGATCTGTGGGGATGGGCTAGGGGGTGGAGGGGCACAGACTTTCATCAGCTCTTTATTTACATGGAACACTTATTCTGCGCTGTGTTGCACAGAATTGGAAACAACAATGATAGATAAAGCCCCAGGCCTGCCCTCACAGAGCCTGCGTTGCAGTGGGAAACAGAGACCCATTCCCAGGCAGCCATAGCCTAGTGTGGTCAGGGGAGGGATGAGGGCTGCTCCTGTATCACAGACAAGACATGAAGGAAGGAAAGTGCTCAGGTGGTGACAAAGTAGGGAATAGTATTCCAGAAGGGGTTTATAGTGTGTGCACAGTTCAGAGGACAGCCAGCATACTGGATCAAGGATATTCAAGACTAGGCTTTGGATCACAGAGAGAAACAGATGAGTGGATAGGAGGGACAACAGGCATCAGTTTATGCAGAACTCTGGAAAACAATTTAGTCTGGATGTTTCCCTGGGGTCCTGGGGAGGTACGGAAGGTTCCCAGGGTGTTGTCCCCAGACCATTAGTATCAGCATCACCTGGATTCCAAATGCTCCAGCCCCATCTAAAAACTTCAGTTCAGTTCAGTCGCTCAGTCGTGTCCAACTCTTTGCGACCCCATGAACCTCAGCACTCCAGGCCTCCCGGTCCATCACCAACTCCCGGAGTTCACTCAGACTCACGTCCATCGAGTCGGTGATGCCATCCAGCCATCTCATCCTCTGTTGTCCCCTTCTCCTCCTGCCCTCAATCCCTCCCAGCATCAGAGTCTTTTCCAATAAGTCAACTCTTCACATGAGGTGGCCAAAGTACTGGAGTTTCAGCTTTAGCATCATTCCTTCCAAAGAACACCCAGGGCTGATCTCCTTCAGAATGGACTGGTTGGATCTCCTTGCAGTCCAAGGGACTCTCAAGAGTCTTCTCCAACGCCACAGTTCAAAAGCATCAATTCTTCGGCACTCAGCCTTCTTCACAGTCCAACTCCCACATCCATACCTGACTTCAGGGAATCTAAATCCCTGGGGGTGGAGCCTAAACCTGTTTTAACAAGCCCTTCTGATTGAGTCTAATGCACTCTGAAGTTTGAAAACCACTGGAGTTTAAAGTCAGCTTTGCAATCCATCAAAAAGTCATGGTCGGGGGAATTCCCTGGCGCTTCAGTGGCTAGGACTCCAGGCTTCCACTGCAGGGGGCTCGGGTTCAGTCACTGGTGGGATAACTATGATCCCAGCAGCAAAATAAAAAGACAGTCTGAGTCTTTAACTGTTAGGCGTCAGAGTACCAGTGAAAACTGTTAACTTATTGAATATTTTATTTGTGCCATGTAGTCTTCACGTGTTATCTTATTGACTTCTCAAGACAACGCTATGAGATGACTGCCTTTGTCTTTGTTCTGCAGAGGAGGGTTTTAAACCGCATTCAGATTAATTTCCCATACGGAGCCCTAATTTTTTTTTTTTTCACTAGAATTATGATATCAAAGTCTGATTGGGTAGAAGGATAAGTAGGCCAGAACCACCAATAGGAACTCCCTGAAGGCCTTCCTATCACAAACTTCGTCCGCAGCTCCCTCTGCAGTCCAGGGCCCGCGCGAGTTCTCCCTCCCTCTGTCCCTCAAGACTTAAGCGCTAGTCGGGAAGCGCGTTGCCACGGAGACAGGCGGGCGAAGCAGCCGTGCCTCGCGGAAAGCAGAAGTCGGTTTTGGAAGTGTAGGCGGCCATTTTGAGACCGGGCAAGAGGGGCGGGACTGGAGCGGCAGAGTGACGGTTGACCGGTTTTAACTTAGTGACTGGTACCACCGGGCCGGGAGAAGAGGGAGTGCCTGGGGCCTCCCTGGGAGGGATGCAGGGGGTGGGGGCGGGGTTAAGAAGGGGAGGAGAGGGGCGGGGGGAGGCGAAGCGGGGAAAGGCTGAGGAAAAGGAGGAGAGTCCAGGGACTCCACAGGACGGGCAGGGCGGAGAGAGGGCGGGGCGAGGTGCCTAGAGAGGCCAGGAGAAGCCGGGAGATGAATAGGGGCGGGGCTAGAAGAGGCGGAGCTTAGAGCTGGGCTAACCAGGGCATGGAAAGAGGTGGCGAGAAGAGGGGAGACAAGGTACCGCGGTTCAGCGGGAAGGTGAAGACCGAGAAAGTGCTGATAGACAAGGCAGCGCCGGCAGGGAACGAGGAGTTGCAGGGCGAAGAAAGGGTGCGGAGCGAGCGGAAGGCCAATGGCGAGGAGAGTTCCCAAGGCAAAGAAAGGGTCGCCAACGAGAAGGGGCGGGGTTATAGGAGGGGGCGGGGCAAAAAACAGGCTTGGGAAGAACATCTCCCCCAGGATGAGGGGGGAGGGCGGATCGATAAGGGGAGGGACAAGGCGCAGAAGACGAGCGAGGGGCAAGCTACAGGCGAGAAGTCGAAGCGAGAACAGGGGAAGAGGTGGGGCGTGGGGAAGGTACAGGTTCGGGAGAGGGACGGGTCTAGAGGCAGGATCTGGTACCTGGGCAGGGCCGGAACTCGGAGAAAGGGGCGGTGCGGAGAAATGTGGGAGGGCGGGGCAAGACGTGGGGGCGGAGCCAGGTCCAGGTATGCGAGGAGAAGAACTGGGGGCAATAAGTGGGGCATAGCTAAACCGGGAAACAGAAATAGAGACCGACTGAAGAGTAGGGGTCGGAGGCAGAGCACAGGCAGAGCAAAGAAGGATAGGGCAAGGTTAAGGGGTGAGGCTGGGAGGCCGGGCGAAACCAGAGGTAGGGGCATGGCCAGGAGCAACAGTAGGGGAGACCCCTGGAGTAGCAACAGAGGCAGGGTCCGGAAGAGCAGTAGTTGCCGGCCGGAGGTCTGGAGCAGAGGTGGAGCCAGAAGCAAGAACAGGAGAGAGGCCAGGAGCAAGAGCACAGGCGGAGCCGGGAGCAAAAACAGGAGAGAAGCCAAGAGCGAGAGCAGGAAAGGAACCTGGAGCAAGAACAGGGCCGGAGCCAGGAGCAAAAGTAGGAGTGGAGCGAGGAGCAAGAATAGGGGTGGGGCCAGACGTATGAGCAGAGGCGGGACCAGGAGCAGGGACTGGGCGGGGCGCAGGAATAAGGCGGGATCTAAGTCGGCGCCTACCTAGAACAGTCTGGCCGGCTGGTGACCTCCACCTTCTCCAGGTTGAAGCCACGTTACCCACTTGCCCGAGATGTTCCCTGTGGGCCCTGTTCCGTGGCCGAGGCTCCGAGTCCTGTGGGCGCTGTGGGCACTGCTGGTGGTGCTGTTGGCACCGTGGAGGTTGTGGGCGATACAAGAAACCCAGGAGTGCACCTGGCAGGTTGTCCTGAACAACTTAGAGTCAGTAGGCATGAGCGACGCGATCGATCATTTCGTCGATCAAGAGCTGTACACAGTGGACAAAGTGTTCGACCTGCTAGTGGACGCGCCCATCGACCCGGACGAGGTGAGGGGACTGGGGGCAGGCGAATGGAAGAGGTCCTGGAGCTGCACCCTTCTGGGCTCTGGACATTTGCTCACCATCTCCTTGCAGACATACTTGGGCTTTCCTTACTACCTGAAGATCAACTACTCCTGCACAGGAGAGGTGGTGAGTGGGTGCAGGGGCAGGGGATGTTCATTCTGTTGGGGCCTCAGTTTTCCCCCTTTCTAACTTTTAAATAGGCATGCCCCCATTGAACCCCAGGGACCTTAAAGATTCAAGAAGATTCCTGGTATCTCACCAGGCACATTGTTGGTGCTTGTTAGCTTTTAATTTCCATTAAAAAAAAAAAAGAAAAGAAAAAAACCAGAGAGATATTCCCTGGTGGTCCAGTGGTTAAGACTAAAAGCTTCCAATGCAGGAGGCACAGGTTGGGCCCCTGGTCAGGGAACTAGGATCCCACATGCCAGATATTGGGGTCAAAAAGAAAAAGAAACAGATATTTTCCTCATAAAGTAAAGAAAATATTTGTTTAAATTGAGATAGAATTCACATGTCCTAAAATTCACCATTTAAAAATATACAATTCAAGAGTTCCCTGGTGGTCCAGTGGCTAGGACTCCGGGTTTGGTGTTCAGGGAGCATAGGTTTGATCCCTGGCTGGGGAACTAAAATTCTGTAAGCTGCCCCTGGAGACCACTAATCTGTTTTCTACTTCTGTGAAATTGTTTATTCTGGACATTTTATGTAAGAATGGAATCAAGCAATATGTGGCCTTTTGTATCTGACTTCTTCGACTTAACATGTTTTCAAGACCCATCCATAACATGGATCAGTATTTCCTTTTTATGGCTGAGTCACTGATGCAATGGACTTGAACTTGGGCAAGCTTTGGGAGATGGTGAGGGACAGGAAGGCCTGGCATGCTGCGGTCCATGGAGTTACAGAATCAGACACGATTGGGCGACTGAACAATATTCAGTTGTACGGATGTGCTACATTTTGCTTAGCCATTCATTAAGTGATGGTGATTTGAGTTATTTCCACTTTGGGGGAGGTTATTATGAATGATGCTGAGTTTGTGTAAGCATCTGTTTTCAGTTGTCTTCAGTATATACCTAGGAAGTGAATTTCTGGGTCACATGATAACTCTGTTTCACTTTTGAGGACCTGCTAGGCTGTTTTCCAAAGCAAATCCACGTCATTGTACCTTCTTATAAACAGTGTATGAGGGGTCCACTTTTTCTATATTGTCATTTGTTATTGTCCATTTCTTTGGTTCTTGCCATCTAGTATGTGTGAAATGGTATCTCAGTGTGGTTTTGATTTGCATTTGCCTCATAACTAATGATGTTGAACATCTTTTCATATGCCCATTAGCCATTTATCTGTCTTCTTAGGAGAAATGTCTGTTCAAATCCTTTGCCCGTTTAAAAACCGGGTTATTTGTCTTTTTATTGTCACATTATAAAATTTCTTTTTATATACTGGGAAGTAGTTCCTTCTCAGATATATAATTTGTAAATATTTTTCACTTCCCATGTCTTTTCACTTTCTTAATGATGTCCTTTAAAGCACTAAAGCTTTACATTTATTGAGATATAATTCACATACCATACAATGGCACCACAGTTTTAATTTTTGATAAAGCCCAATTATCAATTTTTTTTTTCATTTGTTGTGGGTCCTTTTGGTGTTGTCTAAGGCTTTACCTAACCAGAAGTCATGAAAATTTACTCCCATGTTTTCTTCTAAGAGTTTGTTTGTTTTAGGTCTTATGTTCAGGCCTTTGATTCATTTTGAGTTAGTTCTTGTATATAGTGTGAGGTAGGGGTCTAATTTTTACCTATGAATATCCAGTTATGCCAGGACTGAAAAGAGTATTCTTTCCTCATTGAATTGTCTTGACATCCTTGTCAAAAATCAATTGACCATAAGTATAAGGGTATATTTCTGGATATAATTCTATTCCACTGTTCTATATGTCTGTCTATATGCCAGTACCACACTGTTTTGACCACTGTAGCTTTGTATTAATTTTCAAATTGGGAAGTTTGAGTCCTCCAAGTTTGTTCTTCTTTAAGATTGTTTTGGCTGAAATAAGCAGAGTGTTGTGGTTTAGAACTGAAATTCTGAAGGCTACAGACCCAGGTTTGAGTCTACCACGGACTCATATTTGTCTGGAGGAAGTATAGCATGATTGTGAATCCTTTGAGCTCTGAAGCCAGGCTGCCTGGCTTCAAACACCAGTCTTGCTCATAACAGCTGAGTGATCTCAGGCAAGTCACTTAACTTCTCTGTAGCAAAGTCTCTTCATCTTTAACAAGGCTACAATAATGATTGTACCCACTTCATAAAATGATTAAATATGTGTGAAGCACTGAGCACAGTGGCTGGTTCATAGAAAGAGAACACTAGCAATAAGTTTCTAGAGTGTGACCTGGGCAGAGAGTTGACTCCATCAACCTTCTCTCCTTATCTGTGAAAGCCTGATCAGATCAGATCACATCTGTCGCTCAGTTGTGTCCGACTCTTTGCGACCCCATGAATTGCAGCACGCCAGGCATCCCTGTCCATCACCAACTCCCGGAGGTCACTCAGACTCACATCCATCGAGTCAGTGATGCCATCCAGCCATCTCATCCTCTGTTGTCCCCTTCTCCTCCTGCCCCCAATCCCTCCCAGCATCAGAGTCTTCTCCAATGAGTCAACTCTTCACATGAGGTGGCCAAAATACTGGAGTTTCAGCTTTAGCATCATTCCTTCCAAAGAAATCCCAGGGCTGATCTCCTTCAGAATGGACTGGTTGGATCTCCTTGCAGTCCAAGGGACTCTCAAGAGTCTTCTCCAACACCACAGTTCAAAAGCATCAATTCTTTGGCACGCAGCCTTCCTCACAGTCCAGCTCTCACATCCATACATGACCACAGGAAAAACTGTAGCCTTGACTAGACGAATCTTTGTTTGCAAAGTAATGTCTCTACTTTTGAATATGCTATCTAGGTTGGTCATAACTTTCCTTCCAAGGAGCAAGCATCTTTTAATTTCATGGCTGCACTCACCATCTGCAGTGATTTTGGAGCCCAGAAAAACAAAGTCTGACACTGTTTCCACTGTTTCTCCATCTATTTCCCATGTAGTGATGGGATCAGATGCCATGATCTTCGTTTTCTGAATGTTGAGCTTTAAGCCAACCTTTTCACTCTCCACTTTCACTTTCATCAAGAGGCTTTTCAGCCCTTCTTCACTTTCTGCCATAAGGGTGGTGTCATCTGCATATCTGAGGTTATTGATATTTCTCCCAGCAATCTTGATTCTGATAGTCATTCCTTTATCTGTTCATGCAACACTGAACTCTGAGTTAGACCCTCTTTTTTTTTTTTCCCACAAAGGGGTGGGGAAGTGGTACAGTGATAAACAATGTGGCCTGATTTTTCTTGTGGATTCAGCCCACCAGGGAAGCAGACAATCAACAAGTAAATACAGAAAACAACTTATTAGTGTAATCAGTGCAAAGATGGAAATAAAGTGAGGTGAAGGCGTTAGCTGGAATGGTTGGGGAAGATCTCTGAAGAGCTTGAGTAGAGGCCTGAATGACGAAAAGGGAGAGAACTGGGGAAAACATTGGAGCCGAAGGAATGGCAGGTGCAGCAGCCCTGAAATAGGACCGAAGCCGGTGTATATGAGGAACCACCCAGAGCCCGTGTGTGGCTGGAGCAGACTAAGCGAGGGGGACAGTGGGAGGGGAGAGTGAGACCTGGCTTTCTCTCTAGTGAGATGAAGCCATGAGGTTTTGAACAGAGGAAGGATGCAGTGGGATTCAGGTGTTAACAGGCTGAATGGGGGTGCAGAGCAGGAGCAAGGAGACAGGGAGGAGGCTGATGCTTGGTCCAGACAAGAGTTAAGGGTGAACAGCACCAGGGCAGTTGTGGCCACTATAGCCCTGATAAGGAAGAGGTCCCTAACACATCAGCACCTGCTCTCCTGTGATTGGAAGCCAGAGGTAGGGCTGGGGCAGGTATAGGGGGCAGGATTGAAAGGGCCCGGGCCGAGGCATTCCTCAGAATGAAGGCCTGTGCCAAAGGAATGAGACTCATTAAATCTCCCACCCGTGTCTCATAGCTCCCCCCACACCCCTGCCCACAGTGACTTGAGCACAGCTGTCTCTTGGGGATGCCTCCAAGCCTTTGCTAATGCTCTTCTAGAGACTTCCCTGGTGGTCCAGTGGTTAATGCTCCATACTCCCAGTGCCAGGAGCATGGGTTTGATCATTTATCAGGGACCTGCATACTGCATGATCCAGCCAAAAAATGAAATATTAATGCTGTTCTATACCCTAGAATGGGCTTTCCTTGGTAGCTCAGCTGGTAAAGAATCCACCTGCAATGCAGGAGACCCCAGTTTGATTCCTGGGTTGGGAAGATCCCCTGGAGGAGGGCATGGCAACCCACTCCAGTGTTCTTGCCTGGAGAATCCTCATGGACAGAGGACCCTGGCAGGCTATAGTTCTTGGGGTCACAGAGTTGGACACAACTGAATGACTAAGCACAGCACAGCACATACCCTAGAATACATGTCTTCCTCCTTCCATCTCCACGCTGTCAGGGGTCCCCAAACTCTGGGATCTAACGCCTGATGTTCTGAGGTGGAGCTGATGTAATACTAATAGAAATAAAGTGCACAATAAATGTAATGCACTTGAATCATACCGAAACCTTCCCCCCACCCCCCACCCCTGGTCAGCGGAAAAATTTAGTCCCCACTAAACTGGTCCCTGGTGCCAAAAAGATTGGGGGCTGCTCTAAGCCCTGCCCTCCCTTCTTAGCCCAGCCAGGATCCTGGCATTTCTGGGAGGTTGTCCCTGGCCGCAAGGTCACCCTTGTCCCTAGTTCCTTTCTGTCTAACGGCCCCTGCCTGCCTGCTTGCTAAGTCAGTCATGATTGACTCTTTGTGACCCTATGGACTGTAGCCCCTCCAGGTTCCTCTGTCCATGGGATTCTCCAGGCAAGAATACTGGAGTGGGTTGCCATGCCTTCTCCAGGGGCTAACTGCCCCATCATACCCCAGATCCCAGTCCCTAAACCAGAAGCCCCAAGAGTGAGAATGGAATCCCTGAAGTGAGGGAAGACGCTGCTAGTAGTTATGGGTGCCAGGTGCTCTCACCTTTACATTTTTGTTTATACCATGCTTTCTTGCCCTATGCATTCCCTATGTCTAATTTCTGTCTGAGGACCTTGCTCTGGACTCACCTCCTCTGGGAAGACCTCCTGACTCCCTTCCAGCCAAAAGCACCTCCGCCCCTCTCCTAGACTGGTCCCGTCCCCTCCCAAGCCCCAAACCTAGAACATGTTCTCTGACCTTCCCACGGTGGAGAGTCTGTTCCCCTGACCCAGCCTAGGAAGAAGGCAGGCTAGTTAAGGTGGGGTCAAGGCAGGGGGACCCACAGGCTCTCTTAAGGACACCCCTGTGGGCCCATCTCACCCTCAGTCCTCTGAGGCCCTGGTCCGCAAGGGCCACCTGACAGGGCTGAAGCCAGTGGTGCTGGTCACCTTCCAGTCCCCAGTCAACTTCCATCGCTGGAAGATAGAGCAGCTGCAGATCCAGATGGAGGCAGCCCCCTTCCAAAGCCCAGGTGAGCCTGGAGGGTCACTGCCCGCCTGGTGGGTGGGGGCGTGGCCGTGGGGGCGTGGCCAGGGAACCTCAGCAGGGTTCATGGTCTCAAGGAGCAGCTAGGAACATCAGAGGGGCCTATGACCTGGTGGGAGTGTGGGGGTGGTTGGGGGCCTCACAAGGATCTCTGACCTGGGAGGGGGTGGCCAAGGAGACCTCAGCAGGTTCTGGGGCCCAGATGGGGCCACACAGAGGCCCCAGGGGGATCCATGGCTGACAACGGAACATGCTGAGTTGCGGGGGAATCCCAGTGGTTTGTGGCTGGGGTGGGAGGAGGCTACTGGAAGGCCTCAGCAGCCTCAGTGCCCACCGCCTGCCAGCAGAGAGATGTGACGCAGAGGAGGTGTGTCTCATGAGCTGGTACACACCCATGCCTATCAAGAACGGCAGCGTTGTCATGCGCGTGGACGTTAGCAGCAATGGCCTGGGGCCCTTCATTCCCAATAAAAGGTGCCCTTTCCCTGATCCCGGCTGGGTGAGGCGCGGAGACTCTGGGAGGGGCTTCCTAATTGCCAGATTCCCATAGAAGACAAAGAGGGGTCCTCAGGGAGGGAAAGGGGCAAGGAAGTGGCTGTGAGCTCTGGCAGCAGCCGGAGCCCACACCCGTGCTTGCCCCACACCCACCTCCAGGTTTCGTGTGAACATCAATGGCTTCCTGAAGAGAGGGCGAGACGACGAACTCCAATTCACTGTGGGAAATGAGGTGAGGGGGCCCCGGTGATGGGAAGGGCCCCCGTGCCATGCTCTGCTAAGTACACATTAAGTCTTGACAGTGACCTGTGAGAAAAGGTCCTCTAGCATATCCATTTTAAAGAGCAGCAAACTGAGGCCCCAAAAGGATGGAGCCATTTGCCCACAGACTTGAAACTGTGTCCACCTGACTCCTGCACCCGTATTCTTAATCACAGTGCATTCATTCATTCAGTGGGTACTTCCTGAGCACAGAGTGTGGCACCATGGGAACATAACAGTGAACACACAGACCCAAATCTGTGCCTTCTCTTTGAGCTGACAGTCTAGTGGGAGAGACAGACATCAGACCAGCACACATGAGACCAGGTCAATTCCACAGCAGGTTAAAATGCGGTCAGTGTGCTGGAGAGAATTCAGAGTGAGGGGAATTAGGTCTCTGTAAGAGGGGGTGGCAGGGGCTTCCCAGGTGGCTTAGGGCTAAAGAATCCATCTGCCAATGCAGAAGACGCAGGAGACGTGGGTTTGACCCCTGGGTCAGGAAGATTCCCTGGAGTAAGAAATGGCAACCCACTGTGGTATTCTTGTGTGGGAAATCCCATGGACAGAGGAGCCTTGTGGGCTACAGTCCATGGGGTCACAGAGAGTCAGACAGGACTGAGCACACACAGGAGGGGCCGGCAGTGTTTAAATGGATGCTCAAGAAAGGTGTAATTGAGAAGGTCGACATTTGAGTACAGTCTTGGTGGAGCAGAGGCAGGAATTACATGGTTACTAGAAGAGCATTTCGGGCAGAGGGAACAGTCGGTATAAAGGCTCTGAGAACCAGTGAGGAAGCCCATGTGGCCGGGAGAAAGTGAGCAAGGGGGAGAGTGGTGGAGGATGAGGTCAGAGAGGTGAGGGAGGCGAATTGCACATGGCCTTGTGAGTCAGGGTAAGTTCTTTAGGTTTTGTCTTAAATGAGACAGAACCGTGGGAAGAGAGGGGCTTGTTGATCAGCCCTCTGGCCCCTGCCCTGCAGCTCTTCCATCTGATACCCCGTTACTTTATGAATGTCCCGTCGAGGCCACTGTGGTACACTGTGGACCAGACACCCGTGCTCATCCTGGGTGGCATCCCTGAGGAGAAGGCCATCCTACTGACTGACACAAACTTCAAGGACTTCTTTCTCGTGGAGGTGAGTCACTGCAGGGCAGATGGTGGGCTGGGTTTCAGCTCCTAAAGTGGAAAGGGGCCCAGTGCCCCAGAAGGGGTCCCCAAAGGCACACCAAAGCCCAGAAGAGGCAGATAACATCAACAAAAGACAGACTCTGCAGGCTGGGTTCAAATCTTCCTTCTTCCACCTCCTGGCTGTGTGATGTTGGGCAAGTCACTTCACCTACCCTGGCCTCAGATTCCCTATTTGTAAAATGGGAATGATATTTATATTTACTTTACAGAATGATTCTGAGAATGGCAAATGCATAGCAGTCAGATTCAGAACGAGTAATATGAGAGTTGAAGCTATTCTTATTTATAGGTCACCATTTGTAGTTTTGAAATCCAAAATCTTTGAAATGGCATTTTCACAATTCAAGGCTAAAACGCATTTGTCGAGAAGCTCTGACTTGAGCTGACAAAGCCTTCTTTCTTTTGTCTTTATGCATTCTGTTTAATAATATTCTGATGCTGCCCTGCAGAAATATTAAGGAATTTGATTATGGGGTGCTGCCCCAGGCCCCACTGGGTGTTTGGGTGGTATGTATGCGCCATGATGTGTGCTCAGTCACTCAGTCATATCCAGTGCTTTTGTAGCCCGCCAGGCTCCTCTGTCCATGGGATTTTCCAGGCAAGAATAGTAGAATGGTTTGCCATTTCCTAATCCAGGGAATCTTCCTGATCCAGGGGGCTCCAGCATCTCCTGCATTACAGGTGGATTCTCTACTCCTGAGCCACTGAGGAAGCCTCATATATGTATTGTCTTATCTTCTAAACACTGGGAAATTCTGAATTTCAATATACACCTGGCCTCTAGGGTTTCAAATTTGGGGTTGTGAGCCTGTATTACTTCTAAAACATGAAAGTAGTGTCTGAAGCAAGGTCCTTTCAGTGTGAAAGATAAACATGTTGGGGTTAATTGCAGTTGTAGGCAGAACTCCAAACCAGTTTGGTTTCAGCAGAGAAATGGGATTGAATAGGCGCACCCAACTGCAAAGCCCGAACACAGAGCAGCCTGCAGGCCTGGCTTGATTCAGGGCTCAAATGAGGACTCCAACTTCAGCTTCACTTCTTCTGGATTAACTCCATCCTCAAAGTGATTCATATCATCCCAGCTCATAGGCAGAGAAAGGAAGCACCTCTTTCCCAAATAGATTTTTTTTTTTTAAAATTCCTGAAATGTATTTGCTTGGTCCTGATGGCCCAGCTTGGGTCATGTGTCCCAAAAGAATGGAGCATGCCAGCTGGCTTAGCATGAGTCATGAGATCTATCCTAATGAGGAGGGTAACCAGAGACAAGAGACAGTGAAAGGATGACTCCCCCGGAGTGAAATCAGGGTAGCTTTGCCACAAGCTGGGGGGACAAGATGCTGGTTGTTAATTTTGTCTAAGGTAACAGTGCACCACAGCAACCCCTAAAGACTGCTTGAACCTCCTCACATCAAAGTTGAAAGTGCCATCCATGATTTTTTTTTTTAATATTTGTTTACTTATTTATTTATTTGGCTGCATCAGGTCTTAGTTGCAGCGCACAGGAATCTTCATTGCATCACGTGACATCTTTTGTACTGTGGCCCATGGGATTAGTTGCTCCGAGGCATGTAGGATCTTAGTTCCTCCACTAGGGATAGAACCCACGTCCCTTGCATTGAATGGCAGATTTTTATCCACTGGACCACCGGCGAAGTCCTCCCACACATGGATTTCTGACAACCCCACGTGGGTTAATGTTCTCTCAGTTCCCTCTGGCTCTGAAGTCCTGCTTCTGTTGAACTCCTCCTGTTTATAGAACATCTCTGGTCTATAGAGCTGTCCTGTCAGCTCTCACTGTGCTTCTGACCCAGGTCTTTGCAAACTGTTCAGTTTTCATGCTCCTGACCCAAACACACCCACAGGAGAGATGTAGCCAATACATTCTGCTGAAGAGATCTGGAGGGCAAAGGAGGGGAGTTATGTCATGAGAATTAAAGGTGCAGTTTCAACTTCAGCCATCCTTCTTTTCTTTTTTTTTTTTAATTTATCAAGATGAAAATCATAAAATTCATAAAATTCACCATTTTAAAGTGAACAGTGTAGTATCATCGAATATATTGGTATTGTGCAATCACCAACTCTATTTCCAAGGGATTTCCGTCACTCCAAAATCAAAGTCTATTTTTTTTTTCAAAGTCTATTTATTCTCATTTTTTAACCAGAAGGACTTTTCCCACATTGCAGTCTCTGCTCTGTTTTCCTTCTTTCTTCCTGTTTCACACCTCAGCACTCCTGTCACCTGCCCCTAGGATCTCATAAGAACAACCCCCACACCCCCGCCCCCCCACACACTATGCAGCTATCTTCAGCCCTGTGTTGGTCAAGTTTAGATGCTGTAACAAGAATTCCCCAGAAGCCTAGTGATTAGGATTCCAGGCTTTCACAGCTGTGGCCCAGGTTCAATCCCTGGTCAGAGAACATTCCAGAAGCTGAATGGTGCATCCAAAAAAAAAAAAAACATTAATAGATGCTGTATCACAGAGACCCCTGAGAGAGAACAGTTTTAATGGATGCTATTGCTCATTTGCCAAACAGTCCAGATGTGAGAGGAGAAGGCAATGGCAACCCACTCCAGTACTCTTGCCTGGCAAATCGCATGGATGGAGGAGCCTGGTAGGCTGCAGTCCATGGGGTCCAGATGTGAGAAACCGCAATCTCTTTTACTTTCCTGCTTCACCATCCTCTAGGCCCCAGGTGTTGATCTTACCCGTGTGATTGGAGCTGCCTCATGCCCATGTCCCTATTGAAGCCAGCTTGGAAGGAGAAAGCAGAAGTGAAGGGCAAGCTATTTTCTCTTAAGCAAGTTTCACTTGCAGTCACATTCCATTGCTGAGGAATTAGTCAGTTGGCAACATGCATTGCAAGGGAGGCTGGGAAGTCTAATTTCCACCTGGCTAGCACATACCCTGCTAAAACTCCATTACCAAGGAAAATGGGAGAAATGGAGTTGAGCCCAACTAGCCACCTGCGAAAGATGGAAGAGGGAATTTTTTTTTTTTTTTGGAAGAGGGAATTTGTTGGTTCCTGTAACCAAAAAAAATTCAGGACTTCAGGTCCAGTTTGATCCAGGATTTCAAACAGTGTCACCAAATCTGAGTCTCTCTCTCTCTCTACTTCTCAGACCTGGTTCCTCTGTATTGGTTTTCAGTTCAGTTCAATTCAGTTCCGTCACTCAGTCATGTCCAGCTCTTTGCAACCCCATGGACTGCAGCACGCCAGGCTTCCATGTCCATCACCAACTCCCAGAGCTTGCTCAAACGATTGACTTTATGCTCAAACATCTCTGGACTTGGAACTGCAAAGATTGCATCTTCTCAGGCCCACATCCAGTGGGAAATATCTTTCTCGTTATCTTCTAACCCCCAAATCACAAGATTCCTTCCACTTGGTGTGGCTCACCATTCGCCCACCTTGACTCAGTCACTGTGGTCAGAGAACCCCAGGCTGCTTGTTGAGGGAAATGAGTCAGAACTCTCAAACACTGCTCAAATAAGAAAAAAAAAAGAAGAAATCCAGCTGACTCACAGCTTTTCTTTTTCTCAGGCATGTGGAGGAAGAGTGGAGGTGTGATGATCTTCTAGTTTAACAAAGAAATTTTCCAAGTATTTCTTCCAGAAAACAGAGGCAGCACTTTAAATATTAACCGGGAAATACATTGTGATATCCATTCAAAATGACAGATTGAGAGGCTGCAGGTTCGTTCGCCCAGGCATAGCGACAGTCTGTAGTCTGCAGAAATCGCTCATGTACTGAATAGGGAAGTGAGAATGTTTATGTTCCTCTTAACTTGGTAAAATTTCCCTTAGCAGCAGAGCCTAGAGTTTTATTTTGATTTATACTTTTAAAAAGTAAAAAATAAATTTTTCTTGTCTTCATTGCACAGCATGTGGGATCTTAGTTCCCCAACCAGGAATCGAACCCATGCCCTGGACATTGAAAGCTCAGAGTCTTAACCACTGGACCACTGGGAAATCTCTGATTTATGTTTTTTGTTGGAAAAGTTAGTAGAAAATTCCACTTTCTAGTGGAAATTTTCAGTCAAACACAAAAGTAGAGAGAATTGTATGATGAACCCAGCTTCAATAATTAACATTTTGCTTTTTTTTTACCCTACTTTTTTTCCCCCTAGAATGTTTGAAAGAAAATTCTAGCCATCACACCATTTCACTTGTAAATTCTGGGACTACTTGAGGAAATATCTCTAACACATTAGGACTTTCAATAAATAAAATCACAATGTCATTATGATGCCCAGCAAAATTAACAATAAGCCCCTAATATTGGGTTGGCCAGAAAAATCATTTGGATTTTTTGTAAGCTGTTACAGAAAAATCCAAATGATTTTTTTGGCCAATCCAATATCATCTGACCTGGTCATAGTTAAATTTCCCCCATTATCTAAAAATGTGCTTTACAGTTGGTTTGCTTGAATCAGGATGTGCATGTTGCATTTGGTTGTAAACTCTCTTAATTCTCTTCTCACCTATAAGTCTGCTCTCCCCCGACCCACAACCATCAATCACTTTTTTTTTTTTCAGGTAATTTTAGAAGCCAGGCCTTTTGTCCTATGGAATTTGCTGCTTTTTTTTTTTTTTTGGCTGCTCTGGGTCTTCATTGCTGCATGTGGGCTTTCTCTAGTTGTGAATGGGGCCGGCTCTGGTGAATGCATGCTACTCTGCAGTGCCTGGGTTTCTCATTGCAGTGGCTTCTCTTATTGCAGAGCACTGGCTTGAGGCACGTGAGGTATACTAGTTGCAGCTAAAGGGCTTTAGGTGCTCCATAGCATGTGGGATCTTCCTGGACCAGGGATCGAACCCATGTCTCCTGCATTGGCAGGTGGATTCTTTACCACTGAGCCACCAGGGAAGTCCTGGCTGTTTTCTTCACAGAATCAATTAACTTATTCCTCTGGCCTTATGTATTGAATATTAGTCTCAGGGTGCCATAATAAAATACGACAGACTGGGTGGCTTAAGCACAGAAATTTATGTTCTTGTAGTTCTGGAGTCTGGAAGTCCAAGATCAAGGTGTCAGCAGGGTTGGTTTCTAGTGAGGCCTCTTTCCATGGCTTGAGGATGGCTACCTTCTCACTGTCCTCATGTGGCCTTTTCTCTGTGCGTGAGTGGAGAGAGAGATAGCTCTGGTGTCTCTTCCTCTTCTGATAAGGACACCAGTCCAATAGGATTAGGGCCCCATCCTTATAACCTCGCTGGACCTTAATTATCTCCTTTAAGGCCCCAACACAGTCATGTTGGGGGATAGAGCTTCAACATGTAAATTCTATCCACAACACCCTATATTGCCTATAAACCGGTAGTGAGTTCCAGAAGCTTGGTTAAAGTTATACTCAATCTTTTAGGCAAGAGCCCTTCATTGGTGGTGCTTTCCCACTGTTAATGATATTGCCAGTGTTAGTGATCAGTCAGTGAGTTCAGATAGCCAGTTGTTCAAATAGAATAGGATCGGGCCTTCGCTGGTGGTCTAGTGGCTAAGAATCCAACTGCCAGTGCAGGGGACATGGGTTTGATCCCTGGTCTGGGAAGATCCCACATGTCACGGGGCAACTAAACCCATGAGCCGCAACTACTGACGCCCGTGCTCTAGAGCCCATGCTCTGCAACAGGAGAAGCCACTGCAATGAGAAGCCCTCGTACCACAACTAGAGAAAGCCCACGTGCAGCAGCAAAGACTGAGTGGAGTCGAAAATAAATGAATATAAAAAACACAGAATAGGATTATTAAAATGTGCCTTAGGCCAGGCATGGAATCTTTTGGATTCACATGAGGACAATCCTGACTGTGGCCTGGGGAACCAGCTGTGCTGAGCCCTGCTGAGTACATGGAGCACTGCCCAACTCCAGGGAGCACAGAAAGCCCCCACTGGCTCTGGCCTGGGTCACCTGCTTCCAGGGAAGTTTGTTGGGGGAAGTTCGGCCACCAAGATGCTACTGGAGGGTGAGCAGGAAGGGAGCCCTGGGGGCAGCCACATGTGTCCATCCCAAGCAGTGGTCAGAGCAGGTGCATCCCCATAAGGCGGGACACGGGAGTGGAGATCAAGGCCACCTGCTCACCACTGGCTCCACTCCCCTGCAGTTGAGCATTGACAGTTGCTGGGTAGGCTCCTTCTACTGCCCCCAAGCCAGCTTCACCGCCACCATCTACGATGCCATTGCCACTGAGAGCACCCTCTTCATCCGGCAGAACCAGCTCATCTACTATTTCACAGGCACCTACACCACACTCTACGAGAACAGTCATGGCAGCGGTGAGGGGTCACTGGCCGGGTCACATACCTGGGCGTCCTGAGCATCTTAGGCCGTGGGACCTGCCTGTTGGAGCCCCAGGGAGGGCACTTCAGGGACTCCATCACTGGAGGCACCTGGGAATGGAATTACCATGGGTGGGAGAGGGGGTTGTAGGAGGGACTTCCCAAGCTCCTGAAGCATCACTTCCCACCCTGCAGGCGCCTCCTCCTATCCTCTGTATGTTGTGGCAAGGCTTTCATCCAGACCTTCCCAGGAGTCTTGAACCAACTAAGGACAGAGAGAGGCCTGAGAGTGAAGGGAGGGAGCAGAGAGAGAAAGACACACGTGCATGCTCACTCATGCAGAGGTGCAGAGAGGGTCAGAAAGACATACGAGAGAGAGATGCACACCAAGTGAGAAGTGTGGGGTACTGGGGAGGGGCAGGAAGTCAGACAAAGAGAATCAGAGATGGCCTGTTGGAAAGGCAGAGCCATGAAGGAGACTGATCAGGGAGGGAAACAGAGACTTAATTTTTTTTTAATTTACTTATTTGGCTGCGTCAGGTCCTAGTTGCAGCATGTGGGATCTTTAGTTGAGACATGTGATCTCTTAGCTGTGGCCTGTGGAGTTTAGTTCCAGGGGTTGAACCCAGCCCCTCTGCTTTGGGAGTGCAGAGCCTTAGCCAATGGACCACCAGGGGAATCCTGAGAGAGACTTTGGATTCGGCCTCGTCTTTTAAATGATATCAAAGCCCTAGTTCTGACCCCCGCCCCCTGCCCCTGCCCCATGTAAATGAGCGATGTGAACTTATAGGACCACAGAAACTTACACTGTAACCCCTGTTTCATTAGTGAGTGTTCCCAAAGGCTTTATTTTTCTCACTTTTCTTTGGGAACTTTGACAATGGGAAGAACCAGGTTAGAAAAGATGTAAGTCAAAGAAAGGGGTGTTTACTGGCTTAGCTATAAAACTCAGGAGCATGCTGGTTTCAGGCATAGCTGGATCTGGGGGCTCGAGGTCCCAGGCTCAAATGTCTATGCCGGCCCCCACAGAGAGATGGGTTCGAGTCCTGGCTAATGAGTGCATCAAGAGGTTGTGCCCCGTGCATTTCCACAGCAATGGCTCAGAGTATGTGATGGCCCTCACCGCTGGCAAGAACGAAGGTTACGTCCACTTTGGGACCATCACAGGTAAGGTCTGGGGTCTCCACCAGCCCAAGAGACCCCTCTAGATCCTCTCACTCTTAAGAGTTCTGACCCCAGGCCCTCACCTCTCACCTCTTCCTTCAGGAGGGGTCCCAGGCTGTGAGTCAAGATGGGTTTATGCCTTTGTAGTGGCAGGGCTTGGCGGGGCAGGGCGGGGGCGGGGGGCGGTAATGTATCTTTCACGATGTGTTTGGTTTCAAAGGGCAGAAGCCCAATTCAAAAATCATTTAAGTGTAGAAAATGTATAGACTTATTTAGATGAAAAGACCCAGATCCAGCATCAGGCATAGCTGGATCCAGGGCTTGCAGGGTGAATCGTCAGGACTATCCCTTGGCAAGGGAGTGTAGCCTAGGGATTATAGCATGGGTTCAGGAGACTGCTCTAACACACCCAACTCAAGTCACCTGTGGCTTTGGACAGGTAACTCAACCTCTCTTTTGGTGCTGAGAATACTAATACCCACATCATTGTGTTGCTATCAAGGTTAAATAAGAGCACTAGGGACATGGTGAGTCCTACTCAAGGCTTTATCATTATTAGCCCTGTAATTTGGCCTCATTTTCAGATAGATACTCCCCTCACAGGGGTTAGAGATGACATCCAGGAACTCAGGGCTCACATCTCCCACTGGTTTGAGTCACCCCTAGTGAGTGACAGCAGACTCTTTCCCCACTGGCCTTAGCACAAATCCCAGGGTTCACTCTGACTGGCCCATTTCTGGGTCATGTGCTCAGACCTGAGCCAATTACTGTGACCAGCAGGCAGACATATTCTGATAGGCCAGTTGTGAATGGACAGAAAGGCCAGTTGGGGGAGAGCTGCCCAGGGCTAAGAAGGAGGCACAGGTATTCAACCCTGGATAACTGAAGAGCTGACGTGGTGGGGTGCCAGATGGGCTGGGAAGGGCCTGAGCATTGCCCTGCTCTGCTCCTCAGATGGCCTTGTGTCCTTCCAGTTGCTGCCCAGGGGTCGGTCCGTGTGCAATGCAATTCTAGGTACCCCACTCCTACATGGGTCTGCGGGGGTGGGGAATAGGGTGGGCTTGGGGAGGTTGGGGGGCAATCGGGGATGTGGGAGAGCAGGGAAGGGTGGGAGAGGCCACGGGAAAAGACGGGCAGTTTCTTGGGGACAGGTGGAGAGTCACCAGGATAGACATGGCAGTCACAGAGACCATGGAGGGGGACGGGGCTGGAGGGGCTTCTCTGGATCTCTGTCTTCCCTCCCCAGTTGTCAACTGCTCCATCACCTGGGCCGTATTCATTGCTGGTGACTACAATCTACTGATGCTGGTGGAGATTGTAGGCCCTGCCTCCTCGAAGTATTTCCAGGTGGTCAGCTATGACCTGGGTAATTGGGGCACCATTGCGGGCTGCTAAGTGGGAAGGGGCAGGAGCTGGGGTTATGAACTGCTGTTTCATCCCGTGGCATCTGTGCTCAACAAATAGCGGAAAGGAAATGTGGCTCCTGCCACTGCTAGGTCAGCGGCAGTGGTGGAGAACAGGCTGAGTGGCCTGGGAACACTGAGAGGAAGTCAATGAGACTGGAGCAGAGGGGGAAGGGGAGGGAGGGAGATTGGAAGCATGAGCAGATATGAGACCTGGGAGGGCCTTGTGGCTCACAATAAGATTTGATGTGAGCTGACGGAGTGAGAATAGGGCTTCCCAGGTGGTACTGGTGATAAAGAACCCACCTGCCAATGCAGGAAACAATAAGAGACATGGGTTTGGAAAGATCCCCTGGAGGAGGGCATGGCAACCCACTCCAGTACTCTTGCCTGGAGAGTCCCATGGACAGAGAAGCCTCTAGGGCTACAGTCCTTAGGTTTGGATACTATTGAAGCAACTTAGCAGGTGTGCATGTACAGTTGTTTAGGCTGTGTCTGGAGCTCCCCAGCCAAGGAATCAAGTCCTCTGCCCTCACAGGACTATATCCTCTTAGAGGAAGTGCCTTTTTATAATTCACATGAAGAAATTCTAAGGACTAAAGAGCCTAGTGGGCTACAGCCCATGGGGTCGCAAAGAATTGGACACAACTTAGCAACTAAACAACAGCAACAACAGTGGGCCCAAATGGGAAGCTGTTGGGATGGGGTTGCAGGTGTTGGGGAGCTGAGGACTTGCTCAGTTGAAGGTCTTGAAAGCTCAGGGTCTCAGATTTTGCTGTGTCTTCCCCACCTGCAGTCACTGATTACCTGGTTGTGCTCTACACCATCCCGAAATTCATCCCTGACGGTAGGAGGGGAAGGTGGAGGGGGCCGGAAAAGTGGGTGGGTGCCAGGAGAGGCCCAAGCGACCCCACCTCACTGCTGTGTCCACTTTGCTGTGCCCCCTGCCAGCTCGAGGCCTGGAGTTCCTGATGATTCTAGGGACAGAGTCCTATACCAACTTTCCGATGGTCCCCAAGGGCATGTCCTACAACCCATATAACAACCTGCTGCTCATCTGGGGCAACTTCCTCCTTCAGAGGTATGGAGCTGGCCTCCCCAGCCCCACGTAGGGTGGGGCTCCTTTCTGAAGTCACCAAGTTTTCAGGGTGTGTATGCCCAAGGCCAGAAGTGATCAGAACCATCATGGGGGAAAACATGGATTGGGGTGGGCACAGATAGAATAGGGGAAGCTGATATTTTAAAGCTGGGAGTCCTTTGAACAAAACAAAACAAACAATGTTTTATCCTTATTTATTTTTGGCTCCACTGGGTCTTGGTTGCTGTGCATGGACTTTTCTCTAGTTGCAGCGAGCAGGAGATATTCTTTGTCATGATCCACAGGTTTCTCATTGCAGTGGCTTCTCTTGTTGCAGAGCTCAGGCTCTAGGCATGAGGGTTTCAACAGCTGAGGCACTTGCCCTTATTCGTTGTGGTGCAACGGGCTTAGTTGCTCTGCAGCATGTGGGACTGAACTCACATCCTCTGTATTGGCAGGCAGATTCTTAACCACTGGACCACCAGGGAAGTCCTAGTGGTGGGAATCCTTTCTTAAATGAAACCTGCTATGAGGACCCAACCTGTGTGAGCAATAGAGGGACATGGCCCGGGGAGAGGGTAGGATGCTTTTCACCCTTCAGGAAGCTGGAGGACCCAGAGCCAACTCTGTCGGGTGTTGGCAAACTGCCAATTTGGTCCAATTCCTGTTTATGGATGGGCAGGTCAACCAGAGGGTTTGGAGTCCCAGGCTTCCTTTGTGCGTTCTCATCAGGCTGGCGGAGAAGCGAGTAGATGGTTCCTGCGGCAGCAAGTCAGGACTAGTCAGGGAAGCAGATATTCCCCGGGCCTCACCTGGGTGTCCTGACCTCCCACCTCTGCCCTTTCAGTTTTAACAGTGAAAACTTCATTTACCTGGCGGACTTCCCCAAGGAGCTGTCCATCAAGTACCTGGTGAACTCGTTCCGAGGGGACATGGCCATTGTCACCGAGAATGAGGAGGTGAACTGCCCTGCCCCTCTCCCCACTTCCTTTCTGCCCAGCCCCAAAGCCCAGGGGTCTCTCTTCTACCCCACCCCCGTCAGGGTAAAAGGGCCCAGGAGAGGGAACATTCTCAGGGACCCTGGGGAATGGAAGGGCAGCAGAAGCTCCATTTATAGCTGAGAATCCTTGAACTCAAAAAGGATGTGTCTTTTCCAAAGTTACTCAGCAGGGTAAAGGGCCTGTGCTCAGAGTCATGAGGGGATGTCCAGAGGGAGTCCTCTTTCATTCTGCCATGCAGCTCAGCACACCTGATCCAGTGCTGGAGACATAGTGGCCAATGAGTCAGCTGTGGGCTCTGCCCTCACAGGGTCCCAGTGCAGTTGGGAGGATGGATTCATTCCCAGATAGTGTCAGTTCAGAGCAGCCAAGGCTGCAGTGAGGAAAACAGCACCCATGGAAGTTCAGACACTGTCTGGGGGTGTATGCGTCAGGGAGGGCTTCACAGAGAAGGCCACATGGAGGGGGGATGTGCTGGAGGCCGGAGAGGATCCTCCAAGCTGAAACTAAGGGGGGAGGTTTGGTCTACAGCCAAATGTGTTAGGGGATGAGAGGGTGGGCATAAGTGCAGAGGTGGGAAACTGAGGCCAAGGGGATGCTGAGACCCTGAAGGGGGCAAAGAGCAAGAAGGGAGACTTCCCTGGCCATCCAGTGGTTAGGACTTCACCTTTCATTGCAGCAGGTGTGGGTTCAATCCCTGGTCGGGCAGCTGAGATCGCACATGTCTCAGGGCCAAAAAACCAAAACAGAAAACAGAAGCAGTATTGTAACAAATCCAATAACAATTTTAAAAATGGTCCACATTAAAGAATAATCTTAGAAAGGGTGAGAAAGGAAAAAGAGGGCTTGGCCCTTAGATCCCCAGCCTCCAGGAAGTGTGTATATTAGGAATGGTTACATTGCAAGTAATAAAAACTCAAGCAGACTGAAACATTGAAGAAATGTATCATGGGGAGTGAGGGCTGGAAGCAGAGGTGGCTGGGTCTGAGAAGCAGAAAGATAGCTCACCTGGTCCCAGCCGGAGGTGAGCACCCAAGACTCACCCTCAGGGAATGGGGTCCTCACCCCTCGGGGGGGGGGAGGTCACAGCGCCCCTGGGCCTCACGCACACACCCGGCTGTCACACCCCCAGATCTGGTACTTGCTGGAGGGCAGCTACCAGGTGTACCAGCTGTTCCCATCCAAGGCCTGGGAGGTGTACATCAGCCTCCAGGTTCTTCAGCAGTCCTCTCACTACGCTCCCAATGAGACCATGGTCACCCTCTTCTATGAAGACAACAAACTGTACCAGGTGCCAGGGCAGGGGGACGGCGCGGGTGAGACGTGGGGGAGCTACAGGGTGGCTGACACCGGCTCATGTGGCCCGTGCCTTCCCACTGCAGCTGGTGTACCTGATAGACAACCAGCAGGGCAGGCTCGTCAAGAGGCTCATGCCCGTGGAGCAGCTACTGATGTACCAGCAGATCAGAAATGAATATGTCTTGGAGCGGCAAGGGTGAGAAGATACTGAACCATACAGATAGTCAGAGAGCCTTAGGCACTGGCGTGTGCAGCTCCCATTCTGGGGTGGAGGGGTGGGGAGGGGAGACCAAGCCATCCCCAGTGACAGCCTTTGGGCTCAAAGGAGGAGGGGTCTAACCCAGCCTGGGGGCAAGGTGCATCAGGGAGGGCTTCCACGAGAAGACGTGCATGAAAGGTGAGGAGAACTGACGAGGTGGTAGATGGAGAAGGGTGTTCCAGACAGGGGGAACCACTCGTGCCAAGTGGAAAGGAGATTGGGTGATCAAGAACTGAGAGGGAGCGTAGTATGGATAGAATGCATTGCCAATGAAGTGCCCTGGAGACCAAGTGGAAAAGGTGACCCTGGTGGTCATAGGGAGGAACTTGAACTTCATGGTCAGATTTTTACATCCTTCTGCTCACCTGCAGAGGAGCCCAGGGAGGCAGCTGGGAGTGGTGGAGGAGTGAGGTGGAAGAACCTTTAGAAGGTTGAGTACCGTGGAGGGGGTTGGGGAGAGTCTAGGATGCGGTCCAGGACTCTGTTCTGAGGGGCTGAGGGACAAGCAGATGAATATGTCCAGGGGCTGAACTGAGGAGGAAGGTCAGGGATTGCGTAGGTCAGCATCAGCTTTGCGTAGTCAGCCGCGCAGGAGTGGGAAGCAGGCCCGCGGAGGTTCCTGGTGAGCGGATCCCGGGAAAGTCAGCTTCCGTCCTCCACTACCACCATTCAGGGGCCACCTGACGCTGTCCTTCTCCAACTTATGCTCCTTCACGGTGATGCGTCTGCGGGAGCTGCCCAACCCGCAGATCTACACGCGCCAGGAGCGCTACCGCGCGCAGCCGCCGCGCGTCTTGGAGCCCTGGGGCTTCCATAGCGAGAACTCGCTGGCTGTCTATCAGGGCCTCGTCTACTACCTGCTCCGGCTGCACTCGAAGTACGACAAGGTGGGCGCCGTCCGGGTGGGCGCCATCCTGCCTGAGGCGGTATTGCAGGGGCTTCTACGCTGGAGAACCGCGGCGGAGGGCGGAGCAGAGCAGAGCCGCCTTGGTGCTTCCGAGGCTGAAGGAGGGCCGAGGAGGGGATCGAGCTCGGCTCAGAAGAGATGGCTTTGGGCTGGGGGCGGGGGTGGGCGGTCGGGCCGAAAGCCGGGCTTGGGTGTATATCTTTCAGTTTGGGTCAGGGGCTGGGACTGAGGCTGGGGACATTGCCTGCCTGGGCACGCCCCTTGACATACCCACCCCCTCTCCTCGGTGCCTGCAATTCCTGCAGCCATACGCGGACCCAGTGCACGACCCCACCTGGCGCTGGTGGAAGAACAAGAAACAGGACCAGGTGCGTGGAGAGGATGGCGAGTCTGGGGAAGGGACCGAGCCCGGATCTCCCCCTCACCGTCCCCCTGTCCGGGCACTGACTTTGCCCCGCACCCCGTCGCCTAGGATTACTACTTCTACCTGGCCAGCAGCTGGCGGAGCGCGGGCAGTGTCCACGTTGACATGACCAGCTACGAAAAGATCTATGACCTCAAGGCCGAGAACGAGCTGCCCGAGCGCATCTTCCTGGACAAGGGTACCAGCTACAGCTTCTCAGTCTTCTTGACCGCCCGGAAGCCGGAAGTCCAGCACGGTCTGTGGGCGTGGCCTGGGTGGTGCTGAGGAGAGGGGCTTCGACTGGGTCACGCCCCCAGCCTTAACTCCGCCCTCTGCTCCAAGCAGGCCCCTCCTTCCAGGTGCTGAGCCAGGTGGATCTGGCTGTGGTGCTGGCGGACCCCGACTGCATTGAGGCAATGGTGAAGGAGAAAGTCCTTGTTAATCGCAACTCTGTGCTTTTCTGGGTAAGACCAGGTGGAGAAGAGGCTCTGAGGTGATGGCGGAGCTACTGGGGCAGTGGACCTGTTAGAAGCCGCGGTTATATGAACGGTGCCTGGGTCCTCCTGCTGGCCTACTGACCCCTTCATTTCTGCCCCCACGCCCAGATTACGCTCAGTGATAAAAGGTCTTGCTTTGACCAGGGAATTAGTGGACATCACTTTATGAAGACCTCCATGCTCGTCAAGGTGTGTGGTCCAAGCCTGGAGGGGAGGGACGCAGATGAGGGGAAGGACTAAGCCATGGGGTCCCGTCTCATCTCCTGCTCCTACTCCGCAGGTGTTGGGCTCGTCTGGGCACTGCTTCCAGAACACGAACCGGGGGCCCCGTATGCAAGTATTGGACTTGGGGTCCTGGGCCCTGTGCTGGGAGGGAAAGGTGTGGGTCAGTCTCAGCAGGGTGGGATCTGAGGGCTCTAGCTGGGAATCCCATGAATGCCTTCCTAATTTTTTCTTTCTCATACATTTTTATCATTTACCCCACCCAGCCGCCCCCTCCCTGCTTTAATCCATTCATGTTTTCAGGAAGGGCTGCATTGCATAGATTGTACACAAATTTGTGTGTTCCTTCTCATACTGTCCTTCTAGGGGAAGTGACACAGCACTTGTTTTTCCAACTGGTCCAAAGGTTGCACGTGAACAAATTTGGCTCTCCCTTCATGCCTTGCTCTTCCTTTGTCCGCTCACACATGCTTTGTTCAAGCCTTTGGGTCTTTGGTTCTTCACCTGCTACGGAGGCAGATAGTGAGGCTCTGAGACATGCAGACATCTGCTCCAAGTAACCCCTGGAGCTAACAAGTGATAGAGGAGGCCTTGTTCTCACCCACTTCCCTGCCCACTCTCCAGGAGACAGACCCTGGTATTTCTCTTTCCTGGGTTAGTATGCGTGCATGCTAAGTCACTTCAGTCATGTCCAATCCTTTGAGACCCCATGGACTGTAGCCTGCCAGGCTCCTCTGTTCAAGAGATTCTCAAGGTAAGAATACTGGAGTGGGTTGCCAGGCCCTCCTCCAGGGGATCTTCCCAGCCAGCCCAGGGATAGAACCCTTGTCTCTTATGTCACCTGCATTGGTAGGTGGGTTCTTTACCACTAGTGCCACCTGGAAAGCCCAAGTTGCTATGACCCAGGGCAATTTATAAAAGGGACTTGTAACAGCTCCCAACTCCTTGGATTACATGGGATATTCAGGGTCAAATGCAGGGAAGAGTGACCACAGCCCAATAACTGTTTCCTGCTAAACTTAGCAGTGCACACTATTTTCCTCTTCATCGTAATCCCAGAAAGTCAGTTAATATTTATATTTGGGCCCAGCAGATCCCTTCCAGGAATCTGATCCGCAAAAGACGTGGAGACATTCTAAATGTTCGTTACTAGGGGAGTAGATAAATAAAATGTGGTACATCCATTCAGTGGAAAACTATGCAGCTATTTAAAAAGAACAGGATGTATGTGTGGGGTGGGGGGGTGAATTCCCTGGTGGTCCACTGGTTAGGAGTCAGTGCTTTCATTCTTGTGGCCCAGGTTCAATCCCTGGTTAGGGAACTAAGATCCCACAAGCCTGGTGGTGTGGCAAAAAAAGAAAGAAAGAAAAAAACAAGAGCAAGGGGGCAGAGAATGCCACATACTGCAACAGTGTATACTTGATATTGATAACATATTCATGTTTGCTTTTATTTTCATGAAGAAACTATGGGGAAAAGGGCAAGAAAGTATTCATAATGGTTCCCTACTGGTTGAATAAGCCCTTCCCTGGTGGCTCAGATGGTAAAGAGTCTGCCTGCAGTGCGGGAAACCCGGGTTTGATCCCTGGGTTGGGAAGATCGCCTGAAGAAGGAAATGGCAACCTACTCCAGTATTCTTGCCTGGAAAATACCATGGATAGAGGAGCCTGGCGGGCTACAGTCCATAGGGTCACAAAGAGTTGGACATGACTGAGCAACTTCACTTTCTTTCTTTCTTTACTGGTTGAATAGAGAAGAGTCAGGACAGTTGGAGAATAGGAATGGAAGTGAAATTTTCACTATGTATATATTTGTGTGTCTGTGTGTGTATCCCAATATATATCTACATATCTATCTGACCATGATACCCACCTAAAGATTGTTTTTAAAAAGTCAATGATTTTTAAAAAGCATCTACTCTTTTTTTATTGTAGCTTTTTACAAAAATAATTTTTTTTTAATCTTTGGTTGCACTGGGTGCTCCTTGCTATGTGCAGGCTTTCTCTAGTTGCAGCAAGTGGGGGCTACTCTTCACTGTGGTGCATGGGCTTCTCATTGGGGTGGCTTCTCTTGTTGCAAGACACAGGCTCTAGGCATGTGGGCTTCAGTAGTTGGAGCACTTGGGCTCAGTAGTTGTGACTCCTGGGCTCCAGAGCACAGGTTCAATAGTTGTGGCACTTGAGCTTAGTTGCTCCAAGGCTTGTGGGATCTTCCTGGATCAGGGATCAAACCCATGTATCCTACATTGGCAGGTGGATTCTTCACCACTGAGCCACCAGGGAAGGCCCCAAGATACTGTATTTTAAGAGGTGATGTGCACTAGGAGAAAAAGAAGGAGGCAAGAGGGCATAGGTAGGGAAGCCTTTTCCATAGGATGGCTCAGGGAAGACCCGGCTGAGGAGGAAATATTTGAGCAAAGACTTGAAGGAGGAGAAGTGAGCGTGTGGTTATGTATCAGAAGGCATGCCAGTGAGAGGGGACAGATAGCAGAGGCCTGGAGATGGGAGTATGTTTCCTGTCTTAGACTAAAGGAATAGCAAGGAGCAAGCATGGCTGGAGCAGGGTGTACAAGGAGGACAGTGGAGAGAGATGAGGTTGAAGAAGTGTTGGGCAGGTCACATGGGAGGCATCTGAGCAGAGGAGTGACTCAAGTTTCACAGAGTCCCTCTGGCTGCAAGTGTGGGACAGCCCGGAGGGGAAAGATGGGAACAGGGAGACCATGGGGAAAAGAAGGTTGGGCCAGCCCAAGTAGGGCAGAAGAGTTGGGGAAGAGAGTGGGTCTATCTTGAACTCTAGAGACAACAGGATTTCTGAATGGACTGGATGTGGGGTTGAGAGAAAGAGAGGTTTCCAGGAAGAAACCAAGGCTTTTTAGCTTGAACACGGAGGGATGGAGTGCCATGAACAGAGGTGGATTGTGGATAGATTGAATCTGAGAAATCTTCCCAGTGATTCAGTGGCTGATAGGTGTTAAGTCTTTGGCTCAGGCTCAATCTGTGGCCAAAACTCCTCTCCACAGAAGCCAGCAAGGCCAGATTTCAGTCTCTAGATGCCCAAGTCCTTCTGACAATGAAATCCTTGAGCCCTAACCCCAGAATGGGCCAGGAACCTTTCATTCCCAAGATACTGAACTCCCATCCTGGGCCCTACTTCCCTCATGTATCCCATGCATCCCCCAAGTGTACTGTTTAGGAAATCAGGCTCCACCTCAGCTCTTCATCTTATCTGTTGGCTATGCAGGCTTGTGGGATCTTAGTTCCCCAACCAGGAATTGAACCCAGACCCTTGGCAGTGAAATCAGAGTCCTAACCCCTGGACCACCAGGGAATTCCCTCAGCTTCAGCCAATTAAAGTCCAACTAGGAGCTGGGACTTTCCTGGTGGCTCAGACTGTAAAAAATCTGCCTGCAATGCAGGAGACCTAGGTTTGGTCCCTGAGTTGGGAAGATCCCCTGGAGGGGGAAATGGCAACCCACTCCAGTATTCTTGCCTGGGAAATCCCATGGACAGAAGAGCCTGGCGGGCTGCAGTCCATGTGGTCACAAAGAGTTTGACATGACTGAATGAGTAACACACAGAGGAGCTGGCTGCTCCATAGGCGTAGGTGTTAGGGGTTTTGTATGTCTTATTCTGAAGGCAGTTGGTAGCCACTTGACTCGGTTTGAATCCACATTCCCAGCCGTGTGTGTGACTGCGGATAATTAATAAGTGACTTGACTCCTCTGTGCCTCACTTTTGCCATCTCGTTAAATGGAGCTGTTAATGGTTTATATTACGCAAGGTTGTTTTGAGGATTAAACGAACTTGAATATGTAAAGCTCTGCGCAGAATCCTTCCACGCCTTGTGCACAGTAAGAGCTGTGCAAGCGCTTGCTGTTTTTATTGTTTTAACGGTAATAATAATAACCAGCTTGGCCCTAGTGAGGGTGAGCCTGGCAGGTAGCGGTGGTGTGTGGGGGAGGAGGGGTGTCCCTCCTGCCGGACCCCCAGATCCAGGCTTTTCTCCCCGCCCCCCTCAGAGCAACCTGATGGTGCCAGTGCTTATTGGCTGCCCGCCAGGCAAGCGCCTGGCCTTCGACATCACCTACACGCTCCAGTACAACCGCGCGCAGAACAAACACTACTTCGACTGCGTCAAAGTGGACCCGGAGATGCCCTGCTTTCTCTTCCGGGACAGTGGGTGTCCAGCGCCCTCTCCTTTGCCCTCCCCGGCCCTTCCTGCCTGCCCGCTCACTGCCCCCACCCATCCTTTGTTCTGCCTTTGGGTCCTTTCATCTCTCCTCCTTCCCCTCTCTCGTTTCTCCTCCCGGCCTCCACCCCTGCGACCCCACAGCCTTCTACCCATTCTTCTTGATCCAAGATTTGGTGACGGGCGATTCTGGCAGTTTTCAGGGCAGGTAAAGGAGGGGCCAAGCCAGCAGCTGATGGGAGTGGGCTGGGGGCAAGGGACTGGGGTGGGGGCGCGGAAAAAAGGGGGTGGTAGAGGTGAGGCAGGACTCCAGACAGCCCCTTCGAACCTCTGCTCCCCACAGCTACGTGCTGAAGGTGGTGGGCGGTGGGCCCACCCTTGACACCATCAAGGAATACAGCGAGGAGGAAATCTACCGCTTCAACAGCCCCCTGGACAAGTAATCCTTGTGGGACCGGGCCCATAATCGACCCCTCTTCCCCTGCAGGCCCCCTCCAGCTGCCCAGCCACAGACCAAACCCGGGCTGCAAGCCATACCCACAGGGCCCCGCCCACAGCGCAGGCTCCCAGGCTCCTGCAAACTCTAGCCCTCCTGTGGCATGAGGCTCCGCCCACCCAATCCCCGCCCCCTTCCCCGCCTCCTTTTGGGGCCTCGGTTCGCTGAGGCCCGGTCCCCCACTGAGGTTACCCCTGCCTGCGCAGGACTGGCAGCCTCATCTGGACCACGGAGAACACAACGACCACCGAGGACTTGGCCTTCAACATCATGTCCCACAACAGTTTAGGCATTGAGTGAGTGCCTGGGCCGACTGCAGGCCCCCTTCTCCCCCACCGGCCCACATTCTGTCGGGCCTTTCCATCCATTCCGCCTCCGGAGACTCCTTGGTCCTCAAGCTACACTGACTGTCTTTTGTGTTCCTCGAATGAGACTGACTTTGACCTTTATGCAGACTGGACCCTCTGTCCGAAGGACTGGTCCCTCTTAATCTTTCTTCAGGACTTAGTTCAGATGCCACTTCCTCCAGGAGGACTTTTCTGACTGTTCTAGGTGGGACAGTTGGCTCTCGCATCCTCCTGTACCTTCCCTATTCTCACTCTGACCCCTCTGAGCTGTCATCGTCTCCCGTGGAGTCTGTCTCTCTTATAAATCCAGGTCCAGAATAGATAACAGTATTTGTTGAATGAGAGAATGAATAAATTCATTCGTTCTTGGTAGGCATTTATTGACCTTTGAATGGAGGTATCAATGAATGAATAAAACAATGAAGTAATAACTTAGCATATAGCAGGAATTCCCTGGCGGTCCAGTGGTTAGAACTTTACGCTTCCGCTGCTGGAGGCCTGGGCTTGATCCTTGGTTGGGGAACTAAGATCCTGCAAGCTGTGTGGTATGGCCAGGAGAGGGAAAAAAATTAGCATATAGGGCCTCAGTAGCTATTTTTTTTAAAGTTCTCAAAATTTTTATTACAAACAGAACAGTGACAGAATATAAGCTTACAATTGTTGTTTAGTCTATGGGGTTACACAGAGTCAGACACGGCTGAAGTGACTTAGCAGCAGCAGCAGTCCATAAGTTGTATGACTCTTTGCCACCCCATGGACTGTAGCCTGCCAGGCTCCTCTGTCCATGGAATTTCCCAAGCATAAATAACTATTTTTGATTCAATGAATGAAAGAAAATGATGCCATAAGCAAATAAAGGAAACGAATGAGTGAACAAAGTAACCGACTTGCACCTAGTCAGTATTCAACCTACATTTATTGTCTATATGAAAAAAGGGATGAAGATACAACTTTGTACCTAGCAGCTGCTCCAGCTCCATTTGTGCCATGAAGGAATAAAGGCAGCAAAGAATAAATGAGGAATTGGCACATCATAGGTATACAATTCATAATCTAGATGAATACATAGTAACGGAGGAATTGATAACTCCCCTAAAGAAGGGAGGAAAAGAATGGATAAATGAACAGTCTGTCTCCTGGTAGGGGGTCAGTCAGCCTTACCAGCTGAATGAGTGAAGGTGTGAATCAGGGAGGGAGACAGGAGGCTGCACTGAGTGCTCATCCAGAACTTGTGGGGTAGAGGGGAAGATCAGGGGCTGTCATGCACTAGGCATGATTTGTACCACAAATGCCTGAACTTGCTCCCCCAGGTGGCTATGTCTGGAGAACTCACCATGCCATGACACCATTCCCCACAACATCTTTGCCCCTGAATTCTTCTTCAAGGTGTTGGTGAGCAATAGGTGAGGCACACACACAGCTGAGGCGGGATCGGGGGCTTCCTGGGGGAGGTGCCCACCTCCTCCCCACCCCATCCTGACCCCCATTCCCACCAGAGGTGTGGACAAGAGTACCTATTGCAACTACCAGCTCACCTTTCTGCTACACATCCATGGGCTCCCGCTCAGTGCCAGGCGGGCCTTCCTCATCCTCCTGGTAAGTGGCTGCCCTGGAGCTGCCCTGCCTGGTGGAGGGCCCCCCTACCCAACCCAGACCGCCTACCATTGCCTGTTGGCCCATTTCCTGCAGGTGTCAGCCAGCCTGTTTGTCGGCCTGGTGATTCTCTACATCGTCTGCTGCCTTCTGTCGCCCTACATGGTGAAGGCTTGCAATATCCTCCGCTGGAAGATCAACAGCATCATTGGCTTAGAATCTTACTACACCTACAGCACCCCCTCCGACAGCAGGGCCTTCAGATACTCCGGGACTGTGTCTTGGAGGAGCTCCAGGTTAAACTCCAGGGTTGTCTACAAGGGGGCAGAGGAGAACAAGGCTGAAACTTAAGGACGCCTTTAAGAGGAAGTCTACTACCTAAGCCTCTGGCCTGCCCCAGCACCACCCACCCTTGTCTCTTATTTCCTGGATTGCCTTGGACACGCAACCTATCGCTTGCTCATCCTAGGCCTTTCTCCCTGTTTTGCTTGAATTTTCACTTCACATTTAAGCATCAGCTATGGTACCTTGTAAGGACTCATGTTCAGTTAGCTTGTACCACCCAGCTGCATAGGTTATTAAAATATCAAAATCCTCCTGTGCCAAGCTGGTATATAGTGGCTTCTCTGTATGCCTTCTGGCTCAACCCCTCCCCAGTGTGCCCCAGACCTCCCTACAGTCCAGCAGGGTCCTCCATGACCCAGGCCTATTGCCAAGGCCTGCAGTCTGTTCTAATTGTTCAGTCAGTGCCTAGGTTTAAAACTAATTGTGAAAGATTTTGAAAGGCAACACCTATCTACCATCTAGTTTAAGGAAGGGTCTCTGGGGAGGTTTATATTTTTGTTTTAGTTGCAAGTAGCAAAAATTTCTGTGGTCCACATGGATATGGTAATTTATGGACTTTGTTAAGACGGGCTTCAGGTACAGCTTGATCCAGAAGCTTCAATGTCCATAGAATTCTGAATTCTGGCTCCATTTCTCTAGCCTTCCCTGCCCTGCCCTCATCTGAGGGTGGTCTCTGACCTCAGGCCAGTGCATCTCACATTCCGAGGCAGCGCATCCATATGGTTTATTATCTAGAGAAAAAAAGGGGCTGGAGTCCAACATTCCCAGGCAAAAGTCGTCCTGGTCACTCTGATTGGATGGAGTTGAATCATAAACTCAATACTTTGCCACTCTACCAGACGGATGAGACCTTGCTTGGCTTAAGCCCTTCAGAACCCACCCCCTGGAGCTGAGGGCTGTCAATCCCATCCTAATCTCTTGCTTATTTGTGGGGAAAGAATGTTCTTGTAAGGAACATGTGGGTCAAGAAGGGAAAAGAAGGATTTCCCTGGTGATCCAGTGGTTAAGAATCCATCTGCCAATGCAGGGGACATGGGTTCCATCCCTGGTTCAGGAAGATCCCACATACCTTGGGGCAACTAAGCCCATGCACTCCAACTATTGAGCCCCTGCACTCTAGAACCCGGGAGCCTCAACTTCCGAGCCCATGCACCACAACTACTGGAGCCCACATGCCCTAGAGCCCATGCTCTGCAGCAAGAGAAGCTACTGTAAAGAAAAGCCTGCATGCCACAAAGAGAGCGTATCCTCCACTTGCCACAACTAGAGAAAACCCACACCCAGCAACAAAACTCCAGCACAGCCAATAAATAAAAATTTAAAAATAAAAAAAGAAGGGAAAACGGAGACCAAAAGTCAAAAAGCAAATGTGCCCATGTCCTCCACTTCCTGTCCACCCAGTAGGCTCCACTCTAGCCCCTCCCCAGAGGTCTTGGGTGGAGTGACTGTGCAAGTCCTCTGACCAGCCCCTCCACTGTTTCACTATAGAAGCAGAGCCCCAGGGGACACACCCTCTGAGGGGTCACCAGGGCAGACAGCTGAACCAGCTTGTCCATGTTGAGGCAGCATAGCTCCAGAGCAGGTAAGGCCATTGAGGTCACATTATAGAGTTTGGGAAGCATCAGAGGAGCATTCAGAGTGGAGAAACTGAAGGACATGGTCAGATGTAGAAGGATGCTCTGGGTGCCCTGTGGAGGACAGCTCAGCTCTCAAGGCAGCAGGCCAGGGACTGGTGCAGGAGGGGATGTGCTGGACCAAAGCCTGGTGTAGGAAGGAGGAGAAGGGGCAGGCAGGAGGGATGCTCAGGAGGTCTAGTGAACAGGCTGTGAGGCTGGCAGGTCATGGAAGGGGAGTGGGTGCTTTTAGGAAAAGGTGCAGGCCTCTACCCTGGGAACTGGGGGACAAAGAGGCTATTCCTGAGATAAAAACTGAGGAAAAGGAACAGGTTAGGGGGAGACACTAAGACCATTTGGGGTCACAGTAGGTGTGGTGGGAGGTCCCAGAGACTTCTAAAGGAGTCTGTCTATTCAGGAGGCTGCGGGAACCTCAGGTCTGGGGTTCAGCAGGGAGGTCAGCGATGGCCAGGCAATATGCTCAAAGGTACAGATTTATCAACAAAATTTATTGCACTAATGCAAATTAAGGAAAATGTGACAAGACAACATCCTATTTTGACCTAAGTCCATTTGAACTGCTGTAACGGAAGACCATAGACTAGGTGGCTTACAAGTAATGGAAACTTATTTCTCATACTGCTGGAGGCTGGGAAGTCCCAGATCAAGGTGCCGGGAGATGAGGCGTCTGGTGAGAACCTGCTTCCTGGTTCATGGGTGACCATCTTTTTACTGTGTCCTCATGGTAGCCATCAGGGCTTCTCTGGTGCTCAGTGGTAAAGAACATGCCTGCCAATGCAGGAGAGATGGGTTCAGTCCCTGGGTCGGGAAGATCCCCTAGAGAAGGAAATGGCAACCCACTCCAGTATTCTTGCTTGCAGAATCCCCATGGACAGAGGAGCCTGGAGGGCTACAGTCCATAGGGTTGCAAAGAGTCAAACATGACTGAGCGACTAAACCACAGCGACAACACATGGCAGAAAGAATGAGGAAGGTCACTGGGGCCTCTTTTATAAGAAATTAATCTCAATTACGAGGGTCCTGCCCTCACAGTCTAATCCCCTCCTGATACAGTGACGTTGGGGGTTAGGTTTCAACATAGGAATTTGTGTGGAACTCAAACTTTCAGTCTATAGCAGATCCTTTTTCTTAGATTAGCAATCTAAGAAAATCTTCACGATGTTCTATAAGGAAAATTCTATCATTATCCCCATTTCATAGATGAAGAAACAGAGGCTCAGGTGTGCCACCTGTATAATTACACGAATGCTGCTGCTGCTAAGTCACTTCAGTCATGTCTGACTCCGACCGAATAGACAGCAGCCCACCAGGCTCCCCCATCCCTGGGATTCTCCAGGTAAGAACACTGAGTGGGTTGCCAGGTATCTTCAAAAGCTTTTTCTAAAATTCAACATCCATTTCTTGTATTAACCCTAAATCAGATAGAAATTGAAGGAAGCTGAGCAAGATTATCAAATTACCTGATTACTAAAGACAGATGGCATATGGCAGATGGCAATTAAATGCCAAAGCCATTTTCAATAAACTTTTATAGGTAGAGTCCACATACATGAAAAACAGCTAATAAACATGTTCAGTTAAGTTGAAGTACACAAAATCAACACAAAAATTGGTTGCATTTCTATACACAAGCAATGAATAATCTGAAAATTGTTAAAAAACAATCCTACTTACAACAAAAATAATAAAATATTTAAGAATAAATTTATACAAGGAGGAAAAAGACTTGTGTACTGAAAATGACAAAATATTGCTGAAAGGAATTAAAGACTTAAATAAATGGAGAGACATCCCATGTTCATGAATTAACATTGTTTGCAATACCATCTGTACTAGTTTGCTAGGGCTGCCGTAACAAAACACCTTTTAAGACCTTCTATGATTGGTTTCGGAGAAGGCAATGGCACCCCACTCCAGTACTTTTGCCTGGAGAATCCCATGGATGGGGGAGCCTGGTGGGCTGTAATCCACGGGGTCCCTAGAGTCGGGCATGACTGAACGACTTCACTTTCACTTTTCACTTTGATGCATTGGTGAAGGAAATGGCAACCCACTCCAGTGTTCTTGCCTGGAGAACCCCAGGGACGGGGGAGCTTGGTGGGCTGCTGTCTATGGGGTTGCACAGAGTCGGACACGATTAAAGCGACGCAGCAGCGGCAGCGGCAGCAGCAGCAGCATGATTGGTTTCTGAGGCATCTCTTCTTGGCTTGCTGATGACCGCCCTCTGGTGGTGTCCTCACGGTCTTTCCTCGGTGTGGTCATGTCACTGGTATCTCTTCGTGTGTCCAAAAGTACTCCTCTTATAAAGACACCTTTCAGATTGGATTAGGGTCCACTGGGCCTTGTTTTAAAATAATCACCTTTTAAGAGATGTATTTCAGGTCTTAGTTGCAGCAGGGGGACTCTCTAGTTGTGGCACCCAGGTGGAGTTGCCACCCAGCAAGTGGAATATTAGTTCCCTGTGTTGGTCGTTCAGTCGTGTCCAACTCTTTGCAACCACATGGACTGTAGCCCACCAGGTTCCTCTGTCCATGGAATTTCCCAGTCAAGAATATTGGAGTGTGTTTCTATTTCCTCCTCCAGGGGATCTTCCCAACCCAGGGATCGAACCTGGGTTTACCCATGTTGCAGGTAGATTCTTCACCATCTGAGCCACCAGGAAAGCCCCTGACCAGGGATCAAACCCATGTCCCCATGCATTACAAGGCAGATTCTTAACCACTGGACCATCAGGAAAGTCCTGAAAATAATCCCCCTTTAAAAGGTCCTGTCTCCAAATACAGTCCTGTTCTGAGGTCCTGGGGGTTAGGGCTTCAACATATACATTTTAGGGGAATACCATTTAGTCCATAACATGACCCATAGTGCTATACAGATTCAGTGCAGTCTCTAGCAAAATTCCAATGGCAATTTTGAACATCTTAAAACTTATATGGAATTTCAAGGGACTCCAAACAGCCAACACTACCTTGAAACAGCAGAATAAAGTTGGAGGACTCATACTTTCTGTTTCAAAATTGCCAAGCTACAGTAATCAAAACGGTGTCTGACTGGCATAAAGACAGACATAAAGAGCAGTGTAATGGAACACAGAGCTCAAAATAAACCCTCACATATAGTCAATTGATACTTTAACAGGTGTCAAGACCCATCAAAGGAGAAAGGACACTCTTAACAACAAATGGTACTTGGAAAACTGGATGTCCACATGCAAAGGGAAAAAGTAGGCCCTTATCTTATGCCAGGTACAAAAATTAACCAAAATCAGACTAGATTTCTAAATTTAAGGGACTTCCCTGGTGGTCCTGTGGTTAGGACTCCCCACTCTGAATGAAGGCAGCCTAGGCTTGATCCCTGGTCAGGGAACTAGATCCCACATGATGACTTGGTACAGCCAAATAGATAAATAATTTTTTAAAAAAGAGGAAAAGACAATGATTTTAAAACAGAAGATTTCTAAATTTAAGAATTAAAACTACTGGGAATTCCCTTGTGATCCAGTGGTTAAGACTCAGCTCTTTCACTGCTGTCAGCCTGGGTTCAATCCCTGATCAAAAAACTAAGATCCCACAAGGAATGTAGGGTGGAAAAAAAAAAGTTAAAACTATAAAAAAAATAGGGGGAAATCTTTAATATGTCAATGGTTTCTTAAGTATGATGTCAAAAGTACAAGCAACATAAATTGAACCTCATCAAAATTTAAAACGTTTGTGAATCAAAGGATATGATCAAGACTGAAAAACCCAACCCATAGAATAGGAGGAAATATTTGTAAATCATGTATCTGATCAAGACTACAAAATAGAAAATGAAAAACTTCTGTAACCATAAGCAATTCAATTAAAAATGGCAAAAGACTTGAATAGAGATTTTTCCAGAAAAGATATGTAAAATAACCAATAAACACATGAAAAGATCATTAATTTTTTTTTAATGAAAAGATCATTAAAAGCACATTCTACATCATTAATTATCAGGGAAAGTCAAGTCAAAACCACAGTGCAATATCCTTTCACACCTATTAGGATGATTATGATAATTAAAAAATGATAACAGATACAGCTATTGGCAAGGATATTGAGAAACTGGAACCCTTATATATTGCTGGTAGAAATGTAAAATCACTTAGATGCTGTGGAAAAGAGTTTGGGGTTCCTCAAAATGATTACCCTAGACTTACTGAGTCATTCAGCAGATCCATTTCTGGATATACAACCCAAAAGAATTGAAAATATGTTCTCAAACAAGTACATGTACATACATGTTCGTATCAGCACTATTCACAAAGTCAAAAGGTGAAAACAGCCCAAATGCTCATCAATGGATGAATTGATAGGCAAATGTATGTCCATACGATGGAGTATTTATTATTCAACCATAAAAAGGAATGAAGAATTGATATATTCTGCAACATCTATTAAGGTCGAAACCATAACGGTTTTTGTGAAAGAAGCCAGACATCTAAGGTCATGTATTTTAAGATACTGTTTATATGAAATACCTAGAATAGGCAAATACACAGAGACAGAATGCAGACTGATCATTACCAGGGGTGAGAAAAAGTAGGGAATGGAAAACAACAGCTTAAGGGGAATGGGATTTCTCTCTGTGATGATGAAAATGTTTTGGAGGTAGATAGAGGTATTTTTTTTTTTAGAGGTGGTATTTGCACAACATTGTGGATATAATTAAGTGACACTGAATTGTTCAGTTTAAGATGATTAATTTTATGTCAGTTTCACCTCAACATGAAATATATATGTATACATATATAAAATGTATACAAAAAACAGTGTGATATTTATCAAGAATAAACATTTAAAAAGCAGTATGGGGCTTCCCTGGTAATCTCGTGGTTAAGAATCCACCTGACAATGCAGGGGATCCAGAAATATCCCACATGCCACAGAGCAACTAAGCCCATGTACCACAGCTACTGAGGCAGCACCCTGGAGCTCTGGAGTCACAACTACTGAGGCCACGAGATGCAACTACTGAAGCCCGAGTGTCCTGGATCCTGTGCTCTGCGACAACAGAAGCCATTGCAATGAGTAAAGTAAAGTGAAGTCGCTCAGTCATCTCTGACTCTTTGTGACTCCATGGACTGTAGCCCACCAGGCTCCTCCATCCACGGAATTTTCTAGGCAAGAGTACTGGAGTGGGTTGCCATTTCCTTCTCCAGGGGATCTTCCCGACCCAGGGATTAAACCAGGGTCTCCCGCCTTGTAGGTAGATGCTTTACCGTCTGAGCCACCAGGGAATCAGTCACTGCAATGAGAAGCCTGTGCATTTCAACAGAGAGTAGCCCCTGCTCACCACAACTGCAGAAAACCCACACAGAGAATCAAGAAAAACAAACAGACAAACAAAAAGACAATACAGTATTTACAAAGAATAACTATAGACCGATAGAATATAATGAACGACTTAACATGTCTGATTACTGAAGAGATTTAATATAAGATATAAATGCTTTTCATATTGGTGAGAAAGTGATAGCTTATTTAATAAGTGGTTCTGAAAAAAACTGCCTGTGAGGATATCAAATTTAGATTTCATAACATATGCAAAAATTAATTCAAGTATAATAAAAATTACACGTGGAAAACACAAATACTTTACCAAAAAGTTTTGGAGAATATTTGTTTTACTCTGACATGGCAAGAACTTCTTAAGCAAAATAGAAAATATAGAAGTCACAAAGGGAAAAAACAAGTCATAAAGGGAAAGTTTCATAAATTTGACTATGTAAAAATGAAAACTCTGCATGGCAAAAGATGGATAAATAAATTATATATATATGCAGAAAATAAACAATAGGCCAAAGGAAATAGTTGCAACATATGTGATAAAATGTTTTATCTCCAATAAGCAGAAGGGACTATAAATTTTTAGAAAAATGCAATAATCCTGCAGAAAATTTTAGAGAAGAGGAAATTGAAATGTTTAATAAATGAAGGAAAGGGTCTCAACCTTATTAGTACAGAAATCCAAACTAAAGCAACAACAACAGCAATAAAAAAACTAGTCCTTGTCTCGTAACAGACTGGTAAAAGGAAAAAAAATAAGTTCTAAAGCCTAGTAGCAGTGATACCATCAGGACCTTCATTGCTAGTGGAACTGAGAACTGCTACAACACTGAAAAGCAATCTTATGATGTCTATTAAAATGAAAAATACACCTATCTCAACTCAGTAATCTTAATTCCTAGGATCTGTCCCTTAGCACTAAAATAAATGTATTCAAGCCAATGCATGTAAGAATCTTTAAAAAACAAAAACCTGCCCACCCATTTTATTGAGAAATAATTCACATACATCCCTGTACGTTTAAGGCATACAGCATGATGGTTTGATATGCATATAATGTGAAACGATGACCACAATAGGTCTAGCTAACACCCATCTTCTCATATAGACGTGAGGTAGGAGACAGTGGGCCTCTGAGCCGGACAGCTGGTATTTGTCAAGTGGACTAAAATTCAAGCTTTGGTCTCACCCAGACACTCCAAGGACAAGGCTAGTGGCAAAAGCTGAGCTTTGCTAAAGCAAAGAGACAAGGTGCCCACTCCTGAAGTTGAAAAAGACTTCCCTGTTCACACATGCGCAGGAAGACTTCTTGGGGGTCAAAAAAGAAGGGGGCTCCATCCCATAATAAGTAAGGACATGCACCCACAGGCCTCTGTGGTGGGATCCATCTTAGAAAAAAGTTGCGCAGGCATCTTGGGGAGGGTCCAAGGACTAGAGAGATGTGAAGAAAGAAATGAGATAATTGGCCAAAGGTAATCACTGCAGATGGTGACTGCAGCCATGAAATTAAAAGACACTCCTTGGAAGGAAAGTTATGACCAACCTAGATAGCATATTGAAAAGCAGAGACATTACTTTGCCAACAAAGGTTTGTCTAGTCAGGGCTATGGTCTTTCCTGTGGTCATGTATGGATATGAGAGCTGGACTGTGAAGAAGGCTGAGCGCCGAAGAATTGATGCTTTTGAACTGTGGTGTTGGAGAAGACCCTTGAGAGTCTCTTGGACTGCAAGGAGATCCAACCAGTCCATTCTGAAGCAGATCAGCCCTGGGATTTCTTTGGAAGGAATGATGCTAAAGCTGAAACTCCAGTACTTTGGCCACCTCATGCAAAGAGTTGACTCATTGGAGAAGACTCTGAGGCTGGGAGGGATTGGGGGCAGGAGGAGAAGGGGACGACAGAGGATGAGATGGCTAGATGGCATCACTGACTTGATGGACGTGAGTCTGAGTGAACTCTGGGAGTTGGTGATGGACAGGGAGGCCTGGTGTGCTGCGATTTATGGGGTCTCAAAGAGTCGGACATGACTGAGCCACTGAACTGAACTGAAATGAACCTGGTCCTATCCTTTAGGCCACCTGGGGTCTAGAGGGTAGAAGCAAAATGGCCCTGGCTTTTTCTCCCACTTGAAAGCAAGAATGTTTCCAGGAGGCAAAAACTGTAAAAACAGGTACTGAGACTGTAAAAACAGGTACCTGTAAAAACAGGTAATGAGTCAACTCTTCGACCAGGTTACCCAGGTCTAATCCCCTGGCAGAGAACTAAGATTTTTCTTCAAGACTGCTCACTGCTCTCTCTCTTTCTCTCTCTCTCTCTGAGGTTAGATATAGTAAAAAGAAAGTAAAAAGGCAAAACATTTCTCTGTGTGATGAGAACTTGTAAGATGTCTCTTACCAACTTTCCTTGTCGTATGTTGTACATCACATCCCAATTATTTATAACTAGAAATTTGTACCTTTGACCACTTTTCTCCAATTTCCCCTCACCTCAAGAATTTTTATTGCAACATTATTGAAAATGGCAAACAAAAATAACCAAAATGTCAATGGGAACCATTAAATGAATTGTGTTGTCACATTGTGGGATATTGTGCAGCCTTTTTTTTTAAAGTTTCAGAAATATGTCCATCGATCTCCAGAGATGTCTTTAGCTTATTGCTAAAAAGCATGGTGCTTTTTAGAAAATATGTATAGCACTAATATGATGCAGTTTTTCCTTAAAGACTTTTTTTTTTTAAAAGACACAACTTGGGAATTCCGTGATGGTCCAGTGGTTAGAAGCGGGTGCTTTCACTTGGATGTCCCAGGTTCAATCCCTGATTGGGGAGCTTGCTGCTAAGTCTGCTGCTAAGTCGCTTCAGTCGTGTCCGACTCTGTGTGACCCCAGAGACGGCAGCCCACCAGGCACTCCCATCCCTGGGATTCTCTAGGCATGAATACTGGAATGGGTTGCCATTTCCTCCTCCAATGCATGAAAGTGAAAGTGAAGTCGCTCAGTCGTGTCCGACTCTTAGCAACCCCATGGATTGCAGCCCACCAGGCTCCTCCGTCCATGGGATTTTCAAGGCAAGAGTACCGGAGTGGGGTGCCATTGCCTTCTCCATATCGGGGAGCTTAGATCCTTGGCAAATAGGCTGGGCGGGGCGAACCGCGGGGGCGGGGGCGGTACGAGCCCAGCGGAGCGCGGATGAAAGACAATTTATTTACACACTCGTTCATTCATTCAACAAATATTGTCTTCCTCGCTTTGGGAATACAGCAGTAAAAAGAACTGATAAATATCCCTACCTCTTATGACATTTTGAATGATAGAAGACAAGAAAATTGAGAAAAAGTAGATGTTAATTAGGCAGGTGTGATATAGATGGAGGAATCAGGGGTAGGATAAAAAAAAGAATTGGGAATTCCCTGCATATATGGTGGAATTTAAGCCATTAATACTGGATGATTTTTGTAAAGTTTATGTGTATTCGTACAAGATTGGAGAAAATGTGGAAAGATGCACTGAGAAACTAGTGAGAAAGATCTAGAGTCAAATCTCAGCCGTTAGTCTCTTGGAAGTTTACCCAGTCTCTCAAAGCCTGTCTGTAACATGGGAAGAATAGTTAATCAAATGGCTCCACCACTGCCACCTCTTGGTGTAGAAAGAGGTGCCGCGCAGGTGAAAACTCCAAGACACAGAGCCCAGGCTGAAGCCGGTGCGGAAGTGCGGAGGTGTTGCGACCGCGGCCATTTTCAGTTAGGGCATGGGGCTACTTCCGGTTACCATTTTGAGTGACAGTAGAGGCGGAGCTCCGGCTGACAAGTTCTTTAAGGGCCGGGCTTCGAGGGCACCTCCCTGAGAGCGACTGAACGCTAAGCCCGGCGGGCGGAGGCAAACCATCGTAGCCCCGCCCCCGACTTGGGGCTCCACCTCCCGGCCCCACTTCCGCCGGGTGAGCGTCGGTAGGCGTCGCTGCCGTAAATCGGGCTGTCGGTTTGCCGCATCACGGAAGATGGCGGCCACGGCGGTGAACGGGGTACCCGGCACCTCGAGCTCGGGGTCTGCGGCGGCTTCGGGCGCGATCCTGCAGGCCGCGGCCGGCATGTACGAGCAGCTCAAGGGCGAGTGGAACCGGAAAAGCCCTAATCTTAGCAAGTGCGGGGAAGAGCTGGGCCGTCTCAAGGTAAGGATCGGCCGGGGGTGCTTCAAGGGGTCCAGACCCAAACGAATTTCGGGCTCAGGGGGAAACCGCGGCGCCGACGGGACTAAGGCGGACTGGGCTATCTAATAGGGTGAAGGATTCAGAGGAGCCGAGGTGCGGTTTGGAGGCATGTAGATGTGAGAGGGACCTCGAACGGACTAAATGCGGCCCCACGGTGGAGGGTGATGGAGAGGGTGTTTCTGGCACACCGAGTGAGAGGTTAAAATTTTGGTGCTTGGAGGTCTAGCTGGTTGGAGTGGTAGGATGGGGCTGTCAGCTTTTGTGATGTAGGGTTCTGGGCGCCACCAAGTGGGAAATGAGGACTGGACAGGGAGATGGAAGAAGGAGGCTGGGATGATGGGGTTCGTGGTTAAGACCAGGCTAAGCTGGAGTCCAAGAAATCTGGGGCTTAGGGATAGATCTGCGGAGACAGGGGCCCAGCTAAGTTGTGAGGGCAGGATTGAAGCTGGGAAAAATACTCTTAGAGCAGAGGACCTTAATGGGGCTCGGGTTGCTTCAGGCCCGGTGGAAGGGGTACAGATACAGTGGGCTGGACCACGTTGCTGAGGTGTATGGGGGAGTATCTGATAAGGGATGTTATATGACCTGGACCATAAGAAGAGATTAGCCCCCTTTCCTCCTTGGTGTAGGTTGAGGGGGGTAGCTGGTCCCAACCCAGCAAGGTGTGGGAAAGTGTTGCCAAAGAACAGAAGGTGCTAGAGCCTCCCCTCCCCCTTGATTCCACTGAGTCAGGCATGGAGTGTTTCTCCCCAGTGGGTCTATTAATACTTGTAACATGAAGTCATCCTAAATGAGCCCACATCATGTGTCCAGGCCCTGAGCTACCTGACTTCTTTAATACTCATAACAGCCTTATGAGTCAGGGATGATGGCTAGCTCCATTTTCTAGGTGGGAAAATGAAGGCCTAGATAAAAGTAAATAACTCATACTTAAAAGTCCCATCTTCTTTCCTTCCTTCCCCTGCCCTCCTCTTCAGCTGGTTTTGTTGGAGCTCAACTTTCTGCCAACCACAGGGACCAAATTGACCAAGCAGCAGCTCATTCTGGCTCGTGAGTGTCACTGGAGTTGATGGGGAGGTTTATGGACTTGGGTTGTGGCAGGAATGGTAGCAGTGGTGGTCAAGGTCGGGACTCTGGTCACCTCCTGAGAACTTCCTCTGTTGCCTACAGGTGACATACTGGAGATCGGGGCTCAGTGGAGTATCCTACGCAAGGACATCCCCTCCTTCGAGCGGTACATGGCCCAGCTCAAATGCTACTACTTCGATTACAAGTGAGGATGGACCTGGCCCCTAATTTGGGGTGTGTGTGTGTAGCAGCTTCCCTGGTGGCTCAGTGGTAAAGAATCTGCCTGCCAGTACAGGAGATAGGCAAATCCCTGGGTTGGGAAGATCCCCGGGAGAAAGGAATGACAACTCACTCGAGTATTCTTGCTTGGAAAATCCCATGGACAGAGGAGCCTGGAGGGCTACAGTCCATGGGGTCACAGAGAGGTGCATGCAGCTGAGCACACGGTAGTGTGTGTGTTGGAGGCGGTGGGTGGTTTACATGGCAGCTTTATGTCCTTTTTTCTCTAGCCACTTGGGACATCTTCCTTAACCTGGGAATTCCCCCTCTGCTTAGCTGTGTGCCCAGAAGCCTCAGGGTTCGTGGTTGGCCTGGAGGGCCTGAGTCTGGGATTATGCCGTCCAGTCTCAGTTACCCTCTGGTCTGTCTCCTTCTTCACATTCCCATTCTCAATTTCCACTCCCCAAGGTAGCCACAGTCCTGTTGTACTTGCCTTGATCCCAGCCTTGCCCTTGTGCATCCCTCCATGGCAGCTGGTAGGATCTTCGTGACACTAAAATTTGACCATGTTGATTGTCTGCTTAGAACCTGTCATGACTCTGCGTAGCACTCAGGTTTCAGACCAAGCTCTTTCCTGTGGTATCCAATGGGTTATCAGCCCTGACTCCTCTGTCTGTGTGTCTCCCATCCCGGCCTTGTCTCTCCTACTGGACTGTGAGTCTTCTAGAAACAGAAGGGTCTTGGTCACTGTTGGGTCCCAGCACAGCCTAGTATGGAGCCTGGCCCAGAGCAGAGACTCACTGACTGCACGTTGAATATGAAACTGAATGGTTTCATAACTGACTGGAGTTTCCATGGAAACTGATGGTTAAGAATTTGACAGGAGAAGCTTGAAAAACTGAGTTTGAAGCTATTTTTCCCCCTTCCTGATTATATGATCTTGGGCAAGTGGCTTCACCTCTCTTGATTCTGTTTCCCCCCAGAAGTGAAGGTAATGCTTATTAATATAATTAGCAATTCTGTGGTATTTGTTGGGGCCAGATACCATTCTAATCACTGTACCTGGATTAAATAACTTAATCAGTTAACCTTATTCATTTAACCCACCTCTATGAGATGGGTACTGTGATGAAAGCTGTTTTACAGTTAGGGGAACTGAGGCTTAGTCGCTTTACTGGAGAGGTCACTTTCTAGGGCCCATATGATTGTGACTTCTTTATGTCTCTTTGAGCCTCAGTTATATCTGAAAATCCAGGAACTAGTGCTCCTCCAAGGAGAGAGCATCTGGCAGTCATCAGGGTGGATCCCTGGAGCCTGTGGTGTGGGGAGCCTGGTTGGCATCTAAGCCCTCCTTACCTTGGATTCCCACTCCGGTCCATAGGGAGCAGCTCCCAGAGTCAGCCTACATGCACCAGCTCCTGGGCCTCAACCTCCTCTTCTTGCTGTCCCAGAACCGGGTGGCTGAGTTCCACACAGAGCTGGAGCGGCTGCCTGCCAAGGACATCCAGACCAACGTGTACATCAAGCATCCGGTGTCCCTCGAGCAAGTGAGGCTGAGGAAGTGGGAGGGGAGGGCCTGGCTAAAGGGAGCGGTGCAGGGAGAGACACTCTGGAGGGTTTCCTGGAAGACCAGGCAGGGCTCAGCCTGTGGACTCATTTACTCATTTGTCCAACAAATATTGAGCCCTAGCCATGTACGCAGGCACTTTAGTTGGTTTTCTGACTGTACAGTGAACAAAACAGATCAAATCTCAGATCTTATGAGGTTGACATTCATATGAGGAAGCAGGTAGTAAATAAAATGATTGTGTATGTCTGTGTGTGTGTGGTGTGTGTACATGTCAGGGAGGGCTTCCTGGAAGAGGAGGACCCCATCTGCATGGGGAATGGTGACTGTGGCAGAGAGTGTTCTGGCAGAGTGTAGATTATGGAGGCACTGGGATTACAGTGAGGCCTCAGTGGGGATGCCTCTGTGCTGCCTCTTCCTCACCTTCTCTTCTTCCCCACCCGTCCTCTACAGTACCTGATGGAGGGCAGCTACAACAAGGTATTCCTGGCCAAAGGCAACATTCCCGCCGAGAGCTACACTTTCTTCATCGACATCCTGCTTGACACTATCAGGTGCGTGGGGGGCCAGGGCCCTGTGGAGTGTAGAAAGAGCTTGGACTCCAGAGTCAGACAGCTCTGTCTTTGAATCCCATTTGGGCCACTTGTGATCTGGGGAGGCTGGGCACATGACTTTCTTTTTCTGTGAACTGGAACTGGTCATGAGATGGTGGTAAGAGCTCTCCTCTCACTCTGGGCCCATGGAATTCGACTCTGAGCATGGGCTTGGTGCCCAAACTGCTCAGCTCAGCGCTCAGACAGAGACCTGGCTGCCTTTCTCATGGAAGTACTCCTTGAGTCATCTGGCTTCACCTCAGGTTACCGAAACTGTGGAACCTCAGTTTTCCGTTCTTTAGAAGAGGGTCACCAAATCCTGCTAGCTCCTTGGGGGTTGCTGTGTACACAGGTGGCACTGCATGGGCGGATGGACATGATGTGTACAAGTCCAGGTGTTCAGGTAGTGTCAGAGTTGGTTGACCCAGGCAAAGCATCAGATTGAGTGGCGTTTTCATTCCTCCAGTGACAAAGCTGGGTCCAGAGAGGTGTGGGGAGTGAGGAGGGGCAGTTGAGTAGGTTTAGGTTATTTTTAACTCTGAAATGTTTCTACTCTCTGCAGTGCACAGGGAATATATAATAAGTGCCCACCTACCACCTAGCCTAAGAGATATTAATAAAATACCTCACAAACGGGCAGGCTCCTCCTTGTCACTAGTTTTTGCCCAGAGCTACTCCCTTGTCCCATTTCAGTGGCTTGATGTCTTGCTGTTTTTTAACTTCAGTGTTGACCTCTTAAAATGGGTACAAAGAACCCCCTTGGGATTGGATCCTGTGGGGAAGGTGTTAGGTGGAGATCCCCTTATGTGAATCTGAGGCTCAGTTTCAGCCAAGCCTGAAGTCCTCATGGCTAGGAGTGAGAATCTGAGCCTGGGCCCAGGAGTCCCAGAGACTTGAGTATGTGCCCTGCTGTGGCCCTAGCTTTGCAGCTCTAGTCAAGCTACTCTCCCCTGAGCCACGATGGGGTAAATGGGGCAGGTAACATATTTCAGCCATAAGTGCTGAACTGAAGGGCAAAGCTTTGTCTGTGCACAATAATGAGACTCATCTTCCCCCAGGGATGAGATTGCTGGTTGTATCGAGAAGGCCTATGAGAAAATCCTCTTCACCGAGGCCACCCGGATCCTCTTCTTCAACACACCCAAAAAGATGACAGACTACGCCAAGAAGGTGGCTGGGGTGGAGGTCAAGGGACCATAGGTGCACTCACTAACAGCAGGGAGGGATGGCCTGGAGGGACACTGGAGCAAGACTCCAGTTGTGTGACCTCAGGCAAGTGGCCAAACTTCTCTGAACTTCAGTTTCTTTATCTGTAGAAAGGGGCTAGGGTTTCATGTGTGGGATGAGCTGAGCCCAGCACCTGGCACCAGCCAGAGGGGGAGGCTTAGCGCTTGATGGTGTCTGTCCTCAGAATTCCTTGGAGAGTGCAGCTTTTCCCCACCAGACTTTGGTTCATTGGCTCTGTTTGTGTGGGAGCAGGGCCCCTGGAGGTGCTGATGCTTGTGGAGCAGCCCTGGTGACTGACGAGGGTCACGATCAGACTGGAGTAGGTGAAGCTGAACTCAGGTGATGGGACAGCTGATACCTAATGATCGTTTACTCTGGGCCAAACATTGTTCTCAGTACTTTTGATTCATTTGAATCCCCACAACAGACCCAGAGAGGTGTGTGATTAGGGTCCCATCTCAAACATGGAGAAACAGGGGCACAGAAAAGTGAAATTACTTGCCCAGGGTTGGTAAGGAAAGTGAGCCAGGGCCTACATGGGTAAGTGCTGGCTCGGGGGGCTGGGGAGGGTGTGTGTGATCACCCCACCCATCTCCCATCTCTCCTTTCTTGCAGCGCGGGTGGGTCCTGGGCCTCAACAACTACTACAGCTTTGCCAGCCAGCAGCAGAAGCCAGAAGATACCACCATCCCTTCCACGGAGCTGGCCAAACAGGTCATCGAGTATGCCCGGCAGCTGGAGATGATCGTCTGAGCCCACCAGCCACTGGGATGGGGCAGGGCTTGCATTATTTAAGGCAGTTGCAGTGCAGAGTTCCCCTACCCCCCCAACCCCCGCCCCGTCCCCGCCACCTAATAAAGATGGATTGACGTTTTCTTTCTTAGGCTCTTGTCGCCCCAAGTGGACTGGTAGGGACATAAGTTCTTATCTCTGAAGAACTTGGAAGTTTGAGGGCACAAGGAAGTCTGAGATAACCCTGGATCAGCCTCTTTCCAGTGGCCATTGCTCAGAGTCTCCAATACAGATGCCCACTGCAGGGCGCAGTGGCACTGTGGCCTGGGGGAGGGACAGGCCCCAATAGATGGACTATTGTGGCTAGCTGTGGACACTCAAAGGCCAGGCCAAGGTACCAGTGTTCAGTGAAGGGGGCGAAATGTCCTGATACTGAAAAATACTTGCAGTGAATTAAACCAGTTTTTAAAAATGACAGGCTAAATCGACCTCTGTGGAACAAAGGCACAAGGCCCTGGCCTGGGTGGGCCTTACTCCTACTCTTCTGAGCCAGGGCTGTGATGTAGGACCTCTCCCTCCCAGCCTGTGTTTCCTGCCCTTGAAGTTCTCAAGGTGTTGAAGGCAGAGACCAAATTTGACTGGGCCATTTGTGGGATTTTCAAGATTTTCTTTGAGTCAGTTTCCCCAGCTGCATAATGGGAATGATCATTCCTGCTTTCCGGAGTGATTTGTGCTAAACCCTGAGCTTGGCACCAGATTGATTGGTTGGAAATGCGGTTGATGATATTAAGGGGAATGAGAATGTCTCACCTGTGGCCTCATCAGTCCACATGCTGGATGAACAGAACCTCCCTTATTGCTGGTCCTGGTCCAGCTTCCTGTTCCCAGGTGCTTTCAGGGAGACCTCTGCCCCACCCCAGCCCTCCAACCCTTAGCTGGTAACTGACAGGCATCTCTGCATCTGGATGGTTATTTTATTGTCAAGGAGGGGGAGGCAGAGGGCATTGAGCAGACTGCACTCAGTTGGAATGGGTAGCCTGCAAGTCATAGTGCTCCAGCCCGGCTACCAGGGAGCCGGCCAACTTGATGGTGGCGACCCAGGGTGGCTCACTCAGGTGGTTGGTGGGCGTGCTCAGCCTACAGGAAGGGTAGAATCATCAGAACCTGTATGGCCAGGCCTTTACCTATTCTAGGTTCCTCTCTCTCCATCTGTATAAGAGACCATGACTGAATATCCCAAAGGGAGTTTAGATCAGCGCTGTATCCGAGTAATAAACTTAGTAGGAAAGAGAGCTGAGGGCTGGTGATAATGGCTCCCCCAACTCCTCCTCCAGGCCCCAGCTGAGCCCCAGAGGTTCCAGGGCAGAGAGTCTCCCTGTGACTCGGGACCCAGGGTCCAACAGACCTGGATGATGACTAGATTCTGAGATTAAGGGGTGAAGGAGAGGTAACCGGAAGATGCAGTGTCTCCCCTGAATCTTCAGAATCAAGGGTAATCTCTGCAGGACAAGGACTGGGACATCAGGGCCCTCTGGTGGTCAAAGACTGGAGCCATCAGGAGTCTGAGGGACTAGGCCTGGGGCTTCCTTTGGAAGCCTGCATTTATAACCATTTGGTTCTAGAAGACCATCATCTTCTCTTCTGTCCCTGAAGAGCCTGGGACATGGTCCTTCTTAATGTCATCGGGGACAGGGTCAAGGAAGTGAATAGGATCAGGCCAGCTGGGACCAGTACCCCTGATGGCTCCAGAGGGTAACAAGGGAGGTTATCCATCAGAGGTCTGGATACTAAGGGGCTGGGCCAAGGTGTTCTCTGTCGGGGAGCAGTGTGTTATCAAGGCTCCTATTGGTTCTGAAAGATTGGAGTTCAGTTGGGTTTGAGATGCAGCCAAGGGGAGGGTCTAGGGGCAGCTGGGGTCAGGAGGCCAAAAGGTTGAATGGGGCCCTCCAGGAAAGTGAAGTTCAAGACTTGGAGGGGTATCCCCTCCCCTCCCTCCTCCCTGACCTCCCCTCACCAGGCAGACACGTTTCTTGGCAGGCGGCGGTGGCGTGGCTGGTGGCGGCAGTAACACTTGCAGGGACAGGAGTTAAGCACCTGGAAGGGTGGCCAGTGGCGCACAGCGCCCGAGTTAGCTGTCCCCGCCGGAAGAGCTCCGCTGCCACCACCCCCTGCACCACCGCTGTCAGTCACAGTAGTGGCTGTACGTTCGCGGGGACTGTCTCCGGGGGCGCCATCCTCACGCGGAACCGCGCGGGCTGCACGGGGACCCTTGTTTCTGCGGGTGCGGGTCTTGACGGGTGCGGGAGCGGGAGCGGGCGCGGGCGCGGGCGCAGGTGGCAATGGCTCGGCCACAGTGGGAGCTGGAGCTTGGGATGGTTCCGGGGCCGGGGCCGGATCCGGATCCGGGGACTGGGCCTGGTCAGCAGCCAAGGCGGAGGACAGAGAGGGAGCCGGGGTGGGAGTCACGGCCGACTCCAAGTGGCCCGGGCCCGGGGCGGGCGGGAGCGTCACGGGCAGCGGTATTGGCTGGATCACTGGCGGCTGCGGTGTGGGAGGCGGCGCTGGAGGCGGCGTGGGTGGTGGCGTGGGCGGCGGCGGCGGCAGCAGCTCCGGCTGGCCGGGAGGCCCGGGGCGCACAGGCTCGCCATTGGTGGGCGCCGGGAAGATGAACATAGGTGGCGCCAGCAAGGCGGGTGCGGGCCTCCGGGACCCGGGAGCAGGATGCATCTGCCCTGGAGCAGGCGGTGCGGAGCCCCAGGGCCCTGAGAAAGCGGCTGAGCGTCGTCTGGGCGCCCCGACGCCTCCGCCAGCTCCATTGAAGCGAAAGTGGCGTTCAGGGCCATCTGGAGGGCTTACCCAGTCAAATTTGGGCTTCGAGCCTGGGAAGGTGGTGTAAGGTGGCGGCGGAAGGATCCGGGCGTGGGACGCAGAAGCCGAGGGGGGTCCAGAACACCCCTCGCCGTCTCCATCACTGCCCTCTGCTTCCTGAGTTGCCCGAGGCACCTCTCCCGAGGGGCGAGAGGCCCCGGGAGCCAGGGGCCCCTGCTTCAGGACCTCAGCGTAGGAGATGGCGCCCGAGGAGGCGAAGAGTCCGCCGCCGCCGCCGCCCCCCAGAGAGGCTTTAGTTGCTAAAGAACTCGACGCTGCCGCAGGGGGCAGCGAGGGGCCCGACTTGAAGGTGACTTTACACAACAGACTCAGGCCGGGCTCTGAGGCCGCAGGCCTGGCCATTTCGCCCTCGCCTGCTTGGAGAGGTGCCCCCCTGCGGGTCCCGCTGGCCGTCTGGCCCTCGCTGCCGAGTCTGGCCTGGCTTTCTGTAGGGGTTGCGGCGGGTGTGGCCAGAGCAGGAGTGATTCTGCGGTCCTGGGGCTGCCCGTCGGAAGGTGGCGGTAGTGGCGGCTTCCGCGGCTCCAAGGGCGGCGGAGTCGGAGATGGGGCCCTCGGGACAGGGTGGGGGTCCTCTTCGGCTAGTTGCTCGGACGGCGGCGGCAGCGGGCGGAGGCTCGGAGGGTCACCCTGGCCGCGATGACTCGCCTCCAGCAGACCGCGGATTCGGGGCACTGGAGTGCCCATGGGTTTTCGCCACTTAGACGGCGCGGGCAGCAGGGTCCCCACGGGGGGCGGGGGTGATGTGGAGACCGCGGCTGCAGCCGCCTCCTCTGAAGGGGGCGTCACTGGCGAGGGCAGTTCTAAGGCCAGGGGCAGGGGTGAGGGTGAGGCCTGGGGCTCCGGGGGTACCAGGAGTCCCGGGGGCGCGGAGCTGCCAGGGAGCCAGACGCCTAGCCCGCGAGCCAGGCGCATGGCCGGGGAGGAGGGGGTCACCTCGGGCTCCACCAGGGATGTCCGGCGGGAGTCGGAGGACCGGTCCGCGGCCTGCTCTTTTCGGGAGCCCCCGCCCGCGGACGGCTCCGACTGCACGTTCCCCATTTCTGACGGAGGTCGGGGACTGTGGTCAGAAAAACTTTCGCCAGTCAATCTGCCAGGGCTGTGGGGAACCCCCCGAAGCTGGCTGAACTTGGTCCTGTCCACCAGCACCGACTCCACCACCCCTGTTCCTCAAGACCTACTCAGGCACTGGTTTCTCCCCGCATTCCTGTTCCCTGACTCTTGACGTTCACGCCTTCTTCATCATGGCCCCATACAGCTAGCTGCTGCTCAGATACTTAGTCTCCCATCATCTTAGTGTACTAAGGTCCGGTTCCTGTGTCTCTGGCTGGTCCCTCATATCACATCCCTACACTGTGGCCACGTTTCAAGTCTTTAAGCTCCAAGACATTGGTCTTGCCCGCTTCCCCTGGCAATCACGCAGGCCGCGACACTCATGATGTCTGCTTCTGTAGCCTATAAGGCCTACAAAGAGTTCAAGCTTCTTTCCCAGGACTTTAACTGGGCTCCTGAGGCCCAAGCCCCGCCCCCGCCCTCTTGTCCCGCCCCCGATTGTCAAAGAACCGGGCCTTCTCAAGTCCCCTCCCACCCCTGCCCCAGGTCTGGCCCCGCCTCCGCTGAACAATTTCTGGTATTCTTGTCAGTCTAACCCCTCAGTCATCACCTCTAACCCTCAGATCCCTCTCTCTGTGTTGATCATTTGGTCCTGTCCTCTTCCCGGCTTTAATCCTAAATTTCTTTTCCCGCTCCTGATCTAGAGGCAGGCCTCACACTCAGGCCCCACCCCTTTCCCCAAGCTCCTCCTTGGCTCCTCCTTTGCTCGGAGGATGCCACTCACCAACTCCTCCAGCTGACCAAAGTTCAGACCGCGGCCCCCTGGGCCCAGGGCAGGGCAGGGAACGGCCGTAGCAGAAAATAACGGAAAAGAACCGGGGTGCGGGTGAAGGCAAGTGGGCGAGACAGCGAGGGTGGACCCCGAGATCTAGGCCCCGCCCCCGAGCTCGAGGCTCCGCCCTCCTGTGAGCCAGCCTAAGCACAGCCCCTTACGAACCTGGATCTCCCTTTGAAATACTCCTGTGTCTTCTTCCCCGCCCCCCAGACCTCGTAGTCCTAGGCCTCATCCCTTTAGAACCTTCTTTTAGCCCCGCCCATTTACAATGCCCCGCCCCTCTGTTATTACCTCTCCCGAAGCCCCGCCCATTACGAACTCTGCTACGTAGCTCCTCCCTTTTGGAACTCTCCGTCGTCCGGCCCCTAAAGACAATTTACTTATAAGCTCCGCCCTTCTAAGACCTGGCAACCTCTCTTCCCAAGACCCTCTTCTTCCTCGGGCCGGCCTAGAAGGCCCTTCCTCCGTGGGCCCGCCCCTTCCCTGACGCACGCACTTGTCCGCGCCTTCGGCGTCCGCACCCTCTCCTCCTCTAGGCCCTCCGACCCCGCCCCCTTGCGAAGGCTCCCTTCTCGCCCCACCCCTTTTCGAACCCAGTCAGGCACCCAGCCCCTCCCATTTAGAAACGCAAACGTAGACCCTCACCTCTTTAGAATCTTGAGAGCAGGCTCCATTCTGGACCCCTTCTCCATATCCTCAGGGGCCAATGGCGCGGATGGGTGGGAAAGTAGGGGATCCTCTCTGGATCCTGAGAAAATGCGGGCTGGGGGGCTGTTCGCTAGAGCCACTGCCGGGCTCTAGGACCCAGCGGGCAAGTGCGCCTGCCTCGCGTTTACCCCTCCCCCAAGCCGCCCCCTCCCCCCACCCATCTTCCAGGTTCCCCCTCCCTCCCCCTGCGCCCCGGCTCCCGGTGCCCGTCTCTAGCGCCGCCGGAGCCAGCGAGGGAGCCGGAGCGAACAGGAGGAAGAGGAGGAGGAGGAGGCCACGTCGCCACCGCTCGGAGCCCGGCCGGAGCCTCCCAGGCAGGTGCCGAGGGGGGCGAGGGGGCGGGGGCTGACAGACCGCCTGTCACGATGAGGGGGCGGCCAGGACCGCGCTGCGCCTCCTGATCACCCGGGCGCCCCCCAGACCCTGGCTGGAAGGAAAAGGAGGTGGGGGCCCCTGAACTGCGCGGCAGCCATTTGGGGTATCGGTCACCATTTAGGGGGCCTGGACTTCCTCCGAGGACTCCCCATTCATAAAATTCCGTACTGGACCCTCACCATTGAGGAACTCAGGGGACCACTCCCCCCCGGGGAACAGCTGTGTGAGGACCGTAGGGCATCCAGAAATCCCGGCGTCCCATCCCAGTAGGCCCTGGAGAGGACCCCTGCCCTCTCTCTGTTTCACCTGTTGTCGGGGGAGGCGGGCGGACAAAGGAAGCAGCGTCACGTGACTGCTCATTCACAAAATCCCATCCCATTGAGAAAAGGGGGCTGGGGGCGCTGCAGCCTCCCCCTCCCCTCCCGAAGGACTGGGGAAACCCGGCAGCCTGCTGGTAGGGGAAGGGGCTAGAGCTCGTTGCTGGGGTCCCTAAGGCCGGGGCTCCAGTGTCCCTGCGCTAGGTGGTAGTGAGGGGTTGGACGCTGATCCCGATTATGGGCGGAGGGCTACGTCCCCAGAGCTGGGGGGCGGGGTAAGATGGTTCTGAAGGATGCTGGGGCGGGGAGGGAAAGGAGGAGGGATGAGTTCCTCCCCCAACCCCTCACCCTGCAATCTCTCCCCCTTGCCTTTCCTCGGCAGGGGCCTGAGGGAGCAGGCTTGATTTTTGTGAATGAAATGCTCTCTGGATGCCTCTCGATCGCCCGTTTCTGTCTTCCTCTGCCTCCATCTCCCTTTCGGCCTGTCTCTGGCCATTTCTGGTTCTCTCCCTGCTCCCTGCCCATCTCCCGTTGCTGGGTGACTCAGTGAGCTTTGCATCCGGTCTCATTCATAAATCCGGGAAGGGGTGGGGGGGGTGGTGAGGAAGACAGCCTGGGTTTCTCACCCAGCCAGTGGCCAGGGTGGCAGGGTGCGGAGGCAGTGTAGGGGGGACTGGAGCTGAGTTGATGGGCTCTAAGAAAATACATATGCGCAGGCACCCAGCTGTGAGGGGGACGATGGGTGGGGCTGTGGGTACGTGCTGAGGGAGGAGAAGGAGACAGGGTTGATAGGGGATGAGCGGGAGGAGGAAGGGAAGTGGAAGAGCGAAGCTCTGGGGGTGAGGATGGGGAAGATGGGGAAAGGGAGGCAAGGTGAGTATGGAGAAAAAAGGTAGATATGGAGAAGGAAGTAGGCATGGGAGAAAAAAGATGGCAAGAGGAAGAAAGAAGCCATGCTGGAAGAAGGTGGGCATAAGAGAGGTGACGGGTATGGGCAGAAGGTGGGCATGGGGAAGGAGGTGGGTGTAGAAGGTAAGGGGAGTATGGGTGACTAAGGAAACAGTAGTTCGGGCTGTGAGGGATGAAGAGGGGAGGTGAGGGTTGGGGAAACACTGACTAGGAGAGCAGGAATGACGCTCACTGACCATGTTGTCCCTGTCCCCCTACCTCCTCCAGGTACATGGTTCGGGTCCGAGCCGTGGTGATGGCCCGAGATGACTCCAGTGGGGGCTGGCTGCCTGTGGGGGGCGGGGGCCTCAGCCAGGTGAGCGTATGTCGGGTCCGAGGGGCCAGGCCCGAGGGGGGGCCCGCCAGGGGCACTACGTCATCCACGGGGAGCGCCTCCGGGACCAGAAAGTGAGCCACCCTGGGGCGTGGGGGTGTGGTGGGGGTGTGGGGAAGTAGGGGGATGGGGCTGGGAATGCAGAGGTGAGGTCAGGTCATCTCCCAGCCGAAATCAAACCCGGGTGTGGGATGGAGCTGGAAGTGACTCTGTCCTCTGGATGAGAGTGGGGAGTTGGGGGACTATTGAGGGTGTCAAACAGGTCCCGTCCCCTGCCACTGCCCACTGGATGGCCACAACAGCCTGCTCACTGGTCTCCTTGTCCTCCTGGCTCCCTCCCCCAACCTCAGCCTGTTCCACTGGGGCTGGGCTAACACCTGACTCAGATCACATCCCTCCTCGGCTGGCTCAAAACCCTCCCCGTGGCTCCATCTTGCTCAGAGATCCTCACCACGGGAATTTTACACCACCTGCCCCTCTGCCCTAAGTATATGGAGGCCTTTGGTGGGGGGACCATCTGGAAGTGTCACATAGGGTTTACCATCCTGTTGTGGGTTCAGCAGGAATATTCTGGGCTGTCTGGCATGAAATGGAAAGAGACTGTTGACGTTTCAGCTGGGGATGTAGTAGAAAGGTTTGGATTGTTTGAAAAGGCTTGGGGTAAGGGTTGCATTTCAGAGCAGGGGTTGGAAGGAATAGTGTAGGGGGATTTGAAATGGTGTGGAAAAAAATATGGTGATGTTGGGCAAGAAGATGGGAGAACATCTAGGGTGTTGACCAGCATCTGAGGGGAAATCTGTGGGATTTTGATAAAAAAAAATTGGGGGGTAGTATTTGGGGAGATTACTGGGGCATCAGAAGGGGATTGACAACATTTTGAGATGTTCAGTAAAGCTTGGGGAGTACAAGTGAGTCAGATGGACGATATTGGCTATCAGAAGGAGGTTAACATTTTTTGAGGGATCCAGTAAAATTTGGGATGCCTACTGAGATATCAGAGGGAGGGAGGTGTTAGGAAAATGTAGAGATCAAGGGCTTGGGGGGAAATATTGGAGTATCAGAGGTGTGCTCAATATTGGGGTGTGATCGGGGTTCAAGGGTGCACCTGGGATGGGGAAATGAGATGTGTGAGGTGCTCTGGCAGAAAGGGAATGTCTGACCTGGACCCTTGCTGCCTGCCCCCACTTCAGATCACCTTGGAGTGTATCCTGAGGCCAGGCTTGGTTTACAACAAGGTGAACCCCATCTTCCATCACTGGAGCCTGGGTGACTGCAAGTTTGGGCTGACATTTCAGAGCCCAGCCGAGGCGGATGAGTTTCAGAAGAGCCTGCTGGCAGCGCTGGCTGCTCTGGGTCGAGGTAGGTGGTGCAGGTGGTGGGGGCTGGAGCCTGGGCTGGTTTGGGTGGGGAGTGGGAGAAGTTTGGCCCCAAGAACTCACTGTTTTGCCTCTCTCCCTACCCCAGGCTCGCTCACCCCCTCCTCCTCCTCCTCTTCCTCCTCCCCTTCCCAGGACACCGCAGAGACCCCCTGCCCTCTGACGGTGAGTCTCCTGGGTGCAACGCTGCTGGGAGGGCAGGGGGCTATTTCTATTCTGCAAACATTCTTGAGCACCTACTGTGTATCTGGAACCATGCCACGTGCTGGGGACACAAATTCGGGCCAAAAACGATTAGTGTCAATTTCAATCCCAGTGATTTTAGTTTTTTTGTTCTATTATGATTTACCCATTCATCCAAGGGTATTTATTGAACACCTTCCATAAGAAGTGTTTTAAGCACTGGGGATACATCAGTGAATAGAATAAAGTCTCTTTCCTCGTGGAGCTTCTATTCTAGTATGGAAAGCAGAAAATTTTTTTAAGGTACATTATAAAAATGAATAAATATTAAAAGTAAATAGATGAACAAATCAATGGGAAATCCAACCTTCTAGTTGCTCAAGGTACAAACCTTGGAGCCATCCTTGACTCCTTTCCTTTTTTAATGCCCCCTCATCTAGTCTGTCAGCACATATTGGCTCCACTTTCTTTTTTTTTTTTTTTTCCACTTTCTTTTTTAAAAAATTGGCATCACCTCACAGCACACAGGATCTTAGTTCCCCAACCCGGGATGGAACTTGGGCCCGTCAGTGAAAGCACCAAGTCCTAACTACTGGGACCTCCAGGGAATTCCCTGGCTCTACTTTCAAAATGATCAGACTGTGCCTCCAACCTGGTGACTATTCAAGCTCATCTCCCAACTGGACTGTCTCATCAGCTGCTCATCATCAACTGCTCCCCTCCTCCATCTCCTTTCCTCCCACACAGCCAGAGGGACCCTACTGACATCTAAGTCTGATCACGGATATCCTCCACTTAGAATCCTACCGGGGCTCCATCTCACTCCTGGTAAAGGACAAAGTCCTCACAGAGGCACATAAGACCCCACACCAGCTGGCCCCCTATTACTGTCCCTCATGCTCACTAGGTTTCAGCCACATTGGCCTCCTCACTGTTAAGTCAAAAGGAAAGACAGACTCCTGTCTCAGGGCTTTTGCACTGGCTGGTCCTCTTGTCTTGGAACATTCCCGAATTTCCACATGGTTTATTCTCTTATTTCCTTCAGGGCTTTACACACATAGTCTCCTCCTCAGTGAGGGCCCTCCCTGTTGTTATTCAGTCGCTAAGTTGCATCTGACTCTTTGTGAACCTGTGGACTGTAGCCCACCAGGTTCTTCTGTCCATGGGATTTCCAGGCAAAAATAATGGAGTGGGTTGCCATTTCCTACTCCAGGGGATCTTCCCAACCCAGGGATCAAACCCAGTCTCCTGCATTGGCAGGTGCGTTCTTTACCACTGAGCCATCAGGGAAGCCCTGAGGCCCTCCCTGAGTAACCTGTGTAAAACTGCAGTCTCCTAATGCTCCTTATCTTGTTCTTTCCCCCATCTTCTAAGATAGTTTTATTTCCTCTCCCAATAGACAATTTTCTTATCTATGACTTTACTATCCATCTCCCATGCTAGAATGTCTGCTCCAGGAGGGCAAGGATCTTTTGTTGCTTTCTTGCTGCATCTTCAATGCTTAAAACAGTGCCTGGTAGACAGTAAGTGTTCAGTAAATATGTGTTGAATAAATTGATTGAATGAATAAATGCACATAATGTCGGATTCGATTTGGCCCTTGCTGGGAACAGTGGGAATGTCTCAAGAACACATGAAGGAACAAACCTGGTTCCCTGGGCAGAAAGGAGGGGCTTCCCAGTATAATGGGATATGTAGAGGGGTCTACAAAAGTCACACAGACAGATCCCATTTATTGAGTACTTTCTCAGGAAAGATGCTGTGCTTTCTGTGCTCCATCTCATATCTTCCCAATGGGAAGACTTTGCGAGCCTGGCAAGTCATGGGTGCTCAATGAATGTTTATTGAGGATAGTAATCTGTTGAGATAGGAATGATTCTCAAGTCACAGAAAGGAATGGAGGGTCTGAGAAGTGATGTTTCAGCTTGTAAAGGACTGAGCTTGGTTTGGACAGGAAGGAACACATTCTAGGTGGGTGGAACTACCCCACTAAAGGTGTGATGGTAGGCAGGAGGCAGGAAGGCAGCTGATGGCCACGGGACAGGGGTTCTGGGAAGGGAGGATGATTTGATGTTCTGTAGGTTGGTGAGCTGAGCAGATAAGAAGAGGGAGTCCAATAATCATAACCATTTCCTGCTCTTCCTGTACTTCAGGCATGTTTATGCCCTTTGCAGTGGGTCCTAACCACATCCTTATGAATAGACAATATTATGATCCCCATTTTACAGAGGAGGAAACTGAGGCTCAAAGAGCTGAGCTCACTTGCCGGAGGTCACACAAGCAGTCAGTGGCATTGCCGGGGCTTGAACCCAGGCCTGTCTGGCCGCAGAGCCCTCGCTCGCAATGGGAGGGGGTCTATATAAGGGCATCGGCTGTGCCAGAGGTCTCGGCTCTGAGGCCGCCAATCTCCCTCAGTCCCACGTGGACAGCGACTCCTCCTCCAGTCACAGCCACCAGGAGACGCCTCCCAGCTCAGCGGCGGCCCCCATCGTCACGGTGGAGTCAGCTTCCGGCTTCGGGCCGGCCACGCCCCCCCAGCGCCGCCGCTCATCAGCTCAGGTGGGGCTCCCGGGAAAAGGGGGCAGGGCACGGGGTCCCGAAGTGGGCCCCGGCTGAGGCCGCAGGGGGGCAAGAAATCACAGATTCTAAGGGAAGGCTGACATGTCTTGTGGCGAGGGAGCTTAGGCCTGGGAGGCTTAGTTCCTGGGAAGATTGGGTGAGGGCTTCCCGCGCGTCTCCTGCGCTCTTGGAGACTGGAACGCTCTGAATTGCAGAGGGGTTTAGGGGACGACGTGGACAATGAATATATATTAGGGAGTTGGTGGTACTCGTGGAAGGAGTTCTTTAGTACTTCCACGAATATCCAAGGGAGTAAAAGGGACCTGGTGACCAGACTCCTGCAGGAGAAGGAGAAGATGGCTGGAGTCCAGGACTCTTGAATCTGAGAAGGGCTGGGTACAGGAATCCTGGATCTTGAGAGAGGACAGGACTGAGAGCCTGGCCCACTGGGTCCTTAAAGTTTGGGCTTGTGCCTGGAATCTTCTGTCTGTCCCTGGGAGTGGAATGGGCTGAGGACTTAGAAGTTCGGGACCCCAGGCAATCAGGATCCCAGTATCCCAGTACAGGATGCTAAGACAAATGAGGCCTGTGGCTGGGTCTTTGGATTCTCGTGTCTTCTGAGGCCGGGATGGATTGTGGTGGCATGTGGGCGATCACAGAGCCCGTTAACCTATTCTCCTGTATCTTGGTCCCGCAGAGCTACCCTCCGCTCCTACCGTTCACGGGGATTCCGGAGCCTTCAGAGCCCCTGGCTGGGGCAGGGGGCCCAGGCTGGGGCGGCCGCGGCTATGAGGATTACCGGCGCGCGGGGCCGCCCGCGCCCCTCGCCCTGTCCACCTGCGTTGTGCGCTTCGCCAAGACCGGCGCTTTGAGGGGCACAGCCCTAGGGCCCCCCGCAGTCCTACCCGCTCCTCTCACCGAGGCTGCTCCTCCAGCACCCCCGGCTCGCCCACCCCCAGGCCCTGGCCCGGCCCCTGCGCCAGCCAAGGCCTCCCCGGAGGCGGAGGAGGCGGCGCGCTGCGTGCACTGCCGCGCGCTCTTCCGCCGTCGCGCTGATGGTCGTGGGGGCCGCTGCGCCGAGGCCCCGGACCCGGGTCGCCTGCTTGTGCGCCGTCTCAGCTGCCTGTGGTGCGCTGAGAGTTTGCTCTACCACTGCCTGTCGGATGCCGAGGGCGACTTCTCGGACCCATGCGCCTGCGAGCCGGGCCACCCGCGCCCCGCCGCGCGCTGGGCCGCGCTGGCTGCGCTCTCGCTGGCGGTGCCCTGCCTCTGCTGCTACGCGCCCCTGCGTGCATGCCACTGGGTTGCGGCGCGATGCGGCTGCGCCGGCTGTGGTGGTCGCCACGAAGAGGCTGCGCGGTGAGAACGGCCTGATGGGTCCGGTAGCCGGACCAAGGACCCCAAATTGAGGGTCCAGGACCCCGGACTCCGTTCGGACCCCAAACCCAAACCTAGGCACACCCGGAACTTGGAGCTTGAGTTTGGATTGAGAGACCCCAGACCTGGAACCTGGACCCCAAATGTAGGACTGAGAGACCCCAGAACCAGCTTCATTGGGATGTCTGTCCAAGAGGTTCCAGGCACCCTGAGTTCTGGCTAACCGTTCTCAACCCCCACCCCAACCTAGACTAAGGAGATTCCAAGGATCCCCGGACTCTTCACCCCAGGCAGGCAGGGAGCACACAGATCCCTGAGAGCCGGGCTCATCCTGACTCCCTGTTCAAATTACCAACCTAGAACCCCGTCATGCCTGGCACCATGAACCCTGTCAGATTACAGCCCAATAATTAGGAGTGGCCAGAACCTGACCCTACCTGTATACAGTTACTCCCAGATCTTAAATCATAGGACCTGGAATCAGCCCCCAATGATTCTTGAATGCACCTAAAACCTGGGGTACCTGTATCTAAGATGTTCTTGTAGCCCCAGGACTTCTTATACACCAAATCCTCTTAAGATGCCCCGAGTCCTTGGATGTGCTCAAATGGCTGTTCTCTCACCCAAATGACTTGGGAGATCCACCTCAGAGCCCTCCTTCACACATGCACATGGCCCAAGATCCAGAAGTCAGACTCTGAGATGCTCTGTGAGCCAAGGATCAAAGACCTCTGTAGACCTACCCATCCCAAGCTGGTGTTCCCAGGAATTTTCAATTCCATATATAGAACTCTGAATATAGGACTGATCTAGGACTGAAGGCCACCAGTACCTCAGGGTCTAAGACATGGGTCCCAGCCCCTCAGATACCCTTCTTCCAAACCTCCCTGGACTTGGATTTCAAGCCTCAGATCATCCTGGAATCTTCAGCTTCTTTGTACCCACATATTCCCAGTCCCCAAAAGGCTAGGAGCCCAGTTCCCAGAAGATGGGACATTCATGGCAACTCAGACCCTTGACCCCTTGCCCCTGAGCAGCCCGAGAGTGCTTTAGGAGCACTCCATCAAGACTCTAAGGTGCCATTGACCCTCCAAATTCAGAACTCAAGCCTACACAGTATTGGGATTGTCCCTGACCCAAGACCTTGGTCCCTCCATGCCAGAGACAAATCTGAAGTGCCCTGGGACTTTCGCACCTTCAGATCCCAGATTTTTTTGGATTCCAACCTCTCTAGCCTGATAATTCCCAGGCCCAGCTTGTGCATCTCCTGAGACCTGCTGCCCATTGAATCCTGCTGTGCACTGGCCCCTGAAGCCCCAAGGTCCCACACTCTCAGAATTCTAGTCCTAAGGGCGCGGCCCAAGCTCTCAGTATCATACAGAACTACCCCTTTACCCTAAAGGGAAAAAAACAAACAAACAAAAAACCATTTTGAGCTAATGTTACTGGATTCCAGGACCACCCAAGAGCTCCCCTGCTCCCATATCTAGGAACTAGCATTGCCATAGATGGGTGTGCAGGCTGTTCACTAAACATGGCCATGCTGTGCCCTCAGAGGAAGGTGTGCATTTGTGTAAGTTGCACAAAGGCAACTAGATATGGCTCTATTGGCACAAATGCCCATGGTTGCACACACACACCTATACACACCCACACCCACACAATTCCCAGCCTTGCAGACTCTCTCCCAAGCCCAACCTTGAGTCCTAGCCTTAGTCCAAGCCTTTCATGTTCTGCCCCTCTGTTAACCCCTTCATGTCCATCTCAGAGTTGGGGGTTGTTTCGGAAAGTTTGAAAGCCTGGTTCATGGCCTTCTGAGACTCCTCTTCTGGGAAAAGGGGATTCCAAGATTGCTTTCTCTTCAATGGAATGGGACTTCTAGTGTACCACAGATCTGACAGCCTGCATGGGGGAGATCACGGTCTTGGAGCAACACAATCTCAATGTTGTATGGGCTTGGGACCTAAATCTGATCCTAGGCATCTTGAAGTGTGCCCTTACCTTTCCTCATTACCCAGACCTGGATGGCCTTGTGGGGGTTCAAGGGATAGGTCAAGGGGGCCAGTGGGATGGATCCTCCTGTCACTTCCTTTAAATTATTAACTATTTATTACATCCGGAACCTGTGAGATTCAGCTCTCTCAACCAGACCCTGGGATGGGTGAGAGAAAAGAGGGGTGTCCCTCCCATCCCCACTCTGCCCAGCTCTCATCAGTGTCAGACCCACCAGAGCTGAGGGTGGAGGGACGAGGGGCTGGGGCAGCCTGGGTCCCCATCCCCCTCTCTGTGCCTCGGTCTCCTCCCTTCCGTGGTGGGCGGGGGGAAGCTCCATTCTTAACCTACCTCGTTTTGGGGAGGGGTGGGACGGGGGACCAGAGTGCTGTAAGGTGCTGTGGGATCTGTGGATGAAGTGGTGGGGGCTGGGGGAAGGTTCCCTGGCTCCCACCTCCCAGCACCGCCTCTCCCAGGTCTCCCAGTCCTGCTCCCTGCTAATACCCACCTCTGATCCATGATTACTCTTCATCACCCCTAAATCAGGGGTGCATGGAGGGATGACCCTGGGAGCCAGGAAGACCTCAAACCCTGGAGCCCCCAGGCCCAATTTCCCAGCTGCTTGCCCCTCAGATTGGATGCTCGGCCCCCAGGCTTGGGGGAGGCACCTCGACATTTATCTTCCTGATCTTGATTCTAAGCCAGTCTGTGACCTCAATATTGTTATCAGTGCAGGCTGAAGTAGTGGGGGAGGATGGGGGCCGAAGACCAGCCTTGTCATTGGGGGAGGGGGCATGAGATATCGGCTCCAAGAAATGTCTGTGACAAAGTCTTAGCCTGTGTTCTTTATTTGCACTGATGCACCCCATCCGCTCACCTTCCTGAGTCACCAGACCAGACAAATCCTCTTTCCCCTTCTCATCCTTTAGTCCCAAGCAGACCCTCTGGCTGAATTTTATACATCCAATCACTCCACAAGTACATTTACTGAACACTTGTACATCAAGCCCTGTTCTAGGTGCTGGGGATAAAACAGTGAACAGAAAAATTCTTTTCCACAAGGAACTTGTGGACTTTATAGTGAAGGAGACAACATGTGAAGGAGATAGCATGTAAGTGAAGGAGATAAGACATAGTGAAGGAGGTAACATATTAGAAATGATATATGCATGCATGCTGAGTTACTTCAGTCATGTCCAACTCTTTGACTCTCTGCAACCCTATGGACTGTAGACCATCAGGCTCCTCTGTCCATGGAATTCTCCAGGCAAGAATACTGATGTGAGTTGCCATGATCTTCTCCAGGGGATCTTCCCAACCCAGGGATCGAACCCGTGTTTCTTATGTCTCCTGCACAGGCAGGTGGGTTCTTTACCACTAAGAAATGATATATCCTATAAAGAAAAAATAAAGTGAAGATGGGGGATACAGACAATTATTGCCTTGGTGGTCAGGGAGGCCCCATGGAGGAGGCTGGCATTTAAATAGCCCTGAAGGTGAGGGAGTCCTGGGGATGTCTGTAGGAAGAGCATTCCAGGTAAAAAAGTGCAAGGCCCTGAGGGAGGAGCATGTCTGGTAAGTCTGAGGGGTGTCAAGGGAGCTGGAGAGGGGGAGGAGCAAGAGCAGGAGGGTGCTTAGGAGACAGGTGAAAGAAGGGGTAAAGGTGACAGGGAAGATCTCTGGGACCTTGCAAGCCATTGCATGAACTTTGCTGTTCACCCTGAGTGACATGAAGCTACAGGAAGTCTCCAAGTATGGCAGCTTGGAGCTTCTATGTTACAGCAGATGTGACCTGACTCAGTTATTCACAGGTTCCCTTTGGCTGCCTGTGGGGACAGATCCTGGTGGGCTGGTGGAGGGTGGAGAGTGGGGGGAGGCTTGGAGACAGGGAGGAGGCTGCTAGGATGGTCCAGGGGAGACAGTGGTGCACAGGAACAGGGTGAGAGGAGTGGAGGCCAGGAGAAGTGGGCAAGATACTGGATCTGTTTTGAAGGTCGAGTTCAATTTAGGTATGAAAGTGAAAGTCTCAGCTGCTTAGTCGTTAAGTCATTATCCCGCCTTCTTTATCCTAAGAGGTGGTGGTGGTTTAGTCACTGAGTCATGTCTAACTCTTTGTGACCCAATGGACCGTAGCCCACCAGGCTCCTCTGTCCATGGGATTTCCCAGGCAAGAATACTGGAGTGGGTTGCCATTCCCTTCTCCAGGGGATCTTCTTGACCCAGGGATCGAACCCAGGTCTCCCAAATTGCAGGCAGATTCTTTACCATCTAAAGCAGCAGGGAAGCTCAATTTAGATAAGGAGTACACCATAAAAAGAGTCAAGGTTATGATTCCATGGCTTTGGTCTGAACAATTTTTAATATTTTATTAAGGTCAACAACTGCTGCTCCCCCCCGCCCCCACCCAGTACCCAGCCATGGAGTAGACAGGAGTATGGAGGAACCAGATTTTCCACTCTATTCTCACTCGCAGTAGAACTATCTAGAAACTACTAGAGATCAGGACAGAGTTGGGGAGAGAGTAAACCTGGAAAAATAATATGAACAACAGCTACAAAAGCAAGAGCAGTAATAACAATCAGATCAGATCAGTCGCTCAGTCGTGTCCGACTCTTTGCGACCCCATGAACCACAGCACGCCAGGCCTCCCTATCCATCACCAGCTCTCGGAGGTCACTCAGACTCACATTCATCGAGTCAGTGATGCCATCCAGCCATCTCATCCTCTGTCATCCCCTTCTCCTCCTGCCCTCAATCCCTCCCAGCATCAGAGTCTTCTCCAATGAGTCAACTCTTCGCATGAGGTGGCCAAAATACTGGAGTTTCAGCTTTAGCATCATTCCTTCCAAAGAAATCCCAGGGCTGATCTCCTTCAGAATGGACCGGTTGGATCTCCTTGCAGTCCAAGGGACTCTCAAGAGTCCTCTCCAACACCACAGTTCAAAAGCATCAATTCTTCAGCGCTCAGCCTTCTTCACAGTCCAGCTCTCACATCCATACATGACCACAGGAAAGACCATGTAATAACAATAGTAACAGGTTAAGTGGTTAAAAGCATGGACTTTGGAATCATCTGAATTTGAGTCCTGGCACCACTATGCAACTGACTCTGTGATTCATCCTATCTGCACCTCAGTTTTCTCTTCCATAAATTGGAGATAAAATACCTAGCCTAGTACCACATATGAAATGCACTAGGTGGCATGCGATATCTTAGTTCCCAAATTAGAGATTAGACAAGTGTTCCCTCCAGTAGAAGGGCGGAGGCTTAACCACTGGACAGCCAGGGAAGTCTCTCTGTTCAGAGATCAGATCAGTCGCTTAGTCGTATCCGACTCTTTGCGACCCCAGGAATCGCAGCACGCCAGGCCTCCCTGTCCATCACCAACTCCCGGAGGTCACTGAGACTCACATCCATCAAGTCAATGATGCCATCCAGCCATCTCATCCTCTGTCGTCCCCTTCTCCTCCTGCCCCCATTCCCTCCCAGCATTAGAGTCTTCTCCAATGAGTCAACTCTTCGCATGAGGTGGCCAAAGTACTGGAGTCTCAGTTTTAGCATCATTCCTTCCAAAGAAATCCCAGGGCTGATCTCCTACAGAATGGACTGGTTGGATCTCCTTGCAGTCCAAGGGACTCTCAAGAGTCTTCTCCAACACCACAGTTCAAAAGCATCAATTCTTCCGCGCTCAGCCTTCTTCACAGTCCAACTCTCACATCCATACATGACCACAGGAAAAACCATAGCCTTGACTAGATGAACCTTTGTTGGCATTATCAAAAAATAAATTACATAAATTTACAACTAAATAAATTGTGCTAAAATTATCAGATCAGATCAGATCAGTCGCTCAGTCGTGTCCGACTCCTTGCGACCCCATGAACTGCAGCACGCCAGGCCTCCCTATCCATCACCAGCCCTCGGAGGTCACTCAGACTCATATTCATCGAGTCAGTGATGCCATCCAGCCATCTCATTTTAATTGAGTACCCCTTAGATGTCTGCTAAGCACTTACATACAGGACTAATCCTCACAAACAACTGTAAGAGATAAGCGTCATTACACTTATTACACAGATGTCAAGCAACTTAGCAGGAACACAACGATGGTGAATGGTGGAATCAAATACCTAACCTTTGCCTGCGGACCAAATTGCACTGGTAGAGTGCAGTCTCTTAATCACCATGGTATATTGCCCTTGCTCCGTCTCTGAAAGGCTTAGGGAGGCAGAGGGGTGAAGGTGCAACGGGCGCACTGTGATCGATGAAGACTAACTCGGCTGTGTGTGCCTAACTGGGATTCCAGGTCCCTGACAGAATTCCAGCTCTAAACAGGAAAGGAGGAAACGGGTTTCTGGACTTAGAGCGGAGTTGGGAGAACAATATTTGGTATGGGATGCTTTAAGAGCAGAGGGCATTTGGGGGAGTCGGAGGAAAAGCTGCTTCTATGTCGCAGCACGAGCGACACCGCTGGTCTGTCGCGACAGCCGGGATCCAAAACGCCTGCTCTGGATTTTTACAAAGCCAGGTGGGTTTTCCAGCACCCTGACTGGTTACCGGAAAGGACGCCTCTAGTATTCGGCTAAGGCGGCGAACCTGACGGCTGGTTCTATTTCCTTCTACACCAATTGGAATGACGAAGGCCCTTAGCTAGAAGAGGCCGATTGGTCAGTTATAGGGGCCGCGCGCACGCCGCTCCTGGGGCGGAGCCTCCCACCGACCAGCAGGGGGCGCGCGCCAGAAGAAGAGGCGACACTCGCATGGAGGGGGCGGCGGCCGAGGAGCAGGAGTGGGCCGCAGTGGCCCAGGACCTGATGGCCCTGGGGTAAGGGGAGCCGGGTGTGGCTGGGGGTGCAGGAAGGGGCAGGTCTCCCTTCAGAAATTCCTATTAACCTTTCCCACCCGCTCCCGCTCTCTCGACCGCGCCGCAGGTATGAGGGTTGCCCGGGGGCAGCGTCGCCGGGCACCTCGTGCCCAGACTTCAGGGCGCTGTGCGCGCGGCTGGCGGCGGAGCTGGCGACTCTGGGTGCCCTGGAGCGGGAGCGAAAGGAGGGCACGGAGGTGTTGAACGCCGGCGACGGTACGCATGGAGGGAGGTCGGGAGGTTTACAGCCTTGGGTGCCGCCGCCACGCCCTGACCATCTCCCGCCTCCAGTAGGTCCCGGCGCTGAGGAGGAATTCCTGCGGCAGTTGGCCGGCCTGTTGCGGGAGTTGCACTGTCCGGACCGCGAGCTCTGCGGCGGGGACTGCGCGGCCTCACTGCGGGAGCCTGACGCGCGCCTGCGCCTGCTGCGTGAGCTGGGGGGGGGCCACCCCTCCGGCCGGGATGCGGAAGTGGGCGAGGCTACAGTCTCGAGGGGGGCGGGCTCCGCACGTTGAGGTGGAGCCAGGATTCCCCCCGCCTCCAGGGGGCGTGGTCATAACTTGGAGGCGTTCGAGCCGGGCGGAGGCGGGTTGGAGTAGAACACTGGGGCGGGCTAAGGGCTTTGAGGTGGGCAGGGTTAGGATTCCGATGGAGGTTCTTGAAGCTCAGGTGGATTGGGTAACAGGGAGTCAGGGTGGTTCCGAAGTGAGCAGGGTTTGAATTCAGCAGAAGGAGCTAGGTCTCGAAGTGGGTGGAGCTTATCCTGGTGGTGGAATCAGGGCTCTAGGTGGGTGGAACTAGGAGGCGGGAAGTTTCGAAGTCGCTTGAACTTTTCGACCCCGGTAGCGGGGGGGTGGCGGCCCGGCCCTCCTTGATTGTACTGCTCCTTTTCCCTACTTTTAGGCTTTCTCTGCTCCGAGGTCCAGGCCGCTCGCCTCCTCCGCCTGCGCTCCCGTCTGGATCCCAACCCCGAGCCATCCTGTGGGGAGGGGGCAGAGGAGGGATCTGGCATGGTCCAGGAACTGACCCTTACTCTCCAAGCCCTGGGGCTGCCCAGACCCACACGGGGGACCCCAGCCTGTCAGCTGCTTCGGGACTTGCATGCCAAGGTAGCCAGAGTCCCCTCCATACCAGGGCCACCCCACCTTCCTCGTAGGGGGAGAGCCCCCTCTCCAAAAGAGGCTCCAGGAGGAGTGCCACCGCCTCTGATGTTGTCATCAGCAGAATTGTGACTGCCATTCTTGGTTCTATGGCCGGGGTCCTCAGGGTCATAGGGAACTGGGGTTCACGGAGGAGTCTATCCGATTTCTGCGAAGTTAACTCTAGCTTCCTCCTCCCATCAGATCTCTGAGCTGCTGCCTTCCCTGCCCCCAGAGTCCCTGCAGCCCCTCCTCAACCACCCACTGGACGCACCCAGATGGGTAAGGTTGTGTATGGCTGTAAGTGAACAGTGTTCCCATCCAGAGATGGCAGTGAGGGCGACCCCTGGCGTGACTGAGACCTTCCCCCCCAGGAAGTGTTGGCGTCTCTGTCCCAAAGCCTGCGGGATCAGTACGGCTGCCGCCGCTGCCTCCTCCTCAAGCGCCTTGACCTCACCACATCTGCTTTCCACTGGAGTGATCGGGCTGAGGTGTGGGCAGAAGACCTAGGCGGGAGCAGTTGTGGCAGCTGCGGCTGCAGCGGGGAGGAAGGGAGGGCCAGGAATACGACCCTCTTGCTGATTCTGAGACCTAGGTCATTTTAGAATCCTGTGAAGTTGGGGATGTGGAATCTCTGGGCCCCCAGGGCATTCTAAAATTTCCTGGTCTGAGCAGGAAGGGTATTTATAGCAATACTCCTCATTAAAAGATGTGAGGGCCCTCCCTGGCAGCCCAGTGGTTAAGACTCTATGCTTCCCTTGCAGAGGGCAGGGGTTTAATCCCTGGTTGGGGAGCTAGAATCCCTCGTGCTGCATGCTGTGTGGCATGCCTCCTCCCCAAAAAATCATACATAAAAGATGTGGGAAGCACACAACACTGTAAGTCAACTATACTTTGATAAACAAAAATCGTAATGAAATATTAAAGAAAAAAAGATGTGGGCCTGAGTAGGGAAGAGAGATGCTTTCAAGATTACAGGTGCCATCTGGTGAGGGCTCATGGGCATGTTCTCCCACTACCTCGTAGGCCCAAGGAGAGGCCATGAGGGCAGTGCTGATCCCAATTCGAGAGGCTCTGACCTCAGAATCAGATGTCTCCATCGCACATGTCCTGGCTGCCCGAGCCGATCTGTCTTGCCTTCTCCCAGCCACTAGCAAGAGTGCCCGCCGAGGGACTTGCTGTGCTATCAACAAGGTGAGCACCTGGGGACGGGGAAGGGCGCCAAACACCCTTGCCTTCAAACTGGCCTTTCAGCCGCCTCTGCCCTGGACGAGCTTGTCCTCTCCTGCCTGGGCTGCTGCTCTGGCCTTCTCCTTAGGTTCCTGGCCTCTGGACTCACCACCTCTATCCTTCCCTCTCCACATGGCATTTAGAAGGAAATTTCCAACTCAAAAATCTGACCATGTCCTTCCCCGGCTCAAAACCCTTCTATGGCTCCCCAGTGCCTTCAATACAAAGTCCATCTGTTTACTGAGTCCTTGCCCACCTCTCCTGCTTGGGCTTAAAATCCTCCCCTATCACCCCAGTCTGTTGTTTTGGGTTTTAACCATTTTTCAAAGCAAAACTACCCTCTGTTCAAATGATTAGGCTCAAATTTAGCCTCATACATCTCTGTTTAAACAGTCTTATATGACCTGGGCTTCCTAGCTGGTGCTAGTGATAAAGAACCTGCCTGCCAATGCAGGAGACATGAGAGACACAGGTTCGGTTCCTGGGTCAGGAAGATCTCCTGGAGGAGGGCATGGCAACCCACTCCAGTATTCTTGCCTGGAGAATCCCATGGAACAGAGGAGCCTGGCGGGCTACAGTCCACGGGGTCACAGAATTGGACCTGACCGAAACGACTTGAGCACACATATGATTCTTAGGGCATAAAATCTAGCACAGCAAAAAGTGAGGCAAAATTTTAAGTGAAGGAAAAAAACCAAAGCACTGATTTGCTGGAAATGTTATACAAAAGCCCTACTATGAGACAGACAAAAGGCGGAGTACCCTCATTCATATTGCTGGGGGTGTAGGCCTCTATCATCACCCTCTCCTGTATTCCCCTTTTGCTGAGGCCCCTTGATGGAAAGCTCTAGGACTGTATCTCCCACCATGCGGTCCCCACCACTGTACCACGCAGCATGCAGGATCTTGGTTCTCCGACCAGGGGTTGAACCTGTGCCCCCTTCATTGGGAGTGTGGAGTCTTAACTACTGGACTACCAGGGGAGTCCCCACATCTGCCCTTCCCTTCCTGCGGTTCTCTTGGGTCTCTGGTCCCCTTGTCCAAGATATTTTTCTTCTCTCAAACTCAAGTCTAATCATCTCTCAGGTGCTTATGGGCAGCGTTCCAGACCGGGGGGCCGCCCAAATGAGCTGGAGGCTCCCATGCCCAGCTGGCAGAGCAGAAGAGAGGACGGAGGCGGGCGGAAGGCAGGCCGCCAGTGTTGGGGCCGGAAGAAGAAGAAGAAGTAAAGGGGCACTGATGATTGCAGGGAGGGTTCCTTCATGCGATGCTAATCTCCGAGGAGTCACTCTGAGGGTTTCTCTTGGCACCTGGCATCCCAGCCCCATATCCCCTGTTCATGAGGCCCCAAAGTCCTCCCCGCATCTGCCATTCAACACCAAGGACTGTGTTCTCTGGAAAATAAATGTGATTTATGACCGCCCTAGGACCTGTCTCTCTGGGGGCCAGGTCAGGGGTGCTCAGGTTTGAGGTGAGATTGGAGGTCTCTGTCCCCTGGCCCCTAGGCCCCTGCTGCTCTGACCCTTAAAGTCCCATTCTCTTCAGCAAAAACCTTTGCTCCTGTGGGCATGGGGCAGGAGACAGGCAGGCATTGGACAAACATCTGTCAGTAAGCACTGTGTGCCAGCCCTGTTCTAGGCATTGGGGATACAGGTATTAAAACTCCCTGGTCTCCTGGAGCTACCTTTCCGGTGAGGAAGGACAGACAAGAAAGTTTAGTTTGTCAGATGAGGAAAGGGCTTTGGAGAGAAATAAAGCAGGAAGCCAGGATCGGGAGACTATGGGGGGATTGCAGCTTTGTGTGATCCGGGGAGGCCTCACTAAGAAGGTGATACTTGAGCTAAACCCCAGAGAGGGAGCCACGTGGACCCCCTTCCCGGCAGAGTGTCCTGAGCAAAGGTCCTGAGGTAGGAGTGTTTGGGGGCATGATTAGGGACCATTGGGGCCAGTGCAACTGAAGCAGGATGAGTGAGGGGGTGAGTGCTGCGAGGGGAGGCTGGAGAGGTGACAGGGGCAGACCATGTGGGGTGGGGCACAGTGAGGACTCTGGTTTCCCTGAGTGAGATGGAGCCACAGGAGGGGTCTGAGCAGAGGAGGGGTTTGATCTGACTTAGGTTTCAGAGGCTCCCTCCCTGTTCCACCCTTTCTCTGGCCTTCTCTCCCACCTGAGTTTGGAACTCTACCCTCTGTCCCCTCCGGCTCCTGACCCATACTGACATCAGTGCAGTATAGTGGTCAGTAGCTTCCATGTGAGAGGCAGACAAACTGGGTATGAGTCCGGACTCTAAACACTGAGGAGTTCTGCCCGCTTTGGTGAGCAGTTTGACCTCACTGAGCCTGTTTCCTCATCTGTAAAATGGGAATTTAAGGACTTGGCAAGATGATGATGTGGCTTAGTCACTCAGTCATGTCCAACTCTTTGCGACCCCATGGACTATAGCCTGCCAAGCTCTTCTGTCCGTGGAATTCTCCAGGCAAGAATACTGGAGTGGGTTGCCATTCCCTTCATCCAGGGGATCTTCCCAATCCAGGGATCCAACCCGAGTCTCCTGCATTGGCAGGTAGATTCTTGACCACTGAGCCACCTGGGCTAGGTCTAAACGTATCCAACACAGAGCTGCACGGATATCACATGCAAGAAAAGGGAATATGATTAACAGCCACTCTGATGCAAAAGAAGAAAATAACTTTCTTTTGGAGTAAGAGATGACAGAAGCTTCAACAAAGGCAGCGTGGATGGGAAGGAGACGGAATAAGAGGACTTGAGACTGACTCTGGAGGAGAAAGTGGGGACGAGACGAGACCAAGGCAACATCTAGGAGTTCAGCTTGGAGGACTCGGTGGGTGGTGAGGCCTTTGCTGGCAGAGGAATCTGGAAGGACAATGAACATGGGATGACATGGGGAGTGTACGATGTTCAGGTTCACTGCGGGGAAAGTCTCACCCCAGTGTGTCAAAGTGAAGTTTCTTTAGCTCATTCTGAGAGGTTGCCCTTTTGATGAATGGAATTTACTCCAATATTTATTAATAGTATCTGATCTATTTGGCCTTATTCTTGACATCTTATAGTTTTCTGTTTTTCTTCCTAAACTCACTTTTCCTTTTGTACTAGGGGTTACCCCCTTCCCCTCCCCACCAACATACTGAAATTGCTATCAACATTAAAAATTAACCCATATCTACACCCTCCTACCCAAGCAGTTGAGGACAATTGCTATCAACATTAAAAATTAACCCATATCTACACCCTCCTACCTAAGCAGTTGAGGACTTTTGCATCTTTCACTTTTCCTGTGCTTCCCTAAGTCTGTCTGGGTTCCCCCAGGCAACTAGGCTGGTCTTCTGGTATCCAGTTGGGGGTAGGGGGCAGTTTTTCCTCACCGTCTCTGGTTCCCAGGAGGGGTGTGGGGACTCCGTCTGGGTCCAAGCATGGCGAACGTGGCACCCAGTCTCAGGTTCCAGGGATAGTGTGTAGGAGAGATTGTCCTCGGAGCCTGTGTGTAGGGGTGCAGGTGGGAGGGACGTAGATATGATGGGAAAGGCCTCACGACTTGGAATGAATCCCCATCCGTCCACCAGGCCCCCTTCCCAGGACTGCCACACCCTGGGTCTTACCACAGCTGGCCTGGGGAACTGGAGTGGGTGGGACAGGGGCTTCTGGGGGACTTGCATCGCCCTTGGCCCCTGGCCTCTTCTTACACTCCACCTTCACTTGGTCTCTGCAGTGTCTGTGGCAACACAGCCCACAGTCTGGGGGAAATTCAGAGGTTAGTGCCAGAGGCCCAGTCCACGTCCCCCATTCTTCCAGCTTGCAGGTCCTAGATCCCCTTTCTCTACTGATGCTCCACTCACCCCGACAGCGGTAGCCTTGCTTGGTGACACCCCAAAGCTGGGAAGAGAGAGCAGAACAGGTTACCTAGGCTAGGAGAGGGAGGGCTGTGATTGGGGTATGGACAGGGGCTGTCTGCAGGAAACCATCCAGGTTTTGGAAGTGCCCAAGGCTAGAGGCCTATGTGGGGTCTGGGAGACTCAAGGAATTTGGAGATTTGTCTCAAGTTTAGAGAGTCACCTATGATATGAGAATCAGACAAAATCCGGAGTTAATAAAACATACATTCTATGGGCAGGGCTTGTGTCTGTTTCCGCCTGTCCCCTTCCACCCCAGCCCAGAGCCTATAACTGTGCCTAGCGCCCTGGAGGTGCTCAGTGTCTATTCAGTGAATGGAAAAGTGAATATGGAAAGCAATCCAAGGTTTGTGAATCGGTCTTGGTTTGGGAGTGCGAGATCTGTCCATTCCAGAAATTGGAGGACAGATTTCCAAATCCATCTGGTTTTGGAAATTGTACAGAGTTTGAATCATCTGGGGCCTAGAGACTTGGGAGCCTGATTCAGTTTGCAGATAATCTACCCATTCAGTCCAGTGTGTGGATGCTCAGTTGTATCTGACTCTTTTCGACCCCATGGACTGTAGCCCGCCAGACTCCTCTGTCTGTGGGATTTCCCAGGCAAGAATACTGGAGTGGGTTGCCATTTCCTCCTCCAGGGGATCTTCCCAACCCAGGGATCAACCTTGTGTCTCTGGTGACTCCTGCACTGGCAGGCGGATTCTTTACCACATGCCACCTGGAAAGCCCTTATTATCCAGGGTTTGGCAATTATCCAGGATGGAGACTGTCTGGGATTTGGGCATTGTCTACACTTCAGCATCATCCAGGGTGTAGGGAATAGCCATTTTTTAAGATTTCTGTGAAGTGTTTATTGTTGAGTTGCTCAGTTGTTTCTGACTTTGTGACCCCATGAACTGAACCACGCCAGGCTTCCCTGTGAAGTATGGGGACTACTTGAGGCTGGAGGATTTTCCTGAATATGGGGATTATCTGGGGCTTGGGGATTATGAGCACCACAGGGAAGGGTTGGCTTTCCCAGCCCAGGCTGTGAAGAGTTAGGGCACTCCAGGAGGGGTCCCTCAGGGTGATGGTGGGCAGAATGCTCACGAAGCCACTGCAGCTGTCACAGAAGGTGGGCTTGCGGAAGGTGACCTCCTGGAAGGTGTGCAGGAAGGCCAGGCCCAGCTTGGAGCAAATGGCACTGGCCCGGAGCAGGTATTCTGTCAGCTCCTCACGGCTGAAGGAGCCGCTCCTGGGGGAGAGACTGCACTTTAGCAGGCCTGGGCCTGTTCTCCCAGACCCAGGAGCCCTGGCTACCCCATGTCCTCATCTTCAGGGAACCCAGGAGTCGGGAGCACCTACCCCTGGCGGGGGGTGGGTGAAGCCCATGGCAGGCAAAGGGGAAGTTGCCTGAGAGTCGCTCAAAGTCCTCCTGAGAGATGGTGCCACGGCCGTCAGGGTCATAGTTCTTGAACACAGACTTGGGAGGAGCATGGGAAGGGGAGAGTAAGGTCAGATCAGGGTCCCCACCATTATCTTATTTTTTTAATCTGTCCACACCCCACGGCATGTGCAATCTTAGTTCCTTGACCAGGGGTCGAACCCACGCCCCCTGCATTGGCAGTGTGGAGTCGTGACCCCTGGACCACCAGGAAAGTGCCTGGGGTCCCCACAGTCTTAGATCCCTCCTCCGGCTCAGAGCTCCTCCTCACCTCCACCAGCTGCTCCACGTGCCGACCCAGAGTGACCGTGTCAGGCTTCGGCGTCACACCAGGGGCCCACTCCACCACCAGGGGCGCCTTGAAGGGGGAGGGTGGCTGGGGCAGGGACAGAGGGGCACAGTTAGTCAGGGCAGAGGCTTGGTCTGGAAGTCAGAGGTCAGGGCTGGGGTCTCACCAGACTCTTAGGACAGCGGGGCTCCCGGGCGTAGGAAAGCTCATAGATCTCGTCCTCCGTGTAGAAGAGATCCAGGGAAAGCTGGGGATGGGCAGGGTGTTAAGGACCCTTCTTGTCCCCATCCTCCTCCCTGCAAGCTAGGACTGCCCAGATCCCCAATCTCCTCCTCTTTCCAAAACCCCCTCTCTACTGGGAACCCCATGGTCCTCTCTCCCACTGAGCCCCCATTCACTCTCCATACTGCCGGCCTCCTAGTCCAGAAACACCATCTTCTCATTGAGGTGTTTTTTTGTTGTTGTTGTTTTTGATCCTGCAAACCTCTATCACTTTCCATTATCTGTTTCTGCTGTAATTTTCTCTATAGTACCTGTTTTCTAAAAGACCATATGATGTACTTATTTACTTTTTTCACTGGCTCTCTCCCCCACAAGGAAGTCAGCCCCACAAGACAGCAATTTTTTTTTCCTGATGCGCACACTGCTGTGAGCCTAAGTGCCTAAAGTAATGCCTGGCTCACAGCCGGTGCTCAATAAATATTTGGGCTGATGGCCTCAGAGCCAGCAAAGCATGGCAGCTTAGGTACCAATCATCAGAGGGCAGGACCAGCTTCAGAGGCAGGCCCCACACGTAGAAAGGCCTTTGGTTCATTTCAGGCCCTGCTGTCACCCTCTTGAAATTCTCAATAATTTCAAACAAGGAGCCCCACGTTTTCAATTTGCTGGTGGTCCTGACTTAGGATCTGAAAGTCAACTTTTCAGTCTTTGAATACATGGTCCTCAAAATCCCAGTCTCTTGTCAATTTATCACTCTTTAGAAAGAAATCCTCTATCTTCCTATCTATCTATGTAAAATAAAATATAGCCAGGACTGCACACTCGCAGTCTTGGGACATAGTGTGATGGTTAACATATGTTAACACTCATGTTCTGAAGCTGGCCTGCTGTGGGACAGCGGGTGAATGACCTCACCTCTGTGGGCCTCAGTTTCCCAGTCTATAGAATGGGCAAATAAGGGTCCCTTCCTTGTAGGCGTGTGAGGATGGAATGAAGTGCTCTGTTTAACATGGAAACTGTTTAACCTGGTGTCTGGCACACAGAAAATGATTAATAACATTATCTTTTTGCTTAGATTCCTGAATATGTTATAGCTTGGAATTTTGATCTGTTGGTGTGAGAAGCTCAGAACCTTGAAGTTTAGGAATATGAAAGCCCAAAGCAATTCTGGAGCTAAGATCAATGGATATTTGAGTTCCTTGGCGAATTGGGGGAAAAACATATTTTAAAAAATTTATTTATTTGGATGTGCCAGGTCTTAGTTGTGGCATGTGGGATCTTTAGTTGTGGCATGCAAACTCTTAGTTGCAGCATATGGGATCTAGTTCCCTGACCAGGGAATGAACCTGGGCCGACCTGCATTGGGAACTTGGAGTCTTAGCCATTGAACCATCAGGGAAGTCCCCCAAAATGCATTACTTATATAGAGCTCATTGTGTTCCACATACTACTTTAAGTACTTTGTGTGAACTGTATGAGTGATATTTACATGACTTATATTATTCTTTTCAACCACTCTCTGAAGTACATCCTATTAGTATTCCCATTTTGCAGTTAAGGAAACAAGCTGAGGAGTTAAGTGACTTGCCTGAGATCACACAGGAAAAAACAAAAACAAAACTTACAAGCTCTGGGTTCAAAACCCATGCATTCCAGTGCTATTCTACTATTCTGTCCTGATCCTCATCCACCAAGACCCTACATCTCAGGGCCCTACAGGCGCAGTCTCTGAGAGCTCAACCGGGGCAGCTCCAGGCAGCTCACCGTGAGCAGGTGCAGAAGGTCCTCACTGGCATTGCCCGGGGGGTGCTGTTGCTGCAGGGCTGCCAGCTCCTGCAGTCGCAGGTAGAGGCTGTTGAGTTTGGGCAGGTGCAGGCGGCCATCAGGCAATCTGTCAGGCTGCGCCTCGTTCAGGGCCACCAGATCCTTGAGGTGCACACCCAGGACAGGCAGCCGGAAGTCTGTGCAGCCAGCCCAGGTACGGCGGTAACGGGCGTAGTTGTTGTGGGCTGCCAGGAGCTCTGTCAGCTCCAGCAGGGCCTGTGTGGGAGGGGCATGGAATGGGGGAGGCTGGCATTGTTCCCCCAGCTCCTTGAAGGGGAGTACCCAGCAGCCTGTGGTGTGGCTTCAGACCCCCAGGGGCCCAGCAGCATTCTGGACCTCTCCCCAAGCCCTTCCTGTCCCACACTGGCTTCAGCACTATCCAGACTGCTCTTTTTCTTGGGTCCCCATCTCAGAAAGGCCCCACTATCTCCCATTCCCCAGCCCAGAGTGATTTTTAAGAAACCCAACTCTGACCATGGGTGCTGTCATATTTCCTAACTCCCCAGTGCCCTCTAGATAAACACCAGACACCTTAGCTGAGCTTGCAAAAGACTCAACAGAATCCTCCCTGCCCCCCACCCTGGGGCATCTCTAGCCTAATATCCTGTCATGTTCTGACCTCAGCCACACACCAGACTCATGGATGATGTACTCTCCTTAAGACACTTTCGAGATACCCCAACCCATGCTCCTCCCATGGGTAGCCCAAATGTTGGTATCCTTGGGGACATCATTTCACTCCCCACCTAGACTGCAAGTTCTCTGCTAGCATCTCTCATCTGTCTCCCTCCAGTGCGTCTCAGGACCAGACACTCAAGAGAGAGAGGTCAGCACCATGAGTGAAGAAGGAGGAAGAGTGACAGGGAGGACAAAGCCTGGGGGCTTTGGAAGGATTTGGAGGAGCAAGGTCTCCAGGTGGCTCCAGGGCTCCTGGGAAGGGGTGGAGGGGGTTGGGAAAAGTGTGGGGCTTCAGGGTAATTGATCACTGGAACTTTGAGGAGGGCAGTGGGAGTTCACCTTGGTGCTGTCAGGGCTCAGGTGGGCGTGGGAGTCCTTGAGTCTGGAGATGGCACTGTGACAGAGGCCGCCGGTGATTGCCATCAGCGTGTTGAAATTGTGCAACTGGAGGAGCTTCTAGGGAGGGAAGGTGATGCAGAAGTGGTGGGTACCGCATGGAGGACAGGTAAATTGGGGGTTCAAGTGACAGCATCCCCCTGGCTGAGATGAAGTCTTAAGCATGCGTGGGGGGTTGCCGTGTAGGCATCAGATAGGTGAGATGTGTCAGACAGCAGTGGGCCACAAGCAGGTTTGTGGGCATTATGAGGGGGTCATGCAGATAATAGACTAATGTGAAGTCAGATGAAAGTGGGGGGAGTCAGGCGAGTAGGGGGAGTTGGACCAGTTTGGGGACTCAACAGGTCTGTGTCAGGCGTGGAGGATTCAGAGAGAGGTTAGGGTGTCAGGCAACTAGGCGGTCTCTGCCCTGGGAGTCAGACAGGTGAGAAGGGGCAAGAAGGCCCGTGCTCTGGGCAGGAGTTAGGGGCCGGGCAGAGGTGAATGGGGCTAGAGTGATATGGAGGGGTCAGGTAGATATGAGAGACAGGTGCGGGGTCAGCCAGTCACCAGGAACAATAGCCTCACCCTTCCCTTTTTCAAGTTTAAGAGCGGAGGTCGCTGGAGGAAGGTGGGGCCAGGGAAGAGTAAGATGCTCAGACTGAGGAGACCCCAGGTGGAGGCCAGAACCTCTAAGTCTAGCGGGCCAAGGAGGGGAAGCAAGGCGAGGAAAGACGCCAGAGGAAGGGCGTGGTCTGCGAGGAAGTACGCAAGGGGGCGTGGCCACGCTGGGGGAAGGAGGGGCTTCCCTTTTCTCCAGAAGGGAGGGAACCTAGGAGGGGGCAGGGGGAAAAGTGGGTAGGGGGAGGAGGGAACGGCGGGGCCTAGGGAGACCTCAAGTGATGGGGCCGGATGCTGTCATTGTTCTGAAGGGGCAGCTGGGGCCTAGGGACCGGGGCAGGGGATGACGCAAAGGTGGAGGCAAGAAAGAGCCTCCTCTTCCGTTGCCCTGGCGACAGAATATTTGGGCATAGGGCTTGGGTGTCGTCACCTGCCACCTCTGGGACCAAGGAGTGGGGCCATGGCGGGTTTGCGTGGTGAAATCAAGGCCAGGGAAGAAGTGCCATCACAGTCCTGAGTTAGAACGATGGGACTGAGGCCTCTGGGGCATGGCCAGGGTGGGACGAGATGCTGCAAGGGCGGGGCCAGGAGATGGTGACGTCACAGCCCGAGAGCCCCGCGGGGCAGTTCAGAAGGCGGGCCTCACCTGTGCCACTTGGATGAACTTGTCCAGCACCTGCGCTCGCTGTGCAGGCCCGGGACGGCTCAGCACCATGACCTGCACCCAGCGGGACACGCTGTTGCTGAGACCTACAGATCCCTCCAGGGTCGGGCAGCCCCGCACAGAGCCCTGCAAAACGTAGTCCCGCAGGTCCTGGGGCTGGGGGAGAGGTGGGTGTCAGGGTGGGCCCTGGAAACCTCACACTCTCATCCCCCAAGCAGTGACGACCTCCGATGTCCTAGCCAGGCCATCACATGTCCCTGACGTCACCCTGGCCCCCTTTCATCTGAGGAGAAGCGTTTAAAGAAAGCTGGGCACTATTCTGAGCCCTCTGTCACAGCCTTACAGCAAGCTGATGAATTGAATACTATATGATTCCCATTTTACAGATGAGGTCATTGAGGCACAGAGAGGCTAAGTAATTTGCCCTGGGTCACAGAGGCCCAAGTCACAGTGGGAACTCAGTCTATTGCCCTTAACAGTATACCTGACTTGTGTACAGAAGAGGATACAGAACTAAATGCCATTTGTTCTGCACAAGGGGTCAACATTACATACCCACATCCACTGCAGTGTACGGTCAGGAAATTTTCACATTAAGGAACCAGATCCCCACCTACCCTCAAAATGACATCAAGATGGCAATAACTAAATACATATATAGTTTGAAAGTGAAGTTGCTCAGTCATGTCCAACTCATAGTTTGAAGCATTTTAAATAATCATTTGAGTAGGTAAAATATGTCAAACTATGCCAATTTCATATGGTTCAACTGGATGTCATTTACTCTGGATCAGGCACTGATCCTATGAAAATGAGTGTTAGTCGCTCAGTTGTGTCCGACTCTTTGCGACTCCATGGACTGTAGCCCGCCAGGCTCCTCTGCCCATGGGATTCTACAGGCAAGAATACTGGAGTGGGTTGTGGTTCCCTTCACCAGGGGAAATTTCCTACCCAGGGATCGAACCCAGGTCTCCTGCATTGCAGGTGGACTCCTTATCATTTGAGCCACCAGGTACCTATGAGACAGGAACTAAGCCCCCCTTTTACAGGAAACAGGCCGAAGCACAGTGTATTTAAATGCTTCTCAAATAAATGAACAATTAATAAAAATATTTTGAACATTTACTATGTGCCAGGCACTGTGACAAGCCTTTTAAAAATATTTATTTATCTGGCTGCACTAGTTCTTAGTTTCAGCATGTGAGATCTAGTTTCCTGACCAAGGATCAAACCTGAGCCCCCTGAATTGAGAGCAGAGTCTTAGCCACGGACCACCAGAGAAGTCCCCTGTGATGAGCATTTTTAAATGGACATATTAATTTAATTCCCCCAACAAGCCAATGCAATATTATGACTTCTTTTTTACACATGAGAAAACTGAGCCCCAGAGAGGTTGAGAAACTAATTCAAAGTCACACAGGTAGGAAGGGGCTGATGGGATTGAACCCTGGGGGTCTGTATTCAGCCAGCTTAACTCATTTTCCCGGACCCTCTAGCACTCAAGTTTGACAGTTTGGGTCCTCTCAGTCCTTCCTGGCCCCAGCCAGGCCCTGCTCCACCCTAAGCCATCCCCAGCTGGGAGGAGAGGGGTCCTTACTGTGATAGCCTGGAAGGACCGGAACTCCAGGTAAGTGAGGTGCTCTGCCAGCTCCCCAGTCTCCAGGTGGTCAAAAAGCAAGGACACTTTGCGCTTCTTGCCCAGGCCTGGGCTACTCGTGGGATGTGGGGGGCCTGGACCACCCGGGCTAAGCCTGGGGGGAAAGAGAGGCAGCGTATTAGAGGGACTCTGGGTGGGAGATGTCGGGGTGTGGGTGGGGAGGGGAAGGGGCTGACTCACCGACTGGAGAAGTCTCCCAGGCTCTGCTGGACTGAGTTACCCTCCTGCTCCACAGTGGCCCAGAAGCGGCCTATAACCTTTTCTAACTGTGGGTCCTGGTGCATCGTCTCAGGGTGTTGGGTCAGCCAGTACCTGCAGGGTGGTTTAGAGGTGGTGGGATGGGGCTGGGGGGAAGGACGCAGGTCTCTGAAAGGGGTCTCGGGCTGAGGGATCTCTAGGTGCTGGGCTTGGGGGTGGTGACTCTAAATATGTACAGGGGGGTCTCTGGAAGGCCAGGGTTCAGAGAGGCACCAGGCTGGGAGGAGCTCTGGCAGTAGGACTGGGGGCCTCTTAGTACAGGCTGCGGGATCTATGGAGGATAGACTGGGCAATCTCTGGGAAGTGGTTCAGAAGCACAATAGTCAGGGTGGGTCTCAGGGACTAGGTTGGGGGCCTATGGGGTGAGATTTTGGGGTAACAGGATGATCAGAGTTTTAGAAGCTAGGTGAGTATATGGGAGGTTTTAGGAATTTCAGGAATCTGAGCTGGAGGTCTTGGGGTACCAGATGGGAAAGGGTCCATAGGATCTGGTCAGGGGTCTCTTAAGAGGTGAGGGTTCTCAGGAGGAGAACTGGGAGGTTTTAGGAAAGAAGCCAGGGGCTTCTCAGAAGTGGGATGTAGGGGAGTAGGACTGCATAGTCTCTGGGAAGTGTTTTTTTTGGGGGGTGGCAGCAGGGTGAAGATCCTGGGTCATCATGGGCGTGGAGTGTTGGCCCAGGCCTACCTGACCAGGTGACAGATCTGCAGCCGTCTCAGCTCCTGTGTGCTCCCTGTGGCCTCCTGGTACTTGAGTTCTGGTCAAGGCTCGGTCATCCAGCATCTCACACCTGACTGCTCACCCCGTCCCCACAGGCTCTCACGTCTCTGTCCTCCGCCCTCTACCCACTGCTTATGGCCCCAGGAGGATATAAGGTCAGTAGGCGGGCAGCAAAGTGGGCAGAAGGCAGCACCCAGCTGTGCATGGCAAGTACCATGTTGAGAACGTGGTCCCCGCGGCGCAGGCTGCCAGCCGAGTCTGCAGGCAGGAGAAGGGGACTCTGGGTCAGAATGGCCCCTGTTGGACAGCCTGGTTCAAACCCCAGTTCTACCAGTGAGTCGTGTGTGAGCTCGGGCACACAACCTGGCCTCCTTGTGCTCCAGTTTCCTCGTCTGGACTGTGCATGGACCAACATAGTGCCTGGCAAGTCACGCTGAAGATGGAAATAAGAGTCAGACCTCCCCCCCGCCCCCCAACCACCAACCTACCGCCCCATCCATGCAGGTCAGGAAAATGAAACACAGGTATCTCTTGTGTTCCTACTATAGTGATTGAGATTCATTCCACACACTCCTGCTTCTGTTTCTATACCCCTCAAACTGAGCCCGGAGAGAGGTGGGTGCTTGGCCCAAGCTCAGACTGGGAGGCTGGCCAGGGAAGGGGAAGACTCACCAAAGGACTGAATACATTTCTCCAGCAGCTCATCTTCACTGCAGCCGCCCTCGTTCAGCATGCCCAGAGCCATGGAAGCCATGACCTTGCTGATTTCCCGGGGGCTGGGGCATGTCTTGTGGCGGCGGGCCTGTCGGGGCCGGCCCCGCCCCCCTGTCTTGACTGGGCATTCCTGGTGGGACTTCCTGTGGGAACATCCCCTGGGAATTCATGGGAGCCCCTTCCTTTAGACAGACCCCTAGCGTTCTTCTTGACCCCAAAGCCCACGGCATCCTGGGAGAAGCCCCATCCTAAAGGAAAGGGGCTGGCATTAGTCCTGACGTACATTGGATCCATAGGAGAAAACCCCATCATGGGAGCCATCTCCTACAGGTAAACTCCAAAGGAACCAGGGGGAAAACCCCTAAGGCTACCCTGATTACCCCCTGGGAATCATGGGAGAAGACCTCCCAAGGACTAGTAAGGACCCACCAGGAATCATAAGAACTCTCCACCGGCCACTGCCCCTGAATTCCCCTTGACTATGTGGTCCCAAGACCTCATGGAAGAGACTTCCTGTTGGCAGACGGGTTACTCCAGACCTCCCAGGTGGAGAGAAGACCCCCAGAACTATTCTTGTCCTCCTAGGGGGAACCATGGAAAGTTCTGCCTTCAGGGCCACTCCTCAAAATTCCTCTTTGCAGGGTTTCCCTGTTGGCTCAATGGATAAGAATCCACCTGCCAATGCAGGGGACTTGAGTTTGATCCCTAGACTGGGAAGATTCCACATGCCATGGAGCAACTAAGCATGTGTACTACAGCTACTGAGCCCATGCACAACTACTGAAGCCTGCATGCCTACAGCCCATTCTTTGCAACAAGAGAAGCCACTACAATGAGAAGCCCGAGCACCCCAATGAAGAATATCCCCCTGATCGCTGCAACTAGAGAAAGCCAATGCAAAAAAGCAATGAAGACCCAGTGCAGCTGAAAATAAATAAAATTACTGAATTTTAAAAATTGGAAAAAAAAAACAGAAAAAAGGATTCCCCTTTGCCTTCCAACACCCACCCCTCCTTCCCTGAGCCCTCAAGAGGGAAGCAGACCCCTGAGATTTCATTTCTCTCTTCTCCCCCTCTCCTTGATCCCCACTAAGGTGACAGACCCCTCCCCCAAGCCAGCCTCTCAGCTATGAGCCTGGGTCTCTAGATTTGGAGCCTGGAGAGAAGATACGGGTGCAACGTGGCCTCACTAGGGCTCTTCAGAGCTGGGTGCGGTCCCTTGCGCTGAGGCAGCTTCAAGAAGTTTAAAAATAGCCCTCACTCTGCCCTTCGCCTCTTTGAGGCTCCTGTTCTAGTTGGGGAACGAGGGTAATGGGGAGACAGGGGTGGTGAAGGAAGGAGGGAGCAGAATCCAGGCAGAAAGCCTTGACTTCCACAGGAGTTAGATAAAACTGGATTGGAAGGACTTCCCTGGTGGACCAGCAGTTGTCTCCATGCTTCCACTGTCGGGGGCACAAGTTCAATCCCTGGTTAGGAAACTAACCTCCCGCATGCCTTGGGGCCAAAAAAAAAAAAAAAAGAAACCAAAAAACTGGGTTGGAGAAATTTGTGCTGGCTGTGTAACTTTATGTTAATGACATCATTTCTCTGGACCTCAGTTTCCTCATGTGAAAAATGAGAGTCATCTTGGGACCTTCCCTAGGAATTTATTATGAACATTCAATTTCCTGCTCTTCAAAAGTGCTAAATAAGGGATTAAGTTTGCTGAGGCTGTTAAGTGGCCAGGGGTGGGAAATTTAGATTTGAGATGCAGAGAGAGAATGTGATGGAGCAAACTGAAAGCGAGGCTAGGGGGATGGGGGTGAACAGAAATTGGGAAACCCCCATAACAAGGGCACTGCTATGACCCTGGAGCATCCTGAGGGCTCAGTAAATCAGTACTGAATGTTGTCGAGTAACAGCTGACATTATTGAGCACCCACTGTGTACTGGGCAGAGAGGTAAACACCTATCTATAGATCAGGAATTTTCAAAGGAGGTCCAATCCCAACAACATTACCTGGGAACTTGACATAAATAGAAATTCTCAGCCCCCACCTCAGATCTACAACATCAGAAACCTTGGAGGTGAGCCCAGAAGCCTGTGTTTTAGAAGGCCTCGGTGGCTCTGTTATGTGCCCATGCTTGAGAACCACAGATCTAGGCTGTACCACTGAGGGCTTATGAGCCTGTCTGAGGAGGGACTATGATTGTTCTACAAATCATAGTAGTCTTCTGCTGACTGAAGAAGCAACTGAGGCACAGAGCAGGCAAGTGACTGACTAGGGTCACACAGCCAGAGAGTGAGGCAGCCACGTCTCCACCACTAAACTCCTGGATATTATAGGGGAGGCGACCTTTTGCCATCAGAGACAAACCAGGGGAGGAAGGAGAAGCTGCCCAAGCTAGGGATGCAGCCACCATTGCCCGTGAGGACAGGAGGCAAGCTTCTCCAGGTTATAGAGAGCCTTCTCTAGAACCTGCGGGCATAACCAGCTGCTAGGCCCTTACCTTCCGACTGTCTGCCCCCCACCTCCCCCGCAGTAGCATCGGGGAACAGCCAGGAGTCGCTTAGGCAGGGAAGCCGCCTTGCCCCTCAGCACACTCCCCTCCCCTAGGGTAGGGCCCTGCAGGAGTCTGGAGTTTCCAGTCCAGAGGGCAGCCAAGAAAACCCCCGGGAGGACAGAGACACCCAGCCTAGGGAGCCAGGATGATTGAGGGGCGTGAAGGGTGAGGGGGAGAACAGGATCAAAGCAGCTCGAATTCCAGCAGAGCAAGGATAAGACACAGCCGCCCGAGCCAACAGCCCCAGCCTGAGCTTTCTCTGGACACCCCGAAGCATCTTTGCACCTGGCGCCCCCTGCTTCTGCGGCGGCTGCGAGAGTAGCTGGACACCGTGCCCCCCTCGTCAGAACCTCCCGACCTTTCCCTGCAGCCCGAGAGAGACCCAGGGGCTTACGGAGCTCCAGGTCTCCTTGGAGAGGGTCCTCTCACCTCTTGCTGTCTTTCCTGTTCATGCTTCCTGGGGGGGAAGGGGGGTCTTATAAGAGTGAGGCTCAGCTCCTCCCCCCTCACCACTGCTCCAGCTTCTTAGCCCCTTGGGAGCTGGGGCCTCCTCGGCGCTTGGGAAGGAAAGAGGAACTGCCCCTCCCCACCCAGCCCCAGGCCAGGGGGAAGGAAGAGGCTGGGGAGAGACCAAAGGTCCCCCCTCCCCCCACTTGGGGATCCCTTTAGGCTGAGGTTTCCGGTGCTGCCGGCCCCCACCCCCAATCACCGGGCGGGCTCTATCTCCCCCATCTTTCGATCTCCAGACCCGTGATTCTCTGTTCTGTCACTGTCATGCTTCAATAAAAGCCCTTTTTAAAGAAAATGTGCCTAATATGACACATTTATGTACCCACACTCAAAAGAAAAGTCTGTATTTCTGTAAGGACATACTTACGTCTAACAGTGCACAGAAGTTTGACTGGAAAGTCACAAGACATGGTATTTTGTATATTTCTTCTTCTGTTTCTTTTATTTCTAGCTTAGTTTTAATGCCATTTGTGCCCCCAGAAAACATTTTCACTCTATTCCTTTTATTGTAAGAAAACCTCATGTAGCACCCACTGTATGCCTCACACTGTTGTAAGGGCTTATATTAACTCATTCAATTCTCACACAATCTTAAAGACTGTTATCAAAACGTTGCAGATGGAAGCTAACCCCCTGGGAGCTCCCACCCTATCCCACTGCGTTCTTAGGCAGGGCTGACACATGGTTGGCTTTCATCTGACCTGTTGGCTTTGAGTTTGTTTAAATACATAGAAACATGCTCATAGAAACAGACTTTTCTTTTGAGTATGTGTGCTTTTTTTCATTTACCTAAATGTGTCATGTTGACATATTTTTAAATGGAAGTACGAAAAAGAGTCAAATCATAAGTGTTTAGGTTGCTGAACGGTGACAAACTGAACACGTCCATGTCACACAGATCAAGGGAGAGCATGTTTCTGTTTCCCATAAGCCCCCTTGTGTTACCAGCAGCCTAATTTCTAGCAAAGTGGTTTTGCCTGGTTTGAGCTATGTATAAACTGAATCAACTATTGTGTCTGGCTTCCTTCATTTAACCTGGTGTCTTTGTGATTCTTCTGTATTGTATTTAGTTGTAGTTCATTATTTTGGTTGCTGTATAGTCTTCCATTGCGTGATTAGTTCATGATCTATCAATTGGTTTTTCTATCATGGACATTTGAGTTGTTTCCCGTTTGGGGCTGCTGTGAATAATGTTGCTGTGATCATTCTATCCCCTGTCTTTTGGTGAACGAAGCAGTGCATAGTCGTGTAGTGTAGATACCTGGGGGTGGAGTAATAGTTGCAGTATGATTCTGCCAAACCTAGTGAGTGAGTCCATTCAACCAAAGTTCTCATATAAGTCTATTTTTAAAAATATTTATTTATTTGGCTGCACCAGGTCCTAGGTTGAGGCATATGGAGTCTAGTCCCCTGACCAGGGATTGAACCCAGGCCCCTGCATAGGGCATGCAGAGTTCTAGCTATTGGACTACCAAGGAAGGTCCTAGAAGTCTATTTTTGTTCCTTTCTTTTTTCCACTGAGAGAAGTCACCATGGATTTTTTTTTTTTTTTCAGACTGGAACATTTAGACAAGTACAGAGTGCATTCTCTTTAACTTTTCCATTCCACACCATGTGATACAGTTTCAGACCCTCTCCACCGTTTTCATCCTCCAGCATTTTCTCTTCTCTCTCCTCTAATCTCAAGGATGCTCTCTGTGATGTGCTGTTTGTGACTCTCAGCCAATCTCCTTGGCACCTGCTTCACACAAAGTGATATAACGGCCCTGACTGAACTGAGCTCGTAGTGAGAAAGTGTCTCCAGGCCTCCTGGACTCAAAGGAGGATCAAGGAGTGAGATTGGAAAACTCTGGGCACTGGTATATACGTGTGTCACCCCTCCATGGCCCTCAGGGATGGTTAATACCAGCAATAACACCAGCAACCACAAAGGAAAAGACTTCTCAAGCAAACCACAAAAAACTTATGAGGCAGAAAAGGGTGCATTTAATAACATCCAAATAAAGATTTCTTTTAATTGAGGACACTGTGGAACAAATATCGAATGACAGAGAGGAAAAACTATATTTAAAATGTCTAAAATCAATGAGAGGAGCTTCCCTGGTGGTCCGGTAGTTAAGAATCCACCTTCTAATGCAGGGGGCACCGGTTTGATCCCTGGTTAGGGAACTAAGATCCCACATTCTGCAGAGCAACTGAACCTGCTTGCTACAACCGCTGAGCCTGTGTGCTCTAGGGCCCATGCGCCACAGCTGGAAAAAGCCCCCAGGCTGCCACAAAGACCCAGCAAAGCCAAAAATAAAAAAGTAAAATCAATGAGGAGAATATCCAGAATGTATATAAAAAAGGAACAGCTGCAAGTCAGCAAGAGAAAAAGATAGCCACTCTGGTAGAAAACTGGGCAAAGAGGATGAGCAGGTGAGGAGGAGACCCAAAACCCTGACAGGCACCTGAGCAGATGCTAGAAATTATTGGTAAGGCATCAGGGAAGGGCAAATTGAAAGAACATTGAATCATCCTATCGGTCTGGCAAAAATTAGGACTTGGAAAAATGCCAAGTAGAGCGTGGGACTGCGGGGACCTCGGGACCCTCCTTGTACTGATAGGAGACAGCTATCCCCGAGGGCCCCTTGGCACTGAAAGTCAAAGTGTTAGTCATTCAGTCGTGTCCAATTCTTTGCGACCCCATGGACTGCAGCCCGCCAGGCTCCTCTGTCCATGGGATTCTCCAGGCAAGAGCAATGGAGTGGGTTGCCATTCCCTTCTCCGGGGGATTTTTTTCCGACCCAGGGATTGAACCCGGGTCTCCCACGTTGCAGGCAGCTTCTTTATTACCTGAGCCACCAGGGAAGCCCCAACGTGGCAATACGGTCAAATTGAACGTGTGCACGGAGCTGTGACCCCCTCACTTAGCTCCTGGATGTGCATCCCTCGGTTCCACTCAGGGACATATACTAGGACGTTCACCACAACATTGTTTGGGGAGAGCTGGGGGCAACCTGAGTGTTACCTTCCCAGATGAGAGGGTGAATAAACAGAAGCAGACAGTCACCAGAAGGGCCTGCAAAACTCCCACAGGCATAGGCTAGGTGTCCACAGAGCAACATGGGTGGGTCCTAAAACACGTAATGATGACTAACAGGAGAAAGAAATGCTATTAATATCTTATGATATAATGCCCAATGACACAGAATAATTTTCTGTTATATACACAATTCTGAGGAAAATCTTAGATACTTAATATACAAGTGTGCATTAAATAGTGTACAACAGATAAACATATAATTGAATAACAAGTATATTAGCCTAAATATCTAATTATATAATTATGCATTATATCATCCAACGGTGTGGTACAAGCTTGTGTGCCATATAGTGCAGTTGTATCAGTAAATCGGTATTTATATAACATGTAGCAGTCTATTATATACAGCTCTCTAGGTATCAATATAATTTTATTGAACTGCAAGATATTGTTTTGTATAGCTTAATAGATACCATTTCATGTTAATAATAATCTTTTTTTCGCTGCACCATATGGCGTGTGGGGTTTTAATTCCCTTACCAGGGATCGAATTTGTGCCGCCTGCAGTGTAGGTGCAGAGTCCTAACCACTGGACCACCAGGGAAGTCCCAAAAATATATTTTTAAAAATATTTATTTATTTGGCTGCACTGGGTCTTAGTTGCAGCATGAAGAACCTTTTAGTTGTGGCATGCAACTCTTGGATGTGGCATGTGGGATCTAGTTCCCCAACCAGGGATTGAACACTGGGCACCCTGTATTGGGAGCACAAAACCTTAGCTACTGGACCATCAGGGAAATCCTCCAATAATAATTTTAATAGATCCCTATATCAATCAGTTACCATGTGGTAGGGTCTAATTGGTTTCCTCATGGAATCGTCACAATCCTAAAACGAGGGAACTATCCCAAATTAATCCAGTGGACAGATGAAGAAACTGAGGCCCAGAGGCAAGAAGTTAACTGCCCAACAGGAGGCCCAGGTGTGTGTGGGATCCTACTTTGGGACTTAAGTCCCCACAGGAGCAGGAAGGAGCTGGTTGCCCCTCTCAGGTTTCCCCAACTTACAAAGCCCAGGGCACTCATCTGCATAAACGGTGGCCCAACTAGTGGCCATGGTGGCTCCGGCAGCCCCTGGTGAGATGAGGATTAGTATTCTGGGGGATGTAGCCTGGCTCTGCTAAAGTGTCTTTTTGCTCTAAGAGATTTTATGCAAATATAGAGACAGTATAGTAAAATGGTTAAGAACCTTGGCTCTGGGTTCAAATTCCTGGCTCAGCCTCTGTGTGAGCTTGGGCAGGTTGCTCCACCTCTCTGTGCTCAGCTTATCTGGAAAATGAGCACCATAAAAGTACTGACTTCCCAAGATTATTGTGAGGAATACAGTCATCGCTCAGCAACTGCAGAGGCTTGGTTCCCAGACCCCCTTGGAAAGTCTGTCCCGTTTTATATAAATGGTGTAGTATTTGCATGTAACTCACATACATCCTCTGCTGCTGCTGCTAAGTCACCTCAGTCGTGTCCGACTCTGTGCGACCCCACAGACAGCAGCCCACCAGGCTCCGCCGTCCCTGGGATTCTCCAGGCAAGAACACTGGAGTGGGTTGCCATTTCCTTCTCCAATGCATGAAAGTGAAAAGCGAAAGTGAAGTCGCTTGGTCCTGTCCGACTCTTCGCGACCCCATGGACTGTAGCCCACCAGGCTCCTCCATCCATGGGATTTTCCAGCAAGAGCACTGGAGTGGGGTGCCACTGCCTTCTCTGCATACATCCTCTGGCAACATTTAAATAATCTTTGTGTGTGTGTGCTCAGTCGCTTCAGTCATGTCTGACTCTTTGCAACCCTATGACCTGTAGCTCTCCAGGCTCCCCCGTCCATGGGATTCTCTAGGCAAGAATACTAGAGTGGGTTGCCATGCCCTCCTCCAGGGGATCTTCCCGACCCAGGGATCAAACCCAAGTGTCTTATGTCTCCTGCATTGGCAGGCGGATTCTTTAACACTAGCACCACCTGAGAAGCCCAAATCATCTTTAGTTTATTTATAATACCTAATACAGTGTCAATGCTATGGGGAATAGTTGTACATACAATATAAATGCTATGGAAATAGTTGCAGGCCTGTGCCAAATTCAAGTTTTGCTTTTCGGAAACTTCTTGAATTTAAATGCATGCTCAGTCTCTTCAGTCATGTCCAACTCTATGCAACCCTATGGACTGTAGCCTGCCAGGTTCTTCTGTCCATGGGATTCTCCAAGGCAAGAATACTGGAGTGAGTTGCCATGCCCTCCTCCAGGGGATCTTCCCAACGCAGGAATTGAACCCACTGAGTCTTCTGCATCTTCTGCATCACAGGTGGATTCTTTACTGCTTAGCCACCCAGAAAGCCCCTGAATTTAAATATATATATATATATATATGGAGAAGGCAATGGCACCCCACTCCAGTACTTTTGCCTGGAAAATCCCATGGACGGTGGAGCCCGGTAGGCTGCAGTCCATGGGGTCGCTCGGAGTCGGACACGACCAAGCGACTTCACTTTCACTTTTCACTTTCATGCATTGGAGAAGGAAATGGCAACCCACTCCAGTGTTCTTGCCTGGAGAATCCCTGGGACGGGGGAGCCTGGTAGGCTGCTGTCTATGGGGTCCCACAGAGTCGGACACGACTGAAGTTACTTAGCATCGCATAGCATAGCATATATATATAATTTAAGTATATGTATATAATTTATATACAGTTGGTTGAATCTGCAAATAGGAAACCCACAGGTATGGGGGGCATCTGTACTTCATTTATTTAGGTCGTGTCCTTAAAACCATACGTGGCAAGGACCACACATTTTCAATTTCCCCTCCAAACAAGGTAAATAATGACAGGATTGTTGTGAGAACTAGAAAATGACGTGCAGTGAAAAGGTCCTAGCTCAGGGCCAGCAATGCAACAGGTGCACAAAAGACATCTGCTGTGGCTGGTACTCCTTCCTCATCAGTTTTTATAGTAGTGATGATGAAGATGATTTTCCTTGTATAGGTAGTTTTTAAATACAATTTTAAAGATTATTTCCATTTACAGTTATTACAAAATATTAGCCATATTATCCATGTTGTATAATGTCCTTGAGCCTGTCTTGCACCCAACAGTTAGTACCTCCTGCTCCCCTCCTCTTCATTGCCCCTCCCACCACTAGTAGCCACCAGCTTTTTCTCTGTATTTGTGAACCTTCTTTTTTGTTATATTCACTAGCTTGTCATATTTTTTAGGTTCCACATGTAAGTGATATCATACAATATTTGTCTTTCTCTATCTGACTTATTTCACTTAGCGTGCTGCTGCTAAGTCGCTTCAGTTGTGTCTGACTCTGTGAGACCCCATAGACAGCAGCCCACCAGGGTTCTCCATCCTTGGGATTCTCCAGGCAAGAATACTGGAGTGGGTTGCCATTTCATTCGCTTAGCATAAAAATACCATCCAAATCCCTCCATGTTGCTTCAAATGGCAAAATTTCATTCTTTTGTTAATGACTGAATAGCATTCCATTGTGTATATGTACCACATCTTCTTTGTACATTCATCTGATGATGGATATTTAGGTTGCTTCCATCTCTTGGCAATTGTAAATAATGCTATGAATACTGGGTGCATGTATTTTTTTTTGAATTAGTGTTTTTTTCTTTTTTTGGATACAAACCCAGGAGTGAAATTGCTGGGTCATAGGGTAGTTGTATTTTTAATTTTCTTAAAAAACTTCCATACTATTTTCCATAGCAGCTTCACATGTATTGGTACAGTTTTAAGTGCTGGAAATAATCTAATTTAATACCTGTAGCAGCCCTGTAAGGTAGGTGCTATTAATATCCTCCTTACTAATTGAGGAAACTAAGCACAGAGAGGTGAAGTGACTTATCCAAGGTCACACAAAAGAGTGGCAAGGCAGGAATTTGGATCCGGTCTGGCTCATTCTTAATCATTGTGTGTGATGCTTTCTTTTTAAAAAATTTTTAAATTTTCATTATTTATTTATTGGCTGTGCTGGGTCTTTGTTGCTGTGTGGACTTCTCTAGTTGCAACCAGCGGTGGCTACACTCTACTTGTAATTTGTGGGCTTCTCATTGCAGTGGCTTCTCTTGTTATGGGCTCTAAGGAGCGGGATTCAGTAGTTGCAGCTCCTGGGCTCTAAAGTACAGGCTCAGTTGCTGTGACGCATGGACTTAGTTGCTCCGCAGCAGCTGGAATCTTACTGGACCAGGAATCGAACCCGTGTCTCCTGCATTGGCAAGCAGAGTCTTTACCAGAGCCACCAGGGAAGCCCTGTATGATGCTTTTTAAAGCCAGGAGAACCGGGTGCTCATTCCGACTCTGCTGTGTGACATCAAGCAGGACCTTCACCACTCAGAGCCTCAGTTTGCTTTCTGTGAAATAAGAAAACGATGGCACTATGGCCTCGAAGGACAGAGGGTAGCTATCTTATAGACACTCCTCCTGAGCCTCCCCACCCCAAACACACCTTTGGCAGAGGTTTGGAGTCTGTGGGCCGGGCACCGTCTAGGGGCGGGGCCTTGCTCGCCCTGGTCCAATGGGAGCCCGGGGGCGGGGACCTCCTCCCAGCTCTGTCCAGCACACGAGTCCTCCACGCAGTTCCATCTACCCCGCGGGTGCCTCTGGCGTCCCCAGAGGTCTCCGACCCCGACCCGCCCCCAGCCCACCCGCCCGGCCTTCAGCTCCCTCCTCTTAGTCCCCGACTTCAGTCCGACTTCAGACGCCTCGGGCTTCGACATCATGGGTGACGGAGGAGAGGGCGAGGATGAGGTCCAGTTTCTGCGGACGGTGCGTATCTGTGTGTTGGGGTCTCTGGGACTGTCTCTCGGGTCCCTCTGAGTGTCTCTTTGTCTCTGAACTCTCTGTCCTGATTACCTGTGGTCACTGAGACTCACGGTATCTTCCTCTGTCCCTTTGGGTGACTGTCACTCTTTCTCTTTCTCCTTCAGTCTTCCCCTACCTTCCTTGCCAGAGAACCAGCAGAATTTGGGACTGCAAAATGGGGAGTGGGGGTGTCTTGTGCCACCTTCTCTGACATTAGCAATTTGTCCCAGAGAACGGGGCCGCTGAGAGAGCACCCCCCTCCCACCTCTCTGGAAGCAGGCACTTGGGGAAGGTGGTTCTAATTCCTGAGCTTAATTTAGCTGCCCCCTCCCCCCACTCCCCACCTAGCCCTGATTCTCTTCTTGCTCCAGACTCTGACCTATTTAAATTCTTGGGAAGGGGGCTGGTGTGGGTTGAAGGACCGAACTCCTTTGAACTTCCAGCCCTGGAGGGTCTCCTGAGGGTCTTCTTTCTTCCCTCACTTGGTCTTGCGGAGGAGGGTCAAATATGGATACTAATGGTCTCTGGGTGGTGTCTCTCCGGATCTGTCTCTTTGGGTTGTCTGCGCTTCTGTCTCTCTCCATCTCTGTCTCCCTGTCTCTTTGTTCTTCAGCTTCAGGCCATCTGCGTTTCACACCGCGTCTTCAGTGTCAAAGACTGTCTCTCCCCGCATTTCTGATCCTTGGCTGGCGGGGGAGGCGGGGGTGGGGGGTGGGGCAGGGCAGGGTATTGGAACAACAGGTGTCCCTCCCAGAATAGACAGTTTTTCTGGGGCCTGGGCAGGGGACAGGGTGAGAGAGGATGGAGGAGGGGCTGCCCATCTCAGAGTCCTTCCCATTCTTCCTCCCGGTGGTTCTGCTGGGTGTGGGGGTGTGAGGAGGGGAGGGGACGTTCTCACTCCTGGACCAGGTCTGCTGATCCTGCACCAGCCCTTCCCCACCTCCTCCGGGCCCTGGGAAATGCTGACACAGCATTCCGGCCCCAGAATAGGGCCCTGGTGAGCCAGCTCTGGTTTCCTGGGAGGGAGGAACGAACAGCTGGGGCTGGTAGTGAAGGATGGGGACAGCTGGACATTCGGCCACAGGAGGAGGCCTAGCTTCACCCTAGACGCTTGCCCCAGCCCCAGCCCCTTAGCAGACATCATGGGTTGGGCTCTGCCCTGCTCCCCAGCCCTAATAAGACCATGGCCATGGCTATGAGCCCTTGAGCAGCCACTCTATGTCAGGCGCCATGCCCAGGGCCTCAACCTCCAGAAGCATCTAATTATATCCTTGTCACTCTATCTTCTGAGGTAGGGCCCTATCTTTATCTCCCTGGGGGAAACCGAGGCCTGAGTGGCAGAGTCACTGACCAAGGTCAAGGCCAGGAAGTGTCATCTCTGGATGCCCCTGGGTACAGCTTTCCTGCTTTCACAAGAGGAAAACTAGATTCTGACTTGCCTGGATAGTCAGCGTTGGGTTCTAGAGGCTTGGCCTTGGCATCTCTTGGCCCCAGACTGGGTCCCTTTTGCTGAACTTTTTTGAGGTTATTGGGTGATTTTCTCAAACTCTCATCCCACTGGTAAGAAATATATTTTATATTGCAACCCAATACATGCATCTATACACATATATTATAAAAAGTAAACTTTTTCAAGTTATAATTGACAGGCAATAAATTGTATCCATTTTAGGTGTTATGGTTGGCAAGCTGTACATGCCCATGTAACCACTATCATAATCAAGACATAGGACGTTTCCTTTACCCCAGAAAGTTCTGTTGGGCTCTTTTCAATAATCATCCTGCCCATCTGCTTTATGTCACCATAGATTCCATTAGTCACTAACCAGTGTTTCATGTAAAGTATATGCTCATTTGTCTTGCTTCTTTTGCGCACTGTAATATTTTTGACATTAATCTATGTAGCATGTATTAAGAATTCATTCCTTTTTTGTTGCTAAATATTCCTTTGTGAATATGCTGCAATTTGTTTATTGGTTCACCTGCTGATGGACATTTGGGTTGCCTCCAGTTCATGATATTATGCTCAAATTAGGTGCATTCACACACGCCTATTTTTAACTGAAACAAGTTTCATAAAATGTAGGTAGCCCTTAGAACACAAGGGGCAAGCTGCTATTTTCTGTTCTTGCTCTACTTTTATTTCACCTTTTAAGCATGATGGCCATGGTCTCCAAATTCCTTTCCTTTCCTTCTGATGGGTGGCAACATCCAGCCCTGCGCAGGCTGGGGTTCATCAAAGCTTGGCCCAGGTCAGAACCTCCTGGGGGCTGGCTAATGGTCCAGATTCCCCGCTGACTCCAGAGCTACTGAATCAGGCTCTTAGTGTTGAGGGAGAGAGTAGGGCAGCTAGGAAGTTACCTTTTTAACCAGCCTCCTCCCGCTTCATTCTGATGCAGGAGAAAGTTAGAGAATCTTTGGCATAGGGATTAGGCTCCCTGTCTCTGGTTTACATCTTGGTTTTGCCGTCTGCCTGTTTCCTAACTTTGGGCAAGTGATTTTTATTTTTCTTTCTGAGCCTCAATTTCCCAGTCTGGAAAATGAGTACAAAAATATGTACCCTAAGGGTTCAAGGGGTACATGCAAATATGCCGCTGAGCTCATCTCCCACTTTCTCCCTTACTCTTGAAAACAGCACCACCAGGCTGTCCCCATTGCTTTTTCTATTTTTTAAATGAATTATTCATTTATTTGGCTGCACCAGGTCTTAGTTGCAGCATGTGGGATCTAGCTCCCGGACCAGGGATCAAACCTTGGGCCCCCTGTTATTGGAAGCATAGAGTCTTAGCCACTGGACCACCAAAGAAGTCCCTCCCTTGCTTTTTCTGAACACCCTCAGCCCCAGGCCTTTGCACAGGCTGCCTCCTCTTCCTGGAACATTCTTCCTCCAGAGATGATCAGGCCTGATTCTTTCTTGTTATTCAGACAAGGTTCAGTTCAAATGTCATCTCCTTGCAGAGGCGGTCACTTCACCCCCTCACTGATGTCATCTCTACCCCAAGAGCCACTCACTTACATCACCCTGAGTTATTTTTTCCATAGCACTTATTACTGAAATTAAAATTATAAATTGATTCACTTGTTTTTTTTCTTCACCGAGCAGCATGCAGGATCTTAGGTTCCCAGACCAGGGATTGAACCCATACCCCCTGCAGTGGACGCATGGAGCCTTAACCACTAGACCACCAGGGAAGTCCCTGATTCACCTGTTCATTACATCTCCCTTAAGGATGTCAGCTCCACAGCCAGGGGTTTTGCCTGCTTTATTTGCTGTTTTATATCCACATGTAGTCAGTGTCTAGCATAGAGCAGATGCTCAGTGTTTATTAGATGCATGTAAAGCCCTGAGCATGAAGTCTAGCAGGCAGTAGGTGCTTGATAAATGCAAACCATACAATCCTTTTGAATAGATAGCATATGCCCGGATGTCGGGGTTGGGGGTAATAGAACAAGGTAGTCCTGAGGCCCCTCCTCCAGGCTGGATAGAAAGAAAGAGGGCTGTCTGTGGGGAGTGAAGCCCAGCGTTTGCTGGAAGGACTAGGGGCTGTGTGACTTCTGGCAGGACGCCTAACCTCCTTGAACCTATTTCCTTGGCTGTAAAATGGAATAATCACTGCTTTACTTGGTGGTTAAACACTGAAGTCTCCATCAGTATCTTCCCCCCATCAGTTTTGATTGAAACCTCTGTCAGTAAAAGTGCTGAGCATGCCCCTAAGTACATTTATATTAGTTATAAATGTAATACAGGCTACTCAACTAACATATCAAGAAGTAGTCTAGTGTTCTAACAGTGAGGCATGTTCTAAGAGTGAGGCATGTTCTAAGAGTGAGGCATAAGCCTAGAGGTCCAGGGCTTTCACTGCCAAGGGCCTGGGTTTGAATGGAAAAAAAAAGCAATGTGTGGCATATAGAGCCGCAGCATTGGGATCAAATCTCAGCTGTGCCATATTCCGGCTGTGTGACCTCAGTCAAGTCACTTCACCTCTCTGGGCCTGTGTTTCCACAGGTTCAAATACTAGGACTTATCTCAGAAGGTTGTTTGTTTCACCCACATTTTTTATTTATTTCAAGCTTAGAGAAAAGTTGTGAGGTTAGCTCATAGGACTCCCACATGGCCTTCAGTCATTTTCCCCAGATGTTAAGATGCATCCCCTTCCCTTCTCCCTCTCCCTCTCTCCAAATGTCTTTTCCTAAACTGTTTGAGAGTAGGTTGTGGACATGACAACCTTAACTCCTAAATCCTTCAGTGTCTGATTCTTAAAAAACAAGGGCTCTCTCTTACAAAGGGGAAGATGATGGTTCAGATGGTAAAGAATCCACCTGCAATGCTGGAGACCTGGATTTGATCCTTGGGTTGGGAAAATCCCCTGGAGAAGGGGATGACAACCCACTCCAGTATTCTTGCCTGGAGAATCCCATGGACAGAGGAGCCTGACAGACTACAGTCCATGGGGCCTCAAAGAATCAGATACAACTTAGCAACCAACACTTGGTTATTGTTGGTGGTCTCTCACAAAACCACAGCACGGTTATTAAAATCAGGAGATTTCATGGGAACTTTGCTAGTGGTCCAGTGGTTAAAACTCCACGATTTCAATGCAGGTGACATGGGTTTGATCCCTGGTTGGGGAACTAAGATTCCACATGCTGTGTAGCATGGCCAAAAAATAAATAAAAATCAGGAGATTTCCTATGGCTGTGATACCATCATCTAATTCACAGGCTGTATTCACCTGTCACCAGCTGTCTCTATACTGTCTTTACAGCACCTCCCTTTCATCCAGGATCCAGTCCAGGCTCTGGCACTGCATTCAAGAGTCACTAGACAGCACTCCTTAAATGATAACTACTATTAAAACAACACACAAAAAAGAAGTTAGAGAACACTGAGCTTAAAAGCCATTTAACTCCAGGCGCCCATATTTCCCATCCTTGTGGACCCCCACCTGGGAGTCCTCTAAAGCCACTCGGCGTGGGTGCGTGCTAAGTCGCTTCGGTCGTGTCCAAATCTTCACAACCCCATGGACTGTAGCCCACCAGGCTCCTCTGCCCAGGAGATTGCCCATGATTCCAGGCAAGAATACTGGAGTAGGTTGTCATGCCCTCCTCTAGGTGATCTTCCAGACCCAGGAATAGAACCCGTGTCTCTTACGTCTCCTGCCTTGGCAGGCAGGTTCTTTACCAGGGCGCCACCTGGGAAGTCCGGAGACCGTTGGACTGGAGTTCAAATACCAGTTCCTCCTCTTATCAACCATCTGGCCTTGGACAAGCCATGTCCCCTCACTGAGCCTCAGTTTCCATATTTTAACACTGGGATGACACTGGCTCGGATCTCATGGGGATTTTAGGAGCGTGTAGCGCCCTCAACACGAGCCCCTACTGGATAGCTGGCGAGGGTGGGCGTTACTAGCAGTATCTTTTCCACAAGGGGAAGGGGTGGACCAGGGGGCGGTGTCTTGGGGCGGTGCCGCCCCTGACGCTCCGCCCGCCCCCAGGACGACGAGGTGGTCCTGCAGTGCAGCGCCACGGTGCTCAAGGAGCAGCTCAAGCTCTGCCTGGCCGCCGAGGGCTTCGGCAACCGCCTCTGCTTCCTGGAGCCCACCAGCAACGCCCAGGTCTGTGCGGGACAAAGGGAGAGGGGGTCTGACGAGCAGAGAGACTGGGACCTGAAGAAGGTCTGGGGGGGTGTCTGGAGAGGGGGTGCTCTCCCCACGAGGGAAAGGGGCGAGATCTGGGGTAGGCGGAGGTCTGAAAAGGGAGGGGCGGGGGGCGGAGGGTCTTTAACCCAAGGCAGAAGGGCCGGGAGGGTCAGGGGGTGCTAGCAGGAGGCTGACTAGGGAGGGGCCTGGAGGCTGAGAAGTGGAGGGAGTTTGGGGTCTGAGTCTGAGGTGTACTCAGGATCTGAGGGAGGAGGTGACCTCGGGGTATGGGGTTGGGGCTAGGAGAGGGAAGGGATCTGGAGACTGACAGAAGAGGCAGCCGAGGGCCCGAGGTGCCTGGGGTGGGAGGCTCAGGGGGCGATGTGAATCCGTGACCGTCGTTGTCTGAGGGAGGGGCAGGAGCTAGGCCTGTCTGCTGGTGATGGCGGGAGGTGGGGGGTTCTCTGCGGGGAGGGCCAGGAGGAGGCTCCAGAGTTGGAATGGGCGCAGTGTGTCTGCGGGGGGCGGGAGGGAGGTGCCGAGGCCTCCTGTGAGATTGGGTGGGGTGTGGAAACTTCTGTGAGGTCTGGGCGGGATAAAGGGGTGTGCAGGAGGAGGAGAACAGAGCTATTTCCTGGGATGTTGGTGCGGATGTGGGGTGTCTGAAGTGGGCGGCAGAGGGCAGGGCTTCTTGGAGGGTTGGGGTCAGGTCTGGGTCTCTAAGGGGTGTAGGTACTTCGACTAGGGGCAGGGGATGCACCAACACTTTGGGGCTTTCAGGGCCCCGTTCACCTCTCCCTACCCGCCCTGCCCCCCAGAATGTACCCCCCGATCTGGCCATCTGTTGCTTCGTCCTGGAGCAGTCCCTGTCTGTCCGAGCCCTACAGGAGATGCTGGCCAACACCGTGGAGGCCGGCGTGGAGGTGAGGCTCCCCCAGGTGGGATGGGTGACAGGGAAGGGTGGAAGGACCTGGGGGTCATTTACCGTCCTCTCTTCTTCCTCTCTCTGCCCTGCCCCCCGCAGGCCCTCAATTTGGATAAGTGGGTAGGTCTGGCCTTGGGTGTCATCTGTTCTTGCCACCTCTCCTGACCCCAGGCCTGCCTCTTGGGCCCACACCCTGCACACAGGGGTTGGGGGTCTCCCCCACCCCGGTTGTCAAGGTCTGTGGAGCCCAGAAAAGGCCAGGCAGCAGGAAGGAAGGGAGTGGGGGCTTTTGAGCCCCCTATTCCCCAACCCGCTCCTTCCTCCTCTTTTCCTTTCCTCCAACCCCGCTCCCAGCTCTTCTCCGCATGGGACCCTCCCCTCATCACCTCCTGCCGCCCCAAGTGTGGGTCCCCTCTGGTCCAGGAGTGGGTCCGCCATGTGATCACGTGGCCCCATCACATGGCACCCTCAGAGCATGGGCATGTGATGGGCATGTGATGGGGGCATGATGCCTTCAAGCACCTGGCTGTACCCACCCCTCCAAGAAGGGCTGAGTCTCCTTGTGCCCAGGGGTGAGGGGGTGGTGAAAGCACAGGGCAGGTCTCTATGGACGATGCTCCAATGTAACAACAAGCAGGACAGTACCAGTGCACAGACGTGTTATGACGGGTGACAGCAGAGGGGCCAAGGTCCGTGGAACATAAGATATGGGGCTTCCCTGAGTGACCCTAGGTATCTGAACCTCTGGAAGAGGGGTTCAGCTCCCTGGGTGACTTTGGGGCCTGGCTAACAAGTTGAAGGAGGCGAGGAGGACAGAGTGGGCTTTTGGGAATATAAAACACCCCATCTACAGGCTTCTCAGAGACCAGACCCTGCTTCCCCGTGGAAGCAGGGAAACTGAGGCAGCATATCTGTTTCTGGTCTGAGCTGAGTTTTCTTTGAATCCAGGCCTGAGCATGGTGTTTTCTGGGGAGTATATTCCCCCCTGGTAGGCCAGATGTTTTGGGGGTCTTGTTCTCATTCTGCATCCTCTGTGCCCCCACAGTCGTCCCAGGGTGGGGGACACAGGACACTCCTGTATGGCCATGCCATCCTGCTCCGGCACGCGCACAGTGGCATGGTGAGTGCATCCAGGAGGCAGCGGGGCAGGGGGTGAGGGGGCAATGCCCGCCAGGAGGCTGACTCCCCGCTCCAACCCTAGTACCTGAGCTGTCTCACCACCTCCCGCTCCATGACTGACAAGCTGGCCTTCGACGTGGGACTTCAGGAGGATGCAATAGGTACAGGGGCTGGAGGCAGGGGGTGTGATGGGGACACCGCAGGCAGTGAGTGCTGACCTTCTGCAGCCCAGAGCTTTGGAACTGAGAGTCTTGGGGTGTGGATGGACATATTCCGGACAGAGAGACTTGGGTAGACATGGGGGAACTCTAGGCAGAGAGTCTGAAGGTGGGAATGGGAAACTGTGAGGCAGAGGTAATAGGAGAATTTGGGGAGGAGGGTTTGGAAGGCTTCGTGGCTGGGGATACCTTGAGGAAGAGCATTATTACCTGGAACATTCCATGGACAGAGGAGCCTGGTGGGCTACAGTCCAAGGGGTTGCAAAGAGTTGGACATGACTGAGTGACTGAGCACACACACACACACATCCAGAGAGCCCTTCCCGCCCCCGCCCATAGGAGAGGCCTGTTGGTGGACAACACACCCAGCCTCCAAGCAGAGGTCAGAAGGAGAGAAGGTCCGAGTTGGCGATGACCTCATTCTTGTCAGTGTCTCCTCCGAGCGCTACCTGGTGAGCAGTCCCTCCCCCATCACAGCACCCACTGTGCTTCGGGGCTGGGGGTCATGGGATCCACCCCATCTCCTCATCATGGGTTTGCTTGGTCTCTGGCCCCAGTGTCCTGACTCCCAGTTTCCATCCAATTTCTGGTTTCTATCCAGTTTCTGGTTTCTGATGCCCCATTTTTCTGACTTGATCCCCGTTTCCTGATCTGTGACCTCTAATTTTCTGTCTGCCCATTTCTTGGCTTCCACTTTGGTTTCTGACTGACTCTGGAACTATTGTTCACACCCTATCATCTCTGACCCCTACATCCTGGTGGCCTCCAGCACCTGTCGACAGCCAGTGGGGAGCTCCAGGTTGACGCCTCCTTCATGCAGACACTGTGGAACATGAACCCCATCTGTTCTGGCTGTGAAGAGGGTGAGGACCCCAGGCTTCTAGACCCTAAGCAGATACCTCCAAATCAGACCTCCAACATCAATCCTCAGACCCCATATCTAGATCTCCCAAATATAACCCTCACTCAGATCTCCAACTGACCCCAAGTCTGAGACTCTAGAGCTCAAATCTCCAAACTGATTGTCAGATTCTAAATTCAGACTCCAAAGCTTAGATGCCAAACTCAAGTCCTAGAGGTCAGACCCTTAAACTCAGATCCAAAGCTTGAAACATTAAATTTGGAGCTTATCTCTTAGACTCAAAGCCTCTAAAGGCAAGCACAAGCTTATCTCTCAACCCCCAAAACCAGCCCCCCAAATTCAAACTCAGATCTCCAATCTAAGACCCCTAATTCAGACCTCAAACTCAGCCAATCATCCTCAAGCCTTCAACTTTAACCTTAAATCTCCAATACCATCTCCTAGTTCAGACTGCCATGCTAAGATCCTAAATAAACTGTGGCCCCAAAATTTTGACCCCAGATATCACACATCAAACCTCAGGGCCTTAAGCCATACCCAAGCTGAGACTCAAGTCACAGATAACAAAATTCAGGCCTTAATCTCAGACCCTCAAATCCACCAACTTGTAACTACAAAGCTCCTATCTCCCCAGACTCACACCCAAAAGTTAAAACTTTCAAACCTCAGACCTCAAACCTCAGATACTAGCCTCAGACCTCCAAAGCAACACTCAAAATTCAGATCCCAACTTCAGATCCAGCTGTTGTACTTCTAAACCCAGGCCCCAAAGCAAGCCCTGGAACTCAGACCCCAGTGTCAGGGAATATTAGACCCAAATCTCTGATGACGTTTTCTGACCCAACGTCAAAAATCCAAACTCAGACCTGCAAACCTGCCAACCTCAGCCCCACACACCTAGGCTCCCAAAATTATATCCCCCACCTCAGACCCCAAATCTCATGGCCCCAGCTCAGGCCTCAAACTGAGCCCAAATCTCAAACTACCACTTTGTACTTTCAAACTCAGATGAAGGGGGTCTCAGATTACAAGACCCCCAAACCCGGCCCCCAGCTTCCCACAGGGCAGAAGGAAGGCCCCCAGTTTTGGTTCCAGACCTTTTGGGAGCTCTAGCTCCCCGTGACCACCTGCCCTTGCTTCTCGTCCAGGCTATGTGACCGGTGGCCACGTCCTCCGCCTCTTTCATGGACACATGGATGAATGTCTGACCATTTCCCCTGCTGACAGTGATGACCAGCGCAGGTCTGGGCTTGGGGACAAGAGGGTCTGGGGTCTTGGGGCTGGGGGTTTGGCAGCAGAGTTTGGCTGGGGGTACTGGACCCTGAACCCTTGACCTTGCTATCTTCCATGTACCCAGACTTGTCCACTATGAGGGGGGATCTGTGTGTACCCATGCCCGCTCCCTCTGGAGACTGGAACCACTGAGAATCAGGTAGGGCTCGGGTTGGGGGAGGCAGGATGCGCGTGGGTGTGAAGGGTTCCTGGGGGAGCAGAAGAGGGTTTTGAAGGAATAGCTGAGGAAGAGACTGGAGTGTTCTGAGGGAAAATCTGGGGTCCCTAAGGGAGTAATGAAGGTCCTTAGGGGTCTTGGGGGTGGTGAGGGTTCCTGAGGGAGAGATCGGGGGTCCTGACTGAAACTGTGGGGAGTGGAGGGGAGAAAATGACAGATCTGGGAAACTTGGGTGCACCAGAATTATCTGGGGAAGCTCTGAGGAAGTGATGAGGGCTTGAGAGAAGTTTGGGGTTCCTGAGGGAGATCTGGGGGTCCTAAGAATGATCTGAGGGCTCGGAGGAAGGCTTGGGGCCCCCTGGAACAGGGCAGAGGGCTTGAGAATGTTTCAACAAAGACTGTGGTGTCCATTGGGAGAACTGGTGGGCCCTCTGACCCCCACCTCGTCCTTACCCTTTGCAGTTGGAGTGGGAGCCACCTGCGCTGGGGCCAGCCGCTCCGCATCCGGCATGTCACCACTGGGCGGTACCTGGCACTCGTTGAGGACCAGGGCCTCATGGTGGTTGATGCCAGCAAGGCCCACACCAAGGCCACCTCCTTCTGCTTCCGTGTCTCCAAGGTTGGTGCAATCAGGATGCCCGCGCTCACCTGGACCTCTAAATTCCACTCCAGCCCCACCTCACACTTTGCAATCTCTTGTGGGGGGGGTTCCCCATTAAATTCACAGGCAGAGGAGGCTGACCTCTAACCTTTGCCCCTGTAGGAGAAACTGGATACGGCTCCCAAGCGGGACGTGGAGGGCATGGGCCCCCCGGAAATCAAGTATGGGGAGTCACTGTGCTTCGTGCAGCACGTGGCCTCAGGCCTGTGGCTCACCTATGCTGCCCCGGACCCCAAGGCCCTGCGACTCGGTGTGCTCAAGAAAAAGGTGGGTGCCTGGAGTGGGGAGGGGTGGGCTGCAGGCTGGAGCAAGAAGGGGACTGGGGGTGGTCATGCTTGGACCTTCAGGATTTGAGCATGGGATTGAGAGAAAGAAAGACTGAGAGAGAAGCTGAGATTGAGAGACACAGGAAAAAAGAAATTTTATATATTTAGTGGGAGGGAGGTACAAGAGGGAGGGGGAAATATGTATGCTTATGGCTGATTTTCATTGTTGTATGGCAGAAACCAATGCAGCACTGTAAAGCAATTATCCTCCAATTAAAACTAAATTAAAAAAATGAATGAAAATAAAGTGAAACATTTTGGAGGATTTTGTCAAGTTATACTAAAAGCTAAAAAGATACGTCCTTTGGCATAAGTAATTCTGATGTTAGACATTTATCGTAAGGGAATCAATCGGATAATTGTACAAAGATTTGGGTATATTTATCAATGTAAATGTCCAGTTAAAAAAGAATATATATATATATGAAGGAGAGAGAAATATAGACAGACATGAAGACAAAAAAATAGAGAAAGATAGACAGAAATAAGAAAAGACAGAGATGGAAAGAAAAAGATGGACAGTAACAAACTGAGAATAATATTCAACCAAGTATTGAGTACCCCAGTTGTTCTGGATGTATGTGTGGAAAAATAGGCAAGCTAGATTGACCTGTTCCCTGCCTTCCCCATGCTCAGACACTGACTAAACTGTCTCTAATGAAGTACATAGTTTTACAACTGAACAGTAGGAAAACTATTAATACTTTTGATAGAGGGAACAGCATGTGCAAAGGCCCTGAAGTTGGGATGAAGTTGGTCTGTTGCAATCACAGAAAGGAGATCTAGTTTGGCTGGAGGAGAGTGAGCAAGGGGTGGATTATAGAGATGAGGGCAGAGAGGGGATGGGAACAGATTGTGTAGGGCCTTGTGGGCTGTGGTGATGGAGGTGTGGCAGGTGGGGAATCTTGACTTTTACCCCGTATGAGATGGAGCCACAAGAGAGTTTTGAGCAGGCCTGGGGGTGACCTGATTAAGGGTCACAGGGTTCCTGAGCTGCTTGTGGGAACAGACTATGGGAGTGAGCAGAGCTGGAGGAGGGAGATGGGGCGGGAAGGGGCAGGTGGGGGGTAACAGTGGACAACAGGGGTTCCTGTGGGATGAGGAAAGGCGGAAGAGTCTGGTTGTATTTTGAGGGCAGAGCCAACTGGATTTTCTGACAGATTGGATATCAGGGTCAAAGGGATAGGGATTAAGGATGAGGCCATTATTTTTGCCCTTTTTGTCCTGAGCAGCTGGAAGGAGGGAAGTGCCATTAAGCGAGTCAGGGACAGCCAAGTGTCAGCTCAGGAGAACAGGCCCCAGTGCCGAGAATAGAGACATGCAATAGACTTGCTAAGGGAATAAGTCGGAAGACTAGAGTGGCACCTGTTTGTAAAAAAAAGTGAGGCCTGAAGTCGGATACAAGAGCAGAGGATTTAGACAGGCCTGGACCAGAGAAGGGAATGTGGGAGTTGTCGGCAAGAGGATGGTATTTAAAGTTGCTGGACTGGGTGGGGTCCTGGACTGGGAGGTCAGCTCAGGGGAAAGCCAGCTGCCGTGATGGGCTCACCTCCCAGAAAGGTGTGCAGGCATTCTGTCTGGGACATGTTAGGTTTGGGGTGCACTAGGGCTTTCTGATGGAGAAGGAAATGGCAACCCACTCCAGTGTTCTTGCCTGGAGAATCCCATGGACGGAGAAGCCTGTAGGCTGCAGTCCATGGGGTTGCACAGAATCGGACACAACTGAAGTGATGCAGCAGCAGCAGCAGCAGCAGCAGGGGCTTTCTGATGGGGGGATGTTAAATAAATAGGAGATACAAATGCAGAGGGTCCGGCCTGGACAAGACAGAGACAGAGAGGGAGAGAGTGAAAATCAAAGAGGGACCGAAAGAGAGAAAGAAAGACAGATGCTTGGACCTACCCTGTGGTCCAGTGATTAGGAATCCACCTGCAGATTCCTGCAGATGCAGGGGACATGGGTTGGATCCCTGGTCTGGGAAGATCCCATGTGCCTTAGGGCAACAAAATCCAGGCACCACAACTACTGAAGCCTGCACTCCTTGACTTTGTGCTCCACAACAAGAGAAGCCACCCCAGCGAGAAGCCCACACACCATAATGAAGACCTAACATAGCCAAAACTAATAAATAAATAAACAAAATTAAAAAGAGAAAGAGGCAGAGAGAGAGAGAGATGGAGATAGAGACAGAGAGGGAAGGAGGGAGAAAGAGTGTGGGATAGACATGAGAGAGAGAGAGAGACAAAGGTGGAGAGACACAAACAGGACAGAGACAGAGGGATGGAGAAAGAGGAGAAAGCTAGAGGGGAAAAAAGAGAGAGGGATTGAGGATGAAAGACACAGAGACAGATGGAGAGGGATGGTGGGGGACTGGCAGAGATCTGGTGAAAGATGGGGGCAATTAGGGGGCTAGAGACTGGGTGGAGGTCTGGGGAGCATGGCCCTGAGTGACTGGGTCCCCTTCCTGACTTCTCTGTTCCACCACTGCCAGGCCATTCTGCACCAGGAAGGCCACATGGACGATGCACTGTCACTGACCCGCTGTCAGCACGAGGAGTCTCAGGCTGCCCGCATGATCTATAGTACTGCCGGCCTCTACAACCACTTCATCAAGTGAGCCACCAGCCTGCCCTGCCCTGCAGGGCCAGGCCATACCTTGACCCCCATGCTTCTGGAGTTTTTGCGCCTGACCATTACATCTCTATCTCTGACATTCACATGTCTAACTTAGATAAACTCCTGACCTCTATACACTTGGGGCTTCCTTGGTGGCTCAGCCGGTAAAGAATCCGCCTGCTATGCGGGAGATCTGAGTTTGATCCCTGGGTCGGGAAGATCCCCTGGAGAAGGAAATGGCAACCCATTCCAGTATTCTTGCCTGGAGAACTTCATGGACCGAGGAACCTGGTGGACAGTCCATGGGGTGGCAGAGTCAGACACGACTGAGTGACTAACCGCAGCTATACACTTGACCCCTAATCTGTCCTCTACCAGTCATGACTTTGACATCACATTCCTGATCATTACCTAGTTTCACACCCCTGACACCCAGACCCTCTGCCCTAGACATCCCTTAGCTGTGACTTATGCTTGCATGACGTGTCCTACACAGACGCTTTGCCCTTGGCGACTGTGTGAGCTCAGGCCGATGCCCCTCTATCCCTGCGCCTCCATCTCCCGCTCTGTTAAACAGGTCTGTCTGTGGGAGTCCTGCGGGGACTCGGGATGGGAGGGGGCGGGACTTGCACAGTGTTCCGGGTCCCTTGCTGACCAGTGCGCGGTCTCCGCAGGGGCCTGGACAGCTTCAGCGGAAAGCCTAAGGGGCTCGGGGTCCCCGGCGGGCACAGCGCTGCCTCTCGAGGGCGTCATCTTGAGTCTGCAGGACCTCATCGGCTACTTTGAGCCGCCCTCCGAGGAACTACAGCACGAAGAGAAGCAGAGCAAGCTGCGCAGCCTGCGCAACCGCCAAAGCCTCTTCCAGGAGGAGGTGAGGCCACAGCCCAGGGGGGCGTGGTCTGTGAGCGCGGGGGCGGGGCCTGTGAGAGGGGCGGAGCCTGCTGGGCCTGGAGAAGCGGTGGTCTGAGAGGAGCGAGGCAGGAGGAAGGATCTGTCCTGTGTGGACAGGGCGGGGCAGCGGGTCATCAGGGACACGCGAGGGGGCGGAGTCTTGAATGTCCGGACTGAGCGGTGGGCGTAGTTTTGGTGAGGGGCGGGGCGTGTGGCAGAGCAGGGGCAGGGCCTGTGACAGAGCAGGGGCAGGGCCTGTGAAAGCAACTTGGGACCGGAGCCTGGAGGCCCCGGGCAGGACTTGTTTCCTTTCGTGGGAGGATGCGGCGCGGTGAGGGTAAGCTCTGAGCCAAGACAAGCCTGTGGAGGCAAGGCCTGAGAAGTCAGAGACTGAGCTGCTGGCCTCAGGGGGCGGTGTCTGTAGGGGCGGAGCCTGCGGGGTGGGAAGACAGAATCTGAGTGGGGCATGGTGGGGGGCAGGGCCAGAGAGGTTTTCGGGTATCAGGTGGGTGGTGTAAAGAGGGACTTCAGCTTGAGTCAGAGGCTGGGAGTTTGTTTTACGAGGCTTGGTGGTCTCCACTCGGCGAGAGGTTTGAGTGGGAGGGGCCGAGAGAGGTGGGAGGCTGGGGCTGGACAGAGGCTCAGGGTCTGATATTTCCACACGGTGATTTGGGAGCATTTTCATTTAGAGTCTTCCAGCTTGGGCCCCCTTCCTCTTCAGGGGCTGCCATTCTGATGGGGGTGGCAGACTTAGAAATGATAATACTAACAATAACAAAATTTATGGCGTGGGATTAGTATACACAAAGCTTTTGGAACAGTACCAGCACATAGAAGATGCTATATTGACCATGGTTATTATTACCTAATTTAGCCCTTACTGTATGTTATGGGTTTTGTATACCTGATATCCTCTCCATAACCCCATGGGGGATTGTAATTCCCATATTGCAATGGGAATTACAATGGGTCACTGAGTTGCAGAGAGAGTAAATAACAATCACTTATTGAACAGATATACCAGAGGGATTATAGTTGTCAACAGAACAGAAAAATCCATGTCCTTGTGGAGCTGACATGGGGGAGAGGATAAATGATCAATAAAATAGAAGGATTATAGGGTATATTAGATGATGATAATAAACGCTAAGGAGAAAAACAAATCAGGGCAATAGTAGAGTGCTGCTGCTGCTAAGTCGCTTCAGTCGTGTCCGACTCTGTGCGACCCCCTAGACGGCAGCTCACCAGGCTCCCCCGTCCCTGGGATTCTCCAGGCAAGAACACTGGAGTGGGTTGTCATTTCCTTCTCCAATGCATGAAAGTGAAAAGTGAAAGTGAAGTCGCTCAGTCGTGTCCAACTCTTAGCGACCCCATGGACTGCAGCCCACCAGGCTCCTCCATCCATGGGATTTTCCAGGCAAGAGTACTGGCTATGCTAAGTCATGTCCGACTCTGTGTGACCCCATAGACGGCAGCCCACCAGGCTCCCCTGTCCCTGGGATTCTCCAGGCAAGAACACCGGAGTGGGTTGCCATTTCCTTCTCCAATGCATGAAAGTGAAAAGAGAAAGTGAAGTCACTCAGTTATGTCCGACTCTTAGCGACCCCATGGACTGCAGCCTACCAGGCTCCTCCATCCGTGGGATTTTCCAGGCAAGAATACTGGAGTGGGGTGCCATTGCCTTCTCCGAGGGAGTGCTGGGGTTGTTGCAATTTAAGGTAGAATGGTCAGGGACTTCCCTGGCAGTCCAGTGGTACTCCCAATGCAGGGGATGCAGGTTCGATCCCTGGTCAGGGAACTAGATCCCATTTGCCACAACTTAAGATCCTATTCCTGCAACTAAGACCTGGCCAAAGATATAAATACTAAAAATAAATAAAATAGAATGATCAGGGAAGATGACCTGAATGAAGATACGCAGCTATACCTACACCTGAGGGAAGGGAGATAGAACAAGTACAGGGGCCATGAAGTGGGAGTGTGCTTGAGAGTTTCCAGAATAATGAAGAGGCTGAATTGACCGAAGCTGGGTGAGCTAGAGGAAGAGTGGGAGGGGATGAGCCCGGAGAGGTGACAGGGCCAGGCCATGGTGAGGACTTTTGCTTTGGGAGTCACAGAAGAGTTAGGTCTTTGAAAGTCACAACTGGCTGGGGGCAGAACCACTCTATGTGACTCCAGCTGGTTGTGTTCTCTACCATGAGGTGTTGCATCTCTTATCATGAGCCCAGGATGAGATACAATAGTTGTCATAGCAGCCTTGTTGTCTATTACTGTTGGAATGAACCACAAATGTGGCTTATCCATACAATGTCTATGGATGCCTCTCAGCAATGAAATGAACAAATGACAACTGCGTGAGACAATGACCTTAATCTTTTTAAAACAAATATTTACTTTTTTATTTGGCTGAGCTGAGTTTTTAGTTGTGCCATGCGGGATCTATAGTTTTGGCATCTGAACTCCTAGGTGCAGCATTTGGGATCTAGTTCCCTGACCAGGGATTGAACCTGGGTCCCCAGCACCAGGAGCACAGAATCTTAGCCACTAGACTACCAGGGAAGTCCCATCATGCTCTTAATTTTAAAATCTAGTATTGAGCAAAAGAATCCATGTACAAAAGAATACTTGCTTGCTGTATATGTCAAGTTCAAGAACAGGCAAAATGCCACTAGATGTGCACATAGGTGGTAAACATAGAGAACCACGGAAAGAATTTCCATACAAGTCAGGATGACAGTAATCCCTGGCTGAGAGGGTTGTATAATCAGGAGGGGCATCGAGGTGACTTCTGGGTGGCTGGCAATGCTCTCTTTCGAGGTTACACAAGTGTTCTTTATATTTGTTTGTTAAACCATAGTCACTTAATCTTTATTATTTGCAGATACTGTCTTTGCAAATATGCCTACTTGCTCCAATTTATTTGTAACCCTCCCCCCCACCAAATCAACACTTGCAGTGTATTTGTGGTCATTTGTGGACATGTATGGAGGGATAAAGTTTAAGTCAGCTGATGCCATGTTTCCAGTTGAGACTGAACAAGGTGACAGTCTGCCTTTTTATTTCAACTCTCACCTGTAAACAAGCGTCCTTTCATACTGGTATATTGAGAGCCACACTTCATATTTTTGTGCTTTTTGTTAATTTTTTTGATTAAAATGGCCCTTCAGCACAGAGGCAAAGTGCTGTCTAGTGTTTCCAAGTGCAAGATGGCCGTGATGTACCTTACTGAGAAAATACATGAATTACAGTGTCATTGGTTGTGATTTTAATGTTAATGAATCAACAGCATCTATTGGTGTCCTTAATCAGAAACACACATAAAACAAGAGTGTGTATTGATTGTTGGAAATGTTGTGCTCAGAGACTCAGAGATGCTCCCTGTGTTTCCTCTTTGAGCCATGATTCTCAGGATTCACTAATTCAGTGCTCACGTCCACTATACAGAACTTAGCTCCTGTGAAAATCAAGAATTGACTGTGCATTTTTATGTGCTTTTCTGTATATCTGTTATAATTCAAAATGAAAGAAGACAAAAGGTTAAAATGTTTAAAAGGAGAGAGAGAAGGCAAACATCTCTCTGATGGTTAGTATGGAGAGTGAGCTGGGCCACATGGGACCAGGAGAAGGGTGCTTGGAAGTGGAAAGGAAGGAAAGAAAATGCTGGAAGGAGAAGCACAGATTCAGTCCTGATGTTAATAGGGACGTGTTATGTTGGGGACAGAGGCAGAGCAGGACAGAGTCAGGTCTGGGGAGCCAAGGAGGAGAAGAGGGAGATAGGAGTGAAAGTGGACATGGAGCGGTGGCTCTGATTTAACATTATTTATGTATTTGGGCTTCCCTGGTAGCTCAGCTGGTAATGAATCCCCCTGCAAGCCAGGAGACTCAATTCCCGGGTTGGGAAGATCTCCTGGAGGAGGGCATAGCAACCCCACTCCAGTATTCTTGCCTGGAGAATCCCCAATGACAGAGGAGCTTAGCGGGCTACAGTTCATGGGGTCACAAAGAGTCGGACACAATTGAGCGACTAAGCACAGCACACAAGTATTTATTTATTTATTTGGCTGTACCTTACAGCATCTTAGTTCCCTGCCCAGGGATTGAACCCATGCCCTCTCAGTGGAAGTGTGGAGTCTTAACCACTGAACCACCAGAGAAGTCCCTGTGACTCTAGTTTAGATCTGAGAACATGGAGTCACTAGCTACTGAAGGAATATGAATTAGCAAATTCAAGAAAGGTAAAGAAGGGAGGGCCTGGGGTTCATGTGATGACCCCCTATTTTCTCTATTCCAGGGGATGCTCTCCTTGGTCCTGAATTGCATTGACCGTCTAAATGTCTACACCACTGCTGCCCACTTTGCTGAATTTGCAGGGGAGGAGGCAGCAGAGTCCTGGAAAGAGATTGTGAACCTGCTCTATGAAATCCTGGGTAAGGGGCCTCAGTCTGGACTGCCCCTTGAGCACCCCAGGTTTCTAGTCCTATGGGATCTGACCCCTCTTTCCCCCTTCAGCCTCTTTGATCCGTGGCAATCGTGCCAACTGTGCCCTGTTCTCCAACAACTTGGATTGGCTGGTCAGCAAGCTGGATCGGCTAGAGGCTTCCTCTGGTAGGAGAATCCACAGGGAGGGGACGGGGACTTGGGGGAGGGGAGGGCTGCATCCGTGTCACCTCTCATGCTGGTCCCTGTGCAGGGATCCTGGAGGTGCTGTACTGTGTCCTGATTGAGAGTCCAGAAGTCCTGAACATCATCCAAGAGAACCACATCAAGTCCATCATCTCCCTCCTGGACAAGCATGGGAGGAACCACAAGGTTGGCCCCTCATCCCCTGAATTCTGAACCCTGACCTTTCCCTATGGCCCTCAAATTGCCCCCCTTCCCCAATTTGTCCCTTACCTGGACTCTCCTGCTACCAGCTTCTATCTCAATACCGAGTCTTCAACTTGCGGTTCTTTGAACTCTGTACCACATCAGATGCTTCATTAGATCTCTGAAGCAGTTTATTCAGTTTCTAATTTTGTAGTCTTCAGTGGGAGCTGCACAGATACCCTCCAGTTTGCCACAAGTGCTACTGGTTCCCATAGAATTATTTCTAACCACCTCAGATACTCGACTGCAATGCAGGAGATATGGGTTTGGTCCCTGGGTTGGGAAGATCCCCTGGAATCCCACTTCAGTATTGCTGCCTGGGAAATTCCATGGATAGAGGAGCCTGGCAGGCTACAATCCACGGGGTCACAAGTTTAGGTCACAAGTGCCTAAACCATTAAACTGCCACCACCACCTCACATGTTTACGTTATCCACCTGGGCCCTGAAGACACTCCACTAAAAACCTCATCTTGATCCCTGTGCTCTTTCCCTGACTGACCCTTCCACTCTTCCCCTGAGCTCTCACCTGTTACTGTAGTCTCCCCTTCCTTACATTGCTGATGTCTTATCCTGACTCAAATGGCCCCTCGCTTCTCACCTGACCTTTCCCTTTGACCCCAATCTGGCTTAGTGATTCCTGACCTCCCACTTACATCACCTCTTCTCAGTCCAAATCTCTACTCCCATCCTGGCACGTCATCCTTCTGGTATCTCATCTTGGGTCTCCCATAGACCCACCTCCCCCACTTCTCTGGTGCCCTCACACCCTGACCTCTGACTTTGACCTCCAGGTGCTGGATGTGCTGTGTTCCCTGTGTGTGTGCAATGGCGTGGCCGTGCGCTCCAACCAAGATCTCATCACTGAGAACTTGCTCCCTGGCCGCGAGCTTCTGCTGCAGACAAACCTCATCAACTATGTCACCAGGTCTGGCCCCTAACTCCTGACTCCAGGACTCAGAACCTCTCAAGCCCCTCCCTGATCCCGGGTGGGTGGGCCTTCCTCCACCTCCCCCCGGGACTTGACACCGGTCCCCACAGCTGTTCCCGGGTCATCCCTGGCTTCTCACACCTCTTGTCCTCTCTCCCTGCTCCATTTCTGCCTCTGTCTCTTCCTTTCTTTTCTGTGTTGCTCTTTCTGTCTTCCTCTGTCTCTATTTCTCCCTCCACCCCTTTCTTCTGGGGTCTCTTCCACCTCTCTCTCTCTCTGTCCTTTGGTGCTTCTGTCTCTCTCTGCTTTCTCTGTGTGTGTGTCTCTCTCTGCCTGTTACTCTCTGTCTCCATGTCTCTGCTTTTCTGTTTTTCTTGGGTATGGATCTCTTGGTCTTTCTCCCTTCCCTTCCCGCCCCCAACAGCCTGGGTCTCCTCTCCATCTCTCCTTCACCCTCCTCTCCTGTTCTGTCTCTCCTGTAGCATCCGCCCCAACATCTTTGTGGGCCGAGCAGAGGGCACCACGCAGTACCTCAAATGGTACTTTGAGGTGATGGTGGACGAGGTGGTTCCATTCCTGACGGCTCAGGCCACCCACCTGAGGGTGGGCTGGGCCCTCACTGAAGGCTACAGCCCCTACCCCGGGGGCGGCGAGGGCTGGGGCGGCAACGGGGTCGGCGATGACCTCTATTCCTACGGCTTTGACGGGCTGCACCTCTGGACAGGTACCTGGACCCTTCTAGGGGACCCTCAACCCTGACCATTGACCCCAGGGTTTCTAAGGGTCTCACTGCACACCTTGGGGTTCTTGGGATCTTGATCCCCAAACAGGCTAACTTTGACCCCTTTACTCCTCATTTCCCAAGACCCTAACCCTAGAGCTTCCATAATCTTGGCCCTCACCTGTTTCTTCATAAGCCCCAGAACTCTGATCCCAGAGGAAGTCTAATCTCTGACCTGAGAGATCCTAGAAAACTGCCCCGATTATTATGACCTCTGATCTTTGACTTCTGACCCCAAAGATTCCAGAATCCCAACTCTAGGACAGCTTTAATATCTGACCCCTACACCTCTCAGGAACCCTCAGGGGAAATTTGACCTCTGCCCCTAATCTCTAAGAGCACTTGACCCTGGTGATCCTAAAACCCCATTGGATCCTCTAATATCTACCCTTGTCTCCTGAGCCCACTGGTTCTGCTGGACCTCTGACTTCTGACTTCTTCCCGGTGATCCCGATGCAGGACATGTGCCCCGCCTGGTCACTTCCCCTGGGCAGCACCTCCTAGCCCCCGAGGACGTGGTCAGCTGCTGCCTGGACCTCAGTGTGCCGTCCATCTCTTTTCGCATCAATGGCTGTCCCGTACAGGGGGTCTTCGAGGCCTTCAACCTTGATGGGCTCTTCTTCCCTGTTGTCAGCTTCTCGGCTGGTGTCAAGTAAGGACACATCCCTGCTCTCTTGCCAGTCTCCGACCAGGGCATGTCCTAAGACAGCTTCTGCAGGCACACCATGGCCTGCTATGAGGCCAGGACCCAGCAGCCTACCCTCAGGACCGATGGGCCAGACCCCTGTGTGAGGATCACTGTGACATGCTCCATGCCCTCTCAATGACCTCCGCTTCTCCCCAATCTCCGTGTCCCCAAATTTCACAGTGACCTTTTAATGATTAATAAGTTTCTCCTAGTGATCTCCCAAATGAACCTCTGACCCTCCCAATTATTCTATGCCATTCCAATGACCTTCAAATGATTTCAAAATCTGAACGATGATCTTCCAGTGACCACAGAGCCTCCCAATGATCTTGGACTCTCCCACTGACTCCATGCTCTTAACAACTCCTCAATGACCCCAGCTTCTCCCAGCGATATTCTAAGAGCTCCATAATCTCCCAGCTACCCCTCATTGACCACAGTTATTTCAAAGACTTCTCAATAGCCCAGTGTTTTCCCAATGCCCCCAAGATCTGTGTGTGACTTCTCACCATTTCAGTGGTAATTATGGTTTCTCAAGATTACACCTTGAAAGTCTCAATGACTTCTGGATGACCTTCTTCTTGGTCTCCCCCAAACCTTCTTGTATCTGTAAATGCTCTATTGACCCAGGACCTCCTCCAAAGGACCTTCCTGTGACCATGGATTAACTCTTTAGTGACCTGGCCTCCACTTAACTTTTTTTGACTTTCTAACAATTCCTATTGCCTTCTGACAGTTTCTTTGACCTTGGACTTTCCTGATTCCTAAAATCACCTCCATGACCCTATAACTGTCCACTGACCTCAAGTCAACCCAGCACCTCCCACCAATTCCAGGATTGCTCCCTTCCCCTCCCTGAGCACAGAATCTGCTCAGTAAACTGCCTTCACTGGTGACCCTGCTCTCCCATCTAGAGTGCGATTCCTCCTTGGTGGCCGCCATGGAGAATTCAAGTTCCTCCCTCCTCCTGGCTACGCCCCTTGCCACGAGGCTGTGCTCCCACGAGAGCGACTCCACCTGGAACCCATCAAGGAGTATCGGCGGGAAGGGCCGCGGGGGCCCCACCTGGTGGGCCCCAGCCGCTGCCTCTCACACACCGACTTTGTGCCCTGCCCTGTGGACACTGTCCAGGTACTGCCTGCTCTGTAAGGGTTTCCTGGAGTGTCAGACTCCCTTAGGAGTTAGTGAGGTGGGCAGCTGAGCTGGAAGCTGGGGACCCTGTTGTTTGACAGATGGGGAAACTGAGGCAGGAGGGAGGCAAAGGAATCTCTCCAGGCAGAATCTGAGTTTCAGGGGGTCCTCACGATAGCCTCCTAAAGAAAGGACTATTATTGGGGCTTCCCTGGTGGCTAAGGCTCTGCGCTTCCAACATAGGGGATCTGGGTTTGATCCCTGGTCAGGGAACTAGATCCCACATGCCACAACTAAAGATCCCGCGTGCCGTGATGAAGATTGAAAATCCTGCATGCTGCAACTAAGACCTGGTGCAGCCAAATAAATCAGTAAAAATAAATATGTAATAAAAGAAAGGACTATTATTGCCCCAATATACAGTTGAGGAAAGTGAGGCCCAGAGAGGTCAAGCAGTCATGCAAGTCACACAGCTGATTTGAACCCAGGCGGTCTGATCCCAAAGCCTGTGATCATATCCACCACAATTTGTGCAGCATCTTTTCTATTCCAGGCCTCCCCCCATTCCTCTTATCCCAACCTGAGCTCCCCACCCTTCCCTCCAAGTGTGTTCCTCTAGGAGGGGATATAAGTCATGTTTAAGAGCCTGATCACAAGGGTCTGGCTTTCAGCATGTCACTGTGGACATGCGACTTCAATTCTCTGTACCTTGGTTCCCTCACCTGTGAGGAAAAGGGAAGAATGAGAGAACGTACCTGTAGCATGGTAGTGAGGTTTAGATGAATTAATATATGTGAAGTGCTTAGCACGGTCCTAAGAAAATGTTAAGTTCTCAATTGAGTTATTGTCATTATGGGTAAAGTGAGTGAGTGAAAGTCACTCAGTTGTGTCTGACTCTTTGTGACCCTATGCACTATACAGTCCATGGAGTTCTCCAGGCCAGTATGGAGTGGGTAGCCTTTCCCTTTTCCAGGGGATCTTCCCAACCCAGGTCTCCCACATTGCAGACAAATTCTTTACCAGCTGAGTCACAAGGGGAGCCCAAGAACACTGGAGTGGGTAGCCTATCCCTTCTCCAGCAGATCTTCCTGACCCAGGAATTGAACCAGGGTCTCCTGCATTACAGGTGATTCTTTACCAACTGAACTATAAGGGAAGCCCTGTCATTATGGGTAGTAGTAATGTTATTGCAGATCAACCTGCCATCCCCCTGTAGCCGGGCCCCTGGATGTCTCCCTTCCCCTCCCCTACCAGTCAGCCAAAAGAGCTGTCCACTTGGTCTCCTGGACATCCCCTCCTCACTCCTCCCCTCACAACCCAACCTGGTCCAACTATGTGCCAGGTATTTATACAAACTACAGTTGATCCTTGGACAATGCAGGGGGTTTAGGGGCCCAACCCCAGCACAGCTGAAAGCACCAGTACTACTATTTCTGTCTTAGGTACGAAAGAATTGGTAAATGACACATGAAGAGCAGGAAGCTGAAACAGTGTGGATAGAATGACTCAAGCCCTTCTTCTTTTGAGTCCACATATTGTGATCTCAATCAAACACAAACTTTTTCCTACCTTGAGTTAATTAAAGATCTGTAAAATGAAAACATGGGGCTTCCCAGATGATGCAGTGATAAAGAATCCTCCTGCCATGCAGGAGACTCAAGGCACGGGTTCGATCCCTGAGTTGGGAAGATCCACTGGAGTAGGAAATGGCAACCCACTCCAGTATTCTTGCCTGGAAAATTCCATGGACAGAGGAGCCTGGCAGGCTACAGTTCATGGGGTTGCAAAGATTCAGACATGACTGAGCACACACACACACACACACACACACACACACATGAAATTATAGCTACTATATTTACTGAAAAAAATCCATGCAGTTTAAGCTGCATTGTTTGAGGGGCTACTGTGTATAACATTTAGTAACTTATGTAGATGATTTCACTGAAACCATATAAAGTAAGTATTGTGTTGGCCAAGAAGTCTGTTCAAGTTTTTTCATATGATCCTATGGAAAAATTAGAACGAACTTTCTGGCCAACCCAATGTTATGAGTTAACATTGTCCCAGTTTTCATTGTACAGAGAAGGAAAGAGACCCATCCATTCATTAAGAAAACATCTCCAGAGCATCTCCTCTGGGCTGGGCAGGGTTGGGGAAATGCTGGAGACAGACGCAGCCCCAGCCCTGCCCTCACGGAGCTCCCAGTCCACAGGGGGAGACAGACTCATTCCCAGATAATTCCTTGATTCTAAGGATGTCAATTCCTGAGCATCCATCCTGGAGGCAGGATAAGGTGATAGGGAGCAGGGCTTGGATGGGAGAAAAGGTCAAAAGAGCTCCCTGGTGAACTGTCCAGAGCTGGTGCGTGTTCTTGGGAAGACTGTTTATGGTGTGGGGTGGAGGGAACTCAGGGACCTCACGGATGTCTCCTGGCCTCAGATTGTCCTGCCTCCCCATCTGGAGCGTATTCGGGAGAAGCTGGCTGAGAACATCCATGAACTCTGGGCACTGACTCGCATTGAGCAGGGCTGGACCTATGGCCCGGTGAGTGGACGGGAGAGAGAGGCTAGGCTGGCTATGGAGGAGTGAAAACCGCTTGCTATTGGGGAGGGTCTGGGGGTTGGAGGAGGAGACTTTGGGAGGGCTCCTTGGGTTTCAAGTGGCAGAATGAGGGGTAAGAGGTCAGAGGTCATAGTCTGGGAGTGTTGGGGAGGGAAGAGGAGCCAAGGAGTGACTCTGACATTTCTCCAGGTTCGGGATGACAATAAGAGACTGCACCCCTGCCTCGTGAATTTTCACAGCCTACCGGAGCCCGAGAGGAATTACAACCTGCAGATGTCGGGGGAGACGCTCAAGTGAGGAGGGGACTGGGGAAAAGGCCTTGGGCCTGGCTGCTGGGCAGAAGGGCACAGGGAAACAGGGAGATCGAGACAGACTGAGAGAGAGAGAAATAGATAAAAGAGCAACACAGGGAGTGGGAGATGGGGATTGTGAAACTGACAGAAGGTGAGTAAGAGATAGAGGTGTAAAGAGAGATGCTCAGGACTTCCCTGGTGTTCCGGTGGTTAAGAATCACCTGCCAAGGTGGAGGACACAGGTTCAGTCCCTGATCCGGGAGGATTCCACATGCTGCAGGGCAAATACGCCTGTGTACCACAACTACTGAGCCCACACACTGCAACTACTAAAGGCCGAGTGCCCTGGAGTCTGTGTTCTGCAACAAGAGGAGCCACCGCCATGAGAAGCCTGAGCACTGTGACTAGAGAGTAGTCCCCACTCACTGCAGCTATGCAGCCTATGCAGCAACGAAGGCCCAATGCTGCCCAAAATAAATAATAAATGAATAAATAACTTAAAGACAAACATTTCTATATACTAGCAATGTGTACACTGGAAAACAAAATTTTTTAAATTATTATTATTTAAAATGGTTCCCCTTGCTAAATAAAGATGCGCAGTAAGTGGAAGAAAGAGACAAGGAAAGAAGCAGAGAGGAAGAACACAATCAAAGAAATACAGAGACGGAGACACAGGGAGAGACAGAAGTCAGGCAGAGAGATGGGACAAATACCCAGGAAACCAGAGCAGGAGACAGGGAGAGAGCTGGTGACCGGGAGAGAGCTGGTGACCCAGAGTCAGAGCTGACAGGGGCTGGGGGAGGAGGGGAGCCAGGCTGGGGGAGGGGAGGCTAGGGACAGGGTGGCCATGTGGGGTGACCTGCTCCCCTGCCCCCACCCCCTACCCCAGGACTCTACTGGCGCTGGGCTGCCACGTGGGCATGGCGGACGAGAAGGCGGAAGACAACCTGAAGAAGACGAAACTCCCCAAGACGTGAGTGTGGGTGACCTGGGCCCCACCTGAGGAATAGAGTAGGGGGCTGGGGATGCCACGGTGAGGCTGGAGTGATCGAGAGCTGGAGTGGTGAGGCTGAGGTCAGAGACAAAGGGGCCATGGTTTGCGGTGGAGGTTGTAGGACCAAGGATCAGGGCTGTAGGGTCAGTGGTGAGCATCCTAGGGAGTTGAGAATGCAGAGTTAGGAGTTCCTGAGAGAGTGGGAGTGAGTCAGACTCAGGGTCAGTGTCTCCATGGAGTTGGGAAAATGAGAGAGCAGAAGTTGTGTCTCTGAGTTAGAGGTGCGGGGTCAATGCAAAGAGGTGAAAAATTGCTGGAGTTGTCAGTAAGGGATCCTGAAATGATAGATGAGAGGTCAGAGGTCCTGGGGAGAGATGCCAAGGTTCAAAAGTCAAGGACTCCAGAGCGAGCAATTTGAAATGATGGGATCCTGGAATCAGATGTAAGAAGCCTCCAAGTCAGAGGTGAGAGGTCAGAGCACCCCAGGACCAGAGATGAGGCTCCCAAGATCAAGATGAAAGGGGTCACAGAGGCCAGAGGTCACTGAAGTCAAAGCCCTTGCTAGGGTCACAGGATCCTGGGGTCTGAGGTCAGGTAAGCTTATTTGAGAACCTTGATGTCAGATGGGAGTTCCCTCGTGGGCCAGTGGCTAAGACTTCATGCCCCCAATGCAGGGGGCCTGGCTTTGACCCCTGGTCAGGGAACTAGATCCCACATGTCACAACTGAGAGTTTGCCCACCACAACTAAAGATCCTGCATGCTACCCCATGCAGCCAAATAAATAAATAAATATATTGAAAAAGAACCCTGCTGTCAGAGATCAAAGGTCGAAAGTTTCAAAGATCATGGGATCCTAAGGACCAGGGTCAGAAGTCAAGGATCCCGTGGCACAGAGCCCAGTAGTGGAGGCGAGGGTCTCGTCCCACTGGCTCCCCACCACCACCCGCAGGTACATGATGAGCAATGGGTACAAGCCGGCACCGCTGGACTTGAGCCATGTGAGACTGACGCCCGCGCAGACCACGCTGGTGGACCGGCTGGCGGAGAACGGGCACAACGTGTGGGCCCGAGACCGAGTGGCCCAGGGCTGGAGCTACAGTGCCGTGCAGGACATCCCTGCCCGCCGGAACCCTCGCCTCGTGCCCTACCGCCTGCTGGATGAAGCCACCAAGCGCAGCAACCGCGACAGCCTCTGCCAGGCTGTGCGCACCCTGCTGGGCTACGGCTACAACATTGAGCCGCCTGACCAGGAGCCCAGTAAGTGCTGACCGCAGGCCCCTGACCCTGCCCCTGGACTCCAATCTCTGACCCAACTCAGCCCCTCAGTGGGCTACATCTGTAACAATGACACTTTCCCCAACCATGACACTCACTCTCCTGAGCCTGAACCCGATTTTGACCACTGACCTTGACTCAAGCTCTGCCTGGGCTACAGCTGCAACACTGAGCAGCCAGACCAGGAAGCCAGTGAACTCTGACCCTGACCCCTGATTCCAGTTCCTGACCCTCAGCTCTGACTCCTGACCCCTAACCTCTGGACTATGTCTACAACGTGGAGCCACCCAACCAAGCACTCAGAGAGCCTCTAAGCACTACTCCTAACCTGACCGCTGACCTATCACTGACCCCTGACCCCAGCCTCAACCCCTGCCCCCAACTCCAATTTCTATCCCCACCCCGACTCTGATTCTGACTCCCTCTCCCCGGTCCTACTTTCAGCCCTTGATTCTTAACATTGACCTTAATCTTGACCCTTCACCGCAGACCATGACCGTGGCCGACCCAACTTTCTCCCTCCACGTCTCTATTGCTAGTTCCTCTCTGAAACTCTTGACTGCTAGAGGGACAGAGGAGAAGTCTCATTAGGTCCCTCCTACTTCTCTGTGACTGCTCTGAGAGTCCCCAGTTCTTCTTCTCTAACACCAAAAGCTGTCCCTTTCCCCCCAGCCCCCCAAGGCTCTAACCTCTCCCAATCTCCCCCACCAACCCAGCCTCTCTTACTCTGCCTGGCCCCATGTGCAGGTCAGGTGGAGAGCCAGTCTCGCTGGGACCGGGTACGCATCTTCCGGGCAGAGAAATCCTACGTGGTGCAGAGTGGCCGCTGGTACTTTGAGTTCGAGGCAGTCACCACCGGCGAGATGCGAGTGGGCTGGGCACGGCCTGAGCTGCGCCCAGACGTGGAGCTGGGAGCGGATGACCTGTCCTATGTCTTCAACGGGCACCGCGTGGGTAGCTCCCTGGCTCCGCTCTGCCAGGCTCTGTGAGCCTTCCCACACTCATGCAATCCACCCTGCCTCTCTGTGTCTCACTCTGTCCGCCCATCCCTGAAGCTACCTTCCCATTCATCCCTCCATCCTCCCCACCCCCTCTGTCTGTGCATATATCCGTCCACATCCATCTCTATCCAACCATCCATCTGTCATTTCATCCATCCGTCTTCTTGTCTGTCCAAAGAATCACTTAGGCATCCACAGTTCCATCTATTCGGGTAGTTGTCAGTTCAGCCATTCACCTTTTTTAACCAATTTGTGATTTAATTTATTCATTCATCTATCTAATAATTTAATGTTTCATTTATCCATTCATCTATCCAATAATCTAATGCATACAGACGTCATCTATTTATCCACCACCCACAGAGACCTGTGTGTCTGTCTGTACTTTCTTCCTTCCCTCCGTCAACCCAGTAGACTCTCAGCTTTGATTTCATTCTTCCATCCAGCCATACACCTGCTCCCCATCCATCTATCCATCTCATTATTCATGTATCTGTTCTGGGGCATATGGGTATAGATGGGTACATATGGAGGACATTGATAGGTTAATTTTTCCTTTCCATTCCTCTACTTTCTGCTCCCCCCAACCCTCCAAGACCACCTGGGTGGTCTTTACAGTCCCAATCATGAAAACAACAGAGAACCCAGGCAAAAGGGATGAGATAGAGAGATGGCTGGGAAGGGAAAGCACGAGCGCCTAGCCCTTACCTTCCAAGGACCATGGATGCAAATGTGGGGAAACAAGGGGGACGCTGTGGGGCTGACCCTTCCTCTGTCCCCCATGTACTGGACCTGATGCCTTGCATATGTGTCTTGACATGTCTCTCCTCGCTCCTGTATCTCTCCATTTCTCTGTATGTCTCACACCACGTCTCCCCATCACCTCCTCACAGGGTCAGCGCTGGCACCTGGGCAGTGAACCGTTTGGGCGTCCCTGGCAGTCAGGAGACGTGGTGGGCTGCATGATCGACCTCACAGAGAACACCATCATCTTCACCCTCAATGGCGAGGTCCTCATGTCCGATTCCGGCTCAGAAACAGCCTTCCGTGATATCGAGATTGGGGATGGTGAGGGCCGGCCTTGGGGCCCCTCTCTGGTTTTCTTCCATCTCACCTGACCCTACACCACCCCCTCCAGCCCCTTGCTCTTCCATCCCCTCTTTCCACGCACATCCTCCCCATGGCTGCCCCTGCCTTGCCCACCTATCCTCACCCCTGCCCATCTATCCCCTCCCACCAGGCTTCCTTCCTGTGTGCAGCTTGGGGCCCGGCCAGGTGGGTCACCTGAATCTGGGCCAGGACGTGAGCTCCCTGCGGTTCTTTGCCATCTGTGGCCTCCAGGAAGGTTTTGAGCCATTTGCCATCAACATGCAGCGCCCGGTCACTACCTGGTTCAGCAAAGGCCTTCCTCAATTTGAGGCCGTGCCTCCTGAGCACCCGCACTATGAGGTAAGGACCAACCCCACTCAACACCCTCAGATCTGCTTCCACACCTCATTCTCACCACAGTTCTCTTCCCCAAGCTTCTCTTTGTCTTCCGTTAATGTTAGACCACAAACGTAGAAGTGAGTGTCAGGATGGTGGACTCCCAGGGCTGCCTTGTACGGTATCAGTTCAGTTGCTGTGTTATGCCAAACTCTTGGCGACCCCATGGACTGCAGCATGCCAGGCTTCCCTGTCCATCACCAACTTCTGGAGCTTGCTCAAACTCATGTCCATCGAGTTGGTGATGCCACCTAGCCATCTCATTCTCTGTCGTCCCTTTCTCCTCCTTCCTTCAACCTTTCCCAGTATCAGGGTATTTTTCAATGAATCAATTCTTCACATCAGGTGGCCAAAGTATTGGAGTTTCAGCCTCAGCATCAGTCCTTCCAATGAATATTCAGGACTGATTTCCTCTGGGATGGACTGGTTGGATCTCCTTGCAGTCCAAGGGACTCTCAAGAGACTTCTCCAGCACCACAGTTCAAAAGCATCAATTCTTTGGTGCTCAGCTTTCTTTATAGTCCAACTCTCACATCCATACATGACTAATGGCAAAACCATAGATTTGACTAGACAAACCTTTGTTGGCAAAGTAATGTAACGTCTCTCCTTTTCGGTATGCTGTCTAGGTTGGTCATAGCTTTTCTTCCAAGAAACAAGTGTCTTTTAATTTAGGTAATTTTAATTGTAGGGTATAACCTTGACAAAAACACACCTTTCTGAGCTCCAGGTAGCTTGCCTGCAAAATGAGGGAAGGGAGGAAAGAGAAGCTGGATTAAGTGACCTCACTGGAAATTTTCAGCCCTTATAACTATTTGATCCTACCAAGGGTTTCTGCTTGTGTGCTTAAGTTGCTTCAGTCGTGTCCACCTCTTTGTGATCCTATGGACTGTAGCCCGCCAGGCTCCTCTGTCTGTGGGATTCTCCAGGCAAGAATACTGGAGTGGTTTGCCATGCCCTCCTCCAAGGGATCTTTCCAACCCAGGAATTGAACCCATGTCTCCTGTGGCTCCTGCATTGCAGGAGGATTCTTATACTGCTGAGCCAACAACAAGGCTTAAAGAAATATAAATCCCTGGGCACATTTCGGAACCTTCCTTACTAATTGTTATCTAGGGTGGTATTTGGGGGGCAGTTACTTTTGGGGGGAGGGGCTGTGCTCAGTGTTTGTCGTGGCACATAAGCTTCTTTGGTCGTGGCACTCCGGCTTAGTTGCCCCGTTGCATGTGGAATCTTAATTCCCTGACCAGGGATTGAATCCATGTCCCCTGCATTGGAAGCTGGGTTCCTTACCACTGGACCACCAGGGAAGTCCCGGGGGTTACTTATTTTTTAGTAACTCTTCATTAATCTGAGTATCCTAATTTTTAGACCCTAGTGCCTTTCTTTCTCAAGGTTAAACTCTGTGTCATATTCTAACGATAAAAACCCCATATAGACCAAAGTGATGGTCCTTTTCTCAACCTGGGAAGAACTTGAATTCCACATGGCTGAGCTTCAGCTGGTACTTTACAGTCAGACAGGACTTGGGTTGGCCTTTTCCCTGTTTTGTGCCCTGGGGCATATGACTCTCCTGATCATCAGTTTTCTCTTCCTAGGCATAGCCCCGATCTGCCTCTCATACACTCTCTCTCTTTTCTAAATTATTTAGATAAGTTGGAGACATCTCGCCTCTTTATCCCTAAATATTTCAATATGCATTTCTTCGGAACAAGCTGTACTCTTACAGAGCTGCAGTTACCAAAATCGGGAAATTTAACATTGATACATACTATTACCTAATTTACAATCCATATTCAAACTGTGTTCATTGTGGTAATAATGTCTCTTTTTTATTTTTCTGGTCCAAAATCCAAGCCAGGGTTACACATTACAGTTAGTTGTTATGTCTCTTTAATGTATATAAAATGCTTTGGCATCTTTCATTGTCTTTTATGACACTGGTGTTTTTGAAGAGTAAATACCAGTTATTTTGCAGAATATACCTCAATTTGGGTAGGTCTCATGTCTCCTTGGGCTTCCCAGGTGGTAAAGAACCTGCCTGCCAATGCAAGGAGACATAAGAGACCTGGGTTCGATCCCTGGGTTGGGAAGGTCTCCTGGAGGAGGGCCTGGCAACCCACTCCAGTGTTCTTCCCTGGAGAATCCCATGGACAGAAGAGCCTGGGGGGCTACAGTCCAGTGCATGGGGTCGCAAAGAGTCAGACACGATTGAAGCTGCTTAGCATGCATGCATGCATGTCTCCTCATGATTAGGTTCAGGTTACACATGTTTGGCAGGAACATCATGGCAGTGAGGTTGTATTCTGCTTGCTGCAGGATCTCAGAGAGGCACACCATGGCACTATGTCTTACGGCTGATTATATTAACTCTGACTCTATGTTTATCGTTCCCACCATCGAGTTAGTGTGTTTCCCTTTGTAATTAATACATGATTTGTGGGGAAGCCTTTTAGGCTAGGTAAAAACAGAAGGGTGTTTTCTTTTCTTTTTTGGCTGAGCTTCAAAGCTTCCAGACTCTTAGTTCCCCAACCAAGGATCAAACCCTGGCCCTGGTAGTGAAAGCACCAAGTCCTAACCACTGGACCACCAGGGAATGCCCCCATCCCTGACTTTTATTCTATTTTTTTAATCTTAAATAGAAGGGTTTTAAACAGGGGACTATCCAGTCTAGATTTGAGTTTTGGAAAGGTTCTTTTGACAGTGAGTTGTAGGTGGAGAGAATGGGGGCACAAAGACTAGAGAGGTGCCTGGGGCGGGAGAGGTTGGTGGAGTAGATATGCGTGCAAAGTCACTACAGTTGTGTCTGACTCTTTGTGACCCTAAGGACTGTAGCCCTCCAGGTTCCTCTGCCCTGGGGATTCTCCAGGCAAGAATACTGGAGTGGGTTGCCATGCCCTCCTCCATGAGATCTTCCCGATCGAGGAATCCAACCCGAGTCTCTTAGGTCTTCTGCATTGATAGGCAGGTTCTTTACCACTAGCGCCCCCTGGGAAGCCCAACAGGAACCTCCCAATACTTGCCACTGCCAGACGGTGTTCTCAACCCCAAGAATAGAATGTTGGACAGCAGAGAGAATGAATCAAGTAACCCACCCACAACCACACAAACGAATCTCACAGACATCGTGTTGACTGAAAGAAGCCAGACACAAAAGAACACGTACTGTAGGATCTCATTCATAGGCACTTCAAGGATGATGGATGCTACTCTGTGGTATGCTAAGTCAGGAGGGCGTTAACTGTGAGTGAATAATCAGACATTTAGTTACTTAGCGTACAAATCACAGGAGGAAGATGATCAGTAGACTTGTCAAGAAGCAGAGGCAAAACAGGGTTTATTTAAATTAATTAATTAATGTATTGGCTGTGTCGTGTGGCACGGGGGATCTTCACTGAGGTGCATGGGCTCCAGAGAGTGTGGGTTCTGTAGTTGCACATGTGGGCTTAGTTGCCCCCAGGGCCTGTGGGATTTTACTGGACTGGCGGCTCAAACCATAAAGAATCCACCTGCAATGCAGGAGACGAGGGTTCAGTCCTTGTACTGGGAAGATCCCCTGGCGAAGGGACTGGCTACTCACTCTAGGAATCTTGCCTGAAGAATCCCATGAACAGAAGAGCCTGGTGGGCTACAGTCCATGGAGTTGCAAAGAATCAGACATGACTAAGTGCACATACACAAACACGCACACACACACGTGGGATTTTAGTTCCCCAACCAGGGATCGAAACTGCGTCCCCTGCATTGCAGAAAGAATTAACCACTGGACTGCCAGGGAAGTCTCCAGACGGAATTTATAAGAGAGAAAGGAGAGAGAGGAGAGAAAAAGATTCTGCAGACAGTTTTGGTTGCACAGTTTTGGGGTGAATTCATTGGCTGACAAGGAGCACAGAGGTCTGTCTTGGCAATTGGTCCTTGATGAGGTCAACGTGAGGTGGGGCATCAAAGAAAGGGCACTGCTCTAGCTGTCATGGAGTCTCCAGAAAATCTGAGCCTGTCCTTTGGGTCCACAGGCCAGGCACCTGTCCCACTCTCAGCTCCTGCCCCTTATTTAGGCCAGGCTGTTGCATTTTCCTCATCAGAATCCCTCACTGTCTTTGAGAGGGTAGTGACTACAGAGGCACTGAGGAGGCTTCCAGGGGGACTGGTTGTGTGGTCCATTTCTGCACGGGAGACACAGGCGTGTCTCTCCAGAACCTCACAGTGTTGTACACCTATGATGTGTGCATGCTTCTGAGTGCTGTATTTCCACAAACAACAAATGTAACAAAAATTCATCTGGGGAACCTTTAAAAAAAACTCTGACCCTTGGCTGCTCTCCCAAAGAGGTCTCCATAAGAAAGCAGGAGGGCAGGGCTCATGTTCTGTTCACTGATGTGTTCCTAGCACTTGGAAAAGTGCCTGGCACACAGTAGGTGCTCAGTAAATATTTGTGGAGTGGATAGATGGATGGGTGGGTGGCAGGGTTCTTGGATGGGTGGGTGGAACAGTGGATAGATGGTTGGATGGATGGAAGAATGCAAGAATGGATGGATGAATGGATAGGTGGGTAGATAGAAGGGTGGATGGATGGATGGCCTAGGCTGGAGTGAATCTTGTGCACAGGTAGGTTTTGAAAGCTCCCTGAGTGATTCCAGTTTCTGACCAGAGCTGCTCATACACAAAGGTGTCCAGACAGACAGAAGGTGAATGCACCCGTGGCCAGGTTGTGCGTCCCATAGGAGCTCCTCCACCCAGAGGAGCGAGTCTCTGGCTGATTCTCACACGGTGCTCTAAGGCCGAATGGTGACTCTGTGTGTATTAAGGTTTAGGGCCAACGGCCCAGCCCAACGTCCTGGCTCAGCGCTTCCTGCTCCCCCTACAGGTGACTCGTGTGGATGGCACTGTGGATACGCCCCCCTGCCTGCGCCTGACCCACCGCACCTGGGGCTCCCAGAACAGTCTGGTGGAGATGCTGTTTCTCCGGCTGAGCCTTCCGGTCCAGTTCCACCAGCACTTCCGGTGCACCGCAGGGGCCACCCCACTGGCACCCCCTGGCCTGCAGCCTCCTGCGGAGGATGAGGCCCGGGCAGCGGAACCTGATCCCGACTATGAAAACCTGCGCCGCTCAGCTGGGCACTGGGCCGAGGCTGAGGGGAACAAAGAAGGAACTGCCAAGGAGGGGACACCCGGGAGTCCTACCCAGGCTGGGGTGGAGGCCCAGCCTGCCAGGGCAGAGAATGAGAAGGATGCTACCACAGAGAAGAACAAGAAGAGAGGGTGAGTCAAGGGAGGGGCAGGGTGGGGCTTGGGGGTCTGTCCTGGGACTCCTCAATTTATCCCAAAGTGGCCCCACATGTGTTAGGTGGACTCAGATTACTAAGGGATCCTATTATGTCTCAAGTGAAGGCTATTATTTCTCTGGGATACTCTAATTTCCTTGAGAATGTAAAATTGGGATGCCCCACTATATCTATGAAGAACTCCACTTTTCTTGGGGGTACCTATTGGGTCCCAAAGCTTTTTATCCAATGGACTTCATTATCTGTGAACACTAAAGGGGACCTCAGATTCTTGGTCAAGTTATCTCTGCCCCCAAGGCACTCCAATGAACACCACTGGTCTTCTAAATTGGGGTCATTTCTGTGTCTCAAATGTAGCCTCCCCCAAAAAACTAACTTTAAGGGAGACGCCCAAAGGGCATTAAACTTGGATCGAAACCAAATCTTCTGTTCCCCTATGGTGGCACTGGTTTTCAGTGAGATGTGTTTCTGTGTCTCTTGAGGGGATGTGTGGAAACGATGGGAGATTTTGGGTTGTCACAGTTTTGAGGAGACATACTGCCTGCTGGGGGCTTCAGGGATTCCACATGCCTTCAGTGTACAAGCCAGTGCCACAAGGAGGAGCTGTCCTTCCCCAAATGCCTTTAGCACCCATGTGAGACATGCTGACTTGGGAGGATCACTGTACGCTTCCCAAGGCAACCTCCATGTTCCCAGAGGCACCTTTAAATCTGGATAACCTGACATCCGAAAACACAGAGAGCCTCCAAGATGGACACTCCTGACGTAATTGGGATTTCATCCCTCTAGAAGTGAGGCCTTGGGTATTAGAAATGGGGGTAGTTAGGATGGATGTGGGGCTTTTCTGGTGGCTCAGCGGTAAAGAATCCGCCTACCGATGCCTGCCATTTCGGGAGGTGTGGGTTTGATCCCTGGGAAGATCCCCTGGAGAAGGAAATGGCAGTCCACTCCAGTATTCTTGCCTGGGAAATCCCATGGACAGAGGAGCCTGGTGGGCTGCAGTCCATGGGGTTGCAAAGAGTCAGACACAACTGAGCACGCACACACGCACACACATACGTATGTACGTATGTAGGATGAATGTGGAGGCATGAACAGTGTGATGGGAGGGCTGGGGGACTGGGCTGGAGAGTGAGCCTCATGACAGCCTCTCCTCTTCACCACCAGGTTCTTGTTCAAGGCCAAGAAGGCCGCCATGATGACCCAGCCACCAGCCACGCCCACTCTGCCCCGACTCCCTCATGAAGTGGTGCCCGCTGACGACCGTGATGACCCTGAGATCATCCTCAGTACCACCACGGTGTGAACCAAGGGCCCTCGGCAGACTTCCAAATTCCATGCCATAATCCCCAGTAATTGCCCTTATCTGGGGATACCCCAGTATCTACTGGAAACCACAAAATATAGTACACATCGATTTAAACCCTTTGAACCCCTGATTCCATATAGCTAAGGGCCTAAAAATCGCAGGGAACATAATGAAGTCATGAGGCATGCTGACCTAACTCTCAGGGATCCCCAAATCCCAAGGATAAACCAACATAGACTCAGGATCCCAATATCTGGGTTCATCCTTGTAAACTCACCACCCCCAAATTTAACAGCTATTCTAGTGGTTCGGATGGTAAAGCGTCTGCCTACAATGCGGGATACCCGGGTTCAATCCCTGGGTTGGGAAGATCTCCTTGAGAAGGCAATGGGACCCCACTCCAGTACTCTTGCCTGGAAATCCCATGGATGGAGGAGCCTGTTAGGCTACAGTCCATGGGGTCACAAAGAGTCAGACACGACTGAGCAACTTCACTTTCACTTTCACTAGTATATTCCTGGGAGCCAGAATTCACAATAATCCCAGTGTAGTTTCGGGATTCCCCAAATCTGGAATATTTTCTGAGACAAATAGCTTAGTGGTGGGAGGGACCCAAATTTGAGGGTATCACAAAACTGTCCCCAGAGTTTCCCAGATCTAGAAATGCATCAGTAGATACAGAAAGAGAGGGTCTCAAATGCAGGAACTTCTTGTCAAACCCCCAGAGGACACTCAGAATTCAGAGAAACCAAGAGTCCCAGGGAAGCCCCCTGACTGCTGGTCTCCCCTTTGCCTCTCCAGTACTATTACTCTGTGAGGGTCTTTGCCGGCCAGGAGCCCAGCTGCGTGTGGGTGGGCTGGGTCACCCCTGACTACCACCAGCATGACATGAACTTCGACCTCAGCAAGGTCCGGGCGGTGACAGTGACCATGGGAGACGAGCAAGGCAACATCCACAGCAGGTGTGGGCAGGGGTGGGGGCTGTGGGGGGCACGCACGCCGGGCACCGCCTTTTCCTTTCCTCCTCTCCTCCTGCTTATCTTCCTCCCCATGGCTCCTACTCTGAGTTTTCCGTCCTCTTCTTTTTTTGTAAATTTTGGCTGCGCTGGGTCTTCATTGCAGCGCGCAAAGCTTTCTTGAGTTGCAGTGTGTGGCTTAGTTTGCCCCGCGGTACGTGGGATTTTAGTTCCCTGACCAGGGATCGAACCCACAACCCCTGCATTGGAAGGTGGATTCTTAACCACTGGACCACCAGGGAAGTCCCTTCCTTTCCCATATTGCCATCCTCTTTCTAGGTTACCTCCTTTCTCTGTTCTCGCCTTCTGCTCCCCTTCCTTCTTCTTCCAGAATCCACCACCACCTCCTAAGAATTCTAGCTCTGAAGGGCTCAGGGTCTGGGGTGAGGGGTTTCAGTGCTCAGGTCTGCAGGTTGTGGGTGTTTGGGGGTGGGACTCTGAGTCCTGGTATTCTGAGAGCTCGGGGAAGGGGGTGTCCAGGGGTTCAGAACGCCTGGGGATCAGTGTGCTGACCATTCCTGTGTCCTCCAGCCTCAAGTGCAGTAACTGCTACATGGTGTGGGGCGGAGACTTCGTGAGCCCCGGGCAGCAGGGCCGGATCAGCCACACGGACCTTGTCATTGGCTGCCTGGTGGACTTGGCCACTGGCCTAATGACCTTTACTGCCAACGGCAAAGAGAGCAACACCTTTTTCCAGGTGAGCCCAGCCCCTCAGCAACTTAGTAATAACATCCTCGTGACCTAGCATCCCAGGACAGCCTACCGAGAGGACAGACCCCAGGGAAACAGGACAAAAACAACCTCACGACAGGCCAGAGCTGTACTGTGGCTATGGGAGGTGCCTGCGAGACCCTCTACTGATATCCAGAAAGAGGGAGACAGAGCAGAGCCTTGACCTTGGAGAGAGGTCCGTATTCCATCTTGGGCTGGGTGGTACCAGTCCCCACCTTTTCACCAATCAAGGAAAATCCTATGATGGACCAGAATTCTAAAGTGGTATTTTCCTATTCAACATTTGATTATGAAAGGTTTCAAGCACACAACAAAATTAAGAGAATTGTACAGTGAGGGCCTATATACCTCCATCATGAATCTGCAAAGTCGCGATGACAGGTTCCCCTGAGGAGGTGCAGGAGGTTGGCCTTGCTGGATCAGAGGTGGTACAGTCCATGAGCAACCTCAGGGCCACTGTGGAGCCTCCTATTCCCTTTGGATCTGTAGGCACCAGCAGGATCAGGCTGGGGCAACTGGCTCCAGAATTTGGGATCTAGTCAACACCACCTCCAGTTCATCCTCTTCCTCACCCTGCCCTCTTTTCCCTTGCTAGGTGGAACCCAACACAAAGCTGTTCCCTGCCGTTTTTGTCCTGCCCACACACCAAAACGTGATCCAGTTCGAATTGGGGAAACAGAAGGTCGGTGATGGGGCGCGAATGGGGGCAGGCTGAGGAAGGAGTGTGTGTGGCGGGAGTGCAGTCTGGGAAGTCTTCTTGGAAGTGGAGGGGACTGGGAATCCTGACCTGTGCACACCTCTCGTCCCGCAGAACATCATGCCACTGTCAGCCGCCATGTTTTTGAGCGAGCGCAAGAACCCCACGCCGCAGTGCCCACCGCGACTGGAGGTGCAGATGCTGATGCCCGTGTCTTGGAGCCGCATGCCCAACCACTTCCTGCAGGTGGAGACGCGGCGGGCAGGAGAGCGGCTTGGCTGGGCAGTGCAGTGCCAGGAGCCGCTCACCATGATGGCGCTGCACGTCCCGGAGGAGAACCGGTCAGGGCCAGCCCCGGCACCCAGGGTTGGGGCGGGTACCTCAAGCCCTATGGGGTCTGGATCCCGCTGGGTACCACCTCCCCACTACCTTTGGGGCTCCAGATAACACCCCAAGAAGCCCCAGACCACCCTATTTTCCGCAGATAGCACACCAGGGGGCTCTCAATCCATTTCAGCAGGCTCAGACTCACCTCCAGAGATGCAGACTCAACCCAGGCATGTCCAGATAACATCCCAGGGGACTCCAAACCCATCTGAGGGAGCCAGATCCACATCAAGAATCCCACACAACACCACAGGGGCCTCAAGTATACCTCAGAGGGTCTTGAACATTATTCAGAGAGGCTTGGATGCATCCTAGGGTCTCTCAGGCATATGCAGGGGAACTTTAGATGTGTCCCATGGAAATCTCTAACTCACTCCAGGGGACCCAGACACACCCAGGTAGAGAGTATTCTCATGGATGACAGCAAAGCTTTTACGGACTCTAAATGTGGCCAGGATCCCAGACTGACCCCAGGAGGCTTCCAACATGCTTCATCTTTTCTTTATTCACTCATTCGACAAATAGCTCTGAGCCCCTCCTGTGTGACTACAGCATTCCGGGCTGGAGACACCAAGCTCTTGTAAACGGACATCTAGCAATGCTCAGACCTGCCCAGAAGGATTCAGACCCATCCCCAGAGGCCCCAGATGCACCCATTTATTCATTTGTTCCTACAGCAAATATTTATTGAGCATATTTGTCGTTGTGCAGTCACTCAGTCGTGTCCTACTCTTTGTGATCCCATGGACTGCAGCACACCAGGCTCCTCTATCCTTCACCATCTCCTGGACTTTGCTCAAACTTACGTCCATTGAGTCAGTGATGCCATCTAACCATCTCATCCCTGTCATCCCCTTCTCCTCCTGCCCTCATCTTTCCTAACATCAGGTCTTTTCTAATGAGTCAGCTCTTTCTATCAGGTGGCCAAAGTATTGGAGCTTCAGCTTCAGCATCAGTCCTTCCAGTTAGTGTTCAGGGTTGATTTCCTTTGTGTTTAGTCCTTTTTATGTGCTGGGAATATAGCAAACAAACAACAAGCAAACGAAATAGGCAGGAATGTCCTGTCCTGATGAACTTTACATTCTGGTGGTGTTCAAATATATCCAGGGTACTCAGACTTGCCAGAACGGGATTTAGACCCAAACTGGAAGCCCACATACATCTCACAGTCACCAGATCTTTTCCCTGGACTCTTAGATCCTCAGGGTACCAGACCATCCTATAAACCCCAAATGTATCCCAGGGAGCCCCCAGACCAGTGAGGGACTTCCAGAACCATTAAAAAGTCTCCTAGACTCAGCTCCACAGACCTCACAGAATCTTGACCCAGCAGAACACTGGGATTCCCTTCTAGGGCCACCAACACTCATCTGAGCACTCTTTGCCTCTCGGGTCTGTGTCTCTGTCTCCCACCTTCTCTGCTTGCTCTGTCTCTGAATGTGGCCCATCTCCACCACAGATGCATGGACATCCTGGAGTTGTCTGAGCGCTTGGACCTGCAGCGGTTCCATTCGCACACCCTCCGCCTCTACCGCGCTGTGTGCGCCCTGGGCAACAACCGCGTGGCGCATGCTCTGTGCAGCCATGTGGACCAGGCGCAGCTGCTGCACGCCCTGGAGGACGCGCACCTGCCCGGCCCTCTGCGTGCAGGCTACTACGACCTCCTCATCAGCATCCACCTTGAAAGTGCCTGCCGCAGCCGCCGCTCCATGCTCTCTGAGTACATCGTGCCCCTCACGCCTGAGACCCGCGCCATCACTCTCTTCCCACCGGGAAAGAGAACGGATAACGGTCCCCGCCGATATGGGCTTCCTGGCGTCGGCGTTACCACCTCGCTGCGGCCTCCACACCATTTCTCAGCCCCGTGTTTCGTGGCCGCCCTGCCAGCTGCTGGGGCGGCAGAAGCCCCGGCCCGCCTCAGTCCCAGCATCCCTCTGGAAGCTCTTCGGGACAAAGCACTCAGAATGCTGGGGGAGGCGGTGCGAGATGGTGGACAGCACGCTCGTGACCCAGTCGGGGGCTCCGTGGAGTTCCAGTTTGTGCCGGTGCTCAAGCTGGTGTCCACCCTGCTGGTAAGGACTTCCTCCTGCTTCCCTCTGTCCCGGCCTCTCCCGCTACCAAATCATCCATACATCCATTCACCCACCCGTACCTGCATACATTGCCCCTCCCATTTATGTATCCAACCATCCATGCATCTCTCCATCCACACACCCTTCACTTTCCAACTTATCCTTTTATCATCTACTCATTCACTTTTCCTTCCATCTATTCATCTGACATCTATTCATTTTCCTTCTTTTTGTTCAATCATGTAACCAACCATCATTCATCCGTCCTCCACCCACCTTTCCATCCATCCATCTGTCCACTCAAACATACCCTCATCTGCCTATCCAAAAGTTCATCATCTATTTATCCTTCCAGTCTCCACTCAATTATCTATTCGTCCACCTCTCCATCCATCCCTGCCTCCATCTATCCAACGTTCAATCTAGTTGTCCATTCATCCTTCCATTCATTCATACATCATTTCATTCACTGTTTCATCTATTCATCTATCCACCTACCCATTTATTTACTAATCTGTTTCCCCTTCATACATCCAACCATCATCCACCTTCCACTGTGCATCCATTCATCCACATATCCATTCATCCACCCATCCATGGATTCATCCATTCTTCCGTCTTCCACCTACCTATCCATCAATCCATGCATCTCTCTATCCATAGGTATTCAGTTCAGTTCAGTCACTCAGTTGTGTCTGACTCTTTGCGACCCCATGAATCGCAGCACACCAGGCCTCCCTGTCCATCACCAACCTGGAGTTCACTCAGACTCACGTCCATCGAGTCAGTGATGCCATCCAGATGCCATGCCTCTGTCGTCCCCTTCTCCTCCTGCCCCCAATCCCTCCTAGCATCAGAGTCTTTTCCAATGAGTTAACTCTTCACATCAGGTGGCCAAAGTACTGGAGTTTCAGCTTCAGCATCATTCCTTCCAAAGAAATCCCAGGGCTGATCTCCTTTAGAATGGACTGGTTGGATCTCCTTGCAGTCCAAGGGACTCTCAAGAGTCTTCTCCAACACCACAGTTCAAAAGCATCAATTCTTCGGCGCTCAGCCTTCTTCACAGTCCAACTCTCACAACCATACATGACCACAGGAAAAACCATAGCCTTGACTAGATGGACCTTTGTTGGCAAAGTAATGTCTCTGCTTTTGAATATGCTATCTAGGTTGGTCATAACTTTCCTTCCAAGGAGTAAGCGTCTTTTAATTTCATGGCTACAGTCACCATCTTCAGTGATTTTGGAGCCCAGAAAAATAAAGTCTGACACTGTTTCCACTGTTTCCCCATCTATTTCCCATGAAATGACGGGACCAGATGCCATGATCTTTGTTTTCTGAATGTTGAGCTTTAACCCAACTTTTTCACTCTCCACTTTCACTTTCATCAAGAGGCTTTTGAGTTCCTCTTCACTTTCTGCCATAAGGGTGGTATCATATGCATATCTGAGGTTATTGATATTTCTCCTGGCAATCTTGATTTCAGCTTGTGTTTCTTCCAGTCCAGCGTTTCTCATGATGTACTCTGCATAGAAGTTAAATAAGCAGGGTGACAATATACAGCCTTGACAAACTCCTTTTCCTATTTGGAACCAGTCCGTTGTTCCATGTCCGGTTCTAACTGTTGCTTCCTGACCTGCATACAAATTTCTCAAGAGGCAGATCAGATCTCAAGAGGTAGATGGTTGGATGGATTTATGGGTACTTAATACATGTACCCACAAATCCATCCAACCATCTACATCTGTTCATTTACCCACTCATTCACTCATTCTCCATCCTTCTATCCATGCTTTATTTCATGTACTCTTTCATTCACTACCCATCTAATGATTCTTACATATAAACATCCATCCAGTTTTCACACATAAATCTATCCACCCATCCATATATCCATCCCACCCCAGTACATGGTTATTTATGCATTATCTATTTACCTATCCACTCATGTATTTGCTTATGCATCTATCAATCCATGCATCCACCCACGTCTCTAAACATCATTTATCCTGTCATCCATCTACCCACCATCTCTTCTTCCCCCTTTACCTTCACCTTTAAATCCATTATCCGCCCATCCATAGACCTCTCCTTCACACCTCTGCTATCCCATCTATTCATCCATCCAGTCACCCAGTCCTCCCCCATTCATTCATCTCTCTCTTTCCCAACTATTTTCCCTTTCATTTACCCCCTCTCTTTCCATCTCTTAGCATCTCCATTATGTTAACTGAGAGCTGGCATATACTGGGAACTATGAGGGCCTCGATCAGATGTAGGATATGTCTTGTCTCAGAGTCACAAATGCTCAGGTTTGGGGGAACGGACATTCACTTGTGAAGGGAGAGGTGCTCATGTTTGGCTGTGTGGTCTGGGCCATGTAGATGGGACACAGAGTATGGATCTGGGGGGATCTTAAGGAAGGTGGATGGTGGGACAGGGGGGATGCCATTCCTGTTTGTAGGAGGAATTGTATCCAGTCAATGCAGGGATGAATCTGACTTGTGCTGGAGAATCAGGTCTGGGGAATGAGGCCGAGACTTGATGATGGAAGCCTTGCAGCCTGCAGTGACACAGCCGGCCTTTGTCCCCTAGGTGATGGGCATCTTTGGCGATGAGGATGTGAAACAGATCTTGAAGATGATTGAGCCTGAAGTATTCACTGAGGAAGAAGAGGAAGAGGAGGAGGAGGAGGAGGAAGGGGAAGAGGAAGAAGAGGATGAGGAAGAGAAGGAGGAGGACGAGGAGGAAGAGGCACGGGAGAAGGAAGATGAGGAAAAAGAGGAGGAGGAGACAGCAGAAGGGGAAAAAGAGGACTTGGAGGAGGGCCTGCTTCAGATGAAGTTGCCGGAGTCTGTGAAGTTACAGGTGAGCTGGTTCTTCCTGTTTTTCCAGCCTCCATCCCTCTGGGCTGGCCAACGCAGCGTCTGGTGGGGCTGGAGTCTGGACTTTGACCCAAGGTAGTGGGGTGCTGTGGAGGGGCATAAAGCAAGGGAGTGCTGCTGGCTTTGAATGAGCTCTCTAGTTTCCTTGTGGGAGGTGAATTAGAGGGATGAAACCATGGAGATGGCTGCCTTTAGGATCCAGGCAGGAGATGGTGGTGGCTCGACCCGAACAGGGCTGTGGAGTGGGGAGGAAAGGCGAGAAGAGTTTCAAGGAAGTCCCCATGCTCTCGCCATCAACCCGCCTACCACATGGCTATCATCCCACAGATGTGTAACCTGCTGGAGTATTTCTGTGACCAAGAACTACAGCATCGTGTGGAATCTCTGGCAGCCTTTGCAGAGCGCTATGTGGACAAGCTCCAGGCCAACCAGAGGGACCGCTATGCCATCCTCATGAAAGCCTTCACCATGACTGCGGCTGAGACAGCCCGACGCACTCGCGAGTTCCGCTCCCCACCCCAGGAGCAGGTCCTCTGACCCCTGACCCTAGCTGGCCTTACTGTTTATCCCTCAACTTCAGCCTCCCCCTTGCCCTGATCATGGATGATACTCAACCTCTAAATCTGACTTTGTCCTCTGACCCTATTGATACACTTATCTGTTACTGTCTTGTGTGTGTGTATGAGTCGCTCAGTTGTGTCTGACTCTGCAACCCCATGGACTGTAGCCTGCCAGGCTCCTCTGTCCATGGAATTCTCTAGGCAAGAATACTGGAGTGGGTTGCTGTGCCCTTCTCCAGGGGGATCTTCCCAACTCAGAGATCAAACCCAGGTCTCTCTCATTGCAGACAGATTCTTTACTGTCTGAACCACCAGGAAAGCTCTGTTACTCTCTTACCTCTCTCTGAACCAGACTTCTGAGTCACTGCAGACTGACCCTGACTCCTTTCGAACCTTTAATCACCCAGATATTCTTCACTGATTCATAAGCTTAGACAGGAACTCACAGTTGGATATTTGATGCTCAACCTCAGAGTTCCTGCTCTGGGGTCTCTCACTCTAATCTTTGACCTTCTCTAGATCAACATGCTATTGCACTTCAAAGCTGCTGAGGATGAGGAAGAATGTCCTCTCCCTGAAGAGGTCCGACAGGATTTGCTCGAATTTCATCAAGACCTGCTGACACACTGTGGTACGAGAGATCAGAGAATCCACCTCCCAGACTTTCTTTTGAGACCTGTCTTGAAGTTTTCCTAAGATTTTCTGATCTTAAATATCTACAGTTCTTGTGAAGTAACTGTTGGTAAAATGAATGACTGAATGAATTAACATATTAGTGAACAGGTGGATGATGTGGAAGGATATGTTTATGTGAGGGTTTGGGTGGATGTACATATGGGCTTCCCAGATGGCGCTGTGCTGTGCTTAGTCACTCAGTTGTGTCCGACTCTTTATGACCCCATGGACTGCAGCCTGCCAGGCTCCTGTCCTTGGGGATTCTCCAGGCAAGAATACTGAATTGGGTTGCCATGCCCTCCTCCAGGGGCTCTTACTAACCCAGGTATCGAACCCAGGTCTCCTGCATTGTAGGCGGATTCTTTACCAACTGAGCCAGCAGGAAAGCCCAAGAATATTGGAGTTACCCCTTATCCCTTCTTCAGGGGATCTTCCTGACCCAGGAATCAAACCAGAGCCTCCTGCATTGCAGGTGGATTCTTTACCAGCTGAGCTACCTGGGAAGCCCCAGCCACCAGGTGGCGCTAGTGGTAAATAATACACCTGTCAGTGCAGGAGACCAGATTTAATCCTTGGGGTGGGAAGATCCCCTGGAGGAAGAAATGGCAACCCACTCCAATATTCTGGCCTGGGAAATTCCATGGACAGAGGAGGAGCCTGGTGGGCTACAGTCCATGGGGTTGCAAAGATTCAGATATGACTGAGCGCGCGTGCGCGTGCACACACACACACACACACACACACACACACACACACACACACACACCGGATGAATGGCTATCAGTTTAGTTCAGTCTCTCAGTCGTGTCCAGCTCTTTGTGACCCCATGGACTAAAACACATCAGGCCTCCCTGTCCATCACCAACTCCCAGAGTTTACTCAAACTCATGTCCATTGAGTCGGTGATGCCATCCAACCATCTCATCCTTTGTCATTCCTTTTTCCTCTCACCTTCAATCTTTTCCAGCATCAGGGTCTTTTCAAATGAGTCAGTTCTTCACATCAGGTGGCCAAAGTATTGGAGCTTCAGCTTCAGCATCAGTCCTTCTAGTGAATATTCAGGACTGATTTCCTTTAGGATGGACTGGTTGGATCTCTTGCAGTCCAAGAGACTCTCAGGAGTCTTCTCCAACACCACAGTTCAAAAGCATCAGTTTTTTTGTGCTCAGATTTCTTTATACTCCAACTCTCACATCCATACATGACTACTGGAAAAACCATTGCTTTGTTGGCAAAGTAATGTCTCTGCTTTTTAATATGCCGTGTAGGTTGGTCATAACTTTTCTTCCAAGGAGTAAGCGTCTTTTAATTTCATGGCTGCAGTCACCATCTGCAGTGATTTTGGAGCCCAAAAAGGTAAAGTCTGTCACTGTTTCCACTGTTTCCCCATCTATTTCCCATGAAGTGATGAGACCAGATGCCATGATCTTAGTTTTCTGAATGTTGAGCTTTAAGCCAACTTTTTCACTCTCCTATTTCACGTCCATCAAGAGGCTCTTAAGTTCTTCTACACTTTCTGCCAAAAGGATGGTGTCATCTGTATATCTGAGGTTATTGATATTTTGCCCAGAAATCTTGATTCCAGCTTGTGCTTCATCCCAGCCCAGCGTTTCTCATGATGTACTCTGCATATAAGTTAAATAAGCAGGGTGACAGTATACAGCCTTGATGTACTCCTTTCCCTATTTGGAACCAGTCTGTTGTTCCATGTCCAGTTCTAACTGTTGCTTCTTGGCTGTATACAGATTTCTCAAGAGGCAGGTCAGGTGGTCTGGTATTCCCATCTCTTTCAGAATTTTCCACAGTTTATTGTGATCCACACAGTCAAAGGCTTTGGCATAGTCAATAAAGCAAAAGTAGATGTTTTTCTGGAACTCTCTTGCTTTGTTGATGATCTAACGGATGTTGGCAATTTGATCTCTGGTTCCTCTGCCTTTTCTAAATCCAGCTTGAACATCTGGAAGTTCATGGTTCACGTACTGTTGAAACCTGGCTTGGAGAATTTTGAGCATTACTTTACTAGCGTGTGAGATGAGTGCAGTTGTGCGGTAGTTTGAGCATTCTTTGGCATTGCCTTTCTTTGGATTGGAATGAAAACTGATCTTTTCCAGGCCTGTGGCCACTGCTGAGTTTTCCAAATTTGCTGGTATATAAGTGAATGGACAAGTGTGTGAATTGATGGAGAGAAGAACAGCTAAATAAAGGAGTGAGTAAAGAGATGGCTGACTGGTTGGATGAACAAAAAGAAAGATGGCTTGAGGGATGGTTGGCTGGTCTCTATTGTTTCTCATAAGAAGTCAGCTGGTCATCTTACTGAGATTGTTTTTGTATGTGATGACTCATTTTTATCTGGCTGGCTTTCAATATTTCTCTTTACTTTTGCCTCTAAACAGTTTGAGTACGATGTAAGTAGGTGTGGAACTCATTGAATTTATCCCATTTGAGTTTGCTGAGTTTCTTAAATGTGTAGATTAATATTTTTTCGTCAAATTTCAGACTTTGGGGCCATTATTTTTCTAAATAGTTTTCTGCCCCATTCTCATCACTTCTTCTAGGACTCCCACTATGCATACATTGTTATACTTGATGGTATACTATGGGTCTCTGTGGCTCTGTTAATTTTTCGTCATTCTTTTATTGAGGCTGGATAACCTCTGTTGTTCTATGAATCAAGTTCATTGATTCTTTCTCCTTCTATCTCAAATATGCTGTTGTGCCACTCTAATTTTTAAATTTCAGTTATTGTACTTTGTCACTTCAGCTTCTATATGGTTATTTTTGTATCTAGTTCTTTTTATTATTATTATTATTTTTTTTTTTTTTGGCTGTGTTGGGTCTTCATTGCAGCTATTTGGGGCTATTCTCTAGTTGCAATGTGGAGGCTTCTCATGTGGTGGCTTCTCTTATTTCACAGGCTTGAGGGCTCGTGGGCTCAGCAGTTGCAGCTCGTGGGCCCTAGAATGTGGCTCAGTAGTTGTGGCCCTTGGGCTTAGTTGCCTTGAAACATATGGATCTTCCTGGACTAGGGATCGAACCCAAGACACTTGCATTGGCAAGTGAATTCTTAACCACTGGACCACCAGGAAAGTCCTACCTCTTTATCAGGAGTCTCTATTTGATGAGTCACTGTTGTCATACTTCTCTTTAATACTTTAGACATGGTTTCCTTTAGTTCTTTGAAGATACTTGCCATAGTTGATTTAAAAGACAAACAATTCAAAGAATGAATAAATGAGCAAATAGATGAACAAATAAATAAATGAAAAACCCCATGAACACACACACACAAATGAGAAATGAATGCGTGAATATGTGAATAAATAAAGAAGTAAATGATTCAGCAGATTAATAAGCAAACAGATGAATGACTTGCCTTCCCTTCTCGTCTACCTCCAGGAATTCAGCTGGAGGGGGAAGAGGAGGAACCAGAGGAAGAAGCCACCCTGGGCAGTCGCCTGATGAGCCTGTTGGAGAAGGTGCGGCTGGTGAAGAAAAAGGAGGAGAAATCAGAGGAGGAACCACCCGCCGAGGAGCGCAAACCCCGTGAGGACTGGGGCCACCAGGGAAGAGACAGGGGTGGGCCAGGCAGCCCTGTGCTTACGGAGCTTCTGGGTACAAGACAGGCCCCAGGAGCGGCACGAGGGATGGGTAGGTGGTATTAATGAGAGAGGAGGAGCGGAGAGTCGGGTGAGAGAGGAGGCCTGCTGGAGGTGTGGCCCAAACTCGAGGGCTGCACAGTGTGTGTGTTTAAATAGTGTGGCGCATGACTGCCAGAGGGGAGCCACACCTCCAACCTAGTACTGGGGGCAACTCCTGCACCACCGTGGTTTCCAAGGCTTTTGATTGTTTTTCGTTTATTTCTTGGTGAAACAATTACTGTGCTGAGGGATAGGAAAACAGTCATGGGCCAGTAGGTCATTATACAAACTATGTATTAGCACCATATTACAAGGACAGAGTCCCTGACATTGCTACAGAGTTTATTCTATAACATTTAATAAATTATTAGACCAACTCTGGGCCAGGCACTATTGTTAGAGCTGGGGAATATATTGCTTCATGGCAAATATAAGGGGGAAAAGTGGAAGCAGTGATAAATTTTATTTTCTTGGGCCCCAGATCACTGTGGATGGTGACTGCAGCCATGAAATTAAAAGACACTTGCTTCTTGGAAGGAAAGCTATGACAAACCTAGATAGCATATTAAAAAGCAGAGACATCACTTTGCCAACAAAAGTGTATATAGTCAAAGCTATGATTTTTCCAGTAGTCATGTATGGTTGATTCACAGAGTTGATTCACAAAGAAGGCTGAGCACCAAAGAATTGATGCTTTTGAATTGTGGTGCTGGAGAAGACTCTTGAGAGTCTCTTGGACTGCAAAAAAAATCAAACCAGTTAATCCTGAAGGAAATCAACCCTGAATATTCATTGGAAGGACTGTTGCTGAAGCTGAAGCTCCAATACTTTGGCCACTTGATATGAAGAGCCGACTCACTGGAAAAGACTCTGATGCTGGGAAAGATTGAGAGCAGGAGGAGAAAAGGGCAGCAGAGGATGAGGTGGTTAGATAGCATCACCGACTGGATAGGCATGAATTTGAGCAGAGTCTGGCGGGCTGCAGTCCATGGGGTCACAGACAGGTGGACACGACTGAGCAGCTAAACACAGTACACTCCCTGGAAGATAAGGCAGGACAGAGGAACCTGGCATGCTACAGTCCACGGGGTCGCAAAAAGTCAGACACGATTTACTGACAACTACAAAGAGTCAAAGTCTCCACCTTGAAGGAGTTTAGAATATTACAAAAGAGAGATATATATACACACATACACACACCACAATGTCAAATGACCATAGGTGCTAATAGGAAAAATGAAGTTGAGTAGAGGAGAAAGAGGAACAAAGGTTAGAATGGGGGAGAGGATGCAAAGATTTGGGAGAAGATGCCTGGTACAGAAAGAACAGCCGGTGCAAAGGCCCTGAGGCAGGAACACCCTTGGTGCATTTAGAGGCCAGCATGGCTGGAGCCAGGTGAGCAGGAGACGTGCTGAATATGAAGTCTGACGTGACAGGTCCAGAGTGTATAGAGCAGATGGACGGAGGGTAGGACATGTCACAGATCATCATTCAGTGCCAGTGCAAGAAGGTTTCCCTAACTCTGGGACATGGGAAACATCTATCTTCTTTCCCAGAAATCCTGGGAAGAAAAAGTGCTGGGAGAGAAAGAGAGATGAGAGAGAAATGGATGCTGGATGTAGGGGAAGAAAGTCCCGGGGAAATCACCAGGGAAAGAAAACAGTTCATTTTTGACATTATTTTCAAATGCCACCAAAGTCCTCACAGTTTCTTTTTGTGTCTGTTGTCTCCCATGAGGAAAAATTGGCTGTTTTTGGTTTTTTTTTTTTGGCGGGGGGGGGGGGGGGGAGGGGAAACCACATCTTGTGGCACATGGGAGGTTAGTTCTCTGCCCAGAGATCAAAACCATACTTCTTGCATTGAAAGTGCAGAATCTTAACTGCTGGACCACCAGGGAAGTCAAATTGCCTGTATGTTTACAGGACAAGGGCTTCCCTGATAGCTCAGCTGGTAAAGAATCTGCCTGCAATGTGGGAGACCTGGGTTCAATGCCTGGGTTGGGAAGATCCCCTGGAGAAGGGAAAGGCTACCCACTCCAGTATTCTGGCCTGGAGAATTCCATGGACTGTATAGTCCATGGGGTTGCAAAGAGTCAAACACGACTGAGCAACTTTCACTTCACTTTACAGAACCAATGGAATTACCATTTGTGCTTTTAAAGATGCTAATAGCGCTCTAGTACTTTGTATCTGGTGGTACACATTTTTTTTCCTCTTGAAAAGGGGGCTTTTGTGGTCTGGGTATAGGGTGAAGATGACAAAGAGACTCTTAGGGCCATAGAACACAGTCTGCCAGCATCTGCCCAGTCCTGGCAGGGGTAGGGTGGGGTTTAACAGGTAGCAACTGAGAAGCCTTTTGGCAAGAAGGGCCCCTCTTGCATTGTTCTGGCTCATAGCCCTGTTCTGGGAAGACCGTTCAGACCCTGTGTCCCCTTCCCAGAGTCGCTGCAAGAGCTGGTGTCCCACACGGTGGTGCGTTGGGCCCAAGAGGACTTCGTGCAGAGCCCGGAGCTGGTCCGCGCCATGTTCAGCCTCCTGCACCGGCAGTACGATGGGCTCGGGGAGCTGCTGCGCGCCCTGCCCCGGGCCTACACCATCTCCCCCTCCTCCGTGGAGGACACCATGAGCCTGCTTGAGTGCCTCGGCCAGATCCGCTCACTGCTCATCGTGCAGATGGGCCCCCAGGAGGAGAACCTCATGATCCAGAGCATCGGGTGAGGCCCCACGCCCTTCCCCTACTGAGCCCCTCCCCTTCCCTGTTGAAGCCCCACCCGCCCCCACTGAAGCCCCGCCCCTCCCCCTCTGAGTCCTGTCCCTCCCCTACTGAGGCCCTGCCCGCCTCTGCTGAGCCCCGCCCTTACCCTGACTCAGCTTGTCTTCGCGGGAAGGGTCGGGATCCCTATGGGCTCCAGCTTGTCCCTACCTCACGTCCTCTGGATGCAGTAATGTGCCCCTCCCCACTTCTGCCCAATCCTAGGGGTGGTGTGCTCCTCCCAGCTGCTAGACTGTCTCCCCCTTACCTCTCCACTCACTCCTGGGGAGCCTCTCCTACTTGCTTGTGACTTTTGGCACAAGATTTGCACCATTTGAGCTTCCATTTCTTCATCTGTAAACTGAGAAAGAGCCACACCTACGTCTTGGAGTCGTGGTGTGGCTTCAGTGAGCTGGTGTGTTGTTTAGTCACTAAGTTGTATCCGACTCTTTTCAACCCCATGGACTGTAGCCCAATCCCATCTGTCCATGGGATTGCCTCGTTGTCCCAGGCAAGAATCCTGGAGTGGGTTGCCATTTCCTTCTCCAAGGGATCTTCCCAACCCAGGGATCAAACCCACATCTCCTGCGTGGCGGGTGGATTCTTTACCACTGAGCCATCTGGGAAGCCCAATAGCAATAATAATAGGTTTGAGCACTCACCCAGTGTCAAGTGTGCCTGGTTCATTCTGTCACGCGAGTGTATGTTCCTCGGTTCTTTGTCTCATCACAACAAAATTTGGAGCGACCGACATTAAAGCCCTTGGCGCGTCACAGCTCTCAGGTCTTGGACAAACCATGTTATGGCTCTTAGGCAAATCAGCGTTACAGCTCTATTTTATTTAGAAGGTAGCAGGAGAGAGAGTGAGAGAGAGAAAGAAAGAGCGCACGCACACGGGAAAGAGAGAGTCCGTGAGAAAGCACTTTGGTTCCTTCTTTTATGTTTTTTCCTCCACCTGGGCCTGCCCTATGCAAATTGGGCTTAGCCAGGAGTGCTGTTCCTTCTGCCTGAAGTCTTCACTCTGGTCCTCGGACCTTCCTTTGACCTTCCTTGTCTTTTAGCCACTGCCATTTTGGACTCCTTTTCCCTATTCTACCTACCTAACACTTCACTCAGCAAACATCTGTAGAGCACCTACTATATGCCAGGCCCTTTCTAGGCACTTGGCAATACAACATGCAACATGCTAAAGATGTCTGCCCCAGGGGAGCCCACCCTGGATCTTTGCCTGGTTTTGTTGTCTGTGAAACAGGAATAATTATAGTTCCTGCCTTCCAGAGTGGACATGAGGCTTGAATGAGTTCAGATCAGTAAAGGGGGTGGTGCTGGGTACAAACTAGGAGTTCAGTAAATGTGAACTCTTAGCACAGTCATGGTGATGGCTCCCCCAAGGGTCTGGGGGCTCTCCATGGACTTGACCCCATGCACTCGGCCTGTCCACAGGAACATCATGAACAACAAAGTCTTCTACCAACACCCAAACCTGATGAGGGCACTGGGCATGCACGAGACCGTCATGGAGGTCATGGTGAACGTCCTTGGGGGCGGTGAATCCAAGGTAAGGGGGCTGCGTGGGCCAGGGAGCTCAGGGAAGGGGGCCAAGGGGGGCAGGCACTCACCACTGGCCCACCCTGCCCACCCAGGAGATCCGCTTCCCCAAGATGGTGACAAGCTGCTGCCGCTTCCTCTGCTACTTCTGCCGCATCAGCCGGCAGAACCAGCGCTCCATGTTCGACCACCTGAGCTACCTGCTGGAGAACAGCGGCATCGGCCTGGGTGAGAAGCCCTGAACCCACTCCTGGCAGTCCATCCAGGCCGGGCCCCACTCTCCACTGGCTCACTCAGTCATTCAACAAATGTGCGTGTGTGCACGCTAAGTCACTTCAGTCGTGTCCGACTCTTTGTAACCCCATGGACTGTAGCTCGTCAGGCCCCTCTGTCCATGGGATTCTCCAGGCAAGAGTACTAGAGTGGGTTGCTATGCCTTCCTCCAGGGGATCTTCCTAACCCAGGGATCGAACCCACGTTTCTTACGTCTCCTGCATTGGCAGGCAGGTTCTTTACCACTAATGCCACCTGGGGAACTCAACCCACCCCAAATCTGGCTCTGTAATGAGTAGTGCTGGGGACACCCAGATGCCCTGGGCCTGGCCCTCATGGGGCTCACAGTGGAGTGGGGAAGACAAACCCATCCTGGACTGAGACAGTTTGGACTGCTCAGGCCTGGGATGGGGAAGCACGGTTTCAGAGGAGGCACCTGACCCACGCTGGGAAAGAGGTGGTCAAGGAAGCCTTCCTGGAGGAGATGAGATAAACAAAAGTGAGACAGTAAGCCAGGCACCTCTAATGAGCATTCTCACTGCCTCTCACCCCACAGGCATGCAGGGCTCCACTCCCTTGGACGTGGCAGCTGCCTCTGTCATCGACAACAACGAGCTGGCCTTGGCGTTGCAGGAGCAGGATCTGGAGAAGGTATGGAGGGAAGAGGCCTGGCCTGACCTCTTGGGGCACCTCATTTGGGATACACTCTAGGGGTGCTGTTGTGCAGGGTCCAGAACTGAATCACAAGGGGAATAATCTCAGGGAAGGAACAGGACCTAGTCACTCAGTCATGGTGTGTGTGTGTGCTTAGTCATTTAGCTGTGTCTGATTCTTTGTGACCCCAGGGCTGAGTGAAAATCCACACCCAACCTCCCCAGCCATGTGGCCTTGGCACGTTTCTTGGCCGTCTGTGCTCCCTACCGCTGTGTATAGCAGTGAAGAGCAGCGGCCATGGAGTTCAGCAACTTAGGTTCAGCTCTCCACACTGCCCCCTTTGCTGTGTGGCTTTGGACTAGTCACTTAATTCTCCAGGCTTCCATCTCCTCATCTGTAGAATGAATATAATAGAAAGAGTTTCATGTAGTTGTTCTGAGGATTAAATGAGTTAACCCACAAAAGCATTTACAAAACAGCGGAGAAGGCAATGGCACCCCACCCCAGTACTTTTGCCTGGAAAATCCCATGGACGGAGGAGCCTGGTAGGCTCCAGTCCATGGGGTCGCTGAGAGTCGGACACGACTGAGCGACTTCACTTTCGCTTTTCGCTTTCATACGTTGGAGAAGGAAATGGCAGCCCACTCCAGTATTCTTGCCTGGAGAATCCCAGGGACAGGGGAGCCTGGTGGGCTTCTGTCTGTGAGGTCGCACAGAGTCAGACACGACTGAAGTGACTTAGCAGCACACACTCTCTGACACTTAAATAATTTATTAAACAAATGTTTATTGAGCGCCTATTATGTGTCAGGACCTGTCCAAGGCAGTAGGGGTATGACAGTGATTGAGACGGTCAAAAATCCTTGTCCCCGTGAAGCTCACATTATAGTTGGGAAGATGGAAAATAAACACGATGAATAAGTAAAATACATGGTGTATTAGGGCTTCCCACGTGGCTCAGTGGTAAAGAATCTGCCTGCCGCATAGGAGCTGCAGGAAATGCGTGTTTGATCCCTGGGTCGGGAAGATCCCCTGGAGGAGGAAATGGCAACTCACTTCTAGTAATCTTGTTATGATAATTCCATGGACAGAGAAGCCTGGTGGGCTACAGTCCATGGGGTCACGAAGAGTCCGACACAACTGAAGTGGCTGAGCACGCACACATGCACGGTGTGTTAGCTAGTGACAAGTGTTAAGGAGGAAAAAACAAGAGAGAAATACCAAGTGTGGGAAGGGTGTGCCCAACTTTAGACAAGAGTGGTCACAGAAAGCCTCAGTGAGAAAGTGATAGTCAGGTAAAGTTCTGAAGGAGACAGGGGCCCAACGGACATGGAGGGGGAAAGAGAGCATTCCAAGCTGGGAAACAGCCAGTGCAAGGGCCCTGGGGCAGGACTGAACTCAACAAGTTTGATAAACAGCAAAGAGACCAGTGTGGTTGTAGCAGAGGGAGACCGGGTGAGTGCGAGGAAGTGAGGGCAGGGAGGTGACAAAGGCAGGCTATATGGAGGGTCTTTGGGCATAGCCCTAAGAGAGATGGCATCACAGTATTTGCAAGGTCCCTCTGACTGCGTAGGGAATAGACTGGGGTTTGAAGGGAACAGTGAGCCCAGGGGAAAGGGGGCTGCGATGGTCCAGGGGGGAGATGATGGTGGAAGATGAGGCTTATTGGCGGAGGGATCCAGAGACAGTCGGATTGCAGAGGTCCCGGGGCAGACAGGGACTTGCACCTTGGGGAAGAAGGTGGTGTGGGTCGAGCCCCTGGCTGAGCCTCCCTCTGCACTCAGGTGGTGTCCTACCTGGCTGGCTGTGGTCTCCAAAGCTGCCCTATGCTCCTGGCCAAAGGGTACCCAGACATCGGGTGGAACCCCTGTGGTGGCGAGCGCTACCTGGACTTTCTGCGCTTCGCTGTCTTCGTCAATGGTGAGGTGGGAGGTGGCGGTAACAGGGCGGGAGGCTGGGGAGCCGGCACGGATCAAACCTCCCTCGGGTGTGGTCCATATTCTAGGCCACAGGCCTGGCCTGGGCAGGGGTGCCTCCTAGTGGGCACAGGACAGGGTCCGGAGGTCAACGGGGGCCTGGAATTCACCCCCGAGGTGCCAGGTTGAGGGCTGCCCAGGGAGGAACCCTGGGCAGTAGCTCAAGAGGCCTCCTGACTCTGCGAGCCACCAGGCGAGAGCGTGGAGGAGAACGCCAACGTGGTGGTGCGGCTGCTGATCCGCAAGCCCGAGTGCTTTGGCCCTGCCCTGCGGGGCGAGGGCGGCTCGGGGCTGCTGGCCACCATCGAAGAGGCCATCCGCATCTCCGAGGATCCCGCGCGGGACGGCCCAGGCGTCCGTAGGGACCGGCGGCGCGAGCAGTGAGTCTCCCGACCTCTCCTTGACAGAACAAACCACCCTCCCCAAGCCCCTTGATGCTGCCCCCTCCTCACTTCACCACCTTCCCTTGCAGCTTTGGGGAGGAGCCCCCGAAGAAAACAGGGTGCATCTGGGACACGCCATCATGTCCTTCTACGCTGCCTTGATTGACCTGCTGGGACGCTGTGCGCCAGAGATGCATGTGAGACCTGAAGCCCGGGCTGGGGCGCGGGGCATGGCCAACCTTGAACCTCTCTTTCAGACATTGAGCAACATTGATTTAGCTCTTGCTGTGTGGGTGGTCCTGGGCCAGGCAACGCTGGGGACACACCAATAACCAAGAGAGCCTGTGGCCCCACTCTCATGGACTTCCCAGTCAAGTGGGGGAGACCAGGCAATGAGAGCCGGGGTTGTGAGGGCTGCAGGTGAACAGCGCAGGCAGAGGGATCAGGGCTGGAAATTCTAGCATTCATTCCAGGAGACAGGGTCCTACTATATGTGCCAGTGGGTCAGGAAGGGATGGCATGACCAAAGGGGGTGTGGGGTGCCCGATGACATGCCCACCTCCCCTCTCCAGCTAATTCAAGCCGGCAAGGGTGAGGCCCTACGGATCCGAGCCATCCTGCGTTCCCTTGTGCCCCTGGACGACCTCGTGGGCATCATCAGCCTCCCGCTGCAGATCCCCACCCTGGGCAAAGGTGCGGAGGGGTGGGACTCAGCAAGGGACTGACGCTGAGGAGGAAGCAGAGGGGCCCCAAGGGCAGCCCTGATCCCAGTCTCCTTGCCCACAGACGGGGCTCTGGTGCAACCAAAGATGTCAGCATCCTTTGTGCCCGACCACAAGGCGTCGATGGTGCTCTTCCTGGACCGGGTATATGGCATTGAGAACCAAGACTTCCTGTTGCATGTGCTGGATGTGGGGTTCCTGCCCGACATGCGGGCAGCTGCCTCGCTGGACACGGTGAGTAGCCTGGCCACCCTCCCAGCCTCCACGGTTGAGATAGGTCATGGGAATGCCTGCAGAACAGTCTAATCTGGATAATAAGGGTTCATTAATTGACTCCTGGACTTTTGTGTATGTTTGAAATTTTCTTAGTCCAAAGTAATAAGGGTAATAGAGACTGGGAGGAGCAGGTTTGGGGCGAAGATCAGAGGCCCGGGTGGTTGGGTTGCCAGGGCAACCCCAGAAGCACGCACGGGGACCTGATGTCCCCACCCTGCGCCCCAGGCCACTTTCAGCACGACGGAGATGGCGCTGGCGCTGAACCGCTACCTGTGCCTGGCGGTGCTGCCGCTTATCACCAAGTGTGCGCCCCTGTTTGCGGGAACGGAGCATCGCGCCATCATGGTGGACTCCATGCTTCACACGGTGTACCGCCTGTCCCGCGGCCGCTCGCTCACCAAGGCGCAGCGCGACGTCATCGAGGAATGCCTGATGGCGCTCTGCAGGTGGGGCGGGACCCGGGTGGGCGGGGCTACGAGTGGGGCGGGCCTTGGGGAGAGATAACCCCATCCTGTGCGTGTCCCCGCAGGTACATCCGCCCGTCCATGCTGCAGCACCTGCTGCGGCGCCTGGTGTTCGACGTGCCTATCCTCAACGAGTTCGCCAAGATGCCGCTCAAGGTGAGGGCAAGCCCGCTTCAGCTGGCGTATTTCCATGCTCCACCCACCGCCCTGCTCTGCGCTCGGACTATGGAACTTTTTAGTATCACATCGCCTGGGCCGGTTAATCTGCTAACGTTCGGGCAGCAGGCCTCATAGAAACTTCTTTAATATTCTTATTTGCATACTAGGATTCCCAGGTCATTCACTTTGCGTCATTGGTGCTTCTTGCACTTTCTAATTAGAGTTTAATTCGCCCAACAGTGAGCCAGCCCCCGTTAATTAGCATATATGTGTGGGGGGGCGCACCGCTTTTCCTAATCAGTATGCTTATTCGCGTGCTTAGACCACCAGTCTTCCGCTATTCAAATGAGAGCATTTATTTGAATCAACAGTACCACAGCTATCTGCATATTTGCACACTGTCTCGTCTAAGGAGATACCCTCAACTCACATATCTTAACTATTTTGCACAATACATCTAAATCAGCCCTATTTTAAATTTGCATATGGATGGTAGAGGCTCTCCCCAATTACCATATGTTTGCATGGAGTACTGAATATGTTTCTGCTTGCCATGTTAATTCACATAAGGACAGATCACTTCATCTTTATGCCCATTTGCACACGACCCTTCCCATGGATTAATATCCGCATGCTTATTTGCGTAAAGCAACACCAGACAAATCCAGCTTTGATTTAATGCCCATCCTGATTCTGAATAAGAGTGCCAAATTTACATAATAAACTGTCCAGGATCACTTCCCAATATGCATACCATTCTCTTATTAGCATGTCATTTGCATGATCTACACCTCCTTCATAATTTAAAATCAGTGGCATCCTGGGCCTCCCTAGGCCTTCATTTGCCTTCCCCTGTTTATGTCCCCCTCATTTGTGTGTCCCCCTCTTGCTCCCACCCAGCTCCTCACCAACCACTATGAGCGCTGTTGGAAGTACTACTGCCTCCCCACAGGTTGGGCCAACTTTGGGGTCACCTCGGAGGAAGAGCTGCACCTCACTCGTAAACTCTTCTGGGGCATCTTTGACTCGCTGGCCCATAAGGTCTGAGCACCCAGGGCTCCTAAAAGAAACCTGTTTGGAGGGCTTGGGATCTGAAGTCAGGGATCCAAAATGAAATTCCCAGTTTGGGGGTTCAAGAAGGGAAGCAGTTCTACAGGTCTGGATCTAGGAGGATTTATGAGTTGGGTCTCTGGTTTGAATGTCATGGAAGAGGGAATGGGGGACTCTAGTTTGGGGGCTTGGAGAGGATTAATTAGGGGTGCTTTGAGAGTCCGGGTGGGTCTGAGGTTTGAGTTTTAGAGTGAGACCATACTTCAGGTCTGAGGTCTTGAGAAAGAGGGTTGATTATTGGAGGAGTGAATTTGAAGTCCTGGGGCTCCAGAATTGGAAGGCTCAGCCAGGCCTGCAGTGACCCACCCCACCCCCCTCACATTCCCCAGAAATATGATCAAGAGTTGTACCGCATGGCTATGCCCTGCCTGTGTGCCATCGCAGGGGCCCTGCCCCCGGACTACGTGGATGCCTCATACTCATCCAAGGCTGAGAAAAAGGCGACGGTGGATGCTGAAGGCAACTTTGATCCTCGGCCTGTGGAGACCCTCAAGTGAGGCCTGCGGGCAGTGGGGGGCTGGGGGAAGGAGAAGGTTTCAGAGATGGAAGGAAGGACCAGATCCAACGTCTGCTGACCCCATCCCCCCAATAGTGTGATCATCCCAGAGAAGCTGGACTCCTTCATTAACAAGTTTGCAGAGTATACACACGAGAAGTGGGCCTTCGACAAGGTCAGCATCAGGGTCCTCCCCTCCCCAGGAATTCCCCACCCTTGCCCACCTTCCTCAAGACCCCAGCTTTCCCTCAGACCCAGATCCTCCTGGAGGGCCCCAGATTTCCCTGAGACCCATAACTCCTCCTGGAGCCCTCAACCCCTCCAGGGCTCCCCTTCAGTGTCCCCCAGGCTGGTGTCCACCCCTCATCCTGCTCCCACCCTCAACTCCGTAGTGACACTGTCCCCACCTGTCCCATCTCATCCTTCAGATCCAGAACAACTGGTCCTATGGGGAGAACATAGATGAGGAACTCAAGACGCATCCCATGCTCAGGCCCTACAAGACCTTTTCAGAGAAGGTGACCAAACCTTGGGGCCCAAAGTTGGGGGTCCAAAACTGGGGACTTCAGAGAGGAGGAGGCAGCTCCATAGGCTTGGATCTAGCTGGATCTGTGGATTGGAGTTCCTCACCCATGGACTTTTGTTGCTGTTCAGCCGCTCATTTGTGTCCAACTCTTTGGGACCCTGTGAACTGCAGCACGCGAGGCTTCCCTGTCCTTCACTATCTCAAACTTGCTCAAACTCATGGCCATTGAATCAATGATGCCATCCAACCATCTCATCCTCTGTAGCCCCCTTGTCCTCCTATCCTCAATCTTTCCCAGCATCAGGGTCTTTTCTAATGAGTCGGCTCCAGGGACTTTGCCTTCTGGCAAACCTGACTGCCTCCCATAGATCACAGACTGCTGGTGTCTCTTCTTTTAGAAACAGTCAGAGAGACTAGGTTTGATTCCTTGACCATACAACTTAACTTCTCTGAGTCTCATGTGTAGAATGGGATAATGAGAGCTTGTTTGGGAGGCTGTATTACAGGGCAGGTAAGAGACTTGGTTTTGAATTCGGACTGGAGGACTTCCTAGACATTGTCAGGGTTTTCCCCTGCTTGGGACCCTGGAGGCCAATGAGGCTGAGCCAGGAGGTCCTACCTCCCCCTCCCTCCCACTCCATTCCAATAACTCCACTCCCTCCTGTGCACCCCAGGACAAAGAGATTTACCGCTGGCCCATAAAGGAGTCCTTGAAGGCCATGATTGCTTGGGAATGGACGATAGAGAAAGCCAGGGAGGGTGAGGAGGAGAAGACAGAGAAGAAGAAAACCCGGAAGATATCCCAAAGCGCCCAGGTGGAGGCGGGGCTGGGGCAGGGGGTGGGGTCATGACGGGGTGGAGAGCGGCTAGAGAAGGGGCGGGGCCAGGAGGGGTGGGGCCAGGTAGGATGTGGGGTCAAGAGAGGGAAAAGGGCCAAGGGAAGGAAGTGGGGTCAGCGGTAGCAGGGAGGCCAGAGCGGGGTGCAGGCTAAGAGATCTGGAGACTGAAAAACTGCAAAGGGCAGAAGGGCAGAGGGTGGCTTAGAGGCAGGCCTTTAAGGAAAGGTCGCAGAGGAGGGGATGAATTGGGTTGGGGCCTGGGCTTCCTGCGAACTAATCAAGCCCCCCTCCCCTGTCACCCAAGACCTATGATGCAAGGGAAGGCTACAACCCGCAACCCCCTGATCTCAGTGGAGTTACCCTGTCTCGGGAGCTGCAAGTGAGTCTTCTGGCCCTTTATTTGGGAACATGGAAGTATCTGTGGAGAGAGGAGAACATCCTCTGAATGTGGGCCTTGACCCCTTTGCATCCACTCCTAGGCCATGGCGGAACAACTGGCGGAAAATTACCACAACACATGGGGACGCAAAAAGAAGCAGGAGCTGGAAGCCAAGGGTGAGGGCGCCCACCCCATTCCTGCACAGACTCCCCTTCTCCGCAGTTCCCCTAGTCACAGGCTCCGGAGTCCTAAGGGCCTGGGTTAGAGTTGCATGACTTTGAACGATTGCTTTCACCCCACTGAACCTTCCTTTCTGTGTCTCTCAGTTCAATTCAGTCGCTCAGTCATATCCAACTCTGTGACCCCACAGACTGCAGCACACCAGGCTTCTCTATCCAACTCTATTACCAACTCCCAGAGCTTGCTCAAACTCATGTCCATTGAGTTGGTGATGCCATCCAACCATCTCATCCTCTGTGGTCCCCTTCTCTTTCCTTCAACCTTTCCCAGTATTGGGGTCTTTTCCAATGAGTCAGTTCTTCACATCAGGTGGCCATCACATCAGTACTGGAGTTCCAGCTTCAGCATCAGTCCTTCCAATGAATATTCAGGACTGATTTCTTTTAGGATGGACTGGTTGGATCACCTTGCAGTCCAAGGGACTTTCAAGAGGCTTCTCCAACACCACAGTTCAAAAGCATCAATTATTCAGTGCAGTACTCTTGCCTGGAAAATCCCATGGATGGAGGAGCCTGGTAGGCTTCAGTCCATGGGGTCGCTAAGAGTCAGACACGACTGAGCGACTTCACTTTGACTTTTCACTTTCATGCATTGGAGAAGGAAATGGCAACCCATTCCAGTATTCATGCCTAGAGAATACCAGGGATGGGGGAGCCTGATGGGCTGCCGTCTGTGGGGTCGCACAGAGTCGGACACGACTGAAGCGACTTAGCAGCAGCAGCAGCAGTAGGCCTTCTTTATGGTCTAACTCTCACATCCATACATGACTCCTGGAAAAACCATAGCTTTGACTAGATGGACCTTTGTTGGCAAAGTAATGTCTCTACTTTTTAATATGCTGTCTAGGTTTGTCATAGCTTTTCTTCCAAGGAGCAAGCGTATTTTAATTTCATGGCTGCAGTCACCATCTGCAGTGATTTTGGAGCCCAAGAAAATAAAGTCTGTCACTGTTTCCATTGTTTCCCCATCTATTTGCCATGAAGTGATGGGACCGGATACCATGATCTGAGTTTTCTGAATGTTGAGTTTTAAGCCAGCTTCTTCTGTGTCTCTACAGTGAGGATAATCACAGTGTTTACTCCTGTAGGGCTGTGGGGAGGATGTGGGGAGCATCTGAAAGCAATATTAGGTTATTCTTATCTCTGTCTATATTACTATAATTATGCACACTTTCAACTTCAGGAACCACGTCAATGAGAGATCTGGATTCCCCCTCCTATCAACACCCCTAATTTCTGGTCTTCGCTCTCCCAGGTGGTGGGACCCATCCCCTGCTGGTTCCCTACGACACGCTCACGGCCAAGGAGAAGGCACGAGATCGGGAGAAGGCCCAGGAGCTGTTGAAGTTCCTGCAGATGAACGGCTACGCGGTCACCAGGCAAGAGGGCTGGAAGCCGGGTCGGGGAGCGGTAGGGATCACGCGCGGAACCCCAGCATAACCTGGGAGAGGCGAATCCGAAGTAGCGGAGGCGGAGCCAGAGAGAGGAAGCTGATAGGGTGGGGCTGGGGCGGGATCAGAGGGGTGTGGCCTGTGGGCGGAGGCGTCTAAGAAGGGTGGGGCCTGGAAAACGAAGGTGGGTCCTGGAGGAGTCCAGGGGAAACTGGAAAGAGGCGGGAAGTACCGTTGATCTGGGTCTGAGCTGACCCCTCGCTCCGCCTGCACACAGAGGTCTTAAGGACATGGAACTGGACACGTCTTCCATTGAGAAACGGTTCGCCTTCGGCTTTCTGCAGCAGTTGCTGCGCTGGATGGACATTTCTCAGGAGTTTATCGCCCACCTGGGTACGAAGAATTCCCTCCCCGTGCCGCCTTAGCTTCAGTTTCATCTAGGGACCCAGTTCATGCATTTCTGTCCCCCGCCCCGGGCCCTCCCCATTTAGTCATTGAGTTAGACATTGTTCTAGGGATTGAGAATAGGACGATGAACAAGATAAAGATCCGTGTCCTTTGGCAATTTACATTCCCGTGGTGGATACATTCCCGCGGTGGATTCAGACAATTAACGTTGGAAATAACGTGATCACTTAGTGTGTTATAAAGTGATTAGTGTTATGGGAAGAGGAATACACTAGAGCCAACTAAAGAGGGCTGGGAGTGTGGGCCGGCTGTAACTGTAAATAGAATATTCCAGGAAGCCAGGGAGAGCGCTACTTGGTCATCTGGGAAGAGTAAATCAGGCAGAGGATCAGCTTGTGCAGAGGTTGCAGATGTATTAGGAAGTCTGTGTGGCTGAAGCAGAGTGGGGTGGGTCGGGTGGTGGGGAGAATGAGAGGAAATGGGGTCAGAAAGGTGACAGACAGATCACACCAGGTTTTACACCGTGGTGAGGACTGTGGCTTGTTACTCTGAGTGAGATGGTGCCCTGTGGGCAGTCTAAGCAGGAGAGGACCCTGGTCTGCCTTGGGTGTTCACAGGCTCCCTCTGACTGCCTGTGGGGGGTCAGGAGCAAAACAGAATTAGAACTGGGAGATTCTGGGCCTAGTTTGAAGGCTGAGGCTGTTAAGATGTCTTGCAGATGCCTCCTATATGTCACTAAGAGTCACAAGTGGGGCCCCTGTAATCCAAGCTTCCCCCAGAGAGCCACCCTGGAACCCCCAAATTCCCTTCAGCTAAGTAAAAGGCCCAGCAGGATTCATTCACACATCTCACCCCAAATCCCATGCGAGTGGGACCCCTGTGCTGCACACCCTCCTGGATACTCCCTTTCCTCCCCAACCTCAGTTTCCTCATCTGTGAAATGGGGATTCTGTTCACTATAACCAGCAGTGGTTCTGTCCCTTATTTGCTAAGTGACCTGAAGTAAGCTGTTGCACCTCAATTTCCTCATCTGTAAAATGGGGACGAAGGACCAGCCAGGCCTCCCATGTTGGGAAGAGATTTTTACAAGGACTTTTCTCACAGTGTCAGAGACATAGCAGGTGTTTAGTAATTAAGCCTTATTTTATTATTATTTTAATAATATGAATTATTATTACTATGATGATGATTGAAACGGATTTCTACTTTAAAGTTAAATCTGGGGGACTTCCCTGGCAGTCTAGTGGTTAAGACTCCATGCTTCCAGTGCAGGGGGCACGAGTTTAATCCTGGTCAGGGAACTGAGATGCCTCGTGCCATGCACTGCAGCCAAAAAAGGCTAAATTTAACTTTTAAAATTTCCCCTCCTCACGCATCACAAATTCTTTTCTTCCTGTCTACACTGACTTCTTTTTTCATTTATTCATTCCATATTTACTCAGTGCCAGGTGAGGAGGGGGAATGGCCTTACCCCGTTCCAGTTTGTCCTCCTCTCCATTTTCAGCATCAGGAAGGGATTGATCAAGGAGTTGGGATCCGATGAAAACAGGGAAGAGAGGTTTGCCTCAAAGCCGACAGCAGTGACTTCATACCAGGAGCTTATCTGCTGTCATACCCTCAGTCTGCCCCATCAGAAAACCCTGATTTCCCTAGACTTGAAGCCACCATGACCCCTATTTGCCTTCCCCCACCAGAGGCCGTGGTCAGCAGTGGACGAGTGGAAAAGTCCCCTCATGAACAGGAGATTAAATTCTTTGCCAAGGTGAGAGGTGGCCACAGAAGCTGAAGGAGGCGGGGGACTGTGGGCTTTCCTCGCCCTCCACCCAATCCCCTTTGTCTCTTCCCCACACCCCCAGATCCTGCTCCCTTTGATCAACCAGTACTTCACCAACCACTGCCTCTATTTCCTGTCCACCCCGGCCAAAGTGCTGGGCAGTGGCGGCCACGCCTCCAACAAGGAGAAGGAAATGATCACCAGGTGCGCCCCCCAACCCCAGGACTTCTGACTCATGACCTCTTGGCGTTGTAATCCTGGGTCCTTTTCTCCCAACCTTGGACTTTAAAGGCTCTGTCCTGGGTGCTGGGCACTGATCAGTCTTCCTGCAGAGGTGATTGGAGGGTAGGGTGACAAGCTGTCCTGGTGTGCCCCCCAGGATACGGGACTTTCAGGCAGACTGGGATGAATTGGTCATCCTATCAGAAAGGCAGATCAGCCTCCCCCATCCCCAGCATCCCAGCTACTGCTTGCGGCTCTCTAGCTGGTTCGTCTCTCTGTCCCTCCTCATCCCTCTGTCTCCTTCCTTTTCTCCCCCATCATCCTTTCTCCTCCTGGCTCCGTCCCTCCCTTCCTGTCTTCCCTGTCTCTCCTCCTCTGATTGTGTCCCTCACTGTCCTCGCTCCCCGTTTCCCCTCTCCTGTTCCTTTTTCTTTCTTCAGCCTCTTCTGCAAGCTCGCAGCTCTTGTCCGTCACCGAGTCTCTCTCTTTGGTGAGTAGGTCTGCTCCCCAAGCCCTTCTCCCCAGTCTTCCCTCTCTTCGCCTCTTCACAACCTCACCCTGAAGAGATATGGCCCAGGTTCACGCCTTAATCTGAACAACCGTCACTGTTCTTCCTCTGGACTTGGACATGGAGTGGGTAGTCCTGGGGATGGGACAGTGGCTGGGAGAGTCCTGGGCCCTGCTACCTTGGAGTGCCCAGACCCCTCACCAGACAGTGATGGCCCAGAGGTCAGGGCTGGGGTGGGGCAGGGATTGGCAGGGGGTCACAGGATGAGGAAAGGACAGGGGCCTATGGAGTGGGGGTGGGGTGGGTGGAGAGAGATGAGTTGAGGTGGCTGAAGAGGAGGGTGCTCTTGTCATAACCCTTCCTTCACCCAGGCCCACCTTCCTCCCCCAGGCACGGATGCCCCAGCTGTGGTCAACTGTCTTCACATCCTGGCACGCTCCCTGGATGCCAGGTAGGGCCATGGGTCACAGTGCCCACTCCCATTCTAGCCCTGCCCCCCGCCGCCCCCACCCCCTGTTCTCCTGGACTCTCTGCAGTCTCGAATCTCAGATTGCAGAGTGCCCCCACTTCCCTCCTAGGACCGTGATGAAGTCTGGCCCCGAGATCGTAAAGGCTGGCCTCCGTTCCTTCTTTGAGAGTGCCTCGGAGGACATTGAGAAGATGGTGGAGAACCTGCGGCTCGGCAAGGTGTCGCAGGCGCGCACGCAGGTGAAGGGCGTGGGCCAGAACCTCACCTACACCACTGTGGCCCTGCTGCCGGTCCTCACCACCCTCTTCCAGCACATCGCCCAGCATCAGTTTGGAGACGATGTTATACGTAAGGGCTACTGATCCCAGGGACCGGGGTGGGGCTGGGGGTGTCAGTTCCACCAACACCATCCATCCCAGTGTGCCTGGTAGAGTCTGTGGGTATTTCAGTGTTACGTTTATTGAGAGGTTTCATTGCTGTAAGCAAAGTGTGCATTCGGTTCAGTAAATTGGTAGGGAACAGAATGAGTTAATCAGAATATTCATTCCACAGATCTAACAAAAGACCCTCCCTCCTCCACTGTAGCTTAACCAATTACATGTATATTTCTTTTTAAAAACATCTTTACTTATTTATTTACTTTTGGCTGTATTGGCTTCCCAGGTGGCGCTAGTGGTAAAGAACCCACTTGCCAATGCAGGAGACATAAGAGACACGGGTTCAATCCCTGGGTCGGGAAGATCCTCTGGAGAAGGGCATGGCAACCCACTCCAGTATTCCTGCCTGAAGAGTCCCATGGACAGAGGAGCCCGGCGGGCTGCAGTCCGTAGGGTCACAAGGAGTCAGACGTGACTGAAACAGCTTAGCACACACGTACACGTTGGGTCTTCATTGCAGCACACGGGCTTCTCTCTGGTTGAGGTGCGCGGGCTTAGCTGTCCCTTGGTTTTACCTTTCAGTTTGAGTGTAGCTTCCCAGGTAGCTCAGCGGTAAAGAATCTGCCTGCCAGTGTAGGAGACATGGGTTCGGTTCCTGGGTTGGGGAGATCCCCTGGAGAAGGAAATGGCAACCCACTCCAGTATTCTTGCTTGAAGAATCCCATGGGCAGAGGAGCCTGATGGGCTACAGTCCATGGGGTTGCAAAAGAGCTGGACACGACTTCGCGACTAAACCACCACCACTTATGATGAAGGGATCTCCAAACTTTTTGTTGAACTCTTGAATATGAGCTGCACGCACAGTGACACCTCATCCCTAAATATTCAGCCTGGAACACCTAGATGTTGCAGAACCTTTTCTCCTGTAACCACGATTTCAGTATCACTCTTAGCCTGACTATGGTTAGATTTCCCCATTACCCTCAAAATGTCTTTGATTTGTTTTTTAATTCAGAATTCAGGGAGGTTTCTCTCACTGCATGTGGTTGTCATGTCTCTGTTGCCTCTTTTCAATCTAGAACAGTCCCCCTGCCCCCTCATGACATTTAGGAAGTTGATGAGGTTCTTACCTTGGCCTCCTGGGGCGTGTGTGGACAACCGAGACTGAAGTCAGGATTGGATGTCTGTTTGCATATTCTGGAGACAGTGTCCAGCATTATCATCAAAGAGATCCATGACCCTTCTCCAAGGAAAGAAAAAACTAGCCTTTATTGAATGTCTGCTGTGTGCCCTGTTCCAGTTGCTTTCCGAGTATTAATTATTAATATCAATAACAATTGTTATAATAATTATTATAATTAATAATACTTTCTGAGTATTATTTCCAAGTACTGTTTAATCTTCACAGCAACTCTGTAAGGAAAATACTATATTTATCCACATTTTACAGAGAGGGAAACTGAGGCCAAAACTAGTAAATGGCAGGCTGGCTCTACAGCCCCTGCTCTTACTCTATCATTTGGAGACAAGGGAAGGGGTTAGGGAGGACTGGACTAACCCCAACCCCACCTTCCTGCCTTACTCAGTGGATGACGTCCAGGTCTCTTGCTACCGAACACTGTGCAGTATCTACTCTCTGGGAACCACCAGGAACCCTTACGTGGAAAAGTAAGGAGAGGGATAGTTTGGGGCTGGGGTGGGGACTGTCGGGGCTCAGGGACGTGAGGGCTCAGGAGAAGATGAGAGTGAGTGAAAAGCTGGGAGATGGTTTGTCTTCAGAAGACATGTGCACGGTGGCAACTGCAGTTCTCAGTGTGGCCACGTGAGGGCGCTCAGAGGTAGGCCAGTGAAGATGGCCAGAGGCCCTTGGCACCAGGATGCTAGGTTGTTCTCCCCTGGCAGGGGGCACGCAGAAACTCTGGTGGCCCACGGGAGCCAGGCATGCTGGGGGAACTGGGGAGGGCGGCTGGCAGTGCCCAAGTGGGCTTTCCTGAACCCAGATCACCGATGGAGCAAGAGGACATTCAGGAAACCCAGGGAAGTGGCTACATCCGTGGCCACCGGTGAATGGCGGCTCTGCTCCTAAGGGTTCTGGGAGAGGCACTTCTGTGGAGGACGGGACTGGGATCCAGGACTGGGCAGAAGGGGCTTGGAAGCTCAGTACAGCCTTCTCTTCCAGATTGCGGCCAGCCCTGGGTGAGTGCCTGGCCCGCCTGGCAGCGGCCATGCCAGTGGCGTTCTTGGAGCCACAGCTGAATGAATACAACGCCTGCTCAGTGTACACCACCAAGTCTCCCCGGGAGCGGGCCAGTAAGTGGGGTGGGGCTGGGGTGGCTGGCAAGGCTTGTCTTCTGCCCACACGGGGTCCAACGAGACCCATTGTGTAGGTAGTGGGGTCCAGACTGGGCCCTGAGGTGTTGAGGATTCCCCGGCTTGCGGGTGCTTCAGATTGGGGAACCCCAGGTTTTATGGGGACACCAGTTTGTGGTATGGACACTGAGGTCGGGGCATGAGGAGTTGGCATGCCCTGACCCCCCCCCGTACCCCCAGTCCTGGGGCTCCCCAACAGCGTGGAGGAGATGTGTCCCGACATCCCAGTGCTGGAGCGGCTCATGGCCGACATCGGGGGGCTGGCTGAGTCGGGGGCCCGCTACACGGAGATGCCGCACGTCATCGAGATCACGCTGCCCATGCTGTGCAGTTACCTGCCCCGCTGGTGGGAGCGCGGGCCCGAGGCACCCCCACCCGCCCTACCTGCCGGGGCCCCTCCACCCTGCACAGCTGTCACCTCCGACCACCTCAACTCGCTGCTGGGAAACATCCTGCGAATCATCGTCAACAACCTGGGCATTGACGAGGCCACCTGGATGAAGCGGCTGGCTGGTGCGTCTGGCGAGTGCGCGGGTCCAGAGAACTGGGGCCAGTGTCCTGCGACTCAGGTCCCTGGATCTCAGAGGGAGATCTCAGGGTCTGTGGTTTTCTGGGAAGGGGGAGGAGTCAGATCTCGGTTTTCTCGGGATCACAAGGCCAGAGATCATTCCCAGGAGCCTGAATCTCCGGGTCATAGAGTCCGAGATGGATGCATGGATCCTGGGAATCTTCCAGGATTTGGAACTTCTGGAGCCTTGGAAAGGGTTAGGAGCTAAGTCGGAAGGCTGAGTTCCTTATGCAAAGGGTCAGAGAACCAGGTCAAACATGGGGGTCCCTGATATGGACATTTAGGGTTCTGAGTCCAAGGTCAAGAAACGAGTCTTTAAAAGGTTGGGATTCCTGGTTCGTAAGTTCCATGTCAGGGGTTGAGTTTTGGATCAGGGCCAAGCTAGAGATCAGAGCTGGGGTCAGAGGCCAGAGAAGGTAAGAAGCCAGAGGTATTGGTCAGAAATCATGTGGTGAGCTCCATCTGGGTATAGACCAGGTCAGAGGTTAAAGACTAGAGTGAGATCTCATGGGCTAGGATAGGGTATCAGGTTAGGATTTACTTGTTGGGGTCAGAGGTCAAGGACCTGTGTCAGGCTAGAGGATCACAGTTTCAGGTCAAAGGTTATGGTGGATGGGATGAAGATTCAGGAGGTGTGTCAGAGGTCACATTCTGAGGTCAGGCGTGGGATCGTAAGTCGATACTGGGGTCAGACATGAGGGTCAGGCTGGGATCAATGCTAGTTTGTAGGTCAGAGGTACAGGTTGGAAGTCAGGGGTAGGAACAGAGGTCAGGGGTGGGATCAGAGGTCATAGATGAGGTGCTCGAGTCAGCAGCTGGCCAGCAGCCCATGCGCCCCATCTGCTCCTGCAGTGTTTGCCCAGCCCATCGTGAGCCGGGCCCGGCCGGAGCTCCTGCACTCTCACTTCATCCCCACCATCGGGCGGCTGCGCAAGCGGGCTGGGAAGGTGGTGGCTGAGGAGGAGCAGCTGCGCCTGGAGGCCAAGGCGGAGGCCGAGGAGGGTGAGCTCCTGGTGCGGGATGAGTTCTCTGTGCTCTGCCGGGATCTGTACGCCCTCTACCCGCTGCTCATCCGCTACGTGGACAACAACAGGTCAGCATGTCCCCAGCTGTCCCCCACACCCCCTAGCCTGGCCTCTGGCTTCCCTGGACCCCTTCTGACCTCTGGCCTCCCACTTGCTATATACTTGCAATTCCCATTTCATCCCACCCTACCTCCTGACCCCAGCCCCTGTTGCTTATGGACCAATAGAAGCCAGTGTGTGTTTGCTCCCCTTCTGCTCCTTTAAACCTCCTGAATCTGAGGTCCTGTGAGGGTTGCAGTGTTAACCAGAAGCAGCTGTGTTTCCCTCCTCCATCACTGGTCTCCATCCAGACCTCGTCAGTCTAATTTGCCCCAGAAACATGAGTCTTTGTAAAGGGCAAGCTCAGATATCAATCAGTCGCTAAAACATCTCTCTAAAATCAGAGGCACCATTTAAAGTATTATAAAGTCAGGTGCAGCCAGATCCAGGGCTTGAACAAGTTTCAACTCCAAGTTCCATCTTGGTTGGAAAAGATTTTAAGGTTATACCAGGGCTTTGTAAGAAAGGGTTCATGGATTGATTAGCTATATCTGTCCCAGGAGTAGAAGCACACAGTAGTATGCATGCTATATATATCCTTGCACGCTCATCTTTGTGCACATGAATGGGTATTGCTGTAGGATAGATTCCTAGGAGTAGGAGTGCTGGGTCGAAAAGTTTGGACAAGTAAAGCGAGGTATATCCAACACAGTGAAATACTACATGGCAATGAAATTGAACAGATTGTTGTAGCATGAATCTCACAAACATTAGGTTGAATGAAATAAACCAGAAAATTTTAAATAGTGTACATATCATATCATCTTTTTATGTAACGTTCAAGAACAAAGATAATTCATGGTCTAGAAGCCAGGATAAGGATATCTTTCAAGAAGAGGATGGGGGCACAAGGTTACTTCTGGGGACTGGAGCTGTTCTTTTTTAAAATTATTTGTTTATTTGGGTGTGCTGGTCATAGTTGTGGCATGCAGGATCTTTAGTTGTGGCATATGGGATCTAGTTCCCTGACCAGGGATTGAACCCAGGCCTTTTGCATTGGGAGCATGGAGTCTTAGCCACTGGACCGCCAGGCAAGTCCCTAGAAATGTTCTATTTCTTGACTTGGGTGGTGGTTACCCAAATCAAGTGTGTTCACTGGACACTTTATACATATGTTCTTACTTCAATAAAAAGGGTTAGAGACAGAAAAAATTTTTCAGGAATTGTCATTTATAATTTTTGAATCATCTGAATGCCCAGATTACCCTAGAAAGCTCTCCCTCTCCCATTTGAGTCTCTGGGTGCCCTCCCCTGAGTTATCTCCCTGCTGCCCTCTTCCCTGGGGGTCCCTGCCCTCATCCCTCACCAGCCTCTTCCCCTGCCTGCCCAGGGCACACTGGCTGACCGAGCCCAACCCCCAGCGCGGAGGAGCTGTTCAGGATGGTGGGCGAGATCTTCATCTACTGGTCCAAGTCCCACGTGAGTCCCACCCACCCGCCCCTCCTCTCTGGAACCTGAGCAGCTGCTGCCCAAAGAGGCCCTCCACCACTCTGTCTGATCCCCAACGTCGCCTCCCCCATCAGAATTTTAAGCGCGAGGAGCAGAACTTTGTGGTCCAGAATGAGATCAACAACATGTCATTTCTGACGGCCGACAACAAGAGCAAAATGGCCAAGGTGGGTACTTTGCTCTGGGAGGACTTAGCCGGGAGGGAACGGGGGACAGCCTCGGGCTTCCTAGCTGACCCCTCCTCACCCCGCCTGCCCTCCTTGTCCTGGGCACGTTCCCTGAAGCCCTCACAGCAGCCCCGTCCCCATCCTCCTTCCTCCCCACCTCCCCCTTCTCTCGCTCCATCCCCTCCCTCCTGTTTTTCCCTTCCTTCCCCATTTCCCTCTTCTTTCTCCATCTCCTCCCTCCTCCCTACCTCCTTTCTCCTCCCCATCACCCAGCACCTTATCTTACTCCGTCCTCCCCACGTCTCTCTCCACCCTAACTTCCTCCTCTCACCTCTCCCACTTCTTTCCTCCTATTCCTTTATTCCACATCCCCACCTCCTTCCCTCTCCCCTTAGCCTTCCCCGAACTGCCCTCTAAAGGGCAAGGTCAAAAGGACAAATCCACCAGCCTCAGCAAGGTCTGGAATTCCCCAGCTGGGGGATACACGTCAGGGTCGGGCAGAGGAGCTGGGGTAGGGCAGGCTTGGAGGGGCCCTGGGGTTCTCGGAGGGACTGGGGTAACACTTCTTGTCTCTGTCTGCACCCTGATGCAGCAGACGGGAGATGTACAGGTCAGCCCCACGTCTGGGACCTTCTGCATGGCTCTTGGCTAATACCCTCTACCCACCCGCCCCCAACCCCAGCCTCTGCTCTGCCTCCAGAAAACCCTTCCCCTGTTCCCTGCCTCTCAGCCTTGGCTTTCGGCCCCATCCTCTTTCTCTTGCTCCACCCCCTCCTCCCACTAACCGTTCCCTTCCCAGCCCTCAACTTTTGGTAGTTTTCTTTTTTAACTTTCATTAAAAGTAAAAATAAAAAACTCTCCTCTCAGCTTTCCCCAAAGCTTCAAAGCATCGTGGACTGAGGTTCCAGGGAATGGGAATGGGGGTGCAAAAGGCACGTGCATGGTTGGGTTTAAGGCCTGGACTTGGGAATTAGACCGACTCAGGTTAGAATCCTGATTCTTGGCAGTGTGACGCTGGTCAAGTGTCTTACCCTTTTGAGCCTTAGGCATCTGGTCGGTGGCCGCCGGCCCCAGAGCTCTGTAAGGACCCAGTGAGATGCCGCATGTGCTGGCACACGGGTCACACTTTGTATCACGAGCCGGCGTGGATGTGGCTCTGGCTGAAGCTTGCCACGGGGGCTTTTCATTGGCATGACTGGGGTGGCCTTGGCCATGGGTCTGCACCTGAGGCTCCAGAACACGGCTGTGGGACTCTGTGCCCCGTGTTTCTGCTTCCAGATCTTTCTGGACCTGTCTTCTCTCTTGTATCTTCTGTCTTCCTGTCTCCTTATTCATCTTAGTCTCTCAGTCTCTCTCTTGATCTCTTTCTTCCCACTTCTCTTGTCTCTTGGGACTCTTCCCTGTTCTACGTCTTCATTTCGTTCTCGGGAACTCTGTCTGGGGCTCTGAGGTGGGGGTTGTAGGTGTGTTGTAGGGGCAGGAAAGGTGTCCTAGTTAAAGTTCTGAGGGATTCTGGGAGAAGAATCCAGAGGTTGTGGAAGCCTGGAATTGGGGGAAATCTGGAAGGATTGGGGATAGAAGCTGGGAATTTGGAATAGATGCTTTGGTCTGTGAGACTCTGGGCTCAGGGTCTGAAATGAAAGATCAACAAGGTCTAGGGTGGAAACTGAAGTGGCTCTGGGATTGGGGAGGGTCTGCCTAACATTCAGGTGCGGGGCTGGAGTGTGGACAGTGGTGGCAGGGTGGGGCTGGGGCAGAGGCCAGTCTGGGCCTCAAGCTGGCACTGAGCCCCATGTTCCCACAGTCGGGTGGCTCGGACCAGGAGCGCACCAAGAAGAAGCGCCGGGGTGACCGGTACTCCGTGCAGACGTCGCTGATTGTGGCCACGCTCAAGAAGATGCTGCCCATCGGCCTGAACATGTGTGCCCCCACTGACCAGGAGCTCATCACTCTGGCCAAGACTCGCTACGCCCTGGTGCCTGCTCAGCCCCTTTCTGGGAACTGCCAGGGTCCAACTCAGCACCCTACTGAGCCCCACTCAGCACCCCACTCAGCACCCCTACTAAACCCCCGCCATCCCCCAGGGGCCCTCCCTAGGACCCTCCTGAGTCCTTCTCCAGGACCCTGAGGGCTCACTGGGCCCTCTAGAATGCCCTGAACCTTCCCACAGGGTGCTGAGGGCCCCACTTGGGATGCTGTCAGAACTCTGGATCCTAAGGACCCTAACTGGGACCCGACTGGAATCCAGGAAGGCCACTAAGACCCCCCTAGGACCCAAAGACCACATCGAACCTTCAGGAACCCCACTGAATACCACCCCACCTCTGCCAAACTTGCTAGAATCCTGAGGATCCCATCTGAGACACCTTAAGCCCCCTTGGGACTCCTCCAAGTCCTCTGCCAGGACCTGCCCAAGTCCCTTGGGACCCACAGAGCCCCTCATGATCCCACTGGACCTCCTCTGAACCTTTGGATTCCCACTGGGCTCTCCAGCTCACTCTCTTTTTTTCCTCAGGACCCTGTGGATCTCTCCCCTTGGAGTCTGTTAACACCCAACTGAGCCCCAAAGACTCTTAGGGGCCCAGTGAGCACCCTGTGACCTTAAGTAGCCCCCAGGATCCTAATGCCTTCTTCCCTAGGCTCGGAGAGAGACTGAGACCCTTTCTAAGCCCTCTGGGACCCCAAAGAGGCTCCTGGGGCCCCTTTTATCCATTATATGGGAACTCCCGCCCCCAGATCATTTTCAGCCTCAGGGACCCAAGAAGTCCTTCCAGGATCCTGCCCCAAGACCCTTAGAACCTCCCCCAGGACCCTGCTAAGCACCCTGAGGATCTACTAATCCCCAGGACCCTGAAGACCACTGATTCTCAGCTGATATCACAAGCATTCCCTTTCCCAGAACCCTAAAGCCTCCTTCCCTCAGGACCTCAAGCTTTTCCTAGGATCTGTTGAGGTCTGCTGGACCTGTTGAGGCCTGCTGAAATCCCAAAGAGCCCTTCTTGGCCCTTCTGACCCCTTAACTTGGTTCTTGAGCACCCCCTCTCCTGGGATCCTAAAGAACCCCCACCCCACTGATCCTTCCCTTAGTCTCTGTGTGAACCCCACCAGTGACAAGTGATTTGCCTGACCCCCTTGACCTCTGATGACCTTGCTGTCTCTTATAATCCCCCTCACCTACCTCTGATTTTCAAAAACTCCCTGCCCGTCTCCCACTTACTCCCAGCCCCACTCTGACCCTCTTCTGACCTCCTTTTCTGACCTTTGAGGATATCCTCATGTCAACCCCTACCTCCTCTCATACCCTAATGAGGCCCCTCTAATCCTGATTCTTCAAGGTGCCTTCAATGGCCACTCAGACTCCTCTCTGACAGTTCCTGACCTCTGGATCCTTTTCATTTCTCTTGAATCCTCTCTTGGATCTTGGGGTAGTGGGGCTAGAGGGGAGAGGGTTGTAGGACAAGGAGGATGCTGGGCCCTCCGGAGTGACCCAGCCTGGCTTGTCTCTTCAGAAAGACACAGATGAGGAGGTCCGGGAGTATCTGCAAAGCAATCTTCACCTTCAGGGAAAGGTAGGCCTCTGCCTCCTCCATCTGCAACTGAAAGGGGCGCATCAGGATAATAGCAACAGCCACAGCCAGCTTTTGAGCCCTTATATCTATGCCAGGCATCGAAAGAAGGACCTTAACTCGTACTCAATCCCTCAGTGAATCATCGTGGCATTGAATCGTGGGGCGGGGGCGGGGCCCTCCGAGAAGTCCGGCTGAGGGAGGAGGGAGCGGGCAGGGGAGAGGCCTCATGCCGGACCATCGTCCTCCTCTCAGGTCGAAGGCTCCCCTTCTCTGCGCTGGCAGATGGCCCTGTACCGGGGCGTCCCGGGCCGCGAGGAGGACGCTGACGATCCGGAGAAAATCGTGCGCAGAGTCCAGGAAGTGTCCGCCGTGCTCTACCATCTGGAGCAGGTGTCTTACTGCTGAGTGGTCAAAACTTGGTCTCTGGGCGGGGCCTGGGGTGGGCCTTGAGCCTGTGGGCGGGGCCTGCGGGTGAACAGCGGGCCTCTGGGAGGGGCAAGGGGCGGGTCTTAAATCTTTGGTAGGTGATGGGCCTTGAATTTTACAACGAGACTTAGAATGGAGGCTTTGATATGGGAGTCAGACCTGACGCGCAATCTTGGACCTAGGGACAGCGCCGGTGCAGAACTTTGGGTCTGAGAGTTAGGCCTGGTGGAGACGCCTTGACTCTGTGGGCAAGACCTTGGGCGGGTCTTGAGATTGGGGCGGGGCCTAAGGGGCGGTCTGAGTCTGTGGGCGGGGCCTATGAGGGAAATAATTGGTCTGCAAGCAGAGAACAGGTCAGAACATTGACTCTATTGGCGGAGCCAGGGTGTTCCTTCGGCCCTGTGAATCGTCCTGAATTTGGACTGGGCACAGATGGTCATTTTCACTCGGGGCTGGAAGTGGGAATCAGACCAGGGGCAGAACCTGGAGCCATGACACATAATCCCGCCATCAGATCGAGCACCCTTACAAGTCCAAGAAGGCCGTGTGGCACAAGCTCTTGTCAAAGCAGCGCCGGAGGGCAGTCGTCGCCTGTTTCCGCATGACCCCCCTGTATAACCTGCCCACGTAAGACACCCCGCCTCCAATGGGGAAGGGAGCCTAAGCCGCCTTGGAGAATGGGTGGGTGAGGAGGCGAGAGGATGGGGTGCGCACCCAGTGGGGTCTTGAGGAATGGTTAGCGGAGGCAGAATGGTTAAGGGAGGCGGTGCGAGGGACGTGCATGGGGAAATCTTGCTGACGCTTCAAATCTTCCCCTGCGAAGGCACCGGGCCTGTAATATGTTTCTGGAGAGCTACAAGGCGGCGTGGATCCTGACGGAAGACCACAGTTTTGAGGACCGCATGATAGATGACCTTTCAGTGAGCTGGGGCCTGCCTGGGAGTGTGGGGGCAGATGGGTAGGGCTGGGGCCCACATCCAGGGGTCTCCCTTCACACTGAGCGGTGTGGGAACAGGGGCCCCTGGCTTGGGCAGATGTGGGAGGAGAGGGTGCAGGATGTGGGAGAAGAGAATAAAAACAGTCTAGCTGGGCTTATATGGGAGACAGGTGGGGACTCTGGAAGCCCCTACCCAAAGCCCCACTCCTCCCTCCAGAAAGCTGGGGAGCAGGAGGAGGAGGAGGAAGAGGTGGAAGAGAAGAAGCCAGACCCCCTGCACCAGCTGGTCCTGCACTTCAGCCGCACCGCCCTGACTGAAAAGAGGTGAGACCCTTCCTGGGTCCCCAAGAGGGACCCACTACCTCTCCCCACCCCAATCCTTGCTCAAGAGAGAACCTCTGTGTCCTGGGAAGGGGGACACCCACAGCTGATCCTTTAATGTCATTTAACTGGGATAGGCAGAGTCGCCTTGTACCACTGTGCAGCCTGGGCACCTCACAAGGGCATCTTTTCTGAAGGGTTCACATCACAGGCAATATCAATTTAGGCTTATTCTAGAAGAAAATGTCTTGTTCACATAAAATCAGTATATTGCAGTATATTATAGGAGTGAGGTCAGTATATTGTGATGCATTTCCAGCGATGGCAGCGAGGAACAGGGCACTTTTAATTCAGACAAAAGCTTCATATGGGCCAATGGCAGTCTTGGGAATAAATAGCAGTAATAGGGGTGCTGCTGCTAAGGGTAACAACAGGCATTTATCAAACGCTTTTCATGTGTCAGGCATCATGTTAAACACTTGACGGTGAGATCCTCTCACTTCATCTTCACATTATGAGATAGATATTATTATCAACTTTGTGTGTGTGGATGAGGAAATGAGGCACAGAGATTTGTTTTTCTCATGGAACACCAAGTCAGGAGATAGAGAGTCCTGGGCTGGGCAGTGGCATAATGACACTGACAGAGACCCAGGCTCAATCAAGATTTCTGTCCTGCCATTCTAAGCTGTTGTCTCATAGCTACAAAATGGCTGCTGAACCTCCAGACAGCATGACTACATGTCAGACAGAAAGGAAAAAGGCTTTCCTCTAAGGAAAACCCAAATCTTTTCAGCCAAGGAACGCTCTCCATGGTGGGCTTAGGCACATGGCCCATTGGCTAGAATTCTGACATCAGGCCACCACCAGCTGTGCGGGAGACTGGAAAGCCGAGTGTTCTGTTTTCTCTTCTCTGGGAAAGCAGTGACTCTGAGTTAGACTCTTCAGGTTTGAATTCCAGTATAGACTTTGTGACATTGGCCAAGAAAATTATTTGTGCCTCAGTTTTCTCATCTGTATAATGGGACTAGTCATTAGGACCCTTGAACAATGTAGGGGTTAGGGGCACTGATGCTGAAGCTGAAGCTCTAATACTTTGACCACTTGATGTGAAGAGCCAACTCATTGGAAAAGACCATGATATGGGAAAGATTGAAGACAAAAGGAGAAGGGGGCGGCAAAGGATGAGATGGCTAAACAGCATCGCCAACTCAATGGACGTGAATTTGGGCAAACTCCAGGAGATAGTGAAGGACAGGGAAGCTTGGTGTGCTGCAGTCCACGGGGGTCTCATTAGAATCAGACACAACTTAGTGGCTGAACAACAACAAAGGGGAACTAACCCTTCACACATTCAAAAATTCATGTATAACCTTATAATTGGCCCTCCATATGCATGGTTCTCCATCCATGGATTCAACCAACCATGGATCATGTAGTTCTGTAGTAGTATTTATTGAAGGGAAAAGACCCCACATATAAATGTACTCATGCAGTTCAAACCTGTATTGTTCAAGGGTCAACTCTATATCTACCTAGTTGGATTACTATGAGAATTAATGTTATTATGTACCAATACTTAGAATAGAGACCAACCTAGAGTAAACTCAATGGGTGTTGGCCATTACTTCTGCTATCATTAGTATTATTATAGAGGAGATGCAAGGAAGTGATTAATCATAGTTGTCAGGTGAGCTAACCAGTTGTCAGGTGGCAAGATAGCCCCAGAAGCTCCAGGGTTCCATCACACCATCACAACAATCCCAGTGGAAAAGGAGCACTTCTATCAATAGCTTCAGCAAAACTCCCAGAATGAATTCCACTGGACCAGCGTGGCTCACATGACCATCTCTTACTTATTATTGTAGTCAAGCAGATCAGATCAGATCAGTCGCTCAGTCGTGTCCGACTCTTTGCGACCCCATGAACCGCAGCACGCCAGGCCTCCCTGTCCATCACCAGCTCCCGGAGGTCACTCAGACTCGCATCCATCGAGTCAGTGATGCCATCCAGCCATCTCATCCTCTGTCGTCCCCTTCTCCTCCTGCCCTCAATCCCTCCCAGCATCAGAGTCTTCTCCAATGAGTCAACTCTTCGCATGAGGTGGCCAAAATACTGGAGTTTCAGCTTTAGCATCATTCCTTCCAAAGAAATCCCAGGGCTGATCTCCTTCAGAATGGACTGGCTGGATCTTCTTGCAGTCCAAGGGACTCTCAAGAGTCTTCTCCAACACCACAGTTCAAAAGCATCAATTCTTCGGCGCTCAGCCTTCTTCACAGTCCAGCTCTCACATCCATACATGACCACAGGAAAGACCATAGCCTTGACTAGGCGAACCTTCGTTGGTAAAGTAATGTCTCTGCTTTTGAATATGCTATCTAGGTTGGTCATAACTTTCCTTCCAAGGAGTAAGCGTCTTTTAATTTCATGGCTGCAGTCACCATCTGCAGTGATTTTGGAGCCCAGAAAAACAAAGTCTGACACTGTTTCCATTGTTTCCCCATCTATTTCCCATGCAGTGATGGGACCAGATGCCATGATCTTCGTTTTCTGAATGTTGAGCTTTAAGCCAACCTTTTCACTCTCCGCTTTCACTTTCATCAAGAGGCTTTTTAGCCCCTCTTCACTTTCTGCCATAAGAGTGGTGTCATCTGCATATCTGAGGTTATTGATATTTCTCCCGGCAATCTTGATTCCAACTTGTGTTTCTTCCAGTCCAGCATTTCTCATGATGTACTCTGCATATAAGTTAAATAAACATGGTGACAATATGCAGCCTTGACGTACTCCTTTTTCTATTTGGAACCAGTCTGTTGTTCCATGACCAGTTCTAACTGTTGCTTCCTGACCTGCATACAGATTTCTTAAGAGGCAGATCAGGTGGTCTGGTATTCCCATCTCTTTCAGAATTTTCCATAGTTTATTGTGATCCACACAGTCAAAGGCTTTGGCATAGTCAATAAAGCAGAAATAGATGTTTTTCTGGAACTCTCTTGCTTTTTCCATGATCCAGCGGATGTTGGCAATTTGATCTCTGGTTCCTCTGCCTTTTCTAAAACCAGCTTGAACATCAGGAAGTTCACGGTTCACATATTGCTGAAGTCTGGCTTGGAGAATTTTGAGCATTACTTTACTAGCGTGTGAGATGAGTGCAATTGTTCGGTAGTTTGAGCACTCCTTGGCATTGCCTTTCTTTGGGATTGGGATGAAAACTGACCTTTTCCAATCTTGTGGCCACTGCTGAGTTTTCCAAATTTGCTGGCATATTGAGTGCAGCACTTTCACAGCATCATCTTTCAGGACTTGGAATAGCTCCACTGGAATTCCATCACCTCCACTAGCTTTGTTCGTAGTGATGCTTTCTAAGGCCCATTTGACTTCACATTCCAAGATGTCTGGCTCTAGGTCAGTGATCACATCATCATGATTATCTAGGTCTTGAAGCTCTTTTTTATACAGTTCTTCTGTGTATTCTTGCCACCTCTTCTTAATATCTTCTGCTTCTGTTAGGTCCACACCATCTCTGTCCTTTATCGTGCCCATCTTTGCATGAAATGTTCCTTTGGTATCTCTGATTTTCTTGAAGAGATCCCTAGTCTTTCCCATTCTGTTGTTTTCCTCTATTTCTTTGCATTGATCACTGAAGAAGGCTTTCTTATCTCTTCTTGCTATTCTTTGGAACTCTGCATTTAGATGTTTATATCTTTCCTTTTCTCCTTTGCTTTTCGCTTCTCTTCTTTTCACAGCTATTTGTAAGGCCTCCCCAGACAGCCATTTTGCTTTTTTGCATTTCTTTTCCATGGGGATGGTCTTGATCCCTGTCTCCTGTACAATGTCACGAACCTCATTCCATAGTTCATCAGGCACTCTATCTATCAGATCTAGGCCCTTAAATCTATTTCTCACTTCCACTGTATAATCATAAGGGATTTGATTTAGGTCATACCTGAATGGTCTAGTAGTTTTCTCTACTTTCTTCAATTTCAGTCTGAATTTGGCAATAAGGAGTTCATGGTCCGAGCCACAGTCAGCTCCTGGTCTTGTTTTTGCTGATTGTATAGAGCTTCTCCATCTTTGGCTGCAAAGAATATAATCAATCTGATTTCGGTGTTGACCATCTGGTGATGTCCATGTATAGAGTCTTCTCTTGTGTTGTTGGAAGAGGGTATTTGCTATGACCAGTGCATTTTCTTGGCAAAACTCTATTATTCTTTGCCCTGCTTCATTCCGTATTCCAAGGCCAAATTTGCCTGTTACTCCAGGTGTTTCTTGACTTCCTACTTTTGCATTCCAGTCCCCTATAATGAAAAGGACATCTTTTTTGGGTGTTAGTTCTAAAAGGTCTTGTAGGTCTTCATAGAACCTTTCAACTTCAGCTTCTTCGGTGTTACTGGTTGGGGCATAGACTTGGATTACTGTGACATTGAATGGTTTGCCTTGGAAACGAACAGAGATCATTCTATCGTTTTTGAGATTGCATCCAAGTACTGCCTTTCGGACTCTTTTGTTGACCATGATGGCCACTCCATTTCTTCTGAGGGATTCCTGCCCACAGTAGTAGATATAATGGTCATCCGAGTTAAATTCACCCATTCCAGTCCATTTTAGTTTGCTAATTCCTAGAATGTCAACATTCACTCTTGCCATCTCTTGTTTGACCACTTCCAATTTGCCTTGATTCATGGACCTGACATTCCAGGTTCCTATGCAATATTGCTCTTTACAGCATCGGACTTTGCTTCTATCACCAGACACATCCACAGCTGGGTATTCTTTTTGTTTTGGCTCCATCCTTTCATTCTTTCTGGAGTTATTTCTCCACTGATCTCCAGTAGCATATTGGGCCCCTACTGACCTGGGGAGTTTCTCTTTCAGTATCCTATCATTTTGTCTTTTCATACTGTTCATGGGGTTCTCAAGGCAAGAATACTGAAGTGGTTTGCCATTCCCTTCTCCAGCGGACCACACCCTGTCATATCTCTCCACCATGACCCGCCCATCCCAGGTTGCCCCTCGGGCATGGCTTAATCTCATTGAGTTAGACAAGGGTGTGGTCCTTGTGTGATTAGATTGACTAGTTATCTGTGAGAATGGTTTTAGTGTATTTGCCCTCTAATGCCCTCTTTCAAGACCTACTGTCAAGCAGATAGAAGGTAGCAATTGGCTCAGCCTTGATCACATGCCCAGTCTGGCAATGGAGAGCCTACCCCATTGGCACCACACAGCCTGAGCATGGGAAGGACTGACTTTCCAAAGGAAATCTAGAGGCGCTTATAAGATGGAGTTCCTCCATACTGGGTCCTGACTGTCTCCCCACTTACTTCCTCAGCAAACTGGATGAAGATTACTTGTATATAGCGTATGCTGATATCATGGCTAAGGTGAGGCCCTGCCCCCATCTAGGGCAGGTTCCCTTCCTTCCCCACCCCCGCCCAGCTGCAATGCCTGTCCACTGAAAGGGCTGGGACTGGACTGGGGTATCTTTTCTGTTCACTGTCATCTCTAACTGATGCCCCATCCCCAGAGCTGCCACCTGGAGGAGGGAGGGGAGAATGGAGAAGCTGAAGAAGAGGAGGTTGAGGTTTCCTTCGAGGTAGGTGGGATCAAGTAGTCCCAGAAGAAAGGGGTGGGGGACCCTGACTCCATCATCCCCAATTCATTCCGCGTATGTTCACAGAGCAATGCTGTGGGCTCAGGCCTGGGCTGGGTGATGTTGGGTACATAGCCGTGCCCAAGCCAGTCCACTGGGGAGACAGCTACATCAGGCAGACAATAATAGCATCGAGTTTCCATGGTGGTGATGAGGGGAGCTAGGCAAAATGGTCCTGGCAGAAAGAAGGAGGCACAAGCAGTGGGGTCAGGGTGGGAGAAGCCAGGGAAGTTCAGGGAGTCGTGGGGACCCTGGCAAGACACCTGATCCAGCCTGGGGGGAGGGCTTCAGAGAGGGCTTCTCAGAGGAAGGGATGTCTGCAGAGAAGGATAAAGGAAACGTGCCAGTTGAAGAAAAAGAGGAAAGTGTTCCAGGTAGGGGCACAGCATAAGCAAAGGCCAGACAGTGAGAAAGTAGTAAATGCAATGAGCCCATCCTTTCATTCATTAAGGTGATCAGCAAGCATTTCCCTGAGTTTCTCTACCTTTTTTGTGTCAGGGTCCCCTTTGGCATCTGGCGAATCTTTTCTTAGGATCATGTATTTATGTTTAGAAAATATTTATTTGGCTGCTATTGTGTGTTAGTTGTGGCTCGAGGCATCTTTGTTGGGTCATGTAGGGTCTTTCATTGTAACGCATGGACTCTCTAGTTGTGGCTCAGCTGTTAAAGCACTTGGGCCCCAGAGCACATGGGCTTCAGTGGCTGCGACACCCAGGCTCTCTAGTTGTGGCTCAGGCTCCGTTGTGGCCTGTGCGCTTAGTTGCTTCACAGCACGTGGGGTCTCAGTTCCCTAACCAGGGACTGAACCCACGTCCCCTGCATTGCAAGGAGGGTTCTTAACCACTGGACCACCAGCGAAGTCCCTCAGAAGAATGTATCTAAATGTACAAAATGAATTCATAGCAGAAGAAATAAGCATATTAAAAGTTACTAAAATATTATTTTAAAATTTTGTGATACAGTAATATCTGTACCTCTTTATGAATCTACCAAATAACAAGAACTAACAGTGGATCCAGTAGCTACTGTAATTGATAAGTGGTGATGAACATAAGTGACATTTCAAGATGTCTTCAAAAATAATGTGGTATGCAAACATCTGTGATTCTGATGGGTGACACAACCACAGATTCTGCTAACATTGCCATGATTTATGACCTCATCTGTAATGGAAGGAAATGCTACATTTCAGCCAGAGGCTGGGAAACATAAACATAGACCTTCCCCCCCGCCATCCGTGTTCACAGATCCCTGGGATTTTATCCATTGACTCCTTGAAGGTGCGTGGGGCCACGTTACGACCACTCCAGGCCCAGCCCTGTGCTCAGTGTGCGAGATAAATCACAGATCTAAATCCTAGGGGACAGAGGAGCTTACAGTTGAAGGAGTGAGCCAGGGGATGTGGCTGGATCAGGAAGAGCAAGGGTGAGGGCAAGGCCATGAGGGGGAAAGGCTGGGCTGGTGGGCCTGGATTCACTCAGCAATGTGGGCTGGACTCTGCTGCAGGAAAAAGAGATGGAGAAGCAGCGTCTCCTGTACCAGCAGGCGCGGCTGCACACCCGGGGGCTGCGGAGATGGTGCTGCAGATGATCAGCGCCTGCAAAGGTGCCCTCCGTGTGCATTTGGCTCCCCCGAGTACACCCGTCCTGTCCCAGCCAGCCCAGCCCCTCTGGACCCAGCAGGCACACCCTCCCACCCCTCCCGCATGTGGTTTGCCCTCTTGCCTTGCAATTTCCCACTAATTCCTTCAATCCTGATCACCCCTGCCCACACACCCTTGCACACTCCTCTAATCAACCTTGCACACACACCCTTGCACACTCCTCTGCCCAGTTCTCTGACATTCCCCCCGGGGTGGCTGTTTTCTGATGGGCGGAGAACACTGATTCCAAATTGAGCAGACCACTGTTTGCTCCCCGCCGTGCCCCCCCTGCAACCCGTTCCCCCAGGAGAGACAGGCGCCATGGTGTCCTCCACCCTGAAGCTGGGCATCTCCATCCTAAATGGAGGCAATGCTGATGTGCAGCAGGTAACGAGTGAAGGGACTTGAGAGGAGGGCTAAGAGGGCTGGGAGGTTCCTGTGTGACTCCCAGGTCCCCCACTCCTCCCACCCTTCTGCAGAAAATGCTGGATTACCTGAAGGACAAGAAGGAAGTTGGCTTCTTCCAGAGTATCCAGGCACTGATGCAAACCTGCAGGTGGGCTCTAGTGCACATATTATTTAAAAAAATAATGTTATCTATTTATCTTTGGCTGTGTTGGGTCTTTGTTGCTGCACAAGCGTTTCTCTAGTTGTGACAAGCAGGGGCTACTCTCTAGTGGTGATGCGTGGGTGTCTTACTATGGTGGCTTCTCTTGTTGCAGAGCACGGGGCTCTAGGGCTTGTGGGCTCCAGTAATTGGAGCACGTGGGCTCAGTAGTTGTGGCACACAGACTTAGTTGCCCCAAGGCATGTGGGACCTTCCTGGATCAGGGATCCAACCTGTGTCTCCTGCACTGGCAGGCAGATTATTAACCACTGGATCACCCCACTAGGAAGCCCCCTAGTGCACATCTTTCATTAAGCTGAGTCCCCAGTCCTGGTACCACCTCCAGTTCTAGTTCTGTTCTCTTGGTTCCAGGAACAGAGACCCACTCAGGCCAGCTCAGATAACAAGGAGTTTACTGTAAGGAGTCACATGGAACAATAAAGGAGGCAAAATGCCACAGCCTTTAAGAATGAGTTATGTTAAGGATCCAGATAGCTGGAAGGTAGTTGAGACTTCAGGGGCACTCAGGCAGCAGGGACTTGGGGCTCTTTCTGATGACCCCTATTCCTGTGGCTCCACTGCTGTCTGCTTTCGCTCTCCTCTTGTGGTTGACTGCCTTTCACTGCCTCTCTGAAGCTTTTGCTAATTGATGGTTTCTGTTTCCTTCTGATTTCAGCTTTTATGTATTTCATCCTTGCCCCACCTTACCCCACAGCTGCTACTGCATAGCTTCTATCAACTCTTAGTTTCTGCTTCCTCTCGATTTCAGCTTCCTCTCTCTACCACCTCCCCCCATCATGGGGAGGGCTGCCAGGCTCTGGAATAGAGGAGGGAGAGGCTTCAGGGCATCTTCACCGTCTTTCCTTTCTTTCCCTCAGTGTCCTGGATCTCAATGCCTTCGAGAGACAGAACAAGGCAGAGGGGCTGGGCATGGTGAATGAGGATGGAACTGGTGAGGCCCTTTTGGGCTTCCGTCTCCCTGGGGCATCCCCTTCCTTCAGGATCTACTCCCTCCCTCAACACTGTCCAGAGCTCCCTTCCCCCCAAATATCCTCCCTCCCCAAGAGCATCGTCAGGTTCCCCCTCCTGCAGTGGTCCCAGTCCTACCCCACTCCCATTCCTCCAGAGTCTCCCTCCCCCTGGTCCCACCCCTGGGTGTCCTTCTGTGTTCTCACCTGTCGCCACATGGATCCCACCCTCCACATGCCCCAAGTCTCCAGCCCGGGTTGCTGTTCTCTCATTAATGTCCCTAATCCGAGTTAATTGAGTCTCCTCTTTGCTGTGTTGTGATGTGTCTAACCTTTCTGCCCTGATCCTTGCCTCCTGCCTCTCCATCTCTACCTGTCCATCTCTCTTTCTCTTCCCTCTTCTTTCTTCCATTCTGCTTTCACCCTCTTCTTGTTCTGTTCTTTGCTTTCTTGCTCTTTCTCTCTATGGGTTGTTTCTCTCTCTATGTCTTCAATCCTGACCATATCACTGTGTGTTTTTTTTTTCCCTGTCTCTCTGTCTCCTTCTGTCTTTCTTTTTCCTTCTTTTTCTTCTGCTTCTTCCTCCCATCCTGTTGGCTGCCTCAGTCATCAACCGCCAGAACGGTAATTCCCGGAGCCCATTCCTTGCTATGCTGCTGCCACCCCTCCCTTCTAACCCCCAACTGCCCCCCTCCACCTGGTGGCTGAGGATCTGGGACATCCAGGGGAGGGAGGTACCATGCCGGCAGAAAATCTTGAGGTCAGGGCTCAAGAGACCAAGAGTCGGGTCCCAGATTAGCCACCAACAACACCTGAAACTATGAATAAATCGCTTACTTTATGTAAGCTTGTTTCCCCATGTGTAAAATAGAAGCAAGAGAAGATGGCAAAGATCCTTTTCCAGCTGGATGTTGTTGGACTTCCAGACCCAGATTCGCAGTCCCGAGGTGGGGTGAACCCCACTCCCACATACCCGGCTCTCTGCACCCGCGACCCCAGATTGATCGAGTCTGCTGTTCCCATCCACCAACCGGATTGGTTGCCTCCAAGCATCCACTCTGATTGGTGTGCGTGCCTCCTTTGCACCTGCTCTGGTTGGCCCGAACACTCACTATCTAGCTTTCCTCTTGCTCGTCCCGCCCCTATAGTCTACAGTGATTGGCTCCTTTCAGATGCCCATTCTGATTGGTCCATGTTTACACTCCTCCCCCTCTGCTTTTCCTGGATTGGCTGCTTTTAAGACATCTGAGCCAATTGGCTTTCGACTGCATCTCCTGCTCATTTCTGTGCTGCACAGACCCTTTGCGTGAAAGTGACTTCAACCCCCATAATCCATTAACTGCACCCCCACCCTGCGGTCCTGGAGGGGGGCTGAGGGAGGTATTAACAGCCCAAACCTCTTCTAGGTCGACAGATACTCTTGGATGTCACACAGTGGTGACATCAAGGAGACACTGATACTGTAGAAAGACACTTGAGGCCGCAGCTTCATGACTCAGGGCCCCTCAGTCTCCTTCTGCTGATGTCCTGGACTCTGAGGTTGGGACCTCTGGTGTCATGGATTCCCATGGCCCTCATAGTGTCTTTAAAATGAGGTAGCTGCTGCTCCCTGCGCACCTGCTCTTTGTGCATGTGTGTGCAGTGTGCATGGGCCGTGTGCACACTTTTGGTGTCCTCGCGCATCTGACGTCTTCTGGACCATGCCTTACCCACCCTTCCACCCAGGAGAGAAGGTCATGGCAGATGATGAATTCACCCAGGACCTGTTCCGATTCCTGCAGTTGCTCTGCGAGGGTCACAATAATGGTGAGGAGGAAAGGAGGGTGAGATGGAGAGGCGGCCAAGGTCTGGGGTGGGTCTGGAAGGATTGCCTGAGTTAACCTCCAGTTCCATTCTCCCCTGAGCAGTGATGATCTCACCACCCTTCCAGGCCCCACTGTCCTCCACCCCACAGGCCTTCATTCTTTACTTTCAGCCAGTGTCAAGCCCTGTCTGCCCACCTTCCTAAATCTCTCTTGAATTTCAGGAATCCAGCCACTGTGTTTCACTTTCACCTCCTCTAACCAGTCCAGTTCCCCCAAAGCAATCTGCCAAAACCCAATTTGGCCAAAAATCAATTTTCACACATGAACAGTTCGCCATATGCCGCTTTCCCACAGGCATTTTGCAGCAGCTGCCAAAGTTCAGTAAATGCAGTGGATTTCCTTTAACTCTGGGTCTGCAGAGGGAAAAATTGCCTGGCATTTCTAAATGAATCTCTTAGAACCACCTATTAATTTTGCTTATAAAATACTTTGCCAGGAGGAAGTCTCGCATTCTCTTGCCTAACTTAAACAAGTTTGAGTTTTCACAACTTGTGTTCTGGTTCAGACAATATAACCAGATGAAGGATGACACAGCAAGTTAATGAAATACATCACTGGTGAGAAAATGACACCTCACGTGGTGCACAGTGTACAACGTTAAAGGAACAGTTTGAAATTCTGAACAGCAAACATCCCACCCAATGCAGTTTCCTATGACAAACATGTACAGTCTCGAAGTTGTGGTTATAACACTTAGCAGGTGATAAGAAACCACAGACTGCCCAGAAATTAACCTTCATGACAAGAATAGGAGTGATTCTAAACCTAACTTCCATAGAACCTGCACCCACTTGGCTAGTATTCTTTAAGGTAACTGGTAAACATTTTTAATTTTCACTCTTTTCTTTTCAACAAAGGATAAAGCATGAGCCATTGTTTCCACAGCTAGCTTTCCTTCAAGTTCTGTTACATACCTTAGTGGGTGACTAAGGTTTTCTTTCTTTAATGAAGGTGGAATCAGTCTTTGGGATTTAAAATGAATTTTTGTCCCCGGGTCTGTGACTTTTTGGAAATAACAATGTTCTTTCGGTGAAATTTCTTTCTCCCACCAAATCTGCCATCCAGCCTTCTGCCCAAATTTGTGGATCCGTAAACCAGTCTAGTCAAATAAATGTTTGAAATATCTTTCAAATCTTAGAGGCTTTGCATGTCTTGAGTGTTCCGTGTCATTCAGAGCAGACAAAGCCAGGGAGTTGTAGCTAACCATTTAGGCTTATGGTCTGATTTAAATGAACACAGAAAAAGGAATTAGAAAACAAGGTTGGTGGGAAAGCCTATCAATTTGCTTATAAAATCTTGAATGTCTGACTATACTTTTCGCCTATCACATGAAACCAGGCAAAAGGACATTCAGACTGAAATAGTGATTGTGAAGTGTTTAGAGGGAAGTCAGGTAGAAGTAAAACTTCAGGAGAAAAAAAAATCCAAGGGGCTGTTGAAGCCATCCTGGGCAACACACTGCTATAACATCAAAAGGATTTAACTAAAGTTCTGTTCATTGCCTTGATAATCTGATGAATTGGTCATTTGGCAAATGGGTCTATAGAAGTTGTTCTCAGACTCAAGTGTGCCTAGGAATCACCTGGAGGCCTTGTTAAAATAGACTTTTGGACCCCATCCCAAGTTTTTTGATTTAGTAGTTCTGGGATGGAGCCCAGGAATTTGCATTTCTGACAGGTTTCTGGGAGATGCCAACTCTGCTAGTCTGGACTGGTGCTTTGAGAATCACTGCTCCAAAGCGCAACTGTTAACCTCAGCACTATTTAAGGCCCCTTAAGAACCGCTGTTGTTGGGACTTCCCTGGTGATTCAGTGGTTAAGACTCCGTGCTTCCAATGCAGGGGGTGCAGGTTCCAGCCCTGGTCTGGGAACTAAGAGTCCACAAGCTGTTGTTTATTGAGCACTTACATACCTGTTCTAAATTTAGAACAGAGCAGTGTTCTAAATTCATTATATATACTAACATTAAAATCTCAGGACAGCTCGATAAAGTAGGTCTATTGCGACTACCATGTTACATATGGGAAAACCAAGACAGTCTGCCGCACAGAGAGGTCACACAGTGAGGAATTTGAGCAGCCAACTCCTACTCATCTTTCAGATCATAGCTCAGAGGTCCTCTCCTCCACGAAGCCCTCCCTGATCACCCAATCTGGGTCAGGCAGCTCTTCTGGGTTCCTCCAACCCCCTGACCTTCTTCCATCACAACCGTGATCATCATAATTATTATTCCAGAATTTCTCAACCACACACTAAAGAAGGGAGAATGGTTTAATAAGCACCCAAGTAGCCATCACTCAGCTCAAATTATAAGCTTTCTGCCATAGAACGTTTTTCAAATAGTGGGAACTGACTCACTAGATGGTCGTGAATCAAGTTTATCGCTGAGATTCTCATTTCTAATTGCACATTGGTATGCCTAGGGAGCTTTGCAAGACACTACGCCCAGTTTTCACCCCAGATAGTCTAATTTAATTGGTCTGGGATGAGGTATGAGCATTGGGAATTTTAAAATTCTCCAGGTGTCTTTAATGTGCAATCAAGGTTGGGAGGTTAAGAATATACATTTGGTGATTGAGATCAGGATTCTTTATAGTTAACTCAACTAGTACAGGACACAAAATAGCAGAATGCACGGCACATACTGGGGTTCCCAAGTGGTGCTAGTGGTAAAGAACCCGTTTGCAATGCGGGAAACAGGAGACCCGAGTTTGATCCCTGGGTTGGGAAGATTCCCTGGAGGAGGGCACGGCAACCCACTCCACTATTCCTGCCTAGAGAATCCCATGGACAGAGGAGCCTGGTGGGCTACAGTCCATTGGTCACAGAGTCAGACATGCCTGAAGCGACAGCATGCACGCACACATAGCACATAGTAGGGGTATGTGAAGCTACTGGTTCAGGTACACGTGGATGTAATTCAGATTAGACACCCCTCCTGGGCCTCAGTATAAACATGTACTGTATTTCCTACTATGGGTTGCAGTTAGAAAAGGTCGAAAAATTACTACATGACAATAGAAACTTCACAAGGGCAGAGACTTTGTTTTCTTTTACTCCTGTATCCCCAGGGCCTTGAACAGTGCCTGTATATGCGCTAAGTCACTCCTGCCATGCCCAACTCTTTGCAACCCTATGGACTGTAACCTGCCAGGCTCCTCTGGCAGTCCATTAGATTCTTCAGGCAAAAATGCTGGAGTAGGTTGCCCTGCCCTCCTCCAGGGGATCTTCCCAACCCAGGGATCGAACTTGAGTCTCCTGTGTTTCCTGCATTACAAGCAGGTTCTCTACCACTAGCGCCACCTGGGAAGCCCTGAACAGTGCCTGGCACAGAGTAAATGCTCAGTAAATTTATAGTACTAAAGTATAAGTGACCAGTCTTCATCTATCATTAGCATATAGTATGTGCTCAATAAATATATATTGACTAAATGAACAAATCAATAACAGATGCTTATCTCCTCTGGTTCTCAGTAGGTGTGCAATAAATTTTTCTTTGAGAAATGAATGAATAAATGACCAATCTTCCATCTCTCCAGCACATAGTAGGCATTCAGTAAAAAAAAAAAAAAAAAATTGCAAATGGCTAAAGGTTGAATCTCCATTCCCCCCTGCTGTATTATAGATGCTCAGTAAATATTTTTTGGGGAAAATGAATAAATGATTGACCTTCCACTACATCTAGCACATAGTAGGCCTGCAGTAAATATTACACAAAATGGATAAATGATCCTCCATCTTCCTCTAACACATAGTAGGTACTGATAGAGTTATTAAGAAATGATTATATGCTTTCTGACATACAATAGGCACTCCATAAATACTTATTGCATAAATGAATAAAGGACCCACTGTCCATCTCTAGCACGTGTCCATCTCCTCGAGCTCAATGAATGGATAACTTTTCGTCTCCCTAGATTTCCAAAATTACCTACGGACACAGACAGGGAATACAACCACTATTAACATCATCATCTGTACTGTGGACTACCTCCTGCGGCTGCAGGTGAGGCTGTGAGGCCGTTCAGGTGTGACCTGGGCCGGGGACTGTTGGGCCATAGCTGTCCCCAGCAGCCGCTCACACTGCATCTACCGGCCAGGAGTCCATCAGCGACTTCTACTGGTACTACTCCGGCAAGGATGTCATTGAGGAGCAAGGCAAGAGGAACTTTTCCAAGGCAATGTCGGTGGCCAAACAGGTGTTCAACAGCCTCACCGAGTACATCCAGGTAGGGTTCTCTCTCTAGCGGGAGGCGGGGCAGTCTCGCATCCCTCGCCCTACCTGCTGCTCACGTAGAACCTTTGCTACTCAGGGCCCCTGCACTGGGAACCAGCAGAGTCTAGCGCACAGCCGCCTCTGGGACGCCGTGGTGGGATTCCTGCACGTATTTGCCCACATGATGATGAAGCTCGCTCAGGTTCGGGCCCCTCTGTTCTTCATCCTACTGCCTCCGGACATCCCCTAACTAGCACGTTTACAAGTTTTGCCCCCTCAGTCAGTTTTCCACCCCAGGGTTCCCAGCGGGGTCCGGACGGGTCCCATCTTCCTTCTGGATGGGCTTTCTGCATGACCCCGCCTCCTCCCCTCCACCGCCAATCGGCTGGTTATCCACCTATAGTTCCATTGGTCTGCGTGTGGGCCCCGCCGCCTCCGGCCCAGAGCTCCTCTATGGTTGGTTGGTGTTCACACCGTCGGATGGATAATCAGCCGATAGACTGATTTGGAGGGGAGGAGGGGGGTCATGCAGAAAGCCCATCCAGAAGGAAGATGCAACCCAGTCTGGAACCCGCCGGGAACCCTAGGGTGGGAAATTGACTATGGGGATAGGAAAAGGGTTGGCTTCTAGATCTGGGCCTGAGGCTGAAGCAGTGTTTTGCTTCTTTATTCTGCTTGCGGCAGATGACTCCTATCCAGGGCATCCATGATGTAAGGTCCCTGTCGAGCCCCATCTCTAGCATCTTCGTGCTCCCTTTGCCCCCCCACCCCCACCCCTTTGCAGTCTTGTCAATGTCTCACAAACACCTTATCCGTTTGCTCTGCTTCTGTCTGGTAAACATATTTCAAGGCTGCCAAATGCCCTGCAGGAGGGCTCAGTATCTGAAAGGGCACCATCCAGAACCTACACATCCTACATAAATACATCGACGTGTTTATTCCAGTAGTTTTCCAGCAGGTGGCAATATTTTGTATTTTATAATTTCCCAACAGGAAGAGTCCTGAGGAAGGGAAGCTTTTTCTAATTTACTCAAAGGCGCCACAGGGGCTGGCAGAAACCCTGTCTGGTGTCATATGACCTTTTGAAAGGAGTTGAATTTAACTACATAGTTTCTCAGTGTGAGTGAGTTGAAGTCAAGCTGTTGTAATCATAAAATTCTAGAGAATACCGGTATCTTTGTGGAGATTTCCAAATCTTACAGAATTAATTCATCAGCCATAGCATAAGTTAAATTGCAAAAGCTAGAAATCCAATGCAAAGTGGTGGCTTAAAAAAAAAAAAAAAAAGAACTCATCAGCTCACATCACAGATCAGATCATATCTAGGGTCTAGAATGCTGTTAGTAAAAATGTCTGTCTCCTCTCTGGCTTCATTATCAAGCAAGCACTTCCCAGGGGCTGAAAAGAATGGTGTCCTGGGCTTCCGTGAACCCCTCTAACAGCTTCAGAGGGGAAAGAACCCCTCTTTAGCTCCAAGAGAAGACTGGCCATACTCATTGGACTACAGAGTCACATGCCCATTCCTGAACCAATCACCCTGGTCAGGGAAAAGAAAGCTCTGATTGGCCAGACCTGGCCCAATACCCACCCCTAGAACCAGGAAGGTGAGTTTAGTCCTATATTCTCTGAGAGCAGGATTGTTGAATCAATTAAGTAGCTATGTCTTGGGCAGGCACACACCACAGGCACCACCAGGATCTGAGATCCTGGAATGTTGGAATCTTTGAGTCACAATGCAGAGCTTTGGAATCATGGGAAAGTGTTAAGATTAGAGGGCTTTTTCCCAGGTGGCACTAGTGGTAAAGAACCTGCCAGCCACTGAATGTAGACCTAAGAGATGTGGGTTTGATCCCTGGGTCAGCAAGATCCCCTGGAGAAGGAAATGGCAACCCACTCCAGTAGTCTTGCCTGGAGAATCCCATGGACAGAGGAGCCTGGTGGCTACGGTCCATAAAGTTGCACAGAGTCAGGTGCGACTTAAGCAATTTAGCACGCATGCACGCACTTTAGGATTAGAATTAGCAACTCAAGGACTAGCATGGGGTAGCCTTACATCAAGCCTTACAACTAGCAAGGAGGAGCCTCACATCCCATTTACCTGATACCCTTACCCTTCTTCCATTTTATTAGGTAGAACTTTATGAAATTACCACTTTGTTGGTGAGACATGCCTGAACATTGGCAATTTTATGTAGTTCAGCCTCATACAAATAGGGACCATGAGGTAGAACTTCGATCATTTTGGAGACTTCTGTGGGCCCTCCATAAGCCACTATAACAGGAGAAGCAAAGTGTCCCCACATTCTTCCCAAAGCCCATAGCTGTGTCCTGCAGCCTTCTTCCTGAACCTTCTTCCTGAAAAAAGTCTCACTTTTTTCATCACACATTCATTCAACAAACATGGGTCAACCTCCCACCACAGGCCAGGTGCAGTGCTGAAATCTCATCCCTTCCCAGATCTGTGTCAGTGTCCCCAGTATTTGCTCCTGTCTGTCTCTGTCTCTCTTGGTCCCAAGCATCTGCTCTCAGCCCCATACTCCTCCCAGCCCTCCTTGTCAACCAGCCCTTGCAACTCTACACATCCCTCCTTGGGCTCACTTTCCCCAAAGTGTCGACCCCACCCCCACAATCTTGTCTCTCTGCCCTTTGCCCTGCTTCCGAGGAACATGTCTGGACTCGGGTCCCCTCGGAGGTAAGATGGGGGAAGAAAAATGGTCTTAGGCCCTACTGGGTGGATGGAAGCAGCTGGAGGTGGGGAAGGCATCTCTGCCAAAAGGAACCCTCACATAACTGGGATGTGGGGTCCCTAGGACTCAAGCCAGATCGAGCTGTTGAAGGAGCTGCTGGATCTGCAGAAGGACATGGTGGTGATGTTGCTGTCACTACTAGAAGGTAAATGCCCAGTGGCTTGGGGTAAGTGGAGGGTACCAAGGTGCAGACAAGCTCGAGAATGGCCCTCAGACTCAGGAGAACCTAAGCCTCAACCCCATCTGACATCATGTCAGAGTCAATGCATTTAAACCGCTGTAATAAGCTCTCCAAACCCTTATTGAGCACTTATTATGTACCAGGTCCTATGTACATATGATAATTTATTGATACCCCAGAGAAATCTTAATCAGGGGGGTGACCAGGACACTTTTTAATATGTCTTCCCTGAATCATTATTTATTTGCTGAATGTGTCAGTTAGTTCTTGCTGCCTAACAAATATTCCTAAAATGTAGTAACTTAAAACAACCGTAATTTATTACTAATTAATAAAATAATTTAACTTGCAGACAAAGACTTTTTCTATAGTGGTTCATAACAGCATCCTCAGTCTTTTATATGGCTGCATATTACCAGTTGTTTTGTGATACAGTGATTCATTTAACCACAACCCTATTAATGGACAGTCAGGGTTTGTTTGTTTTTATGTGTTTATTATTTATTTATTTTTGGTTGCACTGAGTCTTCATCGCTGCACACAGCTTTCTCTAGTTGCAGCGAGTGGGGGCTACTCTTCATTGCAGCGCACGGGCTTCTCATTGTGGTGGCTTCTCTTGTTGCGGAGCAGAGGCTCTAGGCACACGGGCTTCAGTGGTTGCAGCTCGTGGGCTCAGTAGTTGCGGTGTGCGGCTCTGGTGCGAGTGGATCAGTAGTTGGCACACACAGGCTCAGTAGTTGTGGCTCCCAGACTCTGGAGCGCAGGCTCAGTAGTTGTGATGCACGGGCTTAGTTGCTCCCCAGCCTGTGGCGTCCTCCCAGACCAGGGATCAAACCTGTGTTCCCTGCTTACTGGCAAGTGGACTCCCATCCACTGTGCCCCCAAGGAAGTTCCACATTCAAGGTTTTTAAAAAATATTTTGCTATGACAAACCATTTGGCAATGAATAATCCTCCTACAGTGTCTTAAGTTTTGGGTAACTAGTCATTAGCTTTTCAAAAATCAGATTTAGGGACTTCCCTGGTGGTTCAGTGGTTAAGACTGTGTCTTCCAGTGCAGAGGGCACAGGTTCGATCTCTGGTCAGGGAACTAGGGTCCCACGGTGCGGTGCCTGGTGCAGCAAAAATAAATAAATAAATATAAATTTAAAAAATCAAATTTAAAAATCAGAAATCCCTTTAAACATTTTGTTTTTGAAAAATTGAAAGACTCAGTGCCCAGGATCTACATTCTCACATGGCAAAAGTCAGCTGAATTGGATTAAATAACAAAATCATATCAATATTCAATCTAATGTTGATGATAGCGCTACAATTAGATAAAAGAATGTCTTCATCGTTTAGAACATATATGTGGAAATGTTTGGGGTAAAATGCCTCATGTCTGCAGCTTACTCCTTAATGATGCAGTGAAAAAAAAAACAGAGGGAGAGGTATTATAAAGCAAACACGGCAAAATTTGAGCCATTGATGAATCTGGAATCCATGAAGTTCCCCTGTACTCTTGGAAACTCATGCATTAATACATTTGAGATTATATGAAAATTGAAGGGTCTGAAAGGAAGCTGGATCCAGTTTTGGAGAATTTTCTGGTAGTCCAGTGGTTAGGACTTGGCAGTTTCACAGGCATGGCCTGGGTTCAATCCCTGGTCACGGATCCTGCAAGCCATGTGGTGTGGCCAATAAACAAATAAAAGTGAGATTCTGTTTGAAAAGAAGCTGGAGCCAGTTTGCTTTGGTGGGGAGCTTGGTGTCCCAGATTACCACAGTCTCCACCTCTCCCTGTTGTCTGCCCTTCAGCCTACTTCAGTCTTCTATGGACCTCCCTGGCCCCTATGGACTTGGGAAAGACTTAGGTGTGTGAGCTCTGAGGTCTTGCCTCTCTGGGTTCAAGTCCATCCCACTGCCTCACTGGCTATGGAATCCTGAGTGTGGACTCTCTCTGAGTCTTTTTCCTCATCTGTACAAATGAACAGGGACACATGTTTCTTACAAAGATGAGGTCACATCAGTGTAGCAGTTGCCATGGCTTCTGGGACCTGCTGTTAGCTGAGGCCGTTGTTATCTTTATTGATGACTCCCCCAGCTAGAGGGGGAGGAGGATGAAGACAGGATCAGCCAGGTTCACACCTGATGCTGTTACAGAGCAGAAAGTGACCCTTTGGGGAGGGGGCAGAGCTGGCCAGGAAGTTCCACCAGCACAGGGCATCCTGGCAGCTCCTGAGCTGGAGAGGGAGGCAGACCACATGGGGATCCAGAGAGGAGGTGCTTTGGGGTCACACTGACCGGGGGCTGCCTACAGGGAACGTGGTGAACGGCATGATTGCCCGGCAGATGGTGGACATGCTTGTGGAATCCTCATCCAACGTGGAGATGATCCTCAAGTTCTTTGACATGTTCCTGAAACTCAAGGACATCGTGGGCTCTGAGGCCTTCCAGGACTATGTCACTGATCCCCGTGGTCTCATCTCCAAGAAGGACTTCCAGAAGGTGGGTACTGGGAGGTGGATGGGTGGGGGTGCCAAGGGCCACTTGTGCACCTGCCTGGCTTCCTGCTTTGGTCAAGAGACTCCTCTGGGCGCCTCCATTTTTTTATCTATAAAATGGGAATAAAACCATCCTTGGAGGTTTTTTTGGTGGTTTTTTTATTTAAAATAATTTCACTTATTTAAGAAAATTTTTTCGCTGTGCTGGGTCTTCGTTGCTGCACCATCTTTTCTCTAGTTCAGGTGAGCAGGAGCTGCTCTCTAGTTGAGGTGTGTGGGCTTCTCATTGCAGTGCCTTCTCTTGTTGCGGAGCACAGACTCTAGGGTGTGTGGGCTTCAGTAGTTGTGGCTCCCCGGCTCTAGAGCACAGGCTAAATAGTTGTGGTGCATGGACTTAGTTGCTCTGTGGCATGTGGGGTCTTCCCAGACCAGGGATTGAACCCGTGTCTCTTGCATTAGCAGGCAGATTCTTTACCACTGAGCTAGCAGGGAAGCCCTTGGGTTTTGTTTTTGTTTTGGCTGAGCAACACGTAGGCTATCAGTCCCCTCACCAGGGATTGAACCTTCCCCGCTACATTGGAAGCAGGGAATTTTAACCACTCAACTACCAGGGAAGTCCTCCTTGGAGTTGTTTTGAAGATGAAATGCATTAATACAAATAAGAACCAATATTTCTATTATCTTTATTAATAGTCATAATTTTATCATTATTATAAATAGAGATCAGTTTTTCAGTTGATAAACATCCATTGGGCTTCTCCTCTGCACTGGGCCCTGTGCTGGTACCATGACCATGGACAGAGCAACGGCTGAGACAGACACAGCCCTGCCTTTGTGGGGCTTATAGACTAATGGGAGAGGCAGTCACTAATGACCACTGCAGGTCTAAACAATGAGACTGTTAGGAGAGAGATGCAGGAACCAGCTTTGTCCAGATCCACTCACCTGGCTTTGCCATCCTTTCTACCCCAGGTAAGTCACTCATCTGCTCTGAGCCTCAGGCTCCCCATCTGTGAAATGGGGCTAAGATAATAACATTAACTGTTTCAAAGGACTGCTATAAGAGTGGGCAGTGGGTAAACAGTGGATAGTGTCTGGAACACAGAATACAGGAGATACTGCCTGTTATTATTTCTATTATTACTGCTAGATCTTTGCCATCACTATTTTATCTTTTTCGTTTCACATAACTTCAGGCTTATGGAGAAGTTGCCAAGAACATTACGTAAAATTTCTGCATACCGTTTCACCCAGATTGCAAATATGTTAACTTTTTATCTCGTTTGCTCTGTCATGATTCTCCTTTACCTCTAAATACTTCAGGTAGTGAGAATGAGTTCATTCCCTTACATAACTACAAAACATTTATACAAATCAGGAAATTAACTTTGACACAATGCTGCTATCTACAGATTTTGTTTAATTTTCACCCTTGAAGGAAGTTTTTCCCTTGTCAAGGATCCAGTCTAGGATCGGGATTGAATTTAGGCATCGTGTCCCCTTGCTGTTGCTGTTCATGAAGTCACTCACTCGTGTCTGACTCTTTGCGACCCCATGGACTGCAGCACGCCAGGCCTCCCTGTCTCTCACCATCTCCTGGAATGTGCCCAAGTTCATGTTCATGGCATTGGTGATGCCTGTCTCTTTAGCCCTCTTCAATCCAGAACCCTTCCTTGGTTTGTCTTTGCCTCTTATGACCTTGACATTTTTGAAAAATAGAGGCCAGTTGTTTTATAGGATGGCCCTTAATGTGGGCTTGTCTGAGTTTTCCTTGTGATTCGACTGAGGTTATGGACTTTGACAGGAAGATAAGAGGAGCACTGTGTCCTTCTTGGTGTATCTTATCAGGAGGTACGTGCTTTTAGTTCTTCACATTTCAGTTTACGCTAGCTCGGCTCACTTGGTGAAGGCATTTACCAGGGTTTCCACTGTAAAGATACTATCGTTCCCCTTGGAACCTTGTGAGGACGTGCTTTGAGGCTATGTAAATGTCCTGTACTCAGGTTGGCATCCATCAGAAATGCTTATGTCAAATGATTATTACTCTGGCAGTTGATAAGTGGTAGTTTTTTAATTTTCTGATACCCTTTATCTTTATTGTATGTGTGTGTTCAGTCATGTCTGACTCTTTGTGACCCCAGGGACCGTAACCTGCCAGGCTCCTCTGTCCATGGAATTTTACAGGCAAGAGTACTGGGGTGGGTTGCCATTTCCTACTCCAGGGGATCTTCCTGATCCAGGGATCAAACCCACCTCTCTTGTGTCTTGCATTGGCAGGCAGATTCTTAACCACTAGTGCCACCTGGGAATTAGATACCTTTTAGAAAATTTTTATTGCAATATAGTTGACTTACAACGTTCTGTTAATCTCCACTGTACTGCAAAGTGATTCAGTTTTACGTATGTATATATATTAATTATGGAGTGTCACGGGATGTTGAATACAGTTCCCTGTGCTATGTAGCAGGACCTTGTTTATCCATTCTATATGTAATAGTTTGTATCTGCTAATTTCACACTGCCAATCCTCCTCTGCCCCGCACCCGCTCATGCAACCACAAGCCTATTCTCTGTGTCTGTGGGTCTGTTTCTGATTTGTAGACATGTCCGTTTCCCCAATGGCACCCCACCCCAGTACTTTTGCCTGGAAAATCCCATGGACGGAGGAGCCTGGCAGGCTCCAGTCCATGGGGTCGCTAAGAGTTGGACACGACTGAGCGGCTTCACTTTCACTTTTTGCTTTCATGTATTGGAGAAGGAAATGGCAACCCACTCCAGTGTTCTTGCCTGGAGAATCCCAGGGACAGGGGAGCCTGGTGAGCTTCCGTCTATGGGGTCGCACAGAGTCGGACACGACTGAAGCGACTTAGCAGCAGCAGCAGCCGTTTGTGTCATATTTTAGATTCCACATGTAAGTATTTCATATGGTATTTGTCTTTCTCTTTATGACTTACTCTGCTTAGCACGATAATCTCTAGGTCCATCCATGTCGCTGCAAAGTCATTATTTCATTAATTTGTATGACTGAGCAGTATTCCATCGTATACATGTGCCGCATCTTCTTTTTATGTCTTTATGTGTGGCTGCACTGGGTCTTCACTGCTGCATATGGGCTTTCTCTGTTTGCCAGCGGGGGCTACTCTTTGTTGCCATGTGTGGACAACACATTCTCATTGTGGTGCCTTCTCTTGTTGTGAAGCATGGGTTCCAGAGCATGCAGGCTTAGTAGTTGTGGTGCACAAACTTAGTTGCCCCAAGGCACGTGGAATCTCCCCAGATCAGGGATTGAATCCATGTCTCCTGCATTGGCGGGCAGGTGCTTGACCACTGGACCACCAGGGAAGTCCCCGTACCACTGGGATTATCCATTCATCGGCTGATGGACATTCAGGTTGCTTCCATGTCTTGGCTATTGTGAACAGTGCTGCTATGAACATTGGGGTGCATGTATCTTTTTGAATTAGTGTTTTGTCTGGGTATATGCCCAGGAGTGGGATTGCTGGGTTATATAATGATTCTATTTTTAGTGTTCTTAAGGAACTTCCATACCATCCACACCAATTTACATTCCCATCAACAGTGTAAGAAGATTCCCTTTTCTGCACAGATTAGGTACCGTTTTACTGTAAGGAAGAATTTTTCCTTTCTCCTCCATTTACTTGTTTGTTTATGCATTTGTTCATTCATTTATATCGGTATAGACCTATGGCTTCTTATTTTATCCTAGGGGTTGTAATTGCTGCTGTCCATCAGCATTTAAATAAGCCAGGGTCACCCAAGTTAAGTATAAGGTGCCCCATGCCTCCCAGTTGTCCTCCGAGAGCCTCCCTGCCTCTCTGTCTCCCCACTTCTCAGCCACGCCTCCCAAGAGCTGTCTACACTTGCTCACTCCTTTCTCACCTCCCACTCCTTCCCTCATTTGGGGTTTGCTGGCTTCTGTCCCTGTCACTCTCCTGATACTACACCAACTAAGATCATCAGGGATCTCTCCACCCTACAATCTTTCCTCTGACTCGTCATCTTGACAGCATTTGCCACGGTTGGCCACGTCCTCCCCCATCCCTAGCAATGCCTGCTTCCCTAGTCATCTGTGCCACTCACCCCTGGGACCCCTACCTTCCCTGGCAATCCCTCACAGATTCTTTTTTTTTTTTTTTTAGGATTTTTAAAATGTGTACCATTTTAAAAGTCTTTATTGAATTTGTTACAGTATTGCTTCTTTTTTTCTATGTTTTGGGGTTTTGGTCCCAAGACATGTGGGATCTTAGCTCCTCGACTAAGAATCAAACCTTCTCCCCCTGCAATGGAAGATGAAGTCATAACTACGTTGCTAACTAAGCTTTAGGGAGAAGGGATAATATGTATCATGTTCTCACTCTGTGCCAGGTCCTATGTGTAAATGAATGGTAATTTACAGCAATCATGAGGTAGTAAGGACTAACTTTTTATTCCCATTTTACAGAAGTGGAAACTGAGGCACAGGGAGGTAGAAGTGCTCTGTTTAAAGTCACACAACTAATTGACAAGTCTGGGATTAGAATTCAGGCAGTCTGACTCCAAAGTACACTGCCTCCAGGGTCATCCATTTACTAGCTCAATAAGTGGTCAATGAGCACCTCCTGAATGCCAGGCCTGCTCTGGGGAGTCCCATCCCTACTCTCTCAACCAGCAGATTTTCAGCGAGAGTCTGAGGGGGGAAGGCTGCAAGAGAACCAGAAAACATTATGCAGGAGCTAAATTCATGTCACCTATATCGATATCTATATATATCTATATATATATATATATATATCTTTTTTTTTTTTTTGGCCACGCTGTGCATCATATGGGATGTTAGTTCCCCAACCAGGGATTGAACCTGTGTTCCCTGCAGTGGAAGCATGGAGTCTAACCACTGGACCGCCAGGGAAGTCCCCTGCATCATTTATCATTTTAAAAGGATTTTACTCAGCAAAGGAAACCATCAACAAGATAAAAAGACAACTTACAGAACGGGAGGAATATTTGCCAACCACATGTCGAATAAGGGGTTGATGTCCAGTGCACACAAAATGTTCATGATAACTCCAACACAATAAAATCAATGCTGCTGTATTTAAAAATGAGCAAAGGACCTGAATAGACATTTTTTAAAGAAGGCATACAAATGGCCAACAGGTACATGAAAATGTGCTCAATATCACTTATTATCGGGAAAATGCAAATCAAAACCACAATGAGATATCACTTCACACCTGCTAGGACGGCTATTATAAAAAAAAGAAAGAGTGAGAGAGATAACAAGCATGGCAAGGATGTAGAGAAAAGGGAACCTTTGACCATTGGTGGTGGGAATGTAGACTGGTGCACTATGGAAAACAGAATAGAGGATTCCTCAAGAAATTAACACTAGAACCACCATATGACCCTGCAATCCCACTTCTGGATATCTGTCCAAAGGAAATGAAACTCTTATCTCAAAGAGAGGCTTGCACTCTGTTCATTGCAGTATTATTCACAATAGCCAAGGTGTAGAAACAGGCTAGGTATCTGCCAATGGGTGAATGGATAAAGAAGGTGGTGTGTGAAGGGACATATGTACACCTATGGCTGATTCCTGTTGACGTTTGGCAGAAACCAACACAATTCTGTAAAGCAATTATCCTTCAATTGAAAAATAAATAAATTTAAAATTTTTAAAAAAGTAGAAGTAATACCAAAAAAAGAAGGTGGTTTGTGTACACATGCAATGAAATGTTATTCAGCCGTCCACTATTTTTTATAATTTTATTTATTTTATTATTTATTTTGGCTGTTCTGGGCTTCGTTGTTGCACAGTCTTTTTGTCAGTCGTGGGGACTACTCTCTAGCTGTGGTGTGTGGGCTTCTCATTGCAGTGGCTTCTCTTGTGGAGCACAGGCTCTAGGGCAGGTGGGCTCGGTAGTTGTGGCCGCGGGCTTAGTTGCTCTGTGGTATGTGGAATCCTCTGGGACCAGGGATTGAACCCATGTCCCTTGCACTGGCAGGCGGATTCTTATCCACTGGACCATCAAGGAAGTCCTGCAATATATTCTAGAGATACAGGGAGTGTCCTGATTATTTTTTATAGGTATCCAGTATTCCACTTTGCATATATATTATGGTTTGTTTGATAATTTCCTATTTTTCTTCAAAAATAATTTATTATTCTCAGTGGTATTTTTACTTACCTATTTAATTTTTTTTGTCCGTGCTTTGAGGCATGTGGGATCTTAGTTCCCTAACCAAGGATCCAACCCATGCCCCTTGCATTGGAAGCACAGAGTCTTAACCACTGGACTACCAGAGAAGTCTCTGATTATTCCCTGTTGATGGACACTTGCTTTGTGCCCAGTCTTTTGCCATTACAACGCGTGCTCTCGTTAAGGCTGCCATGCATATTTGTACAAGCTGTGCACTGTACAAAGGTGCCAATTTAATTTGTACCACAGGTTTCCAGCAGATGGAAGTAAGTGTGTTGAGGAAGGCTCCTTGTGGGCCACTAGCAATGCTGACCAGAACAAAATGTACATACATCATTTTGTATGTGCAGTTACATCTGAAGATAGACTTCCAAAAGTGGGATTGCTGGCTTCAACGGTAAATGCATTTGTCATTTGGACGGATTTTGCCCACTGTTTTTCTTTCTCATAAGCAACATGTGAGGCTGCCTGTTTCCCCACAGCCTCACCACCAGACCACATTTGTCAAATATTTGGATTTTTGCCAATCTGATAGGTGAAAAAGAGTAGTGCTGTGCAGTTTTCACTCACATTTATCCTGTTATAAGTGCAGTGAAGCATCTTTACACATTACTTTGGGCTTCCCAGGTGGCACTAGTGGTAAAGAACCTGCCTGCCAATGCAGGAGATGTAAGAGATGCAGGTTCGATCCCTGGCTCAGGAAGATCCCCTGGAGGAAGGCATGGCAACCTGCTCCAGTATTCTTGTCTGGAGAATCCCATGGACAGAGGGTCCTGGTGGCCCTATGGCCCATAGGGTCACAGAGTCAGACACGACTGAAGTGACTTATCATGCACACGTTACTTCTTTTGTATTACTTGTTTAGTGAACTGACTATGTCCTTGGCTTACTCTTCTACTGGGATGTTAGCAGTTTTCTTCTTGATTTCTAGGAGCTCTTTATATATTGGGCTGCTTATAACTTTGCTAGTGATATGAGGTGTACTTATTTTTCCTAGTTCATCATTTGTCTTTTGCCTTTGCTTATGATGGCTTATTTGTTTTTTGGTGGGGAGGAGTTTGGACATGCATAGAACTTATTGTTTAAATTAAATTTAGCTTTCTGGCTGCACTGGGTCTTCACTGCTGTGTTTTCTCTAGTTGCAGTGAGCGGGGGCTACTCTCTAGTTTCCATCCAAAGGCTTCTCATTGCGGTGGCTTCTCTTGTTGAAGAGCACAGGCTCTAGGCACACGGGCTTCAGTGCTTGCAACACACCTAGTTGTGGCTCACGGGTCCTAGAGCATGCAGGATTCAGTAATTGCAGCACTCAGGCTCAGTAGTTGTGGCACACAGGATAAGGGGCCCCGTGGCAAGTGGAATCTTCCTGGACCAGGGTTTGAACTCATGTTTCCTATATTGGCAGGCCGAGTCTCAACCACTAGACCCCCAGGGAAATCCAAGACTTGATTTTTATGTAGAAAATCATTTAAAATATTTTTATTAATTTTAAACAAAATAGGTAATACAGGGGTACATTCCTTTTGTAAAGAAATTCAGAACTTATAGCTATGGTTGAGGTTACCTTTGATCACTACCTCCAACCCATTTCTCATCACACCTCTTCAAAGGCTGCCACGGTTATCCTCTTGGTGTTCAAATCTCCAGGCATGTATTTCTGCATTTCCTTTCATATGTAAATCTGCATTGAAAAACATACAGAATTATTTTAGGGTTTCCCAAGCTCTTCATGGTTGACAGAGTTCTTGACAGTTTGCAAAACACATCTCCAATGATAAGTACTTGGCAGATTCCAAAACATCTACTACAGTTTGGAAAGCCCTTCCTGGTGGGTGAAAACATATCTCAGGCTACTAATTTAGTCTCAGCTACAAAACTATTTTGTAGTTTTATTTGTTTTTTTTTAATTAGCAAATGTTTTTGTACATCTCTCTGAATTCAAGACTTCCTTTTAAAAACATCTTTATTGAGATATAATTCATATACTATCAAATTCACCCATATAAAAGGTATAATTTAATGGGAGGAATTTTTTGGTATATGCACAGAATTGTGCAGCCATTGCTACAATCTAATATTAGAACATTTTAATCACCCCAAAAAAAGAAACACCATGCCCTTTAGCAGTCACTTCCCATTTCCCCCACTCAGGCCCCTGCCAACTGTTAATCTGCTTTCTGTCTCTATAGATTTGCCTATTCTGGACACTTCATATCAATGGAACTGTCCAATATATGGTCTTAAAAGGGTTTCCTTTTGTTTAACAAGCCACAGTGTCATTATCATCCCTAACTGAAAACAAAGCAATGAAGACAAATGAAAAAGATCCATAGCTCATTAAATCATCAAATGTCTTGTGTGTTCTAATTTCCAGATCTTCAAAACATCACATATAACTGTTTGTAATTTCTTTGAACCAGCATCCAAACAAGGTCACCTAGTGCTATTGATTGCTAATTCTTCTCTTAAAAAAAAAAAAAAATACAGCTTTATTTCTGTCTTTATTTTTTTGGCCATGTGGGGTGTTCGTTGCTGTGCGGGCTTTTCTCTAGTAGCAGCGAGTGTGGACTGCTCTCTAGCTGTGGTGTGCGGGCTTCTCTTGGTGCGGAGCACAGGCTCTAGAGCGCATGGGTTTCAGTAGTTGTGGTTCCCGGGCTCTAGAGCAGAGGCTCAATAGCTGTGGTGCACAGGCTTCATCACTCCGTGGCATTTGGGACCTCTCTGTATCAGGGATTGAGCTTGTGTCTCCTGCGTTGCAGGTGGATTCTTTTCCACTGAGCCACTACCAGCAGGGAAGCCTGGTTGCTATTTCGTTAAACCTCCTTCTATCGACTGCTGTCTCTCCTTCACTTTTTCCTTTCCTGGCAGTTTATCTGCTAGAGACCCAGGTTGCTGATCCAGTAGAGCAGCAATGCCTGATAGAAATACAGGGACTTCTCTAGTGGTCCAGTGGCTAAGACTCTGTGCTTCCAATGCAGGGGGCCCAGGTTCAATCTCTGGTCAGGGAACCAGATCCTACATGCTGCAACTAAGACCCAGCACAGCCAAGTAAGAAAATAAATATTTTTTAGAAAGAGATAACAATGGGAGCAACACATACAGTTAAGGAATTTCTAGTACCTGCACTTTTTAAAAAAGTGAAAAGAAACACATGAAATTATTTTAAACAATATATTTTATTTAACCTCCTCCACCAAAATTATATTTTGATATATAATCAATTTTAAAATTATTAGATATTTTAAATTCTTTTGTTTACACTGTCATCAAAATCCGTAAGTATTTTACACTGTTGCCACATCTCACTTTGCACCAGCCACGATTCTATGGCTCAGTAGCCACATGTAGCTCATAGCTATCCGTAGATACTTCTTTATTAGTTGTACAGTTTCCTGCCTTTGGATCTGGCTCATGCAACCTTATGGTGTCATTTAATCTGTTCCTCTGTCCCCTGCATTTCCTGCAAATTGGGACTTAGGTCACAAAGCTTGATCAGACTCAGGTTTGGAGTTTTGGTTTGTTTTTTTTGTTTTTTGCCAGCACCTTCCTTTATGGTGCTTCATACATCCATTAAGAAGCACAGCCTGTCCCCTCATCACTCCTTTTGTGATGTCAGCAACCATCAGTGCTTGATGCCCAGACACATTAGTTCATTAGAAATTGCAAAATAGACATATTCTCATTTCTAAATGTCTGACTGTTACCCAGCTTCACATGGTTTCCCAAACCCAAAGCATCATATGACTTCCCAAACTTTACAGATCTTTATATTTTACAACAGGCTTTTCAATTATTTTTATGATTTAAAAGATAAGGTCAGCCTTCTTTTTAAAAAAGGACTTCTTGATTTTCCAAAATTGTAACAGAGTTAAAAGTTTTCTCGGTTTTCAAAATGCTTAATTCATTTGACAAATATGTGCTGAGCGCCTACTGTGTGTAGCAGTGAACAAAACAGAGACCCCCACCCTCAGAGCTGACAGCCCAGTGGGGAGGGACAGATGAAAATAAGTAAACAAGATAATTTCAGGTTATAACCTGTGGTCTGAAGTAAATGAGCAAGGTGGTGTGCAACAAAGCGTGATGTAGTCAGCCCTGTAAATTGGGTGGTCAGGTAGGGCCTTCCTAGAAGAGGACATTGAAGCCGAGAGCTGAATGCTACCCTGTGAAGGTAGGAGAGTTTGTAGCCTCTCCAGCAAAGGGAACAGTGAGTGTAAAGGCTGAAAAATGGGAACAAGAGGGATGCAGAGGAGGCCAGCATGGCTGTTGAGAGGGAGAGAGGCAAAAATAAAGTCTGAGAGGTGATGGGGGAGGATGTGCTGAGCCTGGCTGGCTGTGGGGAGGACTCTGACTTTTAACCTGAATGAAATGGAGCTAAGGGAGGATTCTGAGCAGGGGAGGGATGGGATCTGACTCGGATGTTTACAGGGTCCCTCCAGCTGTGTGTGGGGGGTCGGGGGAGAGACCAAGGAAAAGTTGCTGTGACCCTCTACTGGCGGATAGAATCGTGGAGGGGGCAGAAGTGTGTGTGTCCTAGATCTTTTGAAAGCAGAGCTGACAGATTTGCTGATGGATTCGGTGTGGGTAGTGAGATAAAAGAGAGGAATCAAGGATGACTCAAAGATTTTAACTTAAGCACCTGGGTGGGTGGTGATGCTATTCCTGAGATGGGTAAGACTGTGGGAGGAGAGGTTTTGAAATCAAGAGTTCAGTCTGGCCTTTTCCACACAGAGATGTCAGATAAGGCTTCATCTGTCAAGTGTATGGATTCTGGGAAGCAGTCAGGGCTTGGATGTAGACTTCACAATCATTGGCATGGGATGGCTTTCTGAGGCTTGAGCCTCAAGGCTCTCTCCATGGAGCGTGTATATCTCAAGAAAAGAGTGAAGATTTCAGACCTGGGGCCCCTTTAACCTTTAGAGGTCTGAAAGAGGAGACTCCAGCAGAGGAAACTGACAAGAGTCAGAGAAGAAGGTATTTCGAAAGAAGGGGGCAGGCAAATGGACAATGACAAAGAGAGCAGCAAATCATAAGAGCATGCATAGTCCAGGACGAATGGAGGGGATGGAGTCCCGGGCCCCATGCAGAGCGGGGTGGGGGAGTCAGATTTTACGAGGGGCAGTGTCACACTGTATCATAAGAAAAGGAGTCAGGTTGATGGAGCGACAGTAGAAGGTGAAGAGTTCCTGTGTGATTATGTCTCCACGCTCTGTGGTTTCTAAAGCCCTTCATGATTTGCAAAGCATGTTACTCATTTAGAAAGCATTTTTGCAAAGTTCTTGGCTACAAAGCACTTTTTAGAGCCAGAAAATTTCGCTTCTGTTCATACCCAGAGCAACGTTTCTCAAACTGCATGTGGCAAACCATCTGTTGGTCATGAAATTAATTTAGTTAAGTCATGACCAGCATTTTTAAAAATAAAATAGAACATTGCAGCATGCGTTACATAGCGAAAGTCAGAGTTGTGTCCCGAAATCTTTTTTTTGTTTTTGTTACATTATAAAATGCATTCTTACTGTGGGTGCTGTCAAAACATTTAAAAGATTGCCCCAGAGAACCTTTTGCAAAAAGTGCAGCAGAGAGCGGTATGAGAATATTCAATGAAAGTGTCTCTAAAGCAAAAAACTGGAAATCATCTAAATGTCTTGTCATCAAACCTTCTTCTATGATGGTTGTCTATTTTCTTTCCTGGAGTCTCCTTCTCTTCCAGATAGAATGCTGTATTTATTAAACAGGAATGCTACACAGCAGTGAAAATGCATTCATCTGACCTATACATCAATATGGATAGATCTTGAAAACAAACAGTTGTGTGAAAAAATTACATGATTATAATAGCAATTCTTTATATCAAAAATAATGTACAGGATACCAAATAAATGACAGGATATAGATAATAGAAGTACTGGCACATTTCTTTTTTAATTGAAGTAGAGTTGACTTACAATATTATGTTAGTTTCAGGTGTACAACATAGCTATTGGATATTTTTGTAGATATTACTCCATTTAAAGTTATTGTAAAATATTGGCTATACTATCCTTGCTGTACAATATGTACTTGTAGCTTCTTTATTTTATATGTATTTTGTACCTCTTAATCACCTCCCCACTGCCCTCTCCTCACTGGTTTGTTCTAGTTTGTCCTCTTTATCTGTGAGTCTGTTTCTGTTTTCTCCGTGTTAATTTGTTTTATTTTTTTTAGATTACACATAGAAGTGAAAACATCAATATTTCTCTTTGATCTATTGCACTAAGCATAATACCCTCTGGGTCCATCCGTGTGACACACAGTTCTTTTTTTAAAAATTAACTAATTAATTTTCTTTTAGGTTGCACTGGCTCTTCGTTGCTTTTCCCAAGGCTTTCTCTAGTCGGGGTGAGCAGGGGCTACACTTCATGGTGGTTTACAGGCTTCTCAGTGTGGTAGCTTCTCTTGTTGCAGAGACAGGCTCAAGGCTTGCGGGCCTCAGTCGCTGTGGTGCACAGGTTTGGTAGCTCCAAGGCATGTGGAATCTTCCCGGGCCAGAGATTGAACTGACGTCCCTTGCATTGGCAGGCAGATTCTTAACCATTGCACCACCAGGAACGCCCTGACACATAGTTCTTGGGAAGGATACACCAACTCCAGGATAGTGGTTACCTTGGGGGAGGGTGGGGAAATGGAGTAAGAGAAGGGTACACAGAGGGCTCCAATCACTGCTGGCATGTTTCAGTTCTTAAAAATATAGTAGTTGAAAATATGTCATCGTGAGCATTTGTTAATTCTGGGGTGATGAGTATATGACTCTATTCCCGGTTGAGATTTGGAGGCCTCCATTGTGTCCAGGGCCAATTATCTAGATGCTGAAAATGGAAGGATGGGGGACCAGAGGGTCTTGGGGAAGGGGTAGAGGTGGTGGCATGTACTGCTATCAGCCAGGGCCCTTGAGGGGGCTGGCCTGGAGGAAAGTGAGGATCTAACTGGGTGATAGAGGGAGCTGTTTGGACAGGATGGCAGGACTGACCTTTGAGGGAGAGATACAACCAACACAGGGAGGGAGCCAAGGAGAGAAACGCTGCAACTCCGTTCTCCTCCTGCTCCCTGACCCCACCTGGGTGGCTCCCAGCTGCAGCCAGAGGGTCAAGAAAGCCTCTGGTACAGACCACAGGTGCCACTGTAAGGGGTGAGGGTGGGAGGATGGGTGGAGAGCAGGATGGCCCGCAGGGAGCTTGGGACAGCATCCCTTTACCAGCTGCTGCCCAAGTCTGGGAGGCTTCCCAGGTGGCTCAGTGGTAAAGAACCCTCCTGCCAATGCAGGAGACATGAGATGCAGGTTCAATCCCTAGGTCGAGAAGATCCCCTGGAGGAGGGCCATGACAACCCATTCCAGTATTCCTGCCTGGAGAATCCATGGGCAGAGGAGCCTGGTGGGTGACAGTCCATAGGGTCACAAAGAGTTGGACAGGACTGAGCGACTAAGCTCAGTGTGAGTGCTGAGTTTCATCAATTCACATCTTACCACCAATGAAAAATGGACTCACTCTGATAGTGGATGTGTGGCTCAGCTTTGTGGAAATGCAGCATTCAGTAATTTTTAAAATATTTATTTATCAGCTGTGTTGGGTCTTTGTTGTGGTGCATGGGCTTAGTTTCCCCATGGCATATGAAATCTTAGTTCTCCCACCAGGAATAGAACCACTGTCCCCTCGCAATAGGAGGTGGATTCTTAACCAGTGGACCACCAGGGGAGTCCTAGCATTCAGTATTTTAGTAACTGCTACAGTCTCACCCATGTCAACCTCTGGGTGTCAGCCTTGGGTGGTGATTATATGATCCTGGACTTTTCTCTCTTTATGAAAAGTCCATAGTGGTTTCAGGAAGAGCATCGGGGCTCCCCAGGCCGCCCTTCTGACCTCTCCTCCTTCTCCACCCTCTCGCCCCCGCCAGGCCATGGACAGTCAGAAGCAGTTCACCGGTCCAGAAATCCAGTTCCTGCTTTCATGCTCTGAAGCGGATGAGAACGAGATGATCGACTGTGAGGAGTTCGCCAACCGCTTCCAGGAGCCAGCCCGCGACATCGGCTTTAACGTGGCGGTGCTGCTGACCAACCTGTCAGAGCACGTGCCGCATGACCCGCGCCTGCGCAACTTCCTCGAGCTCGCCGAGAGCATCCTCGAGTACTTCCGGCCCTACCTGGGCCGCATCGAGATCATGGGGGCCTCCCGCCGCATCGAGCGTATCTACTTCGAGATCTCGGAGACCAACCGCGCCCAGTGGGAGATGCCCCAGGTCAGCAGACCCATGCACGTGCATGCTTGCCTCCTGGGGCTTCCGGGGCATGCCCCTCGCATGCTTGGATCCCACATGGGGCAGTGCACGCTTTGCACATCTCCTTTGCAGACCCCATTGGGCCCCTGCTCCATTCGTGTAAGCCCATGCCCACCCTTTTGCACACGTTGTATGGGTACTGCTGTGCCCTTGCAGACCTTGCAGACCTCTGGCTCTCCCATGCCCACCTTGTGCAGACATGGACATACCCTGATATGGGGCTTCCCCGGTAGCTCAGTAGTAAAGAATCTGCCTGCAATGCAGCAGACAAGGGTTCGATGCCTGGGTTGGGAAGATCCCCTAGAGGAGGGCATGGCAATCCACTCCAGTGTTCTTGCCTGAAGAATCTGCATGGGCAGAGAAGCCTGTGGGGGGCTACAGTCCATGAGGTCACAAAGAGCTGGACACGACTGAGCACACAGCATACATACCCTGATGCGACACCAGCTGCATTGGCATGCCCTCAGTGTGGCTGCTCACACCACGCCTGCCTCTTGCACACTCACCCTGGGAGCTCTTAATAGTCCGGATGCAACTGTACCCACACGGTGTACTTGAACCCACGTGGTTACACCCACCTTACTCACTTTAACAGCAGCTCCTGATATGCTCTCTCTCCACATTGGCCTACCCGTGCCCACTCTTTTGCACATTCACTCTGAGGGCTCTGGGATGCCCTAATGCTGGCCCATCCCTCACCAGTCACCACGTGCGTGCATGCTAAGTCGCTTCAGTCGTATCTGACTCTTTGCAACCCTATGCAATGTAGCCCACCAGGCTCCTCTGCCCATGGGATTCTCCAGGCACAAACACTGGAGTGGGCTGCCATTTCCTTCTCCACACCAGTCACCACGTGTGCCCCCAAATGCCCTCTGAATTCCTAACACACAATTCCCATCTCACTTGTTCTGGGCCCACCTGTGGGTGCACCTGTCTTGTGCGCTCACTCTGAGGATGCCAGTGTGCCTTCCTGAAGCCCTGGCATGCCACATGGTTGCCTGCCCCTCACTTATTCACCCACACATGCCCTGGCACACCCATGCTCACCCATAAGCCCTTGGACCGCCCTCTCCAACATGTTCACAAGAGCCCCCCTCGCCCGTGTCCTTAGTGGCCAAGCCTACCCCTTGACCTGATGTGCTCCTAATATGCCTAGCCCACAGTACTTGTCCCTTACATCCTCGCTTGCTCCCAGAGTACACTCACATGGCCCTGGCATGCCCCCAGTCCACCTCACACACTCAGCCAGCACATGGTTCCCATCCCCCCGTTCTCTCACATGCCCACGTGCCCCTCATGCAGGTTCAGCCCCTGTTGTCCAAGTGGCCCTCCTGCTCACAATCACAATGCACACAAGACTGTGTGCCCCTTGCACTCACACTTCCTTTTTTGTTGTTGTATTTTGGCCATGCTATGCAGCATGCAGGATGGTTCCCCCATCAGGGACGGAACCCAGGCCTCCACAGTGAAAGCACAGAATCCTAACCCCAGGGCCATCAGGGAACTCCCCCAACTTCCCTTTGGTTTCCCAGATGCGCCCCCCCTGCCCCGCCCCAGGAACCCACACACTCCTCCTACTTGCTCTTGCACACCCTTCCCACATCACACAGTACATGAGGCTTGCACTCCCATCAACTCCTCAGCCCTGGGCCCCTCGACTCTCCTCCATGAGACCTGGCTCATGCACTCCCAGGCCTGTACCCCACCCTGAACCCTGCCCTCATGTTCCAGGCCCTCTTACCCTTATTCCTGGGTCCCCCTGCGTGAGCATCATGGTGCATACACACAGCCTGTATGAACTGTAGGCCCCTCCCACATTTACAGGACTTCCCAGGTGGCACAGGGGTAAAAGAATCCACTGCCAACACAGGTTCAATCCCTGGGTCAGGAGGATCCCCTGGAGAAGGAAATGGGAACCCACACCAGTATTCTTGACTGGGAAATCGCACGGACAGAGGATCCTGGTGGGCTACAGTCCATGGGGTCGCAAAAGAGTTGGACACGACTTAGTGACTAAACAGCAACAGCTCACATCTACAGCCTCCATCCCCGGTTCTTCCCAGGTCCACACATGCCTCCCCCATATCCCCATGTCCACAGAGCGCACTGAGCCCGCATGGTCACCTTCCCCCACATTCTCCCATGCCACCTTGGCCCCCTCACACCCGATACCTCCCTGAGCCCCATGTGCCCTCTCACAAGGCTTTTGCACATGGGCTCCCATCACATACCCCACCAGAACCCCCAAGATTTTGCTCACTCATCTGTATCCCTTGAGGCATCACTGTACATTCATCCTGCTTTCCAATCTGGCTTAAAAGCCACTGCATCATCCTCGCACCCAGGATGGCCGCACATCCCTTCATCTGCAGGAAACCGTGTCTCATCACTGGTCCTTCATACTTTGGTACCTGCTGTGGGAGCTCCAGCCCCCACCTCTGCCCCTCTAATGCACTCCACAGGCACACTCTTTGTTAGCGTTTTTCCTCCAAACACTCACTTTCTCCTGCTCACTCCTTGCCATTCCCACCTTCTCATGGTCCCAGGAATCCATGTCTGTCTGCATGGCCCTCCAGTGCTCAAACAGCAGTACGGAGATAGCAGGCACGTAGGACATTTCGTAGGCGCCAGGCCCTGTTCTAAGCACTCAGCATCTATTAACTCATAAGGGGAAACTGAGGCCCAGAGAGTTCCATCTAACAGTGATAGAATTGGGATTGGAACCCAGACAGGCTGGCTGCAGAACCTTTGCCCTCAACTATGCCCCCTTTCTCAAAGAAGCCAAAAACATTGATTCTGGAGCCAGCTTGTTGGGAATTCAAATTCCACGCCTGTCACCTTTTGGCTGCGTCACCCTGAGCACATGACTTTCTGGACCTCCAATTCCTCATCTGTAAAATGGGGATCAGATCAGATCAGTCGCTCAGTCGTGTCCGACTCTTTGTGACCCCATGAACTGCAGCATGCCAGGCCTCCCTGTCCATCAGGAACTCCCAGAGGTCACTCAGACTCACATCCATCGAGTCAGTGATGCCATCCAGCCATCTCATCCTCTGTCGTCCCCTTCTCCTCCTGCCCCCAATCCCTCCCAGCATCAGAGTCTTCTCCAATGAGTCAACTCTTCACATGAGATGGCCGAAATACTGGAGTTTCAGCTTTAGCATCATTCCTTCCAAAGAAATCCCAGGGCTGATCTCCTTCAGAATGGACTGGTTGGATCTCCTTGCAGTCCAAGGGACTCTCAAGAGTCTTCTCCAACACCACAGTTCAAAAGCATCAATTCTTCGGCGCTCAGCCTTCTTCACAGTCCAGCTCTCACATCCATACATGACCTCAGGAAAGACCATAGCCTTGACTAGACGAACCTTTGTTGGCAAAGTAATGTCTCTGCTTTTGAATATGCTATCTAGGTTGGTCATAACTTTCCTTCCAAGGAGTAAGCGTCTTTTAATTTCATGGCTGCAGATGACACCACCCTTATGGCAGAAAGTGAAGAGGAACTAAAAAGCCTCTTGATGAAAGTTAAAGTGGAGAGTGAAAAGGTTGGCTTAAAGGTCAACATTCAGAAAACGAAGATCATGGCATCTGGTCCCATCACTACATGGGAAATAGATGGACAAACAGTGGAAACAGTGTCAGACTTTATTTTTCTGGGCTCCAAAATCACTGCAGATGGTGACTGCAACCATGAAATTAAAAGACGCTTACTCCTTGGAAGGAAAGTTATGACCAACCTAGATAAACATATTCAAAAGCAGAGACATTACTTTGCCAACAAAGTTTCGCCTAGTTAAGGCTATGGTCTTTCCTGAGGTCATGTCTGGATGTGAGAGCTGAACAGCCCATATTTCTGGGATGGTTTGTAAGGATTAAATGTGATTACGATACGCAAAATGCCAGGATACTGGCCCTGGCCCTGTTGAAATTCATACAAGTGCACCTACAGCGAGCGCAATACAGTTGCGCTCCTCGAAAATAAAAACCACGATGATGCTTAGAATAGCGGCGAGCGCCCGGCCGCCTTCTCTGTGGTCCCAAGTGTCCGCCGACGGCGCCCCCATCATGTCCCCTCTGCCCCGCGCTGCAGGTGAAGGAGTCGAAGCGTCAGTTCATCTTCGACGTGGTGAACGAGGGCGGCGAGTCGGAGAAGATGGAGCTCTTCGTGAGCTTCTGCGAGGACACCATCTTCGAGATGCAGATCGCCGCGCAGATCTCGGAGCCCGAGGGCGAGCCGGAGGAGGACGAGGACGAGGGAGCGGGCGCGGCGGAGGCGGGCGCCGAGAGCGCGGAGGAGGGCGCCGCGGGGCCCGAAGGCGCGGCGGCCACGGCGGCGGCGGGCGCCACGGCGCGGCTGGTGGCGGCCGCGAACCGGGCCATGCGGGGCCTCAGTTATCGCAGCCTGCGGCGCCGCGTGCGGCGGCTGCGGCGGCTCACGGCTCGCGAGGCGGCGACTGCGGTGGCTGCACTCCTCTGGGCCGCGCTGGCGCGCGCGGGCTCGGCAGGCGCGGGGGGCCGCGGCGGGCGCGCTGCGTCTGCTCTGGGGCTCGCTCTTCGGCGGCGGCCTGGTGGAGGGCGCCAAGAAGGTGACGGTGACCGAGCTCCTGGCGGGCATGCCCGACCCCACGAGCGACGAGGTGCACGGAGAGCAGCCGGCCGGGTCCGGGGGCGACGCGGACGGCGAGGGCGCGGGCGAGGGCGCGGGCGACACCGCCGAGGGTGCGGGCGACGAGGAGGTGGCGGACCAGGAGGACCCGGGAGTCGCCGACGGGACGGTGGCTGTGGCCGATGGGGGGCCCTTCCGACCCGAAGGGGCCGGCCTCGGGGACATGGGTGACACGACGCCGGCTGAGCCGCCCACACCCGAGGGCTCGCCCATCATCAAGAGGAAGCTGGGGGTGAGAGTGCGGGCGGGGGCTTCAGGGCTTTGGAATGACTGAGGTAGGAAGGAGGGTGAGAAAGGAGAAGAGAGACTCTAATAGAGGGTGGGTGGCAGTGCACAGAGAGAAGGAAAACAAAAGACAACGGTGAGAGGGCCTGAGAGATGCACAGAGACGCACAAAGAGAGAGACACACTCAAAGATGGACACAGAGATGGAGACCTGGAGAAAGGCTCCCGGTAATACGCGCAGTGATTCTGGGAGCCACGGAGAAAAAGATATCTGGAAACAAATAGAGCTAGCGATCCAGAGACCAAATTAGAGGGGAAGGGGGATCAAGACCTAAAAAGACCCAAGATGGGGTCAGAGACACTGGGAAAGATCCTCAGAGATACAGGCAATTGTGGGGAATTAAGTAGCCCACTTGACGGAAGCCCCTAAAGCATTCTCAGGCCCTCAGTGCAAAGTGCTGGTAGGGGTGCCGTTGTCAAGGTGATGAGAGGCCCTGTGGGATGAAGTGCTCCACTGGGAGTCAGCCTGACTCTGCACAGTGCTTTGGTCACGGCTGCTCCATCTTTCTGAGCCTCAATTTCCCCTCTGTAAAATGAGAATTATACTCCTTTTCTGGTGGGGGTGGAAGGAGAGTACACCACAGACTGCCTAGGAGAAAAGTGCAGAAGGGACATGGAGAGGAATAGGCAAGTCTGAGGGGCACCAAGGGTGCGGGCTCTGCCCTGATACTTGCCCGGCCGCCAGGTGGACGGAGAGGAAGAAGAGCTGCCTCCAGAGCCCGAGCCAGAGCCGGAGCCCGAGCCAGAGAAAGCTGAGTGAGTGGCCTCAGGTGCAAGGGGCCAGCCCCTATCACTCCCTCATGGACTGGGAGCCTCCCAAGGTCAGGGCCTGAGGCTGTCCTGGTCACCCTGTGACCTCAGCATCACTCAGCCCAAGCCCAGACCCAGAGGAGGGCCTCTGTGAAAGACGGTAGAGGAAGAAATGCTCCTCTGTTCCCCACAAGCCTTTCTACCAGCCATTCCCTCCACCTGCAGCACCCTCCCCCATGCTTGGTCTCAGCCTTCCTCCTCCTTCCCATGTTGGCTCACCCATGTCCTTCTCCTGGAAGCCTACCTTGACTCCCCTGCTAAGATGAAGGAGTGTCTCCTCCTCAGGGTTCCCATGAGCCTCTGAGCTTCCCCCATCCCAGCCCTGACTGTTCTGGGCTGCAACTGTCTGGTGATGGGTCTGAACCCCATTGGACCCACACCCCTTGAAGACAGGGCCGGAGGTTGGTCTCACCACTATGTCCACCACACCATCTAGACCTGGGCCAGGCATGGGAGGGGCCCCACACTTGGCTTTGAATGAATGCATGCATGCATTTCCCAGGCACCTTCTCACTCTTTCTGTGTCCTGCCCTGCAGTGCTGAGAATGGGGAGAAGGAAGAAGTCCCTGAGACCCCACCAGAACCCCCCAAGAAGGCAGCTCCCCCTCCACCCCCTCCAAAGAAGGAGGGAGCTGGTGGTGCAGGCCTGGAATTCTGGGGAGAACTGGAAGTACAGCGGGTGAAGTTCTTGGTGAGGACCCAGCAAGGGCATCCGAAGCCCCCTCTCAGGGAAACCCAGCGTTCACATGACCTCTGCCCCCACTCTGTTCTTGAGCCCACCTGTGCCCAGCTCACCTCTGAGGGGAAGCCAGTCTGGGCAGAGGGCAGAGATGTCCCCAGACAGAGCAGGACCTGGGCACAGGGCAGCATTTTCAGGTGGTTCTCCCTTGGCTTCTTGGCCTCTCCCTGTTCAAAGTCCTTATTCCCACCTCCATGCCTTTGCGCACCTGAGACCACCTGCTTTGACTTCCTTCCTCCATTCTCTATCCAGAGCTAAATCCAACTGAAGCCATGGCCCATTTCTTGGCTCTCAGCCTTCAGGTGGGAGCTGCCACACAAGCCCCAGGTCCTCCTGTGTAGTGGGGGGGTGGGGGGGTGGGGGATGGTGTGAGGAAGACTCACCTCCTCATCCAGGCCCAGAAGAAGGGAGGGTGAAATTTGGGAGGGCAGGGCCCAAGGCTCCACCTGTCCTGTCTCCTCTCCAGGCCAGCCTGACATGAGGGGCTGAATAAAACATGCTGGACAAAAGGGGGTATCCTGTGAGGATTTGGGGAAAGAACGGGGAATGGAGGGAGCAATGGAGAGGAAAAAAGGAAAGGAGAGTTAGGAATAGATGTCCTCTACCTGGGATAAAGCAGACCAGGCCACCTTGTCCTGGAAGCAGCATGGCAGAGGGGTTGGAAGGGTAGACTCTGGAGCTGGACTGCCTGGCTTCAAAGCCCAGGTCTGCCACTTCTTATTGACATGAACTTGAACAAGACAGCTCAGTCCCTGAGCCTCCGTTTCCTCATCCAGAAAGTGGGCACATCAGCGCAGAACTAAACAGGTTCTTGTAGATAAAGCACCTAGCCCAGGTCTTGGTATACAGTAAGCACTCAATAAGTGGGAAGTTGTGGAACCATTTATTCAGGACCCCAGTGTTTGGGTTGAGGGTGAATGTTGGGATAAATTCTCCAAGGGAGAGGATGGACTGTGAGCTCTGTCTTTCTCTTTCTCTCTGCATCTTAGAACTACCTCTCAAGGAATTTTTACACCCTGCGATTCCTTGCCCTCTTCTTGGCATTTGCCATCAACTTCATCCTGCTGTTTTATAAGGTGCTGGTCAAGAGGGGCTGGGAGGATCAAGTGCTGATCTGGGCTGTGGGATCGGAGGTTCAGTCCCAATAGGTCCCCAGGGCCCTTGAAATTCACCAGGGACAAGGGATCGGGCTCAGGCTCCCGGGGAAGGGTCAGGCTGGACACCTGGATCTTGAGATCCTATAGGGGAGAGTGTAGGTATCTGGATCCATCTGGAACAGATGCCTGAGGGCCCGGGGGAGTTAGAGCAGCGAACAGGTTGTGGGTTCCACGTTCAGCTCTGCCACTGGCCAGCCCTGCGCCCTTGGGTGCAAGCCTTGCCCTCTCTGCAGCACCCACCAATTCAGTTACTTCTCTTTGCTTTCACATAAGCTAAAGAGAAATCTGTGGGGAGGAGGCAATGGGAATCTCATAGAATAGAAAAAGGCCTAAGAAGCAGCCCTCCCAAAAGACAAAGGGACCTTGAGGATCTTGTCCAGGACCTGGATAACATGGCCGAGAGGCAGTCTAGCAGAGTGTTGAGAGCATGGCTTCTGTAGCATCAGAGTCTAGCTCTACCACTCACTAGTGGCATGAAGTCAGGCAAAATGTTTAAACCTCCCTCCCTTTTTATTTTGGCCATGTCACTCCTTATATGGGATCTTAGTTTCCCAACCAGGGATCAAATCCACAGCCTCTGCACTGGGAACATGGAATCCCGACCACTGGACCACCAGGGAATCCCATCCCCCCTCCTTTTTTAAACACATGTCGGTTCTCTTAATTCTCACAGCTCAGGGACTAAGATCCTACATGCCATACAGTGCAGCCAAAACAAACAAAAAAACACATGTAAAGCTCTCAGAATAGTAGCTGGTATATAAAGATGCTGTATGAATAAATGATAGGTACTACTAATTTTAGTATTTGTATTAATGTTAGTGTTAAGGGAATTCCCTGTCAGTCCCTGGTTAGGCCTCCTCTTTAACTGCCAAGAGCCTGGATTCAATCCCTGATTGGGGAACTGAGAGCTCACAAGTTGATGTATATATGCATGCGTGCTAAGTCGCTTAAGTCCAGCTCTTTGCGACCCCATGAACTGTAGCCTGCCAGGCTCCTCTGTCCATGGGATTCTCCAGGCAAGAATACTGGAGTGGGTTGCCATGCCCTCCTCGAGGGAATCTTTACCACTAGTGACACCTGGGAAGACCCTGATATATATGTGTGTATGTGCATTAAAATTAGTCTCTCCTTAGGGCTCTACTATCAAGACAAATCAACTCTGTTTTCAGTTCTCCTGTCACTCAGTTCAATAGTCAAGATTCCCAGAACAGAGTCTGATTTGCTAGCTAGGGTCCTGGACTTGCCCCTTGATCTTGATTGACAGTCCTGCTGAGACTGCCTCTGACAGGGGCCCAGACCAAACCTCAGGCATGGAGGCTGTTCATTTGCTTCATGGGTTCAGGCTGTGGTGGACCAGGTACCAGGACCCTGGGTCCCCACCCTGACTGACTGTCCCCCCCCCTCCTCTTTAGGTCTCTGACTCACCACCGGGGGAGGATGACATGGAGGGGTCAGCAGCTGGGGGCCTGTCAGGAGCAGGGTCTGGTGGAGGCTCCGGCTGGGGCTCGGGGGCTGGAGAGGAAGCAGAGGGCGACGAGGATGAGAACATGGTGTACTACTTCCTGGAGGAGAGCACGGGCTACATGGAGCCTGCCTTGCGGTGCTTGAGCCTTCTGCATACGCTGGTGGCCTTTCTCTGTATCATTGGCTACAACTGCCTCAAGGTGAGTCATTGGGTCATGACCACAGCCTTGGGGCCAGGACGTGTGTGTGTGTGTTTCGGTGGAGAGGGGAGAACATGAGCTGGGGCCCTGGCTGAGAGGATCTGGGACAGGAGCTGGGGTATGGTTCCTAGTGTTTGGACAGAGGGGATCTAGGGCTGGGGTAAGGCCAGGGGCTGAATACAGAATTGGGCTCTTTAGCAAGTGTGATATTCAACTGGGAACTGATGCAGCTCATACTGAAGAGATGGGTCCCATGATGATGTTAATTTCTGGGTCAAGAAGCACAATTTGTCATTTGGGACTATGTGTCATTTTCTATGTGTTGGTCAGCTGGTGAATCTGTGAAGATGTGCGGGCCTCAGACACAGCCTGGGTGCCAACAGGGGGACGTGGATTCTGACATTAACTGTACCCGAAGCTTTGTGATTCCCCATAAGTTGTGTTACAAAAATTTCCATTTGAGTTCCACGAGAGCTGACTGTCCAGCTAATCTTGATACTTTACAATTGGATGAACAGAGTTCTTTGGGCTTCGAATGTCTGCATGTGTGGTTCCCTCTGCCTGGAAGGCTCTGCCCTGCTTTGATCTCCTCTCACCTGCCTGATTCATTCCTCCTCCTTCCCTTGGGAGGCCACCGGCTGCAGCAGGCACCGGTTCTGGGCCCTCCTGGGTTTTTTGCGCATCCCAGCCCTGACCTTATCATTGCATTTCCCCATCGCTACTACCCTGATCACTCTGGGAGCGCGGCTGTACTGTGGGGTCTCATGAAGGCTCCAGCAAGACATCCCTGCTCCTGCCGAGGCTGTGGTCTCCTGACACTCCACCCCCACAACCCTGTTTACCTCCGTGTACCCTCTAGGTGCCCCTGGTGATCTTTAAGCGGGAGAAGGAACTGGCCCGGGAAGCTGGAGTTTGACGGCCTCTATATCACAGAGCAGCCTGAGGACGATGATGTGAAAGGCCAGTGGGACCGGCTGGTGCTCAACACTCCGTAAGAGCTCAGCAGCCCCGGCAGTGGGTGGGGGAAGCAGAACTGGGGTACCACTCCATCCCCAGCCCAGGCCTGGAAAGCCTGGGGTTCCAGGCACTGCCGATCCTGACTCATTCTCCCCAAGCCTCCACCTTCCTCTCTGTAATACACACCGGTTGCCTGTGCATTAAAGTGCCTGTGGGGGTGCTGGTGACACATGGAGATTCCCGGGGCCCCAGCCCAGGAGATTCTGGTTCAGTGAGTCTCCAGAGGCACCCAGGAACTGCATTTTAAACTCCGTCCTCATGCAGGATTCTCACCAGGTGTCATGAATGGGAAACTGATGGAATCATTTGGGTTTTGAACTGAGCCCAGAGAGGAAATGAGGGTTATGAGGGCACTGTGGTGGGACACTGGACCCCCAAAGAGCACTCCCAGCCCATCCCATTCTCCCCAGGTGAAGTCCCATCTTCCATGTTCATACAGCCAGGCTGCATCCTGAAAGGGAGCCATGTCTAGAATAAGAACACCAGGTCAGGACTTCCCTGGCAGTCCAGTAGTTAAGAAGACTCCTCCTCCGCTTCCAGGGCACGGGTTCGATCCCTGGTCAGGGAACTAAGATGCCGCATGTTGCGGGAGCCAAAACAAAACAAAACAAAACAAAACCTGGTAAATAAAGGGCCAGAAGCATCAAATAAAATTAAATAAAACAGCATGAGAAAGCCCTCTGCTCCCTGGACACCAGAGCGGGGCCAGGCTGCTGGCTCCAACTCCCCCCACCCCCATCACACACTCTTGCCTCCCTGCCTCCCATCTGACTGCAGTTCAGGTGTTTGTACATCCCTGTCACCTGGGCTCCACCAATGACAGCAGCAGATCCTGGGGGTAGGGGCAGGATGTTAAGGTTGACCACGGACAAGCGTCACCTGGTCTGGGGTCTTGGGAGCCTGATCCTGAGTGAGAGGTTGACCCCACTGTCTGGGATCCTCTGTGAGAAAAGCATTGGAATTCCAACCCCACCCCACCCCCCATCCCATTCCCACCCCAGTCTGGCTGGCAGCTCCTGTTCCTTCCTCCCCTAACATCTTGTGGCTTCTTTCTCTCGGCAGGTCTTTCCCCAGCAACTACTGGGACAAGTTTGTCAAGCGGAAGGTGAGATGCTATGAAAGGGGAGGTTGAAGGTCCTCCCCAGCTGGGTCCCTTGATGCCACCAGCCCATCTGAGCCTAGTCAAGCACTTGCTTTGTGTGCAGCCGTGGGCAAGGGGCTTTGCCTCTCTGAGAAGCACCTCAGTTTGCCCGTCTGGAAATGGACATGATAATCACCCCCCAACTCCCCCATAATGAGACGATGCATGTGACAAGCTCAGCAGTGCCTGCCACAGAGTAAATACTTGATGAATATTACTTTTGAGGGAGGAGCTAAAGCATCTTATCTTCAGCACATAGACTCTAGTACTGGATTGTCTGCTTTTCTCTTTTTTGTTAATATTTCATTAATTAATTAATTTGACCGCATTGGGTTGTAGTTGTGGCACCTGGGATCTTCACTGCTGTACTTGGGCTTCTCTAGTTGCAGTGCCCAGGCTTAGCTCCTCTGCCATCTATGGGGACTGAGTTCCTCTACTCGAGACAGAACCCACATCCCCTGCATTGGACGGCAGATTCTTATCCACTGGCTCATGAGGGAAGTCCTTTGTCTGCTTTTCCATTCCTAGACGTGTCACCCTTTGTGTGCCTCAATTTCCATCCAGTTGAGTGAGGTACTAAGAGGGCTGACCCCACCGGGTTGTTGTAAAGATCGTTTGACCTGCTCTGTGAACAGTATCTGGCACAAAAAAAGACATTAGACAAGTGTTGGCCATTAGAATCATTCACTCAACAAAAGTTTATTGAGTACCTCCTAGGTATCTAGTCGGTCCTACCTACTTGGAACTGTACTAGGGTTCCTAGCAGTAAACACATCTTGGCCCTTAAGTTGGAAAGACAGATGAGGAACACATTTTATAATGTTCAGATGGTGATAAGTGTTGTAGGAGAGAAAAAGACAGCAGTGGGGCGGCGGGGAGGAGTGTGTGGGGGTTGGCCCAGGGAGATTACTCTTTTGTGGGGGGGTGAGTAGGAGGTGAGGGAGTGAGGCAGGTGAAAATCTGGGGGAAGTGTGTCCTGGGCGGGACAAGAATGGCAGCTGTAAAGGTCCTGGGGCAGGAATGTGCCTGGTGTATTTGAGGAGCTGTGGGGAAGCCAGTGTGGCTGGAGCAGAGTGAGTGAGAAGGTGAGCAGGAGGAGATAAATTCATCAGTGGTGAGTGGGGAGCAGTTATATAGGATTATATAGGGTTATATTGACTTCCCTGGTGGCTCAGACGATAAAGCGTCTGTTTACAATGCAGGTGACCCGGGTTCGATCCCTGGGTTGGGAAGATCCCCTGGAGAAGGAAATGGCAATCCACTCCAGGACTATTGCCTGGAAAATCCCATGGACAGAGGAGCCTGGTAGGCTACAGCTCATGGGGTCACAAAGAGTTGGACACGACTGAGCAACATAGTTATAGAGGATTCCTTGCCTTCCTGTCTAATTATACTAAATTATCCCAATTAATTTGGCTAATGAGCTAACTGGGCGGGGGGCTTTATTACTTTTGGGCCCTACCCCTGAGGATCTGAAGAAAGCTCTGGCCCTTCTCCCCAGAAAAATGCACCCCCAATCTCTCACACAAAGTTCAGAATGTCCCCAGACCTCGCCCCCACAGAGCAGACCACCACCTTCCCCACTCCAGTCATGTCTGCACAGCCCCATGCTCCCCTGTGCAGGTCTTGGACAAGCACGGGGACATCTATGGGCGGGAGCGGATCGCCGAGCTGCTGGGCATGGATCTGGCCACGCTGGAGATCACAGCCCACAATGAGCGCAAGCCTGGACCGCCGCCGGGGCTGCTCACCTGGTGAGCCAGGGAGGACCACCTCCACCCCCAGACCTGGGGCAGGTGGCCGTGGTCTGACTCTCCAGCATCTGGCCATCCTTGTTCTCTCTGCCCTACAGGCTTATGTCCATCGATGTGAAGTACCAGATCTGGAAGTTCGGGGTCATCTTCACAGACAATGTGAGGAGGGCCCCGTAGGTGGGGGAGGGGTCTACAGGTGAAGGGTGCTAGGAGGGTTGGGGGCTCCACCCCCAGGTATCCCTGACCAGGGACCCACTCCTGAGCTCTGCGCACATCTGATCCTAGGGCACCCTCAGTCCTGCCTAAGGCTCCTTACCCTCCACACACTCTTTTCGTTTTGTTTTCCTTAATCCATTTTCTTTTATATTTAATCATTTATTTGGCTGCACTGGGTCTTTGCTGCTGCACACAGGCTTTCTCTGGCTGTGGCGAGTGGGGGTACTGCTCTCTAGTTGCAGGGTAGTTTGCAGCATGTGGGCTCAGTAGTTGTGGTGGACAAGCTTAGCTGCCCCCACAGGATGTGGAATCTTTCTAGACCAGGGACCAAACCCATGTCCCCTGCATTGGCAAGCGGATTCTCAGCCACTAGACCTCCACGGAAGGCCCAGAACACTCTTGATTTCCCAGACTACATCCTTCTGCAGAGGGTTCCCCAACTCCCCGAAGAATGGCTTCCCACACCGAGTGCGCCATTGTTCTAGAGTGTTCCTGATCCTTCAAATAATCCCTAGCCAGAGACGGCACCCTGACTACCAGAGCACTCCCGATGCTCTTGAATGGTCCTGGGCCTCCAGAGTGCTCCTTGACCCTCATTCCTGCCCGCTGACCCCGGGTTTGTGTGCCCACAGTCTTTCCTGTACCTTGGCTGGTACATGGTGATGTCCCTCCTCGGGCACTACAACAACTTCTTCTTTGCCGCCCACCTCCTGGACATCGCCATGGGGGTCAAGACGCTGCGCACCATCCTCTCCTCCGTCACCCACAATGGGAAGCAGGTGTGGAGAGACCTGCCCGAGTGGAGTGAGCCTGGCAGGGGCCACCTTAGCTGTCCCTTAGGAGGGATGGAGGGTGAAGGCTGGGCAGCTCGGATGAGGGGGGCGCAGGGTTGGGTGAGGAGGGGCAAGGCTGGGCTGGCTGAGCCAGGGTGGATGTGGGCCATTAGACCCCGGCAGGAGGGCCATCTGGGCTGAAGAAGGTGGGCATGGGGGAGGGGCAAGCCAAGCGTGGAGCTGACCCGCCCCCTGCCTGCCCCCAGCTGGTGATGACCGTGGGCCTTCTGGCGGTGGTGGTCTACCTGTACACCGTGGTGGCCTTCAACTTCTTCCGCAAGTTCTACAACAAGAGCGAGGATGAGGATGAACCTGACATGAAGTGTGACGACATGATGACAGTGAGCCTCCCCACCCCCACACTCTTGGACATGTTACCAGCCATCCCTGATCCTTAGTTTTCCCATCTGTAAAGGGGGTTAGTAGTAGGACCTACCTTGGGACTTCCTGGGCTGTCCAGTGGTTGACTCCCCCTTCCAAGGTAGGGGGCGTGGGTTCAATTCCTGGTCAGGGAGCTAAGATCCCACATGCCAGAGAGTGCAGCCAAATTAAAAAAAAGGTAATAGAACCTACCTTATAGACTTATTTCTGGGGTTAAGTGATCTGACCCTTGTGAGGTACTTGGAACACTGCCTCAATGAATGGTAGCCACCGTTGTAATATTTGAGCTTTTCAAGGTATTACCATTGGAAAGGTGCTCAAGCACAGTGCCTGACTTACAAGCCATGTGATTTGGGGTTGACAGCTCAGCCTCCCCACGCTCTGGTGTCCTCACCTGTGAAATGGTTGCATAATAATAGAGCCTATATCCCAGGGTTGCTTGTAGGACTCAGTGATGCTCCCTGGTAGCTCAGCGGTGAAGAACCCACCTGCCAATGCAGGAGAGACGGGTTCGATCCCTGGGTGGGGAAGATCCCCTGGAGAAGGAAATGGCAACCCACTCCAGTATTCTTGCCTGGGAAATCCCATGGGCAGAGAAGCCTGGTGGGCTACAGTCCATGGGGTTACAAAGAGTTGGACATGACTGAGCATACACGATGCTCCCTGACCATCAAAGACTTAAAAGTTTAGAACAGTGCTTGACAGGTATTAAGGATTTCATAGACATGAGCTACTATCATCATTATCTATCAGGAAAAGTTTTATGCCATGCATGTTTCTATTTTCTCTTCTATTCTAATAAGTGGTGGTCACCACCCAAATTGAGTTTAACCTACTATAGGCAGGGGTCACAGTTGAAAGAATCATTCCAGTGCTTTATCTCAGAATGGCCTGTAATCTGGCACTATGCTCACAGGACCCATCTGGTTCCTCAATCTGATATTTGAGGCCCCACCAGACTTGGTCTTGTCACTCAGCCTTGTTCCCACCAGTCACTGGTCTTAGCTCTTACCCAAGGCAACTGGGTTGTCTCACTTCCTAGAGACACAGAAAAAAAAAAAAAAACCAACAACAGTGTAAGGTCTTTCCCAAGTCTCAGGCAGACCATGTCCTTCCCTCTGCTCAGAACCTTCTTGTGGTTCCCCAGTGCCTTCACCATGGTGTACAAAGCCAGGGGAAAACTAGCCTGGCCTGAATCTAACCACAGTCCTTGCCTTTTGCTCTCTGGCTGCCTGGGCCTCCCTCGGTTCCCCTAAAATCATGTGTTTCCTCCCAACCCAAACCCTTTGCATCTGACAGTCTCTCCACCCGCCCTCTCCCTGGCCCTACATACTCACGCCTATTCACTTGATGCCTCATGTTCAACTTAAATGCTGCCTCTTACAGGAAGCCCTCCGTGACCATTAGCTGGCCCTCATTTCTCTCCCTTGCTCTTGCTCACAGGAACTCTATTTCCAGCCTCACTGAACCTTTTCAGTTCCTCACAGGAGCAAGATGTATTCTTTCCTCCCCAGGGGTGACGAAACACATGTGGTTTTCTCTGCCTGGAACTCTCTCTCCCACCTAACATTTTCTTCACGTTTCCAGTTCACACATGTCCTCTCTTCTAGGAAGCCTTACCCTATCACCCAGGCGGGGTCAGACTTTCAAAACTTCAACGTTTCCTGTGCTTCCCCCATCTTGCTCATGATTACACTGTGCTTTCCTGGCCCTGAGCCCTTCCTATCACAACCCTGATCATTTCTGGGCTGTCATTATCTGATGCCAAGTTTGTGAACCCTGTAAGAGCAGCGTCCAGGGCTGTCTCAGTCATTGCCGTGTGTGCCCTGCCCCAGCCAATCCGGCACCCTGTAGGTTCTCAGTGAATGTCAAAGACTGAACCCGCAACTCACGTGCTTCTCACCCTGCCCCTGCAGTGTTACCTCTTCCACATGTACGTGGGTGTCCGAGCTGGTGGGGGCATTGGGGACGAGATAGAGGACCCAGCAGGTGATGAATACGAGCTGTACCGGGTGGTCTTCGACATCACCTTCTTTTTCTTCGTCATCGTCATCCTGTTGGCCATTATCCAGGGTCAGTGCTCATCAGGGTCTTGGGAGTGGGGGCTGTGTCCAGAGGCAGGCTAGCTCCTTAGTGTACAAATCCAGGATCTGGTCAGCCTGGATACATATCCTGGCTCTACCACCCCCTACTGTGAGACTTTGGGCAAGTGACCTCTCTGAGGCTGTTTCTCCATCTATAAGATGGGGATATTAATTATACTAGCCACATAGAGTTGCTGTGAGAATTAAGTTAATTCATAGGTGGTAAGTATCTGGCTCATGGTTAGTGCTCAGTAAACACTAGGTATTATTATTTTTAGTAAGTGGGGTGAGATTAGGGAGATGGGGTGCAAGACTCAGAGGCAGATAGCTAGAAGAGGGGGAAGCCTGAACTAGCTGAGAAGTTAGACACTGACTGCGACCTGCAACTGCCCCCAACTCCCCAGGTCTGATCATTGATGCTTTTGGCGAGCTCCGAGACCAACAAGAGCAAGTGAGGGAAGATATGGAGGTAGGTCATGTCTGGGGGGCAACCCTGAGGGATTACAGGACCCTGGGGGGTTGAACGGACCTTGATTCTGATGTCTCCTGCCACACACAGACCAAGTGTTTCATCTGCGGTATCGGCAGTGATTACTTTGATACGACACCGCATGGGTTCGAGACTCACACACTGGAGGAACACAACCTGGCCAATTACATGTGAGTGTGGGCTCACTGGCCAATCAGGAGGGTGGGGCGTGGCCACCAACAGCGGGGAGGGGAGGGAGATACTATTGACCAGTCTGGGGAGAGGGTGCCATGTCTACGTGGGTGGACTCCCAACCAGCTAATCAGGAGAAAGTAAGGGAAATCGTGACCTGTCTACTGCTGCCTCCCATCCCCAGGTTTTTCCTGATGTATCTGATAAACAAGGACGAGACAGAACACACGGGCCAGGTAAGGGTGTGTTATTGGAAGGACAATGGGCAGGGACGTGGTGAATTTTAATATAAGGTCAGTCAGCAGGTGGCAGTGAAAAGCTCAAGTCAATATGAAGCATTTGAAGATGTGACCAACTAACTCTTCCCCATCCCCCACCGCTAGGAGTCTTACGTCTGGAAGATGTACCAAGAGAGATGCTGGGATTTCTTCCCGGCTGGCGATTGTTTCCGCAAGCAGTATGAGGACCAGCTTAGCTGAGACACCCCCAGCTGGCCCTTCACCCCCAACCTCAAGTGCCTTATTCTCACAGCAAACCCCATAGCCCTCAAACCCCTCCCCCCAAGGCAGCTGGGGGAGGGGGTGACCATGTACTGACAAATAAAGTCTGTGCTACACCCCTGACATCATTGTATTGGATTGCTGGTTTGGGGGGGGGGGGATCCAGGAATTCTGCTCTGCTCTCCTCTCCTCCACCCGACCCCAAAACCAAGATGAAAGCAGAAACTGAAGTCATGTTTATTGGGAGACAGGGGCATGCCAGGATCAGGAGTGTGTGTCCGTTGGGGAGGGAGGTGTCGAGACTGGTTCCTAACACCCCTCGGGGACTCATTCCTGGATGTAGAGGTTGCTGGGGGCAGTGGGATCGTCTGCTGGGCGCGTCTCCACCACCACAGGCCTGAGGAAGGAAAAGAGAAGTCAGTTCATTCGCTCATTTGTTCATTCACTCATTTGCAGAGAAGTCGATAGAGTCTGTGCCAGCATAGTGCTGGGTAGAACAGTAAATGAGCAGACACGGCCCCTGCCCTCAGGAGACCAACATGAACCAGTGAATTAGATGAGTACACAGAAGCATAAGGCACACAGCAGGGAAACCCAGCTCAAGGGGTCAGCCAAGGTGTCCCTAAAGAATGGATGGTGGAGCCTGAAAGAAGCTCCGGAGGGAACTTGGTGAAAGGGCAGGGAAGAGTGTTCTGGGCAGAGAGAACAGCCTGGGCAAAGGACTTAAAACATGGGAGAGGGCTTGACTGCACAAGTCATGGTTTGTGGGCTATGACCAGGATTGGGTATTTATCTTGAGACCACAGGAAGCTTTTAATCAGGTGGAGAGTGACACAATCAGATCTGGATTTTAAAAGGCTCCTCTGACATATTGAAAGATCAGAGAGATCCTTGAAGAAGCTCTCTCTGGCTAAATCTGTGAGTATTTGTGCCTCAAAACAGAGAATGATAGTAATAGATTATAATCCATAGAATAAAATGAAAACCAGCTTTCCTGGTGGTCCAGCAGTTAAGAATCTGCTTTGCAATACAAGGGACACCAGTTTGATCCCTGGCCCAGGAAAATCCCACTTCCCACAGAGCAGCTAAGCCCACGAGCCACAGCTACTGAGCCTGTGTGCCCAGAGCTTGTGCTCCACGAGAGAAGCCAGCCACGACAATGAGAAGCCCACACACTGCAACGAGCAAGAGTGGCCCCCCCGCTCTCGGCAACTAGAGAAAAGTCTGTGTGTAACAACGAAGACCCACCACAGCCAAAAATAAACAAGTAAGTAAATCTTAAAAAAAAATAAAGTGGAGGATCATTTTTTTAAAAAAAGAATAAACTAAAAATCCTTGAGACTATGCTGAAATACACACAAACACACAGTCATATATACACACATACATACAAATATACATACATACATATATGGTGGAGAAGGGACAGCTCTTTCCTACAGTAGAATGCCAACTGATAAATGTAGAAAGAATGATAGAAATAGGAAACTCACCATTTAATAGGCTCAGGCAAAAATCATCAAGTCATGGTAAAATTAGGTGAAACCATAGTTTTACGTTGTCTCAAGAAATTACCCAAAAGGATACTTATTTATACAGACAAAAAAAGAGTAGCATTGTGGTCAAGAAAGCTGGCTCATTCCATTTTAACCAAGTGACCCACCAAAGATAACCAACCTCACCAGAAGCGGGACAAACTGACACACACTTCCTGATCCGATGCAGTGAGAAGGACACCCTGTTACTTCTGTGGTATTCCTGCCCCAAACGTGTAACCTGGAAACCTCAAACCCAACTAAGGGACATTCTGAAAAACAAATTTCCTGTGCTCTTCAGAAGTGTCAAGGTCACGAAAAGCACAGAAAGTCTGACGAACGTTCCAGGCACAAGACTAAAGAAACATGACCCCAAAATGCAGCCTATAATCCTGGATGATATCATGGACCAAAAAAAAGTATTATTTTTTGGTTACAAAGAGCATCACTGGAAAAACTGGTGAGACTTGAGTGGGTGTGTGAAATTAGAAGATAGTGCTATCTCGGTGCTCTTTTCTTGATTTTGACAGCTGTATTGTGGTTTGAAAGAGTATGTTCTTGCCTTGATTTAGGAAACACACACTGAAGTATTTTGGGGTAAACTGGCATCATGCTTGCAATTCATGTGCCAATAGAAAAAAATTACACATATACGCAAGGCAAGAATAAAGCAAATGTGGTTAAAAATAATATACAGGGAATCTGGGTGAAGGGGATACAGAATTCTTAAATTTATTTTTGCAACTTCTCTGAGTCTAAATTTGTATCAACATATCAATAAAAAGTTAAAAAAAGAATGAAAATTCCACCTTCAGGCATCCCTGGTGGCTCAGTGGTGAAGAATCTGCCTGCCAATGTGGGAGACACGGATCCAGTCCCTGATCTGGGAAGATCCCATGCACCATGGGGCAACTAAGCCCGTGCACCACAACTATTGAGGCTGTGCTTTAGAGCTTGGGAGCCACAACACAGCCAAAGCACAGCCAAAAATAAATTAATTAATTAAAGGAATTTTTAACAAAAGAAAATTCCGCCTTGGCTGCTCTGTGGGGAATAGACTATAGGGGACAGAGATAGAAGCAGGGAGACCAGGCGAGAGGATGTCCAGGCCAAAGATACAGAGGGCTGGGGACACCTCAAGATACCCTCTTTATATCCAAAGAACCCCCCTCCCTGGTCCTCTGTCCTCTTCCCCAAGTTCATACCTGGGGGAGCCAAGCAGACGGAAGGTGAGGGTGGGGTCTCTGAGCTCCTGCAGCAGCTGGGGGAAAAGGTGCTGTATCAGTGTCTAGAAGACTCCTCCCCTCTCCCTTAAAGAGAGTAAGGGGCAAGGTCTCTGAACTCCTCAGGTCCAGAAATAATCATGGCTGCTAATACCACTCATCAACTGTGTGACCTCAGGCAAGATACTTAACCTCTCTGCACCTCAGAGCACTAACCTTTGAAATCATAATACCTACCTGACAGGCGATCCCAAAGATTAAGGAGAATACAAAAGTGTAAGGGCAGAGCCTGACACATGGTGTTCTGTGAATTAAGCATCATTTTCACTTCATTTTATGGATGAGAAAAGTGAGGCACAGAAAGATTAAGTGATTTGCCTAAAATCATCAGCTGGATTCCAACCCAGGCAGTCTGGTCCATGCTCTTAACCCACTTGTCTCTATCTGTGACCCCATTTTACAGTTGGGAGCCTGGGGGAGGCTCAGAAAGATGCAAAGTCACACAGTGACCCTGGATGAGCTCTGGTCCCAAGAGACACTCGAGCAGAGAAGGGGACCTGTCTGAACTGAGCCTAGAGGAAGTGTCACCTCCAGGGACTTTACACCCTGAGTTTGTTCTCCCAATCGATCAGATGAGTGAGATGACTGACGTGGGAGGGGCTTGCGGGTGCCAGGAGGGAGGAGCTTACCTGGTCGGAGCCTAGAGCCCACACCTGCACTCCATGCTTCCAGAAGGCCTGGAGCCGACCCCCGACCATAGCTGGGAGGAAAGCAGTGCCTGTTACCCTTGGGTTTCACTTAAGCCTCCAACCCGGACCCCGGACCCCGGAATTATGATTCCAGCACATACCCACGGCCTCCACTGCTTCAGTCATGGGGATCTCTGGAGCTCGAAGCCCCCGGACCGGGGCCCCCTCTGGGGTCACCAGCTTCAGGGACCCTAGAAGGAGGTAGAGAAGGGACTTTAAGAGCAGTAAGCGGGCCTGAGAAGGTTATCGAGAGATCGGACAATACGTTCAGTGTAAGAAGCAAAGCAGGACGAGTAAGGACTGGAGGCGCTCAGGGTTTTTGAGAGGTGCGGGGTCTGGGGGTCGGTATCTACGAACAGTGGAGGCAAGGGAGAGAAGAAGGTTCTTACCGTCCATCAACACCATCACCTTGTCTTCCTCGACTTGAGTCACCTGTACTGGTCCCTTGTGCTCTGCTTGAGAGATCCGGGTTCAGGGACCAATTTCACCGCATTACGCCTTCCTCCGCTAGGCCCCCTCTCCATTCCCAAGCAATCGGGCTACACCCCGCCCCTCACAGAATTCCCCACTCCCCATCATCAATCTCATTAATTATATATACCCATGTTCTCTTGCCCCGCTCTCGGTTCATCCCCTTTCCCAAATACGCCTCAAGCTAAGCACCGCCCAGCCACTCAGACCCAACCCAACCCGGCTGATAAGCCTCACCCGTCCCAGAGCCTTCCCGACTCACCCGTGCTCATCTCGCCCAGCCAGCAGGAGAGCGCACCGAAGCGCACGGTGTGGAAGAGCACCGACTTCGCCGGCCTTCCGGGGCTCACGCCGATGCACACTGAGGGCAGCTCGGAGCCTGGCCCGGTCAGCAGTGCAAACACCGGCAGAGGCGTAGGGAGCGGGAACAGCACCTGCTGCGGGCCGCGCAGGGAGGGGCGGGTTCAGAGGAGGACGGGGCGGGGCCTGGGGCGGGGCCTGAGGGGCGGGGTCTTGGAGGACAGTGGGCTTGGGGCTTCCGAAGTATTTCCCCTCCCCGCCAAGTATTTCTTGAGCCCTCAGTTTTGGGAAGCACCGTCTAGAAACTTCAGTGGGGTGAGGCCTCAGAAGGCTTAGAAAGTGACGGGTGCGGTGAGAGCCGGAGCTTAAGAATCAGAAAGACTTCAGGGGAGGAGCCTCCAGGTGGGCGGAGCCTTGGGGAGATTGTGGGAGGCCTCAGGTGGAAGCCCGGGTTCGCGAGCTCGCTGCAGAAGCGTAGAAGGGACGGCCCCAGCCACCCAAACTGACAAAGCCCCTAGCGTCCCCAGGCTCCCTACCCGGACCAGCAGGAACTTGTTCATGGGCTGGTACCACTGAAGCAGGACCACGGATGTCTCCAAAGCCCCACATAGGAACGGGCCTCCGGAGCTGGTGCCCTCCGCTGTGGAGGCGGGTAAGTAGCGGTCAGTGGTCTCTCCCGCGACCCCTCGCCCCAAAAGGCCACACACCTCTCCCCAGGCTCTACTCATCCTGCCTTAACTCTGCAACCTTCTCCCATGGAGAGGGAGTCCAAGTCCCACCCTTGGTCCTGCCCCCTGTCTGCCCACCCCTGGGGTTCTCACCCACACAGCACGCCCGGCAGCCTTTGGTGTCCGGGATCTTAGTGGAGACTATGTTCTTCCTGCAGCAGAAGGTAGGCATGAATGGGGGCGAGGGACGGCAGGAATGGGGCATTAGAGGGGTCAGTGGTACATTAGGGGCTGGTACCTTGCTAGTAGCCGATGGGGGCTAATGTGAGCGATGGGGCTTCCTGCTCTGCCCTCTTTCCGTTCCAGCAGGCCCAGGATGCTATGAGAATACAGGTAGGGGGTCTTTCCTGCAGTGTGTGTGTACATAGGGAAAGCAGGCAGTTATAGGCTACTGCACACTCCCACCCTTCCCTCAGCCCATCTCTCGGCCCTGTCCCTTTTAAATGCCCAAGTCTTCAAGTCTCAAGCACCTTTATTTATTCATTTTTTCAGGCAACATGTTTTTAAAAATTTTTTTAGCTGTGCCCCATGGCATGTGGGATCTTAGTTCCCTGACCAGGGATTGAACCGATGCCCACTGCTGTGGAAGTGTGGTGTCTTAAACACTGGACCACCAGGAAGTCCTGGTGCAACATATTTTAAATGTCCACTATAGCCCAGGCACTGTGCTTGGCTCTGGTGAACAATGGTAAGTAAAATAAATATGTTCCTTACCCTTATAATACTTGTGGCCACATGAGAAGTGACAGACACTTAACAATCAGATGAAGTTACACATATTACAAAGTTTAAGAAGGAACATCTAGAAATTCTGCAAAAGTTTGTCATCACAGATGTGATATGAATGAGCTCACTCATTCTATTTGGCTCGGGGTCTCCTCATAAATTAGAAATTCTTTTACACAAAGTGTTTATACAAATTTTAATCCACAACCTGCTCACTCCATTTTAGTAAAGCATGGAACAAGGACTGTCCTCTTGTCAACATCAAAGAAAGGTAAAGACTGACTTCTTGTGGGAATTACCTCAAAACTGACTTGAGAGGTGGGCACTATTGTGAGCTCCATTTTAAAGATGGGGAAACAGAGGCCTATGAAGAAGTGTCTTGCCCCAAGTCCCACAGTGAAAAGGTGGCTGGAATTTGAACTGTAGGCTCTGCGAAGGGGGAGCCTAATTGTTTTCCCTGTGCCCACCTAGTTCCCAACCTCCTGACCTTTGACCCCTTAAGTTCTGACCCCCAGCCCTCCCACCCAAGCCACAGCCAGACCTGAGAGAGACATGAGGACATTGTTGATGGAGTACACCCAGGTAGTCCGGCCAGAAAAAAGCTGCAAGGCAAGGGGGAGATGGCTCCTGTAAGACCCCAGCAACCCCAACTCCAGGCCCCACCCTTGGCCCCCCTTGACCCACCCCAGGGACTGCCCCTCACCATCTCCAGCGTAGCCTCCTGGTCATTTCGGTTCAGGATAAAAATGCCTTCTTCGGCCCCCAGGAGTAGGTGCTGGTCTAGGCGGCAGACATGATGATGCTAGGGCCTGCTTCATCACATGGGCCCTCCCAGACCCCATATGACCCCAAACACTGATACTGTTCCTTCAATTCTCTACTCTCCCCACCACACTGACATTTCCAGCCTTTGTTTTCACAAATCTGAACTCAAACCCTGACCAGTTCCCTTGAGCTGGTCTCATTCTCACCAGCCTCTGACTTCCCCTGTTCTGGGGGTTCTCCCATCTCTGACCTGCAAACCCTGACCATCTCTCCCCTCAATTCTGACCCCAACATCAGACATGTCTTCCCCAGTAGCCCTCTCAATTCTATCTGTCTTTCTCCCCAGTTCTGGTCCCTGAATGCTAATCCTATCTCAACACTGATGCTCAAATTCAAATACCCTTACATATGGCTCTTTGTGTCCCGTGTGACCCCACAAGCTCTAATACTGTTTCCTTATCACTTACCTCTCACTGACTTTGTCTCCACATCTTTGATCCCTAAACTCTGTCCCTTTCTGCTACATTCTAATCCCTAAAACTCCTGACCCCAAATTGCTGATCCCAGTCTCTCTACCATTAACCTCCAACTGAGGCTGTGTGAGTGTGTGTGTGTGTGTGTGTGTGTACACACTCAGTTGTGTCTGACTCTTTGAGACCTCATGGACTGTAGCTCACCAGGCTCCTCTGACCATGGGATTTTCCAGGCAAGAATACTGCGGTGGGTTGCCATTTCCTTCTCTGGGGCAACTGAGGTTAATGGGGTCCAACTGTCGCAGATCTTATACACCGAACTCTGACCTTTCTGACACTCCTTTTTAAAATTCCTATTTTATTTATCTATTTTTTTTGTGGCTACACTGTGCAGATTGTGGGATCTTAGTTCCCCGGCCAGGGATCAAACCTGTGTGTCCCCTGCAGTGGAAGCACAGAGTCTTAACCACTAGACCCTCAGGGAAATTCCATATCTGACACTCTTGACCTCCAAACTAATTTCCCTAATCTTCACTCTCAAACTCAGCTTCAGTCTACCCAGCTTTGATCCCTAAACCCCAGCTGTAACTCCTGGCTCTGCCCTGCCTCCACTCTGCCACTCCCTACTGTATTAAGACCCTTCCCCTCTCCCTGACTTTCTGCCTTCCACTAAGGGTCCTCCCCAACCCTGCCACATTCTCCGTGGCCGTCCTCAGTACTCACCCTTGGTGGAGGGGTGCGTCCAGGCCGCCGTGCTGTGGATCCGGAGCGGGCAGCCATTGAACAACTTGACAAGAAGGGCACATCCCTAGGTGGGCCATGGGGGGATGGTGCAGCAACAGATCCAGCAAAAGGGGGAGGGGACAGGAAGGCATAGTGGTTAAGACTCAGAAGCAAGAGTGGCAAGGTTCAAATCCCGCCTCTGCCTGCTCAAAGGTTTAGACCTTGGAAACTGTTTAACCTCTCTGTGCCTCAGTTTCCCCATTTTGAAATGGCAGATAATATGTGTCTCTGCAGTATCTGCAGGATGGCATCCCTGACTCACAGGACATGAGTTTGAGCAAACTCCAGCAGAGAGCGAAGGACAAGGCAGCCTGGCATGCTGTAGTCCACGGGGTCACAAAGAGTCGGACACGACTTAGTGACTGAACGCCAACAACTGCAGCATCTACCTCTATCTGTGCAGGTATACACCATGTAAAGACACGCGCTCAGGGTCTTGCACAGAGGCTCTGCTCAGCTAATGTCACCTGCCCCACCCCCCACTCCCAACGGGCATCCCCAGCTGCATCCGGAGATCTCAATCCTCAGCATCACTGGCCTCACCTTTCTCTTCATCTTTTCCTTCTTGGGGGGCAACAGTGGGGGCTGGTCAGGCTCTCGAGGGGCTGGGTTCCAGAGTGAGGGTTCTGAGATGAGGAGGGGAAAATCAGCCCCCAAAGCCCCCCCCAATCCCTGCCCAACCCCCACCTTCACCCACCTCCCACCCCAGCCTGCCCTGTTACCTGAGTGGGCAGTGAGGTGGGGGCTTCGGGTGGCTGGGGGAGGCCCGAGATGGGGGGTGCGTGGGGGGAGGCCCACTGGCACACCGGACCAGCACCCCCGGGCTCAGCTGGCCGTCATCCCCAGTCCCCCCAGGACCCTCATCTGACGGAGAACGGAACTTGGGCTTTGGAAAGAGAGGAGGAGGGTGGGGAATACATTAGATCAACTCAGAGAGAGGGCACCTTGCCAACCACCTCTGCTAGAACCGACATTAGGTCGTGGCTCTGTGATATCTAACCATCCCTCCAACCTTCCCCTCTGACCCACGCCCCAAAATCAACATACTCTAGCAACTAAAGGGGAAGGGTTGGGTGCAGCGGGCTTTCCAAAGACCAGCTACTGACCAGCATCCATTGGGCTAAATATTCTGAGTCCCACCCCTAGGGTCAGGGATGCCATTTCCAGATCCCAGTCATCTGAGTCTCTCAGATCTCAAAGGACCTGGTGTCCCAGACTCCAGCCCAAGAGAGCACTGTATCTTAGTGTCTATGGGCCCTGGCCTCCTGGCCCCCTGCCCCTCATCTCTGTCCCAGGGCCTTACCTTGGGAGGCAGTGGAGGAGGTGTGTCTTCTGCAGGGGTGGGGCTGGAACACAAAGATCGGTCAGCAGGCGGGGGTGTGGGCAACAAGGCCTGGGGAGGGTTGGGGCTGGAGATCTGAGCTCAGGAGGGTCAGAGGGTGACTCAATCTGGGGCTCGAGCTGAGGGCTAAAGGACTGATGACCATGATGATAATGGTACCAGTAACTCTTAGATATCAAGTGCTGACTGCATCAAGTCTCTGCAACTTCACACCCGCCTAGGAACACAGACTATACGGTGCTCCTGGGGGTCAGGTTCTCACCTAGTGCACGTGAGTATTACAGACGAGAGGTGTGCAATGGACAGGTGGGCCCTGAGGCTGACACACGCCTGGGACTGGGGGAGATGGGGGCCTGGGCCAGGAGTTGAGGTTGGGTCTCAGGCAGAGGGCCTGACATAGGGGAAGGTTCAGTCTGAGGGTGGGTGAGAAGATGAAGAAGGATGAGGGGCCCAGGGGTTAAAGGTTAGGGCAGCAGTTGAGGCCTGGGGGTGAGAGGAACATCTGGCAGGAGCTGGGGACTGGAAGGTAGCAGGGGACCCAGGGTTGAGTTGGCTGGGATTGGAGAGGAGGGAAAGGGGAGTCAGGGGTTGGAGGTGAAGGAAGGTGGGGATATTGAGGGTCCAGTCAGGGGTCAGGGGTCAAGGATCAGCACTGATTAGTAGAAGGGAAGCAGGGCTGAGGCTGGGATCGGGGGAAGGAAGATGGGTTGTAGGAAGGTGAGGGCTGGGTGGGGGCCTGCGGAGCTCTTACATGTCCACATCGTCATAGTCATCATCGGACTCTGATAGGTTCCTCCTGAGAAGGAACAGGCATGAGCCTTGGGTGGTCCCCACGCACATCCCTGCCCCACTCCCACCCTGAGGGTCCCTGACCTAGGACTGCCGCTCTTGAAGTCTTCAGGGGGCTGTAGGAGAGCCTGCGGGATAGTAAAGGGTCAGAAGTAGCCCAGGGGGAGAGGAGGGCGGATGGGCAGTCAGGAAGGATCTCACCGTGTCCACCGGGGGCCTGGACTCCATGCCTCTGAACTTCCTGAACTCCATGTGCCGCCCTGGGGGATGGGGGGGCAGTCACACAGTGAGCTGGGGATGAGGATTTGGGAACAGAAAGAATAGAAGTAGGGGTGGGCTCTGGGGTTAGGATCTTAGCACTGGAGCTGTCTCTATAAGGAAGGGATCTTGGTTTACAGGGGTCTCATCTGGGGGCTTCCCAGGTAGCACCAGTGATAAAGAATCCAACTGCCGTCGCAGGGGATGTGGGTTGGATCCCTGGGTTGGGAAGATCCCCTGGAGGAGGGCATGGCAACCTGCTCTAGTATTCTTGCCTGGAGAACCCCATGGACAGAGGATCCTGGTGGGCTAGTCCACGGGATCACAGAGAGTCGGACACAGCTGAGCATATACAGCATTTAGGGGTCAGGAATGGAGATCAGGGAGGTGGGGATTCAAAATGGGTATAGAGTGGTTGCTTTTAAGTTCCATTTGGGGATCAGGGAGCAAAGATTCCTGAGGTCTCTGGGAGTCCTAGTGGTTATGGGAAGCCTCAAGAGGTCTGTTTGCAGGACAGAGAGGTGGGGGTCTCCAGAGGCATTTTGTAGATCAGGTGGTGGTGAGGTTCTCTGGGGTCTCCTGCAGAGTCAGATGGTGATGGGGGTCTCTGAGGGTCTATTTGGAAGTGATGAGGGTCTCTAGGGCAATCTGATGAGGGGGCATCTCCTGGATTATAGAGTAAGGTGTCCAGAAATGTAAAGATTCTCTACTCACGACAGCAATCTGCGTCTGGGATCCCCAGAGAGCTGGCCCGATGGGTGGATCGGATCCGCCGAGGGATGGCTGGGGGGAGCTGGGCAGAGCAGCGGCTGCATCAGACCTGAAGTCCTCCAGCAGCAGCCCCCCCACCCTGTGGGTCCAGGCCGGAGTCCTAGGCCCTCCCATAACCGGTGTGCCCCCCAAGCCCTGTGCCAAGCCACCACCCCATCCTCCTTGACTCTTTTCTAAGAGAGGCAGCAAGGGGGCGCTCCAGGCAGGGAAACAGGTTAAGCAAAGGCGAGCTGGTCCCTCACCTCAGGGTCTTCATCTTCAATCTCGCCCACAGGGGCCCCCTTCCCAGGGTTCCTCAGTTTGTCCAGAAGATCCAGGATCAGGCCCCTGTTGAGCCCGGACTGGGACACCAGCTGATGCTGGAGGAGGGAAGGAGGGTGTCAGCAGATAGGGGGCGGGACTGGAAGGAGGGGGTTGGGATGGGGCTGGAGAATTCAACTAAGAGGAAACTTGGGGGGACGTTGCCAACAGAGGAAGAAGGCAGGGAATTCTGGGGAGCTGCAACCTGGGGGATTCTGAGATGTCTGAAGGTATTAGAAGAATGTGAGGTATTTTGCAAAACTCTAGAAGTGTCTCAGAGGGGACTGGAGTTCCCCTAGAATTCCGGAGCACACCCAGGAATGGGTCCTGAGGCCCTTAGGAATTTGTGAGATTTAAGAACTCAGTGTAGGGAACTTTGCTGGCGGTCCAGGGGTTGAGAATCTGCCTGCCAATGCAGGGGACACAGGTTCTATCCCTGGTATGGAAAGATCCCACAAGTCGCAGAGCAGCGGAGCCCTTGTGCCCTAGAGCCCATGCTCCACAGTGAGAAGCCACCCTAGTGAGAAGCCCGTGCGCTGCGGTGAAGAGAAGAAAGGTCACGGGCTGCAGTGAAGACTCAGCACAGCCAAGAAAGCCAAAAAAGGGGGCCTGGGATACCATTTGAAGAGTCTCGAGGGTCCTAGGGAATTCAAAGGGACATGAAACTTTGAAAGGGCCATGGGGGTTCTGTGAGATGAAATGATCAATGTTGTAGAGGCCCTGGGGAATTCCGGGGGTGAGTTTGGGGAGGCTTCTCAGGGGAGGGAGGCTTACAGTGAGCATCTTGGTGGCACTGGGTCGCTTCTTGGGGCTCTTAGTGAGGGTGACTTTGACAAAGTTGTGGAAAGCAGCCGACCTTGGGAGGAAGAAGGCGAATTCTGGGGTGAGGGGGCCAGAGGCCCTCCCATCTGACCATCACCCTCGGCCCTGCCCTCCCTCTCTCTCCTCCACGTGTCCCTCTCCTACCATTTGCCTTTATCCTTTAGCCTGGGCGGCTGGTAGCCACTCTTGGTCATAAGGAAGAGAACTCTGGAAGAGTAAGGACAGAGCATGGGGCTTAGACTTTCAGTGGCGGCCAGACCTCAAGGCTCCAGGGGCCCCTAATAGCACTGAGGTCGGCAGGGAGCAGAGGGAGGGGCAGAACGAGAATAGGGGTACATTTCACAAGGCATGGGGTGTCCCTTTGAGGGGACACCAGCAGGCTCAGGGGGAGCCTCAACATGGGGCTCCCTAAATTAGGGCCCCTCGTGTGGAGGGATGGAGAAAAGGCTTTCTGGGTTGAGGGGATCCTGAAGTTCTCAGATTGGGCTCAGAGTAAGGGGGTGTCTCCTCTAGGGGATCTTGAGGTGGAGAAACATGCTGGGGGGGCAGGTGGTATTCAGGGTCAGAGTTGAGTGGGGTCTCTGGGACCAGGGGGACCTGCCACATCTGCCTACCTGAGAGGGTGCACGTCAAAAAGTGGTGGCTGTAGCTCGGCTAATTCGATGGCTGTGATGCCCAGAGACCAGATATCACACAGCTCATTGTATCCCCCCTTCAAGGCCACGGCCGCCACTTCCGGAGCCATCCTAGGGGCAGAGACCCTCGGAGAACCAAGGAGTGACACAAGAAGGGGAAGGGGAGACAGAGGAGAATGGGGCAGGCATAGACAGAGCCAGATGCAGAGGGAAACATAAAGATGGAGAGAGACCGAAATAAAGACTTCCCTGGTGGACCAGTGGCTGAGACTCCATGCTCCCAGGGCAGGGGGCCTAGGTTCAACCCCTGGTCAGGGAACTAGATCCCACATGCTGCAACTAAGACCTAGCACAATCAAATAAATATTAAAAAAAAAAAAAAAGATGGAGAGAGATAAAGGCAAAGAGATAGAGACAGGCTGGAAGACAGAGACTAAGAGATAGTGAGACAAACGTGGACAGATATGGAAAGACAGACAGACCAGGACAAAAGTCAACATAAACCCTGGGAGGAATGGCTAGAGGGTGCACAGAGAGACCTAGGTAAACGGAAAACTCCAAAAAGACCCAAAGAGCAGATGCACTGTTTACCATCTGAACCACCAGGGAAGTCCGGTCCAGAGAAAGGTAGAGGTGGGCAAAAAAGCCAGTACTGAGAGTCCCAGAGATCTGGGCTGGTGAAAGCCACGCCACCCCACACCACTTCTAGCTGCCAGCCAGGCATCCCTCACCAGTAGGGCGTCCCAATGAAAGAGAGGCGTCGAGCCAGCGTTGCCCCGATCTGGGCCGAGATACCAAAGTCAGCTGGAGACAGAAGGAGAGACATAGTGACCTGGGGTCCTCTGTCCCCTCAGTCTCCCCTCAGGCCCTCAGTCAGCCCCTCTCCCCATCCCCACCAGCCACACTCACCCAGTCTGACCTCCCCAGCATCGTTGATGAGGATGTTGGCTCCCTGGGGGAAAAGGAGGGATTCGAGGTTGTCAGAGATACCCCCAAGTCCAATGCTGCTGACCCTCCTGACTCCTGTCTCCCGGGTCCCCCACCCACCAAGGCCAGCCACCTCTCTGTCCCTAGATCACCTTGATGTCCCGGTGGATCTTCTTCTGTGAGTGCAGATAGGCCAGTCCCTGGGGAGGAGGGCACAAGTGGGGGCTATGAGCGTCCAGAGGCAAGAGCAGGGCCCTGCCCCACCCCAAGCCCAGAGAGCATCCCCTTACCTGGAGCACTTCCCGGCAGACGTAGCTGATCTGGAGCTCTGACAGGGAGCCTGTCACTGCAAGAGGTCACCCAGGCACTGTGTTGGGTGCAGGCCAGACCCGTGGCCACCACCCACCCCAGCTGAAAGAGCACCACGCAGGGAGGGGAGAACTGGGATGGGACACGTGGGAGGAGGAGGCAGAGAGGCAGTCAGCAACAGAGAGAGGCAGCGATGCAGGGAACCAGATAGACTCATTCAATGGGATTATCTGCTACATGTCTACTGTGTGCCAGCCACTGTGGCAGGCAGCAGGGATACAGCCGTGGACAAAAGAGGCAGAGATCCCTGCCCCCATGGAGAGAACGTTCTGGCACAGGAGACGGATGGCAGACAAGATAAACAGGTAAGATACATGATACACGAGACGCCAATAAATAGTAAGAAGAAAAATTAAGCAAGAAAAGATAACAGGAAATATGTGTGGGAAATACGTGTGGGAAGGAGTATGACATTTTACACAGGTTGATCAGTGAAGGTGACTCCGAGAAGGTGGCGGGGGTGGAGATGGGGAGCAGTCCCACTCGGAAAGGGAAAGGCAAGTGCAAAGGCCCAGAAGCAGGGGAGTGCCCCCGGTGGGGCTGGAAAGCAGAGGAGTGGGTGGAGCAGGGTTGAGGGCGCCAGCCTGGGATTGCCAGTGGGGGCCAGACTCATGGGCGGTGTTGAGAAACTTGGGCTTCACTTTAGGGGGAGGTGGAGGGCATGGGACAGCTCTGAGTGATGTCACTCTGTAGAACGAGGAAAGGCAGAGAGAGACGGGAAGAGACATAGAGAATCAGGGACAGACCCAAGCTGAGGCAGAGAAAGACAGACATGGCCAGAGATACCCAAACTGGGAAAACAGACACATTGAGAAAGAGAGACACAAAGAGGTGAGGAGAATACACCAGAGAGAGATAGCAGACTCAGGGGGTCAGAGACTCGGTCTGACGGGCTGCTGGGGTGAGTCACTTCCTTTCTGTGGGCCTCAGTTTCCCCCACCCGCCCTGAGGACTTCTTAATGAAGTCCTTCCTTTCCTGACGTTTGAGGTCTAGGGCTGGAGGGAGACTGGGAGACTGGGAGATGGTCATAGATAGAGGTGCACATCAGAAATCTGATCAAGGCCCACCCTGCCCCCACCCTCCAGTGCTCCAAGACAGTGAAAAGCAGGCTGAATTAGAAATGCATCCACTCATTAAATGAACAGATGGGCACCGACGATGAGCTAGAAACGCAGAAATACTCAAAGGCATGAATAGACCTCGGTGAGAAAATGCAGGCACAGGGGGAGACGGGGCAGGGAAAGTCAAGGGATTGTTGCAGAAAAACCAGAGCTGGACTCTCAGGTCCTGAAGGATATAGGGTTCAGGGCCCGCTTGGGTACCACAGTCTGCCCAGCATCTTCCAGGCCAGGCCTGGTGCAGAGGAGGGGCTGTGTGTGAAATATAGACCAGAAAGATAGTCCCTGGAGATGCAAGGGTAGAGGGACAGGATAGGTGGATTGGAGGGCCAAGGGCTGCCTGAATCTCCTTGCCCCACCACTCACCTTGGTAGATGTCCTGGAGAGAACCAGCCCCACAGAATTCCATGCAGATCCAGAGTTTCTGCAGCCTACAACAGTTCAAGAGCAATAATAATAATAGCCGTAATAAGTCATTATTTATAGGACAGTTCCTGGCTCACTGTCTATCCTATCCTAGTTCAACAAGAACTTGAATGTAAGAGCTGTCATCTCTCTACTGCCTACCAGAGTGAGATCATCCCATTTTACAGATGGGGAGGTTGAGGCTCAGAGAAGAAAATATATATTTAGGGTCAACTGGACCAAACCCAGGTCCCTGGGCTCCTACCATGACGTTCTCTGTTGTCCCATGCTAACCTAGGAGACAGGGCAGAGACTTCACAGGTTGTGGAAGTTCAGAGGGGACAGAGGAGCCCAGGATGCCGGGTCTGGGGGGGGGGGGGCAGAGATCATTCCTGGGGCATCTGGGATATTCAAGGGTCAAGGAAATTAGGGGTTCATATTAAAGGAACAGAAAGTGAAACTGGGGGACCTGCAAGTCAGAACAATGATCAGTTTTAGGGGGACTTGGTTTCATCTTTGGTTACCACAAAGGGATCAATTTAGTGAAAAATGCTAGTTATTTATTGGAGATGAGATTTGGAGGTGCTCTGGTCAAACAAGTGGGACTTCGGGCTGGGGATCAAGTTAGGAGGCCTCAGTTAAAAATGGAGGTCCGGGATTAGAGGTTAGGTTGGGGGGCGCCTGGTCAGGAATGGGAGTTGGGGGCTGGGCTGAGGGGCAGGGCAGGTCTGCAGCTCATCACCAGAGATAACTCCCATGGTAGGCCACGATGTTGGCGTGCCGACAAGTTTTCAAGATGAGGATTTCCTTCTGAAGGGTGGAAACATCATCGTCTGCGAGGAGGGGCAGAAGAGAAAAGGCTACTGCAGGGAGGGAGTATGGGGGAGATCCCAGGGTCCCAGGAGGTGGGGGCAGGGGAACGAGGGCCTGGGTCCTCTCCTCACCAGGCTCCATCTTCACCATCTTCAGGGCCACCAGGTCCCCTGTCACCTTCTCTCGAGCCTTGTAAAGGGGAAGTTGGCAGTCAGGCAGGCTCCATTTGCCTGAGGTCTTCTTCAGCATCCCCGAACCCAAGCCGAGGACTGGGACCCTCTCGTATCCCTATCCCTTCTTGGGGCTCACCCCCAAGGTCACAGGTTTGAGGGTGTCGGAGAAGGAGGGGGTTCCTCACCTTGAAAACTTCCCCATAGGTGCCGCCACCCAGCCGCTGCAGCAGGTCATAGTGGTCCCGGGGGTCCCTGTTAAAGATGTCAGGGTCTACGAGGTCCATTCCTGGGGGCCGGAGCTGGGCCTGCGCCCAGGGGCCAGCAGGGCCTCAGGGCTCCGAATGCTGGCACCTCCCTCCCTCCCCACACGCCCTGCACCCGCCTTGCCTCCACCGGCTGTGGCCTCCCCCCTCCCCACTCTCGCTTCCTGCCCCAGCACAGAGCTGTGCAGCCGGCGGCTCCACCCCCTGTCCCCTGGGCCCTGGCAGCCTGTGAGGGGCAGCTTGCCTTGGGACCCAGGGGACCCCCCCCCTCCACCTCCAGGGCCCTGGGCTGCATGTAAACCAGATGCAAACTATCTTCACTGTGACCTGGAGGGTGCCCTCACCCTCCCCCGTTCTGGGCAGCAGCTAAAAACTACACTTGAACCTCTGCTGAATGCTGAGTGTTGGGCCACAACCTGGAGATGGCAGGTTTACACCGGGATGAACATGCAGAGCACATTATTGTTCACTCATACAGGGACACATACAGGCACTTAGTGGTAACTCCCTGTGTGGAGCGTAGGCCAGTCGGCGTGCACACACCTGGATACCCGTGTGCACGTATGTAGATGTACCCAGAGCATATACATATAATAACACAAGCATGTGCAGTCATGCCTGCAGTGGACACATGCAGGGCGCTCGCCTTCACTCGTAAAACGAGCCTATGGGGACTGGGCGTGATCTGGCGGGGTCCACGAGTCCCTCCCTCCGCCCCTGCCGGGCTGAGCACAACAGCTTTGCGGGCCACTACCCTCGGCGTTAGGGTTAAGTGTGGGGGACCAGCGTGGGGGACCTGCGAAGCTCAGGATCCTGCCTCAGGCAGGGGCCGAGGCCTGGGGCCAAGGGGACCTCAGAGAGCACCTTCTTCGGCATATGCCCATGGACCAAAAGGATTGTACTGATGGAACCCCAGCAGTTTTGAGTTCACAGCAGCGCGCATCGCAATGTGCGTCCACGCCGCCACGGATCAATCTACTTCGCCATAAGTCCGCGTTCACGCGCCTGGGATTATAACTGGATACCCGAGGCCCGGGAAAAGCTTAGTCCCGCCCCCTCGCCGCGAGAAGGCGCCTGCGCGCTTGGTTTGACTAGGTCTTTTCTCGCGCCGTAGCTTCTGCTCGAGTAGAGCGTATGCGCACGCGCTAACTGCGCCGGCCGGGAAGAAGTCACGCGGCAGCCGGAAAGCGTGGCAGCCGCCGCAAGACCCAAAGCAAGATTCACCGCCCCCCGGCTGGAGAGAAAATAATTACGTAGTTTCCGTTTCCACCAACTCTTCCTCTTCCGGTCTTCGAAGACGCTTTGCCGGCAGGGTCTTCTTCGGCTCTAACCCTGGCGTGAGAGGCGCCAGCAGTCATGGCGATGTTTGAGCAGATGAGAGCGAACGTGGGCAAATTGCTCAAGGGGATCGACAGGTCTGAGCCCGGTCGGAAGGAGCGTTTCTGTCCAAGAGGGGTGGAGGAGAGCGTTTTCTGGAGTCAGCAAGAGGTGGTCAGCATCCTGGGCTTGCCCAGGGGTGGGATTTTTCAGTCAATCTAGAGCAGTTGTTTAAAAAAACAGCATTGTATAGATAGGCCTAAAGGCAGGAGGTAGCCTTGCCTGCCGCTCAGTACGCTTTAATACCTTAAGGCCGCCCTCTCTGCTTAACTTAACCCTCTCTCAGCCCCTCAATTTTCTCTCTCTGCTCTCAGTCTCCCTGAGCCTCTCAGTGCTTCTTTGTGGCTCCCCTTCCCCCCCTCATTTCATTCATCGAACACCTGTTTACTAAAAGCTACGCTGTGAATTCTGGGCAATGGTGCGGACCAGAGATAACCAAAGACAGCCACTGGCCATCCTTTCATGGAGTTCTAATTCAGACAAACCGGACGGTAGACAGTAATAGCCAGGAGTGGTCAAGGCGGTGATGGGGGAAGCACACGTAGATTGGTGGGGGCTGGGATGCGGAAAACTAGGCAGGAGAGAATGGGCTGGACCAGAGTGGGGCTTGGGGATGGGAGGAAGAGGTGGATATTAAAGATGTCCAGGAGGCCAGATGTACAGGCCGCAGGGGCTGGTTGGCTGAGAGATTGAGGAGGCACTTTTCAGAAAAAAACCCAGAGCTCTAAACCCAGCCCGGGGTTTAGAGCTGGGGCTGAGGTCTGGGATATGGAGAAGTTTCATCAGAGGTTATAGAGCTGATTTAATATTTGAGTAGAGCAAGTGGCCAGTGACAGAGGGAGGGAGGAAAGGAAGAGGAGGAGGAGCAGGCTACATTCCGCCCCCACTCCTCAGCTCTTGTCTCTGCTCACTCATTTTGTTTCTCCTCCAGGTACAACCCTGAGAACCTGGCCACCCTGGAGCGCTATGTGGAGACACAGGCCAAGGAAAATGCCTATGATCTGGAAGCCAACCTGGCTGTCCTGAAACTGTGAGTATCTGCCTCCATTCCCACCCCATTCCCATAGTCAGCAGCCTGCCACTTCCAGCACTGGGTAGGGTGGGAGTGAGGGGTAATCTGCAGGATGTGAGTTCTCTCTCTTTTTTTAAAATTGGAGTATAGTTGACTTATAATGTTATATTAGTTTTAGATGTACAACATAAGTGTTTGGGTATTTTTATAGGTTATACTCCATTTAGAGTTATTATATAATGGGGGTTACAGCCCCTGTGCTGTTCATTGTGACTTTGTATCTTACTTATTTCATATATATTTTGTTCCTCTTAATCCCCTTCCATCATCTTGCCTCCCCCCATCCCATTCCCATCTCTAACCACTAGTTTGGTCCCTGTTTCTGTTTTGTTGCTTTCATTTTACTCTTTAGATTCTACGTATAAGTGAAAACATACGGTATTTGCCTTTCCCTGTCTGACTTAACTTCACTAAGCGTAATATTCTCCAGGTCCATCCATATTGTTGCAAAAGGCAAATTTTCATTCTTTTTCCTTTTTTTTTTTTTAAATGGGTGAATAATATTCCATTGTGTGTGTGTGTGTTTATATGCACCACATCTTCTTTATCCATTTATTTGTCAGTGGACACTTAGGTTGCTTCCAGATCTTGGCTACTGAAAATAATGCCCCTGTGAACACTGGGGTGCATGTATCATTTCAAATTAGTGTTTGTGTTCTTTCTTTATACATATATACACGCACATACCGAGGAGTGGAATTGCTGGATCCCGTGGTAGTTCTAGTTTTAATTTTACGGGGACCCTCCCTACTGTTTTCCATGGTGGCAGCACCAGTTGACATGACGCTATCAAGCGTTCTCTCCTCCACATCCTTGCCAGTGTTTTGTTATTTGTTGTCTTCTGGTTGATAGCCATTTTGTCAGGTGCGTGATTCTGAATTGCATTTTCCTGATGTTTAGTGATGTTGAGCATCTTCTCATGTGCCTGTTGGCCATCTTTGTGTCTTCTTTGGAAAAAAAAAAGTCTATTCAGAAATTTCTGAAAGTGTTTTGGGGGATTTTTGGTATTGAATTGTATGACCTCTTTCTCTCTTTTGGATAGGATGTGGACAGAATGTGCGAGACTAGGGAGCCAGGAAGTAGGGGCAGGAGGAGGGATGGTTTTTGAAAACTTAGTTACAGGGGCTGCAGTCTAGCAGTTAAGACTCCAGCCTTCCACTACAGGGGACACGAGTTAGATCCCTGATTGGGGAACTAAGATTCCACATGCCTTGCGGTGCAACCCAAAAGTAAATAAATAAATAAATAGAAATCATAACAAAGCCCACGTAACAGGCTGCTGCTGCTGCTGCTAAGTCGCTTCAGTCGTGTCCAACTCTGTGCGACCCCATAGACAGCAGCCCACCAAGCTCCCCTATCCCTGGGACTCTCCAGGCAAGAACACTGAAGTGGGTTGCCATTTCCTTCTCCAGTGCATGAAAGTGAAAAGTGAGAGTGAAGTCACTCAGTTGTGTCTGACTCTTAGCGACCCCATGGCCTGCAGCGCACCAGGCTCCTCCATCCATGGGAGTTTCCAGGCAAGAGTACTGGAGTGGGGTGCCATCGCCTTCTCTGTAACAGGCTGCTACAGAAAGCAAATCTGTGGTTTAGCGTGGAGTTATAAATGAACACCTGTGTAATCAGCATCCCACTTGCAAAATGGGTGTTGCTAGCACCCCTGTCCTTTGCCCCGTGTGTTTTGTGCCAACCACCCTGACCCTGGTGACCACTCCTGTGCTCTCATGGCCTGGCTCTGTGTGAATTTACCACACGCTTGCAGGCGTATGTACACACATACACATCCTGATTCGCTTAGCTCAAATCTGCCTTGAACTTCTCAAATCTGCTTTGAACCGAACATAAGAGTAGCCATACGACTGGAGCTCTTCTGCGCCTGTGTCTGGCAGCTTGCACTCAGCCCTGGGTTGTGAGCTCCACGCTTCTCCTGTGTGGCTGCAGTTGGTTGTCATTGCTGTGTAGTGTTCATGTGGAACCAGGTCCTAATTATCTGTTACCCCGTCGGTGAATATTTGGTTTCTTCTTTCTAGATGCTTTATTGACACACCGTTATTGTTCCTTGTTTTAGTCACTAAGTCATGTCCAACTCTTTTTCAACCCCATGAGCTGTAGCCTGCCAGGCTCCTCTTGTCCATGGGATTCTCCAGGCAAGAATCCTGGAGTGGGTTCCCATTTCCTTCTCCAGGGGATCTTCCCGACCCAGGGATTGAACCTGTGTCTCCTGCATTGGCAGGCAGGTTCTTTACCACCGAGCCTCCAGGGAAGCCCAACTTCCAGCTTTGTGATGTTTAGAGCTTCCATGACCTCGATTTCGCCATCTATAAGATGTGTGTTGGTGAGGTCGTTTAGCTTGTTTGTGGTGGTAACCACTGCCTAGTGAGCACTCCCTGTGTGGTACCTGCTGTGCTATAACCTTTGTATTAACTCACTTTGAGGGTATGTTTTGTTTGTGAGGTAGATACAGTTGGGTTTTTTAATGTGTTTTGGTTTTTTTGTGGCAGCACCACACTGGCATGCAAGATCTTAGTTTCCTGAACCCCCTGCAGTGGAAACACAGAGTCTTAACCATTGAACCACCAGGGAAGTCCCGATACAGTGGTTTATTCTCACCTCTTGCAAGAGAGGAAACTGGTGCACAGAACATTTATTAATTTTTAGAATCTTACTTCATTATTTATATTTTTGCCTGTGCTAGGTCTTCGATGCTGTGCAAGCACTTTCTCTGGTTGTGGGGGGCTAGTCTAGCTGAGCTGCACAGGCTTCGCATTGCTGTGGCTTCTCTTGTGGAGCACAGGCTCTAGGGTGCATGGGCTTCAGTAGTTGTGGTGCATAGGCTTAGCTGCCCTGTGGCATGTGGGATCTTCCCAGACCAGGGAAGTCCACTTATTTTAAATGCTCCATGCCGGGGCTTCCCTGGTGGTCCTATGGTTAAGAATCTGCCTTGCAGTGCAGGGGGACACAGGTTCGATCCCAGGTACAGAAAGATCCCACAAACCACAGGGCAGCTAAGCCTGCGTGCCACATCTACTGAGCCTGAGAGCTTCAGAGCCTGTGCTCTGCAACAAGAGAAGCCTGTCCATGGGGATTCTCCAGGCAAGAACACTGGAGTGGGTTGCCGGTCCCTGCTCCAGGGGATCTTCCCAACCCAGGGATCGAACCCAGGTCCCCCGCATTGCAGGTGGATTCTTTACCATCTGAACCACCAGGGAAGCCCAACAAGAGAAGCCAGCATACTTCAACTAGATAGTAGCCCCTGCTTTCTGCAACTAGCAGAAGTCCACGCACAGCCACAAAGACCCAACACAGCCAAAAATAAATTATTTTTTTAAAAAGTAGTTCAGGGCCACTCAGCAGTGAAGTTTACATCCAGGCAATTGGCTCCAGAGGCTTGACCACTGCTACTTATGTACTCATTTGTGAATCACTTAACACTGTGTGCCTTACTGAGTGGTTGTGAGGATTAACTGTCTCCGTCTACGGAGCAGGAAAGTAGAGGTCAGGGAGCTAAGGTCCCAGCCAGACAGTGGGGTGGTTGGTATCAGAGTGCCGACATGTCCAGCTCCCAGACTCCAGGCGGAAGCAGCGAGCAGCCTTCCTGGCACCTGGTGAGGCCCAGGGACAAGGAGATGGCACTGCTACTGCATCTCTTGTTTCCCTTCTCAGGTACCAGTTCAACCCGGCCTTCTTCCAGACCACAGTCACCGCCCAGATCCTGCTGAAGGCCCTCACCAACCTGCCCCACACCGACTTCACGCTGTGCAAGTGCATGATCGACCAGGCCCACGTATCCTTCCCGCTTCCGGGCTGGGCCTGGGGGAAGAGAGGGAGCAGGGGAGACGGATTCACAGGGGCGTGCTCTTGAGTTCGGACACAGACACCGATTGCCTGCTCTGGTCTTGGCCCCAGGCTGGCTGCGGCTGGGGCAGTACCGTCACGGAGCTCACAGTCTAGCGGGGGAGACCAGTCCTCTCTGGAGTAGTCAGGACTTCGGGTGTGAGGGGCCAGAGGAGGCACCTGAACTTGCCTGGAAGCCAGGAAATCTTCCTGGAGGAGGGAGCAGATGAAAGATGAGGGATTAGGTGATTCGTAGGGAAGGGTGATCCAGGCAGAGGGGAGCATGTGTAGGGAAAGAGGAAGAAAAGAGCTCAGTGCCATGTTAGAGTCAGTAGAGGATGTTCAGCTTAGCCACAGAGTTGGTTAGACTCAGAACGAGCACTAGGGAGCTGAAGAAGGCATTAAGGCTGCAGAGTGATGGGGGAGAAACATGCTTTAGAAAGATTGCCATGAGGCTTCCTAGCTGAGGAAAGACCACCAGGCCAAAGGTCGGAGCCATGAAGAGCTGGCTTGTCGGCTTCCCCTTCATTCTGCGTATCCCCAGGGACTGGCCAGTGTCTGTCTGGTACAGCGCTGGTCTCCAGTGAAGAGATGTTGAGTGAGATACCACTAAGCTGGCCTACTCATTGGCGGCTGGGCTGAGAAATGTCTTCCTCATTGAACCTGCTCCGCCAGGTGTGTCCACAGGGGTACCCGCCTTCCGACAGACAGTCCACCTCCCCCAGAGGTCTGTTCTGGTGGCTTAAAAACCACATAGGATCCACTGTTGAAAGTCCAACAGAGTGTACCATGAAGAAACCAAGGCTTCCTCCCTCCTCACCCCGCGGCCACTCGGCCCGCGGCCACCAGCTCCCCTCCCTGAAGGCCACAGTTGTTTACAGTCCTCTGCCTTTCCACAGATAGCCTGCGGATACAGAAGTGCAGGTGTGCACGTTTATATACACCCGTTCCTCCCTACCCAGTGACGGGCTGTTACACACGTCTTTCTGCATCTTGCTTTTTTCATCTTGCTAGAAGTGTGTCTCATCACGTTTTCCACATCAGTTCTGTAAGGGGTGACTCGATCTCAGTGTGTGAGGCGGCCCCTGTTGAGTTGTCCCCAGCTCTGGATCCTTAGGTTCTTGCTCATTTTTGCCGTGACAGACACGGTGAGCTGTGGTGAGCAGGAGGTGGGTGGGGTGGTTGTGGGCGGGGCAGTCTTGGGCGCAGCAGCAGCCTCCTCTGTTTGGAAGGCCTTTTGCCCTTAACGCCTCCCCCCCAGCAAGAAGAACGGCCCATCCGGCAGATTTTGTACCTCGGAGACCTGCTGGAGACCTGCCATTTCCAAGCCTTCTGGGTAATTTCCCTGGGGCCCCGGGGTAGGGTGGTGACTGAGCCGTGCAGAAAAGGCTGCTGGAAATCAAGACCACACACATTTATTGGCTTCTTCCGTGGCAGCGGGCCCTGTGTTCAGAACTCTGCGTGTGGGATGGCATGGAATGGTCATCCCCACCTGGAGCCAGGACACCCAGGTCCTCTCGTCTGCTGACAAAGTTCAGGCTTTCTCTCCCTCTCTCTCACTCTCACACACACACAGAGGCACCTGTTCTTCCAGCAAAAGTCCTCTGTCCTCTAAATACTCTACCCCCACGGGACTTCCCTGGTGTCCAGTGTTTAAGATTCTGTGCTTTCACAGCAGTGGAACCCGAACCAGGAATGGGTTCAAACCCTGGTTGGGGAACTAAGATCCTGCATGACATGGGACATGGCCACATAACAACAGTTGAATAAAGAGTAAACTCTGTTCCCCTTTTCTTGTCCTAATTGGACCTGGTGTCCGAAGGAGGAGTCCACATGGCCTCCTAGCTCTCACCTCCACTCCCAGACCCATCTCCTCCCCCAACCTCCAGCCCTGAAGCTCCTATCTTATCATACCCCACTGCACTCCATGACTGCTCATTTTTCTGAAGAATAACTCATAGCCACTCTTTATTCTTAGGTACTTGAAAGGGCAGGTCTGTGATCCTTCCATCACCCTGACTTCTTAGTTTCCAGATTTCTTGTTCTCCCTGGGCCCTGAGCTCTTCACTCCCTCCCCTCACATCCAAGATGAGACCAGGTCTCAGCACACTGAATCCCTAAGAAGTTAAAAAAAAAAACAAATATGAAACTAATACTTGTGCCTTCATGAAATCTGACGTCATTAGTCTGGGTGCAGTCTAGGCTTAGTGATTTTAAGCAATTATCCCTGGTGATTTTGCTACCCGGCTAAGTCCGGGAATTACTGACCTGTACTTGTCTTCATCAGCAATTGCCTCATCTGCCCGTGAAGGTCAAACATTTCCAGCCTCTGACCACTTCCTCCTCGCCCCTCGCTTCCCAGCTCGCCCCCATAAGGCCTCCGACCCGACATTCTTGGGCCTGATCGGCAGCCCCAGTCCTCTGTTCTGCTTCCTCCTTCACAAACCGTGTGCTCCTCACCTGGGGCTGCGGGGCTGCAGGAGGCTGGAGAGGAGCTGTTCGTGCCCACCCACAGCCGGTCCTTGCTTCCCTCCCCGTGTTCCTGGATGGCTCTCCGCAACTCCTCACCACTGCCTTTCTCCTCACCTCAGCCTATGACCTGGCTTCTCATTTCATGTGAAAATAGAAGTGGCCAAAGCAGAACTTCCCACCCCTGACCCAACATCTCCTGGCAGCTGACCAAGCCCTGTTCTGCTCTAGTGGGTGACCCGTCCCTCCTCCTCCAGTGCGCTGACCCCTAACCCTGCCCTCTCGCCCACTCAGTGGCGTCACACCAGTCAGTCTCCCCACTCTGCAAACTTGACCTTCCCACACTGTTTCCGTCCCCATGCAACATGTCCACGCTGCAGTGGGTTCTAACATAAAAAAGAACTCCCCCTGCACCTCCACACTCCCCACCAGCTCTGCCACGGCCCCCTCCCTTTGCTCCCTTTCTAGCCTTGCTCCTGGCTGGGAGCCCAGCTGCCCCAGTCTGCCTGGGGCTTTCCCGGTTTTAAAGCACAAAGTCTCACATCCCAGGCGAATCAGGGCTGTGGGTCAGCCCACCCCAGGACAGGTTGCCTGTGTTCAGCCTCGTCTTATCCCTCTGCTCACGTGAACCTATGCCATTCAGGCTTTTGTGGCCAGCCCTCTGACGCCTGACTCAGGCACAGGCCACTGAAGCGCTCTTGCTGAGACCCACAGTGACACCCCATTGCTAGATCACGTGGGAAGTTCTCAGGCCCCAGCTCACCTGCCTGGCCAGTGTCTCTTGGCTTCCAGGACAGCTGCTCTCCCACCTTCCTCCTGCCGAGCTGGCCGCTCCCTCTCATGGTCCTAGTGGGTTCCTCGGCTCCCTCCCTGATGTTGGGGGAGCCCTTGCTGGGAGGGTGACATTTGAGCAGAGGCCTCAAGGAGGTGGGAGTGCTAGCCATGGGGGAAGAGAGTTCCAGACCCCGAAACAGCCAGCGCTGAGACCTTGAGGTGGGCGGATGTCTGGCAAGTCTGAGGGGCAGCGAGGAGCCCCTGTGTTTGGAGTGAGGTGGCAAGTGGGAGGAGGTGACGGGTAGTTCCCAGGGGGTTGTGGAGGGTGGGCTCATGGGCCGTGGTAGGGCCGTTGCCCTTTTCTCTGAATTAGGTGAGATCTGAGAAGAGGTGGTTGAGTGCAGGTACCTCTCATCTGTCTCCTCTCTTGTCGTTTCATGGGAAAATAGAAGCGGCCAAAGCTGAATTTCCCGCCCCCAGCCAGTGCTGAGGCCTTGAGGTGGCTGAGTGTCTGGCATGTCTGAGGGGCAGTGAGGAGGTTGGAGTGAGGGGGTGAGTGGGAGCAGGTGATGGGCAAATCCAGGGGAGCCTGCCAGGTGCAAACCCCACTCTGTGATTTTGGGCGAATCTCTTAGCTGCTCTGAGCCTTGGTTTCCCCATCTCTAAAATAGGAGAAAAACCAGCATTGTTACATCATAAGGTTGCATACAGAAGAAGGGCTGGCCTGTGGGGTGAATGCTAGAGTGTTCGCTTCTCTTATTTTATTATCGGGGTTAATCTTCTTGGCATTATTTATAACTTTTTTTCTTTGGCCACATGGCTTGTGAGATCTTAGTTTCCTGACCAGGGATTGAATCCAGGCCCTTGGCAATGAAAGTGCCAAGAGATCAGCCCTGGGATTTCTTTGGAAGGAATGATGCTAAAGCTGAAACTCCAGTACTTTGGCCACCTCATGTGAAGAGTTGACTCACTGGAGAAGACTCTGATGCTGGGAGGGGTTGTGGGCAGGAGGAGAAGGGGACGACAGAGGATGAGATGGCTGGATGGCATCACTGACTCGATGGATGTGAGTCTGAGTGACCTCCGGGAGTTGGTGATGGATAGGGAGGCCTGGTGTGCTGCGATTCATGGGGTTGCAAAGAGTCGGACACGACTGAGCGACTGATCTCATCTAATCTGAACTACTGGACTGCTGAGGGGTCCCCTTGACATTACTGATAATTAACGTTATTGTGAACATCGTCTTTCCCCTCACAGCAAGCCCTGGATGAAAACATGGACCTCCTGGAAGGTATAACCGGCTTTGAGGACTCTGTCCGAAAATGTAAGTTCCTCTCTGAGCTTGAGCTCCCTGAGGGGAGGGAGTGGCAGCAGGTTCTGAGTGTGGCCCTTCGTCTTTGTCCCTAATTTCCGCAGTTATCTGCCATGTCGTGGGCATCACGTATCAACACATCGATCGCTGGCTGCTGGCTGAGATGCTCGGGGATCTGACAGGTAAGGCCTTCTCTGGGTCCCTAGTGCCATCTAGGAGGTCAGGTGAGCAGGGCAGTGGGCCTCAGCCAGCTCCTCACATGGGCCCACTCCTGCCTTATCAGGTCATTATTAAAGGCCCAGTCCAGAGAGGAAATAAGGAATTAATATAACACCTCCCTTGCCTTTTCAGACATCCTACAGCATTCATTCATTATTCTGCATAAATTAGTTGAATGCTCACTCTGCACTGTTCAAGCCCTGGGGGCACGGCGGTGAACAGCACAGAATGGCTTAGATTCATTCTCATGGAGGTAGCAAAACATATGACAAATAAAGCTGTTCGAGTCTAGTGGGATTCATGCATGACAACCCCTAGAGAGGGCCAGGAGGGTGGGGAGTGAGGGAGCAGGAGGCACGTGGAGCTGGAGGCGCAGCCTCTGGAGTGAGGCATGCAGCCTGAGGGCAGAGGGAATGTGAGGATGCAGTGCTCAGAGAGCAGCCAGGAAGCCCTTGGCCGGGCTGGGTGAGCCAGGGGGCGGAGCCAGGGCAGAGAGGTGGTGGGGGGAGGGGTTTCAGGCACTGAAGGGCCTCCTGCCTGAGGACTTTGTCCTTTATCCTGAGTGAGATGGAGCCACTGGAGGGTCTGAGCAGAGGAGGACATGATTAGATTTATATTTCTAAAGATCCCTCTAAAAAGAAAAAAAGTATGCATATTTGCTCATTTTTCAAAAAGAAATACAGGAAGGGAAAAATTTTTAAACAAGGAAAATGGTTACTTCTTGGGAGCTGAGGGTGAGAACAGGGAGGAGAGTTGGGGGATTGGGGGTGAGATTTCTCTGAGCACCTTGGATAGTTTTGCCTTTTAAGCCAGATGAAACATTGTTTTCAGTGGAAGCTAATTTTTTCTGGACACTGTGTCGGGCACTATACTAAGTGCTTTACATCGCTTCCATATTTTATGTGTTTAAAAGTGAAATTAAATCAGAAAGAGATGAAACAACCCTTAGAGTTGAACTTAAAGAGAGGCAGATGAATCTGTATCAAATTGATAGTAGTCACACAGAAAAGCATTATTTCAAGTTATAGAACACTTCTCTGGCTAGAAAATATCTTTTTTTTTTTTTTTTTTTGGTGTTGTTCACTCACTAAGTCCTATCTGGCTCTTTGAGACCCCAGGGACTGCAGCATGCCAGGCTCCCCTGTCTTCACTGTCTCCTGGAGTTTGCTCAAACTCACGTCCACTGAATCAGTGATGCTAGCTAACCATCTCATCCTCTGCCGCCCCCTTTCTAAAGGCAAGGAAGAGCTGCAAAGAAATTCTTAAACGTGGTACCACAAGCTTACTGTTCTTGGTAATGATGAAATCATCATTTTGAAGCCATCTCAATGTAGATTGGGGGAAAAGCAGAGAGGCAAGTGCTCTGCTGTTTTTAGGAGCTGAGCTTTTACCCTGGGAGACTCGAGAGGTAAATAGAAAACGCAACTCAGAAGCCCTCTAGTGGGAAGGATGAGAAAGCTAAAAGGCTCCCCCTGGCTGCTGTTTTGGAGAATGAACTGTAGGAGCCCCAGGCTGGCAGCCCGAGGCCAGATCTGCCCAAGGCAGGCAAGGAGGACACCCTGAGTGCACCCCCCATCCCCAGTACTGGGGGATCCGTGTGCAAAGCCCCTGCGCTGCTGTGTCCCCTGCAGACAGCCAGCTAAAGGTGTGGATGAGCAAGTATGGCTGGAGCGCCGACGAGTCGGGCCAGATCTTCATCTGCAGCCAGGAGGAGAGCATTAAGCCCAAGAATATCGTGGAGAAGATCGACTTTGACAGTGAGTAGTGGCCCGAGCCTCAGGCTGTGAGGCTGAGGAGGGGCCTTCTAAGAGAGTGGGGCTGGGTCCCCAAGGATTCAGGTAGATAAGTTCTGACTCAGGGCCAAGAAATGTGTATCTGCCAGATTCCCTTGATCTCTTCTGTCCCAGGCAGGCTGCCTTCCCTGGAGAGAAAGGGTGGAGGGTCCTGGTGTCCTTCCCTGGAATTCTGGGCACCGGATCCTGCCCTGAAGCACTCAGTAAGACTTCCCAAGGCCTAGAGGGACCCGGCAGGGTGTCCGCACACCCTCACTGGCCCCGGGGCCTCAGCCCTGGCATCTGTTAAAATGCAGCAGAACACCTACCAGGAAGTGCAAGCTCTGCGACCGGGGCAGCTGGGTGGGATCCGGGTTCTTTATTCATCTGTGTCACTTCGGGCAGGCAACCTTACATCTCTGTGCCTCCAGTTTCTCATCTAGAAAGTGGGGGTGACAGCCCAATAATTATGACTAACTCCATATAGTTCTTTACACTTTTTATTATTAAAGTCATTGGTCCTCGGGTCAATCCCATAAGGCAGGTGCCAGTACTGTAAGTAACTGAGTAATACCGCAGTACCCACCCCCTGGAGGTATGAGTGTGAAGTGAGACACTGCATGTGCAACACTAAGCAAAGAACCAGTCCTGCAGCTCACTAAACGTCACCCTTGTTGTCACCATCACATTAACTAACACTCCACTGGCTGCTCAACTAGAGCGAACCTGCCGTCTCCTTCCCACTGCGCAGGCGTCCTGGAGTAAGAGAGAACTGCTGGGGCAGGGACGGGCTGCTTCCTTTAGGCCCTCGGTCTCCTCCCCGCCCTCTCCAGTGTGGTTGTGGTGTGTTAAAGATAAGGACTGGTACGCTGTGGCCTCTGAGTACAAAATGACTACATTGCTATTTAATTGAGAAACAAGATTGAGCAGGCAGTCATGTCCACACCTGAGGGCTGCGGGCCTTCAATCTAAATGAGATGCGCCCACCAAGTTGGGGTTCTATGTGAGAACTCCTTGGAGCAAAGGGTTCTGTGGATGAGATGCAAGTCCAGCGCTCAGAGCATCTCACAAATTGTTGCTTAGTTGTTTCAGTTGTGTCCTGACTTTTGCAACCCCGTGGACTGTAGCCTGCCAGGCTCTTCTGTCGTGGGGTTTCCCAGACAAGAATATTGGACTGGGTTGCTATTTCCCTTTCCAGGGGATCTTCCCTACCTAGGGATCGAACCTTTGTCTCCTGCACTGGCAGATGGTGGATTCTTTACCACTGATCCACCAGGGAAGGCCATCTCACAAATCAGATCAGTTGCTCAGTCGTGTCCGACTCTTTGCTACGCCATGAACCGCAGCACGCCAGGCCTCCCTGTCCATCACCAGCTCCCGGAGGTCACTCAGACTCGCATCCATCGAGTCAGTGATGCCATCCAGCCATCTCATCCTCTGTCGTCCCCTTCTCCTCCTGCCCTCAATCCCTCCCAGCATCAGAGTCTTCTCCAATGAGTCAACTCTTCGCATGAGGTGGCCAAAATACTGGAGTTTCAGCTTTAGCATCATTCCTTCCAAAGAAATCCCAGGGCTGATCTCCTTCAGAATGGACTGGTTGGATCTTCTTGCAGTCCAAGGGACTCTCAAGAGTCTTCTCCAACACCACAGTTCAAAAGCATCAATTCTTCGGCGCTCAGCCTTCCTCACAGTCCAGCTCTCACATCCATACATGACCACAGGAAAGACCATAGTCTTGACTAGGCGAACCTTTGTTGGTAAAGTAATGTCTCTGCTTTTGAATATGCTATCTAGGTTGGTCATAACTTTCCTTCCAAGGAGCAAGCGTCTTTTAATTTCATGGCTGCACTCACCATCTGCAGTGATTTTGGAGCCCAGAAAAACAAAGTCTGACACTGTTTCCACTGTTTCCCCATCTATTTCCCATGTAGTGATGGGACCAGATGCCATGATCTTCGTTTTCTGAATGTTGAGCTTTAAGCCAACCTTTTCACTCTCCACTTTCACTTTCATCAAGAGGCTTTTTAGCCCCTCTTCACTTTCTGCCATAAGAGTCGTGTCATCTGCATATCTGAGGTTATTGATATTTCTCCCGGCAATCTTGATTCCAACTTGTGTTTCTTCCAGTCCAGCATTTCTCATGATGTACTCTGCATATAAGTTAAATAAACATGGTGACAATATGCAGCCTTGACGTACAAATAGTACCATAGTAAATGTTATCAGGATGGTGATGAAGATAGCAAACCATACTTTTAAAATCCAGGCATTGGGACTTCCCTGGTGGTCCAGTGGTAAGACTGCCTTCCCATGCAGGGGTTTGCGGGTTTGATCCCTGATCGAGGAGCTAAGATCCCGCAGGTGTCATGGCCAAAAAACCAAAAAGCATAAAAGAAAAGAGAAGCAATATTATAATACAATTCAATAAAGATTTTTAAAAAAGAAATAAAGGCATTGTTCTAAGCCTGTTGTTTAAGTCTACAAGGCCCATAAACAGTTGTGGGCGCCGTGGTTGGAGGTTTATCTTGTATCTTTCCCACATTGACCCTGGCCTTCCCTTTTCTTCTCAACAGGTGTGTCCAGCATCATGGCCTCCTCCCAGTAACTTTGCAGTTGTTTAATAAAGATGTGTTGACTTCTTAGCCTGTTGTCTCCCCTTTGACTTCCTGCCTCTGCCCCTCCCCGACCAGCGTCAGGGTCTCCCATCACTGGATGCTGGGGCCACCTCTGATCTGTCTGCCCACCCCCACCCCTCAACCCAGCAGCAGAGCTTCTGTCTCCCCGGACCTGCTCCTCTGCCCAAACCCAGCGGCTGACCTTCACCACCCCCTTCCTGACCCGTCAGATCACAGGTGGAGGTCCTGCAGCCATGAGTCAGCTCGGAGGGTATGAATGGGTTGTGGGTGAGTCAGCAATGTGTGAGTAAGAGCTAGGAGCCCAGCCCTGGACCTGGGGCTAGCCAGGGCTCTCCTGTCCTCCGGAAAACCTATTTGACGGGTGCGGCCCCTGGGTTCCTGGAGAGGGAGGAGCAGCACCTTTACCCTTGGGCCTCACAAGCAGCCCTAGGGCAGTGGCTGGAAGGGTGAGTGGGGGAGGATTCTGGTTGCTTGCTCAACCTGTGAAAGTATTAGTCGCTCAGTCCTGTCCTTATGCGACCCCATGGACTGTAGCCCACCAGGCTCCTCTGTCCATGGAATTCTCCAGGCAAGAGTTACTAGAGTGGGCTGCCATTTCCTTCTCCAGGGGATCTTCCCCACCCAGGGATCAACCTGGGAATCCCTTGTCAGAATCATAAGGATTCCATGGGCTCTGGCCAGTGATGTTTTCAGATCAAGAGCTAGCCTGTTCTTGGCACTGAGCCAACCAGAGTCACTTCCTTTCAGAGACAGGAGAGTTTGTTCCCCCACCCCCTTGGCCCCACATTGGGAACTAGTCCCCAACATTCTTTTTGGTGAGACTTTTTAAGAAAGTTGGGATTTGCAGCCAGGCTATTCTCCCCCATTCTCAAGTCTTAGCCTTGGGTTATTCAAATTTGGTAAGGTATTCCACACATTCTGATGGAGTGACTGGTTGAGCTTTCACCTCTGAGCCTGTTGTCTGCAGGAAGAAGGAGTGGGCACAACAGTGACTGCCTCTTAGGGAAAATGAGAGGAAATCAGATGCTGCAATGGATGCATAGCCCACCCTGAGGGAGTGCCTCACTCTCATGCCCTTGTGTGTGGACTGCTTACAGAAAGGGCAGTGCCAGAGCTGCCAGCCCTCTCTGCTGGCCGGCACTCACACCCATCATTCTCTAAACCAGGGCAGGACAGGATACCCTTTACGCTGAGATTCAGACCTGAGCAGGAGCCAGGAACTAGGGCGTGCCGGAATCCGGGGACAAAGGGTGCTATTGCAGCTCAGGACTTGGGAGCCAACTCTATGGGGTGGGGGGAAGGAGGGGACACTGGATGCTGTCCCCCACCCATTTAGTCCATCAGCAGAAGAGCACCCACTCTGGGTGGGCATGCTCCCACTCCCCGACTTGGCAAGTGCCCCTGTGTAGGATACAAGCTGGTCACGGCCATTCCTCAAGGGGAGAGGAAACGACCTTTAAGTGTTTTGGAAGCCATGGCTTGTCCTGCTTTGACAACCTGCTTCTGTTCTAGGGAGATCACCCTTTGAGCAGCTAAGAGGCCTGGGTCTGCAGAAAGACTGAGTTTAGACACCAGCCCAGTGGCTTTTGGGTGTGTTAAGAAGGAGAGTACTCCTTCAGCTGTTGCACTCAGGGCTTTGAGATCTGACTTGGGCTTTGGTCTGCTGGTACAGCTGGTTCCACAGTCACCTCTAGCATCCCAGGACCTGCTCATGTCCCCACCCTGAGAGGTCACAGCCCTCTCTCCTTTCTTTCATCTAAGTAGGGTTAATAACGGGATAGAGTGTGTTTTTTAATTCAAAATTTACTGTCTATTGTTTCTTTTTGGCCATGTGGCTTGCAGAATTAAGACACTCGTGGGGTCTTAGCTCCCTGGCCTGGGACTGAACCTGGGGCCACAACCGTGAAAGCGCCAAGTCCTAACCACTGGACTGGGAAATTCCCAGTAATGGGATATAGCATTTAATATGGAGAAGGCAATGGCACCCCCACTCCAGTACTCTTGCCTGGAAAATCCCATGGACGGAGGAGCCTGGTGGGCTGCAGTCCATGGGGTGGCTGGGAGTCAGACAGAACTGAGCGACTTCACTTTCACTCTTCACTTTATTGGAAAAGGAAATGGCAACCCACTCCAGTGTTCTTGCCTGGAGAATCCCAGGGACGGGGGAGCCTGGTGGGCTGTCGTCTATGGGGTTGCACAGAGTCGGACACGACTGAAGCGACTTAGCAGCAGTAGCAACAGCAGCATTTAATAAGTTCTGACTGAAGTCACAAAAAAAAGTCATAAGTTTTCCACCAAATGATTGGAAATGGTGAACCTAACCCCAGGGCCCCCTGGCCATACCCCTTCATGTAGGAATCACCCCCTGCCACCTGAGAGCCCCTGCCCACTGTCCCTCAACCCTGTGCTGCTGGGGCTGCTGCTGCTAAGTCGCTTCAGTCGTGTCTGACTCTGTGCGACCCCATAGACGGAAGCTCACCGGGCTCCCCTGTCCCTGGGATTCTCCAGGCAAGAACACTGGAGTGGGTTGCCATTTCCCCCTCCAATGCACGAAAGTGAAAAGTGAAAGTGAAGTCGCTCAGTCATGTCCAACTCTCAGCGACCCCATGGACTGGGCCCACCAGGCTCCTCCGTCCATGGGATTCTCCAGGCAAAAGTACCGGGGTGGGGTGCCATTGCAACCCTCTGCAAACAGTAGCTATTATGAGTTCACTCTAAGGAGAAAAGGAAAGATATAAACATCTGAATGCAGAGTTCCAAAGAATAGCAAGAAGAGATAAGAAAGCCTTCTTCAATGATCAATGCAAAGAAATAGAGGAAAACAACAGAATGGGAAAGACTAGGAATCTAATCAAGAAAATCAGAGATACCAAAGGAACATTTCATGCAAAGATGGGCTCGATAAAGGACAGAAATGATATGGACCTAACAGAAGCCGAAGATATTAAGAAGAGGTGGCAAGAATACACAGAAGAACTGTACAAAAAAGAGCTTCACGACCCAGATAATCATGATGGTGTGATCACTGACCTAGAGCCAGACATCCTGGAATGTGAAGTCAAGTGGGCCTTAGAAAGCATCACTACGAACAAAGCTAGTGGAGGTGATGGAATTCCAGTTGAGCTATTCCAAATCCTGAAAGATGATGCTGTGAAAGTGCTATACTCAATATGCCAGCAAATTTGGAAAACTCAGCAGTGGCCACAAGATTGGAAAAGGTCAGTTTTCATCCCAATCCCAAAGAAAGGCAATGCCAAAGAGTGCTCAAACTACCGCACAATTGCCCTCATCTCACACGCTAGTAAAGTAATGCTCAAAATTCTCCAAGCCAGGCTTCAGCAATATGTGAACCGTGAACTTCCTGATGTTCAAGCTGGTTTTAGAAAAGGCAGAGGAACCAGAGATCAAATTGCCAACATCCACTGGATCATGGAAAAAGCAAGAGAGTTCCAGAAAAACATCTATTTCTGCTTTCTTGACTATGCCAAAGCCTTTGACTGTGTGGATCACAATCAACTGTGGAAAATTCTGAAAGAGATGGGAATAGCAGACCACCTGATCTGCCTCTTGAGAAATCTGTATGCAGGTCAGGAAGCAACAGTTAGAACTGGTCATGGAACAACAGACTGGTTCCAAATAGGAAAAGGAGTTCGTCAAGGCTGTATATTGTCACCCTGTTTATTTAACTTCTGTGCAGAGTACATCATGAGAAATGCTGGACTGGAAGAAACACAAGTTGGAATCAAGATTGCTGGGAGAAATATCAATAACCTCAGATATGCAGATGACACCACCCTTATGGCAGAAAGTGAAGAGGAACTCAAAAGCCTCTTGATGAAAATGAAAGTGGAGAGTGAAAAGGTTGGCTTAAAGCTCAACATTCAGAAAACGAAGATCATGGCATCCGGTCCCATCACTACATGGGAAATAGATGGGGAAACAGTGGAAACAGTGTCAGACTTTATTTTTCTGGGCTCCAAAATCACTACAGATGGTGACTGCAGCCATGAAATTAAAAGACGCTTACTCCTTGGAAGGAAAGTTATGACCAACCTAGATAGCATATTCCAAAGCAGAGGCATTACTTTGCCAACAAAGGTTCATCTAGTCAAGGATATGGTTTTTCCTGTGGTCATTTATGGATGTGAGAATTGGACTGTGAAGAAGGCTGAGCCCCGAAGAATTGATGCTTTTGAACTGTGGTGTTGGAGAAGACTCTTGAGACTCCCTTGGACTCCAAGGAGATCCAACCAGTCCATTCTGAAGGAGATCAGCCCTGGGATTTCTTTGGAAGGAATGATGCTAAAGCTGAAACTCCAGTACTTTGGCCACCTCATGCGAAGAGTTGATTCATTGGAGAAGACTCTGATGCTGGGAGGGATTGCGGGCAAGAGGAGAAGGGGACAACAGAAGATGAGCTGGCTGGATGGCATCACTGACTCGATGGATGTGAGTCTGAGTGACCTCCGGGAGTTGGTGATGGACAGGGAGGCCTGGCATGCTGTGATTCATGGGGTTTGCAGAGTCGACACGACTGAGCGACTGATCTGATCTGATCTTTGATGTGAGTTCAATCCCTGGGTCAGGAAGTTCCCCTGGAGAAGGAAATGGCAACCCACTCTAGTATTCTTGCCTGGGAAATCCTATAGACAGAGGGTCACAAGAATCTGACCCAACTTAGCAACTAAACAACAGACAATCTTGTGCCAGACACTGTTTCAGAGACTAGGAATATGACAAAACAAAGATTCCCACCATCGTGGGCTGGCATTCTTGAGAAAGAAACTAAATAAAGCAGTCATATATGTATATTAGTGGTGATCAGTATTCTGGAAAAAATAAAGCTGGGAAGGTGTGGATGCTATTTATAAAAAAGTGGTCAGGGGAGGTCTCACTGAGGAGGTGGCATTTCCTCTAATCTTCAGGAGAGAAGGCTATGAGCCTTGGGGATCCAGTATCTAGGGAGAGTGTTCCAGGCAGTGGTAGCAAGGTATCACTATGTTCAAAGGCCTTGAGACTGGAGCATACCTAGTATGTTGGAGGAACAGTTAGGAGGCCTAAAGGCAGAAAGGGAAGAGGAACTAAAAAGCCTCATGATGAAGGTGAAAGAGGAGAGTGAAAAACCTGGCTTAAAACTCAACATTCAAAAAATTAAGATCATGGCCTCTGGTCCCATCACTTCATGGCGAATAGATGGGGGAAATATGTAAATAGTGGCAGGTTTTATTTTCTTGGGCTCCTGTATCACTGTGGACAGTGACTATAGCCATGAAGTTAAAAGACCCTTGCTCCTTGGAAAGAAAGCTATGACAAACCTAGGCAGAGTATTAAAAAGCAGAGACATCACTTTGTCAACAAAGGTCTATGTAGTCAAAGCTGTGGTTTTTCCAGTAGTCATGTGTGGATATGAGAGTTGGACCATAAAGAAGGCTGAGCGCTGAAGAATTGACGCTTTTGAACTGTGGTGCTGGAGAAGATTCTCATTGAGAGTTCCTTCAGCAGCAAGGAGATCAAATCAGTCAGTCCTCAAGGAAATCAATCCCGAATATTCATTGGAAGGACTGATGCTGAAGTTGAAGCTCCAATACTTTGGCCACCTGATGAGGAGAATTGACTCACTGGAAAAGACCCAGATGCTGGGAAAGACTGAGGGCAGAAGAAGAAGGGGACGACAGGATGAGATGGTTGGATGGTATCACCAACTCAATGGACAAACTCTGAGAGATAGTGAAGGACAGGGAATCCTGGTGTGCTATAGTCCATAGTGTTGCAAAGAGTTGGACCCAACTGTGGTGAAAGTTCAGAAAGGAGGGGAGAGTAGGAGGTGAGCTGGGAGAGACATGAGGACCAGCATGATCAGGATGTGGAAGAAAGACCTTGTGGGTTTGGTTGAAACCCAGGAGTCTCAGGGGTTTCAAAAGCTGGGCCAGAAAAAAAAACACACACACACACAAAAAACGACGGGGCTGGGCCAGGGCAAGGAAGGCCCCAGCAGCCTTTCCTCCTTTCCTTGACTTTGACGTGTGGCACCAAGGGAAGGTTCTGAGCAAGTGAGGGAGGGATTTGACCTGATTCAGGTGTTCACAGGGTCCTTCTGGTTTCTTGTGAGAAAGAGAGTTGGTGGTGAGTGGAGGAGCAGAGAGACGGTGAGGCTGCAGCAGAGGTCTGAGTGAAGACAGGAGAGGGTGGGCAGGACCAGTGTGTGGTCATGGGGAGAGAGAAGTGAGTGGATTCCATACATACTTTGAAGATGGAACTGACAGGATTTCCTGAAGAACTGGATGTAGGGTGTGAGGAGAAAGAGGACACGGGGTGACTGCAAACTCTGTTGCCTGCAAGCTGGGAGGATGGAGGCGCCATTCACTGGGACAAGGATGATCATGGGATGACCAGGTTTGAGAGGAAGATCAGGGGCTCAGCTTTGGATATTTACACTCAAGACACCTCTTAATGTGACAATATCATTTATCTGTATTTATTTATTTATTGCTGCGCCCCACCCCCCGCATTAGCCACTTGAGAACTGATCACCCTTATGCTCAGAACCGTATCGTCAGCACCTGAGAACAGTGCCTGGCACACAGTAGGTGCTCAATAAGTGTCTATTGAATGAATGAAGATAGATAAGTCCACAAAACCTTCTATTGATAACTTTCGAGTCAAATCAGATCAGTCGCTCAGTCGTGTCCGACTCTTTGCTACCCCATGAATCACAGCACGCCAGGCCTCCCTGTCCATCACCAACTCCCAGAGTTCACTCAGACTCACATCCATCGAGTCAGTGATGCCATCCAGCCATCTCATCCTCTGTTGTCCCCTTCTCCTCTTGCCCGCAATCCCTCCCAGCATCAGAGTCTTCTCCAATGAATCAACTCTTCGCATGAGGTGGCCAAAGTACTGGAGTTTCAGCTTTAGCATCATTCCTTCCAAAGAAATCCCAGGGCTGATCTCCTTCAGAATGGACTGGTTGGATCTCCTTGGAGTCCAAGGGAGTCTCAAGAGTCTTCTCCAACACCACAGTTCAAAAGCATCAATTCTTCGGGGCTCAGCCTTCTTCACAGTCCAACTCTCACATCCATACATGACCACAGGAAAAACTGTAGCCTTGACTAGACAAACCTTTGTTGGCAAAATAATGTCTCTGCTTTTGAATATGCTATCTAGGTTGGTCATAACTTTCCTTCCAAGGAGTAAGCGTCTTTTAATTTCATGGCTGCAGTCACCATCTGTAGTGATTTTGGAGCCCAGAAAAATAAAGTCTGACACTGTTTCCACTGTTTCCCCATCTATTTCTCATGAAGTGATGGGACCGGATGCCATGATCTTCGTCTTCTGAATGTTGAGCTTTAAGCCAACTTTTTCACTCTCCACTTTTACTTTCATCAAGAGGCTTTTGAGTTCCTCTTCACTTTCTGCCATAAGGGTGGTGTCATCTGCATATCTGAGGTTATTGATATTTCTCCCGGCAATCTTGATTCCAGCTTGTGTTTCTTCCAGTCCAGCGTTTCTCGTGATGTACTCTGCATATAAGTTAAATAAACAGGGTGACAATATACAGCCTTGACGAACTCCTTTTCCTATTTGGAACCAGTCTGTTGTTCCATGACCAGTTCTAACTGTTGCTTCCTGACCTGCATACAGATTTCTCAAGAGGCAGATCAGGTGGTCTGCTATTCCCATCTCTTTCAGAATTTTCCACAGTTGATTGTGATCCACACAGTCAAAGGCTTTGGCATAGTCAAGAAAGCAGAAATAGATGTTTTTCTGGAACTCTCTTGCTTTTTCCATGATCCAGTGGATGTTGGCAATTTGATCTCTGGTTCCTCTGCCTTTTCTAAAACCAGCTTGAACATCAGGAAGTTCACGGTTCACATATTGCTGAAGCCTGGCTTGGAGAATTTTGAGCATTACTTTACTAGCGTGTGAGATGAGTGCAATTGTGCGGTAGTTTGAGCATTCTTTGGCATTGCCTTTCTTTGGGATGGGAATGCAAACTGCCCTTTTCCAGTCCTGTGGCCACTGCTGAGTTTTCCAAATTTGCTGGCATATTGAGTGTAGCACTTTCACAACATCATCTTTCAGGATTTGGAATAGCTCCACTGGAATTCCATCACCTCCACTAGCTTTGTTCGTAGTGATGCTTTCTAAGGCCCACTTGACTTCACATTCCAGGATGTCTGGCTCTAGGTGAGTGATCACACCATCGTGATTATCTGGGTCGTGAAGCTCTTTTTTGTACAGATCTTCTGTGTATTCTTGCCACCTCTTCTTAATATCTTCTGCTTCTTAACAGAAGAAATGGTCCATACCATTTCTGTCCTTTATCGAGCCCATCTTTGCATGAAATGTTCCTTTGGTATCTCTGATTTTCTTGAAGAGATCCCTAGTCTTTCCCATTCTGTTGTTTAGCAGGGCAAAGACTAATAGAATTTTGCCAAGAAAATGCACTAGTTGTAACAAACACTCTCTTCCAAAAACACAAGATAAGACTCTATACATGGACATCACCAGATGGTCAACACTGAAATCAGATCGATTATATTCTTTGCAGCCAAAGATGGAGAAGCTATATACAGTCAGCAAGAACAAGACCAGGAGCTGACTGTGGCTCAGACCATGAACTCCTTATTGCCAAATTCAGACTTAAATTGAAGAAAGTAGGGAAAACCACTATACCATTCAGGTATGACCTAAACCAAATCCCTTATAATTATACAATGGAAGTGAGAAATAGATTTAAGGGCCTAGATCTGATAGATAGAGTGCCTGATGAACTATGGAATGAGGTTCGTGACATTGTACAGGAGGCAGGGACCAAGACCATCCCCATGGAAAAGAAATGCAAAAAAAGGCTGTCTGGGGAGGGCTTACAAATAGCTGTGAAGAGAAGAGAAGCAAAAAGCAAAGGAGAAAAGGAAAGATATAAACATCTGAATGCAGAGTTCCAAAGAATAGCAAGAAGGGATAAGAAAGCCTTCTTCAGCGATCAATGCAAAGACATAGAGGAAAACTTTCGAGTCAGCCAGTATCTATTCCAATCTAACTCCCAGGTCCATTTCGTGAATCCCGCCGGTGTTTGTTCAAATGTCCTCTTTCTCCGCTAAGCCTATCCTGACTACTCCATTTACATTTCAGCTTGATTTTTCTCCGTTACACTAATCCCCTTGGAATATATTAACATATATATTATGTACTGAAAATTTTTTGTTCGTTGTCTCCCTTCACTCGAAGCTTCCGCCAGGGCAGGGAGTTTTATCTATTTCGTTTAAGTGGCAACGCACACAGCAGACGCTTAATAAATATTTGTTGAATTTTTCTTGCTGAATGGGATACATGCCACGCCTGAGCGGGTTTTCTTAGTCCGACTGCCAGACCCGCCTTACGAATCATCCGCGATCTGGCCACGCCCACACGCAGAGGCCGAGCGCGCTCACGCGGGAACAGGGGGCGCGGCTCGTCCACGAGCTGAAGGGCGGCGGGGGAAGCGCGCTCTGCGCAGGCTCTGAACGCCCCCAGGCGGAGTCTCAGGGTCTTTTGGATTAGGAGGCGCGCGCGCGGGAGGGCGGCGGCGGCGGCGGCGCGGTGCGCAGGCGCGGCGGGCAGTGCGCAGGCGCCGGCGGAGGGCGGGCTTGAAGCAGCTGAAGCGGCGGCGGCGGCGGCGGCGGCGGCGGCGGCGGCGGCGGCAGCGGCTAGGGCAGAGGGGCGGGAGCAGAGGCTGGAGCGGACGGGCTCGGGAGAGGCGGCGGAATGGTGGACTACCACGCGGCGAACCAGTCGTACCAGTACGGCCCCAGCAGCGGGAGCAATGGCGCTGGCGGCGGGGGTACCATGGGAGACTACATGGCCCAGGAGGACGACTGGGACCGGGACCTGCTGTTGGACCCGGCCTGGGAGAAGCAGCAGCGCAAGGTGCGCGGCCCTTGGGCCGGACGGGCTGGAGGAGGGGGGCTTCCGAGGGAGGCTGGGGGCCGGGAAGGGGCTCGGAGACCCTGAGACGGGATCGGAGGATCTGTGGTGAGAACTGGGCGTCCTGAGAAGGAATCGGCGGGTCTAGGAAGGGGTTTGGAATCCTGGAAAGGAGTTGCAGAACTTGAGCGGGGAATTGAGAGTCTGAAAAAATAATTGGCGGCTGAGTAGGGGATATGGAAATCTAAGATTAGGAATCAGGGAGCCCGAGGCAGGAATTGGAGCGTCTGGCCTGGGAATGAGGGGAAATCGGCGAGATGATTGGAGAAGACTCAAGAATGGAATTGGGTCTGAGGCGGGATGGAAGGGTCAGGATGGACTGGAAATGGTCAGAGGGAAAAGGGGGAGTCTGGAATGTGTGGGTCAGGATAGAATTCGGCATCAGGGGAGTCCGAGGAGGAGCTGGAGTATGGAGGGCGTTATTTGGATTACAGAATCCTCTGAAGAGGGTTGGAATTATGGGACCCCCAGGGATGAAGCTCCTTTCATTCTAAAGGGGATGAAGATTCTGGAAGTGGGTGTAAAGGGACCCAGGCTTGGTGGGTGAGGATGGGGAAGCTGCTAAGGAGGTCTAGACTCTGGCTCTGGTGGGAGAACTCAGGGAGCTGTGAATAAGAGGTTTTGAAGGGGCGAGATATTATCAGGGGTGCCCTGTCCTACAGGGAAGAGAAGATTGGGAGATAGAAGAGGTATTGGTGAGGCCAAGGCTGCCTTGATGAGAGGCCGAAGGGGGATAGAGAGAATTTGGAGTATTCTGAGGAGGGGTTCTGAAGAATTGATGGAACGTAGACAAAGCTCAGCAAAGGGTTGGCGTTGCCAGAGGCAAAGGTAGCCTGAACAAGGTGAGAAAGGCGGGAGAGAATGGTCGGAATGGCGGATGGTGGGAGGAGGTGTGCGGAGTAATGAAAGTCTCATTAGAAAGGGAGTGTGTGATGGATAGACCGAGAGAGGAATTTGGGGGTGAGGGCTTCTGGAGGTGCCGTCCCAGGACTAGAGAGTGTGTTTATGTGTTGTGAAGGGAGAACAAGTTGTTTGGGGAGGAGGGGCTGAGAGTGTCCAGAAGAATTGTCTTTTGAGGGTGGTGATGAGGAGCTCGTTCTAAAAGCAGGGTGTGTTTTCAGGTGGCACGTTGGGGTGTGGAGGCAATTTGGGGGGACTCACAGTGGGGAAAGGGAGATCAAAAGGAGTGGGAGGTGCAGAGAGGGTGGGGTGTGTGTCTGTGTGTATCTGTGTATGTGTATAGGTGTATGTGTGTGCACATAATCCAAGGTGGTAGAGAGCAGGGAGCTCCAAGCTGCTAGAAGAGAGGGTTTAGCATGCGCAGGAAGAGCTAAAGAAAGGAAGGTGTTGAGGTGGGTGTGTGTCTTGGGAGGGGGCTGTTTCAGAGTGTGTGAAGAGGGTGGGAGGTACTTACTATTAGAGGCATGTGGTAGGTTCTTCACACCTCAGTTTTCTTCCTGGATTCATTACCAGTTCCGTGGCCTTGGGCAAGACCCTTGATCTCAGTGTGGTCTGTCATCTGTGGAATGAGGAAGGGTCGAGGGAGTCCCTTCTGTGATTCTACAAGGGTGGATGTGTATGGTGTTGGGAGAGTAGCAAGGGGTTTGAGTGTGGCTGGAAGCCTCTTGAGGGTGTCAGCTGTTGCTTTGGAGGTTCCGTGCAGGGAGCCCAGGCTGGCAGGGAAAGGGTGAAAGGAACAGCTGTGCCAGGCAGCCTGGGGTGGGGCCTGGCTTAACTGTGGGGTAAATTACCAACCTCTGCTTGAATTTCCTCATCAGTAGTTGGGGGGGGGGGTGGTGGGGGGGTGGCGGCTCTGTGGTGATGTCCTTATCTGTTGCCCCACCTACCTCCGGGTGGGCATGTTGAGATAATCTGACATAAAAATTCTTTTTGAGGGGAGAGACCTAGCCTCCAGTCTCAACAATAATTTATTGCCGGAGGCAATGCCGGGTTGAAAAAGGTTAAGAGTTGCTCAGAGACCTGGGAAGTTGGGAAGGGAACAAGGCGGGGTCCACGGGGTCGTTTCTTTGAGAAAACGTGGGCTCCTTCTCCAGCTCCCGGTGCTGGGGGAGAATGAGCTGGGGAGTCTCTTGACTCAGGTGGTGGGGAGTAGGGACCTTCCCTCCCCGTCCCTTGCTGACTCCTGCCCCTCCTACAGTGACTCCCTCTGCTTGCTTCCACTCCCTTCTGGGAGTCAGGGTGTGTGCTCCTCCGTGGTTATAGTCTCCCTTGCCTGCTGGGTGAGGCCAGGGCACCCTTCAGGCCGGAGCAGGAACCAGGACTCACCGGCATCCCCAGGCCTGGCTGCAGTTGTGTCATCCCCCCCATCCCGTCCTCAGGGACCAGGCACGGTGGAAGGAAAGGGTGGCTCACAGCCCCTCTCAGACCAGCTGTTTTAGATTCTCAAGACGGGCCAGATCCTAGCGTGTCCGACTTTATACAACTGTAGCAAATATTTACACGCAACTGTACTTTGGGGGGAATATCATTTCACTGCTGTGTGCCTGCTTATTTTGGGGCGGGCATCTTTTCTGAAATGGGAGAAGGAGTAATGGAAAGGAATATATAGACAAGTCTGTGCTGTTTTCTTCCTTCTAAGAGGACCCGGACTCCCATCCCCCCCAGACTGGGTTTTCCTGCCCGGCAGTGCCATTTTGGCAAGTGATGGATTGCCCTTTTTGCCCCTCTAAGGCTAAGCCACGGACCACAGAGAGGGTGGCGGTCCTGTGAGTGTGCTGTGCATACTCTTCTGCTCTAAAAAGCTGTGTCCAGGACAGCTGTAGGCCCCTTAAAGCGCGTGGCAATTGAATTCTTCTAGGAATTAAGCAAGGTTTGGCCCAAGGCAGAGGGTGCCTGTGGTTCCCAATGGTTCTCACATCTACCTGAAGCCCTTCTGGGGACCCTTGTAACCAAGGCATTACCTGATAAGTAGGTTATGCAACAGTTCTGATCTGGGAAGGCTCTACATGTTTTCTCCAGGGGTGTGGGGGGAAGGACTGTTCTGGTCTTTGAGCAAATTCTTGAGCAATTATAGCTCTGGGCCAGAGCTCCCTCTCCCAGTTTCTGAAAGAGGCTTGAGTAGCCTTGGCACCCTTGCTCTGCTGGACAGGTGAGGGCACTTGGTAGCCACTCCCGAGGTTCCCATCGCAGCAAGAGGAACTGCCTCCTTTGCTAAGCTGGCGTGGTCGTGGAAACATCCCTGACTGCTCACAGGGCCTCAGTGTTTAGACCCTGACCTTTGGCTTGGGCTCTATTGGATTTGAGTTAATTATTTGAACGTTCTGATGGTGTCTTGTTTTTCTCCAAGTAGGGTTGTTTTTCTTTCTTTTTTTTTTTCCTTTTAGGCTGATGATAGAGACCTCAAAGTAGCCATCTGTTATTTTGTTCCATTACTCTTAATTGCTTGCCTCTTAGGAACTGGCTGAGACTAGCAGATCCTTAGCAGTTTTTAAAAATGGAATAAGTTACTTACTGAAAACCAAAACCAAAAAAAAAAAAAAAAACCAAACCCAGACTCAGTTGTCATCTAGAATTAAAGACTGTACCTATATGAGGTGGAGAAGGAAATGGCAACTCACGCCAGTATTCTTGCCTGGAAAATTCCATGGACAGAGGAACTTGGCAGGCTACAGTCCATGGGGTCGCAAAGAGTCAGACATGACTGAACGACTAACACACACACACACACACACACACACCCCTATGTGAGAAGGGGGGCAGGTATTCTGTTTGGCTTCCTGGGAGAGGGGTAGGGAAAGGTACTCAGCTGCTAGCGTCTGTCCTTGGTCACTCCCCCTGCCCCAGGTTTTAAGAACAGGGCTTTTCTCAGAAATAGAGACACAGACGAAGGGAACTAATGTATGGATACCAAGGGGGGAAGGGGTGGGAGGAGTCAGGGGACTGGGATTTGACACATACACTATTGGTGCGATGTAGAAAATAGATGACTAATGGGAACTTACTGCACAGCAAAGGGAACTCTGCTTCATGCACTGTGGTGACCTGAATGGAAGGAAGTCCACAAGGGAGTCGCTTTACAAAAGGATTCATTTTTCTGTACAGTAGAAACTAACACAACCTTGTAAAGCAGCCGTACTCCAGTGAAAATTAAAGAAAAGAGCAAGAAACAGGGCTTTCCTGATGCCTGCCTCAGAGGTGAGGTGAGGGAGGTTGGCTGGAGCCCAGCGCCCCTTGTAGCCACTCACAGCCATTCAGCTGAGGGCTGCAATCCAGTTGGTGCCGTGGAGTGGCGCCTACTGCTTCATCTAATTCATTTCATTCTCTGCGCTCTAGGGCATGGGCAGGATTGCTCTCTGCCTTTTGAAGCACCCTCCCTGAGACCAGCCAGGAGTCTCCTTTGGCAGTGGGGAGCTGACTCACTGTGCAGTTGGAACTGGTGCTAAATAGTTCCATTTAATGGCAGCTGACGGCCTGGCCTCGAGCAGGCTGCCTCATGGGAAAAGTTTGGTGAGAAGTATTGGAGGAAAACAACCCTGGAAATGAGGATGGGGTTTTAACATCCAGGTGCGGCTGGTGCTGTCTAACTCCTGAGATGCAGTCCAGGAGGTCAGTAAAAATGTAGGTTTGTGCCCCCAAAGGGCTTCCTCAGTGGCACCGTTGGTAAAGAGTCCGCCTGCCAGTGCAGAAGACGCCAGGGACGCGGGTTTGATCGCTGGGTCTGGAAGATCCTCTCTCTGGAGTAGGAAATGGCAACCCACTCCAGTTCTCTTGCCCAGAAAATCCCATGGACGGGGGAGTCTGGCTGGCTGTAGTCCATGGGGTCGCAGAGTCAGACACAACTGAGTGCACACGACAGCCTCAACAACAGCAGCCACACAAAATGTCCTCTGAATCGGATGTCAGAGGAGCAGGGACAAGGCTGGACTCCAGGCTCAGGTCTCTGGGGTGGGGAGTTCTACCGTTTAAACGTGCACTCCAGTCACGGCTGAGTTTGGCCAGACAGCCCCCTTTTACAGAGTTAAGTGAGTGAGTAGTACAAGTTCACTGGCAGCGCGGGTCTAGCAGATGACAGCAGAGAGAATGAAGCCAGAAAGGCACCGATTTGGGAAGACTCAAGGAATTTCTGAGACGGTTGAGATGAACACTTCTGGCTTTCGACATACTGATTTATAATGTGCCGGGAATTGTACAAGCCTTTGACCAGACTTAGGGTTTTTTGTTTTTTTTTTTTTTTCCTTAAAGGATTCCCTTTTATTTTGTGGGGGAGAAAGAGAGGGAAAGGGCAAAGATAATTAAGGAACAGCTGTTTGCTGTAGTGTCACTTGCTCATTCAAATTTTCTGAATGGCTGAATTAATCAGCATGTTTATCTCTTCTCTGGCATTTGGAATGTTCTAGATCAGTGGTTTTCCCAGCTTTATCCTTATCTCCTTCACTTAGTGATGTCCCTGTTTTCATCTGTCTGGTCACTTCCCTTCTGTCGCTTTTATTTTATGTATTTATTTTACAGAATAACAAAAGCACTCATGTTACTTTAAGTCTTCCTCCCTGCCCCCCACCCCCTTCTTTTTTCATGGAAATAGGAGGTGAGTGATAGCAAGTTGGTAATTCAATGGCAGCGGTAACTGAAACACTGACCTACTAAAAGGTGGGCGGAAGCTTCCACTTGAATTGATACAAACCCTGTCATCCAGGGAGGTTTGAAAGACGTCTTTATGTCCCCGGTAGTTTGAGAACTCCAGATCAGTCTCCTTCAAGATGAAGTTCAACTTCCAAACATCAAAGCCTCAAGCGCAATTATAAGGAAACTTAGTTTTACAGTGTTGCCCGTCTAGACGCCAGAATTTGTTATAAAGTGTCTGCAAGTGGCAGGAGTAACACTTGCTTTTCTTCAGGAAAGTTTATGAGTTACATTTTAGTTAGTAACCCAGGTATCAAGGTTCAGTGAGTCAAGCGAAAACAGAAATCCTTTAAAAAGTCCAGCCTCTGTTTAAAGAGTCATCTTATTGGGAGGAAAAATTAACTGACCGGTTGGGAGGAGAAGGATCCGCCTCCTCCAAAAAAGGGAAAACTCTGCATACGTTTAACCGGCAAACGTGTCCTCGTATCAGAAGTTTTGTTCAAGTAGCAGTCTCTCTGGGCTTATAAAAACCCCAGGGACATTTGTCTTGGTGTTGTGCCTTTTTCGGTTGTGTTGTTCTTTCATGTCCTTCCGCCTCCCCCTTTCCCTCGTAAACAACAGATGCAGTAACTTGGAATGTCCGTGGAAAGTCTTTGAAAGCCGGTTGGTGTAACTTGGTTGCTGTCTCTTTAGTCTGAGCAGCAGTTACTCCAGAAGAGGCCAGTGGCCTTTTTTTCCTTAGATGTAATTTACTGAAGTAGCCTCTAAAAGCAAGTGACTTGAGCTTTAACTTGGGATTTGCTGTTTGCCACCTGTTTCTGTACTGGCTCCTGCCTTCCTGAGATGGGATGAGCCCCAGCTTCCCCAACAGTGAGGACCATCCTGTGTTTCCAAGAAGACACAGTGGTTCTCCAGCCAGAGCGGCCCTCCTCATCCCTACATCATGCTTGACTCCGTACTTCCTAAACTTCAGTCATTTGTGATTTTTTCCATACATAGCCCACTTTTGCTTTTATATACTTAATAATGTTTTTCTAAGTAAATTTTGCCTTTTTAAACTTAAGTTTTAAAGGGGAAATTTATTTGAGTATTGCCAGTGGAAACCCCAGCTTCCCTGGCCGTAAATAGAAGGAAACTGCACAAATAAACAGGCTGGAAAGAAAACAATGATGTGAAGTTCTAGCCTGCTGCAGGGTCTAGCCCGAGGCCTGCTCCCTTTGTCAGAAGGAGATTGGCAAGTGTCCGGGAGGTGTTAGAGACCCAGAGAACCAAGCAGAGACTTTCTCTTTGATGTGTTCAGAAGGTAGACAAGAGAATCAAAGGGAGAAACCTTCTCGAAGTCATTCAAGTTTCAGTGGAGAGCGTGGATAACTCTTAAAATCTCCCATGGTGTGCATGCCATGTGTGGAAAAAACGTTATCTCACTTGACCCTGGCAACATTCCGAGAGTGGCAGGGCAGAGTGACTCAGCCAGGAACATGCCGCCCGTCCTGCCTGCCCGGCCTCCCACCATACTACCCATGAACACGTCTCTCAGGACTGAGTGGCACTGGGTTTTTCTTTGCATTCAAATATTACGGTTTCTTGTTGTTGTTTTTTTAAAGCAGGGCCACATTCTAAATAAAAGAATTGTGGGTTTATCCCTTGTTCCTCACATTGCTTTTTCTTTTTTAAATTTTATTCATTTATTTTTGGCTGCGCTGGGCCCTTGTTGCCGCATGAACTTTTCTCTAGTTGCAGCACGCAGGCTTCTCATCGCAGTGGCTTCTCTTGTTGCGGAGCACAGGCTTAAGTAGTTGCAGCTCCCGAGCTCTAGAGCACAAGCTCAATAGTTGGGGCACACGCATAGGCTTAGTTACTCAGTGTCACGTTGGATCTTCCTGGACCAGGGATCAAACCCGTGTCTCCTGCATTGGCAGGCAGATTCTTTACCACGGAGCCACTAGAGAAGCCCTGCTTTCTCTTTTTAAGGCTCCAGCTTCCTTACACAAACACACTTGAAGTTTGGCTGCTCTTCTAAGTGTGAACCACCCTGCTGCCCCATCTGGGTATTTGCATCCTCAATTCAGAAAGGAAAGCAGTGCCCTCCTGCCGTGTTAAGAAAGGCTGATTTCAGTGTTCTGCTTCCAACTAAGAGAACAGAACAGATTCTCTGTCTCTGAGTGGAACTCTGGACATGGGCAGAAGTAGCTGTAAGTGGCAAATTCTGCTCCACAGAACACAAGTGAAGTCATCTCGGGAAATATCGTCGATGGTGTTGAAACGATTGAATGGGATGCTGGAACACCAGCAATACAATAGCATTTGTGTCTTCAGCTTTGGGCAGGAATAAAGAAGACATTGTGGTTTGTTTTATGCTTTTTAAAGTTTCCCCCCGCAAAAGGTGTGGGGCTTAGTGATGTCTGTTATTGGCTTTCTAGTGGGTTTTTTCTTTTCATCTTTTTCCCCTTCCCTGAGGGCTGGTGAGAGTGGGTGGAAGCCACAGTCTAGGTGGATGGGAGGCAGTGCAGAAGGCAGGCCGTGCGCCTTCTTGTTCCCCATATGTGAGGGGAACGCATTTGGTCTTTTAACCTCCAAAGAGCCCAAGATGAAGAGTTTCCATATCTTATGTCCTGACCAATAAAGTCTCTGATTCCAGCTCCAAGAATGTCTTAATTAACAGCCATCCAGGATGGGGGCATGGCAGGAAGTCAAATAAATGCATTTCTCCCCCCTCCCTTTTTTTTTTTTACATACACATTTCATTTTGGTGACAGAGAAGGCCAGTTCGAAGTTAGGGGAAACACCACAGGAGAAAGCCTGAAAGTGAGCAACCAGAGCCACCTTGGGAGGTTGCCTGAGGGGGTGTCACACCAAGAGTTCGTGTCTCCACCAGGTCTCCAGCTGGTGTTATTGAAAAAACAGGCCTCCCTTTACCAAGCACCGGGGGCAGTGCTGGAAGCTGGCGCTTCAGTCAGCGTCACCGGCCTCAGTATGCGCCCTCAGTATGGTGTGCACCCTCGGTATGCCCATGTGCAACCATCAACATGTTGGTGTGCTTTGATCAGTCTCGGTCAAGGTGTGTGTGAAAGGTCTTTAGTTGATAACATCGTGGAAACCAAACTGCTTAGTATTTGAGATATGTGCCTGTGTACTGGAGGCAGCACCGGTGGAGGAATGTGGGGCTCTTGGGTAGAAATGTGGTGCTGCCAGCCGGCCTCCCAGGAAAGTGTCCACGTATGTGGTGGCCGTGCTGGGTCGGGACCTTTGTTCTCTGGGGCAGCCCAGTCTTTTATCGATGAGGAGTGTGTGTATTTGTAAGAGAGAGAGAAGAGTACACGTGAAAGCCGCTGTTGGCTTTGTGGCTGAGGCGAGTGCTTTTTCTCTAGGCATTTAGAGTTGGAATCTCAGCTATGTGACTTCTTAACAGCAGGGCAAAATGTGCCTGCATCTTTTGCCTGCTTTCGCAAACACTGACAAATTTAAAAACTCTAAAGTTTCCAGCAAATCCCAAGCACAGTTCATCCCATGATAACTTTTTTTTTTTTAAAACAAGCCACATCCTTCCTCCTCCAACTCTGCCAGTAAATAAACCTTTTTCTCCCCCATTACTCCCTCCTCTTTCCCCCGCTCTCTTTTCTTTAAGGAAATGGGTATCTTTACATTAAACCTTTGTGTCTCATGGAAATATTAAATGCCTCTTGGGCTGTTGCTGGCATGGATTATGTGGGGAAGAGTCAGATTTTTAAAGAAATTTTACAGGCTGGTATGATCTTCCAGTTCTGGCCTATGAAGTATAAACTCCATTTCAAAATTCAAAATGTCTGGAAGCAGCCAGCTTGCCAGGCTAGTTCAAGGGCAGTCTGATGAATCAACCCTTCTTACAGGCTGTCTGCTAACCAGCCCTGGAAGGTATCCAGCCGGTAAACATCACCAGGATCGTCAGGCAGTTTTTCCTGTGTGGGGTTGGGGGCGGGAGGAGGAGGAGGGATCTCTGGAGCCACGCGGCCAAGTCTGGTAGGATGTGACTTTCTGTAAAACAGAAAGGTCTAGAAAGGTCTGTATCAAGATGTGTTTTTTCCAAGATGTTAGGCCTGTAGTCACCCAGCACCGAGCGTACTGGTGGAGTAAGAGGAAATACCTAGACCAGTTGGGACCGGGGGAACCTTCTTATCCATTTTGGGAAACAAGTTTTCCCTTTCCTTTTGTAACTTTCACTGACTTAGTGACTCAGGGACAACCCATGGAAGAGAATTCAGTCCACTGGGCCAGTGAGCCATTTCAAGAATGGTTGATTGATGGATCATGGCCCAGAGCCTTGGAAGGTCAGGGAGTGGCACTGGGCTCCTACCCGCCATACGGAAACACCCCAGAGATTCAAAAGGAACCAGCTTTGACCATAAAAATACAAGACTCGTGACTCACAGCACATTGAGTTCTCTTCGCAGCTACCTTAGACTTGAGAAAGTTCTGGGCCTCTTTAATAACAGCCACGGAGCTGGCCTTGCCAAATACGGCCTGCTCCAGGGCCACCGGGTCAGCCTAGGAGACAACTTTCTTGCCTAAAAATAAGTCTATGTTCCTATCGAACATTCCAAACATTGTTTAAACATGAGACTTGTGAGTCGCAGTTCAGGCCTCGTGGGTTCCATTGCATCAGAGTGTGGGCAGTTGAGGGTCTTTGGGGAGCTTGGTTCCCCACTTTGGGATTGGCCCCTGGCCACCAAGGAAATCAGATGACCAAACGAGAACCATCTCCCAACTCATTTCTTTATGTTCCTGATCCTCCCACAGGCTGGTGGAGAGACAGCAAGCACGTAAATAAAGCAAGGTAATTTCAGATGGGATTATGCCCTATTAATGTAATAATAATAATAGCAGCTAACTAGGACTTGGCTTGGCATTATTCTAAGAGCTTTATGTGGACTGACTCATGTAATCCTGTGAGGTGGGTATTGTCACCTCTACAGGACAAGTGTGGAAATGAATCCTTTGAAGTTGAAGCCACTTGCCCAAGTGACAGAACTAGGATTTGAACCCAGAGGGTCTGGCTTTCAAGCCATGTCTACACTACACTACATTCTGGTGATTGGGAATAGCCTGGGGAGAGGTCCGTCAGGGGAGGAGGGCAGTGCTGGTACTTTGGATCGAGAGGAAGATCTCTGAAGACTTGACAGTTTAGCTGTTCCCTAAGGGATGAGATGGGGTCGCAAAGAGTCGGACACGACTGAGCAACTGAACTGAACTGAAGAAGGGATGAGAAGGGTGGCTCAGTGGTAAAGAATCTACCAGCCAGTGCAAGAGACGCAGAAGACGTGGGTTCAGTCCCTGGGTTGGGAATATCCCCTAGAGAAGGAAATCACAACCCACTCCAGTATTCTTGCCTGGAGATTCCCATGGACAGAGGAGCCTGGTGGGCTACAGTCCATGGGGTCACAAAAGAATCGGACACGACTTAGCAACTGAACAGCAACAGTCACAGGGGATAAGAAAAAGGGAGCCAGGGAAGGAGAGCACTGGGGGACGGCTGTTCCAAGCAGAGGAAAGGGAAGCATGGCGGCCCTGAGCAACAGAAAATTCAGGCTGGTCAGAGCAGGGCATGTACAGTAGAGAAGATGGGCAGAGCCAGCTTTGTTGGAAGTGGTGATGAGGCCCAGGATCTGTCAGTGCAGTCCTCCTTAGACCCCAGTAGGCCAGGAACCTCACGCTTCCAGGATTCTGGCCCTGCCAACGCTTTCCCCGCAGGCCCCCTAGACAGGCCACACCAGACCTGACTTCTGAAGTGGGAACCCCAGACCACAGAGCATTAAACCAAACAAAGGCTTCAATTATCTCCATGATCACTGCTCCAGTAGACACCTGTGTTTGATTAAAGCGTTGGTAACTTTTGAATCTGGAGTTTTATGGTACTGTGTTCTCATATGGCTTGGTCGTGTCTTTCTCAGAAAGCTTAACTTCTTTCCCCACCATCAAATTCCAGCTCCCTTCCGGCTCATCAAGAGGCCGCTGGATTCACAAAGTATCTTTGGTCAAAGTGTCGTGTCTCCCTCTTTGAAGTGGGAAGCCAGGAAGCCCGATTTTTTTTTTTTTTTTTTAACCTGGCTCTTCTAGGCAGCCCCGTTTTGCTGTAAACCTCTCTTTCGTTTACTCAGTATTTCACCGTCGGTTCCTCTGCTCAGGCTGGGCTGTAACTAGGACGCCTCTAGTTCAGAGAGGCGGACTTGCAGGCTGATTCATTCTGAGGCGTCCAGCTTTCTGTCCCCTGCTGGAGGCCAGTCCAGGAACACCGTAGTTTTCATTTGGCCCATGGCTCCCCTGTCAGAAGGCACACCTTGTCAAACTAGTTGTGTGGCTTTGACTCAGCAAGGGAGGAACGCTGACAGCGCTCGGGGCTAGCCATGGACACTCCTGACTCCATACACACGGCACAGGGCAAGAAGCTAAGTTCAGGGATCATGTGGTGTCCATCAGGTGAGCTTGGGCTGGAGTTCTCTCTGCCCTGCCCTAGCTGCAATCCAGCAGCAAAAACCATCCCTTCTGACAGAATTTAAAGGAGCAAGTGAATATTGAAAGTGGCCTACAGTGGCCTGGCCAGCCCTGCTGCTTCCACTGGAAAGAAGATGGCGAGGTTTCCGTTTTCCTGGCAGCACATCCATGTGAATTTGTTAAATCTTTTAAGTAGCCGTATAGGAGGGGAGATAAAGGTGTGTGTTTTTATCCTTATCCCCTTAAATATAAAAATAAAACTTCCCCCTTATAAAACTGATTTGGAGTGGGAAGAAAGTCTACGGAAAGTAGAAAACGGGTCCAATTATATTGAACTTGTACCCTGTGTTTGGGAGACAGCTGTAAGTTTCCACGATGGGTGGGTGGCTTCTTATGCGTTTATGTTGAGGTGAACCTGCTCCAAGCTGTCCCCACAGATAGAAAAGGCTTTCTGAGGGAGGACTGTCTCTTTCCACCATGCAGTAGAGACTTGGAAGGTCTCTTGAATGACTTCACTTGGGTAGCAGTGTTAGGGGCCGCTGACCGAAGCGGGTCTGCTTTTGATAGCCAACCAGCATCTTGTGTAACATGAGTTGGGGCTTCAAGGGCCCTGGAGTTCGGCGCTCAGGTAGAAACATGACCGCCAGGGCCCTCAACAGCCTTCACTGGGCCCCAGTGCAGAGCAGAGCTCTGCGCTGAGCCTTTGGGGGTATGAGAGAAACAGGAAACCCGGCCTGTGCTCTCAAGGAGCTGGCAGGGTAGCTGGGGCGAGAGCGGAGCCACATGAGACGTCAGGAGGACACCAAGTGGCCCAGAGACGAGCCCACAGCACTCTAGCCGTGTCCCGGGAGAGGAGAGGGGTGAATAAGGGCAGGTGGGGTCAGTCATGGAAGCCTTCATAAAGGAGGTGAGTGTGGTGGCGGGCAGGTGTCTGGGGGCAGGCATTAGGGGATCGCATCCCGCATGTGCAGTTGGAACAGCCTTCCTTTGCTGCCTCTTGTGAGCAGTCCCACCAGTTCCTCCCCTCAGTGAGCCATCTCTTTGGGGAGTTTCCCGTTCGAGGCAAGGCACCATGTTCAGTATGTCTCAGCCATCCATGCGTTTGAACCTCTGCATTGCAGGACCCCAGCTTCTGAGTCCCTATCCACTCACAGGTCCTGTGGCTTTCAGGGATCTAGGGGGCAGGCCAGACCCTTCTCCCCAGGTGGGCTTCGGCTCTGACTACTCCTTTTGAGGCATGTGCTTTCAGCTTGCTGATGGTCCCTTCTGAATAAGCACAGGCTTCAGGAAAGAGGAGCAGAGAAACATCCCCTTCTCTTGACCTCTTCTGTCCAAGGGTTTCTTCAAGCCTTATTCCTTACCTCTGGGTAGGTGATGCTCGGCACTGCCTTCTAGTCCAGATGACACTCAAAGTGGGGAAGAGCGGTTCTGTGCTGATCACGGAAATGAATGGGGTCGAGTCCTGCAGGCTGGCTGGCTTGGCGCACCACAGTAAACACACTATTGCTGGCATGAGGGTAGCCTCCAAGTGTTCTGCCTTGAGAGTTTATTCTTGCCTGCCAGCTCAGCTTCCAGGTGCTATTCTTTTCTTTAAATAAATGCCTTCAACTGGTTTGTGCAATGTAAGAGTTCCCATCCCAGGAAACACTCAAGTGTTTTTTTTTTTTTTTTTTTTTTAAAGGAAAACCAACAAACTCTCCTCGTTCAGATGCTCTTGGGCCAAATGTGTGACTCAAATACTGCAGTGCCCTTCATTTGCTTTCCCAAAATTGACATATTCGAGTGGCACGCTGGCCTTACTGTGAGATAAGGTTGGGGTAGCTGGCCCAGGCCTCTTTCTTAGACTATGTGTGTGGTTTCAGGTTAGGCTTTTTCCTCCCTTCAGATGATGCTTGAGAGCCACAACAGCACAGCTCATGCGTGTCGTGGCTGAAATCCTCCAGTAGAACCTGGCCACCATCTCTCCGATCTCGCTCAGGATCAGGAGGTTTGCCATGGAAGGATTTGGTGGGGTCAGTGAGGGTGGCAAGTGTCATGAGCCAGTCTCTATAGCCTCGGAGCTGAAGCACTGCTTCTGCTGTCAGAGCTGCAGGCCGTTAGCATGGCCAGTTCCTGTTTCCTTATGGTTTCCAGGAGGAGTCTTCCTTAGTTCTTAAGAGGTGTCTCTTTCCCTGCTTTTCAGTCAGAGAGGGGAGGGAGGTGGACTTCCTTCCAGGAGAGAATAGGTGCTCACTCAATTGTAGTGGGGAATCTACACTACTTTACCCACACTTGGGGAGAGGTTTTGGGGGTGGGGGGGATGTTGCAGAATATTCAGGAACAGAAAGTTTGTTGCAGGAACAAGGCTCTGCAAAGAGATGCCCGCTCAGCCAGTGGGTGAGCTGGTGGGTGGGTGAGCCGATAGCACCCAGCCCTCCCACCAGACGCCAGGAGGAGGCTCAGATGTCACTGGGATCCAGGCTGTCTCCTGTCTCCAGCAGCTGCAACCCGGGAGGGGGTGTCAAGAGCACTGCCGCTCCTGTGTGAGGGCGCTTCTGACGACAGAAGCAGGAGGCAGTGAGAGGTGTGGGATGGGAAGAGGGTCAGAGCAGAGCCTTCAGAGGGGGATAGAACTGGGCTCAGTACCCGACTCCTCCACCTACTGGTTGCGTGGCTGTGGGCTGACTTAAGCCTGTGTCCTCCTTTGAAAAGGGCCACCATCCTACCTCACAGGATGGTTCTAAGATTGAATAAGAGAAAGAGTGTGTCTGAAGCACTTGGCACAGTGCCTGGCACCTTGTCAGTCCTAATTTGTGTAGCTTCTCAGAATTCTTTCGGCAGCTCACTATCCTACATCCAGGTGGGGTCTGCTGCTGGCGTCTCATTGGAAGGGTCTGCTGAAACATGCAGCTCAGTGGAAAACCAAAATGTATTGTATCCCCTTTCCTAAAGCCCTCCCCCAGGGAGCTCTGAACCCTGAACCCAGCCAGGGACTTCAAAGCAGCATCCACTGTCTAGGGGCAACTGGAACGTGAGACGCAAGTGACATGACGAAGCCCTATCCCGAGCCTCTGGGTCCATCTGGGCCTCGTTACCCAGGACGTTGCTCCGTGTTTCTGAGTTGCCAGCCCTAAACAGTTTAGTGTCTGCGTGAGCCACAGGCAGGGCCGGCAAGACTTTTTTTGTAAGTCAGCTTGTTACTAAGTTTAGGGTCAGCCTAGGGGCTCTTTCTCAGGTCCTCTTCTTTCCCTGTCCCCTTCCCCACAAAGCAAAAAAAAAAAAATCCTTATCAACTCAAGTTAGAAACAACCTCCAGCCAGTCAGGCCACCTTCTTTCAACTGGTGATCAAGTGGAAAGAAGAATGGCCTCCCACTGATAAGCCCCAAAATAACCGCCCCAAAGTGCGCCCCAAAGTGCAGTCAGACGGGAGCCTTGCTCAGCTGCTGGTCCAGAATGTTGGGCCTTCTAGAGCATTGGTCCCCAACCTTTTTGGCCCCAAGGACCGGTTTCTTGGAAGACAATTTTTCCACGGACTGGGGAGGGGGGATGGTTTCTGGATGATTCAAACATGTTACATTTATTGTGCACTCTATTTCTATTATTATTATTAATAATACATCAACTCTACCTCAGATCATCAGGCATTAGATTCCAGAGGTTGGGGACGCCTGTTCTAGAGGGCTTAGAGGAGTGCTACCGCCTCCTTCCCCCAAGCACTTCTCACGGCCGGCTCCATTCTCTTTTCCGCCTGCCTCTTGCCACCCCCTCCCCTTCCCGAGGTCACTTCCTGATGCCATTCCTCAACTTAGCCCCTATCCCCCCCAAAAGCAATCAAATCCACAACCTAATAAGGAAAAAGAATGAGGAGAATGTCCGCCTCCCAGCCTCTAGCCTAACAGGGCGCAGGCCCGCAGCAAATTTGGAAAATGTTATAACGGGAGCGGAGCGACAACCCACTGGTGGGAGGTGGGAGTGGGGCCGTTTTCAAGACCTGCCCAGTGCCGGCCAGCAGGCAGGACCCTGCGGGAGGGCCACCTGGTTTGCACTTTCCAAATCAGGTGGTTGACACCCCGCTCACACGCTGAAGTGAGAGGAAAGTAACATCAGCTGCACCTCCAGTTGGGACTCCTGGGGTGGGGCGGGGACAACTTGTGTGCTCGGAGACACCTCCCCTCCTTTGCAACTGGGACTCTGCAGATCCTAACCCTTTCTGCCTCTGAGATGAGCAGTTTTCTTCCCCTCCACTGTGCCAAAGTTAAATTAGTCCTGGCGTTAATGAAAACTTGTCGACACTTAGAGTGGTCCTCCTCCCCCGAAACCTGTCACCCCTCCTACATCATTATCCCAGGCACACCAACCCTTTCCATTCTCCCTTTTCTCCATGGAAGGAGGGACAAACCCCTCTCCTCGGGGGAGCCTCGGAGAGGGGGGCCGGCTGAGCCAGACCTGCCTGTTTGGGAAGGTCAAGCTTAGTAATTAACCTGAACGCTTCAGGGAGGGGATGAAGAAGGAACCAGGCCTAAGGATGTGCCAGGCCTTTCAAATGGCTAATTATCAGCAGGCATGAGGTCATTCGTAAATACATCTAATTCTTTTGCTGTAATTAAGGTGCTCATTAAAAGTGCAGGGAGGTTCTATTTTATTTTATTTTTTATTAAAGGAAAAAGCACAAAAAAGCCTTTGTTTCGAATTGACAGGATGGCTTAGAACAGGCGGAGGACTCAAGGCACAGGACTAGTTTCCTGCCGAAAGAGCCTTTACAGGAAATTCACTGCTAACAATATTGGTGACCCTGCCAAGGAGGCAGACCTGGGTGATGTCATTGTTCGAAGCTGTCACTGCCAAGCCTGGCCTTGGGGGAGGAGGGCTGGTGAGATTAGAAAGTGTGTTTGTGTGTGTTGTCTAGAAGAGGCAAGTCAACTGAAAATCTGGGTGGGAGAGAAATCACAGGTGGGGGGAGGTCTTTGGAATATTCTTAGCTAGGTTCAGCTTGCTTATTTTTCCAAATTTAAGAAAATTCCCTGTTACTATGTTTGATCCCCAAAGTGCTGTTGCTTTTTCAGAGACAGCCTTTTCTGAGCCATTCCTCGTTCTGTGCTTTCTTGGGTAACTGGCTGTTACACTCTGGGATTTGTGGTCCACAAGGCAGGAAGTTATACACCAGGTAAACGCTTGCTACTGCTTTTCTCGGGAGGAGAGTCTCCATCGCTGAGTGTGAAAATGGAGACTCGGGACTAGATTACCATATCTGCTTCTGCCACCAAAACCATTTTGGAAAACCACCCACTGCCAGCAAGTGGGCATCTATGAGCCGCTAGCCATCCCATGTACCTCCAGGAAGTGTCTGGAGCATCTATGAAAAAAGGACAAAGCTTTGCATCTTGTCATTTTTTTCTGCTGGCCGGAAGTCTAACAGAGAGGCATAAACACAGTCTTCAAATGAAAGCAACAAAAATAAACTTGAACCAGCCCTGCGTGAAGACATTAATGCAAAATATGCCAGCCGGCTTACTATTTATATGGCACAAGGCAGTCATCAGGAGATCTAGGCCTGGGCTAAGGAGGGTTATGTCTTTTGAGGTGCCTGTTCCTTAGAATTTCAAATAACCCAGGGGTGATGTACTCAGATGGGGTTGTAATGCTGTGTCTCATTTCATGCTTTGCCCAGTTCAATCTCTGGCTAAAACTTCTGAAATGCTAATGCAGGATCAGGATACAGTTCAGAGTGACCCCTGCCCCCACCCCGCACCCTCCCCTCCTTCTAAAACATCCTAACAGCTTTAGAAGGAAGTTTGAGGATTGAACAAGATAGCCGTAAGTTTCCTGTGGTTCACATCCTGTAATTGCTTAGTGTTCTTTTTTTTTTTTTTTCCTCCTCACTCAACCAACATTTACCCAGACACTCACAGGGTTAGGTTTAGAGATATAGCAGGGAAGAAAACCAGCCTAATTCCCATCCTCACAGCAGTTCCATTGTGGAGGGGAAGGTAGACCATAGGTAGAATGAGTTTGCAGTCTATAGGCCCGCTGACATTGCCTCCTTGGGTTCAGAAAGGATCTTCCCAACAAACCCTACATGTCTTGGAGCTCAGGTGTTCCGGTTACCTCCCTTAGAAATCCACTACTAGCTGAGTCTTGAGTGTCTGGCTCTTGGTGTGTGGTTTTGTAAGTTTCCCAGGGCTAAGGAGTCACCTTGGGATCCTGCTTTTCCTGGAACTGTCCTGAGGTGGGACACATTGCTAGAAAGGGCCAACAGATCTGTGCAAGAAGGAGGCCCCTCCTGGCCAAGGAAACCAGAGTTGGCAGGCATTCCCCCAGTAGTGGCGTTTCTAGAACATCTATGTGGGAAAAGCTTCAGTGGCCTAGTCCGGTCCGAAGGGGGTGGATAGGGGCCAGGTCTGGAAGCTGCAGACCTGCTGCTTTTGCCCAGATGGAGGATATGTATGAGGCAGCTGGGGAGAAGCTGGTGATGGGGCCAGTGGCCGACCACACCAGTGCCTGGGGAGATGGTTGCCTTTGGATGGCTCGAGCTACAGCTCCATTGCGAAGCTGACTGATGTGCTTAGAGCCACATTCTTATGGTAACTGCCAGGAAGCTGAGCCCTCTGTGGCCTCAGGAAGTTGGTGAGGTTAGCACTACTTGCTTTTCGAAGGGCAGGTTGACACTGCATGGGTAGAGCCCCGGGATTTTGTCCTTTGGGGACACTGTGATGAAAATCCTCTTTTGGGTTGCTGGCTCCCTTGGTCATTAGGTGTCTTGAAGCAGGAGTTGAGAGGAGGAGGGAGAGGTAATAAGTGCAGCCCAGCCAAAAAATGTCCAACGTATATGGAAAACTTCAGTGCTTTCCTGATCTTTTGTGGAAATAGCTGTTCACTCTTAGAACCAACTGGAAAGTGTTGGCAGCTGAAGGGGATCGTTCCTCCAGGGCCCCTCGGAGCCAGTGTGTCTGGCGTTTCTAACATCTTCCTGACCTTACCTTTCTCTTGCGTGTCACCCATCTCAGCCTCCCAGCCCCATCATTTGGGGCCTGCAAAGTGTGTGTTCTAGATCTCCCAGGAAATGTGGGATTTCCACCCCTCTGCCCCACTTGGAGTTTCAGGCTGTTTGTGGTGCATAGAAGATGCTGGGATGTGAGCGGGGGTGGTCAGAGGAGGCTGGGAGCGGAGTCAGGGCAGCTTTGCTCTGGTCCTCTTTGAAGGGCAGACGGGGCTGGCTCCGTTGGGTCATGTAGGGTGTCCCTCCAGGTGGGTGGCTCTGTCTTTTGGGCCATTGGGGGCAGCGGGGAGGCGGGATGTGAGTGCTCCTGGTTTTCTTCTGGACTGGAGAGATTGCTGTCTGGGTTATCGAAGGGCAGGTGACAAAAACCAGTGAAGGAGCTTGGGTGGGGACCAGGGCTGCCACTACTCTGCTTCCGCTGATTGTGGGCCTGGAACTTCATTTTCCAGAAATTTAGAAATCCAGAGTTTTACAGGGCAATTCATTCAGTTTAAAACATGACCCCCTCCTCTCCAAACCTGGAGGCCATGTGAAACGGGCCCCCAGAGCTCGAGATTTGTGACCTCTGACCTCGAACGTCTGCACAGCCTCGTTTTCCTCTCTCTCCTTTAGTTCCTTCTTTCCTCTCGACCGGATTGCCAGTGCTAATCCTCTTACTGGGAAGGAGAAAATCCATTTTCTTTTGCTCCTTGGTGGTGACAGCTCTGATAAAAGGTGGTTGAAATGAATGGTGGTTAAAAAAGAGGGCTTGCCCTGTCTGGTTTCCCCTCTCTGGACTCTTTTCCCCATTACTGTAGATAAAAGGATCGGCTCCTCAAAATTCCTCTCACCATATACGGACTTTTAGGATCTGGCTCCGCATTTCTGTGAACAAAAATAGTGGAAAGTTGTTTTTGTTTTTCATTTGTTTTTGTTTTAGAAGGCTCCAAACAACATTCATACAAAGGCAGCTATTCTCACACACAATGACCTGGTGAACAATGCCAACCTTCAGAATCAACTGCCAGTTCAAATTTTGCACCCCAGTGGAAGTTGTACAGAAATACTCATTTAGGATTGTTCAGCTAAATTTGACTTCTGGAAGGTCTTGGCAGCCCGGGTTTTGTGAGAGAGATCAATTCTAAGATCTGTGTAGACAGAAAAGCCAGAACACAGCACTAGTCACTGATGAGAGAGTTGACGGATTTCAGAAAAATGGGACATAGGTGTGCAATAATAAATCTAACTTTAAAAAAAGTTGACACTTATCCCTGGAAAATTCATGCAGTTTTTCCCCTAAGCTCTAATTAAGTCCCCTGTTTATTGGATTAATGGCCCCACAGGAAAAAAGATCCTTATCAAGCTTTGCGTTTGGGAAAGCTTTGCGTTTGGGAAAGCTTTGCATCTGTCTGGCTGGGAAAGGCCAGGAAACTCCCCATAAAGGCATTGCCCTCAACTTTAACTTTTTTGGGCTCCGTTACCTCCTCTCTGGTCTGAGTACTTCCTGGCTCGATTGTTTTCTCAAGCTGGCCTTGAGTCCTTAGATGTTATTTGTGTGCCTCGAAATAGCTGGAAGAAAAATGGTTGTAATGCTTTGCATTGCTCCCTGCCTGTCCGGTGGATGGAAACTCTCTCTTCAAGGATACGGGCTTCCCACCCAGGAACATGACTGGGTGGAGAAGACCTCATCACCTTGGCTGGTCTGTCGTGTTATTCCAGTGGGCTTTTGCCATACCTCAGGGCCTGGGCTGAAAAAGTTTCCAGCTTTCCACCGGTCAGCAGCCCAAGGTGCTTTAGGACAGAGAGCAAGTCGGTAGGGGTTCTCATCAGTGGGCTTCACTGCCAGCCATACAGGCCACCAGGGTGTTTGTTACACGAGGCTCTGTTTGGTTTCTTTAATGTGTCTTTTGGTGGATTTGGAATGAATGCAGGAAGAAGGAGATGAATTATGGAGGGGAAGGGAGGTCAAGCAGATAAGGAAGAGAAGCTCTCAACGCTGGTTTTAAGTAATCGATCCCAGCACGATTGATGAAGGATGTGGCATCGTCCACCTTAAGGCTGCATCGTTGCAGCCTTAACTGAGCATCTCTCCAGCATGTGCCATGAACAAGGTACTGGGTGAAGAGAGGTGAGCAAGATAGTCCTTTCTGTCCTCGTGGAGCTCCCGTCCAATGGGGAAGATAGGCATTAAACAGCAGCAAAACAATAAAAATGCCAAACGTACAGTGTTCCAAATGGTGATCCTTGTTTTGAAGGAAAAGAGCAGAGCCCTTTAAGAGCGTGCCGTGGATTGGGCAGGAGCCACCCTGGGAGAAGAGTGTCCTGGGCAGGAGGACCTGAGAAGCATGGGAAGAGAGAGAGTGAGACCAGGGCAGTGGGGCCCAGTGGGGAGGGTGGTGTGAGGTGAGAGCCTCACAGAAAGGTGACAGCCACCAGAACATGCCTCCAGTGAGGATCTTGGGTTTTCTTCTAAATGAACGAAAAAGCATTGGTTGCACAAAAATTTCCTTCACAGCAGTCACTGTTTTGGCTACAGTCCATGGGGTTGCAAGGCTTCCCAGGTGGCACTTGGTGGTAAAGAATCCACCTATTCGATCCCTGGGTCGGGAAAATCCCCTGGAGAAGGAAATGGCATCCCACTCCAGTATTCTTGCCTGGGAAATCCCACGGACTGAGGGACCTGGCAGGCTACAGTCCATAGGGGACTAAACAAGTCACTGTTTGGGGCATTGTGTTAATAGCTGTGTAAAAATAAAACAGAACCATCCCTGCCCTCCTGGGGCTCCCAGTCAAGTGGAACCCCATGGAAATGTGTTCTTTCTTGATGCTGGGACAAATCCTGCAACAGCTCATAAAGCATATGGCACTTCAAAATATAGTCCTTGGGAATTGCCTGGCGGTCCAGTGGTTAGGACTCTGTGCTTTCACTGCCAAGGCCATAGGTTCGATCCTTGGTCGGGGAACTAAGATCCTGCCAGCTGTACCTCACAGCCAAAACAAAACAAAACTTTGCAGCAGCCTGTTTTTATCCCACCTTATGGATGAGGAGACTGGGATTCAGAGAGGTTATGTGATTTGCCCAGGGTCATTCAGCCAATATACGACAGAACCAGGAATCAAACCATACCCTCCTCCTTGGAGGTGATTTCTCCCCTGTTAGGGCTGAGGGATTGGTTCTCTCCTCTCTGTGACTTTATGTTCCTGGTGATATGAATCGGGGGCTCCTGGTGATCCCTGGACTTGAGGTAGGCGATGGCATCAAGTCACCTACGACTTGAGTCCTGCAGGATGCAGGACAAGGTTGGTGACGTCCCAGCTTAGCCCAGAGCTGTGCGGTCACCTTTACTGTGGCGTCTTGGGTGGGAGCCAAGCATTCGTCTGACCCACATGTCTGGCGAAACTTGTCTGAATGGTGGCTCGGAGCTGGGGAGTTGACATAGCACCCCGGCCAAACCTTCCGGGTGCCGTCTGCCTATATATGGCCTGGCCTCAGAGAACAGGTGATGGCAGGAGGAGTTGTTTTCTGTTTTGCTGGTGGGAGGTGCCCAACTACATTCCTTTTCAGACAAGCACAAACTAGATATCTTTGAAACCGAAGGTCTGAAACCAGCCAAAGAATTAATCGCGGCCTGAAAAGCACAGGGTGAGGGTACAGCCAGCCTGGCTTGTGCATCACCTTCTCCACTTCGTTGCTTTTTAATAAGCCCAGAAATACCTCTTAAGAGAGAAGAATCTTTTGTGAATGCCTCCAGCTGCGTTCCTTCTGGCCAACAGCGAGGCCTCCAGCCCTTGAGGGCTCAAGTCCACCCTGCTATTGGGCGCACTTTGGCTGATGAGGTGCTGGGCAGAGGTTGCAGCCGCCACCAGAGGGTTTGGTGATAAAAGGTCAGCTGGATGGACCCAGCTCTTCATCACTCAATCAAGAGGCCTCACAGCAGGGAGAGAGCAAGGCCAGGACGCAGGGACTCCTGCGGTGCACGGAGAGGCCAAAGCTGGGCCCACATGTGCTCCCCTGCGCCCCTGCCCTGTAGACATGGCGTCTCATAAACACAGGCCATGGAGCCAGAGTAAGGCTCAGATGCTGACCCTGGTGCTGTATTTAGGTCACCCCAGTTTCCTCGTCTACAGAATGGAGCCAATGATGTGTTGACCTCAGGGTCAGGATTCAGTAAAGCGATGGGGTGGGGCATGTTTGCCGAGGTGCAGAGATGGCGGCTCTTCTGCTTAGACTCTGTCTCCTGGGGTGGGCGGTTAGGACGGAGTCTTCATGAGGCCTCTTCCTGTGGGATCTGGAGTCCCACCAGAAGTGATGGTTTGGGGGTTGGGGCGGGGGTGCCGGGAACCTTTCTTCAACTCAGAAACAGCAGCCAGAGAATTAGGATGGTAGCGCTTCTTATGGTCTCCAGTATGAAGCCAGCTGCTCTTTGTTTTAGTGGTTTTTTTCCCACTAATATTTGTTGTCTGACTTAAAAAAATTTTTTTTATCGAGATGAGGCCTTTAATTTAATTGGAAGATGATTGCTTTACAGTGTTGTGTTGGTTTCTGCCATACAACATTGCTAATCAGTCATAATTATGTTTATATATTTATATCCTCTTCCTCTTGAGCCCCCCGCCCCACGTACCCCTGCTCTTTGAAGATGGACTCAGAGATCGAACAAGTTCAGTTGCTGGGTATGGACATGTTAAGCATTGAAGGGGGCCTGGGAAGTTAGGATCCTAGAAAGGGCCAGCAGTGTCTCACTCATCCTTAATAGTCTCAGGCCCAGGGTGGAGGGTGGAGCCCCGTGGTTTATGGGCAGACTCTGGGTGAGAAAGCAAAGCCAGGAGGGCCACGTGCTTACTACCTTGGTGTCCTAGTGGGCCAGAGGGGCCCGCAGGCCTCAGGGAGGCTCCATGGGGTATTGTGTGTCCTGCAGAGCGCCCCATGTGTCCTTCCCTCTGGGAAGCCTTCCACCCGGGCAGGGCCTCCGGGGCCGGATATGAAAGGTAAACAGGCAGCCCTTCTGCTCTTTACCGCAGTGGAGTCCGGAAAGGCCCGGGTTGTGGCTTTTCATCTCAGGAAGCCCTGAGGTCCCACCGGCTCCCCTTAAGCAGCCTCACAGTCCCCGTGCAGCAGCGGAACTATTGTGGCCCCAGCGCCCATCCTAAAGCCTGAGCAGCGATAACCGCCCCCGCCCCCTGCCATCCCATCTCCTCGTGAGAGACAGAAAATGCCCTGCTTGAAATCTTGATCCATATCCCAAGTCTGGAAGCCCCTGGGCCCTGCGGGGTCTGTTGTTCCCTCGCCAGCCTTGTCTCTCTCCACCCCCACTCACATCGCTGTGCTCAGGCACAACAGCTGCCTCTGCGCCACGCTCTTCCCTACCTGCAGAGCTCTGTTGCCCTCACCGGGTCCCCTCGCAGCCCCTCCTCGTTCCTGAGATCTGCAGCTCTCCCCCACCGTTTGTCAGCAAGTCACACTTGAGCCCTCCTGCCCAGGCTGGGTCTTTGTCTTAGGGGCGCACCTGTCACCACCGTTTCTCCTGTTAGCTCTACCCATGTTTTGATCTTTCCACCCTCCCGTGACACCGTGAGGGCCATGAGAGTAGACTCACCTTTGTCTCTTGCTGTGTGTATTCCTAGCATGTGGAACAGATACAGGTGCTCCGATAAACATACATTACAGAGTATTACAGAGTATAAACGTATGTTTATTGGAGCACCTGTATCTGTGCCGCATGGATTACTAGTCAGTCCATCAGGCAGGTCAAATGGACCTGCCACCTGTCTGTTCACCCACTTACTTGAGTGCCTCCTATGGAGCAGCTTGATGTTAAGGGTAAAAAGATTGCTGACGCTCAGCTCCTCTGGGAAGGAAGTCCCTCTGCAGGCCCCCCGTAAGCCATGCTCTGGAAGGTCATAAGCCATCCTTCCCCAGACCCAGTGGGTCAGCCAGCTGTCCTGGCTGACTTCTGCATCAGTGCCTGCCAGATACGAAACACAAAGAGGGTGCTTTTCAGGAGGGGAGACATCACTGTCACTGGGACAGTGTTAGGACAGAACTGTTGTTGGGACAGAATTCATCCCATTTTGTGCAAACACTTCCCAAGCTAGGTGTCCACATGTTGTGTGCCAGGCAGTGGTCCAGGCCTCCGGATACAACACAGGAGAAGGCCCCTGCCCCGAAAACATGTGGCTAAACACAGGGAGACCTTTTTTAAATTTTTCTTTTTTTAACTTTTCCCTTTTATACAGAGATTGCTACCTATAGGTCAAATTAACTCAGTATAGCAAGAGACAATAAAGTGTTTTGTTTCTCGAGATAGCTACAGACGTTAAAAACCCAGCCCTGTGGTTTCGCTACTGGCCACCGTCCCGAAGCCCGGCTGACTGTGGTACCGGGTCCTGGGGCAGCCCACTCGCCTCCGTGTCCTGAGTGGAGCCCGGAGATGCAGGGTACCAGGAGAGGAAGCGCAGTCTGGGCTATCTTTGGTGGCCATTGTTATTTGTGGGGCATTGGCAGAGAAGTCAGGATCGTGGAAAATCTAGAGAAAGAGAGAGGCTCCGTGGTGTAGTCGAGCAGAATTCGATAACTCCTCGGGGCTCTTGGGGCCACGGGACCCAGGGTGACCCAGCCGCCCGGTCTCTGCTGTCGGCCTTGGCCCTGGGCTTTGTCCGCCCTCGTCCCTCCACACCTCCTCGCTGTCCATGTGAGCGACGCCTGGGGAATGAGCTGCTCCGTGTTCTGAGTTCAGGCCCCTGGGACCTTCTCTCTGTTCTGGAGAACAAAACCTGAGATTGTTTCTCCTTTTAAATGCAACTTTGTTCCGCAGGAGAGGAGAAAAGTGAGAAAGAAGTGCCTGTTCGTTTGACGATGGTGAGGTGTCCTCGATACACCTTTGAAAAGGGCCCGTTTGCCCAGCAGCCTTTGCCGGATAATGAGAGGAGAGGAACACAGGGGACTTGGTGGGAATTTGAGGCTGGGATTGGAGACGGGCGGTGAGTGTGGGGGGAGAAGTTCACCTCAGAGCAGCCTGTTCGTCTGTCTCTTGCAGGAAAGTAGAGTAGTACTGAATGGTCCAACAGCTGGGTTCTATCCTGGGGGAAAGATATATGCTTGGCTATTGGCCTCCATGCATTTAAAAATGTGTCAGCCTCTACTGGCTGATTCCATTTCCTCACTTCCCAAATAATTCCCAACCCCGGTCGCTCCCCTGAACAGTCTTCTCCGAGATCTCCAGAGACTGGCTAATTACCAACCCTGAGGGTGTGGGCACAGCAGTGCCCATTCAGGATGTGTTAGGCGTCTCCTTAGTGCCAGGAGCTGTATTAGGTGCTGGGCTGCAGCAGGGGCCCCTGCCCTCTTTGTCCACCTCTCTGCAGTGCGTGGTCCTTTCACCTCCCCCCTACACCCAACACATTCATGAACATACACAAAGCGGAGGGAATCCTTATGTACCCATCACCAGCATCAACAGTTACTAACCTTCTGCCAAACTTATTTCATCAGCTTCTCCCAGCACACAACCCCCTCAGACTGTTTTAAAGGCAACCCCAGACGTCACCCCTAACTGCTTCCGTATGTTTCTCTAATGGATATGGTGTCTGTGTTTTTGATGGAGCCACACACCATTGTACTGGATGGTTCTGAATGTGTCTCAGGGAAAAAGAAAAACAAAAAGTTCTCCCCTTTGCTTTCCTCAACATCGCCTTCTCCCCTCTTCTACCCTAAGAGAAGCTCAGAACATGTTCGAATGAATGACTGAGTGAATGCATGTGCAAACAAATGGCCTTTCTGCTGAGTTTTTTAAAAATTATTTTTATTTTGGCTGCATGGGTTCTTCGTGGCAGTGTACAGGCTTTCTCTAGTTGCAGCGCACAAGCTCAGCGCACAGCACGTGGGATCTTAATTCCCTGACCAGGGATCGAACCCACATCCCCTGCGTTGAAAGGCATTTGAATTTTCAACTGCTTCTTCTGAGTTTTAGATGTAAGTTGAAACTTAAACGCCAAGTAGCATGGGGAAGGCAATGGCACCCCACCCCAGTACTCTTGCCTGGAAAATCCCATGGACGGAGGACCCTGGTGGGCCGCAGTCCATGGGGTCGCTAAAAGTCGGACACGACTGAGCGACTTCACTTTCACTTTTCACTTTTATGCATTGGAGAAGGAAATGGCAACCCACTCCAGTGTTCTTGCCTGGAGAATCCCGGGGACGGCGGAGCCTGGTGGGCTGCCGTCTATGGGGTCGCACAGAGTCGGACACGACTGAAGCGACTTAGCAGCAGCAGCAGCAGCTGTGCGGCACATACTTCACACTCAGTGTGTCCCAAGCCAGACTCCTTCTCGAGCCCCTCTCCCTGGGTTCTTTATATCTGGGTCTGATGTCCAAGTCAAAAACATTGGAATCATCTTTTGACTCCTCAGCCTGTCACGGGCACCAGATTGTACTTATTTATTTCTCTCAAGTATCAGAATCCTGACCCTCCTCCTGTCCTTTGCTACTGCTGACGCGGGGCCACTTAGTGAGCACTTGAAAAGTGCAGACTCTGAAGTCAGACCAACTGGGGTAAACTGCAAGTGCTGCTGCTCTCGGTCCCTTGCGCTGGGTGACAGCAGGGAAACGCCTTGCCCACTCTGAGAGTACTGACTGCTTCCAAGGCCTGTGGGGAGTCTCCCGTGAGTTAGTACTCTGCGCCCTTTGCACCCTGCCAGGCACACAGGAAGTGCTTTGATGTTGGCTCCGTTATCACCACCCTGGCCACACCAGGCCAGGTCTCCCACAGCGGCCTCCTAACTGGCTTCACTCCAGTCTCCCAGTTCATCTCGGTGGCTCCATGAACATGACTCATATCTAACCGGGTCACTCTGAGGAATCTTCCCAGAGGACAAATTCTGAGTTCCTCAGCCTCTCTACCTTCTGACCCCAGCTGCCACCATCTCCTGCATCTTTCCCTGAAAGTGAAAGTAGCTCAGTTGTGTCCGACTCTTGGCGACCCCATGGACCATGCAGTCCTTGGAATTCTCTGGGCCAGAATACTGGAATGGGTAGCCTTTCCTTCCTCCAGGGGATCTTCCCAACCCAGGGATTGAACCCAGGTCTCCCGCATTGGAGGCGGATTCTTTACCAGCTGAGCCACAAGGGAAGCCCATCTTTCCCTGAGGAGTTCCCCAAAGATCTCTTGCACATTTATGTTGTCTTGTTCTTGATGTTCCCACTATGTGGGACGACCCTCTTCCCAGGTCACCACCTATCAGAATAGCGCTCCTCTTTCAGGGCCCGGATCTGGTGTCGCCTGACCTCTGCTGTCCTCGGATCACACTGCCCCGCAGTGACTGGCTCACCGGTGTCCCTCTCCAGCCGGATCGTGCCCTCCTCCAGGGCAGAGCAGCAGGTTCTGTTATCTCCCCAGACCCTCAGCTGTGATTCCCTTTACTTGTCCTGAATCTCTTGCTCCAGGGATGAGAAGCTACCTGAAGGCCAGTGTCACCCTTGTGGATGTTTAATTACGTAAACGGGATTTCTTATTCTCTCCACCTTCCATTACTTCCTTTTTTCTTTGTTTTCTTTTCCAAGAGGAGAGGATGCTGTAGGGGTTAGAGACTCAGGGCAAGGGTTCACTCCCACTGGTGAGGGGGAACAGCTACCCACTTTGGTCGCTCTGCTGTGAATTCAGGCTGCCTTTTCCCTGGTTCTGTGCAACAGATTCCATCTGTGGGCCGCAGGCCAGCTGCGGGGGGGGAGGGGGGTGGTGGGGTGCACTTTGGGATACAGGCCCTCTTATCCTCCTTTTGTTTGTAGCCCCACCTTACCGAAGGGAGCGGGCCCCAGTCATCTCAGACAGGACGGCAGCACATGGCGTGTCTGCCTTCCTGCAGCCGCCCGCCACCCACAGCGCAGAGAGGATCAAAGGCCCAGGCAGGGGAGGGGATGGGACCGACGGGGGTCCGAGGAGCCGGAGCAGCCTCCTGCCCCATCCGCCCCCTTCCCTCCCGTGGGATGCAGGGGCTACCGTGGAAGGGGCTGCAGCCATTCAGAATAGATTTTGCACGGGGGGGTTAAAATTTAAAGCAGTGACATTTTTCCAGTGGCACAGCTGTCTTTCAAGTCGAATCCCACATGGATCTGCCATGTTATAAAATCGAATAAATAGCTGCTGAGGTTAAATGTGAGTAGGGAGGCAGCTTCCCTCCCTACCCACCCGTCCTCTGTCCGGCACCCCTCGCAGCCGAGCTCTTTCAGAATGCTGTTTGAAAATCGCCCCTGGGCATCATGTCTGTGTCTCAGCTGAGAGAGGAGGTTCACTGTCCCTTTGTGAAGCCTCTTGGGGTTCACTCTCAGGCCTGTGTGTTTCTAAAGAAGATGACTTGGTGGGGGCAGTGGGCGGGGGGAGCGTTCCGCGTCTGCACGAAGCTGTGAAGTAACCGTCACCTGAGTCTGGGAAGGAGGGGGCGTTGACACAGGATGGGCGTCCTCTGCCTTCAGAGTTCTCTCCATCTTCACTGCTGTAACCTTGCTGCCCCACAGCCACCAGGGGGTCTTCCCACAACCTAAATCCAGTCATGCTACGGCCCCCTCCCCCGCAAAAGCTCCCTGCCGCTCTTAGAACGCGCTTCCCTGGTGGCTCAGCAGTAAAGAGACACACCGCCGACGCAGGAGATGTGGGTGCGCCGCCTGGGTCAGGGAGATCCCCTGGGAGAGGAGATGGCTACCCACCCCAGTATTCTTGCCTGGAGAATTCCATGGACAGAGGAGCCTGGTGGGCTGCAGTCCACGGGGATCACAAGAGTCTGACACGACTTAAGGACTAAATAGCAACTCTTAGACTCGTAGTCCCCACCCCTCCTCCAGGGGCCTCTTGGACTTCTGCTCTTCCTCTAGGCTCTCTGTGCTCCAGCCACACACGCTCCAGGCCTGTTCCCACCTGGGGTCTCTCCTCTTGGAATGATGTCCCTCCTGCTGTCAACTGGTTGGCTCCTGTTGGTTCAGAGAGAGGTCTTCCTTGACTCAGCTGAATTCTCTCCCCGGTTACTCAGTTCTGCCTGTTGCCTAACCCTGTTGTACTGCACCACCACCATCTTCCTCTCTTCCATGTCATCCCCTCTACTAGAATGTAGACTCCGTGAGGGCAGGGATGTTTGTTTAATCCCATTGCTGAGGAGCTGGCAGCATTTTTACTGGAAATGAGTGAGTGAAGTTTGGGAGACGCTCTTGAGCCGTGAGTCTCCCCCTCCTGGAGGAGGGGTCCGACGCCAGCAATATCAGCCCAGGCCCAGATGACTCTCTGGAATCCTGGGTCTGGCCAGCTTCTCTGTTCTCGGGCAGTGTCGGGGCACTCAGACCTAGCCCTGTCATCCCTGGAGCCTCCAACTCTGCCCCTGCCTCTCCTGTTTGGGGCTCCTCTGGGAGGAAGCAGGTGGTCCAGGCGCTCAGGGTCCAGGCGCTCAGAGTCCAGGCAGGACTTGCTGTTCTACCCCAGCCTGAAATTGATTCCCTCCGGGCCCTGCCTTGAGCCAAGCCTTGTGAACAGAGGGAGGCTTGGGAGCCAGGCCTCCCCAATCACGTGTCGGGGAGAGAGCGATGGAGCCGCGTGGCCGGAGAGCCACCAGCCTTCTCTTCCCTCCTCGTCAGGGCACACAGTGGCTGAACCTTGTATGAGTCACTGGCCCTAGCCCGTCATAAATTGTTTTTTCCTATACTATCAGAGAGGCTTTTATCAGGCGCCTCCTATGCAGTCCGAGAACGGATTTGATATTTGATACAGGGTCAGTTAACACGTTGTCAAGTCGAAATCTGTCATTGTGCCCATATAAGGCAAACTCCTTGGGTTACTTTTTACCTTGGCAGAATCTCAGGAATGTCAAGGTAACCAGGCCACCTCAGCATAGCTCTGATTCTCGTGGGTCACCTGACCAGCCCTCCCTCTTCCGTGACTCACACTGCAGCCCGCAAGCTAGCCCTGCGATGCGGCGGTGGGGAGGGTGGGGCTGGTGGTGGCCCCAGTGGCGGGTGGAATTGGCGGAGGGTCTCCAGGACTGTGCTCGCTTGTGTGTCTGCTTTCAAAGGAGAGAAACTTAAGTGAGGTGCCTCACAGAGGGCCCTGCCAGAGTGAAAAGCAGAAACGGAAAACAGCCTTGGCCAGACTCTAGGTTGGTTAGGAGACGTGTGGGCCCCGGTTCTGACGCCTACCAGCTGTGTGACCACAGGCAGGTGGCTGATCTGTAAAATGTAGAGCACTCAGAGCAAGTCCTGGTACATAGTAAGCGCTCAGTAACTGTGAGTCATCCACGCAGTTGTGTCAGGGTAGACCCCACCCAACTGTACAAACACCTCTGCTGTTTTCCTTTGAGGCTCAGCCCCTTTAGTAGCTTTAATGGGGCAGATTGAGCTGGTGCTCGGAGTCCCTCCCTGGAAAACCGAACTCACAACTTCACAATGCCCCCCCATCCCCTGACCACCCCCCCCCCGCCGAGTGTACTCCCACACACACACAGAGCAAGCCACTCTGTCCTTTCAGGGCCAGGAGTCAGCCCAGAGCGGCAGGGGCCCCTTTGTCCTGTTACGTCATGCTGCTTCTGGAGACGCCGCCCCTTATGACTGCCTTGTGGTTCCGTGTGGTTCAGCTAGGCCTTTGTACCAGCCCCAGGAAGGCCTGTAGGTTGGGCGAGCCAGGGTGACAGTCTAGCCCTGTCATTCCACCAGGGCAAACGGTTTCACCATTTTTAATAGAGCAATTATGAGTCAGAGGTTTCAGTCTCTCTCTGCTGGTTCCTCCCAGTCCTGTAATTACCCTTTGGCTATAGAACCATATTTTGGTTTTTCTTTTTTTAAAATCTTCCTAAGATGCTGTCCATCTTGTGTGTCCAAGGGGTCTGAGAAGGAGTGCCTATGGTAAAGAAAAAAAAAAAGAAAAGAATCCAAATCCAGAGTGATTTCTTACCCTACAGAAATGATGCCTCCCCCTCCCACCCCCAGGACCATTCTAGTACCCTGCCAGGATACAGAGCCAGCAAGGTGGGACGCAGGGCAAGAGTAGATAATTCTGAACACCTCCAACTGCCTCTTGGCAAACTTCAAACTCCAGGCCTGGAATTTCTGGTCTGAGGCACCTCCCAGATTGACTGATGGATTCATTCACTGTCTTATCCAGTACGAGCCTCAGCAAAAGGCAGGCGGGCTGACGAGCACCCAGCACCTCCACGGTCCCCCTGCCGGTGCTGGTCCCCTCCAAGATGAGAAGAATGGGTCCTGCAGATGAATGCCTGCGTTCACGCAGCCTCAAGGCTCGCCCTGCTTCCCAAAGGGATCGTCTACTCCCAGGCTGTGAGAGCGAGAAGCCAACAAGACAGAGCATATAGGAAACAGTACAAGTCTGTGAGCGCTGGCCCAGCTCCGGTTCCCCCGGTATGTCCAGAGCAAAGGTTTCCAGCCCAACCCGCTCTACCCTGGCTGTGTCGCCCACCTCCCTGCTTTGTGCTGGAGCGGGAGAAGGCTTCTGTCCTGACTGGCTGACTGATGAATCACAATATCCCAAAAACAGGAAAAAGGAAAGGGATCACCGAGGAGGAGTTTCAGATGTCAAAGGCGAAACCAGCAGCACCATTAGGGATCACTCCGGGGCCGGCCCCAGTTGCTTGCCCTTCTACCAGCAAGGCCCGGTTCAGGGATCATGTAAATTGCAGCAGAAAACAAGCTGTCTGCTAGAAGGTGAATGAGGGTAGGATGGGGGAATGGGCGTGTCTGCCGTCAGGTGGCCCTGGCCCTCAGCACTCTGCACCCCTGGATTCTGTTGAGTTCCTGGGGTGGGCTGCCGTGGCCCAGGGCGGAAGACACTCAAGTCCCATCAGCGTCCCGTCAGTGCCCCCCTCGCCGACTTTTTCTCCCCAAATACCAAACACCTGTTACCTGGATGAGCCCATCCAACGGGCGGATTTGCCCCGGCTGAGGTGTGAATGCTAAAGACCAGTCCTCTTAGGCACCTGTTCAGATTCTAAGTCGCACAGTCTCGAGGCCAGAACTGGCTCACTTGGCTATCTTTCTGAAGGATCAAAGTTTAAACCAGACGATCTTTAATCTCCCCTCCCTAGGCCGAAACCCGAGCCCAGCTGTAAGCCATTGAAAATAAATGGGGTTTTTGTAGCTCAGACTCCCTGTTCTCCAGGTGAAGGGCCTCCTGTGCTCGATTGTCTCACAGCAGAATGCCAGATGGGGCCAGAGGAGGCGGAGGGCAGGGCCCCAGCCTCTGCTGCTGCTGCCCTAATTTTAAAACTGCCTTTTGGGAGTGGAAGTTTTCTCTTTTAAAGGTAGCTATTTCAAGGTAGGCCTCACCCATCTCCTCTTCCTGCTGAGAAGGCCTCCTTTGAAAGCGGAATTGGCCTTGAATCTCCACCCCGTGGGCTCCGCCTGCCTGTAGCTCAGACCCTTGCTTCCCTGTGGATTCTGTGTGTGTGTGTGTGTCTGGCTCAGTTTTCCATGCGTGAGGGGACTCCAGAAAGGTCCGTTTGAGAACAGAGACAGGCTCAGACCGAGGCACCTCTGTACCCTGGGTTGCCTGTCCCCTGCTTCTCCAAGAGTCTTGTCTAGTCTAACAGGTGTAGTGGCGAGGGCTCCCTGGTTCTGCCTGGGCTTCGGATTCCTCATTTTTAGAACAAAAGGTTAGATCTGATTGGTGATTCTCCACCCTGGCTTTCTGTTAGATTCAACCCTGGCTTCTGGTTAGAGATTTGTAAAATATTGTATTTGGGACCCATTTCCAAGAAACCTGGCTCATTTGTCCTGGGGTGAAGTTCAGGCGTTTTTTTTTTTTTTAAGAAGCTCTCCAGTCCTGTACATTTACTGTAGCTTGGATTTCAACAAGGGTCCAAGACATATGCATTGGGGAAAGAATAGCTTTCTCAGTAAATAGTGCCAAAACAACTGAATGTGGAGGATAGAATTAGACCCTTTGCTGCTGCTGCTGCTAAGTCGCTTCAGTAGTGTCCAACTCTGTGCGAGCCCAGAGACGGCAGCCCTCCAGGCTACCCCATCCCTGGGATTCTCCAGGCAAGAACACTGGAGTTGGTTGCCATGTCCTTCTCCAATGAATGAAAGTGAAAGTGAAGTCGCTCAAGAAGTTGCTCAGTTGTGTCTGACTCTTAGCGACCCCATGGACTGCAGCCTACCAGGCTCTTCCGTCCATGGGATTTTCCAGGCAGGAGTACTAGAGTGGGGTGCCATTGCCTTCTCCGAGATCCTTTCCTCATAGCATATGCAAAAAGTACTTCCAACTGGATCAAAGATCTAAATGTAACTTCTAGAAGAAAACATAGACATAAATCTTCATGACCTTGGGTTAGGCAGTCGTCTATTAGAAAGTGAAAGTCACTCAGTTGTGTCCAACTCTTTGTGACCCCATGGACTATACAGTCCATGGAGTTCTCCGGGCTAGAATATTGGAGTGAGAAGTCGTTCCTTTCTCCAGGGGATCTTCCCAACCCAGGGATCGAACCCAGGTCTCCCTCATTGCAGGCGGGTTCTTTACCAGTTGAGCCACCAAGGAAGCCCGTTAGATATGGTCTATTAGATAAGCCAAAAACATAAGCTATTAAACAAAAATAGGTATTATATTCTCTAAAATTTAAAAAACAAAACGAAAACTTTTTGCTTCAAAGGACAAAATCAAGTGAGAAGACATCCCTCAGAATGGGAGATAATTGCAAGTCATACATCTGGTAAGGGTTAGATGTCCAGAATATATAAGAACTCATAATGCAACAGTGAAAAGACCAAATAACCCAGTTAGAAATGAACAAAGGACTAGAACATACATTTCTCCGAAGAAGATACACAGTTAGAAAACGGTACATGAAAAGACGCCCAGCGTCATTAGTCATGAGGGAAATGCAAATCAAAAACCACAACGAGATACCACCTCAACCACTGGGATGACTGTGATCAAAAAGTCAGTTAATCGCAAGTACTGGTGAGGATGTGGAGCAGTTGGAGTCATCATACACCGGTGGTGGGAATGTAAAATAGTGCAGCCTGTTTGGAAAACAGTTTGGCAGTTCCTAAAATGATCAAACATACATTCACCATACGACCCAGCAGTTGCACTTCTAGGTATATATTTAAGAGAACTGGAAACATATCTTCACAAAAAAATTAGTGCATAAATGTCAGTAGCAACATTACTCATGATAGCAGATGTATGCAATAGCAAAGGTAGAAATAACCCGAATGTCCATCAACTTGTGAATGGACAAAATGTCATATGTCCATACAATGGAATATTCAGTCAAAAAGGAATGCGCTACAGTGTAAGTGAACCTTGAAAACATGCTGAATGAAAGAAACCAGCCAGAAAAAGCCAGATATTGTATAATTCCATTTGTGTGAAATGTCTCCATGAGGCAAATTCAGAGAGACAAAAAGTAGATTAGTGGTTGTCGGGCTGGGGAGGGAGGGAGAAGGAAAGAGGAGTTACTGCTCACAGTTCTGGGGTGATGAAAATGTTCTGGACTCAGAGGTGATAGTTTTTCAGTCTCATGAATATGCTAAAACTCACTGACCTTTATATACTTTGAAAGGGGTGAGTTTTATGATATGTGAATTACAATTCAATTAAAAAACTGATTTACCAAACTGCATGTGGTTAAACAACAGTACATGCTTAAAAAGAGATCATGCCTGTGATCCAGCTACTTGACTTGTATTAGTTACCTACTGCTGCGTAACAAATTGCCTTTTCAAAGCTTAATGGCTGAAGGCAGTAAATGTTAGAGAGAGAGAGAAAATGCAAATACACCAGGAAAGTTCCTAGATAGTTCTGTTGTAAAGCCAGGGTTGTGAACTTCAGGATTGGAAGGCTCTCTGAAGCAAGAAGAACCAGAGCTGATCATTATATTCCTTTATTCATTTGGTAGTCGAATGGCCAGGCAAGGGGAGGGAAGGTTTGGGGGAAGACCACTGTGTGTCAGCCACTGGGAAGCAGCCAGGCAGCTTGGTGAATCCCAGGGTGGGGGGGGGTCTGGCTCCACCAACTGCAGGGCTGATACCAATGATGGCACCTTCCAGAACAGGAATAACGTGGTAATGAAAGGGGCTTCCCTCATAGCCCAATTGGTAAAGAATCTGGCTGCAATACAGGAGACCAGGGTTCGATCCCTGGATTGGGAATGTCCCTTGGAGAAAGAAATGGCAACCCACTCCAGTATTCTTGCTTGGAGAATCCGACAGACAGGAGCCTGGTGGGCTACAGTCCATAGGGTAGCAAGATTCAGACACAACTTAGCGACTAAACCACCAGTAATTAATAGAAACTCTGTTGAACAGCCACTCTGCCAGGCTGTGTGTGCCGTGTTTTTTCTCTGTTACCCTGTTGAGTGCCCACATGTCTGTTATCTTCATCTTACACAGGAAGAACTTGATGCTTAGAAAGGTGAAGGTCATCTGTGGCTGTACTCAGTGGGTGGCAGAGCAGGGATTCAGACCTGTGTTTGCTCAGACTTGAAGCCCTTGCTCTGGAGCACTGGGCCATCTTGTCCTCCCCTCTGCCTTGCAGACCCTGGAAGATGGATGTCTTCACGTGTCTGCCAGCTCCTCAGCCTCCTCTTCCTAGCCCACCTACTGCTCCGCCCCTGTGTAGGCCCAGCTCCTCTTTTTAAAAACTTGATTGTTTTAAAAAATCTTTTGGCCATGCCACATGGATCATGGGATCTTAGTTCCCTGACCAGGAATTGAACCTGGGCCTCCTGCACTGGCAGCGTGGAGTCTTAACCACCTGGACCACCAGGGAAGTCCTAAGGCTCAACTCCTCTGGAATCAGGGCCTCTGCATGTCCAGTGGCCTCAGATGCCTGAGTGAAGAGGGCTGCCAAAGGCACCTCTATTCCCTGGGGGTGGCACAGCAATGGCATTGTCTTTCCTGGCTTGTTTTAGGGACATATACAGCTCCAGGATTATTTCTGTGAGCTCTTCAAAGAGAGCAGTCTTATCCCTAAGTAGGAACCCTCACCAATATAAATGGGATTAGAAATCGTGAAGTCCTAAGCGGCTGGCCATGAGAAGCACCAGCCCTATTTCATTCATGCTAGGATTTACACAGCACCTACTATGCACCAGGTACCATGCCAGGCAGTGGGTTCTGTAGCCAACAGGACCCCAGCTCTCGTGGAGCTTCTGTTGCACACGGGAGGGAGACGGGTTACAGACAGAGAACTTCGTTTCTGATAGTGGCAAGTGGAGTGGATGAACAAAGCAGAGAGGTGATAGCATGATGGAGATAATAGCAGGGTCAGGGCAGGCTCCCTGGGACAGTGGCATCTGAGGGAAGCCCTGTGTGATGAGAACTAAGCAGCCTGTAAAGACCTAGAAGAAAGCCTTAGCCCAGCGTTTCCAAGGAGGAGGGGCCAGCACTCCAGAGGCAGCCCATGGCAGCAACAACTCACTTGCTTTCTGGCGCCTCACGGGGGGTTGGCAGAGGCAGGGACGCCAGCTACCGGGAGGGAACTAGGGAGTGGGGTAAGAGATGGTTTCTGGATGGACACGCAGGACCTTTGGAATGCTTGCTGCTCCACTCCGCAGTATTTATACCTCTCCTCGGACTGGGAAGTCAGCTTTTTCATGTAGGCCGAGAAAAACTCCGAATAAGGCAACGGCAGGCCAGGACATAAGAAAGAAGCATTCCATGTTTCCCTGTAATTGCTTTCAAATTAGGTTCTGTCGTCAAGGGGCAAAGCACTCAGCTCTGTCCCTGGCTGCTTGTGCAGTTGGGAACCGGACGGGCAACCGAAGTGTCCCCGTGCCCCTGCCCCGCCAGCCCTGATGACCTGAGCCGGCGGGGCCATCTGAGTCCCACACCGGATGTGGGACTATCTTGGTCGTGGCCCTGTCATCATGACCGGTTCATTTTCTCTTCTCTCAACCTGCTCCCTGGCTTTTATCTTCAGAATCTGCTAAAGGCAGTGGACCTTCAAAGTAGCCCTCCCATGTGTAATCTCAGAGCCATGCCAGAGGCTTCGCAGACTTCCTGGATGGATCCATGCGGGTGTTGCCAGGGCAGTCATCTTTTCACCTGGGCCACTGGTAACCCAAATTCCGGAAGGCTTAGCTTTCGGACCCTGAAAGCACCTTTAGGGTTGGTGATGAAGCCCAGGGGCCAGGGGAGCAGGCTCTGCTTTCAGGACCTGAGAAGATGCCCCGCTGGGGCCAGGCCTTGCCCGAAGCCTGGCAGTAGCCGGCAGATGGGTGATAAGAAGGGTGGGTGCTTACCCCAGGAATAAATAGCTGTCCCTCCCCTGTGTCCAAGCCCCGAACACCCTTCCCAAGTTCCCGTGGAAGCAGGAACCATGGGCAGCAGCCAAGGCCACAGCAGGCAAGGTGGGAGTTCAGGAGGCGGGACGGCGCCCTCCCCCTCAAAGCGGCCAACGCCCCAGCGGAGCGGCAAACCCAACACGGTATTGCAGAGGCAAGGTTTGACAACTCCCAGCTGCCCAGGGAACCCCGTCCTGCCTGCCAGTGCCCTTGGAGAGTTTGCCGGGGCTCAGCTAGGCAGCCAGTCCTTCTGGGTCAGGCTGCTGGCCTGAAACGTCTGGCTAAGGGGGTGGGCGGTATAGAGAGTGGAAGGCGGGGGTGCAGCGTGAGGCAGCCAGCAGCTTTTCCCAAAGCCCCGTCCAGCGTGGAGTCAATGGAATCCACATGTGAGCGTCGGTTGGCGGTCGGGTGAGCGTGGCCCCCAGCCCTGGTCAGGAGCTCCTTCGCCAGAGCCATCGTCAGAGCCAGCGCGCGCACCCCAGCCCGAGCCTCGGGTCCCAGCTGACTGCAGGAGACTCCCTTCAGTCTGGGTTTAGTGGAATTCCAGCCTCCAGCCGACATTTCCTTCCACGCCACCCCCTCCAGTACTGAGAACATGGCTTGTAACACGTAGTCGCTGAGAAGACAAGGGCAGGAAAGTTTTTTCAGCTGCGTTAGCCGCATCCCGCCAGGATCCCTCCCCTTGGCCCGTGCCATCACCCTGCCTGCTAGGGGGCCACTGGTTTCTTACTGGGGACTGCCCTGGAGTCCAGAAGGTTTACCTCTCTGGGTTGGGGGAGGGAGTCACCGATGAATGGCTCATTAAAGCCCATTGCTGCCACATTCCTGGCCGCTGAGGTCACCTCCCGAACAATATCCATCATTCATTCACCCAGCCGCCCCACATCCTGGCCACTGGGAGGGGTCCCTGTGACACAGGAAGGACTTTATGACCAGTGATGCTTGGCCTTGCCCTCCCCTTCCAACACACAGTGACAAAGCAGAAGCAGCTTGGTTGGGGGGGGGTTGCTGCCGAGGCTTGCCTTCCAGTGCACCAGTGGAGCCCAAATCAACCAACAGGCTCATCTTCTCCTCTTCTACCCCGCGCCCTCCCCCGCTCCCCCACACCCTTGTGCTATTTTAACAACCAGAGAAGAATCTTTAACAGGCTGCCAGTGTGCAGAGGCAAGTTCTGAAAGCTCCTCTCTGTGGTTTTGTGCACATGTGTTCTCAGAGGCAGAGTCCACATCCTTCCTTCTTCATTAGGTAGGTCAAGGGCTGTGTGCAGGCTCCCTTCACAGGATGGCAGGGCCGCCACTGGTACTGTCCGCCTGCCTCCCATACCGGGCTCAGGCCAAGCCTTTAAGAAGCAGATGGGGGACTTAGCTGGCAGCCCAGTGGTTAGAACTCCTTGCATCCATCCAATGCAGGGGGTGCGGGTTTCATCCCTTGTGGGGGAACTAGAACCCTATGTGCCATGCAGCCTGATCACTTTTTTTTTTTAAGAATTAAAAAAAAAAAAGCAGGTGGGCTTTGAGGGGAAGAGCCCTGCCTGCCTCTGCTCGCCATGTGAGCTCAGCTCTAGCTGGGGGACTGAGATGGGGACAGGACCTTTCCTGACTTTGCTTTGCCAGGCCGATAGGGAACATTCCACTCAGAGGAGTGGGTGTCCGACCTGTGTTTTTGTTTACTGACTGTGTGACCTTTGGCAAGTCTTTTAACCTCCCGCCCCCGCCTCAGTTTCCTCACCTGTAAAGTGGAGATGATAGTGTCTTACATGACCACAGGGTTGGGGGTTTTAAGCTGTTACCACGTGTAAATGGTGGTGGTGGTTTAGTCACTAAGTCGTGTCCAACTCTTGCAACCGCATGGACTATGGCCCGCCAGGCTCCTCTGTCCGTGGGCTTCTCCAGGCAGGAATACTGGAGTGGGTTACCATTTACTCCTCCAAGGGATCTTCCCGACCCAGGAATCGAAACTGGGTCTCCTGCATTGCAGGCAGATTCTTTACCAACTGAGTTACAAGGCAAGCCCGTGTAAATGGTAAGAGCTAGCAATCAACAGTTACTGCACATTTACCCTCAGTGAGACCCTTCCTCCGCCGCCTCCCCACCGCCCGTCACCACCAGAATGTAAGCTCTGTGTCTGCTTCGCTTCCTCCCGTGCCTAATCAGGGCTCCAGGTCAGGCTTTGTCGGCTCGTAGATTGCACTGGGGGCTCTTAGATGAGGCGTTAGGGACACGCCACTGCTCAGAACCAGTGTTGCCCCTGAAGTGACCTTGACAGCCCCACCCAGACGGGCTCTACATGCTTATGGCCTTTCCCTTCTCCCCGCAGAGGGCCAGCAGTCCAGACCCTCCCAGATGAAGCCAAAACCTTGAGTGTGCCTTGCTTGGTTACCACTGTTGGCATCTTTAACACGGCTTCTCTGCCTTCCTCCTCCTGCCAAGTTTCTCTTAGAAGAAGCTTTTTACCCTCCCCCCCACCACCCCCCTGTCATCACATATTGACCCTTGCCCCTCTGGCTCAGTCCCCACACAGCAGCAGCCCCATCAGGGTGGCCCTGCCAGCCTCATGACTCAGGCTGCTCTCCTTCACTCTCTCCCTTTCTCGAGAGCCAGGCTCTTTTCTTGCTGCTGCAGGGCCTTTGCACATGCGGGTCTCGTTTTCTGGAATGTCTTTCTTACTTTTGTCCTATTCATTCTCCACAGGGGAACTTAGCCATGTCTGCCTGGCCAGAAGGTCAGGAGCTGTTCCCCAAGATTTCCTCCCCTTTGTCCTTTTCTTTTTGGCCACACCACGTGGCTTGTAAGATCTTAGTTTCCTGACCAGGGATTGAACCTGGGCCTCCTGCATTGGGCGTGTGGAGTCTTAACCACTGGACCCTCACAGAGGTGTCCTCCCATCCCCCACCAGCATCCTAAACAGTCTGGTGAGCTCCCTCTTTGAGAAGTGAGAGGAAGGAGGGCAAATGCAAGGTGATGCCTCAGAGTGTGGCTGCTGGACCAGGGTGTGTGCTAAGTCATTTCAGTCATGTCCGACTCTTTCCGACTATAGACTGCCAGACTCCTCTGTCCATGGGATTCTCCAGGCAAGAACACTGGAATGGGTTGCCATGCCCTCCCTCCAGGGGAACATCCTGACCCAGGGACTCAACCAGCATCTCTCGTGTCTCCTGCATTGACAGGCCGGTTCTTTACCACCAGCGCCACCTGGGAAGCTGGGCCAAGGTGCCTGGCTTTATATCTCGCTCTGTAACTTTATAGGTACATGATCACCTGTGGGCAAATCACATCACCTCTCAGACCCTCAGTTTCCTCATCTGTTAAATGGGGCAGAAATGGCAACCGCCTCACAAGGTAGCTGTGTGGATGAGAGACATCATTAACATGTGGCTAAGTGCCCAGAACAGCGCGGGGCACATAGTTAGCTTATGGGAGCGTCTGCTGTGGTTGTTACCATTCCCTCTTTTCCTGAGGGTGTCACTTCTGTAGTTGAATCATCGCTTGGTTAATGAGATCAGTTCTGTCCCTCATCACACTGGAAGCTCCTTAGCATGCAGCCTGGGTCTGCTTTTGCTCAGCGTGGTGGGTTCAGTGCCAGGTCTGTCCCTGGCCGGCAGGCAGCAGATGCCCATCTCGGGAGTGGGTGTCCCGCCCCACGGTGCCCTGGGCATCACGGAGCCAGCAGGGCCTGCTGCGCTCCCCAACTCGTGCTGTGACAGAGCTGCAGAGTGGCGGGGGCACAGCGGACCCACGAGGCCTCCATCTATAGAAACCACCCTCCACACTACCCACCCCGCACATCTCAGTCTAAACCAGGCAGGGAGAGGGAGTGAATAAGCAGAATGTTATTTTTGTAACCAAGTAGAAGCAGCTATGAATTTTTCATGTCCCGCTGGAACTCCAGCTCCTACTCACAGTCGTGCCACATGGAGCTGGGGCTGCGAGTGGTGGGCTTGCTCCCGAGGAGGGCCTCGTGACTCCTGCCCACCAAGCCCCGGGCTTGGGGCCCCCTGAGTCTCCAGCGTCAGCAGATGTCCCTGGTCTTCCGGGAGGAGAAAACGGCCGGACAGGCCATGGAGTGCAGGCGTGGGGCGTGTCGGCAGCCTTGCCGTCTGTCACGTGTCGGGTTCCTCGCCACCAAGGCCACGCTGGTCGGTATTCTCCCCGAGCACTCGCTCTGCATTCTGCTTGGGCCTCCGCCTGCTTCCGGCCGGGGAGATGGGAGTGCCAGGCAGAGTTACCATTTATCTGAAAGTAGTCCTTCCCTTGACATTTGTTTAACACTGAATACTTCATCTGTGCCAGGCACAGTCCTAAGTGATTTACTTGCGTTATTTTGTTTAATCATTGTTTAAGAGGGGAGATTACTGCCTCTGTTTCACCCAGCACGGAACCTGAGGCTCCTTGCTTGCCCGAGGTTGCCCCACTGGAAGGTGGCCTCGGTGGGCAAGGCAGGTCTGGGTGAGGCCCCAGCCAGAGCTCTTGTTTCCTGCTCAGAGGAGGTGAGCAAAGGTGTGGAGATGGTAGGTGGTGCAGGGTAGGTGGTGTTGCGATCTTCTGATGACAGACGACCTGAGCCCAGTGAGGCCAAGTTCATTCAGAGCCCGCCCAGGTTGGAGTGAGAGGCTCTCCTGTGATCTCGTTTCCCCTCCAAACCATGGTGGTGGGGTCAGGACCTTTGCATAGAGACTAGGTCCCACCCTTCTCAGGGATGGAGTGGGAAGCCGCCGGTGTGGATGTGGTCCCAGGTGTGCGAGTTCTTGGGATTTGATGCCCAGCTCTGTGGCGGATGTTTTAAAGCATTCCTCTCCCTTCCCAGATTTAATCCCACAGCAAATACAGGCAGTAGATTCTGATAAGCCCATCCTACAGAGAAGGATGGTGAGGTGTAGGTAGGCCAAGTCACCTGGTTGCAACCCAGAGGTAAGCTGAGGGGCCGGCACTCAAGCCCTGAAGGATTGCCTCAGGTGTAACAGGCTGTTGGAGAGAGGTGCCCTCCCTGCAAACCAGGTGCCTAGAGCTCGGCCCAGAAGCACCGGGGCTCGGTCTCTGGGAGCTGCCCTCTTGTGTCCTCAGCGGGGGATGTGGTGGCCAGTCTGCTGCCCCACTGCATCTTTCAGGCACAGGGGACAGCAGAGACCTGGCATCCCCGCCACTTCTTGTCCCAGCCCGGCCTGCTGCTGCCCACTGCCCAGGCCTGAGACCGCTGTGCTTTGGGCATTCTAAAGGCACGTGCGATGTGAGACTAAATTTCTACCCCCGGGAGCACACGTATATGCACATAACATCCGGCAAGACCCCAAATGACCAGAGAATGCTGTCTGAGATGCCGAGGGCTGTGTGTGGTGGCCAGGGCAGGTAGGGTGTCCGGGGAGGAGGGGCCCCGGGAAGTGTGGTGTGCGGAGAACTGAGCACCCGCTGTGTGGCCCAGCTCCACAGGGTCACCACCGCAAACCCTTGGCGCTGACCATGCGTGACTTGGGTGGTGTCTTCACTGCCACATTGCAGATGAGGAAGCGGACGTTAGAAGGGTTGGGTAACCTGCCCGCAGGAATGGTGTAACCAGCAGCCTGGCCCCGGTTTGTCCGAATTCAGAGCTGCTCAGGGGAAGCAGCGAGGGAAGTAAGGTGGGGGAGGCAGATGCGTGCGCACCTCGCTCATAGCCTGCTCCAGAGTAGCTCCCGACTGCCAGGAGGCGGGAAACAAACGGCACGCAGCTGTTAGGAGTGAAGCAGAGGGACTTCCCTGGTGGGGGTCCCATGGCTGAGACTCCAGGCTACCAGTGCAGGGGGCCTGGGTTTGATCCCTAGTCAGGGAGAAGGCAATGGCACCCCACTCCAGTACTCTTGCCTGGAGAATCCCATGGACAGAGGAGCCTGGAAGGCTGCAGTCCTTGGGGTCGCTGAGGGTCGGACACGACTGAGCAACTTCACTTTCACTTTTCACTTTTCACTTTCATGCATTGGAGAAGGAAATGGCAACCCACTCCAGTGTTCTTGCCTGGAGAATCCCAGGGACGGGGGAGCCTGGTGGGCTACTGTCTTTGGGGTCGCACAGAGTCGGACACGACTGAAGTGACTTAGCAGTAGCAGCAGGGAGCTAGATCCTGCGTGCCGCAACTAAGGCCTGACACAGCCAAATAAATAAAAATACTAAAAAAAGGGGGAAACAGTGGTCCTCTGACAGACCTGCATAGAGGAGGGGCGGGCATCTGCGTCAGGATCGGGCTGGGGCGGCCTAGTCAGCCTGGGTGGGTGTCCAGAGGGGCTGATGGTGAGGGAGGGGTAGGCGTGGACTGAGCAGGGCGGCAGGGACAGCCGCAGGCAGTTTCTGTCTCTCCAGGGTGGTGGCGGTGGAACTCTTCTTCCTGTTGATGGGAGGCAGGTGAGGTACCCTGGCCGCCCGCAACCCTCCGCCTTTCTTCGCGTTTGGAAGGATCATCGCATTTGGAGGGAACCCTTGCTTGCACTCGCCTAGTGGCATGTTAATTAGGCGGCTTCTTTGTCTGTGAGGGGCCTCACATTGAGTCTCCCAATGAGCTGTTCTGGTGACAGTTGTCAAAACACATGGTGTTTGGCCAGTGTCTCCCTGGAAGCCCCTCGCCCGCACCCGGGCGCAGCGCGGGTGCTCTCGTGCATTCCTGGCTGTCGGCCCAGGTCCACGCTGGGCCTGCAGGCTGGCGGGGACAGGGCAGGGGACTCCCGTGGGAAATAGGCGTGGGCTTTTTCCCAGACCCTGCTGCCAGGGCTGCGTGGGCCGGTCTCCCTGGAAGGTGTCTGGACACGTCCACCTTAACTGATGTGACGCACTTCCCTGGCGCTGGAGTCAATGACGACAGAGGCCCCAGCCAGCAGGGGGCTGAGCACCAGTCACCTTGGACGCCACACCTGGGCCCCATCCTCTGGTGTTCTCTGCTCTGGTTCAGGACTTGGGCTGCTGACGTGAGTTCCAGTCCACGCTCTGCCACTCATTATCCCGCTGACCAAGCAGTGGTCTGGGAACCAGCCTGAGCCTCAGCCTGCTCCCGTCAGCCTGCCTGGGTCGCTGTGGAGATGGGCGCCAGTGTAGTTAGAGGTTGGGCCCAGGGCCTGACCCCGGGCGAGGCCCCATGGTGGCCTTGTCGATGGAGTCAGGGCCACAGCCTGGCCTTCTTGCTGAAGAGCCCCGACAGCCACACTGACCCTCCCGGCCACCCTCTGTTCTGCCTCCCCAGACCTTCACAGCCTGGTGCAACTCCCACCTGCGGAAGGCCGGCACGCAGATTGAGAACATCGATGAGGACTTCCGAGACGGGCTCAAGCTCATGCTCCTCCTGGAGGTCATTTCAGGTGAGCGCCACCCCCCCCCCCCAACAGCCACCCTGCAGGTGCCCCCAGGACACCGCCCGCCCTGCCCATGGCTGCTGGGCAAGAGCAAGGCCTCTACCAGCTGCAGCAACACTGCACCGGCGTCAGCCTGTTCTGCGGAGCAGCAGGGACCCTAAATCTCCCCTCTCTCTCCCTTTCACGGTGTTCGGCCCTCAGGGGAGCGGTTACCTAAGCCAGAGCGGGGCAAGATGAGAGTGCACAAAATCAACAACGTGAACAAGGCACTGGACTTCATCGCCAGCAAAGGGGTCAAGCTGGTCTCCATCGGGGCGGAAGGTGAGTTTGGATGCGGCCCAGAGCAGAGTGGCGTTGGGGGAATTCCTCAGAGGCCCAGCTGTTAGGAGTCCATTTTCTCACTGTCGAGGACCTGGGTTCAATCCCTGGTCAGGGAACTAAGATTCTACAAGCCATGCATCCAGGAAAGAAAAAAAAAAGTTGTGTTGGTGGTCAAGATGGGGTTGCCGGATACACCAAGTGGTGACCACAGTGACTACCTCTGATGTGGCGTTGGGTTCACAACCCACCCCTGCTTTCCTTCCCCCAGAGAATAATCCAGTCCAAGACCAGGGAATCTGGTTCATCCAGTCATGAGGGGCACAGGGGAGAGATGGCTTTGCTCGGACCGCGGACACCTCACTCACCCTGCCCGGTGCTGGGCCTGACATGTGACCCGCCATCTCTGAGCCAGCAGCACCTTTGCCCTTAGGCCCGCCTGGTGTCCACGGGCAGGAGGGGCTCAGAGGAGGGGAGGACGCTCGCCGCCTGGTGTCCCGGCTCTGGGGCAGGGAGTGTAGGTCCAGAGGTCAGGGAGCAAACCTTGCTGGCTGCATGGCCTGAGAGAGTGTGGCCTCTTGACGGGACTCCCAGGACCCCTCTGGGCCCCATGTGGGTGCCCCGCCGGCACCGTGACCTTGTCTCCGGGCCCTGGCGGGAGCAGCAGCATGCCCTCACTCCAGCAGCTGGAGATCTTGTCTTGAGCTTCCCAGGCACCTTAGGAGACCAGGCGAGGCCTGATGGAGCCCAGAAGGTCCCCATCAGCCTGGGCTCTCCAGTCTTGCTCATTAGTCAGAGCAGGGTTTCATACACCCCGACATCCATGTTGTCCCAGCTTTTAGAAAAACAAAGAAAACTAATTGCTGTTAATGACAGGGCTCTGAGAGTCTGGCTGAGACTCCAGGCCAGGAATGCACGTCCCATGTTCCAAGGCTCTGTCCTGGCCCAGGCCCTCTCCAAGGAGGGGTGCCAAGCCTCGCATGCCACAGTCGAGGTGGTTGGTGTTTGTTTAAAAAAAAAACAAGCCCGAATTCAGTCAGGCCCTGAGATTTTCTGTCCTTGCATGGATCTTTCCTCCTGGCTCCCCTCCAGCCTCCTGCTTCTCACAGCTGCATTTTTTTTTATTTTGCTCAAATGCTAGCCTGTAAACACAGACAGGGTGAGAGAAGACCCATGGCAGTCGTCAGTTTTCATTCGGAGAAAAACTCTGTCTAAAAACGTTCTCTGTTCATGCCCAGACCGCTTTGCTCCCAACACCCGTGGCCTTCGGGCCTCTGGTGGGCAGCTGGCTGGAGCCGTTCTGAGATCTCTGGGGTACCTGAGAGCCCTGATCTAGCCCCTCCGCCCATCCCCGACTCCCTGTCCCTCCGCACCGTCTCGGCAGCTGCAGGAACATGACTTCCTCCTGGGGCTTGTGAGTGGGGTCAGAAGGCGGAGGCACAGCTGCAGGTCCAGGGAGCAGCTGGTGGGTGTGTCATGAGAGCGGCCACCTTCCCCCCGTCACAGGGACTCTCTAAGTCCTCCGTGACCAGCCTTCTCGGGCACCAGCTGGGAACGGGCACTGGGGCCGGCACCCAGGAGGAACACAGCGTGGATTTCCTGGACAAATCCCTGCTCTCACCCCACGAGAAGGCTCGGCCTAGTTTCCAGGCCTGGGGTTCTCTGCCCTGGGCAAGGTGCGGACAGACACCGTGTCCTTCCCCTGCCTCCAGGCAGCCAGCTGCATGTATTTCCTCTCCACAAACCTTCAAACAGAGAGCCCCCCTCAGCCGGCAGCCCACAGCTTCACTAGGGGAAGCCTCTCCAGTGACTAAAGAGCCCCCCACCCCACCCCCTCCTGGTGAGTGTGTTCTCCTGGAAGGCTGGGCCCCATCCTCTGGGGGGCCATCGTCCCTCCTCTTCAAATCAGGCTCACCTAGAGTTTTCTGTCCCCGAGGCCGGTGAGCACTCTCTTGGAGCCTCCCTCCGTTCTCCCAGGCTCCCTCCTGCATCTGGGCTGTGAGAGGTGCGGAGGGTTGCAGGCCTGAGAGGGCCGCCACAGGCATGTCAGGCCGACGGGCTCTGGTCTGCGGCTGCTTGTACGCACCTCTCCACCTGGCCCCAGACCCCACGACGTCTGAGCATCACAGGAGTGGTTTTTCTCCAAGTTGCGAAAGCTGAGGAACGTGTGGTCCAGACCCTTCTCTCTGACCCCCGGGAGTCTGGGAGAGTGGTTTTCGGTCAGCTAAGGAAGTGCAAGCTCGGCAGCTGGCCCTTGTGCCCCCTGCTCCCTGCCGCCCGCAGTTCCACGTCTCTCTCACGCTCTTGCGCTCTCTCTCTCTCTCTCTGTTGCTGGGCCAGGTGCTGGGGGTGCAGGACTGATGACAAGGCAGACGAGGAATAGGCAGCTGCTGCTGCCACTGAGTCGCTCAGTCGTGTCCGACTCTTTTGTGACCCCATGGGCTGTAGCCCACCAGGCTCCTCTGTCCGTGGAATTTCCCAGGCAAGAATCCTGGAGTGGGTTGTCATTTCCTTCTCCGGGGATCTTCTTGACTCAGGGATTGAACCCATGCCTTCTGCTTGTCAGGCAGATCCTTTACCACTGTACCAGCTGGGAAGCCCGGGAACAAGCAGACAAACCAGCCAGTGTGTGCATGTGAAGGCAAGAGCAGGGTGCCAGGGAAGTCAGGGAAGCTGGGAGGTGACATAGAAGCAGAGATGTAGAACAGACTGGGAAGGACCACCAGCCTTCTGAGGAAGGGGACAAGGGGTGCACTTTGAGGGGGGACAGAAGGTGTGAGATCCTTAAAGCAAGCAAATGCTGACTCGCCAAGAGGGCGGAGCTTAGAGAGTGCAGGGGAGGGAGCGGCCAGGTCACGCAGAGCAGGCCCTGTGAGCCTGCCTCCAGTGCACAGGGTTTGTGTCAGGCACGGTAGGGCCTGAAGCAGGCACTCGACACAAATCCGATGCACCTGTTAAAGTGACCAGCCTGCTGCATGGGAGACCGTCACGGGGACGGAGGAGGCGGTGCATCGAGATCTGGGGGACACGACAGTGGCTTGGACTGAGGTGGCAGCATTGGTTGTTGGAAGGAAGGGGACAGATTCTCAACAAACACTAGCATGGCCTGCACCTGCTAGTGGGGAGACGTTCCCATACAGAGGTGATGGGGCCGGAAATGCGGGCCCAACAATGCCTGGGAGCAGTCCTTTGCACTGGGTCACGAGAATGAGCTGCCCGGAGAGGAGGAAGCCTGTGTGGCTAAGAACACGTATGCGGAAGGAAGCCAGAAGGTGCCAAGTGGCAGAAGGCTTTGGGGACCACGCTTTCTGAGAGACACCTTCTCCCAGCGCAGGTGGTGCAGGACAGGCCTGGGCAGCTCTGTCAGACGACGGAGTTGAACGGTAGACAGGGCCGGGGGCCGCCTGGAGAGTCACCCTCTGGCTCTAACACCCTTCTCACCCTCTGCCCCTTTCCTTGTGTGCAGAGATTGTGGACGGCAACGCGAAGATGACCCTGGGGATGATCTGGACCATCATTCTCAGGTTCGCCATCCAGGACATCTCTGTGGAAGGTGAGGGCTGGCGGCCCGCCGACCGGCAGAGGGCAGCCTTTGCTCTCAACCCCGGTGCCACCCGAGTTTTGGGGACTTGGTCAGACTCTCGGGTGTTCTGTCTTCGTGTCTCGAGGCTCTTTCCTGAGTCCAGACGGGACTCTCAGGGCCTGGCCCTGCCCGGGAGTGCTGGGTGGAGGTGCTGGCCCAGGTGCAGGTGAGGGGGCCCGTGCGGCCGCACCCTCTCGGTGGACCCTCGCACCACCCTCGTCCGCTGGGCGTGACCGCGCCGTGTGATGGTCTGGGAGCAGACTCGCGATAGAGTCAGTCCTGGCCTTGTTCTCCGGGGCGTCAGCACCCACGTTTCCCCTCCACCTCCCACCCTCAGACTTGGCCTCCAGGGTCCAGGCCAACACAGGGCCAGCGCGTGGAGGGGCTCCTGGTGACAGGCCAGCGTGGTGACCAGGACACACGTGGTACCTGCCCTCATAGCACACCCAGTCTGCTGAGGACCGTCCACAGGGCGCTGCCCACAGGGAATGGAGGGACCTCCTGGGGCGCTCCCACCCTGCTTCCTCAGAGCTGCAGCTGGCCCCTGAGCGAGCAGCCTGTTCTTGGGGCCTTGTTCAGAAGCTGGGGCCTGCATCAGGCACTTGTTTGGCAGTGTGTCCCACCAGGCATAGGCTTTGGGGTCAGAAACGGCTCAGGTTCAGGCCCTGACACTGCCCTGGCACTGTCACTTCCAGGGTGACCCCAGGTGAGTGACTGCTTCTGGGGCCTGGTGTGCGGCTAGGATCTGGAAGGGGCACCCACACTGCGGCTGCCCTGTCCAAGGGCCTCTTCCCCCAGCTTCTCTCTGCCCTTTATGCCTGAGCCCCAAGGGTGACCCACCCGCCCTGGGTGCTGTGCCTTTAGCTGTGAGCCTGGGCTCACAGTCCTCGTGTGTTCTGCAGAGACCTCTGCCAAGGAGGGGCTCCTCCTCTGGTGCCAGAGAAAGACGGCCCCGTACAAGAACGTCAACGTGCAGAACTTCCACATCAGGTGAGCAGCTGGCCGAGGCCTGGCCCACAACATCCCCACACTGCTTCCCAGGACTTGAGATGCTGGCCGGCCCCATCCCCACCCCTACCCTGGCCCTCTTCCTGTGGTTTTGTGAGGCTCTGTGAGGTGCCAGCTTTCAGGAGTGGCTTCCATGAACCCCTGGGAAGGTCCCTGCATGCCTTGGGGGAGGTGGCAGTCAGCTCACCGTCCTGGGCTGAAGGCCTTGTGGCCTGGCACCTCTGGGAGGCTCTGTAGAGTCTTCTTCCCCAAGTCAAGTAACTCAGAAGCAGCGGCAAAGCTCTTCCTTTGTTTTGATGTCTCAAGAGGGACCTCCCGCCCCAGCGAGTTTAGTGTCGGGGGAGATGTGCCCTGTGTTTATTAGCGGAACAGGACTCAGCCGGAATAAGCCTGCTCTCCCTCGGGTCAGGGCAGAAAATGAGTGTGTCCACAAGGCAGGCATGGTCAGTGGGAGATCTGGGAGTATGGCACGGCCAGGGGATTAGGCATGCAGGCTCTCAGGTGGCCTTGAGACCAGATCTGACATGACCGTGACTTCACCCCTCTGAGCCTCTGCTGTCTTCCTGGGGTGGATGGTCCAGGGAAAGGGCAAACACAGGGATGAAGAACGGGGTTTTCCAGCATCCACAGAGGTCCTGCTGTGTCCCCGGGCTCCCCAGGGCCCTGCACTGGGCATCGGGGACCATTGTACTCAGCCATTCATAGCGCGTGCAGTCCCTCCCTTGATCTCCGCGTCTGCTTCCTTCCCAGCTAGCTGGTCCTCCGTGCACTTCTCATTCGTTTATTTATTCAGTCACTCAATACCTATGGAGTGCCTACTCCATGCCAAGAGTGGGAATACACTAGCGCCAAGATCAAGTCCCTGCCCTTGGAAGGTCACACCTCAGCCGGGGGACCAGTAGTTCACAAAGGTGTAGTTCACAAAGGTGTGAAGGAACCGGCCTAGTTCCAAATAGTGAGAAGGGCCGAAGAAAGACAGTGAAATAGGGTAAGGTGGCAGAAGGTAACCAGCAAGAGTGCCGTGCTCAGAGAGGGGGTCTGTCTGAGATGCCAGTAAGCTTGACCTCCAGAAGAGCCAGCCCTTAGAGCAGCGGCCCCCAACTTCTTTGGCACCAGAAACTGGTTTCATGGAAGACAGTTCTTCCACGGACCATTCCTCTCTCTGAGGGTGGGAGGAAGGGCGTAGTTTTGGGATGATTCAGGCCCATTCTATTTACTGTGAACTTTATTTCTAATCTGATGCTGCCACTGACCTGATAGGAGGTACCTGTGTACAACCCAGAAGTTGGGGACCCCTGCCTTAGAGGTTCTTGGGGAGGGAAATGTGACCAGTCTGGCCTGTGACCACCTGTCACTTCCCTCTGAACAGAGCCCTTCACGCCAAGCCACATCCTGGCATTTAGCCAGCACACTGGTCAGGTCAGCCAAGGTGCAGAGGGCCCGCAGCGCAGGCCTGTCTGGCTCAGTGGGGCCATGCATGGCAATGCTCATGTGGGGCACAGCTACCCTGGTAACAAGCAGTCATAAAGCACTTGTCACGTGTCAGGTATCGGCCTAAGCCTCACACAGTTACTCATCCTCACAACAGCCCGATGACGTATAGGCACTGTCTCATCCCTATTTTGCAGATGTAGAAACTGAGGTAGCAGGAGATTAGGGGACTTGCCTAAGGTTGCAGTGACAGCGGAAGGGGTGGGATTTTCCCCCAGATAGTCTGGCTCCAGCAGCCAGGCTCACAGCCAGCCGGGCACACACTCTAGACCACCTCACTGAGTGGGAGGTAGTCATTCCTGTGTGCTCATGGCCCATAGCCCCTCATGACCGTGGGGGCCCTCCTCACAACCTTGGCCTTTCCATCCCCAGCTGGAAGGACGGTCTTGCCTTCAACGCCCTGATCCACCGGCACAGACCAGAGCTGATCGAGTACGACAAGCTGAGAAAGGTACGCACCTCTCACTCCCCTCAGTGGCCCACAGACACCCCAACTCTGACCCTGACTCTGGGCCACTGCCCCCAGCCCATCCGTCACTGGTGTCCAGAGCTGAACTCTGTGCTCAGATGGGCAGACCAGGAGGGCTGTGTTCCAGCCATCAGGAAACCCCAGGCTCAGCGGCTGATCTCGTCGTCTTTGCTCCCCTTGGGACCTGTCCCCTTCTCCCTCCTTGAGCTGCCAGGGGTTATGGGAGATCCTGGCCGACCATGCCTTCCAGTTCCCATTCCTTTTTATTTATTTACTTACTTATGACTTTATCAGGTCCTAGTTGCGGTGGGCAGGCTTCTCTCTAGTTGTGGCGTGAGGGCTCAGTCGTTGTAGCATCCGGGATTAATTGCCCCTTGGCATGTGGAATCTTAGTTCCCTGACCAGGGTCGAACTCGAGTCCCCTGTGTTAGAAGGTGGATTCTTAACACTGGACCACCAGGGAGGTCCCCCGCTCCCCTTCCATAACCCTCTAGATTCTGGAAGCGTTCACGCTCTGCCCAATGGAGAGGGGTAAGGAATTCTGAGCCATCACGGGGGACCCATGCTACAGAAGGAGGAGGGCGCTCCTGAGCTGGCCTTGTGGGGCAGGGCCCGTGGGGGAGGCGGCCTAGGGCCAGAGAGAAAGAGCATCATCCCAGACTGGGGGACGGGGGTGCCCAGGCCTGCACTCAGCCCGCCCAGGCCACAGCCACTAATCAAGTAATCAAGTTGGGCTGTAGCTGGAGAGTGGGAGAGGCCCGTGAGGGAGGGTCAGTGTGAAGTGGGCTCCCTTCCTGTGAGCTGGGCTGAGCTTAGAAGGTGGAGGCTCTCTGCTCCCCACCCCTATGCCCACACCCCAGTGCACTCTCAGGTCTGGATCAGTGTTTCAGGGCAAAGGGTCTTAATCTGGGACCTAGGGATGGCTGGAAATTCTAAGGAAAGAGCACACCTGTGTTTTTTTCTGAAGGAAAGGTGCACGGTTAGCCCCCCATAGATTTCCAGCAGCGTTCCTTTATCCAGGTGTGTCCGCCCTGACCCCAGCTCCCTGCAGCAGCACAGGTGGCTGAGAACTGCCTGAAGGGACATTTCCAGTTCCAGCCCACCCCAGGATCCCTCCCTTCGGGGCCAGCCCTTGTTCCCTCTGCTTGTGTGTCCTGCCCCTGACCATGTTTCTCCTCCTTCCCTCGCCTCCCTCTCCCAGGACGACCCCGTCACCAACCTGAACAATGCCTTCGAAGTGGCTGAGAAATACCTCGACATCCCCAAGATGCTAGATGCAGAGGGTAAGTACATCCCTCTTGCTCTGTCAGCATGCTGTTTTATGGGCATGTCTTGGGGTGACCTTGGAGCTGGCGGAGCCAGCAGGAACACCTGAGCAAATCTGCGTGAACCAGGAATAATGGTGTTGTCACCCAGGGCGCCCAGGCTGGAGCAGCCTGGGTTGGAGTTGGTGGGGAAGGGGTCTTTGAAGGGACCAGCTCTTTGGGCCGCCCCTGGGGCCTGGGCCCTGGCCCCCTCGCCATAGCCCTTCCTGACTGGTCCCACCCCTCGGTCACTGGGAGGGTCGGCTCCTGTGAATAACCAAGGCCTCCATCTTCCTGCCTGCCACAGGCTGGAGATCTGGAGCCCACAGAGTGGAGTGTTGTTTTCCTTTTCCGGCTTTGCTCTGTTTCCCAGCCACGCACCACCCTGGCCAGGACCCCCGCCTCTGGCCTCTGGCGGCCCCTGGGGCTGACCGTCTAGCAGCCCCTTGAGGCCGTTCTCAGAGAGAGGAAGTGGCCTCATCTTAATCCCATTTCCCACAGCCTTGGTCTTTCCGGTGACCATGGGGGATGGAGGGGCCAAGGGGCTGGCCAGGCCCACTGGAGTCGCCCAGGGTCATGGAATCGGCTCCGAGGGTCCTTCTCCCAGGACTCCTGCTGTGGCCTGGGGAGCCCGTGCATCTCCGTGAGCGCCCGTCCCCACCCCCGCTGGGGCAGTTTAACCCTTGTCGTTCACTTACAGACATCGTGAACACGGCCCGGCCCGACGAGAAGGCCATAATGACCTATGTGTCCAGCTTCTACCATGCCTTTTCGGGAGCGCAGAAGGTACCGGGCAGGGCCAGGCAGGCCCACCTCGCCGCCACCGCCCAATGCCGCTGCTGCCTCTCTCCTCCCGCACTCACCTCATTTCTCTTGCAGACGGCAGTGGCCTCTCTCCAACTGGAAGCCATCCCCCCGGCTCCTTGGCATCACCACCCGTTTAGCCTCTCCCCTGCTCATAGTATCTCTCGAGCGCCTCAGAGTTCACCCCCCTACTTCAGTGCAATACATACAGTCAGTGGCCGAGTCAGGCAGGGCCCCTGCCCTCATGGAGCTTACATCCTAGTGGACAAGACAGACAACGAGCAGATCCACAGAGAAAGTAATGTACATGAGAGGAGTAGGAGACAGCACAGACGGCGTGGTGGGAGGCACTGGGATCCTCACTGGCGAGGAGAAGGTGATGAGCAGGAGCTGCGGAGTGTTCCAGATAGAGGGGGGAGCAAGTGCAAAGGCCCTGAGGCATCAGTGGCGGGGCTTATCCAAGGAATGGCTGGGGAGCAGAGGAAGATGAGGTTGGAGAAGGTGACAGAGACCTTCTGGGGAGACATTGTAGTCCTGGAGTTTGGGTCTCATTCTGAGACCCCAGGAGATGATTAGAGGTTTGTGCTCAGGTGGTAGGTGGTCACACAGGACATGGATCCTGCGTATGTTTTCAGAAAGATCAAATAATGCAAGCAAGATCCCCTGGCCCCAACCGAGGCTTGCGGTGTGTCCCAAACCCGGGCCTGGTTAGGAAAGGAATCTGTCCCTTTCGGATGTCACCCCTTCCCCTCTGCAAAGCTTCGGCAAGACGCACCCACGCAGGCTGGAGCCGGGGTCTGGCTTCCAGTCCAGAGCCAGCGCTATCCTTCCCGCATGAGCCTCAGGCCCGGCCTCGGCCGCCCTTCCTGCATCTTTCACTCTCTCCTGCCTCTCTCTCTTTCTCTCTCTGCGCAGATATTGTAGGCACTCTGAGGCCAGATGAGAAAGCCATCATGACTTACGTGTCCTGCTTCTACCACGCTTTCTCAGGGGCTCAAAAGGTGAGCTGGGGGCGGGAGCACCTTCACTGCTGTGGCTGGAGACTCACCCTCGCCAACCCCCCACCCCCACCACCATCCCACCATCCCAGTGTCCGGGCTGAGGACTGACCCAGCCTGGAAGGTTCTTGTGACCCTGAGCCTCCGTGGCCATCACCCAGCCAGCACTGGTCCAGGGCTGAGACGCCACAGACAGTCCCATGAGTCCCTCCATGGATACAGCCCACCCTGTGAAGTGGCGGCTGGTCCCGGTTTTCTCTAGACAAGGCAGTCGAGTCCCAGTATCACCTCAGACAGCGGGGCACAGCTGGGGCCTGTGCACCTGCTCTCAGCTGTCCCCCTCTTTCCCTGATCCATGCCCGGCTGCCCGCCTGCTGCACTTGCCGTGTCCTCACTGGGAATGCTGGCTCTCCTGCCCTGCTCTGCGGCTCCTTCCCCCAGCAAACGCCCCAGGACAGGCCCGTCTCTGATTCCAGGGGCCCAGGTCACAGGGCCCCTGCCCCCCCAACAGCCCCACCACCACAAGCAGGGAGTCAGAAGTGTCTGTTCCCTGGGGTGGCCCTCTCCCGAGCCCAGCCGACCTGTCACCAGAGCTGCCCCTGCTGCCTGGAGGCCTGGACACCTCTGTCCCCTCCTCCTGCCTCCTGCGTGCCTGGTTTTGGCGTGCAGTGTATTCCTAGCAATTTGATTCTGTGTCCCAGTTAGCAGTTGGGCAGAGAGAAGACCAAGAAATGAGCTATTTACTGAGCAGTAACTGCGTGCTTCCCAGGTGATGCTAGTGGTAAAGAACCGCCTGTCAGTTCAGGAGACATAAGAGACATGGGTTCAATCCCTGGGTCGAGAAGATCCCCTGGAGGAGGACACAGCAACCCACTCCAGTATTGCCTGGAGAATCCCTGGCGGGCTACAGTCCGTGGGGTCACACAGAGTTGGACACAGCTGAAGCAATGTAGCCTGCCCGCAGCTGCATGCTAGGACCTCCTCCAGACACTCCATGTGCACGGGCTGTCAGCGACCCATGCCCACGCCAGGAGTGGGCGGGCCCCAGTATCCCTACTTACAAGAGGGGGACACAAGTCACGGGATGGGGACTTTGCTGCCTGCCTCAGAGCCCCAGGTCCAGCAAGGCCTTCCTGTGGGCAGTCTGCCAGGGGTCCCTGCTCTGTCACCGCTCAGCAGTGTGACCTCAGAGAAGACCCTCACCTCCCTTCTCCCACATGTAAAATGGGGAGCAGACCAGCGCCCTCCTCAGGATTGTCTGAGGGTGAAATGAGCAGGCCAAGGGCTCAGGACAGTGTCTGGCCCCATGGGCACCCCGCACATGGCCTGGCAGTGGGAGCAGCCTCCCAGCATGTGGCTGGAGTATGTGTTTGATGTGTTCTCCTGGCAGTGGGGAGACTGGGGGTGCCTTTGGCACAGGCAGGGAGGTGGAGGGGACCCCTCACCTTAGAGGGAAAACGGGGTGGGGTGGGGAGATTCCTGGCCGCAAACCCGCACTGATAGCACGTTTGCTGTGGGCCTCCCTGCTCCACGGGCCCCTCGCCAGCCTTGCTGCCGCCACACTGCCCTGAAGGGCGTGTCTTCTCTCTGCCCAAACCGCCCTCTGGTGCTTACAGCAGGACTCCAGGGTGGGGGACCAGAGACCTGGAGGCATCTGTGGGAGGGGATGCCGGCCGGAAAGCCCAGGTCCGAGCATTTGGGAGGGTTTTTAGGTGTTTTTTACCCCTCGGAGTTTGGGATCTTAGTTCCCAGACCAGCGCCCCCTGCAGTGGAAGCAGGGAGTCCTAACCACTGGACGCCAGGGGAGCCCCAACATCTGGGAGTTTTTGAGGGAGCTGGGCCTCTCTCATGAGGGAGGAAATAAAGGCCGGCCTCTGGGGAGCTGCTGGTCACCAGGGACATGCCGCATACAGGCCTCTCCAGCTTCCCCCAGCCTGTTTACTTCTCAGGAGAGCCCCGTAATGCTTGTGTTACTGCCACCGTCTTTTCCCCAGAGGCTCCATCAGGCCTCTTAAAAGAGTGCTCTCTGGGTTTTGTTTCATTTCATGAATGCAGGGCAGCCCTAGTCCTCGCCCCACATATGCCCGTCCTCTCCTGATGGTTTATTTCTATTCACGAAAGCATCTGCTCTTTGTCCTTTGCTCGCTCATTCATTCATCAGCTCTGAGTCCCTCAGACATGCCAAGTCCCGAGCCGGGTGCCAGGAATTCAGCCTCGAAACAAAACACTCCCACCCATCAGCCCGCACCTTCGCGGGGCCTGCCTGGCAGGGTGGAGCTGAACTTGGGGTGCCGGTCTGGTCGTCTCTCCAGGCTGGTGGTCAGGGACTTCCCTGCAGGCTGCGACCTGGGCTCTGCTTCCTGCGCTCACTCGGGGCTGGGTGTTCACTGGCCAAGGCCTTCGCAAGCCTCCCCCTGGGGCTCGTTGTCGAGTGTCCTGCAGCATGCAGCAGGTGTGTGTGTGCGCGTGTGTGTGTGTGTGTGTGTGTACACACCAGCCACAGCTGGCCCCCCACTCCCCTCCCCACCTGTGTGTGGAGAAGAGAGGAGGGCGTCAGCAGGGCTGGAGCCATCCCCAAGCCTCTCTGTTTTCCTTCCCCACCGCTCTGTAGACCCTCCTCACTATTTCTGTTCCTGTTCTGTTGCCGTTTTCAACTCTTCTTCTTGGAGGCTTTCTGTGCTTCCTGAAAGGTACCTGGTCTCTGTGTGCCATCCCTCACCCTCCTCCTCTTGTCCTTGCATTCCCCGCCCACCCCCACCCCCAGCAGGACCCACCCTGTAGTTCTTGGCAGAGATTAGTCACTGTTGGCACTGCTCCCCGCTCTTGGGAGCCCCAGCTCCCCTCTGCCCTGTGGTTCGGGACCTCTGCCCACTCAGCCAGCGGCAGCCTCCTCTGGGGAGGGGGATAGGAAAGGGGCCAGGCGTGCTCTGCCCATGCACCCACCACCAGCCTGCTCTGGGGGACACCGGCACCCCCTCCCTCTGCCCATGCCCCACGCTCCCTGGTGCAGCCTCCCTTTCCAGCCAAGGGGCGGGTCCTTCCAGGGCTCAGCTGCGTGGAGGACCTTACTCAGCCTCACCTAGGCCTCCTCTCTGTGAGCCTCTGAGTCCATTTCCCCCACATTAGGGTACTCCCCACCCCGCTTCAACACTTCCAGGGGCCAAGCAGAGAGAGCACACAGGCCTGGCTCCCCGAGTAGGGGCCTTAGCAGTCAGCTTCAAGGACCCCAGCAAGGCCTGTCAGGACTCAGCCATTCAGGGCACCCTCTTGCTGGCTCTGCTTCCTCTCCTCCCTGCCTCGGGGCCTTCTGTGTGGGCCATGGATGTACCAGCTTTCAGGGGACCTGCCTGTCAGGAGGGAGGGTCAGCAGCCCCCAGGCAGCCCTGACTGTGTGCGCTTTCCCCCCCAACCCCGTCCCCTGACCCAGGCTGAGACCGCTGCCAACCGGATCTGCAAGGTGCTGGCCGTCAACCAGGAGAATGAGCACCTGATGGAAGATTATGAGAGGCTGGCCAGCGACGTGAGTGGCCCCTCTCCCCCGCCCAGCCCCGGTGGCCCTGCCAGAGCTGAGGGATCGGGCCCCTCTCGTCACCCGTGGCCCAAGACCATGTGACACCTGCAGAGGAGAGAGCAAGGACGGCAGCGAGACCTTCTAGAGAAGGTCACAGGGCTACAGAGCGGAGTTTGACCACGCCAGTGCTCACGGTTTCACAGGACTGAGGGTCAGAGTGACGTGTCACCGTGCTTATTGGCTCTTGGCACCTCGAGCCTGGCTTCCTACAGAGATGCATAGGGACAGGGTTTTTCCCACTGCATTAGAATCAGCTGGGGAGCTTTTTATTTTATTTTTTAAAAATCTGTTGGGCACGCCACGCACAAAAATCTTAGTTCCCTGACCCAGGAATCAAACCCACACCCCCTAGAGTGGTAGCACAGAGTCTTAACCAGTGGATCACCAGGGAAGTCCCTTTTTTAAAAAAAAAATTTTAAAGGAGCTTTTTTAAAAGTTCCCACCCCTATGCAAAAATTCCTGTCCCCGTGTCCTGCACACAGAAGCCTGATTTGGTAGGATAGAGAGACACCCGAGATCCGATACAGTGACAGACACAGACAGGATGGCTGTCTGTCACGGCAGGTCCCCTGTGATGAGGGAACTCCTGTTGCCCTCTTGGCATCTGTGCTGCCCAGGAGGAGCCATTTGACTGCTCTTCTAGATCAGTGTTCCCCAGACTCAGATTTCACAGACCAGGAAAATTTGGGAAATATTTCAAGCCCACCTATAGCGGCCAACTTTCTTTTGCAAAGTTAAGGATACTTTAAACAAGAGAAAGCTACCACCTGGTACCACCGTCGCTGCCAACACCAAGGAAAGGTTAAGGGACTGTGTCCAGAGTCCCAGCCTTGCCCAACAGAGGGCAGGTGGTGCCAGGCACCCGGAAGTAAACACCGTGGAGGCCTTGGGCCTCGGTTTCCTTATCCTGCCTGCTGCTGGCATGTCTGCCTGCATGGTGACTGATCTTACTCTCCTGGGATTGTTCTGGAATGTCCAGTTTTTTTGCTCGTTTGTACCCAGTCTTCACTCCATCAAAGACACGAGTGGCTCATAAAAGTACAGGTCACTTTCTTTTTTCAATTGTACTGTCTAGTTTTCTGTGCCCAGGCCCTGCGCCTGGCACCAACCACCCCAGAGTGAGCCAGGCGTGTGGCCAGCCCTGCCTTGGGGCACTTACAGTTGGTGAACGGGATGCAGCGAGGTTCTCAGATAGTGTTGCATATGGCGACAGTGGATTCTTGTGCGGGCCTGATAGGGGCGGTGCACCCACAGGGATGTCTGAATTGAGGCCATCCTGCTTAGAGGAGGGAGAAAGACCAAGAGCGAAGGCAGAAGCAGAAAGTAGCCAGAGAACAGCACTGTTGTTCCAGCAGGAATGATATTCCCAGAATCCCTGGCCATGGGCTGCCCATGGGGAATCATGGAGAAGTCAGGCTGGACAGCAGGGGTGATCCCCCAAGATGGGATCCTCGAAGGTCCAGGTCCCGTGTCCATCAGCTGGAGGCAGCCCTGTCAGCTGTTGGTGGGTCCCCTGCAAAGGTCACCCTGACTTTTTGTGGGCCCACAGCTCCTGGAGTGGATCCGGCGCACCATCCCCTGGCTGGAGGACCGTGTGCCGCAGAAAACCATCCAAGAGATGCAGCAGAAGCTGGAGGACTTCCGCGACTACCGGCGGGTCCACAAGCCGCCGAAGGTGCAGGAGAAGTGCCAGCTGGAGATCAACTTCAACACGCTGCAGACCAAGCTGCGCCTCAGCAACCGGCCTGCCTTCATGCCCTCCGAGGGCAAGATGGTGTCGGTGAGCGCCAGGGCCCAGGAGGCCTACGGAGCCACAGAGGCCCCATGAGGGATGGAGGGGCAGCTCCAGGCCACCCCCAGGCTTATTGTCTGGCCTGCACAGTCTTTCTGAACTAGAACGCACAGATCCGGGTGCAAGGCGCCGTGGGGCATACCCTTGACACTTGACTGTTTCATTTCCCCGCTTCACTCCCCGGAATTTTACTCTCGTCCCAAGACCACACCATAGTCTGGAGTCATTTGAATTTGGACCCTCATTTGGCTGGGACTCCCAGACCTCCAAGTGCTTGAGATCCCTTCCCAGGAGAGGGTGATAGTCGCTGCGCAGGCACCTTCTGACTCCCACAGCACCATGGGGGCATTCATTCATCCCTTGTCACTCATTCGTTTAATCAGAAGGTGTAGACTGCACCTGCCTCGTGAGGGGCCCTGTGCAGGCGTGCAGGTACAGCAGAGCAGGGCGACGTGTGACCCCGGCCCGTTCCTCTGCCTTCTGTGAGCATCCTGGGAGGCACTGCCCCGCTGTGTGCCCCAGCCCCACATGCAGCCCCGCCCTCTCCTGCCCCCACAGGACATTAACAACGGCTGGCAGCACCTGGAGCAGGCCGAGAAGGGCTACGAGGAGTGGCTGCTGAACGAGATTCGCCGGCTGGAGCGGCTCGACCACCTGGCAGAGAAGTTCCGGCAGAAGGCCTCCATCCACGAGGCCTGGACCGATGGTACAGCGCCCCCTGCTCCCGCCCTCCTTTCCTGGCTCTCAGACACATGCACGTGCTCACACATACACGCAAACACTGGCACACTCAGAGCCCCTGCTGCCTGTGTAGGGTTTGTCTGTCTCTTAGGCTCCCTTTTTGCTGCCTGGGAACACACGTGTCACAAATGACGCTTTGGGTGCATCCAGCCCTGGGCAGCAAGGAACAGTTTGGGGCCAGGTCTCCCCAGTGTGCTCTGGCCTGGAGATCACTCACGGGTGGGCCCCTTCCTAGGTCATCTGAGAATGCAGCCCTGGGCTGGCTGTTTCGGGGACGTGACCCCCAGGGCTGCCTGTCTGCCCTGAGGACCGCACCCCTCCGGGCCAGTGGGGCCGGGGGCCGGCTTGCCCCGCTCCGGCAGCCTGGGTTCACACAGCCTGCCTTCCGTCCCCCTCACCCTTTGAGACCGTGAACCTCACGCCGAAGAGCCTGTCCTGGCCATCCTGGGATCCCGAGCACGGTCCTTAGACCAGGCCACGGAGCCACCTCCTGGCCCTGCTGCCCGACTTGCAGGTGCCGCTCACTGACCAGCCTTCGGTGTGGCCCCCCATGGGAGCTCTTTCTCACCTTCGCCCCATCCTTCCCCCGGGGGGCTTGCCCCCGCTAGATGCCTTCTCCCAGAAGGGCTGCGGTGACTCCGTTTCTAGGCAGCTGCACAGCTGCCTGTTCTCTCGGCTCAGGCTGTGGGATTCCATCACGTCCTGGCCCTCAGCTGGGACCCACACCAGGCTGAGATCCCAGATCCCAAGGGCCTGAGAGCCCTCAGGAAACGGCCAGCGCCTGGGAACGCGGAGGGCCTTCCATGGGGCTCCCACCCTCCCACTCTGGCCGCCTCCTTCCCACTCTGCTTTGCCCTCGTGCCACCACTCTGCTGAACTGGTTTCATGCTTCCTTGCATTGCTCAGTGTGGTTCTTCCTCCCACCCTCCTGGTCCCCCATAAGATCTTCACTGAGCCCCCGGGGGCTCCTCCAGCCCCTACCCACCCAGCTATTTGGTGTGCATGCTCGCATACTCAGTTGCTTCAGTCTTTCCAACTCTTTGCAACCCCATGGGCTGTAGCCCGCCAGGCTCCTCTGTCCGTGGGATTCTTCAGGCAAGAATACGGGAGTGGGTTGTCACGCTCTCCTCCAGGGGATCTTCCCGACCCAGGCATCGAACCCGGGTCTTCTGCATTTCCTGCATTGACCAGCAGGTTCTTTAATACTAGCACCACCTGGGAAGTCCTCTGGCAGGCAGCCCCAACCCTGGCCAGTTGCTAAGACCCACCCAGAGGCGCCCACATGGAGCCTGCCCGCCTCTGCCGGCACGTGGATGCGGGGCTCTGCGGGCTGTGCCGACTGGGGCCGTGTCACCATGTCCCTGGCCTCTGCCCAGCGAATGCCCTCCTCACAGGAGCTCCTGAGGACCCTGGCCCTCCTGTGCCAGGGGAGGGATGCAGAGCAGGGGGAGCTGGAAGGCCAGGCGAGGACCATAAAGTCCGTGCTGGGATGCAGGTGCCTCCCTCTGCCTCGCAGAAGCCACGCTCGTGGGTTCTGCTCCTCAGACCTGAGGGAAGGGGAGTTGGCGTGTAGTTCATTTGTTGGTTCTTCATTCATTCATTCAACAAACATCTCTCGAGCCTCTTTGCTGTGCTCAGCAGTTTCCCAGGTGGGAAAAGGTTCCTGCCCAGGGAGCTCAGAGACCAACCACTTTTGCCATTTCTCTCGTCAGAGGTCGCTTGTTGTTTAAGTGGGTTTTGGAGCACCCGTGTCCCCTGCTTGGACTGAACCATCTGCCATCACCCGTGTCATCTCTCTCCATCATCCTTCCTTGGTCTCTGGGATCATCCCTGTGGATTTGCTTCCTGGGGGCCTCTTGTCAGCCCTTCAGCCTCTCTCCTGGGGCTCCAAGAGGCCTGGAAGAGGGTCTCCTGAGGCCAAGGGGAGAAGGGGTGATGGGCCCTCAGAGCTGCTTCCCTGGGAACCTGGCCAGCCTTCACCTGAAGGCATTTAGAAGTGGGTCCAGGCTTCAGCCAGGGCCCAGCCTCTCCATCGACCTCCACATGCCCTGGCCCCGCCTCCCCTCAGGCACTCTGGCATCCAGCGCTCCCCCTTGCGTCGGCCCGGAGCCACTGGGCAGGCCTGTCCATTCTCATTCCCGAGACCTGAAGCCTCCGTCCTCTGAACCACCACTTACGCACCACAGGGCAGACCGGCCCCCCAAGCCCGGTGTACCCCCGGGATCAGGTGGAGCAGGCTCCTTACCTGTGTCTGCAGCAGGGGCAGAGGGCAGGTTGAGCTGCCGTCACCCTGTAACCCCTTCACCATCCCCTGCGGCCTGCAGGAGCGTGTGAGCCTCCACGTGGAGGCTCCTCACAGGGTCTCAGATTGTCTGGGGAAAAAGCAAAAATGAGCCCCCGCTCCCTCCCTCCGTCCCCCCTCCCCTTGGCCTGGCTGCCCCTTGGCCCGGGTCCCAGGCAGCCCTGGCCGTGGCCCCCCTCCTCCCTCTTCTTCCCCCTGGCAGCTCCCTTGCGGCAGCTCTGCTGAGCCAGAGAAGTGGTAACCTGCTATTTCTGGTTCCCACCCTTGGGAGAAAGCGATCTGGAGAAGGGAATTGCAAGCTTGCCTTTGTGGTTGGGCCCACTGCCCCGGGGCTGGGGCGGCAGGGCCCCATGGAGTCAGGCTCCCAGGCTGCGCTGGTTCAGGGCTCCATCCCTGGGATGGCTGCGGTGGGGTGGGCCTGGCTGGTGCTCACCCTTTTCAAGATCACCTCACTGGGGCTTTAGCCAAGGGCTGGCATTGGCCCCATTTTACAGAAGAAGGAGCAGGCCAGGAGAGACTGCCTGCTTGCTACACACGGCAGGCAGCTGTTGGGATTTTCTGGTGCCAGCTGAGGAGGGTGCGCACTCTGGGGATAGCCCGAGGTTGCTTTAGAGGTTAGGGGTCGCAGCATCCCCCCTGAGTTCTCTGTGGTACTCAGTGTGCAGGGGCTCCTTGCCTGAGCTTCTGTCTCAGGGTATATAATTAGCCAGGCTCCAGGCCTAATAACAGTGTTCCTCTCTTCCTTCAAAGGGCCTGACATGGGCCCTGCCTCACTGCACACAGAAAGCCCTTAGGGTAGCATGGAGCAGATGTGTGGTAGGACTCCCTCCCTGAGGGGGCCTGGTGCCCAAGGGCCAGGGAGCAGGCATAGGGGTCAGGATCCCGGAAGACCCCCAAGTCAGACTTCCACTCCCATCTGCATCCCCACCCACCCCCTGCACTGCTGAGGCCCAGTTAGGCCCTCCACAGGTGGGTGTTGACATTTCCAGCCTTGGTAGCACTGTCCAGATTCTTACCATCTACCAATAAAGGACTTCCCAGATGGCGTAGTGGTCAAGAACCCACGTGCCAGTGCAGGAGACGTTGAGATGTGGGTTTGATCTTTGGGTTAGAAAGACCCTCTGGAGGAGGAAATGGCCACCCACTCTAGTATTTTTGCCTGGAGAACCCCATGGACAGAGGAGCCTGGTGTTCTACAGTCCATAGGGTCATAAAGAATCAGACACAACTGGGCGACTTAGCATGCACCAATAAAAGACACTGAGTCTAGAACACAGAGCCTGGGTTGGGATATCTGACTCACACCCACCAACCCCACAGGGTCTCCCAGCCCCATCCAGGAGGTGTTATAGCTGGGCTTAGAAATACGTGCGAAGGAGCAAGGGAAAAGTTTCCCGGGGCTTCTGGCTTTCATGGCAGCATCCTTGCCAAGGCAGGGCATGGGGTCTATACCCACTCCCCTCTAACCCCCTCTGTACACCCACGACGCTGTTGACCAAGCACCCCTGCCCTCCACCCCAACTCAGGGAAGGAGGCCATGCTGAAGCACCGGGACTATGAGACAGCCACCCTGTCGGACATCAAGGCCCTCATCCGCAAGCACGAAGCCTTCGAGAGTGACCTGGCTGCCCACCAGGACCGCGTGGAGCAGATTGCCGCCATTGCCCAGGAGCTCAAGTATGTGGGCTCACGGTCCCCCGTCACTGGCTTCCCGGCCAGCACCTTGCCCGGAGCGGTGGTGGGGCAGTGGTGGAGGGGTTCCCCTGGCCCTTTCCACCCTCACCCCCTCCTTTCCCATGCCAGAAAGGAGCCTTACGGGGTGATGCCTTTTGTCTGCCTGTCTTAACCCCAGATGAGACCTATAGTGGGATATACGTTCCCCAGCAGAAGGGAGGTCTCTGGCCCCCTGAGGTGGTAGGCGGCCTAGCCCACAGCCCCCACCCATGGCTCCCCAGGGAACTGGGCTGCACAGAGAGCCCATTGTTCGGCCCGGTCCCTTCCCTCTGCTGCTCAGAATACACTTATTGTAAGAGCTTCCAGGCAGCCGGTTCTCTGCCCTCCCCGCCCCACCCCAGTCAGATAAACTCGTGCACACAATTAGTACACTGAGTCTCCAGCACAGTGAAAGGGAGCCTTATTTCCCCAGCGGAGTGGCCAGCAGCAGGCAAGGCCCAGGGAGCGGGAGGCCCCGGCCGTTACTTCATGGAAAATCCACAGGCCCTGGAGGGGCGGCAGGGCTCCCAAAATAGCTGTCTGCTCAAAAATAGGATCCTTGGCTGGAGTTGGCCTTTCGACAGACACCTCCCACCCTGTCACAGTCATCCCCAAAGTTCTGCCTGTTCCTCCAAGGCGGGGGCCCAGCGGCGAGGCCTGGAGGAGCCCCACGCCGGGCAGGGCTGTCTCCCTGACTCACTCCCTCCGCGCTGCTCTGGGGCTCCCCGTGTGTTCACCCAGGGGCAGAAGTACTAGCAGGCACAGTCTTGGGTACACGCGCCCTCACTGGGCACTGTTGGGATTCCTGCAGCTCCTCTAGGATCAAGCTCCCTGTACCTGGCACGTCCAGGCCGAGGAGAGTGAGGTCACAGATACAGATGCCCACCATCTGCAGGGGTTGTGGGGGTGGGACAGGCTAGCCCCTGGACGCTGGTTGGCAACAGACTTGCAGTCAGCGCTAGGCCAGCCCACTGCTTGGGCTCTGGGAATGGCCATGTGAAATCCATCGCCCTGAGCCAGGGAGCTGACTGTCCCCCATGCAACTCTCTGGACAGTTGCCCTGGAGGAACAGGGGAGGGTTGTTTGGGGTGCCGTCCATTCCCCCGCAGATGAGTCAGAGGCCAAGGGCCGCCTGGGCTGAGCCTGGATGGGCAGCCCGGCTGGGCATCGATTGATGATAATGACGAAAGCTCAGTGCACTCAGGGCCCTCCATGTGCCAGCTCGTCAGTCCCATTGATCCTCTGTTACAGAGCTGGGACTGAGGCACCCAGAGGCCAAGGGGCCTGCTCCGGGTCACACAGCTAGGGAGTGAATGAGATGCGAGTGGAACCCAGTCTGGCCCGGCCCCTGCGTGGAACACTGCCTGGCTGCTCCTCCAGCCCTTGCCTGCTCCCCTGGCCCCTGTATCCTGCCTGACCGTCTGGTCACCCTAGACCTGTGCACCAACTAGGAGCCTACTGCTGGGAGTGCCCAAGTGTGACCCCAGGAGGCGGGAGGCCTGGGGCTGATGCTCAGAAGTAGGGTGAGGGGGCAAGAGCTATGGTATCGGCTCAGGGTTCCCAACCTCAGTCAAGGCAACAGTAATACCCATTTCCTCATCGGCTTGTTCTTTTTTTTCTTGAATATATTGTTAGTTGCTTAGCATGAGATTGCAGGCTAGTCACACACTTTTTTCCTAATACCCATAAAAACATATCCTTTAATAACTTCCTACTTTTACCCTCTGGGTGCCAAGGACTGCTCTCAGCACTTCACATGTGTTAAGTAACTTGGTGTCCTCACAACCCTACCCCCATCTCACAGATGAGAAAACCGAGGGATCCAGAGGGAATTCACTTGCCCAGGGTCACACAGGTTCAAAATCAGGAGCTGGAATTCACGCCTAGGGAACTTGGCTCCAGAGCCTTGTCCTCTAACCAACGTGCTCTGCTAGGCTTTCTTTAAATGGAAAAAGCAATCCAGGGGACTTCCCTGGGGGTCCACTGGTCAGGACTCTGTACTTCCACTGCCAGGGGTTTGGGTTTGACTGCTGGTTGGGGAACTCAGATCCCACAAGCCACATGGCACAGCCCAAAAAACAATCCAGATAAGGTGTGGTTGAGGGTCACAGTCTGGGAGCCCTGCGTCAGCGGCTCCTGACAGGAAGCTCTGTCGTCCTCTCCCCGCCAACCCCCTCTCCAGTTCCTCCTGCCTCAGTCCAGAGAGGCGGTGTCCCCCGGCACCAGGGCCTGGGACACATGTGGGCGGGCGGGTCTGGCACTCCCTGCCCACACCGGGTCTCACCACCCTCGGCCTGGTCCACAGCGAGCTGGATTACTACGACTCCCACAACGTCAACACACGCTGCCAGAAGATCTGTGACCAGTGGGACGCCCTTGGCTCTCTGACCCACAGTCGCAGGGAAGCCCTGGAGGTGAGCGGGGGGGGGGGGTGGGGGGTGGGTGCCCTCAGAGCTTCCCAGACCCCGGCCCACCATGCACGGCCCCTGCTGGCCCACTGACCTCCCTCCTCTGTCCCTGTTGCACCAGAAAACGGAGAAGCAACTGGAGACCATCGACCAGCTGCACCTGGAGTATGCCAAGCGGGCGGCCCCCTTCAACAACTGGATGGAGAGCGCCATGGAGGACCTCCAGGACATGTTCATCGTCCACACCATCGAGGAAATCGAGGTCAGCCCCCGCCCCGCCCCCCGCCCTTTTCAGGGCTTGTGGGCCCTCTGGGGGCCAGGCTGCCCCCTCACTCCTTCTCTTCATGTCCCCCAGGGTCTGATCTCAGCCCACGACCAGTTCAAGTCGACGCTGCCGGATGCCGACCGGGAGCGGGAGGCCATCCTGGCCATCCACAAGGAAGCCCAGCGGATCGCCGAGAGCAACCACATTAAGCTCTCAGGCAGCAACCCCTACACCACCGTCACTCCCCAGATCATCAACTCCAAGTGGGAGAAGGTAGGCGGCACCCAACCACCCACCCGCTGGCAGGCTGAGGAGGGGCTGCCAGGCGAAGGGCTGATCCCTGACTGCCCCTGCCCATGTGCCCCCCACCCCAGGTGCAGCAGCTGGTGCCCAAGCGGGACCACGCCCTCCTAGAGGAGCAGAGCAAACAGCAGTCCAACGAGCACCTCCGCCGCCAGTTCGCCAGCCAGGCCAACATCGTGGGGCCCTGGATCCAGACGAAGATGGAGGTGAGGGCCAGTCGCCCCAGCCCTGCTGCCCCCGCCCCCCCACACCCCAAGAATCTCTTGGCAAAGTTGAGCAAGAGCCCCCGCTGAGTGGGGAGGCTGCCCGCCCCTGGCAGGAGGTCCACAGTACTCTGTGGGGCCAGTGGACTTGGGAGCCTCGTGGGATCGGGAAGGTTATATCGATGGAAATGGCGGTGCCATCCAGCTGCTAGGGGTCAGGGAGAGGCGGTCTCAAGTCAACTCTGCCCTCAGCTGCTGCTCTGGAGTCAGGCACACATAACCTCTGCTCCTCATCCCTGAACGGGGACGGAGACTGTTACTTCATTTCCTCAGTGAACAGTGGGGCACCGCCCTGCGCGGCCCCCTTGTGAGCACCGCGGTGTCACTCTGACCAGGGTGGCCCGAGCTCATACCCTCAGGAGCATGCGCCTTCCGCCCTGGTGATCCAGCCCCAGGGGGTCTTGTAACCATGCTACGACTGACCGAGCGGCGTCACTGAAACTCACGACCAGTCTGAGAGGTCTGGGCAGGCAGCCCAGGGCATAGTACCAGCCGCCTTGGCGGGGCGAGGCGTGGGTGCGCTCAGGAGCCTGGGTTCTGAAGTGGGCCAGGCCTGGGTTCCCAGCCCGGCTCTACCTTGTACTGTGATAAGCTGCCCTCCCCTGGCCTCAGTTTCCAGCTCTGCAGAAGGGGCTTATCCCAGGCTTGGGCCTCACGGGGAGGGAGCGGTGGGGGTGGACCTGTGAAGTGCTGGGGCAGAAACTGGTCACTGCTGCTGCTGCGCTGGAGGGCGGGGCTGGGGGGAGTCAGTGAGCGGCAGGCCTTCTGGGAGAGGACCCCCAGGCTGGAGGCGGCCTCTCCGCCGCCACCGCCACCAACCCGAGGTGCGGTGGCCAGCGACAGGCCTCCTCCCAGTGGCTGGTGGTGGCCGAGAGCCCGCCAGCCCCAGCCCAGTGCCGCCGTCCTCTGTGCAGGAGATCGGGCGCATCTCCATCGAGATGAACGGGACGCTGGAGGACCAGCTGAGCCACCTGAAGCAGTATGAGCGCAGCATCGTGGACTACAAGCCCAACCTGGACCTGCTCGAGCAGCAGCACCAGCTCATCCAGGAGGCCCTCATCTTCGACAACAAGCACACCAACTATACCATGGAGGTGCGCCCTGCCAGCCCCAGCCAGGCTGCCGCCTTCTTCCGAGTGGTTTTTGCCGTGTAGAAAAGCCGGCTCCCACTTCCTCTCTCTCCTCTTTCACTCTGACCGCAGAGGCTGGATCCCACGTTCATATTTTTTGAAAAGTTGATTTCCTTACCAGTACTCTCCCATCACGATGATAACACACATCTCAGGACAAGCTCCCTGGAGAGCCGGAAGGGCAGCAGCACCTGCCCCCTAATATGGCCTCAGCCATTTAATCTTTGGTCCTTGCTTGAGAGCATGGGTCCAGCCAACATGTGCAGAAGTCCCAGCATAAGGGCTGGTTGCTGTCAGACTGGCAGCTTGAAATGATCCCTGGTGATAAGCCCTGAGACCATGCAAATCCGAGAGTGCCACTAAATAAAAGAGAGGGAGAGGAGTTTCCCCAGAAAGCTAGATAAGCGTTGCCTGGAACGTCTCTGCAGAGTTCCCATGAGGATCCTGGCATGGGTGTCGGGCCCCAGTCCTTTGCTGCCTCGTGACCAGGACGTACACCAATGGGACGTGAACCAGGGCCCTGGGGGGCGGGCAGAGGCAGGCATGCGGCTGTGTCTGTCTGCACGGGAGTGCATGGGAGTGCATGGGGCTGGGTTGGCACTGGGAAAGAGTTAGGAGAAACCCAAGTCTGACCCCCCTGAGCTGCAGCTACTGTGCTACCACTGGCCCAGCCCACACTCATGCCCTGGTTCCTCCCCAGCACATTCGGGTGGGCTGGGAGCAGCTGCTCACCACCATCGCCCGCACCATCAACGAGGTCGAGAACCAGATCCTCACCCGCGACGCCAAGGGCATCAGCCAGGAGCAGATGCAGGAGTTCCGGGCGTCCTTCAACCACTTCGACAAGGTGAGTGGCTCCCTCAGCCCCCGTCTTCCCTCCCTCCTGCTGTCACCTCCCACCCCCTGCCCCCTCCGTCTTCACATCTGTCTGTCTGTTCACATCACGGTCCCTGAGTTTCAGAGGCCACTCACCGGCTGACAGGGACCCAGCTTCTCTCAGGAGAAAAGGGAACCCCTGGCTCTGTCCCTGGGGCTGTGCCTCCTCACCCACCTGCCAGGGCAACCCTGAACAGAGAAGTGCCAACACCCCCGGGGATCCAAGACAGACAGACACACAGACAAGTGCCAGCACCCTGGGGATCCAAGACAGACAGACACACACACACGCCGACAAGTGTCAGCACCCCCAGGGATCCAAGACACACACACTCACTGTTCTTAAAAGTCAGACATGGTCTGGTAGCCCCATTAGAGGGGCCCCGCACGCCAGTTTGCCCCAGGCCCTCCCTGCTGGGCCTGAGGTGTCATCCGCCTGCCTTCCGTGGGAAGGATGTGCTCCAGGGGTTAGCAGGGCCCTGCATCCCACACAGGAGGGGCAGTCCGCTCTCTCCCACCCCAGATCCTGGAGGCCAGGACAGCTCCCCCGTTCCCTCCCAGGAGTCCTGGGACTTGAGTCCTGCACCTCTCAGCCCCCGCCCTGCCCTGGCCCAGAGGAGGCGGGGTGAGGCCTCTGACCACCCTCCAGGCCCCCACCCCGGGGGCCATCACCTTGTCCTCGTCACCTCTAACTCTGTGTTTCCCTTCCCTCGCCCCGTGTGTCCCCCTCCCCCGCCCTCTGCATGTGACCCCGGCCCCCGGCCCCGCCTCTGCCGGCCTGGTCTCCACACCGCCTGCCCCTCGTGCACACCTGCCTCCGGATGCCCCTGGCAGGACCACGGCGGGGCGCTGGGGCCGGAGGAGTTCAAGGCCTGCCTCATCAGCCTGGGCTACGACGTGGAGAACGACCGGCAGGTACGCGCCCCCGGGGCCCCAGCGGACCATGGCATTAACTGCTCTTCTCTCTCTCTCTCTCTCCTTCTCTCTGTCTCCCTTCCCTCGGCCACCCCACCCCTCGCCATTGTGTGCCATCTCACCGGCTCTCTTGCCTCCTCCTCCCTGCCCTGTGTCTCTCCGGACGCCTGCCCCCTTACCTGGTCTCTCGGGGCCGCCTCTGTCTGCCCTGCTCCTGCCACTATCCTGTCTCCCCGCTGTGCGCACGGGGCGGCCCCTCTTGCCTACTCTGGGCCCGGCCTCCTCTGCTGTCCCTGGGTCCTGGAGCAGAAGCAGACAGGCAGCATGGACTCCGATGACTTCAGGGCTCTGCTTATCTCCACAGGATACAGCCTGGTATGCCGCCTCTGCCTGCCCTGCTGCTCGGCCTTTCCCCCTGCCCCCACCTCCCTCTCACCCTCCTCACCACCTCCAGAGTCTCCGTGTCCTCGGGGACCCTCCTCCACCAGAGCAGCGCAGCCTGGCCTCCCTCCTCCTCCTCCGCTGCCTCTGCTGGGCGGGGTCCCTCCGACGACGCCCCCGCCCCCCAGAGCCTCCCACCTCCTTCCCTGGAAGTCTCCGGAGAGAGGAGGCCAGGCCTACCGCACTCCCTGCTTCTCTTTCTCTCTCTTTCTCTCTTTCTTCCTCGCCCTCCAGAGCTAACTTGTGAGCCAGGGCTGAGGAGCAGTAGGCCTGTTTGATCCTCACCCCAACTCCCCACTTCCCAGGATCATGGGAGGGACGGAGTGGAGGGCACGTGGGGCGGCGGGCCCCCGGGGAGCCGGGACCCTCAGAGGCCCGACAGCGCCACCAGTCCCGTGTGCTGGGGCTAGGCCCTGCTCTCCTGGCCCACGTTCTAGTCACTGGGCCAGGCCCAGCTTGCTGTGCGCTGCTCAAGGGCCACCTGTCCCCCGCCCACCCCCCTCGCAGGGCGATGCCGAGTTTAACCGCATCATGAGCGTGGTAGACCCCAACCACAGCGGCCTCGTGACCTTCCAAGCCTTCATTGACTTCATGTCGAGGGAGACCACCGACACAGACACGGCCGACCAGGTCATCGCCTCCTTCAAGGTCCTGGCTGGGGACAAGGTGAGCCAGACACCCAGCAGGCAGGCACTCAGGGGCCGGGTGGGCCAGCGTACGTGCCAGGGGCGGGTGGGGGGTGACCCAGACTCCCGCCCTGCTGCCCCCCAGAACTTCATCACAGCCGAGGAGCTGCGGAGAGAGCTGCCGCCCGACCAGGCCGAGTACTGCATTGCCCGCATGGCGCCCTACCAGGGCCCTGACGCTGTGCCCGGCGCCCTCGACTATAAGTCCTTCTCCACAGCCCTGTACGGAGAGAGCGACCTGTGAGGCCTCGCACGGAGAACCCCCGACCAAACGCCCCCTCCTCACAGCCTCCCGGAGGGGCTGGGGGAGCCCTTCCTCCCGCCTCACCACCGCCAGGGCCCAGCCGCTCCTCTGACTCTGTATCTATGCAAAGCACTCTCTGTCGGTCTTGCTGGGGGGCGGGTGGGCAGGGAGGGGCTGGGGCAGGCTCTCTCCTCTCTCTCTGTGGTCGGCCACAAGGCTCTCCCTCCCCCTGGATGGGGGCCGGGAGGCTTACCGGGGTCAGCGCTTCTGGTCTGGTAAATATATATGATGTATTGTTTCGTTTTGGGTTTTTTTTTCTAACTTTGTGGAGGGAACAGTGGATTCTCACAGCAAAACAGGCCCCCTCCAAGCCCTAGAAACGGCATCCCCACCCCCTTCTCCCCCGAGGTCCCTTCATGGCCTCCCACATCCAGGCCAAAGCCCGACGTGCCTTGTCCAGGAACCGCGAGCCTGCGATGGGCCCCGCGGAGGGTGCCCGGGCCGCCCAGCAGGAAAGAGGACCTGCCTGCTCCATCTCTCCTCCCCTCCAACTTGGCGTTGCCAGGACATGAGGGGCTTCAGCTCAGTCCCCCCTCTTCTGCGATAGGAGTGGGACCAGGCAGACCAGCCTCCAGCCCTCACCCCCAGACACCCCCCTCTTTGCTTTGTCTGGACCTGTGTTATCTCTTCAGATTTTCTAAGGACCACCCTCCTTCCCCAAACCACCCCCACTCCCGACACACACACACACACACAAGTTCACAAAAAAAACAAAAGCTATTAAAAAAAAAATCAACCTTTCAGAGAATTCCTATTTACTTTATTAACTTACGGATTTATTATATAAATATATATTCACCTAGCAACATATCTTCGCCGTCTCTTGCTCTCATAATGAAAACATAGCTGATTGGCTCCCCTTCCCCAGCCCCTCCCCGATTCTCTCTGATGTCTGCCGTTGGGCATGGATCTCTGGGGACCCCCCTGAGGTGGAGGGTGGGCTGCTGCCCTAGCTGCCTGTTAGTGGATGGTTTTGCTCTCCCTTCCCTAACCTCCACCCCCCGCCTTATTTTTTTGAGTTTATTCTTGATTTTTTTTTTTCCCGGTTTCTGGATAAACCTCCCTTCTGGGGACAAGATAATAAAACATGTAATATTTTTAAGAAGGATTCCTACAGCGTCCTGTTTTTCTATCCCTGTTCTCTACTTCTTTGGAGAGTGATGATGGAGCACCCCTTCCCAGAGCAAAGTGGGGGCTTGGGCGTGCCCCAGTCCTTGTTCCCATGAGTGTGTGAGCATAGGGGTGCCCCTTGGGACCCACTCTGGGCCAGCCACTGTTCTCAGCGTGTGATGTGGGTAGACTCGTGCAGCCCGCACAGGGCAGGCGCCATGACCCTGCCCGAGGGCAAAACAGAGATGCTGGGACTTGCCCAGTGTCACCCAGCCAGTGGGGGGTGGGGCCTGAAATCCACTCCAGGGAGGCTGGCGCCCAAGGCCGCACTCGCCCACTATCAGAGCAGCTGCTCCCTCTCCGCAGTCCAGGCTGGGATGGGGGAGAGGCAGGGCTCCCGGGCTGAGATCTAGGAGAAGGTGGCCACCTGCATCCACTGGGCGAGAGGAGACAGCAGGGGTGAGGCTAGGGGGCTCCTGGCACTCCCCCACCCGCACCCTGCATTCCAGGCTCACCTGTCTGTGGGTCAGGCAGACGGCCCCCTCGCCCCCATCCATGTGCTGGCTGCAGTGGCCTGTGCAGAGAGAGGTGAGGTGAGAGCCCACCTCCCTGGTCCCACAGCCGCAGAGACCGCCTCCCTCTGCCCCACCAGCGCCGGGGAGGACACTCACGGAAGATGCAGATGAGCTGGGCCATGCAGGACACGAAGCGCTCAAAGTCCACACGCAGGCGGCTGTCACGGTAGCGGCTCGTGAGGGCCTGGGTCAACTGGTTGTTCAGGTGGAAGCCTGGGGGAGGCCACCTCTGAGGCCCGGCTGCCCCCTGAGCCCACCTCCGGGTCGCACCACCCCCTCTGACTACCCAGGGAATGCAGGCACACTTCAGGGGGCCTGGTCCCATCTCTGCAGTCCCGGTTCTCCCTCATCCCAGCTTTGAGGCCCTGGGGCAACTCCCTTCACTTCTCTGGGCCTGTCAAATGGGAACTAGGTCAGCCCTGACCCCATGAATGTGTGAAGGTGTTAGATGTCGAGAGCTTAGGACAGTATCCGCCAGCACATTGTTAACTATGTCAGTGTTGTTATCCCTTTAAACTCTGAGAATTTCTGCTAATAGACACTGGAGAATACCTCTGTGCAGCAAAGCATTTTTGCCAGTCCCATATGGAGTCAATATCTTGACACTCCACATTAGGTGCCATTTCTGGAGTTTAGAAATCATCTCTGGGGTTCTACCCTGGTGGGCCAGTGGTTAAGACTCCTGCTCTCCCACCGCACGGGGCATGGGTTCAATCTCTGGTCCCTGGTCAGGGAACTAGGATCCCGCATGCCATGCTGCTGCTGCTAAGTCACTTCAGTCATGTCCGACTCTGCGTGACCCCATAGACGTCAGCCCACCAGGCTCTCCTGCCCCTGGGATTCTCCAGGCAAGAAAACTGGAGTGGGTTGCCATTTCCTTCTTCAATGCATGAAAGCAAAAAAGTGAAAGTGAAGTCGCTCAGTCGTGTCCGACTCTTAGCGACCCCATGGACTGCAGCCCACCAGGCTCCTCCGTCCATGGGAGCGTGACCAAAAATAAAGCAAAAAAAAAAAAAAATATATATATATATTTAAGGCTTCTTTGACAAGGAATTTCAAGAGAGGCCTTTAAAAGCTGGTACTTGTGAACCCCCTTACCAAGGTTACTGGGCCCTAGTGACCATGACCTCCTGGTTACCCCTCCCCAAGGCCCTCATTGTCCCTAGGCACCTGGTGGCCCACACAGGCTATGCCTCGTCTCCTGCTCCCCTCACCCACCCACCCCGACTTGACCTAAGGGTTTGTCTTGCTGCCTTCTATGCTTGATGGTCCCTCCGCCCAGAACACCATGTCCTACTCACACACCTCCAGGAAGTCCTCTCAGATATTCAGCCCCACCCCCACAGGCAGCATCAAGCTCCCCCTCTGGGCTCCCACAGGTCCCTGCGCCTCCTTGTCCCCGCCCTGACCATCCTCCTTCCCAGGCTGTTACTGGCATTAGTGGCTCTGGGACTAAGCAGGGGAGAGGTCTGGAAAAGGCGCGTGGTCACCACAGAATCCCCAGCATCAGCCAGCACAGGGCCTGGAGCAGGGCGGGATGCGGGGGTGTTCCTGGAGCAGTGGACAGGATAAGGTCAGAGCAGGTTCTGCCAGGCCCCCCAGCGCAGAGCTGCCAGGGTCTTCCCACCATGGATTCCTGCTGGCCGCTTCCTGGCATTCCCTTTACTACACGCAGCCTTCCGCTTGCCAGCCAGCTCCAGCCTCACACACACCCTGATCCTGGACTTGCCTCTCCCTCCTCCCGCTGATAAGTACTAAAGAGCTGTCCTCCTGAGGCTCTCCTGTCTTCCCCCACCAATCTCCTCTCTGACACCTCTCCCTCCCCACTTGGCCCCAGCTCTACCATCCCCTTCAACCCCCTCCTCAGTCCTCCTCTCAACTGAGCCCTGTTGACCGAACCCGGTCGTTCACTCCTCTCTTCACACTGGCCTCCATAGCACCTTTTCCCTGCCTTTCCCTCCGTCTGGTCAGCTCTTCCCTAGCGTCCCCGAGGCTCACTCCCTGTCCTTCATCTCTCTGCTCAACCATCACTTCAGCGAGGCCTTCCCTGCCCGCCCTCTCAAGCCGCACCCCGCTCGCTGCACATCCCAGCACCCTGGCCTGCTTCCTTTTCCACCACAGAACTCCTCACCGGCGGACACTCTGCTTGTTGGTGTGTCCGCACCACCGGAACGTCAGCCTCGCGAGAGCACTTTTTTCTGCCTAGACTGACACCAACCCCCTCCCGAGGGACACTGAGTGAATAGCCCAGCCTTCCATCTTCCCCGTCTGTCTACCTGGGACTCTGTTTCTCAGGCACACGTCTCCCCATCTTCTCTGACTCCCTCTCCCCCACTGTCTTCTTGTTTAGTCGCTCAGTCGTGTCTGACGCTCTGCGACCCCATGGACTGCAGCATGCCAGGCTTTCCTGTCCTTCACCATCTCCCGGAGCTCAAACTGATGTCCATCGAGTCAGTGATACCATCCAACCATCTCATCCTCTGTCATCGCCTTCTCCTGCCCTCAATCTTTCCCAGCATCAGGGCCTTTTCTAATGAGTCGGCTCTTGAGTTCCTTTCTTTTCTTGTATCTCCCTGGACGGTTGACCCTGCCCTTCTGTCACACCCCCCAGTCTCCCATCCCTCCATGTTGCATCCTTCCTTTTGCTATGAGCCCTGGGGTGGGGCGTGGGGTCTGGCAGTTCTGTGTCTGACCCCTGCCTGCCCATGCAAGGTGAGGTGGGGGGCAAATCACACTCACACACCTTTTCTAACTGGGCGGCCCTGGAAAAGTGTGGGTCTCTGGCTCTGTGCTGTGGCTAGGGTTCTGTGCTCCCACACAAAAAGAAGGGGACTGTTCTATGTCTCCTGCAAGAACTCCAGTGAGAGCCTTCATTTAGGTGACCCTGGCCTGAGTGAATAGAAGCTAAGTTCCCAGCATTAAGCCCTGTGGGCGCCATTCCACAGGCTCCTTCCTGCCACCCTCTGTATGAGCCATTTTGCAGAGAGGAAAACAGAGGCTCCAGGAGGTAGACTCAAGAGCCCAGGGCCACCCAAGGAGTCCAGGACATTCTACTCTGAGGCCTTGTGGGCTGGGGCTTCTCAGACACCAGTTCCCAAGGCCCCCCTTCCTCTCAGGGGAGGCCCCACTCCCACAGCGCCCTCCTCCCCCCACACAGAGTCTCCCCTTCGCACCTCTTTTAGGGTCACCCAGTTCCTGCACAAACTAAGGTGTGGGCTTTGTGGGTGTGGGGGAGGGGGGTGTGGGGGAGGTGGGGGAGCAGATCCATCCCCAGGAGCCCCCAGGACCTCTGTCCATACCCGCCGCATTCAGCGCCAGCCTCAGCTCATAGGAGTTCATGGTTCCAGAGGCGTCCTCGTCGAACTTATCGAATGTGGCCTGGGCAGGGAGGTCTGGGTCAGTCCGGCCCCCAGGTCCCGGAGCACCCTCAAGAAGGCTGAAAGGGGGCCTGAGTTCCCACCCCGCCTCCCTTTCTTCCTGGCTTTTCCATGCCAGCAGCTGAACCACTTTGGGTCTCTGTTGCCCACTCCGTAAAGTGGGAATAACAGTACCAGCGGTAAGAGAGGGGTTGTGGGGACAAGGTGAGACTACCCACAAAGGGCTCAGTGAACAGTAGCTTGTCACTTGTAGTGTGCGAAGGCCTGCGACCGTTTTCTCCTCACAGAGGTCCAGAGCAGCAGGAATGAGGGCCTCCCAGCCGTAGACCAGCCAAGGCCCGCTCAGGTCACACAGCCAGCAAGGGGCTGAGCTGGGAGCTGGGGTTCCAACCCAGGATCGGAGTTTGCTCTTGATCCCTGAGCTATTTTAGTGCCCCCTAAAGGGACAAAGCGGCGCTAGTGGTAAAGAACCTGCCTGCCAATGCAGGAGACAGACGCCTTTTCGATCCCTGGGTCAGGAAGATCCCCTGGATGAGGGCTTGGCAACCCACTCCAGTATTCTTGCCTGGAGAATCCCATGGACACAGGAGCCTGGCGGGCTACTGTTCATAGGGACAAAGACTCAGACACGACTGAAGCGACTTAGCACACGCATGCAAAGGGACAACAAAGGTGGAGGGGCAGGGGCATCCTTGAGGTTGGCGTGGTACCGGTCAGTTCCCCCTTCTCCCCAGGGATCCTGCTAGCCCACAGCACACCTAGGTTTATTAGTAAAGGTTCCTGGCCCTCTAGGAGGAGGTGCCCCGCCCAGTGCCCCACCTTACCTGCCACTCCAGGAGGTGGCCCCAGAGCTGCTGGAAGTGGTACAAGTCCAGGCTTCCCCCATGCTGGGGAGGGAGCATCCGGTTAAGGCCAATGTCTCCAGAAGAGACAGGGGGAGCCAAGGCCATTCCCCCTCCCTGGGCACTGCCCCCATTGTATACCCCAAAACACTGCAGCAGCTGCTCACAGGTCCTGAGCCCGATTTCTCTGGGAGTCTGGGCATGGGCCCTGGCTACAGGGAAAACAAAAAGATAGCACTTCCCACATCCTGGTCATCACGGTACGTGGTCAGGATTATTGTTATCCCTGAAAGTCCTGCGAAACTAGCAGAGCTGGGATTTGAACCCAGGCAAGGCGGTCTGGGTCAGTGCTTAGGGCAGCGACACTCCCTGCTTCTCCCTTAGAGGAACGGAGGCTTACGAGTGGCCACAGATCACATAGTGACCTTGGCCACAGGTCCCATCACAGAAGCCACAGTTCCAGCCACAGGGGAGGCGCTGGCAAGCTGAAGCCAGGGTTCCCGTGGCCTTTCTCTCAGCAGCATCGTGGATGGACACACACGGGGGCTCCAGGGGTCTACTCTTGGTCCCCAACTCACCAGGCTCCAGGGCGATGCTTAACAAGATCTGGAGCTGAGGGGCGCCAAGTTCTTCCTCCTGCCGAGGACAGAGCTGGTTGTGAGGCTGCACTTAGGTAGTCATTCAACAAATAGCCCAGGGCAGGGGGGCCCAGACAGTGTGCGGGGAGGTGCTGGGACATGGCAGAGCCTGAGAGAGCCCCGGGCCTGGCAGAGCTCCTGGACCATGGAGGGAGAGAGATGTGTCCACAGAGAGGTCAGGGTTGCAGTGGGGAAGCCCTGGGCTGCTGGAACTCGCACAGGGCAAGTGGCTGGCCAGCCTGGGGAAAGAAAAGGCCTCTGCCTGGCAGGGGTTGTGAAGGGAGAGAAAGCAGTCCAGGATACAGATTGAGCAAAGGCCCTGTGGCAGGGAAGAGCTGTGAGTGTTTTGGCAAAAGAAATTCATGATATTTAAGCACAGAGAGACTGGGAAACTAAAGCAAAATGAGATGTTTATGACGAGGGAGGGAAGAGGAGGGAATCCACTTAGCCCTGCCCCACCTCCTCACCTCTCCTGCCAGCTCCTGAAAAAGCTGCTGCAACTCCAGCTCCAGGGGAATGTAGGGGACCTGTGGGGTTGGGGGTAGTTTAGTTCTGGTCAAGAAGTTCCATGCCGCCCCCTTCCCCCGCCTCTCCCGCCCACATACACACACCATAGCGCCCCTTTCCCAGAGCCGCGCCTCACCATAAGGGCGTGCAGGTCGGCGCTGATCACGTCATCTACCTCCCTGCAAATTACAGACGGGAGGTGGGGGAGGGGACGCTCAGCCCGCGGCTGAGGATATGGAGCACTCGGGGTCTCAGCTGAGACTCAGGTGGGGTTTAGGTGGGATCCTAGGGGCCGGAGCTGACGCAGGCGGGGCTGGGGATCCCGGGGGGCGGGGCTGGAGATCCAGGGGGCGGGGCTGGGGACCCTGGGGGCGGAGCTAGGGATCCCAGGAGCGGGGCTGGGGATCCCGGGGGCGGGGCTGGGTGTCCAGCTCACACGGCTGTGTGGCGGCGCTCAGAGAACACGCGCAGCGTGAAGTCGGCCTCATCGCCGGCACGGGCGGCGCTGGGCACCACCAGGTAGTGGCCCGGACGCAGGCGGCAGCGTCGGCTCACGTCGCGGCGGGCGCAGAATGGAGAGCGGTCGGCGCGCAGCAGGCCGGACAAGTGCGCGCGACTCCGCGGGGAGTCCCACAGGCCCAGTAGCTGAGGGGGATAAGTCGGCGTGACCACCACCGTCCAAGTTCACCCCATCCGACCTCCGACCCACTGCACCCTCCACACCACCCTGGACAAACCCACTAGTCACGGATCACCCCAAGCGCGTCTCAGGCCCCCAGGTTGTAGGAGCCGCTGGGGCTGGTTCAGGGATGGGTGGAATCTGGGGTCTTTTCTGATACCCACCTCCTCTGGGATCTGCAAGAAGGAAGAGCCAGGGGAGTCAGGGCCCCGGGAGGCAGCCAAGGGGCGGAGCCCTTCCCTGCTCCCTCCATATCCCTGACTCTTTTCTTCCCACCCCTCCCCTCCTAAAGGCCCTGCCCCTCAGTTCTGACCTAGCCCCTCCTGCCCACCCCTCCCATCTGTGCCCTCAAGTGCCTTCTCTGCTCCCGGATCCACTCCCAAATCCTCAGCCTTTTCTCCAGCCCTTTCTCTGACTCCTTTCCGACCCCTCATCCCTCTGCCTTCTGCCCCTCAGTCTCTCTCTGCACACTCCCTAGCCCTTCAGCCTCTCCTTGAATCTCTGACGTCCTCAACTGTCTCCTGACCCTGACCCTTGGCCCCAATCTACTACCCCTTCGGCCTCCCCAGCCCCTCTTCACCCCCTCGGATCCCTCCTTGGCCTCCTGTACCTCCATGCCTCTGTGTCTTCCCCTCGCCACCCCCCCAACCGCCTCTGCTCAGCCCGGGGTCCCACCTGGAACACGTGGAAGCCCACGGTCAGGTATCTGAGGCCCTGGGCCCTCAGGCGCCGCTGGTTGCGCTGGATGAGTGACAGGAGAACAGTGCATTTGGGGGTGCAAGCACCCCGTGTGGGGGCCCGGGCCCCTGCTGCCCCCCAGCACCCCAAGGACCCATCCTCATCCTCATCCTCTTCATCAGGCTCCAGCAGTGTCAGACGGAACTGGGGGTTAGTCCAGAAGGTTTCTAGGAAAGGACAAAGAGACAGGTTTACCCAGCCTGCCACAGCCCCACCTCTGCTTGCCTTTGGGACCCCCTCCAGGCCTCACCGGCACCAGGCTGGCTCCCGCCAGAGTTGAAGCCGCGCACCCAGCGGCCTTGGAAGGTGTGGATGTGCCAGCCGCCTCCAGCCGGGCTGGGGCCCAGCACCTCGGGGCTCAGTGAGCAGATCTGGACGGTGTCGAAGTGGCGGAAGAAGTCCAGCAACTCCATCCTGGACGGTGGCTGGTGGTCAGACCCTGCCCGGGCCCTCACCTCCCCAGAGCCCTAGTCTTCCAAATTATCCCATGACCCCCTCAATCACAAAGCCCCCTGAATTCCTTAAATGTTGCCAGTTACATATCAGTCCCCCAGATTAGACCCCTACAGCTCCCCTAGTGCAGGCTGTGCTAAATCACTTCATTGGTGTCCCACTCTTTGTGATCCTGTGGATTGCAGCCTGCCAGGCCCCTTTGTTCATGGGATTCTCCAGCAAGAATACAGGAGTGGGTTGCCATGCCCTCCACCAGGGGATCTTCCCGACCCAGGGATTGAACCCAGGTTTATTGTCTCCTGCATCAGCGGGTGGCTTCTTTACCACTAGCGCCACCGGCTCCCCTAGATTTCTCCCCAAATATTGAGACCTCAGACTCTCTATTACTAACAAGCATCCTTCAGCCCCTCAACTTTGCCAATTTCAAAAAATGCCCCCAATGTCACCAACTCTCCCTCAATTGTGCTAAATATCACCCATCCCTCTTCAACCTGTTGAAGATTACTATGCTTCCCAATTCCCCTAATATTACTGCTAATTCTTCAGCTCCCAGAAATAGAACACAACTTCCCAAATTACCACGGATATGGTCAGTTTCTCTGCCACTTAGGACTTATCCCCATGTCCCTTCAAGTGGGACTTGCCCCCTCCCTAACCCCAGTAGCTTGGTACCACTCATCTAGGCATACCTGGGACCCTGCCCCACTCACCAGAACTCGCCATCCTCCTTTTTCACCAGCAAGGCATCCCGCCACTCTGTAGGGAGCGCATCCCAGCGTGGGCAGCTGGAGAGACTGAGGTGTAAGTGGTGGGTGGGGGAGCCGACACACCCACCCACCCCAGATCCATCCCACCTGTCGCTCCAGGCCCCATTCCACTCCACTCGGCCCCATGGGTTCCGCAGCCGCAGCAGCCGCACCTTGGAGAAGCCCAGTGACACCTAAGGAGGCATGGTCAGTGGGGAGTTTGGTGCCCGAACACACCTTGCCAGCCCACCGTGGGGATTCCTCACCTTGTGTGTGCCCGTGACTGAATATGCATGTCCCTTCACCAGCCCGTCTTCTGTCTGGTACTCACCCCGATCACTCTGGGCAGAGGACAGGGGACAGTGAGCCACAGTGGGGGGGCAGGAGAGTGGCTGCTCCTCTCTGCACTGCCACCTCCTGTCACACGGGAGGGAGTCACCCAGAGCACCTGACTGAGAGGGTCTGGGAGTTGGGGAGGGAAGGCAAGAGAAGGCAGATGGAGACAAGAGACTAAAACAGATGAGAGACAGAGAAATGGGAACAAAGAAAGATACAGAACAAAAAAAAAAAAAAAAGAAAGAAAGAAAAATACAGAACAGAGAGGAAAAGAGGCAGAGAAATGCACAAGACAACAACTGAGTAGAGGATTAAGCAAATGAATGAGTGAATGAGTTAGACTGACTCAGTGTATGAGTATGTGATTAGGTCACAGATGGACATGTGACTGAGCCCATGAAAAGAAATCACAGAACTTTCATGGAACTTCTCAGAAAGAGGTACCTTTTTTCACCCTCCTCCCACCTGAGTATGGTCTTCCCAGGTGGTGCAGTAGTAAAGAATCTGCCTGCCAATGCAGGACACCCCAGAGACTTGGGCTAGACCCCTGAGTCATCCCCTGGAGTAGGAACTGGCAACCTGATCCAGTATTCTTGCCTGGAAAATTCCACGGACAGAGCCTGGCAGGCTGCAGTCCATGGGTGTCGCAAAGAGTCAGATATGACCGGGTAACTAAGCACATACCACCTGAGCGGTAGGAGGAACCTGCTTCTGTGGGGGTCACTTCTGTGCCCATGAGAGAAAAGTTTGCAAGTGACTCTAACCCAGAAGCAGGAATTAAAAAAAAACACCCACATTCACGACGTCTATTAAGCACCTGGATCCAGCTGTGGCTGAAGCTTAACTTGTTCTGAGAGCAAAGAGAATGTCCTTTTGACTGGCTTGTGTTAGATTTGTGGGAGCGAATAAGCCAACAGTGAAAGCAGAGAGGAGAAGGACACAGGACACTGCCTCCTTCTAGTCATAACTGTGTTCAGATCCTGGTGGGGGGGGTCTCCATGGGCGTCTGACTCTCTCACCAGAGCAGTGGCCCCCACGAGGGACTCCTTGGCCAGGGCATAGCGCAGGATGTAGAAGAGGCCCGGAAGGTTTGGAGTGTCCTTCTTCAGGTAAAGCACCTCACCTACGCCCCCTGTGAAGTCCACAAAAGCCTCATTCATGTGGCCGCCTCGCATCACCTCATAGGAGCCGTGGAGCCTGTGGGAGCAGGTCTGGGGTCAGGCATCTGAGGCATGATTGAGTATCTCGGGCAACCCCTGGGATGTGCGGGGTGGGGTGGGGCCCAGGCTGTGAGGTCTCAGTCTGAGGTCCAGGGGACTACCCCCGAAATTGGCAGACTCTTGAAAAAGGCACATCCTAGAAGCCCTGGAAAATCAGGCTGGTGGCTCCTGGGGCCACCAGGACTGCATGATTTGGGGCTCATAGGAGAGTTCTGTCAGAATTCTGGACTTCCTGGGGGCTGTGTCTGATATTTTGAGTCTGTGGGAGATTTCTGCTTTGAAGGTGATCCCTGTGGGCCTTGTCAGGGATTTCAGAGCCGCAGAATGGGAAAAAGCAAAGACCTGAGGGTCCCGGGGATTACACCTGATATTTTGGAGGTATCTTGGGTTTCTCGATGGATCAGGAGAGACTGAGATTACAGGTTCTCCAAGGGTGACACCAGGGCCTGGCATATGACATTTCAGACTCCTTCAGAATTATGAGTGTCTGCTGCTGCTGCTGCTAAGTCACTTCAGTCGTGTCTGACTCCGTGTGACCCCATAGACGGCAGCCCACCAGGCTCCCCCATCCCTGGGATTCTCCAGGCAAGAACACTGGAGTGGGTTGCCATTTCCTTCTCCAGTGCATGAAAGTGAAAGTGAAGTCGCTCAGTCGTGTCTGACTCTTAGTGACCCCATGGGCTGCGGCCCACCAGGCTCCATCCATGGGATTTTCCAGGCAAGAGTACTGGAGTGGGGTGCCACTCCAATTACGAGTGTTTAGTGGGTGTCCAAGAATATTTTGTGTAAAATATGGATGGAGGGAAGTGTTCATGATTTGGAAGTCATTAGGTGATGGTGTAACATGAGGGTCCTTGGTTTGAGATCTTCAGGAAGTGTCTTGGGGATCCCAGAAGTCAGGGGGTTCCAGGGGTCCCCTGTGGCCTGAGGGCTGCTGGCTAGAACTTGAGGTTGCTGCTGGGGGCGTCAGGGTCCTTACTTAGCATAGGCCTTTTCCAGGAGCGGAGCCCAGAACTCGTTCCGCTGATCGGAGCGCACGAACATCAGCTTCCCCTCGCACACAGGCAGCCTGTCGTCCACCACGACGTCCACCCAGTGGCCAAACTGCCAGAGCTGGTGGGGAGATGAGCAGGGCCGGGGCTCAACTTCCCTCCTCCAACCCTGCTGGGCCCCCAGCCCCTGCCCCCCTGACCCCACTGTACCAGTCCGGGAATTCCAGCCCCAAGGGGACAGTGTGAGCTATGAAATCCATGTCACCCTGGGGGAAAATGAGGCATGAATAGAGGAACCGAGCTTTACCTGGAAGTGGAAGACACCTGCGTAGCCATGTTGGAAGCCCTGTCCCGGGGGGACCACTCGGGACAGGAGTCGGGGGTACAGAGTGAGGGAGGCAGCAGCCGCAAGAAACCAGCAGTTACCTGGGAGGAAAGGCTGGGATTAAGGGAGGGGGGAAAGAAGGCACAAGGGGGAGAGGCTGAGAGGGGGATGGGGGGAATGGTGGCGTGGGGTGGGGCAGGGAGGCCGAGGCGGGGCGGCTGCAGGGTCCCACTGCGACTTGTGGGATCTGGGGGCTCAACATGGGTTCAGAGGTCTCACCCAGTCTCCCCTGACACACGTCTGTTCGACTCATGTCCTCACAGATGAACCGGGGCTCAGTGCAAAACTCCTGTGGGTGATGAGGGATTCCAGGCCTCAGCCAGGAAGGGGAGGGAAGGAGGAGCCAAGAGGTGAGATGCCTGGGTCCCCTCCTGCCCTCACAGCTCTGGGGTAATGAGCACCTCCAGCCCTGTGAGAGGCTTGTAAAGCCTGGGGCAGGCGTTTGGCTTCCCTGGGCCTTCCCTGGGCCTCCCCTGACACAGGATGGCTGACTGTGCTCTGAGGTGGTCCCACAGTGACACTTCTTCCCTCAGACCAGGAGCCCAGTCCTCAGCCCCTCCTCCCTCAGACCAGGAACCCAGCTCACAACCTTCCTCAGATCAGGAGCCCAGCTCACAACCCCTTCCTCCCTCAGACCAGGAACCCACCTCCCAACCCCCTCCTCCCTCAGACCAGAGGCCCAGATCCCAACCTCTTCCCTCAGACCAGAGGCCCAGCTCCCAACCCCCTCCTCTCTCAGACCAGGAGCCCAGCTCCCAACCTCTTCCCTCAGACCAGAGGCCCAGCTCCCCCCCCCCCTCCTCCCTCAGACCAGGAGCCCACCTCCCAACCCCCTCCTCCCTCAGACCAGAGGCCCACCTCCCCCCCCCCCCCTCCCTCAGACCAAGGCCACCCCAACCTCCTCCCTCAGACCAGAGGCCCACCTCCCAACCTCCTTCCTCAGACCAAGGCCCAGCTCACAACTCTTCCCTCAACCAAGGCCCAGCTCCCAACCTCTTCCCTCAGACCAGAGGCCCAGATCCCAACTCCCTCCGTCCTCAGACCAGGAGCCCAAACCCCATCCACACATTACGTGGGGCCTCTTCCATTCCACCCCTTTGGCCTTCTCCGAGTGGGGCCCCAGCTGGTCGTAGCCAAGGGCATCAGGGCCAGCAGGGAAGTAGGGGTCTCGGAACAGGATCCCCTCATCCAGGCAGGCTGCTCGGATTGCTTTGTAGTTCTGGCCCCGAAAGAGCTTTGGGCCCTTGGTTTCAGGCCCTGTCTCCTCGTTAACCAACTGGATGGTGACTTTCCTGCTGCCACACGCCATCCGGACACTGTGGGCTCACGGGCTGGCGTTGGGCCTTTAACCTCCTGAGTCATGGGGGCGGGGCCTCCCCTCTATCTGAATGCAGATGGGGGTCTTTAAGCAGTGAGGAACCTTCCATCATTAATACTAATTGAGGGTTTGGGGTTCCAGGGAGCAAGGACGCCTCTTCAGTGGTTTCCGCCTCAAGGCGTGGGCCCTTCAGTTGTGGCCAGGGTAGCAGCTTAATGGGCTTGGCCAGCAGTCGGTTTGGAAGGTGAGCAGAGCTGAGAGAGGACCAGATGCCATTGTGGGAGTGCCTAGAAGGAGGTCAGTGTAGAGGGTGCGTCTCTGCCAGCTTGTCCCTGCGTACCTCCCTCTGTGGGACGGAGGAAGGCAGGTTTGGGGTGGGAGATGTCTTTACCTCTGTGTCTCTGTCTCTCCATCGGACAGTTTCTCTACCTGCCATCATAACTCTCTTTTCTATTTTGGCCTCCGTGTCTCTTTCTGTCCATCTCTCTTGGCTCATTTTGTCTTTTCTCAATTTTTTGTTTATCTGTATCTGTGTCTCTATATCTCCCGCTACCTCCATCTCTCTCTTTGCACCTCTTCCTGGTTCTCTTTCTCTCTCTGTATCTATCTATCTTGTGCATGCCCCACTGTCTGTCCCTTGCCATTTTCCCCCCAGTCACCTAAAGGGACTTTGAGCCCTCAGGACACCTGTCTCTCCCCTCCTCTACAAGGCAGACCTCAACTTGGTTGCCCCAGGTTGACCGTGGAGGGGCTGCTCTGCACCTACCTGTCCTAGATGGGGAGCCAGGCCCACCAGTGGCCATGACACCCCATCCTGCCCATCTGTGGCTCAGGGCTCAGTGGAGCAGTATTTCCCCAAAAGGATGATGGAGCTTGGTGGAATGGCGGGAAGAAGGACTTTGGTTCTTGTCTTCTTTGAAGAAAGAATTCAGTGAAGAGACCAAGAATAATGAAAAAGATATAAGTGTTTATTAGGAGCAAAGCACCTAGAGCAGAGCAACAGGGATTGTGCACAATAGGGGCGGATTAGGTTACTTGAATAGGGACAATTTTTAGGGTTTTTTTTTTTTTTCTGGCCAGTCATCTCCATATATGGTCCTGGTATGGGCACGCATCTCTCAACCAAGATGGATTCCAGCCTGAGTCTTCTCCCTCCTTTTGTCCTTCCCCTAGACCGAAGGCCTTCTCTGTGCATGCATTGAGCTGGGACACCCACAAGAATGCAGCAAATCAGGGCCCACTGCTCCTGCTGGTATCCTATCTTGGAGCATCAGCAGGAGACCAGCTGCAGCTGCTCAGCCTGGGGCCTGATCCTCTGTCTCAGATCCCTCTTGAGAGATGTGGGCCCCCAGCCCAGATCTTATTGGGAGGATGACGGACAATGGTCCATCTTCCTATTGGGAGGATGACGGACAATGGTCCATCTTCTGTAGCTTCTTCAGGCTGATGTTGGGCTTATACACCCTACCTAATCGGGGCCATGGAACACTCTTGTCAAGGGGCCCCAGGGCGGCTTCTGCTGTTTGGTTTGGTTTGGAGAGTCAGGATTGGTTTCAGAGAATCACTGGAATCCCTCTATCACCATCATCTTGAATTGCTGTAATCTGGAAAAAGCAAACTTAACAAGCAGATTAAACAGACAAGCGTTGAAGATCACTCTGTGAACAGGCCTTTGCTCTACCCCTCAGATAAGGGACTGTCCAAGGCCCCTCTTAACCCTAACATGGCCCAGAGGGAATCCAGAAAGTCTCTCCCCTGGAGTGGTGTAGGACGCTCAGGAAGAGCTGGAAAGGCATGTGAGATCAAACTCTGTTCTAATTGGCAAGTGAGAGGCACAGTGAGCTTATGGGTTCAAGGTTTCCCACTGACACCAGTTGCTGTGCAAATTTAGAGGAAAGAGCCCCATTTTGAGAAATCAGGATAAAATAAATGGCTCCAGCATTGATTAAAAAATTGATCTTCTGGACTTCTCTGCTGGTCCAGTGGTTAAGAATCTCCCTGCCAATGCACGGGACATGGGGTTCGATCCCCAGTCTGGGAAGATTCCACATGCCAGGGGGTAGCTAAGCCCATGGGTCACAATTACTGAAGCGCAGGCACCCTAGAGCCTGTGCTCTGCAACACGAGAAGCCACTGCAGTGAGAAGCTCGCACACCACAACTAGAGAAAGCCCACGTGCAGCAACAAAGACCCAGCGCAGCCAAAAATAAATAAATAAAATAAACAAAAAACCCAAACTCCTTTAGAACAATTTTTAAAATTAATCTTATCTGCTTTGTTAAGGACCACCCAGGGAGAATTCCCTGGTGATCCATTGTTTAAGACTTTCCACTTCAAATGCAGGGGACTCAGGTTCCATCCCTGTTCAAGGAAATAATTTCCTGTATTCTGTGCAAAAAAAAAAAAAAAAAAAGGACCATGCAGGAGAATCCCTGGGGGCACCTCAGCTGTTCAGCATGGCCATTTCAGGAGCAGAAGTTCCCCCCCCATTTCCCATCTGGGACTGAGGTCACTCCTTTCTCCAGAGCCTGGTCTCTTTGCAGGCTGAGAATGGCCCCGGGGGCTCCTGGCATCCACAGGCCTGGTGGCAAGTTGACTTACATTTGAAGCATTCCCCCTTGTTGGTTAACCTCCAGATGGATGGGTGAATCTTCCTGAACCCTTTCGGTTGTCCTGAGGTTGCAAAGCGTGAATGACAGCAACTGCTATCAGTTGAGCTTAAACCCTGGCCTGCCTTTTCTCAAACTGAGCTCTTTCCTCCTCTTCCTCAGTTTGATCTTGATCATTAAGTACACCAAGGCCATAAAGAAGGCTGAGCACTGAAGAACTGATACTTTCAAATTATGGTGCCGGAGAAAACTCTTGAAAGTCCCTTGGACTGCAAGGAGATCAAACCAGTCAACCCTAAGGGAAATCAACCCTGAATACTCGTTGGAAGGACTGATGCTGATGCTGAAGCTTCAACACTTTGGCCACCTGATGTGAACTCATTGAAAAAAGACCTTGATGCTAGGAAAGATTGAAGGCAGGAGGAAAAGGAGATGACAGAGGATGAGATGGTTGGATAGCATCACCAATTCAATGGACATGAACTTGGGTGAAATCCGGGAGATAATGAGGGATGGTGGAGGTGGGGTGGGGGAGGGGGGCTGGCATGCTGCAGTCCATGGGGTTGCAAAGAGTCAGACACAACTGAGTGACTGAACAACAACAAAATTGCCTAGGAGGGGATTTCCCTCCTAAGTGGTCCAGTGGCTGAGACTGCGCTCCCAGTGCAGGGCACCCGGGTGTGATCCCTGGTCAGGGAACTAGATCCCACATGCTGCAACTAAAGATCCTGCAACTAAAGATTTTAAAAATAAGTAAGTTTTTTTAAAGTCTATTAGAAGAAAGACTGAAGCAACTTAGCAGCAGCAGCAGGAGAAAGACACATGTACTTTGACTGTGTCTTTACCATTTGCCACTTTCCTAAGAGGACATATTTTCCCTGATCCGGGGTGATAGGAAGTCCCACTCTGGGTCACCCCAGCAGGACTAATCTTCTCATCCTGGGGTACCAGTAGTTGTAAACAAGCATAGGGGACTGGGGATCTGTCAGTGGAATACAAACTTGTAGGAGGAAGAGTAGGAGGGGCTCAGTTTCCTTCCTGACAGTTGGTGGATGTGGTTAAAGAGGATTGTCTAAAATGGAGGAGAGTACATATGGGAGAAAAAAAGTACGTGTGCAAGAGCACACAGGTAAACCCAGAGTGAGCTGCATGCAATAGGGGCAGTTCTGTTGCTCAGTTGTGTCCGACTCTTTTGTGACCCTATGGACTGTGGCCCACCAGGCTCCTCTGTCCATGGGATTTCTCAGGCAAAAATACTGGAGTGGGTTGCCATTTTCTTCTCTAGGGGATCTTCCTGACCCAGGGATCGAACCTGCATCTCCTGCTTTGCAGGCAGATTCTTTACCACTGAGCCACCAGAGAAGACCAGGGGCAGCTTAAGTTGCTCATATAGGGGCAGTTTTCCAGGTTGTTTTTCTGGCCCAAGATCCCCATATTTTGTCCTGGAGTGGGCCCCCATCACTCAGCCAAGATGGCATCCAGCTGGCATCTTCTCCTTCCTTTGTCCTTCCTCTTAGCTGAGGGCCTTCTCTGCACTTGTGTCAGGCCAGGAAATCCACAAGAATGCACAGAATCAGGACCCAATGCTCCTGTTGGTACCCCATCTCAAAGCATTAGCAGGAGATCAGCTGCAGCGCCTCAGCCTGGGGCTTATCTATCTCCCATCTCAGAGCTGTTGAGACAAATGGGAAAAATTGGTTTCAAGTGGTCAAAATTCACCAGTTTTCATCCCAGGAGCCTGTCCACTCTCAGCAGACAGGGGGGTCTCCTGCCCTAACAGAGCCTCATCTCCGCTGTGACACTAGATGAGCTTCAGCCCTCTTGGATCTTTCCCTCCAGATGGACCAAAAGATATTGTCTGTGTCCTGGCTGTGTGCCCACCAAAGAGGGGGTTATAAACAGGTTTTCTTCCTATAGAATTGCCAAGACCAAACCCTCACATGAGGCAGGTGGCAGGGTCAGAAGCCAGAGGCGTGCGTGTGTGCTAAGTCACTTCAGTCGTGTCCAACTCCCTATGACCCCATAGATGGTAGCCCACCAGGCTCCTCCGTCCATGGGATTCTTCAGGCAAGAATACTGGATTGGGTTGCCACTTCCTACTTCAAAGGATCTTCCTGATCCAGGGATCAAACTGATGTCTCTTACATCTCCTGCATTGGCAGGCTGGTTCTTTACCACTTTCGCCACCTGGGAAGTTCAGGAGCCAGAGGGCCTGGGTTCAAATCTCAGCTCTGCCACTTAGAACTGTGTGTTGTGAGCAAGTCACTTAATCTCTCTGTGCCTCAGTTTCCCCATCTTTGTAATGGAAGTGATAATAAGACTTACCTCTGAGTGTTGAGAAACAAGTTGATGTGTGGGACATGTTCAGAACAGTGCCTGACACATAGTTGGTGACCATTGAAACTCCAACGTCATGACTACATCCTGCAATCCCAACCATGGTCACCTATCACCACTGGCTCTAGAGGTCATCTCTGCCATTTTCACGGTCACTTCCACCATTCCCTATCTGTTCCCTATCTTCTCACCCCACGAGGTCACAGCGCTCTCCCCTTTATTTGCCCCAAAGTATCACTAACAGTTGCTGCTGTTGTTCAGTTGCTCAGTAGTGTCCAACTCTTTTCGACCCCATGGACTGCAGCACACCAAGTTTTTCTGTCTATCACCATCTCCCAGAGCTTGCTCAAACTCATATCCATTGAGTCAGTGATGCCATCCAACCATCTCATCTTTTGTCGTCCCCTTCTCCTCCTGCCCTTAAGCTCTTCCAGCATCAGAGTCTTTTCCGATTAGTCAGCTCTTTGAATTAGGTGGCCAAAGTACTGGAGCTTCAGCTTTAGCGTCAGTCCTACGGGAAAGCTTTTAGTAAAACTTGACTGACATCTTGTTAACTGTTAGATGCCCTGGCCTCCTTCCCGCTTCTTCCCTGGCCCCTCCTGAAAGGCCCCTGCAGGCTGCTGCTCTTCTTAGCTCCCCGCTGGCTGCCATGCTGCAGGGCTCACACCACCAAGAGTTCTTGTCATTTCCACTCCCCAAATCTCTCCTTGAACCCAGAGTCAAATATGCTTTCCCCAGCCAAGCTAAGAAAAGCAGACTGATGTTACTGTAGTGGCTGTTTGTGAACCCAGCACTCCTTACTTCTTTCTGGAATCAGTCACCCCATTATGTTTGAGGGACCCACGGGTCCCTTATTCTCAAGCCACATGGCTCTGCTTGGGCTGGCCCCTCCCACCTGCTCCGAGGAAGCGCATGTGACTCAAGCCAGCCAATCAGAGCGCCTTGCCCGCGCTCCTCCCCCGCCGCCACAACCAACGTTCCTTGTTTCAGTGTCTAGAAGAGAGGACAGGGCTTCTGTTTCCCCGAGGCCCATAAACAGAGGATATGAAAGCCCCGAGTGGCTCAGCTCTACCTTGGCCATGTTGTCAGGAGACCCTGCCTGAGAATGCAGACGCCGCTGAGAGAAGCAGAGCCAGAAATAAGATTCCCTGGAGTATAGAACCCCTCCATCTGGGTGGGTGTGCTCAAAACCAGACTTTTATATTCACGGAGTCAATAATTATCTCTTTCCCATTTTTATCTTATTTATTTTTTGTCAACCAAATAAATAGTAACCAAATAAAACCTTCCTAATTCAGTTGGCATGATCTCTGTAGCGGTGCACCAACCCGAATGTCGATTAACTCATTTCCCTGTGGAGTAAGGAATCTGACAGCCATGGAGTCAGGGGTCCGGTGCCAATTACCCAATTTCTACCCCTACTTCCTGACCTAACCAGCAAAGTAGAGTATTCCTGTCTCATCAAGTTAAGGATTCACTCGAGCCAAATTGAAAAAATAAAAAGGTTTTGCCTGTAATGCTATCATGTAAATGAAGACATCCCGCAGAGAGCAGATACTTGTTATAAATAGGATAACAAGTGCTTACTATTTGCCGAGCACTTGCTGTGACTGTGTACACTAGGCACTATCCTACTGCTACTGCTAAGTCACTTCAGTCGTGTCCGACTCTGTGCGACCCCATAGACGGAAGCTCACCAGGCTCCCCTGTCCCTGGGATTCTCCAGGCAAGAACACTGGAGTGGGTTGCCATTGCCTTCTCCAATGCATGAAAGTGAAAAGTGAAAGTGAAGTCGCTCAGTCGTGTCCGACTCTTAGCGACCCCATGGACTGGAGCCCACCAGGATCTTCCGTTCCATGGGATTTTCCAGACAAGAGTACTGGGGTGGGGTGCCATTGCCTTCCCCGAGGCACTATCCTAAGCTTTTTATAAATATGATCTCATTTAATCCTCATACCAACCCCCAGAGATATCTCCATCACCTCTGACAGCTATAGCAAACACCACAGACTATCGGCTCACACAACAAATGAGTATTTCTCAGGTCTGGGGCCTGAGCATCCCAGATCAGAGTGTCAGTGTGGTCAGGTTCTGCCGAGGGACTTCCCTGGTGGCTCAGACAGTAAAGCGTCTGCCTACGATGCGGGAGACCTGGGTTCGATCCCTGGGTTGGGAAGATCCCTTGGAGAAGGAAATGGCAATCCACTCCAATACTATTGCCTGGAAAATCCCATGGACAGAGGAGCCTGGTAGGCTACAGTCCATGGGGTCGCAAAGAGTTGGACACGACTGAGCAACTTCACGTTCACATGCTCTGCCAGGCTTGCACATGGCCACCTTCTTGATGTATCTTCCCAGACAGAAGAGCACTCTGGGGTCTCTTCCTCTTCTTCTTTTTTTTTTTAATTTTAATTAAAATTTTTTTTCTTTCATTTAGAAGATTTAGAGTTTTTCATTATACTTATTTCTATGTCCCATTTCCCCCACCCTTGGCTGTTGCTGCGTGGCTTGTGGGATTTTAGCTCCCTGACCAGGGATTGAACCTGGGCCTCGGCCATGAGAGTGCTGAGTCCTCACCACTGGACCACCAGGGAATTCCCAAAGATTTCTTAAATAGGACACAAAGGCACACACCATAACAGAAAAAAAAAAATCTGATATTAGGGAACTCATCAATTAAATACTTCTGCTCTGAGAAAGGCATAAACAATGAAAAGACTTTAGGTTTTTGTTTTTAGTCTGTTTACCCAGAGGAGAATACATGTTACATATTCACAATACATATATTTGGCAAAGGACTACATCCAGAAAGAATAAAAAACTCATATATTAATAATAAGAAAGCAAACAATCCAATTCAAATTGGCAAAAGATTTGAATAAACAAGTCTCAGAATATGCAAATGGCCAGCAACCACATGAAAGGATGCTCAACATGAGTAGTTACAGGAAAATGCAAAAATGCAAAGTAAAACTACAGTAAGACACAAATACAGATCCACTGGAATGGCTGCTGCTGCTGCTGCTAAGTTGCTTCAGTCGTGTCGGACTCTGTGCGACCCCATAGACAGCAGCCCACCAGGCTCCCCCGTCCCTGGGATTCTCCAGGCAAGAACACTGGAGTGGGTTGCCATTTCCTTCTCCAATGCATGAAAGTGAAAAGTGAAAGGGAAGTTGCTCAGTTGTGTCCAACTCTTCGAGACCCCATGGACTGCAGCCCACCAGGCTCCTCCGCCCATGGGATTTTCCAGGCAAGAGTACTGGAGTGGGGTGCCATTGCCTTCTCCGACTTTAATGGCTACAATTAAACAAACCCACAAATCTGGCCATACTACATGCTGAGGAGGATGTGAGGTACCAGAGCCTTCATTCATGGCAGGTAGGCATGTAGCATGGTTCAAGTACAGTGGAAAACAATTTGACAGTTTCTTAGAAGGCAAGCATACACTCATCATTTGACCCAGCAACTCAACTCCTAGGGATTTAATCAAAACATACGGACAGGTACTTCCCTGGTGGTCCAGTAATCAAGACTTTCCTTCCAATGCAGGGGATGCGAGTTGGATCCATGGTCAAGAACCTAAAATGCCACATGCCTCGCAGACAAAAAACCAAAACATAGAAGCAATAATGTAAAAAATTGAACAAAAACTTTAAAATCTGTGCACATTAAAAAAAATCTTAAAAAAAAAATAACGTCCACACAAAGATTTGTCCATACCACTCTAGTTCATAATTGCTAACACTGGAAACAACTCAAAAATCCATCAACAGGTGAATAGGTAAACTGCAGTGTGGTCATACAATGGTTACCATTCAGAATGAGTGACCGCTACATGCAAATACATGAATGAACTTCAAAAACATGCTGAACAGAAGTAGCCAGGCAGAAAAGAGCACAACCTACACTGTTATACCAAGTTTAGAGCAAGAAAAACCAGTTTATGATGATAGTAAACAGATCAGTGGCTACCAGTTGCTAAGGGTGCTTGAGAAGAGGTGATGGAAATATTCTGTGCCCTGACTGTGATGCTAGCCCCACAACCATATGGATTTGTCAAAACTCATGGCACTGTACACACAGGGTGAATTTTATTGTATGAGCAATATACCTCACAGCTATACTCCAATATAAAATAAAAAGTTTAAAAAAAGAAAAATCAGACATATAAAAATCATTAATATGTATGTATTATAAAAAAATACATCTCAATAAGGCTGATATTAAAAATTGAAACAAGAAAAGAAATAAAACATGATTTCCCAGTGGTTTAGACCCCCAGCTGTGGAATCTCCTTCACCAGGTATTTAATCAAAACATATGGACAGGTACTTCCCTGGAGCAGCTCTGGTCCCTGCTCCACCATCTACATGATATGTAACCTCGATCAGGTCACTTAGCTTTCTTGTGCATCAGATGTCTCCTTTGCAAAATAGGAATAATAAGACTCAGCAGTGGCCACAAGATTGGAAAAGGTCAGTTTTCATCCCAATCCCAAAGAAAGGAAATGCCAAAGAGTGCTCAAACTACCGCACAATTGCACTCATCTCACACACTAGTAAAGTAATGCTCAAAATTCTCCAAGCCAGGCTTCAGCAATATGTGAACCGTGAACTTCCTGATGTTCAAGCTGGATTTAGAAAAGGCAGAGGAACCAGATCAAATTGCCAACATCCGCTGGATCATGGAAAAGGCAAGAGAGTTCCAGAAAAACATCTATTTCTGCTTTATTGACTATGCCAAAGCCTTTGACTGTGTAGATCACAATAAACTGTGGAAAATTCTGAAAGAGATGGGAATACCAGACCACCTGATCTGCCTCTTGAGAAATCTGTATGCAGGTCAGGAAGCAACAGTTAGAACTGGTCATGGAACAACAGACTGGTTCCAAATAGGAAAAGGAGTACGTCAAGGCTGTATATTGTCACCATGTTTATTTAACTTCTATGCAGAGTACATCATGAGAAATGCTGGACTGGAAGAAACACAAGTTGGAATCAAGATTGCTGGGAGAAATCTCAATAACCTCAGATATGCAGATGACACCACCCTTATGGCAGAAAATGAAGAGGAACTAAAAAGCCTCTTGATGAAAGTGAAAGTGGAGAGTGAAAAGGTTGGCTTAAAGCTCAACATTCAGAAAACGAAGATCATGGCATCTGGTCCCATCACTACATGGGAAATAGATGGAGAAACAAACAGTGGAAACAGTGTCAGACTTTATTTTTCTGGGCTCCAAAATCACTGCAGATGGTGACTGCAGCCATGAAATTAAAAGATGCTTACTCCTTGGAAAGAAAGTTATGACCAACCTAGATAGCATATTCCAAAGCAGAGACATTACTTTGCTGACAAAGGTTCGCCTAGTCAAGGCTATGGTCTTTCCTGTGGTCATGTATGGATGTGAGAGCTGGACTGTGAAGAAGGCTGAGCACCGAAGAATTGATGCTTTTGAACTGTGGTGTTGGAGAAGACTCTTGAGAGTCCCTTGGACTGCAAGGAGATCCAAGCAGTCCATTCTGAAGGAGATCAGCACTGGGATTTCTTTGGAAGGAATGATGCTAAAGCTGAAACTCCAGTATTTTGGCCACCTCATGCGAAGAGTTGACTCATTGGAGAAGACTCTGATGCTGGGAGGGATTGGGGGCAGGAGGAGAAGGGGACGACAGAGGATGAGATGGCTGGATGGCATCACTGATTCGATGGATGTGAGTCTGAGTGACCTCCGGGAGCTGGTGATGGACAGGGAGGCCTGGTGTGGTGCAGTTCATGGGGTCGAAAAGAGTTGGACACGACTGAGCGACTGATCTGATCTGATACTGCTAAGTCGCTTCAGTCGTGTCCGACTCTGTGTGACCCCATAGACGGCAGCACACCAGGCTCCATCCCTGGGATTCTCCAGGCAAGAACACTGGAGTGGGTTGCCATTCCCCTCTCCAATGCATGAAAGTGAAAAGTGAAAGTCAAGTTGCTCAGTCGTGCCCGACTCTTAGTGACCCCATGGACTGGAGCCCACCAGGCTCCTCCGTCCATGGGATTTTCCAGGCAAGAGTACTGGAGTGGGGTGCCATTGCCTTCTCCATCTCTTATACTACTCAGCCATAAAAAAGAAAGAAATACCGCCATTTGCAGCAATTTGGATGCAACTAGATTATAACTCGGATTGAAACTAGAGATTATCATACTAAACGAACTAAGTTAGAAAGAGAAAGACAAATACCAAATGATATCACGTATATGTGGAATCTAAAATATGACGTATAGAATCACAGACATAGAGAATAGATTGGTGGTTGCCAAGGGGGAGGGGTTGGGGGAGGGATGGGGTGGGAGGTTGGGATTAGCAGATGTAAACTATTATATATAGGCTGGGTTATAGAGGATATATACAGGATAACAAGGTCTTACTGTGTAGTACAGAGAACTATATTCAATATCCTGTGAGAAATCATAAATGGAAAAGAATATTTTAAAAAGGCATCTGTATGTATATATGTATGTAAAGCTGAGTCACTTTGGTGTACAGCAGTGATTAACACAAACTGTAAATCAACTATACTTCATTTTGAAAAAGAAATAATTTTAAAAATTAAACAATAAAAAATTATCGTCTTTCTATAAATGAAAAAAAAAGTATCTATCTCAGAGTGTCATTTTAGGGACTGAACGAATGGTTAGAAAAGTGACCAATACATAGAAGGGACTCAGGAAATATTGGCTAAATATGTATATAAATATATATATTCCAATTTCCCTAGAATGTACAATGTAGATAAATTATTACAGAAAAATGCCTAGAAGGAAGTACACTAATCTATCGAGTGGTATTTCAGAGTGGTGAAATTGTGGGTGATTCAAAAAATCTTGTTAAAGGTTGTACGGTAAATATGCATATATTTTCTAATCACGATGGAGAGTGTAAAAAAAGGTAAAAGCTTTGGGCTGATGTAAGTCCAAGGAAACTGAAAACTGAAGTACAGTTTGCATGCAGGGGATGCTTTGACACCAACAGACATTCAGGGGCCTCGAGTGGCCTAAGTTGTGCCACTCCTTACAATGGGGCCCTGGGGAGCCAGCAAAGTGAAAGACGGAAAGTCTCAGTGTAGGGAAACGCAGCTGATTTTTGTGTGTTGACTGTGTGTCCTGCTACTTTGCTGCATTTATTCATTGAGCCTTCAACAATAGGGTGAGGGGAACTTTGGGCTCCCCGGGTGGCTCAGCTGTAAAGAATTTGCCTGCAACGCAGGAGACACAGGAGATGTGGGTTCCGATCCCTGGGTTGGGAAGATCCCCTGGGGGAGGGCATGGCAAACCACTCCAGTATTCTTGCCTGGAGAATCCCATGGGCAGAGGAGCCTGATGGGCTATGGTCCATTGGAGTCACAAAGTCTTGGACACAACTGAAGCGACTTAGCACACACGCATGGGGAAAATTTTAGGGAATCCTACATATAAGATCATATCATATATATATGATATAATTAATATATATATGTATTTCTTGACATGACAAAAGAAGTTTTAAATACAATATAAACCAGTTTTTTCCTGAGTGATTTATGAATAAGTTGTCAATATATTGCCTTTTTACCTCCAAATACTTTACTCTGTATTTTGCGCAAATAAGAACATTCTCCACTATCTATACGGTAAGACAGAGATAAAACCAGGAAATTAACATAGATGAATCATTACCATCTACTGCTCAGAACCCAACCACTTTTGTGGTTGTGCCAGTAAAATGCCTTACTTTTCACTCTATTTTCTGAAATTTGTACCATATTGGTATGTTATCTACAAACATTTTGAAATGTTCAATAACGACATGAAAACATATACATAAAATAAAAATTAATTCACTTAACAATGAGCCCTGGAGTCCCAGTGCATGCCAGACTGGTCTCCGCAGGGGACCCCTTATTCCACTGTCCCCCAGAAACATACTCAGAAGGGCCGGCCATGGGGATAGGTAGCTCAGTTGGAGGTTTGCAAAGTGCAGGATAAGTTCAGGTCATGAAAGGGCTCGAACTGGCGCCCGGGGTTGCTGGTCCCACAGGATTTTGCATCCCTCTTCAAGGTGCTTGTGTAAGTCGCTTCAGTCGTGTCCGACTCTTCGCGACCTTATGGACTGTAGCCCTCCAGGCTCCTCTGTCCATGAGATTCTCCAGGTAAGAATACTGGAGTGGGTGGCGGTTCCCTTCTCGAGGGGTTCTTCCCCGACCCTAGATTGCTATGTAGGCAGCGGCCAGGAGGGGGAAGCATGTCACTGGCTTCTCAAGGTACTAGGCTGAGAAACATCCAGCCAGGGGAGCGGCTCTGGACTTTTCCAACTCCTGGTATGCGGTGCACGCTCCCTCCAACCTCTCTCCATCAACTGCTTGAGACCCTCTGCAGCTGCGAGCACCTCAGAGAGGGTGCGGGAGTCGGCGGCGGTGGGGGTGGGGGGCGCTCCCGTGGTATGGGCTCCTCTCCCCACAGTGGCCAGAAAATCCCCACCTGGCACTCGGGGCTGACTTGGCTTCTGAGTGTACCCCGCCCCCCGTTCCCCCTCCAGGATCCCTGGGGAAGGGGCAGTTCAGGGCCATCAGGCGAGCCGAGGAGGAAGTGTGCGAACAGCGCCCTAAACGGCAGCAGGGACACAGGAGCCCGCACTTCGCCTTCCGGGCCCCGCCTGTGCGCGTCTGCCTCCGGGCGCGAACTGGCGGAGACTGTCCCATTTCTGGGACAGAGAAGTAGGCCGGCAACGCCCGGATCCCTTCCAAGCCTGAGCCCCGCCCCAGCGGAGAGCTGGAAAGCCTGGGGAGCCAGGAAACCGGGGCAACTGCACAGAGAGGCCGAGATTCACACATCATCTCCGCGAGACTGGGGTCTCCAAGGGACCTGTTTGCAGGCTGACCAACCGGGGTGGGGGGTGGCTGTTATACCCTCAGAGGGGGCGCCAAGGGTGGTCTTAGTAGTAATGCGTGCTCAGACTCTTTGCAACTCCATGGACCGTAGCCCGCCAGGCTTCTCAGTCCATGAGATTTCCCAGGCAAGAATACCGGAGGGGGTTGCCATTTCCTCCTCCAGATCTTCCAGACCCAGGGATCGAACCCGTGTCTCCTGCATCTCCTGCACTGGTAGGTGGGTTCTTTACCACTGAGCCACCTGGGAAGCCCAAGGGAGGCCTTCAGTTCAGTTCAGTCGCTCAGTCGTGTCCAACTCTTTGAGACCCCATGGACTGCCGCATACCAGGCTTCCCTGTCCATCACCAACTCCCGGAGCCTACTCAAACTCATGCCCATCGCTTTGGTGAGGGCTTGGACTCCTCCAGACTCCCTCAGTCAACTCCACCGCATTATCACCTGGCTCACAGCAGGAAGGCGAATCAAAGCCCCACCCCTACCCTCTCCAAGCCTCCAGGAACAGAAACTGCCCTCGGAGATTCAGGGTCGGACCCACCTGGGCCACTTTGTGACCATTGCTGCTGCTAAGTCGCTTCAGTCGTGTCCGACTCTGTGCGACCCCATAGACGGCAGCCCACCAGGCTCCCCCGTCCCTGGGATCCTCCAGGCAAGAACACTGGAGTGGGTTGCCATTAGCCATTGTCTTTACCTCTCTTCCCTGATAGCGCAGTTAAAGAATCCCCCTGCGATGCAGGAGACCCCAGTTAGATTCCTGGGTCAGGAAGATCCGCTGAAGAAGGGATAGGCTACCTACTCCGGTATACTTGGGCTTCCCTTATGGCTCAGCTGGTAAAGAATCGCCCGCAATGCGGGAGCCCTAGGTTCGATGCCTGGGTTGGGAAGATCCCGTGAAGAAGGGAAATGCTCCTCACTAGTCTTCTGGCCTGGAGAATTCCATGGACTGTATAGTGCATGGGGTCGCAAAGAGTCATACACTACTAAGCTACTTTAACTTCACCTCTCTGAACTTGCTACGCTCGCCTATATGAAGGAGACCCTGACACAAAAGAGGCGCACAGATGAGCAACTAAAGACTTTATTTGCCATCCAAGACCCATCCAAGACCCTTGCCATCCAAAACCGCCCGCCCTCCTGGGAAGGCTCAGAAGATCTTCACCAACTCCAGCTGCAGGTCCCCGCCCACCTCCAACGCGCGCACGCGCCCTGGCGGGATCCGGTACCGGAAGTGGTGGTATTCAGAATCTGCTATCACCGCCTGCAGGGGTGAGGAGACACTGCTTAAGGTTCCCCAGGCAACTGCGGGGTTATTCCTGGCTCGTACCCACGCGGCGTGACCTGGGCACGCACGCAAGCCCCCACTGAGAAAGAGGTCTATTATTCAATGAAACCCCTTGTCATGAGGGTTAAATGAGTTCATTGTTGACACCTGAGTGGTTTTTAAGCTTTGGCAGTGATGCAGTTGCCAGGATTCCTGGATGCATGGCCTTCCTCGGACGCACAGAAAGTGAAGGGTCTTCAGTGACCACCCCCGGCTGGGACTTATTGGGGTCCTGTCTTCCAAGTCGTCCATTCCCCTGTCCCAGAACTGCTACCTCAGACGCCAGTGGACAGGGAACAGGATAGAGGATGTCCACATCTTCCGGCTGGAAACCCACCCTTTGAGCACTTGGCTCTCACTGTCTCGTCCTTGCTACCGACACAAGCCTGCCCTCTGACAGTAGTGCGCTTGCGCCAGGGGAGGTGAGGAACTGGGGAGGCCCTGCCCACTTTGGCCACGCCTTTGCTCCCAGCCTCTGCCAAGGGCCTTCCTGGCCTTGCCAAGGGAAGAGACGTGGGTGTCGGAGCCCGCCCTGTGGAAGAGACACACCTTGAAGCCTTCTTCGGTGGCAATGAGGAGCACGTCGAAGGGCTGCCCTCGCTGGAAGGGAATGCCTGAGCCCCGCTCCTCTGCGCCCCAGGTGCCGCGCTCCAGGGTGTTGAAGACCACCGTGGACTCGTCCAGGCGGGGGTTGAAATGCAGGGCGGCATCACTGCCTGGTTCCTCACTGCACAGCAGGTTCACGTAGAACCTGGCAGGTGGTGGAGAAGAAGAACATTGGATAGAGGAATTACCCTTTTCCAGAGCACATCATATTTACAGGAACGTGAAAGCCACACACCAGGGAAAGAGAGGAGATGGACTAGAGACCATGGAGCCCAGATTCCAGGGCACCCAAAAACCAGTGGGAGACCTGGACATACATTCACCTAGACCAGGGCCTGGGTCCCCCTCATTCCAGAGTCTGGGAAATACCAAGGAGTCATGGTCCTGAAGACGAGAGTGCTCCCAGTTCCCAGAGGGCTGGGACAATACTAGGGACCCCCAAATTCCCAGGCACTGTAGATTCTCAGAAATCCTGAAGATCCCTACCCAGGAAGCCCTACGATTGATTGCCTAGGCCTCCTACATGCCCAGGGCACCTCTGATTCATAGGTTATATTTCCAGAATGGCTGTGCACTTGGACTTGTCATGAGATTTCCCTGGAACCCCCAGATTCTTGGATGTAGGGTCCCCACCTGCACAGTCATGGGACAGATAAGTGAGGACATCAGATTCCAGAAGGGCAGAAATAGCCTGGGGATTCCAAGATCCTGGCGGGCAAATTTGTCTTGGGGCTTTGTTCTCTGGGCTATAAATGTGGGGTTCACTGAGCCTGGAAACCTCCCACCCGTTACCGCTGAGGCTCGGGGGTCTCACCTGCCAGCCTTGTCGGGGACTAAACCACGAATTCTCAACACGGTGCCCACTCGGATGCCCTCGGGCAGCGAGGTCTTGTGGGGGACGTTCTGCAGCAGCCAGAGTGGATCAGGGAGGCAGAGGAGAGAGACAAGTGGGTCAGCTGTGTGGAGAGCATGACCAGGACCCAGAGCAGCAGAATCAGAGAGAAGAAAGGGCACAGAGACGTGGGAAAGAGAGCCAGGGGCACAGAGGAACACAGAGACTCAGCAGGAAGATACTCAGAGGGACAGAAAGATAGACAGTAAGGGGAACCAATGGGGGGAGGGGGTGAGAGCATGGGGATGGATTGGGTGAACCCAGAAACCACAGCCCAGAACATCCTGGCACACCAGAACACCCGCTTTCTCCCTGGAACAGGAGCCCTCAGCCAAGCCCCAGCCCCTCCCCTCTGCCAGTGCAGCCTTGGGTCCAAACCCCTCAAGCCTCCACACTACGAGCACTCACAAAGCTCCCGGCCATGGCTGGAACAGCAGGACAACAGTGGCAGTGGGGGCATGGCTGCTGGGACCTTAAATCAAAGCAGGGCGTGCCTGGCCCTGCTGACTCACCCTTTCCACACCCACCACCCACACCTGGCACAGACCCTGGGGCCATGCTGGCCCAGTACCCTCTTTCTAGGGCCTCTGATGCCCCTGCCATCCTGAGGACTCCCAGGTGTACGGTCCCTCCCCTTTGAGCTAATAGTGATAGGGACAGTTAACAATAATAACCATACCAGCACAGCGCACAGCATGGAAGGCTTGTTGAGACACCATCCCTCCAGCCCTACCTTCCTGCTGCCTGGTGGAGAGACAAGACTCTCACATCCATTCCATCATGGAAAATCTGAGTCCTGAGAGGCGAAGCTGTGACCTGAAACTCTGCACCCTCTCTCCCAGGTTAGGACCTGCTGCCTAGGGCTAAGGATGGGTCTCCCCTGAAATTCCAGTTGATGCCTCTGTAATGTAATAATAACCATGGCAACAGGATAATGATAGGAAAGGTAGCTAAGAGGACAGGATATTCTGCCCAGTGGTCAAAGCTGTATTCTTGGTGCCTAGTGCAGTGCCTGGCACACAGTAAGTGCTCAGGAAATGTGGATGGAAGAAAGAAGGAAAGACAATGAGAAGTGCCACTGACAAAGCCTCGGGCTTGTCTGCATGTGGGAGAGACCACTGATCTCTGACAGGCCACTGAGCATAGGGCCCCTGATCACCCTTATCTGACAGATAAGTAAACTGAGGCTCAGAAAGGAGAAGCAGTTTGCTCAAGAAACACAGCTAAGCAGAACCATGTAGACTGTGTGTCTGGCTTTCTTCATCTCTGGAAGTTCCTCTCTGGTTTTTTCTCCAGGATGCCCTAGTCTCTGGCTGTCCTCTGTCTCTGTCCTGCCCTGTCTCTCTCACATCATGCTCCTGTCTATTTCTCTTCTTTGAGTCTCTCTCCTTCCACCTCCCAGAATCGCCTCCTCTCTCCCACCTGGTGTTCAGGATAAGGGAAGGGAGTGGGAGAGGGGGAAAGGGTGGCCCCTCTGCCCAGGCCAAGTCCCCACAGCCCAAGGCTCCTGAAGGGGCATGCAGGTATGAAGGGTGGTGTGAGAGGGAGAATGTTGATAGAGGGTTCTGGAAGGCAGGGAACAGGGCATTGGGGAGCTGAGCAGAAACTCCTCCTAGAGGCCCGGGCAGCCTACCACTCCATTTCCATCTCCCCACCCCACACCCCTGTTGGTGCCCCACCCGGCAGAGGGAGAAAAGGCCTGGGGCTGAGTCAGGAATGGAGACTTTGGGTGGAGACAAGCAGAGTCAGAACCTGATCCACCGCCCTCAGCCTCTCAGCCTTCAGCCCCATCACTGCACAGTTGGTGCAGCTGGTGGGGCAAGTGTCTCAGAGAGCAAGGGTGGGAAACTGCATTTGGGTGGGGGCTATAGTCAGCTCCATTTGGCAGAAGAGAAAGTGGGCTTAGAGAGGGCCAGCCTCTCCCCAAGGCCTCATGGGGAGGACGGGCCAGGGGCTGAAGCTGATCTGTGTGCCAAGGACACCTACCTCATGGAGATTTTAAGTAGAGAGGACAAGGACTTCCCTGGTTGGTCCAATGGCTAAGACTCTGCACTTCCAATGCAGAGGGCCTGCATTCGACCCCTGGTCAGTGAACTAAGATCCCAGACGTGGCAGCTCAGCTGGGACACTGAAGTTAGAGAAGCCTACACACTGCAACAAAGACCCAGCACACCCAAAATAAAATAAATAAAAGTATTTTTCCATCTGGAGAGGACTGTGGGGTTTGAGGTGGTGACATCGACGTCTGTTCGGATGGAGAGTTTCCCAGAATGATGGGCTCTGTTATTCTGATCAGTAATTGTGTGCCTTTTGTATATGGCATTCTGTATATTGCTGTGTATCCTGGCAGTTTATCTTTTCCTGATTTCTTCATTGTCTCTGGATATTTCTCCACATGCTGCTGACCTGCACGTCCAGGCTTGTTTTTGATGTTTGGTCAAATGAAGCATCTGATCTGTTATCAGTTTGATTGCTGGGTTTATTTCTCATAACTCAGATGTGGCATGCATTCTTATTCATCTGTGTTGATTATCTTCTATCAGTTTGGAAATAATATACTTGGTATCTTTTTTTTTTTTAACTTCTAAATAAGTGGTGAATGTAGTTATTTCCCAATACTCTTTGTTTTCCCAAGCTATATGCCACACTCATAAATCAGATCACCCAGGTCTCAACAGAATACTTCCATGAGTCTTAATGATATACAGACCTGGGCAACCACCACCCCAATCAAGGTTTATTTCCTGAAAAAGTCTGCCCCCTGCATCTACCTCAGGATACACCGTTATTCCTTAGTATTGAGCCAACACATTCATTTGCCATGAAAATAAAAAGGATGCCCAGCAGATTGTGTGTGTCTCTCCTTCCACCTTCCAGAATCACCTCCTGCAGAAATAACTGGAGGAGGGCTTCCCTGGTGGTCCAGTGGTTTGTTAAGAATCTGCCTTGCAATGCAAGGGACACTGGTTTGATCCCTGGTCCCGGAAGAGCCCCCATGCCATGGAGCAACTAATCTGTGGGCCACAGCTACTGAGCCCATGCTCTGGAGCCCTCGTGCTGCAACTACTGAAGCCTGTGTGCCTAGAGCCTGTCCTCCATAAAAGAGAAGCCACCGCAGTGAGAAGCTGGCCACCACAGCCAGCAAGAAGCCCCCACTCTTTGCAAATAGAGAAAGCCTGGGTGCAGCAATGAATACCCACCACAGCCAAAAGATGAAATACATAAAAAGAACAACTGGGGCGATGTGTGCTACCGCTGCTAAGAGCTCTGGACCCCATACTCCGCAACGGGAGAGAAGCGCGTGCAGCACAACTATCGAAAGCCGGCACGCGGCCATGCAGACCCAGATCAGAGAAAACAAAAAGGAACAGCTGGGGCCAGAAGTAAGACTAAGTGCCCCACAGCGGTTCCAGGAATTGAAAATCCCAGGCTCTGTCAGTGTCAACTTCCTGGCAACTTTGGGTTGGTTTTCATATTCAGTGAAGATGTCCCAGGAGCTGCTTTAGTTTTGTAAATTACCTTCCCAGTGAGGAAAATGACTTTTAAAAAATCTGATTATTTTCTTTTTTTGTTAATTTTTTCTTTTTTTTGGCCTTGACGCACTGGGCTTGCAGGATCTTATTCCTGGACTGGGAATTGCCCTGGGCCCTCGACGGTGAAAGGTCTGAATCCTAACCACTGGGCCACAAGAAAATGCCCCCAAATTGGACTTTTCTTTTTAATTTATTTTAAAAAATTTATGTATTTAGTTGCCTGAGTCAGGTGTTAGTTGCGGCTTAGGTGCCCTGCTGCATGTGGGATCCTAGTTCCCTGACCAGGGATGGATCCCACGTCCCCTGCGTGGGAAAGCGGGGTTTCAACCACTGGCCCACCAGGGAAGTCCTCCATTCTAACCATTTTTTAAATGTACAGTTCAGTGGCCTTAAGTACATTCCCATGTGGTACACCCCTTACCACCAACATCTCCAGCACTTTTTCACCTTCCCCAACTGCAACTTGTACCCACTAAACACTCACTTTCTCTTCCCCTATCCCCAGCCCCTGACCACCACCATTCTACTTCCTGTCTCTGTGAATTTGGCTGCTCTGGGTACCTTGTATAAGTGGAGTCATACTTGCCCTCCGTGATCGATGAGCATTATATACACAAAAAAGAGAAAGTCAATTGTAAATACCTGTGTGTGTTGAAAGGTGACAAATATGTCATCCAAAATATGCCCTTTGGTATAATGATTATTTTGAGCTTTCAGCACTTGAAAAACAGCAAATACAGGAAGGTCATTCTAATCTCCACTTTTCTCCTGAAAACAGGAGATAAAAACTGCCAAGAGAAAGATGCTCTACTTGTGCCCTAAGAAAGTAACAATTTTATTAGCAAGGTGAGACCTAGGGAGGCCTTGTTAAAATAATTCTTGTCTGGGACTTCCTTTGCAATCCAGTGGTTAAGACTCTGCACTCTCACTTCAGGGGAACTAAGATCAAACATGGCCATTATAGCCAAAAAAAAAAAAAAAAAAGATTCCTATCTTCCTTTAGCGGCCCCATGTATTAGTTTAGTTACTTTTCCACAATGCCTTTCATTGTTCTTGTAGGTGTAGCTGCTTCTTTGTGTTTATTTCCTTATGTGGGCTCCAGGATCATGTTAAACATTTAAATGTGTATTAATTTCTTCTGTGTTGATTTGGTATGTCAGTTTAATTCTCAGGCCTTCCCGAAAGAAAAAAAAAAAAAGAAAGATAAAGGTAAAAATTTGCCTACCATACCATATGTAGAGATACACTTGTCTTCCTGTATTCCCACCTGGTCCCCCAGAGGGCCTGGGAGCAGAGACATCTGAATGGCGGTGAGCACACTCGCACTCAGACTTCCCTGGTGGCTCCAATGGTAAAGAATCTGCCTGCAGTGCAGGAGATCTGAGTTTGATCCCTGGGTGGGGAAGATACCCTGGAGAAGGGAGTGCTACCCACCCCAGTATTCTTGCTGGAGCATCCCATGGACAGAGGAGCCTGGCAGGCTACAGTCCATGGGGTCACAAAGAGTCAGACATGACTGAGCAACTAACACTTTCACTTTTCACACGCTGGCACCCAGATCTTGGTTCCTAAGGACCATCTCTTTCTCTACTGAAGGAACTGCTGTAGAAATGACTGCTTCCCAGGCTCAGACAGGGAGCATACAAGATGTGCTGGGATCAACTGATTGTGTCAGAGAAGAAGGAAGTGCTTACAAAAGGATGGGGCACCTGGGGCAGGTGTATGAACTCACTTGAGTCACTTGAAGGACTCCCACAGACTGAATCTGGGACCATGAGACTCCTGAGTGATAACACCATGACTAGAATAGGAAGCCATGAGCCTATACTGATGTGTCTTATTCTGTTAGGGCCACTGTCACAGCCCTAGAATATCATCGCCCAGATGGCTTACAAACAACAGAAATTTATTTCTCTGGGAGCGGAGAGTCATGATCGCGTCTGTATAATCTCCGGAAGTAGCAGCGTCAGAGTTTGGCCAAACATAAAAGATGACAACAGCAGCTTAGCCAACTTTTGAACCTGCAAGAGGTGGAAGAGGAAAAGGTGAGGGTGATTTGAGCCAACTCTCAAAGCAGTATTCAAGCAGAGACCTACCCTCTCATACAAAGAAAAAATATAGACAGAACACTCAGGATGCCCCTGAAGAGGTTCAAAATCGTGAATTCAGGAGAGAGTTGGAGGAGAGAGACAGAGCTGCTGCAAGAGAAAAAAAGAGATTGGCCAACCCGAGAACATACAACCTCCTTTTCAGTGTCAAAGAAGCCTTGACTGGACCAGATTCCTGCTGCCAACCTTGATGCAGACGATCCACTAACAGATGAGGAAGATGAAGATGAAGATTTTGAAGAGGAGAGTGATGATGATGATACTGCAGCTCTTCTTGCAGAGATGGAAAAAATTAAAAAAGAAAGAGCTGAAGAGCAGGCCAGGAAGGAACAAGAACAAAAGGCTGAAGAAGAAAGAATTCGTTCTTCTTAATCTCACTGGCCCATCCCAGCCTCAGGCCAGCTTCAAAGTTAAAAGAAGGTGGGATGATGAGTTGTCTTCAAGAACTGTGCAAAAGTTGTAGATGATCAGAAGAAAGACAAAAGATTTGAAAATGATACACTTTGATCTGAATTTCACAAAAAGTTCATGGAGAAATACATTAAATAGTACAGTTTTATGTGCTGAATTGAAGGCTATAAAATGTAAACGATCTGACTTCACTTTGATTTATTTTTCTCTCCCACCCTTATCTAAATTGTGTATGCTGCTAAGTCACTTCAGTCGTGTCCGACTCTGTGCAACCCCATAGACGGAAGCCCACCAGGCTCCCCCGTCCCTGGGATTCTCTAGGCAAGAACACTGGAGTGGGTTGCCATTTCCTTCTCCAATGCATGAAAGTGAAAAGTGAAAGTGAAGTCACTCAGTCGTGTCCGACTCCTAGCGACCCCATGGACTGCAGCCTATCAGGCTCTTCCGTCCATAGGCTTCCCTAATTTTTAGTTCCAAAGTATCTTTTCCTTTATTGATTAATTACTTGATAAGGACTTGGGAATTGGTTTAACCCAGTTTTCATCTCAATATTTCCAGTCATGTGTTTTCTCTTAAATATAGGAAAAGAAACCTTGTAATAAATATTTTTAATAATCTAAATAGCCAAATCTGTGTCCCCAACTTGTTTGTTGAAATGTATGCAGCTAGTAAAACATTGCATATTAAAAAAAAAAAAAAGAAATTTATTTCTCATGGTTCTGGTGGCTGAGAAGTCCAAGACCAAGGTGCCATTATCGTCACTGAGAGCCTGATTCCTGGTTCTCACAGGTCCCCCCATGAGTAGGGGGTCAAGGCACTCTCTAGGTCCCCTTATTGATTTTTAAATTTTTATTTATTTATTTTTGGCTGTGCGGCGTCTTCGTTGCTACACGCGGATTTTCTCTAGTTGTGTTGAGCGGGGCTGCTCTCTAGTTGCAATGCGTGGGCCTCTCATTGCCATGGCTTCTTTTTTGTGGAGCACAGGCTCTGGGTACACAGGCTTCAGTCATTGCAGCTCGAGAGCTTTGTTGCTTCTCAGCGTGTGGGATCTTCCCAGACCAGGGATTGACCCTGGGTCCCCTGCATTTGCAGGTGGATTTTTTTTTTTTTTAAGATTTATATTTATTTGGCTGTGCTGGATCTTAGTTTCGGCACACAGGATCTTTGATCTTCATCACGGCATGCAAAATCTTTAGCTGTGGCATGTGGACTCTAGTTCCCTGACCAGGGATCAAACCTGGACCCTCTGCACTGGGAGTGTGGAGTCTTAACCACTGGACCACCAGGGATGACCCTCTCGGTCCCTTTATAAGAGACTCCCACTCATAAGGCCTCTGTCTCATGCCCTTGGGTGTATTAGTTGCTCAGTTGTATCTGACTCTTTGTGACCCCGTAGACTGTAGCCTGCCAGGCTCCCCTGTCCATGGGATTCTCCTGGCAAGAACACTGGGGTGGGTTGCCATACCCTCTTCCAGGGGATCTTCAGGATCCAGGTATTGAACCTGGGTCTTTTCCTTGCAGGCAGATTTTTTACTGTCTGAGCTACCAGGGAAGCCCTTTGTCTCCTCCTAAAGGCTCCACTTCCAAATACCATGGCACTGGGGATTAGGTTTCAACATGGGAATTTAGGGGGGAGGAACATAAACATTCAGTCTCTAGCAGATGTGCATAAGGAAAGGACAGAAATGATAAAAAATGGAATGAAGAATGTCTGCACTAAGTTCTAAGTGCTTCCCTATGAAATGTTTACTAATGACCAAAGACCAAAGGGTAACTCGATGGTAGAGAAACCTGGCAGGTATTGCTAATCACATGTTCAGAGTCCACATCACCAGCAACAGGATACCTGGAGGTTGTGAGCAGCTCCATAGGGGCACACAGTGACACTTCTGCCCCCAAAAATCCAAGGACAAGGAAACATCAACCTGTAACCTTCTAACATGTCAAGGTCTTGAAAGACAAAGAAAGATTGAGGAACTGTTCCAGACTGAAGGGGACAGAAACTAAGAAGATGTGACAACCAAATCAATGCCAGGTTCTGAACTGCGTCCTCTGCTACCAGCTACTTGGTGGCACCACAGGCAGAACCGGAATGGGGTCTGAAGGTCAGGTGGCAGTAGGGGCTCTAGGGTGAAGCCCTGATGTTGGTGGGTGTGAGTGAATGTCCTTGTTTACCCCTCACACACACTCATTAGTGGATTCGAGGGTGGTGGGGTTATCTATTGACAACTGACTTACATAGTCCTGTATTTGCAAATACAAACTAATACAAACTTACAAACTAATCTGTAAGTTTCCAATTGTCTTCAAATGTTTCAGTGATATCAAAATATAGGGAGTCTTCACAGACATAGAAAGCCAATTTATAGTTACCAAGGGGGAAAGGGATGAATTAGGAGTTTGGGGTTAACAGATACACCCTACTACATATAAGATAGGTAAGCAAGGCTTCCCTAGTGGCCCAATGGGAAGGAATCCGCCTGCCAATGCAGGGAGCAAAGGTTCCATCTCTGGTTTGGGAAGAGTCCACACGCCGAGGGGCAACTAAGCCCATTTGCCACAACTACTGAGCCCGAGCTCTGGAGCCTGCGTGCTGCAACTACTAAGCCTATGGGCTCTGGAGCAGGAGGAGCCACTGTAGTGAGAAGTCTGAATGCCACAGCTACAGAGTAGCCCCTGCTCGCCACAACCAGAGAAAAACCCTCTTGTGGCAATGAAGACTCAGCACAGCCAAATAAATGAATACAATTATTTTTAAAAATAGATGAACAGAGTCTGGTTCTGTCGAGCGAGGGGAGGTCAGTGCAGCCTGTGCTTTCTGGACGCAGATTCTCCAATTTGGATCCCGGACAGACTGATTCACCATGTCGCAGCCCCCCAGACACCTGGTCCCCCCATTGCCTCGACCACAAAGAAAGAAGGGACCTCCTCTACTTCCACTCCCTCTGCCGATACGGGAAGTCCAGCTGACCTCGAGACAAATGACACCAGAGATCCCGGATGAACAGGAAGAGGAACCACCCACAAGACAGATGTCACCACTCCATGTAAAAGATATTGTTCCCCCTAATTCTTTACCCCACAGGAGACCACCAGGACGCCCAGCTCGTGCAACTCAACAAGCCTCCATACCTACCTGGGGACAGATTAAGATGCTCTGTCACCAGGCACAAGGGATAGCTTCCTTGCAGGGCTCTCCAGCCTCTCCTGAGAGAGTGTTTATTGCTATGCTTGCCTTACTATCTTGCCAGGATTCTCCAGCAGAGCACTCAGAAGCTCGCGACTGAATTACATCTGGCTGTCTTAAGAAATAAAAAAGGGGGAGATGCCGGGAGCCAGCATGGGAGTTCCCACCCATGACCTGCCTGAGCGTCTACCCCAAAACCAGAATCGGTCTGTTTTACTATTTTACAACTTTCACCAACTCTTCTGACATTAATGGGGGGCTATCCCTGACCACCTTTCTCTGTAAGGAAATCAAGTTAGAGCTCTAGTTAATAAGTCTCCAGGGTATAATAGGTGTGTTCCAATTCAAATCCCTCAGAAAGCTTTCTAACTTGCCTGACAGGTTTCCTGACTCTTACAGCTACACATGTGCTTGTTCACAGCCTCCCAACCACGAGAGACATGGGAAGCTTAAGATATTCTAACAATGCAGAGCTTCTCAGGGAATTAAAATTGTTAAAATAGAGCTAGTAGAGAATTTCTTTGTTGAGCTAATGCTTGCTGCCAAGTTTCCATATCCCTTACACACTGTGACCTTGGGAGTGTATTGATTAATATAGTTGGTATATAGAAATATAAGTAGTAGCTTTAATGTTAACAACCTTAGACCCTTGAGTTAATAAATTCTTCCCTTGATTATCCCCCACTGCACCCTTTGCCCTATAGGAATGCAACTCCATCTAGTGCTTTCAGGGAGTGGGGCCAAATTTTAAGAAAAATCATCTTTGGAGAAAATAAGTTTTTCTGGTTGACTAACCTTTATCAGAAGAAAAATGTTAACAGGTCTCCTGACCAAAAAATGATGTAAATCACCTAAAGCCTTTGTATGTGATAAGTTTGCAGAAAGAAAGCCTGGTTTCAATAAGGATCAGGGACTGCTGACCTTGCATGACTTTGCACGCCCTATTATCTTCTATGTACAACTTAGGGTATAAAAGCTCCTTTTGAAAATAAAGCTACGGACCTTGCTCACAAAAAAAAAAAAAAAAAAAAAAATAGATGAACAACAAAGACCTACTGTATAGCACAGGGAACTATGTTCAATACCATGTAATGAGCTATAATGAAAAAGAATCTGAGAAAGAATTCATGAAAGTGAAGTGAAAGTGTTACTTGCTCTGCCATGTCTGATTCTTTATGACCACATGGACTGTAGCCCGCCAGGCTCCTTGGTTCCTGGAATTCTCCAGGGCAAGAATACTGGAGTGGGTAGCCATTCCCTTCTCCAGGGGATCTTCCTGACCCAAGGATCGAACTCAGGTCTCCGGCATTGCAGATGGATTCATTACTATCTCAGCCACCAGGGAAGCCCTATATATTCATATATATACACACCTGTATTTATCACTGAATCACTTTGCTGTAGACCTGAAACTAACACAACATTATAAATCAACTATCCTTCAATTCAAAAAAAGGAAGAATCTTAAGTAGTCTGTAGTCCCTTTAAATGTCCCAGCACTGTTTTTAGAAATCGTATTGTTAAGTAAAATTCACAAGTATAAACTATACCTCAATTATATACTTTAAGTTGGAATCACAAGACTATTCAGTTAGGTATTTTAATATGCCAAAGTTCTTTAAAACTTTATAGATTCTTAATACATCAAAGTTAACATCTTACAAAAGAATCATTTTAGCCCACTAGGATGGCAACAATAAAAAAGATAGATAATAACAAGTGCAGGTAAGGACATGGAGAAAGGGATTTCCCTGATGGTCCAGTGGCTAAGACTCTGAGCTCCCAATGCAAGGGGCCTGGGTTTGATGCCGTTCAATGCCTGGTCAGGGAACTGGATCCTGCATGCTGCAACTAAGACTTTACACAGCCGAATAAATAAGTAAATATTTCTTAAAGAAGGATATAGAGAAACTGGAACCCTCTTAATTTGCTGGTGGGAATGTAAAATAGTGCAGGTATAGAAAACACTCCAGCAGTTCCCCAAAGATTAAACGTGAACTTACCCAGTGACCAACAACCCCGTACCTTGGTTGTTGTTCCTTTCTTGGTATATACCCAAGAAAAATGGTAACATATATCCACACAAAAACTTATATGTTGGGAATTCCCTGGTAGCCCAGCGGTTCAGACTCTGCTGGACTTTCACTGCTGGAGCCTCAGTTCAATTCCAAGTCAGGGAACCAAGATCCCCCAAGCTGCACAGCCTGGCAAATAATAATAATAAATAAAAATGCTCATGGAAGTATTATTTATAATAGTTGAAACAAAGTATTCATTATCAAAATGTGAAAACATTGCAATTATCCATCAACTAATTATGGATATGATATAAATAATGGTATAAATATGATATAAATAAATATGGTATATCCACACAATGGAAAATTATCAGCAGTAGAAACAGATGAAGTACAAATCCAAGCTGAAAGATGGATGATCCTTGAAAGCACTGCTAAGTGAAAGAAGTCAGACCTAAAAAGCCATATATTGCATGATTCCATAGGAAATATCCAGAAAAGACAAATTCATGGAGACAGTGGTTGCCAAAATCTGGGAGGAGAGGTGAATAGAGAGTGACTGCTGTTATGTGTAGGGTCTTTTGAGGGGTGAAAGGATATTTGGAATTAGATAGTGGTGATGCTTGTACAACCTGTGAAGATAGCAAAACCCACCAAATTGTGCACTTTTTAAAACTTTTTATTTTATATTGGAGTGTAGTTGATTAACAATGTTGTGTTAGTTTCCAATATACAGCAAAGTGATTCAGTTATATGTATACATGTATCTATTCTTTTTCAAATTCTTTTCCCATTTAGGTTGTTACATAATATTGAACAGAGTTCCTGGTGCAATATTGTGCACTTTAAAAGATTGACTTTAATAGTATATCAAAAATAAGAATATTATCTTTAATAGGTAGAAGGTGGGTACACATGCAGATCAGGCAAGATTGGCTATGGTTTGGCAGGTGTTGTGCTGCATGAGAGGTGCAGAGAATTTCATTTTCCTATGTTTTGTTGACTTTTGCACGTTTGATAATCTCTACATTAAGACAATTTAAAGATACATACAATTAACTTAGAGAAAAAATGTTTCCAACGATAATAACAAGTATTAGTCACTCAGTCGTGTCTGACTCTTTGTGACCCCAAGGACTGTAGCCCTCCAGGCTCTTCTGTCTATGGATTCTTCAGGCAAGAATACTGGAGTGGGTAGCCATTCCCTTCTCCTGATCTTCCTTCCTGACCCAGGGATCAAACCCGGATCTCCATACTGTAGGCAAATTCTCTATCATCTGAGCCACCAGGGATGTTCTGACAATTACAAAGTGCATTGCAAAAGTCTGATCATGAAGTCAGGCAAGACAAGAGATGTGCAGACCATAATCTGCTGTCATTTGAATATCTACAAACACTGTGGCCCTGATATGCAAGAAAACTAGAAAAGGCGGACTTCCCTTTCCCTGGTGTCCCAGTGGCAAAGACTCCATGCTCCCATTGCAGGGAACCCAGGTCTTATCCCTGATTGGGTAAGTAAGATCCCACATGCTGCAGAGCAGCTAAGACCTGATGCAGCCAAATAATTTTTTTTTTTTTTTTTAAAGGAGAGCTTCCCTGGTGGCTCAGTGGTAGAGAATCCACCTGCCAATGCAGGAGACGTGGGTTCTATCCCTGGTCTGGGAAGATGGCATATGCTACAGAGCAACTACACCTGTGCCCCACAACTGTTGAGCCTGTGCTCTAGAGCCCTGGAGCCGAAACTGCTGAGTCCACATACCCTAGAGCCCACGCTCTGCAACAAGAGCAGCCACCGCGACGAGAAGACCACGCACTGCAACTAGAGAAAGCCCTCGCAGCAACGAAGACCCAGCACAGCCAAAAATAAATAAGTAAATAAAATTTACATATGTGTATAAAAGTTTGAGAAATTCGATGAATTGTAGTTTCCAAAGATGGCCACAAGACTATCTCATGTCCCACAGGCTTTTCTATGATATACGACTTTGGCAATTTTCCCACGGAGGGGGATGGGTGTCCTACAGCACCTCTGCTTGGGTCGGGGTGGGCTTCTGACTCATTTGTAACCAATGCAGTACAGCAGAAGTGGGACTGTGTCAGGAAAGGTTGCCGTCCTGTGACCTGGGATGGTCCTTTTGGAACCCTGAGCTGCTATGTGAGCAGTCTTATTATGAGGAAGCACAAGCCATCCAGAAAGTGTTCGTGTCCACTGGTCCAAGCAGCTGAGATCCCAGTCAACCACCAGCACTGACTTACAGATGGACTTCTGAGTGAATAAGCCTCCAGATGATCCAGCCCCAAGCTTTCACATCAACCCTAACCACTGAGTCTTCCCAGCTACAGCCCCCGACATTGAGAAGCAGAAACAAGCTGTCCCTATTGTACCCTGTTTGAATTCCTCACTCACAGGATCCTTGAGCAAAAGGAAATGGTTATTTTAAGCTTCTAGGTTGGAGTGATGTGCTAATCAGCATAGTATATAATGTGACTCCCTTCCTGAAACCCATGAGCAGCAGCCACTCCAGTGCAAGTGGCATATCCTGGTGTGTGTCACACAGCTCTAGGCACTTTATCGACTTTAACCGTTTAGTCTCTCAGTCTAATATTATCTTATCTATGCAGTAGGGACCACTGTTACCCCCGATTGACCAACATAAAGAGAAAAGCAACTGTCTTCAGTTGACGTAGTCAGGAGATGCTGAGCCAAAAAAAAAAAAAAAATGATCTTAGACTTCTGGCCTTTAATCATTATGTTTTAAAGGATTTTTAGAAAATATTTTAATTAACTAATTTGGCTGTGCTGGGTCTTGATTGTGGTACAGAGGATCTATTTCCCTGACCAGGGATTGAACTAGGAACCCCTGCATTGGGAGCACAGGATCTTAGCCACTGGACTACCATGGAAGTCCCTAAAGGATTTTTTAAAGGTGTAAACCCTCAGGGACAAAGGAGAGAGAAGACAAATTTAGGTACTGAATATATGGTAACTTAGTAGACCCCAGAAATTGAATCCTAGGCTGGAGTTGAAAAAGTAGAGAAGAAACTTATTAATTCAGAACTGCCGCACAGCCCGGCCCAGGAATCCACGGCAGCAGGTGCTTCTCCAGGACGAAAAATGTGAGGCTGAGAAGTGACAGCTGTGCACAAAGACAGCTACCTGGGGGCTTCAACCACCTTTCCACCGAGGAGGAAATAGAGGACTGGAGTAAAGGAAAGTTTCAGGCAAAATCTCCGAGAAAGTGAAACTGATGGAAAATGGGGTGCATCTGAAAGTACTGAGGGCTTCCCCTGTGGCTCAGAGGTAAAGAATTCGCCTGCAGTGAAGGAGATGCAGGAGACATGGGTTTGATCCCCAGGTCAGGAAGATCCCCTGGAGGAGGAAATGGCAACCGACTCCAGGATTCTTGCCTGGAAAACTCCATGAAAGAGAAGCCTGATGGGCTACATACAGTCCATGGGGCCGCAGAGTCCGACACAACTGAGCACGTACGCATGCACAGAGAAAGCTAAACAAATACAAAACAAGATGATCGCTAATTCCAGGGAGAACACAAAGTTATACACCAAGGAGAACCTTCGCAGATACACCACACGGCTGGCTGGAGAATTGTGCCAACAGAGTCACGTGAATGTGAACACTGAACACTGCTCTAGCCACGATGACTTTAAAGTCTGCTGGTAAATGGTAAGAGGGCACATGAACCCAGCAGTAGGGAGGAGGCGAGGAGATGGAAGAGAGCCACACCCTCTACCTCTTTGCGTGTGCCCGTTCAGTCGCTTTAGTCGTGTCCAACTCTTATCGAGCTCATGGACTATAGCCCACCAGGCTTCTCTGTTCGCGGGATTTCCCAGGCAAGAATACTGGAGTGGGTTGCCATTTCCTCCTCCAGGGGATCTTCTCAACCCAGGGATTAAACCAGTGTCACCTGTGGCTCCTGAGTGGGAGTCAATATATAATGCCCCTACAGAAAATCCAGAAGTAGCAATAAATAGATTATCTATTTATAATCTATGATAAATAATGAATGGACCTATGGACACGACTGAAGCGACTTAGCAGCAGCAGCAGGGAATGATATACGAAGTGAAGTTAGAAAGAGAAAAACAAACATCATACATTAGCACATATACCAGGAATCTAGAAAAACGGTACAGATGAACCTATTTGCAAAGCAGAAATAGAGACACAGATGTAGAGAACAAACGTATGGACACCAAGTGGGCAAAGGGAGGGTGGAATGAATTGAGAGACTGGGACTGACATGTATACCCTATTGATACTATGTACAAAACAGATGACTAATGAGGACCTACTGGAGAGCTCAGGGAACTCTACTCTGCTCTGTGGTGACCTAAAGGGGAAGGAAATGCAAGAAAGAGGGGATATATGTAAACATATAGCTGATTCACTATGCTGTATAGCAGACACTAAGACAACATTTTAAAGCAACTAAATTCCGATGAAAATAAATAAGTAAATAAAGTAGCAATTGGCACACATCATATTAATATCCATTCAAATCATGTAAACGTTAAAAAAAATTAAAAATCTTTAAAAAGAAATGAAGAAGCAGGTTTCACCAGGTTAGCTGAAGGGGCGCTAGCTTTTGGAGCCCTGGGCTGCCATGGAGGTAGTCTGGCTTCTCTGAGGATGCTCAGGCTTCCTAGGGAGGGTAAGTGCAGGTGGCCCAGATGATCCCAGCCTCTAGCACTAGAGGTTGCCCAGACATCATGGACTAAGACAAGCCATTCCCATGTGCCCCATCCAAACTCTTGACCTACAGCAGCCATGAACCCCACCCTCAATGGTCATCTGAAGCTGCAAGGCTTTGGGGCAATCAGGTTCACAACCAAAGTAACTGGAATCCTGGGAAATGCAACAATCACATTGCCATCCTGGACTGAGTCAAGAGTCTTTGACTAAGAAAGAAAGTGATAGGAATTCCCTGGCGGTCCAGTGATTAAGGACTCGGAGCTTTGACTGTGGAGACTGTGCAGTGTGGCCAAAACTAGAAAGAAATAAATAAGGAAGAGAGGGAGGAAGTAAGGAAGAAAGAAAGAATGAAAGATAATAAATAGTAGATGGTCAACAGGTTCTCCCTGCTACAGTCGACCCCTTTGGCTACAATGAGATTCACATGTACTGTTCTTCTCCTACCCAGACCATTCACCTCCCTGTCCAGGGCAGACAAGTTTAAGCTCCATGTCCAACACAGAGTCCAGGATTTTGGTGGAAGGCATATTCCTCTTTGTCAAGCCCAGCTGAGTCTGGGCCTAGACACCCAATACACTAAGGTGGGGGAGGCTTCTTATTCAGAAACAGGGGGGCGTGGAAACTCGCAGCAGACACTGGCCCATGGCAAAGATCAAGCCCACTGGACACGAAGACCAAAGACTGGCTCTGGTTCCGCCTCCAGGGAGGTTCTTCTTGTCTCCATTGCTCTCCAAGTCCCCATCATATTCAGTGTGAATATGCTTGTGTGTGTGTGTGCATGTGTTCAATCGTGTCCAAATCTTCGTATCCTTATGGACTATAGCCCATCAGGTTCCTCTGTCCATGGTATTTTCCAGGCAAGAATACAGGGGTGGTTTACTACTTTCTACTCTAGAAGATCTTCCCTACCCGGGGATGGAACCCATGTCTCTTGCATCTCCTGCATTGGCGGGGAGATTCTCTACCACTAGTGCCGCTGAACTGTACGTTTATTTTTTTAATTTTTATTCTTCTACCCCTGCACGCCTGGCATGTGAGAACTTGGTTCCCCCGACCAGGGATAGAATCTGCAACCCAGGCATTGGGAGTGTGGAGTCTTATTTGCTAGACCACCAGGGAAAGTCCAAACTGTACATTTAAAAAAACCATTAATGACTCAGGGAACTTAAACCGAGGCTTGGTAACAACCTGGGGGAGTGAGATGGGGAGGGAAGTGGGAGGGATGTTCAAGTGGGAGGGGACATGGGTAAACCTATGACTGATTCATGCTGATGCTTGGTAGAAGCCAACACAATACTATAAAGCAATTATCCTTCAGTTAAAAATAAATAAACTTTTTAAAAATGGTTGAAAGGGACTTCCCTGGTTAAGACTTTACCTTCCAATGCAGGGGGTGCTGGTTCAATCCTTAGTTGGGAAACTAAGATCCTGCAAATCTAGCAGCCAAAAAAAAAAAAAAAAAGGTAAACGCCATGGTTTTCTATTTTAACATATTTTTTTTTTTAAAAATTGAAACAACCCCCTTCAAAAAAACTCCCCAACTCATGAAATCATCAGTTCAAAAGGACACCTCAAATTCCAGTTCAGCATCATGGTGCATTTCTTTGGTCCAAATCTGTACCTGCCTCCATCCATGACACCCACAGGGCATTTCCTCCCCCGACTCTCATCCGGCCGCCCCCTCGCCCCGCATGGACACCTCCTCCCAGGTGGGGTTGGGTTCCTCCCTTTACTCCTGTCCTGAGGGTCAGCCTCTACTGAGCACCCTTACTCAGGGTTCCTTTTGATATCCCAGTTGATCCAGCCTTAGGGGAGCAGCACCCCTCAGTCCCCTCTCCCTCCAACTATGACCAAAAATTCTCTTCCTTAGCAACTGATTGGATTGGTACAACTTACTATCTTTATAAATAAAACTAAAAGGTATGCAATGGACTTAATTGCTTAAGGAAGAGTCAGATTTTGGAGCATTCCCTGTATTCCCTGGGAGTCCAGTAGTTAAGACTCGGTGTTTTCACTGCCGAGAGTCCGAGGTCAGTTTCTGGTAGTGGAATAAGATCCTGCAAGCCAAGCATGGCAGGGCTTTAATCAGATTTTGAAAACATGTCACTTTCCTGATTCGTAAACTAATTTACAAAACCAAAGCAGCCCCTGAATTATCTTTGCTGAATATGAAAACTGACCTAAAGTCATCAAGAAGCTGACATGGACAGAGCCTGGGATTGTCGATTGCTACAACCACCATGGGTGCAATTAATATTTATTTTTTGCCCCAGTTATTACTGAAGGATAGGAAAATCAGCATGCTCGGCCTGCTGGGCATCCTTCTTTTATTTTCATGGCAAATAAACACGTTGTTTGGCTCCTAACTGCTGAGGAATGACACTGTGTCCTGGGGCAGGTGGAGGGGGTCAAGCTGCCTTGATTAAACCTTAACTGGGGTAGTGGTTGCCCAGGTCTGTATATTGTCAAGACTCAGGGAAGTATTCTGTAAAAATATGGATAATTTATGAATGTGACATACAGCTTGGGAAAACAAAAAGAGACTTGGGAAAACAAAAAGAGTCTTGGGAAATAAGCACGTTCACCACTTATTTAAAGTGAAGTGAAGTTGCTCAGTTGTGTCTGACTCTTTGGACCCCTGGTAGAACTGTAGCCTACCAGGCTCCTCTGTCCATGGGATTTTCCAGGCAAGAGCACTGGAGTGGATTGCCATTTCCTTCTCCAGGGGATCTTCTCAACCCAGGGATCGAACCCAGGCCTCCCATATTGCAGGCAGACACTTTACCATCTGAGCCACCAGGGAAGCCCAGCTTATTTAGAAGTGGGAAAAAAAAAAAAAGTGCTACCAAGTGTATTATTCCAGAACGGATAGAAGATAACATAAATGATTAAGAATGCATCCGGGGTGCCCATATCTGAGTTATGGAAATGAACCAGCAATCAAATTGATAACAGATTGAATGCAAATATCTGACCAAACGTCAAAAACAAGTCTGGACGTACAGGTTGGCAGCATGTGAAGAAACAGCCAGAGACAAGAAATCAAGACAAAGATGAGCTACCAGGATACACAGCCATGTATGGAAGGAGGCCTACAAAGGGGACCTGATTATGGATCAGAGTAACAGAACCCATCATTCTGGGAAACTCTCCACCCGAATAGATGCTGGTGCTACCACCTCAAACCCTACTATTCTCTCTAATTAAAATCACGATGTGGGGTGTCCTTGGCACACAGACCAGGCGCTGGCCCTACCCTTGCCCTGAGGCCTTGGAGAAAGGCTGGCTCTCTCTAAGCCCACTTTGTTCTCTGCCAAATTGGGGTGCCTGCAGCCCCCACCTAAATGCATCTGCCCACCCTCCCTGAGATGCTTGCCACGCCCCCACCCCCAGCTGTACCAACTGTGCGGTGATGGGGCTGGAGGGAGGCTGGCAGGCCTGAGAGGCTGAGGGCGGTGGACCAACTTCTGTCTCCACCCAAAGTCTCCATTCCTGGCTCGGCCCCAGGCCTCTTCTCCCTCTGCTGGGTGGGGTACCAACTGGGAGGGTGGGTGGGGTGGGGAGAGGGACACGGAGTTGTGGGCTGCTAAGCTGCTAGGAGGAGAAGGCAATGGCACCCCACTCCAGTACTCTTGCCTGGAAAATCCCGTGGATGGGAGGCTGGTAGGCTGCAGTCCGTGTGGTTGCCAAGAGTCGGACACAACTGAACGACTTCACTTTCACTTTTCATTTTCATGCATTGGAGAAGGAAATGACAACCCACTCCAGTGTTCTTGCCTGGAGAATCCCAGGGATGGCGGAGCCTAGTGTGCTGCCATCTATGGGGTCACACAGAGTCGGACACGACTGAAGCAACTTAGCAGCAGCAGCAGCAGCAGCAGGCTGGTAGGAGGGGTTTCTGCTCAGCTCCCCACCCCCCTGTTCCCTGCCTTCCAGAACCTGATCTCGTGGCTTGGAGCGGGGCTTGGGTTCCCAGCCAGAGACTGAGGCTGAGTTTTGGTGGTGAGAGCACCAGATCCTAGCAATGAGACCAGTGGTCAGTGACAAGGGCCCTGGCCCTTCAACTTTGCAGAAAAGAATCTCCACAAAGATGGAAGCAGTGAAGCAAGTAAAGTGTTTATTAAGAGGAAGACTACTGCGTGTGTGGAAGGACACATGGGCAGACTCAGAGAGAAAGTCCCTGAGTGGCGCCCACATTGCATTTTAAGTCATTTATATGGGACATTTCTGCCAGTTTTCCTTTTGCCAATCATTTTGATTTGCTTGGTTCACAATCTGTATTTTGTTATCTCAGGATCCTTCGATGTGCGCGCACACATCTCTTGGTCAAGATGGATCCTATCACACAGGCTTCTGGGTAGAGCATCCCTTGACATTACTCCCTCATTGGCCTGCAAGGACTCTTTTCTGTGCACACATGGTCGGGGAGGTCTCCTGACTTCAGGAAGGAGAAATATCTGGTCTGAGCAGAGCCCAGCTTCCCCCCTTTATTGTCCTGGTATTCTTGTCTTGGAGTTTTGGTCAATAGAGAATGACTCTCCAATTGCTTTATCCTAGGGGGACCCATTGGGGAAGGCAATGGCACCCCACCCCAGTACTTTTGCCTGGAAAATCCCATGGACGGAGGAGCCTGGTAGGCTCTAGTCCATGGGGTCGCTAAGAGTCGGACACGACTGAGCGACTTCACTTTCGCTTTTCACTTTCATACGTTGGAGAAGGAAATGGCAACCCACTCCAGTATTCTTGCCTGGAGAATCCCAGGGACCGGGGAGCCTGGTGGGCTTCTGTCTGTGGGGTCGCACAGAGTCGGACACGACTGAAGCGACTTAGCAGCAGCAGCAGCAGGGGGACCCATTTGCTCTAGCCTCAAACCCTTTCCAGGATTCTCTTTCTCACCCTACCCTTCATACCTGCGTTCGCCTCCTGGAGTCTTGGGCTGTGGGAACTGGAAATGGACCTGGGGTTCCCACTGTTTTATCTCCTTTGATCTGAGTCTGGGTGATCCTCTTCCCCCTCCCCCATCCCTGGTCCTGAACACCAGGTGGGAGAGAAGAAGCAATTCTGGAAGAAGAGAGGCTCAAAGAAGAGAAACAGACAGGAACACATGAGAGAGAGAGAGTCAAAGACAGAGGGAGACAGAGACAGAGGACAGCCAGAGACACAGGGAGTCTAGGGCATCCTGGAGACAGAAAAAAACAGAGAAGAACTTCCAGAGATGAAGAAAGCCAGACACACAGTCTACATGGTTCTGCTTAGCTGTGTTTCTTGAGCAAACTGCTTCTCCTTTCTGAGCCTCAGTTTACTTATCTGTCAGATAAGGGTGATCAGGGGCCCTATGCTCAGTGGCCTGTCAGAGATCAGTGGTCTCTCCCACATGCAGACAAGCCCGAGGCTTTGTCAGTGGCACTTCTCATTGTCTTTCCTTCTTTCTTTCATCCACATTTCCTGAGCACTTACTGTGTGCCAGGCACTGCACTAGGCACCAAGAATACAGCTTTGACCACTGGGCAGAATATCCTGTCCTCTTAGCTGCCTTTCCTATCATTATCCTGTTGCAATGGTTATTATTACATTACAGAGGCATCAACTGGAATTTCAGGGGAGACCCATCCTTAGCCCTAGGCAGCAGGTCCTAACCTGGGAGAGAGGGTGCAGAGTTTCAGCTCACAGCTTCGCCTCTCAGGACTCAGATTTTCCATGATGGAATGGATGTGAGAGTCTTGTCTCTCCACCAGGCAGCAGGAAGGTAGGGCTGGAGGGATGGTGTCTCAACAAGCCTTCCATGCTGTGTGCTGCGCTGGTATGGTTATTATTGTTAACTGTCTCTATCACTATTAGCTCAAAGGGAGGGACCGTACACCTGGGAGTCCTCAGGATGGCAGGGGCATCAGAGGCCCTAGAAAGAGGGTACTGGGCCAGCATGGCCCCAGGTTCTGTTCCAGGTGTGGGTGGTGGGTGTGGAAAGGGTGAGTCAGCAGGGCCAGGCACGCCCTGCTTTGATTTAAGGTCCCAGCAGCCATGCCCCCACTGCCACTGCCGTCCCGCTGTTCCAGCCATGGGCGGGAGCTTTGTGAGTGCTCGTAGTGTGGAGGCTTGAGGGGTTTGGACCCAAGGCTGCACTGGCAGAGGGGAGGGGCTGGGGCTTGGCTGAGGGCTCCTGTTTCAGGGAGAAAGCGGGTGTTCTGGTGTGCCAGGATGTTCTGGGCTGTGGTTTCTGGGTTCACCCAATCCATCCCCATGCTCTCACCCCTCCCCCCATTGGTTCCCCTTACTGTCTATCTTTCTGTCCCTCTGAGTATCTTCCTGCTGAGTCTCTGTGTTCCTCTGTGCCCCTGGCTCTCTTTCCCACGTCTCTGTGCCCTTTCTTCTCTCTGATTCTGCTGCTCTGGGTCCTGGTCATGCTCTCCACACAGCTGACCCACTTGTCTCTCTCCTCTGCCTCCCTGATCCACTCTGGCTGCTGCAGAACGTCCCCCACAAGACCTTGCTGCCCGAGGGCATCCGAGTGGGCATTGTGTTGAGAATTCGTGGTTTATTATTATTTTTTTTTTTTTTTCAGGATACCTTCTTATCACCAGTAAGAGATTATCTCTAATCATTTACCAAAACAGTACTCTCTCAACTTGAGTTGCTTCAGTACTAGCTAGTTAAGCCAATTTGCTCTGAAGAATGTCTGACCTTTAAATAACTCAATTACTGCTGCTGCCCCTGGAGTGGGATACATGGAGGTGGGCACACCATATGGGAAATAGGTGCTATTTCTCAGGAGGATGACTTCAGCTTTTATGATGTGTCCCTTTATAAGGGAATTTTGGGTACATCGTGTGGTCTCTATTTAAGGTCAGACCTTACAACATGGCCTACAAATTTGGGGAAAATCCCACCAGCTGTATCTAAATGACACACTAATGGACAAACAAATACAGTTGTGCTTCTTAGAGAACTTGGTGGTGACTGAACCACCAAGTATATTGGTTGTATATTGTATACTAATTGGTAGTATATTGTATACTAATATACAAGTATATTAGTATATTGTATACTAATATACTAATACAAGTATATTCGTATATTGGTTTCTTTGTTATTTCAGAGAGACATAAAATGATAGTGGCTTTTTTTTTTTTTTTGCACTACAAATTCCACCACTATTTATTTGACCATTCCATGACTTAGCAAATGTGAATCCTTATTTTTATTTTTGCAGGGGAAAATGGACAAAGGAAAGGATGAATGAGGGTGGGAGGGAAATGGGAAGAAAGAAGGGGAGTGATGGTGGGGAGGAGTATATGTAATTTCTTAACCAATGGCTTTCTGTTTTTAATCACAAAGAACACTTTAAAAAAATCATGTTGAATTCATCCTATATTAGGAGATTTGTTCTCGAAATGAAAAGTTCAGGAAACAAAAAGTCCAGTTTGGGTGTCCTCATCTTTAGGCACATCTTGGTATTTTGTATTGGTAGGTCTATCTTTACCACAATATATTATTTAGGACAGGATCACATTTGTCACCTCTTCCTCCCTACTACCCAAAGTGGTACCAAACCCATAAAATAGTTAATAAACCTTTACAGAGTGAACAAATAAGTCTTTTTTTTTTTTTTTTAACTCTCCTGAGTGAACTGAATTTTTTGAGGCTCATAAGTAAATATGTTTTGCTCTTTACTTTGTCTATTACAGCCAGATTATATGAGTGGGGTATTAAAGTCTCCCACTATTATTGTATTGCTGCATATTTCTTCTATCATATTAATTAATGTTTGTCTTAGATATATCAATGCTCCAATGTTGGGTGCATATATATTTATAATTGTTATAACTTCTTTTGGGATTGTTCCTTTAAGTCGTTATGTGTAACCTTCATTGTCTCCTTTTCAGGATCTTTAAAGTCAATTTTATCTGATATAAGTATTGCTACTCCTGTTTTCTTATGGTCCATATTTGCATAGAAAATCTTTTTCCAGGCCTTCATTTTCAGTCAGTATATATCCCGTATTTTAAGGTGGTTCTCTTGTAGACAACATATATAGGGGTCTAGTTTTTGTATCCATTTGACCCATTTTAATCTTTTGGTTGTCTCTTGTAGACAAGGTATGTAGGGGTCTTGTTTTTGTATCGATTCAGCCAGTCTTTGTCTGTTAATTAGGGCATTCAGCCCATACACGTTTAAAGCAATTATTGATAAATAAGATTTACTTTATTGTTTTGGGTTCGAATTTATACACCCTTTTAGTGATTCCTATCTAGAGAATGTCCTTTAGTTTTTGTTGGAGAAATGGTTTAGTGGTGCAAAATTCTCTCAGCTTTTGCTTATCAGTGAAGCTTTTGATTTCTCCTTCATATTTGAATGAGATCCTTGCTGGATACAATAATCTAGGCTGTAAGTTATTTTCTTTCATCACTTTAATTACATCTTGCCATTCCCTCCTGGCTTGGAGAGTTTCTATTGAAAGATCAGCTGTTATCCTTATGGGAATTCCCTTGTGAGTTATTTGATGTTTTTCCCTAGCTGCTTTTAATATTTGTTCTTTATATTTAATCTTTGTTAATTTGATTAATATGTGTCTTGGGGTGTTTCGCCTTGGGTTTATCCTGTTAGGGACTCTCTGGATTTCTTGAACTTGAGTGGTAATTTTCTTCTCCATTTTAGGGAAGTTTTCAACTATTATCTCCTCAAGTATTTCCTCATGATCTGTCTTTTTATCTTCTTCTTCTGGAACTCCTATGATTCGAATGTTGTAGCGTTTGATGTTATCCTGGAGGTTTCTGAAATTGTCCTCATTTCTTTTGATGTGTTTTTCTTTTTTCTCGTCTGATTCATTTATTTCTAGGATTCTATCTTCTAATTCACTAATCCTATCTTCTGCCTCTGTTATTCTACTATTTGTTGCCTCCAGGGTGTTTTGGATCTCATTTATTGCATTATTCATTATGTGTTGACTCTTTTTTATTTCTTCTAGGTCCTTGTTAAACCTTTCTTGCACTTCTCAATCTTTGTCTCCAGACTCTTTAACTGTGATTCCATTTTGATTTCGAGATTTTGAATTAATTTCGCTATCATTATTTGGAATTCTTTATCAGGCAGATTCCCTATCTCTTCCTCTTTGGTTTGGTTTGGTGGGCATCTATCCTGTTCCTTTAGCTGCTGGGTATTCTTTTGTCTCTTCATTTTGTTAAAATTGCCAAGTTTAGAGTGTCCTTACTATAGTCTGGTACTTTGTTGAATTCTCTTTATTGAGGTGGTTTACAGGTCTTTTCAATATCTGATCTCTGCCCTGTTACAGAGAGGGCGGAGATGAACACCCAAATCTAAACCGGCCAGGTTCAGGCACTCAGATAATCCTCAGAAGCACAGACTTGGTTGAGTCTGCATTTTATGCCCTTCCCAGATCCGAGTAGCGCAGGTGATGAAATGTTCAGCGAGCGCAGCTGCTGCGACTTATCGCCTCTCCACCGCTCAGTTTTCTGGGTATACAAACAGCGCACTTTGTCAGGCAGATGTTGAGCATCCAGAGCCCCAAGAAGCCTGAGTCAGCACAGAAACCTACTCACAGTTCCGTAGACAGTGTCTCTCTAGGGCTGTAATTTCCCGCCTCCGGCCCTGGCTGCCTGTCACCGGAGTGGGACGGCCTGCAGCCGGCCAACTCTGTGCAGCCCTTTGTTCCGTAGGTAGTCCTGGTGGTGTCTTAAATTAGGGCTGGCTTTTGATGCAGTAGATAACCGACAGTCTGGTTATTTCGCTCAGATAGCGCCCGAGATAGCCAGGCCAAATCCTTTCTCAAAGCGATGCAGGCCTCACCGCTCCTCCTAGCCCAGCCCCCGCTTGCCAATAGCAAATGCTGGTGTCCGCGCCACTTCTCCGCAAAAGGAGTTACCGCAGGGCTCGTTTTCTCGTTTTGAAGACAATGAGTTGTCTTTCTAAGTGCCTGATGTCCTCTGCCGGCATTCAGAAGTTGTTTTATAGAATTTATTCAGCATTCAAATGTTATTTTAATGGGTTTGTGGAGGAGAAAGTATTCTCCCCGTCTTACTCGTCCGCCATCTTAGCTCCTCCCCGAGAATTCGTGGTTTAGTCCCCGACAAGGCTGGCAGGTGAGACCCCCGAGCCTCAGCGGTAACGGGTGGGAGGTTTCCAGGCTCAGTGAACCCCACTTTTACAGCCCAGAGAACAAAGCCCTAGGCCAACTTTGCCCACCAGGATCTTGGAATCCCCAGGCTATTTCTGCCCTTCTGGAATCTGATGTCTTCACTTATCTGTCCCACGACTGTGCAGGTGGGGTCCCTACATCATTCTAAGAATCTGGGCATTCCAGGGCAATGATATGACTTCCAGTCTGAGACCACAGCCACTTTGGAAATTCGATCTGTGAATCAGAGGTGCCCTTGGCATATGGAAGGCCTAAGCAATTAATCCTATGACTGCCTGGGTTGAGTCTTCAGGATTTCTGAGAATCTACGGTGCCTGGGAATACTGGGGTCCCTCGCCTTGTTCTCAGCCCTCTGGGAACTGGGAGCACCCTCATCTTCAGGACCATGACTCCTTGGTTCTCTCAAACTCTGGAAATGAGGGGGACCCAGGCCCTGGTCTAGGTGGATGTGTGTCCAGGTCCCCAGTTGGTTTTCAGGTGCCCTGCAATCTGGGCTCCATGGCCTCCAGTCTAACACCCCTTTTCCCTTGGTTGTGGCTCTCAGGTCCCTCTAAATATGCTCTAGCAAAGGGTTAATTCTCTATTGGATGCCCCTCTCTTCCACCACCTGCCAGGTTCTACGTGAACCTGCTGTGCATTAAGGAACCAGGCAGTGATGCCACCTTGCATTTCAACCCCCATCTGGACGAGTCCACGGTGGTCTTCAACACCCTGGAGCACGGAACCTGGGGCACAGAGGAGCAGGGCTCAGGCATTCCCTTCCAGCGAGGGCAGCCCTTCGACGTGTTCCTCATTGCCACTGAAGAAGGTTTCAAGGTGTGTCTCTTTCACAGGGCGGGCTCCGACACCCACGTCTCTTCCCTTGGCAAGGCCAGGAAGGCCCTTGGCAGAGGCTGGGAGCAAAGGCGTGGCCAAGGCAGGGCAGGGCAGGGCCTCCCCAGTTCCTCACCTCCCCTGGTGCAAGCGCAGTACTGTCAGAGGGCAGGCATGTAGCAGTGCCAAGGACCACAGAGGGAGAGCCAAGTGCCCAAAAGGTGGGTTTCCAGCCGGGAGTTGTAGACATCCTGGATCCTATTCCCTGTTCACTGGCGACCGAGGTAGTGGCTCTGAGGCAGGAGAATGGATGGACTGGGAGACAGGGCAAGTGCAGGGTGTGATCGCTGCTGATCCTCTACCACCCAGGCAGTCTTCACTTCCAATCTGCACGTCAAGGGAGGCAATGAACCCCGGCAATGTGAACACCACATCCACAGCTAAACCTTAAAAGCACTCAGGTGTCAACAATAAATTCATTTAATCCTCAGGACAATGGGTTACAGTGAACAGTAGCCATTTGCCCAAAGGGGCCCTGGGGCCTGACAGGGTTCCCTGAGTGTCCAGGTCGCCGCGTGGGTACGAGGCGGGAATGACCCCGCAGGCGGGGAACCTTAAGCCGTGTCTCCTCGCCCCTGCAGGCGGTGATAGCAGACTCTGAATACCACCACTTCTGATACCGGCTCCTGCCAGGGCACGTGCCATGTTGGAGGTGGGCGGGGACCTGCAGCTGGAGATGGTGAAGATCTTCTGAGCCTTCCCAGGAGGCCTGGCGGAGACCGGGGGCAAGGGTGTTGGATGGCAAATAAAGTCTTTAGTCACTCATCTGTGCGCCTCCCTTGTGTCAGTGTCTCCTTCATATAGAGGAGAGTAGCAGATTCAGAGAGGTGAAGACACTGATTAAAGGTCACACAGCAACCCTAGCGGGGGCGGGTCTGAGCCTACATCTCCCAGAACCAGGCTGTCCCTAGAGGAGAAGGGATAGGCTACCCACTGCAGTATTCTTGGGCTTCCCCTGCGGCTCAGCTGGTAAAGAATCCGCCCGCAATGCGGGAGACCTAGGTTCGATCCCTGGGTTGGGAAGATCCCCTGGAGGAGGGAAATGCTACCCACTCCAGAATTCTGGCTTGGAGAATTCCATGGACTGTATAGTCCATGGGGTCGCAAAGAGTCGGACACAACTGAGCGACTTTCCCTTTCTAAGCCCTCCCTTGGCTTCCCTGGTGGCTCCAGCCGCCTGCCAATGCAGGAATTGCGGTTTCAATCTCAGGGTCGGAAGATTCCTGGAGGACACGGCAACCCACTCCAGTATTCTTGCCTGGGAAATCCCATGGACAGAAAAGCCTGACAGGCTATAGTCCATGGGGTCGCAAAGAGTTGGACACGACCGAGCGATTGAGCACATATACACACACATACACAAGCCTTCCCTTGGCGCCCCCTTACGGGGGTGTAACAGACCCCCCCAATCGGTTCATCTGCAATCAGGTCCCTTGGGGACTTCAGGTGAATGAATTTCAGGCTCCTCGTGAAGACACCCAGCTTCTTGTCTCTCCCCAGCTTCCCCCACCTCCAGGCGGCTGCAGGTGGCTCGTACGGGGGGGGGGGGGGTGGGGCGGTTCGGAAGCAAATCGGACTTCACCTGCCTCCTAGACTTCTGGCGGTCGAGTCTGGACAGGCTCCCGCCCTTTGTGCCCTGGGTCAGAAGCGCACCGGAGCGCCAGCCTCCCCGCGGAGGAGACGCTGGACGCGAAGGGCGGGTCTCCCTTGTCGAGTGGGTCCACACACTGAGTCCTCCTGGGCTCACCCGAAGGCCGCGAGCGTCCCACCCCCAACCCGGTCTTACGGGATTCTACGGGAAAGGGGGAGCTGGGTCCCTGCAGACGCCCAGTCTCCCCCCTCTGCTCTCACCCCGCGACCTCCAGGTTGGGATTATCTGGATTCAGGGGTTCTCTGGGCCGCCACTGAAGGGCCCTGGTGGGGGCCGGGGGTAGCCAGGGCCACACGATCACCCCCAACCCCCTCAGCGAGCCGCTCGCAGCTGCCGGGGTTGTCACCTGCGGATGGAGCCGGGAGGGGTGCAGCGTGCCAGCCGCACACGGAGGGCTGGGCCAGGTTCTGGGAAAGTCTGGGGCCGCGCCTCTGGCAGGAGGCACCCAGCCTCCGTGTCCATGGAAGATGTAACAGACGTGGACTCTGATCTTTGGGTTGGGAAAATCCCCTGGCCTAGTCCAGTACTCTTGCCTGGAAAATCCCATGGATGGAGGAGCCTGATAGGCTGCAGTCCATGGAGTCGCCAAGAGTCGGACACGACTGAGTGACTTCACTTTCATGCATTGGAGAAGGAAATGGCAACCCACTCCAGTGTTCTTGCCTGGAGAATCCCAAGGACGGGGGAGCCTGGTGGGCTGCTGTCTATGGGGTCGCACAGAGTCGGACACGACTGAAGTGACTTAGCAGCAGCAGCAGGAAATGGCAACCCACTCCAGTGTTCTTGCCTTGAAAATTCCATGTCCTCTACAGAAGTTTAAAACTTGCTGAGCCTTGGCTTAAGAACAGAGGCTCAGCAAGCTGGGACTGGTTCCCGACTGAACCTGGGGTGGTGGGAAGACCAGCCCTGCCGCGTGGGGCTTCAGCCTTTTCTGGACCCATTTTTCTGTCCCTTGAGACCCTTCGGCTGAAGTCACCCCACCCCAGGTCCGGGTCTTGAGAGTGTCTCTGGATGAATCGTGGAATGAAGGCTCCCCTCTCCCAGTGGAAGACCCGGGAAAGTCTGAATTTCCCTGGTGCCCTGGGCTCATTTTTTTTTTTTTTGCCTGTTCAAAGATATATTCCTGCTGTGCTTAGTCGCTCTGTCCTGTCAGACTCTGTGACCCCACAGACTGTAGCCTACCACACTTCTCTGTCTATGGGGATTCTCCAGGCACGAATACTGGAATGGGTTGCCATGCCCTCCTCTAGGGAATCTTCCCAAGCCAGGGATGAGTCCAGGTTTCCTGCATTGCAGGCGAATTCTTTACTGTCTGAGCTACCAGAGACACGTACACACACACACACACACACACACACACACACTCTCGAGGAGATCTAGTGGCTCAGATGGTAAAGAATCTGCCTGCAACACAAGATACCCGGACTTGATCCCTGGGTCAGGAAGATCCCCTGGAGGAGGAAATGGCAACCCATTCCAGGATTCTTGCCTGGAGAATCCCCATGGACAGAGGAGCCTGGCGGGCTCGAGTCCATGGGGTCACAAAGAGTCGGACACCACTGAGCAACTAAGCACACATGTACACACATACACTTACGGGACAAATCCAGGTTTGCAGTGAAAAGTAGTCATTGGTACCATGGTAAATGTGGTTGGGATCTTCAGAACAGATGATAGTTATCCATGCACGTAGATTTCCTGATTTTCACTGTGGCCTTACAGTGGACATGCAAGAGAATGTTCTTGTTTGTGTGGAAATACACAGTGAAGTATTTGAAGGCGATCAGGCAGCATATTGGCAACTAGTGCTCAAACGCGTACAGGAAAAAAAAATGTTTGTGCTGTGCTTACAACTTTCTGTGTTTGTCATTTCAAAACAGAAAAATATAAATATATAAAACATGCATATGAAAGTCCTCCTTTATAAGAATAAACTTCTGTTACCAGTGTCTTCATTTCTTATGTTTCTTTCTAACACTCTGTACTTCTTTTTTTAAAATATGTTTTATTATTTACCTTTTTAATGTATATAAATATTTTATTATTTATCTACTTTTGGGCTGTGCTGGGTCTTCATTGCTGCTCTCTAGTTGTGGGGAGTGGGGCCACTCTCTAGTTGCGGGGCTTGGGCTACGCCAGTTGTGACGGCTTCTCTTGTGGACAATGGGCTCTGGGACATGTGGGCTTCAGTATTTGTGGCACACCAGGCCGGTTGTCCCTTGGCACGTGGAATCTTCCCAGACCACTGGTGGAACCAGTGTCCCCTGCATTACAAGGCAGATTCTTAACCACTGGACCACCAAGGAAGTCCTCTCTATACTCCTAAACTCATGTATATGCAGTTTTCCCGCCCCTCCCTGCATAAAATTGAGCTGATTGCTGGGAGAAATATCAATAACCTCAGATATGCAGATGACACCACCCTTACGGCAGAAAGTGAAGAGGAACTAAAAAGCCTCTTGATGAAAGTGAAAGTGGAGAGTGAAAAAGTTGGCTTAAAGCTCAACATTCAGAAAACGAAGATCATGGCATCCGGTCCCATCACTTCATGGGAAATAGATGGGGAAACAGTGGAAACAGTGTCAGACTTTATTTTTCTGGGCTCCAAAATCACTGCAGATGGTGACTGCAGCCATGAAATTAAAAGAGGCTTACTCCTTGGAAGCAAAGTTATGACCAACCTAGACAGCATATTCAAAAGCAGAGACATTACTTTGCCAACAAAGATCCGTCTAGTCTAGGCTATGGTTTTTCCTGTGGTCATGTATGGATGTGAGAGTTGGACTGTGAAGAAGGCTGAGCGCTGAAGAATTGATGCTTTTGAACTGTGGTGTTGGAGAAGACTCTTGAGAGTCCCTTGGACTGAAAGGAGATCCAACCAGTCCATTCTGAAGGAGATCAGCCCTGGGATTTCTTTGGAAGGAATGATGCTAAAGCTGAAACTCCAGTACTTTGGCCACCTCATGTGAAGAGTTGACTCATTGGAAAAGACTTTGATGCTGGGAGGGATTGGGGGCAAGAGGAGAAAGGGACAACAGAGGATGAGATGGCTGGATGGCATCACTGACTTGATGGATGTGAGTCTGAGTGACCTCCGGGAGTTGGTGATGGACAGGGAGACATGGCGTGCTGCGATTCATGGGGTTGCAAAGAGTCGGACACGACTGAGCGACTGATCTGATCTGATCTGATCTGACCTACTCACCTTGCTTTTGTCACTTAGCCATATACATGTGTTTGGGGTTTTTTGTTCTGTTTTTTGTTTGTCTTTGCCATGCCTCTGGGTATGCAGGATGTTAGTTCTCCGACCAAGGACAGAATCCCTGCCCCACTGCTGTGAACCCACCAAGTCCTAACCACTGGAGCGTTAGGAAAGTCCCTACATGTCTATCTTTGATGTGTATATTTGAGGTCAGTTCAGTTTAGTTCAGTTCAGTTGCTCAGTCATGTCCAACTCTTTGCAACCCCATGAATCGCAGCACGCCAGGCCTCCCTGTCCATCACCAACTCCCGGAGGTCACTCAGACTCACATCCATCGAGTCAGTGATGCCATCCAGCCATCTCATCCTCTGTCGTCCCTTTCTCCTCCTGCCCCCAATCCCTCCCAGCATCAGAGTCTTTTCCAATGAGTCAACTCTTTGCATGAGGTGACCAAAGTACTGGAGTTTCAGCTTTAGCATCATTCCTTCCAAAGAAATCCCAGGGCTGATCTCCTTCAGAATGGACTGGTTGGATCTCCTTTCAGTCCAAGGGACTCTCAAGAGTCTTCTCCAACACCACAGTTCAAAAGCATCAATTCTTCAGCGCTCAGCCTTCTTCACAGTCCAACTCTCACATCCATACATGACCACAGGAAAAACCATAGCCTAGACTAGACGGATCTTTGTTGGCAAAGTGATGTCTCTGCTTTTGAATATGCTGTCTAAGTTGGTCATAACTTTGCTTCCAAGGAGTAAGCCTCTTTTAATTTCATGGCTGCAGTCACCATCTGCAGTGATTTTGGAGCCCAGAAAAATAAAGTCTGACACTGTTTCCACTGTTTCCCCATCTATTTCCCATGAAGTGATGGGACCGGATGCCATGATCTTCATTTTCTGAATGTTGAACTTTAAGCCAACTTTTTCACTCTCCACTTTCACTTTCTATGTTCTTCTTTGTCTCTAAAAATTTTTTTTAACATCTATTGCTCTGATACCAATTTTGTCCTCACTCTCTTATGCTTACTGTTTGCCTGGTATTTTTCTTATCCTTTTACTTTCAACTTTTTTATGTCTAAAAATTTAGATCTAAAGTACAAATAAGCATATGCTTGGGTCTGACTTTCTTATTCAGGCTGACAGTGTATTATTATCTATTGCTTCATAACAAATTATCCCATCAACATCATAAAATAACGCATACTTATTGTCTTACTGTTTCTGAAGTTTGGAGTCCAGGAGTGGCTTAACTAGGTGGTTGTGGTGCTGAGTTTTCATGAAGCTCCAGTCAAACTATCAGTGAAGTTGCTATCATCTGAAAGAAGTTTTGGCAAACCATGGCAGTGAGCTAAATCCACCCAATGCCTGTTTTTGTAAGACTCACAATCTGAGAATGATTTCCACAATTTAAAATAGCTGGAAAAAAGTGGAAAAAAAAAAGAATATTTCATAACACTGAAAATGATGTGAGATACACATTTCAGCGTCCATAAATAATTTTACTGGGATATAGTCATGCTCTTTCATTTATGTATTGCCTATTGGCTGCTTTTACGCTTCACCAGTGGATTTCAGGAATTTTTCAGGTCACCCACAATGCCTAAAGGGTTTACTATGTGGCTTGGCAGCTTAGCAGTAAAGAATCTGCCTGCCAGTGCAGGAGACTCCGGTTTGAATCTGGGTTGGGAAGATCTCCTAGAGCGGGAAATGGCAACCCACTCCAGTGTTCTTGCCTGGAAAATCCCATGGACAGAGGACCTTGGCCAGCTGCAGTCCATGGGGTGGCAAAGAGTTGGACATGACTTAGTAACTAAACAACACAACAACATTATAGAAAAAGTGTGCAACCCCTATTCTAAAGGCTTGACTGGGGTTGGAGGAGCTTCTCCAAAGAGGGCTCACACATATGAGTGTTGGCAGGAGTTTCAGTCTCTTGTCACATGAACACTTACCCAGGACTGTTCAAGAAGTTCCTGACTCCTCCGAGAGGAGGGATGGAAAAGTGTCAGCAATAGAACAAACCAAGACAGAAGCTGCAGTGTCTCATAACCCCGTTTGTACCACGAGTTCTGCCGTATTTTCCTAGTCATTCACAGCAACACTGGTAGTTTGGGAGGTATTCACACAAGGGTGTGAGTGTCCTTGGAGGCCACTTTGGAAGCTGACTACCACAGATGACCTCTGACTTTAGATTTTTTTTTTTTTTTTGAACACCAGAGTATGCCAACTGACAATTTTATTCACACCATGTTACAACCTGGGTGGTATCACTAGGCCTCATCTTACAGATGACAAAAGCCATACAGCTAAATACAGGTAAAGGAGATTCTCTTCCAATTCTTACTGTCTTTCTCTTTTTGTCACTTAAATTCCTTTTTTTTTTTTTTTTTAATTTTGCTTAACTTTACAATATTGTATTGCTTTTACTATACATCAAGATGGATCCGCCGCCAGTATACACATGTTCCCCATCCTGAACCCTCCTCCCTCTCCCCTCCCCACACCATCCCTCCAGGTCGTCCCAGTGCTCCAGCATTTGTTATCGGGCATCGTACCTGGACTGACGACTCGTTTCAGATATGATATTATACATATTTCAATGCTATTCTCCCCAGTCATCCCACCCTCTCCCGGTCCCAGAGTCCAAAAGTCTGTTCTATACATCAATGTCTCTTTTGCTGTCTCGTAAATAGGGTTATTTTTACCATCTTTCTAAATTCCATATATATGCGTTAGTATACTGTATTTGTGTTTTTGTTTCTGGCTTACTTCACTCTGTATAATAGGCTCCAGTTCCATCCACCTCCTTAGAACTGATTCAAATGTATTCTTTTTAATGGCTGAGTAATACTCCATTGTGTATATGTACCACAGCTTGCTTATCCATTCATCTGTGGATGGACATCTAGGTTGCTTCCACGTTCTGGCTATTGTAAACAGTGCTGCTATGAACATTGGGGTACACGTGTCTCTTTCAATTCTGGTTTTCTCAGTGTGTATGCCCAGCAGTGGGATTGCTGGATCACAAGGCAGTTCTATTCCCAGTTTTTTGAGGAATCTCCATACTGTTCTCCATAGTGGCTGTACTAGTTTGCATTCCCACCAACAGTGGAAGAGGGTTCCCTTTTCTCCGCACCCTCTCCAGCATTTATTGCTTGTGGACTTTTGGATAGCAGCCATTCTGACTGGGACCTCTGACTTTACAATGGAATGTTTATTTCGTTCACATTTGATGTCATGATCGATACGGTTGGCTTCACGGCTGCCATTTTGTTGTCCGTTTTCACTCGCTGTGACTCATTCACTACCTTCTCCTGTGTTAAACAACTTTTAGTATACTATTTAAATTCCTCTGTTGATTTTTTAAAAAAACTATATATTTTGAAAGCTGGTTTTTAAATGGTCACTCTAGGGATGACAATATTTACACTGTAAATTATCACAGTCAACTTTAGGTTAATACATATTGAATTCCAGTAAAATATACCAGACTTGTTCCAACATATCTCCATTTCCCACCTTATTTTGTGCTACTGTTGTTCCATCACATCCATATATGTTATACATTCTACAACACAGTGTTATAATTTCCACTTTTACGATCACATTTTTAAAGAAAAAAAAAAAAAAAAACACTGATTTTTTAAAATGTTTATCCACGTATTTATAATTTCTAGGATTCTTCATTTCTTTCTTCCCGTGCATTTGATGTCATTTTCTTTTTAAAGTGAAGGACTTTCTTTAGCATTTCCAACAAGGTAGATCAGCTTACAATGAATTCTTGATTTTTGACTACCTGAGAATGTCTTTCTTTTGCCTTCAGTTTTGTTTTTTTAATATTTACTTAGCTATTTTATCATTTTGGGCTGTGTTGGGTCTTAGTTGTTGTATGCGGAATCTTCCCGTGGCCTGCAGGACCCTTTGCTGCAGCACGCTGGTTTCTCTGTAGTCGTGGCAAATGGGCTACCGAGTGCTCTGTAGTGTGGCCCGTGGGCTTAGCTGCCCTGGGCATGTGAGAATTTAGTTCCCCAACCAGGGATTGAACCGTCATCCTCTCCATTGGCAGGAGGATTCTTAACCACTGGACCACCAGGAAGTCCCTTGCCTTCAGTTTTAAAATGTAGTTTTGTTGAATATAGAATTATTGACAGTTTTCTTTTCTTTAGCACTCTGAATAAATCATTCAACTGCATTTTGATCTCCATTGTTTCTGTGAACAGTTAGTTCTTTCTGTGAACACATGCTGTTCCCCTGTTTGTGCTGAGCTGTTTGTCACTTGCAGCTTTCAAAATTGTCCTTGTCATTTTTCCTTCTTCCTGCAGTTTGACTATGTTGGGTCTAGGTACGGATCTCTTTGTATTTATCCTACTTGCAGTACATTGAGCTTCTTGGATCTAGAATCTAATGGCTTCCATAAAATTGGGTAAGTCTGTAGCCATTATTTATTCAGACATTTTGCAGCAGTGATACAAAATCAGACATGACCTCTCCAGCTCTTTGGGGGCCCCTCTCCCTAAGCCCCTCTAGGCTCATGTCTGATGTGTAGCTCCATGGCCATTCCTGGGCAGTGACTGTTCAGTGTGACAAGAGAGAGTCCAGAAGGAGGAGCCTCAGACTGGAGGTTGCTAGATCATCCCTCCTCCCTTCCTGACCCCTCCCAGCATCCATCCAGGGTCTGAGGAACATCTTTTATCAGAGTCTGACAAATCCATAGAATCACCTGGAGACCTAAATGAACATATTGATGCCTGGAACCTGCTACTGATATATCAGGCTGGAACATATGGAATGATTGATATTTAAGCCTTTTATACCTACAAAAATGGTATTTTTATATAGTTTAATCTAATCAAGGTCTGGGTTAGGATCAGATATCAATATTTTTTAAAAGCTCCCCAGGAGATTGCAACGTAGAACTGTTTGAGAATTAGACTAGGTGAATGAATGAGACAATAAACTGAATGAGCAACTGAGTGGGCACTGACAAATAACTGGATATGAGAACAAGCAAGTGAGTAAGTCAAATTATAAGGGAATAAATGGATGCAAGAAAGTATAAATAAATGAATTACTAAATCAACACAAAGGGATGATAAAGGGATGTCTGAATAAATGGCAGATGGTTAGTGGACGTATGAAGAGACAAATGGGTGCATAAACAGTTGGGAATGAATCATGAAGAGATGAATGGATGACTGGATAGATATAAATGGAGAAATGAATGGATGACTGGATGGAGAGGTGAATGGACAAGTGGATGGAGGGATGGATGTGCTGTAAGGCAGAGAATTGTATGGACAAATGAAGGAGTGAAGAGATGAATGGATGAATGAAATTTGGATGTAAGGATGGCTGAATGGATAGACATATGGACTAATAAACGAGTAAATAGATGCTTGAATAGATGGATAGGTGAAGGATTGGATGATGAGTGGATGAACAGAGAACTGAATGGATAAATGGAGAGGAAGATCGACTGATGAGTGAATGAATGGTTGGATATTTAGGTGGATGGATGAACATGTGCTTGCATGACTGTTTAGAAATATTGCTGGATGATGACAGAGATAGGTGGAGATGAATGGATGGGTGGATGGATGAAGGGTTGGATGAAAAGATGGCTGAACAGATGGTTATAAATGGACTAGCGAGTGGCTAGATATTTGGATGTTGAATAGATTTATGGACTTTTGGTTAGATGGATATAGTGGTGGATGGGACAACAGGTTATGTTGCCCTAATGGTCTAGGAGCACGTGCCGAGAATGAAGACAGAACATGAAATCTGGTGCAATGGGTCAGGGGAACTGCAGCCTCTATTGGACTGAGGGGCAGAGTCCACTCTGAGTTCAGCTTTTATTTCTAATTGCAGACTACAAGACTTTCTCAGATCTTATCTTTCTCAAGACATATGTTAATCACGTACTTCTAAACATAATGAACTACACTGACTTAGTCCAGATCTCCTTGTGTTTATCCCAGGCCGTTCCCTTCTGGACTAGTTTCAGGAACAATTAGCAAGTACTTAGGCAGTGTTCATGCCTGGCGCCAACCTGGTGTTTCAAGGTCCCTGTTTTCATGATCCCAGTCATACTCGCTTCTGGGTCTGGCCTTGGAGTTTGTAACAATGTGATTATTCTTAAGAAAAATATGAAAGATAATCATTAACATAATTTCTTAATATATGCTGTTTTTTCAGGTGCTATTTCTGTGAAATTTCTCAAGGCTGTAAAAGTACATTATTAGGAATTCCCACTACAAGATTACACAGTGGTCGAGCACGGGAGCCAGACCACCTTGATTTGAATCCTGGTTCTGCCATTTATGGACTCTGTGACCTTAGGCAGTGAACTTCATTTTTCTTTGCCTGTTTCCTCATCATTTACACATGGAAGATATTAATAGTTCCTACCTACTGGCATTGTGAGGAGTGAATGGGTTGATACACTCAAAGGCCTAGGTTTATTATGATGATAAGATGGATGACCAGATGACTGGATGGCTGAATGGACAGGCGATGACTGAATCAAAAAGAAAGAGACAATGAGGGAAATGAATGGAGTCACACACACTCATGAGACCCCCCCTCAGACATTTTATTAGGGGCTTAGAAAGGGTCCTACAGGATCTTCCTCGTGTTCCCAAGGGTTATGGCCCCAGGAATAGATCAGATCTGAACGTAGGACAAGGTGACATCACCGTGGATCTCCACCAAGTCCACCCTCTGGAAGGCTGAGAGGCGATGGGAGAAGTCGAAGAGGTGCTGGCCATTGGCATACACCTTGAAGCGATCTGCACCACAACGAACGGACAGCTGCAGGCAGAAGAGCAGGCATGAGGCCAGGGCCAGGACAGATGCTTCGGAGGGAAGCAGGGAAAGAGACCCCAGACTCACATCAAAGAACTGTCCAGGACCAAAAGGGTTGTAGGGGACCTTCCTCTCCTCAGATCCCCAAGAGCCATTCAGAAAACTGTTCCGAACCACTGCGCCCTCGGTCATGCGGGGGTTAATGTGCAGAGCCACGTCCCCAGAGGATCCCACCTTGAAGTTGATGACAAAGCTAGGGGCAGAGAGGAAGGCAGGAGTAAGGTGGGGGTATGGGAGCGGGGCTAGGGGAGTACCTTGCTCCCCAAGGAAGGAGGGAACTGGGGCCTGGACTCTGAGGTCTCCAATGGAGGAGGGGGTTGAGGGCTCAGACTCCTAGGTTTGAGGGATGATGGTGACAGAGATTTCACACCTCAATCTAGATTCTGTACCTCTTGGCTGTGGGGGGTATGTAGCCCTTGATAATGATGGTTCTTCGAGCTATGAGCCCCCTTTGCAGTCTCCCATTAAATGGCACGGGCTGTGGAAAGAAAACACGACACCCCAACATCTCTCAGGTCCCCCGAAACCAGAGGCAGGGATGAATTTCAGAGAGGAGCATTCACTTATCCTGGGAAATGCTCCAAACCTCCAAGCCCCACCGACTCCAACCACCAATTCTACCCTCTCCCCACCCACCTCCCATCCCAAATGTGCTCTGCCCGTTCTGTTTCCAACCTTCTCAGGGCTCCCAGTGGTTCAGGACCTCCCACTCCTGTTTTCCCACAAACTGCCCACCACAGAACCCTAAACTCCCGCCAGAGACCTTACCGGGTTGAAGGCTGGGGGTCCCTCCATGGTCTGTGAAGTGAGGAAGAGGAGATACTATTCTGTAATATTCGACAAAAATTAGGACACCCCTATGGCATACAGGGGCCACCCCTGATGGCTCAGAGGTAAAGAATCCACCTGCCAATGCAGGAGATGTGGGTTCAGTCCCTGAGTTGGGAAGTTTGTCTGGAGAAGGAAATGGCAACCCAGTCCAGTATTCTTGCCTGGAGAATCCCATGGACAGAGGAGCCTGGCAGGCTACAGTCTCTGGGGTCACAAATAGTCAGACACAACTGAGCAACTAAACAGCAGCTACTACACGCAGGCACATCTCTAGGTGCTGGATTAATACAACTGGGATCCAATCTGACCACCCCCAACTCTTACCACCCAACACCCAAATGGCCATACACCGTCCCACTTACAGGCAGTCTGCTTTGTTGTTGATAGTACTGTCCGGGACTCTACATGGAAGGAAGACATGAGTGGTGAGAGGCTGAGGGTACCAGGGCCTCCTCAGCCACTGAACCCCCACCTCGAGGGGAAGTCCATCACCCACCAGCAGGTACTTACTGGGTACGCCTGAGCAGGCATGGGCATCTGTGGGTACAGAGGAGAAGGAGGCAATGAGGGGGGCCCCAAACTAGGGCCTGGAAGGTGTCAAGGATGCCTGCCCCAGGGTAGCCCGCCACCACCATCCATGGGAACTCTGGGTGTACCCAGATGGCTCATTCATGGCAAGGAACTCATGAAGTTTAGGGATCTTCAGTGCACCTCTCCCCACCCCTTTAGGACAAGGCTGATAAATTCTATTCTTGTGCCTGCCCTGTCCTGGCTTCCTGCTGTCCCAGGACCCTCATCCACTCCTCACCTCCCTCCTCAATCCAGGAGCCCCGCGATAAAGTGAGGACCCTCAGAAAACCTCCCAAGCCCACACAATACTCTGCTCACCTCATCGCCAACCACAATTTGCCCCTCACTCTACATGACCACCCTGAGGCAACCAAGGGTGCTTTTACTAGCCAAGTTCCTGTCTCTCCCCTGTCTGTCTCAGGCATTTTCAGTCTGTGTGAGACTCTCTCTCTCTCAGTCTCTGGCTCACCCTGCCTCTGTTTCTCTCTCACTGCTGCTGCTGCTGCCAAGTCGCTTCAGTCGCGTCCGACTCTGTGCGACCCCACAGACGGAAGCTCACCAGGCTCCCCCGTCCCTGGGATTCTCCAGGCAAGAACACTGGAGTGGGTTGCCATTTCCTTCTCCAATGCATGAAAGTGAAAAGTGAGAGTGAAGTCGCTCAGTCATGTCCGACTCTTAGCGACCCCATGGACTGGAGCCTACCAGGATCCTCCGTCCATGGGATTTTCCAGGCAAAAGTACTGGGGTGGGGTGCCATTGCCTTCCCCACCCTCACTTTCTCAATTGTGGCTTCTTGTGCCTGGAAAACCTTTTCCCCCATCTAGACAATTTTTCTTCACCCTTTCTCTCTGTTTCTAATGAACTCCTTTCTGCCTTGACTTCTGTGTTAATCCAGTTTTTTAAAAGAGCTTCATTTTTTTTTCTTCTGCCTGTATTGTGCATTTGGTGGGATCTTAGTTCCCCGACCAGGGATCAAACCCAAGTTGTCAGCAGTGAAAGAACAAAGTCGTAATCCCTGGACCACCAGGGAATTCCCTTTTTTTTTTTTTAAAGATACATTGATGAGGGAATTCCCTCATTTTTGGTAGTGAGGACAAAAATAAATAAATAACAACTAAAAAAAATAATAAAATACATTGATGGAGCACAAGAGTAAAATGAGGTTACCACAGGCCTGAGGTTACCTTATGGATGAAGACATTTCTCACTGGGGAGGCAGAGTGGTTTGATCTGTGCCTCTGCCAATTACAAGCTCCAAGACCTTGGGCAAGTTACTTAAGCTCTCTGTGTCTCAGTTCCCACATCTGTAGAATGGGGCTGATGATCGTCAGAGAGTACTTTCCCCTGGGAGGGACTGGGGGACTCACAGGTTGGGAAGGGGAGAGCCCTCAGCTAAAGGACCTTCCAGGGGTATGGAGTTTGAGCTGCTCCAAGTGGTGCTGCTGGGGGGTTCTAGTGCCTGTGTTTTGGTGGCCAATCGTTCACCATGGACCTGGGAGTGGGTTTCCTGGTCACTGGGTCTGTACTTTCTGACTCAGCTCACACACCTATGTCTTCTTCAGAAAGTCCTTCCTTAAGACCCTGCAGGGAATTCCCTCTTGGTCCAGAGGTTGGGACTCTGCACTTTCATTACCAAGAGCCAGGGTTCAACCCCTGGTCAGGGAACAAGGATCTTGTAAGCCAAGTGGCACAGCCAAAAAAATAAGTAAAAATAAACAAAACAAAATGATGGTGTAGAAAATGGTTCAAATACCTTAGAAAAAGAAACAAAGACTCTCCAAATCCCCTGTATACCTCCCACCCCCTCACTGACCACCTGTGGCCACCACCATCTGGCGACAGAGCCATCTTCCCAGTAGATTGTCTTGGTTGCCGCTGGGTCCATGGACTCACCCAGCAGTGAGTCTGGCACAGAGAAAGTGCCCAGGAAATAAGTAAACATGGGCATGAATTAAGGAAGGAAACAAGCAGATAGGAGAGAGAGACACCACACACCTGGTTTGAGGGGGGCTGGCCTCCAATGAAGTTAATTGATTGAAGCATCAGGTCGCCATCCACATGCAGGTGGGTGACCATCTGCAGCGGGATCCGGTGCTTAAACTCATGGAAGGGAGTCCCATTTACCACCACCTGGAGGGCAGGGGTAAGGTCAGAGTCGGCACCTATGACCTTAGGAAGGTAGAAACAGGAAGCAGGCAATAGGGAGCTTTTTGACATGGGGTCAAAACAAAAATATTTATGAATGAAATTATATGATATCTAGGATTTGCAGTTAAATAATAGGGGAGAGGAAGTGGCAGGTAGAGATGGGAGCAGACAGACCTGGAGTTGACAGCTATCAGCCCCGGCCCAGGAGAGGAGGGTTTCCCACAATTAGGTGCTTCCTTTTGTGTGTGTTTGGACTTCCCTAGTGGCTCAGAAGTTAAAGAGTCTGCCTGCAGTGTGTGACACCTGGGTTCTACGCCTGGGTCAGGAAGATCCCCTGAGGAGAAGGGCAACCCACTTCAGTATTCTTGCCTGAAGAATTTCAGGGACAGAGGACCCTGGCGGGCTGCAGTCCATGGGGTGGCAAAGAGCTGGATACGACTGAAGCGACTAACACAAATTTCAATCTCGCAAGAACACAGAGGGGCAAGATGATAAACGCGAAACATGTCAGAAGTGTCTCCACGGTGGAGGAATGGGAATAAGAAAAAGATGAGAGAATTTTTATTTAAAAAGTTCTAAATGAAAAAAAAAATAAAAGAGAGAGATTGGTTAATAGGCAGGAAAGAAGGAAAAGAAAAGAAAAAAGGGAGGGAGGGAGGGGAAAGGGAGAGAGGGGAAAAGAGGAAAGAAACAGGGAGTTGGGGGGAGTAGGGGAAGAAAGGCAGGCAGGCAGACAGGAACAAAAGGCGGGAGGGAGGAGCGGGACGGGGGAAGCCCCGCCCCCAGGGAGGAGCGGGGCGGGGAGGCCCCGCCCCCACGGCTCTGACCTTGAAGTGCTCCGTCATGACCATGAACACCAGCTCGAAGGCCGCCCCCTTGCGGAAGGGCATGCTCATTTTCCTCTCCTCGTTGCCCCACGAGCCGTTCTGCTTCGAGTTCAGGACCACCTTATCCCAGCCATCAAAGCGGGGATTGAAGTGGAAGGCAACGTCTGCCCCTTGGCCCTGCCCCACCTCGAAGTTCACGAAGAACCTGGCGGGACACGGAGGGCTGTACCCCTGGCCGCACTCCAAGGGGCAGTTTCCCATCACTACTCCGTCACTTACTCCCTGTCCTTATGAGAAATCCTTCTCCCACCCAGTTTCAAATAGGACCACCCCTGGGACTCCTGCGTTTGCCCCGACAAACTTGAATCTATCAGTTCAAGTCTCTTTATCCCCTTCCCCAGCTCCTGAAGCCCATTCCCCACGTGCAGCCAGAGGGACTCTCAGTTCAGTTCAGTTGCTCAGTCCTGTCCAACTCTTTGCGACCCCATGGACTGCTGCATGCCAGGCTTCCCTGTCCATCACCAACTCCTGGAGCTTGCTCAAACTCATGTCCATGGAGTCAGTGATGCCATCCAACCATCTCATTCTCTGTCGTCTGGAAGACCCAAATCCGAGCACTTTCCACAGCTCATTTCACATCAGCATCCCACAAATTACTGCAAGGGGGCAGGCACACGCCTGCCTCAGGACTTTGCACTCAGATACACCTCAGACACACCCCAGACTCCCTCGCTCAACTCCTTGGGGTCTTTGCTGAAAAGTTCCCTTCCCTGGCCACTTTACTTAATGGGACAATGCCACATCCTCTCCTCCACATCTGTTCCCCATCTCTCTTTTCTCTCCCTATTTGTCTCCATAGCATTTATCACCATGTGCCAAATTGTATATTTGTGTTAAATTTATTTCTTATCCATGTCCTCTACTAGGATGTCAGCTCCAGGGATCTTTGTCCTGTTGACTGCTCTGTTCCCAGCGTCTAGGCACAGAGTAGGCACTCAGCGGATGTATAAAAAATGAACAAAGAAACGACAATCCTATTTTAAAGCCATAAAAAAATCTAAGGACTTCTCTGATGGCCCAGTGGTTGGGACTCTGCTTGCCAGTGAAGGGGACATGGGTTCAATCCCTGGTCTGGGAAGATTCCACATGAGCCAGGGCAACTAAGCTCGTGAGCAGCAACTACTGAGCCCATGCGTCACAACTATCGAAGCCCGAGCTCTAGAGCCTGTGTTTCACATCAAGCTAAGCCACCACAATAAGAAGCCTGCACACTGCCACTAGAGAGTAATCCCTACTCGCTGCAACTAGATAAAAGCCTGTAGGCAGCAATGAAGACCCAGGGCATTAATAAAATAACATTTTTTAAAAAGCTAAGTTATTGTAGCACTGATTAGACTACTTTACACATTTTACACATTGAATCCTCAAAACTCATTTTACAGATGAGAAAGTAAAGCATGCAGAGCTTTCCCAGTCACACTGTTGTTAAGTGACAGATCTGGAATGTGAACTCAAGTGGACCAGTTCTGAGCCCATGATCTTAATTCATGCTATCATACCCATCAATTCCAATCCAGTGTTCCAAGTTTGGGGCCACCTGTCATAATGAGTCTCCCTGACACCTCCCAGTCCCCAGGGTCCCCCTCTTGATCTGACCACCAAGCCCTGGACTCCCCAGACCAGGGCTGGTCTTTGGCCATCCGATGCAGTAACATAGAGTCCTCTTCTCAGCCAGGGTGGAGGAAGGGAAGTAGGCCTCCTGCATTTGGGTTGGAAGCCCCCTGTTTGTAGTCACCCCCTTCCCTCCCCACTTCCTCCTTTGCTCACCTGGCACAGGGGAGGGTCTTACCTCTTCATGTGCTCGCTAGCCACTCCTTGGATGTAAATGGACATTCCAACTCTGAGACCTCCTGGGATGGGGTTGTGGTAGGGCAGCGTCTGCAGATGGGGTCGGGTGAGGGGCCTCAGAGGCCATCTCCCTATTGCAGCCCTTACCACTTATTCAGAAGCCCCTCCAGCCCCACTCCATTAAGCAAGGGAGAGGAAACCAAAGTGGGAAGGATCAGTGTGATGAAGAGAGCTGAGTTAGAGATGGAAGCCTGAGAGTCAGAGTGGGAGTAAGTCAGGCTCCAGGGTCACTATTGGGTAAATCAGCCCCAAGGGTCACAGATGGGTGCCTCTGAGGCTCAGGATGAGGATAAATTGGTGCGCAGAGGTCCGGGTTGGAGCTAACCCTGGGGTTAGGGTATCTCACCGGGTTGTAGGTGGGCTGGTAGCCTGGTGCAGGGACAAAGGCCATCTTGAGAGGCTGGGCTGGTGACTTCTCCTGTGAGAAAAGCTGCAGGAGTTGTGAATGGTGGCAGCTAGCAGGTGGTGGGTGGCTCTTATAGCTGAGGATAAGGGTGTGGCTGGCAGGGCAGGGTCCATGGTGGGGTCTCTCTTCTGCACATCCCAGGCTCTCTTCTCTTACCAGCTTCACTAGTGACCAACCAGCATCCAGATCATCGGGGCCACACCTGGTGCAACTCAGCTCAGAGCTCCTCTAGGCTCTTTGGTAAAGAGGAAGGGCTGGTGAACTTTGGCCCTTATCAGAGCCCATAAAACCTGACTGGACCTTTGTTAGCAGAGGGAAGGTGAGGCCAGGAGGGTTGGGCAGGGCAAGGCTAAAAGGAGTGGCTCAGAACAGATGGGCATTGAAAAAAGTGAAAGCAGGGAGGACCTGGGCACTCTTGGTACTCCCAGGAACTGTGAAACGACCTAAGTTTATTGCTTGCCCACTGCATGGCTCTACTATGTACATTATACTGTATATGTAGTGCTTCAGATCACTAACTCCTGGAGCCAGAAGCTCTGGGTTGAATTCCTTCCTCTGCCATTTCTTGGCTGTTTGATCTTGGGTCAGTGCCTTCACTTCAATTTGCCCACTTGCCTGTACGTTAAGTGGGAGAATATTAATAGTATCAACCTCATAGAGTTCTTGAAAGGAATCACTAAATAAATATGCAGAATAGGATGTGGCATATACAAGACACCAAATTAATGCTAAAACACTAAAAAGACAGAGGGAAAATAATACTTTGCTCTCACTCCAAACATAAATCCAGGAGGTTAGTTTTGTTTTTTTTTTTAATTTTTTTGGCAGTGCCACCAGGCTTGTGTGATCTTAGCTCCCTGACCAAGGGATTGAACCCTGGGCCACCGCAGTGAAAGTGCCTAGTCCTAATTCCCCACAAGGTTGAGATTACCTATGGAAAACTCGAAGCTTAAAGAAGTGAGGCAGTTGGCCCAAGAGTGTGTAGCAGTTAACTCCTAGCCACACTCCAGCACCAGATCCCATTATGTTCTGTGGTGAGTGGGTACCAGGCAGGGTAGACTCTGCCTGTAAGCATAAAGCAGGCAGGGAGACCATCTGTAGCCAACCTAAAGGGAGTCACATGACTTTCTACCAGGCCTGGCCTGCCCACCAACACTCTGAATGGTCATCATCTGCACAGCTCCCGTTCCCAATTGGTCAAATCTCTATTCCCAACATTCAACACAACCGTGGTCCTTAGAGCCCCCAGGGTCATTGATCTACCTACTCTTTCTGCCTCGCCTCTCTTTCCAACAAGGACACCGGGTTCTTTACATTGCTTTATTGTTCGTGGGGCAAAGATAAGGCAGGAAGAAATGTGTCATAAAGATAAAAACTGGAAGACTTGAGAAGACAGCAAGCTGGACCATCTTTATGAATCCTCCCTTCCCGTGAATGAGAACACGCAGGCAGGAGGCAGGGCAAAGCCAGACCCCTGTGCCAAGACCTGGGACGACAGGCCTCTCAGAGCTTGGAGAAGGTGACGGTCTTCAGATCCTTCTTCTCTAGTGTGGCCTGGACAGACTTCATGATGTCTTTTGTTTGTAGCATGCTCATGTTCCAGGATTTCTGGATAAAGATGGCAGCCGGTAATAGAAAGAATACAGGAAGATTTTCGTTGGATCAATGAAAAATGGGAGGGAGATAGCAGCGAGCCAATCAGAGGACAAGGCCTGTAAATGGCCGCTCGGCCCTGATGGGTCACTCAGGGAATCAGAGATGGGTGTGACTGGTTGGATGGAGAGTCTCACCATATAATTGAGGCTCTCCATCACCGAATGGTCGCGGGAGTAGATCAGGTTGATTTTTGTGCTCTGCACCGCCACGGGGCTCTTGCTGGAAATCTCAGCTGCCAAGGTGAAAGCCGCATCAAGCATGCTCTCCTTGTCTGGGAAGAGCCGGCTGAGGATCAAAGGAATTGGAAATCAGGCAATCTGAGAAGAGCTCTCCTCTCCCTCCCATGGATGAAGAAGTCACCAATCGCAGTAGAAAGTGGAAGACAGCCGCTGGTGAAATGGACCAATCGGAGCAAGGCAGTAGACTCCAGACCACCCACAGAGAGAAGGCCACTTGGAATCCGTGAGTTAAGGTGCATGGGAATCCAGGGAGCCCCACCCAAGTCTGGCTGACCCCGAATTCTTATCCAGCACAGGCCTCAGACCTTACCTGACCAGTCCACTCTCCAGGGCCTCGTCAGCCATCATCTTGCGGGCAGTGTAGGCCAGCTCATTGACCAGGCTGCAAGAGGGCAGGACATGCGAGAGGATGGCATCCGGTTTAGGAGATGCTCTGCTGTCCCCTTCCCCAGGTTCCTCTCACCCACCTCTGGTTCCCGATGACTTTGGGCAGTCGCTGCAGGGTTCCCACATCTGCCGCCAAACCTATGTCCACCTCCTGGGGGAAGCGATAGTGTTAGTGCTTGGTTTCTGCCCAGTATTATCCCCACTGCAGCCTCAATGCCAGCGAAACTCTGCATTTACCTCAGAGTCCCACCACACTCTCACCTCGGAGACGCCCCTCCCAAACACCCCTTTTCATTCCCATCCACAGACTTTTGCCTATATAGATTCCTTCGCTCTAGAATATAGCCCACCTTCCAACTCCTCTGTCCTCCCAACTCTTTGAAGTCAGCTGCATCTATCTCCAGAAAAAGCCTTGCCCTGACCCCCTCCATCCATGAGCTCCATCCTGCCTCCCACCCCCTCCAGCACTGACTTGAGCAAAGTCCCCACCCTTTCCTCCCCCACATCTTGACTCACTCTTGACCTCACATTGACTCCGTGACCTCCCCTTGATGTCCCCAATGGCCAAGTTTTACTTCTTAAGATTCAATTCTAACTCTTCCATGAAGCCATCGAGGCTCACTCCCACCTCCTTTAGCTTGTTCCGTCCCTGCTCTGACCCGGCTCGGCCACTCATTTCTCAGCCGGCAGTAGGACCCAAGGGAGTAGAAGCTTGGGAGAATGGCTCACCTTCACCTGGAAGAAAGAATCCCGGGTACTGTATCGGATGTCACAGGCGGTGATGAGATCCACTCCTGGGAAGTAGAGGCCAGAGACAATGAACCACCACAGGACTGACCCATGCCCATTCCCAGAGTGGGGAGCAAGGGCTTGCACCTTGGGGCAAAGTCTAACTAGCAACAGATCTGGGGTGGGTGGGTTCAGACTCAACCTCCGCCAATGCAGCCTCCATGGATGGCGGCGATCACCGGCTTAGGGCACTGGAAGGGGACAGAAAAGGCAGGGTCAAGGCTGGTCCGGGAGCAGCAGGTCGGGGGGACACCCTGCTAGACTCCCAGAGTCACCTTCTCAATGACGCTGAAGGTCTCTTGGTATCTGGTGATGAGGCTGTGGAGGTGCCAGCTGATGCGGGCATTGTCATCACCTGCGGGCTGAAGGAGGTCTGAAGCCATGTCCACGAGGTCGATACCTGGTGGGGAGATGCGGGGAGGCTCACCTAGCCTCCCAGGCCCTACCCATTGCCCTGAATAGAGGTCACAGGCCAGGCAAACCACCACAGTGGAGAAAACAACTCACACAGGACTTCTGGAGGGGTTGCATTTGGGGTGTGAAGGGCAATACAAGTTAACACGTATTGAGTCTCTGCTCACTTTAGCCTCACAGTAATCCTCTGAGGTAGGTCCTATTACTATCTCCATTTTATCGGGGGAGAAACTGAGGCATAGGGAGCTTAAGTCACTTGCCCAAGGTCACCCTGGCTTGTAAGCAGTGGAACTGAGATTTCAAACCCAGAGCCATGCAGCTAGCTCTGGGCAGTAAAGAATCTGCCTGCAATTCAGGAGACCTGGGTTTGATCCCTGGGTTGGGAAGATCCCCTGGAGAAGGAAATGGCAACCCACTCCAGTATTCTTGCTGGAAAATCCCATGGACAGAAGGGCTGGCTCCTCTGTGGACTGGGCTACAGTCCATGGGATCTCAAAGAGTTGGACATGACTTGAGCAACTAACACTAATTTTGTCAAAGGTGGTAATGTTTCCTAAGATGCGGAGGTCAAAAATGGAGCAATCTTTGTCACTCAAACCTTAAGACAATCCCAAGTTCGACCTTTTCCTCCACTGACCTGCTCCCACATTCTGTTCCCCACACGCAGCCTCAGGGCCCTTGTGATCACCTCAGGGCCCTCTCTTCTTCCCATCCATCCCTCTCACATAGAATAAAATGCGGGGTCTTATACCAGGACCTTACCAACTCTGCACAAGCACCATTTCTAACCTATTCCACTGGGCACGCAGGCCTCCACCAGCTGTTACAACAACGCAACACATTCCCTTCCTGGGGCCTTCATGCCTATTCCTCCCTCTGCCCAGAGCAGCCTTTCCCCAGCAATAGTCTCAAGACTGACTCCATCACACTGTTCAAGCCACCGGGCAAAGTCCACCTCCTCAGGGAGGCCCCCCTCCCCATCGTGGCTTGATAGCAGCCTGTCACCCTTCATCTCCTTTCTCTGCCGTGCCTCCCACACTGCCCTCTTGTTATCACATAATTGTGTGCCTGTCTCCCTTCTCTAGGATGTGAGATCCACAAGCAGAGGAGCTTGTCAGCTACACACACACACATACACATGCACGGGCATGTGCGTGCGCGCAAGGAGTTTGGCTTTTTGCCTCCCACTCTATCCCCGTGCCTAACACAGCTTAGTACACAGCAGGTGCTCGATAAATGAACAACACAGACAACAACCTCTGCCCCCAGGGGGCTGCTCTTCTATGGGAGAAACAAACAAATGAGAAAATTCATTTTGTCCAGTGGAGAAAAGTACTAAAAAATTAAAGGAGGGAAATGAAATGGAGTGAGTGTGTGTGTGTGCATGCGCGTACGTGCACATGTGCACAGGCATAAGCTGTGTGCAGTGAGGGCTGTTGTAGTATTAACTGGGGTGGTCAGGGATCCTCTCACTGAAACAGTGACATATGAGTAAAGATCTGAAGGACCAGAGGGAGGGAACTGTACAGATATCTGGGATAAGAGAGTTCTCAATATTAGGGACAGCCAGTGCAGAGTCCCTAGGGTAGGAGTGTCCCTGGTGTCTGCGTGAGGACCATGGAGGAGGCCAGTGTAGTGGAGCAGAGTGAGCAAGGAGAGTAGGAAGAGCAAAGGATAGAGAGGTGACAGAGGCAGATTCTGTGGGGCCTCGTGGGCCAAAAGGAGGACTTGGCTTTGACTCTGAGTGAGATGGAGCTACAGGATGGTTCTGAGCAGAATTTTCTTCTTTCTGAGGTTAATCATTCTCATTCTTTCACTTGTCTGAACAGCACAATTTGACAAAGCTGGAAAAATCAGTCCCACATTTGGCCACACCCCTGACCCTCTATAGCTTTGTGGCCTCTGCAGCTTGTTTAAATGAGTGAGAACAGAGGAGTGTTGACTCAGGTAGAGCTGAATTTGTGCAAGTTAAATATTAGTAGGATATAACCCCAATTATCCTTAAAATAAAAATAAAGTAGGGCTTCCCTGGTGGCTCAGTGGTAAAGAATCCATCTGCCAATGCAGGTGAGACGGGTTTGGTCTCTGGGCCAGGAAGATCCCACACGCTGTGGAGTGACTAAGCCAGGGTGCCCCAACTACCGGGCCTGCACCCCAGAACTCAGGAGCTGCAACTACTGAAGCCCTGCACCCTGGAGCCCGTGCTCCGCAACAAGAGAAGCCATCACAATGAGAGGCCCTCATACAACAATTAGAGAGTGGCCCCTGCTCGCCACAACTAGAGAAAAGCCCTTGCAGCAATGAAGACCCAGAACAGCCCAAAATAAGTAAATACAATAAAATTATTAAAAAAGAACTCTGTGTGACCTCAGCCAGGTCACTCCATTCTCTGGGTCTTGGGTTTCTGCTCTGAAAATTAAGGCTAAAACCCTCCCGAGAGCTCATGGGGCTGCAAGGACTCAAGAGTCAGAGCTCATGGCGCTTTGAGCAGTGCCTGGCATGTAATGGCATCACAATAGTTCCTATTATTATACACTCCATCTCTGCCAAGGCCAGAACTGCCTGCATCAGTCTGTAGGCATCTGCTGGCTTCCACACCAGATCTGAGAAGCTGGTATGACTCAGTGGGAACCACGCTTACTCCCAGAACAAGCTCAGCTCGGCAACTTGCGACACCTCCTCCCACGGGCTTTGCTGGTTTATCTGCCCTACTTGGATCTTCAGACATGGGTGGTTGTCTGCAACCCCTTGGAATAAAAGGCCCCAGACCATGGTCTGAGGTCTTTCCCTTCCAGAGCCAGAACTCATTCTTGAGGAGTCTCCCATCTCGTTCCCTGGGAACCTCTAAATGCTTCGGATCTCATTCACTGTCACAATTAAGTTATTCATCATCATCAAGGATAACAGCTACATCAATAAAAGTTTCACATGAATTAACATTTGGTGCCTTTTAACTCATTTAATCCTCGATGCAACCTGATGAGGGGGGTGATGAGTTGCTAAGTTGTGTCCAACTCTTTGCGACCCCATGGACTGTAGCCTGCCAGGCTCCTCTGTCTATGGGATTTCTCAGGCAAGAATACTGGAGTGGGTTGCCATGTCCTTCTCCAGGGGATCTTCCTGACACAGGGGTTGAACCTGTGTCTCCTGCCTGGCAGGTGGATTCTTTACCACTGCACCCGTGGGTGCTCATAGCATCTCCACTGTCTTCAGATCAGAAGCTCACAGAGAGGAGAAGGTGTGTGGAGGTGGCAGGGGTGGGAGATGGCTGGCTACTGGGCCAGGAATACTCTGAATCAGCTTGCCACACACCTGGGCCATAGTCACTTAGTGGTGAAGGGCAAGGATTCTGCAGCCAGGCAGCCCACATTCAAAAATCCCAACAATGAGGACTGGGCACACTTCTTCCTCTCTGTGGGTCTCAGTTTCCTCATCTATCAAATGGGGATGATGACTGAGCTTGTCTCATAGGGCTGTGGTGAGAATTAATTAACATGTGTAAAGTGCTCAGAGACACTCCACAAATATAAATAAGTTTGGATTATTTTTTTTTTTTAATTAGCAGTTTCATTCAATCTTTAAAACTGCTAATTAAACTAAATGTCTTCTTTCTGGCCTTCAGGTTGAAAATGGAATGAAATGGGCACAATCAACTGAGAGCTGAAAGATGAGGACCTCTGGCCTGGCACAGCTAGAGATGAACCCTCATCCTGCACTTCATCAGGATGAGGGGTCAGAAAACAGGCTGCTTCCTATTTCAAGGTTGGTGTCACCCAGGAAGGGGGCTGACACTGGAGTAAAGTTGCTGAATGTTGAATGGATGAACAAAGAAATGAAGGAGAACAGAAAAAGGAGACAAGGGACAGGCAAAGATGTTACAGAGGAATAGAAAGAACAGAGGGAACAGGAGGAAAGAGAGGAAACACAAAGAAATACATTGTTTAATGTCCAGTCTTCCCCACTGAATAAGGGGCAGGGCCTCGGGCTATCTCAGTCGCCACTGGGTCCCCAGCACTGGTGCACCCTGTGCAGAAATCAGTGTATGTGACCCTTCACTCCTGGCATGGAGCCTCCCACAGATGCCAACTATGTGCCCTCGGTGAACAAGGTCCAAGGGCACCAAGGATCTGCTTGAGGGCACCAAGCAGATTCTTCTAGAAGGAAACAGCCCAGTGAGTTACCTGGTTTTTTTTTTAATTTAACCTGAGTACAGGGTAAAGTTGTGCCTGAAGAACCATAGGACAGAGCCCAAGGGGACCTCAACTGATGGAAAATGAGGGGGGAAAATTCCAGAAAGCACACAGCCAGAGAGGGGAGCCCCAGATTCTGTGTATGAGCTCTGACCAAATCTCTATAACAAAAGACCCATGAACCACACCTACAGCCCAGCAAAGAGATTTAAAAACTGACATCAACTTAGCTGCTAAAACAGGAAATTCAGCACTCTGGGATTATGTAATAGGATCTAGGATTTCCACATCATTTTCTCCCATAGTCCAACATCCAGGATACATGCAATCCAACCTTACTCCAAAAACAAAGAAACAGGAAAATGAGACTCGTTTTTTTTTCCAGGAGGAAAGGTAATAAACAGAGATTGACCCCAAGGTGGCCCTGATGTTGGGATCAGGAGACAGGATTTTAAAAACAGCCATTGTAACCATGCTGAATGACACAAAGAAAAATATGATTGTGATGAGTAAAAAGATATGAAACTTCAGCAGAAGAATGGAAACTATAAAAAAAATGGAAACTACGATACAGGCATATCTCATGTTACTGTGCTCTGCAGTATTGGGCTTTTTACACCTTGAAATTTAAAAAAAAAAAAATCACTAGATGGGTTTAACAGCAGAAAAGAGATGACGAAGGAGATGATGAACCTGATCGATGGAAATTATCCAACCTGAAGAATAGACTTGTGGGACAATCAAAAGACCCAATAGACATGAACAGAAAATGAGTTTATGTAGGTTCAAAATTAATTGCACAAAAGCATGTATTTAAGAAAAAAAGGTTTTTGCCACTTCATGTGCAGCTGGCAGGATCCTAGTTGCCCAACCAGGGACTGAACCTGGGCCCCTGCAGTGAAAGCACCAAATCCTAACATTGGACTTCATACGGAATTCCCAGAAAGCATGTAATTATCACAACACATTTTATTGACACCTCAAAAGAGACTGAGAGGTCAAGGGCCTTGATCAAGGCCATAGATTCAGCGTGAAAACCCAGACTTTAGAGCCTGTGATCCTGTCTTTTGTTGGACTAATTTCTACATTTGCAAATGATTTAAGTAGACTTTCCCCAAGTAAAAGGTGGCACTAGTGGTAAAGAACCCGCCTGCCAATGTAGGAGATGTATGAGACACGGGTTCGATCCCTGGGTCAGAAAGATCCCCTGGAGAAGGGCACAGCCACTCACTCCAGTATTCTTTCTTGGAGAATCCCCATGGACAGAGGAGCCTGGTGGGCTACAGTCCCTGGGTTGCAAAGAGTTGGACAACTGAAGCGACTTAGCATGCATATAAAGCAGAATTTAGAAGCTGCTTAAAACCCTAATTATGAAGCATTATTCTACTCCCAGGAGCAGGGGAGACTGGCAGGGGTGGGTGTGGAGAGCAGCTGGTACCTGAACTGAACATTTTTCCTGCACCAGAGATCACCACCACACGACAGTTAGAATCTTCTGCAATCTTGTTGAAGCATACCACCATTTCTCTGCAGAGGGGGAAAGGAGGAAGGGCTGTGTCTGGGGTGGGAATCCCCTGTCCTCAGGCCCTCCCCTGCCCAGTCCCCCAGCTCCTGCCTCCTCGTGCAGGCAGGCCTCCAGGATCTGCAGGCCAGACCTCCAGAAGGCCTTGTTCATGGCGTTTCTCTTCTCAGGTCGGTTTAGTTGCACATGCAGAACGTGTTTCTGGGCAGCTGTCACCCTAAGGGACTCATAGCTGTGGCCTGGGGCTTCCTCTGGGTACGCTTTGGAGGCTTCCTCTTGTGCAAAGGCACTCATTGGGCGAAGGTTGAGACCCAGCTTGGTGGAGGCTGTCAATCCTGGGGAGACAGAGGTAGGAAGTGCCTTTGATGACCCTGAATACGGGGCAAAGCACCTTCAAGAGCAGAGGGTACACATCTCAGTTGACACGAGGTTGGGGGACACAGCCTATGAGAGGCCTCGGTTTAGGGGATACAGACTTTAAGATGGGCTTCCCTGGTGGCTCACTCAGTAAAGAATCTGCCTGCAATGCACGAGGACCGGGTTTGACCGCCCTGATTAGGAAGATCCCCTGGAAAAGAAATGGCTACCCACTCCTGCATTCTTGCCTGGGAAATCCCATGGACAGAGGAGCCTGGAAGGCTACAGTCCATGGTGTCACAAAAGTCAGACGCCACGGAGTGACTAAAGCACCACCACCACCATCAGACTTTAAGATTCAGGCGCATTTATCTGTGGCCTCAGCCTGAGGATCACTTCAGACCCATGACTGTGGTGCACGCTAAGCTGCTTCAGTCCTGAAGCAACCCTTTGGCCCTAGCCCGTTCTTTGCCATCCTCTGGACCATAGCCCGGGCCTTAGGCTCCTCTGTCCATGGGATTCTCCAGGCAAGAATACTGGAGTGGGTTGCCCTGCCCTTCTTCAGGGGACCTTCCCGACTAGGGAATCGAACCCGTGTCTCTTAAGTCTCCTGCATTGGCAGGCAGGTTCTTTACCACTAGCGCCACCCAGAAAGCCCTGTGATCATGGTACTCAACCCAGACTGAGTACACTGAGCTTGTCAGCGGCACAACTGTAAGACAAAAGCCCTTTGGATGGGGGCACATAGACCCGTGAGTTTAATAAGGTGTTCGAACCCTCGGTGACCCGGGACAGGCCTCTCCGTCCAACTGTCGCGATGACAGCACGACAGCTCAACGGACCCCTCAAAGATCAAGAGGTGACTCACGCGGGGTAAGCAAGTTGCCGAATCGCCGAAGAGCCGCAAACGCTGCCGCCATTGCCACTGACTGCGGGTGTAAGGCGACGAGAGTAAGCTACGGGGGCGGGCACAAAAGGCCGCCATGTTTGGTGAGGGCATCGAAGCCGCAGGCTGACCGCGGAGACAGTCCCCCTTTCCGCCATCTTTATCAAGGGCAACCGGAAACAGTCTTAAATTCGCCGGCCATTAGAGTGATTAGGCATGAAACCTTTAACCCAGTAGGAACCTGGCTTAAGAAAATATTTCACATTGCTTTTGAACATTGTGTACAAAGTTCACCCCAGCTGTTTCATAAAGGAGAAACTGGAGACAACTGAATGTCCATGGGCATAATGGCGAAATAACTGCCAACCTCCAAGTTTGCAATCATGCGTTTGTACCATAGCCGGGAGAAATACCAATAACCTCAGATATGCAGATGACACCACCCTTATGGCAGAAAGTGAAGAGGAACTAAAAAGTCTCTTGATGAAAGTGAAAGAGGAGAGTGAAGAAATTGGCTTAAAGCTCAACATTCAGAAAACTAAGACCATGGCATCTGGTCCCATCACTTCATGGCAAATAGATGGGGAAACAGTGGAAACAGTGTCAGACTTTATTTTTCTGGGCTCCAAAATCACTGCAGATGGTGACTGCAGCCATTAAATTAAAAGATGCTTACTCCTTGGAAGGAAAGTTATGACCAACCTAGATAGCATATTCAAAAGCAGAGACATTACTTTGCCAACAAAGGTCCGTCTAGTCAAGGCTATGGTTTTTCCTGTGGTCATGTATGGATGTGAGAGTTGGACTGTGAAGAAAGCTGAGTGCGGAAGAATTGATGCTTTTGAACTGTAGTGTTGGGGAAGACTCTTGAGAGTCCTTTGGACTGCAAGGAGATCCAACCAGTCCATTCTGAAGGAGATCAGCCCTGGGTGTGGATTGGAAGGACTGATGCTAAAGCTGAAACTTCAATACTTTACTTTGGCCATTCATGCGAAAAGTTGACTCATTGGAAAAGACCCTGATGCTGGGAGGGATTGGAAGCAGGAGGAGAAGGGAGCGGATGAGATGGCTGGATGGCATCACTGACTTGATGGAAATCAGTTTGGGTGAACTCCGGGAGTTGGTGATGGACAGGGAGGCCTGGCGTGCTGCGATTCACGGGGTGGCAAAGAGTCTGACACGACTGAGTGACTGAACTGAACTAAAAAGGAAAAAATAGTTCCCACCAAAGTTATTCACGAAAGGGAATGTGAATACAGACGGAGGGGAATGTGAGTACAGACGGGCCAATGTTAAACTCTGTGTAATCTGAATTGCCCCACCACACCCAAAGAACCCGGTTCTCCTGCATTGCAGGATTCTTTACCAACTGAGCCACCAGGGAAGCCCATCTTCAAGTCTGTATCTCCCTAAACCAAGGCCCCTAGTAGGCTGGTGGGGGTGGGGGTCTTACTATGTTACATCTACCTCCTCACTTGCTAGGGGTTGTACTTTTTACATTTGTATGCAGATGAAACTGGCTGGGGAGAAGTCACTAGTTCAAGGTCTCTGAGCTTCAGGAGTGTTAAAGAGGGGATTTATATATACAGTAAGTACATGAAGTGCATGGGAAATAGATGGGGAAACAGTGGAAACAGTGTCAGACTTTGTTTTTCTGGGCTCCAAAATCACTGCAGATGGTGACTGCAGCCATGAAATTAAAAGACGCTTGCTCCTTGGAAGGAAAGTTATGACCAACCTAGATAGCATATTCAAAAGCAGAGACATTACTTTACCAACAAAGGTTCGCCTAGTCAAGGCTATGGTCTTTCCTGTGGTCATGTATGGATGTGAGAGTTGGACTGTGAAGAAGGCTGAGCGCTGAAGAATTGATGCTTTTGAACTGTGGTGTTGGAGAAGACTCTTGAGAGTCCCTTGGACTGCAAGAAGATCCAACCAGTCCATTCTGAAGGAGATCAATCCTGGAATTTCTTTAGAAGGAATGATGCTAAAGCTGAAACTCCAATATTTTGGCCACCTCATGCGAAGAGTTGACTCATTGGAGAAGACTCTGATGCTGGGAGGGATTGAGGGCAGGAGGAGAAGGGGACGACAGAGGATGAGATGGCTGGATGGCATCACTGACTCGATGGATGCGAGTCTGAGTGACCTCCGGGAGCTGGTGATGGACAGGGAGGCCTGGCGTGCTGCGGTTCATGGGGTCGCAAAGAGTTGGACACGACTGAGCGACTGATCTGATCTGATCTGATCTGAAGTACATGAATGGTGGCCAGTTGGAGGATCTCTTAAGTATAATACTGTTTTACAATTAGACTGGTTCTGTAGAAAACAAGGGAGATGGGTAGAAGGAGAAGGAAATGGCACCCCACTCCAGTACTCTTGCCTGGAAAATCCCATGGATGGAGGAGCCTGGTGGGCTGCAGTCCATGGGGTCACTAAGAGTCGGACATGACCGAGCGACTTCACTTTGACTTTTTACTTTCATGCATTGGAGAAGGAAATGGCAACCCGCTCCAAGGTTCTTGCCTGGAGATCCCAGGGACAGGGGAGCCTGGTGGGCGCCATCCATGGGGCCGTGCAGTCAGACACGACTGTAGCTACTTAGCAGCAGCAACAGCAGTAGAAAACAAGGGAAATGGGTAGAAAGAAATGGCAACCCACTCATGTTCTTGCCTGGAGAACCCCAGGGACGGGGGTGCCTGATGGCCTGCCGTCTATGGGGTCACACAGAGTAGGACACGACTGAAGCGACTTAGCAGCAGCAGTACATGTTGAAAATTCTCTCAAAAATAAAATGACTTTGGAAAAAGGTAGTTAACCCTTGGAGAGGGCAGTGGCACCCCACTCCAGTACTTTTGCCTGGAAAATCCCATGGACAGAGGAGCCTGGTAGGCTGCAGTCCATGGGGTCGCTAGAGTCAGACACGACTGAGCGACTTCACTTTCACTTTTCACTTTCATGCATTGGAGAAGGAAATGGCAACCCACTCCAGTGTTCTTGCCTGGAGAAGCCCAGGGATGGGGAAGCCTGGTGGGCTGCCGTCTGTGGGGTCACACAGAGTCGGACATGACTGAAGTGACTTAGCAGCAGTTAACCCTAGAGTATAAAAAAAACAAAACTGGGGCTTCCCTGGTGGTCCAGTGGTAAAGAATCCGCCCTGTTATGCAAGGGACAGGTTGGATCAGTGGTCGGGTTAGATTCCACATGCCATGGAGCTACCAAGCCCCTGGGCCACTATTTCTGAGCCAGCACTCTAAAGCCTGTTTTTTTTTAAGTGCTATTGAAGTGCTTAAGTATGCTCTTGTAGGAGGTGAACAGGTGTCCCTGACACACAGGATTGAAATGAATATTTTGCTTGCTTTCTCCCCTTTTGGCTGCACCCTTGACTTGCTAGGTAAGTCCCACTTTGCCTTCTTCACATGTCAGATGGTAAAGGTGTTTTGGAAGACAGAGAACTGTTTGGTTATCTGGAACCACTAAGCAGGTACCAAGATTTGAGAGAAATTTAAAGAGGCAATACATTTAGTTCAGTTCAGTCGCTCAGTCATGTCTGACTCTTTGCCACCCCATGAATCACAGCACGCCAGGCCTCCCTGTCCATCACCAACTCCCGGAGTTCACTGAGACTCACGTCCATCAAGTCAGTGATGCCATCCAGCCATCTCATCCTCTGTCGTCCCCTTCTCCTCCTGCCCCCAATCCCTCCCAGCATCAGTCTTTTCCAATGAGTCAACTTTTCACATGAGGTGGCCTAAGTACTGGAGTTTCAGCTTTAGCATCATTCCTTCCAAAGAAATCTCAGGGTTGATCTCCTTCAGAATGGACTGGTTGCATCTCCTTGTAGTCCAAGGGACTCTTAAGAGTCTTCTCTGACAGACACAGTTCAAAGGCATCAATTCTTCGGCGCTCAGCCTTCTTCATAGTCCAACTCTCACATCCATACATGAACACAGGAAAAACCATAGCCTTGACTAGACGGACCTTTGTTGGCAAAGTAATGTCTCTGCTTTTGAATATGCTATCTAGGTTGGTCATAACTTTCTTTCCAAGGAGTAAGCATTTTTTAATTTAATGGCTGCAGTCACCATCTGCAGTGATTTTGGAGCCCCCAAAATAAAGTCTGACACTGTTTCCACTGTTTCCCCATCTATTTCCCATTTAGTTAGATTGGTATAAAGACGGTTGTGAAACAATTGAAGGCGGAAGGGGGTTGACAGGATATGATTGGATGGCATCACTGACTCAATGGATGTGAGTTTGAGTAAACTTATGCACAGGCTACCTAGGAAATAGAACTTAACATGGGATGAAAGCTGAGTGCTGGGAGTCAGAGTAGAGAAATTTACTTTTTACCCAAGTAGCGTAAAACCTAGATCTGGTAAGTTATGGCTGCCAAGTGACTATAGTTTCTCCTTGTTTAGAGGTTAAGTTTCAACCCTGATGAAGCAGTTTATCTGATGTCACTTGACTTCAGTATTGTTTAAAAACTCTACAGGAAATCCCCAAAGTGGTGATACAAACACATACCAGTGGGGGATACACATGCACAAGGCCCTGGACTTTGTTCCCACTCACCACTATCAGGGAGCACCAGTAGTAATGGAATATACCCTTTAATCCAGAAATTCCACTGCTAGGAATTTACTTCTAGATCACTATCAGGGAAGTTGCCTAAGAAGTTTGTGTAAAGATACACATCACAGTACTGTTTGCAAAACCAAATAATCGGAAATTACCTTCAGGACCAAGTCAAGTATGACACATCCACACATTAAGAGTAAAGATAAGGAGGTTGCCCTGCATGTGATGTGAGATCACTGTACAGGACAATGCATTTTGTTAAAAGACACACAAATTGGAAAACTTCCCTTATAGACAAAAAAAGACTCTCAGAATTCCCAGCATCACCCCCAAGCCACAGCTCTGGCCCACACTGCTCCTCACAGCTGGGTCCATCCCTCTGGAGGCTGCAGCTGTTCCTAGCCACCCTGCCCGCCTTCAGAAGACTGAGTGGGAGGGAAGCAGACACACTCCAGAATCCCAGAAAGTGACCTTTATTTTCCAAACAATTTTATTGAAATGTGCCAAGAGTACATGGGCAGCACAAGTGTATGAACAGGAAAAAAAAAAATCACATGTACAGTAATTTTTAAAAAGTGAAGGTTAATCTTGGGAGATATCAGTTCCCCTTCCCCTCCCCCTTTAGACTTCCAGCCAGTCCATTATGGTTAAAGCCTCTACTAAACTAGCATTTAAAAAAAAAGGAATACAGGAAAATTTGCAGGAAAAAAAAAAAAAAAAAAAACAGCATAAAAGAAAGAAATGTTTTCCTGCTCAGATGGGACTCTTCTTAGGCAACTAATTAGGAGGCGTGCTGAGCGGTGGAGAAACACAACTTCAGAGTGTATGGGTATGGCCCATCTGTAAGAGAGGAGAGAGACATGACTTGGCCCCTTTCTGGAGGCTCCCCACTCCCTGCGTTTCTCTGGTTTTGCACACATCTTTTTCTGCAATTCGGGGGTCTAACTCATCCTTGCCAGTTTTGAGATTCAAAAACAAGCCAAATCCACAAGGCATTCCTCATTCTGTTCCTTAACTGCAAGGGGGACCCCTTTCCCAGCTCTTTAGCTGGTACAGGAGGAGAGGCCTGCCCAGGAACTGGGTACGTGAATTTTACCTGCTGGCTAGTATAGCCCCCCTTCTCCTGGGTATTATGTGAGCCAGCCTCTGACGCACACAGAATGCCAGCTCCCTGGAGGACAAGCCTAAGCAACTCCCAAGCTGGCAAAGTGGGTGGCAGGAAGCGGCTAGGCTGGCCCTCCCATGTGGAACAGCAGGCTGCTCTCCGGGCGACCAGGTCCCACCTGCCTGTGTCAGCGACAAGGAGGAAATCTCTGGGGCCCTGTCTTGACGGTAGGAAGGACGGCTCTGGCCAGAAGCCAGCCAACCCACTAGGCCACAAGGGGGATGACTGCAGGACACACAGATACTCACTTGGGTTTTTCATCTGGTAATGGTTCAGGAAGCCCAGAGTCTCCAGGGCATCACTCTTGGATTCCCACTCCAGCAGTCCAGAGGAGCTGCGTTCACCTGATGGGAAAACAAAGGTGTTAGGCTGATCTGAGGAGGAGCCAGGGAGCTGCCTGTGTACCACCAGGGAATGGTGGAGATAGGCGGGGCAGTTCACTCACTTTTGCCTGAGAATACTTTCACAGAAGATGGCCGCTTCACTCCCAACTCATCACAGATCTGCAACAGAGAAATCAGACTCAGGACACAAGAAGAGCCACATGGTGGAACGCAAGCACACACCAAACACCTGCGTTTTTCTGGACAAGGAGTCGCTAAGCTTTTCTCACACTCTGTGTCCCTATGATCCCCCTCCCCAAAGACTGAAGTACATCACTGTTATGTTGCCAAACACTTGAAAACTGCTTTTTAAATTTCCCATCTTCAGCTGTTAATTTGGGTGTGTTGCAGGTACTAGGTAAATGTTTGCTGAACTGAATAGCAACACCTCAGGCCAGAATAAGGCTCAAAGTCCAAATCAGCAATCAGACTACCACCCTTTCCTGAAGCTGCCTGGTTCCCCTCTGAGGGCACTGTAATGGGACCCTCCCTTCTAATGTCATCTAGGCCCCAGAGGGCCTGACAGTGCAGATGTTTCAAGATTGGGCTCCAATCACCAACCTACCATCTAGACAAGGAGGACTCTCTCACGGCAGATGAGCAGCCACTCTAGCTTGCCAAAGATGCAGAGAGCACAGCAGACTCCACTGCTGGTAGCTTTTCCGTGCTGTTCTGAGCCTTCCTTGGTCCCTGACATGTGCCCAGCACCCAACCCAGAGCCCAGGAAAGTGGGAGCTCAATAGATATTTGTTAAAAAATAAGAAAACGGATGGCCTCCTCTGATGGCTGTACTGAGGGATCAACTCTGCAGCACCCACCTCAAAGAAGTTCTCTTCAGTCACCTCCAGAGGGGCATTGAAGAAGTGCAGCACGTTGCTAGGGTGCTGGATGCGGTTCTTGGCTGCCTGCTCTGGAGTGGAGAACCGGTTGTTCCTTGATTCACTGAAGTCTTTGTAACTGCAGGACCCGTCTTCTAGCCCATATGACTGACCGGGCATGATGGCTGGTTGCTTGGAGACACTGTCGGACAGAAGGGGAGCCCCCTGTCAGACCTCAAGCTGTCCCCCACCTTCTACTGTGGCTTTCCCATCCGACAACACTGTGTGCCTCGCAGGGCCCTGCCTGCTCCACAGCGAAGAGAGGCTGACAAGACACTTCCATCACACCCAGTGCCAGCCTGGCTAAGCACGTGGCTGCTCTGTGCTCCTCTGACCCCTGTCCAGAGTGGGCTCCACTGCCCTTCTCCTCTCCACACCTCCCAAGCCCACGGAGATAGGGTACCTACCAGACATTCAGCTTCTGCCCAAACATGAAGTTGTTGTTGAGGTGAGTGATGGCCCGGTCCACAGCATAGCCATCAGCCATCTCCACCATGGCAGCCCCCGGCTTGCTTTTCATGAATTTCACCTTGAGAAGAGCAGTCACAGTCAGCACCACTGGCCAGGTGCCAGAAACCCTTCTGCTGACCCTTCCTAGTTAAGTTAAAAGCAAGTGAACTCCTGCTCTGGATCTAGGCTTCTATCTCCTCACTTGTTAAGACAGGTAGACAGAGACAATGGCCTGGCCCACAGCAAGTGCTGAGCCAAAGGTGGGCAGCAGAGACTCACTTGGCAGTGTTTCCCTAATGGCAGGACCCAACCCACGAATGGGTCATTTAATGAAGCACAACAGAAAAGCAGCCACGGGGGAAAAAAAGCACCTTCTCCCATCAACACAGAATATGTACAAATACTGAGTTGTGGCTGTTACACAAACACTGCAAACAGCAGTATCAGCTAGAAGTCCTGCTTCCACATAAAGGCATGTGAAACTGGACAAGTTGTCCGCTGCCCCTGACGCTTTCAATTTCCCTGCTTGTCTCATTAAGGATTCTTATAATGAATTTAAGCAACTTACAGTACCTTTAACAGCGTCCTGATACAGCACGAATACCTGACACGTGCTAGCTGCTATTATCAATGGGCTAGGTCAGGGGCTGCAAAGCAAAAGGCTTTCAGGACCCAGATGGGTTTGACAGCAGAAACCACCTAGTCTGAGGTTGGCAGTCACCAGGCAGCCCCAGTCAGCTGTTACCCCTGGCAAGGCAGAGCGCTCAGTGTTGCTGTTATCACCTGAAGCGCTCCAGAGAAAATCCTGATTACCCTCTCTGGACCTGCTTGCTTCTAAAGAGGCTCCTGCCTGCTCTTTGCTCACTGAGGGGTCAGAGGATCAGGGCCTCCCTTGGGCCTGTCAGGTCTATTAGGAAAGCAGTAGACCTAGCAGAAGCTCACCTTCTCCACATTGCCATACAAGCAGAAGACATTGAAGACCCGGTCACAGTTCATCTTAGACTGATCCAAGCCATAGACCATGAGCACAGGGCTGTCGGCGTGGGGGCCATACTCGGGTGGTGGGGGAGGGGGTGGGGGGTGCCCATACTGGGGGCCGTAGCGACTTGGGCCCCGGCGGTGACCCCCCACTGGTGGGCCCATCCTTCTCCCTTCGTAGTGAGGTGGGGGGGGCCCGTAGCCCTCATCATGGTAATGGCTGTGGTACCCACCGTGGGGCCCTCCTGGGGGGTGGGAAGGAAAGAGAGGGAGGGCGGGTGAGAATTTGCGTGTCGGGCGGCGGGCAGGGGCACACGAGCCACGGGAGTCCACGGAGGGGAACCCCCTGCCCTCACCATATTCTGCGGGGTGATCTCCCAGTAGAGGGGGCTGCCTCTGGCGTTTGTTAGGGTTGCTGCCAGGGTCACCTGTAGGCAGAGAGAACAGTCAGAGGCTGACTTGGAAATGGGCATCTCCCTCCCTCCTGACTGCAGGGCATATTCTCAGTATCCCTTGGCTCCTGAGGGCCTGGGCACCGGCCTTCCCTTCCTCAAAAGGGTTACTGGGGCGTCCTTCCCAGGGCCGGATCCAGGGTGGGCATGAAGCCCAGGTCTCAAGGCTGGAGCCCACAATTCCTCCCCCACCCCTGACCACTGCAAGCATGTTGCTTTCCTTTCTCAGTGAAGGATGAAGCCAGATTCTGGACTTCTCACTTCCCAGAGCTCTGATAGGAAGGTCAGCTCTTGGGCCCTCTGGGGAACTTGCAGCCACTATGGAAGCTGACTGGGGGCCAGGAACAGCTTTCTAAAGTAACTCCCAAAAAAGGCAAAGGAGTTAAGAGCCATAAAATAACTCAGGGAAGAGCAGAAAGGTAAAATTGGGCCCTTGAAGCCCCAAGGTTCTACGAGCGCTAGGGCCCACTCTCTAGAGACGATTTTCTCAAATCTGGTCCCAGTCACCCTCCCCACTCATAATGTTCACCCCAAGGAGAGGGACTGTAGGAAAGGACAAAACAGGGCATCATCAGAACCAATTCAAATGAGCATCATGTACAAGGCATCAACATTCTCAAGACAATGGCGCAGATCCACCCTGCCCCACCCCCAGCTACAGTTCATAATCGCTACCTTAGCACTTCAAATGGCAGACACGGTGCTAAGCGCTTTACAGACATCATTGTTTCTGAAATTCCTCACAACAACCCTATGAGGTAGGTACTAGTATTTTTGCCCCATTTCACAGATAAGGATAATGAGCAATTAATTTTTAACTGAGCAGTTAAGACACTTTGGCCCAAGGTCACAAAGCAAGTTAGTGACTGAGCCGGGATTTGAACCCAGGCCTGGCTGACTCCAAAACCCAGGGCTTGGGGCCACTGCCCTTTCCTGCCACCCGGCCTGGGTTTTGTTTTCCAACAGTCATTACAAAGATGGAAAAGGGTTACTTACAGCAGAAGTACAGAGTACAATATCCATTTGTCACAAAAAACAAATCTGTATTTTCTCTTACCATTGGACGCTTCAACAGTGAGTTAGCACAGTTCTGAAAGATGGCGTCCCACCAAACATACACTGCGACCCTGCATCACATGGTTTTACAGTCATAAATACAAGTTACGGTACACATCCGCTACAATTTTTTTTTCTTTAAAAAGAATTGTTTTAAAAGTCAATGTCTCGATTAAGTCAAAAATGGCTCACAGATGTTCTGTCCTCAGAAGATACCAGAAAAGCGGACAATGAAGGTGTATGCAGTGGGTAGTGTCCCTCCGTGTTGTCACTCCTCACTGTGTGCTCAGTGCGCTGCTGCTGGCTGTGTAGCGCTCCGTGTGCGTGTCTCCTGGTTGTGAGGTGTGCCAGTGGCCCCACTATGCCCGCACTTTTGGCCTTGGGAGCGCGCCTGGTTACCCGCCAGCAGGTAACTGTGTACCTCTGAGCTGTTTGGTTTTAGGTCTGTTTTGGCTTTTTGATTTTTTTTTTTTTTTTGCTGTTGTTGTGGTTTTTTTTTTTTTTTTTTTTGGTTTCTGATCTCCAGCTGGTGCAGATTATGTTGGCAGCCGATGACTGCAGAAAAAAAAAATATCAAAACACAAAAGAAAAAAAAAAAAAAAAGAGCCCCTCCCCAAACCAAAGGACTTAAAAAACAAACAAAAAAACCAAACCCACATGGCGAGGAATGGAGAGGATCCTATTGTCTTGGAGGCCCATGGAATCTACTTCAGTCTATGAATCGTTCTCCGAAAAGAGCGCCGCTGGCTGGCTGGGAGAGCTCTGTTCTCTGTGTTTCCTACTTCTGTGTACATTTTCGGGTTCAAGTTTGCTTGGATTTTGACTTTTTTTAATGTTTAGTAAAAAAGCAGTGTCTGCTGCCATGTTGCGTCTCTTTCTTTGTCTCTGTCTGCCTCTGTCTCTGTGCTTGTAGCTGTTCCTTGGAGCGCGGTGTGGTGGTGTTCTTGATGTAGTGAGCTCAAGTCTGCGGCTGTTTCTGGGGACGTGGTGGAGGCTGCGTGTTCTGTTCTCTCCAGGAAGAGCTAGTGGTTTCTACCCTGTGTGTTGGTGAGCAATGTGCAGAGGCAGAGCCGCTGAAGTCTGGTTCCCGAGGGGGTGGCGAAGCACCGCCCTCACTCCAGGTCACCTCATCAGCTCTCGTTTTTTTTTGACCCCGGGCCAGGGGGCGGCCAAAGCTGTGAGGCATCAAAACCAATGCACAGCCAGCCCCTGCCACTAGCCCCTGCCGGTCTGCACATCTTCTACTTATGTTCCTTGGAGAAGAAATGGTTGGTTGCCGTGTTTCTGTTAGCAGTCATGTAATGCCATTGCCCGCTCTGGTACATTCACTTGGTCACCAATTTGCCTCTGATCTCTGGAGGGGGCAGCCTGCCCCACAGCGCCCATTGTGAGGGTCCTGGGGAAGAGTCTAGCCCACCCGGCCCACGGCTTCCCAGCGGCAAGGGCAAGCAGGACAGGCCTGCCTAGGAACAGGCGCCTCTGGTTTCCCAGGGCCGGTGAGATGTCAGCGACCAGCCACCTCCCTCAGCCCATGGCCTAGTCCAAACAATCAGACCAAAACAGAAACAGACGGGCGGTTTGGCTGAGGGGGTGCTGCTGTTTTTCAAAGGCAATGCTCCACCTCTCCCTCCTAGGCAAGGCAAACCATTCTTGAGAGATTCTAGGAAGAGGGTTGTCCATTTGGGCCCCCTGCAGAGATGTTGCGTCCCCTCTACAAGTGAGGCAAGGTGTGTCTGCCCCGCTCCAATCCGGGGTGTCTGAACTTCACAAGGTCAATTTGCTCAAAGGCTCTGCTGCAAAGGCCTGGGCGCCCTCATCACCTCCCCCGTCTCCCCCCACAAGCAGGCCCTGTCAGTAGTGGACAGCCAAAGGGCCGTTCCGAGCCCAGTGAGAATGGAGTCAGTGACCCTAAGCAGCCTCCGAGAAGGTGAGCGGCAGAACCCGCCTGGGAGCTGGGAGCCACTGCTTTGTAAGCCATTGCCAGGGCCTGTGCTGTTGCCCACCCCACCCAGGCCTTGACCCTGCATCCTCAGCTGCATCAAAGGGCCGCAACCAGCAGCTAGGACGTAGAGGCCCCTTATTTACCCTTTTCCACAGGAGTGCATTCTCCAAGAGCTGATCCTTAAGGCCCTCCCATGTCCACAGGGAGCCCAATGGCATTACATAACCCTGAGCCCAGGTCTATGAAGTGAGCTAATCAAGTGAGGGCAAGGCGGGTGTGTTTAGAATAAAGCGGCCATCAGGATTACCTTGTCCACTGAGATTGGGGTTTGTGTAGTCCCAAGTATCCTGATCATTCTTGAACACGTTTAAGCGTGTAGGCTGCAGGGACAAAACAAAGCTTGAGATCAGCCAGGCCCTAGGCTCACCTGAGAAGTGGACAAGGGGCAGCCATTTCCCAGACCTACCTTTGCATATTCTATCTTCAGAGTGCAACAGCCTGAGTAGATGTCAGCCCCGTTGAGTGAGGCCTTAGCTCGCTGGGCACTCTGCACAGAGTCAAACGTGAATCAAGTTAAGGGAAAGTCCCCTTCCAAGAGCTTTTCGGAAAGAGCTCAAGTTGGGCCAAAGGGGAATGAGGGCAAGGCAGCACCCAAAGACAGCTCCAAGTGGGCTCTGGGGTGAGCTCACTGCCCACAGCCTCTCCTATGGAGACAGGTAGAGTGCTGCGCTGATGCAGAAACTAGCTAGAGTTCTTCTATGACTTGTACTCCCCCCACAACCCAGGTATTAGCATCAGCCTTCTCTGTCACCATCAAAGGTCAAACCACCTTCTTAAACCCAATCCTCCCCTCATGCTACGTCTTGACTAAGCCTGAACAGCATCTGAAATGTCAATGAGATTATGTTCCTGTCCTGAAAAATCCATTCCTGAGCTCCCTCTGTGCCCTGATCCAAGCTTTACCCCACTGCCTGGGCCAGCCTAACTTCTTCGGATGTCTTAAGGAACCCTCTGTTCGCTACTGCTCAGTTGTCAGGTTGTTTGCTTTCTTCAACACTAAGCGCCCGCCCGCTTGCAGACCTCTGCAGAGGTGGTGTCCTCGGTGGTGCATGTATCAGTTCCCACCTCCACGTGAAAACATGATGTCACTTCCTCAGAGTCCTTCCCAGAACCTCTGTAAATTCCTTCCCCTTATAGCTCACAGCATGCTCTTTCCCTTCATGCTTTAAACTCTGCACTGCACTTTCACACTACACAATTAACTCTTAAACATGGGTGTGTTTTACAGATACTGATCTCTGTGCAGTTGAAAACCAATGTATTTAACCAACTACAGATAACCTACTACTGAAGTATACACTTAGTAAGTGAAATTCACCTTAAGAGGATGCACAGAGTTCAAGCCTGCGCTGTTCAAGGGTCATCTGTCTACATGTGATTGTTTAACTAACCCTCCCAGGATACCATGGGCTCTATGAAGGCATCTGGCACAAGGCAGGTTTTCAGGAGACACATGCTGCTTGAAAATATGGACTCCTGTGAGCTCCCATCTCAAGGAACACCCATTTCCCAGCAAAGGATATTCCACCATGGCCTGGACGCCATTCTTCCGGAAAATCACAATTCTCTGGACAGGACCACAAGGATTACAGATAGTATAAAGAACATCCTGTAAAAACCAAAGATGAAAAGGCACCGGCCAATCAGTCTGACTCAGGGGAGAGGGAACAGGGAGAAATGGCAGGAGAGAGACTGTATAGAAGGAGAACCTCAACAAGTAACTGCTGGCACGCACCGTGGTAATGGAATAGATGGGGTTTAGGATGGTAAAGAGAAGCACACTGTTGACACTCCGGGAGTCATCTGAGTCCCCAGGACGGGAGATTTTCTGGCTGGTAGAGTAATTGACAAAAGCTGGGTGGCCCGCAATGTATATCTGGTTGTCGGCTGCGTAGTTCACGGCGTTGCAAGCCCCCAAAACATCTTCAAACTCCACCAATGCTTGTCTCTTTTTAGGCATCACCACCACATAGCTGGCAGAGAGAACACAGGTTGCAATCATCTTAGGGGGATGGAGACGATGAGAGAGGACAGCCTCAACTTTCTGTGAACTGACTGCTCGCTGGCCTCTCGAGTGCTCTGAGCCCTGTCATGGCATCCTGACCTGTACCTTACACCCTTTGCCATAAATGGCATGACAAGCAAAAGGTGTCTGCAGCTTTGGCATTACATTCTTTGGCACAGAATTTGCTGTAACTTATCCAAAGTACAATGGCTAACCCCAGGAGTAGTGGAGCCCCAGGACCTAGCTAAAGGAACCTGGACTGAAATTGAAATAGTCAGGTTACTTCCAACCAGAAACCTGGTGACTCGTAGGACACCAAGGAGTTAACTCATTTGAATACCCAAGCCCAATCCCTGGCCTCTGACTGAGTACCTGATGGGTCCAAACTCCTGCAAGGCCTCCACAAGGTCAGCTTCCACCACACCATCAATCAGGCCCCTGATGTGAACAACTGGGGAGGCAGGGGTTTTATGCGGGTCATCGTAGTTCTCCTGAGAGAGGAAGCAAAACCAAGACTTTACTTTCTGCTGTACAAGATGGCAGCCTACTGGGTTCTGCACTGTTAGGGACTCAGATGGAAAAAACATTTGCGTGTCACCCAAGAAGGACATACATGGCAGACAGTAAGGAACGGCAATTCCATCATTCCAAAAGGATTCTGGGTCAGCAGAGCGGAAGGCCTAAGTGGATGGCCACTTGCCTAATGGCTCTCACTGTTAACTTCTAAAGATGACAAAATGGAAGATGAAGCAAATCTCAAGCCCCATCTTATTAATTCATTCTTCCCAGAACCAATCTCTTTCAACTGACCAAAGAAATGTGGGAAGAGTGGCTTGGAAAGGGGACTCAATGTTCTGCTGCAGCCTGAACCCAGGACATTCCCTTTCCATTCACCCCCTCCCGCCCCCCATCTTCTTTGCTCATCCTCTACTGGAGGAAGCTGCCATCACCACAGAGCCAAACACTGCTGTTCCCCACCACTCATCCCCAGGTCCAGCAGGTGCCTCAGACCCTGTGGCATCCAGGCCAGTCTTTACTGTCCCACCAAAATCTGTATTGAAAAATACGACCTAGACCAAACTAAGGAAAAAGAGGGTGAGGAAAGTCTTAAAAAAAAAAACCCAAAACACAAAACTACAACCCATATCACTAAAAACCAGGACACTTTCCTTCCCAGGGGAAGTATTTTTCCACCCACAGACAAGTCTCTGAGAGTCAAGAGCAAAGTTAAGCTTCTCCTCCTCTCCTGGGCTCTGGGCCCAGCCTCCCGTCTGAGAACCACTAGGCAGAAGCCCATGTAACAGGGGCAGAATTGGATTCTATTTCAGGAATGAACCACACAAACCACAGGCACCACACCCGCCTGAGGTTACCAGCTCAGCGATTTGGAGTTCCACAGCCCTCATCAGTTCTAATCCCAGCTGCTCCCTAGTTTAGCTACAAGATCAAATGTGTAATAGTAACACCATTCTTTATCTTATAGAAGAGTATTAAGTATTAAAACACCTTTATTATGCGTGCAATGAAACTTCTCGTACAGTTTAAATGCCTGTAAATCACAGCTACAGAGCGCCACTAAACCCTGGAAAACCCTGCAAATGGCTGAACCGGACAGGAATTCATGAACTTCCAGGGAAGAAAAAATGGGCTCCAAGCCAGGAGTAACAATTGGTTGTCTTTTCGACGGAGGACATTGAAGAGGCTGAATCCCTTCCAAAGTGCCCACCCCTCAGGGAACATTTTCGTTCATCAAACCTACCGCACCCATTTAACCCCAGAAATTGTAAGCAAACTTGTGATGATTCCAAAGCATGGTTCAACTTCCAAATATCTAAAAAGACCTTTCACAACTTTTTCTTCCGGTTTTCAATGTTCACAAAATGAGGCATACTTTGATCTGGGTAAATACCCTCAAGTAAATAAATTTCTGTATTGAGACAAAACATGACGCTACAAAAACTAAACAGTGTTCAGGCATAATGCCCAACTCAGGCGCGGAAAAGGCCACCACCCACTAGTTCCCGCTCAGGCGGTCCCCTCCACCCCCCGCACAACCGCCCACGAGGCCCGGACAGGAGAAGTGCGCCTGCGCAGAGGGCCAGAGAAAAGAATGATAAAGAAAAAAAAAAACGGCCCGGCCGCGTGCCCGGCCCCCACATGCCTGCCCGCGACGCCTGCGCACTGCAGATCCTGCAGCGCGAGCAGTTTCCTCCGCCCCCCTACACCCCGTTCTGTAGAGCGCGCACGCGCAAGCGCTTGTCCTCGCGCAAACCCCGCCGTTTGCCCAACGCCCGCCCCTCCCCCACCCCTTCTACAGAGCGAGAGCCTGGGCGCGTGCGCACAGCCCCTCAACAAATAAATGCCCTCAAAGTGAGAAAATTTCCCTCCCTGCCCGGCAATCTCCGGCGTCCAGGACCCTGGCCTCACCCCGCCGCCACCGCCCGCCGCCCCGGCTCCTCCTCCGCCGCCGCCGCCGCCTCCATGCTGGTCGCCGGCGTTGTCAGTCTTGAGCCGTTTGGGGGCCCGGCCGCCCTCACTGCCGCCGCCGTAGTAACGGCCACCGCCGCCTCCGCCGCCCGCCGCCGCCATCTTCACCATCGCTCCGGACCGCCTCCGCTGCTCGTCCGGCTGCTGCCTCTGCTCCAGCCGCCGACGCCGCTTCTCCGCCCGGGGCAGCAGCCTCCGCGACATGGCGGCGCAGAACCCGCCTCCCCCCGCCTCTCATTGGGGGAGGGACACGCCCGTCACCCGCCGCCCCCACCCGATAGGGGGAGCCACTGGTCCCGCCGCGGGGGGAGGGGAAGCCTCCATACGCCTTGCACGCCTATTGGATAAAGCTCACGCCCTTATGCAGGAGTGCCCGCCCTCATTTGTCTGGGGCACTCCTTATAGGCCAGAGCTTTCTGCCAGTCATTTCTCTGGCCCCGCCGCCTTAAAATAAACTCTAACTTGATTGGTTGGGTTTCTGGCAAGGCATGGCCTCCTTAGGAGTACCTGATAGGAGCAGCATACCCTCACTGTCAAAAGCCCCGCCTCCTTCCCACTTTCATTGGTTTTTCTCGCTAATCCATCAAACCAAAAGCCCCCTTCGCCTCTCCAAAAGGAAACAAGACGGCCCCTCCCTTTGCCTCTCTCCAATGGCTACTGCAGACGCCGATCTTCTGCTAGACGCCCGATTAGTCAATTGAGAGTGGAAAGAGTCCTCTCACTAGATGTTAGGCCCACTGGTGACCCCTGATTGGGTGAAAAAGGGGAACCCACTTTGGCGCAGTCTACGAAAGGATCAGGACCGAAGACGCATGCGCGAATCGCGTTCGGTCACCTCCGGAGGTGGGGCGACCCTCCACAGGAGGGAAGGCCTGGAGCACCAAGAGTGTGTGTTGACTCCTGTGAGCAGCACCGGCAGGGTAGACTCTTAGAAGGGCAATTGCCAGTGCAGCTCTGTACCGATCCCTACTCCTATTCCTCTCCATTGCTAACCTTCACAATGCCAGAGGGAAAATTTTTTTTAAACTCAATTTGACCCTTTCCCTCAGAATTAAACCATTTGCTGCTGCCGTCTACCTTATGACCCTGTCCAATTCGCCCGCGTCCTTTCACCACTTCACCTCTAAATTCAACCACAAATAACTCCTTTTAGTTTGCAGAAAGGGAAGACTCCCGCACCTCTCGATCTATGCCCGAGCAGGCTCTTCGAACTAGAACACTTTCATCCACTATCCCTCCTGCCAGAATTAGGGATTAACATACTAAAATTTCTCTTGTTCGTGCTCAGTTCACGCTGAAAAGCGTTCCTGGCCCTACCATCCCAGACCCTCGGTTTCCCTCATGATAACCCCTGATCGCTCAGGCCAACGGTTTTCACTCGACAGTCCTTACTATTCTGGGTTGTCAGTTTGGTGAATGCCCCTTTTCGTAGCATGAAAGTGCTTGTGTGATCTGTGTGTTGGTCTTAGTGAAACTGCCCACGACCCGCCCGCCACCAAGCGCCAGGCACAGCACCCGGCACAGTGCTAACTAGCTACTCGGCAAAGGCGAGCAGTTATGGTGTTCTGAGTGTCCTACCGGCCTCATTTCCTCTGGGACGGGTAGGGCTACCCATGCAAAGAACACCCACTCAGTCTCTAGGGTCCAACGACGGCCAACGCCCGGAAGGTGGGGGCGGGGTCCGGGGTTGACCCTAGGATCCGGCCCAAAGAACTCTATAACCTTACGGGGCTGTCTGCTGGCGGGCGGTGGGTGTGGGAGGGCGTGGGGAGGAGGGAAGGAGAATGGAAGAAGCTGAAGATCCTACGGAACCTTTCCACTCGGGCGAAAGGGGCTTCCTGAAATAGGATGTCCTCGTGGAAACTAAGTTTGAAATGGGGTCAGTGGCACTAAGTGGGATCAGCTTGGTAGCTCTGTGAGTTTGGGGAGATGAAAGTTGGGGTAGGCTGATCTGGATCTAAATCAGCTCTCAATCACCCCGGAAAGATCCGAAGGGGCCGGCCAAAAGGAGACGGGGTACAGCGAAGCGCCTCCAACACGTGATCCGAGCGACGGAATTAAGGCGGGGCGGGTCGGACTGAAGGGCGGGGTCGCGGAGGTCCCGACGTCAGAGGAATGCGGTGGGGGGAGGGGGAGAGAAGGGGCCCCTCCCCCTCCCCGCCCCCGCGCCTGGCCCGGACGCCCCTCGCGCCGGCGCGCGCCGACGGGACGCGGCGGAACCGTCCCCCGCGCGACACGTTCCAGGCCGCTCGCCCCCTCGAGCGCGTCCACGGCGGGCGACCGAACGGCCGCATTATCTGCACCCCCGAGCTCCCAGCTTGCGCCCCTCCCCCACCCGTTGCACGCGGACCGCGGCTGTGGGCCCGGGGCGGCGCCTCCCTCGGATCCCCCCGCACCCCTCCCCGACCCCTCGCCCCCAGCCCCTACCAGTTCGGCGGCGAGCCTGGCCGGCCGTCCGAGATCGAAAAGAGAGCAGACACTGGGAAGTTTTGGGGGAGGGAGGGGCGGGCCTTAAAGGGACCACGACCTTTTTCCAGCCGGGGGAAAAAACACGTGGGGGTGTTGTTGCGGGGGGAGACCGAGAGTTGCCCTGCAATTAAATGGAGGAAACAGCGCAAAAAGAGGATGGGAAGACTCCGCGTCCCTTTTCCCCAAACAACTCCAGCCTCTCAACACCCGCCCCACATCCCTCACAGAAAGTGGCACAGTTGTTTGGGCATTAATGCCTCTTTGCTCCTGGTCAGCCAAGTGTTGTGTTGGTTGAGGTGAATGTTGGGGCGCTCATTATACAGACGGGGAAATGAGCTCAGGGGACGCTAGCAAGTAACCCAGGATCCCACCGCTTGTAAGTGGCAGGAGAATTTGCCGCAAAGACCCGTAACCGCTGCAGTGCCTGTTATGGTATGGAGTGGGGGTGGGCTGGGGCTGCAGTATACCCTGGAGATTAAGAGCGTGGGTCCCGGGGTCAGACTGTCAGCTTTCAGATGTGGACGGTGAACCTACTAGCTCTGTGGCGTTGGAAAAGTGATTTCGCATTCTGAGGCCTCTGTTTGAGTTTGGGTGCAAGTTCACTCAACCTGCATCGTTGGCTGATCTTGAGAGGTGCTGAGAATATCCAAACGGGACCTCAGATCTACCTCCAGTTCAGAGACTGAGGCCGGGACCAGCTGAAGATTAACTAGCCTCTGATAAAACAAATCCTCCCCTCCTTAGCACCCTCAGGGCATAATCTAACCCTTGTGGGCCAATCTAAATCCACTCCCCTTGCCCTCCACATGGCATGAACACTGGTTTTCCTTCTGTTCATCAAATGCCCAAAGCTCATTCCTGATGCTGCACTGGCTACTAGTCTGTCTAGAGAACACTCTTCTCCCAAATCTTTGCTCCTCATTTGACAGGCCTTGGATCAAATGTCGCTTGCTGAGCACCCTGCCTAGTTAGCCCCCATACATAATCATGGTTTCCCATCTTTGCTCTTATTGACATGTGAAAATATCTAATTATTTAATTTTTGTCACCTCACTAGCATGTGGGCTCTTTGGGAGCCAGAAGTAGATATGTTTTAATTCCTCCAAGGACCATTCATTCATATAACAGATGTTTATTGAGCTCACACTATTTGGGGCATCTGGGATAAAATGATGAACAAGATAGGAACAAACCCCCTCCTTCCTGGAGTTTACAATCTTGTGTAAAAGATGCACAATTGCCAAGTAAAACATGTATCAGATGATGATAACTGCTCTGAAGATAGTAAAATAGGGAAGGCGGATGAGACATGCATGAGGGCAGTTGGCTCAGAAGGTGTTCAGGGGAAGCCTCGCTGAGAAGATGATATTTATTATTGTATTTTAAAAATTTAAATTTTTTCTGGCTATGCCACACTTAGTTCCCCAACCAGGGATTGAACCTGAGCCCCCTGCAATGGAAACACAAAGCCTTAACCACTGGACACCAGGGAAGTCTCTTTTATTATTATTATTATTTACAAGATGACATTTTAGCAAAGTCCTGAAGTGGAGAGAGAGGAGGTCATGTCGATGCTGGGGGAACATCCAGTGCAAAGGCCCTGAGGTGACAGTGTGCCTGATGTGTTCCAGGAATTGGGGCTTCCCTGTTGGCTCAGGTGGTAAAGAATCTGTCCACCATGCAGGAGATCAGGATTCAATCCCTGGGTCAGAAGGATCCCCTGGAGAAGGGATTAGCTACCAGTATTCTACAATATTCTTACTTGGAGAATCCCATGGACAGAGAAGGCTCCAGGCTGCAGTCAATGGGGTCACAAAGAATCAGACACTGCTGAGTGACTGACACTTTGTGGCAGGAGTAAAGGGAGGAAGGGGTACATGGTAAGTGATGACCTCAGGGAACAGGGAGAGGGCAGCTTGTGAGTGTCCTCCTGGGCCACAGGGAGGGGAGGACTTTGAGACGAGGTCTCAGGACGGTTATGAGCAGTGGAGGGCCCTGATCTGGGTCGGGTGTTCATGGGAGCCCTGTGGCTGTGGGCTGTGGGTGTGGGAAACTGTGGGAGGTGAGATGGGAGCAGGAAGACAGTGAGGAGGCTGAGTCAGTGGGAACGGCTGGAGAAGGTGGAAGAGATCAGGATGGGAGCTGTGGAGGGATTGAAGTGAGCAGGTTATGGATGTGTTTTGAACGTTGAGGTCACAGGATGGTCTGAGGGGTCAAAATTCCTCATGACTTAAAACTACCCCATCTGCAGGGCTTGTGGTGGTTTAGTCACTAAGTCGTGTCCAACCCTTGCAACCCCATGAACTGTACCCGGCCAGGCTCCTCTGTCCATGGGATTTTCCAGGCAAAAATTCTGGAGTGGGTTGCCATTTCCTTCTCCAGGGGATCTTCCTGACCCAGGGATTGAACCCGCATCTCTGGCATTGCAAGTTGATTCTTTACCACTGAGGCACAAATAATGCTTGCAGGGCTCATAGCGGTGGCCAACATCCCCAGCTATTTTTGGTCCTCTATCCACTAGGAGATGGGAGAAGGCAATGGCACCCCACTCCAGTACTCTTGCCTGGGAAATCCCATGGATGGAGGAGCCTGGTGCGCTGCAGTCCATGGGGTCGCTAGGAGTCGGACACAACTGAGCGACTTCACTTTCACTTTTCACTTTCATGCACTGGAGAAGGAAATGGCAACCTACTCCAGTGTTCTTGCCTGGAGAATCCCAGGGACAGAGGAGCCTGGTGGGCTTCCGTCTGTGGGGTCGCACAGAGTCGGACACGACTGAAGCGACTTAGCAGCAGCAGCAGCAGCCACTAAGAGATGCTGCATTTTTAAGGAGAATCTGTTCTCCCTCTCCGTTTGACAAAGACCTATTCCATGGCCTCCCAGGACCAGCTCTCCTGGGAGTGTGTCCATGTCAGTGTTGGGGGTGTGCATAACCACTCTAGAACACTTAGAGCAAAACCCAATCCAGAGGGAGGTGGGGGTTCCTCTGGCTTGTAACCTTAAAAAAAAAAAAAAACCCACAATTTTTTTTGTATTTTAAAATTTTATTTGTGTATTTACTTTTTGACCACCACATGGCTTGTGGGATCTGAGTTCCTGGACCAGGGATCAAACCCATGCCCCGTGTAGTAGAATCACCGATTCTTAACCACCAGACCACCAGGGAAGTCCCAATAATTTTTTAAATTGAAGTATAGTGGATTTATGATATTGTGTGTCCTTCCCATGGCCATACTTAGACCTTGTCTCACTAGCCACAGCCTCTTTAGAACCTCAGTTTCATGTGTGTTACTCTGTACCTATTGCCCATCTATTTCATTCCTTTCAGAAGCTCAACTCTAATAATTCATTAGCCCTACCGTGTTTCCATGGCCGCTCAGCTCCCTCGTACCTTCACACAGATTAAATTCCTTGACCAACCACTGTAATCACTGCACCCGACCTTATGCCCATTCTCTATACACTCCACCCTACTCATCTTGCAAAACCACAATCCTTATTAAATCTAAGGCTCTATCTATCACATGCCTGCATCTGTGCAGGTGAATGTGGGTGGAGAAAAATACACAATCATGTTAACTGGTCTCACCTTAAATTCATTCCCATGGACTTGGAATGGATGCACAATGGTGTGTCATAAATTTTCCTGTGTCCCCCGTCCCTTGGGCTTCCCTCGTGCCTCAAATGGTAAAGAATTCGCCTGCCATGCGGGAGACCTGGGTTCAATTCCTGGGTTGGGAAGATCCCCTGGAGGAGGGCACGGCAACCCACTCCAGTATTCTTGCCTAGAGAATCCCCTTGGACAGAGGTGCCTGGCAGGCTACAGTCCATGGGGTGGCAAAGAATTGGGCATGACTGAGCAACTAAGCGTGCATGTGTGTGCGCATACACGCACGCACGCACACATACACACATCCCTTGACTCTCCCAGAGGATATATCAGATCTTCTCCTCAAATCTCTACCAGCGGGTCTTCCTGGTTGTCCAGTGGCTAAGACTCCATGCTCCCAATGCACAGGGCCTGGGTTCCATCCTGATCAGGAACTAGATACCACATGCCACAGCAAAGACTGAAGATCCCACGTGCTGCAACTAAGACCTGCTGCTGCTGCTAAGTTGCTTCAGTCGTGTCCGACTCTGTGCGACCCCACAGACGGAAGCCCACCAGGCTCCCCCGTCCCTGGGATTCTCCAGGCAAGAACACTGGAGTGGGTTGCCATTTCCTTCTCCAATGCATGAAAGTGAAAAGTGAAAGTGAAGTCGCTCAGTCGTGTCCGACTCTCAGCGACCCCATGGACTGGAGCCCACCAGGAACCTCCGTCCATGGGATTTTCCAGGCAAAAGCACTGGGGTGGGGTGCCATTGCCTTCCCAAGACCTAGAACAGCCAAATAAATAAAATAATCAAACTCTCTAACAGCATATTCCTCTCAACAGTGTCTTTCTTCTTGCTTCCTGAGAGAACCACAGCCACTCTCCCCCCGCATCCCCTCTCCTGCATCTTCACCGCCCACTCCACCTTCCCACTTTTAAGTGGGGTAACTAGCCATGTTCCCATCTGCTGAGCTTCTTTTTTTTTTCCCCCTATGCATATTCTTATTTTTTTTTTCTTTACCTATTCAAGAAATTGGTCTCCTGTGGGCTCAGGGTCTCAGGAGAGAAATGTGACAAGCCCCAAAGCAGGAATAGGTCAGATTTCTTTTCTTTTTTTAAAGTCTCTTCAGGGCTTTGAACAGAAATAGCTTCATGGTCTGCTGGGCCTCAAATTGAAAACTCAGATGCCTTTAGGGGTTAATGGATAAAGCCGGCCTGGTAGGGAAAAATTCTCAGTTGCATTACACAGTTGCGACTTAATTTCCTCAAGCTTTGTTGAGATATGCCTGACTTTCAAGAAACCATACATATTCAAAGTATACAGTTGATGGGGACTTCCCTGGCAGTCCAGTAGTTGAGACTCCTAACGTCCAGTGCAGGGGGTGCAAGTTCGATACCTGGTCAAGGAATTGAGATCCCACATGCCACACAGTGCAGCCAAAAATAATTTTTAAAAATAAAATTAAAACTATAAAGTATACAGTTGATGAGTTTTGACTTACATATAAACCTATGAAAATACCACCACAGTCAAGATAATGCCCAAAAGAAACAAAAAAAAGACCTACTACTGTACAGCACAGGGAACTATACTCAATATTTCATGATAACCTATATGGGAAAAGAATCTGAAAAAGAGTGTACATATATATATGTATATATATGTATATATACACACACACACACAGACTTCCCAGGTGACACTAGTAGTAAAGAACCCACCTGCCAATGCAGGAGTTCGATCCCCAGGTAAGGAAAATCCCCTGGAGAAGGAAATGGCAACCCAGTCCAGTATTTTTGCAAGGAGAATCCCATGGACAGAGGAGCCTCGTGAGCTACAATCCATATTGTTGCAAAGAGTCGGACATGACTGAAGCAATTCAGCATGCACACATGCGAATATATATAATATATGAATCACTTAGCTGTACACCTGAACCTAACACATTGACATTGTAAATCAACTATACTTCAATAAAAAATAAGTTAATTAAAAATTTTTAAAAAGGGAACCTGAAAAAGAATATATATGTGTATAACTGAAACGCTGTGCTGTATACCTGAAGCTAACACAATATTGTAAATCAACTATCCTTTGATTAAAAAATAAAAGATGACTTCTCTGGTTGGGCCAGTAGCTAAGACTCCATGCTACCACTGCAGGGGCCTGGTTTTGATCCCTGATCAGGGAGCTGAATCCCCCATGCCACAACTAAAAGATTCCCACATGCTACAAAGAGGATGGAAGTTCCCATGTGCCACAACTAAGACCCAGTGCAGCCAAATAAATAACAACAACAACAAAAAAAGAAGCAGCAGGAGCGACGGCTTAACCATGAAAACAACAAAAATTAAAAATAAATGAATAAGTTAAATGTACGTTCTGAAGAACATCAAGAAAAAAAAAAGATAATGATGCAAAAGTAATGAACATACCCATCATGTCTGAATTTCCTCCTGCTTCTTGATAAACCCTTCATTCCTCACCTTTCCACACACACACATCCCCAGACAAGCACCAATCTACTTTCTACTGCTATTGGTTAATTTGCATTTTTTAGAATGATATTCTATAGTATGTACTCTCATGTCTGGCTTTTTTCCTTCAATATAGTTCTTTTGAGATTCGTATATGTTTAGCAATAATTAATTCTTTTTATTTCTGAGTACTGTTCCATTGCATGCAATAGTTTATTTATCAAGTCACCACAATTTGTTTATGAGTCACCCACTGGTGGACATTTAGGTTATTTGTAAATTTTGGTAATGACAAACGAGGGTGTGATGAACATCGATGTACATGTCTTTTTTTTTTTTTAATCTTATTTATTTGGCTGAGCTGGGTCTTGGTTGTGGCGTGTGAGATCTAGTTCCCTGACCAGGGATAGAACCTGGACCCAGTGCACTGGAAGTTCGGAGTCTTAACCACTGGACTACCAGAGAAGTCCTGATGTGCAAGTCTTTGTGTAGATAATTTTCATTTTTTTAGCCTATATACCCAGGAGTGGAATGCTTGGATCATATGGTGGGTATATATTTAACTTTTAAAGAAAAGTCATTTTCTGTAGTAGTGTACCACAGTGTCCAACCAACATCTATTACTTAAAAATATATATATTATTTATTTATTTATGGCTATGTGAGGTCTTTGCTGCTGCTCAGGCTTTTCTCTAGTTGTGGAGAGCAGGGGCTGCTCTCTAGCTGTGATCTTCTCATTGCAGTGGCTTCTCTTGCTTTAGGCACAGGCTCTAGGGCGTACACGATGCAGTAGTTGGGGTGTGTGGGCTCAGTAGTTGCAGCTCCTGAGCTCTAGAGCACAGGCTCAGTAGCTCTTCCCCAACGAGGGATGGAATCCGTGTCTCCTGCATTGGTGTGTGGATTCTTCACTACTGAGCTACCAGGGAAGCCCTCAACTTCTATTACTTTTAACAACACCAATAATAAACTGGTTTAAAATTTAGTATTTATTTTAATTCATTCATTCCTTGATCAGACAAATATCTACTGGGTACTGCCAGTACCCAGTAGACTAGACCCTGTTCTAGACACTGGGGATTCAGTAGTGAACAAGACACACAAAATTCCCACTCTTGGGCAGCTGGTGTTCGACTTAGAGCCTCTCTCAGCCCAGGTGTGTTGGTTTTCTAGGTTGGGACCACACACACGCAAAGGAGACGGATGACATGGTCCAAATCCTGGCTCTGCCATTTCCTAACTATATGGCCTGGGCAAAACCCCTTATCCCTGAGTCTTACACTGTGAAAAGGGGATGCTGATAATACCATCTTTACCTCCTAAGGTTGTGGCATTGTTGATTCACAAACTGGCCCCCGGACATAGAGGGTCAGAAGATGCCAAGAAAGAGGCATGTGCAGATAGAAAAGTGAAAGTGTTAGTCACTCAGTCCCGTCCGACTCTTTGTGACCCCGTGGACCATAGCTTGCCAGACTCCTCTGTCCATGAAATTCTCCAGGCAAGAATACTGGAGTGGTTTGCCATTTACTTCTACAGGGGCTCTTTGTGACTCAGGGGTCGAACTCGGGTCTCTTGCATTGCAGGCAGATCCTTTGCTGAGTCACCAGAGAAAACCTGGTGGTAGACAGCAGGTGTAACAAGCAAGGGAAAGTTCATAGGAGGCTTATCTTGGGCAGCCAAAAGATGAGCAGATCTCTGCACCCACCTGCAAGAATCTTCAAACTCTATGTACAGAGGCCTTGACTGGGCCGTCAGGTATACCATCTAGATGGTCTCAACAACACCCTACTTTCCCAGGGTTGTGTGCCCTTGGAACAACTCCCATTGTGAGAACAGTGGGCAGTGTACATTCCAAGGACAGGGGAGGGGATGAGGAGCCTCTGATGGCCTGGGTCCAGCTCTCAGGTCAACTTGCAGCAGGCAGGCAAGCCACTAGACATTAGTTAGTATCTACCCTTGGGTTGCTGGAGAGCCAGAGAATAAATAAGCGAAACAAAGCATGCCTCTTTAAGGGTCATGAAAGGCTTGCAGTGATTTTGATTAGCACTTCTTGAATGATGAGTGATATTTATTGTCTTTTCAAGGCTTCTCTGATGGCTTGATGGTAAAGAATCTGCTTGCAATGCAGGAGATGTGGGTTCGATCTCTGGGTTGGGAAGATCCTCTGGAGGAAGAAATGGCAACCTGTTCCAATATTCTTGCCTGGGAACTCCCATGAACAGAGGAGCCTAGCGGGCTACAGTCCATGGGGTCTCAAAAGAGTTGGACACGACTGAGCACATTATCTTTTCATGAGCCTTTTAGCCACATGCATATCTTTTTTGGAGAAATCTCCATTTAATTCCTTTGCCTGTTTAAAAAATTTTATTGTTTGGGTTTTGTTGTTGTTGTTGCTGAGTTTTAGAAATCATATATATATATATATCATATATATTCTGGATATTAACCCCTTATGATTTGCGGATACTTTCCCCTATTCCATGGGTTGATTTTACATTCTGCTGATTGTTTCCTTTCATGCATACTTTCCCACCCCCTCACCCTCTGGTCATGCTGTGTGGCTTGCAGGATCTTAGTTCCCCTAGAAGGGACTGAAACCAGGCCCACAACAGTGCAAGTAACAAGTCTTAACCACTGGAATGCCAGGGAATTCCCCACATTCTAAAATTTTTGATGTATTACAGTTAATCTTTGTTGTCTGTCCTTTTGGTGTCATATGCAAGAAATCATTGCCAAATTTAATGTCACAGAACTTTCCCCTATGTTTTCCTCTAATAGATTCATAGTTTTTACATTTAGGTCTTTCATCCATTTCAGGTTAGTTTTTGTATATGTTTTTAGAAAAGGGTCAAACTTTATTCTTAAAAAAACAATTTTTAAAATTTTCTTGGCTGTGCTGTACAGCATGAGGGATCTTAGTTCCCTGACCAGGGATCTAACCTAGCCCCCTGCATTGGAGACATGAAGTATTAACCACTGGACTGCAAGAGAAGTCCCCCAACTTAATTCTTTTGCACGTGGGTATCCATCCATTTTTCCCAATTCCATTCATTGAAAAGACGATTCTTCCCCAGTCAAATGATATGAAACCTTTGTCAGAAATCATTTGATCATTGCTGCTGCTGCTAAGTCACTTCAGTTGTGTCCGACTCTGTGCGACCCCATAGACAGCAGCCCACCAGGCTCCCCCATCCCTGAGATTCTCCAGGCAAGAACACTGGAATGGGTTGCCATTTCCTTCTCCAATGCATGAAAGTGAAAGGTGAAAGTGAAATTGAAGTTGCTCAGTCATGTCCGACTCTTGGCGACCTCATGGACTGCAGCCCACTAGGCTCCTACGTCCATGGGATTTCCCAGGCAAGAGTACTGGAGTGGGTTGCCATTGCCTTCTCCATTGACCATACTTGTGAGCATTTATTTCCAGAATTTGTATTTTTAACAAATTGCTGCTGAGAATCATTGATACATAGTATCAGATTGTTACAGGAAGAGTGTTACTGCTTCTGTTACAAAGTCCAAGCTCTTTCTACTGATCCTAGGCCATGAAAACAAGGTGTTGAGGCAAGGAATTCGACTTTATTTAGAGAGGTGACTGACCAAGAAGATGGCAGGCTCAGATCAGATCAGATCAGTCGCTCAGTCATGTCCGACTCTTTGCAACCCCATGAACCGCAGCACGCCAGGCCTCCCTGTCCATCACCAGCTCCCGGAGGTCACTCAGACTCACTTCCATCAAGTCAGTGATGCCATCCAGACATCTCATCCTCTGTCGTCCCCTTCTCCTCCTGCCCTCAATCCCTCCCAGCATCAGAGTCTTCTCCAGTGAGTCAACTCTTCGCATGAGGTGGCCAAAATACTGGAGTTTCAGCTTTAGCATCATTCCTTCCAAAGAAATTCCAGGATTGATCTCCTTCAGAATGGACTGGTTGAATCTTCTTGCAGTCCAAGGGACTCTCAAGAGTCTTCTCCAACACCACAGTTCAAAAGCATCAATTCTTCGGCACTCAGCCTTCTTCACAGTCCAGCTCTCACATCCATACATGACCACAGGAAAGACCATAGCCTTGACTAGGCGAAACTTTGTTGGTAAAGTAATGTCTCTGCCTTTGAATATGCTATCTAGGTTGGTCATAACTTTCCTTAGATGGCAGGCTAATGTCTCAAAATAACCATCTTATCTGGGTCTGGATATCAGGTTCTTTTAAATATCAGAGATGATGAGGAGATAAGGAAACAAAGTAACATGGTCATTAATCTTGCAAATATCTCCTAGAATGGCAAACCTCAGGGAGATGTGTTCATTTCTTCCTTCCTGCCATATACAGGTGAACAGGGTTCTGAACAGAGGCACTTTAATAGTCAGGCAGAGGGGCAGGATTCTCTGAGGCGGGCCATTATGTATGATCATAATAATAAAAGCAAGTCAGAGAAACAGTTTCAACATGGAATCAGAATTGACTTCTCCATGCAACACTTCCAGGGTCTGAGTGAGGATTCTTTTCTAACACTCAGACATGAATTTTTTGAGGAGACACCCTTGCTGATAAAGCAAGAGACTTTATTGGGAAGGGGCACCCAGGTGCAGAGCAGCAGGTTAAGGCAACCCAGGAGAGCTGCTCTGCCACATGGCTTGCACTCTCAGGTTTTATGGTGACGGGATTAGTTTCCAGGTTGTCTCTGGCTAATCATTCTGACTCAGGGTCCTTCCTGGTGGTGTGTGCATCTTTCAACCAAGATGGATTCCAGCGAGGAAGATTCTGGGAGATTGGCAGGACACAGCATCTCCTCCCTCCTCCTTTTGGCCCCTTCCAAATTCTTCTGAGTTAGTTTTTTTACAAGACATACAATGGGCTGGTGTGCTCCCTCCTTTTGTCTCCTCCTGAATTCTGGTTATTTTTTGGTGACAGCACCCTGTTTTTTAATCAGGACCTCCTGTTGTGAGACAACTCAGGCAAGCGGTTAGCATCATGCCTGGCCAAGGCAGGTGGTTTTGGTCAATGGTTCCCTAACAAGATAAACAGGAAGGGAGGCTGCACTTTTTGAGAAGTCATAAAGAAGATGATGCAGAGATGTGAGTTCAATCTCTGGGTGGGGAAGATCCCCTGGAGAAGGAAATGGCAACCGGCTTCAGTATTCTTGCCTGGGAAATCCCATGGACAGAGGAGCCTGGCAGGCTACCATCCATGGGGCTGCAAAAGAGCTGGACAAGTTGAATGACTAAACAACCACTGCCACAACAATAAACTCTGAGCCTTATTCTATGTTCATTGTAACACATTAGCATATGTTAAATAACACACCCACAGGCACCAGGACAGTTCCAAGGCAGATCATAAAAGGCCAAAAAGTGGGCAGTGGTGGCCCAGTTTCTGGAAATCCCTGCCCCTTCCCCAAAATAGTTAAAATATTGTTTGTTCATTAGCATATGAAATTACCCAGCCTATAAAAACTAACACCCGCCCACCCCCACCCCCCATACCCCACAGCCTCTCTCACCTGAGATGACATACATTCTGTCTATGGAATGTGTATTTCCCAAGACTGCTCTCACTTTCTGAGATGATCCTTGTTCTGCTTGTGGAATGTGTTTCTCTCTAAATAAAGTTGCTTTCACTTTACCACGGCTTGCTATTAAATTCTTTTCTGCCCGAAGCCATGGATCATAACTTGGCAGCCCATCCCGAATCCTTGGCAGCCTACCCCATCAAGACCTGGGATGTGACCATTCTCTCGCTCCCCCTTCTCTTGCAACACAGGTAGAGGAAAGTCTGGCAAAGGCCCTGGGCTGGGTGGATGCCTGGCAGGTGTGGGGAGCAATGAGGAGGTGAGTGAGGCTGGAGCAGGTGAATGAGGGGGTGAGTGGGAGGAGGTAAGAGTCTGGCAGGTCCTATGGGAACTTGTGGACTTCGAGGGGCCTTCACCTGGAGTGAGCTGGGCCATGTGACCTGGGCAAATGGTGGAACTTCAGGATGAGAAGAGGCCTCAAGACCAAGACAGTGGGTTGTCTCCAGTTGACTTCTATGACTAGGCCCTAGGATGAACCAGGGGGAAGTGGGAGGCTTATTGCATTAAACAAACAAAATTTCCTCTCAGGTTAAAATTTCTTCCCAACATGGTGGGAGGAGGGCTCAACTTAGATATCAAAGAATAAAAAAATAAAATCATGTTTCTTGTACACCTAATTTTTGGCCTGAGAGGTAGACCTCTGATCTATTTTTTAAATTTCCTCTGGCTGCCACTTGGAGGGCATGGGACAGGATTCCCAGGACTGGGAGCCAGGAGGCAGGGGGAGGCTGGGGCTGGACCATGATGGAGCTGTGGAAGGGGAGAAAGTGGGGGAAAGAGGGAGGAGAGGAAGGGTCCAGGGTGAGGCTTGGGCTCTGGTCTAGGGACTTGGGGATCATGAGAGCCCCTTGAAATGCAGACTAGAAGGAGGAATGGGTTTCTGGGAGATGCTGTGGCCAGTTTGGGACATCATGGGAATGGGAGTCCAAGAGGGGGTATCCAGTAGGAAGCCTAGAGCTTCAGAGTGAAGCCAAAGCCATAATTAACCAATGATACTCCAAACATCAGCTATTTAGTTTCACTTTCCCATACTTTGCCTCATACCCATGTGTCACCTCGGAGAAGGCAATGGCACCCCACTCCAGTACTCTTGCCTGGAAAATCCCATGGATGGAGGAGCCTGGTGGGCTGCAGTCCATGGGGTCGCTAAGAGTCGGACACGACTGAGCGACTTCACTTTCACTTTTTCGCTTTCATGCATTGGAGAAGGAAATGGCAACCCACTCCAGTTTTCTTGCCTGGAGAATCCCAGGGGCAGGAGAGCCTGGTGGGCTGACGTCTATGGGGTCACGCAGAGTCGGACACGACTGAAGTGACTTAGCAGCAGCAGCAGCAGCAGCATGTGTCACCTATACACTTAGCTACTTAATCATTTTCTTTAAATTGATTCACTTTTTAAAAAATTAAACACATTTATTTATACAGGAAACATCATTTCACTCCAGGAAGTAGAAAACTGCCATAAACAGAATAGAATAGTACAAATAAATCCAATGATTCATCAAGGATCAAAGAGAGATGTTGAGAATATGGGCTAAAAAGTTGTTGGTAGACAAGTTATTCAGGGTCTCAAGATACCGCCCACAGAGTGTCAAAAAGCTGAATTGTGTTCCCTCCCCAAATTTATATGTTGAAGTCATAACCCCTGGAACTCAGAATGTGACTATATTTGGAGAAAGGGCTTTTAAGAGGTGGGTGATTAAGCGAAAGTAAAGTCATACAGATGGGCTCTGATGCAACATGAAAGAAAAGAAAGAAAGAAAGTGAAGTTGCTCAGTCGTGTCCGACTTTTTGCGATCCCATAGACTGTAGTCAACCAGGCTTCTCTGTCCATGAGATTTTCCAGGCAAGAGTACTGGAGTGGGTTGCTATTTCCTTCTCCAGGGATGCAACATGAGTGGTGTCCTTACACAAAGAGGAGATTAAAACGCAGACACACACGCAAAAGAGACCATGTGGGGACTTCCCTGGTAGTCTAGAGGCTAACACTGCACTCCCAATGCAGGGGGCCTGGGTTTGATCCCTAGTCAGGGAACTAGATCCCACATGTTGCAACTAAGTTCACATGCTGCAACTAAAAATCCCCTCATGCCGCAACTAAGACCCAGCACAGCCAAATAAATAAAATAAATATTTTTAAAAATACCCACTCCAGTATTCCTGCCTGGAGAATCCCATGGACAGAGGAGCTGGGTGCTTGGCAGGCTATGGTCCATGGGGTCACAAAGCGTTGGACACAACTGAAGCGACTGAGTAAGAGTACTGTATATAAAATAGGTAAACAGCAAGGACCAAGTGCATAGCACAGGGAACTGTACTTAGCATCTCATAATAACCTGTAATGGAAAAGAATCTGAAGAATATATATATATATACACACACGCATATATATTCTTTAAATATTCTTAAAACTAACACAACATTGTAAATTAACTATACTTTAGTTTTAAAAAACAAACTCAAAAGCTGAGTCCCCACTGAGATTCCAGGGGAAAATCCGTTCCTTGTCTTTTCCAGCTTCTAGAGGATGCCTACATTCTTTGGCTCCTAGCCACATCACTCCAACCTCTGTGTGCATCATCATATCTCTTCCTCTGACTCTGATCTCCCTGCCTCCCTCTTATAAGGGGATTACATTGGGCCCACCTGAATCCAGGATAATCTCCCCATTAATTTAATCACATCAGTAAAGTCCCTTTTGGGCTTCTCTGATGGTAAAGAATTCACCTGCAATGCAGGACACCCAGGTTTGATCCCTGGGTCAGGAAGATCTCTGGGAGAAGGAAATGGCAATCCACTCCAGTATTCTTGCCTGGGAAATTCAACGGACAGAGGAGCCTGGTGGGCTACAGTTCATGGGGTCGCAAAGAGTTGGACACGACTGAGAGACTAACACTATCACTTTTCAAAGTCCCTTTTACCACTTAAGGTAAAATATTCACAGATTATGGGTATTAGCAGGTGGACATCTTGGGAGGGGCATTATTCTGTTTACCCCAGGGAGGATCCAGTCAGAGAAGCTCTAGTTTTAGACAGCAGTGCCTGAGAGAGCCTCACTAAGAAGGTGATGTCTACCTAAGGGTCTGAAAGAAGAGAAGGAAGGAGCAAGGTGGATATTGGGGAATGGCATGCCAGGAAAGAGGAACAGCCAATGTAAAGGTTCAGAGGTCTTTCCTCAGACCTGTCTCCTTTTCCTGGAAACCCCCGCCTCTAAACGACAGGGGTCAGAAGTTGGTGCTGTCCCAGATGCCTCCTGAATCTTGCTTGTGGGGCAGAAGGGTCTGAGATCTCTAATCATCTTTCATAATCTCTATCGCCCATGGTTCCTCAAAGGGCAGCTTGGCCTGCGGGGAGAGGCAGGAGCCTGGGTCAGAAAGGAAACAGGTCCAGCCCTCCCTGACACCCGCAGTCCTGAGGAGAGATCACCTGGTCCCCGGAGGGGCTCTGTCTGTGCAGCGTCCGCCTGCGGTGCCACTGGCGCAGAGAGGCCCGGACCTCAGAGCTGAGCCCCTTGTGAGCACGGGCCGTGTCGGGCTCGTAGTGGGCAATGTGGTACAGCGCCCCAAACCACGTGGTCAGGTAGTACCCGGCTACGGGCAAGAAGAGGAGGTCAGCGCAGCCATCTCGGCTTCCCCAAGCCCAACACCACCTCCCCTCAACCCCGCGCAGGTTGCCCGCCTTCCCGCCCACTGCAGGCAGGGGGCCTAAGGTGCCTCTGGTCGGGTCCCGGGGTTCTGAGGCTGAGGGCTCACCTTCTCCCCGTAGTTCGTCCGGATCCAGGAGCTCCATGAGAAACTCTACGTCCAGCTGCGTCTCCCCAATGTCTGGACTCCAGATCAGTTCCTCTGTCAGCGCTGGCAGGAAGGCGTCGGCCCCCAGGGGCTCTAAGGGAGGGGAGGACAGGCTCTGGGGTTGGAGGGGACGTGCTGGCAACTTCCATCCCATCCCCAAGACCGCGAGTGCTGGCTACCCTTCCACTTTGCGGGATATGCAAACGACCCTCACTAGATTCCCCAGGTCCGCATAGAGCTTGCCATCTTCTCCCGCTGGACGTGTGCACAGCCGCCTGCTGTCTGGCTCCCACAACCCTCAAGTCACTCCACATCCAGGTAGACTCAAGACTCCTACTTTACCTTGGCTCTCCCCACAAGCCAGACCCTCGTAGACGTCACTGCACACCGCCAGCAGGAGCGACACCTTGCGGCGCGGGGCGCAGGCAGCGTGGAGGTGCGCCAGGCGCGCATGAATGCGGCTCCGTAGGGCGGGGGCGGGGCTTCGCCTCTCACGCCCCGCCCCCTGGGCTCCCGGAGGCCCCGCCTCCGCCCTCAGGGCTACCTGTCGCCGCCGTAGTTGCCGCAGCTCTGGGGCTCGGAGCGTGCGGAGTCGCATCCACAGGGCGGGCTTCAGAGGCGCCAGCACCGCGCGGTACAAGGCCGCCTCCACTGCGGGGCCTGTAGGGGTTGAGATGGGGTTAGGCAGGGCCGCCAGGTTGACCCATGACACTTTGTCTCCACTGACCCACCATCACCAATCACCACCCCTCCCTAGCCTCTGTACACCCACTTGTGTGTACACGTAGGTGTGAGCACATGTGGAAGAAGGATCCTGGGTATGAACAACCGCTTGGGAGAGAGAATATGCACTGTCACACATGCGTGAAACGGAGCAGTGGTGAACAGAGTAGGTGTTGCTACATGTGGGACAGGGTGCGTGAGTAGAAAAGGAAACAAGTGCTCAGAGATGGAGAGAACGAAGTTGGATGTGAACACCGATGTAGGGCCAAGAGATGGCAAAAGGGAACATGTGGGGGTTCCGAGAGTGTGCCTCAGTTCCCTGTCAGTCCTCCCCCTTACCTAGCTCCTCCTCCTTCTGGGGGGTCCCAGGCCCCCTGCTTGCGAAGACAGCTCTGACATCGGGATCCTTTGCTAAGTGATCCTGGAGGTCAGTAAGGAGGTTCCGGACGTCCTGAAGCAGCTCTGTGGCTGGGTCCCCAGGCCTGTGGGGGCCCCCAGCACCTGAGGTGAGGCGTGCCCGGAAGCTCCGGAACTGCTTGGCCACGTAGCTGCTCCGGGCCCTGGCTAGAGCCCGGATGTGCTGAGTGAGCATGTCCTCAGGTCCTTCTTCATCATCTTTGTCATCCTCCTCCTCCTCATCCTCCTTCTCCTCCACCAGGCTGGCCAGAGCTGGCCTAAGATGGTGTTCCTCTGGGCTGAGCGGGCCTTCCACCCAGGAGACGCGGTGAGGGGCTGGGTTCCTGGGGGCTGATGTGAGGAGAGGGTTGGGTTCCACAGAAGGGCAGCAGCAGCTCCTTCATCCCTCAGGGGTCCCGGGCCCTGCTTATCTAACCTGGACCGTGTCTCTCCACAGTCTCTGGAGTTGTTTCTGGCGGGGTCTGCTCCGTCCCCCATCCTCTGTGGGTCTCTAGGTAGAGCTTGTTCACCAGGAAGACCACTCTCCTTGAGGCGTTGAGATGGATGCTGCCGATCTGCAGAGGATCTGGGGGACAGCAGGAGTGAGGTGTCCCAGGTGTCCAAGCGGCCAGCCTTGGAGTCTTAGTGTTCAGCCTCATTACTAGAGGAACTGAGATTCAGTTCCTGGTACCTCCTCACTCAGACCCAGGAGCTGAGCACCACCCCCCTCAACTTTTTCAGATCCCCTTGTGCTGTGTGCTTAGTTGCTCAGTTGTGTCCACCTCTTTGCAACGCCATGGACTGTAGCCTGCCAAGTTCCTCTGTCCATGGGGATTCTCTAGGCAAGAATACTGGAGTGGATTGCCATGTCCTCCTCCAGGGGATCTTCTCAACCTAGGGAATGAACCCAGGTCTCCCGTATTGCGGGCGGATTCTTTACCATCTGAGCCACCAGGGAAGCCCCTCCAGTCCCCTTTATCCTCCCTCAAACCCTGTAGTTTGGTCCCCCAGGTACCATCCTCCTGGACCGAGGAGGTGGATAGGTGGACTCTTTCTCCCTTAGAGTATCATGTCTCACCTGTGTTTTGGTCTTCGGGCCCCAGGGTAGGAGGGGGCAAGAGCAATGTTCTAGGCAAAATATCCCTGAGAAAAGATAAGCAGGAGCCACAGTGTGAGTGGGGTGTCATAGGGAAGAATCCTCCTTAGCACCTTTGATGGATGACCTGTACCTGCTGGCTGATAGGAAGGCCAGGAGATGGGGCAGATCTGGCATGCAGAGCTTAGAGGATTCCAGACACATACCTGGGGTAGTGGAGGGGAAAGAGGGCAAGAAGGAATAAGTTAGAAAACTTGATGGGTAGCAGCATTCTTTTTTCTGGGACTCTCTCTTCCCCAGTCCTGCAGTTCCCCCCAAGAACCTTCAGAACAGAAAAATTTCTAGCTGTTGCAATCCCCTTCTTTTCCTGTATTCTTATGCTAGCATTCCACTTATGCCACCAAATATGATTCATTGATTAGGCAATATTTATTAAGATAACTATTTTCAGGCATTGGAGATAACATTTGTCAAAAGACAGATACATTCACTCCCTACCTGTAGCTTACCTTTTAGTGGAGGGAGATGAAAATGAATGAACAAACAAATAATGCTAAGTGTATAGTGTATTGAGTGCCATAAATGAAATAGAGTGATTGAAAGTGACTAGGGCTATCATTAACTGTGGTGGTCAAAGAAGATTACATTTCTATAGAGGTAGAAAGGATGGAGACTAAACTAGCCATTCAAGGAAGGACAGTCATACAGGAAAAACAAATACAAAGGCCCTGAAGTTAGGACACATTTAGCCTGCTCAAGGAACAGAAAAAACAGTCTCTAGAGCAGAGAGAATGATGGGCAGTAGTGAGCAAGTGCTAATCATAATCTTATAGGCCATGATAAGGAGTTTATTTTTTAAATATTTATTTATTTGGCCATACTGGGTCTTAGTTGCAGCCTGTGGGATCTTCATTTTGGCATGAAAACAGTTGCAGCATCTAGTTTCTCAACCAGGGATTGAACCCGGGCCCCCTGCATTGTGAGCATGGAGTCTCAACCACTGGACCACCAGGGAAGTCCCATGAGAAATTTAATGTTTATCTAAAATGTTGCAGGGCTTCCCTGGTGGCTCAGAGACTAAAGTGTCTGCCTGCAATGCGGGAGACCCAGGTTTGATCTCTGGGTTGGGAATATCTCCTGGAGAAGGAAATGGCAACCCACTCCAGTATTCTTGCCTGGAGAATCCCATGGATGGAGAAGCCTAGTAGGCTACAGTCCACGGGGTCGCAAAGAGTCAGACACGACTGAACAACTTCACTTTCTTTTTTTTTTTTAAAGATGTTGCATGTCCTTTGCAGGGTTTAAGGCAGGCATGTATAACATCTGGTTAGTGTTTCAAAAGACCACTCTGGCTGCTATGTCCATAATGGACTGCAGGAAGAAAAGGGTGGGAGCACAGAGACCAGAGAGGTGGCCACTGCAATTGTCTGGGCAAGAGGTGGTGGTGGTTAGGATTAGGGTGATGAAGGTAGAGAGGATTAAGAAGATTCAGGAGATATTTTACAATGAAAAATGACTGATCTTGGTGATAAATTTGCTGTGGACTGGAAACTTGAGGGTAGGCTCCTCACCTCCAGGAAGCTTCTGGATCTGGTAGGTGTTGACTTCCCCTAGTGAAGATCCTGTCTTCAACACCAGGACCTGTCTGGGATCATGTCCTATGACCAGGAAACTCTTGGGGAAGGGAGACAAAGGCCAGGTTGAAGAGGAGTTCTGCAGAAGTCTATTACTATTGCCTGCCTAGTATCCATTCCCTTTATTTTGGGTCCCACACCCCAAATTTCCTTTAGAAAACTCTATTCCACTCTCTATTCTAGGTCCTGCAGGTTGGACTAACTCTCCCAAGAGCCCTAAGTGTGGGTCCATGACCTGACCTAGCCAATAGGATTGAGTGTTCTCTGACTACTGTGGTTAGTTCAGAGATGGGCATGTGAACCAAATCCAGCCAATGGAAATCTCCCGCAGGAGCTCTTTGGAAAGAGGCCTCTTTTTACACTAGGGTTGCTAACCTGGTAAGATGTGGCCCTGTGCTTGGGCCAGCCATCTAGAATTGCTTTATCCAAATCTATTCCCTACTCCTTGCAGAACTCTAGCTTTGTTCAGGGCATTAACAGGCCCAGCCATAGAAGATAGATAGTGATCAATGTAGGCACTGGTTCTCACCTCTGGCTGCATAACTCCCAGGAGAGCTTTTATTTTTTGGTTTGTTTGCTTTCTGGCTGCACAGCATGGCTTGTAGGATCTTAGTTCCTCCACCAGGGATCAAACCCGAGCCCTCAGCAGTGAAAGCTCGGAGTCCTAACCACTGGACTGCCAGGGAATCCTTTCCAGGTGAACTTTTAAAAAATATTGCTACCTGGGCCTTGTCTGTATATTCTGGATCAATTGTGAAGGCTTTTGTTTTTGCTGGTAAAAGGAAAAAATGCAGCTGGTGCCTCCTTTCTTCCTTCCTCCTGCCTGGAATGCACACATGTGCTTGGGTCTGGGGCAGCCACTGGGCAACCATAAGGGAAGTCTAGGAGAACTGCTGAGATGTCCTTGATGTCGTTTGAGGAGCAGAACTAGAGCCTTCAGCTGTCTTTCTGGTTATGTTAGAAAGATAAATGCCTACTTATCAAGATATTGAAGAACAAGTGTTTATTTGCACTGAAAAATATTTAGAATTTCCCAAAGTTTAAAGCAAAGCCAAGGAATTCCCTGGAGGTCCAGTGTTAGGACTCTGCACTTCCATTGCAGGGGGCCTGGGTTCAAGTCTTGGTCAGGAAATTAAGATCTCAGAAGCTGTGCAGTGTGGTTAAAAAAACAAAACAAAACAAAACAAAAAACAAGAAATGGGATGAAGAGAAATATATATATGTAGTCTGATGTTCAAGATCCAGATAACCCTAAAATTACTTTTACTTTTGGACTTTTTGTGCTTCCCTGGTAGCTCAGATGGTAAAGAATCTGTTTATAACGCAGGAGACCCGAGTTTGATCCCTGGGAAAATCCCTTGGAGAAGGGAATGACTACCCACTCTAGTATGCTTGCCTGGAAAATCCCAAAGACAGAGGAGCCTGGCAGGTTACAATCCATGAGGTCACAGAGAGTCGGACATGACTGAGCGACTAACACTTTCACTTTCACTGGTCTTTTCTGGTCTTTTCAGTCATGTGAATCAATAAGCAGGATTTCAGTTTGCCTGGTTTGTGTTGTGCTTGTCCCTGGCAACCGGCAGGGTCCTAACTGGTTCAGGGTGTCATGGGGAGGGTCAAAGAGGGTGCCTGGGGGTGAGTACTTACCCCTGGTGGCCACAGGTCCAGAAGGGCTTTCGCACTGTGGGCATCCAGCTCTGGGATCTGCCACACCCCCCATGTCCTCTGAAGGCGAAGGAGTGACTCTGGGGTCCCAAGGACCCTTAAGGGGGTCTCACCAGCTCCATTCGCCTGTGATGGGATTAGTCTGGGACAGGCAGGGACCAGGAGACCAGGGGACAGAGGAAGGCAGTTGGACACTGAGATGGGGTCAGAGGTACAGGAAGGGGAAGCCTGGGGGCAAAGGGTCAGAGATGGGGTTCTGGGTCCTGTCTGGGGGTGGGCGGGAGTTGGATGTATGGGGCTTCTGAATCCAGGGAGGCAGAGATGGCCTCAGCAACCCTCACCTCTCTTGGTCCGTGGGGCCTGCTGAGGCCTTGTCCTCTGGCTGGGCTGTCATCCTCAGGATGCAGGAGGCCAGGGAGCCATGGTCTGGCCTCTGGCAGGGAGGAAAGTATGTCTCAAGGCTGTTCCAGCCCAGGGGTAATATTCTAAATATGTACAACCCACATGGCAGAGACCTTGACCAACCAGGATGGACTTGAGACCCCTCGCTGTGCCGGGTGTTAATTCTTCAGTTCCTGGGTGGTGGGGAGATCTGGGGATCCTAGCGGGGAGGCTGGTAGGGGGAGAGGGAGGGGGAGGTAGGGGGAAAGGGAGAGAACTCAAAATAGCAGCTATTTACCAAGTGGTATAGGGTAATTTTTTTTAGGGAAGCCCAGGTGCTCAGCTGTAAAGAATCTGCCTGCCAATGCAGGAGAAGCGGATTTGATGCCTGGGTCAGGCTGATGCCCTGGAGAATGAAATGGCAACCCACTCCAGTATTATTATTTTTTTTTCATTGAAAAAATATTTACTTGGCTGCACCAGGTCTTATTTGCAGCATGTGGGATCTTCAATGTTTGCTGCAGCCTGCAGTTTCTTCAGCTGTGGCATGTAGGATCTAGTTCCCTGACTGGGGATCAAACATGGGCCACCTGCATTGGGAGTGTGCAGTCTTAGCTGCTGGACCACCAGGGAAGTCCCCCACTCCAGTATTCTTCCCTGGGAAATCCTATGGACAGAGGAGCCTACAGTCCATAGGATCACAAAAGAAAAGTTGGACAGGACTTAGTGACTAAACAATAACAGGGTAATATTTTATATTTTAACATCCAGTGAAGCCTTATGAAAGTGGACCAAATGAATAACAACCATTGTCAAAACCCAGGGCCTGGAAAAGGACTCTGCCTATTGTAGACACTCTGTAAATGTGATAAATGTTATACGATGTCTCTGCTTCCTCCCTTCCCTGATCACAAAGGGACCTTCAAATATTTTCTCCCAAGGTTTTGTCACGAGAGATCTCAAACAGAAAAATTAAAATAGGAACTTCCCTGGTGGTCCAGTGGTTAAGAATTGGCCTTCCGATGCAGGGGATTCAGCTTTCATCCCTGGTCCGGGAGCTAAGGCCCCACAAGAAAGTGAAAGTGTTAGTCGCTCAGTCGTGTGGGACTCTGCGACCCCATAGACTGTCGCCCGCCACAGCCTCCTCTGTCCATGGGATTTCCCAGGCAAGAATACTGGAGTGGGTTGCCATTCCTTTCTCCAGGGGATCTTCCCTACTCAGGGATCGAATGTGGGTCTCCCGCATTGCAGGTAGACTCTTTACCTTCTGGGCCACCAGGGAAGCCCAAGATACCGTGCTGCAGAGCAAGTAAGCTCATGTGTGCTGCAAATACTGAGCCCAGGAGTTCTAGACCATGCTCTTCAACAAGAGAAGCCCTCATGTCCAAACAAAGACCCAGTGCAGCCAAAATAAGCAAATTAAAAAAAAACTGAAATGATTTTACGGGGAACATTTACGTACCCACTGCCTAGATTCTACTATTGACATTTTACTCTTTCTGCTTTGTCACACATCTGTCCCTCTAGCCGCTGGATCCCAACTCTTAACTGGGTATAGCTTCCTATGTATGGTGGGTGATCAGTTAAGGAGGGCATTCTAAAATATTTTCCTTGCACCAGTCCCAGAAGCAGGAATCTTAGGTCCTTCCATCCATCTATCCATGCGCCCATACATTGAACAAATATTTACTGAAGTACAGGACCACAATTAGGTGCCTGGGGAAAGGGTGATGGGTAGAATAGGCCCCTGCTTCCATGGGCTTCCCTTCTTCTTGGGGTGGGTATAAGGGATGGATAATAAACAGCTAAACCAATCCATCAGCCCACTGTCCCAGAGTCCAGGGTGTTAGGAAGTGGGGGACAGAGAGCAGGTGCCTTGCCTAGGGGAAAGCAGGCAGGAAGGGCGGGGAGAGGGAGGCAGAGACTTGCCTGGGCCCCATGAGAAGGCAGAAAGAGATGAGGGGTGCTGGGCAGGGTGTGACGGGGGCAGCTGCCTGATGCCGCAGGGAAGCTGCAGGTCAGTGTAGCGGAGGGGGGTGGTGATGCCAGCTGCTCGGTCCCTGGGGGCCCCTACCTGTTCTCCGAGGGGAGGCCTGAAGTAGCAGGAAGTGAAAGTTCCTCACAGAGAGAGAGAGGAAGCTGAGCTGGCAGGGGAAGAGGCGGGGCTGGGGGGATCTGAAATGGACCCTCCTCCCTCTTTTTGGGGGCTCAGGCCTTGGGTGACCCGGCTTTGGAGGAAGGGACTCTGGCAGGTGTCTGGGAGTCCAGGGGTAACAGCCACGACACGAGGCTCCCACGGCCCTGGGAGTCCGCTCTCCGCACCTTTCAGCACTCTTCACTCTGCTTCCCATGATGGTTTCCTTAGCGGCCGGAGATCTAACCCCGTTCCTCCGGCAGCTTCCCTCTGGGCCCCAGAAAAGAACAGCGAGGCCAGACAGCTAATCGTTAGTTGTTTTTTGTTTTTAATTCATCTCTAATAAGCAACACCATCTGCCCACCCCTGCCTGGGAAGTAGGACCCAAGAGAGGGGCCTAGCACCCACTTTCAGAGTTGGAGGCAGAGGTCTGGGAGGCCTTGAGGCTTGGATCTTCCCACTGGGTGCATGGAGGGCACAACTCCCAACCCAGGGTAGGTTAGGTTTCATCTACTTGGCCACAGACCCTTGGGAGCAGTAGAAAGTGTGTGGGCCCTGGGGCTCTTATCCTGGGACAGTTAGCAGTTTGGAGGTACCTGTGGCCCCCTGAGCAGTTAGAGATTAGGGGGGCTGATCCTTGGCCGTAGGGGTGGTTAGAGGCTGTGGGCTGTTAGAGACAGGCTGCCCAAGCCACTGCCCCCAAGAATGTTAGAGATTTGGTGAGGTCAGGGGTGCTGGGACACCAGTTTTGGGAGGGAATCGTTAATACATTGAAGAAATGTTCTGAGCTCCCCAGAAAAGAGCTGTAAGTTAGAGGAGGGCCAGGGCTGGTTGGGGCTCAGCTGTCCCAAGGCTGGGTGTCCTGCCTGGGAGACGCAGTGGTCACTGGGGTTTCTCTCCCTCAGTGGTCCTGGGCTCCTCCTTGGTGGGAGGTGGTGGAGAATTCCTGGGGGAAGCTGAAGTAGTGGGGTTGGAGGCTCCCGACCCCGTCTGGGCATCTATCCTGGCATGCTCCTTCCGAACAAGGTCCTCCAGCTCCTTCTGCAGGGGGCAAAGTTCATAGAGGTCAGAGGTCATCGTGTGTCATTGGGTCGGAGGACCTGTGGGAGGGGGATCCAGGGACTGGGCTCGGGGTGAGCTGGGGTGATGGCTCCTCACCTTCCATCCAAGGAGGTCGGCAAGGGCCAGGCAGCCCTGGTCACAGTCACCCAGCCAGGCCACGTCCCTGAGGGTGAGGGAAGAGTCTAAGCTCCCAGGCTTGTCCCAGCACCGGTGGCTCTGCCTGTCCTTTGCCTCCGTGCCTTCCCTCCCACCTGGGCCCTGTTCCTCCCAGGCTCCACCTCACCCCGCTGCAGGCCCGGGCCTCACCTGTAGGCCTTCTTGGAGTCAAAGTCCATGCCTCCTCCGAGGGCCATCATCATCCCGAGGAAAGGGTCAGTCTGTGGGGGAGGGGGAGCTCAGAGCACAGACTCCGGAGCCAGGGGGCCTGGGTTTGAATCCCAGCTCTGTGACTTCACTCAAGTGGCCTGGCCTCTCTGAACCTCAGTTTCCTTCTCTGTAGAATGGGGGTAATCATCACACCCACTCCTAAGATGACACTGTCAGTGGACTAATACAGAGAAAATGCTGAGCAGTGTCTGCCACACAGTATGTTTTTTGCTGCTGGAGGAAACAGCTGTCCCTGGGAGGGAGCCCCTCCTGGGACAGAGGTCACCTCAGTTTGAAAAGGAGCTGAGAGACGGCACAGTGACTCCAGATGGCACTGCTCCGGCCCGGGGACCGGCGAGCCCAGACTCTTGTCATAGGAGCTCAAGGTTCCTGTTTTGGCTTAAGTTGCTTTGAGCTGGGGTTCTATCATCCCCTCAAAAGTGTAAATGGGACTTCCCTGGCGGTCCAGTGGTGAAGAATCTGCCTGCCAATGTAGGGAACATGGGTTCCATTCTTGGTCTGGGAAGATCCCACATGCTGCGGGACAACCAAGCCCAGGTACCCCAACTACTGAGCCCTAGAGGCTGTGGTCTGCAACAAGAGAGGCCACCGCAATGAGAAGCCCGCCATGCACTGCAGTTAAGAGTAGCCCCTGCTAGCCACAACTAGAGAGAGCCCAAGTACAGCAACGAAGGCCTACTATAGACAAAAAAGAAGATAAAAAAGGGTGACTGACCCAGAGGCCTGTGGAACCCTGGAGTCGGGGTAGCCTGGAATCTGACCGCTGAGGATTCCAAGATCTCCAGGTCTGAGCTGAGGGGCCCAGAGTATTGGGCTTCCCCAGAGACCTGTCCCCTGGTTCCCGGGGGGCCTGGGGGAGGTGATATGGGGCTCGTGTGTGGGGGTGGCGGGGTAGGACGAAGAGGACTCACCTGGCCAGTCTTCTCCTTGTTGATGAGCAGGCGCGGGGTCGACAGGGGCGCCCTGGGGGATGGTGAGCTCAGTGGTGAGGGCCTGTTGCGGCTCCCCTGGCCCCCCAGCAGCCCCCCACAGCCACAGCCCTCAACCTACTTGCCGATGAGGGACGCGAAGGGCTGCACCTGCAGAGAGGTGCCCATGATGATAAGGAGGTCCACTTTCAGAAAGTCCTATGAAGCAGGAGTGGCCAGTGAGGTCGGCTGCCGGCCCCTGCCCCCCACTGCAAGCCCACCTGCAGCTATTTGGGGAAGCCACCTGCCACAGTGCAGGACCTGGGCTGCCCCCGAGTGGGCCAAGACAAGGCGGCTGCAACACTTACTGACTGCATGCAGGAGAAGAAACGCGCTGGGAGGTTCTCACCGAAGAACACGATATCTGAGGGGGAGACAGATGGACAGACAGACACGGGGACAGAAAGAGATGGTGAAAAAGCGGCAGGCAGAGATGGGAGGGGGAGAGAGAACGGGCAGGAGCAGAAGGCAGACCCCAGGGCTGGGGCGGGAGTGTGGACGGGGCAGTGGAGAATAGGCCAGGGGGCTATGGTGCCCTCTCCCCTAGTCAGGGAGAGAGGGTGACCAGGGTGGGGTGGATGGATGGGGAGCATGGCCTTCTTGGGAAGGGGTTAGTGGGTGTGCAGGGTCCCAGCCCGGATCTACCTCGGTTGGTCCCAGGCCCCAAGGCTCACCAGGCTTCACCACGTTCTGACATTTCTCACACTTGGGAGTCACCTCGGAGAAGATCTTCTCTGGGCGTGGGGAAGGGGAGGAGGAGGTAAGAGGCTCTGGGTTGGGGCTGCAGCCTGCCCACGCCACCCACTTCATTGTCAATAAAACACATCTCAGTCATGGGGGAGCCTCCTGGGGCGTTTGCCCTGCCCAGGAAGGACCTCCTCCCAGCAGCAGTCCATAGCTATTACATGAAAGAACAAACAAATAAGCAGACACTTGTCCCTAAAAGGGGCAACTGGGTTCCAGCCACCCCCAACTTGGGGAATCTGGACTTGGGAGTGAAGTTCTTCCCATGGGTCATTTTTTTTTTTGCCACATGGGCTTTTCTCTAGTTTCGGTGAGTGGGGGCTACTCTCTAGTTGCAGTGCATGAGCTTCTCACTGAGGTGGCTTTTCTTGGAGCATGGGTTCTAGGGCGCATGGGCCTCAGGAGTTGAGGCTGCCGGACTCTAGAGCACAGGCTCAATAGTTGTGGCGCACACATGGGCTTAGCTGCTCCACAGCGTGTGGGATCTTCCCAGATCAGAGGTCAAACCTGTGTCTCCTGCACTGGCAGGTGGATTCTTTACCACTGATCCACTGGGGGAGCCCTTCCCATGGGTCCTTGAGGGCAGCCCTACTTCCACCACAGGTCAGGTCAGAGAGACCTGGTGGGTGCTAGGTCAGTGGCAGAGAGGGAAGAATTCTGCAGATAATCCTGGGATGGGGACAAAACCTTAGGTCCAGGTGCTTCCCACTCTTAGGCTCGGTGACAGACCCCCTCCCCCCAATACACACACCATGCTGACAGTCCTCCTCCTCACTGCTTATTGATCAAAGCTGTAAAGGCCTCTGTCACTTGCAACCCACAGAATCCTAGCTTGTTCATTCAAATATTCACTCATTCCTTCAACAAATATTTATATAGAGCAATGTGTTAGGGTCTGCCATTTACTTTAAAATATTTCTGCATTGACAGCTCATGATATTTTGTGGGTGATGCTTGTGTTACTGCTGCAAGGGACACATAATGGGGTAATGTTAATTGTACATGACCCCCAGCTGCTTGCACTTGGGCTATTCAGGGACCCTTGCCCCAGAGGCAGTCAGCTGGCATTTTGTCAGAAGGGCTACACTCCAAAAGCCCTACTATCAGCACTGCAGCTGTCCTTGTCCCACGTGGACACCAGAGGCTTTGTGAAATCAGCATAAAGAAGGTCAGAAATGGGTTTACAGGGATGAAATAAGTGGCTTCTTAATTAGCACAATGGATATCAGAAATCAACTCTCACTGGCATTCTAGAAACGTGGATTGACTGGGTTTTTTTTCCTTCTTCTTCTTCTCTTTTTGGATGCTCTGCCCTCACGTGAACAGGGACAATGACTTTAGCAAGCCCTGGAGTCTCTTCCCTTAGAGACAGCCCCCACCCAGCCTTCATATCAGCGCTGTGTGCAGCTTCACATGTCATGGGCTCCACTCACCTGAATCCAGCTAATGGGCTGGTTGAACCCTGTGTCTCCGGGGAAGTGCTGTCCAATTTGGTGGTTAGAGCCACATGTGGCTTTTACATTTTAATTAATACAAGCTGAAGAAAGTTAGAGATTCGGTTCCTTGGTCATTTTAGCCACAAAATTATAAGAGCTCAATTGCCTCATGGAGCAGATGGCTGCTATGTTGGACAGTGAAGATATATACAGAACATGCCCCTCTGCTGGGAGCCAGCAGGTACCCTTCATCACAGAAAGTTCTCTTAGATACTTCTGCCCTTCTTAGAATGTAGTTGTGTTGGCCTGGATGAGGCCCTCAGGTAAGAAGGGGTCGGAGCACCCAAAGGACAAAGGGCTAGGGTTTCATGACTTCACGCAACAGGCTGCGTGACCACGTGGAAGCTGGTATGCTAACACGTTGCCGTGTCTGGAGCCTGCATCCATTATACCCTGGCTATGAGATGGGGTTGGGAGCAGAGAACCCCCACTGCCACCTCACATCTTTAGGGGCTGCCATTACCTGCTAAAAAGAGCTGCAGGGACTTCCCTGGCAGTCCAGTGGCTGAGACTCCACACTCCCAATGCAGGAGGCCTAGGTTCGATTCCTGGTCAGGGAACTAGATCCCACATGCCCCAACTAAAGACCCCATGTGCTATAATAAAGATCAAAGATCCTGCATGCCCCAATTGAAACCTGGCACAGCCAAATAAATAAACAAATAAATTTAAAAAAAAGAGAGAGAAAGGAAGAGCTGCAGAACTGTGTAGGACAGAGCTGGTGTCTGTGTATGGAGACCTTCTCCCTGGTGCCGAGGAGCAGACAGGGGACAGGAAGCCTACCCTCAGGCGTAACCTTCAGCCCCTCACCTTTCATCCAGCTTAGTGAGTACTCCTGCCGGCAGCCTGAACTGATGCAGTGGGACGTGTAGAAGGTGCCGTGGGCCTCCACCAGGTCTTCGGGCTCCAGCCCAGCCACTCGCTCCAGGGTGTCTATGTTCTGGAGGGAGAAACGGAGGGAAGAGGGTCAGGAGTGAACCACCTTCCCCTTCCAGGGGTCAGAAGACAGAGCAGGGGACTGCAGCTGAGAGAGGCAAGTGGGACAGGCTGAGAAGAGGCGAGGGGAGAGGCCAGGGGCAGGGAAACTCTTTGGTTTCCCCTGATGGTGCCTCTGAAAAGTAAGTCATGGACGCTTCAAGGCAGGGGCCCAAATTCAAATGCCTATGAACCCAGGCCACTGCCACCAACCAGCCTTGGTGTTTTTCTGCAAAATCAGGTCATTTTCCTTCCCTTTTGTGGAAAATTTGTTCTGTTAGATCCAGACACTCTAGTGGCACTGGCCAGAAATTTGGTGAAATAAATGTACCAATCTTCAGTGTCTACTGTAAACACAGCCCTCTCAGATATGGCATCCTTGTGCAGTGCCCTATCTGCACAGCTGTCTGTGGCAGGCTTGGCCAGACATTAACACAAATCAATGAATCAGGAGGTTTTTTTGAGTTTTAATTACAGTTTTCCTATTTAACAGTTGAGTTTCTTACTGTGATCTGCTGCATAGATAGTATATTAACTTGTATTCTTTTCAGACAGAATTACTTTACTTAGTCAACACACAAGGATATTTGTCTCTTTCACATTTGTGCTTTCTCCAGCCATTTTGGAGCAGGCTTTGTTTGCCCATGAGGAATGCCACTGAGGCAGGTGCTTCTGGAGGACCCAGCGGATGTTACAGAGATGGCCAGGAACGTGCAGTCCACAGCTGACCCAGTAAGGTTTCCCAGAGACTCTGGAAACCACCATTCCATTTCCAACTGCCCTCTCTGCTTCCAGTCAGCCATCAGTTTATCCCCAAAACATGCAGACAAGAGTCTCTGTTTCTAGACTTTCTGTGCCTTTTCCTTGACCCAGCCTAGTAGAAATGCTAGTTTTGCCTTTGTTCCTGGACTTAGTTTACCGACTTCCTCACACGTGAGTAAGCCGTGTGTATACAAATAACTGGGCTTCCCTGGTGCTCGGATGGTAAAGAAGGTGGAGACCTGGGTTTGATGGCTGGGTAGGGAGGATTCCCCTGAAGAAAGGAATGGCAACCCACTCCAGTATTCTTGCCTGGAAAATCCCATGGACAGAGGAGCCTGGTGGGCTACAGTCCGTGCATGGGATTGCAGAGAGTTGGACATGACTGAGCAAATAACACTACTCACTACGACTCATGTAGATACCTAAATGGCATATCAAAGGACTACCTACATGTCTGTGTTACCTTTTGATGCCACTTAAAAAAGAAATTATTTATTTGGCTGCACCAGGTTGTGGCATGAGGGATCTTTGATCTTCGTTGCTGCATGCAGGATCTTTGGTTGTGGCATGCAGGATTTTGTTCCCTGACCAGGGATAGAACCTGGGCTCCCTGCAATGGGAGCTTGGAAGCAGCCACTGGACCCCCAGGGAAGTCCCTTGATGCCACTTTTGATGGGGCATCCACAAATAAACAAAAACGAATGTGGCTGGGGCGTTCCCTGGTGGTCCAGTGGTTAGGACTTGGTCCTTTCACTGCCATGGCCTGGGTCCAATCCCTGGTCAGGGAACTAAGATCTTGCAAGCTGTGAGCACAGCCACAAAGAAAAAAGAATGTGCCCAGACTTCCTGAGTGTCCTAGTGGTTAAGCATCTGCTGACAACGCAGGGGACGAGTTCGATCCCTGGGCTGGGAAGAGTCCATGTGCCTCGGGGCAACGAAGCCCACGTGTCACAACTACTGAGCCTGCGCTCTAGAGCCCACGCACCACAACTACTGAAGCCACCACATCGGGAAGCCTTGGCACCATAATGAAGAGTGCAACTAGAATGCACTCTTCAACAAGAGTGCAGCCAATGAAGAGCAGCCCCTGCTCGTGGCAACTAGAGAAAGCCCGCACGTAGCAACAAAGACTCAGTGCAGCCAAAAAACAAACAAATAAATCTTGAAAAAAAAAATCTATCTTAAAAAAAAAAAAAATGATGTGGCTGACCCATATGTACTGGTATGAAGGAAATCTCTTCAAGATGTTAGAAGGCCCTGTGTACAAGATGTGGAAAAAATCAACATATGAGTTTGTGTGTTTGCTTGCGTAAGTGTGGACTATTTTCAAAGGAAACCCAAGAAGCAGGCAACAGTAGTGGCCCCCAGAGAGGAAGCTGGGGCTGGGGAATATGGCCCAAAAGGCTCAGTGTAAAGGACAAGCAGCAGTGACCGCAGGGAGACACAGAGCAGCTGGCGTCTGGCCTCAGTGCCAGGCAGGGAACAGGGTGTGGTGAGGAGGTGGGCCACTCAGCTCTAGTCAACTGCTCCCCACTCTACCCACCCCAGAACGCCACCCGGGGTGCACCCAGCTCTTGCAGATCTGCAAGAGGAGCCTGAAGTCTGAGTTTTCATCTGCAATCTCTTTTGATTGTCAAACCTTAGCTCACTTTTGGTTTCAAGACATCACGTCTCTGACAGGCTTTTAAAAGGCAGGAATTGTGCTTCTCCAGTGGCTCAGTGTTAAAATATTCGTGTGCCGATGCAGATCTGAGTTTGATCCCTGGGGAAGATCTCACATGCCAAGGGATAACTAGGGACAACTGAGCAACTACTGAAGCCCATACAAAGCCCCTGAAGTCTGTGCTGCACAACAAGAGAAGTCGCTGCGACGAGAAGCCCATGCAGTGCAACTGGAGAGCAGCCCCTGCTTGCTACAACTGCAGAAAAGCCCGTGCAGCAACGAAGACCCAGCACAGCCAAAAAAAAAAAAAATAGACTTCTCCGCTATAAATGGGAAATTTATTTTTAAATTAATAAAAAGCATGAAGCTGCTATGTGGCTGAGTATAAGGAAGGGTCCTCTAGATAAGGGCTTAAGAGAAAAAATGCTGAATATAAATCCAATGTATAATGTGAATGCCACAGATATAGATTTAAAAGAGTGGAGATCACAGTGACTTGACTGAAGGAGACAACTGTTCTTCTGTTTGAATGGATACTTGTGTCTTGAGATAAAAATAGCATCGCTTCAAAAGTGCTACATCGTCACAATTCAGGAAGACGTGAAGACAGTATGTTGCAGAAAACTGGGTCAATGACTCAAAAAGTGGCTGAGGTTGAAGAAGAGGGTGAGGAGGAGTTGAAAAAAAGAACAGTTTCATGAAACATGAAGTGGAAAAAATGTTTCCACCTGTGTGTCATGTAATGCGCCAGTGTGAATATATATGTAGACTTAAATCTGCGTGTGAAGTATTATAAGGGGAAATGCCACCACATTTCACACTGACCCCAGAACATATTCATGTTGGCTTTCATGTAAAAATACCCTGCAGCTGGTGTGCTTTCGTGGTTTGGGGCAGGGGAGGGGGTGCCTCATATGGAGATGGGGAGTGAGCCCTCTGAGCATCTGGGATGAACCACGTGGTCCTGGGCCTGTGTTTCTCGTGCTAGGACCCCTGTGAGCTCCTGGTCTCCCTTGCTCTCCAGCTCGAGTCCAGATGCCTTAGTCTGGCTGTCTATCTGCCTACAGCTCCACGTGGCTGTCTAATGGGCATCTCAACCTCGACGTGCCTTCAACCAAACTTCTCCTCTGCCCCCAACGCCTGCACATCCCACCATCTCAGTAAAAGACAGCAGGTGTTCAGGCTGAGAGATGTCCAACCATCCCTGACTCTTCTCCTTCTCTCAAGAACCGTTTCACATTCAATCCAACAGCAAGTCCTGTTGGTTCCACCTTCGAAACGGGTTCACAAGTCACGCACTTCTCCCCTTGGACTCCGCCCTCCCCGCCCAGCCTCCATCCTCTCCTGCTTGGACCATCACTGCAGTCCCCTTCCTGGCCTCTGTACCCACCCCCTACCCCCACTGCTCCCTCCCACAGTCTGCCCTCCACATGCAGCCAGAGGGACCCTGTGAACACCTGGGGCAGGTCACGTCTCGGCCCTGCCCAGAGCCCTCCTGTGGTTCCATCTCCCACCAGGGAAAGGACAAAGCCCTCCCAGTGGCCCCCAAATGCCTACATGGTCCACCTGTCACCTCCTGATCTCATCTCCTCTGTCCTCTCCTACTACTGCCCTCCTCGCTCGCTCAGATCCAGCTATTTGAACACGCCAAGTGCAGCCTCACCTCAGGGCCTTTGCACTGGCTGTTCCCTTTGCCTCTCTCCCTGAGATGATCCCATGGCTCCCTCCTTCCCCTTAGGTCTTTATTTAAATGTCCCTTTTTTCCATGAGGCCTTTCCTTACTTATTGTTCACAATAGCACCGTTCACCCCACTCACACACAGAACTTCTGATTCCCCTTTTCTGCTCAGCCCAGTGCTCCATAGACATCTCAGCATTAAACAGACGAGATACTCGACTCATCCTTCTTGTCCACTGTCCCTCCCCACCCTAGAGTGTCAGGTCCAGGAGGAAGGGATGTCTGCTTCTTCTGTCTACTGCCTGCAGGGCCTGACACTGGTTGGCACTCAGTAAACACCCGGACAGAAGCTGATGAACAGGATTGACAGCAGGGCCATGGTGAAGATTTCATGAAATCACACCGAAGGTGCTTGTGAGCTGTCTGTATCATGTCTGAGTGCATTCCATGGATAAAACCGACTCTCTGAGAAGAAAGGTCAAGTTTATCCTGAGGTGGGGCTCCCCCCAGCCCCCACCAGCCCTAGGTGGGAGTATTTGCCCATTTCTGACAATTTTGGACCTCAAAGAAGACTTCATCCTCCCCCTAGTGGCAGATTCTGAGGCTGCAGGCTCCAGACTGCCAGGCCAGGAAGAAAATAATAGAACATCTATTTTTAACCGTGGGTTCTCTCTCTATTTTACAAATTTGGGTTCTGAGATATGAATTAGAGCAGGCATGGTATCACTGCTCTAGTAGATCATGTAATTCAACACGTATTTATAAAACAAAAGTAGAGGGACACTTTTCACTATTGGGTGTGTGAGACCCCAAAAGTCTCACCAATTAGGAAGCCAAGAATGTGAGCTGTCCTTACCTGAGGACCTCTGGGTGAGGCCCTCACCTAAGTGCCTGACATACATAAGCTGTGGCCCCATGGCCCACACAAGGCCTTTGTGCAAATTATAAGAAGGTGCCCCTTCCTTGAGACTCTATAGCCACCAACTGGAAAATTGTCAGGGTGCAGCGACCGGGTTGGGCTTCCCTGATGCCTCAGATGGTAAAGAATCTGCCTGCAATGTGGGAGACCTGGGTTCAAGCCCTGGATGGGGAAGATCCCCTGGAGAAGGAAATGGCTACCTACTCCACTACTCTCGCCTGAGAAATCCCATGGACAGAGGAGCCTGGTGGGCTACACTCCATGGGGTCATGAAGAGTCAGACACAACTGAGCGACTAACACTTTCATGCTTCAGTGATTATGCTAAACCAAGTCACTTCAGATCACCTGATGGAAACCCCAAAAAGCTATGGTGCCAAAGGTGTCTGCTCAGAGAAGGAGTCCTTTCTCAGTCCTTTCTCATGGGGTGGCCCTGAGGGAGGTCACTGCCACGTTACCACAGGCCTGAGAGGGTGAAGTGGTTCTGGCCTCTGCTTTTTTTTTTTTTTTTTTTCACCCATCCTGTGTGGCATGTGGAATCCTTGTTCCCTGAACAGGGATTAAACCTGTGCCCCTGCATTGGAAGCAGCATGGAGTCGTAACCACTGGATTGCCAGGGAAGTCCCTGGCCTCTGTTTCATAGACAGGGAAACTAAGGCTGAGAGAGGGGACGTGACTCACTGCAAGTCACACAACAGAGAGGCTGCGGCCTGAGCTCTTGACCCCTCCCGCCCGCCCTCTTCCTCCCAGGATGCCCGAGGTCCTGCCTACCTGTGTGTAGCAGCGCAGGAGCAGCCCTTTTTCCTTCAGCAGGCGGATGAAGTAGTGGCAGATGGTGGGCTGGAGGGAAGCAAGCATGGCAATGCTGAATGCGCACCGCCCTGTGCCAGGAACTGTTCCAGACCTGTTTCTCCTCATGGAGTCTTCACACCATGAGGCACAGACCTTCATTATCCCCATTTCACAGGTAGGGAACTGAGGCTGAGGGAGGGTGACTGTCTGGCCAAAGTCACACAAACTGTGGAGCTGGGGTTAGCACAGAAGCAGCCTGGCTCCAGCGTCTGGGCTCTTACATGTATCATTAGCTCATTTAAGCCTCACAGTATTTCTCTTCATGGACTATTATCTGCTCCACTTTACAGATGGGAAAACTGAGGTCCAAGGACACAAGAGCAGGAAAGAGAGAACAGGACTTGGACTCAGGTGGTCTGGGCCCAAAGCCCACACTGTTTTGTTTTGTTTTTACTATGCTTCAAGGCTTGCAGGATCTCAGTTTCCTGACTAGGGACTGAACCTGGGCCATGGCAGTGAAAACCCAGAATCCTAACGATTAGGCCACCAGGGCCCATGTATTTAATAGTTGTAGGGTATTTGTCTACAGGGCCCTGAAGGGGTCCTTCCCATGCCTGCTGGCCCCCAATTTTTCCTGTCCCCACTTCCACAAAAAAGAGCTCACCTTGAACTGCCCAGGATAGAGTTCCTTGGCGAGAGCAAAGAAGGGCTCCGGGTGTTTCTGTGGGAGAGAGAGCCAGAGGGCAGGTGGGCACTGAGATGACCCTGGTGAGATGTGAGCAGGAGCCAGGACGCCCCGTCCACCCCCCATCACTACAGACCTTCCTCCCTGTGTGACATTACCTTGAAGTAGCTGATTTCAAAGATGGCCTCTGGGTAGGGAAGACGGTATTTCTCCAGGTTGGCGTAGAGGCCCGTGTTAGGGGAGCGAAAGTCAGGGATGCCAGCGGCTGGGGGAGGAGGGGTAATCAATAAGGGACTCTGGCCCCTTTTCTTTCACACCCCCCAGCACAGCTCCTCCCCAGGCCCTCGCAGGGGCGCCCCAACCAGGAAGTGGCTTTGGGGGGAGGGGAGCACTTACAAGTGGAGATTCCAGCTCCCACCAAACAGATGACCCTGCGACCTGGAGGAGGAGAGTTTAGGCAGCGTGTGCTTTTCTCTTTTACAACTTACATTTGTTTATTGTTGCTTTGAACATCAAACACTGTTCCAAAATATGAAACCATTTATCGTAAGAGAGTTGTCTTTGCCATAAATTAAGTAGTGAGCGGACTGATGTTTACAATTGATTTTTGACAACTTAAAAAACTTATTAGTGGCACTGCTGTCTAATAATCAGATATATTATCATAGACTGAATGTAATGATTAAGAAAGTAAAGTTTTTTTAAAAAAAGAGCAATGTTTCCCCTTCCCATTCTTACCTTTAAGTAATTTCACCTATCACAGTCCCTGAAGCCATTTACTCTGTGCCAGGCCCTGCGGCGAGCACTTCAGATCCCTAAATGGCTCTCCCAGCCATCTCAAGGTGGGTGGTGTTAACATTCCCATTTTACAGATGAGGAAACTGAGGCTTAGACAGGGGAAGGGGTCATACAGCTGACTGAGGGAAGAGCCAGCATGGGGTCAAAGAATCCATTGGTTAAGATTACACCAGTGTAGTAAGATTCATGAAAAGGCCACTTGGAGAGAAATTTCTCCTCCTAGCTAGAGCTAGACAAACACAGGAGATCTTAGAGAGAGGTAGATCTTAGGGAGAAGGCTGGGAGGGTGTGTTCCCTGGAAGTGCTGCATGTTATTGTGAAAAACAATCTCTGACCACCTCTTTATCTTCTGGACACAATATTGGACAGCCATCTATTTCCAGCATATGATACACATTCCTCCATTCTATTCCTTCCCTCTATAATCAAATGCATGTTAGCCACCAGAAGTCAATTAATTTTCAAGTGAGGATCGAAGCTGGGCCATTCTCAGCTCACACCCAGTGAGCAGCAGAGTGGATAAGGGCTTCCAATCCCGGCTTTCTTGTGCACCAGCAGAGTTGTGGATGGGGTGGGGCAAGGGTGGGTCTTAGTTCAGATCACCAAGCTGGGCTTTAGCTTCCTGCTCTGTAAAATGGGCACAATCACTGTACTGGCCTCGTGGGGGCTGTTGAGAGAAGGAATTCTCTCCTGTGAAGCTGAGATCAATGCCTAGCACTAATGATTCTTCGAGACACTAGTACTCAACTTCTTCAGACTCGTGATTCGTATCCCTATAAGCACTTTGTTCCCCCAATGTCACCAGCTTTTGGAAAAGATGGGAAGATGTGGGAGGGGAGAGGCGGAATCATTTCACAAGCATGCAGGGCTGTGCAGAAATAGCCTGACTGCCTCTCTGGTGGCTGGCTGGCAGCCCTGCCACGCAGCACCCTTGGCATCCGTCAGTCGGCTGATGGACACACACGAGTGTGAGGGCCTCTGGGGTGTCAGGATGCCATCGGACCAGGCCTGGCAGACCCGGTGGACCCAGTGGAAGGGAGTGAGCATGCACTCTAGCTTCAGGAGCCCTGCCTGCCTCTTGCCAGCTGTGTAGCCCTGCACCAGGTTACAGCCTCTCTGTGTCTCAGTTTCCCCCTCTGCCCAGTGGACTCCTCACAGGTCTCCTGTGAAGATTATATGAGGGGACGCCTGTCAAGTGCATAGCCCAGTGCCTGGCAAAAGGTGAGAGCCCAATTCATTGTCATTATTTATTACTATCCCCTCATAGGCACCATCAATTATTCTAAAACCCAGGTGCAGCAGGACGGACGGAACGGAAGCTTTGTAGCCACTGCCTGTGTTCTCTTTGGGGCCCACCCAAGCCAGAAGAGGGGGCTTCCTGAGTAGCTCCGTGGTAAAGAATCCACCTGCCAACGCGAGCTCGATCCCTGGGTCAGGAAGATTCCCTGGAGAAGGAAAGGGCAACTGACTCCAATATTCTTGCCTGGGAAATCCTCCTCTCAGAGGAGCCTGGTGGGCTACAATCCGTGGCACTGCAAAAGAGTCGGACACGATTTGACTGAACGACAACAACAAAGGCAGGAGATGGCTGAAGGCCGCCGCTCCAGGAGAGCGGGGCTCAGGGCGTCCAGCCCGGCTGCCTGAGGAGAGACGGCAGCAGCCAGAGGCCAGGGAACCTGCAGGAGACGTCCTCAACAAAAGGCTGTTCAGGACCCTCAAAGGGTCGATTGTTCTACTCAAGGGCTGCTTAGGGCTCGGTGTCTCAGACTCTGGTGACCTCAACTCGAGGCAAGAAATATAAATTACCCGGTGACCCGGTAAAAAGATCTCTACACCACACCCGGAACAAGCCTCCTATAAGAATCGTCACGGGGAACACTTGGGCAACGCTTGCTCTGTTTCAGGCATTTACGTCTATGAATTTATGTAATCCCTCTTCATAATCCTGGGGCTTCCCTGGTGGCTCAGATGATAAAGAGTCTGCCTGCAATGCAGGAGATGAGGGTTTGATCCCCAGCTCAGCAAGATCCCCTGGAGAAGAGCATGGCAACCCACGCCAGTATTCTTGCCTGGAGAATCCCATGGCCAGAGGGGCCTGGCAGGCTACAGTCCACGTGGTCCCAAAGAGAAGGAAGGAAGCCATAGGGATATCTGGGGGAAGAGTCTATTCCATAATCTTACAAGGTAATTACTATAATATACTATTATTAGCATCTTCACTCTAATAAACAAGCCTGACCAATAGAGACATGGTGATTGGTTCAGGGGGTAGTACTGTGACCCAAGCTGGGCCAATCAGAGCCAATCTCTGCTCTTGTGCTTGAACCACTGGGAGAAAGATGCCGTTTTTCAGTGGGAGCTGCTAGTCTGGTGGAACTTGTTTTTACAGCTGCCAGGAGCTCCCAACACAGAGAAGAGCCAAGAAAATGCTCAGCATAGAAGTTGCTGAATCCAGCCACACTTCAGGATCAACAGTTACAGGATCAACACACTCCCTTTTTGGCACCAGACAGTTTGAGTTGGGTTTCTTATGACTTGCAGATGTAAGCTGTGAATGGTTGGGGCTGAGAAGTCATGAGAAGAAGTGGGGGTAGGGGGAGTCACGCAGGAAGGGGCCCAGGGTGGGGAACTCACAGCGCTCGCTCTGCATATAGCGGCTCACTCCTTCCAGGGTTAGTTCATCCAGGAGTCGCTCCTTCTGGGTGCCCAGGCCCAGAGTCTGGGAGAAGAAATTCCGCAGGAAGTCCACTGGCCAAAAAGAAGAGAGACAGCGGTTGAGTGGGTGTTTGTCCAAGGGGACACAGAGGCCCCAAGTGCCCCTGCCCAGCCCTGGGGTCTCCTGTCTTCCCATGACTAAAGGTTGGATGCCTGGCCTGGCCAGGGATCCCGAAATGCTGCATCTGTTCCTACACACTTTGCATGTCACCCCTGGTGGAGGTGAACACCCAGATCCCTGCCTTAAACCGCCCTTCAGCATGCCCCAGAACCGTGCTCCCAAGGCGCATACTCACTCTCTGCTTCTCCACCAGTGGCTCCTGCCTCAGTGTCTGAATCTGAGTCCTGGAAGGGGTGGAGGTGGGGTGACGAGGCCCCAGAAGTGGGGTTAGGGAGGGGAAGAGGGGATGACACCAGGGTTCCTGGGAAAGGCTGTGGCTGGGAGGTGGGCCCGAGGGAGTGAGGAGCAGCGGGGACCGTGCTGGGGGCGCGTGTGGGCTCTGGGACAGGCCGCCTGTGTTGGAAACCCAACTCTGCAACTCGAGAGGAGCGCAGCCTCCTGTGGGGTGACTGCGTTTTTTCTGAGGCTCCGAGCTCCTCCTCACAAGTGGAGCTCAGAGGACTGAGGAAGGCCACCTGGAGGGCTGTGAGCAGTGAGTTCCTATGTGAGGCTCTCAGAACAGCCCTGGCTGGGGTGGCAGTGGTGGTGAGTGCTCAGGAAGTGCTCATTACTGCTCTCATCACCTCCCATTGTCCACGTCCTCAACTTATATCCCCTCCAGTCCCCTGCCCTGCCCAGCCGCCCCGCATCCCGCCTCACCTAACGCTGGTAGAAACGCCTCGGTCCTCACCCTGCGGCCGTCAGCCCTCTGGCTTAAAGCACCCCCACTCCACCCTTCCAACCCTTCTGTCTCCTTTATCAACTCCTCTCCTCAGCCAGGCGCCCAAATCGCGGGTCTGGGACTCTGTCCCGGGCCCTCCCTCCCTGTTTCTGTCCGCCTTCCCTGGGCCAGCTCCCCCATGCATGCTGGTGGTCTCAGCCTAGTTTCTGAGGATGCCACCTTTCTGTCTCCAGATCCAGGGTTTCCACAGCCCCCGGATGCCTCCCCCTAAGTGTGACCCCAGACCCCTCACTCTCACGGTGTCCCAAACTGGCCTCAGTATCTCTTCCAAACCTGCTCCTCCCCCTGGGCCCCTAACTCAGTGTGGCTTCTGTCCCCGTGTTTGCCAGATGTCTCCTCCCTCCCTCGCCTGCCCTCCTGCAGGAGCATGTCCCCTCCCCAGGGCTCCACGTGGGCCAGCCTGTCCCTCCAGGGGCCCTACCCTGGCCTCCGCCGTAGCTCCGTCTCAGTCTCCGTCTCAGTCTCCATCTCTCATCTACTCTCCTGCTCTCTGTGTGTTGACTTGTCTGGGTCCACCCTTTGCCCTCCACATCAAAGGCCTTTCTCTTTGGCTTCCCCAGTTTAATCATCTGATCACAAACATCCGTGGCGTTTACCATGATGCCTGCTCCAAGAAGTCTGGGATTTTTCATGGTCACCACTGGGTAAAAATGTGTTAAGTCCCTCAGTCGTGTCTGACTCTTTGCAGCCCCATGGACTGTAGCCTGCCAGGGTCCTCTGTCCATAGGATTCTCCAGGCAAGAATATTGGAGTGGGTTGCCATGCCCTTCTTCAGGGGATCTTCCCAACCCAGGTCTCCTGCATTGCAGGCAGATTCTTTACTGTCTGAACCATCAGGAAAGCCAGGTTTCCTTGCTTTAAGATTGTGTCTATAAGCTTTACAAAACTCTGACCATTAGACAATGTGTAACTTGAAGGTGCTTGCCTCCTGAGTCCCTCACCCACAGCCCCACCTCCCCCACCCCATCCTCCCCTCACAGATAGCCGCTATTAACAGTACAATGGTAATTACTCCAGATTTTTTTATCTGAATTGGTGATGGACAGGGAAGCCTGGCATGCTGCAGTCCACGGGGTCGCAAAGAGTTGGACATGACTGAGCGACTGAACTGAACTGAAAACTCATTATTTCCCCAGAAATGGGTCACCCCACAGTACAATGCTGCGCCTCGCATTTTCCACCAAACAATATATCACAGACCCGCCAGCTACAGAGTGTTGCATTGTACGGTTCATAGTTCATTTAACCCATCAACTGACAGTCGTTTGGGCTGTTTCCAGTTTGGCTGTATTGCACAATGCTGCAATTTACACCCTCAGATCTCTCTCTTTGGGACTGAGGGTCCCTTTTCCACATGAAACCTTTTTCTCTGACAGTGGCCAGGCTTTGGGAGCCAGGCGAGGGAGAAGCGTGGCCTGACAGGGAGCTCTTGTCCCCTTGGTGTGGCTCAGCTGTGCATCTGTGGGGCACTCTTGTCACATCTTCTGCTCTGCCCTACACATGAACTGCGACCTCGTGTCTGTGGGTGGGCTGGCACGCTTTCAGGCTGCAGACAGTGAAGCTCTGTGGAAGGAGGCGAGGGCCCTGCCCAGCACGTGGGAGCAACTTGGTCTCAGGGGGGAGCTGAAGGTGATGGTGGAGCCTCTGTGACCCCTGTTTCCAGTGAAGTGTCTGGGAGGCGATATGTCAAGGCGCCGAGGGTTGCAAACCTGTCCCTGCTATTCTAGCCAATGGACAGAGGACAAGTTGTTAAAGAACTCAGTTTCCAATTCCTTGGCTATAAAATGACCACAGTAGACCTGCACGCCTCCCCTCCACCACTGCCCCCGGGATGCTAGGATGCCCATCAGACACGAAGCAGAGTATCCAGTTGGCTTAAATACTCGGTAAATGCTAACCATCAAGGTAATCAGCCACCTGAATCCTGAACACATGACACTCTTTCATGCCCCCCAGTATACCCTCTGCCTGGGACACCACTTCTCACCTTGCCTAAGAAAATCCTAAGTTATTCTACACTGACTATCATGTACTATATCTCAGTCTGACTCTGAGATCAGCCTGTGGATTCTTCCCGAGAAGGGACTGGCTGGAAACTGTGTGATCTCACACAGTTTACTCCGAGCTCCCAAAGTGCCCTGCCCTATTTTCATGATCACCAGTAGAGCACTGTCGAGTCACACGTCTGTGAGATCTGTGAATTCAGGAACCACATCTCTTCCATGCCCACTGGGAATGAGGTTCAGGAGGGAAAGTGGGTGGGAAGGGTGTGCAGGGAGAAAGGAAAGTTTGCAAGGGCAGGCCTAGGCTTGAGGCCGCACACCCTTCTCTGACAGAATCCACCATTCCCCCAGGAGCTGAACCACAAGGGGAGGTGGGGTGAGGGGCTGGGGCAGTGAGCTGAGGGCCCTGGGGTATCTGACTCCCCTCTGCCACCTCCCCCCGGTGTGAGGTGTGGGAAGTCCATCTCTCTCCTTCCCTCCACCCTCGTCCCCATCTCACCTGAGCCTCCTGCACCTTCCCTGCCTGGGTCTCCTCAGGGTCAGAGGCTGGGGGAGGAGGGGGAGCAGACGTGGTTACGGTGAAGGGAGTGGTTAACAGGGAATGAAGGGCTTCCAAGTTGGGGTGCAGAGAGGGGCAACAAGACCCTCCAACCTAGTTATACGGGGTGGGGGTATAAAAGGGAGTAGATGGAGGGAGGGAAAGGAAGAAAAGCAGATCTTATTAGAGTGGAGAGTGCTGGGAGGAGAGGTGGTTGGTGAAGGACAAAGAGGCTGGGACAAGGAGGCTTAGGAAAACAAAAAGAAAGTAAAGAATATAAGGGCATGAAGGAAGACTTAGGAGGAGTTAGGAAGGACACAGTAGTGTGTGAGTGTGTGCAGGGAGGGTTAGGTTTACAAGCAGAAAATATGTAGAAAGACAAGATAAGGGATACTGAGCCTGGAGGCAGGTTTGCAAGAAGAGGTGGTGGGGGAGGAACGGAAGGGCGAGATGGTAGGTTTAGAAGAGGAAGGAAGAGATAGGAGGGAACACTAGGGGTCCCCTAGCACCCTACAGTTCCCACTAACAACCAGGTACCCTTAGCAACCCGGACAGCGGTATTCTAAGTCCCTAGTAACAAGGGTCCTTAGCAACTAAGGTGCGAGACACACGCTATCATTAGTAACTTAGGGGACATGGCAAACGGACCCTTAAAACCTCGCGACCCAGAAACCCACCAATCTAGCAATATGTATCACAACGGCTCCCTGAACCTCGTTCCCCTCCATGCAGCCCCCATCTCCTGCCCCACCACTCTCGCCCTCGGGCCCCGGGGCCTGCAGCCCTCAGCCAGGCCCCGGCGCGGCCCGACCCTCCCACCAGGGCCCCCGACTCACGATCCGGATCGGCCATGGGCGCGGGGCGGGGGCCCTCGGGACTGTCACCGACTGCTCTATCCCGTGACGGCACCGGAAACAGGAGGGGGCCAAGATAGGTCAAAGAACTACAACTCCCAGGAGCCATAGAAAACGTCCCGAGCGTGCCCTCTGAGGTAAGAGGAGACACGCGAGAGCCGAACTACGAATCCCAGAGTGCCTCGCGTCCGCAGCCATGTTGGTAAAGGGCGCGCGGAAAGAGTGGGAAAGGGTAGAGAGTCGCAGTCCATCTGAATATTCTGATTGGTCATGGTGTAGTATAAGGGCGGGGCGCTTACTATTTAGCAGGCTCTGATTGGATGAGTCCGGGGGGAGTGTTGGGGAATTCCCAGCAGGGCGGAAGCGCCAGAATTCCAGGCAGAGCCCAGCGACTGGCGGGCAGCCGCTGGGGTCCCCTGAGGCTTTGGGGGCTATGGCCGGGGTCGCGTGTTTGGGGAAAGCTGCGGACGCCGATGAATGGTGCGACAGCGGCCTGGGCTCTCTGGGTCCGGACGCGGCGGCCCCCGGAGGACCTGGGCTAGGCGCGGAGTTGGGCCCGGGGCTGTCGTGGGCGCCCCTCGTTTTCGGCTACGTCACTGAGGATGGCGACACGTGAGTGAACCTTAGCCTGCCCCACCGAGCCTTAGGATCCCACATCTGATACCTTGTTAGTCCCTGATACTGATTTTCCAACTTCTTAATCCTAAATCTGTCTTCTAATGCTTACTCTAACCTCTAACCCCCAAGTCTAACCCTTGATAAAATCAGTTTCCAAACTAGTTTTTATCATAACCCCATCCTTTCTGAAACTCTGGTCCTCAGTTTCACATCCATTGATTGATTACACATTCAAAGCTCAATTTGAGCTTCCTGACCCCAGTCCTGAGACCTATCTTAAAACTATAGCTCACAGGCTCCTTCTGACATCTCACCTCCAAATATGATCTTTGATCCTTAGCTCCTAATTTAGGAGCTTTAAATTTTGATTTCCAAAATTAACATTTGGCTTTTGACTCTAAGGTCCCACTTTCTGAGCACTGATCTTCAAATCCTACATTGAAAAAGAAAATGTAAACTCTGTGACAGCAAGGATTCATCTGTTAAACAAGTATTTATGTAGCACCTACAACGTTTCAGGCCCAGTTGTAGATGCTGGTGATAAGGCAGTGAAGAAAGCACAACAACTTATGCCTTGTGGAGCTTACATTCTAGTGTGAGGGTCTATAAATGGAAGGGCAGACAGACAGAAAGGAAGAAAGGAATGATGGGAGGAACAAAAAAGAGAGAAGGAAAGAAGCAAAGCCGTATAGACACAAAGTGAGAAAGAGAGAGAAGAAACAGACAGAAAAATGAAAAAAAAAAAAAAAGGTTTGTCAGAAGACAGTAATTTCCTTGGTGAAAAATAAAGCAGGAAAGAATGAGACAAGTAGATTATCTGGGGAGAACATTCCAGGTAGAAGGAACAACGTCATAAAGACCTAATTGAGGGAATGTACCTGGGGTTTTTGTGTGTTGTGTTTACTGCTGTAGCCCCAGTGACAGAACAGTGCTTGACCCATAGGAGGCACTCAAGAAACACCCGTCTTCTCAGAGAACCAGCTGTGGTTTCATTTATTTTCTCTCTTTTTTTGCTTTCTGTTGTGTTTATCTCTGTTTTGACTTCCGTTATTTACTTTCTTCTGCTTACTTTGAGTTTATTTTTGTTCTTTTTCTAGTTTCTTAAGGTGAAAGCTGAGGTCATTGATTTGAGGCCTTCCTATTTTTCTAATATAGGTTTCATGTAAATTTTCCAAAGTAGTGCTTTAGCTGTATCTTATCAGTTCTAATGTGTTGTGCTTTCATTTCCACTTAATTCAGTATAGTTTCTAATTTCTCCTTTGATTTCTTCTTTGGGCAGTGGATTATTTAGGAGTATGTTATTTAGTTTCCAGATATTCCAAATACTTCCTTTTATTGGATTTTAGTTAAATTCTATTGTGTGCAGTTGAAAAGAATGTCCGTTATCTTGTTGTTGAGTGTAGTTCTCCAGATGTCAGTTAGAGGTTGTGTGGATTTCTTTTCTAAAACTTTTATTTATTTATTTTTGGCTGTGCTGCGTCTTTCTTGCTGCCCACGGACTTTCTCTAGTTCGGGAGAGCCGGGGCTCCTCTAGTTGCGGTTTGAGGGCTTCTCATCTTGGTGGGTTCTCTTGTTGCAGAGCAGTGTCTCTAGGGCACAGGCGCAATAGTTGCTGCTCACTGGCTTAGTTTCCCCGAGGCATGTGGGGTCTTCCCGGATTAAAGATTGAGCCTGTGTTCCCTTGGCAGGTGGGTTCTTTAGCACTAGACCACCAGTAAGTCCTGTGCTGATTTCTTTGGTTCTTCTCTTTTTCAAGTCTACTATATCCTTGCTGGTAATTTCTGTCTACTTGATCTATCAGTTATTGAGAGTGGGGTATTGAAATCTTCAATAATAATTGTGGATTTCCTTGTTTTTTATCAGGTTTTCCTTCATATGATTGGATGCTGTGTTATAAGGGGTGCAAATGTTTAGGTTTATTGTGTCCTCTTCCTGAACTGACCTCTTTATCATTGTGAAATAATCTTCACTATCCCGGGTAATATTCCTTGCTCTGAAATCTACTCTTATTTAAAAAAACTCCTACTTTCTTTTGACTGACAGGCGTTAGCATGGTATATCTTTTTCTATCTTTTTATTCTTAACCTAGTTTTAAATTTATTTGAAAAGCTGTTACTTGTAGGCATCATATAGTTAGGTTTTGCTTTTTTTTTTCTTTTTTTAATGTTTATTTTTAATTTATTTGGCTGCTTCCGCTCCTAGTTGCAGCATGTGGGATCTTGTTCCCTGACCAGGGATTGAACCCTGGCCCTCTGCATTGGAAGTGCAACGTCTTAACCACTGAACCATCAGGGAAGACCCTAGGTTTTGTTTTTTTATCCAGTCTGACAGCTTCTCCTTTTTTTAAAATTTGTGTTTATTTAGCTGTTTATTTTTGGCTGCACTGGGTCTTGGTTGCTGCGCACGGGCTTTGTCTGGTTGTGGCGAGTGGGGTCTGCTCTCAGCTGTGCTGTGCAGGCTTCGCATAGTGGTGGTCTCTCTTGTTGGGGAGCACGGGCTCTAGAGCACACGGGCAGTTGTGTGCATGGTGTTAGTTGCCCCACAGCATGTGGAATCTTCGCAGACCAGGGATCCAACCCATGCCCCCTGACTGCCAGTGCGCTGGCAGGCAGATTCTTAACCACTAGACCACCAGGGAAGTCCAGTGTCTACCTTTCAATTGGAGTGTTTAGACTATTTGTATTTAATTATTGATATGGTTAAGTCTGTCATCTCGTTATTAGTTTTCTACTTATCTCTCCTTTGTGTACCTTTTCTTCTGCCTTTTGGAATGAACAAATTTTGTTCCATTGTATTTCTTTTGTCGGCTTGTTACCTTTTACTCATTATTTTTTATTTTAGTGGTTGCTGCGAAAGATAGGTTGGCAAACTGGTCTCCAGGCAAAATCCCGCCAGCCGTCAGCTTTTGTATGGCTGTGAGCTAAGAATGGTGTTTTACGTTTTTAACTGATTGGAACAAAGTCAAAAGAAGAATGTTTCATGGCAAGTGAAAATTACATGAAAGCCAAATTTTAAACTCCATAAAGTAAGTTCTGGTAGAATCCAGCCACGCCGCCCATTCATTTATCAATACATATCACCAATGGCTGCTTTTGTATCCTAACAGCAGAGCTGAATAGTAATAGACAGACCATAGCATCCACTAAGCCTGAATTATTTATCTGGCCCTTTGCAGAAGATGTTTCCTGACTCCTGCTTTAGGGCTTATAGCGGCCTGTGGGCTTAGTACACGTTCCCCAAGCGGGGATCGATCCTGTGTCCTCTGCATTCCGCGGCAGATTCTTAACCACTGGACCACCAGGGAAGTCCCCACTTTAACTTATTATGTGTCACCTTCAAGTGCTGTTGTGCTCCTTTTCATAACATAAAAGAACCTTAGAATTGTGTGTCTCCATTTGTCTCTTCCTGGCCTTTAGTGTGTGGCTGTCATAGATTTCCTTTATCCGTGTATTCTAAACTTAAGACGTTGTTATTTTTGCTTAAACACTCATTTCTTTTTAAGACCTATCAAAAGATAGGAGATTTACATATTGAGAAAGAAAAAATCTTATGTACTTACCCGTATAGTGACTGTTTTCAGCGTTCTTTATTCTTTCGTTTTCCATATTTTTGTTTGATGTCATTTTCCTTTTTGCTTACAAGTTTCCTTGGACATTTCTTGTGATGTGGGTCGGCTGGTGATGAGTTCCATTAACTTTTGTGTAGTTGAAAGTACGTATTTTTGTTTCCATCTTTGAAAAACATTTTGGCTGAGTTAAAGAATTCTAGGTTGACAGCCTGTCTTTGAGTACTTTAAAGAAGTGGCTCCGCTGTGATCTCTTGCATTATTTCCTTTGTGAAATCTGCTGTCATGCTTATTTTTATTCCTCTGTACTTAAGGTATCTTGTCCTCTGGCTGCTTTGAAGGTATTTATCTTTATTGTTGGTTTGAACAGAGTTTCCATGTTGGGCCCTGCTGGTGTGTGTGTGTGTGTGTGTAGTTGCTTTTGCTGTATCTGCCTCTTTGCGACCCTGTGGACCGTAGCCCACCAGGCTCCTCTGTCCATGGGATTCTCCAGGCAAGAACACTGGAGTGGGTTGCCGTGCCCTCCTTCAGGGATCTTCTGACTCAGGGATCAAACTTGTGTCTCCTGCGACTCCTGCATTGGCAGGCAGATTCTTTACCGCTGAGCCACTGGGGAAACCCCATGCTTACTTCAGTTACAGGTATATCGGGCTGCTTATATACAGATATATCCCATGGCTCACTGATGTTCTTTCCATTTTTAAATATTTCTCTTTGTTTTTTTTTTTTTTTTGTTTCATTCTGGACAGCTGCTATTGTGAAGTCCTGAAGTTTGCTAATCTATTTTCTGCAACATGTAACCTGTTGTTAATGCCATCCAGCATATTTTTAATTTTAGGTGCTGTAGTGTTTTTTGTTATTTTTTAAAATACTTATTTATTTGCCTGGACCAGGTCTTAGTTGCAGCGTGTGGGATCTAGCTCCTGATCAGCGATCGAACCCCAGCCCCCTGCATTGGGAGCAGAGAGTCTCAGCTGCTGGACCACCAGGGAAGTCCCTGTGTCTGATCTTTTTGTTTGATTTGAGATGGGCATGAAACCTGGTCCATTTTACTTCCTCTTGGGAGGGAGTAGAAGTCCTACTTAGTAAACATTGGAGAGTTCCCTGGTGGTCCAGTGGTTAAGACTCCTTGCTTCCACTGCAGGGGGCGAGGATTCCATCCCTGGTTAGGGACCTAAGGTCCCATATGCCACACAGCGCAGCCAAAAACAAAAAATGAAATAAAACACCAAAGAAACAAAAAATACCAACCAAACCAAAGCAAAACAAAAAAAATACATTGATTAAATTTGCTGAATTAACTCTGACCTGACCCTCCCAGATTCCTGACAGCTGGTTCTAGAACTGTGGGTCATCATGCTTCGCACAGTGGGTCCTCCACGTTTGTTGAAGGAATGAATGCAAGAGTGCTTGTCCTCATAAGAAGGAAAACAAACAAGCAGCCCCTCCACCCACCAAAAAAAAAACAACCCAGTTCAGTTCAGTTGCTCAGTCGTGTCCGACTCTTGCTACCGTATGAATCGCAGCGCGCCAGGCCTCCCTGTCCATCACCAACTCCCGGACTCTACTCAAACTCATGTCCATAGAGTTGGTGATGCCATCCAGCCATCTCATCCTCTATCGTTCCCTTCTCCTCCTGCCCCCAACCCCTCCCAGCATCAGTCTTTTCCAGTGAGTCAACTCTTCATATGAGGTGGCCAAAGTACTGGAGTTTCAGCTTTAGCATCAGTCCTTCCAGGGAACACCCAGGACTGATCTCCTTTAGGATGGACTGATTGGACCTCCTTGCAGTCCAAGGGACTCTCAAGAGTCTTCTCCAACACCACAGTGCAAAAGCAGCAGTTCTTTGGCACTCAGCTTTCTTCACAGTCCAACACTCACATCCATACATGACCACTGGAAAAACCATAGCCTTGACTAGACAGACCTTTGTTGGCAAAGTAATGTCTCTGCTTTTCAATATGCGATCTAGGTTGGTCATAACTTTCCTTCCAAGGAGTAACTGTCTTTTAATTTCATGGCTACAGTCACCATCTACAGTGATTTTGGAGCCCCCAAAATAAAGTCTGACACTGTTTCCACTGTTTCCCCATCTATTTCCCATGAAGTGATGGGACCAGATGCCATGATCTTCGTTTTCTGAATGTTGACCTTTAAGCCAACCTTTTCACTCTCTTTCACTTTCATCAAGAAGCTTTTTAGTTCCTCTTCACTTTCTGCCATAAGGCTGGTGTCATCTGCGTATCTGAGGTTATTGATATTTCTCACGGCAATCTTGATTCCAGCTTGTGCTTCTTCCAGCCCAGAGTTTCTCATGATGTACTCTGCATATAAGTTAAATAAGCAGGCTGACAATATACAACCTTGACGTACTCCTTTTCCTATTTGGAGCCAGTCTGTTGTTCCATGTGCAGTTCTAACTGTTGCTTCCTGACCTGCATATAGGTTTCTCAAGAGGCAGGTCAGGTGGTCTGGTATTCCCATCTCTTTCAGAATTTTCCACAGTTTATTGTGATCCACACAGTCAAAGGCTTTGGCATAGTCAATAAAGCAGAAATAGATGATTTTCTGGAACTCTCTTGCTTTTTCCATGATCCAGTGGATGTTGGCAATTTGATCTCTGGTTCCTCTGCCTTTTCTAAAACCAGCTTGAACATCTGGAAGTTCATGGTTCATGTATTGCTGAAGCCTGGCTTGGAGAATTTTGAGCATTACTTTACTAGCTTGTGAGATGAGTGCCATTGTGCAGTAGTTTGAGCATTATTTGGCATTTCCTTTCTTTGGGATTGGAATGAAAACTGACCTTTTCCAGTCCTATGGCCACTGCTGAGTTTTCCAAATTTGCTGGCATATTGAATGCAACACTTTCACAGCATCATCTTTCAGGATTTGGAATAACTCAACTAGAATTCCATCACCTCCACTAGCTTTGTTCGTAGTGATGCTTTCTAAGGCCCACTTGACTTCACATTCCAGGATGTCTGGCTCTAGGTGAGTGATCACACCATCGTGATTATCTGGGTCGTGAAGCTCTTTTTTATACAGTTCTTCTGTGTATTCTTGCTATCTCTTCTTAATATCTTCTGCTTCTGTTAGGTCCATACCATTTTTGTCCTTTATCGAGCCCATCTTTGCATGAAATGTTCCCTTGGTATCTTTAATTTTCTTGAAGAGATCTCTAGTCTTTCCCATCCTGTTGTTTTCCTCTATTTCTTTGCATTTATCACTGAGGAAGGCTTTCTTTCTCTCCTTGCTATTCTTTGGAACTCTGCATTCAAATGGGAATATCTTTCCTTTTCTCCTTTGCTTTTTGTTTCTCTTCTTTTCACAGCTATTTGTAAGGCCTCCTCAGACAGCCATTTTGCCTTTTTGCATTTCTTTTCCACGGGGATGGTCTTGATCCCTGTCTCCTCTACAATGTCACAGACCTCCGTCCATAGTTCATCAGGCACTCTGTCTATCAGATCTAGTCCCTTAAATGTATTTCTCACTTCCACTGTATAATCATAAGGGATTTGATTTAGGTCATACTTGAATGGTCTAGTAGGTTTTCCCTACATTCTTCAATTTAAGTCTGAATTTGGCAATAAGGAGTTCATGATCTGAGCCACAGTCAGCTCCTGGTCTTGTTTTTGCTGACTGTATAGAGCTTCTCCATCTTTGGCTGCAAAGAATACAATCAGTCTGATTTTGGTGTTGACCATCTGGTGATGTTTACATGTAGAGTCTTCTCTTGTGTTGTTGGAAGAAGGTGTTTGCTATGACCAGTGTGTTCTCTTGGCAAAACTCTATTAGCCTTTGCCCTGCTTCATTCTGTACTCCAAGGCCAAATTTGCCTGTTATTCTAGGTGTTTCTTGACCTCCTACTTTTGCATTCCAGTCCCCTATAATGAAAAAGACATCTTTTCTGGGTGCTAGTTCTAAAAGGTCTTGTAGGTCTTCATAGAACCATTCAGCTTCTTCAGTGTTACTGGTTGGGGCATAGGCTTGGATTACCATGATATTGAATGGTTTGCCTTGGAAATGAAAGCAAGCAAACCATAAAAAGAATACTTGACCTCTGCCTTCTGACCCTGGTCGTTGTCCTCAGGGCACTGCACTTGGCGGTGATTCATCAGCATGAGCCCTTCCTGGACTTCCTCCTAGGCTTTGCAGCTGGTACCGAGTACCTGGACCTGCAGAATGACTTGGGCCAGGTGAGCCGCCCGTGGACAGCATAGGACTTGGGGGCCAGGATTCTCAGTATGGCTCCTCATCCCTGCCTTCTGCTCCTGCAGACGGCCCTGCACCTGGCCGCCATCCTGGAGGAGGCGTCCGCGGTAGAGAAGTTGTATGCAGCAGGCGCCAGTTTGCTGGTGGCGGAGCGTGGAGGCCACACGGCGCTGCACCTGGCCTGCCGCGTGGGGGCCCACGCCTGTGCTCGCGTGCTGCTCCAGCCTCGCCCCCAGCATCCCAGGGGAGCCCCCAAAACCTACCTCGCTCAGAGCTCTGACCATACCCCTGACAACGACCACACCCCTATTGCCCTGTACTCTGAACCTGACGTGGAGAAAGAAGAGGATGAGAGTGAAGAGGACTGGAAACTGCAGCTGGAGGCTGAAAACTATGATGGTGAGGGTCCCCAGTCACCATGAAGGGCCCAGGCTCCCAAGAAGAGCGAGGGCAGCTGGGTTCAGCTGGCTCTGGGCTCAGCTCTCCTGATGCAGAGCTTGGCTCCTTGGGAAATAATCCCAGTAATAATAATAATACTCAAGGGACCCAGGCATCAGGACCAAGGACGCCTGCTCAGCCCCAGGTTATTGAGAACCACAGGCCCCAGCCCACCTGGGACAAGGGAACTCAAAGGCCAGGCCCTCTGAAACTCTGGCGACTCAGGTTCCCAGAGGCTGATATTGGGGTTCAGGGACAGCCATCTTCAGCCAGACCTCATGGGAAAATAGATTGTCTACCCAGGGCCCTCGCATAGGAGTCTTAGCTACCCCATCTCTAAGCCCAACTATTCAATACTTGGGACCAGACCCCCACCACAGGTGGAAGGTGAGGACCCAGGGTTCAGGGCCCATCTCACCCCCCAAGGATATGGGGACCCAAGACCACTTACTTATGTGAAGTGAGACCAAAGACTCAGGTCCCCTGTCCGAAGCCCCTGGGCTCTTCACCCCTAGCCTCCAGACAACCCCACAACCCAGGCATTGGCACTGCCAGCAAGTTCCAGGTCACCTGAGACTTAGGGATTTGGGATACAGGGCCTCTGATATACCCAGGAATGCAGAAGTCAGACCCAAACTCCATCAACCTCAGGTCACAAAACCTTCCCTAAAGATGGTGGCATTGGGGGCCCAGTCCCCTCCCCTCTATCATCTGACATCGGTCACTCTGTGCCTAGGCCACACCCCACTCCACGTGGCTGTCATCCACAAAGACGCAGAGATGGTCCGACTGCTCCAGGAGGCAGGAGCTGACCTCAACAAACCCGTGAGCCGCCCTATGGAGAAGGTGTGGCAGGGTGGGGGGGTCGTCCCCGAGTGGGGCAGGGCCCCAGTGACCTCTCTGCTGCACCCCTCAGGAGCCCACCTGTGGCCGGAGCCCCCTGCACTTGGCCGTGGAGGCCCAAGCAGCTGATGTACTGGAGCTTCTCCTGAAGGCCGGTGCTGACCCCGCCGTCCGCATGTATGGTGGCCGCACCCCACTCGGCAGTGCCACGCTCCGGCCCAACGCCATCCTCTCCCGCCTCCTCCGTGCTCACGGAGCCCCAGAGCCCGAGGACGAGGACAAGCCTGGCCCCTGCAGCAGCAGCAGCAGCAGCAGCAGCGACAGCGAGAGCGGGGATGAGGGCGTGAGTCAGGAGAGAGCGGGCAGCCCAGCTGGGGGGCCAGGGTAAAGGCGGGCAGGTGGAAGGGGCAGAGGAGACGTTAGGCAGTTCACTGAGACCCACTGACTTTGGGGCTGCTCTGATTAGAGAGATCAGGCAGCCGTGCAGGCGGTATCAGGGGAGACCTGGACAGGGGTGGTGGGGAGAGCTCGGGCACCAGCGGGTGAGAAGTCAAGGCAGTGGCAGAGGCAGAACTCAAGTGGAGAGAGAGAAGACCTCGGTCGTAGTGGTTGGTAAACACAGGCAGCAGAGGGTGGCCGCAGATTTTTTTCGGGGAGCAAGAGCGGGAGTGCAGGCTGTGGGAAGGTGACCTTGGGCAGCGGTGGGCAACGACCTCAGCCAGCGGGGAAGGGACTTCCTTGGAGAGCCCAGGCAGCGAGACATGACTGTGGGCAGGGGTTGTCGCTGACTGGCAGGGGTTGAGGAATTTGGGTAAAGGCAGAGGGAAGTGGGGCAGAGGGGGAGACCTCCCTGCAGCTGCTAAAGGACTGGCGAGGCCGCGGGCCGGGAGAACACAGGTGACCTTGGGAGAGGTGGTGAGAGAACTAGGAGCTGGGATTTAGACTTAGGAGCAGGGACCTAGGGCTTCGACGCAGCACCCGGTCCCCACGGTGGGTTGAGGGAACTTGGGCAGTGGGCAAGGTGGCAGCTGCCTGAGCCCCTCTGCCTGGCCCCTCTGCCCCCAGGATGAATACGACGACATCGTAGTCCACAGTGGCCGGAGCCCCAACCAGCTACCTCCCACCCCAGCGTCAAAACCGCTCCCTGACGACCCCATCTGACTTAACTGTTAATAGTTTCCAATTTAATAAAATGTCAGTTCTGACAACCAGTGACTAGATCAGCAGTCGCCTTCCCAGGCCTCCAGGTCGTTCCTGAGCCCCATCCCTTTAAAATCAAGTGTGACACCATCAGCCTTGGTGGTTTTCTCTGTGCTTTATTCACTTGGGGTCAGGGGTTGGAGTGGGTTAGGGCATCTGGGCTGTGTCCTGAGTCAGGCGGAGCCCAGCCCCTCCACCCAGCTCAGACTTGGCCCCTCAGGCCTGGTTTCAAGGCACAGCCTTCTCCTCACTCCTGCCAGTTGGGGAGCAGGGTGGGGTGACAGGTTTGGGGTCAACGGTACTAAGCTGTATAGGGTGTGTGGGGGAGGAGAACGTGAGGTCAGGGGTCAGCCCCCCTCCTGAGCTCCTCTCGCAGCATCTCCGTCGCCTTCTTCAGCTCATCGCTCATGTGCTCCAGCCGCTCCACATCGTGCCCCTGGCAGCAACAGAAACGGGGTCTCAGCACCCACCTTCAAAGGCAGGCCACTTCAGTGGGTGTCCACAAATGTGGGCCAGGTCAGTTCACACAGTGGCAACCGCAGCAGTCTCCCTGGTCATCGTGGACTACAATGGTGACCCTGCTGGTTGACCCTGGAAGAGTCATGTGGGCTAACATGGCCAGCAGTGAGGCCCACGGTGACTGCTGTAGCCAGTGCGCAGACAGAGGACTAGCAAAGGCACTCGACTTGGATGCCATGACCCATGTGCGAGGTGGGGGCCATTTCTGTCCCTGCCATTGATTATGGGGACAGCTGTACTTTCCATGACCCACCAGTGGTATCTGCCTATGGCCCAGTGAACTGGGCATGGCTGCTGCTTTTCATGGGGCCAACACACTGGTTACAGACTAGCAATGGTAGCTAACTCTGGCGCTTCTGGGCAATAAGGGTGGCTTCTTGGTTGCTGTACAGGGAGTAGGCATGGAAGCCCTCCTGGTCAGGTGAAGGCCCCGCCTAGGTGCTGCTACCTCTTCCTTGTGTCAGCCCATTCATGGTGGACGTTGCTGTTTGTGGCTACTTGGTAGAATATCCACTGACATCTGGTGTACCCGGTTCTCCCATTGCCGCTTCCACTCACCTGCCTGTCCGAAGCCTCTTCCTTCTCCTCCTGCTGGGGCTCGGCTTCTGGCTGGCGGGAGTGGTGGCGGTCCTCATGTCTCTCTCCACCTGCCTCGACCCCCTGCCACAGGCTGCGGCCCTCGCCCAGCACCTGCACGCCCTTCTCCTCTGCCTCGAACTGGGCTGTATCCTCATCGCTGGCCTGCTCTGCCACCCGCTTCTGGGGCCCCCTGCCGCCCTCCAGATGCTTCTTCCACAGGCCCTCCAAGGTCTCCACGGGCCCCCTCTTCTTTTCTTCCTCTTCCTCCTCCTCGTGGTCCTCCTGATGGAGCCGGCTGTGGAGCTGCTCACGGACGGCCTGTTCCCGTACCTCGGACTTGTGGGTCCTTTCTGCTGCCTCCTCCTCCTCTTCCTCATCCCTCACCTCCTGGCTAGACCTCGTCTTCCCAGCCTCTGGCTTTTTAAAATCCCCAAGCAGTAGGCTGTTCTCTTCAGTGGACTGACAGCCATAGGGCTCTGTCTCACACATTTCTGATGGAAAGAGGGGATGTTCTCTGTGCAGCTAATCAGGAGACAGACCTAGAGGAGTTCCGGGGGGTGGGGTGCCCGAGGTCCCCCAGGTGACAGCCCAGACCTGGGAGAGGAGGGTCAGTACCAGGAGACACTCTGCCCCCATCCTGTACCCTTGCAGGGAGCCCCAAGGGTGGGGCTGTGGGCCAGGCTTCTTCAGTCTGGACACGCTTAACAGTGCTGTGCCAGTCCAGACAGTGGCTCTGGGATGAGAAGGGGATGCCACTGCCTCCAGGCAGCCCTGGGCAAAGCCCTGGTGTGGTGGGGGCTCCTAAGAGGAACTGGGGCCTGAGCCCCCCTTACCTCTGTGGAGGAGAGCCAGGCAGGGGCCTCGCCTCGCCTGGCCCAGCATCAGCACTTCTGTGACCACCTCTGCCAGACAGCGTGTCAGCTGGGGGTGAAGGGTGAAGGGTCAGAGGGGAGGTTGAGGGCAGGGCAGATGGGGAGAATGAGAACATAGGAGAGTTGGAAGGGAGATGGAGATGGTGGAGGGGGCTGGGGTCCCAGGGAGATGAGGTGGGGTGAAAGGGCCACAGTCCTTACCTCCTCTTTGGAGGGTCTAGGTGCCAGGGGAGCCGCGGTGGCTGTGGGGGAAGGAGGTGGGTCCTGGGTTCGGACCCTGGGCACTGTCCCTGGTGCTGATTCCAGCTCCAAGGTCGTCCCGGTACCCACAAGTCCACTCCCCCAGCCCACCTGCCAAGGGCACTGGCTCTACTTGGAAGCTCAGTCAGGAAAGCTCTAGTCTGGCCCCACTGGGTGCACTGTCCCCATCCCTGGTCACCTGAGTCCCTGCTCCCCCAGCTGGCTGCTGAAGTTGCCCTGATCTCTGGCACTCACCAGCCCCCAGCAGCAGTGCCAGCAGAGCAGGCAGCAACAGCAAGAGCATCATGGTGGACCCTTGGCGCTGCATGGTGGGGCATCCAGACCAGGGTCCTTGGCGCTGTGTGGCCAGGGCGGCAGCTCCTTATAACCCGCACCCGCCCTCCCGTTGAGTGGCCCCCACAGGGGAGGAAGCAATGTCACCACCTCCCCCTCACTGCCTGAGGCAGGGCAACAGCTGTGGGGCGGAGAGAGACCTGTCTGTCTGAGACCCTCAATTATTCATGGGGGCCCACTGCGCTGCACCCAAGCAGGCATTCAGGGGCTGGAGGCTTCTCTTCCCACATAAACAGGGTCTGACTGGGGCTTCCCTGGTGGCTCAGACAGTAAAGAATCTGCCTGCAATGCAGGAGACCGGGTTCAATCCCTGGGTCGGGAAGATCCCCTGGAGAAGGGAATGGCTACTCACTTCAGTATTCTTGCCTGGAGAATCCCATGGACAGAAGCTGGCTATAGCCCACAGGGTCACAAAGAAGTGTATGTGTTAGCACGAGCTTAAGGCCCCGGTGGGAGGTGGGACCTGCTCTGAATGCAGAGGCAGCCACTTACAGACCATCCTCAGGCAACGCCTTGCCTTCTGGAAAGCAGGTCTCATAAATCTACTTCCTCAGAGTTGTAACTGGACCCCACTTGAGTCCCAGCTCCTCCGCTACCAGCAGTGCAGCCCTGGGACAACTGTTTCATCCAAGACTTGTTAACTCACGTGTGAAACGGGGCTGGTAACAATCTGTTCCACAGCTGATGGGAAAGATTAAAGTGATGCACATACATATTAGCTTGGGCGGTGCCTGGCACAGAGAACTACACGGGCCCGAGCTCCTTCACCCCAGTAATTTTTCTTAGACACACACTATATGTCCAGTCCTCTTCTAGACACTGGGGCTACAACAGAGAATGAGGCTACGGGCAAACCTCCCTGGCTTCCTGGAGTGGACATTTGAGAAGGGAAGCAGACAACACTCAAGGAAGGAGGAGGGACTTCCATGGTGGTCCAGCGGTTAAGAGTCCGCCTTGCAACGCAGGGGACACAGGTTTGATACCTGGTCGGGGAGCGAAGTCCCACGTGCCCCGGGGCCAACCAAGCCTTCGAGGCAACTTCTCAAGTCCACCTGGGCCACAACTAGGGAATCCGCGCACCACGATAAAAGATCCTGCATGCTGAAAGTGAGATCAGTGCTGCAACTAAGACCAGAGGCTGCCGAATTAAAAAAAATCTGCCTTTTAATGTTCCAATGCAAGGGATGTGGATTTGATTACTGATCAGGGAACTAAGATCCCACATGCCATGGGGCACCTGAGCCCTTGTGCTCTGGAGCCTGCGTACCACACCTAGGGAGAAGCCTCCGCACTGCAACCAAGACCCGACACAATCAAAAAATATTAAAAAAAAAAAAAAAAAAGGCAAGGAGGAAACGGCCGTGGCGCATCACAGGAGCACGGCAGCTACAGCCTGGGGTTTTACTTTGGCCAGGCTGGTCAGGGGAGCCCTCTCTGAGGAGGTGACATTGGGCTAAGGCCTGAAGGATAAAATGCAGGCAACCTCACAGGATTTAGGGGAAGAACAGCTAGGATAGGAAAGAGTCGAGCAAGTGCAGAGGCCTGAGTTGGGACTGAGTCTGAGCGAACATGCAGGCAGGTTGGGGGGCTGGCCAGAGCGCAACAGGGAAGAGGCCGGCAGAAGGGGAAGGAGGGAGGCAGTTCCCGGGGGCCCCGGTGACAACCTGTCCGTCCCTCCCAGGGAGATAGAGCCACAGGAGAGCTCTGAGCAGGGAGGCACGTGACCTGATGCAGTTGCCCACAGGGTCCCTCTGGCTTTGCGTGGGGGGACAGAAAGCAAAAGGAGGCTGCTACGATTCTCCAAATGGGAGAGAAGGATGGACAGGACAGCAGACGAGACAGCAAAGGCAGGATCTGGGAATTTTTTTTTTTTTTTTTTTTAAGATTTACTTATTTTTGGCTGCACTGGGTCTTCATTGCTGCAGACAGGCTTTCTCTGGTTGTAGAGTACACGTTCTAGGCATGCAGGCTCAGTGGTTGCAGTGCTTGGGCTCCAGAGCTTGGGCTCAGTAGTTGTGGAGTACAGCCTTAGTTGCTCCATGGCATGTGGGATCTTCCCGGACCAGGGATTGAACTTGTGTCCTCTGCATTGGCAAGTGGATTCTTAACGACTGGGCAACCAGACACCCCCTGGAAATATTTTGAAGGAAGAGCTGCCAGGGTTTGCTGAAGGATGGGATGTGGATGTGAGAACAGCCTAGAATGACTTGAAGTGCTGCAGTTGGAGGAGCTGCGAAAGCAGTTCCCGGTATGGAGATAGGGGCTCCAGGGAGAGGAGTGGGTTCTGGCTTCACCGAGTTCAGGCTGCTTCCCGCCCCACCTGGGGCTGGGGACGCAGGCGGAAGGTTGGGTGTGAGGTGCCACTTATCCCAGCGTCAGGGGAGAGGCCTCAGCATCGTCTTGGCTCCTCAGTGATCCCCAAGCTACCCTCTACATGCCCCGGGGGTGCTAGACACTTGCGGCATGGTCCCTGCAGCCACAGACCCCTGGATGGTTCAGCACCTCTGAGAAACGGGCCAGCATCCCTGGCAAGTCGGCCAGGCCACCTCCCTCACTCACAGACCCTCACAAGCCTTTGTTCTGACCATTTATTAGGGAACCTTCTCTTAACCACTGAGGGTGGGAAGAAGGAAGGAGGCATGGAGGCCTCCTGTCCCTCTCCTCCGCCCTCCTCCAGACCTCCAAGTCCTGTTGGAGGAACCACTGCTTCCCACTGCAGGGTGGGACCCCCAATGACAACAGGGTCTCTGACTGATCCCCAGGAAGAAGAGGCACAGGAGAGGTGAACCCTGGGGGTTCAGGTGGGGAGTGGGCATGAAGAAGGTGGATGTCGGGACAGACTCAGGACACCAGGTCCCAGGGACCCCTAAGTTCCAGGAAGTGGTGACAACCCTACTGGCCAACAAGGATGAGTCCTCAGCTCGAGGCAGGCTGGCCCGGGAGCCTGGGCTTCTGGGGCTGGTTGGGGCCGATGTACTGGAGAGGCACGTGGGTGGGGGTGGTGATCCGATCGGTTCCGAGGTAGGGCTGGAGGGCAGGGGGCACGAGCACCGAGCCGTCCTGGGGAGAGAGCAGGCCTCAGGCGACTGCCGGGCTGGCCTTCCAGCCTCCGGTCCCCGCCTCCCACCGTGGGATCCTCCCGCGACCCCCGCCCCTCACCTTCTGCTGATAGCTCTCCAGGAGGGCGATGAGGAGACGAGGGACAGCACAGCCCGTGGCATTCACCTGAGAGGAGGGGACACTTAGATCCAGGCTCCAGGGGCCCAGGGGAGGGGCTGAGGTGGTGGGTCTCCGGTGTAGGGGTGCAGGGAAGGGCGGTCGAGGGTGTGGGCTCACCGTGTGTGCGAACTGCAGCTCCCCGGCCTCGGTCTGGAACATGATGTGTAGACGGCGGCTCTGGAAGTCCGTGCAGTTGGAAGCACTGGTGACCTGGGCGTGGGGGCAGGGTGGGCTGAGACGATGGGCCATGGGGAGCAGTGGAGGGGGGGTGGTCCTCTTTCCCACTGTGAGGGCCCCGCCGGACAGGGGCTCACCTCGCCGAACCGGCCTCGCCCTGGCATCCAGGCCTCGATGTCAAACTTGCGGTAGGCAGGCAGGCCCAGCTCCTGTGTGGGCATGTCCAGGACTCTGCAGCCCCGGAGAAAGACAGGGTGAAGGGCAGCGGGTGAGAGGTGGCGGGGGGCGCAGTGGGAGGTGATGGAAGGGGAGAAAGCCCCAAAAGAGTGAAACGGAGGTGATATAGAGATGACGGTGGCAACGGGGATGAGATGGCTAAGTCACCAGGCTGTTCACCATGGCTCTTCTTCCTTCTATAGATAGCAACAGCACCCCCAGATTTCTGTAATGGGTCACTCAGAAAAAAGTCCACCCGCCTCAGCCTCTCCTGAAAACGTGTGACTGACAGGGTGAGCGAGGCGATAGGGTGAGCAAGGCGATGGGGCTCGCAACGTCTGGTCACCCCCTTAGAGGGAAGGGATGTGCCCTCTCCCCAACCTCCCCTTCCCAGTGGAAGGTAAAAAGCCGTCCTGGGGCTTCCCTGGTGGCTCAGTGATTAAGAATCCACCTGCCAATGCAGGGGACAAGGGTTCGATCTCTGATCCAGGAAGATCTCACATGCTGTGGAGCAACAGAGCACACGCGCCACAACTACTGAGCCTGCGCTCTGGAGCCCGGGAGCCGCAACTACTGAGCCTGCTGCGCTCTGGAGCCCGGGAACCGCAACTACTGAACCTGCGCATTTCAACTATGGAAGCCTGAGCACTCCAGAGCCCATGCTCCACGAGAGAAGTCACTGCAATGAGAAGCCTGCACACGGCCACTAGACAGGAGCTCCCGCTCGCTGCAACTGGAGAAAAGCCCACACAGCAATGAAGACCCAGCACCGCCAGTAAAATAATAAGTAAATAAAACAGTATTTTAAAAAGCCATCTTGGACTAGGCAGATGAGACAGCACGCTAGGGATGGGGAGTCACAGGTGGGAAGGGAGCTGGTCTTGACACTGGACTTGATAGACAGACATCCTACATACAATCCTAACACGGGCAAAAGGGGGCGGGGAGAAAAGGTGGTGAGGGTTTTCAAGATGGGGGAGCACCCAGCCAGCCTTTCCCTCCTCCCCCACCCCTCACCCTCTGTCCCCAACCCCAGACCCCACCATCCACCTCAGCTCCTGGCCCCTCCCCGCACCGGAAGTGCAAGCCCAGCTCTGTCAAGATCTCCATCTGAAGGGACAGGAACTCCTCCAGCAGCTCTGAGCTCTGCTCCAGCCCGGGGCCTGTCACCCCAAACATCTCCACCTGGGGCAGGGCAAGGGGCACAGGAGTCAGGAGGCGCTAGGCTGTTGGGGTGTCCCCGCCACAGTCCTAGCTATGCCAACCTTGGTGAAGTGGTGTACTCGATACAGCCCCCGCGGCTCCTTCCCCGTGTCTGTTTCCGCCCTGTAGCAGGTACTGGAACAAACCATCCTGGCGGGGGGCAGGGTGGGTAAGTGGGGTCGGGGAGAGGACAGAGGATGTCACAGGTGGGGACAAGTTCTAAAGGAACAAGGCATCACCTGATTGGCAGGTCCCTGAAGGCCACGGAGTGGTCCATGAAGTAGCCTGGAAGGAGAAGGGGACAGAAGGGGTCAGGCAGGGCCACCATCCATCCACCCACAGGAAACCTTTGTGGGAATTAGAAAAGGTGTCCCTTCTGGCAGACACAACCTCATGTCAGGACATGTGGCTGGAACCACCTATACAACTGTACGCGTAGGCCCTGGGCGTGCAGCCGTCACCCCGGGATGCTCCCGGCTGCCGCTTTCGATTCCTCCCACGCCGAGGACATGAGGGGCTCTCGCCCTGCTCTGGCCCCAGGTGCGCTCTCACCTGCAAGTCCTACCTCTGCTGTCCCGGCCAGGTTGAGATCTTCAAAGCGGGAGGGGTCGATGTTGTAAATTTGGGATGGCTTGGCATTTGGCGTCATCCCACAGCCTTCCTGGGGAGGAGGCCAGAGGACAGGTAACCTCGGGGGCCCCCGTCCTGTCGTCACATCCCCTGCGCCTCCCCTGGAAGGAAGGGAAGCACCCTGCGTGTGTGTGCGTGCTCAGTCACTCAGTCTGCTGACTCCTTGTGACCCCATGGACTGCCGCCCGACAGGCTCCTCTGTCCACGGAATTTTCCAGGCAAGACTGGAGTGGGTTGCATTTCCTCCTCCAGGGGATTATCTTGACCCAGGGATCAAACCCACAGCTCCTGCATTGGCAGGCAGATTCTTTACCACTGAGCCACCTGGGAAGCCCCAGACTCACCCCGAGTTCCCTGTTATGACGTGACCCCCTTAACCCAGCCCCAGGGCAGTTTCTTTGGCGGAGACAGACTGGTCTTGCTGCCTGGGGGCCCCATAACACGGCCTGACACATGGCTGGGCATAGGGAATGGAGAGTCCACTTACAAACACAACTCCTCGGAGAAGGTCTGGCACCGTCATGGGGGTGAAGCCCTGGGAAGGGGTAGGGAAGGGGTGAGGAGCAGAGCCAGGACCCCCACCAGACCCCAAGCTCAGGCCTGAAGAATGGACACTGCAGAGGGGACTAACAGCTCCCCCGTGTCACTCTGAGGCCCATTCCACTGGAGAGGACACTGAGGCAGGCCCGAGCAGTGGGCATGGAGCTGGCCCTGGGGTGCTGAGGCCCTGTCACGGGGCCTCCCGATGTCCTCACTCAGGTTACCATACAGGGCAGTGGAGGTGTAGTTCCCTGTACAGATCTGACTGTGTCCCCCACCAGTGAAGACCCTCTGTGACTCCCAGTGCCCTCAGGACATGTCCGAGACCCTCACTGTGACCAGCATCCCATTGGTCACTGCACGACCAGCCCTCAGCCCTTGCCGACCCCCCCAGTTTCAACAGACACTGTTCTTTCCCCAACACTCGCTGTCTACTGCAGGCAGGGAGGGCCAATGGTGACAGGTGCAGGCTCTCGGGCCAGCCCCACACGTGAGCCAGAGGTCCTGGACAGTTCCTCCTCCTCCAGGCCTCAACTTCTCCATCTCTAAAGGGGACAGTAATAGCACTCTCCTCTTAACGCTGCCCTAAGAATGAAGTATGCCAATGATACACATAAGCTCTGAAAACAGTGACTGGAGTAGAGGTCACCCCCTCCTCTCCACCTTGAGCCTTTGGAGCTCAGCGTCTATGCCACCCCCTCCAGGCAGCCCTCCCATCCTGGCCCATACCCGGTGGATGAGCTTGTTGAGTGTGAAGTTGACCAGGCCGTGCTGCAGGAGGGCCCCAGCCCCGCGCAGGTAATAGGAGCGGTGGCCAGACACGTGGGACAGGCGCCTGGGAGACAGATGGGCAGACAGGTGGGGGCCTGTTGGCCGGGGCTGGTGGGGGAAGAAGGGGGACTCAAGCACCCCGGGGCAGAGGCCCAGCTGCTAGGCGGGAGGCCGGTCATCAAACATTCATGCTGGGCGAGGCCCTGGTGGTTCCACATCCCATGCTGAGCCCGGTGAAGTGGAGCCGGCAGCCAGCTGCTGGGGTGGGGGGTTGCTGAATGGCAGGATCTGGGAGGGGGTGCTCACTTCTGACGGATGATGTCGAGTTTCTCGGCTATTTCCAGGTGGCCCCGGGGTTGGAAGGAGAAAGCTGTATGTGGATGAAAAGCAATGGGGTAAGAGGAGAAGAGACAGGGAACAGGGGATAGAGAGAAAGAGGATTAGAGAGACAGTGTAGGGAGAGGGAGGGAGAGAAAAGGAGAGAGGGGAGGAGAAAGAGCCAGACACACGCACACACACATGTGCACACACAGGAACACACGCACACACGAGACAGTGTGAGAAAGCCCAGGGCTCTACAGGCTCCGGCCACAGTCCCAGACCCCAGAAGCCCCCACCCCCAGCCTGGGCTCTGGCCTACCTGGCTTGTCTCCAACCACATGGAGTACGCGGGCCTGGCTTTCGTCCCCGACAGGCTGTGGGAAATAGTGGGTGTCAGAGGGAAGGTGGCGCCGGACAGGGCCCTGGTTTCCCCTGCCGCCCAGAGAGGTGCTCACCACGTCTGGGTGGGTCTGGTTGGGTAGCCTCAGCGCCCGCAGGTAGAACTGCTCTTCGAGCTGGGCCTCCTTGGGGTAGAGGAGTGTGAGCTGCTTCCGGATCTCCCGGCCATGTGCCCGCAGACTCTGATATTGGGGGTCCTGCGAGCAGGACACGTGGGATCAGCCCAGGAGAGGGTAGGGTCCTGGCTAGGATAACCTCTGTGTTGCTTTGTTGCTTCTTCTTCGGGCTCAACATCCTGAATTTCCTTTCAGGAACCTCCCCTCACCACCTCGTGGCATGTCCACAAGGACATGCCTCTGGCTTGGCCTACTAGAACATTCCATCACTCAGCCAAAGTGATTGGCTTAAAGACAGGCAGGTGATCCAAGACAAACTCATGACAATCAGCCCCGGAGCTTTGTCTGGAAGTATCAAGAAAATGGTCCTCTTTGCACCAGACCTTGTCTTCCCTGCCCCCAAGGGGAGAAAGCTGAACCAAATATGGAGGAGCCAGGAGTACCTGGATCCAGCTGTACCTAAAGCCAGGAGTTTTAGTTTTATGAATCAACAGAGCCTGTTGTTATTTTTCTTACTCCTACTTGAGTTACGTTTTCCATCACATACAATGGGGACTTTATGACTGATAATGGTTATCTGTGCTGCCCACCCCCGATCAGGGACAGGATATCAACTCTCTGTAGTACCTGCTGCACTTGACTGTTGTCCTGGTTTACCTGGTAGAAAAGAGATGAGGAGGTGATTAGAGTGATGAAGTTGGGGATGAGGGGGAGGGGAAAGAGGGGTGAAAGGTCAGGGCTAGGGGATCTGAATTCCTTGCTCTGCCAGTACCTGGCTGGACCCTCTTCCACTCTGTACCTCAGTTTCTCTATTAGTAAAACTGGGAGGAGGCAAGATAACGTAACAGCAATCACACCCTGTAGCTCAGTTTAGGGCTGCCTCATGTCTAGCCATGTGCAGAGGACTCTCGGATGATCCTTTTTCTTCATAACCCCCACTATGAGGTTCGTATCAATGTGATTCCCATTTTGTTGATGAGAAAATTGAGTCTCGGAATGGTAAAGTCTACGAACATGCATATGGAGGCCTGAAACCAATGGTCTTTGATGCTCAGAACCTTCTGTGGTCCTGAGCACCAGGGAATGCAGCAGAACTGGGTCTGAAAGTTGGGTGCCAACCAGAGTGTGCTCTTGGGCAAATCTCTTCCCCTCTCCAAGCCCTGGTATCCTGGTCTGTGAAATGGGCTGAGAGCAGGAGCTCCCCAGTTAGGCTGTTGCATAGTGTCCCCCAGATGATGAGCTAGGGACTTCCCTAGTGGTCCAGTGGTAAAGAATCAGCCCCAGGGATGCCTGGCCCTGGACGGTTGTGGTGTGAGACGATGAATGTCCATATCCTTCAAACTCCTGAAATTGGGCTTCCTGTTACCTGTAGCCAGAGGCATCTTGCTGCCATCCCCACACCTGCCCAGGACCCCTGTGCTCACCACCAGGGCCCGCACTGCCTCTGTCACAGCCTCCTTCTCCTCCTCCAGGCTCCGGATCTGTTCCCGCAGCTGCCTCAGCTGCTGCCATGTCGAGATCTGGGATAAAATATACATAGAATTTTGCACACTAACTGTTTTTTAAGTGTACATTTCAGTGGCATTAAATGTTTATATTGTGCTAGCATCACAACTACCCATCTCTGGAACCACTGAAGCTTCCCAAACTGAAACTCTGTACCCATTAGACATTCCTGCCCCTGCCAACTACCATTCTACATTCTGTCTCTGTGGATTTGACTGAGACAAATCCAGAAGCCTCACAGAACTGGAATCACACAGTGTTTGCCCTTTTGCGACTGGCTTACTTCACCTAGCATAACGTATTTAAGGTAAATCCATTTTGTAGTATGGGCTTCCCAGGTGGCTCAGTGCTAAAGAATCCACCTGCCAATGCAGGAGACACGGGGGTTGGGAAGATTCCCTGGAGGAGGAAATGGCAACCCACTCTAGTGTTCTTGCTGGAAAATCTCATGGACGGAGGAGGCTGGCAGGCTACAGTCCATGGAGTTGCAGAGAGGCAGACGTGACTGATCAACTGAGCACTCACATTGTAGCATGTGTCAGAATTTCCTTCCTTTTTAAGGCTGAATATTATTCCATTGCAAGTATTTACCACATTTTCTTTTACAAGATTCTTTTTGATGTGGACCATTTTTAAAGTCTTTATTGTACTGGTTACAGTATTGCTTCTGTTTCACGTTTTGGTTTTTTGGCCTCAGTGCTTATGTGGTCTTAGCTTCCTGGCCAGGGATCGAACCTGCATCCCCTGCTTTGGACCATGAAGTCTTAACCATTGGATTACCAGGGAAGTCCCTACCACATTTTCTTTATCCATTCATTGATTAGTGGACACGGGTTACTTCCACCTTTTGGCCACTGTGAATAATGCTGCTATAAACACAAACATACAGGTATCTGTTTGAGTCCCTGCTTTTCTTTTTTTTTTTTTGGGTGAGGGGTATGTACTCAGAAGTGGGACTGCTGGATTACATGGTAATTCTATGTTTAATTTTTTTAGGAACTGCCATATGTTTGTTTCTTTTTAAATTAACTTCTCTGAGCCTTAGTTTCCCCTCTGTTAAAATTGTGGAAATGATGGCACCCATCTCATAGGGTTGCTGTGAAACTTAAAGGAGACTCATCTGCATAAAGCACTTATACTAGATTGGATGTATGGGGGGTGGGCGGGGGTCCAAGAGAGGGCTGGGAGGATTTGGGGTCCCTATCACCCCCAGCATTTCAGTAGGGTCTAGAAATATGGCAATTCCAGTCCTAGTTCACCAGCATGTAGTATTATGTACGTGCTGGCTTTCTTAGTAGTAGCAACAGTATGAATGTGTGTGTTAGTTGCTTAGTCGTGTCCAACTCTTTGCAATGCTATGGACTGTAGCCCGCCAGGCTCTTCTGTCCATGGAATTCTCCAGGCAAGAATACTGGAGTGGGTAGCCCTGCCCTTCTCCAGGGAATCTTTCCGATCTAGGGATCAAGCCTGGGTCTCCTGCATTACAGGCAGATTCTTTACCGTCTGAACCACCAGGGAAGCCCAGTAGTATGAATATTAATATTCACTGCCTTATTCTCAACACCAGGTACAGAACATACGCACTCCCTAAATATGTTCAAAAACACATTCGTTCATAAAATAACACCACTTAACTGCCTGATCAGAGAGGCAATGGCACCCCACTCCAGTAGACTTGCCTGGAAAATCCCATGGATGGAGGAGCCTGGTAGGCTGCAGTCCGCAGGGTCGCTAAGAGTTGGACACGACTGAGCGACTTCACTTTCACTTTTCACTTTCATGCATTGGAGAAGGAAATGGCAACCCACTTCAGTGTTCTTGCCTGGAGAATCCCAGGGATGGGGGAGCCTGGTGGGCTGCCGTCTATGGGGTCACACAGAGTCGGACATGACTGACGCGACTTAGCAGCAGCAGCAGCAACTGCCTGATACTTGTGGGGTAAGTGCATAACTCTTCCTGCTCCTGCTGCTAAGTTACTTCAGTCGTGTCCCCATGACTCTGTGTGACCCCATAGACGGCAGCCCACCAGGCTCCCCCGTCTCCAGGATTCTCCAGGCAAGAACACTGGAGTGGGTTGCCATTTCCTTCTCCAATGCATGAAAGTTAAAAGTGAAAGGGAAGTCGCTCAGTCGTGTCCGACTCTGAGCGACCCCGTGGACTGCAGCCTACCAGGCTCCTCTGTCCATGGGATTTGCCAGGCAAGAGTACTGGGGTGGGGTGCCATCGCCTTCTCCAATAACTCTTCCTCTCACTCCCTAAAGGCAAGAGTCTCCCCTTACCCACTGATTCATATCTCTGTTCCCCGTTTCCCTTTGTGGCTTTACCATAAGCCTGGCAAGAGGTCTGAGCACAGAGGACGCGGGAAGACAGTAAGTTCCCAGCACGCTTTATGGACTAGGAGCATCATGGCTATATGGACAGTAGGGCCTTAGCACTCCGTGGTATCTGACACGTACTTAGGTGCCAGGCACAACACATTGGCTAAACTGGGAAGGAATTAAAATTCTTGCGATCAGAACGCCCCCTGCGGGACAGAATCTTGTAAGCCCACTTCGTCCGTAAAGCGAACAGCCAATAGGCGAAGCGGACCGGCCCCGCGGTGGTTGGGCCGCGCAGGCGCACTCACGATGCCAGGCAGATCCTTCGACCGCAACTCCCCCTTGCGGAGATCTAGCGCGCGCGCGGCATCTTCCGGGTATGCGCACAGTGGTTCCATATCCAGCTGAGGGAGCGCGCTGTAGCCCTCACGCGCGTGTTCGTACAGGAGGTTCTGGTCCTGTCTCTCCGTAGCGAAACTTCTCTTGAAGCTCTGGTTACAGACACAGCCTCCTCGAAGCCGCAGGCCCCGACCAGCCACTAGAGGACCCAAGCGCCGCACCATGGACGCAGCCATCTTGGAAGGCGGACAAGGAGTCACGCACCCTTCGCCCCGCCCACTACTCATTTAGGCCAATTACAAAGCTGCTGTTCTGCTCGAGACTAGCCAATCAGACGCTGGCAGGGGGTGAAGCCCTTCCATGCCTCAAAAAAACACAGTTCAATGAGAACAGTTGCCCGAGATTGACACTATCATTGTCCAATCGTTCTCTGTTCCCCGCGCTTCTGTGTACACGAGAGGCAGAACCAGCTAATAACTGCCAGGGTAATCCCCAGATCGGGCTAAAGACCGGTTTCTGCGTGTCGGCGGACCGGGCTAGGATCGGTAAGATCTACAGAGCTCGAGTTCTCCAAACCTCCGGGGTCTCCACTCAGGTTCCCGTTTTATTCTGTATGTGAGCAGACAGTTGGCTCCCCGAGAGCTTATTCAGTGCAAGCCAAACTTACGGAGGGACTTTCTGTTAGCAGCGTTAGGGGTTGCGGTTATACGGTAGAGGAAATTGCTTAGATTTAATCGGAAGGCTAAATAGGGAGAGTGGGGGAGAATTTGGGGTTCCATTGTGGCTCAGCTGGTAAAGAATCCGCCTGCAGTGTGGGGCAGCTGGGTTCGATCCTCGGGTTGGGAAGATCCTCTGGAGAAGGGAAAGGCTGCCCACTCCAGTATTCTGGCGTGGAGAATTCCATGGCCTGTATAGTCCATGGGGTCACAAAGAGTCGGACACTACTGAGTGACTTTCATTTCACTAAATAGGGAGAGTTGGGGAGAATTTGGACCCTACCCCAATGAAGGCCACTTTCTCTTATCCTCTTATACAGGGACTCTGCAGGCAGATGGGATGTCTTGGTCCGGCCTTCTCCGTGGTCTTAACATGTCCCTAAATTATGGTAAGTGGAGGGCTTGGGGAGCCCCTGGGTGGGAATTTGGCCCTTCATCGGACTGAGATGGAGCCATAGGGAGGCTCTGAGCAGGGGAGGAATGTATCTGACCCAGTGTCCACAGGGTACCTCTGGCTGCGTGTGGGGAGCAGACAGTAGAAATAGGGAGACCTGGGAGGAGGAGGACAGGAGAGTCCAATGGGAATCAAGGGTAGACAGGACCAGGATGGATGTTGTGGAGGAGGAAGGGGATTCCGATCAGTTGTGAAGTCTTAGTTGACAGAATCTGCTCATGGGGATGGGAGTGGGGTGACAGGAGGAGGAGTGACATGGCCCAGAGACCAGTCTCCCCTCCGCCTCAGGGTGTCTGTGGGGCGGTGTGTGTTAATGTAGATATGATGCATAGAACAGTACAGGACACAGAGGAAACCTGTGAGTTAATTCTTATGAAATGCTTAAAAAAGAACCCGACACATGGTGATTGCTCCATAAATGTTATTAATATTACTCTCAGTCATGAGTACCCCCAGCCATAAACAAATATAGCCCCAGGAAGTACTTGGAACGGCGCCTCGATCAAAAGAGCGAATGGCTGATGCTAATATCTGTTCGCTCGTATAATAATCCCTCTTCCGCTCTCCTGGTGTCTCTCCAGGTCTAGCCCTGGCCCCCTGGCCTTGGACCACGCGTCCCATGGCCACCCTGAACCAGCTACATCGTCGGGGCCCTCCGAAGTTTCCGCCTTCGAAACCAGGCCCTACGGAGGGCCGGCCACAGCTAAAGGGCGTGGTCCTGCGCACCTTTATCCGCAAGCCCAAGAAGCCCAACTCAGCCAACCGCAAGTGTTGCCGCGTGAGGCTCAGCACTGGCCGGGAGGCCGTCTGCTTCATCCCTGGAGAGGGCCACAACCTGCAGGAGCACCACGTAGTCCTCGTACAGGGCGGCCGCACGCAGGACCTGCCGGGTGTCAAGCTCAAGGTCGTGCGCGGCAAGTATGACTGTGGCCACGTGCAGAAGAAGAAGTGACTGTGGGGCACCCGGTGGGTGGATCACCACGCAGGAGAACTTTCTTTCCCTCGGTGCACCTGCAGTGCCCTCAGGAAGCAAGTCCAGCTCTAGAAGTAGCTGGTCTGGGTTCAAAGCCCAGCCCAGTGGACCCTTAACCCATAGGGGTCCTGGGCGCCCCTCTCCCAACACCCTTGGCTTCCATGCTGGCTCCAACAACCTCTTCTGCTGGGACAAGACTCTGTACTGCCATCTACTGGGTAGGGGTTGCAATAAAGACCCCAGCCCCCAAGGTTTGTGACCTGAACCCTCTTGTGTGGTATTCACCCTCTTTGTGGTCTTGGCAACTGGACATCCCCCCTGGCCTCAATTTCCTTCACCAGAAAAAAAATAACTCCCCTCACAGTATCCCCTCTGTTGGATTTGGTGATGATTAAACCAGATGCTTTTACGTGCATAATAGCACATGCAGTGACTGCTGTTATAAGCTTTGGAATCAGTTGGGCAGCGTTGAGGTCCAGTTCCCCTTCCTTCAGGCCAAGGGCCTGGACATGAAAGCCCTCCTGTCAAGCTTCCTCATCTGAAAAGTGGCAGTAATTGTAATATTGGAGGCAAAGGGGTGTTGCCAGGATTGGTTGGCGTGCATGGCTCAGACACACACACCTGGGTTCAAATCCTACCTCTGCCTCTTCCTTGCTCTGTGACTCCGGGTATATTTGTTCCCCACCCTGGCTCCATTTCCATGGCACTGAGAGTGATGCGGACCTCACCCGATCACGTGCTTGGCCAGGTTAGAGTTTTTTTCCTCTGTTTTTTGGCCACACGGCGCTGCATGTGGGATCTTTATTCTCCTACCAAGGATTGAACTCTCTCCCCTCAGACTGGAAGTGCAGTGTCTTGCCCACTGGACCACTGGGGAAGTCCTGTGGTTTTAAGATTTGGCAGCTGAGCATATATCATTGGGCTCTGGAGCCCAACGTCTGGTGCAAGTCTGGCTTCCCCTACTTCCCAACCAGGTGACCCTGGGCAGGCCTTTTAAACTCTGAACCTATTTCCTTCTGGACCAAATGGCAGTGACAATGGGGTACCTCCCTGAGAACTGCTGGGAGAACAGCTGAGAACAGGCAGAGGAGCTGTTGGCTGAGTCCTGGTGACCCATCTGTGTTCTCGAAGCTCACCCACTTCTTGCATAGCACTTAGCACCCCTGAGGTTCTCACTATTGGAAATATCCTACAGGACCTTCTAGGATCAGAGTTGGGGGCAGACAAGCACATCAGTTACAGATAAAATCCCCCATCAGCTCACACTCTGCACCAGTTTTTTATTAAGCTAGCTAGTCAGCTGCACTCAGCTAGGGAAACAGTGGGAGACACCAGGGGAGCCTTGCTCCCGGAGCTCATCTCCAAGTGGGCTCAAGTGTGGAGAAAAGGAGGCTGTCACCTTGGCAGAAGGAGGGCTGCCCCGACGCAGGGCCAGGAGGTGGGGGTAGAGGATACAGTTTGGGGGTCAGTGCAGACTGCATCTTAGGAATTCTGAAAGAAATGCCACCTGTATGGCTCAGGGGAGAGGAGCTGTTGGGTGTGGTGCTGGAGGAGCTTGCATGGGCCCCACTACTGAGTCCCAGAGATTCCCCCAAATGAGAGGATGGGTTCCCTCTGAGGCCTCTGTTGGTCCCCCTGAGAACAACCTCTGCTCCCTGCCAGCAATTGCCTTACGCCCAAAATATGCTGACAAGAGTCCTTGTCCAGGATTGTCAGAAGCATTCCTCTATTTTTAACCTGGGTTTGGCCTTTGTTTTTTGACTCAGTGGGTTCGATCCCTGGGTTGGCAAGATCCTCTGGAGAAGGGAATGGCAATCCACTCCAGTATTCTTACCTGGAGAATCCCATGGACGGAGAGGCCTGGTGGGCTACAGTCCATGGGGTCACAAAGACTTGGACATGACTGAGCAACTAATTCATCAACTGATGGGATTTCCCTGGTAGCTTCATCACTAAAGAATCCACCTGCAATGCAGGAGATGTGGGTTTGATCCCTGGGCCAGGAAGATCACCTGGAGAAGGAAATGGCAATCCACTCCAGTATTCTTGCCTGGGAAATCCATGGACAGAGGAGCCTGGTGGGCTATAGTCCATGGGGTCGCAAGAGTTGGACACGACTTGGTGACTAAACCAGCATCAACTGATCAGCACACATGTGAGAAAGAAATTTACAAGTACAGTACAGGTCTCTGAGTTACTCTTTGACACTGCCCTGGGGAAGCAAGTGACCAGCCTGGTTGGATCCCTGGTTCCTTGGCTGAAGCAGCAGCAAGTGGGGTTCACTGGAAGAGTGCCGGGAACAGGCCACACAGGACCTCTCCGACCCTTCCTCAGGCATCCTCTGGCTCCTGGTTGCAAAAGACGCCCTTGATTGATGTTAGTGTCCGGCAGATGGCAGTCTGTCCTGGAAGGCCAGGTCAGGCTGGTTAGCTAGGACAGACGGATCCTGACCCTCACACTGGAGTGGGTCACAAGGGTGCCGTAGTGCCCCACCCAGGAACGCGTGTCTCTTCCATACTGCTCAAAAGACACGTAGCGGATACCCTTGCCAAAGTTGGTAAAGACGTGGGAGACCTGTGCAGGGAAGGAGAGGGAGGGAGTGAGGCTCCAGGGGCTCCTCTTCCTCCGCCTCCTTGACACATCGTCACCATCACCTGACCCTGCTCCAGGCACTGGGGATATCGCAATGAAGAAAGCAGCCCAAAGAGCTCATCCTGGGACTTCCTTCTAGTTCAGTGGTTAAGAATCTGCCTGCCAAGGCAGGGGACATGGGTTGGAGCCCAGGTCTGGGAAGATCCCACATGCCCTGGAGCCACTAAGCCCATGTGCTGCTGCTGCTGCTGCTGCTGAACCCACACACCCTAGAGCCTGTGCTCTGCAGCAAAAGAAGCCACCGCTGTGACAAGTCTATGCACTGTAACTGGAGAGTAACCCCCGCTCACTGCAAGTAGAGAACAGCCTTCGTGCAGCAATGAAAACCCATTGCTGCCAAAAATAAATAAATAAATCTCCTGGTGAAGCTAAGAGTCTAGACTCTGACGCTGAAGACAGAGGAGGGAAAAGGTGGAGGAAATTCTGCAAGTGGGTGGAGTTGTAATATGAGTAAGAAAGGGCTGCACGGAGATGACATTTGAGCAGAGACCTGGTGGAGGTGGGGATCTGGAGGAAGAGTGGTCCAGACAGAGGAACAGTGCAAAAGCCCTGAGGCGGCAGCGTGCCTCGAGCAGAGTGAGAGAAGTAGGAAAGGGGGTCAAAGAGGCAGTGGGCAGATCGCGTGGGGCATTTGAAATGGGCTCCAGAAGGACTTTGACTTCTGGCTTTTAATTTTTTGAGGCCATGCCACCTGGCTTGTGGGATCTTAGTTCCCCCACCAGGGATGGAACTTACGCCTCCTGTAGTGGAAGCACAGAGTCTTAACCACAGGGAAGTCCCTTGCGTCTGGCTTTTTTGGTAATTTTTAAAATTGAGCTGAAATTCAAATTCACCTAACGTACCATTTAAGACTACAATTCAGTGTATTTTTTTTTTTTTTTTGCATATTTGTAATGTTATGCAACCATCACCACTATCTAAATCTAGAACATTTCATCACCCTAGGAAAAAACCTCAAATCCATTAGCTGTCATTTCCAATTCCTCCCTCCCTCTGTTCTCTGGCAACCACTAACCTATCTGCTTTTTGTCTCTATGTTGTTCAGTCACTAAGTCGTGTCTGACTCTTTGCAATCCCATGGATTGCAGCATGTCAGGCTTTCCTGTCCTTAACTATCTCCTGGAGTCTGTTGAACTCATGTCCATTGACTTGGTGATGCCATCCAACCCTCTCATCCTTTGTCGCCCCTTTCTCCTCCTGCCCTCAGTCTTTCCCAGCATCAGTCTTTTCCAGTGAGTCAGCTCTTTGCATGTGTCTCTAGGGCTTTGCTTATTCTGGAAATTTCATACAAATGCTATCATACAATATGTGGCCTTTGTGTCTGACCTCTTTCATTTAGCACAATATTTTCATGGGTCACCCATGTTGAGGTGTGAATCTGTACTTCACTCCTTTTTATAACTGCATGATAGGATATTGGCTTTTGTTCTGAGAGGGAGCCGTGGGAGGGTTACAGGCAGGTGAAATCTGTGGTCTGACTCACTTTTTTAAATTCACTTTTTAATAGCTTTCTGTATGCTGAGTCTGTGTGTTGGGTTGGGATGGAGGGAGGAGATCAGGAATTGAACCAGAGGACCAAAGGTTACTTTGATAAGTGAGGTATGATGACCATGACAGCTTAGGCTCAGGAGCCACTGTGGCTTTGAATCAAGCCCTGCATGCTTTAGGGTGAGTTTGGGTGTCACTTCCATCCCTCAGTTTCCCCAGCTCTAGAATGGGGATGGAGCAAGGATTTTGGTTCACCACTGCATTCCGAGCAACTGCAGCAGTGCCCAGTACACAGTAGGTGCTCAATAAATGTCTATTGAATAACTAGGCCATTGTGCTAATGAATTAATGGGTAAAACTTTTGGACAGGCCTGTAATAAGGGCTTAATAATTGTTAGCTGTTGTTATTATAGATACAGATGGTGGTGCTGAGAGCTGAGAACTGAATTTGAGCAGGGTGAGAAGTGGATGTGTCTCTGGACAGATCAAGGGTGGTTTGGAAGGCAGTCTGGACCCACCTGTCGGCAGCCTCTCTCAGTCCACTGAAGGACCGGGTTGGGTGAGGCCGAGAACTTGACCACTTCATTTTCATACACGTCCAGGAGGCGGACTCGAAGCCGGTAGATGCAGCCGCAGTTCTCCCGGGCACCCCACCTGCCAGGTGGTGGTGAGCCTTCACATCTCCGCTACCCACTTAGGTCTCTGGCCTCCAGCAACTTTGATGATGCCAGGCCTGGGAACCTAGGGGGAGGAGCCTAGGTGCCCCTGAGGTGGAGCCAGGGCCTGGAGGAGGAGCCTGGGTGTTCCTGGGGTGGGGCCAGAGCTTGGGGGAGGAGCCTGGGTGTTCCTGGGGTGGAGCCAGAGCTGGGGGAGGAGCCTGGACGTTCCTAGGGTGGAGCCAGAGCCTGGGCTCGCTAAAGGTCGGTCCCTGCCTGGCTCTGCTACTATGAGAGCATAGCTTCCCTTCTTTCAGCCTCACTATGAAGAGGACACAGTAGCAGTGCTAGCCCGTGGGAGTGACAGGGTGTGAAATGAGCCCCTTCTATAGAACTGCCACCTCCACCGGGGTGGCGGTGCGGGTAGGTTGCCACTCTTCACTCACCAGTCGGCCACACAGATCTCGATTTGGGCGCTGTCGAGCAGCTCCTGCCACACTCCTTCCATCACCAAGTCCACAAGCTGCCTCTTAAAGCACCATCTAGGAAGAGGGGGATAATGTGGGGTGGAGGGCCAAGAGTTCCATCACTCAAATCACAGCCCCAAAATCACCTCCTCCTGGAAGCCTCCCCTGACTATCCTGTCTGAAGCAGCCCCTTAGGGCTGTTCTACCAGACAAGATGTATAATGGGCTGTGGGCATTCCTGTTGGCCTCTCAGATTCCCCTCCATCATTCACTCCGCTGTGGCGCCAGGAGGCTGGACTGTATGCAGGCTTGCCCCTTATATTTGTGGGGACCAGAACATGAATGCAAATAGAGGCACACCATAGTAGACATCTGAGCGAGAGTTCTGAGGTCTCCTCACAATCCAAGAGGCCCCCTCGTCTAAGATTGTGTTGCCTGTATGGAAGGGTCTCCCTTACCCTCTACTTCCTGTTGGGTCAGTCAACGGGAAGCTTTAGCAGCAGATAGAAGGGAGAAGTCAATGGCACCCCCACTCTAGTACTTTTGCCTGGAAAATCCCATGGATGGAGAAGCCTGGTAGGCTACAGTCCATGGGGTCACTAGAGTCGGACAAGACTAAGTGATTTCACTTTCACTATTCACTTTCATGCACTGGAGAAGGAAATGGCAACCCACTCCAGTGTTCTTTCCTGGAGAATCCCAGGGACGGGGAAGCCTGGTGGGCTGCCATCTATGGGGTCGCACAGAGTCGGACATGACTGAAGCAACTTAGCGGCAGCAGAAGGGAGAAGAGAGTGGAATCAGGGTATTTAACCTCTTGGCTCCCTCCCAAGGGATCATAGTAGGACTTTGTGTCTCTCCAAGAAAGGACCCTCTCCATAGTGCCCTCTCCTCCCAGCTTTCTCGGTCATCATGTTTGGATAACTGTTTCCTTCCTTACCCCTGCCAGGCCTAGGGGTGATAATGTCCCTTCCCCCTAGCCTAGGGTCCTGCAGTATCTCTTGTGTTCTGCCTGTACCTTTGTAAATAGTCCTTCTTGAATTTCAGTGTGCCATAATAACAGAAATAGTGATTTATCATGAGAACTGATAAACTGACCAGAACAGAGTGCTCAAGGACACACCTAGCTATGTATGGGAACTTCATAAATGATGGAGGTGGCACTGACATTCCATGGTGAACGGAAGGATTCTTAGTACATGGTATTGGGAAAACTGGCTCAGTATATAGAGGGAAAAACAAAAAACTGGATCCTTACTGAACATCACATTCAAAGGTGGATTAAAGATCTAAATGTAAAAGATAAAACTATGAGGTTACTAGAAAAGAGTAGAAGCGAACACTGTTAGGATCTAAGGGGAGGGAAGGATTTTTTAAACAAAATTTCAAAAACAAATTCTAAAGCAAAAAGATGAATTTGATCATACGAAAATAACAAAGAATACCATGTTGCTGCTGCTAAGTTGCTTCAGTCGTGTCCGACTCTGTGCGACCCCATAGATGGCAGCCCACCAGGCTTCCCCGTCCCTGGGATTCTCCAGGCAAGAACACTGGAGTGGGTTGCCATTTCCTTCTCCAATGCATGAAAGTGAAAAGTGAAAGTGAAGTCGCTCAGTCGTGTCCGACTCTAGCGACCCCATGGACTGCAGCCCACCAGGCTCCTCCGTCCACGGGATCCTCCAGGCAAAAGTACTGGAGTAGGGTGCCACCGCCTTCTCCGAAGAATACCATGGACACACTTAATTCATATGGTAGAGTGGGAGATTTCTGTAATGTCCAGGATGGACAAAGAACTGACGTCTAGAATATACAGGAATTCTTGTATATCGACGGAGTAAGACATCAACCTTAATAAAAATATGAACAGGCGGGGACTTCCCTGGTGGTCCAGTGGCTAAGACTCCATGTTCCCACTGCAGGGGGCCTGGGTTCAATCCCTGGTCAGGGAACTAGATCCCACATGCTACAACCGAGAGTTTGTATGCCGCAACTAAGACCTGATGCAGCCAAATAAATTAAGTATTAAAAATAGGAACAGGTAACTAACAAAAGAGGGAATTCAAAAGGCTAACAATTATTAGTCGAATGACTGAATACATGCATGTGGGAAGGAGAGTGTGAAAGTGGGCGAGGATGAGGACCATAGGGTAGGGTTCTCCCTCCCTCGCCCCAGTGATCAAGGGCCACTCACTCGAACGAAGTCACGAAGCAGGTCTGGGAAGGAGCGCCCGGCATCATTATGAGGTTCTTTTCCACGGCCCAGCCATTCCCGCCGTGCTCCACCTCCCAGCCTCTGAAGCCCTCTGTGGGATATAATAGGGTTAAACACGAAAGATTCGCGCTCCACCTTGCCCAGGAGAGAGCCCGCCACTACATACTGTGCTCGGTCCACCGGCGCCTGCCTGCCAGCAGGCAGCCTTTGTGGACCCACCCCCCATCCGCCTCACTCAGCTGGGTGCATCCACTCAGCTTCTTCTCAGCCTCCCTCCGCCCAGTCCCCTGCCCTGCCTCTCTTAAATCTCTTGAACCACTGGACTTTAATTCTGGCCCCGACCCCGGGGTGCTACCTCTGGGATCCTCCAGCCTTGACCCCGCCCATTTACTCAGTTCCCCTTCCCACAGCCTCTCAAGATGGCCTGATAGTTCTATGCAAGCTCCGCCCCCTGTCAGCGCCCAAATGGTTTCTCCCCAGCCCTCCCCTGGCCCCTCCCCCTTTAACCACTGCCCACTGAGTTGAGGGGATTTCCCCAGTGGTCCAGTGGCAAACACCCTCTTCCAACAACACAAGAGAAGACTCTACACATGGACATCACAAGATGGTCAATACCAAAATCAGATTGATTATATTCTTTGCAGCGGAAGATGAAGAAACTTTTGACAATCAGCAAAAACAAGACCTGGAGCTGACTGTAACTCAGATCATCAGCATCTTATTGCAAAATTGAAGAAAGTATGGAAAAGCACTAGACCATGCAGGCACTACCTAAATCAAATCCCTTATGATTGAGGTGATGAATAGATTCAAGGGATTAGATCTGGCAGACAGATAACTAACTATGGACGGAGGTTTGTAATATTGTACAGGAGGCAGTGACCATAACCATCCCAAAGAAAAAGAAATGCAAGAAGGCAAAGTGGTTGTCTGAGCTGAGAGGAGACGAGAAGCAAAACGCAAAGGAGAAAGGGAAAGATATCCATTTGAATGCAGAGTACCAAAGAACAGCAAGGCTTCAGCAATATGTGAACCGTGAACTTCCAGATGTTCAAGCTGGTTTTAGAAAAGGCAGAGGAACCAGAGATCAAATTGCCAACATCCACTGGATCATCGAAAAAGCAAGAGAGTTCCAGAAAAACATCTATTTCTGCTTCATTGACTATGCCAAAGCCTTTGACTGTGTGGATCACAATAAACTGTGGAAAATTCTGAAAGAGATGGGAATACCAGACCACCTAACCTGCCTCTTGAGAAACCTATATGCAGGTCAGGAAGCAACAGTTAGGACTGGAATGGAACAACAGACTGGTTCCAAATAGGAAAAGGAGTACGTCAAGGCTGTATATTGTCATCCTGCTTATTTAACTTCTATGCAGAATACATCATGAGAAACGCTGGGCTGGAAGAAGCACAAGCTAGAATCAAGATTGCCGGGAAAAATATCAATAACCTCAGATATGCAGATGACACCACCCTTATGGCAGAAAGTGAAGAGGAACTAAAAAGCCTCTTGAGGAAGGTGAAAGAGGAGAGTGAAAAGGTTGGCTTAAATCTCAACATTCAGAAATCTAAGATCACGGCATCTGGTCCCATCACTTCATGGGAAGTAGATGGGGAAACAGTGGAAACAGTGTCAGACTTTATTTTTGGGGCTCCAAAAATCACTGCAGCTGGTGATTGCAGCCATGAAATGAAAAGATGCTTACTCCTTGGAAGCAAAGTTATGACCAACCTAGACAGCATATTGAAAAGCAGAGACATTACTTTGCCAACAAAGGTCCGTCTAGTCAAGGCTATGGTTTTTTCAGTGGTCATGTATGGATGTGAGAGTTGGACTGTGAAGAAAGCTGAGGACCGAAGAATTGATGCTTTTGAACTGTGGTGTTGGAGAAGACTCTTGAGAGACCCTTGGACTGCAAAGAGATTCCAACCAGTCCATTCTAAAGGAGATCGATCCTGGGTGTTCATTAGAGGGACTGATGCTAAAGCTGAAACTCCAGTACTTTGGCCACCTCATGGGAAGAGTTGACTCACTGGAAAAGACTGTGATGCTGGGAGGGATTGGGGGCAGGAGGAGAAGGGGACGACAGAGGGTGAGATGGCTGGATGGCATCACCGGCTCTATGGACATGAGTTTGAGTGAACTCCGGGAGTTGGTGATGGACAGGGAGGCCTGGTGTGCTCCAATCTATGGGGTCGCAAAGAGTCGGATATGACTGAGTGACTGAACTGAACTGAACTCAACTGAAAGAACAGCAAGGAGAGGTAAGAAAGCCTTTTTAAGTAAACAATGCAAAGAGGAAAACAATAGAATGGGAAAGACTAGAGATCTCTTTAAGAAATTTGGATACCAATGGCACGTTTCATTCAAGGGATGGGACAGAAACCATAAGGGACTAATTGAAGCAATGAGATTAAAAGGAGGTGGCAAGAGTACACAGAAGAACTACACAAATAAAGGTCTTAATGACTGGGAAACCCACAATGGTGTGGTCACTCAGAGCCAGACATCTGGAGTGTGAAGTCAAGTGGGCTTTAGGAAGCATTACTATGAACAAAGCTAGTGGAGGTGATGGAATTCCAGGTGAGCTATTTCAAATCCTAAAAGTTGATGCTGTTACAGTGCCGCACTCATTATGCCAGCAAATTTGGAAAACTCAGCAGGGGCCACAGGACTGGAAAAGGTCAGTTTTCATTCCAATCCCAAAGAAGAGCATTGCCAAAGTTAACGTTCAAACTACTGCACAATTGTCCCACACAATTGTACCGCACAATCCAATCAACTCACAGGCTATCAAGGTAATGCTCAAAATCCCTCAAGCTAGGCTTCAACAGTATGTGAACCAAAATCTTTCAGATATACAAGCTGGATTTAGAAAAGACAGAGGAACCAGAGATCAAATTGCCAACACCCAGTAGATCATAGAAAAAGCAAGGGAATTCTAGAAAAACATCTACTTCTGCTTCATTAAATACACTAAAGCCTTTAACTTTGTGGATCACAACAAACTGTGGAAATTATAAAAAGATGGGAATACCAGACCACTTTACCTGCCTCCTGAGAAACCTGTATGCAGGTCAAGAAGCAACAGTTAGAACCAGACATGAAACAACAGACTGGTTCAAAACTGGGAAAAGAGTACATCAAGGCTGTATATTTTCACCCTGCTTACTTAACTTCTATACAGAGTACATCATGTGAAATGCCGGGTTGGATGAATCACAAGCTGGAATCAAGATTTCTGGGAGAAATATCAACAACCTCTGATATGCACTCTATGGTGCATGATACCACTCTAATGGCAAAAGCAAAGAGGAACTGAAGAGACTCTTGATGAAAGTGAAACAGGAGAGTGAATAAGCTGGCTTAAAAACTCAACATTTAAAAAAAACTAAGATCATGGCATCCAGTCCCATCACTTCATGGCAAATAGATGGGGAAAAGTGGAAACAGTGGCAGATTTTATTTTCTTGGGCTCCAAAGTCACCACGGATGGTGACTGTAGCCAGGAAATTAAAAGACACTTGCTCCTTGGGAGAAAAGCTATGTGTATTAAAAAGCAGAGATATCACTTTTCTGACAAAGGTCTGTATAGTCAAAGCTATGGTTTTTCCAGTAATCACGTATGGATGTGAGAGTTGGACCATAAAGAAGGCTGAGTGCTGCAGATTTCATGTTTTCGAATTGTGGTGCTGAAGAAGACTCTTGAGAGTCCCTTGGACTGCAAGATCAAACCAGTCAATCCTAAAGGAAATCAACCCTGAATATTCATTGGCAGGACTGATGCTGAAGCTCCAATACTTTGGCCACCTAATGGGAAGACCCAACTCACTGGGAAAAACCCTGATGCTGGGAAAGCTTGAGGGCAGGAGGAGAAGGGGATGACAGTGGATGAGATGGTTGGATAGCGTCACTGACTCAATGGATGAGTTTGAGCAAATTCCAGGAGATGGTGAAGGACAGGGAAGCCTGGCGTGCTGCAGTCCACGGGGTCACAATGAATTGGACATGACTTAGTGACTGAACAACTGAGTCTACAGTTCCAGCAGAGCGTCACCTCTGCCACGGCTCCGCCCCTTGGCGTCTCCTCCACTTTCTTGCCAACCAATTTGTACTCCCTCCACTGAAGCTCCAATACTTTGGCCACCTGATGCGAAAGCCGACGCATTGGAAAAGACCCTGATGCTGGGAAAGATTGAAGGTAGGAGGAGAAGGGGACGACGTAAGACGAGATGTTTGGATGGCATCACTGACTCAATGGACATGAGTTTGAGCAAGCTCCGGAGATGATGAACGACAGGGAGACTTGGCGTCCTGCAGTCCATGGGACCGCAACAGTTGGACAGGAGCAAGCAACTGAACAACACTGCCCACAGTCCCTGGCTCCTCCCACTCAGTCTGTCTCTTCCCCAGCTCCTCCCTGGCCCCGCCCACCCATCCCTGGGGTCCCGCCCCGCCCCTCCGCCCCACCCCCGGCACCCACGCTCTCCGCAGGAGTTGAAGATAAGGTTGCGGCCTAGGGGTGCTCTCAGGCAGTAGCGCGCCAGAGCGCATAGCGGGAACTCCTCCTCATCCTCGCTGTTGGGCGGGCAGCGCTGGGCCACTGAGTAGAGGGCGCGGCCCTCCGCGCTGCGGTCGCGAGCCAGCTGCAGCAGCCAGACGGTGGGCCCGTCCACCACGTCGCGCCAGGCGCGGCACACCGGGCGGCAGCGCATCACTAACGCGCGCGGGGGCACGTGGCTCAGCACCTGCACGAGCAGCTCCGGGGGCAGAGCGTCCAAGGCTACGGGCGGGTCCGCGGGCAGCCGCCGCCCCCGCGAGGGCCGGGCGCCCATCTCCGGCCGCCAGAGTCCTGCAGATAGACAAGGGTCGGCGGGTTAGAAATGCAGCATCTGGTTCCTGCCACTTGGCTCTAGACAGCGACCGGTTTCTCCACAACTTTTCCCACAGAACCCAGATGTCCTGTGACCCTTCCAAGTGGGTATGTCTTGCTCCTTGGTACTGTTTTCAGATCATTCTCTCTCCCTCAAACGCCCCAGCTCATCAGGGTTGATCGTTTGTCACCTTGTCAGCATCATCTGGTGACCCAGATGACTACTCATCACTTCTCCATGATTTTAGCTCTAGGCTCATTGCCACTCAGGTCGCTCTTATCAACATTCCAGGTGATTTCCAGATCCAGGTTGATGATCCTCCCTTCTACCATCAGGGCCTCTCTTGTTCCCTGACCAGCTGTCCTCCTAGCCCCTCTTTCCTGTGGTTGCACCTACGCCTTGTCTCAACGGCCTCTTCAGAGCCTCCGTCTCAGGCTTCTCACTCTCCAGCCATCACCTCCTCTCTTTCCAGCTCTGTCCCTCCAGTGTCCTAGACCCTCCACAGTCCTGCCAACCCACTATGATCTCCCATCCTTTGTCTCTTCCTGTTTTTCATTGCCCCCCACGCCATCAATTCTCAGGTCTTCTTTATCCAGCTTAAGTTCCTTGGTTAATCATTAAAAACATTTTTTGCATACACCCTGGCCTCCTCTGGCTTCCTCCCACACATGACCTGGTTAAATCCAAGCCCTCCACTCACCTGTGCCTGTACTCACACAGTTTAAAGCAGCTGAAGAACAACACACAACTCCGCTGGCCAGCTCCACTTCAAGTTTGTGAACTTGACGCTCAAGCGTGCCTGCAGTGCTGTCTGGCAATGAGATTACATTTCTCTTATCCAATAGCTCTTCCTCTCTATACATAGTTATTTCACACCTTCTCCCCTAACCTCCAACACATCACACTTCCTTCCACCTTTTCACTCTTTTCTTGCTTCTTCTTATTTATTCTTGGCCATGTGGTATGGCATGCAGGTTCTTACTTAGTTCCCCCTAACCAGGGATCCAACCAGTTCCCCCTGAAGAGGTGGAAGCACAGAGTCCTAACCTCTGGACCACTATGCCCCTCCTTGCTTCTTATTTTGCAGGAAAAAAAATCGATAGAAAGTGAATGTCTACAGACCCCCACTGCCCCACAGACCCTCCCTGCCCTCTGTTTTCCCACCATAACTATGCCTATTCCAGGCCATTGTCTCATAGTTCTCCTCTCTCTCTGCTGCACCTTCAGCTCCCCTCTCTGAACTGGGTCATTCTCATCAGCCCACAGGCATCGCATATGAAAATGAATGAAAATACTCTTGATTCCAGCTCCCTTTCCAGCTATGACCCAATTTCTTTGGTCCTCTTTATAGTAAAACTTCTCCAAAAAGTTGTCACACTCACTGCCTCCATATGGCTTACTGCTATTCTTACTCAAACCTTCTCTAATTAGGCTTTGCCCTCCTTAAAATGTTAATCGCTCAGTTGTGTCCGACTCTTTGCGACCCCATGGACTGTAGCCTGCCAGGCTCCTCTGTCCATGGAATTCTCCAGGCAAGACTACTAGAGTGGGTAGCCATTGCCTTCTTCAGGGGATCTACCTGATCCAGGGATTGAACCTGGGTCTGCGGCATTGCAGGCAGATTCCCTGAGCCACCAGGGAAGCCCCTCCTTCTCTACCCTGAAATGTCAAGGTCACCCACCAGTGACCTCCCTTGGTGCTGAACCAATAGTCACTGTTTGCTCAGTCTTCACTTTGCTTGACCTATTAGCAACATCTGACACTGGAGTCGCTCTCTCTTCACTCTTCACTTCACTCCTCTGAGCCACCACACCCCTCTGGACCCCTTCTGGCTGCCTGGTGGCTCCCAGTCAGTCTCCTTGGCTGTTTCTTCCTCCTTCCTCTGATCTCAGGGTCGGGGATTAGTCTTTGAACCTCCTCTATTCTCCATCAGTACTCACTCCCTTGGGGATCTCATCCACTCTCATCACCTCTCACCTGGACCATTGCTGTCTCCCTGCTCCTTTCCCCCACAGCCTGTTTCCCACAAGCAGCCAGGACAGGTGTGAAGACATGAGTTTGGGTCCAGTCCCTGCCTGCTCAGAGCCCTTCTGGGCTCCACGTCATCAGGGTCAGGTAAAGGTGCTCACTGTGGCCCACAAGCCCCACGTGATCAGCACTCGCCTTCTCCCTGCCCTCATTTCCCCTTAACTCACTCTGCCCCAGCCATACCAGCCTCCATACCTCAGAGCCTTTGCACAGGCTGTTTTCATCACCTAGATCCAGAGTACTTCTTTGCTCACCTCCACACTTCCTTCAAACCTTGGCTCAACTTCTCCACGAGACTGTCTCTGGGCACCATATTTACAATTTCAGGGCCTCATGACCATCACCTACTTCTCCTTCCCTTTTCCTTACTTTATTCTTTTCTAACACTCCTATCACACCACACACATAAGTATAGGCAGATTCTTTACCATCTGAGCCACCAGGGAAGCCCATATATTGATATAATTTACTTAATTAAGTAAATCTTCTGTATTGTCTGTTCCCCTAGCCATACTGTAATAATCATTATGAGGGCAGAATTGCTGCTGATTTTGCCACAATGCACACCAGTGTCCACACCAGTGTGTGACACATAATAAGTGTTCAATAAAGAGATATTAAGTGACTGAATGAACGAACTGTCACATCAGAAACCCACTTCACAGATGAGGAAACTGAGGCATAACAAAACGAAACACCTTTATTTAAAACAAAACAAAACACCTTGGCAGAAGAGCTTAGTGATGAAATGCTGATTCCTGAGTACAGCCAGCCTGGGTTGAGTCCCAGCTAAGTCTCTTGCCTCAAGGGCAAACCTCTTCATCTTTTTGTGCCTCACTTTCTTCTTCTGAAATGAGGGTGTTAACCATACTTCCTTCACAGGGTTGTTGTGAGAATGAAATGAATTAACATTGGTAAAGCACTCAAGAAATAACCTCCAGTATCTCGTAAATAAAAGTGATATTAATATATTAGACACTAAATTATGTTAGTTGCTATTATTATTACACACTATAAAAAGATGATGAGCAACCATTTAGCTGTGATATTTCCATCTGGTGACGTTTATTGGGCCCTTCCTAGACCACTGTGCTGAGCATTTAAGCTGCATCATTGCAATGAATTCCGTCATTGTGTTTTAATGGCCAAAACGATCCTCGGAGGTTGCCCTGGGTTAAGAGCCTTCAATGATCTAATGCTTGTTATATCATCTAGTGCCAGTAAGTGCTCGATTCATGTCAGCCGTTACTATTTTGAAATAAATTGATTAAGGTCTTGTTAAGAATTAAGCCTGTATCAGGCAAGCGGTCTGTGGACATGGCACAAAGCCTGACTCCGCTTTGCCCCCACAACAGAGAACTGAAGTTGTGGAGACAGGCTTTAGAGACTAGGGTGTATTTTGCCCCCAGGTGGTTATTAGTTGCATTAATAATTAGCTGCAATTTACAAGTGAGTCCACCAGCTTGCCCGGCATGGACATGAAACTCACCAGAGCCTCGTTCCCTGGGTCAGCTCTCCTTAGGAATGTGCCAGTCGCTGGTGAGTGGGGGATTTCTGGACCTGAGAGTGGTCCCCTCACACCACGAGGGCAGCCAGACTTCACTGGGGAGCAAGGACTTTCAAGTGATGTACTGTATGAACCCCTGGGTATTCAAAATGCTTATCTGTGATGCTCTCCTGAGGACCATGAGGTGCCTCGTAGCCACCATGTCCATCCAGCCCAACTGAATGCCAGCTACTGGCTGGCTCAGAATGGCAGGTCACTCCCTGCTGCCAGGGTGTTTGGATGTGTGTGTGAGTCTGTGTGTGTTTGGTGGGGAGGATAATTGTATTGGCTGTCACAGTGACTGGGGGATGACACTGGTATTCAGTTTCGAGGTACCTGTGATGCACAGCAGACATCTTCTCCAAAAGGCTATAACAACGTATCCAATCTGACTGGCTCTTTTCCACCACTTGATCATTCTCCATTCACACCCCTCCCCTTCACACGGGCAGGCCTTTGGGACTGCTTCACCTTTTCAGAGCATCATAGAAGTGACATCACTAAGGGGTTGTGGAGGTTGTGTTGTATGGGGATGCATGCCTGGGGAGCCGTGAGTCCAGTGGTGTGCTCCTAAGTGTTTAACTACGGGCTCTTGGATTTCCCTGGGGGTCCCGTGGTTGAGACTTTGCTCTTCAATCCAGGGTGTGCAGGTTCGATCCCCGCTTGGGGGATCCATGAAAGACATGGTTTTCAGAGCTTTTGGATTTAGGGATTGTAGCATTTGCTGATTTCTGTGATGTGACTATACTGTCCATGGCTGATGGCAAGCTACCAACATGATGTCTCTGAACTTTGGAGTTGGAAAGCACTGTCCACAATGCGCTCCCAGGATCTGGTGTGAACCAGTTTCAGCACACCACCTCCTGAATCACCATGTGAGTCTGGCTGTCCTGAAGTCGTCACAGTGGAGAGACCACAGGAAGATATATATTACATACATATACATATATGTATATATACATATATGCTTGGGGAGCCTCAGCTGTTTGGGTCTTCCCATCCTAGGTGCTGGTGGCTCAGTGGTAAAGAATCCAGGTTCGATCCCTGGGTGAGGAAGTTCCCCTGCAGGAGGGCATGGCAACCCACTCCAGTTTTCTTGCCTGGAGAATCCCATGGACAGAGGAGCCCGGTGGGCTACTGGGGTCGAAAAAAGTTGGACATGACTTAGCAACTGAACAACAACAACGACATCCCAGATGCTAGACAGGGAAGTTAATGAGCCCTCAGATGACCCAGCCCCAATCACCGCCTTCTGGGACCTGCACAGCAGCCCCTGAGAATTGCTTAGCTGAGCCCAGTCAGTCCCAGAGCCATCAGAATAATAAAGAATGGGTATTGTTTTAAGTCACCGCATTTTGAGTGGTCTCTTACGCAGCACTTGCTAAATGTAATGATGGTCAGTGACTTGTATTGCAGGGGACAGGTACTACGCACAGAGGAAGGCCGAGAGAATCCCAGGCAGGGTTAAGAGTTCCATTTGGAATGGATAAAGATGTGGTTCATATATATAATAGAATACTGCTGCTGCTGCTGCTGTCGCTTCAGTCGTGTCCAACTCTGTGCGACCCCATAGATGGCAGCCCACCAGGCTCCCCCGTCCCTGGGATTCTCCAGGCAAGAACACTGGAGCAGGTTGCCATTTCCTTCTCCAATAATAGAATACTACTCAGTCATAAAAAAGAAGGAAATAATGTCATTTGCAGCAACATAGCTAGACCTAGAGATGATTATACTAAGTGAAGTAAGAGACAAATGCCATGTAATATCACTTACATGTGGAATCTAAACTATAACCCAAGTGAACTTACCTATAAAACAGAAATAGACTCACAGACATAGAGAACAGACTTGGAGTTCCCAAGAAGGAGGGATTGAGAGTTTGGGATTAGCAGATGCAAACTATTGTAAGCAGAATGGATAAACAAGATCCTGGGGTTTCCCTGGTGATCCATTGACTGTCTCTGTGCTCCCAATGCAGGGGGCTTGAGTTCAATTCCTGGTCAGGGAACTAGATCCCACATGCTGCAACGAAGACCCAGTGCAGCCAAATAAATAATACACAATTTTAAAAAAATTAAAAAAAACCCCACCAAGGTTCTAATGTGTAGCACAGAAAACTATGTTCAATATCCTGGGATAAGCCATAATGGAAAGGAATATGAAAAAAGAAGGTGTATGTATATATAACTGAACCACTTTGCTGTACAGCAGAAATTAACCCAACATTGTAAATCAACTATATTCTCTTTTTGTTTGCTTTTATTTTTTCTTAAATCAACTATATTTTAATAAAATAAGTTTTTAAAAAAGTTCCATCTGGGCAGAGGTACTCATTTGAAAGTTTTTTTTTTTTTTTCTTCCTGTTTCTTGATCTAAAGTTGGGTTACATGTGTGTTCATTTGTGAAAATTCATCAGGCTGTACAGTTTGTTTCTAGAAAAGGTTTACTGGAAACAATAAAAACAGAGATGGTAGTCCATGGAAAGGAACCAAAAGATATCCAAAAGGCTCTCTGCAAAGTTATCAAACAAAAAATAGGATGAGGATGATGATGATGATTTTAAAAAGTGAAAGTGTTAGTTGCTCAGTCATGTCCGACTTTTTGCGACCCCATGAACCGTGTAGCCTGCCCGGCTCCTCTGTCCATGGAATTCTCCAGGCAAAAATACTGGACTGGGTTGCCATTCCCTTCCCTAGGGGATCTTCCCCACCCAGGGATGGAACCTGGGTCTCCCGCATTGCAGGCAGATTCTTTACCATCTGAGCGACAAGCGAAGCTGCTTCACAAATACATGAGTCATCCTTGCCCAGGGGGCATGCTAGTCTTCTCTGTATCGTTCCAATTTTAGTAAACATGTGCTGCCCAGGGTGACCACAAAAGGATTATTTTTAAATTCAAGAACCTTGAAACTATTAAGAGGTAGCTTCTCTCTTTCCTTGGTGGTTCCTCGAATCGTGTAGGGCCTTTTTAGAGTGACTGGAAAATTTCGCACAAAAATACCCCCATGACTCAGTGGTAAAACCATGGCCATGGTATAATAAGCATTATTTTATGATTATTTTGGATGGTCCTGGGGACTACCTGGGCTCAGTCACATGGTTCTCAGGGGCTCTTGTGCCGTGGTCCTCAGGCAGAGCATGGCACTTGGTCATCTTCAGAAAGTTCGTCACTCCTCCGCTGAGCGCTGGACCAGGGGACTCTGGCTGGGAATTCCCCAGGCAGTTCCCCATCTCCATGTGGTCTCTTCTGCTAGCTGCACACTTTTCCCAGAGTAGTTACTCTTGATGAAGTTCCAATAATAGCATTTCATTTTCACAGCTCATGATTCATTAAACTATGTTCATTTTATATAGCGTTTTTGAAAGTAATTTTATTTATTATTCTTATTTTTGGCCGTGCTGGGTCTTCATTGCTGCTCGGGCTTTTCTCTAGTTGCAGAGTGCTCTAGGGCGCGAGGGTTTCAGTAGTTGCGGCTCCCAGGATCTAGAGCACAGGCTCCATAGTTGTGATGCATGGGCTTAGTTGTCTGGAGGCATCTGGAATCTTCTCAGATCAGGAATCGAATCTGTGTCCCCTCCATTGTCAGGCAGATTCTTTACCACCACGCCACCTGGGAAGCCCTATAGCGTCATTTTTACTTGGTTAATTTTCTTCCTTAACTTTGTTAATTTTATCTTTTATTAATTTAGCAAGTATACTTCTATCAATTTTGAGATTACTTTTATGATTTGATCAGCTAATAATATATTGAGATAACTTAGGTGCAACCATTGCTTATTTATTATTTATTAATTTTTTTTTTTGGCTGGGCCATGTGGCATGCAAGATCTTTAGTTCAAACCCTTGACCCCTGCAGTGAGACCGCAGGGTCTTAACTGCTGAACCACCAGGGAAGTCCCAACCTTTGTATATTTGTAAATGTATGATTGTACTTGCTGTGGTATTTATACATTTTTGTACTTGAAGTGTCATGTCACTAACTTTTGTTTTATGAATCTGGAATACTGAACAAATAGTTGCTCTGAATGGTAATGTTTCAGTATCAGTCTAAAAAAATACATGGGCCTTGTCTTTGTCTCCCTATCTTAGGAGTCACTGTATAATTATTTGAGCGTTTCTGTATGCCTGAATTTTTTCAGAATACAATCATGGGGGTAGAAAAGACTCGACTGTCAAAGATTCAATATCGGTAAATCCTATTAGGACCCTCTGCTGGGGGCAGGGAGCGGCTGAGGGTTTCCAGGACTCTAGGCTGCTACTCCCAGCAGGACAGCTGGTGGTCAGGAGCTCCCACTATGGAGGCAGATAGTCCAGGTTCAAATCCTGGTTCTGGGCTTCCCTGGTGACTCAAGGGTAAAGAATCCACCTGCCAAGGCAGGAGACATGGGTTCAGTCCCTGATCGGGGAAGATCCCAGATGCTTTGGAGCAACTAGGTCCATGCTCCACAATAACTAGCCTGTGCTCTGCATGAGAAGCCACTGCAATGAGAAGCCCGAATGTTGCAACTAGAGAGTAGCCCCTGCTCGTTGCAACTAGAGAAAAACCAGACCAGCAACAAAGACTCAGCACAGCCGAAAAAAAAAAAAAAAATCTGCTCCTGCCTTTTCTTGGGCAGGCCATCACTTTGGCATGTTGCTGGCCTCTGAGCCTCAGTTTTCTTGTCTGTAACATGTGACATATGAATAACTATTCTGTCTCAAGGGCTGGATGTGAGCAGTGAAGGAGAAATATCCTGAAGTCATGTCTGGGACTCAAGGAATAAGTAAGACCCAATGTCATACAAGAACTAATAGGATTTCCCTCTTTGGATAAAGATTTGGTAATCTGAACCTAGTGAGATGCCCTTTGTGGATCTCCCTTGGGGAGAAGGGAAATGGGAGAGGTGTGGGCACATGTCCAACTCATCTCCCTTTCAAAACTCTTGCCAACTATCCTAGGGCACCCATGTTGATCTTGAATTTCCTCAGGGAGAATTCATGAACAAGCCACCAATCCGAAGCCAGGAATTACCTCCAGTAACAACACTTCACGGAGATACAGTGTATGCACTGGGATAAGCAAGGGAATCTCAGTGGTGGGATTTGGGGCACATGGTTGTGGTTCTTCCCTGGTAGCTCAGTTGGTAAAGAATCCGCCCGCAATGAGGGAGACCTGGGTTCGACCCCTGGTTTGGGAAGATCCCCTAGAGAAAGGAATGGCTATCCACTCCAGTATTCTGGCCTGGAGAATTCCATGGACTGTATAGTCCATGGGGTTGCAAACAGTCGGGCATGAATGAGCAACTTTCTGCGGTGTGTGCATGCATGCATATATTCCATTTATATTTGCCCAAGAGTCCTATTTCCCAGAAATTTTTAAAAATTTAAAAAAAAAACATTCATGGATGTCTAATTTACATCCAATAAAATGCAAATATTTCAACTGTACAATCTGTGTTCTAACAACTGTATGCAATGGTACAACCATCCTCATAAACAAGAGGTGAGGCATTTCTATTACTCTAGAATGTTTACCCTTTCCCACCTCTACCCCAACCACTAATTTGCTTTTTGTCATTAGACGTTTTCTTTTCTACAGTTTCATATAAATGGAATCATATGGTGTCAGATCAGATCAGATCAGATCAGTCGCTCAGTCGTGTCCGACTCTTTGCGACCCCATGAACTGCAGCACGCCAGGCCTCCCTGTCCATCACCAACTCCCGGAGGTCACTCAGACTCACATCCATCGAGTCAGTGATGCCATCCAGCCATCTCATCCTCTGTCATCCCCTTCTCCTCTTGCCCTCAATCCCTCCCAGCATCAGAGTCTTCTCCAATGAGTCAACTCTTTGCATGAGGTGGCCAAAATACTGGAGTTTCAGCTTTAGCATCATCCCTTCCAAAGAAATGCCAGGGCTGATCTCCTTCAGAATGGACTGGATCTCCTTGCAGTCCAAGGGGTTCTCCAGAGTCTTCTCCAACACCACAGTTCAAAAGCATCAATTCTTCGGTGCTCAGCCTTCTTCACAGTCCAGCTCTCACATCCATACATGACCACAGGAAAGACCATAGCCTTGACTAGGCGAACCTTTGTTGGCAAAGTAATGTCTCTGCTTTTGAATATGCTATCTAGGTTGGTCATAACTTTCCTTCCAAGGAGTAAGCATCTTTAATTTCATGGCTGCAGTATCATATGGTGTGCCAGTTACCAATTTACTGCCTCACAGCTCCAAGTTGAGAAACTGGAGTTGAGCATTTAAATCTTCTTCCTTCGCCGGCTGCCATGCTAAAGTTTTCCAGTAGAGGGAGCCAGAGAGGTGTTGCAGGAGGAAACGGTTTTGCTTCTAGCTTCCAGTTCAGTTCAGTAGTTCAGTAACTCAGTCGTGTCCTACTCTTTGCGACCCCAAGAATTGCAGCACACCAGGCCTCCCTGTCCATTACCAACTCCCGGAGTTCACTCAAACTCATGTCCATCGAATCGGTGATGCCATCCAGCCATCTTATCCTCTGTTGTCCCCTTCTCCTCCTGCCCCCAATCCCTCCCAGCATCAGAGTCTTTTCCAATGAGTCAACTCTTAGCATGAGGTGGCCGAAGTGCTGGAGTTTCAGCTTTAGCATCATTCCTTCCAAAGAACACCCAGGACCAATCTCCTTTAGAATGGACTGGTTGGATCTCCCTGCAGTCCAAGGGACTCTCAAGAGTCTTCTCCAACACTATAGTTCAAAAGCATCAATTCTTCAGCGCTCAGCTTTCTTCACAGTCCAACACTCACATCATACATGACCACTGGAAAAACCATAGCCTTGATTAGACGGACCTTTGTTGGCAAAGTAATGTCTCTGCTTTTGAATATGCTGTCTAGGTTGGTCATAACTTTCCTTCCAAGGAATAAGAGTCTTTTAATTTCATGGCTGCAGTCACCATCTACAGTGATTTTGGAGCCCCCCAAATAAAGTCTGACACTGTTTCCACTGTTTCCCCATCTATTTCCCATGAAGTGATGGGACCAGATGCCATGATCTTCGTTTTCTGAATGTTGAGCTTTAACCGTCTAGCTTCCAGACGGATCCCCAAACGCAGGCAGCTTTTCCTGCCACATTCACAAGGGTGTAGGCTTCTCCAGTGCCTGGCAGTGAGGAGCACCCCTCAGCCAGCATCTTGCCCTGGCACCCACCTCAGCTGGCTTCTTGGCTGAGTGCCTCTGGTGAGACACTTCCTTGTGAACTGTTTTCCCTAGCATCCTTAAAGGACCAACTTCTGGCAAGTTCCAGAGGGTGGGTTTCCAGCAAGTTCCACAGCCGGAGCACTAAAGGGACTCCTTTGCCCTTTAGTGAGCCATGTCCAAGTGTTCTCCCAAAGCGTCAGGGTCTGAGGACATCCCTGGTGGTCCAGTGGCTTAAGGCTCCGTGCTCCCAATGCAGGTAGCCAGAGTTCAATCTCTGGTCAGGGAACTAGATCCTGCATGCCACAGCTAAGACCTGGCATAGCCAAATAAATAAAAATAGATGTTAAAAAAAAAAAAACAAAACTCGAAAGCGTGAGGGTTTCTGGGACTGCCAAGGACGGTCTGGAGCTGACATCTTTCTCAAGCTCTCTATCTTAGATCTTAGGGGTAGAGGCTGCTCCCTGTATTTGCCATTTTATATTCTTTACCATTCTCTTTATTTCTCAGTAGCTACTCCTTCTAACTCTAATCCCCTGCTATCATGAATAAATCTGTATATTAAACATTCTCCCTTCAAATTACTGTGTGGTTTCAGTCTCTGGATTGGACCCTGAGTGATAACCGTAGGATGCACCCCTGCGTCTTCTCTCCTTCAGCAAAATACTGTGTGATTCAGTCACATCATTGCTGTATTAATCGCCAGCTCACTCCTGTTTATCACTGAGTAGTACTCCATTGAACAGATAAACCACAATCTGTTCACTCACTCGGCATGATGGACATTTGGACTGTTTCCAGCTTGAGCTGTTATGAATAAAGCTTCTACGAACATTCATATTCAAGTGGTTGTCTGGACATATGTTTTCATTTCCCACGAGTAAATATGTAGGAGTGGAATTCTTGGATCACATGTTCTTTACGAGAACACACCCAATTGTTTTTTCAGCATGACTGTGCCCTCCCATCAACATGTATGACAGCTGCACTTCCTAGCACCTTGTATGGTCAATCTTTTCAATTTTAGGCAGAATGGCTTCCGTTTCATTCCTTGGAGAGATTTTCCTCTACCTCACATTCTCCCTAGTCAATTTTAACACTTTACTCTTGAACGGTGGTGCCGGTGTTGTCTCTATTTTATTTTATTTTTTGGCCACACTGTGCTACTTGCAGGATCTTAGTTCCCCAACCTGGGATCGAACCCAAGCCCTGAGCAGTGAAAGCGCCCGGTCCTAATCATTGGACTGTCAGGGAGGGAAGTCCTGCCAGTGTTGTTCCTAACCTACAACAAATGGTTGCAGAAATATCATCAAGAAACAAGATTGAGACTTCTCTGGTGGTCCGGTGGCTAAGACCCTGAGCTCCCAATGCAGGGCGCCGGGGTTCAATTCCTGGTTAGGGAACTAGAGTCCATATGCCCCAACTAAGAGTTCACATGCTGCCGCAGCTGGCACCCAGTGAAGGCAAATAAGGGCTTTCCAGGTGGTGGTAGTGGTAAAGAGCCCACCTGCCAATGTAGAGATGCAGGTTTGATCCCTGGGTTGGGAAGATCCCCTGGAAAAGGGCATGGCAACCTACTCCAGTATTCTTGCCTGGAGAATCCCATGGATAAAGGAACCTGGCAGGCAGCAGTCCATAGGTTTGCCAAGAGATGGACACAACTGAAGCGACTTAGCATGCATGCATGCAGCCAAATAAATAACAAATTAAAAACAAATGAAATATATAAGCAACAAGGGTACATTGTATAGCACAGGGAATTATAGTCAAACAAACAAACCAAAAAACCCCCAAAAAGCAAGATTGAAAATCTCTCACTCTTTAGAATTATTTCCATGTACAAAGATTTAGCATGCCTTCTCCTTCAAGAACGAGGACTGAGCTATAGATAATCAGGGCCTCACTGGCCAGTAAGAGTCTTTAGGTAGATTTTTTTTTTTTTTAAGCACCTCTTCTGGGTGAAGGCAAGCCTGGGGTACCATGACCTGGTGACTGGAGCAGGGCATGGATTTGAGTCCCCACTCATACCACTGCCCCTGGCTGGCCTCACAATTACAACAGCTGGTCCTGTGCTGCGTGCGTGCTAAGTCACGTCCAAAACACTTTGTGACGCTATGGACTGTAAGCCGCCAGGTTCCTCCATCCACGGGATTCTCCAGGCAAGAATACAGTGTGGGTTGCCATGCTCTCCTCCAGGGGATCTTCCCGACCGAGGTATGGAACCCAGGTCTCTTATGTCTCCTGCATTGGCAGGCAGGTTCTTTACCACTAACACCACCTGAGGTTCTGTCTCTAAGTGAGGTGAACTGGGTGCAAGCCAACAGGGAGTGGTGGTGCCTCTGTCAGTCTGGAGAGAAGAGCCCAGCGTGGAGGCACTCACTCTGGCTGACTTACTGCCCAGTAGGAAGGTGGGCCTAGTTTGGCCACATTTTCCAGTTTGTCAAGAGACTGGAAATCCCTTTGTTTATGTGAAATCACCCGATTTTTAAATGTTAGCAGTGCATTTAAAGGAAAAAAAAAAAATTATAGTACAGTGTAGGCCAGAAGAGACAGATCTTCAAACCCAGGAACTGATTGGGGATGATCTTTTGTGGCTTCTGTATTATTCCCATTGATTGTCACAACATGAGGAAACTGAGGCCCAGAGAGGTGAAATGATGTACACAGCAGTCAGAAGTGGAGTGGTGTGGACTTCCCTGGCGGCCCAGGAGTTAAGAATCCACCTTGCAATGCAGGGTACATGAGTTCAATCCCTAGTCGGGGAACTAAGATCTCACATGCCCGAGAGCAACTAAGCCTGTGAGCCACATATAGAGATCCCACATGTTGCAACTAAGACCTGATGCGGCTAAGTAAACAAATATTAAAAAGAAAAGATTTCTTGGATATAATACCAAAAGTATGATTTATAAAAGAAAAAATGGATTAACTAAACATTATCAAAATTTTAAACCTTTGTACTTCAAAAGACATTAATTAAGAAAATGAAAGACAAGCTACAGATTGGCAGAAAATATTTGTATATCACACACTTGATAAAAGACTTGAATCTAGAATATATAAAGAACACTTAAAATTCAATAATATGACAAATCAACTTAAAAATTGACAAAAGACTTGAACAGACATTTCACCAAAGAAGAAATACAAAGTACTAATAAGCAAATGCGGGCTTCCCAGCTGGCACTAGTCGTAAAGAATCCACCTGCTAATGTAAGAGACACGGGTTCGATCCCTGGGTTGGGAAAATCCCCTGGAGGAGGCCATGGCAACCCACTCCAGTACTGTTGTCTGGAGAATCTCGTGGACAGAGGAGCCTGGCTGGCTACAGTCCATAGGATCACAAAGAGTCAGCATAACTGAAGCAACTTAGCACAGCAATAAGCACGTGAAAAGATGCTCAACATCATTAGTCATGAAGGAAATGCAAATTAAAATCACAGTGAGATGCCACGTCATGCTCTCTAGAATGGCTGCTGTCCAAAAGATTGGTGAGGACAGGGAGAACCCGGGACCCTTATGCACTGCTGATGGGAATGTAAAATGGTAAAGCCTCTTTGGAAAACAGTTTCTGTAAAAGTTGAACATTAAAAAAAAAAAAGTGAAATATAAATTTACCATGAAGTCCAACAATTCTTTTTTTTAAAAAAAAATTATGTACTTATTTATTTTGGCTTCAAGGAATATGGGATCCTAGTTCCTCAACCAGGGATCAAACTTGTGCCCCCTGCATTGGAAGCTTGGAGTCTTAACCACTGGACGTTTGAAACACAGCAATTCTACTACTAGGCTATCTACCCAAGAGAAATGAAAAGGCATGTCACACAAAGACTGACTTGACTGCCAAAGTGCACAGCAGCATTATATATTTGAAAACAACCCAGGTGTCTATCAACTGGTGAATGGATAAGCAATATGCGGTCTATCCATACAGTGGAATACTGTTCACCACTGGAAGGAATGAGGACTCTCCTGGTGGTACAGTGTTTAAGAATCTGCCTGCAAAAAAAAAAAAAGAACCCGCCTCCAGGGGACACTGGTTTGATCCCTAGTCGGGAAAGATTCCACAAGCCGTGGATCAACTACTGAGATCTCCTGCTGCAACCACTGAAGCCCCAGCGCCCTAGAGCCCCTGCCTAACGGCAGCTAGAGAAAGACCACGCACAGCAAGGAAGACCCAGTGCAGCCAAAAGTCAAAACAAAACAAAACAATAAAAAGAATGGAGTAATGGTACAAGACACAGTGAGAACAAACCCTAAGACAGCACACTAAGTGAAAGTGCTGGATACAAAAGGCCACATATTGTACGATGGATCTATATGAAATGTCCAGAGAAGACCTATCTAAATATAGGGAAAGATGAGGAGTTGCTGTGACTGGGCGTGGGAACAAGGAGTGACCACAACTAGGCACAATGGCTATTTTGGAGGTGATAGAAACGCTCTAAACCTGTAGAGCTGGCTGCCAAACTTGGAAAATTCACTATATCACTGAATCGTATACTCAACAGGGCTGAATTTTATGGTATGTAAATTACTTCAATAAAGCTGTCAAAAAAAAAAAAATCCTGCACACTTTACAGTTACAACGTGTAAGACTTAAATAGGATAATAGAACAGAATATAGATGTAATCAGCCTTGATGGTGAGAAAGCAAATGCATTACCGACAAGATGGGAAAGGAAAGGTGGGGAAGGGGAAGCCAAGACACTCCTCTCACTCACTTAGTATCACCGGAATCAAAAGTTGCCAGGATAAAAAAATACAAGTGAAGCATAAAATGTAAAGTCTCAAAGGTAAATAAGAAATGATCTTAAAAAAAGTACAAGTGTTAAAAATTAGTGGAGTGAACACACACTGAGCTAAATACCATCTTTCATAGCTGACAGTAATAGATGATTTTGAATTCCTCTATTTCTCTGTCATTTTCACTGTCATCACCTTCTCAGTTATCCAACTGCCTTCTGAACCACAGCATGGGTGAGACGAGAGACAAAGTTACTTTGGATTTTGGTATATTCTAGTAAAGTAATGCTCAAAATTCTCCAAGCCAGGCTTCAGCAATATGTGAACCATGAACTTCCTGATGTTCAAGCTGGTTTTAGAAAAGGCAGAGGAACCAGAGATCAAATTGCCAACATCCGCTGGATCATGGAAAAAGCAAGAGAGTTCCAGAAAAACATCTATTTCTGCTTTATTGACTATGCCAAAGCCTTTGACTGTGTAGATCACAATAAACTATGGAAAATTCTGAAAGAGATGGGAATACCAGACCACCTAATCTGCCTCTTGAGAAATCTGTATGCAGGTCAGGAAGCAACAGTTAGAACTGGTCATGGAACAACAGACTGGTTCCAAATAGGAAAAGGAGTACGTCAAGGCTGCATATTGTCACCATGTTTATTTAACTTATATGCAGAATACATCATGAGAAATGCTGGACTAGAAGAAACACAAGTTGGAATCAAGATTGCTGGGAGAAATATCAATAACCTCAGATATGCAGATGACACCACCCTTATGGCAGAAAGTGAAGAGGGGCTAAAAAGCCTCTTGATGAGAGTGAAAGTGGAGAGTGAAAAGGTTGGCTTAAAGCTCAACATTCAGAAAACGAAGATCATGGCATCTGGTCCCATCACTACATGGGAAATAGATGGAGAAACAGTGGAAACAGTGTCAGACTTTATTTTTCTGGGCTCCAAAATCACTGCAGATGGTGACTGCAGCCATGAAATTAAAAGATGCTTACTCCTTGGAAGGAAAGTTATGACCAACTTAGATAGCATATTCAAAAGCAGAGACATTACTTTGCCAACAAAGGTTCGCCTAGTCAAGGCTATGGTCTTTCCTGTGGTCATGTATGGATGTGAGAGCTGGACTGTGAAGAAGGCTGAGCACCGAAGAACTGATGCTTTTGAACTGTGGTGTTGGAGAAGACTCTTGAGAGTCCCTTGGACTGCAAGAAGATCCAACCAGTCCATTCTGAAGGAGATCAATCCTGGAATTTCTTTGGAAGGAATGATGCTAAAGCTGAAACTCCAGTATTTTGGCCACCTCATGCGAAGAGTTGACTCATTGGAGAAGACTCTGATGCTGAGAGGGATTGAGGGCAGGAGGAGAAGGGGACGACAGAGGATGAGATGACTGGATGGCATCACTGACTTGATGGGTGTGAGTCTGAGCGACCTCCGGGAGCTGGTGATGGACAGGGAGGCCTGGCGTGCTGCGGTTCATGGGGTCGCAAAGAGTCGGACACGACTGAGCGACTGATCTGATCTGATATTCTAGTTTAAATGTCATGGATATCATGTGTATTAAAGAATATGCTTTTATAAAAAAAACCCAACCAACCAATAATACAACGTTACCATAATTTACAATCAGTGAGAACTCCCATACACACCTGATGGGAGTAAAAATTGGTGCAACCACTGTGGAAACTAGTTGGGGATTTTTTTTTTTACTGAAGTTAGAAAAGTGCCTTTCCAACAAGGTGGCAATTTGACCCTAAAGCCAGGAAACATATACTAGAATATTCACGACAGCACTGATCCTCATAGCTCCAACCTGGAAATGATCCAGGTACCCACAAAGGGTATACAAAAGAATTAAGGCAGTCATAGAATGGAAGACTAAGTAGCAATAACAATAAGTAAACACAACAGCACAAATGGACCTCAAAAGCATAATTTGGGGTGAAATTTACCAGAGACACAAGTCATCCAGAGTGTGAGTCCCAGGACAACCAGACAGTCGGGGTGGCCTGGGGCAGCCCTGATTTACACCTAGTGTCCCAGGGTAATTAGGGTAAATATCAGTGACTCCTATCACTTCCAAAATTACCTGATTTGAAAACTGGATGATAAATTATATTCTCACACCAGTGATTTTTAGAACGTTTACAAACAGGCTAAACTAATAAATGCTATTTATGAATGTACATACAGGTACTAAAATCATATATATATATATATATATCTCAGTTCAGTTGCTCAATTGTGTCTGACTCTTTGTGACCCCATGGACTGCAGCACAGCAGGCTTCCCTGTCCATCACCATCACTGGCGCTTGCCCAAAATAATGTCCATTGCATCAGTGATGCCATCCAACCATCTCATCTTCTGTCGTCCCCTTCTCCTCCCGCCTGTATATACATATATATATAAAACAAGTAGAAACTTCCCTGGTGATCTAGTGGCTGAGACTCCATGCTCCTAATGCAGGGGCAAGTGTCAGTCGCTCAGTCGTGTCCGACTCTCTGTGACCCCCATGGACCATAGCCTGCCAGGTTCCCCGTCCATGGGATTCTCCAGACAAGAATACTGAAATGGGTAGCCATTCCCTTCTCCAGGGGATCTTCCTGACCCAGAGATCGAACCCAGATCTCCTGCATAGCAGGCAGATCCTTTACCATCTGAGCCACCAGCGGGGTTGGGTTCAGTTCCTGCTTGGGGAACTAGATCCGACAGCCACAACAAAGATTGAAGATCCTGTGCGCCACAACTAAGACCCAGTGCAGCCAAATAAACAAATACTAAATATTAAAAAAAAAAAAAAACAACACAACAACACAAAACAAAATAACCAAGCAGGGAAACAAGCATTATAAAAGTCAGGATGCTGGTTCCCTCTGTGGGGAAGGAGAAGGCTACTAACCAGAGAAACATCTAGGGGGCTGGCAATGTTCTCCTTATTGGCCTGGGTGCTGGTTATATACTTTGTTATATATTTCATGTACTTTTCTGTATGAGTGTTATATTTTACAATTTAAAAAATTATTAATGCTATCAATGAACACCATGATTATTTAAGTCAAAGAAGGGAACAGTCGAATTGCATCTTAGTACAGAGTAACAGTTTACATTTGTCGATGCTTTCTTGGTGTGAGGCACCCTGGGAAATTCTTTATGTGCATCATCTCATTCCCTGGAGGCAGCACTGACATTTCTGGGGCATCACAGGGCCAGCCAGGGACACTGGTTTGGGGAACTGCTGGTGACAGCCTGCAGAGGAGGTGGCACTGGGGAGAGGTGAAACTTTGTCAGTTGCATATTCAGCCAGCCCCAGGTTAGCTTCAGCCCAAACTCAAACCTTTTCGTGAACTCGGGCAAATGGGTTTCCCTCTCTCATCTCAGTTTCCCTCTCTGGAAAATGGGATGTGAATGTCCACATGTCCTCTCCAGGCTTCCCTGGTGGCTCAGTCAGTAAAGAATCTGCCTGCAATGCAGGAGACCTGGGTTTGATCCCTAGGTTGGGAAGATCCCCTGGAGGAGGAAATGGCAAGTCACTACTGTATTCTTGCCTGGGAAATCCCATGGACAGAGGAGCCTGGTGGGTTAGAGTCCATGGGGTTGCAAAGTTGGACATGACTGAGTGACTAAACCACCACCACACTCCACAATCCCTAAATCCGAAAGCTCCGAAAACCAAGGCTTTCATAGACCCACTTGGTGGCAGACCTGCCTGGAACTGATGGAAGATTTTATTTATGATATGAACATGCATTTCACTGAAGAATTATCCATGTGTCTGATTACTCCCCAGTCCTGATAGGGATTTTTTTTGGAAAAAATTTTAAGTAGTTTTTTATTTTTGGCTGCCCTATGGCTTTGTTGCTGCACGCAGGATTCTCTGTTTGTGGACAACAGGGGCTGCTCTCTGGTTTCCGTGGGCGGGCTTTTTATTGTGGGAGTTTCTCCTGTCCTGGAAGAGCCCCACGCCTGGTCTTGTCTAGGCGTGGGGCTCCAGCAGTTGTGGCTTGTGGGCTCTAGAGTGTGGGTTCAATAGCTGTGATGCACAGGCTTAGTTGCCCCTTCGCATGTGGAATCCTCCCGGACCAGGATCTAACCTGTGTCTCTTGCATTAGCAAGCAGATTCCCAACCACTGGACCATCAGGGAAGTCTACCCCAATAAGGATCATATGTAATACACAGGATGGTTCTTTGTGACTTGCCTCATATTCAGTTCCCAAATGTACCAAATAGCAAAAGTTTTGGCTACCACGTTGTGGACTTGTAGTAACTCTCACTTCCCATGGTGATGGGGAAATTAAACAAGATCAAGGCTGGTCTTCAGCAAGTGTTAACTGCCATTGTGACTACTGTGACAATGATTAGCAGTCAAGGTCAGCTATGGGACTGGAGTCTGGGGCTGCACCTCCTTATGTCAGAATCATGCAGTCACTGAAACCACGCCTGGAGGACTGTAGGTTCCGGGGATTCGTGCCTAGGAAGGAACAAAATTCAGCAGACACAAAACTGCACCAATGGCAAGATCAGAGCCACCTGGTGAATTTAAAAAAAGGCAAAAGATGGACGGTTCTAGTGGTTCAGTGGTTAAGAATGTGCCTTCCAGTGCAGGGGACGCAGGTTCATCTCTGGTCGGAAAACAAAGATCCCATATGCTTCAGGGGCAGCTAAGCCTGTGCGCTACAATTATTGAGACCCAAGAGCAGTTATCATGTTATGCATAATTATTCACAGGTGAGCTGACCATGGTTTTTAAGAAAAACCCTTCACAAAATACTAACAGCCACTGTTAACTGAACACTAAATCCTCCAGGCATGTACATGAAAAGTGCTTTCCAAGATCTCACAGAAGTCTCACCAATAACCCCATGAGGCCGGTGCTATTTTCAGCTGGGGAAACTGAGGCTTGGAGGAGGGAAGCAATCAACCCGAGGTCACCCAACAAGCAAGGGGCAGATTGGGGTGGAGGACTCCAGGGTTGTGCCACTGTGCCTGTATTCATCTCTGAGTTTCTAAACTTTTATCTTACTTTCTTTATTTTTTATATTTGTTTATTTTTCTGTCTCAATGCATTTTATTTATTTTTATTGGAGTATAGATGCTTTACAATGTTGTATTAGTTTCTGCTGATAAATCGTCTTTATCTTCCCTAGATTTCACCATAAAAAGGTCACCATACAGAAAAGCTGAAAATATAGTTAAAATGGATATCTCTGTTCCATATTTTGCCATATTTGCTTTCTCTCTCTCTTTTGATGAACTATTAAATACCTGAATATGCATCTCCTAAGAAAGAATAAGAACCCTTTATAGGTCTATTATCTCTCAACCCACTAAGAGAAATTCAATCTACTATCTAATACTCAGTCTATGAACACTTTTTCTCATTGTTCCAAGGTCTTCTGGAATTGTATTGTTTGGAAGACCAAACAAAGATAAGACTCACACACTGCTGGGGGTGCTCATTTCTCTCTAATATCTTTTAATCTAAAAGACTGCCCCTGGGAATTACCTAGCAGTCCAGTGGTTAGGACTCCAAAATCTCACTGCCAAGGGCCGGGTTTTTTGGACACCTGGTCTGGGAGCTAGTATCGCCAAAATGAAACAAAAGCAAAAAAACACTGCCCCGGCCTTTTCCATTTTTGTTAAATGGATTATATTACTTTTATCATAGGGAAAAAATAAGGCAGTCTCATTTATATTCGATTTGTGAACCGTATGTATATCTTGATTGGATTGAAAAATTAGCTTTTAAAAAAATGTGAAAACTTTATTAAAAGGAGAGTCAACAGATTCTATATATGTATATAGAATATATAAATATATATAGATATGCTTAAAGAAAAAGAAACAAAAGTTTACAAAAAATTATTAGCTAAAAGGAATGTTGTGATTATACAGGGAGGAGAGAAACCCTGGAGATGATAAGCTTCTGTCCCCATCTATTTTTAGCAAAAGATTGCAGATATTGTGTAAAAGTTGATAAACTAACAAATAACAATGGAAGAATTTGCTTTAAAGATTTGGAAGGAACTACCAGAAGGATCACAAGTTACTTCTGCCATTTCTGAAAAGTAATTTAATTACAAAATTTAAAAACTGGCTGCGGAGGAGACTGGGCTTGTTTAAAGGATTGATATTGCATGCAAACCTTTGTTGTTTGTACTTGTGTTACTGGGACACTAAAAAAAATGTTATTGTCTATTTTAAAAGTAGATTGGTAATACTATAGTCTTTCAAAATAGCGGTAAACAGCTGCAGTCTAAAGTTGAAAGATCAAGACATGGAACGTTAACAAATATGACCGGTCACTGCAAAAGTTAACTTAGAACAAAGTTTAAATTGGGTAGAGCGGCAGCAGCTAAAAACAAACTGCCCAAGTTGCTAAAGCAAGAAACGGTGCTCTAAGATCTTCCGATTCGTATTTTCCTGGCAGCCAGAGGACACAAAAAACAGAATTGGTAAAAAGTGGTCAGGCCTTTCACCAGCTGCTGTTGAACACGTGTTGGTCGAGTATGTGGGGGGTGGGGGTGGTGTTTAATAGTGGCCTCCTCAGACCAGCCGGCGGGCGGAGAGGCGAGGGCTTTAGAGGACCGGTTTTATAGCCAAGCCCTTTTCCTACGATCTGGGGCTTTCAAACGTGCGTTCGTGTAACTCTGGACTTAAAGGGGCAGAAGCCGGGGAAGGGGTGATGGGGCGCAGGACACGCCGCTCCGGGCCGGGCCTGGGACTGAAATCCTCCCCAGGGCGCCCCAGCTGCGAGTGTGGACGGACACCGGTCCCGACCTCGGTCCCTACCTGTCCCGGCGCTCACCTGGCGGCCTGCTCGGAGGTGGCGGCAGACTACGATCCCCTTCCCCACCCTGCTCTGAGAGGCAGTCCGGGGGGGAGCTCCTCGGGATCAGCCCCGCCCAGGGAGTCCTCTAGGAGGGTGGGGGGGTGGTGGCGGCGGCTGAAGTCTGGAGCCAGGGGCTGGAGACTGTGAAGTCCAGCGGGCAGGCGGGCGGCTGCGCGGAGCCGGAGCGGGGGAGGGGCGGGGTCTGGGAGGCTGCAGGCAGCGGGGGAGGGCTCAGCTGCCGCGAGGCTGGCGGGGAGGAGACCCAATCCCTGCGCTCCCGGATTTGGGGGCCTGCTCATCGCTCCTTTGGAAAGTCTATACTTTCTCCACGTGGTTACCTGCAGCCCAGGCGCCTCGCGATCTAAGACTGGGGTGGGTCGGTGGAGGCGGGGTGGCGTGGTGGCGGGGAGGACATTCATCGCAGGCATCTCCAATGGGAGAGTTCTGCCTCCCCCTCCCCCCCCCCCCCGGAGCCTCCCTCGGTGGGAATTGTCCCGTCTGACTCCACTCCCCAAATTCCCCCCTTTCCTTCTTATTCCAGCTGATCTTGAATGGCCTGAAGCAGGCTCCGGCTAGAGACTGAGGTCTAGCTGTGTCAGTGAAAGCGCTGAATCCTAACCACTAGACCACCAAGGATAGTGACGAGGCCTTGGCCCATCAACTGTATAGAAATGAGTTTCCACATAGAGACGGAAAGTATTTTTTGAAAGAAAAAGGGATAGACCCATGGGAGGGGCGGATGGGGGCATTTCTTCCGGGTTTCCTTTGGCCAATCATCTTGCTTTGCCTGGTTCTGAGTCTGTATTTGGTTTATTTCAGGGTCCTCCCGTCTGCAGAGGCTTGCCTGGTGGCTCAGACGGTAAAGAATCGGCCTGCAATGCCAGAGACCTGGGTTCGATCCCTGGCTGGGGAAGATCCCCTGGAGAAGGATATGGCAACGCACTGCAGTATTCTTGCCTGGAGAAGTTATGGACAGAGGAGCCTGGTAGCCTACAGTCCATGGGACCACAGAGTCAGACAGGATTGAGCAACTAACACTCCCATCTGTGCCTCAGCTTCTCTTAGCCAAGAGGCCTACGTACAGTAGGTTGACATCATTTACCATGAGATGACGCCCCCTGCCTTTTGACCTCCAAGGAGCCTTTCTGCGCATGTGTAGTTGAGAATGTCTCCTTGACTTCAAGAATAAGGAACATGAGGTCTTTTATTTCTTATCTGGGCAGAGCCCAGGGCTTCTCAGTCTTCTCATCTTGGAGGACTTGCCCACAGGGGACAAACTTTGGCTGTTCAGACTGGGTCCATCTATCTCCTGCCTCACAGCCACCTGCCTCCATTCTGCCTCCAGCATTCACGTCTCTTTCACCATCTGTTTACTCCTAGTAAATGGCTGAGCTGTGACTCCAATCCTGGGCCTGGTGAAAAACACTTGGACTGAAGCTTCTGTCTGCAGGAATTCTCTGGAATTTATGTTGTGTCCCCAGGGTAGTGTCTCAGAAGCCCAGGCTTGTTCTTAAGGTGAACATCTCTGCCACACAAACTCCTGGGGCTACAACCTGGATGATGCTACATTAGAAACCTGCCCCTCCCCTAAATTTCAGGCAAGAGAATTAACCCAAGGTTCACAGTAAGGATGGGACCAAGACCCATGTCTCTCTTGACCTCTGCCTTTGCCCTTCACGGTGATTTTTTTTTTTTTTTTCTGATTGCCCTAGATGGTGTGCACTCAAGGACTGACCTTACACATCGTAGAGGCAGCCTTCTGAACTCCAGGCCTCCCATGCATGCGTGCCAAGTTGCTTCAGTCATGTCCGACTCTTTGCAACACCATGGACTGTAGCCCACCAGGCTCCTCTATCCATAGGATTCTCCAGGCAGAAATACCACAGTGCGTTGCCATGGCCTCCTCCAGGGGATCTTTCTGACCCAGAAATTGAACTTACATCTCTTATGTCTGCTGCATTGGCAGGCGGGTTCTTTACCACTAGCACCACCTGGGAAGCTACTAGGAAATCATCAGCAATCTCAGTTACCCCAGCGCTCAGTCATCACAGACACTATGGAACTGATAGAATGTGTCTCTGTACTTAGTACAGTGTAGGTGCTTCTGTCCCGGGGCAGAAAGAATTCAGTGAGAGGCAGAGTGACGGGTAAGGAAAGAGTTTATTAGTATAGGAGGCTTGAATGCTGCACCTTGAGAATTTAGTGGGCTGCAGTTTTATAATCAAATAAAAAGTGGGGAGGGGAGAAGACCACCTTTTTCCTCATTCTTGAGTAGATGTCAAGCTTCCATCATCAGCTCCTCCTTCATGTCAGGTGGAGTTTTCATGTCCCTACCTGGTCAAGCCAGCCCTGTTCTGGCACAATGGAAATGAGCAAAGAGGTGGTAATATATGCTAAGAATAGTAAATCATCTCAGGTTTCAGTATAATGTCACCCTTTCCTTATATTTTTATTTTTGGTGTGCCCAGAGGAGCATTTCCTAGGTATTATTAACTTACTGAGCTCACTGGACAGGATGTGGGTCTCGTTTCACCATCACTTGTACCGTTTGGGGGCATGTCTCAGGCTTCTGTCACGTGGGTTTGTTGCTAAGCAAGTCTGCTTGCTTTATGCTTAAGCAAACCTGCTTTCTTCTTCTTTTTAATATTTATTTGGCCCCACTGGGTCTTAGTTTTGGCATGTGAAATCTTAGTTCCCCGATCAGGGATGGAACCTGTGCCCCCTTCATGGGGTCCCCTGTGTGGTCCTGTGCAGTCCGATGGGCCTCCTGACCACCAGGGAAGTCTCAAACCTGCTTTCTCGAATGATCTTTGACTTACAGGGGTCTTCCATACTTTTTTTCTCTACTTACAATCTCCCAGTGGGGTGAAGGGCTCCTCGGCGACTCAGACGGTGAAGAATCTGCCTGCAATGCCGGAGACCTGGGTTGGGAAGATCCCCTGGAGGAGGGCATGGCAATCCATTCCAGTGTTCTTGCCTGGAGAATCCCCAAGGACAAAGGAGCCTGGCGGGCTACTGTTCAGGGGGTCACAAAGAGTCAGACATGACTGAGAGTCTAAGCACACACGTACACAGAGTGAGATGAAGTATTTAATCACCTACTTTGTCTCTTTATTCTATCTCTACCAACTAGGCTAAATGCTTTATATGCAGTTCTCTGCAGCTGCCTCCTCTCCTGAGAAACTGAGGCCTGGAGATGGGTAGGCTTTGCATGAGGTGTAAGTCACTTGCTTCGGGGTCACACAAAAGGAGATTTAAGCCTCCTCTCCCCAGGTCGCCTCCACTGGAAGCCTGGGAAAGGCACCACAGCGCTGCCATGAGGACAGTGTGAGATCTGCGTCTGTAGCAGCCATGAGATTAAGACACTTGCTCCTTAAAAGGAAAGCTATGACAAATCTAGAGAACATATTAAAAAGCAGACATCACTTTGCCAATAAAGATCCATATAGTCAAAACTATGGTTTTTTCAGTAGTCATGTGCAGATATGAGATTTGGACCATAAAGAAGGCTGAGTGCCAAAGAATTGATGCTTTTGAACTGTGGTGCTGGAGAAGACTCTTTTGAGAGTCCCTTGGACAGCAAGGAAATCAAACCAGTCAATCCTAAAGGAAATCAACCAAGAATATTCATTGGAAGGACTGATGCTGAAGCTAAAGCTCCAATATTTGGCCACCTGAAGTGAAGAGCCGACTCACTGGAAAAGACCCTGATGATGGGAAAGATTGAAGGTGGGAGGAGAAAGGGACAGCGGAGGATGAGATGGTTGGATGGCATTACCAACTCAAAGGACATGAGTTTGAGCAGACACAGGGAAGCCTGGCGTGCTGCAGCCCATGGGGTCGCAAAGAGTCAGACTCAACTTAGCGACTGAACACCACCACCACCACCATCACCTCCACCCGGTAAATGCTACCTCTCATTATTTGTACCATCCACCTTTCAAAGCATTTTCTGATACAGGTTGTAAAATCGTTGTATTATTAATAATGTTTTTAGTATAGTTCCACACACAGTCCCTTATCTGAAAGATCTAGGACTAGATAGTATGGATTCCGGATATTTTTTTTTTAGAAGTCAGTGGGTTGGGAAGATCCCCTGGAGAAGGGAAAGGCTACCCACTCCAGTATTCTGGCCTGGAGAATTCCATGGACTATACAGTCCATGGAGTCCCAAAGAGTTGGACACAACTGAGTGACTTTCACTTTCTGAATGTATGTAAGGCATATACAGCATTCTGCAGCATTCCCAGAAGGGTCAGGGCAGCCGTCCATGATCACATGATAATTCTACTTCAAAGCATGTGTAGAGAGAAGTACACTCTTAGTGGAAGTTATAAATATGTGATGTCAATTCTGCCAGATCTTATTGCTTGAAGACTTTGGGGCCTAATTTATGAAGAAAGTTTGCGGGTAAGAGACTGTAGCAATGGTTTTTAGGTTTTGTTTTTTTAAATTGATACCATTATTAAGCAGCTGCTTTGCAGACTTCAGATTATGTAGATTTACAGGCACTAAACAATTTATTTCAACAGATAATGCTGGCTTATTACAGATAAAATGGAGAAAAAACACAGGGTATCCCCCCAGAATAACTGGATTATCAGAGGGTGTTAAAACCATTGGTAAAATGCTGTTGGAGAATAGTCCAGAATTATTACCCATCAGATGACTTATTCATTAGAGAGGGGGGAAAATATACCTACCAAGTGAGGGATGGTGGGTGTTGGCAGACAGACTCTTAACCAAATGATCAAATGATATGTTCAGTACTGGGACAGCATGACCTCAAGGGTCTCTTGATGTGACACTATAGGAAATAGACAACATAGCCTAAGCAGAATGCTAGTTAAAAAAATTTAAATCTTGATTTATTTTTTAAAATAATTTTGTGTATTTATTTTTGGCTATGCAGGGCCTTCCTCGCTGCGTGGGCTTATCTCCAGCTGCGGCGAGGGGTGGCTGCTCTCCAGTTGTGGTGTGTGGGCTTCTCGTTGCCGTGGCTGCTCTTGTTGCGGAGCAACGAGCTCTAGGGTGCACAGGCTTCACAGGTCATGGCTCGTGGGCTCTAGACAAAGGCTCGGTAGTTGTGGCACACGGGCTTAGTTGCTCTGTGGCCTGTGGGATCTTTCTGGACTGGTGATCGAACCTGTGTCTCCTGTAGTGGCAGCCAGATTCTTTACCACTGAGTCACCAGGGAAGCCCTAAATCTACATTTAATAATGTGAAAGCAATCAGTATTGAACATAATATAACTGCTACTGCTGCTACTGCTAAGTCACTTCAGTCATGTCCCACTCTGTGTGACCCCATAGACAGCAGCCCACCAGGCTCCCCCCGTCCCTGGGATTCTCCAGGCAAGGACACTGGAGTGGGTTGCCATTTCCTTCTCCAATGCATGAAAGTGAAAGTGAAAGCGAAGTCGCTCGGCCGTAACCGACTCCTAGCGACCCCATGGACTGCAGCCCACCAGGTTCCTCTGTCCATGGGACTCTCCAGGCAAGAGTATAACTGGCTCCTGCGAAAAAATAACTCTCCAGAACTTTTCAAAAAAGTTGACATGAAAAACTAAAAAAAGAGACTGAAGAGACAGAACCAGAGTCAGTTTGTGCACCTTGGTTGGGGCTTGAATTGGTGATTTCCTTTGGGTTCTGTCTTGCTCGGGGCTGGTTTTCTTTTCCTGTCTGATGATGTAGCTTGTTTCTTGCCATTCTCAACGGAGGCACAAGGCTGCTGTCTGTAGGTGATGGGCTGTGCTTTCTGTTATAAATGTTGACTGTTTGCCTGCCAGGCCACGGCATGAATGCGGGCTTTGTGTCTGGGTGTGGGACTTGCTGCTGGGCTGGCCTCCCGCGTGGGTGGTAAGAGACCAGGAGTCCCACTTCCAGCTGCCCTCCCCTCCCCCGCAAGTGCCAGAACAGGATGGGCTTTTTCCAGAAGCCACCACCTAGCCCAGTGACCGCCTCAGGCTGGCAGAGAGCTGGGTCTCTTTAGGGAACCGCCCTTCAGTTCTTGTTTTCCTGCCCATGAATGCAGGGTGGCTTGTGCCCTGGGGAAGGCGGGAGGACAGGATGCGGGAAGCTTGGAGAAACCGTCATTGGAGCCTCCCTAGGCTGCATTTTCTCATTCCTGCCCACGCACTGCAGCCCAGGTCCTGCCGGGCTCGATCTTTCCTGCAGTCCTGTCTTGAATGCACTGACCTCTTTACTCTGATTCATGTCCCCAAGCCTCTACCTTGTTTGTCTTACCAGAAATGTGTGGAATTTGGAATTTCTCACAAGTGGTGGTGTCTGTGGTAGTGAAACCTGAGGGAAAGGGACAGGGCACAACCTTTAAAAGAATAACAGAGCCCGAGGACACGACATGAGCTGATTAGAACCAAATAGGTCCAAGATGGTGGGCAGGTTGATTTCCACTGGACCTTGAGCCTCAGTACACGCTCATTTGTAACACATTTGCATATGCTAAGTGACACACCCACCAGTGCCTTGACAGTTCCAAGGCTGACTATCAAAGACCAAAAAGTGGGCAGTGGCCTAATCCCTGGAAATCTCCACCCCCTTCCCCCAAATTTCTTGACTTTCTGCTTTTGCATTCCAGTCCCCTATGGTGAAAAGGACATCTTTTTTGGATGTTAGTTCTAGAAGGTCTTGTAGGTCTTCACAGAACCATTCAGGTTCAGCTTCTCCAGCATTGCTGATTGGGGCATAGACTTGGATTACTGTGACATTGAATGGTTTGCCTTGGAAATGAACAGAGATCATCCTGTCATTTTTGAGATTTTCTTCTAAGGGATTCTTGCCCACAGTAATAGATACAATGGTCATCTGAATCAATTTGCCCATTTCAGTCCATTTTAGTTCACTGTGAGAGTTGGACTATAAAGAAAGCTGAGCACCAAAGAATTGATGGTTTTGAACTGTAGTGTTGGAGAAGACCCTTGAGAGTCCCTTGGACTGCAAGAAGATCAAACCTGTCAAGTCAATCCTAAAGGAAGTCAGTCCTGAATATTCACTGGAAGGATTGATGCTGAAGCTGAAACTCCAATACTTTGGCCACCTAATGGGAAGAACTCACCCTGATGCTGGGAAAGACTGAAGGCAGAAGGAGAAAGGGATGACAGAGGATGAGATGGTTGGATGGCATCACCGACTCGATGGCCATGAGTTTGAGCAAGCTCTGGGAGTTGGTGATGGACAGGAAAGCCTGGTGTGCTACACCAGGGGGTCACAAAGAGTTGGACATGATTGAGCGACTGAGCTGAACTCCCCCAAATAGTTGGAATAATCCTCCCACTCATTAGCCTATGAAGTTACCCGGCCCATAAAAACTATCCACACCATATTTCAAGGCTGCTCTCCCCTTCTGAGATGACCCACACTCTGTTTGTAGAGTGTGTTTCTCTTTAAATTCTTACCTATCACTTGTCTCTCACTGAATCTTTCTGCAAAGAGACATCAAAAACCTGAGCTTCATTAAGTCCTGAGAGCAGATGTGTGATCTTGGTTAAAAGATCATGGAGTCAAGTTACAATCTGAGTTACACAGTTACACTAGGCTGAAGAAAGCTCCCCCCCACCAAGATATCTGCCCTAATTCTCGGAACCTGTGAATGTTGCTTTGCTATTGTTCACTTGCTAAGTTGTGTCCGACTCTTTGTGATCCCATGAACTGCAACACGCCAGGCTTCCCTGTCCTTTACTATCTCTTGGCATGAATCCTCAAATTCATGCTCATTGAGTCGGTGATGCTATCTAACCATCTCATCCTCTGTCGCCCCCTTCTCCTTTTGCCTTCAAGCTTTCCCAGCATCAGGGTCTTTTCCAATGAGTCGGCTCGTCGCATCAGGTGGCCAGAGTATTGGCCCACGCATACCTTTCCGTAACACTTCCAATCAATATTCAGGGTTGGTTTCCTTTAGGACTTACTGGCTTGATCTCCTTGCTGTCCAGGGAACTCTCCAGAGTCTTCTCCAGCACCATAGTTCAAAATCATCAATTTTTCAGCGCTCAGCCTCTTTTATGGTCCAACTCTCAACATCCATACATGACCACTGGAAAAACCATAGCTTTGACTAGACTGACTTTTGTTGGCAAAATGAATGTTGCCTAACACAGCGAAAAATATTATGTGGATGTGATTGAGTTAAGGATCTTGGGATGCTGAGACCAGCCTGAATACAATCTCAGTACTCCTGATAGAAAGGAGACGGAGGAGTCCGTCAGAGGGAGGGCAATGTGATAACAGAAGCAGAGATGCTAGTGATGAGGTGGAGGAAGGGGCCACAGGCCAACTGGAAGCTGAAAAAGGCAAGGACATAGTCTCCCACTCAGAATCTTCTAAAGCAAACAGCCGTGAGCCCCCTTGACTATCAACCTAACTGATTTTGTTCTTCTAACTTTTGCTGTGTTAAGCCGTTGAGTTTATGGTAATTTGTTACAGCAGCAAAAGGAAACAAATCCAGTCTCCTTCCCCATCCCTGTGCATTGTCAGCTGATTTCCTTTTTTTTTGTTCTATTACTTTGAGCATGTGGGAGTGCATCATACCCTCTGAGGTGCTAAGAGGGTGGGCTTTGGGTCAGACGTTATTTCCTGGTGACAACGGTGATTACTGAGCGACCCAAGGCAGCTCACTCTGTCATCTCACTGTGCCGTCAGTTTCCTTGTGGTGTGAGGCTCAAATTCCAGTTTCTTTTTTATTTTTTTGGGCTGTGTCATGCAGCAGAGTCTTAGGTCCCCAACCAGGGATCAAACCCGTGCCTCTTGTAGTGAAAGTGCGGAGTCTTAACCACTGGGCAGTCAGGGAAGTCTTACTCCGTTTTCTTTCAGATCAAATCAGATCAGTCGCTCAGTCGTGTCCGACTCTTTGTGACCCCATGAACCGCAGCGTGCCAGGCCTCCTTGTCCATCACCAGCTCCCGGAGGTCACTCAGACTCACATCCATCGAGTCAGTGATGCCATCCAGCCATCTCATCCTCTGTCATCCCCTTCTCCTCCTGCCCCCAATCCCTCCCAGCATCAGAGTCTTCTCCAATGAGTCAACTCTTCGCATGAGGTGGCCAAAATACTGGAGTTTCAACTTTAGCATCATTCCTTCCAAAGAAATCCCAGGGCTGATCTCCTTCAGAATGGACTGGTTGGATCTCCTTGCAGTCCAAGGGACTCTCAAGAATCTTCTCCAACACCACAGTTCAAAAGCATCAACTCTTCGGCGCTCAGCCTTCTTCACAGTCCAGCTCTCACATCCATACATGACCACAGGAAAGACCATAGCCTTGACTAGGCGAACCTTTGTTGGCTTTACTTTTTTAAAAAATTTATTTTTTAATTGGAGGAAAATTGCTTTACAATGTTGTGATGGTTTCTGCCATAGGATAATGCAAATCAGCCATCAGTTCAGTCAGTTCAGTTCAGTCACTCGGTTGTGTCCGACTCTTTGCAACCCTGTGAATCGCAGCACGCCAGAATTATACATAAATCCCCTTCCTCTTGAGCCTCCCTCCCCTCCCCCTAACCTCCTCTAGATTGCCTCCATTTTCTGTCAGGCCTGCACGTTTTTTTAGTTTTCAGTGTTTTAAAGTGTTCTCATTGAATAGGATAATTATCCTATAGGGTAATTTATTTTGAATAGGATAATGTATTCACATGGTATAAGAATTTAAAAGTATAAAAATGTTTCCAGTGCTAATCTCACTTCTACCATTGCCTTCAGCCATCCCAGTTATCTACTTGATTCAGATATGTTCTTACAGAGATTTTTCTATACATGGACAAGGCATTGCATACACACACACACAAACACACACTCATACACTCTCTCTCATCAAATGAACAATAACATACCATATGCTCCCTGTTTGACACTTTGCTTTTATCATATATATTTTAACAATTCTTTTTGAATATGGTTTATTACAAGATTTTGAATATAGTTCCCTGTGCTAGCACAATAGGCCCTTGTTATTTATCCATTCTATATAGTTTGCATCTGCTAGTCCCAAACTCCCAATGTATCCCTTCTCCCCACCTCCTCTCATTTAGTATATTTTTATTATCTTTCCATATCATTACATAGAGAATTTCCTTTAAAAAAAATTTTTTTTTTTTGATTGGCCATTTGGCTTGTGGGAGCTTAATTCCCCAGCCAAAGATGGGGCCTGTGCCCTTGGCAGTGAAAGTCAGAGTCCTAACTTCTGGACCACTGGAGAATTCCCATCCTTATTTATTTATTTTTTTTGTATGAAGATACCTGATGCTTTTCTCTTGTCCTTTACTGATAGAAAAAATAGAGTATTTCTAATAGTGCTATATACAACGTGTGTATATATTTCTAAAAGTGACTCAGTCACAAGATACGTGCATGGTTGTGATTTTACTTTAAAAGTTTTTTAATTTATTTTTTATTTTTTGGCTGTGCCATGTGGTGGGATCTTAGTTCCGCCAGTGCCATGGGTGGATGGAACCTGTGGCACCCCCTGTAGTGGGAGCTCCAAGTCTTAACCTCTGGACTGCCAGGGAGGTCCCTGGGTTGCAATTTTTAAAAGGAACAATGATAAGTGTTGCTGAGTGTGTGGGTAAGTTGGAACCCTCATCCATTGCTGCTGGTGAAAATGTAAAATGGCGTGGCTGCTTTGAACTACACCAGTCTGGAAAAGGTCCTCAAAAAGTTGAACATAGAGTTCTCACATAATCCTCAGTTCCACGCTGAGGTATACACCATAGAGAAAGGAAAACATATGTCCACACAAATACCTGTACACAAGTGTTCATAGCAAGATTATTCACAACAGCCAAAAGACAGAAACAACCCAAGTGTCCGTTAATGAATGAATAGATTAACATAATGTGATATTTCGAAGCAATGGAATTCTATTATTATTATTATTATTGGCCTCTCTGTGCAGCATGCGGGATCTTAGTTCCCTGACCAGGGATTGAAGCTGAGCCCCCTGCATTGGGAATGCTGAGTCTTAACCACTGGACCACCAGGGAAGTCCTGCAATGAAATTCTTAAAACGGGATTACTGAGCCAGGAAAAGAAATGAAGTACGAATACATGTTACCACCAGGATGAAACTTGAAATAATTATAATAAGTTAAAGGACCCAGGACAGAAAGGCACATGCTGTACTGATTCCATTTATTTAAGAATGACCAAAACAGGCAAATCCACAGAGGCGCAAAGTAGACTAGTGTTTGCCAAGGGGGGCTTCCCAGGTGGCACTAGTGGTAAGGAATCTGCCTGCCAATGCAGGAGATGTAAGAGATGTGGATCCGATCCCTGGGTTGGGAAGATCCCCTGGAGTAAGAAGTGGCAACCCTCTCCAGTATTCTTGCCTAGAGAGTCCTGTGGAAAGAGGAGCCCGGTGGGCTACAGTCCATGGGGTTGCAAAGAGTCGGACATGACTGAAGCAATACACACACACACCCCAGAGGGAACTGCAGAGAAAGGAGAGATGTTACGGTTCTCAAATCGGATAATGGGTGATGGTTGAACAGTATTGTGTACATACTAGAAACCACAGAGTCACACAATATGATAAATTGTTTTGTTATGTGAATTCTATCTCAATAAAAAATACAATACTTTATAAAATGGTACATGCATAAAATTTTCTTACTTACTCCAGAATTACCCATTGCTCAGCAATGTATGCAAGCAACCATTTTTCCATGCTGCTGGATTTGCCAACAGCCGTGGGGCTTGTGTGTGAATGGGAATACTAACTAATCTTTGTTCTTTGATAAAATCACTAAGCAGTTATTCTTCCATATCAGATTTCCCTAACCCATTAAACAGTCCTTCCAAATGCTATCACTCAAACCGTTCACAAATCTAATATCAGACCCTTGTAAATGTTGTAAGTACCTTAATGGATAGACGAGGCAATCGTGTGATATATAATGATTATGAAACCGATGACTCGTACTGACTCATGTCACCAATGTGCTGACACTGCGGGTTTGAATTTGTTGTTTCTTTACGATGGCTGTTCCAATGTGTATTCTTCTTTCCTGTTGGAAGTATGATTTTATTTGCCCCATGGGAAGAGTTAGGGTTACTGGCTCAGAGTTGCCAAGCTTTTGGGTGGAGGTGGAGCCAGTTTGGAGCTAGCCAACGATTCAGGATCAGTGATGAGAAGGGGGAGCACCCATCACGGCAGCCCACCAATGTGGTCACTCCTCAGGAACTGTCCATGGGATCAGCTCTGAACACGTAGAAAGGCTTTATTTACGATCCCAGTGGGCATGACCCCTGCCCCCTCCCATCACATATGTTCTGAGCATCTTCTCATATCATAAGGCTAGCACTTTTTGTTCTGAGCAGGACCTGTTTCTTTTTAAAATATTTATTTGACTGCACTGGGTGTTGGTGGTGGCACGCGGGATTGTCGATCTTCTTGCAGTATGGGGGATCTTTAGTTTCGGCATGCAAACTCTTAGTTGCTGCATGTAGGATCTAGTTTCCTGATCAGGGATCAAACCCGGGCTCCCTGCTCGGGGAGTGTGGAGTCTCAGCCACTGGACCACCAGGGAAGTCCCTGAGCAGGATTTGTTTCTACCCGGAAATCCAAAGTCAGTATGGTTTAATAAAACTCCAGCTATTTTTTTTTAACTGAGGTGAAAAAATATATAACAGAAAATTTGCCAACTTAGTCCTTTTTAAGTGTATGCTGCTGCAGCACTGGTTGCCTTCATAATATCTTGCAAACATCACCTTTCTCTATTTCCCAAGTATTTCATCACTTCCAACAGAAACTCTGTATCCATTAAGCAATAATTCCTATTCCTTCCTCCCTTCAGCCCCTGCTAACATCTAATTTACTTTCTCTATGAATTGCCAGTTCTAGATATTTCATATTAGTGGAATCATATGGTGTTTTTTCTTTTGTGTCTGGCTTACTTCACTTTGCGTAATGCTTCCAAGGTTCATCCACGTGGTAGCACACATCTGAGCCTCATTCCTTTTGATGGCTGAATAGTATTCCTCTGCGTGGGTGTACTGTATTTTGTTTATCCCTTCATTAGAGATGTTTGGTTTGTGCCTGCCCTTCGGCTACTATAGATAAAGCTGCTATGAACATTCACCTACAGGTCTCTGTTTGAATTCCTGTTTCCAATTCTTTATGGGTATATACCTAGGAGAGGAATTGCGCATGTGATTATGGTAATTCTATGTTTCACATTTTGATAACCAACTGGACAGTTTCCCACGGCATCTGCACCATTTTACACTCCCACTAACAAGGGTTCCAGTTTCACCACGTCCTCGCCAGCACTTAGTCCCCGTTTTTACCATTATTATGGCCGTCCTGGTAGTCATACAGGGTTATACAACCTCGGATTTTATTTTTTCTGCCACACTGCATGGCAGGCACGTGGGATCTCAGTTCCCCAACCAGGGATCAAACCCATCCCCCCTGCATTAGATGCGGGGAATCTTAACCACTGGACTGCCAGGGAAGTCCCTAACCCCAGCTTTTATCCTCATCAACCATCAAGACCTGAAATGACAGGCTGCTACATGTTTTCTAGTTCGGTGTCTTATCAAATGTTTCTTCCCAATCTTTTCCTAAGACATGACAAATGTTAACTCGCCCAGTCTTACTTTGCATTTCTCTTCTCGTGAGGAAGAGGATCTTCTTTTCTTCTGTTTAAGAATTGCTCATGTTTCTTTTCCATGATTTTTCTCTTCATCAACCTTTGCCCACTTTCCTGTGGTTACTGGTCATATGCTGTGTTTTAAAAATGAAGCATTGGCCACAAACACTGAAAGCTCCAGGGGTGACATCACATAAAAGTCTAATTTTCCAGCTTCTTTTGGAAGTGCCCTGGCCCGCACACTCACACGGCAGGGAGTGACTGGAAGAGAGACTGCTCTGTAGGCTACACCGTCCCCCACCCGCATTCTGATGTGCCTGGGCCCATCACCTGTCACATTACCTGCCTGGCCCTGTGGGCATTTGTGGTGGCAGCTCCTGGGATAATCCTTTCAAAGCACTCAGTCCAGAGCCTGGCTCTGCAGAAAATTCAAAACAGATAGAAAATAAATTTCAAAAACAGAGCTGGCCAGTCTTATCTTAGTGATTGATGGTGGTTAAGGTGCCAGTTAATAAACTAGAAGCACATCTGCTCAGTGGTGGTGTGCAGAGTTGGAGGGCAGAGAGTTCCAATGAAAACACATTCAGTGGAGGAAAACCTTCTGAATGAAAAGGCAAGTTGCAAATGATGCGGTTCAGGACATGCAGCCCTCAAATGTGGCACATTGGCATTCTGATTATTTTAAGCTGAGGGAGTTTGAAAATGGCAGAAGTAGGGAGATCACTCTGACCTCCTCCTTTCTTTGCCCTTCTTCCCTGAAGTAGGTCATAAAATTGTCGTGTGAGAGGTGTTCCCACCCCACCCCCCATTTCCCGCGTCCATCCCCAGCCCCTCACCCCGACCTGGAGGAAAAGAGCATGGCATTTGTGAAGACAATGGGAGAAAAAGAAGAGTCCTAATAGACCTGCTGTGAGTTTTAATTGCTCAGTCCCACTTGCATAATCTAGGAGAATCTCCCCATCTCAGGACCCTACAGGGACTTCCCTGATGGTTCAGTGGCTAAGACTCTAAGCTCCCAATGCCGGGAGCCGGAGTTTGATCCCTGGTCAGGGAACTAGGTCCCATATGCTGCAACTAAGAGTTCTCCTGCCACAACTAAGACCCAGTGCAGCCAAATAAATAAATAAATTTTAAAACCTTGTAACGTCTCTTTTGCAATATAAGGCAGTATTTACATGTTCCAGGGGGTGAGGACCTAGGTCATTTGGGGGCCAAATTCAACCTACCACAAATCATGGTTCTTTTATTTATTTTATTTTATTAAATTTTTTTTTCACAGATATAATTCTCTTACAATTAATACTTGCTACAAAAAGGACTTGAACATCACCTACAATTATACCACCATTCAAGGGACTTTCTTGGTGGCTCAAACGGTAAAGCGTCTGTCTGCAATGCAGGAGACCCAGGTTCGATCCCTGGGTTGGGAAGATCCCCTGGAGAAGGAAATGGCAGCCCACTCCAGTATTCTTGCCTGGAAAATCCCATGGACAGCGGAGCCTGGTGGGCTACCGTCCATGGGGTCGCAAAGAGTTGGACAGGACTGAGCTATTTCACTTTCACCTTCACTTTTCAGAGGCTGAATATCACATGCATGACAGTGTACTTGGATCACAAAAAATCTTTTCATACTTTCCAAATAGTCTTTTCTTTCAGCTATAAAGGTCAGTTACCTGAGTCAAACTTGTTCTTAATAAGTAGAATTTTTGTGTCCATTCAAAGAGTCTCTGACATTTTTCTGGCCCTATTCATTTGCAGACAGGAATAGAAACTATGACCAGGGTTTTCACATCATGCATTGACAGGTGATGCCTGCTCTTCTTAGGCTGTCCGATTTCTCTAAGATAAAAGGAGTGACTCTCTGCAGGGCCATGTGGATGAGGAAGTTCCGTGTGGAGGAGATCACATCCTTGCGCACCTTCTCTGCACAGTCCAGCTTCCGATTCAGGCTCTTGATGCAAAACACTGTGGCTCGGCTTCACCCGTGGTTCTATTTTCTTCTTTTTTGACTCTGCCTCAGTGCATGCAGGATCTTAGTTCCCTGACCAGGGATCAAACCCATGCGCCCTGCAGTGGAAGTGAGGAGTACCAACCATGGTTCTTTTTATTTCAAGAGTCATCATCATCTGGACTTCCCTGATGGCTTAGCAATGAGGACTCCACCTGCCGATGAAGGAGACACGGGTTCGATCCCTGGGTTGGGGAGATCTCCTAGAGAAGGAAATAGCAACCCTCTCCAGTATTCTTGCCTAGGAAAATCCCCTGGACAGAGAGGCCTGGTGGGCTACAGTCCATGGAGTCGCAAAAGGTCAGATGCGACTTAGGGACTAAACGACAAGTCATCATCCTAATAGATTTTACACAAGAATGTTCTGTAGTAATGGCTCTTACATGCCAGGTGCTAGGCTAAGTGCTTTAGGTATGTTATCTCATCTAATCCTTCCAGCAGCCCTCGGAGGCAGGTACCACTGCTGTCCTGAAGATGCAGGCAAAGACAACACAGGGAAGGGATGAGAAGAGCTCTGACTCCGGAGCCCACCACCTGGGCTGATCCACCTGAGAGCATGAGAGCCACGGCTACCCCAGACGCCCCCTTCCCTGGACAGAGGTTTCCTAGGGCTTCGTACACTGAATTTTGTAGCGTGTTCTTCATGTGTTGGCCCCTTCACAAACTCCTCCTGCCATTATTTTATGAAGCTGGCCCACTCAGCAGGAGAAGCCCTGCTGAATCAGAGATCTAAGGGCTGTAGGATTACCTGTTGGTGCCAGGTGCACGATGGGGAATCTCTGAAAGCCTCAGGCTCAGGTACGCCTACACAAGTCAGACTTGCTGGGAATCACTGCATGCAATTTTCTCTAAGGCAGTGTTTGCCAAGTATCCAGTGTCTGTAATCGGGATCACCTTTGAAGATCCATGCTTAGGAAGAAAGACAGCCCGTAGTTTTTGTCAAGCTGGCCAGCTGAGCCACCAGAACACCATGGGTTGCCAGAGGATTGCTGGTGCAGGAGAAGATTTTGAAAAGAAATATATAAATATAGCCTTCACAAGCAACACTTCCCTGGGGCAAAGAAATGGAAGAGCAGCACTTACATGATTGATGGCACATGTGCCGGTAGGGGTTGCCTTATGCAAAAAAAAAAAATGTATTTATTAACAATTATAATGTTTTGGGGAAAACACTGAAAACGCATACAAAGCATGCCAAACTATAAGGTCTTCATTATCATTGGTGAAAATGAGACTAGTAAGAGAGAGAATGGTGATTAAAAGATGAGGTGGGGGTTTGGGAAAAGCTGAGATTTATCTGTCAAACAGATCCAAGTTCGAAGTTTATTTTTCTCTTCCTCTTTCTCTCCAGATTGATAAAACAACTCTGCCCCGTGAAGTTATTCAGGGATCTTGGTTCCTTCTAGGTGCTGGTCTTGTCTTTGTGGTCAGATGGCTCATCATGACTACCATACCGCACAAGACCGTGCCTGGCTGCATGGGAGGATGGGAAATGTAGGTTTTCTATCTGCAAGATCTTATGCCCAATAAGATACTACTACGATTGTATTAGTTAGCTGTTGCTGTATAACAAATCACTCCCCTACAACACTTATGCGTGCATGCTGTCACTTCAGTCATGTCTGACTCTTGCAACCCTGTGGACTGTAGCCCACCAGGCTCCTCTGTCCATGGGATTCTCCAGGCAAGAATACTGGAGTGGGTTGCCATGCCCTCCTCCAGGGGATCTTCCCAACCCAGGAATTGAAGCTGAGTCTCTTTTGTCTCCTGCACTGGCAGACGGGTTCTTTACCATCTGTGAAGACCCCTAAACACTTAGTGATTTAAAACAATGAACACTTTTTATCTTATGTTTTCTAAGGTCAGGAATCAGTCCCTCTGGGTCAGAGTCTCTTCCAAAACTACAAGATAGGTGTTGGGCAAGGCTGCAGTCATTTCAAAGCAACAGGGGGAAGACACTTTTCCAAGATTTTTGGCATGCTTATTGGCAGGTCCCAGGTCCTCACTGGTTATTGGTCAGTGACATCAATTCCTTGCCATCTGGGCCTCTCTGCAGGGTGGCTCAGAGTGTGGCTTCCCTCTGAGCAAGAGAGCAAGTGAGAGAGACTTTACTGGTGGTCTAGTGACTAAAAATCTCCCTGCCAATGCAGGAGACATGGGTTCGATCCCTAGTCTGGAAGGATCACTCATGCCATGGAACAACTAAGCCCATGTGCCGCAATTACTGAGCTCACACAACTACCAAGGCCTGGAAACCTAGAACCCATGCTCTGCAACAAGAGAAACTGCCATGAGAAGCTTGCATATTGCAACTAGAGAGTAGCCTCTGCTTTCTGCAAGCAGAGAAAGCCTGCATGTGCAGCAGTGACGACCCAGTGAGGCCAAAAATAAAAATTAATTAATCAAAAAAAAAGAAAGAAAGCAAGTGAGAGAGGCAGAGAGGGCAAGCAAGAGAGAAGTCACAGCCCTTTTGTAGCCTGATCTCAGAAGTGACATCTCACTACTTTGGCCATTTTCTGTTTGTTCGAAGTGAGCCACTTAAATCCGGTGTACAGAGGAGGGGACTGCTGTGCACAGGATAAACACGCGGAGTTGAGGGTCACCGGAGGTCATCTCAGGGGCTTCCTGTGGACCAAAGGGAGGTGGATTGGGGGACAAAGTAGCTGTGTCTTGCACCATTTCTGTAAGTGAAAATTAGTAACTTACAGCAGTGAGGGGCCGTGTAGAAGGAAATGGCAACCCACTCCCAGTATTCTTGCCTGGGAAATCCCACGGACAGAAGAGCCTGGTGGGCTACAGTCTATGGGGTCACAGAGTCAGACACGACTGGGCAACGAAAACAACAACCACCACCAGTGAGGCGGGGTGGCTTCTTACCAGCAGAGGACGGAGGGTCCAGAGGTGTTCTGGTGTCACTGGGAAGATGTTTGTGGATGGAAAAGATGAATTACTTCATGTTTTACGTTAATCTTCAATACCTTAATGCTACCAATTAAAAATATAGTCCTCTTTAGCTTCAAACTTTTACTTCCAAATATTATTCTATTTATAAATGCAGTAAACTTTATTTTTTATTTATTTAAACATGTTTTTGGAGGATAGTTGATTTACAATGTTGTGTTAGTTTCAGGTATACAGCAAAGTGAATCAGTTACACATATACATATATCCACTCTTGTTTAGGATTCTTTTTCCACATAGGTATTTACAGAGTATTGATAGAGGTCCCTGTGCTCTACAGTAGGTCCTTATTTAAATCCAATCGTTTTAACGGGCACTTTCAGGGAGGTCTTTGATTAATGTTCAATCAAGTCCAGTTACAACAGCTTCACATCCTATTTAGAATTTTAGTTAATTAAATTTCCTTAAGTGCTCTGCTTTCACATCTCAATTTTCTTTGACCACTCAACAGAAGCTTCTAAAAAGCACAACCTCCCCAGGTTCTTAACTCGTATAATAAATTACAAGCATATCAAGATCTTTTAAATATTCCAGTACCATTTACTCACTTTGAAAAGTGCCCTTTCACGTTTCAGTGAAAAATTACGAGTCTAAAATAATGAATTACTCAATTATACATGTTACGTTGGAAGACTGACATTTACAGGACACGTTTGTCCCATTTTTATGCCAAATTCTCTTAAACATTTCAAATGTATTAAATACTGAATATCCCAGATGATTCTTAAACATAACATGAAAGTATTAATTCTGTGGGTCCCGTTGGCTTTCTCTATGTAATTGTAAGCCTTCTTACAACTGGGCATTAAGAAACATTCTTAAGGAAAATTTTATTGGTGTGGTGAGATTGATTCGTAGCCAGAAATTTGGGGCTGGAACAAGAACAAGAGCTCTGACTTACTGGTTATGAAAAAATCCACAGGGTCCTTTTTAAATAGTTACCAAAACAAAGCGGCTTCACAGGCTCCCAAGTTCTGGTCCCCTGGCTTGTGTCCCAGGTCAGGGTGTACCGTTCCCTTGCATGAGTACCAGTTCACAGCCAGTGAAATCAGAGGAAGTGTGCAAGGCTACCCAGGATTGCTTACAGCTTGGCTTGGCATCAGCTGGTCTGTCTACTGCCCAGCTGTCTATTCCGCATTCTTTCCTGAGTCTTGCTGTCAGGCCTGGCCACAGCCCCTGGAGGAAGCTAAATGATGTCCAGTGTGTTAATGGTATCACTCAGCATCCCTTTGGCTGGCTCCGCTCCTGGACAGGCTGAAGTCAGGGTTGTGACGCAGAGATGAACAAGGATGTCTTAAGGTTCCCCAGGGATCGGGGATCAGGAATTTGGAGACTATTCCTGGGATAGATCAACTCTCATGTCTATAGGATGGGAATGTGGGGAGGATGCAACCAACCTGAAATTATCCAGCCTGGGTGTGGAGGAAGCAGCTGGACTCAAATTCTTTTTTCTATGTGTTCTTTTTTTTTTTTTTTTTCTGGCCATGCCACGTGGCTTGCAGAATCTTAACTCTGGGACCAGGGACTGAGTCTGGGTGATGGCCAGTGAAAATGCTGAGTCCTAACCACGGGACTGCCAAGGAATTCTCTGGGCTCAAATTGGAGGGGGATGCAAAGGGCCGACAGGGAGGAAGATCAGAGAACAGGCTCTTGTGGGGGGTGATGGTGGAGGGGGACAGTGGAAGGATGCTGGCCAAGCAACCTCACAGCCCAGCTCTGCTCCTTCCACCCTCACTGAGTAGGGGTGAGGAGGTGGTTCAGTCAGTCCAGACACGAGCACCTCCAGCATGCAGCACCTACTATGTGCAGAGTGCCTTCCTGGATCCTGCTGTCTCCAAACTAGATGAATCATAATCAAAGTAAGAGGCGATCCTGCCCAGGACTAGAGCCAGGTGGTGGCAGAGGTGCGGCGGATTCTGCATATGTATTTTTTAAAGTTAATCATCTGAAGTATGTTTAAATGGCTGTTGTTCAGTCGCTAAGTCGTGTCTGACCCTTTGTGATCCCATGTACTGTAGTACGACAGGCTTCTCTGTCCTTCACTATCCCCCAGGGTTTGCTCAGACTCATGTCCATTGAGTTGGTGATGCTATCCAACCATCTCATCCTCTGCTGTCCCCTTATCCTTCTACTCTCAATCTTTTCCTGCATCAGGATCTTTTCTAATGAGTCGGCTCATCACATCAGGTGGCCAAAGTTTTGGAGCTTCAGCTTCAACATTAGTTCTTCCAGTTCTGGAATTTCTGGAATATTCAGGGTTGATTTCCCTTAGAATTGACTGGTTTGATCTCCTTGCTGTCCAAAGAACTCTCAAGAGTCTTCTCCAGCACCACAGTTCGAAAACATCAATTTAAATGGTAATAAATAATTAAATGTATATATTTATTACTATTATTAAAAATTTTATTGGAATATAATTGCTTTACAAAATAATACTAGTTTCTACTCTACACTACATGTATTTTGAAGGGAAGAAACAGGATTTTCTGTTGGGCTGGGTGGAGAGACAAGAGAGAGAAGAATCCAGAATGAGGCCAGGGTCTCTGATTTGAGCATCTGGTTAAACAAAAGGAACTTTTCCTGAGAATGGCCTGAGCAAAAGGTTTAGAGGGGCCTGATATTAATTCTTTCCAGGCATGTGCTGTGGACTTCAAGGCACAATATCCTTCTAAATATTGTAAGCACAATCTGAGTATGAAATACATTTTCCATAGCAATCAGTACACAGAATTTCTTGCAGCTATTTACCCTTGCTATATGCCAAGTCAGACATGACTTGGTGACTGAACAACAACAAATACGTCATGTACTCTGGAAAAATCAGTTTTTTATTGTATTCCATTTAAAAACAAAGTGCTAATTATGACTTGTCAATAAGTCATGGCCAGAAATTTGTAAACCACTATTCTGGGTTCTACCTCTTTGAAACTTGTTTTGGGCTTATTACTGCCCTGGAGAAGTCAGGGAGTTCGGGCTGGGCTGACCACAGGGCAGTCAGAGATGGCTCAGGTGACTGGAGCAGGGAGATGCTGATGACTGGGGAGACCACAGGGAGGTGGGACTCCTGAGGATCCCTCCAGGGATGGCTATGCTGGGTTAGGGAAAATTCAAGTCTGCTGACCCAGCATGGAAAACTGGCAGGGACAAGGACTGAGGGCAGCCAGGGTATGCGAGCATGGAGCAGGGGTGAATAGGCTGCTGGGTGGCCGCGGGCAGGCACGTCCTCACCCCTACTCCTGCAGAGGATGGCCAGGGTTTGAGGCACCGTGGAAATGCCATCTTGGGGAGAACAGCCCCTCCGATCCAGCTTCTGGGACTGCTTGCTTCTTGCTGCCAATGAGGCCTGCCCCCTGCCCTCACCAGCCCCAGGGTGGGTGCAGTAATTTAATTATGTCCTCAAGAGGCCTGGCTGTCTCTCCTTCCCCTTCACTATCCTCAGTACATTGGATTTTGTCCTTCAAGGTGGTGGCCTCAGTTGTAGGTGCTATAACCATACCCGGAGGCAGGAAGGAATGGGAACGGAGGGCCTCCCCTGCGGAGAATGGGACCACATGGCCACCTTCCTGCAGGAGCCAGCATCCAACAAAGGGAAATATGTCTGCCTCCTGAGGCTGGCCCGTGGCTGCATCTAAAAAAATATTGCAGGGACTTTCTTGGTGGTCCACTGGGCTAAGATCCTGCTCTCCCAGTGCAGGGGGCCCAGGTTCCATCCGTGGTAGGGGAACAAGATCCCACGGGGCGCAACTAAGAGTTCTCATGCCCCAACTAAATATCCTGCATACTGCTACAAAGATCGAAGATCCTATGTGCCACAAATGAGACCAGGTGCAGTCAAAGAAATAAAAATAAATAGTTTTAAAAATTGCAGTTCTGGGCTTCCCTGGTGGTCCACTGGTTAAAAGAATCTGCCTTGCAATACAGGGGACACCAGTTTGATCCCTGATCCAGGAAAATCCCACGTGCAGGAAAATCCCAGTAAGCCGACGTGCCGCAACTAGTGAAACCTGCACGCCCCGGAGCCCGTGCTGCACGACAAGCGAAGTCACTGCAGTGAGAAGCCCGTGCGCCGTGCCTAGAGAGTACACCCTATTCACCGTGACTAGAGAAAGCCTGAGCGCAGCAACGAAGGTCCAGCGCAGGCAAAAAAAAAAAAAAAAAAAATATATATATATATATATATATATATATAATGTGTGTGTGTGTGTGGTTCTGTTAGCGAGGAAAGGGGATGGTTGGCAAGTAACAAGGCTGCCACAGCAGGACTAAGATGACATCTGCATTTTTTAATGGCAGCCCAGTCATTGCTTAGCACTAGAGCGGGCCGTCAGAAGCACCCTGTGCGTCCCTTTGATTATGGGAGGTGGTGAGGAAGTCTAGAGAAGGAGCAGAAGAGAGGAGGGGGCTTGGCAGTCGATATTCACCAAACTGGGTGGAATATTTTAATATTTAAACAATCTGTTTGACTAACAGAGGCAAGTCGGGTCCGACTGTCTGTGACCCCATAAATAGCCCACCAGGCTCCTCTGTCCACGGGATTCCCCAGGCAAGAATACTGGAGTGGGTGGCAATTCTCTTCTCCAGGGGATCTTTCTGACCCAGGGATCGAACCTGGGTCTCCTGCATTGCAGATGGATTCTTTATCCACCGAGCTATGAGGGAAATCCCTGGGGATGCTCAAGAAAGCAGAACAGAGTCTTGCACAAAAGGCAACAGGCTCAGAGACAGGAACTTATTCAAGATGGCTGAGAGGCGTTAAAGTAGCTTCTAAACACTAAGGGTGTGCCTCTAATTACATATAATAACAACATAATGATACTAATCACAATCATCTGACAGCTGTCCCTCTATACCAGGCCTTATTCCAAGCATAACACACATGTTAACACACAGTTTAACATGCAGGTGCATGCTGTTATATGGGTAGATATGGTACATAGTGAAGACGTGCCAGGTAAATACTGTTATTGGCAATATTATGTAGAGGAAAAAGTTCTTAGAAGTTAAGTGGTTCACCCAGGACAATGGTTCTCAACTGGGGTGACTTTGCCTTTCCAGGAGACATTTGGCAGTATTTGAAGACACTTTGGGGCTTCCCAGGTGGCGCTAGTGGTAAAAAACCTGCCTGCCAATGCAGGAGACATGAGAGATGTGGGTTTGATCCCAGGGTGGGAAGATCCCCTGGAAGAGAGCATGGCAACCCACTCCAGTATTGTTGCCTGGAGAATCCCATGGACAAAGGAGCCTGGTGGCCTATAGTCCATGGGGTTGAAAACAGTCGGGCACAACTGAAATGACTTAGCCTACATGCATAGCAAAAATAATTGTTTATGGAGATACTCAAACAGTTTAAATTTCAGTCCTTCTGTTAGTGACAAAAACAAGAGAGTGTCGCACAAATTTTGATTTGGCTGCACTGGTCTTAATTGTGGCACGTGGGTGTCTCTAGCTTTTCTGGCCCACAGGGTGGCCTGTGGGATCTTAGTTCTGCTACCAGGGATTGAATCCATGTCCTCTGCATTGGAAGGTGAATTCTTAACCACAGGACCACCGGGGAAGTCCCCCTCCTCCCCTCTGCTGCCCCCTACACCACCCCCACCACACACAGTTGTTTTTGCTGTTTTCCTCGATCCAGAAGGGTTCTTTAGTGTACATTACGAGCCTATGGTATTGTCAGGTGAGTGTATTCTCCTCGGTTCTGTCTCGTCACAATAAAGATTTGGAATGACGGACATTAAAGCACTTGGCACGTCACAGCTCCTGGCTCTTGGACAGACCGTGTTATAGGTCTTAGACAATTTGGTGTTACAGCTCCATGTTACAGCTCTATTTTATTTAGAAAATAGCAGGAGAATCCATCCTCGAGGCATGAGGGCATGCCGACCCAAAAACATGAAGAGAAGAGAGTGGGGGAGCACGCCAGTGTGTGGAAGAGAGAGAGAGAGAGAGAGGAGCTCTTTGGCTCCTCTTTTTTATATGTTTTTCCTCCCCTGGGCCTGCCCTGTGTAAACTGGGCTAGCCAGGAGTGCTGTTTGTTCTACCTGAGGTCCTCACTCTGGTCCTCGGACCTTCCTTTGACCTTCCTTTGTTCTATTTTCGCGGGCTTTTCCCTTCCTTGTCTCTTAGCCACCGCCATTTTGGACTCCTGTTTCCTATTCTAACTACCTAAGAGTATTTCACTGTTTTGTGTCCTTTCATGAGATGGTCAGTCCATCGAAGCCACAAGAGGAGACAGAAGAGAGGCTCAGGAAAAACAAGTTTACTGTACTCACAGGTCCTGGAAACTGGAGGTGCGTCACACAGGGCCGCTTGGGAAGGATGCAGTGTGGCTAAGGGATAGGAGAGAGGAGCCAGGGCACAGCTGAGATCACGACCTTTACTGGAGTTTCCTCAGGAAAGATGGGCTTCCCTGACGGCTCAGCAGGGAAAGAGTCCGCCTGCAATGCAGACGACGCAAGAAACACAAGTTTGATCCCTGGGTTGGGAGGATCCCCTGGTGGAGGAAATGGCAACCCATACCAGGATTCTTGCCTGACAAATCCCATGGAATCAGAGGAGTTGCAGATTGCATGGGGTAGCAGGGTGAACACAGGACTGAGTGACTAAGAACACAGTAAAGGCAGGGCTTAGTTTCATTGAGTTAGACAAGGCTGTGGTCCTGGTGTGATTAGATTGACTAGTTTTCTGTGAGTATGGTTTCAGTGTATTTGCCCTCTGATGCCCTCTTGCAAGACCTACGGTGTTACTTGGGTTTCTCTTACGTTGGGCGTGGGGTATCTCTTCCCGGCTGCTCTAGCAAAGCACAGCCATCGCACCTTACCTTGGACGAGGGGTCTCTCCTCACCACCGCCCTTCCTGACCTTGGAGGAGGGGTATCTCCTCACCGCCGCCCGGTCGTGGGGTAGCTCCTAGTGCGCCGCACAGCCGGCGGGGCGCTCCTGTGCGCCGCGCAGCCAGCGGGGCGCAAGGTGAGGCGCTCCTAGTGCGCTGGTCGCGGGAAAGGCGAGGCGCTCGTAGTGCGCCAGTCGCGGGAAAGGCGAGGGGCTCCTAGTGCGCCGGTCGCGGGAAAGGGAGAAGGGAATGGCAAACCTTTCTTACCTTGAGAACCCCATGAACAGTAAGAAAAGGCAAAATGATAGGATAGTGAAAGAGAAACTCCCCAGGTCAGTAGGGGCACAATATGCTACTGGAGATCAGTGGAGAAATAACTCCAGAAAGAATGAAGGGATGGAGCCAAAACAAAAAGAATACCCAGCTGTGGATGTGTCTGGTGATAGAAGCAAAGTCCGATGCTGTAAAGAGCAATATTGCATAGGAACCTGGAATGTCAGGTCCATGAATCAAGGCAAATTGGAAGTGGTCAAACAAGAGATGGCAAGAGTGAATGTTGACATTCTAGGAATTAGAGAACTAAAATGGACTGGAATGGGTGAATTTAACTCAGATGACCTTTATATCTATTACTGCGGGCAGGAATCCCTAAGAAGAAATGGAGTGGCCATCATGGTCAACAAAAGAGTCCGAAATGCAGTACTTGGATGCAATCTCAAAAACAATAGAATGATCTCTGTTCGTTTCCAAGGCAAACCATTCAATGTCACAGTAATCCAAGTCTATGCCCCAACCAGTAACACTGAAGAAGCTGAAGTTGAACGGTTCTATGAAGACCTACAAGACCTTTTAGAACTAACACCCAAAAAAGGTGTCCTTTTCATTATAGGGGACTGGAATGCAAAAGTAGGAAGTCAAGAAACACCTGGAGTAACAGGCAAATTTGGCCTTGGAATAAGGAATGAAGCAGGGCAAAGACTAACAGAGTTTTGCCAAGAAAATGCATTGGTCATAGCAAACACCCTCTTCCAACAACACAAGAGAAGACTCTATACATGGACATCACCAGATGGTCAACACCGAAATCAGATCGATTATATTCTTTGCAGCCAAAGATGGAGAAGCTCTATACAATCAGCAAAAACAAGACCAGGAGCTGACTGTGGCTCAGACCATGAACTCCTTATTGCCAAATTCAGACTTAAATTGAAGAAAGTAGGGAAAACCACTAGACCATTCAGGTATGACCTAAATCAAATCCCTTATGACTATACAGTGAAAGTGAGAAATAGATTTAAGGGCCTAGATCTGATAGATAGAGTGCCTGATGAACTATGAATGAAGTTCGTGACATTGTACAGGAGACAGGGTTCAAGACCATCCCCATGGAAAAGAAATGCAAAAAAGCAAAATGGCTGTCTGGGGAGGCCTTGCAAATAGCTGTGAAAAGAAGAGAAGCGAAAAGCAAAGGAGAAAAGGAAAGATATAAACATCTGAATGCAGAGTTCCAAAGAATAGCAAGAAGAGATAAGAAAGCCTTCTTCAGTGATCAATGCAAAGAAATAGAGGAAAACAACAGAATGGGAAAGACTAGGGATCTATTCAAGAAAATCAGAGATACCAAAGGAACATTTCATGCAAAGATGGGCTCAATAAAGGACAGAAATGGTATGGATCTAACAGAAGCAGAAGATATTAAGAAGAGGTGGCAAGAATACACAGAAGAACTGTACAAAAAGAGCTTCACGACCCAGATAATCACGATGGTGTGATCACTCACCTAGAGCCAGACATCCTGGAATGTGAAGTCAAGTGGGCCTTAGAAAGCATCACTACGAACAAAGCTAGTGGAGGTGATGGAATTCCAGTGGAGCTATTCCAAATTCTGAAAGATGATGCTGTGAAAGTGCTGCACTCAATATGCCAGCAAATTTGGAAAACTCAGCAGTGGCCACAAGATTGGAAAAGGTCAGTTTTCATCCCAATCCCAAAGAAAGGCAATGCCAAAGAGTGCTCAAACTACCGCACAATTGCACTCATCTCACACGCTAGTAAAGTAATGCTCAGAATTCTCCAAGCCAGGCTTCAGCAATATGTGAACCGTGAACTTCCTGATGTTCAAGCTGGTTTTAGAAAAGGCAGAGGAACCAGAGATCAAATTGCCAACATCCGCTGGATCATGGAAAAAGCAAGAGAGTTCCAGAAAAACATCTATTTCTGCTTTATTGACTATGCCAAAGCCTTTGACTGTGTGGATCACAATAAACTGTGGAAAATTCTGAAAGAGATGGAAATACCAGACCACCTGATCTGCCTCTTGAGAAATCTGTATGCAGGTCAGGAAGCAACAGTTAGAACTGGTCATGGAACAACAGACTGGTTCCAAATAGGAAAAGGAGTACGTCAAGGCTGTATCGGGGAAGGCAATGGCACCCCACCCCAGTACTTTTGCCTGGAGAATCCCATGGACGGAGAATCTCAGTCCATGGGGTCGTTGAGGGTTGGACACAACTGAGCGACTTCCCTTTCACTTTTCACTTTCATGCATGGGAGAAGGAAATGGCAACCCACTCCAGTGTTCTTGCCTGGAGAATCCCAGGGACAGGGGAGCCTGGTGAGCTTTCGTCTATGGGGTCGCAGAGTCGGACACGACTGAAGCGACTTAGCAGCAGCAGCAGCAGCAAGGCTGTATATTGTCACCATGTTTGTTTAACTTATATGCAGAGTACATCATGAGAAATGCTGGACTGGAAGAAACACAAGTTGGAATCAAGATTGCTGGGAGAAATATCAATAACCTCAGATATGCGGATGACACCACCCTTATGGCAGAAAGTGAAGAGGAACTAAAAAACCTCTTGATGAAGGTGAAAGTGGAGAGTGAAAAGGTTGGCTTAAAGCTCAACATTCAGAAAACGAAGATCATGGCATCTGGTCCCATCACTACATGGGAAATAGATGGAGAAACAGTGGAAACAGTGTCAGACTTTCTTTTTCTGGGCTCCAAAATCACTGCAGATGGTGACTGCAGCCATGAAATTAAAAGACGCTTACTCCTTGAAAGGAAAGTTATGACCAACCTAGATAGCGTATTCAAAAGCAGAGACATCACTTTGCCGACAAAGGTTCGTCTAGTCAAGGCTATGGTCTTTCCTGTGGTCATGTATGGATGTGAGAGCTGGACTGTGAAGAAGGCTGAGCGCCGAAGAGTTGATGCTTTTGAACTGTGGTGTTGGAGAAGACTCTTGAGAGTCCCTTGGACTGCAAGGAGATCCAACCAGTCCATTCTGAAGGAGATCAGCCCTGGGTGTTCTTTGGAAGGACTGATGCTAAAGCTGAAACTCCAGTACTTTGGCCACCTCATGCGAAGAGTTGACTCATTGGAGAAGACTCTGATGCTGGGAGGGATTGGGGGCAGGAGGAGAAGGGGATGACAGAGGATGAGATGGCTGGATGGCATCACTGACTCGATGAATATGAGTCTGAGTGACCTCCGGGAGTTGGTGATGGACAGGGAGGCCTGGCGTGGTGCAGTTCATGGGGTCGCAAAGAGTTGGACACGACTGAGCGACTGATTTGATCTCTGATTTGATCTGTGGTCTGTGTGATTAGACTGACTAGTTTTCTGTGATTATGGTTTCAGTGTGTCTGCCTTCTGATGCCTCTCGCAACACCTACTGTCTTATTTGGATTTCTCTTACCTTGGACGTGGGGTATCTCTTCACTGCTGCTCCAGCAAAGCACAGCCGCTGCTCCTTACCTTGGATGAGGGGTATCTCCTTAAGGCTGCCCCTCCAGACCTTGGACGTGGAGTAGCTCCTCTTGGCCCTCCTGTCCTCATAGTCACTGCTCCTTGGATGGAAGAAAGCCTTCCTCAGCGATCAATGCAAAGAAATAGAAGAAAACATCAGAATGGGAAAGACTAGAGATCTCTTCAAGAAAATTAGAGATATGAAGGGAATATTTCATGCAAAGATGGGGTCGATAAAGGACAGAAATGGTATGGACATAACGGAAGCAGAAAATATTAAGAAGAGGTGGCAAGAATACACAGAAGAACTGTACAAAAAAGAATTTATACACAACCAAGATAATCACGATGGTGTGATCACTCACCTAGAGCCAGACATCCTGGAATGTGAAGTCAAGTGGGCCTTAGAAAGCATCACTACGAACAAAGCTAGTGGAGGTGATGGAATTCCAGTTGAGAAATTTCAAATCCTGAAAGATGATGCTGTGAAGTGCTGCACTCAATATGCCAGCAAATTTGGAAAACTCAGCAGTGGCCACAGGACTGGAAAAGGTCAGTTTTCATTCCAATCCCAAAGAAAGGCAATGCCAAAGAATGCTCAAACTACCGCACAATTGCACTTATCTCACACGCTACTAAAGTAATGCTCAAAATTCTGCAAGCCAGGCTTCAGCAATACATGAACCGTGAACTTCCTGATGTTCAAGCTGGTTTTAGAAAAGGCAGAGGAACCAGAGATCAAATTGCCAACATCCGCTGGATCATGGAAAAAGCAAGAGAGTTCCAGAAAAACATCTATTTCTGCTTTCTTGACTATGCAAAAGCCTTTGTGTGGATCACAATAAACTGTGGAAAATTCTGAAAGAGATGGGAATACCAGACCACCTGACCTGCCTCTTGAAACCTGTATGCAGGTCAGGAAGCAACAGTTAGAACTGGACATGGAACAACAGACTGATTCCAAACAGGAAAAGGAGTATGTCAAGGCTGTATATTGTCACCCTGTTTATTTAACTTATATGCAGAGTACATCATGAGAAACACTGGACTGGAAGAAGCACAAGCTGGAATCAAGATTGCTGGGAGAAATATCAATAACCTCAGATATGTAGATGATACCACCCTTATGGCAGAAAGTGAGGAGGAACTAAAAGCCTCTTGGTGAAAGTAAAAGAGGGGAGTGAAAAAGTTGGCTTAAAGCTCAACATTCAGAAGACGAAGATCATGGCATCTGGTCCCATCATTTCATGGGAAATAGATGGGGAAACAGTGGAAACAGTGTCAGACTTTTTCTGGGGTCCAAAACCACTGCAGATGGTGACTGCAGCCATGAAATGAAGACTCTTACTCCTTGGAAGGAAAGTTATGACCAAACTAGATAGCATATTGAAAAGCAGAGACATTACTTTGCCAACAAAGGTCCGTCTAGTCAAGGCTATGGTTTTTCCAGTGGTCATGTATGTATGTGAGGGTTGGACTGTGAAGAAAGCTGAGCACCGAATAATTGATGCTTTTGAACTGTGATGTTGGAGAAGACTCTTGAGAGTCTCTTGGACTGCAGGGAGATCCAACCAGTCCATTCTGAAGGAGATCAGCCCTGGGTGTTCTTTGGAAGGACTGATGCTGAAGCTGAAACTCCAGTACTTTGGCCACCTCATGGGAAGAGTTGACTCATTGGAAAAGACTCTGATGCTGGGAGGGATTGGGGGCAGGAGGAGAAGGGGACGACAGAGGATGAGATGGCTGGATGGCATCACCGACTCAAAGGACATGAGTTTGAGTGAACTCCGGGAGTTGGTGATGAACAGGGGGGCCTGGCGTGCTGCAATTCATGGGGTCGCAAAGAGTCAGGCACGATTGAGCAACTGAACTGAACTGAAGTGAACTGAACGGAAAGGCAGGGCAGGGTGAACAGTTTGGAACGGGCCATCGCATGATTTAAGCAGGCTTTGGACTCTTGATGTGCTTTCTAGTGGCTTGGCACTGGCTCTGGGATGATTAAGGCAGAGGAATACAGGCAGACCTTGGAGATTTTGTGTGTTCAATCCTAGACCACTGCAAACAAAGTGAATATCTCAATAAAACAAGTCACATGAATTTTTTGGTTTCCCAGTGCAATGATACCATGGGGCTCCTGAGGCCTTTCTGTGTCCCTCATTTCTTTGATTACAGGAGACAACCTTCATTCAGCCCCCATGACCTTCCCTGAGTTCCAATGGGCAAATTCAATCAGTTGTTAATAAGGGAGGGAATGCAAGATCAGGAAGAAACAAACAGCCAAGAGCAGCCTTGGGGAAAGATCCTGTTTCTCCATTAATGGATATGCACACAACAATGTCTTGAGCTATTTTGAAGGTACTGAAATCCCCTCCAGGTGGGAGAAGTCAATGATTACCTTCTATGCTGCCCACAAGCATGTAGACCCCAGACAAGATGGATATGAAGGTTGATGATGCTGACTCCTCCTTACCTCAACACCAGCCCGTCAGAAGAATGTCTACCATCGATAATGCCTTCTCTGGACAATTGCTGTAAAAGCTCTCACTCTCTTCCCCACGTTGGGACTCATGGTTTTGAGGGCATTAGCCTGCTGTGGGCTTCCCTGGTAGCTCAGGTGGTAAAGAAGACACGTGCAAAGCAGGAGACCTGGGTTCGATTCCTGGGTGGGGAAGATCCCCTGAAGGAGTGGATGGCAACTCAGTCCAGTATTCTTGCCTGGAGAATCTCATGGACAGAGGAGTCTGGTGGGCTACAGTTCATGGGGTTGCAAAGAGTCGGACACAACTGACTAAGCACAGCACAGCCTGCTGTGGTCCCCCCTTGCCCAGCAAAGCAATAAAGCTATTCTCTTCTGTGTGTGCTGAGCTTAGTCGCTCAAAGAAATAAATTTCTTTCATTGGAACTCAGGGACAGTCTAAGAGGCTGAAGCCTATTTCCTACGAACAAGAAATGGGGGTCTTGGAAAGGCTTTTGTACCAGGAGGATCCTACTCCATTTCATCTCCCCCTTTTCTTTGACACCCCTCAATCTTGGGGGAAACACTATGGGACAAGAAAAGAAATCAAGTTTTGGATTGAGAGGTCAGTCATAGACTTGTTAGGGAAACTCAGTTTTACGGTGACTCAGATCAAGCCGAGCAGCTCAGCTGTTTCAAACCATGAGCAACTCCATGGCCACCAGGCACTGGGGTTTCCCCATTCCACCCACCGTCCCCTCCGCCCTCCCTTTAACAGACAGGCCATGGTTTAGGTAGCCAGGATCTTTCTAGCAATGCCACCCCTGCCACCACTGTGCATGTGTTTGTGTGTCCCCAAGACCACCCCCATGGCTGCATATTTGCCAGAAGGACTTGGGGGTCTCAGCATACAGTTGGACTCACTCCTGAGACACGCTCCTTTAGAAGGAGAGGCCAAGCTATGTTAACCCTTTTCTGTTATTTCATCAGGCAGCTATTTAATCAATGTGACCTCTTCAATATAATGGTTGCAGAAAATATACCCTAAAGGTGGTGATAGTGCATCCAGTGGTAAACGTGCTAAATATTTTGGGTGGAAAAATCCTCTTCAGTAACTACAACTTCTCTTTAAGTTTGAAATTGTGTCCCCCCAACAAAAAAAAAGAATTTGGACGTCCCTGATGCAGAGGGTGTGGGTTTGATCCCTGGTCAGGGAACTAAGACCCCACATGCAAAAATCCCAAAACACAGAACAAAAACAATATTATAACAAATTAGAACCTGTTATATAGAATGAAGTACATTAGAAAGAGAAAAGCAAGTATAGTGTATAGTGATGCATATATATCTATATCAACAGTTTCTGGAAAAATGGTATTAATGAACGTATTTGCAGAGAAGGAATGGAGATGCAGATAGAACGGAATTGTGCACACAGTAGGGGAAGGAAAGAGTGGGACGAATGGAAAAAATAGCATTGACATATAAACACAACCATGTGTGACGTAGACAGCTGGGGAGAAGCTGCTGTAAACCACAGGGAGCCCAGCCTGGCGCTCTATGATGACCTAGAGGGGTGGGATGGGGGAGGAGAGGGAGGCACAAGAGGGAGGAGATATATGTATAATTATGGCTGATTTGTATTGTTGTATGGCGGAAACCAACACAACATTGTAAAGCAATTTTCCTCTAATTAAAAAATAAAACAAAATATTAAAATATACATTAAAAATATAAAGAGAAGGGTGTGAACTGAGGACAGGCCTTAAGCTGAAACTGTTTCTGGGTAATAGAAAGTGACATGGAAATAACAATACTCTTCTCTCTACTCCTCTCTACATTTGCCTGTATACAGAATTCTCCAAACAAAATTTTAAAACCCTGTCAGCACAGATGTCTTCTAAAAGTGGTTATATCTGAAAGTGAAGGGAAACTGCATTGGAGGATGCTTCATATTTGTCTGTAACATAGTATTCCTACACACACATACAGAAAATGAGAAATTCAAGTATGCAAAATGAGTAAGTACAGAAGTAACTTCTATCCACTGTTCACCACTGCAGTAAGCCTGTAATGCTTTGGTTCATATTATGGTTCAGATCAGATCAGATCAGTCGCTCAGTCGTGTCCGACTCTTTGCGACCCCATGAACCGCAGCACGCCAGGCCTCCCTGTCCATCACCAGCTCCCGGAGGTCACTCAGACTCGCATCCATCGCGTCAGTGATGCCATCCAGCCATCTCATCCTCTGTCGTCCCCTTCTCCTCCTGCCCTCAATCCCTCCCAGCATCAGAGTCTTCTCCAATGAGTCAACTCTTCGCATGAGGTGGCCAAAATACTGGAGTTTCAGCTTTAGCATCATTCCTTCTAAAGAAATTCCAGGATTGATCTCCTTCAGAATGGACTGGTTGGATCTTCTCGCAGTCCAAGGGACTCTCAAGAGTCTTCTCCAACACCACAGTTCAAAAGCATCAATTCTTCGGCGCTCAGCCTTCTTCACAGTCCAGCTCTCACATCCATACATGACCACAGGAAAGACCATAGCCTTGACTAGGCGAACCTTTGTTGGCAAAGTAATGTCTCTGCTTTTGAATATGCTATCTAGGTTGGTCATAACTTTCCTTCCAAGGAGCAAGCGTCTTTTAATTTCATGGCTGCAGTCACCATCTGCAGTGATTTTGGAGCCCAGAAAAACAAAGTCTGACACTGTTTCCACTGTTTCCCCATCTATTTCCCATGCAGTGATGGGACCAGATGCCATGATCTTCGTTTTCTGAATGTTGAGCTTTAAGCCAACCTTTTCACTCTCCACTTTCACTTTCATCAAGAGGCTTTTTAGCCCCTCTTCACTTTCTGCCATAAGAGTCGTGTCATCTGCATATCTGAGGTTATTGATATTTCTCCCGGCAATCTTGATTCCAACTTGTGTTTCTTCCAGTCCAGCATTTCTCATGATGTACTCTGCATATAAGTTAAATAAACATGGTGACAATATGCAGCCTTGACGTACTCCTTTTCCTATTTGGAACCAGTCTGTTGTTCCATGACCAGTTCTAACTGTTGCTTCCTGACCTGCATACAGATTTCTTAAGAGGCAGATCAGGTGGTCTGGTATTCCCATCTCTTTCAGAATTTTCCATAGTTTATTGTGATCCACACAGTCAAAGGCTTTGGCATAGTCAATAAAGCAGAAATAGATGTTTTTCTGGAACTCTCTTGCTTTTTCCATGATCCAGCGGATGTTGGCAATTTGATCTCTGGTTCCTCTGCCTTTTCTAAAACCAGCTTGAACATCAGGAAGTTCACGGTTCACATATTGCTGAAGCCTGGCTTGGAGAATTTTGAGCATTACTTTACTAGCGTGTGAGATGAGTGCAATTGTGCGGTAGTTTGAGCACTCCTTGGCATTGCCTTTCTTTGGGATTGGGATGAAAACTGACCTTTTCCAATCTTGTGGCCACTGCTGAGTTTTCCAAATTTGCTGGCATATTGAGTGTAGTACTTTCACAGCATCATCATTCAGGACTTGGAATAGCTCCACTGGAATTCCATCACCTCCACTAGCTTTGTTCGTAGTGATGCTTTCTAAGGCCCATTTGACTTCACATTCCAAGATGTCTGGCTCTAGGTCAGTGATCACATCATCATGATTATCTGGGTCTTGAAGCTCTTTTTTGTACAGTTCTTCTGTGTATTCTTGCCACCTCTTCTTAATATCTTCTGCTTCTGTTAGGTCCACACCATCTCTGTCCTTTATTGTGCCCATCTTTGCATGAAATGTTCCTTTGGTATCTCTGATTTTCTTGAAGAGATCCCTAGTCTTTCCCATTCTGTTGTTTTCCTCTATTTCTTTGCATTGATCACTGAAGAAGGCTTTCTTATCTCTTCTTGCTATTCTTTGGAACTCTGCATTCAGATGTTTATATCTTTCCTTTTCTCCTTTGCTTTTCGCTTCTCTTCTTTTCACAGCTATTTGTAAGGCCTCCCCAGACAGCCATTTTGCTTTTTTGCATTTCTTTTCCATGGGGATGGTCTTGATCCCTGTCTCCTGTACAATGTCACGAACCTCATTCCATAGTTCATCAGGCACTCTATCTATCAGATCTAGGCCCTTAAATCTATTTCTCACCTCCACTGTATAATCATAAGGGATTTGATTTAGGTCATACCTGAATGGTCTAGTAGTTTTCCCTACTTTCTTCAATTTCAGTCCGAATTTGGCAATAAGGAGTTCATGGTCCGAGCCACAGTCAGCTCCTGGTCTTGTTTTTGCTGATTGTATAGAGCTTCTCCATCTTTGGCTGCAAAGAATATAATCAATCTGATTTCGGTATTGACCATCTGGTGATGTCCATGTATAGAGTCTTCTCTTGTGTTGTTGGAAGAGGGTATTTGCTATGACCAGTGCATTTTCTTGGCAAAACTCTATTAGTCTTTGCCCTGCTTCATTCCTTATTCCAAGGCCAAATTTGCCTGTTACTCCAGGTGTTTCTTGACTTCCTACTTTTGCATTCCAGTCCCCTATAATGAAAAGGACATCTTTTTTGGGTGTTAGTTCTAAAAGGTCTTGTAGGTCTTCATAGAACCTTTCAACTTCAGCTTCTTCGGCGTTACTGGTTGGGGCATAGACTTGGATTACCGTGACATTGAATGGTTTGCCTTGGAAACGAACAGAGATCATTCTATCGTTTTTGAGATTGCATCCAAGTACTGCCTTTCGGACTCTTTTGTTGACCATGATGGCCACTCCATTTCTTCTGAGGGATTCCTGCCCACAGTAGTAGATATAATGGTCATCCGAGTTAAATTCACCCATTCCAGTCCATTTTAGTTCCCTAATTCCTAGAATGTCAACATTCACTCTTGCCATCTCTTGTTTGACCACTTCCAATTTGCCTTGATTCATGGACCTGACATTCCAGGTTCCTATGCAATACTGCTCTTTACAGCATTGTACTTTGCTTCTATCACCAGACACATCTACAGCTGGGTATTCTTTTTTGTTTTGGTTCCATCCTTTCATTCTTTCTGGAGTTATTTCTCCACTGATTTCCAGTAGCATATTGTGCCCCTACTGACCTGGGGAGTTTCTCTTTCAGTATCCTATCATTTTGTCTTTTCATACTGTTCATGGGGTTCTCAAGGCAAGAATACTGAAGTGGTTTGCCATTCCCTTCTCCAGCGGACCACACCCTGTCAGTTCTCTCCACCATGACCCGCCCATCCCAGGTTGCCCCTCGGGTATGGCTTAATCTCATTGAGTTAGACAAGGGTGTGGTCCTTGTGTGATTAGATTGACTAGTTATCTGTGAGAATGGTTTTAGTGTATTTGCCCTCTGATGCCCTCTTTCAAGACCTACTGTCTTACTTGGGTTTCTCTTACCTTGGGCGTGGGGTATCTCATCCCGGCTGCTCCTGGCTGCTCCCGGCCAGCGAAGCACAGCCATCGCACCTTACCTTGGACGAGGGGTCTCTCCTCACCGCCGCCCTTCCTGACCTCGGTCGTGGGGGTAGCTCTTCTCGGCCGTGCTTAGTGCGTTGGCCCTCACCGCCGTCCTTCCTCGGTCATGGGGTAGCTCCTCTCGGCCGCGCTCTTAGTGCGCGACGCAGCCGGCGGGGCGCTCTTAGTGCGCGACGCAGCCGGCGGGGCGCTCTTAGTGCGCGACGCAGCCGGCGGGGCGCTCTTAGTGCGCGACGCAGCCGGCGGGGCGCTCTTAGTGCGCGACGCAGCCGGCGGGGCGCTCTTAGTGCGCGACGCAGCCGGCGGGGCGCTCTTAGTGCGCGACGCAGCCGGCGGGGCGCTCTTAGTGCGCGACGCAGCCGGCGGGGCGCTCTTAGTGCGCGACGCAGCCGGCGGGGCGCTCTTAGTGCGCGACGCAGCCGGCGGGGCGCTCTTAAATGGCGCGCCGGTCGCGGGCAGGCGAGGTCGCTCTTAAATGGCTTAAATGGCGCGCCGGTCGCGGGCAGGCGAGGTCGCTCTTAAATGGCGCGCCGGTCGCGGGCAGGCGAGGTCGCTCTTAAATGGCGCGCCGGTCGCGGGCAGGCGAGGTCGCTCTTAAATGGCGCGCCATATTATGGTTATGAATAGATAACCATAACTATTTATATATTATGGTTATGAATAGATATATCCAGAAGTGAAGTGAAGTGGCTCAGTTGTGTCCGACTCTTTGCAACCCCTTGGACTGTAGCCTATCAGGCTCCTCCATCCATGGAATTTTCCAGGCAAGAGTACTGCAGTTGGTTGCCATTTCCTTCTTCAGGATATCCAGAAGGTAATCCATACTACAAATACAAAGAAATATACTTAAATAAGCATGTGTATAAGTTCAATTGAGGCTTTCCACGTGGCACTAGTGGTAAAGAACCCACCTGCCAATGCAGAAGACCTAAAGATGCTAGTTCAGTGCCTGGTTTGGGACGATCCCCTGGAGGAGGGCATGGCAACCCACTCCAGTATTCTTGCCTGGAGAATCTCATGAAAAGAGAAGCCTGGTGGGCTGCAGTTCATGGGGTCACACAGAGTCGAACATGACTGAAATGACTTAGCAATGACTAAAATTTGGCATATAGGTACACACACCTACCAATATACATATAGGTATAATACAACACGTAGGAGTATATATGTGAAAGTTAAATAGTATGTTTACTTTTCAGGCAATGGTCTCCATCTTTCCCTTCCTGTAAATTCCTGTCTCATATTCCTTCTATCAAAAGTCCTCCAGTGGAACCAAAAATATTCTCCAGAGTTGAGTCTGAACCAGTATCTATTCCAGGACCACACATTGCATGTGGTCCTGCCTCTCGGGTCTGTTTCAACCTGTCAATTCCCCTTTGGATGATACTGACCAAACACCCTCCCCTTGGGGTGTGTCCCCTCTTCTACTGCAGGTGGGGGGACACTTCAGGGTGGACACGTCCAAGGCAGCAGCGGCTTCATCTGCTTTCCATCTGGAGACCTGGAGGTCCTTAGGGATCCTGCGGCAGGGAGGGGGCAGCCATGACCCCTGGACTGGGGTGGGGACAGCCGGATCCTGCCATTGCATGGTTCTCTCTTATCCTCGTGACCTGAATGTCACAAATGTGGTGTCACTGTGACACTGTGCCCATATCCACTGCCTGCCTAAGGCTTCTAACCCTGGTTGATAACCTGTGACCCCATGATTACCTTCCATTCAGGTCAGTCACTCAGTCGTGTCTGACTCCTTGCGACCCCATGAATCGCAGCACACCAGGCCTCCCTGTCCATCACCAACTCCCGGAGTTCACTCAGACTCACGTCCATTGAGACGGTGATGCCATCCAGCCATCTCATCCTCTGTCGTCCCCTTCTCCTCCTGCCCCTAATCCGTCCCAGCATCAGAGTCTTTTCCAAGGAGTCAACTCTTCCCATGAGGTGGCCAAAGTACTGGAGTTTCAGCTTTAGCATCCATCAGGACTTGGGAAATAAGGTTCTGACTCTTCCATTCTCTCCACTGGAGAACACCTTCTCTAGATGTTCCCTTCTCTACAGTTTTTCCTCAACTGAAACAGCTCCTTACTCTGAATCCAGTAGTCACCCAGGCTGTAACATTGTATTTCTATTAAAAACTGCTGAGACACTTTGGCAAGATTATATTACATTTATTCCCTATGATTGGCAGATATGTTGTTGATTTATTCTCTCCATATTTGAAAAGAATTTCAAAATTGAACAAAATAATTTTATACACCGTAGAATCCAGGATAGGGTTGGGCTTAGGGGACCGCATCATTGTTCACAGGGTGGGCAGAACCCTCTGTCTCCAAACAGTTTTTGAGGCAGTTTGACTTCCTGCTCTGAGTCCTGGTCTGAGTCTTGAAACCCCATGAGGTTAAGTTCACCACCAATGGGGGCTGGGATTTTCTTAGCCATAGGGATGAGCTTCTAGTTCAGACATGAGGAGAGGGCTTTCTGCACAAGACCAGTGAAGCCTCTGCAGTAGAACCAGAAGGAAACGAGGGCAGAGGGCACAGGGGCTGAGCCAGAGGGCCTGGCGTGGGGGAGTGTGAGGAGCCCTCTCACCATTTCTCTGTCTTCACCTGTGCGCCTCCACTTACTAGAACAGTGCCTGCCTTAGAGCAGGGACAAGCAGTAAATGTGATGTAAGAATGTTCTTCCTGTAGCTTCCAGAACCTGAAGACAGGGCCCAGTAGAAACTTCAACTGGATTCATGAGCTCTCCAGAGGCCAGGAGCTACAAGTCCTTAACACTGAGATGGCTCGGCCAAGGATCCCACAGCCTGAAAGGCATGGTCGGGTAGTGCCTGACGGAGCCGCACGATCACGCTTGGTTGTAATGGATCGTCTCCGTGCTGTTCACACGAGAACTCAAAGTCCTGGACCCAGTGTTCAAAAGACACAAAGCGGACACCTTTCTTGAGGTTGGAGAACACGTGGTTGATCTGTAGACAGAAAAAGAGATTAAGTTCCACTGTGCCATGGCCTTCCCCTCAAAAGCCGAGTTGGGGGCCTTCTGGCAGGTGGTATTACCTATAGATGGCTGCAACCAGGCCTCTACTTCCACACATCCTTCTAGAATCATGCCACTACTCACCCAGGGGTGGAGTCTAATTCCCACCTCCTTGCATCTGGGTGGGTTTCATTGTAACCAAGAGTGTGGTGGGAGTGATGCTGAGTGACTTTCACCAAGTGACTTCCACAGCAGGATCACAGAGGCAAATAGCTTCTGCTGGTTTCTCCAGCAGCCTCATGGCGGAGCCCTGAGCCACCAGGAAGCAGCTGACTGCCCTGAAGCCGCCATGCTGTGAGGAAGCCCAACTAGACCATGCAGAGGGATCCCATGGCCAAGCTCGGAGACTAAACCAAGAGCTGCTTGGCCAGCCACCAGCTGCTGTGTACACACTCACAGCCCACCCTGCCCTTCAACTCCAGCCTGCGTCTGAAGGGAACGACATGAGACCAGAGCCAGAAACTCCCAGCAAAATCGTCCTCGTAGAAACTATGAGAGGAGATAAGATGACTGCTGTTGATATTAAGCAACTAAATTCCGGGGCAATTTGTTAATGCAGCCATAGGTCATCATAGGTTCCACTGTCCTTTCCCACAGCCCTCATAGAGACTCACCTCAAAGAAGAAACCGTTGCCCAACTGGTTGCTGGGAAAAGGCAAAGGAGAGAAGTGATGCAGGACGGCCTGGTTGGCATCTAAAAGTTGGACAATTAGCCGATATAAACAGTCAGCGTCTCGGTCATCGAACCACCTATGGCAGAAGGGAGACTGTGAAGCCTGAACTGGTCACCTCATCTCTTTGGGGGTTTGCCTGCCTTCACCTGAAAGGGCTTGCCATGCATACAAATACCAAATGTTGTCATGGGAACTAGCACCATCAGTGTCACGGGGCAGCTAGATCCCATTGCATATCTAACTGAATCCATCTGCACTAAACACACTCCCTAGCTGGTCTGCACATTCATTTCAGGAGGAATGACCTAGAATCCCAGGCTTAAAGGTGCATGTGTGGGCTAAGTCACTCAGTTGTGTCCACTCTTTGTGACCCTGTGGACTGTAGCCCTCCAGGCTCCTCTGTCCATGGGATTCTCCACATAAGAACACAGTAGTGGGTTGCCATGCCCTCCTCCAGGGGATCATCCTGACCCAGAGATCAAACCCATGTCTCATATCTCCTGCATTGGCAGACAGGTTCTTTACCACTGGTGCCATCTGGGAAGCCTCAAGGTACCTCCTTCCATTGTCTTATTTCTCATCTTATAATATATTTCAGTGGTGGCCAAGATGTCAATTCCAATGTATACAATGGTGATGTTTTAAGGTACATTTTTTTTTATCATGTAACAGGATCCAGGGGCACCTAAATACAGTGGTGATGGGCTATCCAGCAACATTCAAAGAAATGACCTCCAAATAGATAGCTATGTTTTGATGTGAGAAATTAAAATTCAAAGAATTAAGAGTAATAGGCTGTACAAACACACAAACAACTATCTTTCATAGAGACTTCATATCACTCCACTTCTTAGATGTCCATTCTACTTCTTCCCACAGGATTTTGTTCTAATTCTGTATTAATATATTTTTGTGTTCTTCTGACTTACCTTTCATACTGTTCTGTGTCAGTCACACACACACACACACCCACACACACACACACACACAAATGGTTTGTTAATATGAAATGGTTGGGGCTGACCACATCCTCCATCCTCATATAATGGAGGCCAGCCACTCCAGATCAACTATGTGACTTAGCATGAAGTTTGGAATATGAATTGACCTGGAGGTTAACACATGATAAAGCCCTAGTAAAAACTGGGGTGAGGGCTTCCCTGGTGGCTCAGTGTGTAAGGAACCAGCCTGCCAGTGCAGGAGACAGGGGCTTGCTCCCTGATCCAGGAAAATCCCACATGCCACAGAGGGACTAAGCCTGTGCACCAAGCTCCTGAGCCTGAGTGCTGGACCCCGTGCCCTGCAACAAGAGAAAGCCGCCACAATGAGAGGCCCGTGCACTGCAGCTAGAGAGTAGCCCCTGCTCGCCACAGCTAGATAAGTCTCGTACAGCAGCAAAGACCCAGCAGACCCTATAAATAAGTAAATAATACAATAAAATAAAGACTGAGGGACTTCCATGGTGGTCCATTGGCTAAGACTCTGGATTTTTAAGTGGGGGCGGGAGGGTTTGATCCCTGGTCAGGGAACTAAATCCTACATGCCAGCCCCTCATAGTGGAATTAAGACCCAGCACAGTAAAGCAAATAAATATTTTTTCAAAACTCACTCTTCTGTACAACTTTTTCTCCACTGAAACAACTAGCTTTGTGGCTGATATATAACCCTGTCTTATGAAGATCGGGAAATGGAGGCACACTGTGACTTACCCAAGGCCACAAAGCCAGTAAGCTGGGATTTTGAGTGTGAGAGGTCTGGTTGTAGATCTGACCTCTTAGACAACTCTTCTATCTTGTCCCCTCCTGAACCAAGGAGCATCTCATTCACAGACAAGACTTAGTTGGATCCAAGTCCTCTGCTAGGATCCAACCAGGCATCTTCCAATCCAGGTCCCTTTGGGGGCTGAGAGAGGGTTCAGGGAGAGGATGTTGCTAAGTACTAAAGCTCTACTGGTGATGAAGTCCTTTCCCTTCCTGCTTATGGAAGGGGCTGTTAGGAGACCTACATGAAGTCACCCAAAGCAAGGCCAAAGCTCAGCTAAAGGGCTGTTTTTGTCATCACACTCACCAGTCGGAGACACAGATCTCAATGTTTCCACTGTCCAGGAGTTCCCGCCACAGACCCTCCTTCTCCAGGTCCAACACCTGCTTCTGTGGACACCACCTAGGAAAGAGGGAGCGAGGTCAATGAGAACCAAACAAGTATTCGACAACCGCCCTGACCCTGGGGAACTAGGGACGTCACCTGTAGGCATACAGGAACCATCTCTGTCTACAGGCTATCCGCGGGCCCACCCTCGCGTTTTCCTCTGCACCCCGGGCAGCCCCTGCGCACAGCACCATCCGGTTCAAGAATCCATTTAAAAAAAAAAAAAAAAAAAAGGTTGGTGACCGAGTTCGCCGCCAGCCCACTCGCCCAGGTACAGGCCTCTCGTCTTTCCCGTGCCTGCCCCTTTCGCGTCCTCCCACGTGCTCCCACAAGCCCCCTTTCCTGGGCTCCCACCTAGGCCAGGAGGGTTCCTGAGGAGGTTGCGTCCTATGGGTCTGCGCTCGCAGAAGCGGCCCAGGATGCAGGGCCCGGGGCCGTCAGCAGGGGGCAGGCAGGTGCGGATGACGGGCCACAGGTCGGGGTGTTTCCAGGGCAGGATGCTCCGCCACAGGTCCCAGCCGTCCACCACATCTCGCCAGCGCCGGCACACCTGGCGGCAGTGCCGGAGCAGCGTGCTTGGCGGCAGGTAGCTCAGCACCTCCTGGAGCAGCTCGTTAGGCAGTCGGTTCAGGTCCAGCACCTCCTCGGGTTCCGTGTCCGGAGTGGCAACACTGGTGGGCAGGCCCCCAGAGGCCCCCAGGTCGCCCTCACCAGGCCAGGCTGCTGCTGCTGGAGACCCCGTGTCAAGATGTCAGAGTGTCCATGACCTCCAGCCTCCACCAGTCCCGCCCCTACCAGCCACACCCCAAGGCTGTCACTCCCCCAAACCCCATCAGCTGCCTCCCTATCTTCATCACCCCCAGCCCCGTCCTCAAGTCCCCAAACTCCCAAGCTGTCCTTGCCAGCCTCCCATCCCCACCACTCTCCACCGTGCGCCCCACAGCCGCCCCCCACCCAGTCCCCTCTGGGGCTGTGCAGCCCCGGAGCCTACCCTGCATCTCACTCATTGCTCCTTGCAGGCAGCCAAGCTCCAGATAACCCCATCTCTACATCTGCCCTTTTTACTCTCTGGCTCTTCCTTTCTTCCTACCCAGCACCACCCTCCACCACCCACTCCCACTCCCTTTCTGATTCCACATTCTCTGCCCGCCCCTCCCTTCTCACTGTCCTGCCCCTCCTCCCTCTGCCTGTACTTACAAGCCTGCCCCTCCCTTTCCTCCCTGGGTGATCTCCAGAAAAATCCCTCCATTGGGTTGTATTGGGATCTTGGGGTAGCTACTCAACTGAAGAAAAGCCTTGGAGGAGGGAGGGGTTGGCTGAAGTAGTCAGTCTTGTCATCCCCACCAGTGACCCCTTGGAGCGTCCCTAACCAGGTTGCTAGACCCTTGGTGCTGGGCTTCCCCGGTGGTCCAGTGGTTATGAATACACCTACCAATGCAGGGGACACCGGTTTGATCCCTGGTCTAGAAAGATCCCCATGGAAAAGAAATGCGAAAAAGCAAAATGGCTGTCTGGGGAGGCCTTACAAATAGCTGTGAAAAGAAGAGAAGCGAAAAGCAAAGGGGAAAAAGAAAGATATAAACATCTGAATGCAGAGTTCCAAAGAATAGCAAGAAGAGATAAGAAAGCCTTCTTCAGCGATCAATGCAAAGAAATAGAGGAAAACAACAGAAAGGGAAAGACTAGGGATCTCTTCAAGAAAATCAGAGATACCAAAGGAACATTTCATGCAAAGATGGGCTTGATAAAGGACAGAAATGGTATGGACCTGACAGAAGCAGAAGATATTAAGAAGAGGTGGCAAGAATACACAGAACTGTACAAAAAAGAGCTTCACGACCCAGATAATCATGATGGTGTGATCACTGACCTAGAGCCAGACATCCTGGAATGTGAAGTCAAGTGGGCCTTAGAAAGCATCACTACGAACAAAGCTAGTGGAGGTGATGGAATTCCAGTGGAGCTATTCCAAATCCTGAAAGATGATGCTGTGAAAGTGCTGCACTCAATATGCCAGCAAATCTGGAAAACTCAGCAGTGGCCACAAGATTGGAAAAGGTCAGTTTTCATCCCAATCCCAAAGAAAGGCAATGCCAAGGAGTGCTCAAACTACCGCACAATTGCACTCATCTCACACGCTAGTAAAGTAATGCTCAAAATTCTCCAAGCCAGGCTTCAGCAATATGTGAACCGTGAACTTCCTGATGTTCAAGCTGGTTTTAGAAAAGGCAGAGGAACCAGAGATCAAATTGCCTACATCCGGTGGATCATGGAAAAAGCAAGAGAGTTCCAGAAAAACATCTATTTCTGCTTTATTGACTATGCCAAAGCCTTTGACTGTGTAGATCACAATAAACTGTGGAAAGTTCTGAAAGAGATGGGAATACCAGATCACCTATTTTGCCTCTTGAGAAATCTGTATGCAGGTCAGGAAGCAACAGTTAGAACTGGTCATGGAACAACAGACTGGTTCCAAATGGGAAAAGGAGTACGTTAAGGCTGTATATTGTCACCATGTTTATTTAACTTCTATGCAGAGTACATCATGAGAAATGCTGGACTGGAAGAAACAGAAGTTGGAATCAAGATTGCTGGGAGAAATATCAATAACCTCAGATATGCAGATGACACCACCCTTATGGCAGAAAGTGAAGAGGGGCTAAAAAGCCTCTTGATGAAAGTGAAAGTGGAGAGTGAAAACGTTGGCTTAAAGCTCAACATTCAGAACACAAAGATCATGGCATCTGGTCCCATCACTACATGGGAAATAGAGAAACAGTGGAAACAGTGTCAGACTTTCTTTTTCTGGGCTCCAAAATCACTGCAGATGGTGACTGCAGCCATGAAATTAAAAGACGCTTACTCCTTGGAAGGAAAGTTATGACCAACCTAGATAGCATATTCAAAAGCAGAGACATTACTTTGCCAACAAAGGTCCGTCTAGTCAAGGCTATGGTCTTTCCTGTGGTCATGTATGGATGTGAGAGCTGGACTGTGAAGAAGGCTGAGCGCCGAAGAATTGATGCTTTTGAACTGTAGTGTTGGAGAAGACTTTTGAGAGTCCCTTGGACTGCAAGGAGATCCAACCAGTCCATTCTGAAGGAGATCAGCCCTGGGATTTCTTTGGAAGGAATGATGCTAAAGCTGAAACTCCAGTATTTTGGCCACCTCATGCGAAGAGTTGACTCATTGGAGAAGACTCTGATGCTGGGAGGGATTTGGGGCAGGAGGAGAAGGGGACGACAGAGGATGAGATGGCTGGATGGCATCACTGACTTGATGGATGTGAGTCTGAGTGACCTCCGGGAGTTGGTGATGGACAGGGAGGCCTGGCGTGCTGCAGTTCATGGGGTCGCAAAGAGTCGGACATGACTGAGCGACTGATCTGACCTGATCTAGAAAGATCCCACACGCCTAAGCACAACTAAGCCTGAGCACCACTAATACTGAGCCCATGTGTAGTAACTACTGAGGTCTGCGTGTGCCCTGGAGCCCACACACCCTGACAAGAGAAACCACTGCAATGAGGAAGCTGGCAAACTGAAACCAGAGAAAGCCCATGGGCAGCAGCGAAGAACCCGCACCGCCAAAAATAATAAGTAAATTGTTGTTATTCAGTTGTGTCCAACTCTTTGCGACTCCATGAACTGCCAGGCTTCCTATCCTTCACTATATCCCTGAGTTTGAATCCTTGCTTTTAATCTATATATCAACTCTATCCAGTGTATGTTGGCAATTTGATCTCTGATTCCTCTGACTTTTCTAATCCAGTTTGTACATTTGGAAGTTCTTGTTTCATGCACTCTCAAGCTTAGTTTGAAGGACTTGAGCATAATCTTGCTGGCATGTGAGATGAGTGCAACTGTATGGTAATTTGAGCATTCTTTGGCATTGCCTTTCTTTGGGATTGGGATGAAAACTGACCTTTTCCAGTCCTGTGGCCACAGCTGAGTTTTCCAAATTTGCTGACATAATGAGTGCGGCATTTTAACAGCATAATCTTTTAGGATTTGAAATAGCTCAGCTGGAATTCCATTACCTCCACTAACTTTGTTCATAGTAATGCTTTCTAAGGCCCACTTTACTTCACACTTCAGAATGTCTGGCTCTAGGTGAGGGACTACATCATCATGGTTGTCTGGGTCATTAAGAGCTTTTTTGTAATATTCTTCTGTGTATTCTTGCCATCTCAATCTCTTCTGCTTCTGGGTCTTTGCCATTAAAAAGAAAAAAAGACCTTTGGTGCTGAGCAATTGCTGTTATTTGGGTCAGACATCTGAGTCGGAGGCTTCCTATTCATTAGGTCACATAAAATTCTTATCACCTTTAAGTATCCAACATCACTAACTCAGAGGTCGCATTGCACAGGAGAAAACAGGCTCCAGCACGAAGCAAATGCATTTCCATTTGACTCCCTAAATAAGGGCTGTTGTTCTTGGTTAGTCATGTAAGTCGTATCCGACTCTTCTGTGACCTCATGGACTACAGCCTGCCAGGTTCCTCTGTCCATGGGATTTCCCAAGCAAGAATACTGAAGTGGGCCGCCATTCCCTTCTCCAGGGGAATCTTCTCGACCCAGGAATGGAACCTATGTCTCCTGGTTGGCACGGAGATTCTTTACCACTGAGCCACTGGGGAAGCCCCAGTCAACCTTCATGGAGTCTTTTAATACCAATCAGGGTAATAGTAGATATGGCTATGTCCCCACTTCACAGCTCAGAAAACTGAAGCCAAGTGACCTGCCCAAGGTCACACGGCTAGTAGGTGGCAGAGCTGGGATTTGAACCTAACCAGGTGCCTCAGAGGACTTCCCTGGTAGCTCAGCTGGTAAAGAATCCGCCTGCAATGCAGGACACTTTGGTTCAATTCCTGGGTCAGGAAGATCTGCTGGAGAAGGGATAGGCTACCCACTCCAGTATTCTTGGGTTTCCATGGTGGCTTAGCTGGTAAAAGAATCTACCCGCAATGCAGGACACCTGGGTTCAATCCCTGGGTTGGGAAGATCTCCTGGAGAAGGGAACGGCTCCAGTATTCTTGCCTGGAGAATTCCATGGACTATACAGTCATAAGCAGTCAGACACGACTGAGCGACTTTCACTCAGAATCTTTAGTTTTAATCTGTATACTGACTCTATCCAATAAAAATAAAAGGGGAGTCGCGCATATAATTTCAATATCAGCAAGTAAAATTAGACCTGGATTCTTGTCCACATGGAACTTACTTTCTAGGGAGAGAGACATGGTGAATAGGAGGCATGATAAGCAAATTAGATACTATTGGGAAATCAGTAAAAAAATAAAATCCCCTGGGATTTCCCTGGCAGTCCAGGGGTTAAGACTCTGACCTTCCTCTATAGCGGGGGTGAGATTGATCCCTGGTCAGGGAATTAAGATCCCTGAATGCCAAGGATTGTGACCAAGAAACCCTCCCCCTGCCCCGCCCCCACCACCCTTCCTCTCCAATGCTCTCCACAAATGTAGAAGAAAATAAAACATTTTTAACAAAAGAAATAAGCATGAAATCAGACTGTGATTCACATGGGCCATCATGAACCTGGACTTAACATGGAAATGACCTCATACGTTAGAAGGTGGTCAGTGCTATGGGAAATCGAGCGGGAAAGAGGAAAGGAGGCCATCAGCAGTCTGGATGGGAGACCCTGAATTCTGAAACATGGACTGACTCTTATACGTGACGAATTTCTTTTCAATGTGTACATTTTCAATGCAATTTTTACTGTCGAGGTTTTCTAACATGTCCCAAATTGGAAGAATGGAAGGAGCACCCTGATTCAACAGTTCACTCCTGGCCAATCTGTTTTTATCTCTCCACCCTCTCACTTGCTCCCCCCGAGCAATTTGAAGCAAATCTTAGAAACCACCTCAGTCCCCGGGATCGCAAAGAGTTGGACACGGCCAAACAACTCACTCTTTCACACTTTAGAAACCACACCCTTCTGTCCATCAGTTCGTTCAGTCGCTCAGTCGTGTCCGACTCTTTGTGACCCCATGAATCACAGCATGCAAGGCCTCCCTGTCCATCACCAACTCCCGGAGTTCACTCAGACTCACGTCCATCGAGTCAGTGAGGCCATCCAGCCATCTCATCCTCTGTCGTCCTTTCTCCTCCTGCCCCCAATCCCTCCCAGCATCAGAGTCTTCTCCAATGAGTCAACTCTTCGCATGAGGTGGCCAAAGTACTGGAGTTTCAGCTTTAGCATCATTGCTTCCAAAGAAATCCCAGGGCTGATCTTCTTCAGAATGGACTGGTTGGATCTCCTTGCAGTCCAAGGGACTCACAAGAGTCTTCTCCAACACCACAGTTCAAAAGCAGCAATTCTTCGGCGCTCAGCTTTCTTCACAGTCCAACTCTCACATCCATACATGACCACAGGAAAAACCATAGCCTTGACTAGATGAACCTTTGTTGGCAAAGTAATGTCTCTGCTTTTGAATATGCTATCTAGGTTGGTCATAACTTTTCTTCCAAGGAGTAAGCGTCTTTTTATTTCATGGCTGCAGTCACCAACTGCAGTGATTTTAGAGCCCCCCAAAATAAAGTGTGACACTGTTTCCACTGTTTCCCCATCTATTTCCCATGAAGTGATGGGACCAGATGCCATGATCTTTGTGTTCTGAATGTTGAGCTTTAAGCCAACTTTTTATTCTCCACTTTCACTTTCATCAAGAGGCTTTTGAGTTCCTCTTCACTTTCTGCCATAAGGGTGGTGTCATTTGTATATCTGAGGTTATTGATATTTCTCCCAGCAATCTTGATTCCAGCTTGTGCTTATTCCAGTCCAGCGTTTCTCATGATGTACTCTGCATAGAAGTTAAATAAGCAGAGTGACAATATACAGCCTTGACGAACTCCTTTTTCTATTTGGAACCAGTCTGTTTTTCCATGTCCAATTCTAACTGTTGCTTCCTGACCCGCATACAGGTTTCTCAAGAGGCAGGTCAGGTGGTCTGGTATTTCCATCTCTTTCAGAATTTTCCACAGTTTCTTGTGATTCACACAGTCAAAGGCTTTGGCATAGTCAAGAAAGCAGAAATAGATGTTTTTCTGGAACTCTCTTGCTTTTTCCATGATCCACCGGATGTAGGCACTTTGATCTCTGGTTCCTCTGCCTTTTCTAAAACCAGCTTGAACATCTGGAAGTTCATGGTTCACATATTGCTGAAGCCTGGCTTAGAGAATTTTGAGCATTACTTTACTAGCATGTTTGATGAGTGCAATTGTGTGGTAGTTTGAGCATTCTTTGGCATTGCCTTTCTTTGGGATTGGAATGAAAACTGACCTTTTCCAGTCCTGTGGCCACTGCTGAGTTTTCCAAATTTGCTGGCATATTGAGTGCAACACTTTCACAGCATCATCTTTCAGGATTTGGAATAGCTCAACTGGAATTCCATCACCTCCACTAGCTTTGTTTGTAGTGATGCTTTCTAAGGCCCACTTGACTTCACATTCCAGAATGTCTGGCTCTAGGTCAGTGATCACACCATCGTGATTATCTGGGTCGTGAAGATCTTTTCTGTACAGTTCTTCTGTGTATTCTTGCCACCTCTTCTTAATATCTTCTGCTTCTGTTAGGTCCATACCATTTCTGTCCTTTATCGAGCCCATCTTTGCATGAAATGTTCCTTTGGTATCTCTAATTTTCTTGAAAAAATCTCTAGTCTTTCCCATTCTGTTGTTTTCCTCTATTTCTTTGCATTGATTGCTGAAGAAGGCTTTCTTATCTCTTCTTGCCGTTCTTTGGTACCCTGCATTCAGATGTTTATATCTTTCCTTTTCTCCTTTGCTTTTCGCTTCTCTTCTTTTCACAGCTATTTGCAAGGCCTCCCCAGACAGCCATTTTGCTTTTTTGCATTTCTTTTCCATGGGGATGGTCTTGATCCCTGTCTCCTCTACAATGTCTCAAACCTCATTCCATAGTTCATCAGGCACTCTATCAGATCTAGGCCCTTAAATCTATTTCTCACTTCCACTGTATAATCATAAGGGATTTGATTGAGGTCATACCTGAATGGTCTAGTGGTTTTCCCTACTTTCTTCAATTTCAGTCTGAATTTGGCAATAAGGAGTTCATATTGCTTCTGTCCATAGCAATACATTATTTTTTGGATGTAATGCAATGTTTGCTAATGAGATTATGAAAATTGATTGGATTCAATCAGGGGTTTAAAAAGTGGTTTAAAAAACAGGTAAAAAAATTTTCAAGTAAAGCTCAAAGGGAAAATACTGACAAACAAGTTTGCCTATCCGTTCTTCAATTTGCTCCTGAGAGACAATCACTGTTAATTTGTGGAGTCATATCCCATGGAGTATGCTGATTAAAAAGAAAAACAAATATAATTGGGTTCCAAAAGGGCTTTCCACCTAGAAGATAATGATTTGAGAGTAATGGCTTCCAGGAGGGGAAGGTGTATAAGGCACCCCAGGGGTCTTTTGAGAAAGTTCAGATCAGATCAGATCAGTCGCTCAGTCGTGTCTGATTCTTTGCAACCCCATGAATCACAGCATGTAAGGCCTCCCTGTCCATCACAAACTCCTGGAGTTGACCCAGACTCACGTCCATCGAGTCAGTGATGCCATCCAGCCATCTCATCCTCTGTCGTCCCCTTCTCCTCTTGCCCCCAATCCCTCCCAGGATCAGAGTCTTCTTCAATGAGTCAACTCTTCACATGAGGTGGCCAAAGTACTGGACTTTCAGCTTCAGCATCATTCCTTCCAAAGAAATCCCAGGGCTGATCTCCTTCAGAATGGACTTGGATCTCCTTGCAGTCCAAGGGACTCTCAAGAGTCTTCTCCAACACCACAGTTCAAAAGCATCAATTTTTCGGCGTTCAGCCTTCTTCACAGTCCAACTCTCACATCCATACATGACCACGGGAAAAACCATAGCCTTGACTAGATGAACCTTTGTTGGCAAAGTAATGTCTCTGCTTTTGAATATGCTATCTAGGTTGGTCATAACTTTCCTTCCAAGGAGTAAGCGTCTTTTAATTTCCTGGCTGCAGTCACCATCTACAGTGATTTTGGAGCCCAGAAAAATAAAGTGTGACACTGTTTCCACTGTTTCCCCATCTATTTCCCATGAAGTGATGGGACCGGATGCCATGATCTTAGTTTTCTGAATGTTGAGCTTTAAGCCAACTTTTTCACTCTCCTCTTTCACTTTCATCAAGAGGCTTTTTAGTTCCTCTGCACTTTCTGCCATAAGGGTGGTGTCATTTGTATATCTGAGGTTATCGATATTTCTCCCGGCAATCTTGATTCCAGCTTGTGTTTCTTCCAGTCCAGCATTTCTCATGATGTACTCTGCATAGAAGTTAAATAAACAGGGTGACAATATACAGCCTTGACAAACTCCTTTTCCTATTTGGAACCAGTCTGTTGTTCCATGTCCAGTTCTGTTTCTTCCTGACCTGCATACAAATTGCTCAAGAGGCAGATCAAGTGGTCTGGTATTCCCATCTCTTTCAGAATTTTCCACAGTTTCTTGTGATTCACACAGTCAAAGGCTTTGGCATAGTCAAGAAAGCAGAAATAGATGTTTTTCTGGAACTCTCTTGCTTTTTCCATGATCCACTGGATGTAGGCACTTTGATCTCTGGTTCCTCTGCCTTGTCTAAAACCAGCTTGAACAACAGGAAGTTTACGGTTCACATACTGCTGAAGCCTGGCTTAGAGAATTTTGAGCATTACTTTACTAGCGTGTGAGATGAGAGCAATTGTGCGGTAGTTTGAGTATTCTTTGGCATTGCCTTTCTTTGGGATTGGAATGAAAACTGACCTTTTCCAGTCCTGTGGCCACTGCTGAGTTTTCCAAATTTGCGGGCATATTGAGTGCAGCACTTTCATTTTTTTTTTAATTAAATTTTATTTTGCTTAACTTTACAATATTGTATTGCTTTTGCCATACATCAAGATGGATTCACCACAAGTATACATGTGTTCCCCAACCTGAACCCTCCTCCCTCCTCCCTTCCCATACCATCCCCCTGGGTCGTCCCAGTGCACCAGTCCTAGGCATCCGTTATCAGGCATCGTACCTGGACTGGCGACTCGTTTCAGCTATGATATTATACATATTTCAATGCTATTCTCTCAAATCATCCCACCCTCTCCCGTTCCCAGAGTCCAAAAGTCTGTTCTATACATCAGTGTCTCTTTTGTTGTCTCGTAAACAGGGTTATTGTTACCATCTTTCTAAATTCCATATATATGCGTTAGTATACTGTATTTGTGTTTTTCTTTCTGGCTTACTTCACTCTGTATAATAGGCTCCAGTTTCATCCACCTCATTAGAACTGATTCAAATGCATTCTTTTTAATGGATGAGTAATACTCCATTGTGTATATGTACCACAGCTTTCTTATCCATTCATCTGTGGATGGACATCTAGGTTGCTTCCAAGTCCTGGCTATTGTAAACAGTGCTTGAGTGCAGCACTTTCACAGCATCATCTTTCAGGATTTGGAATAGCTCCACTGGAATTCCATCACCTCCACTAGCTTTGTTCGTAGTGATGCTTTCTAAGGCCCACTTGACTTCACATTCCAGGATGTCTGGCTCTAGGTCAGTGATCACACCATCGTGATTATCTGGGTCGTGAAGATCTTTTCTGTACAGTTCTTCTGTGTATTCTTGCCATCTCTTCTTAATATCTTCTGCTTCTGTCAGGTCCATACCATTTCTGTTCTTTATCGAGCCCATCTTTGCATGAAATGTTCCTTTGGTATCTCTGATTTTCTTGAAGAGATCCCTAGTCTTTCCCATTCTGTTGTTTTCCTCTATTTCTTTGCATTGATCGCTGAAGAAGGCTTTCTTATCTCTTCTTGCTATTCTTTGGAACTCTGCATTCAGATGCTTATATCTTTCCTTTTCTGCTTTGCTTTTTGCTTCTCTTCTTTTCACAGCTATTTGTAAGGCCTCCCCAGACAGCCATTTTGCTTTTTTGCATTTCTTTTCCATGGGGATGGTCTTGATCCCTGTCTTCTGTACAATGTCAAGAACCTCATTCCATAGTTCATCAGGCACTCTATCTATCAGATCTAGGCCCTTAAATCTATTTCTCACTTCTACTGTATAATCATAAGGGATTTGATTGAGGTCATACCTGAATGGTCTAGTGGTTTTCCCTACTTTCTTCAGTTTAAGTCTGAATTTGGCAATAAGGAGTTCATGGTCTGAGCCACAGTCAGCTCCTGGTCTTGTTTTTGCTGACTGTGTAGAGCTTCTCCATCTTTGGCTGCAAAGAATATAATCAATCTGATTTCGGTGTAGACCATTAGGGCTCCATTTTTGGCGTCACAGTAATGGGAGTGCTTTTCAGAAGCCGTGTATGGGACAGCGCCCCCTAGGGGAGAGCCGTCCTGGATTCCTCCTTCTGGTCAGCGTTTTGCATGCTTTCCTATAGGAGGAAAGCTCCCAGATGGGCAGTCATTCACTCCAACTCCATCTGGCTTCATGTACATTTGGAACAGAGCCAGTGCTCGTGAATACTTACCTTAACTCTTAAATGGCCAAGAGGGAGCTCTTTTGACATTTAGAGAAAGTCAGCTTGATAAAACACGTTTTCAAAATTCTGACCCTGAGAGAATAAACGATCTCCTAGGAGAAACCTTAAAGTTATAACTCTTGGTATGTCCTTGAAAGGTAAAACAGCCCACATCATCTGAGACGACAGCCTTAGATCAATTAGTGGAGTTTAAAACAGAAAGGGAGAGAAAAAAGTGGGAGAGGGACAGGGGCTTTCCGAAACTTAAGCAGGTAAGGTATGAGATCTCTGTGCCTATCTAGATGTATGTGTGTCTGTGTGAAAAGTGAAAGTATTAGTCGCTTAGTCCTATCTGACTCTTTGCGACCTCCTGGATTTAGCCCACCAGGCTCCTCTGTGCATGGGATTCTCCAGGCAAGAATACTGGAGGGGGTGCCATGCCTTTCTCCAGGGGATCTTCCTAACCCAGGGATTGAACCCAGGTCTCCTGCATTGTCAGGCAGATTTTTTACCGTCTGAGCCACCAGGGAAGCCCAATGTCTGTGTGTACATTAAAAATATATGTCCTTATCTCTGGGTGGTGCTATCAAAATATTACAACATTAATATTGTTAACAATATTCATTTTTTCCCATCTAAAAGTATGGGATATCTTTCCATTTCTTTGAATCACCTTCACTTTCCTTTATCAATATTTTATAGTTCTCAGCATATAAGATTTTCACCTCCTTTGTCAAATGTATTTCTAAGGTATTTATTTTTTGATGGAATTTTTTGTTTGTTTAAATATTTATGTGTATTTGGCTGTGTTGGGTCTTAGTTGTGGCATGCAGAATCTCTGCTGCGGCTTTCTAATTGTGGCTCACAGGCTCCGGAGTGTGAGGGCTCAGTACTTGTGTGTGGGCTTAGTTACCTGAGGTATGTGGGATCTTAGTTCCCTGACCAGGAATCAGACCCTCGTCCCCTGCACTGCACAAAGGTGAATTCTTAAGTCCACTGGATCACAAGGGATGTCCTGTGTTGAAATTTTAAAAGGGCTTTTTTTTTTCACTTTCTGATATTTCATTGTCAGCATAAAGAAATGCAACAGATTTCTGTGTGTTAATCTTGAATTCTGCTACCTCACTGAATTCGTTTGTCAGTTCCAGTATTTTTGTGTAAAGTCTTCAATGCTTTTTCTATATAGTAGCATGTCATCTGCATTTATGGCAACTTCACCTCTTCTCTTCCAATCTGGATATCTTTTATTTCCCTTCTTGTCTCATCCTGGTTGCTAGGACTCCCAATATACTGCAGTATAGAAGTGGTGGGAGTGGGCCTCTACGTCTTGTTTCAGATTAGTGGGAAGGCTTTCAGTTTTTCACTGTTGCGCATTATGTCGACTGTAGATTTGTCATAAGTAGCTATAATTATGTTGACATGTGATTCCTCTATACTCACTTTGACACGAGTTTTTATTGTGGGTGGATGTTGGATTTTATCAAATGCTTTTTCTGCATCTATTGAGATGATCATGTGGTTTCTGTCCTTTGTTGATGTGGTATATCACGTTGATTGACTTGTATACATTGAATCATCATTGTGATGCTGGGATGAATCCAGCTTGATAATGGTGTATGCTCTTTGTTGGATTTGGTTTACTAGTATTTGTTGAGAATTTTTGCATTTATACTCATCAAAGATATTGGTCTGTAGTTTTCCTTTTTGGAGTGGTTTTATCTGGTTTTGGTATCAGGGTGATGGTGGCTCATAGAATGACTTTGAGAGTGTTCTCTCCTTCAGTTATGTGGAAGAGTGTGAGAGCAATCAGTAAAAGTTCTCCTTATGTTTGGTAGAATTTCCCAGTGAAGCTATCAGTCCTGGACTTCCATTTGCAGGGAGTTTTAAAATTGCAAAATTGATTTCACTTCTAGTGATAGGTTTATTCAAATTATCTATTTCTTCCTGATTCAGTTTTGTTGTATGGGTTGTATGTTTCTAGAAACTTGTCTATTTCTTCTAGGTTGTCTACAATGTTGGCATATAATTGTTCACAGTATTCTCTTAATTTTTAAAAAATGTCTGTAATATCCGTTGCTACTTCTCCTCTTTCTTTGAAAGTTTGCTCACTTTATTTTTTGGCTGTGCTGGGTCCTAGCTGCTATGCCTAGGCTTTGTCTAGTTGTGGAGAGCAGGAGCTACTCTTGCATGCAGTGTGTGGGCTTCTCTCAGCGGTGGCTCCTCTTGTTGCGGAGCATGGGCACTAGACAAGGAGGCTTTAGTAGTTGCAACACATGGACTCAGTAATTGAGGTTCATGGGCTTGGGCGCTCTGTGGCATGTGGGATCTTCCTGGACCAGGGGTTGAATCTATGTTCTCTGCATTAGCAGATGGATTCTTAACCACTGGATCACCAGGGAAGTCCAGCATGTGGGATCTTAGTACCTGGACCAGGAATTGAACTGGTGCCCCTGAAATGGAAGCAGAGTTCTAACCACTGGACCATGAGGGAATTCCCATTTTTTCCCCATTTCTTCCTGTTGAATTCTTATATTATTTATTTGGGTCCTCTCGCTTTTCTCCTTGGAGAGCAGGCCAGAGCTTTGTCTATTTTGTTTACCCTTTCAAAAAACTGGCTCTTGATTTTATTATTTTTATTCTTTGAAAAAATGTATGTTATTTATTTCCTCTCTGAGCTTTATTATTTCTTTCCTTCTGCTGACTTTAGGCTTTCTTTAGTTTTCTTTTTTCTTAGTTCTTTAGGTGGTGGGTTAGGTTGTTTATATTAGGGCTTGTTGGTTGTTTGTTTTTTGGAAAAGCCTATGTCACTGTGAATGCTCTGCTTAGAATTGCTTTTGCTGCATCCCATAGATTTTGCATGGTTATGTTTTCAATGTCATTTGTCTCAAGATGTGTTCCTTCAGGACACACATTACATGTGGTCACAACTCTTAGGTCTGTTTCAACCTGTCAACTCCCCTTAGAAATGAAACTGACAAAATACCCTCCCCTTAGGGTGTGTCCCATCTTCTGCAGGTGAGTGGACAGTTCAGGGTGGACACATCAAAGGCAGCAGCGGCTTCATCTGCTTTCCATCTGGAGACCTGGAGCTCCTTAGGGATCCTGCAGCAGGGAGGGGGCAGCCATGACCCCTGGACTGGGGTGGGGACAGCCAGATCCTGCCGTTGCATGGTTCTCCCATCCTTATGGCCAGAATGTCACAAATGTGGTGTCCCTGTGACACAGTGCCCAGGTCCACCACCTGCCTAAATCTTTTAATGCTGCTTGATAACATTTGACCCCATGATTTCCTTAGGGCTTGGGAAATAGGGTTCTGACTCTTCCATTCTCTCCACTGGAGAGCACCTTCTCTTGATGCTTTCTTCTGCACAGTTTTTCCTCAACTGAAACAACTCCTTACTCTGAATCCAGTAGTCACCAAGGCAGTAACAATGTATTTCTATTAAAAAAGAGCTGAGACACTTTTGGCAAAATTATATGTATTACCTATGATTTAAAAGGTGTTCCTTAATTATCCTCTCCATATTTGAAAAGAATTTCAAAATTACAAAGTAATTTTACATACAATACAATCCAGGGTAGGGCTGGGCTCAGGGGAGGACTTCATTGTTCACAAGGTAGACAGAACCCTCTGTCTTTAAACAGTTTCTGCTCTGAGTCCTGGTCCCAGTCTTGAAACCCCATGAGGTTAAGCTCACCACCAATGGGGGCTGGAATTTTTTCAGCCATGGGGATGAGCTTCTAGATATGAGGAGAGGGCTTCCTACACGGGCCCAATAAAACTTCTGATGCAGAACCAGGAGGAGACAAGGGCAGAGGGCATGTGGGTTGAACCAGAGGTGCCTGGCGTCGGGGGAGGGTGAGGAGCCTTGTCCTGCTACAGCATTTCACGAGTTCACCCATGGACCTCCACTCGGTGGAACCAGAGTTGTCTTAGAGTAGCAGCAGCCAATAAATCTGATGGAAGAGCTTTCTTCTTGTAGCTTCCGGAATTTAAAGACAGGGCCCAGTAGAAGCTTTGACTAGATTCATGAGGTTCCCAGAGGCCAGGCAGCTACAAGTCCCCGAGTACTGAGATGGCTCAGCCGATGGTCCCAGCTCCTGGAAGGAAGGTCAGGTAGTCTTCAAGGACAGCCCTTGATTAGGGTGGACAGACACGCACGATGACACTGGAGTTCATCAGACAGACTCCATACTGCTCATTTCTGAACTCCAAGTCCCAGATGTGGCGTTCAAAAGACACAAAGCGAAGGCCCTTCTTGATGTTGGAGAACACGTGGCTGGCCTGTAGACAGAAAAAGAGGTTAATTCTCAGTGTGTTTTCAAAAGCTGAGTTAGAGCTTCTGGCAGGTGGTGTTTTCCCTAGATGGCTGCAACAATGTCTCCACTTCCTCCTGTCCTTCTAGAATCATGCCTCTCCTCACCCAGGGGTGGAGTCTAATTTCTACCCACCTTGAATCTGGGAGGGTTTCACTGTAACCAAGAGTGTGGTGGGAGTGATGCTGAGTGACTCTCACCAAGTGACTTCCATGGTGGGGTCAGAGGCAATGCAACTTCTGCTGGTTTCTCCAGCAGCCTCATGGTGGAGCCCTGAGCCACCAGGAAGCAGCTGCCTGCCCTGAAGCTGCCATGCTGTGAGGAAGCCTCAGCTAGAGCAAACAGGGAGATCCCAAGGCCAAGCTCTGAGCCTAAACCAAGAGCTGCCTGGCCAGCCACCAGCTGCTGTGTACACACTCACAGCCCACCCTGCCCTTTAGCTGCAGCCAGTGTCTGAAGGGAACTACAGGAGAGACCAGAGCCAGAAACTCCCAGCAGGGTCCTTTTTATAGAAACCATGAAACGTGATGAAATGAGTGCTGTTGTTATTAAGTCACTATATTTGAGGGCAATTTGTTATACAGCCATAGATCCTCATAAGCCCCACTGTCCTTTCCCACGCCCCTGCAGAGACTCACCCGAGAAGAGACACTGTTTCTACCACGCCGGATGGGAAAAGGCAGTGGGGAGAAATGGTCCAGGATGGCCTGGTTGGCATCTAGAAGATGGACAGTTAGCTGGTATATGCAGTCAATTCCTTGTCGGTCGTTCCGCCTGTGGGAGAAGGGAAAACCTGAAGGTTAAACTTGCCTTCCCATCTTGCTGGGGGTCTACCTGCTTCATCTGAATGGCCTTCTTATGCATGAAAGTGCAAAATAGTTCTGTGGTCCCCAGGGCTTCTACCATCAGTGTCACATTGGAGCTCGGCCCCTCTGCATCCCTAGTGAATCAGCTTCTAAAGAAGCTCCCCAGTCACTCTGCATGCACATTCATTTCAGAAGTAATGAACTAGAGCCATGCTCTTCAAAGTACTTCCTCCCATATTATTTGTCATCCTGTGTTCTACTGGTGGCAAAAGATGTGACTTCCAGTGTGTACAATGGTGATGTTTTTAAGATACAATTTTCTTTCCAATCATTTAAACAGATCCAGGGGAATCTACTGGAGAAGAGCATGGCAATCCACTCTAGTATTCTTGCCTGGAGAATCCTGTGGACAGAGGAGCCTGGTGGGCTACAGTCCATGGGGTCACAACTGAAGTGACTGAGCACAGCACAGCATAGAGAAATCTACATAAATTAGTGATGGGATATCCAACAAGATTCAAAGACAGAACATCCCATGTCCTTCAGTGGTAAATGGATAAATTATGGTATATTCCCGAAATGGAATATTATAAACCAGTGAAAGTAAAGTAACAGCAGCTCCATACAATTATGGATGAATTTACAAATGCATTATGGATTAAAAGAAGACATATACTATATACTGTATGACTCCATATATATTAAATGTCCAAATGAACAAAACTGATCTATGGCAACAGAATTCAGGATGGTACTACCTTTGGGTTGAAAGTGATGGGGAACAGACCATGAGGGATGATGGGGGTGGTGTTTGCTAGCAATGTTCTGTTCTTGATTGAAATGAATGTGTTCACTTTGTGATAATTCACTGCATTGCACAACCAAGATATGTGCTTTTTTGGTGATTGAAATTAAAAATGTAAAAATAAGAGTAATAACTGGTGTAAATACACAGTTATCTCGTTTTACAGAGACTTCCCATCACCTTATTTTAGACATAGAAGTCCATTCTACTTCTCCCAGAGAATTTTGTCCTAATGTCGTATTCATGCATTTTTATATTCTTCTGATTTGCCATTCATACGGTTCTGTGCCAACCCCATACAGGTACATACAAGGAATATAATTAGAAATTTAAAAAATTTCAAGCCAAGATTAGTGATCAGCCAAAGGGCCATTTTTGTTATGATGCTCACCAGTCAGAGACACAGATCTCAATGTTTCCACTATCCAGGAGTTCGCGCCACAGACCCTCCTTTTCCAGGTCCAACACCTGCTTCTTGTGATACCTCCTAGGAAAGAGGGGAAAAGGTCAATGAGAACCGGGCAAGTACTCAACAACCGCCCTGGCCCTTGGGGAAGACGGACATTCACCTGTAGGAAGACAGGAAGCTGGTTTGCATATAGGCCCTCGGCATGACCTCCAAGTTTTCCTTCTCCGTCCAGTCATCTTCACGGCCCAGCATGGCCCATTTCTGGAAGCCTTCTGTTAAATGAAAACAGTTAGTGCCCAAGTTCCTTGCCAACCCACCCGCCCAGGGCTAAGTCTCCCCGGGGTTTCCCTTGGGGAAATTTGGGATCCAGTTCCACCCGGTTCACGGAGTCTAAGCGCCCCATGCGTCTGGCCCCTCCCACCTTCTCCCTGGAGTAAGACCTCTTTCCTGGGCTCCCACCTAGGCCACGAGGGTTCCGGAGGAGGTTGCGTCCTATGGGTCTGCGCTCGCAGAAGCGGCCCAGGATGCAGGGCCCGGGATCGTCAGCAGGGGGCAGGCAGGTGCGGATGACGGGCCACAGGTTAGGGTGTTTCCAGGGCAGGATGCTCCGCCACAGGTCCCAGCTGTCCACCACGTCTCGCCAGCGCCGGCACACCTGACGGCAGTGCCGGATCAGCATGCGTGGGGGCAGGTAGCTCAGCACCTCCCGGACCATCTCGATGGGCAGTTGGTTCGGGCCCGGCGTCTCCTTGGGTTCAGGCTTCAGAGAGCAAACACTGACTGGCCAGTTTCTGGAAGCTGAGGTACACATGGTCTCCTCTCCAGGCTTGGTTGCCGCTGCGGGAGAGTCAGTGTCCAAACGTCAGGGACCTGCAGCTCCGACGGCCAGACCTCGCCAGCTGCCTTCCAAGTGCCTTCCCAAACCCTACCAGCCCCCCCCCCCCCCCCAGCACCCCCAGCTGTCTTCCAAAGTGCCATTCCCAAACCCTGCCAGCTACCTCTCCATCCTCACCACCCCCACCAAGCCCATCCTCAAGTCCCCAAACTCTCAACCCATGCTTTGCCAGCCGACTACTGCAGACCCTCTCCTCCACAGGCAGCACAGCACAGTGCAGCCGACCCCCACCCAGCCCACCCCCATGGCCTCGCAGACCCCAGAGTCATACCCTGCATCTCAGCCAGTGCTCCTGGTGGGCTAGCGGGTCACCTTGTTTTCTGCGCCTCCAGCGCCAAGTCTGCCCTATTTATAGGCCGCCCCCTCCCTAATATTAGCACCGCCCACCAGGCCCCGCCCCTTGCCCCACCTTCTCACTGTCAGGCCCACTTCTCCCTCGGCCTTGAACCAATTTACTAGCCAGCCCCTCTGGCCCCACCCCTCATATTCTCCAGAACCTCTTCATCAGGTTGTACTCAGACTGCTGCTGCTGCTGCTAAGTCGCTTCAGTCGTGTCCGACTCTGTGCGACCCCATAGACAGCAGCCCACCAGGCTCCTCTGTCCCTGGGATTCTCCAGGCAAGAACACTGGAGTGGGTTGCCATTTCCTTCTCCAATGCATGAAAGTGAAAGTGAAGTTGCTCAGTCCTGTCCGACCCTTAGCGACCCCATGGACTGCAGCCTACCAGGCTCCTCGATCCATGGGAGTTTCCAGGCAAAAGTACTGGGGTGGGGTGCCATTGCCTTTTCCCTTCTAGATATTATTAATATCTTAAAATTTGTATGTCACAGAAATAGCCAAATTTCTTTGATGATTGCATTGTTATCAGGTCTTTAACCATGCGTAAGCCTTTTGCCCTTTTAGACGGTTATTGTCTTACTCCAATGCTTTTACAAAAATGCTTGTCGATGACTTGCTTTTATGCTACAAAACTAAACTAGACTTGGTAGCAAAGGGATTTTCACTTTGTGTGGTGGTTATTTCAGAAACGACTCTCCTATGGAAGGCTACTGAAGAAGTAGTAATGGGGTCTCCTTTAACCATGTCTCACAGGCAATCAAGTCTCTTCTATACTTTCAAAACACGCCACACAATTCTACAAGCCAACAGACTTCTTATGAAGTATTGTTGCTTTAATACTCTGGTTTTTGTGGGTTTGTGTTGTCTTGTTTTTTTGGCCACATGGTATAGCTTACAGGATCTTAGTTCTCTGACCAGGGATCAGACCTGGATGCCCCACAGTGAAAGCACCAGGTCCTAACCACTGGGTGGCCAGGGAATACTACTCTGGCTTGATCTACTCTAGTCTTGCAAATTCCAGCATCACAACAAGGAAAAAAAAAAAAAAAAAAATTGCATTTTGTTAACAGATTGGATTAACTTCTTGCTCCCAGGAATGACTTGTTCACACAAGAAACCCCTATTGATAATACTGATATAATTAGTTTTATGGGTGTGTCCTACGTAAAGGATGAGCAGGGACTTTATTGAGTAGGGTATGCAATGACACCCACAGTGGACATAATTTGAAAGCTCTTATTTACCAGACTTTATTTTTTGGGGGGCTCCAAAATCACTGCAGATGGTGACTGCAGCCATGAAATTAAAAGATGCTTACTCCTTGGAAGGAAAGTTATGACCAACCTAGATAGCATATTCAAAAGCAGAGACATTACTTTGCCAACAAAGGTCCGTCTAGTCAAGGCTATGGTTTTTCCTGTGGTCATGTATGGATGTGAGAGCTGGACTGTGAAGAAGGCTGAGCGCCAAAGAATTGCTGCTTTTGAACTGTGGTGTTGGAGAAGACTCTTGAGAGTCCCATGGACTGCAAGGAGATCCAACCAGTCCAGTCTGAAGGAGATCAGCCCTGGGATTTCTTTGGAAAGAATGATACTAAAGCTAAAACTCCAGTGCTTTGGCCACCTCATGCGAAGAGTTGACTCATTGGAAAAGACTCTGATGCTGGGAGGGATTGGGGGCAGGAGGAAAAGGGGACGACAGAGGATGAGATGGCTGGATGGCATCACTGACTCGATGGATATGAGTCTGAGTGAACTCTGGGAGTTGGTGATGGACAGGGAGGCCTGGCTTGCTGCGATGCATGGGGTTGCAAAGAGTCGGATACGACTGAGTGACTGAACTGAACTGAACTGATTTACCAGAAACAAAGGTACAACAACATGCCAAATTAATTGCCTTAATTTTTTAACTTGTCAATTAAAGACAAGGTAACAGTCATTATGTTTTTGGAGTGGTACACAACTTTGGAATGCCATGAAAACAATGAGTACTTAAAAAAAATTATTTATTTGATTGCGCCCAATCTAGATTTTGGCAATTGGGATTTTCGATCTTCATTGCTGTATGTGGGATCTAGTTCCTTGACCCAGCACGTGGAGTCTGAGCCACTGGATCACCAGAAAAATCCCCAAAATAAAGTTTTTAACATCTTCAGGGCAACCTACAAAAAAAAAAAATAGAAAACCGATTGACAAGTTATTAATTGCTATATAGGTACTATACAACTGCCAAAGCAGCTATCAATTATTAAAACACCAGGCATTCCAAATCTGACACTATGGAAGCTGAAGGGAATCACTTGCTGATGCTGCAGCCCAGCAGGCAGCTTTAAATATTTATTCTGTCCAGCTGTGAAAATGTCCACTTTTCTTCATTAACCCTGCGAACCCAATAAAAGGTTTTATCCAATGGGTTCAAAAAATTGCTACTAACGAAGAGAAACAGATACAGCAACAAAAAGGAGGAATTTTGACCCCAGCACACAAGTATGGTTTAGCTCTAATAAAACCAAACCAAACCAAACATTAGTGTCTATTGAAACCCAATTGCTGATACTTCATCATGTACATTAGACATCTGAGAAAGTAGTTTTATGGGGAAAACAATGATTTGAAAATTTTCACCCAAGATGGCTCAAAGGAAACACATTACATTATTGCTGCTGCTGCTAAGTTGCTTCAGTCGTGTCCGACTCTGTGCGACCCCATAGACGGCAGCCCACCAGGCTCCCCAGTCCCTGGGATTCTCCAGGCAAGAACACTGGAGTGGGTTGCCATTGCCTTCTCCAGTGCATGAAAGTGAAAAGTGAAAGTGAAGTCGCTCAGTCGTGTCCGACTCTTAGCGACCCCATGGACTGCAGCCTACCAGGCTCCTCCATTCATGGGATTTTCTAGGCAAGAGTACTGGAGTGGCTTGCCATTGCCTTCTCCGTTACATTATTGAGATACTTTAAAAAAATTGGGAACTACTTTTACAAAGAGCTCCCAGGAGATGGGGAGGATCATGGATTACAATCCAGAGATTTTGTTTATTGGAAAGGACATTAAAAAATGATTCTTTGTAGCCCCCATAGAAAGAAATTTATCAGATATTATTACCTAACCCATGCACTGACAAACAGAGAGACATTAATTCATAGACTCACATCTCTCATTTTCCAGCTGAATGGACTCTGATGGCTATTTCTAGCACTTAATTTAAACTAAGACAAGCATCCCCAAGCTCAGAAGAGAAGAAAGTGACAACAGTAGCAGACAGCTGACTGAAGAGTCTGGGCCACACCTGAAAGACACATTGTACCAGTTCAAATGTACTGTTACCAAATGTCTGTCTTGCAATCAAAATTAAAATTTATTAAACTCTTTAGTGACACTATCACTACTGAGGGCAATAACTACTGGGGGCAATTTAACCAATCACTGGATTTTGTCATCAAATTCATCTGTCAATAAGACTAATAGAAGCCCCTTGTAATTCTCATCACTGACTTTTCAGATGTTCCTATACGCTATTAAAGTATTCCCATTAGCATATGTTTGTTTACTACATTCAGTTAATTTATACGATTCTGAAGTTTCTATGATGAAAAGCTGATGCTGCAAAGCCAAATGGCTCTTGATTTTTAAAACTACTTTGCAGGGACAAACTTGTGCGGTATTTCAGACAATGTTGAGTTTTCACATCAGATGAGACCTCTAATATAAACATCTAATGACTCACATACAAAGTAAAAAGTCCTTCAAAGGACGCACTTTTTAGTCTAAATTAAACCTTTGGTAAATAGTTCAGTTCTGGTTGGCTTAAATATCTGTTTCTGACTTTGTTATTGTTGTTTTATTCTATATCATAAAGTCTTGCACATTGCAGTGTATATTCAAAACTCCAATTAAATAAGGATGTCTAAATGACCTGAAACTATGGGTTTTATCTATTGTTCTCTATGAAGGCCATGCATAAGGCACATACAGGGTGAAATTGGCATATTGGACAACCTAGAATAAACTATCAGTCCTTGTGAAATATTCTCTAGCATAACCCCCTAAAAGGAAAGGAAAAACTGGGCTTTTAAGACTGGCATCAAAGAACATGATGAATTCAGGGCAGGTGAGTAACCACCCTGGCATCGGGGGCCAGATATTTGATCACCTAATGTTTTCTATTGAAATAATAATACTCGAAAGAGGGAAATGATGAAATAAAATTTATATTTCAAACAGGAAGAGAAAAATAATTAAGCATAAGGGACTTCCCTGGTGGTCTGCTGGGTAAGAATCTGCCTTGCAATCCAGGGGACCTGGATTTGATCCCTGGTTAGGGAACTAAGATCCCACATGCTGTGGTGCAACTAAGCCTGCACCACAGCCCCAAAGCCCATGAGCTCTGAAGCTTGCACACCACAGCTTGAGAGGTGCAAAGAAAGATCCTGCATGACCCAGCAAGGATCCCACGAGTTGCAACTAAGATGTGACACAACCCTGGAGGCACAAGAGGCCGTGTCTGATTTCTTAGTCATTAACTGGTTACAGATGGGCTTAGATTGATCTTTTCTGTGCATACTTTATAATTTCAATACAAACTTAAAACATAAAACAAGAAGTGAGCTTGATAACTGTTGAATCTGGGTGATGGGGATATGAGGTTTTATTATGCTATGTTCTCTCCTTGTGTGTGTGTGTGAAAGCTCAAAGTTAAAAAAAAATTTAATTCCATAAATGATCCAGCAATTCCACTTCTGGATAAATACCCAAAAGAACTGAAAACAGTCTTGAAGAGATATTTGTACACCCCTGTTTATAGAAATATTCACAACAGACATAGGTGGAAGTAACCCACGTGTCCCTTGACAGATGACTGGATAAGCAGAATGTGGTGCTTTTAAGGCTTGAATGTTATTCAGCCTTAAAAAAGAAATTCTGATACATGCTACAACATGACCTTTGAGGACATTACTCTAGAGAAATAAGCCAGACACAAAAAGACAAAAACTGTATGATGCCACTTTGACAAGGTCCCTAGAATAGGGAAATTCACAGAGACCAAGTGGAATGGTGGTTGCTGGGGGTGAGGTGGAGAGAATGGAGGATTGTTGATTAATGGGTAAAAAGTTTCAGTTTTACAAGATGAAAAGTGTTCTGGAAATTGGCCCCACCACAACGTGAATATGCTTAACATTTTGTGCATGCTAAGTTGCTTCAGTGGTGTCCGACTCTGTGCGACCCTGTGGGAAGCCCATACTTAATATTATTGAATGTAGAGAAGGTAAAGATGGTAGTTTTGATAATTAAGAATTATTTTGTTAAACAAATTTTCGGGACTTCCCTGGTGCTCCAGTGGTTAAGAATCCACCTGCCAACACAGGGGACACGGGTTCTATCCCTTATCTGGGAGGATCCCACATGCCTTGGAGCCACAAAGCCCATGTTCCACAACTACTGAAGCCCGAGCACTGCAGAGCTCGTGATCTGCGACAAGAGAAGCCGCCACAGTGAGAAGACCGAGCACTGAGCAGTCTCTGCTCATCACAAGTAGAGAAAACCCGCGCGCGGCAAAGCAGGTTCAGCACAACCAAGAATAAATATAGAAAATTAAAAATTTTAAATTCCGTTTACAAAAGTCTAAGGTAGCTCAGATCAAATCTAACAAAAGATATGCAGTATTCTATAAAAAATTTATGAAACGTTACTAAAAAAACAAAAAGAGTTAAATACTGACACACATAAAGGGCAAGATCTCTAGGTAATAATATGGACTAATTCAAAAGCAGGTCCTCAGGGTAAACATGAAGTTGTGGGTTGGTGAGTACAATATTTCCACGTAACTTAAAAACAGAACAATGCTGTATGATAATTGTGGGACAAACATAGGTAGAAAAAGGAGAAAGTAACCCAAAGTGTATGCCTTCCCAGGATAGTAGTTGGAAATGGGGAGTGGGACTGGAGGGTTGGGGCAGATATGGAGTATCTAGTTTGTCACAGCTGGAATTCGACACCTGGCAGTCTTGGTTTCCCTGGTGGCTCAGATGGCAAAGAATCCACTTGCAATACAAGTGGATTGATCAAAACCTGGGTTTGATCCCCAGGTTGGGAAGATCCCCTGGAGGAGGGCATGGCAACCCACTCCAGTATCCTTGCCTGGAGAATCCCCATGGACAGAGGAGCCTGGTGGGCTACAGTCCAGGGGGTCAAAAGAGTTGGACATGACTGAGTGGCTAAACACAGTCTTGGCTTCAGAAGTGATGCTAACGATTCCTCTAGGCTCTATGCCAAGTTCATAGATGGCTGGTGCAGAAGGGTCAGGGACTTAGACATCTGCCTCCACTTCCACCCTAGTCACTGCTGGATCAGACGTTCCGCTCATACCTGTCACCATTCAGCACGTACAGAAGAATCCAGACCCTCGAATGGACCCAGGAGATCCCAGGAGGCCAGGGAGCTACAAGTCACTGATTACTGAGATGGCCCGGCCAGTGGTCCCAGCTCCTGGAAGGTACGGTGAGGTAGGGTAGTCTTTAAGGTCAGCCCTGGACTAGGGTAGATGGACCTGCCTAGTGACACTGGAGTGAAATCATGGAGTCCTAACCACTGGACCACCAGGGAAGTCCTCCTTCAATCAAGGCACACATTGAGTTTGGAGAGCACATGGCTGACCTATAGAAAGGAAGAAGTAATTCTCCTTGAGCCTTCAGAAGCTGATTTGCGGGCTTTCGGGTAGGCGATATTTTCCACAGATGGCTGCCATAATGTCTCCAGTTCTACATCCTTCTAGAATCATGCCACTCCTTACCCAGGGCTGGGGTCTAATTCCCACCCCCTTGAATCTGGGCGGGTTGATTCATTGCAACCAAGGGTGATGCTGAGTGACTTTCACCAAGTGACTTCCATGATGGGGGTCACAAAGGCAATGCAGCTTCTGCTGGTTTCTCCAGCAGCCTCAAGGTGGAGCCCTGAGCCTCTAGGAAGCAGCTGCCTGCCCTGAAGCCGCCATGCTGTGAGGAAGCCTCAGCTAGAGCAAACAGGGAGATCCCAAGGCCAAGCTCTGAGCCTAAACCAAGAGCTGCCTGGCCAGCCACCAGCTGCTGTGTACACACTCACAGCCCACCCTGCCCTTTAGCTGCAGCCAGTGTCTGAAGGGAACTACACGAGAGACCAGAGCCAGAAGCTCCCAGCAGAGCCCTCCTCATAGAAACCATGAGAGGAGATAAAATGAGTGCTGTTGATACTGAGCCACTAAATTTGGGGGCAATTTGTTATGTAACATTAGTTCATCATGGGGAAGGCAATGGCACCCCACCCCAGTACTTTTGCCTGGAAAATACCATGGACCGAGGGGCCTGGTGGGCTCCAGTCCATGGGGTCGCTAGGAGTCGGACACGACTGAGCGACTTCACTTTCACTTTTCACTTTCATGCATTGGAGAAGGAAATGGCAACCCACTCCAGTATTCTTGCCTGGAGAATCCCAGGGACCGGGGAGCCTGGTGAGCTTCCATCTATGGGGTCGCACAGAGTCGGACATGACTGAAGTGACTTAGCAGCAGCATTAGTTCATCAGAAACTCCACCATCCTTTCCCTTCACCCCTGTCAGCGACTCACCACCTAGGAGACACTGTCTACTGCCAATGGGAACAAGCATAACATAGAAATGACCCAGGATGGGCTGGTTGGCATTTAGAAGTTGGACAATGAGATGATACAAATTGTCAGAGCCACGGCGGCTGGTCCACCCATGTGATAAGGGAGACCTTGAAGGCTGGACTTGCTGCTTCATCTTTTTTGGATGTCTGCCTGCTTCACGTGTATGGTCTCTGCATGTACGCAAATCCAAAATGTGGTCCCCAGGCCAAGCACCATCAGAGTTCCTTGGCAGCTTGGATGTTGCCTATACCCAACAAATCCCAATGAATTGCATTAAATAAGCTCCCCAGGGACTTTCCTGGCAGTCCAGACTCCATGCTTCCAATTCAACAGGAATGAGTTTGATCCCTGAAGAGGGAACTAAGATCCCACAATGAGCCCATTAAAAAAAAAAAAAAAGCAGCCAGCTGGTCTTCACGCACATTCATTTCAGGTAATGAACTAGAGTCATGGGCTTCAAGGTACCTCCACCCACTGTTGGTGTTTAGCTGCTAAGTCATGTCTTGACTGTTTTTTTGTGACCCCATGGACTGTAGCCTGCCAGGCTCCTCTATCCATGGGATTTCTCAGGCAAGAATACTGGAGTGGGTTGCCATCCCCTTTTCCAGGGGATCTTCCGGACCCAGGGATCGAACCTGAGTCTCTGGCATTGGCAGGCGGATTCTCTACCACTGAGCCACCCGGGGAAGGCAATGGCACCCCACCCCAGTACTTTTGCCTGGAAAATCCCATGGACGGAGGAGCCTGGTAGGCTCCAGTCCATGGGGTCGCTAAGAGTCAGACACGACTGAGTGGCTTCACTTTCACTTTTCGCTTTCATGCATTGGAGAAGGAAATGGCAACCCACTCCAGTGTTCTTGCCTGGAGAATCGCAGGGACAGGGGAGCCTGGTGAGCTTCCGTCTATGGGGTCGCACAGAGTCGGACACGACTGAAGTGACTTAGCAGCAGCAGCAGCAGAGCCACCTGGGAAGCACCTCCTCCCATAGGCAGGTCCCAACTTATGGTCTTTGCTCTCTGCTTCTGGGATGTAATCTCTGGACCCATAGGATTTTATGTCTGACAGGAGTAACGTTGTTTGCCTGGGGACAGCCTGCCAATGTGATTGTTGAGTGCTGGCCATGTCCACATGGATAGTCTGTAATGGGGGCTGGTCACTCCAGGAAGATTAGCAATGTGACTTAGATGCTTCAGGCAATATTAGTTGACCTGGAGGCTGAGATTAAATATATGATAAAGCCTCTATAAACTCAGGCGAGCTTCCTGGTTGGCATTACTCCCTGTATACTGTCACCCATGGAGGCCAGGGCAATTGTACATCCTGACTGCACGGGGAGGAGAGGGCAATGGAAGTCTGGTGTTGGGTACTTCTCCTGGATGCTGCCCTGTGATCGTGCCCTTGGCTAATTTTATCTGTACTTTTTTCCCTTTAATAAGCTAATGGTATAGAGTTTTCATTCAAGTCTGTCTTTCTAGTCAATTACTGAGTCTGAGGGTGGCTTTGAGAATCCCCCTACCTGGCAGTTGAAAGGTGCTCTTGATGTGACCTTTAACCTTGTCAGATCAGATCAGATCAGATCAGTCGCTCAGTCGTGTCCGACTCTTTGCGACCCCATGAACCGCAGCACGCCAGGCCTCCCTGTCCATCACCAGCTCCCGGAGGTCACTCAGACCCACATCCATCGAGTCAGTGATGCCATCCAGCCATCTCATCCTCTGTCGTCCCCTTCTCCTCCTGCCCTCAATCCCTCCCAGCATCAGAGTCTTCTCCAATGAGTCAACTCTTCGCATGAGGTGGCCAAAATACTGGAGTTTCAGCTTTAGCATCATTCCCTCCAAAGAAATCCCAGGATTGATCTCCTTCAGAATGGACTGGTTGGATCTTCTTGCAGTCCAAGGGACTCTCAAGAGTCTTCTCCAACACCACAGTTCAAAAGCATAACCTTGTAGTAGGCTCTAAACTTCAAAGATCTTGACACCTGACTCTCTCATCCTAGACACTCCTATTTGCTTGGTATGGAGTGTGACCCAGGCATTGGGAATTTTCAGGGTTTCTGGGTGATGTATGGTAAAACTGAGGCTGCTGCTACTAAGTCGCTTCAGCCGTGTCCGACTCTGTGAGACCCCATAGACGGCAGCCCACCAGGCTCCCCTGTCCCTGGGATTCTCCAGGCAAGAACACAGGAGTGGGTTACCATTTCCTTCTCCAATGCATGAAAGTGAAAAGTGAAAGTGAAGTCACTCAGTTGTGTCTGACTCTTTGCGACCCCATGGGCTGCAGCCTACCAGGCTCTTCCTCCCATGGGATTTTCCAGGCAAGAGTGCTGGAGTGGGGTGCCATTGCCTTCTCCGAAGGAGTTATTGATTATTACAATCAACTGGTACACCATTGCTCAAAGTCATACAAATATGCTCTAATAGTTTGATAAAGAAAAACAGAAGTTGACTGTAAATACATCTTCTAGTGAGATGGATTTGCAGAGGGGGCAGTTTATGGTGCCTTGATTGAAAGTAAGTTTGGGGGACTTCCCTGGTGGTCCTGTGGTTAGGACTCCATGATTCCACTGCAGGGGGCATAGATTCCATCCCTGGTCGGGGATCTAAGGTATTTATATTTTGGTACAGCACGGCCAAAAAACTTTATCTTGCCTCCTCCTAAACCAAGTCCTCGGTATAGGATCCAATCGGGCATCTGCCCATCCAGGTCCATTTTGGGGATTAGGCGAGGGTTCAGAGGGTGGACACGGCTAAGTAGTGAAGGTCTGGTGGTGGTGAAGTCATTTCCCTTCCTGCTTAATCTAAGAGGTTGTTGGGAGGCCTGCAAGCTTCGTCACCCATGCATGCCAAGGTCAGCCTTGTTTTTAAAGCTGTTTTTGTCAGAGACATAAATCTCAATCTTTCCACTATCCATCAGTTCCGGCCACAGACCCTCCTCCTCCAGGTCCAACACTTGTTTCTTTTTATGACACCACCTAAGAAAGCAGAACACAAATCAATGAGAACCCATAACAAGAACTCACCACTGTCTTAGCCCTTGGGGAATAGGGATATTCATTGGTAGGCACCCTGGAAGCTCAGCTGCGAAGGGGCCCTAGGCATGACCCTCTATTGCCAGAGGGTCCCAACTTTGCTGAACCATGGATTTCTGGAGGTCTTGTGTAAAATGAAAAAGGTGTGTGATGGGGGCGGGGAAAGGGATAGTTAGGGGAGTTTGGGGTAGGCATGTATACACTGCTATATTTAAAATGGATAACCAACAAGGACTGATTGTATGGAACTCTGCTCAATATGTGGCAGCCTGGTTGGGAGGGAATTTGGAGGGGTGGGGGATGAATACACGGATATGTATGACTTAGTCCCTTCGCTGTTCCCCTGAAGCTATCACAACATTGTTAATCTGCTATACCTACAAAATAAAAAAGTTAAAAAAAAAGAGAGATTTGTGACCAAGTTCCCTACCAGCCCTCCACCCCACGGAGAAGTCCTATAGGTTTACCATGAGCCTACACCTCTCAAGACCCTCCCATCCGCATCCTCGAGGACCCCTTTCCTGGGCTCCCCACCTAGGCCACGAGAGCTCTGAGAGTTCCGGAGGAGGTTATGTCCTATGGGTCTGCTCTCGCAGAAGCGGCCCAGGATGCAGGGCCCGGGGTTGTCAGCAGAGGGCAGGCAGGTGCGGATGACGGGCCACAGGTCGGCGTGTTTCCAGGGCAGGATGCTCCGCCACAGGTCCCAGCCGTCCACCACGTCTCGCCAGCGCCGGCAGACCGGGCGGCAGTGCCGGAGCAGCGTGCTTGGGGCAGGTAGCTCAGCACCTCCTGGAGCAGCTCGTTTGGCAATTGGTCCACGTCCACTGCCTTCCAGGTTTTGGGTCCTGGAGGCGGGACCCAGGCGTGCAGGCCCCGCCCCCGCCCCCCGGAGGCAGAGCTATCCATTCTCTTTTTACTAGGCTGGGCTACCACTGCGGGAAAACCAGGGTCATACTTCAGGGTTTCGGGGCCTGAAACCTCCACCAGCCCCACCCCTGCCAGCCATACCCTGAGACTGTCAGCGCCTAAGTCTTGTCAGCTGTCTCTCCATCCTCACCACCCCCAGCCCAGTCCTCAAGACTCCGGACTCTGCATCCACCCTCGCCAGCAGACCCCTGCTTGCCCTCTCCCTCCGCGTGCAGCACAGCCCCCGCAGCCAACCCCTTGGGACTCTGCAGCCCCCGGAATCCTACCTTGCATCTCACGCATTGCTCTGCAAGCTTTCACTTAGCTTCAGGCGCCCGCTTTTTATTCCCCGGCCCCTCTCTTCTTAATACCCAGCACCACCCCCACTCTCTTCCCTACTTCACATTCTCTGCCCACCCTTCCCTTCCCACTGGCCTGCTCATCCTCCCTCTGCCTCGACTTACTAGCCCTTCCCTCCCATCGCCACCTCCAGCGATCTCCAGAAGCCCTCTCTATTTTGGGCTCTATTGGGACCTTGGAGGTAGCTACTCAATTGAGCCAAAACCTCAGAAGAGGGAGAGGTTGGCGGAAGTATTCAGTCTTGTCATCTGCCATTTTCACCAGTGACCTCTTGGAGTGTCCATAACCAGGCTCTGAGTTCAGTTGGTGCTGAACACTTGCTGTTATTCGGTGAGCCATCTGGGTGGGAGGCCTCATATCCTTTAGCTCCTGTAACAATTCTCATCACCTTGGAGGATCCAGCATCACTCAGATCAGATCAGATCAGTCGCTCAGTCGTGTCCGACTCTTTGCGACCCCATGAACCGCAGCACGCCAGGCCTCCCTGTCCATCACCAGCTCCCGGAGGTCACTCAGACTCGCATCCATCGAGTCAGTGATGCCATCCAGCCATCTCATCCTCTGTCGTCCCCTTCTCCTCCTGCCCTCAATCCCTCCCAGCATCAGAGTCTTCTCCAATGAGTCAACTCTTCGCATGAGGTGGCCAAAATACTGGAGTTTCAGCTTTAGCATCATTCCTTCCAAAGAAATTCCAGGATTGATCTCCTTCAGAATGGACTGGTTGGATCTTCTTGCAGTCCAAGGGACTCTCAAGAGTCTTCTCCAACACCACAGTTCAAAAGCATCAATTCTTCGGCGCTCAGCCTTCTTCACAGCATCACTATTTCAGAGATTATTGCACAGGAGAAAACAGGCTGCAACAGGAGCCAAATGCTCTTTTTAATTTTTATTTATATATTAGGCTGTGCTGGGTCTTAGTTGCAGCACTCCAAGTCTTCAGTCTTTGTTGGGGAATCTTTAGTCGTGGCATGTGGGATTTAGTTCCCTGACCAAGGATCAAACCCAGGCCCCCTACATCGGGAATGTGGAATCTTAGCCACTGGGCCACCAGGGAAGTCACCCAAGTGCACTTCTATTTGACTTCCTAAAAGAGTGCTGTAACCTGTAATAAACCCAGCCAACCTTCATGGAGCTTTTTACTACCAGTCAGAGGAGCATCACTGACTCAATGGACATGAGTTTGAGCAAATTCCAGGAGACAATGAAGGACAGGGAAGCCCGTCATGCTGCAGTTCATGGGGTTGCAAAGAGTTGGACACGACTTAGCTACTGAACAACGACAGGAGCAACCCACTAAGAGGGGGGCTATGTCTCCACTTCACAGGTTGGAAACTGAGGCCAAGTGACCTGACCAAGGTCACACAGCTAGTGGGTGACAGAGATGGGATTTGAACCTAGCCTGGAGGGCTCTAGAATTCTTGCTTTTAACCTCTGTACCAACTCTATCCAAGAAAAATGAAATGCAAGCTACACATTTAATTTTAAATATCAGCAAGTAAAACCATCATGGATTTTTGCCCACGTGGAATTTACCTTCTAAGGGAGAGCAATATGGTGAGCAGGAGACTGAATAAGCAAATTAGATACTTTTGGGAAATCTCCTGTCAGCTCCCCAACATCTTCACAATTGTAGAAAAACTGTTTCATTATGGAGTAATCGTTAAATCAGACTGTGATTCTCATGGGCTGTGATGAGCGGTAGCCGTGACATGTGAATGACATCTGTGTTGGAAGGTGATCCATGCTGTGGGAAAGAGTAGGGAAAGGGAAAGGGGGACATAGCAGTCTATGCAGGGAGACCTTGAATTTTAAGAGGTGAACTGACTATAATACAGGGCACATTTCTTTCTAATGTGTACATTTTTCAATGCAGTTTTTCCTACTGAAGTTTTCCCCAAAGTGGAAGAGTGGAAGGAACACCAGGCTCTAACGGTTAACTCCTAACTAATCCCGTTTATTGACTATGCCAAAGCCTTTGACTGTGTGGATCACAATAAACTGTGGAAAATTCTTCAAGAGATAGGAATACCAGACCACCTGATCTGCCTCTTGAGAAATCTGTATGCAGGTCAGGAAGCAACAGTTAGAACTGGACATGGAACAACAGACTGGTTCCAAATGGGAAAAGGAGTACGTCAAGGCTGTATATTGTCACCCTGATTATTTAATTTATATGCAGAGTACATCATGAGAAACGCTGGGCTGGAAGAAGCACAAGCTGGAATCAAGATTGCTGGGAGACATATTAATAACCTCAGATATGCAGATGACACCACCCTTATGGCAGAAAGTGAAGAGGAACTAAAAAATCTCTTGATGAAAGTGAAAGAGGAGAGTGAAAATGTTGGCTTAAAGCTCAACATTCAGAAAACTAAGATCATGGCATTTGGTCCCATCACTTCATGGGAAATAGATGGGGAAACAGTGTCAGACTTTATTTTTCTGGGCTCCAAAATCACTGCAGATGGCAATTGCAGCCATGAAATTAAAAAACACTTACTCCTTGGAAGGAAAGTTATGACCAACCTAGATAGCATATTGAAAAGCAGAGACATTACTTTGCCAACAAAGGTCTGTCTTGTCAAGGCTATGGTTTTTCCAGTAGTCATGTATGGATGTGAGAGTTGAACTGTGAAGAAGGCTGAGCGCCGAAAAATTGATGCTTTTGAACTGTGGTGTTGGAAAAGACTCTTGAGAATCCCATGGGCTTCAAGGAGATCCAACCAGTCCATTCTAAAGGAGATCACTCCTGGGTGTTCTTTGGAAGGAATGATGCTAAAGCTGAAACTCCAGTACTTTGGCCACCTCATGTGAAGAGTTGACTCGTTGGAAAAGACCCTGATGCTGGGAGGGATTGGGGGCGGGAGGAAAAGGGGACAACGGAGGATGAGATGGCTGGATGGCATCACTGATTCGATGGACGTGAGTTTGAGTGAACTCTGGGAGTTGATGATGGACAGGGAGGCCTGGCGTGCTGCAATTCATGAGGTCACAAAGAGTTGGACACGACTGAGTGACTAAACTGAACTGACTCCCACCCACTTGCTCCCCCAGGCATTTTGAAGCAAATCTTAGAAATCACACCCTTCTGCCCATAGCAATACATTATTTTTTGATGTAATGTTTAAACTGTGGGACTCTGTTTGATAATGAGGTTATGAAAATCGATTAGGATCCAATCATGAGTTTGGGCTTCCCAGGTGGCACTAGTGGTAAAGAATCCACCTACCAATGCGGGAGACATAAGAGTTGTGGGTTCGATCCCTGGGTCGGGAAGATCCCCTGGAGGAGGGCACAGCAACCCCCTCCAGTATTCTTGCCTGGAGAATCCCATGGACAGAGGAGCCTGGTGGGCTACTGTCCAGAAGGTCGCAAAGCGTTGGACACGACTGAAGCAACTTAGCACCCATGCACACATGAGTTCAAAAAGTGGTTTAAAAAACAGTCTAAAAGCTTCCAGTAGCATAAAAGGGCAGAAACTGACAAGTCTGTTTCCATTCTTCAGTGTCTTCCTCAGACACCATCTCTGTTAATTCCTGGAATTACACTCCATGATGTACACCAGTTAAAAAGAAAAAAATAATTGGATTCCAGAAGCCTGCTGCCTGAAAGGTAATGATTAGAGCATAATAGCTCCCAGGAGAGGAGGGTGTACAAAGCACCCCAGGGGCCTTTGGGGAAATTATGGGTGCATTTTGGTGTCACAATACAGGACATCACACCTTAAGGGAGAACTGTCCTGGATTCTTCCTCCTTTTAGTCAATGTCCTGGGTGTTTTCTTGCAGGAGGAAAGCCTGTTAAGCTGAGCCTAGAACCTAATTCCAGTTTGTCTGTAAATGTAGAGAGTGTAAATAGACCCTGAAAGGTCCAGGAGTTCAACTGCTGGGTCAATTGGAAGAATATTCTTGGCATTGTTGGCACTTTACTAGTTATTATGCTCCAGTTCAGAAAAGGGCAAAATCTCTTCATCTAGGCAGTGCCAGCTGTGTGTGGGTGTTATGAAGCCTTGCCTGCCCTGTGTGCTCAGTTGCTTCAGTCATGTCCAACTCTTTTGGACCCTGTGGACTGTAGCTCTCTAGGATGCTCTGTCCATGGGACTCTTACCAGATTCTCCAGGCAAGAACACTGGAGTAGGTTGCCATTTCTTCCTCCAGGGGATCTTCCTCACTCAGGGATCGAACCCATGTCTTCTACATCTCCGGCATTGGCAGGCAGGTTCTTTACCACTGGCGCCACTTGGCAAGTGCAGGTTATGGAGCCCACTCCAGTATTCTTGCCCGGAGAATCCCCACGGACAGAGGAGCCTGGTGGGCTACAGTCCACGGGGTCACAAAGAGTTGGACAACTGACTGAGCACACCCACACAAGAAGTCTGTACACCCTGGGGATTTTTCACATACTCAGCAGAGGTTTTAAAATCTGACTCTGAATGAGGTCTGCATTTGTAACAAGTTCCCAAGGGGTGCTGATGGCTGTCTTCCATGGACCCCACTTTGAGTAGCTGAATCTTACTGGAGTCAAGTTCAGGTATCATTTGCATATTGAAATATGTATTCTTTTACTCATGAATTTCTCTCCTTTTATTTCAGCTTTCCACTATACATACATACTTTGGGACATTTTATTAACATTTAAAGAATTCTCAGTGGAGGTAGTTTTCAATATCTAGGTATTTCATTTCATTTTTTTAAAAAAATAATTATTTGTATTGCCCTGGGTCTTCATTGCTGTACTCCGGCTTTCTCCAGTTGTGGCCAGCTGGGGCTACTCTTCACTGCTGTGCTTGGGCTTCTCATTGCCGTGACTTCTCTTGTCAAGGAGCATGGGCTCTAGGCACGCAGGCTTCGGTAATTGCAGTACACGGGCTCAGTAGTGGTCCACGGGCTTAGTTACTCAGCGGCATGTAGAATCTTCTCAGGCCAGGGATCGAACCCATGACCCCTGCACTGGCAGATGGATTCTTATCCGCTGTGCCACCAGGGAAGTCCCTAAGTATTTCATCTCAAGATGGTAAAGGCTGCATGAGAAGCTGTTTGCCATAAATGCAGGGAGGTTGTGGTGGGCTCTGACCCAGTGAAGCCACAATGATGGGCAGGGAAGTGTTGAGTAGGGACTGAAGTGCATCTCTGGAGGTGTGCTTGGGAAGTGGGAGATAGGGACCTGCCAGTCTGGTTTGCAGAAGTAGCAAATTCCTGAACCTTGGAGGAGCAGGCGTGCTACGTGAATATAATTAAGGCATTAAAACCTCCATCAACTTGGCTTCCCTGGCCCTGGGCCTCCTATCTTATTAACAGGAATAGAGTGGTGATCTGGGAGGTATTTTGATTCCAGGGAAGGAACTGAACTGGGAATGGGCCCTTTGTGTGGATGGAGGGTCCCAGGGATCCTAGGAGGAAGAGGGTAAGTAGTTAACAAAATCTCCTCTCTCTGGAGAGTGGGAGGGATTAGAAAAGAGCCCCACTCCCTAGAGGTAGGGTTGAGTGGGGCAGCCCTGGGTGTTGGGTTCAAGCCCTTTCCCCAAGGTGGTTCAGCCCTAACATGCCCATGTCTCCTGGAGTAGTGGTCTGGGGGATGTGGGTTTGGAGATGGGATTTCTGGCAAAGGCTTCTCAGCTTCCCATCCAACCCAGAATGGCGGGGGGCAGGTGGGGGGGGGGGAGGGGGGAGATGTTAAGAGCAGAAAAGGGCCACAAAATCCATATAACTTCTTATGCCTCAAGAAGTAATTCCTTCCACTGAAGCCACACTTGGAAATCAAAGCCTTAAGACAAGTTCAGGCCAGAGGCAAGTTTATAGGCTTTACAATAAAATAAGAGGCTTTAAAGATCAAAGCACAGGGAATTCTCTGGAGGTCCAGGGGTTAGGATTCTGAGCTCTCAGTGCGGGGGACCTGGATCCCTGGTTGGGGAACTAAGATCCCACATGCCTCACTGTGCAGCCAAAGGAAAAAAAAAAAAAAAAGATCAAAGCACCAACCTATCTGGAGAGGGACACATGCACCTTGGGGGTTTTGAAAAGAAAGATCTGGGTGGGGCGCGGAGTGGGACAGGAGGATCTGGAGGGAGAGTCTGCTAGGGAAGGTTTGCAGAGGGGGAGGAGGAGGGGAAGGAGGGCTCCAGCCTGAAGGTGAGATGGGCCTGGTGGGTGTGGAGGGGTTCCCTCCTTCCAGAAGAAGCCACTACTTGCTTCTCATCAAACTGTCTAGCTGGAATATCCAAAATCGCAGACTATGTGAACATTCCCAATAAGGGTTCAGCCAAAGTTGCCTGCATCTCTGGCGTATCCTGCCCGGTCATATTACTCCATGCTGGCAACTGCTCATTTAGAAAAGATCAGTAATGGGTGATCTCATGTATTTTAAAAGACATTAATAATTCCTTGTGTGGGGGACTTCCCTGGTGGTGCAGTGCAATACAGGGGATGTGGGTTCGATCCCTGGTCCGGGAACTAAGACCCCACATGTCTAGGAACAACTAAGCCCATGTGCCACCGCTACTGAGCCCAAGGGCTCTCAAGCCTGCAGGACACGACTAGAGAGTCTGTGTGAAGACAAAATTAAATACATAAATCTTTAAAAAAAAAAAACTGTATCATGAAGAAACTGTTTTTTTTTTTTTTTAAAACAAACCCATGTCTAGAAGTGAAATAGGCTCTGTAATTTAAAAACTCCCTACAGGGGCTGTCGTGGAGGTCCAGTGGTTAAGATTATGTCTGTCAATACAGGAGACTCGGGTTCAATCCCTGGTCCAGGAAGATCCCACAGGCCGTGGAGGAACCAAGCCTGTGGACCACAACTACAGAGTCCACAGCATAAATAAATAAATCTTAAAAAAAAAAAAAAAACTCCCTACAAACAAAAATCCAAGACCAGATGGCTTCACTGGGAAATTCTAGCAAACATTCAAAGTAGAACTTAACGCTGATCCCTCTCAAACTCTTCCAAAAGATTGAAGTGGAGGGACCACTCCCAAAGTCAATCTCACAACTGTCCTTTGTTTGACCTACACAATAATAATAGTAATAACAATAATGAAGTGATCAGATGGAAAGATCATTTAACCTCTTCCTGGATCTTAAGCTGTGGGTACTATGGCTCCTCCCATTTACAAAAGAGTAAACTGAGGCTCAGGCTTCCTTAGTGGCTCAGTGGAAAAGAATCCACCTGCCAATGCAGGAGATGTAGGTTCGATCTCTGGGTCAGGAAGAGCTCCTGAAAGAAAAAATGGCATCCCAAGCCAGTATCCTTGCCTGGGAAATCCCATGGACAGAGGAGCCTGGTGGGCTACAGTCCATGGGGTCGCAAAGAGCTGGACACGACTGAAGCCACTTAGCATGCATGCATGTTCGAGGAGAGGTACATCCAGGTTCAAACATTGCAGGGCTGCAGCAAAGGGTCCCAGGTCCCAGGTCTGTCTCAGACTCACTCCTGAAATGTACTACAGGAGTGCAGAAAGGATGCACAGCCGGATCTTCAGGGGAAAACACTAAAGCAGAGACTGGGAGAATCCATGTGCCTCTTCTCTCTGTCCTCCCCCTTCCCTCGAGGGGGTCATGCAGAGTGAAATTCTCCCACAGCAACAAAAATGTGGTCACACATGAGCGATGTCCTGGGAAGCTCATGAGAGACCTAGCACCCTGGGGTGTCACTGGGACCTGGACATGGAGGACCCTCTTTCTGGCATGTAACAGAAATATGGATTCCCCAAATGAAAGCGGGGGTCAAGCAGAAACCATCTTGGTTGCATAGTCTCAGTATAATGAGCCTTCTTATCAGTTAGGAAACAGTGGGGACACTTCCAAAATTCAAGTTTCCAGCTGCCAGCCAGGGCTCACCTTGCAAACAGGTATTTCCAAGAAGAGAGAAAAGCTATGTTAAGCCTTTCTGTTATTTATTCAACATAAGCTTCATTATTCCAATGGTTGTATTGTAGTTATGTAGAAGTATGTCCGTATTTGCAGAAAATACACACAAAAAGATTTCATAGTGAGGTTGGTGGTGCATCAAGTTGGAAATTCACTAAATGTTTCATAGGGAAAAAAATGTTTATGTGCCATAACTACAATATCTCTTTAAGTTTGAGATTCTGTCAAAACAAAAATATATTTTAAATATATATATGTAAGAGGAGAGAACTGATAGTGCTGTGAACTGAAGACTGGCCATAAGTTGATACATGTTTCTGGCTAATAGATATGTGGAAGTTATAATACTCTTCTCTCTATATTTGCTTATAATTTAGAATTCTCTATCAGATCAGATCAGATCAGTTGCTCAGTCCTGTCCGACTCTTTGTGACCCCATGAACTGCAGCACGCCAGGCCTCCTTGTCCATCACCAGCTCCCGGAGGTCACTCAGACTCGCATCCATCGAGTCAGTGATGCCATCCAGCCATCTCATCCTCTGTCATCCCCTTGTCCTCCTGCCCCCAATCCCTCCCAGCATCAGAGTCTTCTCCAATGAGTCAACTCTTCGCATGAGGTGGCCAAAATACTGGAGTTTCAGCTTTAGCATCACTCCTTCCAAAAAAATCCCAGGGCTGATCTCCTTCACAACGGACTCGTTGGATCTCCTTGCAGCCCAAGGGACTCGAAAGAGTCTTCTCCAGGGGAGGAGCTAAGATGGCGGACGAGTAAGACGGGGAGAATACTTTCTCCTCCACAAATCCATTAAAAGAACATTTGAATGCTGAATAAACTCGATAAAACAACTTCTGAATGCCGGCAGAGGACATCAGGCACTTAGAAAGACAGCTCATTGACTTCAAAACGAGAAAACGAGCCCTGCGGTAACTCCTTTTGCGGAGAACTGGCGCGGACACCAGCATTTGCTATTGGCAAGTGGGGGCTGGGCTAGGAGGAGCGGCGAGGCCTACATTGCTTTGAGAAAGGATTTGGCCTGGCTATCTCGGGCGCTATCTGAGCGAAATAACAGACTGTCAGTTATCTACTACATCAAAAGCCAGCCCTAACTTAAGACACCACCAGGACTACCTACGGAACAAGGGCTGCACAGAGTTGGCCGGCTGCAGGCCTCCCCTCCGGTGACAGGCAGCCAGGGCCAGAGGCGGGCAATTTAGCCCTAGAGAGACACTGTCTAACGGAACTGTGAGTAGGTTTCTGTGCTGACTCACGCTTCTTGGGGCTCTGGATGGTCAACATCTGCCTGAGAAAGTGCGCTGTTTGTATACCCAGAAAACTGAGCGGCGGAGAGGCGATAGTCGCAGCACCTGCGCTTGCTGAACGTTTCATCACCTGCGCTACTCGGATCTGGGAAGGGCATAAACGAGACTCAACCAGTCTGTGCTTCTGAGGATATCTGGTGCTGACCTGGGGTAGATTTGGGTGTCATCTCCCCCTCTGTAACAAGGCAGATCAGATAGAAAGACTGAAACGCCTAATAAAGACAAAAAAAATAAATGGCAAAAAAAATGAAGAGAAAAAGAAACCAGAGCTAAAGGAACAGGATAGATGCCTACAAAAAAAGGAAGAGATAGGATCACCTGAAAAGATCAATGAAGCGAAAATTAAAAAAAAAGTCTAGAAAGATTGAGAGTGCAAGAAAGGTTAAAAGGACTAGAAAAAAAGAGTCAAAAAATAAACATAAATAGCAAAACCTGAGGAAAAAAGAAAAAGGCAGAGTAGGATTAGTGAATAGAAGAGAATTAAAATAAGAGAAAAAAAAAAACGAAAAAAAAAGGAAATAGAAATCAGGAAAATCAAGCTAAAACATCATGAGTTCCAGAGAAAGAAAAAAGAAAGATCATGAGGAAATACTTGAGGAGAAAAGTTGAATTCCCTAAAAGAGAGGAAAATAACAAAAGAGCCTAAAGAAAACCAAGGCAAAAAAAAATATAATAAAAAAAAAAAAAAAAAAAAAATAAAAGAGAAGGGAAAAAATCAAAAATAAAGGAACCATAAGAAAAGCTGATCTTTAAAACTCTCAAGCCAGGAGGGAATGGCAAGATGTAAAAAGTGATGAAGGAAAAAACTACGCCTAGATTATTGATCAGCAAGGATCTCATCAAAGAGGAGAAAAAACTTACAGATAGCAAAGAGAGAATTTGACCACTAAATTTCTCAAAAAAAAATTCTCTAGAGCAATACAATAATAGTGGGAGACTTTAATACCCACTCATATAATCTGGCTGTAATAGAAAAGTAAAGAGGAAAACAATTTACTTATGAGCCTCAAAAAATCATTCACTCAGGAGAGTTTAAAAAAAAAAAAAAAAAAGACTATTTGTTCACTCTGTGGAGGTTTATTGACTATTTTGTGGGTTTGGTACCACTTTGGGTAGTAGGGAGGAAGAGGTGACAAATGTGATCCTGTCCTAAATAATATATTGTGGTAAAGATAGACTTACCAATACAAAATACCAAGATGTGCCTAAAGATGAGGACACCCAAACTGGACTTTTTGTTTCCTGAACTTTTCATTTCGAGAACAAACCTCCTAATATAAGATGAATTCACCATGATTTTTTTTAAGTGTTCTTTGTGATTAAAAACAGAAAGCCATTGGTTAAGAAATTACATATACTCCTCCCACCATCACTCCCCTTCCTTCTTCCCATTTCCCTCCCACCCTCATTGATCCTTTCCTTTGTCCATTTTCCCCTGCAAAAAAAAAAAAAGAGTCTTCTCCAACACCACAGTTCAAAAGCATCAATTCTTCGGCGCTCAGCCTTCTTCACAATCCAGCTCTCACATCCATACATGACCACAGGAAAGACCACAGCCTTGACTAGGTGAACCTTTATAACAAGGTGAAAAATCGAGTCAGCAAAGGTGTCTTCTAGGACTTCCCTGGTGGTACAGTGGATAAGAATCCGCCTACCAACGCATGGGTTCGATCCCTGGTCTGGGAAGATTTCACATGACAGGGAGAAACTAAGCCCCTGTGCCTCAACTACTGAAGCCTGCTCACCTGGAGCCTGTGGTCCCCAAAAGGGAAGCCACCCCAGGGAGAAGCCCACACATCACAACAATGGCTAGACTCAGATTGCTCCAACTAGAAAAAGCCTGAATGCAACAAGGAAGACCCAGTGCAACCAAAAATAAACTAACCTTTAAAAAAATTAACTCACTCAGGAAAAAAAAAAAAAAGATGTCTTTTAAATGTGGTTCTATCTGGGGAATGCCCTTGCAGTCCAGTGGTTAAGATACTGCACTTTCACTTCTGAGGGCAGAGGTTCAATATCTGGTCAAGGAACTAAGATCCAGGCAAGTGGTCCAGCTCAGGCAAATTTAAAAAACAATAAATAAGTAAATATGCATAAGTATTTCTGGAAAGGAAGAGAAATTGCATTTGGGGGATGCTTTACATGGTAGGTACAGTCCATGGGGTCGCAAAGAGTCGGACACGACTGAGCGACTTCACTCACTCACTCACTTACATTTGTCTATAACATTATATTTCTAGACACACAGGTAGAAAGTAAGAAATTCAGATAAGCAAAATAAGTAAGTACAAAACTCACCTCTATTCACTGTTCACCACTGCAGTAAACCCTGTAACACTTTAGTTCATATTCTTATTCTATATACACATATCCAGAAGATAATCTAGAATATAAACACAAGGCTATGTAAATATACATTTATTTATTTTAGCACAGATGGATATGTCCATATATGCACATATGTTCTACATAACATATAAGAGTATATATGCTATGCTATACTACGTTGCTTCAGATGTGTCCAAATCTAATACTGGCATGGGTTGCCAGGCCCTCTTTTAGGGGCTCTTTCCAACCCAGGGATGGAACCTGAGTCTCCTGCATTGGTAGGTGGATTCTTTACCACTAGTGCCACCTGGGACTCTTTAAGGAGTATAATTCTGTGCTTGCTTTTCCCCCAGGCAATGGTCTCCATCTTCCCCTTCCTATAAATTTATAAATTCCTATCTCATTCCTCCTATCTAAATTCTTTCAGTTGACCCAAAAATATCCTTCAGAGCTTAATTATCCAAACCAGTATCTACTCCAGAACCACACACTACATGTGGTCACTACTCTTAGGTCCCCACAACTCTCAGGTCTGTTTCAACCTGTCAACCTGTCAATTCCCCTTTGGATGAAACTGACAAAACACCCTCTCCCTGGGGTGTGTCCCGTCTTCTACTGCAGGTGGGGGGACACTTCAGGGTGGACACGTCAAAGGCAGCAGCGGCTTCATCTGCTTCCCATCTGGAGACCTGGAGGTCCTTAGGGATCCTGCAGCAGGGAGGGGGCAGCCATGACCCCTGGACTGGGGTGGGGACAGCCAGCTCCTGTGTTGCACGGTTCTCTCTCACCCTCATGACCAGAATGTCACAAATGTGGTGTCACTGTAACACTGTGCCCACATCCACCGTCTGCCCAAGGCTTTTAACCCTGATTGATAACTTTTGGTCCCATGATTTGCTTAGGGCTTGGGAAATAGGGTTCTGACTCTTCCATTCTCTTCACTGGAGAACACCTTCTCTTGATGTTCCCTTCTGTACAATTTTTCAACTGAAACAGCTCCTTACTCTGAACCCAGTAGTCACCAAGGCTGTAACATTGAATTTTTATTTAAAAAGAGCTGAGCCACTTTCGGCAAAACAATACATTTATTATCCATGATTGGCAGAGATATTCCTGATTTATTTTCTCCATATTTAAAAGAATTTCAAAATGTAACAGTTTTATACACCACGCGATCCAGGGTAGGGTTGGGGTCAGGGGACCACATCATTGTTCACAGGGTGGGCAAAACTCTCTGTCTCCAAACATTTTTTGAATTGGTTCACTCTCAACTGTGAGTCTTGGTCCTGGTCTTAAAATCTCACAAAGTGAAATTCATCACCCACGGGGGCTGGAATTTTTTCAGTCATAGGAATGAGCTACCAGTTCAGACATGAGGAGGGGGCTTCCTGCACGGGACCAGTGAAACCTCTACAGCAGGACTGGGAGGAGACAAGGGCAGAGGGCAGCGGGGCTGAACCAGAGGGCCACTGGTGAGGAGCCCTTTCATGACCCAGCCCTTCTCTGTGCTCACCCATGGGTTTCTAATCAGAAGAACAGGGCCTGCCTTACCAAAGTAGCAGGAATTTTCTTCTAGTAGGACCCTCAACTGGACCCAAGAGATCCCTGGATGGCCAGGAGCTACAAGTCCTTAATTAGAGAAACAGTGTGCCCGCATGCAAAGTTCCTGACATCTGTGGGGTGGTTGTTCTCCAAGGATAGCTCTTGACTAGGATAGGTGACCTGCACAATCAAACTGGAGTTGAGCAAGCTGGTGTTGGTAAGCTCGACTCCACTTGGCTCATTCTTGAGATCCATGACTAAGATTCACTGTTCCACAGACACAAAGCGAACACCCTTCTCAAGGCTGGAGAATACATGATTGACCTTCAGGGAGAAAAAGAGGTAAGCTCCATTGTGCCTTCAGAGGCTGAGTTGGGGGCCTTCTGGCAGATGGTATTTTCCCTAGATGGCTGCAACAATGTCTCCACTTCCATACATCCTTCTAGAATCATGCCACTCCTCACCCAAGGGTGGAGTCTAATTCCCACCTCCTTGCATCTGGGTGGGTTTCATTGTAACCAAGAGTGTGGTGGGAGTGATGCTGAGTGACTTTCGCCAAGTGACTTCCACAGCAGGATCACAGAGGCAATGCAGCTTCAGCTGGTTTCTCCAGCAGCCTCGTGGTGGAGCCCTGAGCCACCAGGAAGCAGCTGACTGCCCCGAAGTCGCCATGCTGTGAGGAAGCCCAACTAGACCACGCAGGGGGATCCCATGGCCAAGCTCGGAGCCTAAACCAAGAGCTGCCTGGCCAGCCACCAGCTGCTGTGTACACACTCACAGCCCACCCTGCCTTTTAGCTCCAGCCAGTATCTGAAAGATCTTCCCTGGTGGCTCAGACGGTAAAGCGTCTGCCTACAATGCAAGAGACCTGGCTTCAATCCCTGGGTTGGGAAGATCTCCTGGAGGAAGCAATGGCAACCCACTCCAATATTCTTGCCTGGAAAATCCCATGGATGGAAGAGCCTGAAATGGAACTTCATGAGAGACTGGAGTCAGAAGCTCCTCCTAGCAGCTCCTAACAGGAAACCATGAGAGGTTTCTACTAATGCTTTGGGCTCTTTGTATGTTATACAGTAGTGGATTAACATAGGCTCCACCAACCTCTCCCTTCAAATAGCTGTGAAAAGAAGAGAAGCAAAAAGCAAAGGAGAAAAGGAAAGATATAAGCATCTGAATGTAGAGTTCCAAAGAATAGCAAGGAGAGATAAGAAAGCCTTCCTCAGCGATCAGTGCAAAGAAATAGAGGAAAACAACAGAATAGGAAAGACTAGAGATCTCTTCAAGAAAATTAGAGATACCAAGGGAACATTTCATGCAAAGATGGGCTTGATAAAGGACAGAAATGGTATGGACCTAACAGAAGCAGAAAATATTAAGAAGAGATGGCAAGAATACACAGAAGAACTGTACAAAAAAGATCTTCACGACCCAGATAATCATAATGGTGTGATCACTGACCTAGAGCCAGACATCCTGGAATGTGAAGTCAAGTGGGCCTTAGAAAGCATCACTACGAACAAAGCTAGTGGGGGTCATGGAATTCTAGTTGAGCTATTCCAAATCCTGAAAGATGATGCTGCAAAAGTGCTGCATTCAATATGCCAGCAAATTTGGAAAACTCAGCAGTGGCCACAGGACTGGAAAAGGTCAGTTTTCATCCCAATCCCAAAGAAAGGCAATGCCAAAGAATGCTCAAACTACCACACAATGGCACTCATCTCACATGCTACTAAAGTAATGCTCAAAATTCTCTAAGCCAGGCTTCAACAATATGTGAACCGTGAACTTTCAGATGTTCAAGCTGGTTTTAGAAAAGGAAGAAGAACCAGAGATCAAATTGCTAACATCCGCTGGATCATGGAAAAAGCAAGAGAGTTCCAGAAAAACATCTATTTCTGCTTTCTTGACTATGCCAAAGCCTTTGACTGTGTGGATCACAATTAACTGTGGAAAATTCTCAAAAAGATTGGAATACCAGACCACCTGATCTGCCTCTTGAGAAATTTGTATGCAGGTCAGGAAGCAACAGTTAGAACTGGACATGGAACAACAGACTGGTTCCAAATAGGAAAAGGAGTATGTCAAGGCTGTATATTGTCACCCTGCTTATTTAACTTCTATGCAGAGTACATCATGAGAAACACTGGGCTGAAAGAAACACAAGCTGGACTCAAGATTGCCGGGAGAAATATCAATAACCTCAGATATGCAGATGACACCACCCTTATGGCAAAAAGTGAAGAGGAACTAAAAAGCCTCTTGATGAAAGTGAAAGTGGAGAGTGAAAAAGTTGGCTTAAAGCTCAACATTCAGAAAACGAAGATCATGGCATCTGGTCCCATCACTTCATGGAAAATAGATGGGGAAACAGTGGAAACAGTGTCAGACTTTATTTTTTTGGGCTCCAAAATCACTGCAGATGGTGACTGCAGCCAGGAAATTAAAAGACGCTTATTCCTTGGATGGAGAGTTATGACCAACCTAGGTAGCATATTCAAAAGCAGAGACATTACTTTGCTAACAAAGATTTGCCTAGTCAAGGCTATGGTTTTTCCTGTGGTCATGTATGGATGTGAGAGCTGGACTGTGAAGAAGGCTGAGCACCAAATAATTGCTGCTTTTGAACTGTGGTGTTGGAGAAGACTCTTGAGAGTCCCTTGGACTGCAAGGAGATCCAACCAGTCCATTCTGAAGGAGATCAACCCTGGGATTTCTTTGAAAGGAATGATGCTAAAGGTGAAACTCCAGTACTTTGGCCACCTCATGCGAAGAGTTGACTCATTGGAGAAGACTCTGATGCTGGGAGGGATTGAGGGCAAGAGAAGAAGGGGACGACAGAGGATGAGATGGCTGGATGGCATCACTGACTCGATGGACGTGAGTCTGGGTGAACTCCAGGAGTTTGTGATGGACAGGGAGGCCTGGTGTGCTGGGATTCACAGGGTCGCAAAGAGTCAGACATGACTGAGCGACTGAACTGAACTGAACCTCTCCCTTCATCCTTTTCCCCACACAGACTGACCTTCAAGGGCTCTCTCCTTCTGCACCATCCGATGTGAAAGCTATTCTTAGAGAACTGATCCAGGATAGTCTTGTTGACATCTAGAATTTGGACAATTAGCTGATATACATGGTTATTGCTTCTTCCTTCGAACCACCTGGGGGGAAAGGAAGACCTTAAAGGCTAGACTTGCCATCCCATCTCTTTGCGTGTCTGCCTCCTCCACCAGAGAGGCCTTCCCATGTCTACAAATTCAAAGTGGTGCTGTGATCCCCAGGACTAGCACCATCCATGTCCTTTGGAAGCTTGATCCCTCTGCCTCTGCAATGAATCCATCTGCACTAAACCCAGCCCCCAACTGGCCTGCATGTATATTCATTTTAGAAGTAATGACCTTGGGGTGGGAGGTGGGAGGGAGGTTCAGGAAGGAGGGGACATATGTACATCTGTAGCTGATTTATATATGGAGAAACCAACACAACATTGTAAATCAATTATCCAATTAAAAATAAATAAAAATTAAAAGAAAGAAGTAATGACCTAGAGCCATGCTCTTCAAGGTACCTCTTCCCACATTATTTCTTCTATGTTTCATTGGTGGCAAAGATGTTGAGCCTTTTCAAATCCTAAAAGATGATGCTGTGAAAGTGCCGCACTCAATATGTCAGCAAATTTGGAAAACACAGCAGTGGCCCCAGGCCTGGAAAAGGTCAGTTTTCATTCCAATCCAAACAAAAGGCAATGCCCAAAATGCTCAAACTACCACACAGTTGCACTCATCTCACATGCGAGTAAAGTAATGTTCAAAATTCTCCAAGCCAGGCTTCAGCAATACGTGAACCATGAACTTCCAGTTGATCATAGATAGAAGAAGAGAGTTCCAGAAAAACATCTATTTCTGCTTTATTGACTATGCCAAAGCCTTTGACTGTGTGAATCACAATAAACTGTGGAAAATTCTGATAGATGGGAATACCAGACCACCTGATCTGCCTCTTGAGAAATTTCTATGCAGGTCAGGAAGCAACAGTTAGAACTGGACATGGAACAACAGACTGGTTCCAAACGGGAAAAGGAGGACATCAAGGCTGTATATTGTCACCCTGCTTATTTAACTTCTATGCAGAGTACATCATGAGAAACGCTGGGCAGGAAGAAGCACAAGCTGGACTCAAGATTGCTGGGAGAAATATCAATAACCTCAGATATGCAGATGACACCACCCTTATGGCAGAAAGTGAAGAAGAACTAAAGAGCCTCTTGATGAAAATGAAAGAGGAAAGTGAAAAAAGTTGGCTTAAAGCTCAACATTCAGAACACTAAGATCATGGCATCTGGTCCCATCACTTCATGGAACTAGATGGGGAAACAGTGGCTGACTTTATTTTTGGGGGCTCCAAAATCACTGCAGATGGTAACTGCAGCCAGGAAATTAAAAGACCCTTACTCCTTGCAAGGAAAGTTATGACCAACCTAAACAGCATATTAAAAAGCAGAGATATTACTTTGTCAACAAAGGTCCATCTAGTCAAGGCTATGGTTTTTCCAGTAGTCATGTATGAATGTGAGAGCTGAACTATAAAGAAACCTGAGTGTCTAAGAATTTATGCTTTTGAATTGTGGTGTTGGAGAAGACTCTTGCAAGTCCCTTGGACTGCAAGGAGATCCAACCAGTCCATCCTAAAGGAGATCAGTCCTGGGTGTTTATCGGAAGGACTGATGTTGAAGCTGAAACTCCAATACTTTGGCCACCTGATGCAAAGAGCTGACTCATCTGAAAAAACCCTGATGCTGGGAGGGATTGAAGGTGGGCAAAGAAGAGGATGACAGAGGATGAGATGGCTGGATGGCATCACTGCCTCGATGGACATGAGTTTGGGTAAACTCCGGGGGTTGGTGATGGACAGGGAGGCCTGGTGTGCTGCGGTTCATGGGGTCTCAAAGAGTGACTGAACTGAACTGAACAGTGGTAATGATTTAAGGTATAATTTCCTTAGTGTTTTAAAAGCATCCAGGAGAATCTAAATAGATGAAGAGATACCCAGCAACATTCAAAGAAAACAATGTCTAATGTCCATCAGTGGTAAATGGATACATTATAGTATATTCAGTGAGATATTATACAGTCATGAAAGTAAACTAATTGTAGTTATAGACAATTATGGATGAATTTACAAATATGTTATTGAAAGAAGCCAGATCCACACTATGTATGACACCATATATACATTAATGTATTAATATATATTAATATATGTATATATCAGATCAGAGATCAGTCGCTCAGTCGTGTCCGACTCTTTGAGACCCCATGAACTGCAGCACGCCAGGCCTCCCTGTCCATCACCAACTCCCGGAGGTCACTCAGACTCACATCCATCGAGTCAGTGATGCCATCCAGCCATCTCATCCTCTGTCGTCCCCTTCTCCTCCTGCCCCCGATCCCTCCCAGCATCAGAGTCTTCTCCAATGAGTCAACTCTTCCCATGAGGTGGCCAAAATACTGGAGTTTCAGCTTTAGCATCATTCCTTCCAAAGAAATCCCAGGGCTGATCTCCTTTAGAATGGACTGGTTGGATCTCCTTGCAGTCCAAGGGACTCTCAAGAGTCTTCTCCAACACCACAGTTCAAAAGCACCAATTCTTCGGGGCTCAGCCTTCTTCACAGTCCAGCTCTCACATCCATACATGACCACAGGAAAGACCATAGCCTTGACTAGATGAATCTTTGTTGGCAAAGTAATGTCTCTGCTTTTGAATATGCTACCTAGGTTGCATATATGTATATGTGTATATATATACATATACATATATTATATATATATATACATATATATATATGTATATATATAGTATCACAATGGGTGAAACTGATCTATGGTAACAGAATTCAGGATGGTGCTATCTTTGGGTTGGAAGTGTTGGGAATGGGGCATGAGGGGTGCTGAGGGTGGTGTTTGCTGGCAACTTCCTTTTAACATTCTGTTCTTGACTTAAGTGAATGTGTTGAATCTGTGTTGAATCCAACAGGAATTTTCCAACCCAGTTTCCTCTGGGGCTTAAGGGAGGGTTTAGAGACTGAACTCTGCTAAGTACTAAGACTATGAGAGTGGTAAAGTCATTACTATTCCTTCATCTTAAGAAGTTGCTGTTTAGTCACTGAAGTTGTGTCTCATTCTTTTGCGACCCCATGGACTGTAGCCCGCCAGACTCCTCTGTCCATGGGATTTCCCAAGAAAGAATAACAGATTGGGGTGTCATTTCCTTCTCCACATGGGCTTCCCAGGCGGCTCAGATGGTAAAGAATCTGACAGCAATGCAGGAGACCCAGGGTTGATCCCTGGGGCAGGAAGATCCCCTGGAGAAGGGTATGGCAACCCACTACTGTATTCTTGCCTGGAGAATTCCATGGACAGGGTACAGTCTTTGTGGGCTACAGTCCATGGTGTCACACAGAGTCAGACACAACTGAGCAACTAACACTTTAACTTTACTTTTCGTTCTCCAGGGGATCTTCCTGACTCAGGGATCGAACCCAGGTATCCTGCATTGCAGGCATATTCTTTACCACTGAGCCACCTGGGAAGCCCAAGGGGTTGTTAGGAGGCCTAAATGACATCACCCATGTCAAGGTCAGCACTTAGCTAAAGGTTGTTTTTATAATCACGGTTGCTGGGCAGAGACAGAAATCTCAGTCTTTCCACTATCCAGGAGTTCTGGCCATAGGCCCTCTTCCTCTAGGTCCAATACTTCCTTCTTTAGAAACCACCTAATAAAGAAGGAGAAAAGTCAAAAAGAGACAAGTTCTCACTACCGCCCTGGTCCTTGGGGAACAGGGAGGGACATTTACTTGTTACCAGGACTGTGGCAGAACGGAGAAAAGACTTCAGGAGTGCCTCTATAGGTTCCCTCCATCATGCAGTGCATCACTAAGCTATGTTTTTGGAAGCCACGTGTTAAGTAAAAAAGACTTGTGCCCAGATTCGTCGTCCACCTGTGAGCTCCGTTACAGTCCCATGGGTCTCCCCTATGGTCCCCTGCCGCGCCCCCACCAAATACAAGGCCACCGCACCCTCCCTCCCACTCCCACGAGGACCCCTTTCTTGGGCTCCCGCCTAGGCCACGAGAGTTCCGGAGGAGGTTGTGTCGTCCCAGGATGCAGGGCCCGGGGTCGTCAGCAGGGGGCAGGCAGGTGCGGATGACAGGCCACAGGTCGGGGAGTTTCCAGGGCAGGATGCTCCGCCACAGGTCCCAGCTATCCACCACGTCTCGCCAGCGCCCGCACACCAGGCGGCAGTGCCGGAGCAGCGTGCTTGGGGCAGGTAGCTCAGCACCTCCTGGAGCAGCTCGTTAGGCAGTCGGTTCAGGTCCAGCACCTCCTCGGGTTCGCGGTCCGAGCAGCGACCCTGGTGGGCAGGCCCCCAGAGGCCCACAGGTCGTCCTTGCCAGGCCAGGCTGCCGCTGCTGGAGATCGTGTCAAGATGTCAGAGTGTCCATGACCTCCAGCCTCCACCAGTCCCGCCCCTACCAGCCACACCCCAAGGCTGTCATCCCCCCACCCCCTAAACCCCATCAGCCGTCTCCCAGCCTTATCCTCAAGTTCCCAGACTCCTCCCATCCCCTCCACTCTTCCCTACTTGCAACACAGTCGCAGGCAGCCAGCCCCCTCAGGGGCCGCGCAGAGCCCCGGCTGAGTCCCACCCTGCATCTCGGCATGCTGCTCCTCCCCAGCAGGCCATCACCTTGCTCCACATGCCCTGATTGCCTCCTCCGCCTTTTTCATACTCCTGTACTCTTGCCTGGAAAATCCCACGGATGGAGGAGCCTGCAGGCTGAAGTCCATGGGATTGCTAAGAGTCGGACATGACTGAGCGACTTCACTTTCACTTTTCACTTTCATGCATTGGAGAAGGAAATGGCAACCCACTCCAGTGTTCTTGCCTGGAGAATCCCAGGGACAGGGGAGCCTGGTGGGCTGCTATCTATGGGGTCGCACAGAGTCGGACACGACTGAAGTGACTTAGCATAGCTCTCCCTTCTTAAAACCCAGAACCACTCACTGGCCCTCATTTGCTCTTTTTGACTCCGTGGTCCCGCTGCCCATCCCTTCTCACTGTCCGGCCCCCTCCTCCCCACAGCTTCGACCCCAGCTGACAAGCCAGCTCCTCCTATCCACGCCTCCGGTATTCTCCAGACACCCTCTCCTTCTGGCTGTATCCAGATTGTGAATTAACCATCAAACAGAATCCGAAGAAGAGGAAGGGTGTAGGGTCACCAAGATCCAGAGTCTATCACTCTTAGTCCCCACCACTGGTCCCTTGGAGAGTCCCTAACCAGGCTCTAAGTAAGGACCTTGGTGTTGAACACCTGCTGTTACTTAGTCAGGTATCCAGGCAGGAGGTCTTATATTCTTTAGTTCCAGGAAGAATTCCCATCACATTCAAGGATCCAGCATCGTCACTAACTTGGAGATGCTTGCACAGGAGAAAACAGGCTCCAGGAGGAGCCAAATGCATTACCATTTGACTCCCTAAATGAGCGCTGCAATCAGTATAATCCAGCCAAACTTCATGGAAACTTTTATTACTGGTCAGATTAGCAACCTCTGAAGCAGGTATGACTATATCCTCACTTCACAGCTGAGAAAACTGAGACCAAGGGACCTGCCCAAGGTCATACAGCTAGTAGGTGAGAGAGCTGGGATTTGAACCTAGCCAGGTTCATGGTCATGGTCACTGTTTGTTGCTCTGCTGCCCAACTGATCCACTATAGCTTTCTGAATCCCAACCATTACATCTGAGAAGCATGCTCAGCAAATCGATGAGATGCACCCAAAACTGCAATGCCTGCAGCCAGCATTGGTCAACATGTCTGTCACTCAGTCATGTCCAACTCTTTGGGACTCCTTGGGACACACCAGGCTCCTCTGCCCATGGAATTCTCTAGGCAAGAATACTGAAGTGGGTTGCCATTGGTCAACAGGAGGGGCCCAATTGTTCTCCATGACAATGCCCAACCACACATCACACAGCCAACACCGCTTCAGAAGCTGAAAGAATTGGGCTATGAAGTTTTGCCTCATCCTCCATATTCACCTGAACTCTTGCCAATCAACTATCACTTCTTCAAGCATCTCAACAACCTTTTGTAGGGAAAATGTTTCCACAACCAGCAGGAGGCAGAGAATGGTTTCCAAGAGTTCCTCGAATCCTAAGGCATGGAGTTTTAAGCTACAGGAATAAGCAAATTTATTTCTCATTAGCAAAACTGTGTTGATTGTAATGGTTCCTATTTTGATTAATAAAGATGTGTTTGAGCTTAGTTATGATGACTGAAAATTAATGGTCAGATACTGCAATTACATTTGCACCAACCTAATAGTTAACTACAGAGGACGACAGAAGATGAGATGGTTGGATGGCATCACTGACTCAATGGACATGAGTTTGAACAAGCTCCAGGAGATGGTGAAGGACGGGGAAGCCTGGCATGCAGTCCATGGGGTCGCTAAGCACCACTGAGCTGCTGAACAGCAAACAGTTAACAAAATCTCCTCTCTTAGATGGGTGGGAGGGATTAGTAAAGGAGTTCAGCTCCCTACATGTAGGATTGAGTGGGGCAGCCCTGGGTGTGGATAAGCCAGCTCCTTCCCTAAGGTGATTCAGCCTTGATATGCTCATATCACCTGGAGTGAGGGATTAGATATGGTTGAGGAGACGGGAGATCAAATTAACCATTATAAGGCTGGATAATGGAAAAAGAGAGTTCCAGAAAAACATCTATTTCTGCTTTATTGATTATGCCAAAGCCTTTGACTGTGTGGATCACAATAAACTGTGGAAAATCCTGAAAGAGATATGTTGCCCTGGAGGGGAACACAAAGTAATATTTTGTGACCATCTGACCTGCCTCTTGAGAAACCTACATGCAAGTCAGGAAGCAACAGTTAGAACTGGACATGGAACAAACAGACTGGTTCCAAATAGGAAAAGGAGTACGTCAAGGCTGTATATTGTCACCCTGCTTATTTAACTTATACGCAGAGTACATCATGAGAAACGCTGGGCTGGAAGAAACACAAGCTGGAATCAAGATTGCTGGGAGAAATATCAATAACCTCAGATATACAGATGACACCACCCTTATGGCATAAAGTGAAGAGGAACTAAAAAGCCTCTTGATGAAAGTGAAAGTGGAGAGTGAAAAAGTTGGCTTAAAACTCAACATTCAGAAAATGAGGATCATGGCATCCAGTCCCATCACTTCATGGGAAATAGATGGGGAAACAGTGGAAACAGTGTCAGACTTTATTTTGAGGGGCTCCAAAATCACTGCAGATGGTGATTGCAGCCATGAAATTAAAAGATACTTACTCCTTGGAAGGAAAGTTATGACCAACCTAGATGGCATATTAAAAAGCAGAGATATTACTTTGCCAACAAAGGTCCATCTAGTCAAGGCTATGATTTTTCCTGTGGTCATGTATGGGTGTGAGAGTTGAACTGTGAAGAAAGCTGAGTGCTGAAGAATTGCTGCTTTTGAATTGTGGTGTTGGAGAAGACTCTTGAGAGTCTCTTGACTGCAGGGAGATCCAACCAGTCCATTTTAAAGGAGATCAGTCCTGGGTGTTCTTTGGAAGGACTGATGCTGAAGCTGAAACTCCAGTACTTTGGCCACCTCATGCTAAGAGTTGACTCATCAGAAAAGACTCTGATGCTGGGAGGGATTGGGGGCAAGAGGAGAAGGGGACCACAGAGGATGAGATGGCTGGATGGCATCACTGACTCACTCATGATGCACATGAGTTTGGGTGAACTCTGGGAGTTGGTGATGGACAGGGAGGCCTGGTGTGCTGCGATTCAAGGGGTCACAAAGAGTCAGACACGACTGAGCGAATGAACTGAACTGAACTGAGGATTTCAGATAAAATACTCTCAGCTCCCCACCTAACCCAGCCTCTAGGGACCAACAGCAGAAAACAGCCACAAAATTCACAAAACATCTTTGCCCTAAAGAAGTAATTCCTTCTACTGAAGCCACGCCTAGAAATGAAATAATCAAAACATTAGGAAAAATTCTGCCTAGAGCTAAATTTTCTAATCTCTACAACAGAATAATGATCAAAACATTGGCCTGTTTGAAGGAGAAACACACCAAGGGGGATTTGAAAAGAGAATCCTGGGCGGGGCAAGGACGATGGGGGCATTGGAGGCGCAAGGGGCAGAGGGCGAGGAGGAGGTGCTCACTGAAGGGAGGGGCTGCCTCGACGTTATGTGAGGGGAGGGCTCTCACAGGGGGAGATGGGCCGGGGGCACGTGATATGGAAGGGCTGCACCGGGGAGATGGGCAGGGGCAGAGGGGCCCCTTCCGAGGAACCATCCTGTCTAATGTCCTTGAGGGGGGGGGGGGGGACTGCTCCAGCCTTAGGGGGAGATGGGCCGGGGGCACGTGGAGGGGCTGCCTTCTTCCAGAAGAATCCATCCTGTCTAATGTCCTTGGAACTGTCCAGCCAGAACCTCCCTAATCGCAGACCATGGGAACATTCCTAATAAAGCTTCAGCCAGAGCTGAACATCTATCCCGTAGCATTACTGCTTGCAGGTAACTGCCCATTTAGAAAATATAAGTAATACGTAATCCCATATGTTTCCAAAGACATTTTTTTAATTTTTAATTTTTTGGCCATGCCACGAGGATAATGGGATCTGAGCTCCCTGACCAGGGGCCAGCGATCAAATCCATGCTCCTTGCAGCAGAAGTGCAGATTCTTAACTGTTGGACCTCTAGGAAGTCCCCAAAAGTGTTTTCCTGTATTTTGGGGGTTTTTTTGTTTGTTTGTTTTTGGACACGCCACACAACTTGGATCTCAGTTCCCCAACCAGGGATTGAACCCCGGCCCCCTGTATTGGAAGCATGGAGTCTTCCTCAATGCACTGCCAGGGAAGTCCCAATATTACAGTTGGTCTTTAAAGGAGAGAGAGCTTATCTTTTAGAGATTTACACTGAAATGTTTTTGGAGGAAACTGTATGATGTTTGGGAGGCATTAAGTCCCGTGGGAGGATGGATGGAAGTATAGATCCAAAAAAGAGTGACCATGTGGAGAAAAGGGAACCCTCCCTCACTGTTGGTGGGAATTAAATTGCACCAATATAAATTGGTGCAGCCAATATGCAAAACACTATGGAGTTTCCTCAAAAACTAAAAACAGTTGCCATATGATCCTGCAATACCATTTCTGGGCATATAATCCAAAACACACATGCACACAGTGTTCACTGCAGCACTGTCTACAATAGCCAAGACACGGAACCAACCTAAATGTCCACTACCAGGTGAAAGGATGAAGATACGGTACACAGATAAACACAATGGAATACTCAGTTCAGTTCAGTTCAGTTGCTCAGTCGTGTCCGACTCTTTGCAACCCCATGAATCCCAGCACATCAGGCCTCCTTGTCCATCACAAACTCCTGGAGTTCACTCAAACTCACATCCATCAAGTCAGTGATGCCATGCAGCCATCTCATCCTCTGTGGTCCCCTTCTCCTCCTGCCTCCAATCCCTCCCAGCATCAGAGTCTTTTCCAATGAGTCAACTCTTTGCATGAGGTGGCCAAAGTACTGGAGTTTCAGCTTTAGCATGATTCCTTCCAAAGAAATCCCAGGGCTGATCTCCTTCAGAATGGACTGGTTGGATCTCCTTGCAGTCCAAGGCACTCTCAAGAGTCTTCTCCAACATCACAGTTCAAAAGCATCAATTCTTCGGCGCTCAGCTTTCTTCACAGTCCAACTCTCACATCAATGGAATACTACTCAGCTACAAAAAATGATATCATGCTATTTGCAAGGATGGACCTAGAGATTATCATACTAAGTGAAGTGAGTCAGAAAGATCCCAACCAGTAACGCTGAAGAAGCTGAAGTTGAATGGTTCTATGAAGACCTACAAGACCTTTTAGAACTAATACCCAAAAAAGATGTCCTTTTCATTATAGGGGACTGGAATGCAAAAGTAGGAAGTCAAGAAACACCTGGAGTAACAGGCAAATTTGGCCTTGGAATACGGAATGAAGCAGGGCAAAGACTAACAGAGTTTTGCCAAGAAAATGCACTGGTCATAGCAAATACCCTCTTCCAACAACACAAGAGAAGACTCTATACATGGACATCACCAGATGGTCAACACCGAAATCAGATTGATTATATTCTTTGCAGCCAAAGATGGAGAAGCTCTATACAATCAGCAAAAACAAGACCAGGAGCTGACTGTGGCTCAGACCATGAACTCCTTATTGCCAAATTCAGACTGAAATTGAAGAAAGTAGGGAAAACCACTAGACCATTCAGGTATGACCTAAATCAAATCCCTTATGATTATACAGTGGAAGTGAGAAATAGATTTAAGGGCCTAGATCTGATAGAGTGCCTGATGAACTATGGAATGAGGTTCGTGACATTGTACAGGAGACAGGGATCAAGACCATCCCCATGGAAAAGAAATGCAAAAAAGCAAAATGGCTGTCTGGGGAGGCCTTACAAATAGCTGTGAAAGAAGAGAAGCAAAAAGCAAAGGAGAAAAAGAAAGATATAAACATCTGAATGCAGAGTTCCAAAGAATAGCAAGAAGAGATAAGAAAGCCTTCTTCAGTGATCAATGCAAAGAAATAGAGGAAAACAACAGAATGGGAAAGACTAGGGATCTCTTCAAGAAAATTAGAGATACCAAAGGAACATTTCATGCAAAGATGGGCTCAATAAAGGACAGAAATGGTATGGATCTAACAGAAGCAGAAGATATTAAGAAGAGATAGCAAGAATACACAGAAGAACTGTACAGAAAAGATCTTCACGACCCAGATAATCACGATGGTGTGATCACTGACCTAGAGCCAGACATCCTGGAATGTGAAGTCAAGTGGGCCTTAGAAAGTATCACTACGAACAAAGCTAGTGGAGGTGATGGAATTCCAGTGGAGCTATTCCAAATCCTGAAAGATGATGCTGTAAAAGTGCTGCACTCAATATGCCAGCAAATTTGGAAAACTCAGCAGTGGCCACAGGACTGGAAAAGGTCAGTTTTCATCCCAATCCCAAAGAAAGGCAATGCCAAAGAGTGCTCAAACTACCGCACAATTGCACTCATCTCACACGCTAGTAAAGTAATGCTCAAAATTCTCCAAGCCAGGCTTCAGCAATATGTGAACCATGAACTTCCTGATGTTCAAGCTGGTTTTAGAAAAGGCAGAGGAACCAGAGATCAAATTGCCAACATCCGCTGGATTATGGAAAAAGCAAGAGAGTTCCAGAAAAACATCTATTTCTGCTTGATTGACTATGCCAAAGCCTTTGACTGTGTGGATCACAATAAACTGTGGGAAATTCTGAAAGAGATGGGAATACCCGACCACCTGATCTGCCTCTTGAGAAATCTGTGTGCAGGTCAGGAAGCAACAGTTAGAACTGCACATGGAACAACAGACTGGTTCCAAATAGGAAAAGGAGTATGTCAAGGCTGTATATTGTCACCCTGTTTATTTAACTTATATGCAGAGTACATCATGAGAAACGCTGGACTGGAAGAAACACAAGTTGGAATTAAGATTGCTGGGAGAAATATCAATAACCTCAGATATGCAGATGACACCACCCTTATGGCAGAAAGTGAAGAGGAACTAAAAAGCCTCTTGATGAAAGTGAAAGTGGAGAGTGAAAACGTTGGCTTAAAGCTCAGCATTCAGAAAACAAAGATCATGGCATCTGGTCCCATCACTACATGGGAAATAGATGGGGAAACAGTGGAAACAGTGTCAGACTTTATTTTTGGGGGCTCCAAAATAACTGCAGATGGTGATTGCAGCCAGGAAATGAAAAGACGCTTACTCCTTGGAAGGAAAGTTATGACCAACCTAGATAGCATATTCAAAAGCAGAGACATTACTTTGCCAACAAAGGTTCTCCTAGTCAAGGCTATGGTCTTTCCTGTGGTCATGTATGGATGTGAGAGTTGGACTGTGAAGAAGGCTGAGTGCCAAAGAATTGATGCTTTTGAACTGTGATGTTGGAGAAGACTCTTGAGAGTGCCTTGGACTGCAAGGAGATCCAACCAGTCCATTCTGAAGGAGATCAGCCCTGGGATTTCTTTGGAAGGAATCATGCTCAAGCTGAAACTCCAGTATTTTGGCCACCTCATGCGAAGAGTTGACTCATTGGAGAAGACTCTGATGCTGGGAGGGATCGGAGGGCAGGAGGAGAAGGGGACGACAGAGGATGAGATGGCTGGATGGCATCACTGACTTGATGGATGTGAGTCTGAGTGACCTCCGGGAGTTGGTGATGGACAGGGAGGCCTGGCATGCTGCGATTCATGGGGTTGCAAAGAGTCAGACACGACTGAGTGACTGATCTGATCTGATCTGATGAAGTAGAAACAGACTCAAAGACATTGAGAACAGGTTTGTGGTTGCCAAGGAGGCGGTGTGAGTGGAGGGATGGATTGCAACTTTGGGATTAGGAGATGCAAAGTATTGTATCTGGAATGGATAAACAGGAAAAACCTACTATATAGCACAGGGAACTGTACTGAATATCCTCTGATGAGCCTTAAGGGGAAAGATTATGAAAATGAATGTACAATATATATGTATAACTGAATCCACCACTTTGCTGTACAGCAGAAATTAACACAATATTGTAAATCAATTCTACTCCAATAAAATGAGTGTTACAAAAGATTGACCTGCTCAGGCCAAGGGGCACCTCCCATGACTGCTGCTGCCAGGACCCCCATGCCCACAGCGAGCCACTGCTGACCAACGCTTCTGCAGGAGACCCTCCAACACTAGCAGATGAAGGAACCGCATCCAAAAGACAAGAAGTCAATTGCCCCATGGCACACAGTTTAGGTCTCACTTCTTTCTTGAATGAACACTTCTGGTTACGACTGGTTAGAAGATTCACCATGGAACCAGGTCACGGCTTTAACCTATTGTGTAGGGGTGGCCTCCTCCATGGAGGCGTCTTCCCGTTTTGCAAGATGGGAAATAAATACATGATTTAAATACATTATTAAATAATAATTAAAATGATTAAAATAAAATTGACCACAAATTGCAATAAACACATGAAAAGGTGCTTTAGCTCCTTAATCAACAGGGAAATGCAAATGAACACCACCCCACATCTATCAGAACTGGCTAAGCAAAAAATAAAATCCCAAGAATAAACCAGTAACAAAGAAAAACAACAACAACAAAAAACCAATAACAGAATAAATCAGCGTTAGTGAGATTGTGGAGTGATGAAATAAAATGTACATTTTGAGGCAGGACAAGAGAAAATTAAACACAGAATTCTCCCTATGTGTCTGTCTAATGTGCAGTGTTCAACTTCATTACACCAGAAGTCCTGAAAAACTGCAGTGTTCGCTCTATTGTAAAGATCATTTCCTTTCTCTTTCTTCTGATGTTAGCAGTGTCACTTCCCAAAGAGCGGTGTTCTTTCCCAGCTCACTTGGGGTCCTGCTGATTTGTTGCTTGCCTTGTACATTCTTACCTGGACTATGTATCCTTGGTGAATGTTACATAAAATATTATACGTCACTTTGTGGTACAATCTTTTGTCTAGAAAATGTATCAATACATAACTATACCTTCACCTTCTAACAGGTGGTACAGTTCTCAGATGTTTCTGAGTATCCACTTCCCCAGCTGTAATCCTGTTTTACTTTAATAAAATTCCCTTTTCCTCTTCTTGAGAGGTGAGGAATTTCTATTGACATTTTTCTTGGAAGAGTCAGCAGGATCTCAGAGACATCCAACAGAGAACATCTGGGGGCTCCCCTGACACTTTGAGCCCCAGTAGCTTCTTGGAATTCCTTGGGTGCTTCGGCATGTTCTGATATCCAGATATCACTGCTTACATGATGTTCTGAATTTTACTCCAGCTCTTTTTCTTGGGACTTGGAGTCCTGAAGGAGTGTGTGTGTGTGTGTGTGTGTTGAGTTGCTCAGTTGTGTCTGACTTTTGGCAACCTCATGCCAGGCGCCTCTGTGCATGGTACTTCCCAGGCAAGAATACTAAGGTAGGTTACATTTCCTTCTCTGGGGATTCTTCTTGACCCAGGGATTGAAACCACATCTCCTGCATTGGCAGGCAGACTTTACCACTGAGCCCCCAGGGAAGCATATATATGTATATTATCTTCTGGAGATACATATATCCAGAATACCAATGTAGGATATATTCCATTTTTAACTTGGCACATATATATACACACCAACACTTATATATATTCATAGATATACAATATATGTGTGTATATATATGTGAAAGTGAAAGTTGTTCAGTCGTGTTCGACTTTTTGCAACCCCATGGACTGCAGCCCGTCAGGCTTCTCTGTCCATGGAATTCTCCAGGCAAGAATATTTGAGTGGGTTGCCAGTCCCTCCTCCATGGGATCTTCCCAAACCCAGGGATCCAACCCAGGTCTCCTGCACAGGCGTTGCAGGTGGATTCTTTACCACCTTAGCCATCAGGGAATCCCATATGAATGTATGTGTGTATATATATATGTACATACGTATGTATACACACACATACATATGTGTCCCATCTTCTACTGCAGGTGGGGGGATTCTTCAGGGTGGACACATCAAAGGCAGCAGCAGCTTCATCTGCTTTCCATCCGGAGACCTGGAGCTCCTTAGGGATCCTGCAGCAGGGAGGGGGCAGCCATGACCCCTGGACTTGGGTGGGGACAGCCGGATCCTGCCGTTGCAAGGTTTTCTCTCACCCTTATGACCAGAAAGTCACAAATGTAGTTGTCACTATGCCACTGTGCCCACACCCATACCTGCCTAAGGTTTTTAACCCTGGTTGGTAATCTTTGACCTCATGATTTCCTTTCTAACTCTTCCATTCTCTTGGCTTGAGAATACACCTTCTATTGGTATTTTCTTCTGTACAGTTTTCCCTCAAAGGAAACAACTATTTACTCTGAACTAAGTCAGTGAAAAAGCTGACTTAAAACTCAACCTTCAAAAAACTAAGATCATGGCATTTGGTTCCATCACTTCATGGCAAATAGATGGGGAAACAATGGAAACACTGACAAACTTTTCTTGGGCTGCAAAATCACTGCAGACAGGAAATTAAAAGATTAAATTAAAAGCTTGGAAGGAAAGCTATGACAAACCTAGACAGCATATTAAAAAGCAGAGACATTACTTTGCTGACAAAAGTCTGTCTAGTTAAAGCTATAGTTTTTCCAGTAGTCATGTATGGATATGAGAGTTGGACCATAAAGAAGGCTGAGCACTGAAGATTTGATGCTTTTGAATTGTGGTGTTGAAGACTCTTTTGAGAGTCACTTGGACTGCAAGGAGATCAAAACAGTCAATCCTAAAGGAAACCCAACCCTGAATATTCATTGGAAGGACTGATGCTGAAGTTGAAGCTCCAATACTTTGGCCATCTGATTTGAAGAGCCGACCCATCAGAAAAGACCCTGATGCAGGGAAAGATAGAAGGCAGGAGAAGGGGATGACAGGACAGGATGGTTGGGTGGCATCACCAACTCAATGGACATGAGTTTGAGCATTCTCCAGGAGATGGTGAAGGACAGGAAAACCTGGAGTGCTGCAGCCCATGGGGTTGCAAAGATCCAGACACAACTGAGTGACTGACAACAAAGTAGTCAAGTAACATTGTATTTCTATTGAAAAAAGCTGAGCTACTTTAGGCAAATATTATATTTGTTAACTATGATTGGAAGATACATTCCTGATTTATTATCTCCATATTCAAAAAGAACTTCAAAGTAACAAAATAATTCTATCCACCATAGAATCCAGAATAGGGTTGGGCTCTGGGGACCAAATTCATTGTTCATGGGGTGGGCAGAACCCTCTGCCACTAAACAATTTTTTGAGCTAGTTTAACTTTCAGCTCTGAGTCCTGGTAGCAGTCTTGAAATCACAGAAGATTAGAGACTGGAATTACTCAGCCAGAGGGATGAGTTTCTGGTTCAGACATGAGGAGAGGGTTTCTTGGAAGTGATCAATGAAGCCTCTGCAGCAGAAACAGAGACAAGGGCAGAGGGCATGGGGGCCGAACCAGAGAGGCCTGGCACTGGAGGGGGGCGGCGGGTGAGGAGCCCTCTCACCATTTCCTTGTTTTCACCCGTGTGTCTCCACTCCGTAGAACAGGGGTTGCGTTCAGTCAATAACCCTGATGTAAGAATGTTCTTCTCGTAGTTTCTCACAGAAGTTAAAGACAGGGCCCAGTAGGACCCTTGATTGGACCAGGAGAGATCCCATGATGCCAGGAGCTACAAGCTTTTGATTACTGAGGTGGTCTGGCCAATGGTCCCAGCTCCTGGGAGGCACAGTCAGGTTGTCTGACAGGGACAGTCTGGGGACGGATCCGAACGATGACACTGGATTGGGGCCTGCAGACTCCACACTGCTCAGGCCATGAATCATAGCCCTCGACGCTGTGGTCAAACAACACGAAGCGGACGCCCTTCTTGATGTTGGTGAATGCATGCATGATCTGTAGGCAGAAAAAGAAGTTAAGTCCCATTGTGCCATGGCTTTCCCCTCAAAAGCTGAGATGGGGGCTTTCTGGCAGGTGGTATTTTCCATAAATGGTTGCAGCCATGTCTCTACTTCCACACGTCCTTCTAGAATCATGTCACTCCTGAACCAGGGGTGGGGTCTAATTCCCACTCCCTTGAATCTGGGAGGGTTTCACTGTAACCAAGAGTGTGGTACCCTGAACCACCGGGAAGCAGCTGGTTTCCTCGAAGCTGCCATGTTGTGAAGAAGCCCAAACTACTCCCAGCAGGGAGATCCCATGGCCAAGCTCTGAGATTAAACCAAGAGCTGCTCGGCCAGCTGTGTGCACACTCACAGCCCATCCTGCCCTTCAGCTCTAGCCAATGTTTGAAATGGAACTACATAAGAGAACAAAGTCAGCAACTCACAGCAGAGACCTAGTCATAGAAACCACAGGAGGTGATAAGATGAGCCTTGTTAATATTAAACTAGTAAATTTGGGCCAATTTGTTAGGCATTACAGTACCCCATTACGACCCCACCATTCTTTCCCCTCACCCCTGTCAGAGACTCACCCGAAAGGAGAAACTGCCTGTCCGTGGCCTGACGGGAAAACGTTTATGAAAGAAGTAATGCAAGACGGCATAGTTGGCATCTAGAAGCTTGACGACTAGCTGATACATCCGGTCACTGCCTTGTTGTTCTGTCCAGCTGCCGAAGGAGAAGATCTTTAAGACTGACTTGCCATCCCATTTCTCTGAGGGCCTGCCTGCTTTACCTCAATGGCCTTCCCATGTGGCAATCCAAAACAGTGGTCCCCCCAACAAGTACAATCATTACCTGCCACTGCTTGTTACATGGGAGCTTGGAACCTCTGCATACCAAGGAATGCATTTGGACTAAAGGAACTCCCTAGCTGGTCTGTATGCTATGATCGGGAGCTGTGCTGTTCAAGGTACCCCTCCTATATTATTTTTTTCCCCCATATTATTTCCCATTCTTTCACTAGTAGAAAAGGATGTCATTTCCAATGTGTTTTCTTAGTCATTTAAAAGGATCCAGGGGAAATCTAAATAAACTGGTGATGGAATACCCAGCAAAATTCAAAGAAACATCCAATGTACATCAATGCTAAATAGACAAATTATGGTATATTCATATAATGCAATATTACACAGTCATCAAAGGAAACTGCAGCTACCTATAATTACGGATGAATTTACAAACATGTTCATTGAAAGAGGCCAAATACAAACTATATTCTGCATGACTCCATATGTATTAAGCACCAAAATGGCAAAAACTGATGTTAGTAGAATTCAGGATGGTGTTTCCTTTAGACTGGAAGTGATGGGGAATGGGGTGTGAGGGATTCTAAGGGGAGGTTTGCTGACAACATTCTGTTTTTCAGGTCACTTAAGAATAAGGGACTATATAAATACACAAACAGGTAATTTCCTTTACAGAGACTTAGCATCACTTCAGTTTTTAGATGTATATTCTACTTCTTCCACAAAAGTATCCTGCTGCTGCTGCTGCTCAGTCGCTTCAGTCATGTCTGACTCTGCGACCCCATAGACGGCAGCGAACCAGGCTCCCCCGTCCCTGGGATTCTCCAGGCAAGAACACTGGAGTGGGTTGCCATTTCCTTCTCCCATGTATGAAAGTGAAAAGTGAAAGTGAAGCTGCTCAGTCATGTCTGACTCTTAGTGGCCCCATGGACTTCAGCCTACTGGGCTCCTCTGTCCACCAGATCTTCTAGGCAAGAATACTAGAGTGGGTTGCCATTGCCTTCTCTGCAATATAGTACTATTATCCTAACATAGTACTAATATATGTTCTTTTGACTTACCTTTCAAACTATTCTGTGCCAACCACACACACAGTTACAAATACCTATTCAAAATTTTTCCTGTGACCATGAAATGCTAAGTGTGGGGTACTTTTGTCCACCTGGGGACTTTGGGTCATACTGGACAGACTACAATGCAATTTGGTGGAGGCTGTCCACATCCACATAGTGTAAACTGGGGGTGAGCCACTCCAGTAAGACCAACATGACTTAGGATGACCTGGAGGCTGAAGCGAAATCCATAATAAGGCCCCGAAGAACTTAGTTCAGGGGTTTTCTTTTTCTATAAAACTGGAGCCTTGGGAGTCAGTGGTTAAGAATCCACCCTTCAATGCAAGGGACTCAAACTGGATCCCTAGTTGGGGAACTAAGATCCCATATGCCTTGGAGCAACTAAGCCCAAGTGCTACAACTAGAGAGCTGCAACTAAGATCCGGCACAGATGAATTAAGGAGAACAAAACAAAACTGGAGCATTATGGGATAGGAATTGAGAAGCATAAACAATGATGCTCCCACCAAAGGTGTGATCTGTAGCTGAGTAATTTTGTAAAGAGAACATAAAAGTGTACAGGATTTGGGATGCACCTCACTTAAAATCATCCAGGTTAGGTATCCCTTGGAAGTTCGTTCATAGACCCAAATTTCAAGACCATCATACAGAGCACAAGCTCTAAGAGTCAAACAAGTTCAAGCCTAATGCCAGATCCGGCCAAGCCTTTAGCTATGCCACTAGGAGAAGTCACCTCTACTTTCTCAACTACCCAATTTGAGATTTCAAAATACACATTCCCACAGGATCAAGGACCATGAAGGGTGCTGAAAAAACTCAAACTCCACAGCACTGGCTTGGTGCCTGACATATAACCCTATTTTTAAGAGGCACACTGTGACTTGCCCAAGGCCACAAAACCAAGAAGTCAGGGTTTGAACGTGTGAGAGGTTCTGGCTCCAGAGTTTGACCTCTTAGCCAACTCTATCTTGCCTCCATCTAAACTCAAGAAACTAAACCCATCTAAACTCTGTAAACTCATTCACAGATGAGATTTAGTTGGGCTCAAGCCCTCTATATTGAATCCAATCAGGCATCTTCCAATCCAAGTCCCTTTAGGGGGTTAGCAGAGGGCTCAGGGAGTAGACTTTTGCTCTGTGAAGGTGGCCCAGGCATTTCCCCTCCTACTTTATCCTAAGGGGTTGTTTAGCTGCTAAGTCATGCCCCACTCTTTTGCATCCCCATGGACTGCGGCCCACCAAGCTCCTCTGTCTATGGGATTTCCCAGGCAAAAATACTGGAGTGGGTTGCCATCCCCTTCTCCAGGGGATCTTCCTCATCCAGGGATCGAACCCACATCTTCTGCATTGGCAGGCAGATTCCTTACACTACTGAGTGATGTGGGAAGGCCCAAGGTGTTGCTAGGAGGCCTAAATGACAACATCCATGCCAAGGTCAGCACTGAACAAAAGGGCTGTTTTTAGCCTCACACTCACCGGCGACAGACAGAAATCCAAATCTTTCCACTATCCAGGAGTTCCTGCCACAGACCCTCCTCCTCCAGGTCCACAATTTCGCCTTTGTACCAACACCTATGAGAGAGAGAGCAAGATCAATGAGACCCAACAAAAACGCACCACCACCCTGACCCTGGGGACTAGGGACATTCACCTGTAGGCAGGACTGTAGCTCGTCTCCCCAGAAGTCTTCAACCTGGCCCCCAAGTCTTCCTCTTCCTCCGAGCTATCGCTATCACTCAGCACCATACAGTCCCAGAGGTCTTTTGTTACAAGAAAAAAGTTTGTGACCAAGTTCCTTGCCTGACCTCCAGCCCAAGTTAAGTCCCAGGGGTTTCCAGGGTGGCCTCGCCCCTCCGATCCTCCCAACAGGCTCCATCTCTGCCCCAGCCACCAAGTTTTAGCAGCAGAAAAAAATCCCTCTCACCCTCCCGCACGAGGATCGGTGCCTTTCCTGAGGTCCTCACCTTTGCCCAGGGGGTGCGCGGTGAGCTTGCGTCCTACGGGTCTGCGCTCGCAGAAGCGGCCCAGGATGCAGGGCCCGGGGTCGTCAGCAGGGGGCAGGCAGGTGCTGATGACGGGCCACAGGTCGGGGTGTCTCCAAGGCAGGATGCTCCGCCACAGGTCCCAGCTGTCCACCACATCTCGCCAGCGCCGGCACACCGGGCGGCAGTCCCTGAGCAGCGTGCTTGGAGGCAGATAGCTCAGTACCTTGTGGAGCATCTCGATGGGCAGTTGGTTCGGGTCTGGAGCCTCCTGTGGCTCGCGGTGAGGAGCTGGGACGCGTGCGGGCAGGCCCCAGGAGGTTGAGGCGCCCGTGGTCTCCTCGTCAGGCCCCGCGGCTGCTGCTGCTGCTGGAGAGCCAGCGTAAGACATCAGTGACCTGGAGCCTCCGCAAGCGACGCCCCTGCTTCCTGCACCCAAAAACTGTCGCCCCCACACCCCAGCAGCCGCCCCTTCAAGTCCCCAGACTCCCGCCCGTCCTTGCCAGCAGACCACCGCAGCCGCTCTCTGCCCCGCGCATCCCAGCGCCCACAGCCAAACCCGCTCTGCGCCCCAGTCTTACCCTGCATCTCAGCCAGTGCTCCTCACAAGTGGGCCTTCACCTTGCCTCACCTGTTCTCATCGCCACCTCAGCCCTTTTTATTCGTCCGCCCCTCCCTTCTTCATACCCAGCAACCAGGCCACCCACCCACCCTCCACTCCCCTACCCCCTACCCCACCCCCGCCCTGGCCTCTTTCTCCCAATGACTAGCCATATCTGCCTGCCCCTCCCTTCTCCCTGCCTCTTTCTCCCAGGCCTACTTGCCAGCCCCTCTTGCCCTGCCTCCCGGCCTGTTCTCCAAACTTCCCCTCCTTCAAACTCTAGTTACACCTGCAGGGTAATTATGGGACCAATTCACTGCAGGAATAGTGGAGGGAGGAGCAGGAGATGCCAGGATCCAGAGTCTGTCAGCCCCACCATTGGTCCTTTGGAGCATCCCTCACCAGGCTGTAAGACCCTTGGTGCTGAACATCTGCTGTTATTCAGTCAGGCATCTGGGCGGGAGGCCTCATATCCCTTAGCTAATGCAATAGTTCCCATCACCTCTAAGGATCCAGCATCATTATCTTGAAGATCCTCACACAGGAGAAAACAGGCTCCAGCTGGAACCAAATGCATTTCTATTTGACACTTAAATGAGTGCTGTAACCAGTAATAATCTAGTCGAACTTCATGGAGCCTCTTACCACCAGTCAGGTTAGTAACCCCCTGAGGTAGGTATGGCTATGTCCCCACTTCACAGCTGTGAAAACTGAGGCCAAGTGACCTGCCCAAGGTCACACAGCTAGTAGGTGACAGAGCTGGGTTTTGAACTTAGCCTGGGTGGCTCAGAAAGTAAAGAATCCACCTGCATCACAGGAGATCTGGGTTTGATCCCTGGGTTGGGAAGATCCCCTGGAGAAGGGAACGGCTACCCACTCCCATATTCTTGCCTGGAGAATTCCATGGACAGAGGAAGCTGGTGGGCTGCAATCCATGGGGTCCTAAAGAATTGGACATGACTGAATGACTAACGCTTTCACTTTTGGGTGGCTCTAGAATTCTTGCTTTCAACCTCTGTACCAACTCTATGTGATGAAAATAAAATATGAGTTACACATGTAATTTTAAATATCAGCAAGTGAAACCATCATAGATTTTTGCCCACATAGAACTTACCTTCTAAGAGAGAGAGAGAGATGGTGAAGAGGAGACAGAATAAGCAAATGAGGTGCTTTGGGGAAATCTCTTGTCTACCCCTCAACATCATCTTCACAACTGGAGGAAAATGGTTTTATTATGGAATAAGCGTGAAATCAGACTATGATTCACATGGGCCATGATAAGCAGTAGATGTGATATGTGAATGACATGTCATGTGTTGGAAGGTGATCAATGCTACTGGAAATAGATTAGGGAAGGGAATAAGGGGCCATAGCAGTCTGAGTGTGGAGACCTTGAATTCTGAGAGATGGGGAGACTATTATACAGGACAAATTTATTTTCAATATGTATACTGTCTATACAATTTTTCCTATTGAGGTTTTCCATCACGTCCCAAAGTGAAAGAGTGGAAGGAGCAAGCAGCTCCAACAGTTAACTCCTGACCATTCTGGTTTCATCTCTACTCCCACCCACTTGCTACCCCAGACAATATGAAGCAAATCTTCAAAACCACACCCTTCTATCCAGCAAAGTACATTACTTTTTAATGTAATGTTTAAACTGTGGGAATCTGTTTGATAATGAGATTATTAAAATTGATTATCACCTAATCATGAGTTCGAAAGGTGGTTTTAAAAAAAAAATTTTAAGTCCCTGGTGCACCAGTGGTTAAGAATCTGCCTTGCAATGCAAGGGACATGGGTTTGATCACTGGTGGAGCAACAATACCTGTATGCCACAACTACAGAGCCCAAGGGCTACCGAAGCTGGTGGGCCTAGAGTCCGTACTCAGCAACAAGAGAAGCAACTACAGTGACAAGCCTGAGAACCTCAACAAAGATACCCCCTACTCGCTGCAACTAGAAAAAGAAAGAAAGAAACAAACAGAAGTCACTCAGTTGTGTCCAACTCTTTGTGACCCCATGGACTGTAGCTGAACAGGCTCCTCCATCCATGGGATTTTCCAGACAAGAATACTGGAGTGGGTTGCCATTTCCTTCTCCAGCTGCAACTGGAGATAAATCTAAAAAAAAGTTTTAAAATTTCAAATAGGATAACAGGGCAGAAACGGACCAGCCAGATTCCATTCTTCAATTTCCTCCTCAGACACAATCTCTGTTAATTCCTGGAATTACACTCCATGCTGTACTCCAGTTTAAAAAAAAAAAAATGATTGGATTGCAAGGGCATACTGCCTGAATGATTGGAGCATAATGGCTCTCAGGAGTCAAAGGGGTACAAAGACCACAGGAATATTTGGGAAAAGTTATGGGTGCATTTGGGCTTCCCAGGTGGCTCAGTGCTAAAGAATCCGTCTGAGATGCAGGAGACATAAGAGATACGGGTTCCATCCCTGGGTAGGAGGGAAGAGCCCCTGAAGGAGGAAGTAGTGACCCACTCCAGTGTTCTTGCCTGGAAATTCCATGGACAGAGGAGCCTGGCGGCTACAGTCCATGGGGTTGCAAAGAATCAGACAGGACTGAGCAACCAAGCACACACATGGGTGCATTTTGGTGTCACAGCAGTGGGAGGGCCACTGGGTAGCTGTGCACAGGACAGCATTCCCCAGGAGAGAGCTGTCCTGGATTCCTCCTCCTTTTAGTCAATGTCCTGTGGATTTTCACACAGGAAGAAAGCCTGTTAATGTGAGCCTATAATCCAATTCAGTTTACATGTAAATGTAAAATGTGTTAATAGATGCTGAATGGCAATCTTGAAAAAGTAAATTGGAGCTGGAGGAATCAGGGTCCCTGATGTCAGACTATAGTACAAAGCTATAGTAATCAAAACAGTATGGTGGGACTTCCCTGGTGGTTCAGTGTTTGAGAATCCACCTTCTAATTCAGGGGACACAGATTCAATCCCTGGTCAGGCCACTACATATAGTGAGCCATGTTGGCTCACTACAACTACTGAGCCAATATGTCACAACTAGAGACAAGCCTGTGTGCCAAAATGAAAGATCCCACATACACAACTAAGGCTGTGTAAATAAATAAATAAATACTTAAATACTCCACAGCCAAATAAATAAATACTTAAAAAAAAAAAAAAAAAGACAGTATAGTACTGGCACAAAAGCAAACAAAGAAACAAACAAAAGGTCCATGGAATAGGATAGAAAATCCAGAGATAAATCCATGCTCCTATGGTCACCTAAACTATGACAAAGGAGGCAAGAATATACAATGGGGACTTTCCTTGTGGTCCAGTGGTTAAGAAGCCAATTGCCAATGCCGGGGACATGGGTTTGATCCTTGGTCCAGGAAGATCCCACATGCCATGGGGCAACTAAACCCGTGTGCCACACCCACTGAGCCCACATGCCTAGAGTCCACGGTCTGCAGCAGGAGAAGCCACCGCAATGAGCAGCCTGCACGCTATAGCTAAAGAGTAGCCCCTGCTCACTGCAACTAGAGAAAGCCTCAGGCAGCACGGAGGACTGAGTGCAGCCAAAAATAAAATACATTTAATAGAAGAATATAAAAGTGGACAGCTACATATAAAAAAATGAAATTAGACTACTTATTAACACCATATAAAAAAAATAAACTCAACATAGATTAAAGACATAAGTGTAAGGCCTAAACCCTGAGAGGAAAACATAGGCAGAACACTGCTTGACATAAATTGCAGCAGGATATTTTTTGACCCACCTTCTAGAATAATTGGGGCTTCCCTGGTGGCTCAGACAGTGAAGAGTCTGCCCACAATGCAGGAGACCTGGGTTTGATCCCTGGGTTGGGAAGATTCCCCTGAAGAAGGAAATGGCAAAGCACTCCAGTATTCTTGCCTGAAAAAACCCATGGACAGAGGAGCCTGGCAGGCTACAGTCCATGGGGTCGCAAAGAGTTGGACACAACTGAGTGTCTTCACTTTCCTAGAGTAATGAAAATAAAAACAAAAATAAACAAATGGGGCTTAATTATTCTTAAAACCTTTTGCATAGCAAAGGAAACCATAAACAAGAGCAAAAGACAGCCCTCAAAATGGGATAAAACATTTGCAAATGAAGCAACTGACAAGGGATTAATCTCCAAAATATACAAACAGCTCCTGCAGCTTAATTTAAAAAGAATGCAATCAAAAACTGGGTGTGAGACCAAATAGACATTTCTCCAAAGAAGACATACAGATGGCCAAAAGGTATGCAAATCTTTTGGTCAGCCATGTGGAGCAGGCACTGGTAGGGCAAAGTGTGTACAGAGAGCAAGAGAACAGCCATCTTGAGTGACCTGACCATACAGTCTTACTGGGAGTAAGCCCAAGTATCATTTGCATTTGTATTATTTACGTATTGTATAGCACAGGGAACTCCACTCAGTGCTCTTTGGTGACCTAAGTGTGAAGGAAATCCCCCAAAGAGGGGATACATGTATATGTATAGCTGATTCACTTTGCTGTACAGCAGTAACTAACCCAGCTATACTTAAGCCAACTATATTATTGTTGTAGTGAAGTGAAAGCAAAAGTCACTCAGTTGTGTCCGACTCTTTGCAACCCCATGGACTGTATAGTCCGTGGAATTCTCCAGGCCAGAATACTGGAGTGGGTAGCCTTTCCCTTCTCCAGGGGATCTTCCAAACTCGGGATCGAACCCAGGTGTCCTGCATTGCAGCCCGATTCTTTACCAGCTGATTCACAGGTTGTAAGGTGACTATAATAAAAAAAAGTAACAATAATTTTTTAAAAATAGACACTGAAAAGTCCAGGAATGCAATCACTCTGTCAGTTGGAAGAATGTCCTTGAGTTTGTTGGTACTTTGCTAGTTATTATGCTCCAATTCAGAAAACTACAAAATCTCCTCATGTAGGCAGTGCCAGCTCTGGGTCTCATGGAGCCTTAGGCATCCACAGAGAAGTCTGAACACCCTGGGGATTTTTCACATGCCTTGGGAAGGTTTTAAGATCCAGGCTCTGAATCAGATCTGTATCTGTAACAAATCCCCAAACGATGCTGATGACTGCCCTCCACACTTTGAGTACCTAAATCTTTTTGGGCTACCCCTCACAGGCCTACAAGGCCTGTGCTTGCCCAGCCTCAAGACCAAAAAAAGAACCCCGAGTCAGCAACAGAGACATAAGTAGTTTAATGGATGGGGAAGCTTACATATCTGAAGCAAGGTTCTAGAGCGACAGCCCACCGTGTGCAGAGGTTGGTGGGCAGAACACAGGGGCAGGATGTGGTGTCTATCTTTCCCCCAGGGTGGGGGTCAGGGTTGGGGGGCAAGATTGCCAGTTACAGGGGCATTGATGTCAGGTGGGCTCAGTAGTACCAGGGAAACCAGAAGGGCAAGTTCCTCACTGCCCCTTTGATAAGAACAATCAGTAGATGGGGCCTGGGCAAGTACGGAGGTAGGTCAGCCATGTGCCCGTGTGCATAGGATGTAGGTGGAGCAGGCACTGGTAGGGCAGAGTGTGTACAGAGAGCAAGAGAACAGCCATCCTGAGTGGCCTGACCATACAGTCTTATTGGGAGCAAGCCCAAGTATCATTTGCATATTGAAATACATATTCTTTTTTTGTTTTATTGTATTTATTTATCAATTTTTAATTGGACAATGTTGTGTTAGTTTCTGCTGTACAACAACTTGAATCAGCTTGATGCATACATAGGTGCTTCCCTGTTTTGCCTCAGATGGTAAAGAATCCACCTGTAATGCAGGAGATCCTTGGGTTGGAAAAATGCCCTGTGGAAGGGAATGGCTACCCAGCTCCAATAATTTGGCCACCTGATGTGAAGAGCCGACTCACTATTAAGACCCTGATGCTGGGAAAGATTGAAGGCAGGGGGAGAAGGGGACGACAGGGGATGAGATGGTTGGATGGCATCATTGACTCAATGGACATGAGTTTGGGCAAACTCCAGGAGATGGTGAAGGACAGGGAAGCCTGGCGTGCTGCAGTCCATGGGGTGGCAGAGAGTCGGACACGATCGAGTGACTGAACAACAAACCCACTCCAGTATTCTTGCACGGAGAATCCCATGGACAGAGGAGCAGGATGGGCTATAATATATGGGGTCGCAAAGAGTCAGACACAACTGAGTGACTAACACTTATATCCGATTCCTTCTGAGCCTCCCCCAGCCCCAGTTCCATCCCTCTCCGTCATCAAAGAGCAGGCAGCTGAGCTCCCTGTGCTAAATCAGCAACTTCCCACTGCTGCTGCTGCTAAGTGTGAGACCCCATAGACGGCAGCCCACCAGGCTCTTCCCACTAGCTATCCATTTTACACATGGTAGTGTATATATAGGGATATATCAGTACTATTCTCTCAATTTGTCCCACCCTCTCCTCCCCCTGCATGTTCTTTTAATTATGAATTTCTTAGAGGTCCAACACTTTCCCTGGCAAGCCATGTGGCAAAAAAAAAAAAAAAAAGAAAAAAGAATTTTAAATAATTATGAATTTCTCTCCTTTTATTTCACCTTTACCCTGTATACATTATATTTGGGACATTTTATTAACATTAGAATTCTTCGTGGACATAGGTTTCATTATCTAAGTATTTCATTCCAAGATTGTAAAGGCGGGCTTGATACATCACATGTCTGTTAGTCATTCAGTCATGTCTGATTCTTTGGGACCAAATGGACTGTCACCCGCCAGGCTCCTCTGTCCATGGAATTTCCTAAGCAAGAATACTTGCCATTTCCTCCTCTAGGGGATCTTCTTGACCCAGGGATCAAAACCCAGGGATCAAAACCTGTACTGGCATGCGGATTCTTATCCACCCTGCCGCCAGGGAAATCCCTAAGTATTTCATTTCAAGGTGGTAGAGGCTGCATGAGAAATTATCCTCCATAAAAGCAGGAAGGTTGCACTTGGCTCTGATCCAGCAAAGCCACAAGAATGGACAGGGAAGTGTTGAGTGGGCATGCAGGTGCATCTTTGAAGGTGTGTTTGGGAAGTGGGGAGTACGGTGCAGAGGGGGAGCCCTGCAAGTCTGGTTTGCAGAAGTAGAAAATTCCTGAACCTCAGAGTACTGGGAGGCAGGCTGCACGAATATCCCAAGGTCATTAGAAGTTCCACAAACTTGGTTTTCCTGGCCCTGGTTTACCTATCCTGTTAACAGGAGTAGAGCTGGGAGGTGTTTTGATTCCAGGGAAGAAACCTAACTGGGAATGGGCCTTTTGTGTGGATAGAGGGTAGGAAGGAGATAAGTAGTTAATAAAATCTCTCTCGGGAGGGTGGGAGGGATTTGAAGAGCGCCTCACTCCCTAGATTCTCTGGTGTAATATTCCCTGGTGGCTCAGAGGGTGAAGCGTCTACCTGCAATGCAGGAGACCTGGGTTTGATCCCTGGGTCAGGAAGATCCCCTGGAGAAGGAAATGGCAACCCACTCCAGTACTCTTGCCTGGAAAATCCCATGGACAGAGAAGCCTGGTAGACTACAGTCCATGGGGTCGCAAAGAGTCAGACACAAATGAGTGACTTCACTTTCACTTTCACTGTTCACTCCCTAGAGGTAGGGTTGAGTGGGGCAGCCCTGGGTGTTGGGTTCAAGCTCCTTCCTCAAGGTGCTTCAGTCCTGATATGCCCATTCTCTTGGAGTGGGGCTCGGGGATGTGGGATTGGAGATAAGATTTTAGGTAAAACCCTCTCAGCTCCCCACCCAAAAGTCTGTAGTGGGTGTGAAACAAAACTCATATTTATGGCAAGACAAGAAAAATTTAACATAAAAATTCTTCTCTGCCCTCACCTCTCCCAGCACCATGCATTGTGCATCGGCATTATGCATTGACCAAACCTCCCCACCAGCAGGAATACCTGCTCAACCATAAACAGCATTCTCTTAGCATCAACAAGACAACTCCTTCAAGGATAACATTCCTTCTTGACCTTATAAAGGGTCACGTGTACAAACACTGGGCACTTCAAACTGGATCATGTAAACTGTCAATAATACATCATTTAATGCACAGTCTACTGTCTCAAAAAATTTATATATAAACTGTGTCTTGATCACTACTGGACAGAACTGTTCTCAGAACTCTTTGAGATGCTCTTCCTAGGTTATAATCCTCAAATTTGGCTCGAATAAAAATTATCAGTTCTATCTTCGATCGACCGATTTTTCACTGACATGAGTCAAGAGCAGAAAAGAGCTGCAAAACCTTTTCACGCTGAAGAAGCACTTCCCCCTATTGAGGCTACACTTGGAAATAAAATAACCAAGATCTTAAGAAAAGTTTGGCGGGAGTAAAAAAGGTAAAAAAAAGTTTTACCTTTTCCTAGGTAAAACACAACAAAATAAGAAGATTTAAAGATCCAAGATCTATTTGAAGGGGAAACACACCTAGGGAGATTTGAGAGGAGAGTCCTGGGTGGGGCAAGGAGTAGGGCAGCCAGGGAGGGCCTGGAGTAAGAGCTCTGGTATGGAAGGTCTGCAGAGGGGTGGGAGGAGGGATCCAGCCTGAGGGGGAGATGGGCCTGGCGGGTGTGGCGGTCCTGCCTCCTTCCAGAGGAATCCACTCCCTTCCAGAGGAATCCACTCCTTGCTTCTCACTGAACTGTCCAGCCAGAATATCCATAATCACAGGCCATGTGAGCATTCCTTGGAAGGGTTCAGGCAGAGCTGCCTGCGTCTCAGGTATACCCTACCCAGTAGCATCACTCACTGGCAACTGCCTATTTAGAAACTATAAGTAATAGGTGATCCCATATATTGAAAAATACATGAATAATTCTTTCAGTGTGACATTGGTATTGTGGGTTCTTTAAAAAAGAGAGAGGAACTTCCCCAGCTGTCAAGGGGTTAAGACTCTGAGCTTCCACTGCAGGGGGTATGGGTTCCATCCCTGGTCAGGAAAGAAGATCCTACATACTGTGCCCTTCCCTGCCCCTCCAAAAAGGAAGTATATGTTTAAAAAGAAGAATAAAAATATTCTTCTCTCTATATACATTTGTATTTAGAATTCTCTATTAAAAAATTAAGTGAAATGAAGGTGCTCAGTTGTGTTTGACTCTTTGCAATCCCATGGACTGTAGCCCTCCAGGCTCCTCTGGCTATGGGATTTTCCAGGGAAGAATACTGGAGTGGGTTGCCATTTCTTCCTCCAGGGGATCTTCCTGACCCAGGGATCAAATCCAGATCTCCCACATTGTAGGCAGACTCTTTACCGTCTGAGCCACCAGGGAATCCCATAACAAAATAAGTAAAATAAGTAACCCTTTTTCAAAAACTTTATTTTGTACTGGGGTGTAGCTGATTAACAATGTTGTGATAGTTTCAAGTGAACGTCGAAGGGACTCAACCACACATATACTCCATCCATTCTCCCCGCAATTCCCCTTCCATCCAGGCTGTCATAACATTGAGCAGAGTTTCATGTGCTATATGGAACTTGTTGGCTATCCATTTTAAATGAATATAAATATACATGTAAATATTAAGAATGGTCATCTATGGATGCTTTACATTATTTTTATTGCCATTTATATATTTTTTATGGGCTTTCCTGGTGGCTCAGAGGGTAAAATGTCTGCCTGCAATTCGGGAGACCCGGGTTCAATACCTGGGTGGGGAAGATCCCCTAGAGAAGGAAAAGACAACCCACTCCAGTATTCTTGCCTGGAGAATCCCATGGATGGAGGAGCCTGGTAGGCTACAGTCCATGGGGTTGCAAAGAGTTGGACACGACTGAGTGACTTCAGTTTCCTTTAGTTTTTATATATTCTATTTATTTCAAATTGTTTATTGTTATCATTAGTCTTTTTTTTTTTTTTAATTGAAATAGAGCTAGTTTTTGGGCTTCCCTGGTGGTGCAATGGTAAAGAATCCACCTGACGATGCAGGAGATGCAAGAGTTCAAACTCTGCGTCAGGAAGATCCCCTGGAGGAGGAAAATGGCGACCCACTCCAGTATTCTTGCCTGAAAATGCCCCATGGACAGGGAGCCTCTTGTGTCAATGTCTACTGTACAGCAAAATGAGTCAGCCACACACACACATATATAGTTTTTAAAATTCTTTGTTAGTTTGTCTTAAATAAATCTAAACAATACACACAAAAGAATAATCATATATTTAAGAATAATATAAGATTCCAATGACTTCTAGGAGAAAAATTCAGTTTTATAGAATAATTCAACAGCTAATCATGATCATGATCATCATTAAAAAAAACAGTGACTTTGGGCTACTTGGTCCCTGGGAAGATAAAGAAGTCCCAGCCCAAGAGAAGTAAGCAACATATAAGGACAAAATTAAACACACTTACATGGAAAGATACTTTGGCACGCACAGTAACGACCGTACAAGAGGGACAGACAGGAACTGTAGATAACAAAAAACTGGTAACTATTTCCATGGTGAAAATTTTCCAAAGGAAATTTCAGGGTGAACTATGTTTCACAAATGGTTAGAACTCTACTGAGAAATGAGAGCTTTCAAGCTGGCCAAGTGGCATTTTAGAAGCTAGGGCTCCTCACCACCGCATCCTGGTTAATGGCGTGCCACTTTTAACGTGACCACGACCCAAGTGAATGCTTGAGGTGAGAATGGCCGCGGAGGATGTGTAACCATCGTGGACTATGCTTCATGTGTGCAAATAGATGAGAACACTGAGAACCTGAGTCCTCTTCAGCACACTAAGGGCCATCACTAATACAAATAATTAGAATCGGGAGAATGGATACGTGTATATGTATGGCTGAGTCCCTTCGCTGTTCATCTGAAATGAACACAGCATTGTTAATTGGCTACACCCCAAAACAAAATAAAAAGTTTAAAGTTTTTGGGGAAAAAAAAAAAAGAATTAGAATCACACACACACACAAAACAACTTTGTCAGCAAAGATGATTTCTAAATGTGGTTATTTACAGAAAGGGAAATTGCACTGGAGAATACTTATTTGTGTATAACACTGTATTTCTACACATAAGCATGTAGAAAATGAGAAATTTAGATAAGCAAAATCAGTAACTACAAAAATCACAACTATTCACCTATCACCATTGCAATAACCCTGCAACGCTTTAGTTCTTCTGTATATATCCAGAAGGCAATCAAGAATACAAATACAAGGATATATACGTATTCTATTTTAATGTGGCGTATATATATAATATATACATATATAAATACATATATAAATACCTGTATATGAATGCATATATGCACAATGTAGACAGAAGTATGTATTGCTGTTCAGTCCCTAAGTCATGTCCAACTCTTTGCGACCCAATGGACTGCAGCACGCCAGACTGTAGTATATATACATCAAAATTATATGCTTCTTTTTTCAGGCAATGGTGTCCACCTTTCCCTTCCTGTAAATGCTTGTTTCATATTCCTTCTATCCAAAGTCCTCCAGCTGACCCAAAAATATCCTCCAGAGCTTCCACTGCCCAAACCAGTATATCTGCTCCAGAACCACACACTACATGTGGTCATGACTCTCAGGTCAGTTTCAACCTGTCACACTTCCCTTTGGATGAAAGTGATGAAACACCCTCCCCCCGGGGTGTGTCCCATCTTCTACTGCAGGTGGGGGGACACTTCAGGGTGGACACATCAAAGGCAGCAGTGGCTTCATCTGCTTTCCATCCAGAGACCTGGAGCTCCCTAGGGATCCTGCAGCAGGGAGGGGGCAGCCATGACCCCTGGACTGGGGTGGGAGCAGCTGGATCCTGCCGTTGCAAGGTTCTCTCTCACCCTCGTGACCAGAATGTCACAAATGTGGTGTCACTGTGCCCAAGTCCACCACCTGCCTAAACTTCTAACGCTGACTGATCATCTCTAATCCCATGAGTCCCTTAGAGCTTGGGAAATCGGGTTCTGATTCTCCCATTCTCTTGGCTGGAGAATGCCTTCTACAGTTGTTTTCTTCCATACAGTTTTCTCTCAACTGAAACAACACCTTACTCTGAACTGAGTAGTCATCAAGCTGTAAACACTGTATTTCTATTTGGCTTTGGCAAGATTTTATTACCTATCAGTGACAGATATATTCCTGATTTACCCTCTCCATATTTAAAAAGAATTTCAAAGTAACAAAATAATTTTATACACTATACAACTCATAGCAGTTGTATATAGGGGACCAATTCATTGCTCACAGGGTGGGCAGAACCCTCTGCCTCCAAACATTTTTTGAGCTTTACTTTCAGCTCTTGAGTCTTGGTCCCAGGTTTGAAATTACAGTTTGGGGGCTGGAATTACTCAGCCACAAGGACTGAGCTTCTAGTTCAGAGGTGAGGAGAGGGCTTCTGGGAAGTGACCAATAAGCCTCTGCAGCAGGAACAGAAAGTCAGAGGGCACAGGGGCAGAACCAGAGGGGTCTGGCGTGTGGGGGGAGGGTGAGGAGCCCTCTCACCATTTTCCTGTGTTCACCCGAGTGTCTCCACTCTGTAGAACAGGGGCTGCATTAGAGCAGCAGCAGCCAGTAGACCTGATGTAAACATGTTTTCTCAAAGCTTCTCGTAGAACTTAAAGACAGGGCCCAGTAGAACCCTTGATTGGACTCAGGAGATCCCAGGATGGCAGGAACTACAAGCCCTTGATTATTGAGGTGGCCCAGCCAATGGTGCTGGAAGGCGTGGTCAGGTTGTTTAACAAGGACAGTCCTCTACTGGAGTTGACAGACCTGTACAATCACAGTGGCCTTGGGCACGATGATTCCATAGCCCTCAGGCGGGAACCCCATGTCCCAAATCCAGTGTTCCAGAGACACAAAGCGGACGCCCTTCTTGAGGCTGGAGAACACATGGTTGGTCTGTAGGCAGAAAAAGAGGTTAAGTCCCACTGTGCCATGGCCTTCCCCTCAAAAGCTGAGTTGGGGGCCTTCTGGCAGGTGGTATTTTCCCTAGATGGCTGCAATGTCTCTACTTCCCCATGTCCTTCTAGAATCATGCCACTCCTCACTCAGGGGTGGAGTCTAATTCCCACCCCCTTGAATCTGGGAGGGTTTCACTGTAACCAAGAGTGTGGTGGGAGTGATGCTGAGTGACTTTCACCAAGTGACTTCCATGGTGGGGTCACAGAGGCAATGCAGCTTCTGCTGGTTTCTCCAGAAGCCTCATGGTGGAGCCTGGGCCACCAGGAAGCAGCTGCCTGCCCTGAAGCTGCCATGCTGTGAGGAAGCCTCAGCTACAGCAAACAGGGAGATCCCAAGGCCAAGCTCTGAGCCTAAACCAAGAGCTGCCTGGCCAGCCACCAGCTGCTGTGTACACACTCACAGCCCACCCTGCCCTTTAGCTGCAGCCAGTGTCTGAAATCGAACTTCATGAGAGACTGGAGTCAGAAACTCTCACCAGAGCCCTCCTCATAGAAACCATGAGAGGAGATAAAATGAGTGCTGTTGATATTAAGCCACTAAATTTGGGGGAAATTTATTTTTTAGCCACAGATCATCATAAGCCATACCATTCTTTCTCTTTGCCCCTGGTCAGACTCACCTTAAAAGGGATACTGGTTGTACCTTGATGGATTGGCCTAGGAGAGAAATGATGTAGCCTGGTCTGCTTGGCATCTAGAAGTTGGACAATTAGCTCATACAGACAGATCGAGGCTTCTTGGTCTGCCCACCTGTGGGAGAAGGAAAATCTTGAAGGTTGAACTTGCTACCCCACCTCTTTGGGCATCTGACTCCGCTACCTGAATGGCCTTCCCATGTCTAAAAATCCAAAATGGTGCTATGGTCCCCAGGACTAGCAGCATCAGGGTCACGTGGGAGCTTGGCCCCTCTGCTTCCCCAAGGAATCCATCTGCCCTAAACACCCTCTCCAGTGGTCCACATGCACATTCATTTCAGAAGTAATGACCTAGAGCCATGCTCTTCAAGGTACCTCCTACCATAGTATTTCTTTCTAGTTTTGCTGGTGGCAAAAGGTGTCATTTCCAATGTATTCAACAGTGATGTTTAAGATACAATTTTCTTAAGTCACTTAGAAGGATCCAAGGGAATCTAAGCAAATTGGTAATGGGACATCAAGTAACAATCAAAGACACAATACCCAATGTCTGCTACTGGTAAATGGATAGATTGAGTGGGGGTGTAGCTCAGTGGTAGAGCACATGTTTGGCTTGCACAAGGCCCCTGGTTCAAACCCTGGCACCTCCACTTAGGAGTTTCTCCTTACTAGGAGCCACTGGAGAAGAGAATTAATTATTGGACTTCCCAGGTGGCTGTAGTGGTAAAGAACCCTGGGTTGGGGAGATATCCCTGGAGTAGGAAATGGCAACCCCGTCTGGTATTCTTGCCTGGGAAATCCCATGGACAGGGGAGCCTGGCAAGCTACAGTCCATGGGGTCGCAAAGACAACTCAGATGCTTGAGCACCTACGCACACATGGTATATTCACACAATGAATTATGAAGCCATGAAAGCAGACTGCAGCTACGTACAGTTATGGGTGAATTTACGAACATGTGGTTGAAAGAAGCCAGATACACACTATATACGGTATAACTCCATATATATACACGGCACCAAAATGGACAAAACTGACTTAGAATAACAGAATTCAAGATGGCGCTACCGCTGGATCGGAAGTGATGGGAATGGGGCATGAGGTATACTGAGGGTGGTGTTTGCTGGCAACATTCTGTTTTTTTTTTCTTTTAACCTTCTGTTCTTAATTTAAGTGAATATGTTCACTTTGCAATAATTCATTGACTTGCACACACAAGATATGTACATTTTTTGGTGCCCAAAATACAAATTTAAAAACAAGATTAATTTGAGATACATATATACACACATACACACATATATATACACAAAGTAGTAACTTCCTTCACAGAGGTATCACATCACTTCTTAGGTGTAAATGTACACGCCACTTCTTCCAGATTTTATCCTTATATAATAATATATGTTTATGTTCTTGTGACTTACCTTTCATACTGCTCTGTGCCAACAACATGCACACAAAGAATATAAGTAGAAATTTAAAATTTCCTAAGTGCTAAACTTTTTTCTTTTTGGCTGAACTGTTACTTTTGGCTGAACTGTTACAAGTGGCTGCCAGACGTTGCTGCAAATTGGAATCATATGGATTCCAGAAAAGATATTGTGTAGAAAGGAATTTCACTCTGTTCAAAGCTATGGTCATTGCCGTCTGACACTGAGAGGTAATCTCTGGATCCTTGCAATTTTACGTCTGATAGGAGTATCTCCATCTGGGATAAGCCTGCCAATATGGTTTGGTGGAGGCTAGCCACAACCACACAGATACACTATAATAGGGGCCAGCCACTCCAGGAAAACCAGCAATATGACTAAGGATGCCTCGTGTACCATCAGTTGATTTGGAGGCTGATATTAAACATTGATTAAAAAAACCCTATATACAATGAAATATTACTCAGCCATTAAAAAGAATGAAATAATGTCATTTGTCATGGATGAACCTAGAGTTTGTCATAACGAGTGAAGTCAGACAGAGAAGGAGAAATATCATATGACATCCCTTATATGTGGAATCTAAAAAGAGAATGATGCAAACGAACTTACAGAACAGAAACAGAGCCACAGACTTAGAGAATGAACTGATGGTGGCCGGGGGTGGGGAAGGATGGAGGGGAGGGATAGTTAGGGAGTCTGAGATGGACATGTACACACAGCTATATTTAAAATGGATCCCAACAAGGAACTACTGTATAGCACACGGAACTCTGTTCGATGTTATGTGGCAGCCTGGATGGGAGCGAAGTCTGGGGGAGAATGGATATATGTATGTGTATTGCTGAGTCCCTTTGCTGTTCACCTGAAACTATCAGAACATTGTTAATCGGCTAAGTGTGGGTACTCACTCAGTTGTGTCCGACTTTTTGTGACCCCCATGGAAAGCAGCCCACCACGCTCTTCTGCCCATGGAATTTCTCAGGCAAGAACGCTGGAGTGGGGTGCAACTTCCTATTCCAAGGGATCTTCCCAACCCAGGGGTTGAACCCAAGTCTCTTATGTCTCCTGCACTGGCAGGTGGATTCTTTAACACTAGCACAAATTATGAAGTTAAATAAAGAATTCTATTGTAAATATATTTCTGAAAGAGATGAGTTTTCAGAGAGGGGAAGTTTATGGTGGTTTGACTGAAAGTGAATGTGGTAAGACCAAAATTTCAAATTTCAATCTCACTTTGCCTGTTTCCCCAGAGGCCTTTACATCCAGGGACCATATACCTTAGTGAACGACTTTTTCTGTAAAACTGAAGGGCTGAGAGACAGGAAATTGGGAAAGCATAATCATACAATGCCCCCATCATAGACGTAATCTGTAGCTGAGTGATTTGAGAAAAGGGTACATAAAATGGTAGAGGCTTTGGAACTTGCCTCCCTTAAAATAATCCGAGTGAGGCATCCCATGGAAGGTCTTCATGGACCATCCTGGTTTCAAGACCATCAAACAGAGCACAAGCTCTGGAGTCAGACAAGTATGAGCCTAATGCCAGGTCCTGCCAAGCCCTGGCTGTGCCATCTGAACAAGTGACCTCACCTCTCTGAACTTCTCAATTCGAGGTTTCAAAACACACTTTCCCACAGGATCAAGGCTCATGAAGGCTGCTGAAACAGGTCACACTTCAAAGCACTGCCTCTGTGGCTGACATAGAACCCTGCCTTATGAAGACAGGGAAACGTAGGCACACTGTGACTTGCCCAAGGCCACAAAGCTGGGAAGCCAGGGTTTGAGTGTGGGAAGTTTGACTCCAGAATCTGACCTCTTAGCCAACTCTATCTTGCCTCCTCCTAAACCAAGTCCTTTGCACAGGATCCAACCTGGCATCTTCCCATTCAGGTCTGTTTGGGGGTCAGGAGAGGGTTCACGGAGTGGATACAGCTAAGTAGTAAAGCTCTGATGGTGGTGAAGTCATTTCCCTTCCTGCTTTATCTAAGAGGTTGTTGGGAGGCCCACACGCCTTGTCACCCATGCCAAGGTCAGCCCTGTTTTTAAAGCTGTTTTTGCCATCACACTCACCAGGCAGAGACACAAATCTCAATCTTTCCACTATCCAGGAGTTCCGGCCACAGACCCTCCTTCTCCAGGTCTAACACTTGCTTCTGGTAGCACCACCTGGGAGAAAGGGGGAAGGGTTAGTAAGAACCAGGCAAGAACTCACCACCGCCCACCCCAGTCCTTGGGGAAGAGGGATGTCCACCTGTAGAAAGGCCAGAAAGAGTCCTCCGGAACTAGCCAGCCGTCTTCCTCCCAGCTTTCCTCCTCTCTCCAGCTTCTACAGTTGACTGTCCTCCAAGGCAGGAGGGCATCTGTTAAACGAAAAAAGTTTGTGCCCAAGTTCCTGGCCTGCCTGCCAGCCCACAGATAAGTCCCAGGGGTTTCCTTGAGCCTCTCCTCTGCCCCGCACCTCCAAACCATCCCATGGGCACCCTTGAGACCTCTTTTCCTGGGCTCCCCACCTATGCCATGGGGGTTCGGGTAGAGATTGCGTCCTAAGGGTCTGCGCTCGCAGAAGCGGCCCAGGAGGCAGGGCCTGGGGTCGTCGTCGTCGTCGTCTGGGGGCAGGCAGGTTCGGAAGACGGGCCACAGCTTAGCGTGGCTGTAAGGTAAGATGCTCAGCCACACGGCTCGGGTGTCCACCAGGTAGCGCCAGTACCAGCACACGTGGCGGCATTGCCCGAGCAGCACGTTTGTGGGCAGGTAGCTCAGCACTTCCAGGAGCATCTCGATGGGCAGTTGGCTTAAGCCGGGCGCCTCCTCGGGTTCGGGGTCGGAAGCGGGAATACAGGCAGGCAGGCCCATCGAGGCTGAGGCCCCCGTGGTCTTCTCGCCAGGCCCTGCAGCTGCGGCTGCTGGAGAGCCAGGGTCCAGACATCAGGGACTTGGACCCTCCGCAGGCCACGCCCCTGCCTCCCGCACCCAAAGGCTGTTGCCCCCACACCCCAGCAGCCACCTCTACAAGTTCCCAGACTCCCAGCCTGCCCTTGCCAGCAAATCACCGCAGCCGCTCTCCGCCTGGCGCGTCCCAGGGCCCGCAGCCAACCCGGCTCTGCGGCCTGAGTCTTACCCTGCATCTCAGCCAGTGCTCCTCACCAGTGGGCCTTCACCTTGCCTCCCTTGTTCCCATCGCCACCTCAGCCCTTTTTATTCGCCCGCCCCTCCCTTAATATCCAATATCAGACCCCACCCAACCCCTCCTCCCCTCCCACTCCTCCCCTCCACCCCGCCCTGGCTCCATTCTCCCAAAGACTAGCCAGCCATTTCTGCCTTCTTCTCCCTTCTCCCTGTCTCTTCCTCCCAGGCTTGCTTGCAATGCCCTCCCAGCCCTGTCTCCAGGCTCTGTTCTCCAAACTTCCCTTCCTTCAGACTCCGTTCATACCTGCAGGGTAATTAAGGGACCAAATCCCAGAAGCCACAGTGGAGGGAGGAGCAGGAGATGCCAGGATCCAGAGTCTGTCTGTCATCCCCTCCATTGGTCCTTTGGAGCATCCCTCACCAGGCTGTAAGGCCCTTGGTGCTGAACATCTGCTGTTATTCAGTCAGGCATCTGGGCGGGAGGCTTCATATCCCTTAGCTTCCAGAACAATTCCTATCACCTTTAAGGGCCTGGCATCATTATCTTTTTTCCAATTTTTGGCCACACCAGGTAGCATGTGGGATCTTAGCTCCTTGACCAGGGATCGAACCCACATCCCCTTGCGGTGGAAGCATGGAGTCTTAACTACTGGACCACCAGAGAAGTCCCCAGCACCACTAACAAGAGATAAAACAGGCTCCAGTAGGAATCAAATGCATTTCTATTTGACTTCCTAAATGAGTGCTGGAACCAGTAATAATCCAGCCAGCGTATCCAGCCAGCATTCATGGACCCTTTTACTACCAGTCAGGTTAGCAACCTGGGGTAGGTGTATCTATGTCTCTACTTCAAAGATAAGAAAACAGGCTAAGTGACCTGCCCAAGGTCACATAGATAGTAGGTGACAGAGCTAGTATTTGAACCTAGCCAGGGTGGCTCTAGAATTCTTGCTTTTAACCTCTTTTCCAACTTCATCCAAAAATAAATAAATAAATAAAATGTGAGCTACCCATGCTTTTCAAATCAGCTAGTAAAACTGGACAGGGAACTTACCTTCTAGGAGAAGAGACATGGTGAACAGGAGACAGTGTAAGCAAATTAGATACTTTGGGAAAATCATTAAAAAAAGAATCTGCCAATCCCCCAACATTGTCTTCACAATTACAGAAAAGACTCCATTTTATTATGGAATAAGCATGAAATATACTGTGATTCCCTGGGCCATGATGAGCAATAGATGTGACATGTAAATGACGTCGCATGTTGGAAGGTGATCAATGCTATGTGAAATAGAGCAAGGAAGGGGAAAAGGGGTCATAGCAATCTGGGTGGGAGACCCTGAATTCTAAGAGATGGGGTGACTATTATATGGGAAAATTTTCTTTTCAATATGCTGCTGCTGCTAAGTCGCTCCAGTCGTGTCCGACTCTGTGCGACCCCATAGACAGCAGCCCATCAGGCTCCCCCATCCCTGGGACTCTCCAGGCAAGAACACTGGAGTGGGTTGCCATTTCCTTCTCCAATGCATGAAAGTGAAGAGTGAAAGTGAAGTCGCGCAGTTGTGTCTGACTCTTAGCGACCGCATGGACTGCAGCCTACCAGGCTCCTCCATCCATGGAATTTTCCAGGCAAGAGTACTGGAGTGGGGTGCCATTGCCTTCTCCATCTTTTCAATATAGACACTGTCAAAAAATTTTTTGCTATGGAGGTTTTCAAACATGTCCCAAAGTAGAAGAAGAATGGAAGAAGCAGTCAACCCCAACAGTTAACTCCTGACCAATTTGCTTTCATCTCTATTCCCACCCACTGGCTCCCCCAGGCAATTTGAAGCAAACCTGAGAAATCACAGTCCATAGCAATACACTGTATTTAAATTTTTTTTTATTTACTAATTTTTGTGGTGTAGTGCGATGCACAAGGGATCTTAATTCCCTGACCAGAGTTTAAACTTGCATCCCCTGCAATGGAAGGTGGACTCTTAATCACTGGCCCACCAGTGAAGTCCTAGCAACACATCATTTTTTAATGTAATGTAAAAGCTGGGGGAATCTTATTTGGTAATGAGATTATGAAAATTGATTGTAATCCAATTATGAGTCCAAAACTATGGCTTTAGAAAAATGTTTAAAAACTTCAAGTAGGATAAAAGGCCAGAATCTGACAAGTCATTTTCATTCTTCAATTTTCTCCTCCAGAGACAATCTATTAATTCCTGGAATTATACCCCATGCTGTACTCTGATTAAAAAGAAAAACAAATATAATTGGGTTCCAAAAGAGCCTACTGCCTGGAAGCTAATGATTAGAGAGTAATGGCTCCTAGGAGACAAGGCTGTACAAAACATCCAACGGGCCTCTTGGGAAAGTTATAGGTGTATTTTGATATCACAGTAATAGGGGTGTCACTGGGTAGCCAGGCACAGGACAGAGCCCTCCCAGGGGAGGACCATCCCGGATTCCTCCTGCTTTAAGTAGTGTCCCGGGTGTTTTCTTGCAGGAGGAAAGCCTGTTAATCCAAGCCTAGAGCCCAATTCATTTTGCATATAAGTGTAAAGAGGGTGAAAGAGGACAGTGAAAAAGCTGACTTGAAACTTAACATTAAAAAAAATAAAAAGATCACAGCATCCAGTCCCATCACTTTTTGGCAAATAGAAGGGGAAGAATTGGAACCAGTGACAGGTTTTATTTTCCTGGGCTCCAAAATCACTGCGAGAGGTGACTGCAGCCAAGAAATTAAAAGAAGCTTGCTCCTTGGGAGGAAAGCTATGACAAACCTAGACAGCGTATTAAAAAGCAGAGACATCACTTTGCCGACAAAGGTCCATATGGTCAAAGCCATGGTTTTCCCAGTAGGGATGTATGGACAAAAGAACTGGATCGTAAAGAAGACTCAGTACTGAAGAACTGACGCTTTTGAATTGTGTTGCTGAAGAAGACTCTTGAGAATCTCTTGGACTGCAAGGAAATCAAGCCAGTCAATCCTAAAGGAAATCCGTGCAGAATATTCGTTGGAAGGACTGATGTTGAAGCTGAAGCGCCAATATTTTGGCCACCTGATGTGAAGTGCTGATTCATGTGAAAAGTTTCCGAAGCTAGAAAAGATTGAAGGCAAAAGGAGAAGGGGGCGGCAAAGGATAAGACAGTTGGATAGCATCACCAACTCGATGGACATGAATTTGAACAAACTCCAGGAGATAATGAAGGACAGAGGAGGCTGGTGTGCTGCAGTCCATGGGGTCACAAAGAGTCGAACACAACTTAGCGACTAAACAACAACAACAACAGATACAATTCTTTTCTTTTCTTTTTAATGAGTCCTAATATTTTTTTTAATGTTTATGTTACTTATTTGGCTGTGTCTGGTCTTAGTTGCAGCATGCAGGATCTTTCATTGCAGCACACAGGTTTTCTAATTGTATACTGTGAACTTTCTAGTTGTGGTGCAAGGACTTAGTTGCCCTGAGGCATGTGGGATCCTCGTTCCCCAACCAGGGATCGAACTCAAGTCCCTTGCATTGCAAGGAGAAGTCTTAACCACTAGCTTACCAGGGAAGTCCCACAAACGTAACACTTAATCAGAGAATGCAGAAAACTGTGAGCAGCAATTTCTCTGGTCTTTTAAAAGGTCATTTTTGGGATTAATAGCATTGGTGTAGGATTCCTCTTCTAACCAGCTCTTTCTTACCCTCTTTAGGCAAGAATCGCTGCATTCCTAGAGTCTTTCAACCTTGACCGTGCCTTTGCTTCCATAACCATCCCACAGTGAAGATAAATGAAGCAAAGTGAGTGGTCTTGGATTTGCCCCACACCGAGTAAGACTTACCTAAGGGAGCATCTTGTCACCCATCTCCTGGAAGGGCTCACAGCGTCTTGACAGCCCTGGGAAGAAAGAGCTCTTCCTATTTGCTGACTGTGGAGGAGGTACTGGCCAGTCCTTTCAAAGTCTGGTCTCTCTTCCTGGCAGCAGGACTTGGAGGACACGAACAATAGTTTCCATGGTAGAAATAAAGGGGTCTGGGCTTCCCTGGTGGCTCAGTGGTGAAGAATCCGCCTGCTAGGGCACAAGGCACAGGTTCAATCCCTGATCTGGGAAGATCTCAGATGTCTCCGAGCAACGAAGCCTGTGAGCTACAACTACTGAAACCCATATGCCATAGAGCCCGTGCTGAGAAGCCACTGCCATGAGAAGGCCGCGCACCTCAACTAGAGCGGCCTCCACTCGCTGCAACTAGAGAAAAGCCTGCATAGCAGTGAAGACCCAGCACAGCCCAAAATAAAGAAAGAAAGAAAATAAAGGGATCTTCACAGACAGCTAAGAAAGAAGCCCTCCTCTCTGAAGGGCTATGTAAATTCAAATTGACTACATAATTGGCCTCAGTTTTGGAATATTCTGGCAGGCATAATTCACAGAAAGTAGGCCATTTAGATCAGAAGAACCAGAATACATCCTGATATTATGATATCTGTTTTGACCAGGAAGCATATGGTAGATTTTGGTGATTCTTTGTTTAGATGTGTAAAGGAAAAATCCAGATTTTTCCTTCCTCTGTAGGGAAAAATCCAGTTCTCCCCTGTTGCGTTTCTCTTCTGTGTGTGTCCTTTACTTCTCACACACAACCCTTCACTTCTGATACTCTGGTCGCCAACCATGTAGAGGTTATCCCCACAAACACTTCTCCGTGCCACCAGCTAGAAGTCTGGAAGGCTTACAATTTAACTCAATTCTGACTCTATTTGGGGCTTCCTAAGTGTCACTCTCAGCAAAGAACCCGCCTGCTAATGCAAGAGACATAAGAGACCCCGATTCAATCCCTGGGTCTGCAAGACCCCCTGGAGGAGGGCATGGCAGCCCACTCCAGTATTCTTGCCTGGAGAATCCCGTGGACAGAGGAGCCTGGTGGACTACAGTCCATGTGGTCACACAGAGTTGGATGACTGAAGCAACCTAATATGCACGCATGATACTATCTACCTGGAGAGAGTGTCAGATCTTGCAAGTTAAGGGTTCAGTCCCAAAAGTCTGCCCCTGCCATCCCTCCCCCATAACAAGGCCAGGTTATCAACAGTGCTTCTGACCAATTACCTATAGATCAGAAGTTCCAAAGACTCTCTCCCTGGGCTCAATTACTTTGCCAGAGCGGCTCACAGAACTCGGGGAACTATATGTACCATTTTGTTAAAAGATTCGATAAAGGATGCAGAGGAACAGCCCATTGAAGAGATGCACACGATGAGGTCCAATAGTTTCCTGAGTGCAGGAGCTTCTGTCCTCTTGGAGTTGGGGTACATCACCCTCCCGGGGTACATGTGTTCACCCACTTGGAAGCTCCCCAAGCCCTGTACTATTGCCCTCGTATGGAGGCTCCCTCATGCACACAGTCAGTTATTAACTCCATTGTCAGCTGATTCCCCCATCTGGAGGGTGAGGATGATGGGGGCGGAAGGGTGGGGTTTCTAAACATTCTAATCTTCTAATCATATCTTGGTCTTTCTGGTGACCAGCGCCCCCCACCCCCCATTCAGAAGCCTACCCAGAGTCCCATCATTAAAACAAAACATGCTCCTAGTGTTCTTTTTTGAAAATTGTAGTCATTTATTTATTATTTGGTTTCACTGAGTCTTCACTGCTGTGCTGGGGCTTTCTCCGGTTGCTGTGAGCAAAGGCTGCTCTCTAGTTGCCGTGCAAGGGCTTCTCATTGCGGTGACTTTTCTTGTTGCGGCACTCGGGCTCAGTGGTTGTGGTACACCCACCTAGTAGCTCCACAGCATGTGGAATCTTCCCAGACCAGGGATCGATCCCGTGTCCCCTGCTTTGGCAGGCTGTTTCTCAACCACTGGACACCAGGGAAGTCTGCTCTTCATGTTCTTATCACTTAGGAAATTACAAAGGTTTCAGGATTTCTGTGCCAAGAACCAGGGGTAGAGACCAATGCATATATTTTCTATCATCTCACAGACTACATGGGATTCTGTTTCAAGCCATAAAATGCAATACTCCTTTATGCGTTTTTTTTTTTTTTTTTAAAAGCCCTGGGCAAAAAGCAGTAAAGACTACCTTTGACCTGGAATAGAGAGGGGGAGCAGGGAGACCACAGGACGGGATGCACAGGTGAAAAAAAACCTGTGGTGGCCACACGCCAGCTTTGGGTGCTGTGGACTGGAGGCTGAAGGGCGGTGAGAGCTGATGCTCAGATCCACCTACTAGGCTTCAGCTAAGGGGCGGTGGCGCAGTTCCTGACACATAGTCCTGAACTTGCCCTGCGTCCAGGTGAGCGGGCGAGAGGCCTCCCCAGTCAGCATGCCAGCACTGTTCTGGCCGGCCAGCCAGGGGGAGCCAGCCCCTTGCCAGTCTGCTCAACTGGACTGGGGTCCAGCCACAGGGTTCCAGGGTGACCCTATTTAGGCAAGAGTCCTAGAGCTCCTCAGGACTTCCAGCCCACCCCATGCACCAGGGTTGATGGTGGGAGCAGAGGCAGAGCCCTCCAAAGGGACAAGAAACAGGATGGGACCCACAGGGGTGCTGTTCTAAAGTCAGGGTACCTTGGGACTTTGCTGGTGATCCAGTGGTTAAGACTCTGCACTTCCACTGCAAGGGGCATAGGTTTGATCCTTGGTTGGGGAACTAAGATCCCATAAGCCATGCAACTCGGGCAAGAAAATATGTTTTTTAAAAATCCAGCAAACTCAGAGAACCCTGCTTAGGGTACCCTGCAGCCCTAGCTTAGAGAATTTCCAGGAAAGTGCTACCAAGGGCAAGGCCCCACTTCTTGGTGTAAGGATGCCCCTGATGGGGTGCAAGAATCAGAGAAGTCCAGGGGGACTCTAAGGTTACCAAAAATGGAAGAGCTTTCTCTGCTATTTATTGAGACAAGAAGTTATGGGGAAGAAAGTTGGTGGGGAAAGGCGTAAGGAAATCAGGGCTCAATTTGAGGGAAACGGAGGCTCGGGAAAGTCTAAAGGCGTAGAGTGAGAGAATTCCCTGGCAGTCCAGTGGTGAAGATGCTGAGCTTTCACCTCCAAGGCCCCGGGCTAGGGTTACAGTTTGATCCCTGGTTGGGGAACTAAAATCCAGCAAGCCAAGAGGTGCAGGCAAAAAAAAAAAGGAAAAATAGGAAAACAAAAAACGCAGGCACAGAGTAAAGATGTAACCCAGTTTTGTCTCTTAGATCCTAGATAACACTCCCTGTGAGGTACGATTTTTCAAGCATTTATGATGCACCAGACCTAGTGCTGCACATTTCATGAGTGATCTCATATACTCATATACTTCCCAAATTGGACATTCTTTTTTTTTCCCAATATTTTATTTATTTATCTGTCTGGGCCCAGGTCTTACTTGTAGCACTCGGGTTCTCCCATTGTTGCAGCATGCGGGATCTTTTCATTGTGGCATGCGGGGCCTAATTCCCTGACCAGGGATTGCACCCGGGCCCCCTGCATTGGGAGCCCAGAGTCTTAGCCACTGGACTAGCAGGGAAGTTCCCCAACAGTGGACATTCTGATCCTGTGTTAGGAGGAAAAAGACGGGGCTCAGAAAGACCTCGCACATGGCCTCAGATGAAGGATGTGGCAGAGATCAGTCAGCTTTGAGTCCAAATTCATTGGACCGTTACTCTTTTTCTGTCCTTGGTCAGGTTTACTTGAGGCTTCTTCATTCAGGAAGGGAAGGCACCCTTGTCACCCAGGGGGCCTGGGGCTAATTCCTGCTATTTTATTTGCATTGTTAACACCCAACTGGCCCCAGGCACGAGCAGTCCAGGTGCCACCAACCCTGCAGGGTTTCACGCAAAGACCTGTGGGAGAGGCACTCGGGAAGGCACCACTCGGCTTGGGCAACCCCAAATCAGCCATTGTTCACCCCCACAGGAGTGGTTCCTGAGGTGCCAGAATGGGTGACCTCATGGTGAACCGTGCCCGAGGCCTGCCTGGCGCCCGGGCCAAGAGTCCCACTCTTGAGTCTTCCTCGCCCACTTCCAACCTCTCAGCAAATGCTGTAGGCTCCACTTCACAAAATCTCTCCAGAGCCTGGGACTTCCCTGTGTTCCAGTGGCTAAGACTCTGAGGTCACTGTGCAGGGGCCCCAGGGTTCAATCCCTGATCAGGGAACTAGACCCCACATGCCACAACTTAAGCCCTGGTGAAGCCAAATAAATATTTCTAAAAAATCTGTCCAGAACCCAGACACTTCTGCCCCCACCATGGTCCTGTCCATCCTCACCTCTTGTCTGGACTAGGGTCTCCCTGCCCACCAAGGTGCCCCCACCCCCACTGAGAAAAGGTCAAAGTCCTCACTGTAACCCATGATCTGCCCCATAACTTCTCTGACCCCGGCCCCCATTCTCCCCCTTGCTCACCTGGCCCCAGCCACTCAGGCCTCTTTGCTATTCTGTGACCGCATCAAGCGTACTCCACCTCAGGGCCTTTCACTGGCTGTTCCCTCCCCTTGGAACACCCTTCCCCAGGTACCCCCAGTGGCTCTTTCTCTCCCCTCCTTTGATTCCTTTTTTTAAAGATTTTTTTGTTTAATGCGGATCAGTTTTATTATTTTTTTAATTAATTAATTTTTTTTAAATTGGAGGCTAATTCTTTACAATATTATACTGGTTTTTGCCATACATTAACACGAATCAGCCATGAGTGTACCTGTGTTCCCCATCCTGAACCCCCCTTCCATCTCCCTCCCCATCCCATCCCTCAGAGTCATCCCAGTGCTCCAGCCCTGAGCACCCTGTCTCATGCATGAACCTGGACTGGTGATCTATTTCACCCATGATAATATACATGTTTCCACAGTTTTAAAGGATGTATTTGATTTGTTACAATATTGTTTCCGTTTTGTGTTTTGGCTTTTTGGGTGGTGTGGCATGTGGAATCTTAGCTCCCCGACCAGGGATTGAACGTGCACCCCCTACACTGGGGGCGAAGTCTTAACCACTGGACCACCAGGAAAGTCCCTCCCACTTTGACCTTTGCTGGAGAATCACCTTTTTGGCTATACTTCTTCTGACCACCATGTTTAATATTACTACCCCAACCTTTCTAAGCCCCTTAACCTGCTCTGCTTTTTTCAGGGAAGCCTTCCTGAAAAGGAAAAATTCCGTTTTCAATCTCCTGAATAGGGAAAATCCCAGTTTTTCTCTACTGTGTGGATCTTTATGCTGTGAGTCTCTTTTATGACCTACACACACACTCCTAATCACCAAATGTGTGTAGAGTTATCCACAGCCAGGTGATTCTCTGAGATACTAGCTGTGTGTCCTACAATTTAACTCAACTCTTTTGCGATTGAGCCAGAGATAGCATAAGATCCCACACGTTAAGGGCTTAGTGCCAAGAAACTGCCCACCTCCCACCAGACATGCACTCTCCAGGTGTGCATTCAGGTCCATTTTTTTGATGAGTCCCCACAGTATGGGGGATCTTAGTTCCTGGACTAGGGATCGAACTCACACTCCCTGCATTGGACGCACAGGGTCTTAACCACTAAATCACTAAGGAAGTCCCCAGATGTCAGTCAAGAGCCTAAGTTATCACCCGGCTTCTGACCAACTGGCTGTAGATCAGAGGTTTCAAAGAGCCTTTCCTTGGGTTTAATTAAGTTGCTAGAGTGGCTCACAGAAGTTAGGGGAACTCTTAGGCTTACCAGTTTATTGAAGGAAAGGATATAGATGAATAGCCAGGTGGAAGAGGTGCACAGGGCAAGGTAGGGGGAGAGGGCACAGGGCATCCATGCTCTCTCCAGGTGTACCACCTCCCAGCACCTCCACCTGCTTACCAACCCAGAAGCTCTCCAAACACCATGCTATGGGGATTTTACAAAGATCCCTGGTGTAGACTAATTATTAACTCCATTTCCAGCCTCCCTCCCCTGAAGGACAAGGGGTAAGGATGCCCCATCTCCCCAACACCACTGACACAGGAGCAAACACTTCTGTCTCCAACCCTGGTAGCAACCCTGGCCTTGTTAGCTCCCCTCAGACACCCAGCCAATCATCCCTGACTTCGTTTCTACATCTCTGGGCCAGTTTCCCACCCTTGACAAAGCAATCCCCTGGAAAATGTCATTTATTTAATCTCAGACCAGCATCTGAGTGGGACATGCTGGTGAGATTTTAGGTGGACACAAAATGAACCTTTGTGATCTAACTAGATCCATACTGTCTTTGCCAAAATATTCATTGATACTGACTTTCCCTTCACAGTAGTGATATAAAGTTGCCTTTCCCAGAGGGCGCAATGGTGAAGAATCTGCCTGCCAATGCTGGAGATGCACTGGATTCTATCCCTGAGTCAGAAAGATTTCCTGGAGGAGGAAATAGCAACCCACTCGAGTATGCTTGCCAGGAAAATTCCATGGACAGTGGAGCCTGGTGGGCTCCATGGGGTTTCAAAGAGTCGGACACGACTGAAGGACTTAGCATGTATGCCTGCTAAGTAAATAATTGTTCAAGTAGTCCTTGAATATGGCTAAAAATCTCAAGTGGTACTTGAGCCACTGAGGTTTGGGAAATTTGACCTTAGAGAAACCCAGCACTGCTTCCCTCTGTCAGGTAATGGCCCTAGTTTGTGTGGGTTTTGCTTGAGATTCACCCTTCTTTCTTGGGTCTTCCCTTCATATGCATGGGTGTCAAGCACCAAGGTGAAGGCTGATGGTTATCACTAAGCAGCCATATCTCTGTTACAAAGAGATCATATCGACTGTGATTCAAAGTCAGCTGAGACTTGTAGGAAACCTCTACTTAAGTGGCACAGGTAATGGTCACACTCCTCTTTCGTAATGCCCCTGCCAGTGTGGGGACAGGGCTGTGGACTGTTGGACTAAGCTTTCGAAAGAGAGAGACCTGGGTTCAAATCCAGGCTTCCCCACATACTAGCCATGTGATGTGGACAAGCTACCTAATCTCTCTGACTTTTGTTTCCTCATCTGTAAAATGACTAATAATGAAAACAACTTCCTGTACTACGAGAACTAAATGAGATAAGGAATATAAAATGCTTCGAGTATTCAAAACAAGGAAGACAAATGAAACGACCCCATGAAGAAACCATCAGACAAATCCAGAATGTGGGACATTATAAAGAACAACCATTGGGTTGCTTCAAAATGACAGTGGTCCTTCAAAATGCTGGGTGGTCCAATAGCTAAGACTCTGCACTCCCAATGCAGAGGGCCCTGGTTCGATCCCTGGTCAGGCAACTAGACTCCACATGCCACAGCTAAAGATCCTGAATGCTGCAATGGAGACGGAAGATTTCAGTGCTACAACTAAGACCTGGCACAGCCAAATATATGTTTCTTTTAAAAAGTCAAAAAATATCATAGAAAAGAAGAGTACATATATCTGGGAAACTGAAAGGGTCAATCAAAAGCCATGTGTGAGTCTTTTTATTTATTTGTTAGTCTGCATCAGGTCATAGTTGCACATGTAGAATCTTTCATTTCTGTGCGTGGGCTTCTCTCTCGTTTTGCACGTGGCTTAGGTGCCCCTCCACATGTGGGATCTTAGTTCTAGGACCAGAAAGCAAACCCATGTCGGAAAGGAGGATTCTTAACCACTGGACCACCAGGGAAGTCACCCATGTGTGGTCTTGATTCACCTCAGATTTGAAAAAATGAAAAAGAAAGGAGAAGAAGGAAAGGAAGGAAAGGACGGAGAGAGGGAGGGAGAAAGGGTAGAGGAGAGGGAAATCATAATTTTGAGATTAGTAGGGAAATCTGAGATGGGCCAAATAGAAAGTACTATGGATTTAAGTAGGGTAACGGTAGTGAGATTGAGCAGGGAGAAGGACATGATTGTTAAAACTGTTAAAAAATGGACTTCCCTGGTGGTCCAATAGTTAAGAATCTCCCTGCCAGTGCAGGGGACATGAGTTCGATCCCTGACCCGGGAAGATTCCGCATGCCACGGAGCAACTAAGCCCGTGAGCCACAACTACTGAGACTGCAAGCCCTACAGCCCGTGCTCCACAGCAAGAGAAGCGACCAAATGAGAAGTCCGAGCGCTGCCAATAGAGATAGACCCCGCTCGCTGCAACTAGAGAAAGCCCTCACTCAGCAGTGAAGACCCAGTGCAGCCAAAAATAAATAAATTTTTTAAAAAATTGCTAAACAATATGGGCCCAAGTGGCACTAGTGGTAAAGAACCCACCTGCCAATCCAGGAGGCATAAGAGATGTGGGTTCAATTCCTGGGTTGGAAAGATCCTCTGGAGGAGGGCATGGCAACAAAGTTTTCATGGCTGGAGAATCCCACGGACAGAGGAGACTGGTGAGCTATGGTCCATAGGGTCACACAGAGTCGGACACGACTGAAGCGACTCAGCGTATGGGCTTAAGTATTTAAAACAAAACAAAACAAAATTCAGCTGAGCAAATTTAAAAATCAAATTGGTTTTATTCATCAATTTGTGAATCGGGCAACATCCCATCTGGCAAACAGAAAGGAGCTCCAAAGAGCTGAACAAAATGGGAGGCTTTTAAAGGCAGAAGTGGGCAGGGACAGGAAAGAGAGATTACCTCATCATTCTCTGAGGGATGCAAGGGGCTATCAGGTGGATTACCTCATCAGTGCTGACCAGGAGATTCCAGATTGACCTGTTATGATTGCATTTCTGGAGGAGATGAAAACTGCAATTGGGTTAGTGATTAAGTCTTGGTTTGTTGACATGGGGCTTAGCATAAGTGATTCCATTTGAGGCCTGTTACTTCCTATTTAAAACTAGGATGAATAGTCATTATGTCTGCAACTAACTCTTAAATGGTTCAGAAAAAAAAAATCCAGACCAAGCAAATATGGAAAATTATTAACAATCATTAAATCTGGACAGAGGTAATAGATATTAGTTTATTGTAGTATTCTCTCCACTTTTCTATATATACCCCTTAGGGTTGGGGAGAGCTATGATTGGGAGGGTCGTGAAGAGGGGGTCTTGGAGGGTGAGGCAATATTCTGTTTCTTGACATGGTTGATATTTGCATTATGATAATTCATTTATGTTGTATATTTTTGTACTTAATTGTATGCATGCTGTGTGTGTGTGCGTGTATTTGTGTCAGTATAAATGTTTCTTTCCCTTTTCTGTAGAGCTTGAATGAAGGCACAAACATACAGGAAGCCCTGGAGGCTGTCTTAAGACAACAAGACATCTGGCTCAGAGATGGATGCCAACATAATGAAGAAGAGAAGAGGAAAATGGTCTGAGATGCTTCCTGATGCCATTGCTGAAACTGCACTAACTCAGGTGTGGCCCTGCCTCCACCCCTGTGGTTATAAGGGAGAGTAAATGTCCTTATCCTCAAAGTCTCTTGAAATCAGGGAGTGGGGGCGGGAAGGATGCATGGAAGACTGGGACTGACGTGTACACACTACTGTATGTAGAATAGATAGCTAATGGGGACCTGCTGTTATAGCACAGGGAACTCTGCTTGGAACTCTGTGATGGCCTGTATGAGAGGGGAATCTGAGAAAGAGTGTATGTATGTGTGTATATGGCTGGTTCACTTTGCTGTATACCTGAAACTAACACAACATTGTGAATCAACTATATTGCAATAATTTTTTTTTAATTCCAGAACAAATGACTACCAAAAAATGTCTCTTGGAATCATTTTCTTTTCTATATCCCAAAGCATCTCAGGTATTGTGTTGGGGGTCACCCAGACCATCCTTGAGTTTGGTGACTCATTGGAAGGACTCATAGGACTCAGAAGTGATAATATTCAGAGTTTTTTTCATCCTATTTTAATTTCTTTATTTTTATTGAAATGTAATAGACATACAATATTACATTAGTTTCAGGCATACTCTCAGAGAAGGCGATGGCACCCCACTCCAGTACTCTTGCCTGGAAAATCCCATGAGCGGAGGAGCCTGGAAGGCTGCAGTCCACGGGGTCGCTAAGAGTCGGACACGACTGAGCGACTTCACTTTCACTTTTCACTTTCATGCATTGGAGAAGGAAATGGCAACCCACTCCAGTGTTCTTGCCTGGAGAATCCCAGGGACAGGGGAGCCTGGTTCGCTGCCGTCTATGGGGTCGCACAGAGTCGGATGTGACTGAAGTGACTTAGCAGCAGCAGCAGACATACTCTATGGTGCTTTGACATTTGAATACATTCTGAAATAATGATCACAATAAGTCTAGAACCATCTGTCCCCATACAAAGTTATTCCACATTATTGACCACTGTCCTTATGCTGTGTAGTACTCAGGGTTATAGTTCATTACAGTGAAAGGGTGTGAAGCCAAGGTGCATGAGAAGAAATCCAAAGGAACCTGGGTGCAGAGTCCAAGAGTCCTCTCCCAGTGAAGTCACACAGGATGCACGGAATCCCACCTGTGATATGACAACACATGTGCCATGTTGCGTACCTGGGATGTTCACTTGAGCCTAGGAGTCCAGGGTTTTACTGGGGGAGTGGGAGTCATGTAGACACACATGCGCTAATGGCTGGCCATAATTATTGAAGCTCTAGAAGGAAAGCACCTGTTAAACCACAAATTCCATCATTTGAACAAACTAGATAAACTGTACAGTGTAGTTCAAGATTCTTAAAAAAAAAAAAAAAAGACTCTAAAGAGTACAAAACACTCTTACCAAAACCTTCAAGGAGCTCAGTTCCCTGGTGTCAACCAAGGCCCATTCACGACAACAGATCCTTTTCCGGAATGTGCAGGGTTTGAGCAACTTAGGCCTGCTCTTTTATGAGCAGTATGATCACCATCCTCAGTCTTTCCTTTGAGTAAATGGAGGTCCAGAGGGGTTACTAATAAAAAAGGTACCTAAAGCAGCCCAGCTAATAAAGAATGGCGCTCTTAAGTCCTTGGTGTGACTGTTTCAAATGTCCCCTTTCAAGTTGGCCACACCACAGGGGCCCACTCTCCGGATGAGAGAAAACACAGTGGTGGGCTGGATTTGGCTCAAAGGCTCTGCATCCTGCATCCTTGGGACATCTAAAGATTCTCCTTCTGGAAGTGCCTGTAAAGGAATAAAAGCGTGAGAAATCCCTCTGCAGTGGGAAAGCAAAGGAATGGAAAAGAAAATCGTACAAATGAATAGAAATATCAAAAATTTCCCAAAGACAGAATGTATTTAGGAAACTGTTGACCCAGGGATGGTGAGGGGGTCCCTGGCCCCAAACCTGCAGGCAGGGCCTACTGCAGGAGCAGGGCAGGGCCACATGGTATATGGGAAGGAGAGACGTCAGGGGTGTCGCTAGCTGCTTACACCCTCCACCTGCTCCTCCCCCCAACCACAAAGCACAGGCTGCCCAACACTTGAACCCAGGACAGCCCCCCACCCCACCCCCAAGTAAGAGAGAGGGACAGATCATTCTCTAAAGCAATGCTTTTGGAATGGCAATAGAAACCCATTTCTAAAGTGGCCATTGCTCTCCCAAAGGTGTTTGGGAAACTGAAGGAAAGTTTGTGTTATAGGGATTAGGGGGGGCACAAGCACTTCCTGGGAGGGGATCAGGATGCTAAGTGTCCCAGGAGGTGTCCCACCCTACATTCCATGAGATATTCATGGAGGTAAAGAACCTGTTATAAATACCAAGTCTAGCTCTAAGCGCCATTTTACTCATAAACAACAACAAAAATTTCCCAAGAATGCAACGATCGAGTGAAATAACGGAAGTTTGTTCTTGTTTCACTGTTTTGTTTATTGTTGTTGTTTATTGTTTGCTTGTTTTAATTTCATTTTCCTCTCTTTTTTAAAATTGAAGTATAGTTTTTTTATTAAATTTTATTTTGCTTAACTTTACAATATTGTATTGCTTTTGCCATACATCGAGATGGATCCGCCACAAGTATACACATGCTCCCCATCCTGAACCCTCCTCCCCCCTCCCTCCGCATAAAATTGAAGTATAGTTGATTTACTATGTTGTGTTAATTACTGATGTACAGCAAAGTGACTCAGTTACTCAGCTCAGTTCAGTTGCTCAGTCGTGTCCAACTCTTTGCGACCCCGTGAATTGCAGCACGCCAGGCCTCCCTGTCTATCACCAACTCCTGGAGTTAAACTCATGTGCATCAAGTCGGTGATGCCCGTCTCATCCTCTGTCGTCCCCTTCTCCTCCTGTCCCCAATCGCTCCCAGCATCAGGGTCTTTTCCAGTGAGTCAACTCTTTGCACGAGGTGGCCAAAGTATTGGAGTTTCAGCTTCAGCATCAGTCCTTTTAATGAACACCCAGGACTGATTTCCTTTAGAATGGACTGGTTGGATCTCCTTGCAGTCCAAGGGACTCTCAAGAGTCTTCTCCAACACCACAATTCAAAAGCATCAGTTCTTTGGCCCTCAGCTTTCTTTATTGTCCGACACCCACATCTATCCATACATGACTCCTGGAAAAACCAGAACTTTGAGTAGATGGACCTTTGTTGGCAAAGTAATGTCTCTGCTTTTTAATATGCTATCTATGTTGGTCATAACTTTCCTTCCAAGGAGTAAGCATCTTTTAATTTCACGGCTGCAATCACCATCTGCAGTGATTTTGGAGCCCCCAAAATAAAGTCTGACACTGTTTCCACTGTTTCCCCATCTATTTCCCATGAAGTGATGGGACCAGATACCGTGATCTTCGTTTTCTGAATGTTGAGCTTTAAGCCAACTTTTTCACTCTCCTCTTTCACTTTCTACAGATCACTTTCCTCTTAATCTGCCTTTATGTTACAATAAGGATATCTTTATTTAAAAAAATGTTATTTGTACGTGGGTAAGTTTTGGGGTCCAAAATCACTGCAGATGGTGACTGCAGCCATGAAATTAAAAGACACTTACTCCTTGGAAGGAAAGTTATGACCAACCTAGATAGCATATTCAAAAGCAGAGACATTACTTTACCAACAAAGGTCCATCTAGTCAAAGCTATGGTTTTTCCTGTGGTCATGTATGGACGTGAGAGTTGGTCTCTGAGCGCCGAAGAATTGATGCTTTTGAACTGTGGTGTTGGAGAAGACTCTTGAGAGTCCCTTGGACTGCAAGGAGATCCAACCAGTCCATTCTGAAGGAGATCAGCCCTCGGATTTCTTTGGAAGGAATGATACTAAAGCTGAAACTCCAGTACTTTGGCCACCTCATGCTAAGAGGTGACTCATTGGAAAAGACTCTGATGCTGGGAGGGATTGGGGGCAGGAGGAGAAGGGGACGACAGAGGATGAGATGGCTGGATGGCATCACTGACTCGATGGACGTGAGTCTCTGAGTGAACTCTGGGAGTCGGTGATGGACAGGGAGGCCTGGCATGCTGTGATTCATGGGGTCGCTAAGAGTCAGACACGACTGAGGGACTGAACTGAACTGAACTGAAGTTATATTATCCAAAAATTTCATTTCAGGATAGTAAAGGGAGCATATAAAAATATTTCTTTTAACACTAATCTAGGGAATTCCCTGGCTTTAACTGCTGAGGACCTAGATTCAATCCCTGGTTGGGGAATTAAGATCCACATGGTTTCTCCCCTCCAAAAAATATCCCCAAATAGAACTCGAATCTATGGTAGTAAAAAAAATCAGAAAAGCATTTACCAAGAGTGGGTGGGGCAGGTAGGTGGTGGATGGTGAGAGAAAGAACTGTAAAGGTGCACAAAAGAACTTACTAGAGTGAAGGAAATGTTCTCTGCCTTGGTTGGGCTGGTATGCAATTGTCAAAACTCATCAAACTATGCACTTCAAGTGGGTGCATTTCATTGCAATTGCTATGTAAATTATACCTCACTCAAGTTGGATAAAACATAAATTTAGACATTGTACAGAAAAATTTTTTTTTCCATTAAAAAAAAATATATAGGGTTCAGGATGGGGACCACATGTACACCCATGGCAGATTCATGTCAATGTATGGCAAAACCAATACAATATTGTAATAGCCTCCAATTAAAATAAATATATTTTAAAAAAAGAAAAACATTTATTTATTTATTTGGCTGCACTGAGTCTTAGTTTCGGCATGCAAGATCTTTGATCTTCCTCTCCGCATGTGGGATCTTTTTTCAGTTGCAGCTTGTGGGGTTTAGTTCCCTGATCAGGGATTGAACCTGGACCCCCTGCAATGAGGAGCATGAAGTCTTAGCCAATGAATCACCAGGGAAGTCCTTGTACAGAAAAAATTATAAATATATATTTGTTGTAGAAGGGAGGCATTGGATCTGCTAAGGCCTCGAAATTCATTAAGTGGATTTGGACAGGCATTTAAAATAAAGGTACCTGGACCCCCTGCAATGAAATGTGAATACATTGCTTATTCAGAATTGTAATTACAAAAGTTTGAAAAACACACTGTAAAATAGAAGCTGGATTTTCAAAAGGATTGCCTTTCTTTCAGCACAGTACCTACTCAGGGCAAAGGTTTCACTGATGGTGGTGGATGAAAATCTGCATCTCACATAGTTTTCTTGATCACTTCTGATTCTTTTTCAGCAGCCTTACCACATGTGATTAGATTATCCTGGCTTTACCCAAGAGACTTGCTGGTCAGGAGCTGGTGTTTGCAAGAGTCTTAAATGTGGTTCTAATCATGGAAATTACAGGGAAGTGGGGAAACTTTGGGTGATGAGTTTAGAAATATAAATTTTCACCTTTCATGACTAGGAGTTAATAGTTAATGTCTAAATTTGACCAATCCAGAATTAACACAAACAAAATAGGAAAAATACATATCGTATGACACATGAAGGGCTAACTTTCCTAACATTGTGCAAATATTCCTGACTTACCATGGTCCAACTTAGAATTTTCTTGGCTTTAAGATGATGTGAAAGCCATATGCATTCATTAATTAGAAATTACATTTTGAATTTTGATTGTTTCCCAGGCTAGTAATATGGAGTTTGACCCTTTCTTGTGGTGCTGGGTGGGGCAGTGGCCACAGTCCCCAGGATCCTGAAGGTAAACGACTGATAAAACCATTCTGTCCCCAGACAACCATTGTGTTTTCTACTTTTAGTACAGTATTCAACATATTACATGAGATATTCAACACTTAGGGCTTCCCTGGTGGCCCAGCAGTTAAGAATCTGCCTGCCAGTGCAGGAGATGCAGGTTCAGTCTCTGAGTCAGGAAGATCCCCCGGAGAAGGGAATGGCAACCACTCCAGTATTCTCGCCTGGGAAATCTCAAGAAAAGAAGAGCCTGGCAGGCTGCAGTCCATGGGGTCACAAAAGTGTCGGACATGAGTTAGCGACTAAACGACTACAACAAATTCAACATTTTATTATGAAATAGGCTTTGTGGGAATTCCCTGGTGTTTCAGTGGTCAGGACTCCATGCTTTCACCACAGGAGGCATATGTTTGATCCTTGGTCAGGGAACTAAGATCCTGCAAGCTGTGCAGTCCAGCCAAAAAAAAAGGCTTTGTGTTACATAATTCTGCTCAACTATAGGCTAATGCAAGTATTCTGAGCACTTTTAAGGTAGGCTAGTTTAAGCTATGATGTTTGGTAGGTTAGTTATATTAAATGCAATTTTGACTTACTGTATTTTCAATTTATGATGGGTTTATTGGGATGTAACCCCATCATAAGTCAAAGAAGATCTAGATTTCTCACAAATCAATCAAGAAAGGAGCAATCCCATAGTGGAGAAAACGCACAGAGAATATGAACAAATAGCTCCTAGGAAAGGAAATAAAAATGGCTCTTAAAAATATGAGACGATTACAGCAAATTGGATGCAACTAGAGATGATCAAACTAAGTCAGACACAGAAAGACAAATCCATATGATATCACTTCGACGTGGAATCTAAAATGTGGCACAAATAAACCTGTCTACAAAGCAGAAACAGAATCACAGACCTAGAGATCAGACTTGTGGTTGCCAAGGGAGAGGGGAGGAAAAGAGATGGGCTGGTAGTTTGGGGTTGGTAGATGCGAATTATCAATATTGCATTTAGATGGATAAACAAGATCCCATGGTATAGCACAGGGAACTGTATCCAATCTCCTAGGATAAACCATAATGGAAAAGAATATTAAAAAAATGTTTATATATGTATAACTGAGTCACTTTGCTGTACAGCAGAGATTGGCACAGCAGTATAAATCAACTGTACTTCAATTTTTTAAAAGATGAAGAAAAAATAGAAAATATATGTAGATATATGAGACATGACTTGAAGTAAAATAAATGCCGATTGATACAACACAGACAATGCAATTACAGATTATCACACTAAGTGAAGTAAGACCGAGAGACCAATGCCACACGACATCACTTATATGTGAAGCCTAAAAATGTGACCCAAATGAAATTATCCATAAAAAAGACTCGTGGACACAGAGAACAGACTTGTAGTTGCCAAGGGAGAGGGGGTGGGGGAGGGAAGGACAGGGAGCGTGGCATTAACAGATGTAAACTGTTTTATGTAGCGTGCATGAACAGCAAGTTTCTACTGCAGAGCACAGGGAACTGTGTTCAGCATCCTGTGATAAACCGTAATGGAAAAGAATATTTTTAAAAAAGAATGTCTATACGTGTGTGTGTACGGGGATGGCAATGGCACCCCACCCCAGTACTCTTGCCTGGAAAATTCCATGGATGGAGGAGCCTGGTAGGCTCCAGTCCATGGGGTCGCTAAGAGTCGGACACGACTGAGCGACTTCACTTTCACTTTTCACTTTCATGCATTGGAGAAGGAAATGGCAACCCACTCCAGTGTTCTTGCCTGGAGAATCCCGGGGACGGAGGAGCCTGGTGGGCTGCCGTCTGTGGGATCGCACAGAGTCGGATACGACTGAAGCGACTTAGCAGCAGCAGCAGCAGACATGTGTAAGTGTCACCTTGCTATACAACAGAGATTGGCACAACACTGCAAATCAACTATACTTCAGTTTTAAAAATAATAATAATAATAATAAAAACAACCAACACTGAGATCCTTTTTAAACAAAGCAACTTGGTAAAGGACAAAAAGATTGGCAAAACCTAATATTGACAAGACCTTAGGGGAAAGGGCATGTGCTGTTGGTGGCAGTGTTGACTGGTATAATCTCTGTGATCGACAGTTTTCAACATCTGTCAGAATTAGAAACTCACCTATTTTTCCCCTAGAAATTCATGCACCGGAGAATGGCACATATATAAGGTACAAAAAGATGCATAACTAAGTTCTCCACTGCAATCCATTTGAAATAGAAAAGCAGTTGTTTAGTCACTAAATCGTGTCCAACTCTCTTGCTTTTTTGTGACCCCATGGACTATAGCCTGCCAGGTTCCTCTGTTCATTTGAATTCCCTGGCAAGAATACTGGAGTGGATTGCCATTTCCTTCTCCAGAGAATCTTCATGACCCAGGGATCGAACTCACATTCCTGCATTGGCAGGTGGATTCTTTACCACTAAAACACCAGGGAAGCCTGGCAAAAGATAAGGAACAGTCTAAATATCCCTCAGTAGGGGATTGGTTACATAAGTCACCGTACTCCTAACAAAGCATAATGTGCAAGCATGAAAAAGGAATCTATCAGTAGCTTGCCATGGTCACCAATAACTTTCATGTTGCTAAACCCAAAGTTCAGTCCTTGGTCCACCGGCAGCATTTGACATGGTTGAGCACTTCATCCTTCCTTTTACCTTTGGCTTCCAGGATACTGTGTCTGTTGGCTCTCAAGCTCTCGAGTCTCAGTCCTTGGTCCTCACCTCTTCCCACTGATGTTCACAGCCAGTCTCATGGCCTTAAACACCATTGATGAGCTGTTGGATCCCATATTTTTCTCCCCATGAACTCCTAACTCTCTATCCAATTGCCTGTTTAACATCTCCAATGGAATAAGAGGCATCTCCAGATTAACATGTTAAAAAACAATTTCCTGATTTTCTCGTCCAGTTCTTTAGTCTCTTCCTTATCTCAGTGAAAGGCAACTTGTCTTTGCAGTTGCTCAAGCCCAAAAGCCTTGATTCTTTGGTTTCTGTCTCATCCTCTATCCAATCTGACATCAAATTCTCTCAGCTCTTCCCTCAAAATCTATCCAAAATGTGAGCACATCTCACCACCTTCACTTCCCCCGAAACCTGGTCTTCTTCACCCCTGTCTTCTGTCTGGACCATCTCAACAGCCTCCCCACTGGGTTTTATTGCTTCCCCTTGCCCCCTCCTGTGTCCACCAGAGTTGATAAAAGTAGGCCCTTCCCAGGATGCATGCATGCTAAGTCACTTCAATCGTGTCCAACTCATTATGACCCCACGGACTGTATAGCTTACCAGGCTCCTCTGTCTATGGGATCCTCCAGGCCAAGAATACTGGAGTAGATTGCCATTTCCTTCTCCAGGGGATCTTCCTGAAGGAGGGATGGAACCTGCATCTCCTGCATTAGCGGCTGATTCTTTACCACTGAGGCACCAGGGAAACATAGGATATGTCACTGTGAAACTTCAGAACTCAGGACAGAAAGATTTAATAAGCTTTGGAAGGGTGGGGAGGTGACAGAAAATGGTGATGGAGATGATGGTGATATCAGTCAACTAAAATGGGAAGTTGAAGACATTTTCTCATGTGCAAGCTCTCAAAAATTTACATTCCTCATGAAGCTTCTGGATGAGCTCCACCAAAATGAGAACATCACCAGGAAGGAGGAAGAATTGGGATCCAAGACACAAGGAACCTGATATAGGACAGAAGGGAGGAGAATTCCCAGGATGACAGAAATCCCCAAATGGCAGCTGAGTATCATGGTTAGCCATCTATCAGTCCAAATAGAACCACGTGACTCAAGGGACACTTGTGTGGATGAACTGTCACCACCAGTATGCCAGTTGACATTGTACTGTTTGCTTTGATGTTTAACCTAAAGAGAGAATGGCTGGGTGAAGGCAGACCACATTCTTGTCTGTACTTGACTTGTTTCCATCATGATGGATATCTTACTCTTGCTCAGTGATGGGATGTTGGGTCCACTGAGAATTCTCATTCCTCCCCCGATAAATGCGCTGCAAGGCTCCCACACCTGAGAGCTTGTGGAAGGGCTGGGGCATTCTCGGAAGGCAAAAACACAGAGCTGCCCATATTTCAGCCCTAACAGCTACACACACTGATGGTTAGTTTTGTGCTTTCTAAGATTTACCCATGTCCTCGCCCGCTGAATTCTCCAGAATGGGTTTTCATAGACTCTCAGGAAGCTGACACCAGATTACAACCTGGACACAGTTCAGCTCATCTTCTCCACTTATAAGGGCCAGTCTGCCCTTTCCTTACATAGACAGGTGGTCCTTGCTTTCTCAGTGGTTTTTTTTTCAAAAAAACTCAACTATACAGTGGAAAATTTAGATTGGATATACAGTGGGGAAAATTGGGTAAAATCCAACTAAAGTCTGTAGTCTCATTAATAGTATTACACCAAAAGAAATGTCTTACTTTTGACAAATGTACCATGGTTTTATAAGATGCTAACCTGAGGGGAAACTGGGAAAGGGGAATATGGGAACTGTTGTACTATATTTGCAGCTTTTCTGTAAATGGAAAGTGATTTTAGGGCTTCCTTGGTGGCTCAGTGGTAGAGAATCTGCCTGCCAATGCAGGAGATGCTGGAGATGAGGGTTCGATCCCTGGGTTGGGAAGATCCCATGGAGGAGGAAATGGCAACCCACTCCAGTATTCTTGCCTGGAGAATCTCATGGACAGAAGAGCCTGGTGGGCTACAGTCCATGGGGTCACAAAGAGCATCGGACACGACTGAAGTGACTGCGCACAGCACAGCATGTTGTTTGAAACACAACACAATACAACACCTGAGTGCAGTCTACTATCACCAGTGACGCTGCTGGTCAGGGTGAACCCACACATCACAGGCGTTCAGTTCTGTGCTCTCAGGAAAAACCCTTCCTTCCAAAACAAAGCCAAATCCCTAAAGGCTATTCCACTCAATAAGCATGTGTCTCATGAGTTGTTGTTCCTTCTCATAGTGTGACCATTTTTCTCATAGTGTGACCATTTTTCTCATAGTAAGTATGATCCTAATACATAGTAATAAGGATTTGTAAGATACCATGAATCCTCAATTCAAGCTGACTCTGTTTGATGGCCTTCAGTCATTATTCAGAGTTTTTTGCTTTTTTTAAAGATGTATTTTATTTTTAGCTACACTGGGCCTTTGCTACACACAGGCTTTCTCTAGTTGAGGCAAGTGGAGGCTATTATTTACTGCAGTGCACAAGCTTCTCACTGCAGTGGCTTCTCTTGTTGCAGAGCACAGGCTCTAGTGTGTGGGCTCAGTAGATGTGGAACACAGGCTTAGTTGCTCTGTGGCATGCGGAATCTTCCCGGGCCAGGGATCGAACTGGTGTCCCTTGCATTGCAAAGCGGATTCTTAACCACTGAACCACCAGGGAAGCCCATTAGTCAGAGGTTTTAACCTCAACATGAGCTGTATTCAAATCACTGTTCAGTGATCAACTCCAAAGTTTGCAAAAAACCAAAATGTTATTGTGGTGGCCTACTCAGAGACAGGAAATTTATGCTTTGCTCTCCTCATGGCTGAAATGGGTATAATAAAATCCCTACCTCAACAGCCTTTAAAAAAAAATTTACTGAAGCATGGCTGATTTACAATGTTGTGTTAGTTTCAGGTGTATAGCAAAGTGATTCAGTTACACGTATTTTCATTCTTTTTCAGATTCTTTTCCCATGTAGGTTATTACAGAATATTGAGTGGAGTTTCCTGTGCTCTACAGTAGTCCTTGTTGGTTATCTATTTTACATATAGTAATGTGTGTATGTTAATCCCAAGCTCCTAAATTTCACAGCCCTTTTTATAAGGATGTGTAAAGTGCTTAGAATGTTGTCCTGACACCCGCCGAGTGCTCCAGAAATGTTTTGTTTTTTATAAGACATATGAGAGTTTTTTAAAAGCCAATTTTAAATAACATGTGCTTTCAGCTCTCATATAGTGACACTAAAATCCTCCCTTCCCCTCAAAATGACTCTAATGGAAAATGTAGCCAAACAACAGGAGGATAAATAGTTGGGCAAATACTAACGAGAGCTCACGTTTGTTGAGGGTTTTCTCCATCCCAGGCCTCAACTCTGGATCCTGTGGCACCATTGATCCCATCCCATGATTGGACAGTATGAGGAGGTGCCACTGGCCTAGAGTTGACACCTCAAATCCAGGATGTGACGGCTGATGTCTTGGGCAGAGGGATGAATCTGAGACCGTGGAGTTCAGTGGTCAAGGCCCTGGAGGCAGAAGGTCCTGGGAATGAATCCTAGCTCTTCTCCTTTCTAAATAAGTTGTTAGCTTACTTCTCTGAGCCTCAGTTTACTTTTCCAGAAAATGAGGATAGGGACTTATTTCCCTGATGGATAGGAACCCACCTATGCAGGGGACACAGGCTCGATCCCTGGTCTGGGGAGATCTCACATGCCACGGGGCAACTAAGCCCAAGAGCCACAGCTGTACTGAAACTCACGTGCCTAGAGCCCATGCTCTGCAACAGGAGAGGCCACCGCAATGAGAAGCTCGCATACCGCAGAGAAGGGTAGCCCTGCAATCGCGGCAACTAGAGAAAGCCCACACAAAGGAACGAAGACTCGGGGCAGTCGACAATAAATAAAATTTAAAATTTAATTAAAAAAAATAAAATGGGGATATGAGGAGATCTGTGAAGTTCACATAATCACACTCGTGGTACCTGACTCACAGTGCGCACCTAGCTGCCTGTGCCCCAGGTGGGCGGGAGACAGGGTTCACAGAGAAGGCGGGGTTGGGGAGGGGAGTTGCCCTGGCTCTGTCACAAGAAGCTTCCACATCTGAGGAAATGAGTCACTCTTCCTTCCTGTGATAATCTGAGGCAGGGTGGCATCTCCGAGTAGATGAGCTGTGCCCTCGGCATGCCCTTCACCTCTGATGGCTCTCAGGTCGCCTGACCCATGACATCACAGACAGGATGAAATTATGAAGGCCAAAGGTCAGGGTGAGAGGAAATGGTTCCCTGCTAATCTCTTCCTTCCAATCTCTAATTTTTGGACTTATCATTTAGCAGGTTCCTCCTGGATGGGCACGAGCCATGATTATCCCAGGTGAGGAAGGTGGTGGAAATAAACCTTCAGTTCATGCTTTCACTAATCAATAGGATTCATTCAAGTATTCAATCATTTAACGAATCTTTATTGTTCACCTATCGTGTGCCAGTCAGACAAAATCCCTGTCTTTTTTTTTTTAATTTATTTTAATTAGAGGCTAGTTACTTTACAATATTGTATTGGTTTTGCCATACATCAACATGAATCTGCCACGGGTGTATATGTGTTCCCCATCCTGAACCCCCCTCCCACCTCCCTCCCCATACCATCCCTTTGGGTCATCCCAGTGCATCCTGTATCCTGCATCAAACCTGGACTGGCAATTTGTTTCTTATATGATATTATACATGTTTCAATGCCATTCTCCCAAATCACCCCCCGCCCTCTCCCACAGAGTCCAAAAGACTGTTTTATACATCTGTGTCTCTTTTGCTGTCTCGCATACAAGGTTATCATTACCATCTTTCTAAATTCCATATATATGCATTAGTATACTGTATCAGTGTTTTTCTTTCTGGCTTATTTCACTCTGTATAATTGGCTCCAGTTTCTTCCACCTCAGAACTGATTTAAATGTATTCTTTTTAATGGCTGTATAATACTCCATTGTGTGTATGTACCACAGCTTTCTTATCCATTCATCTGCTGATGGACATCTAGGTTTCTGGGGTACACATGTCTCTTTCAATTCTGGTTTCCTTGGTGTGTATGCCCAGCAGTGGGATTGCTGGGTCATATGGCAGTTCTATTTCCAGTTTTTTAAGGAATCTCTACACTGTTCTCAAGCAGCAGTTAGAACTGGACATGGAACAACAGACTGGTTCCAAATAGGAAAAGGAGTACATCAAGGCTGTATATTATCACCCTGCTTATTTAACTTATATGCAGAGTACATCATGAGAAACGCTGGGCTGGAAGAAACACAAGTTGGAATCAAGATTGCTGGGAGAAATATCAATAACCTCAGATATGCAGATGACACAACCCTTATGGCAGAAAGTGAAGAGGAACTAAAAAGCCTCTTGATGAAAGTGAAAGTGGAGAATGAAAAGGTTGGCTTAAAGCTCAACATTCAGAAAACGAAGATCATGGCATCTGGTCCCATCACTTCATGGGAAATAGATGGGGAAACAGTGCAAACAGTGTCAGGCTTTATTTTTCTGGGCTCCAAAATCACTGCAAATGGTGACTGCAGCCATGAAATTAAAAGACGCTTACTCCTTGGAAGGAAAGTTATGACCAACCTAGATAGCATATTCAAAAACAGAGACATTACTTTGCCAACAAAGATCTGTCTAGTCAAGGCTATGGTTTTTCCTGTGGTCATGTATGGATGTGAGAGTTGGACTGTGAAAAAGGCTGAGCGCTGAAGAATTGATGCTTTTGAACTGTGGTGTTGGAGAAGACTCTTGAGAGTTCCTTGGACTGCAAGGAGATCCAACCAGTCCATTCTGAAGGAGATCAGCGCTGGGATTTCTTTGGAAGGAATGATGCTAAAGCTGAAACTCCAGTACTTTGGCCACCTCATGCTAAGAGTTGACTCATTGGAAAAGACTCTGATGCTGGGAGGGATTGGGGGCAGGAGGAGAAGGGGACGACAGAGGATGAGATGGCTGGATGGCATCACTGACTTGATGGACGTGAGTCTGAGTGAACCTCGGGAGTTTGTGATGGACAAGGAGGCCTGGTGTGCTGCGATTCATGAGGTTGCAAAGAGTCAGACACGACTGAGTGACTGAACTGAACTGAACACTGTTCTCCATAGTGGCTGTGCTAGTTTGCATTCCCACCAACAGTGTAAGAGGATTCCCTTTTCTCCACATCCTCTCCAGCATTTATTGCTTGTAGACTTTTGGATCTCAGCCATTCTGACTGGCGTGAAATGGTACCTCATTGTGGTTTTGATTTGCATTTCTCTGATAATGAGTGATGTTGAGCATCTTTTCATGTGTTTGTTACCCATCTATATGTCTTCTTTGGTGAAATGTCTATTTAGTTCTTTGGCCCATTTTTTGATTTGGTCGTTTATTTTTCTGGAATTGAGCTGCAGGAGTTGCTTGTATATTTTTGAGATTAGTTGTTTGTCAGTTGCTTCATTTGCTATTATTTTCTCCCATTCTGAAGGCTGTCTTTTCACCTTGCTTTTTTTTTTTTTTTTTTTAACACGAACAAGGCAATGTATTAACCCAGCATCATTTGTTCTAATGTTTCTTGTTGGCAGCTGCCACCTGTCCAGCGATTCTGTCCAGATCTCTCTGTCCCTGAGATTTCAGTTTGCAGCCCCCGTCTTGGTCCTTTTCCACCATTTTCAGCCCCTCCAGGGCTTGGAGGACCCGCCGGGCCACGATCTTGGAGCCTCTGCGGAAGTGTCTGGGCATGATGCCATTCCTCTGGCGCCCCCCATAAATCTTGGTCATGGAGCCAACCCCAGCACCACCCCGGAGGAGGTACAGGTGCCGTGCTGTGGAAGCAGCTCATGTGTAGAACCAGTTCTCCTCGTAGGGAGCAAGTTCTTTACGCTTGGCCAGCTTGACGGTGTCCACCTATTCAGGGACTTTCAGCTTCCCGGACTTTTTGAGGAAGGCTGCCAGAGCTCTGACGAAATCCTGCTGGTTCACGTCTTTTACAGTAACTGCAGGCATCGTGCAGCCTCTGTGCTGCCAGCCAGGGGCAAAATCCCCATCTTTTAAAAATAGATATATTTATTTATTCAGCTGTGTTGAATCTTTGTTGTAGTGCGTCTGCGGCATGTGGGACCTTAATTCCTCAGCCGGGGATGGAAACTGTCCCCTGCATTGCAAAGCAGATTCTTAACCACTGGACCACCAGGAAAATCCCCAGTCCCTGCCTTTTTGAAGCTGACAGACTAGCGGGGAAGTTAGACAATAAGCATAACACATAAGTAAATATTACAGACTGTTAGAAGGTGATGTGAAAGCATTGGGCAGAGTAGGCTTAGGACAGGGGTCAACAAACTATAGTACCCAAGTACAATCTAGCCTGCCATTTGCTTTTGTACAGTTCCCAAGCTAAGGATGGTTTTTATATCTTTTAATGTGGCTCAGAAGGTAAAGAATCTGCTGCAATGCAGGGCACCTGGGTTTGATCCCTGTGTCAGGAAGATCCCCTGCAGAAGGAAAAGGCAATGACTGATCGACTAACACTACAACTACTAATGTTTGGGAAAATGAAATCAAGAGAATATTTTGTCACAACACTTAAATCAAATATAATCCATTACTTTTTTTTTTTTTTTTTTTAAAGAGAATGTTTTTCTTTTTGGTTGTGCCTCACGGCATGTGGGATCTTAATCTTAGTTCCCCAATCAGAGTTTGAACTTGCACCCCCTGCACTGGAAGCCCGGAATCTTAACCACAGGACTGCCAGGGAAGTCCCTGTGATATATAATATTTGCATGAAATTCACGTTTCAATGTCCATGAATAAAATTTTCTTGCAACATGGCCATGCTCATTCAGTTACATATTGTCGGTGATTGCTTTTGTGTTATAACCAGAGTTGAGAAGCTATGACACAGAGCATATGGCTACTGAAGCCTAAACTCTTTAATATCTTCCCAGGTGGCTCAGTGGTGAAGAATCTGCCTGCCAAGCGGGAGGCACGGGTTCTATCCCTGGGTCATGAAGATCCCCTGGAGAAGAAAATGGCAGCCCACTCCAGTATTCTTGCCTGGGAAATCCCACGGACAGGGGAGCCTGGTGGGCTACAGTGCACGGAGTCGCAACAGAGTCCGACATGAGTGAGCGACTAAACAACCACAACCACCTTTACCGAAAGTCTCCAGACCCCTGACTTAGGGGATTCAGAACGATGTGTGGAGGTGGATTGTTATTTTCCATCAGGAAGTCAAGGAGAGCCTCACTGATAAGGTGACATTTGGGTCAAGTCTGAAGGCAGGAAGGAGGGAGTTATGTTGCTGTTCAGTAGCTCAGTCCTATCTGACTCTTTGCGACCCCATGGACTGCAGCATGCCAGGCTTCCCTGTCCTTCACTGTCTCCCAGAGTTTGCTCAAACTCATATCCATAAACTCAATGATGCCATCCAACCATCTCATCCTCTGTCGTCCCCTTTTCCTGCTGCCTTCAATCTTTCCCAGCATCAGGGTTTTTCAAATGAGTCAGTTCTTCGAATCAGGTGGCTAAAGTTTTGGAGCTTCAGCTTCAGCATCAGTCCTTCCAATGAATATTCAGGGTTGATTTCCTTTAGGATTTACTGGTTTGATCTCCTTATTGTCCAAGGGACTCTCAACAGTCTTTTCCAGCATGTGGGCATCAGGAAAAAAGTTCAAGGCAGAGAAAGTAGCCGGTGCAAAGGCCCTGAGGTAAAAATGCATCCATTGTGCTCAAGGAACAGGATAGAAGCCTCTGTATCTGGAGGAGACTGAACCAGGGCTGAGTAGCAGGAGATGAGAACAGAATGGTGGCCGGGGCAGATGGTGTGGGATCGGCCGTGGGGAGGACTCTGGGCAGGGGAGGACCGTGGTCTGGCTCAGGGGTTAACAAGGTCCCTGTGGTTGCATGTGGGGAAGACAGCGGGGACAGGACAGAAGCATGGAGACAAGAGATGGGGCTGCTAGGAAGTCCAGGAAGGAGCTGATGGGTAGCTGAGCTGCTGGGGAAGGGAGGGAAGTGGGCAGACTCGGGATAAAACTGAGGGTGGCATTGACAGTATTTCTCAATAGAGAATACCCTAGCTGGGGAAAAGTCTCTCCTAAAAGCATTCACATCCCAGGCTATCACATCAGACACACCAGGGTCTTACTCCCAGCTTGACTATATACAGGCTGTATGATGTTGGCTAAATTGTTCAATCTCTCTTAGCCTCAGTTTCTCCATCTATAAAATGGGGCTAGAGAACTTCCTGGTGGTCCAGTGGTTAAGAATCCACCTCCAATGCAGAGGATACAGGTTTGATCTTTGGTTGGAGAACTAAGATCCCACATGCCATAGAGCAACTAAGCCAAAGACCCAGCACAGCCAAAATGAAAATTAAAAATTTAAAAATGAGGTTAATAGCCAGGGCGCAGTATCAATGAGATTGTTTATTCAAAGCACTCAGTGTGATGCCTCCACATGGGGAGTGCTCTATTTATATATGGCAGCTGTGATAACAAGGAACCTTCCCCAGGTGGGACTCCAAGACCTGTCCTGTCTGCCCAGGTCCCTGTCCCTGAAGAGTACGCCACCCTCCTAGAAGGGAGCTGTCCCTCCATCAATCACCTCCTCTGGATCCCATAGACCTCCTCTGCCTCCGACCAAGTCAGTGACCTGAAGGCCACACAGTGAGTTGCTAAGCTTTGCCAAACCTCAATTTTCCTATCTATAAAATGGGCCTCCTAGAGTCTGCATTACAGAGTATCAAATCATTACAGATCATCAAATGAGCTATTTCCTAAGCAAGGCGCCTGGCACACAGCAGTGCTCCTAGAAATTGCTGCTCTGTTTTCACCAAGATCATCAATAGCAATAGCTACATGGATCTCTCTCAAGTATTTTCCAAAAATTTATTATGAAAAATTTAAAACATACAAAAAATGTAAAACAATTTTATAGGAAACCCACATATTCATCACCTAGATTCGACCATTAACATTTTACTACTCTTGCTTTATTACACATCTACTGATTCATCGAACTCTCCATCAGTCTACTTTATCTTTTATAACGAATTTCAAAATCCTGAAATATTTCTATTAGGATTTCTGAGGACTCTGTTTACACCAAACACTACTTTTGATACTGTACTTAGTTCACTACAGCCACTCACTGGTCTAATTCTCAGCAATTCTCTAAAAACCTATCAATTATGCAGTATGTTATCCCCATTTTACAGATGAGGACACTGAGGCACAGAGAGCCAAAGGACTTAGAGCTACTAGATGTGTAAGCTGGGTTTGAACCCTGGCCACCTGGCTCCAAACACCTGGTTTTTCATCCATTAATGCCATTTCTCCCCTCTGCAGAACTGGTGAATTTCACCACACAATGAAATATCACACAGTCATTATAAAAGAATGTTTAGAAGAGTCCAGTAAAATAACATCGGTATGTCAGACAATTGTGATTCAACTCAGATCCAGTGTCTAAGAAAAAGGCTCCAAAGAGGGACACCCACTGTTACCAGCAGCAGCTTAAGGGTAAATGAACACTGCGTGATTAAATGGAATGCTTTGTTAATCATCGCAGCTACTATTAATTGAGTTCTTTCTTTGTGCCTCACCCTATATTATAGGCCTTACATGCTGTATCTTTCTAAGCACTTATGAAGTAGCCAGGGATTTCCCTCATGGTCCAGTGCTTAAAAGTTTGCCTTCCAATGTAGGGGGTGTAGTTCCATCCCTGTTTGGGGAGCTAAGACCCCAAATGGCTCAAGGCCAAAAAATACAAAACAAAACCATGAAACAGAAGCAATGTTCTAACATAGTCAATAAAGACTAAAAATGGTCCACATCATGGACCTAGAGTCTATTATACAAAGTGAAGTAAGTCAGGAAGAGAAAAACAACTATCATATATTAATACATATATATGGAATCTAGACTGCTGACAGTCCCTGGGACAGCAAGAAGATCAAAGTAGTCAATCTTGAGGGAAATCAATCCTGAATACACATTGGAAGGACTGATGCTGAAGCTGAAGTGCCAGTATTTTGGTCACCTGATGCGAACAGCCAACTCACTGGAAAAGTCACTGATGCTGGGAAAGATTGAGGGCAGAAGGAGAAGAGGGTTTCAGATGGCATCACCAATACAATGGACATGAACTTGGGCAAACTTTGGGAGATGGTGAGGGACAGGGAGGCCTGGCATACTGCAGTCCATGGGATTGCAAAGAGTTGGTCACAACTCGGGAATGAACAATAACAAGATGCAATCTAGAAAAATGGTACTAATGAACCTATATTCAGGGCAGCAGTGAAACGCAGGCACAGGGAGCAGACTTGTGGACACGGTGGGAGAAGAAGATGGGACGAACTGGGAGAGCCGCATTTAAACATATACATTGCTGCTGCTGCTGCTGCTAAGTTGCTTCAGTCGTGTCCAACTCTGTGCTACCCCATAGACGGCAGCCCACCAGGCTCCCCCACCCCTGGGATTCTCCAGGCAAGAACACTGGAGGGGGTTGCCCTTTCCTTCCCCAATGCATGAAAGTGAAAAGTGAAAGTGAAGTCACTCAGTTGTGTCTGACTTTTAGTGACCCCATGGACTGCAGCCTACCAGACTCCTCCATCCATGGGATTTTCCAAGCAAGAGTACTGGAGTGGGGTGCCATTGCCTTCTCCAAACATACACATTACCATAGGTAAAATAGATAGCCCGTGGGAATTTGCTGTACAACACAGGGAGCTCAAACTCGGTGCTCTGTGACAACGTAGGGGGTGGAGCTGGGTGGGAGGTGGGAAGGAAACACAAGAGGGAGGGGACATGTGTATACCTATGGCTGATTCATGCTGATGTATGGCAGAAACCAACACAATATTGTAAAGCAATTATCCTCCAATTAAAAATAAATCAAAAATTTAAGAACTGGTCCACATTAAAAAAAAAAAATCTTAAAAAAGGAAGTAGCCATTGCTGAACCCATTTTAGAGATTAGGACACTGAGACTAAGAGAAGAGTGGAACGAGTCCAAGGCTACCCAGCCAAGAAATGGCAAAGCCAGGATTCAAACTCAGGTGTGTCAGCTGAATTTGACCTGGTTATCCTTTTCTGGCTCTTTCTACTTTCTTATTTTTCAGTAATAAGATGATGTACTTTCTTAAGGAAAGAATATTTTAGAAAGAAGTCCCCTTAAGAAAGCCGACTCATTTATCTTTATTTTATTAGCCATGTGTATTAGGTTTAAAAACATTAACAACCCCACCTCACACCATACACAGAAATCAGTTCCAGATAGATTGCCAACCTAAATGTAATGCAAATGATAAAACTTTTGGAAAATAAGAGATTATCAATATGTTTCAGAGACACGGAGATATAGCTTTAATAGGATTTTTAAAAAATCCATAAAGAAAAAATTGAGAAATTGAGTGGTGCTAAAGTTAAGACTTTCTGTCCATTCACTTCAGTTCAGTTCAGTTGCTCAGTCATGTCCAACTCTTTGCGACCCCATGAATTGCAGCACGCCAGGCCTCCCTGTCCATCACCAACTCCCGGAGTTAACTCAAACTTAACGTCCATTGAGTCAGTGATGCCATCCAGCCATCTCATCCTCTGTTGTCCCCTTCTCCTCCTGCCCCCAATCCCTCCCAGCATCAGAGTCTTTTCCAGAGAGTCAACTCTTCGCATGAGGTGGCCAAAGTATTGGAGTTTCAGCTTTAGCATCATTCCTTCCAAAGAGCACCCAGGGCTGATCTCCTTTAGAATGGACTGGTTGGATCTCCTTGCAGTCCAAGGGACTCTTAAGAGTCTTCTCCAACACCACAGTTCAAAAGCATCTAAAAATGCCATTAAGAGAGTAAAAAGATGTGATTTCCCAGGTGGTCCAGTGGTTAAGACGTCATGCTCCCAATGCAGTGGGCCTAGGTTTAGTCCCTGGTCAAGGAACTAGATCCCACATGCTGCAACTAAGACCCAGAACAGCAAAAAAAAAAAAAAAAACCTAGTTAACAAAATATGTTTAAAAAAGGAGAGAGAGAGTGTGTGTAAAAAGGCAAGCCACAGTAGGAGATGTTCATAGTTCGTATAACTAACAAATGGCTGGTGTTCAGAATATATAAAGAGCAAATTCATTTTAAAAACAAACAACCCATAGAAAATTGTGCAAGACACATGAACAAACACACTAAGATAATGGATATCCACAAGAACAGTATGCAAATGAAAAGACGGTCAATTTTAATTGCTCATCAAGGAAATGCAAATTAAAACTATTATGAGCTACTACTACAGATCCACCAGAATGGCTAAAAATAAAACTCCTGACATGGCCAAGTGTTGGCGAGGATGTGGAACAATGGAAATGCTCCAACATGGCTGGAGGGAGGAGAATTATTACAACCACTTTGGAAAACTCTTTGGAACTATCTATCTATTATCTATCTATCTGTCTGTCTGTCTGTCTCTATATCCCATGAGCGAGCTAGTTTACTCCTGGATTCATACACAAGAGAAATGTGTACAGATGTTCACAATATACTGTAAATGTACTAGAACAAATATGTACTAGAATGTTAAGAGCAAATACCATTTGTAAGGGACAAAAAATGGAAAGAACTCAAATTTCCATCTACAGTCAGTAAATAAACTGTAGAGTATTCACAGGATGAAATGCAACTTGACCACAAGAAGGAATGGACTGTATGTATAGACCCAACCTGTATAGACTGCAGGCTAAATTCTGCAGTCATAATGTTGAGAGCTGGGTTAAAACTCAACATTCAAAAAACTAAAATTGTGGCATCCAGTCCCATCACTTCATGGCAAATAGATGGGGAAACAATGGAAACAGTGAGAGACTATTTTCTTGGGCTCCAAAATCACTGCAGATGGTGATTGCAGCCATGATATTAAAAGACACTTGCTCCTTGGAAGAAAAGCTATGACCAACCTAGACAGCATATTAAAAAGCAGAGACATAACTTTGCCAACAAAGGTCCATCTAGTCAAAGCAATGGTTTTTCCAGTAATCGTGTGTGGATGTGAGTGTTGGACTATAAAGAAAGCTGAGCACAGAAGAACTGATACTTATGGACTGTGGTGTTGGAGAAGACTCTTCAGAGTCCCTTGGCCTGCAAGGAGATCCAACCAGTCCATCCTAAAGGAAATCAGTCCTGAATATTCACTGGAAGGACTGATGGTGAAGCTGAAACTCCAATACTTTGGTCACCTGATGCAAAGAATTGACTCACTGGAAAAGACCCTGATGTTGGGAAAGACTGAAGGCAGGAGGAGAAGGGGACGACAGAGGATGAGATGGTTGGATGGCATCACTGACTCAATGGACATGAATTTGAGCAAGCTTCGGGAGTTGGTGATAGACAGGGAAGCCTGGCGCACTGCAGTTCATGGGGTCACAAACAGTCGGACACAACTGAGCAACTGAACTGAACGTTGAGAGAAAGAAGAGAGACACAGGAGTTCACAGTGTATAGTTCTGTTTATGTCACGTGGGAAGCAGGCAAAATGAAAGAGGCATGAAGAGACATACTTAGGTGCAGTAACCTAAATCAGGTAGAAGTTAGTGAAGCGGGTACCTTCATGGGGAGGGAGAAAGCCGTGCCTGGGAGGAGGCTGGAGGGAATTTGTAGAAACCTGGGAAGATCTGTTTCCTCACCTGGGTGGTGGTTACACAAGTGTGTTTGTCATAATTCATTCAGTAGAACATTTCTGTTTCAGGTACTTTTCTGTATGTATGTCATGTTTTGCAATAAAAGATTGCAAAATATACAGTTTTTAAATTTGTTACTTCACTTTATTATGGATCACACTGCTGCAGTGAGGAAGACTTACGTGGTTTTTTAACTGAGAGCCTTCTGTTGTCTACCAGGGGAGGAGATGGAGGCAAACATTTCCCTTCACCTACTTCTGCAGGGCTGTGAGTAACAGAGACGGGCTACCTCATGGTCAGGGCCACTGAACTGACAGCTAGGATGGCAGGGCTCCTCAGGTAGAGGGTTTCCCTGCTCCCCTAATCTCTGGCCCGGGGAGTAGCACCACAGTCATCCTATTACGGGCACCCAGAGGGTACCAGCCTGCAGATCACTCTTCAAGGAGAGGTGATCCTCCCCAGGAAGAAATCCAGACTGTTCTCTCGAGAGCCAAGTCCATCATTCCTACTGAGCAGGCACAGGCACACCCAGCAGCCTGGGGGGTGGGGGTGAAGGATAAATAATTAAAAATGACTCTGAAAAGTAGGTTCGTCATAGCCTTACCTTACAAACTGGGCAGACTGGAAGTCTCGGGTAAATAACTGGGAGGCACTGTGTGCGGCGCTGGCTCTGTGCTGGGCACTGTTCTAAGTAGCTTATATCTATTACCTGATTTAATTGTCACATAACCCTCTAAAATGGCCACTATTAGTATCACCATTTAACCGATGGAGAAACTGAGGCATGGTGAGGTTCAGTCATTTCCCTAAGCTGGTCAATGCTAGATCTAAACACAGGCTAAGTCACCCAGAGTAGATGTCCTGTTCGCCACCACAAGATTACTCTAAGGAGAGAATAAGAAATAGGAAAATGGGAGTCTATTTCTCAAAAGCACAGAAGTATCTAAAAAGAGAAACTAGAAGTAATTCTATGGCTGTCCTGAGAGTAGGCGAGAGGCCTGCGTATGATCAGGACAGAGGAAAGGGGTCATAAGTGAGCTATGACCCCTTTATCAGCTACATCAGGGACCAAAAAGTACAATTCCAGTAGGGCTTTTTCCTTTTTTGGCTGCTCAGCTTGTGGGATCTTATGGAACCTGAGGCCCCCAGTGGCCAAAGTGCAGAGCCCCAACCTTTGGACTACCAAGGAAGTCCCCAGTGGGTTTTCTTTTAGGCTGGGGTCTTGGTTGTGCCAAGCGGGGGCTACTCTTGGCTGTGGTGTGCGGGTTTCTCACTGCAGTGGCTTCTCTTGCTGCACAGCACAGGCTCTCAGAGAACACAGGCTTTAATAGCTGGGGCAAGTAGGCTCAGGAGTTGTGCTTTATGGGCTCCAGAGCACAGGCTCAATAGTTGTGGCACACGGGCTTAGTCGCTCCGTGGCCTGTGGGATCTTCCCAGAGCAGGGGTTGAACCCATGTCTCCCGCCTTGGCAGGCAGACTCTTCACCACTGAGCCACCAGAGAAACCCCCCAGTGGGGCTTTTTAACCTGACTCAGCGATAGAATTCAGGGGCCGTGTGAACTCAGACTGGAAAACAACTTTGCTTTGACAGCCCTTCAACTCAATGATCCTCAGCATGTGGTTTGGGAACAAAGCGATTTTCATAAGATGTGTTTGTCCTTTTCACTCTTTAGAAGCTACCTGACCTGTGATGACATCATCACCGTGATGGCTAATGAAACGTATGCACGTGTATTCTTGAGTTTCAAAAACTTCCTCGTTCTGGGAATCCGTGGAGGTCCAATGGTTAGGAGTTGGTGCTTTCACTACAGAGAGTCCAGCTTGGGAAACTAAGATCTCACCATCCTTGAGACATGGCCAAAAGAAAGAAAAAGGAAAGAAAAGAAAAAAAAAATTCTCAGCTTTATTTTCTTACATTGTTGTTGTCCAGTCGCTCAGTCATGTCCAACTCTTTTTGATCTCATGGACTGCGGCACACCAGGCTTCCCTTTCCCTTACCATCTCCCAGAGTTTGATCATGTTCCTGTCCACTGAGTCAGTGATGCCATCCAACCATCTCATCCTCTGTTGTCCCCGTCTCCTCCTGCCTTCAATCTTTCCCAGCATCAGGGTCTTTTCTCATGAGTCAGCTCTTCCCATCAGGTGGCCAAAGTATTGGAGCTTCAGCACCAGTCCTTCCAATAAATATTCAGAGTTTCTTCCATGGTAAATATTGATAGATATAACCCCACATATAACAAAACTCTTTGGGGTCCGCAATAATTTTTAAGAGGGTAGTTTACGAACTGCTGCTGTAATTGAAATTTACCAGGTGCTTCTAACATGGTGGGGGATTGGAAGGGCCAACCCCAGGACACAGCATATTTCTGGCTTTGTCATGAGAAGAAATTACAGATGTTTTTACACCCTATTATAGTCATCCCTATTGTAGTCGTCACAAGACTCAAATAGCATCAATACACTCAACAAAGCTTCTAAATTACTAACATTTTTAATGCATTGATAAAGAAGTACATATATTACTATATCACATATACAAAAAATTTCCTGCATCTGTGTAATAGCATCCATTTCCTTTGTATCCTGTGTATTTTTTTTTTTAATGCATGTAAAAACATGATTGGGGAAGGGCTTCACCAGCCTACCACAGGTGACTTTAGCCAAAAAACTTCAGGTAGCAGTAGTAGCAAAGAACCCAACTACCAATGCAGGAGACGAAAGAGACGCAGGTTTGATCCCTGGGTCGGGAAGATCCGTTGGAGGAGGAAATTGCAACCTGCTTCAGTATTCTTCACCTGGGAAATCCCACGGACTGAGAAGCCTGGTGGGTTACAGTCCATGGAGTCACAAAGAGTCGGACATGACTGAGCACATACAAGAGGAAATTAAAACTGCTAAGGGTAGAATTTCCCTGGTGGTCTACTGGCTAGGACTCCACACTTCGAATGAAGAGGGGGAGGCTTCAATCCCTGGATAGGGGAACTATTGGCTCACCGGCCCTGCTGAGCGGCCAAAAAATTAAAAGCAAAACAATTGCTGAGGGTGAGCAGGGTCTTGAGGTTATTTGAGTTTGACTAAAAGGGCTGCTTTTTTTTTTTTTTTAACATTTGAAGCTGTAATGGAGACTCCAGGAGATGGAGAAAAATCCAAGCAGTGCAAAAGCCCATCTTAAACCATGCCCCTATTGTTGTTCTCAGAAACTGGTGTCCACAGTCTGCAGACACAGCTCTGCTTGAATTTACAAAGCCAAATGGTGGAGTCATTTTGTCAGACAAGAAGAAGCAAAGAAAACCTGGACCCTCTGACTTTTCCTGATGCTCTGGCAAAATGAGGGAATGAAAGTCGCTCAGTCGTGTCTGACTCTTTGCGACCCCATGGACTGTAGCCTGCCAAGCTCATCTGTCCATGGAATTCTCCAGGCAAGAATACTGGAGTGGGTAGCCATGCCTTTCCCCAGGGATTGAACTCAGGTCTCCCACATTGCAGGTGGATTCTTTACCATCTGAGCCAGGCTCTGGGAAAATACCCAAGGGTATCTTGGCAAGCCACTTACAACCTTCAAACAGGTCACAAACCTTTTACAGAGAGGTCTCACTGGCTCCCACCTAGTTAGTTAGTGCTTAGTCTGCCCCCCTCGACTGTAGCCTACCAGGCTCCTCTGTCCATAGGATTTGCCAGCCAAGAATATTGGAGTGGGTTGCCATGCCCTCCTGAAGGGAATTTTCTCGACCCAGGGATCAAACCCAGGTCTCCTGCATTGCAGGTAGATTCTTTACCGTCTGAACCACTAGGGAAGCACGATTCCACCTACATCCCAAGGCAATTTCTGGAACTCACACATTAATAATCATAAAAATAACAGCTGATTCTTATCCAACCCTTACTCTGGGCCAGGCCCTGTTCTCAGCATGCAATTTCATGTGTCAACTGGTTTAAACCTCACGATAGCTCATAGTGTTCATACTGTTATCACCCTCATTTCACAGGCGAAGAAACCAAGTCCCAGCGAGGTCGAGTAACCAGCCTAAGTCGCACAGCTCAGAAGCAGCAATGTCATCGGTGGACTTCGATTTTCTGTTTTCAGCATGCAGGGGGGCGGGGCAGCAGCTGCGAAGGGCAGAACTAAGCTTGGAGAGAAGGAGGAAGGAACTGCCAAGAATACAAAGCCCGTGAGGAGGGAAAGGGATGGGGAATTTCCCCACCCCAACTCAGGTCGCGGATGCAGGTGCCTGCACACCTGAGTACCTCGGGATCCGGAAAGGCCAGAGATGGGGACCAGTGTCGGTGCCCTGGGGCCTCCGCAGCTGCGGGGTGAGGCTCCTAGAGACAAGCACAGACTTACCGGTCCGGGGGCTCACCTGGTGGCCAGCTTGGAGGTGGCGGCGGTGGTTTACCAAACCTTCCTGGGGCCCCCTTCCTTCGTGTGGGCGTGAGGCGCCTGGGACCGGCCAGACCAGTGGGACGCGGGGCCCCAGCTGTCTGGGGAGGCCGTCACCTAGAGAAGGCAGGCTCTTCCGGGGCTGAGACAGCTGTGGGTGGTGGGATGGCTCATAAATACCACCGTCGCACTGGTGCCCGAGACACGCGCATGCTGGGAGCTGGCGTCCCAGAGGGTGAGCCCGGACAGACAGTCTCCACCTGCCTCTGCCCTGGCAGGCAGGTCCTCCATGAGCAGGAGATCCCAACTGAAGCGGGAGGGGAAGGGCTGGGGAGAAGGAGTGGTGGGTATACAAGCGCAGGACCAGGAAATAGGGAGAAATTGGGGTCACTAACAGCAGGATGGGATGCTGAGATAGGGGCAGGGAGGATGGGGCTGCTCCAGGTGGGATGAAATGCTTGGGTGGTCTGGGGGTGGAGTGGAGGTATTAGAGTCACAAAGATGGAAATGGAAGGTTGCAGGATGGAGGAGAGGACCATGAGATCTCTGAGGGCGGGGTGGAATGCCGGGACGGGGTTGCCAAAGGCAACCTCCTACACTGAGAGCCCCACCCCCAATCCCATTCCCAAACCACTTGCACTGGGAGTGAACGGTGGACAAGAGCAAGGGTTCTGCAGCCGGGACCCCTGGGTTCCAGTCTCCGCTCCCTCACACTTGAGCCATGCCACTGAATCACTCCATTGCTCAACTTCCTCATCCGTGATACAGGGCTGATGATCACAGAGGCCACCACACACAGGAATGTTGTCTGGCTCCCACAAGTTCATCTATGCAAAGTGCTTAGCACCCAGTGAGGCTCAGAGGGTATTTGTCTCTCAGTCGTGAGTGACGCTTTTGTTTTCTCTCCAGCATCTGGATACGCACTCCCTGTGAAGCCCTCCCTGCCATCCCCACTGCCTCCTTCCCCCATCCTCTCAGCCCCTCCTGCTGATGCCTGCAGGACCCTTCCCCTTCCCCAGCTCCCCACCTCCCCTCTGCCATGTGTTCCCTCCGTCCCTGCTGGACCTGCTTCTGTCTGCTCCTCTTCTTCTCCCTGGAAGTCCGGGGGTCCCCAAAGCCTCCCAGCGCTGCCCCCGAGCAAGTGCACTTGTCCTACCCAGGTAAGTGTCTGTGCCCTCTCCCTGTGCATTTCCCAGTGAGGACCAGTCTGTTTGGGGGCTCAGGTATTCCACACTGATTCCCGAGGGAGTCTAGGCTGGTGGGTCTTCCTGAGCCTCCGTTGTCCACATCTGTTAAATGGGGATTATAAGCAGTAGGGTATGTGGCTGTGTGGGAAATGATTCTGGTTCTCAGCCTACAATAACCATTCTCCTTGGAGGATTGGAGTGGTCCTTATTCATTGTGTAACTGCTTATTGTGTTGTCACAAAATACCTCCTGGTCCTTGATCTTGGGGTGGAGGTGCAAGGGGGTAATAAGACCCTGGACTCTGGACCCTCTGCACCCAGACTTCCGGGTTCTAACCCAGCTTTGTTGCTTATCTGCCGTGTGACCTTGGGGGAGTGACTTAACCTCTCTGGCCTCGGCCTCCTCATCTGGACAGTGGGGTAATATTAGTGAGACCTCCCAGTAGAGAGTAAGTGAAATATTAATCTGTGAAGTGGCAAACGGGAACTTGGAATGTGGCAGTGTTTCTCACATGTTTCTGTCTCAGGATGCTTTGGCACAGCTGAAAAAACATATGAGAACTTCAGAGAGCTTTAGCCTATGTGAGTTATATCCATAATAATCGCCATATCAGAAACTAAAATGGAGGCAAAATATTGATTCAGTCATTAAAAATGAACAATAGTAAACCTATTCAGTAGTAAGGTAAATGATATTTTTCATGAGAAGTAACTACACTTTAAAAAAGAAAAGCAATATTGTGGGAAAATTGGCATTTTTATTAAATATTTTAAGATCTCTTTAATGTCCTCTCCTATCTGTGGCAGTTTCTCAGACTTTTCTTCTTTTTTTGGATCCTTGACACTTTTAGAGTAGTTTCACTTATTTCATTATTTATTCGTTTATTTATTTATTTGGCTGTGCTGGGTCTCCGCTGCTGCCCAGGCTTTTCTTCAGTAGCGGCGAGGAGGCTACTCTCTTGTTTCAGAACATGGGCTCTAGGGCAGGTGTGGGCTCAGACGTTGTGGCCCTCAGTCAGTTGCCCCGTGGCATGTGGAATCTTCCTGGGCCAGGGATGGAATTCGCATCCCTTACATTGGCTGGCAGATTCTTAACTCCTGGATCACCAGAAGTCCTAAGGTAGTTTCTTAAAGGTTAGTTGCATTGAGAATGTGAAACCTCATGAATGAAATGGCTTTGGCATTTGCTGGATAAGTAACCTCGGACAAGGCACTTTGCCTGGAGGCCTCTGTAAACTGGAACAAAAATAAAATCCATCTCACAGGGCTGCTGTGAAAACCCAGTGAGATCATAGCTGTTCTTTGTTTGGCCTACACAATAATGATAATAATAACAAATATACTCTTAGAAGTGATTCAGATGGAAAACTCATTTAACCTCTTATTGACCTTAAGCTGTAGGTACTATTGTTAGTTCCACTTTACAAAAGAGTAAATTGAGGCCCAAAGCAATGAAGAGTCTCACCTCAGGTCACACACTCTGGGATTTGAACCCAGGCAGGCTGGCTGAAGAGCCTGCCATATTTGGTCTTCAAACTGTAAATTTTTTGTACTAATTTTAGATACCATGAGATCTTACTAATGCCAGCAGTATTTCAGTCCACCAACAAGGGTATACTTTAGCCTTCTTTCCTCATTTGCAACTTCTTTTTCCAACATTGAGAAACCAAGCTCCCTCTATCTACAATAGACTTACTCATTTGTTCAGCGCTAGAGTGAGCATAAAGGGGTTGCTCCGTGGCCTGTGGGGTCTTAGTCCCCTGACCAGAGATGAAACCTGAGTTCCCTGCATTACAAGGCAGATTCTCAACCACTGGACCGCCAGGGAGGTCCCTGTTTTTTGATAAACTTACAGCCCTCTGTTAGTGTTTCTATTCCGTATTGACTTCCCCCCACAACGTGTGTGGTAAGTCACTCCAGCTGTGTCTGACTCACTGCAACCCTATGGACTGTAGCCAACCGGGCTCCTCTGTCCATGGGAGTTTTCAGGCAAGAATACTGGGGTGGGTTGCCATGCCCTCCTCCAAGGGGATCTTCCTGACCCAGGGATCAAACTCTTACTTCTTATGTTTCCTGCATTGGCAGGGAACACTAGTGGCACCTGGGATGCCCCCCTACAACCTAGGAAGGCTCTAACTGTTCATTTCTTGGGGTGTGTGAAGAAAAGATGAAACAGGACTATAGCTCTAGGACTCAGGGTTTTAAGAAAGAGACAGACTTGAGAAGCATCCTACCCCTGCCTCTCGATGAACTACTCCAGTCCTATCCCCTCTTTTTTTCTACCCCTTCCCCATTCCAGCCCATGTAAGTAATCCAGCTGTTCAGTTTCTGGTGTACATCTCTTGTACAAATAAATGAGCAGATACTTGTGTATTCTCTTACACCCTCTTACATGAAGAGTAGCTGACTATAGACACTCTTATGTACATTGCTTCTTTTAACTTTGCGTCCTGAACGTCATTCTAAACTGGTTCCTAGAGTTCAATATCTTCCTTTCCGACAGCTGTAAAGTGCTCCCGGGTACGGATGTTACATAGTTCCTTAAGTCATGCTCCTGTGTAGGGGCATGTCTGTGGTTTCCAATATTTTGCAGTTACAAACAGTGCTGCCATGAATGACCTGTGCGTGTGCCTTCTGTACACACGTTGCAGGAAAAAGAATCACCTGGTGGGCTTCCCAGGTGGCGCTAATGGTAAAGAACCTGCCTGCCAACCCAGGAGACATGAGAGACTCCATTTCAATCCCTGGGTCGGGAAAATCCCCTAGAGAAGGGCATGGCAACCCACTCCAGTATTCTTGCCTGGAGAACCCCATGGGCAGAGGAGCCTGATGGGCTACAGCCCGTAGGGTCGTAATGAGTCAGACACGACTGAAGCGACTTAGCACGCGTGCATACACACCACATGTTATTTTTAAAACCTTGATTTTGTTGCTAATGGGGTTTGTTTGTTTGCTTTTGTTTGTTTGCAAATTGACTTTTCTGGTTATGCCTTGTGGCATGAGAAATCTTAGTTCCCTCATCAGGGATTGAACCCCTGAACCCAGGCCCCCTGCATTAGAAGCAGGAGTTTTAACCACTGGGCCTTGAGGGAGGTCCATGGTTGCTGACATTCAAGAATTAGAAGCTATTACTTAAAAGTTTGTATGTGCTCTTGGAACATGAAAACCACTGTATAAAGATTTCTGAGAAGGCAATGGCAACCCACTCCAGTAGTCTTGCCTGGAAAATCCCATGGACAGAGAAGCCTGGTAGGTTGCAGTCCATGGGGTCGCTAAGAGCGGGCCATGACTGAGCGATTTCACTTTCACTTTTCACTTTCATACATTGGAGAAGGAAATGGCAACCCACTCCAGTGTTCTTGCCTGGAGAATCCCAGGGACAGAGGAGCCTAGTGGGCTGCCATCTATGGGGTCTCACACAGTCGGACATGACTGAAGCGACTTAGCAGCAGTAGCACTTAGCAGTATAAAGATATGCTCTAGAAGTTGACAGACTGGCTGGTACCAAGACTGCTTCCTGCACGGCGGCCATCGCTAGAGTTGAACAATGGCTTCCGCTCCAAGACAGGGCAGGCTCTGCGCTCGGCCACAGACTCCACCCCTCCCTGCTGCCTTCCTCCTTACAGCTGGCCCTTGTTCCCATGTATATTACCTAACTGGCCTCCAGACATTTGAGTTTACAACCCTTAAACAGTGTCATGTGTAAAGTATGGCACAAACCTGCGCACAGTAACACCATTTATAATAATATCCCTCCACTCATGTAACCCTGACTGTACCAGACACTGTTTCAAGTGCTTCCCTCTTATTTATTCATCTAAGCCTCAAAGAACCCTCCATTTTACCGACAAGGAAACTGAGGCTCAGAGAGCTACAGTGACTTGCCCAAAGAAAGCACAGCTTAGAAATAGTGAAGTAGGAATTGAACTTGGGAAGCTCCAGAACCTGTGTCCTTAACTCCTAAATGTTCAACAGCCTCTCACTCTCTGCACATCCTCCCCACCTCTGCCCAGGCCTCACTGCCGAGCCTCCTCTGCCTCTCTCTCCAGGTGAGCCAGGCTCCATGACTGTAACCTGGACCACATGGGTCCCAGTGCCCTCTGAAGTGCAGTATGGGCTGCAGCCTTCTGGGCCCCTGCCCTTCCAGGCTCGGGGCACCTTCAGCCCCTTTGTGGATGGGGGCATTCTCCGGCGGAAGCTCTACATACACCGAGTCACCCTGCAGGGGCTGCTGCCAGGGGTCCAGTATGGTGAGAGGTGCCCCGGGGCCCAGGTGTTGAAGGGCGAATGGGAGGAGGAGTGGGATGTGGGCTAACAGCTACTGTTGGCAGGTGGCTCAGGCGGGCTGGTACCCTCTCTGCTTCCCTGCAAGCCTATTGTATGAGACCCTGGGATGAAAACGGAAGGCTGGAGACCTGGGGTGAGGTGGTCAGAAGGGGCGTGGGTTAGACCCATTCAGTCCCCCCACCAGTTGAAGATGGATGGGGGTGAAGGAGACACCCTGGGGCGCTCCCCCCACCCCCCAGCCCCGGCAGACTGTGACCTTTTCCTGTCCCCTCAGTTTACCGCTGTGGCAGTGCTCAGGGCTGGAGCCGTCGCTTCCGCTTCCGGGCCTTGAAGAAGGGTCCCCACTGGAGCCCGCGCCTGGCTGTGTTTGGGGACCTGGGGGCCGACAATCCGAGGGCCCTCCCCCGACTGCGCCGGGACACCCAGCAGGGCATGTACGACGCTGTTCTTCATGTGGGTGAGGAGGCATCAGCTAGGTATGGGGTGGGAGGTAACGCCAGGACTGCGAGGGGCCAGGAGCCGGGGCCAGCGTGGTTCCAAAGGGACGGGGGAGGAGACTGGCCATGGAGATGATGTCGCGGTTAACCGGGCTCCCGGGTTAAAATCAGTCTGGCACTTAGAGCTGCGTGCATTGGTTTTCTCCTCTGTATTACTGTTGTAAGAGCTGGGACTAGGTTAGATTCGTCCGACTGCTGTGATGAAGATACGGACTTCCCAGGGGGCGCTAGTAGTAAAGAACCTGCCTGCCAATGCAGGAGATGTAAGAGGCGCGGGTTCGATCCCTGGGTCAGGAAGATTCCCCTGGAGGAGGGCACGGCAACCCACTCCAGTATTCTTGCCTGGAGAATCCCATGGACAGAGCAGCCTGGCGGGCTACGGTCCATGGGGTCACAAAGAGTCGAACACGACTGAAGCGACTTAGCACACTCGCACCATGATGAAATAAGTCGACACTGCCTGCCACGCTGTAGGTGCTACATAAGCGTTGGTTGTCATGATCATTTCTGCTGTGATCTGAGAACCAGGAACCAGATGGGAGACGGAAATCGGGGCTATGATTCAAAGCTGTAATAGACGCTGGGATCAAACTCCTGAGGTTTGATTCCTGGATCCTTAAGCTCAGCTCTGTGACCTTGAGTCAGCTCTCCACCTCCCTGGACCTCGGTTTCCCCATCTGAAAAGGGGATGATAATAACATCCACCTCAGAGGGTGTTTTGAAGATTCGGGTGATCAAGCAAAGCATCTGGAACACTGCCTGGTACAAAACCAGTGCCAGGGCAGACCATGTCAGACTCAATGCTGTCATGACTCTGGGAAGGGACGAGATGGGGCTGGGGTGCTGGGGCACAGGAGACCAGCGAGGTCCTGGGTCCTGCGGGCATGTCAGGGAGAGGGTTCCAAGTGCGCATGCACTTGGGTGTGAGGTAGGGATTGAAGATGCCTGAGCGGGAGGGGGAGCCAGGACTTGATCAACCAGGTCTCAGTTCTGGCAACAGCAGAGCTGAGTCTGGGTCTTCATCCTCTCCTTCACCCACCACCTCCCCACCCCCACCCAGGAGACTTCGCCTACAACATGGATCAGGACAACGCACGTGTCGGGGACAGGTTCATGAAACTCATCGAACCCGTGGCTGCCAGCCTGCCCTACATGACCTGCCCTGGGAATCACGAGGAACGCTAGTGAGGCCCGAGGGCTTTGGGGTGGGTGAGGGCCTAGTGTCTCACCTTAGTTTCTCACGCGGCAGCAGCTCATTGACGGACGTGAGAGGAGAGGAGATGAGGGCTGGGCTGGGAGCCAGGCTTGGCCTAATGGTGGGAAGTAGAGGGGGTGGGGGTGGGCACCCAGACCCTTCCTCCTACCCTTTTACTTCCTTTCATCCAGCAACTTCTCCAACTACAAAGCTCGCTTCAGCATGCCGGGGAATACCGAAGGCCTGTGGTACAGGTAATCTGGTGGGGAGCAGGAACAGCAGCCTCCCCTCCCCTGAAGGATGGGGGATACAGAGGAGACCCTCACCTCTGACCCCTGCCCTTTGACCCTTCCAGCTGGGATCTGGGACCCGCACACATCATCTCCCTCTCTACTGAGGTATATTTCTTCCTCCATTACGGCCGCCACCTGGTAGAGAGACAGTTTCACTGGCTGGAGAGAGACCTCCAGGTAACTTGTGGATGTCCCCCTGGGATGTACCCCCTACCCCCTCCTCCGCCCGCCCCTCACTCTGAACCCTTCTCTGCAGAAAGCCAATAAGAACCGGGCGGTCCGGCCATGGATCATCACCATGGGCCACCGGCCCATGTACTGCTCCAATGCTGATTTGGATGACTGTACCTGGCATGAAAGCAAGGTGAGCACTCCCTCCCCGGGGAACCAGGTGCTGAAATCCAGGTCGGGGGTGAGCCTGAGTCTCCCCTCCCCCTCCTTGCTCATCTTGCTTAGGTTCGCAAAGGCCTCCGTGGCAAGTTCTTTGGGTTGGAGGATCTTTTTTACAAATATGGTGAGTGACTCCCCCTCCACCCCAGGACTCTCCAGGCCCTGCCTCCCTTCTCTCCTGGATTCAGAGGCCTGAACCCCTCTTGCTTTGTCTCAGGGGTCGACCTGCAGCTGTGGGCCCATGAGCACTCGTATGAACGCCTATGGCCGATTTACAACTACCAGGTAAGGGAGGCCCCCGGGGAGGGCTGAGACCCATGGGGCTGGTGATATCAGTGGACCCCTCAGTCAGACCCCCGGGGGCCTGGCCGGTGTGACACACCCTCTCCACCTTGTCACTTCTCCAGGTACTTAATGGCAGCCAAGAGATGCCCTACACCCACCCCTCGAGGCCCTGTCCACATCATCACAGGATCCGCCGTGAGCAGGGCAGGGTGGGGTGGTGGGATGTTGCCTTTGACCTCTGATCTATTGAGGTTGGCACCTGTGCCGGCTTGGGTGCCTCCTCCTTTATACAGCTGGCATCTCTTAGAGGGTTAGATGTACCTAGTAGTGTGCCCATCGCACAGATGCAGAAACAGAAGCTAAGAGTAAAATACTCCTTCAAAGTCACAGGTTCAGTAAGTGGCAGGGGCAGGGGCTGCTTGCCCAGGTCTGCTGGTCGGATCCAGGACAGACGGCTTACTGTTATCCTTGTAACTGGACTCCAGCCTTTATTCACGTTGCACCAGCTCATCCTCCACTGTATTTGGTTTTTGTGTCTTCTTGTGCTCAGTCCCAGCCAACTCTTTGTGACCCCATGGAAGGTAGCCCACCGGGCTCCTCTGTCAATGGAATTTTCCAGGCCAGAATACTGGAATGTGTTACCATTTCCTTCTCCATTGTGTCTCCTTGGTCTCCTCCCATCTGTGACTATTCCTCCATCTTCCCTTGTCTTTCATTCTGGTTAGTTGTTTGTTTCTGTTTTTTTTTTCCCTGAATGCCCCTGGATCTGGGTTTGTCTCATACTTTCTGATGCCAAGATGCAGATTACGCATTTGGGGCCAGAGGATCACAAGTGATGTTGTGTCCTTGGCACATCATACTGAGGGGTCCAGGTCTTCACAGTGTCTCATTCCTGGAGGACTTTCTCTGAATCACCTGTGTAAGGATGTTCTTCCACCATCAACTTGCTGTATTTCCCTTTTTGGCTGATAAACATCTTGGGGGAGATGCTTTTAGACCCTGCAAAAGTTGTTTCTCCTCCAACTTTCACCCACTATTTTCTTTTTTAAATTTGTTTGCCTGCGCCAGGTCTTAGTTGTGGCACATAGAATCTTTCTTTTCTTTTTCTTTTTTTTTTTCCAGCGGCAGCACTTAGAATTTTTAGTTGCGGCATTTGAGCTCTTGGTTGCGGCGTGTGAATCTAGTTCCCCGACCAGGGATCAAACTCAGGATCCCTGCACTGGGAGCTCAGCGTCTTAGCTACTGGACCACCAAGGAAGTCTCCACTTACTAATATTTGAATCCATCAGTGGGTCTTGCCTGCAACAGTGATCACTGGGGCGTTCGGCTGGGAATCGTCTATTTCCTTCATTTCTCCCTGATTTATTAATTAGCAACCTCCTGTGAGGAAGGGTTGTCCCTTCTGCCCCATTTAGTTGGTTGGTTAGATATGGATTTGCACCAGTGTGGCCTCATGGGGAATTATTTCCTCCTGTGGGTTATAATCCAGTTCTCCTGCTCCTGATGCTGCTGTGTACAGGCTCTCACTCTGGCCACTGGGAGCTCTTCAGATCAGGTCCTGCATCCTTTCAAAGTGTCCCTGTCATTTTGTGGGCTCTTTCTTACTTTTTGGCTCCACAAGGTGCTCCAGGACTATCTTGTGTCCCCTCTATTCCCACCTTCAGCAGCCTCAGAGTCAATCACTTCACGCAAGAAGTAAGGGCTTATTTTTTAAGCTGATTTTACAAATTAGTGGTCATCCCAGTGGTCACATATGGCTGTGAGAGTTGGACCATAAAGAAGGTGGAGCACCAAAGAATTGATGCCTTTGACCTCTGGTCCTGGAGAAGACTCTTGGGAGTCCCTTGGACAGCAAGGAGATCAAACCTGTCAATCTTAAGGGAAATCAGCCCTAAATACTTATTGGAAGGACTGATGCTGAATCTGAAGCTCCAGTATTTTGGTCATCTAATGCCAACAGCTGACTCCTTGGAAAAGTCCCTGATGCTGGGAAAGATTGAGGGCAGAAGGTGAAGAGGGCATCAGAGGATGAGATGGCTGTATGGCATCAGCGATGCAATGGACATGAACTTGGGCAAACTTCAGGAGATGGTAAAGGACAGGGAGGCCTGGCGTGCTGCAGTTCATGGGGTTGTAAGGAGTCAGACTCGACTGGGTGACTAAGCAACAACAAATTAGTGAGATCCAAGGAAGCACTTCTCGTGATAAAAATTCAGACAGGAGATGAAGCCATCCACATCCTTCTTGCTAAGTCACTTTAGTCGTGTCTGACTCTTTGTGACCCCGTGGACTGTAGCCTGCCAGGCTCCTCTGTGCACAGGGATTCTCCAGGCAAGAATACTGGAGTGGGTTGCTATGCCCTCCTCCAGGGGATCTTCCAGACCCAAGGACCGAAGTCATGTCTCTTGTGTCTCCTGCAAAGGCAGGCAAGTTCTTTACCACTGAGTCCCACTCTCAGTGGTTACGTCTCTTGGGTGGCATTTGAGAATATTTTCTGTGTATGCAAATTAGTCAGTGTCTCAATAGAGATGTGTTAGTGCATCACCCACTTTTCATGTTTTTGGCTCCACTGGATTTTTGTTGCGGGGGGCGGTGTTGCTCAACATTGCAGCACGAAAGCTTTCTCTAGTTGCAGAGCCTAGGCTTCCTGAGTTGTGTCAGATACACTTAGTTGCCCCACAGTATGTGGGATCTTAGTTCCCTGACCAGGGATTGAACGTGCATCCCCTGCATTGCCAGGCAGATTCTTAACCACTGGACCAGCAGGGAAGTCCCCAGTTTTGTGTTCTTTTCAGTGTATCCTATGAGGAAGTGCATGGTATCTCTTTAAGCCTCGGTTTACACATCTCTTGCACCATACTTATGATTTTCCCCTTTAAAGTTAACAAGTGTCTCCCGGAGCTACTTGGAGACTATGCAAATATCCTGCAATTCCTCATACTTTCTCTGCTACTTTGACCATCCATCGATGGTTCTTGCTTCCAGCAGTTATTACAGAGATGGCTGCAACATGGTGATTTTTCTTTTCTTTTTTTTTTTTTTAGCTCCCTTATCCTTCCTGCTCACATCACCTAGTTTTCTACTGCAAGGATAAACACTTCCTCTCTCCAAGGCAATGATGATTTTAAAAGCTTTCTTGGAGAGTCTACTCTGCAGCGAGGGTTGATAGCCACCGATTTCTTCTATTCTGTGAATTGCATTTTCCCCTTAACAATACAGCTTGGCCATCTTTCTACACTGCCCCTCTCTGTGATGGCTATGCTCTAATTTATTTAACTGACCCTTACTGATGGGCATTTGGCTGACTTCCAGCTCAGAGCTTTTACAGAAAATGCTTCAGTGGACAGTCTTGTACAACCACGCACTGTTGTCTAAGTCCAAGACTTGGGGCACAGAAAGCCTGGCTGGGTCAAAACACTTAGTTGTGTGTGTTACCAAGGTCAAGTCTTAACCAGCTTTGTCTTCTCTGGGGGTGGCAGGATCCCACCTGGCAGGTCTTTTCTGCTCCCCAGTGGGTACTTCACCTGCCCCAGCCCTGGGGCTAAATGACTCTTTCCAGCAGGGCTGTGAGGAGCTGCTCACCCCCTTCACCCTCTTCCCGCGGCCCTGGAGCGCCCTGCGTGTGAAAGAGTACGGGTACACACGGCTGCACATTCTCAATGGGACCCATGTCCACATCCAGCAGGTGTCTGATGACCAGGTCAGTGAGCAGTGGCCCCATCACCTGCCTGAGAAAGCAGGCCCAGTGCGTTCTGGAGTCAAGTGGTTTAAAAAGTGGACTTAAGAGCTGGAGATCCTGCGTTCAAATCTTGCCTCTACTACTTACCAGCTAGATAACCTCAAGCAACTCTGAGCCACAATTTTCCCATCTGCAAAATGGGGATGTTAATAGTTTCTGCCCCAGAGGATTGAATGAGGGTTGAATGACTTATTATATCGAAAGTGCTCAGAATGGTTTCTAAAACATGGTCAGTTCTAAAGGGATTTATTAACATGAAGCAGGGGAAGGAAAAAGTAGGTGGTGGGAGGCAGGCAGAGGGAAACCAATATGATGTGTGTGCAACCCCACAGACTGTAGCCCACCAGGCTCCTCTGCCCATGGGGTTTACCAGGCAAGAATACTGGAGTGGGTTGCTGTTTCCTACTTCAGGGGACCTTCCCGACCCAGGGATCAAACCTGAGTTTCTTGTGCCTCCTGTATTAACAAGTGAAAACTTTACCACTTGTGCCATCCAGAAAGCCCCATGGCTTAAGCTTAGATGGACCCATATAACCATGGGTCCATCATACAATACCTTTCTGTATTTTTGCCATTGTGGTTTTAAAATAGCACTAATAACTATGATTGATTGAACACCTATTGTGCACCAAACCCTGAGCTCAATGCCTTATATTTAGTCCCTTTGCTAAGTCACTTCAGTCGTGTCCGACTCTGCGTGACCCCATAGACGGCAGCCCACCAGGCTCCACCGTCCCTGGGATTCTCCAGGCAAGAACACTGGAGTGGGTTGCCATTTCCTTCTCCAGATTTAGTCCCTTTAACCACCACAATAATACTATGGGGCACATTTTCTTTCCATTTTACAGCTAAGAGAACAGAGGCTCAGAGAGGGCAAGTAATTTCCCAAGGGTTGCACAGCCAGAAGTTGCAGAACTGAGAAACGACCACAAAGACCATATTCTTTTTACGATAAATAGCTACCATTTATTGTGTGGCCCATACAGGGTCAGGCACTTGTGTGTATTATCTATTGAGTTCTCCCCACTTTTTATTGGGTTGGCCAAAAATTTCATCTGGGCTTTTTCTAAACATCTTAATGAAAACCACAAACAAACTTTCCAGCCAACCCAAACACAATAGAATATGGAAGTCAGGCTCAGAGTTGGATCATGTGCTGGAGGCCACAGAGGGTGGCTTTGCTGGAATATAAAGTGAGTTTTGTCTCACTCTGGGGTTTGTGCTCTAATAGTAACAGCCTACATTTACCCAGTCCTTGCCATCTGCCAGGCTCCCTTTTAAGCCTTTTCCAAATATCTCACTTAATTCAAAATGATAGGATACTGAAAGAGAAACTCCCCAGGTCAGTAGGGGCCCAATATGCTACTGGAGATCAGTGGAGAAATAACTATAGAAAGAATGAAGGGATGGAGCCAAAGCAAAAAGAATACCCAGCTGTGGATGTGTCTGGTGATAGAAGCAAAGTCCGATGATGTAAAGAGCAGTATTGCATAGGAACCTGGAATGTCAGGTCCATGAATCAAGGCAAATTGGAAGTGGTCAAACAAGAGATGGCAAGAGTGAATGTCGACATTCTAGGAATTAGCGAACTAAAATGGACTGGAATGGGTGAATTTAACTCAGAGGACCATTATATCTACTACTGTGGGCAGGAATCCCTCAGAAGAAATGGAGTGGCCATCACGGTCAACAAAAGAGTCCGAAATGCAGTACTTGGATGCAATCTCAAAAACGACAGAATGATCTCTGTTCGTTTCCAAGGCAAACCATTCAGTGTCACAGTAATCCAAGTCTATACCCCAACCAGTAACGCTGAAGAAGCTGAAGTTGAATGGTTCTATGAAGACCTACAAGACCTTTTAGAACTAACACCCAAAAAAAGATGTCCTTTTCATTATAGGGGACTGGAATGCAAAAGTAGGAAGTCAAGAAACACCTGGAGTAACAGGCAGATTTGGCCTTGGAATACGGAATGAAGCAGGGCAAAGACTAACAGAGTTTTGCCAAAAAAATGCACTGGTCATAGCAAATACCCTCTTCCAACAACACAAGAGAAGACTATACATGGACATCACCAGATGGTCAATACCGAAATCAGATTGATTATATTCTTTGCAGCCAAAGATGGAGAAGCTCTATACAATCAGCAAAAACAAGACCAGGAGCTGACTGTGGCTCTGACCATGAACTCCTTATTGCCAAATTCAGACTGAAATTGAAGAAAGTAGGGAAAACCACTAGACCATTCAGGTATGACCTCAATCAAATCCCTTATGATTATACAGTGGAAGTGAGAAATAGATTTAAGGGCCTAGATCTGATACATAGAGTGCCTGATGAACTATGGAATGAGGTTCGTGACATTGTAGAGGAGACAGGGATCAAGACCATCCCCATGGAAAAGAAATGCAAAAAAGCAAAATGGCTGTCTGGGGAGGCCTTACAAATAGCTGTGAAAAGAAGAGAAGCGAAAAGCAAAGGAGAAAAGGAAAGATATAAACATCTGAATGCAGAGTTCCAAAGAATAGCAAGAAGAGATAAGAAAGCTTTCTTCAGCAATCAATGCAAAGAAATAGAGGAAAACAACAGAATGGGAAAGACTAGGGATCTCTTCAAGAAAATCAGAGATACCAAAGGAATATTTCATGCAAAGATGGGCTCGATAAAGGACAGAAATGGTATGGACCTAACAGAAGCAGAAGATATTAAGAGATGGCAAGAATACACAGAAGAACTGTACAAAAAAGAGCTTCACGACCCAGATAATCATGATGGTGTGATCACTGACCTAGAGCCAGACATCCTGGAATGTGAAGTCAAGTGGGCCTTAGAAAGCATCACTATGAACAAAGCTAGTGGAGGTGATGGAATTCCAGTGGAGCTATTCCAAATCCTGAAAGATGATGCTGTGAAAGTGCTGCACTCAATATGCCAGCAAATCTGGAAAACTCAGCAGTGGCCACAAGATTGGAAAAGGTCAGTTTTCATCCCAATCCCAAAGAAAGGCAATGCCAAAGAATGCTTAAACTACTGCACAATTGCACTCATCTCACATTGCTAGTAAAGTAATGCTCAAAATTCTCCAAGCCAGGCTTCAGCAATATGTGAACCGTGAACTTCCTGATGTTCAAGCTGGTTTTAGAAAAGGCAGAGGAACCAGAGATCAAATTGCCAACATCCGCTGAATCATGGAAAAAGCAAGAGAGTTCCAGAAAAACATCTATTTCTGCTTTATTGACTATGCCAAAGCCTTTGACTGTGTGGATCACAATAAACTGTGGAAAATTCTGAAAGAGATGGGAATACCAGACCACCTGATCTGCCTCTTGAGAAATCTGTATGCAGGTCAGGAAGCAACAGTTAGAACTTGTCATGGGACAACAGACTGGTTCCAAATAGGAAAAGGAGTACGTCAAGGCTGCATATTGTCACCATGTTTATTTAACTTCTATGCAGAGTACATCATGAGAAATGCTGAACTGGAAGAAACACAAGTTGGAATCAAGATTGCTGGGAGAAATATCAATAACCTCAGATATGCAGATGACACCACCCTTATGGCAGAAAGTGAAGAGGAACAAAAAGCCTCTTGATGAAAGTGAAAGTGGAGAGTGAAAAAGTGGGCTTAAAGCTCAACGTTCAGAAAACGAAGATCATGGCATCTGGTCCCATCACTGCATGGGAAATAGATGGGGAAACAGTGGAAACAGTGTCAGACTTTCTTTTTCTGGGCTCCAAAATCACTGCAGATGGTGACTGCAGCCATGAAATTAAAAGACGCTTACTCCTTGGAAGGAAAGTTATGACCAACCTAGATAGCATATTCAAAAGCAGAGACATTACTTTACCAACAAAGGTTCGCCTAGTCAAGGCTATGGTCTTTCCTGTGGTCATGTATGGATGTGAGAGCTGGACTGTGAAGAAGGCTGAGTGCCGAAGAATTGATGCTTTTGAACTGTGGTGTTGGAGAAGACTCTTGAGAGTCCCTTGGACTGCAAGGAGATCCAACCAGTCCATTCTGAAGGAGATCAGCCCTGGGATTTCTTTGGAAGGAATGATGCTAAAGCTGAAACTCCAGTATTTTGGCCACCTCATGCGAAGAATTGACTCATTGGAGAAGACTCTGATGCTGGGAGGGATTGGGGGCAGGAGGAGAAGGGGACGACAGAGGATGAGATGGCTGGATGGCATCACTGACTCGATGGATGTGAGTCTGAGTGACCTCCGGGAGTTGGTGATGGACAGGGAGGCCTGGCGTGCTGCAGTTCATGGGGTCGCAAAGAGTCGGACACGACTGAGCGACTGATCTGATCTGATCTGAATTCTCACGATATCTGTGATGTGTGTACTAGTACTATCATCCTCTCTTTCCAGATGAGGAAAACTGAGGCTCAGAGAGGTCTAGCCACTTGTTCAAAGTCACACAGCTTATCAGCGACAGAGCTGTGATTTGAACGCAGGCCACTTGGCTCCAGACTCTGGGCTTTCAGCCCTCATTTCCTCCTCCTTTTTTTTTTTTTTTTTTTTTTGTCCCTGCAGGATGGGAAGATTGTGGACGACGTCTGGGTGGTGAGACCCCTGCTTGGCCGGATGATGTACCTCTAGGAATGGAGACAGCTCTCATCAGGAACCCTGGGCCTTGCTGCCAGGCCCTAGAGGGGAGTCAGGGCAGGCCTTGACTCCTCTGCCGTCCTTGGCACCATGGAGGGTGGATGTAGCCCCGAGAGGGCTGGAGCAGCTCTCACCTCCCAGAGAGCTGGGGGTCCCAGCCTGCTGGATTGGGAGAACAGGTGTATGTACAGGGAGAGTGAAGCAAGACAGGTCATGGGTGGCACCATCCTGCCCTCCTGCATAGCACTGACTGGGCGGAGTGTCCACAGGGCCTCGGGAATAAAGAGGCTTATGGCTGTGTCTCCTTGGACTCTGAACTTCTGCTGGTGATGGCCTCCTCTGGGCCATCTCCTCTTCTGCTTGCCTAACAGAGGCCCTTATTAGCCCTAAGTCAGCAGGGTGGGCACAGCTGTCATGACACCACTGTCCAGCAGGTGGCGCCAGCGACCTTTTCCTCTAGGCTGGCCCTCCATCCAATCCTGCCTGGCTCCAATAGCCCAAGGGGAGCTAGCCAGTGTGGTCCGTGCCTCAGTCTCCCAGCCTGCCACCGAGTTATCCGGGAAGCCGGCAAGTGTTAACACTCAAAACTGCCAGCTGGGACAGCTGACAAGCTTAGGAGCTCACAGACCTGCTGTTTTCCTCCCTTTAAAAATTTCCCCCTCTCTCTGTTTCGCCTCTTTCTTTTGTGTAGTCGATCATTATTTATTGAGTGCCTGTTATGTGCCAGGACCAGTGCTCAATGCTGTGAACAGCACAGAGATGTCTGCCCTCATGGAGCTGAAATTCTATACACGGTGTCAGACAGCAAGCACAATAAAGAAAGCACATAACAGGGTAAATGGTGATCAAGCACACAGCAAAGGCAGGAAGGGGATGGAAAGTCATGGAAGGGGACAGTGGCAATTTTCACAAGGATGGTCAGGGAGACCTCCCTGAGAGGGTGATATTTAGATCTGAAGGAGGAGTCACACGGGCAGAGCAGTCCAGGCAGAGAAAGAGCCAGTGCAAAGGCCCTGGGGCAGAAACACATCAGAGCATCAGTGGAGAGGCCAGTGTGATGGAGCCAGAGGAAGAGGAAGAGTAGGGATGAAGACAGAGAAGTGACAAGGGCAGATCACATGGGACATTGTGGGTCACAAGGCGGTCTCTGTCCTTTGTCCTGAGCGACATGGAGCCACAGGAGGGTTCTGAGCTGGTGATGAGCAGGACCTGACTCCAGAAGTCTTAGGCAAAGGCTGGGCTCTGGCGTCAAGGATGAGGGCTCTCCTGAGTGAAGCCAATGAGTTCCTAGCTCTGCAGGCTGATGGCACATCGCTTTGTCCACTGCGGTTTCAGCCTCCTCAGATCTTTTTCCCACCCAGCACCCGCTCTGCCCAAGGCTCTTTGCAGCGATTTTTAAGTTTTTTTTTTTTTTAATATCTTGGCTCTATTTATTTATTTATCTTTATTTTAGTTTTTACTTGTTGGCTGCACAGCATGTGGTCTTAGTGCCCTCTTGTTTAGTCGCTAAGTCGTGTCTGACTCTTTTGCAACCCCATGGACTAGCCCGCCAGGCTCCTCTGTCCATGAGATTTCCCAGGCAATACTGGAGTGGGTTACCATTTCCTTCTCCAGGGGATCTCCCCCACCCAGGGATCGAACCCCTATCTCCTGTATTGGCAGGTGGATTATTTACTGTTGAGCCACCAGGGAAGGCCTTAGTTCTTCCCTGGGATAGAACCCACACCCTGGGCAGTGGAAGTATGGAGTCTGAACGCCTGTACGGCCAGGGAATTCCCTCCTTGCACTTTCTTGAGCACCAAGCTCTCTCTCACTGTCGCCCCCGGCCCTGTGCACTGGCTCTTCAGCCTGTGAGTGCCCTCCCTGCGCTCATTCGCGGCTGCATCTGCTCAGCCTCAGGGCTCAGCCTTCCCCGACAACACCAGCTAAAGGGGTCACGGTCACACTCTGTCTCATCCTGTTTTACTTCATGTCCAACTCTTAGCATCTGCCATTCGCTCATCGACTGATTGGTTACCCTGTTCACTGGCAGTTTGCCTCTTTGGGCTGGGGGCGGTCTGTGAGGGTGGAGACCAAGGCCATCTTGTTCATTCATGGGTCCCTTACCTCCACACTCACCTCCACCAATTCCTCCCAGACCCCTTCTCAGGCTGAGTGGGGGCCCTGCCCAGTCTGGACTGTCACTGTCTGAGGGTGGGTCTGTCTCCCCCACTGGACTGTCAACCCCACGAGGGCGATGCTCAGGGCTCACTCCAGCACAGCCCAGCGCTAGGTAAATTCTTGCGGTTAATAAATACTTGTGAAGGCTGCCACACGTCAGGCTCCAGCCAGGCGATGCCAGGGACAGAGATGAATCAGCCCAGTAAGATCCTTTGGGAGCCCGAGGGCTGGCAGGGAAATATGGTTACATAACACAGATGACAAGGAGCAAGAGAACGCCGCAGAGGAAGGCACCAAGCCCATCAAGTGACCAGTGGGGCAGTCACTCGTTGCACGCTGTGGCCGAAGACTGAGCTGATGTCCGTGTGGGTCTGGCGCATTCTGTTGGCCTGGCACCGACCACCAGGCAGAAACCGGGTTCGAATCTCCGTTCTGCCACGTCCTGTGGGGTGTGGAATCGCCAGCCCTCTCTGAACCTCTATTTCTTCACCTGTAACAAAAGGGTGATTGTACTTTGTGGGGTGTCCTTGGGATTAAATGAGGTCAAAAGCCTTGGTGTTGTCCCTGACTACTCTTTTTCTCTCATCCCAGGTTTAATTAGGTAGTAAATGCTGTTGGCTTTTTTTCTGACCTATCAACATGTGGGATCTTAGTTCCCCGACCAGGGATTGAACCCACGCACCCCCACGCTGGATGTGTGGCGTCTTCACCGTTGGACCACCAGGGAAAATCCCTGGCTTTGACTTTTAAAATCTATCTGCTACTGCTACTGCTAAGTCACTTCAGTCGTGTCCGACTCTGTGCGATCCCATAGACAGAAGCTCACCAGGCTCCCCCGTCCCTGGGATTCTCCAGGCAAGAACACTGGAGCGGGTTGCCATTTCCTTCTCCAATGCATGAAAGTGAAAAGTGAAAGGGAAGTCGCTCAGTCGTGTCCGACTCTTAGCGACCCCATGGACTGGAGCTTACCAGGATCCTCCATCCATGGGATTGTCCTTTCCCTCCCACCTACAAGACTCCCACCCTTGTCCTGTCACCTTGCCCCCACCTCCCACCTGGTCCCCCCGCTTCCCTACCCTCACTGTCCCCACTCCATAGTCTGTTCCCTACATACATTCCTGTGGTCACTGGAGTTGGGGAGCCAGAGCTCTCCCCATAGCCCACCCCAATCAGCCTACTGCCTTCACCTCTCTGTGCTCATCTCCCACCACTCGTCCCTTGCCACTCTGCTCCAGCCCCGTGCATGTGTGCATGCTAAGTCCCTTCAGTCGTGTCTGACCCTGCGACGCTATGGGCCATAACCCGCCAGACTGTTCTGTCCATGGGATTCTCTGGCAAGAATACTAGAGTGGGTTGCCATGCCCTCCTCCAGGGGGTCCTGCTGACCCAGGGATCAAACCCGTATCTCTTCTGTCTCCTGAACTGGCAGGTGAGTTTTTTACCACTAGCGCCGTCTGGGAGGCTGGCCCCAAATAGATCAGGTCACCCTCTCACATTTGCACTGCTTGTTCCTCTCCCTGGGAGGCTGCCCCCAGGGATCTGCATGGCTCCATTCCTGCCCTCCTTCCGATCTCTTCTCTAATCTCACCCTTTTGGTCCCTCTTGGACCACCTTGTCAAAACCAGCATCCTCAGTCCCCTCCTCCCATCCCCTTTCCCTGCCTTCTTTTCTTTCTTTTTTGGCCACACCATGCAACTTGCAAGATCTCAGTTCCCTGACTAGGAACTGAACCCAGGCCACAGCAGTGAAAACCTGGAATCCTAACCACTAGGCCCTCAGAGAACTCTCCCTGCCTTATTTTCCTTCAGAGCACTTGGACACTGTGACCTACTATATGGATAGATGTTTAATCATTTATTCTTTTTTTAAATATTTGTTTATCTATTTTTCTGTTCTGGGTCTTAGTTGTGGTATGTGTATCTAGTTCCCTGACCAAGAATCAAACCCAGGTCTCCTGCATTGGGAGAGCAGTCTTAGCCAGATCACCAAGTAAGTCCATAACCATTTATTCTTTACCTCCTCCTTCAGAATGTGAGCTTCCAGGGTGCAGGGTTTTCTGCTGGTTCTGTTCACCCCTGTAGCCCCAGCACCTGATTCAAGTAGTTGCTCAACAAACATTGGTTGAAGGAAGGCAGGCAGGAAAAATACAGGTAAATTTCAATCACAGCACCTGATGCTGAGGGAGCAGGTGAATGACAGAAATGATAGTGATTTCAGTGAATCAGATAAAGTTGCTCAGCCCTAGGGGCTGCCATGGCTGGGCACGTAGGACATAAAGCATGCACGGCTCATTGCAACACTGGTGACATGTGACCCACACAGGAGGTGACAGGTTGCAAGCGGAGACCCTGAGGCTTCAAGCCTTGCACAGCTTGAGCAAGGCTCAAGTTACACAGATGCCTGCCTGGCAGGTGGGGGCAGGGAGGGAGGTGTAGGGAGGTTGAATGGGAAGGGGGCTGTGAGTGCTCCCAAAAAGGGCACCAGGGCCTGGAAAGCTCCTGGGATGTCTGGTTGTGGGGCGCGGGGGCACTATGGAGAGATGAGAAGGAGGAAGCTGCACGTCTCTAGATTCAGTCATTGACAAATATTTTAATTAAGAAAGTCCTGCATTGCTTAAATCAGCCAGACATAGTTTCCGTGGATTGCAAGAACCATGCGCGACTTCTCTGATGGTCCAATAGTAAGGACTCCACACTTCCAATGCAGAGGGCGGGAGTTCAGTCCCTGGGCAGGAAAGTTCCACATGCCACATGGCATAGCCAAAAACAAAAACAAAAACAAAAAACAACTATGCACCTAATATGACCATGTGCTGGAGACATGGTGGTGGCCCTTGTGAAGCCTGACTTCTACTGGGGGGAGGGCTGTAGAGAAGAAATCATGAAAACCAAAATGGCATCACAGAGTAGTTCCAGATGATGATCAGCACTGTGAAGAAAATACACTGAAATTAAAGCGTGGGAATGGAAAGAGTGCTTTCGATGTGGTGTCCAGGGAAGGCCTCTCTGAAGAGGTGACATTTGAGCCAGAGGATCAAAGTAAAGACCTGGAAGAGCGATCCAGGCAGAGGGACCAGCAGGTGCAAAGGCCCTGAGGCAGGACTGAACCTGTGTGTTCCAGAAACAGCCACGAGTTTTTTAATAATTAAATTTATTTATTTTTAATTGGAGGATAATTGTTCTCCATCACGATGAGTTTTGACAGATATGTATTCCCGTGAAACCACCATCAAAATCAAGAATCAGAACATTTCTGCACCCCAAAGCATCCCCCATAACTGCAGTTAATGCTTCCCTCTCTCTCTCAGCTTCAGGCAACAGCTCATCTGCTCTTTGTCACTATAGATTTGCTTTTCCTGGAATGCTCTGAGTGGAACTGTACACAGTTGGCTACAGTCCTGCATCCTTCAATTCAACCAACCATGGATGGAAAATATCCAGGAAAAAAATTCCAGAAAGTTCCAAAAAGCAAACCTCGAATTTGCTGGATCCTGGCAGCTATTTCCATAGCATTTACAACTATTTACATAGTGTTTACATTGTATTAGGTACTACAAGTAATCCAGGGATGATTTAAAGTAAAACATACCAGGGGACTACCCTAGTGGTCCGGTGGCTAAGACTCCACTCTCCCAATGCAGGAGGCCCAGCTTCAAACCTTGGTTGGGGGACTAGATCCCACATGCCACAACTAAGATGCAGTGCAGCCTAAATATAATTTCCCAGATGGCTCAGTGGTAAAGAATCCCCCAGAAATGCAGGAGACACAGTGTCGATCCCTGGGTCAGGAAGATGCCCTGGAGGAGGAAATGGCAAGCCACTCCAGTATTCTTGCCTGGGAAATCCCATGGACAGAGGAGCCTGGTGGGCCTCAGTCCACAGGGTCATGCTACTGCTGCTGCTGCTAAGTCACTTCAGTCATGTCCGACTCTGTGCGACCCCAGAGACGGCAGCCCACCAGGCTCCCCCATCCCTGGGATTCTCCAGGCAAGAACACTGGCATGGGTTACCATTTCTTTCTCCAATGCATGAAAGTGAAAAGTAAAAGTGAAGTCGTTCAGTTGTGCCGACTCTTCATGACCCCATGGACTACAGCCTACCAGGCTCCTCCATTCATGGGATTTTCCAGGCAAGAGTACTGAAGTGGGATGCCATTGCCTTCTCCCCATAGGGTCATAGAGAGTTCTAAATAGAATTTTAAAAATAAGGTATACATACAGGAGAAAGTATGTAGGTTATAATGCGAATAGTACACTGTTTTATACAAGGGACTTGAACATCTGCAGATTTGGGGATCTCCAAGGGTCCTGGAATCAATTCCCTACAGGTCTGGAGAGAGGACTGTATTATCTTTTGAGGCCGCCTGTTTTCACCCAGACTAATACATTTGCAGTTCATCCAAGCTGTCCTCCTTATCACGAATTCCTTCCTTTTCGTTGCTGAACCACCCAGTACATCTATGTTCTATGGAATGAATGTACTGCAGTGTATTTATCTGTTTACCAGTTGATGGATGTTTGGGATTGTTCCCAGTTCGGGGTGATGATGAAAATGGCTCTGAACATTCCTGCACAAGTCATTGTGTGAATACATGTTTTCACTTCTCTTGATAAACACCTAGGAATGGGATCACGGGGACCTGTGTCTTTTGCAATCTTTTATGGCTGTCTAGATGCAACCTGTGACAGATTTTGAGTTCTACTTAGCATCTTATTTTATGTTTATTATTTAATTGTTCATGGGTTTATTTTCTATCTCTCAAGCATTTGTTCTCTGAAAAAGAAGAAAAATGGTTAGGAGCCTAGATCCTGAAGCCAGGCTGTGTGACTTTGGAGAAGTTACTTAACCTCTCTGTGCTTCACTTTGCATGCTTGTAGAAAGAAAATAGCAATAGTGCATAGGGCTGTTGTGGGGATTAAATGAAGTAGTATATGTGAAGGGCTTAGCACAGGGCCAGCTATACAGATAATTCTCCATGCGTGTTTTCACTTATCATTATGCTTGGCACGCAGAAGGCAATGAATATATTTACTGAATGAATTTGAGCCGTCTTTAAGAGCATCAGCTTTGAAGTCAGACTTCCTGTCTAAAATTCCACCAAAGTTGCTTCCAAGTGGGGGAACTTTGTCCCACTTCTACCCTACCTGCATGTCTCAGCTTCCTAAGTCTGTGAACAGGGGCTAAGGATCCCATCCTACAGATACATGGTGAGGTTTAGAGAAGATGATAGAGAGTCTACAGGGCATCTGGCATAGCTAGCAGAGAAAAAAAAAAACTAGAAGCAACTTAAATGTACAAGAATAGGGGAATTGTTCAGTACAGTATGATACATCAACAATTAACAAGCAATAGTGAGGGACTTCCCTGGTGGTTTAATGCCCAAGAATCTGAGCTGCCAATGCAGGAGACCCAGGCTCAATCCTTGGCCAAGGAACTAGATCGCCCATGCCACAACTGAGAGTTCACAGGCTCTAACTATAGATACCCCGTGCCAAAACAAGGGTCAAAGATGCTGCATCCCACACACTGCTGCTGCTGCTGCTAAGTCACTTCAGTCGCGTCCGACTCTGTGCGACCCCATAGACGGCAACCCACCAGGCTCCCCTGTCCCCGGGATTCTCCAGGCAAGAACACTGGAGTGGGCTGCCATTTCCTTCTCCAATGCATGAAAGTGAAAAGTGAAATTTAAGTCGTTCAGTCATGTCCGACCCTCAGCGACCCCATGGACTGCAGCCTACCAGGCTCCTCTGCCCATGGGATTTTCCAGGCAAGAGTACTGGAGTGGGGTGCCATTGCCTTCTCTGGCATCCCACACACAGGTGCAGTCAAATACATAAATAAAAATAAATATTGTTAAAATGATGATTAAAAAATTCGTTTTTTAACCTCAGTGAAAGTTGCTCAGTCGTGCCCGACTCTGCGACCCCGTAGACTATACAGTCCATGGAATTTTCCAGGCCAGAATACAGGAGTGGATAGCCATTCCCTTCTCCAGGGGATCTTCTCAACCCAGGGATCAAACCCAGGTCTCCCGCATTGAAGGCAGATTCTTTACCAGCTGAGCCACAAGGGAAGCCCAATAAGACTGGAGTGGGTAGCCTATCCCTTCTCCAGGGGATCTTCCCGACCCAAAAATTGAGCCGGGGTCTTCTGCATGGCAGGTGGAGTCTTCACCAGCTGAGCTACCAGGGAAGCAGCACGGCTTTCAACCTCAAGGCTTGTAGTATCTTAGTTCCCCAACCAGTGATTGAACCTGCACCCTTGTCAGTGAAAGCACAGAGTCCTAATGACTCCATGACCAGGGAATTCCCCCCAAATTCTTTCTAAAATAACACTAGAGACGAATATCTTCACCTATACACCTTTGTGTACATATTTTCCTTTAATAATTCCTAGAAGTAAAATTGATGTTTGTCACTAAAATTGTTTGTGTAGTCACAAAGTTGTGTCTGACTCTTTTGTGACCCCGTGGACTGTAGCCTCCCGGGCTCCTCTGTCCATGGGATTCTGCCAGCAAGAACACTGGAGTGGGTAGCCATTTCTTTCTCCAGGGGATCTTCCTGACCCAGGGACTGAACCTGAGTCTCCTGCATTGGCAGGCAGGTTCTCTACCACTTGTTGAGCCTCTGGATGAATGTTGTCAAAACCTGTCCAGAATTATAGTCCTACATGTTGGGTATGAGAGTGGTTGTTATTTTATATTCTCATCAGCATTGATTATGATATTAAATAAATATTTTGGCAAGAGACCAAAAAAGATCTTTTTAAGAGTCTGATATCCATTTTATTAATTTCTTGTTCACCAATTCCATTTTTACTTATTGTCTGTATTTTCAAATTTTTGTTCACATTCTTTGCTTACTTTTCTGTAAGCAAAAAATTACCTTTTATTCACCTTTCTTATTGATTTGTAAATGCTCTTTACATATAAAGGGCAGAAAGCTTTGTTTGCCATCTATATATTGTCACTGATCTTTTTTTCTTTGATGTACTGAAATTTATCACTTTTATGAGGCCAAATCCGCTTCACTCTTCTCATCTGTTTTGATCTATTGGAGGGTCACCTCCTCACTAATCCCTCCAGGAAGTCCTCTACTGGAAGCTCTTTGGGATCAGATTTTGACTCTGAGGGCACTAAAGCAGGGGAACCAGATTGCCCATCCTGGGGAAACCCTTGGAGTAGATCAGCCACTGGGCTCGTTTCAGGGCTCTGATTGCTAATGGGATCCCCAACTAAGTTGTGAGAGGGCTTCCCCACATCTGGGTTCTAGAATCTGACAGCCTTCAGTGTGGGCAGGACTCTAAAGAGGCAAAAGCTAGATATATGTATAACTGAATCAGTGTGCTGTATACCGGAAACTCACACAACATTGTAAACCAACTATGCTGTGCTCTTCTGTTCTTAGTCGCTCAGTTGTGTCCGACTCTCTGCAACCCCATGGACTGTGAACCACCAGACTCCTCTGTCCGTGGGGATTCTCCAGGCAAGAATACTAGAGTGGGTTGCTGTGCCCTCCTCCAGGGGATCTTCCCAACCCAGAGATTGAGCCCAGGTTTCCCTCATGGCAGGTGGATTCTTTACCATCTAACCACCAGGGAAGCCCAAACCAACTATAGTCCATTACAAAATAATTTTTTTTTTAAAGGCAAAGGTTGCACTTGGCCATCCTCCCATCACTGTGACCTGAATAAAAGTGCCATCATCTCAGCTTCTAGACTTGGTGTTTTTTTTTTTCGCTTGCAGGATCTTAGTTCCTCAACCAGGGATTAGATTGAACTTGGGCCCCGTGCACTAGAAGCACAGAGTCCTAACCACTGAACCGCCAGGGAATTTCCAATCCTTGGTATTTTAAACATGGAGACCCAGTAAGGCATAAAGATTTCAAAAGAGCAGAAGAACAAGGATGTTTAATGCTGGCAAGGATACTTTAAAGAGGGTATTCCCTCTGAGTGCTGGCGGAACTGTGAATTGGTTGGAAAACTCAACCTTCAAAAAAACTAAGATCATGGCATCCAGTCCCATCACTTCATGAAAAATAGATGAGGAAACAATGGAAACGGTGACAGACTTTATTTTCTTGTGCTCCAAAATCACTGTGGATGGTGACTGCAGCCATAAATTAAAAGACACTTGCTCCTTGGAAGAAAAGCTATGGCAAAGCTAGAGAGTGTATTAAAAAGTAGAAATATCACTTTGTCGACAAAGATTCGCATAGTCAAAGTTATAATTTTTCCAGTAGTTATGTACAGATGTGAGAGTTGGACCATAAAGAAGGCTGAGCGCCAAAGAATTCAGTTCGGCCGCTCAGTCATGTCCGACTCTTTGCGACCCCATGGACTGCAGTGCGCAAGGCCTCACTGTCCATCACCAACTCCTGGAGGTTGCTCAAACTCAGGTCCATTGAGTAGGTGATGCCATCCAACCATCTCATCCTCTGTCGTCCCCTTCTCCTGCCTTCAATCTTTCCCTGCATCAGGGTCTTTTTCAACGAGTCAGTTGGCCAAAGTATTGGAGTTTCAGCTTCAGCATCAGTCCTTCCAATGAATATTCAGGACTGATTTCCTTTAGGATTGACTGGTTGGATCTCCTTGCAGTCCAAGGGACTCTCAAGAGTCTTGTCCAACACCACAGTTCAGAAGCATCAGTTCTTCGGTGCTCAGCTTTCTTTATAGTCTAACTCACATCCATACATGACTACTAGAAAAACCATAGCTTTGACTACATGGACTTTTTTTTGGCGAAGTAATGTTTCTGCTTTTTAATATTCTGTCTGGGTTGGTCATATCTTTTCTCCCAAGGAGCAAGTGTTTTTTTAAATTTCATGACTGCAATCACCATCTGCAGTGATTCTGGGGCCCCCAAAATAAAGTCTCTCACTGTTTCCATTGTTTCCTTATCTATTTGCCATGAAGTGATGGGACTGGATGCCATGATCTGTTTTTGAATATTGTTTTAAGCCAACTTTTTCACTCTCCTCTTTCACTTTCATCAAAAGGCCAAAGATTTGCTGCTTTCCAATTGTGTGTTGGAGATGATTCTTGAGAATCCCTTGGATAGCAAGGAGATCAAACCAGTCAGTCCTAATGGAAATCAGTCCTGAATATTCATTGGAAGGACTGATGTTGAAGCTGAAGCTCCAGTACTTTGGCCACCTGATGTGAAGAACCAACTCATTGAAAAAGACCCTGATGCTGGGAAAGATTGAGGCAGGAGGAGAAGGGGACGACAGAGGATGAGATGGTTGGATGGCATTACCGACTCAATGGACATGAAGCTGAGCAAACTCTGGGAGATGGCGAAGGACAGAGAAGCCTGGCATGCTGTAGTCCATGGGGTCGCAAGGAATCGGACACGGCTGAGGAACTGAACTGAACCAAACTACAGCACAACTTGCAATGTGTGTCCCCGGCCATACGGAGGCAGCAGAGGGCAGTTAGCGAGAGCCTTGCCTGGGAGTTAAAGCTGGAGATGAGCCCGGTGTGTGATTTTGAGCAAATGAAGTTACTTCTCTAAGCCTCAGTTTCCTCCTCTGCAAAGCAGGGATAATCACAGTCCCTGCTGTTTAAATTACACAGCTTAGCACCGTGCATGGTGCCTAGAAATGTTTGAGGCATGGGAACTGCTGCTATTATTATATCTTAAAGATGTACATTTCCTTTGACCCAGCAGTTGCATTTGTGGTGATCTATTCAAAGGAAATAATTAGAGATGTGCACATATATTCAGCTACTTGAATTTGGGGGGGTTATTTATAACAGCAAAATATTTATCACAATTTAGATGTTCAACGAGTGGTTCAAACGAATTAGAGTTCATTGACAGAATGGCATCTTATGCAGCCATTAAAACAAATGTTCTTGAAGAATATTTAATGACATGGAAAGATACTAGTGGTATTTAGAGTCTTGTTTTAAAAAGATACAAAATTATTTATAAATGTGTTTCTGATTCTGTTTTATTTTTTATTTTATTTGTCTTTTTTTCTTTTTTTTTTTTTTTCTGATTCTGTTTTAAAAGGTAGGTGAATGTACAGGGCTTCCCAGGTGGTTCAGTGGTAAAGAATTCACCTGCCAATGCAGGAGATGCAGGAGACAAGGGTTTGATCCCTGAGTCTGGAAGATCCCCTGGAGAAGGAAATGGCAACCCACTCACTCCAGTATTCTTGCCTAGAGAATCCCATGGACAAAGGAGCCTGGCAGGCTACAGTCCATAGGGTCGAAGAGTCACACATGACTGAGCACGCACACTGAAAGTACAGAGAAAAAAAGAAATTATGCATCACTCATTCACTGCTTTTGGAGATATTAATTAAATGCCTACTCTGTAAGACACTGTGCTGAGGCAAGGGCTATGCACTAAACATTTAAGAGTACGTCTTCAGAGGTGGATTTACAACTCATCCAACCTCCATTCAGCCAATGGGCGTGCACAGTGAACAAAACAAAACTCCATTCTCTCCTGGAGAGACATGCCAGCAAGGCAGATGACCAAAAAACGATAAGTACAATAAGCTAATTCTGTGTATTAGATAGTATGTTAGAGAGTGATCTGAGCAATAGAAAATAAAACCAGACAAGGTACGGAGTTTAGTGGCATGAGTGAGCGGTGTTTGTTGCATTAGTCAGGGTGGGCTGGAACAGTTCCCCTGTTAAGGTGACAGTTGAGTAAACGGTGAAGGAGAGAAGCGAGGAAGAAGCCATGAGGGTACCTGTGTTAAGTGTTAATGTGTTAGTCACTCAGTCCTGTCCAACTCTTTGCAACTCCATGAACTGTAGCCTTCCAGGCTCCTTAGTCCATGGAATTCTCCAGGAAAGAATACTGGAGTGAGTTGCCATTTCCTCCTCCAGGGGATCTTCCTGACCCAGGGATCGAACCCAGGTCTCCTTCATTGCAGGCAGATTCTTTACTGTCTCAGCCACCAGGTGATCCCAGATGAATATGGGATCTTCCCAACCCAGGGATCAAACCCATGTCTCTCATGTCTTCTGTGCTGGCAGGAAGGTTCTTTACCATTGATGCCACCTGGGAAGCCCCATATGCATTGATCAGATCAGATCAGATCAGATCAGTCGCTCAGTTGTGTCCGACTCTTTGCGACCCCATGAACTGCAGCACGCCAGGCCTCCCTGTCCGTCACCAACTCCCGGATGTCACCCAGTCTCATACCCATCGAGTCAGTGATGCCATCCAGCCATCTCATCCTCTGTCGTCCCCTTCTCCTCCTGCCCCCAATCCCTCCCAGCATCAGAGTCTTTTCCAATGAGTCAACTCTTCGCATGAGGTGGCCAAAATACTGGAGTTTCAGCTTTAGCATCATTCCTTCCAAAGAAATTCCAGGATTGATCTCCTTCAGAATGGACTGGTTGGATCTTCTTGCAGTCCAAGGGACTCTCAAGAGTCTTCTCCAACACCACAGTTCAAAAGCATCAATTCTTCGGTGCTCAGCCTTCTTCACAGTCCAGCTCTCACATCCATACATGACCACAGGAAAGACCATAGCCTTGACTAGGCGAACCTTTGTTGGTAAAGTAATGTCTCTGCTTTTGAATATGCTATCTAGGTTGGTCATAACTTTCCTTCCAAGGAGTAAGTGTCTTTTAATTTCATGACTGCAGTCACTATCTGCAGTGATTTTGGAGCCCAGAAAAACAAAGTCTGACACTGTTTCCACTGTTTCCCCATCTATTTCCCATGTAGTGATGGGACCAGATGCCAGCTTACTAAATTCCAGGTACCACCAAGCACTTTGCATGCATTATCATATTGATTTTCCCCATTTTGAAATGAGGGTACCTGGGGGAAGTCTATTTCAGAAAAAAGGAATAATCAATGTAATGGCCTTGAAGTGGAAGAGCACCCGAGTTTTTTGTGGGGAGGGAGAAGAGCAAACCCATTGACTGGGCTTCCCTGGTGGCTCAGACGACAAAGAAACTGCCTGCAGTGCCTGAGACCTGGGTTCGATCCCTGGTTTGGGAAGATCCCCTGGAGAAGGGACTGGCAATTCACTCCATTATTCTTGCCTGGAGAATTCCATCGCAGAGAAGCCTGGCAGGCTACATTCTATGGAGTCGCAGAGTCGGACACGACTGAGAGACTCACACACACACACACACACACACACACACACAAACTCATTGGCTAGAATCCAATGAGTGAAATCCCAGAAAAAGATGTCCGAGTTTAGTTTACGGGTTTTTTTTGTTGGTTTGTTTTTACCCTTTTTGTTGTTGTTGTTGTTTACAAATGCCTGCTAAAAAACAAACATAAAACTTACCAAAAGATTAAGATCAAACAGTGTCTTGGTTCAGGGTGAAGTTCTCGGGCTCAGACTGACAGATGTCGTTCAAAACTCATAGACTGACAGATGTCGTTCAAAACTCATAGACTGACAGATGTCGTTCAAAACTCATTATTTACTTTCTGTGGTCCCCAAGCAGCTAGTTTGCCCCCTCTGAACCTCCTGCCGCTGCTGCTGCTAAGTCGCTTCAGTCGCGTCCGACTTTGTGGGACCCCATAGACGGCAGCCCACCAGGCTCCCCCGTCCCTGGGATTCTCCAGGCAAGAACACTGGAGTGGGTTGCCATTTCCTTCTCCAATGCATGAAAGTGAAAAGAGAAGGTGAAGTCGCTCAGTCGTGTCCGACTCTTAGCGACCCCATGGACTGCAGCCCACCAGGCTCCTCCGTCCATGGGATTTTCCAGGCAAGAGTACTGGAGTGGGGTGCCATTCCCTTCTCCGCCATTTATCTGCAAATGGGCATTAATATACAACGCGGTTGTACTGAGCATTCAGCAAGAAATTTCACTTGGCGGCGTGTCTGACACATAGTAGTACATGCTTCAGAGCCGTTTTTGGCCATTATTACCTACTACTGGCTTCCACTCCCTAATTCCTTTGGGTGGAAGGTGGGATGCAGTTACAAGAGAATAGTCATTTTCCCCTTTAAGAATCCAAGTGGGCTGGGAGCAGCCTTTCCAAATTTTCCAATCCCGGCTTGGCATTTTCCGCCCGAAGGTCTCCGATTGGACAACATCCACCAATCAGAGGCTGGAGAGGGCGCTGCCAGGCGTCCGGCTCCGCCCCTGAACCGGCCCTGCCCCCTGTCGGGTCAGCCCCGTTGCTATGGGGACTGGTGGGCGGCGAGGGGGGAAAGCCCCGGATGTTCGTTGGGGATTCAACATGGCGGCGGCAGTGGCCGTGGCGGCGGCGGCGCCAGAGAGCTGAGGGCAGCGGGAGGGCGCCGAGTTCCGGGCCGAGCGGCCAGGCCGCGAGCGACTGCGGTGCCGAGCCGGTAGGATAAGCTGTCTGGCCAGAGGGTTGGTGTGCGCTGGGCAATGCGGTGGGAGAGCGTTTACGCGAGTAGGGGCGGGGCCGCTGGGGTCAAAGTTCACTCGTGGAGGGAAGAGTCGCGTCCAGGGGGTCGCGGGTCAACGCTGAGTGGGAGGGAGTTGAAGAGAACGTCAGAGGTCAAACTAATAAAGGGGGCGTGGTGAGGGGGGCGCAAAATTCAAAGTTTGAAGCGGGAGTTTGTTGGAGGGGCACGGGGTGAATGTCAAAAAGCGGGGTCAAAATTAATAATTTGATGGGAGGATGTGCCCATGAGGGTCAGAGGTCACAGCCATGGGGGCGGCGGATTGGAGATTTAAGGCAGAAGCCAGTGAAGCAAATGAATGAGATTTGGCTTGGGGGTCATCTTTATGGAATCAAGGGTGGAACGTGACCAAATTGTAGAAAGATCACAGATGATGGTCCCAAGGGTCAAAAGTTAAAACCCAAATGGGACATATTGCTGGAGGGGAGAGATAGGACGCTGGACAAAGAGGTCAAAGGTGCTTTCTGATGGAGGAGAAGGAACCTCCCCTCCCCCAGATAATGAAAAGAATAACAAACACTCATAAAGCACTTACTGTGTGTCAGGCCCTGTTTTGAATGCTTACTAAATGTATTTAGTCCTGACCACAACCTTATGGGCTTGGTGCCATTATTAAGAGGCTTAGTGTTTTGCCCAGGGCCACCTAATGAGTTAGTTTTGCAGCTGAGATTTGAACTCTGGAATCCTGGGCTCAGAGTTCTACGCCCTACTGACTCTCAAATACTCATTATGTTGATTAATACTTAATGAGTGCTGAGGCTGTACTCAGCACCCTGAGTGCCTAATCTTACTATACCACAATCTGGATACACCCACTTCACAGCCGGGAGAAGTGAGAGCTCCTGCTAAGTAATGGAGGAAGATTCCCTGCTGGATCTGAATAATTCCAGAGCTCCAGCCTCCGGTCGCCACACTGTAAACTGCTGGAGGTCTGTTCCTGGAAGCAGAGAGCTGGGCAAGGCTGGGCCACTCCTTGGGCAGGAATAGATTGTCTCTCTGGCCTCCGTGGAAGGGTGTGATCTGGGAGGAGAGTTTCCCCTGGGCCTATGGGATGCGGTGTTTGTGGGTGGCCCAGAGTCCAAGTGAGTCTGGCAGGCTCCTGGCTAGGGAGGGTGTCCTTGGGTGGTACTTATACAAAGTTGGGTGTTCTCTGTACTTAAAACCGCAACCTCTCATCAGGGCTCTCAGTAGCTCCCACCTCTTGTTCTGCTGCTCCCCCCACCCCTCCGGGAGGTCCAGCCACGCTAGCCTGCTTGCTGTTCTTTGGCCCTGCAGGCTCATGCCTGTCTCCAGATCTTTGACCTTCCTGTTCCCTCTGCCTGGAGTCCCGTCTCTGCTCTGTACCCTCTCACTCACCAGTCACTCACAGCTTGACCGGGACCACCCTGTCCCCAGACACTCTTTATCTCACTGTTGTTCTCGGCCAGCCCTTCACTCTGTCCTTAACTTATTTATCAGAGCACGGTTGAGCTGCCTCCTGCTAGAAGGTGGGCCCCTCACAGGCAGGAATTTTCCCATGTTCTTTCCCTGAATCCCCCCAGGGTTGGTGGTGAATGAGTGTTGGGCATGGTGCTGGCTCTGCAGCAGTGGACAGGACAGCAGGGAGCCCCTGGCCCCCAGGGGCTCTCAGTGTCCCTTGGTGGGGGCAGACTGGGACCAGACCCCTAGCCAGTGAGACATGGCTACATTTCGCCCAGGGTGATGTGGCCTGCGAAAACGTGCTTGGGGATGAGGAAAATGCCCCCACCCAGGGCCCCAGGCTCGGAAAGTCCCCTGGGCAATCTGTGAAGGATGGGTAGGAGGAATGGGAAAGGGTGTGCCAAGCAGAAGGAAAGGCGTAAGTGGAGGTCAGGGGTGCAGAATTGGGGGCTTGTGGGCAGCATGGAGCCTGAGTGGGACCCCTAGGGTTCCCAGCTTGGAGTGGGGCGGGCAATGGAGCAGAGGCAGGTGAGTGGCTGCCCCGTGTGTGTGGAGCTCTGAGGCAGTACTGGGGAGTGGACGCTGGGACAAGGATGCCTGGCTCACGCCCAGCTCCATCACTCACAGGCTGTGTGATCGTGGGCAAGTCGCTTAACTTTTCTGGACCTCAGTTTCCTCCTGTGCAAAATGGGCATAATGATAGTGGCTACCTCGGACCTGCTGTGAGGATATGGAGCGTAAAGAGTTTGGCCCAAGGCCTGGCGCATGGTAGGGGTTGTGTCAGCCCTAGCCTTCAGGCTACTGCTGCCTGGGGAGGGCCTCAGGGGTGGTAGTCAGGCGTCTCCACCTGCCTCCTGGCTTGCTCTGGCAGGGTCACTGGGTGGGCATGTGTCCAGGGAGCCCCACCAGTCCTCGCAGTGGCAGCTCACTAGGCATCTCAGGGCTCCGCACAGATAAAGGGGGGCTTTGGTGCTGGATAGGGATTTGGCGCCGGACACCCACATTCAGGTTCCCTCCCCGTCACTTACCAGCCATGGGACATTGGGCAAGTCATGTCTTATTTGCCAGTTTTGTTTTTATGATACATTTTAGACTAGTGGAAAGAGTAGAGCTTCAATATAGCAAAACACCCACGCTTCCAGCATCCAGCCTGGGACCGTGGATACAGTTACAGGCCCCTGTTCTCTGCCCCGCCTTCCCGATGGTAGCCACGGGGCTGGATTTGGCCTCCAGCCTTCCATCGCAGGTTTTCGTACTGTTACTACCCTCAGAGGGATTCACAAATGACACAGTAATAGCTCTCAACACTGGCTCCACGCTGCAGTCACTTGGAGAGCTTTCCAGAACGCTGCTGCCCCAGCCTCCTGCCCCCTCCCAGACTCTGGCCTGGGTGCCCTTGTCTGGGGCGGGGCTAGCCTCAGCATGTGGTTGTAATGGCAGGCCAGGGTTGTCTGCTGTTTCACAGGTCGTTATCAATGGCGCCACTGGAAACAGCCTGCTGCTGCTTCTCTGCGTCGGTGTGGCTGTTTCTGTGTGCGGACGAGTGTAGATCTAGAGCAGGTTGCTCATTTCCCCCTTGTGTGTTTCTTTTTGTGATGGTGCAGCACCAGAGTTACCCGTTCATCTTTTGGTGGCCGTTTAGGTGGTTCCCACTGGGTCTGTAACAGACGGTGCTGCCATGAACACTCTAGAGCGTGTTTCCTTGTGTACTGCAGCCAGAGTCTCTTGGGCATATGCCGCACAGTGGAAATGCTGGACCTTACCAAATTACTCTTCAGCATTTGTACCAGCGTGCTTCCCAGCAGTGCCTGAGGGTTCCCTCGGCTCCATGCTGCTTCGGGCAAGCTTGCAGTCCTTGCTGAAACAGTTTCCTCAGCCATGAGGTGGTGGGTTTTACGCCACCTGCACCCCTTCCTTGGTCTGGTTGCAAACAGGGGCACAGTTCATGTGATGAGCTTAGCTGGGGTCTGACACCTGTTGAACCCCCACACCCAGAGGAGAAGGCAGGCTGGGAAAGGCTTTGCCTTTCCAGGGTATCCAGGACAGTGGCTGAAACTTTAACCAACCTCTCCTAGGGGATCGTCTCCAGGGCTGGCCTTTGGAAAGGGAAATATACTGACTTAAATCTCCTCAGGAAGGAGGCAAAGAGAAGGGAAGTGCCACTCGGAAGGGGACGAGCAGAACCTGGTTACACTGTGTGTGTGTGTTACACGGCTCATCGGTCCCCGTGCTGGCCAACACAGTCAAAGCCCCGTCCTCAGGGCTCACAGGACTGTGAAGGAGACAGACCTGGCCCCAGACAGTGACGGCCCAGAGTGGTCAGGCTGGGTAGGGATGCTCAAGCAGAATGGTCAGGGCTGGGACGAGGTAGGGACTAAAGGAACCCAGAGGCGGCTCCTCACTCCACCTGGGGAGCCAGCGAGGGCTTTCTGGAGAAGGGAGATATCTGACTGACGAGAGGGAGCCAGGCCCAGGAAGAGCTGGGAATAACAGAGCAGGTGGTGGGTACAGAAAGTGTGACGGCCCCAAGGTCCAAAGGAGCTTGGGATGTTCGGGTCCCACCAAAGAAGCCAGTGTGGCAGAATCAGCAGCGAGACCAAGGACATGGGAAGGTCTGGCAGATAGGATACAGCAGGGGTCGACGGGCTGAGACAAGGAGTGTGGATTTCTTTCTGTGTGTGATGAGAATCATCGCAGGGCTTTAAGCAGCATCTGCTTTCCCTTTTATAAAGATTGCTCAGACTGCCATGTGGGGAACAGATCAGGGAAGGTGGGGGAGGGAGAGGGATAGTCCATGCTGGGGAGGGTGGGTAGCATGAGGCTGGTGGAGATGGAGAAGGGTTCTGAGTGCTGGCCAAGGTTTCGAGTCCTTTACTTGTATGAACCCATTTGATCTTCACAGCAGCCTACAGGCAGGCGCCGCTGTGTGGGGGTGTGTTCGCTCAGTCGTGCCTGCCTCCTCGCAGTCCCATGGACTGTAGCCTGCCAGGTTCCTCTGTCCGTGGAATTCCCCAGGCAAGGATACTGGAGCGGGTTGCCATTTCCTCCTCCAGGGGATCTTCCCAGCCCAGGGATCAAACCCATGTCTCTTCATCTCCTGCACTGGCAAGCGGGTTCTTTACCACTGTGCCACCTGGGAAGCCCATAGGTACGGTTATTAACCCCATTTAGAGATGAGAGAATGAGATCCAGAGAGGTGTGTGACCTGCCTGGGGACACACAGCAGGCAGGTGGCAGAGGCAGGACTTGAACTCCAGGCCTCCAAGCTCCAGAGTCACTGCTTGTTTTCACAGTGGCCCTCCAGTGATTTGGAAGCAGGCTACTTCCTGTTCTTAACCCAGGTTCCTGTTTGGACAGAAACTCTTCAGTGGGCAGCCTGGGTAGTTTCTGAGCCCTGGGCCCGCACCTCCCTCAGGACCTCCCACAGCTCCTTCCCCTTCTGGTCCACTGCATCACCCCTCCTCGTCCTGCTGGCTCCTAGTGAGCCAGACTTCCTGGCCAGACGCCGATCGGGGTGTCCCCAGCAGCTGTTTCTCCCATCACCCCAGCCAGGCGGCCACAGATGCTGCCAGCAGGAAGCGGTCTCCTTCCCAGTCACGGCCAGGGAAATGGGACCCTTCCCGGCCCAGCCACCCATCCGGGGCTGGGGCTTATTGTCTCACAGCTGCCCTGGCCCACAGGAAGGTTGAGGGGGAGGCAAGGAGGGTCAGAAGGGGAGCTTTCCCAGGTCCCAGGGGAGCCAGCTACGGCAGATGTCGCAGAAGCCACCGCTCACCGCTGCTGGTGTCACGGGGCCCTCGGCTCCACCCTGCCCTTCCCCGGGGTGCCAGGTGCTCTGCTGCCGTCCTCGGAGCAGTGGCAGCTTCCCTGCCAGGGCCACGCGTCCCCCGCACCCCGCAGCCTGACCCCTAGCGGGGACCGTGGGGCTCGGTGGGGAGGCCGGGCCGCCCCGGGCCTCTCCTTCCTCTCATGGTGCTCATGAGCTGTTGGTTCAGTCGTGTCCAACTCTTTGAGGTCGCGTGGACTGTAGCCTGCCAGGCTCTTCTGTCCATGAGATTCTCCAGGCAAGAATACTGGAGTGGGATGCCATTTACTTCTCCAGGAGAATCTTCCCGACCCAGGGATGGAACCCGCATCGCCTGCATCGCAAGCAGGTTCTTTACAGCTAAGCCACTGGGGATGCCCTCCTCAGCTGTTAAATGAGCTGTTGGGAGGGTTGGAGGAGGCTGATGTCCACGTGCTTGCATGTTGCCAGGCACACAGTAAGCTCATCGGATGTGCCCACCTCTGGGCTGCAGCCTCCTCTTCACCTGCCCCCAGCCCCTCGGGACACTGCGCGAGCCCCCAGCTCCCAAGTGCTAAGAGCTAGATGTGTGCTTTATAAGCGTCTCTCAGCAGCTCGGCCCGGAGCCCTGAGGAAGGTGTGTTATTAACCTCATTTCTCTTTTCCTGCATTTTAATTTTAAGAAGGCCCATTTTTGCCCCAGCGGCAAGTATGATCTGTTCGCAGTTGAGAAACCATGCAGAGCACAGAGGGTGTGCAGCTGTAGGTCTCTTTGCCACCCCGGTGGTCGGCCCCTTCCCAGAGACAGCCTTGTTCCGGTTTCTCTCCTTTCCTGGACATTTGTTCCTGTGCATGTTCTCTCCCACTTTTGTTTTGTTCACATGGAGCTGACTTTTCACGTTTGTATTCTGTCCTGCTCCTTGCACTTTTCACTCTTAAGTTCTGTGTCAGGAGGTCAGGGGCTCCCTTGCACTTTCTACGGCTGGGGCTAGGTTCCATGGTGTGATGTCTTCCTGCACACGCCTATGAGCTGTGCACACCTCTGGAGGTGCTTGGGGTCTGAGACATGTGCCTGGGAGCCCTACAGTAGTGTCTCCATCTGCCAAGAGCCCATGCCTGTTCGCACTCCCACCCCCTGTGTCCAGGGGCGCCAGGGTCTGTCTTCTCCCATGCTCACCCTGCGGACGGGTGTCATCAAATGCTTTGACCTTGGCCAGTCAGACAGGTGCCGAGTGGTCTCTACTGTGGTTCTGATTTTAACATGAGCAAAGGGGAGCATCTTTGTTGAAAGCCATTTGGAATTCCTTTCCTGTCTATGTGCGATATTTTGCTTTCCCTAAAAAGAAGAAACTGAGGCAGAGGCTAGACACCCTACAGCGTGTGAGAGGCAAATGTGGAACTCGAACCCAGGCAGGCCTACCCTCTCCAACCCGGAGCTCTTAACCTGTCTGATGTAGTCGAGATTGAGGGCACGGACTCTGGAACCAAGTTCGCCACTCTTGGCTGTGTGATCCCAGACAAGTCACTTCTCCTCTCTGGCTCTCCGTGTCCTCATCTGTAAAATGGGGATGATAACGACACCTCCTTTATGGGGTTGTTCTGAGGATATAGATGCCTACTCCTCAGGCGGAATGCATAGTCAATGTCCAGGATGGTCAGCTGCTAGCGTTAGTCCTCACAGGATTTCTCTTTGTTATTGGTATTAGCAGGTACCATTCTGTGTGTTTTGAGTAAATGAACTTATCCCAACCTCCTAGCAACTCCAAGATGTAGATATTTAGGGGGTTTTTTTGTTGTTGCTGTTTGGGCTGCGCTGAGTGGCATGTGGAATCTTAAGTTCCCTGATCGGGATCCGAGCTTGCACCCCTGCAGTGGAAGCTCGGAGTCTTAACCACTGGACCACCAGGCAAGTCCTAGGTATACATGCGCTTGAGTGAAGTGAGTGAAAGTCCCTCAGTCGTGTCTGACTCTTTATGACCCCATGGACTATACAGTTTATGGAATTCTCCAGGCCAGAATACTGGAGTGAGTAGCCTTCCCCTTCTTCAGGGGATCTTCCCAAGCCAGGGATCCAGCCCAGGTCTCCTGCATTGCAGGCGGATTCTTTACCCGCTGAGCCACAAGCGAAGCCCAAGAATACTGGAGGGGGTAGCCTATCCCTTCTCCAGCGGATCTTACCAACCCAGGTTGCAGACAGAACCTTTACCAACTAAGCTCTCAGGAAAACCCCGTACTTGTTCTTCTCTCCCTTTTAAGAGGAGGAAATTGAGATCCCAGGAGACCAGCCTGGTGTCACAGAGTCAGCAGGGCTGGGGTTTGGCCTGGGGCTCCTAACCTCCGGGAGGCACTCCCAGAGCCACCCCCCTCACTGAGCCAAGGGATTAGGAGCTGTCCCTCTAGCCCCGTCTGCCCCGCGCCCACTCAGGGCTGGCTGCAGCGGAGCTCGGAGGGCACACCTTGGCAGGTGGGGGCGCTAGGCAGGGGCCCCACGGAGAGAGCCTCCCTCCCCCGCCCTCTGCTCCCCTTGCCAGCCCCAGTCCGCCAGCCCCAGTCCAGCCCTGGAAACTCCTGATAAAGCGGCATTGTGTGGCAGTTTCGGGCTGGCTTCCCCCAGCGGGTTTCAGCCACTCCCACCCTACGGGAAGCGGCCTGAGCCGCCTCCCCTCCCCGCCCCTCCTCAGTGCTGGGAATGGGGAGGAAGTAGGACAGCGAGAGAGGGGCGGGGCTCCCGCCGTCCCCCAGGTGAGGACCCCCCATCAAGCCGAGAGAGGGCCGGGCTCCCGCCGTCCCCCAGGTGAGGACCCCCCATCAAGCCCTAAGCACACGTGCTCTCTCTTTCTGGTGCTTTCTTTTTCCCTAGGGACCCCTCCTCTGCTGCCTCCAGCGGCTCCACAGCCCCCTTCTCCCTCCTCCCAGTCTTCAGCAGAAGCCTGGTCCCAGGTCGCTGTGTGTGTGTGTGTGTGTGTGTGTGTTTTAGGTATATTGATAATTCCACCGCTTTTTCAACCTTTAGTAATTGTGAAGTAACTCACCTACAGAAAAGTGCATCAGTGCACATGTCAGTCTAACAGGTAATGATAAGGTGGGCAGCATTTCCCCACACCTAGGCGGAGACTGAGAACACCCCACCCCAGGGCCTCCCTGTTGGCCACAACCCCAGTAGTGGCCATCTCCCTGTTTGGGAATCACCGGCTCCCTGCAGTCTGGCAGTTTTACCAGATGTGCATCCCGAGTCCTAGCTGCCACCTTGCCTGCTGGGGCCCTTCACATGAACGCCCTCCTCCAGCACGCCCCCGTCTGGTCTCCCTCATCCTTGGTCTGTGAGGCGCATCCCTGTGGTCACGGGTGTGAGTGGTCTGTTCGCCGTGTAGTGTTCTAACCGTAACTTACTTCTCCGCTCCCACTGCCCGGATGTGAACGTGCTCTTTGAACATGTCTGCCAGGATGTCTGTGCCCACACTTCCCCAGGGATCACATCCAGGGTCCAGTGCTAGGGTGTGTGGGGGGGTGTGTCTCGTCACCTTTAGCAGACCCCGCCATGCAGCTGTCCGGTGCGGGGGTAACCACACCTGCCAGCAGCTACACAGCCTCCCTCCCCAACACGAGGCTTGTCAGACTCTGTAATTGACCTTGGAACATTTTATATTCTCATCTCCTGCAGAAGCTTATCGCCAAAATGAGTCCTCTTGTCCTTTTCTCCTCCCCAGGGTTCCTGTCCATGCTGGCTCTTACCCATCCCACCTCTTTTGCTTGCCTCTGGACTCTTGAGACCCAGAGTGAACACAACAGGCTCCCTCACTGGCCACGGTCTGGCAGGGGACTCTATATGGACCAAGAGTGACACGGAGACATGGAAAGTAGACCAGACTCCGGGCCCCACCTTCTCCCAGTGGCCCTGCCTCGTTCATGGGCGCCCCATCCTCCCTCCTGGTCGGGCTGGGAATCTGATGTCATCCTGACTCCTCTTGGCCTCTTCCTCCACATCTAGGATGTCCAGAAAGCCTGCTCTTCTACCTTCAGATTAGAACCCAGGGCCTCCCACTCTTTGTTGTCACCCCCTAGTTCCAGCTACCCTCAACTCCAGCCTCGACCGTGGGGACAGCACCCCCCGCCCAACTGCCCCACAGTCGGTCTGCATGCCCAGCCAGAGGGACCCCAGGTCAGATCCCGTCCCTGTCCTGCAGGGGACCGCTTCCCTGGCTTCATCTCTTTTGGGGAACAGCCTTCAAGGTCCCAGAAGATTCTGGCCCAGCTTCCCTGCTCGCCTTCACTCATCTGCTGCTGCCCTGTCGCTGGAACATTCCAGGCCGAGTCCTGCCTCAGGCTCTTTGTTCAGGCCCCCTCCTAGGTCTACAGTGGTGATGTCACTCCCTCCCCACCTTCGCCTGCTTGGCTTCCCTGGTCCGCTCACCGTCACTACTGTTCCAGTGTGACCCGGTGTGTTGGGTGGTGTCCTCATCACCCACCCACCCCCACAACTTAGCTTCATCGGGGGGCGGGGGAGGGGTAGTTCCCCCCAGGTGAGGATTACAAAGCAGTCTTTCCTGTGGAGGAATTGTCACTTGAAGGATGAACTTGGGGAGGTAGAGGGTCGTGGGTTCGAGGCTGAGGGAGCTGCCTATACAGAAGTCCTAGGCAGGAGAGCACAGGGCATCTTTGAGGAACTGAAAGAAGACTGGCATTTGGTTCTGTCTACTCTGGAATTGAATCTTGACAGCCACTTGGGCCTCTCTGTGTCCCAGTTTCTTCCTCTCTAGAACCGAGGCTCCTCTGGGTGTCCCAGGACATATCTGAGGTTCTGCTCCTAACACACTTACCCTTGGGCCTGGCAGAGAAATAGGAATGTGATTGGTTTATTATCTTTTTTCCAACAAATACTCAGGAGTGCCTGGCCCTTTGTGGCCTCCAGGGACACTGTGCTGATAAACAAACCCAGTTGCTACCCAGTTGGAGCCTGTCTCTTGGACTCTCAGCCTTCTGGCCACACCCCTGACACATCCCAGCTCCAGCTCCGAGGCAGGAGAAGGCCTCAAATGACCTTGAGCCTGGGGAGACCTTGTTCCTGAGGCGGATTAATAGAGAGAACTAATTGAGGGCTTGCACGTGCCAGGCCCAGTGCCTGTACAGAACTCCCACGCTGCTTCTGCTCAGTCCTTCCCGGAAGGATTCGACCCATTTCAGAGATGAGGGAGGTGAGGGCAGCGCCAGTGGTGAGTGCTGGGCCCATCCCGCCCACGGTGCTGAGCTGGCGCGGTAGCGTCTCCTCCCGGGGCCAGAGCAGCCTTCCCCGCTCTGTGAACATCTGGAGTGCACATCGGGGGCGCCCCCTGTGAAGGGCTCATTCCAGCCGTTTGCCTCTTTCTCCTCCGGGCTGTCTGCATTTTCATTTTGAATTTCTGTGAGTTAAGTCATAAGAGTCTGGACAAGAACCTGTGTTTCTAAGATGGTCCTCCTTACCTTCTCTCATTTGGTGGCCGGTCTTTTCACTTTCTTTAAATTGTGTCTTTTGATGAAGCTTTTAATTTTACTGTAGCCAGATTTATCACCTACTTCCTTTATAGTTTTATAGTTCTACTTTTCACATTTAGTCGCTCTTTGTTCTGGAATTTGTGTGTGTGTGTGTGCACATGTGTGTGGTGTGAGGTAGTCACCCCACTTCACATTTTCCACGTGGATCCCCAGTCATCCGTACACCATTACGACAACAGCCCGTAGTTTCTCCTCTGCACCTGGGCCTTAAAGTCATGTCTCTGTAAGTGGGTCTGTTTCTGGGTGCTCTCATTCTTTCTTGTGCTCAAGTTTACCTATTGCTGCACGAGTACCCTGCTATCCTAATTCATATCGTTGTCTTTTTTTCTTAATATTTTCCTTTAAATGGCCACACCAGGTCTTAGTTGTGGCCCAAGAGATCTTCAGTCTCTGTGGCAGCAGGCAGGACCCTCCGTTGCAGCATATGGGATCCAGGTCCCTGACCAGGGATCGAACCTGGGCTCCCTGCATTGGGAGAGCGGAGTCCTAGCTCCTGGACCACCAGGGAAGTCCCAGTGGTTGATAATAAGTCTTGATGGCGTGGAGACCAAGCCCTCCCACGCACGCGTCCTCCTTCCCGAGCGTCTTGGCCAGTTGATTTTTTTGTAACGCCACTTAGATATGAGACAAGCCTCGTGCCCCACGAGCAGACATGACGTTGAGTCTCCCAGTCCATGAACGTGGTCTGTCTCTCAGTTTGTTTAGGTCTCCTCTGATGTCTCTTAGCAGAGGGTCACACTTCTCCAGCCAGCCTTGCCCACCTCTTGCTGGGTTTATTCCGGGCACTTGGTGACATGGCGGACGGGAGCCCGTGGCCACCTCTCCCCGCGCGGTGCCTTGCTCCCTGGGCTCGGCCTGGCTGGGTGAGCCCTCAGAGCAGAGGCAGGAGCCTGGCTTCCCTGTGCTCTGCTTCCTCCCAGGCACCGCCCCTGGGCCCTGGCAGAGGGCGGGCAGGTTGCCCGGAGAGGAGGTTGTAATTTTCCTGAATGATTTCAAGGGCTAATTAAAGGTTTTCCTTGACTAATCAGCTTACGGTTTAATTATCAGGAAACAGGCTCAGAGATGCAGGAAGCAGCTCGCTGGGGTCTCCTCACAGAGTGGCCAGAGGGAGCCAGGGCCGGGCCGCTCCCCGCAGGGTGGTGGCGGGACGTGGGGATAGCTGAGGACCCCCCCCCGAGGCCGGCCGCGGTTCTCCAGCCCTGCGAGGGGACCAGGTGCGGGGCAGCCGGTGCCTATGGTTGCGGTCTGCATGCATCCCTTCCCGGCTCTGACCCTTCCGTGGCCCCCTCTACTGGGCTGGGCCTGGCCCTCTGCTTGCCTCCTGCGCTCCAGCCTCGTGGGTCTTTGTTTCCTGCTCTCACCTTGGTTATTCTCTTGGGCTAAAGGTCACCACCTCTGGGCAGCTTTCTCAGGCCACTCCTGCCTCCAGAGTAGTTGATAAACTCTGCCCGCCACATGCCGCTGTCAGCATCACTCACCCCACCACCGATAAGGGTCCCATGCCTGGGCTGCGCCCTGTGCTCCAGCACTGGGGTCATGGGGGACCCAAGAGGAGAAAGGGGCCCAGGACGGGCGCCCCGAGGAGAGGGCTGGGAGTAGGCTTCAGGCCCGGAGGACTGAGTGGTTGCCAAGGCCTTGGGGGAGCAGGGGGTGGTTGACAGCCTGGCCAGTGACCTGGCCAAGGATGGGCTCTTGGCAGTTTACGAAGGGGGAGGGGACCTGGGGATGGCCGTGCCAGGCCCGGCTTCATTCCTCGCATTCCTCAGCCGGCCCCAGACTCCAGTGGGCAGGCAGAGAGGGGCCTCCTGGGCGGCGTACCCTGCCCCTCCTGCCCCTTTTCCTTTCTGCCCCCTACCCCGCCCCGCATCAGTCTGTCTCACTTATACCATCCCCTTGAGGACTCAGTCCTGGGACTCTGTGTCCAGGCTCCCCCCTGCCCCATCCCATGCTCCTTAGGGTTACCTGGCACAGGTGTACATCACCAACTCAACGGACATGAGTCTGAGCCAACTCTCGGAGATGGTGAAGGACAGGGAAGCCCGGCACGCTGCAGTCCACGGGTTGCAAAGAGTCGGACACCACTGAGCGACTAAACGACAAAAGGTCAGGCCACTTGAATCTGAATCTCTGGCTGTGGGGCCTGAGCATGGGGTTTTGTGTTATTTGGTGTTTTTTTCAAGCTCCCTGGGCGACTGTAGTGTGCTTCTGAACCGAGAGGAGAGCCACTGGCTTACAGAAATGGTAGAAATCACGTATTAGCTTTCGCAGTGTTTGGACACTTTTCTAGGCTTCTGACATGGTGTGATTAAGTCGTGTCAGCCCTGTCACCCCCACAGCCTCACTACAGGAAGATGTGACTGTTATTCCCACGTTACTGACAAGGGAGTTGAGGCCTGGAGGAGGTGTCAGGGCCTCTTCATCCCTGGGCCCGCCAGCCCCCGTCTGGGCAGCCGACTGTCCCCTCCCGCCTCCTGTCTTTCTCTTCCCGAGTCTCTGCCTCTTGTCTCTCATCTCCTCTCCCTCAGTTTCTACTCCCCCACTCCCCTGCAGAGGCTTCCCTGTTTGCAGGCAGGATCCTGCTGAAGCGACACAGGGGAGATGGTTTCTGCAGACCCAGGACGAGGAGAGGTGCTGGTCCCCCCGCACGCCAGCCGCCCTGGCTGCTCCTGGCACCTGGAGGGGAAAAGGGGGGCAGGGCATGCATGCCCCTGCTGGTGGGGGGCGCTGGTGGGGGGCCTGGGAGCAGGGAGGAGCGCCTAGGCTGGTGGACCCCCCAGATCCTGTGGGCCCCCAAATCTAATGTTGTCATCCGTTGTGGTTACCATTTCAGGCTCGCATGGAGTGGCTGATAGTTTAATTTCAGGCAAGGTTTGTGCTCAGATGTGACTGTTGCATCACAGGAGCCATTATGATTCACTCAGTGGGAATGAGGGGAGCTGAGAGTCCAGAAGCCCCTGTGCGCCCCCACTCCCCAAGGGCTCCTGGCCTCCTCTCCCCCATCCCCTCCGGGCAAGGACTGGGCATCCAGCTCCCCTGCTGGCCTCAGCCGGCTCCCCCAGCCTCCTCTGTGACCTGGGGCCAGCCCTGAGCCCCGGGTGTCTCTGCACTGGTTCCCGTTTAGAGCGACTCTTTGCCTAGGTCTGCCATCGTCATGTCATTATAGTTACTACTGCCGTGACGTCTGTTACAGTTATTAGAGGCAGGATACATGTTTGGGTTTAGTAATTAAGGTTCACAAGGTGAGCGACCCACGAATTCTTCACTGTTCTCATTAGGTCACATTCCCTTTTGCAAAATGTTTAAAACCTCTGTATGACGGAAGTGTCCACACATTCTTCTGAACAGTGGCCTGCCGCCCTCCTCACGGCGCCCGCCCCAGCTTCAGCAGTTATCTGTCACCACCGGGCTTTTTCATCTGTACCCCACCCCCACCTCCCTGATTCTTTGGAGGCAGTTCTTAAACATCGTATACTGCAGACATAAATATCTCAGATTTTTTGCATGTAAGAGATAAGGAGTCTTTAAACACACCCACACAGACGATACCATGGTCACAGGAGAAGAAGAACCAGTACTTTCTTAATAGCCTCGCATTTCCCCCGTTGTCCTATCATTGCTTTTTCCACCGTGTGTGTTTCACTTGGCATTCAGACACGGTCTGCTCTGCGTTTGGTCGACAGGCCCCTGGCGTCTTCTGTTGTCTGTAGGCTCTTTCCTGTGCCCGCTGATTGGGTCATTGATCTGTCGAAACCCCTGATCCTCTGTCCTCTGGAGCTTCCCACAGTCCGAGCCTCACCGGGCATCCTCATGGTGTCACTTCACAGGTCCCTCTGTCCCCTGTGCTTCCTGTATGTTGGGCCTTAGGTCTAGAGGCGCGATTGCATTCGGGTTCTGCTACTTCATAGATGGTGCTCTGTAGGAATTCAAGCCAGCCTTCATGTCTGGATAACTATTTTGAAGTAATTTCTTTTTTTTTTTTTTTTGCAAGTGAGAGGATTAAAATGGAGATTCTTAAGTCGCTCTTAGTAAGGCTGGTATGCAGTACAGCAGAACGGGGCGGGGGGAACCGAAGGTCTGAGGTTCAGGACGACCAGGGTCTGGGAGCACAGGGCTGTGCCTGAGCCCCTGGCTTCTAGTGAGGCTTCTTCACGAACTGAAGCTTTGGGCTCCCGCTCTTCTGGGACCAGAGGCCCCCAGCTGAGAGCCATCCCTCCCCCCCACCCTCATTCTTCACCCTCCCCTCTGCTTATCTTTAGGGGCTCCTGCCCCAGCTCTGCCCTTGGCCAGCTGGGCCCCCCGGGGAGCTTTCCTATCCCCCGCCTGCTCCTCCTCCTTAACATAGCATGATGGTGGCAGGGCAGCTGCACCTCCGGGAGGGCTGTGGTCAGGAGGTCTGGGCTCCGGGAGCGGCTCTTCTGCATTTAGTGTAGACTCTCTTTGACCTCAGCCACGCCACTCTCCCCTCACACCCTCCCTCCCTTCCTGCCACACAGGCCTCCTGGGCCAGCCTCAGGCATTCTGGAACATGCCAGGCAGGCTTCAGTCCTCAGGCCTTTGCAGTTGTAGTTCCTTCAACCCCGAAAGCACTTCCCTAGGTTCCCCACGTGGCTCCCTCACTTCCCCTGCTCCTGCTAAGGGACACCCACCCCGTAGACACCCTGTCCCCCCCCACACCCCGTGCTCTGTCCCCTCTCCCACTGGTCATGCACTTTCTTGTTTACTTTTATGTTATCTTATCTCCCTCACTCTCTAGCATGTCACTTCCGGGAGGGAGGGACTGTCTTATTCACTGTGTCCCCAGTGCCTAACACAATGCCTGGCATACACTGAGTGTGTAATCAAGAATTGTTGAGTGCATGACCAATGAGAGTGTAAACATGGTTAAGCGAGTGGACTCCGGCCTGGGTCAGACCTGCCATGGAATCCTGGTTCTTTCTGGTTTTTTAATTGAAGAATAATTGCTTTACAATATTGTGTTGGTTTCTGCTCTGTGTCTGTGTGTTAGTTGCTCAGTCGTGTCCGACTCTTTGCAACCCCATGGACTGTAGCCCGCCAGGCCCCTCTGTTCATGGAATTCTCCAGTCAAGAATACTGGAGTGGGTTGCCATTCCCCTCTCCAGGGGGATCTTCCTGACCCAGGGAACCAGGGTCTTCTGCATTGTAGGTGGATTCTTGATCATCTGAGCCACCAGGGAAGCCCTGGCTTCTGCCATACGTCAGCATGACTCAGTCATAGGTGCACATCTGTCCCCTCCCTCTTGAACCTCCCTCCTCATCCCACCCCTCTAGGTTGTCCCAGAGCCCTGCTGTGAGCTCCCTGAGTTACACAGCAAATTCCCAAGAGTTGCACGGGACCAAGGAGAGCCGCTACTCTGATCACAGGACCAGCTCCAGCCTTGCGGGGGTGGTGGAGAGAGAGAGAGAGTGTGTGTTAGAGACAGATGGACAGAGAGAGAGCGAAAGAGACTGTGTGAAAGAGATCAGAGAGCCACCTGATGGCCTCCCCTGGGCCTGTTGCCCAACTAAGAGAGGAAACACACTTGCCCTGGTTAGAGTCCCCGGGGTCCCTCCCACAGGTTCCCCAGCCTTGCTGTGATTCCTCGTTGCCTCCCTGAACAGTATCCCATATCGTATTGTGCTGCAGGTTTGAAAACTGGATGTAAATGGTTCCCTGCTCAGCTGCAGCTTGCTCTCAGTATTGTGCTCTGGAGACTTCTCTAGTGGAGCGATGACGTCGCCTGCCAGTAGGAATGCTCCCCAGCACGGGTCAGAGGGAAGCCCCTCCCCACAGCCAGATGAAAGCAGCCCTGCCCTGGGGGAGCCTCAGGAGGGCGCCTGGGGGCTCCTCTCGGCTCGCCACCCTCCCCCCTCCCCCCGTCCCACTCACCGGTTTGACACCACTGCAGGAAACATAAGAGATGCAGGTTTGATCCCTGAGCTGGGAAGATCCCCTGGAGGAGGGGCATGGCAACCCACTCCAGTGTTCCTGCCTGGAGAATCCCATGGGCAGAGAAGCCTGGCGGGCTGCCGTTCATGGGGTCACAAAAGAGTGGGACATGACTGAAGAGACTTGGCACGCACGCAGGCACGCATCCAGAGAAGGAGGGCACTCCTGTCCATGGGGGGCACTGCCGGCTTCCCTGGTTGATAAATGGGATTCAGTTACAGGCCCTTGACATGAAAGAGGCCTTCCCGGATGCCTGTTAGGTGGGAAGGGGGTTCAGTTCCACAGAAGGGGCCTTCCGTGGAGGAGGGTGAGCCCCCCCCACTCCACGTGGGAGGGGACTGGGGACTAGGGAGGAGGCAGCAGGGTCTCTTCCCCTGCCCCCTGCCCCTTGGCTTCCGCCTTCCGCTGGTCTCATCCAGCCTTTCCTGGAGAAACCTTGTGGATAGTGATCCTGTCAAAAGCCCTGATCTGGAGGCGTGGGTTTGCTTCCCAGCTCTGTGACCTGCTAGCTGGATGACCTTGAGCTCATAGCTCCTCCCTCATCCCTCCTCCACCACCACCCCCAGTGGCCTCAGTTTTCCCACTTGTAAAATGGGATTGTTATACAGGTTATTTTATCCATGCAAAGCTCTCAAAACAGATCTAGCACATAGAAATGTCTTTTAACAAGTGTTAGGAGAAGGCAGTGGCACCCTGCTCCAGTACTCTTGCCTGGAGAATCCCAGGGACGGGGGAGCCTAGTGGGCTGCCGTCTGTGGGGTCGCACAGAGTCGGACACAACTGAAGCGACTTAGCAGCAGCAGCTGTCAGTAATGTTGTCAGTACCGTTCACTCTTGCAGTTGGTAGATAATCACTGCGCTCCTCCTCTGACCTGTCTCCCCACCAAGACCCTGCCCTCGTGTCTAGTGATTGAAACAGACACGGCACCAGGCAGTGACAGCCCCAGAGTGACCTTGAGGAAAGCACAGGCCCCAGTGTCCTGGCTTTGGTGGGGGAAGCCCTGAGGACTGAGATAAGCCCTGGCTCCAGCCTGGGAAATCAAGGAAGGCTTCCTGGAGGAGGAGACATCGGCACTGAGGGCTGTAAGAGGAGTCAGTGTGGAAGCCTGTGTGTTCCAAGGAAAATGAATAACATGTTCTAAGATAGGAAAGGGCCTGGCATTTTTAATAAATTATTAGTAGTCATGTATGGATGTGAGAGTTGGACCATAAGACTGAGTGTGAAAAATTGATGCTTTCAAACTGTGCTGCAAAGAAGACTTCTCGATAGTCCCTTGGACAGCAAGGAGATCAAACCAGTCAATCCTAAAGGAAATCAACCCTGAATATTCATTGGAAGGATTGAATGCTGAAGCTGAAGCTCCAATACCTTGACCAGCTGATGTGAAGAGCCAACTCACTGGAAAAGACCCTGATGCTGGGAAAGACTGAGGGCAAGAGAAGGGGGCGACGGAGGATAAGATGGTTGGATGGCATCACTGACTCAATGGACATGAGTTTGAGCAAACTCCGGGAAATGATGAAGGACAGGGAAGCGTGGCATGCTGCAGTCCATGGTGTCGCAAAGAGTCAGACATGATTTAGAGACTGAACGACAATATCAGTATTTTTTCATGAAGCTTTTCATTTTGAGATCATTGTGCTTTAATCTGGAGATGTGAGAAATAACACAGGGAGATCCCCTGTACCCTTTAGCCAGCTCCCTCCAAGAGTAACATTTTGCAAAATTAGAATCAGTACAAGATCACAAGGAGGATGTTGTCACAGATACAGTCGGAATGGAGAACGATCCATCACAAGGACCCCCCATGCCCTTTTTACAGCCACATCCCGTCCCTGCTCTGTCCCTCGGTCCAGGCAGCCACTCATCTATTTGTGCCCCATTTTTATAATTCTGTCATTTCAACAGTGCTACGTAAATAAGATTGTACTGTACATAACCTTTGGGTGTTGGCATTTTTTCATGCAGCATAGTTCTCTGGAGATCCATCCAGGTTGTTGCCTGTGTCAATAGTTGGTTCCTTTTTTTTTTTGCTGAGTGGTGGATGTGCCATAGTTTATTGAACCATTCACCCACCAAGGGACATCTGGAGTGTTTCCAGTTTTTGACTATTAGAAATGAAGCTGCTGTTAACAATCACATACAGGTTTTTGTGTGAATGTAAAGTTTCATTTTTTCTGGGACAAATACCCAGAAGTGCAGCTGCTGGTATGTAGGTGGATGCGTGTTTAAAGAAACTGCCAAACTGTTTTTTAGGATGGCTGTACAACTTTACATCCCCACCAGCAGCGAATGAGTGATCAATTTCTGTGTGTCCTTGCCAGCATTTGGTGTTGTCACTATTTTTTATTTTAGCTATTCTAATGAGCATGTAATGATAATTCTCTGTGGCTTTAATTTGTATTTCTCTAATGGCTAATGCTGTCAGACATCCTTCCATGAGCCTATCTGCCATCTGTGTATCCTCTCTGGTGAATCATCTTCATGTCTTCTGCCCCTTTGCTAATTGGATTGTTTGGGTTTTTTACTGTTGAGCTTTGAGAATCCTTTATGTCTTTGAAATATTAGTCCTTTGTCAGGTATGTGGTTTGCAAATATTTTCCCCCAATCTGTTACTTTTTTATATTCTTTACATGGACTTTTGCAGACCAGAAGTTCTTAATTTTTTAAAAAAATTTTGTTATTAGTTTTTTTAATTTTGGCTGCTCTGGGTCTTCGTTGAAGCACATAGGCTTTTCTCTAGTATGGGACACAGGGCTGCTCCCATCCAAGTACTAACCAGGCCCGACCCTGCTTAGCTCTGAGACCAGACGAGGTCGGGTGTGTTCAGGGTGGTATGGCCTTAGACGAGGGGCTTCTCTCCTTGCAGGCTTCTCATTGTAAAGCATAGGCTCCGGTGCACGAGGCTCAGTAGTTGTAACGTGTGGCCTCTAGTTGTGGGGCTTGGGCTTAGTTGCTCCACAACATATAGGATCTTAGTTCCCCAAGCAGGGATCGAACCCATGTCGCCTTCACTGGAAGGCAGATTCTTAACCACTGGACCACCAGGGAAATCCGCCAGAAATTTTTAATTAAATATACTTTAATAATTTTTCCTTTTATGGGTCATGCTTTTGGTATCCAGTCTAAGAAGTCTGTGCTTAGCCCTAGATCTTGAAGATATGTTGGTGTGTTTTATAAAAGTTTTGTTAAGGTTTGTGTAAGTGCAAAGTTCAGATAAAGGTTCATTTTTTTAGCGTATGGATGTCCTGTTGTTCCAGTACTGTTTGTTGAAATGCTGTCTTTTCTCCATTGAATTGCTTATAGTTCTTTGTCAAAAATAAATTACAACAATGAGATAGAGCTTCACACCTACCAGGGTGGCTATTATCTTAAAAAAAAAAAAAAAGAAAACTAACGTGTTGGTGAGGAGATAGAGAAATTGGAGCCCTCGTGGATTGCTATTGGAGATGCGAAATGGTGCAGCTGCTGTGGAAAACAGTTTGGTCTTTTCTCAAAAGGTTAAATATAGAACTACCATATGACCCAGCAATTCGACTCCTAGATACATATCCAAAGAATTGAAAGCAGAGACTTGAACAGATATTTGTACACTTTAATGTTCATAGTTGCTTTATTCACAATAGCTTAAAAGTGGAAACAACCCAGGCGTCCAGCAGATGAATGGGTAAACGAAATTTGGTGTATACATGCAATGGAATATTACTTAGCCATAAAAAGGAATGGGGTTTACATGCATACTACAAAATGGATGGACCTTGAAACATTACGCTTAGTGAAGTAAGCCACACATAGGAAAGATATTGTAAAAATCCACTTATATATTCCGCATAGAACAGGCAGATTCATAGAGAAGGAAAGTAGAATAGGGGTTGCCAGGGGCTGGGGGGAAGGCGGGAGTGGGGAGCTGGCATCCATGGGCACAGGGTCTTTGCTGGGGAGGATGACACAGTTTGGAGCATGAGTCACGGTGGTGGTTGTACAGCACTGTGAATGCGTTCAGTGCCGCTGTAGTTCACACTCTAGGATTAAGGTTGGTTAAAATCATAGATAGATATATAACAGTAACTCCGTCATGTCTGACTCTTTGCGACCCTAAGGACTGTAGCCAGCCAGGCTCCTCTGTCCATGGTATTCTTCGGGCAAGAATAGTGGAGTGGGTAGCCATTTTCTTCTCCAGGGGATCTTCCTGACCCAGGGATCAAGCCTGGGTCTCCTGCATTGCAGGCAGAGTCTTTACCGTCTGAGCCACCAAGGAAGTCGTTATGTATACTGTATAGGCGGCAGTAACCAAAACTATCCCCAAGAAAAAGAAATGCAAGAAGGCAAAGTGATTGTCTGGGGAGGCCTTACAAATAGCTGAAAAAAGAAGAGAAGCTAAAAGCAAAGGAGAAAGGGAAAGATATACCCAACTGAATGCAGAGTTCCAGAGAATAGCAAGAAGAGATAAGAAAGCCTTCTCAGTGATCAGTGCAAAGAAATAGATGAAAACAATACAATGGGAAAAACTAGAGATCTCTTCAAAAAAATTAGAGATACCAAGGGAGCATTTCTTGCAAAGATGAGCACAATAAAGGACAGAAACAGTATGGACCTAATAGAAGCAGAAGATATTAAGAAGAGGTGGCAAGAATACACAGAAGAACTGTACAAAAAAGATCTTAATGACCTGGATAACCATGATAGTCACTTACCAGAGCCAGACATCCTAGAGTGTGAAGTCAGGTGGATCTTATAGTAAGTACTACTACAAACAAAGCTAGTGGAGGTTATGGAATTCCAGCTGAGCTATTTCAAATCCTGAAAGATGATGCTGTTAAAGTGCTGCACTCAATATGTCAGCAAATTTGGAAAACTCAGCCGTGGCCACAAGATTGGAAAAGTTCAGTTTTCAGTCCAATCCCAAAGAGGGGCAATGCCAAAGAATGTTTCAACTACCATACAACTGTGCTCATTTCACATGCTAGCAAGGCAATGTTCAAAATCCTTCAAGCTAGGCTTCAGCAGTGTGAACTAAAAAATTCCAGATGTATGAGCTGGGTTGAGAAAAGGCAGAGGAATCAGAGATCAAATTGCCAACATCCATTGGATCATAAAGTATGTATGTGCTTAGTTGCTCAGTCGTGTCCAACTTTTTGTGGCCCCATGGACTGTAGCCCGCCAGGCTCCTCTGTCCATAGCCCGCCAGCCTTCTCCTCCATGGGGATTCTTCAGGCAAGAATACTTGAGTGGGTTGCCATGCCCTCCATGGGATCTTCCCAACCCCAGGATCGAACCCAGGTCTCCCACATTGTGGGTGGATTCTTTACTGTCTAAGCCACCAGGTAAGCCCTTGGATCATAGAGAAAGCAAGGGAATTGCAGAAAAACATCTGCTTCATTGACTATGCTAAAGCCTTTGACTGTGTGGATCACAACAAACTGGAAAATTCTTAAAGAGATGGAAATACCAAACCGTCTTACTTTCTCCTGAGAAACCTGTATGCGGGTCAAGAAGCAGCAGTTAGAACTGGACATGGAACAGTGGACTGGTTCAAAATTGAAAAAGGAGTACAATAAGGCTGTATATTGTTACCCTGTTTATTTAACTTATATATAACATCATGCAAAATGTGATGGAATTCCAGTGGAGCTATTCCAAGTCCTGAATGATGATGCTGTGAAAGTGCTACACTCAATATGCCAGCAAATTTGGAAAACTCAGCAGTGGCCACAAGATTGGAAAAGGTCAGTTTTCATCCCAATCCCAAAGAAAGGCAATGCCAAGGAGTGCTCAAACTACCGAACAATTGCACTCATATCACACGCTAGTAAAGTAATGCTCAAAATTCTCCAAGCCAGGCTTCAGCAATATGTGAACCGTGAACTTCCTGATGTTCAAGCTGGTTTTAGAAAAGGCAGAGGAACCAGAGATCAAATTGCCAACATCCGCTGGATCATGGAAAAAGCAAGAGAGTTCCAGAAAAACATCTATTTCTGCTTTATTGACTATGCCAAAGCCTTTGACTGTGTGGATCACAATAAACTATGGAAAATTCTGAAAGAGATGGGAATACCAGACCACCTGATCTGCCTCTTAAGAAATCTGTATGCAGGTCAGGAAGCAACAGTTAGAACTGGACATGGAACAACAGACTGGTTCCAAATAGGAAAAGGAGTACGTCAAGGCTGCATATTGTCACCATGTTTATTTAACTTATATGCAGAGTACATCATGAGAAATGCTGGACTGGAAGAAACACAAGTTGGAATCAAGATTGCCGGGAGAAATATCAATAACCTCAGATATGCAGATGACACGACTCTTATGGCAGAAAGTGAAGAGGGGCTAAAAGCCTCTTGATGAAAGTGAAAGTGGAGAGTGAAAAGGTTGGCTTAAAGCTCAACATTCAGAAAACAAAGATCATGGCATCTGGTCCCATCACTGCATGGGAAATAGATGGGGAAACAGTGGAAACAGTGTCAGACTTTGTTTTTCTGGGCTCCAAAATCACTGCAGATGGTGACTACAGCCATGAAATTAAAAGACGCTTGCTCCTTGGAAGGAAAGTTATGACCAACCTAGATAGCATATTCAAAAGCAGAGACATTACTTTACCAACAAAGGTTCGCCTAGTCAAGGCTATGGTCTTTCCTGTGGTCATGTATGGATGTGAGAGCTGGACTGTGAAGAAGGCTGAGCGCCGAAGAATTGATGCTTTTGAACTGTGGTGTTGGAGAAGACTCTTGAGAGTCCCTTGGACTGCAAGAAGATCCAACCAGTCCATTCTGAAGGAGATCAATCCTGGAATTTCTTTGGAAGGTATGATGCTAAAGCTGAAACTCCAGTATTTTGGCCACCTCATGCGAAGAGTTGACTCGTTGGAGAAGACTCTGATGCTGGGAGGGATTGAGGGCAGGAGGAGAAGGGGACGACAGAGGATGAGATGGCTGGATGGCATCACTGACTCGATGGATGTGAGTCTGAGTGACCTCCGGGAGCTGGTGATGGACAGGGAGGCCTGGCGTGCTGCGGTTCATGGGGTCGCAAAGAGTCGGACACGACTGAGCGACTGATCTGATCTGATCTGATCTGAAAATGCCAGTCTGGATGAATCACAAGCCAAAATCAAGATTGCTGGGAGAAATATCAACAGCCTCAGATATGCAGATGATACCACTCTAATGGCAGAAAGCAAAGAGGAACTTAAGAGCCTCTTGATAAGGGTGAAAGAGGAGTGTGAAAAAGCTGACTTAAAACTCAGCATTCAAAAAACTAAAATCATGGCATCTAGTCCATCACTTCATGTCAAACAGATGGGGAAAAGTGGAAACAGTGATAGATTTTATTTTCTTGGGCTCCAGGATCACTGCGGACAATGACTGCAGCCATGAAATTAGAAGACGTTTGTTCCTTGGAAAGAAAGCTATGATAAACCTAGACAGCATGTTAAAAAGCAGAGATATCACTTTGCTGACAAAGGTCCATATAGTCAAAGCTATGGTTTAACCAATAGTCGTGTATAGATGTGAGATTTGGACCATCGAAGAATTGATGCTTTAAATTGTGATGCTGGAGAAGATTCTTGAGAGTCCCTTGGACTGCAAGGAGATCCAACCAGTCCATCCTAAAGGAAATCAGTCCTGAATATTCATTGGAAGGACTAATGCTGAAGCTGAAGGTCCAATACTTTGGCCACCTGATTCGAAGAGCTGATTCATCAGAAAAGATGGTAATGCTGGAAAAGATTGAGTGCAGGAAGAAAGGGGAGTGACAGAGGATGAGCTGGTTGGATGGCATCACCAACTCAACGGACATGAGTTTGAGCAAGCTCTGGGGAATAGTGAAGGACAGGAAAGCCTGGCGTGCTGCAGTCCATGGGGTCACGAAGAGTCAGACACAACTTAGCAACTGAAGAACAGACAAGGTATATTTTACCACTGGAGAAGGAAATGGCAACCCACTCCGGTGTTCTTGCCTGGAGAATCCCAGGGACGGAGGAGCCTGGTGGGCTGCCGTCTATGGGGTCACACAGAGTCGGACACGACTGAAGTGACTTAGCATAGCATATTTTACCACAGTGAAAAAAAAAATCAGTGTTTTAAAACCTAGCTGGGTGTATTTGTTTGGGTCTTTGTCTGAATTCTTTATTCCATTCACTGACCTCTGTGTTTTTCCCCACTGTCTTGATTACTGTGGTTGTACCCCAGGCCTTACTATTGGGGAAAGTGAGTCTTTGGGCTTTATTCATCTCTTTCACAATTGAGTAGTTCTGGGGCCTGGCAATTTTGGAGCCCCTCTGGCGCACCCTTGTGCCAGACAGGAGTGTGACTTACCGACTTTCAGAGTCACCCTTGGCACCTGCCTTGCCCTCGGCCCCCACATCTGACAGGAGTTGCATGTTGTGGGCAGACACACCTCTGGTCTGGGGCCCTCCCTCCATGCCCGGCCGTGGTCACCTTCACCATTTGCCCGGAGCAGTGCTTCAGTCTCGTCACCTGTCCCCACATCCACTCAGGCCCCCTTCATCCCGTCCTCAGACGCACAGCCAGAGTTATGTCTTCCAGATGCAGGCCATCCTCAGCACTTGCCTTGGCTCCCCTGACTCCCCAGTAGCCTGGTCCAGCCCGGCTCCTCTGTCCTCTCATCCCTCCAGCCACCCTTCTCAGCTGGAATGTCACATTTCACTGGGTGGTCCTGGACTGTAAGCCTCAGGGGGCAGGGACCATGCTGCACCGCTGCCCCAGCCCGGACGGCACATGATGGACATGTGTTCTGCTTCTGTTGACAAAATACATGAATGCTATGGAACCCGTAATTGGGGTGGTGGTGGGAGACGAGGCTGGAGAGGTGGGAAGAGCTGGGGTAGGTTTACAAAGATCTTGACCCTCACAGAAAAACAAAGGCTTTTTTTTTTTTTTTTTTGCCACGCTGTGTGGCATGTGGAAATTTAGTTCCCCAACCAGGGCTTGAACCCCCTGTAGTGAAAGTGCAGAGTCTTAATCGCTGGACTACCAGGGAAGTCCCCAAATCAACCTTTTTTTCTTTTTCATTTTTGTCTACGTCATGCGGCGTGTAGGAGGCAAAGGCTTCGAAGAGACTGTGAGCAGGAAAGGAGCCCTGGTGATGTTTATAAATTTAAAAGGATGCAGAATTCCTAAGTGCCTATGTGCCCAGTTGCTAAGTTGTTTCTGAGTCTGTGACCCCATGAACCCTCCAGGCTCCTCTGTCCATGGGATATCTCAGGCAAGAATACTGGAGTGGGTTGCCATTGCCTTCTCCAGGGGATCTTCCCGACTCAGGGATCGAACCTGAGTCTCCTGCATTGGCAGGCAGATTCTTCCCAGGTGCTGTGCCATCTGGGAAGCCGGCAATTACTAAGCACCGAAAGGCAAATGAAAACAAGGCCAAGAGGGGCCAGACTTCACCTGTCTGAGTGGGGAAGATGGGAGGGTGTGAGAACACCCTGGGCCTGAGGCCAAGGGAAGGGCTGAGAGCGGCAGCTTGGCAGTGCTGTGCTTTGCCCGGCAGTCCTCCTGGTAGGCACTTGGCCCACAGACATGCTGGCACACCTGTGAAGTGACTTCTGCCCACGGTTTTCACTGCTGCACCATGTGTAAGAGCAAATGACTGGAAGCCACTGACCTGGTCCCGTGGGGACTGGCTCAAGGCATCGTGGCCCTTCCACGCAGCTGCTAAAGCAACGGGGCTGTGCTTTGCACAGATGGAAGCCTGGAAAGATCATTAGATATATCTATTTTTTTCATTCAAAATCACAATTAGCCTACATGTGGAAAGCGCATAAAGTAGAAATGTACAGTATGACCAATTACTTTAAGGGGAAGACCCACGTAACCACTTCCTCCAGTTGAAGTAACAGATGGTGCCAGCCCCTGACCCCCGCCTCTGGAGGCAGCCCCTTCCCTGACTTTTGAGGCAGTCGCTCCCTCCCTTTTCTCTTTGGTTTTGCCCGCTCTGTGTGCATCCCTAAGGAGCATATTTCATTTTACCTGGTTTTGAACTGTTTCTGAACAAAGTCCTAGGATGTATTGGGTTTTGTTTCACGGCTTCTGTTTAATATAATATTTGATGTCTGTCCACACATGGCTGTAGTCGCTCGTTCTTCGCCGTTGTGTACTCTCATGTGGGGCTAGTGGATCGCACAGTTCATTATCCACCTGCTGTGGGCAAGCGTTGGTGTTGTTTCCAGTCTCTCGCCAATTCAGACTGTGCCGTGTGCACCTCCCCGTGTGTGTCCCTGGGGGTGGATCCGGGAGAGCGCGCCAGGTCCCAGCGTGTCTTCACCTCCACTGGACGCTGCCAAATGCCTCCTGGTGCCCGCAGCGCAGAGGAGCCAAGGAACGGTCTTGAGGAGAGCCAAGTGCAGATGAGTGTGTGGTGTGCTGCCATTTATGATTGTTTTTTTTTAAGTGCGAGAGCATCTGTGTGTGCACGTGCATGTGTGCACATAGATACACACTCACACAGGAATGCATAGGCTCTCAGAAAACAATAGAACCTCTAGTAGAGGTGACTCCACGGCCGAGCTGGGGCAAAGCAGGAGGGCGCCGACCTGTCAGTGTTTACCCTTCGGTGCCACTGACTTCTGAACTGTGTTCCGTACTATAAAGAGACAGAGACTGAGACAGAGAGAAGGGAAAGAAATGGAGGGGAGAGATGAGGCCTAAATAAGGCAGAACTTGAGAGTCGAGAACCTGAGTGATGGGGGTTCGGTAGTTTAGTCTCTCCCTGGGAGCATGTTTTAAAACTCTCATTATGCAGATCTGTTCTGGCTGAGAGACGCCCTTTTCTCCCTCTTCAGCTGTTCCAGGTGTTTGGTTGTGGCATGTAGGCTTTTAGTTTCGACATGCGGTCTCTAGTTCCCTGACCGGGAATCGAACCAGTCCCCCCCTGCCCTGGGAGCATGGAATTCTTAACCATTGGACCACGAGGGAAGTCCCTGTGAGAGGTTCTTGAACGGACCTCTCCTTGCCCCTGCGGCCTGTCCCCAGGAGGACCCCTTGTCTCCAGTGAGACTTCCTTTTGGAACAGGGGTGCTCCCTCCCTCTCCCGCCCTCCCCTGTCCCTTCCCGTGGGACCTAGTTTCCCTGGCTGGTCAGACCTACCCAGTCCTGACCGCCTCCCTCACCAAAGCCCAAACCAGCCGGTCCGGTTTGGGGACCCGCCCCATTTGGCTCCTGTCTGGGTGACTGCCTGACAGGTGCTTCATGCTGCTGCACGGGGAGGGGGTAGCCTGGGACCTGGGGAGGGGGCCCTGAGACCTGCCCTGCGGCGGCCCCAGGCTCAGCTGGAAGCCCCTGGCTTAGTGAGCAGGTGGTGGGCAGAAGGGGTAGATGGGGTTTCCAGGCCAGACAGGCCTCCTGGTCCACGTGATAAAATGGCCTGATAAAGTACCCTCCCGTTTAGGGCAGTGGTGAGCTAAAGGACTTCATGCGTGCTGAGAGCACGCCCCAGCCCAGAGGAGGTTCTCCGGAAAGTCAGGCCACTTATTTTCAGAAGGGTTAATTACACCCTGGCCAGCCAGCCAGCATGGCGCACAGAAGTCCCGGCCCTCTCCACCTTTCTCTCTCTCCATTGCCGTCATGGTCTTCCAGCCCCCCTCACACCTAGATATGGCTATGAGGGGAGGTTCACCGTGATCTCCCCTGGCGAGCCTGCAAGTCTCAAGTTCATCCTGATGGGCAAGGGCAGCAGAGCAGGAGCGCCCCAGTCACTGTACCCTCTGGAGCTCCTGCTAGAATCGCAGCCTGGGTGCCAGGGGACACAGCAAGCCCTAGATCTCCCGCCACCCTCCCCATCAGAGAGGCCGCTTACACCCCGTCACCCTGTCCTGCACCACAGCCCTGGCCGCTGTTTCACACCTAACTGGCCCGGCAGCCCCTCTGAGACGCACAGCCCCGGGCTGTGTAGATTCTGCTCCCCTGGCACCTCACCTGGCCTCGACGTGAGATGGGGGCGTGCATGTGTGGTGGGAGACTGACCCTGCCTGTGCAGGGGCAGTGGTTGGGTCCCCTCCCCTCCATGGGGACAGCTGTGGGCCACGTGGCCCAGGCTTTCCAGGCTCAGCCCCGCCTCCCTCTGTCCCGCCCTCCACCCTCCGCCTCCCTGGGGTTAGAGCCACAGCCAAGCTCAATTCCTGCCAGGGCAGGGCCGAGTTGCCAGCCGCTGCCAGGGCGGCTGGGGCACAGAGGCCAGCCGGCTCTCCTCGGTGGGCCAGGGGAACCCCTCCATCCCAGCTCCCTGCTTGGTTTCAGCTGGGAGCCCCCTGTCTGCTGGCCTGCCCCACTGCGGGCAGCCCAGGCCCAAGGGAGGGCCAAGGATGGTGGAGGTGAGCTGGCCCGGCCTCGTGGAGGAGGGGGCGGGCCGCCTGGGTGTGGGGGGAGGGCAGCCACCTGAGCGCATGCGAGGGGCCACACCTTTCTTGGGGCCAGGGGCGGGGTCTCGCGTGTGTTTCAGGCTGAGATGGCAGGTGTCTGCTGGGACTTAGCCCAGGCCTCAGCACAGGTTCCCCCTCCACACATACCCCTCCCCCGAGCGTCTCTGTGGGAGCGTGTTCTTGGGGTCTGGTTTGCGTGGAGGTGGTTCCGAGGGGTCACTGAGTGACCACGGACTTGGTGGTGTGTATGCCTGGGTCTGTGGTAGGTCTCGTTACCCACGGTCTCCCTTTGTATCAGGAGGGCTCCTGGGTGGATGGGGTCTTGGGGTCTGCCTTCCTAGGTGAGTCCACCTGTCACGGAGTGTCTGGAATTGTGTGTGTGAGTGTGTTTGTAGGTGGCGGCTGAAGTCTATCTTTGTGTTGTTGGTTTCCCCCAGGATCCTTGTGCGCATCTCCGGGTCTCTCCAGAGCCCTTGCATCTTTGGAGTGTATGGCTCTTTACACTGTTTGTGGAAGGGCTTCTGGGTCCTTAACTTCCTGGGGTCCCAACCGTGGGTGCCCAGTGTTGCGACTCTCCGTTCTCAGGGCTTCCTCTGAGCCAGGCCCCTCTTAAGACTGCTCCCCACCTTCTCGCACTGACGCCGCCCAGTCGGCTCCGGCCACTTGCTGGGCCCATGTTCCCGAGGCAGGAGCTGAGGCTCAGGTGGGCTGGCCCTTCCTCCGCCCAGGCTCCTGCTGTCCTGTCTCAGGGGCTTTGCCGTGTGACCAGAGGGTGTGTTCCTGTGGTCAGGGGTTGTGTGGCTGGATGCCCGTGCTGCGTGTCTGTGTCTGCCTGTGTGCACTGTGGCGCGACCTCGTGTGCTCTGTATCTTGGGGGTGTGCGCGTGTGTCTGTGTGGGAGGGCGGAAGCCCTTAGGTGGGGAGCCGGGGGAGGCCTTTGGAGCCTCTTTTCTGCCTCCCGCCCCCTCCCTCCTTCCTGCCCCACCTCAGGGGAGGAATGAATGACGTCTCAATCTGATTTCCCCAGTCTCTGGGGGCTCGCCCACACTCTCAGGTTTGTTATGGCATCCATTCCCCTCCCCGGGGGGCTGAGGGGCTCCAACAGTGCCCTTTGTGTCTGTGCCCCGTGGAGCCTGGCCGGGGGGTGGATGGCAGGGGGCTAAGCCTGGGGCTGCCACAGGAGCCGCCTGGCCTCCCGGGGGGCTCGGAGCACTGTCTCTTCATCCAGCCACATTCTCTGAGCTGTGCCCTGACCTGTGCTGGGCCAGGTGGCCGAGATGGCCCCAGGGCCTGTCCTCCAGGAGGACACAGCCTAGCAGGAGAGGCAGACCGGCCCTCGGAACATAAAGGAGGCCCGTTGTGCTGCCCTATCCCAGCCCTGGAGAGAGAGCATCTTAACAGAGACAGGAGAACTGGCACGTCTGCTCCGGGGACCCTGCTTGGGGGGACCCTGCTCTGGGGGCCCTGTTCGGGGGACCCTCTTTACTTCATCTGTTCCTTTATTTGCGCGGAAACAACAGCAGCGCTAATAACCGCAGTCAGCCTGTAGCGGTGAGGACCCACTTGGCATCAGGCACTGCTCTGAACGCTTTACCAGGTCACCTCTTTTGATCATTCAAACACCCCCTGGGGAAAGAGGAACCGTCATGACCCCCAGTTTGCAGACAAGGACATAGAGGCCCAGAGTCACGAGCTCCCGGCCCACGGCTTGACGGTGGTAGGGGAGCCACAAGCCTGGGTGTCCACTCTTCCTCACCAGCTGCCCTCGGAGTCCTTGTGGGCAGAGGCCTGCGGTGTGGCCGGAACACAGAGAGCAGGCTGCCCCTCGCTCCCCGCACGGCCAGCTCCAGGACCTGCTCCCCCAGGCCAGGGTGGCCCCAGATCTGTGTCTTTCTGTGGGACTTCACCCATTGTGGGGACTCATGGTCTCTGGCAGCACACCCCCTGTGTCATGTGCCTCTAGCCGAGATTTACTGCCACTTGCTCAAATTGCCCGCCTAGGCTGCATGGTGGCAGGGCCTGGGGAAGTGGGCTCACAGCCGGGCACCTCTTGTGCTCAGAACAAACACCAGGTTATTTGCTAAATAGCCAGACTCAGACTCTAAGGAGGCCCAGTTCCTTTGCAGGTGTCAAGGTCAGACTTCCAGGCGGTGTGGACAGGGCTTGGGGACTCCTGTCTGACCCTCTGCCCTGCTCCTCCTGGAGTCCAGCCTCATCACCGCGGCAGTGGCATCCCTCAGTCACAGCACAGCTATTACCGGTGCCTGCTGTGCACCAGGCCCACTCTAGCTGCCAGGGGTGCAGCGAGAATAAGACAGACAAAGGCCCCTGTTCTTGGGGAGCCACCGCTCCCCTGCTGCGGGCAGGGGTAGGAGGTAGGACCTATGATCAACTGGTATATAAAATGCCAGATGGTAATAAATGCCATGGAGAAGTATAAAGCTAGGGTGCAAATTTTGTCAGGGGGTCAGGCAATGTGTTTGCACTAAGACCTGATGATCGAGGAAGGGTGAGCCGCGCGGCTGTGGGCCGAGGGAGCAGTGGGTACTCAGCCCTGAGGCTGGAGCAAGCTCCGAGTGTCTAGGTCTGGAAAGGAGGGGCGAAGTGTGGGGAGGAGGTGAGGCCCTGGGTGGGCGGGGCCCTGCTCAGTCCCAGTGGGGAGTATCATCCTGGTGGGGGGTTTTGTTTTCTTCAGATTCCCTCCTAACCAACCACGTGGCCTGTCTGATCTTGGTCCTGGTCATTGGAGGCTGAGTTGTCTTTTGTGCATGTTCTCATCCCATAAACCTCTAGGTCCTGCATCTGGAGCAGAAGCTTTGGCAGGAGCCAGGGTTGCTGGGAGGCGGGAGGCTAAGGGGGCAGCGACAGGTCTTCTCCAGGGGACAGAGCGGACACTTTTGTGCCCTGGCAATGGGCAGCCCTGGCAGGGACTTCCCATCTCTGGGCCTCAGTTTCCTAGTTTGGGAAACAGGAGAGGAGAGGCCTCTCCACCCGTGCACCCAGGAACCACCCGGCGGGTTTAGCATGGTCAGAGTCAGCACTGAAACCTGTGTGTCCCCTCCACCCACCCAGTAACCACACAGGGCAGAACCCTGTTACTGGGACCCAGCTATAACAGCCGGGAACACAGTTCCTGCCCACGCCGAGCCACTGACTTAACGGGGAGACAACTGACACAATCATGACCATGTAACATGTTAGGTGATGCTAAGGGCCAGGAGAGAACAGACCAGGTGCCAGGCTCTTGGGGGATGCAGCCATGGGCAAGACCAGACCAAAGCCTCCCGCCTTCTCAGCCTGTCCAGCGCACCCAGAGCCTGCCCATTGCTCCCGCCTCCACAGGCCCCACGTGTCCCGTCCACCCTCTTCCTGCTGGCCTCTCGCATCCTCCGCCTCTGGGCCTCCCTGCTCCTGCCCTGCTCACAGCCTTCCTGCGGCTCCATCTCACGCAGGTAAGAGCCGAGTCCTCCCTGTGCCCCACTGCCCCACCCTGGCCACTCGGCCTCTGCTCTGCTCTTTGGCCCTCAAGCACTCTGCGGCCCCAGGCCTTTGCGCTAGCTCTTCTCACAGCGGGGTCCTCCTCCCCCAGGCACCCACTCCTCTCCCCACCCTGCTCTGGTGTGACCTCCTCTGCGAGGCCCTTCCTCACCGCTTCACTGAAGATCCACACATCCCCTCAGGCTCCACACCCAGCTGACCCCTGCTCTTTTTCTTCTCAGCACCACCATCTGACTGACTAGCTGGCTTTCTGGTGTATCTTGCTGTGAGCTGTCTCCTTACCCCTCGAATGTGAGCTTGGCAAGGGCAGGGACATCCCTGGCTCTCCTGGCCTCTGCTGTGGGCCCTGCCCCGGGCTTGACAGAGCTCAGCTCTCACCCGACGAGGATGATGGAATAGATGGCGGGTGGGTGTGATGGGCCCTTTGTGGGGACAGCAGGTGTCTGCCAAGGAAAGAGCTTGGGCACATGTCAGTCCCAAAGCTTGAGGCGGGGTCTGGGGACAGTACCTGAGGGTTCCCTGCAATGACTAGGCAGGAGGAGAATGGGGCGCGGGCACGTGGATGGGCAGCAGGAACTGAGCAGAGGTGTGAGGGGAATGGTCTGGGGTTTCAGGGGGGCCGTGAGAGCCTGCTGGGGCTGCCAAGGTGAGCCAGACCCCCGTCCAGCGTCAGAGCACAGCGCAGGGAGGCAGGCAGCCAGGGGGCTTCTGGAGCCAGTGGGTACAGATGATGGCAGAAGGGTGAGGGGGCCAGTGAGCGCGTCTCCGTCGCCCGCTTCCTGCTCTAGTTTCACTTCAGTGACTAGGAAAGGGTGGCCATGGACCCTGCTGCGTCCTCCGCTCGGGCCCCAGGGCCCTGGCCGAGTCAGCACCCTCCATGGCCCTGTGGGATGGGGGCAGTTTTATTCAGGGCTGCAGGCAGGGCAGGAGGAAAGGAAGTCTACACGCACACACACACACACACACACCGTGTACACAACGCACTCCGGAGCACGCGATCACACTCGAGGACCTGGCTCCTCCACGGGCATTCATTTCCTTGGTGCAGGTAGCCGCAGCATGGTGCCATTTTCTTCTCACGTAAGGTCAGTGGGCAGAGCCTGTGAGCACAGGGGGTGACTGGAAAATGGGAAGGTTTTGTTTGGACAGGTGCAAAACCTTCACATCCCACATGTGAAATCATTCGCAAGTTTTTTTTTTTTTTAATTGAAATAAACATTTTAGAGTAGGATCTACATGGGTCTGCGTTAGGGAACAAACAGTGAGCTTCAGACACTTCTCTGCCCACGTTGGTGGCTACAGGCTGTGCCCTGCCCTCCCATGTTCTACGTCGCTGGGGTCACGGCTTCACCCTCCGCCTCTGGGTTCCAGGCCTTTCTGCGCCAGAGAGAGACCCTGGGCAGAGCCTAAGGTGTCTGAGCAGGGGTGCCGCAGAGTGGGTTCAGGTGAATGAACATGTTCATTCACCAGATGTTCCTCGAGTGCCTGCCACGCCACGTCGTAGGCACTGGGGTACAGTGGGGAGCTCGACAGAGGTCAGGCCCTGCTCCCCTGGAGGAGCTGACATTCTCATAGGAGCAGACACCGAAGACTCGCTCACACACACAGTTACGTGGCGAGTGCAGAGGGGAAAAATAAAGCAGGGAGGGCGTGGAAGGACATTCATGCATAGACTTGGGCAGAGACTGAGAGGGAGGGAGCTATGTGGAGATCAGTGAGAAGAGAGTTGGTGGGGGGCCAACTGCCAGAACAAAGTCCCTGAATCTGGGCATGTCCAGGGTATGAAGAACAGTGAAGAGGCCAGGTGGCTGGGCCAGAGGGGGCGAGGGGGCCTCTGGGAGGAGAGCCGACCGGCCGATCGTGCAGGACCTCATGGGCCACAGGCCAGAGTTTAAGGATGTTGACTCTGTGGTGGAGCAACTGTCTTCCATGCCCACCTGTGCTTGGTGATCGTAGCAAGAGGTTTCACTTTTGTGAGCCTCAGTTTCCATATCTGCACAATGGGAGTGAGGTCAGCCACTCCACCGAAGTCCTGGGAGGCAGTGAGCTCAGCATCGGCATCTGTGGGCTCAGGGTCCCCCACTGTGGTGGAGGTGGTGGTGCGAGTCCTGGGGCTGAGCTGCAGTAAACCACGTTGGTGGCTGGCACTGGCTCTTGGACTGCTTTCTCGCTGCAGATGGACATGCTGAAGGCCTGTGGAATAGGCGAGAGAGGGGCCCTGGGGGGGTGGAGGGTGGCGGCGGTGGGTTCCCACTTTATGCCGCCTCCCACCTACCACTGGGGGCCTCGGCAGGTCGGAGGAGGAGGGACCCTCTCCTCCAGGATGGGTCAGGGCAGGAGAGAAAAAGCAGTGTCTGGGTGGACAGAGGAAGGGGAAGGAGGGAGGAAGGGGCAGAGACCAGGGACAGCCTGGGAGTTGATGACGATGAGGACATGGAAGCACAACCACAGGACAGGCAAGTCTCCCACTGCCCGGGTTCAAATCCTAGGGTTTCCCCTTGCTGGGCCTCAGTCTTCCCACCTGTGAATTGGGGATGATGGCCATGCCTGTCTCACAGGTTAGGGGCGAGGGTGGGATGCGATTAGACACAGAGCAGGCCCAGGCACACACGTGTCTCCGAGGATGCGGCTGCTATCGTTCCGAGAACTGGTGGGGCCTGCACTCGGGTTAGACCAGCCTGGTGTCTTGAGTCCATTCTGCTTCCCAAGCTGTGTATGACCTGGGCCAGCGGGTGCCCTCTCTGTGCCTCATCTTCCTTGTCTGTAACACAAGGCCCAAGTTGGCCCCTTCCTCCGGGGTCGGGCATGCAGATTCTGGGTTGAGTGCTTAGCAGAGGGGCCGGCAGGACCGCTGTTGCTGTCACGGTGACTGATGTCTACTGCCCGCGCCCTTGTGTGCACCGGCCCTGGGGCCAGGCCATCGCGCTGGGTTCTCTGTGACTGCTTGCAAGAACTCCTGGAAGCAGGTATTGTCTCGGTCCTCTTCTAACAGAAGAGGAAACTGAGGCACAGAGCTGCTGGCCCAGGGCCATGCAGGGTGCTTCCCCCGTGGGCTGGCTCAGCCTCGCAGCAGAGCTGGCCTCCAGGCCCTGGGCTGTCTGACTCCTGAGTTCTGGTTGTGCCCGGGAGCCCAGCGCCCACTCCTTGACGCCCGCTGCTCCTGGCTAGGCCCCTCCCTTCACATGTGGCAGCTCCTCTCCCTCCCCTCTGTGGCTCCGGTAAAGTCAGGAGCTTGGGGACTGATGGAGGGGTCAGGGGAGCCAGCGGTGCTCAGAGCTGCCCCGGGGTGGGGCTCCTGCCTGGCCACTATAAACACGGCCAGTTCCTCTGTTTGTCCTGCCCTCTGTGCAGCGCCCAGAGGGAAGGGGTGGCCCCAGGCAAATATCCGGAGGTGTGCCCCTCTCTCCCCCACCGCAAGGGGCGGGGGCTGGGGGGCCTGGGGGCTCGCGGGTGGGCATCCTGGGTTGGCTGCCCCCTCTAGCAGGCTGCCTCCTGCCCACCCCTTCTGGATCCTAAGCTCCTCCCTCTCCCGGGTTTAGTGAGGGGTCATGCGGCTAATCCTGTCCTGCAGAGGGCTCGGAGCTGACTTGGGGCCTGCAGGCTGCGGGCTGGGGGGTAGGGATGGGCAGGCAGAGTGAGAGAGGCCAAAGTGAGGAGTGAGGCTGGGCCTGAAGCCAGACGGGGGCAAATCTGGGCAAACAGGAGGCAGTGGGACCAGGGCGGGCGGGTGAGGGGGGCGCACGTCTGGGCAGATGGGGGAGAGTCAGGGTGTAGGGACGAGGAGAGGAGCTGGAGCTGCAAGAGAGGCGAGGGCAAAGAAGCCTGGAGGGAGAACAGGATTGGTCAGGGTCCCCGAGGCCTAGGAGGGTGGAATGCACAGTGTTCTGGGGGGCTGGAATGGGGAAGCCGCACCGAAAGGGCTCTTGGCTTGGTGGGGGTAGAGAAGGGGCTGGGGCAGAGGGCTCCCCGACCCTGGCCAGGTCTGTTCCCCTGGCAGAGCCCTGGCTCTGGCCACCTGCTGGCCAGGAGGCCCAGGCCAGTTGAGACAGGTTGGCTGCTTGGGTTCCCCACCCGCCTCCCACTGGGCTCCCGCCGCCAAACCGGTTCTCCTGGATGGCTGCCCACCGATGGCCCCACCTCTGGGCTGGGGATGGCGGCCTCTCCGCCCTCACGCCCTGCTCCCTCGGGAAAGGAGCCGGGAGGACGACCAAGGGCTGCCGGGCCGCATTGCGGATCCACTTATGAGCGTCCTCACCGGGTCACGAGACTCATTGCTCTGGGGCCGACCCCACACCGGCACCGTGCCAGGCGCTGAGGAGCCAGCCTGAGCCAGATAGAAATCCCCACTCAGTGCACTTCCCCTCGTCCTTCAGGTCTCGGTTCACACGAGCCCTTTTCTGGGAAGCCTCTCGTATCCCTACCCTGCCATCCCTGCAGACTGCATCTGGTACTCTGTGACCCCAGCCCCGACCATCCTGGGCCTTCAGAGACTGTCTGGGTCACCACTCTGTCCCTCACACTGACCAGCACAAGGCTGGCCACAAAGGAGTGAGTTGCTGATGGCTGGATGGAGGAGTAAGCAAAGGATGTTTTCTTCCCACTTTACAGATGAGTAACCCAAAGCCCCAAGAGGAGACATCACCCACCCAAGGGCACTTTTAGCAGAGCCAGCAACAAAGCAGGTCTGTGGGGCTCCAGGGGCATGTGTGTGGAACCGGGGTTCGGGGGGGGCACAGCACCAGGGCCCCTGACACAGCTGGGAGTCATCCTCGTCATAAGAGCAAAGGCCAACTGGGCCCTCCCTCCGTGCCCCGCACTGCACCAAGCCCTGCTCTTTAATTAACTCATTAATCCTCCCGGCAGCCGCCCCACGGGGGTCAAGCCGAGGCACAGACAGGCTAAGTCACTTGCCCAGGGTCACAGTAGGTGGCAGAGAGAGATTTGCACTCTGGCCATCTGGCTTCCTGGCTCTTCATGTCTCCGGCCCCCACTGTGGGACACCACCATTCCACATGTCCCCTTCAGCCCCTTTGGTTTTTAAACTCAGCTTTCATAGGTTCGGGAAGATCCCCTGGAGAAGGGCATGGGTACCCGCTCCAGTATTCTGTGATGGACAGAGGAGCGTGGCGGGCTACAGTCCGTAGGGGTCACAAAGAGTTGGACCAAGCAACTTTCACTTTCACTGAGCATTTACCGCTGCCCTGCCAGTACTGTTGTGAGTACTGGCCTGGAAACCACAGGCCCTAAAGACAGGGGCAGTTTAGTCTTTTAGGATCCTTCATGAAGTGGGTCTTGCCCCAGTCTGTGAGGAACTTGCCTCCTCCTCTAAGCCTCCATCTCCTCATCTGTAAAGTGGGGGTATATTAGTGAGGCTGCCTAGGAGTCACGCATCGGACAGGGGCTTGGTAACCATGTGTTGAACAAGTAACCAGAGGTACATGCTATTCTAGCCCACAGTCCAGGCTGAGAAAGCAGGCACAGAGGTGGCAGGCCTTAGGCAGGGTCGCAGAGCACATCCTATGTGTTCGGTGAGGGCTGGGACGGGGGGGGCGGGACCCCGGGAAACGGGGCAGATGAGACCGGGCCCCGTGCCCGTGGCACCCGGAGTTGCGATGGGAGTTGTAAACACTGAACTGTAAGCACAAGACTGGCTGTGTGTGTGTGTGAGTCGCTCAGTCGAGTTCGATTCTTTGTGACCCCATGGACTGTAGCCGGCCAGGCTCCTCTGTTGGTGGGACTCTCCAGGCAGGTACACTGGGGCAGGTAGCCGTTCCCTTCTCCAGGGCATCTTCCTGACCCAGGGATCGAACACAGGTCTCCTACATTACAGGCGGATTCTTTACCACGTGAGCCACCAGGGAAGCCCAAACATAAGACTGAGCAGCGCAGTTTCCAGAAGTTAGACATGCTGTGAGATGGGGTGGAAGGACAGGGGGCCTGGGGTATGTTCAGGAGAGGAGCCACCAGTGACCGCCACCTGAAGCGGGCGGGAGTCAGGCGTCAGCCCCCACAGAGGGAGCCACCACGGCAGAGGCCCCGAGGTCGGAAGCCACCGTGAGCCAGAGGTAGAGCCGAGAGCAGAGAAGCCCACGGGGAGTGCTCGCCTTTTTGCCTGAGTGGAGTGGGGCCACCAGTGGGCTCTGAGCCAGGGGCCTGATGGGAGTGTTCACAGGGTCCCTCGGGCTGCAGGTGGGGTGCAGGCTGTGGAAAGGGTGGGGGCGTGGAGAGACCAGGGAGGGATGGAGGAGAAGCAGCAGGTCCTGGCGAGCCGTGCCCTTCCGCAGGCTGCCGGCTGGAGCCCCACTCTGCACCCTCCACGCAGAGAGCCTGGCGCCATGTTCGGGAAGAAGAAGAAGCGGGTCGAGATCTCGGCACCGTCTAACCCGAGCACCGCGTGCACACGGGCTTCGACCAGCATGAACAGAAGTTCACGGGGCTGCCCCGCCAGTGGCAGAGCCTGATCGAGGAGTCGGCCCGCCGGCCCAAGCCCCTCATCGACCCTGCCTGCATCACCTCCATCCAGCCTGGGGCCCCCAAGGTATGCCAGCGCCCACTGCTGCTTCTCCTGACCTGCGCCGACCCCTGTGGGGTGACCCCAGCCCTCAGCCCCACACTGGACCCTCCCTTGCTGACCACCAAACAGACACACCCCAGCCACACCCCCCATCCTCACCTTTCACTCACCCATCCACCGCTGATCCCTCACCTGGCACCAGCGCCAACCCACCTTCCCTTCCTGAGAAGCCCCCGCTGACCTCGACCCTCTGACGATCCCCCACACCAGCCCCAACTCATTTGTCTGTCCTGAGCCCTGTGCTCCTGTCCCCAGGACCACAGACTCGTCCTGGGTCTTGACAGGCCTCCCATTGCAGGCAGAGGGACAGACCAGTTCCCACGTGGTGACCGCCCCAGTGGTCAGGGCTGGGCCAGCAGAGGCCCGAGGGGCTGTCTGACCCAGCCCCGGGGTCCAGGCCAGCTTCCTGGAGTCAGGGTCTCCTGAGCTGAGCCCTGAGGGCAGAGGACAGGAGGAGTCATTCAGGCAGATGGTGGAGAGCCAGGGCTCGTAGTGGAGGAAACAGCCCGCATGAAGTGCGGGGGGTGGAGGGTGGTTTCAGTTTTTTCCTTGCCATCTTAAGCAAACATGCCAAGCTGGGATTTGAATCAAGGTGCGTTTCCAAGGCCCATGCTCTTAACCCTGTTCCTGTCTCCATGGTCTTGGTTCCCTGGGCGTGGCCTGTGGTGAGGCTGGTCTGGGGGCAGGGGGTGTGCCCCTAGAGCCTGCAAAGCCGGCCTTGGAGCACAGACTTTACCCAAAGGGCAGTGGAAACCAGGAAGCCAGCCTGGGTTGTTCCGAGCGGTGGGGGTGGGGGTGCGTGGGCCGGTCAGCAGGCCCAGGGCTGACTCATCCTCTCTGGTGCCCTGGGTGCCATGCCCAGCCCAGCCTGGCGGGAGGAGCCCCAGGCAGACCTCTCCTCCAGTGTCTCCCACTGAGGTGTTTGTGCTCCCCAGGCACACAAGGGGCGTGGGATACTTTGAATTCTTTGCCACTTTCTAGAAAAGCAAGACTTTACATCCAAGTCTGTTTCTGCCTTCTGATGAATCAGCTGGGGCCACTGGAGGGGCAGCCTCCCGCACAGGCAGGGTGCTGGCTCTTCTGGGCCCGGTGGCTCCACCCAGCCCACCTCGGTTCCACCCCCTGCCAGGCCCTGTGGCTGCATGCCTGCTGGTCATGCCCTCATTCAGGCACTTCCTAAAAATCCTCCCCAACCCCCAGGGATTCCTGACCTCTTATTCCAGCACCAAAGCCTGAGCAGGTGTCTCCTTGTTTCACTGGGCCCCTGGGGCAAGACCAGGATGCCCTACGAGCAGCCAGGGTCCAGGAGAGGAAGAGGCAGGCGCCGCCCACAGGGCACGGTGGCTGTCGATGGGTTTTGCGGAGTTTGGGTTCTTTGCACATTTGAGGCAGTGCTGGCCTCAGGATGTCTGGCAGCCCGTGGCCCTGCCTGCCAGTGACTGACGCGCAGGCCTGGGGCCTGTGCTCTGCGCCGGCAGCCCCTTCCCAGCCTGCCCACCTCACTCCCTCACTCATGGGCTCAGCAGGCACTTATTGAGGCCTTCTGCATACCAGCCACTGCTCTGGGCCTTAGATGCAGCCAGGAAGAAACAGCGGCCACCCTCACAAACACCGCACCAGGGAGCAGGCCACGGACAGCTGGACACGTGCTTCACGTCCGCTGGTTCTGAGTGCTCTGAGAAAAGGAGAGCAAGAGAGCAGGATAGGGAGGGCTCGAGGCTGGCGTTTTAGACCATAGGAAGTCAGGGAGAGCCAGCAGCAGAGATCTGAAGCGGGCGCACTGAGGCGGGGGGCCCCAGGCAGACAGGGGCCAAGGACTCGAGGCAGAATGAGCAGCCAGTGCCTGAGGCTGCGGTATGTCTGGTGTGCTTGAGGAGCAATTAAGAGGTGCCGTGTGCCTGGAGCTGGTGGGTGGGGGCCCCTAGGGGGAGCCCTGGAGGCAGTGAGCTGGATCAGGACGGTGGCCACGGCAGGCAGGGTGCGCCCAGGACACACTTTACGTTCGCATTCACCAGCACTGGCCCTCGGGCGCTCCTGCCCTCTGCTCTGGGCCCAGACCTTTCTCACTTTACCTTCACCCCACCCTCAGCCTCCACGGGAACAGAGGGTGTGTTCGGGGCTCACGGCCTTGCCAGGCTGCAGGGAAGGAAGTGCCAAGCCGGGCCCTGGCCCCCACATCCTGTAATTTGCAGCTTTCCAGGGCTTGTTATGGGCTGGCGCAGCCTCTGCCCTCCTTTCCCTGCACCGGCAGGGACCTGCCGTCCCCCCAAGCCTGGAGAACAAGGAAAAGGCAGGGGGTGCTTCTCCGAGGGGCATCCTGGGAACTGATGCTCCCAGCCCAGGGGCAACAACCTGATGGGAGGGCAGCTCCCCTCTGGCCACACGAGGCTCGGTGCTGGGGGAGGGGCTGTGGGGGCCTCCCCGGGCCCACCCCGCCCTCCCAGCCCCACCATCACCCCATGGCATTTCTTCATTCCGTCTCTGTCTTGTCTCTGTGTGTGTCGTGTTGTCCTGTCCGCCTGTGTTGGATGCGCGTCCTGTGTCCCCCTCCTCCTTGCCCGGCCCCCACCCTGCCATTGCCCTGGATCCCAGACCATCGTGCGGGGCAGCAAAGGCGCCAAGGATGGGGCCCTCACGCTGCTGCTCGACGAGTTCGAGAACATGTCGGTGACACGCTCCAACTCCCTGCGGAGAGACAGCCCGCCGCCACCCGCCCGTGCCCGCCAGGAAAACGGGATGCCCGTGGAGCAGGCTGCCACGGCCAGAGGGGGCCCAGAGAAGGCAGGCAGCCAAGGCCGGGGGGCCGGTCACGGCGAGGCAGGTGGCAGCAGTGGAGACAGGCGGCGGGCAGGGCCGGACAAGAGGCCCAAGTCTTCCAGGGAGGGCTCGGGAGGGCCCCAGGAGTCCTCCCGGGACAAGCGCCCCCTCTCTGGGCCTGACGTCGGCACTCCCCACCAACCCGCCAGTCTAGCCAGCGGGGCGAAAGTGGCGGCTGGCCGGCCCTTTAACACCTACCCGCGGGCCGACACGGACCACCCGTCCCGGGGCACCCAGGTAACCACTCCCCCACCCCAGGACCCCTGACCGTCGCCTTGCCCACCCTGTTCCCACCCACCAACTCCAGCCCGCCCCAGCCCACTGTCCATCTCCATCTTGACCGCCATTGTCTGTCCCGCAGCAGCCGGGGTCCCTGGCCCCCAGCCCCTCCCCTGACAGCCGCCTCTCTTTTCTGTTGCAGGGGGAGCCTCACAACATGGCCCCCAACGGGCCATCGGTGGGGGGCCTGGCTGTTCCCCAGTCCTCCTCCCGGCCCCCTGCCCGAGCCCACGGCGCCCCCAGCCCTGGAGTGCTGGGTCCCCACGCCTCTGAGCCCCAGCTGGCCCCTCCAGCCCGCACTCTCGCCGCCCCCGCCGGGCCCCCGCCCCCGGGCCCCCTGGCCCCCGCTCACCACAGCGGGAACCCCAGCGAGTGTCCCACGAGCAGTTCCGGGCTGCCCTGCAGCTGGTGGTGGACCCCGGCGACCCCCGCTCCTACCTGGACAACTTCATCAAGATCGGCGAGGGCTCCACCGGCATCGTGTGCATCGCCACCGTGCGCAGCTCCGGCCGGCTGGTGGCCGTCAAGAAGATGGACCTGCGCAAGCAGCAGCGGCGGGAGCTGCTCTTCAACGAGGTGGGCCTGCCGCCCCGTCCCCGTGGGGCTCCTCTGCTCCCCCCAGGGCTCCCCCACCCTCCTACCTGCCCTGCTCTCCCAGGGCCCCCCCAGCTACCCCACTCCCCCTAGGGCTCCCCTGCCCCCTGGCTCCTCCCAGGGCCTCCCGGCTCCTCCCAGGGCCCCCCAACTACCCCACTCCCGCTAGGGCTCCCCTGCCCCCCGGCTCCTCCGAGGGCCTCCCGGCTCCTCCCAGGGCTCCCCCGCTTCCCCCAGGGCTCCCGCACCTGCCCCCATTCCTCCCAGGGCTCCCCGCCTCCCCACCTGCACCCCCTCGCTGTCCCACTCCTCCCGGGGCTCCCCTACCCCACGGTTTAGAGGGCATGCAGGGCTGAGAACCGGGAGAGGCCCTATGGGGCTGGGGTTTGCCAGGTGTGAGTTCTGAGCCCAGCTCCTGTCCTCGCTCCTCACGCCTCCCCAGGCCGTGTCCTCTGTCCCCGCGATACCCACTGCCATGCCGTCCTGTCCTGGCCAGACCCTGAGCCCCACTGACCCTCTGTGTGCCTTCCAGGCCCCTCACCACCAAGTCCCATACTGGCCCCACACTTGACTCCACACCTGCCTCTCCTGGTTCCCCATCTCAGAGAGGCCCCACCACCCCAGTCCCCAGGCCAGGGCCCTGAGCCTCCCCATTGCCAACCCAGCCCCGCAGGCCTGAGCCTGTCGCTCCTCCCGCAGTGCAGCACGCAGCGGCGCACGTTTAATGTTCTGCCGGAGCTGCGCACACTGAGCGTCACGCCCCGCCTCCAGGCTTTGCCTTGCTAGGCCTTCCTGCCCCTGGAATCTGACCCCTACCCATGCCTTGTGTCTGAGCTGCCTGCGTGTCCTGGTCTCAGCCCTGTGCTTAATGCTCTCGTGCCAGCGCCCTCTCCCAGTGCCAGCCTGGCCATCAGGTCTACTCGCAGACCCACTCAGGGCTGGTCAGAGATCAACATCAGCAGCGTGAGGTGTGCATGGGATGGGAGCACCCCGGAATAGAATACAGATGTCAGGCCCCTCGCTGCCTTCTGGGTGTCTTGGCTTCAGCTGTGCGTGGGAGGACAGTCTCTGGACTGGACCCCGATGAGCAGGAGTGGCGGCTGGAACTGGACCTGCAGTTTGGCAGGGCCCCGCCCAGGCTGAGAGGGCAGGCTCTGGAGGCAGGGGCTGCTGGTCCTCCCCACGCCGTGCCAACCCCACCTCGCGCGTGCAGGTGGTGATCATGAGGGACTACCAGCATGAGAACGTGGTGGAGATGTACAACAGCTACCTGGTCGGGGATGAGCTCTGGGTGGTGATGGAGTTCCTGGAGGGAGGCGCCCTCACCGACATCGTCACGCACACCAGGTATAGCCGGGCAGCTGGACACTGCTGGGTCCCCAGAGTGCCCCCAGACCTCGCCCATATCAGGACTGCTCCCCTCCAGACCCCTTGGGGTGGGGCCACGTCTCAGAACCAACACATTGTCCCCATCACGCCTCCAGGGTGGGGCCGTGTCCCCATCAGACCCCAAGGTGGGGCCCTTGTCTGCCCTACTCAGTCCCCGCCCCCCACCTGCCCTGCCCTCCCAGGATGAACGAGGAGCAGATCGCCGCCGTGTGCCTGGCTGTGCTGCAGGCCCTGTCCGTGCTCCACGCCCAGGGAGTCATCCACCGGGACATCAAGAGCGACTCCATTCTGCTGACCCACGACGGCAGAGTGAGCAGTGGTGGGGTGGCATGGCCTCCCCTGGCCTCTGCCCAGCTCTCCCCCTGGGGGTGGGGTGGGCCCAGCCCCCAGTTCAGTCTCTTGAGGAGCAGTACGTGTATTCCTTCCTCGTGCATCAGTCCAGAGTCAGGGGTCCAGGTGAGTGTGGGGCTCTGCCATCTTCAGCCCCAGCCGCTGAGAGCTGGAGTCTAGCCCTGGACCCAGAGCGGGGAGACTGCATCTGGGTGGCCGGCCACAGCTTTTGGCCACGTGACAACCTGCTCCTCGCCTGGCATCCAGGACTGGGCTGCAAACTCTCGGTCCTGCCTTATGGACCGAAGCTCCGAGTTTGTGGTCCATGGATGAGCCTCCTGGTCCCAGAACCTGCATTCGTATTCCAAGAGCGGATGTGGTTTTTCAGGGGAAGGGGGCCCTTGACTTTCACTGGATTCTGCTTGGTGATCTGCCTGCCCTCCCCCAGGAAAGTTAAGTCAGTTCACAGAGGCAGGGGGTCAGGGGAAGGTTTTGCTTCCCAGGGAGTCTCGGTTGGGGTCATGAACACCTGAAGATTCTACAGACATGTTTGGGGGACACCGGGTGAGCACAGAACTGTATGTGCAGTGTGTGAGCATGCTCTCTGGAGGGTCCATTGACATCCTTAGGAGTCTGAATAGGGCCCATAGTTCCCAAAAAGGGGTAAATCCTTGGTTCTGAGGAGGTGGTTGGTGCAGAGGGACAGGCAGCATCCATCTCACCCCCTACCAACTAAAGACATGCCTCCTACTAAAAAGCCAGGACCCAGGGCACGGCATTGGGGCCAGCCCAGTCTGAATCCCTGCCCAGCCTCTGGTACCCACGGGACTCGGGCTGCCTCCCCCAGGAGCCCCAGCACCGACCCTGTCAAGGAGACAGATGTGTGATCTTGGGCAGCTGGCACCGCTGAGGGCCCCGGCCAGGAGACGACAGAGCTCCGCCGAGGTCAGGCTCTAACCTCTGGGCAGCATGTAGACACCCAGCGTGTCAGAGGCTGAGGAATTAAAACAGGCGACTGCCTCTGCTCACTCTGCCCCGCCGGCGCCTCTGACCCCCGCTTCTGCACCCTGCTCCAGGTGAAGCTGTCAGACTTCGGGTTCTGTGCCCAGGTGAGCAAGGAGGTGCCTCGGAGGAAGTCCCTGGTCGGCACACCCTACTGGATGGCCCCAGAGCTCATCTCCCGCCTGCCCTATGGGCCAGAGGTGAGCCGGAGGCAGCTAGTCGCCCTCCTATCAGCACTGGTTTGCGCTGTTGCAGCCCACAACAGCCGGAGTGTTGGGTGAGGGGGCTCGGTTGCCAGGGACAGTTTGCGGGGAGAAGTAGACTTGGCCTGCGTGCACTCCTCGCCGGCTGAGTGCTAGTTCGGAGCCAGTGCTTGGCAACGGGAACAGGAGGCTGGGCAGAAGCGGCCCTGGCCCTGCCTGCCAGCCTGGGGCAGAGGCTTCAAACTGGCTGATGTGCCCTGAAGATGCTCTTGCAAGCATTTTTTAAAAAGAGCTCTCACGAGAGTCTGAATTTGATCCCCTGGTGGAAAGCCAAGTGGTCTGGGCACAAGGAGGCCACATTCCCTCGTGGCAACAGTCAGGTGCTGAGGAGCAGGGGAACCCCCATCTTGGTCACAGCCCCAACCCATCTGTGTTGACTACACTGACCTGCTTCACTCCCTGCCATTCCCTGCCTGGCCCTGAGGTCTTCCAGCTATGCCTGTGGCTCTGAGGACAGTCAGTCAATAAGACTTGACCCAGTGCCTGGCCAGGGTGCCCGTGGAAGCATAGCTTGGGGAACTGCAGGTAGGAGTGGGGTCACATTGGGAGGGGAGGCTGATAGGAGATTCTGAGGGACCATCTCCACTAGGACTGCCTGTGACAAAACCTCAAGAAGGATTTAGCAAAGTGGAAAACTGTGGGTCCCTAGGACTGTAAAGTTCGGCGGGGGTGCAGCCTTCATGCCCAGCTGTGTGCAGTGTCCTTCCCAGCTCTGATTGTCCCCTTGTAGCCCTCACTCAGTCAGGTGCTGCTCCATCAGAGCAGAAATGAGGACTGTTTTCCTGACTATCTTGTTTAAAGTCTCAGGGTCAACTGTGATTGGCTCAGCTTGGGTCACGTGTCCATTCCTGAACCAATTACTGTTTCAGCACTCTGCTGATTAAGACAGCTTGGGCATGCACCATGGACTGAAGTAGCGAGGAGGGGGTTCTCTAGAGGAATCCAGGGGCAGAGAGAGGGGGTAGCAAAAAGAAGGGGATGGATGCAGGGTGGGCAGAACCCTCCAGAGGGTTCCCTGGGTAAGGAGTGCATAGGGTCTGGCAGGCTGGGTCCCAGTATCAGAGGCAAAGGTGGAAGCAGGGCCACCTCTGCGGGTGTCCCCCAAGCTCTGGCCACACCCACACAGCTCAGCCCAGCTGCCCTGCCCCTACCACAGGTGGACATCTGGTCTCTGGGGGTGATGGTGATTGAGATGGTGGATGGGGAGCCCCCTTACTTCAATGAGCCACCCCTCAAAGCCATGAAGATGATCCGGGACAACCTGCCACCCAGACTGAAGAACCTGCACAAGGTGGGCCCTTCCCGCAGGCAGCGGGCGCGGGGGGAGACCACACGTGGGTGGGGGAGGGCACCGCCCAACCCGGAACCCAAGGAGAGCGCTGGGTGTGGGCGGGGCTCGGTGCTGATGGCTCTGAGGTGGTGCTTACTGCGTGCCGAGTCGCCCCCACACCCCCCAGGCCTCGAGCATCCGTGTGGACTGTGCTCCTTCAGCCCCTCAGAGCTTGCACTCAGGCTGGCTGGCAAGGTCCAGCAGAGGGACCTTCCTGGTAGGGAAATTACCTGCTGAAAAAGGGGTGCCTCCAGGGCCCAGCTGTTGCCAGCTCCTGCCGAATCATGAAAGTGGGGAGGCAGTGAGCCCCTGGGGCCAAGCTGTCGGTGCTGAGGGCCTCTCTGCCCTTCCCTGGGCAGTAAATGCCATCGGCCCGTTGGGCAGGAGGAAACCGGGGGCCTGACGGCAAGTGAGCAGTGGAACTGCTCACTGACCCTCTCGCCCCTCTCCTGACAGGTGTCACCGTCCCTGAAGGGCTTCCTGGACCGCCTGCTGGTGCGTGACCCGGCCCAGCGGGCCACAGCAGCCGAGCTGCTCAAACACCCGTTCCTGGCCAAAGCGGGCCCGCCCGCCAGCATCGTGCCCCTCATGCGTCAGAACCGCACCCGATGAGGCCCGGTGCCACCCCTACCCCTGAACCAAAGAGCCCCCTGGGTCACCCCTGCCCGGCCAGAGGCCAGTGGGGGTGCCGGCCCCCGCTCCTCCCAGCCCCGGAGACACTCCGTGTGGCGCCGCCCTCCTTGCCGGGGGGTGTGCGAGACCCTACTACTGAACTCCGGTTTTGATTTTGTGACTTTGAAAGAAACACAGGGACTCGTGGGAGCAAATGAGGCTCCCAAGACCCCCCCCCCCCCCCCCCCCCCACCCTCTGGGACAGGCCCGTCCCCGGGGTTTTTCTGTCTCCAGGAAGGGCAGGCGGCCCCCCATCACTGGAAATCTGCCGTGGGGACTGCCAGGGGGTGGAGACAACACTACGAAAGGTGTGCGTGCGTGTGTGAGTGTGTGTGTGCGTGCGTGCGTGTGCATGTGGAAGGTCCAGTTCCGGTGTCCTCCAGCCTGCAAGTGGGGGTGTCTGAGACCTCGCCTGACACGCAGCCCCTCCCCCCGAGCCATTGCAGGGGTCGATCATGAATGTCTGAAGAGTGGCCTTTTCCCTCGCCCCGCACCCGGCTGTGTGGCTGGACCTGGGATCCAGGGGGCGGGGCTTCCCACCCACCCCCAGCCTCTGCAGAACACGACTACTGCACCTGGACAGCCTCCTCTTTTCTAGAAGTCTATTTATATTGTCATTTTATAACACTCTAGCCCCCATCTGGGGACAGACGGTCCTTGGCCCGCGGGGTGGCTCCAGGGACAGAACCACCGCTTGAAGAATCAGGTTCCTGGCCCCTCAGTGCAGCCCCGCCCTCCCCTCCCTCAAGTTAGTTTTACAATTAAAACATTTTCTTGTTTTGTGTGTGTGCAGTGTGTGTAGAGCTTCCCCACCACCCCAGGTCCAGGCCTGCTGGTGGGGAGAGCTGATGGGGCGGGGCTCTAGACTTGGGGGGAGGCTTTGCTGACACCAGGAGTCCAGCCCCACTAAGGGCCAGGGCCATGTCTCTAAGGAGGTGGTGGTGGCGGGGGGTGCGGTGAGTTCCAGCCCAGCAGCCAGTAAGGCGCCTTCTCATGGGGACCGGATCGACGACCCAGGCCTGGAAAGGCAGCCAGTTTACCAGTGCACATGCCAGGATGATCAGCTCGCCATGTCTGCGATCTGCTGGAAACATAAAGGTTGGGTAGAGTGTGTTCAGTGGAGAAGAACTGATCCTTGGGAGCTGATGTTACGAAACTGGTCAGCAGGCAGATGGGCTTTGTGGGGATAGGCTACAATGGAGGGACCCAGGGCTGCCAGCCTCAGAAACACTCCGTTGGCTGAGTCCTTCCCTCCAGGCTGAGGCTGGGTCTCAGGAGAATAGCCAGCCGACAGGTGACACCGCTGCTTCTGCATTCTGGGCAGTGACCGCCCCAGGCTGGTGTGGGCTTTGCGCATGCCCTCTCCAGCACCTGGGAGAGCAAGGAGGGAACCCCCTACCCAAAGCCCTCCAGGCATCAGTGGCACCAGGGACCTCAAGCTGGTGTGTGGGCAGAAAGTGTGGAGCAGACCCAGAGAATCCAGCTTAGTTCTGTCTCCCTCCAACTGTCAGCACCTGCCCCCTTAGCACCCCTCGCTACAGGCCCTGAATCCCCCAAGAATCAGGGCTCTTTCTGTGACCGCCTGGCTGAACACATGCATGATAGACAGACAGACATGTAATTTAAAACAGCAGTACAGCCAACTACTGCTGTATCTAAGTGTGTTTGAGGCCTAGGTGAAATGGATACATTTTCTGTGGGGAAAAATACATATGCCAAAATTGGTGTGGGGAGAAACAGCACAAGAAAAGACTGAAATACGCCCTCCACACCCACCCCCTGACAACACGCACACACAGCTTCAAACTTGAGTGCTTTTACAAATGAATTCCACCCGACAGATGGATCAGGTAATTCCCACCTTATACAAGTTGTTTCAGAAAATAGAAAAAGAGGATAGCTCCCGGCTCCTTGCGGAGGCTGCTACGCCCATGAGCTGAGAGCCAGATAAGGCCAGTGGAGAGAAGATGGCTATCTAACTCACAGTCCTGTGTGATGAGCTCACGGGATACCCAGAGAGCTCTAGTTTCGGAACGGGAATCACTTGCCCGTCCATTGCATGGTGGGGGCAGCTCCGCATGGTTCTATGGAGACTCCGCTGTTATTGTCACCTTCAGTCACCATCACTGCTGTATCAGGAAGGGTCTTGGGTGGTGTGAGGGCATCTCTTCCTCCAGACCTCCCTCCAGGTACCATGCAGACGGGGTCCCAAGGTATCAGCCTCTCCAGTTGTTTCCAGTGGGGTGCGGGAGCAGGGAGGGGCAGGGCTTAATCCAGGGGGTTGGTTTCCAAGGCGCTGGGAAGGACCCAGCTTGCAGTGGTCAGTTGCTCCACTGGGTCGCTCTGTGTGACCCCATGGGCTGTAGCCCGCCAGGCTCCTCTGTTCATGGTATTGTCAGGACAATAATACTGGAGCACTTTGCCGTTTCCTCCTCCAGGGGATCTTACCCACCCAGAGATCGAACCTGCGTCTCCTGCATTGCAAGCAGATTCTTTACAGCTGAGCCAGTGACCCAGCCAGCAGTCATTAAAGCCGCCTCCTGGAGGCTGGAGTAACAAAGGAGTCAGTGGCACCACCAGAATCCCAGACTGGGTCAGCCGTGGCTGGAACGAGGTTGCTTGCCCCACTTCTGCCTCCTGCTCCCATTCCAGTGCCTCCTACCGCCAGGACCTCACTGATGTCCACTGGCAAGGGAGTTCTACGAGGAGTTTTCAGGCTTCCCGCCTCTACAGAACAAGGGAGCTCTTAGAAGCGCAAGTGGGGTAGAGCAGCAGCGGACACGTCCCTCCCAGCCACGTGGCCTGGAGGACTCCCTCTGTCCACGTTACTGACCAGGTACTGAGTGAACGTTACCTCCGCTGCAGCAGGGGGCGCTCTGGGTGCCGGTCTGAACTGCAGACGCCCAGGAAGGGGAGTCAGGGATGTATTCACCTGTGGGTCAGCGGTGTGTTTACACCGACCCAAAATGAGTGATTGAAACAAGTCCGACCGGTGGCTCTCAAAGTGTGGTTCCTGGACCAGCACGATCCCTGGGAACTTGCTGGAAATGCAAATTGCTAGGCCCCACGCCAGGCTGAATCAGAGACTCTGGGTGGCGCCAGCAATCTGTATTGTAACAAGCTTTCCAGGGGACGTGGATGCCCACTCAAGTTTGAGAACCACTGAGATCCACAGTTGCTCTCGGTAAAAGGCCAAGGAGCGTGGGACGCAGCCCTGCTCAGTCAGCAGGGTCCCAGCCTCCTTCCACCTTGCGGCTCCTCCATCCTCCGATTGCGGCCCCTCCCACGTGAATAGAAGGGCACGCCCCTTCCCTTTAAGGACGTGGCCCAAAGATTTCCCCGTGGCCTCTTTGGCCTGAGTTAGTCACACGGCCACGCCCAGCAGCGAAGGAGGTTGGGAAATGTAGTCTTTATTCTGGGCAGCTGTGCGTCTAAAAGTTCTATCATTACAAGATCTTGCTGTTCACTAGATGCGCCAGGCTTCACGCCAGAAAACTCAGAGGCAGACCCAAGTGTACGCAAGAGCAAACGGATGGGGGGCGGGGGCAATAGATAGTTTAATAACAGTGTTAAGGAAATTGGTTCATCTTATCACTTCATGAGAAATAGATGGGGAAACAGTGTCAGACTTTATTTTGGGGGGCTCCAAAATCACTGCCACTCCAGTGTTCTTGCCTGGAGAATCCCAGGGACAGGGGAGCCTGGTGAGCTTCCGTCTATGGGGTCGCACAGAGTCGGACACGACTGAAGCGACTTAGCAGCAGCAGCAGCAGCAAAATCACTGCAGATGATGATTGCAGCCATGAAATTAAAAGACGCTTACTCCTTGGCAGGAAAGTTATGACCAACCTAGATAGCATATTGAAAAGCAGAGATATTTTGCCAACAAAAGTCCGTCTAGTCAAGTCTATGGTTTTTCCTGTGGTCATGTATGGATGTGAGAGTTGGACTGTGAAGAAGGCTGAGCGCCGAAGAATTGATGCTTTTGAACTGTGGTGTTGGAGAAGACTCTTGAGAGTCCCTTGGACTGCAAGGAGATCCAACCAGTCCATTCTGAAGGAGATCAGCCCTGGGATTTCTTTGGAAGGAATGATGCTAAAGCTGAAACTCCTCGGAGAAGGCAATGGCACTCCACTCCAGTACTCTTGCCTGCAAAATCCCATGGACGGAGGAGCCTGGTAGGCTGCAGTCCATGGGGTCGGGAAGAGTCAGACACGACTGAACGACTTCATTTTCACTTTTCACTTTCATGCTTTGGAGAAGGAAATGGCAACCCATTCCAGTGTTCTTGCCTGGAAAATCCCAGGGACGGGGGAGCCTGATGGGCTGCCGTCTCTGGGGTCGCACAGAGTCGGACACGACTGAAGCGACTTAGCAGCAGCAAAGAATCATAATGTTGATCTTTCTTTTTCCACATGGTTTATTTGCCATCTGTATGTCTTCCTGGTAAAATATCTGTTCACATCTTTGACCTATTTTTCTTTTCATTAACAAATAAATAGCTCCTTTTATCCTCAAAATAAATAAATAAATAAAGTTGAAACTCCAGTACTTTGGCCACCTGATGCAAAGAGTTGACTCAGTGGAAAAGACTCTAATGCTGGGAGGGATTGGGGGCAGGAGGAGAAGGGGATGACAGAGGGTGAGATGGCTGGATGGCATCACCAACTCGATGGATGTGAGTCTGAGTGAACTCTGGGAGTTGGTGATGGACAGGGAGGCCTGGCGTGCTGCGATTCATGAGGTGGCAAAGAGTCAAATACGACTGAACGGCTGAACTGAACTGAACTGAACATCTTTAAGGTATATTTTTTAAACAAGAAAAAGAGCATTCCTTACAGAAAAATGGGCATGCTGCTGCTGCTAAGTCGCTTCAGTTGTGTTCGACTTTGTGCAACCCCATAGACGGCAGCCCACCAGGCTTCCCTGTCCCTGGGATTCTCCAGGTAATAACACTGGAGTGGGTTGCCATTTCCTTCTCCAATGCCTGAAAGTGAAAAGTGAAAGTGAAGTCGCTCAGTCGCGCCCAACTCTTCCCGACCCCATGGACTACAGCCTATCAGGCTCCTCTGTCCATGGGATTTTGCAGGCAAGAGTACTGGAGTGGGGTGCCATTGCCTTCTCCAGAAAAATGGGCATACACAATGGTATAAACAAGCAACTAAGAAAAAAAAATTCCAAAAACCAACAAGGATGTGCACAGGTGCTCAAACTCACTAGTAATCAGAGCAACACAAATTCCAGGGACTTCCTTGGTGGGCCAGTGGCTAGGACTCCAAGCTCAGAATGCAGGGGGTCCAGGTCAGGGAATTGTTAATATATCCCGCATGCCTCAAGTAACTTTTCATGCCGCAACAGAAAAAAGAGCCTACTTGCTGCAACTAAAGATCATATGTGCTGTAATGAAAACAGATCTCAAGTGCTGCAACTAAGACCCAGTGCCACAAATAAATTAATAATAAACATTTACTTTTTTTTAAAAAAAAAGCAAATTTTAACAATGAGCTGTCATTTTAACACTACGAATCTGGTAAAAATTAATGTCTGGCTTAGTCAAATGAAGTTCTGCAAGTACGAATCTCCTAACAATTCCACTCTTGGGTGACTTCCCAAAGAAATTCTCTCTTGGGACCATGAGGGGGCGTGCCCAAGGATGTTCGTGGCAGCAGTATTTATGTGGGAGCTGAGGGCTCGAGGCAAGGTTCCTGCGACGTCATCAGGAGCCAGGGCCCACCTGTGCCCATAGCAAAAAGCCAAGGCAAAAATTGTGGATATAAGATAGTCCTGGCTTCCCAGGTGGCTCAGTGGTAACAAACCCCTCTGCCAATGCAGAAGACTCGGGTTTGATCCCTGGGTCAGGAAGATCCCCTGTAGAAGGATATGTCAACTCACTCCAGTATTCCTGCCTGGAGAATTCCACACACAGAGGGGCCTGGTGGGCTAAAGTCCATGGGATCCGAAAACAGTTGGACACGACTAAACAGCAACATTTTGCAAAACCAAAAAAGAGACTTATTCACACAGTAGAATGACTCCCATGAGAAGAATGGGAAAAGAGGGGGCACAAAAGAAGGAACGAAAGAACAGGAGAGGGGTCTTGGGAGGAGTAAAGGCCTTGAAGGCCACGATGAAGGTCTGTTTTGTAAGCGAAGGGCAACCCCCTTTGGTGTGGGTTGGGGTCTGGTTACAGGTATTTAAAATGAGAATTATCCAGGAGAGTCTAACATGCAGCCAGAATGAGAATGGTAGTTTATCTGCCGCTGTAAGTCATTGTTGACCTCAAACCTCATGCCTGCCTCCCACCATGTCCCACAGGTGAAGGGCCAAGGAATCATTCCACACCTTCCCCCATTTCACAGACGGGGAGACTGAGGTCACATGGCCTACAGGGGCCAGGCCTAAAGCCGTGAGTCCCTCATTGGCTTTCTTCTTTAAAAAAAAAAAAATGTTTATTTATTTATGGCTGTGCTGAGTCTTTCTTGCTGCCCTGACTTGTTTCTAGTTGCATTGAACGGGGGCTCCTCTCCAGTTGTGGTGCAGGCTGCTCATTGTGGTGGCTTCTCTTGCTGCAGAGCACAAGCTCTAGGGCCCATGGACTTCAGTAGTTGCGGCTGCCGGGCTTTAGGGCACAGCCTCAATAGTTGTGGCACGTGGGCTTAGTTGCTCCTCCGCATGTGGGATCTCCCGGACTAGGGATTGAACCCCGGTCTCCTGCATTAGCAGTGGTTACCACTGAGCCACCAAGGACACCCTCATTGACTTTCTGAGCCAGGCCTCAGGCTGGGCAGAGAGCCTGCAACAGTGAGCAGGACGCTCCGACTCTGACACCCCAGGGCCAGACAAATGACATGGGGCAGCAGGAGGAAGTGGCCACACGCAGGTCCCTTTGAAGGCCAGTGACTTCTCAGGGCTCCACGGCCTTGCAGAAGTTTGGTCTGATGGTGCCAAATGTTCTGATTTTCCTCAAGAAATCCCCATGTTCGTGTGAAAGTCCTTGAATCTCAAAGGTAGGTCACTAATTAAAAACATTCAACAGTATCATGTGGGCCAAGCAAAATCGAGGGAATAGTTAGCATTCATCAAAACCTTACTGTGTCCAGCGCTTTGCTGAGTTCCTGGTGTTACCTCATTTAACCCTATAGAGGCTTGAATAGTGTTCCCCTCTTCCCCCACCACCCCAGAAAAGAAAAAAAAAAACAGATACATCCCCATGGAACCTGTAAGTGTGACCTTATTTGGAAAAGGGGACTTTGAGATGTGATTAAGGACCTGGAGGTGAGATCTTCCTGGCTTATCTGAGTGGGCCCTAAAACCAGTGACAAATGTCCTTATAAGAAAAAAAACAGGGAAATTTGAGACACCCATGAAGGCCTTGTGAAAACAGGCAGAGATTAGAGTCCTACGGCCATGAGTAAAACCACACCAGCAGCCTCTGGAAGCTGAAAGAGGCAGAAAAATCTCCCCCTAAAGCTGCATAGGGAGCAGGTCCTTGCTGACACCTTGATTTCAGACTCCCTGCTTCCAGAACCACGAGAGAATACATTTATGTTGTTTCAAGCCACCCCAGTGTGTGGCAATTCATAATGGCAACCCCAATTCTCCTAGGGCTTCTCCAGTGGCTCAGGCAATAAAGAATCCACCTGCATTAAAGGAGATCTAGGTTTGATCCCTGGGTCAGGAAGATCCCCTGGAGAAGGGAATGGCAACCCACTCCAGTATTCTTGCCTGGAGCCAGCAGGGCTTGGGATCGCAAAGAGTCGGATACAACTGAGTGCCTAACTCTCCAGGCTCACCAACCTTCCTAGCAGCCCTCTGAGGAAGTACCTTTCTTGTCCTGTTTTACAGCTGGGACGCTGTGGAACAGAGACTCCGAGTCACCAGCCTGAGGTCACACAGCAAGAAAGTGGTCAAGGCAGGGTTCAAGGCCATCACCATGCCACAGCCTCAGGAAAGGGTCAGCCTCTGTTTTCTGGGGCTACAGTCAACCAAACTAGGCCAGACCCCTAAAAATAGACTCCAGAAGAGAGATGGCTTTTCTTGGAAAATGCTGAGGGGTGTTGGGCCAGAGCAGGGGACAAGACAGGGCAGCAAACAGCGTCCTGACCTGTCACTTTAGGGGTTGGGGACAGCTCACAGCCTTTTCCAGGTTGACCAAAGGTATCTGCAGAAGTCTGGGGACCACTGGGTTAGACAGAATTAAATTCTCTCTTCCTTTCTTCCCCTCTCCCTCTCTTCTCTACACCTTTATCCCCAACTTTCTCTCTCTCTTATTCTGCCATTTAATCATATTGAGTATTTGAACAGGTAACAGAAACCCATGGTACAAAATATAAAAGATTCCAAAGGGACTAAATTGCAACGTCAACCTTCCTTCCTCCACATGCCCTGCGCCCGGGTCCCTGTCCCCCAAGGCAGCCACTGAGACAAGTTTCTTGCATCTCCTTCCAGAAATGTATGCGCGTACCTAGAAATACCTACATGCGTATACTGGCATATGTTCTACTTTGCACAAATGTTCGCAAAATGTGCACATCCTTCTACAACTTGCTCCATTGCGGCCTAACGGTGTATTCTGGTGGTCGGTCCCAGGTGGGGTACATAAGCAACCTTGCTCGTGGTGATGGCTCTGTAGTAGTCTGTGGTGCATATGAACCCTGATTCACTGGAACAGCCTCTGCTGATGGACATTCAGGGAGCTCGCGGTGGTTTCCTAAGCAATGCCACAGGAGAGACCTTGCAGGTACTTTCTCTCTGGCAAATTATCTAGCCCCCTCCCCTGCCTACCCCTGGACTCCCACCTGCCCCCAGGTGATGCCTTCTGGATATCTCTGACCTTCTGGATCCTTCCTTGGACCTGGTCAACTCCATTCCAGTCTCCATAAGCATCTCTGTTGTCTGTCTCTCTGCTTCAGCCTCTCTAGATTTCTCTGCTTATCTTTCCTTCTGTCTCCATCTTCATCTCTCTCTGTTTTCCTTCTTACCAGCTTCCCTTGTCTTCCTCTTTCTCTCCCTCCATCCCGTCTTGTTTCCCTCCTGTTATCTCCCAACTCATCCTGCCGCTCTGTCGTCCCCTGCAAGGTGAAGCTGGCTCAACATATGTCCCCCACCTCAGAGCCCAGTGGTTTCTCCCCCAGGATGTGGTACCCAACCTAGCACGCCTTTCTCCCACCCTCACGCCTCTCTTGACCTGGCTGGGCTCTCCCATCCTCTGCAGTCCTGGTGGAGAAGCCACCATCTGCTTGTCCAAGCCCTGGTGCCCACCCCCCACCCTTTCTTTCTCTGTACCAGCAGGATTGGACCCTGGGCCCAGCTGGCATTCCTGGGGGTGATACTGGGAGTATGGAAAGTCATGGGAAGCTAGACTGAGGCAGGTTGGATGTGGTTTCTGGGCTAGACAGAGCCTCGTCCTCCTGTTGGGGACCCAGCCTTCTTGCCCTCCCTGCTTAACAAACAGAGCAACCAGTCTGTGTCAACCCTGAGCTGGGGACAAATAACAAACACCCACCCAAGGCCCTGCCCTGGTGAGGCTGACATTCTCACCGGGTGACACAGTTCATGACCAAGTGAACGTACTCACATACTCATAGGTATTTAAAGACCACACGAAGTTCAAGAAAGAAAGAATGGGGTGTGGTGACAGAGGATAGCAGGGGGTAGGAAATTGACCTGGTGGGGGAGCGCCCAAGTTGCTTTATATGAACCAATAGGGAAATCACTGAGACGCATTGTTAGAATAAGGAAGAGGGGTGTGTGCCTTATCAAGAGATGACATTTGAATGGAGAGGAAGTAATCGGTGGAGGCATGGAATGGAAGACCTTGTAGCCAGAAGGCGAGGCACATGCAAAGGTCCTGAGGTGGGAAAGAAGTTGGCGGGTCAAGGACCAGCAAAAATACGGGACTTATGGTGGGTGAGGAGGAAAGTGTGGACCACCTCACATAGCACTGTGGGGAGGAGATAGACGCATTTTACAGATGAGAAGCTAAGCTTTGGAAAAAAGAAAAGTCCTTTGCCTAAGAACACACAGGGTAAGGGTGAGGACTGCTGAACTCAAGCAGCCTTCTGCTCCTCACCACTAGGACAGTGGTTCTTAGTGAGGGATCCCAGACCAGCAGCACAGCATCACCTCTTGGGTCCACCCCAGAACCACAGAATCAGAGACTGGGGGTGGGGGCTTTGCCAGAGGTCCAGTGGTGGAGACTCCATAGTTCCACTGCAGGGGCCATGGGTTCCATCCCTGGTTGGGGAACTAGGATCCCACATGCCGCAGAGCAACTGAATGCCACAACCACTGAGCCCACAACTCCAGAACCTGCACCACAACTAAGCCTTTGTGCCACAACTAAGACCCGATGCAGCCAAATAAATAATTTTTTTAAAAGGAGTGAGACATAAGGAAATGAGAGCAAAGGAAGGCCACGTGACCACGGAGGCAGAGACTGCAGTGATTTGACCACAAGCCAAGGAATGCTGGCGTCACTGGAAGCTGGGAGAGGCGAGAAAGGCATCCTTCCTGGACCCTCTGAAGGGTTGCCACCTGCCAACTTGATTTCAGACTTTTGACGTCTAGAACCATTAGAGAATAAATCTGTTCTGTAAGCCACCATACATGTGCTAATTTGCTGTGGCAGCCCCAAGAGATGAATCCACCGTTTGATGGGGCAGACGGAGCAGCGGACTCCAGCTTGACTTTCCACCTGGGGCAAAAGACAGAGCCCACCCAGGCTTCCCCCTGATGGCTTCTGAGAACTCAGAATCTTCTTATGTGTGGAATTCAGAGATGCTGGGATGTAACGAAAGGGACAGAGATGGGGATGAGGTAAACTGGGACCAACTCAACGACTTAGAAGCGGGGCTGCAAACCAGAATCTGGGGTAGGGGAGAGTCTGGGGAGCTGGGAAAAGTTTCAGGAGAGCAGAGATGACTCACCAGCTGGCTGGTGAGAAGGATCAAGATGCATAAGGAGCTTGGGCCCTAACCTGGGCCACCCTTGCAGGGGATGCGGACTCTGGGGCCAGACAGCAGAGGTTCAAATCCCAGTTCTGCCACTTTCTGGCTGTGTGACCTTGGGTAAGACACTTCACCTCTCTGTGCCTCAGTTTCTTCATCTGTAAAGTTGGTTTAATGATAATACCTACCTTACAGGGGGCAGTTGATTTTATAGACATAAAGCACATAGTGCCAGGCACACAGCAACTGCTCCATTATTGCTATTACTGTTTTTATCATCTCATTCTGTTCCTCAGGTGTTGACATGGTGATGCCTCTCAGATTTGTACCTCAGCCCTGATACCTGTCTTTGAGCTCTGCCTTGTACATCCAGCTGCCCGTACCCCAATATTGCCCCTTTAGATGTCCAGTACTGACATCTGGGGCTCCCCAGGTGGCTCAGTGGTATCCTACTGGTGCAGGAGACATGGATTTGTGTGGCAACCCACTCCAGTATTCTTGCCTGGGAAATCCCAATGACAGAGAAGCCTGGTGGGCTACAGGCCACAAGGTCATAATAGAGTTGGACACAACTTAGTGATTAAGCAACAACAATAACTGACAGCTGAGACAGAACACTGCTTCCTGCTGCTTCCTCCTCCCTGTCAATCCTGTTCTGGCCTCATCTTCCCCTCTCTGCAAATGGTACCACCTTCTTCTGCCCACTGCTCAACACTCAAGGCCAACCAAGCCTTTCCTCTCTGTCAAATCAACAAAGATATTCAATCTGTCCCAACCCGGCAGTCACTCCATGGCGCCACTCTGGTCCTGTCCACCCCCAGCTCCTTCCTTATTGTTTCCCTGCACCCTCTGCCCACACTCAGCTAGAGATCAGTTCATCACTTCCCAGCTGAAACTTTCCCCGCAGTTTCACTGTGAATTTATTACACTTAGATAAATCCTACAGAGCTGCCCCCAGCAATGCCTTATCTGATCTCATCTCCCCTGCTCTCCCTCCATTCCAGCCACACTGGCCTCCCTCCTGTTCCCCAAACCCACCACTCCTGGTCCTACCTTGGGGCCTTTACACTTGCTGTTGCCTCCTTTTCAGGTCTTTGCTCAAACGTCACCTCCTCCAAGAAGCCCTCCCTGACCACCTCAGCTAAAACGGGCTTCCTACCCACTCCTTTGCCCTGTCATTATAACCTTTTTCACCATCAGAGCATTTAGTGCTGCTCGTTACTCATTGAGGGAACTCTCTGGTGGTTCAGTGGTTAGGACCCTGTGCACGTCAGGGTGCAGTTTCAATCCCTGGTCAGGAAACTAAGATCCCACGAGCCCAATGACTTAGCCAGTAAAAAAAAAGAAAGAAATTCTTAAATTGCTGAAGTCCATCCCTCCTCCTGCAAGGAAGCCACACAGGGATAGGAATCTGTTCTTCCACCATTATATCACCAACACAGAGGGATTGGACACTGTGGATGTTTAATAAGTATTTATTGAAAGAATAAAAGGTAGTAGTCTATGAGGCCCACTATTCTACATCTTGCCTTTTTCACCCAATAGACTTGTGGCTAGTGGTAAAGAATCTGCCTGCCAATGCAGGAGATGCAAGAGACATGGGTTCAATCACTGGGTCAGGAAGATCCCCTGGAGATGGAAACGGCAACCTACTCCAGTATTCTTGCCTGGGAGATCCCATAGACAGAGGAACCTGGCAGGATACCGTCCATGAGATTGCAGTCAGACGTGACTGAGCGAGCAAGGGAGAGGAAGGGGAGGTTTGTTGCTATTTCCTTGTCTGTACATCAGGACTGCCGTGTCCTTTTGGCTTTTTTTCTTACTGGGATATAATTTACATACAAGAAAATATACTCATTAATTTTTAAAAAATTTTATTACTATTATTTTTGGCTGAATGCAGGATCTTAGTTCCCCAACCTTTGCCCCTACATCGCAGCATGAAGTTGTAACCACTGGACCACCAGGAAAGTCCCTAAACCCTTTTTTCTTTCAGTTGCACTGGGTCTTCGTTGCTGTGCTCAGGCTTTCTCTAGCTGTGGCAAGCAGGGGCAACTCTTTGTTTCGGTGCTCAGGCTTTTTATCGCAGTGGCTTCTCTTGTTGCGGAGCAGGATCTCTAGAGCACAGACTCAGTATTCGCGGTGCTTAGGCTTAGTTGCTCCCAGACATGTGGGATCTTCTCAGACCAGGGATGGAACCCATGTCGCGTGCATTGGCAGGCGGATTCCTAACCATTGGACCACCAGGGAAGTCGCCGCACACACACCCCCTCCCCCCGCCCCCCCCCCCACACACCCATTCTAAAGATACAGTTTGATGAATTTTGGCAAGTGTATACTCCCATATAACTACCACCACAATTAAGATAAAGCTTTTTTCTCACCCCAGAAAGGCCACCCCTCTGCCCTATAGCCCAGGCAACCACCAACCTGCATTCTTTGATTCTAGATCACTGTTTCAGAGCTTGAGTCCCCACACTCAAGGACACTCAAGGGACCTTTGCTGATCAGAAGGTGAAGAAAGGAGACACTGGAGATCTAATGTTTCAAGACACTTGGCTCTGTATGGCTCCTGGATCGCTCAGATTTAAGTAAAACTATTTCTCATAGTATGGGGTGATGGGTGGGTGTTTCTAGCATTTCAGATTCTGGGGTCCACAGGGACTAAATTAGACTCCTGGGCGTAAGGTTTGAAAATACACTTTTTTTTTTTTACTTTTGGCCATGCCATGAGGCATGTGGGATCTTAGTTCCCTGACCAGAGATCAAACCCATGCCCCCTGCATTGAAAGTGCAAATCTTAACCACTGGACTGCCAGGGAAGCCTGAAGATACACATTTAAAATAAGTTCCCTGGGTGAATCTGGTGAGCCCTAAAGTTTGGGGATCGCATGGTATGAGGATATGGGTGAGACATAAGGGCATTCTGGGTAGAAAGAACTTTCTGAACAAAATCCCTGAGATGGGTGAGAACAGGGACCAGAAATCCAGGGCCTGCAGTGCTGGCAGAGAGCTGGGATTTTTCTCCTGAGGGCACTGGGGAGCCATGGCAGGTTTAAGCCGGGGAGTGACTACTTGTGTTTAACCTTTCATAAGACCCCTTTAACTGTGGCCCGTGTGTGTGTGTAAGAGAAGGGGCTGAGGACCCCGGAGTGAGATAATGTGGACACCATGGCAGGAGGGGGGCAGACAGAGGAGGGGTATTGATTCTCATTCTACAGATTTTCTGCCTTTTTTTTTTTTTTTTTGGTCTCTGGCTCTGAGGCACTCCCTGCCCTGGTTTCTGACCTGGGGACAGCTCTGACTCCACTAGACAGACACTCCTCCTCCTGACTCTGTCCTTTCTTCCTCCTTCGATGAAGACAGGCAGGCAGCCAGGCAAGGGTGTGGGTCTGTGCTTGCAGTGGTGGTGGGAGTGTCTCCAGTTATGCGTGGATCATGGGCTCTGCAAGTATTTGGAAACCTCTTGAGGACTTCTGGGTGAGCAGGGATATTGCACATAAGTTAGTTTGTCCCCTTCTGTGGGTCCTTCCTCCCCCCAGGGCCCTGGCTAATTCCCAGCTTTCCTAGGATAGGTCACTTCACCTCTCTTGCCTCTCAGTTCCCCAATCAGTCAATGGAGAAACTATTACCCGTCCCCACCTCCCAGGGTTGTTGTAAGACTTAATGAGTTAAAGGCAGACACTCAATAAATGTAACTGTGGTCTCCCATCTGTTTCCATGTGAGCCACTGTCTCTGGGGGTAATTTGAATCTGTATCCTTGTGTATCACATGAAACTCCATGTCTAATTTGCCACATACCAGCTGTGCAACCTTGGTTGAGTTACTAGACCTCTCTGAGTCTCAGTAACTGAGACTTCCACTCTCAGTTACGGAGACTTCTACAAAAGTAGAAGTCTACAAAACAATAGTACCTGTTTCCGATGGAAGATATGGAGATTGAATTAATTACTCCACCTAAAGAATTTAGAACAATGCCTGGCATACAGGCATTAATTACATGTGCATCATCATTTGGGTGTGAGCTCCACTCTGCATGTCTGCAGAATGTGTCTGTCAGCATCTTGCGGGAATCTGGGACGGGAAGCATATGGGGTTATGTGGGGTGGTATGGGACCAGGCCTGTGAGGGAGCCCTCTAGTTTTTCATCTGTGAAATGGGGATAACAACAGCTCCCTTCTCAGGGTTGGTGTGCAAGCTGGATGCTGGGGTGCATGTGGCTGGCATGCAACTCCATATTCATTCACTATTATCTTTTCTTACATATAAAATGCCCATAATAGTAGCACCTAAGTTGTTAGAGGATGAAATGAACTTGTAAAAGCTTCGGACAACATCTAGCAAGCAGAAAGCGCTTACTGTGGCACTTGTTACTGGTAACTTATGTGGGACTGAGCCTGTGCTTACCTGGGCGGGCTGTGGGATGTGGCAAGGGCAGGCTGTGGGCGTGGGCATCTGGCCCTTCAAGTTCTCTGCCACCCCACTTCCTCCGCATCCCCGACCTCCTGCCCCCGCCATCGCTCCAGCCCTGACTCCAAACTCCCTATGACCTCCCAGGGAGGAGGTCTGGCCAGCCTGCACAGCCTGTCCAACCCCAGGAAGAGATGCAAGGCACCCCAATATCCGGGAGGGGTTACTATCTCCCTTTCTGACACTATCTCAGTGTCTCCCTCGGGTCCTGCATCTCTGTGACTCCGCATCTCTAGCTTAGAGTCTCTCTGGGTCTCTCTCTGTCCCCCACCCCACGCTCTGTGCTTCTGGGACAAGAAATATCAGGTCCCAAGTTTGTGTCCCAAGTGAGAACAGAGGACGAATAAGCGGAGGCGGGACTCCCCTCCCACCCACACCCCTTACAGCATGCCCAGCTGACGGGGAAGTTGCGGGGGGAGAGGGGGCTTCATTAATTAAGCTTTCCTCCAGCCACGCGGGATGTTAACGAGGTGGATGGGCCTCATTAGAGAGCCGAGCCCTGGCATTAGCGCCCTGGTCACACCCCTCTCCAGGGCTGATGTCTGGGGAAACTGGAGCAGGAGGCTTGGGAAACACAGCTGGGCTGAGACCCGGACTTCTGCAGGCTGGGAGAAGGAGGGGCTGGGACCTGGGCTCCCGAGCTCAAGGAAGGAGGGCCTGGGGGCCTGGATCCTTCCCCCCAACACACCTCTCTACTTAAAGGCCAGTCGAGGCGCTCCGCCCTCTCCCGCCCTGGGTTCACCCCGAACCCTGCGGAGGAGCCGGGACAGTCACCCAGACCTGAGCGATGGAGGAGGTGCGGGAAGGACCAGAGCTCGGCGGCGGGATGGAGGAACCCGCGAGTCCCCAGGAGCCGGGATCGCCGCCCCCGCCCCCCGTCGCCGCCTTCGCCCGCGGCCCCAGAGACCCCCGGGCGCCCTGCGCCCGAGTCGCCAACCGAGACCCACGCGCGGCAGCTGCTGCTGCAAGAGTGGGCGCCGCCGAGAGGGAGCCTGGAGCTGCCCCCGCGCCTCACTTGGAAGCTGCTCTTCCTGCGGCGGCCGCTCTACCGCAACCTACTGCGCTCGCCCAACCCCGAAGGTGCGGGGCTGTGGTCCGCGCGAGGCTGGAGCAGCCGGGAGGCCGTCTCTTTCCCCTGGGCTCGCTCACCTAGACCGTTGGTCTAGGTCTTCTCTTTGTTTCCTTGTCTCTCTTACTGTTTCTTCGTCTCTATCTCTTGATGTCTCCCTCTGTGTTTTTATTCCTCTGCATCATTCCCTGGGGCTTCCCCGGTGGCACAGAGGTAAAGAATCCACCTGCACTGTAGGAGACGCAGGTTCAAGCCTTGGGTCGGGAAGATCCCCTGGAGTGGGGCATGGCAACACATTCCAGTATTCTTGCCTGAAGAATCCCACGGACAGAGGAGCCTAGTGGGCTCCAATCCATGGGGTCGCAAAGAATCTGACACGCATGAGCGACGGAGCAGCCATGCATTCTAGCACTTCCTTCTCTGTCCCTTTTTCTCTCAGCGTGTCTCTTTGTCTCACTTGCATCTCTGTCTCTTTCTACATCTTGTATCTCTATCTCTCACAGGGTCTGCTTCACCCTGTATCTCTCCCTCCCTCCTCCCATGTTACCGTTCAGTCGCTCAGTCATTCCGACTCTTTGCGACCCCATGGACTGCAGCACGCCAGGCTTCCCTGTCCTTCACTATCTCCCGGAGCTATCTCCCTCCTCCCATATTCTCTCTCTTTTTCTTGGTTCCTCTCTCTCTTTCTCCCTCTGTTCCTCCCCTCTCGCCACAACGCCCTCCCCCTCCGAGAACTGGCCCTCTGACCCCAGGACATTCTCAGGGCTCTCCCTGGGCCCTGACTCACTCCCCGCTGCCTGGCTGGGCTGGTCTGGCAGGCGGGGCACTGATTCCCGTCCTTCCAGCCGAGTCCAGCGGGCAGGGAGTGGGGAGCCTGCAGGAAGGAGGGCAGCTTCAGCAGGCCTGAGGCTCCGCTTCCCTGCGCGTTTCAGGCATCAACATTTATGAGCCAGCGCCCCCTACCGGTCCCACCCAGCAACCCCTGGAGGCTCTGGGTAAGCGCCTGGAGGCTAGCCCCGCGCTGTGGAGGGGGTGGCCTTGGAGAAGGGGCGAGTTGTAATCCGTTGCTCCTCCACCCGCCAGGCAATTTCCGCGGCTGGCACATCAGGACTGAGAAACTCCACCAGAACTTCAGGTGAGTGGCCGGGACACACGTGGCGTTCATTTAATTCCCTCTTCCGGCTTCCCTCGCTGTGGGACCTGGAAAAGCTGTCTTTACCTCTCTGGGCCCTTGTCTCCTGCTCTGTAAACAGGATGTCATAAGAGCATGCCCATAAAACACACGGCATAGGGTCTGGTTAGTTTGCACATATCAGCCCTGGGATTTCTTTGGAAGGAATGATGCTAAAGCTGAAACTCCAGTATTTTGGCCACCTCATGCGAAGAGTTAACTCATTGGAGAAGACTCTGATGCTGGGAGGGATTGGGGGCAGGAGGAGAAGGGGACTGCGGAGAATCAGATGGCTAGATGGCATCACTGACTCGATGGATGTGAGTCTGAGTGAACTCTGGGAGTTGGTGATGGACAGGGAGGCCTGGTGTGCTGCGATTCATGGGGTCGCAAGGAGTCGGACACGACTGAGCGACTGATCTGATCTGATCTGATCTGAGGTGTTCCATGCCGTGCTTAGTCACTCAGTTCATGTCCAACTCTTTGTGACCCCATGGACGGTAGCCCATCAGGCTCCTCTGTTCATGAAATTCTCCAGGCAAGAATACTGGAATGGGTTGCCATTGCCTTCTCCAGGGGATCTTCCGGATCCAGGGATCCAACCCGGGTCTCCGGCACTGCCGGCGGATTCTTTACCGCCTGAACCACCAGGGAAGCCTAGCAGTTAATACTGTTCCTATACTCAGCCTCTTTCTGTGGGAACGGGAGAGTCACCTCGGCCACCAGCTGTCTGCCTTTAAACCGGGCCCCCTTTCTGCATAGTGGGTGGGATGCCGCAGCTCAGGGGCTCTGAGTCACAGGCAGTTGGGTTCAGCTCTGCCACTTCTTTGCTGCTCGATCTTGTAAGTCACTTCCCTGTGTGCACCGCGGTTTCCCCATCTGCAACACAGGGATGCATCGCCCTCAGAGAAGCTCATAGGAGCCGAGACTGTGAGGTGCTGAGTGGCTGCTCAGCCCCCTTAGGCCAGCGCCCTTGATGTCTTTAGGAGGGTGGTACGATCTAAAAAGGAAAGGGTGTCCCACTTCTGGGGGCCCGGCTGACCTGGGAGAATGCCAGCAGATGGCAGCCCTCCCCCGTGCCCTCTCTCACAGCTGGACGGTGAAGCAGCAGTGCGTGGACCTTCTGGCGGAGGGCTTGTGGGAGGAGCTACTGGATGATGAGCAGCCACGTATCACGGTCATGGACTGGTACGTGCCTCCGCCCCACCCACCTGCCCAGCCAGGTGGCACACGTGGGCTCCCCAAAGCGCATGCCCCACTCCGAGCTCCCTGAGACCCTCCTGCCAGTGGGGGATCCACCCCTTTCCATCTCTCTGGCCCCTTTGGTCTGAATCTTTCTGTTCTTGAAATATTCCTGCCCAGAGCCTCTTCTTTCTTCCTTGGATGTTGGTCACCCTCTTTTCTTCAGATGGATTCCCCCCTCTATTTGGCTGCGTCTCACAGCTTGAGGGATCTCAGTTCCTTAACCAGGGATTGAACTCAGGCCACGGGGAGCCTTCCCTGACCACTCCCAAGCTGGGTCAGATGCATTATGCTTCAGCACCCCGAATGTCCCCTATCCCAGCCCTGACCATGCCTAATTGTCGCTTTCTAATGACATGTCTTCCTCCCCCACTGGACCATTATTAATCCCATGAGAGCAGGGTGTAGGGTTGTCTTGGTCACTGCCGTGTCACAAGCAGTACCCAGACCCGGTGCACATAGTGGGTGCAGGTGGGTATGTGTGTGGAATGGCAACCATACCAGGAGTGGGGGCTGTGGTGGCAGCTGAAGGCCTACCCCCCACCCCAGGTTCGAGGACAGCCGACTGGACGCGTGTGTGTATGAGCTGCACGTCTGGCTGCTGGCGGCTGACCGCAGCACAGTCATCGCCCAGCACCACGTGGCCCCCCGCACCTCCGGGAGAGGGCCCTCCCGGGCACTGGATCCAGGTGAGACGCCTTACCCCAGCCACCACCCCCACACGTGCTTTCGTGTCCCAAGACCTCACAGAGGGAGGAGGGAGGAGGGCAGGGCTTGTGGGTCCCTAAAAAGAACTTCTTCCCGACCCTGGTGCTGCCCCAGGTATCCCACGTATTCCGCCAGTACGGCCCTGGCGTCCGCTTTGTCCACTTCCTGCACAAGACCAAGAACCGGATGGAGCATGGTGGGCTGCGGCGGACCAGGGTGACCGACTCTTCTGTGTCTGTGCAATTCAGGGAGTGATTGGCTGACCCTGGGCCCCTCCTGACCTCTTATATGATGATACAAGATACCAACCCCTCAGTGACTTCTTATTCCCTTATCACTTCTGATATCTTAGCATCTCTCTGATCCCCTAGCAGCTCCCTAAGCCTTAGAAGTCCCTAACCCTTAGTACCTCCTGACCCTTAAGCTCCACCCTGTTCCCTGAGCACCCCGCTTCTCCCTTTATACCCTCCTGTCCCCTCGGCTGCTCCTGGATCACATACTACCTCCTATGCCCCGTAATCCTGCCTGGGCCTTGGCTTCTCATGTGACATCTTCACACATCTTTGACTGTCTGTCTTGCTGGCATTTTCGCTGCACTCTCTGCATGAGGGCAGTGGCCACTTCTTCCTGAGTCAGTGCTTAACAAGATAATAGGGGCTCAATAAACCTTTGTTGACTGAATGAATAACGTGCCCAAGGAATGCTGTTTCCCTGGTGTTTGGTCCTTAGAACTTCACCAAGTTCATTTCCCACTTGCATGTCCTCTAATCCTGATCTCCAGCGCCTCCCTTGACCTCTGATCTCTTATGTTCCAAATTTATGGCCTCGTAGCCTCTCTACTCACCTCCCTCCTCTCCCATGTCTCTTAACTCTCAGAATGTCCCCAGATTTCCTTCCTCCCTCCAATCCCATGTTATCATCCCCCAAAGCTGTCTCTCTACTTCTCCTCCTCCCAAGACCCCTCATTGCTCCTCTCTTACTCCTCCAGAGCCCCCAAACCCAGGTACTCATCCTTATCCTTAGGAGTAGTAAATTGCAAATTTGAATTTTCAGAAATATGCAAATTAGAATGAAAGTGTTCTCCATGTGTTGGAGCCTGGGGCATTAAAAGTATTTCACAACCCATGAGTCCTGGGCTGTGGGCAGAACACAAAACAGACCCTGGACCTATATGGGGCAGAGTCCTTGAAGGCCTCTTACCATCATATGTATGAATCCTGAGAGAGTCTTGAGGTCCCTAGCAGGCATGAACACCTGGTGTGGGGAGGGGGGATTCAGAAAATGGCTATCCACCAAAAAGTGTGGAAAGCATTTCAATGTTCAACAATCAGCCAGCAGTGTGACTTTTCTGGTAGTCCTGTGGCTGACTCTGGGCTCCCAATGTAGGAGGCCCAGGTTTCATCCTTGTTCAGGGAACAGATCCCACATGCCACAGCTAAGACCCAGCGTGCATGCTCAGTCATGTCCGACTCTTTGCAACCCCATGAACTGTAGCCCTCCAGGTTCCTCTGTCCATGGAATTTTCCAGGCAAGAATACTGGGGTGAGTTGCCATTTCCTACTCCAGGAGATCTTCCCGACCCAGGGATAGAACCAGTCTCTTGCATCTCCTGCACTGGCAGGCAGATTCTTTACTACTGTACCACCTGGAAATCCCATGACCTGGTACAGCCAAACAAAACAAATAAATATTTTTAAAAATCAGCCAGCAGTACCATTATTTGTCACACAAATGCCCTATGGGTATGTGCACATGTGTGCACACCTAAATCTGTGCATGTGCCCCCACAGGATCTATGCATGTGTCCCCATCCACAGCAGGTACTATGGGCTGACCCAGCCCTGACCACCCTGCTCCCTCCTCCATTCCCGACCCCACATCTGCATGGACTTGAGGCCCAAATACAAGCAGATGGCAGACAGAGATGGCTTCATAAGGGCTGTATTACAGGGAAGGCAATATGAGGGCAGGCAGAAAGCTCTGTTCTCCTGGGTCTTACAGACTTCAGCAGACCCCATGGACAAGGCCAGGTGAGGGGCCCGCACTTTGTGAGAGCTGGAGATGAGCGATCTCGTAAGGTATCATTTGCAACTGCAACAGAATCGAAAATGATTGTCAGGGGGTGCCAGGGCCTCAGAGATTTATGGTAGGAGGGATTCTAGAAGCCTGAGATGGGGTTGAGGGCTGGGGCTGGGCTCCAAATTCAGGGGCTAGGCATCCCGGCCTGGGAGTTTGGGGCTGGGGGTTCTTGGAGTTCTTGGGGGTAGAGGGGCAGGTGGGTGGTTTTAGAGGGTGCCCTGGGTAGATCTAGGGCCACGGGGTCTGTGAGTTTGGATATGTGAGTCCAAGGTGAGCTCAGGGGCCTCCAAAGTTGGGCCTGGAGGCTTCAGAACCTTAATGGGGGCATTGGAACCAGTTTCTGGGGCCAAGGCTGATATAGAGGATCTAAAAGAGTGGAGCATGAGGGCTAGATAGGTACTCCTGGAATTAGGTCTGGCATCTTGAGGTCTGGGTCAGTCAGGTTTAGAATCTGGGAGCCCCAGAGTTGGGTCTGAGAGCCCTGGGATCTGATGATCTAGGGGGGTGGGGAAGGACTAGCTTTGGTTCTGGGGGCTTCAAAGTGAGGGGGTTGATGGCTTCCCATCACCAGGCTAGGCTCGAGGTCACCAGAGATCACCTGCCCTCCCCGGAGAGTGCAGCCGTCTGGTGGGTAGGCAAGTGGGCGATTCAGGGAGGTGGGACGGGGAGCTCCCAGAATGAAGACTGGATTATCGAGTCTGGGAATCTCAGAATTGGGTCTGGGAGATCCAAGGGGCATGGGCTTGGGGGAGGGGGCATGGGGGAGGAGAAGGGGGACCTCGGAAACTGGTTCTAAGGATGCTCAGTTTGGGTCAGAGGCTCAGGGGTCTGGGTGGTGGGGCCGGCGGGCGTGTACCTGCAGTAGACGGAGGAGATGGCGTTGGACCAGTCCCCGAAGAGGCCGCGGCGGTACTCCTCCAGGCGCGGGTAGCTACCGGCCGAGAACTTGCGTGACTTGCCCTCCTTGCCGCGACCGGACCACACGGTGAGCTCGCAGCGCTGGCCCACCACGATCGAGGAGATGACTTTCGTCCAGTCCGAGGGCAAGTAGGGCAGGTCGGCGCCCGGCTCCAAGGAGATCACGGAGCCGGCGCAGCAGTTCTCGTAGTAGGGGTCGCTCTTGTCGTAGAGCTTGGCGCACGTGCGTGTCCCGTCGGCGTTATTCAGGTCGGCGGGCGCGGGGCAGGCGCCCCGGACGCCGGGGACGGCCAACAGGACCAGGGTTAGCAGCAGTGGGCACAGCGGGGACATGGTGACGCTGTGAGGCCGAGCCTCCACTCCCTTTTATGCCCCCGACCCGTGGGAAGCGAAAAGCTGCGAGATAAGGACTTGGGGAGGGAAGGCGAGGGCGCCCGGGAGCAGGGAGACTTCCCAACCAACATCAGAACCCACAACCGCGCATACAGGACGGACTTTATTTGCATAAAACTCAGCTGCTTAAGACGGAATGTAGCAAATGACAGGACCTGTAGCTAGGAATACAGAGGGGGGCATAGGGTTAATACTTATAGGGGGAGGAGCTCTTGAAAATTGACAGCGAGTGGACAACCCCCTCCCACTTCCAAATAGGGAGAGGCCCAAAGAAGGGGAGGGGAGCTGGACCTCCGTGCCGGGCGTGTACCCTTCCCCCCAGGCAGGCCCTTGGGAAAGGAGAAGCTGGAGATAAGGAAAGACAGACCTTGACAGGGAAGGGAGAGATGGGAGGGAGGAGATGAGAAGGGAGTCGCCCCCACCTCCCCAGGAGCAGATCTCTCAGAGCAAGGTTGAGAAATTAGCTAGACATATTTGCAGGAGGAAAATCATTGCAAAGTAATATACAAAAGGCTTGGGGGAAATTTGCAACATTTGGAACAGGACAGAATTAGTAGCTATTATATATAAAGATGAAAAGAATACAGGGACGAATTGTATTAAAAAAGATCTTAATGAATCAGATTACTACAATGGTGTGGTTAGTCACCCAGAGCCAGGCATTCTGGAGTGCGAAGTCAAGTGGGTCTTAAGAAGCACTGCTGTCAATAATGTGATGAAATTCCAGCAGAACTATTCAAATCCCTAAAAGATGATGGTTTTGCATTCATTATCCCAGCAAATCTGGAAGACCCAGAAGTGGCCACAGGACTGGAAAAGGTCAATCCTCATTCCAATTCCCAAGAAGGGCAGTACCAAAGAATGTGCTAACCATCGGACAATTGCACTCACTTCCCATGCTAGTAAGGTCATGCTTAAAATCATGCATGCTAGGCTTCAGCATTATTAGAACCAAGAAATTCCAGATGTCCAAGCTGGGTTTAGAAAAGGAAGAGGAACTAGAGATCAAATTGCCAACATTCGCTGGATTATAGAGAAAGCAAGGGAATTTCAGAGAAACATCTATCTCTGTTTCATTGGCTACACTAAAACCTTTGTGTGGATCATGACAAACTGTGGAAAGCTCTTAGAAAGATGAGAATACCATACCATCTTACCTGTCTCCTGAGAAACCTGTATTCGGGTCAAGAAGCAACAGTTAGAACCCTGTATGGAACACCTGATTGGGTCAAGATGGAGAAAGGAGTATGACAGGGCTGTCTGCTGTCACCCTGTTTGTTTAACCTATATGCTGAGCACATCGTGAGAAATGCTGGGCTGGATGAGTTACAAGCTGGAATCAAGATAGGTGGGAGAAGCATCAACGACCTTAAATATGCAGATGATACCACTCTAATGGCAGAAAGTGAAAAGGAACTAAAGAGCCTCTTGTTGAGGGTGAAGGAGGAGAGTAAAGGAATCGGCTTAAGACTACATATTAAAAATACTAAGATCATGGCACCCGGCCCCATTGGGAAAAGGTGGAAGTAGTGACAGATTTCCATTTCTTGGGCTCCAAAATCACTGTGGACCGTGACTGCAGACATGAAATCAGAAGACCATTGCTTCTTGGCAGGAAAACAATGACAAACCTAGACAGTGTGTTGAAAAGCAGAGACATTGCTCTGCCGACAAAGGTCCATATAGTCAAGGCTATAGTCTTCCCAGTGGTCATGTACAGTTGTGAGAGCTGGACCGTAAAGAAGGCAGAACACCAAAGAATTGATGCCTTTGAACTGTGGTGCTGGAGAAGACTCCTGAAATTTCCTTGGACAGCAAGGAAATCAAACCAGTCAGTCTTAAGAGAGATCAACCCTGAATATTCACTGGAAGGACTGATGCTGAAGCTCCAGTATTTTGGTCATCTGATGCAAACAGACAACTCATTGGAAAAGTCTCTGATGCTGGGAAAGATTGAAGGCAGAAGGAGAAGAGGCGTCAGAGGGTGCGATGGTTGGACGGCATCACTGATGCAAAGAACATGAACTTCGGCAAACTCCAGTCAATAGTGAGGGACAAGGAGGCCTGGCATGCTGCAGTCCATGGGTTGCAAAGAGTTGGACACAACTGGGCGACTGAACAACAACAACATATATAAAGAGGACTTACAAACTGACAAGATATCAAACAACACCCTCTGCCACCTACCCCAAGAAGGACAAGTCAAGGAAGGGGAGAGAGAAGGAAGAAGCTGCCACTGTCCCCTCCACCGCAGAATTCTCACTCCCAAGGAACTAGATTTTCTTAACCAAGATTGGAAATCTTGCATCTATAAAATAAACAGGGGCCTTCCCTGATGATCTACTTGCTGACTCCACATTCCCGATGCAGAGGCGCTGGGTTCCGTCCCCGGTCAGGGAACTAGATCCCCCACGCCACCAACTAGGACACAGCACAGCCAAATAAATAGGTATTTTTAAATAAAATAAACAAAGGATAAGATAAACTGTATAAAACTTAAACATTTTGTATAGCAACAAATAGAAAAACATAATCTGGGGGAAAATAGACAATTTTTGTAACATGAATGTTTACTGATCAGCAAGTTAAAATGGTACAAACCAAAGGCAAAATTAAGGGGCTGTACAGGAAGGTCAGGGAGGCTAAGACCTCAGGGACATGAGGCCCCTGGCATCTGGGAGTCTGGGCAAGGCCCTTCAGAGGCTCTCTGGAGTCTCTGGCCTCCTACCAGATGAGAACAGGGTCAGGTGTGTGAATGAGCTGATCAGACAGATAGTGGTTCAAGTCTGAGGCTCTGTGGGTGAGTCCAAGTCTGGGTCTCAGTTTCCTCATCTGTAAAATGGGTGACATTTCTTCCTACACTATAGGATTGTTATGAAGATCACAAGGGATAGTAGAAAAGTACGGGGGCTAGAGGAACAACTGATGGAGCCAGGCCGCCTGGAGCCAGATCCCAGCACCTCCACGAGCTTTTCACAAGTGACTCTACCTCAGGGTCTCATGGAGACAAGGACAGACGGTATCCACCTCAGGATGCTGGTGTAAGGAGTAAATGAAATAATCCATATAACAGCACTTAAAATAGGGCCCTTGCTATATACCATATGAGTGTTTGCCTATTCTTTTTTTTTTATATTTATTTATTTGGCTGCGCTGGGTCCCACTTGCGGCACAGGAGATCTACTGTCTTAGTTGCAGCATACCGAATCTTGAGCTGTGGCTTGTGGGATCTAGTTCCCTGACCAGGGACTGAACCTGGGCCCCCTGCTTTGGAAGTTCAGAGTCCTTAGCCTCTCGCCCACCAGGGAAGTCCCTGCCATATTCTTATTATGAAAGCCTTTAGCATGATGCCTGGTACATGACAAAGCTCAACAAACATACACCGGCACCCCACCACACTGACAACAATCTGCTGTTATCCACAGCCACTCGGCTAACCCTGCTCCCTCCTGTTCTCCTAGACACTGTCTTCTGCCTTGCCAGGGGTAGTGTAGGAGTTAAAAGCCAAAGGCTGGAAACACTAAGAACTAGGTTCAAATTTTGACTGTCACCTTACTGAGTGACCTTGGGCAAGTGAACCCATCTCTCTGAACGTTTCCTCCTATCTTCCATAGGATAATACAAAATGATGATAGAAACAGAAAATGATAATAGAATTACTATATAAAGGAATTTATAGCCAATAAAATACTATTTAAAATATTAGGAACAATTCACATAATTATTTATAAATACAGTATATGTACTTAATTGTGATGGTGAATAAATCAGATCAGATCAGTCGCTCAGTCATGTCCGACTCTCTGTGACCCCATGAACTGCAGCACGCCAGGCCTCCCTGTCCATCACCAACTCCCGGAGGTCACTCAGACTCACATCCATCGAGTCAGTGATGCCATCCAGCCATCTCATCCTCTGTCGTCCCCTTCTCCTCCTGCCCCCAATCCCTCCCAGCATCAGAGTCTTCTCCAATGAGTCAACTCTTCGCATGAGGTGGCCAAAATACTGGAGTTTCAGCTTTAGCATCATTCCTTCCAAAGAAATTCCAGGACTGATCTCCTTCAGAATGGACTGGTTGGATCTCCTTGCAGTCCAAGGGACTCTCAAGAGTCTTCTCCAACACCACAGTTCAAAAGCATCAATTCTTCGGCACTCAGCCTTCTTCACAGTCCAGCTCTCACATCCATACATGACCACAGGAAAGACCATAGCCTTGACTAGGCGAACCTTTGTTGGCAAAGTGATGTCTCTGCTTTTGAATATGCTATCTAGGTTGGTCATAACTTTCCTTCCAAGGAATAAGCATCTTTTAATTTCATGGCTGCAGTCACCATCTGCAGTGATTTTGGAGCCCAGAAAAATAAAGTCTGACACTGTTTCCCCATCTATTTCCCATGTAGTGATGGGACCAGATGCCATGATCTTCGTTTTCTGAATGTTGAGCTTTAAGCCAACCTTTTCACTCTCCACTTTCACTTTCATCAAGAGGCTTTTTAGCCCCTCTTCACTTTGTACCATAAGGGTGGTGTCATCTGCATATCTGAGGTTATTGATATTTCTCCCAGCAATCTTGATTCCAGTTTGTGTTTCTTCCAGTCCATCATTTCTCATGATGTACTCTGCATAGAAGTTAAATAAACAGGGTGACAATATACAGCCTTGACGTACTCCTTTTCCTATTTGGAACCAGTCTGTTGTTCCATGACCAGTTCTAACTGTTGCTTCCTGACCTGCATACAGATTTCTCAAGAGGCAGATCAGATGGTCTGGTATTCCCATCTCTTTCAGAATTTTCCACAGTTTATTGTGATCTACACAGTCAAAGGCTTTGGCATACTCAATAAAGCAGAAATAGATGTTTTTCTGGAACTCTCTTGCTTTTTCCATGATCCAGTGGATGTTGGCAATTTGATCTCTGGTTCCTCTACCTTTTCTAAAACCAGCTTGAACATCAGAAAGTTCACGGTTCACATATTGCTGAAGCCTGGCTTGGAGAATTTTGAGCATTAATTTACTAGCGTGTGAGATGAGTGCAATTGTGTGGTAGTTTGAGCATTCTTTGGCATTGCCTTTCTTTGGGATTGGGATGAAAACTGACCTTTTCCAATCTTGTGGCCACTGCTGAGTTTTCCAAATTTGCTGACATATTGAGTGCAGCACTTTCACAGCATCATCTGTCAGGATTTGGAATAGCTCCACTGGAATTCCATCACCTCCACTAGCTTTGTTCGTAGTGATGCTTTCCAAGGCCCACTTGACTTCACATTCCAGGATGTCTGGCTCTAGGTCAGTGATCACACCATCATGATTATCTGGGTCGTGAAGCTCTTTTTTGTACAGTTCTTCTGTGTATTCTTGCCACCTCTTCTTAATATCTTCTGCTTCTGTTAGGTCCATACCAATTCTGTCCTTTATCGAGCCCATCTTGGCATGAAATGTTCCTTTGGTATCTCTGATTTTCTTGAAGAGATCCCTAGTTTTTCCCATTCTGTTGTTTTCCTCTATTTCTTTGCATTGATCGCTGAAGAAGGCTTTCTTATCTCTTCTTGCTATTCTTTGGAATAAATCAGATCAGATCAGATCAGTCGCTCAGTCATGTCGGACTCTTTGCGACCCCATGAACTGCAGCACGCCAGGCCTCCTTGTCCATCACCAGCTCTCGGAGGTCACTCAGACTCACACTCATCGAGTCAGTGATGCCATCCAGCCATCTCATCCTCTGTTGTCCCCTTCTCCTCTTGCCCTCAATCCCTCCCAGCATCAGAGTCTTCTCCAATGAGTCAACTCTTCGCATGAGGTGGCCAAAATACTGGAGTTTCAGCTTTAGCATCATTCCTTCCAAAGAACCCAGGGCTGATCTCCTTCAGAATGGACCGGTTGGATCTCCTTGCAGTCCAAGGGACTCTCAAGAGTCTTCTCCAACACCACAGTTCAAAAGCATCAATTCTTTGTCGCTCAGCCTTCTTCACAGTCCAGCTCTCACATCCATACATGACCACAGGAAAGACCATAGCGTTGACTAGGCGAACCTTTGTTGGCAAAGTGATGTCTCTGCTTTTGAATATGCTATCTAGGTTGGTCATAACTTTCCTTCCAAGGAGTAAGCGTCTTTTAATTTCATGGCTACAGTCACCATCTGCAGTGATTTTGGAGCCCAGAAAAATAAAGTCTGACACTGTTTCCACTGTTTCTCCATCTATTTCCCATATTTATTGGAATAAATACAATAGTATAAATATAAATATGTTGTTGTTTAGTTGATAAATTGAGTCTGACTCTCTTGTGACCCCATGGACTGTAGCCCACCAGGCTTCTCTGCCCATGGGATTTCCCAGGCAAGAAGAGTGGAGTGGGTTGCCATTTCCTTCTCCAGGTATCTTCCCTACCCAGGGATCGAACTCACATCTCCTGCATTGACAGGTGGATTCTTTACCACTGAGCCACCTGGGAAGCCCCAAATAAAAATATATTTATAAATGACAGTATAAATATAATATTAAAAAGTACAAATATAAGTACAAAGTATAGTGCCTGGCACACAGTAAATGCACAACTAACAGAAGCTGTTGGGACTATTCTTACAATGATTCTGAGACCCTGTATCCTGGTCTGACCTGGCCCCAAATCAAACCTGGATCCTTCTCCCTCCTTTCCTCTCGTGACTACGAAATCTAATCTCCAGCTGCTTACTTCCCAGCCGGCCTCCTTAACTTCAGGGACACAGAGTCCCTACCCTCCCAGCTCTGCGAGGGTTGGACTTGGGGACAGACACAGTTACCTAGAGCCCCAGACACCCAGGAAGGCCATGAACTTCAGACACAGAGAGCAACGTGGGATGGTGAGGAGACCCTGATAGGGAGAGGAAAGTAGGACCCTCTGGGGCACAGCAGACAGCCAGAGGCAGAGAGAATCCATGGAGACCCAGGGCATGGGCACAGCATCCCCAATCCAGAGACACACACACGAGTTGAGGGAAGGTAGGGACACTCCTTCACGCATCAGTATCACTGATGGTCACTGATACTCACTGGTGAATCTAGGATTAAGTGTAGACATATGCTTGATACACAGTGCCAGAGAAACACGGTCTCAGACAATGTCTTGCCAACAGAATCACACGCCCACCATCATCGACAAAGCCCCAGTTCTCAACTACTCCCACCCTATGCTCTATGAAATCTCAAAATGGCAAAACTCCATGCAAACATCTAACATGCCCACGTGAGCACTCACTGGGCATCTTCCTCTGGAAACAATTTCCTTGCCGTTAGTAACATAAACTGGACAAATGGTAGAAAAATAAACATCTCTTTACTGCACGTTTTTTTTTTTTTTTTTCTTCAAATGAAAGAATGTCCTGCCCTTGAGGAGCCCATGAGCCCTTGAGAAAGTTAGATGGTAAATCAATAATTCAAACACAATGAAAAGAGCTATTACAGGGGCGTTGCAAAGGACTCTGGGAATGCAGTGGGAAGAACAGTAGGTTTGTTTTTTTTAATCCACTGATATATTTTTATTTGAACAATGTGAAAAAAAAATTCCCTTTTTACATCTCATGTCTTGATTTGACATTTTTCATCAGACCATAAAAAATAGATGGATATACATGTGAAAGTGCTAATAGAAGAAAAAAGAAAGTTTTGTCTCAATCTGGATAGAATCTGAACATAAATAACATTATGAAAATGCTAAATCTGCTGCATGAATACAGGAAAACATTCAAATCAGTACTTAAACTTACACTGGATCACTGGAATGAATCACTTTTTTAATGACAGATCACTGAGAGGGGTCATTTCTGTATAATTCTCAAGGGCTGATATAACCCTCCAACCAACCCTGACTGTTTGGTTTGAAAGCAGCAGTTCTCAAAACGTGATCTCTGGACCAACAGCATCCATCAGCATTCCCTGGAAACGAGTGAGAAATGTAGATTCTCAGCTCCACCCCAGTTCTATGAATCAGAAACTCTAGGGATGGGGCCCAACAGTCTGAGCTTGTTTGTTTGTGGCTTTGTTTTGAGGGGGTGTTGTCCAGGCTGGCTTGAGGGACCTTAGTTCCCAACACACACTCTGGACTATAAAAGCACAGAGTCCGAACCACTAGACCCCCAGGAATTCCCAACACTCGGAGCTTGTTTGTTTGTTTAAGATTTATTTATTCATTTATGACTCTGCTAGATCTTCACTGCTGCACTCTGGCTTTTCTCTAGTTGCAGTGAGCGGGGCTACTCTCTAGTTGTAGAGGCTTCAGTAGTAGCAGCTCCCAGGGTCTAGAGCACAGGCTCAGTGGTTGTAGCAAACAGCCTTAGTTGCTCTGAGGCATGTGGGATCTTCCCGGAGCAGGGATCAAACTTGTGTCCCTTGTATTGGTAGGTGGATTCTCAACCACAGGACCACCAAGGATACCCTCCAACAATCTGAGTTTTAAAAGCCCTCCTGGTGACGTGATGCTGGAGTTTGAGAACACTGGGTCAAGGCTTTGGTCTTCAAAGTCTTCATATGTCACTGTTTATTATATCTAGAATTTTCCATATTAGTAGCTCAATTTGCTCAGCTCCTAGAAAGTTTATTTCATATATTTTCCAAAACAAATTAAGCCAAATTCCATTAGCAATAGAAAAGGGAACATCTCTTGGGCTCCATGATGGAGTCTCATTAGACCATACCTGGAAGCCAAATTTCTGGAATGTACTTGAACCTTCTCCAGTGCAGACAAAAGGTCACTCATCATCTAACTTCAAGACACAGGTGAAGACCATTTTCTCGGCTATACCTGCTTCAGGTGAGACACCTATCTGGAAGGCTCCCTGGGTCCCATGGTCCTCCCGTGCTGTAGGCCAGAACTACTCAAACTTCCTGATGTGTGCGTCCCCAGTCACTTCAGTTGTGTCCGACTCTTTGTGGCCCTATGAACTGTAGCCCACCAGGCTCCTCTGTCCATGGGATTCTCCAGGCAAGAATACTGGTGTGGGTTTCCATGCCCTCATCCAGGGGATCTTCCCCTGCCAGGGGTCAAACTTGCATCTCTTAGGTCTCTAGCATTGGCAGATGGGTTCTTTACCACTGGGGCCACCTGGGACACCGCACTCAGCCTTCACTGTGCCCCAAACTACTTGGGGGTGAGATGGGGTGGAGAGGGTCCTGTTAAGACACCGATCCGATTCAGCATGTCTGGGGTAGGATTTCCGTTCCGCGTATCCTACCAGCTCCCAGTGCTGGGGACCATTAAGCAAGCCTGACACTCCCATCTGAGATAGATAGAGCCAAGAATTTGGCTCCAGACAGGCAACTTGCCACCAGGAGGGTATGGAGGAATTCAGAGGCGATCAAGGTTGAGGAGGAGCGGTAGGGAGCCCGGGAGCACCATAGGGGAGTAGTTGAAACTGAGAGAGAAAATCTAATGAAATTTCAGAGCAACCCGTGGAGGAAGCAGAGTCTGAAACTCCCAAGGGCTGTAACACTTGTGACCCAGAGACCGCCCCTCCCCCGCCCCCCAACCCAGTAAAATCCCTACACCAAATCTGGGGAGGGGGCGGAGTTTCGCGGGCCGCGGGCCGGGCGAGGGGAGGCTGGGCGCACCCGCGAGGTGGCGCCGAAGCACGGAGATTCCTGGAGCCGGCTGGGGAGAGCTGGAGCCTTGGGTTCAAACCCTGACTCTGCCACTTACGGGCTGCCTGAACTTGGGAAGCTCCTCATCATCTGTGAGCTTCAGTTTCCTGTCGTGTGAAGTTGAGACAATACACACAAAAGTTAGTTCCCTCTTCTAGTTCTGAGACTTGTAAGGAGCGTTTCTTTTTATTTATTTTTTGTACAATTGGTAAAGGTTACACTCCATTTACAGCTATTATAAAATACTGGCTATATTCCCCGTTCTGTACATCCTTGAGCCTGTCTTACACCAGCGGTTTGTGCCTCTCCCTCCCCGACCCCTATATTGTCTTCCCGCTTCCCCACACTGGTGACCACTCGTTTCTTCTCTGTGTCTCCCTTTTTCTTTAACACCTCAGCTGTGAGATCTTCCTGACTACTGGCCACCTAAGGAATTCCCTGTTTCTTTTTTTGTGTGTGTTATCCTCACTAGTTTGTTGTATTTTTTAGATTCCACATGTAAGTAATGCCGTACAGTAGTTGTCTTTCTCTTGTCTTATTTTGCTTAGCCTAAACTACCCTCTAGGTTCACCTTTGTTCCTGCAAATGGCAAAACTTCAGGTTTCCTTTTCTGTTATATTGGTTATAACTGTTATATTGGTTATATCTGTTATATTCTGTTCTGCTTATATTGGTCATCGGTACATTTCTCTCTCTCTTTTCTTCTCATTTCTAGTTTTACTGAGATATAATTGACATGAAAGTGAAAGTGTTCGTTACTCAGTCCTGTCCGATTGTTTGTCTCCCCATGGGCTGTCCTTCCCCACCCCTGTCCAAGAGGCTCTTCTATCCATGGGATTCTCCAGGCAAGAATACTTGAATGGGTAACCATTCCCTTCTCCAGGGAATTTTCCCCACCCAGGGATCGAACCCAGGTCTCCTGCATTGCAGGCAGATTCTTTACAGTCTGAGCCACCAGGGAAGCCCATAATTGACATATAGTATTGTATATGTTTTTCATGGCTGCAGTCACCATCTGCAGTGATTTTGAAGCCCCCCAAAATAAAGTCTTCCACTGTTTCCCCATCTATTTCCCATGAAGTGATGGGACCAGATGCCATGATCTTCGTTTTCTGAATGTTGAGCTTTAAGCCAACTTTTTCACTTTCCTCTTTCACCTTCATCAAGAGGCTTTTTAGTTCCTCTTCACTTTCTGCCATAAGGGTGGTGTCATCTGCATAGCTGAGGTTATTGATATTTCTCCCGGCAATCTTGATTCCAGCTGTGCTTCTTCCAGCCCAGGGTTTCTCACGATGTACTCTGCATATAAGTTAAATAAGCAGGGTGACAATATACAGCCTTGATGTACTCCTTTTCCTATTTGGAACCAGTCTGTTGTTCCATGTCCAGTTCTAACTGTTGCTTCCTGACCTGCATAAAAAGCAGAGACATTACTTTGCCAACAAAGATCTGTCTAGTCAAGGCTATGGTTTTTCCTGTGGTCATGTATGGATGTGAGAGTTGGACTATGAAGAAAGCTGAGTGCTGAAGAATTGATGCTTTTGAACTGTGGTATTGGAGAAGACTCTTGAGAGTCCCTTGGACTGCAAGGAGATCCAACCAGTCCATTTTGAAGAAGATCAGCCCTGGGATTTCTTTGCAAGGAATGATGCTAAAGCTGAAACTCCAATACTTTGGCCACTGCATGCGAAGAGTTGACTCATTGGAGAAGACTCTGATGCTGGGAGGGATTGGGGGCAGGAGGAGAAGGGGACGACAGAGGATGAGATGGCTGGATGGCATCACTGACTCGATGGACGTGTCTGGGTGAACTCCGGGAGTTGGTGATGGACAGGGAGACCTGGTGTGCTGTGATTCATGGGGTTGCAAAGAGTCGGACACAACTGAGCGACTGAACTGAACTGACATGATTGTATATGTTTAAGGTCTACAACTTAATGCTATATGTATATATTGTGAAATGATTACCACAGTAAGTTTAGTTAACATCCATACCCTCAAATAATTACATTTTTTCCCTTGTAGTGAGAACTGTTAAGATCTCCTCTCTTAACTTTTTTTTTTTTAATTTATCTCTTTTGGCTGTGCTGGGTCTTCGTTGCTGCCCCAGCTTTTCTCTAGTTGTGTCAAGCAGGGGCTACTCTCTAGTTACTCCTCTTGCTTCAGAACGTAGGCTCTTTCTAGGGCACTCTGGTATCAGTAGTTGCACTTGCAGGCTCTAGATCACAGGCTCAGTCTCTGTGGCCCACGGGTACAGTTGCTCTGAGGCATGTGGGATCTTCTCGGATGAGGGACTGAACCTGTGTCTTGTGTATTGGCAGGTGGATTCTTTACCACTGAGCCATCAGGGAATCCAGCAACTTTTAAATATACAATACAGTATTGTTAACCATAGTCACCATGCTCTACGTTACATCCCTGCTGCTGCTGCTGCTACTGCTAAGTCGCTTCAGTCGTGTCCGACTCTGTGCGACCCCATAGATGGCAGCCCACCAGGCTCCCCCATCCCTGGGATTCTCCAAGCAAGAACATTGGAGTGGGTTGCCATTTCCTTCTCCAATACATGAAAGTAAAAGGTGAAAGTGAAGTCACTCAGTCGTGTCCGACTCTTAGCGACCCCATGGAATGCAGCCTACCAGGCTCCTCTGTCCATGGGATTTTCCAGGCAAGAGTACTGGAGTGGGGTGCCATTGCCTTCTCCTGGTACATCCCTCAGTTCAGTTCAGTTCAGTCACTCAGTCATGTCCGACTCTTTGCGACCCCATGAATCACAGCACGCCAGGCCTCCCTGTCCATCACCAACTCCCGGAGTTCACCCAGACACGTCCATCGAGTCAGTGATGTCATCCAGCCATCTCATCCTCTGTCGTCCCCTTTTCCTCTTGCCCCCAATCCCTCCCAGCATCAGAGACTTTTTCAATGAGTCAACTCTTAGCATGAGGTGGCCAAAGTACTGGAGTTTCAGCTTTAGCATCATTCCTTCCACAGAAATCCCAGGGCTGATCTCCTTCAGAATGGACTGGTTGGATCTCCTTGCAGTCCCAGGGACTCTCAAGAGTCTTCTCCAACACCACAGTTCAAAAGCATCAATTCTTAGGTGCTCAGCCTTCTTAACAGTCCAACTCTCACATCCATACATGACCACAGGAAAAACCATAGCCTTGACTAGACGAAACTTTGTTGGCAAAGTAATGTCTCTGCTTTTGAATATGCTGTCTAGGTTGGTCATAACTTTCCTTCCAAGGAGTAAGTGTCTTTTAATTTCATGGCTGCAGTCACCATCTGCAGTGATTTTGGAGCCCAAGAAAATAAAGTCTGACGCTGTTTCCACTGTTTCCTCATCTATTTCCCATGAAGTGATGGGACCAGATGCCATGATCTTCGTCTTCTGAATGTTGAGCTTTAAGCCAACTTTTTCACTCTCCACTTTTACTTTCATCTAGGATTTACCTATTTTATAACTAGAACTGTGTCCCTTGTGACCACCTTCATTCATCCATCAATCTGTTCTTGGTTTCTGTATGAGTTCAGCTTTTTGTTTGTTTTTAGATTCCACATAAAAGTGAGATCAGGCACTCCAATGGTTATAACTCTGTGCTCCCAGTACAGGGGAACTAGGATCCCACATGCCTCACAGTGCAGAAAAAAAAAAAAAAGGTGAAATCACGCAGTGTTTGTCTTTCTCTGTCTGACTTAATTCACTTAGCATAATGCCATCCATGCTGTTTCGAATGGAAAGATTTCCTTCCTTTTTTATGGCTGGATTTTTTTCATCAGCTTTGAGATGTAATTGCAATTTTTTTTTCAAATTACTAGTGATAACCAACACTTAGCTTTATAGATCCTCTGTATTGTATATTTGGTGTTTTTCTTTAATTTGATCTTACTTCATTAGAAATAACACATAACATTCGTTTCTATTGTGCATTTGGTTTTTACTCTTTTTTTTTAATGTATTGTGCTGTTCTTATCCTAACGTTTGAGATTGATGTTTAGCTTGCTAATTTTCAGCCTTTTTTTCTTTTCCCACATTTGTGTTTAATGCGTCTTACTTCCTCTGTGAAATTGTTGTGAAGCTTACATAAGATAATGTGTCGTGTGCCAAGATTATATCAGGCATACAAAAATTCTCAGTTTGTTGACTATTAATGTTGATGCTGGTTTTGATTATCATTATTAATGAGATATTATTATTTTCTCCCTTAAAAACAGAGAAAGATTCAGGAGAAGAAAACTGGATCAATTATGTGTTAGTTTTCTATTGATGCCAAAACAAATGATTACAAACTTAGTGGTTTAAAGCAATACAGGGACTTCCCTTGTGGTCTAGTGGCTAAAACTCTGCACTCCCCATGCAGGGGGCCTGGGTTCGATTCCTGGTCAGGGAACTAGATCCTACATGCAGCAACTAAAGATCCCACATGCTGCAAGGAAGACCGAAGATCCCACGTGTAAGACCTGGTGCAACCAAAAATAAATAAATAAATACTTTTTAAAAAAGAAACCAATTTCAAGAGGTAAATTTAATAGTTAAATAAAGTACAGATTTATTATCTGACAGATATGGAGATCAGAAATCAAAAATGGATCTCCCTGTGCTAAAATCAATGGATCTCACTGGGCTAAAATCAAGCCTCCTTCTAGATGTTCCAGAAAACAATCTGTTTCTTTGCATTTTCTAGTTTCTAGAAGCCACCTACATTCCTTAGCCTGTGGCCCCTTCCTTCTTCAAAACCAGCAACATAGCATCTTCAAACCTCTCCCTGACTTTGAAGGATCTTTGTGATCACATTGAACTCACCCAGATAATGGAGGATAATTTCCTTATTTTAATGTCAGCTGATTAGCAGCTTTTATTCTATCTGCCACTATATTGCCCCCATTCCATGTAATATAACATATCCACAGGGACTAGGGACTGGAAAAGGGCATCTTTGGCGGGGGTGTTATGCTGTCGATCACAAATTAGTATTAGATTTTCCTGAAAATAAGTTTTATTCTCTTTTATGTGAAGATAGGTGCTACTCAAGCTGTCCAGGGCTCCACAGTTCGAAGACCCAAGCTTCTTCTATCTTGTTGCGCCATCATCAATATCTGGCTGCCTCTTCATGGTCCAAGATGATTTCTTGAACTCCATCTATGCATCCTTACTCCAGACAACAGATGAAGAGTAAGAGGGAGGGAAGAAGAGAATGTTCCATTCTTTTTTTTAAATATAAATTTATTTATTTTAATTGGAGGCTAATTACTTTACAACATTATATTGGTTTTGCCATACATCAACATGAATCCACCATGGGTGTACACGTGTTCCCCATCCTGAACCCCCCTCCCACCTGCCTCCCTACACCATCCCTCTGGGTCATCCCAGTGCACCAGCCCCGAGCATCCTATATCATGCATCGAACCTGGACTGGCGATTCGTTTCACATATGATAATATATACATTTTAATGCCATTCTCCCAAATCATCCCACCCTTCCCCTCTCCCACAGAGTCCAAAATAGTGTTCTATAGAATGTTCCATTCTTTTAAGAACTCTTTCTAGAAGTGACACATGATACACCTGTCTCCACCCTACTGTCAGAACTCAGTTATAGGTGAGCATACGATGCCATGAGAAGTTGAGTCGTGGACTTCCTTGGTGGTCCAGTGTTGAAGAATCCGCCTGTCATTGCAGGTAACACTGGTTTGATCACTGGTTTGGTCCAGGAAGATTCCACATGCTATGAGACTATTAAGCCCACATACCACAACTACTGAGCCCGCGTGCCCTAGAGCCCAAGCTCTGCAATGAGAGAAGCCACGACCATGAGAAGCCTGTGCACTGAAACTAGAGAGTAACCCCCGCTCACTACAACCAGAGAAAGCCCATGTGTAGCTATGAAGACCCAACACAGCCAAAAATTAATTAATTAATTAAAAAATTTTTAAAAATTAGCCATATGCCTGGTGGAAGGTCAAGTTTCCTGTTCCTGAAGGAAGATTAGATATTGATGTATTAGATACTGATTAGATATTGAGGTACTGTCACATTGCTTGAGTAAGAAGCAGGTTGAGGGATGAGAGACAGTCACACAGGACACAAATCTCCAGGGGGAAACAGGGAATTCAGCCTTTACACCACCTGGGTCTGGTAGAGGGAATTTTGACTGTGGTGGGCTGATCAGTATCAGTATCAGTTCAGTCACTCAGTCTCGTCCGACTCTTTGTGACCCCATGAACTGCAGCACGCCAGGCTTCCCTGTCCATCACCAACTCCCGGAGTTTCCTCAAACTCACGTCCATCGAGTTGGTGATGCCATCGGACCATCTCATCCTCGGTCGTCCCCTTCTCCTCCTGCCTTCAATCTTTCCCAGCATCAGGGTCCCACCTGTGTGCAATAGAGGGAATTCTGACTGTGGCAGGCTAATAATGGCCTCCAATGATATCCAGGTCCTCATCCTGGAACCTGTGAGTGTGACCTTTTTGTGGCAAAAGAAACTGCACATGTAATCGAATTAAGGATCTTGAGATGAGAAGATTGTCCTGGATTATTTGCATTCCTGCTAAGTCAGAGACTGGAGTGATGTTCTTTGAAAGATAGGTAAGGGGCCACAAGCCCAGGAATATAGGTGGCCACTAGAAGTTGAAATAGGCAAGGAATCGAATTTTTCCCAGAATTCTCCCTAAGGAGTCCACTCTATTGACACCTTGATTTTGGCCCTCTAAGACTCGTTTCAGGGACTTTCATGGTGGCCCACTGGTTAAGAATTCCTCTTGCAATGCAGGGGACGTGGATCCAATCCCTGGTCCAGGAACTAAGATATGACATGCTGTGGAGCAACTAAGCCCACACACCACAATTACTGAGCCCCAGTGCTGCAACTAGAGAGTCCATGCACTGCAACAAAAGGTCCCACATGATGCAGCAAAGATCTGCATGCTGTAACTAAGACCTGATGCAGCCAAATAAGTAAGACATTTTTTAAAGACTCATTTTTATGCAAATGACCAATAAGCACGTGTAAAGATGGCCACTAATCATTCAGTTCAGTCGCTCAGTCATTGACTCTTTGCGACCCCATGAATCACAGCACGGCAGGCCTGTCCATCACCAACTCCTGGAGTTCACCCGGACTCATGTTCATCAAGTCAGTGATGCCATCCAGCCATCTCATCCTCTGTCGTCCCCTTCTCCTCCTGCCCCCAATCCCTCCCAGCATCAGAGTCTTTTCCAATGAGTCAGCTCTTCGCATGAGGTGGCCAAAATACTGGAGTTTCAGCTTTAGCATCATTCCTTGCAAAGAAATCCCAGGGCTGATCTCCTTCAGAATGGACTGGTTGGATCTCCTTACAGTCCAAGGGACTCTCAAGAGTCTTCTTCGACACCACAGTTCAAAAGCATCAATTCTTTGGTGCTCAGCCTTCTTCACAGTCCAGCTCTCACAACCATACATGACCACAGGAAAGACCATAGCCTTGACTAGATGAACCTTTGTTGGCAAAATAATATCTCTGCTTTTGAATATGCTATCTAGGTTGGTCATAACTTTCCTTCCAAGGAGTAAGCGTCTTTTAATTTCATGGCTGCAGTCACCATTTGCAGTGATATTGGAGCCCAGAAAAATAAAGTCTGACACTGTTTCCACTGTTTCCTCATCTATTTCCCATGAAGTGATGGGACCGGATGCCATGATCTTCGTTTTCTGAATGTTGAGCTTTAAGCCAACCTTTTCACTCTCCACTTTCACTTTCATCAAGAGGCTTTTTAGTTCCTCTTCACTTTCTGCCATAAGGGTGGTGTCATCTGCCTATCTGAGGTTATTGATATTTCTCCCAGCAATCTTGATTCCAACTTGTGTTTCTTCCAGTCCAGCATTTCTCATGATGTACTCTGCATAGAAGTTAAATAAACAGGGTGACAATATACAGCCTTGACGTACTCCTTTTCCTATTTGGAACCAGTCTGTTGTTCCATGTTCAGTTCTAACTGTTGCTTCCTGACCTGCATACAAATTTCTCAAGAGGCAGATCAGGTGGTCTGATATTCCCATCTCTTTCAGAATTTTCCACAGTTTCTTGTGATCCACACAGTCAAAGGCTTTGGCATAGTCAATAAAGCAGAAATAGATGTTTTTCTGGAACTCTCTTGCTTTTTCCATGATCCAGCGGATGTTGGCAATTTGATCTCTGGTTCCTCTGCCTTTTCTAAAACCAGCTTGAACATCAGGAAGTTCACGGTTCACATATTGCTGAAGCCTGGCTTGGAGAATTTTGAGCATTACTTTACTAGTGTGTGAGATGAGTGCAATTGTGCGGTAGTTTGAGCACTCTTTGGCATTGCCTTTCTTTGGGATTGGGATGAAAACTGACCTTTTCCAATCTTGTGGCCACTGCTGAGTTTTCCAGATTTGCTGGCATATTGAGTGCAGCACTTTCACAGCATCATCTTTCAGGATTTGGAATAGCTCCACTGGAATTCCATCACCTCCACTAGCTTTGTTCGTAGTGATGCTTTCTAAAGCCCACTTGACTTCACATTCCAGGATGTCTGGCTCTAGGTCAGTGATCACACCATCGTGATTATCTGGGTCGTGAAGATCTTTTCTGTACAGTTCTTCTGTGTATTCTTGCCATCTCTTCTTAATATCTTCTGCTTCTGTTAGGTCCATACCATTTCTGTCCTTTATCAAGCCCATCTTTACATGAAATGTTCCTTTGGTATCTCTGATTTTCTTGAAGAGATCCCTAGTCTTTCCCATTCTGTTGTTTTCCTCTATTTCTTTGCATTGATCGCTGAAGAAGGCTTTCTTGTCTCTTCTTGCTATTCTTTGGAACCCTGCATTCAGATGTTTATATCTTTCTTTTTCTCCTTTGCTTTTTGCTTCTCTTCTTTTCACAGCTATTTGTAAGGCCCTCCCCAGACAGTCATTTTGCTTTTTTGCATTTCTTTTCCATGGGGATGGTCTTGATCCCTGTCTCCTCTACAATGTCACGAACCTCATTCCATAGTTCATCAGGCACTCTATCTATCAGATCTAGGCCCTTAAATCTATTTCTCACTTCCACTGTATAATCATTAGGGATTTGATCTAGGTCATACTTGAATGGTCTAGTGGTTTTCCCTACTTTCTTCAATTTAAGTCTGAATTTGGCAATAATGAGTTCATGGTCTGAGCCACAGTCAGCTCCTGGTCTTGTTTTTGCTGATTGTATAGAGCTCCTCCATCTTTGGCTGCAAAGAATATAATCGATCTGATTTCGGTGTTGACCATCTGGTGATGTCCATGTATAGAGTCTTCTCTTGTGTTGTTGGAAGAGGGTATTTGCTATGACCAGTGCATTTTCTTGGCAAAACTTTATTAGTCTTTGCCCTGCTTCATTCCGTATTCCAAGGCCAAATTTGCCTGTTACTCCAGGTGTTTCTTGACTTCCAACTTTTGCATTCCAGTCCCCTATAATGAAAAGGACATCTTTTTTGGATGTTAGTTCTAGAAGGTCTTGTAGGTCTTCATAGAACCGTTCAACTTCAGCTTCTTCAGCGTTACTGGTTGGGGCATAGACTTGGATTACTGTGACATTGAACGGTTTGCCTTGGAAACGAACAGAGATCATTCTGTCGTTTTGAGATTGTATCCAAGTATTCTGAAAGAGATGGGAATACCAGACCACCTGATCTGCCTCTTGAGAAATCTGTATGCAGGTCAGGAAGCAACAGTTAGGACTGGTCATGGAACAACAGACTGGTTCCAAATAGGAAAAGGAGTACGTCAAGGCTGTATATTGTCACCCTGTTTATTTAACTTCTATGCAGAGTACATCATGAGAAATGCTGGACTGGACGAAACACAAGTTGGAATCAAGATTGCTGGGAGAAATATCAATAACCTCAGATATGCAGATGACACCACCCTTATGGCAGAAAGTGAAGAGGAACTAAAAAGCCTCTTGATGAAAGTGAAAGTGGAGAGTGAAAAGGTTGGCTTAAAGCTCAACATTCAGAAAATGAAGATCATGGCATCTGGTCCCATCACTACATGGGAAATAGATGGAGAAACAGTGGAAACAGTGTCAGACTTTATTTTTCTGGGCTCCAATATCACTGCAGATGGTGACTGCAGCCATGAAATTAAAAGACGCTTACTCCTTGGAAGGAAAGTTATGACCAACCTAGATAGCATATTCAAAAGCAGAGACATTACTTTGCCAACAAAGATTCGCCTAGTCAAGGCTATGGTCTTTCCTGTGGTCATGTATGGATGTGAGAGTTGGACTGTGAAGAAGGCTGAGCGCCGAAGAATTGATGCTTTTGAACTGTGGTGTTGGAGAAGACTCTTGAGAGTCCCTTGGACTGCAAGGAGATCCAACCAGTCCATTCTGAAGGAGATCAGCCCTGGGATTTCTTTGGAAGGAATGATGCTAAAGCTGAAACTCCAGTATTTTGGCCACCTCATGCGAAGAGTTGACTCATTGGAGAAGACTGATGCTGGGAGGGATTGGGGGCAGGAGGAGAAGGGGACGACGAGGATGAGATGGCTGGATGGCATCACTGACTCGATGGATGTGAGTCTGAGTGACCTCCGGGAGTTGGTGATGGACAGGGAGGCCTGGCGTGCTGCAGTTCATGGGGTCGCAAAGAGTCGGACACGACTGAGCGACTGATCTGATCTGATCTGATCCTGTCTTTAAAGTCAGAGTTGGAGATAAGAACTTAAGATGTTTTATATTGCCTTATCATTCAAAATATCTTCTTCCAAGGGACTTCCCTTGTGGTCCAATGATTAAGAACCCACCTACCAATGCAGCAGATGCAGTTTTGACCTCTGGTCTGGGAACTAAGATCCCACATGCTATGTGGCAAGTAAGCCTGCGCTCTGCAAAAGAAGAGCCCCTGCACCACAACTAAGACCAGACACAGTCAAAAATAAAGAAATGTATCTTCTCACCTTCCAAAGAGAGGAATCCATTTCTGTGGAAAATTATTAATCTCTATCATATTGACCTTAGGCATGGCTGTGTCACTTGTTTGGGTCAATGAAATTGGGATGGAAGTGAAGTGATCTGTATCATTTCTGAGCAGAAGTTCTAAGAGCCAGTGACTAGTCCATTGTGATGGTCTCTCTAAGACCATCAAAGTTCAAGGTATAACTGCACCTTCATCTTGGATCCCAGTGAGGAGCTGAGAGTCAACTTACTCAAGACGGTTGTGTTGCATGAGTAAGCAATAAACCTTTGTTGTTATAAGCCTCTGGTTTGAGGGTCATTTGTTACTGAAGCATAACCCAGCTTAAGCAGACTGATACAAAAGTAGTCAATGAGAATATAGTTGGTGAATCCATATTTGTGAGAAGACCCCAGAGAGAGTATAGAGAAGATAAATGAGAATCTAGGACAGGTCCCTGAGACACTCCAGTATTTGAGAGATAGGAAGAAGAAAGAGAACCAGAAAATGTGACTGAGAAGAAGCAGGCAGACATGGAAGGAAGACAAGGAGAGGGTGGTATCGCAAAGGTCAAAGTAGGAGAGAGTTACAAGAAGGAGTTACTGAAGAATGGCTTAGATACAGCTGAGAAGTCTTCTAGGGTGAGAACTGGAGAAGCAATGCAGGATTTAGCTGTAAGGAGATCGTTGTTGGGGAGTGCAGATCTGGGAACAGAAGCCAACTGTAGGAGTTACAGAGACTTGGAATCGAGAAGGGAGTGGTGCTAGTAAAAGGAGATGGAGAAATAGTTGCAGAAAAGAGGACAGATTAAGAAAGGGATTTAATAAAAGAGGAGACTACCGATGGGCAGGTACTTGTAGAAAGGAAGTTTTGGAAAATGGAGGCTAAGAGAAGGATAATTTATGGAGGAAGGACATAAGAGGGACCAGGGTCAGGCACTGGTCCAAGTTAGGAAGAAAGGCTGCTCACTGATCTTGATGGGGAAGCAAGAGGAGGGTGGGGACAGGTAGGGTGTGGTATAGATGATGTGGAATTTCTACCTGGTAGCTTCTGTGAAGAAGAGAGCAAAGTAATCCGTTTGGAGAGAGAGAAAAGACATGATGGAGTCACTGATAAGAGGAAGCAGAGAAGACTTGAAAGAGTTGGAGTGAAACTTTCAAGAAACAGAGGTTTGAAGGGATAGTGATGTCATGGAGACGGGTAGGCAGGAGAGCCTGTTTACCTGGATTGTAGCTCTAGGTTATTCATCTTCCTGCCCTGCTTCCATGCATACTGATTATGAGGACTCTTTGCAGCTTTGTATCAGTGACAGTGTTGGGTATGGTGGAGGCATAACAATCCCATGCAGCCAGAACTCATCAGCTCTGTGGGAAACCTGCCTTTCATTTCTGTGTGTATCATTAAGGATGCTTTTGGCTGCAAGCAACAGTAAGTTTTGGGCTTACCTGGTGGCTCAACAATAAAGAATCCTCCTGCAATGCAGGAGACACAGGAGATGTGGGTTCAGTCCCAGGGCTGGGAAGATCCCCTGGAGGAGGGCATGGCAACCTACTCCAGCATTCTTGACTGGAGAGTCTTATGGACGGAGGAGCCTGGTGGTCTATAGTCCGTAGCGTTGCAGAGTCTGAAATGACAGCACAGCACAAGAGTAAGTTTTAACTCGACTGGCTTAAAAAATAACTTGAACTTGTTATCTTACACAAAGTAAAGTAATGCATATAGACACAAAAATCCTTAACAAAATGTTGGCACATAGAATTCAGCAGTACATCAAAAGAATTATACCCTACCACCTAAGGGATTCATTCCAAGCATACAAGATTGGTTCAACATTTGAAAACCAATCAATACAATTCACCAAGACAGGCTAAAGGAAAAAAAAAAAATCACATGATCATATCAATGAAGAAAAAAACATTTACCAAACACAAACATTCATTTATGATTTTTGAAAACTCTTAGAAAAAATAGGAATGAAAAGGAACTTCCTCAACTTGAAAAAAAGCATCTTGGGACTTCCCTGGTGGCCCAGTGGTTAACACTCCATGCTCCCAATACTGGGGGCCAGGGTTTGATCCTGGTCAAGAAACTAGATCCCACATGCAGCAATTAAGACCTGGCACAGCCAAATCAATATATAAATTTTTAAAAAGAAAGAAAGAAAAGAGCATCTACAAAAAAACCCTACAGCTGACATTTACATTTAATGGTGAAACTGAATGATTTTCCCCTAAGATCAGGAAGAAGGCAAACATGTCCTCTCTCACCCTTCTTACTCAACATAGTAGTACTGCACTCCTATCCATTCCAATCAGGCAAGAAAAGGAAATGAAAGACACATAGATCAGAAACAAAAATGATTTGTAGCCAACACAGTCGTCTACATAGAACAATGCTCACAGTGGAACTAAGTAGTTTTTGGTGATAACTTCCTCTGTGATATTTCTCCCAGCAAATCTCCAATCTGACAAGCCATCCCAGGTTCAGAACCACAGGTAATTGGGGTGAATGGACCATAAACACAATTTTAACACATATGCTTAGACATACTCACAGATACAGACTGTAGGTCCATGATAAAGACTGGTCTGACCCAGACCCAGCCACCTCTAGACATCTTATTTCTTAAGGTAATGATAGCTTGTGGTGCAATAAAATCTTCCCTTGTTGTGGTTGGAAAAATCCTTAGTGATTCTTTCACTCCTTGCTCATTCATTCTTTTATATTCTCTTTTTAAAAATTATCTACTTCTTTATTTCTGGCTGTGCTGGGCCTTTATTGTTGCATGCAGGATTTCTCTAGTTGCAGAAACAGGGGCTACTCTTGTTTCAGCGCGTGGGCTTCTCATTGCAGTGGTCTCTCTGTGCTAAGCACAGGCCCTGCAGGCATGCACTTCAGTAGTTGCACCTCAAGGGCCTACAGCGTGTAAGCTGCAGAGTGCTACCTCAGTAGCTGTGCCCACAGGCTTCGCAGCTCCATGGCACGTGGAACTCTGCCCAACCAGGAACTGAACCACATTCCCTGCACTAGCAGGAAGGTTCTTTTCCACTGAGCCACCAGGCAAGTCCCTGTTCTTTCCTATTCTCTTCATTTCTCTCTTCCCATTCCCCCTGCCACATATGCAGTCACATATTCAGACACATATAAACAAGGTCAATGTCATGAACAAATAGTTTATTTTCACACATTGTATAAAAAGTACAATAATAAATATAATTTAGGGGCTTCATTAAAAAAATAGGAATCTAGAACCAATAATCCAGTGGAGGTAGTTGGTGCATAAAAAATATCTAAAAAGGTGGGACAGGTTGCAGGCAGGTCTCCGGGGTCAGACACACTGGTCTCCGCTGGCAACACATTTCAGGTCCCGGGTGAGGAGGCGGAGGAGGTTGAACATCACAGAGGCTTCGAGGCAGTCCTGGGACTCCTGAGGGAAGAGGGGGATGGCTCAGAATCTCCCACGTCTGGGATATCAGCTGCCCCGGACATCAGTTTGCCTTCTCCGCTCACTCACCTTCTTCTGGGCCTCCTGGAGGCGGTGCAGCCAGTGGTGGAGGCGGCCCCGGGGCCTGGAGCTTGCCATGGGCTGAGCTGGGACCTGTGGGCAGAGGAGAGAGAGGTGAGGCTGTGAGGCAGAGCCGGGGACCGAGGGGGACATCCAGGCTGTCAGAGCCCAGACCCGGCCGGGGGCCCCAGCACTCACACAGGCCTGGAGCTTGGAGTGGATGTGCTGCAGCGTGAGAAGGGGCTGCTCCAGGCTGTGGCCCAGGGATGAGTTAGCCATGGCCTCCAGGACCGTCAGTGTCAGGGCCAGCTCTGCCTCCAGAGCCACGGGGCGCTCCCACACCTGAGGAGGAGACAGAAGACACGTGAGAGCTGCACGTGAGAGGGACCAGGTGAGGGGGCAGGTGAGGGGGCAGGTGAGGGGACAGGTGAGGGGGCAGGTGAGGGGGACAGGGGGAGGGACAGAGGGAGGGGAAGCAGGGTCAGGTGAGAGACACAGTCCACGTGGTTGGCTGAGCAGAAGCGGTGGGAGAGGGCTGGGGAGGGCAGGGAGAGAAGGACACGTGAGAAGGAGGAGGTGAGGGGGCACCTGTGGAGCCAGAGCAGGTGAGGGCAGGTGGGGCTGACTTTCCCAACTCACCTGCAGGTGCTTCAGGTCCCGGGCCTTGGGGAACAGGCGGGCGCTGCAGTCCCAGTCCTTCTGCAAGAGCGAGTCTTCCTAGAGAGCAAGGGCAAGGTCGGATCAGAGCGGGAGGGACGGAGGGGGGACCCCAGGGAGACCGGAGGATGGCCAGCCACAGAGGAGGGGAGGTTATCTTCCCAAAGGATGGCAGAGGCTCATCCAGTGCAGGACAGGAGATCACCCACAGCGGGGAGGGGGCGGTCAGGCCCGTGGAGGGGGGCAGACTCGCCTGCAGCCCAGGTAGTCTAGGAACCCACAGGAGGGGGCTGGGGGCTCACCCACTGCAGGAGGGGTGGGGAGACTCACAAAGGCATCCCTGACCGTCTTGAAGGCCTGCAGCTCTTGAGGGGACAGAGACTTGAACTGGGCCATGTGGCAGCCCCTGGCAGGTGGGAGGGCCCTGGGGGCAGAGGGCACAGGAACTGCTCCTGTCCTGCTCAGCGCCATGGTCGTCAGCATCAGCACCAGCACCAGCGTGCAGCCTGGGGCCATGTCTGGTTAAGGAAGGATAGAAAGGTGAGGGGAGGGAGGGCATCAGGGAGAGAGGGTGCAGGCTCTGGGGAGGCGAGGGTCCCAGACAATGGTGCGGGGGCTCACCCAGCTTCATTCCTGCTCTCTGGTCTCTGTCAGAATGGGGGATCAAGTGTCCACTCTGAGGCTGTTGCCTGGGATCTCAGTCTTGTCTGGTGTCTCTGACTTCAGCCTCGTCTTCTAGATCTCGGCTCGTTGCTCCGTTCGTGTCTCTGAACTTCCAGCTCCGTCTGGTCTGAGGTGTAAGTGCTGCCTGAGCTCCATGGTGCAGCTTTTAGCCTGTGGAGCCGGGCAATCCCAGCTGATGTAGGAAAAGTGAAAACACAGCTACAGGCTAACACTGGAAAGCCCAGAGCAGGGCGGAGCCAGTGAGCCAGGTGAGCTACTGAGCGAAAGAGAAACTGATATTGATTGGTGCTCACCTCTGAGGAAGTGAGTAATGAAGACAAAATCAGGACTAGAGTAGCTTCAGCCCCACAAGGGCGGGTCTCCTGTAGAGACCAGGCTGATTTAGGACTGGGTGGGGAGGGGACAGAGGGAGTTTCTTTTTTTTGCAGATGCCCCAGTGCAGGGAATAGAAGGAAAAGGCACTTGTAGAAGGTGTTACCTTGAACAACATGGACCTTCCAAGAGGAAGGCTGCTCAGAGGATGAGAGAAGATCCAGGGGTGCTGTTGAGAGTGGGGAGAGCGGGTCAGAAAGGCAGAAACACTCGAACTAAGAGAGGAGACCAGCCCCTCCCCACCTATGGATAGTGACAGAATGGGGGAGGGGTGGAGTCTGCATTAACCTGTTCTCTGATTGTCAGGCACAGAGGGACCCAGGAATAGGAGGATCTGCTATGAAATTAGGGTGTGACTAAGACTTCAGAGAAATCAGACGGGTTTGAGAAAAATGCTTTCATTCACTAAGTAATTATTTACTCCCCACTTTGGGTCAGATTCTTTTTAAGGTGCCAAGAAAACAGTATTGGAAGAAAATGAGACATAAAATAATCCTTCACGGAGCCATTTACAAGAAAAAGGTACCAGAGAGTATGGGATGGAGGGGTTAGGCATGTGGGATGTATTATGTTAGATAACATCAGATAATGGAAAATGAAAGAAATGAACCAGGGTTGAGAGTAGAGTGGAAGAGAAAGTTGCACTAAATAAGGTAATGAAATGATACTTGAGGGCAGCCCTAAAGGAAGTGAGGGAGGCAGCTCTGTGGAGATCTGAGAGGGAGCCTTCTAAGAAAAGGGAACAGTCAGGGCAAAAGGAAAAGAGAGAGAACCGCCTCCTTTCGTGAGCCTGTCTGTGTCTCTGCTGCAATGTGGTCTTGAATACTCGTGATAGCACCAAAGACATCCGTGCTTACCTACATTTCAAATACAGAAGATATTGCAGGGACTCAGAGAGGTTAAGAAAGTTGTTCAAGGTCACACAGCAAATAACTAGTGAGGGCAGGATGTGAACTGAGTTTTGTCTGACAGCAGACAAGTAACTACTGCACTCAGCAGCCCCAGTGTAGCTAGATCTGGACTTAGAGGGAATGGATTTCTCCAACAGAAAGTGTGGAGTCCTGGAGAGGGTGGACCACAGTCCTCATCTGGGAATATCTATGAGCTCCAACGCATAATCATGCTTCCAAAGCAACCGCAGGGATGTCCCTTGGGCATCTCCAAGTGTTCTGGTCAGATTCTGTCAATTGCACGCACCTTATATCAAGGGAAAAGATGGGGGTAAGCATTCGCTTTTAGGGCTTCCCTGGTGGCTCAGAGGGTAAAGTGTCTGCCTGCAATGCAGGAGACCTGGGTTCAATCCCTGGGTCAGGAAGATCGCCTGGAGAAGGCAATGGTGCCCCACTCCAGTACTCTTGCCTGGAAAATCCTATGGCCGGAGGAGGCTGGTAGGCTGTATTCCATGGGGTCGCGAAGAGTTGGACACGACTGAACGACTTCACTTTCACTTTTCACTTTCATGCATTGGAAAAGGAAATGGCTACCCACTCCAGTGATCTTGCCTGGAGAATCCCAGGGACGGGGGAGCCTGGTGGGCTGCCTTCTGTGAGGTCACACAGAGTTGGACACGACTGAATCAACTTAGGAGCAGCAGCATTATCAGGGGAAAAGATATCCCTACAACAATGAATCATGAAAATTGACTGTTTATCTGAAAATTCTTAAATACTGTTTCTCTTAGAAAGGAAGTTCAGGGGAGTGGTTAGGAGCATTGGAGCTGGAGGGAAATGTTCTGGGTTCAAACCTGGTTCTGATCACTACCTATGTGACCCTGGGAAACAGTCTTTACACTTGGCTACAATGGTTGCCCTGGAGAAGGAAATGGCAACCCACTCCAGTACTCTTGCCTAGAAAATTCCATGGATGGAGGAGCCTGGTGGGCTATAGTCCCTGGGGTCACAAGAGTCGGACACGACTGAGTGACTTCACGACGACGACACAACAGTGGTTGCCCATCCACAGGTCAGGACAAATGGAAGAAGTACGGTTCTTGTGTATTCATGTGCGTGGTGGTTTAATGGAATTATTAAGACCATTCTGTGACTTCAGCTGGAAGCTTCAGAAACATTATCTCAATATATATTACTCACTGCAATGGACGTAATAATGTCATGGCATAGATGAAAAAACTGAAGCTCAAAGAGAAGCAATTGGTCCAGACACACAGCTATGAAGTGGCAAGGACAGAACCGAAACTCAAGTCACCTGATTTCCCTGTCTCAGCATTTTGTGATCAACAGCCCCCTCACAATGATCACAGGAGAAATAACCAACAGAAATGCAAAAAAAAAAAAAAAAAAATTTAATGATTGGCAATAAATTGACAACAGAAGACAGAATAGCAAATATACACAGAAACTTCATTAATACAAAACACACAAGTTACAGAATTAAAAGAAAAAAACAACTGCTTCTCAGAACTTTTGTTCCCTTCACTACCCGGTCCCTCAGGGAATGAGGCCTCCCCAGGGGGGAGCTCCAAGAGTCATAGATTCATGGACTCTCAAGGTGACCACTGAAGGTTCAAAGCTGGGATCGGAACCTGTCATAGGACAGGGGTTCCTGTAACTACAGAAGTAGAAACCGGTCCAAGAGTCACAGATTCATGGACTCTCAAGGTGACCACTGAAGGTTCAAAGCTGGGATCGGAACCTGTCATGGGACAGGGGTTCCTGTAACTACAGAAGTAGAAACCGGCCCACGGTCTGTGGTGGTGGTCAGCGACCAAGGCAGACACGGACTCCAGTCTTTTCCTGAGAGGTTCTTAGGGCAACGCATCCCACGGGAATACCGCTGGTTCCCAGGGACTCTTCCTGGTCTTTGGGGAAAGAGCGCCTCAGGCACCAGCGCATATGGGTCGAGGCTGAGAGAGTCCCTGGTTCAGTGAGACCACGGAGGAGGGCAGCGCCCGCAGCCAGGCGCTCTGAGCGCTCCGGGTCCAGACGGAGCGGCGGCGGCATCACAGACAAGGCCCCGCGTGCGCCACCAGCCGCAGGTCCCACGCGAGCAGGCGCAGGAGATGGAAGATGACGGTGGCTTCGTGGCACCGAGGCGACTCCTGCAGCCCGGGAAGCAGGCAGGGCGGGGCTGAGTCGGGACTCTCCTTCCCGTGAGATCCCCTCACCCGGACCCTCAGGGCTGCAAGCCCGACCCCCGCCCCGTCTCCACCTCCCGCGGTCCTCCCTGCGGTCCAGCCGCGCTCGCGCCGGCTCCACTCACAGCTCGGCGAGTCTTGGGACGCCTCCCGGGCCGCCGCGGGGACCTCCTCCAGGAGCCTGGCCGGGCCAGCTCGAGCTGGAGAGGGGAAGGAGGGCAGCGAAGGCGGTGGAGACCCGAGCCTCCCGTCCCTTCCCCAGTGACTCGGACCCTCATCCTTCCGGCCGCAGAGCAAAGCCGGGAGGATGCGATTCGTGTCCGTGCCCGTTTCCGGGCTCAGTGGGACAGCTCCGCGGTGCGGGTCGAGGCCCTGAGACCAGGGGGTGCAGAGCCAGCCGGGAGCGGCGCGGGGCCAGGCTGCCGAGCACTCACGCAGGCCGCCACGTCCCGCCACGCGGCCGCCAGCAGCTCCAGGGTCTGCCCGACGCCGGGGAAGAGCTCGGGGCTCGGCAGGCTGCTCAGCACGGCCTGGGCGTCGGCGAGGTCGCGGGCCACCCGGCGGAGCATCGCACAGGACTGCGGGGACCGGGCTGGAGTTAGACGGGGCGGCGCCGGAGCCGCCCCCCACCGCACACACAATCCCGCTAGCCTCGGGCCTCACCGACGGCCGATGAGGATTCCTCTTCGGGCGGATCGAGCAGTTTTGGGGCCCCCAGCTCAGCGTCTCTTCTTCCTGCGGGACAAGCGCTGAGGTGACGCAGGGCCTCCTGGCCAGGGCCCCTGGAGCACTGAGACGTCGAGGATTCCTGGACGCGGATCAGGAGTGGTCGGGACGGTGGTGGTTTTCGTGTCCGGAACCAGGCTGCTCTCTGATGAGTGTGCGAAGCTGTAATGCTCCCGCCTTCCCGGTGCGGAGCCGGCGCCTCGACGTGGAGCCAAGTCCGCCTGGAGTGGGCGCCCCTCGGTGACCCTCACCAAGGCCGTATATGAGCCGATCACGGGACACCCAGGAAGACGTCAGAGTCACACTTGTGGACCCTAAAATCAGAGGTGTGCCTGCTGGACGCTAGAACATGAGCGCCCCTCGGGCCCAAGACTGGTGTCTCTGAGCTTGGAGGGCCCAGGGCAGAAGGGTCCGAGGGGCAGGGGGGACCAGGTCCTCTGAACATCACTCACATAGTGGTCCCTCAGTGCCTTGACAGCCAGCAGTGCCCAGGGGTCCAAGGAGCCATAATGTGAGAGGAGGCAGTGCCGGGCTCACTAAAACCCACAGCCCGATGGCTGCTGTGGCTGCGCCACTCCACCCCATCTCTGCTCCTGCTGGAGGTGACAGATGTCAGGGAGCCCAAAGAGAAGGCCCTGAGTCCAAGCCCCTGTTTCTGGTTGGACTGGCACAAGGACTGTCACTCACAGCATGGATGCTGATCACACCCAGGGGAAGAGACAAGGGGGGTCCTGACACCCCTCCTACCCTCAGCCTCTCTTCCCTCACTCTTCACCTGCACTGTGGCTTGGCTGCCTGGCACTGCAGCAGGGCCTGTCTTCCACTGGCTTCTGGGTGGTGTCCAGAGTGGTGCCCACCTAGGTCGGCGGTGCTTGCACCCTCCAAGGTGGCTTTTAAGTGTTTCAACTGGAACCAGTGAGCAACCGGGCTTCCCCGGTACAGGGTAAGCTTTCCCAACGTCAGTGCTGGCCAGTGGCCAGTGTGTGTGGACTTTACCCACCTTGGGCCAGTGCCAGTGATGACTCTGCCTGACCCTCGCTCCTGAGCCGATTGCTACTGTTTGCTTTCTGGACTCTGTATTTTCTGTGTGTTGATCTTTCTTTCGCTCTCTAGTGATGAACTGAAAATACACCATTGCCTTCAACTGGAAGCGGCAAGCTTGGCAGAGGTACCTGCCCTCCAGGAGCTCATACTAGGGTTTCTAATGCTTGCTCATCCATCACGCTCTTTTGTCATTACATCCTGTCTTCTCTCCCTGTCTTTTTCTTTCTCTTTCCTTGCACAAATATCCCTCCTTCTGTTTTTCAGCTTTTTTCCTCATCTGGGTCTTAGAAAAATTCTGTCTTCCTTAGAGTATTATTTCATGTGTGTGCATGTTAAGTTGCTTCAATCATGTCTGACTGTGATTCCATGGACTGTAGTCCGCCTGGTCCCTCTGTCCATGGGATTCTTCATTCAGGAAGTGCTCAGCGTGTATCAGCTATAATTATTGTTAACAATGGTTGAGAAAAACATGTCTGCAATTCCAATTTTCAACAGCAAATGAAGAATAGTTTTATAATTAGTAAATGAATAAATATCATTTAATAACACTCTATTAAATGATATGTAGTCCTTTACCAATTACCAACTAACAGGCTTAGTTGCTCCACAGTATGTAGGATCTTCCCAGGCCAAGGATTGAACCCATGTCTCCTGCATTGGGAGACAGATTCTTTACCACTGAACCACGAGGGAAGCCCCGCATGTTTAGTTTTTTAAGAAACAACCAACCCTGTTTTCCAGAGGGACTGTACCATTTTGCATTTACACTAGCAATGAGTGATCAACTTCCTGTATCCTCACTAGCATTTGATGTTGTCACTATTTTTTCAGGCATTCTGATAGCCGTATAATGGTATATCATTGTGGTTTTAATTTGCATCTCTCTAATGGCCAATAAGGTTCGCCTAGTCAAGGCTATGGTCTTTCCTGTGGTCATGTATGGATGTGAGAGCTGGACTGTGAAGAAGGCTGAGTGCCGAAGAATTGATGCTTTTGAACTGTGGTGTTGGAAAAGACTCTTGAGAGTCCCTTGGACTGCAAGGAGACCCAACCAGTCCGTTATGAAGGAGATCAGCCCTGGGATTTCTTTGGAAGGAATGATGCTAAAGCTGAAACTCCAGTATTTTGGCCACCTCATGCGAAGAGCTGACTCATTGGAGAAGACTCTGATGCTGGGAGGGATTGGGGGCAGGAGGAGAAGGGGACGACAGAGGATGAGATGGCTGGATGGCATCACTGACTCGATGGATGTGAGTCTGAGTGACCTCCGAGAGCTGGTGATGGACAGGGAGTTCCTGGCGTGCTGCAGTTCATGGGGTCGCAAAGAGTCGGACACGACTGAGCGACTGATCTGATCTCTGATCTGAATGGCTAATAATGTCCAACATTTTTTCATACACTCATTTCCCAACTTTCACTCTTTGGTGAAATGTCTCTTAATGTCTTTTGCCCATTTCCCAAATGGATTGTTTTTCTACTGTTGAGTTTGGAGAGTTCTTTATCTATTCAAGATACTAGTCCTTCATCAGATGGGTGGTTTGCAAGTATTTTCTCCCAGTCTTTAGCTCATCTTTCTATCTTCTTTTTAAATTAATTAATTATTTTTGGTTGTGCTGGGTCTTCATTGCTTCACGAGGGCTCTCTCTGGTTGCTCTGGCTTCTCATTGTGGTGGCTTGTTGTGGAGCACAGGCTCTAGGCACATGGGCCTTAGTAGTTGCAGCACTTGGGCTCAGGAGTTGTGGCTCACTGGATCTAGAGCATGGGCTCAGTAGTTGTGGAGCACAGGCTTAGTTGCTCCCAGGCATGTGGGATCATCCTCGATCCAGGATTGAACCCATGTCCCCTGGATTGGCAGGTGGATTGTTATCCACTGTACCATGAGAGAAGTCCTGTCTTCTTAACATGGTCTTTCACAGAGCAAAAATTTTTGATCAAGTTCAGTTGATCAATTTTCCTTTTATGGATTAATCCCTTTGTCCACCTCTAGACCTTGAAGATGGTCTTCCTAAATTTGTCTAGCTTCTGTTGCTTTATGTTTTACATTTAAGCCAGTAATCCATATTGAGTTAATTTTTATTTTCATGTGAGTTTTAGGTCAACGTTCATTGTTTGGCCTATGGATGTCCAATTACTCCAACATTGTTTTTTTAGTTAATTAATTTACTTATTCTTACCTGGGTCTGGTCTTCATTACTTCACAGACTTTCTCTAGTTGCAGCAAGTGACATCTACTCTTCATTTCAGTGCCTGGGCTTCTTATAGTGGTGGCTTCTCTTGCTGCGGAGCAGGGGCTCTAGGGTACTTCAGTGAGGGCTTCAATAGTTGCAGTTCCTGGGCTCCAGAGCACAGGCTCGATAATTGTGCACAGGCTTAGTTGGCTCGGGTCATGTGGAATCTTCCCAGACCAGGGATTGAACCAGGTGTCTCCTGCATTGGCAGGCAGATTCTTCACCACTAAGCCACTAAGGAAGCCCAGCATTGTTTTTGAAAGGGCTATTTTTTTTTCCAGTGAATTGCTTTTGCATGTATGAGTATTTCTAAACACAAGAAGTGTCACAATATGTGTATTGTTCTCAACAATTTCCTTTTTTCACTCTATGTCTTGAAGATTTTTCCATGTGAATACATATAGATCTACTTCATTCTATTTAAAGTCCAGCTTAACCTGGGGTTCATGAACCACCCCTACAGTAGGATTCAGGGGAGGGTGAACTTGCATGGGAGAAAGTTACATCTCCTTCTTCACTAACTCTAACTGAAATTTAGCATTTCTTTCTCTTATAAACGTAAGCAATAAGCTACAATAATATTAGCAGAAGTTGTGACTTTGCCATGAAAGAAAACACAGATATTTCATAGCATATTACAGACATGGCACATATCTTGTAATATCATTTACTCCTATTAGTACCTCAAAAGTATAGTAGTTGTTAAACCTACTGCTCTATCTTGTACTTAGATCATTAATAAAGAGGCATCAGTTCAGTTCAGTCGCTCAGTCGTGTCTTTGCAACCCATGAATCACAGCACGCCAGGCCTCCCTGTCCATCACCAACTCCCGGAGTTCATTCAGACTCACGTCCATCGAGTCAGTGATGCCATCCAGCCATCTCATCCTCTGTCGTCCCCTTATCGTCTTGCCCTCAATCCCTCCCAGCATCAGAGTCTTCTTCAATGAGTCAACTCTTCGCATGAGGTGGCCAAAGTACTGGAGTTTGTTTCAGCTTTAGCATCATTCCTTTCAAAGAAATCCCAGGGCTGATCTCCTTCAGAATGGACTGGTTGGATCTCCTTGCAGTCCAAGGGACTCTCAAGAGTCTTCTCCAACACCACAGTTCAAAAGCATCAATTCTTCGGCGCTTAGCCTTCTTCACAGTCCAGCTCTCACATCCATACATGACCACAGGAAAGACCATAGCCTTGACTAGGCGAACCTTTGTTGGCAAAGTAATGTCTCTGCTTTTGAATATGTGATCTAGGTTGGTCATAACTTTTCTTCCAAGGAGTAAGCATCTTTTAATTTGATGGCTGCAGTCACCATCTGCAGTGATTTTGGAGCCCAGAAAAATCAAGTCTGACACTGTTTCCACTGTTTCCCCATCTATCTCCCATGAAGTGATGGGACCGGATGCCATGATCTTCGTTTTCTGAATGCTGAGCTTTAAGCCAAGTTTTTCACTCTCCACTTTCACTTTCATCAAGAGGCTTTTTAGTTCCTCTTCACTTTCTGCCATAAGGGTGGTGTCATCTGCATATCTGAGGTTATTGATATTTCTCCCAGCAATCTTGATTCCAACTTGTGTTTCTTCCAGTCCAGCATTTCTCATGATGTACTCTGCATAGAAGTTAAATAAACAGGGTGACAATATACATCCTTGACGTACTCCTTTTCCTATTTGGAACCAGTCTGTTGTTCCATGTTCAGTTCTAACTGTTGCTTCCTGACCTGCATACAAATTTCTCAAGAGGCAGATCAGGTGGTCTGATATTCCCATCTCTTTCAGAATTTTCCACAGTTTCTTGTGATCCACACAGTCAAAGGCTTTGGCATAGTCAATAAAGCAGAAATAGATGTTTTACTGGAACTCTCTTGCTTTTTCCATGATCCAGCGGATGTTGGTAATTTGATCTCTGGTTCCTCTGCCTTTTCTAAAACCAGCTTGAACATCAGGAAGTTCACAGTTCACATATTGCTGAAGCCTGGCTTGGAGAATTTTGAGCTTTACTTTGCTAGCGTGTGAGATGAGTGCAATTGTGTGGTAGTTTGAATGTTCTTTGGCATTGCCTTTCTTTGGGATTGGGATGAAAACTGACCTTTTCCAGTCCTGTGGCCACTGCTGAGTTTTCCAGATTTGCTGGCATATTGAGTGCAGCACTTTCACAGCATCATCTTTCAGGATTTGGAATAGCTCCACTGGAATTCCATTACCTCCACTAGCTTTGTTCGTAGTGATGCTTTCTAAGGCCCACTTGACTTCACATTCCAGGATGTCTGGCTCTAAGTCAGTGATCACACCATCGTGATTATCTGGGTCGTGAAGATACGACCTTTTCTGTACAGTTCTTCTGTGTATTCTTGCCACCTCTTCTTAATATCTTCTGCTTCTGTTAGGTCCATACCATTTCTGTCCTTTATTGAGCCCATCTTTGCATGAAATGTTCCTTTGGTATCTCTGATTTTCTTGAAGAGATCCCTAGTCTTTCCCATTCTGTTGTTTTCCTCTATTTCTTTGCACTGATCGCTGAAGAAGGCTTTCTTATCTCTTCTTGCTATTCTTTGGAACTCTGCATTCAGATGTTTATATCTTTCCTTTTCTCCTTTGCTTTTCACTTCTCTTCTTTTCACAGCTATTTGTTAGGCCTCCCCAGACAGCCATTTTGCTTTTTTGCATTTCTTTTCCATGGGGATGGTCTTGATCCCTGTCTCCTCTACAATGTCACGAACCTCATTCCATAGTTCATCAGGCACTCTATCTATCAGATCTAGGCCCTTAAATCTATTTCTCACTTCCACTGTATAATCATAAGGGATTTGATATAGGTCATACCTGAATGGTCTAGTGGTTTTCCCTACTTTCTTCAATTTCAGTCTGAATTTGGCAATAAGGAGTTCATGGTCTGAGCCACAGTTAGCTCCTGGTCTTGTTTTTGCTGATTGTATAGAGCTTCTCCATCTTTGGCTGCAAAGAATATAATCGATCTGATTTCGGTGTTGACCATCTGGTGATGTCCATGTATAGAATCTTCTCTTGTGTTGTTGGAAGAGGGTGTTACGACTAGTGCATTTTCTTGGCAAAACTCTATTAGTCTTGTTTTCCTCTGTTTCTTTGCATTGATTGCTGAAGAAGGCTTTCTTATCTCTTCTTACTATTCTTTGGAACTCTGCATTCAGGTGCTTATATCTTTCCTTTTCTCCTTTGCTTTTCGCTTCTCTTCTTTTCACAGCTATTTGTAAGGCCTCCCTAGATAGCCATTTTGCTTTTTTGCATTTCTTTTCCATGGAGATGGTCTTGATCCCTGTCTCTTGTACAGTGTCACAAACCTCAGTCAGTAGCATGTAGCGCGGGCGGCTACCCCACGTCCAAGGTCAGAGGCAGAAGCCGGGAGGACCCCATGCCCGAGAGTAGGCGGCCAAGAGGAATTACCCCACATCCGAGGTCAGGGGCAGCGGTCGAGAGTGCCAGGCTGCGACGGCGCAGGAACGGCCAAGAAGAGCTACCCCGCGCCCGAGGCCACGGGGGGCTGCCAGGAGGAGCAAGCTCACCTCCAAGGAGCGGTGGCTGCGCAGGCGCAGGGGGGCCTAGAGGAACTATTCCACGTTCAAGGTCAGAAGGGGCGGTGGTGAGGAGATACCCCTTGTCCAAGATAAGGAGCAGTGGCTGCGCTTTGTTGGAGCAGCCGTGAAGAGATACCCCACGTTCAAGGTAAAAGAAACCCAAGTAAGACAGTAGGTGTTGCAAGAGGGCATTAGAGGGCAGACACACTGAAACCATACTCACAGAAAACCAGTCAATCTAATCACACTAGGACCACAGCCTTGTCTAACTCAATGAAACTAAGCCATGCCTGTGGGGCCACCCAAGACGGGCAGGTCATGGTGGAGAGATCTGACAGAATGCGGTCCACTGGAGAAGGAAATGGCAAACCACTTCAGTATTCTTGCCTTGAGAACCCCATGAACAGTATGAAAAGGCAAAATGATAGGATACTGAAAGAGGAACTCCCCAGGTCAGTAGGTGTTCAATATGCTACTGGAGATCAGTGGAGAAATAACTCCAGAAAGAATGAAGGGATGGAGCCAAAGCAAAAATAATACCCAGCTGTGGATGTGACTGGTGATAGAAGCAAGGTCCGATGCTGTAAAGAGCAGTATTGCATAGGAACCTGGAATGTCAGGTCCACGAATCAAGGCAAATTGGAAGTGGTCAAACAAGAGATGGCCAGAGTGAATGTCGGCATTCTAGGAATCAGCGAACTAAAATGGACTGGAATGGGTGAATTTAACTCAGATGACCATTATATCTACTGCGGGCAGGAATCCCTCAGAAGAAATGGAGTAGCCATCATGGTCAACAAAAGAGTCTGAAATGCAGTACTTGGATGCAATCTCAAAAACGACAGAATGATCTCTGTTCGTTTCCAAGGCAAACCATTCAACATCACAGTAATCCAAATCTATGCCCCAACCAGTAATGCTGAAGAAGCTGAAGTTGAACGGTTCTATGAAGACCTACAAGACCGTTTAGAACTAACACCCAAAAAAGATGTCCTTTTCATTATAGGGGACTGGAATGCAAAAGTAGGAAGTCAAGAAACACCTGGAGTAACAGGCAAATTTGGCCTTGGAATACGGAATGAAGCAGGGCAAAGACTAATACAGCTTTGTCAAGAAAATGCACTCGTCATAGCAAACATCCTCTTCCAACAACACAAGAGAAGACTCTACACATGGACATCACCAGATGGTCAACACTGAAATCAGATTAATTATATTCTTTGCAGCCAAAGTTGGAGAAGCTCTGTACAGTCAACAAAAACAAGACCAGGAGCTGACTGTGGCTCAGATCATGAACTCTTTATTGCCATATTCAGACTTAAATTGAAGAAAGTAGGGAAAACCACTAGATCATTCAGGTATGACCTAAATCAAATCCCTTATGATTATAAAGAGGCATATATATCACTTATTGCAAAGTTACTCTAATGTTTTGGTAACTGTTTCAATACAATCAGTTTTCTTAATAGTCCTGTGTATTTAATTTTATGTCTTTAAAAACATGTTTCTGGAAAAAAAAAACACATTTCTGAATCAATAAGTGATTACAGCAAGGTAGCAGAATATAAGGTTAATACACAAAAGCCTATTGCTTTCAATGAACAATTTGAATTTTAAATTAAAAATACCATTTATATTCAGCATCCCCTAAAATGAAATACCTAAGTATTAATACAAATCTAACAAAATATAAACAAAATCTGTGTGAGAAACACTATAAAAATCTGATGAGAGAAGTAAAAGAACTTCTAGAAATAGAACTCTTCTATGAATATGGATAAGAAGATTCTATATTGTCAAGATGTCAGTTCTTCCTAACTTAATCTATAGAGTCAATGCAATCCAAAGTTCCAGCGAGTTAATTTGTGGATATTGACAAACTGAAAGTTAAACAGAAATTCAAAAGACCCAGAGTAGCTCTCACAGTATTAAAGGAGAAGAACAATGTTGAAGGACTGACACTCTCATGTTAAGACTTACTATAAAACTACAATAATCAAGACTCTGCTATTAGTGAAAGATAAATAAATCAATGTAACAGAAGAGCATGCCCAGGAATAGACGCACACAAATGCAGTCAATTGATTTTTGAGAAAGGACCAAAGGCAATTCAGTAAAGAAAGGATAGTCTTCCCAAAAATGGTATTGAAACAACTGGACAGGGAATTCCCTGGTGGCCCAGTGGTTTAGACTCCAAGCTTCCACTATAGGGGGCGAAGTTTCAATCCCTGGTCTGGAAACTAAATCCTGCATGCCTTAGGGTGTGGCCAAAAATAAATATAAATAAATAAACCTAGATACAGACTTTGCACACTTTCAGAAAAATTCACTTAAAATATATCATAGACCTAAATGTAAACTACAGAACTATAAAACTCCTATAATGTAGTATAGGAGAAAATCTAGGGAACCATGGTGATGATTTTTTGTATATGCTGAAAGCACAAGACATGGAAGAAAAAAAAATTTGATGAATTAGAAAAGTTTAAAATTTCAGATGACAGACACCATTAAAAGAATGAAAAAGTTACTCCCTTTCTCTCCCCTAGTGTTAAGAAGCATGATTTTAACAAAAGACTGGAAAGAATATCAATGCCCACCAATAGGAGTTTGGGATTGGTTATTCAATAATCCCATTAGATTGGAAACCTTACTAGTGGTACATGCAAATTGTCTTCCATCTGCCCCTCCAACTTCATTCTTCTACTTCTCTAGCCTCCTCTGGGCCCCAGAAGCTGGCCTTTGGCTTCTGTTGAGTGCAGTCAATGGGGAGCCTAGTAATAGGGCCCGAGAGAGGGAAAGTAGAATACAGGCAGTGTATTTACTTATTTTTTCCTCCACCTGTGTGTATGACTCTCTTCTTCCCAATTCAGGGAACTCCTTCCTCCCCTATCCACTTTCTTCAGGCTTAGGGATGACAGACCCACACCGGCTGGGCCCCAAGACCTTGAACTACTCCTCCTCTGCTCCCTTTACCATCCAATACCTTGGTAAACACTCCTGGTATTAAACCACTTCAAATTATCCTAAATTGATTAGGGCATCTTTCCTCCAGGGGACCTCACTGATACAGTGTAATTAAAGATGTGGGGGAATGCAAATGAGAGATAATGGTAAGACACAAAAAGCAGGCTACCAAACTGTATACAGACAAGCTCCAACTTGGCAGAAATTCTTCATAGAGGAAAAAAGAAAAAAAGGAGGATTAGCAACTAACTGCTAAAAAGATTACCTCCAGGAAGTGGGATTAAAGACTTTTTTAACTCTCCTAGTTGTATGTTTTTTGATTGGCTGAATCTTTATAACGAATGTGTTACTTCGATAATCAGAAAACATACACACAAATCAATATATGTAACATTTCTACACATTGGAAAAACTGTTCCAGACCTGGGGTGAGGCGAGACAGGATGAGGTGGGTGGTGAATTGACAGATTTTCTTTTTCTCCCTTACGCATGTCACCCTTCTCTATTTTTCAGGCGATATCCAATGGCCCTGCATTACTAATTTTATCAGGAAAAGTACTAGGTTTTATTATTTATTGATTTAATATTTTTATTTATTTATTTGGCTGCACCAGGGTCTTAGCTGTGGCATGTGAGACCTAGTTCCCTGACCAGGGATTGAACCCAGGCCCCCTGCATTGGGAGCCCAGAGTATTAGCCACTGGACCACCAGGGAAGTTCCTTTTATTTATTTTTATTTTGGCTCTGTTGGGTTTTTGTTGCAGGCCTTCTTCAGTTGCAGCCAGTGAGGGCTACTCTCTAGTTACTATGTGCAAGCTTCTCATTGCAATAGTTTCTTTTGCTGCGGAGCAAGGGCCATAGAGCACTGGCTCAGTAGTTGCGGTGCATGGGCTCTGTTGTCCCTCAGCATACGGAATCTTTCCAGACCAGGGATGGAACCCATGTCCCCTGCATTGGCAGGCAATTCTTTACCACTGAGCCACCAGGGAAGTCCAGTAGATTTTATTTTTAAACCAAAACAGAGACTGACAGACACACAGAGACAGAGACGCTTGAATGTTTGCAATGTTGACTAAAAAAATAGTCACAGCCTAAAAGTTGAGTTACATTTTATTTGGTGGAAATTTTCAGGACTTAAGTCCAGGAGGCAGCATCTCAAGTGGTCCTGGGAGAACTACTCAGAGGAGGTGGGAGGGGAAGGCAGTCAGGTTACATTGAAATTTGCATCAAGGGGTATGTAGTCTGAAGGTCAGAAGTATTTTTGTGAATTAAAGAAAATCAGATACCACAAGTTAAGGAATTTAGCACTTTTCCTTGTATGCAAAGATGGAAGAGTCTGAACTCACTGAAATCATTCCTTTCATATGCATCTCTGCTGTCTGGGGCCAGTATCCTGAGTTCCCCAGCATTCACCATAGGGAGTGGTTGCAGCTTGATGGATTCCGGATGTTGTTCTCCTTCCTGGGCTCAGAAATTCGCCTTTGGAGGGCTGGAATCACTGATGGCTGTGACATCCTTGTCTATTGATAAGGCAGGAAATACTCCATTTCTCAGTGAGAAAATGGAATAAGAAACAAACCAAGTTATTGACCGAGACAAAAACAGGACCAAAGAAGTGGAGACCAAAGGGGAGGCGAATAGAGAGGGAAGAAAGAGAAATAGAATGAAATGAGGACAGAAGAGGAAAGAGAGGAGGCACTAAATCAGATACGGGGTGGGGGGCAGTTATGGCTTAGAGATCAAGCTTTGAAGCTGGCTTGAGGACAGGCTCAAATTATGCCTCTGCTGATTATGAGCTGCATATCTTGGAGAAGCTCCTTCGTCTTACTGTGCCACGGTTTTCCCACCTGCAAATTGGAGGTATAATAGAACTATTCTTGCAGTGTCATTTTTGGAACATTAAATGATATGCTGCTGCTACTGCTGCTAAGTAGCTTCAGTCGTGTCCGACTCTGTGCAACCCCACAGACGGCAGCCCACCAGGCTCCCCCGTCCCTGGGATTCTCCAGGCAAGAACACAGGAATAGGTTGCCATTTCCTTCTCCAACACATGAAAGTAAAGAGTGAAAGTGAAGTCGCTCAGTCGCTCTTAGCGACCCCATGGACTGCAGCCTACCAGGCTCCTCCATCCATGGGATTTTCCAGGCAAGAGTACTGGAGTGGGTTGCCATTGCCTTCTCCGTTCAATGAGATGAGTACATATCAATACCTTGGAACAGGGCCTAGTAACTGTGTAAGAGCTAATCGGCATTATAGAAAAGAGATAACGACACCCAGGGTGATGAAAGTGAAAGGATACAGAAAGGGCCTGGAAGTGTTGGCAGTCAGCTGGGGTGGCATCATTGCTGGCATTGCCTCACTGTGGGTTAAAGTCCTCACATCCCTGCCTACAACCCTCTGGGCCGATCAATGGCCAGCACTGACGTTGGGAAAGCTTACCCTGCACTGGGGAAGCCCGGTTGCTCACTGGTCCCAGCTGAAACACTTAAAAGTCACCATGGAGTGGTGGGCCCGCGCACCCAGGTGGGCACCACTCTGGGCACCACTCAGAGGCCAGTGGAAGACAGGCCCTGCTGCAGTGCCAGGCAGCCAAGCCACAGTGCAGGTGAGGAGTGAGGGAAGAGAGGCTGAGGGTTGGAGGGGTGTCAGGACCCCCCTTGTCTCTTCCCCTGGGTGTGATCAGCATGGACACTGTGAATGACAGTCCTTGTGCCAGTCCAACCAGAGGCAGGGGCTTGGACTCAGGGCCTTCTCTTTGGGCTCCCTGACATCTGTCACCTCCAGCAGGAGCAGAGATGGGGCAGAGTGGTGCAGCCGCAGCAGTCATGGGATTGTGGGTCTTGGTGACTGTGGGTGTAGCTGCCGGCCCCAACGTGACTGAGCCTCAGCGCTGTCTCCTCTCACACTATCGTTCCTTGGACCCCCAGGCGCTGCTGGCTGTCAAGGCGCTGAGGGACCACTACGTGAGTGATGCTCAGAGGCCCCCGCCCCTCCGCCCCTGGCACCCCCAGGCTCAGATGTGCCAGTCTTTGTCCCAAGGGGCCCTGGCGAGCTAGAGTCTAGTAGGTGCATGGCGGATCTCAGAATGGAGAACTGTGAGCCCCGACCCCTTCCTGAGGGCTCTGGTGGTCGGGCATACAAGAACCTGAGGCGCATCACAGATGGGGGGTGGCCCTCAAGGCAGACTCGGCTCGACGTCAAGGTGCAGGCTCCGCACACAGAGTGCGGGTGTATTTCAGCTCACACATCAGAGCGCAGCCTGGTTCCGGACACGAAAACCACCACCGTCCCGACCACTCCTGATCCGCGTCCAGGAATCCTCGACGTCTCAGTGCTCCAGGGGCCCTGGCCAGGAGGCCCTGCGTCACCCCAGCGCTTGTCCCGCAGGAAGAAGAGACGCTGAGCTGGGGGCCCCAAAACTGCTCGATCCGCCCGAAGAGGAATCCTCATCGGCCGTCGGTGAGGCCCGAGGCTAGCGGGATTGTGTGTGCGGTGGGGGGCGGCTCCGGCGCCGCCCCGTCTAACTCCAGCCCGGTCCCCGCAGTCCTGTGCGATGCTCCGCCGGGTGGCCCGCGACCTCGCCGACGCCCAGGCCGTGCTGAGCAGCCTGCCGAGCCCCGAGCTCTTCCCCGGCGTCGGGCAGACCCTGGAGCTGCTGGCGGCCGCGTGGCGGGACGTGGCGGCCTGCGTGAGTGCTCGGCAGCCTGGCCCCGCGCCGCTCCCGGCTGGCTCTGCACCCCTGGTCTCAGGGCCTCGACCCGCACCGCGGAGCTGTCCCACTGAGCCCGGAAACGGGCACGGACACGAATCGCATCCTCCCGGCTTTGCTCTGCGGCCGGAAGGATGAGGGTCCGAGTCACGGGGGAAGGGACGGGAGGCTCGGGTCTCCACCGCCTTCGCTGACCTCCTTCCCCTCTCCAGCTCGAGCTGGCCCGGCCAGGCTCCTGGAGGAGGTCCCCGCGGCGGCCCGGGAGGCGTCCCAAGACTCGCCGAGCTGTGAGTGGAGCCGGCGCGAGCGCGGCTGGACCGCAGGGAGGACCGCGGGAGGTGGAGACGGGGCGGGGGTCGGGCTTGCAGCCCTGAGGGTCCGGAGTGAGGGGATCTCACGGGAAGGAGAGTCCCGACTCAGCCCCGCCCTGCCTGCTTCCCGGGCTGCAGGAGTCGCCTCGGTGCCACGAAGCCACCGTCATCTTCCATCTCCTGCGCCTGCTCGCGTGGGACCTGCGGCTGGTGGCGCACGCGGGGCCTTGTCTGTGATGCCGCCGCCGCTCCGTCTGGACCCGGAGCGCTCAGAGCGCCTGGCTGCGGGCGCTGCCCTCCTCCGTGGTCTCACTGAACCAGGGACTCTCTCAGCCTCGACCCATATGCGCTGGTGCCTGAGGCGCTCTTTCCCCAAAGACCAGGAAGAGTCCCTGGGAACCAGCGGTATTCCCGTGGGATGCGTTGCCCTAAGAACCTCTCAGGAAAAGACTGGAGTCCGTGTCTGCCTTGGTCGCTGACCACCACCACAGACCGTGGGCCGGTTTCTACTTCTGTAGTTACAGGAACCCCTGTCCCATGACAGGTTCCGATCCCAGCTTTGAACCTTCAGTCGCCTTGAGAGTCCATGAATCTGTGACTCTTGGACCGGTTTCTACTTCTGCAGTTACAGGAACCCCTGTCCCATGACAGGTCTCGATCCCAGCTTTGAACCTTCAGTGGTCACCTTGAGAGTCCATGAATCTATGACTCTTGGAGCTCCCCCTCTGGGGAGGCCTCATTCCCTGAGGGACTGGGTAGTGAAGGGGCCAAAAGCCCTTCTGAGAAGCAGTTTGTTTGTTTGTTTTTAATTCCATAACTTGTGTGTTTTGTATTGATGAAGTTTCTATGTATTTGCTATTCTGTCTTCTGTTGTTAATTAATTGCCAATTATTAAATATTTTTTGCATTTTTATTGGTTGTTTCTCCTGTAATCCTTTTGAGGAGGGCTGTTGAGCACAGAATGCTGAGACAGGGAAATCAGGTGACTTGAGTTTCGGTTCTGTCCCTACCACTTCATAATCGTGTCTCTGGACAAATTCTCTTTGAGCTTTAGTTTTCTCATCCATGGTATGGCATTATTGCACTTCTCTTGCAGTGAGTAATATACATTGAAATAATGTTTCTGAAACTTCCAGCTGAAGTCATGGAATGGCAGTAATAATTGATCTCCATTAAATCATCACACATATAAATGCAAAACAATTGGACTTTAAAAATTTGTCAAGGGATTTCCTTGGTGGTCCAGTGGTTAAGATGCTGGGCTTCCAGTGCATGGGGCTTGAGATGGATCCCTGGTTGGAGAATTAAGATCCTATTTGTTTCACCGTGGGGCAAAAAAAAAAAAGTCTGAACCTGTGGATGAACAATTTTTATGGACAGTCACAAGGCCTATTTACCAAGGTCACACAACTAGTGATGGTCAGAGCCTGGTTTGAACCCCAGAATCCCTAACTCCAGCTCCCAGCTCCTACCTGGTATCTCAGAGAGTAAATAATCTGCCGGCAATTGAAGAAACCCAGATTCAATCCCTAGGTCAGGAAGATCCCCTGGAGGAGGAAATGGCAACCCACTCCAGTATTGTTGCCTGGCAATCCCATGGACAGAGGAGCCTGGAAGGCCACAGTTCAAGAGTTCAAAGAGTCGGAGGTGACTACACGAACACTTTCACTTTCTTCCCAAGCTCTTAACCACTGCCCTGAACTTTCTTTGTAAGAGAAGCACTATGATGTTTAAGAATTTTGAGGTATTTTGTCAATTTTCAGGATTCCTTTTAGCAATGTCTCCTCCCCGGATATACTGCTACTGCTAAGTCACTTCAGTCTTGTCCGACTCTGTGCGACCCCATAGACAGCAGCCCACCAGGCTGCCCCGTTCCTGGGATTCTCCAGGCAAGAACACTGGAGTGGGTTGCCATTTCCTTCTCCAATGCATGAAAGTGAAAAGTGAAAGTGAAGTCACTCAGTCGTGTCCGACTCTTAGCGACCCCATGGACTGTAGCCTACCAGGTTCCTCCATCCACGGGATTTTCCAGGCAAGAGTACTGGAGTGGAGTACTTCTCCATCCCCTGATATAAGGTCTCTGCAATTGACAGAACTGACCAAAACACTGGTAGGTGCCTTGGGCACATCGCATTAGTATTCAAAGATATTCCCAGCTGAAGACTTTGGTCCACCCTCTCTCTGGAATTACAAATGAAGGAAAGAGCGGGTGGAATAGTCGAAAGGACTCCACATCTTCTACTGGAAAAATCCAACTCCCTCCAAGTCCAGGAGCACTAACTACACTGGGGCTGCTGAGTGCAGTGGCTATTTTCTGGTTTCAGACAAAATTCAGTTCACATCCTGCCTTCACTGATTATTTGCTGTGTGACCATGAACAACTTTCTTAAGGTCTCTGGGTCCCCCACCCCCACCCCCTGCCTTTTGTATTTGAAATGTAGATTAAAGCATGGATGACTTGGTGCTATCGTGAGTATTCAAGACCACACTGCAGCAGAGAAATAGACAGGCTCACAAAAGGAGGCGGTTCTCTCTCTTTTTTCTTTTGCACTGACTGTTTCCTTTTCTTAGAAGGCTTCCTCTCAGATCTCCACAGAGCTGCCTCCCTCACTTCTTTAGGGCTGCCCTCAAGTGTCATTTCCTTACCTTATTTAATGCAACTTTCTCTTCCACTCTGCTCTCAACCCTGGTTCATTTCTTTCATTTTCATTATCTGATGTTATCTAACATAATACATTCCACATGCCTAATCCCCCCATCCCATACTCTCTGGTACCTTTTTCTTGTTAAAAAAAAAAAAAAAAAAACTTCATGAAGGATTGTTTTATGTCTTTTATTTTTTTAATGATCTCTTCCTTGCGCCTTAAAAGGGTCTGACCCAAAGTGAGGGAGGGGGTGAGTAATTACTTAGTGAATGAATGAAGTCATTTTTCTCAAACCCAGTTGATTTCCCAGAAGTCTTGGTCACACCCCGATTTCATAGCAGATCCTCCTATTCCTGTGCCTGACAATCAGAGTACAGGTTAGTGCAGGCTCCGCCCCTCCCCCATTCTGTCACTATCAGTACCAGGTGGGGAGGGGCTGGTCTCAGTTACAGAGTGTTTCTGCCTTTCTGACCCCCTTCTCCTCACCCTCAACAGCACCCCTGGATCTTCTCCATCCTCTGAGCAGCCTCCCTCTTGGAAGGTCCAGGTTGTTCATGGTAACACCTCCTACAGGTGCCTTTTCCTTCCTCTTCCTGCACTGGGGCAGCTGCAGAAGAGAAAATCCCTCTGTCCCCTCCCCAGCCAGTCTTAAATCAGCCTGGTCCCTGCAGGAGAACGCCCCCACGCCTTGTGGGGCTGAAGCTGTCCCCATCCTGATTTTGTCTTCATTACTCACTCATTACTTCATTATTCATTCGAGGTGAGAATGAACTGATGTCATTTTATCTTCCGCTCAGTTGCTCACCTGGCCCGCTGGCTCCGCCTTGCTCTGGGCTTTCCCAGCCCGGGCCTCCCCTGGTGGCCACTGTCAGCCTTTACCTGTATTTTCACTTTTCCTTCATCAGCTGGGATTGCCCGGCTGCACAGGCTAAAAGCTGCACCATGGAGCTCAGGCAGCACTTACACCTCAGACCAGACGGAGCTGGAAGTTCAGAGACACGAATAGAGCAACGAGCCGAGATCCAGAAGACGAGGCTGAAGTCAGAGACACCAGACAAGACTGAGATCCCAGGCAACAGCCTCAGAGTGGACACTTGATCCCCCATTCTGACAGAGACCAGAGAGCAGGAATGAAGCTGGGTGAGCCCCCGCACCATTGTCTGGGACCCTCGCCTCCCCAGAGCCTGCACCCTCTCTCCCTGATGCCCTCCCTCCCCTCACCTTTCTATCCTTCCTTAACCAGACATGGCCCCAGGCTGCACGCTGGTGCTGGTGCTGATGCTGACGACCATGGCGCTGAGCAGGACAGGAGCAGTTCCTGTGCCCTCTGCCCCCAGGGCCCTCCCACCTGCCAGGGGCTGCCACATGGCCCAGTTCAAGTCTCTGTCCCCTCAAGAGCTGCAGGCCTTCAAGACGGTCAGGGATGCCTTTGTGAGTCTCCCCACCCCTCCTGCAGTGGGTGAGCCCCCAGCCCCCTCCTGTGGGTTCCTAGACTACCTGGGCTGCAGGCGAGTCTGCCCCCCTCCACGGGCCTGACCGCCCCCCTCCCCGCTGTGGGTGATCTCCTGTCCTGCACTGGATGAGCCTCTGCCATCCTTTGGGAAGATAACCTCCCCTCCTCTGTGGCTGGCCATCCTCCGGTCTCCCTGGGGTAACCCCTCCGTCCCTCCCGCTCTGATCCGACCTTGCCCTTGCTCTCTAGGAAGACTCGCTCTTGCAGAAGGACTGGGACTGCAGCGCCCGCCTGTTCCCCAGGACCCGGGACCTGAAGCACCTGCAGGTGAGTTGGGAAAGTCAGCCCCACCTGCCCTCACCTGCTCTGGCTCCGCAGGTGCCCCCTCACCTCCTCCTTCTCACGTGTCCTTCTCTCCCTGCCCTCCCCAGCCCTCTCCCACCGCTTCTGCTCAGCCAACCACGTGGACTGTGTGTCTCACCTGACCCTGCTTCCCCTCCCTCTGTCCCTCCCCCTGTCCCCCTCACCTGCCCCCTCACCTGTCCCCCTCACCTTCCCCCTCACCTGTCCCCTCACCTGCCCCCTCACCTTCCCCCTCACCTGTCCCCTCACCTGCCCCCCACCTGCCCCCTCACCTGCCCCCTCACCTGCCCCCTCACCTGGTCCCTCTCACGTGCAGCTCTCACGTGTCTTCTGTCTCCTCCTCAGGTGTGGGAGCGCCCCGTGGCTCTGGAGGCAGAGCTGACCCTGACACTGACGGTCCTGGAGGCCATGGCTAACTCATCCCTGGGCCACAGCCTGGAGCAGCCCCTTCTCACGCTGCAGCACATCCACTCCAAGCTCCAGGCCTGTGTGAGTGCTGGGGCCCCCGGCCGGGTCTGGGCTCTGACAGCCTGGATGTCCCCCTCGGTCCCCGGCTCTGCCTCACAGCCTCACCTCTCTCTCCTCTGCCCACAGGTCCCAGCTCAGCCCACGGCAAGCTCCAGGCCCCGGGGCCGCCTCCATCACTGGCTGCACCGCCTCCAGGAGGCCCAGAAGAAGGTGAGTGAGCGGAGAAGGCAAACTGATGTCCGGGGCAGCTGATATCCCAGACGTGGGAGATTCTGAGCCATTCCCCTCTTCCCTCAGGAGTCCCAGGACTGCCTCGAAGCCTCTGTGATGTTCAACCTCCTCCGCCTCCTCACCCGGGACCTGAAATGTGTTGCCAGCGGAGACCAGTGTGTCTGACCCCGGAGACCTGCCTGCAACCTTGCTACCTTTTTAGATATTTTTTATGCATCAAAACCAGTTTTTTTTTTAATTTATTGCCTCCAAGTAATTATTTCTTTATTTATGGATGACATTTCTCAAACTCAGACCCAGTATGTTTATTTTTCTACTTTTATAAAAAATGTACAAATAAACAAAGAGAAAATGATCCTTCCTCTGGTGTGGGTCTCTGTATTTGTGTATGTGAATTTTGGGGGGAGGGTGCCACAACAAATTCTCACAAATTGAATGACTCCACAGAACACAAATTCATTATCTCACAGTTACACGGGTCAGGAATCTGGGTGGGCTTGGGTAGTTTCTCTGCTGTGGGTCTCACAGGCTAAGTCAAAGTGTGGCTGGCTGGATAGTTTCAGAGGCTCAGGAAAGGATCCCCTTTCAAACTCATTTAGGTTGTCAGCAGGATTCTGTTCCTTATGGTTGTCAGACTAAAGTTTCATTTCCTTTGCTGTGATGGCCCATCCTTAGCTCTCAGTCCATTAACGAGGACCCCAGATCTCAGAGTCAGCAATCATGAGTCAAATCCTTCTTACGCTTGCAGTCCCTCTCATTTCTCCCTTTGCCACATTTCTCTTCCACCTGGGAAATTTCTCTGCTTTTAAGAACATGTGAGGTACCATTTCACGCCAATCAGAATGGCTGCTATCCAAAAGTCTACAAGCAATAAATGCTGGAGAGGGTGTGGAGAAAAGGGAACCCTCTTACACTGTTAGTGGGAATGCAAACTAGTGTGGAGATTCCTTAAAAAAACAGAAATAGAACTGCCATATGACCCAGCAATCCCACTGCTGTGCATACACACTGAGAAAACCAGAATTGGAAGTGACACATGTACCCCAATGTTCATTGCAGCACTGTTTATAATAGCCAGGGCAAAGAAGCAACCTAGATGTCCATCGGCAGACAAATGGATAAGAAAGCTGGGGTACATATACACAATGGAGTATTACTCAGCCATTAAAAAGAATACATTTGAATCAGTTCTAATGAGGTGGGTGAAACTGGAGCCTATTATACAGAGTGAAGTAAGCCAGAAAGAAAAACACCAATACAGTATACTAACGCATATATATGGAATTTAGAAAGATGGTAATGATAACCCTGCATGCAAGACAGCAAAAGAGACACAGATGTATTAACAGTCTTTGGACTCTGTGGGAGAGGGCGAGGGTGGGATGATTTGGGAGAATGGCACTGAAACATGTATAATATCATATGTGAAATGAATTGCCAGTCCAGGTTTGATGCATGATACAGGGTGCTTGGGGCTGGTACACTGGGATGACCCAGAGGGATGGGATGGGGAGGGAGGTGGGAGGGGGGTTCAGGATGGGGAACACATGTACACCCATGGCAGATTCATGTCAATGTATGGCAAAACCAATACAATATTGTAAAGTTAAATAAAAAAAAAAAAAGAACGTGTGTACAGATTGAGTCTACTCAGGGAATCCAGGATAATCTCTCTATTTCAAAGTCCATAAATCTTAATTACATCTTCAGATCCTTTAATTACACCTGCATGTGTAATAGGATTTATCCATAGGTCAGGGATGGGGGGTTGGTGGTTTTTTTTTTTTTTTTGATCCCCGCCCCCGGAGAAGGCAATGGCAACCCACTCCAGTACTCTTGCCTGGAAAGTCCCACGGACGGAGGAGCCTGGTAGGCTGAAGTCCATGCAGTAGCTAAGAGTCGGACACGATTGAGTGACTTCACTTTGACTTTTCACTTTCCTGCATTGGAGAAGGAAATGGCAACCACTCCAGTGTTCTTGCCTGGAGAATCCCAGGGACAGGGGAACCTGGTGGGCTGCCGTCTATGGGGTCTCACAGAGTCAGACACGACTGAAGTGACTTAGCAGCAGCAGCAGTAGCATTGATCCTCCCACAGTACCTATGTGATGGTGTGACAGTCTCACTAGAAAGCATTCTTTTTTAAATCCCTTCATTTTAATTTATTTAAAATTTTTATTATTATTAGTTTGTTTTTTTTTTAGCCATGTTTGGGCTTGTGGGATCTTAGTTCCCTGACCAGGGATCAAACTCGCACCCCTTGCACTGGATGCGCAGAGTCTTAACCACTGAACCACCAGGGAATTCCCTAGAACGCATTCTAACTAATATTAACTAAAAATGCCTTACTAATGAGAACACTTATTACTATATAGGATGAGAAATCTCGAACAGTGGGGCCCATTTAAGATGAGCTGTTCAGTATGGTCTCCAGATCACATGTAGCTATCATATTTGAGAGGTAGCCAGTACAAGCAGAGCTGTGCTCTAAGTATAAGATATCATCCAGAATTTAACGACTTCTTGTTTTTCTTATTTTTATTTTTTTTCAGATGATGCCTGCCAAGTTTCTCTACTGTACAGTTACTATTTTCCTCTTTGAAGTAAATAAGGATGTGGGGAGACTTTGATACCATGTAAATCCCTATTACTTCTCAAACTCTGACCCATTTGTTTTAGCATCTATGAATGGAGTTTGCCTTACTGTTACTGTGCTGATAAGTCGATTCAGTTGTGTCTGACTCTTTGCGACCCCATGGACTGTAGCCCGCCAGGCTCCTATGTCCATGGGATTCTCCAGGCAACAACTCTGCAGTGGGTTGCCATGCCCTCCTCCAGGGGATCTTCCTGACCCAGTGATCAAACCCATATCTCTTAAGTCTCCTGCATTGGCAGGTGGGTTCTTTACCACTAGTGCCACATGGGAAGCCCCAAATAAGTGCTAGTTACTCAGCTGTATCCAGCTCTTTGTGACCCCATGGACTAGCCCACCAGGCTCCTCTGTCCTGGAATTCTCCAGGCAAGAATATTGGAGTGGGTAGAACACCAGCAAATGGCTTCTCTGCCACCATCGACTGAACTTTAACCCACCCACAGTGGGTGCAAGAGACACTAGTTCTTCCCCAAGACTAGAACACATTCCCTGGATGCATCCATTTCTGCAGGATGCACGGCCACAGAATATCATCTCGGGTGGTCAGTAGAAGACTTGGTTCCTGGGTCACTTTGGTCACTGACCCCCACATACCAGGAACCAGTCTAACTTACATAATTGCGTGGGTTCCTCTAACCATTACAGGGCTGGTCCTCTGATTTGAACCTTCAATGCCTTTGGGGGATTCTATGAATCTGTCACTCTTGGCTCTCCCCACCCAAGCAAGTCTCATTCCCTGAGGGATCTGGGGATCACAGATGTCAAAGTTCACAGTTATAATACTCGGGGTCCTGCTATTTATGTGTCCCTGTGTTTGCAAACCCCGTGTCCCTGGTGGTATTCTTTTCTCCTAGTGTCAGTTCATTTTCATTTATTAAGTGGTGTTACACTTACTAGTGAGAGCAATCATTCTGAAACAGTCAGAGTGGAGGAAGCCTGACTTTGAACTTGGACCTGAATTTGATACCCAGATGGGACATTTACAAGTCACTCTGCTGAGTGACTTGTCGTAATATATTTACCTTTCCTGGCCTCTAGATTTCTTCATCTGAAAATAACTTAAGGGGACTTCCTTGGTGGTCCAGTGACTAAGACTCCTTGCTCCCAATGCAGGGGGTCCGGGTTTGACCCCTGGTCAGGGAACTGGATCCCACAAGCTGCAACAAGAGTTCGAATGCCACATCTAAAGATCCTGTTTTCCCCAACAAGGATAGAAGATCCATGTGCTTCGACTAATAAAAATTGTAAAAAATTTTTTTAAAGAAAACAACTTAAGAATCCCTCACTTTGAAAGTTTCATTTATTCATCCCTGCAGCCATTCACTCATTCTACACAGACAGTGTTTCCTAGTTGCCTGCTACTTGCCAGTATTGTGGATACAGAGCCACAGGTCCCTATCCTCCCAGGAACTTCAGTCTGGGGAGGACTCTGGTCACTAAAGTTTGAGAAACAGAAAGAAGGCCAGTGTGCTGGAGTCCAGAACTCCTCAGAGGGATGGCTGGGAGTGAGGTTAGACAGGCAGATCGGGACCAGGGTCTTTGGTGTCTGTGAAATCTTTAAGCATTTGGATTTTTCTGTAAGATACACAGGGAGCCATTGCAGAGTTTTAATCAAAGATACAACTGCTCAGATTTATGTTTCTAAAAGTTCAGGCCTCAGAAGAGGAGAGCTCCCTGCAGTACCTAAGAGTAGATGAGGGAGCTTGGGTGAGAGGTGATGGTGACATGTATTCAAGTAAAGAGGTTCTTCCATAGATTAGAAACAATATATGCAAAGAGATTAGCATCTCATGTGATGAACAGAAGTATCTCAAGTCTGAGAAAGGATGGTGGTCATGGTTGAAAATGTGAGCTCTGAGGTCAGAGAGATCTTGCAATCTCAACCAACGCTCACTTAGTTACTGCTCGACCTGGGGCAAGTCAGTTAAGCTTTTAGTTTCCAATCAGTAAAATAAATTATAATATCCTGCCCCCATTGGGAGGTAGTGGGAATTAAATGTGTTAAATCATGTCAAGTACCAAGACACAATCCCTGGCATAACATAAGGACTCGTTATTAAATCAATTTATCATCATTAAAAAATTTTTTTCTAACGTGTGAACTGTTGAATAAGAGAGGAAGCTCTATCTTAAGGCCCTATCACTAAAATGGTTAAAGGAGACACGGTTGTGGGCAGCCCAGCAAAATTTCTCAGGTCATTCTTTTCAGCACAGCCCCTTCCCCAATTATTCTTTTCTTTAAAAATAGTTTATATATTTTTTATTTTTGGCCGTGAAATGTAGCTTGCTGGGAACTGGATCAGGGATCAGGAATTGAACCTGTCACCCACACAATGGAAACACGGAGTCCTAACTACTGAACTGCCAGGGAATTCTTCTCCCCGCTCCCCTCCATCAGCGTCATTCTTGATTGACCTAAACCTACCTGCGCTAGTGCTCTTGCTGGGGACTATCGTAGGCTTGACCAGGTGACTGTATCAGCCACGATCCTCTCCATCCTCTGCTGCTTCTGCTGCTGCTAAGTCGCTTCAGTCGTGTCCGACTCTGTGCGATCCCATAGACGGCAGCCCACCAGGCTCCCCAGTCCCTGGGATTCTCCAAGCAAGAACACTGGAGTGGGTTGCCATTTCCTTCTCCAATGCATGAAAGTGAAAAGTGAAAGTGAAGTTGCTCGGTCATGTCCGATTCTTAGCGACCCCATGGACTGCAGCTTACCAGGCTCCTCTGCCCATGATATTTTCCAGGCAAGAGTACTGGAGTGGGGTGCCATTGCCTTCTCCGCTCGATCCTCTAGGGAGACCAAATGATCAGATAGGGCAAGAGATTTACTGAAGCCACAACTGTACAAGATGCGGGTGCATATCTAAGAGAAACCAACAGAGGGCAGCACCCCCAGCCCAGCCAACAGCCCTAAGCTACCACCGTTCCTAAACCAGAAGGGACCTGGGAGGGAGTGATTCCCAGTCCCCGGACACAAATTCTTGCAACATCACTGCTGCCAACCCAGCCGGGAGCTAGCCAGGAGAGTCAATATGCACCTGCTCTCTTTTCCTCCCTCCTGTTTTCTGCTAACACCTCCCATGGCTGAACCCAGCTGGAAGGCAGAAGGCAAGGGAGTCCCAACGGATGTAATCCACACACTCCCACCTAGAGCAGAGCGGAGAGTGAATCTAGAGGGAAAAGAGAGGACATGTTTTGGGACTTCGCTGGCGGTACAGTGGTTAGGACTCTGCGTTTCCACTGCAGGAGGACGGAGTTTGATCCCTGGTAGAGAAACTAAGATCCCATCATATCACAAAGTGTGCCAAAAGAAGAAGAAGAAGAGAGACAGGAAACTTTTCACAGGGGTCGGATTCTGACCCATGCTGAGGGGAATTTGGCTTGAGAGGAGGTGACTGCTCTAAGAAAGATTTTATGATCTCTCTTGTGGTAGGCTGAAAAGCGACTCTCCCAGAGACATCCACAGCCCAACCCTGGGGACCTATAAAAGTGACCTTACTTGTGGAAGGGATAAAAAAAAGATTTTTTAAGGATGTGATGATTAAATTAAGTATTTTGAGATGAAATTATCTTGAATTATCAGGCTGAGACGGAAATGCTCAGGCAAGCATCATCATAAGAGAGATATAAAGGGAGAATCCCTAGGAGAGATGGTCCAATTGCTCTGGGACCCCAGAAGTCATCAAAAAATGTCCTCCCAAATAATTTTGTCCACTTACTCAATAAATATCTGCTCTGTGCCAGGCCCTGAACTGGGTGATGAGGGGACATTGTGATGACAAAGAGAGCCCAGGTCCTGCCCTCACAGAGTTCGCAGTCTGGTTACTCTCAAACTCTCCAGCACTTGATTTTCATTAGTTTCTTTATTTTGTTTTGTTTGTTTGGGGTTGTGTTGGGTCTTTGTCATGGTGCACTGGCTTCCCTATTTCAGAGCATGCCTGGCATGTGGGATTTTAGTTCCCTAACGTGAACGTGAACATGAAGTTGCTTAGTCGTGTCCGACTCTTTGCTACCCCATGGACTGTAGCCTACCAGGCTCCTCTGTCCATGGGATTTTCCAGGCAATAATACTGGAGTGGATTGCCATTTCCTTCTCCAAGGGATCTTCCCAACCCAGGGATCAAACCCAGGTCTACCCACATTGTAGACAGACGCTTTACTGTCTGAGCCACCAGGGAAGTCCATCCTAACCAGGGATCAAATCTACATCCACCGCATTGGAAGATGGATTCTTAACCACTGGACCACTAGAGAAGTCTCAGCACTTGCTTCTTTAAATCCTCCTGTTTAAAGTCATTCAGGGGGATGAATAATGGTGTCTTATTGTGATTTTGTCATTGTTGTTTTTCACTCACTAAGTCACGTCCAACTCTTTGTTACCCCATGGACCATAGTACCCCAGGCTCCTCTGTCCTCCACTATCTCCTGGAGTTTGCTCAAACTCATGTCCATCGAGTTGGTGATGCCATCCAACCATCTTATCCTCTGGCGTCCCCTTCTCCTCCAGCCTTCAATCTTTCCCAGCATCTAGGTCTTTTCAAATGAGTCAGCTCTTCGCATCAGGCGGCCAAAGTATTGGAGCTTCAGCTTCAGCATCAGTCCTTCCAATGAATATTCTGGGTTGATTCCCTTTAGAATTGACTGGTTTGATCTCCTTGCAGTCCAAGGGACTCTCAAGAGTCTTCTCCAACACCACAGTGTGAAAGCACCAATTCTTTGATTTAAAATTACATTTCCCTAATGACCAGGGACAGGGGAGCCTGGTGGGCTGCCGACTATGGGGTCCCACAGAGTCGGATACGACTGAAGTGACTTAGCAGCAGCAATGACTAACAATGAGCATGCTTTCCTATTGTTATCTGCAATCCATATATCTTCATTGATGAAGTGTCTGTTCAAATGTTTTTTTCTCAGTTTTGTTGGGTTCTTTGGCTTATTACTGAGTTTCAAGTTTTCAAAAACATATTCTGGATAAAACGCCTTTATTCAAAAATAGTTTTGCAAATATCTTCTCCCCCTCCATGGCTTGTCTTTTCATGTCTTCACTGTGTCTATTTTTTATGTATAGTTTATATGTATTCTTGAGATACAAATGACATATAGTAAATGGCACATATTTAAATTTACAACTTGATCACTTTTGACATATGAACTCATCTGTGGAACCACCACCACAATCAAGATAATAGCCATATCAGTAACCTCTATAGTATTGTCCTGCAACTTTGTAATTCTTCCCTTCCTTGCTAATTTATAAAAATAATTAATTGACTTTATTTTTGGTTGCACTGGGTCTTAATTGCTGCACACGGGCTTTCTCTAGATGCTGCAAGCTGGGCTTCTCTGCACTGTGATGCATGGGCTTCTCGTTGTGGTGATTTCTCTTGTTGTGAAGCACAGGCCTTAGGCGCACAGGCTTCAGTAGTTGTGGCTTGTGGGTTCTAGGGTGCGGGCTCAGTAGTTGTGGCCCACGGGCTTAACTGTTCTGCAGCATGTGGAATCTTCCCAGGCCAGGGATCAGACCCATGTCCCCCTGCATTGGCAGATGGATTCTTATCCACTGTACCACCAGGGAAGGACCTGCGCCGCCTTGCTTATTAACCCACTTCTGAATAAGTCAGAAAAATATCACAAACTGGGTGACTCATTTATATCATTAGGGCCTCAGAAACCACTCACGCTGGGCCAAGCCTTTCTCTGCAGGCTGAGGCAGCACCCATGGACATCATTAGGCAGAGAGACTGTTCATCTGGGGGCTTTTTCTCTCTTATTTTTTTATGTTTTTGTGGCTTCCATGATACATTACCACACATTTAGCCATTTAAAACAACACATGTTTATTATTTTACAGTTTCTGTAGATGGGAATTTTGAGTGGGCTCCACTGGGTCCTCGGCCTAGGATCTGTCACCAGGCCAAAATCAAGGTGTTATCAGGGCTGCCTTCCTTCCTGGAGGCTCAGGGGAATAATCTGTTTCTAAGCTCAAACACGTTGCTGGTAGAATTGTCCCCACACTGTAGGACCGAGCTCTTGCTTCCTCCCTAGGTGTCCAGCAAGAATCGGTCTTACTCTCAGAGGCTGCCTACATTCCTTCTGGTGGTGACTATGTGGGCCTCTTCCAGCAACCCTGGCTGGAATCCTTCTCACACTTTGAACCTCTCTGATTTCTCCTTCAGGATTGATTCTCTGACCCCAGCCACAGAAAGTCCTCTGCCTTTATAGGGTTCATGGGATTAGACTGAACCCACTCATATAAGCTCCCTGGTGGCTCAGACAGTAAAGAATCTGCCTGCAATGTGGCAGACCCGGGTTCAATCCCTAGGTTGGGAAAACTCCCTGAAGAAGGGAATGGCAACCCACTTCAGTATTCTTGCCTAGGAAATTCCATGGACAGAGGAGCCTGATGGGCTACAGTCCATGGGATCACAAAGAGTCAGACAGAACTGAGTGATTAACACTTTGGCTCAGATGACCCAGGATAATCTCTCTATTTTATTGCCTGAAACATCAATTACATGTGCAAAGTCTTTTTTGCCATGTAACATACTGCTGTCACATTTTTTTAATATATTTGGCCATGCCACTCGGCTTGCGGTTTCTTAGTTCCTCCACTAGGGATTGAACCCAGGCCCTCAGCGGTGAAAGCGTGAATTTCCCTGTCGTTCACTTCTGTCTTATCCATCCAACAACTGTCTCAGGTCCTGTTATCTCTTCCAATCGACCTGGATTTGCTCAAACTACCCCAGCCTCTCAGTCTTCTAGATTCACCCCAGTTCTTCACTCAACCCCTACAATCTGTCCCCCAGCCTCACCTGCCTACCACAATTGCTAGTGGTAAAATTTTGGGGCAGCCTTTTGTTGAGGGGCCAGAAGGGTTCATTGGTCAAGAGGCATCCTTTCCAACCTCCCTCCACTGTGTCATCGTGAAGCTGGAAATCAAAAAACCTTTCTCAGACCCCTTTCCCGTTAAGCTCTGGATGCAAGTTAGTTTTGGCCAATGAGATGTAATCTAAGAGATTTAAAAGGCAGGAGTGAGACATAGACCTTCCTCCCACTGTCTTGATTTTGTTCTGCAGCAGGATCCCAGTTGGGCTTCCTAGGTGGCACTAGTGGTAAAGAGTCTGCCTGTCAATGCAGGAGACACAGAAGACTTGGGTTCCATCCCTGGCTTGGGAAAATCCCCTGGAGTAGGAAATGGCACCCCATTCCTGAATTCTTGCCTGGGAGATCCCATGGGCAGAGGAGCCTGGGGGGAGGCTATAGTCCATGGGGCCACAAAGAGTCAAGTACAACTGACCACATACATGCGCGCATGCACACACACACACACACACACACACACACACACACACAACATTCCAGTAAATTCCTACCCATTCACAAGTGTCAAGAATCAGTAGGACAGGACTTCCCTGGTGGTCCAGTGATTAAGACTCTGTGCTCCCAATTCAGGGGGTACAGGCTCCATCCCTAGTCAAGGTTAGATCTCAATGCCAAGTGGCTGGACCAAACAAGAAGCGGTAGAACAACCTCATAATCACTGAGTCCCAACACAGGATGTATTGTTGAAGTCATCAGTTTCAATGATAACCTTGTGATCTTCCATCTCCACCTATTTGTGGCAGAGGGATCAGTCAGGGTCCAGTCAGGAAAGTGGAACCCCTCTAGGTTATTTCAGGCAAGAAGGTTTTAAATTCAGATATTTGTGCAACTGGAGACGATCACTTGACTACTAAGCGAAGTAAGTCTAAACATGAAAGACAAATACCATATCACTTATATGTGCAATCTAAAATGTGGCACAAATGAGCTTATCTGTGAAGCAGAATCGGGGCCACAGAAAACAGACTGGTGCTTGCCAAAGGGAGAGGATGGGACTGGGGGTTTGGGATTGGCAGATGCAACCTTGTATAGATCAGATCAGATCAGATCAGTCGCTCAGTCGTGTCCGAGTCTTTGCGACCCCATGAATCGCAGCACACCAGGCCTCCCTGTCCATCACCAACTCCCGGAGGTCACTCAGACTCACGTCCACCGAGTCAGTGATGTCATCCAGCCATCTCATCCTCTGTCATCCCCTTCTCCTCCTGCCCCCAATCCCTCCCAGCATCAGAGTCTTTTCCAATGAGTCAATTCTTCGCATCAGATGGCCAAAGTATTGGAGTTTCAGCTTTAGCATCATTCCTTCCAAAGAAATCCCAGGGCTGATCTCCTTCAGAATGGACTGGTTGGATCTCCTTGTATATATAGAATGGATAAATAAGATCCTAGTGTATGCACAGGGAACTATATTCAACATCCTGTGATAAACCATAAAGGAAAAGAATATGAAAAAGACTATATATGTGTGTGTGTGTGTGTGTGTTGTGTCCTTTTTTGTATTCTTGTACATGTATACATATATACATGCATGCTAAGTTGAACCCACATCATATATATACATATATATTAATAACTAAGTCACTTTTCTGTATAGCAGTAATTAATATAACATTGTAATTTAACTATACTTCAATAAAAAATAAAACTTTAAATACATCAGTTCAGTTCAGTTCAGTCACTCAATCGTGTCCGACTCTTTGCAACCCCATGAACCACGGGATGCCAGGCCTCCCTGTCCATCACCAACTCCCAGAGTTTACCCAAACTCATATCCATTGAGTGGGTGATGCCATCCAACCATCCCATCCTCTGTCATCTCCTTATTCTCCTGCCTTCAATCTTTCCCAGCATCAGGGTCTTTTCAAATGAGTCAGCTCTTCACATCAGGTGGTCAAAGTATTGGAGTTTCAGCTTCAGCATCAGTCCTTCCAATGAACACCCAGGACTGATCTCCTTTAGGATGGACTGGTTGGATCTCCTTGCAGTCCAAGGGACTCTCAAGAGTCTTCTCCAACAGCACAGTTCAAAAGCATCAATTCTTCAGCACTCAGCTTTCTTTATAGTCAGATTAATTGGTTGCATAGGTGTTGGAAGGCTGGAGGAACAAAAAAAAAAAAGATGTCAGGGTAACCCAAAGATTGTAATGAAATAAATCCACTATCACCTCTAGGTCTGAAGGAGCAAAGGAAGTCAGGTGGTACTCCCAGAATCCAGGGTCTTAGAGATGAGATCCCACTTGGTGGATTCCAAGATTACCACAAGCTGGGGCTGGGATCTCCAAGGAGGCACCAAGGCAGTTCAGCTCTGGCCTCTGAAGGGAGCCCCTGCAATAGGTGCCCAAGCTCCAAAAGAGGACTGTGAAGCTGGTTTTCTGATATTTGAATGCAGATTCCTTGCAGCTGGTTCTTTGATCATCCAGGGTGCCTGATATATTATCCTGCTGGTATATTTGTAGGGGGGAATGTGAAAGTGAAGTCGCTCAGTCATGTCCGACTCTTTGCGACCCCATGGACTGTAGCCTACAACACTCCTCCATCCATGGGATTCTCCAGGCAAGAGTACTGGAGTGGGTTGCCATTTCCTTCTCCAGAGGATCTTCCCAACCCAGGGATCGAACCTGGGTCTCTCACATTGTAGGCAGATGCTTTACCATCTGAGCCACCAGGGAACCCAAGGAAACGTACAAAGTAGCTAGGACTGGGAACACTGCAGTATTCCAGCTGAAACTAGAGCTATCCATTGTGTAGTAGATGCCCTGATAAACGACCCAAACTCCCATTCAGGAATGACGAACTTACTTCTCCAGGTGTTGGGAATGCTTAAAGAGAGCCGTCAGCTCTCTTTAGGAATTGCCTAGGCTGAATAAAACTGCTTTGCCTAAATTCACACCTCACTCCAGTGTAGCCAATAACTGATGAACAGGAGATGTAAAGACCCAGGAGTCCAACAGGAGTCCAACTCAATACAGGAGTGTGATTCAAGACAATTTGAAGAGCCATCCAGAGCCCCCGGAAGGTCTGCTGCTGCTGTTGCTGCTAAGTCGCTTCAGTCGTGTCCGACTCTGTGCGACCCCATAGACGGAAGCCCACCAGGCTCCCTCGTCCCTGGGATTCTCCAGGCAAGAATACTGGAGTGGGTTGCCATTTCCTTCCCCAATGTATGAAAATGAAAAGTGAAAGTGAAGTCGCTCAGTCGTGTCCAACTCTTAGCGACCCCATGGACTGAAGCCTACCAGGATCCTCCGTCCATGGGATTTTCCAGGCAAATGTACTGGGGTGGGGTGCCATTGCCTTCCCGGAAGGTCAGGAGAGGTCTTTATTGGGAATACATCACAGCTCAACTTCTTCTCTGCCCAAGCCTCATTCAGTGCCCTTGCTTTCACAGGTGTTGATCTTAAGAACCCTCCCTAGTGTTCTCCTTAGGGACCCCAGCCATGATACACGGAGACTGAGAGGATGCGGAGCTGGAGGAAGTTCTGCTTTCTTCTCTCGTTGGCAGAAATTAATCAGAAGATGGCAAAGGAGTCTAGGCAAATGTAGTTTGTAAGCTTTCAGCCCTATAATCACAGAGCAGAGACAAATAAGCTTGAGGCTGAGACTACAGATGAATAAACAATCTCCCCAATATGCTCTTGAATTCAACAGTCCTGCCATAGTCTCTTGAATCCCATCTTCCATTTGTGGCAGAAATAGCAATTTCTGGTTCAGTTCTGCAGCATTGTTTGAGAAATATTTCTGGAAGCCAAGCCTACAGCTTTCTCCTCTGAGCCTTTAAATGATTTTATAAGTGTATTAAGGTTCTCCAGAAAGCAGAACCAATAAGAAATATAGATATAGATTTAGATATAGCTAGAGTCAGAAAGAAATTTTTATGCAGGTCAGGAAGCAACAGTTAGAACTGGACATGGAACAAGAGACATTCCAAATAGGAAAGGGAGTACGTCAAGACTGTATATTGTCACCCTGTTTATTTCACTTATATGCAGAATACATCATGAGAAATGCTGGACTGGAAGAAACACAAACTGGAATCAAGATTGCCGGGAGAAATATCAATAACTTCAGATATGCAGATGACACCACCCTTATGGCAGAAAGTGAAGAGGAACTAAAAAGCCTCTTGAGGAAAGTGAAAGTGGAGAATGAAAAAGTGGGCTTAAAGCTCAACATTCAGAAAACGAAGATCATGGCATCTGGTCCCATCACTTCATGGGAAATAGATGGGGAAACCGTGGAAACAGTGTCAGACTTTCTTTTTCTGGGCTCCAAAATCACTGCAGATGGTGACTGCAGCCATGAAATTAAAAGACGCTTACTCCTTGGAAGGAAAGTTCTGACCAACCTAGGTAGCATATTCAAAAGCAGAGACATTACTTTGCCAACAAAGGTTCGCCTAGTCAAGGCTATGGTTTTTCCTGTGGTCATGTATGGATGTGAGAGTTGGACTGTGAAGAAGGCTGAGCGCCAAAGAACTGTGGTGTTGAACTGTGGTGTTGGAGAAGACTCTTGAGAGTGCCTTGGACTGCAAGGAGATCCAACCAGTCCATTCTGAAGGAGATCAGCCCTGGGATTTCTTTGGAAGGAATGATGCTAAAGCTGAAACTCCAATACTTTGGCCACCTGATGCGAAGAATTGACTCATTGGAAAAGACTCTGATGCTGGGAGGGATTGGGGGCAGGAGGAAAAGGGGACGACAGAGGATGAGATGGCTGGATGACATCACTGACTCGATGGATGCGAGTCTGAGTGAACTCCGGGAGTTGGTGATGGACAGGGAGGCCCGGTGTGCTGCGATTCATGGGGTCGCAAAGAGTCGGACACAACTGAGCAACTGATCTGATCTGAGAGTCAGAAAGAGAAAGACAGAGATTTATTTTAAGGAATTGGCTCACATGACTATGGAAGTTGGCAAGTCCAAAATCTGTAGGGTGCACTGAAAAGCTGGATATCCTGGAAAGAGGGGATGTTGCAGTTCAAGTCCAAAGCCACTCTGCTGGCAGAACTTCCTCTTGCTCAGAGAAGGTCAGTTCTTTGTTCTATCAGGCCTTCAACTGATTGGATGAGACCCACCCTCATGGTAGAGGACAATCTGCTTTACTCAAAGTCCACGGATTTAAATGTTAACCTCGTCCAAAAACACCCTCACAGAAACATCCAGAATAATGTTTGACCAAATACCTGGGCACCAGGGCCCAGGCAAATTGACACATACAATTAACTACCTAATTTTTGCTATTACACTCCTTTCTGTCTAGAACAGCTAGATTGGTTTATTCCTTCTAGAAGTTAACCCTGACTAATATCAGTATTGGTCTTTTCACAAGACACTTGTTAACTGCATCAAAGTCTTTCTCTTTACAAAGTCTCTTTGTTAAGGGCTGAGGTGAGTCAGATGGATAATCTCAGGTGAGATCACTGGATTCAGGACCCAGATCTGCCACTGGCTAGGTCTGTGCCTTTGATCAAATCATTTAACCTCTCTGTACCTCGCTTTCCTCTGAAATAAAGGCAAAAATAACACCTAACTCATAAGGTTGTTGAAAATCTACAGTTATTTAACACATCTAAATCACAGAATAATTCTCAGCACATCATCTCTGCTCAACAAATGTTAGTTAGCATCATCACCTATCTGTGTTCCTGAAGCTTTATTGCTCACTTGAGTTTAATGTTTTCTCCACAAACACTGGAATATAGGGACTCTTGGCTAGTCTTTCCAAGAAGTTCTGAACCAGAAGAGGGGAAAAAAATCAATAAGAACGGGAACAGGGACAGACAGATAAATAGATTCAGGCTAGGAGCAATCCAGCTACAAAAAGACTTCAAGAAAAAAGCAAGAGCAACTTGTTTCTGTGGAAAATCTTCACTATTTACACTAGAACAAAGATGGATATTTCAAAATCTTCAAGGCATTTTTTAACTACCAATGGAATAATTGATTCAGAAGAGGATCAGCAATGGACACTAAAACCTTTGGGTGAAAAGTTGTTGGATGGGAGTTCTCTGGTGGTCCAGTGATTAGGACTCTGATCTTTTACTGCAGGGAGCATGGGTTCAATCCCTGGTTGGGGAACTGACATCCCACAGGCTAGGTGGTATGGCAAAAAAGTAAACTAAATAAAATATTTTTAAATGTATTTTTTAATTGGAGGAAAATTGGTTTACAATGTTGTGTTGCTTTCTGCCATACAACAATGTGAATCAGTCAAGAGGGAGGGGAGGGAATCCCTCCCTCTCCTCCCTCCATCCCATCCCTCTGGGTCATAAAATATTTTTTAAAAAAGAAATAAAAATTGTTGGAGCACAGGATATTCACACAATCTTCAGTATAATCCCACAGATGACTCATTAGACTTCCCAGGTAAAGAATACACCTTCCAATACAGGAGACACAAGAGATGCAGGTTCGATCCTTGGGTCAGGGAGATCCCAGGGAGATCCCTCAGATCCCTGAGGAGGACATGGCAATCCACTCCAGTATTCTTGCCTGAAAAATTCCATGGATAGAGGAGCCTGGCGGGTTACAGTCCATGGGGTTACAAAGAGTCAAGATCAAGCACACACACACACACACACACACACACACACGCACGCACGCACACGCACACCTTAACCCAATCAGCAAAAAAGGAGATAAAGTGACAGCATGTCCCTCGAGATGTGATACACCGAGGACACAACATCACCTCTGAATTATTCTTGGCCAAAGCGATTAACTTGAATTGAATCATGAATAAAGAATTAAACAAACCCAAGCCAAAATACCTTACACAACAACTAGCTTGGAGTCTTCAAAAATGTCAATGTCATAAAAGAAAAAAAAAAAAGGCTTGTGGAACTGCTCCAGATCAAAGGACGGCAAGAGAGATGACATTCACATCAAAATGCAATGCACAGTCCTTGACTGGATAGAATCCTGAATTTGAAAAAATATGAAGAACAAAGCTATTGTTGGTATAACTGGAAACATTTTAACATGGAGTGCATATTAGGTAATACACAGTTGATCCTGTTACTCTAATGTTAAAATTGTGGAGTATTGTGAGTTAGGTAGGAGATGTCCTTGTTTCTAGGAGCTTCGAAGAGAGTGTTTAGGTGGGAAGTATTGTAATGTCTGCAACTTACTTTCAAGTGGAAGAGAGAAGTGAAATTAACAGTGGTGAATCAAGGTAAAGGGTATATGAGTGCTCATTGTACTACTTTTGTAACTTTTCTATAAGAGTGAAAGTTTTCAAAATAAAAAACTGGAGGCAAGTCAACAAGTATATTTTTTTAAAACTTCTTCCACATTCCAAATGATTTTAAGTTTTCTTCCTGATCCTTGGAGTGTTAACCAGAAGCACCTTCATTCAATTCTTATTGAGAGCCTATTGTGTGCTTGGCATTATTCTAAGGCACTGGGGAAGCAGTGGTAAACAGAACACCTAAAAATCCCTGCTCTCATAGAACGGTGGCAGTCTAGTGGGAAATACTTCTTAAGCTGACATATCTGGCATTCTCCACACTAGCACATTCACCACCCGGCTACAGGCGTGTGACAAAGACTGCTACTGGCCTAGGCTATATCCAACCTCCACTTCTTTAATAACAGAAAGAACCCTGATTTAATGGCAGATGGCAATGGTCCAGGCTAAAAGATGTTTACCAGCCTCCCTTGCAGCTAAGACAAAAAAAAAATCCCTCAAGTCAAGGAATTCCCTGGTGGTCCGGTGGTTAGGACTCTGAGCTTTCACTGCCAAGGGTGCCAGTTCAATCCTTGATCCAGGAATTAAGATTCCACAAGCCTTGTGGTGTAGCAAAACAAACAAAAAACTCTCAAGTCATTGGATGGAGCTTCCAGGAAAATTTCTTAAAGGGAATAGGCAGCTTGCAGATACCTTTTATGCCCTTTATTCTTCCATATAATATCTACTTTGAATATGGCTTGGGCTCCAGCAAACACAATGAATGAAGAAATTATTTTTTTAAATATTTATATATTTAGCTGCCTTGGGTCTTAGTTGTGGCTTGCAGGCTCAGGAATCACTAATTGCAGCCCATGGGCTTAGTTGCTTCTAGGCATGTGGGGTCTTAGTTCCCCAACCAGGGATCAAACCCACATCCCATGCATTGCAAGACAGATGCTTTACCACTGGACTATCAGGGAAGTCCCAAGAAATGGTCTTAAGATTGGAACACATTGCTGAGACTGGCAGAGCAGAAGGCTGAAAGGAGCCTGGATCCCTAATGTGGACCTGAAATACTAGCCCTGCCTCTGGATTTGTTTTGCATGGGACAGAAATAAACTTCTATCTTGCATAAGTGACCTCTGTTCTAACAGTCAAATATTTCACAACTGACACAAGAGCCCTTAGGAACGCCTACAAACCAAACAGAGCTGAAGGGGAGAAGTGTTAATGATGACACTGTTTATTGAGTGCTAGCTACATGCCAGGCATGGATTTAAGTATTTTGCATGCACTAATTTTCTTAATCTTCACATCAACCTACGAAATTGTTGTTCAGTCATTAAATCATGTCCCACTCTTTGTGACCCCATGGACTGGAGCATGCCAGGCTCCCCTGTCCACCACCATCTCCTGGAGTTTGTTCATATTCACGTCCATTGAGTCAACAATGCTATCTAACCATCTCATCCTCTGCTGCCCCCTTCTCCTTTTGACTTCCATCTATCCCAGCATCAGGGTATTTTCCAGTGAGCCTGCTGTTCATATCAGGTGGCCAAAATATTGGAGCTGCAGTTTCAGCCTTCCTTATGGTCTAACTCTCACCTCTGTACATGACTACCAGTTCAGTTCAGTTCAGTCACTCAGTCACGTCTGACTCTTTCCGACCCCATGGACTGCAGCACACCAGGCTTCCCTGTCCATCACCAACTCCCAGAGCTTATTCAAACTCATGTCCATTGAGTCAGTGATGCCATCCAACTATCTCATCCTCTGTCATCCCCTTCTCCTGCCTTCAATCTTTTCCAGCATCAGGGTCTTTTCAAATGAGTCAGTTCTTTGCATCAGGTGGCCAAAGTATTGGAGTTTCAGCTTCAGCATCAGTCCTTCCAATGAATATTCAGGGCTGAGTTTCTTTAGGATGGACTGGTTGTATCTCCTTGCAGTCCCAAGGAGCTTTGACTATATGGACCTTTGTCAGCAAAGTGATGTCTCTGCTTTTTAATACACTAACTCTTTTTAATACACTAGCTCTAACTTTGTCAGAGCTTTCCATCCAAGGAGCAAGCATCTTTTAATTTCATGGTTGCAATCACTGTACACAGTGATTTGGGAGTCCAAGAAAATAAAATCTGTCATGCTTCCACTTTTTCTCCATCTATTTGCCCTGAAGTGATGGTACAGAATGCCATGACCTTAGTTTTTTTAATATTGAAACAAGCCAGCTTTTTCACTCTCCTCTTTCACATTTATCAAAAGGCTCTTTAGTTCCTCTTCACTTTCTACCATTAGAGTGGTATCATCTCCATATCTAAGGTTGTTGATATTTCTTCCAGAAATATTGATTCCACCTTGCGATTCATCCAGCCCAGCATTTTGCATGTTGTACTCTGCATATAAGTTTAATAAGCAGGGTAACAATATACAGTCTTGTTGTATTCCTCTCCCAATTTGGAACTAGTCAGTTGCTCCATGTAAGGGTCTAACTATTGCTTCTTGACACTCATACAGGTTTCTCAGGAGACAGGTAAGGTAGTCTGGTAATCCCACCTCTTTAATAACTTTCTATAGTTTCTTATGATCCACACAGTCAACGGCTTTAGTATAGTCAATAAAGCAGAAGTAGATGTTTTTCTGGAAATCCTCTGATTTCTCTATGATTCAAAGAATGTTGGCAATTGATCTCTGGTTCCTCTGCCTCTTCAAAACCCAGCTTGTACATTTGGAAGTTCTCTGATGCCTAACTTGAAGGATTTTGAGCATAACCTTGCTAGCATGTGAAATGAGCACAATTGTACAGTAGCTGGAACATTCTTTAGCATTGTCCTTCTTTGGGATAGGAATGAAAACTGACCTTTTCCAGTCCTGTGGCTACTGGTGAATTTTCCAAATTTGCTGTCATATTGAGTACAGCACTTTCACAGCTGCATTTTTTAGGATTTGAAATAGCTCAGCTGGAATTCCATCACCTCCACTAACTTTGTTTGTAGTAATGCTTCCTAGGCCCACTTGACTTCATACTCCAGGATGTCTGGCCCTAGGTGAGTGATCACTCCATCATGGTTATCCGGGTCATTAAGATCTGTTTTGTACAGTTCTTCTGTGTATTCTTGCCATCTCTTCTTAATATCTTCTGATTCTCTTAGGTCCTTACCTTTTCTGTCCTTTGTAATGTCCACAAAAAAAAACTTGTACATAAATGTTTATAGCTGCCTGATTCATAATAGCCAAAGAGTGGAAAACACCCCAGAGGTCCACCAACAATAAATGAATAAACAAAATATGGTATATCCATACAATGGAATATTATCAGCCATAAATAGGAAAGAAGAATTGATCCATGCTACAATATGGATGACCCTTGAAAACATCATACTAAGTAAGAGAAGCCAGACACAAAAGATCATATGCAATATAATTCTATTTGTATGAAACAGCTAGAACAGGCAAATCCATAGAAACAGAAAGTAGATTGAAAGCGTGTAGTCAGTTGTGTCCATCTCTTTGCAACTCCATGGACTGCAGTCCATCAGGGTCCTCTGTCTGTGGGATTCTCCAAGCAAGAATACTGGGGTTGGCTGCTATTTCTTTCTCCGGGAATCTTCCAACCCAGGAATACAAATGGGGTCTCCTGCATTGCAGGCAGATTCTTTACCATCTGAACCACCAGGGAAGCCCTAGAAAGTAGACCTGTGGTTGTCTAGGGCACAAAAAGTCAGAAACAACTTAGCAACTAAACCATCACCACCAGGGCTGTACGTGAGGGGAAAAGATTGAGAGGAAATGGAGAGTGACTGATAAAGCATACAGGATTTCTTCTGGGGGTGTTGAAAAGGTTCCAAAATTGACTGTGGTGGTGGCTTTGCAACTCTGTGAATCTATAAGAACCACTGAATTGTACTCTTTTGTTTTACATTGAAGTATAGTTAATTTCAATGTTGTATTAGTTTTGTTTTCTTTTTTAAGAATTTTTATTTTCCCAGTTATACTGACAACACCAAGATTGCTTTGGGGAGAGAGGAACAGCCTCCTGAGATGTTTCCACTGGCCAGGAAGACTAGGTTGAGGTGATGTAGTCGCTGTTTAAAGGGCCCTTTTATTATTTTTTTATTTTCTTTTTTAATCTGACCAGGCTGCACAGCATATGTGATTGAACCCTACACCCCCTACATTGGAAGCATGGAGTCTTAACCACTGAACTGCCAGGGAAATCCTAATGTTGTGTTAGTAGTAAACTGTACACTTTAAACAGGTGAATTACATAGTGTGTGAATTATATCTTGGTAAAGCTGTTATTACCAAAAATATATGTAATATAATGTCAGGTAGAGATACAGACTCCTTGCCACAGCATCTGCCAGGCTCCTCTGTCCATGGAATTTTCCAGAAAAGAATATTCTAGTGGGTGGACATTTCCTACTCCAGGGAATCTTCTCAAACCAGGGATCGACCTGTGTCTCCTGCATCTCCTACACTAGCAGGCAGATTCTTTGCCACCGAAAATCTCTAGTTTGAAGTACATAAGACAGACTTGAATATAAAGTCTGGAACCACGTAATAATTGCTTGAGTAGGTTGCTTCACCTTGCTGACCCTCAGTTTCCTCGTCTATATAACTGGAATAATAATAATATCTACTTCATGTACTTGTTGTGAGAATTAAATAAAGAAGGTAACAATACCTGGAAGATAAAATGTGTTCAATAAATCTTGGGTTTTGTTGTTTAAAAAAAGGAGAGGGAGAAAGCTACAGTAGGTGGCCACAAAAATGGAAAGCAGTCATTCAGTGGCTTTTACAATAAAATGCCTCTGGGAAAAGAATCTATGGGACTTCCCTGGTGGTCCAGTGGTTAAGACGCTGCACTTTCAATGCAGAGGGCATGGGTTCGATCCCTGATGAGGGAACTAAGATCCCACATGCCTCCTAGCATGGCCAAAAAAAAAAAAAAAAAAAGACTAAAAAAGAGTGGCTATATGTATATATGGGCTTCCCAGGTGGCGCTAGTAGTAAAGAATCTGTCTGCAATCCAAGAGACACAGAAGATGTAGTTTCAATCCCAGGTCAGGAGGATCCCCTGGAGGAGGGCATGGCAACCCACTCCAGTGGAGCCTAGTGGTCTCCAGTCCATGGGATCACAAAGAGTCAGACACGACTAAGCGACTAAGCACAGCACAGCATACTTCAATAAAAATCTATTTAAAGCCTCTGGTTCTTTGGGGGAGGTTGTGAAGGACGTTCATGGAGGCTAATCCTGTCCTTTAGCAATTCTAAGCAACAGGTACAGGGTTTTTCTCCCCAGAGAGGCCCTCATGGTGTGGTTGGAGATTAGTCCAGGCTTTTGGCTTCCCTGATAGCTCAGGTGGTAAAGAATCGAGACCCCGGTTGGATTCCTGGGTCAGGAAGATCCCCTGGAGAAGGGATAGGCTGCCCACTCCAGTTTTCTTGGGCTTCCCTGGTGGCTCAGCTGGTAAAGAATCTGCCCGCAATGCGGGAGACCTGGGTTTGATCCCTGGGTTGGGAAGATCCCCTGGAGAAGGGAAAGGCTACCCACTCCAGTACTCTGGTCTAGAGAATTCCATGGACTGTATAGTCCATGAGATCGCAAAGAGTCAGACATGACTGAGCGACTTTCACTTTCACTTTGGCTTCATAAGCTGCCACTCTATCCTCTCTGATAATCTACAAGCTTCCCAAAGTCTTTAACTGAATGTCTTTACTGCTCTAGCCAGTGTGGATTCTGTTGTTTGCAACTAAGAGCCCTGACAGATATAGATAGGAAGGGGTTTATACAAGGGACAGTAGTAAAGGCATTTGTAGAGGAGAGAGGGGCGATGAGGGAGATGAGGTTAGAAGACCTGGAGGGCCAGCCCTCAAAGGGCTCTGTAAAACACGGCAGGGGCTTGGATTTGATTCTGAGTGAAATGGGAGTCATGAGAGGCTCCTGAATAGAAGAGGGACATAATCTCTGTGTGGGGGAGACAGACTAGGGTGGGAGTGAGCACCAGGGAGGAGGCTGCTATGACTGAGCAGGAGGTGAGCGTACCACCACCAGGATGGGGGCTGTGGAGAGGATGAGAAGCACTTTGAAAGTACCAGCCAGCAGGATTTGCTGATAAATTGAAAACAGTATAGGCTAGGTGTGAGAAAGAGACAGACAGACAGACAGAAGAAGAAAGAGAAAAATCAAGGGTGACCTGACGGATACAATGAAGCCTCAATTTTATCAACAGAAAAAGGAAAGCAACATTGCATAGGTTCATCTCAGGGAATCTCTTTAATGATGAGCACATTTCATATACCACCATCATCATTATTTATTATGGGAGGTGTTTGAGACAACTCATCTAAACCCATCTTCTTTATTCTGGCAACCCCCCCAAACCCTACATATGTCCCCTGGGATTCCAAGAAAGCCCTCTGCCATGCTCCAATTTATTAAAAAACACCTGCTCCCTTATTTTGTGCTCCTCACAAGGAAAATAGGGGAGACTCAGGGCAACGTCCTTCCCTCCCACCCATTCCATGGATTCTAAGGATTTGCCTGTCTAGGGTTCTCTTGGAAAGATCCCAGGATCCCTATTCTAGCCTCCTTTCCTTTTTATTTATTTATTTGGTTGCTCCAGGTCTTAGTTGCAACACAGGGGACCTTCAATTTTTCTTGCAGCATGCGGGATCTTTAGTTGCAACATGAGGCATCTAGCTCCCTGACCACAGATCGAACCCTTGTACCCTGCATTGGAAGCATGGAGTCTTAGCCCCTGGTCTACCAGGCAAGTCCCTAGCCTCCCAAATTCAGTTTTTCTGATACTCTCCCAAATTCAGTATTTCATCTGTCATCTCCTGGCCATGCCCACCGAGACTTCCCCAGGCGGGACCAAACCCTGACAGCAAATTCCAATTCAGCTAGCGTGTTTGTTTACTTACATAAACTAAGATTGTCCCTCCAGCCAATCCAGTGGTTCAGGGTCTTTGCTTGCTTTACAATCACTTGGGGAACTGTAAAGACACCAGTGTCTGGGCTGCAGGCCCAGAGATTTGATTGGTCTTAATTGTTACACTCAATCAGTGGTGCTCTCAAGCTTTAATGTGCATCAAAATCAGCTGGAGTTCTTGCTAAAGCCTAGGAGACTGGACTCCACAACCAGAATTTCTGATTCACTGTAGCTCAGAGAATTTGCATCTCTAAGAAGTTCCCAGTGCACTTCCCTGGTGGTCCAGTGGCTAAGAAGCCACCTGCCAATGCAGGGGATATGGGTTCCCTCCTGGTCTGGGAAGATGCCACACGCCAAGGGGTAACTAAGTCTGTACCCACAGCCGCTGAGCCCACGCGCCCTAGAGCCCGTGCTCCGCAGCAAGAGAAACCACCGCAATGAGAAGCCCACACACCACAACTAGAGAGTAACCCCCGCTCGCCGCAACTAGAGAAAGACTTTGCAAAGCAACAAAGACCCAGCGCAGCCAAAAATAAATAAGTAAATAAATAATTTTTTTAATTAAAAAAAAAAGAAGTTCCAGGTGAAGCTGATGCTGCTGGCCCAAGGACCACACTTTGAGAATCACTACTCTATACCAGGAGAAGGCAGTGGCACCCCACTCCAGTACTCTTGCCTGGAAAATCCCATGGATGGAAGAGCCTGGTGGGCTGCAGTCCATGGGGTTTCTACAAGTTGGACACGACTGAGCGACTTCCCTTTCACTTTTCATTTTCATGCATTGGAGAAGGAAATGGCAACCCACTCCAGTGTTCTTGCTTGGAGAATTCCAGGGATGGGGTAACCTGGTGGGCTGCTGTCTACAGGGTCGCACAGAGTCGGACACAACTGAAGCGACTTAGCAGCAGCAGCAGCACTCTATACCAAGAGGTGGTAACTTATAATGGTTAAAACTCTTGCTCCTCAAGTGTGATCCACAGACCATCAGCATCACCTTGGGAGAGTGTTAGAAATGCAGGATCTCAGGTCCAATCCCCCACCTACTGAATCAGAAATCTGCATTTTAACAATATTCCCAGGTGATTCATACATATGTTAAAGTTAAGGGAGTACTAGGTTCAATCCCAGTGCCACCTATTATTAACTATAAGGAAGTGGTTTATTGAGGTCTGTTTCCTCACCTGTAAAATGAGAGTAATAATAATACCTACTTTATAAGAACATAACCAGGATTAAATGAGTTAACCTAACCGTAACAGTGCCTAGCATCGGGGAAGGCAATGGCAGCCCACCCCAATACTTTTGCCTGGAAAATCCCATGGACGGAGGATCCTGGTAGGCTCCAGTCCATGGGGTCGCTAAGAGTCGGACACAACTGAGCGACTTCACTTTCACTTTTCACTTTCGTGCATTGGAGAAGGAAATGGCAACCCACTCCAGTATTCTTGCCTGGAGAATCCCAGGGACGGGGGAGCCTGGTGAGCTTCCGTCTATGGGGTCGCACAGAGTCGGACATGACTGAAGCGACTTAGCAGCAGCAGCAGCAGCAGCATCGGATATGCACCCAACAAACACTTGCTATGTTTGCTATATTATCACCTTCCCAGATGTTTCTAATGTGCAGCTGAGGCTGAAAAACACAGAGCAAGGCTAAAAGCCGGCCCCTCCCCTGGGGGCCTCAGGAGCCATGAAGATATTGATAAAATATGAAAATAGACTGAAACGGAGATGCACACACCCAGATAGAGGCCAGAGCCGGGAAACAGACAGCAGCAAAGAGCCAGAGTCTGAAACCCGAGTTAAAAGCTGAAGCAAGGGACTTCCAGTGGTCCAGTGGTTAAGAATCCGCCTTCCAGTGTAGGGTATATGGGGTTCGATCCCCGGTCTGATTGGGGAACTAAGATCCCAAATGCTGAGGTGCAGCTAAGCCTGAGAGCCACAAGAAAGACCCAGTGCTGTAAAAAAAAAAAAAAAAAAGCTAAAGCCCAACCCAGGCTCACCCAAAGAGGGAGACAGAGATTCCAGGAGAAATACACCCATAGAGAAGAAGTACCAACCCTTTCCACACACAGAAGTTAGAGGCAAAGCTGGGTGAGGCCGACCTCCTTCCCCTGATAACGTCTGTCTGTCTATCCATCTATCCCTCTGCCCAGTCCGTGGCCCAGCCATGACTCCCCTCTCCCTGCCGTGTCCTTATCCCTCCAGCCTGTCCATCCAGCAGGTATGGCCACAGGTCCAGCCGTGGTCCAAGTGGCACATTTAGGGGCATACACCTGGAAGATACAGCTGTGCTGTGAGGTTAGAGCCTCCAGGCGTTCAAGAGAACAGCTCAAACTCACCATCTTTGTAAGCCTCCCCCGTGAATGTGCTTCCCAGGTGACCCTAGTGGTAAAGAACCTGCCTGCCAATGCAGGAGACATAAGAGACATCAGTTTGATCCATGGGTCAGGAAGGAGAGCACGTTAACGCACTCCAGTATTCTTGCCTGGAGAATCCCATGGACAGAGGAGCCTGGCGGGCTACAGTCCATAGAGTCACATAGAGTCGGACAACTGAAGTGACATAGCATGCACGCACTCATGAGTGTTAAGCAGTTCTCAAGTCAGGCACACCTAGAATTGAATCTGACAGCTTATAAGTGGTGGCACTTATAAGCTGTGTGGCCTAGGGCAGATTGCTTGACTTCTGTGTGTCTCAATTTCCTCATCTGGGAAATAGAAATAATATGTCTGATGGAGGTCCTGAGACTGTCCTGAGATTTAGGGGGATAACACAAGTGATGCATTTAGAACATGGCCTAGTATAGGGTAAGCAGTCAAATATCACCACAGGGGTTTATGACCTCCTTCTTGCCCTGCTGAAGGCTTACCTCCAGGGCTCCCACTCTCAGCATGCCGCTCTCAGGTCCTCTGTGGACTCAGGCTCTCCTTCACTGGGAGATAACAGAGCAAGCTCTTACTATTGAGGTCTATCCCCCTTGCCCATCCCTCATGTTGTGGGCTGAGACCCCCTCTCACTCTGCTGCTACTCTCAGACCCACTCCCCGCTGAGGGACCAAGGCAGTAGACAACTGATCATCTGGCCCATGGTACGGGCTCATTAGCATATGACGAGAGAGGGACTTCCCTGGCGGTCCAGTGATTAAGAATCCCCCTTACAGGGGAAGGATAGTTAGGGACTTTGGGAAGGTCATATACACACTTCTATATTTAAAATGGATAAACAACAAAGACCTGTTATATAGCACATGGAACTCTACTCAATGTTATGTACCAGACTGAATGGGAGGGGGACATGGGGAAGAATGGATAACTGTATATGTATGGCTGAGTTCCTTCGAAGTATCACAACATTGTTAATTGGCTATATCCCAATACAAGGGGCTTCCCTGATAGCTCGGTTAGTAAAGAATCCACCTGCAATCCAGGAGATCCCAGTTCAATTCCTGGGTCGGGAAGATCCCCTGAAGAAGGGGTAGGCTACCCTCTCCAGTATTTTGGGGGTTCCCCTGTGGCTTAGCTGGTGAAGAATCAGCCTGCAATGCACGAGACCTGGGTTTGATCCCTGGGTTGGGAAGATCCCCTAGAGAAAGGAATGGCAACCCATTCTGATATTCTGGCCTGGGGAGAATTTAATGGACTGTATAGTCCTTGGGGTCACAAAGAGTCGGACACGACTGAGCGACTTTCACTTTCACCCCAATACAAAATCTTTTTGCTGTTAAAAATAAAGAATCCCCAATGCAAGGGAAGTAGGTTCAATCGCTGATCGGGGAACTAAGATCCCACATACCACGAGGTAACTAAGCCTGAGCTCCACAACTAGAGAAGCCTGCACTCTGCAAGGGAAGAACCAGCACAGCCAAAATAAACAGACAATATCTATAATGAAAGACTCCTCAGGGAGTTGGTGGGCATAGCTCCTGCTCACCCCTCAACAGGATGGGAAAACTGAGGCCTGCCACAGCAAGCGAGGAGCTGGGGGAGCCTAAAGATGGGTATATGTGAGAGTCAAAGCTGAGCAGCACAGTGGGGTCAGGTTAAGGGGGACAGGAGACTCTCAAAGACAGGTTGAAGACAGAGAAGTGAGGAGACACACTTGAGCGGTACAGGTGGCGGGTGCAGGTGGCGGGTACAGGTGGCGGGTGCAGGTGGCGGGTACAGGTGGTGGGTGCAGGTGGCGGGTACAGGTGGCGGGTGCAGGTGGCGGGCACAAGCACGGAGCAAGTCAGAGAGAAGGAGAGCCCAATGCAGGTCCGAACTCTCCTTCCTTTTCGTGGCCTCACCTGGCCCTCTCATCTGGCTCCTCTCCCCAGCCTCTCTCACCTGTCTCTCCTCACTTTTCTCCCTCCCAACTTCCCCTCAACTCTCTCGCGGTCCCAGCCCTGCCCCTTTCACTCCGCCTTCTTACAGGTTCTTATCCAGTTGTGGCTCTCCTCCCCTGCCTTGTCCACCTGTCCCCTCTCAGTCACTCCTCACAGATTTACATTTAGCCTCTTCACCTTTATCCTTCCGCCTCCATCTTTTTCCTCTGTCCCCTTTCACTTGTCCTCCACTTGTCCCCTCTTCTGTATCCTTTTTGCTAACAGGGGCTTCCTGTTTCCCATACGGGGGTCCCCTCAACGCCCTCAGGGCTTCTGGGCACCCTGGGCAGGGCTGAGCAGGGCTGGGGACCTCAGGGCGCAGAAGGGATGTGGGGTCAGCGGGTCTTCTCAGACCTGCGAGTGAGAGGTTGGCGAGAGGTGGGGAGGAGCGGCTGCCTAGGAAATGGAGGCCCCTGGGGCGGGGTGGGATCCGAGGTTCCTTAGGGCAAGTAGGTGGAGCCAGTCTACCTCCCTTACCCCAGTTGACCCGAAGTGCCCCTTCCTGCCATCTCCCAGTCTCTGCCCTTGGAAACGCTCCCCTGCATTTGCCTCTTGGGTTCCCCCACCCCCGCCCCGCCCCGTCTGCCCCGCCCAGCTTGCAGTGGGGCTCCTGAGAGAATCACCAGAGATTTCAAGGGGGCTCCGCGGGCACCGAGGGAGGGGTGGGCAGTGCGAGGTGAGCTGAGACCACAAGAAAGGTGCCCTGACTCAGCTCTTCTCACCCCCACCTGGGAAGCCGTGCCTTCCCCTTCCTGCTTCCCAACCCTGACCACCCAGGACAAAGTTGGCCAGTTTCAGGAGCACCGTGAAAGGAGAAAAGCAAACTGCAGAGAAATACGTGACCGATGGCACTTTTGTAAAACCAAAGGAGAATATGTGCGTGAGTCTGCATTTCATATAAGTGTATAGAAAAGGCTGTGAGTTAATGGTTATCTAAGGCGGTTGGAGTGGGGCAGGGAGGGGCGGAAAGGGAGGTAAGGAAGAAAGGGGAAGCTGAACGGAAAAATACTCATGCAATCTCTTGTTCTCCTTTTAGTACATTTATTGCGTAAAAAAATTAAAATTTCTAAAGTTTTACGATACTGTGGACTTACAAGAAGTTGCAAAAATACTATAGAGAAGTTCCTTGGATCCAGTATTACATAATTGTAGCACTTTCCCCAAACTAGGAAACTGACATTGTGTCACAATGCAATTAACTAGACCACAGACCTTACTGGCACTTCCCCAGTTTTCCAATGCACATTTTTTTTAAACTTGTATATAATTTGGTGACATTTATATCACATGTATAAGATGCGTAAGTACAACAATCAAGATAGAGATTTATTCTGAATTTCCTGGCAATCCGGTGGTTAGGACATTGCACTCTTACTGCCAAGGGCCCAGGTTGGATCCCTGGTGAGGAAAGTAAGATCCCACAAGCCTCGAGATGTGGCCAAAAAAAAAAGATCATTATACAGTCACACTGTCCCTGCTCTTCTGTTACCCTTGACAACTACTAATCTGTTCTCTATCTCTATAATTTGTCATTTCAAGAATGTTATATAAATTGTTAGATAAATTGTTATATATATATTATATATATATATATAAATGTCATATATATATAGCATGTAACCTTTGGAAATTGGCTTTTTTCATTTGGCACAGCGCCCTTAAAATCCATTCAATTTGTATATCACTAGTTCCTTTCTTTTTATTGCTGAGTACTGTTCCATTGAACGGATGTGCTGACAATGGACTATTAACCATTCACCAGTTGAAGGACATAGGGATTGTTTATGGTTTGGGGCTACTACAAACTAATAATATTAACTAGTTTAGCGAGTATTAAAAGAGCTTAATGAGCTTCCCTGGTGGCTAAGTGGTAAAGAACCTTCTTGCCAATGCAAGACAGGCGGATTCGGAAAGATCCCTTCAAGAAGGAAATGGCAACTTTTTCCAGTATTCTTGCCTGGAAAATCCCATGGACAGAGGATCCTGGTGGGCTACAGTCCATGGGGTTACAAAAGAGTCAGACACGACTTAGCAACTAAACAACAACAACTGTTTAATGAACTATTGAAGCTGCCATGAACATTCATATCAGATTTTTATGTGAACATGCATTTTCATTTCTCTAGGATAAATGCCCAGGATCGTGACTGCTGAGTAATGCAATGTAAGTGTATGCTTACTTTTTAAGAAATCTCCAACTGTTTTCGAGAGTGGCCGTACCATTTTACATTCCCGTTAGCAATATATGAGTTATAGTTTCTTCTCATTCTCACCAGCATTTGGTTCTCTTATTGTTATTATTATGATTAGCCAGGCTAGTTAGGTGTGTACTGCATGATGGATCATCACTTTATCATGATTTTAATTTGTACAATTTTAATTTGCATATTCCTAATGACCTTCCCAGGTGGCTCAGTGGGTAAAAAATCTGCTTGCAATGCAGGAGATGAGGATTTGATCCCTATGTCGGAAGATCTCCTGGAGGAGGGCATGGCAACCCACTCCAGTATTCTTGCCTGGGGAATTCCATGGACATAGGAGCCTGGTGAGCTACAGTCCCTAGGGTCGCAAAGAGTCAGACACAACTGAAGGGACCGAGCATGCACAATGGCAAGTGATGCTGACATCTTTTCTATGTTCATTTGTCAACTGAATACACCATTCAGTGAAATGTCAATGTTTTCTGCCCGTTTTCTAATTGGATTTTTGTCTAATTGATAAGTTCTAAGAGTTTTACAATGTATTCTATACTCTAGTCCTTGTCAGATACGTGGTTTGCAAATATTTTCTTTCAGTCCCTTATTTGCTCATCATTTTAACAGAGCCTTTCTCAGAGTAAAAGTTTTAAATTTTGATCCTTTTTGGTTTTTCAAGGATTGTGCTTTTGGTGTCAAGTCTCAGAACTTTGCCTAACCCCAAATCATGAAGATGGTCTTCTGTGTTCTTTTCTAAGTTTACAGTTTTACATTTTACATGAAGATCTATGACCTGTGCTTGTTTTTTAATGAGATGCCTTTTAATTTTTTTAATTTTATTTATTTACTTTTGGCTGTGCTCAGTCTTCGTTGCGGCACAGGATCCTCTCTAGGTGTGGCGCACAGGCTTCTCGTTGCAGTTGTTTCTCTTTCTCCTGAGCACAGACGCTAAGGCATGCAGGCTTCAGTAGTTGGGGCACTTGGGCTCAGTAGTTGCAGCTCCCAGGCTCTAGAGCACAGGCTCAGTAATTGTGATGTTTGGGCTTAGTTGCTTCATGGCACACAGGATCTTCCCTGATCAGGGATTGAACACCTCCTGCATTGGCAGGCAAATTCTTTACCACTGAGCCACCTGGGAAGACCTGACCTACTTTTTTAAATTAATTTTTATTGGAGTATGGTTGCTTTACAATGTTATGTCAGTTCTGCTGTACAGCAAAGTGGATCAACTATACATATATATGTCTGCTGTGCTCAGTCGCGTCTGACTCTGTGTGACCCTATGGACCATAGCCTGCCAGGCTCCTCTGTCCATGGGATTCTCCAGGCAAGAATATTGAAGTGGGTTGCCATTTCGTCCTCCAGGAGATCTTCCCAATGCAGGGATCGAATCCTCATTTCCTGCATTGGCAAGCAGATTCTTTACCGCTGAGACACCAGGGCAGCCCACATGTGTATATATATATGTATACATACATACATACGTACATATATATATACCCTCATTTTTGGATTATCTTCCCATTTAGGTCACAGAGCATTAAATGGGGCTTCCCAGGCGGTGCTAACATTGAACAGAGTTCCCAGCGCTATACAGTAGGTTCTCATTAGTTATCTGTTTTATACACAGTCATGCATATGTGTCAATCCCATTCTTTCATTGCATTCCACCCTGCTTCCCCTCCTTGGTGTCCATACATCCATTCTCTATGGCTTCGTCTCTATTTCTGCTTTGCAATATGACCTGTTTTGAGTTAACTTTTGTATGGGGTATGAAGTTTAGGTCCAGGTTCGTGTATTTGCCTACTAATGTCCACTTGTTCCAGCACCATTTGTTAAAAAGACTATCCTTTCTTTATTGGATTGTTTTCCAGTTTTTGTCCAAATTTCATTTGGGCAAACTTATGTAGCCCCATTTTTGGGTTCTCTATTCTGTTGCATTGATTAATGTGTCTGTGCTTCCCCCAGGATCACGCTGTCTTGATTACTGTCACTCTCCAGTAAGTCTTGAGATTAGATGATGTCTCTAATACTTTTTCTTTTTTAATATTGTTTTACCTGTTCTAGTTCTTTTTCTTTTCCATATAAATTTAAACATAATAATCCATATAAATTTTAAGGTAAGTATGTGTGTATATATATACAAAAAAAAATCTTGTTGGCATTTTGAGAGGAGTTACATTGAATTATAGATCACTCTGGGGAGAACTGACATCTCTACTACATTGAGTATTCCAGTTCATTAACACCATATGTCTCTACCTTTATTTATTTCTCCTTTGATATCTGTCTGTAAAAAAGAGAACAAGCTTGATTCCAATTGGATTTATTCCTTTAATGCTAACCCTTTGTGCTATGTTGCCACAGCTTCCTGATTCTGGATCTGCACCTTTGTAAAAGATTGTTGCCTCTAGCCTGAAATGGACATGACAGGCCATTCTCAAGCCTCTGACCTTTAAAGATATAATCCTTTCCCTTTCATATAGAGATTAAAAGTTGCAAAAAGAGAAAAACATTTGTCTTGTTGGAGGTTTACAGGATTGTTGTAATTAAACCTACAGTGACCAACTGCAAGAACAAAGGATTCCCATACCAAAAAGTTTATAACAACCAACTTTACTCAGCTCCCCTTTTTAGTATAAAAGGAGCTTGAATTCTAACTCAGGTAAGATACTTCTTTGGGGCAGTACTCTACCATCTTTTTGGTCTGCTGGCTTTCCAATTAAAGTCACTATTCCTTGCCTGGAGAAGCCCATGGATGGAGGAGCCTGGTAGGCTGCAGTCCATGGGGTTGCTGAGGGTTGGACACAACTGAGCGACTTCACTTTCACTTTTCACTTTCATGCATTGGAGAAGGAAATGGCAACCCACTCCAGTGTTCTTGCCTGGAGAATCCCAGGGACGGGAGAGCCTGGTGGGCTGCCGTCTATGGGGTCACACAGAGTCGGACACAATTGAAGTGACTTAGCTTAGCTTAGCTTAGCTTATTCCTTGACCCAACAACTCATTTCTCAATCTGTCTGCCTATGGTGCAGCAAGCATCATGCACATCGTCAAATTCATGAGAATTTTGTGACTTTTAACATACAGATTCTATTCATATTTTGTTGATTTATAGCTAAGTGGAGTTTCTTAAGCAATTATAAGGGGTGTTATATTTTTAATTTTGGTTTTCAATTTTTTTAACATTTAAACCAATGTTATGATCACTGAAATAAAATAGGCAGAACTTTTAATGGAGCAATATATGGAACACGGCAGATTACATAGACAAAAACCTGGAATTGGAAGTAAAACCCACCATTAACTAAACAGAAGTCCTTGGTTCCTGACAGAATTTCTGACTTAGGATAAAGCTGAGGGAGTCAGTAATGAAGTCCAGGATCAGTAAACACGAGAAGATATCACAGATTCCAACCCTTAGATGGTTTGCCCAAGTGGGGTTTCAAGTGTTTTCAATTGTTTCATGCAGCCATGAAATTAAAAGACGCTTGCTCCTTGGAAGAAAGGCTATGACCAACCTAGCTGCTGCTGCTGCTAAGTTGCTTCAGTCGTGTCTGACTCTGTGCAGCACCATAGATGGCAGCCCACCAGACTCCCCTGCCCCTGGGATTCTCAAGGCAAGAATACTGGAGTGGGTTGCCATCTCCTTCTCCAATGCATGAAAGTGAAAAGTGAAAGTGAAGTCGCTCAGTTATGTCCGACTCTTAGCAACCCCATGGACTGCAGCCTACCAGGCTCCTCTGCCCATGGGATTTTCCAGGCAAGAGTACTGGAGTGGGGTGCCATTGCCTTCTCACAGCATAGTAAGAAGCAGAGATATTACTTTGCCAACAAAGGTCTATCTAGTCAAAGCTATGGTTTTTCCAGTATTCATATATGGATGTGAGAGTTGGACTATAAAGAAAGCTGGGCTCCAAAGAATTGATGCTTCTGAACTGTGGTGTTGGAGAAGACTCTTGAGAGTCCCTTGGACTGCAAGGAGATCCAACCAGTCAATCTTAAAGGAAATAAGTCCTGAATATTCATTGGAAGGACTGATGTTGAAGCTGAAACTCCAATACTTTGGCCACCTGATGGGAAGAACTGACTCACTGCAAAAGATCCTGATGCTGGGAAAGATTGAAGGCAGGAGGAGAAGGGGATGACAGAGGATGAGATGGTTGGATGGCATCACCAACCTGATGGACATGAATTTGAGTAAGCCTGGTGTGCTGCAGTCCATGGGGTCACAAAGTCAGACATGACTGAGCGACTGAACTGACTGATGGTTTTAAATTAGTGTTTTGGGCTTTTTTTGGATATATACCTAGGAGTGGAATTGCCAGGTTATATGAATGATAATTTTATTTTTAGTTTTTTGAGAAATCTCTTTACTGTTTTACACAGTGGCTGCACCAATTTATACTTCTACCAACAGTGTAGGAGAAGTCCTTTTTCTCTACATCCTCTCCAGCATTTATTTGTGGCCTTTTTGATGATAGCTATTCTGACAGGTGTGAGGCCATATCTTATTATAATTTTGATTTGCATTTCTCCAATGGTTAGCAATGTTGTGTGTCTTATCATGTGCCTGTTGGTCATCTGCAGTTCCTCTTTGGATAGTGTCCATTCAGTTCTCCTGCCCATTTTAAAACTGGATTGTTTGTTTTTTGTGATATTGAGTTGTATGAGCTATTTATATATGTTGGGTATTAATCCCTCATAGGTCACACCATTTGCAAATATTTTTTCCCATTCAGTAGGTCATCTTTTTGGTTTGTCAGTGCTTTCCTTTGCTGTGCAAAAGCTTTTATGATCACATAATTTTTTTCTTTAGTCTGTTAATATGGTGTATTCCATTGATAGATTTTCAAATATTGAATCTGCATTCAGTTCTTCAGGAACTGACTCATTGGGAAAGACCCTGATGCTGGGAAAGATTAAAGGCAGGAGGAGAAGGGGACTACAGAGGATGAGATGGTTGGATGGCATCACTAACTCGATGGACATGAGTTTGAGTAAGCTCTGGGAGTTGGTGATGGACAGGGAAGCCTGGCGTGCCACAGTCCATGGGGTCCCAAAGAGTCAGACATAACTGAATGACTGAACTGAACCTGCATTCATGGAATAAATTTCCACTTGGTCATTGTATATATTTTTTAAAAAAAATATAAAACATTGGAATTTTCCAGTAAGGTTACCTTTTTAAACCTCCTTAACTGTGGTAAATATATATACACATAGTAAAATTTGCCCGTTTAAACCCTTTTTTTGTCCATACCTTGTGGTTTGTAGATCTTAGTTCCCTGACCAGAAATCAAGCCTAAGCCCCTGCAGTGGACATGTGAGGTCCTAACCACTGGACTGCCAGGAAATTCCTAATATTTAAACCATTTTAAAGTGTATAATTCAGTGGCATTAAGTAAATTCACTGTATTGTAAACCATCACCACTGTCTGTTTCTAAAACTTTTTCAACATCCAAACGGAAACTCTGTACATATTAAGCAATAACCCCTTCTCCCATGCAACCAGTCCCTGGGTATCTGCTAAATTATTTTCTGTTTCTATAAACTGCCTATCCTAGATATTTTCTATAAGGAGAACCACACAATATTTGTCCTTTTATTGTTGTTGTTTAGTTGCTAATGTCCAACTCTCTGCAACCCCATGGGCTGTAGCCCACCAGGATCCTCTGTCCACGGAATTTTCTGGGCAAGAATACTAGAGTGGGTTGCCATTTCCTTTTCCAGGGGATCTTCCTGGCCCAGGGATCAAACCTGTGTCTCCTGCATTGTCAGGCAGGCTGTTTACCACTGAGCCACCAGGGAAGCCAAGTATAGGGCTTCCAGGTCTGCAAGGTACAACCCGACAAAGGTCAACTCAGATTGAAGGAAGCAAGACAGACCCACTTCCTGGTGGGGAAAGGGTCAAAAATCTTAAAGACGTGTTTCAAAACTACTACAATCTGCTTTCTGGCCATCAAATATTTACATTCCTTCCACATGCAAAATTCACTCATCTCTTTCCTCAACCTCAAAAGTCTCATCTATTTTGCATCAAGCTCATAGTCAAAGACTAGGACCTCATCATCTAAGTCATAGCCAGGTGCTAAAGAGTCCACCCTCTTACAGGGATACAGGGTCTCTCAAGCATCTCTGAAGAGAATGAAGCAGGTGCAACTGTTTGGGAGAACAAGATGAGTATTTAGAACTGCACTGCCCATTATGGTAGCCACCAGGCATGTGAAGGAATTAGATTTAAATTAAAGAAAAATGAAAGAAACTGAAATTTCAGTTCCTCCATTGCACTAGCCAAATTGTAAGCACTCAACAGCCACATGTGGCTAGTAACTACCATATTGGACAATGCAAATACAGAACACTTCCATCATTGCAGAAAACTCTATTGAATGGTGCTAAATAGACAATATAAGCACAGATGTGCCCTGTAGTGACTCAGAAATTCTGCTCCTGAATAGGGATCAGGATTTAGTTTGGGGTCTCCCAAGGGCATGCCCTGAACCAAGGGTACAGGTAGTCTATCTGGGAGGTATCCCCAGGAAATTCGAAGGAATGGGAAAGTTGGGATTCAAGAGGGAAAAGCTATGAGTTCCCTAGTAGCCTAGTAGTTGGTATTTGCTGCTATTACTGCTGAGTTCAATCCATGACCAAGGGGTGAAGGTCCCACAAGCTGTGTGGTGTGGCTAAAATATTTTTTAATTTTTAAGAAAAGAAAGAGGGAAAAAAAGGCAATAAATGGTGCAGAGGCACTTTGGATGACCCCTTAAATTTTGCACCCTAGCTATCTTGCTTCCTCACAGTAATCCCAACCCCAAAGGGTGACCACCATGAACAACTAGAGGTCATTCCTACCAGGGACCCTCTAAAGAGTTTAGGAATCATGTAGAGCACACCTCAGAACTGACTCACCAAAGAAAAGGCAACAGAAATACTTCATCCCAGGCTCCTGATCCTCATTGGTTGAAGACTGCCCCTGGGGAATTAATCTTAGCACTTCCTGTCCTGCATGCAGACAGGAAAAAGACCTCAGATGGAGAAGCAGGGCACATGAGGTGGGAGGCTGTCAATGTGTGTGGCAACCCACTGGATGTACAAGTGAGTGAGAAAATGAGCTGAAGGGATACAGTGGGGACACCAGGTCAGGGCTACCATTGTTCCTGTTCATTCTCTAAGTCATGTACGACTCTTTGCAACCCCATGTACTGCAGCACACCAGGATTCCCTGTCCTTTACCATCTCCTGGAGCTTGCACAAGCTCATGTCTGTTGAGTCAGTGATGCCATCCAACCATCTCATCCTCTGTCATCCCCTTCTCCTCCTGCCCTCAATCTTTCCCAGCATCAGGGTCTTTTCCAATGAGTCAACTCTTCGCATCAGGTGGCCAAAGTATTGGAGCTTTCAGCATCAGCCCTTCCAATGAATATTCAGGGTTGATTTCCTTTAGGATGGACTGGTTGGATCTCCTTGCAGTCCAAGGGACTCTCAAGAGTCTTCTCCAACACCACAGTTCAAAAGCATTAATTCTTCGGCACTCAGCTTTCTTTATAGTCCAACTCTCACATCTATACATGACTACTGGAAAAACCATGGCTTTGACTAGACTGTCCTTTCTCAGCAAAGTGATGCCTCTGCTTTTTAATATGCTGTCTAGATTTGTCATAGCTTTCCTTCTAAGGAGCAAGCATCTTTTCATTTCATGGCTGCAGTCACTGTCCACAATGATTTTGAAACCCAAGAAAATAAAGTCTGTCACTGTTTCCATTGTTTCCCCATCTATTTGCCATGAAGTGATGGGACTGGATGCCATAATCTTAGTTTTTTGAATGTTGAGTTTTAAGCCAGCTTTTTCACTCTCCTCTTTCTCCCTTATCAAGAGGCTCTTTAGTTCTTTTTCACTTTCTGCCATTAGAATAGTGTCATCTGCATATTTGAGGTTGTTGATATTTCTTCTGGCAATCTTGATTCCAGTTTGTGATTCATCCAGCCAAGCATGTACTCAGTACATCCTAGAAAATCTCCAATAGAGAGGATGTGTGTGAGCCTCATGGTGATGGAGAGCTGAAGGCAACCTAAGCGTCCATCACTGGGGGGATAAATAAGTGACAGACTGCTGCGGGCTCAGCATGGAACACAATGCAGCAGTTAGGAGAGCTTGAAGTACACCCCTATATGGAGAGATCTCAGAAACATACTGTTAAGCTAACAAACATCAAAAATAAAAGAGGGAGAAGAAACAGAAGATTTATAGCCCAATCCCATTTATGTAAATTGGAAACATATACAAAATCACAAAGTATAAAGTTACATCCTTGCAGCTATATATCAAGGGCATTAAAATGGGTGTCTGTGAAGAGGGAGGAGGGTAGGGATTGGGCATGAGGCTGGGAGTAAAACCTTAGAGGGTCTTTCATGGACCAATGGCGATTCTATATTATGATCTGAAGAGTATGGTTAATATCTTTCTGCACCTAAGGGCCAAGAAAAAAAAAAAAATAAGGGAATGAAAAATATGAAGTTCCTGTACATCAGAGCAATTCCCTCCTTGCTGCACAATGTTTATTACTGCAGGGGATGATGACAGCAAAGTAACCAGACTCTGCCTGCATTCTGAAAGCCCTCCTCACTGCCTGCTTTCCCGGTAGCCCCAGTAAGTGCTCTTACCCCACAAACAAGGAGTCCCCTACCCATTCATGCTACCCAGAGGGACAGAAAGGGAAGTTAGGTATCTTGAGCCCCAGAGGTTTCCATCTTATATTTTGGCTGTACAGAGAGTAGGGAGTAAGGGCATGGAACTCCATTCAAACCCCTCTGCCATTAAACACCTGTGGGACCTAAGGTTAAGTCACCTTACCCTCCTGTGCCCTCGTTTCCTCACTGGTAAAATGGGAGTGATCATAAAAGTAACTACCCATGGGAACATTCGGAGCACAAAATGAGTGGGTTTGTGGAAAACACTTAAACCAATGGAGGAAGCTTCCTCTCTGCCACTCCAGCAGCCTCGCCCACACGCACACCACCCCAGCCCCTGCCCTGCTGCAACAGCTTCCCACTTCTCATTCTGCCTCAGCCTCCATCAGGGACTCCCCAACATCCCAGGGATTCATAGGAACATGTTCGGAGCTCTCCTGGGATTTCAGATTCTCTTCTGGGCATAGCGCTGAGCTCACCTTGCCCCACCCACACCCATCAACTCACCTGGCTCAGCCAGCTGGCCCTACCCACTGATGCCTTTCAAGTCAAAGCCATTTGCCTTTTCGCTTCACAAACCTCGGCCAGGATGGCTCATTTAGCTTGGCTAAAAAGCTGCTATGCAGCTGGGGAAGCAGTGGAAATTTGGCCATGGCTGTAGCATGGACCGGAGAAGGCAATGGCACCCCCACTCCAGTACTCTTGCCTGGAAAATCCCACGGACAGAGGAGCCTGGTAGGCTGCATTCCATGGGGTCGCTAAGAGTCGGACACGACTGAGCGACTTCACTTTCACTTTTTACTTTCATGCATTGAAGAAGGAAATGGCAACCCACTCCAGTGTTCTTGCTTGGAGAATCCCAGGGATGGGGGAGCCTGGTGGGCTGCCGTCTATGGGGTTGCACAGAGTCAGACACGACTGAAGTGACTGAGCAGCAGCAGCAGCAGCAGCAGTAGCATGGATGCTGGTTCTGGTGGCCACGGGGCTGGGCTTGGCCAGGGCACGTGATGTCCCCACCACAACCAGGAAAGGCTGTAACACTGGCATGTTCACATCTCTGCTGCCAGGTGAGCTGGTGGCCTTCAAGAAAGAAAAGGATCGGAATTCCCTAGTGATCCAGTGGCTTCCCAGGTGATGCTAGTGGAGACATGAGACACAGTTTCGATCCCTGGGTCAGGAAGATCACCTGGAGAAGGGAATAGCAACCCACTCCAGTATTCTTGCTTTGGAAATCCCATGTACAAAGGAGCCTGGTGGGCTACAGTCCATGGGGTCGCAAAGAGTCAGACATGACTGAGCAACTAACACAACACAAGCAGTGGTTAGGACTTGGTGTTCTTACTACCAAGGGCCCAGATTTAATCCTTGGTGGGGGAACTAAGATCCCACAAGGCATGTTGCACAACTGAACACAGATTGTGGCACAAGCACACACACACACACACACACACACACACACCATTAAGTCCCTATTATCATGGGCTAACCTCTACCCCTTCTGCAATAGCCAAGCTGCTGCCCTGCTACTAACCTCTCTCCTCCTGCTACAGGCTGCATCTACCTTTTTGTCTACAACTAATCTCTAATCTCTTCAGTTCAGTTCAGTCACTCAGTCATGTCTGACTCTTTGTGACCCCATGGACTGTAGCACACCAGGCCTCCCTGTCCATCACCAACTCCTGGAGTTTACTCAAACTCATGTCCATTGAGTCAGAGATGCCATCCAACCATCTTATCCTCTGTCTCTAGCTATTCCAAAGAACAACAAGGAGAGATAAGAAAGCCTTCTTCAGCGATCAATGCAAAGAAATAGAGGAAAACAATAGAATAGGAAAGACTAGAGATCTCTTCAAGAAAATTAGAGATACCAAGGGAACATTTCATGCAAAGATGGGCACAATAAAGGATAGAAATTGTATGGACCTAACAGAAGCAGGAGATTTTAAGAAGAGGTGGCAAGAATACACAGAAGAACTGTACAAAAAGATCTTCATGACCCAGGTAACCACGATGGTGTGATCACTCACCTAGAGCCAGACATCCTGGAATGTGAAGTCAAGTGGGCCTTAGGAAGCATCACTACGAACAAAGCTAGTGGAGGTGATGGAATTCCAGTTGAGCTATTTCAAATCCTGAAAGATGATGCTGTGAAAGTGCTGCACTCAATATGCCAGCAAATTTGGAAAACTCAGCCGTGGCCACAGGACTGGAAAAGGTCAGTTTTCATTCCAATCCCAAAGAAAGGCAATGCCAAAGAATATTCAAACTACCACACAGTTGCACTCATCTCACACGCTAGCAAAGTAAAGCTCAAAATTCTGCGTGCCAGGCTTCAACAGTACATGAACCATGAACTTCCAGATGTTCAAGCTGGATTTAGAAAAGGCAAAGGAACCAGAGATCAAATTGCCAACATCCACTGGATCATCGAAAAAGCAAGAGAGTTCCAGAAAAACATCTACTTCTGCTTTATTGACTATACCAAAGCCTTTGACTGTGTGGATCACAACATACTGTGGAAAATTCTTCAAGAGATGGGAATACCAGACCACCTGACCTGCCTCCTGAGAAATATGTATGTAGGTCAAGAAGCAACAGGTAGAACCTGAAATGGAACAACAGACTGGTTCCAAATTGGGAAAGGAATCAGTTCAGTTCAGTCACTCAGTCGTGTTCGACTCTTTGCGACCCCGTGAACTGCAGCACGCCAGGCCTCCCTGTCCATCACCAACTCCCGGAGTTCACTCAGACTCATGTCCATCGAGTCAGTGGTGCCATCCAGCCATCTCATCCTCTGTTGTCCCCTTCTCCTCCTGCCCCCAATCCCTTCCAGCATCAGGGTCTTTTCCAATGAGTCAATTCATCACATGAGGTGGCCAAAGTACTGGAGTTTCAGCTTTAGCAGCATTCCTTCCAAAGAAATCCCAGAGCTGATCTCCTTCAGAATGGACTGGTTGGATCTCCTTGCAGTCCAAGGGACTCTCAAGAGTCTTCTCCAACACCACAGTTCAAAAGCATCAATTCTTCGGTGCTCAGCCTTCTTCACAGTCCAACTCTATAGGTCAAGATAATATATTGTCACCCTGCTTATTTAGCTTATATGCAGTGTTCATCATGTGAAATGCTGGACTGGATGAAGCACAAGCTGGAATCAAGACTGCTGGGAGAAATATCAATAACCTCAGATATGCAGATGACACCACCCTTATGGCAGAAAGTGAAGAGAACTAAAGAGCCTCTTGACGAAAGTGAAAGAGGAGAGTGAGAAAGTTGGCTTAAAACTCAACATTCAGAAACCTAAGATCATGGCATCCAGTCCCATCACTTCATGGCAAATAGATGGGGAAACAATAGAAACAGTCACAGACTTTATTTTGGGGGCTCCAAAATCAATGCAGCCATTAAATTAAAAGATGCTTACTCCTTGGAAGAAAATCTATGACCAACTTAGGCAGCATATTAAAAAGCAGAGACATTACTTTGCCAACAAAGGTCTATCTAGTCAAAGCTATGATTTTTCCAGTAGTCGTGTATGGATGTGAGAGTTGGACTATAAAGAAAGCTGAGCTCTGAAGAACTGATGCTTTTGAACTGTGGTGTTGGAGAAGACTCTTGAGAGTCCCTTGGACTGAAAGGAGAACCAACCAGTCCATACTAAAGGAAATCAGTCCTGAATATTCATTGGAAGGACTGATGCTGAAGCTGAAACTCCAAAACTTTGGCCACTTGATGGGAAGAACTGACTCACTGGTAAAGACCTTGATGCTGGGAAAGATGGAAGGTGGGAGGAGAAGGGGATAACAGAGAATGAGATGGTTGGTTGGCATCACCAACTCAATGGTCATGAGTTTGAGCAAGCTCCAGGAGTTGGTGATGGACAGGGAAGCCTGGCATGCTGCAGTCCATGGGGTTGCAAAGAGTCAGACACGACTGAGCAACTAAATCAAACTGATTGAATCTCTCGACTCAGGCTTTCCTGGTGGCACTAGTGGTAAAGAACCCACCTGCCAGTGCAGGAGACTTAAGGGACTCGGGTTTGATCCCTGGGTCAGGAAGATCCTCTGAAGAAGAGCATGGCAACCTGCTCCAGTATTCTTGCCTGGAGAATCCCATGGACAGAGAAGCCTGGCGGACTACAGTCCATGGGGTCACAGAGAGTCGGAAACAGCTGAAGCAACTTGGCATGGCACGACCCCTTTCCTCTCGCCTATGGGTTAAACTCAAGCCCCCTTGCTAGACCTTCATCCTTGCTGTTAGCCTCCAACCCTCCCGCTGTGATCCTACCTTGTCCTTGCTGTCTAGGAAGACTCACTCTTGCAGAAGGACTGGGACTGCACCTCCCACCTGTTCCCCAGGACCCAGGATCTGAAGCACCTGCAGGTGAATTGGGAGAGTCAGGCCCACCTGCCCTCACCTGGCCCTGCCCCACCCTCTAGCTCTAGCTCTGCGGCTGGCCTCTCACCTCCTTTATCTCATCTGTACTTCCTCCCTTCCTCTGGTCTTTCCTCATCTGTCCTACGCCCCTGTCCCTCCTCAAATGCTCCCCTGACCCTGTCCCTGTTCCTCCCAGGGGTCCACTTGCCTGTCTCCCTCACCTGTCCCTCTCACCTGCCCTCTTACCGATTTCTTTCTCATTTCTCCTTTCCTCTCCCATCTCTGTCCCCGACCCGTGCCCCTTGCCCTGCCCCCCCATCACCGTAGACTCTCAACACTGACTCCCTCCTCCCCTCACCACTGACTCCCACCTCGGTCCCTCTCCATCCCCGCCTCTTCAAACCTCTGTGACCCCTCCCGGAAGTCACTTTTCATTTGTCCCTATTTCAGTTTTTCACCTGTCTCCCCCGTCGCTCTGCCTCACCTGTATCCCCTTCAACAGTCTCCTTCCATGCATTCCCCTCTACTCGCTCCTTCATAAGCTGCCATCACCTGTCCCCATCGTGTGTCGCATATCACCTGCCCTCCTCCCCTGGATTCCCTGTCTCCACTTCACTGAGCATTCTTGCCTACCCTTCCTCACCATTCCACCTCAGCTGGTTTTCTCTCACCCCTCAGGTGTGGGAGCTCCCCATACCTTAGGGGCAAGGCTGGCCCTGACCCTGAAGGGTCCTGGGGGCCGCTATTACCTCATCCCTGGACCACACCCTGGGGTAGCCCCTTCTCATGACACTCCAACCACTGCGAGCTCCAGGCCTGTATGAGTGCCCGGGGCACCTGGGCTGGGTCTGTGGGTTCTGGAAAGATGGGACCTCACCCTTCTGTCCCAAGTCCTGTCTCACACACCACTCTTTTCTGTGCTCAGGTCTGGGCTCAGCCCACAGCAGGCTGCAGGCCCCAGGGCCTCTTCCAACACTGGCTGCCACAGCTCCCAGGGGCCCCAGAGAAGGTGAGCGACCCTGGAAAAGGATGAATGTCTGGGCCCTGGGTAAGGTGGAGGCTGATGCCTGGGCAATGGGAAACTGGGCATCAGTGGCAAACTTCTCATGTCTACCACAGGAGTCTCAAGACAGCCTCTAGGGCTGCCCTATTCAACCTCTTCCACCTTCTCACTCGGGATGTGAATTGTGTCACCAGAAGAGACATGTGCATCTGAGAACCAGGACCTACTCTCAGCCCATCTGAGACCCCAGACGGGGGGTTCTTTATGCATTAACCCCAGTCCTGCCCAAAGATATTTCTTCTCACCCCCTTTTTTAAAAATATGTATTTATTTGGCTGCCCTGGTCTTAGTTTCAGCAGATGGGATCTTCCATCTTCATTGCAGCATGCAGAGCCTTTAGTTATAGCATCCAAACTCTCAGTTATGGCATTTGAACTCTTATTTGTGGCATGTGGGATCTAGTTCCCTGACCAGGGATCGAATCTGGGCTCCCTGCATTGGGAGTGCAGAGTCTTAGCCGCTAGAACACCAGGAAAGTCCCTCACCCCTTATTTATAGAGCTGCAGGAATAAACTGTAAGGAGTTGGAGCCTTCTGCAATAAGTGAATCTTTGAGTGTGTGTGTGTGTGTTACTGTGGGTGTGTGACTGAGTGTGGATGTCTGTGTGGTGCAAGCAGAATTCATTACAGGGTGCGTATAGCTGTGTGTGCCTGCCTTCTGTGACTGTGTGTATACGCATCCAAGCGAGTATCTGCCCAAACCAGAGTCTGAAGATGCGTAACAGCATATTCATGCCTACATGTGTGTAAGTGCCTGTGTATTTGTGCACATGTTTATAAGTCTTTCCCTGTCTATGTGAAATGTGTCTCTCTCTTTTCCATGTGTACGTAGGACAGATAGAAGTCTATATCAGGATTCTTTATCCTATAATAGGTGTCAGAAACCCAACTCAAAAGCATAGAACAGAAATGAATGTATTATCACACATAATAAAAAGTGAGTTGGCAGGGCAGCTTTAGGACTCATTCATTCATTCACTTAATAATGTCACTGGGAAACCAGATTCTTTCCATCTCTGTTGACCAACTCTTACTCTGGCTACCTCATGATCTCAAAATGGCAGCCACGGCTCCAGCTTTCATACAAACAATATCCTCCAAGTTATAACAAACACCCTAAACATAATGGAGTGAAACAATAAGTATCTTATTATGCTCACAGATTCTGTGGATTATGAAATTAGAGAAGGCCCAGTGTGGACCACCTGCCTCTGCAGTGGAAGGGCCATGAAGTAAACTAATTTATGTAAATAGTTGAAAACAATTGGCAGAGGTTAGGCCCCATACATGCATTTATTGCTGTTATTTTTTTAATTTTAGGATTTTTTTTTCTTCCGCAGCAGAAAGAAATTTCTTCCATTTGTTCCTTTCCTTCGTGCTTAGTTCATTCATATGAGGATGAAAGACTTGAAGCCGCGGTGGCCATTTTGTGACCATAAGGCAACAAGCCTAGATTGTGAAACTGTTCTTCTAAGGAAGTTGGAACAAAGGAGTAGGAAAACTCATGTTAATTAGGTTTTGTTTCTTGCAGCCTAATGTATCCTCAAAAGTCCATCTCTGTATGCCCAGCCAAAACCCAGAAAAAGTGACCAATTATCATTTGATAATAAAAATTTGAATCATGTAAGACAAGTCTGAATTCAGACATGAGTGGTGTAATTGAAATAACATTGCAAACCTCTGCTTGGAGATGCCAAGGCTTAAAAAAGAAATTTTGAACTGGATATATTTTGGTTTTGCCTGCCCAGAATCCCTGTCTCCTGGTAAAGCTTCTCAATTTTCCTTTGGGGCATGAGCCCCCTTCCTCACTCCCTCATTGGTTGGACACAAGACTCAGGTTTGCCCAATCACAGCACTCCATCTCCAGAGTAAAATGACAGGTCTCCCCTTGTAACTCCCTCATGACAGCCTTTGCATAAGCTGTTCCATCTGCTTGGGACATGTCCCCTCTACTCTCCCATCACTACTATGTCTTCATCTAATTTCTACTCATTCCCTATGTCTCAGTAATATCACTTCTTCCTCCAAAAATTCTTCTGAGTGGTACCCTGGGGTTTCTATTGCTTTTCTATATCCAACAAGTTTTACCATCCTACTTTTCTGGTGACTATTTTGTTTCATCTGATGAAATTGCCAGTATTCTGCCATTTCTAACCTACAGAACTGGCAATTTCATATGGTTCAACCTAATATTTTTAGCTCTCCCCTCTTTTTCCAGAGCCACACACTCTGAACATGTGACTGCAATCTGGCCAATCAAAGCATTCCATTCCCTTGGATAGCCCAGTCAATGCAGGGTTGGCATGTGACCATAGTCAAACCAACCAGAGCCCTTCTCTGGGATTTACTTTTATTTACGACTGGAGGAGATTCTGCCATTTTACCTCTGGACTATGGTGCTAGAAGGATTGAGTCTGTGTCTGTAAATAAATAGCCATTTCCCCCACTACATGCAGTGGAAGGGGACATATCTGAGCTGAGACAAGTAGAGAAGAGAAATGAATGGGAAGAGTGTCCTGATGGAGTTGAATCTCAGTTCCAGTCTCTAAGGTCAAATTCCTTATAGTTTTGCCCTTAATTGCCTCCTTCCTAGCTCTACAAGCTAACAAATGCACACTTTTTTTTACACCTAATGGCAACCCACTCCAGTGTTCTTGCCTGGAGAATCCCAGAGATGGGGGAGCCTGGTGGGCTGCCGTCTATGGGGTCGCACAGAGTCGGACACGACTGAGACGACTTAGCAGCAGCAGCAGCAGCAGCAGCAGCAACAGCAATAGCAATCAAGTTAAGCTGACTTCCTTTCACTTGTAGCCAAGACTGTGGCTAATACACTTCCCTGAACCTCTGGGCAGGGTCAGGCAACTCTTCTGTGCTCTGAAAGGCTTTATGTTTATCACATCACAGCCCTATTGCCGTCTGTCTGTCTGAGCTTCAGGAGGGCAAGGACTGGAACTGTCTGGGTCACTTTTGGATCTTCAGTGTTCAGCACAGGGCCAGGCACAAAGGAGATGCTCCAACACTCCCGTTGAATGATATCATGACCTGTCTCACCTAATGTACCTATTCCTTGGGTTTAAAGCTCTCAGTTTGGGCAGAGGGGTGGGGGTGGGGGAATGTCACTGCCATTGATAAATACTTCCCTGTTAAATGAAAGGCCTGATGTTGCAGAGGAAGGTGGGGAGGCTGTCATTCAAAGGGCTGACCTAGGGACCATGTGGGCCGCAAATATGTCAAAGGGTGCATGCCAAGTTCTGAGGCGGCAGTTCCCGATTTTGCTGTGAAGACAGGCACACCACAGTCAAAGCTGAGTTCTTCATAGAAGTCAAGCCAAATACTGCCCCAGCTGAAACCCACAGCTGAGAATAAAATCTTGGCTCTTGACCATAGCCCACAAGGCTCAGCAGAAGCTGCTCCCTGCTTGCCTCTCCCACTTGCTCTCCTCTCACTTTCCCCCCTTACTCCAGTCCAGACACACTGCCTCCAACACACTAAGCACACTCCTGCCTCAGGGCCTTTGCACATGCTATTCTCTTTGCCAGGAATGCTCTTCCCTGGCTCTTTCCACAGTGGATTTTTCTCAGCTCCCATATCACCTTCCTTGACCTTCCAGTCTAAAGTCAGTCTCTCACCCAGATGTAGAGAATGGACATGCGGACACGGGGGCTTGATTGGGGGGAGGGTGAACTGGGAGACTGGGATTGACACATGAGCACAGCCATGTATAAAAGAGATGGCTAGCGGGCTCTTGCTGTATAGTGCAGGGAGCTCAGCTCAGTGCTCTGTGGTGACCTAGATAGGTGGGATGGGGTGGTAGGAGGTCCAAGAGGAAGAGGATGCTTGTATACCTGTAGCTCATTCCCTTTGAAATGAGACTAACAGCAGAGACTAACACAATATTGTAAAGCAACTATACCCCAAGAAATAAATAAAATAAACCTCTCAGTCATTCCATCCCATCACCCTGGGTTTTTTATTTTTCTGCTGCACCTGCAGCCTACAGGTTGATATCTTTGACAAGGGATGGAACCCTGGCCCCCTGCATTGGGAGTGGGAAGTCTTAACCACTGGTCCATCAAGGAAGTCCCCCATCAAAATGAGAATGTTTTCATTCTCCATGTGACACTTACTCACTACCAGACACTTATAATTTACTCGCTTGATTACTGTCTCCTGCCTCTAGAATATAAGCTGCATGGGGCAGGGGTCTCTTGTTTCATCTGTTTTGTTCAGTGTGGTATCCCCTGCACAGAGCCAGGCATATAGCACATGCCCAGTAAAGCTTGATCGGGTGGAGCAGAGACAGTACAGTCAGACTGTTAGGTGTGCAGGATAAGAAGGCAGTAAATTCTCCAATCATGGCTCTGCCGTTTACAGACTGCATCATCTTGGGCAAGCTGCTTAGCTGTCTGAACTTGTTTCCTTGTCTAGAAAAGGGGGTGCACAAGGCCTCTCACCTTCTGAGATGGCCCACACTCTGTGGCGTGTGTTTCCCTCTAAATACATCAACTTACCTAGTCTAAAATATATAAGAGGGTGCACACACTGCACACATCTGTTTTGGAGTATAGACGTGATCACGCTTCCTCTCTGAGTAAGTCCGTTTTGTGCTCTGTGCCAGGGACTGAGCTGCACGCTCTATTCATGCTTCAGGGAGGGTTTGTGAGCACCACGGCTGGTGTGTGGGAAGCCCCCGGTACCCAGGAGTCGTGATGACTGAGATAGATAAGTGCAGCTGGGCCACTGGGTGATGCTGGCCTGTGATTCTCTGGTGCCTCTGTCCTTGCTGCCTCCCACCCTGTCTGCCCAGATCCATCCCCCTCCCTCCTGCTCCGTTTCTATTTCTGTCTTTCTCTCCTCCTCCCCAGGCCTCAGGAGGCTCCTGGCTGGCATGAAGCCTTCTTCCTTCTTCCCCAGGATCAGAAAAGTTTTCACTGCAGGACCCATCCACCACCCCCTGAAAAAAAGTTCCCTCCTTCCCCAGCCACAGCCCCCACACACCCTTGTCTGAGAAACTCCCTCGCCCCAACGCCAGCCTCTGTGCCCTCAAGTAGACCCCTTCTCCACCTCCTAAGATCCCTCAGGTTCCAAAGAGTGTGACCCGTGGGCCCTTTCCCATGTCCCCTCTCCCACCAGGCTGGCTTTCGATACCCAGGCTCAGCTAATTAAGGTCCTTGGGGGGCCATTCCCCAGCCTCCAGACACAGCCATCAGAGGCTACATTTTGTAGTAGAGTGGAACAGATACTGAGGTCAAACTGCCAAATGTCCTATTTCTTCACCAGGGAAGTATTGGACAAGTGACTTCACTTCTCCCTGGTGTAGATTCCTATCTGTAAAATGGGACCAAGCGTATCGACCTCCAACAGTTGTTGGACTTCAGAGAGATGAGTGTGTGCTTAGCACAATGCCTATGTGCAAAATGAACACTCTCTAGTTGCTGGGCACTAAAGACTCAGAAGGCTGCCTGCCGTCTTAAATCCCAATTTTGTTACCTTCTGGTTATGCGACCTGGAGCAAGTTGCTTTACTTCTGGACCCCAGTTTTCTCATCTATAAAATGGGGTCATGGTACTGATGTCCTAGGGTTGTTGTGACGATTAAATGATTTAAGTGCTTGGCAATAGTAAGCACTCATTAAACCTTAGCTATTGTTTTTGTGTTTTTATATATTATTCCCCACCTCGAAGCCTCTCAAAGGGTAGGAAACTGCAGGTCTCCCTGGTCGCAGTCAGCCGGCCTACCTTTAGTCTCACTTAATAGTCCTAGTGCTGTAATCTAGGCCACACACCGCCCCCACCCCCACCCCTCACCCCCCCCCCCCCCCCGCCGCCCCCCGCAACACAGAAACACACACGGAGGTCAGCAGAGCGGCCTCAGACACAGAAAAAAGTTTAATTCTCCTGCGGCGGAGGGTCCCGGCTCCGGTAGCGAGGGGGATTTGGTTTTGGATTTTGTTCCTGTGGGGATTCACTTGGGAGTAAGAGGAAGGAGTCGGGGAGAGTCTGGTCCTTCCGGTGGGACCTGCCCGGGAGAATTGTGTACTGGGGCAGATAATCTGGTGAGACAAGGAGGCTGGACGCCATACGGGAGGGCAGAGGGAGAACAGACGACGGGGCAGAGAAAAGAGAGACGAACAGGGAAGGACGTAAGACAGAAATGACAGAGGGCGGGACAGAGACAAACGAGGGGAACAGAGAAAAGGGGACCCCAAGCCAGACCCGACGACGGGACCAGGGAATTGAATGGGGTTGGGGGCGGGGGCTTTGGAGGCCGCCGCGGGACAGAATAGGATCTAGTCCAGCCAGATACGTGAAATGGGCCCCTCGCCCCTGCCCCGGGTCCCGGGCGGGGGAGGGGGCTCGTGTCTCAGTGCTGCAGTGTCGGGGGGCCCTGCCCCTCCCCGCGCTTCGCTGTGTAAGGCACCGGCTCCAGCGAGGTCCGCGAGCGCGCGGGGGGAGGGGCAGGAGGGGGGGCTTGGAGTCCACGGGGGAGGGGAGCCCGGCGGCCCGCCCTCAAACCCCCCTGAGCGCGGGGGCGTGGCCTCGAGCCACAGCCCAGGCAGCCCGCCCCCCCCTCCAGGGAGAAGGGTGCTTCTCCCCCCAGTCCGACGACGTGTTGGCTCGGCGCTTTCACCCCCGAATCCTGCCCTAAACGTCAGGGCGGCTGGGCGTTTGTCCGCGGCACCCAGGCGTCCCGGCGCCCGCCCGCCCGCCGCTCACACGGTACTTTCCAGCATCCACTCGGTGCTGGTAAAGGCCAGGCGGGCCCTGGCGGAGCCCAGCCCCAGGTCTCCGTCCTCCCCGGCCGCGCCCCCCTCCAGCCCCGTCCAGGTGCGGCGTGGACCGGTGGCGCTTTGTCCGCCGGGCGCGGCGCGGGTAACTGTGGCTCTGGAACAGCGCCCCGTAGTCCCCGTCGAACGAATAACGCTGCTGAGGCCTCGGCCGGGCCGGGGCTCCCCCAGGAACCAGAGCTAAAGTGGGGGGCGGTGAAGCCGACGGTCCCAGAGCCCCGGAACGGCTCCTCCGAGGGCCCACCGCGGCCCGGCACTCCTCCCCGGAGGTTTCCTCGGATGGCAGTAGGCACAGCGAGGTGGCCGAGCCGCCCAGGGAACGTCCAAGGACCGCCTCCGTTTCCGCGGAAGCAATGTCGGCCGCCGTGGCCTTCGCCTCGACGGCCGCCCCCGCAGCCGCGGGAGCCGCCACCTCTCGCAGCGCCTCGTAGCGGTCGGGCGCCGGCGGGGGCGGGGCCTGCGTTGCGCCTGCGCCGTTGGTTTGCGAGCACACGTGGCTGACCCGCGGAGGCGACCTGGAAGTGCCCTTGACTCGGCGGCCATCCCCATCGCCGTAGACCTTGTAGCGGATCATGAGCAGAACGATGAAAACGAGGACGGAGGCGACAATGACACCCCCGATGGCGATGATCATGGTGCCGCCCAAGAAATGGGCCCTCAGCGGGCGGCAGGGTGCAGGATCCCCAGCGGTGGTAAACTGCACGCAGCCCACCACTCGGGTGGCCGGCAGCGCCGTAGCCCCATCGTCGTAGACGGCCAGCACGCATAGGTCGTAGGCGCGGCCCGCTGCCAGATCATTCACCAGGAAGGTCTGGCTGGTGGATGGGATCATCCTGTAGGAGGGAGAGGGATCAGCTCGGGGTAAGCTCCATTCTGAACCAGGCTGCTTCACTTGCATGTCCCCCACCCGTGCGGACCTATCCATGCCTCCCTACCAGTGTCTCACCCCCTCTGGGACAACAGCGGCCACTCAAGCAACAAATTCCCACTCTCTCAGGACCTTGGGTATAGGCCACGCCCCTTATCTGCATGCCCCACTGTCAGACCCACTCCCCACTCGTGTTTCACAGCAAATTTCAGCCATTCGTCTCCCCTCATCTATATACATCCTGGCCCCCAGGGATGAATGCTACAGCTTTTATGCCCTGCTCTCAAGGGGCTTGCTCCCTAGCAGTGTCTCATTCCTACTAGGACAAATGCCACTCAAGCGCTCACATATTCCCACCCTTTAAGGGGATGATGCTACAGGCAATGCCCCGTTACCTGCAAACCTCACTCTCACTGGGGTGGACTAGCTGCTGCTGCCAAGTCGCTTCAGTCATGTCCGACTCTGTGCGACCCCATAGACAGCCGCCCACCAGGCTTCCCCGTCCCTGGGATTCTCCAGGCAAGAACACTGGAGTGGGTTGCCATTTCCTTCTCCAATGCATGAAAGTGAAAAGTGAAAGTGGGGGGACTAGCAGGTTACCTCATACTCCCAGTCTTACTCCTACTGGGATAATGGATGCTCTTCTAGTTCCTCTCTTCTACATGTTCCTACCCCTTCAAGGAAACCATGATACAGACCACGCCCCCTCATCTGCGTATCCCACCCTTGGGTATACGTACACCTCTCCTAGCAGCATCTATCTTATCCCCTCCACTACATATTCCCACCCACCAAAGGGCCAGGGCTAAAGGCCACTTCCCTTTTGATTCACAAGTGTCTTCCAAGCCACACCCCACAATGGCCCAGGGGAGATGGTTCACCCACCCCGCCTAGGACCACGTCCACTCTTTGCATGTCATGCACTGTACCCAGATATCAGAGGCAACCACTTTATGTGCACACCCTGCCCTATACTACCTGAAGTCACTACACCATGCCCCCAGGTAAGTTTCATCCATAATTGGGGCAAATGTAGCCAAGAAAACATGCCCCTTTCTTGCCATGGACCCCTGCTCTCAAACAAGCGGCAGCATAGAGAAGTGGTTAAGCTGACAAAGTCTGACAGCTACGATGCCAAGAGTTTGAGTTTCTCTTCTGCTGCTTGCTAGCTCTGTAACCTCAGGCAAGTTTCTTAACCTCTCTGTGTCTCATTTACCCCACTGAGGTTATTAAGAATTCCTTCCCCATAGAGATGGTGTGAAGTATGATGAGTTAACATCCCCAAAGCCTGGCACTTAATAATTTCATTAACAACTGGCATCCCACACGATGCTGGCTTTGCTGTGGCTCACACTCTCCTACCAGTTGCTTTCCTCCCCATCTATAAGAATCATTCCCCCTGGGCCTTGCTGCTCTTCTGTTGGGCACATCCCTTCCATGTTCAATGTTGGCTAAGCTGGGACTGCCACACCCACACAGATTTGCATGGACTCAATCTCACAGGCTCTCCTCTCCCACAAAGCTCTTAGTGGGTCATCAGAGACATGAACCGCCTCTTCATCTGCATGGAGACCATGCTGCAGGAGCACCACCTCCTCTAAAGGCCATGCCCCCACCTCCTCAGGCCTCTTACCTCTCAGAAGCATCACCTTCCCTCCAGCCACACCACCTTCTGGTCCTGAAACCCACCTCAGTTCCTCCACCTCCAGAAGTTTCCACCATCACCAAGAGCCATCCTCCCCCCGAAAGACTACATATCAGGGGCCCACCACCTCTCCGACTCTCCCCCTGCCTGCCATTTCCCAGACCACTGCCCCCTCCACCAACTCCATCCAACCTTGGGCCCCTGGCTGTAAGTCTCCCTCTTCCTCTCATCTTCCCTCTCAAAGAGTCTTGGGCTCCTTTTGCTCCTTCCCCTAAAATAACCAGTTGCTAGGGACTCCCCCCTTTTAAAGGACAGAGGCTGGCTCCTTAAGAAAGCTTGAGCCCATGTGTCTCTAATTGGCTGTAAGGCCCAAGCAAGCCGCAGAGCAGGCTTCTGGTTGGTTGTCACCTCCTCCCATGGCAGCAGTAAGGGAGTTAACCCCTGCAGTACTGTAGCACAGGCGCCTGCAATGAGGGACAGAGGACTGGGACAGTGTAGCCCTGAGGGGAAGGGAAGAGTCCTAGGGTCTGTTGCCCCGTTGGAGACAGAGAGCCATCAATATCTGCAGAAATGCTGGGTCTGGGGGCCCATGAACCTCCCTCTATCCCACCATGTAGTGACCACAGGTTAAAGAGAGAAGGGAAAAAAAGAGGTGGAGAATCAGAAATCAGGAGCTGTTTACACAAATCTATTATCCCTCTCCCCTAATCTCTGCCTGGCAAACAGCAGTCGCCTGATAAACAAGTGCTCGATGAAAAAGGGCAGACTTGGGAGTTAGAAGGGTGAGAGCTGGAATCTTGGTTCTATCTCTTTCTGTGTGACCTTGAACAAGTGACTTCTCCCACTCAGCCTCAGTTTTCCTGTCTATAAAATGGGAGGGGAATCATAGCTGCCTCACAGTGAAGTCGGGAAGGTCAAATGGAGTAGTATCCTTTGCAGTACCTTATAAAAGTTTTTGTTTGGTCCATTTGTTTGCCCCAACGTTTTTGAGACTGGGTCAGTGTCTTATCCATCTCAGTAGGCCCAGGGCCCGGCATGGAACTGGCACACAGTAGGCATTTATTCAGTGTTTGGTGACCAAATTCAAAATGAAAAGAAAATGAGCATGACAAAGACAAGAGAAAAGGAAGGCATCACCTCATTCAACCAACGGCAGAAAAGTGCCTACTGTGTGCCAGGACCATGGCCAAGAGAACACTGGGTGAGGTGAAGATGGAAGCCAAGAGGCAGGCTTCTTGGTGTGGGTCTAAGCACCCACAGGATCAGGAGCTGCCCACAGGTGGGGAAATGGCTCCACCCCCTCTGGAGCACCCCAGGTATGTCATACAAAGGATGAAACATTCAACAAGCACTCTGCAATGTGTCTAAGGGAGGCAGAACCAGGACAAAGCAGAGATGTGCACAGAGCCCACAGCCACCGAGCAAATGCCCGCTGTGTGCCAGGTCAATTGCTGTGAGCCACATTACTGAGATGGAGAGACAAGGCAAAGCCAAGACTGAAATTCATCATATACCCTCTGCCTCCTTCCTCTGGGCTATGAGCTCCCTAGGGCAGGGCTTGGTCTCTTGGTCTCCTTGTATCTCTCCCACTCAGCTGAGGGTCTGGCACATAGTAGGGGCTTAGTTCCTCATGAGAGCAGGAGGGAGAGAAGGTACAGATAGACAGAAGTGAGAGCAAGAGAAAATCAGAGATGATGGGAGAAAAGTACCTCTTTAACGTTGGTCTACACCACAGAGATCTGTCCACGCCAGGGTAACTTACATACTTTTCTGTTTCTATATTGTACCCAATGTGTTGATACAGTAGCCTTGTATGTGATTTCTAAATATAAATGCAACTGTAACTATATATGTGTGAGTATATTTCCTGCTCTAAGAATGTCTAACTGACAAGGTAGATGATCAAACACCTTTGGTGAGCAGTGATGTAGACCCTGAGCCCCATGAGAGCAGGGACCATGCTGGGTACATTCATGGTGATAAATGGCTCATGTGGGTGCCCCAGGAGGATTTGCAAGATGTGTGAAAAACAAAGACAAGAAATAGAAAGAGAAGGAAACAGGGCAAATGGGAGCCAGAGACCACTCTACAAGCCCATCTAGAACCCCAGCTGAGCAAGAAGGCCTAGGGAGGCAGAGGGAGGGCCCCTGAGGCAGGAGGAGGTCCAGGGGCCCTAACACCCACCTGTAGACAAGGGAGTCGTCGACGGAGCTGTTGTACTGCACCTGGTACATGCGGATGCCAGGCACGGGCCTCTGGGCCGGCCAGCGGATGAGCACAGAGCTGGACGTGAGCTCTGCCGCCACAAGCCGGCGCTCAGCCGCCGACTCATTGGCTCCAGGTCGGCCAGGCGTGGCGATGTCCGAGGAGCCAGGCTCCGTGAGAGGTGGCGGGGCAGCAGGCGGGGGCGCCATCAGAGGCAGAGGCACCACGCACACCTCCACTGGTGCAGTGGCTTCCCCGGCGGCGTTAGAGGCGATGCAAGTGAAGGTGCCGCTGTCCCGCAAGGTGGTGATGGTTACATCCAGGGTCCCATCCCCCCGGACACGGGTTCGGCTCGAGTTCCCCAGCAGGCGCCCGTCGGGTGCCACCCAGTGCACCACGGGCTCAGGGTCCCCCACGGCGCGGCAACGCAGGCTGACCGCCTGGCCCTCCACCACCAAGGCCCGGCCGCCCGCCTGCCGCGTGATCAGCGGAGGCTCACATAGAAACTCCTCCTCGGGAATGGACCAGAAGTAGCGGTCGGTGAGGTGCTCCGGCGTGGCACACGTCTCCAGGTCGTCCTCCCTGGTCAGCCGCCGCAGCCACAGCAGCTCACAGTTGCAGTGCAGGGGGTTGCCGCCGAAGCTGACCGTGAGCGGCGTGGGCGGCTTGGGTCCCGGACCTTGGGACCTCAGGAAGAGCCCATCAGGGGGCAGTTTATGCAGGCGGTTGGAGGTCATGTCCAGGCGAACCAGTTTGTGAAGCTGCACAAAGGTCCCTTCGGCGATGTGATCAATGAGGTTGTGGTCCAGCGTGAGGGTGTTCAGGTTCACCATCTGGCCCACAGCCTCCCAGGGCAGGGCCTCCAAGTTGTTGTAGGACAGATCCAGGTCCTCCACGGTGGACAGGAAGGCGTCGAAAGCAGCCGACTCCACCCGGCGGATCTGGTTGTTGCCTAGAATCAGGTGGCGGAGGTTGCCCAAACCCCGGAGCTGGTCGCCTCGGACCTCTGCCAGCCGGTTGCTGTCTAGGTGCAGGGCGCGGAGGGCGCGCAGGTCCGCAAAGGCGCCAGCCGCCACCTGGCCAATGGTGTTCCGGGAGAGGGTGAGGTGTACCAGGCTGGTCATGTTGGCGAAGTCTCGGCGGCGGATGGCCGCAATAAAGTTGTCGGTGAGCCGCAGCTCCACCACACGCCTGTCGATAGCCGGCGGCACAAAGAGCAAGCCGGTCTTGGCGCACAGCATGGTCAGCGTGGGCGCCACGTTCTGGCAGATGCAGCGGCCAGGGCAGGGCTGGCCCCGTGATGCCCCTGCCCAGAGGAGCAGCAGAAAGGGCAGGGCAGTAGGTGGCAGCGAGAGGAGCGCTGAGGAGAAGGGGCCCGGAGCCATGGTGCAGGGGGAAGGCGGGAGGAGTGGGAGGTGAGATCTGCAAGGAAGGAGAAGGGTCAGCCAGGCGTGGGGCTTGACCACCTGCCTGACCACCCTGGGATGTCCCGCTCAGAGTCTGACCCACATCCGTCCCTTCCTGACAACGGGGTCCTGTAGGACAGTGACAGGACTGACCATCAGCTGGCATGCACTTGTGAACAGATCACATCACTTCCATGCCGCTTGGTAAATGACCACTACCCCACCTCTGAGTGTCTAACCCCAACCTCTGCCCCTCTTCCAGGAGCTCCCAGACCTCTCATGACTTCTCAACCAGAGAGATGACATCTGGCCTGGCCTGCGCCTTCTAGTACCCACTAAATATTTTGAAAAATCACTGCTGACTAGGGTTTAAAGTCATGGATTTCAAAGCCATACTCCCTGGGTTTAAATCCCAGCTCTGACACTTACTAGCTGTGTGATCTCGGACAAGTGTCTGAACCTCTCTGAATCTCGGTTTCTTCATCTGTAAAACGGAGACAAAAACAGGCCTTACCTCTGTGAGGATGAACTGGATTAATGAGCATGGTATACTCAGAACAGGGCCTGGCACATAAAATGTGTTTAATACATGTTAGTGTATAACTATTATTATCATCATTATTGAGTGTCCAGTAGGTGCCATGCATATAAATGTGCACTATTATTAAGAGCAAGGGCTTTGAAATCAAATAGACTCGGGTTCAAGTCCTGGCTCCCCCGACTTACTAACTCTGTGACCCCAAAGCAATGATTTTCCCGAACTAGGCCATAATTTCCTGATTTGTAAAGTGGTCTGATAATTGTACTATCGTCATTGGATTGTTGCAAGAGTTCAGTGAGCTCATTCATAGGGGTCACGGAGCATAGGGCCAGGCACACAGTACATATTCAATAAGTATTAAGGGTAACACCCCCCACACACACCTTTGGCAGTGGGGAGGGGGGATTGTGCTGAAGGTGGGAGGGGCTGAGAAGACAGCAGTCTCCCTGCTCAGTCTTGGGAAATCCTTCTCTGAGCCCGGTTTCCTTCTGGCCTCTGCTGAGGGCCCAAGCAGGGGGCAGACTTTCATGCTCACATTAATAGGCACAACACAAGGCCCTATACATGCCTACACACACACACACACACACACACACACAGAGTCAGGCTCTGCCTCTGCTCCAGGCAAAACCTTCCGGCTGGGATTCCCCCTGCGGCAGCTGCAGCCCACGACATGCCAGCTCCCATCACAACACGGGGTGGGTGGGGGGTGAAGAGGAAAGGATGGGAAGGGGGTGTCCCTGACACTGTTTTCACCCCACCCCATGCCCCAGTCCCTGCTGGCCCACCTCCCGGGAATCTACAGTTTGGGGGCTGTGGCCTCATGTGGCCCTGATCCTTCAGCCCATGGGCAAAGGAGAACTGTGGACACAGAGATGGATTCAGAGAGCAACAGAGAAAGAGAGAGACAAAGAGACAGCAAGAGAAACAATCTGAAAGACAGGTGAAGAGACAGGGAGCAAGTCAGAGGCAAAGAGAGAAAAATTGAGTGGAGGAGACCCACACAGAAAAGAGAGACTGAGACATCGAGATGGAGACAGGGAGAGACAAGAAGAGAAAATAAGAGTGTTACACAGACGAAGACCAGAAGAAAGAGACTGAAGAAGACAGTGATGGGGCTGAAAAAAAGAAAAAGAGGCAAAGTCAGAGCATCACTTCATCTCTGAGTGACCCTTCCCCCACCCCCCAGTAATTGTTGTGTACTCCCTCTGGACACTGCTCTACCTCCAACAGAAAATCTTGGCCTGGGAGGTGGTGCTCCTGAAGTAGGAGACGCAGCTCTGCACCTGCGTGGCTGTAAGCTCTCTGGGGCTCAGAACCACTATCTATGAAACCAGAAGGCCCACAGCCAGGGTGGGACTCAAGTTGAAACAGTGTAATACTAACAATGAAAACAGCTACAATTATTGAGAGGCAGCATGGCATTGAGAGAGAGAATCTGGCCCACAACTGCCCAGGTTCACACCCCAGTTCCTGCCATGTGACTTCCTCTCTTTGGGCCTCAGTGTGTTCATCTGTCAAATGGGGATGATAGCATAGGATTATTGTGAGGATTAAATGAGATAATCCACTGTAACATGCTTAGAGTAGTTGCTGATGGAGTAAACACTATATAAGTGTTAGCTACTGTTAGCATTAAATGATCATTTGCTCTGGCTCTCTTTCATCCACCAGTAGGTCTGATTATTAGGACATGTCCCCACATACATGCACATACACACACAAAATGGTAAACCATATCCACGCCACCATCCAAATGCAGGGTCATTTCATGTCAGGAAACTCTTGCCTCCTTTTCTAACATGAGGAAACTTCCCTTTTCTGACCACTTTACTCAGCCTAAAAGGAGCTACCTCCAGGCCTGAGAGCCCACCTACCACCCACACCATCGTTCTACAAAGCTCTTACCCAAACAAGACATTCCTGACCTTGTCACCAACTCCCAGCCTGGAGGGCACCTGGCCCCTCGGGACACTACCATACTTGCCACTAAAATTCATACAAGGCATCACTCCAGGCCTCTGGCTCTCTCAGAGTAAACCCGATCACTTCACATCTCTATCCCCAGCTGGAGGGACCCCACTCACCTCTCTTCAGGCAGTCAGGGCCTGGGCCAGTACCTGCAAAGGAACAAAAGCACACTGTTAGCATTCTTCTGGCTCCTCTCCCGAGACCCTCTCCCGAGACCATCTCAGCCCAGGAAGCCCCTGCCGTGATCACTCTCTCAGCCCTCCTGCTGTAGGTTCTGCAGGGTCTCAGGTAGACCCAGGAAGTCACCTCTGGAAATCAAGGAGTCTGAGCCCCAGACTGTTCACCCTCCAAATCCCAAGAGTCTAGGACTTTAGTCCTTTGTCCTCTGGGGGCTCAAGAAGCTGAGATCCCCCACACTCCCCCTCCCTTAGACCCAACAGTCCAGGTCTCAGTTTCCTCCTTTCACAAGATCCAGGAGTCTGGTCCCTCAGCTCTCTGTCTCCTTCAAACCCAGGATGCTAGGCTCCCAGCCTCCTCCTTCCAGAATCCACATCCCAGTCCCCCAACTTCAAAGACCTGAACGGTAGCAGGAGCTGGGGGAGGATCAGAAGTTCCCATCTTCGCCATCAGACCATGGTCACCCCAACACATGTGGACATGCCAAAACCCACATGGGCCCACAACCCATGACTCTGTATCTGAATTCCCATGGACACAGCAGCATGATCTATGTGCCCCCGCCCTCTGGAGGCTCTTGGTCCAGGATGTGGACACACTTGTGTCCATGGATCCCAGCATACCATAGGTCTTACCACACGGGCCCCCATCTCACTGGGCTCATAAGTGGGGTCAACCTATGTCAAGGACACAGGCACATGTACACATATCATCCTGCATGTATGTATTTGAACATACACAACCCCACTCTTCAGATACCAACACAAATGCGCAAATGGACTCAGAGTACAGACACAGACCCTCGAGGTTGACACACCTGCACACAACCACACATACAACATTGCCTTTTCCCTTGCACACTCACACACAACTGTGAAACCCTTGTGTCCCCTGGTGCATGCATCTATAACAAAGCTACCCTTGCACACTCACCAACACACATGTAACAGATGCTCACTCACACAAAAATACACAGGTGCACACTCTTAAATACCCAACACACTCATGCAACTTCATGTACCCCCAGTATGCACGGTCACAAAGCTGGTACATTCCCACACCAACAGATGCACAAATGCACACAATAGCCTATACACACCTCACACACATGCACAGAACCACACAGGAACAGACACTGACGAGGCTGATACACACTCAAACAAGCACATAGGTACAAAAAGATCCACCTTTGCACAGACACTCAGAGATGTTCACTCATAACAGGCACATGCTCACATAACTGCCCTATGAGGGATTTACACACTTACAAATACACACAAAATATTGAACCCCACTGGCAGAGTCAACAGATAGGCAGAGAATCACACTCAAACACAGTCTGGACACACATCCCTCCCACCTTTGAGGTACCCCCGCCCCACCTACTTCCTAGGCCAGGGAAATCCTAACACCCCTCCCTCCCAGCACACCCCCTTCCCCAGCCAGGTCAGAGTTCAGAGGGTTGGGAGCCTGAGCTGAAGAGCACCTGGTCAGAGGCAATCCTCCCAGGAAAGGTCCCCCAGCCTGGCCATCTGGATGTGGGCACCTCCGGCCCCATCTGCAGAGATCTGGCCGGTAGGGGACTGAGGTGGGATGGGTGGGAGAGGGCCGGGTCTGCGTCCCTCCCTCGGGCCCATCTGTCCACCCCTCGGCCTCTCATCCCTCCATCTGTCCACCTACCGGCTGCCCATCCCCCCCACCCAGCCACCAGGAAGGGGAAGACATGGCCGTCTCCCCCAAGGACCGCCGAGGACCCCCCCAACAGTTGACATGGACCGAGGGAGCGGCAAACTCCCCTCCCCCAAACCCACACAGAGGCCCCACAAGGCGCTGAGCCCCAGCCCCCCTCCTCCTGCCGGGAACCTGACATGGACGCACAGACACACACCCTTGGAGACATACAACCCGCAGACACACACACACACAAATGGACACCCGAGCGGGCACACCCGGCTACACAAACCCTGGGATGGACATCCAATCCGGACACAAACACCCAACGCAGCTAACCGCGCGAACACACTCACGCGGCGGGGGGGGGGGGGGGGGAGAAGGGGGGAGAACCCACACCTGGGCACACAACCCACGCACACACACCTGCACACAGCCCCTCCGATGGGCGTGCGACAGCCCCCCAGACACACAGCCGAAGGGGCAGCTACCCGGGGGGCACACACACGCACGGCCGGACACAGCACCTCGGCTCGACACCCGGCACACACCCGGATGGCCACACAAGCAGGGCGCCGCACACGCCGGCGCCGGGCACACACAGGGCCGCGCGAGCGCACGCCGGGCCCGCCGCAGCGCCGCGGACACACACTCACACGCTCGCACGCTCACACCCGCGCTCACACGGGCGCCCCCGCCCGCCGCCTCCCCGGCCGCTGCGGGCCGCGCTCACCCAGCCCGGGGGGGCCCCGGGCCCGGCCCCGCCGCCGCCGCCTCGCGCCGCGCCATGGTGGGGGGAGGGGCCGGGGGAGGGGGGCGCGGTGCCACGGGGCCGCCTCCCTCCCGCCTCCAGCCCTCCCTCCCGAGCCGCCGCGAGCTCCGCCCTCCGCGCCGCCCGCCGCCCGAGCCCCGCCGCCGCCGCCGCCGCAAGGGGGGAGGGGGCGCAGACCCGAGGGGCCGGGCGCGGCGGCCGCAAGCCCCCGCCCCCCGCCCCGGGGTCCGCCGCAGACCCCTCTCCACTGCGGAGCTGCCGGCCCGCCCCCAACCCCTCCCCAGCCCCACCTCCAGCCCTGCCGGCTTCCCCAGAGACCACCAGACCACGCCCCGATTGGCATGAGGACACTTGCAGCCCCAGTGAAGACCTCGGGTCTTGTCCCGATACCCAGGGGGACTCCAGGTCACGTCTTACCGCATTTGAGAACCAAGGCCATGTTTCTCAGCCACCCAGGACCACAAACCATGTCCTGCTCTCCTTGGCGACCTCAGACTGGGCCCCACACCCATCAGGGACCCTAGACCAGACCTCCCAATCTAGCAGGGCCCCAGGCTGTACCTCAGCATCCAGGAGGGTCCACAGCACCCCTACCAGGGACCCTAAATCATACCTAAACGTTCAGGCGGACCCCCAGATCACACCTCATCCCTCAGGGACCCCAGATCACCCCAACATGCAGAGTGGATCCAGACCATATGTCAACATCTGGGGAGACCCCAGATCATGCCTCATTCCCCTGGGGGAACCAAACGATGTTCTATAGCCACTCAGGACCACAGACCATATCCCACTCCTTCCTGAGGACCCTCTATGCCGCTCTACCCTCTTCACCTCAAACAATTCTCTGCCCCCTAGTAGAGACTTTATGCTAAGTCGCTTCAGTCGTGTCCAACTTTCTGTGACTCCATAGATGGCAGCCCACCAGGCTCCCCCGTCCCTGGGATTCTCCAGGCAAGAACACTGGAGTGGGTTGCCATTTCCTTCTCCGATGCATGAAAGTGAAAAGTGAAAGTGAAGTCACTCAGTTGTGTCCAACTCTTAGGGATCCCATGGACTATAGCCCACCAGGCTCCTCCGTCCATGGGATTTTCCAGGCAAGAGTACTTGAGTGGGGTGCCATTGCCTTCTCCAGTAGAGACTCTCGACCATGTCTAACTTCTGCTGCTGCTGCTGCTAAGTCATTTCAGTCGTGTCCAACTCTGTGCGACCCCATAGACGGCAGCCCACCAGGTCCCCCATCCCTGGGATTCTCTAAGCAAGAATACTGGAGTGGGTTGCCATTTCCTTCTCCATGTCTAACTTCTAGGGGTGCCAAATATAACTCTTTTCCTTATGGGAGACTCTAGACTTTTCCAATTACCCCCATTAGATCCCAGAACATCCTCCCCTCCGAGGCACTCCTTGATTTCCAGAATGCCCAATTTGCCCCAAATTCTTGATCATCTTCCCCACCCATGCTGCCCTCTTGAGGACCCTGCCTCACCCCTGTTCTTATTCTCTCTCTTGAACCCTCTAGGCCCTTCCTCCACCCTGTGACTTCCGTGGAACTGAGAATTTCTGTTCGTTTCTTGTTCAGATCCCTTTGCCCAACTCCTATGGAACAGCTAACCCCTAGAAGGGGACAACAGGGGATGAGATGGTTGGATGGCATCACCGACTCACTGGACATGAGTTTCAGCAAGCTCCAGGCGTTGGTGGTGGACAGGGAAGCCTGGCGAGCTGCAGTCCGTGGGGTTGCAAAGAGTCGGACATGACTGAGTGACCGAACTGAGCCCCTCTCCCACTGGGTATCTCAGACCACTCTCCATCTCTTTTTGAGATATTCTGGCCTCTAAACCCAGCAAGCTCTCCCCTCAAAATCTGTCTTATTTCATGGGACTTCCCTGGTGGTCCAGTGGCTAAAACTCTAAGCTTCCAGTGTAGGGGGCCAAGTTCGACCCCTGGTCAGGGAACTAGATCCCATATGCTGTAACTAAGATATAAGGATCCCATATGCCACAACTAAGACCCAGTGCACCCAAATAAAAATAAATAAATAAAAGGGAAAGTCTTAACTTAAAAAAAAAAAAAATCTGTCTTATTGCAATCCCCTAGGTCCTTGGTGGCCCAAATCCCTCCCATTTTGGATCCCGTTTGGATTCCAAGGTCTTCCCCTAAACCCCTTCTCTAAATTCTTCCTACTCACATTGTCACATGGAGCCTGCCCCACACCCCCAGATCCAGCACATCTCTGCAGAGCTTCCCTCTGGGGAACCTCACTTTAGTGAACCACTCACAACCCTTAGATCCCCCTGAGGACACTCAAAGTCCCACTCCCCACCCCCCAGTCTCTAGATTTCACCCTCCCCACCACCATCACTGGCTTCCCTTGTGGCTCAGTGGTAAAGAATCCACCTGCCAATGCAGGAGACTTGAGTTCCATCCCTGATTCAGGAAGATCCCCTGGAAAAGGAAATGGCAACCCACTCCAGTATTGTTGCCTGGAAAATCCCATTAACAGAGGAGCCTGGTGGGCTACAGTCCATACAGTCCATAGGGTTGCAAGAAGTCAGACTTAGTGACTAAACAACAACCACCACCACCATCACCACCCAGCCACCATTCCCACCTCTCACCCTGATATTGGGTGCTCGCTGCCAGGACATGGAGGACTAGGGCTGGAAGGACAGATGTGGGAGAACAATAACAATAATAGCAAAATTGGACACATGTCCAAGCCTACTCTGTACCAGGATTGGATCTAGGGGCTTCACATACTCACTTCTTGTTTTTGCTAAGTTGCACACTTTATTTTTTAAATAATTAATTTTGGGTTGCGTTGGCTCTCCTTTGTTGTGCATGGACTTTCTTTAGATGCAGCGAGCAGTAGCTACTCTCTAGTTGTGGTGCACAGGCTTCTCGTTGATGTGGCTTCTCTTGTTGCAGAGCACAGACTCAAAACACGCTGAGGGCTTCCATAGTTGTGGTGCACAGGCTTAGTCACCCTGAGCCATGTGGGATCTTCCCCGACCAGGGATCAAACCCATGTCCCACCCCCCACATTAGCAGGCAGACTCCCAACACTGGACCACCAGGGAAGTCCTCCATTCACTCTTCACAGAAGCCAAATGAGGAGGTCAAATGACTATGCCCAGTTTACAAACGAGGAAAATTGAGCCACAGAGAGGTTAAGTCACTTGCTTAAGATCACACAGATAGAAAGTGGCAGAACAAGGTAGAGGCAAAGAGGAAAGAGGATAGGGCAGGTCTGGGATGGATGGGAGTAGAAAAGGGAGGTGGGGTGAGAAGATAATAAAAACAGAGACAGGGACGTCCCTGGTGGTCCAGTGGTTAAGAATCTGCCTTGCAATGCAGGGCAAGCTGGTTCAATCCCTGGTCTGGGAAGATCCCACATGCCGCAGTGCAACTAAGCCCATGCACCACAACTACTGAACCAGCGCTCTAGAGCCGAGAGACATGAACCGAAACTACTGAACCCTTAGAGCCTGTGCTCCACAACGAGAAGCCACCACAATGACAAGCCCGCTCTCTGGAACTGAAGAAAGCCCTTGCACAGCAACCAAGACCCAGCATAGCCAAAAAAGAAGATTCCACATGCCTCGAAGCATCTAAACCTCTGCGCCACAACTAGAAACCCATGTGCTGCACAAAAGATCCTGTATGACGCAACTAAGAACTGATTTTGTTCAGTTGCTAAGTTGTATCTGACTCTTTGCGACCCATGAACTGCAGCATGCCAGGCTTCCCTGTCCTTCACTATCTCCCTGAGTTTGCTCAAACTCATGTTCACTGAGTCACTGATGCCATCCAATCATCTCATTCTCTGTTCCCCTTCTTGTCCTGCCCTCAGTTTTTCCCAGCATCAGGGTCTTTTCCAATGAGTCAGCTCTTCGCATCAGGTGGCCAAAGTATTGGAGCTTCAGCTTCAGGATCAGTCCTTCCAATAAATATTCAGGGTTGATTTCCTTTAGGATGGACTGGTTTGATCTCCTTGCTGTCCAAGGAACTCTCAAGAGTCTTCTCCAGCACCACCATTCAAAAGTAGCAATTCTTTGACACTCAGCCTTCATGGTCCAACTCCCACATCCGTAAGTGACTACTGGATAAACTGTAGCCTTAACAATACAGACCTTTGTCGGCAAAGTAATGTCTCTGCTTTTTAATAGGCTGTCTAGGTTTGCCATAGCTTTTCTTCCAAGGAGCAAACAAATATGATAATAATAATAGAGACAGAGATAGAGAAATAAAAAGCCTGAGCCCAGGCAGACATAGCCTCACTCACAGAGCGTGTCTGGCCCTGTGATCTCTGGCTCCCGCTCAACTTTTGACCTCATCCTTGACCACTGTTGTCTTCCAGCCTCAGTAATGAATTTTCTATTCCTCCAACACATCATGTCATTCCAGCCCCTGGGCCTTTGCACTCTTTTCCCCTTCCATGGCTGATTTCTTCTTTTCATTCAATACTTTTTTTTTTTTTTGACAGGAAATAGCATTTATTGGTGAGCATGATTAAGGAGGGGACAGCGCTGATGCTCACCAGTGCGGGGCCCGCCATTGGTCCAGGGGACCACGATTTGTATCTGTAATCTCTTAAGAGAGCCCTTCCTTTACCATGACCAGTTTATATCCTCACTGCCACCAGTTGTCCTGATGTCTTCAGATTACTTTGAAATACTTTAAAAGTAAAAATGGATTAATGAATGCGGGACTTCCCTAGTGGCTAAGACTCTGTGCTCCCAGTGGGAGCAATCCCTGGTCCAATCCCTGGTCAGGGAACTAGATCCCACATCCCGCTGCTAAGACCACGTGCAGCCAAATAAATAAATAATTTTTAAATGAAATAACGGATGGATAGATGGATGGCTATGTGATAAAGCAAGTACAGTCAAAATGTTAATCTAGAATCTAGGTGGTAGGTATATGGGTGTTCACTGTAAAACTATTTCAGCTTTGCTATATGTTTGAAACTTTTCACAATAAATGTTGGCAGGAAGAAACTGGAGGACTCTTCTAGTGACTAAAAAAGCAAGAATAACAACAACAACAAACCCAAACAGGTCCCACCCTATTTGGGATTTCTATCGTCCCATCAAACTCAAACTCATTTTTTTCTTTCCTTTATAGCCTTTATCACTCTTGGTAACATTCTTGCTTGCTTGTTTGCTTACCTATTTATTCACTTGTTGCTTATTGTCTCTTAACTGAAATGTAAGCCACCTGACATGTGGCATGCACACCAATTTTCTCCAGTCCACCAAATTTCTCCAATAGTCTTGGCACCAGTTGTTTAGTAGCTAAGTCTGTAGCCCACCAGGCTCCTGTGTCCATGGGATTCCTCAGGCAAGAATACTGGAGTGGGTTGCCATTTCCTTCTCCAGGGGATCTTCCTGACCCAGGGATTGAAGCCATGTCTCCCACACTGGCAGGTGGATTCTTTACCATGGAACCACCTGGGAAGCCCAATAGGTGCTTGGTAAAAAAATGTGTTCTTGAACTCCTCTTAGGAGAAGGCCTGGGAGATAGAGCTGCTGCAGACTCACTGTAGAGCCTACACTCAGGAATAAACATGATCTTCCAGCCTGGGGCCACTAGAAGGGGAAGGATATATACCCCAGAAGCAGGGGAATGCCCCATGAGATCAGGGAATGTGAATTGGCCTGAAAAAGAAGGCGGCAGATGAAAGCATATAGAGTGATTATTTCCCTCTGGCCTTAATTTCTGACCCAGACCTCCTAATAGAGATCCAGTCTAATGCTTCCACAATTTAGGCCCCACCCAGAAGCATAGGCTCCACCCCCTGTCTCCAAAGCCCCATCCCACAGCAAAATCCCTGCCCTATCTGACCTAAATAAGTAACACCCCTCAAGCCTAGGTCCCACCCTCACAGCCTGAGCCCCACCCCTTTACCTTAGACACCATCTTAAAATCTGTAATATTCATGTTTCTTCAGTCTGGGTCCTGCCACCACCCAAGCCCCAGCCCTCTATCCTAGCCCCACCCTTCCACCTTAGACTCCACTGGGAAAGAGTCAAGATTTCAGCCTAGGCAAGGGCCCTTCAGGCCTAATTTGGGTACCCCATTCTCAACTCTGACCTAAAGTCCAGTCTTCACCTACTCAGCATAAAACCTGCTCACTTTCAAGGTTATCAGGGAGAAGTACCCCAGGGAAAACCTAGGGAGCCTGGATCTGTGGGAACCTAGAAGGGAGGTTTACTTTTGGGGCTCCAAAATCACTGCAGATGTTGACTGCAGCCATGATATTAAAAGACGCTTGCTCCTTGGAAGAAAAGCTATGACCAACCTAGACAACATATTAAAAAGCAGAGACATTACTTTGCCAACAAAGGTCCATCTAGTCAAAGCTATGGCTTTTCTAGTAGTCATGTATGCATGTGAGAGTTGGACTATAAATAAAGCTAAGCTCTGAAGAATTGATGCTTTTGAACTGTGGTGTTGGAGAAGACTCTTCAGAGTTCCTTGGACTGCAAGGAGATCCAACCAGTCCTTCCTAAAGCAGATCAGTCCTGGGTGTTCATTGGAAGGACTGATGTTGAAGCTGAAACTCCAATACTTTGGCCGCCTGATGGGAAGAACTGACTTATTTGAAAAGACCCTGATGCTGGGAAAGATTGAAAGCAGGAGGAGAAGGGGACAACAGAGGATGAGATGGTCAGATGCCATCACTGACTTGATGGACATGAGTTTGAGCAAGCTCTGGGAGTTGGTGATGGACGGGGAAGCCTCATGTGCTGCCGTCCGAGGGGTCGCAAAGAGTCGAACAGGGCTGAGCAACTGAACTGAATTGAATTGAGAAGGGAGGTTGGTGAAAAGAGAGGAAGAGGTTCCCAGTTTGTACCGCCCCTCAAGGTGTGGCCCCAAATGAAAAGCCACAGCCCCATTGTGCTCACTTTTCATTGTATAACGGTATTCTGTTCTGACCTCTCTGATTGGTCCCTCCACAAGCCCTGTAGTCAAACCTACTGTGCATTGGACTGCCCTTCAAAGTCACCCTCTATAATTGATGGCTGCTTTCCAAACTCCTTGCTCCTAATTGGGCAAATCTTTGTACATGCCTGTCTCTGATTAGAGCATTTGCAAATGAACCTGGAGGCAGACAGATGTTCAACTATGGTGCGAGCAAGTAGTAGCAAGAAAAACAAGAGATAGAGGAGGAAGAGGGGGTTCCCTGAATTTCCTTTCTAAGAGAGGAGGTGGCCATGGACCACAGGATAACCTTAGGTTAAAGTTCTAACCATACAGACGGCTAGTTGTGTGAGTTTGGGCAACTCTTTTTGGTTTCTGTGCCTCAGTTTCTTCATTTATAAATCGGGGATAATAATGATACCTTCTTCAGAAATAATTGTAAGAAGTAAATTAGTTGTAAAATGCTTATAGAAATACTAAGCACATAGGAAGCCCTCAGAGTATTAGCTATTATTACCCATTTCATTGTGTAAGTTCATGACCTTGGACAAGTCCTTTTGCCTCTTTGACCTTTGCAGACCAGGAGTTGCTTGACCTCTTCATTGAATGACCCTTCCCATTCCCTCATCTCTAGCCTTCAGGGACTGAGGCTGTGAACAGAGGGAGGAGGAGAGACAACCCTAGCAGAGAAATGGGGTGGGGGACACCAGCATAGGTGAAAGAGAAGGGTTGAGCACCTCAACTCAAGCCCACCCCCAGAAAATTGAGGACTATCAGGATCTCTCTATGGCCCAAATCCCTCAGGCAAGGGGCGTGTCCTGACTGGGGACAAGGGGGCAAGGGATGGGACAGTGTGGGGCAATTGAAGGCACGGTGTGTTCAGGCTGGGAAGCAGGAGGAAGGGTTGGAGCTGGGCTTGTGGGCCCTCACCCAGGAACAACAGGACTGGGGGAGGGGCAGCCAGGACCCAAGGTCACTCCGTCATTGTTACCATGGCAACAGCCACCTCTCAACTGGGAACCTGGAAAGGGGTGGGGAGAGGGAGTTCCCAGATCCCTGAATCTTGGGGTAGAGAGAGGAATACTCAGAGACCTGGAAGAAAAGCAGAGCGAGACAGTGATTCAACTCTTTGAAGACCTACCCATCTCAGAATCTGCAGAGCCTAGTACACTGTGGGTGCTCAATAAATGTCCCTCAGAAACAGAAAGCCTGAGAGCATCAAGTGACCAAAGATGACGAAAGAAAGAAGAATTGCCACAGGGGGAGGGTAGTGTCCCTTTCCTGCCTCCTCAACTTTTCATACTCCTCAGGGGTCCTCTGAGAGTTCTGATTCCTCTTAAGCTTTCCCAGACCTGGACCCACAGGCCCACCCAACCCCACAAATCACTCACCCCCCAGCAACTCCCCAGCCCCTGAAGCTATTATATTTGACATTTATAACAACTTAAACAACTTTTCTGCCTTCGAAATCTTCCTGCCTGGGGGATCACTGAGAAAATGAGCATAGGTACAAACTACTGCCTGCAAGGGTGGGAAGGTGAGAGGTGGGGAGACAGGCCCTCACCTCCTTTACTATCAGGGACAAGGCCCCTCCACAGATTCAGATGTTCCCGCAATTCCTCTAGGAGACCCAGGCCTCCCTCATTTCTCCTTAGGAAACCCTAAGGCCCCTCCTTTTCTTTCAGAGGAACAGGTATGGTATCCTTGTCCTCCCAGAACTCAGCAGGCGTCCACTGGCTCTGCCTGCCCTCTACTGGTCAAAAACTGGTACTGCAGGATTGCCACCTAGTGCCCACAATGAGGAACAGAAAACTGAGCCAGAGCTGAGGGTCTCTGAGTTGTTGCATTTTAATTTCTTTAAGGTCTGGGATGTTCAGGCCGTAGGGGGTTTGAGTTCAGGTTCCCGGCCCAGAGGTCAACGAAAGAAAGACAACTTCTCTTTGAGCCAGGCCTCGGTGAGGTCATCAGTGGTGCGGATTTCAAACACCTGCACAGAGAGAGGGTTCAGTTTTATAATCCACTCAGGAACTGAAACAGTGAGGGCTCCAGCCCCTCCCTCTTCAGACCTCCAGGGGTGGAGTCCCCCACCCCGCATCAGCCCTCGGATCCCAGACTCTCCTCCCTCACGCTCAGGAGCGTTGGCCCCGGCCCCAGACCTTTGTGAGCTCTGCTGTCTGCACCAGCCTGTTTTTGCTCCCTGCGTACATCATCTGTTGTTCAGGCTTGCAGCCTGTGTGAAAAACAGAAGAGGAAAGCATAACTGGGGGATGCCACGGTGTTCTCGAAGGCCCTAGTAATGTCCTACCCTGGAAAAGGAAGTGGTATCTCCCACTCCAGTATTCTTGCCTGGGAAATCCCATGGACAGAGGAGCCTGGTGGGCTACAGTCCATGGGCTTGCAGAGTCAGACACGACTTGGCGACTGAACAATAACAGTGTCCTACAGGCCCCGGAGTTTTCTAAGAATCCCAGGAATTGTTCTAAGGAGGTCCCTGGAGGCTACAGTCAGAGTCCTCAGAGTTGTTTTGGGGCTGGAAGTTATTCTAGGGTCCCTGGAGATGATTTAGGGGTCAGACAGGGGTTGCCAGTAAAAGGAAGAGGTGAATGTGCTTACACACCTCAAAACTAATGAAGATGGGGGTTTGGGGCCCTCACCTCCACCCCATTGCCCTCTCAGCATTCACTCATCACACATACCACACTCTCACACAGGCATCTATACACACGCACACAGTCACACACACAAAATCACCAGTCACATGCATATACACACACTTACACTCAAACACACACGCGTACACATCCCCACACAGAATCTAAGACCCCCTTCTCAGGAGGAGTAGAGCTGTGTCTCACCCACAGGGCTGGAGAAGATGAAACACAAGGGGTAGGACACTCGGCCATCAGCATGCACGTACTTGTAGCTGTAAACCACGAACCTACAATGGTGAAAGGGAATTCAAACTCAGGCCTTGGCCTGGAGCTCAGGCCTAATGCTCATTACCTGAGACCACAGCCTAGAAATCTTGCCTAAGTTTGAGAACCTAGGGTTAACAACTGAGACCGAGGGTACTGGCTTCAAACACAATAAATGATTTAAAAAATATTAATGGGGGAAAAATAATAATAATAATAGGGGAATTCCTTACTGGTCCAGTGGTTGGAAATCAGCCTGCCAATGCAGGAGGCATGGATTCGATCACCAATCTGGAAAGACCAGGGCCGCATGCCGCAGAGCAGCCAAGCCTTCTCACGATGGCTATTGAGCCCATTCTGCAACCTACTGAGGTGCACATGCCTAGAGTCTGTGCTCTGCAACAAGAGGAGCTACCATAGTGAGAAGCCTGCGTACTGCAGCTAGAGAGCAGCCCTCACTCACCCCAGCTAGTGAAAGGCTGTGCATAGCAACGAAGAACCAGTGCAGCCATAAATAAGTTTTTAATTAAAAAAATAATAATAGTAAATGTTAAATAGAATTCCCATCTGCTCCAGCAATTCCACTACTGGGTATTTATCAAAGAAAATGAAAACAATAATTCAAAAAGATATATGCACCCCCATATTTATTGCAGCATTATTTATAATAGCCAAGAAATGGAAAAAACCTAAGTGTTCATTGGAGAATGAATGGATAAAGAAGATGTGGTATACACACACACACATATGCACACAATGAAGTACTATTCAGCCATTAAAAAAGAATGAAATCTTGCCATTGCAACATGGATGGCTTTTGGAGGGCATTACACTAAGTGAAATAAATCAGAGAAAGACAAATGCCTTATGATCTCACTTATACGTGGAATTGAAAAAATAAAGAAACAAACCACCAAGTTCATAAAGAGAGAACAGATGAGTGGTTGACAAAGGTGGGAGTGGGTGAAATGGGTGAAGGGAGTCAAAAGGTACAAGCTTCCAGTTATTTATTTTAAAATAAGTCCTAGGGATGTGACATACAGCATGGTAAGTATAGTTAATAACGCTGTGTTGTATATTTGAAAGTTGCTAAAGGAGGAGGTATTAAAAGTCCTCATCGTAAGAAAAAAAAATGTTTTAGAAACTATGGATGGTGACAGATGCTAACCAGATTATCATGGTGAACATTCTGTCATACGGTATATACAAATATAAAATCATTTAATATATTAATTTCAGGTGCTTTACACCTGAAATTAATATATTATACGTCAAATAGAACTCAATAAAGAAAAAAATACTTAAGAAAAAGTGGTTTTGGAACTTTCCTGGAGGTGCAATAGTTAAGACTACAGAGGCAGGGGTTCGATCCCCAGTTAGGGAGCTTAGCTCCCGCATGCTGAGTGACGTGGCCAAAAAAAAAAAAAATAGTAAGTGCTTATTTGATTATTCACAACAACACTATGATGTAGGTACTATTATTATCCGCATACTACATACGGGAAAATCGAAGCCCAGAGAGTGAAGCCATTTGCCCAAGGTTCTATGGATAGATTTGAACCCAGGAACTTGGCTGGTAGAGTATAATTGCTCAACCACTATGTTTTACTGTCCAGCAGTCTAGAATCAGGGGCTGAGACCAGGGCCAGCTATATAATTTCCCAAACCCAGTGCAAAATGAAAATACAGGGCCCCTTGTAGTAAACACAGACTGCTGCTGCTGCTAAGTCGCTTCAGTCATGTCCGACTCTGTGCGACCCCATAGATGGAAGCTCACCAGGCTCCCCTATCCCTGGGATTCTCCAGGCAAGAACACTGAAGTGGGTTGCCATTGCCTTCTCCAATGCATGAAAGTGAAAAGTGAAAGTGAAGTCGCTCAGTCGTGTCCAACTCTTAGCGACCCCATGGACTGGAGCCTACCAGGCTCCTCCGTCCATGGGATTTTCCAGGCAAAAGTACTGGGGTGGGGTGCCATTGCCTTCCCCGAATAAACACAGGAGAAAGCCTTTTTTCCTTTCTTCTGCAGTCTCTTTCCAGACTGATCTTGGTCTTTTAAAATTTCCTGTTTCAAGTCATGTGCTGTCTTGGGCATGGGGACACTCATGGTGGAAGTGAAAATGCTCACGGGCACACCCTGGAATTTATCTTTCAGGAATAAGTGCTCCCCCTGTCCCTGACACTCCCCGAGTCTGCAATTAGGCCCCCTGCCTGGGGCATCAGCCATCATTGGGCAATGTGGGAGTGAGGAGCTGAGAACCCATCTAGGGCTGGAAATATGAGCTGAAGGAGGCTCCAAGCCTCCAGCACAGGCTCCACTGTCCTGTCAGACTTCACACAAGACAGATTCAGAGATAAAACTATAAAGAATTTCAAGATAGCAGGGATCAAGCCCTGCCTTCAAGGCTCCCTTCTGGGTATGGGGCCCTGTGTGATTGCACTTGTCAGATGCCCAGGGTGCTGACTGAGATCTAGAGCCTGGGATTGAGGCTTAAAGTCCTAGGACACCCAAAACTCACCCCAATCGAGATGAAAAAATCTAAAGAGACCAGTTTTCATAGAAGTGTCAAAAAACTCCTCCACACATGAAAAGCACCAGGCTCCTCTGGCTTCACACAGGATTCTCCCCAATCATTAAAGGTCAAATAAATCCTTTCCTACTCAAGGTCTTCCCAAGCATTGAAAAATAAGGAAATTTTAACTTTACTTTTGTAATGAAGCAAGTGCAATGTTGAGATCAAACCCTGACAAAGTATGTACTAACATCGTGTATGACTATTAGCGTAAAATTCTGCAATAAAATGTTTGTATACAAACCAAGAGTCCTGTGATAGGAACTCAAAGACATAGTTTCAAAGTCCACAAATAAGACTGGACCCCAAGTAGCCCCTCAGTCTGTAACCCTCCATGGCCTGACCTTCCCCTTCCTTGCCCCAGGATACCTGGGCTGTCTCTCAGGCAGCTCCATTTTTAGTTCCTCTGGAGAAATATTCTGCGGGGGGGTGGGCGGAGAGAAAAATAAAAAGACTGCCATTAAACGAACATGTACTCTGTGCCAAGGCACTCATCCAAGAAACACCCATGGATTGTTAGCCCACTGACCTCTCCCCAAACCCAAAAGGGTAGGTCCTGTTATTATCCCCATGTTACTGGTAAGCAAACTGAAGAGGTGCCAAGACACTTGCTTTTTTCTAAACAAACTACAAGGATTAAATCACTGAATTCACAGACAACTCTCGAAGTAAGGACTGTTATCACCATTTCACAGATGAGGAAACAAGAGACCTATAGAGGCAGAATCCCTCGCCCAGGGTCACAGCTAAGCTGGAACTTGACTTCCAGGTTTTTCTGGCTCCCAACACCAGGCTCTCAGCATCAATCACAGTCTTTTGGGTCTCCCAGTCCCATGCCCCAGACCCTCACCTGAAATTCTTCCTCCAGCACCACCATCTGCCGGTCTTTGTCCACCTTCACTGAGGAGGGAGGGCATACGTGGGTCAGACACCCCTGCCTTACGTCCCTATGCTCCCTCCCCACCCCCCATTCGTTCAGGAGGGAAGATGACACTCACTTACTATGGCTGCATTGTCCGTCTCTTTTCGGAAGCGGAATTTTCTCAGCTTTTCCTTTAGATCTGGGTCCACCTCACACACCACCAGGGAGTCGGACTGCCAGAGGAGCCCAGTTAAGAGCTGAGTCCCCGGGCCTCAGCCCTGCCCCTTTCCCCAAACCTCAGTTTCCCCATCTACTAGTAACAAGGAGGGTCCCATAGCCCATAGATTGCCTTTGTGAACATTGGGGAAAGGTACCCTTTCCTCTGGGCTGGACTGGAGCCCTCTTGGCAGGTGCCCTTGGGCAACGCCCAGGGAGGTTTGGGGATCTGCTTGCATGGGGCTAAACCCGGAACCGCCATCTCTCTTTCCCCAGCCTTGACCTCCCATCCACAGCCTGACCTTCACCCCGGCATCCTCCCAGCCCCAGTCCCACTCCAGCCCCTAGCCCTTCCCATAGGACCCTGGCCCCTGACCATGACTTTACTGTCCAGGGGCCTCTTCTTTCCTTGGTTCCGCTGTCTTCTAGGGGTGGGGACCACAGCTCAAGGGGGCGGGGTGTGGGGTAGGGGAAAAGTTTCATCCACCACCACATCCTGTTTATGCCCATTCTGAGACAACTGTCACATATGGCTCCTCCCCCTCCTTCCTTCCCCTCATCTGTTGGGACCTCCCAGGCTTTGCAGTCACCCAGACTGGGATTCAGGTGCTGCCTGACTGTGTGGCTCTAGCTAAGTAACTTCAACCCTCTGATTCAGAATTGTTATGAGGATAAAATAACTTCACATATCTCCCAGCATGGTGGACAACACCCAATACACCATAGGTAGTGATGAGCTCTTTTTTTTTTAATTTTTATTGGAGTATAGTTGATTTACAATGTTGTGTTACTTTCAGGTGTACAGCAAAGTTAATCAATCAGCTATACATATTTGCACTCTTTTTTAGATTATTTTCCCAAGTAGGTCATTACAGAGTATTAGGTGGAGTTCACTGTGCTATATAGTAGGTTATTATTAGTTATCTAATTTATATACAGTAGTTGCTGCTGCTGCTGCTAAGTCACTTCAGTTGTGTCCGACTCTGTGCGACCCCATAGAAGGCAGCCCACCAGGCTCCCCCGTCCCTGGGATTCTCCAGGCAACAACACTGGAGTGGGTCGCCATTTCCTTCTCCAATGCATGAAAGTGAAAAGTGAAAGTGAAGTTGCTCAGTCGTGTCTGACTCTTCTGACTCTTAGCGACCCCATGGACTGCAGCCCACCAGGCTCCTCCACCCATGGGATTTTCCAAGCAAGAGTACTGGAGTGGGTTGATACAGTAGTATATACATGTCAATCCTGATCTCCCAATTTGTCAGTCTCCCTCTTTCCTCCCTGGTAGCCATAAGTTTTCTACATTTGTGACTTTTTCTGTTTTGTAAATAAATTTATTTGTAACATTTTTTATATTCCACAAATAGCAATATCATATAATATTTCTTTCTCTGTCTGACTTACTTTACTCAGTATAACAACCCCAGGGACGACCCATCTGTGTCATTGCAAATGGTACTTTTCATTCTTCTTTATGGCTGCATAATACTCCACTGTGTATATTGATATGTACCACATCTCTTTTGGAGTGTACCACATTTTATTTATCCACCCCTCTGTTGATGCACATTTAGGTTGCTTCCATGTTTCGGCTATTGTAAACAATGCTGCGTGTACCTTTTCAAATTATTGTTTTCTCCAGCTATATGCCTAAGAGTGGAATTGCTAGATCATGTGGTTGTTCTACATTTAGTTTTTTAAGGAATCTCCATACTGTTTTCCATAGAAATTGTACCAATTTACGTCCCATAAACACTGCAGAAGGGTTCCCCTTTCCCCACACCCTCTCTAGCATTTTTTTTTTTTTTGGTAAACTTTTTTGATGATGGAATGATAAGCTCTTTAACTGTTCCTCCAGGAAATCTTCCTGGATTCCACTACCCCCTAATCTGGAATATTTTAATTCCAGAGCTAAAAGGGGGAACTTAGAAATGTTTGCTGATCAAACTGCCACTTAGGTTGATGGGGAAATGGAGGAGAAAGAGGAGACTCACTAGCCCTCAGGTAATGGTACATTTTTTTTCTGCAGTTATTCAACCTCATGGGCCTTACATGAGGCCCTACAATAATCATCTTTAATCCTATCAGACCAGTACCTCCTTCATTATGAAGAGCATTTTGTATTGTCTGCCCCAGTTCCCATCCTGGAATGAAATTCCTAGATAAGGCAACCTAGGTATACACATAAATTCTCCCTAAAATCAATATAATGTCCTATCATATATAGTAGAAATAAAAGGGAAGTAATTTCTGAGAACCCCTCTGTATTTCTATGAAAAAATACACACAAACAATAGAGTGTGTTCACACTGTCTGGCCCGCTGTGCTGAGTCCCCTCCCATAGCAGTAGGCAGACCCCACCCTCTCTAACCTCCTCAAGGGCATCACAGCAGCGACCCTCCTCCCTGTATCACCATGTCCTTATCTCTACCGGGTCTTTCCCCTTGGCCTACACACTATGGTATGTCTTAAAAACTAAAAACCCTGGGACTTTTCTGGTGGTCCAGTGGTTGAGAATCCACTGCAAAATCCCTGCTTCCATTGTAGGGGACACAGGTTTGATCCCTAGTCAGGGAACTAGGATCCTGCATTCCATGTGTTTCAGCCAAAAATATAAAATTTAAAACTAACCTATAAACTTTATCTCTCCTGCCTATTCATTTCCTTCCCTTTTCAGCAAGACTGTTTGAAAGAATTGTCCACACTCACTGCCTCCAATATATCCTCCTAATTTGCTCCTCAACTCTCTCCCAGCAGACTCACTCCTGTCTCTCTCCAATGACAAGGACCACCAACGACCACTGTCAGAGGGCCACCAAGGAGCTTTGTGGCACTGGATCCAATAGTCAATTCTTAATCTTCATCTGCCATGCCCTGTCAGCTGCATCTGATATCATCCATCACTCCTGTGCCCAAAACACTTTCTTCACTTGGCTTCCGGAACACCACCCCAGCTTGGATTTCCTCTGGCTTTTCTGGCTGCTCCTTTTCAGTTCCTTTCTTAAAATTTTATAGAAGTATAGTTGACTTGCAATGTGTTAATTTCTACTGTAGAGTAAGGTGATTCAGCTAAACATATATATATATATACACAATGTTTTTCATTTTTTTTGGCTGCACCATGAGGCTTGTGGGATAAATGTGCCCAGACTAGGAATTGAACCTGTGGCCTTGGCAGTGAAAGTGCGAAGTCCTAACCACTGAACCACCAAGGAAGTCCCTCATATTCTTTTCCATTACAGTTTATGACAGGATTTGAATGCAGGTCCCTGTGCTATACAGAGGACCTTGGTGTTTATCCATTCTCCATGTAACAGTTTGCATCAGCTAGTCCCAAACTCTGCATCCATCCCTTTCCCACCCCCTCCTCCTTGGCAACCACAGATCTATTCTCTGTGTCTAGGAGTCTATTTCTGTTTCACAGATAAGTTCATCTGTATCATGTTTTAGATTCTACATATAAGTGATACAGTATCTGTCTTTCTGACTTACTTTACTTAGTATGACAATCTCTAGGTGCACCCACGTTGCTGCAAATGGCATTATTTCATTCTTTTTCATAGCTGAGTGGTACTCCATTGTATATATGTACCACATCTTTATTCACTCCTCTGTTGATGGACATTTAGGTTGCTTCCCTGTCTTAGCTATTGTAAATAGTGCTGCAAGGAACATTGGAGTGTATATATCTTCTTAAATTATAGTTTTCTCTGAATATATGCCCAGGAGTGGGGTTGCAGGATCACATATCAACTTCCTTTTAGGAGTCATGAGTCCCTGGGCTCAACCCTCAGTCTGCTTCTCTTTTCTATCCTCCTTCCCCTCTTCCTGAGAGCATCAGTCTCTTAGTATTCAAAGGGGGATATCCTAATTATTTCCCCAGCCTGGGCCTCTCTAGGCTCTTATGTTCAACTGCCAGCATGACTCCATCTGGATGTCTTGGAGTCATCCTTGACCCATCTCTTTCCTCTGACAATGTACCTTAAAACCTGCCACCTCTGAACTTTCAAACATAACCAGAACTGGCTCACTCCTCCCCTTCCACAGCCTATATTCTGCCCCTGCCACCTTCAACTTCTGCCTGAACTCTCATAGTAGCTTCCTCACTGTTTTTCTGCTCCCATCCCTCTCCCCACACTCTATTCTTCATAGGACTGTCAAGAAAGATCCTAATAAAACCCAAACCAAGCCAGGAACTCCCTGGTGGTCCAGGGGTTAAGATAGGCTACAGTCCATGGGGTCCACAAGGAGTCGGACATGACTGAGTGACTTCACTTTCACTTTCACTTTCCAGGGGTTAAGACTCCAGGCTTCAACTGCAGGAGGTATGGGTTCAATCCCTGGTCAGTGTGAACTTCACACATTGTGCTGCTGCTGCTGCTAAGTCGCTTCAGTCGTGTCTGACTCTGTGTGACCCCATAGACAGCAGCCCACCAGGCTTTGCCGTCCCTGGGATTCTCCAGGCAAGAACACTGGAGTGGGTTGCTATTTCCTTCTCCATTGCGTGAAAGTGAAAAGTGAAAGTGAAGTCGCTCAGTCACCACCGACTTGTAGCTACCCCATGGAATGCAGCCCACCAGGCTCCTCCATTCATGGGATTTTCTAGGCAAGAGTACTGGAGTGGCTTGCCATTGCCTTCTCTGACATTGTGCAGTGAAGCAAAAAAAAAAAAAAAACCCAAAACACAAACCAACTGACATAACTGTTCACTCAGTACTCTCATGTCTCCCATATTATCTGAGTAAAAGCAAAAGTCCTTATAGAGGCCTTAAAAGCTCTTAACTATTTGCCACCATCCCTCTTCTGTTACCTCCTGGATCTTGTCTTTCAATACTCTCCTCTTTGCTCACTCCTCTCCAGCTACACTAGCCTCTTCATGGTTCTGTGAGTGATCCTGACATCAGGCCTTTTCACGTGCTGGCTCCTTTTTCTTGAACCCTCCTTCCTTCATGGTTCACCCCTTCACTCCTTCAGATTTCTGTTCAAATGTCACCTGATTAAAGAAGCCTTTCCCTTATCTAAAACAGTGCTGATCCCACCTCTCTAGCCCTTAGCTTGCTTTAATTTTCTCCATGGAACTTATCACCAAGTTACATTGAAATATACCAAATAAACATTGAAAGTATCATTTGTTTCTGCCCCCCAACTAGAATGTAAGCTTCATGCCTGCCTCATTTGTTGTTGAATTTTTAGTACCTTGAGCAGTGCTTGGCACATATTAGATACTCAAGAAATATTATTGATAAATAAATGAATCAGTGTCCTTGGAGCCCAACCATTCTATATGGCATTGAAAGTTGTTGCTTAAATGGAGGTGGCAATGCTTGCGATTAGTGATATACCCCCGCCATCTTTTAAAATGGCCTATCCTCACAGCGTCAGAGATGCCCTGTTTTCCTGGTTTACCTCCTCGCTGTCTCTGGCTGCTGCTTCTCAATCTTTGTTGAAAGGGTCTATTTCTTTGCTCAAACCTTATGTGTCTCCTCTTCTCAAGGTTCTAGCTGGTGTTTGTTTCCATTCACCCTTCATACCTTCCCCAGGCTAGGTCACTAACTTTCACAGCTTTACTTACTATCTTTGACCATCCTCAAATATAGTCTTCTGGCCCCAGTATCTCTCTTAAGCCCCAGACCCAGGGGTTGTGGCACCTCCTAAATCCTGATGCTGGGTAGCCAACACTGGACTCAGCAACTTCCTAACCTGCTTTACTTCTGGGTCTCCTCCTCAGGGAAGCCCCCAACCCCTTCCCCTCAACCTTCCAGCCAGAGGACCTTGTCTTGAATTTCTCCCTCCCTCACCATTTGTGGCCTTGGAGTCCCAGAGCAGGTTCTCCGAAGCTCCTGGGCATCGGTCCCTGGCACCTACTCCTCCCTCCTCCCGATGCAAACACCCCTCTCCCACCCCAGCTGGCTCCCTGAACACCCAGCTCTAGTTCTATTCCCTCCTATCCATCCTCCATATAGAAGCCAGGGACAGCTTTCCAACCTCCCTCTCCCTCCAGCTCCCTGACTCTCCTTGGAGCGAAGACCTTCCATGGCTCCTCAACGCCCTCGGGACAAGTCCAAACGCTTTCAAGTGGCCAAATTTCTGGCCATGGCTTATTTCCCACCACTCCCTGCCGTAAACCCTACATTCCTCTCTGACTCCCTTTCTTTGGGTTCCTCTAACCCCAGTACTTCAAGATTGCCGGGAGAAATATCAATAACCTCAGATATGCAGATGATACCACCCTTATGGCAGAAAGTGAAGAGGAACTAAAAAGTCTCTTGATGAAAGTGAAAGTGGAGAGTGAAAAGGTTGGCTTAAAGCTCAACATTCAGAAAACGAAGATCATGGCATCTGGTCCCATCACTACATGGGAAATAGATGGAGAAACAGTGGAAACAGTGTCAGACTTTATTTTTCTGGGCTCCAAAATCACTGCAGATGGTGACTGCAGCCATGAAATTAAAAGACGCTTACTCCTTGGAAGGAAAGTTATGATCAACCTAGATAGCATATTCAAAAGCAGAGACATCACTTTGCCAACAAAGGTTCGCCTAGTCAAGGCTATGGTCTTTCCTGTGGTCATGTATGGATGTGAGAGCTGGACTGTGAAGAAGGCTGAGCGCCGAAGAATTGATGCTTTTGAACTGTGGTGTTGGAGAAGACTCTTGAGAGTCCCTTGGACTGCAAGGAGATCCAACCAGTCCATTCTGAAGGAGATCAGCCCTGGGATTTCTTTGGAAGGAATGATGCTAAAGCTGAAACTCCAGTACTTTGGCCACCTCATGCAAAGAGTTGACTCATTGGAGAAGACTCTGATGCTGGGAGGGATTGAGGGCAGGAGGAGAAGGGGACGACAGAGGATGAGATGGCTGGATGGCATCACTGACTCGACGAATGTCTCCAAGAGCTGGTGATGGATAGGGAGGCCTGGCGTGCTGCAGTTCATGGGGTCGCAAAGAGTCGGACACGACTGAGCGACTGATCTGATCTGATCTGATCTGAACCCCAGTACTTTGGCCACCTCATGCGAAGAGTACTCATTGGAAAAGACTCTGATGCTGAGAGGGATTGGGGGCAGGAGGAAAAGGGGACGACAGAGGATGAGATGGCTGGATGGCATCACCGACTCGATGGACGTGAGTTTGAGTGAACTCTGGGAGTTGGTGATGGACAGGGAGGCCTGGCATGCTGCGATTCATGGGGTCGCAAAAGTCAGACACGACTGAGAGACTGAACTGAACTGAACTAACAACCACGCCTCTGTCACCTGGGAGCCTTCAGTGAGTGACCCTGCTATGCTTAGTTCACGCTGCTCCAGGGCAGTGTATGAAATGAATAGGTTACTACTGGCAGAGCAATGACTCCCATTTATTGACCTCCTGCTTTGTGCCCAGCGCTTTGTATGCATCGTCTCTTTCAGTCCTATTCCCAATTGAGAGAAGCAATAGACTCAGAAGGAGAAGGCAATGGCATCCCACTCCAGTACTCTTGCCTGTAAAATCCCATGGACGGAGGAGCCTGGTAGGCTGCATTCCACGGGGTCGCTAAGAGTCGGACACGACTGAGCGACTTCACTTTCACTTTTCACTTTCATGCATTGGAGAAGGAAATGGCAACCCACTCCAATGTTGCCTGGAGAATCCCAGGGACGGGGGAGCCTGGTAGGCTGCCGTCTATGGGGTCGCAGAGTCAGACACGACTGAAGCGACTTAGCAGCAGCAGCAATAGGCTCAAAGAGGGTTGCGATAGAGAAACTGAGACTCCAGCTGCCCTAGCGTCTACCCGCAACCTGGATGATCAGGGCGTGGCGGGGCCCAGGCCTAGAGCCCGGCTTGCGGGCCAGGCGGACCATCGGGCCTTGAACGCCAGAATCAGGAATTGTGACTTAGTTGCAAAGCTGAGGTAGACACGCGCGAGACTGCCCCCTGCGGGCCGGGAGGCCCAATCCCGGGCGCCGCCGGGCCCGTTGCCCATGGCAACGCCGCGCGCGCCCCGCCTCTGCCCCCACCACCCCGCAGGGCCGACTGCCCGTCAGCTGAGCAGCCGACCAATCCGACGGGGCTAGGGGTGGGCCTCGTGGGCCTTGTTCAACCCCCACGGCCCCCCTCTCCACCGGGACCCAGCCTTTCTCCGCGCACACCTCCCGCCCTTCGGGCTGCCCTCGCCGCCCGTTGGCGAGCGCGCGGTTCGTCACCGCGGCGTCAACTAATGCTGGCGCGCGGCGGTCCAGTCGGGGAGGGGCCAGGGGCGGTGACGCACGGCGCGGTGACGCAGCGCGACGGCGGCGGTGGCGGCGGCGGTGGTGGTCGGTGCGGGAGGAGGGAGGGGAGCTCGCGGGCCGGAGAGGGGGGCGACGGTGGTGGCGGTGGCCTGAGGAGGCCCGGGCGGCGGCGGCGGCAACCGAGGCGGTGAGTGGCGAGCAGAGCCAGGCGGACGCGGGGCGGCGGCGGGTCGGGGCTCTCGGGGCTCACCTCAGGGCGCCCCAGGCCGCGCGGGCGGCCCCGCCCCCTCAGGGACCCCGGGCGGCGGCGGGCGCGGAGCGCGGGCCTCAGGGGTCCCGACCCTCGAGAGGATCTCTCACACCCGTACCCAGAGTCGCCCTCACAGGCCGCTTCTCGAGCTTCTCCCCGAATTCCTCCTCCTCGGGGTGGCCCGGGAGCCCGGCCAGCGGCCCATCTCGTGACCCCCCCCCCCCCAGGTCTACCTCAGACAGCTCCCTAGAGGGCACGCCCACAGACCCCCCCCCCCAGAATTCACTCGAAGCCCTCCGTCCCCTCCCGCCTTGCGCAAGGCTTGTCGAGAGACCACCCCTGATATTTCCACGTCTGCTCCAGACCCTGTCCTATGCCTCAAAAATCTTCCTCAGAGAACCCTGCTCTGGCCCCAGATCCCCCATCCTCCTCCTCAGTCTAGAAATATTCCCCCGGGGCCACTCCTCGTATTCCAACAATATGTGTCAGATATCTTCTCCAGGAGCTTCCCTCATAAGCCCTAAAAATCTTCAGATCACAGACTCCCCGAAATCCCCTCCAGACCCCGTGCATTCCAGAAATCTCCCCCGGCGACCTACTTCGCACATCCCAACAATATCGCCCAGACTTCCTTCTCACACATCCCAAGAATTTTCCCTCCCATCTACCCCCATTCCAGCAATCGCCTTGGAGATTTTCCATTCATGGCCCCCAAATCTCAAAGCCCCTTCCCCTGGAATGCTCCAGAATGCTCCTGATGTACCCTGGAAAATCTTCCAAAGAGACCCTCTGAAATGGCCTCGGAGCCTCAAAACTCATCTGGAGCCCCACCCCTCCCCCCATTTCATCTCCCGTATACACTCCCTTTCCATATACACATCCCAGAAATCATCTCTTTGGGCCCTTCCACAGGTCCCAAAAATCCCAAAGATCTCTTCATGTTCCTCAAATCTCCCCACCCTGAAATGCTCTATAGAGCACCCTCACATACCCCAAAAATCTTCCCCTGAGACCCTCCTCACTTACGCCAAAAATCTTCTCCAGAGATTCCCTGAATCTACAGAAAACTCTTTTTCCACATTCCACGAGCCTCTTCCAAAACCCTTTTTATATATCCCAAATCTTTCCCAGTAACCCACACAAAATGTTTCAAAAATTGCTTCCTAGGATTCCAAAAGGTTTCCCATAGTTTCTGATAATTTCTTCAATCCCCCTTAGAATCCTCCTTTCAAGGTCCCTCCTTATAGACCTGCTTTCTGATGAACTCTCCTCCTCAATACCCTTGTAAACCCTAAGACCCTTTCTTAACCCCTCTGAGATGCAGTTTTTCAAGACCTCCTCATACCTTCTCAGAGACCCCAGCAACCCCCTCGAGCCCTCTGAGATATGACCTTGAAATCTCTCCTAGAGACCCTTCCAGTAACCCTTGAATCACTACTTACAGACCTCCTGCCTTACTGAGAGTGGAGAAGGAAATGGCAACCCACTCTAGTAGTATTGTCGGGAGAATTCCATGGACAGAGGAGCCTGGGGCGCTACAGTCGATGGAGTCACAAAGAGTCGGACACAGCTAACTGACTAATACCACCACTACTACTACTTCCTTACTAAAAGACTTTACTAGATAATTCCCTCCCTGAACTCAACCTCACAGCTTCCCTCAAATCCTCTAGAACCCTCTGTGGAAGACACCCAACACCATGCAGTCTTCCCTCAAAATAACTCTGAGCTCATTTTCTTAAAAAGTCCCAGAATTCTTTCTGAAAAACCCTTTACTATTACATTCCCACATTCCCTCTCAGAAGAACCACCTTCCCCATATACCTTATTGAAGGCTTTACTCAGAGATTTCTCATCTGAGCTCTTTGATAATTTTTCCTAAAAAGACGTCTGTCATCCTGCTCCAGTAAATCTAAGATCTCTCACAGAAGACCACACATCCACAGACTCCTTTTAGAGAATTTTCTCCAAAATTGCTGTGCATCAACAACCCCACCACTATGTGAGACTTCCTCAGAACACACTCTCAGATTCTCCCTCTGACATCTCCAAGAAACCTTATTCAAGGCCTTATTACATATCCCTATTAGAACCTCCATTTATACCCTTTCATCTCCTCCATTCTCTTTCCTGTGAAATCAACTTAGAGATCCTTCTCAGATCTGAGCTTCTTTCTCCCATTATCCCACCATAGGCCCCCAGCATCCTACAGACTTCCCCTATCAGGAGCCTCTGTGTCCCTTATTAAAAGTTCCTCAAGAGATACCTTTACCCCTTGAAGTTCCAGCCCTCAGAGCTCTTTCTCTCAGGACATTTTTCTTTGGTTCTATCTTCATAGACCCCTCCTCCCTTCAGATCTTCCCTTCAGAGATAGACAGAGCCTTCCTTAGACTTTTCTTGAGGACTCCTTCAATTTTCCTCTCAGAAGTTTTCTCCTTCCTTTTCCACATTGAGCTCTTCCTCACAAAAGAATCCCTCCCCCTATAGTAGTCGTTCTCAAAGTGTTGTCCCTGGACCAGCAGCACAAGCATCACCTGATAACTTGTTAGAAATGCAAATTCTTGGGTCCCAACCCGGACCTATTGAGTCAGAAAACCTGGCAGTAGCTATCTGTTTTTAGGAACCTTCCTGGTGATTCTAATGCATGCTCAAGTTTGAGAACCACTGCCCTCTAAGAGGATTTCCCTTTTGCCACATAAAAGCCCCTTGAAAGATGCCTCAGGGTATGCCCCTGTGCCCTTCTGCTCACCCCCATTTTCCTGGGAGCCCCCTTTGTGAAGTCCCCACTTTCCAGAAGATTCCTTACCTTCCTTGAAAGGTTTCTGGATTGTTCACAAGGTTACCCCACCCTCTGAGAATTACTTCAGATTCTGCCTTTGAATGGTTCCCTTTCAGATCTTCCTCAGCATTTTCTCCTTCTGGCTTCCCCTCTACTGCTCCATACCATCCCATATCCTTCAGTGTTTCTACTTCAAGTTGCTCCCTCCTTGAACACACATGTCCATCTCTTCTTACTTATTCCTCATCTGTCCTTCTCCACATAAACATTCTTCCCTTAAGACACCTTTCAATCTTCATTCTCTTACTACCCAGAGCCTTCCATTGTACTTCGTAGAGCACCACTCATCTTCTCCCTTGTAGTTTTTCATGTACTTGTCCACTCATGCTGACCAGACTGGGAGTTTGGAAAGTACTGGGATGTAACTTGTTCTTCTCTGAATTCCACAAAGTGGGCTCTTCCCTCTGTAAGTTGTAGGGAATCTTTGGCTAACCAGCAGCTAAGTTCGAGAAGAGTAAACAAATCACAAGGATAACACTGCGGTCTGCCTTCAGGGAGCTCACAGACCAGTGGAGAGGTTGGTCAGGTACATGGGACAGAATGTGAGATAAAAACTATATGCTGTGGGAATTTGGCAGTGAGAAAAGGAACCCTCTATCTGGAAAGACTTCATAGAAGAGGTGGTAAGACTGGGTGCTGTTCCACAAGAGTTGGGACAAGGATGATTGGCCTTCCAGGCAGAGGAAGCAGGTTATGCAGTTGGTCAAAAGCAAGAAAGACTCTTCACCTGAGGGATACAGATGAAAGAAAACAGATCTCCTCCATCTGCACTGTATTTGCCAGGTGCACTTTAGTGACCCAAAGAGTAATAATGATCATTGTTTATTGAGTAATTATTATCTACCAGTCACTGTTTAAGTGCTTCACGTGTATTGTCTCATCTCATATTCACAGGAACTCTGTGAGGTAGGTAAACTATGATTATCCTCATTTTACAAAGAATGAAATTGAGGACAAGTGGCTCAAATAGGTTTCTGGCTCTGTCCATCCCAGGATGATAGTGTCTGAAGTTAGAGTTGGATTTTCTCTTCAGGTAGACAGGATTTGCATCCCACTCATTGCTTACCCGTTTTGTGACCTACAACAAATTACTGAATTTCTCTAGTCCTTCGTTTCCAGAGTTAAAAAATGAAGGTAATAACGATACCTTACTTCATAGAATTGTTATAAGGCTTAAATAGTTAATATGTATATAGTACTTAGAACAAGGGCTTCCGTAGTGGCTCAGATGGTAAAGAATCTGTCCACAATGCAGGAAACCAGGGTTGATTCCTGGGTTGGGAAGATCCCCTGGAGGGGGAAATGGCAGCCCACTCCAGTATTCTTACCTGGAGAATTTCATGGACAGAGGAGCTTGGCAGCCTACAGTCCATGGTATCACAAAGAGTCAGACACAACTGAGTGACTGACACACAAAACACACACTTAGAACAATGCCCTGTATATGAAAGTGCTCAGTTTCAGGGAAAAAAAAAAATTCTCAGCAGCCAAGACTCTAAAGATATAAGTGGCATTACCTTAGCTCAAGTTGGCTTAAAAAAAAAGAATTAATTGCCTCATGTTACTGAAAAGTCCAGAACTAGGATGGTTCCTAGATAGACCTAGCTGCATCCAGAAGTTAAAGCAGTCTTCCTAGTAATCACCCCATTTCTCCACTGACTTAATTTCATCCTCAGCTGGTTTCTGCTTTGTGACAACAAAATGGCCCTTAGCAACCCCAAACTTGAACTCTGTGTCCTTAGCAGTCTCAGTGGAAAGAGAACTCTTTACTGAGAGCCCCAGTTTGAAAACATTTCTTCTCTGAGCTAAGTGTGAGACGGTGACAGAAGATCCTCAGAGACATGTTTAGGTGAGCAGTGCTCTTAGAGATTCTCTTGCTTGCTGAACCAGATAGAACTGTTATTCCATCCTTTGACCTCTGAGTGTTGATGGTAGTCTCCTCCTCACTGTTCCCCAGCCCCAGTCATTCTGTTCTCTATGATTGTTTGGATCCAGAGATTGTTTTTGGCTAGTCTGACCCCACCAGACTTGACTTTGGGATCTCGCTGGTAGAAACAGAGCTTCCCTGTTCCCTATCAGGTGGCTGATAAAGAGTCCACCTGCAATGCGGGAGGACACGACTGAAGCAACTTAGCAGCAGCAGCAATGCAAAAGACCTGGGTTTTATCCCTGGGTTGGGAAGATCCCCTGGAGAAGGGAATGGCCTCCCACTCCAGTATTCTGGCCTGGGGAATTCCATGGACTGTATAGTCCATGGGGTCACAAAGAGTCCGACATGACTGAGTGATTTTCACTTGGGAGAAACAGGAATGAGATGACTGACTTGGTTTTGTTGTAGTCTTGGGGTAGTAGAATCCAGGAGTACTGGTGTTCAGTTCCCTACCTCAACTTTGGGTTTCCAGTACTAAGAGCTTTAGAGAGGGTTAAATAGGTAACTGTGAGTAAGTTTTGTTTTGTTTGTTTTAGGGTAAATTTGTTGAATAGAGTCTGCTTGAGGGCAACAGAACAACATTATATAGAGTATGCACATCTCAAATGTCTCCAACAATCAGTTTATGAAAGCACTTTTTAGGTACTGGAGATACAGCAGTGCTTGGATCTTATATTCTGATGGAGGGAAGATATATGAATAAGTCAGATAGTGATATGTGCTATGAAAGAATTAAAACAAATTGAACAGGGTAGGGGATTGTCCACTGTACACAGGGTGGTCAGAATTGGCCTTTTTGAAGAAGTGACAGTTGAGCCTGATAACCTGAAAGATAAGAAGGCACCAGTTGTGGGAGGATCTGAGATTTGGGCATTCTAATTTAACCATTGTTACATGTGAAGAAAAGACTGCTGCAAGGTGGGGAAATTTTTCACAGATATTTATTAACAGTCTGTTATGTTCCAGGCACTGTGGTAGAAATTGAATATATAACAGTGAATAATATAGCCACAGTCTTCTTTCCCTCATGGATCTTCCAGTCTAGGTGTTTCCAGAAGAGCTATAGCCTTAGAAGAAACACTTTTTGATAATGATATCAGACCAAAGACTCCTTCCTACTAGGGAGATGAGGAAGATTGGGGCACACATGAACCCAGATCTGATTGATGAAAAGGAACCAGCCATATGATGACCTGGGGAAGGACATTTCAGGTAGAAGAATCAGCCAGCACAAAACCCCTGAGATGTGTAAGGAGATCAGTGTGGCTGAAGCATAAGTGAGGCAGAAGGGGCAGGGGCTTGGAGTGGTTCACAGAGGCCAGATTATCTGGGGTCTTGTGGGCCATGGTAAGCAATTTATATTTTCACTTACAAGCATTTGGGAGCTCTTACAGGATTTCTAAAGCAAGACAGTAACATGATCTATTTGTTTTTAAAGAAAATTTGGTTTCTGCAAAGAAAATGGGCAAGAATGGAAACAGGAGGCAATACATTCATCCAGATGAGAAAGGATGATGACTTGAATATGGTGGTAGTAGTAAATATGGAGATACAGATACATGTTTGGTGTTGAGCAAACAGGAGTTGATGGTGGGATTAGAGAGGAATCCAGGATGATGATACTAGCTAACATCTCTGTGAGGGTATTTATGCCCCACAATTCTGTGAGAGTAGGTGCTATTATTAAACCCATGTTACAGATGAGAAAACAAGCACAACAAGGTAAAATCACTTACTCCAAATTATGCAAGTTTCCCATAGCTCCCCAGGCTGTGTTATCTTCCAGGAGGCCCTTCCTAGCTTTTCCCCTCCTCTCCTTCCCTTCTCCAGGACCATTCATACAAAAGCCACAGTCTTGGTTGAGGCAATAATATATATATTTTGTGTACATATTTTAGGAGTTTCTGAAAATAATGGGTTAGTTTTCACAAGACACAAGTTGGGCTCCCTTGGCTTCTCACATTCTCCTATTCTTCTCAATTTGAGATAGTGAATTAACCATAGGTAACTAGCCTATTATCTTACTCATGAAATGAACAAGTTGCTCCAGGGCCTACATGGATGTTCTGTGAGGGCTAGGGATAGGTGGGAAGGCTAATAGGACCCCTCATTTGTCCAGAGATGTTGGCATTAAAGGGTGTACACTTTGGTTGAACTTTCTAGGCAGTAGAAGGGAACATACAGGAGGCTGTAGCATTAAACACAGGAACAAGCAAGAACTCTAAAACCGGAGTGCTTGGCCTTAAAAAAATCTCAGCTTAGCTGTGTAATCTTGGGTAGGTGACTTAACCTTCTCTGTGTGCCCGTGTCTGCATCTGTAAAATAAGGATATGTATATGTGTGTTTATAGTTTTTGAGATCATACAAGCTCATCGGTGGAAAGCTATTAGCATATAAGGCCCGGCACATAATACAGTATGTGATATGTGAAGATGTGAAATGTCATTCTAGGGATCTTTGTACATTGTTTCATTTCATTCTTAAGCTTCACTGAGGAAGAAACTGAGTTGCTTGTGGAGATCAGCATGGCAAGTTAGTGTCAATAGGAGAGCTCTGGTTCGGCCAGGTCTGACTGACTCTGCAGTGCTACTTCTGAGAGAGGATAGCTGACCTCCAGAGGAGCTTCCTGTATGTGGGCTGCTTTTCAGTGTTTGGAGAAAAAGCCAGTGACTGGTTTTTTCCTGGAACATCTTAGCCAGTTTTTGACTCCATTTCCCACCTTCCAGGGTTGGAAGATGCTTCTCAAGAAGGTTCCTTGGTCTCTTAAAGACCAAATATGGTAGCCATATTGTTGGATTATTTGAAGGACTTAACCAGAGGGGTTCCCTCTAGTGTTTTTTCTCAAAGACAGGGAATCATTTTTGGTCACCTAAGGATAAAGAGACCAGAGCAGTGGTGAATTCTCCTGTATGGGAACAGTCAAGGCTTAAAGTTGAAGCGTTAAGTGGTAAAAACCCAAACCAGACTGGCCTCGGCCCAAAAGGAATTTGTTGGTTCATGTAACTGAAAAGTCTGGGATGGGGAGGTGGGGTGAGAGGCTTCCAGCTAGCTAGAGACAGGTCTTCTAACGACATAAACAAATCTCTCTTTTCCCTGCATTTTTGACTTTGCTTTCATCTCTATTGGCTTCATTCCGAGATGGGCGCTCACTGTGAGGTACCAGCAGTAGCAACCAGGAATATCAGGAAATAGTGTATAATCTGAGCACCTCTAACCAAGAACTTATTTTCCCTAGTATTTACAGCAAAGTCCAGGGAAGGCTTTCCGTGGCCAAGTTTTACTTTATGTCTACTCTTGGATCCAAGGACAGTTAATTCTTCAAAGGGAATTTAGGGGCCTGGTACCAGAAGATGGGTGTGGATGTTTGGCAGGCAAATCCACTGAATCCATCATAGTAGTTTGCTACCACAGTAAGATGCCTTCAAATAGTCAGTGCTGATGCTTTTTCCCTGGCTTATCTCACCAAGCCAGGTCATCCTTTCTCACTGTTGCCAAGCACCCAGGAGAGAAGCTGGAGGCCTTTGGCCCTTTGGTGGAAGAAAGCCATCCAGTCCTCGTCTCCAGTCACCATCCAGACCAAACACCCAGCATTCTTCTTCTGTCTAAAACATAGGAACACTTCCTTTAGGGGTTATTCTTAATTATGCATTTATTTTTATTGAAGTATAGTTGATTTGCAGAGTCGGACACGACTGAAACGACTTAGCAGCATAGTTGATTTGCAGTATTGAGTTAGTTTCTCATGTACAGCAAAGTGAATCAGCTATGTATGTGTAGTCTTTTTCATATTCTTTTCCATTATTGTTTATTATAAGATCGAATATAGTTCCCTGTGCTATACAGTAGGACCTTATTGTTTTATCTGTTTTATATACAGTAGATTGTATCTGCTAATCCCAAACTCCTTATTTGTCCTTCCCCTAATAATGACCGTTTGTTTCCTAAAGCCCCAGGGTTTCATGCAGAGTCTCCAAGCCTTCCTTGGACACTAGGTCCTCTCTCCTCATCACATTTCCTGAGCAGTGGAGTGGCTTGAAGATGTAGAACCTTCTCTAGGCCCTTGATAAGTGTTAGTTGCTCAGTGGTGTCCAACTCTTTGCAACCCCATGGATTGTAGCCTACCAGGCTCCTCTGTCCATGAGATTTCCCAAGCAAGACTACTAGACTGGGTTACCATTTCTTTCTCCAGGGATCTTCCAGACCCAGAAATCGAACCCTGGTCTCCCACACCGCAGGCAGATTCTTTGCTGTCTGAGCCACCAGAGAGGCCCTTGAGAGGGATATATATCAGACTTTTGATCTTTTTGCAGTTTGTGTCTATCTGGCCTAAGCCACAGGCTTTGTTTGTTCTATATAGGGTTCACTGTTGCTGTTTTAATATGAATTAGTTTCTAACATTTAAAAATAGGGGAATTTTAATTTAAAAAGCTAGATTTCTGGCTCCTCTTTAAAAAAAAAAAAAAATTAATAATACTGGACCCAAATTCCTACATGGCAGCAGTTGATTAGAGCTCAATAGTAAATTCTCCCTTTAGACAGTGTGTGTGCTTTTCAGCTCACCATAGCCCTCACCGTCCTGCTCCATTCAAAATCTGGCCTTGTAAGCATCATGTTTGAGATCCTACTGTGTCCCAAGGCTTTGCTTCTAGCATTTGGCTTGGGGAAGAAGCTGGATTAATGTTCAGTCAGTAGTTTTATTTCAGGGGCACAGTGCTGTTGCTTAGGAAAAGTAGCCACCCAGTAAAAGTGTTTATAGGCAAGAGTGCACAGCTTAGGTCTGTTTGTGGATTTGGTCATCTTTTTGCCATAAACACTGTTGGCATAGCAAACATCACATCACAAATGTTCCCTCTGAAATAGTAACATGTCCTTCTATCTTATGCCACCCAGTGAAGGAATCCCTCCCACTCCCAAGGGATGTTCATCCAGCCTCTGCTTGACCACTTCCAGTGGCCAGGGAGCTTATTACCTCCTCACATGGCAGCCAGTTCCATTCTTGAACAGATACATTATTTTAAAATTCTTATGTTGAGGCAGCTGCTGTCTCCTTAGGACTGAAAGCCACAAAATACTGGAGCCGGGAAGGGAAACTGACTTTTTCAGGCGCATGAATTACCACTCATCTGTCCAGTATCCAGGGCAAACATTAATAATCAATCACAGCACTCTCTCACTGAGCCAGAAAGTAGAATGCTGCCTTAGATTTCTTTAAAATTAAGTCTATCTTTAAAAATCACAAAAGTAATTTGTGTTCATGTGGAACTAGTAAAATAGCACAAAGTTATATGAAAAGAGTATAACTAATTCCTCCTTCTCCCCAAGGTAACCAGTGTGAATGGCACAGGGTGTATCATTCTACACATTTCTCTATGTACATAGGTGCATAGACATTCATATATAATATATATAAGGGATTTATATACGGCTTTTTTTTTTCACTGTACAAAAATGACTGAACACATTACTATGTACTTATGGACTAATTGTAACACTCTACGTTGTTGTTAAAGATCAAACACTACACGTAGCTAGAAGCACATTGTTTGTATTCGGCTGTCAGAACCAAGCACATTTTTAATTACTACATAATATCCCCTTGTGTGAGGTATTCTCCAATTTATTAATCATTCTCCACTGATGGATATTCCTATTGCTTCATTTCTTTAGGATCCTTCTTACCACAGTGTTCCAGGCAGCCACTATAAATTGATTGGAGTTAGCCTGTGAGGTAAAACCCACTTGTCATGTCTGACCAGTCTAGCTCCTTATCTAACACATCCTAGAGAAGAGAAACAGACTAGCTCAAAGATTAAAGTTACACAGTGGCTGGGGCAAGACTAGAACTGAATTTTCTTGACTTTCAACATTTCTCATGTCTCAGGTTGCCTCTCACTTAGAGCCATCTATCCTGATTCTCCTCTGGAGTAAATAAACAACTCTAATTCTTCTGTGTGCTACCCCTTCAGGTATTTCACGTCAGTTATGCCATTCCTCCTGAGTCTTCTCTTCAGGGGAAATTTCCCCAGTGCCTTCAAATTTTTCTCTTAGGGCAAGGTTTCCAAATCATTTTACCATCCTTTTGATCATTCCTTCTGTCATCTTTGCCCCAAGGGTTGTAGAAGTCCCAAGTGTGGCTTCCATGCTCACCTTCATTCATCCATTCATCAATAAATATGTATTGAACACCTTCTAAGTGCTAGTCACTATTCTGGGCCCTGGGCAACTGTGTAGCTTGCAATTGTTGGGAAGAGAGAAACAACAAACAAATAAGATATCTGAGGGTGCCATACTATATAGAATAAATTCAGTAGAGTGACAGAAATTTCTTAGGTTTGGGTGATCAGGGAATATCTCTCTGAGGAAGTGACACTGAGCTGAGACCTGAGTGACAAATAAAAGCAAGCCATAGATAGTTTGAGGGAAGCTGTGCTTAAGTCCAAGTGAACAAAAACTCGGTACACAGTGAGGTTGGAACGGCCACCAGAGTCTTACAGGGAGCCCTCTAGGCATTTTATTTAAATGCAGTGAAAAGTCATTGGAGGACTTTAAGCCAGGGAGGCAATATTTGATTTGTCATTGGGTTGTTTGATTTGGTTTTTTTTTTAATGTATTTATTTTTATTTTTGGCTGTGTTGGGTCTACATTGCTGCTCAGGCTTTTGTCTAGTTGCAGGGAGTAAGGACCACTCTCTAGTTGCGGTGCTTGGGCTTCTCATTGCAGTGGCTTCTCTTGTTGCAGAGCACAGGCTTTAGGGCCCGCAGACTTCAGTAGTTTTGGCACGTAGGCTCAGTAGTTGCAGCTCATGGGCTCTAGAGCACAGACTCAGTAGTTATGGCACCCAGGCTTAGTTGCTCTGTGGTGTATGGGATTTTCCTGGACCAGGGATCAAACCCGTGTCACCTGCATTGACAGGCAGATTCTTTACCACTGAGCCACTGGGAAAGCTCCTGATAGGTCGTTTAGAAAGATTTCTGGGAGGGTTGTTTAATTGGGAATAAGGTTTCATTTCCCCCCACATTTTCTCTTGTTTCTTATATCCAAAGGGATTGACAGCCAGGCCAGTTTGCTCTGTTCAGGTGGCCCATGAGGGTCTGTAAGGTGAGGCTCCGCCATTGTCAGGTGCGCCTCACAGCTCCTCAGCAGGAGCTTGGACATCCAGGGAGATGGCAGTAGCTCCCTGAGACCTAGCCCAGCAGGTTCAGTGAGTCTTTGTATGGAGTTCTCAGTCCTCTTGGCAGCCAGAGGGAGATGGAGCCAAATGTGGTTTGGGGATGGAGCCAAGGGCACTGGTTTCAGGAGAGACAGGGGAAATGTGAGTGGAGACCTGGATCAGGAGCCACTTAAAGAAAGGCTTCAGAGTAGTGTCCAGAAACCAGTCAACTGAAGAATAGATCTGTTGTCTGCCCGGTTGACACAGCTTCTGTGTGGTTCCTGCCTAAGGAATTTGGACACTTTCTTGCTTTGGAGTTTTTAACATTTGATGTATCCCCTTCTCAGGTTAGTATCCTCTTGGCTTTTAGGAAAATGGATGACAAGCTGACATCTCTGAGAGCCAAGGGAGCATCCCAATCCAGAGGACTTGAGTCAGGAGTATCCTTAAGGGAATGAGGAAGAAGGCTGGGAGAGATTCACCTCAGAGCAAGGGTAGATGGGATCTTAGAGATCAGAGTGGGAGAGCTGGGTTGGAGGGGATGAGATCCTTCCTGCCCCACCAGCATGTTAGAGATCTTTGAAAAGATCTCCTACCATTAGGCACCCAGTTGCTGATCAGATAGCTATCCATGTACCTGAGATCTCCACTGGGGTCACTACTCACCCATATCCCAGCTTTGTGGGTCTTCGTTTGAAATAATACACAGACTCCTTAGGTTCCTTTTAGCAGGCAAGCAGTGACTCTGCCCAGCCCCCTAGAGGAGGTGACCAGAGATTAGCAAGGTCAGGACATGTGCTCAGCATCACATGTCTGCTTAGTCATGTCACCTGGGGCCAGGTCTCCATTAATTCACATCTTTTGCCATAGTGTGCATTGTTTCCTGTTTCCATCTAGAAAATCTTACCAACTTACTCTCTGCTTTAAATCCACTTCCTTTGGCCCTGTGACAGCCAGATGTGAGGGGCAGCATCTTCTCCTTTGTCTGAGTCTCTGAGTCCCAATCAAGCCTTTTCTCTGGCTCTGAAGATTAGAGGGAGAGTTGGCTTAGTATCTGGTGTTGGCTTTGTCTTTCTCCCAGGAGCTCAGCAGAGTTGAGCTAAAGGGGAAGACATGAGGCCTCCTTAACCCCTGAACTCACCAGACCAGTTCCACCCCCCTTCTTTCTGACCCTCTTGCTTCCTTTTCCAGGAGCCTGGAGAGGCGTGGCTGGACCAAGACCTCCCCTGATGTGAGCAGGTGTCCTCTTCCCCTCATCACCCATTGCCACTACGCCAGGGAACGTCCTCAAGCCCTGGCCCTCAGGGGAGAGGAAACAGGAGCCTGGAGCCGAGACCATGTGACGGCGCTGGCCCTCGCCACCGCCGTCCCCCCACCCTGGCCCCAGGCCTGGCACCATGATGTTCCGAGACCAGGTGGGCATCCTCGCTGGCTGGTTCAAGGGCTGGAATGAGTGTGAACAGACAGTGGCCCTGCTATCACTTCTGAAGCGAGTCACACGCACCCAGGCTCGCTTCCTGCAGCTCTGCCTGGAGCACTCACTGGCAGAGTGCAATGACATTCACCTGCTGGAGTCGGAGGCCAACAGTGCTGGTGAGTCTCCACCCCCAGAGATGGGAGCAAAGTGGGAGGGAGACCTGGGATGGGAACAGATGTCAGGTGGTTGAGGAGGCCTACCCAGCAATGGTGCTAAGAAATGTGGGTTCTAGGCTTGTTGGTAGGTGAAGAGTCCCTGACCTCTGAAGTCATCATCATGTCTCTTCTGGGGCTTTCTGCCAGAAATCCTCAGACGTGGAATGGGACACTCCTGGGAGGGTGCAGTGGAGACTAGAAACTACCCACAGCAGAGGAAGGATCACTTAGGGCAGCTGATAAGAACAGACTGAAGCCATTACCTATGAAAGGGGGATGGAAGGTGAGCATTCATTCATTTCTCAAGCTCTAGGACATCAGAGCTAGGAGGGAATTTTAGAACTCTTACAAAAGTTACAAGTCATATTATTCTTTACCCCTTCAAAGGTAGGTTGCATCTAAGGCATAAACAGTTTCAAGAGAGTTTTGAATTTACATGTAGTCCATGTCAGTTTCCTGAACACTCAGTAAAGAAGTACTCTTTGTCTCATGAGGGTGACACTGGTGTGGGTGAGCAAGGCTTCTCTAGAACCTCTCCCTCAGACCCCAAGTGTAGATAGAAGTCAGTCCAGAGAACCATCTCACAGGGCACTACTGAAGCCATTCAGGCCTTCTGGAGCTTCCCAAGCCTGGATGGAGAGGTGTTGACCTTGGTGACAGGTAGGAGAGATGGAAACCAAAGTGAAGTGAAAGTCCCTCAATCATGTCCGACTCTCTGCGACCCCATGGACTATACAGTCCATGGAATTCTCCAGGCCAGAATACCAGAGCGGGTTGCCTTTCCCTTCTCCAGGATATCTTCCCAACCCAGGGATTGAACCCACGTCTCCCTCATTGCAGGCGGATTCTTTACCAGATGAGCCACAAGGGAAGGCCATGGAAACCAAAGAGAGGGAGCATATGCACCTAAAAGCTAGCTGGATGGGGCTGGTACCCAGGGACCCATGTAGAGTGTGCCCTAATGTTTCCACCTTCTTCCTCATGATAGCAGTTCACACTGAGTCCCTACAACAAGCCAAGCACTACCTTTCCTTATATAGTAACTTTGAAAAGTGTTCTTCATGACTCTAGAATCAGTCTGTCTAGGTTTAAATCCCAGTTCTGTCACTTGCTATATAATCAAGTAACTTCACCTTTCTAAGCCCTGGTTTCCTCATCTTTAAAATCAAGATAACTGTGCTTACCTTATAGGTTAGTTATGGGCCCTGAGAACAACGTCTGGCATGCAGTAAACATTCAATAATGTTAATTGTTGTTTTTATTGTCAGTAACTCGTTTTGCCCATATAACAACCCCTTGAGATAGGTAATGTTGCTCTCTCCTTTTTATAGATGAGAAAAATCATCATGGGATGCTAGGATTGGGATTTGGGGACCCCCCAGACCTGCTTCCACCTCTTCTGAGGCCTACCCACCTTAGCAGTCACCTTTACTTTGAGGGTTTTTTTTGTATAAATCACAGAAGTGCCATGGTTTTAGGGGAAGTCAGTTCCTCAGGCCAGGAGTCACCAGCTTATGTTCCTGTCTCAGACAGTGAGCAGCAGGAACCCAGCTTGGCTGCAGCCGGCTCAGACCTCAGCTCTTTCACAGTTCTCCCATCCTCCCCACCAGGGAGGGTTCTTCTCTGCTCTAGCACCAGGGCAGGGGATCTGTGGTTGTGGTATGGCTGTACCCCCAGCGTAGGAGCTCCTTTGAGGCAGACCAATGTCTTAAGTGGCTTGGTCAAGCATCCCCACCATGCCATTCTGAGCAGAGAGTTGGATGAGCACTGGGTGCCAATCCTGGCCATCTATCAGAATCACTGGTTGCTTACTGCCATTTATTTACTAGAGCATTTTTAGTTTTTGCTTTTGTTTTCAAAATTTGCAGTAAAATCAAACCATATGAAAGATGAAAAGTGAGGTCTCCCAGACTTCCACATTCCCAATTTGTGTATGTTTTATAAGAGATTCTGTGCACATTAAAGCACATTCTCCACTTGAGTACATTCAAGTTCTCCCTCCAGCTTTTTCATTATTTTGATGGTTTTAGCACATAGAACAGATCATCACACATATTAATTTATTTGTTTTGTTTATTTGTTAATTTATTTGTTTTGTTTATTTGTTAATTAAAAAATTAATTAATTTTTTTTCCACTGAAAAATGGAACTTTAAGATCATTCCTTATTCACCACATACACAATGGCTGCTTGATGGTAAGAATAGTAAAGTAACAGAGAGCCTGACCTGTGTATCAAGCAGTGCTTTACTTATATTATTCATAATCCTCACAACAGCTCTGTAAGGAAGATCTTATAACTCCCCCATTTACAAATGAGACAAGTCTGTGACTTGCCCTGGATTGTACAACTGGTCAGAGGTGGAGGTGGAATTTAACTCTAAAGGTCTTGCTCTTAAAAGGAGTGCTGTATTGAGTACCCTTTAAACATCTCTAGCATAAATTCCTAGAATTCTGTGGGACTGCTAGTTTGAAGTTATAAGATATCTGTTGTTACCACATTGCCCTTGAAAGACATGACATACCTCATACCAAGAACCTGAGACCCATCTCAGACAGTTGGCCTTAAGATGTTGTGGTTAATGCCTGTCCTTGAGAACTGCCTTGCAAAGACTTGACTGGTGAATGAATATATCAGTCAAGGTCTTTATCCCCAGCCCCATGTCAGGTGGTAAGAGTAAAACAAATTGGTACTTAGGTGGATGGAGAGTTAGGGAAAACTTAGAGTGAGGGAAGAGAGAGCAGGCAATGATGTGTTCCAGAGTCAGCAGGAAGCCTGCCAGGATTAGAGCAAAAACATGACTGGAGAGAGAGGTGATCACAGAAATCAGTCCTTTGGACCTTGAATGCCTCTTCCTAATAGGCATGGGGGCTCCAAGCCTGTGTTTCCTGTCTCACTACCAACCTCACTGGTGAAGGAAAGGAGATGCGCGCTGGACTTGGAGACCTGCCTTGTAGGAGGAGCTCTGCATTCTCTTATCCATTATGGCTTTCCCATCCTGTTGTGTTTCCCAAATTTGCATCATCATCAGAATCACCTGGTGGGGGAGAATGTGATCTAAAATCAGATTCCTGGGCCCCTGTCCCAGACCCACTGAATCAGAATCCTTAGAGGATAGGCCTGTTAATGGGCACCCTGGTTCTTCTGCTGACTAGGCAGTTTGAGAGATGATTCTGTACTGATGATTCATTTGTCATGGGACGTGAGAATAGGAATCAGGACATCCAAGAATTCTAGATCAAGCTCTGCCACTAACACCTCTTGTGACCTGGGCCAGCCCTATCCCTCTTGGGCCTGAGGATTCTCATCTAGACAAGGAAGGGATTGTTCTAGATACTCTCCAAGTGCAGCAGTGGTTCCTAGTATTTTATGGAATGGGCACCTCAGAGAACCTGTCCTTCCTTCCCACCAAGATGCACACTTACCCTGCAAACCAAATCTTTGAGTTCAGTTGGTCTACCTTTTCTTGGATAAGGATTACCTATTATAGGGTCTGATGCTCTTTTTCAATCCCTTTGGGCCAGGAGAGCAGAACAGTGAGGCAGATTCTCTGCCTTTTTCTGGGGGTTTGTACTTCATTTCTCACCTACCCAACCCTGCTACTTCTTTCAGTTCTCCCAGGGAGATCCTGGGTTCAAGTTTGGGTCTGGGTCAGAGCTGCTTCTCCTCCCATAGCCTCCTCAGAATGGGCCAGAGAGTACAGAGAGCTGAATTTTGGTAAGTGGGTCCCCGTGGTGGCTTCATGTCAGAATCACTTTATAAATAAAGAACCAGAGGCCTAGGTCCTATCTCCAGAGATTTTGGTGTTTGTTAAGCTTGCAGTTGGGCACTTGTGTGCATTCAGTGGAGAACTGCTGGTCTTGCTGACACTGACTCTGGGTGGGCCCATTAAGGTGGTGAGGGTACTGTCACATGACCTACTAGAAGTGGAGAGTTGGGAGGCATGGAAGAGGCACTGGTCTGGGCTGTCCCTTCCTCTCAAGCAGCTAGAAGGGTAGAAGGAAGCCCCCCAGCCCACGCGGCCAGTGTTGGTTTCATGGGAGCAGAGTCTGAGATAAAACCTGGAAACAGAAAAGCAACACCCCAAGGGTCTCTGGAACCAGGGAAGGAGAAGCCCCAGATTTCCCCTTGTCATTATCCCTGTTCCTTGTCTCAGTGCTGTCTGCCCTGCCTACTTGCAGCTACAACAGTAATCCTATCACCCGCCTCCCCACTTCCCATGATGACTTGGAGCCCAAGGGTGGGGCCCGGGAAGCTGAAGTCTCCTCTCCCTGGTCCTCGGGCTTCCTGGGCCACATTTCCTGCGTTTCTTCTCTCCTCCTGTTCTCTGAGTCAGAGTCCCTGTATCCATTAGGTTTAAGCCCTTCCCTCCTTGGCTCATTGAATCTGGGTGGGGAAACTGAGGTCAAGAGGGGGCTGTGGCTGAGTGAGTCACCCAAGCTCAACTCTGATGCCTCCACCCTCCCCTTATAAGCTCTACTAACACAATTCATCAAACAAAAATGTGAGCCCCTTTGCCCTCCCCTACATTTGTGTGAGATGGGGTGAAGCATTGAAGGGCATGTTGGAGCCAAAACCCAGCCCCTCTGACTAGTGCCACAGGCTGCCACGATTGTTGCAACAGCCCAGCATGTAAAAATGAGTTTCTTCTTATGGCAGTCTCCCAGATATATTTGGCTCCTGTGATTTGCAGCACCTAGGGTCATGACCTACTTAGCTCTGGTCACCTGGCCAAGGAGAGCACTTTTACACAGTCTCCCTCATCCTCTCTGGAGTCCAGGTTTGCAGCTTGGTGAGCTGCAGTCATTGACGTCATGGCATTCCCCAGTCCCCTCCCCCATCCGCCCACCTCCAGAATTTCATCACTGCTTATTGTGCCTCTAGCTCAGAGGAACCAGAAACGTGTCTGTTTTTGGTAAATAACTGCATGAAATTCCCCACCCTTGTCGGGAATCTTAAGGGGGAGACCCAGATGTGCTCTCCTATGTGAATTGCTTCCTCCAGCCCCAAAATAGCTTGAGCTCTAGATCTTCAACCAGCAGCCAACAACAATAATAGTTGAAGTGCATGGAGCAGTTAACATAGATCAGATGCTTAGCACGATTATCTCATTGAATCTTTAAAACAACCCTGTGTTTTAAGGGCTTTAAATACCCTCATTATACAGAAGAGGAAACCAAGACCCAGAGAGGTTAAAGGACTGGCCCATAGTTATATTGACTTGTATCTTAGAGGCAAAGCTAGATTTTGAATCCAGGCAATTTTGCCTCTTGAACTTATACTCTTTACACCATATAATCTGCTAGGACATGAGACAGAGTGACCTGAGGACAGAGTGATCCTAGACAGGGTATATTATACACACACAGACAACACTGCCTTCCAGGGAACCATCTGGGTTCAGCTGTACAGGTATTCATTGGGGCTCTGCTGTGCCTCAGCTCTGGGCAAGACTTCTGATCTGGGCAGCAACCTAGAAGTTTCATCCCCACCCATCATCTGCAGCCCCCGCTGGGCTCACCCCAAGGGCCCTGAGGCTGCCCAGATTCCTTGGACCAGCTCCAGTGTTCACTGATGCTTTCCAGTCTTGAGAGGCCCACCCTTTTCAGCACATTGCCGCACAGATACATGAACACACATTTCCCTAGGGTCAGCCTCCATTCATCTAAAACCACTTTCCCCTTTCACTGCAGTAGAACAAGGTCCTTCATTGAGCCCAACCCTTGGGGCTCTTCTGTCATGTCCCCTGGCAGTACCAGAGGAGAAACTGTGTCCCTTAGCCCTGGAGTCCTGGCAGTACTCTGGGGTGGGGGAGGGACTGGACAAGGCTCTTCTCTGTCCCACATGCCTCCAGCTACCCTGTAAGGCCTAAACAACAGCAACTGAGAGCATCAGGGTAGGGCTAAAGGGGTAGGCCAACTGTGCTGGAGGAGAAGGGAGAAAATCACCTATCACTGAGTCACACGTACTGAGTGTTTACTATGGGCACACTCTGTCAGGTGCTTTATGTGGATTGCCTTCCTTAAATCCTCTTAGCAACCCTGTGACCCCTCTTTTACAGAGGAGGAAGCACATTGTCCCAGCACCTGTACCACACAGCTGGGGTGCAAGCCCTTGACTTTCTGTCCCTCATCTTCAATCACTGTATTTCTTCTTCCTTCTTATCAGGAACTGAAAACTTAGGGACTTAGTCAAGGAGATAGAGTGCCGGGGAGTTCCTTTCCCTGTGATCCAATGCCATATGGAGGTGGGAGAATTCAAACAGTGAAGGCTCCCTGAAGTCAGGAAGACTTGTCCCACCTTGAAAAGATCTTTCGATATGGAGATGACCTAAGAGAACGCTTCATGGTCATGGGGAGCTAGTTCAGGAGAGATTAAAGATGGAGGGGATGAGGTTTCTTGGCCTTGTGTGCCAGGTCCTGAAAGGGATCTGGAAAGCCACGAATAAGGCGAAGAAGAAAATGGCATTGGAGAGATACAGTAGAGGGTTGTGGGATTATGCATTAGTACAATTATTGTGTAGTTCTGTTTTGGCCAGTACTGTGGATAAGCATGAACCAATGACTCTGAATAAATGGATGAACCCTTGAACACTTTAACAGCTTAGGGCAGAGAGGCCAGGCAAGAAAAGGTGCACTGATATGGCCAAGAGTTTGGACTTGTATATGTTTTGTTTTCTTAGAGCTACAAATGTAAGAATTAAAAGTTCATATGAATTCCCAAGCCACAGATTTCTAGACACATCATTAAGAGAAAGAAATGTGTATAAAAAAGGTATTTCTCAGGTTTTTATGCCATGTTCCCAATGGCCAGGTGTCCAGCCTGTAATGTGGGCAGAGGTGACCAGAAGTGCTTAGAGTATTAAGCCTTAAGGATATTGAGTTGAGACACCATTGGAGGCAGAGGGATCTAGATCAGGGCTCACTTGAAATCCAGATGCCTGAAATTCTGAGGCTCTCCTATATATGCCCATTCCTAGCCTCTCTGTTTCCTAGTCTGGGAGTTAGATGCTTTGAGAATCTCTGTGGGTATTCAAAAAGAAGAAGCCCGTGTAATACCTTACATGTATTACCTTACGTGTAATAACCACCATGGTGTTAGGAATGACATATGATGTTTACTGAGGACTTACTTCACATCCTGCTTTGTGCTGTGGTCTAAATTCATAGCAACCATGCCAGGTAGGAATGATTCTAAGATAGAGAAAGTAGAGCTCTCTGCAGTGATCACGTTTATATCAGTAAGTAGGAGAGGAGGGACGTGGGCCACATCACTGCCTATTCTTTTTCATCACCCACCCCTCTGGGGTCCTAGCTCCATTCAGCTCCTTTGTGCCTTTCTGAGACCTTTCCATTAGCCCAGTAACTCACCTCTCAGAACTTCCTTGTTTATTGTTGGAAGATTGTCGCTGTAGATGCAGGTATGAGCTCAGTTGCCCAAGAGTGAGAACAGAGTTGATCCTGATCATTGTCTTTTTTTCTCAAGTGGTGGTATTCTTTGTCCTTTTCCCTTTCCCTGTCAGCATTACCTGCCATCCTCCACTCCATTGAACTAGTTGTGGAAGTGGTAACAAGGTTTTCAAGGAGGGACAGTCAGTCCTATAACAGTTCCTTCCCAAGGCCTCCTTTGTGGGGCTAGCTTGGGGCCTTATTCTCTGGGAGCTCACTTCTGGGTAGAACAAGGAAGCCTCCCTCATCTTCACAGGACGGATAGGCCCTCAGACTATGGGTTGGGATAGAAAGGAGACATCACCAGATCCCCAAGGCGTGGAGTAGCCAGGGAAGACATCCTAAAGAAGGACAGGTTTAGGCAATCCATAAAAGACTTATAATTTGGATAGGAGGAAGAAGACTGTTGCAGACTAAAACCTTGATTCTCAGCCTGAGTGTGGAAGTTTGGATGCATATGGCATTTAGAGAGCCCCAGGGAAGATGGGGTATCCTAAACCAAGTCTTTCTCTGGAAGAATGCCCTAGAAATGAAGGTGATGTTGGGCTAGGAGCTCTTGAACTTGAGTCTATTGGTGCTGGTTGCCATTATAAGCTTCACGTCAGGAACATGATATCCTGGTGTGCTTTAGGAAGATAAATCCATCTGGTATATTGAACTGGAAGGGTAGAATCTAGAGGCTGATTGAGTTTTAAAAGCAGCCATCAGCATTTATTAGATATGTTCTATATGCCAGGCCACATTCCATTTTTTATTAACTCATTGAATCTCAGAGCAACATTGTGAATTGAGTACTAAATTTTTCAGGTGAGGAAATCAGTGCTCTGTGAAGTTTAAGTGACTTTTCTAAGGTCAAGCTAGTAAGTTGGGGGAGTCCAGACCATCTGATTCCCAAGCCCAAGCTTTTTTTTTTTTTTTTTTTTTGGTTGCACTACACAGCATGTGCTTGCCTGGAGAATCCCAGGGACGGGGGAGCCTGGTGGGCTGCCGTCTATGGGGTCACACAGAGTCAAGACACGACTGAAGTGACTTAGCAGCAGCAGCAGCACACAGCATGTGAGATTTTAGTTCCCCAACCAGGGACTGAACCCTGCCCTCTGTACTGGACTGCCAGGGAAGTCCTGAGCCCAAGCTTTTAACCAATATATTCTGTTGTCCTCCAAGTCAGGATGAAGGCTGTTTTGATAGGGGAAAGAGAGTAGAGACCATGAAGGTAAGGAGTAGGGATAAAGCAAGAAGAGCAGGCCTGGGGACAGCAGGAGGGACTAAGGCTCCAAAACAGCAGGTTTGGCTGATTAGGAGCCATAGCAGGTTTCTGAGAGTAGGAGTGATGAAACCGGAAAAAAGAAAATTACCGTGGAAGCAGGCAGAGTATGTTAGATATCACCTATATGAGGGACAAGATTGGAGTCATGAAAGGAGAAGGGAAGTGAAATTGGAGCTGAGGGAATGGCCTATAGACACCTTTCCTGGTTTTATGGGGGGGTCCCCTACCCTGGTTCCCCTGACATTCCCTCTTGTCCCCTCTCAGCCATCGTCAGCCAGTGGCAGCAGGAGTCCAAAGAGAAGGTGGTGTCCCTCCTGCTGTCCCACCTACCCCTGCTTCAGCCAGGCAACACGGAGGCCAAGTCAGAGTACATGAGGCTGCTGCAGAAAGTGCTGGCCTACTCGATCGAGAGCAATGCCTTCATCGAGGAGAGCCGCCAGCTGCTTTCCTATGCCCTCATCCACCCAGCCACCACACTGGAGGACCGCAATGCACTGGCCCTCTGGCTCAGCCACTTGGAAGACCGGCTAGCTAGCGGCTTTCGCACCCGACCTGAGCCCACCTACCACTCTCGCCAGGGTTCGGATGAGTGGGGTGGCTCTGCAGAGCTGGGCCCTGGGGATGCAGGGCCAGCCTGGCAGGACAAGCCACCCCGGGAAAATGGACATGTGCCCTTCCACCCACCCAGCTCAGTGCCGCCAGCTATCAACAGTATTGGGAGCAACGCAAATGCAGGTGAGGAGGTGGGAGTTCCTGGGAGGCCATGCCTACTTGAAAAGGGTCAGACTGGGCTTTCTCTTCACTCTGTCTGTCCCTGGGCAAGTCACATAACCAACCTCTCTGGGCCTCAGCTTTATGAGGCAGTGTAGAGGTTGTGAACTGGCATTCCCAGAGCCATTTCTGACATGCCAACATGCTTTATTGAGCCCAAACTCAACAAAACTTTGGTTTTGTTACATTTTAAAATAAATCAGCAATGTAAGGAATTTTCCCCTAAAAATCCAGATTTCAGCTTTTCTTAAAAAATCAAACGGTCTGGCAAATCAAGGCCTGTGGTCTGGTGGCAGTCATAAGGTGGAGTTAAATATTGGTTACCACCTTTTGACCCTACATGTGTCCCAATAGGCCCCTGCCGCAACCATCCAACTTTGGGCACGTGTGATAACTGCCTGACCTCTGAAAGCATTGAGTTAATGACCATAATTTGAAGTTCTTTCTAGCTCAGACATTCTGGATTTTTGTATTTGGCTCCAGCTTACCAGACTCATTTCTGAGAAGTGTATGTTTGTAAGCCTGTTCATATAAGATGTAACTCATACTGCAAGACATTAGTAATAGTAGGCAACATTGTTTAGCATTGACTGTGCTAGGTCCTCTATTTTTAAAAGCATTTTGCAGGCATGGTCTCCTTTTATCTTCATCACAACAGTATCGTTAGCCCTATTCTGCAGATGAAGGCACTGAGACGCAAAGAGATGAAGTCTTGTATTCAAGGCCACAAAGCAAGTAGTGAAACTGGCCAAGGTTTAGACCAGGCAGCCTGATACCAGTGCTTGCCTCTGACGCTATGCTATCCTCCAACTAAGTGGTCTCAAAATGACTCTCCTAGTTAGTACCTCCAGAGGCTGGGGTGAGCAGGAGGGGCTGGTATTCCAGTCAGGTTTTTGTTCTTTGCTTTTTTAATTTTTATTAGAGTATAGTTGCTTTCCAGTTTTTAAAATGTTAGTTGAAATGAACAGGATAAAAGAGATTGACATTTCCAAGGATTGATGAGGTGACGGTCACGTGACCTGACTCAAGGCAAGCAGTTGCCAAGATTTAACCTCAAGATGCCAGCTGCCTTTTGAAAGCCCTGGTTAAAGCAGGCCAGGTGAGGGTGACAATGAAAATGTTACCTGTGCCAGGGGCAGGGTGAACCTTGGGTCTTTGGTACCGAGCTGTATGGCACCTGGTACATATCAGTTACCCCTGAGCCCCTTTCTTCCCCAGTTGAATATGGATATCCTGGTCACCTGCTTCCCTCCCAAGTGTTGGCAAGAATCAGGGAAGATAGAGCGATAGAGGGGCATTTCCAGGAGCTCTAGCAACAACCCAAGGTGTCTTGGACCTTTTTTTCCAGTCTCAGAGAATGACAGTTTCTGTGTTCAAGTTGGGAGGGTATATTAATAATGATATTTCTAGCTAAAATATATTCAACATTTAGTCTTTGCCAGGAGCTGTTCTGAGAACTTTATACTTAAAAATTCATTGGCTGAGTCACAGAAAAGTCACTTGCCCAAGGTGGTGTAGCCAGAGTTTAAATCCAAGCAGTCCGGCTCCACAGCTCATATTCTTTATTACTGTGCTACACTGCCCCCACCTAAAAGTGACCCTCCCGAAGATGCTCATCAAGGGGAGGGGTCATCCATGCAGGGTGTCCATACTTGCAGCAACTTTAAAAGACCAAGCTGGAACAATGTTGGATATGGGATTTGAACCAGAAGAGAAATTGGACATTCCAAGTAGAGGGCATAGCATGGATTGAAAGTATAGGGATGTCAAATTGGAGGGAATGGTATGTAGACAGGTCTGGCAAGGATGGAGAGGTGCAGGGATTTAAATGAGTAATTTAAATGAGTAGCAAATACTCATGTTTACCATGGGCCTGCCCCTGTACCAAAAACTTCACATGAAAGTGGAAACAGAGGAGGAAATGAAGTGACTTGCCCAGGATCGTGAAGTTAATAGGTGGCTGAGCCAGAATTTGAACTCAGGTCTGTCTTGACTCTCAGATCTTAGTATGTTAGGGTCACATTTGGGGGCAAGGGCAGGGGGGCTTGAAGGATAAGATGAAGCTTTTCAATTTAAGGCAATTGCAGGAAACAGGAAGTCATTAAAATATTTTTGAGTGGGGAGCAAGGATTGGCCTGTAAGAGCAAGCAGGGTGGGTTTGGGGTTCTGCCAAGGACAGACCAGGGTTTCTTGGAGAGTGCGAGGCCCTGGATATCTGGCCAGCATTCCTGTTTTTATAGTTCTCATGCTGTGGCCAGCCTCCACCCTAGTGCGGGGCCAAGCAGGGCTTCTCAGGAACTGCATAATCGTTCCAATCAGGATAATTTCCTGTCCTCTCAGCCTTGCTTGCCCCCCTCTTGGCTGAGAGGGGGAGAAAGGAGGAAGCCAGGGGCACCAGGACAATCCGAAAAAAAAAAAAAAAAAGGGCTGCGTTAAGGGTTCTCCAGCCCCCCGTGCCCAGAGGGTGACATCTATTACAAGTCCAGAGGCTTTGCAGGAGCCCCATGCAGAGGATCCCAGAGGTCATAGATAGTGGGTGGAGGGTAGCCTTCATGGGTGGGGTCAGTGCACTGCCCTCTCCCTCAGATGACTTCCTGGCTAGGAGCATAGATAACTGTCACAGATGAGGGAAGGTGCTTTGGGGTCTGTACCAGGCTAGATGTCCTAAATGTGGGTGTCAGTGAGGCACTCACAGGAAACCCAGCCATTCCATCAGAAATGAGGCTAGGGTTCTTCTGTCTCTGCCTCCTAACTCTTTGTGGGAACTGGGATGAAGGATTTCTGTTCTCTAGGCCTTGATGGTCTCACCTACCCAGCATGAGGCTTTTTGGCTGTTTTCTTTTCCTTTTTGACTTGGGGTACTTCTAGATTTCCTGTGTCAAGCACAGAGGCCCCCTTAGGATGATGGGTGCCCTCCTTTTGGAGTCAGTGAATTTACAGGCATTCCTGTGTCTTGGCCTGTCTTGGGGATGCAGAAATGGTTGGGCAGGCTTGCCACCATCCTACACAAGCCCAGATTCCAGTGGGAGGCAGCCTAGGGAAGGGGCAGGAGGGCTGGATTTGAGATAGCAGCACAGGGGCCCAGGGCACACAGAGGAGACAGTCGCAGAAGAGGGGACACTTGAGCTAGGAATGAAGGCCAAAATGGCTGGCAGTTAAGGGTGGGTGACTGGTGAGCTAGGGGAATGGAGTAGCATGCGTGAATGTCTGGAAGCTCGTGGGAACCTGCCTTGTCCTTAGAATGGTTAAAAATCAAATTGGATCCCTTTTCCTATCCCAGGAATGGGATGGATAAAGGATATGAAACATCCTGTGAATGAGGGCCTGGATTCACCTTTGTTTGGGCTCAGAACAAGAAAACATCTTTGGGGAGGTATTGAAGCCCAATAATAGATGTTGAGGAAGCAGTTTATATACCTCATCCACTTACTTTACACATAATTGTGTAGAACCTCCTCTAGTAGAAACCCCCCTGTAATTACTGAGTTTAATTAATAATGTTTAAGACAGGATGGGGCCCTGTTGTCACAGGTCTTGAAGCGGGGGGTACAGTTATAAACAAGTGAACAGATAATTAGATAAGGTCATTTCAAGTTGTGATCTGTACTGTAAGAAAGACAGGACATACTAATATGATTGGAGGTTGGTGAGGAGGAGCTACTCTTCTGATTGAGGGTTCAGGGAAAGCCTCCGAAGGAGTGATGCTTTTTTGAGAGGAGACCTGGAGGAGCCAGCTGCCAAGATCAGGAGAACAAGGAGGAGGAGCAAGCTCAGAAGTCCTGAGGCTGGAACAAGCTCCACTGTTCCAGGAACAAACTGGGGGCAGAGGTGTGGCAAAGGCTAGAAAAGCTTGAACCAGAGGGATGAGTTATGAGAGATGAGATCTCAGAGATGAGCAGGGCCAAGGTCCTGCAAGGCCTTATAGGTGTTGGGAGGAGGGTTTGAATTTTATTCTTCTTGTAAAGGGAAGCTACAGGTAGGATTTAATCAGGGACTAAATGGGTCAGATTTGCATTTAAAGGAAGATCAGTGTGGCTGTTGTGAGTTGAATAGACCTTAGCGGGTGAAGATGAAGGCAAGAAATTTTGTGAGGAGGCTGTGTTGGCAATTCCAGCTAAGGACTCCAGTGACTTAGCCCAGGGTGCTAGCAGAGAAAGTGGAGCAGTTCACAGAAGTGGCTGACAGCTTGCTAATGGATTGAGTAGGTAGGGGAATGAGGGAACTTGCAGTAGCTGATAGGTAGTTCCCCTCAGACCCCAGGGTCCTTTCCCCTTGTTGGGTTCCGAGGCTGAGCTGCCATCCATGGCACTGACCAGGGGAACATGGTCTCCTGTGGTCAGATTCCCAGTCCTGACCTCTTGTCTCTCTCCCACTCCGGCCAGGTCTCCCCTGCCAAATCCACCCCAGCCCGCTGAAGCGCTCCATGTCGCTCATCCCCACGAGCCCCCAGGCCCCTGGTGAGTGGCCGAGTCCAGAGGAGCTTGGGGCCCGGGCTGTTTTCACCACGCCCGACCACGCACCCCTCTCACCGCAGAGCAGCGTGGCCTCCTCTGGCAGTGAGCAGACGGAGGAGCAGGGCTCCAGCCGGAACACTTTCCAGGAGGACGGCAGTGGCATGAAAGGTACAGTTGGGGAGACTAGCACTAGGACCTCCTCAAGAGGCTTGTGCAGAGCTTAAAAGGACAGAAGAGAGCTTGGAGCTGCCATCCCTTCCCACCCAATTCTTTCTCTTCCCCCCAATCCCACCCCCTGAGAAGGGGATATAGGTCTGAGGAAAGTGGACAGTCCCTGCTCTAAGGGCTCAAGACTGAGCAGAGAGACCCCCACAAGTCCCAGTCTGATTAGGGAAAAGCCCCTATACTCAGGCAGCCCAGTCTGACTAAGAAAGCTAGGACCTAGAGGTAACTGATGGAACAAAGGTTCCAGAAATACTTTTAAGGACATCAGAGGTTATCCTAGGACACGTCCAACCCAGCAACTCAGAAGGATAGGGTGTCCTGAGCAGAGAAGGCCGCCTGGAAGGGTCTGGCTGGGCATATGGATCCTGGGCTTCTCCCTGCCTCCTTCCAGTGTCCTACAGCTTTTAAGGCTGCCTGATTGATGCCTGGTCCTTCCCCACACCTGTCACCAGAGCCAGATTCCTCACCTTATGCCCTCCCTTCTTTTCCACAGACGTGCCCTCATGGCTCAAGAGCCTCCGCTTGCACAAGTACGCAGCCCTCTTCTCACAGATGAGCTATGAGGAGATGATGACACTGACTGAACAGCACTTGGAGTCGCAGGTGAAGCTGAGGGGACCCTCAGGGCAAGGTTGAGGGCAGTACCATTTTGACATGACCCTTGCAGTCCAAGCCTCCTCTCTTGGGGCCTTGTTGGGGCACCTTGAGTACCTTAACCTCCCATTTCCAGCTTCCTGTCCCCTTGTGCCCCCTCCAGAATGTCACCAAAGGTGCCCGCCACAAGATAGCCCTGAGCATCCAGAAGCTGCGTGAGAGGCAGAGCGTGCTCAAATCCCTGGAGAAGGTGAGGACCTGGTATCCCCATCTCCAAGGTCAGCTGACTGCCCAGTGGTGCTAATGGCTGGGAGCTCTGGGTCCACCTTGCTGCCCATGTGGCCCCCCACCTCGGGATCTCCCCAACCCTAGGGACCCACGCTCTGGGAACCAAGTGCAAGTCAGATCACAGGGCTTACTTGCTTGTGGCTAAGCTGAGAGGCTCTCCTCCCTGTCTGTCCTGGTCTGTGTCTCTGGAATCATATCTATTGACTCAATCCCTTCTCTTCCATTTCACTTTTCCATTTCTAACAACTTTCTGATAGAGCAGTGTCTCCCTGTGCACGCGATCTCTTTCCAGTTGGTTATTTCTTATCTGTGCCCTGTGCTTACATATCTGCCTTGATTTGCATCTCTTTTCCTCTTTCCCTGCCACTTGCCTTCTGGTTTTTGCTCCCTTCAGTGTCTTAGTCCAAATCTGTGGGTTTGAATCTGGTTCCATCCTCAGAGGGACCCTGAGACTCTAGCATTAGCCCACCTTCTCCAGATCTCCATGGCACTTCACCTTGAAGTGGGGAAGAGGGAATATGTATATACAAATGTGTGTGTATGTGTGTGTGCACACTCCGGCAGCTCCTTTACCTGCCTTCTCTGTGTGGTGGAACCCAGGGTCCCGCCAGCTCTTTGCAGGGGCTGTTTGACCCCATACGCGTAGTCATTCTGCAGAGCTGTAGGGATTGGCATGTGACCCAGGCTGTGTCTTCCCCACTCAGGATGTGCTGGAAGGCGGAAATCTGCGAAACGCTCTGCAGGAGCTGCAGCAGATCATCATCACCCCCATCAAGGCCTACAGTGTCCTCCAGGCCACCGTGGCCGCCACCGCCGCCAGCACCTCTACTGCCAAGGATGGGGGCCGGGGGGAGCCACCGCTGCCAGGTGCTGAGCCTCCCCTGGCTCTCCCTGGCACAGACAAGGGCAGTGAGACCAATGACCCTCCAGCTGCAGAGAGCTATCCCCCTCCACCAGCTCCGGCTCCCACTGATGGCAGTGAGCCAGCCCCTGCTCCCGTCGCTGATGGAGACATCCCCAGCCAGTTTACACGGGTGATGGGCAAAGGTGAGACCACCCAGGGCCCAGCAGGAAGTTCTGGGCCAGGGCACCAAGTGAACCCAGGCATCAGTGGTCAAATCCAGTTTAAATGATGGGAGCAGAATTTTTCAAAGCACCCTGGGGGCTAGAGCACTAAAGAAAGGGACTAAGACTAAGGATGACAAGGTCCCTTCCCTCTGGCATGTCCAGGCTGATGATGAGAGACAGCCCTTACCCTCAAAGCATCTCCAACCTGAGCAGAAGACGGGACATTATGTCAGTGGAAACTGCATACAGCCAAGAGTAAACAGATAAGGCGAATCCATTGGTTCTTTCAGAGGGGACTGAAGTCCACGGGATGGGTATCCTGATGCTCTTAATGAGCTCACCTTAATGAGCTTGCCCAGCACGGCATAGGCAAGTTTACACCTGGATCTGAATTCATTTAGCTGTGTGACCTGAGGCAAATAACTCAACCTCTCTGAACCTCAGACTCGTCAGGCTAAAAATCCCTCCATTGATGACACTATCCCAAGACTTAAAAGGAGAAAAAGTCATTGATTTCCTATCTACCATATGCCAGGCAGTACAGTGGGCCCTGTATATATCCTCATAATAAGCCAGGTGCAATGCTTGGCAGATAGCTAGTACTCATCTGGCATGAGTTTCCTGACCCACCTTCTCATGGGCCAGGGGAGCTGGAACATGACAGAGGGCATACCCCCGGGTAACCTCCCGCCTTTTTCCATGTCCCCAAGTGTGCACCCAGCTGCTGGTGTCCCGACCAGACGAGGAGAACATCACCAGTTACCTCCAGCTCATCGAAAAGTGCCTGTCTCATGAGGTGAGGTCTTCCCTTGGGCTCTCAAGAATGGAAAAGCTGCCCCCATCCTCTCCGACCAACACTCCTTATGTGTCCAACAAGGCCCGGCCTAACTGACTCCTGCCCACCTCTCCAGCCCTCATCCTTCCAGTGTTGGGTTCCGTGGATGCCCTGAGCTCCCATTCTCAGAGCCTTAGTACATAATTCTTCTCTGGGGAGTAAGTCCTCCTCCTTCCTGCTGATCCCTTAGCTCTCAGTAAAACAGGATGCCTTCACCAGCCCTTCATAACATCAGGTTTCTTGTGCCTCCTGTGCTGCTTCCTCACAGCATTTGTCACAGTTATAATTTCTCATGTATTGTCTCCCCAGCTAAATTGTAAGCTGTGTGAGCACAGATCACCTGTGTCCCAGCATTGCCCAGCACAGGACAGGCAGTTGATAAATACTTGAGCAAATGGATAGAAGGCAGATCTGAAAGAAGCACACACACCTCTTTCACACCCCCTCCCCCCACAATTCTAGGCTTTCACGGAGACACAGAAGAAACGACTGCTGTCCTGGAAACAGCAAGTGCTGAAGCTCCTCCGGACCTTCCCACGCAAAGCTGCACTAGAGATGCAGAACTACAGGCAGCAGAAAGGGTAAGTGGGCAGCCAGGGCACAGGGACCTTCCTTTCGTAAGCCCTTTTTGTTTGACAGATAGTGCTTAGAGGGGTGATTGCGTCCTGGGCTGGGAGTCCAATTGTCCTCATTCAGTAACTGAGTGGCCTTATATAAGTCACCCAGTGAGGACTTTCCCATTAGAAAATCAGGTGGTGCCTGATTTTCCATTAGAATAGAGTGCTGAGCTAGCAGAATCAGTACCCATCTCGATAGCTGGCCCCTTGCTTGTCCCTTGTTCTCCTCACCTGTGTGCAGAGGGCTCTGAAGTCGCTTCTCCACCCCAAACAAACAATAGAAATATCACACTTGAGAATTGAAGTTAAAACTGCTTTGAGTGGACTTGAGGAAACCTTTGGACTCTCTCTTTTTCATCTTAGGAGTCCCCTTAGGGCAGAAGGAGACAGAATGACAGTGCAAGGACTTGGACAGGGAATCCCTGCTCATGCAGGTCTTTGTTCTGTCCTACCGCAGGGGTGGTGAGGGGTAAGAGGAAGAGTTAAACAGATGGGCCCATACACCTAAACTGATACCCTGCCTTCTGCTCTTTCACAGCTGGGCGTTTGGCTCGAACTCACTCCCCATAGCTGGTTCTGTGGGGATGGGGGTGGCCCGGCGGACCCAGCGGCAGTTCCCAATGCCTCCCCGGGCCCTTCCGCCTGGCAGAATGGGCCTTCTGAGCCCTTCGGGCATTGGGGGCATCTCCCCTCGACATGCCCTCACCAGCCCCAGCCTTGGGGGCCAGGGCCGACAGGTGAGCCAGCTGGAAGCAAAGAGCCTGGCACTTCTGGGTTGGGGTGGCGGTGCCTGTGATGTGTGTGTCCATATGTTTGTGTCCAGGTGGGCCCAGCTTAGTGGGGAGGTGACTCCTGCCAACTCCGCCACTCCTGGGTCTGGGCCTTTGCCCTACCCACCCACTGCTTCCTCTCTTCCCATGCCCCATGCAGAACCTGTGGTTTGCCAACCCTGGAGGCAGCAACAGTATGCCCAGCCAGAGCCGCAGCTCTGTGCAGCGCACCCACTCGCTCCCAGTCCACTCGTCACCCCAGGCCATTCTCATGTTCCCTCCAGGTAAGGTGCCCACTTTTAGGACTCTGCCTCAACACTACCCTTAGCTGGCCTTTCTTTTCTCTTCTGGGTCTTATACACACTATCCCTTGCATATGTTTGTTCTCTGTCTCTACCTCTCTCCCCATCTTCTCTCACTCCTTATCCCCACCCACCCCCCATCTTTATCTCTCTCCCTCCCTGTGTCGTAATCTTAGTGTTCATACTGGTGTCTGTCTGCATCTTTTTCGAGGATTGTTAAATACTCAGTTTGAAAGGAGTGGAGGGGATGAGACAGAGCGGCCAGGTTTCTGTAGAAGGGAGTCCTGCCTATCAGTCCACTAGTGTCCTTTCAGAAGCCAGGTGACCAAGCAGGAACCTGTAGACTTTGGCTCTTTGAACAGGTTCTACCCTAAGGGCTTTCTTCCCTCTGCTTACAGATCAGCCTAGAGATGGGAGATCAGAAGGAGGGCAAAGCAGGCAAAAGGGAGGTTAGAGATACACTAGTCTGTGGGGTTGCAGAGAGTCAGACACGACTGAAGTGACTTAGCAGCAGCAGCAGCCCTGCCTTGCTCAGCAAGTCAGGGGTGACTCCCCTGTGCCAGCCCCTGTGCTGCTAGGCACTGAGGCTGTAGAAGCAGAGAAGGCTGGTCTGGAAAGGGCTGCCTAGAGCTTAGATTGCTTGTGACCCCAAACTCTTTATGTCACAAAGAATTCTTTTATGAGATTATGTGAGAGGCAGGAGACCCCATTTGTCCTGTTTATCCTAGCACAGGGCTTGGCACATGGTAGGCATCTGTAAACACTATTAAATGACTGGATGGCTGAAGTGCCGGAGTGAAAAATGAGACCAGTTGTTTTCACCAGTATGCTATGTGTCAGACAGCTTTCCTGCACTATTCAGTCAAATCCTCCCAGCTGCGCATGTGAAGGCACTGATATTGCCATCTTATTAGTCATGAATCTGAGTCTCAGAGGGGTCAACTTTTTTATTATTCAGGAGAGACAATTAGATGGTCCAACATGGCTTGTGGATTTATAGATGACTTCATGACAGGTGAGGCTGGAAGGTGAAAGAGCAGGGTCTTGTGAACCCGGGTAAAAAGCTCAGAGTTCCTCTAGAAGCAGTGAGGAGCCCAGAAAGGCTTTTAAGCAGTGAGTGGTGTTAGGTCTGCCCAGTACCAAGTGTGTGTATGTCTTACAGGCTTTGTGTCTGTTTCTTGCCTCTCCTTTCCTTCTCGTCCCCCTCAGCCTCTCCCTCACACCAGCCTCTGTCTTCGTGACTCTACCCTTCACCTCAGTCCAGTCCTTACTGCTTCTGTTCTCCTCTCTCTCACCCAGACTGCCCGGTCCCTGGGCCTGACCTGGAGATCAATCCCACTCTGGAGTCTCTGTGTCTGAGCATGACAGAACACGCCTTGGGTGGTGAGCATTTCCTCTTTCCCTGACCCAGCTCCCACCTACCCAGCAGCGTCTCCACCTCTGAACTGAGCAACTCAGAGTCATCCTCAGGGGTCCCTAGGGGAGGCCGGACTCCAGGGAGGGCCTGACTGGGATGACAGGCTACCTGAGCACCTTTTCTTGGGCCTCCCGCCAGCTCCTGATCTTCCTCCCTTCCTCCCTTTCTTACCACAGATGGGACAGACAAAACCTCCACCATCTGACAGGACCCACAGCCCAGCGCACCCATAGGCTCCCCGGGCGGCGGGCGGGGGCCAACCCCCAACGGGCTTCTCCGCGACAGCGAGAGGGTGGGCTGGCTCAGCTATACATTCTAATATTTTTCTACTCTCTCACCCTTTTAACTTTTGTTTAACATTGGCACACGCCTTGCTCACTCCCAGGCCCGTCGAGGGATCTCTGCTGAGGCCCAGGGAGGTAGGGGGCAGCCAGGATAAAGGGGGCAGGGACTGGCCAGCCCGTCTGCCCGCTCCTTCCCTCCTTCACCCCCCACCTGGCCCTGTCCCACCCCTGCCTCCTCTAGACTGCCGGCCACCTGCCCCTCCCAAGGAAAAAGTGTCCCCCAGACTCACTGGCCCACTCTCTTGTGGGGCCTGCTCAGAAGCATCTGACATTTGGGGAGAAATGAGTGGGGTAGATAATCTGCTCTCCTGAATGTTGAGAGGAGCTGAGGAGATAAAGGCGGGTGAGGAGAGGAGCGTGTCTGTCTGCCTGTCTCTCTCCCTCTCTCCCTCACCTCCTTACACCTTCTTCTTCCCCATTCCCATCATTCCCCAAGGACAGGAGCTACCCTCCTCTCACTCACTTCCTTTTGCCCTGTTTATCAGAGATTCTCTGCAATTAATTTCTTAGGTCTATTTAAGATACATATTTATATAGTTCTTAACGGTTTTTCTCTCTGATCATTCCCTCTCATTTTTAGAATCCTCAGGCCTCTCTCTGAGCCAAGAAAGTGGCAGGGGGAGCCTGAATTTTACAAGGGGAGAGGGCAGAGCCCCCTCCTCCACACCCCCTAGCCCTTCCCCACCCACCCCTAGTCCTGGCTCCACAGATGCAGAGGTTGAAGGCTGGGAGCCAGGGCAGCCAGTGAGGTCAGGAAGTCTGTTGCCTTAACGTCTCCTACCCCCACCAACACAAATTCTTCTCCACTCCCAAGTCTAGCTGCTGAAAGACTTGGGGGTAAAGAATAAGGGAAAGGGGATGGTTTTTGGTTTCCTTCCCCACCCCTATCCCCTTTTCTTTTACCCTTCCCCCCCCACCCCCTCATTGTCATGACCTCACTTAAGTGGAACACTATATATCATAACCCAGAGGTTCGTCCCAGCCCCAGAATCATACCAATCTCTGTTCCTACTGAGGGGTTGTGCTGGGGCCCAGTTGGAGGGAGGGGATTTGGGGGTTCAGGCTATGGGGAAGCCAGGGTCCCCTCTTCCAACCCCATCCCCTCAACTTCACCCCCTCACTGGGACATTCTCAAGCTTTTCACACCGAAAAGGAAAAAATGTTATTTTTAGATACATTTTATGAATAACTTTTGTTATGAATATGGCTGGTAACCATTGTGTATGTTATTAAAGATACAAAATGTTGGGAAAAAACAAAAAACCAAAAAAAAAAAATTTTAAACCACCACCCTCCCTGCACTCACCCATTCCCCAGACCTTCTTGCCTCTGCCCTCCTGGTCTGGACCTCCTTCAACTCTGGGGGAGGAAGCCAGGGGGTGGGGTGGCCCTGGGAACCTGCTCTAGGTCCCTACCTCCTCTCCCAGTGCCGGGCTGGGTGGGGTGTCAGGTTTATTTATGTACCTCTTGCACACTCATCAACCTATGCAAGTCCCCCATCCCGGCCCCTCCATGTTTCTTCTGTGCCTTTGCTCATTCCCCTCCAACTCCCAGGGCTTCTCCAATCCTCCTCCTAGCCCGGGGAAGTGGGATGGACAGGGGCCACCTCGTTTTTTTGGAATCAGCAGGGTGTCCCTCTTAAAAGACCCTCAACCTCCTCCCAGCCAGTCCTGTCTTGTTCACTATCCATCAGGGTGAGCTGGGTCTGCCTGGCACTGGGAGGTAGTGAGGGACACCCCCCACATAATGGGAGGCAAGAGCTGCCCACTTCCCCCCACCTGTCAGCAGAGTGTGCAGGACGCAGGCGGCCCCACTCTGATGGGCAGGATCCTGACCCACTCCTGCCCCTCCCCAGCCCCCGCCCCTCCACCATGGTTTCACCCTCCCTTCTATTCCCAGCCCCACTGGCAGAATCAGCTTTGAGTAACTGTACAGTTTTTCTCGCTGTTGGAGAAGACTTATTTGATGGAGTTTCACTTGTTTAATGGTCTGGGCTTATTTTGGAAAAAAAAAAAAAGAACAAACAAACGAAAAGGATTCTGATCTTTGTTATGCTACATTTCCTGAAAAACCTAATGACCCTGCCTTTGTGGCCTTTGCTTTTGTGCCTTAAGCACCTGGGGTGGTTCAGAGGGGTTCTACATGGGGCAGGCAGAATGAGACCATGGTGCCTGGGAGGGGAAGTAAAGAGAAGCTGGCTTTATTAACAGCAAAGGTTTGGAGGAGAGGAAAACAAAGCAATAGGCTCACAAAGAGACCACTCGAAAAGTGCCTTCCTGCACAAAATAACTATGCACCAGGGCTGAAGGCTCTGGGACTCAGTCACTGTCACTGTCAGCTTCACTGGAATCAGAAGCTGCAGCTTCACTGCCATCCTCCTGAGCAGAATGCTCGCTGCCACTGGGGAAGGGACTGGCGCTCCGGCTCCGGCTGTGGCTCCGGCTCCGCTGGCCACCCCCATCACTGCCACTGTCTGAGTCATTGTCACTGCCAGGAGCCCGTCCTCTGTCCTCATCATCAGAGTCAGCGTCATCCTCCGAATCAGCATCACTGCCAAAGATCTCCTCTTTGTCTCTGGCGGCCCGGGCCTCATCCTCACTGCTTTCATCCTCGCCGCTGCCACTCTTGTCACTCGCCTCATCCCTGTCACCCTCCTCCCGTTCACTCTCACTGCCAGAGCGCTCGTCCTCGCTGCCTTCCTTCTCACTGCTGCTGCCCTTCTCTCGTTCCTCATCTGCAAGGGAGCAAGAAGTGAGATCCAAGTTCCCCACGCACCCACCCACCCAGAGTCAGAGTTCGGTCTGTCCAGCTTTACCTGAGCCCCCAGCTTCTTTCTCTTCTGTCTCCATTTCCTCCTCTTCTTCCTCCTCGGGTTCATGGTTCTCCAGCTGAGCCTTCCTTGCCTCCTGGAAGCAGGACAGTTGAGGGGAAGGAGAAAATTCAATCTGGTTCCTATGCCACTCCACAAACTACCACCCTCCCCATGGGAGACCAGGGTCAGTGGTGCTTGTTACCTGGGCTTCTAATTCCTTCTCATTCATGTCCCGGTGTTTGACCACAAGCAGGGCATTGGTACCCGACTGAACCCCAGCCTTGGCTCGGCGCTTACTCAGGCGAACCCTGCAGTGGTAGAATTGGGGAGAAGTACATGAGATTCAGTTAAAGACCCCTGTGGGGAATCTGGTCTAACTTGGTTCTTACTCAACTTTACTCATTTATGCCTAGCCCAGAAAAGACCAGAATAAATACAGACTGAATAAGGGAAACTAAATTTGGGGTAGGGGACAGGCAAGAAAAAAAGGAGCCCCTGGTGGTTCAGATGGTAAAGAGTCTGCCTGCAGTGTGAGAGACCCGGGGTTCAATCTCTGTGTCGGGAAGATCCCCTCGAGAAGGAAATGGCAACCCACTCCAGTATTCTGGCCTGGAGAATCCCATGGATGCAGGAGCCTAGCAGGCTACAGTCCATGGGATAGTAAAGAGTCAGACATGACTGAGCAACTTCACTTTCACAGGCAAGAAAATAGATAGCTCCAAAGGTACCAGTTTGAGGGCCCTGAAATTATATATATGTATACCCTTTACATAAATACTAAATGTATAAAGAAGTAGATTTTCTTGTGAATTAGATACGAACACTTAAAAAGAGAATCTGGATTTCAGAAAATAAGATTCTGACTCCACTGGGCCTCTGATTCCCACCCCACCCCAATCACCAACATAGCAGTGGGTTGGACCCTTTGCTGTGCTGGGTCACAGTGCCTCTTGAAGGTTGCCAAGGGCTCCAGGTCACCTAGACCCCAACAGCCTACTGTGCATTTTACATTTTTTGCCTGGCTTAATGGGACCAGAATTTGTGATCTCTGCTTTAAACAGAAACTCAAGGTCACACTTTCCCAACCTTTACATCAAGGATCCCAGCACAGCAGTAAACTTGTAACCATCAGGGAAGTTTGCTGCTGCTGCCAAGTCGATTCAGTCGTGTCCGACTCTGTGCAACCCCATAGATGGCAGCCCACAAGGCTCCCCGGTCCCTGGGATTCTCAAGGCAAGAACACTGGAGTGGGTTACCATTTCCTTCTCCCGTGCGTGAAAGTGAACAGTGAAAGTGAAGTCACTCAGCCGTGTCCAACTCTTAGCGACCCCGTGGACTGTAGCCCACCAGGCTCCTCCATCCATGGGATTTTCCAGGCAAGAGTACTGGAGTGGGGTACCATTGCCTTCCCCATCAGGGAAGTTTAGGGGTCATGTTTTTTGAACTTAATTTTACATATTACTCCATATTCTGGCTATGTTTACAACTTAGCAGTCCTACCCTACATGAAAGCTCCAAAAATCTCAGGTAAAGATTTTTCTTCTGGGTTCTTGTGTTAGAACCAGCTTCAGCTTTATAGGCTTCCACTCTTACAAATGCACGTAGCAAATCCCTACATACAAATGACCTCCAAGGTAGCTGCTCTAGTACACCCCAAGATCTTGATTCTGAAGTACAAGCCCAGGCTAATCTGAGTGAGGTAGGATTGTGCTGAGTACCTGGTCTCCAATTCATTGTAGTAAACACCATCACCCTCTCGGAAGATAAAGAAGTAATTTTCCTCATAGCCCTTGCTAGCCTTGTTCTTCACATTCCAATTGTACTCTCGAGCAATCTTGTAGTCATACCTGAGGATGAAGGGGACAGGGTCAGCCCCATTTCTTCCCTATGAGGGAGAAAAGGAGATACTTCTCAATACCTAAAACCTAACCCCAACCCACATACACATCATCTGGTGCATAATCCATCTCCTCTTCCTGGTCCCGTTTTCGTTTCTTCAGTGTTTCCTCCACAGGCAGAAAGTAAGCCACAAACTGGTTCCCTTCCTCATCCATCATGCCCCTGTTTTAGGGGGAAAGAGGAGCAGTAAAGACTGAGTGAGGACAAAAACAATAAAAAGCAGGCCAAGGTGGACAGCAGGGCCACTCACCTGATCATGGCCTGAGACATCATCTCCAATGCAGCTGCACCACTTGTGTCCTTGGGGGCGGGGTCTGAGTCAAAGATTACCTGAGCGCAAGGGTTGATCCACATCTGGGGGATGGAGGGCACTGGGGTTAAGGCTAGGATAGGCAGAGATGGCAGGCTGTCCCTCTCTGCCCCCTGCCCTGGATCTGACCTTAAAATCTGGAAAGACAGGCATGACCTCCACTGGTGTCACTCGGGGCTTGCTATAATGCTGGGAGATCTGGCAGAGGCAAAAAAAACAGGGTAAGAAAAAGTACAAAGTGTTCTGGAGCCACACCTTTATCCCCCCTTCCCCTATCCCAGTCCTTCAATTACAGATTTCTGGGCATCCTCAAAAGTCTTCTCAATAGCTGTGATCTGGCTATCCCTGTCTTTGTATATTTCCTCCTCAGTGAATTGCTGCTTCACAGAAACCCCAATCCTGGGGAGAAAGAGAAAAACATTTAGAGGTAACTGGACATACCTGAAATCTCCATCTTCCCTCTCTACCCATATTAACTTACTTGACCTCAGGCTTCTCATTGGAAATGCCATAACGGTTGAATTCAGTGGAGATGTACTCTGTCTTCCGCATCCATGGCACCACCTTTGCGTGCTGCTGGGATCTGGAGTGGGAGAATCGGGCACCTCAGGACCCCACTGCCTTCCCATCAGCACCAGTCCTAAGCCCCACTCAGCACCCCCTCACCTCTTGGAACTGGTGGGGGCCTGAATCTCCTCTTCCAGAAGCTTCTCATCAGCTGGGTCTAGGAGTACTAGAAGAAAGCAAGGTGAGAGGAGGACTCTGAGGGAGGCCCAGAGCTGGCCCTCGCTAGCCTAGAGCAGGCCCTCCCTGTCTCCCAACACACCATTGGGGTCGATGCGGTAGGTATCAGGGTTGATGAGGTCAATGGTAACTCCCAGGTCTGGCTCAGTCAAGAGATCATGTTTGTGCTGTTTTTCCAGGGAAGTTGCTTTGTACTGAACAAACCTGGGTAGGGAAAACATGCCCATTATGGTTTCCTGATTCCAGCCTTACCCCTCACAGCCCAGCTTCCTAGAGGCTAAGGTACTCCAGGGAGGAATTCAGAATGAAATTACCTCCACATTGGAATCAGAAGGCTAGCAGCTCTTAAGTGTAAAGAGACTTGGATACTGCTTGCTTCTTAACAGATACCTATGGTGCACCTACTATTACAGGTTAACTACCATTCTCTGCCCTGAACCATCAGAAAAAGCAGTCCTTACCCTCAAGGAACTAATATTCTAAGGTGTTTCCCAAAGCCCCACTCTTAGTCTCACCTGTTCTGGTCGAAGGGATAGGTGATGAACTTCGGGTCGAAGGGGATGTCAGGGAGGCTATTGCAGTACTTGACTCGGCAGACCACTCCAGACCTGGGAACACAGTGGCTCAAAACCTGGCTCCTGCTGCCCTACCTCTGCGCCCAGCCCTGCTTGGCCCACCCGTCCTGGGGAAACACGATGGAGCTCACCTCTCAGGCAAAGTCCGGTGAGAATTGGGCCTGGTGGGTAAAAGAGACAATGACAAAAGATGGAAAGAAAAGGACTGACAGGAGAGCGTAGGGGGCTTTTCCAAGCTAAAGAGTGACAAATGATAATTCCTCTTGGTAGAGGTACCTCAAGTACTGTAACAGAGGGAGTTAAGTATGCCTCTTAGAGACAGTGTCCCTAAATGTTAAATCCCTTTTGAAGGACATGTCTTCAAATACTTTAATAATAGAGTCAAATTATTGTTTTTTGGGGGAAGGGGTCTCCAAACGCTTGACTGGAAGAATAAAAACCTCAATCTTCAACAGCTTAATTCCAGAACATGGCAGGGAAGGTGGGGGAGCTGGGGAACACCACGTCCGGGACCCGCCCCCCCGAACGGGTGTGCGCTCCGTGACGACACGGGCAGACCTGCGGGGCTGGCAAGGTTGAAGACTGACAAACCCACCTGACCCTCTCATCTCGCTGACGCCCACCCAGACCTAGAGAAAAGCGGTACAGTCAGGTGGCGGAGTGCCTACCTGTGGCCATCTTCGCGCTGGGCCTGGGTCTGTATAGTGGGCGCCATGGCGATGAGGCGAGGGCAATCCTGACAAGAGCCTCACAGAGCCACGGCAAACGGCGTGCCGACTTCGGCGGGTGCCCAATCCCAGGCAGGGCTCGGGCTGGCACCGCTCTGCTCACGGATAGGGCCGGAGTGAGGTGGGCTGGTGAGAAGAGTTCCCGGAACACTGGAGTACTACGTAGTACTCAGGTAAACGCGCAAACAACGCCAAGGACTGCCCCACAGGTCCGTCTCCACCAACTGCCGCCAAGACTCTGAGGACTGCAGGTCGCCTCAGCCCGCTAGGTCTTCTGGGAAATAGAGTCTGATTGGATCCACACCCCGATTGGCCAGCGACTGTGCAAAGGCTGGGGCGAGGCGGAAAGAGCCTCTTGTGATTGGTTTATCGATGTCTCATTGTACCCGTCGGATTTAAGAGTCACGAGTTGGAGGGTGGGTTCTTTTCTCTCATTGAGTGTATTGTTTGGGAGGCGGAGCTAATCAGCAAACAGGGACCAGAGACGAAGACGCTAAAAAGAAACCGGGAAGACGCATTTGTGACGCACTTCCGGTGCGCGAGGCGAAGAAGATGGCTGCATCCCAACAGCAGGCTTCAGCAACTTCTTCTACCGCCAGTGTGTCGGGTCCAGGTTCAGCTGGTGGGTCGGGCCCCCAGCAGCAGCCACAACCACCAGCACAACTTGTGGGACCTGCCCAGAGCGGGCTTTTGCAGCAACAGCAACAGGACTTCGATCCTGTGCAGCGCTATAAGATGCTCATCCCGCAGCTGAAGGAGAGTCTACAGGTGATGGGTTGGGAAATTTGGCTCTCTGCCATCCAGGGGTTGGGCGGAGGGATTGTTTAGTCCGGGAGAGAGCAAAAAAAGCGTTAAGAAGGAAAGAGGAATGAGACTGTCTTCGTGATGCCAAAGCGAAGTTCTGTGGATTGACAGTGTAAGGTGGGATCAGAGAGAATCTTGAGTTCGAGACTGACCGGAATTCGAGTTGGAGGGAATATAAAGAAAAAACCTAGCTCTGGACATTAAAGCCCGAGGAAAGGACTGGCCTTGACTGACCGTGACTGGTGGGTGAGGGAGGACCCTAAGGTATGTCTGGGAAATTACTGGCAAGAGAAAGCGGGCCTCTGGAAAAATATAGTAATTGCTGTAAAGGAATGGAAGTTGGAATTACTCTGCAGTGATAGGAGAAGTAACAACTGAAGAGGAGGCCTGAGATTGGCTATATCTTAAGGAAGAGTGAAGATCTACGAAAAGTGTCCTCTTCTGTTTCTTCATCTCCCACACCTTTTTCCCCCCTTTTCCTCTTTAGACCTTGATGAAGGTTGCAGCCCAGAACCTGATTCAGAACACTAACATTGACAATGGGCAGTGAGTACTCCCCTTTCTCCAGGATGTCAGTATCTCCATCCTAGTCTCAAAAACATCCCCCTTGTACCCCACCCATCCCTCTTTTCTCTTTATTTTGAAGCCTACTCCCTACCCCCTGGCCTTGCCCTTTTTGCCCCTTCTACTATTAACTGTCCCCTAGGTCTTGCTTCGGAGAAGGCAATGGCACCCCACTCCATTGCTCTTGCCTGGAACATCCCATGGATGGAGGAGCCTGGTAGGCTGTAGTCCATGGGGTCACTAAAAGTCCGACATGACGAAGCAACTTGCCTTTCACTTTTCACTTTCATGCATTGGAGAAGGAAATGGCAACCCACTCCAGTGTTATTGCCTGGAGAATCCCAGGGACGGGAGAGCCTGGTGGGCTGCCATTTATGGGGTTGCACAGAGTCGGACACGACTGAAGCAACTTAGCAGCAGCAAGTCTTGCTTTGGGTCTCCTGGGCCTATACCTGGTTTTCTAATGGATACTTGGTTGGGTAGTCACTTAGTCCCAGAGACTGGAAATCCATCTCCTACCTTCTTCTCCTGGACTGTAGAAAGAGCAGCGATGGACCCATTCAGCGCTTTGACAAGTGTCTGGAAGAGTTCTATGCACTTTGTGACCAGCTAGAGCTCTGCCTGGTAAGGGGCCTCCTAGCCACCAGGTGACAACTACCTCAGTTCCTGTGCTTCAGGAACCTTCATTCAGTCAGTTGACAAATGCTCACTGAGCACCTCCTGTGGCCCAGACCTGTGTGGATACTGCACCTGATACTGGGGACAGAAAGTTGCCCAGTCCTTGCCTTCATAGAGCTTCCAGTTCAGTGGGTGACAAATATATCCTCCAGCAGTGATAGCTCACAGTCAGAGCTCTGACAGGAGAAGCTCAAGACATGGAAGACCATGAAGGGGGAAACTTGGGCAGAAGGCTCAGGGCTGGGTTGTGGGGGTGAGGGGCAGGCAGAGGGGGCAAGGTTAAAATAGGAGGGCTACAGACGTCCAGAGATGGCACCTGACCCCACCTAGGGTGGGTCTAGGGAGGAAGTGGCTCAGGATAGACTACTAGTAGAGAGCACATCCCATGGATGGAGGAGCCTGTTAGGCTTCATGGGGTCGCTAAGAGTCAGGCACGACTGAGCGATTTCACTTTCACTTTTCACTTTCATGCATTGGAGAAGGAAATGGCACCCCACTCCAGTGTTTTTGCCTGGAGAATCCCAGGGACGGGGGAGCCTGGTGGGCTGCCATCTATGGGGTCACACAGAATCGGACACGACTGAAGTGACTTAGCATAGCATAGAAAGCACATATGAGTCAAGGCTGGAACAAAAAGGGAAGAAGGGCGGAAGTTGAGAGGAGGGCAGCCGGCTCAGCGCACAGCCTTTGGAGTCAGAGGGACCACCAATCTCTACCTCTGAACCTTGGATTCCTCCTTTGGAAAATGGATTTTGGGGAAGGACTCGGCAAGATCTTGCATGTAAAGCATTTAACATGGTACTAGACAAATGGCAAATGTTTTATAGCGTCATCATCATTTTGAACTGGATTTTGAAGGAAAAGGCAGTTTGAGGAGCTTCATAGTGGTAGAAAGATGTTCCAACCAAGAGGAATAGCTTCTGCTTTAAGTTCCCTTTAAGAATGTCATGAAATTCAGTCTGGCTGAGGTATGGTAGGCATTGGGGCTTGTTGGATTTTGAATATAGCCCAGAGGTTGCTAGGGAGCCATGGAGGGTTTCAAGCAAGGAAAAACATAGACCCATTTGTTCTTTTAGGGGTTTGCCTCTGGTCACCAAATGAGGGATGGGTTTGAGGAGCTTAGAGTGGAGGCCGGGGGCCCATGGCAGGATTCAAGAGCCACTAGATTTCACCAGGGTGGGGTCCTGAGGAAGTGGGGAAGGGCAGGTGGGAGAGATACTCAGAAGGCTTTGTGCCTGGGCAGTGGGACTGATGGGCTGTGGGAGGAGTCTCCAAGATGAGGCCCGAGGGTCTGGTTGGGATGGTAGAACTGTCTCTGAGACAGGGACCCAGGAAGAGGAGTGGTTTGGGGGGCAGAGTGTAGGAGCTTTGGAATTTTAGGGGAGGTGGGCACATCAGTGCAGAGTTCAGAGCAGAGTGGTGTGTATGTGGGTGAGACACCTCCTAGAGGGCATGAGAATGAGAGGAGGAGACAGGATTCAGGAATTGCCACACTTAAGGCTTAGGTAGTTTAAGAAACATCTAGAAGAACTAGCCAGAGAAGTGGCAGGAAAACTAGGAGGGGCAGGTGCCACCAGAGAAGTCAGTGTCAATGCCAAGCCTGGGGTTAGGAGAGTCACAATAATAGTAATTGACATCCATCAACTAGAACTTAAATAACTTGCCAGGACCTGGGCCTGTGTCTCACACACTGCGCTCACCATTCTCATTTTATGAGGTAGCAGAAGTACTTATCAAACCCATTTTCCAACGGAGTTAACAGGCCCAGAGAGGAGAAGCCACATGCCTGAGGTCACCCAGCAAGTGAGTGGCAGGGCCAAGTTCTGACCCCAAGACCCCAGGATTCCAGAGGCTGAAAAGCCTACCCCAGGCTGGCCCTAGGGGTGGGATTGGCAGTACCCGGAGTGAGGCTAATGCTGCACTTTGCTTGCCGTCCACAGCGCCTGGCACATGAGTGTCTGTCACAGAGCTGTGACAGTGCCAAGCACTCTCCGACATTGGTGCCCACAGCCACCAAACCTGATGCCGTCCAGCCTGACAGCCTGCCCTACCCACAGTACCTGGCAGTCATCAAAGCCCAGATTGCTTGTGCCAAGGACATTCACACTGCCCTGCTGGACTGCGCCAACAAGGTCACAGGCAAGACGCCTGCACCACCTACGGGCCCTGGAGGCACCCTGTGAGCCAGCAGGGCTGGGAGTGGGGGAAGGGAAGGGGAGGGAATGAAGAGTGGCTCCAAAGCAGCTTTGTCTCTGGCTTTTCTTCCTGCCTGGAACGTGCAGCCGGCGCCAGCAGGGGGCAGCAGAGGCCAGCAAGGCACGCGCAGGGCGGGGCCTTGCCTCTGCCGGCTGCCTTCTCATCCTTGGCTGAGGGTGGACTTTGGATTGTGCCCCTTGGTGGTCTCTTCCAGGGGGTCTCACCCTACCTAGCCTAGTTGTGGAGCCCTGACTGGGCCCCTCTCCCTCCGTCCATTCTGATTCTGTCCCAGTTTGGGGGGTGGTCTCTGTGTCTGCTCCTTTTCTTAGCTGTTTTCTTTTTGTTTCTCAATCTCCTTTTGTTCCCATCTCCCTGTCTCTGACCATCTCTTGCCCAGTGCCCCTTTGCTAATTGGGACTGTCCCCAGCTCCTAACTGGGATTCTGTGTCTATGCACAGGGCCAGAATGGAAGCCAGAACCCCAGGGTCACCTGGGGCTAGAAGGAGCTTCGTTTCCAGGGGCCATAGCCATACCTAGCAATCCCCAGCACCTCTCATGTCAGCTCAACCCCCAGTCTGCTTGACCCAAAAAAGGGAAGTGAAAGGTCTGGGCCCTGACAGCATGCCCTGTCCCAGTTGGGGAGCAACCCAGCGCGGCCCACCCCCATACCCAGGGCCTGCGTCAGCAGCACTCAAACAAGGGGTGTTATGCAATCCGCGGTGAAGCTGGCCCAGCTGAATGCCTGGGTCCCTGTATTTTTAGCCCCAAAGGAGAAGTGAAAAGGCCCCAGCAGGGATGAATCATCAGTCCTGGGGAAGAACCCAGGCACCTTGGCCTCAGCTCCGGGAAGCAGACCTTGAGGAGGAGGCTTCAGGAAGAGTGTGCCCCACCGGCCTCCCCACTTCCCCAAGAGGCAGCTTCAGGGAGCTCAGCCATGGCTGTCAGGCCTGGGCAAGTGTAGGGCGGAGCTACCAGCTCAGGCCCAGCTGGTGGGGTGTGAAAGGCCCAAGTGACTCAGCCTGGTTGGGGGACGGATGGCCCCACCCAGAACCTTCTGTACCCTGGTTCCCATGGCACCGCCCAGAGGTCTGCTGTCCTGGACCCCACATCAGTGCAGAACACCCAGGACCATGGAGCCTTGCAAATCACCCAGAGCCCAAGTCCCCACGCTGGAGTTCTGGGAAATGGCCAGCTCGTGTGTGTGTGTGTGTGTGTGTGTGTGTGTGTGTGTGTGTGTGTGTGTGTGTGTGTGTGTGTGTGTGTGTGTGTGTGTGTGTGTGTGTGTGTGTACATCCCAGCAGTTCCTTCCCTTTCTCCCTGACCTTCCTTGAAGTGCCAGGCACACAGGGCAAGCTCCAGGCAGGGCAGCAGACCTCTCAGGCACAAGCTGAAGCTGCTGTCCGCAGGGAGAATTTCTTCTGAGAGGAAGCCACAGCTCTGCCCATTTATCTGACTAGATCAGTCCCCCACCCATGTGACTCCCCACATCTTCTAGGATAATCTGCTTAAAGTCAACTGATTATAGACTTGAATCACATCCACAAAATTCTTTCACAGCCTCATCTAGATTAAATAACTGGGGGCTGTAGCCTAGCCAAGTTGACAAATAAAACTGACCATCATAAACTTGTCAGTTTGGCACCCCTACACCTCACTTAATCTCCAAATCAACACAAAGACAAAGTCCCAGTTCCACCTAACATGATAACAATTATCTGCCTACAACACCCTTGCCCCGTGAGAGCCTGTTGGCTTCCAGCCTGGGGGCACACAGCACACAATGGTAGAGATGTGTCAGTCCACAGGCCCACACACTCATAATGAGGCACAGCTGGCCCTGTGAGGTGGCATCAACACAGCATCACACACAGATGGGGGTAGGACATCCCAGCAGCCCTGACCCCGGACCCAGGAGTGCCGAAAACCACATCCCAGCAGACAGATGGGAGACACCTGGTGGGCAGCAGGGTGATAGATGCACAGTTCAGCAGCACAGAGGGTGGGAATTGTGCACCAGGAAGCTGAGTTCATGCAACACGCATTTGCTGTGCATCTGTTTGGGGCCAAGCCCTGTATAGTGTGAACCAAAGATCCCTGCCTTGCTGGAGCTGATACTTTAGTTGACAGTTAAGTGTGATAAAGTAAAACACAGTGTGTCAGGCAATGAGAAGTTCCAAGAAAGAAAATAAACCAGAGAGGTGAGACCAGAAGTAGAATGGGGCGGGGGGAAATGTTTAGGAATAGATCTAAAGGTGTAAGGTTTGCACGTGGAGAATTAGGTTACTTTATTGGAAAACATGAAAGTTTGAGAGTTTAGGTTGGGTGGGGGTAAATGGATGGAACATGTATTTTGTTGGTTCAGTTGCTCAGTTGTATCCAACTCTTTGTGACCCCATGGATGAATGTATTATTTGTTAAATGGATAACAAGGTTATTTTTAAACCTTTTCTAATCCTTGACCCAGGTCATGAAGGCCTCCCTGAGAAGGCAGTACTGGAGTGAACTTAAAGGAAAGGGAGTAAGTCCTGGACATTCCAGAGGGAACAAGTGCAGAGGCCCTGCCTGAGGCAGAGCTGTGCTGGTGCATTGATGGAATAACGTGGATGCCAGGACCACAGTGAAGAGCCAGGGTAGAAGAGGATCTTAGTGAAGGTTCTTCCTGGATTAGCAGGCCCAGAGGAAGATTGTACAGCCTGGTGCACAACCACCCATTCCAGGGAAGGGTGTGCATGAGATGCACAGCTGCACAGGGCAAACCAGACCAGGGAGAAACAGGCACACACAACCCCTTTTCTCTAGTAGAGAATAGCGTGACCTGCCATCCTGCAATCATGGTGTCTCAGTCCCAGGGACAGTCCCACAAACAGACTCAAGGAACAATCCAACCATGCGAATACACAAACAACCGTCTAACTACCACTTAAGCCGCTATCTCCTACCCCATCTCAGACTTTGCCCATCACCAGCTGACTCAGCCCTGCTCTCAGCTCAACGTTATCAAAAGCAGTGAGGCTGGCTGTAGATAAGGCCTCTCAGGTTCAAGTGTGCCTGCCTTTTTGCCCCTGCTCTGCCCACGGAGGCCACCGAGAGGAGCAGGAGTGTGCCAGCCACCCTCCCATCATGCGCTGCAGACGTCAGGGACCAAAGTTCACGTTTCACTGCCTTGTGATCTGGCCACAGAGGAACTGCTTCCAGACACTGGCCTCCTGGGTGTTTTCAGCTACACCCCAAGGACACAAACACAGTAACAGTATTCACACATCTGATAACCACACAGTTCCAGAGGTCTTGAACACAGCCAAGCCACCTAGAGCCACACAGGCTCTCACACACACCCTCAGCTCCCAAGCTGTGTGCTCACGGCTTCTCATCACCCCCAAGGACACACAGTCACCCTCAGCGGCCTCCCTCAAGGAGTTCCCAGCTCTTAGTCACTCCAGATCCCATGGTGGTTCAGAGCTCCACACATGGGCAGGTAGGTATGGAAGTCACAAATTCTCATGGGATGCCACTTCAAAGGCAGTTACGTTTGAGTACACACTCCCTCACCCAGCGATGGTGAGAGTAAGCACAGAGCGGTGTCAGAGGGTTGTAAGGACACAGCCTTGACATAGGACAGTGGGCTCATTTGTGTCCCACACCTACCTGCCCCACCACACACCCAGGCGCTCCAGGGCAGCCCCCCTTCGCACATGCGGCGCTCACGCGGTCCACACGCACCGCACGGCACACCAGCGGCTGGGCCCGCGCAACTGCGCACACGGCTGCCGCCAGTCAATCACGCCAGGGGCACACGGGACCAGGTCACACGTGCAGCGCGTACACAGTCCCCAGCTCGCCCGCGCACTCGCGCCGGCTCTCACACCCCCGCGTTTCCCGTCCCCGCTTGTTTTTCTGGAAACTCTGCTCTCCATTCCCCTCCCCCTAGGCCGGAAGCGCTCGCTGTATTTTTAGCCTCTGGTTTCCGCCCCTTTCCCCCCTGGCCAGCCCGCCTGGGACCTGCCCCCCTGCGCCCCGCGGGGGACCCCGGCCATCCCCTTCCCCACCGTCATTCCAGAGGGGATTCCCGGCTTTCGCCGAGGCCACGGATTTTCCCGCTGGCTACGTGGGGAGCTGGGCGGAGTCCTGCCTTGAACTTCCTCCTGAGCTGGGACTCCTGAGGCCCGGACAGGGTGGAGGAGGGGATGGGAGCCTTGCTTCTCAAATCGGAGAGAGAGGGGTTGGTGGGGGGGCTCGGACTCCCGCGTTTGAGAGACAGGGTGGCTGGGAACCAGGACTCCTGAGTCTGGTGAAGCCACGATCTGGGAGCCGGGTCTACTGGGTCTGAGCGAGGAGGCCGCTTGGAAACCCGAACCCCTTGATCTAAGCGAGGAGGGGCAGAGGCCGGGGCTCTTACTACCCCCGTCCCTGTCAGTGTTTCGACGGGTGCTCAGTCCTTCGGCGCGCAAAGCCCCTTCCAGTCTCTTTTGAGAATCTCCCAATCCGAAGCGCCCTGGCCCTCGGGCCGATGACTCAGCATATGGGAGAGGGGAGGGGGTCAGCCTGACTCAGGGATGGGAATTGCTCCCCGTCTCCAGGGAATCGAAACTGGTATTCCCTCCTCCAGGATCGCGGCCAGAGTCGAGCCGGCCCCTAGGAACCCCAAAATGCCTCCCACCTCTCGTTCTCCCGCCCCTTAGTCCGACTACGGGCACAGGGATTTGGAGCCCAGCTGGGCGGCGGGTGCCGGGCTTCTCTCTTTTCCCTCCTTTTCCCGTAGTCCTCAAGCCTCTGTTTACAGGAGATCAAAACCCTAGTTACAGAGAGGAACCCGGGCGTCCGGGTCGAGCCTCCTCGTCACGGCTTCCAGGAAGCCCCCCTCCCCCGCCCCTTTCGAGTGAGTCACTGGCGAGAGGGAGGCTGCAACCGTGCCAGAGCCGCCCGCAGCCGCCCAGCTCACGGGACCGGCCGGGAAGGCCCCTCAGCCCGAGAAAGCGCCGCACCAGGGATTCCCCCGTGCTCTGTCGGACGGGCAGATCAGCGTGCCTAGCAGAATCTCCTCACCTCAAGACAAGCCCGCAGTCCGCAGTCACAACCTGCAAGAATGAACTTTCCACCATAATAACTGCACTCCGTGGCAATGATTTATTTCTACCACCGTTTTTTCAGTCAGGGCAGCCAGCTCTGGAGACCCCCTTTAAAAATTAGTGTCTTCACCATATCTTAAGAGAGCATCACTCAGGGCAACTCCTTGACAATAAAAGACTTGTCAGTGAGGGGAGTCATTTCTGCAAACGCAGAGTTCTTTCAAGGCACATCCCTTTATGAGAGACCCATCCGACCATCAGTTGAGGATGATCCGTTCCTTCCATTTGAGACAGCTTTCCAGCAAAGAAATACTCCACCATAATAAAAGATCTCCCCCTTTCCAATCTTGAGTTTTCTTGAGTGCAAACTTTTTTTTAATATGATTTAAGGCCCTGGTATTAGGCTAATGCCATTCACGAACAGGGGAATAACTTGGCCTCTTCTTGCCTGGGTTTCCCTGTGTGTAAAATGGGCATAATACCTCCTTGAGTTAATGTATGTAAGACACTTTCTGCAATTGTGCCTAGCCCAGAGGAAGCCACCAGAAGCGCCATTATTTGTGTGAGGGTGAGAGGAGCAGCGGTCCTGAGCATTTGGGAAATGAGGCCCCTTTCCAACCTCACCAGGTGTGTGGGACCCCACCTCACCCCTAATCCTCGTGAGTGGGGGCGAAGAGGGCGGTCCAAGTCTCAGGATCTGGGCAGTTCGGGAGCAAGACCGCCCAGTATTGGGGGAGTCTTATCTCACTGTTTTGCTCCTGCGGATTTCTGTCTGTGGATGTTTGTTTCTTCCAGTTTTCGCCCCTTCTCTCTGTGACTCTCCCTCCCTCCCGCTTCTCGCTCTGAATTTTTCTCTTTGGGGACCGTCTACGTCTCGTCTTTTCAAGTTCTGCCTTCCCACCTCCCCTCCCTCTCTTCACCCTGTCTCTCCCCCTCTGTGTGCGTAGCTCCCCCCATGTGTGTGTGTGTCCCCATGTTTTTCTCTTTGCGTCCCTCCATTTCTCTCTTGCTCTCGGTTCGCCTCTCCCCGCCCCTGTTGGTCAGTGTCGCGCGCGCACGCCCTCCCCGCCTCTGCCCTTGTCAATTCCCCCGGGAGCCCTGCCCCCACCTCCGTCCCAGTTCCCTTCTCCGCGCCTCAGTCTCCAGCCTTGAAAACTGGGCCGACACCCTCACCCCCCACCCCACGCACTCCCTGCGAGGTCGCGACCGCCCGCGGGCCCAGCTCAGGCGAATTCGGTCCGGGGTCCAGGCGGAAGGGCTCCGAACCCAGGCCGTCCGTGCTGCGCTAAGGGCGCGCGTCCGGGAAGCGCCCCTCCTGGCCCCGCCCTCCCGGGCCAACTCCCCTTGGCTCCGCCCCCTCTCTGGTCGAATAAAAGTGGCGGCTCTTCCACTCCGCCGCAGCGTGACTTCAGCGCTCCCACTTTCTGCCGGCTCCACATCCTTCGGCCATCTGCGCCGCCATGGATCTCGCCGCCATCTACAAGGTGAGCCCCCCAACTGATCGGCACCCCGACGTCCGCAACACCTGACTCCCTTCTCAAACCAGGGCTTTCTAAGGCCGCAAACAGATTCCCGCCCCGGACCCGCCTCCCCCCTCCCCTCCCCCCCCACCGGTTTCCCTTCTCAAACTGGAACTCCTTAGCGCTTCACACCGTCCCGGGGTTCCTGCCTCCCGTATCAGATCAGTGTGATCCTCTGGGGATGAAAATGGAGCCTGTGGCTTTCTGGTCTCGGCTCCAACACGAGTGGGGTGGCCCTCGGAGATGGAAAGCTGGAGAACTTTTCTCAAACCGGGGCTGTCTGGAGGCGGAAATGACCCCCACACCTGGCTTACCCGAGTAGTTGCTGAGGGCGCGGTTTTGCGCGGAGGCGTTTCTTGGGCTGGAGTCTCCGGGTGAGCGGGAGCCGACTTCTGTCTCTTCGCTCCCTGCCCCAGAGGATCTTGGAACTCTAAACCCGAAGAGATCCGGACTCCTGGCTTAATTTTGCCCGCTGTTCCACTTGTGAAATTGGAGAAACCGATGAGCGGGGTCAGATCCCGAGAGGCCCAGAGGCTTAAAAAATTGGAGGACAGCGGTCTGTCTTGACTTTAGGGCCCCTCTGATCCAGCCGGGGGAGCCGAGATTCCTGGGTCCCTCGGGATGAGCTTAAGTCGCGAATAAACCTCCAAATCGGGATCCTTGAGATCCGAAACCCGAGTTGTTGTTTTTTCCTTAGGGCGGGTGGGGCTGAGGCCGGGAGCCCACAAACCGGACTGGCAAGCCCTTAGTTGCCCTGCAGCTGGGGCGGGGCGTCACCCTGTATTTTCGGTGTCTTAACCGATCGTTGTTTCCACAGAGCCTCCTGTCGCTGAGCCCTGAACTGCCATCCGACCTCGGAGAGACTGAGTCCAGCACCAGCTGGGCTTCCTCGGGACCCTGGAGCCTCAGCTCATCCGACTCCAGCCTGCCTGGGGTCGCTGCCCGCCTGCCTGGCCGCTCCACCAGCCTGGTGGAGGGTCGCAGCTGCGGCTGGGTGCCCCCACCCCCAGGCTTTGCGCCCCTGGCCCCTCGACCCAGCTCGGAGCTGTCGCCCTCACCCACCTCGCCTACCGCGACTCCCACCACCTCATCCCGCTACAAGACTGAGCTATGTCGGACCTTCTCAGAAAGCGGGCGCTGCCGCTATGGGGCCAAGTGCCAGTTTGCCCATGGCCTGGGTGAGCTGCGCCAGGCCAGTCGCCACCCCAAGTATAAGACGGAGCTCTGCCACAAGTTCTACCTCCAGGGTCGCTGCCCCTACGGCTCGCGCTGCCACTTCATCCACAACCCCAACGAGGACCTGGCTGCCCCCGGCCATCCCCATGTGCTGCGCCAGAGCATCAGCTTCTCAGGGCTGCCCTCGGGCCGCCGAACCTCGCCACCACCAGCAAGCCTAGCAGGCCCTTCCGTGTCCTCATGGTCCTTCTCGCCCTCCAGCTCCCCACCACCGCCACCCGGGGACCTTCTACTTTCACCCTCTGCTTTCTCTGCTGCCCCAGGGACACCTGTGTCCCGAAGGGACCCCACCCCAGCCTGTTGCCCTTCCTGCCGAAGGACCACCCCCAACAGCGTCTGGGGGCCTGTGGGTGGCCTAGCTCGGAGCCCTTCTGCACACTCCCTGGGATCTGATCCCGATGAATATGCCAGCAGCGGCAGCAGCCTGGGGGGATCCGACTCACCTGTCTTTGAGGCTGGGGTTTTTGGGCCACCTCAGCCACCTGCCGCCCCCCGGCGACTTCCCATCTTCAATCGTATCTCCGTTTCTGAGTGACAAGTGCCTGCCTAGTACACATCAGCTGGATCTTAAGGGGGGCCATTTCTCGTTCGGGGGTTCCACAAGGGGTCCCGGGGCTGTAGGGAACTGAGGGACTCGTAATCATGTAGTTTTCCCCACCTTCCAAAGTGCATTAACTCACTCCCCTGACACCCCGCGCTGGGGCAGGTCCTCAGCGTGCAGGCTGTTCGGGAAGGAGTGTTTTATGGGGTCTTTAAAAAAAAATGTAGCCAAGTTTGAGGGAGGTAGTAAGCCTCTTCTCCAACTTCACCCCTGCCCAATGCTGTGAATAATAAGCCCCCAATGCCCCCTTCCAGTTCTTCCTAGATCCTGAGGCTCCAGTGTCTGGTGATTGGAGCCTCACCTGAAAGGGAATCCTGGTGCTCAAACTTCCCTCCAAAAGCAAGTAGCCAAAGCCATTGCCAACGCCCGGCTCTCCCGCCCCCGCCTTTGGGCCCCTTATTTATGACGACTTTATTTATTCTAATAGATTTTATAGTATTTATATATATTGGGTCGTCTGCTTCCCTTGTATTTTTCTTCCTCTTTTTGTAATATTGGAAACGACGGAATAATTATTGTTATAAGTATACACTATAATATATTAAGTAATATATATTGTTAAAAATTTATTTTTGTGGTTTTTTGGAATTTTTAAATAAAAGAAATCTGTGTGTAAATTGGAATCCCGGCTGTTGTGCGGTCTTGAGGCAGTGAGATTGGAGGGGTGGACGGTGTGGCCTTTTTTTAGAAACGGTGTGCAATCAGCCTCAGGTAGCTCCTCCAAATCCACCCAAAGCTAAGGCGCTTGCGGCCCTTACCTGGCAGGAAGTGACGTCACCGGGCCCAGCCGTTCACCTGAGAGGGCGGGGCCAGGTGAGATCACCCGAGAGGAGCCGGGAGAGCTAGTTCCTGGGGCGTGGGGTGCGCTGAAACTCCTGTCCTGCCGAACTCCACGACCCAGCTCTCGGCAGGGCGCGGGCGGGGACGAGATGTTTCCGTCCCCACGGGGCCGAGGGGGTAGGGCGGGGCGGAGTGGGGAGGACGGAATGTGCTGGGGCGCAAGCCCAGGGCGGGCGAAGGCAGGCGGCCGGCGCGGCGGGTGGGGGAGGGGGTCGTCCCGGAAGCCGGGGCATCCTGGGTTCCCACCGCCGGGCCTTCCAGGACCGGAGAGTGTGGGGATACGCAGGTTTGCGGAATCCTGGGGGAGGCATCTTGAAAGCCTCAGGATTCTAGAATCTCAACACTGTGTAATCTCAGATTTGGTCTTCGGGAGACCTAACACTAGAACGTTTAAGAATCGCAGAACTGTAGACTCTGGCTTTCCGGGCCCCTTGAATCTCAAATACCAAAATCTTGGTCTGTCGGGATTCGAGAGGCTCGGGATTGCGGAATCTCGACTTCTGAACCGTGGAAGCTCGCGGTCTCTCGCCCCAGGCCGGGTGGGAGTCGGCGATCGCGAGGCCAGGGAGGGTGGGTTTCGGTCGGGGCGGGGCTCCCGGGAGGGCCGCGTCCTCGGACCATACAAGGCAAGAGGCGGCGGGAACCACCCTGGGGCGGAGGAGCCCGGCGCGCTGAGCCCGGAAGCTGCCTAGCGTCAGCGCCTGCGCCCCGCCCCCTTTCCGCCGCGGCCTCCTCCCCCTTCGACCCCTGTTTCTCTCCTTACCCCTGCTTTTCCTCTACCCCATCGTCCCTCTCCTCTCCCCACCTCACCCCTCCTCCTCCCTTTCAGTTCCTCGTCACCAGACCCTCCTGCGCCACCCTTCCCCTCCCCTACTTCCCCACCCACTCCAGTTCTTCCCCTCCCCCCAGCACTTCTCGCCCTTTCCTCTTTTTACTTTCCTTTCCTTCTTGCCCCCCATCCTCCGTCCTCTATCTCCTATTCTCTTCCCTTCCAGTTCCCTCCCCTTTCTCGCTCTCTTTCCTTTCCACTCCGCTCTCCCTGCCCACATTCTTCTTCCCTTTGGTTCCATCTCCCTCCTCACCCCATTTCTGCCCGACCCCATTCCCGCCTAGAGTGCTCATCTCTTCCCCTCCATCCTCATGCCTCCTTGACCTCTCATGCCTTGGCCCTCTCCCCTAGCCCACTGGTGGGCCCTAACCTTTGATCTCTCCCACGAAGCCCTCCCAACCCCGCGCTCCGTTTTGGGAAAGGGCTGGGGAAAGAGAGAGACAGAAACCCAGAAATGTTGGAGAGGAAGCGCAAGCTACGCAGATACAAGCAGACACTAAAAGAACAAGAAGTAACACAAAGGGTTCTTCCCTTTGCAAAAAAAACCACAGATACTCTGCCCCTTGGAAACAAACTAATAATCCCTTGTTTGAGAAAACAGCACCTGCCACCAGCTACCAGTGCAGAGAGCCGGTCCTCTTGACTTTTTTTCCCCTCAAACCCACAATCCAAACCAACAGCAACCCTGTCTGATTCACTTTCTAAAGAGAAGTTACAGCCCACCCTCCTGACTCCTCTCTGGCCCCACCTGCCCTTACCTTCAGTCTCTTTCCCACTCCCCCACTAAACAACCAAAGGTAAACTATCATGACACCTCAGTCAGAACACATTAATGCCAAAGTCCTAAGTCCTCAACCGCCTACACAGCCTGGCTCTCATCTTTGGTCCCTCCTGCTCTAGTCATTATGGCTTTGTCAGTGCACCTCAGCCATAGGGCCTTTGCACTGGCTGTTTCTGTTGTACTCCCCGAAGTATCCCAACAGCTTGCTCCCCTTCTTCAGGTATCTGCTCAAATGTTTTCTCAGAGATGGTCCCTGACTACTGTTATTGCAGCCCCCTTCCTACCTTGCTCTACTTTCCCCATGATGTTTATTGTCACCACCTAACATATAAAATTACTTAAATCTTATATTTATAGCAATCAGCCGCCCCCCCAACCCTTCACATTCGAGTGTCACATCCTCAGAGGCAGGGACTTTGTCTTGGTCACTGCTGTATCACTCACATCTAAACCCCAAACAGGAACCAGTCACATAGTGGTCACAAGCTTCAGAATCTGTTGAAAAAAATAATCGATTCAGAAACGAGAAGAGAGAACTCCAACACACACACACACACACACGATAGTAACTATGAGGTAATTGATGTTAAACATTGTAATTATTTCACAATTTACATGTATCTAAAATTATTTTGTTCACCTTGAACTAACAGCCATTATATATATCGCAATAAAACTGGAAGAAGAAAATTCAAGATAGAAAAAGATGGACAAAGAGACAGTGTCACTTACATAGTTTGCTGAGGACCTGACACTGCCTGATACATTTACAAAATTCTTTTTTTTTAATACATGTGTTCCCCATCCTGAACCCTCCTCCTTCCCCCCTCCCCATACCATCCCTCTAGGTCGTCCCAGGGCACCAGCCCCAGGCATCCGGTATTAGGCATCGAACCTGGACTGGCGACTCGTTTCATATATGATATTATACTTATTTCAATGCCATTCTCCCAAATCATCCCACCCTCTCTCCCAGAGTCCAAAAGACTATTCTATACATCAGTGTCTCTTTTGCTGTCTCGTATACAGGGTTATTGTTACCATCTTCCTAAATTCCATATATATGCGTTAGTATAGTGTATTGGTGTTTTTCTTTCTGGCTTACTTCACTCTGTATCATAGGCTCCAGTTTCATCCACCTCAGTAGTACAAAATTCTTAAACTGAGATTTAGACCGACTCAAATTTCCAGACATCTAAGAGGCAACACCACCCCCTGGTGACGAAGAGGAAAACTGCATCTCTCCACAATAGAAAACACTCCCTAACCGATCGTAGCCAGGGTCCCGGGATTCTTTCCAGCCTAAAAATTCCGACGATCGAAATGTTTATTCTTTTAAGTGACGTAAATGTTTCAGTTGATTAATAAGAACAAATTTATAAACTGGTAAGAGAAAATTAAAAACTGCTCCAGGTGAGGATCGAACTCACAACCTCGGCATCGCTCCGCTCGCACTGCCATATAAGTACCGCGCGCTAACCGATTGCGCCACTGGAGCTTCGGCCGCACCCCTACGCCGTGAAGTCCTTCAGTCATTCCTAGCCACGTGACCTTGGAGGCTAGCTCCACCTCTACTTTGCATATACAAATAGGAATCTTTGGATTGGCCGATAGGAGAAAGTGCGTTACCAGTTCCGGCTTCTCACTTCTGGAGGGCTCTTGCTGTAAAAGGGAAAAGTCTGCGAGGCTTTTGGTGTGTGGGGGTGTAGCCTGTCCGGGACCGCCTTCTCATCAATATTCAGAATCCGGAGAGGAGCGGTCTTAACCCTTTGCGGGCTGGCGGGCCGGAAGGCGGCCCCTCCCCCCTGCGGGCGGGAACAGGATATGAGCCCAGGCGGGGGGTGGGGGGAGGGGGAAGCCCCAGGCGACCGCCCCCCACCCCACCGTTGGGACCGGACTTTCCAGCCACAGATGTGGCGCCGCCGCCGCCGCCAGATCTTGGTGCCATCCATCCCGAAGCCGGAGGGGTCCACAGTTGCAGACTCCAGCCGTCCGAAATTCTGCACCACGTCCTGAGAGACCCCGAAGCCCAGGCCCCAGCGTCCCGGCAGGCTAGAGGACCCCAGATATCCAGGTGCCCAGCGCCCCCTCCTGGAGGAGGAGCCAGGAGTCCGGGACATCAGCCCCGCGCGACCCTGGAGGCCGAGCTTCCTGCAACCGGTTTCGAAGAACTTAGGATCTCAGACCGGAGATTCCCTCCAGAGTTTTTCCCAGAAAGCCGAGCCCAAGACTCCCAGGACTGGAGGAACTTGGGATACGGACTCCTAGAGCCCCATCTAGCCCGTTGGGGGCTGAGGCGCCCACTAAAAGAGGATCCTGGAATTTGGGACTCTTCTGCGCTCCCGTCTGGAAGCAGTTTAACCCCTGCTCTTAGAGTTAGGGAACTCAGGAATCCAGCCCTCCCCCCACCCCACGACCCCGTCTAGAAGACTCAGGAATTTGGGTTCCCAGTACCCCCATCTGAGACTCGAGCATCGAGGCTCCCAGCATCTTCCGTTTAGAGGACGAAAGAAATCTGGACCACTGCGCCCGGTTTTCCGAGAGACCCCGGATTCTGGTTCCCGGAGCCGGAGAGCCCGAAGTTCACACCCCTGACTTGCAGAGACCCGAGAGTGCCGGCTCTGCGCCTCCCCGGGGACCGTGCTAGGGTCAAATAGGAACCGGGCTGCCTCGGTTCGGGGCTGGAGACTCCCGGGGAGGTGAGGGGGGAGGCGAGGGGCCCCGAAGGGCTGGGGGAGGGGGCGGCGCCGCAGCCGCTGAACAATGAGGGGGCGTGCCGGCGGGGGGCGAGCGGAGGCGCCGGCGGGGAGTTGGGGGCTAGAAGGCTGTGGGGAGGCGCTGCGGCGGTGGGGACAGTGAGCGGATCTCAGAGGGACTTGACTGAAAGGGGTCGAGGACTCAGGGCCAGCGCCCCGACTCGCAGCCCTCCGTGGGGGAGGAAGCCGTCTGCAGGACCCTGGCATCCGGTCCCCCAGCCTCCTCCGCCCTCCCCTGGGACCCCGCGGCCTCCCGCCCACGGCTTTTTCCCAGCCCTGCCCCTCGCCCTCGGCTCCAACCGGAGCCCAAACGTTCCCAGGATCCCTGAGCCTCCGGCCCCAGACACACCAGACTCACAGCTTGGGCGACTCTTGTTCGCTTTACTCTTCTTTGTTTCACCCTTTCCGTTTTTTTCTGTGTTATCTCTCCTTGCTCCCTTCTTTGGATCACTTTGCGACTGTCTCCCGCATTAGTTACTCCCAGGGCCCCCTCCCTGGATTCATACCATCTGCCTAATTCTCAACCCCCAGTCTGTGAGTCGGGGGTGGGGGCGGTGTGGAGGCAGGAAAGTCTATGGGGTCCTGGTATCCCAGAAGGGGGTCTTTCTGCAGAAGCCGCTGAGCCACTCAGCCATGCCCGAGGGAGCCCGTGGACTGGGCCTGTCCAAACCCAGCCCTAGCCTCGGCCACAGAGGTGAAGTGTGTGACTGTGCGGCTGTGTGTGACACTCGGACAGGTGAGCGGGAGAGGGAGGGGTGGAGCCTGCTGGGCATTCATTCTTTCATTCAAGACCCTGCAGCCTCCCAGACTGACCCAGTGCAGGCAACACAGGCTGACCAAGACAACCCCGGCCCTCCTGCACAGAGCTCCAGGTCCGGTAGGGAGAGGGACTCATCCTGAGGCCCTGAGGGAAGCCCAGCACACAGTGGTCAGGGCTGGCTGGGATGGGGAAAGCTCAGAGGGCCATGAGGACCCTGTCTGGGAGATCAAGGGAGGCTTCCTGGAGGAGGGGGTTATCTAAACTGAGAATTGAAAGATGAGGCGGGGTGAATTGAGAGGCCAGGAAGAGTATTCTGCGCAGGGGCACAGAGGTGAGAAGAGACTGCTTATTTGAGTAACCCAGAGAAGCTGAGTGTGCCTGGAGCCCGAAGGGTAAGAAGTGGTGTGTCTTGGGAAAAGAACACACTGGAAAGGTCTCTAATGGCCACCTTGCGAAGGGCCTTTTGGATCTCAGGAGTTTGGACTTTACCCTGAGGGCAGGAATGGGATTATCCTCGTGAGAGTAAGAGTCAGGCTAAATAATAAAGTTCTCCCAGGATGACACATGGGTGTGGATTCAAGGAATGGGGGCCAGCAGTTCAGAGAGGACCCTGCCTGGAGAGGACAGGGCTAATTAGGAGGAGAGGGGAGCCCTGGGAGAGATGTTGATCAGGGGGTGGGCGAGTGTGGGGGCCGAGCGCACTCACTCAGTTGGGGAGCCCCTCTGATGGCTTGTTCCACAACCCCAGCAGCCCCTGCCACCCCCGCCATGACCTCCCCCCGAGGTTCTGGGAGCTCCACGTCCTTGAGCACTGTGGGCTCTGAGGGGGACCCGGCTCCGGGCCCCACCCCAGCCTGCTCAGCTTCGAGGCCAGAGCCCCTTCCGGGGCCCCCCATCCGCCTGCATCTGTCGCCCGTTGAGACGCCGGGTTCTGCGAAACCCTCGAGGCTGGAGCGTGTGGCCCGTGAGATCGTGGAGACAGAGCGGGCCTATGTCCGGGACCTCCGAAGCATCGTAGAGGTGAGGGCGGGTGGGCACCTCAGTGCCGTGGGGACCTGAGCCAGCCCCTCCACCCTCATAACCCCAGTCATCCCCACAGGACTATCTGGGCCCTCTGCTGGATGGTGGGGTCCTGGGGCTGAGTGCGGAGCAGGTGGGCACGCTGTTTGCCAACATTGAGGACATCTACGAGTTCAGCAGGTCAGGGACGGGCTGGGTGGGCAGGGGGGTGGGCTAGGGAGCTCAGGGAGACAGGCTGTGTTCTAACCCAAACCTTTGCGCCCAACAGTGCCCTGTCCAGACTGGAACACGGGGTCTTATGATATTGGGTCGGGATCACCATGGGGAATGAGGACCCAGATGAGGTCCAAATATCGGGATGGATCCAGGCAATGAGATGGGGCTAGCACCATGTCAGGTCATGGATCACAGTGAATCAGACTCCTGTGGTGCCTGAGGATCATGACAGTGTGAGCATTTGTGTGACTCGTCCTGGGAAACCCCGCAGTCCAGACAAACCAGGATGGTTGGCCCCCCAGTGAGGAGGGTGCTCAAGTTCAAGGACAGCGTGACACCTACGTGTCTGGATGACACTTTTGTTGTTGTTCAGTCGCTCCATTGTATCCAACTCTGCGACTCCATGAACTGCAGCACACCAGGCTTTCCTGGGCTTCACCGTCTCCTGGAGCTTGCTCAAACTCATATCCACTGAGTTGGTGATGCCATCCAGCCGTCTCATCCTCATGACGCTTAATTACACTTTTTTTTTTTGGCCTCACCGCTTGGATTTCAGGATCTTAGTTCTCCAACCAGGGACTGAACCTGGACCCAGCAGTGAAGGCGCCTCTGGACCAGCAGGGAACTCCCTGATTACACATAAAGTTCTTGCGGGAGGTGTGTGAGTCACGACAAGTCGTCAGAGTCACCACAGGATCTTAAGATTATCACAGCTTTAAATGTCCTGACACCCCTCTCCTGGGCTGTGCCCCATGAGGTCCCCAAGGCTCATGCTGCCTGTGACAAGATCTCAGGCTGAGGAACGTGATGCTGCCCAAGGACAGCGTCTGAGCAGGTTGCGACCTCCCACGTCGCGATCAGAGGACCCTTCATGGGGATGTGACATCCCATCCTGGCAGCCCACCAAGGCCCAGCCTCCTGGTGTCCTCACAGGGTGGCAGTGTGGGGGCAGGGTGGTCCTTCACCCTTTCTCTCTGCCCCTCCACAGTGAGCTCCTGGAAGACCTGGAGGGCAGCAGTAGCGCCGGGGGCATCGCCGAGTGCTTCGTGCAGAGGGTGAGGCGAGGGCCTGGGCTGGGGCCTGGGTAAGGGGGTTGGGGTGGGAGGGGAGCAGGCCTGGGCTAGGCTTGGAGGGAGGAGTCCTGAGGAATTGGGCACTGACCTCTCCCTGACCCCCTTGTTGCCCACAGAGTGAGGACTTCGACATCTACACGTTGTACTGCATGAACTACCCGAGGTGAGGGCCGAGAAGCACCTGCTGGGCCCAGGCTGGGTCCCACAAGTTGATGTGCGCTAGCTGAGCTCCCCCTATCCCGACCCAGTCAGGTCCCAACCCTGCCAGACCGCAACCATGTCTGCCTTCTCCCTAACCCCAACCAGCCCCTGAGAGTTCCCAAACCCTGGTCACTCCCTGACCCCTCCCAGCCTGGCCCGCTGTAGCTGCCCATCCCCCTGACCTATGCTATGTCCCCAGCTCCCTGGCCCTACTCCGGGAGCTGTCACTGTCCCCGCCAGCAGCCATGTGGCTGCAAGAGCGCCAGGCCCAGCTCCATCACTCGCTGCCCCTGCAGAGCTTCCTGTTGAAGCCTGTCCAGCGCATCCTCAAGTACCATCTGCTGCTGCAGGTCAGCTGTGGGCCCCCGGGGGACTGCTTGGGGAGGGGCGAGGTCCTGTCCATTGGCCACCTGGTGGTGCATCTGGAGTGCGGACCCTGGAAAAGCTGGGCCAGCCAGGACCGGGGAGGCCTCTGGTCCCTAGAAACTGGGCCAGCACTGGGGCAGCATCTTGTTAGCAGTGGGGGCTGGCGCCAGCTGACTTCACTTCCTGTCTTTGCTTGCTTGTCTCTCTCCATCTCTGGCTCTCCATCTCCGCCCCTGCCTTTCTCTCTCTCTCTCTGTCACCCTTCCTCTGTTCGTCTTCCTCTCCCTGGGCGCCTGCCCTCCAGGAGCTGGGCAAGCACTGGGCAGAGGGCCCGGATGCCGGGGGCCGCGAGATGGTGGAGGAGGCTATTGTGTCCATGACAGCGGTTGCCTGGTATATCAATGACATGAAACGCAAGCAGGAGCATGCTGCGCGCCTCCAGGTGACCCTGGGGGAGAGCTGGGATCCTCCGTGGCAGAGGGGGCAGTGTGGACATGAGGGCCTCCGGTCGGGAGTTGGTCAGAGCCTTGGAGGGTGGACTGGAACTGCACAGTCCGCTTGCTAACCACCCTGTCGTGATTTGCATGCATCGCCCTCCGGTGTGTTCCTGGGGTCCCGGCAGGAGGTGCAGCGGCGGCTGGGCGGCTGGACCGGTCCAGACCTCAGCGCTTTTGGGGAGCTAGTGCTGGAGGGCGCATTCCGAGGTGGTGGAGGGAGCGGCCCCCGACTTCGAGGGGGTGAACGGCTGCTCTTTCTGTTCTCACGGATGCTGCTCGTGGCCAAGCGCCGGGGACCGGAATACACCTACAAGGGCCACATCTTTGTGAGTTCAGGGATGGGGGCAGGGCCAGAATGTTACCTGCCAAGTGTATTCTATACAGAGCTATAGAGCCAAAGGGGTGGCTAGGGGCAGGGTGTACATGGTTGGGCAACTTGCTTAAAAGGACCGTGTTTCCTTGAGTCGAGGAGCGGGTTAGGGTTTAATAAGGAGGGGCCGGCAGGGTCAGAGGTATGCAGAGGTGATGCGGACCTAGAAGGGGAGGACCTGGATTTGCCCACCAGGCAAGCATCTACACTACTCTGCAGTCACGTCTTCTTGATCCAGATGAGAGTGGGAGGGCTGGTGAGGGAGAGCTGAGCCCAGCCTGGTGGGGAGGGTTGACAGGGGGAAGGGGACATCTTTTATTTACTTAAGGATGGATGCGTTGGGTCTTGATTACTGTGAGAGCTTTTGTCTAGTCGCGGTGCGGTGGCTTCTCTTGTTGTGGAGCACAGGCTCTGGGGTGCAGGGGTTTCAGTAGTTGCGGCATGGGAGCTCAGTAGTTGTGGCTTGCAGACTCTAGAGCCCAGGCTTAATAATTGTGGTGCAGGGGCTATTCTGTGGCATGTGGGATCTTCCCTGATGAGGGATCAAACCCAGGTCTCTTGCACTGGCCTGCAAATTCTTTACCACTGAGCCACCAGGGAAGCTGGAAAGGGGACATCTTTTAGGAGGAGGGGGCTCAGATACACTTGAGGGTACATGGATGAGTCTGAGGCCTCTCTCTGCCCCTCACCCAGTGCTGCAACCTGAGTGTGAGCGAGAACCCTCGAGACCCTCTAGGGTTCAAGGTGTCCGATCTGACCATTCCCAAGCACAGGCACCTGCTCCAGGTGAGCCCAGGGTGGGGCTGGGCAGGCAGGGATTTCCCGCCCTCCAAGTCCCTAGACCTCACAACTGGCTCCCAATTCCACCCCCACCCCCACCCCACCCCCACCCCCAGGCCAGGAACCAAGAAGAGAAGAGGCTGTGGATTCACTGTCTCCAGCGCCTCTTCTTTGAGAACCACCCTGCCTCCATCCCTGCCAAGGTATAGCTCCTGCCACCACTGGGGGGTCCTCAGGGTGCTGGGGACCCATACATGCATGCTCAGTCATGTCCAAGTCTTTGTGACCGCCCTGAACTATAGCCCACCAGGCTCCTCTGTCCATGGGATTTCCCAATTAGGAATACTGGAGTGGGCTGCCATCTCTAAGGGATCTTCCCGACCCAGAGGTTGAACCTGCATCTCTTTGCATCTCCTGCATGGGCAGGAGGATTCTTTTACCACTGTACCACTTGGGAAGGCCCCCCAACTCAATAGCATTGAAAGACCCTGAGTGCCAGGGATGGGGTTGGGGGCATTATCTTAGAGCATGATAGTTATATTCAAAGTTGGGTTACCTGGGTTTCAGTCCCAGCTCCACAACATCCCTGCTGTGTGATTCTGGGCAAGTAACTTAACCTCTCTGGCTTCAGCTTCCTCACGCAGAGGAATAATAGTGCCAACTTCATAGGGCTGTGGGGAGGATTCGTGAGTATCAGTCATTCATGTAAAGCGCCTGACAGGTAGCAGCACCCTTTAATCAGACCAAGCCTGGTTCTCAGGGCCCAGCCCCCTCAACCCTCATGCTTATTTTTTTCAGGCAAAACAAGTCCTCCTTGAAAACAGCCTGCATTGTGAGTTGGGACCTCGGGTTGGGAGGATGTGACAGTAGAGGAATCACTTCAAAGAAAAAGTAGATTAGCCCCAAATCTCTTCCTGTAGGTGCTCCTAAAAGCAAGCCTATCCCAGAGCCCCTTACACCCCCACTTGGGTCTCCCCGACCACGAGATGCTAGAAGTTTCACTCCTGGACGAAGGAACACAGGTAAATGAGATGGAACCCTGAGGTTCCCCTTCATCCCTCCCCCAGGAACCTGGAATCGGGGTCCTAACAGGGTTCCAATCTACCTCTCCCCACAGCTCCATCACCAGGACCCACCGCTACCCGTCGCGGCCGCAGACAGTCTGGTGAGTACCCTCCCCTAAAAGTGAACTTGGTGTCAGGTAGAGGAGCGGGCCCCTGACATCACTGTGTCTTCCCCTTAGAGCCTCTGAAGGACCTTTACGTCATGTTTCCACACAACGGTGAGTGACTGCCCAGCCCAGCTTGGTGTGTCCCTGTCTGTTCCCTGGGACTCCCAGGCGTTGCGAAGGAGGGGTGATGGGGCCACTCATCAATAATAAGGAATAACATTTGTTCCTACATCTCATTCTTTCCTCTTTCTCATCTCTTCCTCCCCAGCTAAGCCTAGACTCAAGGTGAGAGACATTCCGGGACCCGGACTCCTGGGTCTATTGGGGGAGGGAACTTGAGTTCCCAAGTCCCGGGTCTGAAGAAGAAGGTGATGGGGCCTGAATTCCCTGTCCTCTGAGGGAGGGGATTGGGGCCCCCAGACTCCCGCCCTCCTTCCTTGCCTTCCTCACAGCACACTGGCAGTGCGGGGGAGCTCTACCCGCCCCTGGAGCCTCAGCCACCAGGTCCCACTTCTGGACCCCCTGAGGACCTGGAGGACACAGGACCCCCCACGCTGGACCCTTCTGGGCCCTCAATCACTGAAGAAATCCTGGAGCTCCTGAACCAAAGAGGCCTCCGGGATCCGGGGGTGAGCCAGGCATCCCCTCCCAGAGTCCTTGGGGCACCGGGCCTGGGTGGACACAGCCTGGGATTCAGGGGGCCAACCCACCCTGACACCTTTTGGCTTCCTCAGGGCCCACTACAGCCACCCCCCCATGATGTTGCCAAGTTCCCCGGAGACTCCCAAGTGCCAGGCGACAGTGACACCCTCACATTCCAAGGCCTGCCCAGCCGAGACTCTTCAGAGGAGGAGGAGGAAGAAGAACTGGACATGGATGAACGGGAGCCTTCCCCACTCCACGTCCTGGAGGGGCTTGAAGGTTCCAGTGCAGCTGAAATTGCCGACATTCCCAGCCTTTCCAAAAGCCCCGACAGACCCAACCTCCCTGAAATGCCCAGCCTTTCTGAAATTCCCCAGATGCCCCGCCTCCCCAGCCTCTCTGACATTTCCAGTGTTTTTGAAATGCCCTGCCTTCCAGCCATTCCTAGCGTCCCCGACATTCCTAGTCTTTCCAGCGCTGCCCCCCGACTCCCCTGTGACTCCTGGCTCCAGGGACCCCCACAGGAGCTGGATGAGACTCTAGCCACCCGGAGAGAACTTTTCCCCGGAAGCACTTCTGGAAAACTGGGCGAGCCCTCCTCAGAAGGCAGGGCAAGGCGAGAGGAGGATGAAGGAGGATCGTTCCCAGAATTCCAGCCCCCAGATGTCACCCAGGATCAGGGATTCTCACATGAGCTGGAATTCCGCTCTTGCTCTGAAATCCGGAGCGCCTGGCAGGCCCTGGAGCAGGGGCAGCTGGCCCGGCCGGGTTTTCCTGAGCCACTGCTGATCCTGGAAGACTCGGACCTGAGTGGAGGCAGTGGCAGTGGAGGAGGGAAGGCGGGAGTCCCAACTTCGGAGAGGTCAGCATCCCGAGTGCGGGAGTTGGCCCGGCTTTACAGCGAGCGGATCCAGCACATGCAGCGGGCTGAGACCCGGGCATCGGCCAACGCACCTCGCCGCAGGCCTCGGGCTCTGGCCCAGCCGCAGCTGTTACCTGGCCTGTCCCAGGAGCAGGCCGAGCCAGGTGAGGGCCAGGTATGTGGTCAGCAGAGGTGGCCCCACCTGGGGGATCTGTCCTAACTCGACCCATCTGTCTTTGCATGCAGGACCCCTGCCTGCCTTTGGACACGTGCTGGTGTGTGAGCTGACCTTCCCTCTGACCTGTGCCCAGGAATCTGTCCCCCTCAGCCCTGCTGCCCGGGTTCAAGCTGCCACACCTTTGACTAAGCAGGGAGGCTGCCAGGACAGCCAGGGTCTACATGTTTCAAGTTTGCCTGAGCAAGACCATCTGAGCCTCCAGGTTCCGGCTGCTACCCCCCTGCCTGAGCAAGGAAGCCTCTGGAATACTCAGATTCCAGCCACCACACCTTTGCTGGAGCAGGAAGACCCCCCAGACAGCCAGGCTGCAGCTATTACAATTTCACCAGATCAAGGCCACCTGGAAATCCAAGTTCCAGCTGCCACTCCTTTGCAGGAGCATAGAGACCACGTGGATACTCAGGTTCCTTCTAGCACCTCATCTCCTGAGCGAGGAGGCCACGTGGACGTCCAGCTGCCTGCCAACCCAGCTCCACCCAAGCGGGGAAGTTCCTCTGATGTCATGGTTTCAGCCACCAGTCTTGCGCCCAAGCAAGAAGGCTGCTGGGACAGCCAGAGCCCAACCAACACTCCTGTAACTAAGCCAGGAGGGTCCAGGGATGTTCAGTCCCCAGCCACTGCCTGTGGGCCAGCCATCGATCCTTTGCTAATACACAGAAGCAGCCTGGATCCTCAGATCCCAGCTGACACCCCACTGCCCTTGCAGCGTGACCTCCCAGACATTCAGGTTCCGGGTACCTCACCTTTGCCTGTACACGGAGGCCACTTGGACTCTCAGATCCCAGCCAATGCCCCGCTGTCCTTGCCTCAGGACCCCCCAGATTTTCAGGTTCCAGCTGCCACACCTTTGCCTCAGACAGCAGGCCTCACGGACGTGGACACCCAGGTCCAAGTCCTCCCGCCTTTGCCCCAGCAGGGAGGCCTCCAAGACAGCCAGGGTCGTGCCACTGCACCTTGGCTTCAGGAACAAAGCCTCACAGACCTCCAGGTTCAGAAGCTGACACCTTTGTTGAAACAGAAGGGCCTCACGAATGACCAGGTTCCCATGCCTTTGCCTGAGCAAGGAGGCCCTATGGACACTCAGAGCCCGTTACCCACCCCGGTCCAGACCACCGTGCTTTTGGCCAAACAAGGAGGCCCCTCGGTCTCTCACGCTGCCAGATCAGAGTCTTTAGACTTGACTCCACCCACGACACGGAAGCTCCTGGGCCCCAATGCCGCTGCCCTTTCAAGATACTTGGCAGCTTCGTACATCAGCCAGAGCCTGGCTCGGAGACAGGGGCCTGGAGAGGCTCCCCCAGCCTCCCAGGGCCCTTGGTCCTCCTCTGCCCCCACGTCACGGGCACCTTCACCGCCACCCCAGCCCCAACCCCCACCACCCCCAGCCCGGAGGCTCAGCTATGCCACCACGGTCAACATCCATGTCGGAGGTGGCGGGCGGCTACGGCCAGCCAAGGCCCAGGTCAGGTTGAACCATCCTGCTCTCTTGGCAACCCCCCAAGAATCTGTGAGTCTCCGCAGAGCCCAGGGGGCCCCGATGCCCCTTTCCACATGTGAGTCAGGACGTCAGGACGTCAGGCTCCTTAAAAAGCAAAGACTTCAACCAGATGCCAGAGACCCTCAGGATTCACCCGGAAGTCCAGACACTGAACACAGGTCTAAAAATTGCCGCAGCTTTCCGACGCCTGGAATCTTTGGCGAATGGTCCTTGTTACTTAACCTGGATTAACCCAGCAGGGATGGGAAGGGGGTGTCACTAATATTTTGTTAACTCATATGGAATTGTGTATCTTTTCCCATTCTGGAGGCAGTGGGGATGACAGAAGGCAGCAATGAATTGGAAGGCCTGATACTGCACAAATCAGTTGTTCTGAAAATTTGGGGAATCTCAGACTCCTTTGAGAATTACTGAAAACTGGATCCATTACAGTTGAGTGTATGAGTTCAGAAGGTTTATAAACTGCTTGATGCCTACCCAGGAAAGCCAAGTTAAGAAGTACCCCTGCCCCGCCCCCAAAAAGGTTTTCCCAAGCAAATCCCTTGAAATCCTTCCTTTAGCAGTTTATTCAGTTTATGTGTCCCACCGTCATCCAGTCATCTCATCTTCATAGCCAGTTCTACCCACCCAGCTGTCTCTCCATCATCTCCCTCTGTCCATCTGTCTTCAAATCCATTATCCTACCCATAGACTTGCTTTATTCAGCTATCTCCTCCCTTTTCATCCATCATCCTACCCCACCCCATCTAGCACCCATTCCTCCATAAATCTACCATCCATTACCCCTCCTGTCTGCCTTCTCCAGCCAACTCTATTCATCCATTCGTCCCTCCATATTCCCATTGCTGTCCATTCATTCATACATTTCATCATTCAGTCATCTCCTAATCCATCAAGCCAACCAGCCATTTAACCATCTCTGCCACCAGTCAGCCAGCCATTTTAATCTCTTTCAATCCATCCTTCCTTAACCTGGATTCTTCTGGGTCTTGGTACTACAAAACTTCAGAGACAGTTCTATGCTAACACCAGAATGGATTGGGTTTGGGATTCTGGGGAAGGTGTCACACATCTGCCTGATTTCTCTTAGCAGCCACTCTCCACCCTTCTAGGTATTCCATTTCGCTACCCATCTATTCATTTCTCGTATTGATCCTTATACCTGGCCTCTCTCTAGTTGGGGGACCTCTACAGTTCCTCAGTGAACCCCCACCTCCAAAACTCATTCAGGTCTTAAGAGACAAAGGCTTTTATTCTAAGATTGTTCTGTCCCCCTCACAGCAGTAGAAGGCCCAGTAAGCAGCACAATTTGTTTCTTTGGTAGTATTAGCTTTTTTCATGGAGCACTTAACCTCTTGTGTTCTAGATCTTACTCAGTCTTCCCTGGAATTCTCTGAGACACCACAGCATCATGGCTGAGTTGAAGCCCCAGCTTTTCTAGTACTTCGTGTGGAACCCCACCCCCACCCCCACCCTGGTTGCCTCATCTGTATGATGAGGACAACAGTATCCGCCTTTATAGTGTCATCATAAAAATTCAGTGAGCATACCCTTACTTCCCAGACGTGTTTAAGCCTGATTCTTTACCAACTGAGCTATGAGGGAAGCCCCCTGACTTAACTAAGGCCGTGATTGAATCAGATGCCCCAGGATCCAGTCCCAACCCATGAAATCAGAACCCCCAAGGCAGGAGCCCAAGAATCTGGATTTAACAATCAGTTAACAGCAAAAAATGCTGTTACTGAGTTCTAAACTACATACCACAGGCATTAGTCACTATTTCAGCTCATTCCCTTTGAGTCCTCAATATCCCTAACAGGCAAGTGAGGATCTGTAATCCCCACTTTAGAGATGAGGAAACTCAGGTAGAGAGGATACTTGCCCAGTCACATGAGTGGGAAGGTGCAGAGATGGGATTCAGCCACACAGCCAAGCCTGAGTCAGCACTCAACTGTCTGTCTGTCTGGCCATTCTTGCCACTGGGGGTACAACAGGGAATAACTTCTTGCCCACAAGAGGCTTGAAGCCTGGCACTCCAAAGGCCCTAGGTATTTATCATTAGATAAAGTGAACAAGGCCTGGCTCAGTAAATGTTAGCTGCTGGCTTCCACTCGGTTATTTACTGAGTGGGTACCATGCCATACACCAGGGCATGGGCTGAGTCGGGCTCCTTGGCCTGGACCTGCTCCACTGCAGCCTCCCAAAGGTCAGGACTGAGGCTGGCCCTCCCCGCTTCCACCCCCAGCTGCACATTCCCAGCTTAAGGAAAGTTCCCAGCCTGGCCCAGGCTCCCAGCAGCGCCGGAATTCTCGGTATTTGAGGAGGCGGCAGCAGGGAGGGCAAAGGGGGCCGTCTGCGCCAGGCCTCTGCGCCATGGCCTGGAGCGAGGAAGGAGGCGAGCCCCCTTGGCCACTTCCAGATGTGTCCCAGCTGTGCCTCTGGGAGGGAGCCAGGAGCCTCAAATTAAGGGGGTCTCTGGGCCCTGTGGGAAAACCCTGGGCACTCAGCCTGCCTTGGCCCCTCCTGGTCCCTGCACCCACATCCCACCCCTCCTGCCTGCCCAACTCCTACCTCTGCCTCAAGGCCCAGCTCCAACGCCTCCTCATAAATACCTTTCTTGCCGGTCTACTACAGCCTGCCTTTTGTAAGCTGTAATTAAGACAGGCTTAAAGAGGGAAACAGGTCGGCTGTGTGTGGCGTGCCTTGGGACAGTGCTGCCCTCCTGGGGACGTTTAGGTTAATGCCAGTCAAACCCAGTTAGGCAGTTATTTAGTAACTCCAGCTTCAATGCAAAACTTGGTGAAGTAGTTATTTTGCCACTATGCTTTCTCAGCAGCTAAGGTGAAGATACCTGCCTGCCACCCAACTCCCAGAGATGGTGTGAAGACAATCCAACAATACATAGCCTGGCACCTAGTGGAGCTCCACAACCCCACCTCCGTGTGTAGTATCTGTTTTCTATACCTGAGTACGGAGAAGGCAGTGGCACCCCACTCCAGTACTCTTGCCTGGAAAATCCCATGGACAGAGGAGCCTGGTAGGCTGCAGTCCATGGGGTCGCTAAGAGTCAGGCATGACTGAGCGACTTCACTTTCACTCTTCACTTTCATGCATTGGAGAAGGAAATCGCAACCCACTCTAGTGTTCTTGCCTGGAGAATCCCAGGGACGGGGGAGCCTGGTAGGCGACCGTCTGTGGGGTCACACAGAGTCGGACACGACTGAAGTGACTTAGCATAGCATACCTGAGTACCATCCCACAGGACTGTCCTGTCAGTAAACAACCTTCTCATCAGTGCAGCCCAGCTTCACAGCCACACGTGGCTGTTTCACCAGTAGGGCAAACATACAAAAAGGGCAGCAAATCACTAAATCCAAGTTCCTTCCCCAGTTTTCCTTTTGACAGTGCTGGGTCTTCGTTGCCGCACAGGCTTTCTCTAGCTGCAGAGTGGGGGCTGCTCTCTAGTTGCAGTGCACAGCTCAGGAGTTGCAGTGCACAACTTAGCTGCTCCACCCCATGTGAGATCTTCAGGGCAATAAAACCCGTGTCTCCTGCATTGGCAGGTGGATTCTTTACCAGAGCCGCCAGGGAAGCCCTCCCAAGTTCCTTTTATAAAGAAAATTTGTGAAACTACTCCTTGATCAAGTGTGTAATGTTCTTAACAGTTTGCTCAGCAGGAATTAGTGAGGAAGCCCACTTGGGGGCAGATCGCTGGCTGCAAAGGCTGTTATAGGACAGATGCCCTTCCCACCCCAATGATGCTCACTAGCTTCCTTTAAACTGAGGGCAACTTAATTCACAAACAACACCTTACTTCCCTATACATATACCAGCACCATCCCACAGAACTTTCTTCCATGACGGAAGTGCTCTAACATCTCTCTAGCCCAGGGGCAGCAATGAGTTCACCTACATCAGCTCTTATTATCGCATGGCAGACGCAAGAGATGAACATGTCCTCAGACCTATGTATTCCCGAGCCCATAGGTCACATTGAGCATAACTGGGACTTGCTTTAAAGAGGCCATGGGGAGTGGGAGTTATAGTCGACACCCTGAAGGATGAAACCAGTCAGGGGAAACCACGCACCCACCCACAACGGGGATTACAGACCCCTGCCCAACCTCAATACTGCCTACACTACAGGCTGGCGTTAAAAAATGTCCTTTCCCAACACATGCATGGATGGCCCTTAGCTGCTGACTTAAAACCTCTCCTCACTTTGTATTAAAGACTACTATCTTACACATTTCCCCTGATCTTCTCTGATATGCCATTAAAACAGCAAAAGGACTGAAAGAGATAAAACCCACAAGGAAGCACAACCAATGACCAGGCACCAAGCCCACCTGAGCTGTGTTCACACACTGGACTCTACTGAAAGTTCAGAGAAACTTAGACCAGGTCTGGTCCCATCCATCTCTCCTACCCAGGTCCTAATCAGAGTGGTAGCTTCTAGAAAGGCTTCTGGGCGTGTTTCTTGCATTCCTTTTAGACAAAGACCCACCACGGAAGACCACAGCATAGTTCCTGAAACCTTAAATCCCACAACATTTATTATAAAGGTGCTATACACGGAAACCCTGGTCTTCATGACGGGCTTATCGGTAGGATTTCTGGTAGCGGGCACGGGCACCAGGACCTCCAAACTTCTTGGATTCGCAGCGACGGGGATCGGCTACCAGCAGGGTCCGGTCGTACTGGATGAGGATGTCTTTGATCTCCTTCTTGGAAGCCTCATCCACGTCTGGGGGTGAAAGGACGGGACAAGATATAGATGCCAGCATATGTCTTCCCACTCTTTGTGGCTACATGCGAGCCCCTGACATGCCCCCACCCACCTGCTGGGAAAGACCCACCCTCACTCACATTTCTGGTAATAGGCCACCAAGGCTTTGGAGATGGACTGGCGGATGGCTGTGAGGAAGACACAGACAAAAGGTACATCAGCTTTATGAATACCCAGGGATGGGACCCTGCCCTCAGACCCACCTTCCACCTATGTGCCCAGTGTCCAGGACTCACCATAAATCTGGGCTACGTGACCACCACCCTTCACTCGGACGCGGATGTCCACACCAGCAAATCGCTCCTTGCCCAGAAGCAGAACAGGTTCCAGTAGCTAGGGTAACAGGAGACGTTACAGGATTTTAGATCACAACCTGCCACTGAGCCACCTCACGGAACATTCCTCCACAGCTCTCTACAAGTAGCTCTTGCCACTGCTGGCCTCACAGTATTAGCAGAAGAGAGTTGGGCTGTTACTCAAAGCCCCCTATACACAGCCAGCAGAGCAGGGAGATTTCTAAGACAGAAGAGTTTGTTGAAATCAAATCGAATCCTGCCTGAGTGGTTCCTCCTCCTGTGTTTCTCTCTGGACATCAGATCACCTATTTTTTAAACCTAATTCTTAGAATGTGGGCACCTTAGCGCAATACTAAGGGAAATCTTGGGCTATGTCAGGTGCTCGCCCCACCTGAGCTCTCTGCCCTCCCTTTGCACCACACAGATTTGTAGAAAAATTACGATGCTACAACCCTACTTTGATCTACCTACTTAGGCCTCAGCTCACAAGTCCCCCCACCCCTGCTCTGACCCTTCCACCCAAGTTTGAGTCAGAAACCTTCTCTGGGAACCTCTTCCCCAGTTCTAACTCTTTGGGAGCAGTGTTTGGTGTTGGGTCCAGTCTGTGTCCCCCACTGGATCCGAAGCTCTAGGAGGGCAGGCTCTGGAACCATCCAGATCATTTCTTTGTTGCCAGCACTCAATACAGGATGCACACACAAAGCCTTTGAGTAAACTGTCAGTGACAATAAGCCACAATACTCATTTACCTGCTCTACGAAGTTCTAACTAATCCTGCAATGTAAACAGTTCTTCACCTTCTCACACACACCAACAACCTCACACGGAGAATCCAATTTTCCCTCATGACAGCCCTTCAAGGAACAACCTATTTCCATTTTACAGAAAAGGGAAGTTTCTGCCCCAAATAACACAGCTAGAAGAGGCAGAAATCAGACTCAGACATATTTCCCGTCTGAGCCAAAGAAACTGAGGCCTTCCAATAAAACTTCACTCAAAAAAAAAAGAAAGAAACTGAGGCTTAAACGGGGAGGGGAGAGGAACTCCTTTTACAGCCAAGCACTACAAACCCAACTTCTGTTCTTGTAATGCTTATTGAACACCTACAATATTCAAAACCTTATTTTAGTCACAATGTTTTGAGGGACAAAACATTGATTCCTGTCCTCAGAGTGCGCAGACTACTATAAAACGTCCCTCATTAACTTACTGCAAGTCATCAGGCCCCATAAATTTTGGGAGCCCCCATGCCACCTCGTCCCACATGAGTGACTTTCCAAACAACCCAGTTAAGCACCTGCTTAATCTTCAACATCCACGTTTCCACTCTCAATTCAAACTTTCATAATATCGCCTGAACCCTCAACACCCAGCTCCATCGTCAAATATCCCATTTTTCTATTCCTTACTCAGCCTCTAAACGTCCCACTGTTGACACCAGACCTTTCCGCTTCCAAGATCGACGAACTCCAGGAACCCATTTATTTCAACATCTCCGTCTCCAGAGCCCTCCACTCAACCCAAACGCCCGTCTTCAATCCCAGCACCTTGTATTGCAGCGTGCGCGGTTCGATCATCTCCAGGGGTCGTCCATTCACCTTGATGAGGCCGTTACCTCGTTTGCAGTGCGCCACGGCCGTGGCCGTCTTCTGTGGAAAGCGAGGGGGAGAGAGCGGAGCCACGTGAGCTCTGGGCCTCGGATTCCAAGTAGACCCCAGATTCCTGCCCACAGACTTCTCTCCGACAATGGCCTCCCCTCGTCCCTACAATCGGGCGCCCGTCTCACCTTGCGTCCGAAGACTTGCACCGACTGCAGAGGGCCCTTGGACGGCATGGCTGCAAGCGGAAAAAAGAGATCCTCACCGCGCGGCGTTGCAACCGGAAAAGGAAAGTTCGGGGCCACCCTGGCCGCTTTTCAGGGTCTGCGCAGGCGCGTTGTGCTCAGCGTTGCGACGGAAGAGAGCTTTACGGCTTGTGGGCGGGACTTTGGATTGGCCGCAGGAAGGTGGGCCCGGGGAGCGGAGAGGACGGGACCTGGGAGTGGAAGGGGGACTGGCCTGAACGGTGTCGGGGGCCGGCCCGAAAGGGCGAGTTGTTCAGTCCTCAGTCGTGTCCGACTCTTTGGGACTCCGTGGACTGCAGCCCGCCATGTCTTTCACTATCTCCCGGAGTTTGCTTAAATCCAACCATCTCATCCTCTGTCGCACCCTTCTCCTGCCTTGAATCTTTACCAGTATCGGGGTCTTCTCTAATGACCTGGCTCTTCGCATCAGGTGGCCAAAGTATTGGAGCTTCAGCTACAGCATCAGTCTTTCCAATGAATCTTCAGGCTTGATTTCCTTTAGGATTGACTGGTTTGATCTTGCTGTTAAGGGACTCTCAAGAGTCTTCTCCAGCACCACAGTTCCAACGGATCAATTCTTCAATGCTCAGCCTTCTTTATGGTTGAACTCTCACATCCCTACATGACCACTGGAAAAACTAGCTTTGACTATACGGACCTTCTGTCGTCAAAGTGATGTCTCTGCTTCTTAATACGCTGTCTAGGCTTGTCATAGGTTTTCTTCCAAGGAGAAAGGAGGGTGAAGACAGGCCGTAATTCACATCCTCAGTTCTCATTGGCCACCGCCAGCTCTCATTTGCGTTTGGACTCTTCATTTATCTCCCTTCACTCCCATCCTCAATAGATTCTCATACATGCACACTCACCCCCTGCCCCCCTTTCCCACCACCAGGAGATTGCTTCTGAGTTTGCAGTCTTCATGTCTTCTACAATTTCTCCTCAAGAATCCTGGTAGGATTCAGAATCCCCCTCCTCCTAGAACCCATCTCCTTAAAGCATCCTCCCCAGAATCCTTTTCCTCTTAGAGCCCCCTCCCCAGAACCTTTCACCAAAACTCCCTTCATTTTAGAGACTTCCCTGGTGGTCCAGTGGCCAAGACTCTGAGCTCCCAATGCAGGGGCCCAGTTTCTATCCCTGATCAAGAAACTAGATCCCACATGCCCCAATTAAGACCTGGTGCAGTCAAATAAGTAAATGAAAAAAATATTAAAGGACTTTCTTCCTTTTAGAGTCGCCTCCCAAAATTCAGAGCCCTCATCTTAGACGCCTTCTTTGCCTAAATCTCACTCCACTCAAGGTACCCTTATCCCTCTTTTTCCCCAGAATCTTCCATTCCTCAGAACCCATACTGCCTAGAATCCCCCTCCTTCAGAAGCTTTCTCTCCCATAATCCACTTTTCCCAGAACTGCCGCCCCCTCCGAACCTGTTTTCACAAAATCTTCATTCAGGGACTTCCCTGGTGGCTAAGACTCCTTGCTCCCCATGCAGGGGGCCCAGGTTCCATCCCTGGTCTTGAAACTAGAACTCACATACTGCAATTCATGCACAAAGAAGATCAAAGATCTCCATGTAACTAAGACCTGGCACAGCCAAATAAATTATTTTAAAACAAAAAAACAAAATCTTCATCCTTCTCAGAGCCCTCTCTCAAAATCTATCTTTCCCAAGAATCCCCAGTCCTCCCACCCCCATCTGAGGAACCTCAAGATGGGGTAGCCCCTTGCTCCCCCACTGCTCAGGATGCTTGCTCCCTTCCCAGCCAGGAGCTTCCTTTCAGGTGCAGGCGGCAGTCGGCTGCCTCAGTTTCTCTGGTAGCACTGGGTCTGGGGTCCAAGGTTCAAAGGGGTGTGGTGGCTCACGGATGCCTGGAGGGCGGAACCAGAGTGAAGATTGGTGGGCGGGTCTGGGGCCAAAGGGAAGAACCTGCAGCTCAGAGTCCAGCTCCTAAAGGGTGACAGAGGGAGAGGGCGAGGGGCCGGGGAGACAGGCAGCAAGGACCCAGAAGCTGACCTGGAGGGACCCCCAGACCTACAGACACACAGCACCAGAGAGAGAGGCACACATGGAGGAGAAGGCAAAGACTGGACCAACGGAGGAGAGGAAAATGAAGAGAGACATCGGGTCAATCAGAGATGGAGCCAGAAGTCACAAGTGACAGAGGAAGAGGCCAACGCTCAGAGAAAGAAGTCAGCAGGTACAGGCAGGCGTGAAGATTCCAAGACACTTGTGGCAGAAATAGGAGAAAGAACAGCAAAGACTCCCAAATAAGCACCTTCAGGATTAAAGCTAACTGGTGTTTTCCAGTGCGAAGACAAACAGGCCACAGAATGCACAGGCTGGACACACTCTAGACTGCCTCATGGGGCTGTTTGGGGGACAGGGGCCGCTTCTAAACTCTCCGGTCTCTCCAGGATGATCCTAATAACCTTGCTGAGTCTGGTATCTTGATTGGGGAAAAGGAAAGGAAGAGAGTTCTCTGAACCATGACCTCCCTACTCTAGGGTCCCCATCTCCCCCAGCCTCTGGGAGTACACTTCCAGGTATCTATGGATTGAGTAAAGATGGAAAGGCAGGGACGGTGCATTTCCTCTCCCCCATTCCCATTTTCCAACATGCTCCCTCTCTCTGACCTCTTGTTTCCAGGAACCCAGGCTGGAACCAGAGAAAGTATGGGAGTGGGCAGGGTGTCCATGTGGCTTCTCTGGACCACCCTCCTGCTGGTGCTGCCATTGGGAGGCCTAGGACCACCCCTTTGCCCGAGGGAGCCTTTCTACTTCCTCATTGCCATCATGAAGATGCTGGTGAGGAGGGAGGGAAGAGCCAGCAGACAGGGGCAGGCTAGTTAAGGAGTGGGGTGGGTGGCATGTTTGCGGAAGGGTCAATCTCTCCCTCTCCAAGATCTGATTTTCCTCCATACCCCACAATTACAGGAAAACAAAAATGATGGCAGTCTCTACACCCCAGATAATCTATTGGTGAGTATCATGTTCCCTCTTTACTGAGGTTGGACGTTTAGGGAGAACCCACTAGCTCAGGACACACTGGAGGCCAGGAGGCAGGCAGGATGGTATTCTGGCTGTCCAATTCTTGATCCACCCCCAGTCTTGACAAATGTATTTTGTTCACAGCTGTCTGTAACACCTAGTACAGTGATTGGCATATAATAGCAACAAAGGATGATAATGACTGCAGCTATTATTTAAAAAAAAAAAAAAATATATATATATATATATATATATATATATATTGTTTGTTTGGCTGCATTGGGTCTTAGTTATGGCACCTGGAATCTTTCATTGTGACACATGGGCTCAGTAGTTGCTTCTCAGCATGTGGGATCTTAGTTCCCAGACCAGGGGTCAATCCCCCATCCTCTGCATAGTAAGGTGAGTACTTAACCACTGGACCGGGCAAGTCCCAATAACAGCTATTCTTACATGGTTTCTTACTTGGTGCTGGGTGCTGGTCTAAATGCTTTAAGTGTACTGGCCTTTTTGGAGGGGGCGTGATCTTAGTTCCCTGACCAGTGATTGAACCCTGGGCCCCCAGCAGTGAAAGCTCAAGAGTGGAGTCCTAACCCCTGGACCACCAGGGAAGTCCTAAGTATATTAGCTTAATTACTCTTCACACTGACCTTACAAGGTAAACAGGGCTGACACGTATGGATGTGAAGGTTGTACACTGCACAAGAGTCCCACACCTACAAGGACAGCATTCTCATTCTGGATGTATTTGTCAGTTTCTGGCAGATGGCAGTAAAGTACCTTGTTCTAACAAAATCAGACCGTGGAAGCATTAAGGAAGGAAGATCTTTTTCTAACTTGCACTTCTAGTAAAGGTAGGGATTATTCAGAACTCCATTTACACATGAGGAAACTGAGGCTTAGATTGGTGAAAGGGCTTGTTCCAGGCTGCAAGTCAGAAACTGTGGGGGTGAGAGGACTTGGGATCAGCCCTTGCCCAGAGACACCAGATCACTCTGTCTCCACAGGTGTGTCCTGCTGAAACTCTCCGATGCTTCCGGCTGGAGCTGTCTGTGATCGGGTTTGAGGAGGGCCCATCCGTGGGGATTGCTGTGTTCCGCCTACAGCGCCTACTGGATGCCCTGGGGTCCCGGCTGTGGGTGGCTGATCCGGGCCCTTGTCCACCCTGCGAAGGACACCCTCAGAGACCAGTCCCTCTTTTTCTTGCCAAACTCTTGGAGTTATTACAGGGGACTTGTGCTCGGGACCTGCCCTCAGCATAAACTTAAGAGGACGTCTCCCTGGTACTCCCAAAGAGGCCAGGTGGGGAAGAAGAGGAGACTTGATCTCCAGCCCCAGTTCCTAAACCCTAAGCCTTCTCCTTCTAGGCCAGAAGACCTTACCTGTAGCCCCAAGAGCCAGGGGAAGAGGTAAGAAGGAAGAAAATAAGGCGAGATGTGAAGCCTGAAATCTCTGACCTACTGGGGCAGGAGGTTGGATAAATTACCCCACCTTACCCCATTGTTCTCCCTCTCTTTCAGATACTTCCTCCTCTCTCTGCTTCCAGGAAGGGACAATGCACGCTTGTCCTCTAACCTCATCCCCATCCCTTGAGGAGAGGAAGTCTTGTGGCTCATATCCCTGGCTACAAATAATCACTGCTTGGAGAACTTTTAAATACTGCTGGTGGCTAGGTCCTAGTCTGGAGAACTTGACAACTGGTCTCTGGTGAATCCTGAACATCTGTATTTTAAAAGTCAACTTTGTTGAGGAATAATTTACATACAGTAAAAGGAGAAGGAAAGGCAGAGAGAAGGAAATGGCAGTCCACTCCAGTACTCTTGCCTGGAAAAATCCCATAGATGGAGGAGTCTGGTAGGCTACTGTCCCTGGGGTCACAAAGAGTCGGACACGACTGAGTGAGTTCACTTTCATTTTCTTTCACTTTCAAAAGGTACCTGTTTTTTAAAAAATTATTTATTTCGTTGTGCTGTGTCTTAGTTGTGGCATGTGGGATCTGGTTCCCTGACCAGGAACCCTTGCACCCTGCATTTGGAGCATGCAGTCTCAGCCACTGGACTACCAAGGAAGCCCCAAAGGTACCGATTTTAAGTGTACATTTCAAAGGGTTCTGACAAATATATATATATATATGTATCTCCACATTTCAATGACCCCAAAGCAATTCTTTTATGCCTCTTCCCTACCAGTCTCCACCTCTAGTCCTAGAGACTGACTAATCTGATTTCTGTTTGTATAGATTGGTTTTACCTGCTCTAGAATCTCCTATGAATGGAATAATACTGTATATATCCTAGTATCTGGCTTCTTTCACTCAGTGGATGTTTTTGATATTCATTCACGTGTGTTATCAGTGGATTGTTACCATCAGTGCATGTATGTGCTGCGACTTGTTTATTCCTTCTCCTCATGATGGACGTTGGGGTGTTTGTTGTTTGGGGCTATTATGCATATCTCTTATCTTCTCAACTGTTCTCATGTGCTGCCAGATGGAGAGTTGAGAACCTCGGGGAAGGCAATGGCACCCCACCCCAGTACTTTTGCCTGGAAAATCCCATGGACGGAGGATCCTGGTAGGCTCCAGTCCATGGGGTCGCTAAGAGTCGGACCCGACTAAGCGACTTCACTTTGACTTTTCACTTTCATGCATTGGAGAAGGAAATGGCAACCCACTCCAGTATTCTTGTCTGGAGAATCCCAGGGACGGGGGAGCCTGGTGAGCTTCTGTCTATGGGGTCGCACAGAGTCGGACACGACTGAAGTGACTTAGCAGCAGCAGCAGCAGCAGCAGAGATACACCAAGAAAGAGTTTTCCCCAGGGAGAAAATGATGGTTCCCTCTCTTTCCTGGAGTAAATTGCACTTCCTGCAGAAGTGTCAATAGGCATTTTTATGTGGAATCCCATTCTAAAGAACTGCTGTTTAAAGGAACCAAGCTTAGGGACTTCGACGGTGGTCCAGTGGCTAAGACTCAATGCTCCTAGTGCAGGGGGCCTGGGCTTCCTCCCTGGTCAGGGAACTAGATCCCACAAGCCTCAGCTAAGAGTTCACAGGCCAGGACTAAATATCCCACATGCTACAACAAAGATTAAGACCCCAAGTGCAGCTACTAAGAACCCCGTGGCCAAATAAGTAAATAAATACATATTTAAAGAAGAAAACACACAAAAAAGGAGCAAGCTTATAGAAAAAGAAACTTTTTTGTGTGTGCCACTGTCAGTCCATCAGGAACTCATTCCCCTGTAACTAACTAGGTATATATTAAATTTCTGTAAATTGAATCCATATTTCTCATCGCTTATGTGGGAATTTTAGCAATGTGTTCTAAAAGCTCCCGATTTTTTTTTTCCCTCCATCAGGTTAATTTTTATCTCTTCCTGATGCCTGTTCTCTTTGCCATCTCTCTGACAAATAATTCAGTTCAGTTCAGTCACTCAGTCGTGTCCAACTCTTTGCAACCCCATGGACTTTAGCATGCCAGGCCTCCCTGTCCATCACTAACTCCTGGAGTTTACTCAAACTCATGGTCCATTGAGTCGGTGATGCCATCCAACCATCTCATCCTCTGTCGTCCCCTTCTCCTCCCTCCTTCAATCTTTCCCAGCATCAGGGTCTTTTCAAATGAGTCAGTTCTTCGCATCAGGTGGCCCATCCAGTTACAAAGATAATTTTTCTGAGCTTAGGTTACCTCCTCTGAGGAATAGGGGTATCTACCTCCCAGGAATGTTTCAGAGGCTGTGAGATAGAATTTGACTCATTTGCAAATTTGTTGCTGCTGCTGCTGCTATGTCGCTTCAGTCGTGTCCGACTCTGTGCGACTAATTCCCTGCCTCCTCAAGGCTTAGCACACCGCCTTAGACATCTGGACTAAATTACTTCTGGCTGATGCTGAGGCTGAAACTCCAATTCTTTGGCACCTCATGCGAAGAGTTGACTCATTGGAAAAGACCCTGATGCTGGGAGGGATTGGGGGCGGGAGGAGAAGGGGACGACAGAGGATGAGATGGCTGGATAAGCATGACCGACTCGATGCACAGGAGTTTGGGTGAACTCCGGGAGTTGGTGATGGACAGGGAGGCCTGGCATGCTGCGATTCATGGGGTCGCAATGAGTCGGACACGACTGAGCGACTGAATTGAACTGAGAAAAGGCCGATCAGAGGGGAGTTAAAACAGGCCCATTTGACCCTCCGAAAATGTCGGCTCCACGCCCTACTTTAAGAAATCTCTGCCACTCTCAATATGGCGTCCTGAAGTACGTCATCGGGGACGATCCTCGGGAGTCTCGCGTTAGGCGGGCGGGGCCAAGAGGTAGGTTCTCGCGAGAGAGCACGTCAATCCCAGTTAGGCGTCGTGTGAACAGCAGCTGGTAGCGAAGGCTAAAGAGTCGCTAGAGCGGTGAGCGGGTGGGTAGGTTGGAGGCCGGGGTTGCAGGCCAGGGGGTTGCTGGAGGCCAGGGAGACGTAAGAGACTGTATTAGGAGCTCGGGAAGTATGGCAGGTGGCGTGGGGGAGAGGGTTCTCTTTCGGGTTCACGGTTACCAGAACAAGGCTGCCGGAAGTGTGCTTAGGGGTTTTTCTTCTCCCTGGAACCCTAGGGGAAACTGAGGCTCAGGGTGGGATTCCGAACTGGGGGTTGCGCTGAGGCCGCTGTCTTTCCCTGCGAGCAGAAGATGTCGGACAGCGAGGACAGCAACTTCTCCGAGGAGGAGGACAGCGAGCGCAGCAGTGACGGCGAGGAGGCCGAGGTCTGTGGCCGGGACGCTGGGGGAGACATGGGGCCTGGGGACAGGACAAGGGCAGAACGGCTCCTGTGGGAGCTTAGAGAGGATCAGGACGAGCTCTGGTCTCTGGGAAGGTTGTCGGGAGGGAGAGAGAGAGAAATAGGCAAGCCCAAGTCAAGCAGAAGCACAGGTGCTGGAGGCCTTGGATATTCCAGGTACAATGAGATAGCAAGTGATGTTTTTGAAGGACTTGACATATAGTAAGAAATATTAGTTTTTATTTTCAGGTGTGCTCAGTCATTGGCAAAATATACTTTTAGTGTTTACTACATGCTAGACACAATTCTTAACCCTTGGGCTAAACCAGTAAACAAAGCAGTTTTTTTTTTAAATCTTTCTTTGCTCTGGTGAAGGTAAACAAACATAGCTGATCAGTAAGTCATTTATTAAGCTAGAAGACACTGGAGAAACGTAGAGAAGAGGAGGGGACTAGGGAGTCCTGGTTGAACTTTCAGTAGGACCATGGTGCACCTGGGAGGGTGACATTTGGCAGTGATGGAGTGAGTCATGTCATATGCAGGAAGAGTGTTCCCATAAGGGGGAAGAGCAAGTGCAAAGTTGGGAGCATGTCTGTGGTGGTCAGAAATTAATGAGTCCAGTTTGCCTGTGTCAGAGAGCAGCATAGCACTAAGAGGAGCCAGATCATATCAGATCTTGAAGGCTGTGGTGAGGAATTTATCCTTAACCGAGTGAGGTGAAGCCATGAGACGTTTTTGAGCAAAGGAGGCGTATGATCTAATATTTTGGAAAGATCACTGTGGCTTTGGGTCTGTTGAATGTCAGTGTTTAGGAACCAATACAGACATTTCCTGGGACATATCTGATTGTAGATATTCTTTTATTCTGCTCTTAGCCTCATTTATTTTTGATTTATTCATTTGTTGAACAAATGAATATTTGAGCACCTTCTGCTCTGTTCCAGAGACTTCCTAGGTGTTAGGGAGAGTGGAGCAAGGCAAATTTCTGCTTTCACAGAGTTTGCATTTAGTAAGCAATGATTATAGATGAATCATTGTTGGAGAAGACTCTTGAGAGTCCCTTGGACTGCAAGGAGATCCAACCAGTCCATTCTGAAGGAGATCAGCCTTGGGATTTCTTTGGAAGGAATGATGCTAAAGCTGAAACTCCAGTACTTTGGCCACCTCATGCGAAGAGTTGACTCATTGGAGAAGACTCTGATGCTGGGAGGGATTGGGGGCAAGAGGAGAAGGGGACGACAGAGGATGAGATGGCTGGATGGCATCACTGACTCAATGGATGTGAGTCTGAGTGACCTCCAGGAGTTGGTGATGGACAGGGAGGCCTGGCGTGCTGCGATTCATGGGGTTGCAAAGAGTCGGACATGACTGAGCGACTGATCTGATCTGATAGACGAACAAAGAGATGACACTGTGATTACAGAAATGCCAGTTTATTGTTAAAGTTAGTTGCAACACTTATAAAAAATTTTATACAAAAATCCGGTGAGGCCTACAGCAGTTCTTTGCTCAAAAAGTGGCACCCCCCCCCCATCTTTTTTTTTCACTGTACATGGCATATAGGATCTTAGTTCCCTGCCCACAGATCAAACCTGTGCCCCCTGCAGTGGAAGCTCGAAGTCTTAACCACTGGACCATAAGGGAAATCTGACACCCACCTTTAAAACTGGGAATTTCTCTACTTCCCAGAGTATATTGCCATTTGTCATCATGCAGATTTAAGAAAAGGAAAATTTCATAACCTAGGGTTCTGGAAAACATCAAATAGATGGAGAGTGCCATAGGCTTCCCTTGAACTGCCTCATTTACGTATATTTTCTGTTTGCCCACTTGCGGGCATTTGATTGTCAATCCTTATCATGCTCTTTGAGGAGTCCTTAGCTTGCCAGAGTAGGAATGGGGCAAATGGGAAGATGACAAGAAAGGCCTTTCCTTCAAGCTGTCTCACTGGGTCCTTGGTCCTCTGACTCATGGCTTCAAGACACTGAGCTTGTGGTTAAAGCTGGGTGGTAATGAGACCAGGATCCCCAGTTCCTTTGCCTGGCTGAGTAGTGTGGTTTGTACCGTGCAAGTCTCACTTCCCTAACACCACATCGGGCTTTTTTTTTATCTCCACGTTGGTCTTTTAAGTCACCTGTTGGCTCACCTGCTCTCACCAGGAAAGGCAGGAGGGCAGTGTGAGGGCTTTCCTCACCTCCAGAGATGGGTCTGACTGGGCTTTATATTTTTATTTTAGTCGTGCTGGGTTTTCGTTGTGGCACAGGCTCTCTAGTTGTGGCTCGCGGGGCTTCTCTTGTTGCGGAATGTGGACTCTCTAGTTGTGGCATATAGGGTCTGGTGCATGCAGGCTCGGGAGTTGCCGCACTTGGGCTCAGTTGCTCCCTGGCATGTGGCATCTTGGTTCCCTGACCAGGATCAAAGCTGCATGCCCTGCTTTGTGAGGCTGATTTTTTTTTTTTTTTTTTTGAGGCTGATTCTTAACCACTGGACTACCAGAGAAGTTCCCTGGCTGGGCTTTTTAGACAGCCAGGTGTTGACGTGGTCCTTGAAGGACTGGCTCCTGTGAATACACAGGTGTGTGTGTGTGTGTACTAAGTCTCTTCAGTCATGTCTGACTCAGTGACCCCATGGACTGTGTGTAGCCCACCAGGCTCCTCTGTCCTTCTCCAGGCAAGAATCCTGGAGAGGGTTTGCCATGCCCTCCTCCAGGGAATCGTCCCGACCCAGGGATCAAACCCAGGTCTCCTGCATTTCAGGCAGATTCTATACCATGTGAGCCACCAGGGAAGCCCTAGATAGACAGCTAGAGATGGCAAATAATGAGCCACCGTTGAGGCAGTTATCTGGTTTATTATTCAGCTTAATTCAATCACCAGGGATTAAACCAGTACCCCTTGCAGTGGAAGCACAGAGTCTTAACCAGGGAGGTCCCTGAGGGACCTTCTTATTCATCCATTCAGCAAGTGTTCTTTGAGTTCCTGTTATGTTAGGATCACAGTCTCCCTCATGAGCCCTATGTTGAGGTTGAAATAGTTTATAAGCCGATGGTTACTCCAGGGCATGCTGAGGATGGACTGTGTCAGAGCATGTTCAAGCCCTGAGGTAACAGAGATAATAGTGAGAATTGTCTTCTCAGAGAATGAGGAGCCAGGTTTGGAAAGAAGACTGCTGGAACTGCCCCAGGGCGATGATGCAGAGTTCCTGGAAATCAGGCTGTGGTCCTGATTTGAGTTAAAATAAGGGATACTATGGGCTAGTCAGAATTCTGTTTTGAACAAATACAATTGACCCTTGAACACAATGGGTTTGCATTCCTTGGGTCCAATTATATGTGGACTTTTTTTTTTCAATAGTATATTATACCTCAGGTCCAAAATGGGTTAAATCCTGAGATTTATAATGGTGGATACTGAGAAACCCTGTATTTGGAGGGTTGCCAATAAGTTATGTGTATATTTTTGACTGCATAGAGGGTCAGAGTCCCAACCCCCATGTTATCTGAGGGTCACCTGTATTTTTTTTTTTTTTTAATTACTAAAGATTATTTATTGCACAATACATCAGTTTGCCCCAAGAACAAAACAGATACTATTATCTTCAACTTCTAAATTCAGTACATAGTCAAATCCATTTTCTCACACTAAAGTTCTACAGTATTATGAGTAAACCTTTGTTATTAAGACAGGGAAACTTTATAACTTACAAATTTCTTAAAGAGTTCATGAAACAGCTTCATAAATCCTAGAAGGCACACATATTTCCTATCATAGTAAGTGCATTTAAGTACTTAATATTTAAAAAAGACAAGCTGTACAGAATACAAAAAGTACACATTTCATCCATTAAACAAATTTACAACTTTTACAATTAGTTATTACAGTAGAACCTACCTAACATTCACATCTAAAGAATTTACCCAGTTTAATGGAGTGAGCAAAAAACTGTGCTCATTTATTTGATAAGGCTAGTAAAAATGTATTTCACAGTATCAGTTAGTGTCTTGGAGCTTATATTGGAAACATCAAGTCACTTGGCTCACTATGAAAAATAATTCCTTCAAAGGGGAAGGATTCTGGGGGATAAAATCATTGGCTATACCTGGAAAGATCCAAAAATCTATAAAGAAATTTGATTCATTTTCAGAAACATTCTTAAATTGGGCAATCTGAATGAGACTCAGCAACCATGGAACATATTTTAGAAGACTTAATCTCCAAAGACTTTTATCTCAAAGTTTTCAAAATATGTTCCATGGAGTATTGGTGAACCTATGGAGGAGAATTAGAGGTCTGGATTTTGACTTGGATTTAATTGAATTCTTTTTGGGAAAACAAAACAAAACAAAACCAGTCCCATCATGCAACTGTGTTACTCCTCAAATTCCGATATACTTGTAATCACCATGCATTAACATGATTTTGTTGGCTGACTTCATAAACTTATTTAGTTATTGTGGTACATAAATTTATATAAGGAAATGTATAATGAGAAAATGATGGAGCAGGGGCGGGGTAGGGGGGGTACTGTGTATGTGTGTGTGTGTGCGCAGCACGTGTGTGTAGGTATTTTGAGTATAATTTTTACTTGGGAAAAAAACAGTTCTGCTGCTGAAAGAAAGTATGAATACCACAGATAAAGTCTGTTTCTAAAGAGCCTGCAAACGAGAGGAAGGGGCTTTCTCAGGTCACACAGCCATCAAGTGCACTGCCAGGTTGACAGGACAGAGACCCCAGTACTCCTCTTGTATAAACAGCTGCCTCCATCAGGAAAGTCAACCACTTATTAGTATTATATTAGGGGGTAAAATCCAAGCTACATTTGGTCGGACATTTTTCCTAAAAATTACTTAATTTGCATTCTGATTAAAGTCCCCAGTATCCAAAAATTCTGCCATCAATAAGCAGCAACTTCAATTGTATGCTTTGGTATTTCAGAAAATAGTATTTGTAACGTAACAATAATAAATCAGGAAATTATGTGGAATGTTAAAACACTTTTAAAGACATCAGGCCCTAGTTTATTATATGCTGAAATGTTAATATGCAGCATAAAATAAAATTTTACTTTATCAACAAAAATTTTAAAAAATGGCTCAAGTGCTGCTGAACACCATATCTATACTCTTTCCTGGCGTTTCAAATGAAATGCAGTGAAACAAAGTCAAGTCATCTCCTAATTTTCAAGGGTGTTTTGTATACATATGGTTAAAAGATTACATACTATTTTCTTAATCTAAGAAATTTGAAGACTCTGGGACCTCAGGAAGATGCCTTCAAATTAAGAAAATAAAAGCACCATAAACCAATGTTAAAGACTTATCATAATTTGGACATAAAATTTAGGGTCTATGATGAAGAAAAACTTTCATCTGAATCTCCAGGATGAATAAGTATTACTAAAAGCTATTTAGAACAGTTTCCCAGCTGTAAGAAAGCATTTCTAGAACAGCCAGGAAGACTCCCCAGCAGAAATCCATTTACAAGGCAAAGTCCTGCCTTAATTCATAGTCTTCACCCAAATTACACAGCATGGGGGGGGAAAAACACTTAAGCTAAAAAACATGTTCCAAAACACACTGTTAAAGTTAGGAAATAATTAGGGCTTATTTCAAGTAAAAACTATTAAAAGAGCAATAGTCAACCACAAGGGGGCACACATATTCCTTAGATCCCAGCAGAAAGACTAATTTTAGTAGTAACATGCACTCTGATGTATTATACATTTTCAGTTAAGATTTTCTCTCACATGGCTACAACTTTTTAAAATTCAAGGTTTATTTTAAACCTAACTAAATAGATTCCAGAATACTCTTGCCCTGAAAAGTAACAGTGTTTCAGAAGCCCCCGCAAATGTTAACTCAGCAAAGAATTCAAGAGCAATTAGTCCTAATATGTATTAGAACAGATAAATAATAGGAAAATATAGTCTAAAATGGTAGCAAAGTTTAGTTTATCCGAAGTGGAAGACAGGGAAAATTTATCAAAATAAAAGGACAAACTGTCAGAATAGCAAAAATAAGAGGGTGGAGGGGAATTGCTGTGTCTGTGCTGTAACTCCCTGCCCTCTTTCCCCATGACTGAAGTATGTGTAGCCCACACCAGCAATGGAACACTTCACCAGGAGGTCACGGCCTGTGGGGCTGGCCTGCCTCATCAGCCATGTTAAGAATATAGTTAGCCATATCATCTTCAGTAGGTGCATCTGACACCACCCAAGATTCATTCGCTCCAGTCATCTGTAGGCGACAAATAGGGCAATTCCTGTGTCGATCACTCCACTTGTCAATGCACTTCTGACAAAAGCTGTGAGCACAGGGCAGGATAAGGTCAGCCCGACCATCCATACAAATACAGCACTCTTCCTCGTCAGTCAGCTGCTTGACCCTTCCCATCCAAAGACTAGCCTGACAAGATGTTACAGATGCTGAGTTTTCATCAGGGTCTTCAGAGGTGGAGCTCTGTGCCAATACTCCTGCTGCTTGACTTGTGATGTCTTTATAAAGCTGGATAAACTGGTACAAATTCATGATCCGTGATGCTTTCACAATGCCGCTGCTTTTGTTAATCTTGGTACAGACCACTCGTACAACCACTTTCCAAAAGGCAGAGGAATCAGACCCAGGTTGTACCTCAAAGAGAAGATGTTTTTCCTGGCCAGAAGCCACTTTAGCAGTTACATCATTAAGTTCTGCTACTCTTCCAAGAAATTCTTCATAAGTTAAGGAGCCACTTTCTCGAACCAACGTGACATGTTTTGCTACTTTTTCTGGTAACTTGTTAAGAACCAACTGTGTCTGATCCGAAATTTGCTGTCCCATGATGAGATGATGTCTTATGAAATCCAAAGAGTGTTGCTTCACATAGTTTCCCAAGTTCAAGGCATCGCGCTTCCGGGAGCCGCGGCGCCGCCTCAGCCTCACCCACCTGTATTTTTAAAGTCGTCTTCTGTTCCCAGCCCTGGGCTGGGTGATTGAGGACCTAGGAGTATCTGAGCTATCTTGGGCCTTTCACTCATGGAGCTAGCTCACGTGGTCAGGGCTGTGATGGTGGAAGCCCAGAGAGTTGTGAGCCTAGAGAATGTGCCTGACTCTCCCTGGTGGGGAGAGAGCAAGCATCACTTCCTGAAAGAGTATTTTGATAGAAGTATGAGTGAGAGGCAGAGGAAGATGGCTTTTGTGTTGAGGACAGATGGTGGACTGTGCTAGGAGAGCATGCTGTAAGACACTCAGTGGGTTTGGACCTGGCATTTAGGAGGGCAGCCTGGGGAGGTGGCATAGAGGGAGGGGCAGTGGGCACAGTGAGCACTTGCACACCAGGCAGCTGGGGAGCTGGGTCTTTACCTGAGGGCAGTGGGGAGCCCTGGCTGTTTTAAGCTAGGGACTAAATGATCAGATTCATGTTTTAGATCATAGTTTCCCAAGACCGTAGATGCTTTCCAGGTGGGGAGCAATGAGAAGTACTTTTAGGTGGAATAAAAATAAGACCTGAACCCACATTGAATCATTTAGTAAGACAGTTAATTTCCTTTTTATTTGCACATATTGTCTTTTAACTGGGTCATGGAGAAAGTTTCACTTTAGTGCTACTGTGTCTTGAACACCTTTCTGAAATTCTCTAGTCTCTGTGTTTGGCAGGGAGAACAGGCTTTAGGCTTAGCCTGCAGGAGGCAACAGGCAAGTTCCAATCATGTTGGAACTTAGTTAACATTGTTTTCCTTTTAATTTTATGGTTACTTTCTATTTATAACAAGTGAAGTGAAAGTTGCTCAGTCCTGTCTACTGTGGAATTCTCTAGGCCAGAATACTGGAGTGGGTAGCCGTTTCCTTTCTCCCAGGGATCTTCCCTACTCAGGGGTTGAACCCAGGTCTCCCACATTACAGGTGGATTCTTTACTAGCTAAGCCACAGGGAAGCCCTATTTATAACAAACTAATCTTTAGAGTTTTAACTTCTGAAATGTTTAAAAGCAAAAGAAGTGCCTCTTCAGTAAAATTTCCAGTGAATTTAAAGAAAAATACCAAATCGGTTGTTCTGATGTGGAGATGGTGAGAAGTCATGAAGTTAATGAGGGAAAGGTTAACGTTTGAGGATACTGTTTGGTATGAATCATTTCCTTTTGTGATTTGTATGAAAAGAGGGATTGGAGGTCAAGAGACAGGAGAGGAGGCTGGGGCAAATATTCAACTTTATTATTTTTATTTTTTTTTTTTTTATTATTTATTTTTTTAAGATTCAACTTTAGAGGGCAGTGTTCTGGCCCAGGCTAGGGGGCTCTGGGGAGGGAGAAGGGATAGATTGAAGAGATAATATTCAGAAAGTAGAAAGATCAAGAGTTTGGTGCCTAGTGGGAGCTAGAGGAGGCTAGCACAGGTCTAGGGAAAGACCCTGAGGCCAGTTCGTGACATGGTGGATGTGAAGGGCTCAGAGGACATCGGGGGAAGATATCTAGGAGGCTTGTGGCACATGAGGGTGTCTAGTTCTGGGAGAAAGTTGGGGACTGGAGACAGATGGGGTTGTCATCTACAGAGACAGGAAGTGAGATCGTGGAAGATAAAAGGACCAGAGAGAGTGCATAGAGGGAGAAGGAAAGTGGGCCTTTGGCTGAACCCTGATGATTGACACCAGCATTTGAGGGGTGAGCCCAGTAAGGGGAGCCTGCAGAGGGGCAGGTGGAGAGGTTAGAGAAAAACCAGGAGTGATGTGGCAGATACCGAGGGTAGAGCATTTCCCTAGGCAGAGAGAAGTCAGTGTGGTAAGAAGTCTTATGGGTAAGGACCAGAGACTGTCCACAGAATTTGCTATGAAAGGTGATCAATGACCTTGGCAAGCAGTGTAGACTGGAAACGGCTCTGGGAGTCATTGTCACAGTGACACAGCCAAGAGAATGGATGAGATGGCCTGGGGGAGTCGTCGTATAGAGAAAGACAGGAACCAAGGATCGAGCCTAAAGGAGAGAGAGTGTTCAGAGGCTTGGCAGAGGCTAGCAAGGAGGTCTGGGGAGGGGGAGCCCAGGTCGGCTCCCAGATACTGGTTGGGTGGATGGTGGTGCCATCACTGATATAGGATGGCTACTGGGGAGGCCCGGCCAGGGTGGAAGGGCGTGTTCACAGAGCAGAGGGGGCGGTGATCAGCCAGGCAGAGCTGAGGTCAGATTTAGGGATGGAGAGCATGGTGTCTGGATTTGGGGGGTTCAGAACACTGGTTCCCCAACCCCCCTGACCCTGCAGGTAGAGGAGGAGCGGCGGAGTGCAGCGGGCAGTGAGAAGGAGGAAGAGCCCGAGGAGGAAGAGGAGGAGGAGGAGGAGGAAGAGTATGATGAGGAAGAGGAGGAGGAAGATGACGACCGGCCCCCCAAGAAACCCCGCCACGGAGGCTTCATTCTGGATGAGGCTGGTATGTGACAGGTCCGGCGAGTGCTGAGCGGACTCTGGACTTCCATCTTTGGTTCTATTTCTCCAGTGTATTGTACTTGTTAAGCTTTTCCTTTTGGTAAATGTCAGACACTCAGCGGTAGGGTAGTCTACGGTGCCCTGTGTGTCAATAGTAGTGAACAGCTCAATGCTGCACTTGTTTTGTGTATTCCTCCTCACTCCCACCCACCACCAGAAGACGTTGAAGCAAATCTCAAACACATAATTTTACCCCCAAATATTCCTCTGAATAACCTGTAAAATAGATCCTTTTAAAACACAGACTTAAAATACCATTGTCATGCTTTTAAAAACTAACGCTGTGTTGTGCTAGTCCTGAAGAGCGCAGGTGACGTAGAAGTAGGCAGCTGGACAGGGCAGCGGAGGCGGACAGATCCTGGCCTGGCTCTGTTCTTTCCCCAGGGGCCCTGGGCAAGTGGCTGCCTATCTCTCTCGGCCTCTTTCCTGTTCTGTACAAGGCAGCGGGCAGGTCTGCCTACTTCAGCAGGAATGTTTTCAGGGATTTGAGGGATCAAGCGTGTAAAGCACATCAAGTTGGTGGCAACCCAAAATGTAATGGCCAGCCTGCAGTAAGCCCTTAGAAAACAGGGCTGTTATTTATTCACGTTATGTGGGCCCACATCATATCTACTGTTCTGTAACTGCTTTTCTGTTCAACGATTGTGGAGGTGTATATAACGTAGATAGCTTAGGTTAAATGAGTTAAATGTAAGAAAAGTTTTCTGAACTTTTGGCAGGTCCTCAATAAATTTTAACTGTTAGCATCATCATCATAGAAATATGTTTTTTCTGACGGCTGCTTAGTGTTCCATTCTAAAATGTGCTTTATGGAACCAGTCTCTTGGTGGACGTTGAAATTATATGTAATTTTCGGTAGTGTAAGCAGCATTACCATGAATATCTTCATATATATTTAAACACACATATGCAAGTCATTACCTTGGCTGGGGGTTCTTAATCTTTTTTGTGCTGTGGCCCCTTTTAGAGTCTGCTGAAGCCTCTGGAAGTGTGAGTCCCTGACCCTTCTCAGAATCACGTTGTGAAATGCATTAAAAAAAAGTACATAGGATTCCAAAGCAAACAATTATGGTGAAATACGGTATCTAAATATTAAAAGAACAGTGTAATGTGGATTTCTTTGGTGGGCTAATGGTTAAGAGTCTGCACTTCCACTGCAGGGAGTGTAGGTTCAATCCCTAATTGGGGAAGTTCTATATGCTGTGCAATGCAGCCAAAAAAAAAAAGAACACTGTGATGTATGTGCTGCTTTTTTTTAGCGTATTGAAAAAGCAGAGTTTAATGGGGGATCTGTTAAGAATCTAATTTTGAAGTAGCAATGACTGTGAGTAATATTTTGAGGTATCTGTAGTGATACTAAGCGATGAAAGTACCAGACTTCACAGCTTAACACTGCTGTGGTTTGTTGCCATTGTTCATGATTGATATAAATACTTAGAGATTAGTGAAAATGAAGATGCAGTTTTTTTATCTAACATAGACCGTGAAGATTTTCTACATGGTAAATCTCTAAGTCAAACTGTTGGACAAAGGGGATACATATATTTTTAAAGCTTTTTGATACCTTTGGCCAAATATAAGCTCCCAGAAAGGTCACACTACTTGATACTCCCACCATCTGTACAAGCGATGCTTGTCCCTGTGCTTGTTGCCTGTGCCCAGGCAAAGGGGAGTGACTTGGAACCCCTCGTTTTCTTGGGACCCTCTTACCAGAGAGGAAATCAGGGAACAGAAGGGCAGGAGATGCCCTGGGTATTCTTGGTTCTCAGAGAGCTTCAGGCCTTTTCTCAAAGGCCGAGGGGGAGGGAGTCTTTGCTTAGAGAAAAGGTCTTAGCAGATGGACTCAGATCAAGAGAGTGGATAACATGCCATCTGTCACAGATGGTGGTCACTAGGGACACCCACTTAGTGGTGGTGGGAGTGTCACTGGGTACTGCCTGTGGGAAAACTATGTGGCAGTGCCCATTAACATTCACCATGCAGGGACCCTTAGAACCAGCAATTCCCTCTGGGGAATTCACCCCCTGGTACATAAAGATACGAGAACAGATGCTTGCTGCAGTCTGGTGTGCAAATGTTTGGTGACTTCAGTATGCACTCTTGATTAGAGCCTGGTATAATGAACTCTGGGCTTCCCTGGTGGTTCAGCAGTAAAGAATCTGCCTGCAATGCAGGAGCCGTGAGTTTGATCCCTGGGTCAGGAAGATCCGCTGGAGAAGGAAAGGGCAGTCCACTCCAGTATTCTTGCCTGGGAAATCCCATGGACAGAGAAGCATGGCAGGATACAGTTTATGGGGTTGCAAAAGAATCGGGCCTGACTTACCTACCAAACAACAGCATAGTGAACTACAGGGCCGATAATCAGGTAGCACGTGAGGCACGTGCCTCTGTGGAAGAGCTCCAAGCTAGTCTTATTGCTTAAAGAAAGAGTGTGAGACAGAACAATGGGTTAAAAAATTATGTGGCAGGAAAATAGTAGTGGGGGGTTTATAGGCATTTCTTATGTGTGGCCAGATTATCTCTAGAACAGAAGCTGGTCGCACAGTTGCATCTGGGAAAGGGGACTGAAAGGGCTTAGAAATGGGAGGGAGACTCATTGAACACGTAGCTCTTCTGTACACTTTGGAATTTTTTGCCATGTTAAGTTTTTAGTATAGTATTTAGTACATACAAAAGAGTATCTGTAATGTAACAAAGAGGTTAGGTGCATGGATCCTGGAGCCAGATTGCTTCTCAGGTACCAGTTGAGAGCCTTTGGGCAAGTTAGATGACCTCTGTGTGTCTTGAATCTCTTACTGTGAAATTAGGATGGTGGTACCTCCCTTAGGGTGGCCAGGAAGATTCAGTGAGGAATCGGGCAAGGACTCAGAGGAGGAGCAGGGCACCTGGGACCCTCACATTAAGTGTTGGCTGTTAGAAATGTAAGAGAATAATAATAAAACCAACAAACCATGAATCTTGTCTTTAAAAAAAAAAAATGATGTACCAGTCTTCCCTTAATAGTTAGGAGGGAACTTTTTTGCTTGCTTATTTGGATCTTGTTTTTAAAATGGATCTGTGGGTGGTGGGAGGGAGGGATGACTTTTAGAATCAGGTGGATCCACACATGAGACTGTCCCTGGGGCCTAAAGCAGCTCTGAGGCCTTGGGCGGGAGCCTCGTCTGTCTGAGCCTCAGGGTCCTGATCTGGGAGCTGGGGGTCCATAGTAGCCACTGCCTGGAGGAGATACCTTCTGGGAGCTGGTGTGACGAGGTCACCTTTGCCCTGGCTGCACCGCTGACCACTCGGCGTTTCCGTTTCAGATGTGGATGATGAGTATGAGGATGAGGACCAGTGGGAGGATGGAGCAGAGGACATCCTAGAGAAAGGTGAGGGGGGCCCACCTCCGGGAGGCCGCCAGGGGTGTGGCTGAGAGGGTCTTGAGAGCCCACCCACCCCCACACTGTCCTGCCCCTCACCTCCTCACCTTGCTTCTTTCTGTCGTTGCCAGAGAGACCAGCTCTGCACCCTTTTCCTTTTAGGCCCATGAGCTGGGGGGTTGGGGGCTCTGGGGAGAGGACTCTGGGATCCCAGGGCCCCAGTGAATCCCTTCTGGGGGTTGGTGGGAGCAGGCTGTATCCCAAGATACCCCCCACTTCTTGGGCCAGTGCCACCCCTTCCCTGTTATTTTCCGTTCTGTGCGCCTCATACATTTCGGCTTCTCCCCCAACCACCCGGTGCCTGGCCTTTACTTTTGATTTTCAACCTTCTTGTGTCCCTCCCTTCCCCTGTCCCCAACCCATTGGTTGATTTCGCTGCTATAATTTGGCTCATACTTTGTCTGCCCTCGCCCACCACCACCACCACCACCACCACCACCACCACCACCACCACCTCTTCCTCCAAGTAGAAGAGATTGAAGGTAAGAGCTTGAAAGTGTGATTCCCCACCCTCCTCCCATGTCCTGACATCTCCTCCTTCCTGCCCGTGGCACCCTCCCTCACCCCTGGCCCCTGTCCAGCCCTGGGGGCTCTGACTCATTCAGGGCCCACAGGCAGGGGGTTCTGGGGCCAGATCTGGCCTGGGAAAGTATGTGTGTGTTTATTTGTGAATGTTGTGGGATGCAGGGGGTGAGGGGCTGGGTGAGTGGCGTGGGATGGAGTTCAGGGTGTGCTTAGACAGTGGTTATGAGTGGACACGGAGCAGGATGCTGAGCGGGCCAGACCAGGGGCTGAGGGTTGGGGGTTTCCTCAGTGAGGTGTCTCTTGCCCCAGGACCCAACTCTGACCCCCAACCCCTCACTGCTTTCTCCAGGCCCCCACTCCTCATCTCCCCTTACTCACCCTGCCTGCCCATTTCTTTGCAGCCTCCAACATCGACAATGTTGTCCTGGATGAAGACCGGTCTGGGGCTCGCCGCCTGCAAAACCTCTGGAGGTGAGCTGAGATGGTAAAGGGTGAGACCATCTTCCATGGGGAGATCTGGGGGCAGGTCGGCCCACCCTCCTCTCCTCAACCTTCCATTCTCATTCACTATCTCTCACACACCCCAGGGACCAGCGAGAAGAAGAACTGGGCGAGTATTACATGAAGAAATACGCCAAGTCATCTGTGGGAGAGACGTAAGGGTGTATGCTGGGCTGGGGTGGGGCTGGGAGCATGTGGTCCCTTAGAAGGGTTGGGGTCTGACAGACCCCCTTCCTGCCTGACTGCGCCTCTCTCTCCAGGGTGTATGGAGGGTCTGATGAGCTCTCGGATGACATCACCCAGCAGCAGCTGCTCCCAGGAGTCAAGTAAGAGAATGGGACAGGAGGGCTTAGGTGGGAATTTTTATGGGGTGATGTGCCCACATGGCTCACTCCCTGAAGTGAATCAGGTCACAGGGTTGCGCAGACGGAGTGGTGGCTGGTGGGGAAAGAAGGGAATGGCAAGTTGGTGCTTTTCTCTCCTTCCTCTGCCTGCGGATGGCAGGATGGAGAAGGGAGAGGGTGTGGAGGGAGAGGAGGAGGGGGTGGGTGTGGTGATTTGTGTGTTTCCCATGAGGAGATAGATTTACTAAAGGGCTTCTTTTTCCTCTCCTGTCAGGGATCCCAATCTGTGGACTGTCAAATGTAAGGTGTGTGCCCTGGCCTCATGGCCTGAGGGAGGCAGAGGAATGGAAAAGCGGCCTCGTCGGGGGAGCTCGTCCTCTGTCCTCCCCGGTCTCCTTGACCTGTCGTCTCTTAGTCCTTCTTCCTCTGCCTCTGCATCCTTCTCTCTCTCCTTGCCCCCCCCTGTTTACCCCTCCATCTCCCTCCCTCAGTGTCTCTCCCAGGTTTTCTTGCTGTCTATGCCTCTTGCTCTCTAACCCCTCCATCTCTCTTGTTCTTCTCTCTCTCCTGTTTTATTTATTTTTCTCTTTTTTTGACCGCACTGTGTAGTTTGTGCAGTCTTAGTTCAACCAGGGATCGAACCCAGGCTCCCAGCAATGAGAGCACCGAGTCCTTTCTAACTACTGGACAGCCAGGAAAATTCCTGCTGTCGTAATTTATCTTTTGCCCAATGACACTGTCTTTCTTTATTTTTTAAATTGAGGTGTAATTGACTTACAATATTATGTAAATTTCAGGTGTACAACATAGTGATTTGCAGTTTTTAAAGATACTGCTTTCGTAGTTATTATAAAATATTGGTTACGTCCCTTGTGCTGTGCAGAGTGTCCTTACAGCTTTATTTTATTTTATACATAGTTGTTTGTAGCTCTTAATCCCATACCCTATCCTGCCCTCCCCAGCTCTGTCTTCCTTGCTGCTCTCCCCTGCCCACTTTTCTATGTCCTGTTCTCCATCTTGTCATCTCTCTTAAGCCTGCCTTTATTCTTCCAGATTGGGGAGGAACGGGCCACAGCCATTTCCTTGATGCGCAAGTTCATTGCCTACCAGTTCACAGACACGGTAAGTTGGATAGGCAGGCAGCCTCGGGGTGAGAGATGGGTAAAGCCCAGAGTGAGAGACAGAACAGGTTCAGGGGTACCAGGTACCCCAGCTGAGCAGCACTGCCTGTTAAGTGAGCTGCTTCAGCTAGAAAATGACCCCTTTCTAGGTTGAAGGGTTCTTCTGTGCCTGTCGAGGTGCTGTCTTCATTCTCTCTGCATTTCTGGCAGGGTTCCCCAGCCCCTGCACCCCTCGGAAAGTCAGCCATCTCTCTTTCTGAGCCTTTTCTGCCTGAGAGTGAGTTCTTCCTGTTCACCAACCCTGGTGGGCAGCTGTCACCCTCTTACTGTTTGGTTGGGAGTCCTAGCATAGGGCAGTGTGGCTAAGTGCATCACAGAACAGGCCTGTCAGGAGAATTCCTTCCTTCTCTTTTTCAGTGTTATCAGAGTCCATTGAGCCCCTCCTCTGGGGTGCTCACAGCATTTGGAGATGATGAGGGTACAGCAGTGACCATGCCAGAGCTGGTCCCTGCCCCGTCATAGCTCGCTTACATGCAGCACATAAAACATGAAGTAATGCTGACTGCATGCAGGGCAGCAGATGCTGCAGGAAGGGCACAGATCTATCTTTAGACTGTTGAGTTTTGAATCCTGCCCCTGCGGCTTCCTCGCTCTTTGACCTTGATCAAGCCACTTCCCCTCTCTGTGCCCCTTGCTTTCACATCAGCATCTTTAGAATTAAGTTATGTTTGACTTAATTAAGTTAAAATTGACTTAAGTTAAGTTGGACTTAACATGTCCAACTCTAAGTCAGGGCTTGTTCTACAGCTTGTGTTCAGTACATGTCATTGTTTTCAGAGGCGTAATTGTTAGTTTTGGAACCAAGGCGTGCTGACTGGTAACTTTCTCACTGAATGTAATTAGTATTAGACCAAGTGCATTGCTTTTACCTACCAGAGCAGTGGGTGTGTGTCAGTGGGACCAGTGGACAGTTGCAAGATGTATAGATCGTGATTTTAAATGTGCTCAGATTTCTGCTTTGTGCCCTGGGGAAGATTCTAGTAACCTCATTTGAGATAGGACTGAAATGGTACATGTGTATCATAAAAGTCAAAATCTCTCCATACCCAAGTCCCATTTTCCATAAGTAATGATTGTTGGTTCGTGTGCCTCGGCTTCATGGGTGGCTCTGTGGTAAAGAATCCACTTGCCAGTGCAGGAGCCACAGGAGATGCAGGTTCGATCTCTGGGTTGGGAAGATCCCCTGGAGGAGGAAATGGAACCCACTCCAGTATTCTTGAGGGGAAAATCCCATGGACAGAGGAGCCTGGCGGGCCACAGTCCATGGGCTTGCAGAGTTGGACGTGACTGAGGGACTGAGCACACAATTTTGTGTGTCTTTCCAGACCATCTTCCCTGCATACTGAAAAATGTGCCGTTTGTTAAGTCGCTTCAGTTGTGTGACTCTTTGTGACCCCATGGACTGTGGCCCACCAGGCTCTTCTGTCCATGGGATTCTCCAGGCAAGAATACTGGAGTGGGTTGCCATTCCCTCCTCCAGAGGATCTTCCTGACCCAGGGATTGAACCCAAGTCTCTTACATCTCCTGCATTGGCACGTGTATTCTTACCACTGGCACCACCTGGGAAGCCCCATTTTGGGTATGTGTATTGTCAAACCCAGGAAAACACAGAATAAAAACTTGAATTTCTATGTTTAAATGATTATTAAAATATCTCATACCTAATCAGATCAGATCAGTCGCTCAGTCGTTTCCGACTCTTTGCGACCCCATGAACTGCAGCACGCCAGGCCTCCCTGTCCATCACCAACTCCCAGAGGTCACTCAGACTCACATCCATCGAGTCAGTGATGCCATCCATCCATCTCATCCTCTGTCGTCCCCTTCTCCTCCTGCCCCCAATCCCTCCCAGCATCACAGTCTTCTCCAATGAGTCAACTCTTCGCATGAGGTGGCCAAAGTACTGGAGTTTCAGCTTTAGCATCATTCCTTCCAAAGAAATCCCAGGGCTGATCTCCTTCAGAATGGACTGGTTGGATCTCCTTGCAGTCCAAGGGACTCTCAAGAGTCTTCTCCAACACCACAGTTCAAAAGCATCAATTCTTCGGCGCTCAGCCTTCTTCACAGTCCAGCTCTCACATCCATACATGACTACAGGAAAGACCATAGCCTTGACTAGGCAAACCTTTGTTGGCAAAGTAATGTCTCTGCTTTTGAATATGCTATCTAGGTTGGTCATAACTTTCCTTCCAAGGAGTAAGCGTCTTTTAATTTCATGGTTGCAGTCACCATCTGCAGTGATTTTGGAGCCCAGAAAAATAAAGTCTGACACTGTTTCCACTGTTTCTCCATCTATTTCCCATGTAGTGATGGGACCAGATGCCTGGTATTTAAAAAAAATAAAATGGTATTATATACATAGCGTTCTGCAGAGAGCCTTTTCTCAGCACCATGATCATCTTTCCATGCCCAGGAAGTATAAGTATAAAGTTGTTTCCATTTTTCGCTATTAGGAACAATACTGAAACAATCTAGTTGCTTTTTAAAAAATTGAAATGTAATTCACATACTATATAAAAATATATTGCTGGATTTGATGTTCTGTTTCATTAAACGTTTTTGCATCTATGTTTATAAGGGATTTAGTCTGTAGTTTTCTTATGTTGTCTCTGTTAGGTTTTGGTATCAGGGTAGCAGTGGATTCATAGGACTGATTGGGAATGTCCCCCTTCTATTTTTTGGAAGCTTTTGTGAAGGAGTGGTGTTAATTTTTAGATGTTTGGTAAATTTCACCAGTGAAGCCATCTAATCCTGGGCTTTGGGTGAGTGGGTGGGTGTGCGTGTGTGTTTTTTGATTATTAGTTCAAAATTGTTACCTTGTATAGGTCTATTAAGATTTTCTATTTCTTTTTGAGTCAGTTGTAATAGTTTATGTCTTTCTACAAAAAGGAAATATTTAATTTAGGTTAATTTATTGGCATGCAGTTATTCACAGTATGCCTTAAAATTCTCTAAGTTTGGTTGGTAGTAATGTCCTTTCTTTCATTCCTGATTTTGGTAATTTGAGTTTTTTCTCTTTTTTTCCTTGCCTTGGTCAGTCTGGCTAAAGATTAGTCAAATTTATTTTCAAGCAACCACCTTCAGTGGTCTTCCCTGTTGTTTTTCTAACCTCTGTTTCACTTATTTCCAGTCTGATCTTTATTGTTTCTTCCTTCTGCTTGCTTTGGGATTCATTTCCTCTTTCTTTTCTGTTTTCTTAAGATGGAAATTTAGGTTATTGATTTGAACAAATTTTTAAGTTGGTGTTTGCAGGTGTAAATTAACCTCTGAGCACGTTTTTTTCCTATGATAATAACTGCAGTGCACATTCTTGTGATGGGGTCATTGCACGACATGTTTCTGTGGGAAAATCCCTAGAAGAGAGCTGGCTGAGGTGGCAGTCGTTCCTGGCACTAGCAGTCACGTCTCACTGTCTCTGCCCACCGGCTTGGCCCTCCAGCCCCTGCAGATCAAATCGGTAGTGGCGCCGGAGCACGTGAAGGGTTACATCTACGTGGAGGCCTACAAGCAGACCCATGTGAAGCAGGCCATCGAGGGTGTGGGCAACCTACGGCTTGGCTACTGGAACCAGCAGATGGTGCCCATCAAGGAGATGACAGATGTGCTTAAAGTGGTGAAGGAGGTGGCCAACCTGAAACCCAAATCCTGGGTCCGCCTCAAGCGGGGCATCTACAAGGATGACATCGCCCAGGTGCCTGGGGCTGGGCTGGGGCAGCTGAGGAGGCCAGGGCTCTCTGTTCTGTCCTCCCTTCTCTATGCTTTATCCTTTCCAGCCCTCTAATTAGTCAGAGAGCAGAACCCACTCAGGTCAGGTGAAGCAGAGTCTGGACTTGGTTGCAAACACACAGGAAATGGGGGACCATCTTCTGTGGGTGTTCGATGAATGTCAGGTAATGATCTGAAGATGGTGAGGAAGTGATTCATGTGAAGTTCTCGGGGAAGAGGTGCGGCAGAAAGCAGCATGTGAGCCAGGATGGGTGAAGCAGAGTGAGCGAGGGTGAGATGGCAGGAGGAGCTCAGGGAGGCAGTGGGGGCCTGTAGCCCATCCAAGAACTTTGCCTTTTACTGGAATAAGATGGGAGGCTCCAAGGGAAGCTTGGATTTTAATAGGATTACTCTGCTGACTACATGGAGATCAGACCACTGATTCTCCAGCAGGGGTACCCCCAGGGGACCTTTCACATAGAATGGAGACATTTCTGGTGGTTTGAACTGGGAAATGAGTTGATTCTGACTTTCAGTGGATAGAAGTCAGGGATGCTGCCAACATCTGACAAGGCTTGGGACAACCCCGCACAACAAAGGATCAGCTGCCTAAGGAAACCCTGCAATAGACAAGAGGGGGCCACAGGAGCAGGGAAATTTGAGCAGACTGCTGTCTGGGTGGCAGGTGACGGTGGACAGGACTGAGGTTGCAGTAGTAGAGGGGGAGAAAAAGTCAGAGTTGTTGAAGGCAGCGCTGACAGGTTTGCTTCCAGGTTGGATGTGGGTGTAAAAGAAAGGAGTGAAGAATGCCTCCCACGTTGTGTGCCTGAGCAAAAGGAACAATGGAGGGGACCTGTGGGGAGAGGAGCAGGTTTGGAGGCAATCAGGAGGTTAGCTGCAGTTGTGCCGGGTTTGACGGACCTTTTAGACATCCAGGTGGACTTGTCACGTCGTCAGTGGGTACTTAATTTCAGGCTGGAGGGAAGATAGGCTGGAGATTGAATCTGAAGGAGTTGTCAGCAGTTTCATTTCCTCTCATCATGCTCTGTCCCTGGCCCTTCCTGGCATCTCTTTGCCCTCCCTGTGTCTGGAGTTGGGGAGGGAAGGCTGGGGCCTTGCTGACCTCCTGACCGGACTTCTCAGGTGGATTATGTGGAGCCCAGTCAAAACACCATCTCCCTGAAGATGATCCCACGCATCGACTATGACCGCATCAAGGCCCGCATGAGCTTGGTACTGTGGGGATGTGCTGCTGGGAGCCGGGAGGGAGTGCTTGATCCCTGCTGGTGGCCAAGCCCTCGTCCCTCACCCTTGCCATCCATGCCACTTTTCTTACACAGAAAGACTGGTTTGCCAAAAGGAAGAAGTTTAAGCGGCCCCCACAGAGGCTGTTTGATGCAGAAAAGATCAGGTGAGTGTCCTTGGGCTGGGCTGGGTACCCAGATCTGTGGTGTAGGATGTCCCTTTGCAGATTCTCCTGTAGAGCTGGGCTCCTAGAGCCATTGAAGATTTAGTTTATGAGTGGTTAACTTGGCAGTATGGCTTTAGTTAAGTTATTTAACATACCTATGCCTCAGAGTTTCCTCTGCTGCAAAGATCAGTAAGAGTAACCCCGCTTCCTAGGATGGCACTGAGACTCAAAAGAATTAATGTGTGTGTGTGTGCCCAAAATAGCACTTGGTACCTAGTCAGTGTGATGAATGGTGTCAGGTATTGAAATGAGGTTTATCGACACATCAGGCCTTATAGTCTCTTTGCTGATCGCCTAATGCCTGGACACCTCAGATGGGGGTACAGAGCCCCTTCTGCTCAGGATGTCTCTGTCCCCTCCCTCTCCCCTAGCTGAGTGGACCTCTGGAGCACTCCGGGGTTTCCATTGTCCCAGGGCTTCTGGGGACTCCAGCGGGGAGGGTAGGCGAGGAGGATAAAGAAACAAAAGCAGCCAGTGACACTTGCCCTCTGGTCCTGCTCTGGAACACATCGTAAATGTGAACAGCCAGTTTTTTCATTCTGATAAAGGCTGGATTGTAGAATGAGCCTTTAGATGTGCTAGGCTGGGCTAATGCCTCCAGGCCAGGCCAGATTAATACTTCACATGCCTGAATTGGACTCATTGACAGCACTGGTCTCCCCCCAACTGGAAATCCCCTTATTGAGAACAAACCAGAGCGACCCTTCCCTGCCCCGCAGATGTCGGCCTGATGCAGTGCCCAGACCTGCCCAGCTGAGCACACTGGAACCCCTCTCCCTAGATGCACCGTGTGCATGAGAAGATGATTGGCAGGAGGAACTCAACCTGCTCTGCACACTCCCCTTTTTGAGAAGTGGACAGGCTTTCCCTCCCCACTCTAGCAGCATGGGGCAGGGTCTGAGGGTCCCCCTGCCCCACCCCACATGCAGGCCAGTAGAGTTAAAGCACAGGCTTGGGAGTCCTAACCCCTGCATTTGAACCTTGACTCTTAGACTCGTAGGCTTGGCCAACTTGGCCATATCATGTACCCTCCCTGAGCCTCATTCTCTCACTTCCCTGGAAAATGAGGGTCATATTACTGATGTCATGGGCTTTGGAGAGGGAGTCAGTGAGGTCACATGTGTGTGAGTGTTAACTGTTAGCATGGTCTGATACTTTGTCTAGCTCGTACTCACCGAGTGCCTGCCGTGTGCCAGGCACTATTGTAGGGTAAATAGTGAATAAGAGATGCTAAGTCCGTGGCCTTCTGGAGCTGCCATTGTAGGGAGATGTATCAAACAGGAGCTTATCAGAGGGTGTTAATGAGCCGTCATTAAAAATAAAGCAGGGAGGGGGGCAGCAGAGTGCAGAGGGGCAGGAGCAGTGTACCCTTCCATCGAGGCAGGGCCTTCTGTAGGGAGATGTATCAAACAGGAGCTTATCAGAGGGTGTTAATGAGCCGTCATTAAAAATAAAGCAGGGAGGGGGCAGCAGAGTGCAGAGGGGCAGGAGCAGTGTACCCTTCCATCGAGGCAGGGCCTTCGGTAGGGAGATGTATCAAACAGGAGCTTATCAGAGGGTGTTAATGAGCCGTCATTAAAAATAAAGCAGGGAGGGGGCAGCAGAGTGCAGAGGGGCAGGAGCAGTGTACCCTTCCATTGAGGCAGGGCCTTCAGGCTTGATGAGAGGTCACTCCCACCCAGAGCGGGTGTTTGGGATAGGATGGCTCAGGCATCCCGTGTCCACTTCCCCCTTTTCCAGCAGAGGAGACTGAGGCCCAGCAAGCCTCTTAACACCCTCTTCTCTCCCCCACAAAATCCCAGATCCCTGGGGGGTGACGTTGCCTCCGATGGTGACTTCCTCATCTTCGAGGGGAACCGTTACAGCCGGAAGGGCTTTCTGTTCAAGAGCTTTGCCATGTCTGCTGTGGTAAGGGTCCCAGAGGGAGTTGTGCCAAGGGTGGTAGGGAGCGGGGAGGCCCAGCTTTCTCCCTCCTGCAGTCCAGGCCCCAGAGTAGTGGGTTATCTGGGTTGGTCCCAGGTAATCCTCAAAGGAGTATCCCCAGGAGAATAACCTCACCATCTTTCCAGCCCATTAAGCTGGGCTGTGCCACTGACCTTCATCTGCTTTCTTCTCTTCCTCTGGTTTTGGGGCTCAGATCACAGAGGGTGTGAAGCCCACACTGTCTGAGCTGGAGAAGTTTGAGGACCAGCCAGAGGGCATCGACCTGGAGGTGGTGACTGAAAGCACAGGTGTGAGGTCACAGTCGGTAACCCAGCCCAAGGAGAGGGCGGCCCACGGTGCACAGCCCCCAGGTTAGCCTGTGTCTGCCCCGCAGGGAAGGAGCGGGAGCACAACTTCCAGCCTGGGGACAACGTGGAGGTGTGCGAGGGCGAGCTCATCAACCTGCAGGGCAAGATCCTCAGCGTGGACGGCAACAAGATCACCATCATGCCCAAGCACGAGGACCTCAAGGTGGGGGCCACACCACCCGTGTGTGCGTGCTGGGTTGAGAGCACGATGAAACCATGGAGTATTCTTGTGCCCACTGGTTTTAGTTTGCTTGGGGTGGGTGCGTCTGACATTTGTCCCGGCCCGGTGGTGTGTGTCTAGGGTGAGGCTGTCTCCAGGTGGGTCTGAGGAGGTCTCTGTAGTCTGGTGTCATATGTCTTGGGGATGGCCCATCTCTATGCAGGGTTAAGGCTTGTCCAGGCTGATATCCTGGGTTTCTGGGGCAGGCTGAGGGTGGTCTCCAGTTGGGGGCGTGAGCTTGGCGTGGGTTGTGGCCCAGACTTTCTGGGAATACGAGTGGAATCTGAAGGCAGGTGGGCACATGGTCTGTGGTGACTTCCCTAACCTGCTTGCTGACCTCACCCCCATCACTAGGACATGCTGGAGTTCCCGGCCCAGGAACTTCGCAAGTACTTCAAGATGGGGGACCACGTGAAGGTGATCGCTGGTCGGTTTGAGGGCGACACAGGCCTCATCGTGCGGGTGGAGGAGAACTTCGTCATCCTCTTCTCTGACCTCACCATGCACGAGGTAGCTGGTGAGGGGCTGGGAGCCGGGTGGATGTGCACGGAGCCATGTGGACCCTGCTTCACCCACTCCCATCTCCTACAGCTGAAGGTGCTCCCCCGGGACCTGCAGCTCTGCTCGGAGACGGCATCAGGTGTGGATGTCGGGGGCCAGCACGAATGGGGGGAGCTGGTGCAGCTGGACCCCCAGACCGTGGGTGTCATCGTGCGACTGGAGCGGGAGACCTTCCAGGTGTGTGTGCTGCACGCAGGGGCCTCCTCTCCCTCCAGCTCTTCATCCTGGGAGGTGGCGGAGCAAGGTGGCCGAGAACCCAGCCTGCTCCGGGTGCAGACCTGGCTCTGTCATGCGGGGCTCGCCGTGTGACATGGGTTGGGCAAGTGCATGTCAGTCAGCCTCTCTGTGCCTCAGTATCACACCTTGTGAAAAGGAAGTAGCAGTGGCATGTGCTTCATTAGCTGTGACTGAATCCCTGAAGTCACATATGTACCTGGGCACTGGGCATTGGGCTTAAGGGCTGGGTACTGCTGGTGTCTTCCTCCCCTTCACTGAGGGCGTGGGAGCCAAAGAGTATAAATGCTTAGGACCCCGGACTCTAGATTCACATCTCAGCTCTTTTACGTTCTGCAGTGTGACTCTGAGCTAGTAACTTGCCCTCTCTGGGCCTGAGATTTTCCCTCTGAAATGGGAGCTGTAACAGCACCCACTTCAGAGGGAAATTTTGAGGCCTCAGTGGAATCTTGTGTGAAGAGTTTAGCATCCGTCTGGCACAGAGTGATGGATAGACATTAACTATTATGTTAACGTTTGTTCCTCTGCTCATCTCAGGTCCCTGATGCTCAGTCAGAATGGAGTCTCCTCCTAGAGGGTGTTCTGGAATGATGGGGACATTTTTGGTTGACCCGGTGCCTGGGGGTGGTTCCTAATACCGCCTGCCCCAGAGTCAGGGAGTTTAGACATCCTGCAGAGCTTGGGAGTCTCCCATAGGAAGAACCATCCCACTGCAGGGAAGCCCTGCCCCACATAATGCCTTTCCACTCTCAGCCACTTGGTATCCCCTCCTGTCCCTCCGTAGGTGCTGAACATGTATGGGAAGGTGGTGACTGTCAGGCACCAGGCTGTGACCCGGAAGAAAGACAACCGCTTTGCCGTGGCCCTGGACTCAGAACAAAATAATATCCACGTGAAAGACATCGTCAAGGTCATTGACGGCCCCCACTCTGTGAGTATAAGCTTTGTCCCATCTGTTACAGCTGAGAGATTTGGGATCGAGTGTGGCCATGAGCTGACTGTCCTTCCCCCGTCCAGGGCCGGGAAGGCGAGATTCGCCATCTCTTCCGCAGCTTCGCCTTCCTGCACTGCAAGAAACTGGTGGAGAACGGCGGCATGTTTGTCTGCAAGACCCGCCACCTGGTGCTGGCAGGGGGCTCGAAGGTGAGGTGGGCATGGTGGCACCCTGTCTACTGGCTACCTGGCTCAGTTCTCTGGTCTTCCCTGGCCTCAGGAGTGACACAAATGGGCTTGGTGTCCATTTGGACACGAGGGCAGATCAGATATCAGTGTCGGGTCCTTGGCAAATTGTGGAAAAAAAAAAAAAAAGGTTTTGAGATTCTGATCTATTTACCAAATCATTTATTCATTCAGTTTTATCTAGCATCTTTGAGGTGTTTGACACTGGAGTTGCGGCAGTGAGCAAACCCCTGTGCTAGTGCTGCTCCTCTGCAGATGAACAGATAAATAAATGCATGCGTGTACAACTTGGGCTGATGATGAAGGATAAACTGAGATAAGGAGATAGAGAGTATGGGGGTTGCTGCCTTAGAGAGGACGTTAAGGACAGACTCACCTCCTTGAGGAGGTGGCATTTAAGCCAGAGACTTGAAGGAAGGGTCAGGGCGCCCCATGAATGTCTCAGGACAGCACAGTTCCTGAGGTGGGATTTGTAGGAAGTTGTGCAGAACCAGGTATCCGAAAGGAAGTCAGATGTGGGATCTGGGGAGCTGGGACCATCAGGAGATGATCTCAGGGCCCTGCAGATGGAATGCGGAAGCCCCATGGCTTGCAGTTGTATATCACCGGGGGTTTAAATTCCTGACCACCACATGGTGGTCCCACTCCTTGCCTCTTGATTGACAGGCCCACAGTGGTGTAGGGGTGGCAGTTTTCCTAAAAGGAAATTGAGCCATTGTGACCAGAAGGAGGGAGGGATGGCTGCTGGGCAGGTTCAAACAGCAGATGTGGGATGTGTGGGGCCTGGGAACCTGTCACTCAGGCCCTGGCTGCCAGTTCACTTCTTGTCCCTCCCCCTAGCCTCGCGATGTGACCAACTTCACAGTAGGAGGCTTCGCCCCTATGAGCCCCCGGATCAGCAGCCCTATGCACCCCAGTGCTGGAGGTGAGGGGGATCTGAGGTGTGGATGTGTCTGGGGGTGGAGGAGGGATGTTGTTCAGCCTGCACTCACTATCTGCTCTGGGCTGGCCTGCACATGGTAAGACTCACAGCCCAGGGGAGACCCGCCTCCCAGCCCCCTGCCGACAGTGACAGCCCAGGGTGATCAGGGCTGTGAAGGGGAAGCCCAGGGCCCTGGTGGGGGGCCCCAGAGGAGGCTCCTAACCCAGAGGTTGAGGGGAGTCAGGCGAAGAGGGGGCTGGAAGGGACCCTGTCTATGGGCACAGCATGTGGGGGGGTGGACCAGGGACTAGTGACATTCTTCCTTCCCAGGTCAGCGCGGTGGCTTTGGCAGCCCAAGTGGCGGCGGCGGTGGCATGAGCAGGGGCCGAGGGCGGAGAGACAACGAGCTCATCGGCCAGACTGTGCGCATCTCCCAGGGGCCCTACAAAGGTGACCTGCAGGGCCGTGTGGAGGCCCGGGGAGGAACGTGGGGAGGAGAGCCCACCCACTGACCTCCTGCCTCCCCACCAGGCTACATTGGTGTGGTGAAGGATGCCACGGAGTCCACTGCCCGTGTGGAGCTGCACTCCACCTGCCAGACCATCTCGGTGGACCGCCAGCGCCTCACCACTGTGTACGGGCCAGGGCAGGGCTGGGAGGAAGGCTGTTGGGCGGCGCGAGGGCCCTGCTCACCCCACTTGTTCTCTGTGTCTACAGGGGCTCACGGCGCCCAGGCGGCATGGCCTCAACCTATGGGCGGACACCCATGTATGGCTCCCAGACGCCCATGTACGGCTCTGGCTCCCGCACGCCCATGTACGGCTCTCAGACGCCCCTCCAGGATGGTGAGCACTCCCAGCAGACAGGGATAGGGGTGATGTGGAGGGGTCTGGAGACAGGACAGAACTGATGAACACATCTCTCTCCTGTTCCAGGCAGCCGCACCCCGCATTATGGCTCTCAGACGCCCCTGCACGACGGCAGCCGCACTCCTGCCCAGAGTGGGGCCTGGGACCCAAACAACCCCAATACACCGTCACGGTAAGCTGGGGCCGGGGCAGGGTTCCCTGAGTGTGTGTGCCCGTATGCGTGCCCATGTGCATGAGTGGTTCCACTGGGTGTCTGTGGAATGGTCAGGTCTGTGTGACCTACCCTGAGCCCTCTGCTCCCAGCCCCAGGCTGGTTATGTGAAGGAGGGTAGGCCTTGCTGGGGCTGAAGGCAAAGTCATTTCCCTAGCTCCCATCAGAATAGTGAGCTAGGATTAAGACATGGGCCTGGAGACAGAGTGTGTGACCATCGTCATGTGGCTGGTTGCATGACCTTGGGTGGGCAATCTCATCTCTGTTTCCCAAGTCTGCCCACATGTGAAAAAGAGGCCTCTGGATGGGGCCGTTTGTGAGGATGAGGTTGCCTTGGTTTTGCCTGGTGTTCTGTGCTGTCCTGGAGGCGTTTGCTACCTTGTGTGATCACCAGTCATTCTCAACAGACCTCTCTCCCCAACAGGGCTGAGGAAGAATATGAGTATGCCTTTGATGATGAGCCTACCCCATCCCCACAGGCCTACGGGGGCACCCCCAACCCCCAAACACCTGGCTACCCAGACCCCTCGTCCCCGCAGGTCAACCCACAGTACAACCCACAGACTCCAGGGACACCAGCCATGTGAGTCCATTGGGGCTAGCCCTTATCAGCTGCTGCCAAAACCTTCTCGCTGCCAAAGCCTCCTCACTGCCATCACCTCCTTCTCTCCTTCTAATATTTATTTATTTGGCGCATTGGGTCTGCATTGCCTCATGCGGGATCTTTCATTGCAGCATGTGAACTACTTGTCGCCTGTGGGATCTAGTTCCCTGACCAGGGATCAAACCTAGGCCCCCTGCATTGCAAGGCGGATTCTTAACCACTGGACCACCAGGGAAGCCTCTTCTCTCCCCTTCTAATGCCCCCAACTAATACCCGCTTCGCTCCTTGTCTCTGCAGGTACAACACAGACCAGTTCTCCCCCTATGCGGCCCCCTCCCCGCAAGGCTCCTACCAGCCCAGCCCCAGCCCTCAGAGCTACCACCAGGTGGCGCCAAGTCCAGCAGGCTACCAGAATACCCACTCCCCAGCCAGCTACCACCCCACACCCTCGCCAATGGCATATCAGGTACTGGTCAACTTACACGCCCTTGAGTGTGCTGGGCTAAGATGGGCCTTGGGCCTGTAGGGTCACCCAGGCCAAATGACCTGTTCCCAGCAACCGCATCCACTTCTCCCTATAGGCCAGCCCCAGCCCAAGCCCTGTTGGCTACAGTCCGATGACACCTGGAGCTCCTTCCCCAGGTGGCTACAACCCGCACACGCCGGGCTCAGGCATTGAACAGAACTCCAGCGACTGGGTGACCACTGACATCCAGGTGAAGGTGCGGGACACCTACCTGGATACACAGGTGGTGGGGCAGACGGGTGTCATCCGCAGTGTCACGGTAAGTAAGGCCCCAGCTGGCGGGTGGGCAGGCATCTTCTCCTGTGGGGTCCCCAGTCTTTGTGGTTACCGGTTTGTCCTGGTTTTCATTGTTGTTGTTTGTTTTTCTTACTGTCTATCCACATCTTCCAGTAGCTGTTTATAGCTCGAGACGTAGATGTGGAAAGGTTTGGCATTCAAATTTCACAGGGCAGGGAGTTCTGCCTTTTATGCTCATGGCCCCCATCAGCCTGGGAGATCTGGTGACTGGCACCCAGGAGTATGGTTACTTTTTGACAATTCAGTAACAAGAACTGAGTGCTCCTCTGTGCCAGGCTTTGGCTTAGCTCCAGACCCCCATGCCCCATAGGCACTCCCTGCTTCAGCTTTGCCGACCCTTCATTCTTCCTAGTCACTAAATTCTCTCCAGCCTCAGGGCCTTTGCTCATTACTTTCCTTTGTCTAGAACTCTCTTCCCTCCATTCTTTGTCTAGTTAACTCCTACTCATCTTTCAGAGCAACACCTGGGCTGTCCCAGGTCTGTCTCTTGAGGGTTCATGTAATTCTTTTTCATGTTATCTACCTGCTGCCTAAAAGCTTAAAGTTTACCCATATGGGATTCTTTGATTACCAGATCTGTATTTTCTTCCTAAGTAGCCCCAGTTTCTCTATGTGGGACTGACGTTTTGTTGGCCTTTCAGTAAATATTAATGAATTAATTAAACAAACACTGGAGATGAAGACAGCTCCAGCCCTACCCTCACAGATCTCACATTCCTGTGGGGGAGACAGACATGTCCTCAGAGTGCCTGAATGGCCAGAGCTGGGATATGGGAAGCACAGAGGGAAAGGGGAGCTATGTGAACCCTGGGAACCTCACCCAACTTTATCCTCACCCAACTTTATAAGTGTTCAAGGAGGGCTTCTGGGAGAAGGTTAACGTCTGTGTCAAGACCTGAAGAATGAACAGGAGAAAGTCAAGGGAAATGTCGGGGAGGGGGTTGAGGGTGCTCTAGCTAGAGGGCATGTGCAGAAGCCTGCAGGGGAGGGAAAACCTGGCACATGTGGGGAGTTGAAGTCTATTCATTGTGGCTGGAACTTAAAGAGTCAATGGGGAAGGTGAGTCATGAGACCAGAGGAGAGGCTAGAGCAGGTTACATGCCAGCCTGGAGAACTTGGATTGTGTCCTGAGGACACTGGTGGGTGGGCATCTCAGCAGGGATGGGATCAGATGTGTGGTTGGGAATTAACTCACTTGTTGTTATGTCATAGACGGTTCAGGTGTGGTGAGACAGGATCAGGGGCTGGGAGCCCAGGGGGAGGTCAGGTTGCACTACTGGGCTGTGGGAAGGAGGGAGGTAGGAGAGAGCCTAATTTAGCCTCAGGAGCCTAAATGGACAGGCGGGGGACCCTGGGACCATCCTTGAGACAGGGGCCCAGGAGGAAGAGCAAGTGTCGGGGTGAAGCTGAGGCCAGTGGGCCAGTGTGGGACACGAGTGAAGGGCCTGAGCAGCAGTCTCCCTTTTGCCCTAAGTTAGCTTCATGCAGATGCTTCTCTTGTTGGTCTGATCACCCTGCCCCGCCATCCCCTCTACACCACAGACCTCAGGCCGTGGAGCCAGGCCCAGCCTTCCCCTTTCCTGCCCTGTGTCACCTTGGGAAAGTGACTTCTTAGAATGAGTCCTGATCTCGTGACCCTTGAGGGCAGGGGATTATCAGTCCTGTGTTGGGAGCTGACCAGGCTGTCCCCACCCCTAGGGAGGCATGTGCTCTGTGTACCTGAAGGACAGTGAGAAGGTGGTCAGCATCTCCAGTGAACACCTGGAGCCCATCACCCCCACCAAGAATAACAAGGTAAGGGAGGGCAAGGGGACAGTGGGGGCGTGGGCCTGCTGCCGGGGCCCCTGACGCCGTGTGTTGTCCCCCTGCAGGTGAAGGTGATCCTGGGTGAGGATCGGGAAGCCACAGGTGTCCTGCTGAGCATTGATGGTGAGGATGGCATTGTCCGCATGGACCTTGACGAACAGCTCAAGATCCTCAACCTCCGCTTCCTGGGGAAGCTCCTGGAGGCCTAAGGCAGGCAGAGTGGACTTTGGCAAATAATCTGGCAGATGGAGAGCATCCCTCTTTCCTTCCCTGGCCCTTGGCTCTGACTTGAGATCCCAGGGCCGGGAGTAGGGCTAGCCTGGTGGTTCAGAATTTCTTTTATTTTCCTTTCTGCGTTCCTATCTCCCTCCCTGATATTCATGAGAATCAGAGTAGAGTCTGGGGGAGGGTCCCCACCTTCTTACTCCCCACCTTCCCTAGCTTGTTTTTGTGTTACGATCTTTCAATAAAAAACTGTTTGGTCAAAAGTCCTGTCTGTTTGTGTTCTGGTTTATAAGTGGGGTCACTTGCAGACCCCACTTAATACCTTGCTGTGGGGTCTTCAGCAGATAATGGTCCTACTTAAGCCTCATGTGACTCAATGGACATGAGTTTGAGTAAACTCCGGGAGTTGGTGATGGACAGGGAGGCCTGGCATGCTGCAGTCCATGGGGTCGCAGAGTCGAACACGACGGAGCGACTGAACTCAATTCAGCTTGACTCAAAGCCTCATCTAGAAAATGATACTCCCTGCCTCAGAGACTATTGAATGTATGAGAAGACACTGGACAGAAATTTTAGAACAGAGACTGCCATGTGATTGACAAAGTTACATCTAACTCATGCTTGAGTTGTGTTAAGTGAAAAACCTCTGCAAGGAGATCAAACCAGTCAATTGTAAAGGAAATCAACCCTAAATATTCGTTGGAAGAACGGATGCTGAAACTGAAGCTCCAGTACTTTTGCCACCTGATGTGAAGAGCCGACTCAGTAGAAAAGACCCTGATGCTGGCAAAGATTCAGAAGGGGGCAACAGGACAAGATGGCTGGATGCCATCACTGACACAGTGGACATGAGTTTGAGCAAGCTCTGAGAGATGGTGAAGGACAGGGAAGCCTGGCGTGCTGCAGTTCATGGAGTCGCAAAGAGTCGGAACACGACTGAGTGGTGGAACAACAATCCCGCCACAAATCTAAATAGGACCTGTGGTGCAGGCTCCAGCATCTGAGGGTCCTTTCCCTCAAGTCCACCTAGCAGTGCCCTCAGAATCTAGCTCATCTAAGGGCTTGGGTGTGGGGCTGAGGACCAAGTGTAGAGAATGAGGCTTAGTGCCTTAACCTCCTTCACTTTTCTCATTTCATGTTCACGTCTTCTTACAAATGTAATGTAACTTGTATTAAAATAGTTCAAATGTTTTAAAAGATATGTCAGGAGCACCCATGTCTCCACCACCCAATTTAGGAGCCATCTGTGTACCGGATAAGGACCAGTCCATTCCCCTCCAGAAGAAACACAACCCTAGAATTCTGTGTCTTTCGCCTAACTTTGTATGTTTACTACCTTAGTTGTTGCTGTTGTTTAGTCGCTCAGTCCTGTCTGACTCTTGTGACCGATGACCCCATGGACTGTAGCCCAGGTTCCTCTGACCATGGGATTTTCCAGGCAAGAATACTGGAGTGGGTTGTCATTTCCTTCTCCAGGGGATCTTCCCCACCCAGGGATGGAACCTGCGTCTCCTGCTTGTCAGGCGGACTCTTTACCACTGAGCCACCTGGGAAAGTCCTTATTATCTTAGTATTTACCCCTAAATGCTGTGTGGTGATTTACATGTGGAAGATTAATCATGGCTCCCGTAGACTCTAATTCACGGATTTCCTCTCAGTACCCTGAGCCCGCAGCGGTTCGTTTGGCTGAGCCTCCATGAAACTGGCTGACTTTCCAGACCCAGTTAAAGAAACTCAAGCAAGAGAGGGCTGGGAGAAGGGGAGGGAAGGCGGATGAGGCCTCTCGGTCGCTCGTGAGGAAGGTGTGTGAAGCTGGCTTTTAGTTTTTAGGACAAATCCAGCAGCAACTGGGTCCCTTCCTTATGGTCTCCGCTTGACCTCGGGCAGTGGGTGTCCCGCCCCGTCCTGTGGCGTGGGCGCTGGAACGCCCTCCAGCCTGAGAAAGACACGGCGGCGGGAGACTCCCAGCCCTAGCTGGAGAGCCCGCGGCAGTGCCCGCAGCCCTTTGTCGCTCTCGGGCTCCCATCCATCCGCCCCGCCCCTGCATTACCATTGGCCGCGGCCCCGGCCGGGGCGGGGGGGAGAGAGTGAGGAGGCGGGGCCGCGTGGCGTCAGCGCAAGATGGCGGCCTCGGCGGCGCTGTTCCTGCGATTGCGGAGCGGGCTCCAGCAAGGCCCGCGAGGGCTGTGTGCGAGGCTCGCGACGCCGCCCCCTCGGGCCCCGGACCAGGTGAGCCAGATGGGGTTGGCCCTGGGGTGCTGGGGCTCCTTCCTGTGGTTCCGGGCGGACCGGGGCCGCCCGGGGCTTCTGGAACGCAGCACCTCAGGGTGCTGAATGGAACGCCACCCACGTTTTGAGTCTCTCCCCCGCTTCCCGGGGTTGGCCTCGCTTGCTTCCCCGGGATAGATGCTTGGGGTCTCAAGTGTGTCCTCTGAACCTTACCTCCTCTGGATCCCACCTCTTCTGGACCCCACCTTCTCGACCCCACGTGGGCGCCGGGGAAGGAGGGGTCACCTGCTCTCCTGTCTCTGTGCCTGTTCAGGTAATACTTGATGGGGAGGGGCCTGGGACACTGGAGTCCCAGCCTGGCCTCGCGGGTATTTTCCCCGCCATGGTGGTGGTGGTGTTGCTCGGGCTTCTGATTCGACCTGCCTCCATCTTGACAGAGACCCTGTCCTTCTGACCTCCGGGTCCATTACTTCTGTGCCCTGCTCCCCAAGTCCCAGCAAGCGATTGCCTTTCCCATCCGTCCCCCTCGATACACCGCTACTGTGAGCTCCAGACGTCCGGAGGACTTAACTCCCCGTCCTATCCTCTTGCGTGGCCTTCAGCGGCTTGCTCCAGAAATCTTAGTCAGTGTTCAGTCAGGGTCCCTGATCGTATCTCCCTGCCCTGCTTCCTCACCCCCGCTCCGGGCCTGTAGGATCCTGGGCACCGGGCTTGTCATCTCTTGAACCCCTGGGGTCCTAGAGCCAGACAGTTTAGTTCTTGATCTTTCTGAGAGACCCAGTCTCCTACCTGCCCCCACAGGGCCACAACACCTGGAGGCCATATGAGTGTCCTCTTCCTGGCTCTCAACCTTGATTCTTCTTAGACCAGGGTGCTGGAACCACCCCGACCTTGTTTCTCTCCTCTCTTGACCAGCCTACCCCCTCTCAATTGCAGGCTGCAGAGATTGGGAGCCGAGCAGGCACTAAGGCCCAGACCCAGGGACCACAGCAGCAGAGAAGCTCGGAGGGTCCCAGCTATGCCAAAAAAGTTGCACTCTGGCTCGCTGGGCTGCTCGGGGCTGGTGGGACCGTGAGCGTCATCTATATCTTCGGTGAGGAACATATTCCTGTCCCCCAGTTATGTTCTGTTGGCCTTCTATTCTGCTGGGGGGACTGCCCCCTCTCCCCCTAAGGACTTCACCCACCTTCTTTCCCTGGCTCCTCCCTCAGGGCAGCCAACTGGGACTTGGAATGAGGGAAATCCCCCTACTACCCCTCTGTTCAAGGTTCTATTCCTTCTAGTTGGTTCCTGTACTAAGCTATAGGAAGTCAGTTTAAAGGGGGGAAGGAGAGGTCTGGACCAGCCCGCTAAGCTACTTCTTCCCTCAGCACCCAAAATTCCAGTCCTCCCTCTAGTCCCTTTATTCCTCAGAGACCCAGGAGACCCTGCCCCAGCCCTCCTTGTCTCAGAGGCCCAGGTATTCTGGCTACCAGCCCCCCACCTCTCTCTCTCAGGAGACCATACCTCTAGCCCCTGTCCCTCAGACCCAGGAGGCTAGGCTCTCTGCCCTCTTCCTCCCATAAGTCCCAGGAGACCAGGCCCCAAGTTTCTCATTCATCACTATCTCCCTTGTAGGAAACAACGCTGTGGATGAAAATGGTGCCAAGGTGAGTGGGAGAGAGACCCAGAGGCTTTACCAGGGGTCGCATCCTGTGGGTCTCCTCCCATCTGATCTGTTCAGGCTCCTTTCTGGTCTGGAGTGAACCCTCCCAGGGACCTTTGCCTGCTCCTCCCAGGGCCCCAGAGATTCCTTGTCTGGGTTTTGCCTCTGCCGTCCCAAACCCTTCTTTTTTCTCTCTACCTCCCAGATTCCTGATGAATTCGACAACGGTGAGTATACAGTCGTAGATTCTGGGGTCCCCTGACCCTCTCTACTGTGCCCTCCCCATTTGGTGCCCCCCCCCCAACTTCCACTGGGAGGTGGGGGAGTCAGCAGCTGTATGGCTTGGGGGAAGAGGGGCATACAGAACTCCAGTCCCCTTCCCTGGCCCCTCAGCCCAGGAGCAGATGGTCAGGGACAGTGGGGGAGGGGAATCCTGGGTAGGTGGGACTGCCTGGGGGAGAACTGGGCTTTCTCTGCCAGACACAGGGCTTCCTGTGCCTTAGATCTGAGCATCTGCGGCCCCTCACCCCCTTCTTTATGACAGCCTCTCTTTCCCACCAGGCCATACCCCATCCAGCTCCTCGTTTCCAAAACAATGCCTCCTTCCTCCCTCCCCGCCTTCTGATTAGCCAGCTTTTAGGGAGTTTCTGACAAATTGGATAGTAGAGGGGAGCTGCCAATTCTATCACACCTGGTCCTTCCCAAGAGAAATATAAAACTGGTAGGTCCAGAAAGCCACTTGTTTGTGCTGGGGATGTTTGCAAGCCGGCATGGTATTATGTTGGTGTTTTAAACTCGGCAGGTAGCTAAGTATGTGTTAACTGGGCAGATGTAGAGTCATACTATTTTAAACAAGTCAACATACTGATTTAAGGTGAACAGGTAAACCTGTAGGCTTAAAGTGTGTATGTTCACAGCTTAAGTGGTGTTTTAGTGTTTTGATTTCAAAAAGACAGGTCTAGAGATGGTAGTTTAACTACACTAAAAATACTGTATTGGAATAGGGAGTCATGTAAGGTTCTGTTTTAAACTGGACTTGGTGTATTCCTTTAAACCAGGATTTGCTGACCTCAGCCATGTTGATAGCTTGGGTCATACAGTTCTTTGTCGTAGGGGAGTGTCCTGAGCATTGTAGGATGTTTAGCGGTGTCTTGAGTGTCTGTCCACTAGATGCCAATATTATGACAACCAAAAATGTCTCCAGACGTGGTGAAGTTTCCTGGGAAGCGAGGAACAAAACTGCTTTTTAGTTGAGAACCAACTAGTTTAAAGTATATAGTTGGTGTGCTAAGTTGCTTCAGTCATGTCCACCTCTTTGCGACCCCATGGACTATAGCCTGCCAGGCTCCTCTGTCCTGGGATTCTCCAGGCAATAATGCTGGTGAGTCTCTTATGTCTCCTGCATCAGAGGTGGGTTCTTTACCACTAGTGCCACCTGGGAAGCCCATATAGAGGTGTGTGTATATTTATCATGGCTTACCTAGATTCCACATACTTGCTTAAAGTGGGCACACCTGGAGACCTAGAGGTTCAGAGTTGACAGAATATACTGCCATAATGTTAGCAGATTTATTTATACATATGTGGGATTTAAGTGGGCAGATACAGCATTCTATTTTATACCTGGGGTGATGTGCGGATATAAGTATTCAGATTAAAACTTGACATGTGAATAAAAACATTTGTTCCTACCTGGCAGTAGGTTATGTCATTCCCTTTTGCCTTGGTTCTTGGAAATGAGCTGTTTCAAACCAGGTGGGTGTTTTAGGCCTGTTAGTATCTGGTAGATAAATAAACCCCTGGTTTGTCCAGGGGGTTGAGCAGCAGCTTATCCTGGAATCCCTTTTTGCCCTGGTGTTGTCCTAGATCCAATTCTGGTACAGCAGTTGCGCCGGACATACAAATATTTCAAAGATTACAGACAGGTGAGTAGGAGCCCTGGGCCGCAGCCCACCGCACCCCCACCAGCCTGCCACCCCCCTGGTCTGAGTGCCCAGACCTGGTCTCTTTTTTCATAGATGATCATCGAGCCCACCAGCCCCTGCCTTCTCCCAGACCCTCTGCGGGAGCCGTACTACCAACCCCCATACACACTGGTCTTGGAGCTCACTGGCGTCCTCTTGCACCCTGAGTGGTCGGTGTGTCTTGGGGAAAGCAGTGGGTTGGGGACACCGCATAGGCCCGGGTGGCTGGCTTGTGGTGACATGGTCAAGAGCACAGATGCTGGAGCCAGGCTGAGGTTCAGCCCCCGTTCTCTCTGTGGTCTTGGGGAAGAGGGGTCACCCCTCCTTGCCTTCCCAGCTGTAGGTTATTGCAGCTGTACCTTGGCACACAGTCAGTGCTAGAGGGGAGTCAGCTGTTACTGTGGGACCCGATCCTGCAGACTCTTAGACCCTCAGTCGCAGCCCTGTACCTGTGAATCCCTCCACGAGCCACAGAGACAGGAGAGAATACTCTGGTCTCAGTGCGTCACTGTTCTCACTGCATTTCCAGCTAGCCACTGGCTGGAGGTTTAAGAAGCGTCCAGGCATTGAGACCTTATTCCAGCAGCTTGCCCCTTTGTATGAAATCGTCATCTTTACGTCGGAGACTGGCATGGTGAGGGCCCAGGGCTGGGCTGGGGTGGTTGACGTGGTATGAGGTAAGGGAGAGCTGCAGGGCCAGGGCTCAGCCTGACCTTGTTCTTCCCCACGCCCCACCCCTAGACTGCTTTTCCACTCATCGACAGCGTGGACCCCCACGGCTTCATCTCCTACCGCCTGTTCCGGGATGCCACGAGATACATGGATGGGCACCATGTTAAGGTGCCATGTGGGGGCCATGGCGGGCCTCTGGGATTTGGGGGAAGGCTGGCACTTGTTTGCCTTGGGATCTGTTGCTGTGACCGGTGATAGGGGTCCAGGAGTCTGTGGGGATGTGAATTGGGTCTCTTTATGGGTTGTTGTCCAAATACCCATGCGTCTTGATGTCTGTTAGGTTTCTGACTGTCTTGGTGGGTCTAGGGGTCTATGGAGTTTTTCAAGGTTCAGAGGGACATGGGTTGTCATGGAGGCTCTTGAAGACTCTGTCTGGGTGCCTGTCTGTGTGTGACTCCATGTGTGTTGCTGTTGACCAGTTTGCACCTCTACCTGTGAGAGGTTCACAAACTTGCAGCCTGTCACAAACACCAGAGGCCCATGGTTAAATGCACAAGTGCCCGCCTCCCTCCCCAGGGAACCTCCAAATCAACCTGTCTGTGTGCCCGGGCTCGGGTCCAGGAGTCTGTGTGACTTGCTCCCCACTCCCTGGAAGGTTGAGGGTCATCATCCCAGCCTGGTCTTCAAGAGGCTCTTTCGTGGTGCTCTCAGTGTGTGATACCAAGTGTGTGTGTGGTCCATCTGTCTATCTGCCTCTCTCCCCCTCTTTGGTTTCCTGCCTGGAAGAGAAGGAGCATAGGCCTTGACCTGACCTTTCACCCACTTTTAGGACATTTCGTGTCTGAATCGGGACCCGGCCCGAGTAGTAGTTGTGGACTGCAAGAAAGAAGCCTTCCGCCTACAGCCCTACAATGGCGTTGCCCTGCGGCCCTGGGATGGCAACTCCGATGACCGAGTCTTATTGGACCTGTCTGCCTTCCTCAAGAGTGAGGCTGACCCCTGACCTCCTGGCCTCTGACCTTGAAGCCCTTGACCCCCAAGAGGAATGACTGATGCTTGATCCTGGCTTGTTTTTTTATGGAAAACTGGGGATTTAATATGCAGAAGATCCATAAGCATCTTACAGTCTTCAGAAGCTTCCTAGAATGTTGGGGATGCTCTTCTGGAGTGGTTAGAGGATGCCCAAGAATGTTCAGGGGGAGCCCTTTTAGGCAACTGAAAAGGGTGCATGTAACTCCAACCACCCCCCCAAGTCTGACCTTTACCCTTGTGGGCCCCACCTCCCTCTGGCCTTCAGCCTGGCTGACCCCTGCCTACTGTGTCTGCAGCCATTGCTTTGAATGGTGTGGAGGATGTCCGGACTGTGCTGGAGCACTATGCCCTGGAGGAAGACCCACTGGAGGCTTTCAAACAGCGGCAAAGCCGGCTAGAGCAGGTGGGTGCTCAGATCCCCAGTGTGGATGGGGGATGTCCCATCAGATCCCCAGGCTCTTGATGGAGGAGCTCCAAGCAACCTGTCTCGTCTCTGGCTGTGTGACCTCATTTCAAAGGCCTTCTCTTCCGCACCACCCATCCCAGAAGGCCTTTGTAATGAGGAGTGAATAGATCCTACAGCCTGCTCTGAGCTCTGAGGACAGGAGGCAGGAAACGCCAGGCATTTGAGATAGCTCCAGAGACCTTGAGGGTTTCCCTGGTGGCTCAGATGGTAAAGAATCTGCCTGCAATGCTGGAGACCCAGTTTGATCTCTGGGTCAGGAAGAGCCCCCTGGAGGAGGGAATGGCAACCCACTCCATTATTCTTGCCTGGAGAATTCCATGGACAGAGGAGCCTGGCGGACTCCAGTCCACAGGGTAACAGAGTTGGATACAACTGAGCAACTAACACTTATGTCTCTCTTTTCAGAGACCTTGATGTTCTGGGGGCCCTGGTATTTTGTGGGGTGGGGGTTTGGATCAGGTCTGGGAAGAGGGATTCTTGGACAGTTGGCCCAAGGTTTGGACGTTTTGATGACCTTGGTGTGATCCTCATCATTTGTAGATGGGGCTAAGAATATAGATTGAGAAAGAGATTTCCAGGCGTCTAGGCTCAGGTTGACCAGGTTTGGGGTTGTGTTCCTGGCTGGTGCTCCTGAGGGCACAAAGGAGGGATCCCTGGAGATTTGGGCCTGGCATTCTTCAGCATCCAGACAGGGGTCTTAGGGCTTAGGACTGGGCACCAGGGGCTCAGGGAGCAAGATGATGTCATCGGGGGAGGGCCTGGGCTAGGTCCCAAGGGTTCAGGGGACAGGGATCATGAGAGTACCTGGGATTTGAGTCTGGGCTTTTGTGGCTCACAGCTGGCTTTTTCCAATGTCTCACTGCAATCTTTGCAGTCTGGTCTCATCCTGTGTCTGGGCTGGTGTTCTGAGATTGTGGGTAAAGGAGTCTGGGCTGGGCAAAGGTTTAAGGAAGGAGGTGGCCCTCAGGCTGATTCTGCTCTCTGTCTGCCCCCAACTCCAGGAGGAACAGCAGCGCCTGGCCGAGCTCTCCAAATCCAGCAAGCAGAACCTCTTCTTCAGCTCTCTCACCAGCCGCTTGTGGCCTCGCTCCAAACAGCCCTGACCTCTGGGCCTCCGCAAACTCAGTGCCTGGGTTCCAGGCCAAAGGCCCAGCGCTCCCAGACCATGGCTTGGGCAACCACGTGTCCAATAAAATTAATCCCAGACAGCACACTCCAGTGTCCAGAGGGTCTCCAGATGGGCGCATCAGGGTGCAGTGTGGGATACTGGGGGACCTCATCCCACAGTGGCTGATCAGCTGCCAAGCACAGAGTGTGTTGGTCTTTGACCCTGGCCTGGGAATCTGAAACCCTGGGCAGGACCCTGCCCTGCCCGTGTCTTCTGTGTGCTGTGTGGTCTACACAAGTGTATCTCCCTCTTTGGCCCCAGATTCCCTTCGGAAAAAGAAGAGAGGATGGCGCTGTGGGGTTGGAAGACAGGGAGCCACCAGGCTGCTGCGTATATGTATCAAGTGTGGGCTTCTAGGGCACCGTGGACCAGAGACACCTCATGTCAAGGGGGCAGCTGCTGCCCGGCTCTGCAGGCTGGGGCCCAAAGGTGGGCCTGGAGTTGCTTGATCTTCTGATTTTTCAGTAGAAGGCAGGAACAGGGATGTTTATGTTAAATCTCTCAGTTTTAAAATATTGGATCCTAACTCTGCAGACTCAAGCAGAACTCTGCAGAACTTCCCACCATGTTCACCCCGTGTACTGGCCAGTGTAGCTGCCAGTGGCCATGGGGCCATGACGAACTTGAGATGTGGCGAGGGTAACTCAAGGATGAGATTCTTAATTTTGTTTCTTTTTAATTAATTTTAAATAGCCACCTGTGGCTCCTGGCTCCTGCATTGGACAACACATTTAGGTATCATTTAAGAGTGTGAATTCCACCCTTTGTTTTTGGAGGCACAGAGTCTCAACCACTGGACAGTCAGGGAAGTCCCTCCAGACTCTTAAATAATACCCAAATCCAAGTTCAGATCCAAGCCCTACCACTCCCTGACTTGTGTGGTCACAAGCAAATGAACGAGTTAACTTCTGTGCTCCGTGCCTCAATTGCCACATCTGTGAAATACTAGTACCCACCTCACAGGCTCGGCTTGAGGGTGGACTGAGACCCTCCACAGAGACTCATATCTCAGCTGTGGGGACCTCGGAAGCACCTTTCTGCCTCGCTTTCCTCAGCTCTAACATGGGGGCGATGATAACCTGTCTTGGAGTGGTCGTGAGGAGTAAATGGGACAGCTCATGCTCAGGCTGTATGTATGTTCAATGGAGCTCATATTGCCAGGCCATATTGGTTCTTCACAGGCTGAACTATCCTATACCATCTTGGTGGGGCTCCCCCACCAACCCGCTGGCTGTCCTAGCCTCCTGCTCCAGCCAGTGTTTAGTGCTAATACTGGTTAAATACTTTTAGAAAGCTCTTCCCTGGTTTTTGTTAAAATAATTAAAATGTATTTGAAACTGGCAGGCCAGATTGAACTTCTGAACTCTGGTAGATTTTTTTTAAAGCTCACAGATGTCTATAAAGAATTAAAAATTGCAATTCCCCATCCCCACCTGGAAGTGTTGCCATGAGATATACCATTTATAATCCAAGAGAGAGTTTCCCAAAATCCAGGACACCCTAGCTTGAGGGCATCTGCAAGACTGAGGGAGGGCCTGTGTTTTTGCACGTAGCTTTGAGAGTTGGAAACTCCTAGCTGAATGCAACATATTTGGGGCTTGTGATCCTGGGGAGAGTGAATTGTGGACAGAGGGAGCCATTGCAAGTGAATGTTCACCTACCACAGGAGGTGACACACGGAACCTTCTGAACCAAGACGGATCTGTCCACCCACGGGGCATGAAAGGAGGAAGTACCTTGGTTCATTGGCCTGTAGCCTCGGAATTAGGGCTAGCACTCAGCAGTGCTTCAGTCCAGTGGGTTCCCCCAGGCATTTTCCCCACCGCTGTGCTGGTTTGGGGATGGTGTAGTCAGGTCACAGCTGCTCAAAGCTGGAGGGGAGGAGAGGGCATTTGACTTGTGCCAGATGGTCTCTGAGACACTGCTTGCTTATGCGACGTGGCATTGGGTGTTTATATTAAATGCTCGGGCTGCATCAGGGCATCCTTCAGTTGGCGGGGCTGGGCCAACATTAAGGCATAATTCCCAGGGTGCACACCACTCACAAGTCGTGACTCTGGGCAAAGCCTCAGCTTGCTCATTTATAAGAGGTTAATAATAAGACTTCTCTCAGCAAATATAAGTACCAACTGCCAGGCCTCACTTTAGGCACAAGGGTGCATCAGTGAACAAACTAGAGAAAAAGCTCTGCTCTCAAGGTGATGTTTTCATGGAGGAGACAGAAAATGGTCTGATTGCTTGGGGTAAAATAAATGCATAAAAAAATATGATAAAGAGATAGAGTGTTTTGAGGACTGGAGTACTGTTTTAGATTGAATGGAACAGTCAGGGAAGACCCGGAAGGATGTATTTGAGCAGAGATCAGAATAAAATGAGGCAAACCATGGAGAGATTGGTGCCAGGCGTGGTCATCCCAGGGCCTTTGCACTTGGTATTTCCTTTTCCTGAACTTTTTTTGAGATCCATAGGGCTCACTCCTTTAGGTCTTTGCTCAGATGCCACCTCAGCGTGGCCTTCTGTGGGCTCTAAGGTGGGCACGTAAGGGAGAGTCCTAAATAGCCAAGAAGATGTTTGGAAAGCCCTTAAAGTACACATGTAGACCTGAGAGAATTCACAGGAAACATGCCTGGCACAAACCCTCAATAAAGGCTGGCAGTTTTTACAATCTTTAAAATTCCTGAGCTGTATCAGACCTGGAATCTGTTACCTTTTCCAGTTACAATTCAGGGTAGGAATTTGCCTTCTCCAACAGCTAACGGTTGTCCAAACTCCATGTGAATATCTCCTATGATGGGATGCTCAGTGCTCCACCTATCCCAGAAGAGGGCCTGATTTGCCTCCCAGTAACTCTTAACTATCTACAAGTAACTATCTATAAGGTTCTATGGCTTCGGGGCCACAGAACTTGAGTACGGGGAACGTGTCAGTCACTCAGACACGTCCAACCCTTTGCAGTCCCATGGACTGCCAGGCTTCTGTGTCCATGGGACTCTCCAGGCAAGATACTGGAGTGAGTAGCCATTCCCTCGAACCTAGGTCTTCTGCATTGCAGGCGGATTCTTTACCATCTGAGCCATCAGGGATCTCGAAGTCCGAAGGCAATGGGGAGCCGTGGAAGAGTCTATGTAGGAGAGGGCCATGGTCAGATGTGTGCTTAGAAAGACCTTACTGGCCACAGTGGTTGGGGCTGGTAAAGAGCAGACATGGGGGGAGTGGGGCTGTGGGAACACAGAAGAGGTGCCTCACCCCCTTGGGGAGTGTTAAGGAAGACCTCCTCCAGGAGGAGAAGTCTGAATGGTAAGAACAGAATTAAAGAAAGAAGGAAGTGGAAAGCATATACAAGAAGAAGGAAAATCTGTGCAAAGAGCTGGGATGTTCTGCACAATTAACCACAGCCTGCCCCTGCCCAAATCCTCCCTTGACTCCCATCCTCAGGATGACAAACAAACTGTTTAGATTGAGTCCTTTTATTCACTAAAAATGACAGAGCCCTCACTGTATGCCTGGCTCTACTGAGCTGTGCTGGATTGAACACCTTTTCCAAAAGAAAAATATGTATGTATATAACTGAACTTGTATTTTCCTTTTTAATTATTAGCCTCTAAGTAGGATTTTTTTTCTTTTTTAATTCTAGGGTGGGGGGGGTGGAGTTTACTACATCTAAAGGGCTTTGCTCAGCACCTGGCACGGAGTAAAATGATTATGGCCAGAGGGCTGGAACATCTGCTCTAACTTGGTAGCCTTGCGGACGTCCTGGAATACTAAGGGGCTTCTGGAGGGCGCGGGGGTGGCCCCCTCTTCCATTCATCCTAGAGTGGAGGGAGCGGGCCCCTGATCCGTGAGGACAGAATTTCCTGCCCATTTGCTGCTCACACCTTCCGGAGGCCAAACGGGTAGCCCAGCTGCGGCCCTAAGGGGAGGGGGGCGCGGCCGCCCGGCAGATGGCGGCATTTACATACAGCTGGGAGTCCCCTCTGAGGCGGGGCGTCTGGTGCGTCTGTGATGGGGAGGGGGGAGGTTGGGAGGATGGCTTTGTTTTGGGGAGGGGAACATACTTGAGCATGCAGGCATACACACGCACACACGGGTCCACAAAGAACACTGGATCTTCATCCTAGCCACACAGGGCCACACCTCTGGACCTTCCACACCCAGACTCCTTCACACACAAACCCTCAGTCATTCACAGCCTCCCGCAGACCTTACCATGTACACAAACCCAGCCACCTAGAGGCACCTGCAGAGATACCACAAAGTCACAGGTTCCTACAACTATACAGGAGCTCACATTCACACACTCACCTGCACGGAGAGGCATCTGCACAGCCACGGCAATCTCAGAAAGTCACACAACCATGAAATCATGTTCGTCGTCATTCTCCCATGCAGGTGTGTGCATGCGACCACCCCACCCCCACCCCTCCCACCACCGCACACCGCACACACAATCAGATTTACGACTTGAGGTTTAACCATACAGTTTCAGGCACACGTGGAGCTACACAATCGCACCTAGACACACAATCACAGTCACGTGTACCCTCTCTTTCCGGTAGCTTACTCACACCACACACATACTTACCAACCTGACACACGAGCCTAACCCCCAACCCCACCCTGTCCTCAGTCACACAAGGTTGTGCCCACAACGGCATGTAAGATCACACACTCACTACATTGCCTGTGGCCAGGACAGGATCTCACTGTCGCTCCAGCGCGCTGCTCTCCTTCCCCTGCGACCTCCTCCCCTGGGGTCCCCCGAAGCCCGCGCGGCTGGCCGAGGGGGCGGAGCCGTCCTCTCAGATATAAAGCTCCGGAGCCCGCAGCTGCGGCTCCCAAGGCCCCCCGAAAGGCCATGGTCGCCCCGCAGATGCCCCAGCTCCTCTCCTCGACGGTGATCCTGGCGCTCTTTTTCCTTCCCCAGGTCAGAGCCGACGTGGAAAGGCGAGATGGGAGGGAAGGAGACCCGGGGGTCTTGGGGACAGGGCGCGGGAAGGATGAGACTCCTGGTTCTCCCCGGTCCCCCTCACGTGGTTCCCCTCTCCGCCCCAGGCACAGCCGGCCGGCGTCTTCGAGCTGCAGATCAACTCTTTCGGGCCGGGACCAGGTCCGGGCGCCCCGCGGTCCCCCTGCAAGGCCGGGGGCTCCTGCCGTCTCTTCTTCAGGGTCTGCCTGAAGCCAGGGCTCTCCGAGGAGACCGCCGAGGCTCCTTGCACCCTGGGCGCGGCGCTGAGTGCGCGCGGACCGGTCTACACTGCGCAACCCGGAGCGCCAGCGTCGGACCTGCGGCTGCCGGACGGCCTCCTGCGCGTGCCTTTCCGGGACGCCTGGCCGGTGAGACCGAGCCCCGGGGCATTCCCGTGTGGGGACCTCACCAGAACCTCGGCTGCCATCTGCCCTCCAACTTCCAACACCCTGCCCTCCTGGGACTCCAAATTCCCAGTACCGCTATCTCGAATTCCACATTCTTACAGGCAGAAACCCTACCCATGCGTGCATGCTCAGTAGCTAAGTTGTGTCCGACTCTTTGAGACCCAATTTTCTGACTCCAGCTTGCCCTCTAGGGATCCCAAATCCACCCTCCCCCCACCCACATCTGGAAACCCGAATTCCCAGAACCCAATGCTCACCTTCTGGAAATTCTCAATTCACAGAACCCTCCCCGTGTTCCTTGGGGATCCCTAAACACTGGGATCCTAATTTTTATCCCCAAATTTCCTTGCACCTGGGGACCCTTCTACACTCTGTCTTGGGTACCCCCAATATCTTCTCACCTTATCTCACACCTTTCAGCTGGGGCCTGTATCCATGACTTTTTCACCTTCAAAATCCTATTTACCATCCCACAACCCCCAAAGCATAGGGGCAAACACAGGTTTTTTAAAATTCTAGACCCTTGTCCTTTTAAGGAAGTGACTTTCTTTTTTCCAGCCTCAGCTCCCTCATCTGTAAAACAAACAGGGGACCATCATGGTACATCACAGCTGTCCCTTTTGAGGGATTCAACTAGGTACCTTGAGTTCCCACATAGGGAGTGCTCAATTGTTATTGTTCATTCGCTCAGTCGTGTCCGCCTCTTTGCGACCCCATGGACTGCAGCACACCAAACTTCCCTGTCCTTCACCTTCTCCCAGAGTTTGCTCAAATTCATGTCTATTGAGTTGATGCCATCCAACCATCTCATCCTCGGTCATCCCCTTCTCCTCCTGCCTTCAATCTTTCCCAGCATCAGGGGCTTTTCCAATGAGTCCACTCTTCACATCAGGTGGCCAAAGTATTGGAACTTCAGCATCAGTCCTCCCAGTGCTCAATAAAGACAGTCGAAACAGTCATTCCTTCCCTGGGCCAGTCCCTGTGGGAATTGTCTCATCCATGTCTGGCATCCAGCACGGTCATCACTCTTTACCCCTAAACTCTGGCCTTGACCAGTACCTGTCCTGACCACTGTCTTCCTTTTCTCCCACCTTCCTCCACCCAACCAGGGCACCTTCTCTCTCATCATCGAAACCTGGAGAGAGGACTTAGGTGGACAGATTGGAGGTGAGTGTCTTCAGTTCCGGATCTTTGCTGCAGAGTGTGGGGGCTCCAGGGAGTTGGGGCATGATGTGAGGTCAAGGAGAGTGACAGCGGGCTGTCCATAGGGTGGGGTGTTCTGTCAACTGCCCCCATGGTGTTGTCACAGTTCTGGAGTGTGGTGTGGGGTGCTGACAGCCCCAGGACTCTTGGCGTGTCGATACAGAAACGTCCTGACATCAGACAAAGTGGGTTGGGGGCCGGGAGGTCTCTTACTCTCTTGGAATTGAATCAGTGGGCCAGGATATATTTAACAGTCACCATCTGATTTTGAGAATCCAGGGTCCAAAATGAGTTACTTTCTTGTTCTTGTAGGCCAAGCTCTGTCACCTTGCCTACATAGAGGGCCCCAGGAGCCCTTTGGGACGCTGCAGTTTCACCAGAGAGGTTTCAGGGAGGGACAATGGATGATCTTAACCTTAATTGGAGGGGGACTTTGGTGCTATATAAGACCCACAGTGGGGGGGGGGGGTGTCTATCACCATTTTCATATAAGATCCTGAGGCACAATTTGGAGGTGTTTTGACCTCACACTTCAAAGACTGTCATTGTCCCTTGGCCATAAAGGGGTATCATACATCCCAGGGTGGTTAAGAGGTCTCTTCACTACTTTAATATACAAAGATCCTAGGGCAAAAATACAGGGGCATTTCAACTTCGGGAGAACCGCTATCATCATGATGGCCATCGGGATCGCGTCATCAAGGATACCCAGGGTGCACTGGCGGTGTTAGCAGCCTTGCTAAGTAACTGTCACCCTCAGGACTCAAAAGGCCTGTTTTGACCTCCTTGAGATGGGCAGGGAGAGTGCGAGCCTGCGCCCTCCGTCTCCAACCCGAGACTGAGCCAGGCCGCATCCCATCACATCTCCCTTCTCCCCACAGGTGCCGCCTGGAGCCTGCTGGCGCGCGTGTCCGGCCGGCGTCTTCTGGCAGCTGGGGGCCCGTGGACCGGGGACGTGCAGCGCGCAGGCGCCTGGGAGCTGCGGTTCTCCTACCGTGCTCGCTGCGAGCCGCCGGCCGTCGGGGCTGCGTGCGCGCGCCTCTGCCGCTCGCGTGGCGCCCCCTTGCGATGTGACCCGGAACTGCGTCCCTGCGCGCCCGTTGAGGAAGAGTGCGAGGCACCGCGTGAGTCCTGCATTCAACCCCACCCCATCCCGTCACGGCCCCCAGGCCCCTTTCATAACTTGGTTACCCGCTTCAGGGAACTGGGGACCCGAGAACCCCTCCCCAGTTCCACTCAAGGTCTTCAGCCTGCTCCCAGGATCCAGCGACCACCTTCAGGGAAAGCCCTGCCTGGACACTCCAGCCCTGTTCCCTCTTCCCAGCACTCTTGTCTCCCCCAGTTGGAATCTCATACTCATTTCCCATCTTGTACCCCCAGTTCCTCCCCTAATCCATACTCACACCCCTTTCCCGATGTTCGGACCCCAAAGCTTTTCTAATTCTGGGGCTTTCCTACTCCTACCCAGGAACTTGGGAATCTCCTCCCATTCCCCACCAACCTGCCCCACGAATCCTCGCTCCCTGCGATTGCACTCCAGACCCCACTGTGTTCTAAAGCTTGGGATCCCCACCTACCTGGATACCCCAGTGTCTGAGTCCCTAGAACTCCCAGGCTTACCATATCCTCCCAGACCCGCCCTAATCCAAGGCCCTCCCATTTTCCCTGAAAGGCCGGGGGTCCCTCCTCAATCCTCAATCTTCTTTCTTCCTTCTCCTCTCTCCAGGCTCAGACCTGGGAGCCCCCACTCCATTCTACTTCCAAGAGCATAGACTCTGGAACTTACTGGCCTGGGTTTTAAATCCTCCCTCTACTGCTTCCTTGCTGGATGAATCACCCCACCTCTTGGGGCCCCAGTTTCCCTGTCTGTTAACTGGGGGTCTCAATACCAGGTAGCCCAGTGGGTTGTCAGTCACAAAGATCAGACGAGGGATGCAGGGAAAGTGCTCAGAATCATCTCTGATTTCCTCTCCTCCTGACTCTGCCCTTCATCAGTATTCCTCTTCCCTCTGCCTCTCCTTCCCCCCACAGCGGTGTGTCGAGCAGGCTGCAGCCCAGAGCACGGCTTCTGTGAGCAGCCCGATGAGTGTCAATGCCTGGAGGGCTGGACTGGGCCCCTTTGCACGATCCCTGTCTCCAGCAGCAGCTGTCTCAGCTCCAGGGGCCCATCGTCTGCCACCACCGGATGCCTCGTACCTGGGCCTGGGCCCTGTGATGGGAACCCGTGTGCCAATGGGGGCAGCTGTAGTGTCAGTATCAACCCTCCCACCTCATCCCTTATTCAGGGAGTCCCCTGTCTGGGGCTCCATGACACAGCAGCCTCAGGGAGGCTAGCTATCAGGGAGGGCTTCCTGGAGGTCTCCAGCCTGCATCTGGGGCCCTGAAGTAGGATGAGGTGATGGGGGTTGGAGAGAGCAGACCCAGTGGGTGGCACCTAAAGGTGTGGCTGTGGGAATGCTGAGGGATCCTGTGGGGTAGGGAACAATTCAGGGCTCAGGTAAGGGTGGTGGGACCAGGTGGGTTGAGGATTCGGGATGGGCGAGCATCAGAGAAGACTTCCTGGAGATGGGCCAGGGCTGGGCTTCTGAAGTCCAGTTTGGTGGATGGGGGGTGACTGGAGAAGCTAGACCAGATGAGTGGCCTAGGGGAAGCAAAGGTGGTGGTGGGGGTGAGCCTGGGATGAAGCAGAGCTCAGTGAGGGGGACAGTGACAAACGCTCAGCATTCAAGTTAGAGGGAGGGTGTGAGAAGGGCAGACCCAGGGAAGGCTTCATGGAGGAGGCAGGCTTAGAGCTAGGATCTGGAATTAGGCCTGGGCCAGGCAGGCAGCACCAGGGAGGGCAGACAGGGCGGGCAGCATTTGATCAGCAAAGGTATAGAGGTGGGAATGGAATCTCTTTGGGCCTCTGGAGCCTCCCCTCTGTGGGACTGGGTGGGCAGACCCAGAAACACGGAACAGAGGGTTGTCTTGGCCCAGGGACTTCCCCAGGAGGCCTCTGTGACCTGGGAGGTGGGACTGGACAGGGAGCAGCCCCCCAGTGACCCAGAGTGAGAAGCGGGATAGGGTTTCACTCCAAGGGAATGCTGATCCCAAGTCTTCTTACCTGTGCCCAGGAAACCCTGGGGTCCTTCGAATGCACCTGTCCCCGAGGGTTCTACGGGTTGCGGTGTGAGGTGAGCGGGGTGACATGTGCGGATGGACCTTGTTTCAACGGTGGCTTGTGTGTGGGGGGCGCAGACCCCGACTCTGCCTACATCTGCCACTGCCCGCCCGGTTTCCAAGGCTCCAATTGTGAGAAGCGGGTGGACCGGTGCAGCCTGCAGCCATGCCGGAATGGTAAGGTGGGGAGAACAGAGTGGTGAGGGATGAAGCTGGGGGACCCTGCATGGTCAGTGGGCCAGAAAAGAGCTTGGCTTACACAGTCCCGGGGTGGGGGAGGGGGATCCTGACTTTGCCCTGAGGCCTGAGGAAGTGATCCTCGCCCCGCCTGCCCAGCCTCAGTTTGTTCTGTGAATTGGGTGAGATGATAGTCCTATCTCAGAAATCTTTGTTGACCATCCACTGTGTGCCAGGCCTGGTTCTGGGAATGCAGTAGGAAATGAGATGAAAACCCCTACCATCATAAAGGAACTTCCCAGGTGGCGCTAGTGGTAAAGAACCCACCTGTCAATGCCGGTAGACATAAGAGACGCAGGTTTGATCCTTGGGTCAGGAAAATCCCCTGGAGGAGGGGCACAGCAACCCACTCCAGTATTCTTACCTGGAGAATCCCATGCACAGAGGAACCTGGCAGGCTGCAGTCCATAGGGTCGCACATGACTGAAACGACTTTGCATGCACACACACACTAAGGTTAGATGGTGATAAAAACCTAAGAAGAAAAATAAAGCCGGGGAGGTGCGGTGAGGAGTAGTGTGTATGAGTGGCAGATTGATATTTTAGCTAGAATGAGTAGGGAAGGCCACGCTGAAGGTAGGGAGGGAGTCATGTGGGGGTCTGAGGGAAGAGTATATTCCAGGAGGAGGGGTGAGGACATGCAAAGACCCTGAGGCAGGAATGTGCTAAGGACTGTGGGGAAGAAGCGAGTGTGGTTGGAGCAGAGTGAGTGAGGGAGAGTGGTGAGAGATGAGGTCAGGGAGGTGACAGGGACAGAGCCTTTAGGGCTTCATGGGTTACAGGGAGGATTTTGGTGTTACCCTGAGGGAGATGGAGCCACAGGAGGGTACTGAACAGTGGAGAGACCTGATTTGATACAGGTATTACAACATTAAAGGAGATCAGGAATGTGAAGGGCTCAGTGAGCTCTTTTTCTTATAATAGTTGTTGTTTAGTCGCTAAATTGTGTCGGGCTTTCTGTGACCCCATGGTCTGTAGCCCACTAGACTCCTCTGTCCATGGGACTCCCCAGGCAAGAATACTGAGGTGGGTTGCCATTTCCTTCTCCAGAGGATCTTCCCGAACTGAGCCACCAGGGAAGCCTATTAGAAGCCCACTGCTCTCCAAAACACTCATTGAGTGTGTTTACTCTGGGCTGAGTGGTACTGGGGACACAGTAGTAATGAGGACAGCTCTGGGCTCTGTCCTCAGAGGGTTATCAGTCCAGAGGGGAAGACAGTCGTCCTCAGACAGAGCCAACAGTGGGTAAGGGGGCGCAGGGCTGGGATGGAGGAAGAATCAGAGATGGCTTCCTGGAGGAGGGGGCGCCTGAGTACATCTGAGAAGAGAGCAGGGAAAAGAATGGGAGAAAAGGAGGAAGAGAAAGGGGAGGAGGAGGCATGGGCAAAGGCAGGGTGGTTCAGACCCGTCGTTCTGGAACAGTTAACTATTTCAGTACGGTTAAAGCTGAGACAAAAAGAGACAAACAGAACCAAAGAGGTGTGAGGCTCAGGCAATCCAAGACCACTCGGGTGGAAAAGAGGCGGGCTGGCGCTCCAGGCAAACTCCCAGAGCCCTTGAATTAAACGAGATAGAGGGGGCCCAGAGAAGAGGTGAGGGCGGGGATTTCCGAGCTGAGAAAAAGGGCGGGCGGGTTGGGGGAGCCGCTACCCTGACGCTCCCTTCCCCACAGGCGGACTCTGCTTGGATCTGGGCCACGCCCTCCGCTGCCGCTGCCGCGCCGGCTTCGCGGGGCCGCGCTGCGAGCACGACCTGGAAGACTGCACGGGCCACACCTGCGCCAACGGCGGCACTTGCCTGGAGGGAGGCGGCGCGCGCCGCTGCTCCTGCGCACTGGGCTTCGGCGGCCGCGACTGTCGGGAGCGCGCCGACCCGTGTGCCGCGAGCCCCTGCGCCCACGGCGGCCGCTGTTACGCGCACTTCTCCGGCCTCGTCTGCGCCTGCGCGCCGGGCTACATGGGCGCGCGGTGCGAGTTCCCGGTTCACCCCGACGGCGCGGGCGCATTGCCCGCGGCCCAGCCCGGCCTGAGACAGGCGGACCCACAGCGCTTCCTTTGCCGCCGGCTTTGGGACTGCTGGTGGCCGCGGGCTTGGCCGGCGCTGCGCTCTTGCTGGTCCACGTGCGACGCCGTGGCCCTAGCCGGGATACTGGGCCTCGCTTGTTGGCGGGGACCCCGGAGCCATCGGTCCACGCGCTCCCTGATGCACTCAACAACATGAGGACGCAGGAAGGTCCCGGGGACGGCCTGAGGTGAGGGGCTCGATCACAGACGTAAGCCTTGTGCTCCTAGGCTGCTTTCATCAATCTCTGTGGTGCAGAGTCCTTGATGGACCTTCCTGATTGGTCCGTTTCTCTCCAGCCTTTTTCTGATTGGGTCGTTTCACAAGTCCCTTTGTTGGCTTTGGGTTCCTCTCAGTGGCGGGTGGGAAAACAGGATACGAGAATTTAAAGGGTCTAGATCTTACTTTTCTCCCCCGTAGCCCGTCCTCAGACTGGAATCACCCTGAAGATGGAGACGCTCGTTCGATTTACGTCATATCTGCTCCTTCCATCTATGCTCGGGAGGTAGTTAACCCACCTCTCCCCTCTCTGCGCACTTTGGGCACAACGGACAGAGGCAGCCCCTGCTTTAGCCGCAGATCCCCTTTCTCTATAAAATGGGTGTGGGGTGGGGGTGGGTAGAGTCTCTGGAAGATTGTAAAGGCCACTTCTCGGTTTTGACTTGATTTAGTTCTGTTTGCATCCCTTTTAATACCCTTTTGAGCTCCTTGGCATCTTCTGTTTAGATGACCTTTGGGCCTCAAGAGGTGGGGAACTTCAAGCTAGAGCTTCTCCACTGATTACCACTCACTGGAGAGAGGGAGGACAGGCAGAAGGGCAGTCCCCCTCCCCCTTATTTTGTCCTTACCCATTGGCTTAGGGGATCTTAGTTCCAGTTCAGGGATGGAACCCAGGTCTCCGGCATTGAAAGCCTGGATTCTTAACCACGGGACCGCCAGGGAAGTCCCAGAGGCAACCCTTTCTAATGCTTCCTACTTATTCTGTTTCTAGGCTTGACCTGGCCCTTTTCCATCAGCACATGGAGACAGAACCTGAATGTTTTTGTTTTCTCTGCTTCAGACACTTTGGAGTTCAAGCTGGAAGGGAGAATTTTGCCATTGGAAGTTGTACATAGTGGTTATTTATATCCTGTCTCTCTTTCTCTCCCCATCCGTCCAGAGACGTTTATAAAAGCTCTTAGTTTGATCAGCTTTGACTCATCAAATTGAGTGCTTTGTGTGTGGTGTTGGGGCTAAGGGAAGAGATTTTTGTCTCCTGAGAAGAATAATAGACAGGACTCTGTTGCAGAGGGTCGGAAAGAACTCAAAGTTGTTTAAATAAACAAGAGAACTTATTCATAAAATTGAAAATCCTGTGGCAGGTGTTGCTTCAGCAGGACTGAGTTCAGAGGCTCAATGTTTTTCTCCAGTTGTCTCTGGGAGGACTTCATATGTAGGACGGATGGGCCTTCACTGCCCCTGGCTTGTCACACGGCCTTACTTGAACTAGTGGCCAGACAAGTATGACTTATTTTGATTGGCCAGGCTTGGCCATTTGTCTGGTGTGTGGCAGGGATTAAGGTTAGCCTGTTCAAATCCCATGGAATATGTGGGCAAAAGAGTGTCCCTTTCTCTACCAAAAGTCAGGGTTTGTTAATACTAGATGTAAGTACTGTACGTGGCAGGCAAACAGAACCAGTTGGTAAGAACAGAGAGAACCTATTCTACAGAGGAATGGGAGGCTCAGAGAGTAGGGTAATTGTTGCAGCTCCTTCCTAATGAGATGGAGCAAATCTAAGATCTAGTAGAGAGGGGGATCTCTTCCTAAATTTGAGGACTATCTTAAAACAGTGCATCATACATATAATACTACTTCGACTACTGAAGCTATAAAAAGTCTGCATCAGGACTTCTCTGGCTGTCCAGTAGTTAAGACTCCACACTTCTCTGTGTGGTATGGTGCAGCCAAATAAATAAATAAATGAATTTTTTAAAAAGTCTACATCAGCCAATTTCTGCCAGTCTTCCTCCCCCATATTTTCTAATGGCTGGGACAGTGCCCAAACACCTTTGGAAATGAGCAAAATCATGGGGGTGAAAGATGAGAGAACAGTGAGAAAAGTAATAGCAGATGAAGGAGTCCGACATCAGCCAAGGGATCCACATATTCTTTTAAAAATTTTTTTTATTGAAGTATAGTTGATTTACATATATTCTTTTAATTTAGCCGACAGACATCATGTTGAATACATACCTATATGTACGAACTCCTCTTTCACGTTTCACCATATTGAATTTCTGTGTTATGAGGATAATCTGTACCATTAAGGAATATGGATGTTGAGGACTTCCCTGGTGATCCAGTGTTTAAGACTCCACGCATCCAATGCATGAAGCTCAGCTTTGACTCCTGGTGGGGAGCTAGGATCCCACATTCCACATGGAACAGCCAAAAAGTAAAAATTAAAGCGAAAAAAAGGTGGGGAATATGGACATGGAAGCAAAAGCCTATCATCAAATAATATTTAAATTGAGAGTAAAGACAGACATCAACACCAGCCCCATTATTCCTTCAAAGACAAGTTGCTTTCCAGAGCCCAAGTCTTTGCTGCCTTGAACAAATTATGCCATCTGCTCAGAGTGCAGAACTCAGTTTAAACGCAAAGATGGAAAGATAACGTTACCCTCATCATGTGTTTTTGATCAACAACTGCATGAAATCTGAAAGCAGGCAGCTGAATCCCATGGGCTGTCTCTTTGATGTAGTTCCTTGTATTAAGGATGCCTTACCTGTCTCAGAATCTTGGCACCATTGCTGTACACATCTCTGAGTCATCACAGGAACAGTATTGGCTGGATTATCAAAGAGCAATGGCCAGAGTTCTGATTCACCACCATAAGGGAAGAGTCCCACACCCAAGTCACCAGGCCCTTTAAAACACAGGCTTTGTTCCATGGCTTTTCCTCACAGGCTGCTGTAGGCTTAGCCTAAGCTAGCAGCTTCTGGGGCAGGGAAGACCATCTTGGATGATCAGTGCTTACAGGGAAGATAAAGTTCAGTTCAGTTCAGTCACTCAGTTGTGTCCGACTCTTTGCGACCCCATGAATCGCAGCACTCCAGGCCTCCCTGTCCATAAAGTTATTCTGGTTCAAATCCTTCATTTTAAAGGTGAAAGGAGGGAGAGCCCCAGAGGACTAAGGTGTAAGGTATTCCACACCAAGAAGGAACTGGTCCTTTTTTTCTCTTTTGGCAGAGCTTTAAATCTTTCAGGTGTACACTTACTGCATTTAGCACAATGGCAATAGTGAATAAAGTAACCTAAATGACCACTCCAAAAAAAAAAGCAAAAACAAAGACAATTCTCCACCATCTCACCTAGCCAGAGACTTCCCTGGTGGTCCAGTGGTTAAGAATCTGCCTTGCAGTACAGGAGTTCAATCCCTAGTGGGAACTAGGCATAAGATCCAGTATGCCTCAGGACAACTAAAGCCTGTGCACCGCAAGCTTACTGAGCCTGTGTGCCACAGCTAGAGTTCATAGGCCACAAGGAAAGATCCAGCATGCCAAAACTAGGATCCGATGCAGCCAAAACAAACAAAACCCAAAGTTTGCAAACACACAGAAATCCGACTGCTTTGGTTCAGATCTTGATTCTGCCACTTACTCAAACAAGTCACTTTACCTCTCTCTTCTGTAAAATGAGACTAGTAATAGAATCTGCTTCAGAAGTTTGTAAGTAGTGAGTTAATAACTACAAGCATTTTATAACAGAGGCTGGCATATGATAGCTGCTCAGTAAATGTTAGTTCTCAATATGCTATAAGCGGAGAAGGCAATGGCACCCCACTCCAGTACTCTTGCCTGGAAAATCCCATGGACAGAGGAGCCTGGTGGGCTGCAGTCCATGGGGTCAATAAGAGTCGGACACGACTGAGCGACTTGACTTTCACTTTTCACTTTCATGCATTGGAGAAGGACATGGCAACCCACTCCAGTGTTCTTGCCTGGAGAATCCCAGGGATGGGGGAGCCTGGTGGGCTGCCGTCTATGGGGTCGCACAGAGTCGGACACGACTGAAGTGACTTAGCAGCAGCAATATGCTATAAGAGGAAAGCCTATTTCAAGTTCATTTCACAGAAGGGTAAACTAAAGCCCAAAGATGTGGTAGAGGCTTACCCAGCATCACATAGAAAGTTCAATCTTTCTTGATCCTCCTGGTTTTGGGAACCCAGGCCCAAAATTTAACACAGGAAGGACTCTCAGAGGTTGAGAAGCACTGTAGGCTTCTGCTTGAAGCCCTTCCATGAATCTGAATAAGGTCTGTACCTGACCTAATAGTATTGGACTAGTTGGTTTTACTCTGGTTACTTAAGATGTTGTTATTGAGGAAAGCTGAGTGAAAGTTACATTGGGATTCTCTGTACTATTTTCCCAACTTTTGGTAAGTGTTACAACTGTTGCAGGGACTTCCCTGGTGGCTCAGTGGTAAAGAATCCACCACTTGCCAATGCAGGAGACACGGGTTCGATCCCTGGTCTGGGAATATCCTACAGGCCATGGAGCAACTAAACCTGTGTGCCACAACTTCTGAGCCCATGCTCTAGAGCCAGGGAACTGCAGTTACTGAAGCCTCTGCGCATCCCAGAGCCCTTGCTCCTTAACAAGAGAAGTCACTGCAGTGAGAAGCCTGAGCACCACAGTGAGAGAATAGTCCCCGTTCACGGCAACTAGAGAAAAGCCTGAGCAACAGCAAAGACCCAGCACAGTCAAAAATAAATAAAATTATATTTAAAAAGCTGTTTCAAAATAAAAATACATATTTGTTGAGTGCCTACTGTGTGCCAGACCTTATTGTAGGAGCCGGGGATTCAGCAGTGAGCCAGACAAGTTCCCACCGTGGAGGAGCTCACAGTGTGATAGAGCCCTGTACCCAGGATTCTGTGTCCCGACCCTGGAGTCTGATAGCTGTGGTTTGAATCCTGGTTCTGCCACGTACCAGCTATGGGCATGTGTATAGGATTCAGTGCTATGTGAATGTAAGATCTGTTATTCTTCTCCAGGTCACCCTCATTCTGACCTCACTGGAATTGATTGTTTGGTGAGGGGTATATCTCCCCTGGGCTTTGCAGGTGGCTCAGTGGTAAAGAATCCACCTGCCAGTGCAAGAGACACAGGCTTCATTCCTGGGTCAGGAAGAACCCCTGGAAAAGGAAATGGCAACTCACTCCAGTATTCTTGCCTGGAGAATCCCATGGACAGAGGGTCCTGGCGGGCTACAGTCCCTGGGATCGCAGAGTCGGACACACGCATATCTCCCCTACTGGACAAGGGAGCCTGATCTCCGGCCCCTGTCTCCTGATTGCTGTGTTTGAAGAGTCACCGAGCTCAGGAGGGCGCACATTGCAGGCACTCGACAAACATATAGTGAATGCCTGAACATTAAGGTTATTGGCAACTAGAGGTAGGGATTCAGGGGATGGGAGTTATCAGGTGAGATCCAGAGGTCCCTGCCCCATCCCCGGCTCAGGGCGGTAGAATCCGCGCGCCCAATGGAACCCCGCGCAACAGCGCCCCATTGTGGTTGCTAGAATCCCGTGCGGATGAGGCTCTTCCCGCCAAGGCAGGAGGGGTCGGGAGGGGATCGCCACCCCGGCTACCGGGGGTGCGCTCCGGGACCCCATGAACAACCAGCCGCGGACCCCAGCCCCTACTCCGGCCCGGGCCTCGACTCCGGTCCGGGGTTCGACCCTGCGCAGGACCTCCATTCAGGTTCGGACTCCGACTCCGGGCCCGTACTCGGGCCCGACCCGGATCACGACTCTGGTCCGGACGCCAGCTCTCATCCGGACCCTGACCCCCATCCGGACCCCAACTCCGGTCCGGACCCCAACTACGGTTCCCCCCTCAACTCCAGTCCGGACCCCAATTCCGGTCCGGACCCCAACTCCAGTCCCGCCCTCAACTCCGGTCCGGACCCCAACTCCGGTCCCGCTTTCGACTCCGGTCCGGCCCCCGACTCCCGTCCGCCCCCCGACTCCCGTTAGGCCGCCGACTCCTGTCCGGCCCCCGACACCGATCGGGACCCCGACACTGATCCGGTCCCCGACTCCAGTCCAGATCCCAATTCCGGACCCGGTCCCAACCGCGATCCCATCTCGGGTCCTGATTCCTGCCTTGGAATCCCTCCCCGACTCGGCTCTGCCTTCGGGCCCGCCCCTGGAACTTGAACCCACGCTCACAGCGTCACCTGCCAAGAATCTTGAGCCAAGCCCGAGGGTGAAGCAAGTTTCATCAGCCGCCAATGGATTTCCTCCCATCCAAGAGCCCCTTCCTGCTCTTACTCCATTGGCCACCGATTTACGGCCCTCATCCCGCGGGTCCCCTCTGAGGACAGACCCATCGACCACCAAGTTGATAGCTTCTTCTGGACATGTCCCAGGCACGCCCATCCTAGGGGCCATCCAGGCCATCTTACCGGTTCCTGCCACTGCATTAGCCTCCATCAATGGGAACCTCAAAGAGGAAAACAAGATCATGATTCGAGTGGTTTACTGGTAAGATGTCCCTGCCCACACCTGCTTCCGCCTCTGGGCCTGCCATTCTCTTTGGGACTGGAAAGCTCTGGGTTCATTCATTCACTCTCCTGCTGCTGTGGGCCAGGCCATCAGGAGACAGAGGGCTGAGCCAAGCCATGTTTTCCTGGGGTGGGGGCGGGAGATGGAGGCAGGAAGAGGGAAGAAGAGGAATGGGAGAACTTCAGAGGCTGAGGGCTTAGAAACAGCCTTTCTTGGGAGGTGGGTCTTAGGCTGCAACTTCTCAGTGATGAGGCTACCAAGTGGGGTGGGGAGGGTCAGATAGAAGTAGGGGATCTGAGTAGCAAGGGAAAGGGGGCCCACTCAATACAAAGGCCAGAGGGGTCCACATTTGTGATCCCATAGCAGAATCTTTGTGTCAATGACAAGAGTAAACAGCAGTGGCCTTCCTTGAGTTCCTTGAGATCCAGGACTGAATGTGTCTGGGGGTGAGGCTTTGTCTTCCCCTCCAGTACCCCCCAACCCTGCCCCCATGCAATGGTCTCTCTCTAGCTCTCTCTCCAACTCACTGCCTCTTTCCCTTTCCCCTTGTGATGTGTAGCTCTTTCTCCTTCTATCTCTCTTTCTCCCTCTCCCCCACCTCTCTTTCTCTGCCCATCTCCTCCTCCTTCTTCCTTTTTTGGTCAAACCTGTGCTTCATGCAAAGCTTCCCTGCCCAAGGATCAAAAATCAAACCCACGCACCCATCAGTGGACGTGTGAAATTTTAACCACTGGACCACCAGGGGATTCCCCATCTTCTTTCTCTTTCTCTGACTCCATGGATTCATTCATTATTTTATTCACTGAACAACCATTTATTCAGCACCTGCCATGTGCTGACCCTACTCTCAGCAGCAGAGACACAGCAGTGAATAAGACAAAGATGGCTGTGGCACTGACACTCTGATGTGGAGGGGCAGAAATGGGCAATAAACACAGCACATGGCAAGTTATCTAGTATCTTAGAAGGTGACCAGTGCTATGGACAAAAAGCATCTTGTTGGGGGGGATGTCACAGGTTAGCTGGAGTATCCTCAAAGAGGCAATACTCGACCAAAGATCTGAAAGAGGAGCGAGAAGGAGCCTTTGAGCTACCAGGGAAAGAGTATTCTGCAGAGACCAGCCAGTACAAAGATCCTGAGGCAAGGCATCCCTGGAGTGTTGGAAGAAGGGCTAGGAGGTCCCTGTGCCTGGAGCCAGAGGGACAGAAGGAAGAGATGGAGCAGAGAGGTGATGGGGGTGGATCCTATCTGGGACTTGTGGACCACGGGGGGAGGATTGTGTTCTTTTTGTGTTCAGATGCTTCTGAGAAGGGGAGGGACGAGATCTGACTTAGCTCTTCACAGTGTCTCTCTGGACTTCAGGAGATTCTAATGATGTATCTTCCTTCCACCTCTCTCTGCCTCCCTCCTCTCTGCCCTCGGCCTCCAGTGGCCTCTGAAGCTACAGCCTGCGGGTAAGTAGTTTTGGCTTTGGAAGTAGGGGGAGTTTGGGCCACGATGTCTGGAAGGGGTTCCTGTTTTCCCTCCTCTCAAGACCTATGACCCTGTGATCCCATGACCACATATCCCATTTCCTCCCCACAGTACATCCTACTGAGAAAGAGTCTGGAGCAGCAATTTCCAAACTCTCTAATCTTCGTGAGTGTGCTAGTGGCTTGGGAGAGTGGGGGGCAATGGGGGCTCCAAGATCCCCCAAGGGACTTGGAAGGGAATTCTTTGCCTCCGCTAACCTCCACCATTCCCTCCCCAGGAGGAGGAAATATCTGCCCAGGCTACAGGGGAGTTTGAAGTGTTTGTGGATGGGAAACTGATACATTCAAAGAAGGTGATCCTGAGCAAGGTTCCTGGACAGGGAGGGAGGCTGGAGCTCCCAGAGGGTGAGAGACCTACACGTCTGTGCTCTTTCCCTTCTGTGCCCAGAATGGTGATGGCTTTGTGGATGAGGTCAAGCTACAGACAATTGTCAACCTGCTCAGTGAGGAGTTCAAGAAAAAGGTAGCAGGCAACTAGTGGGCTGGAGGTGAGGTGAGGGCAGTGAGGTGGGAGGGGTGGAGGTTGGACCATGGGTTGGTGGCCAGGCAGAAGGCAGGGCCCTGCCTTGGAGTCAAAGACACCTTAGCCCCAATCCTAACTCAGCCAATCCTCACTGTTATAATCAGGTTAAGTTATCTATATCCTTTTCTGAGCCTCAGTTTCCTCATCTGTAAAATGGGATTGTTAATTCCATAAAATGTCTTATAAGGTAATAAACAGTGCACGGCTCAGCGTATGTCAGAGTATGCTCAGCGTATGTCAACTATACAGTTTTTTTTTTAAATAACTTTTTAAAAAATTTTTAGTTGTAAAGCTGTGCTCTGGCAGTATGTGACAATAACAGCATGTGTCTTTTCACTTCAATGGAGTTACTGAAATTAATACAGTAAAAATTCAGTTATTAGTCCCACTAGCCACATTTCAAATGTTCACAGCCACATGTGGCAGCTGTATTGGACAGTGCAGATACAGAACATGGAATCAATAATTGCAGAAAGTCCTATTGCTAATGTTGTCTTAATGTTTTAAAGCATAGACACAGCCATTTATTTTCCACCAATACTGGATTTTTAAAACTACTCAATACGTAGATATTTGTAAGCTGCTACTGATTTAATACTTTGTCTATTTGTGTATCTACTTTACAATTATTTCCAACTTTATTGAAGTGTAAGTGATGCATGAGAAACAGTACATGTTTAAAGCACACAAGCTGTTGAGTTTCGATATACTCATCATAAGCATACCATAAATCCCGGAAAAGATTCCATTGGCATGGATTAAGTTACGTGTCCATCTCTGAATGAATCACTCAGGGCCAAGGGAATGTCACTACACTGCTATCATTGGCCCGTCTTGAGTCACGTGTCTTTAACCTCACTGGATTTCATTTTAGTCAAGTATTTCCTGAGTACCTACGAGGTATGGTTCTAGGTCCTGGGGATGATACAGTGGTGAACCAAATAGACACAAACCCTTAGCCTAATGGAGCTGACAGTTAATGGAAGACAGTGAACAAGACCCTAGGTGAAGAGAAGGCAGTTCATTACTTTTTATTTCTTTTTTTGGCCACACCATTCAGCATGTGCAATCCGTTCCTCTGTGCTGAGTCACTCAGTCATGTCTGACTCTTTGCGCCCCCCGTGAACTATAGCCCCCCAGGCTCCTCTGTCTATGGGGATTCTCCAGGCAAGAATACTGGAGTGGGTTGCCATGCCCTCCTGTCTTAGTTCCTCTCCCAGGGATCAAACCTGTGCCCTCTGCAGTGGGAGTGAGGAGTCTTAACCACTGGACTTCTACTAGGGAAGTCCCTAGAAGGTACTTTAGGCGATAAGTGATGAGAAGAAAAATAAAGTAGGGAAAGGGCTTTGGAGGCTGCTGGGGATTTTTTGCAACTCTAAGTTGAGTGGTCAGAGACAATTTCATTGGGAAGGTGATATTTAAACACTTGAAGGATGTAAGGGACTGAAGCATATGGATATCTAGGGGAAAGTATTCTGGGCAGAAGGGACAGAAAGGGCATGGGCCCTGTGGTAGGAGTGTGCCTGGTGTGTTTCAAAAATGTCAAGGAGACTCTGGCAGGCATTATAAGCCATGGAAATGGAAAATCTTAGAGGTGCCTGAAAATAGCAAGCCCTACAAATGCTATTTTTTTTTTTTTAGAGTTATTGTTTTTTTCTTTCTTGTTTCCCCATTTCAGGAGCCTCAGCAGGATGGTGAGAAGGGCTGAAATGATGTCAAGTCAGGTCCTTTTCTGATGGCAGCTGGGACAGGGTCAGGGAGAGGTGAAGAGGGAAATACAGAGTCTGCCTCCCTGTGTTCTCGTCTGATTGCCACTGTCCCCTCACTCACTTCTGCTGTCTGGGGAAGTTGCCTGCTATGGTGCTCCCAGCATCTCCTGGACTGGGTGGGCAGGGGCGGAGAGGCCAGCTTGGAACAGAAGGCTACTCCTGCTGCTCCCCACCTGGTGTAGCCTCAACGTTCTCACACTGTCAAAGTCAATTTCTTTCTTTTGTGGGATCTTTATTTCCCGTGGCCTGGTTTGGAATTTGAAAACCTCCCATTTCATTGGCATTTGTAGGGGTTGAGACAGAAAAAGGAATGGTGGCAAGCCTCAAAAGACATTCCAAACTTCCATACACGTCAGTGTTCACTTTCTAAACCCACAGATCTTAGAATGTCAGTGCTGGGAGGGATTTCAACTATCTGGGAGAAGACCATTCGTGCATTCAGTAGGCATTGATGAGCCCCCTGCTCACCATCTGGCTCTGTGGGGTCAATAGGCACGTGCCAGAAGGTCCAGTGCAAGGCGTGGGAGTCAGACCTTTACCACGGAGCTGCTGTGTGACTTCCAACAGGGGACACTACCTCTCTGATTCTCAATTTCTCCTGCAAAATGACCGTCATACTGCTTAATTGTGAAATTTCCAAAGTTTTATACAGGATACATAGGTTTCAATTAGAAGTAGATTTTTGAGGACTTTCCTGGTAGTTCAGCTGTTAAAGAATCCGCCTGCCATGCAGGAGACCCCAGTTCGATGTCTGGGTCGGGAAGATCCCCTGGAAAAGAGATAGGCTACCCACTCCAGTATTCTTGGGCTTACCTTGTGGCTCAGAGGGTAAAGAATTCACCTGCAATGCAGGAGACCTAGGTTCAATCCCTGGGTTGGAAAATCGCCTGGAGGAGGGTGTGGCAACCCACTCCAGTATTCTTGCCTGGAGAATCCCCATGGACAGAGGAGCCTGGGGGGCTACAGTCCATGGGGTCGCCAAGAGTCCAAAACGACTGAGTGACTAAGTACAGCACTGGTGGTCCAGTGTTTAAGAATCTGCCCACCAATGCAGGGGACATGGGTTTGATTCCTGGTCTGGGAACTAAGATTCCACCTGCTGAGGGGCAACTAAGCCCATGAGCCACAACTACTGAGCCTGCGTGCCTGAGAGCCCTGGCTCTGCAACAAGAGAAGCCACTGCCGTGACCGCACACCACAACTAGAGAAAGCCCATGTGTAGCAACAAAGACTCAGGGCAGCCAAAAGTAAATAAATAAAATTTTAAAAGTAGACATTGGTTAGGATGGCTCTTGCCTTCAAGTAACAGCAAGCTGGACCATCAGTGGCTCACAAAATATGTGTTCAAGTCGCTTCAGTCGTGTCTGACTCTTTGTAGCACTATGGACTGTAGCCCGCCAGGTTCCTCTGGGATTCTTCAGGCAAGAACCCTTGAGTGAGTTGCTGTTTCCTACTTCAGGGGATCTTCCTGACCCAGGGATTGAACTAGTGTCTCTTATGCCTGCTGCATTAGCAAGCAGGTTCTTTACCACTAGCGCCACCTCAGACAATAGAAACAGCAAATGATTTTGATTTCAAACTGGTGGGAGAGGGCTGAGTTCAGCCAGCTGTCCAGCTCTGCCATGGGGAGCCCAGAGTGTTTCTCCACTTCTTTTCTGCCATCATCAATGTGTGATGATGTGTTGGCTTTGGAGCTCATGCATGTGGTTTCACTGTTGGGTCCCTACCGTTATGACTGTTTTCCAGGCAGAGGAGAGTAGACGGCAAGGACATGCCTGCTGGATCACTTTATTAAGAGAGTAAAACTTTCCCAGAAGCCCGGCTCAGTCTTCTTTTGTGACTCCAAGACAATTCACTGCCGCCCCCTGCCCATCCATCCACCTACAGCCCAGCCTGTGCCCCTGCCCACTCCCCTCCTGCAGCACACCTCCAGTTCACCAGTTGCCTTCTACCTTTTCCTGATCTCATTATTAATGCGTACAGATTTTCTGCAGCCTGGCCTCATCCACAAGGCTGTCTGGATCGTGAGAACAGGGAGTGATTCAACAGAGATTGAGTAGGGATAGGAAGCAACAGCTGGGGGTGCCATGAAGCCCCCATCCTGATATATACACTAGCCTTGGGAACATGTGAGTGAGAGAGCAGTGGGTGAATCAAAGGGTTTGACTCTAGAGTTCTTAATATGTCATAAAGTGAAAGTGAAGTCGCTCAGTTGTGTCTGACTCTTTGCGACCCCATCCATGGACTGTAGCCTACCAGGCTCCTCCATCCATTGAGTTTTCTAGGCAAGATTACTGGAATGGGTTGCCATTTCCTTCTCCAGGGGATCTTCCTGACCCATGGATTTTTTTTTTTAAGTTTGAGAAAGTTTACAATCAAAACAAAGAGATAAACCAAAAAATAAGACTTTTTTAACCCTCCTAAAAACATAATAAATTACAATTTCTGGTCAAATGTTATTCCTATGCTATATTCATTTTGATCTCATTTTCCATTTTATACTCTGGCATTTCTTTTCTGGATACAGTTATATATAATATTTTGTGTTAACTCCCTAGTCTTAATACCACAAAGTCACCTGTTTTACCATGGGTATATTTTTATCATTTAGAGTAGGATATGCTTGTTAATAAGCCAGTTATACTTCAGTAACTTTGTGAATACAAAAGCACTGAGAAGTAAGAACAAATAATAGAGTTATTATTTCATGGATCCTCATTCAAGTTCAGGAAAATTACTTCCAGAAAGCTGCAATTCTTCCATAAAATATATTTATGTTTAAATGGAAACTTTATGACATAAATATATTTCTATGTTTAAATGGAAACAAAGAAAAGTGAAATTACTGGAAGCCTTTGATGGTTCACTAGACATTGTGTGCTTTCAATAGTTCAACACTGTTATGCTTGATAATCAAGAGTAAATTAATAGGCCAACATTTTAAAATGTATAGTCTAATATAGGTATAAAGTATATAAACAGGTAAGCTTATAGAGAAGCTGACCAAGATACATAAATCAGGAGATATAAGTGTCCATCTAAATTTTCTATTCATCTTTTTTTTTCTTTTTACAGAATATTTATTAAAGTTATTTAATATACAATTTCTCATTTGTCATTCTGGAAGTCCTTTTTTAGAAAGACTCTTCTTTGTGTGATGACAAATAGCAGCCACAGTGTCGTGATTATTCTGGACCTCCACGTTGAATAAATTCAATTTCTTTTTGAGACACAAGTTTCCTTCTGTATTTCTGAGGTAAAGTTTTTATTATCTCTGCGGTGTCTGGTGGACCCTGATGCATCAGCCACTCTGGCGATTTACTTCCCTTAGAATGCTGTGAAATTGAACAAGTATGAGATGGTAGTCCTGCTGATCTTAGAACTTCTGATACACTCAGTTTAGGATGTCTCTTCTGTCAGGGAACCTTATTAATAGAGGCTTGACTACCTGAACGAACCTGCTGGCAGACGCCCTCTTGCTGCCCACCATGACCCCCGAGGAGGGACAGCTTCCGGGGGCGCTGGCGAGCCGCGGTTATAACAGGAGTCCTGGGCGGCTGGGGCCCCTGACCCAGGAATTGAACCCAGGTCTCCGGCATTGCAGGCAGACGCTTTTACCGTCTGAGCCAACAGGGAAGCCCAATATGTCATATGATAAATATAAGGAACCATAAGGTAGTATTTTAATAAAGGTTTTTATTGTAAGCAGAATTCTAAGGTGACCCTCAAAGACCTACACCTTCGTATAACCCCCATCCCTTTTTTACAAACAAACATGTTTATTTGGCTGTACCTAGTCTCAGTCGCGTACAAAGGATCTTCACTGCTGCTTGCAGCATCTTTAGTTGCAGTAGCATCTGGAATCTTTTTTTTTTTTTTTTTAATTGCAACATGTGGGATCTACTTCCCTGAGCAGGGATTGAACCCAGGCCCCCTGCATTGGGAGTGGAGCCTCTTAACCACTGGACCACTGGGGAAGTCCTGGGTTCAGTTACTGTTCCTTCATTTCAGGTGGTTCTTTATATTTTCTAGCTCTTTTGTTAAAAAAAAAAAAAAGTCTGATTTCTCACTCTGTATATCTGTTCTCCTCCTAAGTTCTTTAGCACCTTTGTGATAATTACTCTGAAAACTTTCTCAGGTAGATTGCCTATCTCCACCTAGTTCTGGGGTTTTATCTTGTTTCGCCATCTGGGACATAGTTGGCTACCATCTCATCTTGTGTAAGTTGCTGCTTGTCTTTTTATGTATGTGGCAGGTCAGTTAACATTTCTTTTTTTCTTTTTTTAGTTTTTTGAATGTTGAGTTATTTTTCTTTTTTGAAATTTTATTTATTTATTTTAAATTTATTTATTTACTTTACTATTGTGGTGGTTTTTGCCATACATCGACCTGAATCAGCCATGGGTGCACATGTGTCCCCCCATCTCACCCACTCCTGCCTCCCTCGGCACCCCATCCCTCTGGGCTGTCCCAGAGCATCATAGTTAGATTTCTTGACCTTGGAGCAGTGACCGTCTGTAGGAGGCAGCCTATGTGTCCTGGCAGAGCACTCCCCTTTCGTCAACCAAGCTATATGCTCTAGGGGTTCCCCCTAAGTGGGCTCTGTGGGTCTTTCTGTAATGGAGGGCTCCCTGTGTGGGTAATCTGATAGGCTTGGCTGGCCCCTACTCTGGTTGGTTGCCAGGCTGACTTGTGTGAGTGCTGTTGGCTGTTTGCGGGAAGCGGGGTCTGCTCATGAAGTGGCTGGTTGCAGATTACTAGGCGCCCCAGGGCTAGCGCTGGCTCACTGGTGATGGAATCAGGGTTCTGAGGACTCTGGGGCTGTTGCCCACCCATTGGCAGGTGACGCTAAGTCCTGGGGTTAGTGTCAGACTACTGGCAGGTACAGCTGGCTCCTGGCGTCTGGTTGCAGTGCTCAGGGATCCCAGAGCTCATTTCAGATCACTGATGGTGCAGTAGGGGTGGGGGTGGTTTCCTGACACCATTGGATATGAGGTCTGGGGTGTCCCAGAGGTTCATTGGCCTGCTAGTGTCTTCTGGGGCCAGGGTAGGGTTCTGGCCTGCACTGGGAGATCATAGCTTTTTCTCTCTCTTTTTTTTTTTTTGCTGCACTGGGTCTGCATTGCTGCATGCAGGCTTTCTCTAGCTGTGGAGAGCAGGGGCTGCTCTCTAGTTGCGGTGTGTGGGCTTCTCACTGCGGTGGCTCTTTTTGTGGAGCACAGGATCTAGGGTGCACTGGCTTCAGTAGTTGTGGCTCATCGGCTCCGTAGTTGCTGTTGGTGCTACCGGTGTGAGGCTTTGCACCAAGGCCACAGAAGCAGAGCCCAGAACCAAGGTCACCTCCGAAGCTGACTGACCCCCTCTTTGTAACCTTTCCAAAAGCCCCCTGATCATCACTAACAAGCTGCCTGACTCCCAATTAGGCAAAGATGCCCACTCCAGTAAACACCCTATGGCGCACCACCCAACCACCTAACGCAACCTTCCAGGGGGAATTTTCTTTGTCTGGAGGCTGTGAAAGTTGGCTAGTAGCCCATGAAAGGCTTTGGCTCTCCCTTGAGCTAAGCCTGCTGTTTTAACAGCATCTCCTGTTCTAATAAACTCTCCTCTCATTCTGCTTTGTGTCTGGAAATTCTTTTCCAACCCGAGTTCCAACCAAGACAGGTGGGACCATGCCCCTGCCCCTCTGGTTGCCTGGCCAGCGGCATCCAGAACCCCGACCCCACAGGCGGCTGGGCGGGGCCAGCTTCTAGCACCAAGCAGCCAACATGGCAGCCGCCACACTCTCTTGGCCAAATGCTCCTCAACGTGTCTGCTACTAATGTCCGTGTTTCCACCGGGAGCCACAGTCACCCCCACCTCCGCAGGAGACTCCAAGACCAGCAGGTAGGTCTGGCCCAGGCTCCCACCAAATCACCGCTTTTGCCTTGGGTCCAGTGCAAAGTGCCCTTTTAAAGGGACGTCTCCACCTCCCCAAGTCCTGTGGGGCTCCCGCAATCCAGGACTGAAATGAAGTGTTAGTTGCTCCATCCTGTCTGACTCTGCGACCCCATGAACTATATAATCCACCAGGCTCCTCTGTCCATGGGATTCTCCAGGCAAGAATACTGGAGTGAATTGCCATTCCCTTCTCCAGGGAATCTTCCCAACCCAGGGATTGAACCTAGGTCTCCTCCATTGCAGGCAGATTCTTAACCGTTTGAGCCACCAGGGAAGCCTGCTGGACTTTAAAGCCAAATGCTCTGGGGACTCATCTTCCTGGTGCTGTTGTCAGGGGCTGGGGACCACGATGCTCAGAACTCTCACTCCTGAGGAAGAGCCTCCACAGTACATCTGTTCTCCAGCTTGTGGGTTGCTCACCCTGGGGTATGAGATTTGATTGTATCATGAGTCTGCCCTCCCACCTGTCTCAACCATGGCTCCTCCCTAAGTCTTTTTAAAAGTATGTGATTTTTTTCTACTTACTTGGCTGCACCAGGTCTTAGTTGAGGCAGGTAGGCTCTTTAGTTGATGCATGTGGGATCTAGTTCCCTGACCAGGGATTGAACCTGGGCCCTGAAGTCTTAGCCACTGGACCACCAGGGAAGTTCCCCTCCCTAGGTCTTTTTTTTTTTTTTTTTTTTGCCCCACCGCGAGACATGCTGGATCTTAGTTCCCTCACCAGGGACTGAACCCGTGCCTTATGCAATGGAAACACGGATTCTTAACCACCAAACCACTAGGGAAGATCTCATTTGGTAGGCTCCAACTCCTTTTCATTGATGGCTGTTCTGCAGACAGCCGTGACCCCAGCGTGCTGGTGAGAGGAGGTGAGCCCAGGGCCTCTCCACTCTGCTGCCTTGGCTGCTCTTCTTTCTTTTTTTGAGTTGGAGTAGACCCAGGGTTATAATGGTGCCCCCTCCCAAGCCCATTTTATTATTTTGGTTTTGATGCTCTGTTCTACTTGACAGAACAGTTTCCAAATCTACATGATGGGGTCATGGCCCATCAGAGTCATAAGGCTAAAGAGGCTTCATGTAGCACCTTGGCAGCTGGGTTGGTGGCCTGGTGTTCAGGCCTCCTCCAGAAGCCTGTCCTTTCTCCTTCTTGCTGAGCCAGGGCTGGCTTTTCTTTTTCCCCACACTGCTTGGCTTGTGAGATCTTAGCTCCCCAACCAAGGATCGAACCCTGGCCCTTGGCAGTGAGAGCGCAAGAGTCCTAACCACTGAACTTACAGGGAATTCCCTCCTATTATTTATTTTTTTAATATAAATTTATTTATTTTAATTGAAGGCTAATTACTTTACAATATTTTAGGGGTTTTGCCATACAGTGACATGAATCTGCCACGGGTGTACATGTGTTCCCCAACCTGAACCCCCCTCCCGAACCCCCCTCCCACCCCATTATTTCTTTGAATACATTCTCTGCCCTCTCCTCTCTTCTCCTGAGATACCCACTCCCCTAATGTTGCCGTTGCTAAAACAGATAGCCCTCCTAGAATTTCCTCATTTAAAAAATCTGATTGCTATTTTCTCTTCTACTTGTCTTACTTATAGATTTCTATCATCAAGCTTGCTAATTGTCTTTTTCAAACATTGTGTGCTCTATGTCCAATGTTTTCTGGTGTATTCTTCATCTCATTGACTGAGTTCTCCTGCTCCAGAATTTCTGATTTCTCTTTAGAGTTTCAGTTTCTTTGGTAAAGTATTTCATCTGTTCATTACTTTTAATCCCGAGTTCACTAAACTGCCTTTCTGAATGTTCTTGTAGCTCTTTGATTTTCTTCATAGAGCTATTTTGAATTCTCTACCAGTGAGATCTCAGTGCTCTTTGCGACTTCAAGTTTAGTTTCTGGAGGATTGTCATTTTCTTTTGCGTTACATTGTTTCCATGGTTCTTCATGGTTCTTGACGCGTTGCTCCTCTGCCATTGTATCTGAAGTAGGGGACCCTTTTCTGCTTGATGCTAACGATTTAACAGGTTAGAAAGGACTCTGAGCTTTCATTGTCAAGGGCCATTGTTCAAAGCCTGGTTGGGGAGCTAGACTACAGAGAGCCAGGGGAGACCGGCAAGAAAAAATTGAGGCGTTTCTCCCGTTTTCCAGTAGGTGGTGCTATAGCACAAGGTTTGCATTTCTCTTTTCGCTCTGCCTCTGGTTACACTGGCTTTTTTCCACTTTCCATTGCTTTTACGGTTGCTCCAAATCCTCCCTATTGCTCCTTGTGCCTCTGGGGTCACTGATGCCTTGTTTCTGCCAGGATTGCTGGTATCGCCGTCTGGGGCTCGGAGACGGTGGGCTCTTCCCTTACCGCGCTCCTTGCAGACTCCGCCCCTGAGGGGAGGGCGAGGGTGGCGGGGAGCTGGGTTGCACCTAGCTCCTCTGCCGTGTCCAGGGTTATACAAGGTTTGTCCTTGTATAACCCCTTCTACGTGTACAGATGTGTGGAATTCTCTGGACACCTGGTTTGATGGACCGAGGTGCCTTTATTGTGTTGTGAGTGTTTTAATGGTTGTAGATTGAAGAGGAGAGAGAGTTTTTTCATCTGCCAAGTTGCTGATGTCATTCTTCTGGAACAGTTATTTTTCGTGCCTGCTTCGGTCGTTTCAGTTGTGTCCAACGCTTTGCGACCCTATGGAAGGACTGTAGCCCGTCAGGCTCCTCTGTTCGTGGGATTCTCCAGGCAAGAATATTAGAGTGGGTTTCCATTTCTCCTCCAGGGGATCTTCCTGACCCAGGGATCCAGTTGAGTCTCCTGAATCTCCTGCATTCTTTACCCATTGAGACACCTGGGAAGCCCAGCTATTTTTCATTAAATAGTTAACATGTAATTTTATTTCTTTATTTATGGTGGCCGTGCTGCCTGGCTTGTGGGATCTTAGTTCCCTGACCAGGGATTGAACCTGGGCCCTTGGCAGTGAACTCGAAGTGCCCAAACTACGGGTTGTTGTTGTTTAGCTGCTAAGTCAGGTCGACTTTTTTGCAACCTGGTGGACTGTAGCCTGCTAGGCTCCTCTGTCATGGGATTTCCCAGGCAAGAATACTGGAGTGGGTTGCCATTTCCTTCTCCAGAGGTTCTTCCCAACCCAGAGATGGAAACTGCATCTCCTGCATGGATGGATGGTAGGTAGATTCTTGACCACTGGGCCACCAGGGAATTCCCTAATGATTTTAAAAAGATTTTAAAAATGAAGCAAATACATATTTTAGAAACCTTAGGCATAATTTCTGATACAGTAAATATTGACAGATGTAATGCATGTAAACAAGAGCTGTTTCGTGTTGTCAATAATTTTTTATGAGTCTAAAGAGGTTTTGAGACCAAAAATTTCAGAACCATTGTCCTTGAGAATTCAGTAATACTTAGCTGAGCCAGTTAAGCAAGTCTCAATGTGACATTGAAAGGGCGTGCAGTCATCAATTGTCTTACTTGCAGACTGTGGATAATTTTTCATAATGTAACTCTATGAGGTCAAGATCATTAACATCACCCCCATTTTACAGATGAAAGACTGAGAAGTTGAGTAGTTCCCTTCGTGCTCACTGCTGGTAAGAAGCAAAGTAGGGATTTGAACCGTGACAGTCCAGCTCCAGTACTGGAGTATCTCATTGGCTCTGCTTAGTTGAAGAGCCACCATCGGTCACTATCATTGTGTGGGAAGTAAAGTCATAATGGTCAAATATCATTAAGAGGGTGGAATGAGATTCTTGGAGAAAGGAGAACATAGTGGGTAGACATCTCAAGAAGTGTCCTCGCAAGTCAGAGTGGAGTCCTGAGAAAAAAGTTTTCTCATCAGCACTCCAGTTCCTTTACAAAGGTGGTGCATGTTGGCAACAGCTGATGAATTGATTATGAGTGTCAGTTTTGGACGGAGAAGGCAATGGCACCCCAATCCAGTACTCTTGCCTGGAAAATCCCATGGACGGAGGAGCCTGGTAGGCTGCAGTCCATGGGGTCACTAAGAGTCAGACATGACTGAGCGACTTCACTTTCACTTTTCACTTTCATGCATTGGAAAAGGAAATGGCAACCCACTCCAATATTCTTGCCTAGAGAATCCCAGGGACGGGGAAGCCTGGTGGGCTGCCGTCTGTGGGATCACACAGAGTCGGACATGACTGAAGTGACTTAGCAGCAATAGCAGCAGCATCAGTTTTGGAAGTCAGATTAGGGTTTGAGCCCTAATTGTACTGCTTCTTAGCTGCATGAACTTGGGCAAGTGTGATGGTTAATTTTGTGTTCACTCAGCTAGACTATGGTAACCAGTTGTTTGGTCAAACTCTAGTCTAGATGCTGCTGTAAAGGCATTTTTTAGATGTGATTATACACTGTTGGCTCTAATTGAAGAGCATGTCTTTTCATAATGTGGGTGGGCCTCATCCAATCACTTGAAGGCCTTAAGAGCAAAAACTCAAGTTTCTTGAAAGAGTGGACTTCCCTGACAATTCAGTGATTAAGGCTCCTCACTGTCAATGCACAGAGCACGGCTTTGATCCCTGGTCAGGGAACTAAGATCCCACGCTGAGCAGCCAAAAGGTTTTTTTAAAAAGTGGAATTTTCTTTCAGATTGCAACAGAGATATTCTGCCTGAGTTTCTAGCCTTCAAGACCACAACATGAGCTTTACCTAAGTTACCAGACTGCTGGCTTCCCCTTTGAATTTTGGATTTGCCAGCCTCCACAATCTTGTGAGCCAGTTCCTTAAAATCTCTTTTTCTCTTTGTCTATACAGTATGCATGTTAAGTCACTTCAGTCATCTTTGACTCTGAAACCCTAAGGACTGTAGCTCGCCAGGCTCCTCTGTGTGGGATTCTTCAGGCAAAGAATACTGGAGTGGGTTGCCATGCCCTCCTCCAGGGGATCTTCCCGACCCAGGAATCGAACCCGTGTCTCTTATGTCTCCTTTATTGGCAGGTGGGTTCTTTACCACAAGTGCTACCTGGGAACCTCATATACAATATATATGTATACATATATAATGTACGTTATATGCACATATACACAAACAGAAATGACAGAAGTTTTTCCTATTGGTGCTATTTCTCAGGAGAACCCTGACTGAGATAGCTAGTAAGCCTCATGGAGAAGGCAATGGCACCCCACTCCAGTACTTTTGCCTAGAAAATCCCATGGACGGAGGAGCCTGGTAGGCTGCAGTCCATGGGGTCGCTAAGAGTCGGACACGACCAAGTGACTTCACTTTCACTTTTCACTTTCATGCATTGGAGAAGGAAATGGCAACCCACTCCAGTGTTCTTGCCTGGAGAATCCCAGGGACGGGGGAGCCTGATGGGCTGCCGTTTATGGGGTTGCACAGAGTCGGACACGAGTGAAGTGACTTAGCAGCAGCAGTAGCAGTGATGAAGACCCACTGCAACAAAGAAGAAAGAACGAAAGAAAGAAATTTGGCTACGGGGTTGGAGAGGAAGAGGGTTTAGGCCCAGCCTTCCAGCCTGCCCCTTCCAGGGTGGCAGACATGTGAACAACATGTCCTGGACATTCCAGCCTAACTGAGCTTCTGGCCAACATCACAAGAGCAGAACTGCTGAGCTGAGCCCATCAACCTATAGAAGAGCGAACAGTGGAAAAATAGTTGTTGCTTAAAGCCACTATATTTCAGAGTGCTTTGTTTTTAGGGAGAGATAACTGGAACATCAATCTTGGGGGCAGAGACTCTCTTCCCCCAGAATTCATAAAGAGAGGCCAGTATTTGTTTGGAAGAACTATCATGCTAATTTGCCTGGACTTTGTCCCTGGTTCCCAGAGGGTGTCCTGTAAGTCTTCGGAATTTCCAGTGACAGTGTTTCCGAATGCAGTCCAACGCACAATGAGGTCAAATAACACCAAGACCTTGGAGTTTGGAACAGAGAAATGTCTATTACAGGGCCGCCCAAGGAGATGTGACTCATGCTTTAAAAATCCCAAACTTGAAAGCTTTCAGCAAAGCCCTTTTACAGGGAAGATGAGGGAGAGGCGTGGTTGGTTGGTGTAAGCTTCCTGGTGTCAGATCCTTTGTTCTTGAAGTTAGGTCAAAGGTCAGGTAATGATGTTCCTGTAAATCTCCAAACTGTTACTCTGTTCTGACAAGAAAGGGCAAGGTCCCAAGGCACAGCTTTCACCCTCTGAATCCAGGTCCTGGCTAAGAGGAGGTGTGGGGGGAGTCCCTGCAGGGGTTGTTACCTTGCCCGGGAGCGTTTATCCAGCACAGCACAGTCTGGGTCCTCCCACCAGTGCCCAGGTCTGGCTGAAGAGGGAGATCTCAGCTGGTGGTACCCTGCAGGCCAGGTCCCCAGGCCCTGCCCAGCTGTCATCTCTGAGGGGCTGGGTGCCCAGGATTTAACAGGCCCTCAGACTTCAGGCTGCCCAAACAGGGGCCTGGTCCTGCAGACTGTGACCCATGCTGGCTGCCACTGCCATTAGGTCACAGGGGCTGGGAAAGACGAGGCTCACCGCTGCCTCAAGGCCTGGACCATGCCAGTGCGTGGCCTTGGTGGGCCCCTGGAGTCCTGTTGGACACAGCCCCAGGCTGTTCCCTTGGCCTCTCAGCTCACCCTCCAGCCCAAGGCTGGAGAGTCAGGAGGGTCCCTGGGAGAAGGTTGTGATCCACCTCTTACCTCAGTCTCCACAGGAGAACCACCAACCGTAGGATCACTGGCCAAGATCAGATCAGATCAGATCAGATCAGTCGCTCAGTCGTGTCCGACTCTTTGCGACCCCATGAACTGCAGCACGCCAGGCCTCCCTGTCCATCACCAGCTCCCGGAGGTCACTCAGACTCACATCCATCGAGTCGGTGATGCCATCCAGCATCTCATCCTCTGTCGTCCCCTTCTCCTCCTGCCCCCAATCCCTCCCAGCATCAGAGTCTTCTCCAATGAGTCAACTCTTCGCATCAGGTGGCCAAAATACTGGAGTTTCAGTTTTAGCATCATTCCTTCCAAAGAAATCCCAGGGCTGATCTCCTTCAGAATGGACTGGTTGGATCTCCTTGCCATCCAAGGGACTCTCAAGAGTCTTCTCCAACACTACAGTTCAAAAGCATCAATTCTTTGGCGCTCAGCCTTCTTCACAGTCCAGCTCTCACATCCATACATGACCACAGGAAAGACCATAGCCTTGACTAGGCGAATCTTTGTTGGCAAAGTGATGTCTCTGCTTTTGAATATGCTATCTAGGTTGGTCATAACTTTCCTTCCAAGGAGTAAGCATCTTTTAATTTCATGGCTGCAGTCACCATCTGCAGTGATTTTGGAGCCCATAAAAATAAATTCTGACACTGTTTCCACTGTTTCTCTATCCATTTCCCATGTAGTGATGGGACCAGATGCCATGATCTTCGTTTTCTGAATGTTGAGCTTTAAGCCAACCTTTTCACTCTCCACTTTCACTTTCATCAAGAGGCTTTTTAGTTCCTCTTCACTTTCTGCCATAAGGGTGGTGCCATCCGCATATCTGAGGTTATTAATATTTCTCCCAGCAATCTTGATTCCAACTTGTGTTTCTTCCAGTCCAGCATTTCTCATGATGTACTCTGCATATAAGTTAAATAAACATGGTGACAATATACAGCCTTGACGCACTCCTTTTCCTATTTGGAACCAGTCTGTTGTTCCATGACCAGTTCTAACTGTTGCTTCCTGACCTGCATACAGATTTCTTAAGAGGCAGATCAGGTGGTCTGGTATTCCCATCTCTTTGAGAATTTTCCACAGTTTATTGTGATCTACACAGTCAAAGGCTTTGGCATAGTCAATAAAGCAGAAATAGATGTTTTTCTGGAACTCTCTTGCTTTTTCCATGATCCAGCGGATGTTGGCAATTTGATCTCTGGTTCCTCTGCCTTTTCTAAAACCAGCTTGAACATCAGGAAGTTCACGGTTCACATATTGCTGAAGCCTGGCTTGGAGAATTTTGAGCATTACTTTACTAGCGTGTGAGATGAGTGCAATTGTGCGGTAGTTTGAGCATTCTTTGGCATTGCCTTTCTTTGGGATTGGGATGAAAACTGACCTTTTCCAATCTTGTGGCCAGTGCTGAGTTTTCCAAATTTTCTGGCATATTGAGTGCAGCACTTTTACAGCATCATCTTTCAGGATTTGGAATAGCTCCACTGGAATTCCATCACCTCCACTAGCTTTGTTCGTAGTGATGCTTTCTAAGGCCCACTTGACTTCACATTCCAGGATGTCTGGCTCTAGGTCAGCGATCACACCATCATGATTATCTGGGTCGTGAAGCTCTTTTTTGTACAGTTCTTCTGTGTATTCTTGCCACCTCTTCTTAATATCTTCTGCTTCCGTTAGGTCCATACCATTTCTGTCCTTTATCGAGCCCATCTTTGCATGAAATGTTCCTTTGGTATCTCTGATTTTCTTGAATAGATCCCTAGTCTTTCCCATTCTGTTGTTTTCCTCTATTTCTTTGCATTGATCGCTGAAGAAGGCTTTCTTATCTCTTCTTGCTATTCTTTGGAACTCTGCATTCAGATGTTTATATCTTTCCTTTTTTCCTTTGCTTTTCGCTTCTCTTCTTTTCACAGCTATTTGCAAGGCCTCCCCAGACAGCCATTTTGCTTTTTTGCATTTCTTTTCCATGGGGATGGTCTTGATCCCTGTCTCCTGTACAATGTCACGAACCTCATTCCATAGTTCATCAGGCACTCTATCAGATCTAGGCCCTTAAATCTATTTCTCACTTCCACTGTATAATCATAAGGGATTTGATTGAGGTCATACCTGAATGGTCTAGTGGTTTTCCCTACTTTCTTCAATTTCAGTCTGAATTTGGCAATAAGGAGTTCATGGTCTGAGCCACAGTCAGCTCCTGGTCTTGTTTTTGCTGATTGTATAAGGAGGCCTCTAACCTCCAAGCTAGCAAGCAGTATGGCATAACGGTTGCCTGGTAACGGTAATGGTTGCCTGGTAATGGTAAAGCGTGCCTGCTAGCAGCTGTCCCTGTTATAATAGGAGTGTCTTTGTTACTCAGGTGGGGAGAGGTTTGGGCCACCCTGGAGATTTAGGGAGTTTGAATCTTGCAATTTAAGTCTGAGCCTACAATACAGGAGACCTGGGTTCAATCCCTGGATCAGGAAGATCCCCTGGAGAATGGAATGGCTACCCACTCATTTTCTTGCCTACAGAATTCCATGGACAGAGGAGCCTGGGGGGCTACAGTCCATGGAGATGCAAAAAGTCGGATGTGACTGAGCGACTAACATGTTCAGGGCTTGGTGAGCTTCCCTGGTTGATAAATACTCGGCATGTTTTCAGGCTTCCCTCATATCTTAGTTGGTAAACAATCCACCTGCAATTCAGGAGACCCAGTTCGATTCCTGGGTCAGGAAGATCTCCTGGAGAAGGGATAGGCTACCCACTCCAGTATTGTTGGGCTTCCCTTGTGGCTTAGCTGGTAAAGATTCCTCCTGCAATGTGGGAGACCTGGGTTTGATCCCTGGGTTGGGAAGATCCCCTGGAGAAGGGAAAGGCTACCCACTCCAGTATTCTGGCCTGGAGAATTCCATTGACGGTATAATCCATGGGGTCGCAGAGTTGGACATGACTAAGTGACTTTCACTTTCACCGCATGTTTTCATCCGTGGATGTGTTGGCAGGATGATGCCTCCCTGAGGATGGCAATAATGTCACATTTGGGAAACCCTCCCAGACCTTGCCCTACTCATCTCTTCCTTTTAGCTAGGGTTATGATTTGTATCCTTGGCTGTCATGAAACTAATCATAACTCTGGTGCTTTCCTGAGTTCCGTGAGTCATCTTAGCACATTATTGAACCTGAATGGGTAGTGAGAACCCTCAAGCTTGAAGCCAGCTGGTCAGCAGTGGGAGAGGCCTGGGGTCCCTGAACTTATAGCCGTGTCTGTAACTGAGCCCTGTGTCCTTGACCTGGGGAGTTGGTGTCAAGTTACTGTCCATGGTGACACTGCAGCTTAAATTGTCTGGGCAAAAGCTAAAATGCTTTGAGAAACAAAAAGAGGATCTGATTTTGCTTCTGAGATGAAAGGCGAAGAGGAGAGAGGGGGTAAAGGGTTGAGGTACAGAGAAGTTGAAAGGAACCAGCCAGGTGGGGAGGACTGTCCTCCATGCGGTGACCCCAGCCCTGTGACAGCCCCCCTGCCCCCGCCACCAGATTTTCAGTTAAGTCTACCAAAGTGAAAGGGTCTGTTGTGAGAGTGGATTTGATTGGAAAGGTATGAAGGAACTGGTAGGGAAGGGGAAATTTCCCCCTGCATCCGTCCTGAGGTCTTGTGGCTGGACTAATAGTAAAATTAACACAAGACAGATTAACAGGAGAAAAAGAAACAAAATTTAGTTTCTGTGCATGCAGGTCTCATAGAAATGGAATCTAAAAAGTGGCCAAGGGAATTCCCTGGTAGTCTAGTGGTTAGGACTTGGCACTTTCACTGCTAAGCCCTGTTCAGGGAACTGTTCCCCAGTTTGGGGAACTAAGATCCTGCCAACCCCTTGGGCAGGGCAAAAAAAAAGCGGGGGTGGGGGCGGGAATTATACTTCATTTGTAAATAAGGATCATTTGAAGAATGCAAGAATTGCAAGAACGCAATCATGGTGGTAGATAGAAATATAATTCCTTCATAGATTATGAAAAGGCTTCCCTGGTGGCTCAGTGGTTAAGAATTCACCTGCCAATGGAGGAGACACGAGTTAGATCTCTGATACAGGAAAATCCCCAAATCCCGTATGCCGAGGGGCAACTAACCCCCTGAGCCACAACTGCTGAGCCCAAGCTCTAGGGCCTGGGAGCTGCAAAAAGCCACAGTGAGAAGCCCGAGCACCACAACTAGAGAGCAGCCCCCACTCTCTGCAACCAGAGAAAAGCCTGCACAACAGTGAAGACTGAGCACAGTTAAAAAGAAGCCTTTGGCAAAATTTGGGATGTTTCACTATCGTTCATATTATTTTACATTAGAAAGTACTAGCCAAGGAACTAACAAAGAGAAAGAAGTCAGCGGTATAAAGATTATAAAAAGGCAATACTGTCACTATTTACGTATAACATGTGTTGGGAAGCCCAGTACAAAATAGCCGGTTGGAGGAAGTCCTTGGGAAAATGGCGAAGGGCCAGAAATACCCCGGCTTGATGTATCCGGGCAGAAAAACATCTCCTGCCTTTGGTTATGCCCGGCGCCAAGATTTAATAATAAATATTAAGGATGTTGCTTGAGAAAACGGATTATGGGATAAGCTCATGGGTCACTTAGAGTGCGCTGTCCTTGAAATATTTTTACTGATTAGGTGTTAACCCCGTACGCGCTCTGCTGGCTGTATACTCTAAGCTCTTTGTTCCTACTTCTATAAAAAGGCTTGACTGCAGAAATAAACTTGTCAGTCCTTGCAAGAGACTGTCCGAGTGTCCTTCTTTCAGGTTCGCTGCTTCCAAGTCCCAGGGAGAAAATCCCCAACAACATGTTCCCCAATCTAGGAGATTCAAATGAAAAACTATGATAAAAATAGTCAGAGAATTCAGTATGTTAACAGGCTATCAAATAAATATGCAGCAATGAATTATTTTCAAATATATGGGCAAGCTTTTAGGAAATATAACACAGGGACTTCCCTGGTACTCCAGTGGCTAAGACTCTGAGTTCCCAATGCAAGGGGCCCAGGTTTGAGTCCTGCTCAGGGAACTAGATCCCAGATGCTACAACTAAGAGCCTGCATGCTGCAGCTAAAGATACTGCCTGCTGCAGATAAGACCTGGCACAGCCAAATAAATAAATACTAAAAAAGGAAAGAAATATAACACAGATAATCCTCATTTACTATAGAAAAACCGCAAAAGATAAAATACCGACAAATAAATGATTAGATCCATGAAAGACCTACTTTAGGAACTTTCATTTAAGGACAAACATTAATACTCTTAGGATACAAAGCGAGTTTTTAACAAATGGAAAAACAGGACTTACTTCCCTGGTGGTGCCGTGGATAAAAGTCTGCTTGCCAGTGCAAGAGACACGATGGGGCGAATTCCACATGAAGCAGAGCAACTAAGCCCGTGAGCCACAGCTACTGAGCTTGTGAGCCCAGAGCCTGTGCTCCACAACGAGAGAAGCCACCACAGCGAGAAGCCTGTGCACCGCACCAACCAGGAGTGACCCCTGCTCGCTGTAACTAGAGAAAAGCCCACACAAAGCCACGAAGACCCAGTGCAGCCAAAATAAAGAAGTAAATAAAGTTCAGTTTTTAAAAAATGGAAAAGTGAATCATTTGGATATGTTAGAAATAGCAGTTATTCCAGATTTATTAAATGTAATGTGATTCTAATAAAGAACTTTGTTTGAAATAAGGTAAGCTGACTTTGAGGTTGATATAGTAATAAACATACACAAAAATAGCCAGAACACTCTGAAAACGGAGGATAATGAGATGGGCTTCCCTGGTGGTTCAGCAGCAAAGTATCCACCTGTCAGTTCAGGAGATACAGGAGGTGTGGGTTTGATCCTTGGATTGGGAAGATCCCCTGAAGAGAAAAATGGCAACCCACTCCAGTATTCTTGCCTGGGAAACTTCATGGACAGAGAAGCCTGGTGGGCTACAATCCCTGGGGTCACAGAACTTAGTGACAAAGACCATTACCATTACATGAAAAATTAATCAGAAAATTTAAGCTACAGTTTAGTATATGATGAAGAAGCATCTTTAAACAAAGTAGGGAAAAACTGGGCTAGTTAGTAACTGGTGTTGGGGCAGCCAGGTAGCCATCTAAAAAGAAAATTGGATCGTTACTTCATACTGTATGTACATCAGGATAAATTCCATATAGTTCAAAGATTCAAATATGAATAATGAAACCATACACATGCATACATACCAAGAAAACCTTGAGATTCAAAATCTTGCAGGTTTTTCTCTCTCTTTTTTATGGCCATGCCTGGAAGCTTGCAGAATCTTTGTTTCCCCATTAGGGATCAAACCCACACCCCAGCACTGGACTGGTAAGGAATTCCCCAAATCTGGTAGGTTTAAAAGAAAAGAGGAAACAAAAGCAAAAATCTCCATGCCAAAAGGCTTTCAGGAAAATGAAAGACAAATGACAAGAGGAAAAAATATCCATAACTCATATTATAATCTATTATCATATCTCATCTATGTCATTAGTAGTTAACACAATCAATCAAGAAAGGACAAAATGATTCAGGAGAGAAATAGAGAAAAGGTATGAACAGGGACTTCCCTGGTGGCTCAGTGGTAAAGAATCTGCCTGCCAATACAGGAAACACAACTCAATCCCTGATCTGGGAAGATCCCAAAGGCCTTGGAGCAACTAAGCCTGTGTGCCTCAACTATTCAGCCTGTGCTCTAGAGCCTGGGATCTGCAACCCCTGAGCCCACACGCAACTACTGAAGCCCACAAGCCCTAGAGCCCAAGCTCCTCAACAAGAGAAGCCACCACAATGAGAAGACCGCGCACTGCAACCAGAGAGTCGCTCCTGCTGTCTGCAACTAGAGAAAGCCCACACAGCAAATGAAGACCCAGCACAGCCAAAAATAAGTTAATAAATAAAATTACATACATACAAAAGAGATGAACAGATAGTTCATGGAAAAGGGAATACGTGCGAGTCAAATGAAGAGATATTTAACTTCACTCATAATGAGAGAAAAGCAAATTAAAACTCTTATGCCATTTTTCAACTTTCTAGATTGGCAAAATTCAGACATTTGATAACACTGTTGGTGAGGCTATAGGGGGAATGCCGAGCAAAATTCAGACATTTGATAACACTGTTGGTGAGGCTATAGGGGGAATGCCGAGCACTAGCAATTGCTGGTGGGAGCGCAAAGTGGTACAACAAGGATGGAAGGCAACACAGCAATATCTGTAAACTTTCAAATGGGTGCATTCAGCTCAGAATTCTCACTTCTGGAAATCCTACAAACTTTTGTACTACAGAGAGCTTCCCAGGTGGCGCTAGTGGTGAAGAACCTGCCTGCCAATGCAGGAGATGTAAGAGACGCAGGTTCAACCCAGGTTCAATCCCTGGATTGGGAAGATCTTCTGGAGGAGAGCATGGCAACCCACTCCAGTATTCGTGTCTGGAGAATCCCATGGACTGAGGAGCCTGGCTGGCTGCAGTCCATAGGGTTGCACAGAGTTGGATATGATTGAAGCAACTTAGCACGCATGCACGTACTACAGATATTCTATAAAGAATCTAAGATGTGCCATTATTTTTATGAAAATGCTGTATTCACCATCAAATGTAAGATAGACCTCAATTTCAGAGATGTCAATATATGAAAACTGCATTTAGAATCAGAGTAATACTGTATTTGTGCCCATGCTATGAGATATGCAGAGAAGATTAACTATTATAGCTTTTTATTTTTTGGCCAATAGAAAATGATGGGAAAAAATCTAAATGCCCATCAGTATGTTCCTGGTTATGTAAATTACAAATAACCACAGAATGGAATGAAATACACCTCTAAAAAAGAATGAGGAAATAGAGTGGTTTGGAATGATCCTTAAGTTCTTACTGAAAATGCAATGCATAAATCAATAAATATAATTTGCTGACTTCTGTAATGAAGAAAGCAAAACCAAAAAACCACCCAGCTTTGCATTTACTTGCATATATATAGGGAAACTGGAAAGACAGAAGTACTGTGGTTACAGATGGGAATTGTACTAAGCACTGGGTGGAGGGGGGACAGAGATAGAAGACTTTTCATTGTGCATTTTATATCTGAGGGGCTTATAAATATGTACCAAAAAGTTATTAAAAAAGAAAAAAAAATCCAGAAATTTCAGATATTCTTGAATACACAATTTATCTCATATATACAGCATTGACTTTGCTTGTCCTTTGAAATGCCTCATAAAACACAAAACCAATCTTACACTAAAAACTTCTATTGAAACTGATATGAAGAAAACTCAGGAGGAATTATCAGAACTGACAATTTCCAGTTCTCTCCATGGCCTTCCAGTCCTACAGGAATTCCTATTCCTATCACGGCTATTTGCTGATTTCTTTCATCACCATGGGCTCTATTGGCAGTTTTTCTTCAGTAAGTCTCAATTTTAGAAAACCATTCTTCACGTCAGTGAAGCAATTTGAAAAGACATTTCCACAATGCAGGGAAAAGAATCTGGATCAACCACAAACTCAAAGGACGTCAGAAGAGTCATAAGGTTTTGACCTTTTTTCCATTTCTTCTGAGTTTTTCTTGATAAGCTTCCTTTTGTCCCGCAGCTGTGCTTTGCCTTATTCTCACGTACTTTGTAAAATCAAGTTACAGAAGTGGTATATAACACCGTCTTGAAGGCAGAGGTTCTTCTGAAAGTAGTTGCATTATTAAACTATTCTCTACTGATAAACTTATCACAACCAAGTTCTTCTATCAGAGGATTGATAATTTCAGATGCAGTCAGAGTTATACTAAATGTTAAAATATCAAAATCCATCCTCTGCGGATTCCGCTGATATTCGGCGTCAAACGCCGCTTCCCTGGCTCTGCAGGCTTCCACAAATCTCCTGCGGCGTCCTTCAAGCTCCTGAATTCGGCCAGGAGCAATCGGGTAGTGTTCCAGATAGTGGCGGAGGAACTGCTGGTAATTAATTCCTAAAATGCCAAGTGGGTGACGGAGGCGGAGATATGGCAACGCAGCCAGGCCTGGGCCGTTTCCGGGCCTGGACCGGGGTCTGCCCTCGGGACCCTCTTCCTCCGCTGGCTCCGCCAACAATCGGGCGACCTCTGCCATCCGGGCTTCCCTGGTTGCTGCCCCCAGGCCTTCTCTGGACGCCGCCATCGGACCTTCCCTGGCCTCTGGCACTGGATCTTCCACTGGTGAAGCCATCGCACCTTCTCCGGCCGCCGCCATCGGACGGTCCCTGGCCTCCACAGGCTGCGCGGGGGCCGGCTCCCGCCTCCTGCCGCCTACCTCCGCCTGCTGGACGTCGCCGTTGTCATTTGCTGCGCCCGCCGGTGGGACACCTTTGTCCGCGGGCAGCTTGGACATTCCGGATCGCGGGGTCAGCTCGGCCGCTCCCACAAATACTGGGAAACGGCACAGCACGGTTAGCGATGTGCACGTAAGTGCACGTAACTGCGCTTGCGTGAGCGCTGTGCACACTGGTCCACGCTGTGTGTGCAAACCCAGGTGCACGAGAGTAGGGGGGTGCTGCTGAAATTGAGCACTGCGCATGCGTCATGCCCGCGCTACCGCAATCTTCCAGGTGCCACCTAGCGGCTGGAAGAGCCAACACGCCTGAAGTCTTACCCAGAACGTCTGAGGGCGGTGTGTTAAATCGCTTCAGTCCTGTGTCCCACTCTTTGCGACCCTATGGACTGTAGCCCGCCAGGCTCCTCTGTCCATGGGATTCTTCAGGCAAGAATACCGAAGTGGTTTGCCATTACCTCCTGCAGTGGACCACCTTTTGTCAGAACTCTCCACTATGACCTGTCGGGTGGCCCTGCACGGCATGGCTCATAGCTTCATTGAGTTCAGCAAACCTTTTCACCACGACAAGACTGTGATCCATGAAGGTGTGCGCCACCAGGAAAGTCCTCTAAACCTTCTTTTTGTACAACATAGCATGCAGAAAAAAATATACAAAATATATACAACCGAATGACATCGCAAAGTGAACGTCTATATGACCACCATTCAGGTCAAGGAATTATTTCTACCTCCCTTCTATCACTTTCTTGGAATGCCAGTGGAGCTATTCCAAATCCTGAAAGATGATGCTGTGAAAGTGCTGCACTCAATATACCAGCAAATCTGGAAAACTCAACAGTGGCCACAAGATTGGAAAAGGTCAGTTTTCATCCCAATCCCAAAGAAAGGCAATGCCAAAGAATGCTCAAACTACTGCACAATTGCACTCATCTCACACGCTAGTAAAGTAATGCTCAAAATTCTCCAAGCCAGGCTTCAGCAATATGTGAACCGTGAACTTCCTGATGTTCAAGCTGGTTTTAGAAAAGGCAGAGGAACCAGAGATCAAATTGCCAACATCCGCTGGATCATCGAAAAAGCAAGAGAGTTCCAGAAAAACATCTACTTCTGCTTTATTGACTATGCCAAAGCCTTTGACTGTGTAGATCACAATAAACTGTGGAAAATTCTGAAAGAGATGGGAATACCAGACCACCTGATCTGCCTCTTGAGAAATCTGTATGCAGGTCAGGAAGCAACAGTTAGAACTGGTCATGGAACAACAGACTGGTTCCAAATAGGAAAAGGAGTGCGTCAAGGCTGTATATTGTCACCATGTTTATTTAACTTATCTGCAGAGTACATCATGAGAAATGCTGGACTGGAAGAAGCACAAGTTGGAATCAAGATTGCTGGGAGAAATATCAATAACCTCAGATATGCAGATGACACCACCCTTATGGCAGAAAGTGAAGAGGAACTAAAAAGCCTCTTGATGAAAGTGAAAGTGGAGAGTGAAAAGGTTGGCTTAAAGCTCAACATTCAGAAAACGAAGATCATGGCATCTGGTCCCATCACTACATGGGAAATAGATGGAGAAACAGTGGAAACAGTGTCAGGCTTTATTTTTCTGGGCTCCAAAATCACTGCAGATGGTGACTGCAGCCATGAAATTAAAAGATGCTTACTCCTTGGAAGGAAAGTTATGACCAACCTAGATAGCATATTCAAAAGCAGAGACATTACTTGGCCAACAAAGGTTTGCCTAGTCAAGGCTATGGTCTTTCCTGTGGTCATGTATGGATGTGAGAGCTGGACTGTGAAGAAGGCTGAGCGCTGAAGAATTGATGCTTTTGAACTGTGGTGTTGGAGAAGACTCTTGAGAGTCCCTTGGACTGCAAGGAGATCCAACCAGTCCATTCTGAAGGAGATCAGCCCTGGGATTTCTTTGGAAGGAATGATGCTAAATCTGAAACTCCAGTATTTTGGCCACCTCATGCGAAGAGTTGACTCATTGGAGAAGACTCTGATGCTGGGAGGGATTGGGGGCAAGAGGAGAAGGGGACGACAGAGGATGAGATGGCTGGATGGCATCACTGATTCGATGGATGTGAGTCTGAGTGACCTCCGGGAGTTGGTGATGGACAGGGAGGCCTGGCGTGCTGCGATTCATGGTGCCGCAAAGAGTTGGACACGACTGAGCGGCTGATCTGATCTGATCTGATCTATCACTTTCTACCCAGGGTATCTACCCACTGATGGTATAGTAGTGGTAATGATAATCATTTTCTTCCTTTTCTTTTTGTTTTACTACCTAGGGGTGCATTCCTTAATTTTGCTTGTTTTTTTTTTGAAGTTTATATACTCTTGTGTCTGGTTTCTTTCACACATTATTTTTACGATTCACCTATGTTTTTCATTGTAATTATAAATAGATCATTTTCTCCATACTTACACATTCATTACCGTTATTTTTATGTCTCATAATATTGCAACATGCATTTTAAATACTGACTCTCCAGTTATTTTTTCTTTATTCTAAATAACATGAGAAATATCTTATAAAGAAATTCCCCCTTTAATGTTGCTCACGATAACCTCCGTTGTGATCCAGGGGCATCAGCAAATATAGTGACTCACTGTTTTCTGCCCTGGCAAGAGTAGTTATTTTGAGGCATTAGGTCTCATCTGCAGATCATAAAGTTGAATTTTTATTTTCCTAAGCCCTACATTGATAAAACACAACATCCAGGCTGTGTTGCTTCAAACACAGCTTCCCCCCACATCTCTGCAGTCTCTTAAGTGTGTGTGGCTCCTTTAAGGTGCCCAGGCTAGTTTGGACACCTAAGGTCCATTACTGCCACCCTCAGGCTGCCTGGAAAATCACAAATATTTAATAAAAGAATTTCCAGACTTAGATGGGATAGGAATAGCTCTAAACAAAATCATGGTTTACTCAGGTCTTCCCTGGTGGTACAGCGGGTTAGAATCCGCCTGTCAATGCAGAGGACATGGGTGCCATCCCTGGCCCTGGAAGATACTTCATGCCACAGAGCAACTAAACCTGAGAGCCACAACTACTGAAGCCTGTGAGCCTAAAGCCTGTGCTCCTCAACAAGAGAAGCCACTGCAATGAGAAGCCTGTGCACTACAATGAAGAGTGACCCGATCGCTGCAACTACAGAAGGCCCCTGCACAGCAGCAAAGACCTAGGGCAGGCAAATAAATAAAATTATGATGTATTGGGAATTCCTTGGCAGTTCAGTGGTTAGGACTCTGATCTCTCATAGGTGTGTGGTGCGGCCCCCCAAAATCTAAAACAACCCCCCAATTATGGTGTGTTGAACAAAAATGCTCATGTGGGGGAGATGAAAGCAAATGTTTGAGATAGATTCCAGGTTAGCTATTGCTCCCAGTATGTCTCCTGTGTAGTGGCTGCAGCATCCTTGTCTCTGACTCACTACCAGTGTTTCAGAATCATTTGAGGACAATTTCAGTCATGCTTCAGACTAAACAATCAAGAGAGCTGATATCAGGGGCTCCACGTTGATATATTCTTTACAGGAAAAATAAGAGCGATTATAAGAAAAGAGAGAGGATCTGCTTTTCCCAAAGGCTGCAAAGTCTGTGATAAATAGCACTGGTGGGAAATTTGTCCTTCCTCTGATCAAAGATATCCTTTAAAGGATAAATACCCATGTTAACCTTGAAATTAAATCTTTACTTTTATGGATATGGAATGAAACCACAACTCAGAATGTACACTTGGCTTACATAATTGGGGGAATCATAACGTCCTTCTTGCATCTGTTTTTCCCCAAAGACTATTTAAAAAAATTAACATTTTATTTATTTGTGGCTGCGCTGGGTCTTCATTGCTGTGTGCAGGCTTTCTCTAGTTGCAGTGCACAGGTTTTTCATTGAGGTGGTTTCTCGTTGCAGAGCACAGGCTGTATGTGCATGGACTTCAGTAGTTGCAGTACTCAGGCTTAGTCGCTCCAAGGCATGTGGAATCTTCCTGGACCAGGGATCGAACCTGTGTCCTCCGCATTGACAGAAAGAGAGGAGAAGAAAAATGTAGCTCAGTCATGTCTGACTCTTTGTGACCCCATGAGCTATAAACTCCATGAAATTCTCCAGGCCAGAATACTGGAGTGGGTAGCTTTTCCCTTCTCCAGGGGATCTTCCCAACCCAGGGATCCAACCCAGGTCTCCTGGATTGGCAGGCAGACTCTTATCAACTGGACTTCCAAGGAAGTCCCATTCTTACATCCGTATTACCCCGATTATCCTAGGCCTTACATCTTCTCTTCACTAGATGGGCTTGAACTGACTTAATGGTAGATATGACCAACCTAGACAGCATATTAAAAAGCAGAGACATTACTTTGCCAACAAAGTTCCATCTAGTCAAAGCTATGGTTTTTCCAGTGGTCATGTATGGATGTTAGAGTTGGACTGTGAAGAAAGCTGAGCTCCTTTAAGAGAACTGATCCTTTTGAAGTGTGGTGTTTGTGAAGACTCTTGAGAGTCACTTAAACAGCAAGGAGATCCAACCAGTCAATCTTAAAGGAAATAAGTCCTGAATATTCATTGGAAGGACTGATACTGAAGCTGAAACTCCAATACTTTGGCCACCTGATGCGAAGAACTGACTGATTGGAAAAGACCCTGATGCTGGGAAAGATTGAAGGCAGGAGGAGAAGGGGATGACAGAGGATGGTTGGATGGCATCATCGACTCAATGGACATGAGTTTGAGTAAACTCCAGGAGTTGGTGATGGACAGGGAGACCTGGTGTGCTGCGGTCCATGGGGTCGCAAAGAGTCGAACACGACTGAGCAACTGAACTGAAATGGCAGATATAGGTGCCTCTTTCTCTAAAGGGCTTTTCCATATTTGCCTGTCTCTCCTGAGCTACTTAGCGCTGCGGTGAGACCTAAACATGATGTAACAAGCCTTGTCTCTTTCCCCAAGATTGTTACTGTGCTAGATTAATTGTAAAAGTAACCCCCATTCTCTAACCTCTCTGTTTCCTACACCCATTGTGATAGGAGTTTGCAGCTCTTCTCATCAGAAGGTGGATTGTTTTTCCCTATTCCTTGAATCTGAGCTGGCCTTGTGACTTGCTTTGACCAGTAGGATGAGGCAGAAATGATGGTGTGTCAGTCTCGAGACTGGGCTTCAAGAAACATTTATTTCGTCCATTCTCTCCTGGACTCCTGTCTCAACCATGAGAACAACCCTGGACCAGCTTGCTAGATCGTGGAACACAATTTGGGGCTGAGGAAAGTGGTCTCAGACAAGGCATATAAGACCAGTCAGTCCTTGGATTTCTTTTCTTTTTTCAGTCCTGGGAATTCCGTCTGTCCAGTGCTTAGGACTCTGTGCTTACACTGCCGGGGGCTGGGTTCAATCACTGGTCAGGGCAGTCAAAAAAAAAAAAAAAAAATCAATCAGTCCCCAGCTGAGCTAGACTTAGGCTTAGGCTCATAGGCTAAATAAATGCTTGTTATTTCATGTTGTCATGATTAATGTGAATTGCCATGCAACATTATTACGACAACAGATAACTGTTCCAGAAATTGGCATCAGGAGTTAGGTAATGTCCTGAGAAAAGGCTAAAATATGGAGGGAGAGCGGTGAGGAAATTGTTAGTGGAGCAGAAAAAATGATGACTCGTGTTACATTGCAGTGAAGTGACTGGCCAACTGTTATCTGTGATTACCCAGAAATAGAAACAGGAATAGAAAACGGAAAGTATTTGGCTAAGGCAATACCCAGACATAACTCTGGTTACTCACTGTTGAGTATCATGAGGGTTAGCAAGAAGGGGCTGACCTATAGAAGGAATTGACTGATTTCCCAGAATTTAGAAGAACTACAGAAGGCCTATGACTTGCTACGTTGGGAAAGAAAAGCTTTTCTCACATCCAGTCTCTCCAGTCACAAAAGACGGTCAAAGTGAAAAAGCCTGTGAGTACTGATCAAATTAAAGGTGTGGCTTTATGACCCTTTATTAAGAGCTCAAAAATATGAGGCAGTGCCTCCCAATGAGACAAAAGGATTTCTAGGAAGTTTATGGGCATGGTCCTGTAGAAAACTGATCTTAATATAGGAAGAAGTCTAGAGAGCAAGGTGCGCCCAGCTTTATTGAGATGAATTGACATGTAATATTGTTTAAGTTTTGGGCCTCCTGTGTGGCTCGGATGGTAAAGAATCTGTCTGCAATGCAGGAGACCTGGGTTCGATTCCTGGGTCGAGAAGATTCCCTGGAGAAGGGAATGGCTACCGACTCCAGTATTCTTGCCTGGAAAATTTCATGAACAGAGGAGCCTGGGGGGCTACAGTCCATGGGGTCGCAAGGAGTCGGACATGACTGAGTGACTAAACACACATGCACACATATACATATTGTGTAGGTTTAAGTCTTACAATGTGATGGTTTGATACATGTATATATTTTCTAGTAATTACAATGGGGTTAGTTAACACTTTCATCAGCTCACATAACTACCTTTTTTTTTTTTGGTGGTAGTAGTAAAGATATTTAAGTGCTACTGTCTTAACAACTTTGCAGTATATAATATAGCACTGTTAATTATAATCACCATGCTGAATATTAGATTGCCAGAACTTATCCATCTTTTTAAAATTTTTTGTTTTTAATTGGAATATAATTGCTTTACAATGTTATGTATGGTTCTGCCATACAACAACGTGAATCAGCCATAAGTATACATATATCTCCTCCCTCGTGAGTCTCCCTTCCACCCCCACCCTTCCTCAATTTATTCATCTTAAAACTGGAAGTTTGTACCCTTGACCAATTCTCCCCACTTCCCCCACCTCCCAGTCCCTAACAACCACCAATCTACTCTCTGCTTCTGTGAATATGGATTTTTTAGTTTCCACATATAAGTGATACCATAGAGTATTTGTCTTTCTCTGTCTGACTTATCTCAGCATAATGCCTTCTAGGTCCATCCATGTTGTCACAAATGGCATGATTTTCTTTTTTATCAACAGTGAAACAATTTCTTGTTGTTCAGTCGTTGAGTTTTGCTTGACTCTTTGCGATCCCATTGACTGCGGCATGCCAGGCTTCCCTCTCCTTCACTATCTCCTGGAGTTTGCTCAGATTCATGTTCAATGAGTCAACGATGCTATCTAATCATCTCATCCTCTGAACTCTCTTCTCCTTTTGCCTTCAATCTTTCCCAGCATCAGGGTCTTTTCCAATAGGTCGGCTCTCACATCAGGTGGCCAAAGTATTGGACCTTCCGCTTCAGCATCAGTCCTTTCAATGAATATTCAGGGTTGATTTCCTTTAGGATAGACTGGTTTGATTTTGCTATCCAAGGGACTCTCAAGAGTATTCTCCAGCACCACAATTCCAAAGCATCAATTCTTTGGTGCTTAGCCTTCTTTATAATCCAACTCTCAAATCTGTACATGACTACTGGAAAAAACCATAGCTTTGAGTATACAGACCTTTTGCTGGCAAAGTGATAGCTCTCCTTTTTAATACACTGTCTAAGTTTGTCATAGCTTTCCTTCTGAGGAGCAAGCATCTTTTAATTTCATGGCTGTAGTCACTGTTCAAGAAAAGAAAATCTGTCACTGCTTCCACTTTTTCCCTATCTATTTGCCATGAAGTAAGGGACCTGATGCCATGATCTTAGTTTTTTGAATGGTAAGTTTTAAGCCAGCTTTTTCACTCTCCTCTTTCACCCTCTTCAAGAGGCTGAAGAGGGTGAAAGTTTCTCTTCATTTTCGCCATTGGAGTGGTATCATCCGCATATCTGAGGTGGTTGATATTTCTCCTAGCAATCTTGATTCCAGCCTGGCATTTTGCATGTACTCTGCATACCTGGGGTTCCTAGGTGGCATTAGTGGTAAAGAACCGATTTGCCAATGGAGGAGATGCAAGAGACACAGATTCGATCCCTAGGTTGAGAAGATCCCTGGAAAAGGGCATGGCAACCCACTCCAGTATTCTTGCCTGGAGAATCCCATGGACAGAGGAGCCCTGCAGGCTACAGTCCATAGGGTCGCACAGAATTAGACATGACTGAAATGACTTAGCATGCACACACTCTGCATATAAGTTAATAAACAGGGTGACAGTATACAGGCTTTCATACTCCTTTCCCAATTCTGAACCAGTAAGGTGTTCCATATAAGGTTCTAACTCTTGCTTCTTGACTGGCATACAGGCTTCTCAGCAGACAGGTAAGGTGGCATGGTATTCCTATCTCTGTAAGAATTTTCCAGTTTGTTGTGATTCACAGTCAAAGGATTCAGCATAGTCAGAAGCAGAAGTAGATGTTTTTCTGGAATTCCCTTGTTTTCTCTATGATCCAACAAATGTTGGCAATTTGATCTCTGGTTCCTCTGTCTTTTCTAAACCTAGCTTGTACATCTAGAAGTTCTCGGTTCACATACTGCTGAAGCCTAGTTTGAAGGATTTTGAGCACAACCTTACTAGCATGTGAAGAGAGAGCAGTTGTATGGTAGTTTGAACATTCTTTGGCATTGCCCTTCTTTGGGATTGGAATGAAAACTGACCTTTTCCAGTCCTGTGGTCATTGCTGAGTTTTCCAACTCTGCTGACATATTGAGTGCAGCACTTTATCAGCATCATCTTTTAGGATTTTAAATAGCTCAGCTGGAATTCCATTACCTCCACTAGCCTTGTTTGTAGTAAGGCTTCCTAAGGCCCACCTGACTTCAGATTCCAGAATGTCAGACTCCAGGTGAGTGACCACACCATCGTGGTTATCTGGGTCATTAAGACAGTTTTTCGTTATAGTTCTTCTGGTGTATTCTTGCCACCTCTTTTTAGTCTTCTGCATCTGTTAGGTTCTTCCCATTTCTGTCCTTTATCGTGCCCATTCTTGCATGAAATGTTCCCTTGATGGTGCCAATTTTCTTGAAGAGATCTCTAGTCTTTCCCATCCTACTCTTTTCCTCTCTCTTTCTATCACTCTCTATATGTATATATATATACAACATATATATAGAATATATATATATATATATAGTATCTATCTATCTCGTCTTCTTTATCCACTTACCCATAGATAGAAATGTAGGTTTTCCCCATATCTTGGCTATTGTGCATAATAACCAATTATTCACAATGAGCACCAGGGTACAGACACCTCTTTGAGACCTTGATTTCATTTCTGTTGTATGTATACACAGAAGTGGGATTGCTGGATCATAGGGTAGTACTATTTTTATTTTATTTTTTTTAAGAACCTTTCATACTGCTTTCCATTGTGTCTATACCAATTTACATTCTCACCAAGAGTGAACAAGGGTTCCCTTTTCTGCACATCCTTGCCAACACTTGCTATTTCTTGTCTTCTGAATCATAGCCATTCTAACAAGTGTGAGGAGATACCTTACTGTGATTTTTACTTGCATTTCCCAGTGATAAGTGATGCTGAGCATCTTTTCATGTACTTCTTGGCCATTTGTATTTCTCCTTTAGAAAAATGTTCGTCCAAGTTGAAAGGTTGTTGTTGAATCATGCAAAGACGCTGGGATTCTTGGCCTCCAGAGGAGAAGAATTCAATCCGAGGCCAGAGACGAGGCTTGATCACTCAGAGCTTTTGTGTAATAAAGTTTTATTAAAGTATAAAGGAGATAGAGAAAGCTTCTGACATAGGCATCAGAAGGGGGCAGAAAGAGTAGCCCCCTGCTAGTCTTCAGCTGGATGTTATATAGTCACTCAGATCAGATCAGATCAGATCAGTCGCTCAGTTGTGTCCCACTCTTTGCGACCCCATGAACTGCAGCACGCCAGGCCTCCCTGTCCATCACCAACTCCCGGGGGTCACTCAGACTCACATCCATCGAGTCAGTGATGCCATCCAGCCATCTCATCCTCTGTCGTCCCCTTCTCCTCCTGCCCCCAATCCCTCCCAGCATCAGAGTCTTCTCCAATGAGTCAACTCTTTGCATGAGGTGGCCACACTAGCAGTCTGTTAATGAAAGAAAAGACTGTCTTAAAACTCAGAATGGCACCAGGCCCCTCACCCATAAGATGCATTTTGGGATAATTTGGCACCAAATGGTTCATCCTGGGCCATAAAATAATTAACTTGAATCTTGAAGAAGGGCAGATCACCATACAAAGTTTCATTTACATAGATTAGGGGAACAATATCTGAGTATAACATGTTGGTTTGTCAAGTAGGTTCTGAGCCGAGAGGCCAAACAGACTTGAAGATAGAGTTTGGGGTAAATGCATAGTACATTAGCATAGCTTAAGATAAACATTTTCATAAGAGAAATGCATTCGTTATCTCTAGGTTTGAGAATAGTTAACTTCAGGTGAAACCAAGTGTCATTATGGCAACACAGTATTTTAAGAGAAACCTTTTAAATTTGTATAGAGAGGGAAAAAATATCGCTAGTTTGTTTCCTCCTGCCACTTAAGAGAGATAAAAATGTCTGACACTTGCAGGCTATTTCCTCCCTTTGGAGACCCCTGGCTTTCCTGCCTGTTACCCTCTCAAAGTGCTCTGCTCATTTAAAAATTAGATTTGTTGTCTTTTTTTGCAGTTGAGTTGTATGAGTCCCTTATATATTTTGGACATTAACCCCTTATCAGATAGATGGTTTGCAAATATTTTCTTCCATTCCATGGATTGCCTTTCATTTTGTTGAGTGTTACTTTTGCTCTGTGGAAGCTATTTATTTAAATTTTTAATTTTTATACAATTTTAAAGCTCGCTTCTCGTTTACAGTTATTACAAAATATTGACTATATCCCCCATGTTGCATAGTCCATCCTTGAACTTATCTTATTCCTAATGGTTTGTATCTCCCACTCTTCCTTCAGGCCCCCATTGGTAATCACTTACTTGTTCTCTACATCTGTGAGTCTGTACAGAAGCTTTCTAGTTTTATGTAATCCCTCTTACTCATATTTCTTTGCTTTTGGTATCATATCCAAAAAAATTATTGCCAAGATCAATGTCAAGGTGCTCTTTCCCTATGCTTCCTTCTAGGACTTCTGTGGTTTCATGTTTCATGTTTAAGTCTTTAATCCATCACAAGTTAATTAAAAAAATATTCATTTGGCCGTGCTGGGTCTTAGTTGTGGTGTGCAGAATCTTCGTTGGGGAGTGTGGCCTCTTTAGTAGTGGTGTTGTAGCCATGCGTTCCAGGAAACAAACTCACTCAGAAGGACAATACAGATAGTGGAGTGCAGTTTATTACACCGGTGGGCCCAAGGCAGAGTTTCCTCTTAGCCAAGGACCCTGACCAGCATTTGTGAAAATCTTTTATACCCCATGTGTATGTGTCTGAACCCACCACTCCAAATTCCTTGAGATTTACATAAACCAAGGAAAATACAATCCCAATAACCCCATCATTCACGTGCTATGTGCTCATGTGCTCCAACAGTCAAACAACTAGCCAATAATCAATAAACCCGAGGTTACACTCCGATGAATACAGGAAAATTTATGGCCTGTCTGGAGGAAGGGGTGATTAGTGTATGTTTTCTCTTAGGCGATAAGTAACCTAGATACGATCTTCAAGGTTCCCCTGTCTGGAGGGGGTCTTATCCTTCCTTCTGTTGTTGTTTTCGTAGGCACTAAACACAGAGTTCAGAGTCCATTGGAAAGGTGGCCGAGCATGATCAGCATGAACAGGCTTAAGATGGAGTCCAGGCCCTATGAATTCCTTCCACAGTGGGATGCAGGCTTTTTTAGTTGTGGCACGTGGGATATTTCACTGCAGCATGCAAACCCTTAGTTGTGGCATGTGGGATCTAGTTCCCTGACCAGGGATCAAACCCAGGCCCCCTGCATTGGGAGTTCACAGTCTTAGCCATTGGCCCGCCAGGAAAGTCCCCATTGCAAGTTAATTTTTGTGAATGGTATAAAATTGGCATCTATTTTCATCTTCTGTCTATTTTAGCACACCAAACAGTGTTTTTTAATATTTCATGTAGTGAGCACTCAAAAAAATAAATGTTGAACCTCTTCCCCACCACTGACTTTCACATACCAAGGTGTCTGATAATCCTGAAGCTCCTTTGAAACCTAATTCTGAAAGAGATGGGCATACGAGACCACCTGACCTGCCTCTTGAGAAACTTGTATGCAGGTCAGGACGCAACAGTTAGAACTGGACATGAAACAACAGACTGGTTCCAAATGGGAAAAGGAATATGTCAAGACTGTATGTTGTCATCCTGCTTATTTAACTTCTATGCAGAGTACATCATGAGAAATGCTGGGCTGGAAGAAGCACAGGCTGGATTCAAGATTGCCGGGAGAAATATCAATAACCTCAGATATGCAGATGATACCACCCGTATGGCAGAAAGTGAAGAGGAACTAAAAAGCCTCTTGATGAAAGTGAAAGAGGAGAGTGAAAAAGTTGGCTTAAAGCTCAACATTCAGAAAACGAAGATCATGGCATCTGGTCCCATCACTTGATGGCAAATAGATGGGGAAACAGTGGAAACAGTGTCAGACTTTATTTTTCTGGGCTCCAAAATCACTGTGGATGGTGATTGCAGCCATGAAATTAAAAGATGCTTACTCCTTGGGAGGAGAGTTATGACCGACCTAGATAGTATACTGAAAAGCAGAAACATTACTTTGCCAACAAATGTCTGTCTAGACAAGGCTATGGTTTTTCCAGTGGTCATATATGTGAGATGTGAGAGTTGGAGTATAAAGAAAGCTGAGCACCGAAGAACTGATGCTTCTGAACTGTGGTGAAGACTCTTGAGAGTCCCTTAGACTGCAAGGAGATGCAACCAGTCCATCCTAAAGGAGATCAGTCCTGGGTGTTCATTGGAAGGACTGATGGTGAAGCTGAAACTCCAATACTTTGGCCACCTGATGCGAAAAGCTGACTCATTTGAAAAGACCCTGATGCTGGGAAAGATTGAGGGCAGGAGGAGAAGGGGATGACAGAGGATGAGATAGTTGGATGGCATCACCGACTCGATGAACATGGGTTTGGGTGGACTCCGGGAGTTGGTGATGGACAGGGAGGCCTGGCGTGCTGCGGTTCATGGGGTCACAAAGAGTCGGACACGACTGAGTGACTGAACTGAACTGAAATCCCCAAAACTAAATGAATGATATGGAACTCACAAAAATTCACTCAATAGGTTCAAAATATCTTATCCAATGGGTGTGCAAAGAAAATTACTATCTTGCTTGACTTTTATCTGTATCATTTTTGGTTTCCTTTCATCTGTATCTTATAAAAGCTCTGAGGCTACCAAAGAAATAATCCATACCATTCATTTACTGCTGAGGACACAATATTTCTGCAGGATGCGTGACAGCCCCATAACTATGACAGCTGTTCTCAGGACCTCAACTTGTTTTGAGTTTCACAAATTCATCTCTTCTCATTTGTGACTTGCTATTACCAACAATGGAATCAGGATATTGATCTGTCACGTGCGTGTGTGCTTCAGTTGTGTCCGACTCTGTGCGACCCTATGAACTGTGGCCCATCCCCCTCCCAAGGCTCCTCTGTCCATGGGATTCTTGAGGCAGGAATACTGGAGTGGGTTGCCATGCCCTCCTCCAGGGGATCTTCCCCACCCAGGGATCGAACCCATGTCTCTTATGTCTCCTGTATTTGCAAACGGGTTCTTTACCACTAGTACTGCCTGGGAAACTCTTGAGCCCAACAATGAATTCTTTCTAATTACATCAAAATTACTGGACTTTTCCCTTCAAAATAGTGACATTGTACGGGAAATACTGATACAAAACCACAGTGACAAACACCTTCCATAGCCTACTGCGGTTTTCTTCTAAATGCAGATATTTCTGTTTCATTTCCTTGTCTTGTTTCTCTATCTGCTGTTGTTATCAGAGAAAGAATATAGACACAGTAAAGGCCCATCATTTGTAAAGAACTTCAGTCTTACTCAGTCTTTTTTATAAAAAATAAGTTTATTTGTTTTATTTTTGGCTGTGCTGGGTCTTCGTTGCTGCGTGGGCTTTTCTCTAGTTGTGGGTTTGGGCTTCTCATCGCCATGGCTTGTCTTGTTGCCGAGCACGGGCTCCAGGCTCGAGGGCTTCAGTAGTTGTGGCTCCCAGGCCCCAGAGCACAGGTTCAATAGTTGCGGTGCTCCGGCTTAGTTTGGTCCACAGCATGTGAGATCTTTCCTGACCAGGGATTGAACCTATGTCTCCTGCATTGGAGACACAACTACTGACCCCACGTTCTTTACCACCGAGCTACCAGGGAAGCCCTTATCCAGTACTTGAGCATGAGACTTAGTTGCTTTACACGTAGGGGGCTCAGTGACTAAGTCAGAACATTTAGTATTAACAGTGCAGTGGCCAGAAACCCTCACAGAGCTTGCTCTGTGATACCACATGGTTGATTTTTTTTTTTCTTTTGGCTGAGCTGTGGCTCATAGGGACTTAGTTCCCCAAACCCGAGGGTTTGGCAATAAAAGCTCAGAGTCCTAAGCATGGACCACCAGGGCAGTCTCCTGGCCTAGTCGATGTGAGCCAGGGTTGGTAACTGTATTAATATCCCTAGGCTGCCATAACAGATGAGCACAAACTGGATGGTTTAGCACAGCAGCGGTGTATCCTCTCACAGTTCTGGAGGCCAGGAGTCTGAAATCAAGCTGTTTAGCAGTGCTGCACTCGCTCCGCAGACCTTAGGGGAGAAGGCGCTCTCTTACCTCTTCCAGTTTCTGGTGGTTGTTGACCTTCCTTGCCTTGTGGCTCTATCACTTCCATCTCTCTTCCATGGTCACATTGCTTCCTTCTCTCTCTTTTTAAAAAAATGGTATTTACTTATTATCTATGTTTGGCTGGTCTGGGTCTTCAGTGATGCATGGGCTTTTCTCTAGTTGTGGCCAGCGGGGGCTACGCTCTAGTTGTGGTGACTAAGCTCCTCACGGTGTGGTGGCTTCCTTTGGGGAGCATGGGTTCCAGGGCTCAGGCTTCAGTAGTTGCGGTTCCCAAGCTCTAGGGCACAGGCTCAATAGTTGTGGCACATGGGCTCCTTTGCTCCATGGCGGGTGCGCTCAGTTGTGTCCGACTCTGTGCAACCCTGTGGACTGTAGCCCGCCAGGCTCCTCTATCCATGGGATTCTTCAGGCAAGAATACTGGAGTGGGTTGCCATTTCCTTCTCCAGGGGATCTTCCCAACCCAGGGATTGAACCCGGGTCTCCTGCATTGCAGGCAGATGCTTTATCCTCTGAGCCACCAGGGAAGCCGATCTTCTGGGACCAGGGATCAGACCTGTGTCTCCTGCACTGGCAGGCAGAATCTTTACCACTGAGTCACCAGGGAAGCCCACAAGTTATTTTCTAACCAAATCCTTGTGATAGGTTTAGTCATACTGTCTGATAGCTAACCAGATGAATATGACATAGTCAAGATTCCCATCTTCATTCCTCTTTGTTCCCAGCCCACCCACAATAGAGGCCAGTTTACTAACTTGCTAAGTAGTTTCTGCTGCACTCCTACTTGAGCACTGATAATGATGTCTGGTACAGAGGAAATGCTTAATCCTCATTTACCGACTGAGATAATAAGTTCTTTCTTTCCACAGAAAAAAAATTTCCAGCATAGCATGACAACGTCTTTCTTCACCCCAATTCTAAACAAATTATTGAGGTCACACTGAGTTTCTGACCAATCAATAATCATTTATTAGATTGATGACCTGACTCTTCTTCAAAACGAATATATTTTATTTTTGGCTGCTGTCTGGACTTTCTCTAGTTGTGGCAAATAGGACTACTCTTTGTTACGGTATGCAGGCTTCTCATCATGATGAGTTCTCCTGCTGAGTGTGGGCTCTAGGCTTGAGGGCTCAGTAGTTGTGGCACTCGGGCTGAGTCACCCTGAGGCATGTGGGATCCTCTGGGACCAGGGATCGAACTGGTGTCCCCTACATAGCAGATAGATTCTTAACCACTGGCCCACCAGTGGGTACGTGGTACATTTTTAAAAGGTGGTCATCAAGTATACTTCAATAAAAAAACATTAAAAAAAAGATGGCCATTTTGTTTTAATCTCTAGCCTACAAAGGTGAAAGTGAAAGTTAGTCACTCTGTTGTGTCCGACTCTTTGCAACCCCATGAACTTGAAGCCCACCAGGCTCCTCTGTCCATGGAATTCTCCAGGTAAGAATATTGGAGTGGGTTGCCATTTCCTTCTCCAGGGCATCTTCCTGACCTAGGGATTGAACCCAGGTCTCCCACATTGCAGGCGGACTCTTTACTGACTGAGCCACCAGGGAAATCACTGGTGAGCTACAAAGGTAGCTCGTATTTTTTTGGTAACAATCTTCTGCTGTCCGAGTTTGATTTTTTTTGATATCCTTTCTCCCAAGTCACTACTGTGAATAAACCTTGGAAAGATAAGCAAGTTCTCTGCTTGGAAAGATAAGTTTGCACATAAACCACTAAATAGGGGGAATTCCCTGATGGTCCAGTGGTTAGGACTCTGCTTTGACTGCCAACTAAGCATCTGGGTTCAGTCTCTGGTCAGAGAACTATGATTCCCCAAGTCATGCGGTGTGACATGAAATGAAATAAAGTAAAGGGTTTCTCTGGTGGCTCAGTGGTAAAGAGTCTTCTTGCCAATGCAGGAGACTCGCGTTCAGTCCTTGGTCTGGGAAGATTCCACAGGCCGAGGACCCACAACATCGGGGCCTGGGAACCACAACTACTGAACCCATGTGCTCCAACTGCTGAAGCCTGAGCGCCCTAGAGCCTGTGCTTCACAGTAAGAGAAGCCACCGCAATGGCAAACCCATATACTGCGAGTAGAGAAAAGCCCATGCCACAATGAAGACCCAGCACAGGCAAAAATAAATGCAAAATAAATAGTAGAAACCTCCAAATAGAGTTCAGTCCTCAGATCAGATCAGATCAGATCAGTTGCTCAGTCGTGTCTGACTCTTTGAGACCCCATGAACCGCAGCACGCCAGGCCTCCCTGTCCATCACCAACTCCCGGAGGTCACTGAGACTCACATCCATTGAGTCAGTGATGCCATCCAGCCATCTCATCCTCTGTCGACCCCTTCTCCTCCTGCCCCCAATCCCTCCCAGCATCAGAGTCTTCTCCAATGAGTCAACTCTTCACATGAGGTGGCCAAAATACTGGAGTTTCAGCTTTAGCATCATTCCTTCCAAAGAAATACCAGGGCTGATCTCCTTCTGAATGGACTGGTTGGATCTCCTTGCAGTCCAAGGAACTCTCAAGAGTCTTCTCCAACACCACAGTTCAAAAGCATCAATTCTTCGGCACTCAGCCTTCTTCACAGTCCAGCTCTCACATCCATACATGACCACAGGAAAGACCACAGCCTTGACTAGGCGAACCTTTGTTGGCAAAGTAATGTCTCTGCTTTTGAATATGCTATCTAGGTTGGTCATAACTTTCCTTCCAAGGAGTAAGCGTCTTTTAATTTCATGGCTGCAGTCACCATCCGCAGTGATTTTGGAGCCCAGAAAAAGAAAGTCTGACACTGTTTCCACTGTTTCTCCATCTATTTCCCATGTAGTGATGGGACCAGATGCCATGATCTTCGTTTTCTGAATGTTGAGCTTCAAGCCAACCTTTTCACTCTCCACTTTCACTTTCATCAAGAGGCTTTTAGCCCCTTTTCACTTTCTGCCATAAGGGTGGTGTCATCTGCATATCTGAGGTTATTGATATTTCTCCCGGCAATCTTGATTCCAACTTGTGTTTCTTGCAGTCCAGCATTTCTCATGATGTACTCTGCATATAAGTTAAATAAACATGGTGACAATATACAGCCTTGACGTATTCCTTTTCCTATTTGGAACCAGTCTGTTGTTCCATGACCAGTTCTAACTGCTGCTTCCTGACCTGCATACAGATTTCTTAAGAGGCAGATCAGGTGGTCTGGTATTCCCATGTCTTTCAGAATTTTCCACAGTTTATTGTGATCTACACAGTCAAAGGCTTTGGCATAGTCAATAAAGCAGAAATAGATGTTTTTCTGGAACTCTTTTGCTTTTTCCATGATCCAGCAGATGTTGGCAATTTGATCTCTGGTTCCTCTGCCTTTTCTAAAACCAGCTTGAACATCAGGAAGTTCACGGTTCACATATTGCTCAGTCCTCAGAGGATCCTAGAAATGGTTGTCCAGAATCCACACTCCAGTTAGGACCACTAGGTGGGGTAGTTCAGCCATTATTTCCCAGGACTGGTCACCCCTGGGTCAGTCTTCTGCCCTCTAGAGGGCAGCCAAGTCAAATTCTTGATAGAAACAAGGGCTGAAAGGAGTTAAAGGGACTTCTCAGATTTGCTGAGGGCTTCTGAAATTGTCGACACTGAGAAAATTCTAGGCAAGCCGTCAACCACTGTTCGTGTTTTCCCATGAGTGTTGTTTGGGGATTATGTCAGAGTAGTTGATCAAGTGCTTCCTCTATCTAACTTGTCAAGTGGAAGTCTTTTCTGACATTTCGGATGTGTTTTGAGATGCACTATTTCTGAAAGTCTCCCCTGAACTGGAACTGATCTTACCATTCAGAATCTACTGGCTCACTGTCTTCACATAGGCAAAAAAAATTAGGCAAAACATTCTTAACCTTTTTCCCCTTTATGTTTCACCAAGGAAAATGAAGTGCAAGCTGGTCTTATTCATTCTATTGGGCCCATTCAAATTAGGCTACGCTCTTTGCAACCCACAGATTGTAGTCCGCTAGTCTCCTCTGTCCATGGAATTCTCCAGGCAAGAATACTGGAGTGGGTTGCCATTCCTTTCTCCAGGGGATCTTGTCCAGCCCAGTGGTTGAACCCGACTCTCCCACATTGCAGGCAGATTCTTTACCGACCGAGCCACCATGGAAGCCCAGGCTACACTCACTCTGATGAGCGTTTTCCCAAACTTTCCCAGCACCTCTTGTGGAGGCTATGACTATGCTCATGTAATAACATCAATCCTGTGACAAATTATTCTTCTAACCCACTGGTTCTCAGTCTTGTCTGCACACTGGAGTCACCAGGAGCTTTGCTGGTGCCCATATCCCTCTTCTCTGACATTCTGACTTAATTAGTCAGAAGCAGCCTGGGACTGGGGTTTTTAAGAGCTCTTTAGGCAATGTTAATGCATAGCCAAGGTTAGAACCATGGTACTAACCAAACTCTTGCAATCACCCTGAAATTTTTGTTTGAAAGCTAATGAGAATATCTATTCATTTGTTAATTCAGTTATGTTGCCTTCATTTCTTTTTTTATTTAATATTCATTTATTTATTTGGCTGTCCCATGTCTTAATTTCAACCTGTGGGTTCTTTTTAGTTGTGGCATGTGGGATTCAGCACTGCACTGGGAGCTCGGAGTCTCATCCACTGGACCACCAGGGAAGTCCCCTGTTGCCTTCATTTCTGATTGTTCATAATCCAGCCACAATTTTGGCCAACGGATATACAATGAACTATGTCACACCTACACTCCCCAGCCCTTGTTTATTCAGGTACCTTTAACAGTTTCTGACACAAAGTATGTATTCAGTATATAATTATTGGATGAAGGAACTAACATTCTTGGGACATATTCTTTCATAAAAGCAAGGCCTCCAATATTCCCAGAACCGTTCTCTTTGATGCAACTTTTACAATGTAAGGGACATTGTATTTCCTGGCAAATTGTTGCTGAATACATTGTTGTTGTTGTTGAACCTGGTTACCAGGTATATTAAAAAAAAAAGAGACATGTTGTTTGTCTGGCGTGTGGGGGGGCAAAAAAAACAAAAAAAAAAAAAAGAATTTGTGTTGAACTCGCCTTTAAACCAAATCTAACTGTTTCATAGGGGGGGGGGGAGGGCTGTGGGGAGTGATAACAGAACAGTCGCTCAGTCGCGTCCGACCCTTTGCGACCCCATGAACCGCAACACGCCAGGCCTCCCTGTCCATCACCAGCTCCCGGAGATCACCCAGACTCATACCCATCGAGTCAGTGATGCCATCCAGCCATCTCATCCTCTGTCGTCCCCTTCTCCTCCTGCCCTCAATCCCTCCCAGCATCAGAGTCTTCTCCAATGAGTCAACTCTTCGCATGAGGTGGCCAAAATACTGGAGTTTCAGATTTAGCATCATTCCTTCCAAAGAAATACCAGGGCTGATCTCCTTCAGAATGGACTGGTTGGATCTTCTTGCAGTCCAAGGGACTCTCAAGAGTCTTCTCCAACACCACAGTTCAAAAGCATCAATTCTTCGGCACTCAGCCTTCTTCACAGTCCAGCTCTCACATCCATACATGACCACAGGAAAGACCATAGCCTTGACTAGGTGAACCTTTGTTGGCCAAGTAATGTCTCTGCTTTTGAATATGCTATCTAGGTTGGTCATAACTTTCCTTCCAAGGAGTAAGTGTCTTTTAATTTCATGGCTGCAGTCACCATCTGCAGTGATTTTGGAGCCCAGAAAAACAAAGTCTGACACTGTTTCCACTGTTTCCCCATCTATTTCCCATGCAGTGATGGGACCAGATGCCATGATCTTCGTTTTCTGAATGTTGAGCTTTAAGCCAACCTTTTCACTCTCCACTTTCACTTTCATCAAGAGGCTTTTTAGCCCCTCTTCACTTTCTGCCATAAGAGTGGTGTCATCTGCATATCTGAGGTTATTGATATTTCTCCCAGCAATCTTGATTCCAACTTGTGTTTCTTGCAGTCCAGCATTTCTCATGATGTACTCTGCATATAAGTTAAATAAACATGGTGACAATATGCAGCCTTGACGTACTCCTTTTCCTATTTGGAAACAGTGTGTTGTTCCATGACCAGTTCTAACTGTTGCTTCCTGACCTGCATACAGATTTCTCAAGAGGCAGATCAGGTGGTCTGGTATTCCCATCTCTTTCAGAATTTTCCACAGTTTATTGTGATCTACACAGTCAAAGGCTTTGGCATAGTCAATAAAGCAGAAATAGATGTTTTTCTGGAACTCTCTTGCTTTTTCGATGATCCAGCGGATGTTGGCAATTTGATCTCTGGTTCCTCTGCCTTTTCTAAAACCAGCTTGAACATCAGGAAGTTCACGGTTCACATATTGCTGAAGCCTGGCTTGGAGAATTTTGAGCATTACTTTACTAGCGTGTGAGATGAATGCAATTGTTCGGTAGTTTGAGCATTCTTTGGCATTGCCTTTCTTTGGGATTGGGATGAAAACTGATCTTTTCCAATCTTGTGGCCACTGCTGAGTTTTCCAAATTTGCTGGCATATTGAGTGCAGCACTTTCACAGTGCAGAAAAGAATTCAGCCAAAGGCAAAGTGATAGGTAAGAAGTGATTTATTAGACTAGGACCCTTGTGAGGTTTACAAGTGGGTGGGTGAGAAATGCCACCCCCCTGAGGACTTACTGGGCTACTGTCTCATGTGTGTGTTAGTCATTCAATTGTGTCCTACTCTTTGGGATCCCATGAAGTGTAGCCCACCAGGCTCCTCTGCCCATGGAATTCTCCAGGCAAGAATACTGGAGTGGGTTGCCAGGGCCTCTTCCAGGGGATCTTCCCCACCCAGGGACTGAACCCATGTCTCCTGCACAACAGGCAGATTCTTTATCACCTGAGCCACCAGGGAAGCCCACAGTTTTATAATCAAAGGGAAAGTAAGGAGAGGGAGAAGAACTTCTTTGTCATCCTTGAGTAGATGTCATGCCTCCATCATCAGCTCCTCCTCCAAGCTGAGCAGGGGAGTTTTCTTGTCCCTACCTGATCAAGCCAGGTCCATACATTTTTGGTTTTTTATGTGTGTAGAGAGAGTGTGCTAGGGATCATTTAACTTACTGTGCTCACTGGGCAGGGTGTGGGGCTCATGACACTAGTGTTTTATTGTTTGGGGGTATGTCTCGTGCTTCTGTTGCTAAGCAAACCTGCCTGGCTTTGTGGTTAAGCAAAACTGTTTTCTTTCCTTTTTAAAGAAAGTGTCTTCTCTTTCACTTATTAATTTTTGGCTGAACTGGGTCTCCATTGCTGCCCGGGATTTTTCTCTAGCTGTGGCGAGGGCTACTCTTCACTGTAGTACGTGGGCTTCTTGTTGCCGTGGCTTCTCTAGCTGCAGAGTATGGGCTCCAGGCAAATGGGCTTTACTAGTTGTGTGAAGTGGGTTCAGTAGTTGCAGCTCCCTGCCTCTCGAGCACAGGCAGGCTCAGTAGGTGTGGCACATGTGTCTCCTGCATTGGCAGGCGGATTCTTTACCATTGAGTCACCAGTGAAGCCCCAAATCTGCTTTCTTGAGTAATCATTAACTTACAAGGGTCTCCCATATTTTTTCTACTTATAGTCTTTTAGTGGAATTAACTATTTAATTATCTACTTTGTCCTTATACTCTGTCCCTATCAATTCCACTGTCTATAAAACCATAATCCTGCAGCAGCACGATGGTTCTCCACAGCCAGGAGAGACTCTGTTCTCACTTTTTTCCAGACATGTTAAGGTTTCAAAAATGCTTTTCTTTCTTTCTTTTTTTTTTTTTTTGGCTGTGGCTGTGCAGAGTGTGGAATCCTAGTTCCCTGATCAGGTACTGAACCCGGGCCCACGGCATGAAAGTCCTGAGTCCTAACAACTGGACCACCAGAGAAGTCCCACAAATGCTTTTCTTTATAAACATTAGTGAATACAACCAATGACGGGAGACAGGATTCACTACTGTAACTGCATTAGAAATAACTGAGGCCGAACCCTGGAAGTCTCACCTCTGAGGATGCTTTTCCTTCTAAAATATTCCTACGTCTAGCTGCAGTGCTGGAGGGTCCTGAACAGAGCAAACCATTGAGCACTTCTTCCACAGAAAGTACACATTTCTCCTGGGAGTCCTGGTGCAAAGCCATGGAGACAGCTTTCATAGCAGAGACTGAGAGTCTCTTTTCTCTCTCTTTTTGGGCCATGTGAGATCTTAGTTCCCTGACCAGGGATCAAACCTGTGCCTTCTGGATTGAAGTGCAGAGTCTTAACCACTGGAACAGCAAGGAGTCCTGAGGCTCTCTTGAATGCTTTTGCTGCCATCCCACCTCCCTGTGGATGACTGCTGTTGCTACATGTAATGACAAAGGGTACGTGTGTGTGTGTGTGTGTGTGTGTGTGTGTTACTTAGATCCTTCTCTGTCCTAGGGATGTACTATGTACTTATGTTGTTGTTTAGTCGCTCAGTCATGGCTGACTCTTTCAACCCTGTGGACTGTAGCCCGCTAGGCTCCTCTGTCCATGGGATTTCCCAGACAAGAATGCTGGAGTGGGTGGCCATTTCTTTTTCCAGGGATCTTCCTGACCCAGGGATTGAACCCATGTCTCTTGCATTGGCAGGCAGGTTTTTTACCACTGAACCACTCTTAATCTTGGACTTCAGCCTCCAGAGCTATGAGAAAATAAATTTCTTATAAGCTTCCCAGTCTGTGACAACTACGGCAGCCCTGGGGACAGATATAGCTCACCCAGTTGTCACAGCCTCCCTATCCCACACCTCCTAGGCTATGTGATGACTTGAAGCTCAGGAAGACCTGCTCAAATGACTGCCCATCACTCAAGGTCAGGCTGTGGACTCTCCCCTGCCCATCCCTATTTGAGGACTCATGGAACTCAGCTCAAGGTGGGGGATAAAAAATGATGATGAGGCACCTGGAGAGCGGGAATTCACCAGGATGTGGGGAAAGCGGAAAAAGTCTGAATGTGCCTCTTAAGCGGTCCTGAAAATCTTTTCTTTTGCCCATGCCTCTCTCCTAATTGGAAAGTGCAGGCTTTCTGCTGGAGTGCAGCTCCTCCTTTGCACTGTGACTGTGCTGGGAAATTGGTGTGGCTCATTTGTGTAAGTACCTGCAGCTGACTTAATAGCTCTCTGACTCAGGTGCTTCAAGTATGAAATTGACATAATATTCACAGTACCTACCTCACAGGGGTGTTGTGAGGAGTAAGTCAGTTAACTCATGTCATGTCCTTGTAACACAGCACAGAACTTATTAAGCTCAATGAAAATGTTGGGTATTTACTAGTATTAATCTGGCCCATCAATTGGGTGCCAACTATCCACCCTCAGTCCCCCTCAGTTGTGTGCGTACAGTAGATGTTGGTGCTGGGAATGAGGCTGCTCACTTTTCTCCTGAAGGCTGGAATGTTCCCACAGGGAATAGAGGGTGAAGGGCATCTGGTCTGGCCCAGGCCGAGGTGGAAGGGACAAGAGGCTACAGGCACATTCACACCAACCCACCTCCCTGAGGCAGAGGGAACAACTGTCAGCCCATACCCAAGTCAGTCACAAGACAATATATTAATAACAGGCACGCAATGGGACACACACTCACCTTCTGTCTTCTCCTTGGAGCTGTGGTTAAAGGTCCTCAGAGAAAGGGGAGGGGTAGGGAGAGGGTTCCAGCCCTAGCTCCTGTCTCACCAGGCTGGCAGGCATCGTCTGAGTAAGATCCCTCTGTGTCTTGGAGTGCTGAGGAGAAGCCTTTTTAAGGGGGCATCTGATAGGGATTCTTCAAGCCACCCCTCCACACCAACCCCATCCCAGAGCCTCATCTCTCCATGACTGAAGGCTTTCTCAGGAAACATGCTGCAACGCTGGATCATGACAGAGACATTCCACTAGGAAGTATTTATTTGGCTGTGCTGGGTCTTTGTTGCGGCATGCAGGATCTTTAGGTGCAGCATGCAAATGCTTAGTTGAGGCATGTGGGATCCAGCTCCCTGACCGGGGATCAAACTCAGGCTCCCTGCATTGGGAGTGTGGAGTCTTAGCCACTGGATCACCAGGGAATTCCCACAAGTATTCCATTTTTTTCCATCCTTAGTCTAAGAAAGTTTTATGTGGCTCCAAATGATGGGAGGCTACTGCTCCTGGGAGTGAGGCTGCCTGGCCTAAGGGCTCCAGCCCAAACTTCCTCCTGTGAACCAGGAATAAGTGGTAACTTGCTTTGGTAATCACCCAAATCTCAATGGTTTATGACAACAGAGTTTATTGTGATTATTTTCAAAACTTTTATTTATTTTTCGGCTACACTGGGTCTTCATTGCTATGCGTGGGCTTTCTCTAGTTGTGGTGAGCGGGGGCTACTCTCCATGGTGGTGCACAGGCATCTCATTGCAGTGGCTTCTCCCGTTGCAGAGCACTAGCTCTATGCCCTCGGGCTCACTAGTTGTGACCTATGGGCTTAGTTGCCCCAGGGCATGTGGAATCTTCTTGTACCAGATGTCCCCAGAACTTATGTTTTACTTATAATCTGCTCTGGGTCAGCAGTGGTTCTGTTCCATGTATCTTCCTCAATTCAAGCCTGAAGAAGCCTTGCCTTCTTGGGACATGCCATTCCTGTAGCAAGATGGAACATAGAAATGATGGAACTACACACGCTCTCCAAATTTCTGTCCAGAAGTGACACTCATCACTACGGCTCACATTTCACTGGCCAGGTTAAGTCAAATGGCAAAGCCTGGGGTCAATGGGTGGGAGGTCTCTGCTTCTGTTGGAAACAATAACATCATTTACCTCCCTGATGCATTTTAAAGTATCTCAGAGCACACAGACACACAGATTAATGGAACTTTTAAATTCTTTGTATAAAGTGAGTATACCTATTTTAAAAGCCAAGAAAGACTACACAACAGCGCATATAGCTATCTCACTTAAGAATGCTGATGGAAAAATCCTAAATAGACTATTCATGAATAGTATCAGTAGAACACTAAAAGAATAATGCATCTTGATCAGATTGGCTCACTTCCTGAATCATGCAAGGTTAGGAAATTCTGTTAATTCAGCAGAGGAACAGATCTAATAAAAATCATGTGGGCAGTGAACCATGGAGCCCCAGTGAAGACTCAGGACACCAATTTTCCAGGTGTTAAATTTAGAAACTTGGATCTTATGGTTCTTTCTTTTCTCAACTTGGTTAATATCCATGGACTTTGCTATTTGCAAGTTGCTGAGTCAAGTTTTATTCTTGTAAAACCAATTTTTGTAGTGAGGCAAAGATAAAAAAGATACTTTCCACAATGAAGACAAAAGAGTCTGCATCAATAAAGATTTTTCTAAAAACTGGCTTCAGAAGATCCAACATTAATAGTACCTATTTTCTGTTTCCTGATCATACTCTTCCATTTTCTCCAAACTGTGAAAGAAGTGCTTTCTTTCCCCCTATTACAGTCCATGGCACTCCACACCACATGCTGCAATAAAAATGTTTCAGTTGTAGGATTGGCAAAAGACTCTCTTAAATGAATCCAAAAAAGAACGGCAGGTTTCTCGAAAGGCAGCCTTCTCCTCTTTTGATGTACAGGATATTGCATGTCTTTCGGCCTATCATAGTCGAGTTCTGCAGCCAGGCGACTGAGAGCCACAGATGCAAAGAGATCTTACATAAATGTATAGGCATCCAGATAAGACATTGGGATTACGCGTTTGCCAGCGGCTATCGTGGGCTGTTTCCTTTGCTGTACACACATCCATAAACACCCAGCTGGGTTTGCCATACGCTCTTAACTGGCTGCCCGGGGTGCTGGGTACCCCTTCCCCAAACAGAGGCTGCACCTGCTCCAAGTCAGGCCCGAAGCCCTTGGGCTTGCTTGGGGTCATGGGAAGGCAGCTTGGCCGGGGGCTGTTCTCCTGCTAGGGCAGTTCTCAGAGACCTGCGTCCTCTTGTGGTCAGAGGTCTTCTCCAACCTTTTCCGTCATTCAGCGTCCCTCTGGGGCTCCGCAGGCCTTGCTGACCATCTCTCAAAACCTATCTCTGCCTGCAGGACATTGCGGTCGGTTTTCGCCATGCCGGGGTCAGCGGGACACTGCTGCCTATAGGCAGCTTGGGCATCTCGAACCCGCAGACTCAATTGCACACTTCTCAGAAACAGCGGAATAATGAAACACCGCGATAGTGCGTGTGATCACGTGAGCACATGTGCATATGTATTATTCTGGGCACGCGTGAGCGTGTTTGCGCATGCGCCGCACTTTGAACTCACAGCTGTGGAGACCTTGCCTGAGAGAACGTTAGTTATGCTGTTTCCGTCTGGCTGAAGAATCCCTTGGACTGCAAGGAGATCCAACCAGTCCATTCGAAAGGAGATCAGCCCTGGTGTTCTTTGGAAGGGATGATGCTAAAGCTGAAACTCCAGTACTTTGGCCACCTCATGCGAAGAATTGACTCGTTGGAAAAGACTCTGATGCTGGGAGGGATTGGGGGCAGGAGGAGAAAGGGACGACAGAGGATGAGATGCTGGATGGCATCACCGACTCGATAGACGTGAGTTTGAGTCAACTCCGGGAGTTGGTGATGGACTGGGAGGCCTGGTATGCTGCGATTCACGGGGTCGCAGAGTCCGACACGACTGAGCAACTGAAGTTGCTCTTAGTACCCGACGAATGAGAACGGCTGCTTCATACTTTGAATCTTAGTCAAGTAATTCTTGGTAAGACACACTCAGCATCAGTGTCTCAGACCCTATTTTGTTTTGGAAAACTGCAAGTTTTGGTGCTGGAAACCTGAAATGGCTCTCCCGTGTCTGCTGTTACCCCATATGCGTTGTACCTCTTTGCGTTTCCCATCTGCTTTTCTCTTTCCAGCTTTTCTTTCCCCTCCCCTCTTTCCTCTCTTCCTTCTCCTCCTTGGTCTTTTCCCCTGCTGTCTTCTCTTTCCATTCTCCGCATCCATTTTACCTTTCTCCTTCTCCCGCTCTTTCATTTTCTTTCTCCCAGCCTCTGTCCTTCACATTTCTTTCTCCACACTACCTACCCCTTTGCCCTTCGTCTTAAATCTAAGTCTCTGGCAGCCTTCTCTGCCTACCCTACAGTTGTAACTCCCCAAACTTTCATCCCAGACTGCTCCTAACTTATAGGGGAACTGTCTTCCAGACCCTCTTGTAATGTCACCTCTGCACTTGGGTCTGTATCTGGACAGTTCCCCACTCCCCACACACCCCCGCACCGCCTCCCTTCCTGCTGGATCCTAGTTTTCTGACCAGGGATGGAATCCATGGACCCTGCAGTGGAAAGTGAGAATTTTTAAACACTGGATCACCAGCTAAGTCCCACCGCTGTTCTTTCCTATTAATTTATTTGCTTATCTGCACCAGTGCATGTTGTCTTACTATATTTATATCAAACACTTTAATATGTGATTTATTGACAGTGAATGAGCTTGAATCTCCTTCCTAGTTCTTCGAGATTGTCTCAGTTCTCTTTGGACTTTACAGTGTTTGTGAAGTTTTGAGTCAGTTTGAGAATTTCTCTAAAAGCCTACTGGGATTTTGCTTAGGAATTCATGAATTCTTCGATTAATTTAGGGAAGAACTGGAATCTTTAAAATGGATCTTTCTCCTGTATTAATGTGATGTATGTGTCAGTTTTCTTTAAATCATATAAGTTTTATAGTCCCCCCCCCCCATTGTTTATAGATGTAGCTAGTGAAACTGTGACTAAATGAGAAACAAATTCCAAATGGAGTTTACTTGGGGCAGTGGGCAAGTCCAGGCAGTGGGGAGGGATGACTAGGGAGATTCAGTGTTACCAACCAGGGTTCTTAGCCTTAGCTTCTTTAATCAATGGACATTGAATGGGACAGGCACATTCAGGCGAGGCTTTATTGGGAGTCCTGTTGCTGTAGGAGTGAGTGAAAACAAGTAGCAGGTTCCCTTGCTCTTCTCTTTGAAGGAGTGATGAACCAGTTTCCTATATGAGCGTGAGGGTGGGAATGAGAGCCAGGGTGGATGGAGGGAGGGCTTAGTTGATCTGCCCATCTGCTTGGTGGTGCTGTTTAGGTTTTTGGTCTTTTTGTATCTTGTTCATAATTTGCCTCAACTCTGCAGCACACAGTTATCTTTAGTTCCTTATGGTTTCTTTATATTTTATTGCTCTAGGAGGCTCTTGACCAGGTGCAACCACTGAAGCAAAGGGTCCCAGGTTTGAGCTCATCTCACAGGTACAAATGTTTTTATTTATGAAGCTTGGTGGTTACATGACTATTTTTTAAAATTTCATTTTAATTGTTCTAATTTGTTATATAAGCTTTATGTGCATGATACATTTTGCGACTTAAACTTTGCCTGCCTTTTATTGTTTTTGAATTTTAGAAACGTTAAGCATTTGTTTACTGTTGTGAATGGGCTCTTTATTGTAGCTAGTGAAACTGTGACTAAAAACGAATGAGAAACAAATTCCAAATGGAGTTTACTTGGGGCAGTGGGCAAGTCCAGGCAGTGGGGAGGGATGACTAGGGAGATTCAGTGTTACCAACCAGGGTTCTTAGCCTTAGCTTCTTTAATCAATGGATATTGAACAGGCCAGGCACATGGGACTCTTGGGCTGGTGTAGAAGAATGCCAGTGGTTCCCATGTTGTCCAGTAACTTTGCTGAATGTTTGTAAGTTCTAATAGACATTTAAAATAGTTTCTTTGACAATTGCAAATAATTTGAGCTTTCTCTCTTTTTTCTTGGTCAGTCTCCCTAACAGTTATCAGTTTTGTTATCTTCTCAAGGAACCAACTTTTGATTCTTGATTTTGTCTGTTTGTCCTCTCTGTTTCATTTCTGTTTTCATCTTTATGATTTCTTTCTGCTTGTTTTGGATTTAGTTTGCTCTTCTAGTTTCTTAAAGTGGAAGGTTAAGTTATTTATTTGAAATTTTTCTTTTTTTGTTAATACAGATCAGATCACATCAGTAGCTCAGTCGTGTCCAACTATTCGCGACCCCATGAATCGCAGCACACCAGGCCTCCCTGTCCATCACCAACTCCTGGAGTTCACTCAGACTCACGTCCATCGAGTCAGTGATGCCATCCAGCCATCTCATCTCATTAATATAGTCATTTACAACTCTTAAATTTCCTTGCAAACAGTGCTTGTGCTGCACCTCATAAGTTGTGTGTTTTTGTTTTCATTTATCTCAAAATATTTTAAAATTTATCGTGATTTTTTTCTTTCTCCAGTTGATTCTTCAGGAGACTATTGTTTAATTTCCACACATTTGTGAATTTCCCAAATTTCCTTCTGTTGATGATTTTAATTTAGTTCTGTTGTGCTCAACATACTGTGTACGATTTCAGTCTTTTAAAAATGTTGAATTGGCGCGGCCGCCCCGCCCCCATGGGCCCGGGTGCTCTAAGTGCCGCGCCGAGACCCTCTGCACGCCTGGGAGTGTGGGAGCACTGGCACTGCAAGCAGTGTGGAGCGTGCGGCGGCGGTTCTCAGCCTGCACGCCATCTCGGCACCACACGCGCCCTGCTCGCCGCGGCCCTGGGGACTGTGGGCGGGTGCTGTTCCGGCGCTGCGCACCGGCCTCGCTCAGGTGTTGGTGCGGAAATTCACAGAAAAACACGAATGGGTTACAACAGAAAATGGTGTTGAAACACTAGAAATCAGCATCAGCACAGGAAGCTTTGCACAGGAAGCTTTGGGAGATGTTTACCGTAGTCTGCTTGAAGTTGGGACGAAATTGAACAAACAAGAGGAGTTTGGTGCTTGAAAAGTGTGAAAGCTCCTAGTGAACTCTATTCTCTATAAAAAGTGCCTGAAATTAATAAAACTCTAGCAGAAAATCCAGGACTTGTCAACAAATCTTGTTATGAAGATAGTTGGCTGATGAAGATGACATTCAGTAACCCTTCAGAACAAGATGAACTAGTGAAGAAGCATATGAGAAATACATAAAATCGATTGAGGAGTGAAAATGGAAACCCTAAATAAACTAGTTTGAAACAATTTTAAAAACACTTGAACTTCTAGTCAAGCTGAATTTAGAAAAGGCAGAGGAACAAGAGATCAAATTGCCAACATCCGCTGGATCATTGAAAAAGCAAGAGAATTCCAGAAAAACATCTACTTCTTTATTGGCTATGCCAAAGCCTTTCTGTGGGTCACAACAAACTGGAAAATTCTTAAAGAGATGGGAATACCAGACTACCTGACCTGCCTCCTGAGAAATCTGTATGCAGGTCAGGAAGCAACAGTTAGAACTGGACATGGAACAACAGACTGGTTCCAAATTGGGAAAGGAGTATGTCAAGGCCGTATGTTATCATCCTGCTTATTTAACTTATATGCAGAGTACATCATGAGAAATGCTGGATTGGATGAAGCACAAGCTGGAATCAAGATTGCCAGGAGAAATATCAATAACCTCAGATATCCAGATGACACCACTCTTATGAGAAAGTGAAGAAGAACTAAAGAGCCTCTTGATGAAAGTGAAAGAGGAGAGTGAAAATGTTGACTTAAAACTCAGCATTCAGAAAACTAAGGTCATGGCATCTGGTTCCATCACTTCATAGCAAATAGATGGGGAAACAGTGACAGACTTTATTTTTCTGGGCTCCAAAATCACTGCAGATGGTGACTGCAGTGATGAAATTAAAAGATGCTTGCTCCTTGGAAGAAAACCTATGACCAACCTAGACAGCATATTAAAAAGCAGAGACATTACTTTGCCAACAAAGTTCCATCTAGTCAAAGCTATGGTTTTTCCAGTAGACATGTATGGATGTGAGAATTGGACTATAAAGAAAGCTGAGCACTGGAGAATTGATGCTTTTGAACTGTGGTTCTGGAGAGGACTCTTGAGAGTCCCTTGGACTGCAAGGAGATTCAACCAGTCCATCCTAAGGGAAATCAGTCCTGAATATTTATTGGAAGGACTGATGTTGAAGCTGAAATTCCAATACTTTGGCCACCTGATGTGAAGAACTGACTCATTTGAAAAGACCCTGATTCTGGGAAAGATTGAAGGTGGGAGGAGAAGGGGATGACAGAGGATGAGATGGTTGGACGGCATGACTGACTCAATGGACATGAGTTTCAGTAAACTCCGAGAGTTGGTGATGGACAGCGAGGCCTGGCATGCTACAGTCCGTGGGGTCGCAAAGAGTCAGACACGACTGAGTGACTGAACTGAACTGATGGTCTACCCTGGAGAATAATTCATGTACACTTGAGAAGAATCTGCATTCTCTTGTTGGGGAATGATAGATTTCTGATAGGATTAGTTGTGCAAGTCTTCTGTTTCCTTGGCTTTCTGCCTAACTGTTCTGTCCATTATTGAAAGTGGAATACTGAAATCTCTAACCATTATTGTCGAATTGTTTGTTTCTCCATTTGATTCTGTTTTTTTGCTTCATGTATTTAGGGGCTCTGTCGTTAGGTACTTATATGTTTGTTATATCTTCTTGATGAAATGATCTCTCAATATGTCATTCTTTGTCTCTAGCAGAAAAAATTTTTTTTGTCTGTAGTAATAATTTTTGTCTTAAAGTCTGATTTTAAAGTGTTATAGTGGCTACGCTAACTTTTTTTTGTTTACTCTTTGCTTGGTATATCTCTTCCCATATTTTTACTTTTAGTCTATTTGTGTTTTTGAATAAGACACAAATCAGATTCAAAAACACAAATAGACTAAAAGTAAAAATATGGGAAGAGATATACCAAGCAAAGAGTAAAGAAACAAACAAACAAATAAAAGCTAGAGTGGCTGTGCTCACACTTTAAAATCAGACTTTAAGACAAAAATTATTACTACAGACAAAAAAATTTTTTTCTGCTAGAGACAAAGAATGATATATTGAGAGATCATTTCATCAAGAAGATATAACAAACATATAAGTACCTAATGACAGAGCCCCTAAATACATGAAGCAAAAAAACAGAATCAAATGGAGAAACAAACAATTCGACAATAATGGTTAGATATTTCAGTATTCCACTTTCAATAATGGACAGAACAGTTAGGCAGAAAGCCAAGGAAACAGAAGACTTGCACAACTAATAGCATATACGGAGAAGGCAATGGCACCCCACTCCAGTACTCTTGCCTGGAAAATCCCATGGACGGAGGAGCCTGGGAGGCTGCAGTCCATGGGGTCGTTGAGGGTTGGACACAACTGAGCGACTTCCCTTTCACTTTTCACTTTCATGCATTGGAGAAGGAAATGGCAACCCACTCCAGTGTTCTTGCCTGGAGAATCCCAGGGACAGGGGAGCCTGCTGGGCTGCCGTCTATGGGGTCGCACAGAGTCGGACTCGACTGAAGTGACTTAGTAGTAATAGATAGCATATAAGTGAAAGTGTTAGTCGCTCAGTTGTGTCTGACTTTTTCGACCCCATGGACTGTGGCCCACCAGGCTCCTCTGTCCATGGCAAGAATACTGGAGTGGGTAGCCATTCCCCTCTCCAGGGGATCTTCCTGATCCAGGAATTGAACCCAGGTCTCCCGCACTGCAGGCAGATTCTTTACCATCTGAGCCACCATATATTTGAATCATAAAAAAATAATTTTTACCACTCTCTGCCTTTTAATTGGAGCTCTCTGTGCTGTCTTTCAGGAAACCAGGTTGGTTTCAGCCCTGCCATTCCTTAACACATGGGTTCCCAGGTCACCTTGGAGATTTGCTTCCAGTCAGCTTGAAGAAGAAGGGAAAATGGAGCCTGCATAGGAGGTTTTTGTGGGACAAGCTTGGACATGGTGACCACGACTTATATTCCATTGGCTACAAGTCAGCCATAGAAATACTTAACTCCAAGAGAGGTTGGGAAGTGTGCTTATCTCTCTGCTGAGGAAAAAATGACAAGGACTTTGTGAAAGATTAGCAGAGTCCACCACAGTAATATAAGAGAAGGACAGTGTATTTGGAGAATAACATTACCATCAATGAGGTTGCATATTCCACTTGCTAAAAGATCTTGGTGATAACTTCTGTAGATCAGATAACTTTTGAAATGGTGACTATTGGAACTATAGTCCTGTAGGAGTCATGGCTCTGGAGTTTGCTTGGCTAGCAGGAGGAATTAATATTGCAGTTGTCAACTTATGGTAGACCTTAACTAGTAGAGGGATGTGTACTGTCATTAATAAGAAATATCAGGCCTGTGTGACCCAGAAACTGTTAATTGAAAATGTCCATAAAGAAGCATCGAGGTTGCACAAGAGTAAGAGCTGGGTTCTATTTACATACTTGTAGCCTTTTGGGAATTTGGGGATATTTTACAGTTATTTTAGTAATACTAGAAACAATAACTGGCACATATATGGTAGAAATGCTTATAAAAAGTGTCAATTATAGGAACACATCAAGAGCTTTCTCATCTGAAACTAAACAAGTAATGTGCCTAGAAAATGAAATCTGAAGGAAGAGAGATGAAGAGTCTTGGACATTCAAGGCAAAGTTAAGATAAAGTATCCTTAAGGTTTATCTTAAATTTGCTTATGCCCAAGAAATTATCCTTAAGCTGCGCTTCCCCAGTGGCTCAGCGGTAAAGAATCCACCTGCCAGGCAGAAGCTGCAGGAGACACGGGTGTAATCCCTGGGTCAGGAAGATACCTTAGGGGAGAGCATGCCAACCCACTGCAGTATTCTTGCCTGGAGAATCCCATGGACAGAGGAGCCTGGTGGGCTACAGTCCATAGGTCACAAAGAGTTGGACACAACTGAAGCGACTTAGTGTGCAAGTATCCACAAGGTGCAACAGAAAAGGGAAACTGTTGAAAAATATTACAGAATGTCTCTTCATTTGAGTTTTTCCAGAGGTAGACCCTTAGACCTGGGAGCAAGTGATTTATTTGGGACGTGAAGGGAGTGGGGATGTGTTAACAGGGAAGAGAAGGCAATAAAGAGTGCTCTATTAACCCAGTGACTACAGTGCAAAGCAGAAAGTTAAGGCCACAAGAAAACTCTGGGAAGTAGCACAAAACACATGCCTCAGAATTATCTCGTGGGAGACTTGAGGGTTTTGGGAAATTTATACACCAACTCCTGAGTGTCTTTGATTAGGGTTGTTTCCTGGTACATGTTAATTCTTTGGCATTTCCAGATTGCCATGCATCTATGGGAGTATTGTTTCCTGTAGTTCCAGAAAAGGACAGTAAGGCACTGATGAAGGTTCTGGCTGTTGGAAATCCACTGGTGCATAGACACCAAGGAGTACGAACAAGGTGCTGATGCTGTCTGTTAGAGTCTCCCCTGCACCACTCATGTCCACTGATGCCTCAATGAAGTTCAGTCCATCCTGCGACTGACCCGTCAAGCAGCAGCAAGTCACATTTCTTTTTCAAAAAGATATACAGTTGGACAAGTTAAGGTCTTCAGTGCTGTAGTTGGCTGGCCTTGGTAAAATTTTACTTTTATATTATTCTAGACTTCTCTCATACTTGGCCAGTACTTCGCTTGATCTGTGTTGCTTAGTTGCTGGAATCAATTATATACCTTCTTGTCTGAGCGATCTGAACCCCTGGTTACTTTTCCCTTATCGCACTGATGATGCTGCAGTCCTCTATCTACAGTTAGTTCTGGACATGGAAACATCAAAAGTTCTAGGTGTATTCTTCCTTGTTCCTGTTACATGGCATCAGTTCTGTATCCTGCCAATATAATAATCTATTTCTTTGCTTGCTGTTCTCTTGGCATGAAGAGCCCAAAAGTGAATGAATGACAACCAGAACTTCAGATTAATGGAACTCTGGCTGTGTCCTCTGGCGGGTGTGGTCCCTCTCCTGAGAACCAAGACCTCTAGAGCTGCAAGCTCTGGAATTTCCAGGACAGAAACTCGTATTCTCCAAGTGGGTCATAAGAGTCCTGGTGAGAGGGGTCACTTCTCCATCCATCTCTCGCTTGCCCAAATCTGGGTATTCTGCTTATTGAGAACCATACAGTGGCTCTTGGTTTAAGGCATCTCGAGGGACTGTACTCCAGCACCACAGGGCAGAATCTCCAAGATGATGCCTTAGCTGTGCTTGCAAAAGGTCACACAGAGGCAGGGAGTGAAGCCTGGATTCTGTTCTCAACTGCTTTTAATATACTCAGCTCATTCAGATCTGAGGCATGCTCCCATTAGAGTCTGGGCTATTTTCAAGAATTGCTCTGTTCCCTTACAGATGGAGTCTCTCTTCTTGTCCTGCCCCAGGGAGGTGGGAGGAGACATCACTGTTGTAGATTTTGTATATCAGAGAGATGTATAAGAAACAATGTCCCAGGTTCACTGTTCAGGTTAGAAGGGGGGCACACTCACTCACTTGGTTATTTGTGCACTCCTTTCACACATCTATTTTGAGTAGCTTCTCTATGACAGATCCCCTTGAAATAAACATCCCCTGATTTCCAAACTGTGCTTTCTGTCCATATGACAGCTTTCACAGCAGGGGTTCTAGGGATGGGACAGTCTTCAGGAGTGGGAAACACTTGGCCTTCACCAACTGGTCTCTTTAATAAATGGTGTCTGATGGCAGAAGATGACCTGTTGCTTTTCTTGTAGCTTCCCAAGGCTCACAGGTGTACTTAGAACCAAATATAAGCCTCTTATGTTGGTGCTGAAAGCTTTTGTGATAGGGATCCTGCTTCTCTGATATTTACCAAAACTTCTTAACTCATCTTGCTGCTGCTGCTAAGTCACTTCAGTCGTGTCTGACTCTGTGCGATCCCACAGACGGCAGCCCACCAGGCTCCCCCGTCCCTGGGATTCTCCAGGCAAGAACACTGGAGTGGGCTGCCACCTCCTTCTCCAGTGCATGAAAGTGAAAAGCGAAAGTGAAATCGCTCAGTCATGTCCAACTCTTAGCGACCCCATGGACTGGAGCCCACCAGGCTCCTCCATCCATGGGATTTTCCAGGCAAGAGTACTGAGGGCCCTACAAATAAATCATTGAACTAGTGCCATAAACATGTTATGATACATTTCTTTTTTTCATTGGTTATATTGCAACTTCTGCTTAATTTTTATTGATAGAACATACCAGTACTTTAATATTCAGAATAACTGCCAACTCTTGTCAAATTATCCCTATATTAATATTTTGTCTATTTTGTGAGGGGAAGCATAAGGAAATTCCATCTCTCATAATATATGGCTTATGAGACCATAGTATGGAATGTAGGTTTATTTTACTATTGCAGTTTTTAAAAATTTTTTATTTTATTCATTTTATTTTCTGGGGGGTTGTTCCAAGTCTTTGTGTACAGTCTTTCTCTAGTTGTGGGGAGCAAGGAGTACTTTTCGTTTCAGTGCACAGGCTTCTCATTGTGGTGGCTTCTCTCGTTGCGGAACACAGATTCTAGGTGCACAGGCTTTAGTAGTCGCAGCGCACAGGCTCAGTAGTTGGTGACTCTCGGGCTCTAGAGCACAGGGTCAGTATTTTGGCACATGGACTTAGTTGCCCCACAGCCTGTAGAATCTTCCTAGACCAGGAATCAACCCATATCCCCTGCACTGGCAGGTGAATTCTTAACCACCATACCCAAAGGGCAGTCCACCACTACAGTTTTATGAAAATGAAAATAGAAAAGTTTTTGCACAACTCTACAGTATCTTGGTTCTTTGGGAGAAAGAATATGTAAAAGATTTTTAAAAACTTGCTTTGTTTATTTGGCTGTGCTGGGTCTTAGTTGCGGCACATGGGATCTTTGATGTTCATTGTGGCATGTGGGATCTAGTTCCCTGACCCAGGCCTCCTGCATTGGGAGCTCATAGTTTTAACCACTGGACCACCAGGGAAGTCCCTGTAAAAGTTTTTAATAGTTGTTGAGGAGTCAGTATAGGAAATGCTGATGAAAATGGAATTTTCCTCCAGTCTTAAACTGTGTTGCATAAGAATTCCTGTTAGAACAATTTGCAAATTTCTGTTCATAAAATCCAAAGTGAATTTGTGTTTCATGCATCATAGAAACTTAGAGCTATGACTTATCAGGGAAAAAAAGTGTGTTGGCTGCCTCTCACTTGAAAACAGGCAGGCTTCCAGATTAGGGCCATCATCATGAGTCAGCACCACGGACAGCACCACAGAGGCGACCCAGCTCTGGGGGACTTAAGCATCAAGGATCAAATTATCACAGAACAGAACTTCTTCTTTGGGGGACTTTGGCACAGAATGGGAAGAGTGAAAGACACTGAGAAGAGAAGGCTTTAGGACCCAGGACTGGCTTTCCGTTTCTTGAGAAATGCCCTATTTTCTGGGAGATGATCAGGGACTTGGATTGAGGAGGATTGAGAAAAATGGGGTCTGGGGAAGCTCCCAGAAGCCCTTGAAAGATTTTTTGTTCCCTGGACTCTCTATATTTAAAAAAAGATATTTATATTTATTTTGTTTATTTGGCCACCTTGGATGTTAGTTTCATCATGTGAGATGTTTAGTTGGAGCTCTCTGATTTTTAAAAAAATTTATGTGAAGCACTGTTTTTTTAAAAATTAATTTTGTTGAAGATTAGTTGATTTACAATGTTATATTAATTTCTGTTCAGCAGTGACTCAGTTATACATACATGTACAGTCTGTTTCATATTCTTTTCGATTGCAGTTTATCACAGAATATCGAGTATAATTCCTGTGGTATACAGTAAGACCTTGTTGTTCAGCCACTCGATATAACAGTTTGCGTCTGCTGGTCCCAAACTCGCAGCTCATCCCTCCCCTCCCCCACACCGCCTTGGCAACCACAGATCTGTTCTCTATGTCTATGAGTCTGTTTCTTTTGTAGGAAAGTTTGTTTGTTTCATGTTTTAGATTCACATATAAGTGATATCATATATTTGTCTTTGCCTTTCTGGCCTACTTCACTTAGTATGATTCTCTCTTGATCCAGCCATGTTGCTGAAAATGGCATGCTTTTCTTTTTATGGATGAGTAGGATTCCATTGTATATATGTACCACGTCTTCAGTCGTCCATCTCTTGATGGACATTTAGTTTGTTTGCATGTCTTGACAATTGTAAATAGTGCTGCTTTGAACACAGAGGTGCATGCATCTTTTTGTTATTGTTTTGTCTGGATATATGCCCAGGAGTGGGATTGCTGGATCCTATGGCAACTGTTCTTTAGTTTTTTGAGGAACCTCCTTACTTTTTCACAGTGGATGTACCAGTTAACATTCCCACCAACAGTGTAGTTCCCTTTTTTCCATATCCTCCGGAACATTTGTTATTTGTAGACTTGTAAGTGATGGCCATTCTGACTGGTTGAGGTGGTACCTCATTGTAGTATTGATTTGGATTTCTTTAAGAATTTAGTGGTATTGTGCATCTTTGCATGTCCTGGTTGGGCAGCTGTAAGACTTCTTTGGGGGAAATGTCTATTTAGGTCTTCTGACCATTTTTTGATTGTGTTGTTTTTTTGTGTTTTTTTTTGGTATCAACTTGTATGAATTGTTTGGAAAATAAGTCCTTGTTGGTCACATCCAAATACCCTCTCCCAGTCTGTAAGTTGTCTTTTTGTTTTGTTTGTGGTTTCCTTTGCTGTACAGAAGCTTTTAAGTTTGATTAGGTTCCATTTGCTTAATTTGCTTTTGTTTGTGTTACTTTGGGAGACTGACCTAAGAAAACATTGATGCAATTCATGTCAGAGAATGTTTTGTTTATGTTGTCTTCGAGGAGTTTTATGGTGTTATGTCTAATATTTAGGGCTTCCCAGGTGGCCTAGTGTTAAGAATCCCTTTGCTAAAGTAGGAGATGCAGGAGATGTGGGGTTTGTTCCCTGGGTTGGGAGGACCCCCTGGAGAAGTGAATGGCTAGCCACTCCAGTATTCTTGCCTGGAGAATTCCATGGACAGAGGAGCCTGGCAGGCTACAGTCCATAGGGTTGCAAGGAGTTGGACACAACTGAGCATCTGAGCACGCACACACATCTAATATTTAAGTCTTTAAGCCATTTTGAGTTTATTTTGTGTATGGTGTGAGAGTGTGCTCTAACTTCACTGATTTATATGATCTGTCCAACTTTCCCAACACCACTTGCTGAAGAGACTTTGCTTTTCCCATTGCATATTCTTGCTTCCTTTGTTGAAGATTGACTGTAGGTGTGTGGGTTTATTTTTGAGCTTTCTGTTCTGTTCCATTGATCCATATGTCTGGTTTTGTGTGTGTGTGACACTACCCCACTATTTTGATTTGTTCTTTTTCCTTAGGATTGCTTTGGCAATTCTGGGTCTTTTATGGTTCCATATAAATTCTAGGATTATTTGTTCTACTTCTGTGAAAAATGTCATGAGTAATTTGATAAGTGTGTATGTGTTAGTCACTCAGTCATGTCCAGCTCTTTGCTACCCCATGGACTATAGCCCACCAAGCTCCTCTGTCCATGAGATTCTCCAGGTAAGATTACTGGAGTGGGTTGCCATTTCCTCCTCCAGGGGATCTTCCTGACCCAGGGATCAAACCTGTGTCTCTTACGTCTCCTGCATTGGCAGGCGGATTCTTTACTGCTAGAGCCACTTGGGAAGCCCTCATTTGATAAGGGATCACATTAAATCTGTGGATTGCTTTGGGTAGTATGGCCATTTTAAGAAGATTAATTTTTCTAAACAAGAGCTTGGGGTATCTTTCCATTTCTTTGAATCATCTTTGATTTCCTTTGTTAATGTTTTATAGTTCACAACATTTATAGTTAACAACATTTAAATCTTTCACCTCCTTGGTCAGGTTTATTCCTAAGTTTTTGTGTGCGTGTGATTTTAAAAGGGATTGCTTTTTTAAAATTCCCTTTCTTACATTTCATTGTTAATGTGAAGAAATGCAACTGATTTCCGTATGTTCATCTTGAATCCTGCTGCCTTGTTGACTTGATCAGTCTAGTAGTTTTTGTGAATTTCACCTGATTTCTCTCAAATTACAAAGCTTCTTCCCCAAATCACCAATTACAGCTTTGTGGTTATAGACAGATGCTTCTTGGTTTAGTTGTCTGCAATGGGGGAAGGATTTTAGTTCAGAGCATCTGACATATAGTAGGTACTATATGAGGATCGGGGAAGGCAATGGCACCCCACCCCAGTACTTTTGCCTGGAAAATTCCATGGACAGAGGAGCCTGGTAGGCTCCAGTCCATGGGGTCGCTAAGAGTCGGACACGACTGAGCGACTTCACTTTCACTTTTCACTTTCATGCATCGGAGAAGGAAATGGCAACCCACTCCAGTGTTCTTGCCTGGAGAATCCCAGGGACGGGGCAGCCTGGTGGGCTGCGGTCTATGGGGTCGCACAGAGTCGGACATGACTGAAGCGACTTAGCAGCAGCATATGAGGATATTGTTGCTAATGCTCACTTACTCCTTGTGTCAGATAAATATTTACCTTCTTAGATTCTTTGATCTTTTCCACAGTACTCTCACAACCCTCTTGGTGATGACCACTTTCCCCCCGCCGAGAGCAAGAACCAAACCCTGTCAAGTTTTCAGAAATTTTAACCACCACATTTTGGGGAAGGGTGGGGGAGGGACCATTCTGTTTGCAACTCTGGGAGTCACATGGTCACTTAGATGGTGAGATCTCCTTGACAGTGGGGACTCTGATCACATTCCTCTCTAGCTGATAGACACTGAGGACAGGGAGACATCTCTCCACACCTGCACGAACTTCGCAGGCTCTGGTGGGAGTCAGTGGGCAAGGCTGTAATATTTTTGGCCATTTACCATTACCTGGAAGGGAAAATGAGCAAGAAATACAGTTATGCCATCAAACAAATTTTCAATCTTCCTTTCTACTTCTGCCCTGGTACACACACCATTTCCTCAGAAAACCCATATTCTAACTTCAAAACCAGTTAGACATGTTTCCTTCTATAGATTTTTAGGACTATTTTGGAGACTTGTCCACTCTCTTTTCTGTATTTCTCTTATTCCTCCACTGATGTTCTACCACTCTCTGTTGCGGTCTTTTATTTGCTCTAGCTTAGAAGATTCTTATGGCCAAGGGCTATGTCTTTTGAATCTTGGACAGAGCATCACAGTCTAAGTGGCTGATAAGTGTTCACTGAATGCATACATTTCTGTTCTGCAAAACTAGGCTGCCATTTACTCTGATCACCCAGGTTTTTCTTTGAGTAGCTTAGATTTGCAGAGAAGGCAATGGCACCCCACTCCAGTACTCTTGCCTGGAAAATCCCACAGATGGAGGAGCCTGGTGGGCTGCAGTCCATGGGGTCGTGAAGAGTTGGACATGACTGAGTGACTTCACTTTCACTTTTCACTTTCATGCATTGGAGAAGGAAATGGCAACCCATTCCAGTATTCTTCCCTTGAGAATCACAGGGACAGGGGAGCCTGGTGGGTTGCCGTCTATGGGGTCGCACAGAGTCGGACATGACTGAAGCAACTTAGCAGCAGCAGCAGCAGCTTATATTTGAGATGATGGTGGTGAGGAATGAAAGTAAAGTGGTCTTAAAGAGGTAGAAATAGTACAGATGCTTAAAAAATAGGATATTATTTTGACAGCTTATGGATGTATGAAATGATGAAATGATGCTCTTCCTCAGTCTTAAAAAAACTATTCTTTTGACGGGAGATTTTAAAAGGTCAGAGTATTTGAATCTATTCTTTATTGGTGAGGCTTTCCAGAAATAGTCGCTTTTAAAGTATTAATTTGTCACACTTAAAATACGTGTGCTTTTTGAACCAGTTATTCTTCAAATGTAAGTATTAGGAGGTTATAATGACAAAAGTGTGGAATAGAAACGGTAATGCAGCATCATTGATGAGATTCTTGTGTTAATAAGGGTCAAGGTAAATCATTTTTGGTAATCCTTCTGTTGCAGTGTTAGGCAAACATTAAATGATGAAGCATCATGGATGGAAGTATTTCTTTAAGATACATTATAGACCACAAATAAACTCTAGTCTCCTGGTGTGATAGAGAAACTTATAACACTGTTTGTTTAAAAAGAAATGAAAAAAAAATGCATAAAATGAATAGATAAATGTACAACCATATTTTACCTCTGGAAGGAGTGTAAAGAAACTAGAAAGTTGTTCTGGTTTGAGAGAGAGAGAAAGAGTTATATGGGATGGATTATAATTAACTTATATGCAGAGTACATCATGAGAAATGCTGGGCTGGAAGAAACACAAGTTGGAATCAAGATTGCTGGGAGAAATATCAATAACCTCAGATATGCAGATAATACCACCCTTATGGCAGAAAGTGAAGAGGAACTAAAAAGCCTCTTGATGAAGGTGAAAGTGGAGAGTGAAAAAGTTGACTTAAAGCTCAACATTCAGAAAACGAAGATCATGGCATCTGGTCCCATCACTTTATGGGAAATAGATGGGGAAACAGTGGATACAGTGTCAGACTTTATTTTTCTGGGCTCCAAAATCACTACAGATGGTGACTGCAGCCGTGAAATTAAAAGACGCTTACTCCTTGGAAGGAAAGTTATGACCAACTTAGATCACATATTCAAAAGCAGAGACATTACTTTGCCAACAAAGGTCCCTCTAGTCAAGGCTGTGGTTATTCCAGTGGTCATGTATGGATGTGAGAGCTGGACTGTGAAGAAGGCTGAGCGCCGAAGAATTGATGCTTTTGAACTGTGGTGTTGGAGAAGACTCTTGAGAGTCCCTTGGACTGCAAGAAGATCCAACCAGTCCATTCTGAAGGAAATCAACCCTGGGATTTCTTTGGAAGGACTGATGCTGAAGCTGAAACTCCAGTACTTTGGCCACCTGATGCGAAGAGTTGACTCATTGGAGAAGACTCTGATGCTGGGAGGGATTGGGGGCAAGAGGAGAAGGGGACGACAGAGGATGAGATGGCTGGATGGCATCACTGACTTGATGGATGTGAGTCTCAGTGACCTCCGGGAGTTAGTGATGGACAGGGAGGCCTGGCATGCTGCAGTTCATGGGGTCGCAAAGAGTCGGACACGACTGAGCGACTGATCTGATCTGATCTGATCTGATATGCATATTTTAACTATTTAGTGACACAAAAATTCAAATAATAATGACACAGGTAGAAATGATACCTGAGGGTGAAGTCAGAGCCAATTCTGCATCTGGAGCAAAAGGGCGTGTAAGCTGATCTTACCCTGGTTAGATCTGGGAAAATGCCTGAGGAAGGCGGTACCAGCAGAGGGTGCTCTGTGATGAAAGGGGCAGGGGTGATGATGGGAGGTGAGTGCCGGGCACTGCGGCGGGGCGGGGGGACAGCAGTGTTCCTCTAGGAGAGCCTGTGGAGACCACGGAAGGGGTGGTCCCGGGCACACTTACCTGCCCTCATTCTACAGCACAGGCCTCCTCACAGGGCATTTCGGAGGATTCCACCTCACAGTTTCAGCTCCCATCTTGATGGCTGTTTATCCTCACAGCTTGGCCACAGGACACTCAAAAATGAAAGGGGACGTCTGAGTTCTCATCAGTCCCAGTGTGGAAATCCACCTGCATTTGTGGATTCCTGCTGATGGGCAAAGCACATAGCGTGTTGAGCAGGTCTCTTCCTTGTGTGGGAACCCACCCTGGACACACACACACACACCCCTCCTCTCCCAGCTCCTTCCTGGTGGAAGGCAGGCCTTCCTGGGGGTGCTGTCATCCTTCTTCCCGGGGACCTGCTTCCTCAGCTCACCCTGCCTAGGGAGGCGGGATGCTCTGGTCCTTGGCCTGAGATTCAAGCTGAGCAGCAGTCACTGGCCTGGGCCTGCATCTTCTGGACGTTCTACATCCCTTGATAAAGAGCCAAAGCCCTGAGCCTTCTCCCAGCCCCCGAGACCTGCTAGCGGTCCTGCGCCTGCACTGTGTCCCTGATGCTGGTTACACGCTTGAACATCACTCACGCGTGAAGTGGCCATCCCCCCACACACTCTAGTGTTCTCACTCCTCCTCCACCTCCACACCATGGGCTGTATATAACATACCCACCTGAAGGAGACAGCAGGTTCCCCTTTGATTGTCAATGAAGATCCGACAGTCAAGGACCCATCCCATGTGTACGGGACCTGCCAGGGGAGACGAGAGTGGATGAGGGGCAAGGCCAGGTGTGGGCTCCCGCCCTACAGTGGTCCCCAGGGGTGCAGCAGGTTAGACATCAAAGGGTGAGCTCTCATCCCCCATTTCCCTACTTCACAGAGTTAGGTCCCTGTTCCTGTGAAGAGTTGTGAGGATCATAGTTAAGAGCCAAGGGTTCAAGGATTTGAACTTGTCTCTTCCCTCCCCATGCAGAGGGCGCAGGTTTGATCCCTGACCAGGGATCAAAGATCTCTGCATGCCATGTGGTGTGGCTGAACAAGAGATGGAGAAAGAGAGATGGACAGGAGCATGGATTCAAGAGTTAGCTTCCTGGATTCAAGTCCTAATTCTGTCCCTTACTAGCAGTGAGATCTTAGGTCCATTACTTTAATTCTCCTTGCCTCAGTTTCCTCAGTACAAGGAAGATTATCAGGAATTCCTACTTCCTAGGGTGTTCCAGAAATGGATGAGCTAGTATACGTAAAGTCTTTAGCCTAATCCCTGGCACGTGCAGGGGTGACCTGTCAGAAGAGGGAAGACCCTTTCTGGAATAGCACCCTTTGATTACTGTCTGATATCTGAAACTCTGAAGACAAGACTTGAGGATATAAAAATACAAAAAATTTACTCCAGTGAAGAACGTTGTTTATTTATTTATTTTAATTTTAATTTAATTTTATTTTTAACTTTACAATATTGTATTGGTTTTGTCATATATCAACATGAATGAAACAGAAATAATGGAAGGGGAGGCACCATGTGTGGGATGCATGTGCATCTGAATTATCAAGGGGAATGCATGTCCTTTCAAGAACTTGTACAGCGTTGTTGACAACCCAGTCAGTCAGTGCTTGTCCACAGGATGTGTGGCAGGAAAGTAATTGGGAGAATCTACAAGTTAGTGACTGATTTCTACTGTAAACCTTGAACTGGGGCTGCGTTTTTTCCTTCCAGCTTCAGGTGGTTCGATTCTCTGAGACCACGTCCCCCCGAAGCCCTCCCCCGGGGGCCAGGGTCTGCTCACCTCCTCCTGTGAGGCAGAGGGAAGGGCTCACTTGGGGAGGAGACTGGAGGCGGAGTGAGCGGCCACTGCGCGTGGACCCAGACTGGAGACAGAGCGCCCTCTGGCCTGAGGTCGCCTTCTCGCACTCTTCTTGAGAAGAGGCATCTAAGGAGTCCCTCGCTCTGCTCTCATTAGTGCTCAGAGATGAGTTCCGGGTAACTCACAGTCGGCAGGGCCACCAGTTCAGGATCCCCTCTGACACACATGGAAAGACCCACGGACACTTAAACAGTCACTGCTGTGTCAGGACGAACCCGCACATGCACACAAAGCCACACACGTACTCACAGATCAACACCTAGTCACAGATTTCTTACACACACACTCACACACATAGTCACACAGACATGCAGCTCCCCGTGTCACACCTATCTCCCCACATTCTCACTCAGTGTACATGCACAGCTGTGCTCCACTCTTAGACACAGACTCATGAAGACAGATCCATAATCTCAGCCCCTTGCACTTATGCACACACTCCCTCATCCCATTCAGTGCCCCCCTCCCCCTGCAAAGTGACAGTGTCTCGATAGAGTTTACTCTCAGTCAGGTACCATCAAACGCTATTGCACTGGTCCCAGCTCCACACAATTCCCACAAGGATTCCACATAATAGGTCCTCAGGGAGTCCCTCTTCCACACACTCACAACTCTCAATACAACATTCCAAGTAGAAACGTACATATTTTCATCTTACACAATTTCTTACCTCCTCCTCCTCCCTTTATCTGACCTGGGATCGCTGAAGGCTGTGTCTTTTCAGCTCACCCGTTGCTCTGACATTGTTATGCCTTCCTCAGGGCAGCTCTTCCAAACTGTGTCTAGTTTTGTGTGTGAGTCTCTTGGAGTTGCAGAATACAAGTGAATCCTGGCAGCCCCGCCCTCTGGCTGTGTTTCCGTTTGTAGGCCTCAGAGTTACCCAGCAGGGTGAAGGGGGATGTCAGAAGCAGATTCAGTCACAAGTATGTCCTTGAGCAGGGCATGTCTGTGACATGGCAGGGACTGCGGTGAGGGTAATGCCAGGGCGGAGGGAGTAGCCGGGGAAACCACAGGAGTAAAGGTGATGGAGCGAGGGGGTGGCTGAGTCTAAAATCCAGCCTTCGTGCCTCTTCCCAGGTCTTTACCCCACAGACAGAATCTACTCAAAAGGTGCACATTGTTATAATTTTCACAATGGCAAAGAATGGATGATCCTGGCTCAAAAGACATGAACTTCCCGAAGGCTTCCAAGCAAGGCAGCATTTGGGGTGAGAGCTGTAGGATGTATGACTTCCTTCTGATTGGTTTTGGTGAAGTAACAGTGATGTGTCAGGGATCTTTTTTTTTTTTTTTTAATGTATTTTTGGCTGTGCTGGGTCTTCATTGCTACCTGGGTTTTTCCTCTAAGTTTCAGAGAGCAGGGGCTACTTTCTAGTTTCAGCACGCTGGCTTCTCATTGTGGTGGCTTCTCTTGTTGCAGAGCACAGGCTCTAGGGTGCACAGGCTTCAGTAGTTGTGGCTCCAAGGCTCTAGAGCATGGGCTGGGTAGTTGTGGCACACCAGCTTAGTTGCCCCATGGCAGGTGGGATCTTCCTGAAGTAGGGATCGAACCCACATCTCCTGCATTGGCAGGTGGATTCTTTACTACTGAGCCACCGGGGAAGTCCTGTTTCAGGAATCGAATCATCAACCTTCTGGTTCCAACCACTTGCTTGTGGTCTGTGTGTAGTCATCATCCTCCACTTGAGTCAAGGTGTGAATTTCTGTAGAACAACTCAGAGATACGCATCAGATTGTTTTATGTATCACGAGGAGGAACTAGGATTCTGTATATCGGTGAACCATTGTTTAAGCCATCATTACTGTTCTTGCTCCTCCCATTTTTTCCTGCATTCCTTCACTTCCCTAATTAGTAACTGTTTGAGTCTGCTCTTTGGAACTCAGGGAAGGCATAGGAAAGAAACTAAAGCCCTTTTCAACAAACAAGGAACAGGGGTTACAGAGGCTGTGTATGTACTTTGGAGGGGTCTGCAGTGGCCTGCTTGGTTTCAACACTCCCTCCTTTTCTTTGACACTCCTCAATCCTGAAGTGGGATAAGAGAAGAAATAAAGCTTTGAATAGAGAGGACTGTTATAAACTTGGCAGGGAACTTGGTTTTAGGAGGGCTTGGTTTCCCTGGGCAGAAGTCCTCACTGGCTGAAAGTACTGGCTGATCCTCAGCTGACCCAAAATCCTTCCCAAGTGGCACAGTGGTAAAGAGACCACCTGCCAATGCAGGAGACCCGGGTTCGATCCCTGAGTTGGAAAGATCCCCTGGAGAAGGAAATGGCAACCCATTCCAGTATACTTGCCTGGAGAATTCCATGGACAGAGGAGCCTGGGTTTGACATAAAATTGTAGGACTCTGGCTCAGAAAAGTTGAAGTAGATATCCTTGTTCCTACCGCATCCACTAAGCTAGTTTGGCTAAGAATCCTAGAGATTATATGTAAGACAAATAAAGAAGACTCTGAAAGGTGGAGAGAAAAAGACGGTGCAGCTGCGGACCCTGAGCCCTCAAAATATCATGATGTTCTCCGATGACGCCTCAGTTTTCTTCTTGTCTCTTCTGTCCCAGACTGGATACTACAGTAGCTGGAAGTCTGTAAACTAAACCATTAACCATTAAATGCCCAAGTGGATGAAGAGAGAGGATTATACTCCTGAAATAATGCTTCCTGTTTAATTTGGGGGCATAGTGTCCCCTGCTGGATGCTGATCACCCCTCCAGGTTACCTCCCAGTACACACAGATGCATGTGCACAGAAATCTGTATGGATGTCAGGATGATTTATGTACATGCAACAGTTTGTTGTTCAGTCGCTCAGTCGTGTCCAACTCTTTGCGACCCCATGGACGGCAACACACCAGGCTTCCCTGTCCTTCATCATCTCCCAGAGCTTGCTCAACTCATGTCCATTGGGTTGGTGATGCCATCCAACCATCTCATGCATGCTCTGTCAGTCCCCTTCCCCTCCTGCCTTCAGTCTTTCTCACCATCAGGGTCTTTTCCAATGAGTCGGCTCTTTGCATTACATGACCAAAGTATTGGAGCTTTAGCTTCAGCATCAGTCCTTCCAATGAATATTCAGGATTGATTTCCTTTAGGATTGACTGATTTGATCTCCTTGCTGTCCATGGGGCTGTCACAAATCTTCTCCAACACCACAGTTTGAAGGCATCAATTCTTTGGCGCTAGGCCTTCTTTATGGTCCAACTCTCACATCCATACACGACTACATGCAACAGTAAATATAAGATAAAGTTTGTTATCCATACAGTAAATAGTAAAGGGATTCCCTAAGGAGACAGCTCAGTTGGCAGGGAGTGAAGTCAGAGCAAAATGGGGCAGGAGACTTTGGCTTTATTGGTGAGGAGGTGGGTCTAGGCTCTGCGTTTATGAAGGGCCAGAAGTGCCTCTGTTTGAAATTCCCCTGGTGTATACTTGGACTTTGTTAATATGGTCCCAGAGGTAGTAGGGATTAAGCAGGGAAAGGACAGGGGAGCCTGTCCAGGACCCGACATTAGAGATGTTTGTAAATGTAGGGGCTTCCCTGGTGGTCCAGTGGTCAAGACTATCCTTCGACTGCAGGGGGCACAGGTTCGATCCCTGGTTGGGGAACCAGGATCCCCCATCCCTGTTGGTGCAGCAGCAGCAGCAAAAAAAAAAAAGGTGTTTATAAATGTAAATAGCGTAAACATATTGCACTTTGCCCCCGTGCCAACACACTCAGGCCTTCCCACATTCAGAAGCAGCCCACCGTCCATCTTTGTCACACAGCAGCTCAGGGCAGACCTGGGTTATTTCTGCTCATCTTCCCATCACACCTGCTCCCACACCTTGTTGCGGTCCTTTAATGGACTGGAACCTGGTGGTCCGGAGTTGGCGATAAGAAAGTGAAAGAGAGAAAAAGGCTAATATTCCCTGGTTTACGCAAGGAACCAAAAACCCTAGAACAGGGCTTGCACCGCTCATAAAGGCACAGGGCGCCCTCTCGAGGAGGTCTTGAAAGCCTGGGCACAAGAGTGAGGTCGGCTTCCACACTCCAGAGTTAGCTAGGGTGGGGGGCCGAGGGAGACAGGGGTAGAGAGAGAGAGGGGGAGAGAGAGACACGGGGATCCAAGCCTCTGGTGGAGGAAAGGGTGCTTTAATGATCTTTCTGTAAGTATATATCGGCTGTTGTACAAGGAATTTCTTTCTACAATGATAAAGATGAGAAAACCAAACGTACAGCAAGTTTTACCAAGGGAACAAGGGACTAACAATGCTCATAAGGTCAGAAAACAATCCATATCTCAAGAAAGAGAATTGTGATTAAGCAGTTTTGTCATAAGGAGAATGAATGTTTACTGAAGGGATTCATGCATGTCTCATCCTATAACCTCAGTTATGGGAGCAGCGTGCCGTTCCCTCATTTCTGTTGCCAGAAACTGATAAGGAACAGAGGATTTATGAGAAACAGCATGTAGGAATCCTCCTGTTAAACACTCCCTGTCAGTATGCGCTCTGTCCACAAGTCCTATTGGCTCTGCTTTAAAATTCTGCAAGGATGGAGCACCGCTCATCACCTGACAGCTCAGTGAAGCCAGAGATGGTGTCTGATACCTGACTGTTGTGTTCCCGAGTCCCTGAAACTGCCTTGCTCCTAGTAGATGCTTCAGAGTCATTTTATAATCCTTCGTTTAAATGAATGCCTTCTCTTCCCTCTGTACTAAATGTGTAATAAAAACACTTTGCTCTAGTGTTTCTCAGAAATCCACAGTAATTTCTATTGGTTAATATTGTCACCCTGTTTATTTAACTTATATGCAGAGTATGTCATGAGAAATGCTGGGCTGGAAGAAGCACAAGCTGGAATCAAGATTGCTGGGAGAAATATCAATAACCTCAGATATGCAGACGACACCACCCTTTTAACAGAAAGTGAAGAGGAACTAAAAACCCTCTTGATGAAGGTGAAAGAGGAGAATGAAAAAGTTGACTTAAAACTCAACATTCAGAAAACAAAGATCATGGCATCTGGTCCCATCACTTCATGGCAAATAGATGGGGAAACAGTGGAAACAGTGTCAGACTTTATTTTTTTGTGCTCCAAAATCACTGCAGATGGTGATTGCAGCCATGAAATTAAAAGATGCTTACTCCTTGGAAGGAAAGTTCTGACTAACATAAATAGCATATTCAAAAGCAGAGACATTACTTTGCCAACAAAGGTCCCTCTAGTCAAGGCTGTGGTTATTCCAGTGATCATGTATGGATGTGAGAGTTGGACTGTGAAGAAGGCTGAGCTCCGAAGAATTGATGCTTTTGAACTGTGGTGTTGGAGAAGACTCTTGAGAGTCCCTTGGACTGCAAGGAGATCCAACCAGTCCATTCTGAAGGAGATCAGCCCTGGGATTTCTTTGGAAGGAATGATGCTGAAGCTGAAACGTCAGTACTTTGGCCACCTCATGCAAAGAGTTGACTCATTGGAGAAGACTCTGATGCTGGGAGGGATTGGGGGCAGGAGGACAGGGGGACGACAGAGGATGAGATGGCTGTATGGTGTCACTGACTCGATGGACATGAGTCTGGGTGAACTCCGGGAGTTGGTGATGGACAGGGAGGCCTGGTGTGCTGCAGTTCATGGGGTCGGAAAGTCGGACACGACTGAGCGACTGAACTGAAGTGAATTGAACTGAGTGAACTGAACTGAACTGAATTGAAAGAAAAGTAAATAGGTGTTTCATGTTTAAAATTTAGTCAGAATAAGGAAGAGAAAATTCTGGTGAACGCATGCTGAGATATCTTATCTTAGGATTTCATGCAAAAAGTATTTAGTAGGTGTGTCAACTTTGTCATAATGTCAAGACAGTAGGAAATGTTAAACAATATAAAAAGTAATGTGTGTAATACACAGCGATGAGGAAATTGCAAATAGTATCAACACTGCTGTCAGTTGCTTCATTTTCTAGAAGAAGAGGTGACTGCTTTCCTATGCTTGTTGGGCATCTTCGTTTAAGGTTGGCGGGAATGATACTCAACACAGGCTTCCAGGCACGTCCCTGGTGGTCCACTGGTTAGGACTCTGGGCTTCCACTGCAGGGGGTACAGGTTCGATTCCTTGTCAGGGAACTAAGATCCCACGTACCACAGAGCAGCTAAGCCAGTGGGCCTCAACTACCGAAGCTCCCACACCACAGTGAAAGAGTCTGTGCACTGCAATGAAAGATCCCGAGTGACACAATATTTTTAAAAAACAGAGGCTTTATTAGAATTTAAGCAGTTTTTGCATGTCTTCAGTGTGAGTGTGTGTGTGAGACACCATCTCGTTTTGTCCCGTGTGTAGCCACCGTGTCACCACCAGCACTGCTCCACGCACACAAACTCCCTTGTGTTACCCCTTTATAGTCAGGTGCTCAGCCTAATCCGAAGCCTTGATGAGCACTGAGCTTCATCACTGGAGTTTTGTGCTGTCAGGAGTTAAGTCCTACAGTAAGTAACCTGTTGAGAGCAACATCTTTCATTCCTCAGAGTACCTTGGAGATTCATTCTCTTTTGTATTTTTTTCCAAGTATCAAGTAAACAATAAAAAGTCTCCTTAACTCTAGGCAGGTCAGACTTTCTGTTCTATTTATTTTATTTCCTTTTCTTACCTTATTTTACTGACTAAAACCTCCAGTACTAGATCAGGTAGTAGCGATAATGAGTCTTGGCTCGTTTTGGATCTTTGATTGAAAACATTCAGTTTACATTATTGAGTGTGATGTTGACTGTAGATTTATTACAGCTTTCTATCAGGTTGAGAAATTTCCCTTCTCTATCTAGTTTGCTGATGATGTTTGGCAGAAACCAGCACAATTCTGTAAAGCAATTATCCTTCAATTAAAACATAAATTTAAAATTTAAAAAAAGAAAAAAGATATTTTTAAAAGAACAACTTTTATTGGAAAGAATTATGAATTCTTGAGAAGCTGCAATTGTTGTATAGTGAGGTCGCATGTACCCATTGCCTGTGCTGTGGTAAGTCACTTCAGTCAAGTCTGACTCTTTGCAGTCCTATGGACTGTAGCCCCCAGGTTCCTCTGGAATTCTCCAGGCAGGGATACTGGCGTGGATTGCCATGCCCTCCTCCAGGAGATCTTCCTGGCCCAGGGATAGAACCCATGACTTTAATGTCTCCTGCACTGGCAGGCGGGTTCTTTACTGCTAGTGCTGCCTATTGCCTAGTTTTTCCCAGTTGGATATATCTTACATAATTATAGTGCAGTGTCAAAACCAGGGATTATACATTGGTACAATGTATGCATCTAGTTCTGTGTCCTTTTATGAAAAGTGTTATTCCTTTGTAGCAGCATCTAACACTTCTCCTTGACCGCCATCTATAAGCCACCACCCAGGTACTTTCTGTCTCTGGCTTTAAACTTTTGAGGATGTTAAACAAGTGCACTTACACATTATGTGACCTTTTAAGGCTGGTTTTCCCACTCAGGACAATGCTCATGTAATCTCTTGATTTCTTCTTAACCTCACTGTCCTTCACTTCTGCCTCTTTTTCTTGTGGGTCCTTGATCTGAACAACTCAGTGCCGATTCATTCCCATTGTAAGCTGCACTCACTCCCTTGGTGATCTCAGCGTGTCACAGTTTTAATTTCTATCTATATGTTAGAATTTCAAATTTTATATCTCCGACCAGACCTTCATGCATTGAACCCTGTACAATAGGCATCTCAACCTCCAAGTGCCCAAAGCGGAATTCCTTATCTTTTTCCTTCCCAGTGGTCCCAGCCACAGTTTGCTGACCTCGGTGCATGACTTCAGTAGTTCAGTAATCAGACTAAAATCCTACTAGTCATTCTTGATTCTCATTTTAAACTTTTTATTGAAGTAACATTGGTTTATAACATCATAAAAGTTTCATGTGGGCAGCATTATACTTCTGCATCCTCTGCACCGCCAAAAATTGTGTTTTTGTCCGTCATCGTACAGTCGATCTACTTTACCCATTTTCACTCCCCCTCATAACTACTATTCTGTTTCCTATGCATTTATTTTCATTCAGTTCAGTTCAGTCGCTCAGTCGTGTCCGACTGTTTGCGACCCCATGAATCACAACACACCAGGCCTCCCTGTCCAACACCAACTCCTGGAGTTCACCCAGACTTACGTCTATCGAGTCAGTGATGCCATCCAGCCATCTCATCCTCTGTCGTCTCCTTGTCCTCCTGCCCCCAATCCCTCCCAGCATCAGAGTCTTCTCCAATGAGTCAACTCTTCGCATGAGGTGGCCAAAGTACTGAAGTTTCAGCCTCAGCATCATTCCTTCCAAAGAAATCCCAGGGCTGATCTCCTTCACAATGGACTGGTTGGATCTCCTTGCAGTCCAAGGGACTCTCAGGAGTCTTCTCCAACACCACCATTCAAAAGCATCAATTCTTCGGAGCTCAGCCTTCTTCACAGTCCAACTCTCACATCCATACATGACCACTGGTAAAACCATAGCCTTGCCCGGACGAACCTTTGTTGGCAAAGTAATGTCTCTGCTTTTGAATATGCTATCTAGGTTGGTAATAACTTTCCTTCCAAGGAGTAAGCGTCTTTTAATTTCATGGCTGCAGTCACCATCTGCAGTGATTTTGGAGCCCAAAAGGTGTGTTTATTTATTTTGTTGATGTTGTTTGCTTTTTATGTTCCACCTATGAGTGAAGTTATATGATATTTGTCTTTCTCAATCTGACTTATTTCCACTTAGTATGATGCCGTCAAGGCCTGTCCATGTTATTGGTAGGATTTGATCTTTTTTATGGCAGAGTAGTGTTTCATATATATATATATGTCTATATCTCACCTCTTCTTTATGCGGTCATCCAGTGGTGGACACTTTTTGTTTCCACATCTTGCTATTGTCCATAATGCTTTGACAAACATAGAGGTGCATTTATCTTTATGAGTTAGTGTTTTTGTCTTCTTTGTGTACGTAGCCTAAAGTGGGATAGCTGGATCATATGTTAGTTCTGTCCTCAACTTTTTCCATAGTGGTTATACCAACTTACATTCCCAGCAACAGTGTATGAGGGTTCCCTTTTCTATACATCCTTGCCAACACTTGCCATTTTTTACCTTTTTTTTACTAGCCATTCTGTCAGGCATGAGTTGATACCTAATTGTGGTTCTGATTTGCATTTCCCTAATAATTAGTGGTGTTAAACAATCTTTTCATGTGCCCACTGGCCCTCTGGATGTCTTCTTCCAGACAATGAAGAACTGTCTATTCGGCTTCTGTCCACTTTTTAATCAGGTTGTTTGTTTTCTTGTTGTTGACTTGTATGAGTTCTTTATATATTTTGGATTTTAACCTTTGTCAGCTGTATCATTTGCAGATATCCTCCCCTGTTTGGTAGGTTATTTTTTCATTTCCTTGATGGTTTTGTTTACCATGAAGGAGATTTTTAGTTTGATGTTTATTTTTGTTTTTGTTTCCCTCTGATCAAGTGACATATCTAGAAAGATACTGCTAAGACTGATGTTACTGAGCATACTGCCTATGTTTGCTCCTTGGAGTTTTATGGTTTCAGGTCTTAGATTGACGCTTTTAATCAATTTTGAGTTTATTTTTGTATATGATGTGAGATAATTGTTTCTTTTTTTGTGTGCCCAACTTTCATAGCATTTATTGAAGAGACTGTCCTTTCTCCATGGTATGTTCTTTGTTCCTTTGTCAAAAATCAATTATCCATTTATGTGTGGATGTTTTCTGGGCTCTCAGTTCTGTTCCATTGGTTATGTTTCACACTTTTTTTTTTTTTTTTTTGGCCAGTTCTGTGCTGTTTCAAATTGGGAAAGGTGTATGCCAAGGCTGTATATTGTCATCCTGCTTATTTAACTTATATGTAGAGTACATCATGAGAAATGCCAGATTGGATGAAGCACAAGCTGGAATCAAGATTGCCGGCAGAAATATCAATAACCTCAGATATGCAGATGACACGATCCTTATGGCAGAAAGTGAAGAAAAACTAAAGAGCCTCTTGATGAAAGTGAAAGAGGAGAATGAAAGAGTTGACTTAAAACTCAACATTCAGATAATTAAGATCATGGCATCTGGTCCCATCACTTCATGGCGAATAGATGGGCAAACACTGGATACAGTGACAGACTTTATTTTGGGGGCTCCAACATCACTGCAGATGGTGACTGCAGCCATGACATTAAAAGACTCTTGCTCCTTGGAAGAAAAGCTATGACCAACCTAGACAGCATATTAAAAAGCAGAGACATTACTTTGCCAACAAAGTCCGTCTAGTCAAATCTATGGTTTTTCCAGTGGTCATGTATGGATGTGAGAGTTGGACTGTGAAGAAGGCTGAGCCCTGAAGAATTGATGCTTTTGAATGGTGGTGTTGGAGAAGACTCCTGAGAGTCCCTTGGACTGCAAGGAGATCCAACCAGTCCATCCTAAAAGAGATCAGTCCTGGGTGTTCATTGGAAGGACTGATGCTGAAGCTGAAACTCCAATACTTTGGCCACCTCATGCAAAGAGTTGACTCATTGGGAAAGACCCTGATGCTGGGAGGGATTGGGGGCAGGAGGAGAAGGGGACGGCAGAGGATGAGATGGCTGGATGGCATCACTGACTCAATGGATATGAGTTTGGGTAAACTGTGGGAGTTGGTGATGGACAGGGAGGCTGGCGTGCAGTGATTCATGGGGTCACAGAGAGTCGGACCCGACTGAGCAACTGAACAGAACTGAACTGAACCTAAAGAAAAGTAAATAGAGAGGTATTTCATGTGTAAAATTTAATCAGAATAAGGAAGAGAAAATTCTGGTGAAACCATGCTGAGATATCTTATCTTTGGATTTAATGCAAAAAGTATTTAGTAGCTGTGTCAACTTTGTTGTAATGTCTAAACAATAGGAAATGTTAAACAATATAAAAAGTAACGTGTGTAATACACAGCAATGAGAAAATTGCAAATAGTATCAACACTGCTGTCAATTGCTTCATTTTCTAGAAGAAGAGGTGACTGCTTTCCTATGCTTGTTGGGCATCTTCATTTAAGGTTGGCGGGAATGATACTCAACACAGGCTTCCAGGGACGTCCCTGGTGGTCCACTGGTTAGGACTCCGCGTTTCCACTGCAGGGGGTACAGGTTCGATTCCTTGTCAGGGAACTAAGATCCCACGTACCACAGAGCAGCTAAGCCAGTGGGCCTCAACTACCGAAGCTCGCACACCACAGTGAAAGAGTCTGTGCACTGCAATGAAAGATCCCGTGTGACACAATATTTTATAAAAAAACACAAGGCTTTATTAGAATTTAAGCAGTTTTTGCATGTCTAAAGTGTGAGTGTGTGTGTGAGACACCATCTCGTTTTGTCCCGTGTGTAGACACCGTGTCACCACCAGCACTGCTCCACGCACACAAACTCCCTTGTGTTACCCCTTTATAGTCAGGTGCTCAGCCTAATCCGAAGCCTTGATGAGCACTGAGCTTCATCACTGGAAGTTTGTGCAGTCAGGAGTTGAGTCCCACAGTAAGTAACCTGTTGAGAGCGACATCTTTCATTCCTCAGAGTACCCTGGAGATGCATTCTCTTTTGTATTTTATTCCAAGTATCAAGTGAGCAATAAAAAGTCTCCTTAACTCTAGGCAGGTCAGACTTTCTGTTCTATTTATTTTATTTCCTTTTCTTGCCTCATTTTATGACTAAAACTCCAGTACTAGATCAGGTAGTAGCGATAATGAGTCTTGGCTCGTTTTGGATCTTTGACTGAGAACATTCAGTTTTTCAATGTTGAGTATGATGTTGACTGTAGATTTATTATAGCTTTCTATCAGGTTGAGAAATTTCCCTTCTCTATCTAGTTTGCTGATGATGTTTGGCAGAAACCAGCACAATTCTGTAAAGCAGTTATCCTTCAATTAAAAAATAAATTTAAAATTTAAAAAAAGAAAAAAGATGATTTTAAAAGAAAAACTTTTATTGGAAAGAATTATGAATTCTTGAGAAGCTGCAAATGTTGTATAGTGAGGTCAGATGTACCCATTGGCTGTGCTGTGCTAAGTCACTTCAGTCAAGTCTGACTCTTTGCAGTCCATGGACTGTAGCACCCAGGTTTCTCTGTCCATGGAATTCTCCAGGCCGGGATACTGGCGTCGATTGCCATGCCCTCCTCCAGGAGATCTTCCTGGCCCAGGGATCGAACCCGTGACTTTTTTGTCTCCTGCACTGGCAGGCGGGTTCTTTACTGCTAGTGCTGCCTATTGCCTAGTTTTTCCCAATTGGATACATCTTACATAATTATAGTGCAGTGTCAAAACCAGGGATTATACATTGGTACAATGTATGCATATCTTTCTGTGTCCTTTTATGAGAAATGTACTTATATGTAACCAGCACCACAATCAAGATAAAAAATCACTCCAGCTTCAAGATAGACCACACGTTATTCCTTTGTAGCAGCATCTAACACTTCTCCCTGACCGCCATCTATAAGCCACCACCCAGGTACTTTTTGTTTCTGGCTTTAAAGTTTTGAGGATGTTAAACAAGTGCACTTACACATTATGTGACCTTTTAAGGTTGGTTTTCCCACTCAGGACAATGCTCATGTAATCTCTTGATTTCTTCTTAACCTCACTGTCCTTCATTTCTGCCTCTTTTTCTTTTGGGTCCTTGATCTGAACAACCTCAGTGCCGATTCATTCCCGTTGTAAGCTGCACTCACTCCTTTGGTGATCTCAGAGTGTCACAGTTTTAATTGCTATCTATATGTTAGAATTTCAAATTTGATGTCTCTGACCAGACCTCTCTTCCAAATTCATGCGTTAAACACTGTACAATAGGCATCTCAACCTTCAAGTGCCCAAAGTGGAATTCCTTACCTTTTTCCTTCTCAGTGGTCCCAGCCACAGTTTGCTGACCTCAGTGTATGACATCAGTAGTTCAGTAATAAGACCAAAATCCTACTAGTCATTCTTGATTCTCATTTTTAATTTTTTATTGAAGTAACATTAGTTTATAACATCACAAAAATTTCATATGTGCAGCATTATACTTCTGCATCTGTATCCTCTGCACCACCAAACATTGTGTTTTTGTCTGTCATGGTACAGTCGATCTGCTTTACCCATTTTCCCTCCCCCTCATAACTACTATTCTGTTTCCTATGGGTTTATTTTCATTAGGTGTGTTTATTTATTCTGTTGATGTTGTTTGCTTTTTATGTTCCACCTATGAGTGAAGTTATATGATATTTGTCTTTCTGAGTCTGACTTATTTCTACTTAGTATGATGCCCTCAATGCCTGTCCATGTTGTTGCAATTGGCAGGATTTGATCTTTTTTATAGCAGAGTAGTGGCCTTGAAAATCCCATGGATGGACGAGCCTGGTAGGCTGCAGTCCATGGGGTCGCTAAGAGTCGGACACGACTGAGCTACTTCCCTTTCCCTTTTCACTTTCATGCATTGGAGAAGGAAATGGCAACCCACTGCAGTGTTCTTGCCTGGAGAATCCCAGGGATGGGGGAGCCTCTAGGCTGCCATCGCACAGAGTTTGACATGACTGAAGTGACTTAGTAGTAGCAGCAGTGTTTCATATATATATGTCTCTCTATATATATATATGTCTTCTTAATATCTTCTGCTTCTGTTAGGTCCATACCATTTCTGTCCTTTATCAAGCCCATCTTTGCATGAAATGTTCCTTTGGTATCTCTGACTTTCTTGACGAGATCCCTAGTCTTTCCCATTCTGTTGTTTTCCTCTATTTCTTTGCATTGATCACTGAAGAAGGCTTTCTTATCTCTTCTTGCTATTCTTTGGAACTCTGCATTCAGATGTTTATATCTTTCCTTTTCTGCTTTGCTTTTTGCTTCTCTTCTTTTCACAGCTATTTGTAAGGCCTCCCCAGACAGCTATTTTGCTTTTTTGCATTTCTTTTCCATGGGAATGGTCTTGATCCCTGTCTCCTGTACGCTGTCACGAGCCTCATTCCATAGTTCAACAGGCACTCTATCTATCAGATCTAGGCCCTTAAATCTATTTCTCACTTCCACTGTATAATCATAAGGGATTTGATTCAGGTCATACTTGAATGGTCTAGTGGTTTTCCCTACTTTCTTCAATTTCAGTCTGAATTTGGCAATAAGGAGTTCATTCCTGTGGTCATGTATGGATTGAGATTTGGACTGTGAAGAAGGCTGAGCACCGAAGAATTGATGCTTTTAAACTGTGGTGTTGCAGAAGACTCCTGAGAGTCCCTTGGACTGCAAGGAGATCCAACCAGTCCATTGTGAAGGAGATCAGCCCTGGGATTTCTTTGGAAGGAATGATGCTGAAGCTGAAGCTCCAGTACTTTGGCCACCTCATTTGAAGAGTTGACTCATTGGAGAAGACTCTGATGCTGGGAGGGATTGAGGGCAAGAGGAGAAGGGGACGACAGAGGATGAGATGGCTGGATGGCATCACTGACTCAATGGACGTGGGTCTGAGTGAACTCCGGGAGTTAGTGATGGACAGGGAGGCCTGGCGTACTGTGATCATGGGGTGGCAAAGAGTCAGACACGACTGAGTGACTGATCTGATCTGATCTGATATATATGTCTATATCTCACCTCTTCTTTATGCAGTGATGGGCACTTTTTGATTCCATATCCTGCTATTGTCCGTAATGCTCTGAGAAATATAGTGGTGCATTTATTTTTATCAGTTAGTGTTTTTGTCTTCTTTGTGTACCTAGCCTAAAGGTGGATAGATGGATCATATGTTCTGTCCTCAACTTTTTCCATAGTGGCTATAACAATTTACATTCCCAGCAACTGTGTATGACGGTTCCCTTTTCTATACATCCTTGCCAATACTTGCCATTTTTTACCTTTTTGTTACTAGCCATTCTGTCAGGCATGAGTTGATATCTAATTGTGGTTCTGATTTGCATTTCCCTAATAATTTGTGGTGTTAAACAATCTTTTCATGTGCCCACTGGCCCTTTGGATGTCTTCTTCCAGACAATTAAAAACTGTCTATTCAGCTTGTGTCCACTTTTTAATCAGGTTGTTTGTTTTCTTGTTGTTGACTTGTATGAGTTCTTTATATACTTTGGATATTAACCTTTATCAGCTGTATCATTTGCAGATATCCTCCCCTGTTTGGTAGGTTATTTTTTCATTTTTTGATGGTTTTGTTTACCATGAGGGAGATTTTTAGTTTGATGTTTATTTTGCTTTTGTTTCCATCTAATCAAGTGACATATCTAGAAAGATACCGCTAAGACTGATGTCAATGAGCATGCTGCCTATGTTTGCTCCTTGGATTTTCATGGTTTCAGGTCGTAGATTCAAGCTTTTAATCAATTTTGAGTTGATTTTTGTATATGATGTGAGATAGTAGTTTCTTTTTTTGTGTGCCCAACTTTCATAGCAGTTATTGAAGAGACCGTCCTTTCTCCATGGTATGTTCTTTGTTCCTTTGTCAAAAATCAATTATCCATTTATGTGTGGATGTTTTCTGGGCTCTCAATTCTGTTCCATTGGTTATGTTTCACTCTTTTTTTTTTTTTTTTGGCCAGTTCTGTGTAGTTCCAAATTGGGAAAGGTGTATGTCAAGGCTGTATGTTGTCATCCTGCTTATTTAACTTATATGCAGAGTACATCATGAGAAATGCTGGATTGGATGAAGCACAAGCTGCAATCAAGATTGCCGGCAGAAATATCAATAACCTCAGATATGCAGATGACACCACCCTTATGGCAGAAAGCGAAGAAGAACTAAAGAGACTCTTGATGAAAGTGAAAGAGAAGAATGAAAAAGTTGACTTAAAACTAAGCATTCAGAAAACTAAGATCATGGCATCTGGTCCCATCACTTCATAGCAAATAGATGGGGAAACAGTGGAAACAGTGACAGACTTTATTTTGGGGGCTCCAACATCACTGCAGATGGTGACTGCAGCCATGACCTTAAAAGATGCTTACTCCTTTGAAGAAAAGCTATGACCAACCTAAACAACATATTAAAAAGCAGGGACATTACTTTGCCAATAGAGTCTGTCTAGTCAAAACTATGGTTTTTCCAGTGGTCATGTATGGTTGTGAGAGTTGGACTGTGAAGAGAGCTGAGTGCTGAAGAACTGATGCCTTTGAATTGTGGTGTTGGAGAAGACTCTTGAGAGTGCCTTGGACTGCCAGATCCACCCAGTCCATTCTAAAGGAGATCAGTCCTGGGCGTTCATTGGAATGACTGATGCTGAAGCTGAAACTCCAATACTTTGGCCACCTCATGCGAAGAGTCGACTCATTGGAAAAGACCCCGATGCTGGGAGGGATTGGGGGCAGGAGGAGAAGGGGACAACAGAGGATGAGATGGCTGGATGGCATCCCTAACTTGATGGATATGAGTTTGGGTAGACTCTGGGAGTTGGTGGTGGACAGGGAGGCCTTGTGTGCAGTTATTCATGGGGTCGCAAAGAGGCGGACACAACTGAACGACTGAGCTGAACTGAACTGAACCTAAAGAAAAGTAAATAGAGAGGTATTTCATGTGTAAAATTTAATCAGAATAAGGAAGAGAAAATTCTGGTGAAACCATGCTGAGGTATCTTATCTTAGATTTCATGCAAAAAGTATTTATAGCTGTGTCAAGTTTGTCGTAATGCCAAGACAGTAGGAAATGTTAAGCAATATAAAAAGTAACGTGTGTAATACACAGCGATGAGGAAATCGCAAATAGTATCAACACTGCTGTCAGTTGCTTCATTTTCTAGAAGAAGGGGTGACTGCTTTCCTATGCTTGTTGGGCATCTTCCTTTAAGGTTGGCGGGAATGATACTCAACACAGGCTTCCAGGCACGTCCCTGGTGGTCCACTGGTTAGGACTCTGGGCTTCCACTGCAGGGGGTACAGGTTCGATTCCTTGTCAGGGAACTAAGATCCCACGTACCACAGAGCAGCTAAGCCAGTGGGCCTCAACTACTGAAGCTCCCACACCACAGTGAAAGAGTCTGTGCACTGCAATGAAAGATCCCGTGTGACACAATATTTTTTAAAAAACACGAGCCTTTATTAGAATTTAAGCAGTTTTTGCATGTCTAAAGTGTGAGTGTGTGTGTGAGACACCATCTCATTTTGACACAATATTTTTTAAAAAACACGAGGCTTTATTAGAATTTAAGCAGTTTTTGTATATCTTCAGTGAGTGTGTGTGTGAGAGACAGAGAGACATACCATCTCATTTTGTCACACGTGTAGCCACCGTGTCACCACCAGCACTGCTACACGCACATAAACTCCCTTGTGTTACCCCTTTATAGTCAGGTTCTCAGCCTAATCCGAATCCTTGATGAGCACTGAGCTTCATCACTGGAAGTTTGTGCTGTCAGGAGTTGAGTCCTACATTAAGTAACCTGTTGAGAGCAACATCTTTCATTCCTCACAGTACCCTGGAGATTCATTCTCTTTTGTATTTTATTCCAAGTATCAAGTCAGCAATAAAAAGTCTCCTTAACTCTAGGCAGGTCAGACTTTCTGTTCTATTTATTTCCTTTTCTTACCTTATTTTACTGACTAAAACCTCCAGTACTAGATTAGGTAGTAGCGATAATGAGTCTTGGATCGTTTTGGATCTTTGAAAACATTCAGTTTTTCATTGTTGAGTGTGATGTTGACTGTAGATTTATTATAGCTTTCTATCAGGTTGTGAGATTTCCCTTCTCTATCTATTTTGCTGATGATGTTTGGCAGAAACCAGCACAGTTCTGTAAAGCAGTTATCCTTCAATTAAAAAATAAATTTAAAATTTAAAAAAAGAAAAAGTTGTTTTTAAAGGAAAAACTTTGATTGGAAAGAATTATGAACACTCGAGAAGCTGCAAATGTTGTATAGTGAGGTCGCATGTACCCATTGGCTGTGCTGTGCTAGGTCACTTCAGTCAAGTCTGACTCTTTGCAGTCCTGTGGACTGTAGCCCCCAGGTTCCTCTGTCCATGGAATTCTCCAGGCAGGGATACTGGCGTGGATTGCTATCCCCTCCTCCAGGAGATCTTCCTGGCCCAGGGATCGAACCCATGAGTTTATGTCTCCTGCACTGGCAGGCGGGTTCTTTACTGCTAGTGCCGCCTATTGCCTAGTTTTTCCCAATTGGATACATCTCACATAGTGCAGTGTCAAAACCAGGGATTATACATTGGTACAATGTATGCATAGAGTTCTGTGTCCTTTTATGAGCAATGTATGTATATGTAACCAGCACCACAACCAAGATAAAAATCACTCCAGCTTCAAGATACACCTCACATTATTCCTTTGTAGCAGCATCTAACACTTCTCCCTGACCGCCGTCTATAAGCCACCACCCAGGTACTTTCTGTCTTTGGCTTTAAAGTTTTGAGGATGTTAAACAAATGCACTTACACATTATACACATTATGTTACCTTTTAAGGCTGGTTTTCCCACTCAGGACAATGCTCGTGTAATCTCTTGATTTCTTCTCAACCTCACTGTCCTTCACTTCTGCCTCTTTTTCTTTTGAGTCCTTGATCTGAACAACTCAGTGCCGATTCATTCCCATTGTAAGCTGCACTCACTCCCTTGGTGATCTCAGCGTGTCACAGTTTTAATTTCTATCTATATGTTAGAATTTCAAATTTTATATCTCCGACCAGACCTTCATGCATTAAACCCTGTACAATAGGCATCTCAACCTCCAAGTGCCCAAAGCGGAATTCCTTATCTTTTTCCTTCCCAGTGGTCCCAGCCACAGTTTGCTGACCTCGGTGCATGACATCAGTAGTTCAGTAATAAGACCAAAATCCTACTAGTCATTCCTGATTCTCATTTTTAATTTTTTATTGAGGTAACATTGGTTTATAACATCATAAAAATTTCATGTGTGCAGCATTATACTTCTGCATCTGTATCCTCTGCACCGCCAAACATTGTGTTTTTGTCCGTCATCGTACAGTCGATCTGCTTTACCCATTTTGCCCGCCCCCCATAAGTACTATTCTGTTTCCTATGGGTTTATTTTCATTAGGTGTGTTTATTTATTTTGTTGATGTTGTTTGCTTTTTATGATCCACCTATGAGTGAAGTTATATGACATTAGTCTTTCTCAATCTGACTTATATCCACTTAGTATGATGCCCTCAAGGCCTGTCCATGTTGTTGCAATTGGCAGGATTTGATCTTTTTTTTATAGCAGAGTAGTGTTTCATATCGGAGAAGGTGATGGCACTCCACTCCAGTACTGTTGCCTGGAAAATCCCATGGACAGAGGAGCCTGGTAGGCTGCAGTCCATGGGGTCGCCAAGAGTCGGACACGACTGAGCAACTTCACTTTCCCTTTTCACTTTCATGCATTGGAGAAGGAAATGGCAACCCACTGCAGTGTTCTTGCCTGGAGAATCCCAGGGACGGGGGAGCCTCTAGGCTGCCGTCTCTGGGGTAGCACAGAGTCGGACACGACTGAAAAGACTTAGCAGCAGCAGCATTGTTTCATATATATATATATGTCTATATCTCACCTCTTCTTTATCCAGTGATGGGCACTTTTTGTTTCCATATCTCACTCTTGTCTGTTTGCTTTGAGTATATTGCTAATGCTTTGAGAAACCTAGAGGTGCATTTATCTTTATGAGTTCGTGTTTTTATCTTCTTTGTGTACGTAGCCTAAAGTGGGATAGCTGGATCATATGTTAGTTCTGTCCTCAACTTTTTCCATAGTGGCTATACCAATTTACATTCCCAGCAACTGTCTATGAGGGTTCCCTTTTCTATACATCCTTGCCAACACTTGTCATTTTATACCTTTTTGTTACTAGCCATTCTGTCAGGCATGAGTTGATATCTAATTGTGGTTCTGATTTGCATTTCCATAATAACTTGTGGTGTTAAACAATCTTTTCATGTGCCCACTGGCCCTCTGGATGTCTTCTTCCAGACAATTAAAAACTGTCTATTCAGTTTCTGTCCACTTTTTAATCAGGTTGTTTGTTTTCTTGTTGTTGACTTGTATGAGTTCTTTATATACTTTGGATATTATCCTTTATCAGCTGTATCATTTGCAGATATCCTCCCCTGTTTGGTAGGTTAGTTTTTCATTTCCGTGATGGTTTTGTTTACCACGAAGGAGATTTTTAGTTTGATGTTTATTTTTGTTTTTGTTTCCCTCTGATCAGGTGACATATCTACAAAGATACCACTAAGACTGATGTCAATGAGCATGCTGCCAATGTTTTCCCCTTATAGTTTCAGGTCTTAGATTCAAGCTTTTAAGCAATTTTGAGTTGAGTTTTGTATATGATGTGAGATAGTAGTTTCTTTTTTTGTATGCCCAACTTTCATAGCACTTATTGAAGAGACTGTCCTTTCTCCATGGTATGTTCTTTGTTCCTATGTCATAAATCAATTATCTGTTTATGTGTGGATTTTTTCTCAGCTCTCAGTTCAGTTCCATTGGTTAAATATCTTTTTTTTTTTTTGCCAGTACTGTGAAGTTTTGATTATCATTTTTTCATACGATGACTTTTTAATATAGTTTGAGACCACAGGAGTATGCCTTTCAGCTTTTTTCAGGTTATCTTTTGCTATTGGAGTCTTTTGTGAGTCGGACACAACTGAGCGACTGATCTCTGATCTGATATAAATTTTAGTGTTTTCTGTTTGTGAAAAATGTCTTTTAGATTTTGATAGGGCTTGCATGGAATATGTAAGTTGTACAGGAAATATGGACATTCTAACAATTTTATTTCTTTCAATTCATGAACATTGACTATCTTTCTGTTTGAGTCTTCTTCACTTTCAACACTGTATAAGTCTCAGTTTATGGGTCTTTCACCTCCTTGGTTACATTTATTCCTGTGTATTTTTGTTGTGAATATAAATGCAATTGCTTTCTTAATTTCTCTTTCTGGTAGCTCATATTTAGCATGTAGAGATGCAACATTTTGTCTATTGATTTTGTACCCTGCAACTTTACTGTATTCATTTATGTGCTTAGTCACTCTGTCATGTCCAGCTCCTTGTGACCCCATGTATTATAGCCTGCCAGGCTTTCTTGTCCATTGAGACTCTCCAAGCAAGTATAATGGAGTGGGTTGCCATGCCCTCCTCCAGGGGATCTTCCCAACTCAGGAATGGAACCCAGGCCTCCTGCATTGCAGGTGGATTCTTTACTGTCTGAGCCACCAGGAAAGCCTTACATTTATTTATAATTTTTAATAATTTCTGGTGGACTTATTTGGGTTTTCTGCATATAAAATCATGACATCCAAAAATAGCATCAGTTTTGTTTTTTCCTTTCCAATTTGGATATCTATTTTTTCTTTTTCTTGTCTAATTCCTTTGGCTAGGATTTCCAATATTATGTTCAATAGGAGTGGCAGAGTGGGCATCTTTGTCTTGTTCTGGATTTTAGGGGGTAGCTTTCAGCTTTTCACCCTTGAATGTATGATGTTTGCTAGGAATTTGTCATATGTCATCTTTACTATTTTGAATACATTTCTTCTATATCCAATGTATTGAGGTTTTTTAAAATCATTAATATATGTTGAATATCGACAAATGCTTTTATGTATCGAAATGATCACATAGCTTTTATCCTTTATTTTTCTTTGATGTGGTCTATCCCATTTATTGATATCTGGAGGTTGAACCATCCTCGCCTTTGGTTAGCACTTTCCACCTTCCACTGCCTGTGTCAGGGGCAAGGCTCCAAGCCTGACTCTCACTGCTTGTGCCTCCAGGGCCTTAGTGCCTTGCAGATGCCAGTGCCATTGGTTTCACTGCCTGGGATACTGGTGTGGTGAGCTCCTCTTCTGAGAGTGCCTGAGACACAGCCTCTACCACTGTGGGGGGTGCGGAGGGTGAATGGGAAGCCTGGTTGTATGGGTCTCTGCTATGTCCAGGGCTGTAACTAAGCCTTGCAGACTTCACTGCTGTGGATGGGGACCTCTTTGCTGAACCCCACAGTTCTACAATGCCTCTTCCACAAACCGCATCCAAGTCCCAGTCACTGCTCTCCAGGATTACTGTAATGGCTTTGCGAATGGTCTTATTTTGTCCAGGTCCACGTACAGTCTATTTTCCACACAGCAGCAGAGGAGATCCTTTTAAAACACAGATGAGAACAGATCCCTCCTCTGCCTCTACCGCCCATCTCATTTAAAGCAAGAGTCTTGCAATAGCCTATGATCTACTTTTCCATCTCCTGAGTTCAACCCTCCTTCTCTCTCTCTTTACTCCAGTCACATAGTCACCCGTTTGTTCCTTGAAACTTCATGTTGTCCTTTCACATTGTGGTCTCCATGCTGATCTCTCTAACTAGAAATTCTTCCCCAAAATACACATGGCTTTTTTCTTGACCTCTAAGCCTTTGCTCAGTTCTCATCTCCTCAACAAGGGCCACCTTAACCAGCCTATTTGAGATTAAGCCCTTTGTGGACTGCTCTGTTCTATTAACAACATCCTTTTGAAGACACTTTGGCTTAAAGCTCAACATTCAGAAAACAAAGATCATGGCATCTGGTCCCATCACTTGATGGGAAATAGATGGGGAAACAGGGGAAACAGTGTCAGACTTTCTTTTTCTGGGCTCCAAAATCACTGCAGATGGTGACTGCAGCCATGAAATTAAAAGACGCTTACTCCTTGGAAGGGAAGTTATGTCCAACCTAGACAGCGTATTCAAAAGCAGAGACATCACTTTGCCAACAAAGGTCTGCCTAGTCAAGGCTATGGTCTTTCCTGTGGTCATGTATGGATGTGAGAGCTGGACTGTGAAGAAGGCTGAGCGCCGAAGAATTGATGCTTTAGAACTGTGGTGTTGGAGAAGACTCTTGAGTGTCCCTTGGACTGCAAGGAGATCCAACCAGTCCATTGTGAAGGAGATCAGCCCTGGTATTTCTTTGGAAGGAATGATGCTAAAGCTGAAACTCCAGTATTTTGGCCACCTCATGCGAAGAGTTGACTCACTGGGAAAGACTGATGCTGGCAGGGATTGGGGGCAGGAGGATAAGGGGACGACAGAGGATGAGATGGCTGGATGGCATCACCGACTCGATGGACATGAGTTTGAGTGACCTCTAGGAGTTGCTGATGGACAGGGAGGCCTGGCGTGCTGCGATTCATGGGGTCGCAAAGAGTCGGACACGACTGAGCGACTGAACTGAACTGAGTACAGTTTGAACCCACTTCTTATTATTACAGTGGACTTTGGATAGTGTGGACTGAACACACTTTTGATGTCATAAATTTCAGAATAATAGAGGGCAGGGCTCTATAGCCTGAGTGAAACGGTCAGGGGTGACTCACCTCCTAATGGCATTTATAGGGCGCCTTCTCCAGACAGACTCACACACACAGTTTCAACAGGGAAGAAAGGCCCAGATGGAGACTATGGACTCCTTGGTATGAAGGATGGGAGGAAGGAATCTGATTACCTCTGCTGCTGGTGCCAGGTCACCTTGACACAAATCATTGCGTGAATGCTGGTAGAGAATGGGAAAGAGTGTGTGTGTGTGAGTGGGAATCACTGGATTTGCATTATTGTATGTCCTTTTGCATATTGTTTCTCTGGGTTTGGAAGTGTTTGTATGTAATATACGTATCTGTGCCTCTGAGTGCATGTCTGGACTCGGACTACTGTCTCTTAGCTGCAGGAGGAGATCACGTTTTGTGTTCTGATTCTGCTTGGGCAATGATTAGGGAGAGAGAACACTGGCTCTTCATTCACTGACGCATCCGTCTCTTCCATAGCCGAACCCCTATCAGCAGTCTCTTTCCCTGGCTGTGGGTTCCATGGTGAAGATCAAGGGAAATCTTGAGTCTCCTTGTGGGTGAGTAGAGGCCAGTTTATGTCTGATGGAGGGCGAAGCACAAGGGGAGAGTGTTGGCATGTCTTGGGGACACTCCTTGGAAACAGCTTGATCTTCTTAGTCATCGGAATAAGCTGAGGTGTCTCATGCAAAAGTGTGAGATTACACTCCAGGCGGGATTTCCTTCCTCTGTGTCTCTGTGTGTGTGTGGGGACCCGGGAGGCAGGGGAGGAAAAGAGAGAGAGATAGCAAAGTGAGAAAGGTATAAATATTTTGAGAAAGAGGGGAGGGGGAAGGCGAAGGAGGGAGGGGGAGAGAGAGAGAAAAAAGGACTGTGGTTGTTCCTGAGGAAGTTGTTGTCTGCAGTAAATGCCTGCCTGCAGGAGCTATCCTCTTGTCTTTGCAGGAAGAACCCAGAGCTTGTGGTGGATTTCTGCACGGGTATTGAGGAAGACAGCCACATTGCATTCCATTTTCGAGTCTACACGAACCACGTGGTGGTGATGAACAGTTTCCAGGAAGGGGGATGGCAGGAGGAAAAGAAAATGTCTTCTCACCCTTTCATGCCAGGCCAGCCATTTGAGCTGCGATTCTTGGTGCTGGAGAATGAATACCAGGTGTGTGGGCCCTCCAGGGTGTGGAACGCCGCGGCTGTGTTGGGCCTGCTGTGGAGAAACACACAGAGAGTCCAACTCTGATGTGATCACAAAAGACCAATTTTTTTTTGTTTGTTTTGTATTTTTAACACGTGTGCTTTTAAAAATAGAAGTATCATTGATTTACCTTACCATGTTAGTTTCAGGTGTACAACAGAGTGATGGAGCATCTTGTCCCTGTATAGTCTGTACTCAGGATCTTGTGGGCTGTACTCAGTGTGTGTGCTGTACAAGTAGAGATTCTGAGGTGAACGCCACACAGCTCTCACTGTATTGGATGGTCGGCAGTGTGGAGGGAGACGCACAGGCCCCCTGCCCTCAGGGTAAAACAGGGATGGCAGGTCTGGAGGCGAGGAAATGGACATGGAGGATGATTTCTACAGCACTGTTTTGGCAGGATGTCCTGGAGGAGAATTTCTGCTTTGCTTTTACAGAGTAAAGAATTTTACAGAAGGCAATGAAAATAGGAAAGGGAAAGAGGAGGCCTAATTGTTCCGAGCTCACAAGAAATATATCTCCTTCCTTAGGTGTTTGTGAATAACGAGTCCTTCTGCCAGTTTGTCCACCGCCTGCCCCTACAGTCTGTGAAAATGCTGAAGGTGAGGGGAGATACTGTGCTGACTTCAGTGGATACATTTTAAGGGGCAGAAGATGTTCCAGTGAAGAAATCCACCCCATTCCACTCTTCCATAATGTGCAGGATCATGGCCACTCCCAGAAGATGCCAGGATGTCCCCCTGCCCTCACACTTATGCCAGGGATAATAAAATATTCCTGATATGAACCAGGACTTGGCTCTTGCTTGTAGGGAAGACATCAAGGGCAGATTTGGCACAAAGAGAACGTCGTCCCAGGTGTGGAATGGGGAGTGTGGTTTGGAAAGGGCCCAGTTGGCCAAAATGTCAAGGGCTATCCCTGAAACAGAGAGTGAGTGTCTCAGGATGTCATAAAGAAAGTGGTCAGATTTGGGGCTGTTTAAGGAAGGGATATGACTTTATATGTGAGCCTCTTTTAGCTTGTTTTTTCATTCCTCAAATATTTATTGGTCCCTGTATTTGTCAGGGTTCTCCAGAGAAACTGGTGTGTGTGTACACATGTACACACACAGAGGAATTTGACTATGGAGACTGACAAGTCCCAAGATCTTCAACGATGTAGTTCTAGTCTGAGTCTGGAAGCCTGAGACCCAGGAAGAGCCAGTGTTTCAGTTCCATCCTGAAGGCAGGAAAAATCTTCCCTTCTCTAGGCTGGTGAGCTTTTTTGTTCTGTTTAGGTCTTCAGATGATGGGAGGAAGCCCATCCACACTAGGGAGGGCAGTCTGCTTTACTCAGTCTGTGGATTCAGATGTTAATCTCATCCCAGGAACACTGTCACAGACACACTGAAAATAATGTATAACCCAAGACCTGACCACCCAACAGCCCAGTCACGATGACACAGAAGGTTCACCATCACAGCTCCTTTCTGTAACATACCTTTCTATGTGCCAGACATTCCGTATGAACCCTACGTGATGCTGAGAGGACTAGAGAATGGTGTTGGCAAAGAGAACTTGATACTGATTAGTCAAGGGTAAAGTCAGCCCGGTGGGGTGTTTGGAACTCAGGAGCTGAATGTCAGATGTTCGGGCAGATACAGCATAAACCGTGGTGCGTGGCTTTCCTGGTTTCTGTCTCCTCTTGCTTAGGAACATCTGGCAGGTTTCAGGGGTTATGAAGTGTGACGTAGGAGGCTGCACCCAGATCCTTCTGGACCCCTCCAGCCTGGAGGTCTTCTAGAGACAGAGGACCTAATGAATCTATAAGTTTCTGAGTGCCTGCAGTTTCCGAGACACTCCATATATAAAGGAAGGCTGCTTGCTTTTGTCATCTTCAGGCCCTCTGAGCATTCTTCTCTATTTCTATACCTTGATAATGAACAACCTGTAGAGGAAAGTAAGAAACTAGTTCTTTTAGAGTAGTGTAAAAACAGAATACAGTGCTTAAGACAAAATGTAACCAAGGAGGTGCCAGACTTCTAGATTGAAAATGACAAAACACCATTGATAGAAATTACAGACGAGCAACCTCAATAAATGAAGAGACATTCCATGTTTATGGGTTGGAAGACAATATTGTTAATACTGTTAATTCTAAATATGTTATCCAGTGTGCTTTGAGAGATTCAGTGCACCCCCTGTCAGAATGTCAGTGGCCTCTGTGTGCAGAATGGAAAACAGATCCTAAAATTCACATGGAGCTGAAAGGGACACCAAACAGCCAAGACAGTCTGCATAAAGAACGGGTTTGGAGGATTCCCACATCTCAGTTTCAAAACTTAATACAAAGTTATACTACGAGCTCTAAGGAAGAAAGTACAGCCTACAGGAACAGATGGATACTATAAGCAGAGTGATGGAAATTCTAAGAGCGTCAAAAAGAACCCCTACAGATTAAAAACTGTACCTAAGTGAAGAATGCATTTGATGAGCCCATTATCTAGATTAGCTATAGCTAGGAAAGAATCTTGGAGGTTGAGGATATGTCAATAGAAACTTTGAAAACTGAAAAAAAGAAAAAAGACTGGAAGGATATTGAATATCAAAAAACTCTGGGACAGGTACAGAAAGTGTAACATGTGCTTAATGGGAGAACTAGATGCAGAAAAGAGAAAGGAACAGAAGAGATATTTGAAGTAATAATATCTGAGAATTTCCCACATTTATGCCAACACCAAAACCACAGACCAAAAGAAGCCAGAGGGAAAAAGCACCTGCCCACATAGCGAAAATAAGAATTATATCAAACGTCTCCTTAGAAACCATGCAGACAAGAGGAGAGTGGAGTGAAAGTTGAGAGAAATTTGGTGCAACCATCATGGGAAACAGTATAGCAATTTCTCTAAAAATTGAAAATGTAATTGTCATATGATCCAGCAGTTTTACTTCTGGATGCTCCTCAAAGGAATTGAAGACCCTCCCAACTCAAAAAGATATGCAGTAGTGGCCGCTTGGAAACAGGGGTTGTGTTCCAAGACCCACAGTGGATGCCTGAAACTCTGGATAGAACCAAATCCTACATATGTGTATATAGTTAACCCTTGAGCAAGGGAAAGCCACTGGGGGACTTGGATGCAGAGAATCAAGTCACCTGAAGCTGGAAGGAATAAATTCCCCCTCAGTCCAGAGTTTACAATAGATATCAGTCAATAAGTTGTAGATTCTCCCAATTACTTTCTTTTTTTATTTATTTATTTTTTTCAGGCATAAACTTCTTTTTTTTTTTTTAAATTTTGCTTAACTTTACAATATTGTATTGCTTTTACTATACATCGAGATGGATCTGCCACCAGTATACATGTGTTCCCCATCCTGAACCTTCCTCCCTCCCCCTCTCCACACCATCCCTCCAGGTCGTCCCAGTGCTTCAGCCCCAGGCATCTGTTATCGGGCATCATACCTGGACTGATGACTCGTTTCAGATATGATATTATACATACTTCAATGCTATTCTCCCCAATCATCCCACCCTCTCCCAGTCCCAGAGTCCAAAAGTCTGTTTCCCAATTACTTTCTTGTCCTTCATCCTTTGGACAAGCACTGACTGGATTCTCAAAAGTACTGTACGTGTTCTTGAAATGACATGCATTCCCCTTGATAATTCCGATGCATATGCATCCTACACATAGGGCTTCCCTTTCCCATTATTTCCTTCTCTCTTTAAATATGTGTTTTTCACTGGAGTAAATTTTTTTTAATCAATGACTTTTTTTTCAAGATTTATTTATTTATTTTTACCTGCACTGGGTCTTTGCTGCTGCATGTGGGCTTTTTCCCATTGTGGGGAGCAGCGACTGCTCTCTAGTTTTGTTGTGAGAGCTCCTCATTACAGTGGTTTCTCTTGTTGAGGCTCCCGAGCCCTGGGGCACAGGCTAAGTAGATGTGGGGCACAGGCTTAGTTGCCCTGTGGCATGTGGGATCTTCCCAGACCAGGGTTCAAATCTGTGTTCCCTGCATTGGCAGGCAGATTCTTTATCAGGGAAGCCTGGAGTGAGTTTTTTTTCTTTTTTATATTTTTACATCCTCAGTTCTTGGGTTTCAGATGTTAGAAAATAATACAAGAATGGTACTTCAGAAAGGGTCCTCCCTCTGACAGTTTGCCCCTGGTATGTGCCAGTGATTAAACTAAAGGTTCTACATATACTAGATCATCTGTTCCTGAGAACATCCTAGGAAGTAGGACTTTCTGATAATCCTTGTGCCAAGGAAACAGACCGGGGGAGTTTAATGAATCTTAAGATCTCACTGTTAGGAAGGAACCAAATCAGTACTGAATCCAGGCAGCTGACTTCTGAATCTGTGCTCTTACTCTGATGTGAGGGGCCAACTCAGTGGAAAAGACCCTCATGCTGGGAAAGACTGAAGGCAAAAGGAGAAGAGGACAGCAGAGGCTGGGATGGTTAAATAGCATCAGTGACTCAGTGGACATGAATCTGAGCAAACTCCAGGAAATAGTGAAGAACGGGGGAGCCTAGCGTGCTGCAGTCGTGGGGTCACAAAGAGTTGAACACAACTTAGCGACTGAAGAACAGCAAGAGTCTGCCCTTTCATGTCTAACCTGCTGCACCCCTGGGGACCACTGTAGGGCGGGAGCCCACACCTGGCCTTGCCCCTCATCCACTCTCGTCTCCCCTGGCAGGTCCCATACACATGGGATGGGTCCTTGAGTGCCGGATCTTCATTGACAATCAAAGGGAAACCTGCCGTCTCTTTCAGGTGGGTACTTATATACAGCCCATGGTGTGGAGGTGGAGGAGGAGTGAGAACACTAGAGTGTGTGGGGACGGCCACTTCACTCGTGAGTGATGTTCAAGCGTGTGACCAGCATCAGGGACACAGTGCAGGCGCAGGACCACTGGCAGGTCTCGGGGGCTGGGAGAAGGCTCAGGGCTTTGGCTCTTTATCAAGGGATGTAGAGCGTCCAGAAGATGCAGGCCCAGGCCAGTGACTGCTGCTCAGCTTGAATCTCGGGCCAAGGACCTGGGCATCCCGCCTCCCTGGGCAGGGTGAGCTGAGGAAGCAGGTCCCCGGGAAGAAGGATGACAGCACCCCCAGGAAGGCCTGCCTTCACCAGGAAGGAGCTGGGAGAGGAGGGGTGTGTGTGTGTGTCCAGGGTGGGTTCCCACACAAAGCTGTAATTGGTTGGTTGTTCTAAGGATGTTTATTGTATATCAAGCCCCTGCCTGGCTTTGTGCAAAATGCATGGAAGAAATTAAAGAGAGAAAACGACCAAGTTAGCACTTGAAAATTTTAATTAAAGACAGAGTTAGAGAACCACAGAAAACTGACCTTAAAGAATCTCTTTTTTTCTTGTTTCCAAACAATTGCGTTTTTTTTCCAATTTATGTGGTCAGAAACCTAGGTCTTTATGTTTGGAAATGAGTTGTCAGCATTTTAGACTGAGGAGGACAGAATTTATTGTTAGAACAAGCACAGTTATACACATGGATACAGTGACCAGACTCTGGTTTTGATGTTCCAATTAATCATTGCAGAATAATAAATCACCTGAAAATATATTGGTTTAAAGCAATGATTTATTATCTCTCCCAGTTTTGCAGGTTTATTGCACTCATATGGGCATCATGTGGCTTTAGTCAGATTATGGTGGGAAATCCAGTTTAATTTAAATCTGCTTTTAATTGGGCTATTGATATGGTTAAATATTGAGTCTAACATATTGCTACTTGTTTCTATTTGTCTCAGCTATTGTTCCCACCTTCCCTTTTTCTCTACCATCTTTTAAATTAATCAAGTTTTATCATTGTTTCATCTTCTTTGTTGGTTGTTGAGCTAAAAACCTTCATTTTGTTATTTTAGTGGTTCTTCAGGATTTTTAGTGTACATGTTTAACTTACACTGCTGCTGCTGCTGCTGCTAAGTTGCGTCAGTCGTGTCCAACTCTGTGTGACCCCATAGACAGCAGCCCACCAGGCTCCCCTGTCCCTGGGATTCTCCAGACAAGAACACTGGAGTGGGTTGTCATTTCCTTCTCCAATACATGAAAGTGAAAAGGGAAAGTGAAGTTGCTCAGTCATGTCCTACTCTTCTCGACCCCATGGACTCTAGCCCAGCAGGCTCCTCCGTCCATGGGATTTTCCACGCAAAAATACTGAAGTGGGGTGCCATTGCCTTCTCCTTAACTTACACAATCTATCTCAAATGATATATCAACTTATAAGCAGTATAACTTTACAATAGCATATTTTCACTTCTCTCCTCTAACATATGCTATAATTCTCATGTGTTTTATTTTTGTTTTTTCTTTTTAATTGGAGGATAATTGCTTTACAGTGTTGTGTTGGTTTCTGCTGTACAACGTGAATCAGTCCCAAGTATACGTAGAAGCCCCCTCCCTCCCTCCCAAGCCTCTCCCCCTGCCCATCCCGTGCCTCTAGGTCATCACAGAGCTCTGAGCCGAGTTCCCTGTGTTGTACAGCAACTTCCCAGGGCTCTCTCTCAGTCTGTCCCTTTATTTTTATATGTTATAAGCTCTGCAATGCATTGTTATAATTTCTCTTTAACAATTATATTTACCGATGTAACAGCCATTTCCACTGCTTTTCATTATTTTGTGTAACTCCAGATTTCCAACTGGTGTCCTTTTCCTTCTGCCTGAAGGGATGTACTTTAACATTTCTCTGGAAGGGGTTTGTTGCTGCTGCTGCTTCTGCTGCTGCTAAGTTGCTTCAGTAGTGTCCGACTCTGTGCCACCCCATAGATGGCAGCCAACCAGGCTCCCCCGTCCCTGGGATTCTCCAGGCAAGAACACTGGAGTCGGTTGCCATTTCCTTCTCCAATGCATGAAAGTGAAAAGTGAAAGTGAAGTCGCTCAGTGGTGTCCGACTCCTAGCAACCCCATGGACTGCAGCCCACCAGGCTCCTCTGTCCACGGGATTTTCCAGGCAAGAGTACTGGAGTGGGGTGCCATTGCCTTCTCTGAGAAGGGGTTTGTTACTGGTGACCTTTTCTGAAAAAGTCAAGGTTTCACCATTGCCTTTGAAAGATATCTTTCCTAGATTGAAAAAGTACACTTCAGATTCTGTTGGAGAATTCAAACGTAATCTGTGCGTCAGATGATATCAAGGGAGTTTTCTGGAACATTGTAGTGGTAGTTGTGATTATGTTTTCAAAGTCCTTATCTGTTAAGATAACTTCTGGAGTGTTTATATGAAAAATGATAGTATGACTGAGATTTATTTTAAAATTCGCCTCCCCCCCAAAAAGTGGGAGGAACAATGAAACAAGAATATTCATAATTAAAGTGGGAGAGTAGGTACATAGGCATTATTTATATTATTCTTTCTCATGAGAATTAATAAAGGAAAAACCTCACTAAAATGAAGTTGGGCAGCCAGAAGAGGGAGCTCTTACGCATGCGCCACTGGCTGTCGTCATCGATCCCAGTAGGAAGAGATGTTCCTCACCTCTCTGGCAAAAGTGACCTTACTTTACGACCCCCAGCAGGAGGAAGAAAGATTTTCTCTTTGCCTGGAAACAGCTCAGCCAATGAAAATACACTGTGCTTTAAACTCTCAGTTTCCTCTAATGGACTTTTTGTTTATACCAGCTCCTCGAAACTTTCCCTTTTCCTCAGTAAGAGTTTCCTTTCCTTTTTCGCTAAAAAAAAAAAAATATTTTTTTTTTTTTTTTGTCATGCCATATGGCATGTGGGACCTTAGTTTCCTGATCAAGGATGGAACCCATTCCCCTTGCATTGGAAGCTCAGGGTGTTAACCACTGGACCTCCAGGGAAGTCCCTCTGTCTTTCTTTTTTTTTTTTTTTTTTAAATTACTTACTTGTTCGTGCTGGGTCTTTGTTCAGCAGGCGGGATGTGCCATTTTGTTGTGCCGTGCGGGGGTCTTTAGTTGTGGCACGCAGGGCCTTTCACTTTCAGCCCTCGAACTTTTAATTCGGGAGCAGGGAATTTTAGCCACTGGACCACCAGAGAAGTCCCCTTCTCTCTTCTTCTTTATGGGCTTGCTTGTGGTTCACCAGAGCTGCATGTCTTGCACCAGACTTCCTTTGGTGCTTCTGAATAAGTCTGTTTGGCAGGTAAAATAACTGGCTGTTTTATTGTTTGAGGTTAACATTCTTCTTTTGGTGCTTGTTGGAAATTTTTTTTTAGAGAATGGGGAAAAGCAGTTAGAATCACTGCTTTCCTGTTCTAGATATGGAAATGTTGCTCAGCAACCCCTTTAAAAAAATCAAATGTGATGATTGTTACAGAGGGTAGATACAGGGCTTTGAGGGCTAATTCTAGAATGGGTTGACCTGGCCAGGGAGGTCAAGAAAGATTTTCCTGAAGGAGATCGTTTAGGCTCTGAGAAAAAAGTAAGAGTGAGCTAGGATAAAAGAGAAGAATTTACAGGTGGAAAAGCAGTCTGTGCAAAAGTGTAATCAGCATGACAGACCTAAAGAACATAGCATGGTGGGCGTAGAAAGCGTGAGAGGGACTTCCCTCATAGAAAGAGGTTAAGAACCCACCTGCCAATGCATGGGGCACGGGTTCAGTCCCTGGTTCAGGAACTAAGATCTCACTTGCCATGAGCAACTAAGCCTGCAAGCCACAACTATCGACGCCCTCACTCCCTGGCTGTTGTTGTTGTCTAGTCCTCAGTCAATGGCACCCCACCCCAGTACTTTTGCCTGGAAAATCCCATGGACGGAGGAGCCTGGTAGGCTGCAGTCCATGGGGTCGCTGAGAGTCGGACACGACTGAGCGACTTCACTTTCACTTTTCACTTTCATGCATTGGAGAAGGAAATGGCAACCCACTCCAGTGTTCTTGCCTGGAGAATCCCAGGGACGGGGGAGCCTGGTGAGCTTCCGTCTATGGGGTCGCACAGAGTCGGACACGACTGAAGCGACTTAGCAGCAGCAGTCCTCAGTCATGTCTGACCCTTTGTGACCCCAAGGGCTGTAGCCCGCCAGACCTCTGTCAATGGGATTTCTCAGACAAGAATACTGGAGTGGGTTGCCATTTCCTTCTCCAGGGGATCATCCAGACCCAGGGATCCGACCTGAGTCTTCTGCATTGGCAGGTAGATTCTTTACCACTGAACCACTGGGAATCCCACACTTAATGGGCTCACTCCCTAGAGTCCATGCTTAATACCATTGCATTTAATACAGAGAAATTTGGGTTCAGACTGGCTGGGTGCAAATCTAATTTTGCCACTTGATGTGAACAACATGAATAACATGAGTAACAACAAGTTACTTAAGTTTTCTGTTCTTTAAGGCAGGGGTCCTCCACCCCCAGGCCAAGGACTGGTACCAGGCCACAGCCACTGCCTATCTCTCACATTACCACCGGAACTCCACGCCTTGTCAAATGAGTGGCAGCATAATAAATGTAATGTGCTTGAGTCAACCCAAACCATCCCACTCCTCCCCACCCACCATCTGTAGAAAAATGGTCTTTCACAAAACTGGTCCCTGGTGCCAAAAAGGTTGGGGACTGCTGCTTTAGGGTCTTCATCTGTAAAGCCTAAACAACAGTAGACCTGCAGTACACAGTTTCTATGAACATTAAAGGAAATATGTGAAATCACCTTAAAATTGTGTGCGGCACAAAGAAAGTACCCAATTGATGTTAACTCTTATCCTGAAACTGAGAGTGTTGTCTTCTCTAGTGAATGAAATAATCACGGGAAGCTGGTTTCAGAGCTTTGAGTCATTTAAAGCAGTTAGATTTTACAGATTTAATTTGTGCAAGTAGACTTGTATGAAAAGATCTCCTGGTATGCCTGCTAGATTTTTAATGAAGGGAGTGTTTATATTTATATATACATATATATATATATATTATTATTATTTTTAGATGCAAGCATTCTTAAAGCTTTAAGTTGTGTTATCAACCTCTACATGGATTAACTTTTCTAAGTGGATTAACTTTTTCAGGCAAGGAGATCAAATCAGTCAATCTTAAAGGAAATCAATCCTGAATGTTCATTGGCAGGACTGATGCTGCAGCTGAAGCGCCAATACTTTGGTCAGGTGATGCAAAGAGCCGACTCATTGGAAAAGACCCTGAGAAAGACTGAAGGCGGGAGGAGAAGGGGACTGACAGGATGAGATGGTTGGATGAAATCATCAACTCAATGGACATGAGCTTGAGCAAGCTCTGGGAGATGGTGAAGGACAGAGAAGCCTGATGTGTGGCAGCCCGTGGGGTTGCAAAGACTCAGACACGACTGAGCAACTGAACAACAGCAAGAGTGAGGACACATTCATCCAGATAAAAACAGAGCTGATTAGATTCACTCTTACTTGCTTTGAGAGGTGATTGATACACTTAATCTCCTAGGTAACTTTAGCCTAAGGTGCTTATCAAATCTCCTACCTTTGGCAAGCTCCAAGCTCCAATTCTTGTACCTTCTACAAGATTTCTAGGTGTTCAACTCTGCTCTTGCTTAAGAATTGGCAACTAATACATAACTCATATTTAAATTTCCCCTAATTGTCCCAAAACATGTCTTTTATAGCAAATTTTAAGCCCAGCATCCAGTCAGATTCTGCGCATTCCATTGGGTTCCTACGTCCCTTTAGCCTCTTTTTGTTGTTGTTTTTCACTTGCTCAGGCACGTCCAACTCTTCGCAACCCCATAGTGGCATTGCAGGCTTCCCTGTCCTTCACCATCTCCTGAAGTTGGCTCAAACTCATGTCCATCATGTCAAAGATGCCATCCAACCATCTCATCCTCTGTCGGTCCCCTTCTCCTCTTACCCTCAGTCTTTCCCAGCATGAGGGTCTTTTCCAATGAGTTGGCTCTTCTCATGAGGTGACCAAAGTATTGAGTTTCAGCTTCAGCATCAGTCCTTCCAATGAACACCCAGGACTGATCTCCTTTAGGATGGACTGGTTGGATCTCCTTGCAGTCCAAGGGACTCTCAAGAGTCTTCTCCAGCACCACAGTTCAAAAGCATCAACTCTCTGGCACTCAGGTTTCAGGAAAGCACCTGCGGGAGTTGCAGGAGACCTGGATTCAATCTGGGTTGGGAAGCTCCTCTGGAGAAGAAAATGGCAACCCACTCCAGTATTCTTGCTTGGAGAATCCCATGGATGGAGGAACCTGGCAGGCTACATACAGTTTATGGGATCGCAAGAGTTGGACACGACTTGGTGCTATCTTTCCTTTTTCTTTATGATCCGATTCTCACATCCATACACTGGAAAAACCATAGCTTTGACTTGATGGACCTTTGTCAGCAAAGTGATAGTTCTACTTTTTAATATGCTTTCTAGGTTTATCATAGCTTTTCTTCCAAGGAGCAAGTGTCTTTTAATTTCATGGCTGCAGTCACCATCTTCAATGATTTTGAAGTCCAGGAAAATAAAGTCTGTCACTGTTTCTATTGTTTCTCCATCTGTTTGCCATAAAGTGATGGGATCCAATGCCATGATCTTAGTTTTTTGAATGTGGAGTTTTAAGTCAGCTTTTTTACTCTCCTCTTTCACCTTCATCAAGACACTCTTTAGTTCCTCTTTGCTTTCTGCCTTTAGGATGGTGTCATCTGCATATCTGAAGTTATTGATATTTAGCCTCTTTCAATCGAGAACACTCTTCTGTCTTGTTGTACCATTTTTGTTAAGTTTCCAGGAGCATTCTATCAGTAAGGGCTTGTGTACCCATGGCCAAGAAAGACAAACTCTGTTAGGTGGTGTTTGTAGCAAAGTAAGTGTTTATGCAGGACATCCAGGCAGGGAGCGGGAGACAAGCCCTGACATTTGCTCCAACCTGGTCTTTGAGTTAGGGGGTTTTATAAAGGGGAAGAATGCAGAGACAAGGATTAATCATCATCTTGTGACATTCCTGAATGTAATTTCAGGAATCAGGATGTGTCTGGTTATGATTCTCTGGCCATGTGGTCCATAGCTCTGGGGTTTCTTAGCTCATTTTGCTCTGGAGAAACAACCTGCATTTGTACATTAATAATGATATCTGTAACAGCAATGTTAGTACATTAAAGATGTTATCAAAAACAGCAGTTAAAGCCATCTGACTCTGGTGGAGTAGTGTTCAGTTAGCACAGGATTGCAGTCCAAGGGGACAAGAAAGAAGTTTTGAATAGAGATATTAATCAGAAATTTGGTAAGGAGACTTGGTTTTAGAGGAATTCGGTTTCAATCCCCGCTCCTGTTTTAATTTACCATGAATCTTTGAGGAAACAAGACAACAATTGCTCTAGCTAATTCTTGCTGAAACAGGTCATTGTCCTGCCTCCTGGGAATTGACCCTGCTTTGGGATCTTCCATGTTTCAAGTACTGGATCTGAGTCTTTGATGATTTAAGGCTTTTAGTCCCTTGGTCCACCCTTTCGGGGCAACAGACCCAATTATGAGGAAGTGGAAGAGTGACGACTGGAAATTTAATAAGTTTCCGAAAGCAGATTTCATTCCCTGAGGAAAGAAGGAGAATAATCCTGAAGAACAGGCTGGCCTGGGCGCTTCTGGGGAGACTTGTTTTAAGCCTGATAGGCAGTTGTCTAATTTTATCTAAGTAGGTCTAACTTTGTAATCTGGCCACTAACATATAAAACACGTATGGCTACTGCACATACGTGTCCTTTTTCTGCTAAAATCTAATCTAAAGCAATTGTCTAGTACTATTCATGATAAAAAATTTAGTGGTTTATTCTGAGAGGCTGTAGTTTAAGCTCTATCATTTGTCACTACTACTGACTCGATGGATGCGAGTCTGAGTGACCTCCGGGAGCTGGTGATGGACAGGGAGGCCTGGCGTGCTACGGTTCATGGGGTCGCAAAGAGTCGGACACGACTGAGCGACTGATCTGATCTGATCTGATTCTTTTTTATTTTATTTATTTTTGGCTGTGCTGGGTCTTCACTGTGGCTCTTGGGCTTTCTCTAGTTGCAGTGAGTGGGGGCTGCTCTCATTGCAGAGCATGGCTGTAGAGTGCAGGCTCAGTGGTTGTGGCACTCGGGCTTAGTTGCCCCATGGCATGTGGAATCTTCCAGGACCAGGGATCGAACCTGAGTCCCTTACATTGGCAGGAGGATTCCCACTGAGCCACCAGGGAAGTCCTGTTACCACTATTCTCAAGAGAAAGATTTTATTGTTACCTTGAGACTATAATGCTGTAGTTGGCAGCTGCTGGCAGATATTGTTTTGAGAATTGATGGCGGTATCCTTGATTCTGATACACTTTAGGAAATTCAAGTTCACAGTAATACAGGCATTTGTCTGAAACCATGTCCATAAGGGCTGTCCAGCTTTGTTTTGATTTCTAAATGTATTTTTTCCTTAATGGTTAAAGCAGATGTACAATGTATAAGCCAGAATGACTTCCCTATACCTCAATATATGAACATTTCTGATGTCATTTCCTGTTTTGATTACAGATCATTTGCTAGGTCAAAATGTTTGCCCCTTGGTGCCAGGGTGGTTGGTCCATCATGTCCTGTGGTGCTAAGCCTACTTTTTTATATATATATATTTTTGCCTAGCTATCCACATTGGGAGGAACTGATCAGACATAGTGAACAAACTCAGAGGCATTTTAATGAGGAAACATTTTATAGGCTGTACATTTTATCAGTTGTACCAATTTGTCACAGAAACATTGTATTAATATGCTGCTTTTAGCATCACCTTAAGAAACATTGTATTAATATGCTGCTTTGAGCACCCACTTAAAACAAGCAGTGATGTGTTATGAGTAGCTACACTCTGTTACAACTTCACTGGACAGTTTTCTTTCCGTCTTAAATATTGGGGGTAACAGTATGGTTGGAAGTAAAAAAAAATTTTTTTTTCAGTGTTGTAGGAAGACAGACAATTTGTGAACTGTTCAGTCACATGAACTGGATGGGTCTCACAAGCCTGGCTCCAATTCTTGGATTAGCCACCTATCACTGCTGTGGTCTTGTCCTGATGTGGGTGTCTTTTGGCATTAGCAGGCCTTTCTATAGGCCAGTCCAACACAGAGCCCTTTCTTGAGTGGGAAATAATAAATTCAACAGTCAGTTCCCTTCAGTTTTGTTGCAGATGCACTTTTTAAGAATACCTGATGAAGGCCCTTTGATCTAGGTTTCAAACAGTCTTTAAGTGCTGCCTTTTCAAGTATACACAGTCTCCTGTTTGTAGTTCTTAGGGTATCTGATCTTCATCCAAAGATAGATTGACGTAATCAGCTTCAGAAGTAAACTTAAAGTGTCCTTCAATAATTCAGTTAAACTTTACACAATAATGTAACAACCATAGGAGGTGAGTATCTTTTGGAGGTGATCTTAGGCAGTAAATACAGATCTCAATCAACAAAACTAGGATTTAATATCTACTGAAACATAATCTTTTTTCTGGGCTTCAGTGTGTGTTTGCAGCCAAGTAAAAGTTTATTGAAGGGTGCCAAGCACGGGGGTGTGAGACAAGTCTCAGATCCATTGTGACCTGCTCTTTGAGTTAGGTTTTGTTGTTGTTGCTTTAAGAGGAAGCACAAACTGAAATTGTACGGCTCAGGGAGCCCCTGTCCTGGCTGACCTACTGGTAGGTGGGGCTGGGACACAAGGCTACTGGCCAGGGCGTCCCAAGGGTCCTGGTGTTAGTGCTGGCCCATTGGTGGGCAGAGCCAGGTTCTGCTATGAATGGCTGAGGGCCCAGGGTCCCAGAGCTGGTGTTGTCCTGCTGTTGTATGGGGCCAGATTCTGGGGCAGGTAGCTCAGGAGCCCCAGGTTGCTTGAGGCTGGTACCAGCCAGCTGGTGGGTGATCCAGGTCCCAGCCTGTCTGGCAGCGGGGTTGAGGTGGTCCTGCAGCTGATCCCCACACACTGGGGAGTGAGGCAGTGTCTTAGGGCCATTGCTGAACCACTGGTGGCTGGAGCCAGGTCCAGGGGTTTCTGGCAGAGGGCCTGGGGTTTCCAGAACTGGTATCAGCCCACTGGTGGGTGGAGCTGTGTCCTAGGGCCTTTGTTGCAGGGTCCTGGGAGTCCTGGAGTTGGAGTCAGTCACTGGTGGACTAGCCATGGGGCCCCAGGGGTCCCAGAGCTAAAACCAGCCCACAGGTGGGTCCTGGACCCTCTGGTTGGTGGGGCCAGGTCCCTGGGGAGTCTGCTGATTGATACTGGGTATCCCAGGACTGGTGCCAGCTGACTGATGGGTGGGTCCAGGTACTGTGCTAATCGGCTAGAGGGAAGATTCCAGAAGCACATGCACCAGCAGCAGTGTCCTTGTAGAATGAGCTCCTCAGAAGGGCTGCTGGTAGGTGGGTCCCAGTCTCTCCTGCCCCTCCAGGAGGCTCTCCCGGATCTACAGGTGCGTCTGACTCAGGTTCCTTTCAAATGACTGCTCCTGCCCTGGGTCTCAGAGCATCGGGGATTCCATGGGCACCCTGTCAGTCGAGTCTGTTTCCTACACCCGCTGACTCTCCCAAAGGAAGTCCCACCGGCCTTCTTCTGGGTGTTGGTCTTCCTGATGTAGAACCTCTAGGTTGGGGAGCTCAGAATCCCCACTCCTCCGGGTGAATCTCTGCAGTTGTAATCATCCTCTTGTTCGTGGGTTGCCTACCTAAAGTAGGTCTCGACTGCATCTCTGCTTATCTTGTCGTGGTTTCTTTTCTATACCTTTGTATCTTTAGTTGTAGAAGATCTTTTCAGCTAGTTTTTGGGTCATTCTCATGGACAGTTGCTTTGTAAGTATTTGTAGCTTTTGTGTGCTCATGAGAGGAGGTGAGCCAGGGTCTTCCTACTCTGCCATCTTGGCCATTCAGCCAAGTATTTTTTTTTTTTTTAATATACCACAACTGACTCAAGAAAAAATATATAATAATATAACCTCCCTACTAGAACTCCCCTAGATGAGATGGCTTCACTGCTGAATTATGCAATACCTTGTTTGAAGCCAACATTACTCTGATACCAAAGGCAAAGATATCACAAGAAAGGAATGTTACAGATCAATATCCATATGTATTTTTCCAGATGCTTGGGAAAGAGGAAATGTGATTGGTGAATACCTAGCTATCCTCTCCCACAGTGACTCATCTGTGATTTTTACAGGTTTGCAAATGACCCCTTCTAAACTAAATTCTCTCCAAATTATGGAAAATACACAATTTCAGAAAATGTTAGAATTAAATTACGTCCATTGTAGAAGGTAATTGAATGTTGCTAATATTTCTGTGCTCTACAATAACCTAAATTAAAATGGTTCTTTAAAAGAAAAAACTGCCATCAAATTTGGATGCTGAAAATATTTATAACAGATACAGAGTTGACCTGCGGCTTTATAGTTCATCTAGAAAGTCATCAGCAGGTTTCAATACATACGAAAAGACTACCCTGGGATTGCAAGAACAGTGGTCCTCTAAGTGTGATTTCCAGATCAATAAATCAGCTCATCTGGGAATTTATTAAAATGTGTATTTATGGGTCCCAATCTGTATCTACATATACAGTGATATATTGAATTCTGGGCGTGGGACCCAGCTTTATATGTTTTTATAAACCTTCAACGTGACTCTCATGTATTCTAAACTTTGAGAACTACTGGCTGAAAAAGATCTCTCTTCTGGTCAAAAAAAAAAGGTCAAAACCTTGCAAACTCAAGAGAATGAGAAGGCAAGACACACAAATCGGGAGAAAATAATTGCAAAACACGTATCTGATAAGACTCTTGTCAAAACAAAGAATTCTCAAATACACAACAACAAGAAGAACAAATCAGTTTAAAAATGGGCCAAAGATCTGAAGGAGCTTCTCTGGTGGCTCAATGGTAAGGAACCTGCCTGCCTATGCAGGGTTCCATCCCTGGGTCAGGAAGATCTCCTGGAGAAGGAAATGGCAACCCACTCTAGTCTTCTTGTTGGGAGAACCCAATGAACAGAGAAGCCTGGCAGGCTACGGTCCACGGGGTCTGAAGAGTCGGATACAACTTAGTGATGGAACAACAGCAAAGATCTGAACTGATACCTTAACAAAGAAGACACACAGATGGCAAATAAGTGTATGCTGCTTAACATCAGATATCATCAGAAATGTAAATTACAACAGGGTAACACCACAAACCCTTTAGTATGTCTAAAGCTAAACACAGACTACACCAGATGGTGATGCGGGTGTGGAGGGACAGGGACTCTCCTTCTGTGCTGGTGGAAGTGCAAGATGGTACAGCTACTTTGGATGACAGTTTGATGGTTTCTTACAAAACTAAACGTATTCTTACTGTGTTTACCGCCAGCTGTGGTCCTATATATGTTTACCCAAAGGGGTTGAAAACTTATGTCTATTGAAAAACTTGGACATAAATATTTATAGCAGCATTATTCATAATTGCCAGAAATTGAAAGAAATCCAGGTGTTTCTGTGTAGGTAAGTGGGTAAATTAACTCTGGTACATTCAGACAATGGGATATTATTCAGCACTAAAAGCTGTGAGCTATGAAGACATGGAAGAATCTTAAAGGCGTATTCCTAAGTGAAAGAACCCAATCTGAAAAGGCTATATACTGTATGATTCTGACACAGGACATTTAGTAAAGGCTACAACTGTGAGGATGGTAAAATGCTCAGGGGTTCCCAGGGTGCAGGAGATGAGTAGGTGAGGCACAGAAGATTTTTAGGTCAGTGAAAACCCCCTGCATAATATTTTAAGGATGAATGTGTGTTAGTACACGTGCTTCTAGACCCACAGGATGTATAACCCCAAGAGTGAACCCTCAGGTAAACTATGGATTTTGGATGATTGTGATGTGTAAGTGTAACTTCATCTGTTATAAAAAATGTACCACTCTGATGGGGCATGCGGATAATGGTGGTGGGGGGGGGTTGCTATGTACATGTGGCAAGGTAAGTCGCTTCAGTCGTGTCTGACTCTGTGTGACCCCACAGACGGCAGCCCACCAGGCTCCCCAGTCCCTGGGATTCTCCAGGCAAGAACACTGGAGTGGGTTGCCATTTCCTTCTCCAATGCATGAAAGTGAAAACTGAAAGTGAAGTCGCTCTGTTGTGTCTGACCCTCAGCGATCCCATGGACTACAGCCTTCCAGGCTCCTCCATCCATGGGATTTTCCAGGCAAGAGTGCTGGAGTGGGGTGCCATTGCCTTCTCCATACATGTGACAGCAGAGAGTATATGGGAAGTCTCTTTATCTTACTCTCAGTTTTGCCTGGAACCTAGAACTGTTCTTAAAAGAAGTCTAAAAAAGACATTAGGGGGAGAGCTGGTGAGATAAAAAATAGTCTGGTAACTTCCTTGGTGGGCCAGAGGTTTAGAATCCACTGCCAGTGCAGGGGACATGGGTTCAGTCCCTGAGAGAAGAATTAAGATCCCACATTCTTCAGGGCAACTAAGCCTGCATGCCACAACTAGAGAGCCTGCACGCTGCAGCGAAGACCCAGTGCAGCAAAAAAAGAAGAAAAAAGACTGAAATTTAGTTAATATACCAATGTAAATTTCTTGGTTTGGCCAATGTACCTCGGTATGTAAGACATTAACATTAGAGGGAGCTGGATGAATTGTTTGTGCAAACTCTCTAATTATCTCTGCAACTTTTCTGTAAATCTAAAATTATTTCATTATAGAAAGTTTATTCACACAAACAAAAACTCACTACAAACCCTAAGTAGATAGCTAGAGTATAGGAGGCTCCCATGACCAGTTCAGCACAGTGCATAACAAACTCAACAAGGTACATATGGTTTTTGAGAAAGCGTAATCTCCCAATCTGGGTCCTGGGAAATTTCTCAGAAAATACAGAAATGTTTACATATGTTCACCAAAATACATGAGTAATACCTCTTGCAGAGAAAAACGTTGTAAGGAAGAATCAATGAAGGTGAGAGGGAAAAAATGAACAAAGGGTCAGGGAAAGGAAAGCTAAGAGGCAAGAGAGCAGCATGATTTTTTTTTTTTTTAATTTAGTTTGAGGATTTCCCTGGTGGTCCAGTAGAATCCCTGGCTTTCCTGGTGGCACAGGTTGTAAAGAATCTGCCTGCAATATGGGAGACCAGAGTTCGATCCCTGGGTTGGGAAGATCCCCTGGAGAAGGGAATGGTTACCCACTCCAGTATTCTGGCCTGGAGAATTCATGGACTGTATAGTCCATGGGGTTGCAAAGAGGTGGACACAACTGAGCGACTTTCACTTTCACTGGTGATCTAATGGTTAAGAATCCACCTCGCAGTGCAGAGGACTCAGGTTCGATCCTGATCAGGGAACTAAGATCCCACATACTGTGGGGCAACTAAGCCCATGTGTCTCAACAAAAGACCCCACAAGATGCAACAAAGATCCTGAAATGGCCCAAAACAAAAAAATCTTAAAAATTCAATTTGTTAAGTTCACTTGCTTAGAATTGTTCATGGACTTTCAGCTGTCCCAAATTTGAAAACTCCTTAACCTAAGTTACAAGGACCTCTGTGATTCAAGCTCTGCCAAGTTCTTCCCCCAACTCGGCTGCTGTCTTGTGCAGGAAGGCTGGGAAGACCTGATGTTGGGGGGCTTTGACAGTCCATCTCCTTCACAAGCTGTCCCTTAGACATTCAGTCTTGCCCCCCAGTTCACACTAAGAGCTGCCCACCCACAAAACTCCTTCTTCACCTTTTGATTTCAGGTGTCTTACTACCTTATTCTTTCTCCCAGCACCCTGTTTATTTATTTTATTCTGAGTGACAGTGTTGAACATTTTATCCATGTCCTCCTCGACTTTGATTTATTTTCCTCCACTATTTGAGGTCAGAAATGAAATCTGGACTCACACCGTTATCCCCAGGACCCTGGACAGCACCAGGCACAGCCTGGATTCTCATTAAGCCTGTTGAGTGGATGATGGGAGGGTGTGGCATTAGGGAGGGGTAGGGTGGGGGCATGATTTTGTTAAAATTTTGCTTAAATATTAGGCCTCTAAACCCAGCAGATATATAAGACTACAGTTCAGAGTCAGGCAACACCTGGTCGAATCACTGTGCTTCTCAAGGATTTCTCATGGAAGGTAAGCTGGGTGAAGGCAATGCATGCTGAAGATGCTAGAGGTTGACTAGTTGGGTTGCGATAAACTAAGGTGAGAGGGATGAGTTTGTGGTAATCTCTGAATTTTGCCAACACTGGCTCATCAGTTTGGGGAGCCATTGGGTTATACCAGCAGGGAGCATTTGAAAAACTTAGTGCTTACTGCATGACAGGTCAGTAAATCGACAGACGATTTTCTTTTTGTTTTTGGCTGTGCTGGGTCTTTGTTGCTGCTTAGGGCTTTCTCTAGTCGTGTCGAGTGGAGGCTGCTCTTAGTTGTGGTGTCGGGGCTTCTCGTTGCTTCTCTTGTTGAAGAGCACAGGCTCTAGGGGCTTTGAGGGATGTGGAATCTTCCCAGACCAGGGATCGAACCCGTATCCCCTGCATTGGCAGGCAGATTCCTATCCCCAGGGAAGTCTACAGACAAGTTGTTGAGACAAGGAATATCGACTTTATTCAGAAAGCTGGCAGACCAAAAGGATGGTGGACTCGAATCCCAAAGAACCTCTGTGTCTGAGTTACAATTCAGGCTTTTTTTATTCTAAAAAGGGAGGAAGTAATGTCAAGCACTTCCTGGTTCCCATCAACCTCAGAAGGGAATGTGTTAATGACGTTCCCGCAGTTATCCTCAGGTGAGCCTGGTTAAGATATTTCTATATGGTAAACAAAGATATTTTAGCTTAATGATCATTACCTGGGAGGGTTCCCAGAGATGGGCTGTTATGTATAATTTAAGCTTTTGGGAACATTCCTTTCGTGATCTAACATGTAGTAGAAAATTACATCACCAGTAATGTAAGTTTTTGTTTCCCCACCTCCTTTTTAACAAGTGGTACTGTCATACTTTTAAATGTCAACCGTTTAGTGGTGTTCTGAAAACAAAATTCAACTGAGTAAATTTTAAAGATTTTATTGGCTTTATTCAGTGATTCATGAATCAGGCAGGATCCAGTCTGCTGCTGCTGCTGCTAAGTCGCTTCAGTCGTGTGCGACTCTGTGCGACCCCATAGACGGCAGCCCACCAGGCTGCCCCGTCCCTGGGATTCTCCAGGCAAGAACACTGGAGTGGGTTGCCATTTCCTTCTCCAATGCATGAAAGTGAAAAGTGAAAGTGAAGTCGCTCAGTCCTGTCCGACCCTCAGCCACCCCATGGACTGCAGCCCTCCAGGCTCCTCTGTCCATGGGATTTTCCAGGCAAGAGTACTGGGGTGGGGTGTCATTGCCTTCCCTGAGGATCCAGTCTAGCATTTCAAAAGGAGCTCAGAGGAGCTGTGTAAAATGAATGATTTGTATTGTACAGGCAGAAGGGAATAGGAGCTAGGTTATACAAGGCAGAAAATCAGATTATTACAGGAACGAGGTTATACAAGGTGGGAAATCAGATTATTGCAGGCTTACTTCCCTTTATGAGATAGCAGGGGTCTATCAGGCAGTTACCTAACTAGTACTGATTGAGCAATTCCTGATTGATGGGCTTAAGATTCCATTTCTGGGAGAGCTGAAAGAGTAAATTAAGTCTGTTGGCAGTGTGGAGCATAAGTGACTCCATTTTGGGCCTTTTGTTTGTAATAGTGGGTCTATGAAATTTGATCCAGTTCTATTTCTTTATTAACCAATGGAATTGAGACTCTTTACTCTATTTTAAAGTCTATTTTGCTTTTCTCTTTTGCTAATTTCCTACTTTTTTCCCTTTGACGTTTTTCTAGTGTTTTTTCCCCCTCCCTTTGAGGCTTAGTAGAACATTTTTGTTGTATTCTGGACACCAACAATTTATTTCTTATACTGGTTGCAGATGTACATGTACGTGTACTCAGTCATTATGTACATGTACTCAGTCATGTCTTGACTCTGCGATTGCATGGACTGTACCCCACCAGGTTCCTCTGTCCACAGAATTTCCCAGGCAAGAATACTGGAGTGGGTTTCCATTTCCTCCCCCCAGGAATCAGCTCTGCTTGCTTTCCAGGCCTGTTGTATAGGACTCAACCTGGAAGTTCCCCTTGTCACCCTCTTGTGTGGATTCTCCTTTCTTCCACACAAATTCTCCCTTGTTTGTGACCACCACCCCGCAACCCCTGCACTGGGTGGCATGGGAGATCTTAGTTTTTGACCAGGGATTGAACCCATACCTCCGTGCATGGGAAGCTCAGATTCTTAACCTCTGGACCACGAGGGAAGGCCCCTCCCTCTTGTTCTTTATTTTGCTGAGTTGAACTATATCCTCAAGTAGCACATGAAATAAGTTGGTTGAACCTATGAGTATCTGAATGTATCTTTATTCTGTTCTCACGTGGAAGGATAAATTTGACTGTGTAGAGAATTTTATCTTGAAAGTCATTTCCTTAAGAATGTAACATTAAAGTCCCCAACTATTACTGTGTTGCTGTATACTTCTCCCTTTATTTCTTTACTACTTACTTTCTATATTTATGTCCTCCTATGCTGGAAGAAACACAGTTGGAATCAAGACTGCTGGGAGAAATATCAATAACCTCAGATATGCAGATGACACCACCCTTATGGCAGAAAGTGAAGAGGAACTAAAAAGCTTCTTGATGAAAGTGAAAGTGGAGAGTGAAAAAGCTGGCTTAAAGGTCAACATTCAGAAAAAGAAGATCATGGCATCTGGTCCCATCACTACATGGGAAATGGATGAAGAAACAGTGTCAGACTTTGTTTTTCTGAGCTCCAAAATCACTGCAGATGGTGACTGCAACCATGAAATTAAAAGACGCTTACTCCTTGGAAGGAAAGTTATGACCAACCTAGATAGCATATTCAAAAGCAGAGACACTACTTTGCCAACAAAGGTTCGCCTAGTCAAGGCTATGGTTTTTCCTGTGGTCATGTATGGATGTGAGAGCTGGACTGTGAAGAAGGCTGAGCACTGAAGAATTGATGCTTTTGAACTGTGGTGTTGGAGAAGACTCTTGAGAGTCTCTTGGACTGCAAGGAGATCCAACCAGTCCATTCTGAAGGAAATCAGCCCTGGGATTTCTTTGGAGGGAATGATGCTGAAGCTGAAACTCCAGTACTTTGGCCACCTCATGCGAAGAGTTGACTCAATGGAGAAGACTCTGATGCTGGGAGGGATTGGGGACAAGAGGAGAAGGGGACGACAGAGGATGAGATGGCTGGATGGCATCACTGACTCAATGGAGGTGAATTTGAGTGAACTCTGGGAGATAGTGATGGACAAGGAGGCCTGGCGTGCTGCGATTCGTGGGGTCGCAAAGAGTTGGACACGACTGAGCGACTGATCTGATCTGATGCTGGGGGCAGAAATGTCTACAAATGTATCTTCTTGTTGGATCGACGCCTTTATCCTTCTGTAATGCCCTTTTTGTCTTTTGTTACAGTCTTTTGTTTTAAAGTGTATTTCTTCTGATACAAGTATTGCTGCCCCAGCATTCTCTTCCTTCTCATTGGCCCTGCTGTTGTTGTTCGGTCACTTAGTTGTGTCCGACTCTTTGCAGCCCCGTCGACTGCAGCTCACCAGGCCTCCCTGTCCTTCACCATCTCCTGGCGCCTGCTCAAACTCATGTCCATTGAGTCGGTGATGTCATCCACCCATCTCGTCCTCTGTCATCCCCTTCTACTTTCAGTCTTTTTCTCCATCAGTGTCTCTTCCAGTGAGTCAGCTCTTCTCATTAGGTGGCCAAAGTACTGGAGCTTCAGCATCAGTCCTTCCAGTGAATATTCAGGGTTGTATTTCTTTAGGATTGACCCCTTGGCATGGTATATCTTTTTTGATCCTTTCACTTTCATCCTCTGTCTGCAGTTTTGAAGTGTATCTTTTATAGACAGCATATAAAAGGCATATATTAATAGAAGCTTTAAAAAAATCCATTTAGCCACTTAGGTTTTTTGATTGGAGAGTTTATTCCATTTACATTTAAAGTAATTATTGATGGATGTGTAATTGCCATTGCAAAAATTGTTTTCTGGCCTTTTTTGTAGTTCCTCCTTCTCTTTCTCTCTTACCTTGTGGCTTGATTGTTTTCTTTAGTGTTCTGTTTATATCTTTTCTCATTTTCTTTAGGTATCTAGTATAAGTGTTTGTTGTTACCATGAAGTTCACATATATAATATCCTATATATTTTAACCCCCCCCCCAACATTTTATATTTGTATGACACATTTTACATCTTTTTATTTCATGTATCTCTTGACAGGTTATTAATCTTGAATTGATTTTACTACTGTGTCTTTTACTCTTCCTGCTTGCTTTGTATGTGACTTATCCACTTCTTTTATTATTGAATATATATATATATTTAAAAAAATACTTATTTGGCTGCATTGGGTCTTACTTGCAGCATGCAGGATCTTTTATTGCCATGCAAGGACTCTCTAGTTGTGGTGTACCAGCTCCAGAGCATGTGGGCTGAGTAGTTAAATGGACTCATGGACTCAGTTGCTTGGCAGCGTGTGGGGTCTTAGCTCCCTGACCGGGGCTCAAACCCATGTCCCCTGCATTGCAGGGCAGATTCTTACCACGGGACCAATGGACAGCTCCCTTGGAAATATTTTTTAGGAAAGATTTTCATCTATTCTCTTTTAACAGAAAAACGAAATTCAACTCAGCGATTCCGCACACGCTTTAATGAAGAACAGCTAGGAGCACTAAGAGATGTATTTGAAAGGACCAGGTACCCACATTGGTTACTCATAAGAACACTTGCTTCAACTACTCATCTTGATGCATCAGTTATAAAGGTATGTACCTGAGATCTGTCTCTATATAGCTAGATGGCACACCTAACCCAGAGTTTCACACACATTTAGTCACCATGTAATTCTCATTGCTTGAAAAACTGCTGTGTGCCAGGACAGATGTTAAGCATTTTATATACTTATTCCACATTTTTTTTGAAGAACAAGAGTCACAGAGAGGAATCATCTTCCAAGAATTATAAACAGTATAGCTAGAATTTGAACCCAGGCCTTTCTGACTCCAGACCCACAGTGCTAGATGAGATCCTTTGGTGATGGAATTGGGTCTGTTCCTGTTTATTTCTAGATTCTCCTTAATCACAACATTCAGTTATCTATATACCTTGTGGCTAAGTTCCCTTAGAGTACTCGGCATAAGAACCGCTGGACGAATCCTGAAGGCACCCCAAGCTACACTCCCACTCCGTATTCTCAGGCTTCAGAATCCTCTCTGAGAACGCAGAGTATCCTCCAAGACAAAACCCACTTTCTAAATACACGTCCTGTTCTTGGCTGAAAGCAGTCTGTCCTGTCGTGCCCGTTGCCAGCGCAATCCTATGCCCCCTTTGCTTCCTGGATTCCAGGACCAGGAGAGGATAGAATTTTCCTCACTCAAATCAAACGTGAAGACATGTGAGAGTAACTTTCATATACCAGAACCAACCAAATTTCTGGAGTATATGAGGATTCTCCTTTGGCTGCTTCCCCCTCTTATTAACCTGCTCATCTCTTCCCTCTCCAGACTTGGTTTAAAAACCAACGTGTCAAAAGGAGGAGGGAGGAGAATCAGACTCGGCAAAATCCATCACCAGGAGACCCACACCAGGTTGTCTCAGTGAAGGAGGAAGAAATGCCCTTACCGGGCACTTCCGGAAGTACTCATCCCACGAGTCTCAGCCTTGCAGGTGATTCTCATGGCGAGCTACCTGAGCTTTCTTGTGCTGAGCAGTGTGAAGGGGCTGCTGCCACTCCACGCCCTTCATCCTGCAGTTTCCTGACTGCTATAAGTCTCAGAGAATCTGATCTTCCTTGGGCCTCCAGTCCTTATGACATAGATCAACTTATACAGTTATACGACTTACCTGGGGATGATGACCCCAGCAGTCTGGATCAGTACCTCTTCCCAGCGTGCTCCAGCTGGGGGACTGTGGCCGGCACTGATCACCATCATGATGGAGAACACAGCTACAATCCTGAGAAAGTTCCGTTCCGTGATCCAAATAATTTTTAAAATGGTTTTATTTATTTATGTTTGGCTGTGCTGGGTCTCTGCTGCTGCATGGGCTTTTCTCCAATTGCAGGGGACGGGAGCTGCTCTCTAGCTGTGGTGCTGGGGCTTCTTGTTGCAGTGGCTGCTTTTGCTATGGAGCACAGGCCCTAGGTGTGCGGGTTCAGTAGTTGCGGCTCCCTTCTGTCCTCTAAGCGCCTCCTCAACCAAATTTTAGTATAAAGGGCAGTCATCAGGTATCTTTGGACAAACAGCAGAAACTAGCTAGTTCTCCTAGTTTGTCCCAGTTGAGCTATCTCCATTAATACTATGTAAAAATACCTATTTTTCATGGTTGTCTTTGTCTAAAACAAATAAACAAAAAAAACAAACAAAGAACAATTAGGGACCTCTGTAGTAACACCAGAAGGGTTAGGACTCCACACTTCTAATGCAGGGGACATGGGTTCAATCCCTGGTTGGAGAACTAAGATCCCACATGCCGCATGGCACAGCTGAAAAAAATAAATACCCAAATAACAACCCCCCACCCCTGCAAAGTGCATTTAAGAGTGTGACATTAGCAATAGATTGGATGAGGAGGTCCCAGCACTTGCACCTGACAAAAAACCCCAATGATTTAATAATTAGCCACTGATGAAAATAGCTCTGGGAGAGCTCTGGAGTTCAGTTACTACTCAGCAGGGTAGCAGGCACATGAAAGATGCTCAACATGGCTTATCATCTGGGAAATGCAAATCAAAACTGCAGTGAGGTATCACCTCACCCCCAGTGAGCATGGCTGTCATCTGAAAGACCACAAGAAATGTTGGCGAGGACAGGGAGAAAAGGGGAGCCTTCAGACACAAGAGCACATCCCCATGAGAAATGGAAGCCTTTAACCCGTGTCACCACATAGCTTGCGGCCAAGACTGATCCCTGTGGCTGTGACCTCGCACTAGAACAACGAAGAGCAGGCAGGCCTTGTGCACTTTCACCAAGGAGTGCCAAGGAACCCTGGGGCTGTCGGTGACACCGGAAGCTTTTGCCACCGAGGACTCCCCAAGTCTTCCCGCATGTGAATCCCAGCTGACGGAACTGTGAGGCATCCATGCCTGAGCCTTCAAGAGCAGGAGCTGATGCTGCAGCTTCATCAAACACTGGCACTCACCTATGGTGTGAAAACCCATATCGCTGATCAGAGGATGTGACTGCCTGTTGACCTGTGAGATGGACCTAGCCAGCGAGGGACTCCTCGCCCCATCTTCTGTCCTTTGCACGTCCATTCTGCCTGCATTTCCCAAATCGGGGGCTGTCACAAGAATGCAGTCTTGAGAGAGTAATGTGTTGCTGAGACCACCTGGACTGAATACATGACTGAACCCAGTTAAGGCCTCCATATGAACATTTTAAGATTTGGTGGGTGGATGTGGAGACCTACTTGTCTTGTGTCCACCCAGGATGAGCTTTGTAATTAAGTTTCTTTGTTCATTTAAGCTGCCACCCACCAGTCTGTTGTGATCTGCCTCTTTCTTCACTCTCTTCTGGGGACCAATTTATGAATCATTAGGTCGGTACTAAGAAATGGAATGAGTGAAATGGAACTTGATTAAAACTAAGGTGGTTAAAAAAAAAAAAAAACTTAAGGTGCAATCCAGTACTACAAAGATTGGGTGGGCCAAAAGGACTCCCCTACTGTCCCGACAGCTCTGTTTTCTCTAGTTCAGAAAAAAATTTAAAAGTCAAAGACGATAATGAGAAATCTGACCTGCCATCACTTTGAGCATAGGTTAGGCAGAATGATCCAAATGAAGATTGACAAAGAGTTAGGGTCTCTTCGCTGGGGACCCAAAGCCTTTTTACACAACAGTGAGTAAAAAGGGTCAGTGGTGGAAAGAGAAGTTTCCAAGTCTCTGTGATGTGTGAGCCCCACCAGCTGGGAAACCAGAACCCAGTGGTGAAGTCCTGATGTGAACTGTAATGAGACTGAGAACATAAATGTGAAGGGCTGATGGGATTACAGAAGGTGGGACATTTAAATAGGCAGCAGGTAAAGAAGTTGTGTCTCCTTTGCCTGAATGCTTTATGGGAAAGGATATTACTTCAGGTCATGAAACACATCCCCTGCTGCTGCTGCTGCTGCTGCTGCTGCTAAGTCACTTCAGTCATGTCTGACTCTCTGCGACCCCATAGACAGCAGCCCACCAGGCTCCCCCGTCTCTGGGATTCTCCAGGCAAGAACACTGGAGTGGGTTGCCATTTCCTTCTCCAATGCATGAAAGTGAAAAGTGAAAGTGTGTTTAAAAAGTCAAACTGGCAATCGAATCCTATCGGAGGCTACAGTTAAGAATGTAAGGTTTGGTTGAAATAGTGTGACAGTTTGGAGGTGAACAGTTACATTTCAACAGTCTTTATGTAAAGTGGTTGCATTTCCTTTACCTGATTGTGTTATAGGGTGGACATTGTATCTGACTGGGAAATGGTACTCCTACCAAGGACCATAAAACAGAGGGCACATACATTCGCCCTTCTACACTATTAGTTAAAAATGCTAAATAAGAATGAGTAACATTGCATGTCCCAGGGGTGGGTCATTGGAATAGAGAATTTCCGCTTGAGAGGCAAGCTTGCTATTCCTTTAAAAAAATTTTTTTATTTGGCCACATTGGGTCACGCTGTGGCACATGGGATATTTCTTGTGGTGCATGGACACTAGTTCCAGCACTCTGGCTTAGTTGCCCTGCAGCATGTGGGACCTTAGTTCCTGGACCAGGTACTGCACCTGTGTCTGGTGCATTGCAAGGTGGAATCTTCACCACTGGACCACCAGGGAAGTCTCAAGCTTGCTATTCATATTAGCTGGCTAATGGATACACTGGAAACTGTCCCTTTGACTAAAGGATTTGAAATAATCTTGGGACCCGAAATAGCCATGATATTTTGGATGATGTTGAAGAATTGCTCTAAGGGGAATGGCTGTACTTAGAAGAATGTATAACAAAATGAAAATGGTTTATACCAGAACATGCTGCCTGGGGGATGCAAGGAGGAGGTATAATCAGGCAGCCTCTTTAACCCTGGGACTCACTTTGGAACCATGCGAAGATAGTGCTGTATCATGACATGGATGGTGCTGTATGTGTAGCATAAACTGGCCAACAAAGAGCTGCTAGATCTGTGTGGACCACGGTTCCAAGGTAAATGGACAGCATCTTGCTTGGAAAGACCACTGCTCTGGTCAAAGGAAATTAAAAATAAGGTCAGTGGGCTGCACTGCATGCATCTTCCTAGCAGGATAAACGTATTAAACAGTGGCAAAGGTTCCTGCATTTCATTTTTTTTTGTTATGTATTTGCGCTGGGTCTTCGTTGCAACATGTGGGATCTTCCATCTTTGTTAGGGCGTGTTGGATCTAGTTCCCTGGCCAGGATGGAACCCGGACCCCCTGCATTAGGAGTGTGGAGTCTTAGCCACTGGACCACCAGGGACATCCCTGCATTTTGGTTTTGCCGACTCATTGGCGGTACCCAGTGGCTTGGCTGTGTGGTCAGCCAGGGGGCAGTGGTTACCTGGCCTCTGAAAGGATACTGAGATGAGGTGTCATAGAAATCACTATGGGAATTTGAAGGGTGTATTAAAATAAGGCCTATCTCTGCTCCTCCACTCTTATAGGTTTGCAAGATGTTTGGATTCAACACACCGATATCCGTGTGCTTGCTTCACCTCAGTCTGTGAAATGAGTGGGTCTGGAAGCACTGCTGTGCCGCAGAGATGGGCTGAACCTAGACCTGTTCATCTTGCTCCATGTGAGACAAGCAAAGCCAACAAGAGCTGTCCTTCTGCCAGCAAAGAGACTGAGACTGCAGGTGAAAATGTGGCCTTTCCTTGGGGCAAAAACCTTGATCATAGCTGGAGCATGAGATGTGACTACACATGCTGGGAACAGGGATGGTTGCTAAGCAGAAAACTGTACTATAATTTATTATTATTTTTGATATTTACTTCCTTGACTGCACTGGGTCGTAGTTGCAGCAACATGAGATCTTTGTCAAGGTGCCTGGGCTTAATTGCCCCGAGGTATGTGGGATCTTAGTCCCTTGATCAGGGATTGAAACCACATCCCCTGCATTGCAAAGCAGATTCTTTTTTTTGGCTGTACTAGGTCTTGTTGCTTTGCATAGGCTTTTCTCTAGTTGGGGCGAGTGGGAGCTGCTCTTCATTGCAGAGCTTGGGCTTCTCGTCGCGTGGGCTTCTCTGGTTGTGCAGCACAGGCTCTAGACCCCGGGCTTGCGTAGTTGAGGAGCAGAGACTCAGTGGTCGTGGTGCATGGGCTTAGTTGCTCCACGACATGTGGGATCTTCCCGGACCAGGGATCAAACCCACGTCCCCGGCATTGCAAGGTGGACTCTCGGCCACCGGACCACCAGGAAGTACAGGACTGAACTCAACCTGTGGGATCTGATGCTGCGTCCAGGTCCATCATGTCAGAACCATGTTAAAATTGTAGAACTCCTAGCTGGTGTGTGAGAATTTCTTGGCATTGGGAAAACCCACACACACCTGGAGCCAGAAGTGAAGTATTGAAGTTCGAGGAGAAGCAGGAGTTTTCTTTACATTCCTGTGTGTAGGAAACCCCAAAGAGTCAGAACTTCAGAATGAATAAATTTGGTAAAGTTGCAGGATACAAAATCTACAGGTATTAGGCACATCTCTATATACAAACAACAGATTATCTGGAAAGAATTTTAGATAGCACTCCCATTCCCAACAGCAACAGAAGTAAAATTCTTAAGAATGTACTTAACCAAACAGGTGAAAGACTTGTACACTGAAATTTATAAAAATCAGGAAATAGGTTAAAATTAAATAAGGCCCAGTTAAATGGAAAGATGACCAGTATTCATGGATTGGAAGAATTAATATTGTTTATACTTGAATTATAAATATAAACAAGAATTAACTTGTTTATACTTCCCAAAGTGATCCACTCTCCAGAAGTCACTTCATGAACATAAAAGTCATTTTTATGGCTCATCTCAGGAAATGCCAAGGGTTTTATGCCAAGAGCTTTGTGCTAGGAACAGGAACAAAGATCTCATATGTATTTCTTATTATAGATAACAGTACCTCAATTTAAGTGCTCAGGTGCTTGGAAAAGAGTACAGAAGTTCAGACAAATCAGAAAATTGTAGAACAGGAATTCTGGACTATAAGGAGAAGTTTTGAAGGAGATTACAGAGGAGGTGAGCTACAATTTTGGTTCTTCCCTGTACAACATGTCCCATCTTCCCCTTCAGAAACCAACTGTTAATTGAGTTAGACTCCCCCTACCTAAAGTTTGAGAGGCAGGCTGAATTTGACCAGGACAATAGTGAGCAAAAGCATGTTGAAAAGTCTGTGCATAACAGACGAAGAGAGGGAAAGACAGGGGAGAGTCAGAGTGGAGAGAGGGTCTCTGTCACAGAGTTGAGGATGGTGTGCGGGCAGGAGGGACTGAGACATGAAAAAGGACCTACCTGGTGGTCCAGTGGTCAAGACTTTGCCTTCCAGTGCAGGGGTGCAGGTTTGATCCCTGGGCAGGGACCTAAGGTCCACATGCTTCTTGGCCAAAAACTCAAAACATAAAACAGAAGCAATACTGTAACAAACTCAGTATGGACTTTAAAATGGTCCACATAAAAAAAAATCTTAAACAATAAAAGAGGAGAAATAGTAATAAAGGAGAGTATAAAAGACGGAATAGAAACAGCTGGATTTATGGAGCAGTGCTCAGCCCTGGGATTTCTTTGGAAGGAATGATGCTAAAGCTGAAACTCCAGTACTTTGGCCACCTCATGCGAAGAGTTGACTCATTGGAGAAGACTCTGATGCTGGGAGGGATTAGGGGCAGGAGGAGAAGGGGATGACAGAGGATGAGATGGCTGGATGGCATCACTGACTCGATGGATGTGAGTCTGAGTGAACTCTGGGAGTTGGTGATGGACAGGGAGGCCTGGCATGCTGCGATTCATGGGGTCTCGAGGAGTCGGACATGACTGAGCGACTGATCTTCTTCTTCTGATAGGAGATCAGCGGGAAGGGCCAGCACTGACTCAGACTTGGATGTTTAAAGTGAAGCTGGTCCACCTGAACCCACTCAAGGTGATGGCGATGTCCTGAATGCGTGTGGAAGGCAGGCTGGGGAAGGAGGTCACTTGGAGGTGAGTGGTTAGAGGGATAAACTCATCACCCACCTGAATTCAACTTACTCTGGGTTATGGGGAGAGCCTGCGGTGCAGGGGTGTGGGGAACGTGGTATTTTGTGTAAAGATGAGGAGGAGGGCGGACTGAGAACTCAGCTCCAGATTCAGAGGGAAGAAGAAGAGAGAGGGAGAGATCTCACTCAAGAAAGCTACCAGGGAGGGAGACAGGGCTGTTTGAGGCTCTGGATAGATTTTATACTTGTGTGGCTCTCTCTGACAGCGCTTTTTAAACTCGAATGTTCCTTTCAGTTCCCTGGGGATCTGTTTAAACTGCTGATTTTGATTTCATGGGTAGGGTGGTTCTGTTGGCTGAGACTCTGCCTTTATAGGAACAAGCTCTGTGGTAACGCAGATGCTGCCGGTCCAGAGGCCACAGCTAGGCTCTGTGGTACATTTTTATACCAGTTACCACATTATCTTTGTATTTCTGTGATTTAAAAATGGTCCTTTTGTTTTTCAGACTCTGAGTTTCCTAAGGCCAGTGTTTTCTTTAAAGTTGAACCCAGAGGCCAAGCCACAATACAAGGTAGGTACTCTGCAGTCTTGCAAATGATTACATTTAAAAATACGGTCATTTAAATTTGCATGTATGATTTGTCAGAATGCATACGTAGTCTTGTGTGTATAGAACTTTATGCAGTGTACTTGTTACTGAACCAGACTTGGGTCTGCTTGCCCAGTGTGCAGGGAAGCCAATCTTTTGCCACTGTTTGTGGTGAAGGAAAATACAGGGTTTATTGTAAGGCTCTGCAACATGAGGCCATGCAAGCAGCATGGGCAACGGGAAGCGTTTGTAAAGATGACGTGAGGGAGAGGGCTACAAGCATCAGCTTGTGGACATTCTTCTGATTGGTTGTTGACAGGGTGGTATTTCAGGAGTTAACCTTGTCAACCTTCTCATTCTGACTGGTCCGAGATCTACGTGCTTATGGTCAGCATGCAGTTAACTACTTCCGCCTGGTGGGGCTTTAGTATCTGCAAGACAGCTCACACACATGGCTCCAGATACCACCCATGGCCCTTTAGGGGGAATGAGAGGCCCTTGATTTCCTTTTATGGGTAAACTGTTATTATTTTGTTGTCTATTTTTGTTTCTGAATTTTCTCATTCTCTGATTAAATTTGCTCTTTGGAACTGAGGGAAGACTTAGGAGGCTAAAGCTTTTCTGTGAACAAGAGGCAAGGGACACGGAGGCAGGATCTGTCTCTGGGTGGCAGGGAGGGGGAGCCCTGCAGGTTCCTGCTCAGCTTCATAATGATTGCCTTGTTCCTGGTCCCACCTCATGAACTTGGACGCATAGCACCCCATCTTCAGTTCGGGTATCTCCCACCTACGGGAGAGGCAGTGGGTGGTGGGTAGCCTTCTCCAGGTAGGATCACCTGAAATGGATCTGCCACCTCTTTCATCAAATCTTATTACCCTTGTTGGCTTAAAACGCACAACATCAGAGTTGCAAGTCAAGTTCTTATTTGGGGCAAACAGAGGATCATAGCCTGGGAGACAGCACCTCGGACAGCTCTGAGAAACTGCTCCAAAGAGGCAAAGGGGAAGGTCAGTATATATGTGATTTTGATGAAGTGGGAGTACATGTCGTTGATCGAGCACATGTTTTTTCTAGAAGGTTTCTACTAGTCTCATGAAGCTTTTGCTAGTCATGAGGAACAGTCATCATTACCATGAAGGATTTTAGTGCTTTTCTGGATATGGGGAGACACAAGAATTGGTTTCATAAAGTCAGTTCCTGAAAATATCTATCTGAAGGCCTATCCTGCCAGTTTCCCCCAAGAACAGAGTGCCTCATTTCTTGCCTCCACCCTGGACTGCTTTCAGGGGCTGCTGAAGGTCAGGAGCAGCTGCAGCACAGGACATAATCAGAGGTAGATGGCAAGCACCGATTTGTAGTTGACACCTGTCATTTGACTGCTTTCTGCTAAACATGGTCATAATTGATGAATTTAATAAATTAGGAAATAGACAAAGAATATTGCTAAATTGATCCAGGAGCCATCAGGTGGCCTGGGGAATCAAATAGTGCTGGGGAGGAGACAGAATATGGTCTGAGGAAGGGAGCGGGATGAGATGTTAAAAAGGCAGACCTCAGAATTTTGGCTTCTAACTGGCATGTGAGGAGCTCAGAAGTTGCCAATCAATCCTAACAAAAAATAAGAAAGATGAACAGGTTGAAAAGCCAGCAACTCTTCCTGAATGTCTGTAAGAGAGGGGAGGACGCAGGGCATGCTGCAGCTCATAAGATTGGAAAGACAGACAAGTATCACTTGGTGATGTCATTGCCTGCTGGAACAGAGACTAGGGGAAAGCATCACGGGACCAGCGTTGGGGTAGGAAAACCTAAACTGTGGCTGACAAATTGTTAGAGGATAAGTGTGGACAGTCTGGGGGTTAACTCTGAGAAGGACGAAGTTACAATGGGCACCTATAATATTGTGGAATTTACCTGGAGGAGTTTGACCAGATTCCCACATTAAATGTGGAGGAAAAGGAAGGGAAGGGGAAAAAAAAAAAAAACCCTTTTAAAATTTTTTTGGCATGCTGCATGGCTTTTGAGATCTCAGTTCTTTGACCAAGGATTGAACTCAGGCTATGGCAGGAATCACTAGGTCACCAAGGAATTCCCAGAACCATTTTGAAGTATGCTAGAGCGCTCTCTTAACAAGACCTGCCCTCAGGCAGCCAAGCTAACCAGAGCTTAAGCTGCTAGGGTATTATCAGAATATCACTAACCTGGAGGAAGGAAATATCTAACTTCAGCTGGCTCAAGCCTCATGGGAGAAGGGAAATGCCCACTCTGGCCATCTTGTGCACCCTAAGAGGGTGGAATCTGAGAAATACTTGTGAAGTTTATACTCTAGAGTCACAGACTTACAGACCCAATCATAGGACTATAGAATACTTCTTCTCCCTCCCCCACCTAACCACTACATGACTAAGGCATCTTTGGATGCAATTTTAAATGGGACTTTTTAAAAACTTTATCTTGTGATACTTGTTAGTGTAAAGAAATGCAATGGATTTCTGTATATTAATCATGTATCCTACAGTCTTGCAGAGTTCATCTGTTAGTTACAGTAGTTTGTGGGTGGAGACTTCTGCAGATAGTGACAGTCTTACCTCTCTCCTTCCCACCTGAATACCTTTTATGTCTTTTTCTTGTGTGATTTGCTGTGGCTAGGACTTCCAGTACTATGTTAAATAGAAGTGATGAGAGTGGGCATCCTTGTCTTGTTCCTGAATTTACTGGAAAGACTTTCAGCTTTTCATCATTGAGTGTCATGTCGGCTTTAGGTTTGTAATAAATATTCAATAGCTTTCATTATGTTCCCTCTGTGCCCACTTTTATGAGAGTTTTTGTCATGGATGGAGATTGAATTTTGTTACTTTTTTTTTTTTTTAAGTCTATTGAGATGATCATGTGATTTTTTTTTTTTTTCCTTTAAAGTCTGGTATATTACATTGATTTGTGTATGTTGAACCATTCTTGTGACTCTGGTATAAATTTACCTTGATCATGGTGTATAGTTCCTTTTTATGTATTGTTGACTTTGGTTTGCTCATACATTGCTGAAAATTTTTGCGTTTATATTCATCAAACATATTGCCCTGTAATGTCCTTTTTTGTTGTAGTGTTTCTGTCCGGCTTTTGTATCAGGATAATGGTGGCTTGTAGAATGAATTTGGGGGTGTTCCCTCCTCCTCAACTTTTTGAAATAGCTTTAGAAGGATCGTTGTAAGTTTTTCTCTATGTGTTTGGTAGAATTCCCCAGTGAAGCTGTCTAGTCTTGGATTTTTGCTTGCTGGGATTCTTTTTAAAAATTAGATTCTATTCCACTTTTAGTGATCTGTTCAAATTGTCTGTGCCTCTTTATTTCAGTCTTGGTAGATTGTAAGTATCTAGGAACTTGTCCGTTTCTTCTGTGTTGTCCAGTTGTAGGCATATATCTTCACAGTGTTCCCTTGTGACTGTATCTCTGTGGTATCAGTTGTTATTTCTCCTTTCATTTCTTGTTTGTTTGTGTGTGTGTACATCCACCTGCTGGGTCCTCCACTTTTTGGTAAGCCTGGTTAAAGGTTTATCAGTTTTATTTATCTTTTCAAAAAAACTATCCCTTGGTTTCGTTGACATTTCTATTATTTTTATCTGTTTAATTTACTCTCTGACTTTTCCTTCCTTCCTTTTGCTGACTTTGGGCTTTGTATTTTCTAACTATTTTAGGTAATAGGTTAGGTTGAGATTTTTTTTCTTGTTTCTTGAGGAAGACCTATATCACTCTGAACTTCCCTCTTAGGATTGCTTTTGCTGCATCCCATAGAATGGGATTTGAAAATTTCACAATTTGAAAAATTGCGTTTTCATTTTCATTTGTCTCGATGTATTTTTGATCTCCTTGTTAATCCATTGGTTTTGTTGTTGTTGTTTTTAAGCAGCATGGTGTTTAGTCTCCACGTTCTTTTCCTGTTTTGATTTCTATAGTTGATTTCTAGTTTCATACTGCTGTGGTCAGGAAAAAAATGCGGGCTATAATCCATATCCTATTAAATTTGTTGCTTGGATTGATCTCTTACTGTATCAATCCCTGTGCCACTAATAGTATAGCCTTTGTCTCAAGGCCCTATTTTGTCTGAGTATGGCCACCCTTGTGTTCTTGTCATTTCCGTTTGCATGGAATATCTCTTCCCTTCCTCTCACTTTCAGTCTGTGTGTGTCTTCTGCCCTAAAGTGGTCTCTTGTAGGCAACATGCTGAGAGTCTTGTTTTATATCCAGTCAGCTGTCCTATTTCTTTTTTATAGGAGCAGGCAGCCTATTGACATTTAAATTATCGATCAGTATGTGCTTATTTCTGTCTCATTCCTTGATTGCCAGTTGTTTCTGTAGTTTTTTGTTCATTTCTTCTTTTTGTTTTTTCCCATTGTGGTTTGATGATTTCCTTCTGTAGTGTGCTTGAATTCCTTTCTTTTTGTTTTCTATCTGTTGTAGGTTTTTGATTTGTAGTTACCATGGAGTTCATATATGCTAACCCATAATTATACCTCTGTGTGTTAGTCACCTAGTCGTATCTCTTGACTCTTTGCAACCCCATGAACTGTAGCCTGCCAGGCTTCTCTGTCCATGGGATTCTCCAGGCAAGAATACTGGAGCAGGTTGCCATGCCTTTCTCCAGGGGATATTCCTAACCCAGGGATTGAATTCTGGTCTCCTGCACTGGCAGGTGGATTCTTTACTGTCTGAGCCACCAGGGAAAACTCATAGTTATAACCTACCTGCTTTAAACAGATAACTATTAAATTTCAAACACATTCTAAAAGGTCTACATTTTTCCTCCTCTCTCTCACATTTTGTGCTTTTATGTCATATTTTATATCTTCATGCTTATCCTTTTGCTATTTATTGTAGTTACAGTTGCTTTTACAATTTTTTGTTTGTTTTTTTTCAGTCTACACACTGGCTTAAGTGATCTTCAATCTTTACTATATATTTGCCTTTCTTGTTGGATTTTTTTTCTTTCCTATTGATGCTTATTTCTCTGCATTTAGAGAAGACCCTTCAACATTTTTTTAGAATGGGTTTAGTATCGTTGGATTCTTTTAGTTTTTGCTTGTCTTAAAATTTCTTTCTGTCACTTTCTGTTCGGAGTGATAATCTTGCTGGCTGGAGTATCCTAGGCTGCAGGTTCTTCTCTTTCAGCACTACCATGTCTCTTCTTTCTGGCCTGCAAAGTTCCTGCAGAGGAAGCTGATAGCCCTATGGGGATTCTCTTGTATGTGACTCTATTTCTCATGCTGCCTTGGGAATCCTCTTGATCTTTAACTTTTACCAGTATGTAATGGTCGTGTTTGTCCCAGCTCTAATGCAAGGTTCTGGTGTGGAGTGGGTAGAGCCCGGGCATTGGCCCAGCTGGGAGTGGGGCTCGTGGCATGGTGGTCGCTGGGGTCCCAGTGGCTGTGCTGCGCTGGAGGCCTGGGCTGCGTCCGTGGTGCGGTTGGAGTGCCAGCAGTGGCCACTGCTGCCCCACCCGGACCACCCGCAGGCCCTCAGGTTGCCCCTACATCTCTAGAGCAAGTCTTTTCTCAGGACTTGGCTGCCCTAGATTCAGTCAAGTTGTGGCATGAGGTCAGTAAGCCAGGGTGTTCGCTCAGTCAGGATTGGGGAATGTGGTCACAAAGGCAGAACACTCTTTGGCATAAATCACAGAAATATTTTTTTTGATCTGTCTCCTAGAGAAATGGAAACAAAAACAAAAATAAACAAATGGGACCTAATTAAACTTCAAAGCGTTTGCACAGCAAAGGAAACTAAACAAAAGGAAAAGACATCCTCGGGTTGGGAGAAAATATTTCCAAGTGATGTACTGGATAAGGAGTTAACATTCAAAATATAGAAACAACTCTCACAGCTTAATTTAAAAAGGAACCCCATCAGAAAGAGCAGAAGGCCTGAAACAGACACTTCACCAAAGACGTATAGATGGCCCGCAGGCGCGTGAAAAGACATCCAACTTCACAAATTATTAGGGAGACGCGAGGCAAAACCACCACAAGTTGGTGAGCTGGCTGTCATCCTTTGGCTCAGCAGGTGTGGGGATGGTAGGACAATGAGTGGGTGACTGGACCCCGGAAGGTACCTGTAGAGACCCAGTACCTGAGCATTTGGGACAGTGAGCGATCACTGTGTCGCCCGGCCCCAAGGTCACTACCGACATTGAGCTCCAGGTGGCGCCACTTGTATATAACATGAAAAATCCTGCTCGGTGATGGTGTGGTCAGTCCTCTCTTCCATCTGCTGTGTGTGGGCAGCTCTCCTCCGCCCTCTACACAGGCATGGCTGCTTCTCAGGTTCACAAACCGGTGGATAAACACAAATGAACACAGGCTGAAACTCAACAAACTGCTTTCCAGTGGGGATGCTCTATCCAAGTTCTCTGCCTGTTTCCAGCATTGTTGCTTAGGGCTGAAGACTACTTACCCCTTACCCTTGCTGTCCAATCAGGATGAGGGCTAGATCCCGAGAGGCATTAGCCAGGCAAAGATATTTTAGGCCAAAAGAATAAAATTTAAATGAAAATGGAGTTTCTCTTTGGAAGTATTAATGATAATAACTGACATGCAAAAAAGTAGAAAATCTGAATAGACCAATAACTGAATACGTTATAAAGGACGTAAAAAGATCTACACTCTAAGAAAGGCATTAGACTTTAGATTTGAATTAGGTCTAAAGGCATTAGACATTAGATTTATTAACCAATTCATTGTGCATTCAAATAATTCCTAGGTTATAGAAAGAGGTCCAGAGAATATGGACACTACTCAAATCATTTTAATTATTAGCATAATTCTCTTAACAAATCTAGAAAAACAAAATAGAATAAAATCCAGGTCAATGACACCCATAAATGGAAGGAAAATTTCCAGATAAAATACTAACAAATTGAGCTCAACAATGTTTTGACAAGTACTCAAAATAACTTATAGGGTTGCTTTCAGAAATACCGAAATACCTCAGTGTTAGAAAGTTTGTCAGTGCATTCCAGCCCATTCACATGTTGAAGATGGAATAACACTTTGATCATCTTGAGAGATACAGAAATGTTGCAAATTAAAGGGAGGAGTCTGAAATTCAGTCATCTCCTCCCTTTACTGTTCTTCCAGCTGTAGGGACAGGAAACTGGAGTACAAATTCATCATTTTTTAAAAGTTTGAGGAGAGAGGGCAGCTGAGGGTGTCTGAATCCTCAACTACCTTGACTGCAGATGGCAAAAAAGGGAGAGCCAGAGAGATGGGAGAGAGAGAGGAACGGGGAGGTGGGAGAGAGGGTGAGGGACACTGGAAAAGTGATTTGAGGCAGAGACAGGAAATGTAGAAATGGAGCAGAGACCAGGAGCAGAGGGAAGGACTGAGGCTCAGAGAGAGGGGATCCTTGGAGACATTTCCTCATCTGAAAACCATGATTCTGACACTTGCCAGCCACGGGATTGAGGGCTGAGTATCTACATGATTTCATCAATTCTGAGCTGCTCTGCTTTCAGCCTCTCTAGAAATTGTATTTATCCTATAACTGAGGGCATCTTACAGTTGCTCTGTGTTGAACAGCAATCACAATGCAATCATCCTTGCCTGGCTATTGTTTCCAATAATGTGACTGGACCACTACAATCTCATACTATTTAAGCCCAAATATTTTAAAACCATTTGAAGAAGGAATTTGAATCCAGTTGTTGTCTGGAAACCCTTCCATTGACACATAGTGAAAGGAAGAAAGCTGAGCTTGGAAGCAAATCCACGGACAGTAGTTGAGCATTCTAACAAATGTTCCATCAGTTATGCTCTTGATAGCGCAAGGATGATATTTATGGGAAAGCAGAAAGGTTAAGAACTCTAAATCAGAAAATAAGTCAAAATGTTTGCAGTTTACTTTGAGATGCACTGGTGGATGGATACATGTGTATAAAGCAAGTGCAGGAAAAAAATTCTAGTGGGACAACCTTGGACAGATGATTCCACTCTCTGGGATTCAGTCTCCTCACATCTGTGAAACAGGAATGCTGCTGCTAAGTCGCTTCAGTCGTGTCCGACTCTGTGCGATCCCATAGACAGCAGCCCACCAGGCTCCTCTGTCCCTGGGATTCTCCAGGCAAGAATACTGGAGTGGGTTGCCATTTCCTTCTCCAATGCATGAAAGTGAAGTCGCTCAGTCATCTCCGACTCTTAGCAACCCCATGGACTGGATCCTACTAGGGTCCTCTGTCCATGGGATTTTCCAGGCAAGAGTACTGGGGTAGGGTGCCATTGCCTTCCCCGGTGAAACAGGAATAATAATAGTTAATATCTGCCTTGTGGAGTCATGAAGATTAAATGAATTAAAATGTATACAGCTCTTAGAGAAATGCCTGGCACATGTTGAATGCCAGGTAAACATTTTATATTACTTTTAGAAATACAGTGTTCTGCATATTATTTTTATTCCAAATGAAACAGACTGAGTTGAAGCTTTTTAAAGAACATGTTGCTTTTCACTTGACACCTTTCAGTATCTTAATTTTTTCGTTACTTTCATGTATTACTTTACTGAAAACAATTTTAATCATGGGTATTTCTATTTCTGGATAGCAGAAATATCTAATCATCTTGGGACAGACCTTCTGTCTTCCAGAAAAGCCTAGAACGAGTTTAGTGACATCAGCGTACAGCAGGTATTCACCCCTGACTGCTAAGGTTGTGGGGGATCAGCGTAAGGGACAGAGGTCTTCTGGGAGGAAAGGGATTAGCTCTCAGACTCCTTCACTTTGAGATACAGAAGTTTTAGAACATTTCTGTTAAACTGGAATGGCCGGATTGTAGTCATCTGTCATGAAAAGGTCAAGGGATTTCTCTAGGAAAACTCACCGTAACGTGAACAGGTGTGTGTGTGTTTGGTAGTTAGACACGAGGTAACTTGAATAGTTAGAGGATCTGTATTCCTCTGTGAGGGGTATAGCAAGTTGATTTCCATGTAAGGGGGAAGGTGATTATTATCTTAACCAATAGGACCGCCACAATGAAGGAGCACAGTCTGACTGGCATAAACAACAGAAGTTTATTTTTCTTGGAACTGGAGGCTGTGAGTCCAAGGTCAGGGTGCTGGCGGGGTTGGCCGCTGAAGGCTGTGATGGGGCTCCATGCCTCTCCCGAGAGCCCCCGGCTTCCAGGGGTTTGCAGGCGATCTTCGGCGTTCCTTGGCTTGTTGAGTGCCGTCACCTCATCTCTGCCTTCCTCCTCATGTGGCATTCTCCCTGTGCGCACATTTGTCTCTATGTCCAAATTTCCCTCTTTTTATAAGGCCCACCCCAGGCAGGCATATCCTCTGAGTCAGAAATACTTGGCACCAAGAAGTCACCATCTGGGTATTTATGTTTATCTGGACTTGAGAGATAAGAAAAAGAAATCTCAAGTTTACTTTTATTTTCTGTTTTAAAAATTAGTTTTATTAGGTACCTCTAGTACATTCTCAGTTTTTTAATTGAGGTATTGGGTTTACAATATTACATAAGTTTCAGGTGTACAGTAGTGATTCATAATATTTAAAGGTTATCTCTAATTATAGTTATTATAAACATTGGCTATATCTCCCTACTGTATAATATATCCTTGTAGCTTATTTATTTTATACACAGTAATTGTGCCTCTTAATCTTCTGCCCCTTTCTTGGCCCTCCCCCTTCCCTGCCCCCACTGGTAACCAGTATGTTCTTTTCGTAAGAACATAGAACAAAACGGGTAACCTCTTTGTATTCTTTGTATCTGTGAGTCTGTTGCTTTTTTGTTATATTCACTAGTTTGTTTTAGATTCCGCCTGTAAGTGATATCCGGAGAAGGCAATGGCACCCCACTCCAGTACTCTTGCCTGGAGAATCCCAGGGACGGGGGAGCTTGGCGGGCTGCGGTCTATGGGGTTGCACAGAGTCGGACACAACTGAAGTAGCATAGCATAGCATAGCATAGCATAAGTGATATCATACTAGATCTAAGAAAGTATTGCTACAACCCCTGTCCAGGAATAAACGTTTTGCCTATGTTCTCATCTAGGAATTTTATGGGGTCATGTCTTATATGTAGGTCTTTAAATCATTTTGAGTTTATTTTTGTATATGGTATGAGAGAGTGCTCAAATTTCATTGATTTACATGAAGCTGTCTAGCTTTCCCAACACTACTGGTTGAAGAGACTGTCTTTTTTGCCTTGTATATTCTAACCTCCTTTGTTGAAAATTAATTGACCATACAGGTGTGTGGGTTTATTTCTGGGCTCTCTATTCTGTTCCACTGATCTGTGTGCCGTCACCACAGCGTATAGGCCACTACAGTTTTGTAGTACAGTCTGAAATCTGGAAAAGGTTATGCCTCCTGCTTTGTTCTTTTTCCTGAAGATTGCTTTGGCGACTCTGGGTCTTTTGTGTTTCTGTATAAATTTTAGGATTATTTGTTCTACTTCTGTGAAAAATATTGTAGGTATTTTGACAAGAGATTGCATTAAATCTGTATGTTGCTTTGGGTAGTATGACTATTTTAACAATATTAATTCTTCCAGTCCAAGAGCATGAGGTATCTTTATATTTCTTTGAATTATCTTCAGTTTCCTTTATTAGTATTTTATAGTTTTCAGCATATAGGTTTTTTGCCTGCTTGGTTAAGTTTATTCCTAAGAATTTATTTTGTGTGATTTAACTTTTTTTTTTTTTTACTTTCCCTTTCTGATATTTCATTGTTAGTGTAAATAAATGCAACAGATTTCTGTATATTAATCTTATATCCTGCAATCTTGCTGAATTCATTTATTCTGATAGTTTGTGTGTGGATGCTAACTAAAGAGCATCATGTCATCTGCAAATAGTGACAGTTTTACCCCTTCCCTTTCTATTTGGATACCCCCCCTTTTTTTTTTTTTTAATTATTTTGTTGCCGTGGCTAGGACTTCCCAGATCAGATCAGATCAGTCGCTCAGTCGTGTCCGACTCTTTGCGACCCCATGAACTGCAGCACGCCAGGCCTCCCTGTCCATCACCAGCTCCCGGAGGTCACCCAGACTCATACCCATCGAGTCAGTGATGCCATCCAGCCATCTCATCCTCTGTCGTCCCCTTCTCCTCCTGCCCCCAATCCCTCCCAGCATCAGAGTCTTCTCCAATGAGTCAACTCTTCGCATGAGGTGGCCAAAATACTAGAGTTTCAGCTTTAGCATCATTCCTTCTAAAGAAATTCCAGGATTGATCTCCTTCAGAATGGACTGGTTGGATCTCCTTGCAGTCCAAGGGACTCTCAAGAGTCTTCTCCAACACCACAGTTCAAAAGCATCAATTCTTCGGCACTCAGCCTTCTTCACAGTCCAGCTCTCACATCCATACATGACCACAGGAAAGACCATAGCCTTGACTAGGCGAACCTTTGTTGGTAAAGTAATGTCTCTGCTTTTGAATATGCTATCTAGGTTGGTCATAACTTTCCTTCCAAGGAGTAAGCGTCTTTTAATTTCATGACTGCAGTCACCATCTGCAGTGATTTTGGAGCCCAGAAAAACAAAGTCTGACACTGTTTCCACTGTTTCCCCATCTATTTCCCATGTAGTGATGGGACCAGATGCCATGATCTTCGTTTTCTGAATGTTGAGCTTTAAGCCAACCTTTTCACTCTCCACTTTCACTTTCATCAAGAGGCTTTTTAGCCCCTCTTCACTTTCTGCCATAAGAGTCGTGTCATCTGCATATCTGAGGTTATTGATATTTCTCCCGGCAATCTTGATTCCAACTTGTGTTTCTTCCAGTCCAGCATTTCTCATGATGTACTCTGCATATAAGTTAAATAAACATGGTGACAATATACAGCCTTGACGCACTCCTTTTCCTATTTGGAACCAGTCTGTTGTTCCATGACCAGTTCTAACTGTTGCTTCCTGACCTGCATACAGTTTTCTTAAGAGGCAGATCAGGTGGTCTGGTATTCCCATCTCTTTCAGAATTTTCCATAGTTTATTGTGATCTACACAGTCAAAGGCTTTGGCATAGTCAATAAAGCAGAAGTAGATGTTTTTCTGGAACTCTCTTGCTTTTTCCATGATCCAGCAGATGTTGGCAATTTGATCTCTGGTTCCTCTGCCTTTTCTAAAACCAGCTTGAACATCAGGAAGTTCACGGTTCACATATTGCTGAAGCCTGGCTTGGAGAATTTTGAGCATTACTTTACTAGCGTGTGAGATGAGTGCAATTGTTCGGTAGTTTGAGCATTCTTTGGTATTGCCTTTCTTTGGGATTGGGATGAAAACTGACCTTTTCCAATCTTGTGGCCACTGCTGAGTTTTCCAAATTTGCTGGCATATTGAGTGTAGCACTTTCACAGCATCATCATTCAGGACTTGGAATAGCTCCACTGGAATTCCATCACCTCCACTAGCTTTGTTCGTAGTGATGCTTTCTAAGGCCCATTTGACTTCACATTCCAAGATGTCTGGCTCTAGGTCAGTGATCACATCATCATGATTATCTGGGTCTTGAAACTCTTTTTTGTACAGTTCTTCTGTGTATTCCTGCCACCTCTTCTTAATATCTTCTGCTTCTGTTAGGTCCACACCATCTCTGTCCTTTATCGTGCCCATCTTTGCATGAAATGTTCCTTTGGTATCTCTGATTTTCTTGAAGAGATCCCTAGTCTTTCCCATTCTGTTGTTTTCTTCTATTTCTTTGCATTGATCGCTGAAGAAGGCTTTCTTATCTCTTCTTGCTATTCTTTGGAACTCTGCATTTAGATGTTTATATCTTTCCTTTTCTCCTTTGCTTTTCGCTTCTCTTCTTTTCACAGCTATTTGTAAGGCCTCCCCAGACAGCCATTTTTCTTTTTTGCATTTCTTTTCCATGGGGATGGTCTTGATCCCTGTCTCCTGTACAATGTCACGAACCTCATTCCATAGTTCATCAGGCACTCTATCTATCAGATCTAGGCCCTTAAATCTATTTCTCACTTCCACTGTATAATCATAAGGGATTTGATTTAGGTCATACCTGAATAGTCTAGTAGTTTTCTCTACTTTCTTCAATTTCAGTCTGAATTTGGCAATAAGGAGTTCATGGTCTGAGCCACAGTCAGCTCCTGGTCTTGTTTTTGCTGATTGGATAGAGCTTCTCCATCTTTGGCTGCAAAGAATATAATCGATCTGATTTCGGTGTTGACCATCTGGTGATGTCCATGTATAGAGTCTTCTCTTGTGTTGTTGGAAGAGGGTATTTGCTATGACCAGTGCATTTTCTTGGCAAAACTCTGTTAGTCTTTGCCCTGCTTCATTCCGTGTTCCAAGGCCAAATTTGCCTGTTACTCCAGGTGTTTCTTGACTTCCTACTTTTGCATTCCAGTCCCCTATAATGAAAAGGACATCTTTTTTGGGTGTTAGTTCTAAAAGGTCTTGTAGGTCTTCATAGAACCGTTCAACTTCAGCTTCTTCGGCATTACTGGTTGGGGCATAGATTTGGATTACTGTGACATTGAATGGTTTGCCTTGGAAACGAACAGAGATCAATCTGTCATTTTTGAGATTGCATCCAAGTACTGCATTTCGGACTCTTTTGTTGACCATGATGGCCACTCCATTTCTTCTGAGGGATTCCTGCCCACAGTAGTAGATATAATGGTCATCTGAGTTAAATTCACCCATTCCAGTCCATTTTAGTTCGCTAATTCCTAGAATGTCAACATTCACTCTTGCCATCTCTTGTTTGACCACTTCCAATTTGCCTTGATTCATGGACCTGACATTCCAGGTTCCTATGCAGTATTGCTCTTTACAGCATCGGACTTTGCTTCTATCACCAGACACATCCACAGCTGGGTATTCTTTTTGTTTTGGCTCCGTCCCTTCATTCTTTCTGGAGCTATTTCTCCACTGATCTCCAGTAGCATATTGGGCCTCTACTGACCTGGGGAGTTTCTCTTTCAGTATCCTATCATTTTGTCTTTTCATACTGTTCATGGGGTTCTCAAGGCAAGAATACTGAAGTGGTTTGCCATTCCCTTCTCCAGCGGACCACACCCTGTCATCTCTCTCCACCATGACCCGCCCATCCCAGGTTGCCCCTCGGGCATGGCTTAATTTCATTGAGTTAGGCAAGGGTGTGGTCCTTGTGTGATTAGATTGACTAGTTTCGGTTTTAGTGTATTTGCCCTCTGATGCCCTCTTACAAGACCTACTGTCTTACGTGGGTTTCTCTTACCTTGGGCGTGGGGTATCTCCTCCCGGCTGTTCCCGGCTGCTCCCGGCCAGCTAAGCACAGCCATCACACCTTATCTTGGACAAGGTGGGGTGTCTCCTCACCGCCGCCCTTCCTGACCTCGGTCGTGGGGTAGCTCCTCTCGGCCGCGCTTAGTGCGCTGGCCCTCACCGCCGTCCTTCCTTGGTCGTGGGGTAGCTCCTCTCGGCCGCGCTCATAGAAGTGGTGAGAGTGGGCATCCTTGTCTTGTTTCTGAATTTGGTGGGAAGGCTTTTAGGTCTTCACCATTGAGTATTACATTGACTGTGGGTTTGTTGTAAATGGCTTTTACTCTGTTGAGATATGTACCCACTTTGAGAATTTTCACCATGAATTGGTACTGAATTTTGTCAATGCTTTTTTGCATTTTTGAGATGATCATGCGCTTTTTGTCTTTTCTTTTGTTGATGTGTTGTATCACATGGGAGGCCTGGCGTGCTGCAGTTCATGGGGTTGCAAAGAGTCGGACAGACTGAGCGACTGATCTGATCTGATCACATTGATTTGCATATGTTGCAAATCTGGAATGAATCCAAGTTGATCATGGTATGTGATCCTTTTTATGTATTGTTGGATTTGGTTTGTTAATACTTTAACGACATTTGCATCTATACTCATCAAAGATGATGATGATGATAAGTCACTTCAGTCGTGTCCGACTCTGCGTGACCCCAGAGACGGCAGCCCACCAGGATCCCCCATCCCTGAGATTCTCCAGGCAAGAACACTGGAGTGGGTTGCCATGACCTTCTCCAGTGCATGACAGTGAAAAGTGAAAGTGAAGTCGCTCAGTCGTGTCCGACTCTTAGCGACCCCATGGACTGCAGCCTACCAGGCTCCTTCGTCCATGGGATTTTCCAGGCAAGAGTACTGGAGTGGGATGCCATTGCCTTCTCCGATTCATCAAAGATACTGGTCTGTAATTTCCTTTTTTTGTAGTGTCTTTGTCCAGTTTTGGTACCAGGGTGATGGTGGCTTCATATAATGAATTTGGGAATATTCCATCCTCTTCAGTTTTTTGGAGTAGTTTGAGAAAGATAGCTATAACTTTTTCTTTGTATGTTTGATAGAATTCCCCCAGTGAAGACATATGATCCTGGACTTTTGTTTGCTGGGATTTTTAAAAAATAGATTCTATTTAACTTCTAACGACTGGTCTGTTCAAATAACTTGCTGCTGCTTTACTCAGTTTTGGCTGGCTATGTTTTTTAGAAACTTGCCCAGTTCCATTTTTTTTGGCTGAGAATTGTACATAATATTCTCTTAGGATGTTTTCCCCACCGTGGCATCAGTTGTTATTTCTTCTCTTATTTTATTTGGGTTGTTTCTCTTTTCTTCTTGATGACCTAGCTAGAGGTTTGTTGATTGTTTTTCTTTTCAAAAAACCAGTTCTTGGTTTTATTGATCTTTTTTTTTTATTGTTTTTAATCTTTATTTATTTCCTCTCTGATCTTTATTTCCTTCCTTCTGCTGACTTTGGGCTTTGTTTGTTCTTCATTTTCTAGTTCTTTTAGGTGGCAGGTTAGGTTGTTTATTTGAGATTTTTCCTGTTTCTTGAGGAAATCCTGTATAGCTACGAACTTCTGTTTTAGAGCTGCTTTTGCTGCATCCCATAGACTCCTCCTGCAATGCAGGAGACCCTGGTTTGATTCCTGGGTTGGGAAGATTCCCTGGATAGGCACCCACTCCAGTGTTCTTGGGCTTCCCTGGTGACTCAGATGGCAAAGAATCTGGATTGCTTGCAATGCGGGAGACCTAGGTTCAATTCCTAGGCTGGGAAGATCCCCTGGAGAAAGGCATGGCAACCCACTCCAGTATTCTTGCCTGGAGAATCCCATGGACAGAGGAGCCTGGCAGGCTACAGTGCGTGGGGTTGCACAGAGTCAGACGTGAGTGACTGCACAGAGCAACTAAGCACAGCACATGGACTTTAGTGAAGTTGTGTTTTCATTGTTGTTTCCAGGTATTTTATGATTTCCTTGATTTTATCATTGACCCATTGGTTTTTTGGTAGCATATTATTTAGTCTCCATGTGTTTGTTTTTTTCCCTATTTTTCTTAAATTAAAAAAATTTTATAAAGTGTTTTGTATTTCTGCCTGTGCTGGGTTTTTGTTGCTGCAGGGGCTCTTCTCTAGTTGCAGCCAGCGGGGGCTGCTCTGGTTGCTATGTGCAGGTCTCTCTCGTGGCAGAGCGTAGGCTCTAGGGTACTCGGGCTTCAGTGGTTTTGGCTCCCAGCTCTAGAGCACAGGCTTACAGGTTGTGGTGCTTGAGCTTAGTTGCCCCTCAGCATGCGGGATCTTCCTGGATCAGGGGTGGAACCCGCGTCTCCTTCCTTGGCAGGTGGATTCTTTACCACTGGGACAACAGGAAAGCCCTTTCCCATTTTTCTTTCTGTGGTTAATTTCTGGCTTCAGACTATTGTGATCAGAAAAGATGCTTGAAATAATGTCTATCCTCTTAAATTTGAAGTTGGGTTTATGACCCTTTTTATACGCCTTTCTTCCATATTTAGTGACTTTGTTCTATTTTACATCTTCATGCTTATATTTTGCTCTTAATTGTAGGTATAATTTTTATAATTTAAATTTTTTTTTAATCTATATACTGGCTTATTTAAGTGATCATCAATTCTTCTATATATTTGTCTTTCCTATTGTAATTTTTTCTTTCCTGTAGATCATTACTTCTTTTCTATTTAGAGAAGTACTTTCAATATTCTTTTGGTTTTTACTTGTCTGAGAAATTCTTTACCTCTCCTTCTATTCTAAATATTAATGTTGCTGGGTAAAATACCCTAGGTTGCAGGTTTCTCCCTTCTGGACTTTGAATCTATCATACCACTCCCTTCCAGCCTGCAAAGTTTCTGCAAAGAAATCAACCAACAGTCTTAAAGGGCTTGCCTTGTAACTGACTGTTTTTCTCTTGCTGCCTTTAGAATCCTCTCTTTAACTTTTGCCATTTTAATTATATGTCTTGGTGTGGGTTCATCTACTTTGGAACCCTTTGTGCTTCCTGTACCTGAGTATCTATTTCCTTTTTTGGAATGTTTGGGAAGTTAGAGACATGATTTCTTCCAGGAAACATTTTCTATCCCCTTTTGTCTTTCTCTTCTTTCTGGAACCCCTATTATGTGTAGATCGGCATACTTTATATTATCCCATGGATCTTGTTTTTTTCATTTGTCTTTGTCTGCTGTTCTGATTGTGTGATGTCCATTATTTTATCATCCAGACCACTTATTTGTTTTGTATCATTTAGTCTCCTATTCATTGCTTCTAGATTGATTTTTACCTTGGCAGTTGACTTGTCTAATTTTGATTGGTTCATCTTTATGCTTTGTACTTCCTTGTTAAAGTGACCTGCACTTCTATGATAATCTTTCTTAATTCCTGTAGCATTTTTATTACCTCATTCATACCTAGAGCTCAAGGTCTAGTAGACTGGTGAGATCTCTTTCATTACTCTTTCAGAGGATTTCTCTTGTTCTTTTAAGAGTAGTTTCTCTGATTTTTCTTTTTACTTTCTCTTCTCTATAAATTTAGGAGAAATAGTTATCTCCTGTGGTCTCGAAGGGGTATTTTAATGTGGCAGCATCCCTGTGTAGACTGTGTGAATCCAGTGTTTTTGGTGCAAGGGCTGGTTTTGGTATGGATGCCAGCCACATCTTTCCTCAGAGTGTGGTGGCTGTTTTTCTCTTGTTTGGGGTGTTACTGGCATTTTGGGGTCCAGAACCTGGCTGGATGCTGGGCAGGGCTCCCTGTTTGCTGTGTGGCTGTCACTGCCCTGTCGGGGGCAGGACCTGCTCCCCAGTTGTTGGATAGAAGCCCTGAGGGTTAGGTTCTGTCAGGCTCTGCCGCCCTTGAGTGCATGCCCTGCCCCAAAGGAGGTGACTGCTACAGCAAGGGAGTCCCGCGTGGACCTGCACATCACGTGTGCATCTGTCTCTGGTGCTGCTCAGAAGCCGCCCCGGTTCATGTACCTTTCTCTGCTGTGTTCATCCCAGACCTAGTGCTAGGCTGTGATGGGGGCCGGGCTGTGGTGAGGATCTGGCTGGGGCTTAGGGCCGAGGCACTGTGGCGACAGGAATCAAGGTGGCTGTGCTTCCTTTGGGGACCTGAGCTGCGTCCCTGGCAGACCTCTTCCAGGACCTGTCCGTCCCAGATCCGGCTCCAGGTGGTGGTGCGGAGTGGGTGGAGCCAGAGCGTTTGCCCCTTTGGATTGGGAACTTCAGCCAGGCGCAGGTCTCTCTGCCCTGACTGGTGTGCAAGCCAGCACGTGTGCACTCCTCGTGAGTGGAATCTAGGTTTCTCCAGCCTTGTCTGTCCCAGCAGATTTCCCAGCATGCATGGGCTCCCCATGGTGACGCTCTGCCCATGTGGACCTCCTCTCCCTTGCAGGTTACCCCCAGGGGCACCAGTCCTGTGCTGACACTGCCCCACCTCCACCACTCACCCCACCTGGCTACACGGAGAGCTTTCACACTTTACTGTGATTTCGATTTGCATTTCCCTGATGACTGGCAGAGTACATCATGAGAAACGCTGGACTGGAAGAAACACAAGTTGGAATCAAGATTGCTGGGAGAAATATCAATAACCTCAGATATGCAGATGACACCACCCTTGTGGCAGAAAGTGAAGAGGAACTAAAAAGCCTCTTGATGAAAGTGAAAGTGGAGAGTCAAAAAGTTGGCTTAAAGCTCAACATTCAGAAAACTAAGATCATGGCATCTGGTCCCATCACTTCATGGGAAATACATGGGGAAACAGTGGAAACAGTTGTAGACGTTATTTTGGGGGGCTCCAAAATCACAGCAGATGGTGACTGCAGCCATGAAATTAAAAGACGCTTACTCCTTGGAAGGAAAGTTGTGACCAACCTAGACAGCATATTCAAAAGCAGAGACATTACTTTGCCAACAAAGGTCCGTCTAGTCAAGGCTATGGTTTTTCCTGTGGTCATGTATGGATGTGAGAGTTGGACTGTGAAGAAGGCTGAGTCCCAAAGAATTGATGCTTTTAAACTGTGGTGTTGGAGAAGACTCTTGAGAGTCCCTTGGACTGCAAGGAGATCCAACCGGTCCATTCTGAAGGAGATCAGCCCTGGGATTTCTTTGGAAGGAATGATGCTAAAGCTGAAACTCCAGTACTTTGGCCACCTCTTGCGAAGAGTTGACTCATTGGAGAAGACTCTGATGCTAGGAGGGATGGAGGGTAAGAGGAGAAGGGGACGACAGAGGATGAGATGGCTGGATGGCATCACTGACTCGATGGATGTGAGTCTGAGTGAACTCTGAGAGTTGGTGATGGACAGGGAGGCCTGGCATGCTGCGATTCGTGGGGTTGCAAAGAGTCAGACACGACTGAGCGACTGATCTGATCTGATCTGATGACTGACGTTGGGCATCTTTTCATATGCCTGTTGGTCTTCTGTATGTCTTCCTTGAAAAGATGTCTGTTCAGATGCCTTGCCCATTTTTAACTGGGCTTTTTTACCTTTTTATTACTGAGTTGTACAAGTTCCTTATATATTCAAGATATAAGTTGCTTTTTAGATACATAATTTGTGAATATTTTCTCACATTATGGGTTGTCTTCTCTTTCTTGATGGTGCCCATTGATTTACAAAGGTTTTTAATTTTGATGATGTCCAATTTACTTTTTCTCTGTTGTTTGTGTTTTTGGTGTCATATCTGAGTTTCATAGTTTTTGCTCTTACATTTAGGACTTTGATCCATTTTGAGTTAATTTTTTAATATGGTTTAAGGTGAAGGCCCACCTTTATTATTTTGTATGGACCACGCAGTTGTTGCAGCTTCCTGTGTTGATGAGACTGTTCTTTCCCCATTGCATGATCTTTTGGCGACCGTGTGGAAAACCAGTCAGCCAGACACCAGACTCAGTCCTGTCTCCAGGTGTCATCACACACTGCACTGTGAACCCACAAGGTCTCCACAGTATGTGGCCTCTTTTTTGTCTTTGGACATGGAGTATCTTTTTTGGGTGGGTTCCAGTGGCCTCCTATCGATGGTTGTTCAACAGCTAGTTGTGATTTTGGTGCTCTTGCAGGAGGAGATGAGCTCACATCCTCTACTTCACCATTTTGAACTGGAAGCTTTGCTTTATTCTTGCTCTTAGTGCAAAAGCATCCAGTCTTTCCCCAATAAGTATGATGTTAGCTTAAGTGTTTCATAGCTGCCTTTATCATGTTAAGGAAGTCCTCTTCTATTCCTAACTTGCTGAGAGTTTTTATCATGAAAGAGATTTTTCCAAATATTTTCTTTATATCTGTTGAGATAATCCCATGGTTTTTGCTTCTCATTCTATTGATGTGGAGTGAGTGAAGTCGCTCAGTCGTGTCCAACTCTGCGACCCCATGGACTGTAGTCTATCAGGCTCCTTCATTCACGGGATTTTCCAGGCAATAGTACTGGAGTGGGTTGCCATTTCCTTCTCCAGGGGATCTTCCTGACCCAGGGATTGAGCCTGGATCTCCCTCATTGTAGACAGACGCTTTACCATCTAAGCCACCAGGGAAGTCCAGTTGATGTGGAGTATTACATTAATTGATTTAGGGACATAAAACCAATCTTGCCTTCCTGGAATCAGTCTCACTTGTCTTTGTGTGTGTCCAAATATAAATTTTATTCAGAATAATTAGGGTTTTCTTATAAGCTGATGGATGTAATACGTAGTAGCAAACAGCAGAGTTCCTGATTTTTCCTACACATGGCTGGAATGAAAAGTGGTTAGAATCTTGGTTGGTTCCAGTTTTATTCCAGAAAACTTGTAATCGGTTCTAGGCCAGACATTAAGATGCTATTCGCAGGTCCACCCAGGAAAGCTCCTACCCTTAGTCCTAGGTCTGGATCACACCTCTGCTCCTGCCCTAGACACTGGCCCCAAGGCAGCAAAGTGTATCCTTGTGCAGAGCAATAATGTGTCGACTTAAAAAAAAAACAAAACTGCTCAGTGTGAGAGTTGCAAGTTATGTTTATTTAGGGCAAAATGAGGACGATAGCCTGGGAGACAGCATTTTAGACAGCTCTGAGAAACTGCTCCAAAGAGAAGCGGGGAAGGTCAGTTTATATGTGATCTCAGTGAAGGCAGGGAGTACATGCAGTCAAGCACCTGTTTTTTGCAGAAAGTTTCTGCTGGTCTTGTGAGGGCCTCTGCTAGTCACGAGGAGCAGTCGTCACCGTGAAGGGCTATAGTGCTGTTCTAGACTTGAGGAGATAACAAGGATTGGGCTCATAAGATTGGTTCCTAAAAGTATCTACCTACCTGAAGACCTGTTCTGCCAGTTTTCCTCTGAACACAGAGTGTCTCATTCTGCTCTCTGCTCTCCACCCTGAACACCTTCCTGGAGGTGTTGAAAATCAGCACGTTTTAATCCTTGTAGAGGCAGATGGCAAGTGCCAATTCGCAGGTGATGATGGGAAGCCCATGTGGAGCCATCTTTCCCAGCCAGACTAGAAGGAAGAGGGAAATCTCACTTGCTCTTGGTGTGTAGTTCTTTTTATGTGTTGCTGGACTTGGTTTGCCTAGTGTTCGAAGATTTTTGCATCTGCATCAGTAGTCATAAGGGATACTGGCCTGTAGGTCTCTTCTTGTGTCTCTTTGCCTAATTTAGGTAGCAGGGTGATACTGGCCTCATAGAATGAGTTGGGAAGTGTTCCGTCCTATTTATTGGAAACATTTGTGAAGAGTTGGTATTCATTCATCTTTAAATGTGTGGTAGAGTTTAGTGGTGAAGCCATCTGAGTCTAGGCTTTTCTTTATGGGTAGTTTTTAGACTATGAATGTAATATTTTAACTTGCTTTGGGTTTGTTCAGATGTCCTATTTCTTGATTTTGTTTCAGTAGTTTGTGTCTTTCTAGAAATTTGTTTTTCATCTGAATAATATATTGGCATATAGTTGTTCATAATATTCATTTTTTAAAAAAATTTCTCTAAGTTGGTAGTAATGTCCCCTCTTTCATTTCTGATACTAATCATTTCACTCTACTCACTTTTGTTCTTGGTATATCTAACTAATATTGTTACTACATTGATCTTTAAAAACCCAACTTTTGGTTTTTCTGATTTTCACCATTATTTTTCTAGTCTCCATTTCATGCATTTCTGCTCTAATCTTTTCTTCCTTCTGACTGCTGTAAGTGTAGTTTTTTCTCTTTCAAAGTCTTGAGTGGAAGTTTATTATTTGCAGTCATCTTTTTAAATAAAGGTATTTACAAGTATATATTTTCTTATAAGCACTGCTTTTGCTGCACCCCATGAATTTTGGTTTATAATGTCTTCATTTATTTCAAAGTACTTTCTAATTTGTTTTTTTCTTTTGGTTATCGACAAGAATATTGTTTAACTTCCACATACTTGTGACTTTCCCAAATTTCCTTCTGCTGTTGCTATCTAACTTTATTCCATTGTCACCAGAAAATTATCTCTACTTTTATCAAGATTTGTTTTATGGTCCAGCATACCGTTTTTTCTGGAGAATGCTCCATATGCACCTGAGACAAATGTATCTTTTGCTTTTCTATAGATGTGTTAGGTCTAGTTAGTTTATAAGTGTTGTTCAAATCTTCTGTTTTCTTATTGACATTTTGCCTGATTGTCCTATTTATTATTGAAAGTGGAGTACTGACGTCTCCAAATACTATGTTTTTTAAAGAAATTCATTTCAAAAATATTTATTTTGATTTTTGGCTGTGCTGGTTCTTCGCTGCTGCACAAGGGCTTTCCCAGGCTGTGGTGAGTGGGGCGATTCTCTATTGTGCTTGAGCTTCTCAGTGCAGTGGCTTCTTTTGCTGCGGAGCATGGGGTTCCCGGGTGTGCGTGCTCAGTCGTTCCTGCTCATGGACTCTCGGGCTCTCGAGCCAGGGCTCAGGAGTTGTGGCGCACGGGCCGAGTTGCTCTGCGGCACGTAGGATCTTCCCAGACTGGGAACTGAACCCATGTCCTCTGCATTGGCTGATGGATTCTTAACCACGAGTCCACCAGGGAAATACCCCATTTCTTAACTATGTGGTGGCCACATGTGCACTCAGTATAATTTTTTTCAACTGCATGCACATGTATTAATATGTATGTGTCTCGACACATAGATACACTATATGGCACAATTTTTTCAAACGAGTTTTAAAATTTTACCACTATTAGGATAGAGCCCAAGTTCTTCTCATGACATATAAAGCCTCATACAACCTATATTCTGCCTGACCTAATCCCTGCCATCCTCCTGCCTCCCTCTCAGCTCTGGCCGCACTGACCTTCCCGCTTTAGCTGACGGGTCAAGTAATAGCGCAGCTTGTTGGAGGGGCACTTAATTGGCCCTGTGTTTAAAGCCATTTGTATTAGCAAAGCAAACAAATGTCTGTGGTGGGCTGAGTGGGGGTTGGACAGCCAGGGGCAGGGATTATGTGGCCACTGCAGCCTCCCAGAGATTAGGAGGAAAGGTGTCTGCTTATATAAGACAGCTGGAGATGGTCCTGAAGGCCGCCAAAAAAGGAACAGTTGTGGGTGAAGGAGCCATCAATCAGGTTCCCTGAACAGGTGGTGCCTGGCGCTACTCTCAGCGGAAAGCTGGGCTCAGAGCTCCAGTTACCGGCGCGGAGAATCCAACTATCAAAACCGATGCCAGAGGGGAGGGAGAGGATGAGAAAGAAGCCTGAGTCAGCGGAAAGAGCGAGTCCAGAGCACCTGAGGTGACTGCAGACCCACTAGAAAGGGAGCTGGACCCCAGTAACAATAACATCTAACTAGGCAGTTCTCAAAGTAGGGTCCCCTGGACCAGCAGCATCACTTTGATGCAGGAACGTGTTAAAAATGCAAAGTTTCAGGCTCCCCTTTCTGAGAATCAGAAATTTCAAGGGGAGGGGAGGGCAGGGCCCAGCAACCAATGTCTTAACAAGCTCTCCAAGGACATTCTCATGTCCAACAAAGTCTAAGTACCATGGATTAATGTCAGTGAGTGTGTGGACTACGTGCCAGGCACCGTTCTGAACAACTTACTTCTGTTAACTCCCTGGACTTCATAATGGTGCTGTCACAGAGAGCACTGGTTTCCAGATGGGAAAGGTGGAGCAGTGACTCACGTAACTCACCTGAAATCAGAGGGCCAGACAGAGCAGAGACGCAGCTTGGAGCGTTGCTCTCCCCCTCCCACCACGCTTGCCCATGGTGATGCTGAGTCCAGGACACGGCCGCTGGAATGCTTCTCAAACACTCTTGCCAGAACCCATTCCAAGTTTGTGATTTTCTAAAGTTGGACCTGAGAATTTGCACTTTTTCACCAGGTTGCACACTTGGAGAACTTCTGTCCTGTCACTCTGCATTTTCCACACGCTGAGTGCAGCTAATGGAAATGTTGACCGGGGCTTTAAAAAAACAACAAGCAGCTCCATGTGTATAGGCCCCTGCTGGGATGCTTTGGGCTACAAATGACAGAAAACCCAATTCAAACTGGCTTACACAGAAACGATATTTATACACTCATCTAATTGAACAGGTTACGTCCGCCTTCAGGTACAGGTAGATCCAGGGCCAAGGAGGTAGTTAGGATTCTCTTTCCCTCTTCATCTCTCAGCTCTGTCTTCCTTTCCGTATGGCCGTTTCCAGGTGAGCCCTCCTTGCAAACGGGCCCCCAGCAGCTCTGGCCTTGGATTCTACTGGCTGGGAAACCATTACCTTTTGTGTTTTGTGGTGTCCCCCTTCCCTACCAGCTCAGGGGAAGCCCACCCCAGCTCTCATCAGCCGGGTCTAGGACACAGGCTCATTTCTGAAGAGTCGTGGTGGTCAGGGAGATGGAAGAGTCTCAGTAGGGAGGCCCAGGTTATGGGCTCAGCCCTAGAGAACCAGCAGGTGGACTTACCCGCACCCAAAACACACAGATGAAGAGGCAGAATGTGGGATGCTGTAGCCAGAAAAATGGGCCCAGTGGAACCAGTGTCCACTGCACCACCTTCAAGGGAAAGGGCACCAGGAAGCCGACGTGTGTCCCACTCATTAAACTTTCATAAATGGGTCCGAGCACAGAGATGATGGTAAAAGAGGGAACCTGGAGGTTGACGTGTTATTTCGTTTATACAGAGGAAAGGCTTGGGCAAATAACCTGTGGCCCTAGAAGTCAGCACAGCGGTTATCCTTGGGGAGAGGGTGTATGATCAGTCCTCTGTTGCTGCTTTAACAACCCCCCTCACCTTAGTGGTATCATAAAATACTGGGACCTGACGACGACGATCATTTACGTGTCTGGTAGTTGGCTGAGCTCTTAGGTATGTGATCACAGTGTTGGAATTCCTATAAGGTGATGGACAGACACAGTAGTGTCTGCACCAGGAGGCAACCAGCGGGTGGCAGGAGCAAGCAGGACAGCCTGTAGTCCGAGGCCCACTCAGTTAAACAGAGGACTGAAACCAGCCTCACAGGGGTGCTGTGAAGAGTCAAGGGAATCATGCAGGTAAGGCCTCACATGCCACCTGACACAGCACGGGTGTCCCTGTGGGAATTCATAAAAGCAAAACTGGAGTCAGGCCTGAAGGGGGAGGGCGCGTGCCCTACCCTGCAGCGTGTTACCCCCACAGGAAGATGGCATTACTGACCCCAGCAGGAAGTGGGGGTACCCTGCACTCCCAGACAGGAAGGGCAACCACCTTACTACCCAGAAGCTGGAGGGGAGGCTTCCTTCTTGCCTTGCCACAAGCCCAGCCAATGGGAAGCCGGCACTGCCTCTGCCTCTGATTAACCTTCCTGGTAACTTTCCTGTCACACTGTCCTTACTACGAAAGCCTTCTACGTTGTGTTAACTTCTTGGTTAGCTATACAGAATGCTGCCCCATCCATGAATTTTTAAATAATGCAAATTAGATCTTAATTTACTCAGTTAAACCTTGTTTTTTTTTTTGCTAACACTCCTAAAAGCGGTAACTCACTCACCACGTGATCACCAGTTCTGTTTGGCTGCATGTAAGAGGACCCAGGTCCAAACGGCTTGAATTAGAAAGAAATGCATTACTTCACACACAGCAAGAAATCCAGAGGTGTAGGGCGTTTCAGGGTTGTTGAAGTCAGACATTTAAGAAAATTTAATTTTAATTCCAAAAGAATTTTAACTTAAAAATATACATATTTATCAAGTGCCAATTAATCACCAGGCCCAGAACTGGAGACACAGCAGAGGAAGCAGAGCCCCTCGCCGGGCTCCATGACTCAGGTCCTGCCCAGACCTCCTCGGCCTGACAGACGAGCCCCCAGGGGCTGGCACTGCCCTCCTCACACGGCATATCCAGAGGTGGTATGAGGAGTCTGAGCTGCCCACTTCCCTTTTTGATTTAGCTCTACAGAGGTATCATTTACATGCAGTAAAATAAACCCATTTTAAGTGCACAGCGCAGCAAATCCCAAAAGGTTCCCTCTTCCACTTGGTTTTACCACGTTTTCGTGCACAATGTCTCTGTGTGCTGGGTTCTCAGCTTTCTGGAATGGTATCGTTGTCCAGTATGGAATCTTCTGAATTTTGCTCCATTCACAGAACATTTTCTCGCACACCTGTAGTTCCTTTTCACTACTGCATAATATTCATTTAAGAGGGATTATTGACTCCATGCCAGGTTCTGGAGATAAAGTGGCGACTAGAACAGGCTTTGTCCCCATCCTTGCGGATTTATCGATCTCAAGGGAGAGACAGGCATTTAGATCATGAGAGCATCTCTCCTACCGTCTCACTGTGGCTGCTGCTTTGTGTTTGGATGTAGAATATCTTCTTGGTAGGTTCCAGTCCTTTGTTTGTTGACAGTTGTTTGGCAGTTGTGATTTTGGTGTTTTTGTGTGAGGCGGTGAACTCAAGTCCTCCTACTCTGCCATTCTGTCTCCAGTCTCTGGGAGACAGACATTTAGATGCTGACGTGTATCACAGGTAGTCAGGGCTGAGATGAGGAAAACCAATAGAGCAGAAGCCCAAAACAGACACCCAGCCACCCTAGGGGATCAAGGAGGACTTCCTGGAGGAGGAGACATCTTATTTGAGACCCGAAAGATGTATACGGTTACTTCTGAGAATGAGGTAGGAAGAAAGAGGGAAGCTTCAAAAAAGAGGGAAAAACATGTACAAATGCTTAGAAATGAGGAGTCTGGAGTGCTAGACCAGCACAATCCAAGAGAAACATCATGAGAACCACAAATGTAATTTAAAATTTTCTAGTAGCCACATCAAAAAAAAAAAAAAACAAGAAAAATTAATTTTAATAATATATTTTATTTAACCCGATATATCCAAAATATTACCATATTAACATGTGATCAGTATAAAAGCTATTAATGAGACATTTTACATTCTCTTTTTGTACTAAGTCTCTGAGATCTGGCCGGTATTTTACACTAAAGTACATCTCAGGCCACACAAGCCACATTTCAAACCCTCCACGACCACGCGTGGCTGGTGGCTGCCTTACTGAGCAGAACAGCACAGCAAGACCCTTGTTACTCAAAGCACTGGCCTCGCTTGGGAGCTTGTTAGAAATGCAGAATTCTCAGTCCCCCTCCCCAGACCCACTGATTCAGAATCTGCATTTTAACTTGATCCCAGGGGACTTATATGTACATTAGTTTGAGAAATATGGGTCCAGTTCTGCCTAAAACACTTCTGTGGCTTCCCACTGCCCTCATGAGAAACCCCAGGTACTGGCCCTGGCAGTCATTCATTCATTCGCTCATTCATTCCTGTTACTGCGCGCCTGCTGTGCGCCAGGCCAGGTGCCGGGTGATCCTGGGACATAGCAGGAACACAGACAGACCTGAGTCACGGAGCCCCCAGGCAGTTAAAGGTAAGTACCCAGATCCCTGTTTCCTTTAGACCGTGTTAAACACACTGTGCTGAGGTGAAGTTACGGTATGCAAGGGGTATTACGGGAGGCTGACCTGGCTTGAGTGGAGGGGGTGGCCAGAAACGAACCCAAATAAGGAAGAGGCCACTATCGCGGCCGAGAGCCACACGCAGGTGAAATGTCCCGCTGCAGGGGACGGGCTGCCGGGCAACTCGGCTGGCCTCGGTCACTAAGAGGGATCGTTTTCAGGCTTCAGGGCCATGTGGAGAAATGCCCGGAGGGGATCGGGTTACGGGGAACGAGCCAGGGACGGGGCTGAAATAGTGTCACACCCGGCAGAGATGCCTGCATTTGGAAAGCCCACGGGGAGGAGCTGGGCTCGGGAAGGTGGTCAGTGTGCCCACAGCGGGAGGACTTGTGACAAGGAACTTAGGTCCCTTTTGCTTTGAAGGCCATGTCTTCTGATAAAACACCTGAATTGCTTTAAACTAACTGAGCAGGGAGGGAACATGTGCGGGTTGTGGATGGAACAAGAATGGCCACGTGCTGCTAACTGCTGAAGCTAGGTGATGGGGACACGGGCACTCATTAGACTTTTCTCTCCACCTTGGCGCATGTTTGAAGTTTCCCCTTAAAAAAAACAAAACAAAGTTAAGTGTTTTTCTTCGCAAGTAATTGGGGATGTTGAAAAAAATATTTTTGGCACCTGGAGAAGAAAGTCTTTGAAGCTCTTCTGAAAAGAAGAAACTGTATTAGAAATGTGAGCATCTCAGGGAATTTCCTGGTGGTGCAGTGGTTTGGGCCCTGAAGTTCGGGGCATGGGTTCAATCCCTGGTCAGGAAGCGTCAGATCCCATAAGTTTCCTGGCAAGGGTGCCCCCTCGCCCCCCCCCCCCCCCCGCGCCAAAAAACCCCACAAAAACCACTGTGAATGTGAGCATCTCCTTAAGAATGGAGCCCAAGAGGAAGAGGGTTGAAGGCACAGACAGAAAAAGCAATAGTGTTCCTGGGTTCAAATCCCAGGGCTGCCACTCACTACCTATGCAACCTGAAGCAACTGATTTCAATTCTGAACTGAAAAACTGGGATAACAGCAGCTGCCTCCTAAGGGCTATGTTAGGTTGTTACTGAACTAATGCACGCAGAGGGCTCTGACTGGTGCCTGGCTTGAAGCAGCGCATGTAAATGTTGGCAGTGGTTATCACAGCACGTGCCAGGCAGATGTAATACTGCAGAAGGTCAAGGCAGGCGCACCCACGGTTCCTTTACAGAATTGACTGTCCCAGTAGTCTGGTATCAGAGGGGAAGTCAGGAACTCTCCCAACACCGATGTATTGATACTTTAGTAACCTTCCCTTACACATACAAAACCCTTTTCTACAAGTCAGTTGTTCCAAAGGCTTGTGAAACACCATCTAAGTGACTTAAGTTCTGTTTATAATGATAACTGAAAACTTCACGGTAGAGAGGTTCCCTAAGTTGATGGAACCTTGAAAGGAATCCTATAAGCACTCAGAAGTCAGTCTGGGGTGACTGAGGGTTACAGACACACCCCTGTTCTCTTTCTGCCCTGGTGGAATTGTTTAGGTAGGTGATTCAAATGATTCCTGAAAGGTTTTTTCCTCTTAAAACACAATGTGATTATTGTCTTTTGTTTAGTTAACTCTTTCTCCTACAACAGCTACTGGTGTATTCTGCTAGTATTTCAACAAAAATGTGTTTGTTGCACAAAATACTTTAAAGTCAATCTCCTCTCCCCTACTTCCAACATGCAAAATGACCACTGGTTTTACATTTTGTCCATCATCTTTACAGATGACGTCGGGGAGTGTTTCAAAATAATACGAGTGGGAAGAAAGCGGGTGGTGTACGTGGAATGGGCAGGGCTGGCAGGACTGAAGGTCACGGGGCTGAGCGAGGGTGCACGCTGAGGCCCAGGTGAGAGTGAGGGCTGAACTCTAGGAAGAGAGGAAGTGAGTTCAGCGTGTGTGCGGCTCAGGCAGTCAGGGACCAGGTCACACCACACGTTCAGTGTCAGTCTATGGCAGGAGGACTCGGTCCTGAGGACACTGGAGAAATATGGAAGGACTTCAAACAAGAGGGCGTGATAGGATCTGGGTTTCAGAGATCCCTCAGCTGTCCAGTGGAGGTGGGTTAAAGGGGGATACAGGAGGCCAGGCAGAGACGAGGTGGGAGAGGACAGCCCTGGACCAAGGAAGGGCCACGCAGATGAGAAGGGGCAGGTGGTCAAGCCCTGGAGGACCGTAGGATGCAGGTTGGGAGAGGGAGGCAGCATGAAGGATGAAGCCTTGAGCTCTCTCTGGGAGCCTGGTGTGTGACACCCCTGCGACAAGGGCCAACAGGAGGAGCAGGTTTGCAGTTTGGGACATGGTGAGTACAGGGGCCCGGGGCTGAGGGCAGGATGGGGAGAGGGCTTCTGGGGCCGAGGGAGGAGTTGGAGCTAAAGGCAGAGAGTGGGCATCATCAGTACAGAGGCAGGACAGACCACAAGAGGGTGAGATGGCCCAGAGGTGGGAGGAGAGAAGAGCCCCCCACCAGCCTCCGATTTAAGGGGTCAGTGAAAACAGGAACCTCTTGCAAAGAAGCAGGAGAAAAACCAGGGGACACTGTTGTCATAGAAACCGAGAAGAGCAAGTCCTTACAGAAACGGGAATGGCCCACCACATTTGCTAAGGTGGCATGGCTCATGGTATGAATACCAAAAAGTGCCCACTGAGCCAGGTTTCTCAGCCCAGAGAAAGAAGTTACAAGAAAACAAGTCCAGAAGGAACCCTCTGGAGACTGGATGAGAGACCAATGTGGACTCAAATAGGTTTATTTGTATACACAGATATCTGTATATATACACACACAAATACAAATGTGTGTGTACGTGGGTTTCTCTGCGTATATGTTTCCCCAGCTCTGTCAGCTGAGAGACAACAGAGACACCTCAGGTGCAATGACCACGCTCAGTGCCCAGTTCTTGCTTTCCAATGCCACCCTCCATCAGAGGAACCGGGGCTAAGAGGGGCTGAGTCCAGGGCTGGGCAAGTAAATGTGAGAGGAAGCAGCACATCTTACAAGTACTGAAGAATAAGGAAGTGCTCGAGGGAAAAAATAAGAATACAGAGCCAGCCTGGAAGAGCCCCCATGGCCAAAACTGGAACAAGGTGAGTGAAAGTTAATTACCATAGTACTGGGTTAGATGCAGAGAATAAAATATCCATGAGTCCACACTGATAAGACCGTACAAATAAATGGGACAGAAGGGACAAACCTCCCCACAGAAGAATTCCCAGTAAGAAGAGGAAGTCAGAAAAGCATCATTAGACCACCACAGCAACAACTGCTGCTGAGAAGCTTCACTGAGGAAAACCAAATGAGTGGGTGGAATGCCGAGGAGAAAGCCTCAAAGGGTCTTCCCATATTTATCAATTACTGTGGCGGTTCTGACATATGAAAACAAATTCTTTGTATTTTCCCTCCAGGAATTAGAGCTTCTGGGCTGGATTTGGTGATTAGTTTCTAAAAGGCATAAGGAAAGGGAAAACCCTATGAGTACAGCTGAGAAACCTGGCGGCCAGCACCAAAAGGAAGTGATCCGGGTCCCCATCACCTGAGTGGTAGTCTTTGCCCAAACCTACAATCCTGGTCTAGCCAGGAGAAGAACATCAGACGACCCCAGACTGAGGGGCCTCCTACCCAATACCTGACCGGGAAGGCCATGGGAGGGAAAGACCGAGACACTGTCACAGGTGGGCGGACATGGGATGAACAAATGCGACACGGCGTCCTGGACTGCGTCCTGGAACGGAAGAACGTTAGTAAATTCCACCCATTCTTCCATTAAAGTGAATTGTTAGCAGACTAGTAATCAGTGTTCATTGCTTAGTTTTGACAAATGTAGTGCAATTAAGTAAGATGCTAACATTAGGGGAAGCGGAAGGAAGTCTCTCTATTATCTTTGCAACTTTCCTGTAAATCTACTCAGAAAAAGCTTAAGTATCTATTGACGTGGCTACATAGTCACCACCTGCGTCCCAGACTCCATCTGACTCCAGAATTCATCTCACGGGTTCTCGACTCCAGGAAGTCCTCCCCGATACCTTCAAGGAGGTCACGTGCTTCACTGGGCTCCCACAGCCCCCCTGCCTCCCCCGCCGAGACCTCCGTGGTCAGGGCTGTCTCCCCACTGGACAGGTGCTCTGGGAAGGCAGCCCAGAAGCTGCCGCAGTCATTGCCGGGGTCCCCCTTACTTCCTGGGACCTGACCTTAGCCCTTCAAGTTCAGAGCCTGCCAGACCCCCCACCTTCCTGGTCTCCCCACCCTTCCCCCAGTACACCAACTGTCACCAGCACTGTGATTATTTGTGGTGACCGCCCTGTCCACAGCCCTTCCCGGCAGACAGACCTCACTGTAGGAGTCCTCCGTCCACAGTGGGTGGAGGGGGTTGAACATTGGACCCCAGCACTCCAACTTCTGTCTGGAGAACTTGGGATGGAAAGGCTGTGGGGCACCGTGTGGGGAGACCCCATAGAGTCAGGGCAAGAGCGCCCCAGGGCCAGCCCGGAGGTTGCAACCAGAAGCAGCAGCTGCAAAGAGCAGCGGCCCACGGGGCCTGGGGAAGCAGGGTCGCTGCCCTGTGTTGACTCTCTCCTCTGTCATCACCCACAACCAGCCCACTGTGGGGTATGCCTTCAAAACGCATCCAGAAGACTGCTCAGGCCTCCCCACACCCTCGTCCAGGCCACCGTCCCCTCCCCACAGGCTCCCTGCTTCCACTCCCAGATCTCAGGTCCGTCCACACACACCCTCCCTTAGTGAACTCATCCTGGACCTTATTACCATGAAATCACCAACAACTCCACGTTTCTGTCTCCAGCCCAAACGGTGCCCCTGGACACCAGACTCCTGTACCTGCTGGGGTGCCTACCACGACCACGGGCTCCCTCACACAGTGAAACAGCACTATGCTCAGGCTAAAACCTTACAGTCATTGACCCCCTCCTCCTCTCTCAACTCGCACCCCAGTCCACTTCCACCACTACCACGCTGGCCGAGCCACCATCTCTCAGCTGGACTGGAGGTGCAGCCTCCACGCTGGGCCTGCTTCCATCCAGGGGCCCCCACAGCGGCCAGAGGAACCCCACTAGGACGTGAGATGACGTCACTCCTCAGCTCAGGATGTTCCGACTGCTTCCCACCTCACTGGGAATCAAATCAAGTCCTTCCTATGCCTGCCCCCGCCCCGGATCCCCTGCATGTCCCACCACCCCCCATCCCCTTCCCACTCAGTCTGCTCCAGTTCACCCCTTTTTGCTCCTCCTACGCACTGAGCACATCACAGGACCTTTGAACTTGCTGGGTTTTCCCCCCAAACAAAACAGGTGCACAGCTGGTTTCCTCCTTTTTGGTCAGGTCCCTTCTCCAATCACATTTTCTCAGAGATCTCTCATTCAACCCCTCCACCTAAAATAGCAGCTCTTGTCGCTCTCTATCCCCCATCCCCTGGCCTTCACCAATACTAAGGTAAGTGAAAGTAAGTGAAGTCGCTCAGTCGTGTCCGACCCTTTGTGACCCCATGGACTGTAGCCTATCAGGCTCCTCCATCCATGGGATTTTCCAGGCAAGAGTACTGGAATGGATTGCCATTTCCTTCTCCAGGGGATCTTCCTGACTCAGGGATTGAACCCGGGTCTCCTGCATTGCAGGCAGACGCTTTACCGTCTCAGCCACCAGGGACCAATACTAACTTTTGTTAAAATCATCTACCTCTCCCCACTAGAATGTTAAGTCCCATGAGGACAGAGCTCTTGAGCATCTTATTTACTATTATAAAACCAGCACCTAAAACAATGCCCGAAACAGTATTGCATATCTGATGAATCAACAAATAACAAAACCTAGACGTTGGCTCCAAGTAACAGAAAGCCCTATTCAGCTCGGCTTGAATGATTTAAAAAAAGAAAAAAAGCTTTATTGGATCCCCTAATAGGAAAGTCCTGAACTAACTCTTTTCGGATGTGTCCTGATCCAACACTTCAACAACATCCCCAAGGACCTGACGCCTGTCTCTCTACTAGGCCTTCTGAGAGAATGGCTTTACCCTGAGGCCACAGCCCACCTGGGTGCTTAGCCGTGATCATCTTCCCTGCCGTGGGTTAGGTGTCTGCCCTCTGACAGACCCTGTGCTCCTCATGGCAACCTTCTGAGATGACAAGTATAATCTCCACTTTACGATGAAGAAATGGAGCCTTAGAAAGGTGAAATCACTTATCTAAAATCATATCGCTAGTAAGTGGAGGAATTAACGCTTTAATTCCTCTTATGACCCTTTCTTTAACCATCATGGAGATTTTAACGCTGGTGACCACGATGCTGTAATAGCCATGATATATGCTCACCACGTGTGTCCTGCTGGTCCTCCACTAACTTCTCTGTGCCTGGTTTTCTAATACACATAAAGACAATACTACTACCACACAGGGTGACTCTGAGGGTTACAAGAGCTCATACATAATACAGATTTTGCTGGTGACTCAGACGGTAAAGAATCTGCCAGCAATGCAGGAGATTTGGGTTTGATCTCTGGGTGGGGAAGATCCCCTGGAGGAGGGCATGGCAACCCACTCCAGTACTCTTGCCTGGAGAATCCCATGGACAGAGGAGCCTAATGGGCTACAGTCCCTGGGGTTGCAAAGAATTGGACACGACTGAGCAACTTAACACTTCTCATTACACTTATTACTAATACATAAAATGGTCAGATCTCAAAAAAAAATCTGTCTCAGTTAGCTATTGCCAGGTAACAAGTCCCCAAACACCATGGCTTAAAATAGAAACCATTTATTTGCTTCTGATTCTGTAATTTGGACAAGGCTCTGAGGGGCGAGGGGAACTCAGGATGGCTCATCTCTATGCCATAGGGTGTCAGCAGAGAGCTGGGCTAGACTATCCAAGATGGCACCACTCATGTCTGATGTAGCACATCAGCTGGGGGCTGACTGGGCCTCCCTCTTTCCACATCTCTCTCCAAGGGGTGGCTCAGGGCTCCAAGAGAGTAAAAAGCACAAGCTGCTACTTCCTAAGGCCCAGGCCCGGTCCCGGCCCCGCCACCGCCCCCACCACCCCCCACCCCGGCCACCTGCATCACTTCCTCTGGATTCTGCTGGTGGAAACAAATCACAGGCCAGCCCAGATTAAAAGGGAAGAGACTCCACCTCTTCCCGGGAGAACCAGGAAAGAACACATGGTCTTCCTTAGCAGCAGCCACTTTAACTTCATGGCAGTCAGCTTCCTCACAGGCGTCTCTACTTCAGTCCTCAATCCCCTACAGCCAGTTCCCCATACAACGCCCAAGGGAGCTTTTAACACACATAACCGATCGTGCCTCCTTCCACTGTTTAAAAGTCTACAACTTCCCAGGACTTCCTTGGTGCTTCAGTGATTAGGACTCTGAGCTTTCACTGCTGAGGGCGTAGGTTCCATCCCTGGTCAGGAAACAGATCCTGCAAGCAAGCCAATGCAGTGTAAAAAAAAAAAAAAAAAAACACCCAAACCCAAAACAAACATTCTTCTACAACCTCCCAATGCACCTGGGGTAAAGACACAAACTCCTTACAGGATCCACATGGTCTGGCCTCTTTCTCCCGCTCAGCCTCTACATTCCAAGTCACACACACACACTTGATTGAGTTAATATTCTTCATCACCTCATTTCCTAGGGTCCAGATGAGACATCCTGTCAAGTGTTCTCACAATACTCTACTATGTAATTTTATATCTGTGTGATAAGTTAACAATCTGAACCTCCACCCTCGAGACTGAGTTCTCTAGGGAAACTTTTGTTCTCTGCTGCACTCAATTCTGAGCACAAAGCAGAGGCAAGATGAAATGCCCCTTGGATGTCACAGACCTCAGCAAATTTTCAGGCAGCCCTGGGCACGGGATCAGCAGAGTCCCTAGGATGCTGGGATCACTAACTACTATGAAATCACCCGTCCATTCATCTTGTAAATAGTTACTGAGTCTGTACTACATGTCAAGAGTTCTAGGTGTTAGACGAAAAGCATGGAGTAGACAAAGGCTTCTGCCCTGATGGTCTGCAGTGGGGGAAGACAGGCAATAAACAAGTTAAAGGGAGGACAGATATGAGTTTCAGTGATCCAGTTCTAGAAGGGTTGTCAGGAAAAACCTCCAGAAGAAGGTAACATCTGAGTAAAGACCTAAAGGAGATGAAGGTGAGCCTTGACTCTCTGGGAGAAGAGGGTTCAAGGTAAAGAGAACAGCAAGTGCAGAGGTCCTGAGGCCAGTACGGTGGGGCAGAGGGAACAAGCCGAGGGGAGTGGACGATGTCAGACGGGTAACAGGGGCACAGCATGCAGGGCCTTGCAGGCCACAGAGAGGAATGCGGTTTCTACCTTCTGTGAGATGGAGCCACACGGAATCAAGAGCAGGGAGGGGAATGTGACCAGATGCAGGCTTTCAGAATGTCCCTTTGGCTGCAAGTGAGGAACAGACAGTGGGGAGCAAGGAGACCACTGATGGTCTAGGCAGGAGATGAGTGTGGATAGGGCCAGGGTGACAGGAGTGGAAATGGGAAGAAAGGGTCAGGTTCTGAATATACTTTGAGAGTATTTGCTGATAGACTGGACTGGGGTATAAGACAAAGAGGGGAGTTGAGACAACTCCAAAGCTTTTGATCTGAATAACTACAAGGATGGAGCTGACATTTAGTGAGAATGTGGGAGGAATACGTTTTGGGGAAAAGACCAGGAGTTCAATATCTCTAGATATCCAGGAGGAGGTATGCTGGCAGTCAACAGGTCAGGGGAGAGGTTCTGGGTAGATGTCTATGCTCATCACAGATTCCGTACAGGACTTACATGATCTGACTCCTGTGATGTCTTGAGGCTCATCTTGCACCTTGCTAAGTCAGTGGTTCACTCACAGATCCTGAGCCCTCTACCTCCTAGCCATCTTGGGCTGTGCTTAGTTGCTCAGTTGTGTCCAACTCTTTGTGACCCCATGGACTATAACGCTGTTCATTAGGATTCTCCTGGCAAGAATGCTGGAGTAGGTTGCTGTGCCCTCCTTCCCAACCCAGGGATCGAAGCCAGATCTCTCGCACTGCAGGCGGATTCTTTGCCATCTGAGCCACCAGGGAAGCCCAAGAATAATGGAGTTGGGTAACCAATCCCCTCTCCAGGGGAACTTCCCCACCCAGGAATCGAACCGGGGTCTCCTACATTGCAGGTGGATTCTTTATCAGCTGAGCTACCACGGAAACCTTATCTTGGGTAAGTTATTTAATTTTTTCTACCATCTGTAACCTCATTTACAAAAGGGAGATCATAGTAGTACCTCCTTCCTACGGCAATTCATTCAAAAAATACTTTTTATTAAGCATTTTTGATATGCAAAAATCTGTTCCACAGTGCTAGAGAGATCCCTCTCCCACACAGCCTGTGAACTCAGCCTTCTGGAAGTCTCCTCCACCCACATTCATCCCCTCCTCCCATCCAAGGGCCCTGTCATGGTACAACCCTGCCATCTCCTGCCTAGGACACCACGGCTGCCGTCCTGGGCTCCCAGACTCCTAGTCAATCTCTTCTGGCAGCTGGCAGCAGGACAAAGTCTAAGCTCCCTCCAGAGCCAACAAAATCCTCCACGACCTAATTCACACAGCCCTTTTCAATAAGATTTCCACTAACACGAATCACCTGCGATTCATTCACAAGCACCTGTTTCTCATCATTGCCTTCGCGCAAGCCATTCCGCGGCACCACCGCCACCCCCAAACATTCCTCCGTCTTCGGGTCTCAGTTCAGACAGCACCTCCTTCCCCAGGAAGGTTTCCCTACCGGTGCCGGGCTGGTTCTCTCCGCGTTCCAAGCGGCTTCCGTTAGCGAATACGTGCAGATCCATAACGGGGCTCTTGCCCATCTCTACTACCGACTGGGGCTTCCCGCGAGCTGGACCCAACAAAGCAGCTAGCAATGCCCCATGCTGTGGGGCCACTTCGGGCCTCCCCCGCTTACCTCCCGCTCCGTGGTCACGAACGCCTAACGTGCATGCTCTCCCAGCACAGCGCGCAACCCACCTGCCGCAAGACTGGAGAACTCAACACACCGGAGAGTCTGGCCTAAACCACCCAATCACTGCCGCCTTCTCCTCTACAGCCCGCCTCCAGCATCCGGGCCCCGGATGTCTCTGACTGCTGATTGGCTGCCTGGGAAGCCCCTAAGCGCGTGAGCGAAAAGAATTCTGGGCTCTGTAGTTCCGCAACGGAAACCGGGAAAAAGGAGTGCCAAGAACGCCATTTCCCAGAAAGCGCCGCGCACCAGTATCCTTTGAACCTGGCGGCTCTTGATTGGCCGGTTGGGGGACAGAAGTTTCCAAATTACCATGGAAACAGGCCCACTTACCTGGAACCCCGGCAATTTCCTTTTGCCTAAGAATCTAAAACACTTTGCTCAGCACTGATTCCAAAGAGTGACACAAGACGTGTGCGTGTGTGAGTGGGGTGAGGGGTGGGGGTGGGGTATGTAAATTCTGTTCGCATTGCTGTCTGCCATCCCCCAGATGGCACCAATAAGGCCTGCTACATGCACTCAGCACCTACTGAACGCCTGGCAGAATGAGCCACGCCTGTGCAGATTCTGCACAAAGCCTGGCTTCTCAGGACAGAACCTGATGTTCTCCATAGACAGCTGGCCCTTTACCTTTCAAGGTCTCAGTTTATCCGAGAAAAGGCCAGTGTGGGCTAGGAGCATATCCAGGATCACTGTCTAGGATTCAACAGCCCCACGCCTCCTACAGGCCCATGTCTGTGCCATAACTCCCCCAGGGACCGGGGCCTCACCCCCAACCACAAAGCTCTGCCAGCATCCCTTCCCCAAACACCGTTCCCCATGCCTCTGAGGGCGGGGTGAGGGGAGCCAAGGGCCTGCAAACGCTCAGGCGGGCATGTGAGAAAGCTCTTTACTGGGGGGTACAGCAAGGAGGAGCAAGGCCATCTCCCCCTACCTGCCCCCACCCCTCCTAGGGCCCTGGGGTGAGGGGGGTCTCCCCCACCCCACTGGACCACCACTGTCTTTGGTACAATAAATAGAAAACAAGGGGAGAGAGGGGGCCAAGGGTCCAGTCCTTAGTGGGGAGGTGAGCCTCAACCCCTCTCCTTGAACCCCTGCCCCAGGCCCCAATCAGTGCAGGCCTCACCCGCCCCGGCTGGGTAGCAGCAATTCCAGTCAAGGGGAGAGATGAGGATGGGAGCCCAGGGCCCCCGGATGGGGGGGTATGGCTTCAGGAGGGGCCCCAGGGAGGGGGCAGGGTCATGAGCTGGCTGCCGTGCTCTGGGGTACACCACGGAGGCCCAAGCGAGGCCCCAGGGTGGCGGGGTCATCGGGGGGTGGGAGGGGTGGACGACCCCCTGTCATCCGAGTCCGGAGGGCTGAGGCAGCCGGGTGCTGGGGGGCAGGCGCCGGGTGAGGTGGGGAGCAGTCTGGGGGCCCGCCCACCAGGCTCACATCCATCAGCTCCGGGGGTGGTGGTGAGGTTGGTGATGGGGGACGACCAAGGCATCGGGGTTGGGCGGGTAACTGGGCTCCAGCCCCTGGCAGTGATGAGGCAGAGGCAGGGGCCTGATGTGTCTTGTGGGGCACATCCCCCCCGGCCCAGGGGCGCAGCGGCTGGGAGGGCGGGACCTAAAGGAGCAAAGCAACGGTGGGTGATGGAGACCTGGGTTCTGAAGCCCCAGACTGCCCACCACCCTCCTCCTAAGTCCCCAAGACCCCATTACCTGGGGGCTGTTCATCTCACAGTCAGTGATGGGGGGCCCAGGGCCCCCACAATATCGGTTGCTATAGCGGTAGGTCCTGTTGTCACTGGAGGAGCCACTGGAGCCTCCTGGAAGTGCCAAGGAAGGAGAGAGGCTTAGCAAGGAAAGGGAGGCGGGGTGGTCTTCAGGTGGCTGGGTCTGGTTCATGGCCCAGGCCCATTCAAAGGATCAGACACAAGTGAGAGTCGGGGTCAGGGTTCAGCCGGGTGTCAAAGAGTCAAAACAAGTTTTAGAGATCTGAGCCCAAGCTCAGAGAGACGCTCAGGGATCGTCTGCGCTCCCCTGCTCCACCCACTGTTGAGCTCAGGATCTCGTAGTTTCAAAGCTCTAGGCCAAGGCCCAGTGACAAAGCTATTCCCCACCCCACCCCCATCTCCCCGCCCCACACCCCCCAATCAGAGCTGCCCGACCCTCGTCCGGCACTGAGCACCCACCGGAGCTGGAGATGGAGCTGGCGGTGCTGGAGGAGGGGCAGGTGTCGAGGGGTGCGGGCGAGGTGGAGGCACTGCTGCCCGCCGGGCCCGTGTTGGTGGCCTCATCAGCCGTGCGGCGGAAGAAGCCGTGCTGCAGCGCCCCCAGCGGGCTGATGCGGGCGGCGGGCTCATACTCCAGCATGCGCAGCACCAGGTCCTGGAAGCGGAGGTAGTCGGCGGGGCTGTGGCCCGGCTCCCCCGCCCGCCGGCCCCCGGGCCCGCCCGTCTGCACGCCCAGCACCTCCTGCAGCCGCCGTGTCCCGGGGCCCTGGTAATCCTGGCAGGGGGAGGTGGGGAGGGGGGCAAGAGAGTGGCCGTCAGTGGGCAGGAGGGGCAGGGAGACACACACGGGGAAACAGAGGCACAAGAGAGAAAGTGGAAAGAGAGAAGCTAAGAAGAGCTGTGCGGTGGGTAGTAGGAGAGAGGGGGTGGGCGGGGGAGGAAGGAAAGGACAGACAGGGAAAGACACAGGGAGAGGAAGCAGGGAGACGGAGGAGGGAGCCCCAAGTGTGAGAGAGTGAGGGGCCGCCGGGGGTAGGAGGAGCGACGTGGGGCGGGGGCCGCACCTTCCTGAGTTCCTTTGTCCTTCGTAGGGTCCAGCCGCCCCCAGGCAGCCGCTCAAAGTACTTTCGAGCCTTGGGCGCCTGGTCCAGCATGGGGGCTGGTGGGATGCCCAGCACCTCCACGATCCGGTTCATCTGGTCCACCTGAGAGCAGGTGGGCCGTCAGGGTCACTGGGCCGGCCAGGCCTCCACCCCCTCCTCGGGAGCACACCCCCTCCTCGGGAGCACACCTCATTGGAGCCACTGAAGAGGGGCTCTCCAGTGTGCATCTCCACCAGGATGCAGCCAAGGGACCACATGTCAATGGCCAGGTCGTAGGGAGTGCCCAGGAGCACCTCGGGCGAACGGTAGAAACGGCTCTGGATGTACTGGTAGATCTGGAGAAGGGGAGAGGGCAACCATCAGAGGTCCCAGCCTCTGCTACGAGAACAGTCCCAAAGCTAGGAGGGCCGACTGAGGGCAAGCCTCCTGCCCCCAACACTTGGGATGGGGGGCGCCGAACCCTCATGTTATCAGCACCAGCTTGCTGGAATCACCACCACTATTGTACTTATCGGCTTCAGGGCTCTCTGCCGGCCTAGTCTGGTCCTGAGCCCTTCTAAGTCACCAGGGGCTGGCAGCCGGCAAACCTAGGCCTTTCCCACCCTCCCAAACTAGACCCTTTTCAAGCCACTACCAGCATCATCTTAGCTGCAAAGTTGAAGAGCCTCGCCCCTTCCATCCCCAGCTTTAAGAGCACAGGGTAAACAAAACTTTGCAGAGCGCCACAGCCTTTCAGGCTCACAGCCGCCCAACTACCCCTCTGCCCACGCCCTCCTCAATCTGGCAGTCTCAAAACTGGCCCTGTCCCCTCAGGCTCCGCTCTCCCCTCTCCTTCGGGAAGTACACCCGGTGGCCCTCTCCCTCTCTTGGCCCGATCCCAAGCACCATAGCTCAGGTATCAGGCTGCACGTGACAAGGCTATCCCCGCCTAGCCTCGCCCCGCAGACCCAGGCAACCAGTAGGCCCCGCCCACAGCCGGGCCACACCCACACCGAGCCCCGCCCCCGGGGCCGGGCCGCACCCGCTGGCCGAGCTGGCAGGAGCTGCCGAAGTCCACGATCTTGATGGCGCTGCGCTTGGGGTTGCAGAGCAGGATGTTCTCGGGCTTGAGGTCGCAGTGAATGATGCTGAGCTCGGGCGTGGCCAGGAAGAGCAGCGCCGTGCAGAGCTGCTGCGCCAGCTTCCGCGTCAGGTTGAGCGAGACGCCGCGGAAGTGCGTGTTGCGCAGGAGGTCGTACAGGTTGTAGGAGAGCAGCTCGAACACCAGGCACAGGTGGTTCCGGAACATGAAGTGCCGCTTCAGGTGCACTGCCGGGAAGGGGGCGGAAACGGGCCGAGCAAGAAACTGAGGCTCTGCGAGGGCCAGCGGCCCAGTCACAGAGAGGCTGCTTCTTGAGCACAGACCAAACTGGAGCATGCTCTGCGTGCTGGGTGCATGCGTGCTAAGTCGCTTCAGTCGTGTCCCACTCTTTGCGACCCTGTGGACTGTAGCCCACCAGGCTCCTCTGTCCATGGAATTCTCTACTGCCTACTAATCAGAACGTTTTCATATGTCCACAATTTCATTTGCAGGAAGTTAACCTCTTTTCAAATCTCTGGCAGACTTTGTGATTAAACCAAAGAGAAAGTTTCTATTTGCTGCTGATGGGTTTTTAACACCGTCCTACACTTCATTTCATTTTATAACATTGTTTTTAGTCTCAGTTCTGTTTATTTTTGTTACAAAGGGTACTCGCTTTCCCTTTACCGTAAGGATGTGTATCTTCCCTTTAAAAGAAACACAGACTCCTTCAATCTACTTGATTTTTCTAAGAGGAATCAGTATAGGAAAAAGGACAAAGATGCACACAGAGTAAAGGCTCTGGAGGTCACCGCCTGGTCAAACGACAGCTCTGCTGAGTACAAACGCTGTGACCGGCTGCAAGTGATGGCACCTAACTGCCTCTGTTTTTTCATCTCCAGACGGTGGGTAATCTGTGATGAGGGCTCAGCAAGTTAACGTGTGTCAAGTTCTTACAGCAGAGCCTGACCCCTTAGTGAGCACTCAACCAACTGAGCAGCATTCTCATGTGAACAGGGTACTGTAAAAGTGGCAAGCCTGCCCTGAAGACCCCAGCCCCTGCCCTGAGGCGGGGCTCATCCGAGCAGCCCTGCCCCAGGCCTCACCTATGTAGTACTTCATCTCTGTGTCGTGCTGGTTCATCAGCTCCAGCAGCCGCAGCTCAATCTGGGCCTGGTTCAGGAAGGCTTTCTTGTTCTTGATGATCTTAATGGCCACCAGCTCCTGGGTCTGATGGTCATAGGCCTTCACCACCTGTGATGGCAGGCCGTCACAAAGTGAGGGAATGGGGGCACAGGGGACGGAGCCAGGGACCACCCCTCTCTCCAGCAAGGACACCCACCGATACCACCATCAGTAATACTACTCATTCAAAACTGGAGTGCTCACCCACAGTCAGACACTAGGGTAAACATGAGACACAGCCTTATGTGGGGAGTCCTGCTGTTTGCACTATTTTATAGAAAAGGAAACTGAGGCACAGGTAACCAACTGACTGCACTGGGACAAGTGGCCCCGTGAGGAGCTCGAAGCCACTGAGCCCACTGGCTGTGGGTGGGGGTCATACCCGGGGGTGCCCGTCAATCAAGGTCGGGTGAGGGACATCCCGCACCTGGCCAAAGGAGCCTTTGCCAATGAGTGAGTCAATCTCATAGCGCTCCAGCCAGCGCTCGCCGCTGCGCACGATGTAGTCGTGGTTGTCATCGTCGTAACCGTGGTTCAGGACCTTTTTCTCCTTCTTGGTGCTCGAGTCCTGAGGTGGCGCCTGCTGGGCCCGCCGCTTCTTCTTCGCATAGTACACCTGCCCAGCCGGCCGGGAGAAGGGGAGCGGTGAGTGACAGGTTGTCAGGACCCCTCTGCACCCAGGCTGTATCCCCGTTCCTCTGCCCACCTCATTGATGTGCTTGTAGGTCTTGATGAGGTCCACGGAGAGCTTACGCAGCGGGGCTGAGGTCGCGTCTCGGAAGGCCAGGGGCAGCCTCCGTGGCAGGAGCCGTACTTCTGGCAGCACCTGGGGACAGGCAGGGTGACCAGTCTGTGGGCACTGAGGGAGGGCCTCCACCCCTACCACGAGGGGGCGAACTCTGTGGGCTGTTGGCTCACCATTACCACACAGGTTATTTATCTGGTCACTGACAACCCTACTAGAATTGAAACTCCCAAAGGACAGAGACTTTACTTATTCTTGCGTCCTCTCCTGAGCCTGGAGCAGGGCCTCACACATAGTGGGTGTTCATGAGCAATTTGCTGAATGAATCACGAAGTGAATGATTTACCCCTGACCTTTCATCACACACCTTGATTCTTTTCTAAACCTCAGTGGGAGAGGTTGGAAACCTGGGCTCTGACCCACCCCATCCTTCAGTGAAGACCATCCATCTGGGGACTGCCTCCCAGAGAGGCTCCCTATCTTGCCTTATTCTCCCCCTTTGGGGCCTCCCCACCCTGCACCCCTTCTCTGTGCCTCTCTGCCAAGTTTCCTCACCCTGAGGATCGTGGATCCTCATACTCCATCCTGTTTCAAGCTCTACAGCTCAGAGTCTTCTGTCTACCCTTGAAGCTCTTAACCCTGCACTCCCAGGCCCGGCTGGCTCCAAAATCCTTCAGGCTCAAGCTTCTTCCCTTTGAATCCCTCCAGATCTTTCACTTTGGATTTTTTTTTTTTCTTAATGAGTATTTTTTGAGTGTTTACTATGTGCTCGGCACTGTTCTCAGCATTTCCAACTGCATTTCATGAACCTGTTTAATCCTCACAACCCTGTGAGGTAGGCATCGGCTCCCATTTGACAGAACAGGGAAGTGAAACATGGGGAACCTAAGGAAATAACCACCGTGCCTGGACGGGAGCCCAGGCTCTCCAAATCCCGACTCCTCCAGCGACTCCTCTCTATCTTCCACTCCCACGGCACCCTTCATGCCCAGCAGACTGTCCTGGGCAACCACATCATCTCTTTTGGCCCCAAAACCCTTCTATCCCAGCCTCCCCCTTCCCCAGGCAGGTGAGGAGCAGCGGAACGCGTACCTGCGTGTGCTCCTGGGGCCCCGGGAAGCCAGAGAAGGGACCATGGCCCGGTGGGACAGCCATGGTGGGCTCAGAGGGCCGCAGGGGAGCGAGGCCTGGAGCGGGAGCCCGGCCGGGGGGCGCCTTCTCGCATCCTGCACCTCGGCTGCCACCGCCGCTGAGACCTGAGAGGGGGCAGGGTGGGGGGACATGGAACAAGGGGATGTGTTGGCCAGTGCCAAGCAGGAAAGAGGTGGACAGCAGAGAGAAGGCGGAGCACAGAGCAAGGAGGAAAGGGTGCAAGGGGTCAACAGGTGGCAGTGAAGAGCGGACAGAGAGAAGTGGCGGTGGGGGCACAGCAGAGTCCCCAGCAAATGATGACCAGATACATGAAGCAGGCGGCACGCGGAGAGGAACACGGGAAAGGGAACAATTGGGAGCCAGGCGGGGATGTGGGCCGTGACAGGAAAGGACAGAAAGACATGAATAATTGGGGGGAGGAAGAGAAGAGAGAAACCACAGACAGCACAGGGAGCTGGGTTCACGCTCTCCTCCCCATTTCCACTTATGGCTCTCCTCAGGGCCCCTCCTGTAGTCTTCTCTGAACGTCAGGACCTTGTCTTACCACAGGATGGTCCCTCCACTTCAAGGTCTACCCTTCCCAGTAGGTCCCCCAATCCAGAGAACTCTAGGCTCCCTCCCAAACCACAAGGGAGTCTTCCGGCCCCCTCTAAATCACAGCAGACTACTCTGCAGGCCCCTAAAACCACATCAGGGTCCTCAGGGAGCTCCCAAACACACCAAGGTTATCTGAGGACCCCTTTATAACAGAGTCCTAACCCCAAGGCATTCTCACCCACCAGGGTACACCCTTCTCAGGGGACCCTCCCCATGCGGTGCCAAGACCTCTTCCCTATCATTTCCTCCCACATCAGGGACCACCCCTCCAGTAATTTCCCAAACCATATCCAGTTCCTGCATGCTACACCAGGGCCCTTCTCCACATTACTCCAAGCTGCTCCCCCTCCCCCACTAGGGCCACTCCTTTGGGAAGCAAAGGGGAGGCGTTTCTATCCGTGCTTTAGAGTGGATCGTCCTCTCTCCTACCATGGATCCTACCCCCACCCTCCCTACCAATATTCCTGTCAGGGCCCTTTCTCCAGTTACTCCTTCACACTACGGTCAATCCACAGCTGTGCCCGTGCCCGTTCCTAGAAGTCCCCCAGAGCCAAATTCGCCAAATATCACAGAGTTCTCCCCTTCCAGAGTATCTTCTACACCAAACTCCTCTCCCCACGGGCCTTCTCCCATGTCAATCCTTTCTCCCATGCCAAGCCCTGCCACTCCACGATCCCTCCTCTCTCTTGGAGCTCCCCCACAAAACAATCTCTGCCCCGGGGCCCTCCCACAACAGGACCCTCTCTCCCAGCCTCCACCCCATACCCGGGTCAGGGCTGGCGCGCCCACGGGGGGCTGGAGCGCGGTGGGGCCCCCAGTTGGGTGGGCGAGCGGCCAGCATGGCGGTGGTGGCTGTGGTGAGGAGACAGCCGCCTGTCCCGGCCCGGCCGGCCCGGCAAGCCCCGCGGCGGGGAGGGCAAGCGGGACAGGCGGCCCGGTGGGTGACAACAGCAGGCAGCAGCCGCTGCCGCCAGGGGCGGGGAGAGAAGGAAACTAGGGTCAGCCCGGGGCACGCGGGGGAAGGGGAAAGCAGGTGGACGGGGGAGGGGCGGGTTAACCCTCGCCCCGCCGGCCCCGCCCAGCGCAGCCACCCGCCCCAGGGGACCCCGGCGTCCCGCCCCCCACCCTGGAGGCCAGCCCCGGCCAGAGGAGCCCAGGCGGGCGGGGCCGGACCGAACTTGGCAGTCCACACCTACCATGGCAACAACCATGCCATTGGTCGTTGCTGCCAAGAGCTCAACCAATCACGGCGCAGGACAGCGGTTGCTAGGCGACGACGATGCGGCCGGCGGAGCCGAGCCCAAACAAAGGGCGGGAGCGAGGCCCCGCTACCCCCTCCTAAGACTGCTCCCTCCGGCTCGGCCCCTTCCAGGAATCCGACTATGAATAGCCAGGCAAGGCCTGCACCTGCCCGCCGCCCCCCTTCTCTCCTCCTTCGGCCTCGTGCTAAATCTCGCGGCGACGCAGGCAGGGCGGGTCCCAGACTATCCTCCCTCCCCAAGAGCGCGTGCTGCCCCCGCGGAGCCGCGTCCTTACCTGAGGGCGCGGGCAAGGGAACTCAAGCTGCTCGGGAAGCCCGAGCTCAGTCCTGCCCACAGGCTGAAGATATCCGGTGAGCGCAGCGAGCCAGGGCCCCGATTACCCAGTAATGCAACCAGCAAAATGGCGACCACAACAAACCGGCCCCCCCGCCCCGGACTCCGCCCCCACCCCCCAAGCTGTTTCCCCTCACGTGACCCAGGGCAGCGCTCCGCGTCTGCGCTCAGAGGACCTTACAGGGATCCATGCGCAGTGAGCTACCGACCCCGCCCAAGCGCCGAAGTCCGAGTTACGGCTGCGCAGGAGGCAGCTAAGACAGGAGCGTGCGCAGTGCGACCGGGTGGGAGCGCTCGCCCCCACCTCCACGCCGGTGGACCGAGCGCACTGCAAGCGCCCTGTGAACAGACGCCGTCAAGCAATCAGCGGCAAACGGAGCGACTGATGAGTCTTTTAATAGAAAAACAAACGTGTAACAGTAGCAACACACTCTCTGGCGATCCAGTGGCGCTGGGCTTCAGTTCTTCACTTTGGGAGGTGGCCTGAGAGAAGAAAGTGGACTTAGAAGAGCCCGTCACCACTTTGGGGCACTCATAACAAGTACTGATGGGGTTTCGTGCTCACCTGTACACACCCACGACCACAGCATGGTCTCTTTCGTACGGCTCTAGGGTCAGCTGCTCCTGGGGCTTCATGTTCTCTTGCTGCATCTTTTTCACTTCAGAGGCAAAGACAGCCTCAGCGGAAGCTGTGGAGTCAATGCAATTAGCCTGCAAAAGAGAGGATTTGAAGTCTGAGGCAAGCTTTGGGATATTCCACCCCCCCCCCCCCCCCCCCCCCCATTTTGTGCTTCTTTAAACCAGCAGAATTTGTTTTTATTGGAGACTAGGCTTTGGAAATGTACGGAAAGACTTTGTGAGAGAAGTTTTCGATTTGGAACAAAAATCCTTCAACAGAACCCTATTTATCTAAAACCTAGAGTTTAAATTTTACACGTTTTTTTCCCCTCCTACTTCCTTTTCTTTAGGAATTATGCAGCTGAGAATACCAAAACAAATGCAGCAAAAGAGAATGGGGAATCTGAAGTACTGGAGCGGCATCTGAATTTCAAAAGACTTCTTAAAAATGCACCTAGCATTTATGTGTTGTTTATTTTACACCAGGTTCTGTTCTAAACATTCCACATATACTGAGAAGTGGAGTCCTTACATTAACACTAAAAGAGACAGGACTAATATTGCTATTTTACAAGTGAAGAAACAGGTATATAGGTTAGGTAACTTGCTCAAGGGGAGAAGGCAATGGCACCCCACTCCAATATCCTTGCCTGGAAAATCCCATGGACGGAGGAGCCTGGTGGGCTGCAGTCCATGGGGTTGCTGAGGGTGGGACACGACTGAGTGACTTCACTTTCCCTTTTCACTTTCATGCATTGGAGAAGGAAATGGCCACCCACTCCAGTGTTCTTGCCTGGAGAATCCCAGGGATGGGAGAGCCTGGTCTTTGGGGTCGCACAGAGTCGGACACGACTGCAGTGACTTAGCAGTAGCAGCAACTTGCTCAAGGACACAGCAAGCGGGAATCCAAACTCAGATACCCAGACTCAGTGATCATGCACTCAACCACTACAGTCTAGCCTCTTTAAATTCTATGGTTTTTAGTTTTGTAGACATTTTTCATTATGTTCTATTCGGTTGGGTGGCTTATAGGGAGCTGGGAATATACTGAACGAGGGTTGCTTTGACTGATTGCTTGGTAGTTACAAACCAAGAAGATATCGCCACCCCACAGACTCCTCCAAGCTCCACACCTTAATGGAAATCACAAAGTGTCCTCCATTACGCAGGAAGGTGTGGGCATTCAGGGCTACAATCCGGGTCTGGTCTGGTTGGGCCACATCAGCAAAGATCACATCCACCATTGCTAGGGAGAAAGAAGTAGCAGTTAAAAGCTGGATCCACATAATCTTCCCAGCTCCTTCCCATGGGGCCTGAGCCCCAACACCAGCACGTTCCTGGCAGTCTTCCCTGCCTCCAGAATCACCTACCCTGGCAATGATCCCCCACCCTCCACAGTGCCCCCAAGGTGGGTCCAAAGCCCACAGTTACACCCATCATTCATTCCTCTTGTAGACCATATTGCCACCTACTCTGTGGCCAGCCCCGGGCTGGCCGTGGGGGGCACAGAGACGAGTCAGACCCGGACCCTGCCCTCGAGACGCTCCCGGGTCTGGGGGGGGGACAGACACGTCATCAAAAAGGCAAGTAAAGGCGAGCACTTACAGGCAATCGCGTCTGCAGGATTGTGAAATGAAGAAAAGTTGCAGGACAGAGGTAGGGTATGAATGCAAAGGGGAAAAAACTCACAGGAAGAAAAACTTAAAAAAATGAAAAGATGGTGCAATGACTTTTTTAAAATCAGGAAAAGCCAACGTCAAATTGTTCAGATCAATTACCTCTGGGGGTGCTTTATAGGTGCTCAATTTTTATACTATGTTTCTTAACTTTTTTAAAAAAAAAACAAAGTTATTAATATTCACAATGGGTCCCTCTAGGTGTGCTTTCCGGGTTATGATGTCACCGGAGGATGCTGATGAGGACCTCTGAAAGAGGTTTTTATGCCTAAGTCAGGGGTAGCATAAAAGGTACTGGATTTTGGAGGCAGGCAGGCAGGAAGTACTCAGCGGGAGGTGGGAATGTCAGGAAATTAGAAGGAAAGAGGTTGGCCCAAGGACCAGATATCTGGGTCCCTGAAGCGGGACTGCCACCTCCACCTCACCTGGCTCCCCAGACCATTTGCATTTTCGCAGACTCAACCTGTTCATCCACTCCCAATTCCATCCCAATCAGGGCTCCGGGGGCCTCCTCCAGGACACCTGAGTGGCCTGTCTCACACCTTGCCCTCTCCCAAGCCAACCCGAGACCCCTCACCAATGAGCATGCGGTATTTGTGTGGGTGCCGAGCGTCTTCAATGACAGGAATAATGTTGGTCCGCTTCTTGGCCAAGTTAATGAGATCACGGCCAGAACGGTGGGAGAACTCAACTGCATAGACCAGACCGTCCTAGAAGACATCAAACAAAAATAACAATGATAACTAGTTCTCCTGTATGGAGTACCTACTCTGGCCCATATACTGCGTTCAGTTTACTCGTTCAGTCGTGTCCGACTCTTTGCGACCCCATGAATAGCAGCACGCCACCCCACCCCAGTACTTTTGCCTGGAAAATCCCATGGATGGAGGAGCCTGGTAGGCTCCAGTCCATGGGGTCGCTGAAGTCGGACACGACTGAGCGACTTCACTTTCACTTTCATGCATTGGAGAAGGAAATGGCAACCCACTCCAGTGTTCTTGCCTGGAGAATCCCAGGGACAGGGGAGCCTGGTGAGCTTCCGTCTGTGGGGTCGCACAGAGTCGGACACGACTGAAGCGACTTAGCAGCAGCAGCAGCAGGCCTCCCTGTTGTCCATCACCAAGTCCCGGAGTTCACCCAAACTCATGTGCATCAAGTTGGTGATGCCATCCAGCCATCTCATCCTCTGTCGTCCCCTTCTCCTCCTGCCCTCAATCCCTCCCAGCATCAGGCTCTTTTCCAATGAGTCGACTCTTCGCGTGAGGTGGCCAAAGTATTGGAGTTTCATCCTCAGCATCAGCCCTCCCAATGAACACCCAGGACTGGTCTCCTTTAGGATGGACTGGTTGTATCTCCTTGCAGTCCAAGGGACTCTCAAGAGTCTTCTCCAACACCACAGTTCAAAAGCATCAATTCTTGGGTGCTCAGCCTTCTTCACAGTCCAGCTCTCACATCCATACATGACCACAGGAAAAACCATAGTCTTGACTAGATGGACTTTGTTGGCAAAGTAATGTCTCTGCTTTTGAATATGCTATCTAGGTTGGTCATAACTCCTTCCAAGGAGTAAGCGTCTTTTAATTTCATGGCTGCAGTCACCATCTGCAGTGATTTTGGAGCCCAGAAAAATAAAGTCTGACACTGTTTCCACTGTTTCTCCATCTACTTCCCACGTAGTGATGGGACCAGATGCCATGATCTTCGTTTTCTGAACGTTGAGCTTTAAGCCAACTTTTTCACTCTTCACTTTCACTTTCATCAAGAGGCTTTTGAGTTCCTCTTCACTTTCTGCCATAAAGGTAGTGTCATCTGCATATCTGAAGTTATAGCTATTTCTCCCAACAATCTTGATTCCAGCTTATGCTTCTTCCAGCCCAGCGTTTCTCATGATGTACTCTGCATGTAAGTTAAATAAGCAGGGTGACAATATACAGCCTTGACATACTCCTTTTCCTATTTGGAACCAGTCTGTTGTTCCATGTCCAGTTCTAACTGTTGCTTCCTGACCTGCATATAGGTTTCTCAAGAGGCAGGTCAGGCGGTTTGGTATTCCCATCTCTTCAGAATTTTCCACAGTTTATTGTGATCCACAGTCAAAGGCTTTGGCATAGTCAATAAAGCAGAAGTATATGTTTTTCTAGAACTCTCTTGCTTTTTCAATGATCCAGAGGATGTTGGCAATTTGATCTCTGGTTCCTCTGCCTTTTCTAAAACCAGCTTGAACATCTGAAAGTTCATGGTTCACGTATTGCTGAAGCCTGGCTTGGAGAATTTTGAGCATTACTTTACTAGCGTGTGAGATGACTGCAATTGTGCGGTGGTTTGAGCATTCTTTGGCATTGTCTTTCTTTGGGATTGGAATGAAAACTGACCTTTTCCAGTCCTGTGGCCACTGTTGAGTTTTCCAAATTTGCTGGCGTATTGAGCAGAGCACTTTCACAGCATCATCTTTCAGGATTTGAAAGAGCTGAACTGGAATTCCATCACCTCCACTAGCTTTGTTCGTAGTGATGCTTTCTAAGGCCCTCTTGACTTCACATTCCAGGATGTCTGGCTCTAGGTAAGTGATCACACCATCGTGATTATCTGGGTCGTGAAGATCTTTTTTGTACAGTTCTTCTGGGTATTCTTGCCACCTCTTCTTAATATCTTCTGCTTCTGTTAGGTCCATATCATTTCTGTCTTTTATCAAGCCCATCTTTGCATGAAATGGTCCCTTGGTATCTCTAATTTTCTTGAAGCCGCAAGCAGCTCTTCAAATCCCCAAATCAAAACATTACCATTTAATGACCAGTTATCATGATGTGTGTGCATGCCAAGTCGCTTCAGTCCTGTCTGACTCTTTGCGACCCCACTGACTGTAGTCTTCCAGGCTCCTCTGTCCATGCGATTCTCCAGGCAAGAATACTGGAGTGGGCTGCCATGCCCTTCTGGAGGATCTTTCCAACCCAGGGGTTAAACCCATGTCTCCTGCATCTCCTGCATTGGCAGGTGGGTTCTTTACCACTAGAGGCACCTGGGAAGCCCTTGTTATCATTTTACAGATGAATAAACTAGGTCTGAGGGTTATTCCATCCTACTTTGTCTGATCTGAGAGCCCAGGCCCCCAGTTCAGGCTTAAAATGAGGAAGCTAGGGCATAGAGATGACACAACAGCTAAGAATACCTGCACTGGGCCAGACACCGCTCTAGGCACATTACAGAATTAAATTCATTTATCATCACAATCACCCATTTTCCAGAGGGGTACACTGAGGCTCAGAGAGAGTAAGTACCTGTTGAAAGCCATTTCACTGTTAAGAGCCCGCACCAGAGTCTGGGGTTTTTAACCATTAAATTACACACCCTCTAGCCTCATAGCCGAGTGAGGGACCATGAAGTGAGATGTCTGGGTGCCCTCTCAACAGGGAGGCTGTCCAGCCACACAGAAGCATAGGCCCCCAAACTGACAAGCTCCTGTTTAGGGAAACCAGAAGCCCAGATTTGAGGGCTATCTTTTTTTGGCTGTACCACATGGCATGTAGGATCTTAGTTCCATAACCAAGGATGGAACTCGCACCCTCTGCAGTGGAAGCATGCAGTCTTAACCACTGGACCGCCAGGAAAGTCCCAGAGGGGTAGCAATCAAATCAAATGTACTCTCACTCTGGCCACCCCAACATTGGTTACCCCAATACCCAAGCCCATTCGCTCCAGGCCAGAAACTCAGGTGTGAGGCTGAACAGAGCTCCGGGGACCATGTGGTTCAAGCCGCTGCTTTCACGCACAGGCACTGTGACCAGGAAGGGCCTGGCTCCTAGGCCCTTGGTGCAGGGAAGCAGCCAGGGCCTCTGAGTCCAGGCTGGCAGAGAAGGGGACCTTTCCCTCCCTCCTACCTCCTCCTGTCCCTCTGTCTACTCACTGGGCCGACGATATCAGAGACGTGGGAGACGGTGGTACCCGAGGCAGCCCCAAGGTAGAGGACCTTGGCCCCTGGCTTGATGTGGATCTGGTCCACCCCGCCCAGGATCGCCGCTGCCAGCTTGGAACGGAAGGGGTTCCAGGCACGGTACTCAATTTTGTCATCTCCCTCCTGCAACCGGAGAGATGGGGATGGAAGTCAGTGCCAGGCTCTTCTGCAAGACCGCTCGGCTCTTAACTCTAGGGCCCTCAAAAGAGCCTGGGCCCCCAGTCATTGTAGGAGAAACAAATGAGTATATACATCTGTGACCACAATGACCACAACAGGCAGGGCCTGCACTCTTGTGGGGGTTCCTGACTCAGGGAGAAGGGGCAGGGGCGGGGACAATAAAGACAAGATTCTCCCAGACTACAGCAAGGCAAGACCTCCGTGTTCGTTCTACGAACACTGCCTGTGCCGGCCCCTAAGCTCAGGCACTGGGCAAACACACCAAAGGGGACAAAGGCCTTGCCCTCCAGGAGCGAGGACACGCTGAATGGACACACACAGCACAGGAGCCAGTGACAGGTGCTCAGGAGAAGGGTCAAGCCAGGAAGGGGCGTGTTAAGCCCAGGGAGCAGGGCGAGGGCAGGTGAGGATGAGAAGGCAGCGCCCAGGAGAGCCCGGGAGGAGGAATCGCCCAAAGCTGAGGGCTCACATAGGTCAATAAGGAAGTGAGTTCCAGGCAGCAGGAAGCCTGCAGAGAGGTCGTGAGGGCTGCTTCTGCTGGACAGGGTGGGGCAACGGGGCCTTGTGAGGGAGACAAGGTGACAGCTGACCAGAGACGGCTGATAAGGGACTGGCCCTGCCTGGAGCAGGGAGGAGGAGAGTGTTCCAGGCAAGGGGAACGGGGAGGCTGTGGGAGTGGCTGGAAGACACGTGGTTAGGGAGAGAGGGAGACAGCACGTGCAAGGTCCCCCAGTCACACTGAGGACCCAGGACTTGAACCTGAAGCCAGAGCAAGGTCACGGAGGTGTCTGGGGAGGGGAGTGTGTGATCTGATTTGTAGCTTAAGATGATCCCCTGGCTGTCTCATGTAGGATGAACAGTGCGGGGCAGAGACCAGACTGCTGGTGGCCCTGGCGGCTTAGTCAGGCTTGCGGTCTCACCGAAATCGAGACTCTCTTCTCTCCATAAACGGATTCCCCAGGGACCAGGTTCTTGGTGACCAGCGCATCTTCCTTTCCTCGACAAATGAAGACGCCTGGGGGAGGGGGATCAGAGCGGGGTCAACACCCCATCAGGGCACCACCCCACTCCTAACCCCGGTGGGCTCCCCGCCCTCCTCACTCACCCTCATGTCGATGGGGCTCTACCATCACATTCTTCCCGGATGGGTTTCCTTTCTTTCCTCCCCGACCACGACCCCGGTTGCCACCAGACTGGAACCCGCCACCTACAAGGAAGAGACGTGGTGAGAGTGAAACCCCACCGTGCTTCCCTCCCCGCCCCAGCCCCCAGCCCCCAGCCCCGGGAGAGCCCGGTCCATCACCTCTTCCTCCCCCTCCTCGTCCACGGCCCCTGAAGCCTCCTCCTCCGCCGCGACCTCGGCCTCCGCCAAAGCCTCCTCGGCCCCCACCGAAGCCTCCGCGGCCACCGCCTCGACCTCCGCGGTCACCAAAGCCACCGCGGCCACCAAAGCCACCCCCGCGGGGGCTGAACCCTGTGATGGAAACAGAAATAGGAATCGTCAACAGGGCCATGGAGCTTGAGAAGTTACTTCTACAGCGAGGGACTCTGCTCAGGAGAGAAACGTGTGCACACGCACACTGAGAGAGGTGTCCGCACATGTCCACGGCAGAACCAACAGGACTGACCCGAACGTCCATCAGCAGAAGGGATGAATGAGACTCGGACCGTTCACAGGCATCAAAGCAAAAAGGTTAACAGCAACACGCGACAGATAGAAAAATCTCAGAATCCCGGTAAGTGAAGAAGCAAGCCCAAGAAACCCATGTCTGACACAATATCCTTTTTAAAAAGTCCAGCCACAACCAAGACTGAACAGCACTGGTTGTGTAGATCCAGGTGATAACCCAGGCACCCCTTTCCCCTTACAGAGACAAAAGGATGCGGTAAATGTGAAGCTGAGTATTAGGCCTGGGGAGGGTGAAATTACAGGATGAGGATGAGAAGGAAAACAGGCGGAGGCAGATCACTGTTAACATTCTGCTTTCCTCGGCTGGGGAGTCAATTCACAGGATCTGTTCTGTTTCCAATGTTGATTAGTCTGAAGAAGAGTATATGCCACGTGTGGCCATGTGCTGTGACAGGAGGGTCCCCCAGGCCCTGAAACTTCTTCACGCTCTCCCACTCAGGACCCAGTGTGTGGCAGAGAAGTGCTAGCCCCAAATCGGTTGTGGAGGGGGGTGCATTCGGCATCCATCTTTCCCGATAACTGGTCCCCCTGCTTCTAAACACACACAAGTCTCCCCCAGCTTGGTGTTGGGGGGGTGGAGAATGGTGAGGGGGGAGCAAAAACCAAAAATTGTCCTTTATGGATGGGCAACAGCTTATAAGCAGTTTACTTAGGGTTTGTCAACAAGATGGAAAGTTGAGGAGAAAAAAAAATTCAGAGAGACTTGATTTTCATCACTTCGGGAGACAGCAAACATTGTTCGCTGAGCCCAAAACAATGTCTGAAGCAGAGAGATTTCTCCTGGTGCTCACAGATTCAGTATCTGACCTCTGTGACAGCTTCTAAAGCTCTGCTTTACTTTCAGAAAGATGAAGTTATCAATCATTTGTGTGAAAAATCCGTGCTGGTTTCAAATGACCTCCCTTGATGTAAACAATATTAAACCTGCTAAAGTTTTTGCAAAGGTGTGTTATATTCCCACCCTTTTTTTTTTTTTTGTGCCACACCATGCACCATGTGGGATCTCAGTTCCCAGACCAGGGATCGAACCCGAGCCCCCTGCCTTGGGAGCTCTGAGTCTTAACCAAGGGACTACCAGAGAAGTCCCCATGAAGGCTTCAATCATCTTAATGATGTTAAAAATGAAAACTCTGAAGAGCTAGTCCTAATTTAAGTGTTAAAAATGAGCTGGTTTCAAACTCCTACCCGGGAGCTGCAGGCCTCTAGTCTCCCGCCCCCTCTGCAGTCTCCTGCCCACAGGGCAGCTGGTGACTGACCTTTTCAAAACAGCCAATCGGCTCTCACCATTCCCCTGCCCAAACTCCTTCAAAGGTTTTCCATCACATTCTAAATGAAATCACAGTTCCTTTCTCGGGCTTCCAAAGTCCTAAGTCAGTGGGTCTCCCCCTTGCCCCACGCAAACGATCCTGAATAACTGTCTGGGGTGGGGCCCCGGGCCTGGGACTTTAAAGTTCCTCAGGTGACTCTAATGTGTGGCCCAGACTGAGAATCACCACACTGGCTTTGCTGACTTTCCTGACCTCACTCTAGGCTAGGTCCTGTGTTCTTTCTCCCCAGGAACAACTCCACTTCCAGCTTCTACACCCTTCTGTCCCCTCTGCCTGGGTCCTGAGGACAGTGTGACTCACCCCCTCCACTGCACGCAAGTCTCTGACCAAACGTTCCTTCCTTAGATCAGCCTTCTCTGGCTACCCGGCCTTTACTCCACTTTCTTTTTCTTCCTGCCAGTTATCATACATGGCATTTTAACAATTATCACTGCCTCTTCCCCACTCCCCGCACTGGAATCAACTCCAAACAGAGAGGGATGGTTGTTTAGGTCATCACTGCATCCTACCGGACTATGGGCTCCACGAAAATTAAATGAGCTGTTTACTGATGACTCTTAATTAAAGTCCTGGGTTCTGCCTCAGGAAGAAAGCGCCCTCTCTGCTCACTCAGGAAGCAGGTGATCCGACAGTGACCAGAGCCCCGGTCCCTCCCCTCAGGCAGCTCATGGACTGAACACAGGGAGATGGCCACTCCATTCACGACCCTAGAGAGTAGGCAAGGTTCATGGGTGTCTTGAAAAGTTCACCTGTAAGAAGGAGATCTGGAAAATAACACAGTGCCCACATCATATAATTGTAAAGATTAATCGACAACACACAAAAAGCACTTAATATGCTGCCTTACATGCAATTTGAATATATTATTCAAACTCAGGGGAGCAAGTCTCTCCTCCTTCCTCCTTAGGGGAGAAACCACTATGCCTAAGAGACCCTCAACCCAGTCCTGCCAAAATAGAGCCCAGAACGTGTGGGCATGGCATGGGGCACAGTATGCACGATACTATTTCAGTTCCTGGAGCTCTTAGAAAAATGGGCTGTACCCACTCCTCAGAAAAACACACATTCACATACTTTTTTTAAAAAAATAAGTTTCGGTTTTTAAACGGACCCCCAGTTTAAAATTTCTCTTCTGCCACAGCCTTCCCCATCTCCAAACTGGCACCCCACCCTTCCAGTTACACACACCAAAACCCTAAATTGTCCTTGACCCCTCTCATCGCCCACATGCAAATATCGGCCCTATCTCCAAAATATATCCGAAAGGGTGACAATTTGTCAACCAGGCCAACTGCCACGACCCTGGTCCAAGCCACATCATCTGCAAGTAGATGACAGCAACCACTTCTTACGGCTGTCTGCCTTCACTCTTGTTCCTCTAAAAACCTTTCACACAGAGCAAGAAGCTCCTGCTAAGTTGCTTCGGTTGTGTTCGACTATGTGTAACCCCATACACTACAGCCCACCAGGCTCCTCCGTCCCTGGGATTCTCCAGGCAAGAATACTGGAGTGGGTTGCCATTTCCTTCTCCAATGCATACTTGCTAAGTTGCTTCAGTCGTGTCTGGCTCTGTGTGACCCCATAGACGGCAGCCCACCAGGCTTCTCTGTGCACAGGATCCTCCAGGCAAGAATACTGGAGTGGGTTGCCATTTCCTTCTCAAGAGCAAGAAGGATCCGTTTAAATGTCTCAGTCAAGTCTGACTGACATCATATCCTTGCTTGAAATCTCCCCAAGACTTCTTTTCTCAACCAGACTAAAATCCTTGCTAAAGGACTTCCCTGGTGGTTCAGTGGTTAAGAATCCACTGACCAATGCAGAGGACATGTGTTCGATCACTGGTCTGGGAAGATCCCACATGCTGAAGGGCAACTAAACCAGTGCTTAGAGAAAATCCGAACAACAGTGAAGACCCGTGCTCTGTCAAGTCTAATTCTTTGTGACCTCATGGACTGTAGCCCACCAGGCTCTTCTGTCCATGGTATTTTCTCACCAAGAGTACTGGAGTGGGTTGCCATTTCCTACTTCAGGGAATCTTCCCGACCCAGGGATCAAATCCGTCTCTTGAGTCTCCTGCATTGTAGGCATCCTTTACCACTGAGCCACCTGGGAAGTCCCAGTGGAGACCCAGCACAGCCTAAAATAAATAAATAAATAAAAATCCTTTCTAAAGAGCTGACTCCTGACAACTTCTACAATTTCTTACCCTAACACAGTGAGGGCAGGGTTGGGAAAAAGGTGTAGCCTCCATTCCTGGGACAATCAGACCACAGGATGCCTGTGGGCTTGCCAGGGTCTCAGGTGGCACTGCCTGACACTTCACCAGAAGATCCCCAAACACTGAAGAGAAAGGGAACCTGAGTGCAGTCACAAATTCCACTACCCCTGACTAGATGACCCCATTTCTCCACAGGCCGAAGGGGAAAGAGGAAGAAAAAAGAAAACCTGTACCAAGAAACAGACCCTTTCTGTCATGATGGAAGATGTCCCCAACTCCAGGGGAGCAAGTAGGGGGGAGGAGGAGGGAATCAACCTGATTTATAAGAGCTGAGATATCTGGGGAAAAGGACCCTAATTTTGTTCCCCTTGATGAGAATGGTAAAGATAACAATTAGAACCAACACTATTATACGTCAAGCACTGTGCTATGCGAGGTATAATAGACAAAATGTAACTATATGTGAAAGTTTAAGGTGTACAACCCGCCCAGCTCATACACATATATTGCAAAAGGATTACCACCATAAGCTGTTTTTTCTTAACATGCTCTCACTAAGTTTGAACTGGGCACCATTTTATTGATGAGATAACTGAGGCTCAGAGAGGTAAGGCGACTTGCCCAAGGTCACACAGTGAGTTAAGCTTAGTTGGGAGTGAAACTTTGAACTGGGAGGCCCTTCTGCTGTCAAAGCAGGGACTCTCCCTCATTCCACTAGGAGGGAGGTGCGGAGGGTTCATCAGAATCTCCAGTAAAATCGGAATGAATAAAACCACTCACGCCCTGTGATTACCTCCCTCCCCCCACCCCACAATCCTATACTCGGTGTGTGAAATTTCACCTCACTTCTCACCGCAGTTGAGGATCACTAGGCTCCGGATCTCCACTCAATGCTTAGGGATCCGCCTCCCTCGGGAGAGTAGAGGGCGGGAAAGTGGGCCACAGACTATGGGGCCAGAACACTCATCTATGCGGCTCTCTCCGAGAAGCTAGGTTTGAAGTCAAGGGTACTGTAGCTAGGGCAGCGACAGGGCAGGATACGGGGTCTTAAGAGGATCCAGCCCAAGATCAGGGACTCCGCCTCGTGATGAGGCCAAATCTCCAAATCCCACGACCAGAGATCCAAGACCCACCCCCGAGGTCTGGATCTAGATTCTGGGCAGTACCCTCGACTGCTGCCCGCGGCCCAATATCCAAGACCCCTACTGACGGCCTCAATGAAACGAATTCCAGTTCAGGACATCCCCTATTTTAAGCCCAAGACCCTCGACTCAAGACCGTAACCTCTGACGAGTCAGTCACAAACCTCTCGACCAGGAACCCGAACCCTAGGCTCAGGTTCTCTCCTAGGGCGGAACCAAGCCCTCTCATCCCCAAGAGAGGCCGGAACTGGACCCTTCCTCACAAGAGACCGGATCCGGGGCTCAGAAACCCTGCGCCAGGCCAAGACCCCGCCCCTCTGTTCCCGCCTGGCACCCCACTCCCCGCCGAGTCCCAGCCCTGACTCAGACCCCAACCCCAGGCTGCACCTGGTTTCATAGCGAGCACAGAGCTGCTCGGCTCAGGAATCGGTGGCTTCCCGGGCTCCACGCGACTGAGGCTGACGCACGTGGAAAGGAGCGCAGGCGCGCGGCGACGTACACTGGGTGACGCGACCACGCAGCCCCGCCCCTCGGAGCCGCAGCCACGCCCCGACCCCTGCGCGCCCGCTGTGGGCGGGAATTTTTGAACTTCTCAGGGCACCGCCCCCTCGAGCGCCCTAGGCGCTACCGTGACCTGTGCAGAGATCGTTACACTAAACATGCTTCCCGCTTCTCTTTCACAGGTGCGAGCACCCCAGTAATTACGAGGCGAAAATGTAGTCCCTAAGTCGTGTCCGACTCTGCGACCCCATTGACTGCAGCCCGCCAGGCTCCTCTGTGGGATTCTCCAGGCAAGAATACTGGAGTGGGTTGCTGTTCCCTTCTCCAGAGGATCTTTACGAACCAGGGAGGGAACCCTGGTTTCCCGCATTGCAGGCAGATTATTTACCGTCTGAGCCACCAGGAAATCTCAGTAATCAGGGCTCATCCTCAAATTTTCGCAGGAGCTGTGCCCTCTGCTTCTCTTCTCTATTCCCAGTTAACTCCCTAAAATTCACTCTACACTCAAAAGCCTTCCCTGATCCATTTCCATCCCCAAGAATAAGAATCTGGACTCCACTCATACATTGGAAAAGCATTTGTTGTGTACCTGAATGTACCAGGCACTCTGTTCTAGGCATTGGGAATGCAGCAGGGAACAAGACATACAAATTCTGGAGCTCATCTTCCGATGAGGGAAACAGACACCAAACAAGTTAGTAAAAACATGCTGAATGGTAGAAGGCCATAGTGCTTTGGAGAAATAAGTGCTTTGGAGACTGGTGTTGGGAAGAGGGGTGAAATTTCTTACAGGGTGTTCAAGGAATGCATCCAGTGACTTTTGAGCAAAAAGCTAAAGGAAGTGAGTGAGGCACGCTCCTGTCTGGGGGAAAAGAGTTCCAGGCAGGTAGGATTGCATGTGCAAAGGCCCTGAGGCAGGAAAGGTAAGGAGAGTTGCAGAAACACTGAAGAATGTGTTTCAGGCAGAGTGAGCAGGGGAGAGTGGGAAGAGATGAGGGCAGGGAGGTTAACAGGTAAATTGTGTGGGGCCTTGGGGTGAGAACTTTGACTTTCACTGAGTAAGTGGAGGGTTCTGAACAGAGAAGGGATGTGATCTGACCTGGGTCACTCTGGCTGAATGTGGGAAAGGGAGTGAGAGATAGAGGTGGGAGCAGGAAAACCAAAGCGGGGCCTGCTTCAGTGGATCAGGGAGGAGACAGGGAGGACCAGATCAGGATGCAGGCGGAGGAAGGAACACGGAGCAGCTTCTGTATTAATACTGAGAATTTTGCACTTTGTAATTTTATAATTTGAATATTCATCCTAATATTGATTCCACAAAGCAAAACATGTACTACTATGACAAATTAGTAACAACCTCCAGGAGAATCCACTGGTCTGATCTGTTCATTGTTGTATCACTTTGTATCCAGAATAGATAGAGTGCTGCTAAGTCGCTCAGTCGTGTCTGGCTCTGTGCAACCCCACAGACGGCAGCCCACCAGGTTCCCCCATCCCTGGGATTCTCCAAGCAAGAACACTGGAGTGGGTTGCCATTGCCTTCTCCAATGCATGAAAGTGAAAAGTGAAAGTGAAGTCGCTCAGTCGTGTCCGACTCTTAGCGACCTCATAGACTGCAGCCTTCCAGGCTCCTCCGCCCATGGGGTTTTCCAGGCGAGAGTACTGGAGTGGGATGCCATTGCCTTAAGAGTGGGTGCTCCCTAAATGTTTGTTGAAGGAATGAATGAACCTGTGCTGTCTTGAGTTCTCTGTGCAGGGTGTTCCAGAAACACTCCTGAAAATATGTTTGCATATTAAGATGGAAAATCTATGGAGTCTATGCTGCATTTCCAGGAACTGTGTAATATTTCAAATGGTTCCAATTCAGGGTAGTGCTACCTACTACTCATGGGTCTTACTGTTTGCCTTCCAATTTAAAATAATTTTTTTCTAAAGGATGAAAATCCAGGACGTCCCTGGTGGTCCAGTGGTTAAGATTCCATGCTTCCAATGCATGGGGTGTGGGCTCCATCCCTGGTTGGGGAAATAAGACCCCACAGGCCTCGAAGCACAGCCACAAAAGGGGGAAAAAATGGATGACAATCCTCAGAGTACAGTGCAGGCTGTATTCTGGAATCCTGGCACCATCTCCTGGCTCTGAGATATTACACCTGCCAACTTGCTCTGCAGACCTGAAATGGGTACTACCAGTGAGTAATTGGGCTTCCCTGCTGGCTCAGAGGGTTAAGAATCTGTCTGCAATGGGTTGGGAAGCCATAGAGAAAGGAATAGCTATCCACTTTAGTATTCTTGCCTGGAGAACCCCATGGACAGAGGAGACTGGTGGGCTACAGTCCATGGGGCCACAAAGAGTCGCACATGACTGAGTGACTGAGCTCACAGTGAATAATTAGGGGGGTACCTGCTAGTCTTGTGCTGGGGGCACAGTGGTGACTGAAAGAGTCCAGCCTTCCTGGAGCTGCCAGGCCCTGGTCCTCTGACAGTGGTGGTCCAGAGGGGTCAGGGCTAGAATGGGGGGTGGGGCACAGTACAGGCAGAATGGTCAGGGCTGGGATAGAGGAGGCATCCCTGGAGGGCTTTTCTGCATGTCCCCCACATCCCCTGAACCTTCTTTTTACCTTCCTGCTCTGACCACAACCTAGGTCTCCCAGGAAGACACGCCTTTCTTTGCAGCACTTCTAAGCAGAGGCTATTTCTCTTCCTCAGCCTTCATGCTCACTGGGCCTATATATTCGATAAGCTCCTCATGGCTACTTTGAAACCATCCTCTGCCTCCTCTCTAAGACCCTCCCTTTGAAGTTTCTGCACAGAACCTGCTCCCATTCTTGTTACCAGCTTTATCGACTCCCAAGTCACTGCAGCTCACTTCGTCTTTTTAGCTCTAGGCTCATGGCCACCCAAGCTGCTCCTCTCATAATTCTTGTTGACTTCCAAATTCAGGTAGATGATCCTGTGACCGTTCTGGCCTCTGGATCTCTTGACTTCCTCTCCTCTAGCGATCTTGTCCTCCACCCAACCCTTCCTTCCCACACCCAGACTTTGTGCAGGGGACACAATGGTGACTGTGGTAGTGCTGAGGTCCCAGGCTGTTGGGAGAGAAAGACCCACCCCCAGACAGTGACAACCCCCAAACTGCAGCCCCTGCAGAATCTCAGTTCCAGGCATCTTACTGTCTGCCCATCACCTCCTGTCTCTCCAGTTCATTCCCTCTGAAACTGTTGCTCTGAGGACCCTTCAGCCCCATGAAGCTGACCTCCTTCTCCCTGCCCCTCACCTCACCTCCTCATGATCACACTACTCTCACCACCCAGCCCAGTCCCCCATCCACTGTTATCTCCTCTCCTTTCCTCATCCCCTCAAACTTCTAACTTTACCTTTTGCACCCAATTGAGTCCACTCTCCACCTCCTTCACACCTGCACACTGGCAGCTGAATGTGGTGGAGAAAAACCCACACCCACTCTGACACATGACCCCAAGCAATCCCTAATGTGGCCCAGCCACCCTATCACATGCCCCTAATTAAATCATTCTCCCATTTCCTTTTCTTTTTTTCTTAGTAGTAGTGGCAATGTGCTCATTTTTAAATGCTTAAGGCAGAATTTACATATCATAAAATCCACCTCTTTGGGGACTTTCTTGGTGGTCCAGTGTTTAAGAATCCATCTTCCAATGTAGGGGACTCAGGTTTGATCTCTGGTCAGGAAATTAAGATCCCACAGGTCGAGGGGCAACAAAGCCCACCCACCACAACTAGAGAGAAGCCCGTGTACCACAACAATGAAAGACCCACGTGTGACAACTAAGACCGGACATAGAAACAAATAAATAAATATATTTTTAAAAGATCAATTTGTTAAAAAAAAAAAAGCACCTATTTTATGTGTAGAGGTCAACACATTATAGAACACATTTTAGTAAATTTATAGTTTATACACTCATCACAATTCAGTTTCAGAACAGCTCAGTCATCCCATTTCATAGAGATAAGATTATACAATACGTAGAATTCTGTGTCTAGTTTTTGTCACTTAGCATCACGTTCCAAATGGTTGCATGTATCACTAGTTGGTTCCTTTTCATTGCTGAATTCACTGTACAGCTAGATCACACTTTGTTCGTCTATCTGTTGATGAGCTATCCAGATGTTTCCAGTATGGAGGTTGTTATGAATAATGCTGCTATGAAATATTCACTTACAAGTACTTGTATGGACAAATAATTTCTTTTTTTTTTTTTTTTTTTGAGAAGAGTTCCAGGAGTCAAATGGCTGAGTCATGTGATCAGAGTATGTTTACCTACTGACACACTTTTTTCCAAAGCAGCTGGACTGATTTTACCTACTGACACACTTTTTTCCAAAGCAGCTGGACCGATTTTCTTTTTTTTTTTTTTTTTTGGCTGGGGTGGGTCTTTGTTGCTGTGCATGGGCTCTCTCTAGTTGCGGTGATCAGGGGATACTCTTCATTGAGTTGTGCAGGCTTCTCATTGTTGTGGCTTCTCTTGCTGCAGACCATGGGCAGAGTGCAGGCTCAGTAGTTGTGGTGCAGGGGCTTAGGTGTTCCGTGGCACGAGGAATCTTCCTGAACCAGGGATTGAACCTGTGTGACCTGCATTAGCAGGCGGATTCTTAACCACTGGTCACCAAGAAGTCTGGGACCCCTTTTCTTGAAGGATCATTTTACACTCTCTTCTCTCTCATCAGACCTCAAAACTTTTTCTTTCTTGCTCTTAACTGATGACTGTGTTTCCCATTGAATGAGAACATACAAGGAATCACAAGAGAATTTCAGCATCCTCTGACCCATATCCACCAGTCAGTGGCACCTGTTAACTTCCTTTGCTATAAAAGAAATCTGTTTTTGTGTTCATATACTTCACTGCTGACACCAGATATATTTCCACCACAAGCAATTCTCCATTTCTCTGCAGACTCCTACTGCTGTCCTACAATTTAATTTCGTTCAGACACTAACTACACGGAGTTGCCGCAGACCCCACAGGTTAAGGACAGAGAGTAACAGAGGAAATCCACTTTAAGTGAGGTGGTTGTGGAAGGGCTCTGTAAGGTAGTAACAGTTAAGTGGACATCTGAAGGATGAGAAGCATCTAGTCAGTGATGAGTGGAGGGAACAGCTTTTTCACAAAGGAATGAAGTAAAACATTTGGCATGTTCAATACCCTGAAAGATAAGGTTCCCCAATCATAATGATAGTGATAGGAGATGAGTCAGAGGAGGTTGGCAGAGGGCTTCCCTGGTGGTCCAGTGTCTAAGACTTCATGCTCCCAGTGCAGGGGGTTCAGATTCAACTCCCTGGTAAGGGAACTAGATCCCACATGCCACAACTACAGATCCTGCTTGCCACAGCTAAGACCTGGTGCAGCCAAATAAACATTCAGTCACAAAGTTGTGTCCAACTTTTTGCGACCCCATGGACTGCAGCATGCCAGGCTTCCCTGTCCTCCACTGTCTCCTGGGGTTTGCTCAAACTCATGTTCGTTGAGTCGAACATGATGCCATCCAACCATCTCATCTTCGGTTGCTCTCTTCTCCTCTTGCCCTCAATCTTTCCCAGCAGCAGGGTCTTGTCTTCAGAGTCAGCTCTTCGCATCAGGTGGCCAAAGTATTGGGGCTTCAACTTCAGCATCAGTCCTTTCAATGAATATTCAGGGTTGATTTCCTTTAGGATTGACTGGTTTGATCTCCTTGCTGTCCTAGGGACTCTCAAGAGTCTTCTCCACTACCACAGTTCAAATGCATCAATTCTTTGGTGTTCAGCCTTTGTTGTGGTCCAACTCTATTTATAAATAAATACTTTTTAAAAATAAGAGGTTGGCAGGGGCCTTTTAGGTGAAGCAATTTGATTTTATTACCATCAATTTATAGCCAGTGGTACTCTTTGTAGGTAAGGAAGAGTCCTCTAGTGGCTGTGAGCATGGATTACAGGCAGACGGTAGGCATGATGATGCCAGCTGAACCAGGAGGTGACAGTCGGTGTGATAAGAAAGGCAGGCAGATTTCAGTTATGTTTCGATACAATCCAAAAAGATGCTTTGATGAACAGAGTGGAGGGCAAAGATGAGGGAAGAATCAAGAATAACTCCCCATGTTCTGACTGAGGTTTGCAGTGATAGTCACTGAGGTGGGGGAGACCAGTATAGGCAGGGCAGGAGAGAGAGTTAGGACAGAAGAGAGACTTCGCTTTTTGATGCGTAGATTGGACGAACACCTTAAGTCCTCACTCCAACTCTGTAAGGTAGGGACTATCCTTAGCTCTACTTTAAGTATGATGCTTTTGGCTGAATGCTTGTGTCCTTTCAAGATTCCTGTGTTGGAAGCTAACCTCTAATGTGATGGTATTTGGAGATGGAGACTTTGGTGGGGTGATACGTCATAAGGGTAGAGCCCTCATGCATGAGATTACTGCCTTTATAAAAGAGGCCCAGAGAACTCCCTTGCCCTTCCACCAAGTGAGGACACATGAGAAGATGGTCACCTATGAACCAGAAAGCAGGCGCTCACCAGATACCAAATCTGCTGACGCCCTGATCTTGGACTCCCCAGGCCCTAGTGAAAGTGTTAGTTGCTCAGTCGTATCTGACTCTTGGCCACCCCATGGACCTTAGCTCTTCAGGCTCCTCTGTCCATGGAATTCTCCAGGCACTACTGCAGTGGGTTGCCATTCCCGTCCCCAGGGGACCTTCCCCACCCAGGGATCAAACCCGAGTCTCCCACACTGCAGGTACATTCTTTATCGTTTGAGCCACCAGGGATCCCAGGCTCTAAAACTGTGCGAAATTTAAATGTTTGTTGTTTATAAACCACCCATTTTATGATATTTTGTTATAGCAACCTGAGTGGACTAAAACATATGAAGAAACTGAGTGGCAGAGAAATTACTGTGCTTGGATTAAAAAGTTAGAAGCTGTTGATATTTTCATTTTCTACTTCTTCCCTCCATCCAAATGTTCATTTTCTCATCCATCCATTCTTCTAATCATCCAACTGTCCATTTTCCCATTTCCCCATCTACATCTTTCCCAATCTATCTGTCTCCATCCAGCCATCCCCTTACCTGCCAGTAAATATTCACCATATGCCAGGTTTCCCCAGGCATCTGACACCTGATGTGCAGGAAGGAGGGGCTTCCCAGGTGGCTCCGTGGTAAAGAACCCACCTGCTAAAGCAGGAGATGTAACAGACTCAGGTTTGATCGCTGAGTCGGGAAGATCCCCTGGAGGAGGGAATGGCAACCCACTCCAGTATTCTTGCCTGGATCCCATGGGTAGAAGAGCCTGGCAGGCTACAGTCCACAGGGTCGCAAAGAGTAGGACATGACTGAAGCTACTTAGCAAGCACGCATGTACAGGAAGGAAGGTCATGGATAAGAAGACATGAGGCAAACACACATGCAACTTAATTGAAGATATTTATTGAATGCTTTTCCAGTTGGCCTCGGTGGCTCAGCAAAGGGGTAGAGTGGAGGGGCACATTCAATGACAGAGTGCGTCCCTCGGTCTCCAGAGGTTCAGGTCCTGCAGTCTTCCTTCCCGGTGGATGACTGATCAGTCCTGACTGTGAGACATGGATACTTAGCACTTTTTGTAGACAGAGTGCCCACCCTGACTTCCCCCTTCCCATGAGGATGCAGGTGCCCCTGCTCCAAGAAGCCTGGCCTCTGAGCTGTATCCCTTACCATGGGGAGAAGTCCTGTGCTTTCCAATTCTCCAACGTTGTCTCCTGGGAGTTAGGCCAATCGTTGCTCCAGTCTGCGTCAAAGTTGCCACAGGCCCCACACAACTTCCCAGCATGGTCATCGCTGACCACCACAGCCAGCTGCCCATCAGCGCCAAGCTTCACCTGAACCCCCTCCTTCTGCTGGACTAGCACAGAGCCGTCAGGGTTCTGACTCACGGACACAGATGTTAACACCTCAGCTGGGAGGTCCACTTGGAGACCATTCACCTGGTGGTTTGGGTGGGGGGAAAGGTGGGTGAAACACAGAGGTGAGGCTGGAACTACAGAGAAGCTGGGGTGTTACTACAAAGGAGACCTCAAAGAAGACAACGAGTCCAAGGAGCAAATGCAGAGAGGCAGATGCTGAAAGAGATGAAGGCCCGGATGAATGCACCAAATGGAGAGATGGACACCTAAGATAATCAGAGATGTAGATGAATGGATAGAAGCACAGAGAGTGGATGGATGAAGAGATGGATCGATGCATAAGTAGGTGTGCACACAACATTCCAAAGGCACCTGGGGTTGGGGGGAGACACTTGCACCAGAAAGATAAATGAGTCAAACCCCAGCATCATCCTGTCTAATTCTAGTTTTCAAAATAAAAAGAACCCTTGAGCATGTCCTGTTAAGTTACTGGTTCCCTAACAAGGCAACTTCATCCCTTATTTTTGCCATGCTGATGTCTGAAGACAAGTCATGACCTAGCCAGTGTAATAATCATGTGAGAAAATGACCATTTGTCCATTACAGGCTGTGGATTCAGTAACCTTGGTTACCTGGTGAGTTTTTATCTTTTAAATAACTGTTGTCTGTTTTCTCTGATGAGTTAACCCTTGTAAAGTTAGACTCCCTGGAGAGCCTTCTTTCAAAGAAAAGTTTTGTTTTTTTTTTTCAAAATGCTTTTGTATGTGACGCTTCCTCTGCCAGATGATTGGAGAGTCAGGTAGAGAAGAAAGATAGGTAGACAGGTCTGAAGAGGTGGATAGATGGATGGATGGGTGAATCAATGGAAGGAAGGAATGGAGGGGGAAGGAAGGGAGGCAAAAAGGAAGGACAGGTGGAAGGAGGAGAGGAGGAGGAGGGATGGATGCAGTGAAAGACAGCTGGAGAGGAGGGCGGGAAGTCTCAGCAGGCTACAAGCTTCAATGGTATAAGAAGTGGGACTGAGTTATCTGTGTTCCCCAGCACATGGCCTGGTGCAGAGGGAACGGGGATGAATGTAGTCACAAAACCAGACGCTTCCTGGGGCCAGACCCTCATCTGGGTACTGGTGACAAAGTGACGACCACGGGGAACAGGATCCCTGCCCACCTGAGGATTATAAGCCAGTGAGGGAGCATGTCAACAGACACCAAGAGATAATGGATGACTTCAGAGAGTGACTAGCACTGGAAGGGGATAAAACAGAATAACTGCACAGAGGCTGGGCTGAAGAGGGAGAGCTTCTGTAGGGAGTTGGGAAAGGTCTCTCTGTAGAAGCGGTGAGACTGGAACTGAGATCTGAAGGATGAGAAGGAGCTGAGGCTGAGGAAATCTGGAAGGAGAGCACTGCGGCAGGGGGAAATGCAGAGAGCCTGGCGGTGGGAACAAGCGTGGTCCACTGTGTGAACAGCATGAAGGCCAGCTCCGCCTGTTAGCAGCACAGCCCATGAGCTCAGGAAGGAGTTGGAGGAGATGAGGTTGGCGAGGCCAGCGGGAGTCTGATCGCATAAAGTCTTGCAGGCCATGGAAGGGAGGTGGCTTGAGTTTGAAATGTTGCTCTGAGAAGTCGCTGCAGAGTTTTAAGCAGCAGAATGGCCTGATATGATTCACATTTCTAGAGCATCTGTCTGCTGTGTAGAGAAGTGTTTCTGGACAGATGAGCAAAGGAAGGTCATGAGTAGGGGGTCTACAGTAATCTCACTCTTGGGCATATATCCAGAGAAAAAACATAGGTCAAAGAGACAAATGTACCCCAGTGTTCATTCACTGAAGCACTACTTACAAGAGCCAGGACATGGAAGCAACCTAAATTCCATCAACAGACGAATGGGTAAAGAAGATGTGGTACATATACACAATGGAATATTACTCAGCCACAAATAGGAATGAAATTGGGTCATGTGTAGAGACATGGATAGACCCAGAGTCTGTCACACAGAGAGAAGTAAGTCAGGAAAAGAAATATATTAATGCATGGATTTGGAATCTAGAAAATGGTACAAATGAACCTATTTGTAGGGCAGGAATAGGGACGCAGACACAGGGAATGGACATGAAGACGTGGAGGAAGGCCGTGGGATGAACTGGAGGTCGGGATTGACTGTATACGCACTGCTACGTGTAAAACCGACAGCTATCGGGAGCTTGCTGTATAGTGTGGGGAGCTCAGCTAGGTGCTCTGTGATGACCTAGACGGGTGGGAGGGAGGTGAGGGGACACACGTATATATATGCCTGACTCCCTTCATTGTACAATAGAAACTAACAACATTATAAAGCAACTGCACCCCAATACAAAAATTAAAAACATATTCAACATAACAAAAGAGTAGGGGCCTGTTCACCTGAATTATAGGTCCAGCAGAGAGTCAGTCAGAGAAAGAGTGACTGGTCTAGACTATGCTAAAGAGAGAACACAAGCTTCTCTGCTGAAAGCAGGGCTGAGTCTTGGACCATCTCCCTGCACTGGGGGAGGAATGCAGACCATCCCCTGGGGGAGGGGTGTGTGGAGCATGGGCTATACCCCTCTACTGGACCTAGAAGACACCAGTGCATGGCGCTGCAATCCAAGAACAGGCCATGGAAACAGGACACGGGAGCTTTAGAGCAGCCTGACGTCTGTGTTTGGTCATGAGGCTCTATGACACAGGCCGTGGCGGAGCAGACTGAGTCAGCATCAGCCCTCAGTTTGGCCAGAGAGACTCTCTCTAGACATTTGGAATCACGGTGGTGAGAAATGTGGAGTTTGGCAAATGCAAGGCAGTGATAAGTCAGTGGAAGTTAAGGGACAGAAGGGAGGACCCATCTGGGCTGGAATGGACTCAGGAGACAAACAGTGACAGGCCTGAGGGGACCCTGAGAGCAAGCTGAAAGACAGCTGAGGGCAGAGGCAAGTGGCCTGGAATTGATGGAGTTCAAAGAAAGGTCCCGCTGAGCAAGCACTGCACCTGGAGTCCATCTTGGTCCCCTGTGTCCACACCATCACCACCAGCATTCCATTGCCATCAAAGTGGTTCAGGGCATGGGCGATGCTGGTGGGTTCAAGACTTGGATCTCCAAGGTACTCTCTGAGTGACCTGAGTAAATGACTTCACCTTTTTGGGCCCTGGTTTCCCCTCTGAGTAAATGGAGATAATGATAATCCCTGTTTCATGACCATGTTGGAGGGAATCACAGAGAATGAAGCTGACTGGTGATCAGCAAGTCTTAACCACAGAGGTACAAATCCAGGGCACCTAGATCCAGCCACTCCTGAGGCTGTGTCCCTGGACCTTCTAGTTACATGGGCTGATGAATTCAGTTTTGCTCAAGACACTCTGAAATTGGTTTTCTCTCACTTGCAACCATAGAGTCTTGATTAACACTAACATCTAAATGGGTGAGTTACTTGACTGTGCTTTTGCTCCTCAAGAACTCAGCCAGTAGAGAGGAACTAAGTTTGAAGTACTGACACAAATACAAACCCAGAGAAACAAATTGCGGAGATCTGTGAAGAAAACAGACGTTAGGACAGATAGGCCACAAGGAACGTAGGCACACTGCAACAGGAAGAAAAAAGCCCAGAGAAGACACAGTCCCTGTGTCCCGGCTTACCCATACGCCCTTGTTTTGGGTCACAGTCACCAGCCCGTCCTGGAAGAAGATATGAACCCGGGCCACGGCTGCCACTTTGCCTTTGCAGGGCTGGACATCGGCAACCACACGGTACCAAGGCACGGTCTCCTGTGATCCTGGGCAGCGGAAAGAGATCTCGTAGACACCAGGGGAGCTGACGGCACTGTGGGCCCCATCAAAGGTGGTGAGGTTGGCACCCACAGAGAGGGAACAGAGGCCATGGGGGACCCAGCAGTCGCGGGTCCCAGCCTGGACCTCGCATACACGGCCCGGTGGGCAGCTGGCTGCCTGGCATGTCAGGCCGGTGCTTGAGGAACAGGAACAGCGCTGGCTGCAGTCCGAGGTGAGCAGGGAGGAGTTCACCTGTGCACAGAAAGGGGCAGGTGACAAGGTGCGGTGGACTGCGGTGGACAGCCACCACCTTCCACCCTCTGCATCCATCCCGGGTGACTCTGCAGTAACTTCCTCTAAGAAATGGAGTTTAGGACGTCCCTGGTGGTGCAGTGGATGAGTCTGCCAACCAGTGCTGGGGACCCAGGTTTGACCCCTGGTCCAGGAAGATCCCACATGCTGAGGGGCAACTAAGCCCGTGGGTCGCATCTACTGAGCCTGTACTCTAGAATGAGAAGCTGCCGCAGTGAGCTCAGGTACTACGACAAAGAGTAACCCCTGCTCACTGCAACCGCAGAAAGTTCACGTGCAGCGGTGAAGACTCAACCCCAGCACGGCCAAAAATAAATAAATAATTTTTTTTTAGAAAAGAAAGAGTGTTTTTTAAAAAAGAAAGAAATGGAGTTAATTTCTCCTTTCCCATTAATCTGAGCTGGACTTAAGACTATGCCTTGGTTATTGCAATGCAGCAGAAGCAACGCTGTGCCAGGTTCAAGCCTGGACCTCAAGAGACCTGACAGCTTTACTACTCTTTCTCGGAACCCTATCCAGCCACCACAGGCTAGCCCACCCAAGGAGGAGAGATCTCATGGAAGAGGGACGGCCAGCCCTCAGCTGACCCACTGGGGGACTACAGAAATATGAGTGAGCCCAGGGATGGCAGAAGAACTGCCCTGCTGAGCCCAGGCCAAACAGCAGAGCTGCAGAATTGTCAACAGTTTTTTGTTTTTTTGTTTGGCATCTTCTTTCCAAGAAGTCTTGCTCTTCTAGACCCTTCAGCCTACCGTTCTGCTATTAATAAAACTAGGATGAGGGACTTCCCTGGTGGTCCAGTGGTTAAGACTCTGCCCTGCAATGCATGGGACACGAGTTCAATCCCTGGTCGGGGAACGAAGATCCCACACACTGTGGGGCAACTGAGTCTGCATGCTGCAACTACAGAACCTGTGTGCCACAACTAGAGAGAAGCCTGCATGCTGCACTAAAGACCCCATGCAGCAAAAAACCAAAAAACTGGGATGAATGGGGAAGGAATGAGGTAATCTAGCTTTCCTTTATTTGACAAACATGCTTCTGAAGAAGCAGGACAGCATCATGGTTCAGGTGAGTCCAGGCTGCTGGGGTATGAACCCCAGACTCCTCCCTTGCTAAGGGGTAGCCTTGGGCTGATTTCTCTTTGTCATCTGTAAGATGGGGAACATAACAATAGTCCATGTTTCGTAGAATTGCTGTGACTATCGAATGACTTAACATCTATAACCAACTTAGTCTATAGTGAGAGCTCCAAAAACATCAGTCATGGGCTTCCCTGGGGGTTCAGTGGTAAAGAATTCATCTGCCAATTCAAGGAAACACAAACCCATGTCGAACCCCATCCCGGGTCCAGAAAGATCCCATATGCCTTGGAGCAACTAAGCCCATGTGCCACAACCGTTGAGCCTGTGCTCTAAAGCCTGGGAGCCACAACTACTGAGCCCACATGTTACAGCTACTGGAGCCTGCGTGCGCTAGAGGCTGTGCTCTGCAAGAAGAGAAGCCACCAAATGAGAAACCCATGCAACACAACTAGAGAGCAGCCCCCACTTGCCACAACTAGAGAAAAGCCCGAGCAGCCACAAAGACCCAGCACTGCCAAAAATGAAATAATTTTTTAAAAATCCATCACAAAAATAAATCAACTCTTAACTTTCAATTCCCATTATTAAATGGCCATAGCTGTGCTACCTACTGCTGCTGCTGCTGCTGCTGCTAAGTCCCTTCAGTCGTGTCCAACTCTGTGCGACCCCATAGACGGCAGCCCACCAGGCTCCTCTGTCCCTGGGATTCTCCAGGCAAGAGTGCTGGAGTGGGTTGCCGTTTCCCTCTCCAGAGTGCTACCTACTACACTGCTGTAAATTACTGTTATTTTTCCTGGGTGTGATGAATGTGGAGGGTGAAGCCCAGTGCTCAGCAAGTGCCTTTCAATCACCCCTGACTCCTCAGAAACCTAGGGTGCAAGGATGATGGTTAACCCCATTTTACAAATAGAGAAAATTAGGCTCACACAGAGGACTGCAGTAGGTCCAATAACACCCTCTCTACAAAGATATCAGGTCCTAATGCCTAGAGCTACTAAATGTCACCTTATATGGAGAAAGGGTGTTTGCAGATGTGATTAAGGATTTTGAGATGGAGAGATTAATCCTGGCGGGCTTTAAACAGTCAAGTGTATTCTTGGAAGCAGGAGGCAGAGGGAGATTTTAGGCCACACAGCAAAGAGGCGGGGACATGTGGCATGGAAACAGAAATTGGAGTGATGTGGCCATAAGCCAAGAGCTTTCCAGGTGGCTCAGTGGTAAAGAATCCACCTGCCAATGCAGAAGATTCGAGTTCAGTCCCTAGGTCAGGAAGATCCTCTGGAGAAAGAAGTGGCAACCCACTCCAGTATTCTTGCCTGCAGAATCCCATGGACACAGGAGCCTGGAAGGCCACAGTCCATGGGGTCGCAAAAAGTCGGACCCAACTCAGCGACTAAAATAGTGAGGGTCAGTCGTTCTGTCCTGTCTGACTCTTTGCGACCCCATGGACAGTAGCCTGCCAGGCTCCTCTGTCCATGGGATTTCCCAGGCAAGAATACTGGAGAGGGTTCCCATTTCCTTCTCCAGGGGATCTTCCCAACCCAGGGACGGAACCTGCATCTCCTGCCCTGCAGGAGGATTCTTTACCATCTGAGCCACCAGGGTAACCAAAAACAACCAAAGACAAGGCCATAAGCCAAGGAATGCCTGCAGCCACCAAAAGCCAGGAGAGACAAGGAGCAGATTCCCCCTAGAGCTGTCATCTTGGCCCACCTACTCCGGTTTCTGACTTCTGCCCTCTATAACTAAATAAGAGAATACATTTCTCTTGTTTTAAGGCATCAAGCTATGGTCATTTGTCACAGCAGCCACAGGAAACTAATACGGGGACTTCACCAGCATTGAGTCACACAGCAGGGAAATGTGGCAGCCTCCCTGTCCCCATCCTCGAGGGGGTCAGCACAGAAACCTTGAGTCTCCACAGACTTAGAGGATGAACTTATGGTTCCCGAGGGGGAGGATGGGGGGAAAAGATAGGGCGTTCAGGATGGACATGTACACACTGCTATGTTTAAAATGGATAACCAGCAAGGACTGATTGTGTGGAACTCTGCTCAATGTGATGTGGCAGCCTGGAGGGAGGGGAGTTTGGGGGAGAATGGATACATGTATATGTATGAATGAGTCCCTTGCTGTCCACCTGAAGCCACCACAACATTGCCAACTGGCTATACCCCAATACAAAATAAAAAGTTTTTTTAAAAAAAAGAAAATAAAGAAAATCTGAGTCTCCCTCAAGCTCCATCCTCTTTGTCCACCTCAAGCTCCCTGCTGCTGTTTAGTCACTTCAGTCGTGTCTGACTCTGCGACCCCATGGACTGCAGCCCACCAGGCTCCTCTGTCCATGGGATTCTCCAGGCAAGAACACTGGAGTGGGTTCCCATTTCCTTTTCCAGGGGATCCTTCTGACCCAAGGATCGAACCCGCATTTCCTGCATTGGCAGGCGGGTTCTTTACCTCTGAACCTCAAGCTCCTCCACCCTTCCTGCCCACTTCAAATTCCTCCTTACCGGCAAGTATCGGCCATCGTGGGTGCAGCCACAGTCTTGGACAGGAATGCAGACACCCTGGGACAGCAGGAAGCGGTCGTCACACTCACAGCCCTCAAAGCAGCGGGTGGTGCAGCCCGTGAGGCCAGAGAGAGCCGCGCAGGAGCCCTGGCAGGAGCGCGTGCAAACGGAGTAGTGGCTGTTGGCGGGGCACTGGAGCGCTACAAAGAAAGGAGCGGGGTGGGGTCACGGCTGCTCGCCGAGTAATGAACGGGACCCGCTGCACACCTGGATCTGAGCTGCCGGTTCTGGGGACACAGCTCCAGGCCCTGCCCTGTGGGGCTCATGTCAGTGGGACAGACTGTGATGGCCCAGTATGATCAGGGGAAATATAGACAGAAGGTCAGGGCCAGGATGGGAGCTGTGAGGACCCAGGGGAAGCCCGCATAGTGAGGGCCTGGGCTCTGGCTACGCAACGGGTGGATGGTGTGGCTGCCTTGAGATGACGATCAAGATTGAAAAATAAGAAGATTATGTTTGGGGTGAAATGCTGATGTCACATGGGAACACAGGAGGTGTGTGAGGGCCCCCTAAGGACACCTAGTGGAAAATGTTCAGGAGGTCACTAGACCCGTGAGGCTGGCAGTCAGGAGAGAGGTCAGAGAGGGAGACAGACAGTGTCCACTGCTTGCATGTAGGTCCTGCCCTGAGAGGAATGAAGGAGACGCGGCTCAGCCCTGGGGTCATGAGTGGCCACTGCTGTGTCCAGGAGAGTCCAAGGAGACACAGCCCTGTCCTGGGGGTTTGAAGGAAACAGATAAGCCCTGACTGGAGGTTAGCTAAGAGATACAGTCTTGGGCTAGGAGTCTGAGGGGGCCTGCAGTCTTGTCCTGAAGGATCTAAGGGGTGATGGTCCCATCCTGGCGGGGGAGGGCGGGGATCTGGGTGAGACTCAAGTTCTACTGTGTGACCTCCTGACCTGCCCGACCCACCCTCCCAGGTCACCACAGAAGATGTCCAGAAAGGGCCCTGAGAACTGTAAGAGAAGGTTTCAGGAGACTGGGCCCCTGAAAGGAGTCTGAGAAGGGCCAGTCAGTGAAGCCAGGCAGCAGAGTGTGCTAAGGGAGGAACTGGGGCCCTGCCTCTGAGACGCAGACAGGACAGGGGGCACCGAGCCCGAGCCGGAGTCCTCCCAGGGGTCCCCAGACACTCACGGCAGAAGCTGTCTGTCCTCCAGGGCTTCACGGCCACGCCAGCCGCCTGGCAGGCCGCTGTGTAGGCTGCCAGGCTGCGGCAGAGGTAGGTGACGTTGCCCTTCTGGGCACAGAGGTCATACACACACTGGCGGAAGTACTCAGAGGGGCTCAGCGCCGCGTGGCAGGCTGAGAAGGGGCCATTGGCGTCCCGGAGCCGCCCGCAGGCCTCGAGGCTCTCATATGGTGCCGTCTGCTCTGCTGAGCACACAGGGCAGCCTTGGGGTCCACAGCCCTCGCTGCAGCCCTGGGAGGAGCCAGGCGCCCGCCACGCAGCTCCAAAGGCATCCACGCTGGGGGCCGTGGTGCCGCTGGGCAGATCAAAGTCGTCATTCCAGTTGCCGTTGAAGTTGCCACAGAGGCCGCAGAGCCGGTTGCGGAAGGAGGAAGGGATGGATATGAGGATGTGGGCGTCGCCATCAAAGAGAAGCCGCAGGTCCTTGGTCGTCTGCAGAACGATGTTCCGGCCCTCGGCCGTCACCCGTACGTGACCCACAGCCACGGGCAGGGCTACGGCCTCACCATCCACAGTGACCTGGATGGAAGGGCCAGGTGGGTCAGGGACTCAGAGAAGCACAGGTCAGCCTGTCCCCTCGGACTCCCAGGCTACAGACTCTCTCTCTCTCTCAGTTCCACTGGGGTGAGGCCATGTCCCCCAGAGACTTCCCAGGGCAGAGTATGCTCCCTTCAGAGATCCCAGGCTGACAATGTCTCCTCAGTCCCCAAGGCTGGGGCCATGTCTCCTTCAGGCCCCCAGGACAGATCTATGTCCTCCTTAGTCCCCTTGCACTGGGTTCATATTGATCTCAAAATCCCTAGGTTAGGCCCTCTCCTCCTCAGACCCTCCCAGGGCAAGGCCGGGTCCACTTACCTGCGGCCCTCGAGCCAGGGTCACCACCTGGCCTGCCACAGTAACCACCACACGTTGGGGATCTCCAGCTGCATTCTTCTCAAGCACAATTGTAAAGTCCTCATCCCCAGGCTGTGGGTGGCAGACCTGGGCCAAGATATAGGAGCAGGAGCCGTGCAGGTCATAGACGCGTCCATCCAGGGTAATGTAGTGGATGCCCCCATTGGCCAGGCAGCGGCCACACCCGGTGGGGCGACAGGCCTGGATGCCGTCCTGTACCCGGCACTCCTCGTAGGGCCTGCAGGTCTCGCCCTCCTGGCAGCTGACTTGGCCGCCGGGTCCACACTGGCAATGCCGCCCACACTCAGGGCCCGGGTAGAAGGTCTCGCCCAGCGGGTAGTAGCGGCCCTCGTAGAGGCAGCCGCACTGGCCCACAGGCACACAAGTGCCTCCACTGAGCACGAAGCCGGCGTCGCAGACACAGCCCTCACGGCAGGTGGACTCGCAGCCCTCAGGCGCTGAGAGGCTGGGGCAGCTCACAGGGCAGGAGTCACCGCAGAGCTGGTAGTGGCTGTGGGCAGGGCACTGGAAGGCTGTGGGGACAAGAGGGGAAGGAGGCAGGGCATGAGGGAGGGGGACGCCGGGGACGCACAGAGCAGGAGAAGCTGCTGGGGTGACTCTGTGTGCTTTGCCTGGGATATCTCATGAGCGAATCTGTCCAGGGATCTGAGTGGGGCGTCTGACCCAGCACGGCCAACAGGGGATTCAGTGTGGGGATCTGGGAAGCAGGTCTCTCCAGCCAGGCTGCGTGCCAACCTGCTCAAGTATTTCTAAAGATCAAGTCAGTCTGACTGGGTGACTCCAACCTCATATATCTGACCAAGATATGCAGGATTAGAACCGACCGTGAGTATCTCAGGGTGTGAATCTTGCTGGGGTGCGGGGCCAGATGCATCTTGGGGTATGAATCCATCTGAGTATGCCTGCCTGTGGATGTCTGATCTGGAAGCCTCTCACAGTCTCTCTGACAGGGTCTGTCAGTGTGTGACTCCGACCACACGTGTATCATTGGGTGAAGCTGACAGGATAAATGTGACCAGGAGATCTGCCTGAGGGGAACTGCCCAGGATTCTCGGACCATGAACCTGTATGTATCTTCCTGGGGCTATGTCAGGGTCCTGATTCCACCAGATAGGTATATCTGCCTACGTGTGTTTCTGTGTAAATGTGACCAAGTGTCTCTAACCAGAGGAGGCCCTGTCTGAGGTTATGAGATGAAATCTATCTGACCCTGTGCATTACCCTGTTTAAAAAAATTTTAAAAAAAAACAGTCTAGAGGCATCTGGAGCTTCCCTGGTGGCTCAGTGTAAAGAATCTGCCTGCCAATGCAGGAGACCTGGGTTCCATTCCTGGGTTGGGAAGATCCCTTGGAGAAAGACATGCCACTCCAGTACTGCCTGGAGAATTCCATAGACAGAGGAGCCTGAAGAGCTATAATCCGTGGGGCTGCAAAGAGTCAGACACAATGGGGCAACTAAACACCACCAACAGAGGCATCCGACCAGGTGCAGCTCTCTAGGTCTCTCTGACCAGAGGTAACTGAGAGAATCTACTGGGGTGATCAGTCACCCCAGTCTATCTGAGTGCATAAATCCTGACAGTGTACTGGACTGGACGTGGACATCTCTTTGCTGACAAAGGTCCATCTAGTCAAAGCTATGGCTTTTCCAGTAGTCATGTACGGATGTGAGAGTTGGACCATAAAGAAGGCTGAGCACCAAAGAATCGCTGCTTTCGAACTGTGGTGAAGGAGAAGACTCTTGAGAGTCCCTTGGACAGCAAAGAGATCAAGCCAGTCAACCCTAAAGGAAATCAACCCTGAATATCCATTTGAAGGACTGATGCTGAAGCGGAAGCTCCAAAACTTTGGCCACCTGATGTGAAGAGCCAACTCACTGGAAAAGACCCTGATGCTGGGAAAGATTGAAGGCAGGAGGAGAAGGGGACAACAGAAGACAAGATGGTTGGATGGCATCAGCGACTCAACAGACATGAGTTTGAGCAAATTCTGAGAGATAGTGAAGGACAGGGAAGCCTGGTGCACTGTAGTCCACGGGGTCACAAAGAATCAGACACAATTAAGGGACTGAACAACAATTGGACCCAGGGTTTCTAGCCACGTGTATGAGTCTCTCCCATTGCAGTATGTTACTGGGTATATTCCAGTGTGTGAATGCCAAGGTATTTCTTTCACAGGCTAAGGGAAGGCGGGATGGTGCCCAAGCCCTACGGAGAAGGCTCTTGTCTCAGAGCCCAGCGAAGAGGGTAGGAGGAGAGACCCCACTACGTGTACCATGCATGGATCACTACTCACGACAGAAGTCCGGCCGCCTCCACTCGCCGAGCTGAGCCCCAGCAGCCTGGCAGGCTGCCACATAGGCGGCCACGGCCGGGCAGAGGCCTCCTGGATGGCCCTGAGCCTGGCAGGCGTCCAGCAAGCAGGCCTGGAAGTACTGCTCGGGCGGAATGAAGCTGTGGCAGGGAGCCAGCGGGCCTTCGGCGGACGAGATCACGCCGCAGGCGTCGGGCCCGCCGAAGGGCTCCTGTTGCTCGGGCGTGCAAGGTTTGGGGCACGGCCCGGGCACGCACTCTCCGCAGCCCGCGGCGCCGCCCACTTGCCAGCGGTCAGGGTTCCCGTCCACCGCGTTCAGGTCGTCGTTGGGGTTCTTGTTGTAGTTCCCGCACAGGCCACAGAGGGCGCCCGCGTACGCCGCCGGCACGCGCAGGCGCACGTTGCTGTCTCCATCGAAAGCAAGCGAGATCCCGGAGGCGGTGGTCACCACCACGTCGGCGCCGCTCAAGTAGGCGTGCACGCGGGAGTCCAGCTGGAAGGGCAGGGCCACCAGCTTGCCGTCCACCTGCAGGGGCGGGATGGGAGTGGGGGTTACTGAACGTCGGAGGCACAGGTTAGAATCTTGACTCCACCATCTACTGGGGGGGAGGCGGAGTAGACAAGGCGGAGACGTCTTGTGCTCGTCACCTTCCCCTCCTTGTAATAGTTAATAGTTGTAGCAGTAATAACGAGGGCTTCCCCGCTGGCTCAGTGGTAAAAAATCCACCTGCATGCAGGAGAACTGGGTTCGATTCCTAAATGGGGAAGATACCCTAAAGAAGGAAATGGCAACCCACTCCAGTATTCTTGCCTGGAGAATCCCATGGACAGAGGAGCCTGGTGGGCTACTGTCCGTGGAGTCGAAAAGAGATGGACATGACTGAACTAAAAAAATTTTTTTATAGACAGGATATCATTGGTTCCTCACACTACCCTCTGAAGCAGATACTTTTTTCTTAGACCCATTTCACAGAGGAGTAAACTAAGGCTTAGACATGAGGAAGCCACTGTTCCAAAACCCCTACTGTGAACTCCTCCATCTGCCCCCTTAGCCTGTGAAAGGCATTCAGGGAATTGGCAGAGCCCTAACTATCCCAGGCAACCCCAGGGCTGGCACGTGCTGGTCCACAGACCGCTCACCTGCAGCTGCCGGGGCCAGCCGGCACTGAGGGTGAAGCTGTGGCCGTAGATGTGCAGGGTCACAGTGCGGGTGTAACTGACGGCCTGGCTGCCCCGGTGCTCGTTGGCTACCGTGACGGTGAAGTTCTCAGCCCCCTCGGGTAGATCATGGCAGGGCGCACTCAGCAGGTACTCGCAGGTGCCTTGGAAGTCAAATCGGTGCCCATCCAGGGTGATGTAATGGGGGTCACCCCAGGCCTGACACTCAGCTGTGCTGACAGGTTGGCAGCCGTGCTGGCCTGAGGGCAGCAGGGCACACTCTTCACCTAGCCCGCAGCTGGCAGGCTTGCAGACCAGCGAGCCACCTCCGGGCCCACATTGGCACCTCTGGGAGCAGGTGGCATCAGCCCAGAACTCGCTGCCGGCCTCGTGGTAGATGCCATTGGCCCAGCAGCCGCAGCCGCCTTCCAGGGGGACGCAGCGGTCGGCACTCAACACGAAGCCTGAGTTGCACTGGCAGCCCTCCACGCAGGGGCCCTCACATACAGCAGGGCTGGTGGGGGGCGTGGGAGATGGGCAGCTGGCTGGGCAGGGTGGGCCACAGAGCTCGTAGTGGCTGTTCTCCGGGCAGGGGAGCTCTGTGGGTTGATGAAGAGAAAGAGAGAACGGTTTCAGGGGGTGGGGTCTAAGGATAGGGTAGGACGAGCTAGAGAGAGACCAAGACGGACAGAATTAGAGACAATGGAAGACCCAGGGATGGGAAGAGAGAAGAGGAGAAATAGACAACCAAAGGCAGACACAGAGACGAGGGCCAAGAGAGCGAGAGACAAAAACCAACACAGCAAGACAAAGAGAAACAAACAAACAGACCCCAAAGGACTGGAATGAAATCAAATCAGCTCCAAAGAGTTGGGACCCCTGGCGGCAGCTCCTGCTCTGTCCCCCTAGCACTCACCACAGCCGGCCTCCGTCCTCCAGTCCTTAATGACGATCCCAGCGGCCTGGCAGGCGGCAGCGTAGGCAGCCAGAGCCTGGCAAAGTATGTCCTTGGCCCCACCGCCCAGGCAGACATCCAGAACGCAGCCCTTGAAGAAGCTATCGGGGGCCACATGGTCATGGCAGGCGGCGAAGGGGCCTCCGGAGCCAGGGGCCAGGGGTCCGCAGAAGCCGGGGCCCCCGTACTCTTCCAGCCGGTCCTCAGCGCAGGTCGGGCAGGACCCCTTACATTCATCCCAGCACAGTGGGTCCCAGCCTGGAACCCGCCAGCTGCCACCCCAGATAGGTATGGAGGGAGCCAGGGTGCCATTGGGGAAGGCTTGGTCGTTGCTCGGGTTGCGGTCCATGTTCCCGCAGAGCCCACACACGGCACCGTGGTAGCTGCTGGGCAGCGTCACCTCCACTCGCCAGTCCCAGTCATAGGTGACCTGCAGCCCGAAGTCAGTGGCCAGCACCGCTTTGGATGCACCATGGGTCACCGAAAGCCGCCCATCGGCCACAGAGACAGGCAGTGCCCTCAGCACACCGTTCACCTGGGGGGAGAGGAGGGCGGGAGGCAAACCAGGTCACTGGAGATGCGGAGGCCCAGATCTGGCCCCCTGCCTCCCTCACTCATCCCACAGTGGCTAGGAGCTACCAAGGCCTTCCCTATGACTGCTGCTCATAGAGTCATTTGACAAACACTATGGAGGTTTGCTCTAGTCCAGGCCCTGGAGAATGAAAGCCCACCCCGTGGCTTTCTCTGGGTTTCTCTTTTGCTCTCTATCTCCCTCCCTGCTTCCCTCTCTGTCTCTCTTTCTACATCTGGACCTATTGCTCTCTCTAGTCTCTCTCTCTGAGTTTCTCACACTCTGTCTCTCTTTCTCTTTCTCTGGGTCCTCTTCCCTTCTCCGTGTCTCTCTCACTTGTGCATTATCTCTCTCTGCATCTTTGTGTGTGTGTGTGTTACTGTCTCTCTCTGGGTCCATCTCTCTGGGTCTTATTCACCCAGTCCCTCCCTCTCTCCTTCTTTCCTGTGCATCTCTGTGTGTCTGGCCATCTCTGCCACACACTCACCCACCGTCGTTTATCGAGTGCCTACTCTGTTCCATAAATCATTCTCTGCCTGTGAGCTGCCACTAATCTGCATCTCCATTATTCTGGGCAGAAAGGGCGGCCCATCTCGCTCTCTCCAGATCTCCTTGAATCCTCTCCATGTCCGAGGCTCGGGGCCTCTCGTTTGTTTCCTCGCAAACAATCAAGGGTGCTTACCTGGGTCAGACCCTCAGCTGAGCACTTTACGTGCATCACCTCACTGTGGGGCAGTGCCTGCTATGATGCCCATTTCACAGATAAGGAAACTGAGACCCACCAAGTCAAGTCATTTGCCCAAGATCACACATCTCATAAGGAGAGGGTGTTTTCAAACCCCGATGTCTAGGCAAATTCTGAAGTCCTGCATTAAAGCCCTTAATGAAGGGCTAGACTCATTTAATTCCCAATAGTGGGGTGATATAATTATCATTGCTCTTGCTATTTTGTTTCAGGACTAAGTGAAGAGAGAGAGCGCTGAGCTCCCCATCTGTGACCAGCAGGACCCTTCCCACCCTGGGGACTCGGGACCAGCCTTACCCGGACTTTGCCGACCTCGCCTTTGTGGATGGAGACGTTTGTGTTGAGGGTGGTCACAGTGACCAGCCTCACATAGGACACCGAGGGGTTGCCCCGGTTCTCGTTCTTGGTGGTGACAGTGAAGGGTGTCAGGCCCTGGGCATTGCTCCCTGGGCAGTCGGTTGATGCCAGCACATAGTTGCAGGTGCCCTGGAAGTCAAAGTTCCAGCCGTCGAAGGAGTGGTAGTGTGGGTCGCCCCACAGCCAGCACGTGGCCTGGTAGTTGGGCACACACACGCCCTGGCCATTCTTATTCTGGCACGTCTCCTGTGGCCGACATGTCACACTGTGGCATGGATCTGGGGACAGAGGAGAGAGGACCTTGAGGGGCTGCCAGGCGGAAAGCCAGTTTCTTCCCAGAATCAGCTGGGACACCAGCTCTGAGGGCTCCTAGGGTGCGGGGGGCAGGGGAAGACCAGGTTCCAGGGTCCTTCCATTTGACAGGCTGGCCCCCAGTCTGCCATTTCTGAGACCAGGCCCAGGGTGCCCCCGCTCCCATGTCTGAAACTGTGTCCAAGACCCTGTCAAAGGTTCCACTTCTGAGACTCAGGCCCCAAGGTCCCAGCAGCCAAGACACAGGTTCTAGTCCCTCCCTCTGTGACCAGGCTCTGTGGTCCCCTTGCTTAAGATCTCAGCCCCAGAGGACTGAGGTCTAAGACCACAGGGGTCCCTGGTCCCTGTGCCAGCCCTGCAGGCATCCCTAAGGACACCCACCGCCAAGGATCCTCTGTGTCCCCGGTTCCTGGCATCCAGATTCCCTCACACCTGGACCCCCAGCCTCCTGGAGGCTCCACATCTGAGACCCAGGTCCTGGTGGTCTCTGTGCCCAATGTACTGCATGAACTTTCTGGTGGGAAACTAACCTCAGAGGTCCCACCATTTGAGAGCCTGACCCTGGGGCCCCTTTTTCTAAGTCTCATAGCCTGGCGAGCCCTCTGTTCCAGACTCCATCTCCCTGGGATTGCTGTGCCTAACACCCCGGTCTTGGGGAGATCTCATTTCTCAGGCCCTGCCTCCGAGGGTCTCTTTGTCCAGGACTCCCTTCCTAGGGCCACTGAATCAGTTGAGCCCAGTTTTTGGAATCCCTATGCCCAAGTTGTTATTGTTGTTTAGTCGCTAAGTTGTATCCAACTCTTTTGCTAGCTCATGGACTGTAGCCCACCAGGCTCGCCTGTCCGTGAGATTTCCCAGGCAGAAATACTGGAGTGGGTTGCCATCTCTTTCCCCAGGGGATCTTCTCAACCCAGGGATAGAACCCACGTCTCCTGCATTGACTGATGGGTTCTTTACCACTGAGCCACTAGGGAAGCCTCTAGGCCCAAGGCCCCACCTCCTCTCTCCCGTGTGCTAGTTTTCAGTTGACTGCTTCTTAGCTCCAAATCCTCCAGTGGAGTTGGGCTTTGTCAGTAGAGGGAGCTAGAGGGTCACAGCAAGAGGAACAGGTGGCTTCTGCTTCTAGCGGGCTTTGCTCTCTGGGCTCCTGGTGGCAAGTGGCACCAGCAGCTTGTGGGACACCTGCTCAGTGAGGCCCCTGCTGGTTTCCCTGTGCACCCCGGAAGGAGGCTTCCCAGTGAGTTTGCCAGCACCCCAGTGAGGGTTTTCCCACCTGCCAGCTCCAGCCTGCATAACCTGTCTGCCACCTTCCAGTAAGATCTGCCTCCCAGCCTTGACCTGGGGGCCGTCTTCCCAATTCCTCCCTTCCTTCTGTGCTCTGTAACCTTTGGGGCAGGGGCTGCTCCCTACATCTACTCTTCTTGTGTTCATTAGCATTCTTTTTAATCCCTTAGTGCTGCTGCTAAGTCGCTTCAGTCGTGTCCGACTCTGTGCGACCCCATAGACGGCAGCCCACCAGGTTCCCCCGTCCCTGGGATTCTCCAGGCAAGAACACTGGAGTGGGTTGCCATTGCCTTCTCCAATGCATGAAAGCGAAAAGTGAAGTCGCTCAGTCGTGTCCAGCTCTCTATTACAAGCAAAGAATTCTGTTAAACTTTCCCTATTTAAGCTCCTGTGGCTTCCCAGGTGGCGCTAGTGGTAAAGAATCCCTCTGCAAATGCAGGAGACTTGCACTGGGGCAATGCAACCCACTCCAGTATTCTTGCAGGAAAATCCCATTGAGAGGAGCCTGGCAGGCTACAGTCCATAGGGTCGCACAGAGTCGGACACGATTGAAGCAACATAGCATGTGTGGTTTCTGTCTCCTTTTGGACTCAGCCCGAGATAACAGGGTCCCTGGGAGTCCCACTTATCCTGCCCATGAGCCCCGATATCTCAGTCAGTCCTGGAGATATATCCCTTTATCCTCAGGAATAAGGAAATTTTCTCTGCCCTTCACCCAAGAAATCAGTCCTGGGACGTGGCTTTGTGTCTCAGACTTAATCCTGAGAGGTGTCACTGTCTGAGGCTGTGTCTCTATAAATCCTGAACCTCCACTTGAGGCAGGTGCTGTATTCAAGACCCTGGCCTTCAGGAGGTCTCTGCCTGAGATCTCAGGACTCTGCTTTCTTTCTTTCTTTAAGATATTTTTGATGCGGACCATTTTTTTTTTTAAGTCTTTATTTGTTACACTGTTGCTTCTGTTTTCCGTTCTGTGTTTTTGGTCCAGAGGCCTGTGGGATCTTAGTTCCCTGGCCAGGGATCGAGTGCACACTCGCTGCCCTGGAAGGCGAAGACTTAATCAAGGGACCACTAGGGAAGCATCAGGACTCTGCTTTCTGTCCCTGTGGGTCCTGGTCTCCCCTGCCCCTTGGGGATGGTGACTGAAGCCCTGAGCCTAATTCTGCATACCAGTGACCAGGAAACTATGCACTTCCAGCTGCCTGTTTCTGCAAATAAAATTTCATTGGAGTCGCACCCCTTCACTTACATGGTCTACAGCTGATTGCATGCTGCAAAGGGAGAGCTGAGTAGGGACAGAGACCATATGGCCTGCAAGTTTAAATATTTACCCTCTGGCCCTTTAGAGAAGAAGTTTTCTGTTCTCTGCCTTACTCAGAGGGTCTCTGCTGTCTGCCTGGGGAAACCTATTCCTGAGGGTTCCCACTGACAGCTTTCTCCCATAAGAGTCCCTGCCTCCCAGCCTGGAGGGCCGCTGCCCCGGCCCCGGGAATCCTAGCCTGTGGGTCCCCAGGTCTGAGACTCCAGTTGTTAGTCCACTGCGCCTGCCACCATGAAGATCCTGGTGACACCACCCTCAGCTCCGGAGTCCCTGTCCTCTATCCCCATCACTGCACCCTCCCTGGCCCCAACCCAGCACCTTGGGTGACGCAGCTCAGGACGCCTCCCGAGGGCTGGCAAACCTGCCCGGCATTGCAGCTGTGGTTCTGGCACACCAGGCCTTTTCCGGGCTGGCACACGCACTGCTGCTGGCAGTTGTCAGTGAGTACCACCTTCTCGGGCTGTGGGGACAGAAGATATGGCTGTCAGGGCCAGGCTGACTCTGGCAACTGCAGTGTTCCAGGCATAGGCGGTCCGGAGGATGTAAAAGGGACATCTTCTGGCAGGGTGGCCCCTTATCTGTGAAACTAAAGCACAGCATGGCCTTGGGGTCCAATTCATTCATTCGTTCACTTTCGTTCATTTACTCATTCATTTATTCTGAAATTTCCACTAACTGTCTGCTGTATGAGAGAAAACAGTGTAATGTGGGAATTAAGAACATAGGATCTGGAGCTGATTGCCTGGGTCGGAAGCTGGTTTCTGTTATTTCCAAGTTACATCACTCTGCACAAATTGAGCTTTGTCATGCGTGAGTTTTCTCACCTGTAAGTTGCAGGTAATAATAGCACCAACATTAAAGTATGTTGTCGTCATTTAGTCGCTAAGTCGTATCTGACTCTTTTGCAACCTCATGGACTGTAGCCTGCCAGGCTCCTCTGTCTATTGAATTTTCCCCAGGCAAGAATACTGGAGTTGGCATTTCCTCCTCCAGGGGATCTTCCCAACCCAGGAATAGAACCCACATCTCCTGCATTGGCAGGCAAGTTCTTTACCTTTGCACCACCAGGGAAGCCCGTTAATAATGCTTTAATAGGGCTTCCCTGGTGGTGCAAAGGTAAAGAACCCGCCTGCCAATGCAGGAGATGTGGGTTCTATTCCTGGGTTGGGAAGATCCCCTGGAGGAGGAAATGCATAACTGAGTTAATAATCTCGGAGAAGGCAATGGCAAGCCACTCCAGTACTCTTGCCTAGAAAATCCCATGGATGGAGGAGCCTGGTGGGCTGCATTCCATGGGGGGGCTACCAGTCAGTTGCGACTGAGCAACTTCACTTTCCCTTTCACTTTCACACAAGGGAGAAGGAAATGGCAACCCACTCCAGTGTTCTTGCCTGGAGAATCCCAGGGACGGGGGAGCCTGGTGGGCTGCCATCTATGAGGTCGCACAGAGTCGGACACGACTGAAGCGACTTAGCAGCAGTAGCAGAAGAGTTAATAATACATATAAAGTACAGATGAAATGAAAAGGGATTATCTTTAGATATCCAGACTGGAGAGGAAACAGGGGTAGAGATGAAAACAAGACTGGGAAAATGTTGATTATTTTTGAAACCAAGTGATGGGTACAGGGAGATTTATTACACTGGTCCCTTGACTTTTGCCAGTGTGAAAATTTTTATAGTAAAAGGTTTATATATAACATTATATATATTATATATGAATAAATAAAATGCACATCTGCTATGGGCTTCCCAGGTGGCGCTAGTGGTAAAGAACCTGCAGGAGGTGTAAAAGACGTGAGGTCTGTCCCTGGGTCGGGAAGATCCCCTGGACAAGGAAATGGCAACCCACTCGCATATTCTTGCCTAGAGAATCCCATGGACAGAGAAGCCTGGTCGGCTACAGTCCACAGGGTCGCAAAGAGTTGGACACGAATGAAGTGACTTAACACACACACATATGTGTGTTGTTTACACAGCACTTAAAGCAGTGACTGGCACATAGCAAGCACCATCTACCTGTTTGCTGTAGTACTATTATTATTCGTATGAAGAGGAAAACAGAGAGGGTTCTTGCCCTGACAGAGCTCTCAGACCTTTAAGGGAGATAGACTTTACATAACACACGTTCAAAGGAAAAGCATGGGAGAAGGACACAGAGGGAGTCAGCCTCTGGTATAACAAAGTCGAAATCTACACCTGGGATACAAAGCCAAAACTTGACCTGAGGAACCAAGGGAGGGTTTCAAGTTGTGGGTGCACACATATCTGCCAAGTCGCTTCAGTCGTGTCCAACTCTTTGTGACCCCATGGACTGTAGCCCACCAGGCTCCTCTGTCCATGGGGATTCTCCAGGCAAGAATTCTGCAGTGGGTTGCCATGCCCTCCTCCAGGGGATCTTCCCGACCCAGAGATCAAACCCGTATCTCTTACGTCTCCTGCATTGGCAGGCGGGTTCTTTACCACTGGCGCCAAATGGGAAGACCTCAAGTTGCAGGACCTGTGGTCGTATTTAGAAAGGTCTTACTTGCTAGTGTGGGGATGGTAGACCAGAGAGAGCAAAAGTGGACAAACTGGACCGCGGTGGAGCCATGGTGAGGGGAAGAGGAACGGATAGGAGAGAATCTCGGGAGGCCAAATGAACAGGCTGTGGGAGGGGGTCCAGCATGCAGCCCCCATTCTGCCCGGGACGGCAGGGTACCTACCTCGTAGTAGATGCCGTTGTGGTAGCAGCCACACTCCTGGATGGGCACGCAGCCTTGGCCGTCACTGAGGAAGCCGGAGTCACACTGGCAACCCTCGGCGCAGCTCTCTGGGCACTGCGGGGGGGCGCTGAGTGCCGAGCAGCCCAGGGAGCAGGTGTCTGCACAGACCTCGTAGTGGCTGTTGGGGGGGCACGGCATGGCTGCAAAGAGGGGGTGCAGGTCAGGGCCCTGGGAATGAGACGTGGTGGGGCCCAGGGTCTGCCCCTTCTGTGTCTCTGCCTTCCCCTTCCCTGCCCCTCACTCACGACAGAAAGACTCGCTCCTCCAGGGTTCCACGTGGCCTCCAGCTGCCTGGCAGGCACTCACATAGGCATGGATGTTGCTGCAGAGAATGCTCTCGTTGCCACCGCCCACGCAGAGGTCAAAGACACAGTCTTGCAAGGGGCCCTGGGGGTCCAGGAGCTTGTGGCAGGCGGCCAGGGGCCCTGTGGGGCTGGTGAGGAGCCCGCAGAACTCCTGCTGCTCATATTTGTTCTGCAGCTCGGGTTTACACTCCAGCTCTTGGTCACAGCCCTTGTCACCTGGCTGGCAGGTGGGGGGCGGCAGGCAGGGTGAGTCGGGCACCGCCTCCTCCCAGGAGTTACCAAATTCATTGGCACTGCCTGCCTGCGAGCCATCCGGCTTCTGGAAGTCGTCCTTGGGGTTGCCGTTGTAGTTCCCACACAGGCCACACAGCTGCTGGTAGTAGTTGCCTGGGACGGTGACCCGCACGTTGTACATGAGGTCGTAGGCCACACGCAGGCCGAAGTCAGTCTTGATCACGACGTCTGAGCCATGTTGGAAGATGTGGATCCGGCCCTCATCCAGCACCACGGGCAGCCTCCTGTCCACGCCGTTCACCTGGGAGGCAGGATAGGCCGGGCTTCAGAGGGTACACTTCGAGATCCTAGATCAGGCCCCTGCCTGACACTGAGGATCCATGGGATCTCACCTCTGTGGGTCTTAGTTTCCATATGTGTAAAATGGGCATAATAATAGGGTTCATAGTGGGTTGATTAGTGGCTCCCCAAAGATAAGTCCACCAAGAACCTCAGAATATGACCGTATTTGGAGAGGTAATTAGGGTAGAGATCTTGAGATGGGATTGTCCTGGATTAGGGTGAACCCTACATCCAATGACAAATGTCCCTAAAAGAGCAGGAAGAGGAGAAGGTACTGGGAGACCCAGAGGAGAAGGCTGTGTGAAAAATGAAGACAGGCTGGAGTGATGGGGGCACAAGCCAGGAACACCTGGAAGCCCCAGAAGCGGCGGGAGGCGGGGGAGCATTCTCCCCCAGAACCCCTGGAACGGGTGAGTCTCTTGCCCACACTTTGATTTTGGACTTCTGGCCTCCACAGCTGTGAGAGAATAAATTTCTGTTGTTTTAAGCCACCAAGGTGGTGGTGAGTTGTTACGGCAGTCTCAAGAAATGAATATTGGTCTCAATGGAGTGATGCTCTTAGGACAGCAGGAACCAGGAGGGAGGGGCAGGTGGAGGGGAGGGTGGAGTGGAAGGGAGGAGGGGGTTGGGGGGGGTGTCCGGAGGGGATAATCAAGGGCCAGGGAGGGCTTCCACAGTGGTTCAGTGGTAAAGAATCCGCCTCCCAATGCATGGGACACGGGTTCAATCCCTGGTCCGAGAAGATCCCAAGCCTGTGTGCTACAACTACTGGGCCTGTGCTCTAGAGCCTGGGAGTCAAAACGACTGAAGCCCTGCACCCTAGAGCCTGTGCTCTAAAACAAGAGAAGCCACTGCAAGGAGAAGCCCGAGCACCACAAGGGAGAGTGGCTCCCACTCGCCGCAACTAGAGAGACCATGGACAGCGACCAAGACTCAGCACGGTTATGAATAAACAAACTTAGAAAGAGAAAAAGGGCAAGGAGAGGGGAGACTGAGCCACATGGGAGAAGGCCCAGGTCCCCAAGGTCTCCGCCCTCCTTGGTTCCCTACTGTAGGCTCTGACTGGCACCTTCTCTCCTGGGGGACCCCGTGCCTCCCACATCTACTAAGAGCTCTGTGCCCCCCTGCCCCTCAGCTGAGAGCTGTGCACCCCCCACCCACAGACCTCCCTCTTCCGAAGACCCGTCCCCTTCACGTTCTGGGCTATTCTCACCGTGACTTTCCACTTATTCTGCTCCAGCCGCAAGGTGAAGTTGGCCACCTGGACGGTGATCGCCTTGGTCACACTGACTTTCCCATTGCCCCAGGCCACGTTCTCCTGCAGGACAGCAAACTGGGGCAGGCCAGGCCGAGTCCCACAGGTCTGAGCCAGCACGTACACACAGGTACCCATGAAGTCGAAGCGTTGGCCGTCGAAGGTGGTGTAATGGGGGTCTCCCGATGCCTGGCAGGTGGTAGAGCCCACAGCCACGCAGCCCAGGACGCCATTGGACGGCTGGCAAGCCTCGTGAGGGCCACAGCTGGACGGCACGCAGGACACCAGCCCGCCCGCCTCACAGTAGCAGAGGGAATCGCACTCGGGTCCCGGGTAGAAGGTCTGTTCGGGCGGGTAGTAGGCGCCCTGGTACACGCAGCCGCAGGAGGCCAGCGGCACGCAGGACTCACCGTTGAGCACGAAGCCCTCGTCACACACGCAGCCCTCTTTGCATTCGAAGCCGCAGCCCCCGGACACAGGGAGGTCTCCGCAGGACAGCGGGCAGCCATAGGAACACTCCTCGTAGTGACTGTGGGATGGGCAGCTCAGCGCTGCAGGGAAAGGGGCCATCAGGACGAAGCAGCCTTGCTCCCTAGTGACAACAAAGACCCCCTGACACACACACGTGCACACACATATGTACACACACACTCACACGTATAAGCAGTCCAGCGGCAAGGAGCCCCTCAGTTCAGTGGGTCCCAGGAAACATTACATCACAGTTAATCTAATCCTGATAATTAAGATTCTATTCCAATTTAACTGTGGTCTGGGGTCATCTGTACTGCCTTTAATGACCTTATTCAAGTTGGTAACAAGTTGTGGGTCTGTGATATATATTTTAAACACGCATAGGCATGTGTCTCTGCAATCTATGCAATGCATTTGTGAATGCAGTATTTTTAGCTTCTTTGTTCTAGAGCAGTAATGTAGTACTGGTGGCAGTAATTCTACAGAAAATTAAAATATTTGTCCAGGGTGGTAAAGAAAACAATGAAAAAGAATCCCCATTCCTTGCTCCAAACTCACCACCTCAGATTATAAAACAGGGGGTTTCCACAAAAACAAAAAACCCTGAAACTGAACCCAATCAAGTCTTCTCTGCACCGTCCAATACAAGAGCCACACACGGCCCATTTAAATGTAAGTTAGTGACAGTGAAGTAGAAACCTGTTTCCTCATCTGTTAAATGGGTATAACCACACCCCTACCTCATGGAGCTGTTATAAGAATTAAGTGACTTAATAATGCTAAAGCTGAAACTCCAGTATTTTGGCCACCTCATGCGAAGAGTTAACTCATTGGAGAAGACTCTGATGCTGGAAGGGATTGAGGGCAAGAGGAGAAGGGGACAACAGAGGATGAGATGGCTGGGTGGCATCACTGACTCAATGGACGTGAGTGTGAGTGACTTCCGGGAGTTGGTGATGGACAGGGAGGCCTGGCGTGCTTCGGTTCATGGGGTTGCAAAGAGTCGGACAAGACTGAGCGACTGATCTGATCTGATATGATATATTAATGAATGTACATAAGGCCGAGCCCCCCAGCTGTCACTCTCGGTACTCACGGCAAAGTTCCTCACTCCTCCAGGGGTACACGGTGAGCTCGGCAGCCTGGCACGCATCAGCATAGGCCGCCAGTGCGTCACACAGAGGCCCGGACTGGCCTGGCAGGAGGCAGCGGTCATAGACGCAGTCGCGCACAGCACCCTGTGGGTCCAGCTTTCGGTTGCACTCTCGGAAGGGACCACTGGGGTCAGCGAGGATCCCACACTCCTTCTTGCTCTGCAGCTGCTCAGCCACCAGGGAGTCCAGCTTGGGACAGTCGCCTGGCTCGGCAGCGCCGCAACCTGGCCTCGTTTCCTCCTGCCAGCTATTTCCGAAGGCCAGTGCGTTGGCAGCTTGGCCTCCACTCTTCAGAGCAAAGTCGTCAGCTGGGTCCTCGTTGAAGTTCCCGCAGAGCCCGCACAGGGCCCCAGCGTAGCTGGTGGGCACCTTGACGGTCACATGGGCATCCCAGTTGTAGGTGACTGTCAGGCCAAAGTCCGTGCGGATGACAGCATTTTGGCCCCGGCGGAACACCTGCACCTGCCCATCTGCCGCCTGGAAGGGCAGGTACTGAAGGATGTTGTCCACCTGGGGAGAGATGGGAGAGGACCAAGAGGTCAGGGTAGTCGAGGCTCTGTGGCCCTCCCTCCCTCCCTCAGCTCTGGCTCTTCTGGGCTCCTCGCTATTCTCCTGATGCCCCTCAGGGCCTCTGCACTTGCTGTTCCCTCTACCTGGCGCACCATCCACCTCCCTGTCCATGGGATTCTCCAGGCAAGAATACTGGAGTGGGTTGCCATGCCCTCATCCAGGGGATCTTCCCAACCCAGGGATTGAACCCAGGTCTCTTACGTCTCGTGTACTGACAGGCAGGTTCTTTACTGCTAGCGCCACCTGATGGGTGGAAGCCCTTCATCCTTCAAGTATTTGCTTAAATCTAAGTCCCTAACCCATGGCCTTCAAAACCTACAGGCTCTGTCTCCCTTGTTTCCTCCCTGACCTAACCTTTCTCCCACTCTCCTCCTCACTCTTTCTGCTCCTAACTCACACTGGCTTTCTTTCTTCTTCTTCTTCTTTTTTTTTCTTTTTCCTACTATGTGCATGTGTACTAAGTCTCTTCAGTCATGTCCAAGTCTTTGTGATCCCATGAACTGTAGCCCTCCAGGCTCTTCTATCCATGGGATTCTCCAGGCAAGAATACCGGAGTATGTTGTCATTCCCTTCTCCAGGGGATCTTCCCATCCCAGGAACAGAATTCACATCTCCTGCATTGGCAGGCAGATTCTTTACCACGGTGCCACCTGGGAAGCAGCCATTTTTCCACTACATTTATGATTATTGTTTTATTATAAACAGTACAAATGATGAGTCAGATTAACAGGAATATTGGGTCCCAAGCATAAGAGCATCTATCCCATGGGTCAAGGTGCACCTCCTTCCCACGTATCTACACTGATTGTTCACCAACCAGGAAGTGCTCATTGTTCAAAGTTTTTATGAAGGTTACATGATGTAGGCAGGGTTGATGAAGCCATCTGCCACTTGCTTAAGCTCAGTTTCCAAGTTCTCTCTCCCCACTGGAGGCCCAGGGTGGGGACTGAAAGTTCCAACCCTCAGTTACCTTGGTTTTCCTGACAGGCAACTGAGCCTTCACTCTGAAGCCACCTAGGGACCTGCCCTGACTCACCTAATTAGCATACACTCTGGTATGGTTGAAAGAGGCACTTAATGACGAAGGTACTGGCTTTTTTGATAGTCGCCCAGCTCTCCTAGTTTAGTCTAACTTTAGGGGTTTTTCACTTTGCCAAGAACACCGCCTATCACTTTTCTCCTGGCTGCTTCCCTTCCATCCTTTAGGACTTGGCTTAAATCTAAGCCCCTTCCCTAGAACATCCTGCTTATCTTTGGCTCCTGTCCATCTTTGTGCCGGCACCACCTCCCACCTCCCTCACTGGGCTCCCTGCTGTCTCCCAGAGCGGATCAAGTGCACCCCCACCCCTGGGCCTTCGCACTTGCTGTGACCTCTCCCTGGGATACCTGGGATACCACCTATCACTCCTTATTTAGCTACCTCTACTTCACCTTCTAGGGGTCAGCCTTGATTCAACTCCTTACAATGAGTGCCTAAAAGGTCACAGTGTGGTGCATGCAGCTTCTTAGTTGCGGCATGTGAGATCTAGTTCCCTGCCCGGGACTGAACCCAGGCCCCCCTGCACTGGAAGCATGGAGCCTTAACTACTGGATCACAAGGGAAGTCCCCATGCAAGCATTTTGACAGTCTCCTGAACTCACCAAGCTCAGCCCAACCTCAGGGCCTTTGCACTTACTGTACACTATGCTTGCAACATACCTACTCTCTCCCATATCCTCATTCTTGGTCTGGCTCCCTCCCCATTATCCTTCACATCTCAGTTGAAAATCAAGTCCTCTACCCACCAGGCCCTGCTTGTGCCCTCTCTTCTGACCTCATTTTTCACCAGCCTCTCTACCCCACCTCTCCAGCCTCACTCTCTCAGGTGCAGCCTCTTTGGCTCCATGCTGTTCTTCAGCTCAGTCCAGCCTCAGCCTTGGCACCTGTTGTTCCCTCTGCCTGGCAACCACCACTCTTCACCTGGTGGCTTCTTCCTCATCCTTCAGGTTTCAGATTAAATCAAAAACCTCCATCATAACCATCCCCGACATCATCCCCTCCCTCGCCCTCCCCTCCCTCTCTCCATTCCAGCCCTGCTGGCCTCTGTGCTGTCCCTCTACCCTTCATGTTTGTTCCTGCCTCAGACCCTTTGCAATTGCTGTTCCTTCTCCCTGGAACACTCTTCCATCCACTTTCCTCTCTGCTTGTTCCATCTCTTTATTCAGGAAAAGCAACAGAATGTAGAGGTATGAACTCTGGTGCCAGACAGCCTGGCTTCAAATCCTGGCTCTGCCACTCATTAGCTGTGTGACCTTGAATAGGTGACTTAACTTCTCTGAGCCTCAGTTTTCTCCTCTAACAACACTAGCTATTTCAGTGTTGTTACAGAGGTTAACAAATGAGTTACTGTACATCAAGCATTTAACACAGAGAAGCAAATTACTCCCAAGTGGCTCAGTGGCAAAGAATCTGCCTGCCAATGCAAGAGCCATAAAAGATGCAGGTTAGATCCCTGGGTCGGGAAGATCTCCTGGAGAAGGAAGTAGCAACCCATTCCTGTATTCTTGCTTGGGAAATCCTATGGACAGAGGAGCCTGGTGGGCTATAGTCTCCAGGGTCGCAAAGAGTCGGACACAACTGAGTGACAGTAATGCATGCATATCTCTATCTATCTATCTATATGTATGTATATTGGCTATTATTGTTCAAGACTCAGCCTAAATGTCATCTCAGATAAATGAGAATATAAATATTAAAATTATGCCTTCTGTTTAGCTACAATTTCTCTATTCCAAACACTAGGCTTTGTGGGCAGAATTCCTTTACTCTAAGGCTGTTCTGAGGATTACAGGTTAAGGCCTGTCAAGGGTTTAGTGCAGTGTCTGGCACATGGAACACTCTCTCGGATTTCCATTTCCAGTTCATTCTCCTCCCTAAGGCAGGGGCTACTGCCTCAAACTGCTCAATAATAATTATCAACTATCACTGTAAATCTTAAGAAATCCTGCTTCTCAATTTTATCTTTTTTAAAGAGAAAAATCAATGGTTCTTGACTTCTGCTGGGTGGTTGTCTCTTTAAGAACCCTCTGTCCAGAAACGTATGACCTGTGGGCCCATTTGTAAGCACCCCCCACACCTTGCAACCCCTCCCTGCCAACACACTTTTTGTTCCAGACCTTTCAGATCACCTTACTATCTGAATATCAATTATCCTCCAGAGAATGCCCAAATCTTTACCTTTGGAGGGGTCATAGCAATAAAACATGAAGTCAGTATTTACTGAATACTTGTTGGGTGCCAACGCCTCTTTTAAACATTCTGCAAATAACAACTGGCCAGATCTCCACAACCACCTTATAAAGCAACAGCCATTGGGGAGGTACCATCTTATTATCCTATTTGTCAGAGGACAAAACTGAGGCTCCAAGAGACAAAGACACACAGCCAGGAAGGGGCAGCACGGCCCAGCTTGTGGGGGGTGGCAGGCCTAACTACTGACCACCAGGTCTTCTAACAGACCCCCATCCTCCACCAGACCCATCCTCTTTAAAAGGGATTCCTGCCCCTCCACCCAGTCTCGGGTGCCCCTCGCTTACCAGCACTCGTCCAGGGTACTCCCGGCGCACGGCCACCTTCACGCCGCGGGCCTCGACCCGCACGGCGCGTGTGTAGCTCACGGTCTGGCTGCCCCGATGCTCGTTTTCCACCAGCACCCGGAAGGTTTGCAGCCCTGAGGCCTGGCCGCATGAGCCAGCCAGCAGGTACGTGCAGGTGCCCATGAAGTCGAAGCGTCGGCCATCGAAGCTCACGTAGTGCGGGTCCCCGGACCCCTCGCAGGTTCCAAAGCGGTCGGGGTAACAACCCCGGAGGCCGTTCTGGACGAGGCAGCGCTCGCCCTTTGGGCAGCCCTGCGTGTCGCTGCAGCGCACCTGGCCGGTGGTGGCGTCGCAGGTGCAGCGCCGCTGGCAAGTGGTGTCGGCCCACACCTCCTGGCTGGGCGCGAGCGGGCGGCCCTCGTAGATGCAGCCGCAGGACGAGGCCGCCACACAGGCGCCGCCGCTCTCCACGAAGCCCTCGAGGCACACGCAGCCCTCCACGCACTGGCGCGCCGAGCAGTTGGACGGCGCCGAGTCGGGGTTGCAGGAGGCTTGGCAGGCCGGGGCGCAGAGCTCGTAGCGGCTGTTGGCTGGGCAGGACAGGGCTGCGGGGACACGGGAGAGCGAGTCAGGCCTGCGGGAACGTGCTAGGTCCTCCCTCCCCAAGCCACTGCGTACCCGCGGCTCCCCATCGTAGTTAATGGACGCCCATCCTTCTGGGTGCGCAGGCCCCAAACCTCAGATGTAGCTGGTTCTCTCCCCTTTATCCTCCGAACAACCAAGTTGTCCGCAAATCCTGTGAGCTCCATCTTCAGGAGCTATCCGGAATCTGACCTTTCTCCGTGCACCACAGTCCCCACCCTCGTGCTGTCAGCTGTCAGCTCCTGCCTGGTCTCCCGGCTGCTCCCACCCTACATCTCATCCTGTTCCTCACCTGCAGCCAGAGGGATCTGTGAACACTTGAGTCCCCTCTCCTGCCCAGAGCCCTCTGGTGGCTTCCTCTTGCTCAGGTTAAAACCCAGAGTCCTCCTATTGGCCCATGAGGCTCCCCAGGTTCCATGGTCTGCCCCCTCACCTCCTTGTCCTCATCTCCTCCTTCCAGTCTGCCTCTGGCTCTCTCCACCCCGCACGGTGGCCTCCTCTCCGGTCCTCACACTTCCCCCTCTCCTTTTCCCCTCTGCCTGTACTGTATTAGCCTTTCCTCATTGAAGGCATGCAGTTAGGAGAAGGTTCCTGGAACCCAGATGGCCTGGGTTCAAATCCCAGCTCTCCCCTTTTTAGCTGTGTGATTATGAGCAGACACCTCCAACCTCTCTGTGCCTCAGTTTCCCCATCAGTAGAATGGTATAACAATAGTCTCCTCTTTGTAGAGACATCCCATGCAGAGTTCATTGCTAACTCACTCTGTTGCCTAATCCTGTTCTCTGCTCCAAAGGCACCCTCTCACAAAGGTCTTCCCTGAGAACTCTCTTCCTGAGCCTCCCATTTACTCTTATCCTATGAACTCTGTTTCTTTTGTTCTCTGAAGATATTCCACAGTTTATGGCTTACTGTCTGTCTCCCCTGCTAGGACTATAAATTCTGTGAGAGTGGGGACCTGATCTGTCTCAAACATGGTGGAATCTCCAGCACCAAGGACAGGGCCTGGCCCACAAGAAATGTCCAGGAAATGCTGTGAAAACTAATGGGGAGATAAATGAATTCACTGGTTCCTCTTTTGCACCAAGCATTGGGAAACTCAGTGGTGGTGGTTGTGCTGGTGGTGATGGTGGTGTTTACTGGGCAGTGAGGACACAGCAGTGACCAAGACAAACCCCAAACGGCCCCAGTGTCCCCCTCAGACTCACACCTCTCCGGAGTCCCTGTCTCAAGTCCTGAACCTGGAAGCCTTCTCCTCCTTCCTGCCCTGGGCTTTCTGCCCCCTGAACATTTCTCTGGGAGCCTCACAATGGCAGAGGCAAGTGTGTGTTGGTCCCAACTATGCCCATCACTAACACAGGGGTGGAGCCAGATAGGGGTTTAGGGGATGCATGAATGAATGAATGGATATATAAGTGAATGAATGATTCAGTGAATGGATACCTGGCTATGGAGCTTGGACTTTATCCAGAAGATGTCAGGGAGTCATGGAAGAGTTATAAGTGAAGTGATATTCACATGTCTGCTTTGGGACACCTCATGCCAAGCCTTTGCACATGTCCTTCTCTCAGCTTGGAGCCCATTGCTTGCCCCCTGCTTTCCCATCTAGTTCTAATCCTTTCTACAGGCTTCAGATTGGCATCCCTTTCTCTAGGAGAGTCTCCTTCACCCCACAGGCTGAGTCAGGAAGCTTCTCTGGTCTCGCATAGCCCCTCTGAACCCCTTCCTTCATCCCAGCCCTGACCACTCTGAACCATCACTGTCTAGTGCTACATCTGCTTCAACTTTAGGATCACTGTGGGCAGAGCCTGGCCATATGGCCATTGCTGTGTCCTCAGCATCGTCCAGTTCCAGGCTGGACCACAGTCAATGCTCTGATGCAGGGGGCACCCCTGCCTCCTACCACATGCTCCCAGCCCCCACCAGGGTATCACTCACGGCAGTTGGCTGACGACCTCCAGTTCCCAACAGAGATGCCAAGCTCCAGACAGGCCTGGGTGTAGGCACTGAGGCCACGGCACAGGCTGGCTCGGTCCCCATTGACCACACACAGGTCATACACACATTCCTTCAGGAAGGGCTGGGGGTCCAGGGCCTCATGACAGACAGCGAAGGGGCCGTTGAGCTGGGTCAGCATGCCACAGAAACGACTGTCCTCATAGTGCTGGGCCTGCTCTGGGGTGCAGGCAGGACAGTTTTCTTGGCAGCCATCCTCACAGAGGTAGTCCCCGTCATCCAGCTTCCAGCTGCTGGCAAACTCCACAGCATCGGGAGCCTGCTCTGAGTCAGGTGTAAGAAAGTCATCAGTGGGGTCACCATTATAGTTGCCACACAGTCCGCGCACCTGGCCCTGAAAGCGCACGGGCAGGCTGAGTGCCAGCTGGGCATCCCAGTCGTAGCTGACCACCAGCCCGAAATCCAGCTCCACCACGGCCCGTGTCCCGCTCTGGTACACTCGCAGGCGTCCCCCATACAGGGAGGCAGGCAGGCGTGAGCGCTGGTTGTCGATCTGCGGAGGGAACGAGGAGGTCAGATCCCCATGTGGTCTGGCCTTCAGCCCCTCATCTCCTCCCACACGTGTCCCTCCTCTAGCCACAGGCTTCCTCCCTCCTGTTAGTGCCACCCATCAAGCTTCAGCATCTTTGCTCCTGCCTTTCCCTTGGCCCAAAAGGTTCTTTTCCTAGAAATACACATGGCTCACTCCCTTGCCTCTTACATAGACTTTGCTCAAATGTCACCATCTCAAGGAGGCCATCCCTGAGCACCCTATTTTACATGGCAACTCCTCCTTAGTCCCTGTTCCCTTTCTCTGCTCTATTTTTTCCCTCTAGTGTCTAACTTTCTAAAATGCCATCTGCAACAACTATCTGATGTTTATTGCTGTTTAGTCATTAAGTCATGTCCAACTCATTGCAACCTCGTGGACTGTAGCCCACCAGGCTCCTCTGTCCACAGGATTTCCCAGGCAAGAATACTGGAGTGGGTTGCCATTTCCTCCTCCAGGGGGTCTTCTCAACCCAGGGATCGAACTCACATCTCCTGCCTTTGCAGGTGAGTTTTCTACCACTGAGCCACCAGAGAAGCGCTAATCTGACGTTTATCGTCTCTAACTTGACTAGACCGTCAGCTCCACAGGACAGGGGTTTTGGTCTCCTTCAATCACTGCTTCATCTCCAGATACGAGAACAGTACCTGGCAGAATAGCAGGCGCTCAGGAAGTGAATTAGGCACTGCTGTATTAAGTAAACACTCACTGGGCACTGACTCTGGGCCTGGCCCTGGCCTGGGAGAGCCCTGGAGATACATTGATGACCAGATCCCACTCCACTGGGGGAGACAGACCTGTCACTAGATAGTGACCGATCCTAGTGATCAGGGCTGGGACGATGGAGGAATAAGAGGCTGCAGGAGCCTAGGAAAAGGGCCAGACCCAAATTTTCAGGTCAGGAGAGGCTTCCTGGAGGAAGGGACACTGAACTGAGCTGTAAAGGACCAGGGAGAGAGAGCGCCACAGAAACCAGGAGGGAGAGAGGTGTTCCTTTGCAAATGTCCTTAGTGGAGACAGCGAGTCCAGCTGGGAGATAAGCAGTATATTCTCTCTGTCCCCAGGACCATTTTCCTCTTCCTGAGCATCTCTTTCTGATTCTTTCTTCACACAGTCTTGTCTTAGCCAAGTATATGGAGTATATAACAAGGGGTAACAGACAGAGAGGACAGCATGAGCAAGGTCAAAGGTAAGACATCATTCATTCAGTCAGCAATGCCTCCCTGAGTCTTCCTGTGTGTCCAAGTCTATGTCAGGCAGTGACTGAGACAGCCCACATTCACAGGCTCTCAGTCCAGGGACCACTGTCCAAATCCATCTCTTGCTTAAGACCAGGGGTCTTCATTTTTACATGACACAAGTAGTATCTGTTCAGTACAGAAAACTTACAAAGCACACATGATCAAAAAGGAGGAAAGAGAAAACCACCTATATTGCTACAGACACACACACATGTATTTATGCATCATGCAAGTTTCTTTTTCTACCTTTAAATACATTTTTTAAAAAATAATGAGCCCATCTGAAGTCACCATTTCATGAACCCCTATTGTCTCTAAAATAGTCTTGTGGGCATCCTAGCATCATTATGCCTGTAACTCTAAACCTTTGCTAAGTCACTGACCTCTGTAAGGATCTGACGAAGTAATAGTTCATCTCTCTGAAAAACTACACAGCAGATACAAGCTCCTGGACATAAGTTCAAGGGATCTGAGGTCCCCCTGAGTTTGTGCTCAACCTCTCTAGACCTCACAAACACCTGCTTTAATCCACACGGTTATTGATCTCACAGGTCCACCTGCACGCTCACAAGACGAGAGACGCACAAGAATATTCATGGGGACTTCCTGGCTGTCCAGTGGTTAAAAGTCCATACTTCTATGGACTTTTAAAGTCAAAACCTGCAGAGGGCGCAGGTTTGATCCCTGACTGGGGAATTAAGACCCCACGTGCCTCTCGGCCAAATAAATAAAGTTTATAAAAGAGATATCCATTAAAAACTATAACTTTAAAAAATGAATATTCAGGGAAGTACTGCTCACCATCATGAACACAGCATGCCATCACAGGGGCCTGAGCTAAAGGAACCATGATGCATTCAGCCAATGGCAGGCTGTGCAGCTATAGAAAGGAAAGAGGAGGCTCCCTCCCCACTGAGGAAACAGCTCCAGAATGCGCTGTTGAGCCAAGTGCAGAACAGAGCCCACGTACAGTACTGTTTGCTAACAAAGGGGAGAGGTAAAAATGTGTGTCTATATTATTTACTTGTATTGGCATAAAGCAACCCTAGATGAACTCTCAAGAAATTAGTAAAAGTCGTTACCTGTGGGCAGCAGGGGAAAGCAGGTGGAGATGGGGGTAAAAGCAGGACCTTTCACAACGTGCCTTCTTATTTTGAGCTGTGAATGCTTTATCTATTAAAAAATTAATTGCAGCAACAGGGAAGAACTTTGAAACTATTATGCTGACCTTAAAGAAGCCTTCCACAAAAGGCTTCTTGCTCTGGCTGATTCTGTTACTACGAAATTCTTGAACCAGCAGAAGTAACCTCTGGTGGAGAAAAGTTAGAACTACGATTGCCTCTATGCGTGGGTTGGCCATTGTTTGAGAAGGGACATGAGGGAATTTTTCAGGATGAAAACATTCTATACCTTGACAGAGCTTAGATGTGCACATTTATCAAAACTCAGTGAACCATCCACTTAGATGTGTGGATTTCATTATGTTTAAATTTTATCTCAAAGGTAAACAAAAATATAAAAATATTATATTCTAGTTAATGGTATACATGTTTAAATAACTAGCGATGAAGTGTGTTGATGTCTAGAACTTACTTTCAAGTGCAAAAGAACAAATTTGAAGTCAGTTTTGTAGTGAGGTGGATGAACCTGGAGCCTGTTATACAGAGTGAAGTAAGTCAAGAAAAACAAATATAATACATTAAAGCATATATATGGAATCTGGAAAAACAGTATGGATGAACTTAATTGCAGTGAAGGAATGGAGACAACAGACATAGAGAACAGGTTTGTGGGCACAGTGGGGGAAGGAGATGGTGGGATCAACCGAGAAAGTAGCATTGACCTATATACACTACCATGGGCAAAACAGGCAGCTGGTGAGAAGCTGCTGTGCAGCACAGAGAGCCCAGCCTGGTGCTCTGTGATGGCCCAGAGGAGCGGGATTGTGGGGCCAGTGGTGAGAGGCTCGAGAGGGAGGGATTATATATACAAATGTCTATGTATATATACAGAGACATATAGTTTTGACGGATTTACCATGTTATATAGCAGAAACCAACACACCATTGTAAAGCAATTATCTTTCAATTAAAAATAATTTTAAAATTAAGTGAATAAAAAGAGGGATTGTTGAGTGGACAGAGGGATAGGCAGATGATAGATGTGTGATGCACTAAGAGGAGTACAGTGTTTAGAATCAAGGCAACTGGCAAATGAGTGTTCACTGTACAACGATTTCAATCTTTCTGGGTTTAAGCATGTTCATAGCAATATAGTAGGAAAAAAATCACTACTCATTTATTTTCCTATTATTAGATCGTTGTTATTTATGTTGGCTGAGTAGCAATCCATTTACCAGAGGCAGAATAGCCTAGAGGTTAAGAAGCAGGCTTGGGAGCCACCCTGCTGGTGTTCCCAGCTCCATCTCTTACTAGCCTGAAGCCCTTGAGGAGTCATTCATTGTTCTGGACCTCAGTTTCCTCATTAAAAAGTGTTAATAATGCCTACCTCCATAGATTGCCGTTAGCATTAAATGCATTAATACAATAGAAAGTGCGAAGAAACAAACCCAGCACAAAGTAGCTACTCACGAAAATTTTAGGGTTTGGTCACTTAAGAAATTCCCATTGTTGGATATTTGTCTTCTTTCTCTCTCCGACCCTCACTGCCTTCTTGATACAATAATATAAACACATTGGCATAAACCTGTTTTTCTAACCATATCTCTGAGCATTCTTAAAACTTTCAGAAATCGAATTTCTGAACAAAAGGATTTTAAGATTCTGTCACTGGTTTTCATATCCCCCTTCCCCAGCTCCCCCGCCCTTGGCCCACTTCTCTGCACCCTCCTCCCCATGGCAAAGAGCTTGGGTCTGGGGTCCGACACCCAGACATTGCCTCCTCCATCTGACTGGCAGGCGGCTCCTGGGTATTAAACTCTGATGCCTCCTCTGGATCCTTACCCGGGCGAAGCCAACTTCCCCGCGGGCCAGTGACACTGCATGGTCGTAGGCGCGCACGGTCACCAAGCCCACGTAAGAGACACGGCGGCTGCCTCGGTGCTCGTTCTTGGCGTCGACGCTGAAGGCGGGCAGGCTGTCATCGTCACTCTGCAGCTCCGCCAGTGAGTACAAGCATGTGCCCATCATGTCGTAGTAGCGGCCATCGAAGGTGGTGTAATGGGGGTCACCCTGGGCACGGCAGGTAGCCACGGGGGCCACGCACCTGGCCTGCCCATTTACCACCTTGCAGAGCTGCCTGGCAGCGCACTGCTTGCCGTCACAGGGGGTGTTCTCCAGCGACCGCTGGGCTGGGGAGGGAAGGGGGATGGCCACAGAGAAAGAATCAGGAGTGTCCACCCCAGTGGGAATCCTGGAGTTCTCCTGCACTGGGGAGTTTGGGTGGTTGACGCCCAGCCGCCCATTCAAGAAGTGGGGAGACTGAAGTCTGGAATCTCACAGGGAGAGAGCGGCTCAGGCTTGATTGTTCCTAGGTTTGGTGGTTCCCCAGTTTAATATGGCTCAGCCCCGAGGAACTGGAAGGTGGTGAAGAGCCAGTGGCAGGGACAATCACAGAAAGGCCTTCATTTTTGTTTTTTTCTCTCTGTTTCCCCCTCTCCTCTACCTTCCCACTCAGGGTAAAAGGCTAAGGAATCCTTTTTTAAAGATAGAAAGTGGGGACTTCCCTGGTGGTCCAGTGGGTAAGATTCCATCCTTCCAAGGCAGGGGGCTCAGCTTTGATCCCTGGTCAGGGAACTAAAGTCCCACATGCTGTGCGGTGTAGTCAAAAAATAAAAATAAAGATAGAAAATGGAAAACAGACTGTTCAACAGAATGGAAATGGCAGAGTTAGGTTGCCTATATTCGAATCTCGGGACAACTAATTACCTGTGTGATGCTAGAAAGTAATTTAAAATTCTCTGTGCCTCAGTTTCCTTACTTGTGACATGGGAGTGATAGTAATACCTTCTTCACAGGGACGGTTGGGGAGGGGAGAGCGGCCAGGTTTAAATGAGCTAAAACATAAGTTAGGGTTTGGAACTGATCCGAGGAGTTAATGAGGTTATTATCTGTTATAAACTCTCACCTGTCTTTTCCCCATTACTAATCAAGCCCAAAGTGGCCCTTTGCAGCTGAGTGGCTTCCATGCCCTGGAGGGTGGACAGGAGTGCTGGGAACCCGTGTCTAGGATCCTTGCTTCGGGAGGGGGCCCACACAGGAAGAAACAGCTTTTCCTCCCCTGCCCCCTGGTCTTCAAAAGCTCTTGCCTTCCGACTGCTCACAATAATGGCTCACCCTTGCATGGCCCTGCTCACTAGCCTGATACCCCCTAAAGGCTCCACCAGCGTTAACTTATTGCATTGTCACTTCACAATCCCGTGAGGGGTGCAGGCGTTCTTCCCATTTTGCAGATGTGGAAACAGGTCCACAGAGGTGAAGTCACAAGCCCCAGGTCACACAGGCAGAGGTGGGATCTGAACCTGGAAAGTCTGGCTTCAGCATCCGTGCCCTCAAATGCTGCACTGCCTGGTGGCAACTCCTCAACAGGCTGGGCCCCCGAGCACACACAAGGCCGGGTCCTAGAAATGAACTACGTTAACACATACAAGGCCCCTAGAGTGGTCCCTGGTATTTTGAGAAATACTACCCCCATGGTATCCATCATTATTATATGAACACTTTTAGATCTCCTGAGTTTGGCATTCATATATGCGGTGTATGTGTGAGGGAGGGAGTTAGTAACTGGTATAGTTGCAGCTTCCCAGAGAGGCTCAGTGGTGAAGAATCCACTTGCCAATGCAAGAGATGCAGGAAACGAGGGTTCAGTCCCTGGGTCAGGAAGATCCCCTGGAGGAGGAGGAAATGGCAACCCACTCGTATTCTTGTCTGGAAAATCCCATTGACGGGGGAGACTGGCAGGCGCAGTCCACGGGGTTGCAAAGAGTCAGGCATGACTGAGTGACTGAACACACACACAGTTGTCTATCAGTTGCTAGAATAACAAAATATTTTCAAGCTGGTTGGTAAGAAACTGCTGACCTGATCCCAGCCAGTAAAGATCCCTTCCTCTTGGCACCCTGGCTCTCCCCAGACCCCCTCCTTCCACAAAAGCAATAGACAAAGGGCTGATGCCAGACAACCTGTGGGCTTCTAGAACCCTGCTGCAGAGCTGTGTCTGGTATCTCTGCAGACTGGTTGGGACCCTGGGTCTTGCCAGTTGCTAAACAGTTAGAGAATTGCTTCTGTGGTAGGGTGGGGGGAAGAGGACAGGCAGGACCTGGGAAGGCTTAAGGAAAGGAAGGATGGCAAGGAGGATTCAGGTAAGTGGGAGGCAGCCCAGCTGACCCAGAAACCACAGACGAGCACAGAGAGGATGGGAAAGGGGAAAAGGCAGGAGAGTCGGCAAAGGGGTTACCATCTGGACAGGGTCAGAGGTCATTTTTTGTCACTCACTCCGGCCACAGGCAGCTGCTGTCCCGAAGCTCACATCCTGGTATAGCCCGAAGGTGAGCAGCCCAAAGCTGGTAGAGGCCTCGGCCACATGGACACTGTCAGTTGTGCCAAAGTCCAGTTCGGCATATGAGAACTCACTGCCTGGCACAGCGGCCCAGGAGAGTTTGGCCCCTAGCTTCTGCCCATCCATGGTCAGCTCGTCAGCAGCCTTGGTTGGCACCACCACCAGAGCCACACCCTTAGAGCCTGGCACGCTCCTCACCACGTAGGCAGGGCAGTAGGCCGCCACGTCTGGGATCAGGACCAGGTGGGGGTCATAGGTCTCTCCATCTTTGGTGGTACCCGCACCAAACATCAGGACTTGGATGCCCACGTCTGCAGACAGGTAGAGTGGCCGGGACTGCTGGATCTCAAACTCTGCCACGTTGCCTGCCTGGAGCCCCCGGGTATGCGTGGTGCGCCCCAGCTGGTAGGTCAGCTTCGTGGCCTGGCTGGCCACGACGTAGACCACATCGCGCTGGCCGTGGAAGGACAGAGGGGGCACCACGTAGCGGGTGCCCCAGGCAGACGTGGGTAGCAGCTGCTCTACCACATGGTTGCAGTTCGAGTTTTTCTGGGCACAGGTGTGGCCGGAGAGGACAGCCACGGGGCTGCTGGCAGTGACCTTTGACCCCGAGAGGTTAGCCGTGCTCTGTACCTGGGCCACCTGGTAGGGGTCCAGGGTCACATCCAGGACACTGCCCGCTGCGTAGGACTTGCCCTTGAATGTCACCGACCCCTTCAGCTGTATACTGACAGAGGCACCGGCTGCACCCGCCACCACAGCAAACTCCTTGAAGTTCCTGGACGAAGGGCTGGAGGGCGTGAGCACAAAGTACTCAGTGCCCAGGGCACGGACAGGCCTCAGCAGTGTCACATCCGCCGTGTTGGGCTTAGCATTTACCGCCTGCACCGAGATGGCACGGTCAGCGCGGACCACCACCGCATGCTGGAAGGTATTGCTGCCGACCATCTCAGCCTTGGCGCTGATGTTGACCAAGACTGACTGCCCTGGTCTGACAGTGACTTTCTGTGTGGTGCCATCGGCCCGGCTGAGGATGGAGACTGAGGTGAGGCTGTCCGACAGACTGGAGAGGAGGAGGCAGAGATAGGCCTTGCTGTACCCGAGATTATAGTTCTGCAGGAAGGCCGTGAGGAATTCCTCACCCCCGCTGCTCTGGGGGTCCACTGAGGCCTCCTGGGTCAACCCTGGGGTGAGAAAATGCAGTGGTGGGTCTTGCCTTATCCAATCCCCCCTACCCCCGTCAGAGAAGCAGCCTCCTGCCCTGTGCCTGGCTCGCAGGTTGAAACACTAACATGAGTTTCTGTTTTTCTCTCTTCTCTCTCCTTTTCCCTTAGTCACGCAGTGGTCACCTACCAACCTTTCTGGCTTTTGCCTTCCAGAAGCCTGAACACTTCAGACAGGGCTCTCAGGCTCAAATGCTGATGGGGCCCAATAAGAGACGTAAATGTGTGAAGCAGAAGGGGCAGACGGTGTGGCTAGAGCATTCAGATGCCATACGCATTGCTAACTGGCTTTAATCTGTTGTGATTATGATGTCTTATAGGTTCTCCCTTAAAAATGTCATATCTTACCATTTTTCAAGAGAAATTGGAGAGTTGAATTTCTGTGTGAAATTTCCAATCCAAAATTGTTTTAAGTAAGCAGTATGGGGACGTCCCTGGTGGCTAAGACTCGAGCTTCCAGTACACGGAGCCTGGGTTCAATCCCTGATCAGGGAACTAGATTCCATATGCTGGAACTAAAAGTTCAAGTGGTGCAACTAAAGATCCCACTTGCTGCAACTAAGACCCGGTGTAGCCAAACAAATAAATAAAACAAATATTGCACTGTGGGGCCCAACCTCAGGTGCCAGTTTGTGATTTCTGTGTTCACAGGATGAAGCATGTGTGTGAAGGGTAAAAGGGGATGAGAGTATGGACAAAATGTCTCCTAGCAATAGAGAGGAGTGGGCACTTTTCAACACCTCCATCAAGGAAGAGATCCTCCAGGGCTGAGGGGAGAGGGGGAGAGGAAGAGAGAGATCACTCTATGGGGTCTTAGAGAGTGTTGTGGGGGGTTACAGAGGGGCTGTCTGCTGAAGAAGGGGAGCCTTGAAGAACACCCCAGTGTCCCGCAGCACCAGGGGATCAGGGGGATGAATGTAACTAGAGTAACCTAAATAGATGTTGACTGGTAACTAGAGGCCCCAGATGTCCCATCCGTCCCCCGAACTTTGGCTTCATGTAGGACTCTAGTCCTGGACACTAGAGAAGTAGGCACCAAGCCCACCCCCCAAATGATGTTAGTGAAATTTTCCATCACCTCAACAGAATGAGGCTCTAAGTCAAAACTTGAGTTGAGCTGCAGAATATCAAGAAAGTAGCAGTTCTTACCTACTTGAATTCGGGGATTAAAGATTTTACCTGCTTCCCTCCAGAACTGACAAGAGGATGGGTGAATTCCACCACATTTCTCTGCCCGACTTAACGGCCCTCTCTCCCAATCTCAGCTAGCCTGAGGTCACACTGAGAGATGGGTTTGCAGAGGTGGCTCCAGTGGAGGGTGCTGACCCAGGCAGGCAGAGTTCTTCAGTCTGGAACCAGGACATAGATGGCATATCGGTCTAACTTACCCCACAGAAGGGTTGCTCCGGCCCAAAGCATCCACCAGCTCCGCAGGGAACCCATGTCTGCAGTGGGAGAAGAGAGGGGGTCATGGGAGGCGGATCTGTCCCCCTGTCAGAGGACAAAAGTGCCTTGTCTCTGGACAAGGGCTACCTGGGCACCAGGAAGGCTGAGGTGAGCTGGGTCCAAGGGCCAACGTATGTATAAGGGGAGTTGGACATCTGGTGGGTCTGGTGGTTGGGCAGGGAGGGCAGAACAGGAGTTGGATGTCCTGTGGGTCTGGTAGCGGGTGAGATGGAGAGGCCTGGAGCCAGGGGCAAGGGTAGGGGACCTGATGTCCTGCTTCTAAAGGTGACGCAGCCTCTCTCACCTGCAGGTTCCTGGAGCTGTGGGAATGGCCTCTGGGCTGGCCTATATAGTGGAGTCTCTTAATTCCTCAGGCCACACCCTGGGCCACCTGCCACACAGATGGTGCCAACTTCCTGGAGGAGGCTTCTGACCCCAGGGTCAGCTGGAATGGGCACCCTGGAGGCCTGTGAAGGGTGAGGGCAAGCCTGCATGCCTGATTCCTGAGAGGGGTGTGAGAACAGCTGGTGGCTGTGCCTAGGGAGTCTGCTAGAGACTTCAGTCCTGGAAGGGTGGTGTCCCCAAGAGACAGCTGGGGAGCAGGGTGCTGAGGGCCTGGACCTGAGCTCCCAGAGGGCAGGGAGCGGGAGCTGAAAATGGCATTTGGTCCTGTTTGCTGGTTTGATGGATAGATTTGTTTGTTTGTTTTTTTCTTTTCCTTTTGGCTCCTTCCAGGAACAATAGAGAAGGACTCACATCCGGGTCCCCAGTCCCCTCAAAGCTCTTCTCTGGCCTCCAGCTACCCATATCCTGTTTCCAGTCACTCGAGGCGGGGGGCAGGAGGGGGGAGGTCAGGTGTCCGGCGGTCAGGAATCTGAGCACTTGACCCAGGGCTGTGGAGTGGGACACAATACCTCCAACCCCCAAACCACAGGGTCTCCTGGGTACCTAATCTGCAAAATGGGAACATCAGAATAGCCTCACTGGGCTTATTTGTCTCCCAGAGGACTCTGTAAACTCTCAAGGACAGTAGGGGGGAGGCAGGCTCTTCTAGTGTAGCCCCAGGTAGGGAGCAGGTGGGATGCAGGGGCTGGAGCTGTGTGCAAAGAAGGACTCTAGTCCTGGACAAAGCCCTGTTTCCTGGTTCCACGTAGACAACAGGCTCTGCTTTCTGGAGAATTTGTTTTCTGGGAGGTGTTTTATTTTCCTGAGAAGGGTCTAGCTGAACAAGTTTTGGGTGATGTGGTGTCCCCATCAACCCAAAATCTGCCTGGGATGGGAGATGGAGTTCTAGGTCACATCTAGGGGAGCAGAAGCAGAGACAGATGAGAGGAGGTGTGAGTGTTCAGAGATGGAGTCACTACCTCCTGAGGGGCTGGCCTGACCCATGCCCTGCTCTCCTCCTCCCAGCCTCAGGACTCATTGTTTGCTGGGGAGTCTCCCCTGGGAACAGCAGCTGCAAAGCCTGGCTGTCCTCTCAGACAACACCCCAGCAGCTGCTGCCCCCAGGATTTCTCCTCCCTTATCGCAAGGCCTGGGCCTCCAGGCGGCCAGGGTGGGTGGGAGCTGTCATAGCCCCCACCCAGGGCAGGTTCCCAGAGGGAGAGATAAAGACTCAGAGTTGACTGAAACCCAAAGTCAACCGGGAAAATGAGGTGAGCAAACAAGAGACTGAATGTGAGCCAAAGGCATCAAGAAACAGGTAGGGGTGAAGGGACGCACGGGAAAAGAGAGCTTTGTGTGGTGGCATTCCTGGGTCCTGAGGGAAAGGATTGGGAGGAGAGGCTGCTGCAGTCCTGAGGAGGAAACAGCTATTTGCAAACAAAGGTGTGAGATCTTCTATATCAGATACCCCTCATTTAGCCTGAGACATCCAGAGAAATAAGGGCTGAGGGGCAGAGAATTAGGGTAAGACCCAAGGTGATTCTTCACATCAATCTCTAAGCCTTGAGGTCTCTCCTGATTAACCCAGAGAGGAGCCTTCCCCCATCCAAATCCATGGCTGCATTCTGCAGACAGAGTCCCCAGAAGTGAAGTGGTGGTGGAAAGTCCCCACAATTTAGGATGTGACACCCCGGGACCTTCTCTCTCCTCTCAGGGTTTGGAGTATGGAGTACCCAAGGGGTATGAGTGTGGTAGGTGTGTATGGAGGAGGGTATGCTATGACGCACCTTGTGCCCTACTCCATTCCATATCAAATTCTCAGAAACCCCACCGGTGATCCCCAAGATAACCTGTGGGGGCAGTTCCTTGCGGTCAGTGAAATCACATCCATCCTGCACCAGCAGTCCTGGGCTGAGCCCAGACAAGAGGGTGTTTGTGTGTCTGAGCCTCTGGCCTCTCCTTGCTGACAGGCTCTGTTGGGGGCAGATCTGTGTTGATCATACATTGGAGACCCCTGGGACCCTCTGGCTTGTCTGGGTTTTGGAGATCCGGAGCACAGGTGGAGAGAATTTATTCTGCAGCTCAATTCAGAGTACATTCAGATCAAGGAGGTCAAAATTGCTGGAAATGTTGAACTTCATTCTTTCATGCTCTGGATCCCACATGGGGTCTTTATACCTCCTTGGGGATTCCTCCATCTTGCCACTAAGCTCCCTGAGGTTCAAACTTGACCTTCTTCCTCCTTTGCTCAAGAACATGCCATGCCTCTCTGTTCCTGTGAATGCAAGTCCACACTTGGCAGGGCTGTCTGAAGTCCTAATGCCCAACTTCCGGCAACTTTCATCTTGCCGATGCAGTTCCTTCCACTCTTCATCATATTCTACCTGCTAACTCCAGGCCTGGAATCTAGATATCCTTTTCTGCATGTGTCATTTCCCAAGAACCCGAGGTAAGGCTAACTAACCTCTTTTATTCCTCCTACATGGCACTGGCCATCCACTTCCTTGCTTTACAGGAATTCCCTTTATTTGTTTTACCCTCTTGAAACTTCAGACCTGCTACACCTATGGTCCTGTTCTGCACCTCCTCACCCATGTCTCTCTCACCCACCACAATCTGACTTCCATGTGCATTGAAATCGTCTGTTAAACCCTCCAATGTAGCTCCTCTGTAACATCTGACACAAATACTTCCTCCTTAAAAATTTCTAATGCCTTGGTTTCCATATCACTTTCTTCTGGATCTTGTGTTACTTTGGTCTGTTTTCTACAATAACTCTTTTTAACCTTGGTGTTCCTCAGATTCTCTCTCTGCTTATTTCTCTAACTGCCTCTCTTTTCCAGGAGATCTTTTTGTTGTTGTTCAGTCACTAAGTCGTGTCCGACTCTCTGCAACCCCATGGACTACAACACGCCAGGCTTCTCTGTCCTTCACTATCTCCTGGAGTTTGCTCAAACTCATGTCCATTGAGTCAGTGATACTATCCAATGATCTCATCCTCTGTCACTACCTTCTCCTCCTGCCTTCAATCTTTCTCAGCATCAAGGTCTTTTCCAGTGAGTCAGCTCTTCCTATCAGGTGACCAAAGTATTAGAACTTCAGCTTCAGCATCAATCCTTCCAATAAATATTCAGGGTTGATTCCCTTTAGGATTTACTGGTTTAATCTCCTTGCTGCCTAAGGGACTCTCAGGAGTCTTCTCCAGCACCTCAATTTGAAAGCATCAATTTTTCAGCTCTCAGCCTTCTTTATGATCCAACTCCTACATCCATACATGACTACTGGAAAAACCATAGCTTTGACTATACGGGCATTTGTTGGGAAAGTGATGTCTTTGCTTTAAAATATATATATATATATTTATATTTACAGCTGTGCTGGGTCTTCACTGCTATGTGGGTTTCTTTCTAGTTTCCGGGAGTCATGGCTGCTCTCTAGTTGCAATGCACAGGCTTCTCATTGCAGTGGCTTTTCTTGTTGCAGAGCACAGGCTCTAAAGCACAGGCTGAGTGGTTGTGGCTCATGGGCTTAGTTCCTCCACAGCACGTGGAATTTTCCAAGATCCGGGATGGAACTCGCCTCTGCTGCATTGGCAGGTAGATTCTTTACCACTGAGCTACCAGGGAAGTCCTCTCCAGCAGATCTGATATGTGTCCACTTATACTATTTTTGTGATGATGAAACTTCTGTGTTTTGGGCTGTCCAGTGTGGTAGGCAATAGCTCCATGTATATATTGAGCTCTTTTAAACATTTTTTCTTTTATTTATTTGTTTGGCTGTGTTGGGTCTTGGTTGCTGCATGCATGATCTTCTATCTTTGCTTCTATCTTTGCATGAGGGATCTTTAGTTGTAGCAGTGCAAACTCTCAGTAGTGGCAGGTGGGTCTAGTCCCCTGACCAGGGATCGAACCTGGGCCCCTGCATTGGGAGCTCGAAGTCTTAGCCACTGGGTCACCAGGGAAGTTCCTCTATTGAGCTCTTGAAATGTGACTAATGTAATGGAGGAACTGAATTTTTAATTTAATTAATCCATTGAAAATTAAATTTAAATAACCACCTGTAACTTATGTCTGTATTAGACAGGATAAAACTCCAGAAAACTCTATCTGCCACCCATACCATCTATTCTCTTTTATATCCATTTTCTATCCCTGGTCCCCTTGTAGAAACCATTCTAATTGGATTCATGGGAATATTTGTAATTTCCTCTTGAAATAAAATATACATATTGGTAAATGCACAACTCATAAATGTATGCAGCTCATTGAATTATTTAAAAATGAATACATCCTTATAACCCACAACCAGGTCAAGAAAGAATATTTTCAGCAGTCCAGAGCCTTCTGAATTTTCCTTCCTAATCACTACCCACTCCCTACTTGCCATGCTTGCATGCAGTCACTCAGTCACTCAGTTGCACTCTGTGCAACCCTATGGACTGTAGCCTGCCAGGCTTCTCTGTTCCTGGGATTCTCCAGGCAAGAATACTGGAGTGGGTAGTCATCCCCTTCTCCAGGGGATCTTCCTGACCCAGGGATCATAAGGAGTCACTGTTATGACTTCAAACACCACAGATTGTTTAGCTTGCTGGGGTTTTTTTTTCCCCCTTTTCTTTTTTGGCCAAGCCACAAGGCATGGGGTATCTTAGTTCCCCAACCCGGGATGGAACCCGAACCCCCTGCACTGGGAGCTCGGAGTCTTAACCAGTGGACTCTGTTTTTGAACTTTACACAAATGAAATGTCCATATTGTTTTGTGTCTGGCTCCTTTCACTCGTATTATCCTGTGTACATAACTGCAGTTCATCTTCATTGCCATATGATACTTGCTTGTTTAAAAATCACTATATATTTCCCCATTGTACTGTTTCCACTTTGGGTGAATGAATTCTATCTTTTGATACACGTGCAGTTTCTGTTGGGATGTGCTGTGGAGTTCCAAATGCTGGGTCACTGGGCTCTGCTTTAGTAGATGCTACCAAACATGTTTCAGTTTCAGCTCCCATAAATGACTTGTCTGGTTGCTCCTTAGCTTCACCAATATTTGGCCTTGTTAGACTTTGTAATTTTAGCCATTCCAGAGGTGTAGTGATGTTGTGTTGTGGTTTTAATGTGCATTTCCTTGTTCTTTTAATGAGGTTGAGAACTTTTCACGTAGTTATTGACGATTAGAATCTCTTTGTAATTAGTGATTTTAGTGATGTGCTTGTTCAAGTCTGCCCATTTTTAAAAATTAGGTAGTCTTTTGGTTTGGTCTGTATGACCAAACTGTATGACCAATTGGTCTGTATGAATTCTTTATATGTTCTGGGTACAAGTCAATTATTGGTTATATATTTTGCTTTTTTTTCTCCCACTCTGTGATTTACCTTTTCAAAATTTATCTTTTTCTTTTTTTGGCTCAAACCACAAGGCTTGTGGGATCTTAGTTCCCTGACCAGGGACTGAACCCACAGCAGTGAAAGCACCAGGTCCCAACCACTGGACTACCAAGGAATTCTCTCTGATCACTTTCACTTTTTTAATAATGAAAAATTCTTAATTTTAATGTGGTTCATTTCGTCAATCTGTAACATTTTGTGACTGGCCTTTTTTTTTTTTTTTTCTCCCTGTGTTGAATTCATCTAATCCATAAACATTTTTAGGTTTCCCAGATGGTGCTAGTGGTAAAGAACCTGCCTGCCAATGCAGTGAGACATAAGAGATGTGGGTTCGCTCCCTGGGTTGAGAAGGTCCCCTAGAGGAGGGCATGGCAACCCGCTCTAGTAGTCTTACCTGGAGAATCCCACGGACAGAAGAGCCTGGCGGGCTAATAAGACAAAGATTTAAAAAGCAGCAACATAAACATTTTTTTCCCATTTATATAGATTTTCTTGGATTTATTTCACCAGTATTTAAATTTTTTTTTTTTTTTCAGAAATATTCTGGGGATGGGAAATAAGAATTCTGAGGGGACTTAAGAGAAAACAAAACAGTGATAAGAGCCCTGTCACTTTGGCATGTGCTGTGTCTGAAGAAACTAATAAACATGTGCTCTGAAAAAATCCCACAGACAGAGGAGCCTGGTGAGCTACAGTCCATGGGGTTACAAAGAGTCAGACGTGACTTAACGACGCAACCACCAACAGCACTGAAGCCTTTCAAAGGGACACTCTGTGTTCGAGTTAATGGTCAGTGAGAGTCAGAGCTATGGCGGCTATTGACTCTGATGAGGAATGAATACATATTCCTTGCTGTTCTCAGGAACTGTGATCAAATGTTGACAGTCTTTTACACCTGGACTCTGTAGAGCAGGTTCTCCTACCTAAGGTGGAAACATGACACAATCCAGGAAGCTGAAAGAATGCCTCCCAGCCAGAGATAATACTCTTTTTCTCTTCTTTGAATAGGTGAACTACAGGTGCATGGCAACTTCCTGCCTGAGCCATGCCCTTCTCCCTCAGCCGCAGATGGTTCTGAAAGGCAAAGGAAAGGCAGCAGGTAGTGGGCAAAAATATCTAACTTAATATTTCAAAGCTGAACTGATGTAATCCCTGTGAAGAGAAGCTTTTGGAAAACCTTTAAGACTGAGAACTCAAAGAGTTGAGTTCCCTCCTAGAACCCTGTAATTCCTTTACCAAAACACATTTCACATCATCTTGTAATTGTTTTTTTGACCTCCTTTATCTGAATAGGGATGTGTTTATTTTGCTGATTAGTGAATCCCCAGGGCCTGGTATAGTCCTGCCTCACGGCAAGTACTTAACAATTATTTCCTGATTCAATGGAATGGAGAAATATGCGAAGATCTGGAGGAGTGAAAGAAATTTGTGGGGTTCAGTTCTGGCTGTTATATTGGCCTGTGATGGAAGTTGTCCTTTCCATAACATTAAAGGAGAGTGGTATATATATTTTTTAATATTTATTTTATTTTTTATCGGTTATTTGGCTGCACCGGGTCTTAGTTGCGGCATGTGTGATCTTTGATTTTTGTAGCTGCAGGTGGTATCTAGTTCTCTGACGAGGGATTGAACCCAGGACCCCTGGATTGGGAGTGTGGACTCTTAACCACTGGACCACCAGAGAAGTCCCTGCAGGTTAGCAGAGACACTTTGCAGAGGCAGAGTGGGAGAATCAGGCTGCCTGGTCATTTAAAATGGATATGCTTGTTATACTTCAAGTATACAGCTCAGATCAATGATCTCTGTGCTCATCAGACCTTTTCTAGAAGTTAACAGTTGAATAGTTTAGGTTCAGTCAAATTTTGTTATGATACACAACATACATGTGTTAGCCAGATATGAATAAATATAGGCCATGAGAACTACATATCTGAAATTTACATAAATATTTAAATATTTTTAAAAATGCAAATGCCCTAGTGGTTAACAACCTAAGGTCACTTGGCCCCTCTGTTTCTCATTTGTTTATCTTTTTTCTTATATTCTTGTGGGTTAATATGAGCATTTCTTATAATTCCATTTTGATTTGTAGGGTGTTTTTTTTTTTTTGGCTGTGTTGGGTCTTCCTTAGAGCATGCAGACCTCTCTAGGTACAGTGCACTGGCTTCTCCAGTTGTGGCTTGTGAGCTTAGTTGCCCCTTGGCACGTAGGATCTTACATGCCTGATGAAGGGTCGAATCTGTGTCCCCCTGCATTGGAAGGCGGATTCTTAACCACTGGACCAGTAGGGAATCCCCTATATGCTTTTTGGGTACATTTTTGTTGTTGTTCCATCAGTCATGTCCGACTCTTTGGGACACCATGAACTGCAGCACGCCAGGCTTCCCTGTCCTTCACTATCTCCTGGAGCTTGCTCACACTCATGTCCTTTGAGTTGGTGATGCCATCCAACCATCTTGTCTTCTGTCATCCCCTTCTCCGGTCTTCAATCTTTCCCAACATCAGGATCTTTTCTAATGAGTCAGCTCTTTGCATCAGGTGGCCAAAGTATTGCAGCTTCAGCTTCAGCATCAGTCCTCCTAATGACTATTCAGGATTGATTTCCTTTAGGATTGACCTCCTTGCCGTCCAAGAGACTCTCAAGGGTCTTCTCCATTACTTTGGATAAAATTTCTTAGCACTTGCTTCAGGTCTTACAAATGAATATGTAACTTATTAGTCAATATTTTACCACTTTGATTGAAGTGCTGAAACTTTACTTCCATGTAGGTTCTTTCACCTTCTTCACTTTAAAAAAATATAATTGTTTCAAGTATTACCTCCAACTACAGTAAGCACCACATCAAATGATATAATTTTTTCTTCAGCCATAATTTATTTTTAAAACTCATAAGCATGGTAATATAGTTAGTCCTGAGAAAGGTAATATATCTACCCATTCTGTTATTCTTTCTTTCTGAAGTTCTGAGACTTCTGTTACCATTTGGAGCTTGGAGAACCTCCTTTACCCATTCTTTAACAGCTGTTCTACTGAAAAGACACTAGCTTTTCACCTAAAACTTATTTCTCTTTAATTTCTGAAGGGTAGTTTTGCTGGCTATAGGATTCACAGTTGACAGTTCTTTTCTCTTGGCACTTGAAAAATATGATGTCATGCTTTCTTCTCAATGGTATTAGATGAAAAACCCACTGTAATTTGATCAGTGTTTCCCTATAGATAATGTATCATTTGTCTCTAGTGCTTTCAAGATCTTTCTTGCCTTAGTTTTCATAAGGTAAGTAAGTAAGTAAGTAAGTAAGTGTTAGTTGCTCAGTCATGCCCGACTCTTTGCGACCCCATGGACTACAGCCCACCAGGCTCCTCTCTCTATGAGATTTTTCAGGGAAGGATACTGGAGTGGGTTGCCATTTCCTTCTCCAAGGGGCCTTCCCAACCCAGATCTCCTGCACTGCAGGCAGTTTCTTTACCCACTGAGCTACAAGGGAATCCCTTTCATAAGGTAATTGGTGTGTATTTCTTTGGATTTACTCTGTTTAGCTTCTTGAATCTGTAGGTTTATATCTTCTGCCGAATTTTGTAAGGGTTAATCATTATTTCTTCAAATACCTTTTCAGCCCTGCTCTTTCTTTTTCTCCTTCTGTTACTCTGTGATACAAATGTTAGATTTTGCATAATTATCCTGCAGGTTCTCTAAGGATTTGGTAGGTCTTTTTTCCTGTCAATTTTTTTTTTCTAATTTTGTTTTTTGTTTTCAATAAATAAATCACATTTTAATCACTTGGCTTTATTTAATCCACAAGATCAAGTTCACAGCTTTTTATAGTCTGTTCTTCCAAACCACATGACCTAATGTATTCTCTGAAACCTTTAATAGTTTATGAAAAACTTGTTCCACCTTTCATTTTGCAACCCCAGAGCTGACTTTCCTTACACTCCCCATCAATGGCCAATGAGTCACCTCAAAGAAACAGTGCTGGAGTGGTGGTAAACTACAGTCTCAAAGACCCTCAGAGTAGTTAAAGAAAAAGAAAAAAGTTATCAAGGAAGACAGCCTCCCATGTTCCCTGGAATGGCTCTCCCTGAGCATCCCACTCACATCCTGTGGCCACTCTGGCCAGGACCCTGGAGCATTCCGTTCCTTCTGCCATCTGTAGCTAGTTCTGCAGGGCTGAAAAGGTGTTGCACAGACAGGTCTGAAATTCGTTTCTGCTGGTGACCTATGCGGTTCACAGCCACACCAGGCCAGCGGCAGTTCTCAGCCCGTGTGCCCTGAGCCAGCTGAGAGCCCTGGCAGACTGAAGGCTCATGACATGCATTACGGAGTCCCTATACAAACAGAAATAAGGGTTTCATTTGCTTTATTTCCCACTCTTCTGGAAACTTTCCCCCTTGGAGATCAGTTTTCCTGGAGCCGAACTCCTCAGCCCTGGAAGTAACACAGGTACTGAGGGATTCATTGCCTAATGTTTCGCATGCCTTCCCACCAAGTCCCACTTCAGATCAGATCAGATCAGATCAGTCGCTCAGTCGTGTCCGACTCTTTGCGACCCCATGAACTGCAGCACGCCAGGCCTCCCTGTCCATTACCAACTCCCAGAGGTCACTCAGACTCATATTCATCGAGTCAGTGATGCCATCCAGCCATCTCATCCTCTGTCGTCCCCTTCTCCTCCTGCCCCCAATCCCTCCCAGCAAGTCCCACTTACGTGTTACTATTTTGGCAGTGATCTCTGGCAGAGAGAGAAGAGGAAACTCCCCTTGTTCTGAGGGTATCGACTGTGACAACACATCCCTGCCATCTCAAGTAGCAAACTCTAAGAAAGAAAAGTTTCTGCATGGTAATACTAATGCAAAAATCTCAGGCTAGGATCATACTGATTCAATGGCCTATACAGGAAATTCCTTAAATTACTCTTACCCATGTCCCACCCCCACCCCTGCCCACAACTTGGTAGAAAAGGGTTTATTTTTATCCCCATCAGAGTAGAAAACCTTTGCATCATTTATTATAGTCTAAAAATTCACACTGGTTTCTCAATACTTTCTGCCAAGAGGTCAGATACTGTATTTCAAATGAAATGCCTAGATGCTTTTTTTTTTTTTAGCTAGAGACTAACTCAAGGGCCAGTGTCTGATCCATAGTCTGTACTACAGCACAAAGTAAATCTGCAGTTTCTTCCTTTCCTCCCACCAAAACCATCAAACCTTGAGCAGCAAGCTCCTTGAAAGAGAAAATCAGAAAACTCCTGATCTGCAGTGATCAGTTATGAACACAGGGACTGCTCCTCAAAAGACTCACCAGGAAAGCTTGGTGGTGGTTTTTCTTCTTTAACTTGGGCAAATCACACAGGCCTTTGAGGCTCACTCCACTCTCATTCCTAGAACACAAAAAATGTTATTTGAAAATTTCTCACTCCCTTACAATCTACTGAGGTGTCAGGGAGTGTTTAACGGGAGGATTCCTACGTGCTCTCTCTCATAAGTCCTTTGTTTCTTTTTCAGCCGAACAGCAGGCTGCTCCCAGGAACTGAGATCATTGTGTGAGACAGACTTGGGTCTTCTTTAGTAAACATTCTCTTTACGACAAAATTGCTTAGTCTCGACCCCGTTTTTGAGATATGGATTGTCTCCTAACCTTGTGACCATTATTATCCCTTGTTCCCTTGGTAACGGTTACTGTACATTTAGTTTTCTGATCTTCATCATTGTCGAAAGAAATTTCTTGTACTACAGCCTATATATACTCACAGAAAAATCATTAAAGCACCTTTGCTCCATCAGAGCTTGGATCCCCGTGTCTTTCTTTCTTTCTCTCTCTCTCTTTTCCCCTCCCTCCGGCTCTCTCTTCACTTTCTTATTGTCAACTCTGGACTGCCAGGTCCCGGTCAATTAAAGGACCCCAACAAGTGGCGCCCACAACACAGACACTGCTGTACGTGGCATTTCAGTTGGAGTGACTCCAGGAGGTGAGGGCCTATTGAGGTCGGTGAGTACTAAGACACAGGTCAAATGGCTGGAAAGCCCCATTATTTATCTACTTTACCTCACCATTGTTTAAAGCTCAGGGACTTTTGGTTTCGCGCCAATGAATAGAGGCTTACTTTCAAACACAGTGATTAAATGTAATCCTTGGTTCCCTGATAAATGCAGTTTTGATTTAGAAATTTGGCACCAGGTCAAAGAAAATGTTGAATGAGCCGCCAAACAAGGAAAAAAATATTACCATTGATTTCTGGCCATTTCAAGGTAAATTTTAGCCCTCCTAATATTTGACAACAGACAGAACACTTATTGTATACATATGAATTAGATGATGAAACTTTACAAAAGGCCCAATTAGAACAACATAAAATATTTCAAAATTTTCTTACTAGCCCTGACCTGGCTGCTCCCGGAGAAGGCAATGGCACCTCACTCCAGTACTCTTGCCTGGAAAATCCCAAGGACAAAGGAGCCTGGTAGGCTGCAGTCCATGGGGTCGCTATGAGTCGGACAGGACTGAGCGACTTCACTTTCACTTTTCACTTTCATGCATTGGAGAAGGAAATGGCAACCCACTCCAGTGTTCTTGCTTGGAGAATCCCAGGGACGGGGAAGCCTGGTGGGCTGCCGTCTATGGGGTCGCACGGGAGTCGGACACGACTGAAGCGACTTAGCTGCTCCAAATGCTCCTCCTCTGCCAACAGGCACAACTCCAAGTCTCTCCTTTGTTGGAACCTAATGAAAGTTATGCTAATTTTTAGCTAGATTAGAACTGCTATTTCCCGTACTGTAATCGGAGAAGAAACCAAAAAACAGCTAGAGAAAAGTACTTGCTTATGAGAATGCAAATCAGGAATGTCAAAGAGCTATTGCTCCAATTTGTGAGACTGGGACTATTATTGATTATTTGAAGGCTTATCGCAATCTAGGATCAGAAACGCAAAAGATGCAAATGCTAACTAAGACAATGGCTGCTACCTTTAGAAAGGGAAATGAAGGATGCTTTACATGTAGAGATAAAAACCATTTTAAAAGGGACTGCTTGCCTGGAGAATCCCAGGGATGGGGAAGCCTGTTGGGCTGCCGTCTATGGGGTCGCACAGAGTCGGACACGACTGAAGCGACTTAGCAGCAGCAGCAGCCCAAAGAAAGCTAATAAAAAACTTCCAAGAATTTGCCCTCGCTGCCACAGAGGAATGCACTGGGCCAAAGATTGTAAATCTAAATTTGACATTGAAGGAAAACCTATTCCAGGAAACTCCAAATAGGTGACCCCCAGGTCCCCTACAACAAAAACCAGGGGCAAATTCTCCTTTCCCTCAAACCCTCCACATCCGGCAGTGCTGCCGTCAATACACCAGCCCTAAATGATTTTTCCCTTTACCCTCAACCAGTCCCTTCTAGAGTACCTACCGGACTTTTTGGACCCCTGCCCCCACAAACCTTCAGTCTTTTATTTGGCCGATCTAGTTTGGCTTCTAAAGAAATTACTGTTCACCCTGGAATAATTGATTCAAATTATAAGGAGAGATTCAAATTATGATGTCATCTCAGATTCTGTGACAATTAAAAAAGGGGGACCAAATTGCTCAATTACTTCTTTTGCTTTACATTTCTATTAATTCCTCTAATAATGTACGGACAAATGGGTTCAGCTGCTGTTGCTGCTGCTAAGTCGCTTCAGTCTTGTCCAACTCTGTGCGACCCCATAGACGGTAGCCCACCGCCTTCACCCCTTAATTTAATAGAAAGAGACTTACTTATGCAATGGCAAACTCAGATATACATTCCACATTTTTCGTAGGAGCCACTACTCATTTAACAAACAAAGCAATTATTAAAATAACTGAGAAGAATGACGAGCCTATTTGGACAGAGCAATGGCCCCTTACGAAAGAAAAATTACAGGCTACTAAAGAATTTGCTGCTGCTGCTGTCACTTCAGTCACATCCGACTCTGTGCGACCCCATAGACGGCAGCCCACCGCCTTCCCCGTCCCTGGGATTCTCCAGGCAAGAACACTGGAGTGGGTTGCCATTTCCTTCTCCAATACTATAGACACACAATTAGAATTAAAACATATTGCTCTCCTTAGAACTTTCCTATTTTTATTATAAAAAAGAAATCTAACAAATGGCATCTCTTAACAGACCTTAGAAAAGTTAATGCATTTATGAAACCTATGGCACCCCACTTTTGCATTTCAGTCCCCTATAATGAAAAGGACATCTTTTTTGGGTGTTAGTATAGAACTAATATAGAACTAACACCCAAAAAAGATGTCCTTTTCATTATAGGGGACTGGAATGCAAAAGTAGGAAGTCAAGAAACACCTGGAGTAACAGGCAAATTTGGCCTTGGAACACGGAATGAAGCAGGGCAAAGACTAACAGAGTTTTGCCAAGAAAATGCACTGGTCATAGCAAATACCCTCTTCCAACAACACAAGAGAAGATTCTATACATGGACATCACCAGATGGTCAACACTGAAATCAGATCGATTATATTCTTTGCAGCCAAAGATGAAGAAGCTCTATACAATCAGCAAAAACAAGACCAGGAGCTGACTGTGGCTCAGACCATGAACTCCTTATTGCCAAATTCAGACTGAAATTGAAGAAAGTAGGGAAAACTACTAGACCATTCAGGTATGACCTAAATCAAATCCCTCATGATTATACAGTGGAAGTGAGAAATAGATTTAAGGGCCTAGATCTGATAGATAGAGTGCCTGATGAACTATGGAATGAGGTTCATGACATTTTACAGGAGACAGGGATCAAGACCATCCCCATGGAAAAGAAATACAAAAAAGCAAAATGGATGTCTGGGGAGGCCTTACAAATAGCTGTGAAAAGAAGAGAAGCGAAAAGCAAAGGAGAAAAGGAAAGATATAAACATCTAAATGCAGAGTTCCAAAGAATAGCAAGAAGAGATAAGAAAGCCTTCTTCAGTGATCAATGCAAAGAAATAGAGGAAAACAACAGAATGGGAAAGACTAGGGATCTCTTCAAGAAAATCAGAGATACCAAAGGAACATTTCATGCAAAGATGGGCACGATAAAGGGCAGAGATGGTGTGGACCTAACAGAAGCAGAAGATATTAAGAAGAGGTGGCAAGAATACACAGAAGAACTGTACAAAAAAGAGCTTCAAGACCTAGATAATCATGATGATGTGATCACTGACCTAGAGCCAGACATCTTGGAATGTGAAGTCAAATGGGCCTTAGAAAGCATCACTACGAACAAAGCTAGTGGAGGTGATGGAATTCCAGTGGAGCTATTCCAAGTCCTGAAAGATGATGCTGTGAAAGTGCTGCACTCAATATGCCAGCAAATTTGGAAAGCTCAGCAGTGGCCACAAGATTGGAAAAGGTCAGTTTTCAACCCAATCCCAAAGAAAGGCAATGCCAAGGAGTGCTCAAACTACCGCACAATTGCACTCACCTCACACGCTAGTAAGATCAGATCAGATCAGTCGCTCAGTCGTGTCCGACTCTTTGCGACCCCATGAACCGCAGCACGCCAGGCCTCCCTGTCCATCACCAGCTCCCGGAGGTCACTCAGACTTGCATCCATCGAGTCAGTGATGCCATCCAGCCATCTCATCTTCTGTCGTCCCCTTCTCCTCTTGCCCTCAACCCCTCCCAGCATCAGAGTCTTCTCCAATGAGTCAACTCTTCGCATGAGGTGGCCAAAATACTGGAGTTTCAGCTTTAGCATCATTCCTTCTAAAGAAATTCCAGGATTGATCTCCTTCAGAATGGACTGGTTGGATCTTCTTGCAGTCCAAGGGACTCTCAAGAGTCTTCTCCAACACCACAGTTCAAAAGCATCAATTCTTCGGCGCTCAGCCTTCTTCACAGTCCAGCTCTCACATCCATACATGACCACAGGAAAGACCATAGCCTTGACTAGGCCAACCTTTGTTGGTAAAGTAATGTCTCTGCTTTTGAATATGCTATCTAGGTTGGTCATAACTTTCCTTCCAGGGAGTAAGCGTCTTTTAATTTCATGGCTGCAGTCACCATCTGCAGTGATTTTGGAGCCCAGACAAACAAAGTCTGACACTGTTTCCACTGTTTCCCCATCTATTTCCCATGCAGTGATGGGACCAGATGCCATGATCTTCGTTTTCTGAATGTTGAGCTTTAAGCCAACCTTTTCACTCTCCACTTTCACTTTCATCAAGAGGCTTTTAGCCCCTCTTCACTTTCTGCCATAAGAGTGGTGTCATCTGCATATCTGAGGTTATTGATATTTCTCCCAGCAATCTTGATTCCAACTTGTGTTTCTTCCAGTCCAGCATTTCTCATGATGTACTCTGCATATAAGTTAAATAAACATGGTGACAATATGCAGCCTTGACGTACTCCTTTTCCTATTTGGAACCAGTCTGTTGTTCCATAGCTGTGAAAAGAAGAGAAGCGAAAAGCAAAGGAGAAAAGGAAAGATATAAACATCTAAATGCAGAGTTCCAAAGAATAGCAAGAAGAGATAAGAAAGCCTTCTTCAGTGATCAATGCAAAGAAATAGAGGAAAACAACAGAATGGGAAAGACTAGGGATCTCTTCAAGAAAATCAGAGATACCAAAGGAACATTTCATGCAAAGATGGGCACGATAAAGGACAGAGATGGTGTGGACCTAACAGAAGCAGAAGATATTAAGAAGAGGTGGCAAGAATACACAGAAGAACTGTACAAAAAAGAGCTTCAAGACCTAGATAATCATGATGATGTGATCACTGACTTAGAGCCAGACATCTTGGAATGTGAAGTCAAATGGGCCTTAGAAAGCATCACTACGAACAAAGCTAGTGGAGGTGATGGAATTCCAGTGGAGCTATTCCAAGTCCTGAATGATGATGCTGTGAAAGTGCTGCACTCAATATGCCAGCAAATTTGGAAAACTCAGCAGTGGCCACAAGATTGGAAAAGGTCAGTTTTCATCCCAATCCCAAAGAAAGGCAATGCCAAGAAGTGCTCAAACTACCGAACAATTGCACTCACCTCACACGCTAGTAAAGTAATGCTCAAAATTCTCCAAGCCAGGCTTCAGCAATATGTGAACCGTGAACTTCCTGATGTTCAAGCTGGTTTTAGAAAAGGCAGAGGAACCACAGATCAAATTGCCAACATCCGCTGGATCATCGAAAAAGCAAGAGAGTTCCAGAAAAACATCTATTTCTGCTTTATTGACTATGCCAAAGCCTTTGACTGTGTAGATCACAATAAACTGTGGAAAATTCTGAAAGAGATGGGAATACCAGACCACCTGATCTGCCTCTTGAGAAATCTGTATGCAAGTCAGGAAGCAACAGTTAGAACTGGTCATGGAACAACAGACTGGTTCCAAATAGGAAAAGGAGTACGTCAAGGATGCATATTGTCACCATGTTTATTTAACTTCTATGCAGAGTACATCATGAGAAATGCTGGACTGGAAGAAACACAAGTTGGAATCAAGATTGCCGGGAGAAATATCAATAACCTCAGATATGCAGATGACACCACTCTTATGGCAGAAAGTGAAGAGGAACTAAAAAGCCTCTTGATGAAAGTGAAAGTGGAGAGTGAAAAGGTTGGCTTAAAGCTCAACATTCAGAAAACGAAGATCATGGCATCTGGTCCCATCACTGCATGGGAAATAGATGGGGAAACAGTGGAAACAGTGTCAGACTTTGTTTTTCTGGGCTCCAAGATCACTGCAGATGGTGACTGCAGCCATGAAATTAAAAGACGCTTACTCCTTGGAAGGAAAGTTATGACCAACCTAGATAGCATATTCAAAAGCAGAGACATTACTTTACCAACAAAGGTTGGCCTAGTCAAGGCTATGGTCTTTCCTGTGGTCATGTATGGATGTGAGAGCTGGACTGTGAAGAAGGCTGAGCGCCGAAGAATTGATGCTTTTGAACTGTGGTGTTGGAGAAGACTCTTGAGAGTCCCTTGGACTGCAAGGAGATCCAACCAGTCCATTCTGAAGGAGATCAATCCTGGAATTTCTTTAGAAGGAATGATGCTAAAGCTGAAACTCCAGTATTTTGGCCACCTCATGCGAAGAGTTGACTCATTGGAGAAGACTCTGATGCTGGGAGGGATTGAGGGCAGGAGGAGAAGGGGACGACAGAGGATGAGATGGCTGGATGGCATCCCTGACTTGAAGGGTGTGAGTCTGGGTGACCTCCGGGAGCTGGTGATGGACAGGGAGGCCTGGCGTGCTGTGGTTCATGGGGTCGCAAAGAGTCAGACACGACTGAGCGACTGATCTGATCTGATGGCACCCCACTCTGGTACTCTTGCCTGGAAAATCCCATGGACGGAGTAGCCTGGTAGGCTGCGGTCCATCGGGTCGCTAAGAGTTGGACATGACTAAGCGACTTCACTTTCACTTTTCACTTTCATGCATTGGGGAAGGAAATAGCAACCCACTCCAGTGTTCTTGCCTGGAGAATCCCAGGGACGGAGGAGCCTGGTGGGCTGCCGTCTATGGGGTCACACAGAGTCGGACATGACTGAAGTGACTTAGCACAGCATAGCATAGCATGGGTACATTATAAACAGGGATCCCATCACCTACTACTATTCCTCAAAATTGGCACATTATTATTACTGATTTAATTTATAAGATTGCTTTTTTAATATACCTTTACACCCTTTAGACCAGGAGAGATTCACTTTCTCTCTCCCTTATTCTAATCATATCGGGCCTCATAAAATATTTCAATAGACTATGTTACCTCAAAGTATGCTTAATAATCCTACTATTTGTCAAAAATTTTGTAGCCAAGGCTTTACATCCAATGTGACAGCAATTCCTTCATGTATATATCATTAATAATATACTATAACTACAAAAAGAAGAAATGATATTTTTGACACTGAATGGCCATGATATTCTTTAGATTCCAGAGAAAACTGATTAAAATAAAATCTTTTTTGAAATTGCAAAACTGGTTCTTCTTACATGTGCAGTTAAGAAAAGGTTAACTTCTCAAAATACTTTTTTGGAGCTCCAGTTCTGCCTGGGAAACAAAAACAGGTCTAAGATAAAACCTAAAGTTAACTCTTATCGTGTCCTTGGGATACACAACTCACTCTATCTTGGACTCCAGCCATAAACAAATTCGTGGAAATATATATATATATCAAAAAGATATTTTTTAAAGCAGAAAAGATATTTCAAATGGAAAACTATCTCTGTCTATCTAAAATTATCTGTGTCTCAATATATGTCTTTGTTTTTGGATAATATGAAGTTAATGAGCTCTATTTAAATTCACTTGTTTGCTAATCTAATTAAGACATGTCTTAACTCATCAACATTATATAATACTTTTATTATGCCTAGGTTTAAGGTAAACTAAATTTGTCAACAAAAAGGTAACTCTTTATATATATATATATATATAAATATATAAATGAGATGAAAACTTTTAGATAAACTCTATTAAAATAATCATATTTTAATAGAATAATCTATTATTATAATCTAAAATAATCTCTTAGGATTAGGGTAACTTAAGTTTCTGGAGTTATGCTAAACTAAATAATAAAAGTTTATTAAATAGCTAGGTCATTTCCAAATGAAGTAAGATTTTAAAGATCTTACTTAAAACATTAATTACTGAACATTAACTTCCTCTTATAAAAAGTTTTTTCTTACAGAAAAACTAAAGAGATTTTAAGCTATTAATAAGTATAAGTATAAATATATATTTATATAATAAATAAATATATTATATAATATGATATAATAAATATATTCACCAATCTATAAAATGCTAATATACAAGACACTTCATAGTTGCTAAAGAAAAATAAGATGTATACTTTTAATAAAAAGATATAAGAAATGGCAGATAAAATGATGAATACAAAAATATAAAAAAGGTTTATAACAAATGAAAGAAAATTTTATGACAAATAGATGTAACTCATTGCCCTGAACTTTCTTCCTCTTCCTTCTTAGGTCTCGATCAGTAAAAATTCTTCTTTTATAGGGGCCACACCTCTCTGAGGTAAAACTACACAATATGGTATAACCCACCTGTTAGCTTACTTTACAATAATGAGAACACTTAATTCTATAAAAACAGACAATGGCTCTGCCTATATTTCTAAATAATTCAAACAATTTTTACATTAATTCTCTATTAAACAGATTACAAACATTCCTTATAATCCATAAACACAAGACATAATTAAATACATTACACACTGAAGCTACAAATAAAAAATTAAATAAAGAAAAACACACAGGAACACTTTTATCTTCCTTATCCAGGACAGACTTTACTAGATTCTAACACAATATATTCTTTAAGCCTATAACTAATGTTAATATAGCTTTATTTCTGTTTCCAGTCTGTAAGATTCTTAAAACAAAATAACATCAACTTCAATGCCTATTTCACAATACACAAAAACAACATAAAAAAGACACCATTTGCTGAATAAGTTATTTGTTCCTAAGAATATCAGAAGTGCAAAATATTCACCTTCTTTTTAAGTCTGTCTTGTAAGTATCATCTTCCTTGGCACACTGAACAGAGATTCAACAGCTGCCAGGCTGCATTTCTTTTCCAAGGACAAGGTCAAACATATTAGGATATGAGCAACATTTCATTTATCAAGTTGTTCTGCATCAGCTTTTCAATAATTTCACTTAGAAAAAAAAAAAAAATTTGAATGTTTGCTCCTAATCCTTTGCCTCAAATAACACAAACCACTTAAAACACAGTCAGATGCCATTTCTCTTTATATCAGAAAAAATATATGTACTGAATGAGAAAGAAATCAACCCATTATTTCAAAACCACAGCCAAATTTTCACAGTCAGTCAGTGATGACAACAAGACTACAGTACCTCATGGGAATTAAGACAAACTTGCTTACTAACACGTTGCTTGGTTGGAGCTGATGAACTCTACGTTAGACAGACTATGCCTCCTGGGCCTAATGAAAAAATATTTTTTAATTGGGTACATATATCTACAAAGGCTTGCTTTGGGCCACTGACTGTCCCATCTGTTAAACATGAGGCATAAACTGTATCAACCAGAAAAACCTACCTCTAACAACATCAGTGTTGTCAATTCCAAGATACCCAAAGACCAAGAAGTTAACTTAAAGCCAAAATTGGATCTATTCGATCTACGTATACGAAAAGGAAGAACAATAGCATTGGCTGAGCAAGATGATGGCTCATACATTTGACACAGAAATAAACAAATTCATGGAAACAACATTCAAGAGGAAAGGTTTAAATAGTCAAGAGTGAAAGTGAAAGTCACTCAGTCGTGTCCGACTCTTTGTGACCCCATGCACTGCATAGTCCATGGAATTCTCCAGGTCAGAATATTGGAGTGGGTAGCCTTTCCCTTCTCCAGCAGAGCTTCCCAACCCAGGGACTGAACCCAGGTCTCCCGCATTGCAGGCAGATTATTTACCAGCTGAGCCACCAAAAGCTTCTCAGTGTCCTCTTAGGGACATTATCTACCACTCCCCAAACAGATCTCTAGATGATTATTTTTGGACTGAAATATTTCCTAGGAATGTTTTCATCATTATCACTTTCCTTTCTTTTTATAACTATTGTTAATATAGCTTTATTTTAAATTTTAAAAACTTACCACAAGGAGATATTTTGACAAAAACAGAAAAACATTTTGAAACATTAAAGAACACCTCCCTTCCTTTGCGCATTTGATATCAAGACGGGTTAACTAATCAATGGAAAGCTAAGAAACTAATCTTGCAGGGAAGGGGATATGCTTCTATTTCTCCAGATGGATCCAATGAACTCACATGGCTTCCTCTTCAGAAGATTCAGCCTAAGGGGCCCCCAGCATTCAGACTAGAGATGAAACAACAAAAACCCCAGAAGGAAGAAATTCCAATACAAGCCATGATGGTTTTAAAAATTTCCAAAAAAACGCCACACTCGACGTCACCGACCTTATGATTTCCTTACCTGGGGACAGATAAAAATCCTTACTAATCAAGCTGAAAATCTGATTTCTCAACAGGGAATGCCTCAGAATCCTGAAAATATTTTTCTCTGCTACGTTTGCTTTGGGTGTTAGTTCTAAAAGGTCTTGTAGGTCTTCAGAGAACCATTCAACTTCAGCTTCTTCAGTGTTACTGGTTGAGGCATAGGCCTGGATTTGTGATACTGAATGGTTTGCCTTGGAAATGAACAGAGATCATTCTGTCGTTTTTGAGATTGCATCCAAGTACTGCATTTCGGACTCTTTTGTTGACAATGATGGCTACTCCATTTCTTCTAAGGGATTCCTGCCCGCAGTAGTAGATATAATGGTCATCTGAGTTAAATTCACCCATTCCAGTCCATTTTAGTTCGCTGATTCCTAGAATGTCAACGTTCACTCTTGCCATCTCCTGTTTGACCATTTCCAATTTGCCTTGATTCATGGACCTGACATTCCAGGTTTCTATGCAATATTGGTCTTTACAGCATTGGACCTTGCTTCTATCACCAGTCACATCCACAACTGGGTGTTGTTTTTGCTTTGGCTCCGTCTCTTCATTCTTTCTGGAGTTATTTCTCCACTGATCTCCAGCAGCATACTGGGCACCTACTGACCTGGGGAGTTTCCCTTTCAGTATCCTATCATTTTGCCTTTTCATACTGTTCATGGGGTTCTCAAAGCAAGAATACTGAAGTGGTTTCCCATTCCCTTCTCTAATGGACCACATTCTGTCAGACCTCTCCACCATGACCCTCCCGTCTTGGGTGGCCCCGCACAGCATGGCTTAGTTTCACTGAGTTAGACAAGGCTGTGGTCCATGTAATCAGACTGGCTAGTTTTCTGTGATTATGGTTTCAATGTATCTGCCCTCTGATGCCCTCTCGCAACACCTATCATCTTATTTGGTTTCTCTTACCTTGGATGTGGGGTATCTCTTCACAGTTACTCCAGCAAAGCACAGCCGCTGTTCCTTACCTTGGACGAGGGGTATCTCCTCACAGCCGCCCCTCCTGACCTTGAATGTAGAGTAGCTCCTCTCGGCCCTCCTGCACAGCTGCCGCTCCTTGGACGTGGGGTTGCTCCTCTAGGCCGCTGCCCCTGACCTCAGACGTGGGGTAGCTCCTCTCAGCCGCTCCTCTGCCAAAGCAGCCTGGCACTCTCGGTCCATTATAGGGGACTGGAATGCAAAAGTAGGAAGTCAAGAAACACCTGGAGTAACAGGCAAGTTTGGCCTTGGAGTACAGAATGAAGCAGGGCAAAGGCTAACAGAGTTTTTCCAAGAGACGTACTGGTCATAGCAAACACCCTCTTCCAACAACACAAGAGAAGACTCTACACATGGACATCACCACATGGTCAACATGGAAATCAGATTGATTATATTCTTTGCAGCCAAAGATGGAGAAGCGCTATACAGTCAGCAAAAACAAGACCAGGATCTGACTGTGGCTCAGATCATGAACTCCTTATTACCAAATTCAGACTTAAATTGAAGAAAGTGGGGAAAATCACTAGACCATTCAGGTATGACCTAAATCAAATCCCTTATGATTATACAGTGGAAGTAAGAAATAGATTTAAGGGACTAGATCTGATAGACAGAGTGCCTGACGAACTATGGACATAGGTTCATGACATTGTACAGCAGACAGGGATCAAGACCATCCCCATGGAAAAGAAATGCAAAAAAGCAAAATGGCTGTCTGATGAGGCCTTACAAATAGCTGTGAAAAGAAGAGAAGCAAAAAGCAAAGAAGAAAAGGAAAGATATAAGCATCTGAATGCAGAGTTCCAAAGAATAGCAAGAAGAGATAAGAAAGCCTTTCTCAGAGATCAATGCAAAGAAATAGAGGAAAACAACAAAATGGGAAAGACTAGAGATTTCTGCAAGAAAATAAGGGATACCAAGGGAAAGTTTCATGCAAAGATGGGCTTGATAAAGGACAGAAATGGTATGGACCTAACGGAAGCAGAAGATATTAAGAAAAGATGGCAAGAATACACAGAAGAACTGTACAAAAAAGATCTTCATGATCCAGATAATCACAAAGGTGTGATCACTCACCTAGAGCCAGACATCCTGGAATGTGAAGTCAAGTGGGCCTTAGAAAGCATCACTACGAACAAAGCTAGTGGAGGTGATGGAATTCCAGTGGAGCTATTCCAAATCCTGAAAGAGGATGCTGTGAAAGTGCTGCACTCAATATGCCAGCAAATTTGGAAAACTCAGCAGTGGCCACAGGACTGGAAAAGGTCAGTTTGCATTCTAATCCCAAAGAAAGGCAATGCCAAAGAATGCTCAAACTACCGCACAATTGCACTCATCTCACACGCTAGTAATGCTCAAAATTCTCCAAGCCAGGCTTCAGCAGTGAACAGTGAACTTCCAGATGTTCAAGCTGGTTTTAGAAAAGGCAGAGGAACCAAAGATCAAACTGCTAACATCCGCTGGATCATCGAAAAAACAAGAGAGTTCCAGAAAAACATCTATTTCTGCTTTATTGACTATGCCAAAGCCTTTGATTGTGTGGATCACAATAAACTGTGGAAAATTCTGAAAGAGATGGGAATACCAGACCACCTGATCTGCCTCTTGAGAAATCTGTATGCAGGTCAGGAAGCAACAGTTCAAACTGCACATGGGACAACAGACTGATTCCAAATAGGAAAAGGAGTACGTCAAGGCTGTATATTGTTACCCTGCTTATTTAACTTATATGCAGAGTACATCATGAGAAACGCTGGGTTGGAAGAAGCACAGTTGGAATCAAGACTGCTGGGAGAAATAGCAATAACCTCAGATATGCAGATGACACCACCCTTATGGCAGAAAGTGAAGAGGAACTAAAAAGCCTTTTGATGAAAGTGAAAGAGGAGAGTCAAAAAGTTGGCTTAAAGCTCAACATTCAGAAAACAAACATCATGGTATCCAGTCCCATCACTTCATGGGAAATAGATGGGGAAACAGTAGAAACAGTGTCAGACTTTAATTTTGGGGGCTCCAAAATCACTGCAGATGATGACTGCAGCCATGAAATTAAAAGATGCTTACTCCTTGGACTAACCTAGATAGCATATTGAAAAGCAGAGATATTACTTTGCCAACAATGGTCTGTCTAGTCAAGGCTATGGTTTTTCCAGTGGTCATGTATGGATGTGAGAGTTGGACTGTGAAGAAAGCTGAGCGTCAAAGAATTGATGCTTTTGAACTGTGGTGTTGGAGAAGGCTCTTGAGAGTCCCTTGGACTGCAAGGAGATCCAACCAGTCCATCCTAAAGGAGATCAGTCCTGAGTGTTTATTGGAAGGACTGATGCTGAAGCCAAAACTCCAGTACTTTGGTCACCTCATGCGAAGAGTTGAGTCATTGGATAAGAGTCTGATGCTGGGAGGGATTGGGGGTAGGAGAAGGGGACAACAGAGGATGAGATGGCTGGATGGCATCACCAACTCGATGGACATGAGTTTGAGTGAACTCTGGGAGTTGGTGATGGACAGGGAGGCCCGGCGTGCTGTGATTCATGGGTTGCAAAGAGTCGGACATGACTGAGCAACTGAACTGAACTGAACTGATGCTTGCTTTGCTTGCTTTTGCTTCCCCCATTCAGGCTGACTTGATTGGTCACACTTATTGGGCTTATATACCTAGCCCCCTTTTTTATTGTAGGTTATAGAATGGACAGATATAGGACCAATCGTATCCACAGATGGCTCAACACATATGCCCCCTCCTTGGAGCTCAGAAGGGCCTTCTCATCCTGAGAAAGAAGGAAGACTAATTAACATTTCTCTAAGTTATGAAATCCTTCCCTTATGCATGGGCCCAACAAAACTATATATTAATGTTAATCAACAAAAATGGGCTTTGGTCCTGCCTCCCAAAAGGAACTTCCACATGCTGCTTGGATTATTTACTGCCCTTTCTTTGTCCATGAACCATGTTTATACTACTGAAACTTTAGGGAAAGAATTAAAGAAAGAACAAAGAATGTTCTTTACAAAGGGTTTACTAATATGCAAAGGGTTTACTAATAAGAAGCTTAAATATATTCCTATTCATTGGGACAAATGTCAGACCAAATCAGGAAAATTAATGTTTGTGGCTAATCATACAATTGTCGATTGGGGACCCCATGGTATATGGTTATCTAACTGCTCAGATGATATTAAGAGCACTGTAATACTTGAGTGATTATATTACTGAATATATAATATATTGTGATTATTGAGTATAATACTATAATACTTGAGTGATTGTATTACCCAAGTAGCATAGAAGGCTACTAATACGACAATGGAACATTACCATGACAGAGGACATCTTGGGTGACTTGATGGAAGAATGGCGCTCCCCCCTCCCCGCCCCCGAATTGTCCTTGATAAACAGATTAGGCCTAAACAATGAGACATCTGGAAACCACTGCAAACACCGAGGAACTTGGGACTTGGACTGGACATTTCACAGGGACCAATCGTAGTCATAGAAACTATTTCTTTCGTTATAATCAATCATATTTTATATAAGCCTATGTTCCACTTCCTTTTGTTGTAGCTATAGGAAATTTACAATTCAATAAGACTTTACATTCTGTAACTTGCATAAATTGTAAATTATATACTTGTCTTAACTTCTCTATTTCCTTGATAAATGACTCCCTTTTGATTCTTCAATCTCGACATAATCTGTGGTTACCAATAAATCTCCAGCAGCCCTGGGAAGAAGGTCCCATGGCTGGACTTGCTTCCTGGTTACTTACTAAATTGCTCCGACGATCTAAACGATTCACTGGATGGCTGATTCTTGGCATTTTGAGATTAATAGCTATTTGTACCAATGCTGCTGTCACTGGTATTGCTTTACAAACCTCAATTCAAATACATAATTTTATTCAAAATTGGACTAAAGATGCCCATGCTATATGAGCCACTCAGGCTTAGATAGATGAGGATATTCAAGAGAAAATACAAGAACTAAAACACCATCAAATCGATTGGAGATCAATTAACAGATGTACAAAAACAGATGATGCTAAAATGTGATTGGAATTCTACTCAATTTTGTGTTCAGATCAGATCAGATCAGATCAGTCGCTCAGTCGTGTCCGACTCTTTGCGACCCCATGAACCGCAGCACGCCAGGCCTCCCTATCCATCACCAGCTCCCGGAGGTCACCCAGACTCAAATCCATCGAGTCAGTGATGCCATCCAGCCATCTCATCTTCTGTCGTCCCCTTCTCCTCCTGCCCCCAATCCCTCCCAGCATCAGAGTCTTCTCCAATGAGTCAACTCTTCCCATGAGGTGGCCAAAATACTGGAGTTTCAGCTTTAGCATCATTCCTTCCAAAGAAATCCCAGGGCTGATCTCCTTCAGAATGGACTGGTTGGATCTCCTTGCAGTCCAAGGGACTCTCAAGAGTCTTCTTCAACACCACAGTTCAAAAGCATCAATTCTTTGGCGCTCAGCCTTCTTCACAGTCCAGCTCTCACATCCATACATGACCACAGGAAAGACCATAGCCTTGACTAGGCGAACCTCTGTTGGCAAAGTGATGTCTCTGCTTTTGAATATGCTCTCTAGGTTGGTCATAACTTTCCTTCCAAGGAGTAAGCGTCTTTTAATTTCATGGCTGCAGTCACCATCTGCAGTGATGTTGGAGCCCAGAAAAAGAAAGTCTGACACTGTTTCCACTGTTTCTCCATCTATTTCCCATGTAGTGATGGGACCAGATGCCATGATCTTCGTTCTCTGAATGTTGAGCTTTAAGCCAACCTTTTGGCTCTCCACTTTCACTTCCATCAAGAGGCTTTTTAGTTCCTCTTCACTTTCTGCCATAAGGGTGGTATCATCTGCATATCTGAGGTTATTGATATTTCTCCCGGCAATCTTGATTCCAGCTTGTGTTTCTTCCAGTCCAGCATTTCTCATGATGTACTCTGCATAGAAGTTAAATAAACATGGTGACAATATGCATCCTTGACGTACTCCTTTTCCTATTTGGAACCAGTCTGTTGTTCCATGACCAGTTCTAACTGTTGCTTCCTGACCTACATACAGATTTCTCAAGAGGCAGATCAGGTGGTCTGGTATTCCCATCTCTCTCAGAATTTTCCACAGTTTATTGTGATCTACACAGTCAAAGGCTTTGGCATAGTCAATAAAGCAGAAATAGATGTTTTTCTGGAACTCTCTTGCTTTTTCGATGATCCAGCGGATGTTGGCAATTTGATCTCTGGTTCCTCTGACTTTTCTAAATCCAGCTTGAACATCAGGAAGTTCACGGTTCACATATTGCTGAAGCCTGGCTTGGAGAATTTTGAGCATTACTTTACTAGCGTGTGAGATGAGTGCAATTGTGCGGTAGTTTGAGCATTCTTTGGCATTGCCTTTCTTTGGGATTGGGATGAAAACCGACCTTTTCCAATCTTGTGGCCACTGCTGAGTTTTCCAAATTTGCTGGCATATTGAGTGCAGCACTTTCACAGCATCCTCTTTCAGGATTTGGAATAGCTCCACTGGAATTCCATCACCTCCACTAGCTTTGTTCATAGTGATGCTTTCTAAGGCCCACTTGACTTCACATTCCAGGATGTCTGGCTCTAGGTCAGTGATCACACCATCATGATTATCTGGGTTGTGAAGCTCTTTCTTGTACAGTTCTTCTGTGCATTCTTGCCACCTCTTTTTAATATCTTCTGCTTCCGTTAGGTCCATACCATTTCTGTCCTTTATCGAGCCCATTTTTGCATGAAATGTTCCTTTGGTACCTCTGATTTTCTTGAAGAGATCCTTAGTCTTTACCATTCTGTTGTTTTCCTCTATTTCTCTGCATTGATCACTGAAGAAGGCTTTCTTATCTCTTCTTGCTATTCTTTGGAACTCTGCATTCAGATGTTTATATCTTTCCTTTTCTCCTTTGCTTTTCGCTTCTCTTCTTTTCACAGCTATTTGCAAGGCCTCCCTAGACAGCCATTTTTCTTTTTTGCATTTCTTTTCCATGGGGATGGTCTTGATCCCTGTCTCCTATACAACGTCACGAACCTCATTCCATAGTTCATCAGGCACTCTATCTATCAGATCTAGGCCCTTAAATCTATTTCTCACTTCCACTGTATAATCATAAGGGATTTGATTTAGGTCATACCTGAATGGTCTAGTGGTGTTCCCTACTTTCTTCAATTTCAGTCTGAATTTGGCAATAAGGAGTTCATGGTCCGAGCCACAGTCAGCTCCTGGTCTTGTTTTGCTGATTGTATAGAGCTTCTCCATCTTTGGCTGCAAAGAATATAATTGATCTGATTTCGGTGTTGACCATCTGGTGATGTCCATGTATAGAGTCTTCTCTTGTGTTGTTGGAAGAGGGTATTTGCTATGACCAGTGCATTTTCTTGGCAAAACTCTGTTAGTCTTTGCCCTGCTTCATTCCGTATTCCAAGGCCAAATTTGCCTGTTACTCCAGGTGTTTCTTGACTTCCTACTTTTGCATTCCAGTCCCCTATAATGAAAAGGACATCTTTTTTGGGTGTTAGTTCTAAAAGGTCTTGTAGGTCTTCATAGAACCTTTCAACTTCAGCTTCTTCAGCGTTACTGGTTGGGGCATAGACTTGGATTACTGTGACATTGAATGGTTTGCCTTGGAAACGAACAGAGATCATTCTGTCATTTTTGAGACTGCATCCAAGTACTGCATTTCGGACTCTTTTGTTGACCATGATGGCCACTCCATTTCTTCTGAGGGATTCCTGCCCGCAGTAGTAGATATAATGGTCCTCTGAGTTAAATTCACCCATTCCAGTCCATTTTAGTTGGCTAATTCCTAGAATGTCAACATTCACTCTTGCCATCTCTTGTTTGACCACTTCCAATTTGCCTTGATTCATGGACCTGACATTCCAGGTTCCTATGCAATATTGCTCTTTACAGCATCGGACTTTGCTTCTATCACCAGACACATATACAGTTGGGTATTCTTTCTGCTTTGGTTCCATCCCTTCATTCTTTCTGGAGTTATTTCTCCACTGATCTCCAGTAGCATATTGGGCCCCTACTGACCTGGGGGAGTTTCTCTTTCAGTATCCTATCATTTTGCCTTTTCATACTGTTCATGGGGTTCTCAAGGCAAGAATACTGAAGTGGTTTGCCATTCCCTTCTCCAGCGGACCACACCCTGTCAGATCTCTCCACCATGACCCGCCCATCCTGGGTTGCCCCACGGGCATGGCTTGATTTCATTGAGTTAGACAAGGCTGTGGTCCTGGTGTGATTAGATTGACTAGTTTTCTGTGAGTATGGTTTCAGTGTATTTGCCCTCTGATGCCCTCTTGCAAGACGTACCGTCTTACTTGGGTTTCTCTTACCTTGGGCGTGGGGTATCTCTTCCCGGCTGCTCCAGCAAAGCACAGCCATCGCACCTTACCTTGGATGACTCCTGTTCATTTCAATAATAATGCCTACAGCTGGGAACAAATCAAATTTCATTTACAAAACATACATGATAATGCCTCTCTGAATGTACAATTATTTCAAAAAGAAATTTGAAACCTTTTCTAAAAGTCTGTCCTCTTCCAGTAATTTGAAAACTTTAGTTAAACAACTAGCTGATCAATTATCTGGGCTAGACCCACACGGATGGTTTCAGAGCATTACTCACAGCATCGGGTCTGGAACTGTAACTTTAGTGATTGTCTTGACAATTATATTTGTCATCTACCGTTGCCTTCATGCAAAGATTATTAAAATGAAACAAACTCTAATGGTCAGAACTCTTTTTACAAATATTATAAATAAATAAGGGGGAATTGTCAGGGAGTGTTTAATGGGAGGATTCCTATTGCTGTTTCTCACAAGTCTTTTGTTTCTTTTTAAGTGGAACAGCAGGCTGCTCCCAGGAACTGAGGTCATTGTGTGAGACTTTGGTCTCCTTTAGGAAACATTCTCTTTAGTTAGTTAGTCTAACTGCTAAATCTCACCCCTCTTTTTGAGATATGGATTGTCTCCTGATCTTGTGACCATTATTATCCCTTGTTCCCTTGGTAACGGTTGCTGTACATTTGGTTTTGTGACCTTTATCATTGTCGAAAGAAATTTCTTGTTCTACAGCCTATATATATTCACAGAAAAATCATTAAAGCATCTTTGCTCCATCAGAGCTTGGGTCCCCATGTCTTTCTTTCTTTCCCTCTCTCTCTCTCGGGCTCTCTCTTTCACTTTCTGATCATCAACTCCAGACCGCCAGGTCCCGGTCCGTTAAAGGACCCCAACACTGAGGGAGAAGAGATTTCTGCTTTACCCTCTATGAAAAACTAAAATTAACGGGACCCTATAAACAAGTCAGGCAGCCAACATGATGCTGGTAAGTTCAGCAAAAGATGACTGGGTTGAGGAGAAAAGAATCTCAGGGAGAGAGCACGCGGGTCTTAGTTAGGCAAGCCCAACTAAGCATGAATAGTTTAGTGCTCTTCCTCAGATGAAATGCCTTCAATTTCATCTCCGTCTCCCCCAGTTGCCATCCAGAAGGCTTTGGCCACCTTTTCTGCACGCATCCTTCTTTGCTCATGAGGAAGCATCGCAGCCTTGTCTTTCATTTCTTTTAAATTTGAAAACAGTCTTTCAAAATTCTCCAAATCTCCACCACCTGTAGTAAGACTTGCAAGTTCTCGAATATTCAGGTCTAACACGGGATCCACAATGCTATCGACCTGCCTGTCTACTGTGTTAGAGGCAGCCCCTCGAAGATCCAAGAGGGATTTGGTCCTCTCTGCTGCTGGAACACAGGGCTGCTTTGAGTGGCAGGTCTCTGCTGATCCAATGCTATGGTTTGCTCCAGTCAATGAGCTAAGACATTTAAGGCCTTGATTCCTTTCATTCTTCATCACTACATTGGACCAGACATTGGCATTCAAGGCTTGAACAATTCGCTTTACTCCTGTAGATTCTGGGAGGTCATCATCTTCCTCAGGCAACTCTTCCAGACTAAGTTCTACCAATTCAAAGCCATGTTTGATACACCACTCTTGAGCTTTCTGTTGGTTTACACTGTTTTCAGACACTCTATCGCAAACCAAGATCATCACCTCAGGTAACCGTGACTCTGCCAGAGGAAGCCAGGATGAAACACTATCAAGACCAGATTTTTGTGTGCTGTCAAAGTAAACCACAAATGCTTGGACAGACTCTGCAATCTCTGCGGTGATGAAAAGTGTTTGGCACCACGCACAGAATAGTAATAAATACTACTCGGCTGAGTAGTATTTATTATCAATGGTCCAGTGATAAAACCTCACAGCATCATTGGCAGTCACTTCCACAACAGCATCTTCTGTTCCAAGAATATGTTGCACCAGCCGGTCTGTGGAGAAAGTGGAGGAGCAGCTAGTAACGAGCATGCAGGGGACGCCTGCAGCCATCACTGTGCCCGTGAACCGGTTCCTTCCCAGGGCCACTCTGATTTTTTTGGGGGGGTAATTTCTATTGTTTTATCTTCAGAGTCACTTATGCTTTCCTCTGTCATATTCATCCTCCCCTTGAGTCTTTCCAGTGAGTCTTTAAATATCAAGACTATTATTATCGTTCTCAGTTTTATCATTTCCATTGTTTTATATTTTATATATCTTTGGCGAAATTTTCTATTTTTTCATTAGTCTCAAGAGTATTTGTAATTGCTTGATGAAGCATTTTTATGATGGCTACTTACATCTTCGTCAGATAATTCCAACATCTAATTCAACTCATTGTGGGCATCTGTTGATTGTCTTCTCATTCAAGGTGTGACTTGAAATGGCACCCCACTCCAGTATTCTTGGCTGGAAAATCCCATGGATGGAGTAGCCTGGTAGGCTGCAGTCCATGGGGTCACTAAGAGTCGGACACGACTGAGCGACTTCACTTTCACTTTTCACTTTCATGCATTGGAGAAGGAAATGGCAACCCACTCCAGTGTTCTTGCCTGGAGAATCCCAGGGACGGGGAGCCTGGTGGGCTGCCATCTATGGGGTCGCACAGAGTCAGACACGACTGAAGTGACTTAGCAGCAGCAGCAGTGATTATTTTATTATATCCTGAATATTTTGGATACTATGATTAAAAAAAACCTCTGGATCTTATTTAACTCTTCCATTTTAGCAGGCAGTTGCCATGTCTAGGTTTAACATGCAGGTCCTGGCCTAGTTTTGTGTGCTGTGGTTCCAGGGACAATTTAATTTTCAGAAGACTTAGTGTTATTCTGGTCTTTTTACTTTCCCTAGTTATGGTTGCACTTGCATCCAATTTGTTTTGGTACCACTAGTAGAAATTGAAAGAATTTCCTAGTGTCTGCATGATGCTGCTAGATTATGGGTAGGAGACACTGGCATGAAGGGGTGGAGAGCACTTTCTTCCTGGACTGCCCAGTGCCAGCAGTTATCACTGCTGATAATGCCCATGGGAGAGAAAAGCACCTACTTGAGTGCCTTCTGCTGCTGGATGAAGGCTAGAGAGCCAGTGGGTGCAGGCCACCTCCTGTCATTGGGTCAGTTGAGAAATGCTGGTTCACTGTGTTATTCCTCAAGTCCTAAGGTCCCAAGTCACTTAGGCTTCTACTTAATACCTTTCACAGACTTCTTACAAATATCTGTTGTGTTATTTCTAGAGTTTTTTTTTTTGGCCATATCAGAGAGAGGTAGGGAGAAATGAACCTCTGCCAACTTGTCTGGAACCAGAAGTCACCATTTATTATTCTAATAATTTATTGGTAGGGTTTTAAAATTTTTCTTATGTACCTAATCCTATTGCTTATGAATGTGCTCAGGTGCCTCAGTCATTTCTGACTCTACAACCCTATGGACTGTAGCCCGCCAGGCTCGTCTGTCCATGGGATTCTCCAGGCAACAATACTGGAGTGGGTTGCCATGCCCTCCTCCAGGGGATCTCCCTGACCCGGGGATCAAACCTGCAACTCCTACATCTCCTGCACTGCAGGCAAATTCTTTACACACTGAGCCAAGTGGGCTTATGAATAATGAGTTTAATTACTCTCTTTCTCATCTTTATATCTTTTCTTCAGCCTCTCTAATACATAGTAGAATAAAAGGCATGATGAGGGCATTCTAGTCTTGCTCCTGATCAGAAAGCAAAAGCTTTCAACATTTTGCTACTAAATATAATGTTTGCATGGTATTTCTGTGAGTACACATTATTCTATTAAACAATTTCCTTCTATTTTTTAGTTTTTTACATATAAATGAATGTTTAATTTTATTAAATGATACTTCTGCATCTGTCTCAGTTATGTTAACATCCACTGTTGATCACTATCTGGATCTAGGGCTGCCAGGTAAAATACAGGACATTCAGTTAAACTTGAGCTTCAGATAAACAAAATTAATTTTCAGGATAAATATGTTCAATATAGGGCTTCCCTGATGGCAGGAGATCCCTAGGATGGGAAGATCCCTCTGAGAAGAGAATGGCTACCCTCTCCAGTATTCTTGCCTGGAAAAATCCATAGACAGAGGAGCCTGGAGGGCTAGAGTTCATGGGATCAAAAAGAGTTGGACATGACTGAGCAACTAACACACATACACGTTCAATATAACTCTACTATAATTTTATAAGTAGTTCCCATGAAATTTATATGCTGAATCTGGCAACCTTCTTAGATTTATTATTTCATTAGGGACTTTGCAAAATGGGGATTGCTAATTTATCATTCTTTCTTCATTTACTAGCTACTATATACAGAAACATCTGTATACTAATATATATATACACTACTATACAGAGAAACATCCCTCATTAATTCCTTGGTTGCCCTGAGTTGCAAGTAATACAGAAAAAACAACTCAAATACTTCAGTTTTCAGACTTAGCTCTTTCTGAAGGCAAGCAAACATTGGGTGTGTGTGTCTGTGACAGGTTTTAAACATATTTGCTCTTTAAATTTCCACCTTTGACTAGTAGGAGCCTCCTTGATTTATAGTATGACAAGATGTTCCAGGCTCATCACAGTACACTTCCTCACCAAACCCAGAAATCAGCCATTTCTCAAAGAGCTTTGATTCCTACTAGTTTACCGAATTATATTTGGAGACCATAATCTGGGCACTGGACACAGAATTATCTTTTTGTTTAAATTTTTTTAAAATTTCGGAGTTTCGTTCGTAGCAGAGCAGCTCCCTCGCTGCGATCTACCGAAAGTCAGCCCTCCCCACAAGGGTTTGTAGCCGCACTAGCGGCGGCGGGACCCTGGAGTCGGTTCGTTTTTACCTCTCCCGACTGGCGCCCCCCTACCCATACCCAGCGGCGTCCTCGGCCCACCTTCGGCGGCTACCCTGGTCCGCGCGACAGGAGCGATGGCAGGGCTCGCGCGCAGGTCCCCGGACTCGCCCGCGCCCGTGGGTCTAGGGAGGCGTCCGTCCAGCCTAAGCCGGGGCCTCAGGTCCAGCGGCGCGACCACGCCGGAGGAAGGGCGAGGGGGAGGGGGCGGCCCTCGTGGGACCTCTGGGCCTCAGCGCCTCGCCCCCTCCCCTCCCGGCCGGGGGCCACGCCCAGGCGCTGCGACGCAGAAAGGGGAGAAGCTGGGGGCAGAGCCGAGAGGCGACGAAACGTGAGGCTATAAGCATCCGCGCCGCAGGTCCTCTGCCACCCCTGGAGCGGGGGCACAGGGGGCGGTCGCGGCCCTTTGATCTCGTTGGAAAAAAAAAAAAGAGAGAAAGAGAGAAATGTATAAAACATTTGCACGATTCCAAAGCCCAGGTTTTATAATGAGGTATATTCCCAGAGGTCTAGCTGCAGTCTCTGTGCCCTCTTATCACGTTTCTTCTTCTGGCTTCCCAGGTGGTCAAGAATCCGCCTGCCAATGCAGGAGACACGGGTTCCATCCCTGATCCGGGAAAATCCCACATGCCACAGGACAGCTAAGCCCCGGAGCCAGCAACTATTGAGCTTGCAGAACCACAGCTACTGAGTCCTCACACTGCAACTACTCAGGTCTGCGCACCCTCTTAGAGCCTGTGCTCTGCAACAAGAGAAGCCACCCCAATGAGAAACCTGCCCTCTGCAACTTGAGAATAGCCCCCGCCTTCCTTCTATGGGGTCGCACAGAGTCGGACACGACTGAAGCGACTTAGCAGTAGCAGTAGCCACAACTAGCTGAGAAGGCAATGGCACCCAACTCCAGTACTTTTGCCTGGAAAATCCCAGGGACGGAGGAGCCTGGTAGGCTGCAGTTCATGGGGTCGCTAGAGTCGGACATGACTGAGCCATTTCACTTTCTCTTTTCACTTTCATGCATTGGAGAAGAAAATGGCAACCCACTCCAGTGTTCTTGCTTGGAGAATCCCAGGGACGGGGAAGCCTGGTGGGCTGCCGTCTATGGGGTCGCACGGAGTCGGACACGACTGACGCAACTTAGCAGCAGCAGCAGCAGCAGCCACACTAGAGAAACACCTGCACAGCAATGAAGACCCAGTACAGCCAAAAATTAAAAGAAAAAGAACTGCTTGAAAAAAGATTTCTTATTTTCACCTATAAATAACTATATTTATGGGATCTTTATTCATTTCCATTGTTTCTCTTTGAAAATACACAAACGTATGTATGTGTGTATTTGCATTTCCCTTCTTTCTTACATGAAAGGTAGCATGTTGCACACACCATCCTACACTTTACTATTTTGTGTAACACTTTATCATGGCGATCATACCATAACAACATGTAAAGATCTCCATTCTTTTTTAGAGTTGCATAGTACTCTACTGTGTAAATATACCTTAAGTTTATTCAATCATTCCACTACTGATTTGGATATTTTGGCTTCAAGTATTTTTCTGTTACAAAAAGTACTACTATAAACACCCTTGTACTTTCATTATTTGTATTTTTGTCACTGTATCTTTGATAGAACCCTAGAAATGAGAGTAAAATGAGAATTTCTGAATCAAGGGAATATGTAAGTTCATTAGAAGTGAGATTGATATGTAAAAAGCTACATGTATGTGACTTTTCTGGAGATTACCAGATCCTCCTCCACATGAGTGAAAGTCATTCAGTTGTTTCTGACTCTTTGTGACCCCATGAACTGTAGCCCGTCAGGCCCCTCTGTCCATGGGATCCTCCAGGCAAGAATAGTGGAGTGGGTTGCCATGCCCTCCTCCAGGGGATCTTGCTGACCCAGGGATCAAACTCAGGTCTCCTGCATGTAGGGGGACTCTTTAAGGTTTGTACTATTTTTCATTCCCACCAGCAATATGAGGGTGCCAGTTTCCCCACAACATTACAACAAAGTATGTTGTCAATCAGATAAAGAAATTATATCTCAATGTAGTTTTATTTTGCATTTTTTAAGTATTATAAGAGGTCAAGCATCTGCTCATTTGTTTAAGGACTTGTGTTTTCTGTGAATTCTGTTCTTTTGTCGTTTTACTTTCCTTGTTGTATTTTTTGCTATGCAAAAGTTTATCATTATGTAGTCAACTGTATGTATGGAAGAAGGCAATGGCACCCCACTCCAGTAATCTTGCCTAGAAAATCCCATGGACGGAGGAGCCTGGTGGGCTACAGTCCATGGGGTCGCTATGAGTCAGACATGACTGAGTGACTTCACTTTCACTTTTCACTTTCACACAACGGAGAAGGAAATGGCAACCCACTCCAGTGTTCTTGCCTGGAGAATCCCAGGGATGGCAGAGCCTGGTGGGCTGCTGTCTATGGGGTCACACAGAGTCAGACACGACTGAAGTGACTTAGCAGCAGCAGTCAACTGTATCTTTTCTTTTACTGCTTCTACATTCTGAATCACAGTTAGCAACTTTTGCCCACTTGAAGATTATAAATCAAGTCATTGTTTTCATTTAGGATTTTCATAGTTTCATCTTTTAAAATTCAGATCTCTGAGTCTTTTAAAATTTATTCTGATGTATAGTGTAAGGAGTAGATTCAATTTGATCTTTTTCCATATGATTATCCACTTAGCCCAGTACTTATTAAATAAATCCTTCTTCCCTCCAGTGGTTTGAGATGCAACCTTTATTATATACTAAATTTCTATATGCACTTGGGTCTGCTTTCTGAATTTTCTACTATTTTTGGTATATCCATTCATGTGCTAATTCCTCATTGTTGTAATTACAGAAGTTTTATATTATGTTTAACTCTCTGGTCGTACCTACCTGTCATGGTCCTTTTTCTAAGAGCTTTCCTAGCTGTGCTTGTTTACTCTTTCAAATATGTTTTTATAATCAACTTTTCTAATTCTACATAAAAACCTGATGATAGTTTTGAGGGAGTTCCACTGCATTTATAAATTAACTTGGAAAGAATTACTATATTATGCGAGACTTCTATTCACAGAAGTTGGCCTTCCATTCATTCATGTTTACTTTTCGTCTTTTATGAGTATTTATAATTTTCCTCATATAAGTTTTACAGGTTTCTTGCTAAGTTTCTGCCTGGGTGTTTTATTATCCTTACTGTTTGCTCTTGTGTATAGGGTGTGCTCTTTTGTGACCTCTTCTGACTGGATACTGCTGAAGGCTGTTGATTTCTGTGTATTAATTGTGTGTCATGCTACTTCACTAAATTCTCCTGTTCATGGTTGCTGTTCACCAATTCTTTTTATTTATTTTTTACTTTGGCCACACCGTGTAGCATGCGGGATCTTAGTTTCCTGACCAAGGATCAAACCCGTGCCCTCTGCATTGGGAGTTCAGAGTCTTAAACACTTGACCTCCAGGAAAGTCCCTTCACTGATCCTCTTATAATCATATTATCATCAAATAGAGGTAGTTTCCAGTACTCATGCCCCTTAATTGGAGGCATAGAGTTAAAAGAACGGGGAAGGCAATGGCACCCCACCCCAGTACTTTTGCCTGGAAAATCCCATGGACAGAGGAGCCTGGTAGGCTCCAGTCCATGGGGTCGCTAAGAGTCGGACACGACTGAGCGGCTTCACTTTCACTTTTCGCTTTCATGCATTGGAGAAGGAAATGGCAACCCACTCCAGTGTTCTTGCCTGGAGAATCCCAGGGACAGGGGAGCCTGGTGAGCTTCCGTCTATGGGGTCGCACAGAGTCGGACACGACTGAAGCGACTTAGCAGCAGCAGCAGCAGCAGTTAAAGGAACTGAAGATAGAGGGCAACCTAATCAAAATACTATCCCCCTCTCCTTGTGTCAGGAGACAGGTTTCACCAATTAACCCCATTCTCTAAATCTCTGCTCCCACACATCATTGTATAATCATGTTCAATTTCTTTAAAATACATATGTACATGCACACACACACACACACACACACCTTTTCTAACAATGCATTCTGCCCTATATGAAGCCCTCTAACTCTCCTTTCCATAGAGGCAAGTTTCTTGAAAGAGCTGTGTACACTCACTGACTCAACTTTCTATATTTTTCTACATTCTTCAGCCCTTACAGTCTAGTTTTCACCCCACCACTTCACTGAGTTTACACCAGCCAAGGTCGCCAATAACCACTGTAATTAAATCCAGAGGATATCTTTCTGCTCTGGTGTGATCTCTCACAACTTGTTTTTTAAATTTTCTCCCTCTACTCGTTTCTCTGACAGCACATACTTACATGCATGTGTGTGTGCATGCACGCAAGTTTCCATCTAACCCCTCGGGTTGCAACTTTCAAGCTCCTTATCCTCTGCCACCACTCATCTTCAAGCCTCTATCACGTTGCCTCTTACATTCTACACTCTTTCTAAGCCTTCTCAAACCTTTTCCTGGTTTCGGATACCACCATAAGGTGACTCATACCTTGTAATGATTCTAAATGACCTCCTGCTTTTGTTATATTTCTTATTGTAAATAAGATACCATCCAGAAGTTATCAATATTCACTATTTACCACCATATAATGGCTGAGATGTAAAAACTAAGTCACTGGTGCTAGGCCAACATAAGTACAGTGATAAGGGACATGGCACAGTAATTCTTGATAACAGGGGTACAAGTTCAGGAGAAAAATCAATGATTCTACACCAAGAGAGGATTTTGAAAATTTTAAGAATAGCTCTCCTTTGAGTTCCAGATGGTGTGTCTGTCTACTGGATACCTACTGGGTATCTCAAAGTCACTTCAAACTTAGTATATCCCAAACCTCACTGTCTCGCTCCACCTACCTAGGTTCTTCTCTTATTCTTAATCTCAGTGAATGATGCCACCATTGGCATCAGTTCTCCAGAAAACCAAGAGTAAAATGCCTGTTTAATTTTTTTAAGTTAATATACAGTATGTGTTGGTGTTAGTAACTCAGTTGTGTCTGACTCTTTGTGACCCCGTGGACTGTAGCTTGCCCAGCTCCTCTGTCCATGAAATTTTCCAAGCAAGAATACTGGAGTGGGTTGCCTCAAATTCATCTACTTATTTCCAAGTCCCTGGTGGCTCAGACAGTAAAGAAACTGCCTGCAATGCAGGAGACCCATGTTTGATCCTGGGGTTGGGAAGATTCCCTGGAGAAGGGAACATTTACCCACCCTAGTCTTCTTGCCTGGAGAATTCCATGGACAGAGATCTGGTGGGCTACAGTCCATGAGGTCACAAAGAGTTGGACAAGACTGAGCTACTAACACTTTCATTTCTTTCTTCTTCTCAACTGCCATCTTACTAATGGATTCACATAGCCATTGCTCAAAGTCTTTTCCCCTTTGAATCCATATCTGTACTGCAATAAGAGTGATCATCCTAAACAAGTAAAATCTTGTCATCTCCCAGCTTAAAACCCTTCAGTGCTTGTCCCTTACATTTAGGATAGATTTTAAACTCCTTACATAATATTCAAGACTGCAAATTATGCCTCCAGCTCTTCTTTCCTATTTCAACTCATCTCTCCTGGTCCCCTTTTTGTCTCATACACATACTCTCACTTGCCCTGCTTCTCTTTTAGTCTGGAATGCCCTCCCTCACTGATCTAATTCCTACTTACTCTTCAGGTCTCTTTGGCTTTAACCTCCTGGCTGGGTTAAGTGCCATCCATTTTTATTCTTGTTATTCCTGTAGGAGACCCACAAATGCTTCCCTTATCTTTTCTCTTAGTAGAGTGCTTTTCAAAGTGGATCTGGAGATCCCTGCATCTCCTCAACCCTTTCAGGGGGTCCCCTGGGTCAAGCTTATTTTCATAGAAAAACTAAGATGTTATTCAGATTTTACATTATGTTAAAAATCTGCAAAAACAATGGCAGGTAAAAATCCTGTCTCTTGGGAGTTCCTTGATGGTCTGGTGCTTAAGAATCCACCTTGCATGCAGGGGACGTGGGTTTGATCCCTGGTCAGGGAACTAAGATCCCATATGCCGAGGAGCAACTAAACTCTCACGCTGCATCTACTGAGCCTGTGAGTTCCAGAGCTGGCACGTCACAACTAGAGAGTCCATGTGCCACAGTTACTGAAGCCTGGGTGCCAAAAGTACAGAGTCTATGTGCCACAACAAAAGATGCACAGGACTTAACGAAGATCCTGTGTACTGCAACTAAGAAAAACTCCTTCTTCTTGCAAATCAAGGCAGCGGCACCCAACATCCTAGAAATGCTTGTATTCTATACAAGCACTCACAGCAAAAAGCAAACAATAATATCCAGTTTTTAAATTATTAATTCTACCAAATCTCTACCCTTGAGTACATGTCATTTTCATATACTGCATGACAAAATGCAAGGTTGATATAAAGCTACATATATATGATGACTGTCTCAAGAAAAAGCATTTGTTTGATTACTTGAGTTATGAACTGTACTGCCAGCTTTTGTCATTGCGTAACTTTTTTTTTTACATTGAAAGAACAATTTTAAAACCATAGACTTGATTATCTGGCAGATACTTTCTGAAAAAAAACAAAGTGAGACTCTACTTTAAGGAGAATAACTGACTGAATTTGTAACATGATAAAATTTGAATCTTCAAGGAAAAACACATATCTGCCACCTTGTGTCTACCAACTTTCTAAATATTTACAGACTTTCTGATAAGATCAATGTGGATACTCATGGCTATGATTTTTTCGATATTATATAATGAAATGTTTCAACATTTTTGAAAATTTTAATAACTCACTAAAGCAATAATTTCCAGTTATTTGGTGCATGATGGTATAAAACAGTGAACAGGTAAAAGATGTACTCAAGGGCTTCCCTGGTGGCTCAGTGGTAAGAAATCTGCCTGCCAATGCAGGAGATGTATGTTTGATCCCTGATTGGGGAAGATCCCACATGCTGCAGGGCAACTGAGCCCCTGCTGCTGCTGCTGCTAAGCGGCTTCAGTGGTGTCCAACTCTGCGACCCCATGGACGGTATGTAGCCCATCAGGCTCCTCTGTCCATGGGATTCTCCAGGCAAGAATACTGGAGTGGGTTGCTGTTCCCTTCTCCAGGGGATCTTCCCCACCCAGGGATCGAACCCTCATCTCTTATGTCTCCTGATTTGGCAGGTGGGTTCTTTACCACTAACCACCTGGGAAGCCCACCTAAGCCCTGTGCCACATAATATTTTTATAATATTTTAAATGTTTATATAATCATATTTATGATATTTATATAATATTTTTAGTAAATCTTTTAAATATACCTCTGTAACTGCTTATACATGTGAAGCCAGATTTTCCTAATGTACTTCACCAAAAACAATGCTTCACAATACACTGAATGCAGAAACAGATACCAGGATTCAACTGTTTTCAATTAAGCAGAACATAAAAGATACTTGAAAAACTCAAAATAATGTCACTCTTCTCGGCTGATTTTGTGCGTGTGTTTCCTTATGGTTCTCATTAAGATTGGCCAAGCCTACTATAAGTAAACTCTCACTGATTACAACTAAAAGTTCTAGCCAGAAAACGGAAAGCAACTTCCTGAGAACCCTGGAAAGTAATTGAGAGAAGGCAGGTTGGGAAGGGAAGTCAAAATCCGAAAAATTACTGATATGGGGGTAAAGTTTTGTGGGTTTTTTTACCTTCCTATATCTTCCTACTTTAACCAATGAAAAATGAAAGTGTTAGTTGCTCAGTTGTATCTGACTCTCTGTGACTCAATGGAATGTAGCCCACCCAGCTCCTCAGTCCATGGAATTCTCCAGGCAAGAATACTGGAGTGGGTAGCCATTCACTTCTCCAGGGAATCTTTCCAACCCTGGGATGGAACCCAGGTCTCTTGAATTGCAGGCAGATTCTTTACTGTCTGACCACTAAGGAAGCCCAATTTTAACCAGATGGTGATCCAAATCCCAGATCAGGGCAGCAAACAAAGGCATAAAAATTTTAAGAAACTCTCTTTTCAGTCAGAGGACAGGGAAGGATCATCTATTAGCAGCAAGTGTATGGGGGAGAGGGGAGGAGGTGTTGGGGAAACCAATACAGTATTAAATGAAACAACTCAAACTCAAAAGAAGGCAAAAAGGGGAAAAGATAAGAACAAAACACAGGGGGAGCAAACAGAAAACAAATAATAAAATGATAGATCCAAGTCCAATTTATTAATAATTGCACATAAATGAATGACACATACCAAATAAAGGCAGAGATTGTCAGGTTAGATTAAAATTGTATGCTGTCTGGACTTCCTTGGTGGTCCAGTGGTTAGGAATCTGCCTGCCAATGCACAAGAGATGGGTTTGATCCCTGGTCCCAGAAGATCCTGCATGCTGAGGGGCAACTAAACTGATGCTACACAACTACTGAAGCCACGGCCTAGAGCCCACGCTCCACAACAGAAGAAGCCACCACAGTGAGAAGCCTGTGCACTGGATCTAGAGAGGAGCCCCCACTCCCTGCAACTAGAAAACACCCTTGCACAGCAGCAAAGAAGACCTAGTGCAGTCAAAGGTAAATAAATACAATTAAAAAAAAAAAAAGAAAAACTATGGTGTCTGATTTTAGGAGTGACTTCAGCATCATGGCAGCTTAAGACACTCCCTTTGTCTCTCCCCTTCAATCTACAACCAGTAAAACATCCATAACTCAGCAAAGGTGCCTCTTCGCAACACAGCAGGATGCCAGAGAATTCCTCAGAAGTGTGCATCTGAAGGTGGGTGGATTGGAACACACAGAGGAAGCAGAAGAAGGGGGACAGCCAAGGTCATTCCTGACCTAATCCCTGGAACCTGGCCACTGTGGCCGATCTCGCTGAGAAACCAGTGGCATCAGGGGAGACAGTGCCCGTGACAACAGCCTCCCAGCTGCAGCAATGCTCGAAGCCACAGGGAATCACACAGCAGCAGCAGCAGGGCCTCTGACCCTGTCCATTCAGCTACAAAGGGACCCATAACTCCAGTGCCTGCCCTGTCTGCAGCAGCAGAGCCCACCAACCTGATCACTCTGGTCATGGCAGAGATGCTTGCCACCCTGGATCCCACCTGTGGCAGAGCCAGGAGACCCCAGACAAGATGGAGGCATGTACCCTCCCAGTGCCCCAGGTGGTGATGCCAGCAACGTTGGCAGCAGCAAGGCACCAAAAAACAGCAACAGTGAGGGCACAAGGGGCACCACAAACAGAGGTAGTGGAGAACTGAAAGTTGTTTCATTGATAAGTCATGTCTGACTCTTGCCACCCCAATGGAATGTAGCCCAGCCGGCTGCACCCACCGGGCTCCTCCTCCATCCATGGGATTCTTCAGGCAAGAATACTGGAGTGGGTTGCCATCCTGCCTCCAAGGGACCTTCCTGACCTAGGGATTGAACCTGCATCTAAGAGTGGAAAGTGCTCATTCTCAAATATTCAATTATACATTGAATATTTGAGAATGAGCACCCAGAATTGGGGGTCCCTGGTGGCTCTGATGTAAAGAATCTGCCTGCAATGCAAGAGACTCGGGTTCAATCAAGGGAACAGATACCCACTCCAGTATTCTTGCTTGGAGAATTCCATGGACAGAGGAGCCTGGTGGGCTACAGTCCATGGGGTCCAGAGAGACAGGACTAAGTGACTAATACTTTCACTTTCATAACCAGAGGTGGCTCAGGTAAGAGAACTCCAAAGCTTGTACTATTGCACCACCTACTGGAAGACACAAGTTGTTGTTCAGTTGCACAGTTGCGTCTGACTGTGATCCCATGGACTGCAGGAGGCCAGGCCTCCCTGTTAATCACCATTTCCCAAAAATTGCCCAAGTTCATGTCCATTGATTCAGTGATGCCATCCAGCCATCTTATCCTCTGATGCCCTCTTCTCCTTCTGCCCTCAATCTTTCCCAGCATCAGGGACTTTTCCAATGTATCGGCTGTTCCCATCAGGTGACCAAAATACTGGAGCTTCAGCATCAGTTCTTCCCATGAATATTCAGGGTTGATTTCCCTTAGGATTGACTGGTTTGATCTCCTTGCCGTCCAAGGGACTCTCAGGAGTCTTCTCTAGCACCACAGTTTGAAGGCATCAATTCTTCAACACTCTGCCTTCTTTACGGTCCAGTTGTCACAACCATATGTGACAACTGGGAAGACCATAGCCTTGACTACACAGACCTTTGTCAGTAGCATAATGTCTCTTCTTTTCAACACAGTCAGTTTTGTCATAGTTTTACTGCTGAGAAGCAATTGTCTTTTGATGTCATGACTGCAGTCACCATCCACAGTGATTTTAGAGCCCAAGAAGAGGAACTTCATCACTTCTTCCACCTCCTCCCCTTCTATTTGCCATGAAGTAATGGGGCTAGATGGCATGATCTTAGTTTTTTTTAATATTTAGCTTTAAGCCAGCTCTTTCACTCTCCTCCTTTATCCCCATCACAAGAAAGGCCTCTTATTGCTAACGTTGAATCCTTACAACCAAGTATAAGGAAAACAAGTTTTACCTAAAGGAGTTGTTCAACTGCTCCAAATGCGTCAGCTAAGAACAATGTATCAGCTAAGGAACAACATATCAAGCACCTTGAAGAACCATGGTAACACAGTATTACAAAAAGAAAGTAGCAATTCTCCAGAAACCAAACTTAAAGTCACAGAATACTGCTATCTAATTAATAGAGAATTCAAAATACTTGTCATGAAGAAACTCAGTGAGCTGCAAGAAAACTCAGAAAAGCAGTTTGGTAAACTTAGCAATAAAAATAATGAACAGGAAGAATACTTTACCAAGGAAATTGAAACTCAAAATAATAATAATATTATTATTATTCTGTTCGAAACAGAACTGGACCTGAAGGACTCAATAGATGAGATGAAGAACCATTAGAACACATTGGAAACAGAGCAGACCACATGGAAGACAGCTCGAAGACAGAAATCTAGAAATGACACAGATAGAAGAGGAGAGATAATTAAGATATTTAAGGGATTACTCAGTTTTTCTGAGTTGTCCCAAGTATGCTGCTGCTGCTAAGTCACTTCAGTCATGTCCAACTCTGTGCGACCTTATGGACCAGAGCTCACCAGGTTCCTCTGTCCATGGGATTCTCCAGGTAAGAATACTGGAGTGGGTTGTCATTTCCTTCTCCAGGGGATCTTCCTGACCCAGGGATCGAATCCAGGTCTCCTGCATTGCAGGCGGATTCTTGGATTCTTTACCAGCCGAGATACCAGGGAAGCCCAAGAATACTGGAGTAGGTTGTCATTTCCTTCTCAAGGGCATCTTCCCCAACCCCAGGGTTCGAACCCGTGTCTCTTGCATATCCGGCACTGGCAGGCAGATTCTTTACCACTAGAGCCACCTGAAAGCCATGGGTGTGTTCGCTTTGTGCAAATCTTTTGAACGGTACACTAACGATATGTATACGTCTCTGTACTTGAATACAAAGTTTACTTAACAAAACTGTAGCTGGTGTGATAAGCAGCAGTGTTTTTCCGCCGCCGGAAGCACAGGCTTTGTAGACAGAAGATCTGGGCCCCCGCGCTCTAGTTTCTTTCACAGCGAAAGAGGGAACATAATGTCTGTCAAGATTCAATGGGTTGAGCACGTAAAACTTAAGCAACAGGGCCTGGTATAGGTCTGCAGGTCTCCTGCGTGACCCAACTCTTGGCACCGCTGCTTCACTTTCTCCATCCGTAAAGAGTGGGTTCTACTCGATTCGCGGCTACCTGTAATGGCGGGTTTGGAGCTCCTCACCCCGGGTCTGGAGCCGGGTAAAGGGTGTCACCCTTTACGAGTAGCCTTGGTCTTCCTGGCTCCGCGCGGAGGGCAATCCTCGGCTGCAGCCCACGTGGAAACCCCGTTAAAGACCCCCCCCCCCCCCCATTCTCGGAACCCTGCCCAAGCCTCTAAACAAGAAAGAGCACTTGGCCAGATTTGACAGATCTCTAAGAAATCCCCCAGTTTGAAAACCAATGCGTCAGGATGGGGGACACATGTATACCTGTGGCAGATTCATTTTGATATATGGCAAAACCAATACAATATTGTAAAGTTAAATAAAATAAAATTTAAAAAAGAAAGAAAGAAAGAAAACCAATGCGGGCAGCGCCGCCTGCTGTCACGAAAACCAGCGCCGGAAAAAGCCGCGCGAGACTGCGGCCCCGCGCTCTATTGCCGACGCGCACCTCCCGGGGCCCGCCGGCGCGCCCGCGAGGTACAAAGTGCGCAGGAGCAAGTCTTGGGGGCGGAGCTCAGGACGAAGCCGCCCTGCACTTTACCTTCCGCGCCCATTCTGCCTTCTCTCAGCGATGTCTTAAACTACGTTTCCCAGAACCCATCCAGGCCTTGCTTTCCGGTGGCGTCAGCGGAAGCGGTGACTGGATTAGGCCGGGCCACACAGAGGCCGGCTTGGTCACTATGGAGGAGATAGGTATCCTGGTGGAGAAAGCTCAGGTCCGGTGGGGCCTGGGTCGCGGGGAGAGGGCGAAGCCGACCTGGTTGGGATTCCGAGTGACTTTGGGGATCCAGGAGTGGGTCTGAGTGATTTCGGAGGCCTCAGTGTAGAGCTTCGTGCCGATCCGAGGCCTGGGCTGGGTGTTTGGGTGGCTGAGTGATGATAGTAGGGCTTGGGCAGCGGGGCTGGGGAAACGGTGACGCTAGAGGTTCTTTGGGGCTGAATGATTTCGAGGTTTAGGTGGAATGCTGTGACATAGCTAGGCCCGGTGGCATTAGGGGTGGGTCGGGTGGTGAGTGATGTATGGGATTCGGCCATGGGGCCGAATGATATATGAGGCTGAGCTGGAGAGCTGACTGATATTTGGGGCTTAGTTGGTGTTGGAGCGCCAAGTAATATCTGTGATCTGGCCGAGTGATGTTTGGGGCCTGTCTGGGAGCTGGGTGACATAAGGGCCTAATGTGAGTTGGAGTTCATGAGGGATATTTGGGGGGTAACTGAGTAATACCAGGACTGTATGAAGGCATGGTGACTTTCACCATCAATTGAGACATCCCTGTAGTATTTCGAACCTGTTGAGGGGGGCTGGAGGGGCATTGGGGTCTGATAAGGAGTTGAGCAGACATATAGGCCCTAGATGGGAGTTGGGACATTGAGGACATGTTACAAGTGGCATTTGATACCAGAAGATCTGTTTGGAAGGCTGTGTGACTGAGGAGTTTGTTAGGAGCTGGGTGACTTCAGGAACCTCTTTAGGGGGCTGAGAAGTTCCCAGGATCTATTTAGGGTGCTGAATGATGTCAGGAACCTATTAGGGGCCAAGTGACTTCATGATGAAGTGGGGAGGGGGCTTTAGATTCTTTCATAAGGGGACTTTCCAACCTGAGTTTCCTTCCGTGGTCTAGGATGAGATCCCAGCCCTGTCTGTGTCACGGCCCCAGACTGGCCTGTCCTTCCTGGGGCCTGAGCCAGAGGACCTGGAGGACCTCTACAGCCGCTACAAGGTACATTCAAAGCCAGTTCGCAAAATATCAATGTTGTTGTTGTTGTTAGTCACTAAGTCCTGTCTGACTCTTTGTGACCCCATGGACTGGAGCCCACCAGGTTCCTATGTTCATGGGATTTCCCAGGCAAAAATACTGGAGTGCAATACAGGGGCTCAGTAATAACCTGAAGGGGTGATATGGGGAGGGAGGTTCAAGAGGGAGGGGACATGTGTGTACTTATGGCTGATTCATGTTGATATTTGGCAGAAAACAACAAAATTATATAAAGCAATTATCCTTCAATTAAAAAATAAATAAAGAATACTGGAGAAGGTTACCATTTCCTTTTCCAGGGGATCTTTACCAGGGAATAAGAACCTGTTGTATAGTGCAGGGAACTGTAGTCTATACTGTGTAATGGGCTAAATGGGAAAAGAAACTAAGAAAAAAGACTGGGTATATGTATAACTGATTCACTTTGACGTGTACCTGAAACTAACACAACATTGTAAATCAACTATATGCCAATAGAAAAAAAATTAACAAAACCAGTCTGGACCCTGCACAGGGCCCAGCATCCCATACTTCCCCTCCCTTCATTCCTTGGTTCAGCAAGGCCTGGAACCATCCCCTGCTTCTCCACTGTCTGCTCACAGAAGCTGCAGCAAGAGCTGGAGTTCCTGGAGGTGCAGGAGGAGTATATCAAGGATGAGCAAAAGAATCTGAAGAAGGAATTCCTCCATGCCCAGGAAGAGGTGAAACGAATCCAGAGCATCCCATTGGTTATCGGGCAGTTTCTGGAGGCTGTGGATCAGAATACAGCAATCGTGGGCTCCACCACAGGTGCGTGGTGGAGGTGGGAGTGAGGGGGGTGTGGTTTACCTATCTGTCCATTCAACAGCTGTTAACTATTTCCTGCCATGTGCCAGGAACTTACAAGGGCAAACAAGGGAAGATGGTGTAATAGTGTTTTTCAGAGTATTTTCAGTCTGATGCAAAAGTAGAAATATATTTTACGTATTTTACATTCTCTCCCTTTCTTTCTCCTCTATAAGTATGTATATATAACTGATACAGTAAAAGTTTGACCAAAGGATACTTAGCTTCACTGTGGTGTGATACTCTAATTAGTTTTCCATTCTGTTCCAGTCTGTTTTGTTTTAAACAGCATTCTGGTCATGACTATCTAAAATGATTTCACAGCTACTACTGAGTTGAGTTGAGTTCAGTTCAGTTCAGTCGTTCAGTCATGTCCGATTCTTTGCGACTCCATGAACTGCAGCACGCCAGGCCTCCCTGTCCATCAGCAACTCCTGGAGTCTCCCCAAACTCATGTCCATTGAGTCAGTGATGCTGTCCAACCATCTCATCCTCTGTCATCCCCTTCTCCTCCTGGCTTCAATCTTTCCCCGTATCAGGGTCTTTTCAAATGAGTCGGCTCTTCGCATCAGGTGGCCAAAGTATTGGGGGTTCAGCTTCAACATCAGTCCTTCCAGTAAACACCCAGGACTGATCTCCTTTAGGATGGACTGGTTAGATCTCCTTGCAGTCCAAGGGACTCTCAAGAGTCTTCTCCAACACCACAGTTCTAAAGCATCAATTCTTTGGCGCTCAGCTTTCTTTATAGTCCAGCTCTCACATCCATACATGACTACTGGAAAAACCGTAGCCTTGAATAGACGGACCTTTGTTAGCAAAGTAATGTCTCTGCTTTTTAATATGTTGTCTAGGTTGGTCCTATCTTTCCTTCCAAGGAGTTAAGTGTCTTTTAACTTCATGGCTGCAGTCACCATCTTCAGTGATTTTGGAACCCCAAAAATAAAGTCTGACACTATTTCCACTGTTTCCCCATCTATTTCCCATGAAGTGATAGGACCAGATGCCATGATCTTAGTTTTCTGAATCTTGAGCTTTAAGCCAACTTTTCACTCTCCTCCTTCACTTTCATCAAGAGGCTCTTTAGTTCTTCTTCGCTCTTTGCCATAAAGGCGGTGTCATCTGCATATCTGAAGTTATTGATATTTCTCCTGGCAATCTTGAGTCCAGCTTGTGCTTCATCCAGCCCAACGTTTCTCATGATGTACTCTGCATATATGTTAAATAAGCAGGGTGACAATATACAGCCTTGACATATTCCTTTTCCTATTTGGAACCAGTCTGTTGTTCCATGTCCAGTTCGAACTGTTGCTTCCTGACCTGCATACAGGTTTCTCAAGAGGCAGGTCAGGTGGTCTGGTATTCCCATCTCTTGAAGAATTTTCCACAGTTTATTGTGATCCACACAGTCAAAGGCTTTGGCATAGTCAATAAAGCAGAAATAGATGTTTTTTTGGAACTCTCTTGCTTTTTCGATGATCCAGTGGATGTTGGCAATTTGATCTCTGGTTCCTCTGCCTTTTCTAAAACCAGCTTGAACATCTGGAAGTTCACGGTTCACGTATTGCTGAAGCCTGGCTTGGAGAATTTTGAGCATTATTTTACTAGCGTGTGCTGCTGCTGCTGCTAAGTCACTTCAGTCATGTCCGACTCTGTGCGACCCCATAGACAATAGCCCACCAGGCTCCCCCGTCCCTGGGATTCTCCAGGCAAGAACACTGGAGTGGGTTGCCACTGCCTTCTCCAGTGCATAAAAGTGAAAAGTGAAAGTGAAGTCGCTCAGTTATGTCCGACTCTGTGCGACCCCATGGACTGCAGCCTACCAGGCTCCTCCATCCATGGGATTTTCCAGGCAAGAGTACTGGAGTGGGTTGCCATTGCCTTCTCCACTAGCGTGTGAGATGAGTGCAGTTGTACAGTAGTTTGAGCATTGTTTGGCATTGCCTTTCTTTGGGACTGAGTTGGGATGTGCAATTTGACATAGGTGAAGTGAGATTGGGCTCTGGTTGCTGCTGCTGCTAAGTTGCTTCAGTCGTGTCCGACTATGCAACCCCATAGACGGCAGCCCATCAGGCTCCCCACTCCCTGGGATTCTCCAGGCAAGGACACTGGAGTGGGTTGCCATTTCCTTCTCCAATGCATGAAAGTGAAAAGTGAAAGTGAAGTCGCTCAGTTGTGTCCGACTCTTGGCGACCCCATGGCCTGCAGCCTACCAGGCTCCTCCATCCATGGGATTTTCCAGGCAAGAGTACTGGAGTGGGGTGCCATTGCTTTCTCCGGGCTCTGGTTAGGACTCAGTTATTATGTAAGAGCTGCTGTTATTAACATGGGTCTAGGTGCTGCCTTCATGATGGTCATTGTTTCTGCGTCTTACCTGTCTTTTCTTGCTTCTGGCCTCTGCTCCTCTAGATCAAGCCATATGATTGTAAAGCTTATGGGGAAAGGTGTGTGACTGGACTCTGGAGTTGGTAGTGAAGGGAGGGAGAGATCCAAAGTGAGTGTGTCTTTGATCTGTTGGACTCGGGGACAGTGGCTGTCCCTGAGATGGCAACATGGGCAGAAAAGCAGCCTTGTTGAGAGAGTGAGGGCAGCCTGGGACATCACAGGGAAATGTCTGGGAGGCTACAGGACAGCCAAGTCTGGAGGTCAGGAGAAAGACTGAGGCTGGAAGGGGATGTGTGTGTCACTACCATAACTGTAGAACGTGGACTGGGGAGGTGAGATAGAGGAGTCTGGGCAAGCAAGAGTCTGTGGCAGAGATCTCGATGGGAAAAGAGGAATTCCCTGCTGGTCTAGTGGTAAAGAGTCCACAAGTTCAAGCCCTGGTCCAGGAATATTCCACATGCTGCAGGGCAACTAAGCCCATGCACCACAACTACTGAAGCCCATGTGCCCTAGAGTCCGTGCTCTGCACTAGAGAATAGCCCCTGCTCACTGCAAGTAGAGAAAGCTCTCTTGTAGAGAAAGCAACAAAGAGTCAGTGCAGCCATAAACAAATAAATAAATAAATTAGATGGGAGAGGTTGGTGCTGAATCAGGGCAGGATCCCTGGGGAGGAGGGGAGGGATTGGTTGGAGAGACATTTTAGGAGGCTAGTGGAAGGCCATGGTGACTGACAGGCTGTGGAGGGAAACAGAGAAAAGCCCAGGATGAGGCGTAGGTCTCTTTGGTGACTCGGGACCACAGGCCTCCCTGAGACAGAGACCCAGGAGGAGGAGCACAGATGTGGGGGAGATACTGAGAGCACACTGGGACACAGTGAGTGAGCCCTGCCGGGGACATCCAGGGGCAGGCATTCCAGGGGGCTGCTGGTCACCTGGTCCGGAGCTCAAGAGTTAGGGATAGAATCTGGGGCTTCTCATTTTCCCCTTTTCCTTCTTGTCCTTCACAAAGGCTCCAACTACTATGTGCGCATCCTGAGCACCATTGACCGGGAGCTGCTCAAGCCCAACGCCTCGGTGGCCCTCCACAAGCACAGCAACGCCCTGGTGGACGTGCTGCCTCCCGAGGCCGACAGCAGCATCATGATGCTCACCTCAGGTGAGGGGGAGCCCAGGGCCAGGGAGGCCTGAAGGGACCCTGCGGGCCAGGCTGGGAGCCCCAGCTCTGCTCTCCCACCAGATCAGAAGCCAGACGTGATGTATGCGGACATTGGGGGCATGGACATCCAGAAGCAGGAGGTGCGGGAGGCCGTGGAGCTCCCACTCACACACTTCGAGCTCTACAAGCAGGTAAGGAGCCATATCTGGCAGGGGAGGTGGAGGCCGGGTCCACCGGGTCTCCAGCTGGTGATGGACTCCCTGGCTCATCCTTCTCTCCACCTCTGGGCTGCAGATCGGCATCGACCCACCCCGAGGCGTCCTCATGTACGGCCCACCTGGCTGCGGGAAGACCATGCTGGCAAAGGCTGTGGCTCATCACACGACAGGTGAGCTGCTTGGCCCCTCCCCCAAGCTTTGGTCTTCTGGGCTCTTCCGACCTTGCCCTCAGCTCTCTCATCCTCCCCAGGAAGTAGCGTGGCATGGCGATTAAGAATGTGGGCTCTGGGGTCAAAGCCCCAGTGTGTGTCTTACTGAGTGGCGATGCCATCCTGGGGAGGTGACTTTGCTCTCGTGCCTCAACTTCCTCATCTAATAAAACATTCATTTCATAGCATGATTGTGGAGAGAATTAATGAAATAATGACATAGTTTTCCTTTGGTGGGTCATGACCTGTTTGTAATTATGAATTCAAATTCATGGGTTCTAACCAGCATTTTAAAAAGTAAAACAGAACAGAAAACATCAGAGTTCACCCACATACTAAGAGCTCATATTGTTTGTGCAACTTAATGCACACAAATATGCATACACATATCTGCTGTGGTTGTACAAATATATTTCTTGTAAGTTTCAAAGATGTCTGAAAGTCACTGTATTACTGTTTGTAAAGCCTAAAAACAGGACGCTTAAAATCTTAATATACTAAGCCAGGGAGCAGTAGAGAGTAGTAGGTAAGCACTGGGTCAGACCGCCTGGCTTTTTGAAATATGGACCTCTTACAACTTCTTATGTAAGGCTGTACTACTTATGTAAGTTAGTTTATGTAACTTCTTGGCAAGTTAGCCTCTATGTGACTCCCATTTCCTAATTTTCTGGATTATTCAGAGGATTAAACCAATATAAAGCTTCTAAAACTGTACCTTGGCACATAGTAAATATAGTAAATATTAGCTGTTGTTGTGATCATTCATTGGTTTAGCAGCTCATTGAACTTTTGCAGTCCCCGGCGCTGGGATAGAGTGATGAGCCAGACACGTCCCCTGCATTGGAGAGTTTCCCAGTTTGGCTGAGGACAAAAGGAAAATAAACACTTAGTCACTCAATATTTATTGAGCACCTGATATATAACAAGCTGTGTCCTAGGTGCGGAAGACATGGCTGTGAAGAGAACAAAGTCTCCATACCTCATAGAGGTGATGTCTTAGTTGAGGAAGTACTTGAACAGATGAATGAATAGGTCATATGTCATATGGTGCTAAATGCCTGAAGAGAATAATTAAGAGGCAGGGAGATAGGGGAAAACAGGGGCTGTAGCTTTATGTGCCAGGACTGGAGGTGGTCAGAGAAGACTTTTCTGAGGTGACATTTATGTAAAGACCTAGAATGTGCTTTTGAGAGAGTGAGTCATGTGAACGTCTGGGGGACGGAGTGTGTCAGGCTGAGGGACTTCCCTGGTACAAAGGCCTTGAGGCAGGTATGTGCTTAATGTCCCAGAACAGTGAGGAGGCTCCTATAGTTGAAGCCGCGTGAGCAAGGGGTTATGGTAGGAAGTGAGCCTGGGTGGGGACAGTCTATAGAGTAGCACATGCCTCAGGAAAGCAAGGAAGGTAGTGAGATAGCCTCCAGGAGGGTTGTCAATCCATTCTGCATAGGCCTCTTAGAGAGGGGTCCCGGAAGAGAGGTGTGAGGAGTCTGCCAGGCACTCAGTAAGGAGAGGGAAGAGCATTTGTGAAGACCAGGGGGGGGAAAGAACTTATCTAGGGAGTCATGAGTAGTGGTGAGTAGACCGTGACTAAACTCTGTGGGGGCAGGGAACTGGTGATTTTGTCCTTTTGTTTCCAGTGCCCGCCCAGTAGCTGAATTGTGGTAGGTGCTCAGAATATAACTGATGAAGGCTGACTGAAGGAGGGGCTGTGGGACCAGAAGATGAGGCTGAAGAGGTCAGAAAGGGCATGAATATAAATCATCTCAGTGCTAATATAAGAGAGTTTGGCTGTTGTCCTGAGAGCAAGGTGGTTGTAGACAGGCCAAGTTCAATAAAAATACGGCCCTGGAACAATAGAGGCTTGAACTCTGAGGGTTCACTTATACCCAGATTTTTTCACACGATGCATGGTTGGATGAATCCACAGATGCAAAACTGCAGATACGGAGGGCCAGCTATAAAGTTATACACAGGTTTTCTACTACACAGAGGGTCGGCGCCCCTAAACCCTGTGTTGTTCAAGGGTCAGCTGTAGAATGCAAGCTGTATGTATAATTTAAAATTTTAAGTACTCATTATTTTAAACACATTATACAGGTGAACTTAGTCTAAAATATACCTATTTCTTATTTAATTGGTATATTCAAAATGTTATTTTAACATGTAGCAGATAATGAAATTTGAGTTTTTTTTTATAATTTTTTCATTGCAGTAAAATATATGTAATATAAAATTTATTTAACCACTTTGTGAGTGTACAATTTACAAGTGACATGAAGTGCATTCACAGTCCTGTGCAGTCACCACCACTATCCATTTCCATAACTTGTTCATCATCCCAAACTGTAATTCTGTACTCAGAAATTCCCTATTTCTCCCTTCCCACCATCCCTGATAACCCTCTATTCTACTTTCAGTCTCTGAGTTTGCCTGTTCTGGGCACCTCATATATGTGGATGAATCATATGGTATTTATCTTTTTGTGACTGCCTGCTTTCACTTAGCATAATGTCTTCAGGGCTCACCCATGTTGGAATGTGTCAGAACTTACTTCCTTTTTAAAGGCCAAATCATATTCCACTGTATGTATAAAGCATATTTTATCTGTTCGTTCATTTGTTGATGGCCATTTATTGAGATGTTTTACTTTTTTGGTACTGTCTTTTGAAGTCTGGTATGTATTTCACACTTAGAGTACATCTCATTTTGTTTGGACCAACCACATTTCATTTGCTCAGTAGCCACCATATTAGAGAAGGACTGGGCTACAAGCTGCACAACTCCTAGTTTATGACCAGGTCTACATAGTGGATGCTGTGTCTCCTTTCTCTGTGGTACCTGGAAGAAATGTCCTGAAAGTTGCTCCGTGCAACACGCCACATCCAGGCACTAACAAACAAGTTAAACTCTAAGAAAAGATAGAAAGGAGAGGCAGGCCCAGAACAAACCTGTTGTCAACCCCATTGCCAACTGTTATGTCAGAATATGTGCTCCTGGTTCCTGACTCTTGCATTATATTCAAAGGTGGGTCCTTTGAGCAAATGGAAGTGAGCTCTTGGTGAGGCAACATGATGCCTTAGCATATGAAAAGCCTGTTTTCTTGCTGTTTTTTTAAAGCACTCTGAAAATCCACTTTTTTAAAAAAAATATATATTGGATTCCATGAATGTCTCTAGCTCTATTTTATAGGCATGTTGGAGTACAGACACATTTTTTAAAATATCCTGATTTTTAAATGTTGGGCCAAAAAATGGCACATCCATAAGCAGGATTCACGATTTGGGCTGCTGGGTCTCTGAGGGGTACGAGTGAGTAGCTGGTCCTCCTGACTGGATCTAGGACCCTGCCCAGGTCATGAGAGAATGACCTGACCACTTGGAGTGGGCATCCAAAGAAACGGATGTCCTCAAGGAATGCTCAGTTTCAGTTTAAGTAGTATGGGGCCCTGCAGGCAGGAGTCCCATTCTCGTCTGACCCCTGTCATCCTGCCATCAGCTGCATTCATCCGTGTCGTGGGCTCAGAGTTCGTACAGAAGTACCTGGGCGAGGGCCCTCGCATGGTCCGGGATGTGTTCCGCCTGGCCAAGGAGAACGCACCTGCCATCATCTTCATAGATGAGATTGATGCCATCGCCACCAAGAGATTTGATGCCCAGACAGGGGGTGAGTGATGCCTACACAGGGCCTGGGGTCTTGGGCAGCCTTGCCTACGGGATGCCTGGGCTGACCGTGTTACATACTCTCCAGCTGACAGGGAGGTTCAGAGAATCCTGCTGGAGCTACTGAATCAAATGGATGGATTCGACCAGAACGTCAACGTCAAGGTTTGGGATTCAGGATGGGCAAGGGAGGTGTGGTGTGGGAATCAGGGAAAGATGGAGGCTGGCCTGTGAGGGGACAGCTATTGCAGTGGGAGGGAGAGTATAGAAGGGACAGAGGCCTGAGCTGGCCTGTCCCCGATGCCAGGTGATCATGGCCACAAACAGAGCAGACACCCTGGATCCTGCCCTGCTGCGGCCGGGACGCCTTGACCGTAAAATTGAATTTCCACTCCCTGACCGCCGCCAGAAGAGACTGATTTTCTCTACTATTACCAGCAAGATGAATCTCTCTGAGGAGGTTGACTTGGAAGATTGTATCCTCCTCTAGAAGCAAGGGGAGGTCACCGTTGGGAAGGGGGGTTGTATCTCCACCCCTGCCATCACCACCACCCAGATTGAGCAGGTGGGAGACCAAGGTTTGGGGAAGGGGCTGATAACAAAGACAGCCCACGAACAACTTCTGGCTCTGGGCAACTTCTGGCTCTGTGCGTTAACCCTGTCATGCACGGAATGGTTTCCTTAACACATCTGCCACAGATGTGGCTAGACCAGATAAGATTTCAGGAGCTGATATCAACTCCATCTGTCAAGAGGTGAGTGATGGTTTCTGTCTAGATTGGGCAGGGGTATGTGTGAAGACCCTTCCTCTTGAAACCACTCTGCCGCGGTCCTTCTGTCCTTCATTGCCACCCTGGGTCTTGGGCTGCGTCTGTGTCTTCCTGCACCACCACTGGAGGCGGGGAGTGCAAGGAGTATGTTTTAACTTTTATCCCTTGACAGAGCGGGATGTTGGCTGTCCGAGAGAATCGCTACATTGTTTTGGCCAAGGACTTCGAGAAAGCGTACAAGACAGTCATCAAGAAGGACGAACAGGAGCATGAATTTTACAAATGACCCCTCTACCCAAACCACAGGGGCCGGGGGCTTCTCTCACCTCCCCAGCCTCTTTCCCCAAACCTAGTTCTCTTTCCTCTTTACCCAGGATTGATTTATTCATTAAACAAATATGACTGAATGTGTTTAATTTCTCCTTACAAGTTTAACTCCTTTGGAGAAGCTGGGCCTTGAATAGGATCCTCTGTGCCCCTCCTGCTGTCCTGACAGATATGCAGTTGAGGTACGTGGCCTGGGTTACATCTTGAGGGAGACGTAAAGAATTCACACTAAATTTCTTCAGAAATTTGGGGAAAAGGATGAAAAATGAACAGCCCATGACCATAAAATAATGCCTCTATAATCTCCTCACCCACATTTCCTCCAGGTAGAAGACCATTCAAGTTTTGGGCAATTCCTACCTTCTTTACACTCAGTATGTATTAAGGACAGAGGAGCCACCCAGTAGAGTCCCCTGGAGCAGGGATAAGGGGGCAAGGGGAAAGTTGGATGCCTGAGTTCTGTGAATGTCTCTGGCTCTTCCTGCCATTTCACTGCGGCACAGATGTGTTTGATCGGATCAGTTCCCACTTTCTCTTGACATCTCTGTTTAGACCCCTCTCCCTCTGGAGAGTCTTCGCTGATACCCCAAAGGGAAGTAACCCTTTCCCTATGCTGCCCTTGCACCGTGCACATGCTCTGCTTGGGACTTCTTATATTTGCATCCTCCAGACTGGACTCCCTCATAGTCAGATATTATAGCTTGATCACAATTCAAGTCTCAGCACCCACACATGGCAGACAGTTCATGTTCCTTGGACAAATGTGTAAATGTCACCGTATAGTTGGGAGTGAGATGGTAAGATGGTACAAGGAAAAACAGTCGAGGAATCAGGTCCTTGAAGAGATGAGTGATTCCTCTGTAGATAAGCCTGGCAGGTTAAGCAGAGAATTAATTCTTCCTCCCTCCTGGCACCTCACGAAAACAAAAGTAGGTTATACATTCTCATGGACACAGAAGGAGGGAGGAGATGGCAATGAAATGATTTTGAAAAGAGGCAGAGATCTGCTTCTAAGGAAATGTGAACCTGAACGACTGGGAAGTCCAGAAACAGACTCCCACTTTCAGAAACCAGAGGGGCCTGGTTCTGAAGGTGAGGGCAGGAAACAGGAGGATTGCCTGAAAGGCTACATAAAAACCAGAACTGATACACTGAGTGTGCAGGAAACAAATGAGCTGTTGTTACTCCAGGCCCTGTGACCCTTCCCCAGCCTGGCTGAAGACCTCAGATTTACTCTGCAAAGGCTGGGCCAGCAGTTTCCGGGCTGGTATACCTGAGGCACGGATGAGACGGGCCATGCTGAAGATGAGATATAAGTGCCCTGGGCAGGCAACTGAAGGATTCCTTCTGAGGAAACCAAGCAGCATGATCAAGAGGAAAGTGGATTGTTAAGACACCTGAAGTCTTCACCGTTCATATTCAGTAGCAGCTAATATCAAAACTGATGAGTTTACAAAAGCGTATAGTTTAGAAATAATGGAAGTAAGTTTCAAAAGAAACAAAAGGATGAGAGGTCCTTGCCTCTTGGAAGTAGACAGGGAAATACAGGGTAAGTGTGCCATGAGAATGCTTTTTTTTCTAATACACTTTGTATTCAATATATACTTGACCTTTTTTTTTTTGGCTGTGCCACATAGTATGTAGGCTCTGAGTTCCCCAACCAGGGATCGAACCCCTGCCCCTGCATTGGAAATTGTTAACCACTGGACCACCAGGGAAGTCCTATACTTGAATTAGGTTTGTTGTTGCTTAGTTGCTAAGTCGTGGCCAACTCTTGGGACCCCATGGCGTGCAGCCCGCCAGGCTCCTCTGTTCAAAGGATTTCCCAGGCAAGAATACTGGAGTGAGTTGCCATTTCCTCCTCCAAGCAATCTTCCCTACCCAGGGATAAAACCTCACTTCAGCAGTTTCCTTCCTTTCTCTCCCTCCTTCAAGAGGACTTGTAAAATCCTTTTTTTTTTTTTTTGCATGGCTTTGTTACTGTTGTTAAGTACCTAATTTAAATGCAGGAGTGATTCCAGGGTCCTGTCACAAAGGGACAAAACACATTGTAAACATCAGTGATAAAGGGCAAAGAGACTGGGAAAAACCAAAGCCATGTACCCCAGAAATGACAGCAGACTAGTGTGAAGCTCTAATTGGTAAAAAGTAGTAGCCACTCACATTAGCTGGAAGAAGGGATATCTGGTATATTTTGAGGGTTGCCTAGCAACCTTGTTGTCTATGCTTAGACAAAATTATAAACTGGCCTCCCATCATTATGGTCTAAGTGACCCTGATGATGATGTTCTGTGAGACTGCTTATGTCCAACGGGATAATGTGGCTCAGCTGTGAGCACTAAGCTCTCTTTCAGTACCACTGAGGCCTACCTGTAAGGGTCAGGCCAGTTCCTGGATGTCAGGGACTGCTTTTTTCTGTTCTCAGCTACATGCTACTGCATTAAGAAGGAAAAAGTAAGGCCAGTTTGCTGAACAGCCCGACACGTGAACACATTGGAAGTGGAGTCTTGAAAGCAAATGTTTTCCTTCTAAGGGAAACATCCCTTTTCTCTGCTCTGCAAAGACAAGAGAAAGAAAAAAATATATGTAAGCTTTTTTGTTTTTAATTGTTTTAATTATAATCAAATAAAGGAGCCCAAAATATAAATGTATAATGTAACAACTTATTATAAATAGAACACTTGTGTAACCATTATCCAAGGACCAGGTGGTAGGTTTCCACTGAAAAAGAAATTCCTATAAAACTCTTTGCCCAGGAGCAGTAATGATCCATTTCATGAATACCTGTGCAGTTCCTACAATGGAGAGTGTACCCTGGCCTGATAGAACAACAGTTCAGACAAATGTTGATCATTTCCCCAGGTTTCATATATACCTATTCTTTATTATTATTATTATTATTTGGCTGCATCTGGTCTTAGTTGCAGCACTGGAGATCTTTGCTGCCTCATGTGGGATCTTTCATTTTGGTACACGGACTCTAGTTGTGGTGCGCAGGCTTAGTTGCTCCACAGCACAGAGGCTCCAAGTTCCCCGACCAGGGACTAAACCCACATCCCGCATTGCAAGATGGATTCTTAATCACTGGGCCACCAGGGAAGTCCCTCATGTATTCTTTAGTAACACTTCCTTTGAGTACAACCAGGATCAGTAAGCATACCTCAGATGAGACTACAGTACATGTACTGCTAAGTTGTTAAAAAGGACTTGATTGATCAAAAATGACTCTGTACCAATGCAGCAACATGACAAACATCACCACAGACCAGAAGCCATGTCATGAGGCCACAGATCACACTACAGCCATCCCAGGTGACTTAAAACAGTCTTCCATGTCAGCCTCACTAATTTGTATATCAATCTGAGACAGGCCTGGGACCCTCTACTTCAGTACTACAATGCTTGCACCTGGACACACCTCTCCTTGAGCTACAAAATACAAAGAAACTATCAGATCAGATCAGATGAGTCGCTCAGTTGTGTCCGACTCTTTGCGACCTCATGAATCACAGCACGCCAGGCCTCCCTGTCCATCACCAACTCGCGGAGGTCACTCAGACTCATATCCATCGAGTCAGTGACGCCATCCAGCCATCTCATCCTCTGTCGACCCCTTCTCCTGCCCCCAATCCCTCCCAGCATCAGAGTCTTCTCCAATGAGTCAGCTCTTCGCATGAGGTGGCCAAAGTACTGGAGTTTCAGCTTTAGCATCATTCCTTCTAAAGAAATCCCTATGGGACTACAAATAACTGTGTGCATACACAGGCAAATTCTGGACCAAAAGATACAAAAAGACAAAAAAAAAAAAAAAAACGCCCCCAAAACCCCAAATGCCATTTCTGAAGAGCTGGAAGCAAAAGCAGGGTTACTGCACATGCCCCCCTGCACTCAACACCACCAGAGGGTGGGCAAACCACCTAAACTACCCCTTCAGTCTGACCCCTGGACACACCCCTACCCTCACCCCATATAAGGATCGAGCTCACACCCACCCCTTGGGGAGCAAACAAGGGAACCTGTTATGCTCCCTACTGCAGCCCGCAGGAGCCCCAGTAAAGCCTTGTGTGAGTTTATTGTCTGGCCTTTAGTCAATTTCTATTGACTGGGGAAGGCCAAGAACCATATAGATAATTGTGAGTTCAAACCATTACATCTAGTTTCTTTTCTTTTTTTTTTTTTTTTAGGAGATTCATATTTTATTTCTCCACTGACATCTAGTTTCAACCTACCATCCCAAGGTTCATTCTAGTCATCTCCTTTTCCATGTCTGAGGTTCCCTGCTGATAGGGAGAAGCTTGGCTGCTCCCGTTGCACTTGATATATTTACTTATATTTGATCAGAATCCCAGGCCCAATACCTCAAGCCACTCCCTGCATGATCACCCTCCTCATCCTGCTCAGGCTCCAAGCCCATCTTACAGCTTTAGGACTGAATTGCTCAGAAAGGGGAGAGGCAGTACAGAATGTGTTATCATCTGACTAATTGTGGGCTCACCATTCTATGGCACACTACCTTCCCAAGCATAAAGCAAAATATTTTTACCATCTGAGCCACCAGGGAAGCCGTAAAGCAAAATATTTTTTCAGTCCAAGATTCTCAAAAGTATCTGCCACAGACCCATAACATCATAGAAGAGTGGAAAGAATGCCTTCATATTAAAAAAAAATTGCTATGATTTCCATTTTTCTCTATGAAAAAATTCATTCAATTCTATGTGTGTGTTAGTCACTCAGTCGGGTCTGACTCTGCAACTCCATGGACTGTAGCCAGCCAGGCTCCTCTGTCCATGGAGTTCTGGCAAGAATATTGGAGTGGGTTGCCATGCCCTTCTCCAGGGCATCTTCCTGACCCAGGGATCCAACCTGGGTCTCCTGCATTGCAGGCGGATGCTTTACCTTCTGAGCTACTAGGGAAGTCCATTCATTCTATACAAATAGGCAAAATTGTTTGACAGATAAATGACAAATCTCAAGTCGTGAAACACAGCTGATGCTGCAAGAAGATGCAACATATTCTTTTTATAACAGATCTGTGGCTCATATGATCACACACGTGTACCAGTCACAAGGCCACTGGCACCTGTCAAGTACCACACGCAGACACTCAGATTCACAGACCTATCTCCACACAGCCTGACTTGCACCCGCCGCTCAACCACCCACGTGACACAGCAACCCGCATACCCACCCCATCACACACACATCACCCCAGTCACGCTCCAGCACAGCCACGGTCTCCACCGTGCCTCTCACCTCACGGCTCAGTCACGAGTCACACGCCAGGCCGTGGGCTCCTTCCAGTTAGGTGCTGCTTCCGCACACGCCGTCTGGCACCCAAAGAATTACACACACGCAGAAATACAACTCATTCTCAGCTGAAGGCACAGTCGGTCCCGCAACCCTCACAGCGGCAAACACACACACGTACACACGCTCACGAGGCCGGGTACATAGGGACACACGCCTGTGAACCACGCGCCGGGACTACCTCGAGGGAAGAATCTGACAGAATCCGCCTCGCACGCGGTCGGCCTCAGGGCGGCACCACGGACGCACTCGGCTGTCAAGACTCTGGACTCCGTTGTCTGGAGGTCTGTCGAGGCTCGCATAGCCGGGACTGCTCCCGGGTGAGTTCTGTCAGCTCACCGCGCTAGTACGCGGGAACCAGAGTCCGGGACGAGAGCCGCCCCGTCCGAGCGTGTCTGCGCCTGCGCACTCAGAGCCCAAGCCCACCGGCTACCGGCCGTGGACTACATTTCCCAGAAGGCCCAGGGGGAGGGTGTAAACTTCCACCCCGAGGGCTCCCAACCGTGCTTTCTGGGTTACCCAGCCACCGCAGGTGAGCTTGTAGAAGCTGGGGGAGAAGTTGGTGCTAGGTGAGGAGGACCAGGATTTGTCCGGAGTGGGGATGGAGATGCCGCCCAAAGTGAGGACCCCAGGGAGCCTTTTCTGCCTGCAGCCTCAGGCCTGTGCGGGCAGGAGGAGAAGAGGAAAGGGATTGTGTGACTGTGTGTGTGTGCATGTGTGTGGTGTGTGTGTGTGTGTGTGTGTGTGTGTGAGACTGTGTGTGTGTGCATGTGTGTGGGGGTGTGTGTGTGTGTGTGTGTGTGTGTGTGTGCTGTGTGTGTGTGTGCGCGCGCGCAGGACAAAGTCAGGCCTCCTGTCGGTGCGATTGTCAGTCTGATACTGGTACTTGGTTCAGTGACGACTGTGACTGACCCACGCTCTTGCTGCCTTCCCCTCCCTCCCCTCAGCCCTGGTGTCTGCACAGAGCTATGTCCCCAAGAGAAAAGTCCAAGATTGTACCCCAGGATGAAGGTTCCCAGCAAGAAGGCACAGTCCTGGGCTTGGGATGGGGCTTTTAGAGCTAAAAGTGTCTCCGAAACAGACTCCTGGGAGGAAATGGTGAGAGGGGGTCCTTACTTGGAGGCAATGTGGGTGCTGCTGCATTTTTCCGAACCACATCCCCTTACCCCTGATCCTAGGAGTCAGCTATCATGTCAAAGACAGGCTCCCATCTGGTCACAGGCGCGAGGCAGAGCTGATGTGGCCCTGGAGGGGACATTACCCGTCTGGCTGTGCTCTAAGAAAGGCTTGGGGTCTCATGATTTCCTTCTTCCCCAGTCCTGCCAGTCTTCGCAAGAAGGATCCTGAAGAGAAAGGAAAAAATTTTCCCCATCTAAAAGTGCACATCAGGTGAGCTTCTACTTTCTCTTTATTTGTAAATGAATTTTTATTTTTAGTACATAGAAACATTTGCTTTTCTTTTCCTGAAATGTCAGTGGCCTATTCTAGGCCTATTCTTCCTTCCCAATAAATGAGGGGCCATACAGATGGGTCACCCTCTCATTCACTTTTTGTAATAGTAAATATATATCCTGGAGTCTAAAGTTACAACTTTGCTTAATAAAGCAAATGAGATGAATATTTAAGTGGAATCACAACATTGCTGTCCTGCAGAACCTCAGTTTAAAAGTGAGGCAAGATCAGAGGTGGTCTGATTGGTGTCAGTGACATGGGCATCTGCTTTTTAAGGTGTTTAGAGCAAGAATGTGATGGAAATCTGTGTCATCATGTGTAGAATTTTTTTCCAGGGAATCGATGGGTTGAGATTTGCTTATAAAAAGTTTGTCAAAAGAAAAAAATATGTGCATATGAGTAAAGTAATATTCATTGTGATGTATAATAATACTCAAATTTTAAATTTTATATGAATTTCATTTACTATTATTGGGATTCAGAGATATTTTATAAGGGTTATATCCAAAGTGATATTTCAATTGGTTATTCAGTAGAGAAAGGGGAAACAAACCAAACACTGTCTGCTTTGCCCACATTTTCTTAGTCTGCAGATGCCCCTCACCTGATATGTTCATTCAGAGGAGAATTTTGTCTGTGAAAAGGTTTTATTGTATTGAAGAAGAATCTTCAAGAGTTGTTGCTGCTGCTGCTAAGTCACTTCAGTCGTTTCTGCCTCTGTGTGACCCCATAGATGGCAGCCCACCAGGCTCCCCCATCCCTGGGATTCTCCAGGCAAGGACACTGGAGCGGATTGCCATTTCCTTCTCCGATGCATGAAAGTGAAAGGTGAAAGTGAAGTCGCTCAGTCGTGTCCGACTCTTAGCAACCCCATGGACTGCAGCCTACCAGGCTCCTCCATCCATGGGATTTTCCAGGCAAGAGTACTGGAGTGGGTTGCCATTGCCTTCTCCCAAGAGTTGTTAGTCTTTATTTATAATGGTCATACTGATTCCCTTACTATTCCCACATATATTAAACAGATTTGCTTCCAAGATTTTCAAATATTTTTAATTGGATATAGATTTGTTGTATACTTAATATTATGGAATTGATACTTATTTTTTTTCAAAAAGTTATTCAGTTATATTACATGCCCCCCCCCCCCCGGGCAGGGACTTGTAAAAAAGAAAGTTAAAATAGCCCTGGCATCATGATTAATATTTTGGGGAGGTTTATTTTAGCAAAATTTTTTTTTCTGTGAACCTGTATATGTGTGTGTGTGTGCATGTGTGTGCAGAACAGAAACTGTTCTAATGGAACGTTCAAAGGACACAGATTCCACAACTCTTATTTGGAAAAAGTAATTCTACCAAAGCAGAGGTTTTTTATATCTCTATGAATATAGAAAGAAGAGGAACATGTCAGTGAAGCTTCATAAACTTTCCAAGTATTTATACCTCCAAATTTGTATTATATAAATCAACTATGAATAATTATTGGCACAATTTATTAAATAAGATAGCCCTTCAGGATTAAATTTCTTTGGTTGCTTTTGGGACTTTGCTGGTGGTCCAGTGGCTAAGACTCCATTCTCTCAATTCAGGAAGCCCAGGTTCAATCTTTGGTCAGGGAACTAGATCCCACATGCTGCATCTAAGACCCAGCACAGCCTAAATAAATAAATATAAAAAAAATTAAGTTGCTGTAACAGGACACAGTAATAACCTCTCTAGTCCAAGTATCTTTAAATGCAAACAACATTTTGGAACACAGGTTTATAATAGTAGAAAACAGAATAAAATGGTAACAACTATAAATATTAATGTAAATCTTTACGTAGGACAGGAGAGTAAGATTGAACCTCTTATTAACATTCTCCATTTAATGCCTTATTAGGTTCTCTTTATCAGCTTTATGTTGAAGAATGGTGTCTCTTCTTTTGTAGCAGCAAGGATGAAGAGAGATCTGTGCACTTTTAAGCCTTGCCCCTAAAATATGTAAAATATCATTATAAAAAAAAGTGGGCATGAGACTCAAATTTTACTATAAAAACAAAGTAGAAAATAATTTCATAACAATATCATCTAACTTTTATTTAGCAATTACATGTCACTAAATGCTATGTAATATCCCAATCTTCATGACAACTGTAGGAGATTGGTACTGTTCTTATCCCTAGTTTGTCAGTAAACTAACTGAGAAGTTGGCAGCTGTCAGATTAGGACTTACATTCTGAAAGTCAACAACAGAGTCTGTGTTATGAATGATATTATAATCTCTCCCTTAATTTTACATACTTTTTTTTTTCCTGGCTGCACCACTCAGCTTGCAGTATCTGTTTCCCCACCAGGTATCGAACCTAGGCCCTAAGCAGTGAAAGCACCGAGCCCTAACCACTGGACACTCAGAGAATTTCCCATACTTGTTTAATTTGCCTGTATCAGTCAGTAATTCGTCATGAATATCCTTCTCCAACATTAAATATGGACCAGTATAATCGGTATTAATAGGGGCCTTCAGTTCAGTTCAGTCGCTCAGTTGTGTCCAACTCTTTGTGACCCCATGAACTGCAGCACACCAGGCCTCCCTGTCCATCACCAACTCCTGGAGTTCACTCAAACTCACGTCCATTGAGTTGAGGATGCCATCCAGCCATCTCATCCTCTGTTGTCCCCTTCTCCTGCCCTCAATCCCTCCCAGCATCAGAGTCTTTTCCAATGAGTCAACTCTTCGCATCAGGTGGCCAAAGTACTAGAGTTTCAGCTTTAGCATCATTCCTTCCAAAGAACATCCAGGACTGATCTCCTTCAGAATGGACTGGTTGGATCTCCTTGCAGTCCAAGGGACTCTCAAGAGTCTTCTCCAACACCACAGTTCAAAAGCATCAATTCTTCAGCACTCAGCTTTCTTCACAGTCCAACTCTCACATCCATACATGACCACTGGAAAAACCATAGTCTTGACTAGATGAACCTGTTGGCAAAGTAATGTCTCCGCTTTTGAATATGCTATCTAGGTTGGTCATAACTTTCCTTCCAAGGAGTAAGCGTCTTTTAATTTCATGGCTGCAGTCACCATCTGCAGTGATTTTGGAGCCCAGAAAAATAAAGTCTGACACTGTTTCCACTGTTTCCCCATCTATTTCCCATGTAGTGATGGGACCAGATGCCATGATCTTCGTTTTCTGAATGTTGAGCTTTAAGCCAACTTTTTCACTCTCCACTTTCACTTTTATCAAGAGGCTTTTGAGTTCCTCTTCACTTTCTGCCGTAAGGGTGGTGTCATCTGCATATCTGAGGTTACTGATATTTCTCTCGGCAATCTTGATTCCAGCTTGTGTTTCTTCCAGTCCAGCGTTTCTCATGATGTATTCTGCATATAAGTTAAATAAGCAGGGTGACAATATACAGCCTTGACGTACTCCTTTTCATATTTGGAACCAGTCTGTTGTAGTGTGCCATCAAAACCATAATTTTGGATAACAAACAAGGACCCACTGTATATAGAACTCTACTCAGTGTTATGTGCCAGCCTGGATGGGAGGGGGTTTGGGATAGAAGGGATCTATGTATATGTATGGCTGACTCCCTTCACTGTTCACCTGACACTATTATAACATTGTTAATCAGCTATACCCTAAAACAAAATAAAAAGTTCAAAGCGGGGTAAAAAATTGACCATAATTTATTCAACCTGTTGCCTCCTGTAGCTATTTATTTTTCTAACAGTTGGTTATTCTAAGTTGTTATATGATAAACATCTTGCACATGTATCTTAGTGTGCTAAGAAAAACTGCCTAAAAATGGAATTGTGGTTGAATAACAGACATCAGGGCTCACAGTATGCTGAATCTTATGATAGTAGTTAGAGGAATACAAGCATTGAAACACAGTCACTATCCTTAAGTTTCTTATAATATGGCAAATAATATAAAGTCAAAATGGACAGAATAAGCATGAGATAGGAGGTAATAAGGACTTCCCTGGTGGCTCAGTGGTAAACAATCTGCCTGCAATGCAGAAGATGTGAGTTTGATCCCTGGGTTGGGAAGATCCCCAGGAGAAGGAAATGGCAACCCATTCCAGTATTCTTGCCTGGGAAATCCCATGAACAGAGGAGCCTGGTGGGCCACAGTCCATGGGGTCGAAAAGAGCTGGACACGACTAAGCGACTAGACAACAAGGAGGTAATAGAGCCTCTAGAGATACTCAGGTCACATTTCTTGGGAGTTGATAGAAAGGAGATAGTATTTCTGTAGCAACCTCTGTCAGCTTTTGACTAGTTTATTCTGAGTTTAGGGGAACTCTGTGGTGAAAAATGAAATTTAGGCTGTGTGATTCATACCAGTTCTGTCCAGTAGAACTTTCTGCAAAGATGGATATGTTCTATATTTACATTCTCCAGTATGGTAGCTACTAGCCATACGAGGCTCTCAAGCACTCAAAATGTGGCTGGTGCAGCTGAAGCAGTGAACTTTTAATTTTACTTAAATTTGATTTGATTTAAATAGCCATATGTGGCTCTTGGATTGAATAGCACAACTTCATATCTTACAGTTTTGCTTCTAATGATGTTAGATTCAAAGTGAGACTAATGGAATATATACAGATCAGTATCATCGGAAATTTGGGTGGACTGAAGACCCATTTTTTCTTTCTTTCCTTAGCTGTGCTGGGTCTTAGTTGCTACACGTGGGATCTTCCATTTTTGTTGCGGCATGTGGGATATTTAGCTGCAGTATGTGAATCTAGTTCAATGACCAGGGATTGAACCCTGGCCCCCTGCATTGGGAGCTCAGCATCTTAGCCACTGGACCACCAGGGAAGTCCCTGGAGACCCTTCTGCTGGAGTGCCTGGTCTGGCTTCATGCAGGAAGCCCCTGTTTTGTATCCAGACTTGTGTAGCCTGGAGAATGCCATAGACTGTAATAGAAATTCCAGGACTGATCTCCTTTAGGATGGACTGGTTGGATCTCCTTGCAGTCCAAGGGACTCTCAAGAGTTTTCTCCAACACCACAGTTCAAAAGCATCAATTCTTCGGCACTCAGCTTTCTTCACAGTCCAACTCTCAGATCCATACATGACCACTGGAAAAGCCATAGCCTTGACTAGATGTACCTTTTTGGCAAAGTAATGTCTCTGCTTTTCAATATGCTATCTAGGTTGGTCATAACTTTCCTTCCAAGGAGTAAGCGTCTTTTAATTTCATGGCTGCAGTCACCATCTGCAGTGATTTTGGAGTCCCCCAAAATAAAGTCTGACACTGTTTCCACTGTTTCCCCATCTATTTCCCGTGAAGTGATGGGACCAGATGCCATGATCTTCGTCTTCTGAATGTTGAGCTTTAAGCCAACTTTTTCACTCTCCTCTTTCACCTTCATCAAGAGGCTTTTTAGTTCCTCTTCACTTTCTGCCATAAGGGTGGTGTCATCTGCATATCTGAGGTTATTGATAGAGTTCTCTAAATCAAGATCCAGCAGACAAACAGCTCACCATCTGCTTTTGAATGGCTCACAGGCTAAAACTGGTTTTTACATTTTTAGTGGTTGAAAAAAATCAGAAGAATATTTTGTGAAACAAAAATTTTACGAAATTCAAATTTCTGTGTCCATACACCATATGTGGTATTACAACATAGCTACACTTATTCAATTATATGCTGTCTAAGGCTCCCTTCGAGCTTATAACAGCTGAGCTGGGTGATTGTCACAAAGACCGTATGTCCTGTAAAGGCTAAAGTTTTTACTATCTGGCTCTTTACCGAAAAAGTTTGCCAACCTCTGCTCTAAAACTCAACTTCTAATCTGTGTTATTCTTAGTTTGTCTTTTATTTTGACTATCCCTTATTCTACCCCCAACATAGAAAATCCGGGGAAGGCAATGGCACCCCACCCCAGTACTTTTGCCTGGAAAATCCCATGGATGGAGGAGCCTGGTAGGCTCCAGTCCATGGGGTCGCTAGGAGTCGGACACGACTGAGCGACTTCACTTTCAACGTAGAAAAATCACATCACAGCATTTGTTTCCTTCTTTTTTTTCCTCCAGATTTGGAGTCTAAGTATTTCACCAAGAAGTTATTTCCAGAAAAGGATATTTGTGGAATATATTTGTTTCAGTTGCAGACAGTGGACGAAAGTCAAGCTTCTATCCACGAGGACACCATTTTCAGAAATGATCTGCAATGTAAACATGAATTTGAGAGACAAGAAAGACATCAAATGAGATGTGCTAGTCAAATGATAATCCAAAAACGTGTAGCTCTTCCTGTACATGAGAAAATTCATGCTATAGAGAAATCATATGAATGTAAGGAATATAGGAAGGCTTTTAGACAACAGTCATACCTTATTCAACGTATAAGAATTCATACTGATGAGAGACCCTATAAATGCAAGGAATGTGGGAAAGCCTTTTGTCGTGTGGGAGACCGTAGAGTACATCAGACAATTCATGCTGGGAGAGACCCCATGAATGTAACAATTGTGGGAAGACCTTTAGGCTTCATTATCACCTTACTGAACATCAGAGAATACATTCTGGTGTGAAACCCTATGAGTGCAAAGAATGTGGGAAAGCCTTTAGTCGTGTTCGAGACCTTAGAGTACATCAGACAATTCATGCTGGGAAGAGACCTTATGAATGTAAGGAATGTGGGAAGGCCTTTAGACTTCATTATCAACTTATTGAACATCAAAGAATTCATACTGGTGAGAGGCCTTATGAATGTAAAATTTGTGGAAAGACCTTTAGGATACAACGACATATTAGTCAACATCAGAAAATTCATACTGGTGTAAAACCTTATAAATGTAATGACTGTGGGAAGGCCTTCAGTCATGGTTCATACCTTGTTCAACATCAGAAAATTCATACCGGTGACAAACTCTATGAATGTAAAGATTGTGATAAGTCCTTTAGTTTTAATGCAGAACTTATTCGACATCATAGAATTCATACTGGTGAGAAACCCTATGAATGTAAGGACTGTGGGAAGGCCTTTATTTGTGGCTATCAGCTGACTTTACATCTGAGAGTTCATACTGGTGAGATTCCCTATGAATGTAAAGAATGTGGGAAAACCTTCAGTAGTTGCTATCATCTTACTCAACATTACAGAATTCATACTGGTGAGAAACCCTATGGATGTAAAGAATGTGGGAAGGCCTTTCGCCTTCAAGCAGAACTTACCAGACATCACAGAATTCATACTTGTGAAAAACCCTATGAATGCAAGGAATGTGGGAAGGCCTTTATTTGTGGCAGTCAACTTATTTCACACCAGCGAATTCACACCAATGACAACACCTATGAGTGCAAAGAATGTGGAAAGATTTTCAGTCATCGCTACAATCTTACTCAACATTATAAAATTCATACCGGTGAAAAACCCTATGTATGTATAGAATGTGGAAAGGCCTTTCACTTTCAAACAGAACTCACTCAGCATCACAGAATTCATACTGGTGAAAAGCCCTATAAATTGTCAGGAATGTGGGAAAGCCTTTATCCGTAGCAATCATCTTACTCAACATCAGAGAATTCATGCTGGTGAGAAACCTTATGAATGTAACGAACGTGGGAAGACCTTTAGTCGGCACTATCATCTTACTCAACATCACAGAATCTACACTGGGGAGAAACCCTACATATGCGACAAATGTGGGAATGCTTTTATTTGTAGTTATCAACTTACCTTACATCAAAGAATTCACACTGGTGAGATTCCATATGAATGTAAGGAATGTGGAAAGACCTTTAGTCGCCGGTATCATCTTACTCAACATTTTAGACTTCATACTGGTGAGAAACCTTATGGGTGTAAAGAATGTGGGGGTGCCTTCCGTCTTCAAGCAGAACTTACTCGACATCACACAATTCATACCGGTGAAAAACTCTATAAATGTAAAGAATGTGGGAAAGCCTTTAGTGTTAAATGAAAACTTACACAACATCACAGAATTCATACTGGCGAGAAACCCTATAAATGTAAAGAATGTGGGAAGGCTTTTATTCATAGTGATCAACTCTCTTTACATCAGAGAAATCACATTAGTGAGGAATCGCTATGCATAATGTAAAGAGGATATTCATTGGTTGCTAAGTTGTGTCTGACTCTTTTGTGACCCCATGGACTAGCCTGTCAGGCTCCTCTGTCCATGAGAGTTCCCAGGTAAGAATACTGGAGTGGGTTGCCATTTGCTCTCCAGAGGATCTTCCTGACCCACTACTCCTGCATTACAAGTGGGTTCTTTACCATCTGAGCTACCTGGGAAGCCCCTACAGAGGATACAGTGGCCTTTAGAAAATGCTTTTTATAACAACAGAGAATTCATAATTAAGAAAAATTTTACTTGTTAGGGAACATGTGGTAATCCCCTTTGCTTCATGCTTAAAAATTAACAAATAGTTTTATACTACATATATTGATTTAAAGAGCTGAATAAATTAAAGCATCACCCAGTCTTGGTTAACTTTAGAGAATGATACTGCTGCAGTGCATCTCAAACCAAGATGAAGGATACCACCTCCCCACAAAAATTGTTGTTGACCAGTACTTTTAAAAGGCACAATGAAATTGGATTACCAGATAAATAAAACTGAAAGAAAAACAAACATACAAAATGAAAGCCCCCAATTGATTTTACTACTTTAAAAAATATATTTATTTTTGGTCGTGCTGGGTCTTCATTGTTGCATGAGGGCTTTCTCTAGTTGCAGCAAGAGGGGGCTACTCTTCCTCGTTTTGGTGCGTGGGCTTCTCTTTGCAGGGACTTCTTACAGAGCATGGGCTCTAAAGCACAGGCTCAGTAGTTGTGGCACATAGGTTTAGTAATCCCACAGCATGTGGAATCTTCCTAGACCAGGAATGAACCCATGTACCCTGCATTGGCTTATGGATTCTTAACTGCTAGACCACCAGGGAAGTTCCCCCAATTTTTTGTTATTGGATTTAACAGACATAAATTGGCCTTGTCATCTTTCTGTGAATAACTCTATAAATATTTGCTCTCACTGCAAACCAGAAGCAAACAATCTGTGGACCAGCATAAGTACACGGACCACACTTTATACAGCATTACAACAGAAAATAATTCTGTTAATGTGACAGATGTGGGAGAAGACTTTAGCCATGGCAAATTTTTACTAGAATTCTCATAATTTCACCACTCCCTGTGTGGTATTGGCAAGACATTCTTCCCCTCTGTGCCTCAGTTTTAAAGTGGTGATTATAGTACCTACCTAATAATAGTTTTCTAAGGATGAAATTTTAATTTTAAAAGACCTTTAGAATGTGTTCAATAATTATTACTTTCAATGATATTAGTAAATTCATGTGAGAGGAAGACCCTGTGAATATAAGGAATTTTAAAAAACTGTCCACTGATTTTCATTTTGTTTACTTAAATAATTAAGTATGGATAAAGTCTAGTAAAATAAACTTTCACTTCTAAAATTAAGAAGTCATTTCCAAAAACTAATGTTTTATCTAATTTATCTAGAGTTGATAAATGTGGAGATTATGAGAGAAATCTTTTGAAGAATCTGGGAGCGCTGTAATGCTTTTTCTTTTATAATCCATAAAGCAGACATGTTACTGTTCTGCTCCAAATTCATGATAAATTAGAAACTAACAATGAAAAGACCACTGTCTATTTGGAAAAATAAAATAAAAATGCAGTGAATAATATAATGGCCTCTCTAGAATCAATGATAGTTAATATGTTCTCTTATTTGATTTGTATAATTTTTGACATTTTTTACTGTAGTATCTGAGTATAAATATAGACATTAGACATCATGGGGCTTCCCTGGTGGCTCAGACAGTAAAGAACCTTCCTGCAATGCAGGAGATCCAGATTCAATCTCTGGGTTGGGAAGATCCCTTGGAGAAGGGAATTGCAACCCACTCCAGTATTCTTGCCAGAATTCCATGGACAGAGGAGCCTGGTGGGTCACAGTCCACGTGGCCGTAAAGAGTTGAACAAAATAAGCATGCATGCATAGCCATCATAACATTTCACCTCTCTATATATCATGCAGCTCCTAAGAAAAAAGACCGCCTCCTACTCAATCACTATGTAACTTCACACTGAAGGAGATTAACGATAGTACCATATCTGTAATACTACAGATAGATAACCAGTGCCTTAACCCAACATATCTAAAAGAATGTCTCTGGGAATAGTAGTAGTTAATGGTACTGGGGAAATGTTCTGTGGTCACTTATGAATGTCTAAATAATAAATCCCTTCTAAGAAAAAAAAATCCTCAGTATCATACAATTAAAGGACTTGAGAGGCCTACAATAAAGAAAATTTGCTTAGCTTTGTTTATCCTATTGTTTCTTAACCTTTACTAAGGAAGTCTCATTCACAACACCTAATATCTTCAGGATGTGAACCCACACGGAAAATGCTGCCATAACTGAAGAAGAGTGACCCTCAAGATGGACAGTCCAGATAACCATGGCAAGTGCTTACCTATGTTGAGAAAGGAGATGCATGGTGTTTCTCTGTTGTTCATATCTTCCTCTGCAGTCACCTGCTTGTGCTTTAAATGTAGGGCTGTTACTTTCTACAAAATTAAACACTTATTTGATCTAGTTTTTTATATGGACATACCATGATGTAGTTAAACCTCTTATTTTTTAGTGTTTAGGTTTAACAGTTTTTCAGTTTCAGCTATATCCTTGTCTTTGACCACTGGTTTGTGTGAACTGGAATTTCTTTAATTGTACACATGGAAAAGTAGAACTTTTTACACATTATATATTCTTTCAGTTATGTTAGATATTGCTAAATTGATCATAGGTTAAATACACTTCCAATTCTACTAGATATTGTCTAGTTGTTCTCTTAGACTCCTATTGAATTGAGTTTTCCTACAGCTTCATATTAAGTATAAGTTTTTGAAATATTTTGATAAATTTCAATTTCAGTTGAGCATTTTCAAATGTGTTTCTCGGCCAATCATTATTTCTTTACTTTGAATTTCCTGTTCTTGACTTTCTCCACTATTGTTGTTCTGTTTGTTTTCTAATAGGCTTGAATGGTATTCTGGATACTTCATTTGCAATTATTTTCTCCTATCTTAAATATAGCATTAGTTATCTATCTGCTGCTGCTGCTGCTAAGTCGCTTCAGTCGTGTCCAACTCTGTGCGACCCCATAGACAGCAACCCACCAGGCTCCGCCGTCCCTGGGATTCTCCAGGCAAGAACACTGGAGTGGGTTGCCATTTCCTTCTCCATTGTGTGAGAGTGAAAAGTGAAAGTGAAGTCGCTCAGTCGCGTCCAACTGGTAGTGACCCCATGGACTGCAGCCTACCAGGTTCCTCCATCCATGGGATTTTCTAGGCAAGAGTACTGGAGTGGCTTGCCATTGCCTTCTCCGAGTTATCTATCTACTGAACACTTATTCTATTTTTACGAGAAAGATTTCTAAGTTATAAATTATATAATCTGTATTAAATTTTTAATTAAGAATTTTTTCTAAAAAAAATAGAATAAGTGTTCAGTATAATAATAATTTTATTTTGTAATATTTATACTTATTACTTTATTTACTTTTCTTCTTATGATAGACTCTTCAGAACGAAGTTGAATATTATGGTAATCTCAGTTCAGTTCAGTTCAGTCCATCAGTCGTGTCCGACTCTTTGCGACCCCATGAATCACAGCACGTCAGGCCTCCCTGTCCATCACCAACTCCTGGAATTCATTCAAACTCATGTCCATCGAGTCGGTGATGCCATCCAGCCATTTCATCCTCTGTCATCCCCTTCTCCTCCTGCCCCCAATACCTCCCAGCATCAGGGTCTTTGCCAATGAGTCAACTCTTCGCATGAGGTGGCCAAAGTATTGGAGTTTCAGCTTTAGCATCAGTCCTTCCAATGAACACCTAGGACTGATCTCCTTTAGGATGGACTGCAGTCATCAATTTCTCTGAATTTAGAAATGTCCCAGTACTTAATCATTTACTATAATGTTCACTCTATTTGGAGATAAATTCTCCTTGTTGCCTCTAAATAATTTCCTTCAATATTTGTAGGGGACCAGAGAATACCTACTTTGTTTGCTAGTGACTGCTGAATTTTGTCCAAGACATGTTTTTCACCTTAAATTTATTGATGTATTATTGATTTGTTTCTATTTGTTTCTTGAAGTAAGTTTATTGGTGCCTTGATTTGTTTTTATTTAAAATTAAATTTTAAACAATTCTTGTAACATACTGTGATTTTTTTCATACTGCTGAAGTTCATTTGGTAATATATTATTTAGAATTTTTCCATCTCTAATCATATGTGAGGCAGTATTATAGTTTTCTTTTTCTTTGATAAGATTTTAGATTTGTAATTAACTGTTCTTTAAAAACTATAAACAATCTGTCTATAAAATATAATGAATTTTTAATATATTGACTACATATTTCATATCCTTGCCATAAATTCAGTTAGATCTAGAAGGTTTTTTTTTTTTTTTAATAAATTCAGTTCAGTTCAGTTCAGTCGCTCAGTCATGTCCAACTTTTCATGATCTCATGGACTGCAGCACTGCAGGCCTCCCTGTCCATCACCAACTCCCAGAGCCTGCTCAAACTCATGTCCATCCAACCATCTTATCCTCTGTTATTCCCCTCTCCTCCTGCCTGCAATCTTTCTCAGAATCAGGGTCTTTTCCAGTGACTCAGGGTCTTTTCCTGATTTCTTCGCATCGGGTGGCCAAACTATTGGAGTTTCAGCTTCAGCATCAGTCCTTCCAATGAATATTCAGGACTGATTTCCTTTAGGATGGACTGGTTGGATCTCCTTGCAGTCCAAGGGACTCTCAAGAGTCTTCTCCAACGCCACACTTCTAAAGCATCAATTTTTCAGCCTTCAGCTTTCTTTATAGTCCAATTCTCACATCCATACACGACTACTGGAAAAACCATAGCCTTGACTAGATGGACCTTTGTCAGCAAAGTAATGTCTCTGCTTTTTAATATGCTGTCTAGGTTGGTCATAGCTTTTCTTCCAAGGAGCAAGAGTCTTTTAATTTCATGGCTGCAGTCACCATCTGCAGTGATTTTGGAGCCCAGGAAAATAAAATCTGTCACTGTTTCCATTGTTTCCCCATCTATTTCCCATGAAGTGATGGGACTGGATGCCATGATCTTTGTTTTCTGAATGTTGAGCTTTAAGCCAACTTCTTCACTCTCCTCTTTCACTCTCATCAAGAGGTTCTTTAGTTTCTTTTCACTTTCTGCCATAAGGGTGTTGTCATCTGCATATCTGAGGTTATTGATATTTCTCCTGGCAATCTTGATTCCAGCTTGTGCTTCATCCAGCCTGGCATTTCGCATGATGTCCTCTGCATATAAGTTAAATAAGCAGGGTGACAATATATAGCCTTGATGTACTACTTTCCTGATTTGGAACCAGTCTGTTGTTCCATGTCCAGTTCTAACTGTTGCTTCTTGACCTGCATACAGATTTCTCAGGAGGCAGCTAAGGTGGTCTGGTATTCCCATCTCTTTCAGAATTTTCCACAGTTTGTCATGATCCACACAGTCAAAGGCTTTGGCATAGTTAATAAAGCAAAAGTAGATGTTTTTCTGGAACTCTCTTGCTTTTTTGATGACCCACTGGATGTTGGCAATTTGATTTCTGGTTCCTCTGCCTTTCCTAAATCCAGCTTGAACATCTGGAAGTTCACAGTTCACATACTGTTGAAGCTTGGCTTGGAGAATTTTGAGCATTACTTTGCTAGCGTGTGAGATGAGCACAATTGTGTGGTAGTTTGAACATTCTTTGGCATTGCTTTTCTTTGGGATTGGAATGAAAATGGACCTTTTCCAGTCCTGTGGCCACTGCTAAGTTTTCTACTGGCATTTTGAGTGCAGCACTTTCACAGCATCATCTTTTAGGATTTGAAAGAGTTCAACTGGAATTCCATCACCTCCACTAGCTTTGTTCATAGTATGCTTCCTAAGGCCCACTTGACTTCACATTCCAGGATGTCTGGCTCTAGGTGAGTGATCACACCATTGTGGTTATCTGGATCATGATTTTTTATATAGTTCTGTGTATTCTTGCCACCTTTTCTTAATATCTTCTGCTTTTGTTAGGTCCATACCATTTCTGTCCTTTAGTGTGCTCATCTTTGCATGAAATGTTCCCTTGGTATCTCTAATTTTCTTGAAGAGATCTCTAGTCTTTTCCATCCTATTGTTTTCCTCTATTTCTTTGCACTGATCACTGAGGAAAGCTTTCTCATCTCTCCTTGCTATTCTTTGGAACTCTACATTCAAATGGATATATCTTTTCTTTTCTCCTTTGCCTTTGCTTCTCTTCTTTTCTCAGCTATCTGTAAGGCCTCATCAGACAACCATTTTGCCTTTTTGCATTTCTTTTTCTTGGGGATGATCTTGATCACTGCCTCCTGTACAATGTCACAAACCTCCATCCATAGTTCGTCGGGCACTCTGTCTATCAGATCTAATCCCTTGAATCTATTTGTCACTTCTACTGAATAATCATAAGGGATTTGATTTAGGTCATACCTGAATGGTCTAATGGTTTTCCCTATTTCCTTCAATTTAAGTCTGAATTTGGCAATAAGGAGTTCATGATCTGAGCCATAGTCAGCTCCTGATCTTGTTTTTGCTGACTGTATAGAGCTTCTCTACCTTTGGCTGCAAAGAATATAATCAGTCTGATTTTGGTATTGACCATCTGGTGATGTCCATGTGTAAAGTCTTCTCTTGTGAAGTTGAAAGAGGTTATTTGCTATGACCAGCGTGTTCTCTTGGCAAAACTCTGTTAGCCTTTGACCTGCTTCATTTTGTGCTACAAGGCCAAATTTACCTATAACTCCAAGTATCTCTTGACTTCCTACTTTTGCATTCCAGTCCCCTATAATGAAGAGGACATCTTTTTGGATGTTCGTTCTAAAAGGTCTTGTAGGTCTTCATAGAACTGTTCAACTTCAGCTTCTTCAGCATTACTGGTTGGGGCATAGACATGGATTACTGTGATATTGAACGGTTTGCCATGGAAATGAACAGAGATCATTCTGTTATTTTTGAGATTGCATCCAAGTACTGCATTTTAGATTCTTTTGTTGACCATGATGGCTACACCATTTCTTCTAAGGGATTTTTGCCCACAGTAGTAGATATAATGGTCATCTGAGTTAAATTCACCCATTCCAGTCCATTTTAGTTCACTGATTCCTAAAATGTCGATGTTCACTCTTTCCATCTCCTGTTTGACCACTTCCAATGGAAACGCTGGGCTGGAAGAAGCACAAGCTAGAATCAAGATTGCCGGGAGAAAATCAATAACCTCAGATATTCAGATGACACCACCCTTATGGCAGAAAGTGAAGAGGAACTAAAAAGTCTCTTGATGAAAGTGAAAGAGGAGAGTGAAAAAGTTGGCTTAAAGCTCAACATTCAGAAAACAAAGATCATAGCATCTGGTCCCATCACTTCATGGCAAATAGATGGGCAAACAGTGGAAACAGTGTCAGACTTTATTTTGGGGGGCTCCAAAATCACTGCAGATGGTGACTGCAGCCATGAAATTAAAAGATGCTTACTCCTTGGAAGGAAAGTTATGACCAACCTAGATAGCATATTCAAAAGCAGAGACATCACTTTGCCAACAAATGTCTGTCTAGTCAAGGCTGTGATTTTTCCAGTGGTCATGTATGGATGTGAGAGTTGGACTGTGAAGAAAGCTGAGCACCGAAGAATTGATGCTTTACAACTGTGGTGTTGGAGAAGACTCTTGAGAGTCCCTTGGACTGCAAGGAGATCCAACCAGTCCATTCTAAAGGAGATCAGCCCTGGGTGTTCTTTGGAAGGAATGATGCTAAAGCCGAAACTCCAATACTTTGGCCACCTCATGAGAAGAGTTGACTCACTGGAAAAGACTCTGATGCTGGGAGGGATTAGGGGCAGGAGGAGAAGGGGACAACAGAAGATGAGATGGCTGGATGGCATCACCGACTCAATGGACGTGAGTTTGAATGAACTCCAGGAGTTGGTGATGGACAGGGAGGCCTGGCATGCTTCAATTCATGGGGTCTCAAAGTCAGACACGACTGAGTGACTGAACTGAACTGACTGAATCTGCCTTGATTCATGGACCTAACATTCCAGGTTCCTATGTAATATTGCTCTTTACAGCATTGGACTTTACTTCTATCACCTGTCACGTCCACATCTAGGTGTTGTTTTTGCTTTGGCTCCATCTCTTCATTCTTTTTGGAGTTATTTCTCTATTCTTTCCCAGTAGCGTATTGGGAACCTACTGAGCTAGGGAATTCATCTTTCAGTGTCATACCTTTTTGCATTTTCATGCTGTTCATGGCAAGAATACTGAAGTGGTTTGCCATTCCCTTCTCCAGTGGACCACGTTTTGTCAGAACTCTCTGCCATGACACGTCCATCTTGGGTGGCCCTACGCAGCATGGCTCCTAGTTTCATTGAGCTAGACAAGGCTGTGGTCCATGTGATCAGTTTGGTTAGTTTTCGTGATTGTGGTTTTCATTCTGTCTGCCCTCTGATGGATAAGTTACTTAGAGTTTTCTATAAACACAGTTGAGACATGTATGAAGTTCATTTTTCATTTTCACTTCCCTTTATGTCCTTCACTTGCCTTATTGCATAGGTTAGGAAGATGACAAAAACAAAAAGATATCCCATGTTCATGGATTGAAAGAATCAATATTGTTAAAATTGACTATACTACCCAAGACAATCTACACATTCAATGTAATCCCAATCAAATTACCAATGGCTTTTTTCACAGAACTAGAACAAAAAAAAATTTTAATTTGTATGGAAACACAAAAAACCTTGATTAGTCAAAGCAATCTTGAGACAAAAAAACAGAGCTGGGGGAATCAGGTTCTCTGACTTCAGACTATACTACAAAGCTACAGTAATTAAGACAGTATGAAAGTGGCACAAAAATAGAAATATCAATCAATGGAATAGGAGAGAAAGCCCAGAGATAAACCCATGCATCTATGGCCACCCAAATGACAAAGGAGTCAAGAATATATTGGAATATATTAATATAATGGAGAAAAGAAGCCTCTTCAATAAGTGGTGCTGGGAAAACTGCATGGCTATATGTAAAAGAATGAAATTAGAATACCATCTAACACCATATACAAAAATAAACTCATAATGGGTCAAAAACTTAAATATAAGACTGGACACTATAAAACTCTTAGAGGAAAACACAGGAAAAACACTCTTTGACATGAACAACAGCAAGATCTTTTCTGATCCACATCCTAGGATAATGAAAATGAAAACATAAACAGGACCTAATTAAAAGCTTTTGCACAGCAAAGGAAACCATAAACAAGATGAAAAGACAACCTTCAAAATAGTAGAAAATGTTTGCAAACGAAGCAACGGACAAAAGATTATCTCAAAATATAGGCAGATCATGTTCGTATCAGCCCCCAATCAATGGGCATCTCTCCAGGTCCACCCCCCCCCGATTAATCTCCAAAATATATAGGCAGATCATCCGGGATTCAGTATCAAAACCAAGGCTTCAAAAACCAATCAATAGATGGCTGGAGACCTAAATAGACATCTCTCCAAAGAAGACAACAGATGGCCAAGAGGCACATGAAAAGATGCTCAGCATCACAAATTATTAGAGAAATGTAAATCAAAACTACAATGAAGTATCACCTTATACCAATTGGAACCCCAAACTAAATCAAAGTAGCCATCATCAAAAAACCTACAAACAATAAATGCTGGAGAGGGTGTGGAGAAAAGGGAACCCTCTTGCACTATTGGTGGGAATGTAAACTGATACAGCTACTGTGGACAACAGTGTGGAGGTTCCTTAAAAAACTAAAAATAGAACTACCATATGACCCAGCAATCCCACTTCTGGACACATACCCTGGGAAAACCATAATTCAAAAGGGCACGTGTACCACAATATTCATTGCAGAACTGTCTACAGTGGCCAAGACATGGAAACAACGTAAATGTCCAATGACAGATGAATGGATAAAGAAGATGTGGTGCATCTATTACACAATGGAATATTAGCCATAAAAAGGAACGAAATCGGGTCATTCGTAGAAATGTGGATGAACCTGAGTCTGTCATACAGACAGAAGTAAGTCAGAAAGAGAAAAACAAGTATCATATATTAACACATATATGCAGAATCCAGAAAAAAATGGCACAGATGAACCTATTTGCAAGGCAGGAATAGAGACACAAATGTAGAGAAGACTTGTGGACACGGCGGGCAAAGGGGAAGCTGTGATGATTTGAAAGAATAGCTTTGACACATACACACAATCACGTGTAAACCAGATAGCTATCAGGAAGCTGCTGTATAACTCAGAGTTCAGCTTGTTGCTCTGTGATGACCGAGGGCTGTGAAGGACAGGAGAGGGTGGGAGGGAGACTTGGAAGGGAGGGGTTATATGTATGCTTAGAGCCGATTGATTTTGTTTTACAGCAGAAACTAACACAACATTGTAAAGCAACTATCCTCCAATTTAATTACTTAATTTTAAAAAGAAGGAGGTCTGGTAATTAGGACTCTGCACTTCCATAGCAAGTGAGCGCAGGTTTGATCCTTGGCTGGGGAAGTGAGATCCCACATGCCCCCAAGGTGCCCTCCTGAAAAAAAAATTTTTTTTTAAATCACACCTTTTGAAGTTGCAAGAGCTGGTGCTGGTGAGGACGGGATGCTGCTGCCTCCAGCGGTGGGCCGAGGTTACTGTGGGGAGGGGGTGGGACAGGGGGTGGGGGGGGTGGACGGCCATCAGGGTTTGAATGCTGGGTGTGAAGTAGGAAGGAGTAAAGCCAAAGTGGAACCTGGCTGGGGTCTCACAACCTCCAAGTTCTACAACTTGAGTGACTGAGGAAGTTGGCACCCTGCCATGGACAGCACACACAGCTGGCCTAGCACTAGGAGGAGCTGAAGGAGGGCACCTGGCATGAGCCAGCAGGGCGAGCCAGCAGATGATCAGCAACCTGGAGCACTGCCCTTCAGAGCATATGGCACTGCTTCTCTTCCAACTCGTAAATATGGCACAAACGTGCCCCTGACCAAGCCTAACAGGAAACCATTCAGGAAGGGAGCTCTTGGAACCATGGTCTAACTTAGCTAAATTGATATGGTATAAAACCAAGCACAATTGGGACTCCTCTTGGTGGTCCCATGGCTAAGCCTGCAAGCCCCCAATTCAGGGGCCCCGGGTTCCATCCCTGGTTAGGGAATTAGATCCCACATGCCACAGCTAGGAGTCTGAATGCAACTGAATTGATCCCACCTGTGCAATGCAACTATCAAAGATCCCATGTGCTGCAACTAAGACCTGGTGCAGCCATTAACTATATATTTTAAATAATAGTAAAATAAAAATAGTGGCTTCCCTGGTGGCTCAATGGTAAAGAATTCGCCTGCCAATGCAGGAGACATGGGTTCAACCCTGATCTGGGAAGATTACACATGCTCAGGAGCAACTAAGCCCATGCACCACAACTATTGAACATATACTCTAGAGCCCAGGAGCTGCAGCTACTGAGCCCATGCTCTGCAACAAGAGAAGTCACTGCAATGAGAAGCCTGTGACTGGAGAGTAACTTCACCAGCTGCAACTAGAGAAAAAGCCTGAGCAAGCATCCAAAAATAAATAAAATAATGGAAGCATGGAAGCTCTGGGTACGCCTCACAGACACATACTTTACACCACATATATCTTCCATATCTTCCAGTTGCATTCACTATAATAAAACTGCAGTTGTAAGAATAGGGGGAAAAAACATCATCATTTGTTTAAAAATCAGATCATCGCATTCCTCTACTCAAAACCCTCTGATGGTTCCTTTCTCTTTTAGGATAAAAGTCAAAACAGTTACACTACCTCCAGCACTACACATAAGCTGGCCCTTTAACTCCTACCACTTGCTCCTTCTTGTCTCCCTGCACCCACCTTGGTCACTTTGCTAGCCCTTCAAAACACCAATAATGGTCCTTCCTCAGTCTGTCCTCTACCTCTTCCCTCCACCCTTTACATCATGGATTATACACATTACTTCCTTCCTCAAGTCATTCTGGACTCTTCAGAACCACAGTTTCAGGGAGGGACCTCCTGACCAGAGTATTTAGAACTGAATCCCCAGGACTTCCTTGGTAGTCCAGTGACTAAGACTCTGCACTCCCAGTGAATGGGGCCTGGGTTGATCCCTGAATATTCATTGGAAGGATTGATGCCGAAGCTGAGACTCCAATACTTTGACCACCAGAGCCGACTCATTGGGAAAGACTCTGATGTTGGGAATGATTGAGGGCAAGAGAAGAAGGAAGGGGCAGAAGATGAGATGGTTGGATGGCATCACCGACTCAATGGACATGAATTTGAGCAAACTCTGGGAAACAGTGAAGGACAGGAAAGCCTGGTGAAAAGAGTCAGACACAACTGAGCAACTCAACAATAGGGAACTAGATCCCATGCCACAGCTAAGAGTTTGAATGCTGTAATGAAGACTGAAGATTCCTCGTGCTGAAATAAGACCCAGCAAGTAAACAAATAAATATTTTTTAAAAGCTGAATCATTCAGGGCACTCCTTCTCCCTCTCCTATTCAATACTTTTCAACAGAGCACTTAACCACAAACTGAAATACTACAGTATTTCAGTTATCCGTTATCTGTTTATTTAACATTTTCAGTCAATTCCAGTAGAATGTAAATTCCATAAGGATTGTTGTTTTTTCTTGTCATATGTATTACTATATCCAATACCACCTATAAAACTGACTGACATACAGTAAGGAGTCATTGAATATTCTGGATAAAATGAATGAATAAATGAAAGAAGAAACTGGAAGTGGAGCTCCACCTTCTCTATCTGATCTTTTTTTTTTCCCTTTATTTTTGGCTACACCCTGAAGCACATGGGACCTCAGTTCTCTGACCAGGGATGGGACCTGTGCCCCCTGCATTGGTAGGCAGAGTCTTAACTTCTGGACCATTGGAAAGTGCCTGATCTTCAAATGAAGATTACTTGTTATTAGCATGTGTGTGTCAGTTGCTCAGTCCTGTCATCTTCATGACCCCATGGATTGTAACCTGCCAGGCTCCTCTGTCCATGGAATTCTCCAGGCAAAAATACTGGAGTGGGTAGTCATTCCCGTCTCCTGACCCAGGCATCAAACCCAGGTTTCTCACTTTGCAGGCAGATTCTGAGCTTCCAGGGAAGCCCCACTTGTTACTAGGTCTCAGACCTATTCTCTCCACCCTCAATTTTTCTTTTCTTTATTTCAACACTACCGAAGCTCCTATTGGGCTTCCTGGGTGGCTCAGTGGTAAGAATCCACCTGCTAATGCAGGAGATGTGAGTTCAACTCCCAATTAGGGAAAATCCCCTGGAGGAGGAAATGGCAACCGACTCCAGTATTCTTGCCTGGGAAATCCCGTGGACAGATGAGCCTGGTGGGCTACAGTCCCTGACGTTGCAAAGAGTCAGACATCACTAGTGACTAAATAACAACAACAAAAGCTTCTATCACCAACATTGTTGTTGGCAGCCCTACTCATACACACATGTGTGTGATCTATGACTAGACATGTGCATAATAAAGACGCCTTAGAGACATAACACATTCCATGTACGAAAAAGAATGCACACTATCTTTACACCCAAACTACAAATTCCCCGGTTTCTCAATATCAAGAAACACCACCACAACCAATCTGGTTGCTCAAGTCTTAAGAGAATTGAGCTTCAATGCCCACATCAGCCTTAAACCACCCCTTATGACACAGTCACCAAATTCCATTCCTTCTAAGGAAATGTTCTCAAGTCCCCGTTCTCCAGCACGATTTTCATCAGCTTTATCAGAATCAGCATCCTCTCTCATCTAGTTTATCTCAAAAGTCGTCTTATTCTTTTTCCCAGATTTACTCCTGCTCCATTCAGTAAGCTATGCTTATAATTGTGAGACAAAATGGAGAATTCCTTAAATGCCTTCTTTCTCCTTGATAAGAAAAAATTTTTAATCTTCTTATCTTCTTGATTAAAGCCTAGAATTACTATTGGGATCCATGGTACATGTTCTTAACATAATCTATAAGCCTGGTAAATTATTATCTGACCCCAGCTTAATAACTTCAGCTCATGTCAAATTCTCTTGTTCTTTGCACATGAGGCACTTGGAATTTCTTTCAGTTCGTTGTATGTTCTTCTTTTAAAAAATATGTATGTATTTATTTGGGCTTCCCTGGTTTGCCAACAAAGGTCTGTCTAGTCAAGGCTATGGTTTTTCTAGTAGTCATGTATGGATGTGAGAGTTGGACTGTGAAGAAAGCTGAGCGCCAAAGAATTGATGCTTTTGTGTTGGAGAAGACTCTTGAGAGTCCCATGGACTGCAAGGAGATCCAACCAGTCCATTCTAAAGGAGATCAGTCCTGGGTGTTCTTAGGAATGATGCTAAAGCTGAAACTCCAGTACTTTGGCCACCTCATGCGACGAGTTGACTCATTGGAAAAGACTGATGCTGGGAGGGATTGGGGGCAGGAGGAAAAGGGGACAACAGAGGATGAGATGGCTGGATGGCATCACCGACTTGATGGACGTGAGTTTGAGTGAACTCTGGGAGTTGGTGATGGACAGGGAGGCCTGGCATGCTGCAATTCATGGGGTCGCAAAGAGTTGGACACGACTGAGCGACTGAACTGAACTGAACTGGTGGTTCTGCAGTAAAGAAAACCCCTGCCAATGCCTGCCATTGCAGGAGACACAAGAGACTCGGGTTTGATCACTGGGTCAGAAAGATCCCCTGGAAATGAAAAAGACAACCCACTCCAGTATTCTTGCCTGGAGAGTCCAATGGACAGAGGAGCCTGGCGGGCTACAGTCCATGGGGTCATAAAGTCAGAAACTATTTAGCCAGTAAACAACAACAAATTTATTTATTTATTTTTGGCTGCATCAAGTATTAGTTGCAACACACAGGATCTTTTGTTGTGCAGAGCAAGGTCTTCATTGTGGTGTGTGGGCTTCTCTATAGTTGTGGCTCACGGGCTTAGTTGCCCTGAAGCATATGGGACAAATGTCTGTATAGTCAAAGCTATGGTTTTTCCAGTAGTCATGTATGGATGTGAAAGTTGGACCATAAAGAAAGCTGAGCACTGAAGAATGGATGCTTTTAAATTGTAGTGCTGGAGAAGACTCTTGAGCGTCCCTTGGACTGCAAGATCAAACCAGTCAATACTAAAGGAAATAAACCCTGAATATTCATTAGAAGGACTGATGCTGAAGCTGAAGCTCCAATACTCTGACCACTTGATGCGAAGAGCTGACTCAGTGGAAAAGACCCTGATGCTGGGAAAAATTGAAGGCAAAAGGAGAAGGGGGTGGCAGAGGATGAGATGGTTAGATAGTATCACTGACTCAGTGGACATGGATCTGAGCAAATTCTGGGAGATAGTGAAGGACAGGGAAGCCTGGCATGCTGCTGCCCATGGGGTTACAAAGAGTGGGACATGACTTAGTGACCAAACAACAACAACATATGGGATCTTAGTTCCCTAACCAGGGATCCAGCCTGCATCTCCTGCATTGGAAGGTGGATTCTTAACCGCTGGACCATCAGGGAAGTCTTTGTTCTTTGTCCTGTGTTCCTTCTTGCAAATGGTGTTCCGATATAATTTTCCATTTGCCTAGAACATCCTCTATGGCTGACGACATCCTCCAGAATATTCAGGAAGTAGCCTAAACTGCTGATGCAAAGGGAAGCCTTCCAAGATCCTGAAATATACTATCCCAAGCTCCTCATGGCAGAAACCTGTATATCTGAAATTACATAAGTATTCATATAATTGCTTGTTTGATGTCAAGATTCGCCTACAGACTTTATTGGAGCATATATCCTTGCTGCCCACTACTGTAGAGAAGGAAATGGCAACCCACTCCAGTATTCTTGCCTGGAGAATCCCAGGGACGGAGGAGCCTGGTGGGCTGCTGTCTGTGGGGTCGCACAGAGTCGGACACTACTTAAGCGACGCAGCAGCAGCAGCCCACTACTGTGTCTAAAACATGAATGATACAGAGAAGGTACTTCATAGAATGAGGCAACAAATGGATGAATGAAAATAGTATAATGCTGTCAGTAACTGAGTAATTTCTACAACTTCCTCAGCAGGAAGAGCAAAGGCTAGAGACATGGGTGTTACTCTTTAAGAGCAAAAAGGGACTGAGAGTTGGAAAACTAGATGCTAGGACCACACTGGTGTTCACAATCCACAACTGTGGATTGTCAAAAAGATAAGCATACATCTCAAAGGCAGAAGAGAGAAAATAAAATACGACAAAAGCGCTCACAAGTAACACGATAGATTTTGTAGCTCTGGTCCCGGGGGATGTTGGGGAGTGTTGCCTAGTGCTGTGAATGTATCGGACTTGCTGTTTGTGCCTGTGAAGGAAAAGTATCATGGATCCACTGACCCATATCATGAATCCCAAACAAACAACATCAACAGAGGAGAAAATTGCTGAACAGATTGATTCTGTAATTGTGTTAATGGACAGACAAGAGCAGTAGCCAAGATTTGATTTCACACTGGCATTTCTGCCATCCTTCTGTCCAGTCATTCTCATGGGAACTATGACATTGACCAGCAAGTGAAACATCCAGCTCAGGATACATGGAGTAGTAATATACTTCTGGGATTTGAATTTGAGTTCTGCCCACTTGGAGTTTGGGGGGTTAATGCTTAAGGCCTGAAAGCCACCCAAAAGGCAGGTGATGCTGAGAGAGGTTCCCCAGGCCACTCTGTGAAAATAAAAGACAAGTTTACATCCGATGTCACTTAGGAAATACTTCATCTCAAAGGCTGCCAATGTTGGAGGGATTGCTCCACAGATTAAGGTCAAAGTATTGGCTAAAGCAAGATGGTTGATTATTTGCTCAATTGGTCTCAATCCATGCCTCTTAAAAAGAGAGCAGATATAATGAGAAAGGAGTGAGACATTCCCCACAGTCCCTATTCCAGCCTGAGCGAGGATCACTGTTCCTATTGCCCCATCAACACAAATCATTCCTTCATTGGCTGGGATATGATGGTTATGCTCAGATACATGGAACCTGGGGAGAAACAGAACACATGTATGAATTTCTTCAAGTCAAGTGTAATACATTTCCCACCAGAATTTCTTTAAAATTTCCTTTCTGGAAATCCTACTCTAATGTCATGCATAAAAATCCATCCATGAGGAATTCCCTGGCGGTCCAGTGCTTGGGATCAGGTTCAATCCCTGGTCAGGTTCAAACCGGTCAGGGGACTAAGTTCCCCAAAACTTCACAGCACATGAGGCCAAAAAAGAAAAAAAAGTCCATCCCTAAACTTTATTTATCTTAATCACCCAGTATAACCCCTCATAATACTTACAACACCTGAAATTATTTCATTGGATTATCTTATTTCTATCGAAGGAAGACAATTTCCTCCAACAGAAACATGAGAGCTATGAAAGTAGGGATTTGTCTCCCTTGTTTTCCACCCATATCTAGGGTCTAGAACAACCTGTCACTAGTAGGCAGTCAATAACTATTACATGAATAAATGAATAAACAAATGAATGGTGTCATTATTTTCACCTCAAAAGTTATTTTAATATGGCCTTTAATAGATTTCTTAACGTGAAATGCAGATTCTCTACTTAAGAGTTTAAAAGAGTACATTAAACTCACTGATTGTATTATTCAAAACTGCATTTTCTTGCTTGATTTTGGGGGTTTTGTTTATGCAAAAGTATAGCATTTTCAAGAAACAGGTGTTTGAGTGTCTTATGTTGTACTCGACTGGATCAAATACTCTGTCCAGTATTATCTTTCTATATACCAATTCAATTTTTGAAAACTTTTGAATCAAGGACCTAAGCTGAATTGAGCAATATATCTTTTTCTTTTTTTGGCCCCTCCTGTGACTTGAGGGATCTTAGTTTGCCGACCAGGGATCAAAATCCTACCCCTTTCAACGGAAGCATGGATCCCTAGCCTCTTGACCACCAGGGAATTCCCAAGAAGTATATCTTAACAATATTAATACAACATAACAAAGGTGTATTCCAAGAGTACTTATGATTCATATGACAATGAGCACTGGAAGCATTCTCATTTCATTAGGAAAAAAAGACTAACATGAGCACAGGTACATAGTGTGTGTGCTCAGTCGTGTCCGACTCTTTGTGACCCCATAGACTAGCCCATCAGGCTCCTCTGTCCATGGAATTTTCCAGGCAAGAATATTGGAGTGGGTTGCCATTTCTTACTCAAGAGGATCTTCTTCACCCGGGGATTGAACCTGTGTCTTTTGCATTGGCAGATGGGTTCTTTACCACTGTACCACCTAGGAAGCCCCAGGCACACAGCTATTCAATATTTTTCTAATTTTTTCAACAAAATGGCAGGAAAAAAATTATTCCTCTTCAAAACAGATTATTTTATGTGTTACAGTCAACTTAAATTTCTTAATTTCTTTTTTCTTTCGTCTTTTTTTTTAAATTTTATCTTCTCTCTCTCTTTCTCTTTTCTTTACAAACCCCTGTGTCAAAGGCTGACTTTAAATAGATCACAGAGAGGAAACTGCTCTGCTATAAAACTGAACTATTTTAGAAGCAATACACTAGTAATTTATATTATTTAGTATAATATTGTATAAAATATTATACAAATGTGCAAAATTTTTAAAATATACTTTGAATAAGCACTTTAAAATTTTAGGAGTAAACTATGTCAATAATGTACTGGAAATGTAAAAGTAAAAACAATTAAATAGCGTAAGAGAAATCTTAAATTAGCAGAACTAAATTCCATGTTCTTAGATGGGATGATATAACATGTCATTAAGATTTCAAACTTCCTCAAAGGTGTAGACTCAATTCAACATCAATCAACTAAATATACAAACAAACATACAAAACTAAGTCATTCTTTAAAAATAACAAAAGGAAAATAACAATGATGAAGTGGATTGACCTACACAGTTTCTTAAAATCTAACACAGAAATTAAAGCATGTGGTACGAGAACTTCCTGGTAATCTAGTGATTAAAATGCCATGCTCCTAATGCAGAGAGCCCTGGTTCGATCAGTGGTCAGGGAACTTGATCCTGCCACAACTGAAAGATCAAAGATCCCATGCACCTCAACTAAGACCCAGCAGAGTCAAATAAATAAATACTTTAAAAATAAAATAAATACTTTAAAAATAAAAATAAAATAAAATTATTAAAAATAAAATAAAAATTAAAAAATAAATACTTTAAAAATAAAAAAATTAAAATCTCATACTGCGGTTTTTAAAAATTGTGTGGTACAAATGAAGACTAGTTAAACATATCAACGCTTCAGAAAGAAGTTTTAGGGAAAAAATTGTAAATAGGAAATTCAACAAGCAAGATAAGTTCAGCGTGTGCTCACTAATCATGTCCTACTCTTTTTCCACCCCATGGACTGTAGCCTGCCAGGCTTCTCTGTCCATGGGATTCTCCAGGCAAGAATACTGGAGTAGGTTGTCATTTCCTTCTCCAGGGGGTTCTCTCCGATCCATAGATTGAACTCCTGTCTCCTGCATTGGCAGGTGGATTCTTTACCACTGAGCCACCAGGGAGGCCCAGTCTTACAGGCAAACAGATTTCAGGGCAAAAAAAAAAAATCAGAAAGAACAGGAAACAGACACACACACACACCAGAGGTGTCACTGACCAAGAGAGTATTGTAGCTGGTTAGTATTGTAGCTGTAGAGTATTGTAGTTGCCTATTTATAACTTCTGAATGGGCTCTGTATTTGAGCAAAAAGTGTGAAGATGCCTCCCTACAGTTTTATTTACCCTGAGGTTCAGAGGGACTTCATTAAATCATTAAGCTCTTGTGAACACTGACCCTATCTATGCTAGCCACTGCCCTGATCTGTCATATTTACTTTCAAGATTCTTATGTTCCCCTGGAACACAGAGCTGAAGGCAGGGTTCACATCAGGTATCTGATTGTAGGACCAATATCACATCTCAGAAATCAAGTGTTGGATCCAAGTTTGCTTTTAGGAATGAAGACCCAACTCTGAGGATATTCACTGGTAAAGATGCCTTCTGTAATTGGATCCGGCATTAATTTCAAGCTGTATTATTTCAATTTGAAGATCAAAATCTACAACAATGTAATTTCTTAGTGCACCAGTTGTAGTAAAGATTTGGACAAGGTCTTAAAATCTTCATACAGGGCACTCAAAGAACTTTTCAGTATAAATGAGTTCCCCCAATTCAGTCTCATCCAGACAAGGTCCAGTGGAAACAAGGCCTAAACACTGATTTAAGATAGTGTGGGGACTTCCCGGTCCAGTGGCTAAGACTCCACCTGATCCCAGTGTAGGGGGCCCAGGTTCAATCCCTAGTCAGGGCAATAAAGCCCACAGGCCACAGCTAAGAGTTCACATGCTGCAAACAAATGAATAAATATTAAAACCAAAATAAAATAGTTTGTGCACTATAATAATTTAAAACTTTAATGTTTTATATATTTAATTCATCTTGTTCCTGTGCTCAGGTACTTTCCTCAGACTAAGACACTTTAATCAAAGGGCAAAACTCATGAAGACAGAGGTAAAAATGTGGACAGAACTAACACAGGAAAAGAAGAGAGATGACTTTGGAGGCAGTGTATAAGAGGAATATTCTCTGCAATAATCAGAAAGCAGCCCTTCACACAGACTTTCTCAGGGACTCTTGCATGTTCTCATGAAAAGTATTATTATCCAGATCTTGGGTAGATTCTCATCTCCAAATACTCACTCCTTTTTTCTTTCCAGGCAGTTTCTAGGTCCAAAATAAAAACTCCACTCACTTAAGTAACTTCTCTTCTGGGATGCTGAAGCCAGTGATCACTAGACTTGTCATGGGAGGGAAAATCTGAACCCCTTTATTATAGGTTTGGTTTCCCTGACCTCATCTCTCTAGAGCTGTAATTATTATGTTATTTCTAGCATCAATGACAGTGCGTCAAAGAAAAGCTCTAAACATCTTTTTCTTGGCATACTAATTATTCAAATTAATTATAAGTGTTTAAATAGACTATCCCAAGATGCTGTCAGAAGTGACTGGATGTAAACATTTTTTCCTGCATTCCCTATAGGGATGAGGTCAGATAATTGTGAGTCCTAAAAAAGTGAGACCTTAGAGAATAAACTGTGATGCTGTCTATATTCTGAAAATCTCTGGAAAATATATTTCCTAGGAGAGAAGTCTTAAATTGCTAAGACCTTGATGAATTCCACCTATTCAAGATTTGAAAGAAGCCTTTCTCAACAAGACAGTGTGGGGGACCTCTAACTAAGGTAGCCTGTATTGACAGAGAACCTATTATAAAAGGTACGATAAATTAGATGGGGCTGGTCCAAAGGTAAAGAATCCACCTGCCAATGCCGGGGACACGGGTTCCATCCCTGGTCCAGGAAGATCCCACATGCCATGGAGCAACTAAGCCCACACCTATTGAGCACCACTACTACTGAGCTATGTGCCACAAATACTGAAGCCTGCATGCCTAGAGCAGAAGCTCCACGAGGGAAGCCACTGCAATGAGAAGCCCACTCACCACAATTAGAGATTAGCCCCCATTCACCACAACTAGAGAAAAAGTCTATGCAGCAACAAAGGCCTAACACAGCCAAAAATAAATGAATAAATAATTTAAAGAAAATAATGGTCTATGAACACTTGAAAAAATGTTTGACAAGATTAGTCACTAGGGAAACACAAAACCACAGTGAGATATCACTACATAATCACTCACATTGTTAAAATTTAAGAGACCGATGATGAAGAGCAACTGAACTTCTCATATATTGCTGGCAGGAATATCAAATGTTAAAACTACTTGGGAAGACAATTCAATAATTTTTTATAATGTTAAACCTATATACTTACTATACAACTCAACAGTTTCACTTCTAAGTATTTATCCAAGTGAAGTGAAAATGTACATCCCCACAAAGACTTATACATAATGTTCATAGCAGATTTATTCATAATAAAAGTCAGAAATAACCCAGTGAATAGATAGGCCAATTATGGTATAGTCACAGAATGGAACACTGTTCAGCAATGAACAGTGATATAGTTCAACAGAATTCTTCTCAAGAAGGACAACTGATACAATACCAAAGATAAATCTCAAAAAACATTTTGCTGAGTAAATAAGCCAGGCACAAGAGGGCACATACTGTATGATTCCACTTATGTGAAATTCTAGAAAAGTCAATCTACAGTGCCAGAAAGCAGGTCAATGGTTGCCTAATTGCCTGTGACTGGGGAAGGAGGTGGAATTGACTACAAAGGAACATGACAAAACATATTATGCTCATTACTTCAGTCCTGTCCAACCCTTTGTGACGCTATGGACTGTAGCCTGCCAGGCTCCTCTGCCCATGGGATTTTCCAATAATACTGGAGTGGGTTGCCATTTTCTCCTCTCGGATCTCCCAGACCTGAGGATCAAACCCCAGGCTCTTGCATCTCCTGCAGTGCAGGCAGATTCTTGGTCTCTGAGCCACTGAGACCAAGGGGGTGGTGGAGATGTTGTATATCTTAATTGTAATGATGGTTGCATAGGTCAAACATACACTGGTCAAAACTCATTGACCTGTACACTTATAGTGGTGCATTTTATTGTATGTAAATTATACCACAGTGAAGTTGATGCTTTTTAAATGTTTATTTATTTGGCTGCACTGGGTCTTGGTTGTGGCACGTGGGATCTTCGATCTTCTTTGCAGCATGTGGGATCTAGTTCCCTGACCAGGGACTGAACCTGGGCCCCCTGCGTTGGGAGCGCAGTCTTAACCACTGGACCACTAGATAAGTCACACAAGAAATTTGATTTAAACAGGAAAAAACAGAAGGCATTGATTTTGGATAGGATGGAGTAGTATGAAGCTATCAAGAAAGCTGAGTGCCAAAGAATTCACGCTTTTAATCTGTGGTGTTGGAGAAGACTCTTCAGAGTCACTGCCTTGGACAGCAAGGAGATCCAACCAGTCCATCCTAAAGGAAATCAGTCCTGAATATTCACTGGAAGGACTGATGCTGAAACTCCAATACTTTGGCCACCTGCTGCGAAGGACTCATTTGAAAAGACCCTGATGCTGCGAAAGATTCAAGGCAGGAGGAGAAGGGGACGACAGAGGATGAGATAGTTGGATGGCATCACTGACTCAACGGACATGAGTTTGAGTAAACTCTGGGACTTGCTGATGGACAGGGAGATCTGGCATGCTGCAGTCCATGGGGTTGCAAAGAGTCAGACAAGACTGAGTGACTGAACTGAACTGAACTGAACTGAGTTTGAAGCAAACCAGTGCTTCTGCTCAGAACAACTAGAAAAGCCAGATCAATTACTACAATCTTATCTTAAAGATATCAGAGAGCTATGAAAGCGCAAGGATGAAGGAAATAAAACTCCAGAGAGGGAAGAATTTTCAGACAAATGCTGAGGATCCTCGTGTCTCTCCAGAGTCCTCTGCAGATTCTGGGTACGGTCCAAAGAATCTAGGCTTAGTCCAGGCATGGGGCCACTGCTGAGACATAGTGAAGCCAGCAGAACTTTCAGAAGTTGTGTTATGGGTGGAGGGATCAACCAGAGATTTGAGAGGCTTCAAGAAACTGACTTCTAAGGACTTCCCAGGTGGTCCAGTGGTTAAGAATCCACCTTGCAATGCAGGGGATGAGGGTTCCATCCCTGGTCAGGGAACTAAAATTCCACATGCTGTGGATCAGCTATACCCACACTGCAACAAAAGATCCTGCAGGACGCAACTAAGACCCATTGCAGCCAAATAAATAAATAAATACAAAAATAGAAAAGAAACAGACCTCCTACTTAGTTTAGTTCAGTTCAGTCGCTCAGTCGTGTCCGACTCTTTGCGACCCCATGAATCGCAGCACGCCAGGCCTACCTGTCCATCACCAACTCCCGGAGTTCACTCAGACTCACATCCATCGAGTCAGTGATGCCATCCAGCCATCTCATCCTCTGTCGTCCCCTTCTCCTCCTGCCCCCAATCCCTCCCAGCATCAGAGTCTTTTCCAATGAGTCAACTCTTTGCATGAGGTGGCCAAAGTACTGGGGTTTCAGCTTTAGCATCATTGCTTCCAAAGAAATCCCAGGGCTGATCTCATTCAGAATGGACTGGTTGGATTTACTTGCAGTCCAAGGGACTCTCAAGAGTCTTCTCTAACACCACAGTTCAAAAGCATCAATTCTTCGGTGCTCAGCCTTCTTCACAGTCCAGCTCTCACATCCATACATGACCACAGGAAAAACCATAGCCTTGACTAGGCGAACCTTTGTTGGCAAAGTAATGTCTCTGCTTTTGAATATGCTATCTAGGTTGGTCATAACTTTCCTTCCAAGAAGTAAGCGTCTTTTAATTTCATGGCTGCAGTCACCATCTGCAGCGAAATTGGAGCCCAGAAAAATAAAGTCTGACACTGTTTCCACTGTTTCCCCATCTATTTCCCATGAAGTGATGGGACCGGATGCCATGATCTTCGTTTTCTGAATGTTGCTTTAAGCCAACTTTTTCACTCTCCACTTTCACTTTCATCAAGAGGCTTTTTAGTTCCTCTTCACTTTCTGCCATAAGGGTGGTGTCATCTGCATATCTGAGGTTATTGATATTTCTCCCAGCAATCTTGATTCCAGCTTGTGTTTCTTCCAGTCCAGCGTTTCTCATGATGTACTCTGCATATAAGTTAAATAAGCAGGGTGACAATATACAGCCTTGACGTACTCCTTTTCCTATTTGGAACCAGTCTGTTGTTCCATGTCCAGTTCTAACTGTTGCTTCCTGACCTGCATACAGATTTCTCAAGAGGTAGATCAGGTGGTCTGGTATTCCCATCTCTTTCAGAATTTTCCACAGTTTATTGTGATCCACACAGTCAAAGGCTTTGGCATAGTCAATAAAGCAGAAATAGATGTTTTTCTGGAACTCTCTTGCTTTTTCCATGATCCAGCGGATGTTGGCAATTTGATCTCTGGTTCCTCTGCCTTTTCTAAAACCAGCTTGAACATCAGGAAGTTCACGGTTCACATATTGCTGAAGCCTGGCTTGGAGAATTTTGAGCATTACTTTACTAGCGTGTGAGATGAGTGCACACGCTAGTGTGCGGTAGTTTGAGCATTCTTTGGCATTGCCTTTCTTTGGGATTGGAATGAAAACTCACCTTTTCCAGTCCTGTGGCCACTGCTGAGTTTTCCAAATTTGCTGGCATATTGAATGCAGCACTTTCACAGCATCATCTTTCAGGATTTGAAAGAGCTCAACTGGAATTCCATCACCTCCACTAGCTTTGTTCGTAGTGATGCTTTCTAAGGCCCACTTGACTTCACACTCCAGGATGTCTGGCTCTAGGTGAGCGATCACACCATCATGATTATCTGGTTCGTGAAGATCTTTTTTGTACAGTTCTTCTGTGTATTCTTGCCACCTCTTCTTAAAATCTTCTGCTTCTGTTAGGTCCATACCATTTCTGTCCTTTATCAAGCTCATCTTTGCATGAAATGTTCCCTTGGTATCTCTAATGTTCTTGAAGAGATCTCTAGTCTAGTCCTTCCCATTCTGTTGTTTTCCTCTATTTCTTTGCATTGATTGCTGAAGAAGGCTTTCTTATCTCTTCTTACTATTCTCTGGAACTCTGCATTCAGATGCTTACATCTTTCCTTTTCTCCTTTGCTTTTCACTTCTCTTCTTTTTACAGCTATTTGTAAGGCCTCTCCAGACAGCCATTTTGCTTTTTTGCATTTCTTTTCCATGGGGATGGTCTTGATACCTGTCTCCTGTACAATGTCACGAACCTCCGTCCATAGTTCATCAGGCACTCTATCTATCAGATCCAGGCCCTTAAATCTATTTCTCACTTCCATTGTATAATCATAAGGGATTTGATCTAAGTCATACCTGAATGGTCTAGTGGTTTTCCCTACTTTCTTTAGTTTAAGTCTGAATTTGGCAATAAGGAGTTCATGGTCTGAGCCACAGTCAGCTCCTGGTCTTGTTTTTGCTGACTGTATAGAGCTTCTCCATCTTTGGCTGCAAAGAATATAATCAATCTGATTTCGGTGTTGCCCATCTGGTGATGTCCATGTGTAGAGTCTTCTCTTGTGTTGTTGGAAGAGGATGTTTGTTATGATCAGTGCATTTTCTTGGCAAAACTCTATTAGTCTTTGCCCTGCTTCATTCCGTATTCCAAGGCCAAATTTGCCTGTTACTCCAGGTGTTTCTTGACTTCCTACTTCTGCATTCCAGTCCCCTATAAAGAAAAGGTAATCTTTTTTGGGTGTTAGTTCTAAAAGGTCTTGTAGGTCTTCATAGAACTGTTCAACTTCAGCTTCTTCAGCGTTACTGGTTGGGGCATAGACTTGGATTACTGTGACCTCCTACTTAAGACATTTGCTAAATTGCAAAACTTGGCTGGGTAGGAGACTAAATAGCTAAACCAAAACCTCAGAAAACCAGAGTTACAACTCCCATGGTATCCAGATATTTAATACATAATAGACGAAGTCCTACTTGGGGAAAGGCCTTGAAAACAACAGGTAAGATCTGGAAGTTCTTGTAAGTGTGGTAAATTGCCACTGATGAACCACAGTGACTTTCTCCCTTGGGTTATTTGCCAATCTGACTCAAAAATGGACTGCAAACTCAGATTTTTGCCCCAAAGCAAAAGTCTGCTGCCACAGTTCAAAACAAAATCCAAATGGGACTTCCCTAGTGGTCCAGTGGTTAGGGCTACACTTTCTAATGTAGGGGTGCAGGTCCAATCCCTGGATGGGAAGCTGGGATCCCACATGCTAAGCAGCCAGAAGGCAAAACATGGAACAGAGGCAATATTGTAACAAAATTAAAAAAAAAAAACTTTAGAAATGGTCCACATTAAAAAAAAATCTTTGAAAAGAAAATCCAAATAGTTGTTGTTGTTCTCTTGGTAAGCCATGTCTGACTCTTTGCGACCCCATGGACTGTAGCCCGCCAGGCTCCTCTGTCCATGGGATATTCCAGGCGAGAATACTGGAGTGGGTTGCCACTTTCTTCTCCAGGTCCATTGTTGCAAACTGTATCTAATTCAGAAAACTGAACACAAATCAACAGAAACGAGACATCCCCCAGGAGAGGGGTCAAGAGCCAGATCTGTCAGGAGTGGGTGGAGGGGTCACAATCCTTGTGATGTCCTCTTCCAACCCGCAGTTTGGGGGCAGGAAACCCAAGGTAGGAATTCAGTTACTCAGCATTAGAAACCCAGAGCTGAGGGGCTTGCCTCATGGTCCAGTAGTGAAGAATCCACCCTGCAATGCAAGGGACATCTGTTCGATCCCTGGTCCGGGAAGATTCCACATGCTCCAGAGCAACTAAGCTTCTGTGCTGCAACTACCGACTGGTGTACTGCAACTCCTGGAGCCAGTGTGCTCTGAGAACTGTGCTCTACAACAAGAGAAGCCACTGCAACGAGAAGTCCACGCACCACAACAAAGAGTAGCCCCCACTTGCCGAAACTAGAGAAAGCCCAAGCACAGAGACAAAGACCCACCACAGCCAAAAAATAAAACAAATAAAATAAATCTACAAAGAAAAATAAAGAAAAGAAACAGAGTTGGTGGGGAGCTCAAATTTAGATAGTCCTATCAGAGAATAAACTCTTTCCTGCGGGCACCTGTGAGTGACCCAGATGGTCCAGCCAGCATGCACAGCCTTGCCACAGCTCTGGCCCCCACAGAGGGCTGCCCTGAATCTGTAACAGTCCTCGAGTGTGAGTTCTATTTATTGAGCTATACCTGCTTTCATTTCAGCACAGCTCATAGCAGGTTTTCACTTACAGACACGACCAGGCAATTAGGATCTGTTGGTTCAGGATTTTTTTTAAGCCAGTAGATGTTTTTTCAGCAGCAGCAAAGAAACTACACGGCCAGACAGCCATGTTCCAAGTCCAAGTGACAGGCAAGGTTTTCCGAAGCCCTTTTTATCTTGTCAAACTTTGAGTCCAAATTGATCCACTCAAAATGTGCACCTCAGGCCAGAAAATCATCAGCCTCTGAGAGCTATCAGACATAGGACAAAGACCTACTGTATAGCACAGGTAACCCTGCTCAATATTCTGTAAGAATCTAAATGGGAAAAGAACTTGAATAATAATGGATACACATATATGTATAACTGAGTCACTTTGCTGTATACCTAAAAATAATACAGTATCATTAATCAATTATATGTGTGCTTGCTCAGTCGTGTCTGACTCTTTATGATCCCATGGACTGTAGCCCACCAGGATCCTCTGTCCATGAAATTTCCCAGGTAAAAATATTGGAGCAGGTTGCCATTTCCTTCTCCAGGAGATCTTCCTGAGCCAAGAATCGAACCTGAATCTTATCTCCTGCAGCGGCAGGTGGATTCTTTACCACTGTGCCACCTTGGAAGCCCATTAATCAACTACACTCCAATATAAAATAAAACTTAAAAAAATAAGAGTTGTCAGATATACAATTTCAAAGAGCTCCTTAAAAAATGGGCTTCCCTGATAACTCAGTTGTTAAAGAATCCGCCTGCAGTGTGGGAGACCTGGGTTCAATCCCTGGGTTGGGAAGATCCCCTGGAGAAGGGAAAGGCTACCCACTCCAGTATTCCAGCCTGGAGAATTCCATGGACAGTCCATGGGGTCCCAAAGAGTTGGACATGACTGAGCGACTTTCATTTTTACTTTCTTTAGAAAACTGAAAATTTCTTTTTTTAATCTCTAAGTGGCTTTATTAAACAATTCATGAATCCGGCAGTAGTAGTAGTATCCCATCTAGCAAGTATATACACACTCACTGAAAATTGCTTAGAACTCCAAAAGTGTATCTTTATATGGAGATTGGCTCTCTTTTTTATGTTGTCTCATTTTTTTCCCTTGGACTTCAATAGGCAAATGTCATTATTAAAGATCATCACCTATTGGGACTTCCCTGGTGGTCCAGTGGTTAAGACACTGCACTCCCACTGCAAGGGTCATGGGTCAGGGAACTAAGATCCTGAATGCCAAAATGCGAGGTCAAAAAATATAATTAAAAAAAAAAAAAAAAAAAAAGGATCACCACCCATGGAAACTTTTTCTGTTTACAATACTCAAAACAGTTCATCCTAATCCATCCATTAGTGGCAAAAAAGCAAGGAATTTGAGTCTCCCTACTTTGAAACTCTTCCTATAAGGATGATCCCTCTAGAATTTATGAAATTAAAAGCACCTAACATTTTATATCAATTTTACCATACAGCCATGTGCAGGAGTAACAAGATACAAAGCAACTAAAATACCACCCTCTTTTCCCTCACTGAAATTTCACTCAAACCTCTAGAAGTCAATTTAGCACTTACAAAATTAATATTATAGCTTTCAGGAAAAATCATGGCTGGTATGCAAGTGGAAAGACGGAACTTAGGAGCCCTTTCTCCTCTTCCTGGAGGAGAAAACAAACGAAGCATCACTCAGCCCGCATGTTTCCTCCTCACTTTAGCCAGCATGGCCAAAAGCAGCCAGGGCACCCAGTGAGCCAGCTGTCCTGGGAATGCTCTCTTACTCTCATATTCCATAAGTAACTTTTACCTAGGGCTTCCCTGAGGGCTCAGGGGAAAAGAATTCAGCTGCCAATATAGGAGACACGGGTTTGATCCCTGGGTCGGGAAGATCCCTTGGCAAAGGAAATGGCAACCCACTCAAGTATTGTTGCCTGGAGAATACCATGGACAGAGGAGCCTGCAGGCTATAGTCCATTGGGTTGCAACAAGTCGGATACAACTTATCAACTAAACAACAACAACTTCTACCTCTCAAAACAGATGGCAACTCAGTGCTATTTCATACCATGGATGACTCCACAATCACCCAGGAACCAAATTTTCATCATATCACATCCCTTCATCTTCATGTCCTCTTCCAAAGCAATGCTATTGCTGAAGCTCAGTGAGTTAGAGGTGGGTCTAGTGAATCCCACTTCTGACACCATTTGTATCCGACATCTCCAAGACAACTAGCCCCAGGGTCAATGATTCACTATGAGGACTCAGGATTAAACCTCTAGTCATATTCGTGGCTGTTAGTTATCCTTATGAAAGGATGCAGAAGAGACAAAGCAAAATCAGCAAAGAGAGAAGGTACATGAGCCAAGTCTGAAGGAAACTACACAAAGCTTACGATAGCCTTCCCCTAATCAGATCAGATCAGATCAGATCAGTCGCTCAGTCGTGTCCGACTTTTTGCGACCCCATGAACTGCAGCACGCCAGGCCTCCCTGTCCATCACCAACTCCCGGAGGTCACTCAGACTCACATCCATCGAGTCAGTGATGCCATCCAGCCATCTCATCCTCTGTCATCCCCTTCTCCTCCTGCCCCCAATCCCTCCCAGCATCAGAGTTTTCTCCAATGAGTCAACTCTTTGCATGAGGTGGCCAAAATACTGGAGTTTCAACTTTAGCATCATTCCTTCCAAAAAAATCCCAGGGCTGATCTCCTTCAGAATGGACTGGTTGGATCTCCTTGCAGTCCAAGGGACTCTCAAGAGTCTTCTCCAACACCACAGTTCAAAAGCATCAGTTCTTCGGTGCTCAGCCTTCTCCACAGTCCAGCTCTCACATCCATACATGACCACAGGAAAGACCATAGCCTTGACTGGGCGAACCTTTGTTGGCAAAGTGATGTCTCTGCTTTTGAATATGTTATCTAGGTTGGTCATAACTTTCCTTCCAAGGAGTAAGTGTCTTTTAATTTCATGGCTGCAGTCACCATCTGCAGTGATTTTGGAGCCCAGAAAAATAAAGTCTGACACTGTTTCCACTGTTTCTCCATCTATTTCCCATGTAGTGATGGGACCAGATGCCTAATAGAGTTACACAAATAGTGCATAATTCCTCCACCAAAGAGTTGTGTGATATGAAAGTGAAGTGAAAGTCACTCAGTCGTGTCCGACTCTGCCATCCCCTGGACTATACAGTCCATGGACTTCTCCAGGCCAGAATACTGGAGTGGGTAGCTTTTCCTTCTCCAGGGAATCTTCCCAACCCAGGGATCAAACCCAGGTGTCCCACATTGCAGGCAGATTCTTTACCAGCTAAGCCACAAGGGAAGCCCATGTGATATATTGTACAATAATAAAATGGATGAACTGCTGCTATATTCAGCAACTTGGATGAATATCCCACATATAACATTGAGCGAAAGATGCCAGCCACAAAAGAGTACATACTGAATTATTTCACTTAAATGAAGGTCAAAACCCCAGAAAAATTCATCTGGGTTATTAGAAGACAAGATAGTGTTTACCTCTCAAGAGGAGGTCAGAGGTAGTACTGGAGGAGGTATGAGGGGAAATTTCTGGGATCCCGTTAATGTTCTGTTCCTTGATTGGGTGATGGTATATTCACTTTAGAAAATTCATTAAAATTCATTTACCAATCATGCATTCTCCTGTATGTTATGCTTATATTAAACTTTTTCTCAAAGGACCTCTCTAGCAGTCCACTGGTTAAGACTTCACCCCTAAGTGCAGAGGCGGGAGCTAAGATCCCACATGCCTCACTGGCCAAAAAACCGAAACAGAAAACAGAAACAATATTGGAACAAATTCAATAGTGACTTAAAAACAAACAACCGATATGTATACTTATGGCTGATTCATGTTGATATATGGCAGAAATCAATTCAATATTGTAAAGCAATTATCCTCCAATTAAAAATTTTAAAGTCAAGAAAAAGCGTTAAATGTTCAATTCTTTTTATTTCACTATTTTCATCATGAAACATTTTTTGATATGTTGGCCATGAGTTTTTATTTTTATGAGAAGACTAAAGAATTTACTAAGTTTATTTATAAGTAACTAAATATGAAAACTACACTATAGTTTCTTGTATCAAATCTAGCTCCTCCAACTCAAAGATCTGTGATAACCTTCACAAGTGTAAATAAGAGGAAGTTCTAAGACTCTGAACTCCCAATGTAGGGGGCTCACGTTCAATCCTTGGTTAGGGAACTAAATATACATGCCATAATTAAGAGTTCGATGGGGCAGTGAAGACCGGAGATCCTGAGTGAAGCAACTAAGACCTGGTGCGGCCAAATAAATTACTGATTTTTGTAACAAATCACACTGCCACCAGCAATACGTGAGAGGATCCTTTTCTTAGTGTTCCAAGCAGCGTTGACTTCATAAGTCATCTTCTGTTTTGCCAATTAATGGCTAGAAAATGATGTCTTATTTTTGCTTTAACTGCCATTTCCCTGGATAACAAAGGCAGAACATCTTTTCATATGTTTTATTGGCCTCTTGGATTTTTTCATTCTATAATTTGTCTATTTATATTTTTTGCCCAATCTTCTTGGTTATTATTCTTTTATTCATACAACTGTCTTTCATCTGCCTTGCATGCTACAATCCTGCCCACTGCTTTGTTTACAGTCATCATCTGCCTAGGATTTTTACTGATATTTTATTATGTGGACTTGAGAGTCCTTATCGTAAAGGTACCTGTCCATCACAAAACTGCACACAAAATTTATTCAGTTTTCTTCTAAGATCTTTACTGATTTTTTTATCTGTAAGTATTTTGTTCATTAGAATTTGTCTCCTGAATGGCATGATATGGGCTTACCAGGCAGCACTAGTGGTAAAGAACCCGCCTGCAAATGCAAGAGACGTAAGAGATACTGGTTCGCTCCCTAGGTTAGGAAGATCCCCTGGAGGAGGGCATGACAACCCACTCCAGTATTCTTGCCTGGAGAATCTCATGGACAGAGAAGCCTGGTGGGCTACAGTTCATAGAGTCCCAAAGAGCAGGACACAACTGAAGCGACTCAGCATACATGCACACATGGCATGATGCAGGAATCATGCTTTATTTTTTTCCAGTTATACCAGCACCAGCTTTATTTTTTTAATTTTATTTTTTATTGAAGTATAGTTGATTTACAATGTTGTGCCGACCTCTGCTGTACAGAAAAGTGACAGTTTGCATCTGCTAATGCCACACTCCTGGTGCTTCCTTCCTCTGAGCAACCACAAGTCCGTTCTCTACGTCTGTGAGTCTGTCTTTTTTTTTTTTTTAAGTTTTTTTATTTTGTATTGGGATTTAGCTGACTAACAGACAATGTTGTGATAGTTTCAGGTGAACAGTGGAGGGACTCAGCCATATATACACATGTGTCCATTCTCCCTAAAACTTCTCTGCCATCCAGGCTGCCACTAACATCAAGCAGAGTTCCATGAGCTATACAGTAGGTCCTTGTTGGTTATCTATTTTAAATATAGCAGTGGCAACACCATTTTTAAAAATAAGCCATTCTCCTACCAAATTCAAATACCACCTGTACATGTGATAAAATCATATTTATTCCGGGCTCTATTTCTAACGTTCTTGATATATCTGCCTAGTCATATGGCAGTCCTACACTATTTTTATCTCAACGGCTTTATGGTGAGTTCAAACATCTGATAAGATTAACCTCTTCTCAATTTTCTTTATGTTCATAATTTTCTTGCTTTTTATGAGACATTATTCTTCCATGCAAGCTATATGAGTATTTTACTCAAAAAACCCTTTGGGGGAAAAAAAGTCCTTTGGGGATTTTAACTGGCACCACGTTAAACTTATAAGTTCTAGTAGAAATTATATCATTAAAAGTTGTGAAGCTCCTTATTCAAAAGCATGGCTTTCTGTTTGTGCAGATTTTTGTTTCAAGTTCTCAGAAACGACTTTATATGGGACTTCCCTGGTGGTGTAGTGGTTAAGAATCCGCCTTGCAATGCAGGGGACTTGGGTTCAATCCCTGGTTGTAAAACTAAGATCCTGCATGCCATGGAGCAACTCAGACTGTGTGTGGCAATGAAAGATTCCGCCTAATGCAAGGAAGATCCCACATAACGTGGCTAAGACTCAATTGTTGTTGTTTAGTCGCTCAGGTGTGTCTGACTCTTTGCGACCCCATGGATTGTAGCCTGCCAGGCTCCTCTGTCCATGGGATTTCCCAGCCAAGAATACCGAAGTGGGTTGCCATTGCCTTCTCCCAAAGACCTGATGCAGCCAAATAAATAAGTAGATCAGTTACCATCTATCAGCATAAAATATTATTAACTTTATTCCCTATGTGTCCATTACATCCCCATGATTTATTTATTTTATAGCTAGAAGTTTGTACCTCTTAATCCCCTTCACCTATTGCACCCATCCCCCATCAATGCCCCCCTCCGGCAATGTCTAGTTTGCTCTCTATATCTATGAGTCTGTTTGTGTTTTGTTTGTTCATTTGTTTTTGGTTATTAGATTTCACATATAAGTGGAATCATGTAGTATTTGTTTTTCGCTGTCTGATTTACCATAGTTCAGTTCAGTCACTCAGTCATGTCCGACTCTTTTTGACCCCATGGACTGCAGCACTCCAGGCTTCTCTGTCCACCACCATCTCCCAGAGCTTGCTCATATCCATCGAGTCGGTGATGACATCCAACCATCTATCTCATCCTCTGTTCCCTTCTCCTGCCTTCAGTCTTTCCCAGCATCAGGGTCTTTTCAAATGAGTCAGTTCTTTGCATCAGGTGGCCAGAGTATGGGAGTTTCAGCTTCAGCATCAGTTCTTCCAATGAATATTCAGGACTGATTTCCTTTAGGATGGACTGGTTGGATCTCCTTGCAGTCCAAGGGACTCTCAAGAGTCTTCTCCATTTGTTGGCAAAGTAATGTCTCTGCTTTTTAATACGCTGTCTAGGTTGGTCATGGCTTTTCTTCCAAGGAGCAAGCGTCTTTTCATTTCATGGTTGTAGTCACCATCTGCAGTGATTTTGGAGCCCAAATAAAGTCTGTCACTGTTTCCATTGTTTCCCCATCTATTTGTCATGAAGTGATGGGACCAGATGCCATGATCTTAGTTTTCTGAATGTTGAGTTTTAAGCCAGCTTTTTCACTCTCCTCTTTCACTTTCATCAAGAGGCTCTTTAGTTCCTCTTTGCTTTCTGCCATAAGGGTGGTGTCATCTACATATCTGAGGTTGTTGATATTTCTCCCAGCAATCTTGATTCCAGCTTGTGCTTCATCCAGTCTGGCATTTCACATGATGTACTCTGCATATAAGTTAAATAACCAAGGTGACGATATACAGCCTTGATTTACCATAAGAAAGAATGAAATCTTGTCATTTTTAGCAACATGGACCGACCTGGAGGGTCTCATGCTAAACAAAATAAATTAGACAGAGAAAAACAAATATGACCAATTTATTTTTGACAAAGGTGCTAAGACAATTCAATTGGGAAAAAGCAATGTTTTCAATAAATGGTGCTAGGACAACTAGATATTCATATGCAAAGGAAGGAGATGACCCCCTACCTCACATCATATAAATATTAACTCAAAATGCATCATACACCTAAACCTAAGAGCCAAACTATTAAACTGTTAAAGAAACACACAGGCACAATCTTTATGAGCCTGGATTAAGCAAAGCTTCCTTGATGTGACAACTGAATCATAAGCAACCAAAAGGAAAAGATAATTGGACATAGATTTAAAACTTCTGTATTTCAAAGGGCACAGTCAAGAAAGTAAAAACACAACTCACAGAATGGGAGAAAATATGTGCAAATCATGTATATAATTAGGATCTAGTATTCCAAATGGGCTTCCCTGGTGGCTTGGGGTAAAGAATCCGCCTGCCACTGCAGGAGATGTGGATTTGATCCTTGATCCAGGAAGATATCCTGGAGAAGAAAATGGCAACCCACTCTAGTACTCTTTCCTGGGGAATTCCCTGGACAGAGAAGCCTAGCAGGCTACAGTCCATGGGGTTGCAAAAGAGTCAGATATGACTTAGCAACTATATAACAACAAACCACAACATTCAAAATATATAAAGAATCCTCAGAGATCAACAACAAAAATATAACCCAATTTAAAAGCAAACAAAAGATTTGATTAGACATTTTTTCAGTGTAGAAATGGACAGTAAACATATGTGAAAGTGCCCAACATCATTTGTCATCTGGAAATGCAAATGAAAACCACAGTGAGCTACCACTTCATACCCTGTAGGATGGCTATAATCAAATAAATAAATTAGGACTTCCCTGGTGTTCAGTGGTTAAGAATCTGCCTGCCAATTCGGGGACATTAGTTCAATCCTTGGTCAAGGAAGATTCCACCTTGGGGCAACTAAGCCCATGCACCACATCTATTGAAACCCAAAGGCTCTAGAGTCTGTGCTGTACAACAAGAGAAGCCACCGCAATAAGAAGCCCGCCCAGCAATAAAGACCCAGTTCAGTTCAGTCGCTCAGTCGTGTCCAACTCCTTGAAACATCATGGACTGCAGCATGCCAGACTTTCCTGTCCTTCACTAACTCCTGGAGCTTTCCCAAACTCACATCCATCGAGTCGGTGATGCCATCCAACCATCTCATCCTGTATCATCCCCTTCTCCTGCCTTCAGTCTTGCCCAGAATCAAGGTTTTTCCAGTGAGTCAGTTCTTTGCACAGGTGGCCAAAGTATTGGAGCTTCAGCCTCAGCATCAGTCCTTCCAATGAATATTCAGGACTAATTTCCTTTAGAATTGACTGGTTTGATCTCCTTGCTGTCCAAGGGACTCTAAAAAGTCTTCTCCAACACCACAGTTCAAAAGCATCAATTCTTTGGCACTCAGTTTTCTATATGGTCCAACTCTCACATCCGACTACTGGAAAAAACATAGCTTTGACTAGACGGACCTTTGTTGGCAAAGTAATATCTCTGCTTTTAATACACTGTCTAGGTTGGTCTTAGCTTTTCTTCCAAGGAGCAAGTGTCTTTTAATTTCATGGTTGCAGTTACCATCTGCAGTGATTTTGGAGCCAAGAAAATAAAGTCTGTCCCTGTTTCCACTGTACATTGTCTTTCAATGAAGACCCAGTGCAGCCAAAAATAAATGAATAAATAAAAATTTTAAAATAAATAAAATAACAAGTGTTAGCAAGAATGTAGAGAAATTAGAAACATCATACGTTGCTGCTCAGAATGTAAAATGGTGCATCTACTTTGGAAAGTTTGGCAGCTACTCAAAAAGTTAAACAGAGAGTTACTGTGCGACCCATCAATTCAACTGCTAGGTACATGTATTCATACAAAAATTTCTACACAAATGTTCATGTTAGTATTTATATTATTCACAATAGCCAAAAGGCAGGAGCAAGTTAAATGTCCATCAACTGATAACAGAGGAGCAAAATGTACTGTATCCATGCAGTGGAATATTATATGGCCACAAAAAAGGGAGCGAAGTACTGATACATGCTACCACGTGGATGAGCTTTGAACAAATTACACTAAGAAGCCAGACAAATAATTCCCTTTATATGAAATGTCCAGAACAGGCAAATCAATAGTGACAGGAAGTAATGAGAGGTGCCAGAGGCTGGGAGGTGATGAGATCTAGAGTGTCTTAGGGATGGTGTAAGTGTTCTGGAATTATATACAGTTGATCCTTGAACAACATGAGTTTGAACTGCATGGGTCCACTTATACATGTATTTTTTTTTTTTCAATAAATACAGACGGTACTACATGATCTGAGGTTGTTGGTTAAATCTATGGATGTGGAACTGCAGATAGGGAGGGGTGACTGTGGGACTTGAGCATTCTCAGTTGTTGGTACCTGCGGCAGGTCTTGGAATCAATCCCCCATGGACTCCAAGAGCGATCCTAGTGGAAATGTTTGCCCAGTCCCACGAATGTTCTAAAAACCACTGAAATAGGACTTCCCTGGTGGTCCAGTGGCTAAGATTCCACACTCCCTAAGCAGGGGGCTTGGGTTCAATGCCTGGTCAGAGAACTATATCCCACATGCTGAAACCAAGAGTTTGCATGCCAAAACTAAAGATCTCAGGTGCCCAAACTAAGACCCAGTGCAGCCAAGTAAATAAATTTAAAAAAATAATAATAACAAGCACTGGATTGTACACTTTCAAACTGTGAATCTTATGGTAAGTGAATTACATGTTAATTTTTAAAGAAAAATAATTATGATGCAGGTATAATGATAAATGACTACTGATGCAGAGTCTTGGGATAGACAAAACCATAAGGAGGGCTGCAGTTTCTAATAACCTGGAGGGGCCTTCCCATCACTCAGTTCCAGGTCGCTGCGCCATGAATGCAGGTTGTTGCCGAGTACTGCCAGATCTCCTGCACATTTTTCAAAAGTATCCAGAAATCTGAACTTTCATGTGAAAGATTCCGCTGTGGAAAACATTGATAACTATTATCAGTTACTCAATTAGGAAAAACATTGCAACATGGGCCAAGTAAAATATATCTGCAGGCTGGATTCTGTCACAGGCTCCTAATTGTCGTCTATGGGATACGTTGCTCCTGTTGTTTAGTTGCTAAGTCATGTCTGACTCTTTTGTGACCCCATGGACTGTAGCCCGCCAGGCTCCTTTGTCCATGGGATTTCCCAGGCAAGAATACTGGAGTGGTTTGCCATTTCCTTCTCCAGGGGATCTTCCCAACTCAGGGATCAAACTCGAGTCTCTTGTTTGGTAGGCAGATTGTTTACCACTGAGCCATCTGGGAAGTCCATGGGATATATATCTCAAGAATTTCTGAATTGTTTTTTTATTTTATTTTTAAGTGGATGATAGTTACTTTACAATACTGTGATGGTTCTGTATTATTTAATATCGAAAAGAGAAACACAAACAGGAAAGGATAAGTCACCCACAATTCCATCACTTGTTTAACATTTATGTAAATAAGAAATTTACATAAGTTTGCCCTTTCCAACTCCAAGAAATATTGAATAATAACTATTAGGTATTTGGTGCTTATTTCTGACTGTTTCTATGAATAATATTTATAGAGGTATATATGGAGAGAGAAAACAATATGCACACATTATTAATTATTATATATGGGTCATGCTAAGAAAATTTGTCTTCTCTAGTGGCTCAGTCAGTAAAGAGTCTGCTGGCAATTCCGGAGACCCAGGCTCAATCCCTGGGTCAGGAAGATCCCCTGGAGAAGGAAATGGCAACCCACTCCAGTATTCTTGCCTCGAGATTCCATATACAGAAGAGCCTGGTGGGCTACAGTCCATGGGGGTCACAAAGAGTTGGACATGACTGAGTGACTAACATTTTCACTTTCAAGAAAATTTAGCTGAATATTGTTCTTTAAAATATTTATTTATTTGGCTACATTGGGTCTTAGTTGCAGCTCATGGGCTTAGTTGCTGTTATGGGATCTACCACAACCAGGGATTAAACCCAAGTCCCCTGCACTGCAAGACAGATTCTCAACCACTGGGCCACCAGAGAAGATCCTGAAAATTGAATTTTGGCTTCCCAATATATTGTGGGTTTCTTTCCAGATCTGCATGTTCAACTCAATCTTGTTCTTTTTAATAGCTACATAGTATTCTAAAATTGTTTGATGATAATTACCTAGCCAGTCCTATATTGAGAGGCACTGAAGCTGTTTCCAATGTTTTTGCTATTTAGAAAATAAACTGCACTGAAGACTCTTGAGCCTATGTCTTTATATAATCAAAATATTTTGTGGAATTGATTTATATACATGGAATGGCTAAGTCATAGGGTATATGGGGCTTCTTTTGAAGTATAGTTGACTTACAATGCTGTGTTACTTTCTTCTGTACAGCAAAGTGATTCAGTAGGATTTATGAGTTTTTATTTATTTATTTTTTACCTTTTGGGCCACACCGTGAGGAATGTGGTATTTTATTATAGTTCCCCAACCAGGAATAGAACCTGAGCCCCCAACAGTGAAAGCAAGGAGTCTTAACCACTGGTCTATCAGGGAAGTCCCAGGATATATGTGTTTTTAAATTGCATTCTGTGACCATGAGATTTCTCTCTAAAACATGTAGCAATTTACACTCCCATCAACATTGTTTATAAGCTTGTCATCTTCCACACACACTTGGCAGGACGTGATGTTGTCCATCAGCTGAAGTTTTGCTAGTCTGATGTCTGTGTGTGCATGCTCAGTCACTTCAGTCGTGTCCAACTCTTTGGGGCCCCATGGACTGCAGCCCACCAGGCTCCTCTGTCCACCGGATTCTCCAGGCGGGAATACTCCAGCAAGTTGCCATGCCCTCCTCCAGGGGAATCTTCACAACCTAGGGATCGAACGCGTGCCTCGAACGTTCCAGGCAGATTCTTTACCACTGATTCACCAGGGAAGCCTCACTCTGATGTCTACCTGTCTTTTATTTGAAATCTCATTTGCATCCCAAGTCCACCAAAATAGAAAAGAAGCACTTTCCCCAATTAAATGTTTGATCAGGGCAAATATCCTCAGTCTTCTCAACTTAAAGGGGGGAATAAAATACCTTCTTTTCAGATGTTTCTAAAAAAAAAAAAAAAAGACTATACAGAGAGCAGCTATCACAGAGCAGAAGTTCAGTGAGCAACAGTAGCACCAAGCATTACTAAAAATGGTACCCGGGTGATGGCAGAAGTTTCAGATCTCTGGTTTACTGGAGCAGATAAGAAGTAGAACTCTGTGAGGCCAGGGCATACTTATTGGGATTTGACTCATGGAATTTGAAATCAGACCTTCAGGGCTCAAATCCTGGCCCAACCACTTACTAGTTCTGTGGCATGGGGCAAGTTACATAACCTCTCTGTGCGTCAGTCTTCTCATCTGTCAAGTGGAGCTGAGGACAGTAATAACTACTACTTCATGAGGGTTAAACTAGGTAATACACAGAAGGTAGGGTGCTTAAAGCAGTGCCTATAAAGGTAAGCACTATCTAAGCACTATCTTTGCACTTATATTCTCTCTCGCCACTCTTTCCTCCCATGCATCGTCCACAACCCTTCAGGAGAGAAAAGAACAAGCTACTTGCTCTCTGTCTTTAGAGTCACTTGAGGGTAAAAAACCAAGGACTTGAGGGACATGCCTGGTGGTCCAGTGGCTAAGACACCACACTTCCAATGCACTGGGCTCAGACTGAGTCCCTGGTTGGGGAACTAGATCACACATGTCACAACAAAGACTGAAGATCCCGTGTGCTGCAACAAGACCTCTTGAAGCCAAATAAGTAAATAAAAATAAATATTTAAAAAGAAATTTTAAAAAACCCAAGGACTTGAAAGTAGGATATATAGATTCTAGTCTTGGCTCCAGAGAAATTACCTCAATGACCTTGGGCACATCCATGCCCTTGTCTGTGAGAGTTTCCTCCCCTCTCGAATGGGATGGAAGTGGTCTCCAGACACCTATCACTGGGAGGGGTCCAGACCCAGACCAGGGATCCCTTCATTGCCACCCCAGTTCCTGCCAGAGCCTGGGATTGAGTTAGACGATACGAGCTGGCCCCAGTATGGTGCCAGTAAGAACACCAACTGCATAGGCTCCAGCCTGGTAAAAGGAGGTAGATTCTCTCCCAGACCATGCAGCCCAGAGCCACATTTTATAAGTCAGAAGCCCTGAGTGGGAGCCCTTCTCATGAGTAACCTGACACTTGGGCTTTACCCTCTCTTAGATCCAGAGCCCAAGTGAGGGAAGGATTTCATCTAGGCCACTCCACCATTTTTTTTCTCACCCTTTCCCAGCTGCAGACGATTTGGGACAAGAAGAAATACTGTGCATCTGCTAGCTGGTGTCTCTAAACAGTGACTTTCCATCTCTCGATACAAGTCTCCTTTTGTAGAAAACGACAACAGCACCTGCCTGTTAGAGTCATTATAAAGATATCAGTTAGGGAGCTAACAGCAGGAATAACGTGAATCAAGTGGTTTAAAATAAAAGGGATTTATTTGGTTGTCTCACTTGTAAGCAGGCCATATGTAGGGCAGGCTCCACTATTTATAGTTGAAACGGCCCCAGATGTATTTCTGTACTTCTTCCTTCTTATACAGGGTGCGAGAGGGGGAGGAATACACACACATAAAGCAAAAGTTCACCACACCCTCCTCTCTTTATCTGTTAATTATGCAAAGCAAGAAGTGAATATTTTCTGATCCCAACCCCTAGAGGTCATTACTGCTTAGAACCTGTGACATATTTTTTCAGACATTTTTTTTCCTACCCATCAACAGACCACATCTGAGTGTTACAGACACATATACAAGTATATTGTAACCCAAATAAAATCACACTATGTGTGTTGATTTTCAAACTAGTTAGGGTTTATCTAGAGCAGTGATTAAAAATTCATAATAATTTATAATCCATTGAGACAGAAAGCAGATTGGTGGTTGCCAGGTTTCCATTTGGAGAGATGAACAGGTTCTGGAACTAGACAGCGGTGATGGCTGCCCAGCACTATAAGGGTACCCATGCTGCTGAGTTGCCCACTTTACAGAGGATAACTGTTACAGTGGTTAATTGGTAAAATTTTATGTAATGTGTATTTTACCACAGTTTTAAAAACATATGCTTAAGAAGGACAGGGAGAAAAGGTAAGTGGATGAAGAAAGACAGGTGTAAGGCAATAAGGAGGGATGGGGACTGGGGCAAATGAAAATGTCAGGCTGGTGATCACAACTCAGCTCAATCAATTGTCACCATGGGGGAACATGCACCAGATTTTAGAATTTTTCAGGATAAGATAGAGATAGGAATTTTATGTGAAAACAGCCAGTCTGGGTATGTGAAATTAAAAAAAAAAAAAAAAGATATGTATTATTTATTTATTTGGCCCAGCCAGGTCTCAGTTGCTGGAGAAGGCAATGGCACCCCACTCCAGTACTCTTGCCTGGAAAATCCCATGGGCGGAGGAGCCTGGTGGGCTGCCGTCCATGGGGTCGCTAAGAGCCGGACGTGACTGAGCAACTTCCCTTTCACTTTTCACTTTCATGCATTGGAGAAGGAAATGGCAACCCACTCCAGTGTTCTTGCCTGGAGAATCCCAGGGGCAGGGGAGTCTGGTGGGCTGCCGTCTATGGGGTCGCACAGAGTTGGACACGACTGAAGCAACTTAGCAGCAGCAGCAGCAGGTCTCAGTTGCAGCACTTAGGATCTTTGATCTTCACTGGGGCATTCAGGATCCTTAGTTGTGGCATGCGAGCTCTTAGCTGCAGCGTGTGGGATCTAGTTCCCTGACCAGGGATGGAATATGGCCCCCCTGCATTGGGAGTGTAGAGTCTTAGCCACTGGACCACCAGAGAAGACCCAAGTGAAGTTCTGAAAAACAGAGTGTGGGCCTGTAGGTCCCCAGTTTACAACTTTAGCAGCAGATGACTTATAGGGTCCCTGGAGGAGGAAACAGCAACTCACCTCAGTATGCTTGCTGGGAAAATCCCATGGACAGGGGAGCCTGGCAGGCTACAGTCCATGGAGTTGCAAAGAGTCAGACACGACTGAGTATGCACTGATGAACGCACACACACACAACCTATTGTGTTCACCAGCGAGCTCTAGAAATGTGCCGTATCAGGACAGGAACCAGGCACAGGAAGGTGTCCTGCATGAGTGATGCTCTGTGAGGGGAAGTCAGTTCTTTCTCTGAAAAAGGAAACCAGCCAAGCAGACACTGGAGTGCAGAGCCTCTGCCCTGAGGTTGGGGTTTGGCATCAATCAGCAAACACTGGCTCCTCCCACTTCTGCAGTAGGTGGAGTTTAGTTTCCCTCTCAGTTGATAGTGGGCCTTGCCACATGAATAGCTTTAGCCAAAGGAGATACGTCAGCATCCACCAAGGCACACAGAGGTTTTATTTTATGTTAAAATATTTATGCATTCATTTGACTGAGCTGAGTCTTAATTGCAGCATTCAGGGTCTTTAGTTGAGGCATGTGAACTCTTCATTGCAGCATGTGGGATGGAATTCTTTGACCAGGGATCAAACCCAGGCCCCTTGCATTGGGAGTGCAAAGTCTTAGTCACTGGACCACCAGGGAAGTCCCACAAAGGCTTTAAATACTCTAGTGATGGCCCTTAAGAAAAGTATGTCCCCTTCAGCCTGGGCTGCAGAATGAACACATACAGAATAAACCTGAATCCCACCAACGGCTCAGAGCCAAGACCAGCTAACATGTAAGCTGGCGCAGAGTCACCCACTAAAGTCTGCTCTATACCAGACACACTGCAGTTGACCTCAGTCTGGTGATCAGGAGGCTGTTTGCTGAAGCTGATGAAGTTTGTGGGTAGATGATTAAACAGTGAAGAAGCCTGAGCGACGAAGAATTGATGCTTTTGAACTGTGGTGTTGGAGAGACTCTTGAGAGTCCCTTGGACTGCAGGTCCACCAGTCCATTCTGGGGATCATCCTGGTTCTGGGAGATGCGCTGCTCCAGTTGCCCTCTCGGGGACTCATGAGGACTCTGGTGGGGGGGCTGTGGATGCGGTCTGGTGACCTCCGGGAGCTGGTGATGGACGGGAGGCCTGGCGTGCTGCGGTTCTGGGGTCGCAGTCGGGTGCCATAAACAGAATTATTGAGTCAATATCTGACTGATGACACTGTTGTCAAGTGTCTTTTGTGCCCAAGGAGGCAAGTGGGTTTGGTAAACCCAAACCCCAATCCATGGTTCTCAAGTCCATGGTATGAAGATAGCCTAAGTGTTAAGCTGTCTTTACAGTCTTAAAAATTATTGAGGATCCCAATGCACATCTGTTTGTGTTTCATCTCTCAATATTTACTATATTAGAAATTAAAACTGAGAAATTTGAAATACAAAAATGGTACTCAACATTAGCCACCAGAGAAATACCAATCAAAACTACAGTGAGATTCCACCTCACACCCACTAGGATGGCTATAATCCAAAAAGACAGACAGTTATCGGCAAAGATGTAGAGAAATCAAAATCATCATACATCACTAGTGGGAATGTAAAATGGTGCAGCCACTTTGGAAAACAGCCTAGAAGTTCTTCAAAGGGTTAAACATAGAGTTAATATTACTCAACAATTCTGCTTATAGATAAACATATATATATATATATATATATATATATATATATATATTCCAGAGAAATAAAAACACATACCCACACAAAAACTTGTATACAAATGTTCATAGCAGCATTATTCAGAAGAGCTAAAAGGTGGAAAGGATCTGAATTCCCCTCAGCTGATGAATAGATAAATATAATGTGGTCTGTTCATACAATGGAATATTTGGCAATAAAAAAGAACAAGGTGTTGATACAGGCTACAGTGTGGATAAACCTTGAAAATATTATGCTGAGTAAAAGAAGTTGGGCACAAAAGTCCACATGCTGAATGATTCCATATTATGTTAAACGTTCAGAATAAGCAAATGTATAGAGAAGAAAGATTCGTTACTGCCAGGGGTTAGGGGTGGCGGGAATAGGGAGTAACTGATAATGGGTGGTGGGGTTTCTTTGGTGGGGAGAGAAGAAATTTTTCTTAAATTGATTGTGGTGATAGTTGCATAACTTTGTGGACATACCAACAACAATTGGATAGTAATACTTTAAATAGGCAATTTTTATGGTGTGTGAATTATATCACTATCACAATAAAGCTATTATGGAAAGTAAATACACACACCAAAAAAAAAAAAATCTATGCACATATGCTGTTAGTGGGCAGAGTAATGACACCATCACACACATAACCTCTGGAAAACTCCACTAAGCCCTTGTGGAAGAATGAAAGTGAGAAGGGAAACACATAAGGCCCAGGAATTAGAGCCAAATAGGGGAAAGCTCTAATGGGCTATCTTTATTAAATTTTTAAATAATTAACTTGGCTGTACCAGGTCTTAGTTGCATCATGTGGGATCTTTTGTTGCAACTCATGGATTCCGTAATTGCAACACATGGGCCTGCCTGCCCTGTAGCACATGGGATCTTAATTTCCCAGTCAGGGATCGAACTGGTGTCCTCTGCATTGCAAGGCAGGTTCTTAACCACTGGACCACCAGGGAAGTCTGTCTAATGGGTTATCTCTACTTCAGAGCCCCTAGTGGGGTCAACCAAGGTCAATGTTGTAGCTGTATCACAATTCAAATTCTCCACTGCCCAAACCTCACGCTTCCCTCTTCCTTCCGCACGTGTCTAACACTTCAAGCCGAGCTTCAGTGTCAAATTGCAACAGGATTCATCAGCATATGGATGGAACATAAGACCTAGAAGTTGCATTTAACACATAAACAAGCCCTAAAGTATTTTAGGCCTATTTTGCAAGATTTAGACTCCTATCTATACTGTGAGCCTGACATCCTGACCTAGAGAGATAAGAAAAAAATATAAAATAGCTGCCAGAAGCACTGTTTACAATAGCCAAAACATAGAAGAAACTTAAATGTTCATCAACAGATGAATGGATAAAGGAGATGTGGTACACATATACAATGAGTAATATACTCAGGCATAAAAAAAAAGGATGAAATAATGCTATTTGTAGCAAGATGAATGGACCTAGAGCTTATCATACTAAGTGAATTAAATCAAAGATAAATAATACAAATATCATATGGTATCACTTACATGTGGAATTTTAAAAAATGATACAAATGAACTTATTTACAAAACAGATACACTGACAGAAAACAAACTTATGGTTAACAAAAGGGAAAGGGGGAGGGATACATTAAGAATCGGGGATTAAAATATACATACCTTGGTGGCTCAGCTGGTAAAGAATCCACCTGCAATGCAGGAGACCTGGGTTCGATCCCTGGGTTAGGAAGACTCTCTGGAGAAGGGAACGGCTACCCACTCCAGTATTCTGGCCTGGAGAATTCCATGGACTATATAGTCTATGGGGTCACAAAGAGTCAGACATGACTGAGCAACTTTCACTTTCACTATTATATATAAAATAAATAAGCAACAAGGACCGGTATAGCTCAAAGAACTATATTCAATATCTGGTAGTAACCTATAATGGAAACAAATCTAAATACATTCAACATATCACTTTGCTGTACATCTGAAACATTATAAGTCAACTATACTTTGACTTTAAAATTTTTAATTTTAAAAACCATAAAAACTTTAAAAAAAACAATTGCTATAAGCATTTCCTAGACAAGTCGGACACGACTGAGCAACTTCACTTTCACTTTTCACTTTCATGCATTGGAGGAGGAAATGGCAACCCACTCCAGAATTCTTGCCTGGAGAATCCTAGGGACGGCGGAGCCTGGTGGGCTGCCGTCTGTGGGGTTGCACAGAGTCAGACACAACTGAAGCGACTTAGCAGGAGCAGCAGACATCACAAACAGAAAAAAGTCAAAGATGCCCAATCTCATTAAAATTCAGTATTCAGAAACATTCTCATTAAAACTATGACAGCATACTGTTTCATATCCAGCTAGTTGTCAAAAACATAAAAGACTCTCCATATGAGGTTTTAATCCACAGAGTAAAACAAAAATTCATGAGTCCATGTTGATTTAAGTAAATAGTCAAATATGTAAGTAATGGGGAGAAGGAATGGCTCTTTCTTTCAATAGAATTACAACTAACAGATGTAGAAGGAGAAAGAGATATGCAAAATCACTATTAGGCAAATGCCCAGTACAACCTTTGCAGACCAGATCCATGCTAGAATTTGTAGGTGCAAGTCTGAGGAGAATCAAGACTTATATAGTCACAAAGTATCTTCCCCAAGATACTTCTTAATTGCTAAAGAAAAAAACAGTAACTTTACAGCAGAAATGTGCAGTAGACTGTGCCTTAACCAAGTGACCCAGGTCAATATCACCCACAAGACATAGTGACATGTCTGATATGTTGCACTGAGAAAGATGCTGAATAAATGTTGCACAGCATCATTTTTATGGTATTCCTGGCCAAAAAAAAAAAAAAAATTGCATAACTTCATTTCAACCATGGAAAACAGGCAAACCCAAGCTGAGGGACATTTAATTAAAGAACTGATCAGTCTCCTCCAAAGTGTCAAGGTTGGGACTTCCCTGGTGGTCCAGTGGCTAAGACTTCAAGCTCCCAGTGCAGGGGGCCCAGGTTCAATCCCTAATCAGGGAAGTAGATTCCTACTTGCTGCAACTAAAGATTCTGTAGGCCACAATGAAGATCAAAGATCCCACATGCTGCATAAGATCACACATGGCCCACTTGGAGTGGCCAAATAAATGAATAAGGTCATGAAAGACAAGGAAATGAAGAGGAACAGTCACTGATGTTCAGAGGTTAAGGGCATCGGATAACTCAGTGTAGGATCCTGGATTTGTTCCTGCAACATAAAGACATCAGCAGAAAAACTGTTAAAATTCAAGCCAGGCTGGTAGTTAATAATATGATGCCATGTTAATGTCCTGGGTGTGATCACTCTGAAAGTGAAAGTGTTAGTTGCTCTGCTGCTGATGATCGCTTCAGTCATGTCCGACTCTGTGTGACCCTAGAGACGGCAGCCCACCAGGCTCCCCTGTCCCTGGGATTCTCCAGGCAAGAACACGGGAGTGGGTTGACGTTTCCTTCTCCAATGCATGAAAGTGAAAAGAGAAAGTGAAGTCGCTCAGTCATGTCCGAATCTTAGCGACCCCATGAACTGCACCCTTCCAGGCTCCTCCGTCCATGGGATCTGCCAGGCAAGAGTACTGGAGTGGGGTGCCATTGCCTTCTCTGTTAGTCACTCAGTTGTGTCCAACTCTTTGCAACCCCATGGACTGTAACCCACCAGGTTCCTCTGTCCATGGGATTTTCCAGACAAGGATACTGGAGTGCATTGCTAGTTCCTTCTCTAGGGGATATTCCCAATCCAGGGATTGAACCTGTGTCTCCTGCATAGCAAGTGGATTCGTTATCAGCTGAGCCATCAGGGAAGCCCTCTGCTATAATACTATATTAATACTATAATAGAGTTTGATCCAGAAGGCAAAGGCACCCACTCTAGTACTCTGGCCTGGAAAACCCCGTGGACGGAGGAGCCTGGTGGGCTGCAGTCCATGGGGCTGCTAAGAGTAGGACACGACTGAGCGACTTCACTTTCACTTTTCACTTTCATGCATTGGAGAAGGAAATGGCAACCCACTCCCCGTGTTCTTGCCTGGAGAATCCCAGGGACGGGGGAGCCTGGTGGGCTGCCGTCTATGGGGTCGCACAGAGTTGGACACGACTGAAGCGACTTAGCAGCAGCAGCAGCAGCAGAGTTTAATCACTCTAAGAAGGGTGAGAGATACACAGGGAATTCTCTGTACTAGCAGCAAATGTACTCTAAGCCTAAAATTACCTAATACAGCAGCTTCCACCTCACTCCCTCTGGATCTGATCTCTGGAGAGAAGTGCGGGTGTCCTGAATGAGACGTGCAGTATAGAGGTGATTTAAATCACTTATATAGGACAGTCCTTCCAAGTCTTTGTTTATATTCAGCCGATTTTCTTGTTTCTTTTTTTCACACTGACTAGTCCTAGAACCCTCTCCAATATGCCTGCACAATTTTTTGTTAAGATGGATCCCACTGAAGAGACCTGTGGGTACATGCCTACACTTATTATAGGGTGGAGTCACATTCCTTTTTGACCCCCAAGGAGTCTTCCTGTGCGTGTGCAGAAAGGGAAGTTTTCCTTGACCTCAGGAGTGGTCATCTTATCTCTTTACTTCAGCAGGGCTCAGCTTCTGTCACTAGCTTTGTCTTTGGATGTCTGTGTGAAAACAAAGATTTTACTCCACTTGACAAACACCAGCTGACTGGAGGCCCATCTATCTCCTACCTCAGGTCCACTTGTTCAGAGGGAAATCCAGATGCAGGTCCTAAGGGAACTATGGTGAGGGCCGTAGAGTGAGGAACTGAGGGGTGTGTGTGCTGTGCTCAATCGTGCCCGACTCTTTGCGACCCCATGGACTGCAGCCTACCAGGATCCTCTGTCCAGGGGATCTTCCCCACCCAGGGACTGGACCTGTGTCTGCTGCATTGCAGGTGGATACTTTACTATTGAGCCACCTGGGAGGAGCTGACACCTCTGGCCAAGAGGCTGAGGGGACCCCCCAGCCCCATTCAAGCTTTCTGATGAGTGAGGCCTTCACAATGAGGATGAGCCAGGGCTTCAAGCAAGGATCATCCAGATAAGCCATCCTGTAATACCTGACTCAGAGAAAGTGTGTGAGATGCCCAACGTTTATTATTTTGAGCCGCTTTAGAGAAAACAATTGCTGTTGTGAATGGTGGCCACCAGGTGGCACATGGATACCAAGGATGGAAAGGCCAAAAAAAAAAAAAAAAAAAAAAACGGCTGTCAAACATTATAAAGAGGTCAGGGCTCTGAGTTCATTAATAAATGTATCACAAGCCTAATAAAGATGTCATCAGGTTTTTCTTTTCTACAACTAGGCAACTTGATTATAAGGTTCATTTGGAAGTACAGCAGCCAAATGTGGGGGGGAAAATGAAAAAGGAGAAGGGGGGTAGAAAACAGATATTAAAAACAAAATAAAACAGTGTGTTGCAGATGCATCAGTTACATACACAAATCAACCCAGAAATAGAAATAATTGCTTATGGAAACTTACACATTCATGTAATACTTTTTTAATTCAGGAAGAAACTTTAGGGAAGTTTTTAATTTAGTGCTATTGGATCAACTAGATGAGCAAGCAAACAAAAAAGCTTGAGTCTGTTCCTCACACAGGATACCAGTTTAAATTCAAACTGTATCAATGACCTAAGTGGAAAAATACAATCTCATAAATAATAAAACACCAGTGAGTCTCCTAATGACCTGAGAGTGTGAGAGTGGGTTATATTTGCCAAATGGTTCATCAAAATTCAGAGGTGATCAAAGAGCATTTTGTTAAATGACCAAGCAAAAATGAAAACCTTTCACAGGTTCAAAACATAAACCCACCATGGGCAAACTAAAAACTTCAGATGACAAAATGGAAAAAGAAATATTTACAACTAGAATCACAAAGGGTTAGTATCTCTAAAATATAAAGAGCATCAAAAAATCGCGGCAAAAAAGACCCAGAAACCTATTGAAAGTGGATAAGATATACGAAGAGGAAGTTCACATAAAAAGAAATGCAAATACCCGCTGCATACACAAAAATATGCTCAACCCCCCATGTAATGTTTAAAAGCCACAAATTCAAACCACACTGCAATCCTTTTTCTCACCTATCAAATTAGCAACACTCCAGGTGGTTTGACAACGCTCTGTTGGCACTGCTGTGAGGACCCAGGGGTCCTTACACCTTGCTAGTGGAATGGAAAAACAAGTCAAACGTCTACGGAGGAGACTCTGGCAATATCTAGCAAATTTACCCTTTGACACATGCAATCCCACATCTAAGATTCTAACGTAAAGACACACAGAAAAATGTCATACAAATGTGCCTCTGTGGTACAGCAAAAAACTGGAGTCTTCCTTGATCCAGTGGCGAGACTCCTCGCTCCCAATGCAGGTGGCCCAGAGATCAATCCCTGGTCGGGGAACTAAGATCCCACATGATGCAACTAAGAGTTCGCTTGCTGCTACTAAAGATCCCACATGCTGCAGCTAAGACATGGCACAGCCACAATACTTAATTAATTTTTTAAAAACTAGAAAACACTGAAGCAGCCATGAATGGAGTACAGCTTAAATCAACTATGCTTCATCCACAAAAACAGAATACTATTCAGCTGTAAAAGGAAATAAGATCTATTAGAACAGATACGTAAGTGTGTATGTGTGTGTGTGTGCACGCGCGCGCACGCGGTGATCTCTAAGATACAGTGAAAAAAAGCAAGGTACAATTAGAGTGCCCAGATTGCTATCTTTTGTGCAGTAAGGAGGCACAGGGTCTCCCCTGTTTTCTGGCACGTGGCCCAGGGGGTGATGAGAGCTGGTGGAGAGTGGCTGGAGTGTGAGAGCTGGATAGAGCAGGCGAGGGGGCTGTGGGCTCCAGATTGGTTGGTTTGCATTTGAAAAGCATGCTCCAAAGAAAATCACTGACTATCTCTGCTGCTGCTAAGTCGCTTCAGTCGTGTCCGACTCTGTGCGACCCCATAGATGGAAGCCCGTCAGGCTCCCCCATCCCTGGGATTCTCCAGGCAAGAGTACTGGAGTGGGTTGCCATTTCCTTCTAGGAACTGGCTAGTCCTGGCAGGGATAGGCCTTCCAGGGTCAGCAAGGCCCCAGATGTCAAAGCATCAGGATACAGGAGGGAAAAAAACCCAAAAACTGGTTAATACACTTCCATGGCTGGTCCATTATATATTCGACCCACTGTGAACCTTCCTCAGCCCTCACTTTCTTTCCTTGTTTTAAAATTGAATTAATTAATTTATTTGGCTGCTCTGGGTCTTAGTTGCAGCATGCGGGATCTAGTTCCCTGACCAGGGGTGGATCCCGAGATCCCTGTATTGGGAGCGCAGTCTTAGCCAGTGGACCACCAGGGAGATGCCCCTTCGACTTTCTATAACTTCCCACCAGTGTGTCCTGGTCTCTAATTCTATGACACCTGGCTAGCGGATCTTTTCTCCTGGCTGCCTATCTCTCTGGAGAGGCTCAGCCAGTCTATGGAGTCAGCTGCCACTTTAGATCATTCCCAACTCTCCTGTTCAGACATCTCTCCTGAGCTCAAGGCCCTAAAACCAACTGCCAGTGGGACACCTGCACCGGAGTATCTCACTGGAACCTGATCAAATCCCAAAGCAAATCAACTATCTCCACCACCATCACCCCATCCCTCTTCCTACAGTGCCTGTGTTTTGTGAACTGGCACCACAGTCCATCTGCAACCCAGGCCAGGAAAGTGGGAACAGTCCTAGATACCTCTCTCCGCTCAAATAGTAATCCAGAACTTTTAAATATTTTCTGTGTGTTGCCTCTTCTCCACCCCACTCCTACTACTCGAGTTTGGACAGTCTTCATCTATAATTTTTTTAATTATTTATTTGTTTTTGGCTGCGCTGGATCTTTGTTGCCGCATGCAGGCTTTCTCTAGTTGCGGTGTGCAGGCTTCTCATTGCAGTGGCTTCTCCTGTCGCAGACCATGGGCTCTGGAGCTTACGGGCTTCCATAGTTGCAGCACGTGGGCTCAATAGTTGTGGCTCGTAGGTTCTAGAGTGTGGGCTTAGTACTTGTGGCACATGAGTTTAGCTGTGCCTCAGCCTGTGGGATCTTCCCGGACCAGGGATCAAACCCGTGTCATGTGCATTGGCAGGCAGATTCTTAACCACTGGACAGTCAGGGAAGTCCTATAACTTGTATTATTGCAATGGAGTCTGGATTAGTCTACCTGTGATATTGTGATTTACATTAAGAAAGATATATTTGGTGTTTGTTCCCTCTCCTGACACAGAGTCCCTAAAACCTTTGCGTTTCCAGATAAGAGCAATAAAAGTAAAAGAAGTGTCTTTTATTCTTCATAACAAGTCAGAGTCCAGTAAGGATAGTGGAACCACACCAGTTACTTTAACAGGGAGAATTGAACATATGGACTATAATATAAGGAACTGCCAACTTGGCACAGAGTTGTTATCTAGATAACTGCAAGGGTAAACAGAGATCCCTAAGGCAGTGGTACTTAAACCTTAGCCAAACTGTCTGGAGGACTTGTTAAAAGGCAGACTGCAGAGGACAACCACCAGAGTCTAATGCACCCGGTACGGGGCCAGAATGATGTGTTTCTAACAAGTTCCCAGCAGATACTGATGCTGCTGCTCTGGGGACCACACTCTGAGGACTACAACTCTAAGACAGCATAGAAGTAGCAACTGCAGGAAGCAGGGACCACACCTGGAGCTGGGGGAACAGAGATGCGAAGAAAGGGCACCAGCCAACTGGCACTGATGTTTCTGATGAAACTAGTTCTTCAAGTGTTGCTGTTCTTGCTGCTATTGTTTAGTTGCTCAGTCATGTCCACTCTTTGCAACTCTAAGGACTGTAACCCACCAGGCTCCTCTGTCCATGGCACTGGCCAGGCAAGAATACCTGAGCAGGTTGCCATTTCCTTCTCCAGGGGATCTTCCCGGCCCAGGGATCAAATCTGGGTCTTCTGCATTGGCAGGAGGATTCCTTACCCCTGAGGCACAAGGGAAGCCCTTTGCAAGCGTTAGAAAACTACAAATTGGATTCAGGCAATGCTGCTGCTTCCGCCCCCACCACCACTAGAGTGAAGAAGTGTTGCTGAGGTAACACTTACAAGAACAGCAGGCAAGTCCCTTCTGCATAAGGTGACCAACCACCCCAGAAAGAGGTTCCCAGGAAGCATAACTTTCACTGCTAAAACTGGGGATACCCAGAGCAAACCAGGACGACTTAATCACCTTACTTCTGTAATCTCCTAGCAAACCCCATTGCCAGGGTCTAACGTAGAACCATCTGACAAAACAAAAATGTGGTTTCCCTAGACTTCCCTTATGGTCCAGTGGTTAGGAATCTGCCTGCCAATGCAGGTGACACTGGTTTGATCCCCGGTCCAAGAAGATTCCACATGCTGTGGGGCAACTAAGCCCATGTACCGCAGCTACCGAGCCTGCACTCTAGGGTTTTCCAGTTGCAACAAGAGAGTAGCCCTGATTGCTGCAACTAGGGAAAGCCCGCTTGAAGCAATGAAGACCAAGGGTGGCCAAAAATAAAATGAATTCTGAATAAATGAAATGTGGTTTCCCAGCTCAGAATCACAAAGCAGAGCATAGGAGGGTGGGCTGGGAGTTCGGAGACAATAACCTCATAATTGATACTGACTCTTCATGATCTTCTCAGTCTTTTACAATCTATCCTCAGGGTTGCTATCAAGAGAAACTTTATAAATAGGTATGACTGATCATTTCAGACTCTTGCCAATATGTTTTCAATAGCTGCCTATGATGTTGTGATATTAAGAAAGATATATATTTGGTCTTTGTCCCCTTTCCGGACACACAGTCTCTGAAACCCTTGGATTTCCTACGTGATAACAGCAGTAACAAAGGAGGGGGCTTCCCTGGTGGTCCAGTGGTTGAGAATCCACTTTCAATGCAGGAGATATACATCAGTCCCTGGTGCAGAAAGATCCCACATGCCACACTGCAACTAAGCCCATGGGGCACAATTACTGAGCCGGTACATCACAACTACTGAAGCCCGTGTGCCTACATCCTGTGCTCTGCCCCAAGAGAAGCCACACAAGAAGCCCTCACACCACAAAGAGAGTATCCCATGCTCGCCACAACTAGAGAAAGCCCATGTGCAGCAATGAAGATCCAGCGCAGCCAAACATAAATAAATAAATCTCTTTTTTAAGTGAGTGTCTTTTATTCTTCATAACAAGCAAGCCCCTTTCAACCACACCTGAGTTCATGGTGATGAAGTGGCTGTGGGAAAGCTGAGAAGGAGGGCTGGTTGCTAGGAAACCAATCCTGTGATTAGAGGGTTGGAATTCAGCCTTCCACCCCCTCCGGGTCACCTCCAGGGAAGGAAGAGAGGCTGGACATTGATCACCAAAGGCCAATGATTTAACCAACTATGGCTGTGTAACGAAGCCTCCATGAAAAACTCTAAGAGGTTCTGAGAGCTTTCGGCAGGTGCTGGGGGAAGGCGGGTTGTGTGCAACACAGCTGCAGAGAGCATGTCTGCTCTGCATCCTTCTCCCATATCTTGCCCTGTCCATCTCCTCCATTCAACCACTCCAGAGTGGGACCTTTTTATAATAAACCAGCAATCTAGTAAGTATCTGTTTTCTTGAATTCTGTGAGCTATTCTAGCAAATCATTGAACCTGAGGAGGGGGTGTCTTGGGAACCCCCAATTTGTAGCCAACTTGTACAGAGGTTGCAGGTAACCTGAAGACCCACTAGTTGCAATAGGTATCTGAGAGCTGGGGGTTAGACTTGTGGAACTGAGTCCTTAAATCGTGGGATCTCAGGCCAACTCCAGGTAGATGATGTCAGAATTGATTGAATTCTAAGACATCCAGTTGGTGTCCCCAGAGAAGTGGCTGCTGCTGCTGCTAAGTCGCTTCAGTCATGTCTGACTCTGTGCAACCCCATAGATGGTGGCCTACCAGGCTCCTCTGTCCCTGGGATTCTCCAGGCAAGAATACTGGAGTGGGTTGTCATTTCCTTCTCCAATGCATGCATGCATGCTAAGTCGCTTCAGTCGTGTCCAACTCTGTGCAACCCTATGGACAGTAGCCCGCCAGGCTCCACTGTCCACGGGATTCTCCAGGCAAGAATACTGGAGTGGGTTGCCGTTTCCTTCTCCACCACATTTATTTGGCTTTGTCAGGTCTTATTTGTGGTGTGCAGGCTCAGTAGCCCCACGGCATATGGGATCTTAGTTCCCTGACTAGGGATCAAACCTGAATCCCTTGCATTGGAAGGGACTGAACCACTGGAAGTCCCTGGTTGGAGAATTTCTTGGTGTGGGAAAAAACCTCCATGCGTTTGGTGACCAGTATGGAGAGTTGAATGATGAGTTAAATGAAGAAAAAAAGTCTGTTCCTTTTCACTGCGTACCAGCCAACAGGGGTAAAATTCCTACTTTTTATTATGGCTCTTCAAAGTTAACTTCACTTACAGCCCAAGTCTCATCTCTTTCCTGAACTTTATATTCCAGAAATATAGAAATCTTTGAGTTTCCTAAAGCAAATCATGTTCTCAAGTTGCTATGCTTTGAACATACTATTGCCTTTTCTGTTGAAAAGCTCTGTGGCTCAGATGGTAAAGAATCTGCCTGCAAGACAGGTGACCTGGGTTCGATTGCCTGGAAAAGGGAATGGCTATGCACTCCAGTATTCTTGCCTAGAGAATTTCGTGGACAGAGGAGACTCGCGAGCTACAGTCCACGGGGTCGCAAAGAGTCAGATTTGACTGAGTGACTAACACTTTCATCTGTTGAAAAGCACATAAATCTCTTTTTTAGAGAAAAAGAGATCAGAATACGTGCGTTCCCTTTAAGAATGGAAGTTAGTTTTTGATCCATAATGTGTTAACTGGATTTGAAGGCCAAAAACAATGTCGAGGCAAATGTGTTCTTGAATTCCACAGTATTTACTGTTCTCCAGCTTTTAACACCCAGGGAGAAAAAAGATAAGAACACTCCCAGTGCTAATGAAACTTGTTAGTTTTTCTTTCCTGTTAAAGATATTTATACTTAAATTCTTTGTAAGGTTTGATATATTTTTAGATGAAATCCATAAATGAAAAGCAATGGTTGGTTTAAAAGTTAGAGATGGTTTATACAGTCATATCAGACACTAAAAAAAAATTTGGTAATAATTTACTAAGCTTGTTCTTAAATTTGAAAGTTATTAAAATCCTTATGCAGTTATGTGGTTGAGAGAGAGTTTGTTTTTTTCCCCCTCACTTTCTACTGCAATTATTTTTTTTACATCAAGTGATTTATGACCAGTCTTATTTGGTTTTTCTCCAGCATAAATTCCCCTGTGAAGAAAGACTTCCAAGGCAAACTCTGGGCTTTTTATAGGATTGCGATGGATTCAATAACTTCCTCCAGGAAGTTAGTCAGAAAGTCATGTCTGACTCTGTGACCTCATGGACTGTAGCCTGCCAGGCTCCTCTGTCCATGGAATTCTCCAGGCACTGTGGATGGTGACTCCAGCCATGAATTTAAAAATTGTTTGCTCCTTAGAAGGAAAGCTATAACAAAACTAGACAATATATTAAAAAACAGAGACAGCACTTTATCAACAAAAGTCCGTATAGTCAAAGCTATGGTTTTTCCAGTAGTCATGTGTGGATGTGAAAGTTGGACCATAAAGAAGGCTGAGCACTTCTTTATGAATTGATGCTTAAAGAATTGATGCTTTCAAATTGTGGTGCTGGAGAAGATTCTAGAGAGTCCCTTGGACAGCAAGGAGATCAAACCAGTCAATCCTAAAGGAAATCAACTCTGAATATTCATTGGAAGGACTGATGCTGAAGCTGAAGCTCCAATATTTTGGCCACCTGATGCAAAGAGCCAACCCACTGGAAAAGACTCGGATGCTGGGAAAGATGGAAGGCAGGAGAAGGGGACAGCAGAGGATGGGATAGTTAGATGGCATCAGTGATTCAATGGACATGAGTTTGAGCAAACTCTGGGAGATAGTGGAGGATAGAGGAACCTGGAGTGCTGCAGTCCATGGGGTCGAACAGTCAGACACAACTTAGCAACTGAACAACAACAATGAGGTAGTTGGATTATAACTATTTGCATGACCATCTTTCCACTATTCGGACTCTCCTTTTAGGCAGTAACTGTGGGTGTGGGGCTTCAGCAATATGTGAACCGTGAACTTCCTGATGTTCAAGCTGGTTTTAGAAAAGGCAGAGGAACCAGAGATCAAATTGCCAACATCCGCTGGATCATTGAAAAAGCCAGAGAGTTCCAGAAAAACATCTATTTCTGCTTTATTGACTATGCCAAAGCCTTTGACTGTGTGGATCACAATAAACTATGGAAAATTCTGAAAGAGATGGAAATACCAGACCACCTGATCTGCCTCTTGAAAAATCTGTATGCAGGTCAGGAAGCAACAGTTAGAACTGGTCATGGAACAACAGACTGGTTCCAAATAGGAAAAGGAGTACGTCAAGGCTGCATATTGTCACCATGTTTATTTAACTTATATGCAGAGTACATCATGAGAAATGCTGGACTGGAAGAAACACAAGTTGGAATCAAGATTGCCGGGAGAAATATCAATAACCTCAGATATGCAGATGACACCACTCTTATGGCAGAAAGTGAAGAGGGGCTAAAAAGCCTCTTGATGAAAGTGAAAGTGGAGAGTGAAAAGGTTGGCTTAAAGCTCAACATTCAGAAAACGAAGATCATGGCATCTGGTCCCATCACTGCATGGGAAATAGATGGGGAAACAGTGGAAACAGTGTCAGACTTTGTTTTTCTGGGCTCCAAAATCACTGCAGATGGTGACTGCAGCCATGAAATTAAAAGACGCTTGCTCCTTGGAAGGAAAGTTATGACCAACCTAGATAGCATATTCAAAAGCAGAGACATTACTTTACCAACAAAGGTTCGCCTAGTCAAGGCTATGGTCTTTCCTGTGGTCATGTATGGATGTGAGAGCTGGACTGTGAAGAAGGCTGAGCGCCGAAGAATTGATGCTTTTGAACTATGGTGTTGGAGAAGACTCTTGAGAGTCCCTTGGACTGCAAGAAGATCCAACCAGTCCATTCTGAAGGAGATCAATCCTGGAATTTCTTTGGAAGGAATGATGCTAAAGCTGAAACTCCAGTATTTTGGCCACCTCATGCGAAGAGTTGACTCATTGGAGAAGACTCTGATGCTGGGAGGGATTGAGGGCAGGAGGAGAAGGGGACGACAGAGGATGAGATGGCTGGATGGCATCACTGACTCGATGGATGCGAGTCTGAGTGACCTCCGGGAGCTGGTGATGGACAGGTAGGCCTGGCGTGCTGCAGTTCATGGGGTTGCAAAGAGTCGGACACGACTGAGCAACTGATCTGATCTGATCTGATCTGTGGGTGTGGGTCTTCAGACTCCACATTTTGGGCACAGTATCTTTCCTAGTGTGGACAACCATCAAACGACCACTGAGTGAATGTGACGGCACTTTTGATAAAAAACCAAATTCTAATACAGCCCCAATGATTATTATTTAACCTTGGGTAAGATTTTTTCTTTTCTTTTTTTTTTAATTTTAGGCCACACCATTTACCTGGATGCAGGATCTTCGCTTCCTAACCACGGATCTAACCTGTGCCTCCTGCAGTGGAAGGGTGGAGTCTCAGCCACTGGGCCATCAGGGAAGTCCTAACCTCGGGCAAGTTTATGGCTGCCTGGCTCTCCACTGACTCAGAGTTCAGTGGGCAGGAGTGAGCGCTCTGGAATCAGATTGCTCAGTTCGGCAGTTGCCCGGTTCTGCAGACTTGGGCAAATGACTGAACTGCCCAGGGCCTGCCGGCCCTACATACAGAATATGGATGGTGATGATGGTTCCTACCTTCTCTGTCCCAGTGAGGATTAAATGAGGTGATGAGTGTTTGCTTAGAGCACAGTGCTTGAGACTTTAGACAGAGTATAAATGTTCGCTGTTAAGAGTTATGGAAATATGGTCTATGGTACTCACTTCATGGTGTTTTCTTTAATAATTTTAATTTATTGATTGATTGGCTGTGCTGGGTCTTTGTTGCTGCTTGGGTTTTTCTCTAGATGGGGAGAACAGGAGCTACTCTCTTGTTTCAGAGCATGGGCTCCAAGGGGCTTCCCAGGCATGCTAGTGGTAAAGAACCCACCTGCCAAAGCAGGAGACGAAAGAGATGTGGGTTCGATCGCTGGGTCAGGAAGATCCCCTGGAGGAGGGCATAATAACCCACTCCAGAGTTGCTATTCTTTTTTTTTTTTTTTTTTTTATGAATCTTATTTCTTTTCCATCCAGGGTGTTCCTTTGCTCTAGACAAAGTGACAAATTCACTTGGAGTGGCAGTACTATTTACTGTTTCTTTTTTTTTTTTTTTTTTTTTGCAGGGGAAAATGGACAAAGGAAAAGATCAATGAGGGTCGGAGGGAAATGGGAAGAAAGAAGGGGAGTGATGGTGGGGAGGAGTATATGTAATTTCTTAACCAATGGCTTTCTGTTTTTGATCACAAAGAACACTTAAAAAAAATCATGTTGAATTTTACCACAATATATTATTTAGGACAGGATCACATTTGTCACCTCTTCCTCCCTACTACCCAAAGTGGTACCAAGCCCATAAAATAGTCAATAAACCTTTACAGAGTGAACAAATAAGTCTTTTTTTTTTTTTTTTACTCTCCTGAATGAACTGAATTTTTTGAGGCTCATAAGTGAATATGTTTTGCTCTTTACTTTGTCTATTACAGCCAGATTATATGAGTGGGGTATTAAAGTCTCCCACTATTATTGTATTGCTGCATATTTCTTCTATCATATTAATTAATGTTTGTCTTAGATATATCAATACCCCAATGTTGTGTGCATATATATTTATAATTGTTATAACTTCTTTTTGGATTGTTCCTTTAAGTCGTTATGTGTAACCTTCATTGTCTCCTTTTCAGGATCTTTAAAGTCAATTTTATCTGATATAAGTATTGCTACTCCTGTTTTCTTATGGTCCATATTTGCATAGAAAATCTTTTTTCAGGCCTTCATTTTCAGTCAGTATATATCCCGTATTTTAGGGTGGTTCTCTTGTAGACAACATATATAGGGGTCTAGTTTTTGTATCCATTTGACCCATTTTAGTCTTTTGGTTGTCTCTTGTAGACAAGGTATGTAGGGGTCTTGTTTTTGTATCTATTCGGCCAGTCTTTGTCTGTTGATTAGGGCATTCAGCCCATAAACGTTTAAAGCAATTACTGATAAATAAGATTTACTTTATTATTTTGGGTTCAAATTTATATACCCTTTTAGTGATTCCTATCTAGAGAATGTCCTTTACCTTTTGTTGGAGAAATGGTTTAGTGGTGCAAAATTCTCTCAACTTTTGCTTATCTGTAAAGCTTTTGATTTCTCCTTCATATTTGAATGAGATCCTTGCTGGATACAATAATCTAGGCTGTAAGTTATTTTCTTTCATCACTTTAATTACATCTTGCCATTCCCTCCTGGCTTGGAGAGTTTCTGTTGAAAGATCAGCTGTTACCCTTATGGGAATTCCCTTGTGAATTATTTGATGTTTTTCCCTTGCTGCTTTTAATATTTGTTCTTTGTATTTAATCTTTGTTAATTTGATTAATATGTGTCTTGGGGTGTTTCGCCTTGGGTTTATCCTGTTAGGGACTCTCTGGATTTCTTGAACTTGAGTGGTAATTTCCTTCTCCATTTTAGGAAAGTTTTCAACTATTATCTCCTCCAGTATTTCCTCATGATCTTTCTTTTTATCTTCTTCTTCTGGAACTCCTATGATTCGAATGTTGTAGCGTTTGATGTTATCCTGGAGGTTTCTGAAATTGTCCTCATTTCTTTTGATGCGTTTTTCTTTTTTCTCGTCTGATTCATTTATTTCTAGGATTCTATCTTCTAATTCACTAATCCTATCTTCTGCCTTTGTTATTCTACTATTTGTTGCCTCCAGGGTGTTTTGGATCTCATTTATTGCATTATTCATTATGTGTTGACTCTTTTTTATTTCTTCTAGGTCCTTGTTAAACCTTTCTTGCATCTTCTCAATCCTTGTCTCCAGACTCTTTAACTGTGATTCCATTTTGATTTTGAGATTTTGAATTAATTTCGCTATCATTATTCGGAATTCTTTATCAGGTAGATTCCCTATCTCTTCCTCTTTGGTTTGGTTTGGTGGGCATCTATCCTGTTCCTTTAGCTGCTGGGTATTCTTTTGTCTCTTCATTTTGTTAAAATTGCCAAGTTTAGAGTGTCCTTACTATATTCTGGTAGTTTGTTGAATTCTCTTTATTGAGGTGGTTTACAGGTCTTTTCAATATCTGATCTCTGCCCTGTTACAGAGGGGGCGGAGATGAACACCCAAATCTAAACCGGCCAGGTTCAGGCACTCGGATAATCCTCAGAAGCACAGACTTGGTTGAGTCTGCGTTTTATGCCCTTCCCAGATCCGAGTAGCGCAGGTGATGAAATGTTCAGCGAGCGCAGCTGCTGTGACTTATCGCCTCTCCACCACTCAGTTTTCTGGGTATACAAACAGCGCACTTTCTCAGGCAGATGTTGACCATCCAGAGCCCCAAGAAGCGTGAGTCAGCACAGAAACCTACTCACAGTTCCGTTAGACAGTGTCTCTCTAGGGCTGTAATTGCCCGCCTCTGGCCCTGGCTGCCTGTCGCTGGAGTGGGACGGCCTGCAGCCGGCCAACTCTGTGCAGCCCTTTGTTCCGTAGATAGTCCTGGTGGTGTCTTGAGTTAGGGCTGGCTTTTGATGTAGTAGATAACCGACAGTCTGGTTATTTCGCTCAGATAGCGCCCGAGATAGCCAGGCCAAATCCTTTCTCAAAGCAATGCAGGCCTCGCCGCTCCTCCTAGCCCAGCCCCCGCTTGCCAATAGCAAATGCTGGTGTCCGCGCCACTTCTCCGCAAAAGGAGTTACCCCAGGGCTCGTTTTCTCGTTTTGAAGACAATGAGTTGTCTTTCTAAGTGCCTGATGTCCTCTGCCGGCATTCAGAAATTGTTTTATAGGATTTATTCAGCATTCAAATGTTCTTTTAATGGATTTGTGGAGGAGAAAGTATTCTCCCCGTCTTACTCGTCCGCCATCTTAGCTCCTCCTCCCAGAGTTGCTATTCTTGCCTGGAGAATCCCATGGACAGAGAAGCCTGGTGGGCTACAGACACAACTGAAGTGACTTAGCATGCATGCACGGGCTCCAGGGCACACGGGCTTCAGTAGTTGTATCTCCTGGGCTCTAGAGCACCGGCTCAATAGTTGCTCTGAGGCATGTGGGACCTTCCTGGATGAGGGATCAAACCCATGTCCCCTGCATTGGCAGGCACTGAGCCACCAGGAAAGCCCCATAGTGTTTTGTTTTAAGAACTAAAAGGAGTGATGTGTTCAGTGATTGACAGTAATCTGCATAGAGGGAGCACTCCTGCTTGTCTCTTTTACTTGTTCTGAGGCAGTTTTGTCTCCTTTCAATGCACCCAGATGAGCAGCTAGCTCTGCTACTTCTTGTTTATCACTCAGAAAAAAAAAAAAAATGTTCTTCTCCAAAAGAAGGACTGCTGGCTTATGCCAGGAAAGCTAACAGAGTGGAGTTCAAGGGCAGCATTGAGGACTGGTGAGAGCCAAGGTAGGCGCTAGCTTGCCAGGGCTACCATAACAGAGTACCACAGACCGGATGGCTTAAACAACTGAAACTGATTTTCTCACAGTTCTGTAAGTCCAGCATGAAGGCGCCAGAAGGGCTGGTTTCTCTCGAGGCCTCTCTCCTTGGCTTGCAGATGGCCGCCTTCTCCCTGTGTTCTCGCATAACCTTTTCTCTGGGTGTACACGCCCTTGGTGTCGTTTCCTCTTCTAACAAGGACACCAGTCCTATGGGGTTAGGGTGCCAGCCTTTCAACTTCATTTAAGCTTAGTTATCTCTAAACTCAGTCACACTTGGGCATCAGGGCTTCAGTGGACGGATTTGAAGAGGGGAGGGCATGTTTCAATCCAGAACAATGTGCTAAGGCTGGAGGTGAGCAGGGAGCAGAACCAGATCACAAAGGGCCTTGGGAGGCCTGTTTGGGAGTTTCTTCTTGACCCACCCACCTATGAAGGTCCCCGGGGAATTGGCTCCATGCAGAGTCCCCTTTCTGTCCTTTACCTTTCAGGCAGGACTAAGCACAGCTCAATGGTGCATTTTTCAAAGTTGCCTGGAATCCTAATTCCTTGGTAGCATAGTGATTAGGATCCCAGGCTTTCACTGCCATGGCCCAGGTTCAATCTCCCTGGTTGGGGAAACACGGATCCCGAAAGTTGCATAGCACAGCTTGGCCAAAAGAAAAAAAGTTGCCCGGGTAAGAGCAGACCCAGTGGGAATCACTAAAGAGAAGCTGACTGGAGAGCAAGAGCACCTGGGAGGGAGTATGCAAATTAGATGCAAATGACAGCGCACACACATACCCCAGTTAGGCTTCCTTCTTTGGGTCAGTGATCCAAGGCTTTTGCAAAAGAGTCTAAACCTGAACAGAGCACTCCATAAATTCCTATGTCCACCAAATCTGAATGCCCATTGACCACGGATTGTTTTAGGCCCTGGGGCTGTTGCAGAGCTTAGGATCTAGACCTGCACTGTCCAATGAAATATTCTCAATATGAAACACTTATAACATGGCTAGTCTGAATTGAGACGTGCTGAAGTATAAAATGGGGCTTTCCACGGGGCTCAGAACTAAAGAGTCCACCTGCCAATGCAGTAGATGCAAAAGACATGGGTTTGCTGTAGAGTAGAAACTGCTGCTGCTAAGTCACTTCAGTCGTGTCCGACTCTGTGTGACCCCATAGACGGCAGCCCACCAGGCTCCCCCGTCCCTGGGATTCTCCAGGCAAGAACACTGGAGTGGGCTTCCATTTCCTTCTCCAACGCCTGAAGGTGAAAAGTGAAAGTGAAGTCGCTCAGTCGTGTCTGACTCCCAGCGACCCCATGGACTGCAGCCCACCAGGCTCCCATCTCCGTCCATGGGATTTTCCAGGCAAGAATACTGGAGTGGGTGCCATTGCCTTCTCCGCCACAACATTATAAAGAAACTATACTCCAAAAATTTAAAAAAGCATTACACACACACACACAAAAGGGTTGCAGCCCTGTGACACTTTGATATTATCCCAGTGAGAGTGATTTTAGGCTTCCAACCTCCAGAATTGTAAAACAGTAAATTTGTGTTGTTAGAGGCCACTAAGTTTATGATTGCAGGGAAAGAGCAAATTAGCCAAGATGGCGTGGTAAGGCTCTCTTGCCCCTCGGCCTCTTGCTCTTGCCCCACATTTTGTAAATAATGATCATGTCACAGCTGAGATTATTTAAAGCACTGCACATGTGTATCACGAGGTACTCACTTGACCAAGGGCTACTTTTGGTCTGTGGGGCTACATAAGCCCAGCCTGGAAAGCCCTTACAGGTCTGTGCCTTTATGTTATGGCTGCTGTTACGGTTGCTGCATCAGCTAGGAGAGAAGGTTATGTTATGGCTGTTGCCGGGAAAGAATAAACATGTCTGCAGTTTCTATAGCTCCTCGAGTTTTCTTCCAGCTTCCCTGCTCATGCCTGGCCTACCCTGGGTTCAGCAAACCGTGTGAGAAGTGAGACAGTGATAATTTGTTACAGGAGCTGTAGGAAACTCCCATGCCCGCTGGATATTTCTTTCCTTCTTCCTTCTTTCCTTTCTTTTTTTCTGGGTATTTCTTTGAGTCACATTCCTCACTAGCTGAGAGAGCCACTTCCTTCTACGGTGTAGTAGGGCAAGTTCTGGCTGGGTCGTCCATAGCCCCAGAGGGTCTATTCAAACAGGCCCCTTTTCCGCTGTACTAAAGTTAATAATCAAGGAGATTGGGGAAACTGTGTGGAGTTCTGGTAAAGAGGACTGGCGTGTGTATGTGTGTGTGTGTGTTTCCATGGACTGTAGCCCACCAGGCTCCTTTGTCCCTGGAATTTTCCAGGCAGGAATACTGGAGTGGGTTGCCATTTCCTTCTCCAGGAGATCTTCTCAACCCAGGAATCAAACCTAAGTTTCCTGCATTTCCTACATTGCAGGAGGATTCTTTACTGCTGAGACACTTGGGAAGCCCGAGGACTGGCATATTTGTCTGCAATGGCCATCAGCATAGATGTCTTTCTATAATTAGGAAAAGTACTCAAAAATTGGATAGTTGTTCAACATGCTGAGTCCTTTAAATGAGATAAATCATCTCATTTAATTCTGAAAACAACACTATGACTTAGATAACTATCAGTATCTCATTTTTAAATAAAACATTTTTACAAAATATTGATATTTATTTTGCTGTGCCGGGTCTTAGTTGTGGCATTTGGATCTCCAGTTTTCGTTGTGATATGTAGGATCATTTTTAGTTGCAGCATGTGGGATCTAACCCAGATCCCCTACACTGGGATGGTGGAGTCTTAGCCACTGGACCACCAAAGAAGTCCCTAGTATCCCATTTTAAACCTAAGAAAACAAAGTCTGAGAGGTCGGGTAATTTGCCCACAATGACTAAGCCAGAAAAACATAAGCCAAGAGCTGAATTTAGGCTTACATATTGCTGAGAACCACCCTTTACTGATGCGAGAGACTATGACGAACAGGATGGATCCATAAGTTTCCTTCATTCATCTCACAGGTAGCTGGGTCCCTGTGTTCAGTGTGTTCAATTCAGGCCAGGCTCTTGCAGCATGGAAGTCACATTCTATCAGAAGGACACCAGCAACTGAGAAGTCAGCCCACTATGATGAAAGGGATGATGAACATTAAGAGAGAGAGGTGAGAGGGAGTGGATGGGATGGGGAGGAGACTTTCTGAAGCAATATGTGGTTCTGAACTTGAAAGCCCACTGCCCTCCGAAGAGTGTCATAACCAAATTCATCATGTTCCCTATCTTTTGTTTCCCTTGGTAATTCCCCCAACACAAGCTCCTCTTGTCCTCTCAAGTTCTCTCATCTCCATCATTCTCTGTGTTGTCCTCTGCTCTACCCAGTCCTGCCTCCCTCCATCCTTCCCAAATTCTGCCACTGCAACCCCTGTAAGCCCTTCACTCGATGTTCCCTCCAACTCTTACCTTAACTAACACCAGCTCCTTCTCCAGAGATACTCCCCACAATCTTTACTGAAGGCGCTTCACCCACCCACTCGCCAAACACCTCAAGGTCTGGAGGAGGAGAGGGGAGTAATCAGGATATGCTATGGAAACAAATGAACCCAAATCCCACTGACTCACATAAAGGTAGAGACTCCCTCGTGCGCCATGTCCAACCTGGGTGGCCCAAGTTCTTCTCCACATGCTCCTTCCTTCACCCAGACTGATGGAGCAGTGTCTAAAACACCACCGATCTCCTAGCTGAGGGAAAAGAGATGTGAACAGCTGTGAGCTGGCTCTTGGAGTTTCAGCTCAAAAGAGATATACATTGATGTGTTCACATTTCATTGGCTAAAGCAGGTCATGTGGCCAAGCTTGATATCAAGTATCTTTAGACTCTGCAACCAGTCCATTCTGAAGGAGATCAGCCCTGGGATTTCTTTGGAAGGAATGGTGCTAAAGCTGAAACTCCAGTACTTTGGCCACCTCATGCGAAGAGTTGACTCATTGGAGAAGACTCTGATGCTGGGAGGGATTGGGGGCAGGAGGAGAAGGGGACGACAGAGGATGAGATGGCTGGATGGCATCACTGACTCGATGGACGTGAGTCTCAGTGAACTCCAGGAGTTGGTGATGGACAGGGAGGCCTGATGTGCTGCGATTCATGGGGTCGCAAAGAGTCAGACACGACTGAGCGACTGATCTGATCTGATCTGATCTGATCCCTTTGAAACTCAATGCTGTTTCCAGATATTATTAATCTTTCACCACACTCTTTTTTTTAATCTTCTTCTTGTTGTTGTTCATTAGCTAAGTCATGTCCGACTCTTTGTGACCCCATGGACTGCAGCTCACCAGGCTTCCCTGTCCTTCACTATCTCCCAGAGCTTGCTCAAATTCATGTCCACTGAGTCAGTGATGCCATCCAACCATCTTGTCCTCTGTCATCCCCTTCTCCTCCTGCCTTCAATCTTTCCCAGAATCAGGGTCTTTTTCAATGAGTTGGCTCTTCACATCAGGTACCCAAAGTATTGAAGCTTCAGCATCAGTCTTTCCAACTCTCACATCCATACATGACTACTGGGAAAACCATAGCTTTGACTATATGGACCTTTGTTGGCAAAGTAATGTCTCTGCTTTTTAATATGCTGTCTAGGTTCATCCAGGTTTTTTTAAGTCTATTTATTTTTGGCTGTGCTGGGTCTTCGTCATTGTGCATGGGTTTTCTCTGGTTGTGGCAAGCAGGGGCTACTCTTTTTTTAATAATTTCATTTATTTGTTTGTTTTTGGCTATGTTGGGTATGTCTTGCTCCTCAATCTTTCTCTAGTTGTGGTGAACGGGGGCTACTCTTTAGTTGAGGTGGGCAGGCTTCTCATTGCAGTGGCTTCTCTTGCTGCAGTACATGTGACTAGAGCGTGTGGGCTCAGTAGTCATGGAGCACAGGTTTAGTCGCCCCGTGGCATGTGGGAGCTTCCCAGACCAGGGATCAGGCCCATGTGCTCTGCATTGCCAGATGGATTCTTAACCACTAGATATCAGGGAAGCCCCTCCTTCTCCATGCTCTTAAAAAAAGTTCCTTCTTCCCCTTGACAGACCTCCTAGAGTAATAGCTAGATCCTCTTCTCTCTTCTCTTCTGACTCCTTAGTCTCCCTAGAAATCTGAGAGTCACACTTAGCTCCACCCACTCCCCCATTCCATATCAGACCCTTTAGAATGCTCCAGACGTTCAAAATCTGTCACTTCTCTCATTCCCCACTGAATCTACCCTCTTCCAAATCACCATCATCTCTCACCTGTACTACTGAGTTGCCCTAAAAGTTCATTCAAGTTTTTCCATAAGATGTTGCTGAATACAACAGCAGCCTTTCAAATCTTACTCTACAGTTCATTCATGACCTAGTTGTTGCTCCCCAGCCTAATCCTTCTGTAGATTCCCACATCCTTCAGGGAGAGTCTAAAATCCTTGCTGTTTGTTTTGTTCAGTCACTAAGTCATGTCTGACTCTTTGCAATCCCATGTAAACCCCATATTACTGCAAGCCCTATCTTCCCATTCCATAGGTTGTCTTTTCCGGTTTTGCTTGCTTGTTTATTTACAATTTCCTTTGCTGTGCAAAAGTTTGTAAGTTTGATTAGGTCTCATTTGTTTGTTTTTATTTGGACCATAAAGAAGGCCAAGTGATGAAGAATTGATGCTTTCGAACTGTGATGTTAGAGCAGACTCTTGAGAGTCCCTTGGACTGCAAGGAGATCAAACCAGTCAACCCTAGAGGAAACTGATCCTGAATATTCATTGAAAGGCAAATACTTTGGCCATCTGATGCAAAGAGCCAACTCATTGGAAAAGATCCTGATGCTGATAAAGATTGAAGGCAAGATGAGAAGGGGACGACAGAGAATGAGATGATTGGATGGCATCACCGACTCAATGGACATGAGCTTGAGCAAGCTCTGGGAGATGGTGAAGGACAGGGAAGCCTGGCATGCTGCAGTCCATGGGGTTGCAGAGTCAGACACGACTGAGCAACTGAACAGCAACAACAATATGTCAGAGGATGTTTTGCATATACTTTCTTCTAGGAGTTCTATGCTGTCACATCTTAGGTTGAAGTTTTTAAGCCATTTGATGAAACATTCACTCTGTGAGCGCTTGCTCTCCCAGATCTGGAACTGGATGAAGGCAGAGACTGCCACGTGCCCAACACATCAACCATGCTCAGGAAATATTTTTCCAGTGAGAGAATGAGTTTGTCATACATGAAGTCAGGGGAAGGGAAACAGTAAAGGTGACTAGATGCGATTATATATGACTGAATCAGCTTCCCAAGATAATCAAGAGAGGCAGAGGAGGGCTGAAGAGGCTTGCGCCACCTCTGATTCACTTAGTCCTGAACTCATCGGACATCACTCCCTTCCTGCATTTCTCTCTGTATTTCTAGACCTCAGAAAATGCCTTCCTCACCCACACTTATTCAGAGAATCTGGTTTCAAGCCTGAGAGAGTGTTCCCATCCCTCGTCCCCCTCCCTAGCTCCTGCTGTTCTCACCTCTCCCCCAGTTCTCCTTCTCTGCACATCCCACAGGTCCTGTAAGCCAAGGCATCTGCAGAGTCTGAAGCATCCCGAAGATGCTGCCTGTCCTCAGCTTCATTCCTGAGCAGAAGGGCCCTGGAAAAAGAAACATGATGCATGAGTGAGACACATCCCAGGCCTGGGCAGATGTCTGTCTGCCAAGCCAAGCCGCGCAATGGGTATGATGGGAACAGCTTCGTGTTTTGGGGCTTTGTTTATTTATTTGGTTAGCTTTTGCTTTTTCTTTCCTTTTTTTTTTTTTTGTTTGTTGTTGTTGGTATTTGTTTTTTGGAATAGCCTTGACAAGGCCCCTGTGTCAAGTCATAGTTTCTTCCCGCGAGGCCAAAATGGTGCCTGAAATCATAGCATCAGAGATGCTAGGACTAGACTTCTAGGACAGTCATAACAAAGTACCACAGGCTGAGTGGCTTAAACAATAGAAATTCATTTCTCATAGTTCCAGAGACAAATGCCCAAGATCAGGGTGAGGGCAGGTGTGGCTTCTCAAAAGAAGCCTCTCTCCTTGGCTTGTAGAAGACTGCCTTCTTTCCCCTGTGGACACACATCCCTGATGTTTCTTTGTGTGTTCAAATTTCCTCTTCATGTAAGGACACAAATCATGATTGAATTAGGACCCATCTAATGGCCTCATTTTCACCTAATCACCTCTTTAAAGGTCCTATCTCCAAATAAAGTCATTTCAAGGTCTTGAGGATTAGGGCTTCAACACATGAATTTGGGGATGGGGATGGGAGGAAGACAGTTCAGCCCATAAGAGGCATTCCTTGGTTTTAGGATATTAACAGTCCTTCAGGGACTTCCCCAGTTCGCCCAGTGGTTAAGGATCACCTGTCGATGCAGGGAATATGGGTTTGATCCCTGGTCCAGGAAGATTCCACATCCCACAAGGCAACTGTGGAGACCGTGCACCACAACTACTGACTTCGAGCTCTAGAGCCTGAGGGCCACAGCTACTGAGCCCACATGCTGCAACTGCTGAACCCCAAGCACGAGGAGCCCCCTCACCACAACGAAAAGTAGCCCCCTCTTGCCACAATTAGAGAAAGCCCACACGCAGCAATGAAGACCCAGGGCAACCAAAAATAAACTAATTTAAAAAAACAGACCTTCAGTGTTCTCTGAATAAAAGCAGTAATGATTAGATAAATGAGTAATTGAATTTGCTGTCTGTGAATGCTAGGGACGGGGTATAATTAATTTAAAAATGAATAGGTACAATTAATTGTATGTAAACTAGCACTCTAATTCAGTGAGAGCGGGGGATGCCTGGGGCCCCAGACATTTCCTCTTAGTTGGGCCAGCCTTGAAGGAGAGAGAGTGTGCCTTAAGTATATCCTTACAGCCCCAGAAACAAGAAAGCATGAATCTAGAGAAGTAAAGATAGCTCTAGACTCGCTGCTTTTTCTGGGGTTATCACCATAAAGCCAGGATGTTAAAGGGCCATTTTCAGAGAAGAAAAATCCTGGGACTTAATCAGAGTGAAAGGAAAGATCACAGTTCTAGATATAAAATTCTAGAACCTGAGAGCAAACCCTTGGTTGGTACTTTTTTAAAAGCCCTCTCTCTAAAAAGCACGATGGGAATATATGTTTGTCTGTGCCTTTATGATGAGTAAAGCAAGAGAAAAATTTCTCCTGAGAATTTGTAACAGTAAATCCATATTCCTGTGTGTTTAAAGTCAAAATTTGTACTATCTACGTAGCCTGAAAGATGTCCAGACAAAATTTTAGAGTGGTCCCAAGTTGGCTATATCAACCCTGAATATTCATTGGAAGAACTGATGCTGAAGCTGAAGCTCCAGTACTTTAGCCACCTGATGGGAAGAGCCAGTTCACTGGAAAAGGCCCTGATGCTGGGAAAGATTGAAGGTGGGAGGAGAAGGGGATGATAGAGGATGAGATGGTTGGGTGGCATCACCAACTCAATGGACATGGGTTTGAGCAAACTCCAGGAGATGGTGAAGGACAGGGAAGCCTGGCGTGTTGCAGTCCATGCGGTCTCAAAGAGTCATGACTGAGGGGTTGAATAATAACCCAAGCTAGCTATTCCCACAGGTACATGGCAGAAGTAAACACGAACTCTACCCATGGAAATGCATTTTAAACCCAGGCTTTAAAGAATTTCCACAGATAAAATCCCAAGGAACATGAGTTCCACAAACCTAACAGGCAGAAGTGACGAACCTCAGAGTCAGACTCAGAGCTGGTATGAATATTAAATTATAAGGTACTGAATACAAAATAAATAAATGTTTTAAGAAATCAAAGATGGTATTTTGAAAATACTGAAGGGAAAAACCTACTCTCAAGATTGGCAAGGAAGATTTGAACAATGGAAACTATAAATTACATATGTGAAAATTTAAAAACCCAGTGGACAAATGAAATAGATTATATTACCATTGAAAGGAGAAGAAACTAGAACACATATATATTTTAAGCAGTTACACAGGGTGCAGCATAAGGAGAAAAAATGATGGATATTATGAACAATGGGTTAAGAAATATGGAACAGAGTGGGAAGGTCCAACGTACATCTAAAATGTGGGGTTTTTTAAAAAAGATAGGGGCTTCCCTGGTGGTTCCCTGGTAGTAAAGAGTCTGCCTGCCAATGAGGGAGACATGGGTTCGATCCCTGGTCGGGGGAGATCCCACATGCTGTGCCGCAACCACTGAGCCTGTGCTCTAGAGCCTGGGAGCCACAGCTACTGAAGACCGTACACCCCAGAGCCTGGGCCTCTCAACAGGAGAAGCCACTGCAATGAGAATCCCGTGCATCACAGGAGAGTAGCCCCTGCCTGCTGCAACTAGACAAAACCCCGGGCAGCAGTGGAGACCCAGCAGAGCCAAAATAAACAAAAAGATAATAGAAAGGAGAGAAGCACATTTGGTAATGTCTGGAAAATTTTCAGAACTGATAAGAAAGATTCTTCCTCAAATTCAGGAAACCCAATGAATCCCAAGCAGAATATATTTTTTTTAAATATCCACACTAGGTAATTAGTAAACCTTTTCACTTTCATGCATTGGAGAAGGAAATGGCAACCCACTCCAGTGTTGTTGCCTGGAGAATCCCAGGGACGGGGAAGCCTGGTGGGCTGCCATCTATGGGGTCGCACAGAGTCGGACACGACTGAATCGACTTAGAAGCAGCAGCAGCAGCAGCAGCAGCCCACTAAAGAGAATATCATTAGAATAGCCCAAGCATTACTTTTTATTTTTCAATAGCAATAATCCAGAAGACAGTGGAATGAGATCCTCAAAGGGCTAAACTAAAATAACTGTCACACTAGAACTGTCACAGCAAAATATCTTTCAAGAATAAAAAGAAAATGATTGTTTAGACAAACTAAAAAGTAGGAATTAATTCTCAAGATAACCCTTTTCAAAAGAATTTCTAAGAGATATACTTTGGGAGGAAGAAAACTAATCCTAGAATGAAGTTCTGAAACACAAGAAAGAATAAGAAAAGAAAAAGTAAACAAAAGCATGAGGGAAACATACCAAAAATATCAAAACTCTACCAAAAGTACAGTAACAATGTCAAATTTTAATGTTTAAAAAAGAACTAAAATCTTGAACAACTTATAAATGGAGAAGATTTTGTGGAATGCACACGATATTTTTAGAGGAAGCACGAAAAGAACAGACAGTAAGTGTAAAACTTTCAATATAGCACAGAGGGGAAAACGGAAATGTTGGGAGCAGACTCAATCCAAATGAATGCCGGAAAGAGAATAATAGGAAAGGCAAAATAGAAATGGATAATATGACAGGATGAATTCTGTATCTCCCCTCTTTGGAGAATAGATGAGAGCATCTTTGTGCAAGATCAGTTGAAACATGATGTTTGTAGTTGTTAAATGGAAGTCTGAATATGTGTAGAAAGATACATATGGGACTTCCCTGGTGGTCCAGTGGCTGAGACTCCATGCTTCCAAAGTGGGGGGCATGGGTTTGATCCCTGGTCAGGGAACTAAGATCCATTTGCTGCATGGCGTGGCCAAAAAAAAAAAAAAAAACCATAAGTATGGATGCTGAGTAGTCAAAAGGGTGGGTGAACTGCCTTCGTGACTAATTGTTTCTTAGCCCAAACCCACCCTTCCACACTCCACTTTCTGGCTCTGAGGCTGCCAGCTCCCTATTTGAATCTGCTGAGAGGGAGCACAAGAAAGACAAAAGGCTGGAAGGAGAAAGTACATGTTTCTTCCTGTTTCGCTTGCTGTTCCTGTCAGCATTACTCCAGCAGTAGTTTTTCTCCCTGATGGCAGCAGCTGACTCCTGTCTTTTCCACATTCTCAGTCTCATTTCTCTCTCTCTGAAACACCGAAACCAGCTGTCCCCTCGTCAGAGGACTGGGTTCTGGCTCTACAGGAATATTCCTTCAACCTTCTAGATTCTAATACCGTTATTATGATTACAATAACTCTATGATGTTCTGCTAAGTCACTTCAGTCGTGTCCGACTCTGTGCGACCCCATGGACGGCAGCCCACCAGGCTCCCCCGTCCCTGGGATTCTCCAGGCAAGAACACTGGAGTGGGTTGCCATTTCCTTCTCCAATGCATGAAAGTGAAAAGTGAAAGTGAAGTCGCTCAGTCGTGTCTGACTCTTAGCGACCCCATGGACTGGAGCCTACCAGGATCCTCCGTCCATGGGATTCTCCAGGCAAAAGTACTGGGGTGGGGTGCCATTGCCTTCGGGCTTTCCTGGTGGCTCAGTGGTAAAGAATCTGCCTGCCAATGTAGGAGATTGGGGTTTGATCCTTGGGTTGGGAAAATCCCCTGGAGAAGGGAATGGGAACCCGCTCCAGGATTCTTGCTTAGAGAATCCTATGGACAGAGGAGTCTGGCTGGCTCTAGTCTGCGTGTAGCCAGAGTTGGACGCAACTTAGGGACTAAGCAACAACAGTAAACAATTAGAAACCTATTCCCTTTGTTGCCTCAGTCCCAGGGGCTGAATGCCTGCATCTGTTATCTCTGATTAACACAACTTCCTCATTTTGTCATCTCAACATCTATTTCACCAACTCAACCAATTCCTTATATTAAATTCTCTCTGTTAAAATAACTGGTACAGTTTCTGTTTTTCTGACCAAACCCTAGTTAGTACTGTCTCCTATAGCTATATGACCAAATTTTGGCCAGTGGACTAAGAGCAGATGTAAGGTAGGTAACTTCTGGGTCTTGTCTTTAAAATGAAGCTAATTATTCCATACTTCTGCCTTCTGATACAGGGGAACAGATTTAGTGACGCTAAGATGGCTTCACCCATATGAGCCAGGATGATGCCTCGAGCAAAACAGTAAGATAGCTGGGACCTGATGACCTGATGACCTCTTGGGGCAGGGCCACCCACCTACTCTGGGTCATTTTGTGATATAAATGTCTTCTGAGGCAGCGTGTTCTAGACTCTCTTTATTATACCATAGTCATTCATCCAAGTGTAAATGGCTCTAAACACCAAAAACACAGGATTCCTAAAACTTAAATAATATAATACAAATAACTCTCGACTTAGAAAATAAAACATAGGAATTTCCTGGTGGTCCAGTAGTTAAGAATCTGCCTGTCAATGCAGGGAACATGGGTTTGATCCCTGGGCCGGGAAGATTTCACATGCCATGACTCAATTAAGCCTATGCCCCGCAACTACTGAGTCTGAGCTCCAGCGCATGAGCACCGCAACTGCTGAAGCCAGCATGTCGCAGAGCTGCTGCTGCTGCTAAGTCACTTCAGTCATGTCTGACTCTGTGCGACCCCATAGACGGCAGCCCGCCAGGCTCCTCTGTCCATGGGATTCTCCAGGCAAGAACACTGGAGTGGGTGTCTCAGAGCTAGCGCTCTGCAACAAGACAAGCCCCTGCAGTCAGAAGCCCATGCACCGCAACTAGAGAGTAGCCTCTGTTCTGTGCAATTAGAGAAAGCCCATACACAGCAACAAAGACTCAGTGCGGCCAAAAATAAATGAAATAAATCCTATAACTGAATGGCAATAAAAGCACCACGAAAGCAATGTTTCAAGGGTAATTCATTGCTTTGAACATTTTTATCAAAAGACTGAAAACAAATGGAGGAAGCCTCAGCTTAGAACTTAAATATGAAACAACAGAGAAAAATCCAAAAAGGAAAAAGAAAATAATTTAAAGGCTGAAATTGATAGTGAAAACACAGAGAAGACCAAGGAAAAAAAAAAAAAACCTCAAAACTTGGCAATCTGAAATTCTAATAAGATAGAAATGCTTCAGGCAAGACTGATAGAAAAAAGAAAGATGCCAATAAAAACAAAATGCATAACTGAAAAGGGGGAACTATAGATAGAGATATTTTCAAATGATAAAATAAATTTTTGAACTACATAGAGCAGTACATTTGAAAATCTTGACAAAAGAGACAAATTGCCACAAGAATAGAAAATGCCAGTACTGAAACAGGAAACTCTGAAGAGACCAACAGCCATTAAGGAAACTTTAGTTAAAAGAACTGATGCTGAAGCTGAAACTCCAGTACTTTGGCCATCTCATGCGAAGAGCTGACTCATGTGAAAAGACCCTGATGCTGGGAAAGATTAAGGGCAGGAGGAGAAGGGGACAACAGAGGATAAGATGTTTGGATGACATCACCGACTCAATGGACATGAGTTTGGGTAAACTCTGGGAGTTGGTGATGGATAGGGAGGCCTGGTTGCAAAGAATCGGACACAACTGAGCGACTGAACTGAACTGAACTGATATGATAGTAAACAACTAGAAACTCTAACAAAAGATAAGATCCCATTCAGAATAGTAACAAAATTTAAAGGTAATCTAGGAATTCATCTGTCAATCCACAAGATGTTTATGAAGAAAAAAAATTTAGGGCAGTCTCTGGCAGTCTAATGGTTAGAACTCCAAGCTCTCACTGCCAAGTACTTGGATTCAATCCCTGGTCTGGGAATTAAGATCCCAGAAGTCACCGTGGCATGGCCAAAAAAGAAAATAATAATAATGTTATTAAAGGAAACAGAAGAAATCTAACAAGGGGAGATGCACCATGTTCGTGAATGCAACAATTTAATATTATTAAGATGTTTCTTCTATCTAAATCAAGCTATAAATTCAACACAAGCCCAAATTCCAGAAAGTTTTTTTAAGAAACAAAATAAATGGATTAAAAAATCTATGTGGAAGAATCAAGACTCACAAACAGATAAGAGAATCTGTATCGATTAAGATATGCCAAATGGACTTCCTGGTGATCTGGGTGATCCAGTAACTAAGACTTCATGTCCCCAGTGCAGGGAGCCCGGGTTCAATCACATGCTGCAACAAAGACCTGCCACTGCCAAACAAATAAATAAATTAAAATAGTTTATCGAAAAGATATACCAAAAAGCCAGACTAAAGAAAGAAAACAAAGGTGGAACGGCACATGATCAGACAAATTGATCAAAGGAACAGGAAAGAGACAGGTGTATATGAAAGACCTTGAGATATTTCAGAATAAGCATCCTAATCAGAAGGGAAGAGATGGGCTGTTACAGGATAACATCGTGAAAACTGATTCTTTATAAGGAGAAAAGAAAAGTTTTTTCCCTATTTTTCACCACAATACACAGGTCAAACAAATGGATTAGAGACCTAAACATGAAAGATAATAAGTCTATAAGGCTAGCATATGCCTTTCACAAGGCTGCAGGAACAAGGTACCACAAACCGGGAGGCTTAACACAACAGAAATGTACTGTCTCCCAGTTCTGGAGGCTAGAAGTCTAAAACCAAGGTGTGAAGGGGCCAAGCTCCCTCTGGAATCTGTAGGGGAATCCCTCCTTGCTTTGTCTTAGCTTTGGGTGATTTGCTGGCTATCTTTGCAGTTCCTCCGCTTGCAGCTGCACTGCGGAACTCCAGTCTCAGCCTTTCTCATCACATGGCACTTTTCCCTCTGGGTGTCTGTCTCCAAGTGGCTGTCTTCTTATAAGGACATCAGTCCTATTGGGCTAGGGCTCTGCCCTACTCCAGTATGACCTCATCTTAATTTAATTCATTACATCTGCAACCACTCTGTTTCCAAATAAAAGCACATTCTGGACTACTCGGGGTAAGGATTTCAGCATATCTGTTTTTAAGAGACATAATTCAACCCAGAACAGCTAGTAGAAAAATGCAGAATATTTTTATGACTTTGGAGTGAATAAAGATGTTTAAACCAAGAAAACAGAAACCATATAATGAGATGGATTTGACTGTATTAAGATTAAAGTTTTTCTGCAAACAAAGACACGATTGAAAAAGTTTAATAAGTGACAAACCAGGAGAACGTATTTCCAGCTTCAAAAAAAATGTGATTAAAATCCAGAATATACAACAAAATCCTGCAAATATTTAAGAATGCATGCATGCATACTCAATCGCTCAGTCAGGAACCCCAATATAAAAATGGGCAAAAGATATGAATAGGCCTATTTCCCTGCTAGTCCAGTGGTTAAGAATCTGCCTGACAAAGTTCTCTCTGGGTAACAAAACACTCATGTATTAGCCAGGAATATAGCCATCCGGAATCAAGATTACATTTCAAAGAATCTCTTGAAGCTAAAAAGCCAGGCAACAATGTTCAGATCCACTGAATACAAGTAGAAGTGATTAGATCACTTCCAGGAAATGTCCTCATACGGATTATGTCATGATTATCTGTCCTTTCTTCCTTTCCTACGTCCAGAATATGGACAGGATGGCTGGAGACAAATAAGTCATCTTTGACTACATAGTGATTTGTGGATGGGGGAAACTCATGGTGGAGCCTGAGTCCCTAACACTATGGAGACAAGTCAACCGTGAATCATCTTCTTTCTGGGATACAAAAGTAAATGTATATCTTGTTAAACTGAGTGTTATTTGACAAACCACACAACCCAACATAATCCTACCAGAACTCCCCGAAGGAAAATCTTGGCACATCTGGAAAAAGATAGAGGCAGGGATTAAGCACAGGCATGTCAACTATCTCACTCCCTGAAAAATTTTGTCTCAGTCATGGTCATTACTCTGGTTGGAAATCTGAAGAGGGAACTCTGTCTGTCTCTGATCAATCTGAATAATCCAGAAATTTCAGAGTTTATTAATTTAAAGACAAAACTAATCTGAAAGTTGAGTCAAGCACAGAATTATCAGAAATGGCTATATCCATGGTTTTCTCCACCCAGGAACAAAAGCACTTGTCAGAGTAGATTAATCCTCAATTAACCTGCAGGTCTGCAATGTGGAAAAGTGCTGAAAGGACATATTAGAACTTCTTTCAATATATTTGTTTTGACATTTTTATTAAGAATTTGAGTGAGGAATTCATTAAATTATAATCAAAAACAGAGATGGCATGATGCCAATAGAACAGTTCATGCCTGAATAATGGAATCAGAATTACACAACATCAGAACCCCGAGAGGTTTTAAGTTATCATAACTCCCCATTTTACTCAGAAAACTGAGGTTCAGAGTTGTCAACTTGCTTGCCCAGGGTATACCTGGAATCAAGGGTAAAGTTGTTGGTATACCTTCTTTCTACTTTTTCTTTTTGAATGAATGAAAACTTTTTTTTTTTTTTTAAAGGAGAATCTGTCTGATAATGCATGTCCCTGGTCCAGGAAGATCCCACATGCCCCTGGATATCTAAGCCCATGCCCTAACTATTGAGCATGCGCACTAGAGCTGCAACTACTGAAGCCCGAGTGCCCTAGAGTCCGTGCTCTGCAGCAAGAGAAGTCACCTCAGTGAGAAGCCCACGAAGCACAACTAGAGAGTAGCCCCTGCTCTCTACAACTAGAGAAAGCCCACACACAGAAATGAATACCCAGTGTAGCCAAATAAATAAATTTTTTAAAGATATGAATAGGCAATTAACATAAAAGGAAATCTAACTGGTTAACAAGTCTGAAGAGATGCTCAACTTACTTCATAATCAGTTAGAAAATTATAACTTTTTTAAACTTTTTATTTTGTATTGCGGTATAGCCAGTTACAACATGACATTTTAAATCTATCAGACTGGTCAAAATTAAAAGGTCAGTGAGGGACTAGTATTAGTGAAGTCATGTAGAATTTGGAACTATCATGCACTTTGGTTAGCATAAATCAGTATGTATATCGTATGATCCAGCAACCCCAATCTTGGGGTATAATCCAGAGAAACTCTCACTCAAATCCCAAAGGATATAAGTACAAGACTCCTAACTGAAGTGCTGTTTGTAGTAACTAAGAATTCAAGGCAATGTAGGTCTTCATTGGTAGGTGAATAACTAAGGATGGTGAACTAATAAATTAGAGTGCTATGCAGCAAACAGAAGCAATTACCTAGATACACAAACAATATGGAATGCTCTTAAAACAATATTGAGCAAAAAATGTAAAAACAGAAATGCAGTTGGTTCAATTTTTATAAATTAAAACCATATACATATACAAAGCACTGGACACGACTGAGCGACTTCACTTTCACTTCTCACTTTCATGCATTGGAGAAGGAAATGGCAACCCACTCCAGTGTTCCTGCCTGGAAAATCCTGTGCACGGAGGAGCCTGGTAGGCTGCAGTCCATGGGGTCGCTAAGAGTCAGACACGACTGAGCGACTTCACTTTCACTTTTCACTTTCATGCGTTGGAGAAGGAAATGGCAACCCACTCCAGTGTTCTTGCCTGGAGAATCCCAGGGACGGGGGAGCCTAGTGGGCTGCCGTCTCTTGGGTTGCACAGAGTCGGACACGACTGAAGTGACTTAGCAAAAAAAAAAAAAAATACATCTTTTAGAAATATAGACATAAAAGGACTACTATATTTAAAAAAAAAGAAAGACATATCCAAGAACCACAAACACATCAGAAAGTTTGCCTTTGAGGAGGAGGAAGAAATGAAAGTTGGAATGGGAATATGGAGAAAAAAATAACGTAAGAGAATAACTTCATAAAAATTTTTGTTATAGTGTATCAGAAATGAAACAGCATGGTAAAATCAACTCTCAGAAAAAGAAAAGAAAAAAAAAAGAATAATGAAAGAGCGAAAAAAGAAGTACCAAGGAAATGTTAAGAAAAGAGTTGCATTAAAAGCAAACATCATTAGGAAAGACAACAAAGGCTTTTTCATATTGATAAAAGAAATAATTCACTTATGTCATATTAATATCATAAACCCTTATGCTCCTAACAATGTAACTTCAAAATATATGAAGCAAACACTGTTACAGTTAAAAGGAGAAATGAACATAGCCTCACTCATAATAGGAGACTTATTTACACCTTCCAGAAGCCAATAGATCAAAGAGGGGGAAAAAAAGGACGGACATAATAGTTAAGAATTAGATCATTAATAAACTGGTATGGTCAGACTTCTTATCCCAACAACTAGAATGCACATCATTTAAAGACAGAACACAGTCGGGCTCAGCCCCAGGCCGAGGACAGGTCAGGGCTCCCGCTCGGGGTCCTCAGGCCCCTCGTAGGGGCGCCCGGGGTCCCTATGCACACACCAAGTTCTTGCAAGGACCGGTCGAAGCTTGGGCCGGAGGCAGGGGACCTTATTTCCTAGGGTCAATACTCTTGCTGTCTCGGCCCGCTGACCCTTTGACCTCTCACCTACAGAGCCCTTGGCGGCCATAAACCTGCCGGTTGCCAAGGCTGGGAAGACGCTTCGCGCCTCGTGGCCTCCCGGCCTCATTAGGCCGGCGGGGCTGTAAAGCAGGAATCAGCCGCTGCCTAATCCGGACTTGGGGTCAATGCGAGCCCAAACAATGCACAAAGACGGCTTTGGAGCAAGAATTTGGAATATGCATTTAAGTTGCCGTGCTTTGCACTGGAAACCCCTGGGCGATTAAAATAAGCCTGCCTTTAGTCGCTGAGGGTTGGACACGACTGAGCGACTTCCCTTTCACTTTTCACTTTCATGCATTGGAGAAGGAAATGGCAACCCACTCCAGTGTTCTTGCCTGGAGAATCCCAGGGACGGGGGAGCCTGGTGGGCTGCTGTCTATGGGGTCGCACAGAGTCGGACACGACTGAAGCGACTTAGCGGCAGCAGCCTTGTAGTATTTTCTGTCCTTTTCTTATGTGTGGTTCCTGCAAGTCAAAGGGGCTGGAGTCCCTTCTGCAGTTTGGGAACTTGTTTTGAAATAGCCACCAAACAGATTTTTTTCCCCCTTTGGGTGAAGTTTCCTTCCAGGCTTCAGCCTCCTCACCCTGCCCCCTGACTAGAATAGAGTATTGACATCTTTGAGAGAGCAAAGGAGGTAGATGGTGCTTGCTGTATACTTTATTTTTCCATGCTATAGTTTGAACCCTGAGGTTTGAGCTTTTTCCTGGTTAAATCTCTTGATACCAAAAGTGTGGAAAATGAAATGTTCATTAACTTGAAAAATCTGTAGCTAATGGATAGGCAGTTTGTCTCTTTGAGAACTGCAGCACCCTGTCTCTAAGATGGACTTTAAAATCAAAGTAAAGATGCACGGGTGAACTATCTCCCCTGGATACCTGCAGAGTTCTTTGAGTCATTGGATATGGTAAAACTGTGGTTGATTTTCATAAGAGTTATGTGAATGGAATTTCTGTAAAACTGACGAGTGACAAATTGGTAGAGCTTTTTGTTTGTTTGAATCTTAACTCCAAAGGGCACTCCCTTTCCCTCTGAGGTGTGGTTTCTACCATCACTATTGAAATTTACAGCTTGAAAAACACTAAGTTCCTGGAAGCCTTTAAAGGGGGGAGTGTTCAGAGCACTTGGACTAATAATAACACAGGAGCAAAACTTCTTTGAATAAGATTCTTGTTGTCAAAAACCTGTTGAAACTAAAGAAAACATATTTCTTTGAAAATCGTCTAATAAAGCAAACAATTTTGTATATTTTTAATGTGATGACAGTCCAACCTGTCTACTGATCTGATGAATAGAGAAATGTGAGCTCTGGAAGAATAACCTTCACCAAATGGCAAGTTTGTTTGTTCTCTGATTGGGTGTGTATGTTGTTTTATTAAAACACAACCTATGTAAAGACCATTTGAGCATAAGATGTTAAAAATAGAAGATTCCATGGTGTTTTATTATAAGCTAGCTTTTAAAACAACATATCCAATAACGTTTTATGATATTTTTCTAAGAGTAAATGTAGCTTGTTTTGACCTATCTGCAGTTCACTTTTTGGGGTTTTTTTTGCCAGTGTTGTCCTGCTTGGTATCTGGGACAGTCTAATTCTTGACAAGGAACTTGATACTGATGTTGGTATACAACAGCCAGCCCTCCATAACACGGTTACCTATCCTAAATTTAGGGTTAATGCCAAACCTACTGTGTAAGAAATGATATACCGAAGTTTCAAAGAAAACAACGTCAATTTGGATGTCTGTTACCTTGAAGTGATCATTTTAAGAGTAGTAGCTTCTTCCCTAGGTATAAAAAGACTATTTCCTTCTTTTGGTGTACTTCATTCTGTATTGAACAATCATTTGTGAAATGAAAAAGCAAAAAAACACCTCCTCCACACGCACAAACTTCCAGCCAATTTAGGATCATAAACATGAAGACGGAGGTGAAGACTAGCCTAATTCAGTGTGTATTATCTCACGCATTGTGTTGACTGTTGAAAATTTCTTTCAAATATCCGCATTCCACACGCAGAACTAAAGTGTTTAAAACTAGAAATATGAATGCTTATTTTGTTAATTTCACGTTTGTGTTCAAAAAGCAACATCTAGGATCCCTACAATTGACTTAAATAAAGCCATTTAAATTAAAAAAAAAAAAACAGAACACTTACAAAACAAAACCAAAAAATGCTGCATACTAGGTCAAAAATGAAATCTCAATAAATTCCTAGAATTTATGTCATTCAAAATACATTCATTAAATAAAATTAGAAATCAACTACAAAAAGAAAATCAAGGAAAAATCCATTACCTAGATATTAAAAACCACATTTCTAAATAATTTGGGGGTTAATAGGAATTGAAATTACATTTTTTGGAACTGAATGACAATGAAAGCACTACATATTAAAACCTGGGGCATACATAATAACAAAATAAATACTAATGTGGAAAAAATGAATCAACAAGGCAGAAATTAATGAAATAAAATATCCCTCCAAAAAATTAGTAAAAGATATTATCTTCTACTTATTTTCAGCAAACAAAAAGCTGAAAGCTTTTTAAAGACCAGTAAAACTGTAAATTTTGTTTCAAATCTGATCCAGAAAGATAAGAGAAGTAATAAATAAACATCAGGAAAACCAAAAGAAATATAACTTAGGATCCATATGATTCATCAGAAATAATAAGCATAAAGTTATGCCAATGAATCTGAAATCCCAGATAAAATACTGTTCTAGGCATATATAAATTACAAAAATGTATTCTGGGAGAAAGTAATACATCTGAATAAACCAATAGCCACAGAAGAGGTTGAAATTGTAGTCAAAGACCTACTAAAAAGGCACCCAACATGAATGATCTGACACTCAAATTCTACACTCAAATGTCCAAGGGACAGATACCTCTAATGTATCACAAACCATTCCAGAGTGTAAGAAAAGGTAGGTGGCTCCCTCCCTCAAAGAACAGAGCAGTGCTAGCTTCCCTTACGTCATAACTGGGCAAGGACAGCGCAAGAAAGAAAACTATGAGTCAGTCAATTCCACTCATGAAAACAAATGCACAGCAACTCTGAATAAAATGGTATTAAATCAAATCCAGCAATAGTGAAAGAGAGGAGGATGATACTACATTAACAACACAAAAGGCATCTGATTATATCAATAAATGTATAGAAAGCATTTAATAAGAGTCAATACCTACTAAAGAAAAACTTCATAGCAATTAGAAATAAATTTTTAAAATGTACTGAAAACATCATACTTGATGAAATCTTAGGGGCATTCTTTTAAAAAGTCTAGAACAAGACAAGGATTGTCCGTTATCATGACTGTCATTCAACACTGTATTGGAACTCTGAACCAAAGAGGGAGGGGTGAAAAATGAGTTATAAAAATTGGAAAAATTAAGCTTTTATTTCCCCCCTGGACACCAGGGTCATCTAGCTAGAATAGTATGGAGAATTATCTGTCAGGCTATTCTAGAATGAATAAGAGTGAGTTCAACAAGGTAGCCAGATCCAAGCTCAGCATTAAAAACAGCAGTAACTGATTAGGGGGAAAAAAAAAATATCCCAGCCATTAGTAAAAAAGTAAAAACAGTCAAGTCCAGCCAGTGAACCAAAAAGCACGTATAAGATATCCCAGAAAAAAATTATACTTACATCCAAGAACGGAAGACTCAGTATTACAAAGTAATAGGTTCTCCCCAAATTAATAATTATTCATTACATTCCCAACCAAAATCTGAAAGATTTTTTTATGGATTTCACAAATCCCACCCCACTCCCCATTCCCATCGCAGAGTCCCCCAGGTTTAGAACCAAGCCAAGTCCTCCTCACCAAAGTCTAGGCATCTGCTTGGAGACCATCTGTTCTGCTGCTCACCTTCTTTGACTTGATCACCCCATAAACAATTGGTAAACAAAATAAGATGGTAGCATATCACCATCATATTGGTTAATAGGCAATTTTCTCTAATTTGCTAATGTTTTAAAGCAATCAGAGGTAAATTTTCTCATAATTAAAGGGGAAGACTTAGTAATAAAAGAAGATATTAAAGGGAAAAGCTGCAACTCTACAGAAATGTCTTCCTTTAGATCCACAATGGATGGTTTAGTGATTTCAAAAACCATAACATTTACTACAATGATATTGTTGTTCAGTCACAAAGTCCTGTCTGGCTCTTTGCAATCCCATGGATTGCCGCAAGCCAGGTTTCCGTGTCCTTCACTATTCCCCAGTTACTCAAACTAATGTCCATTGAGTTGGTGATGCTATTCAACCCTCTCATCCCCTGTTGCCTGCTTCTCCTCTTGGCCTCAATCTTTGCCAACATCAGGGTCTTTCCAATGAGACAGTATGCGGCAAAGCTGTGAAAGTAGGTGAAGAAACTACAACAATGTTTTCCCACATTAAAAGAACAGATTAATGAAGACTACACCTTGGATAGTCTTCTAACTATCCCTTGTCTAACTCAATGAAATTAAGCCATGCCCGAGGGGCAACCTGGGATGGGCGGGTCATGGTGGAGAGATATGACAGGGTGTGGTCCGCTGGAGAAGGGAATGGCAAACCACTTCAGTATTCTTGCCTTGAGAACCCCATGAACAGTATGAAAAGACAAAATGATAGGATACTGAAAGAGAAACTCCCCAGGTCAGTAGGGGCCCAATATGCTACTGGAGATCAGTGGAGAAATAACTCCAGAAAGAATGAAAGGATGGAGCCAAAACAAAAAGAATACCCAGCTGTGGATGTGTCTGGTGATAGAAGCAAAGTCCGATGCTGTAAAGAGCAATATTGCATAGGAACCTGGAATGTCAGGTCCATGAATCAAGGCAAATTGGAAGTGGTCAAACAAGAGATGGCAAGAGTGAATGTTGACATTCTAGGAATTAGCGAACTAAAATGGACTGGAATGGGTGAATTTAACTCGGATGACCATTATATCTACTACTGTGGGCAGGAATCCCTCAGAAGAAATGGAGTGGCCATCATGGTCAACAAAAGAGTCCGAAATGCAGTACTTGGATGCAGTCTCAAAAATGACAGAATGATCTCTGTTCGTATCCAAGGCAAACCATTCAATGTCACAGTAATCCAAGTCTATGCCCCAACCAGTAACGCCGAAGAAGCTGAAGTTGAAAGGTTCTATGAAGACCTACAAGACCTTTTAGAACTAACACCCAAAAAAGATGTCCTTTTCATTATAGGGGACTGGAATTCAAAAGTAGGAAGTCAAGAAACACCTGGAGTAACAGGCAAATTTGGCCTTGGAATACGGAATGAAGCAGGGCAAAGACTAATAGAGTTTTGCCAAGAAAATGCACTGGTCATAGCAAATACCCTCTTCCAACAACATAAGAGAAGACTCTATACATGGACATCACCAGATGGTCAACACTGAAATCAGATCGATTATATTCTTTGCAGCCAAAGATGGAGAAGCTCTATACAATCAGCAAAAACAAGACCAGGAGCTGACTGTGGCTCAGACCATGAACTTCTTATTGCCAAATTCAGACTGAAATTGAAGAAAGTAGGGAAAACTACTAGACCATTCAGGTATGACCTAAATCAAATCCCTTATGATTATACAGTGGAAGTGAGAAATAGATTTAAGGGCCTAGATCTGATAGATAGAGTGCCTGATGAACTATGGAATGAGGTTCATGACATTGTACAGGAGACAGGGATCAAGACCATCCCCATGGAAAAGAAATGCAAAAAAGCAAAATGGCTGTCTGGGGAGGCCTTACAAATAGCTGTGAAAAGAAGAGAAGCGAAAAGCAAAGGAGAAAAGGAAAGATATAAACATCTAAATGCAGAGTTCCAAAAAATAGCAAGAAGAGATAAGAAAGCCTTCTTCAGTGATCAATGCAAAGAAATAGAGGAAAACAACAGAATGGGAAAGACTAGGGATCTCTTCAAGAAAATCAGAGATACCAAAGGAACATTTCATGCAAAGATGGGCACGATAAAGGACAGAGATGGTGTGGACCTAACAGAAGCAGAAGATATTAAGAAGAGGTGGCAAGAATACACAGAAGAACTATACAAAAAAGAGCTTCAAGACCTAGACAATCATGATGATGTGATCACTGACCTAGAGCCAGACATCTTGGAATGTGAAGTCAAATGGGCCTTAGAAAGCATCACTACGAACAAAGCTAGTGGAGGTGATGGAATTCCAGTGGAACTATTCCAAGTCCTGAATGATGATGCTGTGAAAGTGCTGCACTCAATATGCCAGCAAATTTGGAAAACTCAGCAGTGGCCACAGGACTGGAAAAGGTCAGTTTTCATCCCAATCCCAAAGAAAGGCAATGCCAAGGAGTGCTCAAACTACCGAACAATTGCACTCATCTCACACGCTAGTAAAGTAATGCTCAAAATTCTCCAAGCCAGGCTTCAGCAATATGTGAACCGTGAACTTCCTGATGTTCAAGCTGGTTTTAGAAAAGGCAGAGGAACCAGAGATCAAATTGCCAACATCCGCTGGATCATGGAAAAAGCCAGAGAGTTCCAGAAAAACATCTATTTCTGCTTTATTGACTATGCCAAAGCCTTTGACTGTGTGGATCACAATAAACTATGGAAAATTCTGAAAGAGATGGAAATACCAGACCACCTGATCTGCCTCTTGAAAAATCTGTATGCAGGTCAGGAAGCAACAGTTAGAACTGGTCATGGAACAACAGACTGGTTCCAAATAGGAAAAGGAGTACGTCAAGGCTGCATATTGTCACCATGTTTATTTAACTTATATGCAGAGTACATCATGAGAAATGCTGGACTGGAAGAAACACAAGTTGGAATCAAGATTGCCGGGAGAAATATCAATAACCTCAGATATGCAGATGACACCACTCTTATGGCAGAAAGTGAAGAGGGGCTAAAAAGCCTCTTGATGAAAGTGAAAGTGGAGAGTGAAAAGGTTGGCTTAAAGCTCAACATTCAGAAAACGAAGATCACGGCATCTGGTCCCATCACTGCATGGGAAATAGATGGGGAAACAGTGGAAACAGTGTCAGACTTTGTTTTTCTGGGCTCCAAAATCACTGCAGATGGTGACTGCAGCCATGAAATTAAAAGACGCTTGCTCCTTGGAAGGAAAGTTATGACCAACCTAGATAGCATATTCAAAAGCAGAGACATTACTTTACCAACAAAGGTTCGCCTAGTCAAGGCTATGGTCTTTCCTGTGGTCATGTATGGATGTGAGAGCTGGACTGTGAAGAAGGCTGAACGCCGAAGAATTGATGCTTTTGAACTGTGGTGTTGGAGAAGACTCTTGAGAGTCCCTTGGACTGCAAGAAGATCCAACCAGTCCATTCTGAAGGAGATCAATCCTGGAATTTCTTTAGAAGGAATGATGCTGAAGCTGAAACTCCAGTATTTTGGCCACCTCATGCGAAGAGTTGACTCATTGGAGAAGACTCTGATGCTGGGAGGGATTGAGGGCAGGAGGAGAAGGGGACGACAGAGGATGAGATGGCTGGATGGCATCACTGACTCGATGGATGCGAGTCTGAGTGACCTCCGGGAGCTGGTGATGGACAGGGAGGCCTGGCGTGCTGCGGTTCATGGGGTCGCAAAGAGTCGGACACGACTGAGCGACTGATCTGATCTGATCTGACACCTTGGATCAGATTTTCTTTTTTTTTTGGCAGCCCTGGGAAGCTTGCAGGGATCTTAGTCCCTGGACTGGGATCAAACCCATGCCCACGGCAATGGAAGCGGAATCCTAACTAGACCATCAGGGAATTCTCCAGATTTTCACTTTTGATGAAAATGATCTCTATGAGAAAGTATCCCCAGATCGGCATATCTGTGAAGGAGGTACAAACCCCAGCCTTTACAATTGCAAAGAAGGCACAGGAAGTATTACTAAGTGCATACGCCCTATGGAGATTTAACTGTGATTGTATTTTTATTAGAGTTTCCCAGGTGGCTCAGTGATAAAAGAATCTGCCTGCCAAGGCAGGAGATGTGGGCACCATCCCTGGGTTGGGAAGATCCCCTGGAGGAAGAAATGACAACCCACTCCCAGTATTCTTGCCTGGGAAATCTCCTGAACAGAGGAGCCTGGCGGGCTACAGTCCAGGGGGTCAAAAAGAATGGGATGGCTGAGCACATTTTTACTGGAATTCGTTACTGGTTTTGTATAACTTATTATACAGTTGCATGTGTTTTCAGCAAGCTGTCCCTAATTCTGTTTTTCCCCATAAAGCCTTTTAATTTTTAACATGCACTGTTTTGCACAACTACAGGTTTTTCAGGAAAGCATGTATCAGGTTATAGCAGAAAGACTTGTCCTCAAGAAGCTGGGGCCTCTCTTGTAACAAGCAAGCAATTCTTGAGAAATCCTGAGCTTCCCTCACAGGTAGCCAGGAGAGCAGATACCCTTTTCCCTCTGAGCCAGGAACAATTTCCCAGGAGACTGTGGGGCAGTTCTCTAGGGTTCAAGAACCAGAGCCCGTCATTGTCCTCTTCTCTCCTCCCCCCAGACCCCGACACCAGTCAGGAGAGGCTTAGTGAAAAGATCCAGAAATTTGTTGCTTACAGGCTTTCGGATCTTGAGCAGTTCCCCGAACCTCTGCAGGACTGTTTACCCACTCTTTAAATGGGAAGGCATGTTTTGTGTTTTTTTTTTTTCTAATCATTACTGTCGTTGCGGCCGTGGTGGGTTTTCATTTAAAAATATGCCTTTGATTGTTGCTTTGTCATTTACATTCGTGACCTTGGACAAAACACTTTACTTCCCTAGGCGTCATCTGTAAAATGGGGCTTTGAGAGCATTTAGTACTACCCTGTGGGCAGGCACTTAGCAGTAAGTGCCTCAGTAAGCAGTAAGCCTCAGTAAATTGAAGTTCCCATTATGAAAGGCGGGGATTCTCGAGTTGTGACTGTGGAGGCAGAGGAACCCAGGGCTGGTGGGGAAAGCAGATGTGGCGGTGATTTCCTCAGGGACACTCCACACATCCTCCCAGCCCCGTCTTCCCAGGAGAGGCCTCACGATCAGCCAGACCCGCGAGCTTGTGGGAGCTCTCCGGGGGGCTGCCTCCCCACAGCCCCGGTCCGGCGTGCGGACTACACTTCCCGGCGTGCACCTCCGGTCGGGCCCCCGAGGGAACGTCCAGCCGTGGGGACCTTGTCCTGGCCGCGACAGAGGCGCGGGGCAGTAACCACCATTCACGCAGCTCCTACTTTTCCCTTTGCGAAGCGCGTCAGTCACCGTCAACCCCACCTTGGGCCGCGGCCCTCGAAGGGACTGTGAGAAGCGCTCGGCCCTTCATTTCTTCCTCTAGGCGTCCGGCCCACTGCGTCCCAGGGAGGGTCCGAGGCCAGGCTTATCTACCCGGGAGGATTCCTTCGGCCCCGCGTAGTCCCCACGGCAGTCAGGCTCTGGAGGCTGAGGGACGGGGACGGACTTCGAAGCCGCGCTGCCGGAGACTACAACTCCCAGGCGGCACCGCGGCTCGGCGGCAGTGAACACGTCACTCAGACACCGCCGGCGGCCCCGGGAAGCGGCGCGGGCGGGGGCGGGGGCAGGGGCTGGGGCCAACTAGGAGGCCGGTGCTGAGGATGGGGGCCGCCCGGTCGCCCCGCGCGTGAGGAGGCCGAGGGGCGCGCCACCCCGTCTTGGGGCGGGCGCCCCCGGAGCCTCGACAGCCCCGCCCCGCCCGGAGGTTGTGGCCCGGGATGCGGAGCCGGGGGCCGCCGGTGGAGCTGCGCGGGGTGAGAGGCGCGGGGAAGGGGGCTGCCTGCTTCCCTCACCCTCGTCCCCCACCGGCGGACCCCGGCAGGAATTCGGCAGCTGCGCGGCCAGGCCCTCTTAGCGCCCTGACATTTAGGGGGGACAGGTGAACCCGCTGCCCTTCCCCCACCCCACCCTGCCTGGACAGCTGAATCAGGGGGCACGACCCTGCCCTTTTAAAGAGGCTTTTTCTTGCTCCTGTGCAGGGCCCCCCAGCCATGGCCCCCAGGAGTCCCCTAGAATCCGCAGGGACTGCCCCCCATCCTGGCCGCCAGGGCCCGCCCTCTGCATCCCGCGGGCAGCCTGTGTGAAGCGGCCTCCCGCAGCCCCCGGCCCCTCCCCCATGGAGGAGGAGGAGTGGGGGGCGGCCAAGGAGTGGGGCACGACCCCCGCGGGGCCCGTCTGGACCGCAGTGTTCGACTACGAGGCGGCGGGCGACGAGGAGCTGACCCTGCGGAGGGGCGACCGCGTCCAGGTGCTTTCCCAGGACTGTGCCGTGTCGGGCGACGAGGGCTGGTGGACCGGGCAGCTACCCAGCGGTCGTGTGGGCGTCTTCCCCAGCAACTACGTGGCCCTCGGCACCCCCGCCGCGCCCGCCGGCCTCCAGCTGCCCCAGGAGATCCCCTTCCACGAGCTGCAGCTAGAAGAGATCATCGGCGTAGGGGGCTTTGGCAAGGTCTATCGGGCCCTGTGGCGAGGCGAGGAGGTGGCGGTCAAGGCCGCCCGGCTGGACCCTGAGCGGGACCCGGCAGTGACAGCAGAGCAGGTGCGCCAGGAGGCCCGACTCTTCGGAGCCCTGCAGCACCCCAACATCATTGCCCTCAGGGGCGCCTGCCTCAGCCCCCCACACCTCTGCCTGGTGATGGAGTATGCCAGAGGGGGCGCCCTGAGCAGGGTGCTGGCAGGGCGCCGGGTGCCCCCTCACGTGCTGGTCAACTGGGCTGTGCAGGTGGCCCGGGGCATGAACTACCTACACAATGATGCCCCTGTGCCCATCATCCACCGGGACCTCAAGTCCATCAACAGTAAGTGGTGTCCTCCTCCAAAAATTTGCTTCCATTGAACCTTGTGAGGCCAAGCCTTGGTGGGGGAGGGGGACACCAGAAAATCTTGGCTGGGGCAAGATAGGGCAGCAGTATACCTTCAGGGCTGGGTGAGACAGTCCTTGTCCCATTAAGGGAGGAAAAGGAAGCCCAGAAAGGTTGAAGACTACAGTCACAGTAGCTCTATAAACATGTATCCATGAACACTGTGACAGGCCCTGTGTTCCCCGCTGTGAACAGGACCGGTACAGTGCCTGCCCTCATGGCCCTTACAGTACCAGCGCTACCACAGTCCACCAGGCAGAGGCAGAAAGAGCCTGGCCCAGAGTCAGGGTTGCTATGGACATTTGGCACCGGAGGGTTGCAAGGGGCTGACCTGGGTGCTGTAAGTTATGGAGTAGCATCCTTGGCCTCTACCCACTAGATGCCATTAGCATTCCCCACCCCCCAGTTAGGAGAACCAAAAACGTTTTCAGACATTGCCAAATGTCCTCTGTAGGGCAAAATAGCTCTCAGTTGAGAACCACTTCCTGGTGTCCTCCTGGGCCTCTGTCCCAGCTAGCCAAGACAAACTGGGAAAGAGGAGAAGGAAGAAAAGGGATGTAGCTTATATAAAAGCTTCCAGGCTGCCTGACCTATCATAAGACTCTCAAAAGTTGATTGGTTGGTTGAAGGAGAACTGGGGCCAGATGGAAGGCAAGGTTCCCCAGAACTTACATCTAGATCAACCAGCTTCTCATGATGTCAGTTAATATTAACTGAGTAGCTATTATGTTGAAGCCCAACAGGGACCAAAACACCCATGGTTTCTGCCCTTACGGCGCTCACCATCTAGGGGTTTCATTCATTTCCTGGATATTTCCTGAGCACCTGTTGGGTACCAGACCCTGTCCTGACTGTTAGGACACAGCAGGGAAAGAAAAATCCTACCTTTCTGGCTCTCCCATCCTTCTTCTGCCCCATGTCACTCCCTTTCTTGTCTGCATTGATTTGTTTATTCTGCCGTTTGGTATTTATTGGATCAGATCATATACTAAGAAAGAGAGGTCCATTGTGAGTGAGGCCAACATGTTCCCTGCCCTCACATAATATGGGAGGGTTTTCTCTTTGCCCTCAACCCTCACGTCTCATCTGTTTCTGATTCATGTCAGTTCTACATCTTGAAATGTTTGACTCCACCCCACTGTTTTTCTACAAGCCCCTGGAGTAGAGGGGCGGGGTCTTCCTCACTTGCCAGGTCTGGCATTCACTCAACAGACAGCTACCATGTGCCCAGGGTGTGACCAGCCCTGCACCAGGGCCGGAGAACTGAACAAGACAGACAGACGGCCCCCCATCCTCTTTGACTCTCATGATCTAACTCTGAAATTCTGGGTAAACGGAGGCAGGACTGCCAGTATGCTCGTCTTGAAGCCTGGGGTCCCTTCTCAGTCCTTCCCCCACTGCTGATTCACAGCCTGCAGGTGGGGTGTAAGGACATGCTCCCATGGCCCCAAATTTTTCTATAGCCAATGCCACTTGGACAAGGGGTCAGTGGGGCCCATAGCCTGGCTTCCTGGTTGGGCACTGTGACTGATGCATGCCTGAGACAGAGGAAACAGGGCCTCCACAGCACAGCTTCCCCCGTTTAGCTTCCCCTGAGGAACTCCACATCTGATGTCATTCATTCATTGGTTGATTCAACTAATAATGTAGGCACTGTCCTGGGCTCTGGGGATTACAGAAGTGAACAAGATAAGATTACCCCACACACACACTTATGGAAGTTATATTCTAGTGGACAGAAATAGATGGTTGATGTTTAAATAGATAACAAAATTTCACAGTATCAAGGACTCTGAAGAAAATAAAGCAGATTAAGAATGGGGCAGAGGGAGCTCTTTAGATCAGATGGTCCAGTAAGGCAACATTTGAGCAGAGACCTGAACCCATAGGACCCAGCTTTATGAAGACCTGGGCAGGGCAAAGGTCCTAAGGTGCCTGGAAGAGCAGGAGTCAGGCAGAAGAAGGAGATGAGGTCATAAAAGTAGAAGGGCCAGATCACGTCAATCTTGAGGGGCTATGGTGAAGACTTTGGATAGAAGCCATTAGAGGGTCTTAAGCAGGGGTAACATAATTATATATACATATATAATTACATTATATATATAACATATATATAACATGGCTTCCCTTGTGGCTCAGCTGGTAAAGAATCGGACTGCAATGTGGGAGACCTGGGTTCAGTCCCTGGGTTGGGAAGATGCCCTGGAGAAAGGAATGGCTACCCACTCCAGTATTCTGACCTGAAGAATTCCATGGGCTGTATAGTATATATATGTATGTTATATATACATATATATATGTGTGTGTGTGTGTGTATATATATATATAAAAGTGAATTGAATTAGGCCCAGCATGGGAGAAATGAAGTGTAAGATCATGGGGTGTTCCCTGTGTCACAGGGTCACACCACAAACAGGAGTTGGTGACTTGAGAAGGGAAGACTTCTAGAAGGTAGAGTCACATGCCAAAGCCTCAGTTTTCTTGTCAATAAAATGGGTTGCTTGCGAGTTAATTTGCTGAAAGGGTTTAGCCCTGTACGTGCCATATAATAGGCTCCTGATAAATACTGGCCATGATTGTTACTGTTGTTAGTAATCACTCTAGGCAGCAAGTAAGTTGGAACCAGTCAATATGCTTGGGGGATAGATCAGTCAGTCAGATTTTGTTATAATACTGCTGTGTAACAAACCATCCCCCAACACACACCCGGCAAACTTAGTGTCTTACAACTCAGTGTCCTTAGTTACTGCTCATACATTTGCAGGCCTGCTGGAGGTCAACTGATTGAGGTGGGGCTCATCTTCCTTGGACCAGCAGGCTAGCCAAGGCATGTTGTTGTGGTGATGGCGGAAGGGCAAGAGGGCAAGTAGATATGAGAGGCTGGGGCTTGAAACTGGCACTCTGTCTCTTCTGCCTCGTTTTATCAGACAAGTTGAGTCATACAGCCAACCCAAAGTAAAGGATGGGGAGATACATGCTGCCTCTTTAGTGGAAAGAACTTCAAAGTCACATGGCAAAGAGTGTGATGAAAAAAAGAGTAGAACTGGGGCCACGAAGGCCCCGCAGCAGGTGACGAAAGGGGGAGGAAAACCATCCCCTCCTGCTCATGTCTGCAGTTGCCACTTGTGAAGTGGTTGGGAATCTGAGACGTAGACCAAGGAGAACCAAGGCGATGGCTGTCAACCTTTCACTGAACTCCTGGGAGCCCAGGTTAGACTCAGGAGGCCAGTGAACTCAGGAGAAGCTCCCCAACTCTTGATAGGAGGCTAAGGCAGCGATTAGACCAGGGGGAAAGGGTTCATGGTCTTCTGGCCTGGAAAGGAGCTACTGCAGAACGGGGTGACCCACGGTGACAGGGAGAGAACAGATAGGAGATTCCAGGTGAGGTCGGGGTAGGACACAGGTTTGCAGCCAAGCAGATCCAGGATGACCCCGCTTTCTTTCCACCCTGCAGTCCTTATCCTGGAGGCCATAGAGAACCACAACCTCGCAGACACGGTGCTCAAGATCACGGACTTTGGCCTTGCCCGCGAGTGGCACAAGACCACCAAAATGAGCGCTGCGGGGACGTACGCCTGGATGGCCCCAGAGGTTATCCGTCTCTCCCTCTTCTCCAAAAGCAGTGACGTCTGGAGGTGCTGATGGTGGGGTGGGGGAGGGGGAGGGGAGGCCTCCTGGGCGTGGAGGAGGGAGGAAGAGGGAGAAGGGCAGAGTGGGAGGGACCGGCTGCCACAGCCGCTGGGAGCTGGGATCCGGGTCCGGAGGCAGCCAGCAAGGTCAGACCAGCAGATGAGCACCAAAGCAGGTGCCTGCGCTGCTAGCAGAAGTGGTATAAAGATAGGCTGTCAGTACCAGAGACCCTCAGACAGGAAACAGACCTTTATAGGTAACCATTCTTCATTCATCCAACTGCCCTGGGCTCAGGGGATACAGCAGCATATAAAAACAGACCCAGTTCCGGCCCACAGGAATAATACATACATACACAGGCTTCCCTAATGGTTCAGTGGGTAAAGAATCCCTTGCAGTGCAGGAGACACAGAAGACATGGGTTCAATCCCTGGGTCAGGAAGAGCCCCTGGAGGAGGGCCTGGCAACCCACTCCAGTATTCTTGCCTGGAGGACCCCATGGACTGAGGAGCCTAGCTGGCTGCAGTCCAAAGGGTCACAAAGAGTCAGACACGACTGAGCAACTTTCACTTCACTTTCACATACATACATGTGAAGCTGAAAAGGCTGTTTTAAAGTTAAGAAAATTGTAAAATAATTTTTAAAAGATAATAAGTTAATAATAAGTTAACCCACCAGATAAAGGACTAGACAGTATTATGAGCTAAGAAGCTAACTGAAAAGCACTCTGCAGTCTGGCGATGACTTTGGGGAAGGTTTTTAAGAGAAATGGCACTTGAGCCTGGTTCTGGATGACGAGAAGGAGCCAGTCATGCAGAGTTTAGGGGAAGAAGCTTCCCAGGCAGGGGGAGCAGCTGCCACAAAGGAAATACTGAGGTGAGAACAAGGATGATGTGCTCCAGAAACGGACACATGGCTGGAGCAGAGCAGGCAGGGAGGAAAGTCGTGGGAAATGATGGAGGAGAGAGAGAGAGCTGAGGGCTCTGCAGAGAAGGGAGCGGACTTCAGGTTTATTCCAAGTGCATTAGAAAGCCACTGGAGGCATTTGTGAATGACACGATCTGATAGATCATCACAAAGGCTCCCTCGGCTGATGGACTTCAGGGGACAGGAGTGGGGGCAGGAGGCCAGGGAGGCGGCTGTTTGTCACCCGCAGGACCTGGTGACAGCAGAAACTCAGCCTTCTCTTGGGAGGAAGCCAAACCCAGGCCAGTCCCCAGCTGAGGCTCCAGATGGACCAAGCAGCAAAGTCATGGTCCTGGGGCAGACAGATCAGACAGGAAGTCTCAACTAGAGCAGCGCAGCCCTTGGGGGGAAGTTTAGTCTTGCTTCACATAAGGTATTCATGTATGATCCCAAATATTTATAGAAGCCATATTTCAGTGACAACAGAAAACCCAAAATAAAAATAATATGGATGCTTTTGCTCTCATGTAAAAGCCCAGGACTGATATAATATTAGGAATTCAGAGTCCTATTTTAGGGTTTTTAATGGGGGTGTCATTCACATTGGGCAATCAAAACATCCCCACAGGTTTCCAGAGATGTAGAAGAGGTAGAGGGGGTGGGGTCTGGCCACCTACACTTAGAACCCACTGTTATTTTCCTCCACCCTGTATGGCCTCCATTCCCAAGGCTACTTCATGGTCCAGAATGGCTGCTTGAGCTCCAGCTTTTATTGCCTGTATTCCAACCAGTAGAATGGGGGAAAGAGGAAAGGGGACCCCTTCAGTTTAAGGAGACTTTTTGGAAATTAGTTGCACCCTACACACTTCCATATCCCAGTGGCCAGAACCCTTGCCATACGGGCATACTTTGATGCAAAGGAGGATGGAAAATTATTTCAGGCAGCATTCCTCCAGCTCAAATTTACCAGAGCTGTCACTGAGAAAGGAGAGGCTGTGAGCTGCGTGAGGGCAGGGGCTGTGTCTGTCTTATTCCAGTACCCGGAACAGTGCCTAGCACACAGCAGACGTTTCATAAGTGTATGGTGAATGAATGCATGCCTGGATATGGGGGAGCGTGGGGATCCACTCCATGTTAGGCATTACATAAAACACCAATGAGGATCCAGAAGGAGCGTGGTTTACTGGAGAAGATGAACTTGCACAGTGACACATGGAATGTGTAGCCGCCAAGGCTGCTGCTGTGGGCTTCAGGAGGGCCTGAGTGCAGTATGGCTCCACCACTTACAAGCTGTGTGACCTTAGGCAAACAACTTAACCTCTCTGAGCCTGCACCCACTCACTGGATAAAATAGGGGTCATACCCAGTGCCTTCTGCCTTACAGGACTTGAGTAATGCTGGCCTGGAGTGAGTGCTTTGTAAATGTTAAACAGTGTTAACTTGTATTTAGAGGTAAGTGCAGAGGGTTCAATGGAAATGTAGTGAAGGGGCCTCCCACCCAGATTTGGAGGCTGTGGAATCAAGGAAGCCTTCCTGGTTAGAGAGGGCACCTGAGTTGTGACTTAAAGGACCGTTAGGCAAAGGGGAAGGGTGTTCTCAATCAAGGGAACAATGTGTGCAAAGGCCAGAGGTTAGGAAAAACAGGATTTGTTCAACTGTTTAGCATGGCTGCGAGATGCAGCTGGGGTTGGTACAGGGGCCAAGAGTGTTTAGAGGGGGAAGCTGTAGGGTCAGCAAGATCAGGGTGGATTTGCCCAGAGGGCACAAGGAACCCACCAAAGGTTTTCAGGCAGGGGAGAGGAAAGGGGGACAGAGCAAAGGAGAGACACCAGAGGACCAACCTCACCACATCTGTTTGAGATCAGGCTGCAGAGGTCAAAGCCAGTTCTTGTGGCCTCACTGGCTGGGCTGGGTGCTGGGGGAAGGGAGGCTCACCACAGGACTGGAGGCAGGGCTGGGGTGTGGGTGAGGATGAGGGTGGGCTCTGGCGTCACCCCTCCCTCTCCCCCACCTGCAGCTTCGGGGTACTGCTCTGGGAGCTGCTGACGGGTGAGGTCCCCTACCGTGAAATCGACGCCTTGGCCGTGGCATATGGCGTGGCTATGAACAAGCTGACTCTGCCCATTCCCTCCACATGCCCCGAGCCCTTTGCCCGCCTACTGGAGGGTGAGCCAGGGCCCCGTGGAGAGGGTAGGCTCAGCTTCGGGTGGCAAGGAGCCCTCAGGCCCAGACCTCACCCCTTCACACCCATCCATTCCATTGGGCCCAGGAGTGAGGGAGAAGGGGCTGGAACCATGGGACCATGATCAGTCTCCCCTATGGTTGGCTCCATGGCCTCCAGACCTTTTTTACTGGCCAGGCAAGCCCACAGCGCTTGAGAGCAGCCTATTAGGATTCACTGGCCCTGGGATTCCTCCCTGACCCTTGATTCTACCACCAGTCAGGGAACAGGTCCCAGAGTTTCTCTCCCCAGAGTTTCACCAAGTGAAACGCTGCCACGAACATGGCTTTGAATTCCTTCCCCCAGGCTCCATGGGAGCTATTTGTCCACAGTCCCTTACAGTCCTGCCTCCACTGAGCAGGCTCATGCCCCAGAGCATGGCCATTGACATCTCCACTCCCACTGCTGTCCTCCCCACCCCCACCCCAGAATGCTGGGACCCAGACCCCCACGGGCGGCCAGATTTTGGCAGCATCTTGAAGCAACTTGAAGTCATCGAACAGTCAGCCCTGTTCCAGATGCCGCTGGAGTCTTTTCACTCGCTGCAGGAAGACTGGAAGCTGGAGATTCAGCACATGTTCGATGACCTACGGACCAAGGAGAAGGTGAAGGCGGGGGTGAGGTGGGAGGGATGGAGTTCTGATACCATGGAGTTCTGAGTTCTGATATCATGGATGGGGCAGAGCCCCTTCCCCTGAGCCCAGGGGTCTTCAGGTCCCATGCAGGGTGAGGGAGCCTTTTTCACATGTTAAGGAAAGACAGCCTCCTGTTGGCAGATTGATAAGAAAAGACACCCTACCCTGAAGTACTTACAGGTGACACTGCATGAGGTCTAGAAATTGGCTTTAAAACCTCATAGCAAAAGCGAGCAATGGCACCCCACCCCAGTACTCTTGCCTGGAGAGTCCCATGGACGGAGGAGCCTGGTGGGCTTCAGTCCATGGGGTCGCTAAGAGTCGGACATGACTGAGCGACTTCACTTTCACTTTTCACTTTCATGCACTGGAGAAGGAAATGGCAACCCACTCCAGTGTTCTTGCCTGGAGAATCCCAGGGACAGAGGAGCCTAGTGGGCTGCTGTCTGTGGGATCGCACAGAGTCGGACACGACTGAAGTGACTTAGCAGCAGCAGCAGCAGCAAAAGTGAGAGGGAGAGAGGAGCAGGAAGGTGATGTGTGAAAAAAGATTTGTAAAGTAACTGTTGAAGTTGGATGGGTGGTGGGTGCGATGCTTTTGTGGATGTTTTCCAAATTGAAAACTTCAAAAATTAAAAATCAAAGAGAAAGAGAAAAAAAGAAGAAGAAAGAAAAGCCAGCCCTTTGGGCCAACACAGCCTCCTGCCCTGGCCCCCAACCTGGTTAGTGAAGAGTAAATTGGATTGTGCCCCCAATTTGCCCCTCAGCAGGATGGCCTGTGCGGGACACCAAACAAGCCCAGCAGCCCCGGGACCATCCCCGGGGGCAGGGTAGCACCGGCCCTCTCCCCAAGCCGCCCATCTCCTCCCCAGGAGCTCCGGAGCCGTGAAGAGGAGCTGCTGCGGGCAGCTCAGGAGCAGCGCTTCCAGGAGGAGCAGCTGCGGCGGCGGGAGCAGGAGCTGGCCGAGCGCGAGATGGACATCGTGGAGCGGGAGCTGCACCTGCTAATGTGCCAGCTGAGCCAGGAGAAGCCCCGGGTCCGCAAACGCAAGGGCAACTTCAAGCGCAGCCGCCTACTCAAGCTGCGGGAAGGCGGCAGCCACATCAGCCTGCCCTCCGGTACCCGGCCACTCCCCTTCAGCAGCCCCGAGAGGCCGCTGGGAGCAGCGCTAACCCAGGGGTCATCTCTTCCTTTTATTTCTTTACTTTTCAAGCCTTTTATTATTATTACTAAATATATCACAACTACAGAAAATGATCCCCCCAAAAAACTGTATAACTTAATGCATTAATAGAATCTCCCAGGAGAGCAGAGAGACCCTGCAGCCACCCCAGATTCCTGCACACGGCCCCTCCAAACAAGCCCCCTGCCATTCCCTAAGTAAACGCCTGCCCTGACTTTCAGGGCCATCACTTCCTTACTTTTCCTCATAGTTTTGTCTCCAGCTGTTTAATATCTTTTTTAATCTTCTTCTTTGTCCTCCTTGCCTCATTTATGCCAGAGCATTTCCCATAGTCTGGATTTTGCTGCTTGCAGCTCCCTGGTATCTCTTAATATGTCCCTCTGTCCCCTGAATTTCCTGTTAATTGGTATTAGGTTGAACCATGTGAAATTGCTGGTGTTCAGCCATTTTTGACCTACAGAAACAAGTTTCACATGGCTCAACCTAAGAGTTGGATCTCAAGGCTTAATCAGTTTTAAGTTCAGGTTTGATTTTTTTTGGGGGGGAGACTGCTTTCTAGGTAACGTCAGAAGGCACTTCATGCTGATATTCTCGCTGTTACAAGAGATGTTACAAGCCCGATAGCAGTGCCTAGAATAACACCAGCCAACAGAAAGAATGCAGGCTGCGTGTGTCATTTTACATTTTCTGGTAGCCATATGGAAAAGAGGGGGAAAACAGGTGAAATTAATAGAGTATTTTGTTTAGCCCAATATTCACATGTAGTCATTACAAGAAAATTTTTAAATAAGACATTTTTACCTTCTTTTTTTCCACACGAAATCTTTGAAATCCAGTGTGCATCTTATGGGCTTCCCGGGTGGCACTGAAAGTGAAGCTCGCTCAGTCGTGTCCGACTCTTGCGACCCCGTGGACTGTACAGTCCACAGAATTCTCCAGGCCAGAATACTGGAGTGGGTAGCCTTTCCCTTCTCCAGGGGATCTTCCCAACCCAGGGATCAAACCCAGGTCTCCCACAGTACAGGCGGGTTCTCTACCAGCTGAGCCACCAGGGAAGCCAGGCGGCACTAGTTGTGAAGAACTCACCTGCCTGCCAGTGCAGGAGATGTAAGAGTTTCAGGTTCGATCCCTGGATCGGGAAGATCCCCTGGAGGAGGGCATGGCAACCCACTCCAGTATTCTTGCCTGGAGAATCCCCATGGACAGAGGAGCCTGGAGGACTACAGTCCTGTGGTCTCAGAGTCAGATACGACTGAAGCGACTTCACTCAGGCATTCTTATGCCTGAGTTCATTTTATATTCTTAGTGCATCTCAATCTGGGCTCTAAATTTTCCTCAAAATTTCTTGACCTATATTTAGGTTTCATAAAATGTACAGTTGAAAGAGCAGATTCACATACCACAGTTGTTCCAGACATACTTAAATGTTTCCAATGACTGAACTGAGTATCTGTTTTTTAAAGTAAATTTAAATTACAACTAAATAACTAAAGGTAACACTCTCCAGTTCCTCGGTTGCACAAGCCACATTTCAAGTGTGCACTTTCCATGTGTGGCTAATGGCTGCCATATTGGACACTCAAACCTAGATCCTTGGGGCAACAGCTCTCAAACCTGAGTGAGCAGCAGAGGTAACTTGGGTACTGTTACACAGCAGTTGGATTGCTGCACCTCACCCCCACAGTTCCTGATTCAGGGAGGGCATCAAGAGTCTGCATTTCCAAGAGGTTTCCACTTGATGTCGATGCTGCTGGTCTGGGAACACACTTTGAGAACCACCGCATTAAGGAATATAAAATGGTGGCATTCCTTCTATCTTCCTTCAAAGGGAACTTCCCTTTGGCTACTCATGGAACCCTGTGCTTAGGAAAGTCTCTTTCTTTTTGCAGGCTTTGAACATAAGATCACAGTCCAGGCCTCTCCAACCCTGGACAAGCGGAAAGGATCAGATGGGGCCAGCCCACCTGCAAGCCCCAGCATCATTCCCCGGCTGAGGGCCATTCGCTGTGAGTATCTCCCGAGGCCCTGACCAGTCAGTGAACAGACTTCCCTGAGCACATACCTGGCACCAAGCCAGAGCAACATCAGGGTGGCAGGCAGGCAGGACACCCCCTCCCTCATTCTCATCAGGGGAAACAGACAACAAGTAAACAAACTGGTGAACAGGAAATTTCCTGTAGTGATATGCACCCTAAAGGAAATAAGGGAAGGGGCTAAACAGAAGAACTCCTATTTTTAAATCACAAAGAAAGCCTGCAGAGAAGCTGAGGTTTAAGTAGGGACCTGTATGGTCAGGAGGAGTAACATATGCAGAGATCTGAAGGAACAGTGTCCCTGGCAGAGGGAACAGCAGAGGCGGAAGCCCAGAGGCAGGAACAAGTATGCTGATTATCAGCTGAGAAGGCCAACTTGGATGAAGTAGAAAGAATGGGAGGGAGAGCAGTGAGTTTATGGTCAAGGGTTCAGCAGGAGAGGATTGCCCTGGGCCTCAAGAGCGGGGATAAGGAATCTGGATTTTATCTAACATCTGAGGGGGAGCCTCTGGAGGGCTGTGAGCAAGGCAGTGATGGAGGAAACTTGACCTTTTCCCTCTGACTGCTGTGAGGAGTGGGGATTGTAGGCGGGTAGGAGTCAAGAGGGGAGACAGGTGAGACGAGGGTGCTGGGCCAGGGCAGGGACCTTGAATGGGGCAGATGGCCCGTCAGCCGCATGGCAGGTACAGGGTTCACTGAGGAGGTGAAGGATTCCCGGTCAGCTTCCCCACTCCATTCTGCTCCATCATTCACCCCTGGCCTCACCCCACACACCACCCCCACCACACACTGCTGTTTCGGCACCTGCTTTGTACCCAGAGGGCATTCTCCTGGGAGGATGCAGAGACAAATAATGAGTGAACCATGGTGGTCAGGATGTTCAACGTGTGGTGGGAACAGAGGAGAGAGAGCAGTCGACTCTGCAGGGGACAGACTGTTCTGGAACACTCCACAGGGACTTGGCATCTGCTCCTCCCTCTGCCTTGTGTCCCCCTGACTCCCTCCCTCCCCTCCTTCAAGTCTCTGCTCAGCTCTCTCCTTCTCACACACCAGACCATCCCTAACTCCCCAAGCTCCCTACCAGCTTTCCATGCCCCACACTGCTGATCACCTTCTAGCCCCTGACCCAGATGACAACCTAGGGTGACTCCTGTTGATCATTTGTCCTCAGCCCCTAAAATGTAAGCTCTTCCAGGGCCAGGGCAGGGCGTCTGGTCTCCTCTTAGCACTGCTGTCTTCTCAGCACCTCCCACAGGGCTTGGCACGGAGACGGTGCTAGTGAACATTTGGGAATGAAGGGATGGCTGAAGAGTTAACCGGTGAGGGGTGACCAGTGATGACACTGAGGAAGCCCGGACTCAGGATAGCTGGGGGGCTATGTGAGGGTGGACGGCAGGGAGGAGTCATGACTCGAGTCAGAATCCCAGCTCCCACGGGCTTCCAGGTGGAGGGGGAGAACAAGGGGGGGAGAGTAAGGCTGGAGATCAACTGGGACAGGCTGAGACCCAGTGACCAGGTGGCTTCTCTGGGCCCAGTGACCCCCGTGGATGGTGGTGGCTGCAGCACCAGTTGCAGCAGCAGTGGTGGCGGTGGGACGTGGGGCCGCAGCAGCGGACCCCCAAAGAAGGAAGAGCTGGTCGGGGGGCAAGAAGAAGGGCCGGACCTGGGGGCCCAGCTCCACGCTGCAGAAGGAACGGGCTGGCGGAGAGGAGAGGTACTGGCCGCATGAAGCGCCCCCTCCCCGCCCCCCCCCCCCCATGCCCTGTGTCTCTCTCCTAGGCCCTTGACAGCCAGGAGGCCTATGACTGCCCCCCCCCCAATCTTTGGTGCCCCCTGCAGGCTGAAGGCCCTGGGAGAAGGAAGCAAACAGTGGTCATCAAGTGCCCCCAACCTGGGCAAATCCCCCAAACACACACCCATCGCCCCAGGCTTTGCCAGCCTCAATGAAATGGGTAAGAGGGTGAGGGTGCCTTTAAAAGGGAGGGAGAGGGACATTCCCTGGCAAAGGGGAACATAACCCAAGACCAAGGGGTGACCATTCCCCAGGGTTGCGCGGAGGGAGCCGGATTTCACTGGCCAGAGGGTAGGACGCATTCCTGGAATGGGAGATAGCTGGTCCCTGGGTGCTGGGGGTCATTCCCAAGGGGAGGGGGGTTGGGGGGAGAAATGCTCAAGAACCACGCTTAGTGGGACTTGGTGATCTTGGCGGGGGGTGGGGGGGGGGTGGTCACTGGGGACAAACCCTTGCCTCCAAGTCCCGGGGTGAGGGGATGGGCCGAAGGGCCCTGGGCCCAGAGTTAAGTGAGTCAGAGGCCAGTGACGGCCCTCTTCCGGTTGCAGAGGAGTTTGCGGAGGCGGACGGAGGCAACAGCGTGCGCCCGTCCCCCTACACCACCCCGTCCTACCTCACGGTGCCGCTGCCCGCCCAGCCCTCCCCGGGGGCGCGGGCGCCATGGGAGCCGAGTCCGCCCGCGCCGCCCGCCCGGCTCGGGCACGGCTCCCGGCGGCGCTGCGAGCTCGCGCTGCTGGGCTGCGCCACGCTGCTGGGTGCCGTGGGCCTGGGCGCCGACGTGGCTGAGGCGCGCGCGGCGGACGGCGAGGAGCAGCGGCGCTGGCTCGACGGCCTTTTCTTCCCCCGCGGCGGCCGCTTCCCGCGGGGCCTGAGCCCGACCGGGCGCTCTCCCGGCCGCCGCGACGACGCAGCCCCCGGCCCGGGCCTGGCGCCCTCCGCCACCCTCGTGTCACTGTCGTCGGTGTCCGACTGCAACTCCACGCGTTCGCTGCTGCGCTCAGACAGCGACGAGGCTGCGCCGGCCGTGCCCTCCCCACCAGCCTCCCCACCCCCACCCCAATCCAGTACCAACCCCCTGGTGGACCTGGAGCTGGAGAGCTTCAAGAAGGACCCCCGGCAGTCGCTCACGCCCACCCACGTCACGGCCGCGCGCGCGCTGTGAGCCGCGGGCACCGGCGGACGCCGTCGGATGGGGCGCTGGGGCAGCGGGGGGGCGCCGGAGCCCACTGGCCCCGGACCTGGTGAGTGAGGCTCCACGCGCACAGAAAAGGGCCCATCTCCCTTGACCCTGCCAAAGCTCTATGTCCCAGCCCAGCGGAGTCCTCTTGCTTAGCCTGGGGAGAGTCAGTGTCCCCATGGCCCCCACTGCTTTAAGAGGCTTTGTGGATCCCTGGGTAACTGAGACGCAGGAGGAAGCAGGGGTGGCAACGCTAATGCCTACAGGGGCCAGGCAGGTGACATTAATGGCAACGATTACTAGCGCTAACACGTGTTAGGTACCCGTTCAATGTAGTTTATTAACAGGACAAAGCTGATTAGAACAGAAAGGAACTAAGGACCTCCTATCAGGCACTGTGCTACTTGTTCTACAATTACTGTATTTAATCCTGGCCTGTGTAGTGAGGTGCTGAAATCCCCATTCACAGACAGCAACATGCCTAAGGTGTCTCTGGGTCTTGGTGAGCCTGTCCAGGGTTGGAGACGCGGGAGGGATGAGGCTTTGTCTGGAGTACTAGCAAGGAGACAGGCTCTGAGAGATAAAGGGCTGCCCAGAGTCGCACCCAGACGAGTGAGCAGTTAGGAGTAGGGGCGGGTGGGGGTGGCAAGGTGAATGTCCAAACCCTGCTGGACAGCGGGCCCAAGAAAATCAGATTTTTTTGTCAAGAGAAGTCCGATTCCAATCTTCATGTAAATGCTCCTGCCTTTTAAACACCACCCTCTGGCCCACCCCGCTCACCTCCTCCGATCCTCTCTTACCAGGCCCTCGAGATCCCCTGGACTTCCCCCGCCTGCCCGACCCCCAGGCCCTGTTCCCCACCCGCCGTCGGCCCCCTGAGTTCCCAGGCCGCCCCACCACCCTGACCTTCGCCCCCAAGGCCCCGGCCAGCCGCCAGCCGTCCCCGCCTGGACCCCTGGAAACTGGTCTCCTTCGGCCAGACGCTCACCATCTCACCTCCCAGCAGGCCAGACACTCCGGAGAGCCCGGGGCTCCCCAGCATGCAGCCCACGCTGCTCGACATGGACATGGAGGGGCAAAGCCAGGACAGCACAGTCCCCCTGTGCGGGGCCCACGGCTCCCACTGAGGCCTGCCCGCAGCCGCCCGCCTGGGCAGCCATGAATGTAGCGCCCCAGGCCCCGCCCCCAGCCCACCGTGCCACACGGCAGGGGAGGCCCTGGGCAGGATACTCACTATTTATTGGGGAAGGGGGAGGGAGGGCACTTAATTTATTCCTTTGTACCCCAGGGGTGGGGCCCTGTGCCTGCCCTGCGGTGGGGGGAGGCTGGGCAGGGGTACTCAGGGACAGGGCGTCATAAGGGATTCGGCACAAAATGCAGCATTAAAGGTAACCCCTGCCCCCTACCGCGTTTGGCTGTGTGTCTTTCCCTGGCTCAGATCCTAGATCATCCCCAGTGGCACAGCACCCCCCCATGGCCTCTCTAGATTTCTGAGTCCAGGGGGTGTAGCCTAGGCCCTTGTCTCCTCCCAGGCCCCACAAGAATACCACACAAAGAGGTTATGGTCACCAGTGATGAGTGCTTTACCAGAGAACATGAGTCAGGGGAAGTTACACGGTGAGGTGAGGTGGGGTTGGGGGGAGGAGGGACACTCCCCCAGGTTGACCTCAGCCAACGACATCCCGAGTCCCAGGCCCGGCTCCACTGTCTTCCCTCTGGAGGCTGCAGCGGTTCATCTTGAGCTGAGTCAGCTGGATGTAGCGCAGAACATTGGTGTCTGCAGGGGAGGCGGGCAGGGCATTATCCGTGTGTCCTGGGGCAGCAGGTAACATCTGCACCACCTTGGCTCATATGTCATGGTCCCCATCCTCCACTGGCTCCCACACACAGCCTGTCATGTGTGTCGCCAAAGCCCTTCTCACAAAGCCCAGCCCAGCAGGCAGAGCAGGACGTGTCACACCTCCATACCAGGCACGCCTGAGCTCAGAGACTCCTGTCGCACTTCTCACCCTCCAGCGACACTGCAGGAAGTGTGTTCTCTCCAAACCCCTTAGAGGAAAACTCACCTCACACTCTGGGCCATGCACCTGTTGTGCTCCTACTTCACTGGTTAATACAGAACTGAGTATTCTGCCTCCTCCACCCCATGTGCACACGTGCACACACACCCCTATGTCTCACACACACACACACACACACACACACACCCTATGTCACACACACACACACCCCCTATGTCTCCCACACACACCCTATGTCACACACACACACACACCCCCTATGTCTCCCACACACACCCCCCCACACACACACACACCCCCCTATGTCTCCCCCACACCCCCTATTCTCTCACTCACACACACACACACACACACCCCTATGTCTCCCACCGGGCAAGGAACAAGTGTGTGAACGGGTTAGTGAGTAGGTGAATGAGTTTGAGGGGGGAGGGGTAAATGGAGATGGAGGCGTGGGGGCGGGGGAGCCGGGGGGCGGAGGTTGTGAGTGGCCAGGAAAGTGACTGAATAGGTGAACAGCAAGTATCAGGGTGGGTTAATGACGAAAGAGATGAGAGGTGGTTAGGTGAATGTCAGGAACGACAGGTGAGTGGACACGAGTAACTGTCAGGTGAGTGGATGAGCGTGTGTGTGTGTGTGTGTGTGTGTGTGTGGAGTAGATGGGTAAAGAGTGGGCGTGGGGTAGGGGATACAGCACTCCCTGAAGCCGCTCTGCTCTCATGCTCCTTCCCTTGTTTCCTCCTCTCTCCCACCCTCGCTTGCTCCCACCCCGCCCCTCACCTGTGGGCTCCCGGCTGCGGGCCTCCTGCAGGTAGCGCAAGGCGCGTGCATAGTCGCCCAGGTGGTAGAAGGCAATGCCGGCGCGGTAGGTAGCCTTGAAATTGCCCTGCTGCTTCTCCAGCACCTTGAGGCAGTACTCGCGCACCCGCTCATAGTTTACCAGCTCCGACTGCAGGAGGCAGGCTGCGGGAGCACCAAAACCGGTGCTCTCACAGCCTGTCGACACCGGGGCCTCAGCTGATCGCGAGGAGCCTGGCCTTCAGGCTCCGGAGAATCAATCCCTTCCGTTTCAGACGGCAGAGCCCGGCCTACAGGCTTGCTCCGGCCACCGGGGAACGCCAAGCTTCTAACCAATCAAGACAGAATCAATCTGCGCCGCCGCTAGAGGGCGCGAAAAGCACACAGCGGGGCTCTCGGAGCTTCCTTAGCTGGGAGGTGTCTGTTAGGGAGAGTACTAAGGGTGATCTCAGAGATGGTGAGGGATGGGTCCTTGAATGGCTCCTTCAGGGTAAGTTTTTCTCACCTGAGATTAGCAGGTGGCAGCCCAAAGCCCATTTCCTGCATCCCAGCTCCTTCCATCCCTGTGGTCCCCTAGACTCCCAACGCCTCTCCCTGATCAAGTTCTCAGTTCTCCCCACCTCACAGACCCCAGCCCTAACCCCTTCAAGCCTCCAGCCCCCACCCCAAGGCTTGAGGAGTGCTTCTCACGTCTCGCCCCTCTCACACAGGCACCCTCTGCGCTCCCCGACGGCCGTACCCGTGAGAGAGTCGTAACATTCCACCTCTGTGTTCTCCACCAGGCGCCGCTGCTCCTCGCTGAGGCGGGCTGGCCCGGGGCTGGTGGCGGGCCCGGGGGTGGGGGCGGGCAGGCCTCCAGGGCGGGCTCCCTGCGCCGCCTTCAGCTGCAGTAGCGCTCGATGATACTTGCCGATGGCTTCCCGGAACTTCTTCTCCCGGTAGCAGCGCTGACCCTCCGCCTTAAACGCCACGGCGGCCCGCAGGCTGCTGTCGAGCGCCGCACCCAGGGCTCCCGACGCCTCTGGGGTAGGACTGGACCGAGCCGATCCATGGCGGGGGCTGGGGCCCGGCGGGGAAAGGGCGGGAGGTGGGCGCGGCGGAGGCTCTGGGGCAGCGCTGAGCATCAGCACCGGGGACAGCGCGCCGCGCTGCATTGTGGGAAACTCCTGCGGCCGCCGCTGCAGCTACCGCATCGCCCCCCGCGGGGCTGGTCCCCACCCTTTCTCCGCCCCCGCACCTCCGACAGCCGACTCTGGCTGCCCCCTATGGGTCTAGAGAAACCCCTCAAAACCCCACTCTCTTCAAAACCCTTCTTCCCACTCCTCTTACCTTCCCCACCCTGCTGCTTGCTCTCCTCCCCTATGCCCAGAGCTCCCGAACCTTTCTAGAAGGAAAGAACAAGTCTGGGGAAAAGAGCAGGAAGATAACCTCGTGGAAAGCTGGTTTGCAGATCTGTAGGCATCTGGCATAGTTGGGTAAGAACACAGGCCATGGATTCAAGCTGCCCAAATTCCTGCTTATTTTCTCACTAGTTGTTGACTTGGACAAATGACCTACATTACCTATGATTCTGTATCCTCATCCGTAACACAGGGCTATGATAGCAACTGTGGAACACACTCGTTTATCTATGCAACAAACACATATTGACTGATATCTTTCTGTGCCCAATTCTGGGACTGGGTGATGCTGGGACATAGGAGGGACTGAGAGCACCTCAGACTCTACCCTCACTGGATTCCTTGGCAAGTGGGGAGACAGACCGATGATCAGACAGTGGCAGCTGAGTGGGCAAGCCTGGGAGGTAGAGGCAGAGGGGCCAGGGCTCCAACGGGGGAGACACAACAACAACAACACAACAACAACAAGCTCTGCGGATCCACAGGAGGCACACCCGGCATAGGCTGAGATGGTGAGTGAAGACTTGCCGAAGGAGGGGAGAACTCGATGAACAAGAGAGATCTGTTTCTTGCTCTCAGCTAGCTTACTGTCTGGGTAGAAAAAAACAGTGAGAAAGCGGCCAAGTGACAGCACAGCATGAGGATCACAGTAATAAAAAATACACAGAGCAAGAAACACAGGAGAGATTTTCGAGAGAAAAACAGTGAATGATTGTCCTGCAACCCTCCTTAGCCACTTAGTGCTGAGACCTTGAGTAAGCTCCTTGGTCTTCCTCCACTTTCCTTCTGTGTAACATGGAGGTAACAAGTGGGGTCACTCCCAAGTAGCTGCAGGAGCTGAATCATGTTATGTAGGTAAAGCATGTAACACGGGGTAAAGCATGTAGTACAGTAACGACCAAAGAGCAGCCAGTGTTCCTTATCATTCTTGAGACTGTGAGATATGTGACTGCAAGTGCCTGACTCTGAGTCAGTGTCCACGTAAACTAGTTTCACTTATTTTATTTGGCTCCATTGGGTCTGAGTTGCAGCATGCAGGATATCTCCTTATGGTGCATGGGCTCTCTAGTTGCAGTGTGTGGCTATAGTTGCTTTTAGGCACGAGGGATTTAGTTCCCCGACCAGGGTCGACTTGGCATTGCCTGCATTGTAAGGTGGATTCTTAACCACTGGGGCACCATGGAAGTCCTGGCATATTCATAAATAGTTGTGGAACGAATGAGTGAATGAGTAACTATGTATACCACCATTACCACCCCCACCAAGACCCTAGCCTGGGTCTCACTCCCAAGCATCAACCCTGCATTGCCACTGTCCCCTCCCCCTCCCACAGCAGTTCCCACCCAACAGACCCAAACCTGAACGTGACACCTCTCATCCCAACTGCATTTCCATATTTTATTGTCCTGAGTCAATACAAACGTATTGACTGATCCTCCAAACGTGAACACCTCAGTGGTGAAAGCTTCCTCTCAGCACCTCCAAACCTAGGCTTGGTTAAGAGTCTAATATTCCCGAGACTATATTCCAGAACAGCATCAGTGACCTTTCTGCACCTCAGATGTGTTTTTAATTGAAAATGTGGAAACCCACTGATTCATAACAACTATTTTCTGAGCAAACCTACTAATGTCTGAGTGCTACAGGCTCAGTAGAACGAGGGGGCAACGGTACTAGCTCACAGTTCTGCTGAGATGCAGATGCACTTCCACAATAACTACGAGGTGTCAGGCACGGTCCTAAAGCTTTACAGTTTATGTTAACTCACGTCCTCATCACACCACCATGAGGTCGGTACTATAATTATACCCACTGACACTGTGGCACTTCAGATGTTAAATAAACCAGACCCCATTTAACAAACTCTTGCTATCCAAGGCCCATACGATCACAAATTGATGACCCTCGCAGGCCAGTATATGTGATGTGTTGGATTTATGCAACAGTTAAAAATACTGAATTAGTTGCCAACATTTAAAAGCAGAGATACTTATGGAATCGCAGATTTTCAACTTTCCTTACGAATGAAATCTGAAAACCTGGCACCATGAAGGTGACATTCTTCATGGCTAGGAAAGGCATTCTCAGTTTCTCACAGTCGCCCTTCTTCCTAGTTTCTGCCCAACCCGGAGACCAAGGTTCATTAGCCCGGGTTGCTATTTTCCTCTAAGGATCTCTAACTTCCCCAAGTATTTGCTTTGAGATCCGCGTTTTTCCCCAGCTCAGCGGCGCTTGTGGAAGCCCGCCAGTGCCCCCTGGCGGCGTAATCCAGAATTCTCATCTCGTCTCCCAGCAGCAAGGGACTCGGTGAGACCATCCAATCAGGTGAGTGGGAGGCCCGGAAGTGACCAATCAAAAACTAGAGAAGGGCCAGAATTTGACCACTGAGGGTAGAGAGCGCTCGGAATAAAAACTTTTTTATTGAAGTGGGAAACCGATGCACAGGAGGAGTCTGTCTTTTTTGCTGGGGTCTCCGGGCTCAGGGAGGCCCCGGCGGGGAGTGGCGGAGCAGGCAGGCGGCGGCGAGGCTGGTGCCCTGGCGCTGGGGCCGCGCGTACTTGAGGAAGACGGCGGCGCGGCCTGGCGCGGGGCCTCGGAGCGCAGCGCGGACCATGCACGGCTCGAGCGGGCCCAGCTCCGCTCGGCTGCGGCGGAGAGACGGAGAAACGGAGGTGGGGCAAGAACAGCGGGGGACAGGACACGACCTGTCCTCGGAGCTTGGGGCTCGAGGCTGAGAAGACAAGCTGACTTGCTCAGGGGCTCTCTCGGGGTCGGACACGCCACGCATCCTCCAGAGCGACTGGAGGGGCGCCAAGGGGCGGACCCTCTGTTCTGCCCTCAAGGCGCGGCTATGGCCGAGCCAGGACCCGCGAAGAAGGAAGGAGTGGGGCTGAGGGCGGACAAACAGACATCCAGCTCTACCCCAGGGGCACGGGCTGGAGGAAAAGATGATCACTCTGCCCCGCGGTGGCACAGTTAACAAGATGACGGGGTTTGAGCAGCTAAAGGGTCATCGCATTCGCAGCCAGGAGGAGTTGAGAACTCGAGGCTTGCAGACCCCTCATTTGCAACTCTGGAACGCAGTTAGAGCATCTTCTGGGCCTGAGGAAATCCTATTTTTCACCCTAGGACAAGGTTGCTGCTGCTGCTGCTGCTGCTACTGCTAAGTCGCTTCAGTCGTGTCCGACTCTGTGCGACCCCATAGACGGCAGCCCACCAGGCTCCCCCGTCCCTGGGATTCTCCAGGCAAGAGTACTGGAGTGGGTTGCCATTTCTTTCTCCAACGCATGAAAGTGAAAAGTGAAAGTGAAGGTGCTCAGTCGTGTCGGACTCTTAACGATCCCATGGACTGCAGCCTACCAGGCTCCTCTGCCCATGGGATTTTCCAGGCAAGAGTACTGGAGTGGGTTGCCATTGTTAAGGGCCCCCAAATCTGTACAAACACCCCATTCTCTGAGACACCTCCAGAGAAAAGCAAATGGGACCCCACCCAGACTAGGCAGTCACCCCATTCTCTCTCGCATTCAGGAAACAAGTCTAGCCCCACCCCCCACATAATTGTCTCATATTCTCCGAGACGGTAAAGACGGCGACAAAGAAGGTAGGCCCTGAAGCCACAGAGACCCTCCACAGCGGCCATACCTGTAAAGCGCCGGCTCAGGCCCGGAACCTGCTCCGTCGAGCACCCGGTGAGCCAGGCTCAGCGCCGCAGCTGCACGGCGACCCGGCTCCCACCCTGCGGCTTCGGCCTCTAGCAGAGACAGCTCCAAAAAGTAAGTGGCAAGTAGCAACACCTGCAGTTTCCGAGGGGAGCGTGTCAAGGCACGCAGCTACTCGCGAAGCCGCGCCACGCCCGCACAGGCCACACCCCTACCCGCGAGGCCACGCCTGCCCGCACAAGCCATGCCCCTACCCGCGAGGCCAGGCCCGCCCGCACAAGCCATGCCCCTACCCACGAGGCCGCGCCGCGCTCCTGCCCCTTGCACCTGGGGGCCGCTCCGGGCCAGTGCAGCAAGCAACCCGAGGCAAAGTAGCGGGCCCGGGTGGTGCAGCCGGAAATCCAAGCGGCTCAAGATGCGGCGCTCCGCGCGCAGAAGCTCGGCCCGCGAGAAGGAGCCAGCGCCCAGGAGACAGAGGGAGGAGGGCTGGGAATTGGGGGAAAAGAGGTGGGGATATCTTGGACCCTAGCTCGTTACTCCCTGGACTTGAACGCCTGGGATCGTTTCAATCCCCGTTCTGGGCCTCAGTTTCCTGGTCTGTAAAATGGGGCCATTGATTTGCTGTCTGGAAGTCAGGGAAAGCAGAGGCTTCACAACCAGATAGACTTGGGTTTCTGACCTCAGACCCTACCGTTTACTCACTGTTTGACATGGACATCCACTGAAGCTCTCTGAGATTCAGTGTCTTCACATAAAACGGAGATATGACTTCCTACTTCACCAGGCAGTTCTGATAAGGCACTGCGATCATGCATGTTAACTACACTCAAGGACTATAGCTACCGTAACTACTCAAGACTGAGTCCAAGTCCCAAATGCTTGTCTTCTGGCAAATGTCTTCCTGTCTCTGAGCCTCAGTCTCTTCCTCTGTTAAAAGGACACATTGGTAGCCTCTACTACACAGACATGCTGGGATTCCAAGACTTGAAGGGCTCCACCCTCCCAAGCCCCGCCCCGGAAGTACCTCGGGAAGCACGCACTCTTCCACTTTGCACGCCAAGAACAGGCAGGCCATGCCCAGCAGCTGCAGGCGGTGTAGGCGCACTCGGCTCGCGCCCAAGTAGGAGTCAAGCAGGTGCACGGCCAGGTAGAGCGTGTCCCCCGCCAGACCCAGGTACTCCTGGGGAGGAGCGCGAGTGAGCAGTAAGGTTCTAGACTGCTACGCAGGCCCCTCCCTGCCCCCTCCCGGTTACATACGTGCACCTGAACCAGCCAGTCCACCACCAGCGCGCGCATCTCCGGGGTCACAGTGCGGGGCAGGGCCCTCCGGGGCAGCGCGCGGCACACCTGCGGTGGGGCAAGAACGGCCTCAGTCTCCACACCTGTGCCTTGGCTTCCCTCCCGGGTTCCAGCCCTGGGTGCCCCAATCTTCTCTCATCAGTTGGACGTCACGAGTGCCACATACAAACGCCTCCGACATCTCTTCCGAATACGCTCTTCTTGTGTGTCCCCATCTAGAACCCTGGACTTTGTTCTGGACGCCTCACTTTCCAGCTCTCCAGTTTAGCCCCAAGGCCACAGGACTTCATTACTGAGCATCTTCTCCTGGGTTCCCAGACTCCAGTCTTAGTCACCAACCCTCAACCCACCCTCCTCAGGGCACCCAGAGGGTCTTTCTAAAGTATAAATCTGACCAAGGAACTCCCCAGCCTAAAACCCTTCCGTGGCTTTCAGTACTCGTAAGAGAAAATCCTATATGCCCTCAGATTCCGGCCCTGCTCCAGCATCACCTATCCCCTCTCGCCCCGCAAAACCCACACTTAAGCTACTTTTTACCTCGTTCCTACCTCAGGTCCTTTGCACTTATGTGCCAACTGAAATGGTCATTCCCCACTCCTTGCATTTCTGACTTCTCAGTCCTTCCAGTCTCAGCTAAAATTTCCCCAACTTTTTCTATACTTTTTGGTGCACCCTATCAGCTCTATCTCATTGCTTTATTTTCCTCATGATATTTTCAGCCTGGAGATATCTGGTGTTTACTTCAAAGTCTTGTCTTATTGCCCCACTAGATTGCCAGCGGGGCAGGGATTTCTGTCCAGATCACAGCTATATCTTGGTTCCTAACAGAGACCCTGGCATGGGAGAGATGCTCACAAGATGTTAAATAAACTCATCCCTTGAGTATTTCTTCTGGCAATGCCTGTCTCAGACAATAGCTGTGGACAACCATAGCCTGTGTTTTGGTTTTTGTGGCCCTTCTGAAATTATCGCCTACATTTGCTTGTTTGTCTCTGCTCAATGAGGCAGACTGTCTCGTGGTGTCCATCACAGCATCCCCAATGCCTAGAACATGCTCAGAAACATTTGCTAATGACTCACTGACTATTGATAAGTGCGTCAATGTGAGAGACTGCTAAGTCACTTCAGTCGTGTCCGACTCTGTGCGACCCCATAGACGGCAGCCCACCAGGCTCCCCCATCCCTGGGATTCTCCCAGCAAGAACACTGGAGTGGGTTGCCATTTCCTTCTCCAATGCATGAAAGTGAAAAAAGTGAGGTCGCTCAGTTGTGTCCGACTCGTAGCGACCTCATGGACTGCAGCCTACTAGGCTCCTCTGCCCATGGCATTTTCCAGGCAAGAGTACTGGAGCGGGTTGCCATTGCCTTCTCCAATGTGAGAGACTATGCAATACCAAAGGAGGGGCTGCAAACAGCTGGGGAGGCTGGGAAAGGGCATTCCACACAGGTACAGTGAGAGAGAAAAAGACCAAGAAGTTGTGGGTGGCAGCAGTATAAAGGCCGCAAAGTCAGCGGGAAGTGACGTGAGAGGCTGGTGAGGTGGGAGTTAGGGAAGACTTGTTGAGTGGGTGTTGGGCAAGAGAGTCACCTTTGGCTTCCTCCAACCGGAACGTTGCCTCTGCTGCCCTCCAGGGATGTGGGCAGCATTAGAGTTGCCCAAAGCCCGCTGGTCCACGGGTGCCCCCCAACCCCACGCCAACCCCACTCACCATGACTTCGGCGAAGATGTCCCTGGCGTACTCACGTTCTCCCTCCAGCCCCAGCGCGCTCAGAGCCTCCTCTAGCCCCGGCGGTGCGCAAGGCCGGGGGGGCCTCTCCGGGCGTCCTGGGGAGACGCTCCTGCCTGCCAGGACGCCGTCAGGGATTGAGGTGCTCCGAGGCTCTGGGTTGAGGCAGGCGTCTGGACTCTGCAAAGGAGAGGGGCTGGGGTCAAGAGCCTGGAGAGAGGCCCAAGCTGAGAGGTGGGAACCTGGCTCCTGTATCTCACCAGCATCCTTTGGGATGGCGTCAAGGGTCAAGCCAAGCGCCCGCCTCTTCCTGCTGAGCGGAGGACGCAGGACAGGTGCTTTAAATGTGTGTGGGCGCATGTGTGCTGAGCACGCTTCACCTGGGCAGGTGCAGAGGCAAAGACGAAATGCTACACAGGCTGTCTCTGCCCCATCCAAACTCTCTAGGTCAGGCAGATGGCTCAAACTCTCTTTCTGCTACTTACTATGATCAGAAGCAGGCCCTGTGCGCCTCACTCTCCTAAGCGATAAAGCAGGGATTTCAAAACTTACCCAACACAGTGGTCCTGAGGAATTTGTAAGATTTAAATGTCCAGCACAGGGATCAAAACCTTAAAAGCTCAAGGCAAGGGAGCTATAAAATCACATAACAAATATTGATAGAAGGCCTCTGTCCCCTGTGGTGGGTATTCAGGGATGAGCCCATGGTCGCTGCCTTTGCCAAACCCACAGCTTCCAGGGTAGCTGATCCTCATGAGTCACCGGCGATCCAGCTGGGTTGGTGCAGTGGCTCTTCACCGGTCTTCCTGTAGCCGCCTTCCACAATTGCCACCCATTGTGCAGCCGGAAACGACGCTGTGACCCCTAATACATCAGTTCATGCTCTGCCTCTGTTCAAAACATTGTGGGCTCCCATAGCCCTCAAGTTGAAAGTCCAAGAGGCCCTATTATCTTCCCACCCCCAAACATACCTTTGAGCCCATCTCCTATTCCCCTCACTCATTCCTCTCCCATCACACTGGCTTCCTGGCTCAGCCTCACCCACAACAGGCACAATTCTACCTCAGGGCCTTTGCACTGGCTGTTCCCTCTGTCTGGAACCTCCTCCCTCAGAGATCCTTCACTTCCTGCAAAGTGTTTCCTCAGATACTTCCTTCTCCATGAAAAAATGACATCCTGCGCATTTCCTGTTCCCATTCTATGCACGTACTCTTGTCTTAGCACTCACTGCCTTATTTATTGTCTCCCTCCTGACTAGACTGTGAACCCCATGAGGGCAGGGCTTATCTAGTTTTTGTTTTCATTGCTGTATTCTCAGTGCCTCGAGGAGGCTTGCCAGTGTCAGTACGTAAATATTTGTTGAATAAACGAGTGAACAGACAGGAAGGGCCTCTCTGAGGAGGTTATGTTGAAACTGAAACCTGTAAGAGGAGCCAGAAATGCAGATAGAGGAGACAGTGTTCCAGGTGTGTGTGTGGAGGGGGGGGGTGGAGGGGGGCAGTGGGGAAGAAGCATGAGCAAAGACCCTGAGGCAGGAGAACTTGCTGTTTTCAGGCACTGAGGTCAGTGAGGTGGGAAAAGTGAACAGAGTGTGAGATGCTGGACCAGTGGCTTCCTGTCATACTTAAAACTCAAACACCTTACCTTGGGCCCAAGGTCCTTTTGGCCCATTGTTACCTGTTTAACCTCATTTTCTTCTGCTCTTCCTATGCCTTCACTCCTTGAGACACTCTGTCTTTATGTTCCTCAAACACATCAGACGCCTGCCTGCCTCAGGACCTTTGCACTTGCCATTCCTTTGCCTGAACCGGGTGAGAACCTGGATATGTATATGCTCAGAGGGCCTCTACGCAGTGGGAGGCAGACCTCAGGGGTAGTGCAGGGTTGGTTCCAGACCACCTCACTAAAGCAAATTATTGCAATAAAGTGAGTCACACAAATTTTGGTTTCCCAGTGTATGTAAAAGTTGTGTACACTATTGTAGTCTGTTGTGTGCAACAATATTATGTCTAAAGAAAAAATGTGCGTACCTTAATTTTAAAATACTTTATTGAAAAAAAAAATGCTAACCATCATCTGAAAACAGGGTTGCCACAAACCTTCAATTTGTTTAAAAAAAAAATGCAGTCTCTGCAAAGCACAATGAAGTGAAGCACAATAAAATGACATACGCTGTAACAAAAGGATTACAAGGGGAAAGTAGTAACTTTACAGAGGCGAAATCTGACAGACACCTTAACTGAAGAATCAGTCATCACCAGAAACAGAACAGATTGCCCATGTACCTCTTGATAGGATATACCAAGAAGGGTACCTCATTTCAAGGAAGTTCTTTCAAAAATAGCTTACCTATAACCACAAAGAAACATCAGGCAACAAATCCTGATCAAGAAGCATTCTGCAAAATAACCAGGCTTCCCAGGTGGCTCAGTGGGTAAAGGATTTGTCTGTAATGCAGGAGACAGGTTCCATCTCTGGGTGGGGGAAGACCCCTGGAGGAGGGCATGGCAACTCACTCCAGTATTCTTGCCTGGGGAATTCCACGGACAGAGGAGTCTGGCGGGCCACAGTCCACGGGGCCGCAGTCAGCCACGACTGAGCACAGGCACGCCGCAAAATAACCATCCTTTAAGCGCCAGACCAGACAATGGAAATGCAATGTGTTAAGTCTGGATTGAGTCACTGGCCGGGACTTACCTTTTTTTTTTAATTCAGGGACCCTAATGTGATCATTAATGAAAATCTGATTAAGGTCCAAGAGAAAAGCATCTCAATGTTAACTTCTGAACTTTGGACTATGGTTCAGAGAATGTTCTGGTATGAGGACAGACATAAATTTTTTAAAAATAAAACTTTGGAGATTCATGGAAAGTTGTAAAAAGGACAGAGTTCCCATATACCCCATACCCACTTTCCCCTATGAATAGTGTGGTCTGTTTATCACAATTTAATAAGCCAATATGGATACAGTATTATCAAACTCATGCACTCTTCAGACTTCCTGAATTTTTACCTAGTGTCTTCACCGTCCTAGGACCCCATTGGCTTCTTTTGGTTGACAGCTTCTTAGGCTTTCTTTTTGGAACCTTGACGAAAAGTTCTAAGAACCCGTGGTCAGGTCTTTTGCAGAATATCCAATTGGAATTCTTCTGGTGGCTATTTTCTATTAGATCGAGAGTATGCGTTTTAGGGAGGAAGAGCCCGGGGTAAAGTAACATTTATCAAAGGCACACAGAGCCCACATGATCCACCACTGTGTTGACCTTGATCACCTGGCTGACATAGCTTCACTTTCTCCACTGAAAAGCTGCCTTTCCTCCCTTTTCACACTGTTCTTTGGAGTGTCTTGCAGCCCACATCAGAGGAACGGGGGTGGGGGTCATGTTTCCCTTCCCCTCCTTGAAGGCAGAGTGTTCACAGAAATTATCTGTAAGTCTGTGCAGGTATGTCTCTTCCCACCATTTCCATCTGCACAGACTCATTTATTTCACCCCTTGGATGTAACCCAGTATTATGCTATTTATTGTTGTTCAAATTGCTTTCAGCTGTGGCCACTGGGGGATCTTCCCCCTTGGCTCCCGTGCCCCTTCACATGCCCCATCAGTGAGGTTTTGGTTTCAGCAGGTCCTTACGTTCCAGCACAAGATGCTCTGAATTCATCTTGAACATCTCCTGCTCCAGTCCTAGAATCACTGTGGTACCAATTTTGAAAGTTTCAGAAGTTTTCAAAGGACCTGCAGTTACTTCAGAATTAAAGTTTAAAATACTTGAATCGCTACGCTTTGGGGAAAAGCTATCTGACATGTATTAAAATACAGCAACTCTAGAATGTAGGCCTCAAAAATTTAAAAAGCACAAGCGCAGGAAGATGGGTTGTTACACTGAGGTTTATTACATTACTGCTGACAGCAGCAAAAACAAACTGGAGACCAAGTAGTTTTATCATCGGGGGCAGCTGAGCCAGCCGAGGCACCTCCACCTGCAGAAGAGAGCTTGTGAAGCGGCTGGAGGCGTGGCAGCAGTGTCCACAAGGAGTCCCTCAGATGCAGAACAGGAGCTGAGAAAGGATCTCGTTTCTACCAGTGACCCAGCATGGCCTGCTGGTGCTGGTACACTGGCCGGAGGCGGCTGAGACGCGGCAGGATGGAACCCAGCGGCCTGACAGCCCAGGCACGGGGGAGACGTGAGGGCCAGAGTGGCTGCTCAAGTGCTCGAGGCCAGGCATGGTTCTGACTTTCCTCCTTTCACAAGACTTGTGAAACAGTCTATACACACATGACAAAACATCAACCTATTCGAAAGCTAATTTTCATAACTGATGAAATTTTATTAAAACTCTTCCCTCTAAAATGCTTTGGGAAAAGTTCTGCCAGTGAAATAAGCACCACCATTACGTCTAAGGGGATGCGTTCAATGGAGGGCGGCAGCTGAGCGGCCTCTGGGAGCCCGTCCGTGGACACGAGACAAGTGCTAACCGGCTGAGGTAGACAAAGGTCTGAGTGACAGTGTGGTGTGACAAGACACGGCACTGGTCATCTCCAGCGGCTGTACCAGAAGGCCGTATTAAAAAAACAAATCTTTTTATCAGAGTATAGTTGCTATTAAAAGGCTTCTCTTTATAAGCCTCTCTGCCGTTTCTCATATGGACACACTTTTATAGCTCAATAATAACATTCATATAAAATTAGAAAACAGAATCTGAGTTTTTGTTGTAGGATCTGATTTTTTTCTCTACCCTCACGTATGACCTAAAAGACTCCAGGTGTGTGAAGGCCAACACCGTCTGGCAAAATCTTACATTCAATTCACCCGTGCTAGGGCTCAGCAGGGGCTGCAAGGAACGAGTCAAGCACGGGAGCTCCAGGACTAAAAGGCCAGGCATCAGAAGGGCGCAGAGCCCTGAGGGTTATGAACCCGTCTGAGGTGCCCCCGGCTGACAGCCACCACACATCCCACTGACCCTCTAACGGCTTTGTATTGGAAAAGTGACTTCCCTGGTGGCTCAGATGGTAAAGGTCTGCCTACAATGCGGGAGACGTGGGTTCGATTCCTGGGTCAGTAAGATCCCCTAGAGAAGAAAACAGCAACCCACTCCAGCACTGCTGCCTTGAAAATCCCACGGATGGAGAACCTGGTGGGCTACAGTCCATGGGGCCGCAAGGAGTCGGACACAACTGAGCAACTTCACTTTTACCGGAATTGGGGCCATAAATGAGAAGGTGTGTGCAGGCAGTGCCCCCCTCTGGAAAATGAGTCCACTCCCTCCCACACTGGCTCCCAGGGCCCAGCCCTTCCACCCATCTCTCCACCCCACCTCTTTTTGCGTCAGCAGTTCCTGGGGGACCGGAATGGTCTCTGTCCACTGTACCCCCAGTCCAGGCATCTTCCACAGGCTCTTCACTAGCTCCCCCCTCAAGTAACCTCCACCCCACAACCTGCGCTTGAGCACCCCAGGTGCCTCCACCCGCTTCCCCACCTCGTGGCACCTCTAGTCCCCGTCACCAGAGCAATAGGAGCAGGAGGCAGCCGGTGCCAGGGGCTGGACTCAGGAAGCAAGGAAAGGCCGGGGTGGTGGGCCCCAGTCTGAAATGAGTGTCTTTATTGCTTGTACCGTACAAATACGAGGAGATGGGGACAGGCCAGTGGGGAGAAGGAAGAATTGTCAGATTAACGACATACACACACAGGAAAAAGGAACCCCACCCACCCAAACCCACCCCCGCCCCACCCCCAGAAGTTCTGTGAACTATCTACAGGAGGTGGGGTGGGGAGAGCAAAACCACAAAAACTAAAGTCCAAACACCCAGAGATGCTGGGGGGCAGGGGGGTGGGGCAACAAGTGGACCCCAGGCGTGGCTCCGCTGCTAGGCCAGCGCCCCTCCCCATCGGGATGAAGTGCTTGAGCCAGGGGTGGGGCCCGAGCTCACTCACGCCACACACACACACACACACACACGCGCGCGCGTGCGCACGCACACACACCCATGTGCATCCGCACCCCAGATGCACAGGGACGTCCACAGACACACACAGTCTGAGGCACACAAAGGAGTGCCCACAGCACTGACACGTTCACCTTAAGGCTGCAGAACATGGGGCCCGGAGAGGGGGAGAGAGTGAGGGGCCCCTCCTTCGGCACATACCGGACCCCCACCCCCACCCGCCTCAACCCAAGTCCGCGGGCGGGCCCAATACTGTCTCGGTGCGAGATGTGTAACAGCCGAGGCTGGTGCCCCTCCGCCTCAAGCAGAGAGAAGGGGGAGACCCCGGCCCCCGTCCTCGGAAGGGGCTGGGGCCAGGCCCGGGCTCCAGCGGGAGGTAAGGCCGGCTGGAAGGAAGCCCTGGTAAGGCACGGGGCTGGTGGGTGGGGAGGCTAGCCCCACTGGTGTTCCTCCTGCCTCATCCACAGGGTCAGGAGAGCAGCTGAGGGGGTGGGGAAGACAGGGCCAGGCGGCTGCACCCGCTCCGGGTTCCCTGAGGGGAGAGCGGGCCCCGTCCACGTGAGGGCGCCTGGACCCCCATCCTGCATGCAGCTTCCACAGGCCCATGCTACTCCCCCACCCCCAGTCCCTGGACATTATTGCTTTTTCACCCCCACGGGAGGAGGGGGCCAGACTGCCCCCCCGCCAGGCCACTCGGAGCCTGACAACAGGGCCAGGAAGGCAGCCTCTGACAGGAGCAGCTGCGTGGAGGCGGGCTGCCCGCAGCTCCACGCTTCGCCCCTCATGGGGGCTTTACGTCGATTAAAAACTGGAATCTCTCCCACTGCCCAAAGGCCTAGTCCTGGGCAGGCAGAGGAGAGGCTCCCGAGTCCTGGTCTGTAACAAAGGTGAGGGCAGGACAGGATCCTGGAGGCAAGGCTGCGAGGACCACTGAGGTGAGTCTGGCAGAGGGCTGAGGGAAAAACTGGAAATGGGGGGAGGAGGTGAGGGATGGGGACACAAACCAAAAAGGCAAAATAAAAAGTTGAAAAAAAAAAAAGAAAAAGTCCCCGGCAGTGATGGCAGCAGCCTGCATGCGTCCCATGGCGGTGGCGGGCGGCTGCTCACTCTCGGATGCTGGCCGAATAGGAGAACTGGGGGAAGTGTGTCCGCTGCTCCAGCTCCAGTGAGTCCAGGCTGTCATCTGCGGGGGGCAGTGGACGTAGATGGGGTAGAGCTGGCCAGGAGAGGGCCTGGGCCCCCAGCAGGGCTGCAGCCAGGCCACAGCGCAACCCCCAGAGACAGAATGGGGCCATGGACGGAGGCTTAGTGGCCTCCTTCCGTCTCAGGCACAGCCCCACCGCCGGGCCAGAACCCCGGCCTGCCCGCCCAGCCTCCCGAGCATCCCCCCAGCTTCTCTGACTCGGTCACACCAGGGTCTCGCCCAGACCTCTGTGATCCTGTCTCCTGCCCTGGGCACCACTCCCATCCTCAACCACCGTTCCCCCACACGAAGCCAAGCGGGGGGTACCTTCCCAAGCCCTCTCCTCCTCTGCTCAAATCCTTCCCCGGCTCATCCTTACTCCTCCAGGTGGCCCCCAAGATTCTCCTGCTTGCCCTTCCCTGCTCTATTCCAACCTGTGCAATGCTCCCATTTCTGGGAGTCCTGGGTGCCATTCCTTTTGCCAAGAACTCAGCTGCCCTGTCTCCTTCGCCAGGAGGTAGGTGTTTCCCCTGAGCTCCTCTAGACCTGTATTCCTAACACCATCGGCCTGATCACTCTCAGGTGTCACCGCAGCTGGACTTTTGAGTCCCCTGAGGGCAGGGCCCAGGGCCATCTTATCACTGCTGTGTCTCCAGCACGGCCCAGCACTGGGGAGGGCGGGGTGGGGCGGGGTGGGCAACAAGAACTCAAAACATCTACAGAATCATTGGAACCATCCATGCAGCCCCAAAGCCCTCAGCTGTGAGGGAGCTGACAATGGACACTGGCACTCCTCTGGGTCTCCTGCCCAGACCCCCACCGACAGTGAGAGCCTTGGCAAGCTCACTGCAGGGTAAACTGCCCAGACACAAACAGGGGCCTGTGAACTTCCTCCCAGAGAAGTGGGTCAAGAACAGACCCCCTGAGCCCCGCTTCCAAGCCAGGCCCACGGGAGTGGGGCCTCAGACACTCACAGCGGTCCGGGGGCGTGACTGTGATGGACTGGGCGGTGAACTCGTCGTCAAAGTACCTTGTGTCGACCTCAGACGTGACCTGAGGCTTGAAGGGTGGCAGGAGCTGTGGAGAAGAGGAGTCCAGCCTCGGGTCCCAGAGAAGCACCCAGGAGAGGCTGGGCTGTGGGGAGCAGGCAGGCAGTGGGCTCACCTTCTTCTGGACCACATCCTGCCAGTTGATACTAAGGAAGAACCTGTGCTCCATGACCTCCTTGGCATCGCTGGGCCCTCCGCCGAGCCTGGGCAGAGACGGCCATGAGCACCCGCCTCCCAGGCAGCCGGGTCCTGGGAGACAGGCTTTCGGTGCAGGCCCTGATAACCTCTAACTACTCTACCTTTAACATCCCGGGACACTCCACCACCTCACAGAGGAGGGATCTGGGGCTTGGGGAGGGAGTCCCTTGTGCCCAGAGTCAGAACCTGGAGATTCCAACCTGGCCCCAGGGATGGGGATGCAAGCTGAGAGGGTGGGCTCCACAGACGGCCACTCACATCCTGGCTCTGTCACCCTAGGCCAGGCACAGCCACCCTGTTCCTCAGCGTCCCTGGGAAACTAGGCAGGGCAAGCGGAGCCTAAGGACAGGCTTGGCCAAGGGAGCGCCCCACGTGCCAGCCACGGGGCTGGCCCATCAGCACACACCACGCGTTCCACGGGCACGTGCACCTGTGGACGCTGCCCCTGCAGACCGAGGGAAGTGGCGGTGCTGGGCTGGGCTGTGCGGGGCGGAGGCCAGCCCTCACCTCTGCTTAGGGTCCTTCTTAAGCAGCCCAGCAAGCAGGGACTTGGCCTCGGGGCTGAGCGTGCGCGGGAAGCGGATCTCCTCCATGAGGATGAGCTCGAAGAGGCGCTCGTGGTCCTGGTTGTAGAAGGGCAGGCGGCCGCACATCATCTCATACATGACCACGCCCAGCCCCCACCAGTCCACCGCCCGGCCGTAGTCGTTGTCCTCCAGCACCTGAGCAGGAAGGGGCAATGAGGGGCCACCGAAGGAACCGCAGCCAGCCCCCAGGGGCCTGGGCTGAGGGGCCCCGCCTCCCCAGGCCTTCCAGCCCCAGACACCTCAGGCGCCAGGTACTCAGGGGTGCCACAGAAGGTCTTCATGGTGGCCCCGTCGCTGATGCCCTCCTTGCACAGGCCGAAGTCGGTGATCTTGATGTGGCCGTCCTTGTCCAGCATGAGGTTTTCCAGCTGCAGGATAAGTCAGCATGTCAGGGACACAGAGTATATCTCAGGGTTTCCTGCTGCCCCCAAAACCCCACATGCCCCTGCCCTTCCCTGGGGTGGGGGTGGTGGCTGGGGGTGGGGATGGCAAGGCCAGGGTGCTGGGGGGAGGGGTCGGAGAGCAACCCGCCCCCCAACCAGGGGTCAGGCCCTCTGAGGCTCGGGGGGAGGAGTCACACCCAGCACCTCTGCAGCCCCTGCCACCCCCAGGGAGCTGGGAAGACAGGGCAGGGGAAGATGGAAGCCAGGTCCTGCCTGAGTGGCTTCCCCCCTGTGGGCGGTGGTGGTCACACTTCGGGCGTGTGGAACACTGAACACTATTTTTTCTTGAACGTAACACAAATGGGCACTTCAGTGGGCCTCTGTGTAACCTCCACCAAGTCAAGAAACCACACCAGCTCTAGGTGCCCCGCTGCGTTATTAGTCACCACCTCCTCCAGCAGAACAGGGACTTCATGTCTGCGCTTTCTTCAGTGTTTCCCACCTACGCATACACTGAGTGACAGAGACTCATCTCAGCTGTTCTGGCGGCCCCTCAGCCGTAGTCCGTGAGGCCACAGCCTGTCCTCCTGAACTGCTGTACAGAGATGTGGATCCCCACCACGTCTTCTATGCCCTCTCCAACAGTGGGCACTGGGTGGCTTCTATCTGGGGCTCGTGTGCACAGAGCTGCTGGAGCATGCGTGTCCACGTGGAGACGCACACAGGCGCCTGTTCTGGCGCATGCTCCCAGGGCAGAGCGGCGGCTCACAGCAGTCATGTGTGCCGGGCACTGGTGGACTCTGCCGGGCCATCTTCTGAAGAGCCTGGACCAACTCACACCCTCTCGCCATTGCTCCCAGGAAGCCTGGAAGGGCCCCACGCAAGCCACCTGCCCAAGACCACCACCTTGGGCCTGGGTGGGAGGCTCAGCTCCAAGAAGGACAAGGCAGACCCTCCATGGAAGGGAAGCTCAGCAGATGGGTGTGCGGCCTGGGCGTGGCCTGCTCACCTTGATGTCACGGTACACCACGTCCCGCGAGTGCAGGTACTCCAGGGCTGAGACGATCTCTGCTCCATAAAAGCGGGCCCGCTCCTCTGTGAAGACACGCTCCCGCGACAAGTGGAAGAACAGCTGCCAGTGGAGGGAGGCAGAGAGGGTGAGACCCCTGGCCCAGAGAGGGGAGGATGGCACCCAGCCCAGTGACATGGTGACACCTGCCCCACGAACTGTGAGTGATGGTGAGGACCAAGCGAGGGACGGTGAGTACAGAAACACTCAAGTGAGCGACAAAGAAAGGAAAAGTGAGCAAGGGATAAAGAGGGAAGGCTAGACAACAGGCGCCAAGCGGAGAGTAGGGGGGGCGGTTGCAGGAGAGGGGCAGGCGAACGAGAGCGCGACAGCAAGGAGGCAGAGGAGCACGACTCATGAGCAAGCGGCAGCAAGCTGTGAGACGAGACCACGTGGGGGATGAAGCCAGTGAGTCACACCAGGCAGAGAGAGAGGGTGTGGGGGCGAGGAGTGGGCGCCAGGTGGGCACGGTGAGTGGCGGGAGAGAGGGTGTGGGGGCGAGGAGTGGGCGCCAGGTGGGCACGGTGAGTGGCGGAGAGAGAGGGTGTGGGGGCGAGGAGTGGGCGCCAGGTGGGCACGGTGAGTGGCGGAGAGAGAGGGTGTGGGGGCGAGGAGTGGGCGCCAGGTGGGCACGGTGAGTGGCGGAGAGAGAGGGTGTGGGGGCGAGGAGTGGGTGCCAGGTGGGCACGGTGAGTGGCGGAGAGAGAGGGTGTGGGGGCGAGGAGTGGGTGCCAGGTGGGCACGGTGAGTGGCGGAGAGAGAGGGTGTGGGGGGCAAGGAGTGGGTGCCAGGTGGGCACGGTGAGTGGCGGAGAGAGAGGGTGTGGGGGCGAGGGGAGTGGGTGCCAGGTAAGCACAGTGGGTGGCTGACGTCTCTCATCAGGAGACCTTGCTGAAAGTAGAGGACAGGGATCCTGACCCGCAGACCCTTTCTCTGCAGCCTTTAAGAATGTCCTTGCAGCACCGTCAGCCACCACCCCACAGCCCTCTGCACCTCAGTCTGTATCCCGCCCCCCAACTCACTAAACCTGTGAAATCAGATGAGCCACTTAACGTCTCTGAGCCTGTCTCCCCACCTGCCTCAGGGGGAGGGAGCGAAAGGAAAAAGACACTCCAGTAAGTCTCCCTCTGCCCCCCACACCCAGGAATGAGACATCCAGAAGGGCAGGCCAGGGGCTGGAGGCAGACCTCGCCACCATTGGCGTACTCCATCACGAAGCACAGGCGGTCGTGTGTCTGGAAGGCGTACTTCAGCGCCTGCGGGAAAGAAGGTGGCGGCATGGGAGGTGGGAAGATGGCGGGCTCTCTGCTGGGTCGCAGGAGACATGGGCGCTGCTAATCCCCTCCCCGCCCTCTGCCCCGCAGCCCTGGCCAGGGTCGTGGGAATAACGTGACTAGGGTTCAAATAGCATCTTCACCTTTTGTGGGGAGTGAGGGAGCTCCTGGCTCTGACAGCAGGGAAGGGGTTACAGGGCTCAATGATCCTGTCCTCTGCCTCTAATTAAGCCTCCAAGAGACACAGCCCAGGCACAAACTATGTTCTGAGCAACCATGGCTGTCTCACGTCTCTCTTCCTCCCATTTTACAGTCCAGTGTGTTAAACTTAGGGGCTTCCCTGGTGGGTCAGCGGTAAAGAATCTGCCTGCAATGCAGAAGACCCAGGTTCAATCCCTGGGTGGGGAAGATCCCCCGGAGAAGAGAACGGCAACCTATTCCAGTATTCTTGCCTGGAGAATCCCATGGACAGAGGACTGTTAAACTTACACACACACGTGAGGTTTGCTGGCTGGGGGTTGGCAGTGGCTTGGGAGCCAACTTCCCAGATAGCCTGGACAAGTGATTCTCCAACAAACAAGTAGTTCTCAAACTGTGCTCTAAGGAGCCAGATAGAGTTCCTCAGAGGACCCTTAGGTGACCCCCTGCTCAAGAAACTCTACTACTCCCTGTCTTCCACACTGAAGAACCTCATAAGGTCTCATTTAAACAAGTGTTTTGGTTCAGCAGGACACCCGGACAGCAACTGAGCTACAGAAACGACCCTTAAACCATTTTACACCTAATCCATCCAACTAACATCTGCTGGCCTCGCTGGAGATTGCTGCCCAAGAGGTGTCTGTCTGCTCAGCTTAAGTGGACAGGCAGCACAGTGATGGTACATCTGCTTCTAGGATTACTTCCTAAAACTCAAGCCGCTGGACTAAGCAACTCTAACCAATACAGACAGAAGCCATGCTCTCCTAGGGCCATTTCATAATCTGGTATCATCAGATGGCTGAGGGGTTGACATGAAGCCACCATCTATAAAGAAGCTGCCACCCTGGTGTCTCAGTTCTGGCCACCCGGGGAGCCCGTACAGCTGCACCCCCACCACCAAGCCAACACCAATCCATGCTCCACAGAGCCGGGGGCATGACTTTCTCCAAGCTCTGTCCTAAGGGTGGCCTGGAGGCCCCATGTGTGCGCCCTGCTTGAGATGGAGTGTTACTCACGGTGAGGAACGGGTGCCTGGTGTTCTGCAGGACCCGGCTCTCGGTGACCGTGTGGGCGACTTCATCCTGCAAACGGAGGCTGGGTGAGGGGCTGGAGGGCAGCACCATGTCGGCCTCACACCCCGCCTCCAGCCTGAGAAGATGGGGGAGGAACGGGTTGGTGAACTCCAACTCCGTTCCTAACGCAGAGAATGTGAATGATCACTCACAAGCCCTAATGAAATACCGGACCAGACAAGGCCACACAGTGACTTGCTGTCAAAACCACCCGATGAAAAGCTGATGGAGACTTCTGACAAGGGAGGGCCCCGCTGTCACCACCTGGCCTGAGGTGACGCCACAGGCCGTGGTGTTCCTATAAATGGCGGCGACCCTATACACATCCTTGAAGGACCCAGACCGAGTCAGGACTCTAGGCTGTGAGCAATGATTCCCGGTGTGTGGTCCCTACGCTGGCAGCATCGGTGTGGCCTGGGAATTTGGGAAAAAATTATCAGGCCCCTCCTGGGATCCATGAATCAGAAACTCAGGGTGCGGGCCCAGCAGCAGTGTCACAGGCCCCGCCTCCCGGGCTCTAACAGGGGCTCAAATTTGGTACTGAGAGTACCCAGAGAGCTGTGGTGCCCAGACACCTGCTATCCCTCCACAGGCAAGTCTGTCGCCAGGGATACTGTGGTAACATCGGTAACAATGTCTAAGAATGTTTCTGACTCAGAGGTGGAGGGCTGCCCTGGTAGGGGCCAGGGATGCAGGGGCACGTCACAGCCCCCCTGGCAGAGAATGGTCTGGTCTCAAATGTCACAGCTGAGGCTGAGAAGCCCTGCCCCACACCAGTGATATCTAGGGCTTGATAATTTTTGTTGGACATGACCATAGTACCATGATCACAGTCTTTAAGATCATCACCTATTAAAGATACAAAGCTAAGCATGTATGGCTGGGAATCTCTGATGCCTAGAACATGCTTTAAGGTGCTTCAGAACAAAAAGAGACGAGAGCAGAGCTAATGAAACAAGACTGGCCAAACAGCGATGCTGAAGCTCGGTGACTAGACTGGGCAACCCACTGTACTTTTCTTTAAAAGTTTTTACGTATTTTAAGAATTTCCTAGTTTAAAAACTTTAAGTAAAAGGAAGAGAACTCCACTTCCAGCCCAGCCTCCTCCTGAGGCACCCTGAGCCAAGGCCCCGCCCCCAGGCCCCGCTGGGTGAGGCCCCTGTCAGATGCTCTCCTCCTTTCTCCCTGGTGTCCAGAGGGTGGGGGACTCAGCAGGCAGGGCCCCACAGGACTGAGCAGTGGGTCTGGGGGTGGGGGGACACAGCAGAAGACGCAGGAGGTGTCCCGCCTGGTGCGTGCTCCCGACCACAGGCACGCTCCAGGCTGGGCCCCACAGTGGCTGGCCCACAGTAGCCTGGGGAGGGCCTACCTTGGCGATGATCACCTCCTTCCGCAGGATCTTCATGGCATAGTAGCGGCCGGTGGCCTTCTCCCGCACCAGGATGACCTTGCCAAAGGTGCCCTTGCCCAGGAGTTTGAGATAGTCGAAGTCATTCATGGTCTGCCCGGGATGGGGAGAGAGTCGGGCAGTCAGAGCTTGGCATGTGGCCCGTGGGAAGAAATTTTAACAAAGAGAAGAGAAAATTCAAAGGACACTGTTGCCAAAATGCCCAGGCGGGAGCAGGGAGGCCCCAGGCAGCAACTGTTTGTTCTGAAGTGGCCTTCAGACTGAGGCTCTCCCACCATCAGCTTTCCCAGGCACGGGGCCCTGGGGGGCTGGGCTAGGGCTCTGAGGTGGGGGCACAGGGGTCTTCACCACCACTCAGGATGAGGCTGCCCCGAATCCTGTGGGCCCAGGGCAGTACCGCGCCATCTACCGGCTGAAATCACCACACCCACAGGGCAGTCAGGAGCTGTCCTGGCTGGGGCCCTGCGCTCTCGGTATGGAATTCCAGGGGGCAGGGCTGAGAGTGCTCTCAGACTGGCAGGCCCCATCCTCCCGCTCCGGCACTTACCACCTTGGCCCGCGCCTTGCTAACTGCCACCTCCATCTCTTCGGCCGCAGAAGAGTCGCTGGGGGAGCCACACTTGTAGTCCATGGGGTCCTCGCCTGGGCCCCTCTGCTTGAGGCTGTTGGCAACCATCTGGATGGCCCGCATCCACTCCTCCCTGTGTGAGGACGCGTCCGGGGAGCCATGAGTCCTGGGGCGCCTGGGCCTCAGGGCAGGAGAGGCTGAGCCCCACAAGCAAATGACTAAAACACCTTTCAGCATTCTGGGGAGATCTGCCTGACGGAGGGGAGCTGAACCATCACAGGCCCCTCTGGCTGTGGCAGATAGGGGAGGGTGAGACTAGAGTAAGAACAGAGACTATCTGTGGATCCAGCAAGAGCCTGACCTGAGGGCCATTTGAAATCGGGGAGCAATTACATGACTAGAGGAGAGACCTCCTTTCCTCACAGGCTCTGGAAAATAAGCTGCCTTCCTGAGCCTTGAACCAGGGAGACAGTGCTCCTCTGAGGCCCTGGGAACGAATGACGAGCTCATGCATACAAGTGACCAGTGTTTTGTAAAAGAAAACCAAAAACAGAAGGAAGCATTCATCGGCCAAAGAAGGTGGGGGTCTTAAAAGGCAAGAGCTGACCAACATGACCCCCTGGAGGTGCCTGTCTTGGGGTGGGCGGCTCAGGGGCCGTCCTGCTGGGGGTGGGACCGGGGGCAGGGTGGGGGGGGGGACGATGGCAAACAGGGAAGCAGGTCCCAGCAGAAGGGAGACAGGTTTAAGAACAATAAACTAGTTCTGTCACTCGTGATTTAAACTCGCTGGGAAAGAATTTTCTTTAGATACTTGCAACAGACTGGTCTGTACAGAGGGGAAAAATACACCTAGGAGAAAAAAGTAAAAAACTGTCTGCTCTGCTCAGTCGTGTCTGACTGTTTGTGATCCCATGGACTGTAGCCCACCAAGACTACTCTGTCCATGGCATTTTCCAGGCAAGAATACTGGAGTGGGTTGCCGTTTCCTTCTCCAGGGAATCTTCCCAATCCAGGAAATGAACCCACATCTCCTGCGTCTCCTGCGATGGCAGGCAGATTCATTACCACTGAGCCACCCGGGAAGCCCAAGTAAAAAAGACCACACACCAAAAAGAAAAAAGGATGAGGCTGAATGATATGAAATTGTTTGGACCCACTAGTTTGGTCCCTCTAGTTTGGACCCACCACACAATTTTAGGGGTTTAGCCCAACATTTGTTGAGCCCCCTACAGATTTTGATCATGTCTATAAAAGCCATGTGACCAGCTCTGGCTGAGTTCCACGGTTTGCTGAGCAAAAGCAGCACCCAAGTCTCAGGATCCCAGTTCACACCTAGAAGCTCTGCCTCTCTCCTGACCTCACTCACTCAAGAAGACCTTGCTTCCTAAGACAGTCTCGAGAGTTCTGGGAGCACGATTATCAGGGGCTGGCACAGAGGCCCTCCCCAAGCCTGAGCAGAGTCTGGGGGCCCCGGACGCCACACATGTCCACCCCACAAGGGCAGGGATTGGGGGCTGTTATGACCTGGCCCCCAGCAGGTACTTGGGAGACATGTGGGGATTGGCTGAGCAAGGCAGCCAAAGCCCTGGGTGGCCCTAAGCCTGCTGCACACCCAGGCCAAGCGACGCGAGCCTCTCCCCTTCCCGACCCAATACCTCAGGCGGGCATTTCTCAACAGGTTTCACCCAAGCCCTCCTTGGAACAAGTGATGGGACAAATCCCTGGCCCTACATTAATATTCCTGGTTCTAAAAACTGTGGGGGAGGGGAGCATACCCAGCAACATGCTCTATCAGACTAGAACTGTCCTCTTAGAAATCTGAAAATGCTCACTTTGGGTATATGACCATGGATTGAAAAAAGAAAATCACACATCTCCTAAAATAGTTTGAATATACTAAAAAAAAAAAAGGCATATACCTCACACGTAGAGAATGTGAGGGACTACCATATGGAAAAAGCAATTTGCAGGCCAAGATGTGAGTGTACTATTGTCTATAAGGAAGAGACGGTCCATCCTCAGGAGCCTGAATGGACAAGAGATGGAGCCTCCGCACTGCAGGAGGGACACCAGAAGCAGGGGACAGCAGAGCTGGGACTCAGACAGCAGCCCTGGCACCGGGCAAGCCCCTCCCCTGAGCTCGCCCCCTCCTCAGCACCCAGGCAGCACTGAGACGCTGGGGAGCTGCCATGTACAAAACCAGCACCCAGAGAAAGTTCTCGCTTCAAGGAAGGGGCTAAAGATTCCACTGGAGGGGCCTGGACCCATCCCACCTGCAGCCGGAACCCACGAGGGTGCACACGGAGGCTAGTCGGGGGTGACTCTCTGCCGCCTGACACACCCCGGATCTGGTTCCAACTGGACCGAGGTGGCAAGGTTGCAGCACTCAGAATTTCAGAGAAAAGGCAAGGGCCTCTGTCCAGGATACTCCTCAAGGGTTTGCAACATGGTGTCTGGGGCAGAGGGGAGCTTCCTCCCCAGGCTGGGGCTGATGGGCCTTCCACCCCTCAAAGGAAAACTCCCAGAGAAACGCTGAGGAAAATAATGGTTCCAGACACACCACCTTATTCCATGCTCCTTAAGAGGGCTGCAGAGGGAGCAGCCGTGCTCCCGATGGGAAACTGAGGCACACGGAGGTGGGGTCTCCTGTGGGCGTTCCACAGTCAGGGGCCGTGGCACTGAGACCCACACTTGGTGCTCCTCCAGGCCCTCCAGCCCAGGGGAATGGCACTGGGGGTGCTCCCGAGTGGGCTCAGGGACACCTGCTGCATGCACAGAGCCCAAGGGCACGGCAAAAGCAAGCTGCCTCTCAGGAGCCCTGACCCGCCGTGTTTCTAGCCCACCTTCCGGGAGGACCTCCCTCATTAAACAACACAAGGGCCTTCCACTTGCTTGCTCCCAGAGCTGCTGACATGCTTCATGTGGAGTAACTCCTTGAGTCTTCCCTGACCACCTCTGAAGGAGGTGCTATTATTCACCTATTCTTACAAACAAGGAGACCAGGGAACAGAGGGGCTGACAGTTCCCCAGTGGCAGTCAGCAAGCAGAGCCCCAGGGACACAAACCCAGCCAGACTCCGCAGGGCGGTGTCAGGCAGGGGGAGCTGGGCCTGACCTCACCCCACTGTCAAATGGCCATGGGATGCTGGGCGGCCTCACTTCTAGGACCTCCATCTGCCCCCTGCATTCCCTGAGCCCAACACCAAGGCTGAGAGCACAGACTCAAAGCTGGAAGGCCTGGAGGGACTCCAGGCTCCAACCACAGATGGGCCACCTGACTTTCCAAGGGCTGTCCAAGGAAGGAATGAGACACCAACATCAAGTGCTCAGGACAGAGCAAACACCTCAAAGGGTTGTGAGGAGTCACCCAGCCAGTCCCTCCTGAGTGGCTTCTGCATGCCAGACCTTCTTCCGGGCGCTGGGGGTGCAGCAGGGAACCAGCCCCATTGGAGCTCCAGGCCTAACATGCAAAACACCTGTGTCAAGGCTCCAAGGCAGGGGCCAGAGAGGAAGCCTCTGCTCAGAGCGTGGCCTGGGAAGGCCTCTCCAAGGAGGTGGCACATAATTCAGGACCTGGAGGACCTCCTCGGAACATGGGGCCTCCCCAGGGCCAAGAACAGACACTTGGCTGTGAAATAAGTGAAACAGAGGGGAGGAGGCAGCCTTGTGAAGTGCCAGGAGGGAAAAGAATCCAGGGAGAGTAACCAGCATGGCAAAGGCCCTGAGGAGGGAGCCCAACAGGTACCAGCCTGGCTGGAGCCAACAGAGAGAGAGGAATGGAAGGGATGAGAACAGGAGGGAGGCCACGGTGTGAAGGAGTTAAGTCTTGATCCTTCACATCACAGAAGTCCTGGAAGGGTCTATCGGGGCTGACAGGACCTGACTTTTCTGTTCTAAGTCAGCAGCTGCTATGTGGAGTACAGGCTGAGAGTCTCAAGAGGAAGCACAAGGCTAGTCCCACAGCAAGAGGAGATGGTGGCAGATGATTCAGAGGCGAGAAAAAGTGGCGGACTCTACGGGCCCCCCGAGCCAAGACGCTTCCACATCCTCCTAGTTCCTCACAACCACTGAGCCCCACCGGGACAGCGGCACAGTGGCTGGTCTGACTCCAGATCCTGGGCCATCTGGCTGAGCAGAATGAACTGCACCCTGGAGGGAAGGCCAGTGGCCTGGAGGTGACAGGGCTGTCCTCGTCACAGCCTCAGGAAGAACAGCTGACCTCTGGTCTGACGCCAGATGGGGGCGTCCTTCTCCCCTAACCAGGGTCCCCCTCAGAATCAGAGGGGCATTCACAGCTGGAGGCATCTGGGGTACCCCTCTGCTCAGACACTCTCAAATGGGCTGCCCTGGCTGACTCAGGCCCGGCCCTGCTTGGCAGAGAAAACACAGGCCCTTCAGATCTTTTTTTATTCTGTACCTCTCTGGGCTTCGGTCTCACCATCATTATGTCTGTTTAGCAGGTGAGCAACTTCTGCCTGGAGGTGTAGTGAGGATAAGTGAATTAATACATGTGGAAGACCTTAGAACAGGGTCTGGCTCAACAGAGCATTAGTCCTAACTGTTCTTTTATTCATTTGACAAATATTTACTGAATACCTAGTTATGTTCCTGGCACAAATAAACAAACAGAAAATGTCACACCAGGTAGGACAGACGCTATGAGAACAAATAAAGCAGACTAAGGGTAACAGTTGTGGAAGGCAGGCAGGACCCTCCAAGAAGGTGGCATCTGAGCAGAGACCCCACAAAGTTAAAAGCAGAAATATAATGACATCTGGGGGAAGAGGATTCCAAGCAAAGGAAATAGCAAGTGCAAAGGTCCTGAGGTAGGAAGTGTGCCTGGCATGTTTAAGGAACAGCATAGAGGCCACGGTGGCTGAAGTCAGGGAACTGGTGGCAGGAAAGTATTCTGAGGCCAGATCATGCAGGTCTTTGTAGAATAGGGCATCAACTTTGGAGTTCACTCCAAGTGAGACTAAGAGCCTCAGAATTCCAAACAGAAACTGCACGGTAAGATTTCCATTAAAAAAGATCACACTAATGTGATGCCCTGTTAAATATTCCTGCCAAGACCAGGGGTCTGCCAACTTCTCCTGGAAAGAGCCGAAGAGTAAATATTTTAGGCCTTGCAGGTCACACAGTCTCTGTTACAACTCGGTCACTGCTCAATTCTGCCACAGGACAGCAAAGAGCAGTCACAGATAATTGCTAAGTGAATAGGCGTGGTGTTCCAATAAAACTTTATTTATAAAAATAGGAGGCTGGGCCACAGTTTGCCAACCTTAATTCAGACCTAATTTCCGGTTTACAGGAAACACAGGCACAGAAAAACAAAGCAAACGGTGCCAAAAGACAATAATATGACACATCCAGAGTACAGGGCACCCTACAAGACAACCAGTCTGGCTTGTCAAAAAAGAAAAAAAAAAAAAAAAATCAGTGTTGTGGCGGGGGAAGAGACACAAAGGTTAAACTAGATTAAAACAAGACACAGACAGCATGTACCTTGGTTTATCAAATCCTGGTCTGAAAAACAACATTTTGAGGACAACTGGGGAAATTTAACTATGGCTCAGATCTGGGGAGGATGTTAGTAAGTATTAAAATTACAAATAATCATCTCTGGTGTGATAAGGGCACCAAGATTCTGTAGAAGAAGCTACTTATTCTTAGGAGATGCGTGCTGATGTGTTAAGGAGGAAAGTGTCACAAAGTATGAACAGAAGTTCAAAATTCAGCATAAAATACAGCCAGATGAGGCCAACACGGCACATGGTCAACTGCTGAACCTAAGTGCAGGGGATCTAGCTGTTCGTTTATGACAGTGGTCTTTCAACTGTCCCGTCCGCCTGAAACAAGTCATGGCAGGGACTAGGGGAATTGCTCCAGCTGCCCTGGGGAGAGTCCGTTGGGGGAGGAAGCGAGCAGGCTGCTGCAGTGGTGACCAGTCACCGGAGCGGCCCCGTTGGCCCCTGCCCCACCCCGGCTCCCCAGGCTCAGGCCTGGCAGGGCAACGAGGACGGCCACGAGCAGAGCAGCCTCCCTTCTCCTGGGTTTTGGACTCCTGCCTTCCCTAGGGTTAAGGTCAGGAACCTGGGGTCTGGTCTCAGAGCAATCCCATCAGATTTCTCTTCAGTGGCAGCAGCAGGTACTAAGCAAAGGAGGAAAGTGGGGGCTCTCCAGTCCCTTCGGTCTCAGCAAAGGGACTCTTCCCCACACCAAAGAGCATGGCATTATGAAAATGGAAACTAAAGCAGGTCTGTTGCTACTAAAACTCTGTCGGCTCCCCACGGCTCCTGCTCCAGGCTTGCAAAGCGTGTGCCAGGTACTGCTGAGTCCAGGGCTTCCTGTTTATCATCCCCCTGAATCTTTCGGCAACCCAGTGACAAACCCCAATTGATTCACTGCTTGCCAAGCCCTGTGGGGACCTCTGTCTGGAGCCCAGGCGCCGGCTGAGCTGGCCAGCTTCAAGGCCTCCACTTCCCCCTTCCAAGACCCTTAGCTCTTGATTCTTTAGTCATGCAGAACCCTCTGCAGTCCCTGGGATGACAGGCTGCCTCGCATCCAGGCTTTTTCATAGGCTGGTCCCTTTTCCCGAAGCCACCTTCTACTTCCTATCTCTGCGACTGACTCCTCCCCCATTCATCAAAACTCAGCCCAACACCTAGACCCTATGCACCTTCTGATCCCAACTGGCTTTTACTGGCACGCCATGTTTCCTGTGCCCAGTTTTCATCTGAGTAATATCTCAGGGGGCCTGAGATGACCATTCTGTCCCCCATAGTGGGGCAAGTATATTTTCAACCTTGGGAAGCTTTTCAAGGAAACAGTTTAGATTACAGTAGCATGTCTTTTCGGTCTAGAAATGCACTGCCCACAGGGGCAGCCACTAGCCTTAGGTAGCTATTTAAATTTAAATTAATTAAATAAAATACAAAATTCCGTTTCACAGCTTCATGAGCCACATTTCACATGCTCAGCAGGCACACGTGACTAGTGGCTACCCTGCTGGACACTGCATTTCTACCACAGCAGAAGCTTCTCTTGGACAGCACTGATTTAGGGTGCTCCAGAGGATCAGCTGAATCCTCGCCCCAAAGACAAGCTAAAAAAAATGTTTCTCAAAATGAAGGCCACATAGATTCGAACCCTGGTCAGGGAATGAAGATCCCACATGCCACATGGCACAGCCAAAAAAAAAAAAAAAGGAAAAAAAAAATCTATCAAAGTGAAGGCCAAAGGGACAACATGAGGGAAAAATATTTGCCACTCATTACAAAGGGCTAAGCTCTCTAATGTACAAAGAGCTTTCAGAAATAAATAAGCAAAAGACCAAGTACTCCAAAGAAAAACAGACAAAGGACATATACAGACAATTCAGAAACAGAAACTCACATGGCCCTTGAACACATGACACATAAGGAGACACATTTACCAAACGTTTGGTTAAAAAGTTGAATGCTTGAAAACACAGGCTGTGAGAACCCTTAGACACAGGCATAACCCTCTTAGAATTAGAATTCTATTATGCCTAGTACCAACAGAATTGGTAATAAAAATTACCAATGCATATTCCCTGTGACCCAGCAATTCCACATCCAAGGATCCACCTTACAGATTTACCTGCAAGTATGTCAAACAAGGCAACCACAAGTTGTTTCACTGTGGCACTGCTTCTCCCATCCAAGTACTAACCAGGCCCAACCCTGCTTAGCTTCTGAGATTAGACGAGCTCGGGCGTGTTCAGGGTGGCATGGCCCGTAGACTGTGACACTGCTTCTAATAAGCCCAAAAGGTCGAAATAACCCCAATCACCATTAATAAAGAACTGCTAAACTCAGGGACACAGATGTGCACCTGTTGAAAAGAAAAATGCAGCAGCAGCATCTCTGTATATACACAGAAGCAGAGAGAGTCCCCAAAATGCATTAAATAAAACAGCCGTTTGGGCACAGTGCCACCTTTTGTATAAAAAGAAAAAATAAGAGGAGCAGGGCACAGAAGTGATGTCTGAACAAGCTTATCCACACTCATTGAGAAGCAGCTCCTGCAGGACACACAACAGCAGTCAGCCTGGTGGTGGGGACACGGCGTGCAGGGCTGAAGTGAGAGTAAAGCTTTCACTAGACACCTCCTCATGCTGTTCTGCATTTGTGAACTAGGTGAAGCTGCTATCTCTTCTGATTAATAAGCTGATCTTTTAAAAAACGAATCTCTGGACCACCTGCCTCTGTATCAATGGAGATGCTCATTAAAAAGGCAGCTCCCTGACCCTTTGCAGGTCTCTGGATAAACAGAGGCCCTGAAGAGGCCCAAAGCGCCTCACTGCTAACAAACTGTCATGATTCCACCACACCCTCCCACCTAAGGACACAGAATGGGGAGAACCCCTGCTCCTCCTAGCTCGCACAAGGGCTGAGATAGGAAACTCCTAGGTAGGGGTGTAGGGGAATCTGTCCCTCTGCACCCCTCATCTCAAACTGAGCCTGGCCCCTCCCACAGGGTGGCCACGTTGAGGCCCCTACTTGCCTCTCGTCTGGGGAGTCGACATGGAAGGTTCTCTCAATAACTGTGGTCCACTGCAGACAGCGAATGACGAAGGTATTGGGCCGAGGTCTCTCAGTCTTCATCAGCTGGCATTCTGCAGAAGGCAGGTGTGAGCAGAGAGTGTGAGGGGCAGCCCGCGTTCCCCAAGTCACCCTCCATGTGCCAGCCCCGTGACACTACTGACCAAGACAGCCTGTCCCTACAGGTCGTGTGTGTGTGTGTGTGTGTGTGTGTGTGTGTGTGTGTGGTGTGAGTGTGTGTCTGTGTGTGTGTGTGTGTGTGTGTGTGTGAGGGGGATAGCCCACCCAACAGCGGTTGCTCAGTGGTCAGGGCTGTGGTGGGGGATGGAGGGGCATCCAAAGAGGCAGCCAACCCTCGCCAGGGGCTTGGAAGGCTTTCCCAGAGGAAGGGTATCCCTGTACTGAGCTCTGAAGGAAGAAGAGGGCATTGGGCACAGAAGCCTAGAGGTGAGAGAGGGCACGGTGTACTTAGGGAAGAGCAAATTCCGTGTGAGGAGGAGAGAAGGGAGACAGGCTGGAGAGGTGAGCGGGGGCCAGCCTGCAGGGCTTGGGGGCATGGTGATGAACCTGGACTGTGTCCTGAGGCAGCAGGAAGAGCCAAGAACGACTCAAACAGCCCCCTCTGGTTGTTGTGTAGAGGAGAGAGAAGGGAGGCTGGAAGACCAGGGAGGGCATGGGGCCATCCAGAGCAGAGGAAGGGAGGGAAGGCAGGCAGACCACAGGGCCGCAGTGGGTGCGCAGAAGCATCTGGGTCGCTGCCCTGGCCTGAGGATGAGAGGCAAGAAGGCCCCCCCAGAAGAGACGGGGGCGGGTGGGGGGGGGGGAGTTCAGGGAGGGAGAGGGGACTCAAAGGATGGTGTGGCTCACAGGGGATCTCATGGCGGGACACTCAAGAATACTCAAGAAGAGATGTGCAGAAAAGCAGCTCAGGCCAGGTGGGGAGTTCGGGAGGGCAGCCGGGGCCAGGGACAGCCGTGTCGGGGTCACCAGCACATGGGAAAGCCACCAAGGCAGGGCTTTAAGCAGGACGGAGAGGGGAGTGGGGCTGGATTCCAGAAAAAGCAGGTGGGCTGCTTGAGAGGCGAGGATGGGGCCGAGGCTAGAGCAGAGAGTTGGTGGGGCAAGGACTGGGCTACCTAGTGGCAGTAGAGATGAGTGACTTTGAAACGTTCTTAGGGGGTGTGACAAGAACGTGGTGACTCATCGGGTCAGCGGGGAAGGAAGGTGGTGGCCGGGGGAGGGCAGGTTCTATGAGGCCCAGGCAGGGGTTCTGCACGGGCCAGGCTTTCACTGGTCAGCTTCCGGCTAGAAGGCTCCGCCTCAGGTGCCACAGAAGGGCCAGAAGGCTGCAAAGTGCCCCGGCTCCTTTCTTCCTCCAGCTCTCCACTGGCGATCAACACAGCCCCCAGGCCCAGGAAAGAGAGGTGGAGCAGGAGAGGGTAGAAAACAGACCCCAGACAGGCCTACAGCCTAGAATGAACATGCCCCATGTGCCCCCAAGACGCACCTGCGACAGAGAAGTTGTTTAAGGGGGGTAGGGTCTGGTCGGGGGCCTCAGGTCGCTCCTTATAGCCAATGAAGGAGCCGTCGCTCTTCAGCAGGAAGTACCGGGGCCGCCAGGTCTTGATATATTCACCTGCACAGGCAGGGTGGGAGGGAGAGAGGTCAGGGCAGCCAGCCCCAGGGGGCAGTGCTTGGCAAGGGGCCCCACACTGGGAGGAAGATGGACAAGAGGGTGAGGAGTGTGCTTCTCCTGGAGAAACCCTCCAGGCGGCCCCAGCTGACGCAGGCTGGGTGCTGGGCTGGGCCCAGTGATCCAGAGGTCACGCCTGGCAGGAAGGCGCCTCACCGCCCCGGGGCACCAGCTGCCTCACAGTGTGGCCAGCAGTGAGCCATCCTTGCCAGCGCATGGCCCAGTCCCAGGGGAGGCCCAAATCCCATGGGCGGGTTTTCATTCTACAGCTGTGCGGGGGGATCGAATGTCCAAACGCTGTGCCAGGCCAGTGTTACTGTTGCTGTGCCCTCCATGTGCTCCTTGACTCCCTCCATTTGTTCTAACCACGAATATCCAAGCCCCCCGTGTACGTACGCATGTACGTACACACAGACACACGCTCCTCAGAAGGGTGGCTAAGGACTAAAATCAAATGGTGAAACACATATCCACACAAAAACTTATATATATATAAATACCCATAGCAACATTATTCATAACAGTAAAGAGCAGAAGCTCCAAAGTGCATCCACTCACAAATGGATAAACGAAACACGGCAGATCCATGTGATGGAATATTAGTATTGGTCATTAAAAGAATTGAAGTACTGGGAATTCCCTGCCGGTCCAGTGGTTAGAGCTCTGCACTTCCAATGCAGAGGGTGAGGGTTCGACCCCTTGTTGGGGAACTAAAATCCAATATGCAATGCAATGCGGCCAAAAAAAGTATTGATACATGAAGTATTAATACATGCTACAAGGTGGATGAACCATAACAACGTAACTTAAAAAAGCTTGTCACAAAGGACCACAAATTATATGATTTCATCTATATAAAATATCCAGAATAGGGAAACGTCTAAAGATGAAAACTTGATTAGTGGGACTAGGGTTGAGGAGGGGGCAAGTCTGGGTGGAGACTGGAGGGTCCCTTTGTAGGGTAGTGAGAATGTTCCGAAGTTGACTGTGGTGATGGAGGCACAGCTCTAAATACACTCAAGGCCCCAAGAGGCCGAACTGCATGGTATGTGAACTGTGTCTCAAGCTGCTTTAAAAAAAAAAAACAGAGAGAGATGGCAAATACAAAGCAAACACAAAGCACCCAGCCTAGCTAGGGGCCAGCACACCAATAAATCAATGAATGCTCTTTATCATCAGCCCCCCGGGCAAGTGAAGAGCATGTACACCACAACTGGGGCAGCAGGGTGGGCTCCCGCAGTCACCACCAGAAGCCAGGCTGGGCTTCTCTAAGTCTTTGTCTCCTCTCATGAGAAGGACATCCAGTAAGAACGACGATGATTAAATAATACTACAGGGGACTATGTGCCTGCCAGGCACCATCCTAAGTTCCTTAGAGGCTTTAACGTGTTAAATTCTTTCAAATGTCAATGCTAAATGATTCGATGCATGTAAAGTTCAAAAACTAGCAAAACCACAAATCTGACAGCACCATTAAAGGATCATATACCATGACCAAGTGGGTTTAATCCCAGGACCGCAAGGGTAGTTCAAAAATACGAAAAGCAATCAGTGCCGTACACCTCAACAGAATGAAGTGGGGGAAAAAAAACACAAGGTCATCCAGATTGACACAGAAAAACTGTTTGACAAAATCCAGCACTCTTTCATGACAAAAATAATGAGTAAGCTATGAAGAGAAGAGGGGACTCTCCTTCACAAGAGGGCATCTATGAAAAACCCACAAGCCAACATCACACTCAAGGATGAAAGAATGAAAGCTTTCCCTTAGCTAAGATCAGGAACAAGACAAAGATTTCCACTTTCACCACTGCTCTGAAACACTGTAATGTAAGTTCTAGCCAGAGAAAAAGACAAAAAGTATCCAATTTGAAAAGGAGTAAGTAAAACTACCTTTATTTGCAGATAACACGATCCTATATCCAGAAAATCACAAAAATCCACAAAACAATTACTAGAGCTAACAAATTCAGCAAGATCAACACACAAAAACAAATTGTGTTTCTACATACTAGCAATGGATAATCCAAAAAAGAAATTCAAGAAAACAATCCATTTACAACAGCACAACTAGGCAAAGACTTACACACTAAAAACTACAAAACAGGGGCTTCCCTGTTGGCTCACTGGTAAGAATCTGCCTGCCAAGGCAGGAGACCCAAGTTCAATCCCTCGTCCAGCAAGACCCAAAGGCCTCAGAGCAACTAAGCCGGTGCTGCACAACTACTGAGCCTGTGCTCCAGAGCCCGGGAGCCAAAGCTCCTGAGCCATGTTCCACGACTGCTGCGGCCTGTGCCCTCGGGCCTGTGCCCTGCAACAAGAGAAGCACGGCAATAAAAAGCCCGTGTACCACAACTAGAGCAGCCCCTGCTCGCTGCAACTGGAAAAAGCCCGTGCAGCAACGGAGACCCAGCACAGCCAGAAATAAATTTAAAAAAATTATTAAAAAAAAAAAAAAAAAACCTGCTAAAAGAAACTAAAGACTTAAATTAATGCAAGGATCCTGTGTTGTGGATTGAGACTTGGCATTAAGACTGCACAACTACCCAAAGCCATTTGCATACAGATTTAACACATTCCCTATCAAAATTCCAATAACCTCTTTTGCTGTTGAGGAAGAATCAACCCTCCAATTTACACGGAATTCAAATTTATGTGGCAAGGGGTTCCAAACAGCCAAAGCAATGTTGAAAAAGAACAAAGGGAAAGGACTCATACTTCCTGATTTCAAAGCTTACTACAAAGCTGCAATAATCAAATCAGTGTGGCAGAGGATAGCCACACAGACCAAAGGAGTAGAACTGAGAGTCAAAAAACAAACCCACACAACTACGGGCAACTAATGTTCAACAACAGCACCAAGACCATTCCACTGGGGAAGACCCGTCTCTGCAACGAATAGTGCTGGAAAAACTGGACACCCACATGCAAAAGAACAGACATGGAACTCTACACCATGTTTAAAAAATTAACTCAAAGCACATCTACCTAAAAGTAAGAGCTAAAACTATAAAACCGTTAGAAGAATACCCAGGTCAATCTCTGTGACCTTGAACTTGGCCACAGATTCTTAGATATGACGACAAAGGAAAAAAAAAATAAAGTGAATTCATTGAAATAAAAAATTTTGTGCAAAAGATGTTATCACGAAAAATAAAAAGACAACCAACCAATAGAATGGATGAAAACATCTGCATATCATATGTCTCATAAGAGTCTAGTATCCAGAATACATAATGAACTTTACAACTCAACAACAACCAAAAAAAAAAAAAACCAATTTAAAAAACGGGTGAAGGACTTCGCAGGTGCCTCAGTGGTTAAGAATCCACCTGCCAAAGTAGAAGATATAGGAGATACGGGTTCAATCCTGGGGTGGGAAGATCCCTTGGAGGAGGAGATGGCACCCACTCCAGTATTCTTCCCTGGACAATCCCATGGACAGAGAAGGCTGGTGGGCTACAGTTCAAGGGGTCACAAGGAGTCAGACACAATGGAGCACGCATGCACGCAGTGTCTACACGCTATATCAGATCATATTAGTCACTCAGTCGTGTCCGACTCTTTGTGACCCCATGAATAGCAGCACACCAGGCCTCCCTGTCCATCACCAACTCCCAGAGGTCACTCAGACTCACATCCATCGAGTCAGTGATGCCATCCAGCCATCTCATCCTCTGTCGTCCCCTTCTTCTCTTGCCCTCAATCCCTTCCAGCATCAGAGTCTTCTCCAATGAGTCAACTCTTCGCATGAGGTGGCCAAAGTACTGGAGTTTCAGCTTTAGCATCATTGCTTCCAAAGAAATCCCAGGGCTGATCTCCTTCAGAATGGACTGGTTGGATCTCCTTACAGTCCAAGGGACTCTCAAGAGTCTCCTCCAACACCACAGTTCAAAAGCATCAATTCTTCGGCGCTCAGCCTTCTTCACAGTCCAACTCTCACATTCATACATGACCACAGGAAAAACCTAGCCTTGACTAGGTGAACCTTTGTTGGCAAAGTAATGTCTCTGCTTTTGAATATGCTATCTAGGTTGGTCATAACTTTCCTTCCAAGGAGTAAGCGTCTTTTAATTTCATGGCTGCAGTCACCATCTGCAGTGATTTTGGAGCCCCCAAAATAAAGTCTGACACTGTTTCCACTGTTTCCCCATCTATTTCCCATGTAGTGATGAGACCAGATGCCATGATCTTCATTTTCTGAATGTTGAGCTTTAAGCCAACCTTTTCACTCTCCACTTTCACTTTCATCAAGAGGCTTTTTAGCCCCTCTTCACTTTCTGCCATAAGGGTGGTGTCATCTGCATATCTGAAGTTATTGATATTTCTCCCAGCAATCTTGATTCCAACTTGTGTTTCTTCCAGTCCAACATTTCTCATGATGTACTCTGCATATTAAGTTAAATAAACAGGGTGACAATATATAGCCTTGATGTACTCCTTTTCCTATTTGGAACCAGTCTGTTGTTCCATGTCCAGTTCTAACTGTTGCTTCCTGACCTGCATACAAATTTCTCAAGAGGCAGGTCAGGTGGTCTGGTAATCCCATCTCTTTCAGAATTTTCCACAGTCTATGCCCCAACCAGTAACACTGAAGAAGCTGAAGTTGAACGGTTCTATGAAGACCTACAAGACCTTTTAGAACTAACACCCAAAAAAGATGTCCTTTTCACTATAGGGGACTGGAATGCAAAAGTAGGAAGTCAAGAAAACCTGGAATAACAGGCAAATTTGGTCTTGGAATACGGAATGAAGCAGGGCAAAGACTAATAGAGTTTTGCCAAGAAAATGCACTGGTCATAGCAAATACCCTCTTCCAACAACACAAGAGAAGACTCTACACATGGACATCACCAGATGGTCAACACCGAAATCAGATCGATTATATTCTTTGCAGCCAAAGATGGAGAAGCTCTATATAATCAGCAAAAACAAGACCAGGAGCTGACTGTGGCTCGGACCATGAACTCCTTATTGCCAAATTCAGACTTAAATTGAAGAAAGTAGGGAAAACCACTAGACCACTCAGGTATGATCTAAATCAAATCCCTTATGATTATACAATGGAAGTGAGAAATAGATTTAAGGGCCTAGATCTGATAGATAGAGTGCCTGATGAACTATGGAATGAGGTTCATGACATTGTACAGGAGACAGGGATCAAGACCATCCCCATGGAAAAGAAATGCAAAAAAGCAAAATGGCTGTCTGGGGAGGCCTTACAAATAGCTGTGAAAAGAAGAGAAGCGAAAAGCAAAGGAGAAAAGGAAAGATATAAATATCTGAATGCAGAGTTCCAAAGAATAGCAAGAAGAGATAAGAAAGCCTTCTTCAGCAATCAATGCAAAAAAGAAACGCTATATACGAAGGACTATAAAGGTATTTCTCCAAAAATAAACAATGACCAACAAACATATAAAAAGATGCTTAACACCATCAGTCATTAGGGAAATGTAAATCAAAACCATGATGAAACACCACTTAACACCCACCAGGATGGCTTTTATTAAAAACAAACAACACAAACTCAAAGAAAAATAACAGGTGTGGGTGAGGATCTGGGGAAACTGAAACCGTACGCCCTGCTGGTGAACGTGAACGGTGCAGCCCCGTGCAACTCGGGCGTTCCCGCAAAAGGCCAGACACAGGATACACTGTGGATCACGGGTACAGAATGTGTGACCCAGACATTTTATAGTTTTTTCTATATTATCTAACTACATAGAATACATTTGATTATAAGCAATACAATCTAATAGGTGCCTACTGGGGCTTCCCTGGCAGTTCAGGGGTAAAGAACCCACCTGCCAATGAAGAAGATGCGGGTTCAGTCCCTGAGCTGGGAAGACCCCTAAGAAGGAATTGGCAACACTCCAGTATTCTTGCCTGGCGATTCCCATGGACAGAGGAGACTGGCGGGCTACAGTTCATGGGGTCGCAAAGAGTCGGACATGAATGAGTGACTAACAACAATAGATATGTATGTCCCAGCAATTTCACTCCTAGGTGGATATCCCCCAAAACTGAGAACAAGTACTCAAACGTGTATACAAATACTCATGGCAGCACCATTCACAACAGCCAAAAGGCAGGAATAACTCAGATGTCCATCAATGGACATATGGATAAAGAAAATGTGATATGTTGATACAATGGAACACTATTTGTCTATAAAAAAGAATGAAGTACTGTCTGATACATGCTACAGCGTAGATGAACCTTAAAAACGTTGTGCTCAGTCAAAGAAACCAGACTTCAGTAGCCGCATATTGTATGATTCATGTACACGAAATGTCCAAAGTAAGTACATCCATAAAAACAAGAAACAAGCTGGCGGCTGCCGGGGGCTGGGAGGAGGGAGACTGAGAGCTGACTACTCAAGGCGTGGAGGGCGGCCTTTCAGGCAGATGAAGCTGTTCTGGAGCTAGACAGAGCTAGTCCAAGTACAAGGCCACTGAATTGTGCACTTTAAAACACTTGATTCTGTGTTGTGTAAATTTTACCTCAATTTGAGAAACAAAAACAAAGCTAGACAAATTCACTGATGCTATTGGAGGTTAAGAAGAGTGGCTACTGCCTGCAAGAGGCAGACAGCCTTCTGCGGATTGACTTACTCTATTTCCTGACCCGGACACAGGTTTTGGAGTGAGTTTATGATCCAGTGGGGTTTTATATGTCGGTAACAAGCTACAAAAAAACTAGAAGGGAAAACATCCTCACAACAATCTCATTTTACAGATAGGGAAACTGAGGCACAAAGAGGTTCCACTTCTCTGAGGCTCATGGTTGATAACTGGGAGAGCTGGGACTGGAACCTGGGTTTGCTCTGCCCATAGTCATCGACACTGTCTGCCTGTGAACTGGCAGACGTGGCTTGGCCCGGTGGGGCCTGGCAGAGAGTGTGCTGAGGCTGTGTCAGAAAGGGAACCCGCACATGGCATGAAGGACCTGATCCTTGAGTGGACCTTGCTGAGCCAGAGGCAGCATGTGAGCCAGGCGCTGGCTCAGGACTTGGAGCCTGAGCCCTGGTGCTGCCACCTCCCTGCTGAAGCCCCAGGCAACTCAGTCTTCCTGCTGAGCTGCAGCCTCCAGTCTGCAAGACGGTGCCCACCTCATGGGGCAGTAACAGAAACTCAACAAAACTGGGCCTCCTGCGAACACAGCCCCAGGCCCGGCACCGAGTGGGCACACAGTAAGCTGGGCTGCTGTTATTTCAACCACCAGGAGTAGGGGTGGGGTGGCGCACGTGTCTGAAGGGCGGCAGGGCCCACCTGGCCCTGCCCACCCTGCTGGCTGCTGCTCCGAACGACAGGCACTGGGAGACCCAGGAGAGACTGCACGAGTGGTGTGGGTATGGTACAAAGCCAAGACAAAAGGTCATCTCAGCAGCTTGTCTGGGCCCCCGTAGATGAACCGAGACTCTGAAGGCCTGGGAGGGGCTGAGATTCACTCAATGCCACCAGCAGCCTCAGGAGCCACTGCCCAGCCATAGTTCTCCAGCCACCTCCGGAGAAGGTCCCACCCCAGCCTAGAGAGCCACGGGCCTCAGAAAACTCAGGAGCCTGAGACCTGGCACACCCTATTACACTCATACCATCCACACACATGATCCCAAGCATCCATCCAACAGTTATTAAGTGCCTACTGCATGCCAAGCACTTTTCTAGGGCACTGGCACTATCCCAGTGAACAAGCCAGATAAAACCCCTGCTCTCATGAAGCTGACACTCCCAGAGCCCCGGGCTGTTGACCCATTTTACAGAGGGGGAAACCAAGGTTCAGAGAGATGACAGTCACACTGAGAGGAAGTGGCAGAGCCGGGGTTACAACTTTGACACCTGCCAAGGTGCAGAGGGCTCCATCAACAGCCCCAAACTCAGGGCCCAATCCAGGCAGGTAGGCCAAGGGGCCCTGAATACCACCCTGCCTGGGAAGGGGATTGGGAAGGCTCCTCTCCTACTCATGCCAGGGGGCGGGGGACCCTCAGCACCGCTCCGGGTGGGTAGGCTGGGCACAGGGCAGGGTGCACGGGCACTTCTCCCAGTTTCGGTAGGGCTAGCCCACCAGCTTCCCAGCCCACCTCAAGCATGCCCAGCCCACTCCCCTTTGCAAACTCGGTCCCCTTCACCCATGCCCCCGTTAACTGTGGGGCTCACTCCCTTGCCTCCTTTGGATCTTTATTCAAACACCCACTTCTTAGTGAGGCCTCCCTGGCCAGCCCCTCTCTGATAGCTCCCTCACCCCTCTCCTCACACTGTTGGGTTTCTTTCTGAGGCACTAGCCCCACTGGACACGCTCCTCTACTCAGGTACCCACTTAATGTATGACACCAACACAGGATGGGAATCGAGGGCCTGTTTGGTTCACTGCTGTACCCTCAGTGCCTAGAATGTGCCTAAAACATGGCAGCTAATTGATGCATTTCTGCCGAGTGAATGAGAGCATGCAAAGTGGCAGCCCCCCAGGCTGGGCGCCCCACTCTGCAGGAGAAGGTCCGCGGAAGCTAGGACAGCCGGGCTCCTTCGCTCCTGTGTGCCTGGGCAAGCTGGCTCTCGGCACGTGCTTCTTCCCAGCTGCCTCGAACAGCAGTGAGCCCGTTCAGCGTGGCAGTGCTGGGGCAGAGGCCTGGGGACCCAGGGTCGAGTCTCTCAGTGTCTCCCCTGTAAGTGACTTCATCTCTTAGCCGTCCCCAGCACAACCAGACCTGGTCCCAAGCTTGCTCACATCCTGGGCTTCTGAAAGCCAGGCGAGTTCCAGCCCCTCCACAGGACCAGGCGCCGTCGGTCCGGTGCTGCGTCACAGCTCTGCCCACCTCCTCCAGCTTGCACTCATTCGCTCGCTCTGCTCTGGCCACCCTGGCCCACTCTCTATTTCCAGGCACACGCCCCCCGCTTTGTCCTCGCTGCCCCGTTCCCTGGGACCCCCCTGCCTGGCTATCTGCATAGCTTGCTCCCTCACCTGCTCCTGGCCTCCACACACTGGTCCCTCCTCAGAGCCACTTCCACGAACCCCTTCTTTCTCCAGTGTTCCCCTCAGAGTTCCTACTCTTCACAATGGCACTTACCATCACCTGACATCTATCAGTTTACTGTTTGTCCCCTGCCCCTCAATGGATCGCAGACTCCATGAGGACACCACAGTGCCCCCAGAGCCTGGGATGGCCAGCCTGGCACACCATGCACTCTCTGAGTATTTGCTGCGTGAATAAATGCGCCATAGTGCCTCACTGTGTTACTTTAGCTAAGTGACTTACCCACTCTAGGCCTCAGTTTCTTCATCTATAAAATGGGACCATGAACAGGAACACTTACACAGAGGCAGAGTTTGAGGCCTGGCATGGGGCTTCATGCAGGGGGTCAGCAAGGCCTGGAGACTCAGGCCCAGGCGCAGCCACAGCTCCTCCGTCCAGACTACTTTCAAAGAGTCCAAGACATGGGCTGGAAAGAAGCCACTGGCAGGGGCGGGCAGGCAGGGCTCGGAATGCTGGCTCCTCAGGTGGTAAAGACCCTGTACCTCTGCCTCTCAGGGCACAGCTGCCAGGAGAGCTGGGGCAAAAGGGGGAGACGTGCAATCCTGTGAGTAAACGTAGCCCCTTACCGCGCTTATGGAGCCAGCCTTCTTTGATGACAGACACCTCGTTCATGGTGGCAGCGTCACACGCTGTCACCTTGCTCGGGACAGCTCAGGGCAGCAGGACATGCAGGAGGTGCGCTGGACAGAGCACAGTCTGCAAGACAAGAGAGGAGCCCGTCTGTCAGAGCGGCAGGGGGATTTGGCCATGACCCCTTCCCTTGGGGCACCCCGCCTGAAGCCCCTCTGGCAGCTCTGTGAGGGTGGAGCCAGGAAGGGTGGGGAGAGACCAGCCCTCAGGGCCCAGGCTGGTGGAGGGAGGCAGTGAGAGGCAGCTGGGTCCCCAGGGACCCAGTCTTGGGGAGGAAAGGACACGACCTTGTTCTCAGAGCCCTCCTCTGGAAGGAGCAGAGGGCCCTGGCTATGCCCTCGCCCCATACTCAGGACCCCTTGCCCAGCAGGGCAGCCCCACCACGGCCACTCCTGACTGGGTGGGAGGCTCCGCCCCCTGAGTCACTCCGGGCCCGGTGCTGAGGTCACCTGGGATGAATCAGACAGCCCCGGGCACCTGAGGGCGTGCTCAAAGCCACCAGGATCTGCCTGCCACCCCAAACACACACACACACACACATACACTCACACACACGCTCACACTCTCTCCTTTCCAAACCAGGCGCCACCAACCTGCCACCTTTAGCAAATTGAGTACCACCCCCTACCCAGCACCAGGCCACCTCATGTCACTCCCTCAGCCTCCTGGTCCCCACCAGCTGACAAAAGAAAGGAAGGTCTCGGTGCTCCAGATTTTCAACAAGAAAGGAACCAACTGCGTACGCACTTATCTGGGGCCCGGCAGCCAGTCCTGGGGGCTTGAAACAAGGCCCCGGTCCTTCCCCAAGACCTCTGCTTCTGTCCTCACGGACCGGCAGCCGATAGACTGACGGACGCCGAGGCCGCTGCTTCGTCTCAGGTTCCTGGGGCGGAGGGGAGAAGCGGGGGAGGCAGCCACCAGCTGGGCCCCTACCTGGAGCCACAGGCCTGGCCGGGGGCCATGGAGCCCAAGGCGCCTTTCGCCTTTCCTGGCGTGGGGTTATTTGCGGACAGCAGGTCAGGAGCTATGGTGGCCCCCAGAGAAGCGGCAGCTGGCCCTGGGGACACCGTGGGCATCAGCTTTCTCTCGTGCCCCAGGGGAGCTGGTGGGCCGGACACACCACTGCCTGGCATGTGACGGTGGCAGGCTGCCCAGGCCCCAGGCAGAGGGAAGGGAGGTGAGCCGGAGGAAGCCAGAGGAAGACAAGATGGACAGTGACAGGGAAGTAAACAGCGGGTGAGAAGCCATGTCCTGGACTTGGGGCTGCAAAGACAGGGCCCAGAAGGGGCTCCCTCCCCTGGCAAGTACGGCGGCACCCCAGGGGCTCACACCCACAGACTGAACACACCCAGGACCACCAGATCCTCACTCCGAAATGTCCCCCAGTCTGTGCTTCAATCTTAATGCAACCAGGGTCTCCACCCGGCCTCCTGACCAGGCGGCTCAGGCCCAGCACGTCCCCTCCCACGAGAACTCACCCCACCTCCTTCTGGGCCTCCCATCCTCCAATCTGTTTCCCATTCAGCAGCCCAAGGACCTTCAAATCTGACCTGTGTTTTCCCATGGGCCTCGGGAAAGACTCAAGCCCCCCAGATTGGGATTCTGGGGCCTTCAGGCCCTGGCCTCTGCTGCCCGCCACCCCGGCTCAGCCCCGCGGTCCCCACCACCCATCCACCAGCTTCCAGATCACATCTCCCACCCCACCTCCCCTCCTACCCAGGCTTTCTTCCTGGGTTCCCAGCCTCTGCTACCCACCTTTATACTCTACCTGAATCTGACCATGTCCCTCTCTACTCACAACCCTTCTATGGCTCCCCAGAGTGCACAGAACACACAAAAAAGAACAAAGTCTTTTCCACCAGAGAAGGCCCCATGAAAGTCGAGAGGCACCTAGAAAGCCCTCAAGAAGGGCTAATAATCACAACAAGGATGATCACACACCAGCCACCACCCACCTCCCCAGGTCCTCCTCCCCCACTCCCACTCTCTACCAGACTTCTGTCGCTCAGGCCTCCATCCCCATATCTTTTATGTACTGGGGTTCTCCCTCTTCTCTAAGGTCTCAGCTGAACCAACGCCTCCTCCAGGAAGCCTCCCTGACCTGAGAGGCTGCACTGGGTGCTGTGTGCCCTGTGATCAACTCTCCTCACACCTATAGGTGCTAATTCAGCACACCAGTCCAGCACCTGGCTGTCCACTGAGGGCACAATGAATAAACCCACGTCTCGGGAGGGGACGTGTGTATACCTATGGCGGATTCACGCTGATTACGGCAGATATCAACACAACATTGTAAAGCAATCATCCTCCAATTCAAGATAAATAAGTAAATAAGAGACACCACAGAGTTCGCTCTTGTCCTCTGCCACGTGAGGACACAGCAAGATGGCAGCCATCAGTGACCAGGAAGTCAGCACCCACCAGGAACCGGCCCTGTGGATGCCCTGAGCGTGGGCTTCTCAGCCCTGAGACCTGGGAGAAAGTAAAGGTCTGCTCTTTAAGCAAAAAAAGAGAAACAATCTGCCCAAAAATCCCCAGCCCAAGACCAAACACAGCCACAGAAACAACTCCAGAGTCTGTTCACACCACCAATCTTTCTCTGAGTATGTTCTAAGCTTCAGACTCTATCCTGGGTCCCACAGATGTGCATCACTAAGCTGCAGCTCTTGCCTTCAGGAAGGTCACAATCCAGTACAGGAGGCAGACGACAGACAGGACACAAGGTCTGACGGTGGCAAAGAAACACAAACAGGAGAGAGGAGGACAGGGACGGGTGCTGCGTTAGCCACACGGTATGGGGGACACGTGAACCAACACCTGAATTAACCGGGGTGGGGCAGGGGTGACACATTAAGGAACAGATTTCAGGCAGGGGAACAGCAAGTGCAAAGCCCTGAGGAAGCTTGGGAAGGAGCTCTGGGAGTGTGGAGAAGCGCCCAGAGGCTGGCCCAGGGTGAGGGGCTGAGACAAGGAGAACGCTCAGGGCCTGGAGGCACGTGTGCCGGGGAGTTCGGAATTCCTCTCCAACACAGGGGCCAACACCACACTTTCGCCAGGTGTGAGCTCTGTTCAGAATAGGGCTGGGTTCCTAAACTGGGCTGGGATGGAGAACCCAGGGGGCCAGAGGAAGAGTGGATGTACAAGCAAAGACAGGGACCCCACGTCCACTTGCAGCCCTCCCCACCTCTCCCCTTCCCACACCCTCTCCGGCCCAGCAACCTCCCCTCTCAGAGCTGCTGTGAGCAGCACCCCTGTGCACAGAGGCTCGGCCCACTGCCTGGCCCCCAGTGAACATGCAAACACGTGACTGCCTCTATCAGAGAGACAGATGTGAAGGCGGCCAGGTGTGGCCAAGGTTGCAGAATCCAAGAGCTGGTGCCAGCCGGGTGGCCTTGAGCCCGAGGGCACGCCTCCAGTCTCCCCTGATCACTCCCGCCCCCCACGCCCCCAGTGGGCCATGCCTGTGCCCAGGGACAGCAGACTGTGACACAGGGGAGGCTTCTACCTTGGGTCTCCCAGCTGGCTGCTGCTCAGCACGCCAGAACCACTTGTTACGTTCTCACTTCAGCAACTAAGCAGCCAGCAGCAGCCAGGGCAGGGGGAGGACCTGGAGAGCCCCTTCATCCTGCCTGGATCCTGCCCGTCCTCCCACAGAGGGTGGCACCTCCGCTGAGGTGTCTGACGCAGCCGTGGTGATGAAACACCAGCACCGCAGCCAAGAAGATGGCCTGCTCCCTGGGGAGCTGTGGGTGGAGGACACCCAGCACGCGGGGGCCTGCTGGGCCGCGGCCCACATGCCCCACGGGGGGCCCCAATCCCACTCACTGCTGCCTGGGGTGTCTGGGCTTCGCTCAGCTGAGGGTCTGGGTAGGAGCTGGAGCTGTGGCTTAGAGGCGAGTCACTTGGGAGGCAAGGTGAAAAGAGCAACGGCACCTCACAGGAGGGCACACACACACACAACAAAGGACTGTGTGCAGTATCCTCAGTTACAGGGAAAAGCACATTGAAACCAGCCACCAGGATGGCTAAAAATTCAAAAACTGACAACGCCAAGTGTTGTCAAGAATGTAAGAGGGCTTGGGGGCTAGGGGGTTCCCTGGTGGCTTAGAGGTAAAGAATCCACCTGCCAACGCAGGAGACATGGGTTCAATTCCTGGTACTGAAAGACCCCCATGCCGCGGAGCAACTAAGCCATGTGCCACAACTACTGAGCACCCTAGAGCCCGTGCTCCGCAACAAGAGAAGCCTCTGTAACAGGAAGCCCGTGCACCGCAATGACGATTCCCCCTGCGCGCCGCAACCAGGGAGCAGCCTGTACAGCAATGAAGACTCAACACTGCCAAAATTAAAGGAGCAAGTAAATACAATTTTTTTAAAAAAAGAATGTTTTAAAGGGGGACTTCCTTGGTGGTCCAGTGCTTAAGGATCAGCCTTCCAATGCAGGGGATGTGAGTTCAATCCCTGGTCAAGGAAGTAAGATCCCCCGTGCCAAGGGGCACCTGAGCATGTGCACCAAGACAAAAGATCACGTGTGATGCAACTAAGACCTGACACAGCCAAATAAACAGATTTTTTCAAAAAATCAGTAAGTAAAAACTGTTAAAAGAATGTAAAGGAATTGCTACTGGTGGGAGTATAAAACAGTTCCACCACTATGGAAAACTGTTTGGCAATAAGAATTAAAGCACAACATATCCCTACCCCATGACCCAGCAATTCCATGGCCCTCCAACAGAAATGGGCCTACTTGTTTACTAAACCACATGTACTAGTTCATCCACAGCAGCAACATTCTCAGTAACCTCAAAACTGGAAACAGACCAGGTGTCCACCCACAGGAGAATGGATAAACAAACTAAATTCATAGAGATCAAGGCCACTCAGCAACAAAGAGGATCCGACTCCTGAAGCCTATAACAGGATGAAGCGTGAGAACTTCACCTGGAGTGAGAGAAGCCAGATGCAAAACGACCCACTGAGTATGAATCCACGGACTGCAAGCTCAAAACAGGCAACGCGACACGATTTGTTTCTCACCAGTGAAACTGTGCAGAAGATCCAGGAAGCAAATATCCACAGGTCAGGAGAGCTGTTACATTCGGGAGTGACCGAGGAGAGGGGGCCTCTGGGAGCTGACAATGTTCTGTTGTGATTACAGAGCATCACTTTTACAGTTATTTGTCATACTGTATGGTTTAAAACATGTTAAAGATATCTTTCTGTATCTTATGACAAAATGACAACAACAACAAAAGAACCTGGGTTTGGGAGTCTGGAGGATAACAGGAAGTTAAACTCGGGCCTCCCAGCCTCCAGAGCCCCCTCTGACCCCAGGCTAGCTCTCCTGGAGTTTCACCGCAAGGCCAGTCGCCCATGAGTAAGGAAGAGGACTCTAGGGTCTGGATTTCAACCCCAGGCTCTGCTGCTCTTTGGCCCTTCTGAGCCTTAGTGCTCCATCTGCACAATATCCAGCCAGAGGAAGAACCCGCGCGCTGAAAGGAAGGGCTTGAGTTTGGGTGAGTCTTTTTAACACAGAAGAAAGCTGAATGGGAATGAAAATCACCACCTGCTGTAGTCAGCTCTCAGCAGGGAAGAGAGAGGTGACTGGAGACAGGACCCTGAAGGGATTCTGTATTAGCACGGTTTGATTTTTAAATATCTGCTAAGTACATGGTAAATATCACTGATGTATGTCTCAAATGTATGTCTCCTCCATTTTTTTTTTTGTAATTTCAGGCCTTATTTCTGCCTGTCTGCCTCACAGGTCTTATTTCTCAATGGTTTCCAAACTGCCTCTGAGTTTCATCTCACCCTGCTGGTGTCTTGTCCGTTAGAGGAGATTTATAGAATGACGCAGGGCGGCAGACGACAAGGTGGGGGAGAGAGGCTGTTGCGTCCTACCTGGCAGCCGTCGGAAAGGGTTGGGCCCTGGAAAAGGTTCCTCTCAGACCTCCTTCCTCAAGTGTAAAATCAGGGTCGCTGTGGTTCCTGCCACTAGGGGGACTGTGTGGCCTCGGTGAGCTCACTGCTTCTGTCCTCCCCGTCTTACACTCCAGGATGCTTGACCACTTGGATCAGAGGAAGCTGCTCTCGCTGCTCTCCCCCAAACCCTGCCGTGCCCCCACCTCACCTAGAGTAAAAGAAGCCAAAGTCCTTCCAGGAGCCCCAGAACCCTATTCTGCATCATCTCCTCTTCACTCTTCCAAACACTCCATGGCACTGGTGCCTCCGACACACCAGAGGCTCCCCACACCTGCGCTCCTGCCCCCAACCTCAGGACCCTTGCACATGCTACCCCTTCAGTGAGCACTGTCTTCTTCAAGTCCCTGCGGGCCCCACCTGGCTTCTTCAGCCTCTGCTCACATGTCTTCTCCTGTGCAATGTCACCCTGTCCTCCACAGTCAAGAGTGTACCTGCTACCTTCACAAAAGTGAAGCGCTTATCGCCACTGACACTACTGTACACGTTTACCCGTTCACAAGGTTACTGTCGACCTCTCTCCACTGTGACGTCAGCACGATGAGGGCAGGGCTCCAGCCTGCTTGGGCATTGCTGGGTTCTCAGCATCTCCCACGGTGCTGGGTCCACAGTGGACACTCAGTAACTATCTGTGGAATGAATGTGTGGAAGAGGGAAGCCCTATGCCCAGAACATGCTTAAAATTAGTTAAATTCCTTTTCCTGCCACTCGTCAAGTCTTTTTCTCTCATCTCCTCTCCCTGACCTGCTTTCTACATCAGACAGCACAGATGGGACAAGGGGGAGGCAGAGGCACTGCATTTCCTGGAGCTGCAGACAGTGAGGAGGGGCGCCTTCCTGACACCCTGATCCCCCAGGAGCCTGTCACCCACCCTGTAATCTGCGCCTTACCTACTCCCAGGAGGAGTTGCTCGAGAGGGAAATTCAATAGGCACCCATTGTTCAACAGGCAGCATCTGCCGGTGGGAATCTGGGCAGGCAAAACAACTCCCTCACTCCCCACCTGCAGCTCCGGGAACCGGCCCGTGTTCTGTGAGGGCCCGTCAGCAAAACTGATAAAGTAGAAAACGCACATGTCCTCAAAGCAATTTCTCTCGCACAAATCGCTTATGCAGGTGCACAGAGGTTGTCAGGTGGAGTTTCTCAACCTCAGCACCAGTGACATTTAGATAATTCTTGTCTTGGGGCTGTCCTGAGAACTGGAGGGGGTTTGCAGCATCCTGGTCTCTGCTTGCTAAAACCAGCAGCATGACCTCCCCAGGAGTTCTGACCATCAAATATGTCTTCAGACATGACCCAGTGTCCCTTGGGGGCCAAGCCAACAGGTGAGAATGCCGTTCTGAGGATATCGTTGCTGGAATAGTGAAACCGAGGGAGCAGTCTAAATGCCCACAACAAGGGTCTGGTATCACCCCAACGGCTGACATTACGCCAGTACTAAGAAGCGTCAACGCCTACGCACACTTGGCACATGTCAGGCACACCTAAGTGTTTTGTACCTGCCAGTTCAACTCTCACAGAAACCCTATGCGGCAGGCACTCTTTAGCTGAGGATTTTTTTTTTAATCTTCTTGTGTAATTATATTGAGATTGTTTTGTTTTTTTGGCCACCCCACATGGCTTACAGGATCTTGGTTTCCCAACCAGGAACTGAACCCCGGCCCTGCATTGAAAGGGCAACGTACTAACCACTAGACCTCCAGGGAATTCCCACTGCCCTCTTATCCTCTCCGCTTTCATGAAGAAACTAAGCCCACTAGAGTGAAATGACTTGCCCCATCACCTGATCAGGAGTATGGAGCTGGGCTGGGACCACACAGCACCACGTTGGTGGTGGAGTTGCTGTTCAGTCGCTCAGTTGTGTCCGACTCTTTGAGACCCCATGCAATACAGCATGCCAGGCCTCCCTGTCCTTCACCATTTCCCGGAGCTTGCTCAAACTCGGGTCCACTGAGTCAGTGATGCCATCCAACCATCTCAACCTGTCGCCCTCTTCTTTGCTTGCCCTCAAGCTTTTCCAGCATCAGTCTTTTCCAAAGAGTCGGCTCTTCACATCAGGTGGTGAAAGTACTGGAGCTTCAGCTTCAGCCCTTTCAATAAATGTTCAGTCTGGCGGCGTTGGGAGACGTGGGTTCAGGTCCCTGCACTCCAACTTCTAGCCTCCCTGAGTCTCGGCTTCATTCTCTGTGCAGTGAGGACAGCAGTGCCTCCATTACAGGCTCCTGTGTGGGGAGGGCCCAGCACAGCACCCCACCCTCCACGAGGGCCCGGCCCCGACGGAGCACAACCAGGCGTCCCACATGCGAGACCCCACCTCAACGTGAGGTACGGACGCTGCCCGTCAGCATTCAGTGTGCTCCTGCACCTGATCCTTTTCTGCAGCACAAACGTGTCCCTACCACGTTGCCTCAATTCGGACCTGCTTCTTTTTTCACGAGCTGACGTTACTGAGATCTACGAGTATCACACAATCCACATATAACTTCATTCGCAGCATCCTTGGCAGAAAAGCAGTTATACAATCAACAACAGATCTTATGGGGAATAGAGTCTTTCACAGGAGGGTTGGAGGTCCATGGTAAACGTCACATTCAGAGAAGAACTGTGCCGAAGAGCCAACGCGGGCAGAACAACGGGAGCAGGAGTGACGGTGGCCCTGGGAACCAAATGCATCTCAGCCTCAGCTCCTCCACCTGCCATGTGACCTTGGGCAGGTGCTCCCCTAGCTCCACTAGTTTGTGCTCCCCGTTCTCCACCAGTTTCCTCATTTGCAGGTTAGATAACAAAGCTCCAAGGTTGCTGTGAGGATTAAATGAGTTCATCCACATGAGGTCCTTCAAACAGCGACTGCACAGCACCTATCTGCTGTCATCCTTTCCCCTGAATCGGAGACGCGGGGACACGACTTGCTTCTGCACCGTGAACTTCCACCTACACTGCCTCCACGGTACGCGGGCGGCACTGAAGACACCTTTTCCTCTCTTGATCACCACACGCTCCCCACAACCGCCCCATCTGTCTACTTGGAGCAGGTAGGACTGAAGACAGGCTGAAGATGTGGGTGGGCTGCACACACAGCACTGGGACAATAAGCACCAGAGCAGGCTTTCTTCTGCTCCCTGCCAACCTGGGCCTTAGAGCACCCACAGAAACCATGCCAAATGTTTGAGTCTGCCTGGCCACAGACCCGAAGCACGCTGACAGCACCATGCTGCAGCCAGTTCAGTTCAGTCACTCAGTCACGTCCAACTCTTTGCGAACCCACGGGCTCCCGGAGCTTACTCAAACTCATGTCCAGTGAGTCGGTGATGCCATCCAACCATCTCATCCTCTGCCGTCCCCCTTCTCCTCCCACCTCCAATCTTTCCCAGTGTCAGGGTCTTTTCAAATGAGTCAGTTCTTGCCATCAGGTGGCCAAAATACTGGAGTTTCAGCTTCAGCATCAGTCCTTCCAATGAATATTCAGGACTGATTTCCTTTAGGATGGACTGGTTGGATCTCCTTGCAGTCCAAGGGACTCTCAAGAGTCTTCTCCAACACAGTTCAAAAGCAACAATTCTCCAGCCCGCAAGTCACAGGCCTCCTGAGCTCAGCTTTCCTGTCTCCTCACAGCACTCACCTCTACTGTGCTCAGTCACTTGTGTAAGTCTCTGGTAACAGTGCCTCCTCCAAGACTAGGAGCCCCGCAAGGCAGGCAGGGACAGGGTCTGTCCTGATCCACACTCTATCTCCAACCCCACCCAGCCAGGGCCAGGCCCAGAGCTTTCATTAATTCAGGATGGGGGTGGCAAACAGAACCACAGCTTTGGAGCTCTGAGTTCTGCCAAGTGAAGGTGAAACAAAAAATCCTGCCTCCACTCACTCCACAAGTATGGCGCCCGTGCTGGGTCAGCACTGCTCTGGTCCCTGGGGGAGGCGGCAGAGACCAAAACGGCACTCCCTGCCCCGGGGGAATTTACAGGGGGGAGGGCGGGGGAGAGTGGACAGGCATTAAAACACAAACAAGTTAAACAAACAGGTGAGCTATACAGTACCACAGGATTTGACAAATATTGTGGAGAAAGCATACAAAGGACTAGGTGTGTGGCAGCTTCAGGGAGACCCGGGGGAGGGCGGTCCAGGCCAAGGAAAAACAGCACGGAGGTGTGGACTGTGTGAGACACAGCCAGGAGGTGGTCGGGGGAAAGCAAGGCGCCACGTGGCCACAGAGAAAGCCAGGGATCTGGCTGGGCAGGGCCTAGGAGGCCACTACACGGGCTGTGGCTAGGAATTCTCCAGCAGGACCGTGGTTAAGACTCGGTGATCTCACTGCAGGGGCCCGGGTTCAACCCCTGGTCAGAGAACTAAGATCTCAGGTACCACGTGGCACAGCCAAAACAAAAAACAAAAACCCCCCCCCGGGCTGTGGCTATTTCCTGGGGAGGGATGGGAACTGCCAGTGTGAAGAAGGAGCAGTATATGGAGCCCCGGCCCCAGCTGGGCCGGAGCTGTCCCCAGGAGAAGCACTGCGCACTGGCCTGACTCTCCTGCCACCTGCTTCCCTTGGGGACCAAAGGACCCACACCTCACAGATGGGGAACTGAGGACAGGAGGCTGCACAGAAGGGCACAGTCAACGGACGGGCTCACAGCAGCCCAGACCGAGCCTCTTCCCTTGCTCCCAAGAAACAGAGCCCCACCGACCCCAGCCAGCCCTCCCTTACCACCCTGGATGCCCTGCAGAACTGGGCCGCCCCTGACACACACAAGCACATCTGCGGGTGCACACACACAAACACACACACAGCCCCTACAGTCTGGCTGAGGGGCTCCTCCCTCTCACAGACATTGCTCCACATCGCCATCATCTGCCTGCTGCCCCAGCCACGAGGCGGGTGCTGGTAGTATGAGTCCCCACCTTATCCCTAGGGCACCTTGGAGCAAAGCCACAGGGTCCTGACCAGGGCCAGTGAGCACATTTACTGAGTGCTCACAGCAGGCCAGGCCTGGATGTGTATGACAATCCTGCCCGCACCCCTGTGAGATAGATGCTATGACTACCCATTCTTCTGAAGAAGAAACAGACCCAGTGAGAATAAACCGTGTGCCTAAGACTATAACGGCGGGCAGATGCAGACAAGAGAATTTTCTGTAATGATGCAAGCGTGGCTACCAGGGCTAGTCCAACTGAAGAACTAAATTCTCACTTTAATTGTAACTACTTAACTACCGCACAATTGCACTCATCTCACACGCTAGTAAAGTAATGCTCAAAATTCTCCAAGCCAGGCTTCAGCAATATGTGAACCGTGAACTTCCTGATGTTCAAGCTGGTTTTAGAAAAGGCAGAGGAACCAGAGATCAAATTGCCAACATCCACTGGATCATGGAAAAAGCAAGAGAGTTCCAGAAAAACATCTATTTCTGCTTTATTGACTATGCCAAAGCCTTTGACTGTGTGGATCACAATAAACTATGGAAAATTCTGAAAGAGATGGGAATACCAGACCACCTGATCTGCCTCTTAAGAAATCTGTATGCAGGTCAGGAAGCAACAGTTAGAACTGGTCATGGAACAACAGACTGGTTCCAAACAGGAAAAGGAGTACGTCAAGGCTGCATATTGTCACCATGTTTATTTAACTTATATGCAGAGTACATCATGAGAAATGCTGGACTGGAAGAAACAGAAGTTGGAATCAAGATTGCCGGGAGAAATATCAATAACCTCAGATATGCAGATGACACCACTCTTATGGCAGAAAGTGAGGAGGGGCTAAAAGCCTCTTGATGAAAGTGAAAGTGGAGAGTGAAAAGGTTGGCTTAAAGCTCAACATTCAGAAAACGAAGATCATGGCATCTGGTCCCATCACTGCATGGGAAATAGATGGGGAAACAGTGGAAACAGTGTCAGACTTTGTTTTTCTGGGCTCCAAAATCACTGCAGATGGTGACTGCAGCCATGAAATTAAAAGACGCTTGCTCCTTGGAAGGAAAGTTATGACCAACCTAGATAGCATATTCAAAAGCAGAGACATTACTTTACCAACAAAGGTTCGCCTAGTCAAGGCTATGGTCTTTCCTGTGGTCATGTATGGATGTGAGAGTTGGACTGTGAAGAAGGCTGAGCGCCGAAGAATTGATGCTTTTGAACTGTGGTGTTGGAGAAGACTCTTGAGAGTCCCTTGGACTGCAAGAAGATCCAACCAGTCCATTCTGAAGGAGATCAATCCTGGAATTTCTTTAGAAGGAATGATGCTAAAGCTGAAACTCCAATATTTTGGCCACCTCATGCGAAGAGTTGACTCATTGGAGATGACTCTGATGCTAGGAGGGATTGAGGGCAGGAGGAGAAGGGGACGACAGAGGATGAGATGGCTGGATGGCATCACTGACTCGATGGATGCGAGTCTGAGTGACCTCCGGGAGCTGGTGATGGACAGGGAGGCCTGGCGTGCTGCGGTTAATGGGGTCGCAAAGAGTCGGACACGACTGAGAGACTGATCTGATCTGAACATTTAAATAGCCCCTCATGGCCAGCGGCCAGCACAGTGGAGGTGCAGCACCAGGAGCCTGAAGGCAGGGGTGCGGGTGCGGGCGAGCACTACGGGGGGCTCAGCGGCCCGGGGCTCAATCATCCCAGGCTGCCGAGGAGCCTCTCCCACACGACACTGTCCCTCCCCAGCCCTGACCCTGACCCACTCACCCCAGAGTGAGACCCACACCCACACCTGCTCCTGTTCGATTCAAATCCCGACCACCACTTCCAGGCTGCAAGGGACGCTTCTCCGAACGTCAGCATTTTTGTTTACAAAACTGGATCCTAACACCAACCTGACCAAGCATTTATTTTGTTATTTCAAAAGATGCCTTTTTTGACAACCCAGGGTTGTCGTGGGAATCCCACGAGACATGCTGCAAGTACAGCTGACAATGAGGCCAGTGCTCTGGAAGACAGGCAGCAATTACACCACGGCGAACTCTTCCAAGTCAAGGCCAGCCTGAGCCTCAGTTAGCCAGAGCTATGGTGGAAGTGGCAGCTATGTTAATACTATTACTAGCGGGTTAAAAGGACTCACTCAGATGATTCATGACATGCCCATATTAACTTTTCAAAACTACCATCTAAATAAAAGCACACAGCTAAAAAAGGCAGACAACTTGCAGACACTACTCCAAAACTCAAGCTCAGCACCCCGCACTGGCACACCCGCCCCCCCCCCCCCCCCAGCTAGGTCTCTGGATGCCAGTTTGAGAAGCACAACCCTAGGGAACCCCAGGCCTGCCCAAACGACCCAGCGTCTGCCACCCTCCTCTCCTCCCCCAGCTCCAACACAGTGGCCTACTCTCGGGGTCCCCACCACATCAAGGCTCTCCCACCTCAGGGCCTTTCCCACACTCTACCCTGCCTGGCCATTTCTTCCTGGCAGTTCATCTCGTGGCCTGGATGCCTCGCCTCAGGTGGCCCCAAGGCCCTTCCCGCCAGGGCCAGCTGGGTCTCTGTCCCCTTCCCCGGGGCGCTCGCAGGGCACACTCCCTCTCTGCACCTGCCTCTAGCCCAGGCGCTGCTCCCTGGCGGCCAGAGCTGTACAGGCCACAAAGCGAGACACACAAACAACCGGACACACCGGACACAGCCATGGGCTGGCTCCAAAGCCACTCAGGAATCAGACTCCACGGCAGGGGGTAGGGGACGCCCTCACCCCTTCCCCCGGGCCTCTGTCAGGGGGAGGATGGGGCTGGCCAAGGTCAAGGCTCCATGGGCCTTAGCGGATAGAGACAGGCAGCTGCATGCCATCTCCCAAGCAGACATCGTATGGATCTAACTCAGTCATTTTCAGGACAACTGAGGCTTGCTTTGTGTCAGCTCTGTCTAGGAGGAGAGAAAGCAAAAAAAAAATGATCTTTAGACCAACAGTAGCAATCCCAGAAACAGAGGCCATGGCGTTGATCACAAGCAGAAGAGCCAGTCCTAAAAAGGTGGACTTGACCCTAGATAGAGCTGGGTTCAAATTTCACATCTGTCACCTACTAAAACTTTAACGTTGGGTAAAGCCGATAGATAACCTTCCAAGCCTTTGTCTGGGGAGAAGAGTTGCCCCAAGCTCCCAAGCTGTGCTGGGGAGCAGTGCCTGGCAGAGAGAGCCCACTCTGCCAGTTCTCAACAACCACACGGCATTCTATGCAGCACCATGCACCTCAATTTTCCATCCACAAAATGGGGGGACTGCTGCCTGCCTCACAGGCTGCTGTGTGTCTGAGGGAGCATACACACAGTGCTCAGAGCGTCTGCTGGGTGACGGGCATGATGAATATTCCTGTCCGGTGCCCTCCCTGGTGGGAGCCTCAGCTGACTGGCCTGCCACCCCTTCCCTGTCAACCCCCAGGCCCAGGCTGGCCGCATCCAGAACCCCCTTCTCCACTCTCAGGTACCCAGCCTGACAATCTCCAGCAAGAGCAGCTCAGATCTGCCGAGCACCTTCTCTGGACACGCTAGCTCCATGAACCCTCCCTCCAGGGCCTCTCGGCAGGGACAGCCCCCTTTCAGAGAGATGAAATGAGGCCCCAAGGCTACACGGCAACCGAGACAGGAGCCAGGAGCAGGGTTCACACCCAGGTTGGCTGCCCCCAGTCCGAACTCCTACACAACGACCCACAGATGATGAACACCCTGAGACTGGGCTGGAAAGGCCGGGGGCAGGGGTGGAGGGGAGGCAAGGGAGTGGCAGGCACCCCAGCCTGTTCGGAAAAGGGCCCACAAGGTGGCAAAGCAAGGCAGCCTTGGATTTCTGGCCTCACCCTTAGAAACAACATCTGCGGAGGCACTTCCTGGGCAGGACGCTGGGCCTGAGGAACCTCCTGCGGGAACCTGTGACATGCAGGCTCCCCTTGGCCAGCCCAGCTCACTGTCGCCCATCCCGCACCCAGGGCAGCCAGGCCTCAACGTGGGCGGGTGCCTGGGGGTGCCGAGCTGGGGGCCAGGCTGAGCTCCCACCCCAGCTCCCTCGCTCCCTCCCTCCTGGTCCTGCTCCCAGGGCAGTCTCCCCAAACTGGGCCTCTTGCTGCTTGGCTGGTTGTCCAGAGGAGCCTGCCACGGAACCACCCCACTGTGCAGCCCAGAGGCGCGGTGGCTGACAGTCTTCCACTGAGAGCTCTTGGGAAGTTGAAGAGAGGCCTAGGGAGGGGTGGGTGTCCCTGGAATCCCTGGAGGCTTGAAGATCAACTGCCAGACGCTCCCTTCCAATCCCCCTTCCCAAGGAACCGGAGGCCCAAGGACGTCTTCTTTGAGGGGCTCTGCTCTTTTCAGGAAGACACTCCAGACAGAGCCTAGGAAAATCAAGAGCCAGGCTCCTGCTTACCACACTAACCCTTAAATTCCAGGCTCAGGTGTGGGGTTAGACGTCCCCCTCACCCCTGGTTATCAAGCACCTTTCTGGGTTGGAGGGGAGGAGGGCCTTGGGAGCCACTCTGCCCAAATACAAAGCCTGTCAGTGTTGGGGGAACCAGCACAGGTTACCGGGGCTCTCCAGGCCTCAGTTCTCACTCCTGGGAGGTGGGAAAGTAAAGTTGCCCAGTCGTGTCTGACTCTTTGCGATCCCATGGGCTGTAGCCTACCAGGCTCCTCCATCCATGGGATTTTCCAGGCAAGAATACTGGAGTGGGTTGCCATTTCCTTCTCCAGGAGATCTTCCTGACCCAGGGATTGAACCTGGGTCTCCCGCATTGTAGGCAGACGCTTTACCATCTGAGCCACCAAGGAAGTCCAAGGGAGGTGGGAACCAGACCCAGTTCCTCCTCGGTCTGAGGGATCCTCACTCGCACGTCCTCCCACGGCTCTTCTCTGCGTCACCTCCCCTGGGAGGCCTTCTCAGATCATTCCAGCTAAGACATTAGGTCCCCACTCTCTCTTTCCCCTGAGTTCCATTCATTCCACTGAGAGCTCTGGGGAAGTTGATCAATTTGAAACATTAATCACAACTTGATTCCTATCACTGGCTTGCTTGCTGTGAACCTGCCTCCACTAGAAGGCAGGCCCCGCCATCCAAGTTCTAGAGCAGTGCCAGGAATGCTGCAGGCCCTCAGGGACATAAGCGGAGTGGAAGGCAGAACCCGCAGGTATAGTTTTTATCAGGCATTTCTGTTGTTCTCTGCTGTTGTTTGAGATTAGCCCAGCTGCTGGGTTGGGGAGGGTTGAGCAGAAGATCAGCCCATTGAGCCTCCCCCATGAGTCCCTTAAAGGGAACAGCCATGGGCCCTGGGGAACACGGTGTGAAAACCACAGAGGCAGCGACCATCAAGGTCTTCGCTCTTTCTCTAGCAGAGATTCTACTCAAGGGGGAAGTGGGAGGCCTGTGAAACTCCCTGACGGGCTCCAAAGTCCATCCCCACCCCAGGGAGAAGCCTGAGAACCTCTCAGATGGCAAAAGGCATCTTCTAACACCCTAAGTCTGCCCAAGCCACTCTTCAAGGTGGTCTGCGAAGCTCTGAGTGACCCTGCCTTCCCTCAGCCCCTGGCCTGGCCGCCCCCTGCACGGCCGCCCAGGCCTCTGTACAACCTACCTGCGCCTCACCAAGCCCTGTCCTTCCTGCGACTTCTGCGCTGTGGTTCCCCACACCCCCAGGCTGTTCCTTCTCCTCAGGTCACCTTGCCAATTGGGATTCGCTCAGAGGCTTTCCTGGAAGCCCATCACACCTGATTTTAATTGCCGAGCCCCTCCCCTGAATCTGCCCCTTGTTTATGCATCAAGTTCAGGGTTTACCTCCCTTAACTCCACAGAGGCAGAGCCTTCATCAAGTGCCCCTCTGTATCCCTGGCACCTGAAGAAATGCCGGGCACAGATCAGGTGTTCGATAAATGCTGGTGGATCAATGAAAACCTCTCACTTAGCTCAGCAATGCCTTCAGGATCACTGCCACGCTCCCCACCCCGGCCCACAAGGCAGCCTGGCCCCTGACTCCCACAGGCACTTCTGCTGCCCTCTGGGTTGGAGACTGCCCTTGTGCCTCTCGGCCTTCAAAGGGACTGCTCTCACCTGGGTTGAGGTGGTCACCAGCACTCCTCGGAGCTGTGGTGGTGGAGAGTCAATGAAAACACAGAGCAAAAGGGGTTCCGCAGAACCTGACATCTGGAGAGGAGCTAGAATTTCGGCCTCGGTGGGACTCTGGGCAGCAACGGTGGAAGACGGCAGGGACCTGGGGGATGCGTGTGCCAGTCTCTCACAGTATGCCCCTAGCCCTTAATCCTCCAGAACCTCAGTCTCCTCATCTGGAAAATGGAGGTGCTAATTTCAGCCCTGCCCTCCTCCTGGGGTTACCTGACAGGGCTCTTTAACCTGGGAAGGACCTGCAAAATCCTAGCAGAAAAAAATAAGAATTACAATTGTTAGGATCTCCTGAGGGTTCACTGTGTGTCCAGCCCTATTCTTAAATATTGATAACAGGAAACGTTTGCTGCAGGCTCACTGCTATACCTGCACGGTTACAAGTGCCTTCCACAAATTAACCTGTTTAACCTTCACAGCAACCTATGAGGAGGCACTCAGCCCATGACACAAGTGATGAAATGAGCTCAGGAAGACTGAGGACTTGCTCCCAGTCACACAGGCACCAAGGGGCAGGGCTGGACTTGAACCTGATGCTCTGAAGCACTTCATTACAGCTCTTCCCAGAGATTACAAACCAGGACACCAGACTCCTGGATTCTGGCTAGGCCAGGCCGGGGGACTGAATTCCAGGACAATGTCTGAGAGGGTTGAGGGTGGCGAGGTGGGGAAGGACAGATGCCCTCAGACTGCCACCAGAGCATTTATGCAGTGCCAGGCACGGTTCAAGAAGCTTCTCTTGGATTAATTGATGTGGTCCTCACAAAAGCCTGAGGTGGATGCTGCTCTAAGCCCACTGCATGGAGGTGAACACTGTGGCCCAAGATCACTCAACCAGCACGTGAAAGCACTAGAACGTGCACACGAGCCCTCCACGCCATCCTTGTGCAGGGACCTCACACACGGGTGCCCTGGTAACTGTGTCATCTCTCCTGCTTGTTCCCTCCCGGCTCCCAGCAGAGAGTCTGCCCCCAGTTAAAAGATGCCCTGGCTCAACTCTGAGGAGGAACCAAGTTTTACCTGCAAGCCCCGAAATTGCTGGGCTGGCTGCTGGCAGAGGGGCTCGAGGCAGCCCTAGGCCCCAAGGCTGAGGGGAAGAAAACACCCAAGGGTGCAGCTGGCTGGAGGCCTGAGGTGACTGAGCCCCACCCCACCCCACCCCACCCCCACCCAGCCACAAGCTTGGGGACCTAGTGACTGAAGAATTTGTTCAAACCCCAGTCTGGCCCCCAAGCGTCTGACAGACCTGGGAGAAAGCAATTCCTCCTCCGAGCCCCAATTTTCTGACTCTGAAAAATGGACAGAAACCCCACATCCACCCTTGGGTTCAACGAAACCACTGTTCCAGTTACACGCCGGCAAGAGGTTCACTCTGAGGCCAAACCAGGCCAGGGGTGCACTTCCCAGCTCTACCACTTCCACCTTTGAGCTGTCGAGCAAATCATTTTACTTCGTAGCAAGCGTCTCAGTTTCCTCACCTGTAAAATGGGTATCACACTGCTGCCTAGCTCATAGGAGTGTATAAAACGGGAAGAACTGTATCTACCCCATGGGTGTGTTTGGAGGTTTGAATGAGGTCACGTGTGTAAACAGCCTGTCATGTGCCTGACAGGTTGAGTGTTCAATAAAATTCCCGAACTCTGGAGCTGATTGGCTACTCTGTGCCTCAGTTTCCCCTTCTAAAATGGAGATCATGGCAACAGAACACAAAGTTCTAGGATGTGAGTATCCTGCAAGTTAACCCTTGTGAAGCATTCTAAACAGAATGCGCTCAACAGGCACTGACCTCACGATTATTGTTTTGACTACTGCTGTTAATCCCTACTGCTGTGAATCCCATCAGGCAAACCCTCTAAACGTTAGCAGACCAAAAGAAGAAACCCCCAGTGCAGAGAAATTCTACACAGCAGTCACCATGGCCTCACAGAGGCTCAGGGACCATTCTCTCCAGCAACCACAACCCATGGAAGCCAGTCAGCTTGGAAGCTGACGGTGTGGACAAGAGCGACTGTCTGCCCGCTTCCACCACATCACCAGCCCACATTAGCTGGGTCATTGAGGGATTACAGCCAGCCCTCCGGGAACTCCAGACCCAGGGCAAAGGTTATGGAGCAAGCCAAGGTCACAGGCTGGCCTGAGGAGCAGGGGCAGTGGCCTCACGACTGGGGCGGGCTGCTCCAAGCTCCCACCCAGAAATCAGTGAGAAACCAGATTCGTGGGGTAGCTGCCCCCAGTCCTTTAGAGCAGCCTTCCTCCCTGGGTCAGTGCGGGCTGGGGCACCCCCCGCCCAAGTCCCCTTGGCCTATGGAGAGAGGAACAGCTGGGAAAACAGCACTCAGCCTCACTGCCGCCTAATGGTGAAGCCAACTGTTAATCGCCTGGTGGGGAGTGTAAACATGATGGGCGGCAGGACTGCTAACCAAGGAGACACGACCATGTGTCTGGCCTTTGGCCAGGATGGAGGGGCCCAGACACCAGCACCCACCACCAATCACTATCAGCCCAGAGGTCCTGATGGATATTTTCTCTGAGGAGAGTAAACAAGGTTGAAAGGCAGTCATGGAGGGCTTAATGACGCCTAGGACTCTTGCTGAGCCCAAGTGGCTTCCAAATGCAAGGAAAAGGGTGCTCAGAATCCCAAGGATAAAGACGTCCCCAGCCACCCTGCCTTCAGGAAGAGGTGGCCCTCAAAACACTCCTTCCTCCCAAGTCTTAAGCAGGTCCAGGGTCACAGGTCCTCAAATCCAAACTTCATAACCCCTCCCCTCCCTAATATGGAGCCGAAAGCTCAGAAAACAAGTGCCGTCTAAGACGTCTCCCCACCCCCCCCCCCCCCACCCCCCAGCTAAAACCACGGCAAGAATCTGCCACAGGTGTCCCACACACCTTAAAATATAGTTTAATAATATGCAAAGGTTCTAGGGTAGAGAGCAGCCCCACTGACATTCCAGTTCCCCCGAAAGTCAACAATAAGTTCAATAAAAGTGATTCCCCCTCCAACTCAGTGTAAACTCCAAGCACCACCCACACAACACAGAAGACAGAACCCCTTCCTCATCGCTCGGCATTACAGGACTCCCACAGTGCTCCCCTAAAACACCCCTTGAGCCCGGGTCCCCGCCCCGCGCGGTCCCTCAAGATCACAAACATCCCAGCTCTCCTCTGATACCGCGCGGCTCTACTTCTAAGGATGGCTCCCCACCCCCCCGCTCCAGGACCTCAGTGGTACAACCCAGAGGGCGCTACCTCAGCCACACTTGGTACAGCCCCCTCCCCAGAAGCGCCCACCTCTCCTAACACGCTCTAGGAACCGTCCCCGCAGCCCCGAATAGGTACAGCCCCCTCCACCGGGTGAGGCGCGCCCCCTCCAAGGCGCCGCACCCGCTCGCCCAGCGCGCCGTCCCTCCCGGCACAGTAGCTCAACGCCCAGCCCGCACACGCCGGGGGTCTGCGGCCCCCAGCCCTCCAGAGGGTCGGTCCCCGCTCTTTGATGTGCGCCCCCTGCCGCCTCAGTGGTACAACCCGCCGCCCCCGCTCCCGCCCCCTCAGGGCCAGTCCCACCGCCCCCGCGCGGTCACCCCCACTCCGTCCCGGAAAGGGGGGCTCAAGGACCACGGTCCCCGCCCGGCGGACGCCGGTGGTACGACCCAGGGCGGCTTTGCGGGGGGCGGTGGGGGGGTCCGGACGCGACCATCGCGGGGGAGGGGGCGCGCTCGGGGACACGCGCTGGCGCACTCACCTGTCACCGCCCGCCGCCCAGCCTCGCAGGCGGGGTTCTCCTCCTGCCCATCGCCACGCTGCGCTTGATCCCGCTCCTTACGTTTCCTGGAGGCGGCGGCAGCGGCGGCAGCGGTGGCAACGCCTTCGCGGAGCCAGGCCCAACGGCTCGCGCGGCGCGGCCCCCCGCCCCCTCCCCCCAGCCCCCGCTTACCGCCCCCTCCCACCCTCTGGACGGAAATACCGCCTTCTCCCGCCACAAACAGGAACTGACGTAAGGCAGGGAGCGAGGGACTCCAAAGAGCGCTAGAGCGCAAGCGCAAGATGGCGGAGGTGGCGGCTCTAGAGAAGGGCGCCTGCGTACAGTAGTCGGCAAGGTTGAGCCGGCGTGGGCCTGGGATGTGCCTCACGCAGGCGCCAGACGGGAAAAAGGAAAAAAAGAATTGCGCAGGCTCAGTAGGACTCTGACGCCTGCTGTCCCTAGAGGCTGGCTGGCCGCGGTGATATTGCCCGGCATCCCCTGGTCCTTATTTACATACGCTTTGATCTCGCTTTACTCCTTCCTCGTCTTTAGTCCAGGTTCCTAAGCTCTTAAAGAGCCCGGGAGCGGGCGTTAGGCAGGGTTTCCTTTTCAGTACACCTCCTCGTGGTTGAGCACAGGCTCTGAAGCCGCACAAACCCAGCTTTGCATTTCCTTGCTGGTAGCTGTGGGCAGAAGGCTTGACCGTTTTCTGTGCCTCAGTAGCCACAGATGCAAAATGGAAACAATCATAGTTGCGTCACTGGACTACTGGACTGTTTTACGTAAACAACGGTTTATATCAATTAACACATGCTATGACTCCAAAATATTATTCCTGTCTGCCCATCATATACATCCAATGAAATATGGGAATGTAACTTTTTTACGGGCTAACTTGGGCCTCCAAAGGAAATCGCCCTGTAAAAGTAAAACTGCACAGATCCTAGCCCTTTTATTAACTAGAGTAGTAGACAGCCGTGACACATCTGGCACCCCGGTCCCTGCTCTCTCATAGGTTGGGTGGGGCTTCCTACCTTCTGATTTTGGGCTCCAGTAATCCCACATAGCTTCGCAAGTACGCATTAGTTAGTGCATACTTCTAGAAAGTCTGGCTGGGAGTTGAAAAATCCTGAGTCTACCTAAGTCTGCAAGAGTGTTTCAGGCAAAGTCCTGCTCAAGAGTGTGTGTGTGTGTGTGTGTGATTCAGTCGTGTCTCTTTGTGACCCTGTGTGTCTTCAGTCGTGTCTGACTCTTTGTGACCCCGTGGACTGTAGCTCACCAGGCTCCTCTGTCCATGAGATTTCCTAGGCAAGAATACTGGAGTAGATTGCCGTTCCCTACTCCAGGAATGGAACCTGTGTCTTCTGGGCCTCCTGCATTGGCAGGTGGATTCTTTTTCTCCACGCCTTCTGGGAAGCCCCAGCTTCCCCAGAGGTAAACCAAATGCTGGAACCAGCCCTTGCTAATAGGTTTCCAGCTTGGAACTCGCTGCTCTGTGTTCCTCCTTATTCCTGGCCTTCCCCATCACACCCTGACCAGTGCTTCCCCCACCACAGCCCTGATCATTTTAGTCTCTCACTGTGTGGTAACAGATCTGTCTCCTCCACTGCCCAGAAGGCCCCAGGAGGGAGAAGTCTAGGACTAACTTAGCCATCACTGTGTACCTAACACTGCCCAGCAAAGGTCCTGGCACAGAATGGGCTCTTGAGGAGTATTTGTTTCAAGAAGTAGTCCTGGGATTTCCCTGGACTGGAAGTGGTTAAGAATCCGCTTTCCAATGCAGAGGACTCAGGTTCAGTCTCTGGTCTGGGAACTAAAATTCCACCTGCAGTGAAACTAAGCTCGCGTGCCACAACTAGAGAGAAGCCTGCAGGCCAAAATGAAGACCCTGAGTGTCGGAAGGGAAGGTCCAAAATCCCACATGCCACAAGGAAGACCCAACAGGGCTAAATAAATACATAAATATTTTTTAAAAGAAAGAAAAAGCTAATACATTAAAAAAAAATTTTTTTTTTTAAGTAGCTCTTCTGCTCTGCTCTAGGCTCAAGACTGCTGTGGCCTACCCTCTTTACTCCTCTCTATGATGAACAGCACATAGCCCATTCCCCTACCTCTAAGTCTTCCTGGAGTAACCTGAATCCCACCCCTCCTGGGACACAGGGTGGATCACAACGCACAGAGACCTCCCTGAAAGCTCCCATTTGCTTGTGTCTGAACTTGTTGGGGCACTAGTAGTCAAGGGTGTGTGTGTGTGTCTGGTCAGCTGCCTCCAACTGTTTGGGACCCCATGGGCTATACCCTGCCAGGCTCCTCTCTCCTTGAGATTCTTCAGGCAAGAATACTGGAGTGGGTGGCCATCCTCCTCCAGGGGATCTTCCCAACCCAGGGATCAAACCCAAGTCTCTTGCATTGGTAGGCTGGTTCTTTACCACTAGTGCCCCTTGGGGTGCCAGTAGTCAAGGGTAATGCCTTTCAAACTATTTTAATACCTGGTAGGAATTCCCTGGGGGTCCAGTGGTTAGGATTCAGTGCTTTGACTACTGAAGCGCAAGTTCAGTCCCTTTTTGGGGAACTAAGATCCTGCAAGTCATGGTACAGCCAAAGAAACCCTAGTACACAAAGGTGTATACTTGTAATCTCATGAAACACAAGTATCACCAAATACTATTTACCCTTATGTATGATCCACTCTAGGGCTTCCCCTAGAGTGGCTCAAGCAGTAAACAGTCTGCCTGTAATGCAGGAGACACAGGGAACATGGGTTTGATCCCTGGGTGGGGAAGATCCCCTGGAGGAGGAAAGGGCAACGCACTTCAGTATTCTTGCCTGGAAAATCCCATGGACCGAGGAGCCCAGTGGGCCACAGTCCATGAGGTCACAAAGAGTGGGACACAACTGAGCAAGCATGCACTTATGATGCACTCTGGTATTTAATTTTTGTTTTCAGTGCCATTTGAGACCCTGCTGAACTGATTTTCTGACCCACTATTGGCTTGTGCCTTGCAGTTTGAAACAAACTAGTCTGGGGGTGAACAATACGCATTGGCTTTGGAAATATAGACAGGCCCTAGTTCCAATCATGCCTCTCCTGTGTCCTTGCCAGAATCCCTTCACTTCTCTGAGCCTGCCTTTCCTCATTGCAAAACAGCAGCAATAGAACTTACTTAGCAGTCATTACAGGCTAGGTTCTGGGGGCCGGGGGTGGGGGGTGTCTTTTTTATTTATTCAGCTGTGCTGGATCTGTTGTGGCACTCAGATCTTCCATCTTCCTTGGGGCATGCAAACTCTTAGTTGCGGCATGTGGGATCTAGTTCCCTGACCAGGGACGGAACCCGGACTCCCTGCATTGGGAGCACAGAGTCTTAGCCACCGGACCACCAGGGACGTCCTCCGGGTTTTGTTCTTGACACGGTCCCCCACAATGACGACGGTCCCCCCCGCCCCGCTGCTGTCAACACAGTCTTGGAGGTTAAGTACCACGGGCTTGCTCAGGGTCCCAGGGCACGTTAGGGGTGAAGGTGGGATTTGAACCCAGGCAGTCCGGTATAAGAGCCTGTGCTTTGAACTCGTGAAAAATGGAAAGTAATGGCCTACTTCTGTCCCTTGTGTAGCTTTAACAAACCACTTAATTACTGTGTGAGGGCTGCAGTCTCTCAATTTCCACATCAAGGGTGATTGAGGAGAAAATTTCCTAAAACCCCAAATTGTTCTCTACCCTCTAATCTATTCTGTAAACTTCCCGCCTATGACTATAAATATGGGCTGCACAGGCAACTTTCCTGGAGAGAAGGGCCTGGAGCGTCTCATCTGGAGCCTGCTCAAAGGCCTACTGATTCAGAAAAAATGAAGAAGAATCTTGCCCTGAGGGATGAAGAAGGCATCTCCTCAAAATCCCCTCCTGTCCCCAGAAAGTAGAACTGAGTCCCTCACGTCCATTTCAACCCTTTTCAGAGATTGGGCTTCTGACGGTGACGGGGCAGGCTGCCTGGGCCAGCCACAAAGAACCTCTTGGTAGGGACTTCCCTGGTGGCCAATGGTTAAGAATCTGCCTTCCAATGTAGGGGACATGGGTTCAATCCCTGGTCTGGGAACTAAGATCCCACATGCTGTGGGGTAACGAAGCCCACCACACACTGCAACAGCCGAGCCTGCACACCACAACTAGAGAGTCCGTGCGCTGAAACAAAAGATCCTGCATGATACAGTGCGTGGCCCCCAAAATAAATATTTTTTAAAAAAGAACCTCCTGGTAGCCCCAAATAGGGTGACTTCCACTCTACCCCATAAGAGCTGGGGGGCAGTGTCTATGCTTGGCAGTGGTGGGGATGGCCATTGGCAAGTGTACCCTCCTTGCTACATGAGTAATCAGGGGATACAAGCAGCAAGACTTAAGATTTCCCCCTTTCTTCATCCTAAGCAGAGCATTTTCAGAGGAGAAAGTCCATAGTATTGGTCAGATTCTCAAAGAAGTCTGGCACTGTTAAAAAAAAAAAAAAAAGTTTTTTATTTAAAAGACTTTCCCATGTTATACAGAAATGTTGAAATAATATCTTTGACTCCCCAGCCAGAAGTTACTAAGCCCCACCCTAAGCGCTACTGTGTTGGAAAGATCCTTTTAGAGTCATTTTAAGTGTTTGGCAGTAGTACAGATAAGCCTCAGGGCTTCTGTAAATGTTGGTTCCAATTTTTTTTTATAAAATGTTTTATCTTCAAAAATTCTAATGAAAGATACCATGAACCATGCACATTCAACTTTTGTTTTGACCACACCACACAGCACGTGGGATCTTAGTTCCCCGAACAGGGATCAAACCCGAGTCCCTGGCAGTGGAAGTGCAGAGTCTTAATCACTGGACCTCCAGGGAAGTCCCAACATTCAACTTTTTAACACATCAGAGATTTCCTAAACGTTTGAGGTGAGGCTAAATGTGCTTTTCTGCAGACCTTGGGATGACTTTCTCTACTCTCAGAAAGGGTGAATGCCTTACTGGTCTGCTCTGACATACACATGGCTTTTCATATTGTGAAATAAAAGCCGAAGACCTCACCATTGTCTTCAGAGACCTGTGTGAGCTCCCCTGGCCATCGGCCTAACTTGATCTCAAGCTTCTCTCGCCCTTGACCACCATATCTTAGACACACTAACCTTTTCTCTGCCCCACCAAAAAGACAAGCATGTTCCCACCTCAGGGCCTTTGCACTTGCTGTTCCTTTTACCTGGACTGGTCACCCTCCCTGATCCTGATCTTTGCAGGACTGACTTCTGTCTTTCAGAACTCAGTTCAAATCTCACCTCTTTAGAGAGGCTTTCCCTGGTCACTCTGAACCCAAAAGAGCTATGCTGTCCCTCCTTTTCAGCATATTTGAATTCTCTACCTAGCGCTTAACACTAAAGAAAAAAAATTTTTTTTTTTATTTTGTAACCGTCTTCCCCCAACACTGGAACATAAACTTGCCCATGAGGGCAAAGGCTTTGTCTTGGACTGTATTCCCAGTGTCTAGAACATTGCCTACACACTGGTTGAGACCCGGGGAATCAATAAATATTTGTTGACTGAATGTGGTTTTGATTAGGAAGGTTAAAGCTCTGTACAATGTCACGAACCTCATTCCATAGTTCATCAGGCACTCTATCTATCAGATCTAGGCCCTTAAATCTATTTCTCACTTCCACTGTATAATCATAAGGGATTTGATTTAGGTCATACCTGAATGGTCTAGTGGTTTTCCCTACTTTCTTCAATTTAAGTCTGAATTTGGCAATAAGGAGTTCATGGTCCAAGCCACAGTCAGCTCCTGGTCTTGTTTTTGCTGATTGTATAGAGCTTTTCCATCTTTGGCTGCAAAGAATATAATCGATCTGATTTTGGTGTTGACCATCTGGTGATGTCCATGTATAGAGTCTTCTCTTGTGTTGTTGGAAGAGGGTATTTGCTATGACCAGTGCATTTTCTTGGCAAAACTCTGTTAGTCTTTGCCCTGCTTCATTCCGTATTCCAAGGCCAAATTTGCCTGTTACTCCAGGTGTTTCTTGACTTCCTACTTTTGCATTCCAGTCCCCTATAATGAAAAGGACATCTTTTTTGGGTGTTAGTTCTAAAAGGTCTTGTAGGTCTTCATAGAACCGTTCACCGCTTCTTCAGCGTTACTGGTTGGGGCATAGATTTGGATTACTGTGACACTGAATGGTTTCGTGACATTGTACAGGAGACAGGGATCAAGACCATCCCCATGGAAAAGAAATGCAAAAAAGCAAAATGGCTGTCTGGGGAGGCCTTACAAATAGCTGTGAAAAGAAGAGAAGCGAAAAGCAAAGAACAAAAGGAAAGATATAAACATCTGAATGCAGAGTTCCAAAGAATAGCAAGAAGAGATAAGAAAGCCTTCTTCAGCGATCAATGCAAAGAAATAGAGGAAAACAACAGAATGGGAAAGACTAAGGATCTATTCAAGAAAATCAGAGATACCAAAGGAACATTTCATGCAAAGATGGGCTCGATAAAGGACAGAAATGGTATGGACCTAACAGAAGCAGAAGATATTAAGAAGAGGTGGCAAGAATACACAGAAGAACTGTACAAAAAAGAGCTTCACGACCCAGATAATCACGATGGTGTGATCACTGACCTAGAGCCAGACATCCTGGAATGTGAAGTCAAGTGGGCCTTAGAAAGCATCACTACGAACAAAGCTAGTGGAGGTGATGGAATTCCAGTGGAGCTATTCCAAATCCTGAAAGATGATGCTGTGAAAGTGCTGCACTCAATATGCCAGCAAATTTGGAAAACTCAGCAGTGGCCACAAGATTGGAAAAGGTCAGTTTTCATCCCAATCCCAAAGAAAGGCAATACCAAAGAGTGCTCAAACTACCGCACAATTGCACTCATCTCACACGCTAGTAAAGTAATGCTCAAAATTCTCCAAGCCAGGCTTCAGCAATATGTGAACCGTGAACTTCCTGATGTTCAAGCTGGATTTAGAACAGGCAGAGGAACCAGAGATCAAATTGCCAACATCCGCTGGATCATGGAAAAAGCAAGAGAGTTCCAGAAAAACATCTATTTCTGCTTTATTGACTATGCCAAAGCCTTTGACTGTGTGGATCACAATAAACTGTGGAAAATTCTGAAAGAGATGGGAATACCAGACCACCTGATCTGCCTCTTGAGAAATCTGTATGCAGGTCAGGAAGCAACAGTTAGAACAACAGACTGGTTCCAAATAGGAAAAGGAGTACGTCAAGGCTGTATATTGTCACCATGTTTATTTAACTTATATGCAGAGTACATCATGAGAAATGCTGGACTGGAGGAAACACAAGCTGGAATCAAGATTGCTGGGAGAAATATCAATAACCTCAGATATGCAGATGATACCACCCTTATGGCAGAAAGTGAAGAGGGGCTAAAAAGCCTCTTGATGAAAGTGAAAGTGGAGAGTGAAAAGGTTGGCTTAAAGCTCAACATTCAGAAAACGAAGATCATGGCATCTGGTCTCATCACTACATGGGAAATAGATGGGGAAACAGTGGAAACAGTGTCAGACTTTATTTTTCTGGGCTCCAAAATCACTGCAGATGGTGACTGCAGCCATGAAATTAAAAGACGCTTACTCCTTGGAAGGAAAGTTATGACCAACCTAGATAGCATATTCAAAAGCAGAGACATCACTTTGCCAACAAAGGTTCGCCTAGTCAAGGCTATGGTCTTTCCTGTGGTCATGTATGGATGTGAGAGCTGGACTGTGAAGAAGGCTGAGCGCCGAAGAATTGATGCTTTTGAACTGTGGTGTTGGTGAAGACTCTTGAGAGTCCCTTGGACTGCAAGGAGATCCAAGCAGTGCATTCTGAAGGAGATCAGCCCTGGGATTTCTTTGGAAGGAATGATGCTAAATCTGAAACTCCAGTATTTTGGCCACCTCATGCGAAGAGTTGACTCATTGGAGAAGACTCTGATGCTGGGAGGGATTGAGGGCAGGAGGAGAAGGGGATGACAGAGGATGAGATGGCTGGATGGCATCACTGACTCAATGGATGTGAGTCTGAGTGACCTCCGGGAGCTGGTGATGGACAGGGAGGCCTGGCGTGCTGCAGTTCATGGGGTCACGAAGAGTCGGACACGACAGCGACTGATCTGATCTGATCTGAAAGCTCTGTACTGGGGTGAATTTTACTTCAGGTCTGAGCTTGTCTGCTCACAAAAAAATATTTGAACAAATAATAATAATCCATTAACCTTTATGTACGAATTCTCATATATCAGGCACATGCTGGAAACTATATCCATGACCTTCTGAATATGTTCCTGTGGGTAGAAGTCTCTGTAAGGCCTATTTTGCAGAAGTAAACATAGGCCCAGAGAGGGAAAGCCTCAGGAAAAATATCATGTAGCCAGAATGTTGTGGCGCCCAGATCCATTCCCAAAGATGTCTCAGGCCAAGACCACTCTTTTACCCACAGCACTGGACTTCACATGCATGGATCCAGATTTGAGAGATGGCGAAATCTCATTTCAATGCTAATTAAAGTATGTGGGTTTGAACATAAGTATTTAATAAAACATAGTTTCCCATATTATTAAGAAAAATTAAGATGATGTGAATATCACTGGATTTCTTTTTAGGTCATCAGGAAGGGACTCATTTCACAGCAGCCCAACAGGATGATTTATAAAATGCTATTCACGCTGCTGCCACAAGATGGCACCACATGAGCCGGCCATCCCTCGGGAACCCAGCTGTCTAGCAGGCTGCAAGCCTTCCTGGAGAAAGTTGGACCTTGAGGCTGTTATGGAAACATTCACTGTTTGAAAGGAAACTCTGACATGACACCTAAACGCAACACGTGATTGGAACTGGATTTTGAGCCAGGGAAAAACATGGCAATAATGAACACTACAGGAACGGTAGATGAAACTAGAATATGAACGTGGGTTTAGATAAGAAGAGCATTGTATCCTTGTTAAATTTCTTGGTTTCGATAGTTGTACTGTGCTTATGAAAGAAAATATTCTTGTTCTTAGGAAATACACACTGAAGTATTGTGAGGTAATGGGACATGATGTTCAAGTGAACTCTCAAATTGTTCAAAACCACACTCTGTGTGTGTGTGTGTGTGTGTGTGTGTGTGTGTGGAGATGCGCTTATGGAGATGGGGAGGGGGAGAAGAGAGAATGGAGCAGTTGGCAAATCTGGCTGAAGAGTACATAGGAAGCACTTGTTCTATTCCTGCTACTTTGTTATTAATTTATAATTAAAATAAAGAGTAACCCCTAAAGCTCTTTTTTGTAGTCAATGAGAATGTCATTAAAGGGTTCTTTAGGTGGTGGTGCTAATGCTGATGCTGAAAATCATCCGTTTCAGAGACAGATGAGAAAACCACACTGCACCAGGCACTGTTTGAGCCCTTCACAAGAACTGACTCGTTTAGTCCTCACAATTAGGTGCTACTATTACTCTCACTCTAGTGAAGGGGAAACCAGAGCTCAGAGAGGTTGAGCAACTGGCCCAAGATCACACAGTTGCTCTTAATCAAAACAGCTCAAGCTCTTAATCATAACAGACCATAAAGAAGGCCAAACTAGGGGACTTCCCTGGTGGCTCAGTGGTTAAGACTTTGGGCCTCCAATGCAGGGGGTGCTGGTTCTACCGCTGTTCGATGAACTAAAACCCCACATGCCCCTTGGTGTAGCTGAAAAGTAAAAAGAAAACAAGAAAGAAGGCCACCCAACGGCTGCCAGGATATGCTATGCTGGTTATTTAGGAACAAGCACTGAATTAATGAGGGAGCAGCAAAGGTGACTTAGCAGCAGCAGCAGTGACTGAGGAGAGGGCAATGGCAACCCACTCCGGTGTTCTTGCCTGGAGAATCCCGGGATGGGGGAGCCTGGTGGGCTGCGGTCTATGGGGTCGCACAGAGTCGGACACGACTGAGCGACTTAGCAGCAGCAGAGAAGGCAGCTCTAGGGGAAAACCTTGGGACAATGAATGTAGGTTTATGTGTTCATGGACCTCTGCCTCAACCTGACATTCAAATCTATGTAAAAGTCAGCCTTGAATTACGCAAGGTTTAGCCGAAGTAAAATAGGGAAATAAAATGGCTGTTTGTTCTGATGTGCCTAAATCTGTTAGCTAGTAATACTGGAGGAGAAATTAAGAGCCTTCCTCAAACAAATCTGATTATATTTAATATTTACTTTTAAATACACAAATAGCATAAATTCAAACTTATAAGACATAGGTGCATTCCCTTTGCCCTTGCAATTTAGCACCTAGATATTTACGCTCTGGATATGTTCACATATGGGCAAACAGTGGTGTGCATAAGAGGTGCTGTTTGTGATAGAAAAAGACTCGGAAACCACCTAAATGTTCATGATAAGGAATTAGTTTCAAAGGTTCATCCACACAAGAGAATGCTATGCAGTTAGTTTAAAAGGAAGCCTCTTTCCAATAAGGACATTACTGCTACTGCTAAGTCACTTCAGTCATGTCCAACTCTGTGCGACCCCATAGACGGCAGCCCACCAGGCTCCCCCGTCCCTGGGATTCTCCTGGCAAGAACACTGGAGTGGGTTGCCATTTCTTCCTCCAATGCATGAAAGTGAAAAGTCAAAGTGAGGTCGCTCAGTTGTATCCGACTCTTAGCGACCCCATGGACTGCAGCCTACCGAGCTCCTCCATCCATGGGATTTTCCAGGCAAGAGTACTGGAGTGGGGTGCCATTGCCTTCTCCATAAGGACATTAAAACATGTTTAAATCATTAGCCATCAGATCAGATCAGTCGCTCAGTCGTGTCTGACTCTTTGCGACCCCATGAATCACAGCACGCCAGGCCTCCCTGTCCATCACCAACTCCCGGAGATATCATTTGATACCCACTCAGATGGCAATGCAGGAGCCACAGGAGACATGAGTTCGATCCCTGAGTCAGAAGATCCCCTGGAGAAGGGCATGGCAACTCACTCCAGTATTCTTGCCTGGAGAATCCCATGGACAGAAGAGCCTGGCAGGCTACAGTCCATGGGGTCGCAAAGAATCAGACATGACTGAAGCAACTTAGCACGCACGCACACAGGACGGCAATAATCGAGAAGACAGATAATCAAGTGTTGCCAAGAATACAGAGAAACTGGAACTCTCATACACTGCTGCTGCTAAGTCGCTTCAGTCATGTCCGACTCTGTGCAACCCCATAGACAGCGGCCCACCAGGCTCCCCCGTCCCTAGGATTCTCCAGGCAAGAACACTGGAGTGGGTTGTCATTTCCTTCTCCAGTGCATGAAAGTGAAAAGTGAAAGTGAAGTCACTCAGTCGTGTCTGACTCTTTGCGATCCCATGGACTGCAGCCTACCAGGCTCCTGCGTCCATGGGATTTTCCAAGCAAGAGTACTGGAGTGGGGTGCCATTGCCTTCTCCTCTCATACACTACTAGTGGGCAAGTAAAATGGTACAGTCACTTTAAACAGTCCGGCAGTTCCTAAAATGGTTAAAAATAGAATTAACTTATGATCCAACAATTCTACTCCTAGGTATATACACAAAAGAATTGAAAACATACGTCTACACAAAATTTGTACATAAATGCTCACAGCAGCATTATTCGTAATAGCCAAAAGGTAGAATCAACCATCAACTGGACAAACAAAATGTGTTATATCCATACAACGCAATAATATTCATCAGTAAAAAGAAACGAAGTACTGCAACGTGGATGAACCCTGAAAACATGCTAAGTGAGAGAAATCAGACACAAAATGCCACATATTGTATGAACCCATTTCTATAAAATGCCCCCAAGAGGCAAGTCTCTGTAGACAGCAAATTAGTAGTTCCCAAGGGCTTGGAGCAATGGCATGTGGGGCAGAGCATGGTAGGACTTGGGGATTTGATGCTTCAGGAGTATGGGTGTTTCTTTTCAGGATAATGAAAATACTCTAAACTTATGGTGTGTGCACGCGTGCTCAGTCGCGTCTGATTCTTTGGGACCCTACGACTGTAGCCCCCTAGGCTTCTCTGTCCATGGGATTATCCAGGCCAGAATACGGGAGTGGGTTGCTGTTCCCTTCTCCAGGAGATCTTCCCAGCCCAGGGATGGAACCCACACCTCCTACATCTCCTGCACCGGCAGGCAAACTCTTTACCACTGAGTCACCTGGGAAACCCCAAATTATGGTGATGGACACACAGTTCTGTGAACACGAGTCATTGACACATGAGCTTTAAATGGGTGAATTGTCTCGTATGTAAATTATATCTCAATAAAATGTTTTTAAGTTGTTTATGTACTGATATGCAATGATCTCCAAGATATAAAGTATTAATAATTAAAAAAAGCAAAGTATAAAACTATCACATATGGTACCATCTGAGTGGGAAAAAAATATAGTTACGTTTGTAAATGAAATGTTTCTGGAAGGACACATAAGACCCCAATAATGCTGATGGCTTCTGGAGAGGAAAACTGGATGGCTGAGGGATCTACAGTAGGAGAGAGAGAATTGCTATTTTTTAATTGCTCTCAGGTACCCAGAGAGCATTAACACAATGGACACCTGGGTGCCCACAGCTTTAAAACCACTCCCATACTGCTGGACCCTATGCGCACCCCTCCAATCACAGTCCATCCCACCCTAGAAGGGGTCTACTATCCTTCACTTGGAATTTATCATCCCCATGCACTGGCTGCATTTACTACACTCTTAAGTATCTGTAACCAATACACATTATTTTGCTTTTTTGGTTGTTGTTGGCTGTGCAGCTTGTGGGATCTCAGTTCCTTGACCAGGGACTGAATCCAGGCCACAGCAGTGAAAGCCCAGAGCACTAACCACTTAGGCAACCAGTGAACTCCCTATTTCGCATATCTTTAAACTACACATATTCTTCGGTAGTTTGCTTTTACCACTCAACGTTTTGCTTTATTCATATTGATATGCACAACTTTAGTTTTCATTGAATATCCACACTCAATACACGGTACATTCAGGATTGACGTGTAATTTTTCAAGATGATCTCTCATCCCTCTTCTTACAATGAGACACTGCCTTTCCTGTCTTGAGAGCCATGGCCTGTGGTCCCTCTTGTATCTGGGCAGGCTAGTCTGCGGCAGAAGTGAAGCAAGGTGACTTCCAGTGCTAGGTTAGAAAAGGCAACACATTTTTCCCTGACTCTTGAGAAGAGTGTGCTTTGAATCCAGCTGCCATGTTGTAACAAAGCCCAGGTCACATGGAGGGGCCACATGCAGGCACCCTGGCTGACAGCCCACGCTGAGACATTACCTCAGTACCAGCACTGGCCAACCACCAGACAACTGAGGAGGCTTTCAAGAGAACACCAGCCCCAGCCAAGATCTTACCCCAAGCACATGAGAGCCCCAAGTTACAACAGTCTAACTGAGCATAGTCAACCCCCCATAACCACAGGAAATGATTACTGATTTAAGCCACTAAGTTTTGAGGTGCTCCACTACGCATTAGGTAACTAGAATATATACGCTACAATCTGCCCATTCTCCAGCTGACGGATATCTGGGTTGTTTCTAAGTTTATGCTACTACAACAGTGATCTTACGAACATTCTGATACTCCCCCTGGACGCATGTGTAAATTTCTCCAGAATGGTAACTGGTGGATTGGTGAATAGGTCATCTTCAATTTTGCTGCTGCTGCTGCTAAGTCACTTCAGTCGTGTCTGACTCTGCATGACCCCATAGACGTCAGCCCACCAGGCTCTCCTGCCCCTGGGATTCTCCAGGCAAGAAAACTGGAGTGGGTTGCCATTTCCTTCTCCAATGCATGAAAGCGAAAAAGTGAAAGTAAAGTCGCTCAGTCATGTCCGACTCTTAGCGACCCCACGGACTGCAGCCCACCAGGCTCCTCCATCCATGGGATTTTCCAGGCAAGAGTACTGGAGTGGGGTGCCATTGCCTTCTCCATATCAAATTGTTTTCCAAAATGCTGATGCCAACGTACATTCCAACAGCAGTCTACGCACTACTACTATCCCACATCCTCCCCAACACTTGAGACTTTAATCTTTTCGCCAGCCCACTGGGCACGAAAGAGGTTTATTGTATACATCCTTTTGTACCTTTGAATTTCGTGTTGTTTGCATGAATTAATGCAAAATAATCTGATAAATGTATGCTAATAAATGACTGCTTTTCTGTTTTAAACATGTTTTATATATTGGGGTTCCATACTAAGATTACTTTGTTTTTTGGCCACGCCACGTGTCTTTCATTATGCAGCTGCCTAGCCCAGGCTCATCTCCACAGGGGTGGCTGCAGGGTTCCCAGAAGCAGCATAAGCAAGCAGGCTCCACACGTGCAAAGACCTCTTAAGCCTAATTAATTTAGCAAAGCACATACTTTGTACTTTCTGGCACCTGGGTGGTGGTCCGCATTACCTCTTCACATCCCCTGATCCCGTTCCTCCAGTGGCCTCCAATTAGACGAGCCTAACTGCTCTTAATTCCTTTCTGGAATGGGGTGATACATGTATAAGTAAATCATCTGAAGAATGCCAAGATTTTGGGGGAGAGAACCTCACTGAGATGTGCTGTTGACCCAACATCAGTGTTTGCACTGAAGTGCTGTTACTGAAGTTCTTCCAATTCACCCCTGAACCAAACCCACCTTTCCCCACAGCAGCACTACTTGTAATAACAAGGAACTGGAAACAACCCGAATTCTCTTCCCTAAAGGACTGGTTGCGTAAGCTAGGCCATTAACATGTGTGTGCACATCTGTGTGTATTGTGTTCCTCTGGCTATTATGTATGCATGCACATACGTGTATGTGTGTGTATATACACACACACACACAGACAAATCTCTGGAAGGGTGATCCAAGACACTGGTAACACTGGTGGCCTCTGAGGAAGGGGCTTGGGAAGAGACTTTTCACTGTGAAGCCTTTGTATCTTGGCATTTTACATTAGGTATATGTAGTCTTTTGGGTTGGCCAAAAATTTCATTCAGGTTTTTCCGTGAGATGTTTAGGAAAAGCCAAATGAACTTTTTGGCCAACCCAACACTTATGCTCGAAAAAGTTTCAGAGAACCAGAGGAAAAAATAATACACCCCTGTGGGCCACAGCTGTTGGGGCTGGCTTGGGAGAATCACGGAATCAAATGGGTGGGATGCTGGGAGGCTGAGGGCTCCAGCTCCACCCTGTCAGGCAGGCGGTGGCAGGGTGGGCACGACCCTCAAGGCCCATGGCCTTCCAGAGCTGCAAGTGCTCCCTGGGGTAAGTGACGGGGTAGTGTGTACACACAAACAACCCTCCCAGGACCCTGCCCTCCCCTTTACAAAAAGGGGCCCTGTTTCCGATCTGCAGCTGAGGCAGCAAAGCGCAGGGGCTGAGCGGCGAGGTGCCTGCTCACCTCCCAGCGCCACACCCAGCGTCGCCACCCGCCAGCTGTCTGTCCCCCTCCGCGCCTCTGTCAGGAGCAACCGTGACTCGACTTACCTCACAGCAGGTAAGCTTGTCGTGATAAGTGACACGTTTTTATATCATTTTAGTTCCTATTATACATTAAGAAATTACCCTGTGCTCTTAAATTTAGTAACTGAAACCCTGCCAGGCAACCCTGGCAGTTGCTGAAGTTATCCATGAAGTGGAACTCAAAGAAATCACTAGGAGGGTTTTTAAAGACAAAGAGAAGAGGTGAAGAACCGCGCAAGGAAAGTGTCCCTGTGTGTGAGCGCCTCCTTGTGGCCCTGACACAAATGGGCGGCCTCTGGGATCTTGACATCACCATCATTTGCTGTCCTTCTGAGGTCAGCAACCTCAACCAGCCCCACGAGGGTCTGGCCTGGGCCCTCACCACGAGAGGGGGTCTATGGCTGCTCTATCACTGCCCCTCATACTGAAGTCTGGCCCCGCATACCGCAGGCCCAGTGCGTGGGACCCTGCCTGACGTGCAGCAGCCTCCCGGCATGATGGCGCCAACAAACTAAAAATAAACGGATGATCGTTTATGAAGACAAAAACAGGTCTGAAGATGGGTGACGGTTATACAACAGTATGAATGCACTTAGAGCCACTGAAGAGGACACGTAAGAATGGTTCAAACGGTCAGTGTTATGTTGAAATGGAAAATGGAAAAAAATGGAAAAAAAAAAAAATGAAAAAAAAAAAAAAAAAAAAAAAAAAAAAGGATGCAGTCTAACCTCACCTTTACCTGCTCTCAGTTCTCCTCCTAACTCCCTGACCACTCCTTGGTGATCTCCTTATCAGAGACTATTCTCTAGGTGGGAAAAGCACCTGCACTCCCTTCTGGGTCCCCTCCTCTCTCTAGGTTCTTCTCCGGCTGGTATCACCAGGCCTGCGGCTGTGAACAAGTCTTTGCCCTGAGCGTTCCCTGCAGGCTGCTTACCTCTCAGTCAACCTGGTGAAACCTGAGTGCCCTCCCGCCCCACCCAGCAGTACAGAACAGCACGTTCCTCTGGATGCTCAAGTCCCCCACGCAGGCGTGATCCAGCCCCTTGTCTCTTCCCAAATTCCAACCCATCTGCAGGGAGAATCCTGCTGCCCCTCTCAAGGCACCCCCAAAGTCCACCCCTGCCTCTCCTCCCCAGCCCACCACTTCCCCCCAGGCTGCCTCCCTGCCTCCATCCCACCCTCCTGACAACTCCTCACGGTGGCCCCAGCAACCTTCATACAAGGCAACTCAGATCACCACTTGTTAGTCTCAAATCCTCCCAAACTCCTCAACGCTCTCAGGAAGGGCTTCAAATTCCTTAGGCCCATCAACTCACTCACTCGGTCACCAGCGACGCTGGTCTCCTCCGTGTCCCCCCGTCCCACCTCGGGGCCTTGCCCTTGCCTGTTTACCCTGCTTGAGCACTCTCCTCCTGAACTTCACATAAACCACCCCACAGGTCACCTCCTCTGAAAGGCCTTCTTGCCCCAAACGTCTAAAGAGACCCTGATCATGGGCGCTCATCCTTCCTTCCTACTCTGAGCAGCGTGATCACTTTATCGCTTGTCTCTCTGGCTGGCGAGGTCAACCATGCAGACAGGGACGGGTCTGCTTGGCTCACGGATGGAGCCCCAGCCCCTAGAACGGGCCTGGCAGACGGCAATTACCGCACAGCAGTGAGAGGGTGAACAGCCCAGTCCATAGGAACCCACAGCCTCACAACGGAGCTGTAATCTGGAAAACCCCTCACAGGCAAACTGGCAGAAACAGGGGAAGCCTATGACGAGGAGGGTAGACAAACAGAACCCCCAGGGGTGCCCAGAGCAGGAAGAGGTGGCCCAAGTGGATGATGACCGTGACTTACTCCTTTCACCTCAGAGCTGGCAGCAAAATCACGGCCTACAGGTGTGCAGGGAGCGGCCCAGCTCTCCACGGGCGCCCCACCCACCCTGTGCTGCGTGTAAAAAACAATCCTGCAACTCACCCTGAACGAGGGGAGGCAAACAGTCTGAAAGTCACAAAAATATATTAAAATAGCTGTTTTCTTCTCTCGGTGTTGGCTTCCCATTTCCGTGCCCCACACCCGCCGCCCGCCACAGACTCTCAGGGAGAAAAGAGGCCTGGGCGGGCGCCCTGGCTACAGCCCGGGGTCTGGGGAGGTCCCTCCAGCCTGGGAGTGAGGGCGGCTAACAGTCTCTACTGGCTCGACGCCACCGCCGACGAGGGCGCCGCTGGGAGGCCGGAGGTGCAGGAGGGTCAGGCAGGACGCAGCGGACAGTCGGGCCTTGCCACAGGGACAGAAAACAGAAAAGAAATGAACAGAGTGAAGATCGGGAGAGAGTGGGGGAGGGGCAAAGCAGTGGGGGAGGGCAGAGGCAGGTGAGCAAGGAAGTCATGGGGTAGGAGACACAGAAGCCCCTCCAGGTGCACCCACTCTGGGGGACAGGGAGGCCCCAGAATGCGGGTTTGAGGCAGCAGATGCTGCTGGGAGAGAGGAAGGGCATGGAGGGGAGGAGAAGGGTCCTTGGCATCGGGAGAGGTAAAGGCGGGGTCCTGCCAAGGCCACAGTCAAGAGGCGAGAGCAGAGGACGGGAGGGAAGGGAAGCCCCAGAGCGGCAAGGCCGGGCCACGGCGACCTTTTGGACTCAGAACACCCAGGTGGCTCCCCGGAAAGCTCAGGTCAGCCGAACACCTGAGGGGGCGACAAGTCGTCCGGAAGCCGGCAGGGAGGGGCGACGCGCCCTTGCTGAAGACTGATGGAGCCGGGAGTGAGGAGAGGGGCCTGCGCCCCGCCCACGGGCTAGAAGGTCCTCCGGCCCAGTCTTTTGAATACACTCACGGTGCCCGCGTGGTCCATCTGGGCACCCAGGCCCTCGTTGGAGCTGCTCCCCCGGGGCCCCACCAGAGTCCTCTTAATGGTGACCTTGACCTCAGCTGAGGACTTACTCTTGGTGCTGGTGACCTGGCTGTCCTGGGCCTCGGGCACGAGGGCGGGCTTGCCCAGTCTCTGAATGATGCTGACTTTGGACAGGGCCTCCGGCTTCCTCTCGGGCGCTGGGCGCGAGGAGAGGGCCAGGCGCCGCAGCACGGGGGGCGGCAGCCGTCGGTGCCGAGCTCGTCGCCTTGGCCTTGACAGTCAGTGCAGGCTGCGGGCTGGCCTTGGCAGGGGCGCGGCCTCGCTTCTTCAGGACCCCGGCGTACTGCAGGACAGAGCTGCTGCTGCTGTCGTTGTCGCTGTCCCAAGCCAGATCGTCGTCGGTCTCGGGCGTGGCCCCCAGGCGGCTGAAGACTCCGGTGGGCTGAGGGGTCACAGACAGGACAGGTGAGCCACCGAGCCACTCAACCTGTAATCACGGAGCTGCCTCATCCGTGCCTGGCCTCGTGGGGCTCGCACTTGGGAAGGGCACCCCTCTCTGACACACTCGATAGTAGTGAGAGCCAGGAGAGGGCAAGTCCAGGGAACTGGGGGAGCCCAGAGGAGACCACTCCCTGCCGAAGTTAGGGGAAGGCACCCTGGAGAAGGGACATCTAGGATGAGATCTGAGAGCTGAATAAAGAGCAGGAGGGAGAAGGGAGGTGAAAGAAAACTGTCTGCAAAGGTCTATAGAGGACCGACAGAGAAAAGGCGAATTTGGTCAATCACTCCACAAATAATCTCTGAGTCCCAGTTCAGTATCTGGCCTGTATTGGGCAGTGCTGGGGACTCTGTGCTGACCAAGACGGGCCCTGCCCCACTCACAGGGGGCTTACAGTCTAGCGGGGAAGACAGAGCCGGCATCAGACCTCACACAAGTAATTCTCCAGTGACGACAGGGCTGCGTGCTTGGGAGGGCAGGGGTGGGGCGGGGGCAGTGGAGAGCCGGGGACCGCGAAGCCTCGTCTCCTCGCTGAGTTCAGGGACACTTTCTCTGAGGCTTCGCTGTTTAAGCAGAGTAAAGTGCGCCCTCAAAGTCCCCCAGGCACAAGTAAGAGTCATATTTATGGGGTGCTTGCCCAGCTCTTTCCATGGCAGCATCTTTAAGCCAGGTTATCCTGAGCATTACAATCATGCTCATGGTAAAATTTAGGAAATGAGAGAAAAGCCAGAGTGAGTGAGCCCTGGTGAGCAAGCAAGGAGAGGCAGCTGGTAAATTTGGCCAGCGTGAATCTGAGGCGCTATTTCAAGATGCTCACCAGGGACTTCCCTGGCGGTCCAGCAGTTAGGACTGTGCTTCCACCACCGAGGGTGTTGGTTCGAGCCCCGGTAGGCAAAGTTCCGTGTGCCGCTCAGTATGGCCAAAAAAAAAAAAGATGCCGACCAGGCACCAGACAGACCCCGCCACAAAGGTATACCTCATGAGTCCTCACAACTACCCTGTGAGGCAGGGACTGTACAGAGGAGGAGACTGAGGTGAAATGGTCAAGGCCACGAAGCCAGGCAATGGCAGAGCAGGATTCATGCCAGGCGACGGGCTCAAGCTGCGTCTCCTAACCACATGCCGCGCCTGGAGCCTGCAAGACTGCAAGTGGAGGCAAGAAGATCAGGCTGCATCCTGGGCTGGTGAAAAGCCTCTGAAGGGTTTACAGTGGGCGAGGAGGGCAGAAGGGGCCTGTCCTATGGGTCATAGGCGCTGCTGCTGTGGGGAAGGGGCTGGAGGGCTTCCCTTGGAGCTGCACAGACATCAGCTAGGGGGCCACTGCCCATCCCAACGGGACGAGGAAGCAGACAGGAGACAGATGGTGTCCTCAGACTCAGGACTGCTTGGAATGGGGGCATGGAGCCCCCGAGACAGGAGGAGGATGTACTTTGGAGGACGATTCGAGGCCAGTTAGGGGACATGCTGCTGGGAGGGGTCCCAGGGCACTGTTCAGGGGTCTGCCAGAGCCCTGGGGCTAGAAATCAGGAGAAAGATCAGGGGAGCAGACAGACAGGGAGCACAGACAAGGGCGCTGGACTGGAAAGGTACATGAGACAGGGCGAGGTGTACGCAGGAAGCACCGGGAATGACACTCAGGGAAGACCAAGCTTTTAGAGTCCCCAGGGGCTCCCCCACTTCCCACTCACTTTATTCCCCGTTGTGGTGTCTGCCTTGGTCTCAGCGCCGAGGCGGTCAAACACAGATGTCCTGTGGAGACCTGGGAGGGAAGTGAGATCATTAGCCTACGCCTGGGGGGTGGCCCCTGCAGGCCCAAGCCCAGCCGAGCACTGAGCAGACAGGAAGGGGTCATCACGGCCGGCCCAGACCCCAGGAAGCTCTGGTCCAAGCAGGCGCACACTGGACCGAGTCAGGTTTTATGTCTATGTTGTCCGCTAACACTGACCTTAACCCCCACGCTTCTGACCAATTCAAGAAGTGTATGTGCGGGAAGAGTTCTCAATCCCTACTGCTTCCTTCCCCTCTTTTGGGGGCCTTGGGCCTCTAAGAGAATCTGATAAATGGTAATACCCTCCCTAAATAACAGTTTGAAGAGCCATCAACAGAAGAATTACGATAGATTACGATACAGAAGTACTACGGAAACACTGAACAGCCATTAAAAAGAATGAAGCGGATCCATGTGCACTAATGTGAAAAGAGCTCAATAAACTTTATACAGCAATACATACAGGATGAGACTGTTTGTGCTTAAAAGAAAAAAAAGCAGAGATGTATGTAAACACACAAACAGATGCATTTAAGTTCACGGACACTGCTCTGGAAAGGTTCACAATACATGTGGGATACAAGTTTGCTTTTACTGCCTCTGCATCCACTGAATGTTTTTCCATGAGAATATATACAATGTTCTAACAGAGTGCAGGGCTTCAGCAGGAGTGAAAAATCCACCTGCCAACACAGGAGACAGAAGACACGAGGGATCGATTCCTGGGTCAGGAAGAACCCCTGGAGAAGGAAATGGCAATCAGCTCCAGTACTCTGGTCTGGAAAATTTCATGGACAGAGGAGCCTGGTGGGCCACAGTCCATGGGGTCGCAAGGAGTCAGACACAACTGAGCAGAAAAGGAACGCTGTAAAGAAGAGCATCTTCATACCACCAGATAAACTCCAGCTCTGGACTGAATCTCAACCTGACCCCTCTGGCTCATCACGATGGTTCCTACTGTTTGGGGCACTGTCCTCAGCGAGGCACGGTCACTGACTGAGCTGGCGGACCAGCACTGGATCCGTGCCACCTTCCCCAGGCAAGAGACGCCAGCTGAGGCACCGAGGATCCCTGCTATGCTAACTGCAGGACAAGAAGGCAGAGGTAGTGATGCGCCCCTCTCTACTATGGCCACCGTTGCTGTCCCCTGGGTCCAAGGCCCCCTGGATCTCCATCAAAGCCTGCTTCTGGGCCAACACCTGTAGAATGTGCCCAACACTGCAAGATGCGGCAGAAGGGAAACACAGCCTCCGCCCCTCCCCAGGCCAGTACCTTTTGCTGCCTGCTGCTGCTCCAGGATCTTCCGGGTCCGGGGGGTGGTGCCTTTGGGCATGTTGATAATGTACTTCCCCTCCATCTCGGCGGTGACCCGGCGCCGCTTGGTGGGAACACTCAGGCTCTCCTCCTCTCGGCGGGCCAGGGCTGCTGGGGGAGGGGGTGGTGGTGAGCATCTTCTGGGAGGTAACGTCACTCAGGGTGGGGGGCTGAACGCCCTGCAAAGGGCACACACGTGCCCTTTATCTCCATGTGTTCTCATGACCAGAATCCCTTCTCTTCCCAACCTCCCCTACGGTCATTGACTGAACCACCAAGTCAGGGGTCTGGGCCCAGTGGGGTTGCAGAAGGCTATGGCTGGCCTCCCGGGCTCTCTGTGGCTCTGACCCTCCCCCAGCAGGCTTGCCTCCCAGGCCAGCCAGAATACTCTCAAATGGGAACTGCTGGGTGGTAGACAGGCCATCGAGGTAATGGCTTCACAGATATGATCATTTGTTAAAAATCATTCAAGCTATGTACTTACAATGTGTGTGTTGTGCAAAAGTAGATTACACCTCAACTTACAAAAATAAACAGAATCTCCTCTACTGTGCTGAAGGGAAGAGAACCATCCATCCCAGGCCCCGCATCTTTTCACTACTTTAGAAATGAATCTTAACTTCCTTGCTCATGGCCCACAAACCAAACAATCAGGAGGAGGAGGAGGCGCTTCCAGACACACGTGGCCAAAAGGGAGCACTTGTGATGGGGTGGACGGGGCATGCTGGGGCTGGGCGCCAGAATAGCCACACCGGCTCCCTGGGCCTTGCTTTCCACGTGGGCCAAGATCACTGGGCTGTGGGGGTGGACTCAACAAAGGCAGAAGCGCGTGATAGACAGAAGGTGGGCTTGGAAGCCCAAAGGCCGTGCCCCACTTCCAGCTCACAAGCTGAGACCTAGAAGAGCAGTGGCCAAGTATAGAAGAGTTTACGGAGGAAGAGGGCCCTGGGAGAAGGGAATGTTGGGGCAAAGGCCCCACGATGGGAAGGACCCTGGAGGGGAATGGAGGCAGCAGGCAAGACATGAACCCACAGGACCCAGTAAGGCCACGTGGGAAGATGACTTTACTAATGGAACAATAGGAAGCCCTGGAGAGTTCTAGGCAAGGGTGGGAAAGGATCAGATGGAAAGTTTTAAAGGATCCCTCTGGTGGCTAAGAGGAAAGGTAGCTTCTTTACCTTTGACCCCAGGCATCAAGCACAGGGCCGGGCACCAGTGCGGGGCTCAGTGACCATCTGTTAAAAAAGACTGAACCACCCATAGTCAACAACACAACACTGTACTGTACACTCAAAGTTTCATGAAGTTTCATGAAGTAGGCAGATCTTATGTTAAGTGTTCTCACCACAACAAAATAAAAATTACACAGACTGAACTGGCCCCTGCGTGAGAACTGCAACGGGCCCACAATGCTCACAGACACCATCTCAAGGGCTTCCAACCATCCGCAGAGGAGGGTAGCACCAGCCCCCTTCGACAGACGTGGAAGGCGAGGCCCCCAGAGAGGCCGTGACCTGACCGAGTCTGAACACTGTGCATACCCCATGGTCTGCACAGCACTTTGCAACGTCAAGAACACGTCCCCCAAATGCCGTCTGCCAATCCGCATGGCCCCCAGCTCCTCCTGCCCCTGCCCACGTCTCCTTACCGGCAGCCTTGGCACTCTTTGCTGCCATCTTGTTGGACACGGTGACAGAGATCTTGGAGGTGCTGGTGTCCGGCCGTCTGGGGGGGGGTGCCAGGTGGGGAGTCTCGGTTCAGGCTGTTGGTGATCATTCGGGAGGCGGCTGGCAGGAAGAGGAAAGAGGAGAGTCCAGTGAGACAGGGCCCTGGGAAAGGGAGCAGGATGGGGAAGGCCACCTTGGGACTGAATGGGCTGTACTGTCAAGACAGGGAGGCCTGGGGAGGGCCTGTCTTCCAGGGACTAGTCCAGCCGTCCTGGCCCAGGGGGGCCTTTCCTGAGGCCCAGACCAGATGGTTCCGAGCACTCTTCATCCATCAGTCCTGTGCTGGATCATCCAGCCCTGTGCTGAGTTCTTCCCTCCCCCTCCCCCACAGCCTTGCTTTCCTCCACGACCTTCCTCCTCCAAAAAGCACACACCTTCTCAGGGTGCCTGCTATCTGTCTATCTGCTGTCTGGCTGGCTCACAGCTCCCCCAGTACCAATGGGCCTGCTCTGTCTCTTCATCCAGGTCTCCTCTCAGACTCAGCCTCCTCAGAGAACACTTCCCTGACTGCCCTCTCAACCGCTACCACTTCTACCCTACACTATTCTTCTTCTTCATAGTCCGTATGACTGCTGGATGCGCGTGCACGCTCATCACTTCAGTTGTGTCCGACTCTATGTGATGGACTGTAGCTCACCAGGCTCCTAGAAGAATACTGGAGTGGGAAGCCATGTCCTCCTCCAGGGGATCTTCCCGACCCAGGGATTGAACCCACGTCTCCTGTGACTCCTGCATTGCAGGCAGGTTCTTTACCCGCTGAGCCACCAGGGAAGCCCATTACTGCTGGACATTCAAGTACTTTTATCTGTCTACTGGCAGACTCGCCCATGACACTGCAAGCCTCAAGAGGAGATACTGTTTGTTTCTGTGTCCTCAGCGCTTCACAGGTCTTCAATAATAAACATCTACTGAAAAGATGAACAGGGTCACCGAACTTCCCAACACCCCTAGCAGACAGGCTCTGCTGCAAACCAACTTTAAAGATGAGGAAACTGGGGGGACTCAGGGAGGAGGGTCACCCAGTGGGAGCCCTGGGCAATGTAGGTGTGCCTTCAGCTGGGCTGGGACAAGAAAAGAGGTGACCTCCCTTGGAGGTGGGGAGCAGTCTCAGACACCCCGTCTCCTGTGGAGCAGGGAGAAGGGGTGTCTCAGGTTGCAAGATGGGCTACAGAGAGCAGACTGGAGGGCCATCTCTAGCCTGGGAAGGAGAGGCCAGCTCTACCCTGCTCCAGGAGCAGCTGGTGCTAGCTTCAGGGGTGGGTTTCCTGAGCTCCTGGGGGAGCCCGCAGGGGAGGTCTTCATGCTACCACTTCTTGCTCAATAGGCCTAGGAATACCCCCTACAATGGCTTTCAGACTTTGCTACTTTTTCCTACCCCCCAAAAAAAGTTCTGTCTTCCTTCAGTGTGCTACCTTTCAAAGCCTCCTGAAATCCTTCATGAGACCCTCAACATAGATTATAATTTCCTATTGCTTGGTTGTTTTTAACTATAACTACAGTATACAGAAAAATACATCAAAGCTACGCAGTCCATTTAACATCAATTTCTATAAACCAGGACTTTCCCAGCGGTTCAGTGGTTAAGAGTGGCTTCAACTGTAGGGGTCATGGGTGTGATCCCTTGTCAGAGAACTAAGGGTGGGTGGGTGGGTGGGTGTTTGCTTGTGTGTGTAACTTAAATGAATTACTTTGCTGCACACCTGAAACTAACACAACTTTGTAAATCAAGTACATTTCAACAAAATTTTTTTAAAAACCTTGGGTCAGAAGATCAGTTCCTCATTATCAGTAAGTGCACAAGTATGATTTGAAGTACTAAAATGCCAAAGTGTTAAAAATAAAATAAATTTTGCAAAAGGTAACCTCTTACTCTGAAAAGAAATCAACTACTTTAAAATAAAATTTTTTTTTAAATGTGTGTTTTTATCAGTTTGGGGGAAGCCTGTTAAGCGGCAAACGCTAATCAATATGAACGTATGTATGCATGTCAAATTTTTCAAGTGTCACATGCTAAAAAATTAGAAGTATAAATACAGTTGATTCTTATCATTCAGATTCTGTATTTATAAATTGGCATATTTACAAATTTATTCATAACCTCAAAACCAATACTTGAGGGTTTCTGTATAGACAGGCACAGAGAGGCGAAAAACCTGAGTTGCCTAATGCGTGTTCCCAAACGAGGTCAAACAAGGCGACGCGCTGCACTCCTGCCACAGCTCACACAGTAAACAAGTCTATTCAGTGCTACCATCTATTTACAGTCCCTCAGCGTTATTTTCACTGAATCTTTGTGGTTTTGTTAGTGATTCTGCTGTTTACAGTGGTCCCCAAGCTTGGTAATAAGTGCTGTGTAGTGTCCTAAGTTCAAGAAGGTGGGGATGTGCTTTATGGAAAAAATATGTGTGTTGGATAAGCTTCATTCAGGCGTGAGTTTTAGTGCTGTGGGCTGTGAGTTCACTGTCAATGAATCAAAAATATATATTAAATAAGGTCTTTTAAAACAGAAACACACATAAAATAAGGTTGTATATTGGTGAGATGATGAAGATGTTGTGACCAGAAGCTTGCAAGAACCTGACCCCACATTTCCCTGGGAACAGTGACTCAGAGTCACTGACTCAATGCTCCGAGTGGCTTTGCAGAATGGAACGACCATGAATGCAAATCGATCGTATGCACAGTCACTCACTGCCCCATTTATCCCTAAGAGAAGAGAGCCTCGGATGGCTTTGCTTCCACCTCTGCAAAGCCCAGGTGTGTCCCCTTCACTATAGAGTGTAGGAATGAAGGAAAGAGGCCTCAACAGGCAGGACTCACCGCTAGAGGCGCCTCGACGAATCTCGCCTGGGACGGGGCTGGGGCTGCAGGGCACCGACTCAGTGGCAGCTTTGCACATATCCTATACAGAAAACATGTGCCTGGGGTTACCATGGGGACGGGACGTGAGGTGGAGGAAAAGGGGACCCAGATATCTGAGCAAAACTGGAGGGGAACAGAGCCTGAGCTGTTAGAGAAGAGATTTCAAAACATTTCACTCCTACTTGCAAGTTTTAAGGCGCTTCTCTTTGTGACCCTATGGACTGTCGCCCACCAGGCTCCTCATTTCATTGGAATTCTCCAGGCAAGAATGCTGGAATGAGTTGCCATGCCCTTCTCCAGGGGATCTTCCTGACCCAGGGATTGAATCCATGTCTCTTTCGTCTCCTGCATTGGCAGGCAGGTTCTCTACCACTAGTGGCACCTGGGAAGCTCAACTTATAACAAAGCACCAGACAAAGCCAAAGTGAGGGACAGGCTACGGAACAGCTGAGCAGTACTCTCCAAAACTGTGAAGGTCGTCTCAAACTCCGGAAGAGCAGGAAACTGTCCGAAATCAAAAGAGACTAAGGAGACACACGGAGTAAATGCCACGTGGTATCCCAGAGGAGAAAAAACATTAGCGGAAAAATGGAAGAAACCCAAGTCCATAGCTTAGTTAATAACAGCATGTGCATATGCTGTCACTCAGTCGTGTCTGACTCTGCGACCCCGTGGACTGTAGCTCGCCAGGCTCCTCTGTCCTTGGAATCTTCCAGGCAAGAACACTGGAGTGGGTTGCTATTTCCTTCTCCAGGGGATCTTCCTGACCCAGAGATCAAACTCACGTCTCCTGCACTGGCAGGTGGATTCTTTACCAACTGTACCACCTGGGAAGCCCAGTAAAAGCATAGTAATGTTTCTTTCTTAGTTTTGACAAAAGTGTCAATGGCTATGTAACATGTTAACATTAGGGGAAGCTGGGTGAAGGAAATACAGAAACTTTGTGTACTACTGTTGCAACTTTTCTGCAAATCCAAAATCAGTCTCAAATTTAAAAGTTTAAAGAAAAGAACACATTTTGCTCTGTGACCTCTGGGATAACTCAGACAGCATCCTTGGCTTGAGAAAAGCCCTTGCTGCAGGGTCCTGTCCAGGATGATGGGCAGATGAAAGCCTGGCCCTGGAATGCAGAAAGCCTCTAAAATTAATGAGAAAAATCCCAGTGACCACCATGTGGTAAGTGGAGTGCTTGAGAGCGCAGACTCTGCAGTAAGCCTCCTTTACTGGAGGAAGGAATCAGTAAGCTGGTAATGTGTATAAAGGATGAAGACAGGGACTGGCAGGCCATGGCAAGAGCCTGTAAGTGCTAATGGTCATAGCTAAAGCAACTCTTCACTCCAGGCCTGGCACTTGGTGCCATATACACTATCTGGTGGACGGCCACAGAGGCACCATTCAGAAAGGGTGAGTGCAAGGCCTGTTTCAGTGACTGGGGGAGGTGAAATCACTAATCCAAGGTCACTGTCAACAGAAAGTCCAAGAACAGAAGCACCATGCTGTTGGCCAAGTCACCAACTGTGTCCCACCTCGGAAGCTCCTATTTTGGGGACAGAGAAGAGTCACAGTAAGAATAACTATGATGAGGGAAGGAAAAACTAACAGTAATAATAATAATACTTACAGAGAGCCCTTAACGTGGCCCTGCTGTGTACACTGTGCTAGGGCTTTATGTAGCTTAATACTTAGAATCCCCCTGCAAAACAGGTTTGCCTATGTGTATTCTACACGCCCCAACCAGTAACGCTGAAGAAGCTGAAGTTGAATGGTTCTATGAAGACCTACGAGACCTTTTAGAGCTAACACCCAAAAAAGATGTCCTTTTCATTATAGGGGACTGGAATGCAAAAGTAGGAAGTCAAGAAACACCTGGAGTAACAGGCAAATTTGGCCTTGGAATACGGAATGAAGCAGGGCAAAGACTAACAGAGTTTTGCCAAGAAAATGCACTGGTCATAGCAAATACCCTCTTCCAACAACACAAGAGAAGACTCTATACATGGACATCACCAGATGGTCAACACCGAAATCAGATCGATTATATTCTTTGCCGCCAAAGATGGAGAAGCTCTATACAATCAGCAAAAACAAGACCAGGAGCTGACTGTGGCTCAGACCATGAACTCCTTATTGCCAATTTCAGACTGAAATTGAAGAAAGTAGGGAAAACCACTAGACCATTCAGGTATGACCTCAATCAAATCCCTTATGATTACACAGTGGAAGTGAGAACTAGATTTAAGGGCCTAGATCTGATAGATAGAGTGCCTGATGAACTATGGAATGAGGTTCGTAACACTGTACAGGAGACAGGGATCAAGACCATCCCCATGGAAAAGAAATGCAAAAAAGCAAAATGGCTGTCTGGGGAGGCCTTACAAATAGCTATGAAAAGAAGAGAAGAGAAAAGCAAAGGAGAAAAGGAAAGATATAAACATCTGAATGCAGAGTTCCAAAGAATAGCAAGAAGAGATAAGAAAGCCTTCTTCAGCGATCAATGCAAAGAAATAGAGGAAAACAACAGAATGGGAAAGACTAGGGATCTATTCAAGAAAATCAGAGATACCAAAGGAACATTTCATGCAAAGATGGTCTTGATAAAGGACAGAAATGGTATGGACCTAACAGAAGCAGAAGATATTAAGAAGAGGTGGCAAGAATACACAGAAGAACTTTACAAAAAAGAGCTTCACGACCCAGGTAATCATGATGGTGTGATCACTGACCTAGAGCCAGACATCCTGGAATGTGAAGTCAAGTGGGCCTTAGAAAGCATCACTACGAACAAAGCTAGTGGAGGTGATGGAATTCCAGTGGAGCTATTCCAAATCCTGAAAGATGATGCTGTGAAAGTGTTGCACTCAATATGCCAGCAAATCTGGAAAACTCAGCAGTGGCCACAAGATTGGAAAAGGTCAGTTTTCATCCCAATCCCAAAGAAAGGCAATGCCAAAGAGTGCTCAAACTACCGCACAATTGCACTCATCTCACACGCTAGTAAAGTAATGCTCAAAATTCTCCAAGCCAGGCTTCAGCAATATATGAACAGTGAACTTCCTGATGTTCAAGCTGGTTTTAGAAAAGGCAGAGGAACCAGAGATCAAATTGCCAACATCCGCTGGATCATGGAAAAAGCCAGAGAGTTCCAGAAAAACATCTATTTCTGCTTTATTGACTATGCCAAAGCCTTTGACTGTGTAGATCACAATAAACTGTGGAAAATTCTGAAAGAGATGGGAATACCAGACCACCTGACCTGCCTCTTGAGAAATCTGTATGCAGGTCAGGAAGCAACAGTTAGAACTGGTCATGGAACAACAGACTGGTTCCAAATAGGAAAAAGAGTATGTCAAGGCTGCATATTGTCACCATGTTTATTTAACTTCTATGCAGAGTACATCATGAGAAATGCTGGACTGGAAGAAACAGAAGTTGGAATCAAGATTGCTGGGAGAAATATCAATAACCTCAGATATGCAGATGACACCACTCTTATGGCAGAAAGTGAAGAGGGGCTAAAAAGCCTCTTGATGAAAGTGAAAGTGGAGAGTGAAAAGGTTGGCTTAAAGCTCAACATTCAGAAAACGAAGATCATGGCATCTGGTCCCATCACTACATGGGATATAGATGGAGAAACAGTGGAAACAGTGTCAGACTTTATTTTTCTGGGCTCCAAAATCACTGCAGATGGTGACTGCAGCCATGAAATTAAAAGACGCTTACTCGTTGGAAGGAAAGTTATGACCAACCTAGATAGCATATTCAAAAGCAGAGACATCACTTTGCCAACAAAGGTTCGCCTAGTCAAGGCTATGGTCTTTCCTGTGGTCATGTATGGATGTGAGAGCTGGACTGTGAAGAAGGCTGAGCGCCAAAGAATTGATGCTTTTGAAGTGTGGTGTTGGAGAAGACTCTTGAGAGTCCCTTGGACTGCAAGGAGATCCAACCAGTCCATTCTGAAGGAGATCAGCCCTGGGATTTCTTTGGAAGCAATGATGCTAAAGCTGAAACTCCAGTACTTTGGCCACCTCATGCGAAGAGTTGACTCATTGGAGAAGACTCTGATGCTGGGAGGGATTGAGGGCAGGAGGAGAAGGGGACGACAGAGGATGAGATGGCTGGATGGCATCACTGACTCGATGGATGTGAGTCTGAGTGACCTCTGGGAGTTGGTGATGGACAGGGAGGCCTGGCGTGCTGCAGTTCATGGGGTCGCAAAGAGTCGGACACGACTGAGCGACTGATCTGATCTGATCTGATTCTACAGGTGGAGAAAGTAAGGTTCAGAGAGGTTAGGCAACATGCCCCATGTCACACAGCAAGCAGTGGAACCAACCTTGGAGTCCAGGGATGCCTACCTTTGCTTCCAAGCCTCCGACTGGTTCTACCACCAGCCGTCCATCCCACCCTGAACCCAGAAACAGAGGCGTGGAGCAGAGCACCCACCTGACGGTGTACCACCTTGGCATGCTTGAGGATGGCAATGATGTCGCCCACCACGGTCACTCCCAGCTCATTCATGATCTCCTTGTTGAGGTCCAGCAGCATGCTCTTCTGGATTCTGCAGGGAAGGGTCACAAGTGAGTTGGGGTGGGTGGGCCGGCCTGTTCCCTAACTCCCCTCCTTTCCCCAAGGTCAGCCCTGTCCCCTCAGCAGCCTTACCTATTATCCACAAACATCACGGCGTAATTGACAGCAGGTCCTGGAGGAATGCCAGCTTCCTTAAAGAACTGGATCCACTCGGAAGTGGCTGGGGGCATGGAGGTGTAGACAGGGCTTATTATTCACATGATTCTCCTTAGAGAACAGCAGCAGCAAAACCACAACAGCAGCAGCTCCCACAAATTAAATGCTTATCAAATGCCAGGCCCTGAGCACTTCACACAGATGACGGAACTAAGCCGGCCTGCCAGCTCTGTGAATTCAGCAGCACTGCCACCTCTACTTGGCCAGTGAGGAAACTGAGGCAGGGAGAGGCTGGACGCCCAGCCCCAGGCCACACTGCTAACAAGAAGCAGACTCCCCAAGCCCCTGTGCTCCTGGACTGCCCTTCTCCTCACTACTGTGCCCTGTCTGGAGCATGATGACCCCCACAACCACTGTCCCCCAGGCTTGGCCAATGACTGGGGGTGGGGGGAGTCAGGACTCCGGGTTCTCCACCCAGGTCTCCATCAGCAGGTGCAGGCCCAGAGGGTGACAGGATCCACAGGTGGGTGGAAAGAAGGTTTGCACAGCTGGCCTCTGGGTGTCAGCAAGCATCTCCGCTACAACACACACACACACACACACACACACACACACACACAGCATCTCCGCTACAACACACACACACACACACACACACACACACACACACACGGAGCAGCCCAGCCTCAGAAAGGAGGTCATGAGCACAGGCTTTGGCGTGTGGGTTAGAATCCTGGCTTTGCCATCTCCCAGAAAAAGGACTCTGGGGAAGGTAGCACTTGGTGCTCGGTCTCCTCTGGGGTCATACATTCCACAAGCGTGTACTGAGCAGTTGGCACACACCGGGTCCCGCTCTAGGCACTGAGGATACTGCAGGGCTCAGAGTCCCTTCCCTCAGGGAGCAGACACTCTATTAGTAAGAGCACTGACGTCCTGGGTCATCGTGCAGACTAAAGAGAAAGGGCACAGAAAGGGCTCAAAATGGCACAAGGCCCAGAGGGTGTCCTCTCCCACGGCAGCCGTGATAGTGACGGTGACGGTGATGACGCCCCCACTACACGGGGAGCCTAGACCAGGCAGATTCCATCCACGCAACTTCACTGTTTCCGAAGTTCCTTCTTGGCCTGTTGGGTGTGACCTTCAAAATGACCCTGACCACTCAGGCCAGGTGTCAGAGAAGATCACTGGTTCCAAGTAGAAATTTTTTTCTCACATTTTAGTATCTCGGAAACTAGGCTTTACCTCACGATTGATGGTGTGCCACAATTTAATTAGCAACATTTTTTTTTAAAAAGTCTTTCTCATGGTATATAATGGTACATCCAAAACTCCACGCTATTTTTTAAAAAGGAGAAATTGGTGTTATTATGCCCATTTTGCTGATAAGACAACTGAGGCTCAGAGCAGGGCAAGTGACACAGTCTGGATGAGACGCTGGATAGAGGGCAGTGGGGGTCTCAGGTGCATCCTCTCCCGAGGAGGCCCCTGCCCACCCAGCACAGACCAGTCTCCCCAGGCCTGCAGCAAGTGAGGCGTTCACAGCCTCAGGACTTCTACCAGTCCCGAGGAAAGGATGGACTTTTTTTCTTCTTTGCATAAGCACTTTCCATCTGTCAAGACATGAGGGGGCCTGGGTTCCTTTAGTCAAAAGCAGGCAGCTTTGTCTAAGTATCAAAACTACCACGTAATAGTTCCATTTAAGTGAAATGACCAGAAGTGGTAAATCTATGGTGATCTATAGGGACAGAAAATAGAATAACATCTGCCAGGGACCGGGGTGGTAAAGCAGCGGGGAGCGGGGAGTGACTGCTAATGGGTATTTGGGAACTGGGGGCAGTGAGGAAAATATTTTGAAATTGATCGTGGTGATGGACGTACAAATCTACAAACACAGATTTTAAAAACCACTGGACTTCCCTGGTGGTCCAGCGGTTAAGAATCTGCCTGCCAACGCAGGGGACACCTATTTGATCCCTGGTCTGGGAAGACTCCACACGCCATAGAGCACCTAAGCCCGTGGACCACAACTACTGAGCCTGTGCTCCAGAGCCTGCGAGCCACAACCACTGCGAGCACGTGCCCTGGAGCCCGCTCTCCGCAGCAAGAGAGTAGCAACTGGAGAAACTCGCAGCGACTGGAGAAAACCCACAAGACCCAGCACAGCCGAAAAGAAAAAAAAAAAACCAATGAGCTGTACAAAATGTGAGCTGTATCTCAACTAAGCTGTTATTAGGGGAAAAGGAAACACCACACAGGTTGGAGGCAGCCAGTTGCCTGAAGCAAAGTCCAGGAGCTGCAAAAGACCCCATGTCCGGCCCTCATCATCATTGTGTCCTATGAAGGAGGAAGACCTGCTGCCAGTTCAATGGTCACAAGCACCAGCTCTAAGATGCACCCCCGCTTCAGAAATATTAATACAGGCCACAGTGCGTGTCTGGGACTCAAACGGGTGGCTTGCTGTTCACACCAGAAGACAGGCACTAGAATACTCCTAGCAGCCAGTCTCACAGTCCAGAATCAGTACCCACTGACAACAGTACTAACAAAGAAACAACGACCGAGCGCTCACACAGTCAGGACTATGGAGCAGCGTAAAGCAAGAACTACGGGGAATACCCTGGCAGTCCAGGGGTTAAGACTGCCCCTTCCACTGCAGGGGATGCCAGACAGACCCCTGGGCAGGGAGCTGGCCTGGGGCTGGTGCACTGGGACGACCCAGGGGGGTGGTATGGGGAGGGAGGAGGGAAGAGGGTTCAGGATGGGGAACACATGTATACTTGTGGCGGATCCATCTTGATGTATGGCAAAAGCAATACAATATTGTAAAGTTAAGCAAAATAAAATTTAATTTAAAAAGAAAGAACTACAGCTATCCACAGCACCAGAGATGACTCTCCGGCATTGTGCTGAGCAACAGTAGCCAGACACAAAAGAGCACAAGGCAGGGCAGGATTTCCTTCTTGTAAATTCAAAACCAAGTCTGTAGGAACGTTTTCATTAGTGGTACAAGATAAAGAAAGGGAAGAAGAGAAGATAGCGGTAGATTCAATCTGAAGGAGGGAGGTGGTGTGACTGGGGTGGAGCCTCGAGGTGGGCAAGCAATATTCTAGTTCTTCACCTGGATGGTTAGATGGGTGGAGGCTTTTTAAAACCTTTCTTATTGAACTATAAGGTATATTCACAAAAGTGCACACAAGTCGATAGATTTTCATAAACCAACACACCCATGTAACCAGCACCCAGATCAAGAAGTAAAACTTTTCCAACATTCTAGAAGCATTCCCCTGGCCTCCCATTCCCTAGGGAGTTACTTCTCCCTGCCTCCCAAGGGCAATAAACACCTTCTAGCAAAATACAGTGATTGTGCCTGCTTCTGCATTTTATTATTTTGACCATGTTGTGCAGCATGTGGGAATCTTAGTTCCCTGACCAGGAATCAAACCCACGCTCTCCGTACTGAAAGTGCAGTCTTAACCACTGGACCACCAGGGAAGTCCCCTCCTGTGCTTTTTGTCAATGGAATCAAAAAGGATGTACTCAGACGTTTGCTTTCTAATTGCTCTCATGATCACACAAATATATTTTACGTACTTCTCTATATGTTCAAATGTCCAAAAATTTAAAAGCGACTAGCTAATAATCTCTGTGCTTTAGCAATCCCCAAGTACAAAGCTTAAAGACAATGTTGATAAAGCTCATGAGAATAGTAACAGCGCTGAGAACTAGGCCCAAGGCTTTACACGCAATCACCTCCTTAATACTTAAACAACCTCCCAGGATGTTACGATCTCCATTTTACAGGTAAGAAAATCAAGGCTCTGAGAGGTCATGTGGGTGACCTGCTGGACTTCAGAACCCGAGTTCTTTATGGCCATAGTACGTTGTCAGGAGGCCAGGATAGCAGAGAGGAGGCGGTCGGCCCTGAGCAGGCCTGGCCCTGCCTCCAGGTTCCTCAGAGCACAGCTGTTCCTGCCAGTGACTGGCCCTCCCTCCCCCACCCAGCCCCCCCCATTAAGGTCACACCTCAAAAAGGGGGAGAGGGGAGAGAGGGCCCTTGAGAGAAGACTCACCCATAGTCACCGAGACCATTGTCTCCCGGGCCTTCACTCCGCTCCCTGGAGCCTGAAAGAGAGGACGAGGGGAAAGCACTCATGAGCCACCGCCGGCTAAGTGTCTGTCCGTCTCTTGCTGCCTGTCTGTCTGCCTGCCAGAAGAGAGTTCCTGGGCTGGGGGCTCACAGCCCAGGAATAGCCTGGACAGCTGGCAGGAAGTCAGCCTGGGGCAGAGCTGTCACTGCAGAGATCACTCCTGCCTGGGACAAGGCCCAGGGACAGCAAATGTCCACAGCTCCATCCCTACACACCTCCCAAGTTTCTGGCTGGAAAAGAGAGGGACAGAAAAAAGACCCTCCCTGGCCCAAGACCTTAACCATAAATACCCATTCATTCATTCGAAAACTCTCTCCTGAAAACCTCCTGGGTGTGAGGTACTGGTCTAGGGGTCGGGAATACAGAGGTGAACAAAAACCTGGAGCCTGGCCTCTACGTGGTGACACAGTTAAGAGAGAAAATAACAAGCAAACCAGCTGACGGTGTTGTGTGTCAGAAAGCCTTCAGTGTCATGGAGAAAACATGGAGGGCCCAGGAAGGGAGAGCTTCTAAATAGGTGGTCGGGGAAGGGCTCTCTCTCTCTCTCTCTTTTTTTTTAAGTTTCTTAAAAAAACTTTTTGGCCCCACCATGTAGCACGAGAGATCTTAGTTTCCAGACCAGGGATCGAACCCATGCCCCCTGCATTGGAAGTGCAAAGTCTTATCCATGGGACCACCAGGGAAGTCCCTAGGAGGAGCCAAAGTGACATTTAAGAGACAGAAGGAGGTGGAGGAGTGAGCCACATGGTTTTAGAGAGGAAGAGTGTTCCAGGAGAAGGTACAGCAAGTTCAGGGCCCTGAGCCACAAGCCCATCTGGCATGTCCGTGGGGCAGCCAGGAGCCCGCAGGGACCATACCATAGAGGGAGCGAGGAGGTGAGTGAGAGCAGCCAGGGACAAAGAGGCGGGGCTGCACTCAGGAGGGGCCCCAGGGCAGAAACGCAAAACCAGTTTTTACTTGGGTAAGGTCAGCGGGTGCCAGAGACACATAACATATGAGCACCAATGGAGACCTTCTCCTGCACGTGAACAACAGTGCTGAAACAGAACTAAAAGAAATCATCTCCTCACCTGACCCGCCACTACTGACTCCAGGACCCGCGCCCCCCGTGTCCCACACTGCCCTGCCCTGGCCGTCCTCTCCCCCTACGCTGCTCCCCTGCACTCATGCCAGCCCCCAGTTCTGACTCATGTCCCCCACCCCTCCACCACCTACAGGGTGCAGAAGGCCCACTGTCCAGCCCCTTTCTGTGGACCATCACCTACCATCTGCCCCTTCCTACTCACTATTTTGATGGTATCTCAGTGATGGTACTCTGGGGGACTTCCCTGGTGATCTAGTGGTTAAGATTCCACCTTCCAAAGCAGGGGATGTGGGCTCAATCCCTGGTCGAGGAACAAAGATCTCACGTGCTGCGGGGCAACTAAACCAGAGCACCATAACTAGAGAGGCCTGCACACCATAAAGAAGAGCCCGCAAAGCCAGGAAAAAAAAAAAAAGGTAGGGGGGAGGGTGCTTCCCTGGTGGCTCAGTAGTAAAGAATCCGCCTGCCAATGCAGGAGACATGGGTTTGATCCCCGATCCACGAAGATCCCACATGCCTCGGAGCAACTAAGCCCGTTCGCCACAACTATTCAGCCTGTGCTCTGGAGCCCAGATGGGCTTCCCTGGTGGCTCAGAGAGTAAAGTGTCTGCCTACAATGCGGGAGACCCGGGTTCAATCCCTGGGTTGGGAAGATCCCCTGGAGAAGGTAATGGTAACCCACTCCAGTGCTCTTGACTGGAAAATCCCATGGACTGAGAAGCCTGGTAGGCTACAGTCCATGGGGTCCCAAAGAGTCGGACATGACTGAGCGACTTCACTCACTTTCACTGGAGCCCAGAAACCACAACTACAGGACCCATGCGCCCTAGGCCCTGTGCTCCGTATCAAGAGAAGGCATTGCAATGAGAAGCCCGTGTGCCACAACTAAAGAGTAGCCCCCACGCATCACAACTAGAAAAAGCCTTGTGCTGCAACGAAGACCCAGCACGGCAAAACCAAAAGTACATAAATAAATAAAATTATTTTAAAAAGTAAGGACTTGGAACCAGACTTGCAGGGTTCAAATCTGGCTCTACCACTTACTAGCTGTGTGACCTTGCCAAGCAACTTCCCCAGTCAGGCCTCGGTGTCCCCATCTGTACACCAGGATGGTACACACATGACTTTCCCCAGAGGACTGCTGTGGGGCTAGATGAGTGACTGTACACAAAGCACCTGAGAGTGCCTGGTGCATGCCAAGTCCTCCAGAGGTGCTAGCTCTTCCTGCCCTCCAGGCCTCCCACTCCAGCCTTCCCTCCAACACCCAAGGGCTTTGCCGGCTACCCACTCTTCACACAGAATGTCACCCGTGCCTTGCATGCTTGCTTCTCCTGTCCTCCTAGCAAGCTCTCTATCACTCTGCATGGCTGCCACCTGCTTTGTGATGTCTTCCCAAAGTCCCCAGGGTGATGCTCTCTCCTCCACCCTCAACAGGGATGAGGAACATGACCACAGGCATCACTTGATCCCATACTTGGCTCCTAAGATGCCCTTTCCCTTTGGGATGTTACCACTAGACAAGGACAACACAACCAGCATCTCCCAAAGAACAAGGCCCGAAGGAGGCTTCAGTAAGCCAGACAGAACACAGCACATAGCAAGCACCAACTTTGCACCAGGAATGGTGCCAGGCATCACGCTGATGCCTCACAACCTCCTCATGAGTGAGGACTATCATTGGCCACATTTTAATCAATGAGAAAAAAAAAAAAAAAAACTGACTCACTGTGGTGCAGTCACATCAAGCTAGAGCTTTACTCAAAAACAAAAACAGGTTATCCCTGATTCCAGTGCCCATGCAGCAGCTCCTGATGAGCGTTCACATGCCTAGCATTGCTGATGAACACACCTCAGTGCCTCCTCACCACCACCTGCGGTAGAAAGTAAAAACAATCTCCAACTTACAGGGGACAGTGGCAGATCTGAGGTCATACAGCAGGCAACTGAGGGGCCAGGATGCGAACCCAAGTCAGTCCACCGGTCAAGGGATTACTATGAGCTGGGCAGGTCTGTCTCAGCAAAGTTTCAGTTAATACTTACTAGAAGCCTTTAGGTACTGGTATCCTCCCTGGTGGCTCAGTGGTAAAGAATCTGCCTGCAATGCAGGAGACTCAGGTTCGATCCTTGGGTCGGGAAGATCCTCTGGAGGAGGAAATGGCAACCCACTCTAGTATTCTTGCTTGGGAAATCCCACGGACAGAGGAGCTTGGCAGGCTACAGTCTAGGGTCACAAAAGAGTCAGACATGACTGAGCAACTGAACAATAGCAACATCTTCCCACTACAGCTGCAGAATTCCCCGCTAGACTCAACTTTCTCTCTCCACCATTAAAAACCTATCTCCCACGCTGACTTTCTGAACAGTGAAAATTATATAACAATAATAGAAAAATGACAGCTCCCCAAAATTCAAGTAATTACCAAATAGCTCAGCCCTTAGAAGGCCTGCCTCCGAAGCTTGATCTTACCACTTCCTAACCCTGACATTGGAAAAGACTCTGATGCTGGGAGGGATTGGGGGCAGGAGGAGAAGGGGATGACAGAGGATGAGATGGCTGGATGGCATCACTGACCCGATGGACGTGAGTTTGAATGAACTCTGGGAGTTGGTGATGGACAGGGAGGCCTGGCGTGTTGCAATTCATGGAGTCGCAAAGAGTCGGACACGACTGAGTGACTGAACTGAACTGAACTGAACCCTGACTCTGAGGCAAGTGGTTTAACCTTTCTGGATCGCACTTCCTTCAACTGTAAAATAAGAATGAGGAGTTATTGTACATCAACTATACTCAAATTAAAAAAAAAAAGGATAGGCGTATCTATTTTTAAAGTGCTTAGTAGGGTTAAGAGTTCCTAAATGTCAAGCTGTTAGAACGATGCTCAGTAGGTTTTGTACAAGTGCATTAAATAAAATAAGTACATCTTCAGTGAGTGAGGAAAAGGGTAGGACAATGACTAAGCCAAGACCATCATATGCCAAGTGTGAGCTGAAAACAGAGTACAACTTGACAGGATCCATGAGACCTGACAGCATGGAATCACAAAAATACAAGTCATTCCTTTTTCAATTCTTTCCTTTTCTATCTACAATGTAATAAACCATTCTGCTTCCATTGGAGTTCAGGCTAAGTCCTCCTTTTCACAGCCAAGCAATGCTGGTTTTTCATTAGAAAAGCAGTACAAATTTTCCTTCTCAAATGAACTGACTGGAGAAAAACGAATCAGTGGTTTCAAAGAAAAAGGAAAGCCTAATACTACGGGGTTCAGCAAAATATGACAAATAGTAAGTGGCATGATGTCAATTTGCCTAGCTGCAGATTCGAAGTCTTCTCTATCACAAAGGAAAGTGAAGGAAAGCTGAAGTCTCTGAGCTTCTCCCTCTTCTCTACTTCCTTGCTAGTCTCATCTACACCAATGACTCTTGGAATCATTATGTCTTTGTTTAGTCCCTAATTCATATCTGACTCTCTGCAACCCCACAGACATCAGCGCACCAGACTTCCCTGTCCTTCACTATCTCCTGTAGTTTGCTCAGATTTATGTCTATTGAGTTGGTGACTCTATCAAACTACCTCATCTTCTGCTGCCCTCTTCTCCTTTTGCCTTCAACCTTTCCCAGCATCAGAGTCTTTTTCAATGAGTTGGCTCTTCACATCAGGTGGCCAAAGTATTGGAGCTTCAGCGTTAGCATCAGACCTTCCAATGAATATTCAGGGTTGATTTCTTTGCAGTCCAAGGGACTCTCAAGAGTTTTCTCCAGCACCACAACTGGAAGGTATCAATTCTTCAGCGCTCAGCCTCTTTTATGGTCCAACACTCACATCCATATATATGGCTGCTGAAAAAACCATAGCTTTGACTATAGGGACCTAAACACCGAATGGGTGTCTGCTATGACCAGTATTATTATTATAGTCCGGATCTATTTATTGAGTTCCTGCTCTACACCATCAGGCCCTATGCTGAGGACTTTACACACACTTTTCATCAGCATCCTCACAATAACTCTATGATATGATGAAGGGATTATTAGCCTTCATCCTATAGACGAGGAAAAAGAAGTTCAGATAAGGGAAGGCACAGGTCCGCTACCACAAAGTGTAACTTAGGACTTGAACTGAAATCTGTTAGCTCCCAATTTCACGCACCCACACCCTGATCTTCCGTATCAAACACAAACATCATCAACAATATTAACCATAATAGTATAGCAAAGAAGTGTGCAGTGTGCCAGGCGCTGAGCTAGGGCTCGGACCAGCACGAGCTGATTTCTCACTCCAACCCATAAAGAGGATGCTATAGTCACATTCTGACCCCCATTCTACAGAGCAGGAAACTGAGATTCAGAGAATGAAATCGCTTGTCCAGAACCGCACGGCGGCGCCAGGACTGACTCCGGAATCCCGGGGCGCCATTCATCTCCACCGCATCCAACCCATATCCACCACCCCTGGCCCGCGCCTCACCTGGCCCTCGGGGCCCGCGCCCACTCGCGCCGCCCGCCCTCCCGGCGGCGCCAACTGTCAGACCCACCTCCCTCGGCCCGGCTGCCCGCCCCGGAAGCACCGTTCTCGCCGCCGGAAGTCGGGCTTACCCGCCCACGGCCGCTCTAGCCCACGGGAGAGTCACCAGGGAGAGCGCTTGGGCAACCGTCACGTGACCATCCGCAGTCTCCCAGGCGCTTCCCCCGCCCGGCGCTAGCGAGGAGCGCGGCCAATGAGAAAAGCATTGTTTGGCCCCCGCGGGTCCGCAGTCCAGCCGGAGTGCGCCTGCGCGCGGCGGGTTTCGGGGGGTGCGCGGGGCTCCAGCCTAGAAGGTACCAGCGGGGCTGGGTCCCGGAGTGGGAAACGTGGAGTGCAGGTAATGTGCGATCTGGGGGCGCGGCGCCTCGGCTGCCTTTATGTTGTCCTTCCTCTATAATGCATTTCTTCTCTCATATCGTCCTCTGTCCCTTTATGTCTCCGTTCCTCCCGTTATGTTGCATCCTGCTTAAATCGTTATCGCTCCCTTGTATTTCCACCACTCTCCTAATGTCGCCATCAATCCCCTTAACAAGATTTCGTTCTTTTTAAGTTCCATGGCCACCAAATGTCTCTCCTGTCGTGTCGCCTTCTCCTGTCGCCTACACATCTCTTTTGTTGCTGCTGCTCCTTTACAAAGTCCTTCTCATAAATCGTCATCATACCCCCCATGTCACCTTCGCACGCCTCCTGTCCCCTTCGTAAATCGCACTCAGGTTTCCCTTCTTTCTCATCTTTTATGTCTCCGTCGCTCCCCTGTCACCTTTGCTTCTCTGACAGTCACTGTCCGTGCCTAATGCTTCTAGTGTTTTCCCATTAGGAGTTTTTTTTTTTCTCTCCCTGTCTCTGTCATTTCCCCGTGTCACCTCTCACACACCAGGTGTTAGAGCCCGTTATTCTGGCTCCGTCGCTAAACCTCTGGGTAACCTTGACCATCTCATCACACCTTTGCAAACTTAGCTTCCTCATTTGTAAAACCCACACAGGAACACCTATGTCAGGGGTGAGAGTGAGGATCCTGCGAGTTTATTCTGGTGACATGTCCAGAATGAGCTCAATGTGGCTAATGCGATCAATCATCTCACCCTCATCCAGTCACCTTCATCCCCTCCTCCTTGTCACTCTCCCCCTCTCCCCAGCTACCCTCATCATTCCCAGGGTGTCACACTCTCTCTATCCTGACAAGTTCTGCTGCAGCAGCCAACCCCTGCTGTCCCACGTCACAGTCTCCAAGCTGTCCTCCCCTCCGCCACGTCACCATACCTGGGAGGGTGGCCCATCAGCCATTAAGAACCTTGCTCATGTCAGTATTAATCCATACCTCTTTACCTTGGTGAAGACTGATTTCCCACCCCCAAATTGAGAGCACTTAGCCCATAGCAGGAGTCAAGCAGGGCTTGGTGGGGGGAAGACTCTAGGTAGCTTAGACCCAACCCTCCCTTGACTCATAAAATCAGGGGTACAGAGAGAGGAGGCCGGTCTCACCACACCATCAAACCTCAGCAACCCTAAATCCTCAAGTGAAGAGGCGAATATCTTAGTCACTCAGCTTGCCTTAGCATGGCTGAGGACAGTCATTATAGTGTGTATGCCGGGGACTGGACCCCCCAGGTGACAATCTTGGTTTTATTGTTTAGTACTTAAATAGCTGCATGAGCTTGGGCAGGTGGCTTAAGGTCCCAGTGCCTCAGTTACTACATCTGTAATATGGGAATGCAAATACAAGTTATTCATTCAATCAATATTTGTTAAGCATGTTCTACATGCCCAAGACTGTGCTAGGCATGCGGACACATGAGTGAACAAAACAGATTCCCTGGCCTCGTGGAGTTTACAGTCTATTAATAGCAAGGGCCAGAGACAATACACAAACAGGTAAGTAGACGATACAATATATTGGGATAGTGAATGCAGAGATTATAGTTTTAAGTAGGGTGACCTGGTGACATTTGAACACAGACTTGAAGAGGGGGAGAGAGTGACATGGCTCTCTGAGAGAAGAACAGCATTCTAGGCAGAAAGTAAAAGTGTTAGTCGCTCAGTCGTGTCCCACTCTATGACCCCATGGACTGTAGCCAGCCAGGCGCCTCTGACCGTGGAATTCTCCAAGGAAGAATACTGGAGTGGGTAGCCATGCCCTTCTCCAGGGGCTCTTCCCAACCCAAGGATTGAACCCAGGTCTCCCACCTTGCAGGCAGATTCTTTACTGCCTGAGACACCAGGGTAGCCCCATTCTAGGCAGAGGGAACAGCACATGCAAAGGCCTGAGGTAGGAGCCTGCATGGCTTCTGTAAAGGGTAACGGGGAGGCCAGTGAGGGAGGAAAGGATTGGGAGATGAAGTCAGCGGGGTGATCGGGGAAGGTCCCTGGGGTCTCGTGGGCCGTGGAGAAGACTTTGGCTTTACCCTGAGTGAGGCGGGTTTGGAAGAGAGGAAGGATGTGATCTGATGTGACATGAAGCCACAGCAGCAGCAGGAGAACTTCTACCAAGGATGGACTGGCAAGAGCAACCTGGTTGGAAGAACAACTGAAGTCCTCTTTTAAAGCTGCACTCATATCCTTTATACTTGGAGAAAGTTTCCAATGTCCTTCTCAGAGATTGAGGGGAGGGAGAAGGGGGTGTTGGTAGAGGTTTTGAGAGGCTGTTCGGGAGGGAGGGAGGAAACCACAGGTCTACAGATATTAGACAGCAGGAGAAGGGGCTGTCTACCCAGCACCCTAGGGAGCTTGGGCTCAAATCCTGGCTTCCTGGCTTTGTCCCTTTATGCCAGTGACTTAAATGCTCTAGGTCTTTAATTCCCTTATCTATTTGCTATTGTTGAGCCCCTAAGTCATGTCTGACTCTTTGCAACCCCATGGGCTGTAGCCCGCCAGGCTCCTCTGTCCATGGGATTCTCCAGGCAAGAATACTGGAGTGGGTTGCCATTTCCTACTCCAGGGTATCTTCCCAACCCAGGGATGGAACCTGCGTCTCCTGTGTCTCCTGCATTGGCAGGTGGATTCTTTACCAGAGTCACCTGGGGGAAGTTAGGCTAAGACAAAACAAAAGCACCGTTTTGAGAATTGAATATATAAAGTGTTTTGAGCAGTGCCTGGTTCAATAAACATAAGGATCCCCACTATCTCTCCTGTATCCTACCCTTCCACAGCCACAGACCTCCCGGAGGGTAGCAAGGAAAAGACATTCCGCCTTATTTTGTGTTTCTGAGTTGGTTTGACAATATAGTGCCCTGGAACAGAACTGAGCTCTGGGATCAGATTCCCAGCTGACAAACCAACCCTGTGTGACCTGGGCAGTGATTTCCCTGAGCCCTGTCTCATCTGAAAAACAGGGATAATAATGCTTTTTTCCCCTAGATGTGTTGTTTTTTTTTTTTTTCATTTGTTTGATTTGGTGGGGAGGGTTTGGGGGCCACCCAGCTCCTGTGCCCCCTGAGTTGGAAGTATGACATCTCAGCCATGGGAAGTCCCTGTTGTCTGAATGGTGACGTCAACCACTTTCACAGTGATGCCACAGCACCCCTCCCTTGTTTTCTTTTTCTCCCAGGTACATAGTGTAGGTTTCACTCATTGATCTATTATCTCACTCCCTCAAAAGAATTTCTTCCTTCTTAGGGATTTTTTTTTTGTTTTTTTTTCTGTTTTTCTGTGCTGCATCTCCAGTTTCTAGACAGGGCTTGTCAGCAATAGTTGAATAAATAGTAGTTGAATGAATAGATGGATGAACTCGCCACTGAGCATCTGCCATATACTGTCCCTGTGCTGGGTGACGTGGGGGACACAGCAGTGACAGCCAGCCCGGCCCTCCCCTCGTGGATTCTGGACCCATCATCAGGTTGGGAGAAGCACAGGCAGAGGGGTTCAGGCTAGGATTGATAAGTCCAGGGGACTGCCAATCCCATGGAGGATGTCTGGACCAGCCAGGGAGTCAGTGAGGGCTTCCTGGAGGAGGTGGTACATAAGCTGATAGAGGTGAGCAACCTGAAGAGAAAAAGCTATGCTCGGCAGGAAGGGCAGCTGTGGGTAGGTTTGATGGTAAATGTGTGGTTTCAGTTCGAGGAACTGAAAGATATTAAATATGACTGGGCCATGGAGAATGGTACAAGCATAAGCCCAAAAGGTTATTAAGGAATGGGCTCTGGGAGCCACAGTGAGAAGCTGAGACTTTATCCTGTGCACACTGGAGGGCCACAGAGTATTTGAGCAGGAGAGGGCCGAGTCAGACTCAGATCGGAGGGGGAATTAAAAGTATTTGAGTGGAGGCTGGGAGCCACAGGAGGCGGCTGGAATGGGGACCCAGGTGAGAGAGGCCAGTTCATGGCCTTGGAGGGGAAGGGAAAGGGGGGTGGGAGACACTCTTGGGAGGCCAAGTGGATAAGTTATGGGGGACCCAGGACTCTGGGGGCTTCAGGGCTTTCTGGGGAAGGTGGAACACAGGCTGAGACCTGAAGGGTGGGTAGGATAGCTATCCTGGGAATGGGGACCCGGGGGAGGGGCAGGTTTGGGAGCGATGCTAAGGACAGTTGGAGACATGGGTATAAGGGGCTTAGGGACACCTGGGTGGAGGTATCTAGGAGGCCACGGGGCTTGCAGAGCTGAAGTTCAGGGAGGAGATATGAGTCAGAGACAGCTTTGGAGTCATAGGAACTGAAACTGTCTGATGGAGAAGGTCCACAGGCATTGTCCCTGGAGAGCCCAGGAGGGCATCATAAGACAGTTGCACTTTGTCCCGAAGGCAGTGGGCAGCCACAGAGTGGGATTGAGTAGGGATGGGACAGTTTTGAGTTCCAGTTCCCAAGTATTCACCATTCATGGTGGCGGGGGTGGGGTGGGGTGGTTTGTGTATGCCTTTTTTGCCTTTTTTTTTTTTTTTTTTTTACTGATTTGTTTTTCAGACCAAGCATCTTCTATCCCTGGAAGGGGCACCTTCTGGGATCCTTTGAAACAAAGGACCTACCGCTAAAAACAAAAACGTTTACAAAACCAGTGCTCCATACTGTTTTCTGTAGACTTGACCACAGACGATTGTGCGGTCAGTCCAAAGGGGTCTGCACAATCAAATGAAAATTGGCCCCTTTAAACCCAAGAACTGGTCTGTTTTGAACCATGCAGAAGGTCCCTAGGTTTGTAAATGTTTCCTAAGGTATGGCCTGTCCAGTGCTTCAGATATGCTTCAGCAGCTAAGTGGCCCACCCTGAATTTTACCCTCAGGCTGAAGCGCCACTATCTGTACCTACCCTATTGCCCCAGGCTCAGAACACAAGCTACTGATCTTTGTGTAGGAATTCACTGTCACTGAATCTTAAAGCCACATCTAAAGTCTTTTCTCCCTTTTGCTCTTTTCTTCTGTTTTCAGAAGAAAAACAAATAAACATTTACAATGTGCTGGGCACTTGGTAGGTAGAGGAATAAATCAGACAGACTCAAGGGACACATCAGATCAGATCAGATCAGATCAGTCGCTCAGTCGTGTCCGACTCTTTGCGACCCCATGAACCGCAGCACGCCAGGCCTCCCTGTCCATCACTAGCTCCCGGAGGTCACTCAGACTCATATATAAGTTTATCTGTGATAAATAGTGTGTTCAGGGTATTAGGGGACACAACTCACCAGCCAGCTTGTATCTATGTGAACTGACTGTTGTGGATGGGTTTCATTGACTCTGCCCAGCAAATGTCATGTTGGTATATTAGTCTCCCCAGTGTTCTGAAGAATGCAAGTGAGGCTCAGAAAAGGTAGTCTCTTCTCCAGGTAAAGCACAGAGCTAAGATATGAACCAAGGGCTTGGGGACTGTGAGGCCCACCCTCTTAAACCAGCCACCACTCCCCAGACAGGCATAAAGTGATTTTGACCGTGCCACGTGGTATACAGGACCTTAGTTCCCCAACTGGGGATCGAACCTGCACGCCATACAGTGGAAGCACAGAGTCTTTACTGAACCTAATCCTCTTTTTATGAATGAGGCCAGCAGGGCTCAGAGAAATAAAGCCCTGTGCCCAATGTCACTGAGTAGGAAAGTGACAGAGGGCTTCTGGCTGTCCAGTGGCTAAGAGTCCACACTTCCAAAGCAGGAGGGACCTGGATTCAAGCCTTGGTCAAGGAACTAGATCCCACATGCCACAACTAAAGATCCCACGTGCTGCAACTATGACCTGATGCAGCCGTATATTCATTTATATATAAGAAAATTTCTGAAAAAAAGTGACAGAGGTGGGATTTGAACCCTGGATCTGTCAGTCCAGAGCACTTCTATGGAAGGGGGATCAAGTCTCCCACCCTCACCAGGGGTGGAGGTGTTCAGAGAACTGTGACCCAACACAGGTCTCAGAGGCCCAGTGGGTTTAGCTTCCTCCGTGTCTCTGGGCTATGGTGTCACACCCAGGGTCAGGCAAGGCACACGCCAAGGGGACAGGGAGATATTCAATGGGCTGTTGAAACTGCACAATTCAGTCCTACAGGCTGGGACTCAAAACACAGCCAAAACCCAAACTGGGACTGAAACCCACTTTCTTTCCATCTAAATCACACACCTGGTCTAAGTATTTAATGAAGCTTAGGTTCTTTATGTCTCAGCACAGAAAGAATTCAGTGAGGGACAAAGTGATAGGTGAAAAGTGGATTTATTTAGAGAGAGACACATTCCATAGACAGGATGTGGTTCATCTCAAGAAGCAAGAAGGGCCCTGGGAGAAACACGCTCCACAGAGTGTGGGCCATCTCAGAAGGCAAGAGTCCCTGAAATAGGGAGTGGTTAATTTTTACGGGCTGAGTAATTTCTTTTTTTGGCTGCACTGGGCAGCATGAAGAATCTTAGTTCCCCCATCAGGAATCAAACCCATGCCCCCTGCAGTGGAAGTGCTGAGTCTTATTATAATCACTGGACCAGCAGGGAAGTCCCTGGGCTGGGTAATTTTTCATAGGCTAACGAGTAGAAGGATTGTTCTAACTATCTTGGAGAAAGGGTGGTGAGATTTCCAGGAATTGGGCCACCACCCACTTTTGGGCCTGGGCCGGCCTTGGAACTGTCATGGCGCCTCTGAGTGTGTCATATGCTAATGTATATAATGAGACTCCAGGTCCACTGAATAAGATCACATTCACAAGTTCCAGGAGTGATGACCACATCCAACTTACCAGTTTTGAGGCCACCATTCAACTCATTCAACTCACTCAACCCCAGAGGAGATCATATTTCTTCCTCTGTTCAGAACCTACCCTTGGCCCCATTCTTGCCACAGTCCAGGTACCTCTGCATAATCTGGTCCTGTGACCTCTGATTCACCTCTCCCTCCCTTCACTGCCATTCCACTACAGATACATGCCTGCTTGCTCTTCTCTATCCCCACAGGCATACTCCTGCCTCAGGGCCTTTGCACTGGCTGTTCTCTGTGCTTAGAATACTGTTCTGTAGCTTTCTTCCTCCCCTCCTTGAAGTTTTTTTCTCAGGTATCCCTTTCTCTGTGCAGCCTTCCTTGTCCTCCTTATTTTCAAATGCAAGTAATCCCAATCCCATCCCTCTTCCCTGAGTCTCTATGGCACATATTACCTTCTAACATATAATTTACTTTTTTTTTTGTCTGTCACTGTTCACAGTGATCTCCCCAGTGCTTAAAACAATAACTGGTGCACAATAAAGGTGTGCAAAATTAATGAACAGCCTTGTGAAAAGTAGGCGGTATTGTTACTTTGCCCATTTTGCAGATGGGGACACTAAGGCACAGATGCTTTGTCCGTTCTCTGAAATCAAATAATCGCGTCCATACTGAGATTCATATTAAGATCAGGCATCTGGCTCCGGATGCCACAAGTGTTAACTGCCTCACCAACCTAATGCAACCTACACCACCTCTCCAGTACTGGTTTTCTTTATAAGTACGCTAGGTGCACTTGCTTTGATAAAAATATAGCAAGTCAAAATTCAACCCATCAGTAAAGACTTGTCGTCACGGCACAATTTGAAAGCCAAAAGATTGCTAACAAACTGAATAAAATGCGTCTTCAGTTCAGTCGCTCAGTCACATCAGACTCTACGACCCCACCGACTGCAGCATGCCAGGCTTCCCTGTCCATCACCAACTCCCAGAGCTTGTTCAAACTCATGTCCATCGAATCTGTTTTCTTCCTGTTTTTGGTTTATCAGCGGCCACCCCAGTTCCCCTGCCTCACCGTGCTGTGCGCCATCCCTCACATCTTCCAGCCCTACCTTTCCCCAGTTTTGTTTCCGTTGATCTTAGCTTCCCTCCTGGAGAAGGGAATGGCAACCCACTCCGGTATTCTTGCCTGGAGAATCCCGTGAACAGAGAAGCCCGGAGGGCTACAGTCCGTGGGGTCGCAAAGAGTCGGACCCAAATGAGCGACTAATACTACTACTAGCTTCCCTAATTTCACCTCACCTTCTGTTCCAACCACACAGTCTTAAATAAAGCATTTTTCACCAAGGGCTTAGCAAATAAAGGCAAACTTGTTTCCTGCGCCATGCCTCCCCTCCCCCACCCTTGCACCCTGCGGTCAGCCTAATCGAAGACTGTTACCTTCTGTTTCTCTTGGTGACCTACGGAGATCAGATAAGCTTGATCTGTTGCTAGTCCTTGCTGGATCCATCCCCTTTTGGCTGGCTCCCTGTGATGGGTGGGGGGGTGGGGGGGGGGGAATACCTACTTGTGCTCGTCTGCCTTTAACCAAACTGGGATCAGACGTTGAGGGGGAAGGGGTTTTCAAATTATCCTTTCAGATCTAGGCTGGATCTTGCGGTGAGTGGTGAACCAAACTCCCTTTTGGGTTCTTCTTTTTTTTTTTTAAATCACATTAATGCGTGGAATGAATTTTTAAAAACGTGACAAAACCTGGGACGCGGCAACACCTGTGTTCGCTTTATAATTATTTTTTAACCCGCTCAGAGATATTTTTCTCTTCTGTAAGTCGCTCATATTTCACGATTTTAAAAAAGAAAATAGGCGTAGGATAAAAAGCGATCCTGACGCACCCCCAAATCCTGTTGTCAAGGCAACCACTTCTGACGTTGCTTCTTTCAATAATAACCCTTCTCTACCTTTGTGCACTTCCTGCCTGGGTAGGGGAAAGGGGGTCCTGCCCCTCTTTCATTGAGAGAGGTGGGTGGGAAAGGGGGAATCCCTCCAACTTATTTCTCCAGCTGTGGCCTTAAATTCTGCTTCGGAGCTGTGAGATGGTAGATGGGAAACCCTCCTTATCCCTTCAGCTGGAGCCTGGATTTTTTTTTTTTTAAACACCAAAAACATGTTGTATTGGGATATAGTCAATTAACGTTGTGGTAGTTTCAGGTGAACAGGGAAGGGACTCGGTCACACATATACATATATCCATTCCCCCCCAGCCCCCCCCCCACACACACACACTGGTAACATTTTTTAAATCCCTATCAAAATATCAGTTGGCCTTTTTAAAAAATCCAATAGAGACTGCAATACAGACTACAACAGAAAACCCACCATCCCCTTATCGCACACCCCGCGCTCTTCCCCTCCCATAGCGTGGGCTGCGTCTTTTGATTTTCTGGCTACATCCCTAAATCATGCTGTTCAGCCTTGATCATTCCATTTTATTTTATAATTTTAAAAATCATTAGTCTTATTTATGTATTTATTTTTGACTAGGTAATACATGCCCACGGTACAAATATTCACAGGGTTTAGAGCCGAGAAAAGATGGGGGGGGTCTCTTTTTTTCTCTTTACCTGACTCCTCCCTAGCCCATATTGGGGGGTGCTCTAGGATGGAGCGTAGCAAAGCAGTCGCTCAGACCTGTGCTTTTTCTCCACCCCCGCCAGGTTGGCTAGACCGTATCTGGGGGGCGGCCCCCCTTCTCCCTGCGGTGAGCCCGGACCGACGCGCTCACTGCGCAGACTCCCCGCTGCAGAGGGCGGAGCCCCGTTGGGCCCCGCCCCCTCCTCCCTCCCGCCCCTGCTCAGCCTGTTGGGGCAGAAGCTGGGGCCCCGTGGAGGTAGCAGCAGCTGTCTGCCGAGTAAGGCCGAGGCCCCTCTGGGGTATGGTAGGGGAGGATGATTGGGGGGATGGGATGGGAGCTGACAGGGAGGCCCCGATGGTCCTGGGCTCCTGGCCTGAGCTGGCTAGTGGTTACCTGAGTGTGAGGTTAAAGGAGCTACCTGGAAAATGACTTCAGGGTAAATCCCAGGGCTGGGAAAAGCCAGGCACAAAAATATTTACGGCTCCGCTGACCCAATCCGGAGCTGTCATTTTGGGAATGTGTAGGATAGGGCTCAGAGAAGGGAAGGTGCTAAATGGGGAGCAGTGCCAGTGCTGATGACAGGCAGGGTGGGCGCTCAGGGGGGCAGGGTGGGCACTAAAGTGAGGCAGGGAGGGCACCCCAGAGGGATAGAAGGAAGGCAGAGGGGTTGGACTTTGAGGGATTTCGAAATCCCTACTGACCAGCAGTCAGCTTCCTCCTTTAGGGGTGGCGGGCGCAGTGCCAGTAGCCCCCGTGATCACAGACAAGGCGATCCAGAGAGTCCCGTGAGCCCGAGGCTGATCCATTTTCTGTGATGTCCCCCAAAAGCCTAGAACACCCAACACAGTGCCAGCTTCTGGTCCCTGCAGTTTGGAGACCCTGACACACCCACTTTTGCACCTGGGAGCTGTCTAACCCCTGACTGCCAGCACGATGAAGCCTAAACTGATGTACCAGGAGGTAGGTGGAGGGGAGAACCGGGGAGGAGGGGCCGGATCGGGAGAGGGTGGGGGCCCTGCTGGGCTGACCCGTCACCACCACCCCCATCCGTGTGCCCCAGCTGAAGGTGCCTGCTGAGGAACCTGCCAACGAACTGCCCATGAATGAGATCGAGGCATGGAAAGCTGCAGAAAAGGTAGGTGCCCCTCTCCACCCTCAGTCTTTCTTTGGGCAGTGGGCTGGGCTGCCCTCCTTGGGCTGACTGCTTGCCTCCTCCTCGCCTCCTCCTCCCCTGCAGAAAGCCCGTTGGGTCCTTCTGGTCCTTATCCTGGCGGTTGTGGGCTTTGGTGCCCTGATGACTCAGCTGTTTCTATGGGAATACGGCGACTTGCATCTCTTTGGGCCCAATCAGCGCCCAGCCCCCTGCTATGACCCTTGCGAGTAAGTGGAGGGGGGCGTGGGCGCCTGGGATGGTTGGGGGAGGGGCCCTGCCAGGCCAGGGACACTTCAACATGCGCTACGCAGGGCCTGCACCCAGTGTTCGAAACAGAAAAAGGGGGTGGCAGACACTCCCAAGTGGACCGTCACAGTTCTTCCCTCTGTGCCCACCTGCTTCACCCACACTGTTGTCATGGCAACTACAGTGTCGTCATCTTCTATGCCTCTGTGAACAGACAGGCATACATAGACACACATGGCATCTTCCATCCACATCCATGGACAGACACACACACACTTATACACACACACACACACACATCCACAACCTTCCACAAATCTAGAGAGACAAATGCAGACACACAGAGACTCACGAGTACAGACACACACACATATAGTCTTCCTCCGTGGGCAGACAAGTGAGCACTCACAGTCTAGCCCACCATGGCTGATTCTGCCTCCCTCCCTCCCCACCTCCCCACCCAGAGCAGTGCTGGTGGAGAGCATTCCCGAGGGCCTGGACTTCCCCAATGCCTCCATGAGCAACCCCTCCACCAGCCAGGCCTGGCTGGGCCTGCTCGCTGGTGCCCACAGCAGCCTGGACATTGCCTCCTTCTACTGGACTCTCACCAACAATGACACCCACACTCAGGAAGCCTCTGCTCAGCAGGTACCTGGCAACCTGGGCCCTGGCTGGCAGCAGGGGTGGTGGGAGGCATCAGAGGCAGGGAAATGAAAGGGGTTTCCCTCTAGCCCAGGAGACAGACTGGCATGTCTTACATAGTGGATTGGACAAAAGTGGAAGCAACTGTCTTCACATGGCCCTCAGGACTGGGGGCGTTTTGTCACGGTCATCTGGAGGCCTCTGAATGTCAGGGCATGGGGTTCGGTTACAAGGGATTAGGCTAGCAGATACTGCTCACCCACAAGCTTCCTTCCCTAAGCCTGTCACACAAAGAAATGGAAACATGGAATGAGTACCAGCCCAGCCTCAAGCCAGGCTTCTGCATGCCAGCTCTGTGACCTCAGGCAGGTCACCTCATCTTGCAGTCTTCATTTTCTTCATCTGTAGAATGGGGCCATTATCTAGTGTTCACCTCTTGTGAAGATGAAACGGGCTGATCCCTGCCAATGACAGCAGTGCCTGACTAGAGTCAGCCCTTTATAAGCATTTACTATGATAGCCTTGTTAGGGTCTGCAGACAAACTTAAAAAGCATAAAACTCCAAGATTTGAAAAGGAACAGCCTAGGTGGCTAAGCCCTTCTTTGAAAGACGTAGTGAATTTGTTGCTCTTCTTCCTTTTCCCTGCTGCCACTCTTTGTCAGAGGTAGACTTTAATGTATTAAAATTGTGGGGATCATTAAACAGATCCTGGAAAAAATGCACAACAGTTAAAAATTATATGAGCTGGAAATTCCCTGGTAGTCCAGTGGTTAGGGCTCCGAACGTTCACTGCCAAGGGTGCGAGTTCGATCCCTGATCAGGGAACTAAGATCCTTCAAGCTTAAAAAAAAAAAGGTATGAGCTTCCATGCCCTGCTGGTTCCTACTGGAGTGCTTCAAAGCACAAAGCACAGACATAGAAGGCAGATGGTCTGAGTTCAAATCCTGCTTCCTGTTGATTTCTCCAACTCTCAGTTTCTTTGTCTGCACTTTGGGATAAACTCAGACTTGCCTTACCAATGACAGCTGTGAGAATTCAGAGTTCGGGTATAAAGGGGCTCAGAAGGGGCCTGGCTCACAGTAGAAACAAGGGAATCACTGGCTGTTACTGTTATTGGTATCATCAAGCCTTACCCAGGTCTTCCCAGACTGCCAAGTCTGTGCAGTGCCTTTAACATCCTGCAAGGTGCCTAGAGACCCCTGCTGTGTCAGGCGTGGATAACTACCAGGTCAGGGTCTTGGGAAGGACCTTGAAGGGCAGGAGTGGCAGGGAGGCCCTAACAGGGCTCAGAGCAGCCAAGTATTAAAATAGATAAAGACACTTCCCTGTTGGTCCAGTGGTTAAGACTCCGTGTTCTGAATATAGGGGGCACGGGTTCGATCCCTCATTGGGGTACTAAGATCCCTCATGCAGCACAGCACAGCCAAAACAATAAATAAAACAGATAAAGTAAGGTTTTAACTTCTTGACCTGTAAAGCCTTTCCTAACTGTATTAGTGTAAAGCCTGATCAGATCTAGAAGCCTAATCTCGAAACGACTCCATGGGGTGCTCTGTGGGGCTCGAGAGCCAGCTGATCCATCCCCTCAGAAGCTATCTCCTCCCTCCAGGGCGAGGAGGTCCTCCGGCAGCTGCAGACTCTGGCACCCCGAGGTGTGAAGGTCCGCATTACTGTGAGCAAGCCCAATGGGCCCCAGCCCCAGGCAGACCTGCAGGCGCTGCTACAGAGCGGTGAGCTAGGGGGCCACTGGGGGTGGGCTGGGTCTGTGGCTCCCCAAGCCAGCTCCTGACCTGCACCCCTGTCGGTCCAGGTGCCCAGGTCCGCACGGTGGACATGCAGAAGCTGACCCATGGCGTCCTGCACACCAAGTTCTGGGTGGTGGACCAGACCCACTTCTACCTCGGCAGTGCCAACATGGACTGGCGCTCCCTGACCCAGGTCTGCCTGCACTCTGCCCACCACCCTTTTAGGTAGCTCCCTGCCTTGCTGGGCTCCCAGCCTCCTACCGTACCCCACCTCCTCCTAGCAGACCTCCTGAAGCATCCCCCAATCCAGTCCTCCACCACCCTCCCCTTGCTCATGGAAGCCCCTCTGATCCCTGATGACACCTGCCAGCCCCTTTATACGGCATCCAAGGCCCTGTCCACCCACATGACCTTCACTACTCACTTCCTGAGAGCCTGCTCTAAGCCCAGCCCTGTTCTGATGCTGAGAACGTGATGGCAACAGACAGACCTCTTGGAACTCATGGTCCAGGGTAGAGACAGGCCTGTCACTAGGCAGTGTCAACCCAACAGGGTCAAGGCTGAGATGGGAGATGGGGAGAAGCACAAGTAGAGGGTCAGGATGGGGAACCCAACCTGGGGTATCAGGGAAAATCTCCCAAAGGAGGTGACAGTTAATCTGCTACCTGGAGGAGCTGCAGGAATGAGCATGAGATGGGAAAGGGGTATAACTGAGGCAGTGATCATGTCTTCAACAAATAGATACTGTGCAAGCCCCTAACTGGGTTTCATTGGTAGCCTAGCTGGTAAAGAATCTGCGTGCAATGCAGGAGACCCTGGTTCAATTCCTGGGTCGGAAAGATCCCTTGGAGAAGGGATAGGCTCCATATTCCCGTATTGTTGGGCTTCCCTGGTGGCTCAGTCAGTAAAGAATCTGCCTGCAATTCAGGAGACCTAGGTTCGATTCCTGCATTGGGAAGATCCCCTGAAGGAGGGCATGGCAACCCACTGCAGTATTCTTGCCTGGAGAGTCCCCATAGACAGAAGAGCCGAGCATGGCGGGCTATAGTCCGTGGGGTTGCAAAGAGTCGAACACAACTGAGTGACTAAGCAGAAGCCCCTAATCCCACCGACTCCGTGGGAAAACACAGAAAATACAGCCATGGCTGAGACATCCCTGATGTCTGTCCTCCCAGTCCAATGGGGAGACAGGTTTGTCAGCAGGGAAAGTGATGAGGGAGGCCCAAGGGACCTTGAGAGCCTAAGGAATGCCTGACACAGGCTGGGCAGTCAAGGCAGGATTCCTGGAGGAGGAAACCCTCAGTGGAGACCTAAGACTGAGCAGGAGCTCAGTAGAAGGTAGAAGCCGCAAAGGTTCAGGAAACCAGGAGCTTCGGAATAACTGACTTTGACCAAAACTTCAGATTTTAGTCTTGAGTCAAGATCATGTCCATCTCAGGTCTTTAGCTGGGAGAAGGAGGATGGGGGCTAAGGGTCAGAAAGAGGGAAGTAGGGGCAGAAAGAGGGGGAGACAGAAGGGCAAGGGGCAGGAAGGGGGACTTGGTGGAGGCAGGAGGAGGGGCTGCAGGCGTCCATGTCACCTGCCTGCACCAGGCCACCACCCTGGGGCTCAGTACTGTGCTCCCGCAGGTCAAGGAGCTGGGTGTGGTCATGTACAACTGCAGCTGCCTAGCTCGAGACCTGACCAAGATCTTCGAGGCCTACTGGTTCCTGGGCCAGGCGGGCAGCTCCATCCCATCAACCTGGCCCCGGCCTTACGACACCCGCTACAATCAAGAAACTCCAATGGAAATCTGCCTCAATGGAACCCCCTGCTCTGGCCTACCTGGCGGTGAGTCCAAGGGAAGAGGGGCCTTCCACATGCCCTCACTGGGCCTCGTCCATCTAGCCCTGCCCAGTGATTTGATGGGGATGAGGGAGTCCTAACCACTACCTGTCACTTCTGCTCACTCAGGGGCCTGGGCTATGTCCCAACCTCCCTAGGCTTTGGGTTCATCTAGAAATCTTATGATTGCATCATAATATTTGCAATCTCTTAGGGCTAATGAGGCAGCATGGCTGGGTTCATTCAGGCCAATCCCTGGTTGAACTGTCCACTATGGCTGAATGTCACATTTTTAATCAATCAAGATGAAATGCTATTAAAAATTCAGTTCTTCAGTCACCCTAGCCCCCTTTCAAGGGCTCAGCAGCCACACCTAGCAAGTGGTTGCCGCATTGAACAGAGTAGATACAGAGCATTTTCATCACTGTGGAATGCTCTGTTGGACTGCACCCGCTCTGGACAAGGCACCGCTGTTTTCAGCTGGTGATGTTTTCACTAGTTGGGGTGGCCAACCTGGGACCCCCCAAACAAGTCACCTGGCCAGGCCCAGCGTCATCATGAAGGGCCACCCTAAGGCATGGATGGAGGGACATAATTCATTGGGGTCCTTTACTCCAGTGATCTCCCGCTGGGGAGTAAAGTTTCCCTCATCACCACTTCCCCTTTCAGAGCTTAAGTTTGCTCACCTGTTGGGAGGGTGCAGGGGGCTGGGTGAAGCTCCTGGGGTTGGGGGGCAACATGAGGAGTGCCATGGTGGTGGGCTGTGAGCCAGTCAGGGACAAAAGTGATTAGAGGGCTTCCCCCATGGCTCAGTGGGTAAAGAATTCACTGCCAGTGCAGGAGGTGCAGTTTCCATCCCTGGGTCGGGAAGATCCCCTGGAGGAGGGCATGGCAACCCACTCCAGTATTCTTGCCTGGAGAATCTCCATGGACAGAAGAGCCTGGCGGGATCAGTCCATGGGATCAAAAAAAGAGTCAGACACGACTTAGCAATCAAACAGCCACGGCAGCAGCAGCAGCAGCAGAAACTGGCACAGCAGTGTAAAGCAACTATACACTAATAAAAAAAAATTTTTAAGAGATTAAAGCAGAGGTCCTCAAGTCTAAGCATGCACTAGAATTACCAGAAGGGCTTGTTAAGACCAGATCCCTGGGCTCCATCCCAACACCTTGATGCTGTATGCCCTGTGCAGTGAGGCCCAGGAATCTGCATTTCTGACAAGTTCCCAGGTGATGCTGCTGCTGCCTGACCAGGCACCTCATGTCAAGAACCACTGGGTTAGAGCTTAAGTTCTAGAACCACACCGCCTAGGTTCAAACCCTGGCTCTGTTCCTCAGCTCTGTGACCTTAGGCAAATCACTTATCCTCTCTGAGCCCCCATTTGCTCACCTATGAGCTAGGACATGTCATTATCTCTCCCCTTCACGGAGGCTGAACATTCAATGAGATACACAGGGACCTAAGTCCTGACGGGCTGTCCACTATGAAGGACGTGTCTTGACTGTCCCCTTGTCCCCCCAGAGTGCACCCCCACCGCTGTGTCCGAGTGGCCGCACCCCAGACTTGAAGGCCCTGCTCAACGTGGTGGACAACGCCCGGAGTTTCATCTACATCGCAGTCATGAACTACCTGCCCACCATGGAGTTCTCCCACCCACACCGGTACTGCTGGGCACGTGGACAGGGCTCGGGGCCAGAAGCCACGCGAGTGGAAGAGGAGACAGGAGAGGGAGTGATGGGGCCCAGGAAGCAGGCAGGGGACAGAGGGAGGGGACACCACAGGGCGAGACAGGCGACAGGGAGAGTGGCTCTGGGTGCTCGAGACAAGGGAAAGGGGACAGAGGGAAGGCTGTGAATATTGGGAAAGGGGTATGGAAATGGGGGGACTGGAGGCTCTAGGCAGAGGATGCGGGGTTTCTGGGGGTAGGAAGCAGGGAGTGTGGGCGGGATATGGGGTGAGGGGCTTGAGAGGTGGGACTGAGCGTATTCAGGTTTGGGGTGGCACGGTTGGGGTTTGAGATCTGGGATAGGAAGGGGGGATGATTGGGTCTGAGGGTTCAGAGCAGGTAGTCTGGGGGCAGCAGACAAGATGATGAGTGGATTGGGTGGGGGTGGGCGGGAGCCAGAGATGGGGTGGTCTTGGGAAGTGGGGGTCTCTGAAGCTGCAGTGGGACCCAGGGCCGGTGGCCTAAAGCTGAGGGGAGGCCTCCCTCCGTACCCTGCACTCGCTGCCCCCAGGTTCTGGCCTGCCATCGACGACGGGCTGCGGCGGGCTGCCTATGAGCGGGGTGTCAAGGTACGCCTGCTCATCAGCTGCTGGGGACACTCTGACCCCTCGATGCGGGCCTTCCTGCTCTCCCTGGCTGCTCTGCGTGACAACCACACCCACTCTGACATCCAGGTGGTAAGCACCTGCCCAGACCCGCCCCTCAACCCCTGTGCAGGGCAGTGTGGGGACACAGCTCCTGTGGCGCTCACCTGGCATCTGACAGAGATGACGCAGAGCAGGCTGTGCCCTGATTGGGGCGGAGGAGGGGTGACCACAGGTCAGGGTTGGAATTAAGGGCGTGGGCAGAGGAGTCAGGGCCAGGAAAGGGGAGCCCCGAGGAAGCTCCTGCTGCAGCCTGAAGGGTCACAGAAGACTTTCAGGAAAGGGGGACGTCTGAGGTAAGACCTCAGGGACTATGGTAAAGAATCTGCCTGCGGTGCAGGAGACCCAGTTTCGATCCCTGGGTCAGAAAGATTCCCCTGGAGGAGGAAATGGCAACCCACTCCAGTACTCTTGCCTGGAATATTCCATGAACAGAGGAGCCGAGCAGGCAACAGTTCATGGGGTCACAAAGAGTTGCACATGACTGAGTGACTAACACTTTTAACCCTAGAGGGAACAGGTGGCATGTGAGCCAGTCTTTACGGAGGGCCCACACCTCTGAAGGGCTTCGCACACTGGGCTAGTGGTAAAGAACCCGCCTGCCAATGCAGGAGACATAAGAGACACAGGTTCAATCTCTGGATTGGGAAGATGCCCTGGAGGAGGGCATGGCAACCTACTCTAGTATTCTTGCCTAGAGAATCCCAAGGACAGAGGAGCCTGGCGGGCTATGGTCCATAGAGTTGCAAAGAGTTGGACACAACTGAAGCGACTTTGCACGCACACATTCACTTCTCTGGGCCCTGTTCTGATCCCCAGGGCCCAAAGGGAAGCAGCTGAGCCCCCAGTCCTGAAGACCTGGTTCCACTTCCCATCCCCAACCCAGGGGCTTCTCTGTCCTCACCCTGCATCTCCCCACCCCCTCTCAGAAACTCTTTGTGGTCCCTGCGGATGATGCCCAGGCCCGAATCCCTTATGCCCGCGTCAATCATAACAAGTACATGGTGACTGAACGGGCCACCTACATTGGTGAGTATTCCAGGAGCACCATGATCAGGGGGCAGGGGAGTGGGGTGGGCGATGGAAAGGGGGTCCAGGTGGCGCATGGGCCCTGACTCTCTGGACCCCCAACTCCCCATAGGAACCTCCAACTGGTCCGGCAGCTACTTCACCGAGACGGCGGGTACCTCGCTGCTGGTGACGCAGAACGGGCGGGGTGGCCTGCGGAGCCAGCTGGAGGCCGTGTTCCTGAGGGACTGGGACTCCCCTTACAGCCATGACCTTGATGCTGCCGCCGACAGCGTGGGCAACGCCTGTCGCCTGCTCTGAGGCCCGGTCCGATGGCCAGGCCAGGCCTGCAAGGCCCCTGCAGGCCCAGGTGTTCCGGGTCTCCATCCCCTGTCCCCATGCCCCCCGCTTCTGTCTGACCCGTTGTGACTCCAACAGGCTCCCCTTTCGCAACCACCCCCACCCCAGCCTCCCATCTCTACCTCCGCCCGCACTGGCCTGATGGTGTGGCCCCAGAGGACCCAGCCAAGCTGCAGGAGGGCTCAGTCCCCAAAAGGAGAAGTGGGGGTGCATGCTGGGCCTAGCCTCCCTGGCCCACCCCACTTCCCAGGGCAAAGAAGGCCCAAGGTCATACTAAGTAAATAACTTGTCTGTACAGCCTGTGCCTGACTTGAGTGGTGTGAGGTGGGGTGTCGGGTAGGGGACAGCTGGCATGAGCCTCTGGGGGGGACATATTTGTGGGTCCTTGGCCCTCAGCATGTGGCCAGGGTGGTTTGGTGTGCATTGGACTCTCAGCACGTGTCTGGTGTGTGCTGAGCCCTCAGTGGGTGACCAGCATGGGCCAGGGTGTGCTGAACACTCGGTTTATGATGCAAGCTAGCTGGTGTGTACTGAGCATGGGTGTGTGACCTCGTGAGTGGACATGAACTGAGCCTCCTGGAGCCAGCATGGGGCCACGTGTGCTGCACACTCAGCGTGACCCGAGCCACACGAGCACGTGCCAAGCCACTGCCACCGACAGCGTGGACTGAGGGTGGACTCGCACATCTGGGCACCGGCTTGGGTACTGAGCGTGAACTCAACATTTCGCATGTCGCGAGCATGGATACGTGCATGCCAAGCCTGTCACCTGTGGCAAGGACAGGTCAACAAACAATGAGAACTGGGCATCTGGCCAGCTCAGATTGGCACCTACTGGATGCTGAGCATGTTCTGATGGTGAAGTCTTGCATGCCAGGCACCCAGCGTGTTCGAGGGAGGGGGCAGTGTGCTGAGTGCAGGCTCCAGCCTGACCCTGTGGTGGACTGGGTGCAGCACTGGATAGCAGCGCCTGGGTCCCCCCTGAACCCCGCCCCCGTGCCAGTTCAGGCCTCAGGCAAGGAGAACAGACATGGGGCAATACTGCTGAACAGTTCTTTATTGAAATAAACTGAGGCGGCAGGGCCAAGGGCGTGCTCAGGGCCAGTGGGGTGAAGCCCCCCCACCTCTTGCATCCCTCTGGCCCAGGGGGCCACAGGTCAGACCCCGAAACCCTTCTGTGTTCAGGGTTTGTGTGCAGACGTGCACTGTGGGTGGCGGGGGGGATGGGGAATTTCTGGATAACTATCTTTCTGTAAGAATAATTTGTCGGTTCAGGGGATGGTTCTGAGGAAGGGGTTGCCAGCCCCATCAGCGCAGCCCCCAGCGATGGGCAGGGGTGGGGTCACCCATCAGTGGTGCCCGCCGACGTGCTGCAGAAAGCTGGTGGCCCGGGGTGGACCATGTGGGTGGGCGTGGCGTGGGGGGAGCCCCTGAACCCGTGGCCCCCTGAGGCCCTCCAGCGTCCAGTCTGGCTCACTCAGCCATTCCCCAGGACAGCTGTTGGGGTCGAAGAGCTCAGGGCCCGGACTCTGTTGGGGACGAGCAGAGATGGGCATCACCCAGGAAGCCCCCTCCCCATGTCCCACCTCCACCCTGGAAACAGCCAGCCTGCCCGCTCGTGGACTCCTTCGGTCCCAACTGCTTCCTTGTGACTTCCTGAGGACAATTTTGTACATCCTGAACCCTCTCAACATTTTGAAGGCTTAAATGGTGTGTGCTGAGACCTTAATGTGTCCTGAAGGAGTGTTTACTGTGCCTCTGTCCCATCTTCCTGGAGGTGGGTGAGCTGTGCTACGGTCTTGTTCAGAGTCCTGGGCCTTTTTCAGTTCCCGCATGTGGATTACGATGTTCTGAGTTTTTACACAGCCTGAATATGGGTTCATGTTTGCTGAACCTTGTCACATGAGTGTCTTAGTGTTTGCTGAGCCTCATCACATCCCGAGGGTGGGCTAGGAGTGTGTGTGTTGGACCCTGAGCCAACTACAGGCCACTCAGATGTGTGGGAGGCCAGGCTGGTTCCCTGTGCCCCAACCCCAGAATCATCTGCACCCTGGCCACCCCCCACCCCCACCCAGCTCACCTCAGCATCCATGGTCATGTCCTTGATGTCTGGCCCATCCCCTTCACGCTGCGGGATGACAGGCGGCTCGGCAGAGGCCCCAAGGCGCTCTCCTTCCGCCCAGCCGCTGGTCCTGCACGGGGCGTCGTCCTCAGGTGAGGCCTGGCTCAACCGAATCAGGTTGCTGAAGTTGGAGTCGGACTTGGAGCCTGCCAGTGCCTTGCGGACCTTGTGGCGGCCCACCAGGCGGGTGCCGTAGAAGGCCAGGATGGGCTCGGGGCTAGACTCAGGCAGCCGGCGGCCCACAGCAGCAGCCTTGAGTGGGGCCAGCACGTCAGGGACCACATCAGCATGAGTCTCGCCCCAGAGCCCACGCCCCACCTCCTGCAGGCTCAGGTCGTCCAGCTGATCGATGGCCCTCTGCATGCCGGGGGCCTTCTCCTCTCGGAAGAAGGGCCCGCTGCCCGCCATGCTGCCCAAGCCCATGGCCGCCTCCTCCTCAGCCAGACGGTAGTAGGGGGGCGCATCTTCCGCGGTGGCCAAGACCGACGTGGATGGCTTGCCCTCCACCTGCAGGGACAGGCGGCAGCTGCGCAGCGAGAGCTGGTAGTAGCGGGTGGTTTCGTGGGCGCCGCGCAGCTGCTGCATGGACACGAAGGGGTGTCGCAGGGCAGCGCTGGGGCTGATCCGTTCGTGCGACTCCCAGGTCAGCATGCGCTTGATCAGCTCCACCATGCTCTTGAGATCGGCGTGCTCCGCCAGCACCTCGCGGTCCGGGAAGGTCAGACGACTGGCCGCCCCCACGCCGTTCACCGTCTCAATCTGGTCCAGCGACTTGAGCATGTACTTACGGCGCTCCAGTGGGCGCACCTGGTGGGACACGGGGTGGGGCAGGGGTGGGCAGGGAGTTCCGGCCCCAGGCTCTCCTGCTGAGGGGCCCACATCTGACCCCCCACCCTAGTTTCCAGTCGGCCCTCCAGTCTGGCCCAGAGCTCTCTCGTGGCTATGAAGTCTGCACACGGGAACCCTGACTTCCAGTTCTGCCTGGGATCTGACTTGGTGCTCTTTCACTGCTGGGAAGGTCACACTTGCTCCCTACCAAGAGAGGCCCCCTCTAATCTCAGCCAGACCCTGCCTACTGCTGCAGGAAGAATGGCTGACTGTAACCTGTGGTCCTCCTGTTTAACCCAGGGCTCTCACTGACCTGAGCTGGCTCTTGCCCCAGCCCTCCAGTCCTTCCCTGAGCCGTGGGTGCAGCCCCTGCCAGCAACGAGCAGAAGGGCTGCCTCCTCTGGAATCAAATGCTGACCCCTCTGGCTGCCACAGCTGATCCCCACATCTGACCCCAGCCCTCAGGCCTCCAGCGAGTCAAGCCCAGACCATTCTCCCAAGGGTTATTAAGGTTTGCCGGATACTTCAGTCCCATCTTTGGTCTCACCCAGACCCCTCTCTTCCTGTGACAGCTCCCACGCCTGGCCCAGACTTCCAGTCCTCTCTGCTGTCTCATCCAGACTCTTGCCGCACAACTCTGATGATTCTGGCTGCAGAGGTGGCTGCCCTGACTTCCAGTCCCACCCGGGGTCTCACTCAGATCCATCTTGCTGTAACAACTCCCACAGCCTACATCCCGCCACCCCCCCCCCCCCCCCCCCGCCGGCCAAGCTTCCGGTCCTCTCTGAGATCTAACCTAGATTTTTTTTTCTTCTGGGTGCAGCAGACTGCTCACACTGACTGCCCTCACCCCCACCTGTCCCCCCTACCTTGGTCTCAGCCAGGTAGTCAGCTGAGGACTTTAGCTGCCAGGGGTTGGCAGCGTCGGAGTGCGGGTTGCGCTTGAAGAAGTGGTGGGCCTTGCGGGCGGCATGCAGCAGGTGGGGCTTGGGCAGGCCCTGCGTCTCACAGATGTAACGCACCTGGTCATACTCATTGTTGCCCGGGTAGAGGGGCCAGCCCAGGTGCAGCTCGGCCATGACGCAGCCCAGGGACCATACGTCCACCTTCTCGCAGAAGGGCAACCCCAGTAGAATCTCAGGGGCCCGGTAGAAGCGGGACTGGATGTAGGGTTCCTTGACGTAACGCACCTCGCTGAATATGCTGGCCGAGCCAAAGTCGATCACCTGGCCGGAGGAGGGAGGCAGATGGGCAGGGGCAGCCCGTATGAGCCTCCCCTGGCGTCTCTCGGTGGGGTCCTTCTGCATCTGCCACTTGACTGTCTGCTGCTGCACCTCTGAATCTTGGTCTCTTCTTTATGTCCCTCTCTCCTCCAGCCCTTGTTTCTGGTTTGTGTCTTGGTCTCTCGATCTCTGTCTCCACTAGAACGTATGCTCCTGGGGGTTAACCTCTCTCTCGTTCTCTCTCCCCCATGCCTTGTCCATCAGCAAATCTTCCTGACTCCATCCACTTTCTGTTCTGCTCACTCTGTGTCCCATTCTCAGTCCCCACCCTGGTCCTGTCTTCCTTCAGACCCCACCTAGGCTACTGGAGAAGAAAATGCAGAAGGAAGTGGCAACCTACTCCAGTATTCTTGCCTGGAGAATTCCATGGACAGAGGAACCTGGAGGGCAACAGCCCGTGGGGTCGCAAAAGAATTGGCCACGACTGAGCGACTAACACACCAGACTAACATCAGGGCCTCTTTGCTGGTCTCCCTGTTCCTCCTCTGCCCGCCCTCGCCCCGCCCCACCAGCCCTCCAATCTGATTCTCACAGGCAGCCCCAAGGATCCTGTGACCATCTGAGTCAGATCACGTCACTCTCCTACTCAGAATTTTCCTGCGGCTTTACCACATCCTGTGATAAGAGCCGAAGCCTTCATCCCTTGGCCCACAAGACTCCAAAAATCTGCCTCATCCCCTCCCCGTGGTCACGCAGCACCAGCTACACTAGCCTCTTGCAATCCTTGAACAATCCAGACACACTCAGCTCAGGGCCTTTACCCTGGCTGTTCCCTCGGCCTAGCTTGCTCTTCCTCTGGATGTCCACGTAGCTGCCTCCCTCACCTCAAGTCTTTATTTAAATGTCACCTTCTCAGGGAGCCCTCTGCTGACCATCCTATCAAAAACAGCACACCCTCCCCGCTTCTCACCCACCTCCCTGTGTGTGTGCTAAGACGCTCAGATGTATCTGACTTTTCGACTCCCATGGTCTGTAGCGCGCCAGGCTCCTCTGTCCATAGGATTCTCCAGGCAAGAATACTGGAGTAGGCTGCCATGCCCTCCTCCAACCTAAGAATGGAACCCCCGTCTCATGTCTCCCGCATTGGCCGGAGAGTTCTTTACCACTAGCCCCACCTTGCAAGCCGCACTCACCTCCCTAGCCCTGTTTTTCTCCATAGCTCTTTTTGGTTTTTTCGCTGAATCAGGTCTTAGTTGCAGCACAGGAGGTCTTTCAGTTGTGGCATGTGAGATCTAGTTCCCTGACCAGGACCTAGATCCCGGGCCCCCTGCATTGGGAGCACGGAGTCTTAGCCACTGGATCACAGGGAAGTCCCTCTCCATAGCTCTTAACACTGTTTCACATACCATATATTTTACTTTTGTCTGGAGTTCAGTGCTTTTCTATCCAACGAGGACATCAGTCCCACAAGGGCAAGGATTTTATCTATTCTCTGCCGCATCCCTAGATGGCCGGTACAGCGCCTGGCACATGGTAGGGGCCCAGGAGAGAGTGCATGAATGTATGAACTGACTTTTTTATCCCTGTGATTCTCTTTCTGTCTCCTGTTGGGTTGGTGTCTCTCTCTTTTCTTTGCCTCCTCATTGCTTGTCAGTATCTCTCATCTCTGTCTCACTTGGGCCCACTAGAAGGACACCATCCTGAAACCCAGGTCCTCTTCTTTCACCATCAAGCATTGCTGACACCCCACACTGGCCCTTGGTTCATACAGGTGCTCAATGAACACCTGTCGAAGTCACACTGTGAATGACGGAAAACCCTTGTGTCTTGCCATGCCTCTGGGGGAGCCGTCTGCCATTTTTACTCTGAGTCTCTGTGACCGTATCTCAGTCTCTCCCTCAGTTTCCCTCCCTGAGTTACTCTGCTTTTCATTCAGCCATCCCTTACCATCTATCTGCAGAAGGCAGTGTTACCCCAAATGGTTATTGATCTGGACTCGGAACATAGACTGCTGAGACCTGAATCCCAGAAAGTGTGGATGACCCCGATCATTCAGTCAGCCTTCACGGAATTCATTCATTCATTCACTCATTCCACAAATGAGGCGGGGCTGCCAATGCAGACCATGTGTTGTGGTTCTGTCCTGTTTGTCTCCTGCTCTATTTGCAGGAATCTCTCCTTCCTGGGGTCTCTCTCCCTCCATCTGTTGGGGCAAAGTGATCTGCCTTTTCCTGTCTCTGTATCTCCCTGTGTCTCTGACGTTCATTTAGCACTGACTCCACAAAGGTGCTATGCTGGGAGATGCTGAACACACAGAAGTGACCAACATGCCCCTGGCCCTGCCCTCACAAGGCTTTTAGTTCAGACCCATCATCAGAGAGTAACAAACCTGTAAGCAGACAGAAGAGTCAGAGTGGGGATGGGGGAGTCCAAGGACCCGTGACAGCTCAGAGGAGGCACCTGTGTGCCCAGCGCAGGGCCAGGCCCAGAGCAGGCACTCAGAAAATGCTGATGAACAAACTCACGATGAAGGATCCTGCCGCTGTCCTTCCAGCCACTCAGGCCAACAGGCTTTCTGCCTCCCTCACTTCCTCTCTCACTCGTCACATCAGATCTACCAGCAAATCTTGTTCTAAAATCTTTTTTTAAATAATTTTTTTAATTGGTGAAAAACCGCTTTGCAACGTTGTGTTGGTTTCTGCCGTACAATCAGATCAGATAAGATCATCAGTCCTCGTGTCCGACTCTGCCCCCAGCCCAGCCGCCGCCTCCCCCCCCGCTCCCGGGTCACCAGCTCCCCCGGGCCCTAAAATCTACCCCGAGGGACTTCCCTGGTGGTCCAGTGGTTAGGACTCCGAGCTTTCAGTGCCGCAGCCCAGGTTCAACCCCTGGCCAGGGAACTAAGATTCCCGCCAGCCGATGAGGGTGACCAAAAGAAACAACATCTACCCGGAATCCCCCACCCACCAACACACACCTCTTCCTCCCACGACCCCACCCACCTGGACCGGGGGCAGTCACACTCTCTTTCTGCTCTGGCCCCTAGTCAGTTCCCCTCCTGCAGCCAGAGGGAGCCCGTGAGCACCTGCGTTAGACTCCACCCACTCCTCAGCCCAAGATCCTCCGCTGCTTCCACCCTAAAGGCCCCGTCTGCCGCCGCCCCATCCCCTCCCTGGTCACGTTTCCTCCCTCTTCTCCTCAGTCACTCTGCTCAGCCACGCTGGCCTCCTCACTGCTCCTCAAACACGCATACTTGTACATGTGTATTTATATATATGATGGTAAAGAATCTGCCTGCAGTGCAAGAGACCCGGGTTCAATCCCTGGGTTGGGAAGATCCCCTGGAGAAGGATATGGCAACCCACTCCAGTATTCTTGCCTGAAAATATCCCATGGACAAGGGAGACTGGCAGGCTACAGTCCATAGGGTCACAAACAGTCAGACAGGACTGAGCGACTAACACTTTTACACTTGATCTTAGCCAAAAGGCCGAGAAGCGATAAACACCTTCAGTTTCACATTTTCATATACTTACTCCTGCCTCAGGGCCTTTTCACTGGCTGCTCCTTCTACCCAGATGCTTTCCCCCAGATGTCAACACAGCTCCCTCCTTCTTTCAAACCTTCCCTCAAATGTCACCTTCTCAGGGAGGCCTCCCTGACCACAGAACCTAAAGTTTCACTCATCACCACCCCACATCCTCGTCCTCCTGATTTCATCTTGTCTCCTTCTTGTTCACATATCTTATTTTGCTCATTTATTTTGGAGACTCTATCTCCCCCACTAGAACTCAGATGTGAAAGAATCTGCCTGCGATGCAGGAGACCCAGGTTTGATTGCTGGGTTGGGAAGATCCCTGGAGGAGGAAATGGCAACCCACTCCAGTATTCTTGCCTGGAAAATCCCATGGACAGAGGAGCCTGGCAGGCTACATTCCATGGGGTCACAAAAAGCCGGACATGACTGAGTGACTAACACTTTCACTTTCACCGTCTCCCCTACTAGAACGTCGCAGGGATGGGAGCAGGACAGAGGAGCTGAGCTAAGAATGGAACAAGGACGGGGAGACCTCAGGACTGGCAGGGAGAGGGTGTCAGGACTGGGATGAGGGAAGAGAGGAATTTCAGAGCCTGGAGGTGGGCAGAACCATCGTGGACAAGGAGGGAGAGACCTCAGGAGGGGAGGTGGGACCCAGGGAGACCTCAGAGTCAAGGAGAGACCCCAGGGCTGGGGGAAGCTGGGTGAGAACAGGAGCAGGGGACCTGCTGCCCTGGGATGGCGCACTCACCTTGACCCTGAAGGGACAGCGGGTCTGGTCCACCAGCATGATGTTCTCGGGCTTGAGATCAGCGTGGATGATGGCTAGTTCCTTGAGCCTGGCCAGGGCCCGGAGCACCTGCAGGGTGACCGTGCGGATGTGGCGGGCAGGGAGGGGCGCGAAGTTGTTCTCCTTCTGGAATTCGAAAAGGTTTTGCTCCAGCAGCTCGAAGACCAGGTAGAACTTGAGGGCGTCATGGAAGAACTCAAGGAAGCGGATGATGTGGGCCTCCTCGGGGTCCAGTCCCCGCATGCAGCGCAGCAGCTTCAGCTCGTTCTTGATGATCCGGTTGCGGTAGGCGTCGTTCTTCAGGATCTTGATGGCCACCATCTCGCCTGTGCTTCGCCGCCAGCCCTTGGCCACCTCCCCCGAAGGTGCCCTTGCCCAGCACCTCGATGATGTCATAGCAGTCAGTCTCCGACTGGATGGTGGCCATGGTACCCCTGCCTTTGGACGCCGGCCTGCCGCCACCCCTGCTCCACAGGCTCTGCCTCTGAGGCCTCCCACCCCGATGCTGGCCCCGAGGCCCCCACAGTGGGGGAAAGAGGACCGCACTCGTGCCTTGCCCTGCAAGGTTCGCCCCCACCTCCCTGGCAATCCCCAGACCCCTGGGCCACACAGTGAGTCTGCCAGGGGCCACACCCCTCCCCCAAAGCCCTCCCGGCTTGGGACGAGGGGCCCCAGGCCCCCCAAATGGATTCCAGCGTTGCTGAGTGGCTCTGGTTCTGTTGTTGGAGACCTGAGCCCCTGGCTGGAATGGGGGGGGTGGGGTGGCAGGTAGGGCCCCCCTCCCCCACCCGGGGCGGAACCCTGGAGAGGCTGGAGAGGTGAAAGGTCGAAAGAGAAGGGACCCTGAACATGGGCCTTGGGCAGAGAGCAATGGGACATTCCTAAACAGAGGTGAGGAGCTGCAGGCTTCCCAAGCTGGGGGATTTGTGGATGTGTCTGTGTTCAGAAAACCCCTGCCCCTGCCTGTGGCTGCCCTGGGGAGGGGGTGGCATGAATAAAGCGAGGCCAGGTTGCAAAGGATCTTGAGTGCCAGGCTAAGGAGTCTGGACCTTGTTCTTAGAGCCCTGGCTTCCCCGGTGGCTCTGGTAAATAATCCACCTGCCAATGCAAGAGAAGTGGGTTCGATCCCTGGGTTGGAAAAATCCCCTGGACAAGGGAATGGCAACCCACTCTAGCATTCTTGCCTGGGAAATGCCATGGACAGAGGAGCCTGGCGGGCTACAGTCCATGGGGTCACAAAAGAGTCGGACACAACTTGGTGACTAGACACCAACAACTGAGGGCCCTGGGGAACCACAGGAGGACTTTGAATGAGGAAGGCAGGTTGAAAATTTTATTCAGTTACTTATTTTTAAATTTTGGCCTCAAAGCTTGCAGGATCTCAGTTCCCCGACCAGGGATCAGACCCAGGCCACAGCAGTGACAGAGACGAATCCTAACCACTAGGCCATCAGGGAACTCCCCAGGGTCAGATTTTGAGTGTCAGAAAGCTACTGTGTGAAGAAGAGCGGATTGGAGGGGGCAAGAGTGGAAGCCCCCAGCCTGCAGCAGAGTCCAGGTGGGAGAGGCGGGGGAGGCAGGTGGATGGGACACTCAGGAGGCCAGGAGGACAGGCCAAGGGACTGGCCGGTTATGGGCAAAGGAGGGAGCCATGCAGGACAGGGCCCAGGGCTCTGGCCTCATAACAATGGGACAGAAACATGGATTGGCAGTTCGGGGGAGCAGACTTTAGGAAATTTAACACTGAAACATTAAAACACATATTGAATGCTTTAGAAGCCTTCTCTGATCCTTACACTATATATGTATATATGTATGTATGTTTTTTTTTTGTCATGCTGCCTGGCTTGTGGGATCTCAGCTCCCTAACCAGAGATTGAACTTGGGGCACAACAGTGAAAGCCCAAAACCCTAATCTCTAGGCCACCAGGGAATTCCCCATAATATGCATCTTTTTTTTTTTTTTTTAATTTATTTGGCTGCACCAGATCTTAGCTGTGACATGCAGAAGCTTGTTCCTTGACCAGGGATCGAACTCGGGCCCCTGCATTGGGAGTGCAGAGTCTTAACCACTGGACCACCAGGGAAGTCCCTATAGTATGCAACTTAATACCTCCATTTTATAGAAGAAAAAATAGAGGCCAAAAGAAGTTTAAAAAATGCCCAAGGTCACTCAGGTGGGTGCCAGAGCCAGGCTTTGACCCTGAGCAGTCTGTTCTAGAGCCAAGCTCTGAACCACCAGACACTGCCTCTTAGTGTCCAGGAGACACCAGGGGAGGTGTGCAGAGATGCAGACAGGCACTGGAGGCCCATGTGGACCCAGGAAAGACTTTGGGAATTGTCAGCATAGAGGTGAGGAGTGGAAGCCGGGGGAAGGGTGATGGGGCCCAAGGAGGGTGAGGAGGTGGATGAGGGCCTGGGAGGAGCCCTGAGGACCCAAGGGGCCTGAGGGAGATAGAGGAGGTAGGAGAGAGAAGAGAGCATTCAGAAAGGAGGAAGGAATCCTGAGAAGTCAGGACATAGGAGACAGAAGCAGCCCTGAACGTGACCACGGACTGAGGACACTGAGTCAACCGTGGTGGGAGGAAAGCCCCCAAATGCTAGGGGGCTGGGCAAGGGGTGTGCACCAGGAATATAGGTATCTCCTGCTACCTTTGGTGGGGATGAAGGGGAAGCACGTGATGGGTAGTGACCCAAGGGGTATCAGCTTGAAGGAAGAAGGTGATGGATTAAGTGAGGAGACTGGGACAACCCAGAGCTTCCCAGGGGGCACTAGTGGTTAAGAACCCACCTGCCAAGGCAGGAGACACGGGTTTGACCCCTGGGTCAGGCAGATCCCCCGGAGGAGGAAATGGCAACCCACTCCAGTATACTTGCCTGGAGAATCCCACGGACAGAGGAGCCTGGCAGGCCACAGTCCATGGGGTCACAAAGAGTCGGACACGACTAAGTGACTGAGCAGGCGCACACACATACTCATTGGGACAACTCAAAGGCACAGACCTTCTTCCTCTAGAATGGGAGGGTGGAGACGTGACGAGAGTAGAGGGGCGGCTATAGCGGCATCATCGGGAGAGTCGCACCTGGACAGCTTACCTGGGGCATCTCGGTGAAATGGGGACCCTGGTGGGGGCTTAGATCCTGAGTGGGGAGGGGTGCCTGGGAGCTGAGGCCCAGCCCCAGTAGGGGCTGACAATCCTGGGGCTTAGTCCTCAGGTGTCATGGGGTGGAGGTTCTGAACCCGGGAGCTTGGAGAGGGGGCCGGGAGAGGCCTCCCTGGGTAGGGCAGGGGTGGACCGGTAGTCAAACCAGCCAGGCCAGAAAGGGAGAGCAAGGGTGCGGAGGCGGCCAGCGGAGGGCAGGGGGTAGCAAGCGCTTTCTGCCCTTAGGGCTCCTGGGGTTGTCCTGGCAGGAGGGGCCCCCACAGGACACGTGGAGTCTCCAGCACAGGGGTCCCTGGGCTCTGCTTGGGCACTTCCCCAGCTCAGAGGCTGCTAGGAATTTTGAAGGACTAGGACAGCCCCCCTCCCACCAGGCCCACACCAAGGCCTTCCTGACTCTGGGCTATCTCCCTGCACAGTGGACCCCTTCAGTCCAGACCTCAAGGGACCCCTTTCTCTGGCCCACTCCCCACCCCCCACATTCCGCCCCTGCAACTCGAGCACACAGAGGAGACCCCACACAGAGCCACCTCTGGATTATTTTATTCACATGACTTGGCCAAGACATAGGCACTCCTGCCAAAGAGCCAGGCACGGCCACCCCGGCCCTGCCCTGGTCAGTCGCCCACCTCCCAGCCTTCTGAGGGTTAGTGCTAGTTAACTCACACACAGAACAAGGGGTGGGGGGTGGGAAAGATGAGACAGGGGCGGGGGCGGGGGTCGCCCTCTGCTCAGGGGTTTTCAGATGACGGCAGCCTGAGCCCCCTCCATCCTCGTGGGGCCTGGAGGGCCCGTCTCAGAAAACCCCACGCTGGGCAGCCGCACCAGGAATCCACCCTCGTCCTGGTCCCCGCTCCCGCTCCGGGTCTTGGGGCTTAGGGACACCCGGGGGAAGCGGAACTTGGGTGACTTCTCCCCGCTGGGAGACTTGGGCACTGCCTCGCCCTCCTGCCCCCGGGAGGCCTTGGAAGGGGCAGCGAGGCCCACACGGGGCAAGCGGACTCGGACGCGACCTCGGCGCCCGGAGGCCCCTTCCCCGCCGCCCTCCACATCCTCCTCCTCGGGGCTGGGGGAGCCTTCCCCACTGGCTGCCTCGCTCTGGCTGAAGCCCACGCGGGGCAGCTTGAGTTTCGGGCTCTTGGCCTTCTCACCTTCCTCAGCCCCCTCCTTGGCCCGTGCCAGGCCAAACCGGGGCAGCCGCACCTTGAGCTTGTGTCCAGCATCTCCTTCACCCTCTGCCACCTGGTACTCAGCATGGGTGCCCACGGCAGGTGGGGAGAGCTCCACGTCGGGCAGGGAGAGGTGGAAGGTGCGCTCTGCCCCTACGGACTGGTCGCCTGGCCCCTCAGCCCCGGCCCCAGCTCTAGCCCCCAGCGTAGGCACCTTCAGCTTCAGCCCACCCTCACTGGTGGTAGCCTCCCCGTCCTGCACCTCTCGGCTCAGCCCCACGTCCAGCTCAAGCTGGGGCACTGTCACAGAGGGCATCTTGAAGACACCCTCGCCCACCAACAGCTCGCCACCCGCCGCCTGGGCTCCAGGTAGAGCCAAGGTCACTTGAGGCACGTGGACCCTGTAGCCTGCTGTGCCCTCTGCTGGAGGGGCCGAACTCTCAGCCTGCTGGCCCGGGGTGGCCTCCCTAAAGGCGGTGAGCTCCACCTGGGGCAGGGAGATGCTCAGTGGCATCCTCAGCCCCCCGTCCTGGGCCTCAGTGCCCACCTGCTTGGCTGGGGACACTTGCAGGCCTGTGAGCCGTCCTCGGCTGCCAGCTGCCTCCTCCTCTACCCGCCCCTCCTCCTGGGCCCCCAGAGTAACCAGTTCCACCTCGGGGATCTTAAGTTGCACAGCTGTGGACTCTGGTTTTTCCCCGGGGCTGACTCGCCCACCCGAGATGTCTGCTTCCTTCCCTCGAGCCAGCCCAAAGGAGGGCATCTTCAGCTTGGGCATCTTCACCTTCCCCTCCCAACCCCTGCTCTTGCCCTCCAGCTCAGCCGCCCCTGGCACTAGTTCTCCTGCCTCAGTGTCCCGGGCCCTGACCCCAAACTTGGGCAGGCCGAACTTGGGCCCCTTGAGCTTGATATCGGCCCCGGCCACCTCTGCCTTGCCCGTGGGCAGATGGGAATCCAGGCTTAGCTGCGGGATGGACAGGTCAAGGGCGGGCAGCAGACCTGCCTCCTCTGTACCCTTGGCCTCCACCTCGGTCCCCACCCGAGCCCTGGGGAGTGAGATGGCAAACTTGGACACCTTCAGCTTGGCAGCTCGTCCGGCCCCCTCAGCCTCTGGTTTGGTCACCTTTGGCCCTGAGAGTCCAAACTTGGGCAGGGAGAACTTGGAGGAGAGCTTGACTTTCGCCTCTGTCACCTCTGCCTGCCCTTCCTCCAGTGTGGGCAGCTGTGGAGTGACGATCTCCACGGAAGGCAACCGGAAGGCAACTTCGCCGACCCCAGCTGCTTCTGCCTGCTCCCCTTTGCCCACTTCGGCCGCGGCCTGCCCCTCTAGGCCCAGGGCCCCCGGCAGGTCTAGCTCCACCGAGGGCAGTGTGAGAGAGGGGACACCCACACGAGCCTCGCTGCCCACCTCTGGCTGCAGACAGGGAAGTGTCACCATCTTCCCGGAGACCTCAGCGCCTGCCTCACCCGGCTTGCCCCGAGATGGGGACTCTGCCCTCCCTAGCTTGGGCAAGGTCATCTTGGGCATCTTGAAGCCAAAGTCCATGCCCTCTGCCTCGTCTACCCTGGCAGCTTTTAGCTGTGCCTCCGGAACCTTGGGCAGCTTCACTTCTGGTGCCTTTGGCAGATGCACCTCCGGGACCTTGGGCGCCTGGACTTCTGGCAGCCGCATCTCCGACACCTTTGGCAGATGCACTTGTGGGAGGTGGACGTCCAGCACGACCATTTCCGGCACCTTGGGGAGTTTTATCTCCGGGAGCTTCACTTCGGGGAGCTTGACGTCAGGGACCTTCATCTCCGAGACTTTCGGCAGCTGTACCTCTGGGAGATGCACTTCCGGCACAGCCATTTCTGGCACCTTAGGGAGCTTCACCTCGGGAAGTTTCACCTCGGGCGTTCCCCCCGGGAGTTTCACCTCGGGAACTTTCGGCAACTGCACCTCTGGGAGTTGCACTTCCGGCACGGCCATCTCCGGCACCTTCGGGAGTTTCATTTCCGGGCATTTCATCTCGGGCACCTTCGGCAGCTTCATCTCTGGGACTTTTGGCAGCTGCACTTCTGGGAGACGCACTTCCGGCACGGCCATCTCCGGCACCTTTGGGAGCTTCACCTCGGGGGAGTTTCATCTCAGGGACTTTTGGCAGCTGCACTTCTGGGAGACGCACTTCGGGCACGGCCATCTCCGGCACCTTTGGCAACTTCATCTCGGGGACTTTTGGCAGCTGCACCTCTGGAAGTCTCACCTCGGGCACGGCCATCTCTGGCACCTTCGGAAGCTTCATCTCTGAAACCTTCGGGAGCTCCACCTCTGGGAGTCGCACCTCTGGAAGGACTGGCTCAGGCATTTTGGGGAGCTTGACCTCTGGGACCTTGGGGGGCTTCACCTCAGGCCCCTTGGGCACCTTGACCTCTGGCGGCGGGACCCCGATGCCAAAGGAGGGAATCTTGATGGTGGGCAGCTTCAGTTTGCTCTCAGGAACTTCGGGGACAGCAGGCCGGGGCTCCAGGAGAGAGAGCCCGAAGGTGGGCATTCGAAGCTTGGGCCCCTTCACCTTGGCCTCAGCAGCTTCCTTTGCTCGGGCCCCAAAGCGGGGGAAACTGAGGCGGGGCATCTTCAGGGCAACCTCGGGCACCTCGACTCGGGGTTCCACCTCTGCACCAGGCAAGGCCAGGTCCACCCCCACTGAAGGTGCTGCTACGTCCAGAGTGGGCACCGTCACTGCCACAGCCCCTTCCCGGGTCTCCAGGCAGGGAAGTGTGGGCAGAGCAGGGAGCGAGGGCAAGGAGGGCAGCTCCACTTGGGGGACCTGGATCCCTACAGCCGCAGGCTCCACGGCAGGGGCCGCCTCCCCCTTGGGGGCTGGGACCTGGGGGACACCCACCTCGGCACCTGGCAGCCGGGGCCCAACCAACTCCACCTGGGGAGCCGTGAAACGGGGTCCTGCTGCCACCTCAGCCTCTGCTTTGGCCTTCCGGGGGGAGGAGCGGCAGCCGCCAGCCTGGCTACCTGGGCCTCTTCGGCCACTTCTCGGACCCGCAGCCGAGGCAGCTGGAGGCGCCGGCGGGTGGGGGCAGCTGGGACAGGACCCTCGACAGCCTCGGCTTTGAGGCCTCGACGCAGACGGGAGAACTTGGGAAAGGAGAATTCGACGTCAACAGGGGCCAGGTCTGCAGGGGCCCCCAGGGCCCCGGGTATCACCATCTTCTTCTTCTTCACAGGGGACAGACTCTGGATGTTCTGGGGAGAGAGGAGAGAGGCAGGAGGCGGTGGGACAGTGGGAGGCCTAGGGTGGACAGGGGGAAAGCCCCATGTAGTCATTTCACCAGGATGGGTATGTGTTGGATGGAGCATCTTGTCTCCAAAGCACCATCCCCACTTCCTGCCTGTCATGTCACCATGACTGTCCAGGAAGGCAAAGACTTTAATTTAGACTCTTACAGTGAATCACCAGGGGTGTATAAACTGTGACCCAAGACTTCTGGCTCCTCGTCCACCATTTTCCCCAATACCCTCACTTTAGAGATGGGGAAACTGAGGCCCAAGGAGGTAAAGAAGTTCCTCCAGGGTCACTCAGCAGTAAGTGAGCCACCCTTAGGCTTGACTGAACCTGGCCTCTCTGGTTCAGGACCCCTGGTGGGTGAGGATCCTGGTTTGGGTGGGTGGGTCCCCCTCCCCAGGGAGGAGTTTAGGGGCAGAAAACAGGAGGCAGTGGTTGGGATTAGCGCTGGGTTAGTGATGAGACAGAGGGCAAGGCTGGCCCACGGGTGTGGGGCAGTGGGGCTCACGGCGCAGAGACAGGATCGCTGGGGCAGTCCAGGGCCGGGGCCGGGCTAAGCACGCGTACCAGCTTGGCCACCTTGGCCCGCGGGCCCTTGATCTCGTAGCCTGCCACGGTCCCGGGCCGTAGCGCCAGGTCCCCGGTGGGTACAGTGCGCTTCAGGCAGAAGGAGACCTTGTAAGGCTCGGCGCATTGCAGCAGGCGGAGCGCGTCCTCGTACTTGAAGTTCTCGAAGAACACTCTGGCGCTCAGCAGCTGGTCCCCTGTAGGCCAGGTGGAGGTGGGCAGGACGTGGGCATCGTCCGGCCCCGCCCAGGCCTGGTCCCGCCCACTTCCCTGGAGCCCGGGCAGCCGGGCGCCGCCCAAACTTTTGGCCCCGCCTATACCCGCGTGCAGTGCGTGCTCGATTGCTACAGTTGTGTCCAACTTTTTACGACCCTACCGGACTGTGGCCTGCCAGGCTCCTCTGTCCATGGGATTCTCCAGGCAAGAATGCTGGAGTGGGTTGCCTTGCCCTTCTCCAAGAGCACAGGATACTGAGACGCAAAGTTCTTCCCTGTTTGAGGTTCTGATACTTAGAGAAAGCCACGGCTTAGGCTTTAGCCCTGCCTCCCTCAGAGCAAATCCAAGCCCATTTGCCGCACCTCTCCCCTTTCTACTCCCCTCCCCGAACCTCACACCTCAAACACTGATTTTGCTTTCTTTTACTGAGAAACAGTCAGAAGAAAACTTTCAGAAGCCCCCACCCTATTACTCACCCTCCCTGGTCCTATGGCCTTTTCTCTACTCTCCATCTGTCCTAGGGATAAACCAACCGCACTCCTAGCTCGGGTCAATCTCTCCACCACCTTTTCAGGGACACACTCCAGCAATTCTCCCCTTGCTCCCTACATCATCAGTTTGTCCTTCTCTTCTACATATTGTCATCAGAAAAGAATAGACCACTCTTTCTCCCATAAGAAAGGTTGTCTTGGACTTCCCTGGTGGCTCAGTGGATAAGAATTGGCCTGCCAATGCAGGGGACATGGGTTCGATCCCTGGTCCAGGAAGATTCCACAAGGCTCGGAACAACTAAGCCCCTGTGCCACAACTACTGAGTCCGTGTGCTGCAACTACTGAAACCCTTGCGCCTGTGGCCTGTGTTTGCAACAGAAGAAGCCACTGCAGCTAGAGGCCCACATACTGCAATGAAGAGTAGCCCACAGTTGCCGCAACTAGAGAAAGCCCTCAAAAAGCAACCAAGACTCTGCACAGCCAAAAATAATTTTTTTTTTTTTTAGAAAGGTTGCCTTGACCTCACTCTTTCTGGAACTTCTGCCCCACTTATCTGTTCACTTTAACAGCACAGTTCATGGACTTGTTAACAGCACAATTCACGGAGTTGTCTGACTGCGTTATTTTCACTTCTCCAATCACACTTTTGACACCCCCACCCAGAGCCTGGTCTCTCAAGGTCTCATACAGTGACCTCTGTGTAGCTGCTAAGTCCAGCAGTCAAGTCCCAGACCTCATCCACTTAAACCCCGGCTTGAGACCCAGCTTCACTCTCTCTCTTTCATCTACTTGCTCGGCTTGGCTTCCAGGGTGCCCAACCCTCTGGAACCTCCCTGGGGGCTTCTCAGCCTCCTGGGATGGTTCCTCCCATCTCCCAGACCTCTTAAAGACACAGAGTCCCAGAGAGCCAGCTCAGGCCTTAGACCTCTCCTCTTCTCCATACTACTTATCCCTTAGGGAAGCTCACCCAGATTCAGGAGTTTAAAGATCATAAATATACTCCCAACTGTGTCTCTCCAGCCCAGCACTCCCCACATCCATCCTAGATTCACATATCCCTTCACATCTCCGCCTTGGTGTCCAGCTCTTGACAGGTCCAAACTGTACTCCTGGTCTTTCTCCAAACACGCTCCAGCCCCAGGGTTTCCCATTTGTGGGGCTACCAACTCCATTCTCAGATCAAGAATTCCTGGACACATCCTTGACCCCTCTCTTTCCAACAATCCTGTATCCAGTCCAGAAGACTCTTCCTTCAGATTATATCCGGAATCCAAACCCTTGTCTTCACCTCCAATAACACTGTTTTGGCCCCAAGTATCACCAATCCCTGTCGTCCACTAACTCCCAGAGTTTGCTCAAATCCATGTCCACTGAGTTAGTGATGCTATCTAACCATCTCATCCTCTGCTGTCCCCTTCTCCTTTTCCCTTCAATCTTTCCCAGCATCAGGGTCTTTTCCAATGAGTCGGCTCTCACATCCATAGGGTCACAAAGAGTCAGTTCCCTGTACTATAAAGTAGGTCCTTTTTGGTTATCTATTAATATTTTAAATATAGCACTGTGTACACGTCGATTCAAAACTCCCTGTTTATCCCTTCCCCTGGCGAGTGAACAACAACAAATCACCAATCTCTTACCTGGATAATCACGGGAGCCTTTTTCCCTGCTCCCCATCCTGCCCCCTACAGTCTACTGCTAATACAGCATTTCAATATGGTCAATTTACGTTCTTTCTTCACTCACAACTTCTGATTAAAAATCAAAGTCCTCCCCATGGTCCATTAAGCCCTCGAAAAACTACCCCTTCTCTTACCTCTCTGACCTCATCTCTTACTGTACTCTTCACTAACTCTGCTCCATTCACACTGGCTTCCTTGCTGTTCCTCCAACAAACCAGGCACTCTCCCATCTTGGGGTAGTTGCATTGGTTCTCTCTGCCTGGAATGCTTTTCCAGATGGCCACAGAGCTCATTCCCTCACCTCCTTCAGGCCTTTCTGCCCTTCCTGGTTCATCCTACTTAAAAAGCTTAAAAAGCTTCCTTCCTAGCTTCCATAAGCATACATGGCCTTCTAATGTACTAAATATTTTACATTATGTTTCCATGAATTATGTATATATAATGTACTGTGTATTTCACAGATTTTGCTTAAACATGTCTCTCCTCACTAGAATGTAAGTTTCATGGGCACAGAGAGCATTGTCTGTTTTGTTCACAGCAGTAGCGCAAGCACCCAGAATAACATCTGGAAATAGAAGGCACTCAGTAAATAGTTGTTGCATGAATAAATCATCAACTTCATCCATGTTACTTAAAATATCCCTTACTAAGCTCTCTTCGCCACTCCCTCCAAGTTGTCAACTCCACCTCTTTTCTTCAGCCCCAACAACCAAACTATAACTAGCACTTATATAGTGCTTACCATGTGCCACTTAGTTACATGCTGTGTTTTCAAATACTGAGTCATTCAATCCACATAATAACCCTATGAGGTATGTACTAGAGTAAGTCCCATTTTAGAGGTGAGAAAACCGAGTCACAGAAAGATCACGAGATAGTTAACTGCAGATTTGGGAGACAATGAACCTCCAGAGCCGGTATCTGAGCAACCGCAAAACCGAGACACACCCCTATCCCTATCCCTTAAACCCGCCTCCCGGCCCCGGGGCCTACTGCAGATTCCCGCCCCCGCAGGAAGGCCCCGCCCCATGCCCGCACCCCGCCCACCTTCCTGTAGGCTGAGGCTCCTGGCCGCTGGCGAGTCCTCACGCAGCTCGCGGACGAAGATTCCCTCCTTGCCGCCTCCCGCTACGTTGATGCCTGTGACCCCGGTCTGCGCCTCTGTCTCCACGATGATCTCCACCAACTCCGCCCGCCTCAGCTCCTGTGGAGAGCGGCGAGGGGTCGCCATGGCGCGCTGGGGCCGGACCTCGCCCAGAGCCCGCCATCGCGCTTAAAAGCAGCTCTTAACCGGGTCCTCAGGGCACAGGCGCCCAGGCGGGGCTCCAGACGGTCGTGTGGGCCCACTCTCGCCGGCATCTCCCCTTTAAGTGAGCGCGAGGGCGGCTCGCCGAGACCCACAGAAGAGTTCAATGGGTCTCCCGGCTCACTGGCCTGGGGGAGCCCCGAAGGCCGCAGTCGGGAGAGGCGGGGCAAGGGGCGGTATCATAGAGAAGCGATGGGATGGGGAGGCCAGAGGGAACCTGAGTTGCACCCCAGAGGCGGGCCTGATAGTGAGGGCGGGGCTGTTTGCTAAGGGGGCGTGGTCAGTTCGGAGGCGGGGTTAGGGGGTCGGAGCGCGACCAGATAGAGGACAGTGGCCGGAGAGGAGCGGCCAAAGATAGGCAAGGGGTGTGGCTAGAGTGTGTCCGTGGAGGCGCGGAAGGGACCCGTAGTCTATGGACGGGCTTGAATTATGGGGAGGGGCTTTAACAAGGGGAGAATAGGGGTGGAATCGAGGATGGGGTCCCAAAGAAAGGGCGCGGTATGAAGGGGTGGGGGTGGGCCTGGCCTCCTTGAAGGCTTGAATCTGTGTGACTGTCCTATTGTGTACTCTGTGACCCCAAGCCCTGCATAACGCCCATTGGAGAGGGAATCTAGTGAAGAGCGGCTGTGCGTGGGTAATGAGGGGTGGACTGGCAGACGTGGTATGCTTGTTATTTACTGTAAATGGTGCTAACCTGGCCCTGGCCCAGCAGTGCACTGTGGGATCCACATCCAGGCTTCCCAGAAGAGACAGTGAAAGACCTCAGTTTCACAACCCGTCCAGGAATGCACTCTGCTGTGTGTCGCTAGAGGAGAACTAGGCCCTCTCTGGGCCCATTTCCCTCCTGTAAAGTTGGGTCACATAGGTATACGGAAGGAATCTCTGATTGTGATTGAAGCAACAGAGATGTGAGGGGATGCTGTAATGGGCAGTGTCTTGAGGCTGGCACAGACTGGCGCTGAGCCCAGGACTTGGAGAAGGGAAAGCAAATTTGCTCAGATGCTCCACAGCAGCGGCCCTGAGTCTAGAGTGCTGGGCAGAGCATGGTGAGAAGGGGTAGGAAGAGGTGTGGTAAATGCAACAGGGAAAAGCATGACCATCACCACCATCCTTAGGCCCTGGGCCAAGTATTTTATGTGTGGTGTCTCATTTCATCCTCCACACAGCTTGGGCAGTGACAGAGTAGGACACAAAGGTCCAGAGAAGTGAAGTGACTGCCTAATGCTACACAGCCAGTTCAGTGATGGGGCCTCAGCCTCGGGGGTGTGACCTCAGAGCCCATAAGCTGTCCTGTAGACAGGGACCTCTGTGCATGTTACCCCATGCCTGCCACCCCTCAGCCTCAGCTTGGCTGTTATAAAAGGAGACCCACTGTATGCTTGGCATCCAGTAGGATGCAGTCAGTGCTATGCTCTGTCTCCATGACAGTGAAAGCTGCTCACGTTCAGGGAGGCTAGGTACCAGGCCCTGGGCAAATGACATGTGTGAATCCTCAGCACCCTCAGAGATGGGGACCATTGCCCCATTTCACCGATGGCAAAACTGAGGGTTTGAAAGGTCAGGTCGTCTGTTCAGGGTTGTACAGCTGAAGTGGTAGGACTGGGATGTCAGCCCATAGGTCCAAAGCCCATGTCTTTAACCCCTACACCATTCTGCCTCTTCTGATGAAGAGGCTTTCTACTCTGTTTTCTTTAGCTTAGTATAACAGAATTCCAGTATGATCCTATCCCTTGTAGCTCAGTCGGTAAAGAATTCACCTGCAATGTAGGAGACATGGGTTCAATTCCTGGGTCGGAAAGATCCCCTGGAGAAGGGAATTGCAATCCGCTCCAGTATTCTTGACTAGGAAATCCCATGGACAGAGGAGCCTGGTGGACTACAGTCCATGGGTTTGCAAGAGTTGGACATGACTTAGAGACTAAACCACCACCATGCTCAATGAATTAGCTTCTTGGAATCTTAGTCTCTGTCAGGTACTGTGTTAAGCACATCAAGAATGTTAATTTCTCTTTCCCTTACAGTGACCTATAACAGTCTCTGTTGCTGTCTCCATTTCACAGATGGGAAGACTGAGGCAGAGAAGCCAAGAAGTGCCTCAGTGCCACCCTAGTCCATGCCCCCCACCAAGGCCCCGCAGGTCCCCTTTGAAGGGTACTCACCTCGGCACTCCGGCTCCTGGCCTCCATGGTGCTGCTGGGAGTCCCCTGGGCCCCCGGCTCCTCCGGTTTCCTCTCTCCCTTCTGCTGCAGGACCAGCTTCAGTTCTGCATGGAGCAGCTGCCTCTGAGCCTGTGGGGTCAGGGATGCAGGCTTGAGGCCATCCAGGGGAAGATGTGAGAAGGCCGGGCTTAAAGGGAGAGGTCAGGGTGGGTATGAGACGAGGAGAAGGGCCCCCCACCCCAATCCTAGATGTCCTCTCACCGCTGCCTGCGCACAAGCACCCCCTCCTAACAGGAGCCCAGCCCGGGGTGGCACACAGTCGTCTGCAGGGCTCGCGCCTTTCCTCTGGGGTCTTGCTGCCTGCCAGGGAGAGACCAGGTCAGGAGGCTCCAGGCAGGCCAGGAAAGGGCAGGGAGGGGCATGTGGCACCAGCCAGTGCTCACCTCAGGGTCACCTCCAGCTCCTTGAGCCTTCTGGGTCCGGGGCTCTAAGAAGAATAATGTGAGCATTACTGTCACTGACCCTGCTTATGATTCCTGAGTGTCTGACCCTTCCTGCACTCTGTCATTACTCTATCCCCACGGGTTCCCTGGTGGTCCAGTGGTTAGGACTCCACACTTCCACTGCAGGGGGCAAGGGTTTCGTCCCTGTTTGGGGAACTAAGTTTCCACAGCCTGCTGCATGGCTTGGGGATAAGAAAGGGTGCTCTGTCCCCAAAGTGCAGGTGGGGAACCTGAAGCTCCAAAAACCTTTATCCAAGGTGATGTGGCTGGACAAGAAGCAGTAGTATAGCCAGGAATGACTCCTACTGCCTTTCTGACAGTACCATCCCTATGTTAACCACCTCGGCTGACCAGGGGGGCCAAATTCACTGTAAAACCATTGCCTCTACTTGCCAGGTAGGCAAATCAGCTCACCTCTCTGTGCCTCAGTTTCCCCATCTATAAAATGGGGAGAATGAGAGCACCTACCTCCCAGGGCTAGTTAGAGCATCACGTGTATTTGTAAATATACAGTGCTGGGTACCTGGTAGGCACTTCATAAGCACTTGCCATGATTATCACTAAGAACCTCCTGTGGTCCTGATCTTGTTTCGAATATCCCATGGGGGTCAGTGTATGTGGACTTCAGAACACCCTGGTGAGATCAATACAGTTATTGGGCAAGGGACTTCCCTGGTGGTTCAGTGGTTAAGACCACACGTACCCTTCCAATGCAGGGGGCACAGGTTTGATCCGTGGCCACAGAACTTGGGTCCCACATGCTGAAGAGTGTGGCCAAAAAATAAAATTATTGAGCTTGTTACAGAGAAGACATCTGAGACTGGGAGGAGGAAAGTTACTCACCTGAGTCACAGATGGTCTAGCCAGAACTTTTAACTTGTCTGAAAGCTCCAGCTGCTTCTGCAGATGCTAATAACTAATGAGCACTTTGTGGTTACTCTTTGCCAGTCCTAGGCTAAGACCTTCACTTCCCACCTCACTGCAGAAAACCCAAACCCCTGAGAGAGGCCAAGAACCTCATTCAAGGTCACACGGCCCAGTGAGAAAGAGGCAGAGCTGGGGTCTCCGTCGACAGACCCTCCTGGGGGAAGGGAGACTGATCCTGTCCCTCCTCCAAGCCTTGTCCTCCTGGCCCCCACCTGGCATGCCAACCCACCAACCCCCACTCCACAGGGAAAGGTCAGGCCTCACGCGGCACATTCCCTCAAACAATGGCCCATCTGCTGTGCTCAGTCACATTCCACCCCTGCCCACCCACCCCAGCCACACAAAGGCCCTTCATAGCCCACCACTGGCTGAGACAGAGGACACAGAGACCCCCTCATGCTCCAGCTGTACCCACTCCACTGGTTGCCTTCCCCCCACCGCCACAACCCCCGGTGTCAGAAGGCTCCTCTCTGGCTCTCCATGTCCTTCCCTGGCCTCCCCTGTGAGCCCCCAAGCCCTCCCAGCAGGCTTGACTCCCACATCTGGGTTATTTCCTCTAGACTGGGCCTTATGCTGGCCCCCTTAGGCCTTGAAATCACTCTGGATGTGGAGGCTATTTTAGGGTTGGAAACGGGCTCAGAGAGGGAAAGTGACCTGTCTGGGTCACTAGGACCCGTGCCCTTGACCCCCAACTCTGCACCTTAACTTGCACTGGTGACTCTGAGCACTGGACGGGGCCTAGGCAGCAAAACAGCTGAGGCAGAAGCTGGGCTGGCAGAGGGCATCAAGGGTGCCAGAAACGTGTTTTTAGAGCAACTCAGTGCCAATACTGGGCCAGGCAGACACTTTATGGCTGTGGCCTCATGGTACCCCATTTTACTGATGAGTAAATGAGGGTTAAGAGATGGGCTATCACAGGGAGTTCCGTGGCAGTCCAGTGCCAGGGCCCAGGTTCAATCTCTGGTCAAGGAACAAAGATCCCACAAGCCACGTTGTTGTTGTTTAGTCGCTAAGATGTAGCCAACTTTGCAATCCCATGAAGAGTAGCTCGCCAGGCTCCTCTGTCCATGGGATTCTCCAGGCAAGAATACTGGAGTGGGTTGTCATTTCCTCCTCCAGAGGATCTTCCTGACTCCGGGATCGAACCTGCAGCTCCTGCAGCTCCTGCATTGGTGGACAGATTCTTTACCACTGAGCCATTGGGGAATCCCATTCACAAGCCATGGGGCGTGGCCAAAAAAAAAAAAGAGGGAGATGGGTGGGATATCACAGTGATGGAGTTGGGACTTGAACCCCGGTCTGAAAAGCTAACTCTTAGTCCCTGATACAAGGTAGTGTCCTGAGCTGTGGGTGAGAGAAGCCTGGAACTCGCAGGAGATGGTGGAGACGGAGGGGAGGATCTCCAGGGCCACAAGCGCCCTGTCCAGACAGGCCAGAGAAGGTCACACCCAGAAGCTGGCACCGGAAACCCAGCCAGGGTGGGGGCAAGAGAGAGAGTGCCCAGCTTCTCCATCCCTGCCCGGGACGGCTGCCCAGCCCAGGTTATATTTAGCCCAGCTGTGCCCTTCCTGAGCCACATACCCAGCTCCTGGGGTGCGATTGGGTGGGAGCAGCTTCGGAAGGAAGCCCCCCACCAGCTACCCCACAATCCTGGGCACTCTCTGTTCCCAGTTCTGGCTATCTCACTAAGCAGGGGAAGGAGGGGTAGGGAGGTACCCGGGGGCGGGCCTGACCTGTGTTAGGGGAAGCCCTAATGGGGCTTCCCTGGGAAATAAAGGCTAGGCAGTACTCTCCAGAGGCTAACTGCCGATTTCTTGAGCTCCTGTGGCACTGCCCTGATCCATTCCTGAGCTTCCAGAATTCTGAGAATCCCCTTTCTTGAGCATTCACTATGTGCAAAGATTCTTCCCTGCCTGGGCTCATTAAATCCTAACAACACCTCCCTGGGGAAGTCACAACTCATATGCTCATTTCAGATGTCACTCCTGCCCTTCTGGGTGTCATTTGTACCCTGAGCCCTTCAGCTGAGCTTTGGGCCTGCTGAGGAAGCCCCTAGCTTTGCCTCACTGTACCTTCTTCCACCCGCCCCCCCATGCCTGGCACCAACGTCACTTAGGAATTCTCCCCACACACAGCCTCAGCCACCCCAAAGACCAGAGTGACCTGGAGCCTTCGCAGTGGGAGTGGGGGATTGACCTGACTCATCCAGGCAGCCAGATATCATCTGAGGCCATCTAGTAATGCAGAGGGGGAGGCATTCTGGCAGTGGCCTCTGGGTGCCTCGTTTAGGCCCAGCTCCAGCACTCATCTGGTTTGAATACTGGGCAAGATTTGAATTTCACCTTTCAGGACCTCAGTTTCTTCCTCTGTAAAATGGAGCCAGTAACAGTGGCTTTGAGGAATTATGAGATAACAGCAGGTGCTTAGATTATTCGGAGTATACAGTATAAGAGCTCAAGTAATAGAAACTAGTCTCTGAAGGCAGTTGTGTGTGGGAGGCAGGGGGCTGAGTATCTTAGTGTCTCATATCCAGCCTTTGCCCACAGTGGCCCCACTTTCTCCCCTACCAAAGAGGAACTTTGGTGAGGGACAAGATCCATCTTGGGCACCAGCCTCCAACCAACAAGATCAGCACTGCCTCCCCAGCGCTCTATTCCAGGGACCAAAAAGCCTGTCCCACCCCCAGCTCTTTATAAGCAGCAATTCATTTACTCTCCTGTCAGCCCTGTGAGGTGGCCTCCATCAGCACCCCACCCCCCCCCCCCCTTTTTCTTGGCTGCACTTTGAGATAGGTGAAACTTCCCCAGCGAGGATGGAACCTGTGCCCCTGCAGTGGAAGCACGGAAAGACTGGACCACTGGGGAAGTCCCATCAGCCCATTTTAGAGGTGAGAAAGCAGAGGCACAATGAGTGCAGTGTCTTGCCCAAAGCGACACAGCCAGAAAGAAGAAAACACTGGGATTTGAACCCAGGGTCTGGTTTCAAAGTCTGTACCTTTAACTCCTACACCTTGCAGCCTCCTGAGCTCCAGGCACCCTCCCAGACCCTCCCGGGATCCTGGGTCTCGTTCCCACAGCGTCTTAGCTTGGCCAGGATGGGAACTGGCTGGCTGATCTCTTACCACTAGGCCTCCAGACACCTCGAGAGCTCCCAGGTCCGGTCAGTCTGCTCACTCCCAGTCCCAGGCTGGGGGGGAAAAGGAATGGGGAGGGGGAGGAGGGGGAGACCCCAGCCATTGGCTGCCGAGGCATGACATCACCAGGGGGTGGGTGGTGGGGAAACAAACATCCCCTTCTCCCAGCCACATCCACCCGCCAGGGGGTGGGAGCCACAGAGGAGAAGCCTAGACAGCTGCTCTTCCTCGCCTGGGCTGAGACCTCCACTGTGAGCCCTGATCCTGGGGTTGACAGATTGCTAGTACCATGGGAGACTAGCCTCCTACCAACACTATTCCCTGGCTTCCAGACCCAGGCATGGCCCTGCTAGTTCCTGGGGCCCCTAAAAATAAACTCTTTCCACTCTCTCTCTCAGTTAATGTGGGTTCAAATCCCAGCTCAGCTGTGTGACCTTCGGCAAGTCACTGCACCTTTTTGTGCCTCAGTTTCTCCATCTGTAAGACAAGGATCACATAAGTGCCTGCCTTGTGGGTTTGTTGTGAAGATAAAATGAGTGAAAAGAGACAAAAATTTTCAAAAGCTCCTGGCCTGGAGTGACTGCTACTTATACACATTTTGTATTATTCAAACAAATTAGGGGACAAGCTAGACTTGTCAGCGGATTTTTGGCTTGAGTGAGACTGGACCCAGGGAGCCCCACTTCTCTGTTATATGGAGTTGCCACTTGGGGGGACATCTATCATGTACCATGCTGGGCACCCAAAGCTTGGCCCCTGGAATCAGGGATGCAAGACAGGCAGATGAAGGCCCAGTTTTTAGTTAAAAATCCAGAAAGTGCTGGAGCCAGGATCCAACCACAGTTCTCCAGGATCACCAAGACCCTGCAATATGCTCTGTCCCTTTCATATAACACCCAAGGAGGCTCAGAGAGGGGAGTGACACCCAAGGTCACCCACTTCAGGTAATAGGTAGCACCGGGATTTGAACCCACATCTGCCCAACTCCCAAACCAAGGCTACCAGGCCTCACCCTGATCCCCCAGCCCCCAGCCCCCAGCCGGCCCTGACTCACCAGACCCCGGGGGGCGGCACAGGGAGCATAGGTATTCCCACATGCCCCTCACACCCACCCAGCCGCTGCCTCGGATGCTCCTGGCTCTCTGAGCTGGAGCCTGGGGCCGGGGCTGGGCTGAGGCCGAGGATTACGCCCAAAATGCACATCAGCAGCTTCTGGCCCATTGTCCACCCGGGTGCAGCCTCTAGGCCCTCAGCAGAGAGGGCACCCTCACCTTTCACATCAGCTTAGCTGGCCCCTCAGCAGCCCCCTCCCCACCCTGAGCAGTTGGGGCCCACTCCCGAGGGGATTGGGGGACCAGTGACTGGCTGGCAGGATCCCAGAATGCCAGGGGCCTCCTCCCTTCTCTCCGAAATGCCCCCTGCCCACTCTCAGCCACCGGGGAAGGCAGGAATGTGCTGAGCTCTGGGAAATGCCTTCCAGGCCTGGCAGCCACCAAAGGTTGGGGTGTGGTGGAACCCAGCTAGAACCCTCCTCCCGGGAAAGTTGGAAGGCATGGTGTGGTCAGGGCTACTGATGGGCTCAAGGAGACCTACCCCCATTGCAGGCGCATGCTCTCTCTCTCTCTCATTCATTCATGCATTCAGACATGCATGGCTTCATTCATTGATTCATTCAAACATCCATGGGTTCATTCATTCATTCAATAAATCTTCACAAGCCCATGGTGGCTGGCCCTTTGCTGGGCACTGGAGACACTGTCAGACCTAAACTCACCACAGAGGGCAGGCTCAGGACACAACTTCTGGAGTCAAACTGGAGGGTTGAGGAGGAAGAAGCCAGGTAAAAGGTTAGGGAAGAAGCTTCCAGGAGGGAGGAGGAACACGGGCAAAGCACCAGCAGGGAGAGAGGGAGCAGTCCTTTATCCAAAGTCAGCAAACAGTCAATGAGCACCTGGTCTTGTGCCCAGCCCCAGGCTGGATGGTGCTGGGGACACAGTGTGACCAAGATAGCCTGGGCCTGCTTTCCCAGGGTTCACAGTCCAACAGGGAGACCAACCCAGAGCGGCCAGGGTTGGGATGGGGGAATTGCAGACAGAGAGATCAGAGCCTTGCTGGGGGAACCCAGGCAGTGTACCTGCTGCAGCCCAGGAAGGGAGGTCAGGGAAGGCTCCCTGGAGGAGGGGACATGTGAGCTGAGACTTGAGTGACCCATAGGATCTAGGCAAGAGAAGAGGCGGTATGAGGCTTCCCTGGTGGTCCAGTAGTTAGGACTCTGAGCTTCCACTGCAGAGGGCATAGGTTCAATCAATGGTTCAGGGAACTAGGATCCCTCAAGCTATGCAGTGGGTCAAAAAAAAAAATAGAGAGGGAGAGAGAGAGAGAAGAGAGGGAGCGGACAAGTTTTATGAGCAGTGGGAACAGCCTGAGTAAAAGATCTGAATCCAGACAGAGGTTCGCACATAGGAAATTCTCTGGAGCCAAGAACCATGTCCTTGTTCATGGCTGTGTCTCTATGGTCACAGATGCACTGTCATCTGCATCTCCTTCTCATTTATACATTTATTCATCAGCTATTTGCAGACACTTCTTCTGAATCAATCCATCCCTGGGCTGGGCGATGCCGGGGACACAGCAGTGACTGTGCTCTCACAGCACTCTCAATCCAAGGGTGGCAGACACTAAAGAAGTGAGCAACTAAATGAGTGTATAATTGAAACGAGTGTATAATTACACACTAAGCTAAGGGCTCTGAGAAAAGGATCCAGGTCTGTAAGAGGGATCTGACACTCTGATACTATCAGAAAGGGCAGGGAGGACTTCTTGGAGGCGGCAACGTTTGAGCTGGCACCTGAAGGGTACATAGGAGTTCATGCCAAGCTGAGGGTGGTGGATACATGAAAGTGGGTTTCAAGTAGAGGGAACATCCCATGCAAAGGGCCCCTTTGAGAAACTGGTGAATGTGAGAGCAAAGGGAAGCCGAGGGAAGGGCCACAGTCAGCAGGGCCATGAGGAGGGCCTCAGACTTTGTCCAGCCCAGCCTGGGCACCTGCAGGACGGACAAGGCCAGAGCTGAGTTTTAATAACTGAGGGTGGAAAGAATCTACCAACAGGCCAGGCTAGAACCATGAAGAAAACTCACTGCTTGCTACTCTGGCAGACAGAGAGGCTGGTACTCTACCTACAGACAGAGGCTATCCGGTCCCTGTCCATGTCTCAGAGGGCAGATAACCTTCCTCATCCCTAATTTTATGGGACAAGCACAGTCCTCTGTCATGAAATATAACATTAGCTGTATGTTTTTGCAGCTGCCCTTTAGCAGGTAAAGAAAGCTTTCTTTCCTAGTTTGCTGGAGGTTTTTTTTTTTTTTTCTAATATTTCTCTATGTATTTGGCTGCATCTGATCTTAGTTGAGGCACATGAGATCTTTTTTTTACTTTTTATCTTTTTTTTTAATTATGAAAATATGATAACACATTTACAAGAGACTTAGAAAATACAGAACAAAGTTACATATATTCCACTAAATATTACAGTTGCTTGAGTAAATAAGTTAAGATTCTTAGTTGGAGTTTCAGTATCAAACTCTGAAGCATGTGGGATCTTCATCTCAGTTGTGGCATGCGGGATCTTTTGATGCAGCACACGGACACCAGAGCGTGTGAGCTCAGCAGTTGGGGCGCATGGGCTTAGTTGCTCTGTGGCATGTTGGATCTTAATTTCCCCAGCAGGGATCGAACCCACGTCCCGGGCACTGCAAAGCAGATGCTTACACTGGACCACCAGGGAAGTCCCTGCTGTGAGTTTTATGTGGTGAGTGACAGGTCTCTTTCTGTGTGTCCCTCTGTCTCTGTCCTCATGCCTTGTCTCACTCTCTCTGTGTCTCTCTTTCTCTGTCTCTTGCCTTTCCTTCCCCCCCCCCCCCCGGGGTGGGGGGTGGCCATGGGAAGTTGAGTTCAGGGGGTGGCACCAGTGTCCCACTTCCGGCCAAGGCCACCTCCGTAAACACAGGACATCCTGCAGGGCTGGGGAAGGACATGCAGGGCGCTACTCAGGGACCACCCTCTCCCCACCCATCTGACCCATGCAGGAGTCCGGTCCCACCCAGTGCAGCCCAGAGAAACTGCCTCCCTCACCCCCATCCTTTACGCCTACTCCCGTCCCCTGCCCTCTCTACTGAGCTCCAGTCCCCGGGGTTTGGGGCAGGGGGGTGCTGCCTGGATACCTGTCCCTGAGTGTCCTCCTAGTCCCTTGCACCCACAGGGTGTCCCTCTCTGGCCTCAGTGTCAACCCCAGACCTGGTCACTATCGTCGAGTAGCCCCAGGTTCCCAGGCTAGAGCCCTGGATCTCGTCCTAGGCCTGTCCTCCACGGCAGCTCGTCACTCCACAGGCAGCTTGTCACTCCACAGGCTGTTGTCTCTGGCAGCTCTGCCTTCCTCTCCCCTCCCCTCTCCAAGGCTGATTTGTCCCTCTATGGCCTCCCCTCTCAGCTCCTGGCCTCCTATATCACCTCTCACCCCTTGGTACACAAGGCAGCCAGAGAGATCCATTTATTCCTAGATTCCTTTACCCTAGCTCCTTCAGAGTAAAGTCTCCCAGCCAGGGCCTGTGTGCCCTGGTCCCTACCAACCCCTCCAGCTCCATCACTTACCTTACTGCTTTCCCCTTCTTCCCATTCAAACTCAGCAGCTTACAGATCCCTGAAAAGGTTGTAGGGTCCCTCACTCCCTTACCCTTGCGCATCCTTCTGCCTAGAACACTCTCCCCTCAGAACAATAGCCCTTTGAGGTGGCTACACTTACTGTCCCAGCTTACAGATGAGAACTCTGAGGCCCAGAGAAGTTAAGTACCTTGCCTAGGGTCACACAGCCACAGAATGGCAAAATATAGGTGGCCTGGCTTTTAACACAATCCATTTTTTTTTTTTTTTTTTTAATTTTGACTGCATCTCACAGCATGTGTGATCTTAGTTCCCCAACCAGGGCACACACCTGTATCCCCTGCATTGGAAGTGTTGCAGTGAAAAGGAAAAAAAAGGGGGAATGAGTGCTTCTCTTCTTTCCTGAGAACAAAGATAAAGAGAACAATAAGCAGGCCTGATCACTCCTAGTTTTTACTGTAACTGTTCTAATCTGTATTCTGTAACCAAGTTTGCTTTTCTGCCGCCTAACTTGGCAGGAGCTACATTTTGCAACGATTATCCTTTGACTCTGTGCTAATTACATTCTGTATCTGGTGCTCACCTTTACAGCACTCTCTTCACAGACCACCCCTCATAATTTTTTCTCTTTTTGCATTATATAGAGAATGCCACACATAAAAGACAGTGGACCTGACCCACCTGCCAGACCCAGTTACTGGGCTACCTGATGCCAGCCTATGACTGTTTCTGAAACAATGTAAGAGCAAGAAGAACACAAGTTCCTTATACCTTTCTCATCACCGACCCCTGACTATGAGGCCTCGTCTTATATAACTCCCCAGATTCTTCCTGGAAGGGGAATCTGGACTTTAAGGACACAGTTCTCTGAAGCATGAACCTACTGAGTTCTCCCCTCTGCCGGCTGAGCATTAAAGATACTTCTCCATTTCCTCTAGACTCTGTCTCTGGATCTTTTATTCGGCTTCAGTGGGCAGAGAAAGCCAAGACTTTGGCCGCAGAAGCATGTAGTCTTAATCCCTGGACCACCAGGGAAGACCCCCGGTACAGCTTATTGGGTCAATTATCATTGACTAAGTACCATTAGGGGCTTCTCTGGTGGCTCTGATGGTAAAGAACCTGTCTGCAATGTGGGAGACTTGGGTTCAGTCCCTGGGTTGGGATGATTCCCTGGAGGAGGGCATGGCAACCCACTCCAGGAGTCTTGCCTGGAGAAACCCCATGGACAGAGGAGTCTGGCAGGCTGCAGTCCATCGGGTTGCAAAGAGTTGAACATGACTGAGTGACTAAGCACAGCACAGCAGAAGCATCGTTAGACTTCTGCACTGGGACCAGTAAATGTTCATTGAATGAATGAATGGGACCAGGTGGAAGGTGAGCCTTGGAAAGGGCAGGGTTCATATCCCCAAGGAGAGGGATACATTCTGAGGGGCCCAGAGGGTGGGAGAAATGCGGTCAGATTTGCCTTTTACATACAGCCCGGCATCTGGTAGGGTAGGTACCAGTAAATCTTTGCTGAATGAGGGAAGGAGGGGGAGGGGAAAGAAGGAGACCAAGGACAGTTCTCCCAGGTGCTGGAGGAGACAAGGGTGTGTGTGTGTGTGTGTGATGGGGGTCCCCGGGAATGCCCAAGGAGGGAGCAGGCCTGGGGAGGGTCGTGGTGGGAACACACAGAGGCTCTGTGAAAAGCGGCCACAGCAGCAGGGCTGGCAGCTCCATGCGGAATGGTGTGGGCCCTGGAATCTGCTGGCTGAGGTAGCCTGGCTTCCTGGGGTTGAGTCTGAGGGCGGAGGGGCACACCAGAGCCAGGGAGCTGCACAATCCTTCTCCAGGGGTCAGACACAGGGAGAGTAGCACAGGCCCTCAGCCAGGAGCTGTCATAAACCTGAGGGCAGCAGGGGGATGTAATCGGAACCGATCTAGTCCATATGCTGCTTCTGTGCAAAAGGCACACCCCCTTGTCCATCTACTGAGAAACTGTCCTCGTAGATATGTAAGCACAGGTGCCATAGACGTTTGTGGCAGCCCCTTCAAAATGGAGCCTGTGTGCAGTGCACGACCTGAACAACTGTACACGGAGACTGGGGAGAGGGGAGCATCCCTCACCAAACAGGCACAGGGGTAGACGGGGCCATCGTTGATAGACTGCCTGCGTCAGTAGGCATCAAAGATTACCCCCCAATCTGGCACTCAGAGACACCATCAGAAATAGGTCCTCACGGTGTTGTAAACAGAAGGCATTGCTGACCCCTCACGGGGGACTCCTTGACCCCCGGTCAGGTCACAAGGGAATCTTAAGGTAGTGACAGGACAGACCCCCTCCCCCAGACTGGGCACCAGGGGGCATTGCTGAGCTCAGGCTACCCCCAAGGTCTGGGTCTGGGTCAAAATCGAATCTGAGTCCCACTGCCCAGGGGCTGGAGCCCCCAGGTGTTGGAGTCAGGCACCCGGAAGACCCTGAACTGGGGCACCAGCTCCCTTTGGGGCATTTCCATTCCCCTCCCGGGGCCACCCCATCCACTTCCAGAAATGGGCACGACTTCCTCCGCTCCTCCAGGAAGCTCCCCTGTGCCCGCCCCTTCCAGGCCCGCAGGCCCGGCCGAAGCTGCCCGCCTCTCCCCCTCCCTCTCCCCTCTCCACCCTCCCGCCTTCCTCCGTTTCCACCCCAGCTTCAGCCTCCCCGAAGCTTCCGGCCAGAGTGGAGGCACCCGGGCCCCACGATTTGAAGTGTCCCTTTGCCGGGGTTTCCCGCATCCGAAGCCCCGCCAGTCTGCTCAGGTCACCCTCCGCCCCTCCCCCCGCCCCTCCCCCCGCCCGCCTCCGCCCTCCCCCGATGCCGCGTTCCCCGTGCCCCTCCCCCCTCCGGTACCCCGGGCGCGGCCCTGCCCCCACGGCCGCCAGGAAGGACGCCGCCTGGGTCCCGTGCCAGGCCTCTGAGTGTGCGGCCCCTCCCAGCCGGGCCAGGAATGCGGCTGGACGGCGGGGGCGGCGCAGACACCCGGCACTCAGGCCGGCCCTATCGCACAGGCCTGTCAGGCAGGTGGCCCCAGCCCGCCGGGGCTCAGAGTTTCTTCTAGAAGGAAAGCAGGATCTCTTGCCGTTCTTTCTGTCAAGCCACCACACTTAGTGGCTTTATTTCGGAATCGGCTTCCCAGCTGCCTTATCCCTAGCCCAAAGAGAGATTTGAGACCCGGAGTGGATTTTGTTTAAAACTTGCTGGAGTCTTTCTTTCATCATTTTCCCAGAGAACTGGCTCTCTGCACTCAGAGGAGAGGCTCCATCCAGCCTTCAGCTTTGTGCTTTTATTTCTGGCTCATTCTGAAAGCTCCTTCTGCACCCCCCTACTCCAAGACACACAGGTAGACTCCAGGCAAGGTCTAGATTTCATTTTTAAACAGTGGCCCGGGGCTCCTCCTCCTCCTCCACCACCACCCACCACCACCATTAGGTACACACACAGGCATGGGGGAGACCTGACTGAGTATATTCCAGAAGTTTTCTAGAGAGCCAGTTTCCAGACCTAATTGGTCTGCTTCTCAGACCAAAAAAACAGTTAAGTTTGAAACTTATCTCCCTAAGAGTTGACTTCTTAGAGCCTCAGTTTTCTCAACTGTAAAGTGGGGATAACGACATGCCCATCTTGTCATGAGGATTAAATCAGTTAGCACACATCAAGTGCTCAGAACTGTGCTGCGTGCACAGTCCTTGCTTGATAAATGTTAGAGGTTTTCTACCACCCTCACCCTTGCCTTGGCCCAGAAACAAAGCAGTACACACACTTCAGACTTTCCAGGACTGGCTTTAATTTCAAAAAACAGGTTGGGGTCTCGTCCCACATCAACTCAAATGTATACCAGGCTGTGCCTCCGGGGATTCAGCACAGGACCTGGTCCAATCACATTCCAGCCACCAGGCCCTGTCATTTCATCACAAGGGCCAATCCCAGACTCCCCTCCCCATCAGTCAGAGACAAAAGGATGGAGGTGAAGTTGCCCGGGACTGGATTCTTTCTCTCCAAAGCCCCTCTCAAGGGAAGCCAGCTGTGTCTTTCCAAGGAGAGTTGGTCCAGCCAGCAGGCTCAGTTTGGACATCAGATCAACATCCTGGCCCAGAGGGGTCAACGCCCCGGCCCCGGTGGTCGCTCCAGCGCCTGTGTGCCCACCAGCACGTCCATGAGATAGTCCAGCTCAGCCTCGTCCAGATCTGGACCTACCTCCTTGCCTGGTCCATCTTCAGGGCTGGATTTGTGGCCCTCAGAGACTGGTGCCCAGAGTTCACTGTCATACATGGATGTGTCAATGTCCTCAAACAGGCCCTCGAGCCCATCGTCCAGCAGACAGCCAGTGGCTGGGCCCAGCAGGTCCAAGGTGCCCAGGCTGGGTGAGGCTCCCCCGGCAGGGCGGCCTAGTGGCCCCTCATCTACCAGGGGCTGTGGGGCCTGGCTCAGGCCCTCAATATGGCTGAGGTCCTCCAGGAGGCTGGCCATGGAGGCTGAGAGGGCAGCATCAGAGCTGGCCAGCAGGTTGTCAGCCACGTTGGGGGCTGTGGGTGGGGTGGGCACAGGTGGCAGGGCAGCCGTGGGTGCCATGGATGCCTGGATTCGCCGCAGCGTGTTCACTACCAGCACCAGGTGCCGCAGGTCCGGCTCACTCTGCCGCAGGCTGTGATGGAGCTTGAGCACCGAAAGGTCAAATAGAGAACTGGAGGCCACGGCTGGGGGTGCCTGAGCTACTGCTGAGTGGCTGGGATCCAGCCACCAGGTGTCCACTGCCAGGGTTTCCTTCTCCTCCTCCTCCTCCTCCTCCCGCTTTCGCTTCAGGCCCTTGCTCAGCATCATCTGTGGTGAGGGAAGAGTCATTCAGTTATGGAAAGCCAGTGTGAAGTTCTGACCATTGCTGTGTGATCTTGGGCAAAGCACTTAGCCTCTATGAGCCTTCTTGGAGAAGCTTTAAGACATGGATGATAATTGTATCTACTTCCTAGAGTTGTTTTAAGGAATAAATGAGATTTAAAAAAGCACTTTGGGCAGTGTCTGGTACATAGCAATTACTCCTGTAAATAAGTACTATTGATAATAATTATTATTATCTATTTCTTCAATGACTATGTGAAATGACTAATGTGAAGTGTCCAATGTGAAAATGTCGTGTGAAATGTCCAATATTCAATTTTTTTTAACCTACAAAAGCAGTTGTTTCACATGGTTTAATCTAATATTTACTGAGTGTCTACTAATAGCATCAGACAATAAACAAACACAAGAAATGTACCGATGGTGCTAGGAAAATGCTAAAAGTTTCTGGAGAGTGGTCAGGGAAGGCTCCCCTGAGGAGGTGACATTTGAAATGAGCCCTCAAGTACGAGAAAGAATCAGCCATGGAAGAACCAGGAGGAAGGCATTCTGGGAATAAGAACAGCAAAGGCAAAGAAAAGTCTAGAGACTGGATGAGTTTGAACTGAAAAAAGGACTCTGTAGTCAGTGCGGAGGTGGGGTGGGGTGGGGGGCTGGGGTGAGGGGAGTAAGGGGGTTGAGGGTGGAGTAGGGAGAATGTGGGGGGTTCGAGAGTAGGCAGAGGCAAGGAGCTTGGATTTTATTGGGGGGTGTGGTGGGAAGTCATTGAAGGGGTTTGAGCAGGGAGGACAGTGGTGTTGTGGACTGATTAGGTTTCCAGAAGATCCCCTTGGCTGCTAAGAGGCAGGGGGAGCGAGGAGGGGCGGGGAGAGTGGCCCTGAGATCTTTTCGGAGGCTACTGCAGTCTTTGGGGTGGGTGAAAACGGTGACTTGGGAGTATAAGGTGGCAGTGGACATGGAAGGAAGATGGTCGCTTCAGGATTTATTTGAGAGGCAGCGTGGACAAAGCTTGCCGGAAAATCCTGATGGGCATGGGAGTCACGGAGAGAAGTTTGAAGACCCACACTGTCCCCGGGGTGGGTGCCCCTGACCCAACCTGCTTTTTCAAGCCAGGCAGCCTGAAACGTACAGTACTCAGATCCTTACCCAGGAGGACTTCAAGAATGACCCCCTCACACTACTCAAAACTGGGTCCTCGCCTCCTTCCCAGCAGATCCGAGAGTCCGGAACCGCAGGAATTCAGCCCCCACCGCCGACTCCGCCCCCCTCCCCGGTCCCGGCGCCCCCTGGCGGCACCAGGCCGGCTTTCCTCGGGGGTTCCGACTCTCCAGACCCCGGGACTCTTTACAGTGCCCCGCGGGACGCGGTCATTTCTGCTTGCCACCAGGGACCGTGCGGGCCGGGATCCCCGGAGGGCCGTTCTGCACTCTCGGCCTCCGCTCGCTTCCGGAAGGCAGTGGAGGCTACTCCTCCCGAAGCGGCGGCGGCGGCGGCGGCGGCGGCGGGGGCGGGTGAGTCACGCAGCTGGAGCCAGGGAGCCGGCGCCTCCGCCCCCTTCCCGGGTTGCGGCGTGATTCACCCGCCAGGCCGGGGCGGGTGGCACGGAGAGGCCCGTGCCCCTCGATCCCGGGCAGCCCTGGCGCGCACCTGCCGGGCCGGGGGATCGAACTTGCCAAAGGACCCCGCGGCCAGTACCCCTCTTTCCCCAGGCCTCTTCCCTTCATTTACATACCTAGTTCAGCAGCTGCCAATCAGAAAGAAGAGGGAGCCACCCGCAGCCAATCAGGAAGCGGTGGCGGCAACATTGCTCGCCCGCTCTGCTTCAGCAACCGGCGCCCGGGTTGAGAGACGCAGTTCTGACTCCTGCTCACGACTCCCAGCTCCTGACTCCCCTTAGTTACCGCCCACTCCCGTGGCAGCCCCGCCCTTCGCCCAGGGATTGGTCCTAGACGGTGATGGGCGGAGCCTGTAGAAGGCAGGCTAGAAAGAGGAGAGAGTTGTGTTTAGGGCGCATGTCCGGGAGGCTGCGTGAAGGGAGGGAGGAAGATAGGGTGGCTCTTGGCCCTGTAGGACGGTGGCACGGTGGGGTTTTTGTCTCTCAAGCTGTGGGCCCCTTCACATCTCCCCACATCTGTATCACATCTGCACTTCTCAAACCCAATAATTGAGCTTACGCAAGCAGCCCCAACAGAGGTCTACACTCTAGGCCAGCTTAGTCCTGGGTTCAAATTCTAATTTCTGAGCCCAGAGTGTTAAAGGGGGATTTTTTGCCTACCTCTTAAGAGTTGGGAAACTTAAAGTAAGGTATTATCTGTAAGAGCACTATATAAGCAAATTCTGAGTAGTTGAACTCAATCGTGGTTACAGACAGGAGTTAGGGGTAGGGAGTGGAATGGCACTGGAATCCCTGCCTGGGCTCCATTCTGTAAGTACAATAGCTGTGTGACCTTGACCAAGTGCTTTAATTCTTTAGGTTTTCTCACTTATTTTTTAAAATGAGAGAAATAGCCTCTGACTCAGAGGATTGTTTTGAGGATTAAACAATTCCTGCACAATGCTGAGTGGTGTGTTAGGAGTCCTTTTGTCAGTAGTAATCGCTGTTGTAGTAATAGCACAGGTGCTCAGTTCAAGGGGAGACATTCAGGGTGGGGTGCAGGTGGACAGGAGTTTAATACATGTCAGATAACCTGACAATGGGACTTACCTTCTTCAAATACCTCATTTGCTAATTCCTCATTTGCTAAGGGGAAGAACTGTTTGTGTATAAATCTTCTGACCAAAGTAAGCTATCAAAAATGCTAACTCAACTACTTGATTCAGGCAACCATTTTCAATGGATGCTCACCCTTTGGGGTGAAAAGTTAATGGGGAACAGGATCTCGACAGTTTCCAAAGCATCATCCCACAGATTCCTTGCTAACTGCAAAGGGGGAAATATCCTTTTATGATGGGAAGAGGAAGTGCTCAGCACCTTAACTATATAATGAAACTTTGCATCCACAGCAGTGGGATGCCCGGATACTGGGTGGTTCCTGATGTGATGCATTAGGCAGTACACAACATTCTTTGTGGAGTTTCCCTGTTACATTTCATAAAGTGAGTCTCAAGCGTCTAGGCCCAAACTTCAGCTTACAGGGAACAGAGAGTGACAATATTAAACACAAAAACAATCAGACAAATACACAATGTGGGAAGTCTACAGCAAGACTGGGCTGCCCTTCCAAAAATTCAATTTCAAGAAACCACAGAAAGGGATTAGTGAGGTTAGGGGGAAGATGTTTCAGAATAAAAGATACTGTATAATTTCTTTGTTACAACCAAATAGGCATGTGAACCTCCCTTAGACTCTGGTGCTGCTGCTAAGTCACTTCAGTCATGTCTGACTCAGTGCGACCACATAGACGGCAGCCCACCAGGCTCCCCCGTCCCTGGGATTCTCCAGGCAAGAACACTGGAGTGCGTTGCCATTTCCTTCTCCAGTGCATGAAAGTGAAAAGTCAAAGGGAAGTCGCTCAGTTGTGTCTGACTCTTTGAGATCCCATGGACTGCAGCCTACCAGGCTCCTCCGTCCATGGGATTTTCCAGGCAAGAGGACTGGAGTGGGGTGCCATCGCCTTCTCCGCCCTTAGACTCTAGTTTGCAGTAAATTCTATAAAGGATGTTCTTAAGAAAATTGGGCAGATTTGAATATAGGCTGGATACTAGGTGATATTATGAAATTCCTAATTCTGTCACATGTGAAATAGGACTGTAGTTTGTAGTTGAGTGTCCTTAATCTTAAGAGATGCCTGCTGAGCTATTAGGGGTACAATATTCAGATGTCTGCAATATACTCTTCAGTGGTTCAGCAAAAGAAAAAAACAGACATATATACATACACATAAGGAAACAGAATGTTAACAACTAAATCTAGGTGAGAGGGTATTCAAGTGCTCAGAAGACATACTTTTTTTTTCATCTTTTTTCTCTGCTTAAAATTTTTCAAAATGAATAAAGGGTAAAATGCTAATTAGAACCAGGCCCCTGTTAAGCAAATTCACAAAATTATCTTTTTGACCTGGAAAAAGGAGACTCAGAGTCTCCAAGTGGCTCTTTCCAGGTCATAAAGAGAAGAGCTCATAGGCATTTGATTAGCGTGTGTTTATTGAGCACCTAGTATGTGGTGGGCAGTTGTAGACAATGGGGCCACAGCACTTGATACGCCTCATAGTATCTCTCTTCTCATGGAACAGGGGACGGATGGAGTGGAAAGAGAAAAGAGATATGAAAAAAAATGAATTGAGCACTTTCTGTGTGCCAGGCACTGACGATATGGCTGGAACATTAGAAACAAAAATCCCTGATGTCAGGAGGTGGACAATAAACTGAATAAAGCAATGATTTAGTATCTTAGATGGTGATAAGTGAAAAGGAAAAGCAGAGCAGGAGAAGAGTAATGAAAGGGGGTGCAGTTTGGACAAAGAGCTGGTGGTGGAGGGTTTCTCTGAAGAGGTGCCATCCATTGAGTAGAGACTTGATGAAGTGGGAGAGGTGGTAAAGCTTTGGAAGAAGCGTTCCAACCAGAGTAAAGGGCCAGAGCAAAGGCCCTGAGGTGGGGAGGTACGGTCACTGCGGCCAGGGAGGAAGTCAGAGGTTTTCAGGCCCTTCAGAGCACTCTGCGGACCTTTGTTTTTTATTGAGTGGGATGAGAAGACCCTGGAAAATCATTAAATTAGAAAGATACTTTCTGCTTCTTTCTGTTCTTTCTGCTTCTTTCTGTTCAGTGACTTAAAAACACACACACACACACAAATAGGACGGGATAATAGAGAGGCTAGGAGAGAGGTACCTGCAGCCGGGGTGGTTCGGGACAGAAGAGCTGAAATCAGAAAGTGGAGAAGAAATTCAAAGGGCTAGGGGGAGGGAAACAGAGAGAGGCCGGGCCTCGGGAAATGAAACCAGAAGCAGAGCCACAGTCCCGGCAGGCCTGGGGAGGAGCCTCCGCCAGTAGCGGAGGAAGAGGGGCTTGGGGGTTCGGGGGAACGCCCCGCCTCCAGCCGGCCGCTCCACCCCGCCCCTCGGGAGAGAGGAGGCGCAGGCCCGGCTCCCGGGCAGAGTGGGCAGGTGGGAGGGGCTAAGGTGGCCGAGGCCCATCCCCCAACGCGGGACCGAGGCGGGAGGGCAGGTTGCGGAACGCGGACTCTGCCCTCAGGGACCCGATTCCCACTTCGGGGCCAGCCCTTCCACTTCTCTCGCCAGTTTTCTGACGGCTGTAGCTGGGCCTCTCTGAGCCTCAGTCTGATCATCTGGAAAGTGGAGGTGCTCCTCATACTGGCCTCACCGTGGTCCTAACAAACTCCACGATTCCTCATCACTCCTGTATTTTTGGGCTCCTCTGGAGGCTCAGACGATAAAGAATCCGCCCACTATGCGGGAGACCTGGAATCGATCCCTGGTTTGGGAAGATCCCCTGGAGGAGGGTATAGCAACCCACTCCAATATTCTTGCCTGGAGAATCCTATGGACAGAAGAGCCTGGCGGGCAACAGTCCATGGAGTCGCAGAGTCAGACACGACTGAGCGACTAAGCATACACCTGTATGTTTAGGGCAAAGAGAGTTCATGTAAAAGTGAGTCCGGGGACTCCCTGGCCCTGGTGATCCCTAGCTAAGACATCCTGCTCACAGTGCATGTGGCCAGGGTTCGATCCCTGGTCAGGGAATTAGATCCAACATGCTGGAATCAAGAGTTCCCATGGTGCAACTAAAAGATCTGGTGTGTTACAACGAAAGACGCTATATGCACAGCCAAATTAATTAAATAAATAAATATTAGGGGAAAAAAAAAGTGAGTCTCCTTCCTGCACAGCTCAATACCCTGCCATGCCTTCCATCTCACTCAGGGTAAAGCTCTAGCCCTCCCTATGGGACTCTACAACACCCTACAGGACTTGCCCCCTCAAACTCTGTCATTTTGTCTCCTAGTACTTGCCTCCTTGCTCTCTCTACTCCAGCCACCTGGATGCTTGCTAAGTTATTCAGTTGTGTCTCTTTGCTACCCCATCCCCTATAGCCTTTCAGGCTCCTCTGTCCATGGGATTCTCCAGGCGAGAATACTGGAGTGGGTTGCCAGGCCCTTCTCCAGGGGATCTTCCCAACCCAGGGACTGAAGCCGAGTCTCTTACATCTCCTGCATTGGCAGATGGGTTCTTTACCATAGCTCCACCTGGGAAGCCCCACTGACCTCCAAATGGTCCTTTAAACTCTCAACTAATGCTCTGACCACACGGCCTTTGCACTGGCTGTTCCTGCTATAGGGATTGTATCCCCACAGATTCACAAAGATCACGTCTTGCCTCTTTCAGGTCCCTTTCAAATTTCATCTTGTCAGTGAGGCCTTCTTTGGCTTCCCATCTAAATAACAACATCCCCATCACTTTCTTGCTTTTTCTTTGTAACATTTGTCACTACTTGACAGACTACATTTTACTGTTTATTTCAGTGTATATTTCAGCCTCTCCCACAATGATGTTTTATGAGAGTGGGAACTCTATTTTGTTCATGTTTTTGGAAGAGTGCCAGGTCCACATAGGCACTCAGTAAATATGAGCAATTATTGGAATCTTTGGTGTGCAGCAAGCACCCTCTTGGGGAAGGCAATGGCACCCCACCCCAGTACTTTTGCCTGGAAAATCCCATGGACGGACTCCAGTCCATGGGGTCACTAAGACTCGGACACGACTGAGCGACTTCACTTTCACTTTTCACTTTCATGCATTGGAGAAGGAGATGGCAACCCACTCCTGTGTTCTTGCCTGGAGAAGAATCCCAGGGACAGGGGAGCCTGGTGAGCTTCCGTCTATGGGGTCGCACAGAGTCGGACACGACTGAAGCGACTTAGCAGCAGCAGCAGCAAGCACCCTCTTACACACTTTGCATGATCACTCAATGACGCAGATACTACTCCAGGTGTTGAGAGTGGGACATGATGTCTGAAGAGCATCAGAAAATGGTGTAGGGGAGGTGAGTCGAGAGAGGTGGCAGGGACATTTGGCTCTCTCAAGATTGGGAGTTCATCTTCTGAACAACAGCAAAAACAAAAAAGAAAAAATTTGAGTGCCCACCTGTGCCAAGGGTAGTTCTGTGCAGTACCCCACCCCTTCCTCTGAGAGAGTTCTCCAACAGACCAGAAGCCTAACCATAAAGAGGTCATAAATAACTTGAGATTGGATAGGTACTACTAGGGCTTCCTCGATGTCTCAGTGGTAAAGAATCTGTCTGCAATGCAGGAGATGCAAAAGGCTCTGGTTCCATCTCTAGGTTGGGAAGATCCCCTCGAGGAGAAAATGGCAACCTGCTCCAGTATTCTTGCCTGGAAAACCCCATGGACAGAGGAGCCTGGCAGGCTACAGTCCAAAGGGTCACAAAGAGTCGGAGACGACTGAGTGACTGAGCACAAGGTACTACTAACAAAGTCAAAGAATGTGAAGTGGGATTGGGGTGGGGGCTGCAGCTGGACATGTTGAGCTAGGAAGGGCGGGGAAGACCTCTCCGAGAAAGAGACATTTGTATGGGTGAACTTATGCAGGAAGTGTCCTCTGGGCAGTTAACAGCAGGTGCAAAAGCCCTGGGGTCAACTGGAGTTGCGTGAGGAGTGGAGGAGAATCAGAGCTAAAACTAGGGAAGCTAGGTACAAGATTGCCAGGCCTTGCACGGATTGGGGTTTTATTCCGAGTGTGGGTTTCCCTGATGGCTCAGTGGTAAAGAACCTGGCTGCCAATGTGGGAGACGCAGATGTGCGTTTGGTCCCTGGGTTGGGAAGATCCCTTGGAAGAGGAAATGGCAACCCACTCCAGTATTCTTGCCAGGATAATCCCATGGACAAAGCAGCCTGGAGGACTGCATCCATGGGTGGCAGAGTCGGACACAACTGAGTGAGCAAGAAGCCACCTAGAGGTTTAAGTCGGAGTCAGACATGGGCATGTGCCTTTTGGAGACCCCTTGACCACCTTCTTTCTTTCTCCGGATTGGCACCCAACCTGTTTTCAGAGTCAGATGCAATGCCTCTCTCAGGGTGAGAATCTGGCTTTGAGCCAGAAATCAAAGGCAAAATCCCCTTCCTTTCCCTGCATGTTATACCCACAAGTGGTTCCTCCTTGTATCCTTTCCAGAAAAGTCCCTAAATGCAGCATAAGCTTACCTGTTGTCATATTTTCAAAGGTCTCTGTGAAGGCCTAGCCAGTGCAGCAGCATACATCACATCTTCCCTGGCCTCCCTTCTTTTCCCCTATTCTTGCCATCCTGGGCTTGCACCTCCTAAATAAATCATTGGAACCATTTACTTAAGCCTGGACTGTACTTCCTAGCCAACAGTTTTGTAGAAAGATCTGCTGTTAGTGCTGGGGATCTCTGAGCATTTTCTTTCCCCTCTGGGCCTCTGTAGCACATTTCCTACAAAATAAAAGGGCTGATTTTTAGTTTTTTCATTTAAAAATGTTTATCTATCTGGCTGTGCCAAGTCTTAGTTGTAGCATGCGTGATCTGTAGTTACAGTGCTGAATTCTTAGTTGTCGTATGGAGAAGGCAATGGCACCCCACTCCAGTACTCTTGCCTGGAAAATCCCATGGATGGAGGAGCCTGGTGGGCTGCAGTCCATGGGGTCGCTAAGAGTCGGACACGACTGAGCTACTTCACTTTCACTTTTTCACTTTCATGCATTGGAGAAGGAAATGGCAACCCACTCCAGTTTTCTTGCCTGGAGAATCCCAGGGGCAGGAGAGCCTGGTGGGCTGACGTCTATGGGGTCACGCGGAGTCGGACACGACTGAAGTGACTTAGCAGCAGCATGTGGGATCTGGTTCTCTGACCCGGGCTTGAACCTGCGTCTCCTGCCTTGTAAGCAGAGTCTTAGCCACTGGACAGGCAGGGAAGTCTCAAAGGGCTGACTTTTGTGTCCGGGAGCCCTATCCTTTGACATGTTAATTCATGTGACCCAGTTTCTCCTTCCTGTGTCCACCATGTGGCTGGGGTGTCTAAATCTACAAAGAAGCAATGAATGTAATAGTTAAGAAGGCTCTGGAGGTAGCCTGAATTTGAGTTCTAGCTCCTTGGTCCTTATTCTTCCTAGTTTGGTCCTCACTCTTCCTGAGCAAGTTATTTGACCTCTCTGAACCTTAACCTCCTCTTATGTAAAATGTGGTAACAGTATCTATTTCAGTATAATCATGAGGACAGGATGACTTAATTCAAATAAAGTAGGTAGAACAGTGTTCTTAGCATTCAATAATGTTAGTGGTCTTAACATTCAATAAATATTGTATTTAATAATATACCTGCCCCAATTTTGACTGGGAAGGGGTACATGCCCCTAAGGATACCAGGTCCCTCCCACTGACCTACAAAGAAACTTTAGGCAACATCACCCCTTCCAAAATACTTTTATTAAAAAAAAAATCATTACAAACAATCAAACAAACAAACAAAAACACCACAAAACCCGCTTTTCTTTTAAATAATGCGGCATGGAGCAGTTTGGTTTCCACCCTATTGCACGTGGTCCGGCCTGGTCATGAATCAGGAGGCTGCTGGGACTCGGGTCCTGAGAAGGAGGTGGGGTTCAGCCTAGGGGAGGAGGCCAGCCTCTCCCACTACCTGGAGGTGCCACGAGGCAGAGGCTGGGTTTCCATAGCAACCAGGTAGCACATCCTGGACATCCTTTGACAGGCCCAGCTTATCTTCCCTGAGGCCCCAGTGACACAAGGGGAGTCGGAACTGGAGGAAAAGGCAGAAGAAATGTGGAAGTGGGAAATCAGACTCCCGGAAACAGAGTCTCATTAAGGCATTTGGAACAGATAAATTAATTCAGGAAGACCCACCTTCACAGAAGGCTGAGATAACCAGACACACACACACATGCAAAACAATTTGTGGAACCCTGAAGTGGGAGGAGAGGAGGCCACTGCTTAGAGGCCCCATCAAAACACACACACACACACACACACACACACACACACACAGAATTGCATCCAGGGAGTCATCCCACCAAGGCTGGGATGAGGAAGGAGCCCTCCCCTGCCCCCCATCAAAGTTTTAGGATCCCAGAATGATTTCCATGATGTGATCTAGTTCATTCCATTCCCAGGACCCTGGGGCACAGAAAAGGTTGTGAGGAGGTTCTGGTGGGGCCACTGCAGGCTCCTTCTCCACTGCGGATGTGTCGATGTCCAGGAAGAAGTCATCCAGGCCTGAGTCCCCCAGGTATCGGGAGCTCAGAGCTTCTAAGAAGACTGGATCTGGCTGGGGAAGCACTTCATTCTGGGGGCTTGGGGGAGCTGCTGGATTCTGGGGTGGCTCAGTCTCATCCATGGAGGTCTCCAGCTCCCGGAGAATAGAGCCAATGGTTGCCGACAATGAGAAGTCCTCCTCTCCCAGGAAGAGGGGCTCCGGGGGCAGGGCAGGTGCAGGAGTCAGGCAAAGCGCCGCTTGGAGTTGCTGGAGGGTGTTATGGATAAGGACGTGCCTGCGAAGGCTGGGTGCTCGGGGGCCTAGGCTTCGCTGGACTTTGTCTAGGGAGATGCGGAGCAGGGCTTGCTGGTAGCTCCGCAGGCCTGCTGGACCCCAGTCCCACTTCTCATCTTCTTCTTCTTCCTCCAGATCTGAGTGCTTCCTCTTCAAGCCTCCTACCATGATGCTCTAGGGAGAGAAGAGAGGCAAATAAGACACAGCAGGGCTAATTCAAATCCCGAATCTTTAGTATGACTATTGTTGATTTGTAATGATCCAAACTTCAGTTTTTGCATCTAAAAATGAAGATAGCATGAGTTCCACAAGGCTAAGAAGAAGAGTCAGTGTATGTGATTAAGAAAATTAGATCTCAGGACTTCCCTGATGGTCCAGTGGCTAAGACTTCACGTTCCCAATGTAGGGGGCCTAGGTTTGATCCCTGGTCAGGCAACTAGATCCCAATGCCGCAACTAAAAGTTTGCATGCTGCAAGGAAGACAGAAGATCCACATGCCTCAACCAAGACCCAATGCAGCCAAATAAACAGATAAAAATATTAAAAAAAAAACAAACCACCAAAATCTGGACTTAAATATAGCTGGGTTTGAATCCCACTTACTTGACCGTGTTGCCTCAGTTAGTTTAACTCCTTGAGACTCAAATTTCCTCATATACAATATGAGGATCCTAACTCAAGTCCCTCTAAATCTTAGAGCGGTTCTTTCGACAATACTCTTTTCTTTAAGTGTGACAGATACAAGACAGGTGTTGAGCACAGAGCCATGGCCTTGAAGCAGAGAATCCTGGGTCTGAATTCTGCTTTTCACACTGCTCAGTTGTGTGATCTTGGGAAGTAATGTGACATCATGCACTAATTTAATGAATGAGAATTAACTGCTATTTACTTATGAAATATTTTTGAGTGCCTACCACATTCCAGCCACCTGGAGCCCTGTTAAGGCACCTATCTGTGAAGACGCTTCTTTCCACGTGGAAGATATTTCTGTCCATGCCCTTATCCTAACTGACTGGGAACGCGCCCAAGGACAAGGTATGGTGCCTCCCTCATTCCCTCTGCGGAGGCCTTCAGGTTCCCCCTGGGCGAGCCCCACAGGAAAACTTGCTAGAACTGACTCACGCCAAGCCCCGCCTCCACCAGTCCATCCAACCAGATCTCGGTCCTCTACAGGCCCCGCCTCCTCTACGGTTCCCCTTTCAGCATTCAGACACGCCCCAATTTGGCCCAGGGGCTTCTGGGAAATGTGGGCCGATAGCCACCAGGTACACGAACTGACGTTGAGCAAGCACTACAACCCCCGGAGGGCTCCGCATGCCGCAGGGACAAGCCTTCCCCGCCCTGCCCCCCCGCGGGGCATGCGCAAAGGGGCCCAGGGTACGTGGGGGAAGGGAACCCGGACGTCCAGCTGCTTGGCGATTGCCAAGCCCCGCCCTCCGCTGCCTCCTGGGCTGCGGGTCTAAGCTCCACGCCCTGAACACCCCTCCCCCACTCCAGACTTTGGCTCTAAAACTGCTTTCTCCCGGCCCTTTTGGAACCGCAGAAGGTCCTGGATTCTTCACTCAGGCTGCTCTCGGGCCCAGAGACCCAGGACCCCAGCACAACGCTCAAAGACTTATAGATGCGCTCCGATTCACTCCGTTCGGGACACTAAGTATCTCAGTTACGAGACCGTCTCCCGTCAACGTTCCTCTATTCTCCCGTCTTTCAAACGCTTTTCGACTTCACCTCCAGCCTCCCACTGTGACTTCCAAGACCCGACAGAGAACTCTCCCCAGAACCCGCTCTCCGACACTGCGTCTGGGAGACCCAGAGTCCTTGCCCCTACTTCTCTCGCTTCTCCAAAGGTCCAGGATCCCAGCCCAGCCCCTCACACCTTTTCCTAAACACTAGAGCCCCGAATTCAACCTGTCCCAGAGACCCGAACTGTCCTAATTTTTAGTTTCCTACCCCAAATTTTCCTTCTCTAGTTTTCTCGCTTCTCCAAACACCCTATCTCCCAGCTTCAAACTTCCTCCACTTGAAAATTTTGCCCCCCACCCCCAAAACTCTGCCCTCCGTGCAAGGATCTCGAAACCCCGGTCCCTAAACCCTCTCTCCAACCCCTATTATCACCCTGAATGTGCGCCCCCTACTCTCGCTCATACCCCGCCTCCACAACTCTCGAGGGAGTGCCTCCACCTCCCTCAACTCAAAGCAGATCCCAAGTCAGGTAGCCACACCTCACCTCAGCTGCCAGGTTCGCAACCACCACCTCCGGGAACGCCCGCGGCTTAGCGACCCTCCAGCGTTGGGTAGGGGCCTCGTTCACCTCCCCCGGGCCTCTCACCCTGGTCTCAGGTCCACCCAGCTCCGCCCGGGAGCCGAGCCGCGAGTCACGATTGGCTGGAGTCCTGCCGGCCGCGGGGCGCGGATTGCTAGGCGGGGCCACCCGCTAGTCGCCAGGAGACGCCCCACCCGCTCTCCCCTCCCTTGTTTCGCGGACCAATTAAAAGATTCCGACTAGCCGGCCGGGGTCACGTCTCTACAGAGTGGAGGGCACATCAACGCACTTTCCTTTAACTTAGCTACTATCTTCGCTCCAAGATTGTCATCTTTGCTCTCTGCGATCCCCTTATACCAGGCCAGGACCGCGTCGCGAAGCAAGAGCTGGCTGGCACTCCCCACTCCACCCCGCTTTCGGGGCGGGAGGGGCTGAACGTCTCTCTGAGGTCGCGCCCATTGGATTCAGAGGGCGGACGCAGCGGGGAGGATGACGCATTGACGATCAGCCAATAGTTTGGCGCGGCTTATGTTGCCTGGGCGATCGTAGCCCCGCCCCTTGCCTCCCCGGTCCTGCCCCTCACACATTACCCGAAGCCTTCTTCTTATAAGGACTTCTCCGGCCTGTCTTCTGGTGGTGCCTCAAGCATCTTCCTAATGCCCCGTCTTTCCGCTCTCAGGGTGGCACGTCTGCTGCTGGAGACTGCTTTATGGCTCCCCACTGTCATGGGGACGAAAGTTCAATCTCATTTTTGTCTCAAAGCCCTTCAGGTCTGGCCAGATACAAACTCCAGCTTGCTCGCTAAAATCCTGCCACACTCTGACTTTCTGTGTTTCTAAAATGGCTTCAAGTGCACTCCACCACCAAGAACACAGAGATTCTGTTTTCTTCCCTGCTTTATCCACAGTGCCTACAACAATCCCAGATACATTGCTGCTGCTGCTAAGATCGCTTCAGTCGTGTCCGACTCTGTGCGACCCCATAGACGGCAGCCCACCAGGCTCGGCCGTCCCTGGGATTTTCCAGGCAAGAATACTGGAGTGGGTTGCCATTTCCTTCTCCAATGCGTGAAAGTGAAAAGTGAAAGTGAAGGCGCTCAGTCGTGCCCGACCTTCGCGACCCCATAGACTGCAGCCTACCAGGCTCCTCCGTCCATGGGATTTTCCAGGCAAGAATACTGGAGTGGGTTGCCATTTCCTTCTCCGCAGATACATAGCAAGTACTCAAAAATGGAAGGGGAGAGGAGGCCTCTGGATCTTTAAACTTGCGTCATCCCCATTCTGAAAACACACCCTCATTTCCCAGAACCCCAGATTCTCATCAGAAACTCATTCCAAAGGATTCCTTCTCTCGGAAGCCCCCCTTGAAGCTCCAGGATGGGTTGGGGCCTTTTCTGGGCTCCCTCGGTGTCCTGTGTTGTTTCCCCCATCCGGGCTCTGACTCTTCTGCTCCTGCCACTGCATCTTGGCCTTGGGTTGTCACTATCTAGACTGTGGACCCTCTGATATACCAAGGTTATCTCAGGCTCCTACTGCTTGGGCCACAGCATCACCTCCCACGAGGCTGGACACAAAGCAGGTACCCAGTGAAAGTTTGTAATATGCCTAGACAATGTGATTGAAAGAAATAAGAGAGCAGAAATAAAACAGTGCTAGTGCTGTGAAAGCCTGAACCAGCCTCGTCCCACCCCTACGCGTTCTCACCAAGGGAAGGCAGTTTTCTCCAGGCCACCCCTGGGAAGGAAGGTTTAAGTCTCCTCAGGCCAGTTCTCACTGGCTGGAATTTGTTAACCAAGTTGTCCAGCTATTTGCAGAAGTGCAGGATTGGAATGGATTGGGGGTGGGGTATGGATGGAGAGAGATTTGGGAGTTAGGTGGGAAGAGGCTGGAGGTAGGGAGAGAGGAGTGTCTTGCTCAGGCCTGGGAGAGGTGTCTCTGGGGAACAAAGGTTGGGGAGAGTAGATTCCAAAGAGGGACATGTTTAGGAAGGGCGGGGTAGGGGGGCAATTCTTCCCCTTCCTCCTCTCAAACTTGCCCCTCCAGGGTTCCCTTCACAGGGTGACAACCACTAGAACCGCATCTCCAGGATATAGCCCCAGGCTTCTTCCTAGATGTATCCTTCCCCTCGCCAGGGAACTGTCCACTCAAGACTCTCTCGCACCCACTCTCCCTTCTCTACCTCTGGGCACCTGGGTTCCCAGCCTCTGCTCTTTCATCCTCTGATCCATCTTCACACAGTTGCCAAGGAAAACTTTATAAACTCCCTGCGTCTCCCTTGCTCCACTCATTGCACAACACCTTAGACTGAAATTTACTTTTTACAATGATTCTGAACAGCTTCATGTCCTTTGAACAGCCCCTCTTGGGACTGATTGTGCTTCTCCTTCAAGCGAAAGTGAAAGTGTTTGTCACTTAGACATGTCCGACTCTTTGCAACCCCGTGGACTGTAGCCCACCAGGCTCCTCTGTCCATGGGATTCTCTAGGCAGTACCGGAGCGGGTTGTCATTCCCTTCTTCAGGGGATCTTCCCAATCCAGGGATGGAACCTGGGTCTCCTGCATTGCAGGTGGATTCTTTATCGTCTGAGCCACCAGGGAAGCCCTCTCCTCCAAGCCAGGTGTTATTAACTGTAGGGGATAGATTTGAGTTCTTCAAAGGCGCCATGTGCTCTTCAGTCGCCTGGCTCAAGTGGTATCTTCTACCTAGAATGTCATAATGTCTTAGAACCTTCTCCCGGCTCATTCTCACTAAATCAGGTTTCAGGTGGGACATCTGCTGTTGCACAGAACCCTGTCTGTACCTCAAACTGGGTCCCTCAGCCCTCTGTGCTTCCTCCATCAGAGTTCTGGCCACTGTGTGTTGTCACTGTCAGGAGCAAGACTGTCTTCCCCGCTGGACTGTGAGATCTGTGAGGACAGTGTCACCACTAGGTCCACACAGTCACCACTGGGTCCCTGACACAGAACCAAAAGAGGAAATGAATGAATACCCAGGAAATCTCACAGATGCAGACAGAGACACTGAGACACTCAGATAGCTGTGGATCCTCTAGAGTAATTTGAAGCTCTTGGCTCTAGATTTATTGCCCTTCCTTTGTTCTGTTTCACAGGATGCTGTCTTCCCAGGACAGGGCCAGAGCCCTATTCATACACATGGGAGGGGTAGGTGGTGTGCCCGTCGTACTCATCGGTGGTGAGGCAGCGCAGCATGAAGTGGCCCAGGTCGTGTTTGGAGATGACCCTCGAGGGCCCTCGTCCATCCAGGGTCACTGTGTAGGCCCCAGTCAACGGGTGGTCTCCTGCGAGGTAAAGACAGAGGGGCCAGGTAAAGCGGATGACGTTTCCTCTCCCCCAATTTGTGATCATGCCAATGACATCCCAGGGTGTCTACAGAGTGCCTAGACCAGATGGTAGAAGATGGTATAAGCGCTGGGCTTCCCTGGTTGTCCAGTGGTTCAGAATCTGCTTGTCAATGCAGGGAACTCGGGTTCAATCCCTGGTCTGGGAAGATCCCACACGTCTCAGAGCAGCTAAGCCCATGGGCACAACTGTGGAGCCCGAAAGCCCAGAGCCCATGCTTACAACAAGAGAAGCCACTGCAATGAGAAGCCCAAGCACTGAAGAGTACCTCCCCTCTGCTGCAACTAGAGAAAGCCAGGTCACAGAAGGGAAGACCCAGAGCAGCCCAATAAATAAATTGAAGAGGAAAAAAAAAGAGAGGAAAGAAACATACACTGCCACCCATGCGGCATTCCTGCCAAAATTATTTAATCTGAGCCTGTAAGACAGAAATTTCTGTAATGACAGAAATCTAGAATGTGGAATATTTTAAAAGATATCTGGGACAACAAGATCCTACTATTTAGCACAGGGAACTACATTCAATGTGCTGAGATAAACCATAATAGAAAATAATATTAAAAAGAGTAGATTCAAGAGAGAGGGGACACATGTACACCTATGGCTAATTCATGTTGATGTAGGGCAGAAATCAAACCAATATTGTAAAGCAATTATCCTTCAATTAAAAATAAATTTAAAAATAAAAGAATGGATATGTATGTGAAAAGACACCTTGCCTGTTATGTTTCATGTTAACAAATAATTTTTAAAAAATGATATGGAGGATTGTTCCAGACTGAAGGTGACATGGCAACTAAACGCAACACATGATCCTGGATTGGATCCTGATTTTGAGGGGAGGGGAAGGTCGGAAGGTGTTTTTTGGCAGTTGGGTATGTCTGAGTACAGAGTGGATACTAAATGATGTGATAGAGTGAATGTCAATTCCCTGAGTGCAATAGCCGTACTGGAGTTTGTTTCCAAATACTTCTTCTTGGAAGATGTCTACGAAGAGGTTCTAGGAGTACAGTGTGCCAATGAAGACCCACACATTTTAAAAAATTTATGTATATACACTACATATATATTCACATGATCACACATGTACATTGTGTGCTAAGTCATTTAAGTCGTGTCCAATCCTTTGCAGCCCCATGGATTGTAGCCCACCAGACTCCTCTGTCCATGGGATTCTCCAGGCAAGAATGCTGGAGTGGATTGCCATACCCTCTTTCAGGGGAATCTTCCAACCCAAGGATCAAACTCATGTCTCTCTACATCTGTCTGCATTGGCAGGTGGATTTTTTACGACTGGTACCACCTGGGAAGCTCCTACACACGTATTCACATAAATACACATACACATTAGCTGCATGCATAAATGAAAAGAAACAAGCCAAAATGTTAACAAGTGCACCCAGATGAAGGGTTTATGGGTAATTCTTAAACCTTGAATTTCTTTAGCTTTTCTGGAGCTTTCAAAGTTTTCATATTCACACAAAAAAGAACTAAACCCCTCCCCCCACAACTTAATATTAAATAATTTTTAGGCTTAATCTCTCCAAATACTCGCTTTAAACCTGGGCGGTCAAGAAGTAATATGAGCCCTATTTCGAGATGAAGAAACTGAGGCTCAGAGTTCACAGGCCTGAAGTCCGCACAGTGCTGGGGCTGGAGCTCTCCTTGGCTTCTCCACCATGCAGCCTCACCACTGATTCACACCTCAGCATTCTCATCCAACAGGGTCCCTGAGCTGAACCTCAACACTGAAGCTTACCTGAACTTCTGGAGGGTGGTATACAAGCCTCCTCCTCCTCCAGGCAGAAGGCACAGGACACAGGACACATCCAGCAGGCAGGCAAACAGGAAGGAGATAACAGTTCCCAACTCAGGCCTGGGCACTGCTGTTCCCTTATCCCAGAATGTCCTCCCTTCCCCCAGACACTCACCTGGTTCCCTCCCTCAGGGCATGAAGCCGTGTCCTTAGAAAGCCTCTGCTCTAAGCAGCACCCCATTACTCTCTTCACTGAACTATTAACGTATGTTTCTTCATTCAGCATAGCACCACTCAACAGTAATATGGATCATCATCTATCTTTCGTTTGGGCTTCCCTGGTGGCTCAGATGGTAAAGAATCTGTTTGCAATGCAGGAGACCTGAGTTCAATCCCAGGGTTGAGAAGATCCCCTGGAGAAGGGAGGGGCTACCCACTCCAGTATTCTTGCCTGGAGAATTCCACGGACAGAGGAGCCTGGTGAGCTACAGTCCATGGGGTTCCAAAGACTTGGACATGACTGAGTGACTAACACTTGCTCTTTCACATCTTTTTTTTGTCTCCCCCGCTAGAAATGTAAGCCTCATGAGATCTGAGACTATGTCAGTGATACTTGTTTTATTTTTTTGGCCTCATCACACAGCTTGTGGGATCTTAGTTTCCCAACCAGGGATCAAACTCTGGGCCCTGGGTAGCCAAAGCCAGTGAAAGCCTGGAGTCCTAACCACTGGGCTCCCTGGGAATTTCCATTGGTACTTGTAATGCTGGCGAGGTGCACACCTCCTGTGCAAGAGACATTTGTAAGTGAATGAATCTCTCCCACTGACTTTGGGTCTCTCAATGTGAATTCCAGACCAGGGAGGGGTAAAGAGGGTGTGGTTCCCTCCACAGCACCACCTGGAAGCAAGGCATCTCCCCTGGTATTAGTTCATTCGACAAATATTTACTGAGCACTTATTACAAACCAAAGGCTTCTCCAATGGCTCAGTGGAAAACAATCTGCCGGCAATGCCAGAAACACAGGAGATGCTGGTTCGACCCCTGGGTTGGAAAGATCCTCTGGAGGAGAGCATGGCAACCCACTCCAGTATTCTTGACTGGAGAATCTCATGGACAGAGGAGACTGGCGGGCTACAGTCCATAGGGTCGCAAGAGTCAGACAGACTGAGCCAAGAGGAGGACAGGACTGAGCGACTGAGCCAAGCCCTTTCTAGGCACTAGGAACACAGCAGTAATCAAAACAAGACAAAATCTGTGCCTTCAAACAAAGCTTCCTACTTCACAATTCTAGTGAGGGAGGCACACACTAAATAAGATTAAAAAACAAGGGAATTCCCTGGTGGTCCAGGGTAACCACTTCGCATTTCCACTGCAGAGGGCAGGGGTTTGATCTCTGGCAGAGGCTCAAACAGTAAAGAATCTGCCTGCAATGCAGGAGACCTGGTTTTGATCCCTGGATTGGGAAGATCCCCCTGGAGAAGGGAATGGCAACCCACTCCAGCATTCCTGCCTGGAGGATTCTATGGACAGGGGAGCCTGGCAGGCTACAGTCCATGGGGTCGCAAAGAGTCGGACATGACTGAGCATTAACACTTTCTTTCACTTTCAGAGTAACTAAGATCCCACAAGATGTGCGGCATGGCCAAATAAATACATGGGTTTTAAAAACAAAGAACCGATGTGAAGCATAAGTCCCCATCCCTTGAATGTGGGGCAGCCTCAGTATAACTTCCTTCTAATAAAGAGAGTACAGTGGAAGAAGTCCTGAGAGACTGCAATTTCAACAAACCTAGACAGCATATTAAAAAGCAGAGACATCACTTTGTCAGCAAAGCTGTAGTCAAAGCTATGGATTTACCAGTAGTCATGTACAGATGTGAGAGTTGGACCATAAAGAAGGCTGAGCGCCAAAGAACTGATTGATGCTTTTGAACTCTGGTGTTGGAGAAGACTCTTGAGACTCTCTTGGACAGCAAGGAGATCAAACCAGTCAATCCTAAAGGAAATCAGCTCTGAATATTCACTGGAAGGACTGATGCTGAAGCTGAAGCACCAATATATTGGCCACCTGATGTGAAGAGCCGAATCATGGAGAAGATCCTGACGCTGGGAAAGATTGAAGGCAGGAGGAGAAGGGGGCAACAGAGGATGAGATGGTTGGATGATATCACATGAGCTTGAGCAAATGAGTCTGAAGGACAGGGAAGCCTGGTGTGCTGTAGTCCGTGGGGTCACAAAGAGTCAGACACGACTGAGCGACTGAACAGCAGGGAAGGACCAGTGAATGTCTCCAGAGGACTGGAGGGGGCAGGCTGGTGATGACCCTGCAGTTGGCTCTCTGTCCACTCACCTATATGTGGTGGCATCACGGCCACGTACTTCAGGCCTGACTGCTGCAGTATCTTGTGCATCCGGACATGGTCATCAGTCACATCCTGCAGTCTTTGGGGCACCTTGGAAGGGTCCCACAGTAGGAAGGCTGGGGACACAGGGCAGGATCAGACAAGACTTGAAGACAGCCTGGCCAGGCCCATAGCCCGCAGGTCTCCTGCCAGAACATTTCCCTGGAGGGACTCATTACTGCCCTTCAGTTGTTCCAGGCTTCTCACCCCACCTGCTCCTGTCTGCTGTTACCTCCTGCCTAGACCGTGGCAGAGCCTCCTTCCTGTTCTCCTGACCCTACCCTTGCACATCTGGGACCCTACCCCGACCCCATCTCACTCAGGGGGAGAGCAGAGGCCCCATCAGGGCTCTGGGGCCCCACTTGATCTGATAGCATCAGCACCCTGGCCTCACCGCCCAACACTCTCCCCTTCACTCGTTCTGTTGCAGCCACGCCCCTGCCTCATAGTCCCTTCCTCTCCTCACTCCCCCTTCATATCATCTCCCTTCCCTGGGAGACAACAGGTGTGATGGAACAGCGGTGAGGCTTGTGGCTAGTGGAGACAGACAGCCTGGTTCCACACCCCAGCTCTGCCAGCTACAGGCTGTGTGATCTTGGGTAAGGCGATGGGCCTCTCTGTGCCTCCACTCCCTTAGCTATAGACGGGAGGTGGTAAGAACAGCTACAACTCACTGGGCACCTACGATGAGCTGCCACGATGGAAGTACTATCAAAGGAATTTTGATTCAGTGGCATTCATCTGTAAGGGGCTCAGACGGTGCCAAGCACACAGTAAGTGCTCAATAAACACTGCTAGCATTAACTGCTCCTGTCACACACCCTGCAGTCTTCTTTTCAGATTATTCAGGAAGGGCATCTCTTCATAAATCGGGAGCTCTTTGCGAGTAAAGACCTGGCCCATGTATCCAAGGCTCTGTCACTTCCTCTTCCATTCTCTCCCTGACCTCTTCTTAGGCTGGTCAGACACCTCATCTGAACCCCCAGAGTCCTCTAGCCTTCCCCCATCCCAACTCTGATCCCTTTCCCCATGCTCCCCTCAGGTCCTGGCCTTGACCTCTCTGCCTGTGCCCCACCCCCCATCCTGACCCTGAGGACTCCAGCCTGTCACGGTTTGATGATCACGCTGTTACCACTTCCCTTCTATTCATGAGACCCATGAGTGCAGGGCCCAGGTACCGTTCAGCAAGGTTCAGATGCAGAATTGGTGCTCAATAAATGCACAGTAACTTAGAGTAGCTCCAATGCCACCTTGTAGAAACCCCTGGGCTGCCTGTCCAGTACCCAGCCTCCACTTTTCAGCCCCAACCCCTACGACCCTGCCACCCACCCGAGGTGCAGGCCACGACCTTGTCCACGCCATGGGCCTTCATGGCCGCCACAATGTTCTGGGCACCCTCGGACATCATTGTGGTAGGACCTTAGAGGAGACAGAGAGTGGCTGTCACTGGTGGGCGGCGGCGGTGGCAGGGGTGGCAGGGGAGGGGCTGGGGGCGGGGGTGGCGCTGGGGGCCGAGGTGCAGGGGTGGGCCGCGGGCAGAGGGGGGGCTCTGTACTGAGGTCATTGCGGGTGCCCAGCAGCACGACGACAGCGTCCTGCCCAGCCACGGTCTTGTCCACATCAGCCGGCTGCCGGACGTCGCCCACCACCACGTGGGCTGGCTGGGGCCCCTCTGAGGGCAGCCTGGAGGGGTCCCGCACCAGCACTGTCACCTCATAGCCTGCAAAGAAGGGCAGAGAGGCAGGTCAGTTGGCTTGTATGCTGGCACTCCTAGGCTCCAGAGGCTGGGTCCTGGAGGGTGCCATGAACCCCCAAATCCATCCTCCAGATCCCCTGTTCTGAGACCATGGTCTTCAAACATTTTTGCTGGCATACTCACAGTTGATATACATACAGTTGATTGTTAAAGTAGGGTGATACCTCCCTGCCAGTTCATAAATAATCTTCCTGATGCCTTTCTCTGCCTCTCATTCCCTTTACTTTTCCACTCCCTCCTCCCCCCAACAACTAAAAGGTTAATGCTCATCATCACACAGGTCTATGTCCCCCGTCCATGGTCCTGGAGGAAGCAGAGGTACCCCCAAGTATGCTCATCATTGGGTTTGGTCCCCCAGGCCTTACTTCTGAAGGGCTGGGTCCTGTCTTTCATGTATGTGTGCATGCCAAGTTGTTAAGTCGTGTCCAAGTCTTTGTGACCCCATGGACTGTAGCCCGCCAGGCTCCTCTGTCCATGGGATTCTCCAGGCAATAATAATGGAGTGGGTTGAGATGCCCTCTTCCAGGGAATCTTCCCGACCTAGGGATCGAACCTACATCTCTTACATCTCCTGCATTGGCAGGTAAGTTCTTCACAACTAGTGCCACCTGAGAAGCCCTGAGTCCTGTCTTGCTACTGCTGCTGCTGCTAAGTCACTTCAGTCGTGTTCGACTCTGTGCGACACCATAGATGGCAGCCCACCAGGCTCCCCCGTCCCTGGGATTCTCCAGGCAAGAACACTGAGTGGGTCGCCATTTCCTTCTCCAATGCATGAAAGTGAAGAGTGAAAGTGAAGTCGTTCAGTCGTGTCCGACTCTTTGCGACCCCATGGACTGCAGCCTGCCAGGCTCCTCTGTCTATGGGATTTTCCAGGCAAGAGTACTGGAGTGGGGTGCCATTGCCTTCTCCAGATAATGAGATTAGTGTCCTTCTAAGAGGAAGGGGCTTCCCTGGCGGCTCAGTGGTAAAGAATCTGCCTGCAATGCAGGAGCCAAAGGTTCGATTCCTGGGTTGGGAAGATCCCCTGGAGCAGGGCATGGCAACCACCTCCAGTATTCTCACTTGGAGAATCCCATGGACAGAGGAGCCTGGCAAGCTGCAGTCCATGGGGTCGCACAGAGTCAGAGATGACTGAAGCAGCTTAGCATGCTTGCATGTAAGAAGAGGAAGACCAAGGTGCTCTCTCTCTACAGTGTGAGGACATAGCATGAAGGCAGCCATCTGCAAGCCAGGAAGCAGGCCCTCACTAGAAACCACACCAGTTGGTACCTTGATCTTGACCTTCCCAGTCTCTGGAACTGTGAAAAATGAGTGTTGATTAAACCACTTGGTCTGTGGTATTTTTGTTATAGCAGCCTGAGCTGAGTAACACAGCCTCTAAACAGCATTCTTGTGAAAAATGAACCAGCGCTCCTTGAAGGAATGGCTGTTTGCTGGGCTGGAGCAGGGAGAGGACAAGATGAACCTGGAACATCTTGTACCGGCAGCTATGTGATGTTTAAAGAACGATGAAGTGAGATCAAGAGGACACAGAAGCCACTTGAAGGGGTTCTCAGGACAAATCAGGGGCAATTTGATTTGTCCCAAAGAATACGGATGGCAAAGAACGGAAGCATATCAAATATATAAAAATATGTGAATTCATAATGATAACTAAGAAATTTCATTGGTCATCACTGGTGCCTATCAGAGGATTAATCTATTGTTCTGAAAATGATACAGGAAAAGCAAAACAACAAAATTGTCCCAGTTTCCTTGATACTTGCCATCACATATTTAAAAAACAAATAATTAAAAATCTGTATACTCTGGGGCAACGATGATAATAGTGATACTTAGTGGCTTCCCTGGTAGCTCAGTGGTAAAGAATCCGCATGCCAATGCAGGAGACATGGGTTTGATCCCTGATCCGGGAAGATGCCACATGCTCTGAAGCAACCAAGCCCATGTGCCACAACTATTGAGCCTGGGCTCTAGAGCCAGGGAGCCACAACTGCTGAGCCCCCATGTCGCAATGACTGAAGCCTGCGAGCTCTAGAGCCTGTGCTCTGCAAAAAGAGAAGCCACCTCAACAAGAAGCCCACTCACAGCAACTAGAGAGTAGCCCCCTCTTGCCACAATGAGAGGGGGGGGAAAAGTCATTGGAGCAACGAAGATTCAGTGCAGTCAAAAATTAAATAAAATTTAAAAATAAAGATACATAATATTTATAGAGCACTCACTAGATGCCAGATGCTAAGTACTTTACATTTATTAGCTTATCTAATTGTCAAAGCTCAACATTCAGAAAACGAAGATCATGGCATCCAGTCCCATCACTTCATGGGAAATAGATGGGAAAACAGTGGAAACAGTGTCAGACTTTATTTTTTGGGGCTCCAAAATCACTGCAGATGGTGATTGCAGCCATGAAATTAAAAGATGCTTACTCCTTGGAAGGAAAGTTATGACCAACCTAGATAGCATATTCAAAAGCAGAGACATTACTTTGCCAACAAAGGTCTGTCTAGTCAAGGCTATGGTTTTTCCAGTGGTCATGTATGGATGTGAGAGTTGGACTGTGAAGAAAGCTGAGCACTGAAGAATTGATGCTTTTAATTGTGGTGTTGGAGAAGACTCTTGAGAGTCCCTTGGACTGCAAGGAGATCCAACCAGTCCATTCTGAAGGAGATCAGTCCTGGGATTTCTTTGGAAGGAATGATGCTAAAGCTGAAACTCTAGTACTTTGGCCACCTCATGCGAAGAGTTGACTCCTTGGAAAAGACTCTGATGCTGGGAGGGATTAGGGGCAGGAGGAGAAGGGGACGACAGAGGATGAGATGGTTGGATGGCATCACCGACTCGATGGACGTGAGTTTGAGTGAACTCCAGGAGTTGGTGATGGACAGGGAGGCCTGGCGTGCTGCGATTCATGGGGTCGCAAAGAGTCAGACACGACTGAGCGACTGAACTGAACTGAACTGAACTGAATTGTCAAAGCAACCCAGATTTTGAATTCTATCTGTCCCTACCACTAGCTAGTTGTATGACACTGGGCAGGCCACTTAACCTGTCTGGCCTTAGAGCCTTCATTTGTAAAATGACACCAATAATAGTCTCTGCCTTACAGGGTCGATGTAGGTTTAAATAATATTCCTAATAGTTTAAAGTGGTTGGTTGATTTTTGACAAGGGTGCCAAGACAATTAATTCAATGGGAAAAGAATCTTTTCAATAAATGGTGCAGGGACAACTGGATATCCATATGTAAAAGAATAAAGTTGGATCCCTACCTCACATCATATATGAAAATTAACTCAAAATTATCAAAGATCTAAATGTAGGAGCTAAAACTGCAGTCCATGGGGTCGCAAAGAGTTGGACACGACTGAGTGACTGGACTGAACTGAACTGAACTGAAAACTATAAAAATCTTAGAAGGAAAGTGAAGTCTCTCAGTCACGTCGGACTCTTTGCGACTCCATGGACTGTAGCCCACCAGGCTCCTCCATCCATGGAATTTTCTAGGCAAGAGTACTGGAGTGGGTTGCCATTTCCTTTTCCTTTTCCTAGAAGGAAACATAAGCATTCGATTCGATTCATTCGTGCCATTCGATTAGGCAGTGGTTTCCTAGCAGTAACACCAAAAGCACAAGCGACAAAAGGGAAAACAGATTCACTGGACATCATCAAAATGAAAAATAAAAATTGGTGAAAAAAGGAAAAATGAAATGAAAAAAAAAAAAAACTTCCAAGGACACTATCAAGTAAGTGAAAAGACAACCCACAGAATGGGAGAAAACTTCTGCAAATCATATATCTGATGAGAGACTTGTATTTAGAATAAAGAACTCTTACAACTTGATAGTAAAAGATGAATATTAAAAACTGAGCAAAAGATCTGAATAGACATTTCTCCAAGGAAGATAGACAAATGGCCAATAAACGTATGAAAAGATACTCAATATCATTAACCATCAGAGAAATACAAATCAAAACCATAGTGAGATACTATTTTATACCCACTAGGAGGACTATCGGAGAAGGCAATGGCACCCCACTCCAGTACTTTTGCCTAGAAAATCCCAAGGACGGAGGAGCCTGGTGGGCTGCAGTCCATGGGGTCGCTAGAGTTGGACACGACTGATCGACTTCACTTTCACTTTTCACTTTTCATGCATTGGAGAAGGAAATGGCAACCCACTCCAGTGTTCTTGCCTGGAGAATCCCAGGGACAGGAAGCCTGGTGGGCTGCCGTCTATGGGGTCACACAGATTCGGACACGACTGAGGTGACTTAGCAGCAGCAGCAGCAGCAGCAGGAAGACTATAATCAAAAAGACACAATGACTGTTGGCATGCCTGTAGGGAAATTGGAACCTTCATACACTGCTGATGATGTTGAATGATGCAGTTGCTTTGGAAGACAATCTGGCAGTTCCTCAGGTTAAGCGTATTGTTACCCCTGTGATCAGTTGTGTTCAGCTCTTTGTGACTGTAGCCTGCCAGACTCCTCTATCCATAGAATTTTCCAAGTAAGAATACTGAAATGGGTTGCCATTCCCTTTTCCAGGGGATCTTCCCAACCCAGGGATGGAACCCACATGCCCTGCGTGTCTCATGCACTGGCAGATAGATTCTTTACTACTCCACCACCTGGGAAGCCATTGTTACCCCCAATGACCCAGCAATTTGACTCCTAGGTATATGCCAAGAGAAATGAAAACATATGTTCACACAAAACCTGTACATGAATGTTTATAGAAGCATTACTCATCATAGCCCCAACGTGGAAACAACCCAAATTCCCATCAACTGAATGGATAAATAAAAGTGGTATAGAGGGAACTTCTCTAGTGGTCCAGTGGCTAAGACTCTGCAGTCCCAATGCAAGGGGCCTGGGTTTGATTCTGGTCAGGGAATTAGATCCCACATGCCTCAGCTAAGACCCAGCACAGCCAAAAAAAAAAAAAAAAAAAGTGGTATAGGGAATTCCTTGGCAGTTCAGTGGTTAAGACTTCACACTTCCAGCGCAGGGGGTGCAGGTTTGATCCCTGGTCAGGGAACTAGGATCCCACACGCCACAGCCAAAAAGTAAGAAAGAAAGAAAGAAAAGTGGTGTAGGTAAATAATGTAACGGTGCTGGGCTCTGCTTAGTCGCTCAGTCGTGTCCGACTCTTTGCAACCCCATGGCCCACCAGGATCTTTTGTCCGTGGGGATTCTCCAGGCAAGAAAACTGGAGTGGGTTACCATGCATGCCCTCTTCCAGAGGATCTTCTCAGGGATTGAACCCAGGTCTCCTGCATTGCAGGCAAATTCTTTACCGTCTGAGCCACCAAGGAAGCCCGTGAATACTGGTGTGGGTGGCCTATCCCTTCTCCAGGAGATCTTCCCAACCCAGGAATTAAACCGGGGTCTCCTGCATTGCAGGCAGATTCTTTACCATCTAAGCTACCAGGGAAGCCCAACGCAATGGTATTCAACAATAAAAAGAGATGACACATACGCTACAATATAGATGAACCTTGAAAAAATTCTTTTTGCTAAGTGAGAGAAGCCAGTCATAAAGAGTCACATGATGTATATCTCCATTTATAAGAAAGGTCCGGAACAGGCAAATCCATATAAACAAAAAGTAGATGAATGATTGCCTAGGGCTGGGGACGTGATTGAGCAGGAAAATGGGGAGTGACTTCTAGGGGTTTCTTTTTGTAGTGATGAAATGTTCTAAATTGATTGTGATGATGTTTGCATGAGTATGTGAATATGCTAAAAACCCATTGAATTATAGTCTTTAAATGGGTGAATGGGGTATGGTATGTGAATGAAGTTGCTATTGAAAAGATGCAAAATGAAATGAAAACAAATGAAAAGTTTAGAGGAGTGTCCGGCACAGAAAAGAGGACTCTATGGGTGTTGGCTGTGACCAGGCCTTTCCATCATCTCACAACTGTATTTCCTGGCCTGGTCTAGTCCTCCCTGGGCTCCTGGTGTGTCTCAACCCCTCCAACCCACACTGCACATGGTAGCCAGATAGAGCTTTCCACAGTTATATCAAAGTGCCCTAGGACTTCCCTGGGGGTCCAGTAGCTAAGACTCTATACTCCCAGGGCAAGGGGCCCAGGTTTGATCTCTGTTCAGGAAATTAGATCCCACATGCTGCACCTAAAGATCCTGCCTGTTGCAATTAAGACCCAGTGCAGCAAACATAAATAATTAATTAAAAAAAAAAACACCCCAAAAAACAAAGTGCCCTTGGCTCAGATCTTTCCCTATCCACCCTCCAGCCCAGTGCCTTAAGATAGTCATGTTCCTTATGATAGCCTTCAAGCCTCCCCTCTACATGCCCCCTCCATGTGGCCTCTCCTCTCCAGACTATGCTGGAGCCAAAGCCCTCTTCACTCACTGCGCTTCTCTCACTGTGCTTCTTTCAGTTCCTCCAATGCACCATGCTGTCCCCTGCTTCCTGGCCTTCTCACATGCTCCTCTGCCTGGAGCACCCTTACCCTCTTTCCCCAGCCAATTGTGCTTCCTCTGTCATGGCCCTACTTATGCTGACCAACCAACGGCCCTGTGGGTGCAGGGGCTCTGACATACTCAACACCATCTCCTGGATTTATTATTATTATATTTTAATGGCCCTGCCGGGTAACATGTGGGATCTTAGTTCCCTGACCAGGAATTGAACTTGTGCCCTTGGCAGTGGAAGTGCGGAGTCTTAACCAGTGGATCATCAGGGCAGTCCCTCCCCTGATTTTTATATCAACACAAAAGCACAGGCTATACTGTCCCAGGGACCTGAGTTCGGACTCCAGCTCCACCTCTCCTTTTTTTTTTGACTGCACCTCATGGCCTATAGGATTTTAGTTCCCTGACCAGGGGGAACCTCAAGCCACTCTCAGTAGAAGCTCACAGTTTTAACCACTGGATTCCCAAAGGCATTTCTCGGCTCTACCTCTAACTGGCAGAGGAACCTCAGAAAACACCTTCCCTGATTGGTCCTCAGTCTCTACTTTAAAGCGAAGATCGGGGCTCTTCTGGTGGCTCAGTGGTAAAGAATCTGACTGCTAATGCAGAAGACGCGGGTTTGATCCCTGGTCTGGGAAGATTCCCACATGCCTCAGAGCAGCTAAGGCCTCGAGCCACAACTGTTGAGCCTGTGCTCTAGAGCCCGGGAGTCCCAACTACTGAGCCCAAGTGTCACGGCTACTGAAGCTGGAGTGCCTTAGAGCCTGTGCTCCACAACGAGAGAAGCCACCGCAATGAGAAGCACATGCCCTGAAACTAGAGAGTAGCCCCTGCTGGCCGCAACTAGAGAAAGCAACGATGAAGACCCTGTGCAGCCAAAAAAAAAAAAAAAAAAATTAAAAAAAAACAACCTAAAATGAAGATAGAGACTATCATCTTCATTTTAGGTTTTTTTTTTTTTTTAACAGAATGATCTCTGTTCGTTTCCAAGGCAAACCATTCAATATCACAGTAATCCAAGTCTATGCCCAACCAGTAACGCTGAAGAAGCTGAAGTTGAACGGTTCTATGAAGACCTACAAGACCTTTTAGAACTAACACCCAAAAAAGATGTCCTTTTCATTATAGGGGACTGGAATGCAAAAGTAGGAAGTCAAGAAACACCTGGAGTAACAGGCAAATTTGGCCTTGGAATGCGGAATGAAGCAGGGCAAAGACTAATAGAGTTTTGCCAAGAAAATGCATTGGTCATAGCAAATACCCTCTTCCAACAACACAAGAGAAGACTCTATACATGGACACCACCAGATGGTCAACACCGAAATCAGGTCGATTATATTCTTTGCAGCCAAAGATGGAGAAGCTCTATACAATCAGCAAAAACAAGACCAGGAGCTGACTGTGGCTCAGACCATGAATTCCTTATTGCCAAATTCAGACTGAAATTGAAGAAAGTAGGGAAAACCACTAGACCATTCAGGTATGACCTAAATCAAATCCCTTATGATGATACAGTGGAAGTGAGAAATAGATTTAAGGGCCTAGATCTGATAGATAGAGTGCCTGATGAACTATGGAATGAGGTTTGTGACATTGTACAGGAGACAGGGATCAAGACCATCCCCATGGAAAAGAAATGCAAAAAAGCAAAATGGCTGTCTGGAGAGGCCTTGCAAATAGCTGTGAAAAGAAGAGAAGCGAAAAGCAAAGGAGAAAAGGAAAGATATAAACATCTAAATGCAGAGTTCCAAAGAATAGCAAGAAGAGATAAGAAAGCCTTCTTCAGTGATCAATGCAAAGAAATAGAGGAAAACAACAGAATGGGAAAGACTAGGGATCTCTTCAAGAAAATCAGAGATACCAAAGGAACATTTCATGCAAAGATGGGCTCGATAAAGGACAGAAATGGTATGGACCTAACGGAAGCAGAAGATATTAAGAAGAGGTGGCAAGAATACACAGAAGAACTGTACAAAAAAGAGCTTCACGACCCAGATAATCATGATGGTGTGATCACTGACCTAGAGCCAGACATCCTGGAATGTGAAGTCAAGTGGGCCTTAGAAAGCATCACTACGAACAAAGCTAGTGGAGGTGATGGAATTCCAGTGGAGCTATTCCAAATCCTGAAAGATGATGCTGTGAAAGTGCTGCACTCAATATGCCAGCAAATCTGGAAAACTCAGCAGTGGCCACAAGATTGGAAAAGGTCAGTTTTCATCCCAATCCCAAAGAAAGGCAATGCCAAAGAGTGCTCAAACTACCAAACAATTGCACTCATCTTGCACGCTAGTAAAGTAATGCTCAAAATTCTCCAAGCCAGGCTTCAGCAATATGTGAACCGTGAACTTCCTGATGTTCAAGCTGGTTTTAGAAAAGGCAGAGGAACCAGAGATCAAATTGCCAACATCTGCTGGATCATGGAAAAAGCAAGAGAGTTCCAGAAAAACATCTATTTCTGCTTTATTGACTATGCCAAAGCCTTTGACTGTGTAGATCACAATAGACTGTGGAAAATTCTGAAAGAGATGGGATTACCAGACCACCTGATCTGCCTCTTGAGAAATCTGTTTGCAGGTCAGGAAGCAACAGTTAGAACTGGACATGGAACAACAGACTGGTTCCAAATAGGAAAAGGAGTACGTCAAGGCTGTATATTGTCATCCTGTTTATTTAACTTCTATGCAGAGTACATCATGAGAAATGCTGGACTGGAAGAAACAGAAGTTGGAATCAAGATTGCTGGGAGAAATATCAATAACCTCAGATATGCAGGTGACACCACCCTTATGGTAGAAAGTGAAGAGGAACTCAAAAGCCTCTTGATGAAAGTGAAAGTGGAGAGTGAAAAGGTTGGCTTAAAGCTCAACATTCAGAAAAGGAAGATCATGGCATCTGGTCCCATCACTACATGGGAAATAGATGGAGAAACAGTGGAAACAGTGTCAGACTTTCTTTTTCTGGGCTCCAAAATCACTGCAGATGGTGACTGCAGCCATGAAATTAAAAGACGCTTACTCCTTGGAAGGAAAGTTATGACCAACCTAGATAGCATATTCAAAAGCAGAGACATCACTTTGCCAACAAAGGTTCACCTAGTCAAGGCTATTGTCTTTCCTGTGGTCATGTATGGATGTGAGAGCTGGACTGTGAAGAAGGCTGAGCGCTGAAGAATCGATGCTTTTGAACTGTGGTGTTGGTGAAGACTCTTGAGAGTCCCTTGGACTGCAAGGAGATCCAACCAGTCCATTCTGAAGATCAGCCCTGGGATTTCTTTGGAAGGAATGATGCTAAAGCGGAAACTCCAGTATTTTGGCCACCTGATGCGAAGAGTTGACTCATTGGAGAAGACTCTGATGCTGGGAGGGATTGGGGGCAGGAGGAGAAGGGGACGACAGAGGATGAGATGGCTGGATGGCATCACTGACTCGATGGATGTGAGTCTGAGTGACCTCCGGGAGTTGGTGATGGACAGGGAGGCCTGGTGCGCTGCGATTCATGGGGTTGCAAAGAGTCGGACACGACTGAGCGACTGATCTGATCTGATCTGATCTGAGCATGCCTATCCTGTGTGATCACCTTTCATATGGAATGCTAGCCTCAGACACATTGAGGAGCAACAGGTGCTTTCAGGGTGTCAATGTAGTCACTGGTTAACTACCACTGTATTAGTAAAACGGACCCTGGTAAATTGTGGGCATTTTGGAGGAGAAGCATTCTCACCAACAGGAGAGCTCTGACACAGGCCCAGCACAAGAGTACCCATCAGCGGGACATTATTGGTAATTGTGCTGGTGCCAAGTCGCTTCAGTCGTATCCGACTCTTTGTGACCCTATGGACTGTAGTCTGCCAGGCTCCTCTGTCCACGAATTCTCTAGGCAAGAATACTGAAGTGGGTTGCCTTGCCCTCCTGCAGTGGATGTTCCCAACCCAGGGATCGATCCGGTGTCTCTTACGTTTCCTGCATTGGCAAGTGGGTTCTTTATCACTAGAGCTACCTGGGAAGCCTTATTGGTGATTAGAGACATTTACTGAGAGCCTCCTAGAGAATTCCCTGGTGGTCCAGTGGTTAGGACTGCATGCTCTCACTGCTGAAGGCACAGGTTCAACCCCTGGTTGGGGAACTAAGATCCCACAAGCTGCAGGGACCAGCCAGAAAAAAAAAAGCCTCGTATGTGCCAAGTGCTGTGCTAAGCTCTTTCCACTGACAAGTGACTTAAAAAAAATGTTTTTTAAACACAACTCGACTTAAATTTAAATAGCCACAAGTGGCTAATGGCTACTATGTCAAACTATAGTTTTAGAATTCACAAAAACACAAGCATTTGTAAGGTTATTTCCAAACTTAAATTTTTTTTTTCTTTCTTTCTTCCTTTTTTGTTTAAAACAGATCTCTTACTTTATCTTTTTTCCATTAAATTTTATTTTGAAATAAATTCAGACCTATAGGAAAGTTGCAAGACCTAGATTCTCATATTTGCTTTATCTTTCTCTCTGTGCATATACACAACACATACATGTAACATGTATAATTATATGTATATGTACAAAGTTTTTCCTAACTATGTGAGAGTAAGTTGTAGAAATCATGCCCCTTTAAGCTTTTTTGATCTCAGCCCTCCATTCAAAGTAGATTTCACTGTCTAACCCTGTATACACAAACTTATACATGTATAACTGAGACAATAGTTTCATAAAACCAGTATTTAACAATGATCCATTCCGACACTGTTACGACCCATTAAATATATTTCAGAACTCTCTATGACCCACAGTTTGAAAACGGCCCTCAGATTGCAACAACCTCACAAAGTAGGTTGTATTATATGCCCATTTTGAGGCTGGGGAAAGTAAGGCAAGTTTAGGTAACTGGGCCAGGATCACACAGCTATAAGCTATATTCACTCAGCCAAGGAGTGTCTACTGAGCACCAGCTATATGCTGGACGGGCTTCCCAGGCAGCTCAGGGATAAAGAATCTGCCTGCTAATGCAGGAGATGCGGGTTCAATCCCTGGGTAGGGAAGATCCCCTGGAGAAGGAAAGAGCAACCCACTCCAGTATTCTCGTCTGGGAAATCCCATGGAGAGATCCACGACTGAGCGACTAAGCACAGCACACCACATGGGCACCAGAGTCTGTGCCTTCAGGACTGAGTCCTACAGAACCACTGAGGTCAATAAAAGCCTAGTCCATTCAAGCCCCTCCTTTTTCTGATGGGGACAGCGAGGCTCAGGCTCACTGTCGCTCTGAAGAGACCTGTTAGAGCCACCTAAGAAGGCAAGGACTCCCCTAGGCTTCAGGTACAGCCCGTACTTCCAGGCGCAGTCCCAGCTGTGACCAGCAGGGAGAGGCTAAGTGAAATTTCAAAGAATCCAAGATTAAGAGAAAGGTAGTAATCTGAGAATCCAAAACTCACAGTGACTCAGCATCTCTCAGTTTCTCCCTCTTACTTCCTCCCGAGAAATGTTTATCAGCAAATTTGTTTCTCCTGTCCCCACAAGTCAACGGCCTCACTAGGTCTTCCCTGGGGAGGCGGAGAGAAATGGGGCTAAAGGGGAACTTTGAGTCACAATCCTTCCCAGGGAAAGTTGGGCTAGGAGGCAGTTGAGAGTGGGATCCTGGCGGCCTCCACCCTTTGGGAGCGCCCAGATAGTCAATGTCTTCAGAGTCACTCAGGCCAGCAAGGGTGGGGCCATATATCTGGACAGGCCAGACTCTGCTGGGAGTTGAAGTTGGGATGGTGGGGGCTGGGTCCTGCTGCATGATACTTATCCCCTTTCCTGCCCTCTTTCCTGGGGGCAACTCTGAATTTTCAGCCCTCATTGACTTTCCTGGGACCTGTGTCCCCAAGTCTTCACCCTTGTCTCCATGATCTTCTTTCCATTAGGTACTCAGCAGCTTACCCCTCAGTTTTTCCATTTAAAAATCCTTGGTGCTCAAACCAAGTGCTGGCAGGCTCTCAGTGGTTAACAGCAAGTGCCAGGTAACAAATTTCAGCATTGCCCCTTTCCATTTATGTGACACTGGGCAAATCACTCAGGGAGACTCGGTTTTCTCTCATTTGTCAGGTGAGGTGATACTAGTTCCCACCTCACATGAGTGCTATGAGGATTCAACACAAATGGCGAGAAGGCACTGCTGGGAAGATGCCTCAGGCCTGGCAGTGAAGCCCTTGCTGCGTGTGCAACCACCCACGACCATCACCGCCACCACTGCCACCAGCACACCAACTGTCTTTCATAAGAGCATTGGATCGCTACAGTCCCCCAGCCTCCCAGGGCCGTTTCGTTTCCCTTGGGACTCAGATAAAGTTGGACCTCATAGCGTCCCCCATTTCTGCCCCCGTGGCCCCAGCTTTGCTCTCTAGGTCCTCGCACACCAAGGCATGATGGCGCCAACCTCCCTGGGCCCAATCCCACGATGCCTAAAGTTCTAGCTGTGCACCCCGCGACATTCCCTGCCCGTCCCAGCTCATGCCTGCTTGCACCGCCTGCGCCAGCGTGGTGAGCCCGGTGTTGCCGGTGGCGCCGAAAAGGGCAATCTTCTTGACGACCATGCTGCGGGATCGTGGGGGCGCGAGACCGTGGAGTCGCAGGACACGCGGGAACCGACTGGCTGCTGGTTCCCCTCGCGTCTTTTCCTAGAGGGAGGGACGGGGCGGGGCCGCCTAGAGGGCCACCCTCAGCCCGCCTCCAGCCCCTCAGTTCGGTCGAGGGGAGGGGCCAAAGGCCACGCCTCTAGCTAAGGACAGAGTGGGCGGGGCTGGAGTCAGCTCTCCTGAGGCCCAGCACCGCCCCCTCCGCCCGCCACTTAGCCTGGAAGGCGTGTCTGGCGGTCCGCAAAGGTGGACGCAGAGCACCGCCTCCGCGGGCGGCTAGAGCGCGGGTCCCGCCCACAATTCTCTCCTCGTTCACGCTTCCATTCTCATGGCAGTGAGTCTGGTCTGGGGCTCACCTAACGTCCCACGGCCTCCCCAAGGCTACAAGGGGAGAAGGTGAGGCAGGACAGTGTGGGTGCGTGAGGGAGACACTGTGTAGCTGCGTGTCTATGTGCCCGTGTTGACCCTGTGTGACTCTGCGAATAACCCCAGGGGAGAGCATGATTGTGGAAGACACTTGTGCCCTCTGTGTAAAACACGGTGTAAAACAGTGTGAGACTGTGTGACACCACGTGTGGAAGGCACTGATGCTCTTCCTCTGTGACCTTGTGGTGACACCGGTGCATAGTGTTACCGTTTGTGGTCCTATATGCATCCATGACGCTGGAGGATACGGTGTGATGTGGGACATGTGTGAGTTGTGATATACGGGAGTGTGTGACTCTTCGTGTGTGACTCTGTGACATCATTTGAGTGTGGCTGTGGGTGTTACTGCTGTTGCGATGTTATTTGTGACCTGTGACTGTGTAACGTGTGTGTGACTGTCCAGAATGCACGACTCCCATGTGAGTGTGTAACAAGTTTGAGTGTGTAAAAGTGTGTGACACTGTGTGATGGTGAAGCCGTGTGTGATATGTGAGTCGATGATACTCGGTGATCCCATGGAAGTGTGCTACAGTGTGTGGCACAGGTGTGCTCGTATGACTCCACGTGAATGGTGGTGACACAATTTGAGTGTTTTACAGGGTGTGACGCTGTCGGGCACCGTTTCAGCGCGGGACCTCGTGCAAGCTTGTGACTGCGTGACACACTTTGAATGTTTGACCCTGCGTGACCCCGTAGAACGGGGCGACAAGTGTGAGCGTGTGGATGTGGATAGTCCTTGTGACGCTGTATGAGACCCCGCGTGTGTGTGGCAGTGCGGGAGTGTGTGACCCCGTGGGAGTGTGCACTGTGTGTGACGCTGCCTCCGGCCCCTGCAGCTGTGTATCGTACGCCGTGGCAGGGTGTGTGGCCGCGCGTGGGCAGGCGCTGCAGGCGGCCGGGGTTGGCGGGGGACCCGCGGGCGGGAGAGGGTCCCGGGGGCGCGCCGAGCGCGGCGGCCGCGCGATCGGGAGGAGGCGCGCAGGCGGTAGCGGCGCATGCGGATCTGGCCGAGCGGCGGAGCCGGTGGGGCCGAGCCGAGCCGGCTGGGCCGGGCCGGGCCGAGGACACCGACAGGGAGGGCGGTCGGCCACGGCGAGCAGCGGGGACAGCGGCACCGGCGGCCGCGGGGCCAGGTGAGCAGCGTGGGGGCCGATAGCCCCTCCCTCCAGCATCTTCCCACCTGCCTGAGCATCCCTCCCCCGCGCCCCGTGGGCATGGCCTGAGCCCCGAGGGTCTCCCCGGCTGGGGGAGACAGAGGGTCGAGGGCAGAACGAGTCCCCAGTCCCTCACCCCAGTCCAACCTCGGCGCCATACGTGGGTCTTCCACCCAAGCCTTGTCCTTCCCAGGCCTCCCTCCTTGGGAACGGTGACTAGACTGTAGGGAGAGAGAGGCGCGGCCTTGGAAGGGTTAAAGCATCGGCTGTCAGCTCCTATCCCCAGCCTCGCCCGACCAGCTTTTCCTGGGGCCCTCAGGACACCCCTGCTCACCTCCCCCACCGCCTTCTCCCTTCCTTCCCCGTTGAATCACGTAATAGACAGGGCTGTTCCACCGCCAGCCTGACCGAGAGCTCACCAAGTGCTAAGTGCCTTTCCACCTCCAAGTATCCTCCATTGAGGAAACAGTTGTGTTCACCGTTTAACAGGGAGGGACACTGAGGCACGGAGAAGCCAAGTTAAAGGTAATCGGGTTTAAAGATACAGCAAGAGTAAAGCAGGACTTGAACTCATTTTTGTCTGACTTCAGCACAGGCACTTTGATTTGCTAAGATATGTGACTGGAGGATGAATAGTAACAGCAAGGCCCGTGTATTGAGGGCTTACTGTGTACTAGATACCATGTTCCCCACATCATTAATTCTCTCATCTTCAAACACCCCTAGGAAATGGGTACTATTATTATTGTTACCATTTTACAGATGAACAAACTGAGCCCTAGAAAAGGTGACTTGGCCAAGGTCACACAGGTGCCCACTTAAGCTTTCCATGGAAGAAGGGAAAGATAATAATGGATTTTTGAGTATCTATGGAAAGGGACAGTCTCTACTACATTGACCAAGACCAGACCCTGCCTTCCTAAAATCTGTTTTGTTGGCTACTGTCTGAATATTTTGAGAATGGGGACATTGAGCTCCTCCCAGCTCCCTCTTTTCTTAGTCTTAGAATCAGGCCTGGGGTTCTAGAGAATGGAGGAGACGTATCTAATATCTCCCACACCCTTAAATTTCATATTTACAATCTGGCAGTGTTCTAGAACATCGCTCTAGAGTCAGACAATATGTCAGTCAGCTAGTGCCACAATAATGCTACATAAGAAAACCACCCCCAGACTCAGTGTCATAAAACACTAGGCATTTATTTAGCCTTGAGTTAATCTGAGGTTAGTGACTTGGGCTCATCTGAACTTATTTACCAGTTAGGATGGGTAGGGGGATGTTGACTGTTGGTTGCTGAGGCTGGCCTTGGCTGTGATGAGGGCTCTGGGCTTGGACTAGCCCTGCAATGTTTTTCTCATGGCCACAGTCAAACACAAGCAAAAACATGCAAGATCTCCTGAGTCCTGGGCTCAGAACTCACTAGTGCTTCTACCTCATTCTGTTGGTCAAAGCGAGTCATGTGGCCAAGCCCAGAGTCAGGGGGTAGGGCTTCCCCCCACTCAACCCCACTCTTATTCCTCCCAGCCCCAGAGTGGGAGAATGCTGAGGAGCTTTATGGCAGAGGACGTGGCCATACAGATGAAGAATTGAGACCGTTAATGCGATTATTCAATCACAGTGACTAAGTTTCCATCCTGGTTACTGTGTGACTTTGGGCAAGTGAATTAACCCCTCTGTGCCTCAGCTTCCTCCTCTGTAAAACAGGCCTAATAATACCTTTCTTTAGAGTGTTAAATTTGTGGGAATTAAATAAGATATAATGCATATAAAATACTGAGCACAGTGCAAGTGCTCAATAAATGTTAATTATTGCTGTCACTGCCTTATAGAGTTCTATTGATAACAATGCTATAATTCTAACAATAACAGTGACATTTTTTTAGTGGGAGGCCATGTGGCATACAGGATCTTATAGGTTCAATCAAACTAGTTCCCCAACTAGAGATTGAACCTATGACCCCTGCAGTGGAAGTGCCGAGTCTTAACCACTGGACCACCATGGAGTCCTAACAGTGACAATTTGCTGAGTCCTTACCCTCTGCTAGGTGTTAAGGTAGGTGTTTGACCACAGCCCTATGATGTGGTCAGGGTGAAAATTATTATCATTATTAGCATGTCTCTCCCTTCTAAAGACAGAGACACTGAAGGTGAGAGGGGACAGAACTCACAGTCAGTCCATGTTAGAGGTGGAATCTCTAGACTTTACTGGTGGTCAAGTGGTTAAGACTCCATACTCCCGATGCAGGGGGCCTGGGTTCGATCCCTGGTGAGAAAACAGACCCCTTGTGCCACAAGGAAATATCCCGCTGGCCACAATGAAGACTGAAGATCCTGCATGCTGCAACTATTTATTTGGCTGTGCCAAATTTTTAAAAAAGAAGTGGAACTTCCGAACTCAGCCCCTATCCCTAACCTGCCTCTCCTCATCCCCAGGATTCATCTCCCCCAATGGCGCAGGTACCAGGGGAAGTGGACAACATGGAGGGGCTGCCAGCCCCCAATAATAACAACCCTGCAGCCCGCTGGGACAGTCCCGATCGGGGCTGGGAGCGGGAGCAACCAGCTGCCTCCACTGCAGCAGCCTCACTCTTTGAGTGCTCCCGGATCAAGGCCTTGGCAGGTACCTGGAAGAGGGCTGGGGTTGGGGGTGGGAGAGAAGGAAGGGAAGACACTGCTGGGGTGGTATCTGTATACCTTGATGACCTGGAGGATGGGAAGAAGGTTACAGACACTTGGAACTTGAGTCTTTAGAGCAGCACTCTCCAGTAGAACTTTCCACGATAATGGAAAATTGTTCTCTGTCTGTGATGTCCAGTATTGTTGTTGTTTAGTTGCTAAGCATGTCCAACTCCTTTGTGACCCCATGGATTCTTAGCCCACCAGGCTCCTCTGTCCATGGGATTCTTCAGGCAAAAATGCAAGAGTGGGTTGCCATTTCCTTCTCCGGGGATCTTCCTGACCCAGGGATCAAACCCGTGTCCCCTGCATTGGAAGGCGGATTCTTACCACTGAGCCACCTGGGAAACCTCTCATGCTATGCTATGCTAAGTCACTTCAGTCGTGTCCAACTCTGTGTGACCCCATAGACGGCAGCCCACCAGACTCCCCCGTCCCTGGGATTCTCCAGGCAAGAACACCGGAATGGGTTGCCATTTCCTTCTCCAATGCATGAAAGTGAAAAGAGAAAGTGAAGTTGCTCAGTCATGTCCGACTCTTAGCGACCCCATGGACTGTAGCCTACCAGGCTCCTCCATCCATGGGATTTTCCAGGCAAGAGTACTGGAGTGGGGTGCCATTGCCTTCTCCTAAACCTCTCATAGAACCTTAGAAATGTACAATCCCAGAAACGTGGAACTTTCTAAGTGTGCTTCAATAGAATCCCAAAATGCTGATATCTAGCATCTTAGGACTATGGAATGTCATACTCAGAGATTCTTTGAATCAAAGACCTTTAGAAATGGAGACTCCTGTAAACACAACTTTGTAATCACCGATCTTAAACATTTTAATTGTTGGGTCTTAGAATCTTAGAGCCTCAGAAATCTAGACTCTAATATACATAGGTCCTTAGGACTTTATAATCCTAAAGCTTTAGGATTTCAGATTAGAAATGTGGATGCTGAGCAGAATGACCACACTTTCATTTTTTTGCACTGAAACCCTCAGTATTGGGACAACTAGAATGGTTGGTCACACTACTTTGATGTTTTAGGACAATATAAGCAAAGACCAGAGAACTGTATAGAATCTTAGGACCTTAGACCTTCGGAACTTTAAGTTCTTGATCCTTTGGACTTTGTATTCATGCAGTTTTAGAACCTCAGAAGTGTTTAATCATCAATACTAAAGTTTTATGAGCAAAGACCCTTCTCAGACACACAATTCCATAATTGTAAGCCTTAAAAACATTAGACCCTTAGCACATTGACCCTTGGAATGGTAATATCTCAGAAATGTCGCAAGTTATACACATAAAATATATATTGTCAGAGTCGTGAAATCTTAAAATCCCAAAGTCAGTATCAGTTCCCTCAGAATCTCAGAATGTTAGTAACTCAGCATTTGACAATTGTGGGATCTTCAATACTGAGATTCTTGGAACTTTATAAGATGTTGAGCATCTCGTTAAACTCATGGGCCTCTGGGGAAGGAGGTGACATACACAAGTGAATGGCCTGGGGGCTGTGGTCAACTGAGTGCTCTGGTCAACTGGTCACCAGCTCTAAACCCTAGGAAATGTGGGCCCAGAGCTGTTAGCTCTGATGTTTATCTGTCGTTTCCCAATTTTTTAAAAAAAAACTGTAAATAAATGCACAAAGTCTGAACCAGATTCAACCCATGGATTGCTGGCTTCCTCTGGTTTCAACACCTAGAAGGATATAAACATATACTCATGAAAACTTAAAACTGTATTTTATTTTTTCATTTTTTTTGGTTGTACCACACAGCATGTGGGATCTTAGCTCTCCGACCAGGGATCGAACCGACACCCCCCATATTGGAAGTGCAGAGTCTTAACCACAGGACCACCAGGGACGTCCCAAAAATGTATTTTTAGACTCTTAGATTTAAAATCTTGGGAATGTATCCACTTAGAATTCTAGAATTTATTATTTCATCCACAAAATATTTAGGCATTCCCTGTGCTGTGCTCTTGTGCTCTGTGCTTGGACAAAGGAGAGACATAGTGGTGACTGAGGCAGCCCAGGTCCTGCTTCTCCAGGGCTCCCAATCCAGTGGGAAAGTTAGATCCAGTCCAGTGGGAAAGTTAGATCTAGCCTGGCTGTGATGAATCACAGGGATCAGAGCCGAGATGGGGGAGGCACGGGCAGAGGCCAGATGGGGAAGCTCAGAGCTGTAGGAGCCCAGATGAGGGGCCTGATTCAGGAGAGAGGATCAGAGTGCTTCATGGAGGAGAAGATGGCTAAGCTGAGCTCCAGAGGACGAACAGGAGTGAATGCTGGGGAAGAGACTGGAAGAATATTCCAGAGGGAGGGAACAGCCTAGGCAAGACCTCCAGAAGTTGAGAGTGGCTGGAGTGAGGTGGTGAGTAAATGATGATGGGAGAGGAGGCAGTGGCAGCCAGATCTTGAGGGGCCTTGTTGGCCATTCTAAAGAGTCTGGGGGCACCTGGGACTGTGGGGAGATTTTATGCAGAGGTGGGATGTGGCAATGTGAAGATCAAGGACTCTACAACTTTAAGAACCACTGATTCGAGAACACCAGCCCCAGACACTTCAGATAGCATCTAGTCCAGGGAAATGTAGGGACCCCCTTTAAGGAAAAAAGCTTTCTCATACACTTCCTGTGTCTACTTAAATTATTACCACTGTGGTTTTCTGTTGTCTTTTTTCTTTTCCATTATGGTTTATTACAGGATATTGAATATAGCTCCTTTGCTATCCAGTAGGGCCTTGTTTATCCATTCTATATATTTATAATGGTTTGCATCTGCTAATCCCGAACTCCCAATTCCCACCCCCACGTTCTCCGTTTCATTTGTGTCATATTTTCGATTCCACATATAATTATTATCATTGAACTATGGTTTTCTTAAATGTACAAAAGCATACAGCTCTGTTTATATCTCTTGTGTTTGTTGTGCAAATAAAGCACATAAGTTAGATTGAGACTCAAACCACAAAACCAGTAACTTCAGCCTAACAATGACGTCAAGATGCTGCTGTCCTACTGCGCAGAATATCATTACGACATAGACAGCTACCGTGCATTTTCTTTTGCATCCCTTTGCCCACTTCTCTCATGGTTTTCTTTATTAAAACTAAAGCTAAATCTTTGACCAGAGTCCTCTGTAAATGTTTTTGCATGAATTTATTTAAAAACTGTCTGGATCCTGTGCTTACAGAATTTGTGGTTCTTTGGTCTCATGTGTCTTTCTCTTAAAAAAAAAATTTATGTATTTATTTGTCTGCTTCGGGTCTTAGTTGCAGGATGCAGGGTCTTTTAGTTGCGGCATTTGAACTCCTAGTTGCAACGTGTGGGATCTAGTTCCCTGACCAGGGATCGAACCAGGGCCCCCTGCATTGGGAGCTCAGATTCTTAGCCACTGGATTGCCAAGGAAGGCCCAAAGGTCCCTATTCTCTTGATTCACTCTTTTATTCTCTTTTATTCCCAAATCTCACATCAATGCCTTCTCTCTTATAGGCAATCATTCTGATTGTTTTAATGCAAATCTTTTTCTCTGCATGTGGGTAACTGCAACATACATTGCTAATTCCTGTGCATGCATCCACACTTTTAAACTCTTTATTAAAATATCACACACACAGAGAAAGGCAAATATATTGTATGGGCAGCATTTCCACAATGAGTACCCCCTTATGACTAGATTGGGAAACAGACTCTGACCGCCCCAGAGAAGACCCCCTCAGGCTGCCTCTATATCATCCTGGGAGTAAACACTGTCTTAGCTTCTAACAGTGTACATTCAGTTTGCTGGCACTTGAACTTTATGTAAATAGGACCATGTAGTGGGTACCCTTCTGTATTTGGTTTGATCCACTCAGCACTCGGCTCATGAGATTCATTCATGTCTACTTGTACTTGTAGGCTGTTCCTTTTCATTGCTGTATAGTATTCCACAATGTGATTATGGCATAGCTTATCCGTTCATCTGTTGATGAGCATTTGAGTTGCTTCTACTTTGGGACTATCACAAACCAGAAGATTACAAACTAGTAACTAGTGGTATCACAAGCTGTTACAGATTACTGCTGCTCTAAACTGTGTGGGATACAGGCACTCATTTCTGACAGCTTATACCCACCCAGGAGTGAAATTTTTGTGTCACTTGGTATGTGCATATCTAAACTTTAGAAGAAACTTCTGGTTTGGATCATTTCACATTCGCACCAGCAGTGTATGAATGATTCAGTTGCTGTACAGCCAACCCTTGGTGTGCTCAGTCTTTGTAATTTTAACCATTCTGATGGATGTGCATTATATTGTGGTTTTAATTTGCATTTCCCTGGTGACTAAAAGCAACTAATCAAGTGGAGTGCCTCTTCAAAGATTTACTCTTTGGATATGCTCCTGTGAAGTGCCCATTCAAGTCTTTTGTCTACTTTCTTATTAATTTTTTTCCCTGTTTTTTTTTTGACTGCTCTGCAGGCAGAGCATGGAAGCTTAATTCCCCAACCAGGGATCAAACCCTCACCCCCTCCATTCAAAGCACAGGGTCCTAACCACTTGGCAGCCACAGAAATCCCTTCCTGCCTTTTTTCTGTTTTGTGGGTATCCTTATATACTTTGGGTATAAATCCTTTGTCTGATATATGTGTTCTGAATATTTTCTCCCACTCTGTGGCTTGTCTTTTCATTCTCTTAATGTTGCCTTAAAAAATAATTTTATTTATTATCCTTGGCTGTGCTGGGTCTTCGTTGCTTCAAGGGCTCTCTAGTTGTGGCGAACTTCCTTGCGGTGCTCGGCCTTCTCATTTCGATGGCTTCTCTTATTGTGGGGCCTGGACTCCAGCGCATGTGGGCTCAGTAGTTGTGGCACTTAGTCACCCCATAGCACGTGGGATCTCCCCACATCAGGGGTCAAGCCTCTGTCTCCTGTATTGGCAGGTGGATTCTGTACCACTGAGCCACTAGGGAAGCCCTTAATGTTGCCTTTTGATGAACAGTGTTTCTTAATTTAAAGGTAGTTTAATTTGATAATTATTCAATCATGATTTCCTATATGGCTCACACTCTGTGTCTTGTGTAAGAAACTTCCTGCACCAAGGTCATGGAGATATTCTTTGATGTTTTCCTCTGAAAGCATTATTGCATTCATTTCACACTTAGGTTTATAAGCCAAATGGTATTTAGCATATTTATTATTGTGTACAATGTGGGTCAAAGTTCTTTTCTGCCCCTCCCTGCCCCCTCCCCGCCGACCCCATGAACGTCCAGTTGACTCAGCTCCACTTATTGAAGAGACTTTCCTTTCCCTACTGAACTGCCATTTCACTTTGTTGTAAATCTGGGAGCCCTATATGTGTGGGTTTGTACATACAGGTATGGCTAATCGATGCAGGTTTTATCATAGTCTCGATTGCATTTTTGGCATTATGTTCTCATTCAGCGCTGTGGCTTAGAGCCTCAAGGCTTGTCCATGTGGCTCTGTGTGCCTCTAGTCTAACTGCCGCCTGGAGTTGATGGTGTGTATCCACCATGCTCTACTTTCCCAGTGTTGGACAGCCAGGCTCTCTCCAGCCCTCAACCTGTCCCTGCCCCCTCCCAGCAAACAGCACTGAGCTGAGGCATCATCACGTGTGCTCCTTATAAACCAGTGTGGAGGGACTTCCCTGGTGGTCCAGTGGGTGAGACCCTGCCCTCCCAATGCAGGGGACCTGGGTTCAGTCCCTGGTCAGGAAACTAGATCCCACATGCTGCAACTAAGACCTGGTGAAGCCAAATAAATAAATGCTAAGTCACTTGCTATGCTAAGTCACTTCAGTCGTGTCCGACTCTGTGCAACCCCATAGACGGCAGCCAACCAGGCTTCCCCATCCCTGGGATTCTCCAGGCAAAAACACTGAAGTGGGTTGCCATTTCCTTCTCCAATGCATGAAAGTGAAAATAGAAAGTGAAGTCGCTCAGTCATGTCCAACTCTTAGCAACCCCATGGACTGCAGCCTACCAGGCTCCACCATCTGTGGGATTTTCCAGGCAAGAGTACTGGAGTGGGGTGACATTGCCTTCTCCAAAATAAAATAAATAATAAACATTAAAAAAAAACCACATGGGAATGTTTATAGCACATATACGTAGGGGAAGAATTGTTGGCTCAGAGAGGGAATGCACTAATTTAATTTGACTCAGATTGTCTTCAGAGTGGGCTTCCCTGGTGGTTGAGATGGTAAAGAATCTGCCTGCAATGCAGGAGACCTAGGTTTGAATTCCTGGGTCTGGAAAATTCCCCTGGAGAAGGGAATGCTAACCAATCTAGTATTGTTGCCTGGAGAAGTCCATGGACAGAGGAGCCTGCTGGGTCCCAAAGAGTCGGACATGACTGACTAACACAATGGCTGCCCCACCAGCTGCCATGAGGGTTATGATATTCCCACATTTCCAGCAATACCTGGTATCTCCAACTTCCTCACTTTCCCCAGACTAATATCCAATGTATCTTTTACATATTGTCTCTATCCTTTCTTGGAAACCAGTATAGATTAGTCCTTGCTCTATGAAAATCTTGATGTATTAAATATGTGAAAAAATTAAAGTCTTATTCTAAGGAAATGCATTTCACTTAAATAAAAATTTTTTGGCCACACCGCACAGCATGTGGGACCTAGTTCCCTGACCAGGGATGGAACCCTCATCTCCTGAATTGGAAGTGCAGAGTCTTAACCACAGGACTGTCAGCTTGCATTTTGCTTGTACTTGGTGACTACCACAGTGGGGAAGAATATATAAATGGCAAAATAGTATGAACACAATGGCAGACAAAGAACAATTGTAATTTGACTTAGAGTCTTGACAACCCAAAGATATGTGTGGCAGCTAGAGGACCAGGAGGAAGCTGATGGGTTCCTCAAAAAGGAGAATTTAATGAAGGGGCTGTTTATAGACGTGTGGAGACCCTGGGGACTGGGACAGGGCAGGGAGTGCTGAGAGGGGAGCGAGGCATCCCCAGCAGGAGTGGGGGCTGTAGGGAGCACCACCAGGCCCTGGGGGAAGCCTGGTCAAGCAAAGAAAGTGAAAGTGTTTGCCACTGTTCAGTCATGTCCAACTCTTTGCAACTCCATGGATTGTAGCCCACCAGGCTCCTCCGTCCATGGGATTTCCTAGGCAAGAATACTGGAGTGGGTTGCCATTTCCTCCTCCAGGGGATCTTCTCGACCTGGGGATCAAACCCAGGTCTCCTGCGTTGCAGGTAGATTCTTTACCCTCTGAGTTACCGCTGAAGCCATGCCCTCCTCCAGGGGATCTTCCTGATTCAGGGATCAAACTGGTGTCTCTTATGTCTCCTGCATTGGCAGGCGGGTTCTTTATCACTAGGAAACACTGGGGAGGAAATGAATTCCTCAGCCCCTTATCTCTCTCCTCATCTTCCGCTAGCCAAATCCAACCTCTAATGGCCCAAGAGCCCATTCCCACGGTCCACCCTGGCCAGCCTCCCTGGGCTCCCAGCAGGTGCACCAGAGAGGAGGTGGCGCCAGAGGGGCAGATGGAAGGCACCCAGTGAGGCAGCCACACACACTCAGGCACAGTCAACATTCAATGTCAACTTAGGCCAGAACTGGCACTCTAGGACACATTTGGTTTCAACCCCACTGTGTTTTATAAAAACGTAAATCAGTTGCCAGCATTTAAAAATAGGGAGATTCTTGTCTCCAGATTTTTGGCACCTCGTGGGCTATCACATGGTACGGCAGCACTGGGCCTTCACTCCCGTGAGGCTCCAGTCGTGCGGGGCTCTGTGGCTGCTGCTCCCTCTTTGCAGGGCCTCATTCTCCCTTGTGCCTGGCCCCGGTGAGCATTTCAGTTCTGGACCCCAGCTCCATGCTAACGAGACTGTAATCACAAACTTGCAAATCTCACTGCATAGTTCTCTATAAAGGCACCATCTAGACAGTCCAGGATGTGTTTCTTTTTTTTTTTGAAAGAGTATTTATTTATTTACTGTGCTGCAGCGTCTTAGTTGCTGAGCTCAGGCTTTCTCTAGTTGCAGTGAGCGGAGGCTACTTTGGTGCACAAGCTTCTCACTGCAATGGCCTCTCTTATTGCGCAGCACAGGCTCTAGGAGAGGGGGCTTCCCTACTGGCAGCTCGTGGGCTTAGGTGCCCTGCAGCATGTGGAGATTTCTCAGACCAAGGATCGAACCTGTGTCGTCTCCGTTGGACTACCAGGGAAGTCCATCCAGGATGTGTTACTATTAATTTTCTTTGCAGATCACAGAAATGAAGTTACAAAATTAAAAACTATTCTCCAGAGTCCTTGTTTCCAAGCATGCATTTCCAAACACCCAGGTTCCCCCAGAGCCCACTGAAGTAACCCTGACCTAGTCTAAACCCCTCATTTTGGAAATGGGAAAACAGAGGCCCAGAGAAGAGGGATGGGCTTTGGGCTTTTCCCAACATAGCCTGTCGTTAGTAAAGGCAGAGCTGAATCCAGTTGCCCTCATTCTGCCCCTCTCAGGGGATGCACTCAAGTTCCACTCGGGCCTCAGCATGAACTGCAATCTGCTCTGGGTGTTGGCTGTCAGAGACAGGATAAGCAAACACTCTATTTACATATTTCCCGTCATCACTTCCTTATGTGTGTGATCAGGGATCATGTGTTCACACAGGTCCCCCATCCCATCCAAAAGCACACAACCCATATTTAAGCAAACAAGGTATGCCATTTGGATTCACTGGGTTGTTTCTGTATCAAAAAACATTTATTTTAAAATTTTATCTATTATTTATTTGGCTGAGCTTGGTCTTATTTATGTGGGATCTAGTTCCCTGACCAGGTAGTATATGGTATATCCATACAATGGATCACTGGGGCTTCCCAGGTGGCGCTAGTGGTAAAGAACCCACCTGCCAATGCAGGAGACATAAGAGACGTGGGTTTGATCCCTGGATCGGGAAGATCAGCTGGAGGAAGGCAAGGCAACCCACTCCAGGATTCTTGCCTGAAGAATCTCCATGGACAGAGGAGCCTGGGGAGCTACAGTCCATAGGGTCACACAGAATGGGACACAACTGAGTGACTTAGCACCCACGCATGCATGGAATATGGAATAAAAAACTGCTACATACCACAACATGGATGAACCTTGAAAACATTATGCTGAGTGAAAGAAGTCGGACACAAAAGGCCACACAATCCCATTTATGTGAAGTATCCAGAGTAGGAAAATCCTTAGAGACAGAAAATGGATGAATGGTTGCCTAGGGTTAGGAAAAGGTGGAATGGGGAGTGACTGTTAACAGGTATGGGGTTTCTTTTCTGGGGTAATAAAAGCGTTCTGATATTAGATAGAGCTGATGGTCGTATAACTCTGTGAATATGCTAAAACCCACTGAATTTACAACTTAGAAGGACAAATTCTATAGTATGGGAATCATAGCTCATACTAAAACTGTTATTTAAAAAAGAAATGACAGGAAGAGAGGTCCCAAACAATTTCTTGGTAAGCATCGAGAAGTTGCACACCTCCTCCCCACCTTGCACCTCCCCCTTAAGTCATCCCAAGCTCACTCCTTGCCCCAGGGATGGGGGAAACCTGGCAATCCAGCTGCTACAGAGGGGAAGATGTGGCTCCTGCCCACAGGGAAAGTGCAGTCTAGCATAGTCCTTCCTCTTCATTCCCGCCACAGCCTGTCAGTGGCTAGCCCTACGTTTTCATCTCTAAATAGCTCCAAGATGCCCCCCTCCCATCCCTCAGTGTCTGCCCTGGTCCAGCTTCTTCCTGTCTCTCCTGAGTCCTTTCCCCAATCTCCTCCCTGGGCTCCAGGCTGCCATTCTTGCCCTCTTGGATGTACCCTCCACACAGCAGCCAGGGATATTCCTGAGACCCAACCCCCATCCTCTCCTCCCTCCTTAACCCTCTATGACTCCCTAGACTATTATCTGTGTACTGAGTCACTCAGTCGTGTCCAACTCTTTGCAACCCCAAGGACTGTAGCCCACCAGGCGCCTCTGTTCATGGGATTTTCCCAGGGAAGTATACTGGAGTGGCTTGCCATTTCCTCCTCCAAGGGATCTTCTCGACTCAGGGATGGAATATACGTCTCCTGCATTGGCAGGCGGATTCTTTACCGTGGAACCACCAGGGAACCCCCAGCTTATTATCTGTGCCTCCACTAAACTGAACTCTGCCAGGAAAGGGCTCTGACTGAATTCAGAGTGCCAGGCACATAGCGGGTGCTCAAATACTTACTGAACAAATGAACAGAGCTGACTAGGGTAAGATACAAGACAGTTTTCCTGTGGAACTGATATCTCAGGAAGATTTTAAAGGACAGCAGAGAGGGGTGAGGGAAGGGTGTCCCAGATAGGAGGAAGCACCTGCAAAGATCTGATGCAGAGAGCTGGGCCTCGGGGAGAACTGCCTGGGCCTTGGAGGGCTGGGGTGAAACTGGAAGGCGGAGTTCCTGGAGGAGCTGGGGCTCATCAGGACCTGTCCTTCAGATGAGCGGGAGGCCGTGCAGAAGAAAACCTTCACCAAGTGGGTGAACTCGCACCTCGCCCGCGTTGGCTGCCACATCGGGGACCTCTATACAGACCTCAGGGATGGCTTCGTGCTCACGCGGCTGCTGGAAGTGCTGTCCGGGGAGCAGCTGGTGAGGGGGCCAGAAGGGCTGGGGACAGGGGGCCGCCCTGGGGTCTCGGGCTGGGCTACTGCAGGGCCAGGATGGAGCTTACTAGAAAGACTGAGTGGGTTAAAGGCCTCATTCAGGTGGGCGGGGCCATGGCACAGGGTTGAGCTTAGTTGGGAAGAGCCTGGGGTCTGGCTTGGAACAGAGGTGGGATTCTGTTTAAGGAGAGGGATGTCCTTCGGGGAGGAACTCTGGGCTTGGGTGGGGCTCCATTGGAAGTGGTGGTGGTGGGGGGCTAATGGAGAAGGATGGAGCTTTATTATAAGAGCTTGGCTTGGATATGCGGTAGCAGGAGGCATAGCTATAAAATTGGGGCAGAACTCTGTTGCAGGGGTCTATGGTTGAAGGTGTGGTTGTCATCAGAAAAGTGAGGCCAATGTAGCAGGAGTCTGGGGATTAAATGGAACTCTTGTATGGATACGGCTTATTGTATGGGTTGCAGTTGTATTTCTGGGCTTGGATGGGATGTCATTGCAAAGAGTGGCGTTATGATGGAGCTAGAGATTGATGAAAGGACCAGAGCCTAAAGCTCTGAAGTCATGAGGGGCACAAGGTATAGAACAGGAGCACCCTTAGAAGGAATAGAGCAACTGAACAGCAACAAAAACAAGAGGAGACTCCTGGAGTGGGGCGGGGCTTGAAAGGAGTGGGTGTGGCTCTAGGCAGAAATCTGAAGAGGAGGAAGTGAGAGGTATGGTCAAGGGACTAGTGGCAAAACAGTGGTGGCCTGGGACGGAGATCCAATGGAAGGGGTGGGAGTAAGACTATGTACAGGGGGCGGGGCCTCATGATAAAAGGTGTGGCTATCAGTTTAGAGGTGGAGCTTAACTTGAAGGGGCGGGGCCAGGAACTAGAATAAGCCCTGAAAGGACACGACTTAGAAGGGGTCTGGCTATGAGTGGTGCAGAGCTTCTTTAGAAGGACTGGATCTTGGTTCTTTGATAAGGCTGAGGGGGTGTGACCTGGACCTGGGGTCAGATCAGATCAGATCAGATCAGTCGCTCAGTCGTGTCTGACTCTTTGTGACCCCATGAACTGCAGCACGCCAGGCCTCCCTGTCCATCACCAACTCCCGGAGGTCACTCAGACTTGCATCCATCGAGTCAGTGATGCCATCCAGCCATCTCATCCTCTGTCGTCCCCTTCTCCTCCTGCCCCCAATCCCTCCCAGCATCAGAGTCTTATCCAATGAGTCAACTCTTCGCATCAGGTGGCCAAAATATTGGAGTTTCAGCTTTAGCATCATTCCTTCCAAAGAAATCCCAGGATTGATCTCCTTCAGAATGGACTGGTTGGATCTCCTTGCAGACCAAGGGACTCTCAAGAGTCTTCTCCAACACCACAGTTCAAAAGCATCAATTCTTCGGTGCTCAGCCTTCTTCACAGTCCAGCTCTCACATCCATACATGACCACAGGAAAGACCATAACTTTGACTAGGCGAACCTTTGTTGGCAAAGTGATATCTCTGCTTTTGAATATGCTATCTAGGTTGGTCATAACTTTCCTTCCAAGGAGTAAGCGTCTTTTAATTTCATGGCTGCAGTCACCATCTGAAGTGATTTTGGAGCCCAGAAAAATAAAGTCTGACACTGTTTCCATTGTTTCTCCATCTATTTCCCATGTAGTGATGGGACCAGATGCCATGATCTTCGTTTTCTGAATGTTGAGCTTTAAGCCAAACTTTTCACTCTCCACTTTCACTTTCATCAAGAGGCTTTTGAGTTCCTCTTCACTTTCTGCCATAAGGGTGGTGTCATCTGCATATCTGAGGTTATTGATATTTCTCCCAGCAATCTTGATTCCAACTTCTGTTTCTTCCAGTCCATTGTTTCTCATGATGTACTCTGCATATAAGTTAAATAAACATGGTGACAATATACAGCCTTGACGTACTCCTTTTCCTATTTGGAACCAGTCTGTTGTTCCATGTCCAGTTCTAACTGTTGCTTCCTGACCCGCATACAAATTTCTCAAGAGGCAGATCAGGTGGTCTGGTATTCCCATCTCTTTCAGAATTTTCCACAGTTTATTGTGATCTACACAGTCAAAGGCTTTGGCATAGTCAATAAAGCAGAAATAGATGTTTTTCTGGAACTCTCTTGCTTTTTCCATGATCCAGCGGATGTTGGCAATTTGATCTCTGGTTCCTCTGCCTTTTTGAAAACCAGCTTGAACATCAGGAAGTTCACGGTTCACATATTGCTGAAGCCTGGCTTGGAGAATTTTGAGCATTACTTTATTAGCGTGTGAGATGAGTGCAATTGTGTGGTAGTTTGAGCATTCTTTGGCATTGCCTTTCTTTGGGATTGGAGTGAAAACTGACCTTTTCCAGTTCTGTGGCCACTGCTGAGTTTTCCAAATTTGCTGGCATATTGAGTGCAGCACTTTCACAGCATCATCTTTCAGGATTTGGAATAGCTCAACTGGAATTCCATCACCTCCGCTAGCTTTGTTCGTAGTGATGCTTTCTAAGGCCCATTTGACTTCACATTCCAGGATGTCTGGCTCTAGGTCAGTGATCACACCATCATGATTATCTGGGTCGTGAAGATCTTTTTTGTACAGTTCTTCTGTGTATTCTTGCCACCTCTTCTTAATATCTTCTGCTTCTGTTAGGTCTATACCATTTCTGTCCTTTATCGAGCCCATCTTTGCATGAAATGTTCCTTTGGTATCTCTGATTTTCTTGAAGAGATACCTAGTCTTTCCCATTCTTTTGTTTTCCTCTATTTCTTTGCACTGATCGCTGAAGAAGGCTTTCTTATCTCTTCTTGCTATTCTTTGGAACTCTGCATTCAGATGTTTATATCTTTCCTTTTCTCCTTTGCTTTTCACTTCTCTTCTTTTCACAGCTATTTGCAAGGCCTCCCCAGACAGCCATTTTGCTTTTTTGCATTTTTTTTCCATGGGGATGGTCTTGATCCCTGTCTCCTGTACAATGTCATGAACCTCATTCCATAGTTCATCAGGCACTCTATCTATCAGATCTAGGCCCTTAAATCTATTTCTCACTTCCACTGTATAATCATAAGGGATTTGATTTAGGTCATACCTGAATGGTTTAGTGGTTTTCCGTACTTTCTTCAATTTCAGTCTGAATTTGGCAATAAGGAGTTCATGGTCTGAGCCACAGTCAGCTCCTGGTCTTGTTTTTGCTGATTGGATAGAGCTTCTCCATCTTGGGCTGCAAAGAATATAATCGATCTGATTTCGGTGTTGACCATCTGGTGGTGTCCATGTATAGAGTCTTCTCTTGTGTTGTTGGAAGAGGGTATTTGCTATGACCAATGCATTTTCTTGGCAAAACTCTGTTAGTCTTTGCCCTGCTTCATTCCGTATTCCAAGGCCAAATTTGCCTGTTACTCCAGGTGTTTCTTGACTTCCTACTTTTGCATTCCAGTCCCCTATAATGAAAAGACCTGGGGTAGAGGGGCCTAGTTATGTAGATAACCTTCTTTGAAAGAGGTGAGATCGAGGGCACATGCTCTTGGCCAGGCCTTGGCTCTCCTAATGCCTTTGCCGCCCTAGCCAAGGCCCACGCGTGGTCGCATGAGGATCCACTCACTGGAAAACGTAGACAAGGCCCTGCAGTTCCTGAAGGAGCAGCGTGTGCACCTGGAGAACGTGGGCTCACATGACATCGTGGACGGGAACCACCGACTGACCTTGGGGCTGGTCTGGACCATCATCCTTCGCTTCCAGGTGATCCCAAGTGACCCCAGCCCAGCCCAGCCCACCCCCCAGAGGGAGGCCTTAAGAGGTTGTCCCCCACCCACTCATCCAGTCATTCCAGAAATATTCCTAATATGCTCCAGGAAACAACACCATCATTACAATCATCATGTATATAGATTTTACTCTGTTCTAAGCACTTGGCATTTAATATGCACAATAACCCCATAAATTAGATATTATTCATTATACCATTTTACCAACAAGGAAACTAAAGCCCAGAGAGGTGAAGTAATATGCTCAAGGTCACACAGCTGGGTAGTGGAGCTGGAATGGGAATCCAGGAAATCTTGCTCCAGTTCAGCAACAAAATAGACAAATTTTCTGTCTTTATGGGGCAAGACACAGGGAGCAGCAGTAGACAGATAATAAATAAACCCATCAATATGTAAACAAGACATGTGTGGGAAAAGGACCAATTCTCAGCAGAGAAAAAAAAAATAAAGAGTCATGCAGAAAAGAATAGATTATGATAAAGCAGTAATAGGGATCGTATGGACCAGAGAAGGGCTTGGTGAGAGGCTGGTGGCTGAATGATTACGAAGATGAAAGGGAAAAGCATTCCAGGCAGAGGGCACAGCAGATGCAAAGTCCCTGGGGTGGGAATGAACTTGGCTTGTTGCAGGAACAGAAAGACCAGTATGACTAGAGACTAGGAGGCAAAGGAGAGTCAGGGAGGAGATGAGTCAGAAGTGTCGGCAGGACCTAAGTGATCTGTGATTAACAATTTGATCTTATTCTGTCTGAGATGGGGAGAAATTAGAGTTTTATCAAGAGAAAAGGCATCATCAGACTTAGAAATATCTCTCTGGATTGGGGGTCATCACCAAGATTGGGAGCTGGAAGCCCAAGAAAGAGGCTGGAGCTGGACCGGGGTGGGGCATAGGCAGGTGAAGAAGGGGCCAGGTAGGGTAGAGGGGAGTGGACATGCTATAGGGGAGGGGGAGGGGTAGAGAACTGGTGCCCCCACCCTGAACCTGAAGCTGCCTCTCCCATCTCCTCTGTCCCCCCAGGGTGTGGGTGGGGTGTCTCCCAGCCTCAAGCCCTCCAGACCCCAGCAGCCGTGTTTTGTATCCTCACAGATTCAAGTTATCAAGATTGAGACTGAGGACAACAGAGAGACACGCTCAGCCAAGGACGCGCTGCTCTTGTGGTGTCAGATGAAGACAGCTGGGTAAGTCCCCTGTCCTCAGGGGAGCCAGGCCCTCACGTCTGGGCTTCCCTCCCGGACAGGGGTGCAAGGGGCGGCTCAAATCCTCAGCATCAAAAGTTACATCTGAAGTTACCAAACTCTTCCAACCTTGATGTATCACAATCCCGTATCACAGTGTAACCTGTATCACAATCTGGAAGAACTCGGACTCCTCAGGGGAATAATGCCGGGAGGTGGGGGCTGTCCCCAGCCTGCTCCCTTCTCTCCTCCCACCTGGTCCCGCACCTCTAGAGGCCTCAAGTGCACCTGTGTGGGACCCCTGGGCCCGATTCCCAAGCTCTCCCCCACCCCACACCCTTGAAAGTAGCCCCCTCAGCCTAGGAGGTCACACCCAGGGCTCAGACAGCTGGGGTGGGAAGTTCAGGGTCCTGGTATCTTCAGTGGGTTTGAGAAGAGGGGCACAAGACACCGCTGGGCATGCCCCCTGGTCCCACAACTCTCTGTCCTGCTGGGAAGGGCCTGGCCTGAAGCTCAGGTGCCCTCAAGAGCAGCGTGGGGAGGAAGGAGATAGGAGCAGGCATGGATGGATACTGGGCGTTCTGTGTCTCTCGTCCTCCTGGGGCTCCCTGTCTGTCTTGCAGCGCTATCTGTTCTTCCGTGTGTCTGTCTTTACCTCTATATCTGCTTTTCTTTATTCTGATCTCTCCCTCCTCCCCTCTCTTCTCTCTCCTTCCTTCTTCCTTTCCCCACCTCTGTCTCTCTCTCTCTCTGTCCCTCCCTTTTCCTTCTTCCCTCTGCTTCTCTCTCTCTCTTGCTCATCTCCTGTTCCTCTCAATCTCTCTCCCCCCTCCTTCTCCCCATGCCATCTCCATCTCTGTAATCCCTCCGTCCTTCCTTCTTTTCCTCGTATACCTGTGTATCTCCTGTGTCTATCTGCCCATCTGTCTACCTACCTACTTTTCTATCGTTCATCTTTTATCATCCATCTATCCATCCCTCAATCCATCTCTGTCTCTTCCTCCCTCCCTCTTTCCTCTGGACTTTCTCCATCTCTGCCTCTGTCTCTCCTTTCCACCCTGCCAGTTACCCCGAGGTAAACATCCAGAATTTCACCACCAGCTGGCGTGACGGCTTGGCCTTCAATGCCCTCATTCACCGGCACAGGTACCACCTGGCCTGGGGCAGCTCTGCCCTGCACCCTACCCCCATCCTGTCCCTCGGGTGCTCCCCTGTACGTGGATGTGTACAGATGCCACTCACAGACACAGGGCCCACTCCCTTCACCTCTCTGCTTCCATATGCATGTCAATTCACACACATGCTCTTACACATTTACACAGAGATGCACACACACACAGATCCTGTGCACACATGGAGACCTTTATGCCCTCCCATAGATGTGTGCACACCGGCATATACTCATTCACATATATAACTTCTACACGGACCTGCTGCTTGGGTGTTCCCAGGATGGGCAGCTCACTTGTTATGGATGGTCGAATCTGGTGTGTGCACAGTGCCTCCTCCTCTCAGAAAGTTCTCCCTCATAGTGAGCCCCCAAGTCCCCCTTCTGGCTCCCTGCACACCCACCTATTCCTGCTTTAGGGTCTGGTGCCGAGCTGGCTAAGGAAGGGTTCCCAGATAAATTACACCCACATCATGATCCATAACCTGGAGCAGGGCATGGCAACCCACTCCAGTATTTTTGCCTGGAGAATCTCATGGACAGAGAAGCCTGGCCAGCTACAGTCCATGGGGTTGCAAAGAGTTGGACACAACTAAAGCGACTGAGCACACAGGCACGTGATCCATAATAACAAGTCTGTTCATATGACAGATGGAGGAAACTGAGGCCTGAGACTGGGAAGGGACTTGCTTCCGATGTGAAGGAAGCCAGAACCCACATGTACACATTCATGTATATGGGGGGACTCAGCCCCACCTACATGCCCATCAACCCGCAAGCTCTAACTGGAGTCCTGCTAACAATGGGAACATCACTGAGTGTACCCAGCATGTTCTAAGTGCTTTCCAGTAAGTCGTTCAATATTCAGTGAGCCTATAGGCAGAGCCTGTTATTCTCCCCTTTTTACAAAGGAGGAAACGGAGGCACAGGGCAAGACAGTAACTCAGAGTGACAGCCAGGAGAAGACTGGGCTGGGGTTTGAGTCAAGAGGGTGGGCTCTGGACCTCACACTTCCAAGCGCTACACAGTGCAGTACAGAACCCACCCACATAGACACATTAGCGTCATCGTCAGACGTACACGTGAGCTTCCCCGGTGACGTAGAAGGGAAAGCGTCTGCCTGCAATGTGGGAGACCTGGGTTCGATCCCTGGGTCAGGAAGAGCCCCTGGAGAAGGAAATGGCAGCCTACTCCAGTACTCTTGCCTGGAAAATTCCATGGACGAAGGAACCTGGTAGGCTACAGTCCATGGGATTGCAAAGAGTTGGACACGACTGAGCGACTTCACTTTTCTTTACACATGCCCTCACACAGAGCTCGCCCCACAGCTACATGGTGCACAGACACGCACCAGTACACACGGCTTTCCCCTTGGCCGGGTTGTGCGCCTCCTGCCCTCGCCCTGGGTGGGACTCAGACAAGGATGTCTTTTCACCCGTTTGCCCACCGGCTTTGGAGCCTGCCTGCTGCCTGCCTACTCTGTGCCCCTGCCCAGGCCCGATCTCGTGGACTTCAGCAAGCTCACCAAGTCCAACGCCAACTACAACCTGCAGAGAGCCTTCCGCACGGCTGAGCAGCACTTGGGGCTGGCACGTCTCCTGGACCCTGAGGGTGAGCCCTGCACGGCGCCAGCCTGGGTTTCCTCCTGGGGGACTCCCAAATCCAGTGCTGCCCCCAAACTCAACTGCAACACCAGCCCAAAGCCCAAGATCATTTCAAATTTAACTCCCTCCCAGTCCCCACCTCTTCCTCATCAAGAATCCTACCCGCTTCTGGGCGCCATATCTGCTACTTTCTCCTTCTCTGCCTTTTTTTTTTGGGCCACTCTGTGGGACTCGCTGGATCTTAGTTCCCCAATCAGGGATTGAACCTGTGTCCTTGGCAGTGAAAGCCTGTAGTCCTAACCACTGGACTGCCAGAGAATTCCTGTTCATTTCTGTCTCAAACCCAACCCTATCTCCATTCCTGAGTTCAACTTAGCCCTCCTTCCCCAACTCTATCCTTTAAAAAAAAAAAAGTTTTACTTTTGTATTGGGGTATAGGCAATTAACAATGCTGTGATAGCAATAGTTTCAGGTGAACAGGGAAGGGACTCAGCCATACAAATACACATATCCATTCTCCCCCAAACTCCACTCCCATCCTCCGCTCCCATCCAGGCTGCCGCATTGAGTGGAGTGCTATACAGTATGTCTTTGTTGGTTATCTATTTTAAATATAGCAGTCCCAACTCAACCCCATCCTTGGGCTTCCCTTGTGGCTCAGCTGGTAAAGCATCCACTTGCAATAAGGGAGACCTGGGTTTGGTCCCTGAGCTGGGAAGATCCCCTGGAGAAAGGAAAGGCTCTCCACTTCAGTATTCTGACCTGGAGAATTCCATGGACTGTATAGTCCATGAGATCCCAAAGAGTTGGACATGACTGAGCGACTTTCACTTTCAACCCTATGGTTAATCACTTCCCTGCCAAACCCAACCCCCACAACCCCAGCCCCATCCCTAAAGCCGACACCACCCTCAACCCAATCTCCAACACTATCTTCATTCCCATCCCCAGCCCATCCCTATTTCTGCCTGCATCCACAGCTCTGCCCTCATCCCCAGCACCTTCCCATTTTCAGTCTGTCCCCAGCCCCACCCCTGACTTCAACCTCATTCCAAATTCATGATCACACCCAATACCAGCCCCCCATCTCTAGGGTAATGGCCATGATCATACCCAACCAATCCCCTGTATCTGGAATAATGGTTGCTTCCTTTTTCTGAGCCCCTACGGTGTGCCAGGCACACGGCTGGAAATTGTATCAACACTGTCCCTTTCATCTTCACACTGATTCAGTCGGATAGACGTCATCAATCCTGATGGAAAGGAAGGCTCAGAGATGTGGAGTCACTCGTCAGGCATCACACTGAAAACCCAGTAAACAGTACTTTCTGATTCCAGAACTCAGGGACTTAGTCATTCCTCTGCCCTGCCTCTTACAGTGCCTGGCACATAGTGGGTGTTTATTGGACATCAGTTTTATGAGGTAAAGAAGAATCAGGACCAAGTATGATGCTATGCACTCAGTGGGTAAATTGAAATGATCAGATCAGTCGCTCAGTCGTGTCCGACTCCTTGCGACCCCATGAACCGCAGCACGCCAGGCCTCCCTGTCCATCACCAGCTCCCGGAGGTCACCCAGACTCACACCCATCAAGTCAGTGATGCCATCCAGCCATCTCATCCTCTGTCGTCCCCTTCTCCTCCTGCCCTCAATCCCTCCCAGCATCAGAGTCTTCTCCAATGAGTCAACTCTTCGCATGAGGTGGCCAAAATACTGGAGTTTCAGCTTTAGCATCATTCCCTCCAAAGAAATTCCAGGATTGATCTCCTTCAGAATGGACTGGTTGGATCTTCTTGCAGTCCAAGGGACTCTCAAGAGTCTTCTCCAACACCACAGTTCAAAAGCATCAATTCTTCGGGGCTCAGCCTTCTTCACAGTCCAGCTCTCACATCCATACATGACCACAGGAAAGACCATAGCCTTGACTAGGCGAACCTTTGTTGGTAAAGTAATGTCTCTGCTTTTGAATATGCTATCTAGGTTGGTCATAACTTTCCTTCCAAGAAGTAAGCGTCTTTTAATTTCATGGCTGCAGTCACCATCTGCAGTGATTTTGGAGCCCAGAAAAAGAAAGTCTGACACTGTTTCCACTGTTTCCCCATCTATTTCCCATGTAGTGATGGGACCAGATGCCATGATCTTCGTTTTCTGAATGTTGAGCTTTAAGCCAACCTTTTCACTCTCCACTTTCACTTTCATCAAGAGGCTTTTTAGCCCCTCTTCACTTTCTGCCATAAGAGTCGTGTCATCTGCATATCTGAGGTTATTGATATTTCTCCCAGCAATCTTGATTCCAACTTGTGTTTCTTCCAGTCCAGCATTTCTCATGATGTACTCTGCATATAAGTTAAATAAACATGGTGACAATATACAGCCTTGAAATGATAATCAGGATTTATTGAGCTTCTCCTCTATGCCACTATGCGTAGTCTCCACTATGAGTATTCTCTCTCATACTCATAGTGTTCTTAGGTGCCAGGCACTGTGACTATCCTTACTGTAACAATGTGGAAACTGAACTCAGAGCAGTTTGATCTATTTTATTAGGATATTGAGTGAGTAAGTGGTCAAGTTAGGATTCAAGCTCAGGCTGCCTTCAAAGCCCATGTCCTTGACCTCAAACTTCATATACCATTCATATACATAGTTTATGTATTTTTTGAGCTTCTGCTGTGTGCTGGGCATGGCAGGGACAGTGGTAAAAGACAGGCATTGCCCTTGTCCTCATGGAGCTCAAACTCGATAAAGACACAATCTCATAAGGCAATATGTAATTAGAAACTGGACTTCCCTCGTGGTTCAGATGGTAAAGAATCTGGCTGCAATGCGGGACACCTGGGTTCAGTCCTCTAAAGAAGGGAACTCACCCCAGTATTCTTTCCTGGAGAATACCATGGACAGAGGAGCCTAGTGAGTTGCAAAGAGTCAGACACAACTGAGCTACTAACACACACACACACACAGTTATAAATTGTGATATATTCTACAAGGAAATGAAAAGAGGCCACGAGGAAGAATAACAGGAAGAGATCATGTCTAGACAGGATGAACAGGAAGGCTTATTTGAGGAAACTTGAGTGGAGCCCTGAAGAGCAAGTGGGAGTTTGGCACATGGAAAAGGAAACAGTGTTCCAGTCAGTGAGAACAGCAAGTGCAAAGGTCCTGAGGTGGATAGTAGAATGAATGGTGTGTCCAAGAAATCACTATCGGTAATTTCTCCATGGTGGTGTATATGTGTCAGGCACTATTTAATCCACGAAGTAGATCCTCACTGGGCAGATAAAAAAACTGAGGAACAACACGGACTTCCCTGGTGGTCCAGTGGTTAGGACTCCACACTTCTGCTGCAGGATTATGGGTTTGACCCCTCGTCAGGGGACTACGATCCTGCATGCCACTTGGTGTGGTCCAAAAAAAAGACAAACTAAGGAACAGAGAGGTTAGTTATCTTGTCCAAGGTCGCACAGCTAGGAAGACTGAGTTCTCCCAACCTCCACGCAGTATGTTTGATCTCTCTGTCAGAGTGCTCGCCGTCTTGCTCTCTCACTCTCCTTTACCCCTCAGATGTGAACATGGAGGCTCCCGATGAGAAGTCCATCATCACCTATGTGGTCTCTTTCTACCATTATTTCTCCAAGATGAAGGCTCTGGCTGTGGAGGGGAAACGGATTGGAAAGGTACACAGGGCCCAGGAATGGGGTAGGTGGGAGCCTGGGAACCATACGGGGCTGCATCTGTGATGAGACTGACCCCTCTCCCTTCCCCTGCCGGGTCAGGTCCTGGACCAGGTGCTGGAGGTGGGGAAGATCATTGAGCGCTACGAGGAGCTGGCAACCGAGCTGCTGGCCTGGATCCACCGCACCGTGGGCCTCATCAGCAACCAGAAGTTTGCCAACTCATTAAGTGGGGTGCAGCAGCAGCTTCAGGCTTTCACAGCCTACTGCACGCTGGAGAAGCCTGTCAAGTGAGGCCTGGCTCAGCAGGGAGGGTGGCAGGTGGAGATGTGGAGGCAGGGTTCCTGAGCTCAGGCCCCTTCAGGTTTCAGGAGAAGGGAAACCTGGAGGTGCTGCTCTTCAGCATCCAGAGCAAACTGCGGGCCTGCAACCGTCGTCTCTACGTGCCCCGGGAGGGCTGTGGCATCTGGGATATTGACAAGGTGAGGCTGAGGATGTAGGGCAGAGAAGGGGTTGCCCTGTGAGGTTGTATAGGTTGTGCACTGCTCAAGGGATCTCTTCACATTGCAGATGTCATGCATCTGACATCCATTCTGATGGTTTTTCCAGGAGTAAAGGGTCATGAGGAAGCAAGATTTTTTTTTCCAATGTGTGCAAAGGTGCCACAAGTGCTGAGCATGACCTCAGACAGAGAAGCCAAGGCCATTACACTGTGGGGAATTATTGGAGTCTGTTTATTGGCTGCCCCAGGTCTTCACTGCAGCATGTGGGATCTTAGTTGTGGCATGTGAACTCAGTTTCAGTATGTGGGATCTAGTTCCCTGACCAGGGATGGAACCCAGGGTCCCTGCATTGGGAGCGCAGAGTCTTAGTCACTGGACTACCAGAGAAGTTCTGAGTTGTTGGAATCTGACTGCCTCTCTAGGCATGGGGACAACTGGAGAAGGCAGAACATGAGCGAGAGGCTGCCCTCCGGGCCGAGCTGATCCGGCAGGAGAAGCTGGAACTGCTGGCCCAGAGGTTCGACCACAAGGTGGCCATGCGGGAGAGCTGGCTGAATGAGAACCAGCGCCTGGTCTCCCAGGTACAGGGCGAAGGGCTTGGCTCCGGGGGAAAGGGAGAAAGGGAGAGGCTGATGGCCCTGGGACCAGAAAGGGAGACTTCTTGATTTCCTAAGCAACAGAGAAGTGTTGGATTAGTCTCCTAGGTGACAAATGAAGGTGGGATGGGAGAATTGGTTTCCTAAGTGACTGGTGGGGGAGGGATGTGGGCCTGCTCTCCAGGGTAATAGGAGAGTGAGGCTGGTCTCCAGGGTAACTAGAGAGGACAGAATTAGTCTCTTTAGAAATAAGGAGAGTAGTTAATTATCTCTTAAGTGACAAAGGAGGTTGTTATCAGGTGTCCAGTGTAACTCAGAAGGATAGAATTGGTCTCCTAAGCAACAGGATAGGGTAGGCCTGGTCCTCAGTCTCTAAGGAAATGGAAGGATGGGGTTTGTTTCCTGGGTAACAAATTTAGGGTTAGAGATGTAACAGGTAGTGGTGGGGCTGGTCTCCAGGGTAACTGGGGGATGATGAGTCTGGTCTCTAGGGTAAGTGGGGATGGTGGGGCTGGTCTCCAGGGTGACAGGGAAGGTTGGAGATGGTCTCCAGGGTAACGGGGTGAAGAGGTTGATCTCCAGGGTAACAGGGAAGGATGAGACTGTCTCCAGGGTCACAGGGAGTTCAGGGTCACAAGGGTCAGTAACAGGTTAACTGCTGAGTCATTATGGATGAGCATCTGTGGCCTGCCCTGCCCCAGGACAATTTTGGGTATGAGCTGCCGGCGGTGGAGGCAGCCATGAAGAAACACGAAGCCATCGAGGCAGACATAGCAGCCTATGAGGAGCGGGTGCAGGGTGTGGCAGAGCTGGCCCAGGCCTTGGCAACTGAAGGTTACTATGATGCCCGCCGGGTGGCAGCCCAGCGTGACAGTGTCCTGCGCCAGTGGGCCTTGCTGACCGGGCTGGTAGGTGCCCGGCGGACACGGCTCGAGCAGAACCTGGCTCTGCAGAAGGTCTTCCAGGAGATGGTGTACATGGTGGACTGGATGGAGGAGATGCAGGTAGGGGCCAGATCGGGGACCAGAGATGGGGGTGGTATACCTGGAGGGGAGGGAGGGGTCCTTACCCTGAAAGAGTTGTCAAAGATGGAGAGGGAAGAGGAGAGAGACAGAAAGAGGTAACGAGAAAGGGAGACAAAGAGAGTGAAAGATACAGAGAGAGACACAGAGGCAGAGGAAGAATGTATGAGAGACAGACAAATATCCGGAGAAATAGGTAAAAAGACACAGTAGTACAGAGACAATCAGGGACAGAGACAGAGATTAAGTCAGAGGAAGATTGAGACAGTTTCAGAGAAAGAAATCAGAGAAAAAGAGAGCTGGAGAAGCAGACCCAAAGTTATCTCCAGAAATCTATTAAAAAATGGCTACAGGGGACACACAGGAAGATGGAATCCATTTGAGAAAGAGAGAGAGACCTACGGGAGAGAGATAGTTGGATACAGAGCGAGATGGAGATAAGATGATGGAAGCAGAGGGAGAGAGAGATACAGACAGAAGACATGGAGAGAAAGAGATAGGAATCGAGATGGAGGCAGAGAAATATAAACAAGAAAGGGATGAAGGCAGAGAGAGAGACAGAGGCCGGAACTGTGGAGACGATGGAACGTCCAGAGAGACAGAGATGGAGAGAGGTGATGATGGAGACGTGGAGTCTGAGACAGAGATCAGAGTTGAAGATGGAGTAGAGGAGCCAAGGCTGGTGTGGGCGGTGGGTGGAAGCGGGAGTGGCCTGAGGGCTGAGGCCCAGGCTACACTCAGGGCAGCTCTTACTTGTAGGCCCAGCTGCTGTCCCGGGAGTGTGGGCAGCACCTGGTGGAGGCGGAGGACCTGTTGCAAAAGCATGGACTGCTGGAGGGGGACATCGCAGCCCAGAGTGAGCGGGTGGAGGCCCTCAACGCTGCTGCCCTGCGTTTCTCACAGCTGCAGGGTGAGTCTGGGGTTGAGGACTGGGGTGGAGACTTTCAGGGCTTGTGCTAATAGAAGCAGAATGTCAAAAAAAAAAAAGCAGAATGTCTCCTGAGATACAGATGAAGAAGTGAGCTCCCCGTCTTTGGAGGCATCCAAACACCAACTAGGATCACACTCCATCAGGGATATCACATGGGAAATTAGTGCCTTGAGTGCGAGGCTGGCCGACATGACTTCTTCCTGCTTTGAGATTCTGCAGTAATAGTTTACAGTTTTTGAGCATTTGTTATGTGCTAAGCCTTTCACAACGGGGTCTCAGTGAATACCATAAAAAGACTGGATAAGGCAGTTATTGTCAAGGCCTGTTCAGCATCAAGTGATAGAAACTCAATTTCAATTAACTTAAGGAGAACAATTGGGTGATGTAACTGAATGTGTAAGAAGGGTTGAGTTTTGCTTCAGGGATTGCTGGATCCAGGGATAGTTCAATGATGCTTTTAAGACTCCTCCTGTCTCCAACTCTAGTGTTTATGTTTGTGTCACTATTGGGCAGTCCCTCCCCTTGTGGTGTAAATCTGGGACCATCCAGCCCACATTTACATCCCAGCAGCTTCATAGATCCAGCAAGATACAGGCCCCTTTCTCCCAATATTCTGGCAAAAGGCCCAAGGAAAGCTTTTATTAGCCCATGGTGGGTTCCATTCCCACCACTCAGCCAAGCATTATGGCCCGGGGCTATATACATGATCTAATTGGCCACATCTATGTGACATGCTCACCCAGGGCCAAGAGTGGAGTCAGCTCTCTCCAAAGACATCAACTGAGAAGGGGGCAGGGATGGGATGCCATTAGCATAAGCAGGGGCATGGATGCCGATAGGCAAAAACTTAGACTGACTCTAGAAAGGTTCTCGTTTTAGTGATGTCAACACCCTCCAGCTAAAGACCACCAGGAACCCTGCTGTAGTCAAATCAAGCTTGATTTGCATGCATGGGAGTATGGGGACCATGGGGCATCTTAGTAAGAGGATGCTAAGAGGGGCTTATGGTAGGACATGGGCTTGTGTTAGGTGATTTGGAATGATTTAACGTAGTGTATTTTGCTGCAGGTTGGATGCTGTCAGGAAGTGGGGGTAATTAGATGATTGTGCATCTTAATCATTTTTAACCAGGTGGTGGGAGGAACATGATTGGCAGGAGTGGCTTCCCTTGGCCAGGAGTGGTAGGCAGGCAGGTGACTGTCTTGTGGTTTGCACAGTGACCTTGTTTTGTGTGCACTCAGACATGATTGTAGAATGGTCTTGTTTTCGTCTGCATCATGATTGCCGAGTGGTCTTTTTTTTTTTTTGTATAATTTTATCTATTTATTTTTTGGTTGTATTGGGTCTTTGTTGCTGTGCGGGCTTTTCTCTAGTTGTGGCAAATGGGGGCAACTCTCTCGTTGTGGTGCATGGGCGTCTCATTGTGGTGGCTTCTCTTGTTGCTGAGCATGGGCTCTAGGGTGCATGGGCTTCTTTAGTTGTAGTTCCCTGGCTCTGGAGCACAGACTCAATAGTTGTGCCCCATGGGCTTAGCTGTCCTGTGGCATGTGGGGTCTTCTCAGGGCAGGGATCGAACCCGTGTCTCCTGGATTGGCAGGTGGATTCTTTACCACTGAGCTACCAGGGAAGCCCTGCTGAGTGGTCTTGTCTGATGTTTTGTCTTGTGCGACTGTGTATGAGTGCTGACAGCATCAAGACTGCTTTTTTCTTTCTCACTGATGAGGAAACTGAGGTTCAGAGGTGCAGAACTGATAAGAGGGTTTGGAGGCTGATCTACTTCACTTCTTTATCTGGAGCTAAGGCCCTTGGGAATCCTGGTGCATTGTTAGAAAATGAAAAGGCTCTCCAGCTTTCAGGGGCTATCCAGGTGGTGTAGTGGTTAAGAATCCTCCTGCCACTGCAGGAGATGTAGGTTCGATCCCTGGGTTGGGCAGATCTCCTGGAGGAGGAAATGGCAATCCACTCCAATATTCTTGCTTGGAAATTTCCACAGACAGAGGAGACCAGCATGCACACACACTCCAGCCTGCAGGATGGCCAGGGGAGTTTCTCACTCCCATGGGCTGGGATATATCCTGAGAGCAAATGTTGAGGTCTCCTTCCAAGCCCTGGTGCAGGCATCCCCATCCTGGCTCAACCCATCACCAGCCTCACAACCCCAAGAGACGTCAGTCATTTGTCTTCCTTCACCCTTCATTCTTGTAGATGTTTGTCCAGGAGGCTTCCCCTGTCTTTTCCTTGTGAGATCTCAGCGCCTAGTGATAATGCACCAGGAGTGCCGTGGAAACAGCAAAGAGGCTAGTGTAGGGTGTGTGTTGTCATGGTGATGGGAGACAGCAGTGTGTGTGTTGTCATGGTGACGGAAGGCAGCTCTGCCTGCGAAGTGGTCCAGAGTTGGCCTCCTGATGTACCACTTCTTAGCTGATCCTGAGCAAGCAGCTTCCCTCCCTGAGTGTGAGTTTCTTCATCGGTAAGATAGAGCTAAGGAGGATACTGGCCTCATAGGATGGTTGTAAGAACCCAGTGACATTGGGTCAGAGTAAGGGCTGGATACATGGATGCCACTGATGTTTATTATTCAGTTGGGTGCCTTGGAATTTGGGTCAGTTTCAGTGAATGTCCAGCAATGCATAAACCTCACATGCCATCTAGGGCAGTGTTTCTCCCACTGTTGACCCAGTAAGAAATACATTTACCTCATGACCCACAGTTCACAGGCACACGTCCAGACACACAGAGACACAAAGCCTTTGGAAAACAACGCTTCCCCTTACTTCTCATATTTTCTATTCATTCTACTCTATTCCATTAAACAAATGCTGACTGCCACCCATTAAGTTAATTTCACAGTTCTCAAACCAGAGATCCAGGTGTGTGCATGTGTGCTAAGTCACTTCAGTTGTGTCTGACTCTTTACGACCCCGTGGACTGTAGCCTGCCAGGCTCCTCTGTCCATGGGGCTCTCTAGGCAAGAATGCTGGAGTGGGTTTCCATTTCTTCCTCCAGCAGATCTTCCCAACCCAGGGATTGAAACCACGTCTCCTGCCACTCCTCCACTGCAGGCAGGTTCTTTAAGAGGTCCAGGAGGAAGGTGAAATATTTGAAGATAAAAAGGAGTTTAGGTCATCACTGGGTTAAGAGATAAGATGACAGAGGATGAGAGAGGAGAGTCAAAACATAGGTTAAGAATAGAGAGGTTTCATTTTGCCAATTTCTGAAGGAAAAACACTGCGCACTTACACTAACATATAAAGATTCTAGGATTCTCTGAGTCTCTGATTCCATTCCTCATTCAGTCAGTAAGTCACCGCTTTCACTAAGCGACTGCTCTGGGCTCCACCATGTGCTGGGCAGTGGTAGGAACATGGTCGGATGGAGACAGCCCGGGTCTTGTCCTTATGAGGCTCCCACCGCAATGGGAGAGACAGAATGTTCGCAACAGCCCAGAGAGGTCAGAGGTGGGATGAGGGAGTCACAGGCAGAGTGGCCCGCGCTGGGATGGGGAAAACAAGCCTGGGAGAGCCTATTAAGGTGCCTGCTCCAGATTTGTGTTGGGTAAGGCTGCCAGGAGGAGGGGACGCATAACCTGACATCTGGTAAAGTCGGGCCAAGGACTCAGCCGATAGCCTGTACCACGCTCTCTTGAGCGGCTCCTCGTCCGTGCCCAACCTGGGATCTCCCCCTTTCCGTGGCCCAGGTTACCAGCCCTGCGATCCGCAGGTCATCTGCAACCGCGTGAACCACGTGCACGGCTGTCTGGCGGAGCTGCAGGAGCAGGCGGCCAGGCGGCGCGCGGAGCTGGAGGCCTCGCGGAGCCTGTGGGCGCTGCTGCAGGAGCTGGAGGAAGCTGAGAGCTGGGCCCGCGACAAGGAGCGCCTCCTGGAGGCGGCGGGCGGCGGCGGCGGCGCGGCGGGCGCAGCGGGCGCGGCGGGCGGCGCACACGATCTGTCCAGCACCGCGCGCCTCCTGGCGCAGCACAAGATCCTGCAGGGCGAGCTGGGCGGGCGGCGGGCGCTGCTGCAGCAGGCCCTGCGGCGGGGCGAGGAGCTGGCCGCGGCCGGTGGCGCCGTGGGCCCGGGCGCCGAGACGGTGCACCTGGCGGGCCTGGCGGAGCGCGCGGCGAGCGCGCGGCGGCGCTGGCAGCGGCTGGAGGAGGCGGCAGCGAGGCGCGAGCGGCGGCTGCAGGAGGCGCGGGCCCTGCACCAGTTCGGCGCGGACCTCGACGGGCTCCTGGACTGGCTTCGCGACGCCTACCGCCTGGCAGCCGCGGGCGACTTCGGCCACGATGAAGCGTCCAGCCGCCGCCTGGCCCGCCAGCACCGCGCGCTCACTGGGGAGGTGGATGCGCATCGTGGGCCCGTGGGCGGCCTGCGGCGTCAGCTGGCGACACTGGGGGGAGCCAGCGGCGCCGGGCCCCTGGTGGTGGCACTGCAGGTGCGCGTGGTGGAGGCCGAGCAGCTGTTCGCCGAGGTGACCGAGGTGGCTGCGCTGCGGCGCCAGTGGCTGCGCGATGCCCTCGCTGTCTACCGCATGTTCGGCGAGGTGCACGCGTGCGAGCTGTGGATTGGGGAGAAGGAGCAGTGGTTGCTGGCCATGCGCGTGCCCGATTCCTTGGACGACGTCGAGGTGGTGCAGCACCGGTGAGCGCGCACCGGTGGGACTCCTGGTCCCCTTTTCCCGCACGCAGTCTCGATTTCCTTGATTCAGCAATTTCCCCATGTTCACACACTTGGAACCAGTGTGTGTGCGCGCTTAGTTGCTCAGTCGGGTCCGACTCTTTGCGACCCCATTGGACTGTACAGCCCACCAGGCTCCTCTGTTTCCCAGGCGGAAATAGTGGGATGGGGTTGCAATTCCCTTCTCCAGGGGATCTTCCCAGCAAAATGGGAATGATATTTACTGGTCCCGACCTCATGCGCTCCAGGAGAACAGTAAATGTGCAAAGTAGTTAGCAAATGCCTGGGTCCAGAGAGCATTCCAGGGGCGTTTGCTGCTATTCCTGTGAGACTTATAGTCACTTGGCTATATTAACCTCCAGAGATGGCCCAGCATGATCCCTCCCCCGGGACTCCCATCCCTAGATGGGAAGGATGTTACCCCTTGCATAGATGTTACTTCCCCAGCTAATAAAACTGCTCTGACCCTTGTCACTTTCTCTTCCCTCACCTCACTTTACATTTCTTCATAGCAGTTACCACCCTGGGACATATTAGATACTGATTTATCTGTTGGCAGATTTAGAGATGGGTCATTAAGTCCGTGGATGGACCCTCTGCACCCCTCTCTCTGAGCGTATTCATCCATCCACTCATTCAGTGGATACTTATTGAGCCCCTGCTCTGTTCCAGGCCTTGGGCTGGGCATTGCTGGAAATACAGGCCTGGTCCCTGCTGTTACTGTGCCCACAGTTACCCAAGCCACAGCCTTGGACATTGTTTTAAACAAGGGAAGACCATAGCCAGCTTAAAATGGTTCTCCCTGGCTGCCACATAGAGGGTGGGCTGGAGGGGTTTAGAACGGTGGCTGGGAGCCTAGAGAGGCAGCTAGGGTGGGGGCGCAGGTAGGAGAGGACAGGACTGGATCAGGGCAGGAACCCAAGAGGACAGGCCATGGGGGCAGACAGGCTTGGGGGAGTATTTGTCCAAAACAGAGCCCAGGGCTCTGGCCTAGGGGAAATGCTGGGGTTGAGGGGTGGGGGAGGAAGGGAAGGGAGTTGTCCCTGGGATGGAGACCCAGAGGGAGAACAAACTAGGGGAGATGTTGAAGCGAGTGTGAGTCACAGCACAGAGCCCAGACAAAGAGCACAACAGGCTTTAAGGTAGGGGACAAGCTCAAAAGGGATAATGTTGAGGCTGGAAACAGATGTGGGACTGATGGGCTCAGGGGCAAGGACGGAAGCTGTGGGAGTGGGTGAGATGGACCAGGCAGGATGTGAGGGAAAGCTGAGAGGGCCCAGGGCAGAGCCCTGAGGGACCTAACACTTAAGTGGCAAGTAGAAGAAGAGGAGCCAGCAGAGGAGCCTGAGGAGATGAGGTTCAGAGGAGAACCAGGAGAAGGTCCCCACGGTCCAGGCCTCACTGATTGTGTCCATCCTTCTTCCGCAGATTTGAGAGTCTGGACCAGGAGATGAACAGTCTGATGGGCCGTGTCCTGGATGTGAACCACACGGTTCAGGAACTGGTGGAAGGAGGACACCCCAGCTCAGATGAGGTGCGTTCCTGCCAGGACCACCTCAACAGCAGGTAAGTGGAGCCTGGGGCTGGAAGTCCTCCTGAGTCCCAGGCCAGTTCTTCCTATCATTCTTTTCCCCAGTCACTCAACTATAGAGGTCAAGAATGTGCCCTTTCAAATTCCTGAGATGATAAGGTTGTTGTTGTTCAGTCGACCCCCTGGATCACAGCACCCTAGGCTTCCCCATCCTTCACTATCTCCCAGAGTTTGCTCCAACTCATGTCCATTGAGTTGGTGATGCTATCCAACCAGCTCATCCTCTGTTGCCCTCTTCCTCTCCTGCCCTCCATCTTTCCCAGTATCAGAGTCTTTTCCAATGAGTCAGCTCTTCGAATCAGGTGGCTAAAGTGTTGAAACTTCGGCTTCAGCATGAGTCCTTCTAGTGAATTAGGGCTGCGGGCCGCCTAGTAAATTAGCAAAATCTTGAAAAAAAAAATGATAATGCCCAGTGTTAGCGATGATGTGGTAAATTGAGGATAGAATACATTTCAGTGGGCTTTTAATTTACTTGTTCAGAAATGATTTATTGAGAATCCACTAGCTACCAGGAATTTTTCTAAGCACTTTTTTTTTTTTTAATCTCCCAGTATCCCAATTGCCATAGTAAAGTTTCCAGCATTCAGAACTCTTTAAGAATAGTAACCAATTAAATCTTTCCCCCTAGAACACTATAAGTAGCTCTTGCAAGGTAGGATTCATAGATGAACACACAAATCCAGAGAGGTGAATTCCTTATCCAGGATTACTCAATCTAGTAAGCAGGAGTCAAACCCAGTTCTACCTGAATCCAGAGCTGAGGCCCTTGACCACATATTGCAGTCTTCCCAGCAACTCTGTGGGGGTGTAAATACCCATATAAGAAAGGAGGAAACAGGAGCTCAGAGAGGTAAAGGTGGCCTAAGTTCCCATAGGAAATTAGGTGGGGATCAAGCCTGAATTTGAAGTTGAATGTCTGACTCCAGACTGTGCCCTTAACTGCTGTGCTGTGAGATCCCAATATCCAGTGATTTCCAAGCCTCTGTATCCTCAACAATCCCAGGGCACCAGGGCCTAAAAAGATAATGACAGCTAGTGATTTATGGAGGAGAAGGCAATGGCACCCCACTCCAGTACTCTTGCCTGGAAAATCCCATGGGCGGAGGAGCCTGGTGGGCTGCAGTCCATGGGGTCGCTAAGAGTCGGACACGACTGAGCTACTTCACTTTCACTTTTCACTTTCATGCATTGGAGAAGGCAATGGCAACCCGCTCCAGTGTTCTTGCCTGGAGAATCCCAGGGACGGGGGAGCCTGGTGGGCTGCCGTCTATGGGGTCGCACAGAGTTGGACACGACTGAAGCGACTTAGCAGCAGCAGCAGTGATTTATGGCAGTTAGTGAGATGATGCACCAGTGCTTTAGCCACAAGAACTCATTAAACACCTAGTGAAGCGGACATAATTATCTGCCTTTTTTCAAATGAGAAAACAGAGATGAAAATGATTTGCCCAAGTTCACGTGGTGAATCTGGCCAGAGCAGAATTTGAACTTGAGCCCTTCTGATTTCAGAGTCCTAATCTCTGCCCTTGTGCTGTGTCCATTCTAGAGGGGACAGAGAGAGAGTTAAGAAATAAACAATAAAAGAACAAGATATTTGGAGAATTGTAAAGATTCATGCAAGGAAACCAAACCAGTCAAACCTAAAGGAAGTCAACCCTGAATATTCATTGGAAGGACTGATATTGAAGCTGAAGCTCCTATGCTTTGGCCACCTGATGCAAAGAGCCGACTCACTGGAAAAGACCCTGGTGCTGTGAAAGATTGAGGGCAGGAGGAGAAGGAGATGACAGAGGATGAGATGGTTGGATGGCATCACTGACTCAATGGACATGAGTTTGAGCAAACTCTAGGAGATAGGGAAGGACAGGGAAGCCTAGCCTGTTGTGGTCCAGGGGGTCACAAAGAGTCGGACACGACTTAGCGACTGAACAACAAGACAATGCAGGAAATAGAGTGACCTGGTAGGGCATAACTGGAGCTTGGGGGTGAGTTTAGATCGTGTCATGACATTTTGAACTGGGCCCTCAAAGAGGATGAAAAGGATCTAGCCACAGGAAGAATATAAGTGGGGGAGGGGAGGGAGGGTAAGCATTCCAGGCCAGGAGCACAGCCAAGGCAAAGGCCCTGAGGCATAAAGGGGCTTGATGTGGTCCTGGAGTGTATCCCCACTCCTAGCTAGCAGGTACTGTTTGAAGTGCTTCATGAATCATATCAATAACTCATTTGACCCTCACTGTACCCCTGTGAGGTCGGTACTGTGCTATGATTGTGTGCATTTTACTGGTGGGGAAATGAGGCACAGAAAATGTTGCCAACCAAAGGGTACACAGCCCAGACCTGACTCTGAGCTTACACTGTCCGAAAGTATCATCACTTGCTTAAGGGCACAGAACAAATTTTTAAAAAAAGGTCTTTTGACGGTGCCTACAGATCTTAGTTCCTTGACCAGGGATCAGACCTGTGCTCACTGCACTGGCAATATGGAGTCTTAACTACTGGACCATGAGGGAAGTCCCATAAATTTATTTTAGGATAAAATAGGTTTGACTCAGCACCTGCCTTATAGTACATGCTCAACTACTATTTATTGCATCCAAAATATCATCTGACGTCATAAGCCAACAGATTTGACATGCTTTGGTTCCAGAACCCTTTGCATGCTTAAAAGCAATTTAAAGACCCCCAAAGAGCTTGATTAATGGGTTATATCTGTCAGTATTTACTATATTAGAAGTTAATACTGAGTAATGTAAAATAGTAAGTCGTTAAAATAACAATAATAAACTTACTATGGTAACATAACTTTTTATATGAAAAAGTGACAATTTTTCAAAACAAAAAAAATGTAGCAAGAAGAATGGTGCTGTTTTGCATTTTTAAAAAATTATTATTTACTTTGTCTGTGCTGAGTCTTTGTTGAGGTGAGAGCTTCTCTAGTTGCCTATGTGGGATCTTAGTTCCCCCACCAGAGATAGAACCTGGCCCCTTGCATTGGGGGCTGGGCGTCTTATCCATTGGACCAGCAGGAAAGTCCCTGTTTTGCATTTTTGCACATCTCTTCAATGTCTGGTTTAAGAGAAGGCAGCTGAGTACTCAGGTCTGCTTCTGCAATCAGTCTTTTTCCTGTAGCTTCTGGAAATCTCCACAGTACACTCGGCACAGAATGAAAGTGAAAAGGCAAATAGCGTCTTAGCATTTTGATGAAGATAGCTTTGCCCTCGCTCAGGTTACATTTTGAGAACCGCTGTTCTAAGCAAATGTGCCCGGCAGAGTCCATTTTACACAGGCAGGAACTGGGGCTCAGGGAGATAAGGATGACATTCCAAGGTCACACAGTGGCTGGGTTCCACCCAGGGTCATGGGCCCTCCGCACCCAAGGGGGGGGGGGGCGGTCTCCGTCTTCCTTACACTGCCCTGCTTCTCCTGGGCAGGTGGAACCGCATCGTGGAGCTGGTGGAACAGCGAAAAGAAGAGGTGAGCGCGGTGCTGCTGGTGGAGAACCACGTGCTGGAGGTGGCAGAAGTGCGCGCCCAGGTGCGCGAGAAGCGGAGGGCTGTGGAGAGCGCGCCCCGGGCGGGCGGCGCCCTGCAGTGGCGCCTTAGCGGCCTGGAGGCGGCTCTGCAAGCGCTAGAGCCGCGCCAGGCGGCCCTCCTGGAGGAGGCGGCCCTGCTGGCTGTGCGCTTCCCGGCTCAGGCTGCGCGGCTGCATCAGGGTGCGGAGGAACTGGGCGCCGAGTGGGGCGCTCTGGCCAGCGCGGCTCAGGCCTGTGGCGAGGCGGTGGCGGCGGCCGGACGCCTGCAGCGCTTTCTGCACGACCTAGACGCTTTCCTGGACTGGCTGGTGCGCGCCCAAGAGACGGCGGGCGGCGGCGAGGGGCCCCTGCCCCGCAGCCTGGAAGAGGCGGACGCGCTGCTGGCGCGCCACGCGGCGCTCAAGGAGGAAGTGGACCAGCGAGAGGAGGACTACGCGCGCATCGTGGCTGCCAGCGAGGCGCTGCTGGCGGGCGACGGCGCGGAGCTGGGCCCGGGCCTGGCACTCGACGAGTGGCTGCCACACCTCGAACTTGGTTGGCACAAGCTGCTCGGCTTGTGGGAGGCGCGCAGGGAGGCGCTGGTCCAGGCGCACGTCTACCAGCTCTTTCTGCGCGACCTACGCCAGGCTCGAGCGGTGCTACGCAACCAGGTGCCCGCTTCGGGGGTTGGCACATGTGGGTCTCTGAGGCCGCAGGGGATTTCGGGAACAGAAAACTCTATGGAGGAGTGTGTTTGCGGGGACCACTGGGTTCCTGGCGTACCTCATGCTGCGGGGGTGGGGGGTGGGGCGCGGGTATCTGGTGTGAATAGCTGGGTTTGTGAATAATCCGGTGTGAACAAGGGTGGGTGTGTGTATAACAGAATTTGAGTATTACGATGGGGAGTAGGGTGTCTTAGTCTGGTAGAGGTGACTAAGAGTTTGTGGACTGTTCTGAGTGAGTAATGCACTTGGACGTTCTTTGGAGTGACTTCCTGGGTTTGTGGGTTATCTGGAAGGAAATAAGAGTATGAGTTTGATTGGTGGTGGTTAATGGGGTTTAAAGAAGCTCTTGGGGTGGATAACAGGATGAAGGTTATGGCAGGAAGGTTCAGGTTGAGGGATTCTTGTGGTCAGTAAATGATTGCGGATTATGTGGCTGTGGGGGCCTAAATTAGCAGACTATCATCTTCTTGGGAATGGCAGATTGTCTGCATAGGGTCACTGCATTTATTATGGCTTGAGGAATCAAGTGCCATGGTTATCTGGGAACAGCTGATCTAATTCAAGGATCTTTCGGAGATGGGAACCAAGTTTGAGGATTTGGACATGATAAAAACACCTAGTTTTCAGATTATCCAAGAGTAGGTACCAGCTTTTAGGAATCATTTTAGAAAACATGGACTTCCCAGGTGGTGCTACTGGTAAAGAATCTGCCTGCCAATGCAGGAGATGCAAGAGATGAGGGTTCAGTCCCTGGGTTGGGAAGATCCCCTGGAGGAGGAAATGGCAACCCACTCCAGTACTCTTGTCTGGGAAATCCCATGGACAGAGGAACCTGGCGGGCTATAGTCAATGGGGTCACATAGAGTCAGACAGGACTGAGTAGGGGCACCTGTTGGAAAGCATGACAGCCTGTGCTGGTGTCAAGAGAGCTGGCTTAGACGGAGGATGAGCTGGAGGAGCAGACAGCAGGCCCCTGGGATCATGAGGTTACTAAACACTGCAGCTGAGGTGGCCTTGAGACACTCATTCTGACCCACCCATATTACCAGTTAGAAAGCTAACCCCAGAGAGGGAAGGAACTTCCTTGAAGTCACATGGCACCTGGTAAGTCTTCATCAATTAATCAAATACTTACGGAGTGCCTACGCTATATCAGGTGCTTTTCTGGAGCTGAGCACAGAAGAAACAGAACACAAAATCCCATCCTCATGTGGCTGGCATTCATATGTGTGTGTGTGTGTCTGTGTGTGTGTGTGTCTGTGTGTGTCTGTGGAGGAGATGGAGGAGATGATAAAAAAGTAACTGCATATATAATATCATGTCAGACATATGCTATGAAAGGATTTCCTAGGTGGCTCAGTGGGAAAGAATCCACCAGCCAAGCAGGAGACTTGGGTGCACTCCCTGGGTCGGGAAGATCCCCTGGAGAAGGGCATGGCAACCCACTCCAGAATTCTTGCCTGGAAAATCCCATGGACAGAGGAGCCTGGCGGGCTACAGTCCATGGGGTTGCAAAGAGTCAGACACAATTTAGGGATTAAAGAACAACGACAAATATGCTGTGAAAAATAATAAAGCAGAGTAAAGAGATAGCTGGGGGAGAGGGGAGCGTGGAGAGGATGATACTTTTGACAGAAGGTCAGAGACCTGAGGAATGTGAAAGAGCCAGCATGGGGATATCTGGAGGGAAGAGCATGGGGATATCTGGAGGGAAGAGCATGGGGATATCTGGAGGGAACAGCATGGGACAAGGACCTGACGTGGGGCCATGCCTGGCACACTCAATGCTAGAACCTAGTGAGCAGGGGAGAGCAAAGTGGAGGCTGGGCAGGCTGGCAGCCCCCCAGGTCCTGGATGGAGCAGGGCAGACCGGAGCCTCCCCTGTCCTCCGTTCCCAGGAGATGGCACTGTCAGGTCAGGAGCTGCCGGGCACCGTGGAGTCGGTGGAGGAGGCGCTGAAGCGGCACCGCGATTTCCTCACCACGATGGAGCTGAACCAGCAGAAGATGCAGCTGGCCGTGCAGGCCGCCGAGGGCCTGCTGAGACAGGGCAACGCCTACGGGGAGCAGGCCCAGGAGGCTGTGACGCGGCTGCTGGAGAAGTAGGTCCTTCAGACCCCAGGGGCCTGGGGTCTGGGATTCAGCACAGAGGAGGGGTGATGAGGCCCAGAGTTCCCTTTCCTTCCATCACATTTCTGCTTCTCTCTGTTCTTTTGGCCGAGCCATGAGGCTTGTGGGATCTTGACCAGGGATCGAACTTGTGCTCCCTGCAATGGAAGAGCTGAGTCCTAACCACTGGACCTCCAGGAAATTCTCTCCCTGTCTCTCTCTGATTAATTCCATATTGCTTTAGATTTGATTTAAATTGATGTTGGTGAAAAGGTAACTTGTGGTTGATAACCCCAAAGCTGCAGAAGTCTGTACTGTGAAAAGTTTCTCTGCCAAGCCTGCCCTCAGCCTGGAATAGCGGGACCGCTTGTTACACTGTTAGCATCTACTGTGTGTCAAGCACTATTCTAGGCCCTGGGCAAAACAGCAATCCTTCCCTTCCCAAGAAATATCCCAGCCCTCAAGCAGTGACAGGGAAGCCTGGTATGCTGCAGGCTGTGGGGTCAAAAAGAGTCACCATGGGGTCGCAAAGAATCGGACACCACTTAGCAACTGAACAACAGCAGCACCAAGCAGAGTCCTTTACAGGATTTCCTTCAGGCCTGCTTCTTTCTGTCTGTCATCGCTGTTTCTACTCATCCTCGTGACCCCAGCTTTCTCCTCTCTGGCATGAGTGAGGCCAGAGGAGAGCCTAATACTGCTCTGTCTTTTGTCTCCTGATGGAAATCATACCCCATCCCTCCACCACTGTCCAGAGTCCTGAGACCCCAGCACCTCATCTGTTTGGATCTAGCATCCTTTTTTCCCTAAATTCATTTGGGAAATGAATGGTGGAGTTTCCTAAAGGAAACTTGTATGGGGATTCTCATCCTGAGGAAACAAATTAATGATCTAGTGTCCCCAACTCCAGGCCTGGCACCTTCTTTCTTTTGCTCCATGTTTTTTTTTTTTTTTTAATTGTATTAGCTTTATTTATTTATTTATTTGGCTGTATCAGGTCTTAGTTGCCACACACGAGCTCTTCACTGCACGGCTCAGACTCTCCAGTTGTGGCACACAGGCTTCGTTGCTCCAAGGCATGTGGGAATCTTAAGTTCCCTAACCACGGATCGAACTCAAATCCCCTGCATTGCAGGGCAGACTCTTAACTGCTGGACCACCAGGGAAGTCCTTCACATTTCTTGATATCTACTCACCGCCAGCCTCTGCAGAATCAGGAGGAGGAGGAGCCTGGAGGGCTGTTCTTTTGAGTCGCACCTTTCTTCCTTTGAAGTCATTACTTGCTTCTTTCGTTCTATTGTTTATTCATTTATTCTTCAGCCAATTAAACAGGGACTGAGTCCATGCTGTGTTCCCAGCTCCATGCGGGGCAGTGCCGGGCATCCCCTAGTAATTGGGTCAGAACACGATTCCATTCCTCACAGAGCTCTCATGCCATCTGGCAAGGATGGGCAAGAATGGTCAGGGCCAGGCTGGGGGAAGCATGGGCAGAATGGGCAGGTCCAGGATGGAAGAGGTGCAGGGGTCTGAGGGAGCCCTGGGGTCAGACAGGGCCAGGTCCCAGTTCCAGCTCTGCCTGTCAACCTGTGAGATTCAGGGCAAGTCACTTCTCTCTCTCCATGGGGCTCACCTCGCCTGGAACCTAGCCCTGCCCTGCGTGAAAAGATATTCTTGCATTTTGTCTGCATTTGGCACATGAGGCTCAGAGAGGGGAACAGACTGGCCAGAGATCACAGCTGTTTTCTCACCCTCCAGGAGACAAAGGGTTTCTCTCATCCCTGGGACAAGTTGGCTGGTGAAGGCCTGGAGGGACTGAGTTCAGTTCCATTTCAGAGGCATTTCCTGTTTCCTGAGCTGAATCTGGGCAGGAGCGAGTCCATATTCTGCTTGTCTCTGGCTCTTCATGTTCCTCCATTCAGCTGTGTGCTCAGTTATCTTTGTAACTTCCTCTCACATACTCCATCTCTTTGCCTCCGTCTCTCTGTAATCTATGTATCTCTGTTTCCTTCTCTCTCCCTACTTTTTCTACTTATATCTACATCTGTCTTTTCTGCTGCCTCTCTTTTTCTCAGACATTTTACTTCTGTTTCTGCCTTCCCTCTTTCTCTCTGCCTGTCTCTCTTTCTCTTTTAAAATTAATTAATTTTTGGCTGTGCCGGGTCTTCATTGCTGTTCATGGGCTTCTCTTGTTGCAGAGAATGAGCTCTAGGGAGAGGGCTCAGTAGTTTCGGCACATGGGCTTAGTTGCTCCGTGGTATGTGGAATCTTCCTGGCCCAGGGATCAAAGCTGTGTCCCCTGCATTAGCAGGCAGATTCTTAACCATTGGGCCACGAGAGAAGTCCCCTCTATGTCTCTCTTGCTTTCTTTCACTCATCAAATGTGTATCGAGCACCTACTGTGTGCCAGGCCCCTTTTTTAGGTATTGAGGAATACAGGGGTGAGAAAAACAGATAAAAATTCCTGCCCTCGTGGAATGACATCCTATGGGGGAGATGGGATAAATACTGGATATATACAGTGTGTTGGATAGTGTTAAGTGCAAAGGAGAACGTTAAAGAAGAAAAGAAAGCCAGAAAGTGTTGGGCAGCAGTCAGGAGGGGTCTTGCTAAGAAGGTGACATTTAAGCACACTTTGAGGGGAAGAGCGTTCCAGGCAGAGGAAACAGCCAATGCCAGCCAACAGTCTGAGCTGGGAGTTGTTTGTTCAAGGCACAGCAAAGTGGGACCCTTTCAGCCCTCTTTGCCAGGCCTCTTGGGCGCTTTGCCTGCACTGCCGGCAGGAGGCCAGGCTGCCTGGGGCTGTGATGCCTGCTGGCTCCAGGTTGGCGGGGCCTGGGTGCAGCCTGGCCAGTTCACTTAGACAAGGGGCCTGCCTCTCTTTGCCTCCCTACGGCTCCAGCCCTGCTCTATCCATGCCCTGCTTTCATCCCTCTTTCCAGCTCTGTTGCAGCCTTCTGTCTGGCTGGCTGTGTCTTACTGGTGGTATCTTGCCACTTCTCTACCTGTCCCTTTCTGGGCTCTCCCTCCCAAGACTCCCTCAGCCACTTTCTTTCCCTCTGCTTCCTTGTCTATGGTGGTCTCTTGCTCTCTGTCTCTCTGGCGCTACCCCTGCTTCATTTCTTTCCCTTTTCTCTATCTTTTCCTATTTTCTCTATCTCTGGGCCTCGTTCTCGGTCTCTCCTGAGTCTCTGTCAATCACTCTTTCTCGAGGTCTCTGTTTCTCTCTGTCTGGTCTTGTCTGTGTTTCTGATTGTCTCTCTAGGTCCCTGCATCCTTCTCTGTCTCTCTGAGTCAATCTACCTCTCCCTCCTGATCTTTCTCTCCAGATGTGTCTTGTTCTCTAAGTTTTTGTGTCCCTCGGTGTCTCTTACTCTGTCTGTAGATCTCTGTTATCTCTCTCTGTGGGGTTGTGTCTCTCTAAGTGTCTGTATTTCTTTCTTTCCAGATATCTACCTGTCTCTGTCCCTCTCTCCCTCCCCCTCTGTCCTCTCCAGCTCTGTCTCTGGCTTTGCCGGCACTGATGTTTCTTTGCCTTCCTCGCATCCCCACATCGCTCTCTCCTCTTCCTCGCTCGTACATATGCCCCAGGTTCCTAGCCCTGCCAAGTTCGATGCCCTCACAGCCCTGCTGCTAGCGCCCCAAAACTCAGGCTTCCCCCAACTCCTATCTCCTCATCCCCAGGAGCCAAGAAAATCAACTACGGGCCCAGCAATGGATGCAGAAGCTACACGACCAGCTTGGGCTGCAGCACTTCCTCCGAGACTGCCACGAGGTAGGAACTCTAGCTGAAATCCAGCTGTGCTGGGCACTGGGACTTCTTCGCTAGGGAGGGAAGTGTTCCAGAGCAGAGGCGTGGTGGGGGCAGGGACGCCCCGTCTAAGTGGGTCGCGGAGCGATGTTCACCTGGCACCGCCAGGAGGCGTGCGCATTCTGGCCTCAGTGCGCATGCTCTTCACGTCTCTCCGCCCACGCGGGCGCGGGGCGGGGCCTTGGGCCCCCTGGCAACGGCGCGCGTCCGCGCCTAAGAGTCCCGCGGGGACGCGCGCTGATCTCACCTTACCCGCAGGAGATTTGTGAGAAGTGCTTTGCTGGGGAGAGGGACCAGAGACAAGGAGAGGAGTATGCGGGGAGGCACGGGTGGACCAGAAATCCAGAGCGCAGCTTCGGTCAGAGGTGGTCCAGGACCAATACTTCACCCTTTTAAAAGTGTCCAGGAATCAAGCTCTGCCCCTTTGGAGATGATCTGCACACCCATTAGGATCTCCCCAAAACAGAGGTGGTCTAGATCCCTTTCTTCATTAGAGACGACTCAGGAGATAATGTTGCTTTTCTCTCCTTCCCTTGCATTCTATAGAAACTATGCTGGATTCTGATCCCATAAGAGATGGACCCATGAGAGATGGCCCAGTAAACATTTTCCTAATCCCAAACAGAGATGATCCTGGTCTCACCTATCTACCTGACCCGGGATAATTAGCAACCCCTCCACGAAGACACAGTACAAGTTTTCTGCAACCAAAGATGGTTCAGGAACCAGGTCCCCGTCCCCCCAGTCAAAGATGATTTGATTCCCGCCATGGTGAACCCCTGTGTTCCACTCCCCCCGCCCCCCGCCTCCCCCATGAAATGGTTAAGGGCTTCCATCCTCTCCTCCCAACTCAAGTTCGTTAGAGATGGGTCTGGGACTCGAACTCACTAGAGATAGGTTTGGGTACCCCCTGTCCCCTGCCTTTTTCCCACTGGGAGAGTATTCTGGACTGAAGTCTTAAATAAGAGTCCAGGCCCCCTCCCACATTTTCCACTCCTGTATATCTGAGATAGCCAGGAATCTGAGCCCCTTCCCATCAGAGATGATTCAGAAGCTCAGCCCCCCTCACATCGCTGGGGTTAGCCAGGCTCCAGCCTATCCCCCAGCCCCTCTCCGCCGCTGTTTGGCCCTGGAGCCCCTTCCCCCTCTCGTTAGATTGTTCTGGACCAAGCCCAATCATCTGAGATGGCGCAGAACCCCCGCCCCCCACCTCACGCTTTAGGGAGGGTGATGATTTCTTCTCCACCCGCATCTGGGGCCCGGTAGGGAGGCGGGCACCGAGGCAGGCAGGGGGCGCGCGCGGGCGGGCGCGTTGCCGCGGCGCGGGGGCGGGGGAGGGGGCGCGCGTCCGCCGGAGACTCAGCCGTCACCACCGCTGCCGCCGCCGTCGCAGTGGAGGGACGAGAACCCGCCCGCCCGCCGCAGGGACGCCCCATCAACGCCTCCGCCACTTCAGGTCTCGGGGGCGCCCAGGGGAGGGGGCTGATGCGCGCCCCCGCTGAGGCGGGCGGGTGGGGGGGGTAGGGGGCTTGGGCGCGTGCTCGCCCGCCCGCCGCGGGAGGGAGGGAGGGGGCGTAGGCGGCGTGGGGGTGGGTCGGCTGGGCGCTGGGACCCCAGCCGCGGGGAGGGGCCCAGATGCCGGGAACTGTCCGCGGTGCTGCTGCGGGTGGGACTGAGGGGCCGGGTCCCAAGGGATAGTATCGGAGACACGGAACTTCTAAGGCTACTCCTGGGGTAGTGTGGCTTTGCCCTGGGATCAAGGGGGTCCCAACCTCTCTAGGGTCCTCTTCTCTGGGTAGTGGGGCATCTGAGATTTGCGCTGAGGTTGGGGGACTCTCAACCTTTGAAGGGATTCTTCCCTGGTTCTTGCGGAATCTGAATTAGCCTTAGCAGATGGGGGCGAGTCACTTTTGCCGGGATCTGCCTTGGGCGATGAGGGTCTTGGACTTGCTCTGGGTTTGGAGTGCTCCGACTTTGGGGGCTTTTTCCCCAAGTTATTTGGGACTCTGGCTTTGCCTTCAGTGATGGGTGGTCAGTCACTTTGGGGAGGCTTTACTTTGATGACGGAGTACCTCTCCTTCAGGGTCTTTGCTTTCCCTGTGAGCTGTGACTGCCATTGGCAAACTCTACCCTGCTTATGTGGGGAATCTGTGAACAGCGTTGGAGGATTCAGCATTTGACTTGGCTTGTGTGTGTGTGTGTGTGTGTGTGTGTGTGTGTGTGTGTCTATGTATGTATGAAGGAGTCTGAAACTGTCCTGGACCCCTGGGGAGCACATGCCCAGGGGACAGAGTGGTGTTTGGCCGACTGGGAATTTGTCCTTGGCTATGACTGCAAGCTAGAGTCCATGGGTTGTTTTTTTTTTTTCCAAGAGGGAGGAGGAGAATCTTGTGACTGAGGGGGGAGGAGAAAGAGGAGGAGCAAACTGTCCAGGTGCCAGGTTTGGTCATGAGTGGGGAGGTTCCTGCTTGAGGGACAAGTCTTATTGGAAGGGAAGGGTGGTTCAGAAAGCAGCCTTGTGATTGGTCCTGCTAAGGGTAGTGAGAAGGGCCCACTCCTGTTGCTTGCGTTTGAATGACTGATTTTGTTGGGACGTGGGGGCACTAGAACTGGCTTTGGTTTGGGAGGGGGTTTGGCTACAGAAGTTCTCTCTGGTCCATGTTGGAGAGTCTGTTCCTAGATTTGGAGTGTCTCCTTTGGGGCAGACTCATTTGGGGAGCAACAGGGTAGCGCTGATGCTTGCATTTGGGGGGTTGGCTTTGGTTAGGGATTAGAACTCATCATGGTCTTGGGAAACTGTAGTCTTGGCCTGAAACCTCAAGGCTGGATCTGGGGAGTCCTGTGGGCTCATTAGCGAGGCTGAATCTGGGTTGTAGGGCACAGGTCTACCCAAGATGGGAGGGATGGTTTGGAGGGACCTAGACTTGGCACTGGGGCTTCCCAGGTGGTGCTACTGGTAAAGAATCTGCCTGCCAATGCAGGAGATGCAAGAGACACAGGTTCCATCTCTGGGTTGGGAAGATCCCCTGGAGCAGGAAGTGGCAACTCCAGTATTCTCGCCTGGGAAATCCCATGTGCAGAGGAGCCTGGCAGGCTACAGTCTATGGGGGCCATAAAGTCAGACACGACTGAGCATACACACAGACTTGGTGCTAGTTGGGAGTTTTTTAGGGGTTCATCCAGCCATATCGGGGGTCTGGGTTTAGATATGGGGCCTTCACTTGATACCTTTGGGAATGATTTGAATGTCTTGAATTGGTTCTTCTTAGAGGTGGTGAGAGGAATCGAAGGATCTAAGTATTTCTGGGGGTGGGGTGCAAGGCTGAATGAACTGAATTAGGTTGGAGGGCTTGTTTTGGAGGTTTAATTTGGCTAGGGGTAGGAAGACTGGTCCAGGAACCCTGCCTGGGAGCTTAGGGCTTATGGGGAGTTGAGAAGGGCTGTCCTGAGGACAGGAGCTAAGGGATGAGGCATTCTGGAGAGCCTTTCATCCATCCTCTACTCCCTAGAAGAGGGCTTAAGCTGCCCTCACCACCACCCTCTCCACCCCCGCCATGAAGGCCTTACTTGCAAAGGTTCTTCCATCCCACCCTTTTCTCCCTCCCCAGTCCTAGAAGCCTAGCCCTGCCCCCAAACTGGGGACATCGTGGTGGGAATGGGGGGCTATGCTAGGTTGTGGAGAATTGGCTGAGCCCCTCCCCCTGTCCTGCACAGCTGGATGGCTGGATCCATGAGAAGATGCTGATGGCGCGGGACGGCACACGGGAAGACGGCCACAAGCTGCATAAGAGATGGCTCCGGCACCAGGCGTTCATGGCCGAGCTGGCTCAGAATAAGGAGTGGCTGGAGAAGATTGAGAGGGTGAGGATTCAGAAAGCCCCTCTGCCTCTGCCCAGGGTCAGGGGCCTCCAGGGAACTCACCTCTCACCTCCTTCACACTCCACTGCCAGCCTGCATTTCTCATACCTTTGAACTGCTTCAGGTCATTTCCATGCCTATTCCTAGCTCTGTGCCTTGAGTAATTCATGTAACCTCTCTGAGCCTCAGTTTGCCTGTCTATAAAATGGCCAGCATCTCTTCTGAATGGCTGTTAAATATTTCACCCCTTCCTATAATCTCTTCGCCAGGCTTCCTTCCACACCACTTGGAGCATTTGCAGTAGGAAGTCAGGCAGTCAGGGTGAGGCAGCCCCAGGAAGCTAGGGTTAAAGTGAGCATTGGACTTCCAGAGACAACCCAGGGTTCTCATTCTGTCTATGCCTGTTACCAGCTCTGGGGCCTTGAGGTTAATTGTGTTAACTTCTTTGAGTCTCAGTTTGCTCTGCTGTATTTTCATTTTTTATTATTTTTACTTTTAATTTTTTACTGAAGTATAGTTGATTTACAATATTGTGTTAGTTTTGGTGTACAGCAAGGTGATTCAGTTATGTATATGTATATAGATAGATAGATAGATGTATATATATATTTTCTTATGGTTTATTACGGGATATTTAATATAGTACCCTGTTATATCCAATAGACCTTGCGCTACTTTATTTTTTTAATTGTATTTTTTAACACCAAAAGCATTTTGTACTGGATTATAGCCAATTAACAATATTGTGATTGTTTCAGGTGAACAGTGAAGGGGCTCAGCCACATATATTATGCTCTACCTTAAAATTAAGGAAATAAATAATAACTTCCCTGGGCTCTTGTGTATTTAAAGTACTTAACACAAGGCCAGGCACCTAGGAGCTGTCATTGCTATGGTGTTGTTATTTTTAATATGTAATATGATACATGTGGCTCTAGGCCAACATATGTGGGAGCTGGACTTCAGTCTTGGGAGGACCCAGGTAGATTTTTGCTGTAAACATCAACCCCCCAAATTGCCCCTAGACCTGCAGCCCTGTATCCCCCCACCATTCTAACTCAAACGGAGACACCGAGGTGGGTCTTAAACCCTTAAGTGGTCACTGGTGCCCCATAAATGGTGGCAGGAGGCAAAGCCATGCTCCTTGACTTTGAATGTAACAGAGGTTTGTTCTCTCTGCCTCTCTCCCTCTCTGTCTCTTTCTTCCTTCTGCCTCTCTCTGTCTTATGGTCCTCTTGCCATGTTTGTAACTTGCTACGTATCTGCGTCCATCACTGTTTTCTCCCTGTCTCTTTCCCATGCCTCTGTGTGTCTCTCTGCCTCTCTCCCCCCACCACTGTCTGTCCGTCTCTCCCTCGTCTCTCGTCCCATGCTTGGTGCTTTCTCTGCATCGACCCCCCCACCCCACCCCACCCCACCCTGCCATGTCTTTGTCTCTCTGTGTGCTCTCAACTCCTTGCTTCCGTCTCTCTCTCCATATCTCTCCCTATGATCTGCTGCCCTCGTATTTCTCTGTCCCTCCCTCACTCTGATTTCCTACCCGCCATCGTCTGGGGCAGGAGGGCCAGCAACTGATACAGGAGAAACCAGAGCTGGCGGCCTCGGTGCGGAAGAAGCTGGGTGAGATCCGGCAGTGCTGGGCGGAGCTGGAGAGCACCACTCAGGCCAAGGCGAGGCAGCTCTTTGAGGCCAGTAAGGCCGACCAGCTGGTGCAGAGCTTCGCAGAGCTGGACAAGAAGCTCCTTCACATGGAAAGCCAGCTGCAAGATGTGGATCCTGGTGGGGACCTGGCCACTGTCAACAGCCAGCTGAAGAAGCTGCAGGTATGGCCTGGCTGATGCAGATGGGGGCTTTCTAAACACAGTAGGGCCCCAGCCAGAGTCAGACCCCAATGGAGATATTTCAGAGGATATTTAAGATAGGGGTTTAGTTCAAATGTGTTAGAAGGGCTGGAAGCAGAAAGGGAATATGAGGCAGTCCAGCTAGTTAGTTACTGGAAGCAGCTGCCGCCCTTAGGGCAGGAGAGGAAAGGGAGAAGAAAGATTTAGAGCCAAGAAAGTAGATGACATGTACACTGAGGGTTTCCCAGAACCCTGACATCTGTTTCCCTGGATAGAGAAACCAAGCCCCAGGGGTAAGGGGATGGCTTTACACAGAACAATAACAGTATTCATGGGACTTGCCTGGCGGTCCAGTGCTTACAGCTCCGTGCTCCCAATGCAGAGGGCATGGGTTTGATCCCTGGTCATGAAACTAAGATCATTCATGCTGTGCCACGTGGCAGGCAAAAACAACAAGAAGAAACGGCGTTCACGGAGTGCTTCCTCTTACTGAGGAAGCCTCCTTGCTCAGCTCTTACTGACTCCCGCCAGCAATCCTGAAAGAGCAGTACTATTATTATCTCCCATTTGACCAACAAGGAAACTGAGACATAGAAAGTAGAATGCCTGGCCCAGGGACACACAGCCAGATGGAGTCTCCATCACAAAGCAGGGGCTCTTAGAAGACAGACCACATCTGCTTTATCTCTGCTTCTAGCCCGGCAGCCAGTGGATGCTCAGTATCTGACTGATGCGCTGACTGAAGGTTTGAATGTAGGTGTTGAGTCTGCCTCACCTCCCAAGGTGTGACAACTCCTGCCCATACATCTTAGGAATTATGCCTGAGGCTCTGGGGGGTGAACGTATGGCCCAGGGTAGCAGTGGCCAAGCCTGGATTCAAATCCAGGTCCCAGGTCCCTCACCTCTTCACTGCTCCTGCATAATTATGCATCTAGGGTGCTTGACACGGTGTCTGGCAAAAAAAAAAAAAAAAAAAGTCGACCGATAATAAAAACCCATGACACCGGTGAGTATTTTTCAGTTATCTATGCAGCGAATCTGTATTGAGCACTTATGTCAGCACGCCAGGCACTTTTCTAGAATACAGCAGTAAGCAAAACAGACGGAAAATTGCAGCGAGGCTCTCATTCTGGTGGCGAGATGGGCAAAGGAGCAAAGAGAAACACAGGCCTGCATGAGATGCCAGGGTCGTTACTGCTTTCTGTACCCCAGTGGTTCTCAACTGTCTCGTCTCCAGGATCCCTTACAAATCTCCAGGATCTCTTACAAATCCCTGAGAATCCCAAAGAACTGGTTTGTGTGGATTATATCTGCCGATGTTTGCTATATTTAAAATTAAAACTGAGACATATTTTTTAAAAAAATATTTTTATTTATTTGGCTGTACAGGTGTTAGTTGCAGCAGGCAGCATCTTTAGTTGTGGCATGCAGGCTCTTAGTTGTAACATATGGGATCTAGTTCCCTGAACAGGGATCAAACCTGGGCCCCCTGCATTGGGAGCACAGAATTTTAGCTGCTGGACCATCAGTGAAAGTGAAAGACGCTCGGTTATGTCCAACTCTTTGCGACCCCATGGAATGTAGCCCGGCAGGCTCCTCTGTCCATGGAATTCTTCAGGCCAGAATACTGGAGTGGGTAACTGTTCCCTTCTCCAGGAGATCTTCCTGACCCAGGAATCAAATCAGAGTCTCCTGCATTGCAGGCAGGTTCTTTACCAGCTGAGCTAAGTCCCTAAAACAGACATATTTAAATGATCGGTTTGTTTTAAAACAACAGTAAGGAACCAGACAATCACATATTATCCCCAAGGCATTCTTTTTCGAAGAATAGCTATGATTTCCAAAACAATGGAGGCAGAAGGGTGGCTTCATTCTCAGTGTTGCAGCCTCCTTTCCTGTCTGGCTTAAAAGAGCACTGGAGGGACTTCTCTGGGTCCAGTGGCTCTGTGCTTCCACTGCAGGGGGCATGGGTTTGATCCCTGCGTGGAGAACTAAGATCTTGCATGCCATGAAAGAGGCACTGGATTCTCACTGCTTCTGCATTCCATCTCTTCCAATAGCACAGGCTCTACAGTCCCTGCAGAACCCTGCTGTGCACCTGGGAGAGAATGAGAGAGGCAAATAACACCTTAGTATTTTTTAAAAAATAATAGTTGTAACCTAGGGACTTCCCTGGTGGTCCAGTGGCTAAGACTTCATGCTCCCAATGTAGGGGGCCTGGGTTCCATCCCTGGTCAGGGAACTAGATCCCACATGCTGCAACTAAGAGTTTGCATGCCACAATTAGAGATTCTGCGTGCCATAATGAAGACTGAAGATCCCACATGCCACGACTAAGGCCTGGTGCAGCCAAATAAACAAATATTTTTAAAAAATAGTTGAAACCTTGCAGATGCCTTGAAAATATCTTGGGAATCCCCAAGAGTCCCCAGACCACACTTGAGAACCACTGATCTGTGCTCTGTGCCTGCCACAGATAACCCATCCCTCCTCTCCAGCAACCCTACAAGGAGGGGCCATGGTCATCCTCAGTGGACATGTGAGGAGACCACAGCACAGAAAGGGTCTGTGGCTTTCCCACAGTCACACAGCCACACAGAGGCCATTCAGGGCCACATTTAGTTCGCAGTCGCCTTCCTCCCTCGATTCTCCCAGATCACAGTGGGGAAAGGTGACCCCCTCACTGGTCTCTGAAAAATCCATCATTATCTGAGGTCCACATTACGTTGGCTGGGCAGGCGTGGGCAGGCGGCAATGGCCTGGCCCCAGGTCTGCTCTGAGATCACCCAGAGTACTGGCAGAGACAAGTGGTGGCCTGGATGGGCAGACAGAAGAGAGAGCAAGAAGCACAAGCAGCCGGGGGCCAAATGATGAATGCTTGGGCAGGGGACACAGATAGGCCTGGGTTCAAATCCCAGCATCCTGCTCTTAGCTTCTGTCATCCCATCTCTGCCTTAACACAGGCCTCCCAGGGCCCCAAGTGAAAGTTGTGCACCAGGGTGTGGTGAGTTCCCAATAGATGGGGATTTGTGACTGTCGGGGTCCCAACCAGAAACAGAAGGCACCCACCACTGAGGCCAGCAGCAGGGAGCCTTCACTTCTGGGGGGAGGGGGAGGGGGGCATTGAGTCTCCAGACAAGAGCAGGGACCCTTAGTCAAGAATGGCTACAGGGGCTTCCCAGGTGGCACAGGTTCGATCCCTGATCCGGGAAGATTCCACGTGCCGAGGAGCAGCTCAGCCTGTGTGCCACAGCTATTTAGCCTGTGCTCTGGAGCCTGGGAGCTGCAACTACTGAAGCCCGTGCACCCACCTAGAGAATAGCCCCTGCTCACCACAACTATAGAAAAGCCCATATAGCAATGAAAACCTGGCACAGCCAAAAATAAAGATCAATAAATAAAATTATATATATATTTTATATATATATATGAATGACTACAAAAATATAAAAAACACACACAAAATGGCTGCTGCTGCAGGGAGGAGCTGGGAAATAATACATCTACTCCCCTTTAGTTTTGAAATTCATTTTTTTTTGGGGGGGCCATGGTGCAGGGCATCTCAGATCTTAGTTCCCCGACCAGGGATCAAACTCTCGCCCCTTGCAGTGGAAGCACAGAATCTTAACCTCTACTGATTTTGAAATTCTTAACATTTGAATCAAAGGACCTGCATTTTAATTTTGCACTGGGCCCTGCAAATTACATATCTGGTCCTAAGCCCAGCCCAGCTGGAAGCCAGAAGGCAGGGGAGCCAATTGCTGTGATCCTTACAGGGTGCCTCACCCACCCAGGGCACAGAGCAGGATGGAGAAGCTTAGACTGTGGTCAGGAAGGGCAAACCAAGACCTCCAGCACAGTAACAACTACGGCTAGGATTATTCATTGTCTTACAATGTTGGCTCTTTCCAGGCAGCTTATTGCAGTGGATAAAAGCACAGACTCGGCACTCAGCGGTATGGGTTTGAGTCAGAGCTCTGCCGCTGACTAGGAGTGTGATGTTAGGTGTGTGGCTTGACCTCTGGTCTGAGCCTCTGGTGCCTCTTCTGTCCAACGGAGAGGACCCTAATACTAAGCCATTGGTGACAACAGGGCTATGAGAGGCAGTACATGCCAAGGTCAAGGCCGTGTATGCTGGAGCCTGGCTGCCTGGGGTCGACCCCAGCTCTGTGATTTATTAAGTGCGTGATCTGGCATTGTTTCTCTTTTTGTGCATCAGTTTCTTCTTCAGTAAAATGGACATAATAATATTAGCAACTTCATGTGAATAATGTACGGATTAAAAAATGATGTCGTTTCAGAATTGCTGACCCAGCAAATATAAGAGACGATACTTGTTTACAGGTTTTAAATTTTTAATTGTCTTCAACCAAAGGGTACATCATCACTGTACTGTGTTAGAAAGTTGGGTTATTTCTCTGTCTATGTGAAATAGTTGTTTCATTTGTTTCTGATTATAGTCCATTTTGGCATTTCCTCCCTCCCCCATCCATGTAGCTTTTTAAAAATGTATTTGGCAGGGGTCTGGCGAGGGGTTACTTCCTGGTGGTTCAGGAGCTAGGATTCCAGGCTCTCATTGCCGAGGGCCTGGGTTCAATCCCTGGTCGGGGAACTAAGACCTCACAAGCCCAGCAGTGCATCCAAAAAAGAAAATTCAGTTAGAAAAATAATGTCTTTGGATGGGGATGTACTATATGAAACATTGATACAATGTGAGAAGTTGGAGGCATTTGCAGTTCACCGGGTTATGACAGATAGCTTGCCTAAGTCCTGATGCTGTTTGATGCATTAAGTGAGAGCTCCTTTTTCCAGTCATACTTGCCAGCACTTGGTGTTGTCGGACTTTCTAGATTTTTCCCCAGTCTGGGGGATGGGAAGCATTTCTCAGTGTGGGATTTGCATTTGCAACTGGAGGGGAGAACTGGCGCCCTGGAGCACCTGTCTCCCTTTCTGGCCATTTAGGTTTCAGAGGGAGGGTTTGGGGCCCCCTCCCCTGGACAAGTGAGGACTTGGCTTGACCCTCCACAGGGCGGTGGGTTCACAGGGCGGCGGGTTCAGCCCCCCACACCCTAGAGAGCTGATGTGGGGTCCCCATGGTTTAAGGGAGAGACTGAGACCTGGCTGGGATGAGGGCCTGGCTGGGAGGGTCACATGGCGATGAGCAGGCTCCAGCGCGGGGCTCCTGGGCCCTTTCTCCAGCAGAGGGCGCCCGAGGCGGGGAGTGACTCAGTGGGCCGAGGCCCCCAGACGGAGTCCAGCTGGGCCTCAGGAGCTGCCCCTGGGGGAGGGAACTCTCGTGGCCCCTGCTGACCGCTGGGGCCCGCCTGAGATCCCAGACACTGGGCTTGTGCAGGAGGGAGGGGGCGGTCCAATGGGGCACATTTCCCGGCTGCCCCACCCCTCAGGGCACCTGATCCAGCTGGGCTGGGGGAGGTGGCCCCCCCCCCCCCCCCCCCCCGGTCCGAGGGGCGTGGATAAGTGAGTTCTGTCTCCCCTTTCTGCCTCGCTCTGGGCCTGTCTCCCAGCCCTGCTCCCCCAGTTCCTCCGTGTCTCCGTTTCTCTTAGTTTTTTCCCCCTCCTCTGTCTCTTTCTCACCTGTCTTTCTCTGCATCTCCATCTTGCTCTCTCTCCACTTCCGTTCCCCTTCTCTGCCCCTCTCCCGTGACCTCTCTTCCTCCCTGCGTCCTCCTCACGTCCTTCCCTGTGCCCCTCCATCCCAGCCTCTGCAGCAGCCTTTCTGGAACCCCAGCTCCCAGGTCAAGGCCACACGACATCCTCCCCCCAGTCCTCCTTTGGGGCCTCCTCCAACTGTCCTTCCCAACTGAGGGGCCATATGGTGGAGTCCCAAGCCCCTGCTTTCCCAGTCTCCAGGGGCCAGGCCAGCTGGTCTGGCTCAGCCTTGGGCTCTCGCTCCAGGAGGGAAGTGGGGAGCTGGTCTCCTGCCATCTGAGGGGGACCAGCCAGGGGAAAAGGCACTGGAGGCTTTGCAGCTGCTGGGCTGAGTCCCCAGAGACTCCTTACCCACCCCACCCTGAGCCAGAAAACACTCTGGCCAAGGAAACACCCTCTTTAACCGAGAGGGATAGGGTGGGGAGAGAGGTGGGAGGGGGGTTTAGGATGGGGGGCACAGACATATGTATATACCTGTGGCTAATTCATGTTGATGTCTGGCAAAAAAATCACAATATTGTAATTATCCTCCAATTAAAATAAATTAATTGAAAAAAGAAAGAAAACACCCTCTTCGCCCCTTTTCAGTCTTTGTCCCACATTTCTTCATCTAGCTCAGCATGGCCCAGAGTCAGGAGCCACACCATCCAGGGTTTGAACCTGCATTCTAATACTGTGTGACTGCAGGTGACTAACCCCACCTTTCTGGACCTCATCATCCTGGATTGCAGAGAAGGAGAGTGACCGAGAGCCATGAGGGTTTTGTGGTAGCCTGGTCCTGGGTTCAAATTCTGGTCCTGGCAGTTTTCACTCTAGACCAGGCACTGATCTCTGAGTCTCAGTTTCTCATTTGGAGTATGGGAAGGCAGCAGGTAGGGCTTCCCTGATAGCTCTGTTGGTAAAGAATCTCCCTGTAATGCAGGAGATTCAGGTTCGATTCCTGGGTCGGAAAGATCCATTGGAGAAGGGATAGGCTACCCACTCCAGTATTCTTGGGCTTCCCTTGTGGCTCAGCTGGTGAAGAATCCGCCTGCAATCTGGGAGACCTGAGTTCGATCCCTGGGTTGGGAAGATCCCCTGGAGAAGGGAAAGACTATCCACTCCAGTATTCTGGCCTGGAGAATTCCATGGATTGTATAGTCCATGTGGTCGCAAAGAGTCAGACATGACTGAGTGGCTGTCACGTTCACTCTCAAGGCAGCAGGTGGGTCTGAGCAGCAATCACGTTGTTATGGGGGATCTGGGTTTGCGTGTCATCAGGTGGCAAAGCACCTGAGGTTCTTTTGGAAATAGGTGCCTCTCTGTTTTGTTGATTGGGTTTGGTTTTTGCCTTGAATTTGAATGTCTTTTTAAAAATGAGATATGATTCCATACCACAAAATGCAAAATGCACTTTTTAAAAGTGTATAGTTCAGTGGTTTTTAGTGTATTTGCAAAGTCGAGCAACTCTCACACCTAATTCCAACACAGTTTCATCACCCTGAAGAGAAACCTGCGGGGCTTCCCAGGTGGCTCAGTGGTATAAATCTGCCTGCCAATGCAGAAGACTCAAGAGATGGATCCTTGGGTCGGGAAGGTCCCCTGGAGGAGGAAATGGCAACCCACTCCAGTATTCTTGCTTGGGAAATCCCAGGGACAGAGGAGCCTGGTGGGCTACAGTCCATAGAGTCACAAAAGAGTTGGACATGACCAAGAGATTGAGCACGCAACGAAGAAACCCCATCCTTACTCTCTCTACTAGTCTGCTTTCTTTTTCTAAACATTTGCCCATTTTAGACAGTTCGTATAAATGGAATCATACAATATATGACTCTCATTGTTTTCTGGCTTCTTTCACTTAAAGTTTTCAAGAGTCATCCATGTGGTTCCTTTGGTTGTAACATTTCAAGCTGGATTTTTTTTTTTTTTAATGTTAACCTTTCATACCAAGAGAAGGAGAAGAACATGGTGACCAGTCCAACAAACAAAAGCCACACACATTTATGGAGACTTACTTTGTGCCAGGCATGGAGCCAGGAGCTGGGCTCCAGTTGTGAGCAATACAAACATCCCCATCTTCCCTGACTTCATGGGCTGTTGTGAGGATTAACTTAATTCATTCTTGTCAAGTGCTAAGAGCAAACGCGGGTGTGTTACCCATTATTGCTGTTGTGGTAAGAAGTTCAAATGGAAGGGTATGATGTGAAAAGTAAAAACCTTCTCCTCCACATGCAAGTCCCCATCCCCAGGGGTGTAAGTGCTCTCAACTGTTTCTTCTCTATCCTTCTAGAAATATTCTATGCATACCCCCAACACGTACACATGACATACAGACCACAGTGAAGCTTGCCCTTTCCCTTGGCCGAACACCCTAGGCATCCCTCCTTGTAGGACATATCCAGTCCTTTTAAATTGTTGCATGATATTCCAGGGGGTAGTTTGACAATGTCATTGACCAGCCTTCTGTTGAGAAACCTTTAAGGCCATTTCTGAACTTCTGCTAGTATAAATAATGTCACAACAGACATCCCTGTCTGTGTGTATTTAAACTTGTGTACAAATATTTTAGAATTAATCTTAGGACTTCCCTGGTGGTCCAGTGGCTAAGACTCCATGCTCCCAATGCAGGGCGCCTGGGTTCAGTCCCTGCTCAGGGAGCTAGATCTTGCATGCCACAACTAAAGATCCTACATGCCGAAAGGTAAAGATCTCCCATGCTGCAAGTGAGACACAGCACAGCCAGATAAAGATGTATATATTTACCACTGAACCACCTGGGCAGCCCCCCTTCAGTGTTTAGGAAAATGCAAATTAAAATAACTACAATACAGTCTCTCTCACTTCTCAGATGAGCGGAGATAAAAAGCTTGCAAATACCTAATGATGGTGGCCATGTGGGGAGATGGATGGTTTTATGTATACACATTTATATTATATATGTATATAAATATATATTCTTACATATGTATATTTATATGTGTATTATACTCCAGTACTCTTGCCTGGAAAATCCCATGGATGGAGGAGCCTGGTAGGCTGCAGTCTATGGGGTCGCTAAGAGTTGGATACGACTGAGCGACTTCACTTTCACTTTTCACTTTCCTGCATTGGAGAAGGAAATCGCAACCCACTCCAATGCTCTTGCCTGGAGAATCCCAGGGATGGGGAAGCCTGTTGGGCTGCTGTCTATGGGGTCGCACAGAGTCGGACACAACTGAAGTGACTTAGCAGTAGCAGTAGCAACCATTGGACCTCCAGGGAATTCTCTAAACTTTTTGATAAATATTGCCAAATATCCTCCCGAAAAGGCAGTAGACACACTTGCAGAGTGACAGCCATCCATCTCCCCATATGGCCACCTTCATCAGCTGTTAGCAAGCCTTTTATCTCTGCTAGCCTGAGAATCGAAAGATAATTGGTTTGTGCTATGTTAATTTGCATTTTCCTAAATATCGAAGGGGGGAACTTCCTAGGTGGCTCAGTGGTAAAAAATCCTCCTGCCAATGCAGGAGACACAGGTTCAATCCCTGGGTCAGGAAGATCCCCTGGTGAAGGAAATGGCAACCCACTCTGCTATTCTTGCCTGGAAAATTCCATGGACAGAGGAGCCCGGTGGGCTATAGTCCTTGGGGTGGCAAAGAGTCAGACACAATTGAGCGACTAAACGACAAGACACTGAAGGAGACTGGACATCTTTCCACGTGTTTAATGACCAGGTACTTCTGTATCCTTTGCCCATGTTTGCAAGAAAGGTTACATATTAAATCAGTGCTTGAAATACTTGGCATTTTTCTAGAAGTAGAAACATGGCCCCCCCCCCCCCCCCCTCAAGGGGGGTGCCTCGCCTTCTCCAGAAACATGGCAGTCCCTGTTAATTCCATCTCAGGCCACATGGCCACTTGCTCCAGAGGGATGAAGGGGTTTTCATTTCATGGGGAACTGGAACTTATAACCTTAATATTTCAGACTATATTCAAAAGTTTCCTCAATTCTAATGTGTTTTTATTTTCTATATATCACTACAATGATTTTCTTAATAAAAAAGTTTTGGGGAATGACTATTTCATTTTTCTTTGATTTCTGCCACTCGTGTGTCTAAAAAATTTCCATTGGATGTGACTTTGATTTGTCATAAGGTTTGATTTTTTACCCATTTTTCTGACTCCTACAGATTGTAAACTGTATCAACTGGGACTCTTTGAGATGCGGTTCCTAGGACTTAGGCTAAAAGGAGCTGGAAGTTGTTGGCTCATATAGCTGGAAGAACCAGGGGTAGGAGCTTGGGGTAGAAGCTTGGGGCATGGCTGGATTGGCCCCACAAAATCTGTGCTTTGGAGTTTCTCTTTGTTTCTGCACCCTGCTCTCCTCTGTGTTGGCCTCATCATTGGGGAACCTGTTCTCTCTTGGTGGCAAAATTGTCCCTATTATCCCAGGCCTGTGTTCTTCCAGCTTTACAAACAGGTTGAGAAGACCACCCCTTTTCAGCTCACATGCTTTTCCAGAAAAAGTGTGGAGAGTTTTCCTTAGCTGATCTTAGGTCACATGCCATGTCTTACCCAATCCTTGTGGCCAGGGTGATTCAGTGTTCTTATTGGCCAGGCATGAGTCACATGGCCATTCTTGGACTGATGGGTTTCATCAGCCCCTCAGGAAGCTGAAAGAGTTTTCATTGGCCCAGCTTAGGTAATAAGACCATCCTTGATCAATCCTTGTGGCCACAGTGGTTTCTGTGTTTTGATTGGCCAGGTTTGGATCACGTGGCCCCCTTTGGCCCTCTAGGTTTTAGTAGAAGACCGCTCGAGAAGCTCAGTTTCTCTGGTGGCTCAGCAGTAAAGAATCTGCCTGCCAGTGCCAGAGACATAAGAGATGCAGGTTTGATCCCTGGGTAGGGAAGATCCCCTGGAGAAGGAAATGGCAGCCCCACTCCAGTATTCTTGCCTGGGAAATTCCATGGACACAGGAGCCTGGAGGGCTACAGTCCTTGGGGTCACAAAAAGTTGGGCTGGAGTTAGCTACTACACAACAAGAAGTTCAGGATCTGAGAGTGAAATTTGAGGTGCTAGGAAAGAAAGGACCAATTTTGGGCAGGCAAAAGCAACAGCTCTGCACTACAGAACCTTGCAACAAAAGTTTTGACTTTGTTCTTAAGATTCCAGCTTTGCATTGCGGTCTTTTGGTTTAATCTGTTACCACTTAATTTCATTCCTGTTATTTTGTTTTCTATATTTCCCCCATCTGTTTAGAATCACACAAGTAATACATAAATATATTCTTTTGTTAAAAGCTACTGTTGTCTTAGAGATCTTTAGTAAAACATAAAGTATCCCTTCAACATGCCTCAGGATCCCACACTCCAAAGAGAAACTCAATTATTATTTGGTATGCATCCTTCTAGACCTCTCTTTATGTGTTAATAGAGGTACCTATATGGATTATTAATGGTTTTCTTTATGCTTCCATTCTTTTTTAATTATTTATTGGCTGCACTGGATTTTCATTACTGTGAGCAGGAGAGGGGGTGCTATTCCTTTTGCAGAGCATGGGTTCTAAGGGGCTCCGGCTTTAGTAGTTGCAGCTCATGGCTTAGTAGTTGTGACGCATGGGCTTCATTGCCCCTCAGCATGTGGAGTCAAACCCATGTCCCCTGCATTGGCAGGCAGATTCTCAACCACTGGACCACCAGGGAAGTCCTAATTGAAATTCTTGAATAAATAAGTATAATGATTCAGACATCAAAAACTGTATTAAAAAAATCCTATGTGAAAGTCTTTCCTTCATCCCTGTCCCCATTCACTAAATTCTCATACCCCCAGTAGGTACCATCTGTAATTAATTTCTTCTTTATTCCAGGGAAGTTTTATGCATGTGCAATTCACTGCAAATATGTATTCATAGTATTCATAAGTACAAATATCTATTCATAAGTATGTTCTAATTTTTTTCCCTCTTAACAGTAAGTCTTGGGTATTATTCCATATTGATGTGGATTTGTTTAATCATTTCACTCTTGATGGACATGGAGGTTAGTTTTTCCTTTTTTTTTCCCATTATAAACTCTGCTATGATGAGATCTTTGTTTTATTTATTTATTTATTTGGCTGTGTTGGGTCTGAATTCTGTCACGTGGGATCTTTGTTACTCCACGCAGGATCTCTTCTTGCGGCATGAGGACTTAGTTGCACTTGGGATCTTAGTTCTCCAATCAGGGACTGAACCATGTCTGCTGCCTTGCAAGGTAGATTCTTAACCACTGGATCACCAGGGAAGTCCCCATGATGAGATCTCTGGACAAACATCTCTGCTATGATGAAAATCCTTGGACGAACATCTTTGTGCATACATGCCACTGTTTCTTTAAATACATTCCTGGAAGTGCAAGTGCTGGTCAAAGCATTTTGACACATACTGCATTTTGATAGTACCTGCCAAACTGCCTTCCAAAAAGGCTCTTACTCATTTACACCACCACTGACAGAGGCTGAGTGTGCCCGTCTCCCTGTATTTTTTGCCAACACTGGATATTATCCATCTTTCTTAATTTTGCCAATCTGATAAATAGAAAAGAATACCTTGTTTTAATATGTATTATCCCAGTGATTAGTTAGATTGGGCATCATTTCCTGTGCTCATTTTCTCTTCTTTGTGTTGCCTGTTCACATCTGTTGCCCATTTCTCTTTCGGGCAATCTCTCTTTGCTGATGTCATTCATTTGTGCATTGGACAAACCACAATAGAAAGTCTATTACATGCCAGACATGGTTCTAGACACTGGGGAATATGTAGGTGAAGAAAGACACAGCCTCTGGCCTCATGAAGCTTATAGTCTAGAAGCAGACCAATAAAACAAAAGCCTCGTGAGTAAAGACAGTTATCCGATGGTGTTTAAGTGCCGAGGAGACAAAGGGAGCAGGATAAAAGGGAATTCTTTTACTGTTAAAAGAATTCTTTTACTGTTAAAGAAACTAATTCCTTGCTCTAACACATATTAAATGTTTTTCCAGTTTGTCATTTGCCTTCAAATCTAGAAACTTTGGTTGACACAAAACTATTCTTTGTGGCCAAGTTTATAAATCTTTCCCTTTATGGTTTATATGCTTGGAAACATTTTCTCCATCCCAAGACTGTAAAAACATTTGCCCAGATTTTCTTGGTATGCCTTATGGATTTACTTATTCCACTTAAGTTTTTAATCCATCTGGAATTGTTTTCAGCATAAACAGTGGGAAAGGGATCCAGTGAAATTGGTCAGCAACTTGGCCCATGACCATTCATTGAATAATCCATCTCCTTGGAGATTGGAAACGGCATCTATAAACTATATGAATTCTCCTGTGTATTTGGGTCTGCTTTTGTGCTTTCTGCCTCTCCCTGTGGGCCATCAACCATTTAAATCACTATAGCTTGTATTTATTTTAAATTACTTATTTATTTGGTTTCTCCAGGTGTTAGTTGTACATGTGGGATCTTGATTTGTGGCATGTCAACTCTTGAGTTGCGGCATGTGGGATCTAGTTCCCTGACTAGGGATTGAACCCCAGCCCCCCGCATTGGGAGATTGGAGGCTTAGCCACTGGACCACCAGGAAAGTCCCTGTATTTATTTTTGATATCTGAACAGATTGACTCTTTGGACAAATTACCTAACTTTTCTGGGCCTCAGTTTGCTCCTCTGTAAAACAGGGATACCACCAACCTGAAAGGCTTTTGTGAGAACTGATGGGCTGCTTTAGTCCAGGGACTCAGGCAAGCCTCATTGAAAAGGTAATAAGTAGTTGAACTGAAATCTGATTGACAGGGAAGAGCATGTCTGGCAGAGGAAATAGGAACAGAAGAGGCCCTGAGTCGGGAACTAGCTTAATGGGTTGCAGGGATCAGAGAGGAGGACAGCGCTTCTGGAAGGAACTATGCTATGCTATGCTATGCTAAGTCACTTCAGTCGTGTCCGACTCTCTGTGACCCCATAGACGGTAGCCCACCAGGCTCCTCCGTCCCTGGGATTCTCCAGGCAAGAACACGAGTGGGCTGCCATTTCCTTCTCCAGTGCATGAAAGTGAAAAGTGAAAATGAAGTCACCTAGTCGTGTCCGACTCTTAGCAACCCCATGGACTGCAGCCTACCAGGCTCCTCCGTCCATGGGATTTTCCAGGCAAGAGTACTGGAGTGGGGTGCCATTGCCTTCTCCCTGGAAGGAACTAGGCAAGGGGAAAGTGGAACACTGGGCCTCGACCAGGGGGTTGGCTGTCATCATAAAGGTACTGGGGAGACACAGCGGGATCAGGAGGGAGGCCGGGGCCTGCTGACCCTGCCCTTCTCTCTTCAGTCGATGGAGTCGCAGGTGGAGGAGTGGTACCGCGAGGTGGGGGAGTTGCAGGCGCAGACGGCAGCGCTGCCCCTGGAGCCGGCGAGCAAGGAGCTGGTGGGCGAGCGGCAGAACGCGGTGGGCGAGCGCCTGGTGCGCCTGCTCGAGCCGCTGCAGGAGCGCCGCCGCCTGCTGCTCGCCTCCAAGGAGCTGCACCAGGTGGCGCACGACCTCGAGGACGAACTGGTGAGGATCCGCGCGGGGATCTGGGGTAGGGCCGGGATGAGAGGAGGGGCATGCGAAGGTGGGGCGGGGTCAGCGGGCAAAGAGGGTGGAGACTGGGGTGGGGGCGGGGACATGGCTCTTAGGAGCGTTCAAAGGTGGAGATGGTGGAGGAACCTATTCACCAATACGCTGATATACTCAGTCATTCGATCCTTAAGTTTTTCATTTACTCTCGCTTATTCATTCATTTATTCATTCACTCTCACATTTCATTAACACTTTGACTCGTTGATTTATTCATGAAGTCATTGATTTATTCATCCCCTCATCCTTTATTCCTTCCTTCACGCATTTATTTTTCATTTATCAGTCATCCATTCAGTTCCTCATTCAGTCATTCACTAATTTGCTCATTCACTTGATCGTTCTGGGCCCGGCCCCTTCTTACATGACTCTAGGGTCGCAGGAGTGACCACGGCAAATCCCGTTCCTCCAAAGGGGAAAACAGACTTATCCTAAGTCAGGGACAGCTCAAGATGGTTAAGAATGTGATGGGGGAAGCTAGGGGACTGTGGGAACCCAGAGGAGGCAACTGGCCAAGTTTCGAAGTCAAGAGAGACTTCCCTGGAGAAGGGAATGTCTAAGCTGAGACATCAAACAAGAGCTGAGCCTGCTGACGGGTTGGGAAGGGAATTTTCCAGGAAGCACAACCTGCCTGTGCAAAGGCCAGAGGTAAGCAGGAACCTGACTCAAGTGCAGAGAGCCACTTAGAGTATGTCCAGAGAGGAAGTGGAAGACGTGAGCAGGCGTTTAGTTGAGGGAGGCCCTTGGTTGCTATGGAGGCTTGGATGCTTGCAGTTTAATTGAGATGGAGGGGTCCTTGCCCTGCTCCCTGTGTCCTTCCCTTGACCTGTTCCCTGATTCCTTTCCAGGCATGGGTCCAGGAGCGACTGCCACTGGCCATGCAGACAGAGCGAGGCAGTGGTTTGCAGGCCGTCCAGCAGTACATCAAAAAGAACCAGGTGAGCAGAGCCAGGGCAAGGGAGTGGGTTTGGACACATTTGGATACAAATGACAGAAAACGCTCAAGGTGGTTAAAGCTGAAGAGGGGAATTTATAGGCTCTTGTAATTGAGGAGATCTGTGAACAGCAGATACAGATGTGTCCAGGTGCTTCCAAGAGGTCATGAATCTCTCATTTCCATTTTTTTTCCTTCCTATTAGCTTTTTTCTCAGGCCAGCTCGCCTCTCCTGCTGGTAAAAGAATTCGCAACAGATTCAAGTTTACATCCCACAAGGAAAACTAAAGAGACTCTCTCTCAGGAATTTCAGTAATAGTCCCAGGCATAACTCCTTTTGGCTCAACTTGAGTCACATGTCCACTCTGAACTAATTGTGATGGTCAGGGATTTAGACTGCTCTGAATGGACTGGTCTGGGCTGAGGGCTCAGCCTTGGAACCTGCAAGTGAGATCAGCCTTAATTATCTGGGCTGAGATGGAGGCAAGGCGGTTCCCCAAAAGAAAATCAGGGTCCTGTGACTGGAAGTAAGGAAAATGGCTATCAGGCCCTGAAAAAAGAAAACAACAGACAAACAAGAACTCCAGGGACTTTTCTGGTTAAGACTCCGTGCTTCCACTGCCGGGGTCATGGGTTTGATCCCTGGTCAGGGAACTAAGATACTTCAGGCAGTGCAGCTGGAAAATAATAATATAATAGTAATAATAATAATAATAATACATTGATTAAAGACTTACTATGTACCAAATACTGTCCTAGGGGGTTATGTCAGATATTTAATCTCTGCAATAACCCTATGATGTAGGCATTGTCATCACCTGCTTTTGTAAATATATATATGTATATATATGGTTTGGGAGAATAGGGCACTGAAGAATGGTGGGGAGGTGGGCACACAAATTATTTTGGAAAGATCCGTGATCATGCTCTACTAGGTGAAGTTCTCTAAGAGGCTGGGGGTTTTCTACGATTTTGTTTTTCTATCTTGATGAAAATTCTGCTGGTGGTGGACCTCGCTAGGAACAAACAAAACTGGCCCATCGTTTTCCAGGTTGAAGAAGTCAGTCATGCGCATTTAATATTTAAAATTGGAGATGCTCGAGCTGTGTGTGAGAGAGATTGCGAGAGACACAGGGGCTCTGAAACAAATAATAGCAGCTAATGTTGATTGAGCACCTGCTGCATGCCAGGCACAGTTGTCAGTGTGCCACGGTACCTCAGCCCTACAAGGTAAACATTAGGGGGCCACCACTAGCCATTTGCCTTTGGCAAGTTCTTCAACCTCCCCGTGCCTCAGTTTCCCCATATGTAAAATGAGAATGATGCTTGGCTCCTGGAGTTGGAGTGAGGACTAAATGAGTGGCTACAGGGACTTCCCTGCCCATCCGGTGGTCAGGGCACTGCCCTTCCACTGCAGGGGGCAGAGGTTCCATCCCTGGTTGGGGAACTAAGGTCCCACATGCCACACAGTGTGGCAAAAAGAAAAAGGAAGTGACTACATTATGCAAAGCCCTTACTTAGCAAAGTGCCTGGCAGACACTGGGTGTTGACTGTTGTTATTGTGTTATTATTTAATATCTTCATTTACCAGTTGGGGAAACAGAGGCAAAGGAGAGGTTAGCTAAAGAACTCAGCAAGTACGGAGCTGGTTGAGAGAACCTTCTGGGGGTGATGGAAGTACTCTGTATCCCAATCTGGGTACACAGGTGTAATAATGTGTAAAATGTATCCAGCTGTATTCCTAAGATGTGTGCACTGCACTGTAGGTAAATTATACCCCAATCTGTGTTTAGGCCTGTGTCTCTGGATCCAGCTTTTTGTGTTCAAATCTTGTCAGCCCTTACTAGCTGCTTGTTCTAACGCACTTCACCTCTGCGGCCTATTTCCCCACCTGCAACAAGGGGAGGATGAGTGAGGAGGAATCGCGACATGTGGTATCCGGCTCGTCGCCAGCGATCTGCCGCTGTTTCTCTCTCCTGGGCAATGCCAGTCGTGCAGCCGCTGAGCCTCTGAACGCCCCTCTCCTCTCCCACCCGCAGGGCCTGCGGCGGGAGATCCAGGCGCACGGGCCGCGCCTGGAGGAGGTGCTGGAGCGCGCGGGCGCCCTGGCATCGCTGCGCAGCCCCGAGGCTGAGGCCGTGCGCCGCGGCCAGGAGCAGCTGCAGGGCGCCTGGGCCGGGCTGCGGGAGGCGGCCGAGCGGCGGCAGCAGGTGCTCGACGCCGCCTTCCAGGTGGAACAGTACTACTTCGACGTGGCCGAGGTGGAGGCGTGGCTGGGCGAGCAGGAGCTGCTCATGATGAGTGAGGACAAGGGCAAGGTGCGCCCTAGTTGGCCGTGCGGGGGGCCAGGGCGGGGGGCGGTGCGCTGGAGCCCGGGGTCGGCCGCTGCCGCCTCATCGCGGGCGCCGTGTGTCCCCAGGACGAACAGAGCACCCTGCAGCTGCTCAAGAAGCACCTGCAACTGGAGCAGGGCGTGGAGAACTACGAGGAAAGCATCGCGCAGCTGTCGCGCCAGTGCCGGGCGCTGCTGGAGATGGGGCACCCGGACAGGTGGGCGGGGCCAGTTCTTAGGGAATGGTCTGGCAGGATCTGGAGCTTCCCTGTTGGAAACTGGGGCAGGGCCAGGACTAGATGTTGGGTTGGGAGAGGTGGGTCCCTCTTGGCCCTGTGCTGGTGCTTTAGGATTTTGGCAAGTGGTTGGGGTCCCCGCATGGAGGAGCGCCGTGCAAGGATGTTTGAACGGGTCGGGCCAGGAACACTAGAATTTGAGTGTGTGGGAGGAGTTGTCTATGACTGAGGGGAGAAGAGGGAGCTCAGGGCAGGAGGGGTTCTCTTCCTACCCAGTGTCAGGCCCCTCTGGGAGGACGGAAAAGCCTGGAGCACAGTGAATGGGTGTGGCCTGAGACCTCCTAGACTGCGGGTCATGTGGCCTCTCTGAGGTTAAGTGTAGGGGCCGCATCCAGGAGGCTTGGGCTAGAGGTGAGATCCGAGACAGAGGCACAAGGCTCGACCTCTGTCCTGAGCCTGGAGATCCCTACTGGAGGTGAGGTGGGTTGGCTGGGGAACCAAGTAGGGGGGTCTGTGGTTTGGTGGAGTCCCACTAAAGTCGCTAGAAGGGCCAGGTGTGGGACCGCAGCCTGGAAGGCTGGGCACACACGAGGAGATGAGAGGGAGTGATGAGCTTATCAAGCTTAGGGAAGCAGAATTTTCCTTGAGCCCTGAGATGCAAGTGCTGAGTTGGCTGCATCCAAGACTTGTAGAAAACAAAGTCCTGCAATGAAGGAGTCTTGGGGGGACTCAGTTCTGCCTGAAGGTTCAGAGGAAACACAGCGCTGCCCTGAGGGGTGTGGCAGGGGCACAGAGCTCTGTTCTGGAAGTCTTGGGGAGGGGTGCATCCCTGCCCTTCCCTGTCCCCTCCCTGTCCCCCTTCAGCGAGCAGATCAGCCGGCGGCAGTCTCAGGTGGACCGCCTGTACGTGGCACTCAAGGAGCTGGGTGAGGAGCGCCGGGTGGGCCTGGAGCAGCAGTACTGGCTGTACCAGCTCAGTCGCCAGGTGGACGAGCTGGAGCACTGGATCGCAGAGAAGGAGGTGGTGGCTGGCTCCCCTGAGCTTGGCCAGGACTTTGAGCATGTCACGGTGAGTGGCGTTAGGAATAAACACAATCCAGGGGCCACTGTGTCTGCTACTGAGGTTCTTTAGGCCTCAGTTTCCCCACCCATAACAGGGTGATTATAATAGCACCACTTCATGGCTCTGTTGAGTCACTGATGGAGTAATATAATGTAAAGCCATGGCTCCACCCTTTTTGGCACCAGGGTTCAGTTTCATGAGAGACAATTTTTGCATGGACGAGGGCATGGTTTCAGGATGTTTCAAAGTGAAGTCGCTCAGTCGTGTCCAACTCTTTGCGACCCCATGGACTGTAGCCTATCAGGCTCCTCCGTCCATGGGATTTTCCAGGCAAGAGTACTGGAGTGGATTGCCATTGCCTTCTCCAGGGGATCTTCCCAACCCAGGGATCGAACCCAGGACTCCCACATTGCAGGCAGACGCTTTACCGTCTGAGCCACCAGGGAAGCCCCAGGATGTTTCAAGTGCATTACATTTATCATGTACTTTATTTTTATTGCATCAGATCTACCTCATATCATCAGGCGTTAGATTCCAGAGGTTGGGGACCCCAAAAAAGCACTTAGGGCAGTACTGAACACCCACAGAGCCTAACACTGTTAGTTACTATTCTTAGGGTCTTGTTAGTTGCTCAGTCAGGTCCGACTTTTTACGACCCCATAGATTGTAGCCTGCCAGGCTCCTCCATCCATGGGATTTCCCAGGCAAGAGTACTGGAGTGGATTGCCATTTCCTTCTTTAAGGAGTCTCTGACCCAGGAATTGAGCCTGGATCTCCTGCATTGCAGGCAGATTCTTTACCATCTGAGCTGCCTCATTTTATTATTATTGTCACTATTATTGCTACAGAGTGAGTTCTCAGTAAGTGTGGGATGTTGTATTTTGTTCTGATGGTCACCATTAGTGTTATTCTGCCACAAGATGGTGGGTTGGAGGGGGCTCGTGTCTACGGCACTTTGCCCATGATGGCACACATCCCCCCCTCACTCCCTGGTGGCAGGTGCTACAGGAGAAATTCTCAGAATTCGCCAGCGAGACTGGCACGGCAGGGAGGGAGCGGCTGGCGGCCGTGAACCAGATGGTGGATGAGCTGATCGAATGTGGCCACACGGCGGCAGCCACCATGGCCGAGTGGAAGGACGGGCTGAATGAGGCCTGGGCCGAGCTGCTGGAGCTTATGGGCACGCGGGCCCAACTGCTGGCTGCCTCTCGGGAGCTGCATAAGTTCTTCAGTGATGCCCGAGAACTCCAAGGACAGATCGAGGAGAAGCGGAGGCGACTGCCTCGCCTGACCACCCCGCCGGAGCCGAGACCCAGTGCCAGCTCCATGCAGCGGACCCTGCGCGCCTTTGAACATGACCTGCAGCTCCTTGTGTCCCAGGTTGGGGGCTGGTGGCCAGGAGGGGCTGGTGGGAGGGCCTGGCAGCATGGCCAAAGGACGGGGGAAGCAGTGCTGGCAAAAATCAGGCTGTGGACCACATTGAAATTAGACAGTGCAATAGACAGAAAACGGACCACAGAACAGGAAGAAGTTATATGATGGGGCAGGTAGAAAGTGGACTGATTGCATGGTGCACAGAATCTAACAATGACAGGGAAAAAGGGGGCGTAGAATGCCTGAGAGAAATCAGACAGTCTTTCCAGTGGAGGTTGGGCAGGGGTTCCCTTGAAAACTGCAAAGTGAATCTTACCCAAAGCCCGGTGGAGAGTCTAAAAAGAATTGCAAGGAAATTGAGAGAAATTTGGCTGCGAAGCAAATAGAAATTAGACCGCAGGTCTCTGATAGAATTCACATGATTTTCCCTGAAGAAATTTGATGGGGTTGGATCTCATGAATGGAAATCAGGGCTAATAGGAATCAGGGGGTGGGTTTAATAGGAATTAAGAGGTAGATCTGAGAAACCAGATGAAAATGAAGCTGTATGCCTCACAGGAAGCAAGCCACAGAACCGAAGGAAATACGGTTGTAGGTCTAGTGGAAGGTGGAAATTGGACAATTATTTTATATATATGATACAAAAGATCATGAGAAGTCAAGCAGAGAGATTGATAGTGATTATGTGTCATATCTGACACAAATATGATGGTCCTCTGAAAGAAGACAAGTGGCTGAAACCATGGGGAGTGAGCAGTGACCAACTCACACAGCAGAGCTAGTGGAAATTGGATGGGAAACCTGCTAGTAATTGAATAGCGATTCTGAAGGAAATTGGGTGATAGGGAGTGGCTTGAAAAAATTGGACAACACATCTAATAGATGTCAGGGTGAGGAAGGGTTTCCTGAAAGAAATCGCATGGGTCTGAAACAAGACAGAGGTGGGCCTGAAAAAGCGAGGTGGCAGACCCAATAGAAATAGAGCTCTCAGTCTAGAAATCAAACGGTGGGCTGAAAGAAACCTGACGGTAGGTGTAAAAGAAGTCAGAATGCAGGTCAGTCACAGAAACATTAAGCGGCAGACATGAGAGAAATATGGTAGCGGGTCGAAAAGAAGTCAGGGAGTGCGAAGGTCAAAAAGAAAGCAGACAGTGGCTAGAAATGGATCCCACTGGAATCTCAAGGGTGTAGGCTCCTTACTTCTTCAGGCTCTGCACCCAGTCTGCAGATGGGAGGTGGGGGAGACGGTGGAGCCTGGATCCCCATGGAGGGCTGGTGCTCGACCTCGTGTCCCCCTCAGGTACGGCAGCTGCAGGAGGGGGCAGCCCAGCTGCGGACGGTGTACGCGGGCGAGCACGCGGAGGCCATCGCCAGCCGGGAGCAGGAGGTGCTGCAAGGCTGGAAGGAGCTGCTGGCAGCCTGCGAGGACGCCCGTCTGCACGTGAGCTCCACAGCTGACGCCCTGCGATTCCACAACCAGGCCCGAGACCTGCTCTCCTGGATGGATGGCATCGCTGGCCAGATTGGGGCAGCTGACAAGCCCAGGTGCCCCTCTTCCCACCTCGGGTTTCCTCCCTGCCTCCGGGCAGCCACTCTCAGCTCCTCCACAGTCCCCTTCCCATAAAAAAAACAACACCAAAATCACCATAGCCAATACCTGCGTGGCTCCACTGCCTGCCATGCATTGTTCTACAGGCTCCTCATGTGTGCAGACCCCATGTCACGCCTGGCATCGAGCTCAGAGCACAGGGCATCCTCTGTCTCTATAGGGGTGTCGCAGCATGGGATGGATTAAAGCCAGGATAGGGATGGGGAGGTGTATATGGGGCTTGACCTAGTAGGCACTGACTGCTCACATCATGGCTTGATGTGAGTGTGCAGCAGAAGCCCCTCCCTCAGTGGTTGGGAACCAGTGTTCTTCTGTCATCAACCCTGACATGAGTTGCTGGGCCTTCTACATCCAGCTATAGATGAGGAAAAGAGAGCTGAGGATACAACCGGAGGTTTTAGAGACTAAACCTGCACTTGCATCCCTTTGGCTCAGTGTCCAAACCTGTCTGCTAGGGACTCTGGGAAATGTAGTCCAGCAGTGTGTCCAGGAAAACAAGAACGTGGAGAGTAGTGGATACATAGCATTGTCTCTGTGACTGTGAGCACTTAAGTCTGCATTCATTTACTCAGCAAATATTTATTGAGGCCTACAGTATGCCAGAGGGCTTCCCAGGTGGTACTAGTGGTAAAAGAACCTGCCTGCCAACTCTGGAGACGTAAGAGATGTAGGTTTGATCCCTGGGCTAGGAAGATCCCCTGGAGGAGGGCATGGCAACCCACTCCAGTATTCTTGCCTGGAGAATCCCATGGACAGAGGAGCCAGGTGGGCTACAGTCCACAGGGTCACAGAGTCAGACACGACAGAAGCAGCTTAGTACACACGCACGCGTGCACTGTATGCGTGTAAGGTCAAGCCCCTGACCGGTGCAGCTGACATTCTGAGGGAGGAATCAGGCAACAGATAAGTCAATAAACAAACACTTAATATTATTCCATATAGTAATAAAAGAAAAATAAAGCAAAGTAAGGGGACCTGAGTGCAGTGATGGTGAGTTGGGTAAAGTTTTGGGGGAAGGGTCTTCCAGGTGAAAGGATCAGCAAGTGCAAAGGCCCTGAGGTAAATTGTGGTTAGATATGTTTGCAGAAAAGCTAGATGATCATTGTGGCTGGACAGAGTGAGTGGGAGAGTGCAAAGTGGTAGGAAATGAGGTTAGAGGGACAATAGTATGGTGAGGGCTTCCCATATGGCGGTAGTGTTAAAGAATCCACTTGCCAGTGCAAGAGATGCAGGAAACATGGGCTGGATCCCTGGGTCAGGCAGATCCCTGCAGTAGGATATGGCACCCCATTCCAGTATTCTGGCCTGGAAAATTCCATGGGCAGAGGAGCCTGGCAGGCTGCAGTCCATGGGGCCTCAAAGAGTCTGACATGACTGAGTGCTGGGCATGGTGAGGAGTTTCCCTTTTTGGAGTGAAAGGGGAGCCACCAGAGAGTTTAGAGCAGAAGGAGGGGGTGATGTGATATGATGTATATTTGAGAAAGATAAATCCAGGTGCTTGTGGAAAATGAGAGAGTGTGGAGAGCCAGGGTAGAAGCAGGCAGGCTGCTCAGGAGGCTCCTGCCATCACCCAGGGCACAAGGTGACATTGGCTTGAGCCACGTGGCGGCTGAAGAAATGGGAAGAAGTGATTGATTTTAGGAAAAAATGATTTAAAAAATCTTTTTATTATGAGAAATTTCAACTCTCCACTGAAGTAGCAGTAACAGAGAGAACCCACGCGTGTACAGTGAATACCCGGCCAGTCTTCATCTATGTACTCCCCTCCTCCGCCCCCTCCACCCTAAGCTGAGTTATTTTAAAACAGATACCAGATTTCCTATCATTTCACAGAGTACATTTTTAAACATTTGTTAAAGATTTTTTTTGATTTATTTATGGCTGCACTGGGTCTTCGTTACTGCAGGCTTTCTCTAGTTGTGGCGAGCGGGGGCTACCCTCTAGCCGCGGTGTGCAGGCTTCTCACGGCAGTGGCTTGTCTCGTTGCAGAGCACGGGCTCTAGGCGCGTGGTTTAGTAGCTGCAGCTCATGAGCTCTGGAACTCTGGCTCAGTAGTTGTGGCACACAGGTTTATTTGCCCCCAAGACATGTGAGATCTTCCTGGACTGAGGATCAAACCTGTGTCTCCTGCATTGGCAGGCGGATTCTTCACCACTGGACCATCAGGGAAGCACATTTCTCAGAGTATGTTTTAAAGTTATAAATGTCCAGTCTTGACTGATGGATTAGGTTCCAGAGCTGATGGAAAGAATAGGAATTATAGATGAATGATGGGTGAATTTATTGAGGTGGAGAATTTCGGGGAGGGTATGTTCGGGAGATGGGAGAATCAGGGAGACTGTTTTAGGCATACTAAGTCTTAGGTAGCAATTGTTACAATGTGGATGATCAGAAATAAATTTGAACATATTCAACATTAAATCTTTTTTTTTTTTTTTGGTCACACTGCTTGGCTTCTAGGATCCTAGTTCCCTGACCAGGGATTGAACACAGTTCCTCAGCAGTGAGAGTGTGGAATCTTAACCACTGGGCTGCCAGGAAAGTCCCTGGACATATTAAGTCTTATTGGGCTATACTTGTTGACTGATGGAACCTTCAGAAATTTGGAATTTGTTCTGGCCATATAACAGTTTAGAATGGCGCTGTCCAATAATTATACAACACAGGCCACAAATGTGAGCCACATATATAATTTAAGACTTTCTTGTAACCACATTAGAAAAAGTAAAAAGAAGCAAGTGAAAATTCATTTTAGTAATTCATTTTATTTAACCCATTTGTGTGTGCGTGTGTGCTAAGTTGTTTCAGTCATGTCCGACTCTTTGCGATCCTATGGACTGTAGCCTGCCAGCCTCCTCTGTTTGTGGGATTCTCCAGGCAAGAATACTGGAGTGGGTTGCCATGCCCTCCTCCAGGGGATCTTCCTAACCCAGGGATCACCCGTATTTCTTGATTCCTGCATCAACAGGCAGATTCTTTACCACTAGCGCCACCTGGGAAGCCCTTTACCTAACCAAGGATACTCCAAATATGATTACTTCAGCATGAAGTGAATATTAAAACTATTGAGATATTTTCCTTCTCTTTTTATACTAAATCTTCAAAGTATGGTGTCTGCTTGACCCTTGAACACATCTCAGATCAGAGTAGCCACATTTCAAGTACTTGACTGCCACATGTCTAGTGGTTACCCTCTGGGACAGGACAGACTTAGAATCACAGGTTAGTGGAAGCTTCAGAAGTATAGCTTTAGAGGATTAGAAAAATTGGATCTTGAAATTCTCAGACTCACCAAAGTGGGACATTTTAGCAGTCTGGGAGAAGTCGGAATCATTTAATCAGTGAAGAAGGTTGGCCCCTCAGAACCTGGTTGTGGGAGGTGGATGGGGGAGCGCCAGCCTGCGGGATCTGGGCTCATCACAATAAGTGTATGTGGGGTGGGTTGAGGGAGGTGGCCCGTGGCTCAGATCCCTACCTGCCACCCACTGTAGGGATGTGTCATCGGTGGAGGTGCTCATGAACTACCACCAGGGCCTGAAGACTGAACTGGAGGCACGGATGCCAGAGCTGACAGCCTGCCAGGAGCTGGGGCGCTCTCTGCTGCTCAACAAGAGTGCCATGGCTGACGAGGTGGGAGGGGGGCTGGGGGTTCCCCTTTGTCCTCTGTGCCCATCGGGGTGGGGGACCAGCCCTGATGCCTCTCCCAACCACCTGCCACTCCAGATCCAGGCGCAGCTGGACAAGCTGGGGACCAGGAAGGAGGAAGTGTCGGATAAGTGGGACCGCCACTGGGAGTGGCTGCAGCAGAGTGAGTGTGGGCCCAGACACACGGGGCTCAAGGGCACAGGACATCACGTCCCAGCATGTCAGGAAATGCCCAGAGGGTGACAGAGTCATGTTTGCATACCCCACGGATCCCCAGCAGCAAACACGAAGGCCTGGGCGAGTGGACAAGGGGGCTGCCCTGGCACTGACTCCCAACACCTAAGGGAGAAGCTGGTGTCCTCAGAAATAGCCCAGCCCTTCACCTTCCTGCAAAGCCCAAAGTGGCCAGGGCTGGGATGGAGGAAGCCAGAGGGGGTGTGGAAGGCCAGAGAAAACAGCCCCAGGTAGGGCCCCCGGGTGCCCCCAGCACCCTTCCCCTGAATGTCTCTCCTCAGTGCTGGAAGTGCACCAGTTTGCCCAAGAGGCAGTGGTGGCTGATGCCTGGCTGACGGCCCAGGAGCCGCTTTTGCAGAGCCGGGAGCTGGGCAGCAGTGTGGACGAAGTGGAACAGCTTATCCGGCGGCACGAGGCCTTCCGCAAAGCGGCCGCAGCCTGGGAAGAAAGGTTCAGCTCTCTGCGGCGACTGACCACGGTCAGCACCCCATTTTCTGTCCCAGACCCCACCCCCCACAGCTCCACATCCATCTCTCTATATGAGACAAACACACGGGCCAATACACGGCCTCCACGCTGTGTTGAATGAGGCCCGAGACAGACCATCACTGTGTTTCCAGTCTTGGGGGCGAGGCGAGCTTTGAAGGGAGAGGGGACAGACTGTCACCTGTCACCAGTGACAGTCCAGGGCTAGGATGGGGGAAGCACAGGGGAACGTGAGAGCCCAGAAGCACTTGTCCTGGCCTGGGAGGAGTCTGACCTGATACTTGAAGAATGATGAGATCATTGTAATAAGTCTCAAGATCCTGAAGGAAGGAGGCAATGGGTGGGAGCAGAAAGGCACCTACAGAAAGTGATGATTTAACCCGTTATTAAATGAGCGCTAGGTGTTTGCTGGAGAAAATAGAAATTAAGCTTCTGGCCAACCCTGCTTTTTCACTGATAACCAACAAACTGGGCGGTGAGGCAGACGACCCAGAGCCACCTTCCCAGCCCCCACCTCCACACTGCCCCTCCACTGGAGCCTGGCCCCTCTGTCCCCAGATTGAGAAACTCAAGGCAGAACAGAGCAAGCAGCCGCCCACCCCGCTCCTGGGGCGCAAGTTCTTTGGAGACCCTACGGAACTGGCGGCCAAGGCCGCGCCCCTGCTGCGGCCAGGGGGCTCTGAGAGGGGCTTGGAGCCGCTGGCCCGCCGGGCCTCAGACACGCTCTCGGCTGAGGTGCGGACCCGGGTGGGGTACGTGCGGCAGGAGCTCAAGCCGGAGCGCCTCCAGCCGCGCATCGACCGGCTGCCCGAGGTCCCGGGGAGGGTGGAGCCTACGGCCCAGCCGGCGGCACCAGAGGACGCCGCTGAGACCCCCGGGGCCCCTGCGGTAGTCGCAGCGGAGCAGGTCCGGCCGCGGCCCGAGCGGCAGGAGTCAGCTGATCGCGCGGAGGAGCTGCCCAGGAGGCGGCGGCCCGAGCGGCAGGAATCGGCAGATCAATCCGAGGAGGCTGCGCGGAGGCGACGGCCAGAGCGGCAGGAGTCAACGGAGCACGAGGTGGCACACAGCCTTACCCTGGGCCGCTACGAGCAGATGGAGAGGCGGCGGGAGCGGCGGGAGCGGCGGTTGGAGCGGCAGGAGTCCAGCGAACAGGAGATGCCCATCAGAGGAGACCTGGCCAAGGGGGTGAGGCCTAGGGAGTGAAGGAAGAGGGACAAGGAGAGCTCCTGGAGTCGTGCAGGCCCAGAGGCGAGGGTTTCCAGGCTCAGAATGGCCTAGCTCCCTATATACATTCGTGGTACCCGTTGTACAGGATGTAAACTGAAAGAAGCTGAAAGAGGGTAGGAGTCGGCGCTCAATAACCCGCAGTGGCTTCCTTCAGGTGCAGGTTGTCAAGTACCGGGTCCCTGATCCCTGCATCAAATCCCCTGGGTGACCCTGAGCAAGGATTTCATCCTCTCTGCATCTCAGTTTCTCCACTGGGCTAACAGTGGAACCATCACTTCTCTGATTGAAGTTAAGATCCTTCATCACTATCTCCACCTTATAAACTGGGGGCTGTAATCACACATTTTATGGATGGAGCAACTGAGGCTCAGAGAGGGCAAGTCACTCAGTTTGGGTGAAACAGGACTGGAACCCAGACCTTTCAGAATCCAGAATTAATGAGAATGTGTCATGTGGATCACTTCAATCAGCCGTGTTCCCAGAAAGAGGCCTTTGGTCAAAGACGTTTCAGTGACAGTGATTTCCAGACCCCTTTAAAATTTTGTATTTCACAAACACTGGCCGAGCGCCTACTCTGTGTGTAGTATGTGCTAGGGAGAGCAATGACCCAATCAGCTCCAGCCCTGCTTTCATGTGGCTCACAGTCCAGGGGAAGAAACAGCCTTGTCACGGGAGACTATAATGCAGAGTGATCAGGGGCTGGGAGGGGCAAATCCAGGGAGCCTGAAAGCTTAGGGGATGGGTGGAAAAGACAATGGTGTGTTCAAAGGCTTGAAGGCACCGATTTGCATTTTGGTCTTTGTGTTGCTTAAAACTCGAGAGGGCAGAGAGGTTCCATCGTCCACTTTGCAGACACAGTGCTGAGCACCTGTGGTGTTTAAGGCAGACAGCCGAGACAGGCAGCTGCAGAAGTGGACGGGGACCTGTTCTCTCAGGCTAAGATGTGGAGGCTCCTCTGGCCACCCAGGCCTGGTCTCTGGGAGAAGGCATCCCAGTCCCAGTGAATCTTTCTGCGCCCCTGCCCCTAGGAAGGCCACCCTGGCTGACATTGTGGAACAACTGCAGGAGAAAGAGGCAGGCCCAGGGCTCCCTGTTGGGGTAAGTTGAGCCTCGGCATGGGTGGGGGTATGGGGGCCCCCTCTCAGAGCAGGAATTAGGATTCCAGAAACACAGGAGCCTAGCTCTCCCCCCTATCTGAACTGTGCAGAGACTCTTGGGTTGGACAGCGGCCCTGAGACACCTACCACAATCTGAAATTTTCTCCCTTAGAAAGATGAGGCCACTGACCTAAGAGATTCCTACCGCCCTCACACACACACACACACACACACACACAGATTCCAGACTTCCCACATTTGTCATAGACCCGTTCCTCTAAGCACAGCAGGGGTCTCGATAGCCCTTACTGAAAATTATACACAAACAGAGAAAGCCCCAGATTCCTCTTCCTACAGATAGATGGGACACCCACCTGCCCGTATCCCCACCTCCATAGGACCAGACCCCTTACCCCCAAGATCTAGAGTAGAGGGATTCCAAACATAAGAGTCCTGACAGGCCCACTCCCAAGATCCGGGGAGCCCTTAAGCGTTGGGACTCCAACCCTGAGGTCCTCCCAGACTCGCCTCCAAGACAGATAGCCCTGCAGACAGATGGGACCCCCCCAGGCCCGTAAGTTCCCCCAGACAGATGGCCCCCCACGCCCCACTATGGACAGCACCCCTCTTCCCCCTCCCTTCACACAGCCTTCGCTGCCTCAGCCTCGCGAACTTCCCCCCGGCCGCCTGCCCAACGGGCTTGAGCCGCCCGAGCGGACACCTCGGCCGGACCGGCCGCGGGCTCGGGACCGGCCCAAGCCGAGACGGCGGCCGCGGCCCCGAGAGGGTGGTGAGGGCGGGGGAAGCCGGCGCTCGCGCTCCGCCCCGGCCCAGGGCGGCTCCGCCCCCGCGCCTCCACCTCCGCCCACTCATACAGTGCAGCACGAGGGCTTCCTGCTGCGCAAGCGCGAGCTCGACGCTAACCGCAAGTCGTCCAACCGGTGAGCGTGTGGGCGGGGTTTTTGAAGGCGGGTTCCAAGCTCAGTGTCCAATGAATGAATAGGTGGACTGGAGAGGGGGTGGGGCCAAACTCTGGGCGCCCAACCCGTGGTGGGGTAGGCGGGGCCTGAGAAGGGGGCCTTAACTTCAAAGAGTCAAGCAATGAACCGGAGAAGCGGGGCTTAAGGTTAGTGTGTCCAAGGTGTGAGCCGGCGGAGCTTAGATGGGACGAGACCTGAAAAAGGCGTTATTGCTACTCAAGTCTCAGATCAACCAACCCAGGAGTAAACTAGAGCTAACAGCAAACTAGATGTGGGGTCTAGTCTAGAGGGTTCTCAAGATCTGTGAGGTGGGGCCTGGAGAGGTCCTTCAGCCAATGAGTAGGGTGGGTGCATTTATTTCAGATTCAGATTGCGAAAGGGTCGGATAAAAGACAGATCCGAAACTGAGGAGTGGGGGGCACCTCATATAGGTTTCCTTCCGGATGGCGGGCCTGACAGTGATGTGTCTACTCTTGGGAGTCCAGCTTGGGATTGTCCAACCCTTTTTTGTCCAACTGGGAGTCAGAATCTTCAGAGTGGTGGAGCCCAGAAGGGAAGAGTGGAACGAGCAGAATGAGTTGGGCGGAACAGGTTGAAAAACAGAATGAGGTTTTGTCTGTGGGGTCTGGAGTTAGCCTTTCCTCCTTGTACTGGGACCAAGGGGCACCTTGGGAGTATTTTGCTTGTGGGAGACTTCCTCTTCTTGGGGCTTTGGTTGAATGGAGAGATAAGAATTCCTCTTCTCAGATGACGTAGGCCAGTAGATCAGCCCTTCTGGCGATGAGGGTTAGCAGGGGTGGAGGAGTAACAGGAACATGCCCAAGCAAAGGCTTGTGGAGGAGACAGCTTAAGTGTTGCCTTCAGGAATTTCAATGTGGGAGGGGATAAGGAAGAGCAGTTCCAGCAGGGGCCAGTTTGGGCAAAGACTTGGTTCCCAGAGACTGAGACACTCCTCTCAGCTCCACAACTGCCGTAAGGAAGAGTACTCCCGGCGTGTGGCTCAACTAGGGCAAAGGCACAGAGGGAGGAAGGCTCAGGCATATTCGGCCCCTGAAGGGTATCAATGAAGAATACCCAGGCAGAGTGCTTCGACTCTGCCTTGAGCCCCATCTCATCGCCCCAGGTCATGGGTGAGCCTGTACTGCGTGCTCAGCAAGGGGGAGCTGGGTTTCTACAAGGACGCCAAGGGCCCGGCATCCGGGGGCACACACGGCGGGGAGCCGCTGCTCAGCCTGCACAAGGCCACCAGCGAGGTGGCTAGTGACTACAAGAAAAAGAAGCATGTCTTCAAGCTCCAGTGAGCCCCCTCAATGGGCGGGTGGGAGGTTCCCAGACCCAGCTTCCCCCTGCCAACAATACCGTGCTCCCCTGGAGGACAGTCCGTGGATGGGTGGATGGGTGGATGGGTGGGCTGGGCCCCTGGTCCTGGAGCCCCCAAGTCTTGTGTCCTCTCCCACAGGACCCAGGATGGCAGTGAGTTTTTGCTCCAGGCTAAAGATGAGGTGAGATCCGTTCCTTTCTCTCCCTATTCCGACCTCAGGAACCACCTGGCTGGCTGGCTGGCTCCTGGCCCTGAATGATGGGGCTGTGAAGAGGGAAAGTGCAAGGCCGAGTTACCTGGGCTGAATGGGCAAGCCCATGGCAACGAGGGTTCAGAAGTTCCTAGCCAAACTGTGGGAGATGGAGGATCAGAAGGGCTGCCTGGAGGCCCCAGGATAAAGTCCAGCTTCCTTGTCTTGGCTTCTGAGATGAGAGTGAAAAGTTAGGAGGGCATTAGCTTTAAAAGATAAAAAAAAAAAAAAAGAACTGCAGGTGCAAGGAAACAGAGGCACAGAATTGCAAAGGGTTGACTGTGCTGAAGGACAGTTCAAGGAAGAAATTTCTTAGAAAGGTTCCCTGAGGCTGGATCTCTAAGGACACTGTGGGTCATTCAGAGGAGGCTGGCACTTATTCTAAGTACACTAGGGAGGGACTTCCCTGGAAGTCAAGTGGTTAGAACTCTGCTTTCACTGCTGAGGGCTGGGGTTCAATCCCTGGTCAGGGAGCTAAGATCCCACAAGCTGCAAAAACAGAACAACAAACAAAAAAACAATTCTAAGGGCATGAAGAAGCCGTGGCAGAGTTTTGAGCAAGGGAAGATTACAGTGCTGCATAAGAAAGATCCCTTTGGCTACCAGTGTGCAGGGTAGATTGGAGAGGGCAAGAATGGAGGAGTGAAGCACAGGAGGTGGCCAAGGCAGGGACCTAGGTGGGAGAGCACAAGGCTGGACCAGAACAGGCCTGTGGGGAGGGGTCGAGGAGGTAGGTGAGAGGAATGAATGTGAGTGGACCTTGGGACTGGGGCTAAGGGGAAAGGTAAGGGGAGAAGGAGCAGGCACAGAGGTGGTTTGAAGAGATGTTGAAAATAGTAACACTTGCTACCCATTCATCTTCCCAAGAGGCTATGAAGTAGGCCTTTCTTCTCTTTTACTTATCTTTAAAATGGAAGTAAAAAATAGTTTTCCATCATAGGGTTATTGTGAGAATTAAATAAGTTGAAACAAGTAGAATACTTACTGAGCTGGGAAAATACAGTGTCTGCTGATATTATTGTTTCTTGTTGGTTATAGTGGGAGTTAGATAAAATCCAGTTGCATTGGATTAAGTGAGTTGATCCACAGAAGTGCTTAGAACAGTGTGTGTGTGTTAGTCACTCAGTCATATCCGACTCTTTTGTGACCCCATGGACTGACTGTCCCCTGCCAGGCTGTTCTGTCTATGAAATTCTCCAGGCAAGAATATTGGAGTGGGTTGCCATTCCCTTCTCCAGGGGATCTTCCCAACCCAAGGGATCAAACCCAGGTCTCTTGCATTGCAGAGGGATTCTTTACTGTCTGAGCCACTAAGGAAGAGCTAGGCACAAAATAAGTACTAAGTAACTATTTACATCATCATCATCCTTGTTGTCATTTTTATTATTACCCCGTTTAGTAGATGAGGAAGCTGAGGTTCAGAGTGGGCAGTCAGATTCCAGACTCATCTATTACTCAGTCTCCTCTCTTCCAAATATAAACTATGTGCCCTATTTCTCTCTCCAGGAGGAGATGAACGGCTGGCTGGAGGCTGTGGCCGCCTCGGTTGGGGAACACGCCGAGATCGCCCGCTGGGGCCAGACACAACCCACCACGTCGTCCACAGACGAGGGCAATCCCAAGCGGGAGGCAGGGGAGCGCAGGGCCAGCGGGCGCCGGAAGTGACTTCCCACCTTCTCGACCCTCCTCCCTGCACCGTGGGCACAAAGACACTTTCTCTTCCGCAGGGGCGGGAGCCCCTAGTCCCACCAACACTGAGGATGCGCCATGACTGGCACTGGAAAGGAGGGGACTTCTCCTGCACCCCAAGAAGTGGTGGGGGGATTGCTGCCCCTATAGCCATATCTCGGCCCCTTCCCGCTCGCCACCCCCACCCCAGGTGCTGGGGCTCTATTATTTTTATGCAATAACTGAGCTTGGGGGGGCGGGGGGCGGGTAAGGGGCCAGCTGAGCCAAGCCCCCTGCCCCACGAAGCTGGGGTGGTAGGGGCGATAATTCCCGTCCCCCCTCCGCCCTAGGGACGGGCATGGGGGCGCTGGTGAGGTCCCCTGGACCATCCAGGGTGCTAGGGGGTGGGGAGGGGACGCCCCCTCCCCGCCTTTACCTCACTTCCAATGCTGCCTTGATCTCTGTCTGGGAAGGAGGCGTGAAAGGGGCCCCTAGCCTCCGCACTCCGCTGTCTCAGAGCCATGCGGTAATTCCTTAGTTTATTTTTGCAAAACGTCGACCTTCTCCTCCCCCCGCGCCCGCATCCGCGAAGGCTTTTAATGGGAGGGGCGTCAAAGCTCAAAACTGTCTTCCTCTCTCCTCCCCCCTCCAGTTGTAAATACGACATCGTGAGGGGAGGGGCGAGGGGAAGCCCTCCCCCCTGCATGCTTCTGGCTGGAGCACCTTCCTGGGAGCGGGGCAACTGGGTTGTGGGCAGCCCCCATGGCCACCTGGAGAAGCCGCTGGGGTCCAGGGGTGAGGAGAGGTGTGGCAGGCGCACACTATGTACCTATAATAAATTCTTTTGGCTTTGACGGTCTATACTGGTTTCTTCGCGTTTCATGGGCTGCGCCCTGGAGGATTGGGTGGAGCAACAGGAAGAAACTGTCTTACGGAGGACATTTGGATGTCCCTCTTGGTGTGGACTAATTTCGAGGTCTAAACTCGTGTTCCCGATTAAGCACCTAGATGCGACTCCTAAACTGGGAATCCCAGAGGGATGAGGAACGGTCTGCTATCCGTGGTAACTAAACTTCCCCAAAGGAGTCGCTCGGTCCGTCCCGTCCAGGACAGGAAAGGCGGGACCCTTTAAGGAGGCGGAGAAGTGAACCGCGATGGGCGAGCGTTTTGCCCAATCGCCAGCTGCTCTGGGAGTCTGAAGCCCAATGAGCACGCGGTGGGGGCGGGGGCGGGATACACACCCGGAAGCGGGTGCAGGCCAGCCGGCTAGCCCGGGGGCCATGGCGGCCGCGGCCCCTGCAGTCGACGGGGTCCCAGGTCGGGGGCCTCCCGGAGAGGTGATTCATCTGAATGTGGGAGGCAAGAGGTGAGTGTAAGAGTTTCTTGAGTCATTACTCTCGAGGCCGGGGACCCGGCTGGGAGTACCCGCCTCTCCCGCAGAGGGAATTCTGTCCATCAAGGATTGCTCCGCCCCCTGCTGGAGGCGAGGGCGCCTGGATGGATGCTGGGGGAGTGAGGGAAACTCACCCGGTGCTGACTGGGGGGCGCATTCTTCATCCTCCGTCATCTCGCGTCCGCTTCCCGTCCCCGCACAGATTCAGTACCTCTCGCCAGACTCTCACCTGGATCCCAGACTCCTTCTTCTCCAGGTGATTGGGGAAGCGAGTTTAGGGTGGGGGACGGGAGGGTTGGGTATGGGGAGACCTCATCTCCCCGTCACACACACTCCGGCCCGTGACACCTGCTCTGCGTCCCCTCCCTGCAGTCTTCTGAGCGGACGCATCTCGACACTGAAAGATGAGACCGGAGCCGTGAGTAGAGCTGAAATGGGGCGGCTGGTAGGCGGAGGGACAGGAGCCCCACTCAGCCCCGCTCTTTGCCCCATCTATTCTCTGCCTCCCTTCCCCGCAGATCTTCATCGACAGGGACCCCACTGTCTTCGCTCCCATCCTCAACTTCCTGCGCACCAAAGAGTTGGACCCTAGGTGGGCATGGAAGATAATGGGGATTCCCCCACGTCTTTACACCTTGAGAAGTCTCTTCTTCCCCTCAGAATGTTCACTTAAGTTCTTTAGAATATCCCTCCCCAACACACACACACACATTTTCACCACCCAGATCATTTCTTCTTTAGAATCTTGATACCATCAACATTTGCTATCTCTTGAGATTCTCTGTGCAGGTTCAAAAACTTGGTCCTCAGAATTCTCCGCCCACTCCCACTCCCCAGACCCTGACACCTAGTCAATTCTATTACCCAGGGGTGTCCACGGTTCCAGTCTCCTCCATGAAGCCCAGTTCTACGGGCTGACTCCTCTGGGTAAGTGGACCCACCCCCTTAGCATCCTCATAGAAAACCAGCCCTCTAATGATACTCCCTCTTTCTCCTAACTTCTGAAAGAAGGTGAGGTTAGAGTTGAGAGCACTGGATTTGGTGGTCCTGAGTCTCAGGGGAGTGGTGGTATTCTGTGGAGAAGGAGATGGGGGAGGGGGAAAGGTTCTGCCTCAGCCTTCTCCAAGTCCCAGCCTGTGAGTCCTTCTGCCTCAGTTCGTCGTCTACAGCTTCTTGAAGAGTTGGATCGATCTTCTTGTGGAAACGTCCTCTTTACTGGCTACCTGCCTCCACCAGGTGGGAACTACTAAGGAATACAGGGTGGGAATGGAGGGTGGGGGATTAAAGACTACATTTCCCATAAGGCTGCAGCCCTTGCATGCCTCAGCTGTGATCCCTGAGACACTATGGGAGTTGTAGTTCTACATCAGATGCTTTGACTGATGCTTGGAAAGGAAGTAGGAAACTGCATTTCCAATGAGGCAATGGTCCAATCTAGTCCCCTTGAGGCTCCAGCTTGCCTTGGAGCCTGATGGAAGTTGTAGTCCAGTTTTGATTTCCTTGTAGAGAGTCTTAGGGAGAACTGGTGTCCTTTGCATGGAGGGGAGAAATATTAAAGGAGAGTTATTGACTGTAATCCCCAGGGAGCAGCTAGCCCACTGGTCATGGAAAATATGCCCCAGTGTTATTGGGAACTGTAGTCTACTATGCTTTGCTGATTGGTAGAAGGAACAGTGTTGGGGAGTTCAATTTATGACTTTATTTCCCTAACTTCAGTCAGTACCTGTCACTTTCATGAAGTTTGCCAAATATGAAGACGTACTGTTCTTTTAAGTTAGTTTGATCCTGTATTTTTTTTATTATTATTTTAAATAGAAGCTTTATATCACTGCCTTTTATGCCATAAATAAGTGGACGTGAAATAACCCTTAAACATAACAGTGTAATTAAACTCCGGGTAGATGCTGTTGCCTGCCAAGGGAACAGGCTTCCATTTCTTAAAAGGAAAGATGAACAAATATTGAAGGGGTTTCATTATCATCGCAGCCCCAGACTGATTCTTTGTGATGGGCTCAAAGGAACTGATAAGGGAGCAGCTCTCTGTGACTCAGTGTCACTTAATGCCATGTCCCTGCACCACCAAAAATCTTTTCTCTAGGAGATGTTGCTACCTGTGTGGGAAAATCAGTATCTGGCACATTTTAAGTGTTTGCTCTGTGACAGTTTTTACAGTTATTACAATGATTGTTGCTCTGCCCCTTCTTTCTGCCACAGTGTTCCCAGTGAAGCGGCGGAACCGGCACAGCCTGGTGGGGCCCCAGCAAGCAGGGGCTCGCCCAGCCCCTGTCCGACGGAGCAACACGATGCCCCCCAACCTGGGCAATGCAGGGCTGTTGGGCCGAATGCTGGATGAGAAATCTCCTCCCTCCCCGTCAGGTACATTTCTGTCTCATGGGAGATCGGGGTAGCCAGTGGGCCCTGTGACCCTGCCTGATCCCTGCCTTTCCCCCTAAGGGCTACCTGAGGAGCCAGGGATGGTACGCCTGGTGTGTGGACACCACAACTGGATCGCCGTAGCCTATACCCAGTTTCTTGTCTGCTATAGGTGCTCAGGGAGGGTGGTGGGAAGAGGCCTTGAGCCCCGTTGATGTGGGTAGGGGATGCTCAGGGTGAAGGCTGATGATGTCCCCCAATCCTTCAGGCTGAAGGAAGCCTCCGGCTGGCAGCTAGTATTCTCCAGTCCCCGCCTGGACTGGCCCATTGAGCGCCTGGCACTCACAGCCCGGGTGCTTGGTGGGGCCTTGGGAGAGCATGACAAGATGGTGGCAGTAGCCACAGGCAGCGAGATCCTACTGTGGGCTCTGCAGCCAGAAGGCGGTGGCTCTGAGATAGGTAAGAGAGGGAGTCTGGGCTTCCCTGGTGGCTCAGCGGTAAAGAATCTGCCTGCACTGCAGGAGACCCGGATTCTATCCTTGGGTCGGGAAGATCCCCCAAAGAAGGGAAGGGCAACCCACCCCAGTATTCTTGCCTGGAGAATTTCATGAACAGAGGAACCTGGTGGGCTGCAGTCCATGGGGTCCCAAAGAGTTGGGCACAACTGAGTGACTAACACTTTCACTTTCTTCTGAGATAGGTATGGCCCCAGGCTTTTTCTAGAACCCTTTCACCCTTTATAATTCTGCTCCAATCTGTGGCTTGTTAAAACAGCCACGCTACACAATTCTCATACCTGTAAGACATTGTGTTGTTACAATATGCCAAGCCTTTGAAATTCTGTATCCCATTAGCATTCCTTGGTCTGGTAGAAAAATCCACCCACATACAGTGCTCTCCTCTGTCAGAATTCACGGCCCTGTTAGATCTCTTTGCTTTGGTTGAATTCTCCAGGCCAGTAGAATCCCCAAACCTGTTAGAATCTGTTCCCATTAGAAGAAATCTGACTCCTTAGACTAATCTGTTCCCTGACCAATCTTAATCCTCGTGAGAATCCTCTGCCACCCATAGGGTTTTTTGCCTTTGTTGAAAATCTCAGCTGAATTCCACACCCCATTAGAGTCCCACACCCCAGCAGGAATCCAGCCCATCGTAATCCTCTGTAATTCCTGCTGGAATCCTCTAGTCTGTAAAGACTCTATGACTGAATTGAATCCTCTGGCCCTCGGAGTTCTCCCTGCCACCCTACTTCTCCCGCTGTGAGAGGGGATCCTGGCTGAGCCCTTCTCACACTCTGCAGGAGTCTTCCACCTGGGGGTGCCTGTGGAAGCCTTGTTCTTCGTTGGGAACCAGCTCATCGCCACAAGCCACACAGGGCGTATCGGTGTGTGGAACGCTGTCACCAAGCACTGGCAGGTCAGGGAGCTGGCCAGCCTGGCTGCCTCTTTCCCAAGTGTCCAGACCAGCCAGACACAAGGAGGCGTTCCTTTCTGGCCCACCTGCCCGGGAAAGAACCAAAGAATCTGGTAGTGGGCCAGATGCAGTGTCAGGGTGAGGTGGGGTATGATAAAGGCTGAACGAGGATCTGGGGCTGCAGAGCTGACATGAAAGATGGGTGGCTTTGGAAAGGAAGAGAGGGATCTCCAGGCACTGGGGTGGCCAAGCAGGTAAGGGGAGATGGTGTAGGAGGCTGAAACCAAGACCTATGTGCAGACCTCTGTCATTCTCTTTGCACTCACCCCAAGCTCTGTCCAGCATGTAAAATATGTGTGTGTGTGTATACAACCTATATATACACCTACAACGTTGTTTTCTAAAGTGTGAGTTTGGGTGAGAGAGATGGACAAGCAAAGAAAGGAGAGAGAAAGAAACAGAAATGGAGAGAAATAAATAGAAACAAGAAGTCAGAGGCAAGAGAGAGAGCGAGAAAGAGGGTGGATGGAGAGAGACCTGGACTAAATCATTGTGGTAGATGAAGGCACCACAGAGAGACAGATGGAGAGGAATAAAGAAATGTCAGGGATAATAAATAGAAGAGAAAACAACCAAACAAAAAATGAAATGTCAGGGAATTCCCTGGCGGTCCAGTGGTTAGGACTGTGCGCTTTCAGTGCTGTGGTCCAAGTTCAATCCCTGGTTGGGGAACTATGATCCTGCAAGCTGCACGGCCTGACCCAAAAAAAAAAAAAAAGAAATGTTGGGATGTCAGAAGTACAAAGTCAAAGTCATGGAGAGACTAAGAAATAGCGCCCAGCAAGAGTCGTTCAGAGACAGATGTCAGGTGTGCAGATGTGGACCAGGCAAGGCTGGGGAGGGGTGAGCCTGGAAACCCTGCCTGGTGGGTGGTGCTGGAGCAGAGAGGCGAAGACCTGCTGGGAGGGGCGCCGCAGGGAGGGTCACCCTGGCCACAGCCCTCCCCTCCCCCAGGTCCAGGAGGTGCAACCCATCACCAGTTACGACGCTGCAGGCTCCTTCCTGCTCCTGGGCTGCAACAATGGCTCCATCTACTATGTGGGTGAGCAGCGGCCAGCAGCCCAGCTATCCGAGAGCCTCCCCTCGGAGGTGGGAGAGGAGGGGAAAGGCTGGGCTACCTTGAGCCGACCCGCTTATCCTGTGTGCCCCCCCCCACCCCTGCCACCGCCAGATGTGCAAAAATTCCCCCTGCGCATGAAGGACAACGACCTCCTGGTCAGCGAGCTCTACCGGGACCCAGCGGAGGACGGGGTCACAGCCCTGAGCGTCTACCTCACCCCCCAAGACCAGTAAGCTATGGCTCAGCCTTGCCCCTCTGCCATGAGCAGCCAGCCCCAGCCCACAGCAGTTTTCCCACACTTGACAGTTGCATAGCATGGGCCAGTGAGATATATTGAGAGGGAGACAGATTCAACCCATTCAGTCATTCCACAGTTACTGAGCACCACTTACACGTAATCACTGCTAGATGCTAGCCACAGCAGGCTTCTCCACCAAGGGCAAAGCTGACCTCTTGTAGTTCTTCTTTATGTTTCTTTCCCATCTCTGTGATTAGGGCATGATGCTTGCATGCTACTAAAACAAAGAGGATGTGTGACTCGAGAATTCCCTAGCCGTCCAGTTGTTAGGACTCCATGCTCTCACTGCAGAGGGTCTGGGTTCAAGTCCTGGTCAGGGAACTAAAATCCAATTAGCCTCAGGTTGTGGCCAAACTGTACTCTCCCCCCTCAAAAAAAAAAAAAAATATCCTAAATAAACACAAACAAAAAGAAGATGTGTGTCTTACACGGAGTGAAGCTGAGTTCTCTCACTTGGAACAGTCCTTGTGTTTTTCTTGATCGCAAATGCAGAGAAGTAGATTAATTTTTTATTTGTTTTTATTGAGATAAAATCTCCACCCCCATAAAGTGCACAATTCAGTGATTTTTTAGCAGATTCACAAAGCTGTGCCACCATCACCACTATCTAACTCCAGAATGTTCTCAGCACCAAAAGAGAAACCCCACGCTCGTTGGCAATCACACCTGTCCTCCCTGCTGACTGCCCCTGGACACCTCTAACCTGCTTTCTGTCTCTGTGGATTTGCCTGTTCGAGGTGTTTCGTGTAAAGGAAATCATACAGTATGTGGCTTTTTGTGTCTGGCTTTTTTCACTTTGCATAATGATTAATTTTATTTTATGGTTAGTGCTTTCTGGAGCTTAAAATGTCTTTCCCTACCTGCAGATTGCAAAGATTTTTTCCCTATATTTTCTTCTAGAAGCTTTACGTATTTTGATGTGTGGTGTGAGGTAGAGGTCACAGTAGTACATTTTTTCTAGCAGGAGTAAACTAATAATACATTTAACTTCACAGCCTATCATCGCATAAATCCCCTTTCTTTCTTTCTTTTTAAACTTTATTTACTTATTTTTGGCCATGCCTCACAACTTGTGGGATCTTAATTCCCCGCGAGGGATCAAACCCAGGTCCTTGGCAGTAAGCACGCGGAGCCCCAACCACTGGACTGCCAGGGAATTCCCAAGGGCCCTTTTCTTATTTCATTGACTTACTCCTTTTCTCCTCACCACATGCCACTATTCTGTCATACGTGTTTAACATTTATGTTTTCATTTGTATGTGCCCTTAAAAAACACGTATTATGGATGTGTTTTTGAATTTGCATAAACAGTATTGAGTATATATCTCAGTTTATATATTTTACTTTGATCCATCCTGCCTAAGCTTCCCTTGTGGCTCACCTGGTAAAGAATCCGCGTGTAATGTGGGAGACCTGGGTTCAGTCCCTGGATTGGGAAGATCCCCTAGAGAAGGGAAAGGCTACCCACTCCAGTATTCTGGCCTGGAGAATTCCATGGACTGTATAGTCCATGGGGTCGCAGAGAGTCGGACACGACTGAGCGATTTTCACTTCACTTATCCTGCCTTAAATTAAATGTCCATCCATGTTGCTACGCATCACCTGAATTCATTGCTTTTAACTCTCGCACAAAATATTAAAACCACCTTTTACCCACATTATTTAAGATGGCCCATTAAGTTTGTGACATTACAACGTACCTTTTCCCCTGTGGAAAGTTGGCAATGGGTGAGGAGTCCCTCAGGCACACAGGGTTGCATTTTCTTGTCTTGCTGTCATTTTTTTCTTTTTCCATTTTTCCCCACCGTGCAGCTTGTGGGATCTTAGTTCCCTGACCAAGGATGGAACCCTGGCCACGGTAGTGAAAGTGCTGAGTCCTAACCACTGAATTGCCAGGGAATTCTCACTGCTATCTGTCTGTTTGTATGTCCCTTTCCATGTTTCTCTGTTTTTCTCAAATTCTGTCTTTCTCTCTGTCAGTCTCTGTCTCTGTAACCCTCCCTGTTTCTGCTTTTCTACATCTTTCTCTGTTTCTATCTCTCTCCCCCCACTCCTCTTAGCTCTGTCTCTGTCTTCATTTCTGTCTCTGGTTCTCTTTGTCTGCTCCATCCTTCTCTCTTCCGTTTCCCATGTCTTGCCGCCTTGTTCTCTCCCCTCCTCTTTACTTTCTGACTCCGTGTCTGTTCCTTGCTGACTCTTTCTCTCTGCCCCAGTTTCTGTCTGTCTGTGACCCCGTCCCTCTCTTCCTCCCTGGCTCCTCACCAGGCGACAGTGGAAACTGGATTGAGATTGCCTACGGGACCAGCTCAGGGGGTGTGCGGGTCATTGTGCAGCATCCCGAGACGGTGGGCTCGGGGCCTCAGCTCTTCCAGACCTTCACCGTGCACCGCAGCCCTGTCACCAAGATCATGCTCTCGGAGAAGCACCTCATCTCGGGTGAGTCTCATCCAGCTGCCCTGGGCATTTTTCTCCCTGCAAGAGGGATGGCTCCACTGGGAGCATGAGGCCAGGTGGATGAGGGTGTCCACTGGGGAGGGACATGCTGTGGGGAGTGGCCTCCAGAGAATTCCGTGAAGAGGAGCAGTCTAGGGGAGAGTGAATTGCCAGGAGAGGGGAGAATTCATCAATTTACCATTGCCAGGCATGGGATACTGTGATAAGCAAGACAGGCCAAGTCCCTACCCTGTGGAGCTGACAGGCAAGAGTACTGGAGTGGGTTGCCATTTCCTTCTCCAGGGGATCTTCCAGACCCAGGGATCAAACCCGGGTCTCCCCCATTGCAGGCAGATGCTTTACCCTCTAAGCCACCAGGAAAGTCCCCTAGTTGGGGCAACAGATGGTAAATCAATACAAATATAAATCACTATCTGACAATGATGGGGGCTGTGAATAAAAACAAGGCTGTGTGAGAGACTAGAGAGCATCAGGGTCATGAGAGTGCATGGTTCCTGATGAAGGCGCTTTGAACAGAAATGAACAGTGCAGATCAGGGGGGACAAGCATTCCCAGCAAAGGGAACAGGCACTGCGAAGGCTGTTGGACGGGAGGAAGATGGACATACAGAAGGAAGCCCAGAGTAGAGTAGGCGAGGAACGAGGGTGGGGACTGATGGGGTAGGTCAGGGTGACCTTGTAACCCCGGAGAAGACTTGGTCCTTAAGCCTGAGCGAGATGGCACTGCAGGGGGGCTCCCAGCAGAGGAGGGCTGTGGCCTGATGCAGGTGCTCACAGGGTCCCTCTGACTGCACATGGCGACAGACTGGGGGGCAGGAAGGCCAGGGCAGAGGCTGTTGGGATGGTCCAGGCAGAAGATGAGGCGGACAGGACCAGGGTGGGGGTGGGTTGGGGTCAGTGGGCAGGGAAAGGCAAGATCAGCCTCTGGAATGACTTGGAGGCAGAGCCAACAGGATTAGTAACTCTTTAGAATTCTGGGGAAGAGAGGATGAAGAAAGGGAAGAATTCAGAGGGGCCGGGATCCTGACACCTTGGAAAGGAGGTCATCTCAGGGCTCAGGAAGGTCAGGCAGTGGCCATTCCCCCGCCAGGCCTGACCTGCTGCTGCCCTTTGGCTCCCCAGTTTGTGCCGACAGCAACCACGTGCGGACATGGTCCGTGACTCGCTTCCGCGGTATGATTTCCACCCAGCCCGGCTCCACCCCGCTGGCTTCATTCAAGATCCTGGCGTTGGAGTCGGCTGACGGGCATGGTGGCTGCAGTGCTGGCAATGACATTGGTGCCTCCTAGCCCCTGGGCCCCCACCCCACAGACCCTGCATGACCTCCACCCGCCTCCACTGATCTCTTTCCTCACCCCTGAAGGCCTCTCTTGACCCCCCAAATGATGGAGTTGACCTCCACCGACCATCACTTGACCCCTCCTGACCGCCAATTACTCCCAGCTGCCCCACTTGGATTCTGTTCCCCCCTCCGATCCCTGCTGATCCAGGACACTCCCCTGGATGTGCCTGAACTCCACTGACTATTGCTGACCCTCGACCCTCTCTGACCTTGCCCAGCTCCAGCATCCTGGGGATGGAGACCTAGTCCTGGGTTGGGAGATTCAGCTGTAGGGAAAGGGGCAGAGTCTTAGGGTCTGGAGGTCTCAGAGACCCCAGCTGGCCCTGACAGCCCCCTCTACCTGGCCCAGGTCCCTACGGTGAGCGAGATGACCAGCAAGTGTTCATTCAGAAGGTGGTACCAAGTGCCAGCCAGCTGTTCGTGCGTCTTTCATCCACTGGTCAGCGGTGAGGACCATCCCATCAAACAGGAAGGGTGGTCAGAGCAGAAGGCAGGATGCCAGCTGGGTCACAGAGGTCAGAAGGGCATCTCAGCCAACAGGGCACAGCAGGAGCTGAGGCTGGGAAGGAGCGCAAGCCTGGCCCTAGGTGTAGGGCCTGAGGGTATCAAAGGTGTGACAGGTGTGAATGAAAGTGAAGCTGGAACAACCCCAGGTACTTGTGTAGTTGTGGCCTGGATGGGGGCCAGGGGCGGATGGGGGAAGGATGGGAAACCATGGGAACCCAGAGGTGGTGCTTGCGTCAGCCTGAGAACAGGGGTCTTGAAGAGGGGCCTCTGAACAAAGACCTTGAGGATAAATTGGAGCAAAGAGAAGAAAGGAGGAAGGGGATAGGTCTGCCTGGCTGAATGGGCAGCATGTGCCAAGGCTGGAATGGCCAAAGAGGATAACCAGAGACGTGCTTGCAGTCTCTGGGGGCTGGAGCACAGAACTGGAGGTGAGCATTGAGGCTGTAGCGGGGCAGAGCCTTGCCAATTGTATGGAAGAAACAAGACTGTCCTGCGTGTTCTGGGAGCCAGGGCTGTGCTCAGGGGGATGGATTGGAGGTTGGAAGAGAGGAGGCCAAGAGCCCAGAGAGGAGGTTGGGACAGATGGCTGGCCGGAGAGGGCAGAGCTTGACCAGGGCCAGATGGGGATGGGGGAAGGGGTCCAGGGAGAGAGGCAGGAGGCTGAGTGGACCCACCATGGGTAATGCTGGCAAGTGAGGGAGCACTGTTCTCCTGGATCAGGAGCAGGGAGGGCAACAGGTCTGGGGAGAGTCCCGTTTAGGCCCCATGATGGGTGTGTGGGGCTGGGGACATCCACGAGGGCACTGGACCCGCAGGGCTGGAACCCAAGATCTGGGAGTGACGGAGAAGCTTGGGTGCTCATTGGAGAGGCAGGAAGGGAAGTCATAATGGTGGGGACTGAGGCCCGGGAAGAATAAAGGATGAGAAGAGGGAGCAGGCCAGGCTCTGGTGTGACCAGGGTACCCCTGCGCCCTCCCCTCTCAGGGTGTGCTCCGTGCGCTCCGTGGACGGCTCACCCACCACCGCCTTCACGGTGCTGGAGTGTGAGGGCTCCCGGAGGCTTGGCTCCCGGCCCCGGCGCTACCTGCTCACCGGCCAGGCCAACGGCAGCCTGGCCATGTGGGACCTGACCACCGCCATGGACGGCCTCGGCCAGGCCCCTGGTACTCCCACCACACAGACTCACCCTGAACCCCTCTCCACAACCTCCTTCACCATGACTGCCCTCCCCAAGCCCTGACCTTCTGACCCCTTACCCTCAACCCCTCCTTACCCTTGCTTTTTAAATATAATTTTAGTTAGTTTCAGCTGTGCTGGGTCTTCGTTGCTTCGAGCAGGCTTTCTCTAGTTTCGATGAGCAGGGGCTGCTCTCTAGCTGCGGTGCTCGGGCTTCTCATCGCAGTGGCTTCTCTTGTTGGAGAGCACAGGGTTTACTGGTTTCAGCTGTTGAGCCTCTTGGGCTCTAGAGCACAGGCTGAATAGTTGTGGTGCAGGGGCTTAGTTGCTCCGTGGCACGTGGGATCTTCCCAGAACAGGGTTCAACCTGTGTCTCCTGCGTTGGCAGGTGGATTTTTTATTACCGAGCCACCAGGGAAGCCCCCTTGCCCTTGCTTTCTAACCTGTCTCTCTTAGCTTCTGACCCTTGTTCCTTGACCTCTGCACCTTTTTTCCTATCCCGACCTCAGTCTTTGCACATGACCTTTGTCCCTTGGCCTATGACCCCTGTCTTGCTCTTGACTCTGCTTCCTTGTCCCCCAGCAGGGGGCCTGACAGAGGAAGAGCTGATGGAACAGCTGGAGCAGTGTGACCTAGCCCCGCTGGCTTCCTCCAGGGGCTCTCTCCCCAGCCCTTCACCTCGGACCTCTCTCACCAGGTAGGCATGACCACTGGGGGAGAGGGCAGAACATGGTGGCCTTAGGGGAGGGGGACCCAGCTCCATCCTGACACCCTTCATTGACCCTCATCACCTCCTCAGTCTCCACTCAGCCTTCAGCAACACCTCCCTGTCCAGCCGTCGGGGGAGCCCAAGCCCCCCACAGACTGAGGCCCGGCGCCGCGGAGGAGGCAGCTTTGTGGAGCGCTGCCAGGAACTGGTGCGGAATGGACCGGAGCCCCGGCGGCCACCAACACCAGCCCCCCGGCCCTCCTCGGGTCTTGGAGCACCCCTCGTACCCCCCAAGACGAAGCTCAATGAAACTTCCTTCTGAACACAGCTGCCACGGTGCCTTGGGATATCCAGGTCCTGGGGAACTCAGGTGCCTCCCTCACTTTCTGTCAGAGCCCTGGGTTGAGGGCCAGGGCCTCCTACTGTTACGAGACCCCCCCACCATCTCCCTTGTCTGGAGCCAAAGTCACCCTTCCTTAATAAAGTTCTCACTGCCATTGCTTTGGGTACATTCTTAGAGGGTTTGGGGACCCCTAGGGAAAAGGTGCGGAGAAGGCAATGGCACCCCACTCCAATACTCTTGCCTGGAGAATCCCATGGATGGAGGAGCCTGGGAGGCTGCAGTCCATGGGGTCGCTAAGAGTCGGACATGACTGAGCGACTTCACTTTAACTTTTCACTTTCATGCATTGGAGAAGGAAATGGCAACCCACTCCAGTGTTCTTGCCTGGAGAATCCCAGGGACGGGGGAGCCTGGTGGGCTGCCGTCTATGGGGTCGCACAGAGTCGGACACGACTGAAGCGACTTAGCAGCAGCAGGGCAAGGGTGAGAGAGATGCAGTACCCCATCAGGTCCCTGGCTGTAGATTAAGGGACATCTGTCTCTCTCAGTTTAAGTGAAGAAGGGGAATTCGTTTACACTCTGGCTTCAGGCATGGCTGGATCCAGGGCTCAAATACTCATCCGGAATGTCTCTCCATCCTTTGGCTTTCTTCTCCTCTGAGATCATTCTCAGTCAGGTTTTCCCCGCTCTGTGCCAAGATGACTCCACATAGCTCCTTAGCAACTTTTTGTGTCTGTTGTTGTTCAGTCTCCAAGTTGTGTCCAGGTCTTCATGACCCCATGAACTGTAGCACGCCAGGCTTCCCTGTCCCTCACCATCTCCCAGAGTTTGCCCAAGCTCATGTCGATTGAATCCGTGATGCTATCCAACCATCTCGTCCTCTGTCACTCTCTTTTCTGCCTTCAATCTTTCCCAGCATCCGGTCTTTTCCAATGAGTCGGCTGTTCACATCAAGTGGCCAAAGTATTGGAGTTTCAGCTTCAGCATCAGTTCTTCCAATGAGTATTCAGGATTGATTTCCTTTAAGATTGACTGGTCTAATCTCCTTGCTGTCAAAGGGACTCTCAAAAGTCTTCTCCAGCACCACAGTTCAAAAGCATCAATTCTGCAGCACTCAACCTTCGTTATGATCCAGCTCTCATATCCATACATGACGACAGTCGTGTCTCTTTGTAGCAGCAGAATCACAGGATTGATCCTCACTGGCTTAAACTGAATCGGCTGGCCATTCCTGAAGCAATCATTGTGTCTTTCCAAGGATCATGTACCCTCACAAGCCAGGCAGTGAGGTCAGCCCCATGCTGACAGAGTGAAGGAAGTTCCTTAAAGGTGAATCAGGATACTATTACCACAAATGGGAATGAATAGGTACAGGCTGGCAGAAACACAGCTGTCGGCTAGGTGACATTTGTGCCCAAACCTCACTGCTGCAAACACCTTGTCCCTCCACATCCCCAGCTGCCCAGTCTTTACCCCTCTCTCACTCACAACAGAGAAGGTATGTAGGATGGCATCAGCTTGCCCCAGCCTGACATCTTTGAGGCTTTCCTCCAGATAATACCTATTCCTCTGGCAGCTCCTCAGGAAAGTTTTCTTCATCTTTTACTTGGGTCAATGAAAAAAAGAGAAAGTAGGTCAACTAAGAACAAGGGATTTTAGAGTGTGCTAGTTCTAGAAGTCCAGGGTTTCTGGGATGCCAGAACTTCTGTAACTTGGCAGAATGTTAGGAGATCTAGAACACAGGAATATTCTATAGTGTTAGTGCATGAACAATATTACGCTTCTTCCCTGCCTATCAAAGAATCCACACTGCAGAAGTTTCTGAAAAACAACCTGGGAATTTGATGATTCTAGAACAGAAGAGTGTTCTAGAATGCCTATCCCAGTAGGAATGTTTTACAAGCTAGAGATTCTAGAATGCTGAGAATTGTAGGACACAGAAAAGAATTTGGATTACTAGGAAGTCTAGAGCACAATGGTATTCTGGAATGTCAACCCTTCTAGATCACTAGAGGATAGCTTTGCATTCTAAGAAATCCATAATGTCAATGGGTTCTGGATTGCCAGAGAATCTAGAACATGAAGAGGAGCCCTAAAAGATGAGTGAGTCTAAAACATGAGTGTTCTGGAATGTCTGTGCTCTAGAATATGCAGGTATTTTGTGATGCTCATAGAGCTGAAATATTGAGAGACTTTTTTCCATGCCAGGGAATCAAGAACACTGTTTTGGGATACTAGTGATCCTAGAACTGAGGGTGAGAATGTCAGAAAATCTAGAAAACTAAAGAGATTTGTTTGGTTTTGTTTTTAATACCAAGGTAAAACCCTGTGTGTGAGCACATACAATGGAGGAAGCTTCTGGAATGCCAGGACTCTAGAACTCTGAGAGATTCTGAAGGATTGAGATCATATCAGGGTCCAGGAGTGACGTAGAAACAACCCTGGGGGGTAGTAGCACTGATATGGAGGGACTGGTAGCTGGTAACTCCAAATTCTGGGGGGAGGGGGAAGCCAAAGCCATCCCCGGAAGTTGCAGTGGTGAGCCAGAGGCTGTTGCCTAGCAACGAGCATTGAAGATGCCCTGAATCCCAAGCAGAAGGGAGAAATTTCGGCAGCGCCCCCAGCAAATGCTCCAGCTACAGGGTAGGAGATGGGGAGGGGGGGCAATGGGAGCAGGACCACATCGTCCTGCAGGGCCATGTCAGCAGGGATCATGGGAGGCACACAAAGACAGGGACACAGCCCACAGCACATTCAGTGGGCAGAGCCAGGCACTCCATCATTGAGCAGGGACAGCCCACGGACGTCCCTGAATGGAGCCTGAGTGCTATCATTCCTGCTCCAAGAGGCTGTGTGTCCTGGACAGTGTGTGAGCCCAGACTTCTGGGTGGCAGTGTTGGGTGGAGACTGTGGGTGGTGGTGACGGTGTGCGTGTGGCTGTGTGAGTCAGCCCGTATGCCTCAAGGTAAGGAGGGAGGGTGAAGAGACCCCCCTGTCCCCCTTGCACACCCCTTGGAAGAAGGAGCAGGAGTCGGGGATGAGGTTGAAGCTGAATTGATCGCGGTTCTTAGTCTGGGGTCAGCCCTTCGGTCAGGCCTGGTACCCTGTGTGGGTGGAGCCTGGGATCTACTCAGGGTGGGGCTAAGGCTACAGAACTGGAAACCGTAGGGTTTGGAACCCCTGGAGGGGCAACAAGAAGTGGGTAGGGTTTGGCACCCTAAGTGTGGGGCCTCAGCCTAATTCTTGTGGGAAAGGATTTGGTCTGAAACTCAGAGGAGAAGGGATGGGGAACTGGGGTTCAGGCTCTAAAGCGCTTTTGCCTTTGGGAGAAGAGAGGGTTTTTAATTCCAAGAAAAGTGGAGCCTTGAATTTATAATGAAAGGACTGGGCTGGGCTTGAGACCCTCTGAGTTGGAGGGTTGTGAGCAGGGCTTGGAGCCCTAAACCCACTAAAGTGGGAGTAGGTGGGGACTAAGGCCCCTTGTGGCTTGGTGCTCCCAGTGGTAGAGGTCCCTAGGAAGGGAGAGGACTGGAATTCTTTTTTTTTTCTTCTTTTAATTTTATTTAGTTTTGACTGTGCTGGGTCTTCATTGCTGCATGGGCTTTTCTCTAGTGAGGCACGGGGTCTATAGCATGCGACCTTCAGTAGTTGCTGCATATGGACTCAGTAGCTGCAGTTCCCAGACTCTAGAGCACAGGCTCAATAGTTGTGGTGCACGGGCTTCGCCGCTCCGAGGCATGTAGGATTTTCCTGAATCAGGGATCAAATCCGTGTCTCCTGCTTTGGCAGGCCACTTCTTTACCACTGAGCCACCAGGGAAGTCCTGAGACTAGAATTCTTTAAGGAGAAAAAGTCTGCAATTCTGGGAGTGGGCTCTCAGCTTTTAAAAATTCAGTCAGGGAAGTGGGTGTGGTACCCTCTGGGAGGGAGTGAAGAGGGGTGCAAATAGGGGAGCAGAGCCAGGAGGAGCCCTCTGGAAGGGAAGCAGAGTCTGAATTAGGGGCCCAGCCATGGTCCTGTGAGAGGCAGAGGCTAGAACTTTCCTAGGAACAAGCTATTGTTTGTCAAGCCTGGAACCCCTGAAACACAGGGCCTTGAGAAGGGGCCAATCCTGTGGGAGGGTGTAAAGTCAGAGTACCGTCCGGGGGCGGGACCTGGAGCTCGGTGCAGCATTAGAATTAGTCCCCGGAATCCTGAGTCTCTCGCGTGAGAACTGGGCACCCGTTGGTTCTTCCGGAATCTACCCCCGTCGGGGAGCAAATTCTGATGGATTTCTCCCAGGACTGTGAGCCGAGAGATGAGGTCTTCCAGTGGGGGTCTAGTTTAGGGGAACCGGGCTTCCTAGGTGGCTCAGCAGTAAAGAATCTGCCTGCAAACCAGGAGATGCAGGAGACGCAGGTTCTATCCCTGGGTGGGGAAGATCCTCTGGATGAGGGTATGGCAACCCACTCCAGTATTGTTGCCTGGAGAATCCCATGGACAGAGGAGCCTGGCGGGCTACAGTCCATAGAGTCTCAGAGTCGGACACGACTGAAGCGACTCAGCAAGCTTTCACGCCTACCATCTACGCATTGACTAAGAGGAGCTCCAGCAGCTCCACACTTGGGGCCTCTCCTTTAAGACAGGATTCACTGAGCCAGTACCCTCCTGGGTACTGAAAATTCCGGACCCCAGCGCCCCCCTCCCGGCACCTGTCCACGTAGCCCCTCCCCTGTCGTCTCCTGATTGGTCGTGTAGGCAGCGCCCCCTGGTGGCACCGGGCTCTGATTGGCGGGAAGTTCGCAGCCCGCGACTGGGATTGTGGAGAAAATGAGTCTGCCTCCAGCGGGGGCGGGAGGCGGGGGCAGCGCCGAGCCGGACCCGCTGGACAGACGGGCTGCCTGGAGCGCGACTCCACGCCGGACACGATGCGGCTGCCTGGCCCCAGCGGCCGCCGCCCCCTCCTGCTGGTGCTGCTGCTGCCTCTCCTTGCAGCCGCCGCCTCCGCCGCCGGCCCCAGCCCCAGCCAGGCAGTCGAGGTCGCGGTGATCCCGGGCCGTCCGGCCGGGTAAGCCCCGCTGCGGCCCCTTCGTCCTTGTGCCCCCTCCACCCAATAAGTCTGGCGGTCCAGGAAGACCAGGAATTTCGGATTTAGGGGAACATGAACCCACTGCTTCGTGATAGGGATAAAGAACCAGAGCTCTTGGATTTATTAGGGCCCTCTGTTTTGTAGGGGTTAGAATCCGAGGTGTATTGAGGTTCTGGGCGGAGGGACTCCCCGCCGGTGCGGTAGAGACAGATGTGGCTCCAGGGAATTCTAGAGTCTATTTGGAGCAGGGTCCCAGTTTATATAGGGATGGGGCTTTGGGCTCTCCTAGGATGATAGGTGGGTGGGGCCGAGCTGAGACGGGGTCTCCCAGGTTTCTGGGGTGCTTATGGGAGGTCATCGAGGCGCTTTAAGGAGGAGTTGAGACGTCCTGGTTTTCTGGGGTTTGGGAATGCTTGAATTAATTAATAGAGACCTTTCCCTATAAGACTTGGAGTTTGGTGTTGATGGCGGAGGGGCTTGTGGGAAATTGCGCGGAGGTGGGGTGGGGGGGGTGCTCAGATTTCATGAGGGTTAAGGATGCTTTAGTTTCCTAGAATTAGAGGATTCCGGGGGTGAATGAGGTACCAGTGATTTCGCGGCAAGAAATCCAGAATTTCGTATAGATTTGGGAGTTATAGCCACTCTTCCTGTCTACGGGTGACGAGATCGGAGGAAACAGTCTGCCCAGTACCCCCGCCCCCCGCCCTGCGGCCCAGCGCTCCGTTACAAAGGCCCCGGGCTCCGCTCCCGCCTCGGTCTCTGCGAATACGTTTAGTAACCCGAGCCGCTCCGGGGGCGGGGCTGGGAAGGGGTTAACCCGGAGAAAAGGCGGGAGGGAATGACGGCAGGATCGGGGGTCAGGGAGGCTCTCACCCGGGCCGCCCCCTTCTCTACCGGGCCCCACCCGTCTAAAAAGAGTCCATACGGCAGACGTCCCCTTCGCAGCATCCCGCGCTGCTTCTCTCTCCTGACCTGCGCGCGCGCCCACGGCCCTCGTCCCCCTTAGCCTGGGGATAATGGATTTGTCTGGGGGGCCCCTGGGTTGCGACGCACTTGCGCCCAAGCCGAGGGCTCCGCCAGCCAGAATCGGAGACCCTCCCGGCGCGGAGATTCCTTCGAAGAACGACTCCTTCCTCGTGGTCAGGCGGGAAACTGAGGCCCAAAGACCAGGAAACTCTGGCTCCAGGACACACAGCGTGGAAGGGCAGGAACGGGCTAGAACTCAGACCTCGGGATTCTCAGTGCTGGGCTGTGGCTCCTGTATCCCTGTCCACCTCTGCACCCCGCTGGACCCACAGTCAAAAGAGGACTTCCCTCCCCAGCCGTTGAGGCCTGTGGACGTGGTGCCATCTGCCGGCAAACTGCGGGATGACGGCTAAGTCCAGGACAGGGACGTGCGGGGAGGGCGGGGTTCTAGATTCCCAGAGATGGGTTGGAAGTGCCCTTAGAAATCCTGAGTCTCTTTTTCAAAAAAGACTTTAAAATGTCTTTTCCAATAATGCCTTACCCACAAACACTTCAAAAGGAAAATAAACGTGAGGTTGCTGTGACCTTTACCTAAACAAATTTGCCTCCCATTGTACAGATGGGGAAACTGAGGCATCGAGCGAAGTGCCTCAAATTAGTCACATATAAACTCCAAGCACCCTCCAGCCTTATCTTGGCTTCCCCTTCCCTATCCCTCATCGCTGTCCTTTGGGGAGTTCTATAGTGCTAGGGGCTGAGTGACTTCCATCCCTCTTATTTATAGTGCTCCTGCTTGTCGCTGCTGTCCAAGCCGATCGCCCAGGAGAAGCCGCTGCTTTAGAGGTGGGTTCTTGTAGGCGCGGTATAGGTTGGAGGGGAAAGATGGTAGAAGCAGAGGAGCTGGGGGTCCCTTCCTCATCCCTCACTCCAGCTGGAGAGCTGGATGAAAGAAGAACTCGGTTGCTTCCTTTTCCACTTAGTCCCTGGCTGTCTCTGAAGCCTCCTGCAGGGTCCGGAGCTGCCGGCCCGAAAAGTGTGCAGGCCCTCAGCGGTGCCTGATTCCAGGGCCCCCAGAGCTGCCGAGCGCCAGCCCCAGCGTGAGGAAGAGACAAGTGTCCCTTAACTGGCAGCCACTGACGTGAGTGTGTGACCCTCTCCTGCTAGATGCTCCCAACCCCGCCATTTCCAGCACATATCTCCCTGCTCCCTGGATCTCCTTTTCCTTGCTCTCTCTACCAACTTGTGTCTCAGTTTCTATTTCTCCTTTTCTTGCCTATCGCTGTCTCTAGGTCTTTCAGTTTCTATCTCTCTGTCTCTGTCTCCGTGTCCCTCTCTCTCTATTGGTTCTTTGCGTCTATCTCTTTCTCTCATAGTTACCTGTCTCTTTCCTCTGTCGTCTCTCTCTCCCTCCTTCATCCTGGTTTCTCCCACTGACTTCGTTCTTTCTAGACTCTAAAGAATGTTCCAGGCCTGATCCCCAGAAAGAGATGGAAGGGGGATGCAGAGCCTCCACTGGAAGACCTCCTGATGTAGGAGGTCCCTTCCAGCCGCGGGAGTTGGGGGGAGGGGGTCAACCTAACCCCGGTGACAACTCCTTCTCTGCCCTCTCCCACCCAGGCTGCAGGAAGCCCGAGCCCTGCTGAGGCGACGGCGGCCCCGCGGGCCGGGGGCCCGGGCATTGCTGAGAAGGAGGCCCCCACAGCGCGCCCCTGCCGGCCAGTCCCGGGGTAAGAACATCCGCCCTTCCTCCGCCGGGTTGGGGGGGCGGGGAGGCGGTGCAGGGGGATGGGGGGGTTCCGGGCCAGATAAAGCCGTCTGGTTCCCACGGTGTAGCCGCCGCCTAGCCGCCCCCCACTGTAGCTCAGCACCCCTCCTCAGGACTCAGCCCCCTCTAGGGACCCCGGCGTCCGGCTGCGAGAGGTGAGTCCGGGACAGGACTAGACGCGGGCCAGAGGCGCTGACCCGCGGGGGTGGGGCCAGGGAAGCCAAGCGTCCGGGCTCCCCGCGGCCGAAGAGGGGGGCGCTGTCCCGGCAGAGAGCGCCCGAACTAGCCCAGACAACAAAAGCGATTGTGCGGGTTGGCGCCTGCCGGGTCACCGAATGCCCCAAATTGCGGGGCGGCTAGGGGCCAAAGGCCTCCCACTGCTCTCCCTACCCTCCTCCCCACCTCCTCCTGCTCCAGCTCTCAGCCCCTGGGCTAGCACACCCCCTAGTCTCCGCTACCCTCAAAAGTCTCCCTCCTGCTGTGGCCTTCAGCCCAGATGTGTCCCCTCCTCCCTAAAGTCTTCCAGATGTGGGCCTTCCGCCAGATGTGAGGACCCCCGCCCACCATCTTCCTCCACTGTTTCCCCTAATCCATTCAGACTTCTCCTCCCAGGTGTGAGGGTCCCGGTCAGATGTGACTGCGTCCTCAAGTGGGCCCCTCCAGCGTCCTGCCCACCAGGCAGACCCCCAATCACTTCGTGTGCCCAGGTGCACCGACCCTTCTCCCCCCCCCCCCGCCCCCATGTGCCACCTGGCTGCCCAGATGTGCCATGACAATCGCCTACCCAGATGAAGCCCCTGTCTCTGTGACTGAGGCGGGGACAGCCTTTAGCCTTCTCCCCAAATGTGGCCCCCACTACTCTTTCCTCTTTAAAGACTCAGCTCGGTCTAGGGTATGGGGTGGGGGGAGACCGGCCCGCCCCCACCTGTTCCCTTCCCCGCCGCTCCCCTGCGGGCCCCATTCACTTGTTGATGCGGGGCGGGAGCAGAGGGGGCGCCCCCCTCCCGGCTCCGAGTCTAGCGCCCAGCCTGCGCGCCTCTGGCTGCGAGCCCAGCCCCACGCGCCCCCGCGCGGCCGCCGGGGAGGGGAGTGGTGGGGAGGGGGGGCCTGAGCGGGGGCGCGGCCGCCCTCCCCCGCGGGCGGGCGGGCGCGGCCGGGCCCCTCGGGCGGGCTGGGGCGGCGGCGCGGCGGAGCGCGGCGCTGCAGCCATGGCGGGCGGCGCGCGGCTGCTCTGGGTGTCGCTATTGGTGCTGCTGGCGCTGCTCCGGCCGCAGCCCGGGCTAGGTCGACCCCGAGAGCGCCTCCGCGTGCGCTTCACTCCGGCCGTGTGCGGCTTGAGCTGCGTCCATGGGCCCACCGGCCCCCGCTGCACCCCGACCTGCGCGCCCCGCAACACCACCAGCGTGGACAGCGGCGCGCCCGGCGGGGCGGCCCCGGGGGGACCCGGCTTCCGCGCCTGTGAGTGCGGGGTGGTGGTCCCGAGGGAGGGGTTCCCGGGGGGAGGTGGAGGATCCCTGGGGATGAGGGAGACAGTCCCCAGGAAGAGGGATCCCAGATTCCTTGTGCCAGAGTGCTGGGGGATCCCCGGCTTATTTGAGGAAGAGAGCCTCAAATTCCTGGCTTTTGGGGTTGGATCCTGAGAGTCCTGATTCTGCAAGCAGTGAGGGTTCTCAGGGACCTGTGGTGTCCCATGTGAGGCGACGGGGGCTGACTTTCTTACCTTTGAGTCAAAGTGGGGAATCTCAGAATTGAGGGGCTCTGGAATTTGGGGAAAGGAGTCTGAATCCTGCGACTGTGAGCAGGGGTCCCCAGAGTCCAAGGGAAAGTTCCAGGGCCTTGAGAAGCGGTTTTCCGTTTCAGCTTCTTTGGGTGGGAGGCATTAGGAAAGTCTAGGATGGAAGTGCCTGTGAGGAGGGGGATTGGGGTGTGGAAAGTCGATCCTGAGAGCTGAGAGGAAAGGTGTTCATAGGAGGGTCTCTGCAAGACCCTGAGTTGCAAGGGTCGCACGTGGAAGAGCCATCTAACAGGCGGTCTGAGAGAAAAGGCGCCCCCTGGGGGGCAGAGGGGACAGGAGGGTCTGTGCACCAGGCTCCTCTAGAGATGGAGAGCCCTGGTGGGGGCGGGGGGAGTCAGGTGAGGTAGGGGTAGTGGGCCACCTGTTGGCTCCAGGGCGTGGTGGTGGGTGGGCTCTCAGAGTCTGGGCCTACCTGCCCCCAGTCCCGGAGGCCCTCTGGAGTGGGGAGTGGGGGCCCCTGGCGCCGAGAACTCGCCCAGCCTGGCCCCCGGCCAACCCAGCCCTGGCCGGCGTGAGCTCATCTCTCGCGGAGCCCCCGCCCGCTGCCACTCCCTCTCTCCACCCCTTCCTCCCTCTTTCCCTCACTCCCTCCCGGCCCAGCCTCAACGGGCCTGTGCCAGGCGCCGTGCCCAGGCGGGTGCCAAGCCCCTGGAGGCGCAAGGAGGGGACTGTGAGGGGCGGGGCGGGGGCTGACCTCGGGAGGACCTCGATGTCCTCAGCTCCTCAACCCTCCAGGGGTGTGGGACATGGAGTTGCCTGTGCCCATCTAGCGGCCCGCCCTGGGTGTGGGAGCCCTCAGGGAGCTGGGTGGGGGTGGGGGGGCTACATTCAGGACAAGAGAAGACAAAGCAGTGTCTTTGATGGCTCGGAAATGCCCCCTCCCCCGATCGCTGCCCCCAACAGAGACTCTTCCCATTTTGGAAACTTCATTCCTAGTTAAGCCTTTCCTAAGCCTGCCACTTAATTAAGGACCCCTCTTAGAGCACCCTGGAGTCCTGGCCTGAGCCCCCTAACTAGGGGTGCCGAGAATCTCTGCCCTCAGTCCCCATGCCCCTCCGCACCGCTATCAACAGACTCCAGAGACCAGCCCCTTCAGTGAAGTTCCCGCCCATTCTTCTGATGTAATCGCCCCAAACTGCACCCCTCACCAGAGAACTCTAGTTTTGTCCCTCAGCTACTCCTCCCCACTTCCAGGGGAAACCCCAGATTACAAAGGCTGTACAGTGATAACTACTCTAGCTGAATTCCCTTCCTGAAAAAGTTTCCCGTTTTCTTCTATTTCCAACTGAATCCCGTCAGAGATCCCTGATTGCTGGGTATCCAAGTCCTTCTCTCCCAGCTGACACCCTCCCCCAGAAACTCTGATCCCTCTATTTTCAGAGAAACCCAAAGTTGAGTTGGGTTTCTTGATCAGCTGATTCTCCCAAGAGGACTCCAGATACTGTGCTCCCCTCAAGCCGCCATTAATCTAAAGACTGGGGTACCTTATCCCTTGGCTGAGAGGGAAGCGGGTATTCCACAATATCTTAGAATCTTCCCTAACAGCTGAGGCTCTCATGTGCTGGAAAGAATTCCACTACTCCATCTCCACCTTGCTCTCAGCACCCTCAAATTGGCCGTTCCTTCTCAGTCACTAGAGTCCTGTTAGTAGGTAACTCTCCCCAAAAGGACTAAAGAGGTTCCTTCTGCCTCCGTTTCCTCTCGGATCGACTCCCTTTCTGTTCCAGAAACCTCCTGAGGTCTTCGAACGGCGAAGTGCTGCCTTCTAACTGATCTCTTCCCAGGAGTCCAGTCTCCCCACCCTTATAAGTTGAGGGGGCTCCCTCTATGTTTTCCTGTCTCCAGTGTGTGGCTCAGAATCCCACACACGCCTTTCTGGACGGCCCCGGCCGCCTGCCCCCTTCCTCCCCTCCGCACAGCTGTCTCCAGCTGTTCTCGGCAGCCCCAGGGGAGAAAGGGAGGGGGTGCCCTCGCAGGATGTGTCCGGCCTTCTTTGGCTCAGCGGGCCCGGGGCTCCCCCAAGGGTCCAGAACGTGGAGCCGCCGCCCTGCCCCCCGCCGCACCCCACTCTTTGTTTACCCCGCCGCACAGCTGGCAGTGCCCCGCCCCAAGGTGGCCCGTGGCCCAACGAGGACGCGCACAGGGGAGAGCAGGCGCGTTCCCGCTGGCCCCGCCCCGGGGCTACCGGAGGCGGGAAGTCAGAGCTGGAACCGGGGAGCCGGAGCCAGAGGGGAGGTGGGCGGAGACAAAGCGCGGGGATGTGGGGCTAGGACGCTCAGATAGCGGGGAGGTGGGATGAGAGGAGCGCGGGCAAACTAACGTGAGGAAGGGAAGGTGGATGAGGCTAAACGCAGCAGGTTAGACGCCTCGATGGGCGGGGCTTGCAATCCTTAGGGTAGAAGAACGCGATGTGGGCGGGGCGCATAGAAACGAGAGGCGGGGACGGGGCGGGGAGAAACGGACAGCCTGTGGGCGGAGCTTGAACCGGCCACTCGGGGGCAAACGTGCCTAGAATGGTAAGGAGACAGAGTTGCGAGCACAGGATGGTGCCAAGGAGTGACTGAAATGTAGTTTTAGTCAATGGAAGTGACAAGCGCTGGGTCTGACGGGGCTGGAACAGCAAAAGATGGGCAGGACTAAATGCGAAGGCACGAGTTAGAGCGGGCGTAACTGAGCCTATAGGCGGGGCCAACACTATCTGGGCGGGGCTAGTAAGCCTCGGACTCTGCAGGAAAGTGGGACTTGAGAGGGAGGGCGGGGCGATATGAAAGTGAAGGAGGAGCTTGGGGGCGTGGCGAGTGGACTCAGAGGGCGGGGCTACACCTCCAGGCTGGACCCAGCCAATGCCAGTGGCCAGGGTTAGTGAGATGACGCAAGACGACTCAAGGCTGAACGACTTAGAACTTAGTGATACCTTTGACGGTGTAGTTATAACGTTAGGGGTTGAGCTAGTGAGGGGAGTGTAGTTATAACGTTAGGGGCTGAGCTAAGTGAAGGTGCTCTCGTCCCAAGGGAGGCTGCAAGGAGGGTTGCCGACCTTGAGTGTCCTCGTTCTCTCCCCAGTCCTGTGTCCCTTGATCTGTCACAATGGAGGAGTGTGCGTGAAGCCTGATCGCTGCCTCTGTCCCCCGGACTTCGCTGGCAAGTTCTGCCAGTTGCATTCATCGGGCGCCCGACCTCCGGCCCCGGCCATGCCAGGCTTCACCCGCTCTGTGTACACCATGCCGCTGGCCAACCACCGCGATGATGAACATGGTGAGGAGAGTGCGGCCAGAGTTCCCTCCGTACCCTCCACCACCTCGTCGTTCCTCTGACTCCCATGTTTCCTTCTTTCTCCTGAGTACCCTTCTCCATCGCGCCCTTTTCCCGCATTCCTACTCGCACTTTGCCCCGCGGTGCCTCTCTCCAGGCGTGGCGTCTATGGTGAGCGTCCACGTGGAGCACCCGCAGGAGGCGTCGGTGGTGGTGCACCAGGTGGAGCGTGTGTCCGGCCCTTGGGAGGAGGCGGATGCCGAGGCAGTGGCGCGGGCGGAGGCGGCTGCACGGTCGGAGGCGGCAGCGCCCTACACAGTGCTGGCACAGAGCGCGCCGCGCGAGGACGGCTACTCGGACGCCTCGGGCTTCGGTTACTGCTTTCGGGAGCTGCGCGGAGGCGAAGTGAGAGGAGGCCGGTGGGGAGGGGCCCGGAGCGTGCCACCGCGCGGGGGCGCGCTCACCCTACACTTCCCCACAGTGTGCGTCCCCGCTGCCCGGGCTCCGGACGCAGGAGGTGTGCTGCCGAGGGGCCGGCTTGGCCTGGGGCGTTCACGACTGTCAGTCGTGCTCGGAGCTCCTGGGTAAGCCCCAGGATGTCCCCAAGGTGCTCGGAGCTGGGGAGGACTGAGAACCCTGCCGCTCCCTGTACTCTGCCCGTAGATGTACCCTTACACGAATTCTAGCCACGCCTATCCCGTTGGGATCCTTTCCAGTCTAGACCCACCCATACCAGCTGGGACCATCCATCCCATTTTCTGATTTTGGCTAGCTACCCTGTTCTTACCCGACCTTCACGCCATTCGCCAACCTAAGGCTGACCTTGCGCTCAAACCACACTCAACACCTTTTAGTTCCTGCCACCCCATTTTCGCCCCCGCCCACTCCATTCTTTCTCCTCCCGCCCCTGGCCCACCCCTCTCCTCTCTCCACAGGTAACACCCACCAGGGGGGCGCCCCAGATGGGCCGTGTCCAGCTGGCTTTGAAAGGGTTAATGGGTCCTGCGAAGGTGAGCTGGAGCAGGGGTGGGAAGAGCTCGGGTCTAGGGAAGGGGCTGGCGGGGAGCTTGCCCTGATGCCTCTGGGATCACCCCATTCCTCGTAGATGTGGATGAGTGTGCGACTCGGGGGCGCTGCCAGCACGGAGAGTGTGCAAACACGCATGGCGGGTACACTTGCGTTTGCCCCGACGGCTTTCTGCTCGACTCGTCCCGCAGCAGCTGCATCTGTGAGCCGCCGGGGTCTGAGGCTGGTCCCGTGTCCACCCTATCCTCATGGCCGAGCATCCCTGGGTCTACTTACTTAGGGAATTACTAAGGGAATTACTTAGACCACACCCTCCCAGATCCTCCCAGATTCTCTGGTCTGTCCCCCGCCTCCCAGTCACTCGTACCTCCCCTTCCGCACATCTTAGACTCTCAGACTCTCTGGACCCTCTGGCTCATCTAAGAACCCCTTAAACCTTTTGAACTCAGATCTCCAGACTTTGATCAGCTCCTCTCAAGCCCCGACATTTCCTCATCTCTCGCGATACTTCTTCAGATCCTGAGATCCTTCCCAGACCCCCTTTCACCCCCTCAGACTCTCCCCAAGCCCAGAACCCTTCTCAGACCTCTAGGCCCCCCGCCCCAGCTCTTCTTCAGACTCTCAGGTTTCCCAGATGCCCTTCGCACCCACCGAGCTCTCCTTGGGACCATTCCCCTACCTTCCAGATCCCCTAGACCACTACACTGCCAACCCTTCCCTGAAGAATTTCCTCCCCGACCTCCCCAGCCCAACACGTGATCTCAGAGGCCAAGGGGCCGTGCTTCCGCGTGCTTCGAGATGGCGGCTGCTCGCTGCCCATTCTACGTAACATCACCAAACAGATCTGCTGCTGCAGCCGTGTGGGCAAAGCCTGGGGCCGGGGTTGCCAGCTTTGCCCGCCCTTCGGTTCAGGTGAGTGCCTCCTGTCTGTCTTTCTCGAGCATTTTTTTTTTTGCTTTCGTTCTCTCTGTTCGACTCTTTGCAACCCCCTGGATTGTAGCCTGCCAGGCTCCTCTTTCCGTGGAATTTCCCAGGCAAGAATACTGGAGTGGATTGCCACTTCCTACTCCAGGGGCTTTTCCCGACCCAGGGATCGAACCCAGGTCTCTTGTATCTCCTTCATTGGTAAAGTGAATTCTTTACCACTTTGGCCACCTTGGAAGCCCGCCTTTCTTTCAGTTCAGTTCAGTTCATTTCAGTTCAGTCGCTCAGTCGTGTCCGACTCCTTGCGACCCCATGGACTGCAGCACACCAGGCCTCCCTGTCCATCACCAACTGCCGAAGTGTACTCAAACTCATGTTCATTGAGTCGGTGATGCCATCCAACCATCTCATCCTCTGTCGTCCCCTTCTCCTCCCGCCTTCAATCTTTCCTGCCTTTCTTCAGAGTTGACGCAAATAGGCCTTCTAGGCTCCGCCCCCAGGCTCTCCAATCAAGTTAGACCCTAGTCTTGGCCACACCCCCGGCCTTTGAGACAACCTATCATCAGACTGGACTCCGCCTGGGCCACATTCACACCTGAGGCCCGCGACCTTGAAGTTAGGCTGTGTCCCACGAGAGTCACCCTCAGCCTCAACCTCTCATAGCCCTTGAGATAGACTGCTTGCCCAACCTTGTCTCGAGGCTTGGCCAAGTCCCCAGCTTCTGAGACACTGCCTCCTATCTAACTTCAGCTTTGGGCCCTGCCCACGAGACACCTCCCTGGCAATCTTTTTCTGCATAAAACCAGATCCCACAATGGACCCGATTGGTTCCTGGCCTGTCCCTGTAGACACCAAACCAGACCCCACCTTCAACTCCTGTCACTGCCATCATCCCAAAGAGGGGAAAACATCCTTGGTCCCACCCTTAGCCTCTGAGATATCCCGTTCTTTGCCAGGGTACCACCCAATCTCAGCATCCAAACCAAACCCCTAACACACCCCCAGCCCAAGCCTTCCCCACGATCAAGTCCAGACCCTCAACTTCCTCTTCTCTTTCTCTTTCACCGCCTTTCCCTCTCATTCCCCCTACTCTCTTGCCCTTTCTCTGCCCATCTTTCTCCCTTTCCTGTTACCAGAGGGTTTTCGGGAGATCTGTCCAGCCGGCCCTGGCTACCATTACTCGGCCTCCGACCTCCGCTACAACACCAGACCCCTGGGCCAGGAACCACCCCGAGTGTCCCTCAGCCAGCCCCGTGCCCCACCCTCCACCTCTCGACCACCCTCAGGTGAGCTGGTTTCTGGAGGAGGGGGTGTTGTCTCCAAGGGGATGCCCCAGGCTCACCAAAAAAAGGGGAGATGATCAGGTACACCCAAATCAAGGTCTCCAATGCTGACGCCCCTTCTTTACCAGGCTTTCTGCCCACTCATCGCCCAGAACCTCGGCCTGAGCCCCGACCAGGGCCTGAGCTTCCCCTGCCCAGCATCCCTGCCTGGACTGGTCCTGGGATACCTGAATCAGGTGTGGTAGAGGGAAATGAGAGCATTGATGGGGGGTATTACAGGCAAGAGTTCCAGGGAGGGAGGCTCCACCGTGAAGATTCTAGAATAGAACAAAGAGGGATGTGACAGCCAGAGTAGTTAAGAAATGGGTGGGAAAAGATCAAGGTTTGCTGGATGGGGTGGTGTTTACACCAGGGGCTGGAGTCAGACAGGCCTGGGTGCAAGTTCTCTGTCATTACTGTGAGGATTAAACAACCTGTCTGTGAAGTATCTAGGAGATAGTAAGTGCTCAGTTAATGTGAGACAAGTGATTTTTGTGGAGGACACTAAGAACATATTTCAGGCAGAGGACGGGAGAGTAAAGTAAAATATTAAAAAATGGAGACTTTGGGGTGGCAGTATGGGAGGATTCAGGCAGAAGATCTGATGAGAACATCGCATGATAGAGAAGGGCATCAGAGGGAGAAGACTGGGTTTGAGGAGGGACACCCAGCAGGGTGTTTTAGGTAGAGGATCTCAGGGAATTTTACTGGGGTGAAAGGGACAGGATTCATACATGGGGGAACCCTGTCTCACTGGACCCCCGCAGGTCCCTCTGCAGGCGAGTGTCAGCGCAATCCCCAGGTCTGCGGCCGCGGACGGTGCATCCCTCGGCCCAGTGGCTACACCTGCGCGTGCGACTCCGGTTTCCGGCTCAGTCCGCAGGGCACACACTGCATCGGTGAGCCAGGCTGAGGGTGGAGGATGGAGGCGGGGCGGGATGCTGTACGGTGTCACTTCCTGACCAGCTCTTCTGTACCCTCAGACGTGGACGAATGTCGCCGCGTTCCCACGCCTTGTGCTCCCGGGCGCTGCGAAAACACGCCAGGCAGCTTCCGTTGCGTGTGCGGGCCGGGGCTTCCGAGCCGGCCCGCGGGGTACGGATTGTCTGGGTGAGAAATCCAGGCCCCACCCCAGCCGGGGTCTCGCTCCAGCTCTCCCTCTGGAGCAGTCCCCGCCCTCGCACGCTTTCCCACGTCCCTTCAGCCCAACTACTGCCTTGGCCTAGCTCCCGGCCCCGTCTCCAGTCTCCAGACCGATTCCGGCCCCACCACTGCCTCTTTCGTGACCTGCCCGCCCTTCCCGTCGGGGCGGGTCCCTGCCTTCTACTGCCTGGCCTTCTCTACGGTGCTGGGTCCTGGCCCCGCCCTTCCGTTGGTCCCGCCCCTTTTGTGTTCCAGACTAATGCCTGTCCTCTCCAAGGCCCGTCCCCTGACCCTCAACTGCTGTAACCCACCTCTTCACCGTGACTCGTGATTTCCGCCCTGTCACACCATTGTCCCATCCCCAGTCCACCCCTTGCCCCCTCCTGCCTTCCCTTTTCTGGGTCTGCAAAGCTGCCCTTCCGCCCTTGCCTTACCCAGTCCCTACCCTCCTCCAAATTGTCCCCCTCACGATTCTCCTCTCTGCCTCTGCCCAAGCTGGTTCCCCAACTCAGGTCCTGTCCTCACCGCTGAAGCTCCGCAGCCACAACCTTAAACCGACCCACTCTGAGCCCCCTATCGCCCCTGGCTCCCGCTTCAGCCTGGCCCCTGCCCCAGCTTAACTCCGCCCCTGCTGTCCCCGCCCCCCCCCCCCCCCCCCCCCCCCCCCGCCAAGCCGTCTGGGGGAGGGGAAGAGGCGGAGTGTCTGCCCAAGCCCCAGCCACCCTGTTTGTGCCCGCAGACGTGGACGAGTGCCACCGCGTGCCGCCACCTTGTGACCGTGGACGCTGCGAGAACACACCAGGCAGCTTCCTGTGCGTGTGCCCCGCGGGGTACCAAGCTGCACCCCACGGAGCCAGCTGCCAGGGTGAGGGACTGGGCATGTAGAGGGGAAGGGGAAGAGCAGCAGCGGTGCGGGATACTGAGCCGGAGCCAGGAGGCAGAGGGAGGCTGATTGATTCAAAACAGAGGCCAGACTCTGAGAACCAGACGGGCAGCCTGGTTGGGGACGGAGAGGCCAAGTGATGGAAAACAGAAAGGCTGAGTCATGGAGGTTGGAGAAACAGAGGGAGGGGGTGGAGATGAAAGGGTAGAGTTATGAAGGACAGAGTTTAAGGAGGCCCGCTGATATGGACTAGAAAGAGTTTTAGGAAGCCGACAAGCAGCTTCATAGGGATTGAAAAAATAGAGGGCTAGAGGATGGAATGGCACCCCACTCCAGAACTCTTACCTGGAAAATCCCATTGATGGAGGACCCTGGTAGGCTGCAGTCCATGGGGTCGCTAAGAGTCCAGCACAACTGAGCGACTTCACTTTCACTTTTCACTTTCATACATTGGAGAAGGAAATGGCAACCCACTCCAGTGTTCTTGCCTGGAGAATCCCAGGGATGGCGGAGCCTGGTGGGCTGCCATCTATGGGGTCGCACAGAGTCAGACATGACTGAAGCAACTTAGCATCAGCAGCAGCAGAGGATGGAGGTAGGATCATGAGGTATAAGATGGCATAGTGATGAAGATGGAGAGACCAGGGATTAGGACAAGGTGGCAGGATGGTGCAGGGTGAAAGGTCAGAGCGATGGAGGTCAGGCAGGCAGAGTATGGGGGGAGGGGTATAAAAGAGGTATGACCTGCGTCCCTTGTTCTGAGCAGATGTAGATGAATGTATCCAGAGCCCAGGCCTGTGTGGCCGAGGGGTCTGTGAGAACCTGCCTGGCTCTTTCCGCTGTGTGTGCCCGGCTGGCTTCCGGGGCTCGGCGTGTGAAGAAGACGTGGATGAATGCGCCCAGGAGCCACCGCCCTGCGGGCCTGGCCGCTGTGACAACACAGTCGGCTCCTTTCACTGTGCCTGCCCTGCTGGCTTCCGCTCCCGTGGGCCTGGGGCGCCCTGCCAAGGTGAGGAGGCCAGGTCTCCGCCCCCCCTCTTTGCTGTGGGCACCAGAGAGAGACAGGTTTGGGGTGGGGGGTGGTGGCAGCAGAGAGGCAGAGGGATGAGATTCAGTGGAGGAAGACAGGGACAGAGGCCTGGGGAAAATGAGGGGGTAGGAAGGGTCTGGCTCCAGAGTCTTTCCCCGTTTCTCCAAATATGAGGGTGCTCTCCAGTCCTCCCCCTTTTCTTGGATGATGCTCTTGTGCTTGTGGGCTTCTCCACTCGCTCAGCAGGAAAGCATCCACCTGCAATGCAGGAGATCATGTACAATGCAGAAGACACAGGTTCAACCCCTGGGTTGGAAAGATCCCTTGGAGAAGGAAATGGCAATCCACTCCAGAGTATTCTTGCCCAAGCTATCCCATGAACAGAGGAGTCTGGTGGGTTACAGTCTATGGGGTCGCAAGAGTCAGGCACAACTTCGCAACTAAACGACCACCTTGTGCTTGTGGGAACTCTCAGGAAGGGACAGGGCGGGAGGCGGTGTCCTGGCCACTTCATGGCAGTTGGAGAGACCATTAATGGGGAAGCAGTGAAACCATCTGTCCTTCTGGCAGGAGGGGGCAGCCTGAGCAAGGTCCAGGGCATTGCCTCCAGAATGGAATGTTGGGGTGGGTGGTGATGGTAGGGGGTCCAGGCCCCTTCTTCAGCCCCACTGGCCTCCTCTGCCCCAGATGTGGATGAGTGTGCCCGTAGCCCCCCGCCCTGCGCCTATGGCCGGTGTGAGAACACAGAAGGTGGCTTCCAGTGCGTCTGCCCCACAGGCTTCCAGCCCAGTGCTGCCGGCTCCGAGTGCGAGGGTGAGGCCGGGGAGGGAGGGAGGAATATGGATGGATGAGGGGGGCATTGGACCACTACTTCAGAGCCGCACTCTTGTCTGCTCCCCAGATGTGGATGAGTGTGAGAACCACTTGGCATGTCCTGGGCAGGAGTGTGTGAACTCACCCGGATCCTTCCAGTGCAGGGCCTGTCCTGCTGGTCATCACCTGCACCATGGCCGATGTACTGGTAAGATCAGGCCCTAAGTGTGACCTTGGACCTGCGTCATGACTCCTGAACGAGACTGTGACCTGACCTGCAGCCTTTTAACCTGGATCTCAGTCCCCTTACCTGGACCACAACCCCCAGAGCATGACTGCGATTCTTAACCTAGACTTGACCCCTGATCAGAGTGCAGTTTCTGATCTGGACCATGACCCTTGGTCCTGAATGTGACTTCTGCCTCTGTGATCAATGACCTTCAACTTGACTGTGACATTTAACCTTAGCTGTGAACACTGCTGATAACCCTGGGACCCCAACCCTGGTAGCAGTTGTGCCCCTCCTGTCCTCTGGCCCTGTATTCAACCTGTGACCCCTAAACTTGACTGTGACATCTGGTCTAACCATAACTACCAACCATAACCCTGACCATAACCCCTGACTCTGTGCGATGCTTGACCCTGTCTTTTTCATTTCCCCTGCCCTTTCTCAGGGTCCCTTCTCTGGGACCTGATTGGGTTCATGATCTGGATCCCAACCCCTGACCAGAGACTCGGACCCCTGACTCATCAGAATGGCATCCAATTATCCTGCTTTATAATACCTGACCCCTTACCCTACCTGTCCCAGTCCCTTCACCTGCCCCTAGGATCCTGGCACAGGGAGTTCCCAGAAGCCCAGGCACAAGATCCCCCGAAGATGGTCCCCAGGATTAGGGAGCCCTGGTCTCCCTTACCCAGTTCTGCTGCTGACTCTTTACCTCACGTCCAACCCAAGACACTTCCCATCATTTCTTTCTGGCTCTCATCCATGTGTCCCTAAGCAGAACCTCCTCTGAAATCCCCGTTCCCGCAGATGTGGACGAATGCAGTTCAGGCGCCTCCTGCGGCCCCCATGGCCATTGCACGAACACCGAAGGCTCCTTCCACTGCAGCTGCGAGCCAGGCTACCGGGCGCCAGCTGGTCGGCCCGGGCCCTGCGCAGGTAGGCTGGGAGGGGAAAGGGCTGGACAGCCTGGGAGTGGGCCCTGGCTTCCTGGGCAAAGCCTGGTGGGGAGGTGGGAGCTAGACTAAAGGACTGTATAGGTGGTATTTAGAAACTGGCCGTCTGGGGCGTGGCTTGCGAGCAGGGTTGCAGCTTTGTAGGCGGGGCTTGGGTCCTGGGGCGGGTCTGGTGACCCAGTCTGAACTCTGGGTACCCTAGACGTGAACGAGTGTCTGGAGGGCGACTTTTGCTTCCCCCACGGCGAATGCCTCAACACCGACGGCTCCTTCGCCTGTACTTGTGCCCCCGGCTACCGGCCCGGACCCCGCGGAGCCTCTTGCCTCGGTAGGTACACAGGCCGGGCCTGAACCCGGAAAGGGTGAGGAAAGGGAGGGGCGGAGTTGGAGAGGAAAGCGGGAAAGGGCGGAGTCTGGATAAATTGGGCAGTGAATGGAAAAGTTCGAGCCAAGCTCGTCGGGGAGGTGGGGCTTGCGGGAAAGGAGGAGCCTAAGGCAGGTGGGGGAAGGCGTTAGAGTCTTGGAGCCATAGGGGCGGGGAAAAGGCGGTGGAGGGGCGTGGTCTGGAATGTCAGGCAGAGAAGGAGACTGGCCTGCGGTTGCCGACACTGTCCCGCAGACGTGGACGAATGCAGCGAGGAGGACCTCTGCCAGAGCGGCATCTGTACCAACACCGACGGCTCTTTCGAGTGCATCTGTCCTCCAGGACACCGCGCCGGCCCAGACCTCGCCTCCTGTCTCGGTGCGAGGCCTCGCCCTGGCCAGATCCCTCTCTCCTCTGCCTCCTGGTCTCCCCTATTTGTCGCCCTCTCTGCCTTCCCTCTGCTGCTTCCTCCTTCCCCCTTTCCTGCGTCTCCCGCCTCCCCCTTCTAACTCTGCTCTCCCCTTCTTGACTCCCCAACCTGTTCTCCTTTCCCTCCTTGCCACCCCCTCTTCCCCGCGCCGCTTCCCCCATCTGACTGCCCCACCTCCTCCCTCAGACATTGACGAATGTCGGGAGCGGGGCCCGGCCTTGTGCGGGTCCCAGCGTTGTGAAAATTCCCCGGGCTCCTACCGCTGTGTCCGAGACTGCGACCCCGGCTACCACGCAGGCCCCGAGGGCACCTGTGACGGTGAGACCACTGCCCCCGCCCCCCACGAATAGCTTTCTTGATGACCAAGGAGGGGCTCCAGGCTTCACTTAACTCTCCCCATCGGTGGTGCAAACAAGCTACTAGTGTGTCCTTACATTGTCTGTAGTGGGAAGACAGGAAGCTGAGGGAAGACACTTGTATCAGGAAATAGACCAAACCTCGCTTCCAGAAGCAGCACAGATTTGAGGGTAGGGGGGATGGTGTGCAGGTCAACATTTTGTGGAACAGATGAAATGACTGTGAACTGCCTTGCATTCTTGGGTTGCCATACCCCTGATTCATGGAAACCTAGTTTCATGGACCTCATTCACTAATTTCACAAGAATTCATTAAGCCCTACCGAGTGGGACACTGGCAGCAGAACAGGCAATAAGTCCAACAAAATCCCTCCCCATGGGACTTCCCTGGTGGTCTAGTGGGTTAGACTCTGCGGTCTCAATGCAGGAGGCCTGGGTTTGATCCGTGGTCAGGGATCTAGATTCCACATGCTACAATGAAGACCCAGTACAGCCAAGAGAAAACAAACAAAAAAATCTCTGTCCTCATGGAGCTGATGTTTTAGCGGGGGGAGACAGACAATAAATATGTAAATAACTCTGATTCATCCAGCAAATGATTTAGGGGCACCTACACGTGAGGATACAGGGAGGAACAGGACAGACACAAACCCCTGCCAACGTGGCTCTTGGATTCTAGGGAGGTGACAGTCAGCATGCTAATAAATACATGGATATAAGATGTTTAAGAAGGAAAGTAAAGCAGGATAAATGGACACAGAGGACAGGTTAGATAAGGGTGGGGGGGCTGGTTAGGGGGGCTTGACCTAGACTCTGGAGTGAAGCAAGAGAGGGAGCCATGCAGATAGCTGAGGGAAGGGTGTTCCTGACAAAGGGAACACCAAGTGCAAAGGTCCTGAGGTGGGGTCACCTTTAAGCTATTTCTTACTCCTTGGAAGGAAAGTTATGACCAACCTAGATAGCATATTCAAAAGCAGAGACATTACTTTGCCAACAAAGGTTCGCCTAGTCAAGGCTATGGTCTTTCCTGTGGTCATGTATGGATGTGAGAGCTGGACTGTGAAGAAGGCTGAGCGCCAAAGAATTGATGCTTTTGAACTGTGGTGTTGGAGAAGACTCTTGAGAGTCCCTTGGACTGCAAGGAGATCCAACCAGTCCATTCTGAAGGAGATCAGCCCTGGGATTTCTTTGGAAGGAATGATGCTAAAGCTGAAACTCCAGTACTTTGGCCACCTCATGCGAAGAGTTGACTCATTGGAGAAGACTCTGATGCTGGGAGGGATTGAGGGCAGGAGGAGAAGGGGACGACAGAGGATGAGATGGCTGGATGGCATCATTGACTCAATGGATGTGAGTCTGAGTGACCTCCGGGAGTTGGTGATGGACAGGGAGGCCTGGCGTGCTGCAGTTCATGGGGTCGCAAAGAGTTGGACACGACTGAGCGACTGATCTGATCTGATCTGATCTGAATGAGGCCTTGCCTGCCTTAAGAGGTATCAATGCTTGTTGGTTAGACTCGTAGAATACCAGATTCAGAAACTGGAAAGCAGCACCAAGAACCTGTGAAGTCAGGCCTGTGATTCCCCAATTTTCCCCCTACACCCTCCCCATGCTTTTGCAGATATAGATGAGTGCCAGGAATACGGCCCAGCGATTTGTGGAGCCCAGCGCTGTGAGAATACCCCTGGCTCCTACCGCTGCACGCCAGCCTGTGACCCTGGCTACCAGCCCACTCCAGGGGGCGGATGCCAGGGTGCGTGTCCCTGGGGCCGTGGGCGGGATGCGGAGGGGATAGAAGTTCCAGCCTCGGCCTAACTGTCTGGTGGTTGCAGATGTGGATGAATGCCGGAACCGGTCCTTCTGTGGGGCCCACGCCGTGTGCCAGAACCTGCCTGGCTCCTTCCAGTGCCTCTGTGACCAGGGCTACGAGGGGGCGCGGGACGGGCGTCACTGCGTGGGTACGGGGCTCCTGGGGGAGGGTGGGGCCAGAGGGTGGAGAAGAGGCTGGTCAAGCCTTGATCCTCTCCATAGATCTCAGTGCATGTAACCTTTAGGGGTATGGAATTTAGACCTTGGAATAGAAGATCATCTTCATGTCGGTCAGGAGTCCCTATTAACTCAGATTTTATTTGGGATGTGCTTTAAAAATTCATGCATAAAGGGAGGAGAAGTGCAGTAACCTTAAGTGTATGTAAACGTTTCCCCCCCAATATTTACAAAAAAATGTTTGGCAGCACATGGGACCTTAGTTCCCCAACCAAAGACTGAAACCCTGTCCCCCACATTGGAACACAGAGTCTTAACCACTGGACCGCCAGGGAAGTCTGCCAACATTTTATGAGAAAATTTTCTAAACATATGGCAAGTTAAAAGGCCTGTAGAGTGAATCTCTGCACAGCCATGACCTGCATTCTATTATCATTATACTTGCTTCCTCACATGTCTCTCCATTAATCCAGCTAATTTTTTGGAGAGATTCAAAATTAAATTGCAGGCATCACTATATCACTCCCCAAAATTTTTCACACATAATGCATATCATTAACCAGAGCTCAATATGTGTTCACAGATATTTTTGAGGTTCAACTTACATACAGTGCAATGCATGATTCTTAATTATACATTCTCTTAGTTTTGACAAATATGAACACATCAGGCTTCATTTCTTTAAAGGGAATCAAAACCGTGAAGTTCAGGGAAATATTTGAACTTCGGGGATATGTGAATAAAGGAATTGTAACGAGGCTAGCTGTCTCCCAGCTCTGCTATCCTCTATTGCATTTATCTTCAGGCAGATTCTCTTTTCACAACAAAAGGGGCTGTCACACCTCTGGCTAACATCCTCAGCTTGCCATCCCTAGCTACAGAGGGAGGCTCTGAGTATTTCTAGAACAAGTCCCAGCACTGGCTTTGATTGGCCCAGCTGGGTCACTGCCTGTCTTTGACCCAGAGAAATGCATCAGTCTGCTTGACCTACTCAAAACACATGGGTTGAAAAATGGAGAAGCAGAGGGCTCCCGTGGGGGAATCAGGGTTTGTCACTGGAATATAAGTAGAGGATGGGATCTGAGCCATTAAAATGCTCGAAAGCAGACTTTTATGGAATTCCAGAAGTTTACCACCGTTGACTCCCTCTTCCGTCTTGTCTCCTGCTCACAGATGTGAATGAATGTGAGACACTGCAGGGCGTGTGTGGAGCTGCCCTGTGTGAGAATGTGGAAGGCTCCTTCCTCTGTGTCTGCCCCAACAGCCCTGAGGAGTTTGACCCTATGACCGGGCGCTGTGTTCCCCCTCGGACCTCTGCTGGTGAGACTGAAATCAAAGTCTACTTAACTGATGGCTGCTGGCCCCACAGGAAAGTAATGGGATCTAACCATTCCTGATGTGGACAGCTGCCATCTGTTAGATGCTGTTGTTTTAAACAACAAAAAACTGCAAAACACAGGAGTTAACCTAGGTGTGGGACTCAGTGTCAGAAGTAGATCCTGGTTCTGACTTGACCAGATTCCTCCATCCAACAAATGTTCACAGTGTTTAGGCCATTTTCTGGGCAGTGGGAACACAGTAGTGACCAGAAAAGACCACCCTGTCTTCAAGGGGCTCACAACCCAGAGGGGACAGATAGCAATATAGCCTGACAGTAATAATTTAGAGAAATCAGGACTGTGATGGAGGCAAGGACCATGGGGTAGGTAGGGAGGAGAGGGCAGATGAGAGAGGGGCTCGAGCGGTTCCACATGGGCAGGTGTGGGGCTGCCTAGGTCTGGATTTGAGTATGAAGATTCCCAGGCCGGTTTGGGATGTGTTGATTAGGAGGCCTACAGGAGGCCAGGGAAATGCCCTCTTCTCTGACCTGAACTGCAGGTGGGATGAGGGGCCAGATGCTTGGGAGAGGGAGATAGGGAGGCAAGAGGTACAGAGGCAAGAATGGAAGAGATAGGGAGGCAAGAGGTGCAGAAATGAAGAGGCAAGAATGGAAGAGACCATGGCCGATGGTTGGTGAGGGGTGTGGAGCCTGGTTCTGCCACACGGGGGCCTCAGTTTCCCCGTCCATAACGGAGGGGCTGGAGGCTCAGCCCACACTGGGCTAAAGCCCCTTGTCTCCCTAGGTACCTTCCCAGGCGCACAGCCCCACGCACCTGCCAGCCCCAGTCTGCCGGCCAGGCCCCCGCCCCCACCCCCGCCCCGCCGGCCCAGCCCACCCAGGCAGGGCCCTGTGAGCAGTGGGCGCCGGGAGTGCTACTTTGACACCGCGGCTCCGGATGCCTGTGACAACATCCTGGCCCGGAACGTGACGTGGCAGGAGTGCTGCTGCACTGTGGGTGAGGGCTGGGGCAGTGGCTGCCGCATCCAGCAGTGCCCGAGCACCGAGACAGGTGGGCACGGGTCTCGGGGTGCACGCAGGGCTGAGGGTTGGGATAGAAATAGGTGGACATGGGAGTGGGCTGGGACAAGGGGACACACTTGGACAAGAGGCAGAGGTGCTGGTACTGCATGGGCAAGGGTGACTTGCCAGTCAGCTGGGCATCAGGCTGAGAGATGGATACAAATAGGCACAGGGGCTGAAGTCTTGGGCAGTGAAGGGCAGGCATGGGGCAAGAGTAAGCACTGAGGTAAGTGGGCACTGAGGCAAGTGGGCCCAAGGCAGGGGCTAGGGCCAGGGTGTGGGGGCTCAGCCTTGTCTTTGTGTGCAGCTGAGTACCAGTCATTGTGCCCCCATGGCCGGGGCTACCTGGCGCCCAGCGGAGATCTGAGCCTCAGGAGAGGTAAGGCCCACCCATCCTCAGCCTCCAGCCCAGCTCTGTCTCAGCCTGTCTCTGTTTTCTTCATCTCTATCTCTCATCCTATTTCTCTGTCTTTCCCCTTCCCATCCCTATCTTCTGACTTTGTCACTGGGTCTTTGTCACCAACTCTTCCTCCTTCTCTTTCCTGAGCCTGCCCTGATCCTGCAGCCACACACTCCCCTCCCCCAGTCCAGCCCATCCCACAACCCGGCCCTCCCCCATCTCTGGTGAGGCGCGTGCCTCTGATCATCTTTCCCGCAGACGTGGACGAGTGTCAGCTCTTTCGAGATCAGGTGTGCAAGAGCGGCGTGTGCGTGAACACAGCCCCAGGCTACTCGTGTTACTGCAGCAACGGCTACTACTATCACGCCCAGCGACTGGAGTGCATCGGTAAGAGTTCCCCACCTCCACCATCACCCCCACCCTCGCCTGGGACTCTTTCCAACGCTTGGTCACGCCAGCGCCTCTCTGGAATGTGACCACCACCAGCAGGAAGTCGTTCCTGAAGTCTAGACTCCATTTATCAGATTGTCAATGCACTGGGGAAAGGGCAAAAGGGGAGGAGGCTACTTCTTAATCACTCCCTCCATGCCTCCCTAGATAATGACGAGTGCGCGGACGAGGAGCCAGCTTGTGAGGGCGGCCGCTGCGTCAACACTATCGGCTCTTACCACTGCACGTGCGAGCCCCCACTTGTGCTGGACGGCTCGCGGCGCCGCTGCGTCTCCAACGAGAGCCAGAGCCTTGGTGAAGTCTTCCCGCGCTCCGCCCCGTCAATTATCACGCCCCAGTCCAGCCCCAGCTTAACCTCCGCTCAGCCTCACGCCTACACCCGGGCCACGCCCCTCGCGCGTGGCTCGATCACACCCCTTAACGCTCCATTTAGCCTCTGGTCTTGGCTTTTGGCTCTCAGAACTGGAGGCCAGCTGGCGTGGTTAAAGACTAAGGTTTCAGAGGAACCTCCCTGCCACTTGTTGGTCCCGTGTACAAAGCACGTTTGCTTATTCCCTCTTGGACCCCCACAGCTTGCTTTCAGCATATTGGGTAGATTGGCAGTAGCCCCTACCTTAGAGGGTGGTTCTAAAGAATTCTATTTTCAAGAACAGAAGGAGGACCTGGTTTCACTAAGTGCTAAAAGCATACTTTCTGTTATTTCCCTGTGTGTCTCTCTTTGCACCTCTCTATGAGTTTCTGTCTTTAGGCTTTTCTCTAAATTTCTGACCCTCTCTGCATCTGTCTTCGCTTTTAGGTCTTTCTCTCTGCACCTTTGCTTTCCTGTTTCACTGAATCTCTGACTCTTTTGATATGTTTGTCTTTATTTCTTTGGGTCCTTTCTTTTTGCCCATTGACCCAAACTCTTCTCCTCTTGCTTACTGTTCCTACAACATCCTCCCACACTCGATCTAAGACGTCATTCAAACAACAATGCTCAGAGAGGAAAAGCAACTGCCCTGGGGTCATAGAGCCTTCCAGAGGCCAGGCTTGGATAGATTCCTCCTCTCCAGACCCTATCTCCCTCCTATTTGATAAGTTCGTGCCAGGCCAAGCCCTGTACTCACCTGGAGCTACTTCAGAGGACTTCCTGAAGCCACATCACAGCTGATGTGCAGGACTGAATGATAGGGAGGGGCTGGCTGGGCTGAAGGAGACTGAGCAATTTGGGAGGACTTGCGTGTCTTCTTCCTGCCTTGATGCATGCTGTCTCTGCCCTCAGATGACAATCTGGGAGTGTGCTGGCAGGAAGTGGGGGCTGACCTTGTGTGCAGTCGTCCTCGGCTGGACCGCCAGGCCACCTACACAGAATGCTGCTGCCTCTATGGCGAGGCCTGGGGCATGGACTGTGCCCTCTGCCCCGCACAGGACTCAGGTACCACCACCTGCCTGGGCCACACTCAGAGACTCTGCCCCTCAGGCTCCAAATCCAGTCCTCAGACTCCCAGTCTTAGACTCCAAGATCCCCAAACTCAGCCCCTCAGACCCATATGTCCCAGCCCATTCCTAAATCTTGGTTTTTTAGGCCCCAAGTTAACCCAAAGACCTCCAAGCCTCAACCACAGAAAACCCAAGGCCTGACTTAGCAGGTGTCATAGTTCCAGTCCCATAGGGCCCTGAGGTCTGGGCTCTCAGACTCTCAACCTCTGGTCTCTGGTACCCCAAAACAGCCCGTGAGACCCCTCCCCCAAAGCCTGGACCTTTAGAACTCAAATGCCAGTTGCTCAGATCCTGCCATCCTGGCCCCCAGACTCTGGGGGCCAAACCTCCAAGTTCCACTGGCTTGGATATTCACATCCAAGTGCCTAAGAGGCCAGCCCACGGCAACAGAGATCCCCCTTGCCTTGTCTCTTAAAACTCACAGTCCCCCATTTCTCAGCCCTTGGGAAACCAGTGCCAGCCCCAGGTCCTTGGTCCTCTGACTTCCAGGTCCCATGGCTCAGATCCACTCCCATGCATCCTGACCCCTCAGGTCCTTGATACTTCCCAGTCCTAAAACACCTCCATCCCACCTTCATAGGCCCCTAGCACCAGATCTCATGGGTCCACAAATTCCATCACTTGAACCCTGACTTCTAGCTGTAGTCCTTAGTACTCCTGACCTTAGTGCCTTGGAATCCCCGTCTCAGTCCTCAGACCTTCAGTCCTGGCTCCAGAACCCCTGATCCCAACCCTGCAACCCCAACTCGCTCCTTCAGCACCCCTCTAATGCCTCAGCCCAAGCCCCTCCCACCCTCTCCTCCAGGCTCCTCTTCCCTGAGGGGGGACATAAATAGCCCATGTCAGGGAAGCCGAGCTGATTGTTAGGCTTGGCTCCTATTTGCAGATGACTTTGAGGCCCTGTGCAACGTACTGCGCCCCCTGCATATGGACCCCCACGGCCAGGTGGCTTTGGACTCCCCTACGAGTATGGCCCAGACCTAGGTCCACCTTACCAGGGCCTTCCCTATGGGCCTGAGTTGTACCCACCACCCGTCCTACCGTATGACCCCTACCCACCGCCACCTGGGCCCTTCGCCCGACGGGAGGCCCCCTACGGGACGCCACCCTTCGACATGCCGGACTTTGAGGACGATGGTGGCCCCTACGGTGAATCCGAGGCTCCTGCTCCATCCGGCCCGGGCACCCGCTGGCGCTACCGGTCCCGTGACACCCGTGGCTCCTTCCCAGAGCCCGAGGAGTCACCTGAAGGTGGAAGCTATGCTGGTGAGTACTGAGGCCTGAGTGATGAGCGCTAAGAGGAGGACCAAGTTGTACAGAGATGGCGCTAGGAGAAGGGAAGGTGGGAGGGACGGGGAGAGACAGATAGAAACAAAGAGAAGTCGGAGGGAGACAGACTCAGAGAGACAAGAAAACAGAGATATTGTTGGAGAGAGTGACAGAGCAGAGATGAAGAGGAACAGAGCCATCTCGGTAGATGAACCGAGAAAACGATGAGGACAGAGGGACGTAGTAAACATCCTGGCCCCACAGCGCCGCCCACAGTCCTGGAGCAGGATGGACAATTTAGAAGGGGACCCAGGGAATCAGGACAGGGCCCCACTCGAACCCCCGAATCCCCACACTCTCCGCAGGCGCCCAGGCTGGGCGCTACGAGGGACTGGAGGCGGAGGAGTGCGGGATCCTGGATGGCTGCGCCCACGGCCGCTGCGTGCGCGTTCCCGAGGGCTTCACCTGTGACTGCTTCAACGGCTACCGCCTGGACATGACTCGCATGTCCTGCGTTGGTGAGGGGGTGGGCCAGGGCCAGCATCGAGGGGTTGGAGATAGGGTGGAAAACCTTTACTAGCGGTGGGTAATCAGGATCGTCAGGAAGACCGGCCAAACGGCTAGGCAGGGGAATAGAAAAAAATTCTTCTCAGGGATGGGGCATGCCTGAAGGAGAGGTCAGGTTGTGAGGGAAGCCAGGTGGTGACCACAGCACCAGGGCTGGGCTTGAAGCTGGATGGAGAGAATAGAATCCTACAGGCGTGATTGCTAAGGACTTCCAGAGCTACTTCGAGCGATTTGCTTGACTTCTTTGAAGAACCTTCAGTCTTCCCATCTGTAAAATGGGAATGTGAATCATGTCTGCCTAGTTTAGACAGCAGGAAAGCAGAGTGGTTACAAGCCAGGTCTCTGGGGCAGTTGGATAGACCTTAGGCTCTGTCCACCAGCGTGATATGTGATCTTGGACAGGTCACTGTCCCTTGCTCAGTTTTTCTCATCTGAAAAATGAGCATATCTTACAGAACCCATTTCACAGAGCCAAGAACATTGATTTGCAATGACAGTGAGGCCTTTGTGTAAACCAAAGCTCAGCGAAGAGAAGTGACTTCCCCAAAGACTCAAAACTAAGAAACAGCAGGGGGCTGGGCACTCAGAGTCTTTGCCAGCTGGTCTGAGAGCTTCCTGGGCTTTTTGTATGACGCTGGGTGAGGGGCTTCCCCATGCTGAGGCTCAGTTTGCCCAGTACCTACCTCATAGGGTTATTAGGAAGATAGTTAATACAGGTAATATGCTCAAAACAATGTCTGGCACAACAAGCATTTGTGGTTGTTGATATCATCATCAGTATTGTTTTCCTAACAAAACCCCAGTGTCCTGGGGGCTACCCTACCCATCTCACAGAACACAAAGCTGAAGCACAGAGAGGTTAAGTCACCTGTCCAGCTCACACAGCCAACAGTCTCCACTCCGACAGGAGACTCAGCATCCACAACCCTCAGGAGCCTCAGGGGCCAGGGAGGCGGGCTCCTGGGTCTTCAGCCCTGAATAGTACTTCTGGTATCCCCTCTCCCCAGACATCAACGAGTGTGACGAGGCCGAGGCGGCTGCCCCGCTCTGTATCAACGCGCGCTGCGTCAACACCGATGGCTCGTTCCGCTGTATCTGCCGCCCAGGATTCGCACCCTCACACGAGCCGCATCACTGCACGCCCGCCAGACCCCGGGCCTGAGTCCCCAGCAGCCCTGGGCCGCCCACTCCGCTCCTGCGCACGCGGGGTCCCTGCTGCGCAACCCTGCCACCCACCCACTTGCGCGCATGCACACAGCGATGCCGGACCCGGCGGAGAGGACGGTCAGTGGGACAGATGGACAGTAGGAGCAGCCTTCCTACCGACGCCGCGGGCCCAGGCTTAGCCCACGGTCCCCTTCACATTCCTGCTCCTTTTTATAAAAATATTCAATTAAAAAACACCTATTTTGTACCTTCCGCCTCTGTCTGCCTGATGTTTCTCAAAGTTTGGCTCCAGAATTTGTTCTTTGAGCCACTAAATTATATCCTCTCCCCATTCCTGCTTCTTCATTCCTGCGCCTCCGTTGCTTGCTCTATCTCTGCCTCCTTTGGTCCCTGCTTTTCTCCTATGTCTGTTTCTTTGTCTCTGTCTTCTGGCTCTTGTCTTTCTGCTTCTTTTCTCTGCCTAATTCTCCATGTTTCTGTCTTTCTCTTTCCCTCTGTTTCATTCTCTCTCTAATCTCAAGGTCATACCTCTGGATTTTTAATACTCCTGCCCTTCCCGATAAATCCTGTCCATAGCCTCAACTTCCCCCTGCCGTAGACCTCAAGAAGGGGTAGGATAGGGTAGCCTAACCCCTGATCAGAGTGTTCCCTCTTTACTCAGCTAGAGGGAACCCCAGATTTCCTCTACTTCCCAAAGAAGTTTCAAGCTTCTCTGGTGCAAGCGGGCCATGGGGAGGAGGTGTGAGCAGGAGTCTCTGGAGGGGGACGTCCAGACCCAGGCCTCAAGCTGGAATTTGGCTGTGGTAGGCAGGGAGTGGCACTCTTGGTGGGTGGCCTGTGCAAGGACATGTGGAAGCTGGGATGAACTCTGTGTGTGGTGGTAAAGAGTCTAGCATAGACTCCCCCTCCCTGTTGGTCCCTGCCTGCTTCCTGGCCATGTAAGGAATCCAAAGTTCTTCTCTCTGAAAGAACAAAAAATGGTCTGAATGGGAGTAAGCTCAGCCGACTGGGGACAGTTGGGAGTGGGGGAGCTCTTTGACACTGAAAAAAAAATACGAAAGATTGTATCTGGACTTCCCTGGTGGTACAGTGAATAAGAATTCCCCTGCCAGTGCAGGAGACACAGGTTCAGTCCCTGGTCCAGGAAGATCCCACATGCCACAGAGCAACAAAAGCCCTGTGCCATAACTACTGAGCCCGCGCGCTGCAGCCTGGGAGCCGCAACTACTGAAGCCTCCGCACATCCTAGAGTCCACGCTTTGCACCAAGAGAAGCACCACAATGAGAACCCCATGCACAAATGCACCACAGCTAGGGAAAGCCCGTGAAGCTATGGAGGCCCAGCACAATCAGTATAAATACACATATTTAAACCTGAGTCATTCTTCACTCCCCTGTTAGTGTGAGGGTCTCGGACTCAAATGCTTCAGGGACCAGGTGACATGGAAGCCGGTGCAGGATAATAAAGTCAAAGTACAAGGACAAGATCACACAACCAGGGGCACTCTACTTAAGGGTTGGATGGAACAGAGAGGGAAATCTCCCCATTAAAAAAAATTTTTTGGCCATGCTCTGCAGCTTGCCAGAGCTTAGTTTCCTGACCAAGGATTGAACTTGGGCCCTCAGTAGTGAAAACACAGAGTTCTGACCACCAGACCACCAAGGAATTCCCTCGATATTTTAGATAAAAATATTGGTTATAACCACTCTGTGGATCTGCTCCGCGAGGGACCAATTTCAATCTTTGAGGTTCAGCTCAAGTTGTGTAAATGGGGAACAGGGGCCCCTTCTTGACCTGACCCCTCATGAGCTTCAGGAAGGGTCACTTTCTCCCTGGTGCCACGTAGAGGGTCATACAGATAGCACCTGACCTGCAGAAGTGCTGATGGCAGTTGCGTGAGCCATCTGTCAAGTGCTAACAACTGCACCCGGCACCTGGCAAGTGCTCAGTGATCGTTATCATAACCCTGATCAGATGGCGAGGGCAGGTGGCCAGAGCTCGTTCTTCACTCAGTCTCCCTTCCGGAGGCCAGACTCTTCCCCCTCCCGTGGGGCAGTGAGAAAACTACCACAGGGACCTTAGCTGGGAGGGGTGTCAGACTGTGAGGGGCTCAACGCTCCAACAAAGCCAATGATCGTTGCACAATTTTGCACTGAAACCCACTGAACTGTACACTTTATTTCTTTTATAGTTTTATTTATTTTTGGCTGTGCTGAGTCTTCACTACTGTGAGGGCTTTCTTTTCTCTAGTGGCCGCGAGTGGAGGCTACTCTCCCTTGCAGTGTGCGGGCGTCTCATTGCAGCAGCTTTTCTTGTTGCCAAGCACAGGCTCTAGGCAAGAGGGCTTCAGGGCCGCAGTAGCTGCGGCATATGCGCACAGTAGTTGTGGCGAGTTGGCTTCGTTGCTCTGAGGCATGCGGGATCTTCCCAGACCAGGGATTGAACCCGTGTCTCCTGCATTGGCGCACAGATTCTTTACCACTGAGCCCCCAGGGAAGCCCTGAATTATATACTTTAAATGGGTGAGTTACATGGTATGCAGTTCAATAAAGCAGTTAAAAAGAAAACTCCACAGAGGGAGTCAAGAAGTGACCTGTCAGTTGACACAGGGAACCTAGCCCAGACATTGACCTGTCATTCATTCATTCAACAAATATGTTCTATATAATACCTACTTCGTAAAAAGCGAGTGTTGAGAACACGAACTTTAGCCCAGCCCTAGGAGGTAGGAGCTAGGGAGGTTCCTTGGAGAAGACGTCTGAGCTAAGACCTGAACAATATGGGGAAATGAGCCAGACCAAGGGTTCCAGATGGAGGGAACAGCTTCTGCAAAGCCCACAGGTCAGGAAGGCAATATCTTTTAAATGTCCTCTCCTTTCTTTTAAAAAAATTTATTTAAAATATTTATTTATTTATTGGCTGTGTTGGGTCTTCATTGCTGCTTGCAGGCCTTCTTTAGTTGCAGCGAGAGTGGGCTTCTCACTGCAGTGGCTTCTCTTGTTTCGGAGCACAGGCTCTAGGCACGTGGGCTTCAGTAGCCGTGGCCCACGGGCTTAGTGGCCCTGAGGCCTGTGGGATCTTCCTGAACCAGAGATCAAACCAGTGTCCCCTGCATTGCAAAGCAGATTCTTAACCACTGGACCACCAGAGAAGTCCCTCCCCTTTCTTTTGAACGTCACTCCTTGTGTTGGGCAGTGCTGGTTTGGACAATGTTGGTGACACTTTCAGTGCCCAAGTAGTCCCTGGTCTCTGCCTTCACTGAGCTCCTGTCAGAGACAAAAACAATACATCATCAAACATGACCATTTGTACTGGGATGGGAGAGTCACAGGAGAGGGGGTCAGGGCTGGGATAAGGAAGATTAGACGCTGTAGGTTCCCAGGGGAGGAGGCACCTGACCTAGTCTGAGAGGACATCAGGGAAGGCTTCCTGGAGGAAGAGATAGAGTTCTGAACAGTCTCTGTTCAAAGATCCCTTTGAGAATCTGTTGAACGCTCTGGACATTCACAGAAGATAAAACACACAAACGCTGTGGACAATTCCCAAATACTGTCATTCCTTCAAGCGCCTGTGCCTAGGCAGCCCATAATTATCCGATGACCACCCCCCACGACCGCCTTGCTATCTAAATGTCCCAAGAACAGGGCCGGGGGTGGCCAACAGTGCTGGAAAACTTTGAGATGAAATTTCAGCATCTTGGGTATGGGATGGGGTTTTGAGAGCCCCAGATATCCCTCTCATCCACCGCCGAGATGGGGGGTGTGTGTGTGTGTGCCGAACATCTATTTTTTTTGCTGCCTACATCCTCCACACTAACTTCTAGCTCCGGCGCTGGGGGGGCCCTTGGCACGTGCAGAGACGAGCGCATTCTCTTCTGGAATGTCCAGAGGGAAATAATCCAGACTGTCCCCTCTCTCACCAGATGAGCGCCGCAGCGCCCCCTGACGGTCACCGAGCAAGAACGTCCCAAACTGCCCTCGCCCCCTAGTGGCCAATGCTTGTTCAGAATTTACAGTCATCAGCTAGCATCTATCGCTCCTTTTCAACCTTTAGTCTGCTGGCTAGAGACATCCTCGTCGCCGTCGTCAATGTCATTTCCTTCTTCATCACCACCATCACCATCATCATCATAGCTAATACATAAATAGTGCATCCTATGTACCTGCCGCTATGCTGCTTTATACATATCACCTCATTTAATCCTCACACCAGCCCTGTGATATGGGTTCTGTTACCATCTCCGTTTTCCTCATTTGAAGCACAGAGAGGTAAGGAAACTACTTGCCCAAGATCACACAGCTACTAAGTGGCAGAGTCTGGATTGAACTTAGGCAGCTTGTCTCCAGAGGCCATTTTTCTGAACTGTTCAAAAATAATCCTGAAGTAATAGGATGGTTGGGGATTGCTTCAAATTAATTCCAGAGAACAGCTGCATGTCAGAGTGGAAAGATCCTGGGTCCCGGAATCACCATGTTGCTAGCTTGGATTATTTAATCTGTGGGTATTCAATGATAATAAATTTCTTGGTATGGTTTTCCCAGTAGTCATTACAAATGTGAGAGTTGGACCATAAAGAAGGCTGAGTGCCAAAGAATTGATGCTTTCAAACTGTGGTGCTGAAGAAGACTTTTGGACTGCAAGAAGATGAAACCAGTCAATCCTAAAGGCAATCAACCCTGAATATTCATTGGAAGGACTGATGGTTAAGCTGAAACCCCAATACTTTTGGCCACCTGACACAAAGAGCTGACTTATTGGAAAAGACCCTGATGCTGGAAAGATTGAGGGCAGGAGGAGAAGGGGACGACAGAGGATGAGACAGTTGGATGGCATCACCGACTCAATGGACATGAGTTTGAGCAAACTCAGGGAGATGGTGAAGGACAGGGAAGCTTGGCATGCTGCAGTTCATGGGGTCACAAAGAGTCGGATACAACTTAGCAACTCAACAACAACAAATTTTGAAGTCTCTTTGTTGTAACGACTTAGCTTTGATCCTAAAACTAGGGGACCAGAATCACCTGAAGGGCTTGTTAAAAGGCAGAATCCTAGGTTCCACTCCCAGTAAGTCTGGAATAGGGACCTAGAATTTGGATTTCAAATAAGTTCCCAGGGGTTGCTGCTGATCTGGAGACCAGACTCTGAGAACCACCGCCCTCAGGAATACAGGTCCTTACTGGGTGTTGTTTTGTATGACTAGTGCTCATTCTCTCTCTTTGGGAGAATTACCTTTTTCACTCAGTGCATAAAGCTGACCGCACTGGAAGACTCCAGGCCTGGCCGGGATTGTCGGAGAGGGGCCTCCTAGACCTGCTGTGCGGGAAGGTCACAGGCGTGGAGCGTTGGGGACTTCCCTGAGGGAAAAGCTAGTCGGAAAGTGAAGCCAACACAGGCGAAAGTAGGGCTGGGAGATGAATAGAGACACTGTTCCTGACATATGTGCCTCTGGGTCCAGTGAATCCCCAGAATGTTTCAGGAATTGGACATTTTCCTTCATCAGATCAGATCAGATCAGTCGCTCAGTCGTGTCCGACTCTTTGCGACCCCGTGAACTGCAGCATGCCAGGCCTCTCTGTCCATCACCAGCTCTCGGAGGTCACTCAGACTCACATTCATCGAGTCAGTGATGCCATCCAGCCATCTCATCCTCTGTCGTCCCCTTCTCCTCCTGCCCTCAATCCCTCCCAGCATCAGAGTCTTCTCCAATGAGTCAACTCTTCGCATGAGGTGGCCAAAATACTGGAGTTTCAGCTTTAGCATCATTCCTTCCAAAGAAATCCCAGGGCTGATCTCCTTCAGAATGGACCGGTTGGATCTCCTTGCAGTCCAAGGGACTCTCAAGAGTCTTCTCCAACACCACAGTTCAAAAGCATCAATTCTTTGGCTCTCAGCCTTCTTCACAGTCCAGCTCTCACATCCATACATGACCACAGGAAAGACCATAGCCTTGACTAGGCGAACCTTTGTTGGCAAAGTAATGTCTCTGCTTTTGAATATGCTATCTAGGTTGGTCATAACTTTCCTTCCAAGGAGTAAGCGTCTTTTAATTTCATGGCTGCAGTCACCATCTGCAGTGATTTTGGAGCCCAGAAAAAGAAAGTCTGACACTGTTTCCACTGTTTCCCCATCTATTTCCCATGTAGTGATGGGACCAGATGCCATTATCTTCGTTTTCTGAATGTTGAGCTTTAAGTCAACCTTTTCACTCTCCACTTTCACTTTCATCAAGAGGCTTTTGAGTTCCTCTTCACTTTCTGCCATAAGGGTGGTGTCATCTGCATATCTGAGGTTATTGATATTTCTCCCGGCAATCTTGATTCCAGCTTGTGTTTCCTCCAGTCCAGCATTTCTTATGATGTACTCTGCATATAAGTTAAATAAACACGGTGACAATATACAGCCTTGACGTACTCCTTTTCCTATCTGGAACCAGTCTGTTGTACCATGACCAGTTCTAACTGTTGCTTCCTGACCTGCATACAGATTTCTCAAGAGGCAGATCAGGTGGTCTGGTATTCCCATCTCTCTCAAAATTTTCCACAGTTTATTGTGATCCACACAGTCAAAGGCTTTGGCATAGTCAATAAAGCAGAAATAGATGTTTTTCTGGAACTCTCTTGCTTTTTCCTTCATATCCTACATCAAATCTACAAGCAAATTCTGTCAGGTCTACCCATAAAAGATCTTCCGTCCTGTATTTTTTAACTGAAGTATGTGCATGCTTGCTAAGTTGCGTCAATCTAGCCCTCCAGGTTCCTCTGTCAGTGGAATTTCCCAGACAAGAATACTGGAGTGGGTTTCCATGCCCTTCTTCCCGACCCAGGGATTGAACCGGTTTCTCCCGCATTTCCTGCGTTCCAGGCATATTCTTTACCGCTGAACCATCCGGGAAGCCCCTAAGTGAAGTATAGTGGCAATGGCACCCCACTCCAGTACTCTTGCCTGGAAAAATCCCATGGACAGAGGAGCCAGGTAGGCTGCAGTCTATGGGGTCACTAAGAATCGGACATGACTGAGCGACTTCACTTTCACTTTTCACTTTCATGCATTGGAGAAGGAAATGGCAACCCACTCCAGTGTTCTTGCCTGGAGAATCCCAGGGGCGGGGGAGCCTGGTGGGCTGCCGTCTATGGGGTCGCACAGAGTCAGACATGACTGAAGTGACTTAGCAGTAGCAGTAGCAGTATATACAATATTATATGTTACAGGTGTACAATAGTGATTCACAATTTTTAAAGGTTATACTTCACTTATCGTTATTATAAAATATTGACTGTATTCCCTGTGTCATACAATATATCTTCCTGTCCTGTACTGGAAGAAAAGTTAGGTTCTTGAAATAAGTTAGAACATTATTGGGTCAATGACAAAATCAGAATACAAATAGTAGAGCAGGAAACTTTTGCGTATTAATGTTAAATTTATGAAAGATAGTCATTGTACTGTGGTTATGTAAGAGAATATTGATATTCTTAGGAAATGCACACTGAATTATTTAGGAGTGAAAGGCCATGGTGTATCTTAACTTCAAATTATACAACTCCCCTCCCCCTCATAATAGAGCAAATGTTAAAGAGGGTAAAAATGGGGTTTCCCTGCTGGTTTAGTGGTAAAGAATCCGCCTGCCAATGCAGGAGGCCCAGTTCCAACGATCCCTAGGTGGAGAAGATTGCATCTTCCCTGGAGCAATTAAGCCTGTGCAGCACAGCTATAGATCCTGTGCTCTAGAGCAGATCAGATCAGATCAGATCAGTCGCTCAGTTGTGTCTGACTCTTCGCGACCCCATGAACCGCAGCACGCCAGGCCTCCCTGTCCATATCCAACTCTCGGAGGTCACTCAGACTCACATCCATCGAGTCAGTGATGCCATCCAGCCATCCCTCTATCGTCCCCTTCTCCTCCTGCCCCTAATCCCTCCCAGCATCAGAGTCTTCTCCAATGAGTCAACTCTTCGCATGAGGTGGCCAAAATATTGGAGTTTCAGCTTTAGCATCATTCCTTCCAAAGAAATCCCAGGGCTGATCAAAGGGGACTGGAACCCTGAGCCCGTGTGCCACAAGTACCGGAGCCTGCTGCCCTAGACCCAGCGCTCTGCATCGAGAGAAGCCACACAGTGCAACAGAGTAGCCTCTGCTCACTACAACTAGAGAAAAGCCCATGCAGCAAGAAGACCCAGTGCGGCTGGAAAATAAATAAATACAATTATTTTTAAAAGAGAGTAAAAATATTAACAAGAGGCGAACCTGAGTAAAAAGTATATGAATGTTCTTTATACTATTCTTAGTCTGGCAACTTTTTCTTGGTAAATGTGAATTTATCTCAAAATAAGAGTTAAAAATATGTTTTGAGAAATGAGAGATCTAAAATTCTGGACCACAATATCAGTATAAGTAGAACTGGGGAGATTAAAGACAAAATGCTCTACGCTCCAGGTAGTATTTGGTCTGAAGATTAAACTTTTAATTAAACTTCAGATCTGATTTTCTTTACAGTGTGTATGGTAAAGTTTCAAGGATTACTGCTAAAAGAATAGAAGTGGTACCTAGATTCCAAATTAGTACAGGTAAAAGGAAGACTAAGAAAATATGACATAGTAAACAAAAAACACAATCACTTCAAAGAAGTCTTAATAAGAGCAAGGGTGGTGAGAAGCATAGAAAAAAAAAATGAGGACAGTAAAATCACAAGACTCTGAGCTCCCAATGCAAGGGGCTCCGGTTTAATCCTTGTTTAGGGAACTGCTGCTGCTGCTAAGTCACTTCTGTCGTGTCCGACTCTGTGCGACCCCATAGACGGCAGCCCATCAGGCTCCCCATGTCCCTGGGATTCTCCAGGCAAGAACACTGGAGTAGGTTGCCATTTCCTTCTCCAATGCATGAAAAGTGAAAAGTGAAAGTGAAGTCGCTCAGTCATGTCCGACCCTCAGAGACCCCATGGACTGCAGCCTACCAGGCTCCTATGTCGATGGGATTTTCCAGGCAAGAGGACTGGAGTGGGGTGCCATTGCCTTCTCCGTTTAGGGAACTAGATCCCACTAAGACCTGACTCGGGCTTCCCAGGTTATGCTAGTGGTAATGTATCTGCCTGCCATTGCAAGAGATTCAGAAGACGCAGTTTCAGTCCCTGGGTCTGGAAGATCCCCTGGAGTAGGAAATAGCAACCCACTCCAGTATTCTTGCCTGGAAAATTCCATGGACAGAGGAGCGTGGTGGGCTGCAGTCCAAGGGGTCGTGAAGAGTTGGACATGACTGAGCAACTGAGCACACACATACATATACACCCACGACCTGGCACAGCTAAATAAATAAATATTTTTTAAAAACCACAAAGTAAGATGGTAGGAGCGAATGAAATACAACACTAATAACAGAGAAAAAGTGTATTCTGGGTCTAAATGCTTCTGGATAACTTCACTGCTTCCATCCGTGTCCCGCCCTCCTACCCAGACTTCCTGCTCCCACCCCTGCCCCTGAGTCCCTTTCTCAAGCAGCTAGAGCAGGGGTCCCGAACCTCTAGGATCTAATGCCTGATGATCTGAGATGGAGCTGATGTAATAATAATAGGAATAAAGTACACAATAAATGTAATGCACTTGAATCATCCCGAAACCATCCCCACCCCATCCGTGGAAAAAATCGTCTTCCATGATACCGGTCTCTGGTGCCGGAAAGGTTGAGGACCTCTGAGCTAGAAGGACTCTAAACACCCAAGTCAGATCCAGTCCCTCCCCTGCTCCATCTCACTCGTAAAAGCTGGGGCCCCCACTGCAGCCCATGGGATGCTGCACCATCTGCTTCTGGTTTCATTCCACATCTCCTTCCCCTCCCTGCTTATTCTTCTCCAGGTACATGGATCTCCTTGTTTCTGTCTCCAAGAAACCAGATGTGTTCTCGCCTCAGGACCTTTGCACTGGCTGTTCCTTCTGCCTCGAGGATTCTTTCCACTTGGCTCACTCCCTCACTAACGGAGATCAGATAAATAAGCTGGGTACAGCCACACAGCAGGATCCACCAGAATAACCTGTAACTACACATAATTACAAAAATGAGTCCCACATTGTGTTGAGTGGGAAAAGGCAGACATTTGAGATAATGCATTTTCTGATTCCATTTACATCAACTTCAACACAGGAAAAACCAGTCCATATCGTGAAGTCAGAATGAGGGCTACTCTGATGGGAGGGCAGATGGGCTGAAAGGAGCCCACCTTGGTTGGAGAGCAGGTGACAGAGGTGTGTTCAGTTGGTGAAAATTCACTCCACTGAACACTGATGGTCTGTCGTGCTTTGCAAGTGCGACGACTTCAATAAACAACTTCAAGAAACAAAATGAAAGAACGCAAAATGCGATGAACCTTCCACGTTCCCACCACTCAGCTTAAGAAACAAGACATTTCCAGCCCTCAGGGCCCTGCTCTCCCTACATAATATGCTTTTATAGCCACATACCCAGCCCCTCCGCCCCAGTTACTTTCCCCAGTTTACTAAGCACATCTTCCCACTCTAGCAGCTAGTGGGGAGGGAGTGTATCGGGAAGGTCTTGGGGGTGGGGGAAGGGAAGAGGAATGGGATTTCCGGGTCCCATCCAGGCAGCGGGAAGTTAATGCTCCTGAGATGCCCTTGCCCTGAGTACTGATGGGGGGACACTTTGCAGGGAGCTCCCCAAGTGCTCAGGGCCAGTGTCTGGGAGGTGGGACTCAGCACTGACCCTTCCTGCTAAGTAGTCACTGGAAATGCAACCTACTTGCTTGCACACTCTCTCTCTGTCTCCCTCCTTCACAATCTCTCTCTCCTCAAGAAAAAAAAAACTCACAACTATTTACACAAACTTTTATTGCATCAGACTGTAACCAAAGGAACCACGTTCCAACTCTAAATCTTTCAATAAACTTTGAATAAATAGCAGGGCTTTTTATTTTCTTTTTGTACTGTAAAATTTATTTTTAAATTCTTTTTTACTGGCAGGATTTTATATACATGAGGTTCAACAATAGTTCAGCCTTCATATTTCTTTTCTGGCCATTAATATTATTCATTTCATTTCCCGATTATTATAGGAAATCATCTTGTATAGCGAATGGAAGTGCTTGGCCGGTCTCTGTGATAGTCAAGCGGCATGCCAGAGGGTGTGGTGACATTTAGGAAGCTAGGGGCTGGGGGTGGGGTGCTGAGGGGGCCCAGATGACTTAAGGGAAGACAGGAGGTCAGGCAGGGACCCCAGATGGGACAGGCCTTGGGGACTCTGGGGTGGAGGAGGTGGTGAATTCCAGTACCATTGAAAGTAGAAACCACAGAACACAACGTCATGTTGGTTGCAAGGGAGGAAAGGGTAAACGGAGGGCATGGTCGCTCTGGGCAGACCTGGTCCCCACACCAGGAGATGGCTCAACCTGTGGGGCTGTGAATAAAGAAGGAAGGGCAGGTCAGGCTAACCGCTGCCATCATTGAGTGCTTACTTATAATTGTAAGGAAGGGAGCCCTTCCTTACAACCTGGGTCCTCACTGCACCCATCTTACAGATGGGAAAACTGAGGCTCCAAAAGAGGAAAACCCCCAAGCCTTAGAGCAAGACTGGAGCTCTGGTCTCCTACTTAACCTTGTTGCTTTGAAATCTTAACTTCAGGGCTTCGACCACCTCCGATTACTGCTTTTTCTCCATTAGAAAAAAAAAAAATACAGAAACATAAAAAGCAAACATGTTTGATTACAAAGCCTGAGGGAATTTTTGGAGTGACAGAACTGCCATGAATCCCGCTTGCGGTAGTGGTTATACAATTCTATGCATTTTTCAAAATGGAATACACACAGATATCCAGCCATTGATGACTCGTATTGTTTGTAAACAAGAATATTTTAAAAAGTAGATGTACTTTGTCTGGATCTCAACTCAAACAGAACAACTGTAAAACGATGTTTGGGGGACAGTGGGGGAAAACTTGAATAAGAAATAATTAGGAGATGACAGGCCCTTTTCCCTTGTCTCCGTGGTAAAGAATTCACCTGTGATGCAGTAGTCACAGGAGAAGCAGGTTTGATCCCTGGGTCAGGAAGGTACCCTAGAGGAGGGCATGACAACTTATTCCAGTATTCTTGCTTGGAGAATTCTATAGCCAGAGAAACCTGGAGGGCTATGGTCCATAGGGTTACAAAGAGTCAGACACGGCTGAAGTGACTTAGCATGCACAAGAGGTGATATTTTAAATTTTGTTAGCTCTGATAAAGCATTGTAGTTGTATAAAAATATGCACCCCTTCTTTATTTTTAGGTTCATTGTGGTATTTAAGAATGAGCATGTCCATCACTTGCATTTTTTTTAATAGTCCCAAATAGAGGGGAAAGAAGATGAAATGGCAAAATGTTGATATTTCTTGACAAGTTGGTTGATGGGCCTATGTGGCTTTATTGTCTCTCTGCTTTTGGTATCTGTTTGGAAATGTTCACGACCTAAGTTAAAATTTTTGAAAATAAAATTAAAAAGAAGAGTTCATTGTTGGTTAAGCACAATTTGGAAAATAGAGAAAATTAGAAAAAGACAATACTTTCCCAATCCCACATCACTATTGTAATTAAGATTTTGATGTATTTCCTTTCAGCGTTTTCTATTTTATTCAGGCTTTAAAAGTGGTGTGTGTGTGTGTTTTACATAACTGTGTGAGCAAATTGTTTATACAGTCCTGCTTTTTCTCTTCTTAAAACATAAGCTGTTCCCTTGTTAAAACATCTTTGTGTAAACACAATCTCTAATGTTTGTATGGTGTTTACTCAACGGGGCAGTGTTGCCAGACATTGAAGCTGTTTCCAATTTCCTCGCATTATAAATAATGCCTCGATGCACAGCCTTGTGCGTCCCAGAGGTGGAATTGCTTGGCCAAAGGGTGCGGATCCCTTGGCAAAATCTCCATAGTGTTTTTGCCCGACCCGAAGCTAAAATGACCTCATACGGTTAAAGTGAGATTTCACTGCTATTTGTTATTTCCTAAAGGTTTGATTCATGACTCGAGTTCATAAGAGGATGTATTTTTCCCCCAGTTGCAGGAAACAGAAATCCATTCACACCAGCTCATGTCAGAAGAGGGTTGTGTCAGCCAGCAAGTAAAGCCAATGTTGTTTTGTTGGCCTGAAACAATAAACCAGGTATTTTACCAGCAAAATTGGGTTTACTTGGGAACAACAGGAAATTACAATTTGGGATAACACTCTACAGCAAAGCACAAGCAAGTGGTGAGAACAAAGCAGAAGAACATTCTTTTATAGAGGAGAGGGTTGGGCGGAGCTCTTGGAGAAAGTCCATTGGAGGAAACTTGGGAGCTTGAAGTTTAGTGACTTTTCATTGGCTGAGTTGTAACTTTCTCTCATTGGCCATGGAGTTGCCAGGCAAGAAGAAACTCTTCCTTCCTCCTGCTGCTGCTAAGTCACTTCAGTCCTGTCCGACTCTGTGCGACCCCATAGACGGCAGCCCACCAGGCTCCCCCGTTCCTGGGATTCTCCAGGCAAGAACGCTGGAGGGGTTGCCATTTCCTTCTCCAATGCATGAAAGTGAAAAGTGAAAGTGAAGTCACTCAGTCCTGTCCGACCCTCAGCCACCCCATGGACTGCAGCCCTCCAGGCTCCTCTGTCCATGGGATTTTCCAGGCAAGAGTACTGGAGTGGGGTGCCATTGCCTTCTCCGTTCCTTCCTCCTACTGGGTAGTAAAGCAGTAACCTTCTTCCGGTTGGAAATAGAAAGTTACATCTCTTCCTATTTAGTCTATAATTGCCCCCAGAGAGGCTGAGCATAACAGCTCCCCCTTCCGGCCTCTCCACTTCATGTTTTTAATTAATAAATAAATTTTATTTTTGGCAGCACAGGATCTTTGTTGCTTTTCCCAGGCTTTCTGTAGTTGCGGCAAGTGGGGGGCTACTCTTCCTTGCCAAACATAGTCTCTCAGGCTTCAGTAGTTGTGGCTCACGGGGCTTACCTGCTCTGCAGCATGTGGAGGCTTCTCAGACCAGGGATGGAATCCTGTCTCCTGCATTGGCAGGTGGATCTCATCCATTGCACCACCAGGGAACCCCTTCAGCTTCATTTTAAGTGAGACTCCTGTTTATTAAATTTCACAGTTTGGACGAGCTATCCTGCTGTGTTGACTGTTGAGATACTAGATTATTTCTGTATTGGTTGGTAAATCGTGCTGCCCCAAGACCTGAACATTTCCCTTACTATGACCACTCCAACTTCCCCCACTTCCCAGACCTCCCACAATGCAGGGGTGGGCGGGGGCGGGGGGGGGGGGCCTTACTATGAGGCACAACATTGAAGCATTCTGATCGCTCAGTGCCCAAATTACTGGTTGTTAAATATTTTTATTAATCTTGGATACTAGAACAGAAAAGCTGACTCAGATGGCTTAAAGGGTACAGGAAATTCGTAACTGGAAATTCCACACTTGCCTGACTTGAGCTAAAATTGACACAATGGAAAAGGAAATGGCAACCCACTCCAGTGTTCTTGCCTGGAGAATCCCAGGGACGGGGGAGCCTGGTGGGCTTCCGTCTATGGAGTCGCACAGAGTTAGACACGACTGAAGCGACTTAGTAGCAGCAGCAGCAGTTCAGCAATGTCACCAAGGACCCTATATCTTTTCACCCCTCTACCCCACCTTTTCCAGGGGCATCTCCCAAGAGAGCCAAGAGCAGCCTTTGGGCCACAGGGACCCTCATTCATATCCCCCAGCTAAAGAGAAGCACCTTTATCTCAGGTTCCCGCCCCCAAAGTAATAAGACTGACTCTGATTGGCCAGCTGAGGTCACATGCTGTGCCAGAGCCAATCACTGTGGCCTGGGGTGGACCCAAGTGCCCAGATTGGCAGAGCCAAGTCACCTGTTCCTCAGTGGTAACACCCTTTATTTGAAGCCACAACCGAGGTTCAAGTTCCGTTTTTATCCGATCCTCCACTGTCCTCTCTGCCCAGTTCCCGGTAAAACAGAGATAATAATAGCACTCACCTCCTAGGATTGCTGTGAGGATTAAATTAGTTCATTAATGCTGAGCACTTAGAATGGTGCTCATAGACAGAAAGCGCTTACATGCTAGCTGCTGTTACTGTCATTAGGCGATTATTTTCAGCGCGCCAGGCTGCCATTCTCTGCAAGTTTATTTTTGTACTCCACCCTCTTTCTTGTTACTATTGCTGGGTAACAAGTCCCTCCAAAACATGGCTGGCTTAAAGCAACAATCAGCCTTTTATCTCTCACCATGAATGTGATCAGATTTTTGGGAAGGGTCCAGCCGGGCAGTTCTGCCTTGGGATCCCATATGGATGTAATTAGTTGGTGGCTGAAGCTGGACAGTGACAAAGCTGGAGGTGGGTGGGCAGCTCTCTGTCATTGTAGTCTCAGGGCTTCTCCAAATGGTCTCTCCCCGGGGGTTGGTTTGGGCTTTCTCAAATCATGAATGGCCTCCAGCAGTCAGACTTCCTGAATGGCAGCTCTGGTCTTCAGTGTCTGTGTCTCCCCCAGGAGGCCGAAACAGCCTCACCTCTTCTGATCTAGCCTTGGGGATCAAGCGGCATCACTTCCAGCATGTGCTACTGGTTACAAGCAACTCACAAGCCTGCTCAGGTTCAGAGGGCAGGCAAACCCCACTTTTCAATGGGAGGAGTGTCAAGGTTCTAGAAAAATCTGCGGGATGGTAAACGTCATTGCACCCCTCTTTGGAAATTACAGTCTGGCTTCTTTTCGTCGTACTAACTTAAGTCCCACCTTGGTACAATCAGCGCCCAAGGTGGGTCACATTCTCCCAATCCCAATTCTAGATGGAAATAGTTTATTGAGAAATCTCAATTCCTCGGCATCAAAACCACTATCCTTTCCTTTTGTTTTTTAGTGACTGCCTCCACCTTTGCTATGTTAATTTACTTTTTCCTGCCAGATAAAGGCTATAGGTGGCTCAGATGGTGAAGAATTTGCCTGTAATACCAGAGACCTGGGTCAGCCCGTGGATTGGGAAGATCTCCTGGAGAAGAAAAACAGCAACCCACTCCAGTATTCTTGCCTGGGAGAATTCCATGGACAGAGGAGCCTGGTGGGCTACAGAACATGGGGTCACAAAGAGTTGGACATGACTTAGTGACTAACACAAAGGCTATCGGGAACCGTAATAACAATGTCACCAGATTCTCTGTTGTTTCCCATATTTTCTGTTTGTGGCTGGGCTGGGTCCTTGCTGTGGCGTGTGGCTTCTTCATTGCAGCATGCAGGGTTTCTCTAGTTCGGTGTGTGGGCTTCCCTTGTTGTGAGAACGTGGGCTTCGGGAGTTTCAGGGCTCAGACTCTCTAGTTGTGGCCCCTGGGTTAAGTTACCCTGGGTCATGTGGGATCTTAGTTCACCGAGCGGGGATCAAGCCCATGTCCTCTCCATTGGAAGGCAGATTCTTAACCACTGGACCACCAGGGAATTCTCTGTTTCTCTCATTTTCATTCATTTTAAAATACAGTCTTGAACACTAGATTACTTTATGAAATGATTGCTTCCATTTTTTAGGTGTGATAATAGTATCATGGTTCTATCAACTTTTACTGTCACTCTGTAAGAGAATGGCCTCATTCTTAAGAGGATACATGCTGAAGTATTTAGCAGCCAAGCCTCAGAATGGTTCAGCAAATGTTCATATATGTGTGAGCACGTGTGGCTATACAGAGAAAGAAGGGAAACAGCATGAAATGTTAACAACTGCTTATTCTTGGGCTTCCCAGGTGGCGCTAGTGGTAAAGACCCTGCCTGCTGATGCAGGAGACGGAAGTTCCGTCCCTGGGTTGGGAAGATCCCCTGGAGAAGGAAATGGCAACCCACTCCAGTACTCTTGCCTGGAGAATCCCACAGACAGAGGAGCCTGGCGGGCCACAGTCCATCGGGTCACCAAGAGTCAGACTAACTGAATCAACTTAGCACACGTGCCTGCTAAAGTAGAGGGTATGCTGGCGTTCGTTGTACCGTTCTCTCAACTCTTCCATAGACTTCGTTTTTCCTAACAAGTATTTGAGGGGAATAAAACTTCAGCTGAAACCAGATTCAAATTTCATGGGTGAGGGAAGTTCCAGCTTCTCCCGAGGACTCTACCCTTTCATTTCCCTCCAAAGAGGATGACACTTCCTTTCTTTTTTCCATCATTTTTTTGGGGAGATGACAGAGGTTAGGGTAGCCCTATGTCGAGTTTTCTGGGTAGGTGGCTGGTTCCTGTTGTGGTGATCTTGAACTGAGGCAGTGGGGTAGTTGGCTGCTTTTGTTCCTATCTTTGGACCTAGTACCAATTCTGGAGGTCCTGAGAAAAGTTCAATTTAGCATCCTCCGACAGAAGCCTAAAGGCAGAGACTCAAGGTGGCTTTCAACAACTGATGGCTGTATTCTCACCCAGAGGCAGTGCCTGGGGGCCTTTTCAAAATGTGTGGGATATTTGGTGATTGTCACAATGACTTGGGAAAGGGTTGCTAAGGGCAGCTGTCCTGGATTTTGTAAAAAACTTTTTATTTTGTATTGGGTCAGTTAGGGGCTTCCCTGGTGGCTCAGTAGTAAAGAATCTGCCTCAATTGCAGGGGCCACTGGAGACATGGGTTTGATCCCTGGGTAGGGAAGATCCCCTGGAGGAGGGCATGGCAATCCACTCCAGTATTCTTGCCTGGAGAATCCTGTGCGCAGAGGAGCCTGGCAGGCTACAGTCCATAGGCTTGCAAAGAGTTGGACATGACTAAATCGACTTATTCCAAAGGACTGGTTCCACATAGGAAAAGGAGTACATCAAGGCTGCATATTGTCACCCTGCTTATTTAACTTATATGCAGAGTGCATCATGAGAAACCACTGGGCTGGAAGAAGCACAAGCTGGAATCAAGATTGCTGGGAGAAATATCAATAACCTCAGATATGCAGATGACACCACGCTTATGGCAGAAAGTGAAGAACTAAAGAGCCTCTTGATGAAAGTGAAAGAGGAGAGTGAAAAAGTTGGCTTAAAGCTCAACATTCAGAAAACTAAGATCGTGGCATCAGGCCCCATCACTTCATGGCAAATAGATGGGGAAACAGTGGAAACAATGACTGACTTGATTTTTGGGGGTTCCAAAATCACTGCAGATGGTGACTGCAGCCATGAAATTAAAGGACGCTTACTCCTTGGAAGGAAAATTATGACCAACCTAGACAGCATATTAAAAAGCAGAGACATTACTTTGTCCGTCTAGTCAAGGCTATGGTTTTTCCAGTAGTCATATATGGATGTGAGAGTTAGACTATAAAGAAAGCTGAGCGCCAAAGAATTGATGCTTTTGAGCTGTGGTGTTGGAGAAGACTCTTGAGAGTCCCTTGGACTGCAAGGAAATCCAGCCAGTCCATCCTAAAGGAGATCAGTCCTGGGTGTTCATTGAAAATGTTGATGATGAAAATGATGTTGAAGCTGAAACTCCAATACTTTGGCCACCTGATGTGAAGAGCTGACTCATTTGAAAAGACCCTGGTGCTGGGAAAGATTGAGGGCAGGAGGAGAAGGGGATGACAGAGGATGAATGGTTGGATGGCATCACTGATTCAACGGACATGAGTTTGGGTAAACTCCGGGAGTTGGTGATGGACAGGGAGGTCTGGTGTGCTGCGGTTCATGGGGTCACAGAGTCAGACACAACTGAGCAACTGAACTGAACTGAAGCGACTTAATATGCATGCATGCATAGCCAATTAACAATGTTGTGAGTTTCAGGTGAACAGATAAGGGACTCAGCCACACATATACATGTATCCATTCTCCCCCAAATCCCCTCCCATCCAGGCTGTCATGTAACATTGAGAAGAATTCCATGTGCTTTCCAGTAGGTCCTTACTGGTTATCCATTTTAGTTTCTTCACTTTCTATCTTTTAACTTTTTTCAAACTCTAAACTTTTTATTTTTTATTAGGCTATAGCCGATTACAAATACAAATAGCTGTGAAAAGAAGAGAAGCGAAAAGCAAAGGAGAAAAGGAAAGATATAAACATCTAAATGCGGAGTTCCAAAGAATAGCAAGAAGAGATAAGAAAGCCTTCTTCAGTGATCAATGCAAAGAAATAGAGGAAAACAACAGAATGGGAAAGACTAAGGATCTCTTCAAGAAAATCAGAGATACCAAAGGAACATTTCATGCAAAGATGGGCACAATAAAGGACAGAGATGGTGTGGATCTAACAGAAGCAGAAGATATTAAGAAGAGGTGGCAAGAATACACAGAAGAACTGTACAAAAAAGAGCTTCAAGACCCAGATAATCATGATGGTGTGATCACTGACCTAGAGCCAGACATCTTGGAATGTGAAGTCAAATGGGCCTTAGAAAGCGTCACTACGAACAAAGCTAGTGGAGGTGATGGAATTCCAGTGGAGCTATTCCAAATCCTGAAAGATGATGCTGTGAAAGTGCTACACTCAATATGCCAGCAAATTTGGAAGACTCAGCAGTGGCCACAAGATTGGAAAAGGTAGTTTTCATTCCAATCCCAAAGAGAGGCAATGCCAAGGAGTGCTCAAACTACCGAACAATTGCACTCATCTCACACGCTAGTAAAGTAATGCTCAAAATTCTCCAAGCCAGGCTTCAGCAATATGTGAACTGTGAACTTCCTGATGTTCAAGCTGGTTTTAGAAAAGGCCGAGGAACCAGAGATCAAATTGCCAACATCCGCTGGATCATGGAAAAAGCAAGAGAGTTCCAGAAAAACATCTATTTCTGCTTTATTGACTATGCCAAAGCCTTTGACTGTGTGGATCACAATAAACTGTGGAAAATTCTGAAAGAGATGGGAGTACCAGACCACCTGATCTGCCTCTTAAGAAATCTGTATGCAGGTCAGGAAGCAACAGTTAGAACTGGTCATGGAACAACAGACTGGTTCCAAATAGGAAAAGGAGTACGTCAAGGCTGCATATTGTCACCATGTTTATTTAACTTATATGCAGAGTACATCATGAGAAATGCTGGACTGGAAGAAACAGAAGTTGGAATCAAGATTGCTGGGAGAAATATCAATAACCTCAGATATGCAGATGACACCACCCTTATGGCAGAAAGTGAAGAGGGGCTAAAAAGCCTCTTGATGAAAGTGAAAGTGGAGAGTGAAAAGGTTGGCTTAAAGCTCAACATTCAGAAAACGAAGATCATGGCATCTGGTCCCATCACTGCATGGGAAATAGATGGGGAAACAGTGGAAACAGTGTCAGACTTTGTTTTTCTGGGCTCCAAAATCACTGCAGATGGTGACTGCAGCCATGAAATTAAAAGACGCTTACTCCTTGGAAGGAAAGTTATGACCAACCTAGATAGCATATTCAAAAGCAGAGACATTACTTTACCAACAAAGGTTCGCCTAGTCAAGGCTATGGTCTTTCCTGTGGTCATGTATGGATGTGAGAGCTGGACTGTGAAGAAGGCTGAGAGCCAAAGAATTGATGCTTTTGAACTGTGGTGTTGGAGAAGACTCTTGAGAGTCCCTTGGACTGCAAGAAGATCCAACCAGTCCATTCTGAAGGAGATCAATCCTGGGATTTCTTTGGAGGGAATGATGCTAAAGCTGAAACTCCAGTATTTTGGCCACCTCATGCGAAGAGTTGACTCATTGGAGAAGACTCTGATGCTGGGAGGGATTGAGGGCAGGAGGAGAAGGGGACGACAGAGGATGAGATGGCTGGATGGCATCACTGACTCGATGGATGCGAGTCTGAGTGACCTCCGGGAGCTGGTGATGGACAGGGAGGCCTGGCGTGCTGCGGTTCATGGGGTCGCAAAGAGTCGGACACGACTGAGCGACTGATCTGATCTCTGATAGCCGATTAATAATGTTGTGATAGTTTGAGGTGAACAGAGAAAAGACACAGCCATACTTATACATGTATCCATTCTCCCCCAAACACCCCTCCCATCTAGGCAGCCATGGAACATTGAGCGGAGTTCCATGTGCTATACAATAGATCTTTATTGGTTATCCATCTTAAATAAAGCAGAGTATACATGTCCATCCCAAACTCCCTAACTATTCCTTCCCCCCATCCTTCCCTGTTCTGGAATTTTTATATCAAAGCCCCTTTTACACTCTTAAAAGTGGTGAGGACCCCAAGAGCTTTTATTTATATGGGCTAGGATGTCCAGTGGTTAAGACTCTGTGCTTCCAATGCAGGAGGCGCGAGTTTGATCCCTGGTCAGAGAACCAAGATCCCACATGCCACACAGCTCTGCCAAAAAAGTTATAACTATTGGTATTTACTGTTGGGAATGTCAAGTCGCTGTATTAGAACTTAGAACTGATACTTTGGACATACAGGAATCCACAAGTACAAATTCCATCCACTGGCAGAGCAATGACATCATCACACGTCCCGGAGCTTCTGAAAAACTCCACTGTACACTCGAGAGAAAACAAGAGTGGGCTGGCCAAAAAGCATCCTGATATTATTACGAAAATAATGTGAACTTTGTGGACAAAAGGTCTGAGGAGCTCCCAGGGTACCCTGGACCAAACTTTGAGACCTGTTCTAAGGTCATTTATAAACCTGGGATGGTTAGGTATGCCAAATGGACCGCAGTGTACAGGACAATTCAGCCCCAAATGTCCAAAGCACCCCTTTGGATGGATTGCTATCCGTTTCATCCAGTTACCTGTGACTGGGAGGGGTCTCTTGCATATAAACAGTGTTGCTGGAGTGTTTATACATTGTTCCCTCAGATACCGACCTGAATCCTTCATTTCAGTCAGGTCCCTGATCAAATGTTCTTCTTAGAGAGGTGCTCCCTGACCACTCTAAAACTGCACCCCTGGGGAGACTTTTCTGGTGCTCTAGTGCTTAAGACTCCATGCTTCCAATGCAGGGGGTTCCGGTTCAATCCCTGGTCAGGGAGCTAGATCCCATGTGTCATGCAGAGGGGCCAATAAATAAGTAAAACTGAATCACTGGAAATTCCCTGGCAATCAGTCCAGTGTTTAGGACTCTGCACTTCCACTAAATGGGACCCAGGTTCCATCCCACAAGCCTTGTGGTGGGTCAAAAAAAAAAAAAAAAAAAATTGCTACCTCCTCCCCTGGTTTATTGTCTTCACAATACTTTTCATCACCAGCCATTATATCACATATATACTTATTTTTAAAATCCTCTCATTAGAATATCAGATCAGATCAGATCAGTCGCTGAGTCGTGTCCGACTCTTTGCAACCCCATGAACTGCAGCACGCCAGGACTCCCTGTCCATCACCAGCTCTCGGAGGTCACTCAGACTCACATCCATCGAGTCAGTGATGCCATCCAGCCATCTCATCCTCTGTTGTCCCCTTCTCCTCCTGCCCCCAATCCCTCCCAGAATCAGAGTCTTCTCCAATGAGTCAACTCTTCACATGAGGTGGCCAAAATACTGGAGTTTCAGCTTTAGCATCATTCCTTCCAAAGAAATCCCAGGGCTGATCTCCTTCAGAATGGACTGGTTGGATCTCCTTGCAATCCAAGGGACTCTCAAGAGTCTTCTCCAACACCACAGTTCAAAAGCATCAATTCTTCGGCGCTCAGCCTTCTTCACAATCCAGCTCTCACATCCATATATGACCACAGGAAAGACCATAGCCTTGACTAGGCGAACCTTTGTTGGCAAAGTAATGTCTCTGCTTTTGAATATGCTGTCTAGGTTGGTCATAACTTTCCTTCCAAGGAGTAAGCGTCATTAGAATATCAGCTCCAGCAAAACAAGGTTTTTTTCCTTTCCCCACCCCTAGTGCTATATCCCCAGGGTCTAGAACAGTAGCTGGCACAGGTGTACAATACATAGTTTTGAAGGAAGGAATGAGGGACCAGACCTATTTTCCCATTAGCCGTGGGACCCAACCGGACTCTGAGGTCCCTGAGGGCAGGGCCTGTGTGTCATTAAGTATTCTGAACACTCAATACCTAATAGAAGCAAGCATTCAGAAAATGCTTGTAAAATAAAGAGAAGAATACATAATAGTGGGAAGTAATCAGTGGTTGCCTGGGGCTGAGGCTGGGAACCGGAATGGGAATGGACTGAAAGAGGGCACGAGAGGAGAGATCTTCTTTGGCTGATAGAAATGTTCTAAAATTGGACTGTGGGGATGGCTGTATAACTCTGTAGAAATAATCATCACCCAGTAACATCACATCACTTAAAACAGGTGGATTTTATGATCTGTAGATTACATGTCACCAAAACGAAGCACCGTCTGGGTGACAGAGCAAATGAATGCTCCCTAGGCGGTGCCCCGCAGGTCGTCTGAGCCTTTTGCTGTACTGCCCTGGACGATGCTGGGGACACAGTGGTGACTAACACTACCCAGGGCTCAGGGCCGAGGAGCGGGGAGACATAGGCACAGGGGTCAGGGCAAGGATGGGGGAAGCGTATGGACCTAACAGAAGCAGAAGATATTAAGAAGAGGTGGCAAGAATACACAGAAGAACTGTACAAAAAAGATCTTGACAACCCAGATAATCACGATGGTGTGATCACTGATCTAGAGCCAGACATCCTGGAATGTCAAGTAAAGTGGGCCTTAGAAAGCATCACTACGAACAAAGCTAGTGGAGGTGATGGAATTCCAGTGGAGCTATTCCAAATCCTGAAAGATGATGCTGTGAAAGTGCTGCATTCAATATGCCAGCAAATTTGGAAAACAGCAGTGGCCACAGGATTGGAAAAGGTCAGTTTTCATTCCAATCCCAAAGAAAGGCAATGCCAAAGAATGCTCAAACTGCCGTACAATTGCACTCATCTCACAGGCTAGTAAAGTAATGCTCAAAATTCTCCAAGCCGGGCTTCAGCAATATATGAACCGTGAACTTCCTGATGTTCAAGCTGGTTTTAGAAAAGGCAGAGGAACCAGAGATCAAATTGCCAACATCTGCTGGATCATGGAAAAAGCAAGAGAGTTCCAGAAAAACATCTCTTTCTGCTTTATTGACTATGCCAAAGCCTTTGTCTGTGTGGATCACAAGAAACTGTGGAAAATTCTGAAAGAGATGGGAATACCAGACCACCTGACCTGCCTCTTGAGAAACCTAAATGCAAGTCAGGAAGCAACAGTGAGAACTGGACATGGAAAAACAGACTGGTTCCAAATAGGAAAAGGAGTACGCCAAGGCCGTGTATTGTCATCCTGCTTGTGTGACTTATATGCAGAGTACATCATGAGAAACGCTGGGCTGGAAGAAGCACAAGCTGGAATCAAGACCTCAGATATGAAGATGACACCACCCTTATGGCAGAAAGTGAAGAGGAACTAAGAAGCCTCTTGATGAAAGTGAAAGAGGAGAGTGACAAAGTTGGCTTAAAGCTCAACATTCAGAAAACTAAGATCATGGCATCTGGTCCCATCACTTCATGGGAAATAGATGGGGAAACAGTGGAAACAGTGTCAGACTTTATTTTGGGGGGCTCCAAAATCACTGCAGATGGTGATTGCAGCCATGAAATTAAAAGATACTTACTCCTTGGAAGGAAAGTTATGACCAACCTAGATAGCATATTCAAAAGCAGAGACAATACTTTGCCAACAAAGGTCTGTCTTAGTCAAGGCTATGGTTTTTCCAGTAGTCATGTATGGATGTGAGAGTTGGACTGTGAAGAAGGCTGAGTGCCGAAGAATTGATGCTTTTGAACTGTGGTGTTGGAGAAGACTCTTGAGAGTCCCTTGGACTGCAAGGAGATCCAACCAGTCCATTCTGAAGGAGATCAGCCCTGGGATATCTCTGGAAGGAATGATGCTGAAGCTAAAACTCCAGTACTTTGGCCATCTCATGCGAAGAGTTGACTCATTGGAGAAGACTGTGATGCCGGGAGAGATTGAGGGCAAGAGGAGAAGGGGACGACAGAGGATGAGATGGCTGGATGGATGTGAGTCTCAGTGACCTCCGGGAGTTGGTGATGGACAGGGAGGCCTGGTGTGCTGCAATTCATGGGGTCGCAAAGAGTCGGACACGACTGAGCGACTGATCTGATCTGATCTGAAGTGGCTGCAGGAGATTCAGATGAGAAGTCAGAGAGGACTTCCTGGCGGAGTGAACGACTGAGCCAGACCCTAAAGGCTCATGTTGTTCGTGGCCGTGACACTAGTCTTTTTTTTTTTTTTTTTTGCTATTTTCCTTAAACACTTTTCCTAGTAAAACCTTCGGAGAAGGCAATGGCACCCCACTCCAGTACTCTTGCCTGGAAAATCTCACAGATGGAGGAGCCTGGTAGGCTGCAGTCCATGGTGTCGCTAAGAGTCGGACATGACTGAGAGACTTCACTTTCTCTTTTCACTTTCATGCATTGGAGAAGGAAATGGCAACCCACTCCGGTGTTCTTGCCTGGAGAATCCCAGGGACGGGGGAGCCTGGTGGGCTGCCGTCTATGGGGTCACACAGAGTCGGACACGACTCAAGTGACTTAGCATAGCATTAAAACCTTAGCACGGGTCGGGCGGGTCTCTCCACTAATCCGGCCGTTCCTCGAGTTCCGCAGGACAAGGCCACACGGGGGCGCTGTTCTACTGCGCTCTGGGATCGCCTTGGCCTTGCTGGAGCCGGAGATTGGAGCCGCACGTTCAGGGTGGAGCCGGGAGATGGGGGTTGTTCGTCCGGGGAAAGGTTTCCGAAGGGCGGCGCGTCCCCTTCGTAGGGTGGCGGAAGCAGCCCCGGGGAGCCGCCGATCATCAGCGGAGCAGGGGGCCGCTCTCGGTCCTGCGCGGAGCCTGCGGCGCAGCGAGCGACTTTCCGAGGAGCTCCGGGAAGGGGGCGGAGCGCTAAGCGCAGTCTGGTGTGGAATTTCCCAAAATAGCCCTGGCCGCGGCCGACAGTTCCTGGAGAGGAGGCGCTCGGAGGGCGGGGGTTTGGGTTTGGGGGGTGGACCTTTCCAAAGAGAAGCGGGAAGGGGGCGCTCAAGCAGCCTGAGCTGTACGTCTCCCCAAAGATGACCTCGATGCGGGCGTGGGGTGGGGGCGAATGCATCACGTGGTGTTAGGTGGGACGAGGTCACTAGGGAGGGCGGTGGTGCTAACTCCGCGTCCCTGGGTCTATTCTGAGAGAGTCTTCCTTCGGCGTTGGAGGGAAGATGGAGAAACTGGCAAAGAGGAGGCCGTGGGAGGTCTTTGGGGAGATAACGGGTCCGCGGAACTCCACATCTGCTTCAACAGGGATGGGGGGAGGGGGGCTTCGTGTGTGTGTGTGCGCGCGCGCGTGCAAGCGGAGGGCGTCTGAGGAAGACTGCTTTGGGCACAGCGAAGAATGGTTTTCTGTAAAGATCAGCCTCTGGCATGGGAGACGACGGTCTTGATTCTGTCCTTGATTTCCTGTGTGCTGCGTGGCCTGTTTCCCCGTCAGACCAGTAATTCGAATCACCTCCGCGTCCTAGGCTCTTTCTGCCCTTCTCACTCGCCCACGGTTTGTAGAGGTGAATTGCTGAAATGGCCTCTTCTGGGCCTGGCCTTGTGCCCGGACATCAAAATGACCAAGACAGCCCCAGACCCATCCCTCACCCATAGTCCACTGGGAGATCAGATAGTGACAGCACAGAGTGGGTCGGGCCTGGTCTGGGAGAAACAGAGAGGAGTTAGGGCCAGGATGGGAGACGCTCAGGGCCCTGGAGGACCCAACTGGAGACTGAGCGCTCCAGACTTGGGCTGAAGGGTGACAGAGTTTTGAAAGGATTGGATGGGGGCGGGGCCTTGAAGAGGCTCCGCCTCTACGAAGAGGAGATCTTTGAACTGAGGCCTGAAGAAAGAGAAGAGTCCTGTGAACTGTTAACCGAGAGCTGACACGGCTCTATATCTGACTCACCGATATGAAATGGCATATCCAGGACATTCTATTATTAGGGGAAATAAAGCAAGTGTTAGTCACTCAGTCGCATCCGACTCTTTGTGACCTCATGGACTGTAGCCCGCCAGGCTCCTCTGTCCGTGGGATTTCCCAGACAAGGATACTGGAGTGGGTGACCATTCCCTTCTCCAGGAAGTCTTCCAGACCCAAGGATTGAACCCAGGTTTCCTGTATTACAGGCAGATTCTTTACTGTCTGGGCCACAAGGGGAGCCCCAAAATAAAGCAAACTGCAATACAAAAAAGTTTTTAAAAGGAATGAGTAGCATTCTTCCTGGAGAAGGTGCAGTGTCAGGAAAGGGTATTGTAGGCAGAAGAAACGACATCTGCAAAGGCTTGGATTGAAGCACAGCTCCTTCCAAGCAGAGTCCTTTGCTGACTCCCTAGGAGCCCTCTTTGGTGCCCAGGCAGACCATCTGTCACAGGTCCCCTAGTCCAGAATCCAGCTGGTTGATGGGCTGTAATGTAAACCCTTGAGGGCAGATCCTAGGCTTCTCCCCTCATAGCTGGTGGTTCAATGACTGGCCTTGAGGTCAACCAGAAGCTGGACTTGAATCCCAGCTCCCCAACTAGCCAGATGTGTGACCTTGGGTAAGTGACTCAATTTCCTGATTTATCAAATAGGGGGTTGGGTTTCTTGAGACAAGCCTCCTTAAAGAGCTATAAAGGATTAAACATGTCATCTGCATAGTATATATTTTTAAATATATGACTTTGTAGATTGTTATCAAGGAACCCAGGAAACAATAGAGAAACTTAAAAACGTGCTGCCATGTCAAATGACACTTTGATCTACGTTACGGAAAATGCAATTGGTGGAACATGAAGCCAGCTCAAAGCCATGCTATTCCAAACCTAATTATTTAAAATATTAATACTAAACTTATTAGCAGTAGATTATATTTATATATACACACACACACATATATTTACATAATTCCTTGGTTCAAAATCTGTAAGAATCAGAAATGGGTGATTAATTTGGGGTGCCCACTAATATCCACTTTTTAAAAATTTTTTTTTATTTGGCTGCAATGGGCCCTAATTGCAGCACCTTTGATCTTGGTCACGGAATCTTTAGTTGCTGCACATGGGTTCTAGTTCCCCAACCAGGGGTCGAACCTGGGCCCCCTGCATTGGGAGCTCAGAATCTTAGCCACTGGACTGCCAGGAAGTCCCTAATATCCACTTCTTGAGGTCAGTGTCACCTGCTACCACACTATGACTCAGAGGTTGATACGCAGGGAGACCCCTTTTACTCCTTTTAGTTTTAGATGACTGCGAGGAAAGGCTTGGTCTCCACACCGTCTCCCCTGGACACAGACCCTGCTTTCTCGAGGGGCACCATTATATTCTTCCTTTATTGGTTGTCCTTGTATAATACAAATCTGCAAGTTTAGATACAAAAAAAATCTGGAAATAAAAGATAGAAAAGTACCCGCCAGGCACCCCTTCCTTCTTCCTGGAATCCCTCCCCAGCGGGCACCAACGTGAGGTAACTGAGCTTCTTCTTCTTCCCTTTCCCCTTCCCCCTACCCCACCTCCTGGCCTCCCAACTTGGCCCCCTATCCCCTTGAGACCTTGGTCCAAAGAAGAGGTGGGCCCCCGAGGGGAGGGGTGGGGTGGGAGGGGTGAGCACAGCATTGGCAGTGAACGCAGCAGGAGGGCAGAAGGAAGCCCTTTGCTTGTGCTGTGTATGGGGGTGGGATGACCAGACTTGGGGGTGGGCACTCGTGGGGCCCAGGAGGGTCCCTAGGTGGGTATCCCGCCTCCATCCCACCCAACACTGGAAGGTAGAGAAGGTCAACAACAGAAACTGGGAAATGTAGCTCGAACCAAGGTGCTCAGAGGGACTGTGGCCATCCCCCTGTATCTGGAGTAAGGGGAGAGGAGGTTGTGCCAGCCTAAGTCTGGCAGAGAAATGGGTCCCTTAGCCAGGCTGGGTCCGTCCCTGAATTCCATCCTGCTGCAACCTGGGCGTCACAATGTCAGTTCCGTAGTGGTTGTGGGAGGTGGTCGAGAGAAGGGGTTAGAGGGGCCATGGGAAGGTGCAGGACTAGGGAAGAGGTTGGGTCTCCACTTCCAGGTGTGGGGTACCCGGAGATGATGAGGTGGGCAGGGCGGCTCAGGCTACAGTTCAATCTCGAAGGTCTTCTGCAGGTCGCCAGAGAAGGGGTTGGAAGGCTTCTCCACAGTAGGTTTGCCTTCTAATGCTGCCCACTGGGCCTCGAAGGGGTCCAACTCAGGGGCCGGGGCCGGTGCTGGCTCTGGGGGCCAGGGCGCCCCATTGGGGCGTGGACGGACCTGGCCCCCAGGGGCACTGGTGGCAGCAGGGGGTGGGAAGGCCCCAGCTTTCCCAAGCAGGGTGGCAGGTTGGGGCTGGAGCTGTGCAGCTGAGCAGAAGGCGTTGGCCACCATCTGTGAGGGGGTAATGCCCACCACGGGCACACGAGGCATGGGTGGGTAGCCCAAGCCCGGGTAGGTGGGCACAAAAGGGGGCTGGATGTGCGGGGCCGGCAGGAACACAGCCACCTGGGCAGGTGTGGCGTCGAAGGGCCCCACGGGGGCAGGGAAGGGCTGCAGGCCAGGGGGCACAGTGGGCACAGGGGCCGCCTGCTGCTGCTGCTGCTGCTGCTGCTGCTGCTGCTGCTGCGCCTTTGCCACCTGGGACACTTCCTCCAGCCACCTCTCGGCCTCCGAAGGGGTTCGCTTGTGCCCGGGCTGGAAGGCAGCTGCAGGGGTCACAGAGGGCTCACCCCAGGCAGAAGTCCCTGGAGAGAGAGAGAAGAGGGGCAGTTAGGGGTGTGGGCTGCAGCAGAGAGAACCCCAGGCTGGGGACCAGAGTCTGCACCAGGCTGCCTGCTTTGCCTCTAGCCTGGCTCCTCATTAACTGCACGGACTTTGGACAAATGACTTGACCCCTCCTGAACCACATAAGGTCATACAGCTCTCAGAAAATTCAGTTCTGAGATTCTAAGGTCCTGAGATGGAAAAATATAGGCAAGGGTGACAATCACCCAGGCTGGCTTCCCTTCTGGTTGGTCAGTAACAAACCTGTTATTAAATACTTTTCAATATTACCCTTGGCTCTAATATTTTGACAGTATTGTTTTAGAAGGCTAAGATTCTAAGATCGCATGGCTCTTTCTCAGAATGTACTATTCTAACATGGTGGGTAAATTTCAGAAGTTTTAAGTTTGCGTTTTCAAAGATTCTAGAGTTCTAAATTTACATTGTTTGGAATTCCAAGGTGCTTCCCCGGTTCTGGGATAAGCATGTGGCTTGAGGGGGATTGCCTGGCATTATTTTCTCAGAGAGCTGGCTTTCGAGGCTGTGAGATTCCAAGGTTTTGTGACTCCAAATCTATTAGGCTCTAATATCTTGTGATTCAAAGACTGTAGGTGTCTAGATTTTACAGTTCTAAGACAGGAAGGTTTAAACATTGATCCCATGGTTCTAAAGTTCTAATCCCATAATTCTTATGTTATTTCATGGTTCTAGGATGAATCCCAGAGAAGGCAATGGCACCCCACTCCAGTACTCTTGCCTGGAAAATCCCATGAGTGGAGGAGCCTGGTAGGCTGCAGTCCATGGGGTCGCTAAGAGTCGGACACGACTGAGCGACTTCACTTCCACTTTTCACTTTCATGCATTGGAGGAGGAAATGGCAACCCACTCCAGCGTTCTTGCCTGGAGAATCCCAGGGACGGCGGGGCCTGGTGGGCTGCCGTCTATGGGGTTGCACAGAGTCGGACACGACTGAAGCGACTTAGCAGCAGCAGGATGAATCCATGTCCCTGAGGTGACCTTGTGGTTCTAAGATGGTGCATGGTTCTAAAGTGGTAGATTCCACGATTCTACGATGATTCATAGCTCTTAAATGATCCATGGCTCTAAGATGATTCCATGGTTCTACAGTGATTGAGTCCATGATTTTAGGAAGATCTTGAATGATCTATGGTAATCTATGGATTCTATGGTAATCTCATAGCCCTTAGATGACCCAGGGTTCCAAGCTTGTGGGATTCCAAGATTCCCAGAGTCTCTGCAGTGGTCCTGAAAGGAGCAGGGGGAGGCAGGAGCATCACTGCAGGGAATCTGCCTCAGGAGAAGGGCGGAGTCTACCTGTTGAGGCCGGCGGGGGCCCTGATGCTGGGGCTCCAGCACTGGCGAACGACGAGCTGATCTGCGTGCAGAGGGCACTGATGCTGTCGCTGTCACTGGCACCAGGCGGCTCCATCTCAGGCACTGGGAAGTCAGGAAAGGGTGGAGGTCAGCGAACAGGCTCTGCCCTTGACCCCAGCCCTGTGGCTGGCCCTCACAAGGTGTGTGTGTCGGCAGATTCGCTCTGCAGTAACTAAGTGGCCATGGCCACAAAAATAACTGTGCGTGTGTGTGTGTGTGTCACACCTGAGTGGTACAAGAGTCAAGCAGTATGTGACAGCAGAGTGATTCAGTTATACACACCTCCGTGTATACATGTGTGTGTGTATTCTTTTTCATATTCTTTTCCATTATTGTTTATTACTGGATATTGAATATATTAATAGTTCCCTGTGCTATATAGCAGGGCCTTGGTTATCTATTTTATATATAATAGTTTATATTGATTATGTGTTTTCTAAGTGTGTGCAATGGTCACACCTGGTTCTGCAACTTCTGTGTGTGTATGTGACTTTCAGTTGCTCCTCTAAGTATGTGACTTCTGAGCATGATACCCGCAGTAGAGTGGGCCGTCTGTGTGAGTCTATGAAATTTCTGGGTGGCAAGTCACATCCAAGCAAGTGTGCAATTGGCTACAGGCACTCGAGGCTTCTACATGAAGTCTGGGGTGTCTGCCCCCTCAGAGAGCAGATGTGAGAGCCCTGGGGGTGTGCTTACTGGCAGGCTGCTTAATGAGGACAGCAAATGCGAGGGTGTGTGCAGGACACGGGAGTGAGCTGCAGGATATGGAGTGAGTGTGCGTCATTCCCAACAAGCGTTGGCACCTGCTCTGCAGTCACCTTTTGGACTAGCCCAGCCTCTTGGATACAGATCAACACCTCCCACACCAATCCCCGGGGCCGTAAGGGGGAGGTGTCACAGATCTGGCATATGGAAACAGGAGAGCTAGCCAGACCGCATGACTTCACTGACAGCTGGGAGGAAAGGCAGCCCTCCAGCCTGTCTCCCTCCGGCAAAACATAGTTCCATGCCACCTCTCTTCTCTCTTCCCCATGGCAGACGTTGTTTTTAAATCATGACATATGCCGTGTCTTTCCTTTTCCTGGTCCATGGCAGACATTAGTAATCAAACACGATGCTTCTCTCCCGTTAAACTCTTTGCTCACTTTACCCCTCACCTGGCAGGACCTCGTGGCTCTACTGGCCAAATGCTGGAAGAAAGGACTGGAAATTCCAACTCTCCTCCAACATAAAAGGACATCTGTACTGCCTCTCTCCTATCACCAGCACAGCAGACATTGCTAATCAATGATGACATACTACCTCTGGCCTTGTCACTCTCCCAGGAAGGCACGTCTAATCAATAACAATGGGTCCTGCCTCCCACAGTCCTTTAACCGCAAGCAACATGACGAATCTGTCACTGTGCTCCCTGATTCCATGATCCCCAGGCTACTCATGCCCTTCATCTCCTGCTTCCATAAGCCAAATTCTGGGATTCATTTCTTGAGCAAAATGTAATAATCCTGCTCTCTCTTCTTGCTTGCCCAAAACAAATGTTGGTACTTAATCATGTGGTGTGCCACCTTACTCTTTTCTTGTTCTTGCCAGACACTGTAAGGAGACCATAATGTCTGCCATCACTCAGCTCTCCCTGCCCTAAACAGACATTCCTCTGAATCTGTATCCTTCACCTATATCTCATGGCTCTACTGGTCAAAAGCTGGGAAGGGAGCATTAGTCTATGGTGCTTCGGTCTCCTCCTGAGCAACAGCATGGCATCCGGGCTCAGCTACTCTCCTCTGCCCTGCCCATGAAGTTCTGCTTGTCAATCATTATGTATGCCACCTTTCTCCTGTACCCAACTACAGCAGACAGTACTAACTGATCATGACTTGAGCCAACTTTGTGCTATCCCTTACCTGGAGCAGACATTGCTAATGGATCACAGCTTACACTACCGCTCTCCTCGCCCAGACTGATGGCAGACATTGCTAATTGATCATGATGTGTTCCACCTTTCCTTTGCATGTGGCAGACTGTGTTAATCAATCGTGATGTGTACCACCTCTTCTCTATCTCTTGCTCAGAACAGTCAGGGGTATTGATCCCAATGTTCCTTCTTGCTGAGTCCTGGGCTCACCTGTGCCCTTCACCTGGAAGTCAGTGCGGCGCTGCAGTGTGGATGGCAGCTCATTCAGCCGTAGGCTCAGCTGCCGTTTGAAAGGCGAGTTCTTCTGGCTGAGTGCTGGGAACCCACGGAAGGAACCCTGACGAACCAGCTGCTCCAGGGGGGCATGGCGCCGGGGGATGGCAGCCGCAGTGGTGCCTGCAGGCACTGGGGTACCTGCCTCACCCTTCTCACCAGGGGATGTGGTGGCCGGTGTTGGGGACACATGCCCAGGCTGGGCAGGGCCAGGAGCCGCAGTTGGGGCAGCTGCTGCTTCTGCTAGAGACATGGGGGAGAGAGAGATGGTTAGATACCTCCCCTTGGCACGAGGGCCTCTCCTCAGTCCCCTTGATTGTTTTCCAGTGCTGCCTTCCTTACCCCATGTGCCCTGGCCTTAAGACAAGCTGGTCAGAGCCCTGAAATGTCCCTCATCCCCACTCAAGCCAAGACCACTTTCCCCAGGAGGCCCATGGGGAGTCATCATCCAACCTGACCCTCTGTGTGTCTCAAGCTTTCTGTCCTCCATCCATCTTCCTCTGCTGCTTCTACTATTTCTCTGTCTGAGATCTCCTGTCTCCCTTTCTAATCAATTTAACAAACACTTCTTTGGTGCATGACCAATGTATCAGGCAGTGTTTCAAGCGCCTTGAAAGGATGAACTCATTCAATCCTCACGACCACCCAATGAGGTTGAAACTATCTTTATTCCCATTTTACAGATGTGGTAACTGAGACCCAGCAATGGCAAGTGACTTGCCTTAGCCGCACTGTGAAGGAAGGGGCAGGCTGATTCCCCAGTCTGAGCTCCAAATAACTGTGCTAACCTGCCTCTTCCTCTGGCCTGCTCTCTCCACGTCATGCTGTCATCCTCCGTCATTCCATCTGCTCTGTTCTTTGTCTGCCTCCCACCACTCTTCCTGCCTCAAGTACCTCCTCTATTCCTTCAGTTGCTACCCATTGTTCTAGACCCAGCTTGGCACATTTGCTCTGAGGAGTTTTCCAGATGGTTTCAATCCCTCAGCTTGGGATCGCTCCCCTCTGGGGCTGCTCTTTGTCCTCTGTGGGTGTCTCCCCACTCAGCACCAAGTGGCAGGGTTCTCCTCACTCCTGCCTATACACAAACACACAGCCATCCTCCATGTGGCCTCACCTGAGCCACAGCCTGAGTGCTATGTGTGTGTGCTTAGTCACTCAGTTGGGTGTGACTCTTTGTAACCCCATGGACTGTAGCCTCCCAGGCTCCTCTGTCCATGGAGATTCTCCAGGTAAGAACACTGGAGTGGGTTGCCATGCCCTCCTCCAGGGGATCTTCCCAACCCAGGGATTGAACCCAGGCTCCTCTGTCCATGGAGATTCTCCAGGTAAGAACACTGGAGTGGGTTGCCATGCCCTCCTCCAGGGGATCTTCCCAACCCAGGGATTGAACCCAGGTCTCCCGCACTGTAGGCGGATTCTTTACTGTCTGAGCCCCCAGGGAAGATGAGTGCTAGTGAGGTTAAACTCAGGGGCTTCCCCAGCTGCACTAGTGGTAAAAAACATGCCTGTCAATGCAGGAGATATGAGTCACAGGTTTGATCCCTGGGTTGGAAGATCCCTGGAAGAGGGCATGACAACCCACTCCAGTATTCTTGCCTGGAGGATCCCACAGACAGAGGAGCCCCATGCTGGCTACAAACCTTAAGTTTACATTTGTGAGTTTTCACAACTGTATACACTGTGTCACGAAACTGTGTAACATTAAGATCTAGAACATTGCCACCATCACCTCATGCTCAGTCAGTCCCACTCCCTAAGAAATAACCACTGTCCCGGTATTTTTTCATCACAGACTACTTTTGCCCAATCTGTAAGTTTGCGTGGAGTATACAGTTCAACGGAGCCATACAGTATTATGCTCTTGTCTGTGGGTTTTATCCCTTGTCGTGCAGTTGTGCACGGAGGCCCAAGTCACATACTGCTTGGCTCTTGTACCACTCCGGTGTGACACACACACACATGCAGTTATTTCTGTGGCCACGGCCATTTAGTTGCCACAGAATGAATCCGCTGACCCACACACCTTGTGAGGGCCACCCACAGAACTGGGGTCAAGGGCAGAGCCTGGGCCTGTTCCCTGACTTCCCAGTGCCTGAGATGGAGCCGCCTGGTGCCAAGGACAGCGACAGCATCAGTGACCTATGCACGCAGATCAGCTCGTCGTTCGCCAGTGCTGGAGCCCCAGCATCAGGGCTGCAGTCCATGGGGTCGCAAAGAGTCCAACACGACTGAAGTGACTTAGCACAAGGAAGGCAGGGAGGCTGCCCAGCGCTTCTCCCATCGTCCACGAGGGGGCGATGAGGCTCTCCCCCAGGTCAGGCTGCTGCTGCTGCTGCTAAGCCGCTTCAGTTTTGTCTGACTCTCTGCGACCCATAGACGGCGGCAGCCTACCAGGCTTCTCCATCCCTGAGATTCTCCAGGCAAGAATACTGGAGTGGGTTGCCATTTCCTTCTTCAATGCATGCATGCATGCCTGCTAAGTCGCTTCAGTCGTGTCCAACTCTGTGCGACCCCATAGACGGCAGCCCACCAGGCTCCTCAGTCCACGGGATTCTCTAGGCAAGAATACTGGAGTGGGTTACCATTTCCTTCTCCAGGTCAGGCTGGGGGCAGTGGAACCAGGCTGGGACAGTTAGAACCACTAAACCATTTCTGCCCCCACCACCTGGTGCCTCAGAAAGTCTCCTCCTATCTCTGGGCTGCAGGTTCCCCAACTGAACCTGGAATAAACATCTCCCTGCTGCCTCCCCAGGCCTCCTGAGAGCCTCAGTTGAGACAGTGAATGTTCAATTGCTCTGGAATCCCACAAAAGCTTGGTAAACAACTTTGTGGAAAGGGCACTGTTCCCTGTCTCCTAAACCGAAGAGAGCTCTTTTGTAGACGTTCGGTGCCTCCAGACTGTGAATCCGTGCATCATCGGGCAAAACACCATGATGTGTTCAGCAAATCATATACCACACTTTGTAAAGTCTCATTTTTACAGTGCTAACTCTAGAATGCTTTCTACCTGGAATTTATAATATCCTTTGGATGGCAACAGCAAAATCCATTGCAAACCCTAAAGCACATGACATTCTTGGTAAATTCTAATATCCTATATAAGTAGTAAACTTACCCACTCAGTGTGTTCTTTTGCAAACAGTAAAATATCATATATTCAGGCCCTCTGTTAACCATACTTTGTAATCTGCTTTGCCACGGATAAAGTTCTTTACAAATTCTGATAGACGATGTACCCAGAAAATATTTTGTAAGCTGTGCAGAAATCTTTAAATTTATCAAGAGGTTTGTAAGTGGTCCCATAATTTACCAAGAAAAATAGACATTGTAAACCTGAATATTATAGCAAGTGATAAAAACTTGTTTTCTTAACTTTTTAGCTAGAAATGTTTTAAGCTCACAGAAAAGATGTAAAAGTGGAACACAGAGCACACAGTTTCTCTTAACCAATGTTCCCCAGTGGTTAACTTGTTACCTATTCCAGCTCTCTTTCCTTCCATAATTGTCTTTCTGTAACATTTAAGTTGCATGCAACAGCCAAGACATGGAAACAATGTAAATGTCCATTGACAGATGAATGGATAAAGAATATATGGTGTGTATATATATACAATGGAATATTATTCAGCCATAAAAAGGAATGAAATGCCATTTACAGCAACAAGAATGGCCTTAGAGATGATCATATTAAGTGAGGCAAGTCAAACAGAGAAAGAAAAATATCAAAGATGTCACTTATATGTGGGATCTAAAAAAAATACAAATGAACTTATTCACAAAACAGAAACAGGACTTCCTCTGTGGCTCAGTGAATCTGCCTGCCAGTGCAGGAGACACAGTTTCCATCCCTGATGGAAGATCCCACATGCCACAGAACAGCTAAGTCCACGTGCCACAACTATTGAGCCTGTGCTCTAGAGTCCAGGAGCAGAAACTACTGAGCCCACTTGCTGCAATCACAGAAGCCCTCAAGCTCTCGAGCCTGGACTCTGCAACAAGAGAAGCTCGTGCAATGAGAAGCCCCGCTTGCTGCAACTAGAGAAAAGCCCACGCTACAAAGAAGACAGCACAGCCAAAAATAAATAAATAAATAAGATTAGGAAAAAACCAAACAAACAGACATTGAAATAGACTCACAGACATAGAAAACAAGTTTACGGTTACCAAAGGGGAAGTGGGAGGGTGGGATAAATTAGGAGTTTGAGACTAACAGATACACACTACTATATGTAAAATAGATAATTTGTAAAGAATTTTATCACAGTATAATTTCTCACTTGGGGAATTAAACATGGATATGATACCATTAGGTAATCTACTGTCCATATTCCAATTTCTAGTCATATTCTTTATGGATATTAATACATATTTCAACATATATATTCAAAATATATATATTGAATTGAACATTGAATACATATATTTATATAATATCCAGGATCCAATACATGATCGAACATTGCATTTTTTATTAATAATATCTGTCAAATCTCTTCAGTCTTCTTTATCCTGAATCCCAATGGTAAATTCTTTGTAAATTCTAAGCAGTGTTTTCCAAAAATTTAAAAACTAAAATCCGCAGTAAAAAAAAAAAAAAATTATGTTTTGACCCAACACATAATACACTCATATATTTAAAAAACACAGTTTGAGAACTTACAGACTGTTTGCCTTGACCCAGAATGTTAGAGCTTGCCAGGTATTTTTCCAACTTTCATGACAGCAACCCACAGTAAGAAATATTTGTTACCTGGTAACCCGTCCCCCTCCCCCACCACGGACCTAGACCCACTGACATAAAAGTACATAACTACATTTACCCTTACTACATTCCCTTAAGCTGATATTTTCCTGTCGTTTTCTATTTTATTTCTTAAAGTGCCAACCACAACCCAGCAATTTGACTTCGACAACCCATTAACAGGGTGGATACACAGTTTGAAAAGCCTGGGAATCTCCTTGGGTTGGCAGATAATAAAGCGCTCGGTGAGCTTTGCCAGGGTTTGTGGCCGGTAGAATATTGCCCAAAGGACTCCTTAAACCCAAGTACGCTGTAGAAACTGTAACCAGACTTCGTGGTCGGTGCCTTTCTTTTTCTCTTTTTTTCCTTTTGGGGGTGGCTTGCTTTGGGTTTTGTTTTGTGTATGTTTTCTTTTCTGCTTTGTAAACTGTAGAGCTCCGGTACCTCTGCTCTCCTCACCCAAACCTGATCCCTTAGCCACACCCCCGGGGCCATCCGATGCCCCCCCCCCCCCCCCCCCGCCCGCCGGGCAGCACCCACCTTTCTTTTTGTCCTGGGCCTCTCGCTCCGCCGGCCGCCCGCCCCCAGACAGGCGGAAGGAGCCCTCGCGGGCGAAGCTGGTGCGGCTGGCGTCGAAGGCAGCCGTGACCCCGCATTCCTTCTCCCGCCGCTGTTTCCGCTCCAGGCAGGCCGCAAAAGCACAGCCCACCGCGTGGCTCAGCCTCTCGCCCTGTGGGAAGAGGTGGAGTTGGCCTTAGCGACTCTCTGTGCTGCAGACCGGACGCTGACAGCCAGGGATTCCAGCAGCTGGGTGACCCCGAGTCCCTTCATCTCTCTTGGGCCGCCGTGCACAACTGCACGACGAGGGACAAAAGCCGCAGACAAGAGCGTAATAGCTGTATGGCTCTGTTGAACTGTATTACTCTATGTGAACTTACAGAATGGTCAAAACAAGTCTTTGATGGAAAAACATCAGAACAGTGGTTGTTTCTTACAGAGTGGGGATGGACTGACTGAACACAAGGGGACCAGTCTGGGTTGGTGGCAATGCTCTAGACCTTGATGTTACAGTTTCGTTACACAGTGTACACAGTTGTCAAAACTCGACAAATGTATACTTAAAGTTTGTTGGCAGCATGAATTTCACTTAAGAAGAAGAGCTGGAGGGACTTCCCTGGTGGTCCAGTGGTTAGGACTCCATGCTTCCACTGCAGCGGGCATAGGTTCAAACCCTGGCCGGGGAACTAAGATCCCATGGGCCGCAACTTGAGGCCAAAAGGGAAAGCTGGAAACAAATACGAATTCTGCTTACTGGTATGCAAGCTGAAGTGTTTGGGGGAAGTATTCTGATGTCTGCAACTTTGAAATGCATCAAAAAATAATATGTGTAGGTAAGTGATATAAGTCCAGGCAAATGTTAATCGCCGGATCTGGGTAGGGGGTGTACAAGTGACTGCTGACTTTACAGATCTTTCAAGTTTGCCTACTTGAGAGGCTCCAAAGCCAGAGACAGCATCAATTCTCAAATGGACATGAGTTTGAGCAAACTCCAGGAGATAGTGAAGGACAGGGAAGCCTGGTGTGCTGCAGTTCATGGGGTCGCAAAGGATTGGACATGGCTGAGCAACTGAGCAACAACAAAGGCCAGAGAGCCTGAGCTTGAGGCTGGCTTCCCATTTCTCAGCTGTGCGACCTCAAGAAGATCACTTCCAGTATTCGAGGCTCCGCATCTGTAACATGAGGGCTGTAATAGCACCCGCTTCATCAGGTCATTTCAAGAAAGGTGAATGAATCTATGCAGGGCATGGGGCACAAAGCCAGGCACAGGGAAACCCATGTGTGTGTCAGCAAGAATCTTGTGTAGCCCTGGGCTGAGCCCTGGTTTGCACCCTTTTACACAATCCTCACAAGAGTGCCAGGAGGTGGACAACCTTGTGAACCTATTGTACAGATGAAGAAACTAAGGTTCGGTCAACCTGCCCATTATAACAAGTGAATGGCAGAGTTGGGATTCTCATGAGGTATGTCTGACTTCTGTTTCCTAAATAAGATGCTCTGCTGCTGCTGCTAACTCGCTTCAGTCGTGTCCGACTCTCTGCGACCCCATAGATGGCAGCCCACCAGGCTCCTCTGTCCCTGGGATTCTCCCAGCAAGAACACTGGAGTGGGTTGCCATTTCCTTCTCCAGTGCATGCATGCATGCTAAGTTGTTTCAGTCGTGTCCGACTCTGTGCGATCCCATAGATGGCAGCCCACCAGGCTCCTCTGTCCCTGGGATTCTCCCAGCAAGAACACTGGAGTGGGTTGCCATTTCCTTCTCCAGTGCATGCATGCATGCTAAGTTGCTTCAGTCGTGTCCGACTCTGTGCAACCCCATAGACGGCAGCCCACCAGGCTCCTCTGGCCACAGGATTCTCCAGGCAAGAATACTGGAGTGGGTTGCCATTTCCTTCTCCCAGAAACAAGATGCTCAGTCACCTCTTAAAGTTAAATTTGAGGACAAACATCCGCAACCCAATGCCAGCAATCTGAATCCAACAGCACATTAAAAAGGTTATGCACCATGATCAAGTGAGATTTATTCCAGGAATGCAAGGTTGGTTTAACATATGAAAATCAATCAACCACATTAATAGAATGAAAGGGAAAAAACCCCACATGACTCTCTTGATTCTCACAGGAAAAGCATATGACAAAATCCAGCACCTTTTCATGATAAAAACATACAACAAAGTTGGAATAGAAGGGAATTTCCTCAACCTTATAAAGGACATTTATGAAAAACTCACACTTAACATTATCCTCAGAGGTAAAAGACAAAGCTTTCCCCTAGATCAGGAACAAGATGAGGATGCCATTTTCATCATTTCTATTCAACACTGTATTGGAAGTTCTATCTAGAGTAACTAGACAAGAGAAAGAAATAAAAGGCATCCCAAGTTGGAAAGAGAGAAGTAAAATGACTTCTGGTTGCAGAAAGCATGATCATATCCTTAGAATATCATAAAGGAGCCACAATTAGTGCAAATAAATAAATTCAGCACAGTTGTAGGATACAAAATCAACACACGAAAAAAATCAGTTATATCTGTACACATAGGCAGTAAACAATTCAAAAATGAAATGAAGACAATTCCATTTACAGTACCATGAGAATAATAAAATGGTTAAGAATAAATTTAACCAAGGAAATAAAAGATGTAAATATTGAAAACTACATAACATTGTTGAAAGAAATTTAAGAAGACTTAAATAAATGGAAATACATCCTGTGTTTGTGGATTGGAAGACTAATATTGTTAAAAGGGCAATATTTTCCAAAGCATTCTGCAGATTGAATGCAATCGCTTTTAAAATCTCAATGGGCTCTTCCACAGATGGAAAAGCTGATCCTGAAATTCTTATGGAATTGCAAGGGACTCAGGACAGCCAAAACAATTTGGAAAAAGAATAAAATAGAATAACTCACACTTTTCAGTTTAAAAACTTATCCAAAACTAAAGTAGTCACCTCAAAATAATGGGATCGCTAAGAGTCGGACACGACTGAGAGACTTCACTTTCACTTTTCACTTTCATGCATTGGAGAAGGAAATGGCAACCCACTCCAGTGTTCTTGCCTGGAGAATCCCAGGGACGGGGGAGGCTGGTGAGCTTCCGTCTATGGGGTCGCACAGAGTCGGACACGACTGAAGCGACTTAGCAGCAGCAGCAGCAGCATAAGGACAGACATACAGACCAACAAAACTGAGAGCTCAGATACTGGAACAACTGGATATTCACATGAAAAATAAATGAAGGTTGACTCCTACCTCACATCATGTATAAAAGTTAACTCAAAATGGATCAAAGACCTAAATACAAGAGCTAAGGCTATAAATGGCTGGATGGCTGGATGGCATCACCGACTCAATGGACATAAGTTTGAGCCGGCTCCAGGAGATGGTGAAGGACAGGGAAGTCTGGCGTGCTGCAGTCCATGGGGTCGCAAAGAGTTGAACATGACCGAGTGACTGAACAAGACTATAAAACTCTTAGAATAAGACATTTGGTAAATCTCTATGACCTGGGATTTGGCAATGAATTCTTAGATATGATATATGATACCCCAAATAGAAATTACAAAAGAAAAAAAATTGAGAGATTGAACTTCATCAAAATGTGTACATTTGTACATCAAAGGACACTATCAAGAAAGGGAAAAGACACACAGGATGAGGGGAAAGCTTTGCAAATCACACAATTGGTAAGTATCTAGTATCCAGAATATATAAAGAGCTCTCACAACAGTAAAAAGTCAAACAACCCAATTAAAGATGGGTAAAGGATTTGAATAGGTATTTCTCTGAAAAAGATGTACAGTTGGCCAATAAGCACATGAAAAGATGCCCAACATCATTAGTCATGAGGGAAATACAACAGTGAGATAGCACTCACATCTATAGGATGGCTATAATAAAAAAAGTGTTGACAAGGATATGGAGAAATTGGAACCCTCATCCAGTGTGAGTGGGAATGAAAATGGTGCTGCCACCAAGGGAAACAATTTGGCAATTACTCACAAAATGTGCACTGCTACGTGTAAAACAGACAGCTAGTGGGAACCTGCTGTAGAGCAGAGGGAGCCCAGCTCAGTGCTCGGTGGGGCCCTAGATGGGATGAGAGGTGGAGAGGCAGGTCCAAGACGGAGGGGATATAATACAACATTGTAAAGCAACTATACCCCAATTTAAAAAAAATTAAATTTACTATATGCCCCGGCAATTCCACTTCTAAGTACATACCCAGAAGAATTAAAAACAGATATTCAAACAAATACTTGCAGACCAACGTCCACAGAAGCGCTAGTCATAATAGCCAAAAGGTAGAAACAAACCAGATGTTCATCAGTGGATAAATAAAGTAAAATGTGGTATGTCCATACAGTGGAATATTATTTGTTCATTAAAAGGAATGAAATACTGAGTCATGCTGCAACAAGCATGAATCTTAAAAACATTATGCTAAGTGAAAGAAGCCAGTCATAAAATATCATGTATTGGATGACTCAGTTTGTACACACTGTCTACAATAGACGACTCCATAGAGACAGTAAGCAGGTAGTGACTTCTTAATGGGTATGAGGTGTCTTCTAGGAGTGATAAAATGTCTGGAACTAGATAGAGGTGATGGAATTGTGTAAACAGCATTGTGAATAGATACATATGTCACTGAATCGTACTTTGGGACTTCCCTGGTGGTCCAGTGGTTAAGACGCCAAGCTCCCGTTGCAGGGGGCATGGGTTCCGTCCCTGGTTGGGAATCTAGGATCCCATATACCCCGTGATGCAGACAAAAATACATAAATAAGTAAAATTTCAAAATAAGGACAAATTCATGGAGTTGTGCCTGGGTCATCTGTACATGTTACTGTATGTATAGCTCCTCAAATGAGAAAAGCTAGAGAAACATGAAGAATTATTGACAAAGAGGAGGAGGATGATAAATAATGTTTTTCTGAGTGCTTCCTATATGCCAGGCATCGTTCCAAGTACTCAGTATCAAACTCGTCAAGTCTCACAATAATCCTCTGTTAGGGGCTGTGAATGGGTTTCCCAGGTGGTGCTATTGGTAAAGAACCTGCCTGCCAATGCAGGAGACATAAGAGCGGAGGATTTGATCCCTGAGTCGGGAAGATCCTTTGGAAGAGGGCATGGCAACCCACTCCAGTATTTTGCCTGGAGAATCCCATGGACAGAGGAGCCTGGCAGGCTTACAGTCCATAGGGTCGCACAGAATCAGACACGACCGAAGTGACAGAGCATGCATGCACTCAGGGACTATGGACACACCCCCTTTTCCAGATGAGGACACAGAGAGGAGGGGTAAGGTGAGTGTCTTGCCTGACACCACACAGTGGGCTGAGGTTGGGAATACCAGGGAATACGTGGGAAATACAGAGTCAGGTGGCTTTGGGCTTCGGTGGTACTCACTGAATCCTTGAGCGCCAGGAAACAGTGGCAGATCCAGCGACGGGTGGTCCCATCACGGCAGATGTAGGAGAAAGCCTTGTCCAGGTTGCGGTCAGGCGCACAGAAGGAGACCTTTTCAATGGTCTGGTCCACCAGCAGATCCTGGGAGGGAGGCCAGGAAAGGAATGTGAAAGGAATGTGAACTGTCTCTCATGTATTCATTCAGTATTCCCTTCGTGTCTGGACTGAGTCCTGTCCCAAATGTCTTGGGGACCCTGCATTTGTTGAAACAGCTGTGGGCCCTGCTTACATGGGGCTCCCGAGTTTAGGGCGGGAGTCAGACTCATCACCCACTGGAGACAGGCCAGAGTCCCAGCCACGCTGTTCTTGATGGGTGGAGGGCTCAGGGCTGGATCTGGGAGGTGCGGGGGCTTTGGGGAGCAAGATGAGGTGCCTGACCCAAGCTGGATGGGAGTCCGGAAAAGCTTCCTGGAGGGGGTGAATCCTTTTCAGTCATTAACCTAATTGTCATCATGTGCTGGCTGGCTTCCCGGGCAGTCTCTGGGCTAGGGGCAGGGAATTCAATGGTGAGCAGACAGAGACCCAGGTCCTGGGCCACGGTGCTTCCATCTGGCCGGGTAGATGGACAATAAGCACATAACAGCTAACATTTATTGATCGGAACACTTCTGCTATACTGGGCATGGTTTTAAACTATTTGCACATACATTCTCATTGAATGGTAGGCTCCACTTTTATCCTTATTTTTGCAGATGAGGCAAGGGTTAAATCTCATCCTGCCCCCCTTCATGCCTGGGGTCACCCAGCTGGAAAGTGGGTGGGCCGGAAGACCAGCTGAGGCAACTGCTCTAGTCTGTGCTCTCACCCACACTCCAGGCTGGTTCACAAATAGCCCACAGGACTCAATCCTGAATTATGACGGTGAGATGTGCCAATATATTATAGGAGCACATAGCTGAATCTCAAAGGTCCCCAAGGGAGGGACATCCCAGAGGTTGGCGAGAAGGCCCTGTTCGAGCAGGCTGAGGAGAGGAGGGCCCACTGGTGCCCACTCCCAGGCCCACAGGTCTCCTACCTTGGTCTTGTCATCCACAACCCGGAGCCCATCAGCTGATACCCACAGGACAGACTTCACGGACTTCCGACCCATCTGAAATGGAGGCAGACCGAGGGTGTGGTCAGAGCTGCCTCTTCTGCTCTGACCTTGCTCCCTCCCTGCTCCAGCCCTTCACTCACCGCCTTCAACTTCTTCACAGCATCTTCACACACGTGCATCCCCCGGGACTCTTCCACCTCCACGTGGCCCAGGTACTTGGTGGGGAAGGGAAGGGAGGACATGAAACAAGCACAGTCATCAGTGATTCCTGGTGTTCTCTGGGCTGCCTTGTCAGGCGATGTCCTAAGCACATCGTGTGTATTAGCTCATTACTCTGCATCTCAGACCTACAAGGTGGGGGACTCCATTCTCCTCCCAGATACACAAGTGAGAAAATGAAGCACAGCTCAGACTAGTGATTCCCACCCTGCCTCTGTCGCTGGGCTTTTTTTTTTTTTTGGTGGAATATAATTGCTTTACAGTGTTGTGTTAGTTTCTGCTGTACAACAACATAGATCAGGTGTACATGTATCCCCTCCCTCTTGAGTCTCCCACCCATCCCCTACCCCCTATCCCACCCCTCTAGGTCATCACAGAGCAGCAAGCTGGTCTCCCTGGGTTATACAGTAGCTTCCCAATAGCTATCTATTTTGTTCATGGTAGTATACATATGTCAATATGACTCTCCCAAATTCAGCCCTCCTTCTCCTTCCCCCGCCATGTCCACAAGTCCATAATCTACGTCTGCACCTCTTTTCTTGTATCCCTGGGCTTTCTTAACACATCTCGGAGTCCTTCTGAGTGACACTGTCTGCGCCTGAGGACTGGCCTCACACAATGACTGATGGGAGCTTGGGTACACATGCTCCAGCTCCCTCACCCCACGGGTGGGATGGTCCAATTTCCCAGAGTTCCCCAGTGGTATCAAGCTCAGTGGCTCACAGCTGTATAGTAAAACACCCTTTATCGGCCATCTTCCAGTCCTCATTCTCTCTAGCATTTCCTGCACCTCTCAACAGCCCCTCACACAAGATCCACTTCTAGGGGAAGGGAAAATAAGGCAGGGTGAGGAGGAGAGGAGAGTGTGTGTGTGTGTATGTGTGTGTGTGTGTGTGTGATCCCCCCTTCTGTGACCATCATCTGTTGTCTCCTAGCCAGGAAGAGACTAAGTGGAGATTTGAACCTGGATCTTGCTATCTCCCTTATAAATTTTAGTGTGTGCTGTAAAGAGTCGTGGTAGTCTAAACCAGAAAGCACTTAACAGTAGTGAAAGTGAAAGTCGTTCAGTAGTATTGAGCTCTTTGCTACCCCCATAGACTATACCGTCCATTGAATTCTCCAAGCCACAATACTGGAGTGGGTAGCCTTTCCTTCTCCAGGGGATCTATCCCAACCCAGGGATAGAACCCAGGTCTCCCGCATTGCAGGCGGATTCTTTACCAGCTGAGCCACAAGGGAAGCCCAGGAATACTGGAGTGGGTAGTCTATGCCTTCTCCAGTGGATCTTCCCAACTCAGGAATCGAACTGGGGGCTCCTACATTGAAGGCGGATTCTTTACCAACTGAGCTATCACGGAAGCTCACTTAACAGTAGAGGGCTTTGCAAATGCTACAGAATCTCTGCGACCTTCTAGTGCCCCCCTGGAGATTGTGAGCTCCCACAGAACAGCGTGACTCCAGGCGGGATGCGTCGCCCAACACACACTCCAGGTAATATTTTCCTGGCACGAGAGAATGTGTCTTGGGTTTTAATCCCAACTGTGAGGGACCCAGGCTGGGGGAGGCGGGTAGCGATAATATTGCAGGATCCACAGTTCTTTGCGGATGTCAAGTCTCCTCCACACAGACCGAGGTCTCCTTCACCTCACGGGGCACTGGAACGCAGGAGCACATCAAACCGCAGGCCTACAGCTGCAGCCACGCCCAGCCGAGCCCTGCCCACTCACCCTGACCGGGAAGCTGCACGTGCCCTTGCGCACCGCATCCTCGTCCGCCTGCCACTGGTGTGGGCGCGACGCTTCAGGCACATAGGCTGGCTTCCTCCGCCGCAGGCTCTGCCTTAGCTTGTTCATGGTGCCCGCCCCGTCTGCTGACACAAAACAGGGGTGCAGGTCAAGGGCGAGAGTCAGAGGCATGGGGCTCAAGGTGGGGGAAAACAATGCCCAAGGAGCACAGGGTCAGATAACACGGCAGTGGGGTTACAGGGTTAGGGGTCACTGGGTCCGAGGCTCTGATATTCGGGGAACATGGACCAGTAGCAGCTAGGGGATACTGGCAAGGGGGCACCTGGAAGGCAGGGGAGTGAGAGAATTGGCAGGGTGCATTCAAAAGACATGGGGCTAGGGACTTCCCTGGCTGTCCAGTGGTGAGTGGTTAAGACTGGGTGCTTCCAACATAGAGGGTACAGGAGGCACTGGTTCCCCTGGTCCGGGAACTAAGATCCCAGATGCCCTGTGGTGAGGCCAAAAAAAAGGCATAGGGCTAAGGGGCATGGAGTTCTGGGATGGGGTGTTCTGAGTTACAGCTTTTAGGGGTCTGAGGTTGGAGATGTGACGGTCAAGAGGCATGATGACCCAAAGTCATGGGAAGTTAAGGCACTGGGGACTTGGGAGGTAGAGGGCATAGCAGTCAGGGGCCATGAGGTCAGAGGGTTTAGGAGTAAAGGTCAGAGGTGGTCAGAGGGCCCAGGAGTTGAGAGTTGCATGGGTCCAAATGGTGGGGGTGGGGGACACAGGGATTGAGATTCAGAGCCCATGCCAGAGAGTGTTGGGGACGGGCTGGTCTCTGATGCAGATACAACCATTCGGACAACTACTGTGAGTGTGTGTATAGTTGAAAGTTGTGTGGAAGAATGCAGGTCTGAGAATGGTTGTGTCTGTACGTCTGAGAGTGTGTGTGTGAATGCTGTCTGTGAGGGGATGTCTGTGGCCAAGACTGTGGTTGTTGTCTGAGTGTAGGTCCCTGAAGCTCATGGCTAAAGCGAGTGGCGGTGAGTGTGTGTCAGGGAATGCTGCCTGTGAGGATGGGTCTGTGTTTGAGCATGAAGCTGTTTTCTTTGAAAGGCCATGTCTCTGACTGTTGTCTTTGATGCTGTGTGTCTGTGTGAGGATGTGGCTGTTGCTTGTGATGGCTGTTGCCCATGACAGTGTGTGTCTGTGAGAGATACTCAAAACACCATGTCTGTCTAAGAGTGAAGCTGTTGGTGGTGAGGCTGTGTTTCCATGGCTGTTGTTTGTGACAGTGTGTCTGGGTCAGATCACGTGTTGTTGCAGAGAGTGTGGGTCTGTGAGTGTTGTTCTGGGGGTGTGTCTGTATGCAGCCATGGGTCTGTGAGGGTATGTGAGGACATGAGGCTGTTGTCTTTGATGTTGTGTTTGTGTTATTTCTGAAGGTGTGATGGTGTGAGAATGTGGCTACTGTCTACAACAGTGCTGACTTATTTGTGAGACTGTGTGTGCCAAAGTGTAGCTCTTATATAGGCACGAGCATGTGGGTGCTGTCTGTGAGGCTGGATCTGCTTGTAAAAGTGTGGCTGTGGTCTGTAAAGTGTGGGTATATGTGTATTGTTGGAGAGATTATACAAGAGGACATTTCTTGAGAGTCCCCAGGTCGGTAGCACTCGCCTGGGAGGGAGTCTGGATGTTGTTGAGGATTGTGTCTGCATGTTTGTGTGACCCTGTACCTGTGCATGCAGAGATGCTGGTGTGTGTCTGAATGTGTGTGTGTGACACAGTCTAGGTAGGTGAGTCTGTGAAGGAGGTCACTTGAGTGTGATGGAAGTCATTTGATGATGTCCACTCATAAGTCTGATTAAGCCTGTGTGACTGCAGGGGCATTTCTTCTGGCCGTGCTAGGCAGACCCACCCCCTCAGTCAGCCTTCACCAGTCCCCAGATGGCCACTCACCTGGCTCCGTCCTGGAGATTTGAGGGGGCCCCAGGGCCCCACAGGGGGCAGGGGGCAGATGCTGCTCAGGCCTCCTGGGTCCGCCCTGCCCGAGGGAGGGAGGGAAAGTTGAGAAGCTGGCTTAGGATGGGGCTCAGTCCCCTACCTCACCCCTTCTTTGGATATCAGCCAACCCCCCTTCATCTCAGGATCCCTGATGAGAGTCCTGGTTACTATAGCAACTGTTACTAAGGCAATCAGCCACCTGGTTGCAAGGACCTAGGAATGAGTAGGTGTGTTTGGGGAGCATCTGTTGGGGATGTCCTGGCCTCAGAAGGCCATCAGTACCCAAGGGGCTGGTGCAGAGAGGGAGTGGCCTTGCCCTCTAGACACATGTCCAGGGCTGCACACACACATACAGTCACAGGTATACATGCAACTCTGGTCTCCAGTTGTCCCCAGCACCTGGTTATAGCTCTGCACAATTAGTTACATACAGACACAACCACAGGTACACACACGGGATCACACAGATATACATCAACAGTCACAGCCACTGTAAATATCTGGCCACATATCCATGTTCACAGACACACAGTCTCTGTTACAGACCATTTGTCCGCAGGTAAAGAATCCGCCTGCAATGCAGGAGACGCGGGTTCAACCCCTGGGTCAGGAAGATCCCCTGGAAAAGGAAATGGCATCCCACTCCAGTATTCTTGGAGAAGGAAATGGCAACCCACTCCAGTATTCTTGCCAGGAAAATCCCATGGACAGAGGAGACGGGGAGAGGGGCTACAGTCCATGCGGTGGCAAAGAGTAAGGCATAACTGAGCAACAAAGCACGCACACACATACAGAGTGCCAGGCTGCCTAGGCAGCGCCACAAACGTTTGGTCACATCAGCAGCTGATATTCGGTCACTTCTCTTTTCTCCGCCACATACAAAGAGCCGGGTCCAGGCACACCCACCAGGGCAGCCTGTGAACAACCACACCCAACGAGAGTTGTTTCCTCAGGCACGCATCCAAGATACTCATGTCACAGACCCACCCATGAAGAATCACACCCTGCTGGAGGTCACCTATTAGCGCCGAGGCACACTCAGTGTTCACACACAGCTCCCCTGCTGCCTGTTGACATCCGGTCAGGGACGCATGTAGACATACTGATACACATTTGGTCGCACCCAGCTGCAGACACATGTGTCTAGTCATTGACCAGCACACGGCTGTACAAAGCCACCTAACCCCAACAGTATCAGTCACACCAACACACCTTTTTGGTCACACACTGTTACACAGTCATACATCCCAGTCAGAGACATACCTTAGGTCACAGTATCAGCCACCCTTCTATGGATGGTCCTCCATATGCAACCATACACAGGGACCCTGATGGCCACGGCCCATGCATTAGAGAGAAACAGGCACACAAACTCAAGACATGCATACAGCCATCTAGAGAAAGATCTCCCCGAGCCCCACTCAGACACAGCCAGACAATTGGTGGCTCAGAGTCACAGTCATATACATTTCAGAAATGGTCATGTATCCAAAGTCCCGCCCCAGGAGTGTCCACATCATCCAGCCCACGTATCACAGTCATGGTACATTTATTGCAGTTATCTACCATCCAACTCCCAGCTGTACTATGTCACATCACCCCAGAAAAACACAGTCTCTCTCCCTGCAAACACATAGGTCACACAGAAAGGTATAGGACCATGTATAATCACAGCCCCATGTGGACAGACACACCATATCTCACACACAGAAACATCAGCACACAATATCCATTTCACACACCTAGATGGAATACTTAGAGCTACATTTACACAGAAGACACGGTTCCAGATTGAGACATGTATGTTGTCAGGAGACATTCACTCTGTCACCAAATCATGCAACTTCAACAAAGCAGCCTAGCATGCCTGCAGGGACATACACGCACCAGCTCCAAACAGCCACATTGCTACACAATGTGTAGCAGACCACAATCTTACAGACTGTGACACAGACACAGGTACGCAGAGTCACCCAGGGTCACAGACATGCAGGTCATACACAAATATAGAAGTCACAGTCTCATACACACAGCTCCACAAACACACGCAATCACCTGGGGCCAGCACATATAGACACACCTATAGGTTGAGTCACATGCAATTAAATAACTCACTATTAATAGTCAGAGTTTCAGACTCTTAAGTCAAATATATAACCCAAATCACACATACACAACTACAAATGCACAGAATCAGTATCAACACACAGACCTAAGTGTAGTCATTTATACAACCCCGATCACATGCATAGATGTGGTTATGAACAGAAACATACATGTCACAGTGCCAGCACACAACCTGTCACATAAGCAAAATGTGACTTCATATACAAAGGCAGTCATACACCCAAAATTGCAGGCAGAGTTGTGTGTCACACATGTGTTTGTCACAAACACATGTGTGACACATATAAAATCAGCTAGAGAGACAACCACAAAGACTAGAAGTCATTAGAATAGTCGCACATGGACACAGAGTCACAGACACAACTCCACTTACAGTCACAACTCCACCCACATCTTCAGTCAGCCATACACATGCCCAACCCCAGACTCAACGGATACACTGTCACATACCCAGTTAGAGTTACCAAGGTACATATGTGAGGGTCACAAAAGATGTAATCAAAGATACAACCAGAGTCACAACTACGCACACAAACAGAGACGGAATGAAAAGTACAGGGTTCTGCACATGGAGCAAGCAGCTGTCATACATACATACACAGTCACACAAATGCTGGGGTCACACACAAATACAATCACAGGCACTATCAGACACAACCACAAGCATGAAACACACACACACACGATTCCTCACAGTCCCCAGCAGCAGCTCACACACAGACACACACAGGCAGCCACAGTCACAAAAACACGGGGTCACACTCTTAGCCACCTCCCCATCACTGGCTTCCCCCCTTCCCCCCAGGTGCCACACACAAAGCCGCCGTCACCAGCACAGCAGACACTGCAGACAGACAGGGCTGTACCAGGTCCCTGGGGAGCCGCCCCCTGGCCCAGCCTGAATCCTGGAACCTGGGGGGCCAGAACTGAAGAGGGAGGCGGTGGATTGTTTGCGGGTCGGGCCCCTCCCAGACAGCTGGGCAGCCCCCGGGACAAAGAAGGTGGCCAAAGAGACCTGTGCCCTGGGACCCTTGACCAAGCCTTTTTTTTTGGTGGGGTTTGCCTGAAATTCCCATTATTTTATTCAGACTTGAGGGGGATGGGGTCCCAGGCACAGAGACCTTGTTTTGAGAAAGGGATGTTCCTGGGACAGCGCCCAAGTGTGGGGGCGATGCTCTGCCCGGGATGCCTCTGAGGCCTGGGGACAGACTGTGCTTGGAATCCCCCCAGGCCTTGCCTCATTGGGGAAGCTGTGCTCAGGGACCCCATTCTCAAGACCTTGCCTAGAGGGTTGTTGTGTTCAGAGACCCCCTCAGGCAGGGAGGGGTAAGGATTATGTCTGGTGTGGAATCCCCTCCTAGAGGCCTTGGCTTCCAAAGGAGGTTGTGTCTTAGACCCCATCCCCAAAATCTTGCCTAGGAAGTTGTACCTAGAAGCTGTCCCCCTGTCCTTGATTTTTTGGAGGGGGAGATCTCTTTCTGGGATCCCTATCTTCAGAACCTGGGCAAGACAGGGCCTGTGCCCCAGACCTCTGTCTCCCAAGATTCGGCTTGGAGCGGAGCGTATTCCTGGACCCCCCCACCCAGGACCACCCTCTCTAGCCTTGGCACCCTCTCCATCCGGGTGCCGCGGCCGCCTCCCACCCTCCGCCACATCAGCAGTGGCGCCGCCCCCCACCCGAGCCCCCCTCTCCTGCCCTTCTCACTCTGGCCGCCGCGCTGCGGGACATCCAGGGCTCGGGCGCCCCCGCCTCCCGCGGCCCCGGCTGGGCCCGGATCCCCGAGTGCTGCTGCTGCTCTAGCGGCGGCGGCGGCAGCTCCCTCTGACGCGGGCCGGGGATGGGGGCCGGGGGTTGGTGCGGGATGCACGCTCGCTAGCCTGCTCCGCTCCCTGGAGGATTCCGTTCCAGGGGGCGGAGGAGCGCCCCTCCCACTCCGGCTCCCCGCCCCAGCCCCGCCCATTGGCCCGCCGCCTGCTGGATATGCAGAGACACCCCGCCCCTTGAGCAGCAGGCCCCGCCTATACACAAATATGACCCCGCCCTCTTCGGTGTGGCCACCGCCCAGCCACGCCCATTGGCCCGTCCTGGGCAGAGCACGCACGTGAATCTCGCGGACACTGGGTCCTCTCGGTCCATCCAGGCGTGGGCTCCCTTCCCCTCCGTGACCCCTGACCTCAGATCCCCTTAAGTTCTGCGTCCGAAAAATTTGCCTCGGGAGGCGCCTGGCCGCCCCACATCCCCAAATCTTTCAGCTAACCCCACAGATCTCCCGGCCCAGCGGGGGCGGGCAGAAGCGGTGACGAGGCACTTTTTGCTGGGAAGGGGAGGGGGAGTGAACAGACCCCGACGTCCTGGTGCGCGGTCGGTTCAGCCTTGGGGGCGGGGGCACCAGGCTGGGACGGGGGAGCAGCTTCTGGCCGCCCAAGCGCCCCTGCTCCCGCCCAGTCCTGTGGGTTTGGCAAAGCAGCTGGCAGGGGCATTAAGGCCCATTAGCAAAAAAGCGAGGTTGCTGGGAGCCGAGCGGAGGGAGCCAGGAGGCTGGGAGGTGGTGTGTGTGTGTGTGTATGTGTTCTAGGGGGTGGGGAGGAAGGCCTTCTCAGCTGCTGCAGCCTTCAGAGCAGGTGGTCAGCACGTGCGGGAGGGGCGGGGTGGAGGGGGGCGGTAGGGAAAGGAGAGAAGGAGGTTCCTGGCAACAGATGGCCCAGGCAGGACTGGGGCTTTCAGACAAGAGGGTGGGAGGGGGCTGGCCATCTGCACCTGGAGGCAGCCTGCGACCTCCCCCCAGCCCCGGAGCAGAGAAAAGAACTGGGGGAATGGGAGGGTCACTTTTATTAGGTCTTAAGTTTCACACACACCCCCACCCCCCCACCATGCCCTCCCCAAAGACACAGAGAGGATGCCACCAGGGAGAAGGCAGCTGGTGCAGGGGTGAGCAAGGCAAAGGTGAGGGCTCCCTCCACCAACCACCACCCCCTCCTCTTTCACGGACCACACCTATGGGGAACCTGAAGCAGAGGTGACGGGCTCCCCATCTAGCTGCCACTGCATCTCCGTGAGGGCAGTGCAGAGGGGCCTAAGACTCTCTCAAATGTTTCCAGAAATAAATTAATACCAGGGTAGAATTCCTGGATGCTCCCTTTGGAGAGGGGAGGGCAGGACATGGGGGTATGAAGCTGGGAGTGTCCTAGTCCCAAGCCCAAGGGGGGTCCCCAGGCCTAGAGCAGGGGGGAAAAGAAGCCTCATAGCAGGGGATGGCCTGCTATGGGGCTGGAGCCCTGAGATGGAGTCTCTCTGATGGGTCCTCTGGTTAGGAGGCTATGGGCCGTGGCTATGCCTGGCGACTGGCCCAGTAGCGGTTGTAGGTGTCCTGGAAGAGGTCCCGGCAGGCAATGTGGGCACGGAGGCGGGCGCAGGCCAGGAAAGCCCCAGCCAGCTTTCGGTGCAGGGCGTAGGTCTCCTCGGGTGGTGGGCGAAGCCGGTGCCGCAGCAGCACAGGGATGAGGCCCTGCACGCGGCGGGCAGTGTCACCCGCCCCAAAGTCGTAGGGGCCCTGGGTGGCGAAGGGCTCGCCCAGGATCATCACGGCCTCCACGTGGGCATCCGAGAACGCCTAGGGATTGGGGAGACCAGAGGCACCCAGTGTGGACATATAGCCCTCTGCTCCCCCAGAGTCTCAAGTACAAAAACAAGCCCTCAATTTCCCAGAGAGTAACAGGCAGCCTCTGCTCCTTCCGGAACCTCTAAGAGACAAGCAGCCCCCTCTATTCCCCAAAGAAAGCACCCTTCCTGTCCTCTCAGGGCCTCCGGTTGACACACAGCCTTCACTCTCTAGGACAGAGATGCAGCTTCTTTTCCTCAATCCCCTGCCCCACCAGATCCACAAGCAGCCAGCCCCCCACTCCCTCTCTAGAATAGATGAGTGGTACTCCCATTTACTCCTCCTCCCCAGAGCCCCAGTACAGAGAAGCGGTCCCCCCAGAGTCCCCCACTCATCCACAGTTCCCCCAGTAGAGAGAAGCACTTTTACTCTCAGCAAGGAGACACTAGCTCCAACTCTCCCCACCTTGGTTTCAAAGCCTGTGAGAAATTTGAGGTCTCTCGATTTCTGCAGGACCTGGTCTTTATCTCCATTGGCTGCAGCCATCACCACCTGGAAAGGCGGATGTGGGCACAGGGTCAGAGGGGTTCAAGGGTGGGTCTGGAGATGGGAGCTGGAAGCCTGGCCCTGCCCAGATTCACTTCCATTCTCCTCTATCTAAGCCCTCTCACCTGGAAGCCTCTCCCTCTCCACCTTACCCCTGTCTGTGCCTCTCTCAAGACTGTTTCTGAGCCTGGGGGTTGGGGTAGTCAGGCGTTCCACCCACTTGGCTGGGAAGGCAGAGGCTGCCTGGAAGCAGGACAGAGGAAAGCAGATGCCAAGTGATGCCCACGGGTCCAAACACTCAGTTGTTAAAGGGTGTGACCATGACCCAGAACTGCCTCTGAGGTTGCCATCTCTGGGATCACTTGGTTGATGTCTGGCTTCCATACTGGACTTGGAGCCCCAAGAGGGCAGGGATCCCAGTTGGGTATAGTCCCAAGTGGCACAGGGTCTGGCACTCACTCAGGAGGCCCTTAGTGAAAACCCTTGTTTAGTAAATCAGTGTTTGGAGCTAAGCAGCTCTCTAGCCATGTAGTGGGCAGGAGTTGAGGGCGCAGGGACAGACAGACAGAACCGGGAGCCAGCCTGCTTGGGCTCCATCCCAGCTCTGCCACTCACTGGCTGACTCTGGGAAAGTCGCTTTGCTTTGGGGGCCTCTGCTTTCTCATCTGTGAAGTGGGGATGCTGAAATTGTCTTCCTCATGGGGCTCTGGGAGGATGAAGGTGTATCGGTGGCGTGCTTCACATGGTTGAAGTGTGTGCTCGGTTGTGTCCGACTGTTTGTGGCTCTATGGACTGTAGCCCTCCAGGCTCCAATGGCCATGGGATTTTCCTGGCAAGAATACTGGAGTGGGTTGCCATTTCCTCCTTCAAGGGATCTTCCTGACCCAGGGATTGAACCCACGTCTACCCGTGTCTCCTGCATCGCAGGTGGATTCTTTACCACTGAGCCACTGGGGAAGTTGCCCACATGAAGAAAATACCATAAGTATCATGAATTCCTATTACTACAGTAAGTGCCCTACATACGAATGAGTTCCGTTCTGAGAGCACATTCCTAAGTTCAGTTTTGCTCCTAAGTCCAATGAAGTTAGCCTGGGTACCCCGTTAACACGATCAGTTATATACTGCTGCTTGCTTCCGGACATCTTGGGCTTGAGAGAAAGATTTTGTACTACTGTACTCCATACTGTACAGTATACAAAAGCATAGGCCGCTGTAGAGGATGCACAAGGTGACAACACAGGTTACAGTTATGCCAGACACGTGAACTAACTTATGTGACCGGACATGTGAACACAGGTTCGCATCTTTGAAAGTTTGCAACTAGAAGGTTTGTGTGTAGGGGACTTACTGTATTAAAAGGTGGATAGGAGGGTCCCTGCTTCCCAGAAGAGGAACCAGGCTCAGAGTGGGGAATGGCCTGGTGAGGAGGGGAAGGGGGACAAACCCTTCACCACCGGGTTGCCCCTTCTTGGGAGGAAGGGGGATACAGGATTAACTCTGGCAGTTCTGGTCTGTCCCGGCTCCCCCTGCCCCAGCCTGTCTGGCCATCTGTCACGCCTGTGGTCCTCGGGGGACCCGTGTGACAGGGCTTTTTTAAACTGGAAAAGGCTGGGGAGGAGGCAGGAGGGCCATGCTAAACAGGACTGTGGGGGTGGGGAGGGGATGTCCCAACTACCCAGAGAGGCCTCAGCTTTGTATCTCCAGAGTGGCCTGCAGAGAGAACCCCAGGGAGCCTGTGTGTCTGTGTTGCGGGGTGGGGGGGGTGACCAACTCTTTCCTGTCCCCATGCAAACGGGACCCCCCCCCACACCCAACAAGGCCCAGCTCCTCAAGCCAGAGCCCTAGGCCTGTCTCTGACACCTGTCTTCTGCCAGCTCCCCCACTCCACCCCAGCCTCCTAGGGTTTAAGAAACCACTTATTCAGGAGTTTCCTAATTCTATGTCCCTCCCCTGCTCCGTACAAGCATGGCTTCAGAGATCCAGAGCCTTATTTTTTATTTCTTAATGCCAGATATTGTATTTCTCCTTCTCCGAAAGCCTTAGTATCTGGCTTGAGGCTTGGCCCTTCAGAGACCCCAGGGCTGGGGGGCACTCACCTCAATATAATGGTCTGTGAATTCGGTCCCAAATTCCCGGCTTGCCCCGAAGTCCAGCAAAGTCACCTGGGATTGAGGGATGGTGAAAGTGATGCTGAGGGTCCACCAATGCTCCCCATTGTCTGTGGGGGTGCCAGGGCCCATCCCTCTGTCCCCCGCAACACAGCCCCTCCTGCCCGAGTCCCTGACCAGCTGCCTCCCGGGACTCTTGGCTTCTGGTCTCCACACTTCAATCCATCCCCACATGAAGCTGAAGGGACCTAGCTTTTATTTTGGGGGTTCTAGTTGTTTTTATAATAACATGTTTTAGGCGCAGAAGAAAAACATCCAGAGAATAAGAAAATACATGGAAAAGTGAAATCAACACTCACAAATCCTACTACCAATATACTCACAAATATACTGCCAATCAAAGTGGGTCCTGATTCTACCTCCCCCAGTCCCTATCCTCTCTTTCAGGGTCACCACTTTCCTGAAATATTATTGTTTCCTGAAATTCCCATGCGTGCACTGCTACATTTTCTACATATATGTGGACCCATGAACAATAGTCATGTTTTACGTATTTTAAAACTCCACATACGTGGCATTTATTATTAGTTATTCTGCAAATTCTTCATGTTCAACATGGTTTTGCGATTCATCCCCACTGCTCTAGCTCTTTCATTCATTTTTTTTCTCTGCCCAGTTAAGATCCTGTTGGGTGAATATATCACATTTATCTGCTTGATGGGCACTGTGGTTATTTTGGGGTTTTGCTAGGGAATGAACACATGTGTAAGTTTCTCTGTAACAGTGGAGTTCAAACTATTGATCACAACCCACAGTAAGAAAATGCAAATTCAAAAATGAAGGGATATAAGGATATGCATGGCTGATTCATTGTGCTCCACAGCAAAAATGGACACATCAGTGTAAAGCAACTATTTCTTGTTGTTTAGTCGCTAAGTTGTGTCTGACTCTTATGCGACCCCATGGACTGGAGCCTGGCAAGCTCTTCGGTCCATGGGATTTTTCCAGGCAAGAATACTACAGTGGGTTGCCATTTCCTCTTCCAGGGGATCTTCCGTAACCCAGGGATGGAACCCACGTCTCCTGCGTTGGCAGGCGGACTCTTTACTATTGACCCACCAGGGAAGCTCTATACTCCAATAAAAAAAAAAAAAGAAAATGTAGATTATTCTGGGCTCCAGTGCGAATGCACATATAAATATAAACATCAAACACAAGTGTCCCGAAACAGTATGATCCCTCCCACTGGCAACATAGTCTATGCCTTTAAAATAAAACCAAAGAATTGATGTCAGGACTCAGATCACCGCCCTCCACCCCCACCCTGGCCCCGAAGTTGGGAAAACTGCCGTCCCTGCCATGGGAGCCTTGGAGGGATGCAGGCGTCTGTGCACTTGGGGAAGAAGGTGGCAAGGGACAGAGGCTGGATGCAGGGCGCCCTCAGCACATGGCTCACTTGACCCTGAGGGTGCTGGAAGCTGTGGAAGGGACTTGTGCTTTCGAAGGACCCCTCGGGGACGGAATGGCACAGACCACTGTGGAAAGCTACTGAGCAACCATGCATGCAGAGAGCCTTTCAGTGCAAACTGTCACTCCCAGGCCTTTGGATGGCCTGTGTCCTTTATCAGGAAAGCTCTTTATTCTCTGCTCCTTAGATGGCTGTGTCTCTCCTGTCTTTCTGGTTTCAGCTTCCGTGGCCCCACTCACCCCAGGCAGGGCTCACTCATCCCACTTTCCCTGGCTTCCCACCAACCCCTGAGCTTCCCCCATCTCTTGATCCCTCTGTGGCCTGTGCTCCCCTACCAAGGTACTAACTGCAGGGCACATTGTCTGGTGATGGGGCCCTGTGTTGGGTGAGGAACTTTGGGAAGGCAAGGGTCGGAGTTGTCTTGGCATCACTGTCAAGAGGCAGTAGGTGTTAATACTTGGGATGTCCTAAATCAATGACAGGTGAGGTAATGACTCTTCTCCATTGCCACTGCCTAGCCAGAGATTTCCCAGCATCCCCTGCACCTAGATGAGTCTTGTGTCTAGTTCCTATCAATGGAATGGTGAAGAGAATGATGGGTCATTTCTGGCCAATGCAGTTAGGCAGGGGGTTACCTTCTCAACCTCTCTTTCCCCCTGCACTGGAAGGAGAGCCTTTCAAGGCCTGGGGTGTGTGTGTGGGGGGCGGGGGGGGGGGGTGGCACACTCACAAAGGGGAAGGAGCCTGGGTCCCTGAATCACTGCATGGAGGAGGCCACTCCAGCCTGCTACAACAGCTATTAGAGCTATTGTGCTGAGCTACTGACATAGTGGGAAATATCTGTTACAGCAGCTGACGCACCGATATGTCACAAGGAACCCACCTGGTGGCTGGAAGCATCATACAGGAAGTTGGCCCAGTTGGGGTCTGTCTGCATGAATCGGAACTCAAACAGTTCCCGAAGACAAAGCCTCAGGAGCTGGAAGCAGATCTGGGGTGGGGAGAAGGAGTAACAAGAAATCTCAGAGTCATGTGCCCCCGTAAAGCCCTCTGAAGCCTGGAGGGGGACCGTGGGTCTGACCTGCCCCGCCCAGCCAGCCCTGCCCCAGGGCAGCACTCTTCTGACTGTCCCATGAGTCCATGTACCTGGTTCCGGATGTCCTGGCTCAAGCCCTGGCACTGGTCTAGGGGGACCCCTCCAGCCAGCTCCATGCCCAGCACCCGCGTCGTGCACAGCTCCTGAATCACCGCCGGCACCCGAAAGAAGGGGTCATCTGCCAACAGCTGCCTGGGGCAGATGGGAGGGTAGGGGTGGGGACCTCACTCTTCAGGCCCCTGTGGGCTTGAGCCCTCCCCCTCCTCTGAGAAGTCTTCCATGGGAAAGTCTGTGTCTCATCTTCTCTCCTGCCCTCTTCTTTCCTCTCTGCCCTGAGTGATGGCCAATACCTGGCTGGACTGACACCCATTCAGAAATTTCCTTCATTCACTCATGCATTCATTCAACAATTCTCTGTGCCTGCCGGTAAGTGCAGCTGGAGACCTAGGGACCACTTCCCTACCGGAAACACTTTCTCTGACTTCCCTTCACCCCAGGATGAGCTCAGTGTATTAAACTCAATGAGCATTACTTTCTCATCAACTTATTAATTCATCTAGCTGAAAAATAGTCACTGATATACAAATCGTTGAGTCCACAGTGGTACTTGTTGGCCACTCCTTGGAGTCATTATTCTGAACACTGACTAATAAAGGGCATTCTTGGCATCCACCCCTGTGTTGGATGATGCTGGGTGACAGAGCAGTAAGAGGAGCCCCAGGCATGCCCCCCGCCCCTGCCATCAGTCACAGAAGACCACATTCTAACAAACAAACAGACCAACAGTAGACTGAGATAAGGATGTTACTGTGAGATATGGGAGGCAAAGAATATGAGCAAGGCCTCTGGTTGGGAACCTGGAGGAAGGCTGGTGTTGGTCGGGGGTGGGGGGACAGGGAGCTGGGGAAATGATGTGGGTTTTATCCTAAGAGCACTGGGAAATTCTGGGAGGGGGTGGTCTCCCCAGACCCCACACAGGAGTGCTCTGGCCCAGCCCACTTGACACTCTCTATCTCCAGGTCCCACTTTGCTGTGCTGTGCTTAGTCACTCAGTTATATCTGACTCTGTGACCCCATGGACTGTAACCCTCTAGGCTCCTCTGTCCATGGGGATTCTCCAGGCAAGTATACTGGAGTGGGTTGCCAGGCCCTCCTCCAGGGGATCTTCCCAACCCAGAGATCTAACCAGGTCTCCCACACTGACCTTCTGCTTTGGGGGCTGGTATTTTTGTGCTTGTTGATTAAATCTCTGATGTTTGAACTGCTCCTCATGGGCCAGGCTTCTGCTGAGCATTTAGTCCGCACAACAACTGCCTCTTTTAAAAAAATACTTATTTGGTTGTGCTGGGTCTTAGTTCCAGCACACAGAACCTTTTAGCTGTGGCCTGTGAACTCTTAGATGTGGTGTGTGGGATCTAGTTTCCTGACCAGGGATCGAGCCCTGGGCCCCCTACATTGGGAGCAGGGAGTCTTGGCCACTGGACCACCAGGGAAGTCCCAGCACAATTCCCCTTTATCCTCACTTTCTCTGAAGATGCTCTTTTGAGGTCACCATGCAGATTAAAGCTACCCAGTCCATTAAGGGCTGACCCAGGACTGAATCCTGACTGGATCCCACATCTGAGCCCAGGCCCCTAACCACTGCCTTCTACTGCCTTCGTATCTACAGAGCTGGGCTCAGTAAACATGTGGGCCATGCTCCGCACTGTGGAGGGTCTCGCTGAGATGTAATTAATTGCAGTTTATCACGATGCCTCTAAGATACAACCACTGTTCCACAGAGCTGAAGTTCACTCCTTTTCAACGCTAAGTGATACTGTGTTGATGAATATACCATAGTTTATTTATCCACTCTGCTGGGTAAGTTTGATAGATTTGGGTTGTTTCTAATTTGAGGCTATGAGTGTTCTGAGTATTCTGGAAAAGTCTGATGGTGCGTACTGGCATATGTGTCCCTAGAGTATTTAGCCAGAAGGGCAACTCTTGGGTTAGATATGGATCCTGAGCCTTGATGATGCCAAACCATTCTCCAAAATGCTTCTATCCATTGTTCCTCCTGCCCAAAGAGTATAAGGGATGCCCTGGAGCCCCCAGCTCTTTTGTTTTTAATTTTATTTTTTGGCCACGATGTGAGGCACATGGGATCTTAGTTCCCTGACCAGGAATTGGACATGTGCCCCTGCATTGTAAGGGCAGAATCTTAGGGACTGGACCACCAGGGAAGTCCCAGGAGCCCCCAACTCTTGATAGTTTCATCTCTGTTAGTCCAGTGGGTGTGATGGTGTTTCATGTGACTGAGTGCCTGCTGACAAGTCTGTCTCCTGCATCGGGCTGCAGTGGTTCAGGGTCCCATTTGACCAATGAGAAAGTAGAGACATTTAGAGAGAGGAATTTAGAATGCTCAGAGGACACAGGGTGTGAATGAAGGAACGAGTGAAGGGCTGGATGGATGATCAAATGAATGAAGAGAGAAGCAGTCTGCCAGCCCCACCGCAGGGCTCCAGCTGCCCTCTCGGCCCGTGAAGGAATCTGGAGGGTAGAAGGGGGCCTCCAGGGGCCTGTGTGTGTGTGTTAGTCACTCAGTCGTGTTCAACCCTTCCTGACCCCATGGACTGTGGCCGCCAGGCTCCTCTGTCCTTGGGATTCCCCAGGCAAGAATACTGGAGTGGGTAGCTATTCCCTTCTCCAGGGGATCTTCCCCACACCAAGGGATCGAACCCGGGTCTCCTGCATTGCAGGCAGATTCTTTACTGTCTGAGCCACCAGGGAAGCCTGTCCAGGGGCCTGTAGGGGCGTCAGCTCACCTGAAGTTCTGGGCACAGGCCGCCTCACGACGATAGTCACACTCCCACGCCAGCTCCCGCTGCAAGGCCTGCAGGCTCTGCTCAGCAAACAGGCCTGGGGGCGGGGAGTGGGGGCGGGGGGCGGGGAGTGGGGGCGGGGGGCGGGGGGCACAGCCCCGTCAGGCAGGGAAGGCCGCGGCCTGCCTCCTGCCCCCTGCCCGACCCCTCAGGCTCCCGCTCAGGGACGTCTTCTGCTGCCAGTCGTGTCTGTCACTCCGTCTCCCCAGCCCTCATCCCTTCTGCTCCGTGTCTTTCACCCACACGCTCTGGGCACACACTCCCCTCAGCCCTTCACACAGCTGCGGGCTCTGTGGCAGCCTCTTGGCTGGGGTCTCTTTCTTAGGCACGCACACCGGTCCTTAGGCCCCTTTCACGGTCACATCTGCCACCTAGTCTCTGTCCCTTTTTTGGCCACACTGCACACACCATGGCATGTGGGATCTTAGTTCCCTGACCAGCGATCGAACCTGTGCCCCCCGCAGTGGAAGTGCAGAGTCATAACCACTGGACAGCCGGGGAAGTTCCACTCTGTCCCTATTTCTTACTCCCTTATGTTGCTTCCAGTGTCTCTGAAGCTTCCTTCTGGGCCTGACTCTCTCATTCTCGCTCTCCCCCCACCCTCTCTCTCTCTCTCACACACACACACACACACTCTGCTCCATCTCCCTTAGGCGCTGTCTCACATACTGTAACATACTCGTGAGGTCCCACTGACACCCCCTCCTGTTTCTGTGGCTCGTTCTCAGGCCTCCTGTCCCGCTGTGCACATCCCCTGTGTCTGTTTCTGGATTTCTGTCTGGGCTTCTGTCTCTCAGGATCTCTGTCGGCATGTCTAAGCCTGACTTTGTCACACGCCTATACCCTCGGCTCTCCCCACCTTGGTGTCCCTCCTGTCTCAAACACCCAGACTTGGGTGCTCACTCGGGCTCACACACGTGAATCACCCTGCCCTGAGCTGCTGGCCACCCCCTGCTGCATCCAGCCCCCCCAACTTTATCTCTTCAGGGTGCCACCCGCCACAGTCGGGGTTGGGGTGAGGGGGGTACTGCGTGCCTCACCCTCCGGCAGGGCCATGCTCATCTTGAGCACCGCCAGCAGGTTCTGGACGTCGCTCTGGATGCTCTGGGCCACGCCTGGGTACTGGGAGGGGAGGAGGGGGGTGGATTGGAGCCCCCTGGGGTGGCCAGGTGCCCCCCTCCAACTCCCACCCTGCTTCCCCTCTCACCTGGATCTTCACGGCCACCTCTGTGCCGTCCCTCAGCACACCCTGGTGCACCTGCCCAATGGAGGCAGCTGCAAAGGGCACCTCCTCCAGAGATGCCAACTTGGCCTGCCAGTCCCCACCGAGCTCCTCTTCGAGAACTCTCTGGGGAGAGTGGTCATGACACTCGTCATCATGGTTTCAGGCAGCTGGGTCCACGCCCTGTGCTGAGTGCGTCACAGGTCAATAACCCCACTCGCCACGTGCAAGGCCTTGGGCCAAGCTCTTGGCTGCTACCCCACTTTACAGATGGGGAAACTGAGGCTCAGAGAGAGGCCTCCTGGCCCAAGGTGATGAGCCAGGCGCTGACAGACTGGAAGGCCCATACTCCTGAGGCTGTGCAGGCTGCTGTGGGGAATGCTATTATGTATAGTTAATCTGCCTGCAACGTGGGAGACCCAGGTTTGATCAGTGGGTCAGGAAGATCCCCTGGAGAAGGGAATGGCAACCCACTCCAGTATTCTTGCCTGGAGAATTCCATGGACAGAGGAACCTGGCCAGCTACAATCTATGGGGTCACAAGCGTCAGATACAACTGAGCAACTAACACTTCTTCACTTCAAGATTGATATTTGTCCTCCATTATACCCATATACCCGTATATTGTATTATTAACTCTACAGTTAACATGATATAAAAGAGCTAAAATTACAGAGCTCTTCCTGTGGGCCGGGCCCTGTGCAGAGTGGCTCAGAGGCGGGCAGGGTCATATGGAGAGAGAGAACAGCACTCAGAAGGCAGGCGGCTGGATCCTGGACTCCACACCCTTGCCCCCGTGATTAGAACAGCTCATGTCCTGGGCAGTTACTCAGTGTCAGGCGCTGTGCCAACCTATTTACAGACACGCTCTCCTTTAATTAAAAAAGTGGTAATAAGAACAGCTAACATTTGCATGTCACTCGTGGTCTGTCAGGGGCCCTTTCAGGTGTTTTGCACACACTGGTTTCTGTAACCCCTTGATGTGGGTGTTGTTAGAACTACCACCGATCATAGATGAGGTCACTGAAGCAGAAAGGGCCACGTGTCTGACCACACAGGTAACAAGTGGCAGAGCTGGGGTTTGAACTCCCAAAGTCTGGCCTCTGACCACAGTGCTTCACAGCCTCTTTCACAGCCCAGACAGAGCCCTTAGCCTGCCAGGAACTGGACGAAGAGCTCTGTGCTTTTTTCTCACTGACTCATCACCACCATCCTCTGAGATGTGGGCTTTAGTGATTCCCGTTTAACGAATGGGAACACTGAGTCAGACAGGGAGCCGAGCCATGAAGCCAGGAGGGCCAGGCAGGTGGGGCAGGCCTCCTTCACCAGCATTTCCCGCTCGGAGCACTCACCAGCATCTGCCAGCGTGGCATGAAGTCGGCGCTCTGGCGGACCCGCTCGAAGATGCGCTGCAGCTGGGGGCTGATGAAGCTGTTGTCTTGGGAGACAGCGAGAAGCCAGTGAGAGGGGAGGCCACGAGGGGCCCTGTGGGAGTATCTGAAGCCAGGGCTTGGTGGTAGGTGGGGTGGGGTGAGGCTGAGGTCAGGGGTCAGGAGTCAAGAGTCATCATACTGCAGTACCCTGGATGCTGAGCATTTGGCCAACCTTGAGGGCGGCCCCCCGAACTGTACACAAGGTCTGCACGATCCTCTCAGCGTTGGCCTCCGACAGGAAGAGGCTGGAGCCTGACTGGGAGCCTCCCTCTGGGGTGGAGAGAATCATCATTAGTACGGCAACCACAAAAAAGATCATTATGACACCACCGCACAGACACCAGAATGGCTGAAACAAAGACGACAATATCAAGTGTTGGCAAAGATGTGGAACGCTGGAACACCAACACTGCTGATGACTGTGCCACGGCCCAAGCCCTTTGGGAAACGGTTGGGAAGTTTCCATTGAGGCATACAACTGTACCCAATTTCTCTCGGAGGTACGTCCTCAAGAGAAATGCATAAATGTGTCCACCAACAGATGCCCCAAGAAGGTTCACGGCAACACTGTTCTAACAGTCTCAAAATGGAAACAACCCAAAGGAGCATCAATAGAACCAACAAAGGGACTGTGGAAGAGCCACGCGGTGATGAGAACAGTGTTGAATAACCTATGACAGCTTACAGTAACACAGACACACCTCTTAAACAGAATGCTGAGCGGAACAAGCCAGACACATGCCACATAACACTGATGATACGGGTGTAAGGAGCAAAAACAGACACAGCTAATCTCAAGGGTCAGAAGCCAAGACAGTGGGGACCCCTGATGTGGGGAGGACATGCCAGAATGGGTACAGGAAAGCTTTTTGAGAACCAGGGCAGCAATTCTCCAACTGTGGTCTAGGGGCCCTGAGACCCTCTAGGAGAGTCTGTGAGAACAGAACTTTCATAATTATATCAATACGTTATTTTCCCTTTTTTACCCTTATTAGCCTATAAATGTTCAGTGGCGTTTCCGGAAATTCTGTGACTTGTGATGCTATAATTGCTCTGATGACAGATGGAGTGAGTGTGTATATTCTTGTTTACAACATTTTTCAGTTTTTAAATTTCAATTTTTTTTTTTTTTTTGGCAAAACTGCGCCAAAAAAAAAAAAAAATGGGATCTTAGTTCACCAACCAGGAATTGAACCCAGGCCATCGGTGGTGAAAGCGCAGAGTCTTAACCACTGGACTACCAGGGAATCTTCCTAAATTTTTCAGTTTTAATCTCCAATACAGCACATATAGTAAATATAAACAAGTTCTTGGGGTTCTCATTCTGTTTTTTAATGGTTTTATTGAGATGTAATTCACACATGATATAATTTACCCATTTAAAGCACACAGTTCAGGGACTTCTAGTATTTTCAGTTGTGCAACTATCACCATGATCAATTACAGAACATTCTCCTCACCCCCAAAAGGACACCCATACCTATTAGCAGTTGTTTAGTCACTAAGTCGTGTCTGACTCTTTTATGATCTCATGGACTGTAGCCTGCCAGGCTCCTCTGTCATGGGATTTTCCAGGCAAGAATACTGGAGTGGGGTGCCATTCCTTCTCCAGGGTGTCTTCCCAGGGATCGAACCCATGGCTCTTGCGTTGGCAGGTGGATTCTTTACCACTGGGCCACCAGGGAAGCCTGTGAGCAGTTACCCCCTCCCATTTCCTTCACCCATCTGCCCTTGAGCCCCTGGAAACCACTAATCTACTTTCTATCTCTGTAGATTTCCCTCCTCTGGACATTTTAGATAAATGGAATCATAAAATATGTGGCCTTTTGTGTCTGGCTTCTTTCACTCAGGATAGTATTTCAAGATTCAACCATACAATAGCATGGATCAGTCCTTCATTTCTTTGCATGGCTGAATAAAATCCCATTGTATAGATATAACACATTTGGTCTATCCATTTTTAAGGATTTATCCACATTTGGTCTATCCACATCTGGTCTATCAGTTTTAAAGGTGTAAATGGACTTAAGATTAAAAAGTTTGAGAACTGCTTGTTTTAGGGTTTTTTGATATGGGTGCACAGATGTGTCCACTCGGTGAAAACGACCCATGCTGTACAATTAAATGTGTGTGGTTCTATATGCAAATTCTATTATTCAATAAGTGTTTATTAAGATTTTATTTATTTCATAACAGTTATTGAGCTCTTTATTGAGGGCTCACCTTGTGCTAGGCAGAATTTTAAGTGTTTCTATGGATTCTTTGGCTGAATCTCTACAATCACCCCAGGAAATAAGAAAAACCAATGCCTTAAACTTCAAGGTGAGGAAGCCAGAGATTCAGAAAGGTGCCTTGCCTGGCTCTAGGTCACACAGCACGGAAGTGGCAAAGCAGGTTATAAATTCAGTCTAGCCTTACCTTAAAGCCAGACCATTCCTCCACCTACTGCCAACTTTATGCTTTGAAAAAGATCCAAACAGACAGAAAGGATGCATTCCTCCTGTGGATACCTACACACCTGATTCAAAGTTTTGACATGCTCCTTCACCCACTTTAACTGTACCCAGACACTGACCATTATTTTTGCTGACTGATCTGTAGCACTGAACCTGTGCTAAGAATAAGAATGATCCCCTACACAATCACAATGCCAAAATCACATCCAAGAAAATTAACACTGGGACTGCCCTGATGGTCCAGTGGCTAAGACTCTATGCCTCCAACGCAGGGGGCATAGGTTCGATCCCTGGTCAGGGAAGTTCCACATGCCACATGGCCAAAAAATGCAAAATTAAAATAATAATAGAGTTAATACATTTGGCATTTAAAAAAAAGAAAATTAACACTTAATTCTCAACTATCTACCATCCAGTCATATTCTGATTTTCCCAACTGTCCCCCAAAGTCTTTTATAGTCATTTTTTTCAAACATTCAATCATGGCTCACACATTCCCTTTGTTGATTATTATCTCTCTAGTCTCTTTTTCATTTAGAATATCCACCCCTGTTTTTGTTTCAAGACATTGACATGCTGGGGAATCATACCCACAAATGCTGATCTCTACACTGCCCAGTCCGTCTCTATTGGCCGCAGACCCTCAGTAGCTCTCCTATTTTTGTACTTCCTCTGCTGCTTACAGTTAGGAACTGCACTGTGGATGGCTTACATTTTTTCCCCCATGACCTGCTTAAACCCATCACCACCCTGACAGCAGCTTCACCTGCTCTGAGCACTCCACCATGATCCAAAGAGGTAGCTGTGTCATCATCGACTCCATTCTCTGTATGAGGAAACTGGGGCTCAGAGAGGTGATACCACTTGCCCCAGGACACACAGCAGGGCCAGGGTGTGGACCCAGGCATGTGGCTCACTTACCTGACTGTACACCTCCTCCGGGCAGGGACTTCTTGGCCACCTCAGCCAGTGCTCCCAGCCCCAGGCTCACAGCCAGTCCTGGGGAAGGGAGACGGGGGCCTGAGTTCTCACTTGCCCTGGGGCCATCTCCTTCCTCACCCCCTCACCACCTCCCTGACCTTCTTTCCTGTCTCCCTCTATGTATCCCTGTCTCCCATCTCTTTGTAGTCAACTCTCTGCATCCCTCTGTCTCTACACCAGTCTCTTACTCACTGTCTCCCTGCTTGAGGTTCCCAAGGAGGTGAAGCTACCTCTGTTTCCAACCCTCTCTCCTTGTCTCTGTCTCCCAGGTCAGTGTTTCTCAGCCCTGGCTGCACCCAGAGTCACGTGAGGAGCTTTTGTAAGTACGATGACCACTGAGGTTCTGGTTAAACTGGCCTGAGACGAGCCCTCGGCATGTGGGATCTTAGTTTCCTAACCAGGGGTCGAACGCAAGCCCCCTGCGTTGGATTCTTAACCACTGGACCACCAGGGAAGTCCCTAGCCCTATTTTTTTTTAAGATTTTTTGATGTGGACCAGTTTTAAAGTCTTTACTGAATTTGTTACAATATTGCTCCTGTTTTATGTTTCAGGTTTTTTTGCCACAAGGCATGTGAGATCTTAGCTCGCCAACCAGGGCTTGAACCCAAACTTTGTGCATTGGAAGGCAAGGTGCTAACCACTGGATCACTAGGGAAGTCCCTCAGAATTCTTTTTCTTTTAGGCATCCATCCCAGATGATTTCAGTGTACAGCCAAGAGTAAAAAGGCCTGGAAACGATCTCCTTCTGTCCCCAGGTCGCTCTGTCTTCCTATGACTCCTGTTTCTCTTCTTCATGCTCACCTGTCCTTTTCTTAGTCAGCATTTTCTCCATCTTTGCCCTTCCCTCCACCCAGTATGTCTGTCTAGGCTTCCTCTCAGTTCCTCCTTTTGATGTTATCTCTCCAGCTCTGATTTCCTCTGCCTCCTCTGTCTCCTTGTCCTCAAAGACATCTTAAGTCACTCTGCTTCTTGTATTCTCATCATTTCCATAAATAATCATAGTTCGAATTTTCTGAGCACTTTCCCATTGCCTAAAACCATTCCCAGTGCCTTTTATGCACTGACTCATTTTGTCCTCACACCCTCATGAGAGAAATTTTATAGAAACACTTCCATTCTACAGAAAAGGAAATCGAGGCTCAGAGAAGTAACTTATCCAGACTCACAAAGTGAGGATGCATAAGAATCACCCCCTTGAACCCCGGGCAGCCTGGTGCCAAAGCTCTAAGCGGTGCATTTGACTCCTTCTTTACACTGTGAATCAGTATCTTTAAAACTTGAACCATGATTCACAGTCAAGAAGACATTTGCATTATAACCGATAGAGACCAGTGATACATAATGTTTCATGAAACGAGACTTCTCCCTGACTCTACATCTGCACTCATATTTTCCATTCTTCTTTTAAATGCTGGTTGCAACCTACTAAATTATTTCATGCAGGTTGTGACCTGAAGTCTGAATAATCCTGGTGCAGGACCCAGGGTTTAGTCCTGTTTACCTTCCTTAGCCTCCACTTCCTCTACAGAGTGGAAACAAACACTCACTGATTCATTGCAGAGATCACGTGTAAAAGGCCCTGCACATTCCAGGTTCTCAATAAACATAACATTCTTCTCTATTTCTCTTGGTTTTACAGGCCTTTGCCTTCATTCTCTTTCCATCTCTCCCTCCTCTCTCTCTGATTCACTCTCTCCCTTGCTTCATTCTGTAAATGTCACCTCTTCTGATCTAGGTCACAGTCTCCCACAGTCACACCTACCCCCAAAGTTGGCCAAGCGGCTGATGCGGGAGGCAGGTACCTTGCGTTCTCGAGAACGGTCACTCAGCTGGCAAGTGGGGAGAAGGTCTGAGTGGGAAAAGATGGACAGAGCACCCAGGCAGTCCGACCAACCTGCCACCACACCATTCCCCAAGCTCCGGAGGCCAGCTGCCTTCCTGGGGGTGTTGCTGAGTCGTATGCAATGATACCTGGGGCCGGGGAGTCTTCCTGATCCGGGTCTCCCGGGCCTTGCGAATGTCCTCCTCACCCAGGCCCCTGCCAGGCCCATCCTGATGAAGTTTTTGGGCCCAAAAATCCCCACATGGCCCCTGCAAGAGATGTGAACACTGGTAAGGAGTGGAGGATATGGTATCTGCCTGGCCCTTTTAGACCCCTCCCTGTTCTTTGGCCCCCTGAAGCCTCCTTCAGCCTCTTCCCCTTGGAAACCCCTCCCCAGCCTCTTACCCAGCAGCGGGGCCCCGGCCCCAGGGCCCCACAAGGCAGACCAATAGTCCGGCCCAGCTGTCCACAGGTCGCACGCAGTAGGCCCCCCACCTCCTGCCACATTGTCTGGGGGAGAAGAGGAGGGACTATATGGGTAGGAGTTGTGGGACTGATCTCTTCTTTGCCTCACGTTCCTCCGTGTCTACCCTAAGGCTCCCGCCCGCCAAAGACTTCCTTCCCTGTTAATAGGCCCCCAGTTTCTCCTGGTTCCCTCTCTCATTGCTAAGAACCCATGGCTCTTCCCGCGCACCTCTCCAAACCACTTTCCCCAGTCCCATCTCCGCCGTTGCTAGGGTCCTCCCCGTTGCTAGACACCCACAGATCCTCCAGGGCTACCTCTCCACTGCTCTGAGTACCCCCCTCGTAGCTAGGCACCGCCTTCCTCTCGGTTGCTAGGCACCCACAATTCCTCCAGTCTTCCCCCCATCCCGTTACTGGGCACCTCCCCTGGTTGCTAAGCACCCACTGCCCGGCTCGGGGTCAGCTACGCGCCGGTTGCCCCTTGCGCTTCCGGGAGTCTCCTCACGCCCGCCCCGTCCGGTCAGCTAGCCAATGACAGAGGAGCAGGTCACTGACTGGCACAAAATACGCCCCGTTGTGCGTGACGGGGCGGGGCCTAAGGGTGGTTGGGGCACTACAGGAGCGCACACGTGCCATTTTATGCCCTTCCACTCACCTCAGAGAACCTTGTACGGAGCAGACTATTCAGTTTCCTACACGTCTTTTTTGCAAACTTTCCTCTCCTGTAGAAACTCACTGCTCCGTTGCGTGAACATTTTGTCAACCTCTTATTTGTACTCCCAGTAGGTTCATCGCATCTCTCCTTTGAACACATATGTCCCCAGCAAACATTTCCCTTGCACATGGAGCCCCTCCACTTTGCAAGTTTACCCTCTGTTTCAAATAGCCATATCCTGGTACCCGCTCCCCACGCCCCATGTGAAAACTCCCTCACAACCAGCCCTTTGCACACTGGGCCCCCCGTTCCCCATACACCCTGCTCTCTCGGCTACCCACCCACCTGCAGGATGGTGTGAGTGGGAGTCCTTTGTTTCCTGTAGGCCTGACATTTCCCAGAACACACTCAGCCAAGATTCCCTGTGCTGACTCAGGAGCCCCGGCATCCCAGAAAACCAGCTCCCAGCCCATCTGGGTGTGTGTGTTGTTGATGGGGGAAGGAGGACAGGCTTAAAGCATGCTCCCCCCACAATAGGCTGACTCACCCTTCTTCTCACAGTCTGGAATAGAAGCAGCTGGCTGGGGCATCTCTCCTACCACTTGAAGAAGGGATATGACACTGCACAGAACAGCCTCCCCACCACCCCCCAACCCTGTCTATCTCCGTTGGTCAGGAATCAGACCTCCCTATCTCTGTCCCTGTACTATTCGACCTCAGAAGAGCCTTACACTTTTCTGAATTTCATCTTCCCAGCCTGTATGATGCACTAGGTGGACCCTGCTGTGACTTCTCATTGGTCTGTAAAGAGATGACTCATTTTAGAGCTCTGGGTCTGTGCCCAACACCCCTTTCCAGGTGACTCAGTTTCAAGACAGAAACTATCCCCTGTACCGTACCAGACACAAGGGTCTGACTCAGGAGCTAGGTGGCAGCTCACCCCAAGGGGCAAAATACATAAAAAGAACCTGTGACAATAACTCATCCTACAAAGCTGTGACTGATGGTACCAAGCTGTGTACCACATGCTTCACATACATGAGATCATATCAGCTAGCCTGGTGACCTCAAGCAAAGGCTACTGTCTGGCAGAGCTCTGAACCTCAATGTCCCCATTTGTAAAGTGGGCTCATGGCATTCCCTCTTACTCAGTGTTAGTGAGAGAGAAATGCAGTGAAATCATGTCTGTAAAGAGCTTGGCACAGAGCCAGTACAGAACAAGAGCTCTATACATGAGAGAAATTTCTTATAGAAAAACCATTCTTTTCAAAATTTCTGTGAAGTGCTTACCATATGCTTTTCTAGGCTCTGGGGACACAGCAAGAAACAATACAGACAAAAATCTTTGCCTTCTTGGTACTGGCTTCTGGTGAGGGGCACAATAAATAAGTATATGTAATAAATAAATAAATGAGTATATGTAATTAGGTGACACTTGTTAAAGAGAAAAATAAACCTGGGAAGGTCAGGGGGAGGAGGGAAGACTGTGTGTTTAAATAGGATGGTTCAGGGAACTTCTCTGATGGTCCAATGGTTAAGACTCCTCACTTCCACTGCAGGGAGCGCTTGTTTTTTGATCCCTGGTTGCGATCTAAGATCCCATATGCCACTTATGCTATGCTAAGTCACTTCAGTCGTGTCCAACTCTGTGCGACCCCATAGACAGCAGCCCACCAGGCTCCCCCGTCCCTGGGACTCTCCAGGCAAGAACACTGGAGTGGGTTGCCATTTCCTTCTCCAGTGCATGAAAGTGAAAAGTGAAAGTGAAGTCACTCAGTCCTGTCCGACTCCCAGCGACCCCATGGATTGCAGCCCAACAGGCTCCTCCATCCATGGGATTTTCCAAGCAAGAGCACTGGAGTGGGGTGCCATCGCCTTCTCTATGCCACTTGGAGTGGACCAAAAATAAATAAATAGGGCAGTCAGGAAAGGCCTCATTGAGCAGACTTTGTTTGAGTAAAGATCTGAAGGAGGTGAGGGAAAGAACTATTGAAATAGCTGAGGGAAGAATGTTTCAGACAGAGAGAACAACCAGTTCAAAGTCCCTGCCACAGAAGAAAAATACGAAAGAGGTTAATGGCAGAGTGAATGAGGCAAAAAGGATAAGATGAGGTCTGGAGGTAAACAGAGCCAGCTCAGGTGTGCTACAAGGAGTCACTCATGAGTCACTCAAGAGTTGGACACGACAGAGTGACTGAACTGAACTGAAGGTTCAAATCTATACAATTTATATGTATGATCCTTTTTTTAAAATTTATTTTACCTCTTTGGCTGCACAGGATCTTAGTTGCAGCACACAGGATCTTCCAACTTCTTTGCATCACGTGAACTCATTAGTTGTGGCGCGTGGGATCTAGTTCTCTGACCAGGGATCAAGCCTGAGTCCCCTAAATTGGGAGTGCAGAGTCTTGGCCACTGGACCACCAGGGAATTCTCAGATGTGTGATCTGAACTCACTGCTTTGCCTTTCTGTGCCTCTGTTTCCTTGATGGTGCAATGGGGATGACGATGATCCCACCTTTTAAGATTTTTGGGTATAAAATGGTTAAGTGCAGCTCCTGGGACAAAACAAGTACACAAATGTGTTATTTTAAGTAAATAAAAAAATCCCCATAACCCTTTTTACAGATGGGGAAACTGAGGCTCAGAAGAGACAAGTCTGTTGGGAGAGGTTATCCTGGAAGTCAGTGTTGGAACCAGACTTTGGCCTTCAATTTCTTTCACTGCTCTGGGACACAATTTCCCAGTTGGTAAAAGTAATTGGCTCCTGTGACACTGAACACACCTTTTTCCAAACAATAAAGTAACGTATCCTCATTTTACAGATGAGAAAACTGAGTCTGGGGCTCAGACAAGGGGTTGGAGTGGAAGTCACTCCCTCATGGGGACGCGGCTAGGAACTAGCAGAGGCGGGTCTCAACTGACGCAAATAGAATTCCCAAGGCTCTGAAAGTCCTTCCCGGCGCTGCATGAAGAATGAGGGGGCTGTTGGACTCGTCGCAGGGGGTTACAGGGAGACTAAACTAGCCAGTCGAGGGTGTGGCGGATTTGGACTAGTTGCGAGGGTGTATCGAAGGGTCTACTGGCCCGCGATCAGGACACCAGCGCCACAAACATGACCTGTCAGAGATTCACAGTCCACCCAGCCAAAGGAGGTGGGAGGAGCCAGGTAAGGCCCGTCACTTACGTCACGTCCGGCGAGGCGGGGCTTCGGGGCTTTCCCCGGGATGGAGGAGGGAGTATCGGTTAACCCCTCCGTGGCTGGGCGGGCTGGAGCTCCGAGGGCCGGAACCCGCGAATTGGGGCTCCCCAGCCACACCCCTCGCGGGATTTAAAGGGACAGGAGGGGCTGGGCCCGGTCGAAGCCCGAACCTTGCGAACGGGCATGAGGCGCTGCCCGTGCCGGGGAAGCCTGAGCGAGGCGGAGGCCCAGGCGCTGCCGGCGGCAGCCCGCATGGGACTGGCGGCGCCGCGAGGGGGGCGGCGGCGGCAGCCAGGGCAGCAACGACCTGGGCCCGGAGCAGGGGGCCCAGTGGGGCGGCCGGAAGGGGGCGGGCCCCGGGCCCGGACCGAGGAGTCCAACCGCCACACCGAGCCCGAGAGGGCTAGCCTCGGGCTTGAGTCGGGGGCCGACGGACGGGCTGAGCCTGAAGCAGCTGGCCTCGGAGCGGAGACGGAGCGGCCCAACCCAACGACGGAGCCAGGCAAGTCCATTCTCCGGACACATCTAGAAGGGAGCAGCCACTGGTCAGAGCTGGAGACAGCCGATGACTGGACAGAGCCTGGGACAGATGGCTTTTGGGCTGATCCACACAGGACTGACCTCCAGTCTCAGCCCCAGAGGGCTAACCTCTGGGCACAGTCAGGGGTTGATGGGCCCTGGACAGAACTAGAAATATATGGGTCACAGACCCAGTCAGAGAGGGCCAAGCCCAGGGCTGATAACCTCTGCACCCAGAACAGGTCAAGCATCCGGACCCAGCCAGAGGGGGGTCCCTCTCTCAACAGAGCGGAGTGCTGACAGCTCTTGGAAACAACCGTTTACCGAGGGCTCCAGGACACAAAAAGGTACCGAAGACTCCTGGACGGAGCTGCACAGAGATGGCTCCCAGATACAACAGGACACTGAAACAGCCTGGAAGCAGCTTGACCCCGGTGGTTTCCCAACACAAGATACCGATGGCTTGTGGTCGCAGCCCGGCACTGACGGACCCCAGACCGAGCCTAGGACAGACTGCCTTTTGGGGGAGCCCAACCAAGATGACTCATTAGAGGAACCAGAACACAGGGAGTTGGTGACTCACCTGTACTCTCACCTGGAGGGTAGCACCCTGACCCCTGTGCCCCGCCTCATTATCACTCCGGAGACCCCTGAGCCTGAGGCTCGACCAGGGGGACCCCCCTCCCAGCTTGAAGCGGGCAGTGGTGGCTTCTCCTCTGCCTCCTCTTTCGACGAGTCTGAGGATGACGTGGTGGCTGGGGGCGGAGGTGCCAGCGACCCCGAGGACAGGTCTGGGGTGAGTGGGACCCATCGTGCCCTTGAGCCAGACCCCCACAGACCCCATAGCCCACCCCCCCAACTCCCCCACCCCCCCCTTTCCTTTGAGAAGTTCTCTAGAACTCCACCAGCAGTTTTATCTCCAGGTCCCTCTTCCATCCACCAGCCTCTTCCCTCTGACAGCAGGGTTCCTAGCTCTCCAGGCTCCCTCCTCTTCATTCTCTCCTTTCCCCCCGCCTCCAGTCCTGGGGTCTAAAATGGATGGCTGCTGGCCAACTTCATGGCACCCAGGAACCCCTAAAAGTTGCATGAGTCCTGTGAGTATATGCTTTTGCAGCAAGGGTCTGTGACTTCTGTTGGATCCTCTGGACAGTCTGTGACCACCCCCCTAGACTTTAAAGAATACTAGTTTAGGGAGACAGAAAGGGTGCACTTTCTACCCCACTTTGCTTAGTCTGGGGCCCGTAGCTGCCTTTAGGGATCATCAGCCTTCAACACCACTAAGCTCATTCACTTCTGTAGGGAGCAAGCGCCCAGTATTTTTTTTTTTTTTTATCATTCTCAAAGGGCTGTGTGAACCCCAAACGCTAAGGGACCCCAGCCAAGGACTCTCCCATCTCCCCACTGCATTACCCCCAGCTCCCCAGGGTGCTCCTGCAATCTCTTGTTTACATCCTCTATCCTCAGCTTGGGTGCGGTTCTCTGCTGGTGAATCAGGAGGGCTGGCAGGGCAGGTTCAGGGAGGGAGGGTCAGTGCAGGTATGAGAGCCTCCCATGGGTCAGTCTGCTGGATCCTCCCATTGTGCTGGGGCCCCTGGCTAGAGTCTGCCCTGAGGCCCACTAACCCCACATGCTTCGCTCTCTGAACATGCTCACACATGTGGCCGCAGGTGTAACAGACAGACCTGCTCCAGCCTGCCTGCACTGACCCTCTAGGGCTCTGCTGTTGCTGTTCCCTCTCCCTGTTCCCTCACCTCCTTGGCATCTCAGAGCAGCTGAGCTGGAGTGAATGAAGAAAAAAAAAAAAACTCTCAAAAAAAAAAAAAAGAAAAGCAACAGCTCTCACTCGCTTATGCCAAACCCTATGCCAAGCTCTTTTGTTGATTTATTTATTTTTTGGTTGCAGCTTGCTGCACAAGGGATTTAAGCTCCTCAGTCAGGGATCAAACCTGCTCCCCTTGCATTGGGAGTGCAGAGTCCAAACCACTGGTCTGCCAGGGAAGTCCCTGTGCTGAACTCTTTGCTTGTATCAACTCATTTAAACTTCACAGCAGCCCTATGAGGTAGATTCTATTATCTCCATTTTACAGATGAGGAGACTGAAGCACAGAGACTCATCCAAAGTCACAGACCTTGGAAGACACAGATTCCAACTTTTACTGAACGCTAGGCACTTTTTCCAAGTACCTTATATGTATTAACTCGTTGAATCTTTATAACAGCACTCTAAGTTTGGGATTATTATCTCCATTTTACAGAGGAGACACTAAGGCCTAGAGAGGTGAGAACACTTGCTTAGAGTTGGCCTCGTCCAATTCTAACTCAGTTCTGACTGAGTTGAAAACCCAGGCACTTTTACCCCTATAATGTGTGGATCCATCCCTCCTCATCTGCCTTCCTCTGAGCCTTTCTGTCTTTGTGTTTCCTCATCCTCTAGAATCTGTCTCCAGGGCCCAGCTGTGACTAACATTTGAAGGTGCCCAGCTCCAGAGTCTTCCATGGTTGCCCAGGGCTTTCCTGATAGCAACCAGGAGTTTGGTCCTGAGTTCAGAGCTTCCTGTCTCCAGGCTCCTTCCTCTGTTCAGCTTCCCTTCTCCCCTCCTGACCCCTTCTGCTGTTGCAATGGAGCCTAAGTACTTGGTGTTCCCCGAACACACTGCTGCCATCCTGCCTCGGATTGTTGCTCAAGCCATTCCCACCGCCCAGAATACCCCTCGCTTCCCGCCCGCTTCGTTTTGAAATCCCATCTGACCTTAAAGACCCAGCTACTTTCTTCCTTTCCTCCCCGCTTCCTTCCTTCTCACATGCGTCCTCCTAATCAGGCAACTGACAGTCCCCAAGCCCCTGCTACGTGTTGGCTCCATGTTGGCTTTGCCGGGAACACAGCAGTGACCCAGATGCTGCCTGCATGGAGCTCCCAGGTCACTGGGAGGAGACAGACCCATCACCAGGCAGTGACAGCTTGGAGGGGTCAGGGCTGGGATGGGGGAAGCCCACAGGGTTGTGGGAGTCCAGAGAAGGTGACTGGCCAGACCTAGGGTATCAGAGAGGGCTTCCTGGTCTGGGGTGGTGGTGAGTGGGGGACGTGTGAGCTGAGGGCATGATGAAATCTGAGACAGCCCAGATTAACCATCAGATCTAAGAAAAAAGAGAGAGAGAAAGAAGATACTGAAACTGCTTATGATTAAAAGAAAGAAAGAAAAACACTCTCAATCAACTTCCTTCAACCCAAACTATATTTTTGGAGCACTTATTCTGTGTCAGGCCATGACTGGGGACATGCTTGTAACCATGGCAACCTCAGTTCTGCCCTCAGTCAAGGCTTGTAATCTGGCAGGGCTGTGGTGGATAACCCCAGGGCAGTGGAGGCAGACCAGAGATAGAACCCCAACACTACACTGTGTGATTTAGGCAGGTGACTTCACCCCTCTGAGTCTGTTTCCACCCCTGTAATACAGTCAACAATCCTCCTGGGATGGTGTTTTTAGGATTAGGTGGGTTATGCCACACTGAGCCTTTGTCATTGTGCCTGGAATGTTCCAGGTGCTTAGTAAACAGGAACCTTCATTCATCACCTCCTCTCCATGGCTGGCAGCTGGAGAGGGGAGGGAAGAACCCTTCCTGAGTCCTGCAGGCCAACTCCCTGGTCTGTGTTTGACCTTCCCACCATCCATTAGATACTGCTAGGTAACGGGGTTTTCAGGGTATAGGAGATAACATGACTTTGACCCTCAGTGGAGAGAGATGAGCCATGTAGGTTTTTTCCTCTGGACACAACTCGTTTTCCCAATCCTTGCTAAGAGTTTGGTATGTGCTTGGAGCAGAGAAGGTATTTGTATGTGTGTGTGTGCACGCACACTAGTGGTAAAGAATCCACCTGCCAATGCGGGAGACGTAAGAGATTCGGGTTTGGTTCCTGGGTCAGGAAGATCCCCTGGAGGGCATGGCAATCCACTCCAGTATTCTTGCCTGGAAAATCTCATGGACAGAGGAGCCTGGTGGGCTACAGTCTACAGGGTCACATAGAGTCAGACAGGACTGAAGCGACATCATGCATGTGTGCGTGTGTGTGTGCGCACATGGGTGTGTGTGTGCAGATGCTCTTGGTTGAGTCAACAGGATACAACTGAATCCTTGTTTTCTGCTGGCTTCTCTGTTTTATTTGCTGCCACCTTTTCTTTGCATCTGTGTTCCGTTTTCTTTCTCTGTCATGACCCTGTCTCCCATTCTGTTTCTCTGTTTCTTTCTCTTCTAGTAACTCTGTGTCAGTGGGAAGAGGTCAGGACTGCTGTAGTAACACACAGCGCCCAAACTTAGTGACTTGGGGCAATGAAGGATTTTTCTTCTCTTTTGGCTGTGCTGCCTGTGCGGTCTTAGTTCCCTGACCAGGGATTGAACGTGGGCCCTCAGCAGTGATGGGTGAGGCGAGGGCCCCCTGCTCCAGGCTGTCTTCACTCAGCTGCTGTTTCTCTTGCCACAGTGCCCTGCCCGCCCCCCCCCCCCCTTCTTTAATAGGAAAACGAACATGGAGTCACTCACTGGCTTTAAGACTCCACCTAAAAGTGACGCTTCCACTCACATTTCATTGGCCAAAGCTAAGTCCAAGAGGGCAGGGGTATTCCCGCAGGGAGACAGGCCTGAGGTCTTTGGTGAGCAGCTATTAGGGCCGCCACAGTCTCTCTTTATCCCTGTCATCACTTTGCCCCCTGTCTCTATTTCTCTCTCTCTGTTGTTCGGCCTCTTTATCATTTTCCCTGGAAGATCTGACTTCATTCAGGAACAGCAGGCTTCCCCATTTTTGGTGTGTGTGTGTCGTGGAAAGATGTGGGGTGTTGCTGGTGACTACAAAACCTAGCCTATCTTTACTTCTTTGAGAAGGACAGAGAGACACAGATACAAATTGATCACACTGAGGGACTTCCCTGGTGGTCCAGTGGTTAAGACTCTGTGCTCCCAATATAGGCTTCGATCCCTGACTAGGGGGCATCCCTTATGCTGTGCAGCCAAAAAAAAAAGGTGATGACACTGAGATAAATGGAAAGGGACTCTTCTCACCTTTGCTGAGGCTTTGGGGGGTGCTCATGATTATTAAAGTAAGTGAGCTTTGCTCACCCCAGTGAGGTTAAGCCCAGTGACCCCAGGCTGCCCCTTGGTTCTCCCTCAGGGCACTCGTCTCACCCTGCCTTGCTGGCCTCAACCCTGATCCCACCCTCTCTGCCCCACACAGAACAAGCCGTGGAAGAAGCTGAAGACAGTTCTGAAGTATTCGCCTTTTGTGGTCTCCTTCCGAAAACACTACCCTTGGGTCCAGCTGTCTGGACACTCTGGTGAGAGCGGGCGGAGAGAAGGGTGGGTGGGGGACAGCCCGAGCTAGGCAGAGATGCCTGGGGCGGGGAAGGAACCGCTCTTTGTACTTTAGGTCCCGCATCTGTAAAATGGGCTCAGTGGCAGTCTCCAGCTCTTGGAGCTGTTGTGGCGCACGCTTAGGCTGGGCCGGGCCATTAGTACCTCAGGGTTGAGGGCTGTTTCCTGTTAGCATGGTGTCAGGGTGGTGGGGGGCAAACCTTTGACCACGGAGACAGAGGGGCCTGAGCTTGAATCCCAGTTCTGCTCTTTATTTGTGGATGGCTGTGGGCAAGTTACTTTCCCTTACTGGGGCCCTACCCCTCCTAAATGGCAATTACCAGTCCCTGTCCCCATCCTGTGTCTGGAGCAGAGTAGGCCCCCAGGAAACAACAGCTATGGGGCTTCCCTGTCGGCTCAGTGGTAAGGAACCCACCTGCTGATGCAAAAGATGGGGATTCGATTCCTGGGTGGGGAAGATCCTTTGGAGAAGGAAATAGCAAGCCACTTCAGTATTCTTGCCTGGGAAATCCCATGGACAGAGGAGCCTGGCGGGCTATAGTCCATGGGGTCGAAAAGAGTTGGGCTCAATTTAGTGGCTAAACAACAACAAACAACAGCTTTAATGTTTTTTTCCCCCTCAGGACCTAGCACAGTGTCTTAAGCACATAGGAGCATGAGGCCAAGCATCTAGCATTTTTGGTCAAGGGCGAGATAATAAATATAAAGTATTCAACTCTGTTTTTGCAACATATGAGCAGACATAGATAATGTGTTCCAGTAAAGCTTTTTTTTCCCTTCTTTTTACAAAAACTGTCAGTGGGCTGGACTAGACAAATTGTTCCTATCAACAAAGGGAAGGGAACTTCTCTTCCTGTTCATCCTGAGATCTGAGTCAGAGAAAAGCAAAATCCCCCCCCACCCCCCCACCAAAACTGTCAACACAGGCCTGCCATCTGTATGTATCCTAGTTACTATTGCTGAGTTTAAAAAAACTGAAAACAGAAAATTCAAAACTTAGTGATTTAAAAAAAAACAACACACAACAACTTAGTGGAATAAAACAACCATTTTGTTACACTCATAAGTTTTGGGTCAGGAATTCAGACAGAGCATAGCTGGGATGGCTTATTGCTGCGCCATGATATCTGGGAATTCAGCTAGGACAATCGAAGGCTGCAGGCTGGAAACCTTTGGAGATTCATTCACACACCAGGCAGCTGATGCTGGCTGTTGGCTGGTTCTCCGTTGGGGCTGCCAGCTGGAAAGTCCATGTGTGACTTCTCAGTGTGGCTGCTTGGGCTTCTTCACAGTATGGTGGCCTCAGCAGTCAGATTTCTTACTTGGTAGCTCAGGACTGAAAGGCAAGGGTCTGTGATAACAAAGTAGAGGCTGCGTCTCAGACTCTGAAGTCATAGTGTTGCTTCTGCCATAAGAAGCAAGATTCTGTCAGAATCAAGGGCAAAAGAATTCAAGAATTAGATTCCACTTCTTGATTGGAGTGACAAAATTCTAGAAGAGCATGTAGACACGAGCTATTCTTTACTCATCATATATATATGATGAAAACAAATGCCCCAGGAGAAGGGTTCGTGATTACCATTACAGACATTTTGGAGAATATAATCTGAAAATACTATCTGTCATTCTAATCTACACTATCTGCACGGCCCAGGAAATGCCAGATTTGTGAATTAACAAGATCCGTTTTGTTAGCACTCTGGGACTCCAGGCTGAAGCAAATGCAAAACTGCTCTGGAGAGTCATGCTCTTGACTCAGCTGTCACAAAAGTTCTCACTGCTGATCGTGAGCTCATAATCCAAAATTACAAAACAAATGAGAACATAGTGTGCTAGGGATCTGACTCTGTTTAAACAAAAATGCAGAACTGGGCCCTTCCTTCACCAACTCTGGCCAAGATTTTTTTTTTTAATTGAAGGATAATTGCTTTACAGTATTTTGTGGTTTTCTGTCATACATTAACAAGAATCAGCCATAGGTACACCCATGTCCCCTTCCTCCCAAAACTCTCTCCCATCTCCCTACCCATTCCACCCTTTTAGATTGTCACAGAGCACCTGTTTGAGTTCCCTGAATCCTACAGCAAATTCCCATTGGCTATGGGAATTGGCTATTCCCATTTACATATGGTATTGTAAGTTTCCATGTTACTCTCCGGATACATCTCACCCTCGCCCCTCCCCCCATGTCCATAGGTCCATTCTCTATTTCTGTTTCTCCATTGCCTCCCTGAAAATAAATCCATCTTTTTATATTCCATATATATGCATCAGTATACAATATTTATACTTCTCTTTCTGACTTACTTCAATATAATAGGCTCTAGGTTCATCCACCTCATTAGAACTGATTCAAATACATTCCCCTGGCCAAGATTTTTGAGAGCTGCTGGGAGGGAGAGAAAGTATTATAGACAGGTCAGGCAAGATGGTGGTGGCCAGGATCTGAGACACACGGGGAAGTGGCTCATTCAGTTTCTGACCCTCTTGTTGATGGCTGCTCACAGGGAACTTTCAGGCAGGAGAAGATGGTTGGATTCTGAAACGTTTCTGTCAGTATGAGCAGCGCAGCCTGGAGCAGCTGATGCGTGACCCCCTGCGGCCTTTTGTGCCAGCCTACTATGGCATAGTGCAGCGGGATGGCCAGACCTTTAACCAGATGGAAGATCTCCTGGCAGACTTTGAGAACCCCTCCATCATGGACTGCAAGATGGGCAGCAGGTAGGTTCAGGGGCAGCCACGGGGCAGAGGCAAAGGGTTGGGTGAACGTTTTTGAAAATAGCACCAAACCGATCTTCTTTTTAAACAATATTTAATTATTTATTTCGCTGTACCAGGTCCAGCTTGTGGCATGTGGGATCTTTAGTTGTGGCATGTGGGATTTAGTTCCCTAACCAGGGGTCAAACTGGGCCCCCAGCTCTGGGAGCACAGAATCTTATCCACTGGACCACCAGGGAAGGCTTAAGCCAATCTTCACAGTGGTTGTACTAGCATCCTTTCCCACCAGCAGTGATGAGAGCTCCAGCTGTTCTCCCTTGTCATCAGGGCTTTGTACTACCTGTTTCACTACTTTTAGCTATCTTGGCGGGTATCTATTTATTGTTTTAATTTCTGTTTCTCTGATGACCAAATAAATTAAGCATTGATTAGCCATTTGGATATCCTCTTTTGAAAACTGCCCATTTTACTATTTCGTTTTGCTTATTTTTTGACTGGGCTCTCATTTTGTTATAAAGATTTGTAATTCTTTATATATTCTGTATACAAGTCCTTTGCTGGAGATACAAACACACACACACACACGCCATTCTCTCTCCAACTCTCCCATTTCACTCTCTTCATGTCTTTTGATAAACAGAAGTACTTTTTAATGTAGTACAGTTTATCAATTTATTTCATTATGGTTAATAGCTTTTAAAGAAATCTGCCTACTTTAAGATCACGACGATCTCCTGCGTTTTCTTCTACAGGGTTTTTTTTTTTTTATTATTATTTATTCATTTTTGACTGTGCTGGGTCTTTGTTGCCATGAGGGCTTTTCTCTAGTTGCAGCGAGTAGGGGCTACTCTCTAGTTGTGGTGCACAGGCTTCTCATTGCAGTGGCTTCTCTTTGTTGCAGAGCATGCGCTCTAGGGTGTGCAGGCTCAGTAGCAGTTACGGTTCCCGGGCTCTAGAGCACAGGCTCAGTAGTTGTGGCACATGGGCTTAGTTGCTCTGTGGCCTGTGGGATCTTCCTGGACCAGGGATCAAGCCTGCGTCTCCTGCATTGGCAGACAGATTCTTTACCACTGAGGTACCAGGAAAGCCCCTACAAGCTTTGTTTTAACTTTCACATTTAGATCCGCAATCCATCTAGATGTAATTTTTATATATGGTATGAGGCAGGGATCGAGGTCCATTTTCTCTTTCCATATGGATATCCTGTTGACCCAGTATCATTGATTGAAAAGACTGCTCCTTCCCCATTGAATTGCAGTGCCTTCCTTGTCATAAATCAGGTGAATGTACTTGTGTGTCTGTTTGTGGACTCTGTCCCAGGTCATTGATCTATTTGTCTATTCTTGTGCCATACTATAGTTTTATAACACTCCTTGATATCAGGGAGTAAAAGTCCTCCAGCTTTGTTCTTCATAGTTTCCCTTGTTACATCCTTTGTGTCCCAGGACCTACCTGGAGGAGGAGCTGGTGAAGGCGCGAGAACGGCCCCGGCCCCGGAAGGACATGTATGAGAAGATGGTGGCTGTGGACCCCGGGGCCCCCACCCCCGAGGAGCATGCCCAGTGTGCGGTCACCAAGCCCCGCTACATGCAGTGGAGGGAGACCGTGAGCTCAACCTCCACCCTGGGCTTCCGGATCGAGGGCATCAAGGTGAGGTCCAGGAGCTGCTGGCCTGTTTCCAGAGGGCTAAGAGCTAGGTCTGAGACAGAGTGACAGAAAAACCAACCAACTAGGGTGTCAGAAAAAACTGGAAAGATGCCAGATTTGGAGCGCGAGCAGGAGACTGCAGAGGATGGAAAAACAGGCTGGGAGAGGTCCGCTTCCCTGTTCTTGCCATGTCTGCCACAGACCAAGTTCTGTTTATCCACCTTCATGAAAGTCTATTGATTCCACCTTCTTTTCCCCTCCCAGAGGCCCTGTCCGAGTCCAGCCCCATCTTCTCCTACCCCAGCCGCCCTGGGCTCCCAGATGCTGGCCCCACCCACTCTGATCCATCATCTGACACGACAGCTGGATGGGCTTTTTCCTTCTTATGCAGAAAAGTTTTCTCTTTTTTCTTCTTCTTCTTTTTTTTTTTTGTAATTTAAATCTAATTGTGTGAATAGCTATCCACCACAGTTTGAAAGTCAAAATAATGTAAAGGAAATCTCTCTCCCAACCCTGTTGGTCTCCTTCCTGTTCTGTGCCCCCACCCCCTCCCCCAACGCCACATCTCCTCATGGAGAAACCACTTGATCAGTTATTTATATTTCTTCCTGTATATACAAACAAATGAAGTCTACATTTTCCTCCCTTTCTTACAAAAGATGGCATGGTCCTGGAGAGTTTTCCTTATTATTGCAGAGAGAGAGAGATTTTCCTCCCCGCCTCCTTCCTTCCTTCCTTTCTTTTCCCTCTGTATTAGCTCTCTGTGGGTGTGCCACAAGCCCCTGTAGATGGCACAGTGAAGTACTCATTTCTTTGAAAGGGTCCTCCTGTCTCCTGCCACAGGCCCTCTGCACTTGCTGTTTCCTGTGCCAGGACTGCTCTTCCCCCTTCCCCTGGTTGACTGACTCTCAGTTACTTCCCAGTCTCCTTCCAAATTCCACTTCCTCTGGGAAGCCCACCTTGATTTCTGTCCTACTAGTTCAGGGCCTCTCTTTACCTCCTTCTAACTTCCCACCGTCCCGTATCTTATCTCCCTTTATGATGATCTTATTCAGTATCTGCCTGCCTCATCTGATTACACCTGTGCTGTTACCTCTGTTACCATTGCCCACAGGGCACCTGGCATAGCCTGGCAGGATGACTCAGGGGGCCCTTTGTACCTCTCCCAGACATAACAAATAACATTAGTCTCCTTTATTTTATTGCTTCTCTGCCTTTCGACTAAGATCAAGTGTGGTATGGGAGCTTCTCAGATGGCTCAGTGGTAAAGAATCCACCTGCCAATGCAGGAGATGCAAGAGACGCAGGTTTGATCCCTGGGTAGGGAAGATCCCCTAGAGTTGCTGAGTCGCTAAGTCATGTCCGACTCTTTGCGACCCTGTGCACTGCAGCACTCTAGGCTTCCCTCTCTTTCACCATCTTCCAGAGCTTGCTTAAACTCATGTCCATTGAGTTGGTGATGCCATCCAACCATCTCATCCTCTGTCTTCTCCTGTCCTCAGTCTCTCAGCATCAGAGTCTTTTCCAATGAGTTGGCTCTTCACTTTAGATGGCCACAGTATTGGAGCTTCAGCTTCAGTATCAGTCCTTCCTAATGAATATTCAGGGTTGATTTCCTTTAGGATTGACTAGTTTGAGCTCCTTGAAGTCCAAGGGACTCTCAAGAGTTTTCTCTAGCACTGCAATTCGAAAGCATCTCCAGTATTCTTGCCTGAAAAATTCCATGAACAGAGGAGCCTGACGGGCTACAGTCCACGGGGTTGCAAAGAGTCAGACGTGACTGAGCGACTGAGCACTTTATTGAGTGGTGCCCAGCACTGTGCTATGGATCCTACACACTCAGGCTCTCCTAATCCTTATACCAGCTTTAGGAGGTGGATATTAACACAATCCCATTTTCCAGATGAGGAAATCAAGGTTGAGGCAGGTGAAGTGACTTGCTCAAGGCCACCGAGTTAGGAAGTATCAGAGCCATGATTCAAAGCCAGATCCACAGCTCTCCAAAGCCCACTTGGCTAGACCGGTTCAACCAGGGGGTTCAAGGTCAGACCTGAAGGACTGGTTGCTCAGGAGTATGGCCTGGGGCTGAGTATGACCAGGTGGGCTGGCTTCCCCTGAACAGCAAGTAAGCCTGGAGGCAGGTAGTTGACCCCCAGAGGTGTCTGAGGCTGCTTGGTGTTGGGTGTGGGAAGGAAAAGCCATGACACCCCTCGTTCTGCAGAAAGCTGATGGGACCTGCAACACTAACTTCAAGAAGACGCAGAAGCTGGAGCAGGTGACAAAGGTGTTGGAGGATTTTGTGGACGGGAACCACACAATCCTGGTGAGCGGGACACCCATGCCCCCAGACGTAGAAGTGTAGGACCGCTACATCCTTGTTCCTCCCATGTTAACCATCGTTTGCTTCAGCTGACACTGGGCTGGCATTGCTCACTGTCTTGTCAGGGTTGGCAGGTCCAGGAGTGCCCTGCTGTCATGTCTGGTGGCTGCCTCACTATCTCAGCTCCTGGCTTGATTGCCCAGCAGGCTGGCCTGGGCTTGTTCTCACAGTGGAAGCAGCAGGCCAAGAGAGCAAGTGAAAAAGCAAGGTCTCTCAATGACTGAGCTCAGAATGGCCACCTTCATTCCTACAAGGTTCTATTGACTGAAGCAACTCATACGATCAAGCCTAGATTATAAGGGAAAGAGTCTGCCTCTTGGTAGGAAAAGCTGCTAGGAATTGTGGGCATTCATGTAATCTACCAGCTACACTCTTGTCTGTGCCACCCTGATGCCTCCAATCCTGGCCCCCCTCCCATTTCCCCATGGCTCCTCTTATCCCATCCTGGCTGGGGTCTGCCCACTCCTTTGGGGGGAATGAGATGGAGTCAGATCTTAAGGTGGGTAAGGAACTAACCAAGAAATCTTCCCTCTCACCCACAGAGAAAGTATGTGGCACGCCTAGAAGAACTTCGTGAAGCTTTGGAAAGCTCCCCCTTCTTCAGGACCCACGAGGTGTGAGCCCCAGCCGCCATGGGAACAGAGGGCCCTGTGTATGTCGGGGGGTGTCTGGGTCCAGGTGGCCTCAGGAGAAACCCCTGACAGAGTTACCTGCCAAAGCTATAAAAGGAGACCCTGAGGGAATTCCCTGGCGGTCCAGTGGTGAGGACTCTCACTGACTAGGGCCTGGATTCAACCCCTAGTCAGGGAAATAAGATCCCATAAGCCTTATGGCATGGCCCCCCCAAAAAAGAGGCCCCTCCTCCAGGTTTGGGAGTTTGCTTCTTTAGGGTAAGCAGCATCAGGAATTTCAGGGAGGGGGACAGTTAGGAGTGTAGACTGCAGGCAGACAGCCTGGGATGAAGGTTGGCCCTGCCATGTGACCCTGGGCATGTGGCCTACCCCCTTGGGCCTTGGTTTCTTCGTGGTAGAGGAAGGGAAAATAGTACCTTCCTTATGGAGCTGCTGAGGTGGACCTGAGCGAATATAGAGTGCTGTTCAGAGCACAGAAGAGCCCCCAGCTCTTGTGATGACTTTGTAGCCATAATTATTATTTAAAATAATTTTATCTTTGGCTGCACTGGGACTCTAGCTGTGGAGAGCAGGGGCTACTCTCTAGCTGCGGTGCAAGGGTTTCTCTTTGCAGTGGCCTCTTGTTGCGGAGCGGGGGCTCTAGGGCATGTGGGCTCAGTCATACAGTTCCTGGGCTCTAGAGCACAGGCTCAGTCGTCGTTGCGCGCATGGACTTAGTTGCTTCACTGCACGTGGGATCTGGAATGAGGCTTCTTAACCACTGCATCGCCAGGGAATTCTCCATAGTTACTTACAGCTGTTGTTCCCTGCCTTCCTCCTTTGGCAGCTCTCCCCCTCCCCTTTCCCGCCCTTTCACAGTCTGTGTCTCTTTGGAAGCCGTCACCTTTCTGGGGCTGTCTGAGGAAGTCTGTGGTAACGTCACCAGGTGTATCTCCACGCTCTTCCATCTCTATCTTCCAAGTCCCTCTCTCCTCTTTTTCCTGTTAGCACTGACTGCCCAAAGAGCCACATCTGGGAGTGAGGCAGGCCCGTGTTTGAACCCCAGCTGCCTGGGCAGTGGCTCTGCAGGCCTGCCTCCTGACCCATAGGACAGGGCACCAGGAGCACCTGCCTCCTGGGTGTAGTGAAGGTTAAGTGGATTAACTTAGGTGAAGCCCAGCCCACAGGAAACCCTCAGTGTGTGCCAGTTTTCACTATCACATGTCATCACTGACCGTCACCCTCATCACTGTCACTGCCTTCAAGCTTCACATGCGAGGCACAAAGAGGAGGCTTGGGGCTCTGTCTCCTCTATCCTCGTGTTTGGTTTCACTCGCCTGGTGACTGAATCTGAAAAAAAACAAGTTGCCAAGATTTAAAACCTGACACTTCACACCAAAATCAGGATTTCTAGTTTCCTTTGGACCACAGGAGACGTGGCAGTCCTGGGCTTCTCCCCATGTGCCAACAGCCATCCAGAACTGGGCGGTGGTGCCTCTCCTGGCAGCCACCTGCTCAGCTGCCTTGTCACCTGCGTTCTCTGGAAGAACTGATGTTTGAAACCCAACTAGCAAAGGGAGGGGCTTGCAAACCTGTAGTTAGACAAGAGGAAGGACTGTGTTGCTAATTTAAAAAAAAAAGTTTTATTTATTTATTTTTGGCTGTGCCAGGGCTTCACTGCTGCTGCTCGAGCTTTCTCTAGTTGCAGAAAGTGGGGCTACCCTTCGTTGCGGTGTGCAGGCTTCTCATTGCGGTGGCTTCTCTTGTTGCAGAGCACAGGCTCTAGGGCGCGTGTGCTTCAGGGGTTGTGGTTCCCGGACTCTAGGGCACAGGCTCAGTAGTTGCAGCGCACCGGCTTAGTTGGTCCGCAGCATATGAGATCTTCCTGGACCTGGGATCGAACCCATGTTTCCTGCATTGGCAGGCAGATTCTTTACCACTTAGTCACCAGGGAAGCCCTGTATTTCTAATTTAAAAAGAAAAAAACAGCCCAGTATCTCCCTAGGGCGGTATGCCCAGCTCCACAAGGCAGGTTGTGAGCTGTGGAACATGGAATGCCGCAATGATCCCAAGGAGGGAGGTCATCCCCATTCTACAGATGAGGAAACAGCCTGGAAAAAAGGAAGCCACTTGCCTCGGGTCACCAGTAGCAATTCCCTGGGGCTGAGTAGCTGCTGCCCCTTACCAGGAGGAGGCATTATCCACACCCTCAGTCCCCACCAGGCTCCTTTGACCCATTTATGATCCTGCAGGCATTGGATTTTGTGCCCCAGTTTGAAAAGGAGTAACAGCGAACACTGTTTTACATTAAAAACTTTTTTATTTTAGCTGTGTCAGGTCTTAGTTACAGCTCTCCGGCTTCTCTAGTCACTGGCTGCTTTCTAGTTGCAGTGTGCAGGCTTGAGTTGCGCGCTTAGAGTCCTTGTCTGCTGCATTGCAACGTGGATTCTTAACCACTGGACCACCAGGGAAATCCCTATTTTGTATTTGTTTATACAGGCAAGTCTTCTAAGGGCTTTATGTGGATTACTTCCTATAAATAATATGCATTGCAGTCTTCGAGGTAAATGGTAAGGAGAGTTAAAAGTCCCCTGCCCAGGGCCATGCAGCCTGTAAGTGGCAGAGCTGGGGCTTGAACCCAGGCAGCCTGACTCCAAAGTCCATGCTATCAGCCACCCTCTCAGCTGTCTGCTGGGGCAGGGACCTTGGCCGTGCCTGCCCCTCCCTTTAACCTCCTGCCTCTCCCTTTGCAGGTGGTAGGCAGTTCCCTCCTCTTTGTGCACGACCACACTGGCCTGGCCAAGGTCTGGATGATTGACTTTGGCAAGACCGTGGCCCTGCCTGACCACCAGACGCTCAGCCACCGGCTGCCCTGGGCTGAGGGCAATCGCGAGGACGGCTACCTCTGGGGCCTGGACAACATGATCTGCCTGCTCCGGGGCCTGGCCCAGAGCTGACCTGCTCGTCCACAACCAGGTTCATTTATTGGATGGCGCCCATCTGGCTGGAGGGGCCCCGAGATGTGAGGGGCCCTGAGGTCAGCCACAGGGTAGCTGAAGTCCAGGGATAGGAGTGGTTGCATCGCACACCATGTAGGACCAGCATGGAAGATCCGAAGGGCCCTGGAGATGGGGGTGAGGGCCCGCCCCACCCTTTGACCAGATGGGAGGTTGTTAAGAACTGGAGAGGCAGTGTGACCTGGCTGGGGCCCGCAGTTGAGTCAGAACCGGACTGGGCCCCTGACCAGCCAGGAGGGGATGCAGAGGCCGCAGCTAAACCACGCGCCCTGAAAGAACACAGTGCACATGCTTGCACAGTACAGGCGTGACCTCGGGCCTGTCACATGAGTGACTGTAACCACGGCCCCTCCCTCTGCGGGCTGGCTGCTGGCGGGGCAGGGAGAGCCAGACCTCATTAGTGAACAAACGCAGCAGCTCTCCTCCCACCCAGCAGTTATAGCCCCCACTCTTCATCTGGGGTTCACCGAGGCTGGCAGAGGTTCTGAGGGTGTGGCGCTGTGGGTTGGGCCTGAGGGCTGACACCGCTGGGCAGGGCTCGGTTCACCCTGTCCTACCTGCCCCTGGCCCCATGGGCTCCTTCCCTGCTCCCTGGAGAACTGCTGACCCCCTGGCGACCGAAACCACAGCCACATCCCGTGCCGCCACTGTGACAGCACCATCTCAACCCTCAGGCACCAGCCTCAGCTGGGGACTTCCTCCTCCTGCCCTCTTCTGTCTCCTTCCTCCTAGAGGGCTGCGGTCGCAGCAAGGGCTTTCAGACGCCAGGCAGACTTGGGCCTGGCTTAGGACCCAGCTCCTTTTCCTCAGGAGCGCCCCTTCTCCGGCCTCTGCTGGGAAGATGCCCTGCTTGGTTGGGCCTGAGGTGCAGGGCGGGTGGGGCTGGCAACCTGGTCCAAACCAAAAGACCCCAGCACCCTGAGGCACGGGTGGAGCCCCTCTGTCCTGCTCCTAACTTTGGGTTCCTGGCCCACCAGGCTGGGCTGGGGGAAGAGAGGTGCCCTCTCCCCCTTAGCCAAAGCTCTGGCATGGTCTTCCAGGCTGAGGGTTGCTCCTTTTCTACTGACTGTCTTTATACTTATTTATACAAGAGAGGTAGTTGTTTGATGGGGCCACACTGGGGATCAGGAGGCAACATGGCTTCAGTGCCTTCCCCCTGTGACGACACCCCAATAAACACATTCGTAGTCCATTTTGTGGAGTTTTTTTTTTTTTTTTACATCTGGAGCTTATGGACTCAAAGCTCATAATTTGAGCATTAATGTTGCATGAGGTGAGGGGATGACGACAGGTCTCGGGTAGAAGCGGGCTCGGAGCTGGTGGTTCATTCATTGGCTTCACGGAGTTGCTCTTCTTGTGCCTGCCCCGCCCCGACCCCATCTGTCTAGGTGCCGTGCGCCTGGCTTGAATCTGGCCCTGCCACTGGCCAGCTCTGTGACCTCAGGCCAGTGACAGTACTTCTCCAGCCTGTTTCTCCCTCAAACTGGGAGGATCTAGTACCCTCCTTAAAGAGTTGGAGGACTTGATGAGTTAACAGGGTTGTGAAGGGGTTGGCACAAATAACTAGCGGTGGGAGCTTTTGCTTTTTAGACCAGGAGAGAACACAGGTGGGGGAGGTGCTGAGCCTGAGGAAGTGATGAGGAGTGAGGACTGTGGAGTACAGGAGTTTTAATGGAGGGCTGGGTGCAGGCACAGGACACCCCACACACCTGAGACGCCACTGGCGGCACAAAGTGTGAGGAGAAAGAACCTGGGGTGAGGGAGACTGGGGTGAGTTTAGTATCCAGGAGGATGCTGCAACAAGGAGCATACAGGAGGTTCTGGAAGCTTCTCTGGAGGGCAGTGGTGAAATGTGGTTTGTGTTTGGGTTGTTTTTGGCCACACCATGTGGCATGCAGGATCTTAGCTCCCAACCAGGGATCAGAACCCGTGCCCCCTGCACGGAGTCTCGACCACTAGATTGCCAGGAAGTCCATGGTTCGAAGACACTGGGAGGCAAGGGGTACAGGGAGAGGGTGGTCGGCAGCCAGAAATGGGTGGATGCAGCACTGATTGCGGGGGGAGGGGGGTGGACAAGCCCTGGGGTCTCAGAGGTTGTCAAGTCTCTCCCCTGCAGAGGCAGCAGTCTGTGTGGCTCCTGGCTATAACTCCAGCCCAGAGTAGGTGCTCAATAATGGGAGGTGGGCTTGGGGGAGTTGGGGTGATGCCCAGGATGGATTTGGGGGGACCCTGCATGAAGGATCTCTGGTTGGAGGTCCAGTCCAACCCCTCAGGCTGTCACTCAGAGGGAGAAGCCAGGGCACTCTGTGGCTGGTGACACAGCTGAGCTGGGGCCGCAGCAGCCTAGTGGCTGGAGTCCTGTGGTCGGAGGAGCAGGGCCTGGCCACAGAGGCCGGCCCGCACCCCCGCCGGCAGGCACCACGTACTCCCGGCCATCCGCAGCCCGAGAGGGCGAGAAGTCCGTCAGCTGCAGGTTGCTGTCCCGGACTTGGTCATAGTCCCACAGCTGGTGGTGCCAACTCTTGCCCTGCTTGGCGAGGAGGTAGACAGCCCCCGGAGAGCCTTCTTCCGGCAGAGGTGGCGGCTGGCGGGCTGCGCCGGGGACTGGGTGGAACAGGCCTGGCAGCTCGGGATCCTCCGAGTAGCCAAGCCTGGGCACGTGCTGCACACCCAGCAGGACCCCTGGGGGGAGGAGGGGGCGGCTGTGAGTAGGAGCTGAGCCCGACGAGGGGCTGGGGCTCCTGGAGTCCCCCCACTGCCCTCCAGGGTGGGGGTGCCATGATCCCTGCACTGTACACAGCGTGGGCACAGCTGGGCTTGGATTTGAACCCCTGGTGCTGGGCTCCAGAACTGCAGGCATTTTACGTCCTGCCTCCGACAGCCTGTCAGCACAGGGAGGTGGCCAAGGCAGCACCTAACAGAGCAGACGTCACCACCTAGCTGTTGCGAGCGGAGCGGTCCAGGAGAGCCGTGCTCAGAGGTGTGCACACCAGGGCGCCGCCTTCTACCAGGCAGGTGGAAAGATGAAGGTGCTGACTATAGCTAACACTGAGACATGGAACCTACCAGGCACCATTTAAAGAGTTTGAACATTCAAACAGCCCTCTGCTCTGGGACTGTTCACCCTGATTTCCAGATGGGGACCTGGAGGTCCAGAGTCACAGAGTCTGAGGGTGTCTGGACCAGGTTTGCAGCCCAGTTTGATCCTCTTCTGTGCTCTGAGTTTCTTGTTTGGGAAAAACCCTGATTGACAGATGCTTAAGTACCTGCTGCCGGCCAGGACCCTGCTAACTACCCTGTAGGGACAAAGGTGGTCCAACCCTGGCTCCTGCCTTGAGTAGTGTGGAGGGGCTGGCACGAGGGGTGAGCATGTGAGGAGGGGAGACTGGGGATTAGGGAGGCCCACGGTGAGGGTCCAGGGCAGGGGAGGGGAACCCACCTGCGCTCACAGCCCAGTGGGCCTTGTGGCCCTTCCTCTGACATGGCTCGTGGTTGAAGTCCTCGTCGTAGCTGCACTGCAGTCAAGGCCAATGCTGTGGGGCGGCCCCAGGACACACACACACATACACCCCAGCCCCGACTCTCCCCATCCCAGCCCGGCTCCCTCCCCTGACCCTGGGATACGGGATAAGGAGGGGGTGTCCGGCGACAATGTGCTGCAGGACGTGGTCTCTGTTGGGACCGCCCAGGCCGCCGCAGAGCACCTCTGCCTGGCAGCCCAGTGCCTCCTGGGCCAGCCTGCCCATGTCAGCCACTGCAGGGACAGAGCAGACACACGAGGAGCAGTCATTGTGTACCAGGCACCGGGAAAAAGGCTTTTAGGAATCAGTGCCTATAACCCTCACCGTGACCATCATCTCTTCGTGCAAATGTGGAAAATGAGCCACAGAGAAAGACACAGGTCCTGTAGTAACGTGTGTGGAATTCAGAAAACTGGTACACGTGATCCTATTGACGAAACAGACACTGACGCACAGACACAGAGAATAAATGTATGGATACCAAGGGGGTGGGGCGGGAGGAACTGGGAGACTGCAACTGACACATATGTACTATTGATACTATGTATGAAATAAGACAACTAATGAGAATCTACTGTATAGAACAGGGAACTCAATGCACTGTGGTGACCTGAATGACAAGGAAGTCCTAAAGAGAAGACATACATCTACGTGTTTGGCTGACTGATCCTGCTGTCCAGCACAAACTGACACAACTTTGTGAAGCAACTCTACTGCAAAAAAAAAAAAAAAAGTGAGGCACAGAGAGGATAAGTTGCTTGTCTGTGGTGACGCAGCAGGAAGCAGCAGAGCTGGGCTTGGAACCCAGGTGGCCTGGTTCCAGAGTCCACCTCATAACACTCTGCTCTTTGGCAGGGCGGGGTGGGGGAAGGAGAAGGGTGCAAAGAATGGAACAAAGTCCCCCACGTGCCCGATGTGTCCCAGCCATGCTCTCCAGGCCCCTCCTGCAGGACATGTGGGTGACACCCTTCCACACCCAACCTACCTGAAAACATCTCCCCCTGGGCCGTGTATCCTCTCTCCATGGCCACCTGCACGAGTCTCTCCAAAGGGGTGCCGCCGGGGGCGCCAGGAGGGTGCCTGCCATCCATAAGGCCACCAGCCCGCACCTGGGGAGAGACAGGCCCAGCCCCCCAACCTCTAATTCGAGTCTTTTCTGGCCCCCTCTGCCCTGGAAGCTGGAGTGTAGGGAACACTTTGCTGCCCTGGGGGAAGTCCATTGTCTCCCAGGGTAAGTGGGGAGACCTGACTTCCTCTCCTAGGAGAGAGGATGGCCAAGGCCTGAACCCAAGGCTGGAGGGCTGGGGTGGAGTGAGTGGGTGGGAGGTTAGGCAGACATGTCACTTGGGCTTCCAGGAGCAGGAGGTGCCAAGGGGGAGTCAGAGATAATGGACCAGATTTGTTTACTTGCTTGTTTCAACTGTTTACTGCGCATACTCCCAGGACCCTGACCTGGGTGAGTTCCCCCTTCTCCCTCCCCCTCCTCCTTCCCCCTAGGCTGCCTGGGATGAACCCACTCTTCCCACACTCCCTGGTCAATCCTCACAGAGGCTGGTGAGGGCAAAGGCTTGAGGGCACAGCCGGCCAAGGGGCTGGGGTCCCGAATCAGGGTACATACTGAGGGCCTTCTTGGATGAGGGAGGGCAGGTCAGCACAGAAGAGGATCCAATGAAGGTCACTTCTGAAACTGAATCAGAGGCACATTCAGGTCATGAGGGAACCAGTTCCTTCACTTTCATGCATTGGAGAAGGAAATGGCAACCCACTCCAGTGTTCTTGCCTGGAGAATCCCAGAGATGGGGGGAGCCTGATGGGCTGCCGTCTCTGGGGTCGCACAGAGTCGGACACGACTGAAGCGACTTAGCAGTACCAGCAGCACCTTCAAGGGCTGCTCTTGGCTGGGTCAGACTGCCTTCATCCCTGATGAGACATTTCCCTTCCCCACCTCTGTTTTCTCATCTGTTCAATGGGAATCATTCTTCTGCCTGCTACTCCCTGCTTTTTCTCAGTCATTGAAGGGGCAAAGAGCAGATGTGCAAAAGCTTTGCAACTAGGAGTCAGAGGATTTTATTAGAAGGGGTGTCTCTATATCATGTTGAGCCCTAGTGGCTCAGTGGTAAAGAACCAGCCTGCCAATGCAGGAGACTGGGGTTTGATCCCTCAGTCAAGAAGATCCCCGGGAAAAGGGAATGGGAATCCACTCCAGTATTCTTGCGAGGAGAATCCCATGGAGAGAGGAGCCTGGTGGGCTACAGTTGCAAAGAACTGGACATGACTTAGTGACTGAACACGCATGCATGCTCTACACCATGGATGAAAAAATTAACGAAAGAAAGGGAAAATTTTATTGGAGCCAACCTGAGGATTAATACCTGGGAGATAGTCTTTCAGAATGCTCTGAGGACTTCTCCACCTATCAGATGTCAAAACACAGTCATATGTTAAGTTTTTGAGACAAAGGGTTGTCAAAATATTATTGACAGTTTACTCAATCCAGATCTACAAGTACAAAGCAAGTTGTGGGACATGGGTCATTTTGACCCCTTAACAAGATTAAGAAGGAAAGTCTTTTAATGAGATTAAGAAGAAATATTACTCTGTAAGGAGGTCTGGTAAATGCACACTAAATGGGAGGGAGGAGGCCCAAATGGGCAAAGAAACAATTTACATTTAAATTTGATCTTGCTGGGACTTCCCTGTTGGTCCAGTGGTTAAGACTTTGCCTTCCAAAGCAGGAGATGCAGGTTTGATCCCTGGTCGGGGAATTAAGATCCCATAAGCCTCAACAACCAAAAAACCAGAACATAAACAACAGAAGCAATACTGTAACAAATTCAATAAAGACTTTAAAAAGGATCCACATTAAGAAAAAGAAATTTTTCTCGTCTTGCCATAAAACAGGAATTTAATTTCATCAGTGCCAAAACTCTCCATGTTTTCCCCTCTCAAGCCTGTTTTTCATGTAGTTAGGATGGAAATCCCTTCACTCAGCCTCGAGCAAAACCAGATGACAGCTCCAGGCCTAAGAGATCACTGATAAGAGTCAGGCCCAGCCCCTTCCTAGGGGAGGCCACTCAAGAATATTTTGGTGATTCCAATCCTTCCCCCCTCCCCACCAGGGCTCAGGAGGTGCCAGGTAATGTGCTTATATCTCTATCCCAAAGCCAATGAAAGGGGAAGGCTGGGAGGCACCCTCCTGATGAGAGGAGATATCACAGCACACTGGTTAAGAGCAGGGTGCCACCACCTCCCCCTGCCGCAAAAAGTAGGGCGCCCCATTGCCATGCCCTTCCTCTTCTAAGCACTGTGGCCAAGTGACTTAACCAATGTGAATCTCAGCTTCCTCATCTGAAAAATGGGGTAACAATAGTTCCTGCCCTGAGTGAGGAGAGATAAATTAAAAGGTTGAGTTTAACACAGATATGCTATTTTGTATCTGGAGGAGGGCATGGCAATCCACTCCAGTATTCTTGCCTGGAGAATCCCCATGGACAGAGGAGCCTGGCGGGCTACAGTCCATGGGGTCACAAAGAGTTGCACACGACTGAAGTGACTTAGCATGCATGCACGCGTGCATATATGTTCATACATATATGTATGTGTGTATATGTGTATCTGAATCACTGTGCCGTACACCTGAAAATAACATGACATTATAAATCAACTTGGAGAAGGAAATGGCAACCCACTCCAGTACTCTTGCCTGGAAAAGCCCATGGACAGAGAAGCCTGGTAGACTACAGTCCATGGGATCGCAAAGAGTCGGACACGACTGAGCGACTTCACATAAATCAACTATGCTGCTGCTGCTAAGTCGCCTCAGTCGTGTCGCACTCTGTGCGACCCCATAGACGGCAGCCCACCAGGCTCCCGGTCCCTGGGATTCTTCAGGCAAGAACACTGGAGTGGGTTGCCATTTCCTTCTCCAATGCGTGAAAGTGAAGTCGCTCAGTCCTGTCCGACCCTCAGCCACCCCATAGACTGCAGCCTACCAGGCTCCTCTGTCCACGGGATTTTCCAGGCAAAAGTACTGGAGTGGGGTGCCATTGCCTTCTCCATAAATCAACTAAGTGTTTTTTTTACTTATTAATTTAACCTCAGCAAGTCCATGAGGTAGGAACTATTTATTTTTTAAATTGAAGTACAGTTTTAAATCAACTACACTTCAATTAAAAAAATTCAATAGTTCCTGCCTCATGGAATTGCTGAGGTTAAATTAATAAGTAAAAAAACACTTGGAACAGCACCTGGCATATGTAGATAATGGGTGGTTGTTACTTGCATTAAATTTGCCTCACTATGGGGGAATTCCCCAGCAGTCCAGTAGTTAGGCTCTGTGCATCCATTGCTGGTGATGTGGGTTCTATTCCTGGTTGTGGCATATTCCACATGCCACACAGTGCAGCAGAAACAAAAACAAAACAAAACAATTTGTCTTACTATACTTGGGGCCTTTAGGGCTGATTATAGACTTGTCTAGAGAACTGGAAATTTCTTCCGGACAGGGGCAGGTCACTTGTCCCTTTTCCCTTCACCCCCAGCCCATGTCTAGGCCCCTTCCTTCCTGCCTGGGTCTCTGGGTGCTCCAGCTTCCTTTTGGGCCCCTAGCCTCCAGTCTTACCGTCTCCACTCCTGGAAGGCAGCCTCCCTCCCTCCCTGGAAGGGCACAAAGCCCTTCACAGCTCCCCAGAGCCCTCAGGACAGTCCACCTTCCTTCACAGGGCCCCGCCCCCCGTGCCCTGTGTCGGGCTCCTGGCCACCTGGGAAACCCCACATTTGCCACTTCTCTGTCAAGTATTTGCAGGTCCCTGAAAAGAACATCTCTTCATTTCACTTTTGGGCCCGGGCACAAGCTATTTACTCTTCTCATCAAGAAACTTCCTTGACAGCACTCAGGGGTTCCCTCCTCTAGACAAGCCCCTGGGACCCCCAACTCCTGGGGCACCAACTCCCTCTAGACTGCCTCCCGATGGCTCTGACCTCTCTGAACTGTCACTGTCTGGTAGAGGGAGCATCTGTTTCTCCCACTGGATGAGGTGCTCTCAAGGAGCAAGAGCTTTCTTCATTGCTGAAGGCACACAACCACTGAAGGCGTCCAAATAGGGAGCTGAAGCAGACTGTTTGCCCTTGAGAAAATGGGAAACCCCAAGAGATGACTGAAGTGATGTGGGGAGAGGTGGTTAGGTGAGACCATGGGTGGGAGGGATGGGCCATGGGACCCTACCGGTCCTTGTGCAGCTTCAAGAGCCTCTTCACGTCCTCTCTGCTCCCGGGGACTGGGCCGGCCCTCTCCAAGGCCTCCTTCAGGAGCTGACTCTTCTCTAGGCCGAAGACATGAGGGGGAGCAAACCCGGTGGTAGGGGGTGGAGGCGGTAGTGGGGGTGGTGGGGGAACAGGGGCCTGGAAACTCGAGGGTGGAAAAGCTAATTCGGGGAGACTTAGGGGCAAGGGAGGAAGTGGAATATTAAGGGCCTGGGATGCAGGGGTTTCGGGAGGAGGAATTGGTGGCTCTAAAGGAGAACATGGAGAAATCATTTTGGGGTCTGTGACTTAGGCTGAAAGATCGAGAATGGGAGAGAGGGGACAGATCCTCCAAAATCTGGTCACAGGGATGGAGAGTCTGACGCTCTTAGAGCTGAACTCCTGATCTGGGAGCTGAATTTGGGATTGCAAAAAAACAGGGCTAAAATCTGGAACCTTGGGAGCAGGGATTGAAGCTGACGCAAATAACAAGGAATCTGAGGGTTAAGGGGTCCTTTAATGTGCAAACAGACCTGCGATACAGAGTTGGGATGCAGAGCTCAAGGTGTGAGGCTTAGGAGGAGTTAACTTCTTTTCCTGGGCTAGTTTAGAAATTTAGGAAATTATGGGACACGAAAGCCCAGGCCTGGGGCAAGGCACCTAAAGCGTGGAATTCAGGACCCCTGGGCTAAAAACTGGGAGAATTTAGAATAGATCCCACCCCCTCGCATGTCAGACCCCAGTTTGGAACCTTAGAGCTGACCTTTGAGTCAGAGGTCAAAAGGACACTTGGCAGGGAAAAGAGCCTAGTTGTGGAGAAAGTCCTGAAATCGGGGCGCAACAGGAAGTCTTGTGGGCTGGAGAAGGCTCACAGATTGGAGGTCGTTGGGAGCCCCCATACGGCTGGGTAACAGGGTCGGACAGTAAAACGCGCCGAACCTTCCCGCAAAATGGCTGCCGCAGCGTACAGCCTTTCCCAAATCCCGCGGTAAGACTCGCAGCTCAAGTCCGCCCCTTTAACGATCACGTGACAGAGACGGGTGGCGAAAGAAAGGCCTTGGGAAAGACTGCCGCGAGAACCGAGTCCCGATTGGCAAGAGGCGCGTGAGGGGGCGAGGCCTTCACTGATTGGTCCGTAGTCGCGCGCCGCAACAGGGTTTGCAGGGGCTGGGCGGAGTTTTTCTGCTGAGGCGGGAACTCTATTGCCGTTTTTATTGGCAAAATCTGGGTCCGGGAACTAGCCTTACTCTGATTGGCCAAGCTACCAAGTTTCCGCGCAGGGGTTGGCTTGTAGATAGACAAAGGCGGGTCCAGAGGAGGAAGCTTTGTGGTCTGCACTCAGCGGCGTAGCAGGCACCGCTTGCGGGAGCTGAGTCTGTTTCGGTGAGTATTCTTCGGCACAAGCGGCCGTAGGCGCCTGGCGGCGGAGCGCTTGACGCCCGGGCGTTCCTGCGCCTCGTGTAGTGGGAACTATTTTTTTTTCTGCGCGAGGCTAGGGTTCGGCAAAGTCGTCCCGCCTGCCTTAACTGGCTCTTACATCCGGGCCATTTCTCCTGGGCCGGCCTTTGAGCGCGTGGGCCAGTGGGAATCGCCGCCTAGGCCTCTCCGCCTACTAGGTCGAGTAGAGCATCCTGGGACTCGTAGTAAACCTCACGAGATTTCCCTCACCACGCGGGGAGAAGCTGTGTGCTGCGTTTGCTTTGTTTTCCGAGCTGTGCTTCCCTCTTCCCTCGTCTTTACCTTACTTGACTTTCTCTTGGAAGGAAGATCCTTTAGCAGCCCGCTAAAGGATCCTTTTGTTAAGACAAAAGGATTTTCAGAAACCCAGGATTGAGTGGGACTTTTTCATTCTTTCAGCCCTACCTCAGCAGCTTACTCCATGGCAGTTCCCGAGACCCGCCCCAACCACACTATTTATATCAACAATCTCAATGAGAAGATCAAGAAGGATGGTGAGTTTTGGGGGTAGTCCGGACACCAGGCTATCCCGCACGAGCCTGCTCCCTCTTCTGTCCCCAGCATCCATGTCTCTTCCTCAGCCTTCTCCAGCCAAACTCTTTTAAGTTCGACCTTAGCACAGGCAGTGGCTTTGATATTTCCTCATTTTCTCTTACACTTTTCCCGTTAACCTGGTAACTTGCTCGTCTTTCAAGGTTTCAGCTTCAAGAGTCACCTCCTCCAGGATGCCTCCCCCTTCCCTTTTCCACCCACGTGCCTGCCTCTGACTTCCTAAAACCCTGAACCTCCCCAGTCAAGTCCTGATCTGGCTGTCAGGGGACTGTCTCTTTCCTGGTCTCCAGGAGGGTAAGGACTGCAACTGTTGATCACTGTCATGCCCTCAAGTGATTAACCCACAGTGAAAACGTTTCATTTCAAAATAAAGTGAAATGAACCGTGATGGTGGGTAACACTGGGTACCAGAGGCTGATACATAAATAATGGTTACATTTAACTTTCACAGCAACCCTGCAGGAAGGACCTATTGTTCCCATTTCTCAGATTAGAAACTGAGACTCCAGAGGGATGTGATTTGCCCAAGGCATACAGCAGGGAAACGTGCTTGAGCACACTGTATGGAATTCTGGTTAAGAACTCGATTCTAGATATGACATACTTTTTTCTTGTGCAAGTTATCACTTTTTATTGAACTTCATGTTTTGTATATATATAGGAAAGCTGGGCAAAATCTATGCACAGATGTTATGGGGAATATATGAGCTAAACTTCCATGCTTTTTTTTTTTAATGCTGCCAGGGGTCGCACAGAGTCGGACACGACTGAAGCGACTTAGCAGCAGCAGCCGTTAGTAAGGGTTGGATATAAGTGTTAGCTCTTATTCGCTCCTCAAGAAAACTGTTAGGAGAACTGAAGGAGCTTGCTGTCATTAAGTTGAGGTTACCGATAAAGTTGCTATTGAAGATAATAAACAAGCCATGTACATCCCTCATATACTGTTAGAGCATTGTGCCCGGCCAGTTCTCTGTGGAGCTGTGGACACAGTGGTGACTGAGACAGTCCAGGTCCTGACTTCATGGAACCACAGTCTAGTAGAGATAACAGATCTGCTCTCAGACAATGATAGCCCAGAGTAGCCATGGCCATAATTGGGGGAAGTTGAGGCATAGTAGTCAAGTCTGGGATTGGGCACTTGGAAAGAGGTATTCAGGTTCATAGAACAGGAGACATTTTGGGAAAGCCTACCAGGTAGAGGAAGCAGCATCTGTTACAATGAGGGAGACGAGTGACTAACCTAGACCAGCATGTGCAAGTGTCCAGGGGCAAAAGAGAGCCCAGGGCATTCTGGGAACCGTATGTACTGCAGTTTTCGGTGCCTTAGAGGCTGGTGATTCATGGAGAACATTCAGGCAAGCAGTGCACTCTAGCTCCTGATGCCTTGAGGGCTGGGTGGGGTGTTTTACTTCATCCTGAGGGCTTTGGGGATCCAGGCAAGGGATGCAGTTAATTGTGAAAGATCTTTCCAGCTGTGGAGGGTGAACTTGGTGGGCAAGAAAGGAGACAGGGGAGAGGCCCACACTTGGCCCTCAGGCCATGGGGATGGCAGGTGGAGACAAATTCAAAAATGCCATCAGAATTTTTGGCTGTTTGCTTCCCTCTTTACCCGATCCCCCTTTTCTTTCCTACTGTCTCTTCAACCGGGTATCTTAAGCTCATGTACCTTCTTTGCATAAGACTGGTACCCTTTCCTGGCTGTCCATTTGCTAGGGAGGTTTGGTGGTCCTGGGTTCAGATGGACTTGGGTCCTGGGCCAGTGACAGATCTTCTGAGAGCCTCTGTCCACATTAATAAAATTTGGGCAGTTATAATTGCTAACTTATGGAGTAGAGGTAAAAATTCAGTGAAGTTATTCCCAGAAATCATTTAATGCTGTGTTTATTCAGGCAAATGTATTTGGAGATTTGTGTGCTGGCAACTGTACTGTTCGGAGAAGGAAATGGCACCCTACTCCAGTACTTTTGCCTGGAAAATCCCGTGGATGGAGGAGCCTGGTGGGCTGCAGTCCATGGGGTCGCTAGAGTCGGACACAACTGAGCAACTTCACTTTCACTTTTCACTTTCATGCATTGGAGAAGGAAATAGCAACCCACTCCAGTGTTCTTGCCTGGAGAATCCCAGGGACGGGGAAGCCTGGTGGGCTGCCATCTCTGGGGTCGCACAGAGTCAGACACGACTGAAGCGACTTAGCAGCAGCAGCAGCAGCAATACTGTTCATTAGGGTTTTTTTTTTTTTTTTGGCTCAAACCAAGGGGCTTATGGGTTTTTAGTTCCCTGACCAGGGATTGAACCTGGACCCTTGTCAATAAGAGCACAGAGTTCTAACCATTGGACCACTAGGGAGTTCCCTCTGGGGATATTGTGATAAACAAATTGGATAGACTTACACCTCTTCAGAAAGAGGACCAAGCAAAAAGGAAACAAACATGATGTCAGGAGGTAGGAAGTGCCATGAAAGAAAAGCAAGCAGGTTCTCACCGTTGGGGGAGTGACACAAGGGGGCTCTTACCCCACCAGGGTGGTCAGGGAAGGCCTCGGTGGTAACATCTCTGCTGAGTCTTGGGTGACTGGAAGGAGGCAGCCATGTACACGTCAGGAGAAAGTTGCTCCTAGTGGAGGGAGCAGTCAGTGGAAAGGTCCTGAGGCAAGGTTGCTGTGACGAGCCTGAGAAAGGGCTGGGAGGCCAGTGTGGCTAGAGCTATAGGAATGAAGATGGGGTATGGGAAGAGATGAGGTGGGAGAAGTCACCAGGTCCAGATCAGAGGGGCTTGTGTCAAGGTGCTGGAGACAATGAGGGAAAGTCCTTGCAACTATTGAGCATTTACCATGTGCCCTCTGTATGTGTGACTCAGGTTCCCCTGCAGCGACCTTGTGGGGTAGGTATCGTGACTGCTGACCTACTACAGAGTCAACACACACAAACACCTGAGTGGTTCTAGACTGCTGTGGTATTGCTCAGTACTCTGTCAGTGGGCTGATGGTTTCCCTTCTGGGCTGCATTTCCTCTGAAAAGCGGAGCTCCAGCCCCAGGACGTGATACCCTGGCCTACAGTCACCCCTGGGTTTTTTTTTCTCCCCACTGCAGAGCTGAAGAAGTCCCTGTATGCCATCTTCTCCCAGTTTGGCCAGATCCTGGATATCCTGGTGTCACGAAGCCTGAAGATGAGGGGCCAGGCCTTTGTCATCTTCAAGGAGGTCAGCAGTGCCACCAACGCCCTGCGTTCCATGCAGGGCTTCCCCTTCTACGACAAGCCCATGGTGAGCACCGGGTGTGGAGGGTATGGGTGTGTGCCCGCACCAGGTGTTGCAGGCTGGATGGGTCTGGACCACTGTCGCCTGTAGTCCAGAGCCTTAGGGATGGGAGTTCCTCCTGTTGGTCCGCGGTATCCACTATTCACTATACTGGGGCAGTGGAGACACAGCAATCACAGGAAGTCCCAGCTCTGCCCTCGTAGACCCACGTGCCGCTGGAGAGACACGCTTGTCTCCAGGTGGCGACGACCTGAGGGGTCAGGGCTGGGACAGGCGAATGCACAGAACTCAGGGAGCCTACTCTCACCCAGTCTGGGAGTTTGCAGGGGAGCCTTTCTGGATGAGTAAGAGTTGTAGAAGAGTAGCTGAGAATGACAAATAAACTAAGAATGGGAGATAACCAGGAACCTGTGTAACTGAGGAAGTGAGTCAGGTTCATTCGGCAGAAGTAAAGGGTGGGAGATGGTGGGGTGGGCGTGGCCTGGAGAGTTGTCAGAAGTCAGGCTAAGGAGCTGATCCTGAAGGTGGACATGACTCCACGGTTGCCGGCAAACGGGAGTTGGTGATGGACAGGGAGGCCTGGCGTGCTGCGATTCATGGGGTCGCAAAGAGTCGGACACGACTGAGCGACTGATCTGATCTGATCTAATTGGGGAGGATGGATTCAGTTGTGGGAGGTGGGGTTCAGATGTGACGGTGAGGCTGGGTCAGGGTCCCAGGTCTGGGATAAGGGGTTACAGTGATGGCTAACACTGGGTACCAGGTGCGGATGTATAAATCATGGTTACTTGGGGCCATGGGATGGGAGGAAGTGGGTTACAGATGTTCAGTAGGCCTTGAACAGACGGGGGTTCTGTTGATCAGAGTCCCTGCGCTGATCCAGAATTCCTGCCATATCAATCAGTTCTTTTTCCCTCTGTTAGTTCTTTGAGTCTCACCTGATTGGAATATGCCTCCCTGAACCAGTAGGGTGGTGACAGCAAGTGTCAGTGCCTGCAGCTCCCAGGCAGGTCTCCACGTGGAAGACATTGGCCCCAGGTGCACCCTGGTGTCCTCACCTCCTTCCAGAGGGGCCTGTTCTCTGACTCCTTCCTGTTGTGTCCTGTTGTGGGTGTGTGAGCCCACAGTTGCCACGTCTTCCATTGCTTTTCTGGAGTAGCTGGAAATTCCCTTTTGAGGACTAAAAATCATAAATCATTTTATGTGGACCTTCCTCCCCTGCTTTTCTCTAACATCACTGCTTGAACCGTAGAAAGGGCTGAGCCACTGTGAGCTCTATCACAGAATGCTGTCAACTCTACCTGGAAAACCTCCACTGGAAACATAAAATTAAAAAAAACACACACAAAACCCAAACCTCCACTCCAAAAAAACCCTTCACTGATTCTTCCCACTCCTCCCCTGGTACCCGCCTAGTCCCAGCTGCGACCCTTCTTCCTGCTTTGACCCCCTGCTCCTCCCAGGCCTCTCTCTATCCCATGGTCACAGCGCTCCTTGGGAATCACAAATGAGAGCTCGTCATCCCCCCGCTATTACACTCTGTGACTCCTGGCTTGCTCAGGAAAAGACAGTCCCCAAGGCCCCCTGTTGGCACTGTGATGTTGCCTCTCTCCTCATCCACGTGGGCCTCCCTGCTGTTCCTTGAACACACCCCATACTCTAGGTCTTCGTGGCTTTTCCTTTGCTAGAACGGTTTTTTCCCAAGATGCCTGCGTGCCTCCCTTCCTCCCTGTCTTTATGCCAGCATTATCTCCCTGAGGTCTTTCTGGCTGCACTCTGAAAATTTCAGTTCTTCTCAACTCCTCACCTCCCCTTCCCCTGTTGGTTCACTTTTTGATCTCTGTCATATCTTCCCCAGTGAACTAATGCCAAGAGGGCAGGGCTTTTGTGTGATTGGCTCATTGCTGAATCCTCGGAGCAAATTTGGGTGCTCTGTAAACCGCTGACTGAGATTTAGTTTGGAGACTCGGTCTCGTGTGTGATGGAAATCCCTCTGTATAGTGCTCTTGTTCTGGCCTTGTTTCCTTGTACCCTGAGTGATGCTTGGGGCTGTCCCATCTTCCTATCAGAATCCCAGCATCCATTCCTGAGAGCTTGCTGCACGCCAGGCACTGTCTAGAGCACGTTTTAGCTCCTAGTCCTCCTGGTTGTCCTTTGGAGTGGGAAATACCTCAGTACCCATTTGACAGATGGGGACATTGAGGCCAAGGGATTTCTATGATGTTTCCCACCAAGCTCCAGGCAAGGTCTGATTTTGGCTCCTAAGTCCAGTCTCTTCCACCCTCTGCTCTCTGTTGGGCAGCGCATCCAATATGCGAAGACTGACTCGGATATCATTGCCAAGATGAAGGGCACCTTCGTGGAGCGGGACCGTAAGCGGGAGAAGAGGAAGCCCAAGAGCCAGGAGACCCCAGCTGCCAAAAAAGCCGTGCAAGGAGGGGCGGCTGCCCCTGTGGTGGGCACCGTTCAAGGGCCTGTCCCGGTAAGCCAGGGCCCACACACGCAGCCCTGTCCCCACCAGGTCTTGCTCAGCCATGGGCTGGCGTGGGGGTGCGGTAGGGAGAGGTATCCCCTTGGGGATCCAGGCATTCCCCCCACTTCCATTTTTTCTTGTGGAGATTGTGTGCCTATCTATAGGGGGACGAGTATGAATGATGGTATCTCCACTTGGAAATGTCTGACGTCTATGCCTCTCTTTCCGTTTTTCAGGATATTTTTCTGTGTGTCTCAGTCTTTTTTTTTCTCTCCTTGACCTTGATTTTGCTGTGTCTTCTAACCAGCTATTAGGATTGAAAAGAATTTCATTTAACAAGGTCACCAGATCAACATGGAAAAGTCAGTTTTATTTCTGTACATTAGCAACAAACAAGGATACGTCACATTGAAAAACACCTCCAAGGAAAGTGTGCAAGGCTGCCCACTGAAACGATAGAACATGGCTGAGAGAAATTGGGAGACTTAGTGCTATTAAGATGTCATTTCTCTCCAAACTGGTTTAAAGAGTCAGCTCTGTTCCAATCAGAATCCTGAGAGGGATTTGTGGGGACAGACAGGCTGTCTGTAAATGTCTGTGATGGCAAGGCTGGGGCCTGTTGTTCAGGAATGGTGTGGTATTGGCCTGAGGATGGGAGGATGGACAGTGGGGCAGAGTAGAGTCCAGAAACATGCACGTGTGTATGTGGTCGCTCTGTATGTGACTGAGGTCTCGCTGCTCTCCCGTGGTGAAAGGGCTTTTTCCCCTAGTAAATCGTACTGGACCAACTGGATATTTGTAAGAGGAGAAAATTAAGCCCCGCCTTGGCTACATATAAGTTAATTTGAGATAAATGGTAGACTTGAATGTGTCAGTTCCAGTAATCGAAGTTCTTAAAGAAAACAGAAGAATGTCTTTATGACCTTGGTGAGGCCATAAGAGTAGAAACATCCTGTTTTCTAAACAAGATACAGAAAGCATAAAGTACTAAAGAAAAGATGAATGAATTGTACCCACTCTGGTCTCCGAACCTTCTGATGGGTTGTCTTGTGTCCGTGTCCGTGTCTGGGCTAAGCTGCCCCACTCTTACCCTCTCCGCTATTGCTGTGCCCAGCTTTCCGTCCAACTTTGACTCTTCACATGGGGTTCAGCTCCTGTCTCCCCTGGGAGCACGTGCTTTTTGCCTTCAGCCTCTCTCCCTTCCCCTTGCTGTCACCCCCTTCCTGTGTCTTTGCATCAGCCCTGACCATCCCCATCCACCTCTGCCTTTCACCATCTGTTCTCTGGGCCTGTTTCTTTCTCCATAGAGCCTATTTGGCTGAGTTGGGTCTTGGTTGCGGCATGCGGGATCCTCCTGTTTTGACGCACTGACTTTCCAGTTGTGGTGTGCAGCCTTAGCTGCTCCGCAGCATGTGGGATCTTAGTTCCCAGATGAGGGATCAAACCCACGTCCCCTGCATTGCAAGGCAGATTCTTAACCACTGGACCAGGGAAGTCCCCATAAAGTTTTAGAGCAGTACAGTATGCTGCTTATAGTGTTTATTTCCACCCCTTTTAGTTGATAATGTTTATTTTTCTCCTTGTCTTTTTTTTTTTTTTTCCCCAGTAGGCCCCCAACTTTGTTCATATGTCTACAAGCAAAATTAGGCCATTCTGACTAATTGTTCTTTTTTGGGGTGGGGAGCCACATTGAGTGACATGTAGAATCTTAGTTCCCTAACCAGGGATTGAACCTGTTCCCCCTGCAGTGGAAGCACTAAGTTCTAACCACTGGACGGCTAGGGAATTCCTCTAACCAATTTTTATATGTTAAAAAAGTTTCTATTTATTTTTAAGTCCTTCTAATTTGATGTCCCCTGTGACCTTGGGCCTGATCTGCTCTGTATCCCTCTTTGGATGCTTTTCTTGCCTTTTCCAAGTCTGGGTCTTTTCTCTCTGTGTCTCATACCTGGGGTTTCCTGTAACAGCCTTTTCTTCTCTCTGCTTCCTCCCAACACTGAAAGCACACCTCCTCCCACCTGCTGGTGCCCCTCTCAGCCCTGCCCTCCTCTCCCTGCAGGGCATGCCGCCGATGACTCAGGCGCCCCGCATCATGCACCACATGCCAGGCCAGCCCCCCTACATGCCGCCCCCGGGCATGATCCCGCCTCCAGGCCTGGCACCTGGCCAGCTCCCGCCGGGGGCCATGCCACCACAGCAGCTTATGCCAGGACAGATGCCACCTTCCCAGCCTGTAAGTGTCTGGTCCTCCCGGGGTCTGTTATAGTCAGGAGACAGGAATGGCAGGCAGGGTGCTGTTTTAGGTTGGGTGGTCTCGGCAGGCCTCCCCGAGGAGGTGCTGTTGGAGGATGAGGATTTAGCAGTGGCGTCAGGCCCTGGGACAGAGGAATTGGTGTGTTTGCTGGAGCAGGTCAAGGGGAGGCTGGAGCGGGGGTGGGCTGCACCTCGGTTCACTCTGAACTTCTGCTGAGCACCCCCTTATGGGTGCACATGTGCTCCCTTGTGGCTTACAGTCCAGGGCACAGTAGGGTAGACAGGCAATAACACTGGGTATGTTAGGTGAAAGACTAGAAAGAATTCAGCAGGGCGGGGCTGGAGGGCAGGAGGGCCATAGATCCCCAACCAGCCTTACGGTCTCCTGTCACTCTCCTGCAGCTCTCAGAAAATCCACCAAATCACATCTTGTTCCTTACCAACCTGCCGGAAGAGACCAATGAGCTCATGCTTTCCATGCTTTTCAACCAGTAAGTGGGGCCTGTGGCTGGGCTGGGCCCAGAGGGTGGTGGCTGCACAGGGACAAGCCTCATAGAGTTCTGTTCGTGGAGCCCGAGCCTGTACAGGCGGGGACAGTGCCTGGAGGCCAGAAGGAGGCTGAGGCCGGCCCTGCAGCCGCCGGGTGTGGACGTCAGCAGTGGCCAGGATGGGCAGACTGTCCTCTGCCCTTATGGAGATGACTCCGGATCTCATCTTTCCAGTCTCTAACTTAGACAAAGGCGAGGTGCAAGTCGAGCAGCAGTGAGATGCCACTGAATGCTGGCTACACTGGAAGTCAGCCTGTTCAGACTGCAGGTGTGGGGTTGGGGGATGCTCAGCCCCTCAGGGATGTGGGTGGATGCGGGCCATTGCGTGGTGTAACTCCACTGTTCAGTCAAGTGCTCACTTAGATTTCTCTCGTGGCTCAGCAGTAAACAATCCACTGCTAATCCAGGAGATGCAGGTTTGATCCCTTGGAAAAGGAAATGAAAACCCACTCCAGCATTCTTGCCTAGGAAATGCCATGGACAGTGGAGCCTCGGGTCACAGAGTTGGATGTGATATAGTGACTAAAAAACAACACTGATGACTTTGCTCCTGACTGTATGAAATTCTAACATGCCCAAGGGGCTGGGTGGGGCATTCCTCATGGTGTGGTCAGGAGCTGGAGGCAGCCTGGGAGAAGGGCAAGTCAAGTGCAGGTGCTCGCAGTTAGAGGGAGCAGGATCCTTTGTACCCGGGTCGAGAGGAAATTTTGAGAAACTGAATGAAACAAAAATCATACTATTTAATATGCCATGTCCACAAAACAATGCACAGTTTCTAAGAATACTGATAGAAAAAGGATACCCGGTAATCCTGAGGATTTGTTGCCTAATGAGGAAGGAAGTAAGGAATGAGAAGAGGGAAATGAAACAGCAGATCATAAAAGCAGAGGGTAGTGGTTATTCTGGGGCTTCCCAGGTGGCTCGTTGGTAAAGAACTTGTCTGCCAGTGTAGAAGATGCAGGTTTGATCCCTGGGTTGAGAACATCCCTTGGAGAAGGGCATGGCAATCCACTTTAGAATTCTTGCCTAGAGAATCTCCATGGACAGAGGAGCCTGGTGGGCTACAGTCCATGGGGTTTCAAAGAGTCGGACTCAACTGAGCATGTCAACTTAGCACTGTCCCCATTTCGGGCTGGATGATCCTTTGTTATTGGGGCCATCTTCTGCATCATGGGGTGTTTAGCAGTATTCCTGGCCCCTACTCACTGGATGCTTGAATGTTTGTGGGGAGTGCCGAGGCTGGATCCCTGAGGTCTCTGCCTTTCTCTCAGGTTCCCTGGGTTCAAGGAGGTCCGGCTGGTCCCTGGGCGGCACGACATCGCCTTCGTGGAGTTTGACAATGAGGTGCAGGCAGGGGCTGCTCGAGACGCCCTGCAGGGCTTCAAGATCACCCAGAACAACGCCATGAAGATCTCCTTTGCCAAGAAGTAGCACCCTTTCCCCATGCCTGTCCCGGCCCCCTGTTCTGGGGCCACCCCCTCCCCCTTGGTTCAGCCCCCTGAAGGTAAGTCCCCCTTGGGGGCCTTCTTGGAGCCGTGTGTGAGTGAGTGGTCGCCACACAGCATTGTACCCAGAGTCTGTCCCCAGACATTGCACCTGGCGCTGTTAGGCTGGAATTAAAGTGTTTTTTTTTTTTTTTGTGGTCTGTTTTTTCACAACCATTTGTTTTTATTTTCTTGTCCCCGTGTTTCCCTTCCCTGCACACCAGAATATTCTTAGTGTTTGAGCAGCTCAGCACATTGGGGGATTGCAACCTTGGGAAAATACAGAATAGCGTAGGAGCACTGTCCAGACTTGTCACTTTTACTATTTTGGCAGCTTTCTGTTTTGTCTCAAATCAGAATTCAGGGAAAGAAGTTAAAACCCAGGCTGCCAAGTACAGTTGGGCAAGTTCTGTACTGCACAAGGATGCTGCTTTTAATGGAACACCATTCACTGTATAGACTCAGGTTGATTGTGATAATTTTCTGACATGATAGAGTGTTAAGAAAGAGGTTTTTCTTTACCTTTTTCTAGACAAAAATGCTTTCTCTCATAGCAAGAGTCTCCCAGAAACCACTCTAGGTACTTCAGGAAGAAAGGGAAGGAAAATGAATATTCATGTCATTGAAAGGATGGTAGGAATGGCAGTTTGGGTGGGAGATGCTGAGTTCAACTTTGCAGCCCCCGATTGAGCTGGAGTTCAGGAAGAGGCCCTGCTGCTGCACACGGGAGACAGCCAGGAGCTTCGGGCAGGTGGCTGAATCAGTCTCCCTCAGGTGCCGCAGCGGCACTGGGGGCTAGAAGATGTGGTTTCTGCCTGGACAGTTAACGTGCCCAGCTGTAGCTGGATAAGAAGGGGAGATTGAATGGGGGACCTTCCTTAGCAGTCTGTCACAGATCTGACTTGACAGTTTTTAAGTTGACTAAATATGCGTGTGTGTGTATAAATATATAGCTTAAAACCCTTTCTCACACCATATAGATAGGAAAATGAGATCCCTTGCCAGAAATAGAAAATTACCACAAAAATAAATACAATGAGGCAGTTTTAAATTCTCCCTGGATGTCTTTTCCCGTGTCAAGGCTCTGAGCCCCAGCATGCACCTACTCTGCTCTCTCCATTAAAGAGGAACGACTGTTGGAAACGCTGAAGACTTATGGCACCACATGCGCACTTCCTCCATGTAGGATCTGAAAGATGGAAGCGGGCGGGTGATTGTCATCTTCACTACATAAAGTTATTGCAGACAGCACATGGGAACATGGGGTCTCTGGACAGGCCCCCCCAACTCCCACGATAGACAACTGATGCCCCCACTCAGCTTCATTTTCTTCCTGAGCTGTGCACCCCACCTGACTTAGCAAGCACTCAGTAAATTCCACAGATAACTTGCCAAGTACCTAATACACACCAAGTACTGTTGTGGCATAGGATATGCAGTAGTGAATGAAATAGACAAGCTAATTTCAGATGTTGAGTTCTGATAGGAATAGAACTGACATAATGGGGTGATGGGGTGGTGGAGCTGGGGAGCAGTAATGGGTGATCAAGGGAAGCCTCGGGGAGGTGACATGGATAGAGCTATTTGACGCTTGCATGGTACTTGGTGCTGGGTGTTGCATGTGTGGAGATGGCTTAGGCCTAGTCTTTGACCAGGAGGAATCCTTCCCCACCCCAAGACTGTGTGTGTCCATCTTCTTCCCCTAAAACTAAAGTTTGGACTTGCTGGCTAGAGGTGAGAATACCTGAGGAACGAGATGGGTCTTCAGGCAAGTGAATCTCTGAAGTGTGGTTTTAGGCAGGAGACTTGAATTCACATCCTCTGCCACTGTTTCATTCTGGCCTTGGGCAACTGACAGCTCCAAGCCCAGTCGTGATGGGTATGGGCCTGCAGCCAGATCTAGCCTCTCCACTTACACTAACCTTGGACAAGTTCTTTAAGGCTCTGTGCTTCCATTTCTACCTAAAATGGGATTATGACAGTCCCCCTTCAAGTTGATGCAGGGTATGCATTTGAGCTAATTAAAAATATGCATGGTGAATTCTTTACTAAATAACTAGTATCCCAGATGAGAAAGGTGAGGCTCTGAGAGTAGCGCAGTCAGGAAGTGGTTTCTGAGAAGAAATAGTGATCGTGGTTGGACATCGCCTAGCTTAAGGCCCAACATATAATATTCACTTGAGAGCTGGGGCTATTTCTGGCAATCAAAGGGCTGCCTTGTTCTGCTGCCCCTCAGCACAGGAAATTCCAAGGTGGTTTTTCCATACTGGCTCCTCTTGTTCTGTCTCTGGGGACACAGCCGACGGGCCTAGGTGTCCAAGCCAACTCAGAAAAGATGGAATTGAATATTTTAACCTGCCTGTCTGGGCCCCTCTGTTGAGGGGGGTGACTTGTTACTTGGAGTGGCCTGGGCTGCCTTGGGCCTCTCTGGATATTTCCTTGTGCTGGCAACCCTCACCCTGTCCTTGAAATGGTTCTGCCTAGGTAGCAGCCTCTAGGTGGTGTGGGCGAAATCTGGGACTGGTTTAAGGAGGGGACCAGACCCAGAACACAGGTTTCCTTATGCTACTGCCGAGGGAGGGCAGGAGGAAACTGGAGACCCCATTCTTGCCTTAGCCACTGTCTTGCTCAGAGCCCACGATGGCTTGGTCCTTGGTGTTTCTCGGTGTCGTCTTGCTGTCTGCCTTCCCAGGGCCTAGTGCCGGGGGCCGCCCCATGCCCAAGCTGGCTGACCGGAAGATGTGTGCTGATGAGGAATGCAGCCGTGAGCCTTAGGGGTCGGGGGAAGGGGGGTTGTGGAGGGCTTGGGTTGCTAGCCTGTGTGGAGGGTGCCTTCACTCCCTTCTATATTCCTTCTCCAGACCCCATCTCCATGGCCGTGGCCCTTCAGGACTACGTGGCCCCTGATTGCCGTTTCTTGACCATACACCAGGGCCAAGTGGTGTATGTCTTCTCCAAGCTCAAGGGCCGAGGGCGGCTCTTCTGGGGAGGCAGTGTGAGTCTTGGGAGAACAGAGGAGGAAAGGGTAGAGAGCCGGGGTGGGAGTGTACCCTACTTTTTTACCTACAGGGCAAATCTGAGGGAGTGAACTGAAATAGAGTCGGCAGTGGGTGGCTGCTGTGATCCACTCTTTTTCTTTCTTTAGCAATTATTTGGGCATGTCCTGTAGTGCCAAATTGCTGTAGACACCGAAGGTATGATAAAGAATGACGCTTTTATTCTAATGGAGACAAGCCATCAAAATACCAACTCGTGTGCTGCTTTAAGAATTAGTATAAAGTGACTGGGTGACTAATTCACATGGGGTGGTCAGGGAGGACTTTCTAGCAGGCGACTTTAAGCTGAGATTGGACTGACAAGGATGGAGCCAGCTAAGTGATCAGGGAGGAGCAAGTGCACAGGACTTGAGCAGGAAAGAGCTTGCCATGTTCCCAGACCCCGGCTTTTAACTCCTTCCCCAGGTTCAGGGAGATTACTATGGAGATGGAGCTGCTCGCCTGGGCTATTTCCCCAGTAGCATCGTACGTGAAGACCAGACCCTGAAACCTGCCAAAACCGATGTGAAGACAGATGTGAGTATCTTGGGGGCTGGCAGGAATCTGGAGGGAGGACCTTTGGGTTGCAATGACAGGCAAAGATGCTCCTAACCTCGGCTCCCTGGCAGCCTAGCTGCGTGTGCTGGAACAGACTCCCTGCCTTTTCTTATCTGAAAGATGAGTGATTTCTAAATCCTAGTTTGAGAGCTGCAGAGTTGAGGGCTCCAGGCTAATTTGCATAGCACTTGTGCAGCCAGACCTGGTCCCTGAGGCTGCAGCATTTGCTAAAACCACTAGATCCTTTGTGGTGTGACCACTGATTTTCTCCCCACTGTTTCCCCTTTCTCTTTTTCAGATATGGGATTTCTACTGCCAGTGAGCTCAGTCTATGCTGTCAGTGCTGTTGTTTCTCCCCGACTTTGTGCAAATACATCAGCCAAGTGCAAACTGGGTATCTGTGGTCTTTGTGGTGGGGATCTAGAAAAAAATGTTTCCCCCAGGTTTCTGAATCTAGCCAATCAACCCACCAACTGTGGTGACAAAAGTGGTTGCTAGGCAGAGTTTCATGGACTGAAAGCTCTGCTCCAAGCTCGGTCGAGTTGGGCTCCTAAGATTAGCTATTACAGACAAATAAATGAGAAGATGGAATAACTGAACAGCCAAATTGGGGGATTATAGTGTCCTCTCTAGACCAATAGGAGAACTATTGAACTGTTGGGAATGAGCCAATGGGACCATGAGGAAGACAAATAATAGAGCAGAGGTTTTCTGGGTTCTCTTGGAAGATTTTCCTCAAAGGGAGGTACGAAGTTAATTAGTGTGTACCATCCCAGTTTTCATCCTTCCTGCCTCTGAGATCAGTACTCCCAGCTCAAGGTAGTTCCTCTTCCAGGCTCTGTCAATCTTACACTTACCCTTCTTTGCATCCGTATCCCCGCCCCCACGTCCGCTTCTACCCAATCTGGAATCGACTCTGCCCCTGGGCTCCTGACCAAATCCGTTTCTGAGCTGGGCGAAGCATCTGTGGCACCACCAATCGCTCGTCTTGGTCCCGCCTGCTCCTCTCACAACCAATCTACGCCTTTGTCCCGCCCCTTACCTGCCGAGTCCTCCAATCCCGGCCTTGGGGAAGCGTTCCCTAGTATCCCGCAGCGTTAGCGGGTCGCGCCGGAGGGGGGTGGAGGCGGGGGTGGCGGCGCCGGCCCCGGGAGTAGGAAGGAGCCGGGGCTGCACCCCGAGCAGAGCGGCTGCCAGCCGAGGAGCAGGCGCGGCCGTGTCGCCATTTTGCGGCCCTAAGCGGCCGCGACCAAGTCATGGCTGAGACCTACGGTGAGGGTGGTGGGCGTACGCTGGGTCTGGGGTCTGGGCCCAGGAAGGATGCGGCCTGTGTATGGGGCGGGGCCTTATATGTCAGGGGGCGGGGCCTGGTATTATGGGGCAGAGCCTAGAGGATGCTGGGAGGGGTTTAGTGGGTCTGAGGCTGGGCTTAGTTAATTTGGGCGGAGCCTGAGGGTCTAAGGTGTGGGCGAAATCTGGGGCGGGATTTGAGGAATGCAGTGAGGACGGGTCACGGTAGACTTTGAAGGAAAGGGTGATCCTTACTGTGTCTGGGCGGAGCCTGAGTGGATGGGGCGGAGCTGACTGTGAATGGCAAGGATCGAGCTTGAAGGGCTGGGGGATACTTAAGGGATGCTCTGGACCCTGGGATTACCCTGGGAGAGGGCCGGAATGCGGTTGCGGGTGAGTTGTTCTTTAATTAGCGGGTGGGACTAGCGGCAAGGGGTGGGGCTTAAGCTTGAGACTAGAAGTAGTGCTTCGGACTGCGGGAGGGAAGGAGAGACAGAGTTGGAAAATCCGGATGTATGGATGGGTAGAAAGTGGGAGAACAGGGTGCAGTAGAAAGAACAATGGATTAGGAGTCAGAGGGAGCTGCATTCATTCAACGAATAGAGAAAAGCCGAGGGAACAATGCAAAGACGCTGAGGTAGGAAACAGCTTGTCATCTTCACTGAGTAGACTGCAGGCTAGAGGCTGGAGTGCAGTGAATGAATCAGAAAGTGGTAGGAAGCGAAGTTGTGGGGCGGGGTGGGGGTGGGGGAGCAAGGACAAAATTGTAGTCCTTGATAAAATGGTTTCAAGAGGCTTTAGCAAAGTAATAGTTACCTGGACTCTGGAGCCAGTTGGTCTGGGTTTGAATCCCAGCTGTACCTAGCAGTGGGATCTTGGCCAAGTCAGTTAACCTTTCAAGACCTCCGTTTTCTCATCTGGAAAATGGGGATAATTATTAGTATACCTCCCTCACAGAGCTTTCTTGAGGATTAAGTGAGTTGTTGATGTAAGTAAAGACCTTTACTTCTGCTGGGTATGTGGTAAGCACTCTGCAAGAATTATCTGTAATGGTTGTTACCCACAGTTCTGTATCTGCTTGTGTCTGTTGTGTCTGTTTCTGTCCTGGTAATTGTGATGTTCTCCTGGTTTCCATATTTCCATGTCTTTCTCTCCGAATGGGTTTTTCTTGAATTTGGCTCCATCCGCTCAGACTTCCTCTTCAAATTCCTGGTGATTGGCAGTGCAGGAACAGGCAAATCATGTCTCCTTCATCAGTTCATTGAGAATAAATGTGAGTTTCTGGGAGTGGTTCTGGGTGCACTAAACCATGGACAGGGCCGTGGTGGGGGTAAGTAGGCAGCTGTTGGGCAGGGGTGGGGCTGGCCTTAGGTACAACTTCAGTGCTGGCTGCCAGGTCCTTACTTTGGTATACACTCTTTGCGAGGTCCTCCTTAAGCCTCAGTCAACCCAGCAATGAGAATGGGTTTGCATAGGCCTCGGAGGACAGGGAATCCTCTGAGCGCCCTCCTGTCTCTTCTCTCCCTCCCACTCCCAGTCAAACAGGACTCCAACCACACAATTGGCGTGGAGTTTGGATCTCGGGTGGTCAACGTGGGTGGGAAGACCGTGAAGCTACAGATTTGGGACACAGCTGGCCAGGAGCGGTTTCGGTAGGTGGGCTGGGCTCCCAGTGAGAAAGCGTGGGGGAAAGGGGAGGAGACAGGAGGGAAAGAGGCATGCAGAGTTACCTGGAAACATAATGACAGGAGCAAGGACCCACTGAGAGTGTGGGCAAGGTAGCGAGAGAAGGCAAGAGAGACTGTGATGAGCAGGTCCCTCTAGTCAAAGAAAGAAGGTGTCTTGAAGAGAGGATGGCAGACAGACAAAAAGAGATTGAGAAGGAAGCATGAGTGAGAGGGCCAGGGAGGGATGACCGACCCTAGTGAGACCCTGTGGGATAGACCCATCTGGCTGGAAGGATGGAGACTTGTCCCCAGGGAGCAATAGGAGAGGAGGAGATGCTTGGGGTGGGGCAAGGAGCAGAGAGTAACTGAAAATGACTGAAACAGAAAAGGAAAGTTGAGAGGTACAGACACTTAGGAAGGGAGAAAAAGAGACTGAGAAGAGAGGCAAGATTAGGATACTCAGAGGTGAGAGACAAAGACAGGGAGAATGGGACAGGAGTGGCCAGAGAGATGGAGAAATGGATGTTTTGGGGGGACAGGGCAATGTGGAGGGCTCAGCACACAGTATGTCTTCAGGAAATGTCTACAGAAAAGGTGATAGTCACGTGGAAACCCTGAGTGAGAAATAGCCAGCAGAGAGAAAAGAGGAATCCAGCTTCTGGGAAAGGGTGGTCCCTGGTCAGCACTGAGCAGCTGCTGAGTTAATATTCATGCGAGAGTTCATTGTGTGAGCTGCCCAGAGACAGAGAGAGGATGGAGGAGAGAGAGGGTGTGCAACTGCGCCAAGATGGCAGTAAGTGTTCTGTAAATGGTTGTGATGTGATTGCACGAATTCCGGAGGGATCCAGCCTGGCGACACAGTGAGAAGCAGACAGTTAACCACCCTGGGAAAGGGTGTGGGGCTGTTAAAGATACATACACATACAAGAGACAGACAGAATGGTACATACCAAGGAGGAGATGCAGAAAGACAGGGACATAGACAGAGTCAAAAGTAGGGGGAGGGAGTTCCCTGTTGGCCCAGTGCTTAGGATTGGCACTTTCACTGTTGAGGTCCCCCGGTTCCATCCCTGGTCAGGGAACTAAGATCCTACAAGCCACACAGTGTGGCCAAAGACAAATGGTAGGGAGAGACTGTGACAGAGGCAGGCAGCCAAGATAAAGATTGAGGGAAGTAGGCTACCAGTGGGAGAAACTGTAGTGAGACCCAGACCATGGCCAGGTTTGGGAGGAGGGGCCAGCAGTACACAGGGGCCTCCGAACCACCAGTCTCTCTCCGCAGAGGGGGGCAGTCTTGGGGCAGACCCCAGCCTTGGGGGTGACTGAGTCCCCCTGGCTCCACAGGTCGGTGACACGGAGTTATTACCGAGGGGCAGCTGGAGCCCTGCTGGTATATGACATCACCAGGTGGGTACACGGAGCGGGCGGGGGTGGGGCCCAGGCTGCCCCCCTGCCGCTGCACCTGCCTCCCTCCTGGCTCCCTTTTCGCAGCCGGGAGACCTACAACTCACTGGCTGCCTGGCTGACGGATGCCCGCACACTGGCCAGCCCCAACATCGTGGTCATTCTCTGTGGCAACAAGAAGGACCTGGATCCGGAGCGTGAGGTCACTTTCCTGGAGGCCTCCCGCTTTGCCCAGGAGAACGGTGAGGGCTAGGTCGCGGATCAGTGGGGCAGGGGACCAGCAGAGGGATGGGGGGCATTCAGGGAGAGCCTGTGAGAGCCCCCTAGCTCTCTGTGGCTCTGCCTAGCAGGGCAATGTGCAACTTTAGAGGTCTGCGTTCAAATCTGGTTGTTGGCCATGTGTGGGCTATATGACCACTCTGTTTCCCCATCTGGAAAAATGGGTGCCCCCCTGGACCACCTCCCTTAATTACTGCACACTCTGCTTCACAGATGGTTAAAGGGAGGTGGTTCAGGGGAACTCTCTGCACGGCTTGGATGAATGGGTGCTTCATGAATGCTGGCTGCTAAGAAGGTTTCAGCCACCATGGGGAGGCAGCCTAGAATATTGGTGTAAGGTGGGGACTGCAAACTCTGATGGCCATAGGGGACAGGCACATTTTGTGAATAAGGGAGAAGGGGCAGGGGAGACCCTCAGGTTAGCAGGCACTGACATTAGGGGAATGGACAAGATTGACAGCCACACTGAAAGGTATGCAAGTACATTATCATCAAAAAGACCACAAATAACAAATATTGCCAAGGGTTTAGAGGAAATAACCCCCTGGTATGCTGTTGTTTGGAATGTACACTGGTGCAGCCACTTTTGAAAACAGTATGGCAGTTTCTAAGAAAACTAAAATTGAACTGCCACATGACACAGCAATCCCACTCTTAGGTATATATCTTTAAAAAAACAAAAAATGGATTCAAAAAGATACCCCAATGCTCATAGCAGTATTGCTTATAATTGCCAAGATATGGAAGCAACCTCAGTGTCTTATCAATGGATGAATGGATAAAGTGGTATATGTACACAATGGAATACTATTCAGCCATAAAAAAGAATGAAATAATGCCATTTGCAGCAGCATTGATGGGCTTGGAAGGTATTGCTAAGTGAAGTAAGTCAGAGAAAGATAAAATATTGTTTGGTGTCACTTATATATGGAATCCAGAAAATAAACTAGTGACTACAACGAGAGGTATGCAGGTCTAAACTCATTTGAAAACATTGTGTTGGCCCACATCTGCTGACTTAGGGTCTGTCCATGTTCCTTCTTTTTTGTAACCTCTAGGTTTAGAGGATTTGCTATCAGAAAGATGTGGGTTTGAATGCTGGCTCTGACTTACTGTGAGGCCTTGTCACATGAGTAATGGGTGGACTATGAATGGGGCCTGTGCTAGATGGTGCTGGGAATACAGTGATGAAAACAGCCCTGGGCCCAGCTCTCATGGTCTCACAGCCTGGGGCGGAGGGAGGAGGACCATTTCCAGAGAGTGACAGCTCAAAGAGGTCAGGGCTGGGAAGGGGGAGGCGAACAGGTCAATGAGAGCCCAGGGGAGGCACCTGATTCATCCTGGGAAGTCAGGAGGACTTCCTGGGGGAGGAGATAGGAGCTGAGTTCTGAGAAGAGCTCAGTAGGTACCTGGGGAAGGGGGCTTTCATGGCAGGGAAACACATATACAGAGGCCCAAAGTGAAGGCTTGAGGGACAGAATGAGAGGTAGCAGGTCAGAGTCTGAGTGGAGGTTGGGGACTGACTGAGGCCCTGACTGTCTTGAGTGTCTGTCCCCCTGCCCCCTCCAGAGCTAATGTTCCTGGAAACAAGCGCTCTCACGGGTGAGAATGTGGAGGAGGCATTCCTCAAGTGTGCCCGCACCATTCTGAACAAGATTGACTCAGGTGAGACCCCCAACTGACTGGACTGGGAGTGGAAGGAGAACCCAGAGGTTTCCAGGGACTGGTCCTGACCTCTCCTCTCCTTCCCCTCAGGTGAACTGGACCCCGAGAGGATGGGCTCTGGCATTCAGTACGGTGATGCCTCCCTTCGCCAGTTGCGGCAGCCTCGGAGTGCCCAGGCCGTGGCCCCTCAGCCCTGTGGCTGCTGAGACCTGCAGAGTCAGGTGGGATTCTGGGGACCTGGGAGCTGCAGGGCTGGTCTCCCAGCAATGGGGAGGACAGAGCAGAGACAGCGACATAGAACAGGAGACACAACCAGGAAGAAGGGCCATCTTCCCAGACACAGGAGATCCACCCATTCTTCCTTTTCCACTGCCAGCTCTCTGCCCTGCATCTCCGACCCTCCCATTCATAATTCCTCAAATGTCTGTTGAGCACCTACTATGCACCAACATGGGGGATAACAGCAATGGGGAAAACAGACAAGAATGCCTGCCTTCGTGGAAGAGACAGACAATAAATAAGACCCAGGAACAAACTATATAACAGCCAGAGAGATAAAAGCTATGGAGAAGAATCAAGGAGGGTGGGGAGGTAGAGGAGTGGACGGTCAAATGGGATGATGAAGGGAGGGCTCACTGAGAAGGTGACATTTGAGCAAAGGTTGTGTGGGGACCTGGGGGAAGAGTGTTATAAGCAGAAAGAAGAGCCAGTGCAAAGGCCCGGAGGTAGAGTCCTCCCTCCCCTGGGTGAGGAAGTCAAGGCCACTCCAGTGTGGCTGCAGTGGAGTGAGTGGATGTGTGTGTGTATGTGAGTGTTGGTGGGTAGGTGAGCAGAAGATGAGGTTGGGGTGGGGGAAGCAGATGAGTGAGGGCCTCGTGGGCCACGGGGAAGGCTCTGGCTTATACAAGCAGAGAGGGGACAGGATCTGATTCAGGTGTTCATAGGGCCCCTCTGGCTGCGGGGGGGTGGGGTGGGTGGGGGGCAAGGGTGGTTACCCAGAGACCAGTGAAGAGGCTACTGCAAAGTCAAGACTGTGGTGGACAGGACCAGGGTAGGGGCAGAGGAGGGGTTGAAAGGTGAGTTAGGTTAGATCATCTTTGCCTCCAGGCGTGTCCCCTCTTGATGTAATCGCTGGGTCTTCCTAAAGCACAAATCTGCTTCTTTCCCTCTGTTCTTCTAGAAACCTCCCCCGCCTCCTCCAGGAAGCTTTGCTTGTTCCCCTATGCTTGGTCCAAAGTCCTTGGCAGGCTTGAAAGACTTGGTCCCATCCTCACCTCTCTGTGGGTGACTACATCTTGATAGTTCTTGTCTCTTTGCTTCAAACCCACTCGCCGCCACCCCCCACCCCCAGCCATTGGCAGCTCCAGGATGGCCTTGGAGCAAAGTGGTTAGAGCTTGGACACAGGTCCTTTGAGAGCAGGGCCAACATAATTTCCAGATGAATGGATTTGAGAGAGATGAGTCAAGCGTGAGCTCTTGGGGCAGGGCTCCTTTCCTTCCAGGCCTCTGCATCAGCCGTGCCTCTCCTATCTCCCTTCTCAGGCCAACTCCCATTCATCATCAGGTCTCTGCTAAAATGTCTCTTCCCAAAAGGGTTCACTCTCTCTAGATGGGCAGTCTCACGACTGCCCCTCCTTTTTATTATTATTATTTCCTTTTTTTGGCTATGCTGAATGGCTTGTGGGATCGTAGTCCTCCAACCAAGGATGGAACTCTCGCCCTCGGCAGTGAAAGCGCAGAGTCCTAACCACTGGACCACCAGGGAAGCCCCTGTCCCTCCTTTTTAAAGTGTTCAACTCTGTCCCCTCCATCGTTAGTTATGGTGTTTGTCTCCCCCATCTGAGAAGGTGACAAATCACAGACTCCAGAGCTGGGCTGCCTGCATTTATACTCCGACTCTCACTGCATAGTTGCGTGACTGTCGGCAGATTAATGCCTCTGGGCCTTGGTTTCCTCATCTGTAAGTGGGGCTAATAATAATACCTACCTCAAATGAGTGTTGAGAAGATTAATTAAGTCAGGTCATGTAAAGTGCTAAGAACAAGGCCTGACAGTCAGTAAACTAAGACTCAATAAACTAAAGACTGTTTATTTTTTTTCTTCTTATCCAATTTAAGGACTCTGGGCTGTGTAGAAACAGATGGGTGTGTACTCTTCACCTTAGGACATAATTGGAGTCTGTTTCAGGGTTTTCTCAGTGAATCAAATCTAATAAGAGTGCATTTTCAAACTGTTGATTGCAATCTACAGGAGGAAATACACTTTGTATGTTGTTCTAATGCAGTCACACACATATTTTCTTCATACTAATATTCTTAAAACAGAGGTGAAATTCACATAAATTTAGTTATTTTAAAGTGTACAATTCAGTGGCATTTAGTACACTCACAAGGTTATGAAACCATCACTTCTGTCTCGTTCCAAAGCAATTTCATCATTCTAAAAGGAAACCCCATACCCATTAAACATTCACTCCCTGTTCCCCCTCCAGCTTCTGACCTACACCCACTTGCTTTCTGTGTCTATGGACCAACATTATTATGTATGAAGTACTCTGGTACTTTTTATTTTATTCTATTTCAATGAAAAATTGCTCAAGGCCCACCAAACTGATTTCCCACCCCACTAATGCAGTTGTGCACACTGGAATCACCTGGAGAGCTTTAAAAGCTACTGATGCCTGGCCTTACCCCAGAGATTCTGAAGTGATCTGGGTATTTCTAGAAGCTCACAGGTAATGCTGTCTTCAGATAACCACAAAGCAAGAACTGATTGTCAAATATATCTCTGACTTGGAAAACACTGGAATGAGACCTAGAGTTGAGGTAGTCCAGGAACACAGAGGAATGAGACCTAGAGCCAGGGTGGTCCAGGAACATAGAGGAACACAGAGATACAAAGGTGGGGACACAGAATGTAGACACCGAGACACCCCTCTACAGACTCAAGGAGCCAGCTCTCTGAGGCAAATACACAGGGGAATGCGGGTGCCCTCAGAGTGAGAGCCGCACATTACCTGCAGACAAGAAACAGAAAGTCAGAAAATGTAGCAGGTTAGGGAGAAAAAGTATAGACAGAAGGGCACAGATAGGAGGGCAGGAAGATACCCATAAAGGAGACAAAGCTGCAGCTGACAGACCCGGGATCCCCCCAGTTCACCACACACTTTTCTTGCAGCTCACCTGCTCTCCAGGACCAGCCCTGTCCTTCCATCTGGGGCTCAGACACAGGCCCTGGGAGGCTGAGCCCCTCACCTGCCCTGGCCCCAGAGAAGCTGCCCTGCCACCGGTCTCCCTTCCCTGGCCTGGTGGGGCCTGGCTGAGGGGCAAGACTGAGCCATGGGGGAAGGGGGATTCTCTCCGTGCCTGCTGCTGATTCCTGTCTTGGCTAACCCCTGTTTTCCCTGAACCCCTAACTCCTCTTTGAGCATACTCAGAGAGTTCACAAAGCCTGAGACCAGGGCCATTTGGCCTCAGCATCCCTGGCCCTGCCATTGCGAGTACGTGTTATTTATTACCTGGAGGCCTGTCCTGTTCCAATGCCCCCCCCCCCCCATAAAGCATTGTTTACACCTGTGTCATAGCCTCTGTCATTTTGGGGTGGTGGGGAGGGAAGGGAGGCAGATGAGGTCCCTGATTATGTTTGGAGTCCATGTTTCAGGCTTGGACATGGTGTGGGGGTCCACCATGACTTGATGGCTCAGGTGTCTGTTGCGGAGAAGTTTTGCCCACATATGTAATACGAAGGTCCCTCTGTTTGTGATGGGTGTGATGGGATCTGTAGAAATGGGTGCCGCTTGTGTGTGTGTGTGTGACACTTTGCTTGTGAGTGCTCTGTGCCCTTGGTGATTGTGTCTACAAGGGTGGTGTTGTTTGGGACACCAAGACCAGGGAATGAGAATTCTGGCCTGGGGGTGAGCCCTGGGTCTGCCCAGGGGGTGATACTTATGCATTTCTGATGCCTGAAAGTCTGAGGCAGTGTCTAGTTAGTGCTTGACTGTGCATATGTGCCCCTGAGATCTGTGTGTGTTTTGGTGTGTATTTGGCTCTGTTGACACACCTGCGTGTGACCATGAACCCTGTGTGTGCCCCTGAAGACTGTGTGGTCTTTTGTACTACCCTAACCCCCAGGCATACTTAAGATCAGTGTGTTACCTCCTGTGTCCAGGTGGACCGGTGACACCTGCACGGGCTCTGCCAGGGACTGGTGCCACCGACTGAGGACACTCCCCAATGTTCCATCCCCCCAGGCTGGCCTTAAACCCTGCTCCAGGGAGGCCCGAGGCCCTGCTCAGCCTGGGGGCTGGTGGAGGGGGCGGGGCATTTAAATGACCTAATCTGCATTTTATCCCCCTAGGTCAGGCCGTCTAGACCGTTCAAAAGACTCTTGGGACAGTCATGCAAATGTCTTCTCTGGCTTTCCTAGCTGGTTTTATTCGGACTCCACACAGTTGTCCCGAAGAGGCAGGGCAGAACGGGTCAGAATCTGCACATCCCTTCTAGTCCTCTCTCCCGTCTCTCAAGGACGTTCCGCTTTTTTCTTCTCTTTTATAAAATGTCCCTATGTAAATTACTGGCTGTCGTGCAAATTTACATACATTTCCTATTTGCCCAGACGCTTCTCAGTCCTAATCTTGGGCTGTGAGAAGGAGGAGCTGTCCATGTTAATAACATCCATGATCTACATGCCACTCCCAGACTCCCGCTACTCATCCTCCCGCAGCGTTCTCCGCTCCAAGGAGACAGGCCGGCCGGTATATGTAAATAGGCTAATTTACATGCCCCTCCCACTCGCTTGGCATAGTATACGAGCCCCCTCCTCCTTCTCCCTAGCGGGCCCTTGCTAACTGCGTTCCTCCTCGCGCACAAAAGGGGCGGGGCAGAGGGGCTCCCAGAAGTCCGGCGTCACCGTCGGATCCATTTATTTCCCCTTTCTCCTGGGAGAGGGAGTTCGGGACTCCGTCGCCCCGCCCCGCGCGGCTCGCGCCTGCGCCTGTCCGTCTCCTCCGCCCGGACGCGGTCACGTGTCCACCGGGCGAGGCGGGGGCGGGGCGTCGCGGGTGGTGGGGGCGGGGTATGGCGCGCTGTGCGGCGCAGGGCGGCTGGCACAAACGGCGGCGCCGGGGCCGGAGGAAAAAGCTCGGTGAGGAGAGCCCGGGAAGGGACGGGAACGAGGCGGAAAAGGAGTTGGAGGTCCGGCGCCGGCGCGAGCCGGGCGCGGTGTGGGGGGGCGCGCGCCCGGCACTGTGGCGGAGCGCCGCGACCCCGGGGAGGGGGAGGGGAAAGGGGGGGAGGTGGGGGGTGGGGCGTGGGGGGAGGGAGCGCGCGCCGGGCACGTCGAGCGCCGGCCGTTGGGGGTGTTGGGGTGGGAGCCGGGGGCGCGCGTCGGGCGGAGGGGGGGGGAAGGGGGGAGGGGACACGGGGTCCCAGCGGTCCCTAGGCCTTGCCTTCGTGTCCTGCTGCGCCCCGAGGGGCCTCAGGGCCCGCACCGAAGGGACTTGGGAGGGGGGCTCTTTTTCCCCCCCTCGTCCTGTCCCCGAGTGCGTGAACCCTCCTCCACCTTTCTCTCTGTCGCCGTGGACCCTGCTCCCACGGCTCCCTTCCGTCTGTCCGTCTCAGGACCTCCCTTCCGTCTGGGTGTGTGTCAGCCCCTAACGGGCTTTCCTCCTGTTGGGCTCGAGTCGACCCCTCCACCCGGTTCTGCCCGGCTGTCTCAGGCCCTCTCCTTCTCCGCTCTGTTATTTTTTGTTTCGGGACACCCCCCCCCCCCCCCCGCCAGTTTTCCACTGTCCGTAGATCCCCACCTTCCTTCTGTGTTTTCCAGGCTGATCCGCCTCCCCTCCCCCCAGCCCTGCCCGTTTCTAACTTCTAGTTCCCACTCCGCCATCCTTTTCTACTAAGAGTCCCCTCCTTTACTTTTTTGTTTGTGGGTCTGTGTCTGAGGATGTATCTCACCCCACTGACAGATGCAGACCTCTGTCAGTGGGTCACCTACACAGCCTCACTTCTCCAGCTGTCCCGTTTATTGCCCCTTGTCTCTTCCTGACTCCCCCCAAGCCCCAGAGTCTCCACCGCCCCACCCCCTCTCCCGCCATGACCTCAGGTTTTGGGGTCTTTGTAGCTAAGTGTGTCTTGCTCTCTACTGCTCCTGCCACTGCCCCCACTCCCCTCCAGTGCACTTGCCTGTGTAGCTTTTCTCACCTTCCTTTTTTTTTCTCTCCAGCCACTGTGACAGGTCCCTTCCCAAGCCCCTAGGGACAGCAGAGGACTTGGGGACCAGCAAGCACCCCCAGGGCGAGAGAAAGCCTCTACCACCTGCCCTGCCTCATCCTGCCCCACGCCAGGCCCAGCCGCCCCGGCCCCCGGCTGCATCAAGTGGAGGAGGAGGAGGTGGAGGAGGGTGGCACCATGGGCCTGGGCCGTGCCCTCCATGCCCGGGGGATGAAGACACTGCTGCCATGGACAGCCCGTGCCAGCCCCAGCCCTTGAGTCAGGCTCTCCCTCAGTTGCCGGGTTCGGTGTCAGAGCCCTTGGAGCCTAGCCGGGCCAAGATGGGGGTGGAGAGTTACCTGCCCTGTCCCCTGCTGTCCTACCACCGTCCAGGAGTACCCACTGAGGCCTCGGCGGGGAGTGGGACCCCCAGAGCCACAGCTACTTCCACCACAGGGAGCCCCCTTCGGGAGGGCTTCGGTGCCCAGGATGGCGGCGAGCTGCGGCCCCTGCAGAGTGAGGGTGCTGCGGCACTGGTCACCAAGGGGTGCCAGCGGCTGGCAGCCCAGGGCGCCCGGCCTGAGGCCCCCAAACGGAAGTGGGCAGAGGATGGTGGGGATGCCCCCGCACCCAGCAAGCGGCCCTGGGCCAGGCAGGAGAACCAGGAGGCGGAGGGGGAGGGCTGCAGCAGTGGCGGTGGCGAGGCCAGCGCCGGGCTGAGGGAGGAGGTGCTGCCCACGGCGCCCGAGCGCCTGGCCCTGGACTACATTGTGCCCTGCATGCGGTACTATGGCATCTGCGTCAAGGACAGCTTTCTGGGGGCGGCCCTGGGTGGCCAAGTGCTGGCGGAGGTAGAGGCCCTGAAGCGGGGCGGGCGCCTGCGAGACGGGCAGCTTGTGAGCCAGCGGGCTATCCCGCCACGCAGCATCCGTGGGGACCAGATTGCCTGGGTGGAAGGCCATGAGCCAGGCTGTCAAAGCATCGGTGCCCTCATGGCCCACGTGGATGCCGTCATCCGCCACTGTGCTGGGAGGCTGGGCAGCTACGTCATCAATGGGCGCACCAAGGTGAGGCCGCAGGGACCTGCTGTGAGGGGTGGTGGTACGGGGGCCCCCAGGCACTTGGACACCTGTTCTGAGCATCAGTCGGTTTGGGGACAGGCTTCTGGGGTCACAAAAGAGTTTAGGCAGCCCTGGTGCAGGGAGTATCAGAGCTCGCTGTGGGCTCTTGTGCCCTGTGGGCCTTAGTTTGTGCACCTGCAAGTGGTGGGTTTGGCCCACAGTCACCGCGATTCTTGACCTTGCCGGGGATCCTCTCAAAGAACCTGAAGAGAGGTGCCGCCGTGCATGGCCCCGCATCTGTGCCTGAGCCGTGGTGGGTCAGCAGCCCTGTGATGTCTGTTCATGGGCCTTAGAGCAAGTAGACAAGCTTTGTGTCTGTCTGCCCGTCTTGTGTTTTTCCTGTTCCCTTATTTTTTCATCCATCCAAGTGTATCTAGGCCATCCTGTCCACTGTGCATGTCTTGTCTGTTTAGTCTGTCTCCCAGGTAGGAACTGGGAGGGGTGGGTGGCAGTGATGAGGCCCGTGCCAGGCTAAGGGAAGATGCCCAGCATGCCTGGTGCTGGGCCGCACTGCACCCTGTATGCCGTACTGTGACGTCTGCCTCACGCCGGCTTCCCAGGGGTGGCCCTGCGCTGGCTCAGGTGGAGGTCACGACCCCATCCCGCCCATCCTGCCCCATTGTAGTCCGTGTCCTCCATCTTCTCTGTTCTGTCCGTCCCTCACTTCATCCCTGTCTGGCTCTGGTCTGTTTACTTGATCTTCTGCCTTTGAGTCTTCTCTTGACTCCCTTTTTTTGTTTTAGAGTAGTAGTTATTAATCTTTTTTTTTTTTTTTTTTAAATCTGCTCAAAACCAAACCCTGTCTTGAGAAAAATGCTCATTTGAGTGGAGTTTATGGGCAGTCATCAGGGCCTTCTGGGCTTGCAGCTGCCCATTCAGGAATCTGGGGTCAGGAGCCCTGCACGAGACAGTAGTCCGTAGGGCCTTTCATCCTGCCAGCACATTACTTGTCTTTCATGGAGGGGTGTGAGGGCCCTGGCCTGGAGTTCACGGTTTGGTGGTGGTTGGACAAGGCCCTGTAGGGAGTGCCCGCTGCCCTGCACCAGTGATGCCTGGATGATGGCACAGGCTGTGCTGTGCCCTCCAGGCATGAGGCTGTGCTCCTGGCGTCCCCGCTGTCTTCCCTCAGATCCCATCTTGGGTTCTGCCTCTGTGCAGCTTTCCTCTCAGGCAGGAACTGGCTCAGGAACCAGGGCTCCCCCCAGGCTGAAGCCATGCTGGCCTCCCCACCCCAGCTGGAATTTGTCCCATTTTGCTCTCCCTCCTGTTACCTTGGTAGTGGAGAGCCAGAGGCAGCCCTTCAGGGGCAGGAGGTCAGTGGGAATCTCCCTAGCCACAGGGTGCCCAGCACCTTCTCCCCAGGGTCACCCATCCTTACAGGAAGGGAGTTAGGGGGAGACCACAAGAACTGAATAGCCCAAGGCGGGATAATTCTCTGAACCTCAGTTTGCTTATCACAGGATAGGAAAACCAGGTTAACTGCCTAGCTAGTCTGTGGCCACTTTAGGAGGGAAAGGAGAATACGTGAATCTCCTCATGAATCTCCTCTCCTTCAGTGCCTTGGATGTGGTTGGAAACAGGGCCCTGGAGGGGGTGGGTGGCTGGGGGTTGAGACTTTTTTAGCCCTAGGAGGTAAGAACAAGCCTGGCTGGACTGAAGGGAGGGGAGGAGCCAACCCAATCACTGGAGTTCCTCTCTGATTCTCCCCTGCCCCAGTGAGACAGCAACTTCGGCTTCCTCACCTTCAGAGGGCAACATCTGGGTTCTGCCCCAGGCTCTGGAGTAAGATGGGGTGAGATGCTGAGATGTGGTGGCCACAGTGGTGGTGGGGGCTCGGGTCACCAGTGTGGCTGCAGCCAATCACAGCCTGCCTCTCGGTGCTTCCTGAACTCAGCTTCGGTGTTCCTCTGCCTTCCTCCTTTCCCTGGTTCCTCTGCTCAGTTGACCCGCAGGTGGGAGGGATTTGATTTGCACTGGCTTCAAGGACTACCATAGGGGTCCCGGGGAGGCCCCTTTAAGACCAGTTTGGAGGTGGGGCCTCCTGTTGGCTCAGTCCTGGGATTCTGACTTGGGGTGGGTGGGTACTGTGTGTGTGTGCTTTGTGGGGCTCTTGGCATGTTGATTCTAGCTGTCCCTTATTCTAGCTGCCCCTTCCCAGAGATGGAAGTGTAAAGAACACGTTTCCATATTACTCTGCTTGTTGTCCCTTTCCCTTGTGGGCGTGGGAAGTAGATGCTTCTCAGGCTGGAGGATGCTTACCCCATCCCCCACTCTCAGGTGAGTATCTGTGGGGGGGAAGGGTGGGGCCTTAAAGGGCCTGTTTCTGTATTTAGCCTGACACAGGAGTCCTGCTTCATGAAAGACTACAGTGTGTGTCCCTGCCTGCATGTGGGAAGTCCTGTGAGGGGGCATGGGCAGGACACATGGAGGCCCTGAGGCCCAGAAGAAGAGTGCTTTCAGTCAGCAGCTCCCTTCTTGGCCCTAGGGAGCCTGGCCTGGCCCTGGGGGCCAGTGCTGGGTAAACAAGTGCCTGTGCCGATTCACTTTGAGGGAGATGGCAGGGGAAGTGAGCCCAGGTGCCTTCAGTTAGAGGACTCCAGGTACTCCTGGTCCTGAGACCTGACTAACAAGGGGGGTCAGTGTTCCCGGCAGGTGCAGAAGCCTGGGGGTGAGCTCAGCCTGGTCAGGGAAGAGTCGGGAGGACTGCGAGGCTAGAGGTAGTTAGGAGGCTGGTGGTCTTGGAGGCTGTGGTCAGGAATTTGTGTTCTCTGGGTGTGCAGTGAGGAACTTGAAGGGATTTGAGCTGTGGTGAGGGGGAGTAAAGGGTCTCTGGCAGTTGTGTGGGGAAGAGGTTTCAGCCCTGGACCCCTTTGCCCACCCCATCCTCAAAACTGGCAAACTCTCGGCTTGGATTCTCACTGGGGAGGGCTTGCCTGTCCCTAATCAGTGACTCACTGGTTCCAGGCCACCCCCCATTCTGGCCACAGCCAGGGATCCTTTCCTCTCGGTGAACTAGTTGCTCCCTGCACTGACCCGTCTGCAGGGAGTGAGCGGTACAAAGAAAGTTCTTTGGAACCTGGGGCTGTGGGGCCAGGACCTTGCCCTCTTGTTGCCAGAGAGAAAGGCGCCCCACTGGGTAGCCATGGTGGTGGCAGTTGTCCTGGCCTCTTGCCCGGGGCAGGTGCTGTGGTGGACCAGGTGCACACGTTTAACACAGAGCAATTTACTCTCTGCGCTGGGGTGAGCCCCGGGGAATAATAAGCTGGGAGGAGGCCGAGGGGTTGAGTCAGCCTGGCCTGCCATGGAGTGCCTGGCAAGCCTCCTGGTTTTGGCAGCAGATGCCGATCTTTTCGATTGGGAATGTTTACCCCAGGGATGTGGCAGATGGCCATGGCCCCCAGGTGTAGCTGAGCATTATGGGGAGCAGGGGCCAGCGGAGTCTGTCCTGGCATCACTGTGGGTCGAGGCATCAACATAGAGGGTCCCCAGATGGGGAGCTTCATGCCAGTGCTCCCTCCTCCACCTTGTCCAGACTTCCAGTGGCTGGGGGCAGAGGGCAGGACAGGGACCTTTCCAATTTCAGCCTGTGCTTTAATTGTCATGTGTCAGGCGTGCCGGGTGCTTTCCAGACATTTATTTCTCATTCAGCAAGCTATGAAGTAGTTGTTACACTCCATTTCAGGCATGAGGAGCCTGAAACAGAGTTCAGTCCCCTGCCCAGCATCACAGCTCTTGAGGCCGCAGTGAGACTTGAACCCAGGGGTTAGCTCTGCAGGAACACTGGGCCTTTCCCTCACACCACACCTGTCATTTTGTGGATAACAGGCCCAGAGTGGCCAGGCCCAGAGCTCAGCGTGGCTAGGCCTGGCTTGGGCAGCAGTAGCAGTCAAGGAGAGAAGGGGGAACCCTGTGGCTAGACCTCTCCATATAGAAACCATGGCTTGGCATGAGGCCTAATTCTTAGGCCTGTGGGGGTAAGGAGCCTCCAAAGTCATATTTTCTGAGGGGTTCATGCTACTGCTGTGAACAGGAGGTGTTATCCCGTTTGATAGATGAGGCATTTGAGGCCCGTTCAGGTGATAAGACTGTCCAAGGCTACTTGACAGGTTATGCTTGGAGTTGTGATTAGATCTCAGGTTCTAGTCATGTTATAGGTTTTGGTACTGTTCACATGTGTAGGAGAGTGTATTTAGCAGATACTCTGTCGTTAAAATCATTGCTTCTCAACATTGTGCAAATTAGAGTCACCTGGGAACCTTTAAAAATTCGAGGCTGCACCTGAGGCCAAGTACATCAGAACCTCTGAGGTGGGCCTGGGTATCAGTGTCCCAGGTCATTCCAACTCTACAGCTCTGGGAGAGAATTCACGTGGGGCTTTGAGGCCACATCCCTGTATACCAGAAAACGTTTAAATAACATTTAAATTGGTTTTATTCTACTGAAATGTTTGAGGTTGGGATTGGGTTATCTTAAAAAACCAAACCCTCAGTCACTGAGCCGCGTCTTGGTTCCACACTTGGGGCATGTGTATGCTGTTCAGTTGCCAAGTTGTGTCCGACCTTTTGTGACCCCGTGGACTGCAGCATGCCAGGCTTCTCTGTTCTTCAGTGTCTCGAGTTTGCTCAAATTCATGTCCATCAAGTCAGTAGTGTTTTCTAACCATCTCAAACTCTGTGCGCCCTTCTCCTTTTGCCTTCAATCTTTGTGTGCCTCATGTGTGTGGGAAGTGGGCTCTTGGGGCCAGGAGCTGAGGTTTCTTGTGGATAGAGGCTTGGCTAAAAAGGAACATCTGGGTGCTGGAACCCTTGGAGCCCGCAGGACCCTTGAGGAGAGGTGAGGGGCTGAAAGGGGTGAGAAAGAGGAGGTAATGGCTGGCTTGCTCAAAAGTCCCTGCCTGCTAGCCTCAGTAAACCCTATCTCCATCATCTCTGCCAGGCCATGGTGGCATGTTACCCAGGAAACGGGCTGGGGTACGTGAGACACGTTGACAATCCCCATGGCGACGGGCGCTGCATCACTTGTATCTATTACCTGAATCAGAACTGGGATGTCAAGGTAGGATGGTGGGGTGGGGTGGCATTCATCCACAGTCTTTTCCTCTCCCCTCTCAGCTGCTCGTATGGTCCCGGTCCTCTTCTCAACGCACTGGGGGGCGGTGTAATCTTATAGGGGCCCTTCCTGGAAATGGCACCTCCTCTCCAGCCGACTGTGTGGTGGTGACTCCTGGTCTTGGGTAATGGTGCAGTCTGCCCAGCCCCCAGCCTAAGGCGCACTTCCCCCGCCCCATTTCCTGTCGTCTTTAGTAGCTTCCTGCCCGTTTCCATGGTGATGCAGACCCTGGGTTGTCATTCATTTTCAGAGTCTCAGTGGTGGGAGGAGGTCATCTGTGCAGTTACAATGCCCCCTGGTGGGCCCTTGTGGATTGGCTGTGCAAGGGGAGGCGGGGCTTCAGGCAGTGCTGGCCAGCCTCCTGCCTCATCCTCTGGCCCGCCCTCAGGTGCATGGCGGCCTGCTGCAGATATTCCCTGAGGGCCGGCCCGTGGTAGCCAACATTGAGCCCCTCTTCGACCGGCTGCTCATTTTCTGGTCTGATCGGCGGAACCCCCATGAGGTGAAACCAGCCTATGCCACCAGGTACGGCCCGTATTTGTGGGGATGTGCCCAGCTACTCCCGTGTTAGCAGTCATGTCAGACCCCTGCAGTGGCTAGGAAGTGACGGGATTCCAAGAGGGGGGCGACTGGGGGGTTGGAGATGGTGGAATTAAGTGTCATCTCTAATGGCCCTCTGGGGCTGCTCTGGTCCCCAGGTACGCCATCACTGTCTGGTATTTTGATGCCAAGGAGCGAGCAGCAGCCAAAGACAAGTATCAGCTAGGTACCTGCTTCCCAAATGGTGACCTTGCCTCTTAAGTCCTTCCTGTTCATGTACTTCTTTAGGCCTCAAGCTGTCTCATCAATCTCTGATGAATTGAGAGATTGATGAATCTCATCATCTCTTGATGAATCTCAAGTCACTGAACCTTGTAGCTCATTTTTCCCCATCTTTGCCTACCTTCCCTAGACAGTTGACTCACTTGGTGTCCCCAGCATGAGCCCCATCTCTTCTGATGCTCTCCTGATCTTCCCAGTTTTCCTTGGCCTCTGTTCCCTCCCCGATGACTCAATCCCCTGTCCCTCTTCCTCCCCAGCATCAGGACAGAAAGGTGTCCAAGTGCCCGTGTCACAGCCGACTACGCCCACCTAGTGGCCAGTCCCAGAGCCGCATGGACAGACAGCTTGCCCTGGCTTCTGGAGAGCCCTGGGCCCCGGTGCTGCCAGTCTCGGTGCCTGCTCCTTCCCCGCCACCACCACTGCTTCTGACTTTGCCTCCGTCCTGCCTGGTGTGGAGGGCTCTGTCCATTGCTGAAGACCAAGGAGGGGGAGAGACCTCTACTGCCCTGGGATGGGGGCGGGGGTTGTGACCCGGACAGGAGCCAGTGTTGGGGCCTTCCGTTACTGGAGCTGGGGCCTGTGTCCTGCCCTGTCTGGTCATGCCCCTCTCAGGTTTGAAGAGCTGGAAGGAGGCATCACCACCTCCCGCCAGGACGCAGGATCTGGGGTTGGGGTGAGTCATGGCCTCTTGCTGGCAAAGGTTTGTGGGGGAATATCCCCAAGTCCCCCACTCCTCCAGCCTGGAATGTGAAGTGACTCCCCAACCCCTGTCACCATGGCACCTTGTGGACTAGGCTGCCACTGCTTGGGCAGGATAAAGGTGCTGGGAGGAGCATGGATGTGCAAGTCCTATCAGCCAAGAAATAAAAGTTTACCTCAGAGCTGCACACATCTGACTCTCTTACTCCCTGTTTTTGAGAAGAGTCCTCCATCTGCAGTTCAGGCCTTTATTGACCGAAGAGGGTAAGGAGGTCTGAGAGCCAGTGAGCTGAGCTGAATCTGACTTCAGCAGGCCACGAGGCGGAGCTGGAAGGCTGGGGGCACGTTGCCCAGGCCAGTGCACTGCGGGGTGAGGTCTGTGTCGGAGTGGCTCCCCACAGGGAGCAGGAAGAACCGCAGCAGAATGGAGGTGAGGAAGAGGAAGATCTCAGTTGGGGCCAGACCTGCACCCAGGCACATCCACTTTCCTGGGGACATGGGTATGGAGTGAGAAACCCATGCGTGCCAGGGCATGTCCTGACTGGTCCCCTCCCTGCCCAGCCCTAGGGCAAAGGGCGTGAAGGCGTTGTTGCTCTGGAACTCGCCCTGGTCATTAGGAAGTTGGGGTTGAAGCATTCTGGGTTCTTGAATTGGGTGGGGACCCAGTGTGTAGACACAGGCAGAGGAATCATAAAGGTGCCCTGTGGAGATGTGCCAAGGTTACTCAAAAAAGACCCCAGTTAGAAGCCAAAGTAAGGAATCCTTTGTGCATCAGCGGTGAATGCTCATACCTGCTGATAGGCCCTCCCCGGCCATGTGCAGTATCCCCAGACTCAGTGGGCACCTTGGGCAGGAAGTAGCCACGCAGGTGAGAGCACGCGGGAGCCCAAAGGGCACCACACTGATACCGAAGCGCTGCATCTCGTGCAGCACAGTGTTGGTGTAGGGCAGGTGCTCTCGGTCCTCCAGGGTTGGGGCACACATTCGGCCAACCACGTCATCCAGCTCAGCCTGCACTTTGGCTGGGGCCATGGGAGATGTGAACTATGCATACCGCAGCCTCGAGCCAGCCCCCTCATCTGCAGCTCTCTAGCTTGCAGACGTGCTGCCTCTGGGTATTTGAGCAGAATGAGGAGTCCATAGTGCATGGTGGTGCTTGTGGTCTCTGTACCACCAAAGAAGAGATTATGCATTGTCATCACCGACGTCTCTGCCTGGAAATGGCTCTCGGGGTTCTCTGTTTCTGTGGGTACAGAAGATAGGTGCTGCTGCATGCCAGGCGCCTGCTGGTGGGCAGCGGGTCCCTGCACCTTATCTCTGATCCAGGAAGCTATCGATGAAATCATGGGGCTTCCCAGGCTGCCGCATCTGTTGGTGCAGCTGGATTTGCTGAGAGATGAAAACCTGAAGGGAAGTTGCGGAATATTCAGTGGTGTAGGCCTGGGAGCCAGTCCAGGAGGGAGGGGAAAATGTACATCTAGGGGGACAGGAAATCAATCGGACCTTGAACAAGACCATTAATTCCCTGTGGGGGGTCTGGACCAGGACTTCGATGTAAGTTGCGGAACTCTTCCATTCCAACATTCTAAGACTGCCCCATTCTAATTATCCATGCACTCGGGTTTGGCATAGACTCGGCACACGACCCTCTCACCTCGCCCCACCTGGAGCTCATGATGCGAAAGTTGTCATTGAAAAGGTCCAGGAGCCTCAGGAACTCCATGTCCTCATAGCCATAGTGGTTCCCAAGGACCACGGAGCAGATAACATTAGATACAGCATTATCCAGTAGCCGCCGGGGGTCGAACGGGGCTCCTAGAGGTGGGAATATGACGAGGTCATACGCTGGGTGGTTCAGATCCCACCCAGCTCTTGGGTTACTGACTTCGTTCCACCAAACGCCTTCACTTGGTCCTTTCTAGACCAGTGTCCACGCCCACAAATGGTCCCTCTCTTTTTCCAGGCTGTACTTCCAGTGGCTTGAAAATCACCAAGCAGACAAGCCGCCTCTTCCAGGACACGCTCTTCGATGGTCTGCGTACCCAAGCCAAACTCCTTAAGTGCTCCAAGTGCAAAATTGGGCAGCGTCGGCCAGGGCGGCCCTTTAGAAAACGCTATGCCTTGGGGGAGGTGTTGGGAAGAGAAGGGGTTGGGTGATAAATTGGCCACGCCCCATCCCAGAAGCATCCCGCGATGGAGCCGACTTTCTCGCAACTCTTCGCTCTGCTTCTTTTCCAGATCTTTTGGATGCCACCCCAGTCTTCTCGGCCCTATCCACACATTGACCCCGCCTCTGCTGGTCCTGACCCCTGACCAATGCTTGCTCTGTTTGGCTTTGACTCTTAGGCTCTTCTAGGGGCTGCACAAGGAACCAGTCTCCCCTACTCCCATTCGACCCCTACAATGTGGCTCCGCCCCAACCTCTCCGCATTAGCCTTGACTCTAGGAGGCCCCGCCCCATTTCTCCGATCCAGCTTTTTTTCGCCGACTGGATATTCTGGGCCGCACTTCCGCCGCTCCCCGCCCCTCCCCCTCCCCCTGCCGCCCACCCCCGGGCCTCACCGTTTCCGCGTGTGAAGCGTTCGAAGACTGCCGTGGCCCAGCGGCCGGAGAAGGCATCCGCTTGCAGCACCAGTGCGTCCCGCAGCGCTGCGTAGCGGCACAGCACCACTGCAGGGCGCGGGCCCAGCCACACCGTGAACACCGGACCCCAGCGGCCAGAGAGCTACATGGAGCCGGTGGTCAGCGGGCTCCAGTCTGGGCTCCTGACCCCTTCGCCGCCGAGACACCAGAGCCCGACCCCCAGCTCCCTTCTCCTTCGGATCCAGGAGTCCAGCCCTTCTGCCTTCCCCTCAAAATCTAGAAGTTCAGGTCCCCAGCCCCCTGCCCCCTCAGAACTAGTGTCTGGGCCCTCAGGACCTGCCTGCGTCCCCCTACCGCTTTGAGCAAGAACAGACCTCTCTGTTCCTCTTCCTCTGGGACCAAACGGCGGCGGCTGCTGGCCGTAAGCTCCCCCTCCTTCAGGACCCTGGAGTAAGGGCTGGCGTGTGACAGCGAGACTCCGCCCTAAACCAGGAGTTCAGGCCCACTGCTCATTTTCCCTCCAGATCTAACTTCCCACTCCGTCGTCTCCTTCCCCAGGAAGCAGGACTCTAGGCCCTTCAGCCTCTCTCTGGACTCGCCGGGTCTGAGCCCTCAGCTCTGTCTTCATTCAGGGAGCTAAGAATTCCAGCCCCCAGCCCCACTTACAGAAATCCAGAATTCTGACCACCCCCCACCTCCAACCCACTTGGGGCTAACTCCATGAATGCACGGCCCAGGCGTCCAGACTCTAACTGCAGCAAGTTCCCCAGCAGCGGGAGTGGAGTGGGCCTAGGAGGTAGGGCTCCCTGCCTCTGAGTGCTGCGTGTACCCCAACCCCATCTGGCTAATGCCAGTAACAGGACCAGCAATGACAGCGCTATAATGCCAGAGATCGTCATGCCCTGACCCTCGATGCCCGCACCTCCTCATTTCTTCTATTTTATTCCCCTGGGGTCTTGGGTGGAGCAAGGGGGGAGACTGAATGTGGGAGGAGTGGGCACCTGCCAGCCTCTCATTCTGTAATTTGTCAACCCAGTTCTTTTCCCTGTCATTGGTGTGCTTGGCTTCTGGCTGGGTGTGTGTGTGTGTGTGTGTGTGTGTGTGCATGCGCGCGCGCGTGTGTGTTTGCGCATGGCTGGGTGTGTGTGTGTGTGTGTGTGTGTGTGTGTGTGTGTGTGTGTGTGTGTGTTGCGCATGTGTGCGCCCGCCTCAGCCTGTCTTATGCCTCTGTAGTCTTAATGCACTAGCATTTTTATGTCAGCACACCAAATCAACAGGTACACCCTCCATAGCACCTCTGGGTCCATTTCACTTGTCCTGTAGTTGTGCATTCCTAAATCCCCTGGACACCTGTAGGCCCATGAATGCTGGACCTTATACTTTAAAAAAAAAATTAATTGGCTACACTGGGTCTTTATCGCTACCAGCGGACTTTATCTAGTTGTGGCAAGCAGAGGCTACTCTCTAGTTGCGGTGCGTGGGCTTCTCATTGCAGTGGCTTCTCTTGCTGCAGAGCACAGGCCCTAGGGTGCCCAGGCTCTAGTAGTTGCAGCTCAAAGGTAGTTTCCCCGTGGCATGTGGGATCTTTCTGCATCAGGGATCGAACCTGTGTCCTCTGCATTGATAGTCGGATTCTTAATCACTGGACTACCAGGGAAGTCCTGTACCTTGTACTTCTGATTCCTGAATACACCCTGATTCCTAAATAAACTTCATAAAACACCCCTAGTGATGTGTGCATTAGCCTGGCACTCCTGTGTGTCGGGAGCCACAGTACGCATTACTGAGAAAATGGAGGCATGGCCCCAACCCCCTCTCCTCATTCCGCAGGCTCGGTCCCAGAATGAAGGAGTTAGGCCTTGCGATTCTGACTTGGTCTTTCCTTTCTTTGGTTGAGTTGGCTGGAAAAAATGTTAAGGTGCTTATTGTTCTTGAGAGAAACATGAGAAAGCACAAAGCCTTCTGCAGTTGTGCCCAGAAAATAATCTATAAAATAACCATTGATATTTGTTCAAAGATCTTTACAAAGAATGTTCCAGGATGAGCACATAGGCTGCAGCTTGAGGCCATGGGAAGGATTGTTATCTGAGACCTGTTTGTGAGGGAAATATTTATGGCAAAAGAAGTTTGCTGAGCTTAGGGTTTAGGAATAATTAAGAATAGCTAGAAGCCTTTTTAGGAGATAATGATCTTAAGATGCTAGGGGCAAACAGGATTTAGAAAGATAAAAAGTAAACAGGAATGTAACATGAGTTACAATGTAATCACAAGTATAAGACACATAAGAGGAAGTAGATAATAGTAAAGCTGATTCTGAGAGAATCACTGAAGCAGGAACTCTGTAGGGCAACAATGATGTCTGGAGACAATAAATCTGGATGGGGAAAACTAAAAATGTCAAACCTCTGACCTAATGCTTTTGTCAAAGTATAAAAGAAAACCTGAAGCTTAAAATAAGCATGTAGTCCTGTACTTCGAGTCAGAGGCTACATCATTGTCTGCCGACACGGCTCAGCCCTTCAGGCTGATTCCCTGGCTGCTGGAGCTGGACTCCGGCACCTGTGTTCCATGCCTGTGTTACTAGGGACTCAACACCTGAGCCCTTGTCAGTTCCACACTCATTGCTCTTGGAGCCTTGTATGCTGTACCTGTCTTCTAGATGCTCACTAGGAGTCCCCTAGTGCCATTCAGCCTGGCACTTCCATGCCTATCCTATGACTCCTGGGTACCTTCCCACAGCCGATCCCCCTGGAATCTCCATACTTAGGCCCTGTCCTGAACTCCTCCATCTCTGTTCCCAATGTCCTGGCTCCCAGATGCCCCAAATGTCCTACATTCTTGCTGCTACACCCCTGGTCTCCAGTTCCCCAGGTCCCTCAGTGGGCACCTCCACCTGAGGCCAGACCACGATGGCAGATAAACTTGCCCTCACTCCGGCTGGCCCTGGGAGTGTGGGCTGGGGTAGAGTGGGGTGGGGCAGACCCAGGCCTGGATGTGCCAGGGGTGGGGGATGTGGCTGAGTCTGTACTTGGAACAGACTGTTCAGAAATGCGGCCCACCCTCCCGCCCACCCTGCCCTGCTGGACCCAGGCTTCTGCCAGGTGCCTGGCACAGGGCCCAGACCCAGGGTGATGATGGGGGAACTGTGCAGAGTCCAGAACTGGGCTTGCCTTTGGAAGTGTCTCTCACTCTCCAATCCCTCTGTTTCTCTATTTGTCTCGTTCTCTCTCTATTCATCTCTTTCTCTCTCTTCCCATTTCTCTCTGTTTTCCTTTCAGGGTCTGCCTCTGTTTGTGTCTGAAAACAAATTTTCTCTCTGGCGTGCTCTTTTCAATGTCCGTCTTTTTCTCTCCCTGAGCCTCTTTCAGTTTGTCTTTACCTTAATCTCCCTCTGTCTCTGCTTCCCCATCTCCCTGCATGTTTGTGTAGCACGTCTCCCTACCTGTCAGCCTTTCTCTGTCTGGTGAATGCCAGAGGTTTAGGGGCAGGGCTCTGCTTAGAGGTCCTGACCCTTCAGACAGCAGAGTTGCAGCAAGTGTGCCCTCCTGGACTCCACCCTCCAACATCCCTCCCAGATTCCCAGATGGATCCTTTTTCTCGGGTTATTTTTAAGAAGTTTTTACTGGATTTGTTACACTATTGCTTCTGGGTTGTTTTTTTTTTTAACTTTTTTTTGGGGGGGGCTGCACTGGGTCTTCATTGCTGCACGCAGATTTTCTCTAGTTATGGTGAATAGAGGCTATTGTCTAGTTGCAGTGGCTTCTTTTGTTGCTGTGTGCAGAATCTAGAGTGCAGGCTCAGTAGTTGTGCTGCATGGGCTTAGTTGCTCGGCAGCACGTGGGATCTTCGAGGACCCGGGATCAAACCCATGTACCCGGTGCTGGCAGGTGATTCTTAACTGCTGGTCCACCAGGGAAGTCCGCTTCTGTTTCATGTTTTGTTTTTTTGGCCACGAGATATGTGGGGTCTTAGCTCCCTGACCAAGAATTGAATCCACACCCTCTGCATTGGAAGGTGAAGTCTTAACCACTGGACCACCAGGAAAGTTCCTTTCAAGCTCTTTTCAAGAGCAGGCATTTTGTTTTGTTCACTTCTGTATCCCCAGCACCTAAAATAGTGCCCAACACACGGTGGGCACCCAGTAAATGTTTGTTGAATGAAGGCATGGTTTTGTTTCATCCCTGTTTCTGTGTCTTTTTTTCTCTATCTCTCTCTAATTCAGACTCTGTTTCTCTCAGTCCCTGTCTTTGGCTGAATCCTTGTAAATGTCTTTCTTCCTGCCTTGTCTCTATTTCATCTCTTGAGGTTTGTCTCCAGTTCTCTTTTTGTCCTCTCAGATCACTGTCTTTCTTCAGCTCTGTGCCCCTCTCTTAATTTCCATCTTGGCTTTAGCATCTCCTTGTCTTCCATCTCTTTGGACATCTGTCTCTCCCCACTTGTCAGTTCCTCTTTTTCTCCTCCTCTGTCTCTCTCACTTCCAGTCTTTGATTTTCAGGATCTTGCTCTATGTATCTCTGTCTCTTTCTGTCTCTTTTTCTTCACCATGTGTTTCTCTTTGCCGTCTCTCCATCTTTCTTACTTAGGACCTGTGAATCTCCTTTTCCCCCTCCACTTCTTCATCCCTACCTGGGCCTTGGGGCAGACTCAGCTTGGGGTGGGAACAGCATGGGTATTAGGGAGCCGCTGCCCATGTGGGGACTGCCTATAAGCCTCTCTCTAGCTGGCCCCATACTCAGCAAAGCATGTCCCCACTTCTGAATGACCTTGGGAAACTCCACTCAGGGAAGGGCCTCCCACGTCACCTCTGCCCCTGGCTGAGGGGCCAGCCTCATTCTGTCTGCCTCCAGCTCAGTGAAGCTTGAGATGTCTGCTCTTTGAGAAAAGCTACTCTCAGCAGGATTGTCAGCTTGTCAAATCCAGTCCCAGGTTGGGAGGCCCCATGTCTGGGACTGCTATCCACCCCAAAGGGAGGAACTGCAAGACAAAGAGATAATTCAGTGAGAGGGATGAGAAATGAGGGAGAGTTTCAGCCTTCCAGTGCCTCTGCTGCTGCTGCTAAGTCGCTTCAGTCGTGTCACACTCTGTATGACCCCATAGACGGTAGCCCACCAGGCTCCCCTGTCCCTGGGATTTTCCAGGCAAGAACACTGGAGTGGGTTGTCATTTCCTTCTCCAATGCAGGAAAGTGAAAAGTAAAAGTGAAGTCACTCAGTTGTGTCCGACTCTTAGCGACCCCATGGACTGCAGCCTACCAGGCTCCTCCGTCCATGGGATTTTCCAGGCAAGAGTACTGGAGTGGGGTGCCATTGCCTCCTCACTTCCCCATTAATTGCCCTTCCTCTCTTTCTCTGGTCATTGTTTTGTTTCTTTCTTTGTCTCTATCTTCTATTCTCTTTACCTCCCCAGGTCTCAGTCCTTGTTATCTCTCTACTTTCCTCTGTGTCTCTGACTCATAAGATTTCGAAGAGCAGGGTGGGAGCCAGAAGATCTGCTTTCTGCACCCGGCTCTGCTCATTTCTGACTGTGATCTTTGGCAAGTCGCTTTGCCTCTCTGAGCAACCTCAGTTTTGCTGTAAAAATATATAATAGCACTTCCCCAATGGTCCAGTGGTTAAGAATCCACCTGCCAATGCAGAACATAAGTTTGATCCCTAGTCTGAGAAGATCCCACTTACTGAGGGGCAACTAAGCCCCTGTGTCATAACTGCCGAAGTCTGCACACCCTAGAGCCCATGCTCCACAATAAGAGAAGCCACTGCAATGAGGAATCTGTGCATCGCAACTAGACTAGCCCCTCCCCCCGTTCACTGCAACTAGAGAAAGCCTGTGTGCAGCAATGAAGACCCAGTGCAGCCAAAAATAATAAACTAAATAAAAGCCTACCTTATTTAAAACAATGTATAACAAAATTGCTTTGCACCATGTGTATGTCTGCTAAGTCGCGAGTCAGGTCCAAGTCTTTGCGACCCTATGGACTATAGCCTGCCAGGCTCCTCTGTCCATGGGATTCTCCAGGCAACAATGCTGGAGTGGGTTGCCATGCCTGCCTCCAAGGGATCTTCCCCACTCAGAGATGTAACCCACCTCTCTTATGTCTCCTGCATTAGCAGGCAGATTCTTTACCACTAGCGCCACCTGGCTTTGCCCCATGCTGCTGCTGGCTTTGCCCCATAGGGAGATTTAAATGAGGCATTTGGACCAGTGTGTGAATAGGAAGCACTAGGTCAGAGAAGGCACTGGCACCCTACTCCAGTACTCTTGCCTGGAAAATCCCATGGTGGAGAAGCCTGGTAGGCTGTAGTCCATGGGGTCGCTGAGAGTCGGACACGACTGAGCGACTTCACTTTCATTTTTCACTTTCATGCATTGGAGAAGGAAATGGCAATCCTCTCCAGTATTCTTGCCTGGAGAATCCCAGGGACCGGGAAGCCTGGTGGGCAGCCGTCTATGGGGTCGCACAGAGTCAGACATGACTGAAGTGACTTAGCAGCAGCAGGTAAGTGGTAGTACTTGTGACTTCCCAGTCTCCATGTCTGTTTATTTCTCCGTATCTCTCATTTTCTCTGCTTACATCTCCATCTTTGTACAGCGCCCTGCATCTCTGGCAGACCTATGGAACCTTTCTAGGCTGCTGTCTTTTTCTTGGCTTTGGTTTCTTTACTTCTGTCTTCACTCAGGCCCTCCCAGCCTTTACCTCCCAGTCTGTCTCCAGGAAACACTTTCTCCCCCCTCCTTTTTTTTTTAAACTTCCCTAAGAGTGAGGGTTGAACGCATCCAAGCCAGGTGTCTCCCTTCTCTGCAGCCAGACCTTACTTCTGTCCATCCTAGAGGACTGTCCTCCTCCCTTTAATTCAGCCAAGGTAGGTTTGAATCTATTCTAAAGATAATTCAATAGAAACTGATACAAAAAGCCTTCTCCACCAAAGGGTGTGCAGTAGAACGAATTCTGTGGATTAAACAAGGCACGTGCTTTCCCTTCCCCATAGCTTTTTCTGCTTCAGAGGCGCAGAAGGTAAAGACAGGAATGTTGGGGAAGGGCATGCAGCTGGCGCAAGGTGATGGGAAGCAGGTGTGACAGTGAGAGGGATGGGGCGCAGGGGAACGAGACGATGGATCGAAGCACCCCTCCAGACAGACCCCATCTTTCACAGACTAATCTGGAAGGGATGCGGCGTCAGCGTGCGTGCACGCAGAGCTGGTAAGGCCGGGGCAAATTGCCGAGACCCGAGCTGAGAGGTGTCAGATCGATGTCCTCGGGCGCCCCCAGCGGCTGCAGCGAGAAGCTCTGCAGGATGGCGGTGAGGTAGAGGAAGAGCTCCATGCGCGCCAGCGCCTCGCCCAGGCACAGCCGGCGTCCTGCAGGGAGACAGAACGGGGAGGAGCAATGAGACAAAACAGGAGTGAAGGGCCTCCTCCACTTTCAGAGGAAAGCATGAGAATAATGACTGGGGACTCACAGACCCATCTATCTAAAGGTCCGGGACAGACAGTTTAAGTATATTGTGGACCTCCTACAAGTGCAACCTTGCAGGGATTCGAATCCTGACTACCATTACTAGTTCTGTGATCTTGGGCAAGCCAGAGTTCCTGGGTAGGTATCTGAAATGGAGAGGATAATAGTGCTTCATTAGGTTGCTATGAGGGACTTTTCCTGATGGCTCAGACTGTGAAGAATCTACCTGCAATCTGGGTTGGATTCCTGGGGTCAGGAAGATCCTTTGGAGAAGGGAATGGCTGCCCACCCCAGTATTATTGCCTGGAGAATTCCACGGACAGAGGAGCCTGGAAACCACTGAGAAACTAACGTTTTCACTTTTTTTCAGGTTGTTGTGAAAGGTAAATGGAGGTGAAACAGTGAGAATATAATGCTATGTCAGTTTAGTATGTGTGGGCCCTCGCTGCTCTAAGCCCTACTATAAATTAATTTCATCCTTATAACAACTCCCAGAGGTAGGCTTTTTTATGATCGCCATTTCATAGATGTAAAACCCGAACCACAGAGAAGGGAAGGAGCATATCCAAGGCTGAGCCGCTAGAATATAACAAAGCTGGGGTCTGGCAGCAAAGTGTATCTCTTAGCCACCACTCTTAACAGTTCTCAGAGGTAGCACTGGTGCACAGTAGGCAATGTTGTAGGTTACCTATTATTATGCACTGTACTCTCTTTTCAAACACTGAGTTAAGCAGGAAAAGATGTTTTTTTTTCAGCCGTTTAAAGACCAAAGGCAAGAAAAACCAGAACCACTTCAACTGCACCACCCAGTGGAGAGACTGATAATGACCATGTACAAGTTAGATGACAATCCTGTCTCCCTGCCTCCCTCCACAAGGCTTTCATTTGCTATCAGCCTGTAGGGGAAGAGTTGGGAAGGAGAAAGGACATCTGCCCATCTAAAGCTGAGGATTGGGTGGGATGAAAAAGTGAAAGGGTTTGGAGAGTTGAATTAGGCTTGGGGAATGTAGGTAGAATATTGGGCCAGAAAGACTGACTGTTGCCCCTCACCACTCTCACCGGCTGAGAAAGGCATGAAGGCAGGACTCTTCTTGAAGGACATATTGGCATCCAGAAAATGTTCAGGGTTGAATTCCTTGGGCTTCAGAAATTGGCTGGGGTCGCAGTGAACTGTATTAAGGAGGGTGATGACATCGGTGCCCTGCGTGGGTGGGGAGGCAGAATCAGTGGCCGGTTAGAAGGGCTGGGAGGTTCCCAGTAGAGGATTTCCACTCTACAGAGCCTGGGTCTACATCTGGAGTCCAGGAAATGGGTATTAGTGTATAGGGTTCCCAGTGACAGGTGCTGAAAATGATTCTGTTGGGGTCTGAGGTAGGGATGTGGGATACTCTCCTTGTAGAAACAAATCTGGGGTTCCTGGGGAGGGAGTAAGGTCTACCAGAACAGTATTTAGGTACAGGGGGTCCCCAGTATGAAGTCTCAGACCTTGGGGATTTCAGAGAGAGGTCCTAGGGGTCAGAGGGAAGGGGCCTGGTGTTCAGGACAGGGTCTAGTCCAGTATGGTATAGAATGAGGTCTTGGGAAGGGGCTGAGGTTCTGGATTTAAGGGCCTCAGATGTCTGTTGCTAGGGCCTGGGTCTTCCTTGCTAGAATCCTGGATGCCCATATGAAGAGTGTGGGATGCCTCTTCCTAAGGTTTTAGGTGTGGTTTGCCAGGTGACCACCGCACCCTGGGTATGGTGAAGCCTCGAAAGTTCGTGTCCCGAGTGACACGGTGCGGCAAGCTCATGGGGATGACGTCTGCGAAGCGCTGCACTTCGTGGATCACCGCGTCTGTGTAAGGCATCGCCGCTCGGTCCTCCACCGTCGGCAGCCGCTGGCGTCCCACCACGCGGTCGATTTCCTCCTGGACTCGGACTGGGGTGGGGGGAGGGGGAGAGCGGTTGTTGAGGGGATCAGCAGACTGGACTGTGCAGAGAAGAGGTGTGTGTATGCTTGTGGAAGCAGTCCAGCCACTGCTTTCCAGTCGAGGTCGGGGTCGGGGGGTCTGGGGCCGCTGCAGGGGTGCATGTGTAGGTTAGATGGAGGTTCAGAGGGAGGGGCTGGGTTCAGAGATGCAGTGAGGGCGAAAGTTTCGTTTCCACCTGGGCTTCCAGGGGCGAGGTTGTGCGGACAGGGTGACAGGGTTGCTTGGAGTACAGGTCCCACATGGGATTGCCGGCGGGGCTTCGAGGACTAGGGCAGCTGGAGGATGGATGGAGAGAGCGGGGTGTGCAGAACAGCTGAGAAATCAGGGGTGGGGCGGGCGGCAAAGATCCAATCGGTCTCCGCACAGTGTCCAGGCGGCCAGGAAGGTTCAGGGGAAGACCCAGAAGCAGGGTTTGGGGAGGCGAGGTCGCAGGCCGTGACGTGGGAGGGGAGGAATTCTTGGGCAGGCCTGGGCTCTGGGCGTCTGTGCGAGTTCTGTGTGCAGGGTCAGAGATGGGTCCCAAAGCAAGGCCTTGCGGACGGGTCTCCGTCCGGACAGAATATGTGGATCGGGGGAGCCACGTGAGTGGGGTCAGCCTCCAGTGGGCTTGCGGGTTTGGCTGTGGGACCCAGGCCTGAGCTGGCGGCTCTCGCTACCAGGCACACTGGGCGGGCGCTCAAGGTCTGTGGGCGGGGCTCCCGGCGCTAGCACCTTGCACTTCTGGATACTTCATGAGCATTCGGAAGGCGTGGCGCAGCGTGGTACCCACGGTCTCAGTGCCGCCGAAGAGCAGATTGTGTGTGGTCATCAGCAGAGTATCCATGAAGAAGTGGCTCAGCGGGTCCTGCTTTTCCTGCAGGGGTTAAGGGCCGGGGATGTGAGCCAAGGCAGAGGGAGATCTCTGGGCGCCGAGACTCTGCGACCCACTCCCCGCAGACCTGCACAGCTGCTACTGGTTGCCAGTTCAGCGCCTCCTTTGTTCAATTTCCTTTCCTTGGGGGATCTGTGGAGCGCGGAGGGCAGGGTAGGGAAAATCTCAGCCCTGCGGCCGATAAAATAAACAAACCCTGAGGGATTTCTTAATGAGCCTGTTAATTGGCGGAGACCCTGAGTGGCCCCAGAAGAGCCAGGCGGTCCACCTTCACGTCCTGGATGTGGGGCGTTCAGACCCAAACACGCTCATCTCGAGATCCTTGTTGGTTCGAAGCAGGATGGAAGGTCAGATCAGAGATGGGACTTCCAGGTAGGGCTTACTTACCTGTGCCATCTTGGTAAGGAAGCAATCAATGAAGTCCCGGGGAGAGTTGGGGTCAAGGGAAGCCTGGTGTTCACGGACGCTGCGGGCGATGAGGTCCTTCATGCGTCCGTAGTTCTTAAAAAGGCGTCGGTGTGGCCCGGGCACCCAGTCCAGGAGGTTCGGAAAGATATTGTACATCTAAGGATGGAGCAGAGTTGGAGGGGTTGGGAGGAGCAGGCAGCAGCAGAGAAGGTAAGGTAAGGTGAAGGGATATGAGTGTGTGTGTGTGTGTGTGTGTGTGTGTGTGTGTGTGTGTGTCTAGGGTGGGGCCGCCGCATACCTCGGGGGGCGGAGTCAGACGGAGAGGGCGGGGCCAATAGCAATTCCTTCCCTACCCACTTCTTCCCCGATAGCCCTGAACTGGCGGGAGCCCCAACCCTCTCGCCCGTGGAATTCGGTCTCCTGACCTCTCCCCAAGGGCTGCTCATGATTTGGAAGTTTTCATTGATGAGGTGGATAATGGTGAGCAGACGGTCGTCGTCGTAGTCGAAGCGGGAACCGAAGATCACAGAGCAGATAATGTTGGACACGGAGCGGCTCACCACAAACGTGGGGTCGAAGGGCTTGCCTGAAAGTGAAGGGCGAATGGGTCAAGGGGCATGGCTCAGGAGACACAGTGTACGACAAACCAGGCCCCAGGCAGCAACCGCACGACATCCAACCCAACCATATCAGTGTGACTCACAGCACTGAACGCCTGCTCCAGGCCACCTAACACAGCACAACAGCACCCACAAAATATCTGGCAACACAACAGACAGCGCAGAACGCACTTTACCCTACACCACATCGACAGCAATACTGAACAGCTGCACAGGGTATTCTTGGTGACACAATACACAGCATACACAATACAACTTTACACCCAGTGCCTGACAACACTACAACCTCACTCAGCAATGACACACAGCAACACAACCCCTGACATCCAATGATCTGATGACCCAACGGATCACAGAAAGCAATACCAATACAGGGCATTCCCACATTGGCCATTACACAATAGCACAGCCCAGAAAACTGAATCTGGAGTTAACTAGACATAGTCTGGATTTTGGCTTGGCCTCTTAGTCTACATGTGACCTAGGGGAACCAAATTCCCTTCTCTGAGCCTCAATTTTCCCATCTATAAAATGGGCTTGATGATAGTCTTCTCCTCATGGGGCTCTTATAAAGAGTCAGTGAATGTGTGGCTGGGAATGCTTAGTTAAGGGCCATCATGCCATCATGAGCCAAAGAAAGGTGGTATGGTAGACTGAGTAATGCCTCCTGCCACGCTTCCGCCCCCCACCCCCCCCCCCCCCCAGATGTCCATGTCCCAACTCCAAAATCCTGTGCATATGTGATTAAGTTAAGGATCTTGGGATGGGAGATTATTCTGGATTATCTAGGTGGGTTTAATATAATCACATGGGTCCTTATAAGAAAGCAAAGGGTCTGAGTAGAAAAGGTGATGTGATGGGAATTCCCTGGTGGTCCAGTGGTTGGTTCTTTGTGCTTCTACTGGCAAGGGCTCAGGTTCAATTCCTGCTTGGGAACTAAGATCAAGCTGCACAGTGTGGCCAACTCACAAACCCCCCAAAAGTGATGTGGTGATGGAAAGAGGGGAAGAGAGAGGAAGAGACATTGGTGGATGCTATGCTGCTGGCTTTGAAGATGAAGGAAGGGACTACAAGCTAAAGAATGCAGGCAGACTCTAGAGGCTAAAAAAAGGTGAGGAATTGGATTGTCCTCTAGAACCTCCAGAAGAAGCCAGCTCTGCTGACCCAGTTTAAACTTTGGACCTCCAGAACTGGAGGAGAATAACTTTGTATTGTTTTAAGTCACTAAATTTGTGGCAGTTTGTTGCAGCAGCAACAGGAAAATAATTCAGGCAGTTATTACTCTTTTACTTACATCACGTCATTTAATCCGTGAGGTATTACCTGCCACTTCTCCCCCAGAGTCAGCAAGATTTGGAGATCAGGATAGAGGGCCATTTACCTTTCTCTGCCTCAATTTCTCCTGTAAAATGGGGTTCATGATAGTCCTTACTTCTGAGGTTTGGGTGATTTCTCTTTTCTAAAGGAGAACTGAAAAATTTTAAATTTACTTTGGCCATGCTGTGCAGCATGCCAGGGCTTAGTCCCTGAACGAGGGCTGGAAACTGCACCCCCTGAAGTGGAGGTATGGGGTCTGAACCACTGGACCATCAGGGACGTCGCTGGGTGATTTTTCAAGGTGATATACAGAGTTTTAGAACAGTGCTGGCATATGGTAGGCATCACTTTAAATGTTGATTATTAACTTTGTTTCATGGTTGACAGCTTTGACCTGGGTTTATATCCCATCTCTGGCACTTCCCAGGCACATGACTAACCTTTCTAGGTCTCAGCTTCATCACTTGTAATAACTCCCTAGGTTTCCTGGGAGGGTGCAACTTGTCAACACATGCAAAGAGTTTACCATAGTACCTGGAATCTGTAAGCTCTGGATAAATGGGTATTAATGTTTGGCATGAGGACTTTGGTATCTAAGACTTTGGTTTAAATTTTGGCTCTTCTACTTTATCATTTCAAGGTGGTTGCTCAATCTCTCTGTGCCTCAGTCTTCTCATCTGCAAAATGGATTATTCCAAGGCTTAAGGGGCTTGTGCCTGAAAATGTGCTTAGCACAGGCCCCCACACGTGGTGAGTTTTCAAGAGCAGCAGCAGTAGCATATTGCCCGCCACGATGACAGGCTGCTGCTGCTGCTGCTGCTAAGTCGCTTCAGTCGTGTCGGACTCTGTGTGACCCGATAGATGGCAGCCCATCAGGCTCCCCCGTCCCTGGGATTCTCCAGGCAAGAACACTGGAGTGGGTTGCCATTTCCAATGACAGGAGCAGCGCTTCCAATACCACACAGAGACAGCACAACAAAGGGGCCAGGACATATTCTGCCATCCTGTGCATGCATGCTAAGTTGCTTCAGTTGTGTCCAATTCTGCGACCCTATAGACCATAGCCTGCCAGGCTCCGCTGTCCATGGGATTCTCCAGGCAAGACTACTGGAGTGGGTGGCCAGGGGATCTTCTCCAGGGGATCTTCCCACCTCAGGGATCTAAACGGCATCTCTGCATTGGTAGGCAGGTTCTTTACTGCTAGCGCCACCTGCGACGCCCGTCACCCTACCTCAAGGAAACACAGCGTCACAAACGGATCCACCTCCAGGGGGCGCCTCTCTTACACCGGTCAAGTGAGAAGCCTCTAGGAGTTCTGAGTTCACACCAGTGCTATGGTATGGGGCTGCCCTGACCCCCTAAGTAGGCTGGAGGTGAATGAGGGGTATGGGCTGCATGTGGGGAAACGGACCTTGGGTTTTCCGAAGCTCCTCCAGCAGAAAGTGTCCTTCTTCCAGGATCCGCTCCTCAATGGTCCTCTTCCCCATGCCGAAGTTGCGCAGAATTTGAACAGAATACTTTCTAAGGGCTTTCCACCGGTCTCCATTGGAGAAGGCAATGCCTGGGTAGAAGGGAAGGGGCCAGCTCCACCAGTGACCTATTCCCAAGATCGCTGTCAACTGAATCCCCTTTCCCGATGTTTGATAAAAGAAAGACCCCGATTTTGGAATCTCTCTCCAGCCCTGCCAGTAAGTCCTTCCAGACCCTCTGGGCTGGGTCAGGCACCTCCTTTGAGCTTCCACAGGGCCTTGGGCTTTTCTCCCCACAGTCATGCTCACCCTGTCTCTGTTTCTGCTATCACAGACCTGACCACTCTGGGCTGTCACTGTCTGACAAGGAACCTGCCCCTTCATTGAACTGTGAAGGCAGGGTGGGGGCCTGTCTTGGCCATCACTGTGCTCCTAGGAGCACAATAGGAGCCGCAATAGGATATGCGGTCTCACATGTGTTCATCTCTGAGTCCTCTAGTCCTCCAATCCTCAGAGAACTGGATGCTAAAGAGGAAGAAAGTATCATGTTTTGCCTTCATTGTGTGCATCATCTCATTGACCTCTCGTAGCAGCCTTCTTATGATAATAGACTGAGGGTGGAGAGGGAGTGCCCAAAGGTGCAGGCTAGGCGGAAGAACCCTGCTGTTACCCTATGTACTGAATAATTAGATGCTGGCTATTTCTAGTAACAGATGATGTATATATCCAGATGTTTTCTGTGTAAAAGTAGAGGGCATTTCTCTACCTCCTTGCATCTAGACAGGCGAGGTCATAAGATCAAGCCAGGAGACATGAAGGTAACAAGTGTACTCAGTATCCAATAGGTGTTCTTTCTTTCTCTCTCTTTTCTTTAAAAAAAATTAGAACTTTCCAACTTCAGATCCTGGGGCAGCTGGGACCCATCTAGTGTAAGGGCAAGGGGGAGCCGTAGTGATTCTTTAGGGGGGAGACGAATAGTCCAGGAGACAGGTCTCCAGGACCCCCTTTTCATTTAGAGCAACTTTCTTCTTTCCTTCCCACCCCCTCCCCCTCCCTCTTTTCCTCTTTCCTTCCTTTTCTTTTTGTTCTTTCCTTTTTGTATATTGGGCCATGCCACACAGCTTCCTTTGAGTAAGAGATTTATGTTACAACAATTCCACAAGACTAGGTGACTTCCAGACCTACAGAGGACAAGATACTGAGCTAGGAGAGGTTTGGCGTGAGTGATGTGAGTTGCTGGGTGGGTGGGGATGAAGCTGGGTGTGAGTTGGGTTGGGGATGAAAGTGGGGATGAGGGGAGATAACGGGATAGATGAGAAGTTGGGTCTGAGATTAGTGTGGGGATGGAACTGGGTAGAATGAGAGTGATTGGTGGACTGGGGTTGAGATTGAGCTTGGGGGTTAGGTTGATATGTGGTAGTATTGGTTTTGGCAATAGTAGAGGGATATAAGTCAAAAGGGAGACCTAGGGACTGTGAACTTCAGTAGGTGACTGAGATAGAAAATGGGGCTGGGGAGAAAAATGATAATGGAATTGAGTTTGACTAAAGGATCAGGATGGGTTAATACTAGATTTTACTATGGAGATTGGGAGAGGTTTGTAGTGGGAATGGAGGTTGCAGTGAGGTGTAGTCAGTGTTGAGAGAGAGATGGAGCTGACTTTGAAATGGGGAACATGGAAACGGGGTTGGAGGGGATCGGGGAGAAGTGGACAATATATACTGGGGCCAGATAATTTAGCCACTTGACTGAGATGGAAATTTGATGATGTGGTTAGGGTAGAGAGAAGCACTGCAATGAGAGTCAGAGTTGGATTGGGTTGGAGTTGGGTGGAGATGGAACTGGGTGTAGAAGTACAATTCAAGATGGCTGAAGGAGGGATTTCCCTGGAAGTCCAGTGGTTAAGACTCTGCTTCAAACGCAGGGAGTAAGAGTTCCATCCTTGGTCAGGGGACTGAGATCTCACATGCCGCATGGCACAGTCAGAGGAAGAAGAAGAAAAAAAGGTGGTGATGGGGTTTGGAGGTGGTGAAGGTGGGACAGACTTCACCCTACTTGGCTCCACTCCACCTGGTGTCATCAGTGAGATCAGCGGTCCTGAGTGTCACCAAAATTGGGAAGCCATTCTTCTGCCCTATTCCCTCCCCTGGTGTGGAATGGGTGGGGAGTGGAGGAGGCAGGAGCAGGCTCACCGTTGCCCTTGGTGAAGTTGAAGAAGACAGGGTAGTCGCCGCGGCCACCGAACTCCTCTGCCTGGTCCACCAGCGCCTCCTTCACGGCTTGGTACCCGCTGAGGACCACCACCCGTCTGGGCCCCAGGTACACCGTGTACACTGAACCGAATTCCTTGCTCAGCTGAGGGCAAGAAGACAGAGGTCACAGGGGGCTCTGGGGCCAGGGACCCCTCTCCCTTAGCCCTCCCTTCAGCCAAGCCTAGTCTTTTGACCTTGGTGAGGGAGGTCAGCATATCTTGGGAGCGAAGCTGCAGCAAATTTCCCAGGAATGGGAGGGCCCTGGGGCCTGGGGGCAGCCGGCCCTTGCCCTTTGAGCCGGTGGTCAGGAGTAGACAGACGAGAGCCAGGATCAGGAGCAAGATGGCTGTACTTATGCTGTCCATGGTGCAGGCAGTTCCAGGCACCTGGGTTGGGAGTTGAGCGGGGAGAAGGCAACACTGGGAAGGGAGTGAGAGCCTTTCACTCCTCATCTCCTTCTGGAACTTGCCTCCCCCAGACCCCAGAAATGGGAGCAGATGGAGAGAGAAAAGGAAGCAGAGAGAGGGAGATACTGGGAAAAGGCCAGGGGATGGGGGAAGAGATGGAAGTAGAGAGGAAGGGAGGGAGAGAGAGAAAAAAGGGCATGAGGTAGTCACAATAGAGAGACAGAAATCAAGACCGATGGAGGGGGACAGAAGACAGATAGAAACAGAGACAGAGACTAAGAGAGACAGAGTTACATGCAGAGATAAGTGAAAGTGAAAGTGAAGTCGCTCAGTGTGCCCAACTCTTTGCGACCCCATGGACTGTAGCCTACCAGGCTCCTCCGTCCATGGGATTCTCCAGGCAAGAGTACTGGAGTGGGTTGCCATTTCCTTCTCCAGGAGATCTTCCCCACCCAGGGATCAAACCTGGGTCTCCCGCATTGCAGGCAGACGCTTTACCATCTGAGCCACGGGGGAACAAAAAACAGAGTGAGCTATCTGGATATCTGTGCATGTCTGCTTTCTATGTATCTATTTATCTGTTTTTCTATTAGGAGTCAGACATGCCTGAACAACAACGACAATCTATTATCTATCTGTTGTCTATCTTCAGTCTGTTATCTATCTATCGATGTCTATCTATTTATCTGCCTGCTGCTGCTGCTGCTGTCACTTCAGTCGTATCCAACTCTGCGTGACCCCATAGACGGCAGCCCACCAGGCTCCCCCGTCCCTGGGATTCTCCAGGCAAGAACACTGGAGTGGGTTGCCATTTCCTTCTCCAATGCATGAAGGTGAAAAGTGAAAATGAAGTTGCTCAGTCATGTCTGACTCTTTGCAACCCCATGGACTGCAGCCTACCAGGCTCCTCCATCCATGAGATTTTCCAGGCAAGAGTACTGGAGTGGGGTACCAGCTATCAATTTTCATCTATCATCTTTCACATAGGGATATAGAGAGATAGAGACACACAGGGACTGAGACAGACAAATCAAGACAGAGCAATAGCCAGTCAGAGAAATCACAGAAAGAGAGGCAGACAGAGAGAGACTAGAGAAGGGAGATCAAACTAGAGAAGATACGGAGCTAGAGAAAGAGATGAGAGAGGTGGGGAGACAGAGATATACCCTGACTGAGAGACATAGAGATGGATACTGACAGATAGGAGGAAGAGGGTAACAAGCAGATGGAGAGAGGAGGCAGAGGCAAGCCCAGAGGCTGGTGGAGAGGAGAGTGACAGACACAGAGAGACATGGAGGGAGACAGACAGACACTCAGACGGACAGAGAGACGGGCAGGGGACATTCGATGGAGGCAGGCAGAAACAGCGGGAGGGCACAAGCAGAAACAAGCCAAAAGGTGTCCTGAACCCCAGAGTCACATGGCAGAGAGACATGCCACCTGGCTGGGTAAAGTGCGTCACAAAGAGTGCACAGTGCCAAGCCCTGGCTTGGAACTCTGAAACGCTTTGGTAAATTCAAGAGAGAGCCCCTGAGAGATAGACCCAGAGACTCCTCAGAGGAGCTGACAAGGCAGACCCTGGCCAGTCTCAGGACAGGGAGATGGAGCCAGTGACCCTCTCTCTTGAGAGTCACCCCCTCTTCTGTGGCCAGCCCTCTACCTGCTGAGCTGCTGAGGGGTGTGCTGGAGGGACCAATCCAGCTGGCAGCGGCTGCTGCAGATGTGTGCCCAGGAGCTCGGAACTGAGGGGTGGGAGCTGCCCTTAAATCATCTCCGTCCGCCCCTGCTTAACACCCTTTCATCTAGTTCATCCAGTGAGTGACTTAATCCCTCCCACTTTCCTGCCTTCCTTGCCTGGGCTGGGGCTCACAGCCAGCTGGAATGAGGCCTTGAATGAGTGCCTTGGGAGCCCTGCCTTCTCGTCTCCTGGGCTGACCTTACCTCTTCTCACTGTGGCCAGTGCTGGCCATCTGTTCTGGATTGGGGGTGAAGTCTTCTCTATTTTTTGTTGTTGTTGCCACTGGGGATCCTGGATCTAGTTCTGGGTCCGGTTCAGAATTGTACGGCTGTGGCAAAATGAAGGGGTAGGGATGAGGTCGGGGTCTCTGTCCTGGGGTGGGGAAGGATTCTCATTCTCTGGGGCCCTGTTTTCACAGCTCTTCTCACCCTTCTCTGTCTCTTGCAGTTTGTCTCTGAAATTCTGTACGTGTCTCTGCTTTGGCCTCTGCATCTTCTTCTCTTTTTTATGTCTCTGTCGCTCCCCGTCTCTCTTCCTCTGTGTCTGTGTCTTTCACCATCTCTTCTGCCCCCTGATTTTCTTTGTGGCCTTTCTCTTTTCTCTCTGCTTCTCTCTCTCCACAGTCTTTCTCAGTCGCTCTCTCCTCCTGACTGAATGTCTGTCTGTCTCTCACACCTCCAAGAGGTGGAGTGCAGTGGACAGGATTGAAGCCAGACTGAGGATCAAGGAAGACTTGGGAGAAGGGCAGGACAGGCAGGAACCTCACTAGACAGGGCCTCAGATGTGAAGGATACCCCCGCTACTGCCCACCTCCACTTCTGCCTCTCTCCTAAGCCCCCTACCTGCTCCGATTCTACCCTTGTCTCTTTACCCCCAGAAACTGACCACACTCAACTCCTACCTAGGTCAGAGGGCAGGTTGCAAAAACCTGAAGCGGGGCTAGGACTCTAGTTCCTCCGAAGGTAGGGTGTGGAAGAGAGCCCCAGAGGTCAAGAGTCTGCAAGGCCAAGTGGAGGTTTTGTTCCGCCCCACCACCTCCTCGGCAACCAGGTCTGTTGGTAGACACCATGGTGGTTGTTTTTCCCATGGAGGGTGGGGGAGGAAGTGCTTGGAGGTCCTGGGGAATTTGACACCCCAGATCTCAGGCCCCTGTTAGGATGGAGGTGGGGCCTGTGCTACTGTTTCAATCCCAGAAAGGCTGGTTAGGGCAGGTCCTGAAAGAGGGGTGAAGGCTTGATTATGGGATCACGGATCTCTAGTTTCCCTTGGCATGAACCCCTGCTTCTGGGGGAGAGGAGTAGTACTTGACCTATGGGAACCCCACGGGTGACTTTTCTCTGACCCCAGAACTGGGTTGAGAGGGGCCTTTTGGGACTTGCCTTAGTGGGGAACTTGGGACTCCTGAGAAAGGGAGTTTTAAGGGGGCTTTGGGTTCTTCTTATGGTCTGATTTGCTGCCCTGCTGTAGAGGGAATGGAGGGTAGGGAGGGATGTATTTTGAGTTTCCGTAGCCTTGGCACTGTTGACATTTGGGCTAGTAATTCTCTTGGGGTGGAAGCTGTCCTGTGAGTGGCAGGATGTTTAGCAGTATTGCTGGTTTCTACCTCCTAGATGTCAGTAGTAACCCCCCTCCCAGGTGTAAAAATAAAAAATGACCCCGGATATTATTTAATGTCCACTTGGGGGCAAAGTCCAACCCGGCTGTGAAGTGAAGATGTGATGGGAGAAACTGAAAGACACCCAAGGGCAGCTGAACTTTCCCGATCTCCAACTGGCCTCTCCTTGACTTCCAACACTTACATTTAAATTTTTTAAAATTAATTTACTTTACTTTTGGCTGCTCAGGGTCTTTGTTTCTGCACCTGGGCTTTCTCTAGTTGTGGCAAGCAGGGGTTACTCTCTTTGGGTTCGATCCCTGCGGTTGGGAAGAACCCTTGGAGAAGGAAATGGCAACCCACTCCAGTGTTCTTGCCTGGAGAATCCCATGGACAGAGGAGCCTGGCAGGCTACAATCCATGGGGTTGCAAACAGCTGGACATGACTGAAGCAACTTGGCATGGCATGGGGTTACTCTCTAGCTGCGGTTCTCAGGCTTTGCACTGTCGTGGTTTCTCATGTTTTGGAGAGTAGGCCGACCGGGGCTCAGTATTTGTGGTGAATGGGGCTTAGTTACTCAGTGTCATATGGAATCTTCCCAGAGCAGGGATCGAGCTCTTATCCCCAGCATTGGCAGGCAGATTCTTAACCACTGAACCACTGGGGAAGTCCCAACACTTACATTATTCTCTGCCCTCTCAAACCTCCAGACCCTTTCGTCCCTCTGTTAATGGTCTCATTGCTTATCCCATAGAAAAAGCAGCATGCTCACCCACCTACCAGAATCTGAGCCACATACGTGGCCTTGCTTTCCTGACAGAGAAAAGGCAACATTTCCTTCTTCTTCTTTTTTTTTTTTTTTTTTGTGGGATCTTAATTCCTTGACCAGTGACGGAACCCATGGCCCCTGCAGTGAGAGTGCAGGTTCCTAACCACTGGACCACCGGGGAATTCCCAAGTGCAGCTTTTCCTGAAGGTGACAGGGCATCCCACCCCTGTCACTAGCTGGATGGCTTCCTTTCTCTTTATTGCATTGTGTTTTGTGTGGATGTGGGCAGATGGATTTTTTTTCCTAGTTTACAATTCTTTGAGGTAAAATTTACATGTAATGAAATATACAAATTGGGACTAATAGATACAAACTACTACATATAAAATAGATAAATAATAAGGTCCTATTGTACAACATAGGGAACTATGTTCAATACCTTATAATGACCTATAATGGAAAAGAAGAATATATACACACTTATATTTATATAGGGGCTTCCCTGGTGGCTCAGTGGTAAAGAATCCACCAGCCAATGCAAGAGACACGAGTTTGATCCCTGGGCTGAAAAGATCCCACATGCCTTGGAGCTACTAAGTCTGTGCCCCACAAATATTGAGACCTTGCTCTACAGCCCAGGAGTCACAACTATTGAACCCATGCACCACCACTACTGAGCCCGTGAGCCTAGAGTCTGCTCCTCAAGAGAAGCCCACGCATCACAACGAAGAGTAGGCCTGTTCACCAGAAGTAGAGACTTGCCCTCAGAGCATGAAGACTCAGCACAGCAAATAAATAAATAAATGAAATTATTTAAAGAAAGAATTGAAGATTGAAGGCAAAAGAAGAAGAGGACAGCAGAGGATGAAATGGTTAGATAGCATCACCGACTCAATGGACATGAATTTGAGCAAACTGCGGGAGATAGTGGACAGGGAAGCCTGGTGGGCTGCCTTCCATGAGGTTGCAAAGAGTAGGACAAGACTCAGCAACTGAACAACAACAAAAACAACATTTTACAAAAGAATACATCAGTTCAGTTCAGTCGCTCAGTTGTGTCCGACTCTTTGCAACTCCATGAATGGCAGCACACCAGGCCTCCCTGTCCATCACCAACTCCCAGAGTTCATTCAGACTCACGTCCATTGAGTCAGCGATGCCATCCAGCCATCTCATCCTCTGTCGTCCCCTTCTCCTCCTGCCCCCAATCCCTCCCAGCATCAGAGTCTTTTCCAATGAGTCAGCTCTTCACATGAGGTGGCCAAAGTACTGGAGTTTCAGCTTCAGCCTCATTCCCTCCAAAGAAATCCCAGGGCTGATCTCCTTCAGAATGGACTGGTTGGATCTCTTTGCAGTCCCAGGGACTCTCAAGAGTCTTCTCCAACACCACAGTTCAAAAGAATACATGCTATGCTAAGTCACTTCAGTCATGTCCGACTCTGTGTGACCCCATAGACAGCAGCCCACCAGGCCTCCCCGTCCCTGGGATTCTCCAGGCAAGAACACTGGAGTGGGTTGCCATTTCCTTCTCCAATGCATGAAAGTGAAAACAGAAAGTGAAGTCGCTCAGTCATGTCCGACTCTTAGCGACCCCATGGACTGCAGCCTACCAGGCTCCTCCATCCATGGGATTTTCCAGGCAAGAGTACTGGAGTGGGGTGCCATTGCCTTCATACGTATATATATATATCTGAATGACTGCTGTACACCAGAAACCAACACAGGGACTTCCCTGGTGGTCCAGGGGTGAAGGATCCGCCTTCCAATGCAGGGGATGTGGGCTCAATCCCTGATTAGGGAACTAAGATCCCACATGCTGTGGAGCAACTAAGCTGGAGTGCCGCAACTACTGAGCCTGAAAGTTCTAGAGCCTATGCTTCACAACTAGAGAAGACCCTGCACACTGTAACTAGAAAAAGCCTGAGTGCTTCCTGAAGACCCAGTGCAGCCAAAATTAAAACAAAACAAAACTAATACCACATTGTAAATCAACTATAGTTCAATTAAAAAAAAATGCAAACCTTGCAAAAACATTTACTAAGTTTTGACTGCATACGCTGGTGTAAGGCTTCCCTGGTGGCTCATCTGTAGAGTCAATTTATTAAAAAAAAGGAAATATTTTAAAACAACAGTACAATTTGAGTCTGAAAGATTCTGTATGGGAAAAATTAGGGTCTTAACCTCTAAATTATTTTATTTCCAAAGAATTAATTTAGTTATCTTTGGCTGGGCTGGGCCTTCATTGCTACAAGCAGGCTTTCTCGAGTTGTAGCAAGTGGGGGGCTACTGTTCATTGCAGTGTGTGCGCTTCTCATTTTGACGGCTTCTCTTATTGCTGAGCACCGGCTCTGGGGCACAGGGTTCATTAGTTGTGGCAGACGGATCTAGTTATCCCTCCGCATGAAGGTTCTTCCTGTACCAGAGATTGAACCCAGGGCCTCTGCACTGGCGGGTGAATTCTTTTTTTTTTTTAGTTATTTTTTTAAATTTAATTTTATTTTTTAACTTTACAATATTGTACTGGTTTTGTCATACATCAAAATGAATCCACCACAGATATACATGTGTTCCCCATCCCGAACCCTCCTCCCTCCTCCCTCCCCATGCCATCCCTCTGGGTCGTCCCAGTGCACCAGTCCCAAGCATTCAGTATTGTGCATCGAACTTCGACTGGCAACTCGTTTCATATATGATATTATACATGTTTCAGTGCCATTCTCCCAAATCATCCCACTCTCTCCCTCTCCCACAGAGTCCAAAAGACTGTTCTATACAACAGTGTCTCTTTTGCTGTCTCGTATACAGGGTTATTGTTACCATCTTTCTAAATTCCATATATATGCGTTAGTATACTGCATTGATGTTTTTCTTTCTGGCTTACTTCACTCTGTATAATAGGTTCCAGTTTCATCCACCTCATTAGAACTGATTCAAATGTTTTCTTTTTAATGGCTGAGTAATACTCCATTGTGTATATGTACCACAGCTTTCTTATCCATAAAAATATGGAACACTTCACGAATTTGCGTATCATCCTTGCGCAGGGGCCATGCTAATCTTCTCTGTATTGTTCCAATTTTAGTATATGTGCTGCTGAAGCGAGCACTGGAGGGTGAATTCTTAACCACTGGACCACCAGTGAAGTCCTCTAGACGGCTTTATGTTACTCAGTTGTAGCCTTTTGCTTCCCCTTCAGTGTGACACATAGAAAGAGCATGGACTTTGCAGTCAGTAGATTCAGATTAAAATCCTGATTCTATAACTTGAAAGTTGTGTGACATTGAATGTGTTACCGAATGTCTCTGTACCTCACTTTCTTTGGAGTGAAATGGAGATAATGGGCTTTATATAATGGGCTTTACATTCCAGCCCATAATGAAGTGCCTGACCCAGGACTCAAAATGTGTTAAACAAATGACTGAAAAGTGTCAGGAATGTTCCTGGTACATGGCCTGCATTTAATGATAAATCTTCTACACACTTATGTTTGCCTGGTAATTTTTGATTGGATGTCAGTCTTCATAAATTTTACCTTGTGGGTGATGGATATTTTTGTGTTCCTATAAATATTCTTGAGTTTTATTCTGTGATGAAGTTAAGTTACCTAGATATCTTTTGTGAACATGAACGAAAATGTAATTTCAAACTTAACGAAAAGCTCTGAGAATAGTACAAGGAACTTTTATGTACAATTTCCTCTGATTTACCAACTGTTAACATTTTTTCCCTGGTGGCTCAGATGGTAAAGCGTCTGCCTACAATGTGGGAGACCTGGATTCGATCTCTGGGTTGGGAAGATCTCCTGGAGGAGGAAATGGCAACCCACTCCAGTACTCTTGCCTGGAAAATTCCATGGAAGGAGGAGCCTGGTAGGCTACAGTCCATGGGTCACAAAGAGTTGGACATGACTGAGTGACTTCAATGTCAATGTCAAGATTTTTTTCACTCTATCAAAACCTCTCTTTTTCTCTATTTCTCTATGAATTGAAAATAAATTGTAGCCCAGGTGCCCTTATACCTCTGAAGTGCTCAGTGTGTATTTCTTAAGAACAAACACAGTTTTTATTACATTGATAGTAGGAATATCAAAATAGAAAATTTAGTATTGTTGCAATATTATTTAATCTTCTGGTAATATTTCAATTTTACTAGTTGTCCAAATGATGTTCATTATAATAATTTTTTTCTGGTTTGGAAGACCGGATGAGAGTCTCTTTTAATCGAAGTCTGTTCATCAACCTTTATTTTTTAAAATTAATTCATTTTTGCTGTGCTGACAGACCCTTGTCTGGGCAGGGGAGAAGTCCCAACTTCTGAACCACCAGGGAATTCCCCTTCAACCTTTATTTGTTTTTGAGGCCATTGGCAAATTTGGCAACTCCTAGCCACTCATTTTTTTATACCGAATGTCTCTGTACTTCACTTTCTTTGTGAGTGGAACAGAGGTAATACCTTACATTCCAGCCCATAATGAAGTGCCTGACCCAGAACTCAAGATTTGTTAAACAAATGACAGAATCACATCAGGAATGTTCCTGGTACATGGCCTGCATTTCCTGATAAATCTTCTACACATCTATGTATGCCAAGTAATTTTTTAAAAAACATTCATTTATGTTTAATTGGAGGATAATTGCTTTACAATATTGTGTTGGTTTCTGCCATACATCAACATGAATCAGCCATAGGTATACACATGTCCTGTCCCTCTGTAACCACCCTCCCACCTCCCAGGCCATCCTGCCCCTCTAGGTTGTCGCAGAGCACGGGGTTGGGCTCCCTGAGTCATACAGCACTGCCCACTGCCGATCTATTTTACGTAGGGCAGTGTCTGTGTTTCCGTGCTACTCTCTGCGTCGGTCCCGCCTGCCCCTTCCCCCACTGTGTCCACAAGTCCATTCTCTATGTCTGCATCTCCATTGCTCCCTGCAAATTGATGCATGAGTACCATCTTTCTAGATTCCATATATACATGTTAGTATATGATATTTGTCTTTCTGACTTTGTATAATAGTCTCTAGGTTCATCCACCTCATTAGAACCAACTCAAAATCATTCCTTTTTTATAGCCAAGTAATATTCCATTGTGCATATGTACCACAACTTCTTTATCCATTCGTCTGTTGATGGACACCTAGGTTGCTTCCATGTCCTATCTCTTGTAAATAGGGCCGCAATGAACACTGTGGTTCATGTCTTTTCAATTATGGTTTTCTCAGGGTGCGTGCCCAGTAAGTGGGATTGCTGGGTCATATGGTAGCTTTATTCTTAATTTTCTTAGGACTCTCCGTACTGTCTTCAGTTGATACTGGCTGTATCAATTTGCATTTCCATCAACAGTGCAAGAAGATTTCCTTTTCTCTACAGTATCTCCAATGTTTGTTGTTTGTAGACTTTTGGTAATGGCCATTCTGACCATTGTGAAATGATAGCTCACTGTAGTTTTGATTTGCATGTCTCTAATAATGAGTGATATTGGTCATCTTCTCATGCATTTGTTAACCGTCTGTATGTCTTTGGAGAAATGTGTGTTTAGGACTTCTGCCCACTTTTTGGTTGGGTTGTTTGTTTTTTGGGTGTTGAGTTGCATGAGCTGCTTGCAAATGTTGGAGATTAATCCTTTGTCAGTTGTTTCATTTGCTATGATTTTCTCCCGTTCTGAGGGTTGTCCTTTCACCTTGTTGATATTTCCTTTGCTGTGAGAGAGCCTTTACATTTAATAAGGTCCCATTTGTTTATTTTTGTCTTTTTACCATTACTCCAGGAGGTGGGTCATAGAGGATCTTGAAGTTTTATGTCTGAGAGTGTTCTGCCTATGTTCTCATCTAAGAATTTTATGGTTTCTGCCTGGTAATTTTTGATTGGATGTCAGTCATTGTAAATTTTACTTTGTCAGTACTGGATATTTTTGTGTTCCTATAAATATTCTTGAGTTTTATTCTGTCATGAAGCTAAGTTACTTGGGAATCTTTTGTGAACATTTGAAAAGTATATAATTCCAAACTTAATGAAAACTTGCAAGTATAATACAAGAAACTTTTATGCACATTTGCCTCTGACTCATCAATTGATAACATTTTGCCACCCTTTATCAGAGTCTCTCTTTTTCTCTATTTCTCTGAGTTAGATAAATTGCTTGAGAATTAATTGTAGCCTTGGTGTCCTTATACCTCTAAAATGTTCAATGAGTATTTCCAAAGAAGGACACTTTTTATTACCTTGAGAGTAATATTGTCAAAATAGAAAAATTTAGGATTGATATTATTTAATCTTCAGGTAATAGTTCCATTGCAGTAGTTGTCCAAATAATGTTCACTATCGTATTTTTTTTTTTTTGCTTTGGAAGACCAGACAAGAGTCTATTTTAATTGAAGACTGTTCCTCAATATTTTTTTTAATATAAATTTTATTTTTTCCTGTGCTGACAGGACCTTGTCAGTACAGGGGAGGAGTCCTAACTGATGGACCACCAAGGAATTCCTCTTCAACTTTTGATTTGTTTTTGAAGCCACTGGCAGATTTGGCAAATCCCTAGCCATCCATTTTGTATACTGGATATCTTTGTACTTCACTTTCTTTATGAGTGGAATGGAGGTAATACTTTACATTCCAACCCATAATGAAGTGCCTGACCCAGGACTCAAGATTTGTTAAACAAATGACTGAATAACACCAGGAATGTTCCTGGTACATTGCCTGCATTTCATGACAAATCTTCTACACACCTATGTATGCCAAGTGATTTGTTTTAAAATTTGTTTTTAATTGGATAATAATTACAATATTGTGTTGGTTCCTGCCATACATCAACATGAATCAGCCATAGGCATATATATGTCCCCTCCCACTTGAACCTCCCTCCCACCTCCCACCGCCTCCCACTCCTCCTGGTTGTCACAGAACACTGGTTTGCGCTCCCTGAATCATATAGTCAGTTCCCACTGGCTATCTATTTTACCCATGGCGATGCCTGTGTTTCCACGCTACTCTCTCCATTGGTCCCACCCTCTCCTGTCCCCTCTGTGTCCTCAAGTCTGTGCTCTATGTCTGCATTTTCATTGCTGCCTTGCAAATAGGTTTGTCAGTACCATCTTTCTAGATTCTATACCTATGCATTAATATACAATATTTGTCTTTCTCTTTCTGACATACTTCACTTTGTATAATAGGCTCGGTTTGTTCACCTGATTAGAACTGCATTCCTTTTTATACCTGAGTAATGTTCCATTGTGAATAAGTACCCCAACTGCTTTGTCCATTCATCTGTTGATGGACATCTAGGTTGCTTCCATGTCCTAGATCTTGTAAATAGTGCTGCAGTGAACACTGGGGTCCATGTGTCTTTTTCAATTATGGTTTCCTCAGGGTAGATGCCCAGTAGTGGGATTGCTGGATCATATGGTAGTTTTATTCTTAGTTTTTTAAGGACTCTCTATACTGTTCTCCATAGTGGTGTATCAGTTTGTATTCCCGCCAACAGTGCAAGAGGATTCTCCACACACTCTCCAGCATTTATTGTTTGTAGACTTTTTGATGATGGCCATTCTGACTGGTGTGAGACGAGAGCTCATTGTAGTTTTGATTTGCATTTCTCTAATAATGACTGATGTTGAGCATCTTCTCATGTGTTTATTAACCATCTATACGTCTTTGGAGAAATGTGTGTTTAGGTCTTCTGCCCACGTTTTGGTTGGGTTGTTTGTTTTTCAGGTATTGAATTGCATGAGCTGCTTGTAAATGTTGGAGATTGATCCTTTGTCAGTTGTTTCATTTGCTATGATTTTTTACCATTCTGAGGGTTGTCTTTTCTCCTTGTTTACAGTTTCCTTTGCTGTGTAAAAGCTTTTAATTTTAATTAGGCCTCATTTCATTATTTTTGCTTCCATTACTCTAGGAGGTGGATCATAGAGAATCTTGCTATGATTTATGTTATACAGTGTTCTACCTCTGTTTTCCTCTAAGTGTTTTATAGTTTCTACCTGGTAATTTTTGACTGGATGTCAGTTATTGCAAATTTTTCCTTGTTGGGTGCTGGATATTTTCGTGTTCCTGTAAATATTCTTGAGTTTTATTCTGTGATGAAGTTAAGTTACTTAGAAATCTTTTGTGAACACTAAAAAATATATGTAATTCCAAACTTAATGAAAAGCTTCAAGAATAGTACAAGGAACTTGTATGTACATTTTCCTCTGATTCACCAATTGATAACATTTTGCTACACTTTATCAAAGCCTCTCTTTTTCTCTGTTTCTCTATGAATTATTTGAGAATAAATTGTAGCCCAGGTGGCCTTATAGCTCTAAAGTGTTCAGTGTGTATTTGCAAAAAACAAGGACACTTTTTATTACATTAGTAGTAATATTATCCGGGGAAGGCAATGGCACTCCACCCCAGTACTCTTGCCTGGAAAATCCCATGGATGGAGGAGCCTGGTGGGCTCCAGTCCATGGGGTCGCTAAGAGTCAGACACGACTGAGCAACTTCACTTTCACTTTTCACTTTCATGCATTGGAGAAGGAAATGGCAACCCACTCCAGTGTTCTTGCCTGGAGAATCCCAGGGACGGGGGAGCCTCGTGGGCTGCCGTCTGTGGGGTCGCACAGAGTCGGACACGACTGAAGTGACTTAGCAGCAGCAGCAACACCTATATTTTGGAGAAGGAAATGACAACCCACTCCAGTGTTATTGCCTGGAGAATCCCAGGGACGGGGGAGCCTCATGGGCTGCCGTCTATGGGGTCGCACAGAGTTAGAGATGACTGAAGCGACTTAGCAGCAGCAGCAGCAGCAGTAATATTATCAAAATAGAAAAATTTAATGTTGATACAATATTATTTAATTTTCTGATAATGCTTTGATTTTACTAGTTGTCCAAAGAATATTTGTTACAACAATTTTTTTTTTCCAGTTTGGAAGACCTAATAAGAATCTCTTTTAACTGAAGACTGTTCCTCAACCTTAACTTTTTTTAATCTAATTTTTTTTTTTAACTGCTCTGACAGACCCCTGTCATTGCAGGCACAGAATCCTAACCACTGGACCACTAGGGAATTCTCCAACTTTTGTTTGTCTTTGAAACCATTGACAAATTTGACAAGTACTAGTCACTCATTTTGAATACTGGCCCTTAATTTTGATCTTTATTTTTTCATGATTAAACTCATATTATGAACCTTTGGCAGGAAAATCACAGAAGCGTTGTTTTGTTCTTCTTATTGTGTCATTTCAGGAAGTACCAGATATCATTTGACCAATTATTGGTGGTGTTAACTTTGAACATATGGTTAAGAGTAGGGGAAGGTCTTCCGGAATTCTTCATTGTGAAGTTATTTCCTTTTGTAATGAACACAGGTTCCCTCCTAATTAATTCACTTTCTTATTTCGGATTCCAGCAGAACTTGACCTCCAATTCTCCTCTAACCTCAGTGACTGCTCCTTATTGTGTCCTCATCTCCCCGACGTTCAAATGTTGGAGCTCAGTCCTTGAATCAATTCTCTTTTTTCTAGTATTCTTTCCCTAGTTGATCTCTTCCAGACCTACGACTTTATTTATTTATTTTTGGCTGCCCTGAGTCTTCGTCTCTGCCAGCAGGCTTTCTCTAGTTGTGGTAAGTGGGGACTATCCTTTTTTGTGGTGTGCAGGATACTCATTTTGGTGGCTTCTTTTATTGTGGAGCATGGGCTCTAGGTGCCATGGACTCAGTAGTTACAGTGCATGGATTTAGTTCCTCCAGGGCACGTGGGATCTTTCCAGACCAGGGATCAACCCTGTGACCCCTGCATTGGCAGGCAGATTCTTATCCACTATGCCACCAGGAAAGTTGAGCCTTAGGACCATAAACACCATATACTGCGGACTCCCAAATTTATCGCTCTACTCCAAGCTCTCCCCTGAGTTCCAGACTGTAATTGAACTTAATAAATCCAAAACAGAACTCTTGATATCACACTCCACCACTGCTCTCCCCCAGGCTTCTCCTCAGACAAGGAAACACATATAGTTTTCCATTATCTGGATCCTCTCAAACTCTTAGGTTCTACTTCTGCCATTTCTCTGTCCTTTCTCTGTTTCCTCTGCTCTCACTTCTTGCTCTTTTTCAATGTTTCAAGCTTATGTCACCTCAGGGCCTTTGCACTTACTGTTTCCCCATCCTCTTCTCCATCTCCCTATATTGATGTGGCTTGCCCCTGTCTTATTCTGTTTGGGTTACTTTCACAAAAGCATCACAGGCTGGGTAGCTTATAAATAGTAGAGAAAAAAAAAATTGCTCACAGTTCTGAAGCCTGGAAGTCTGAGATCAGGGTGTCAGCATGGTCAGGTGGCAGCCCTTGTCCAGGTCTGAAACTTCTTGTGTCTTCAAGTGGTGAAAAGGCTAGGGAGTTCTGAGATCTCTCTCTTTCTTTTTTAAGATATTGATTTATTTGGCTGCACCGAGTATTAGTTGCAGCATGGGATCTTCAGTCTTCATCGAGACATGCAGGCTCTTTAGTTGGGGCAGGTGGGATCTAGTTCTCTGATCATAGATTGAACCTGGGTTCCCTGCATTAGGAGCATGGAGTCTTAGCCACTAGGCCACCAGAAAATTCCCTGTAGTATATCCTTTATCAGTACACTAATCCTATCCACGAGGGGTCCACCCTCATGACCAGATCACCTCCAAAGATCCCACCTACCAATATCATCACCTTTGGCAACATATGAATTTGGGTGGGGGGACACATTCAGATGTGTCCGCATATTAGGCTTCAGTTCAGTTCAAATATCACCAGTCCAGAGAGTCCTTTCTTGACAAATTTGTCTAAATTACCAGCCTCTTACTCCATTGGCTTATCCAGCTTAATTTTTTTCTTTGTAGTAATTATTACTCTCTGAAATATTATGTTATTATTTGTTTGTGTTTCTAAATCAGCTTTCCCTACTAGCATATCAGCTCAGTGAGAATAAAGGATTTGGTCAATTTCATTCAAAACCGTGTCCCCAGTGCCTGGGAGAATGCCTGAAGTCAAGTAGAATATTACTAAATTCTTGTTGAATCATTGACTGAATGAGTGAATTGAATGGGATCAGAGGCTGATCTGCTTAAAAGTCTAGAGTCTTAAGACTGGAATTTGAAGGCATCTCAAATTTGGTTGACTAAATTAAAAAGAAAACACACTGTTTGATTCTATTTACATGATGTTCAAGAACAGACTATGTGAATCTAAGGTGATAAAAGTCACAGTAATCATTATTGAAGCCCGAGCATTTAGAACCCATGTTCTGCAACAACATAAGCCACCTCAATAAGAAGCCCACACATCACAACTAGAGACTAGCCCCTGTTCACCACAATTAAAGAAAGCCCACACACAGCACTGAAAACTCAACACAGCCAAAAATAAATAAATACAATTTTAAAATGCTGCTTAGTCACTTCAGTCAGGTTCGACTCTGTGCGATCCCATAGACAGCAGCCCACCAGACTCCCCGTCCCTGGGATTCTCCAGGCAAGAACACTGGAGTGGGTTGCCATTTCCTTCTCCAAAGCATGAAAGTGAAAAGTGAAAGAGAAGTCACTCAGTCATGTCCAACTCTTCGCGACCCCATGGACTGCAGCCTACCAGGCTCCTCCACCCATGGGATTTTCCAGGCAAGAGTACTGGAGTGGGGTGCCATTGCCTTCTCTATTTTAAAATGAAAAGATAGTAAAGGGTGGTCAATATATATGACACAGAAGAGTCATGGCTTAGGGTAATGAATAAGGGATGATGTTAAAGAGTTTTAGAAGTCCTTTTTATTGCTTGGTTAAAAGCTTTCATCCTTCATGCAATGGAAGGATACAGAAGAAGATCAGAAATGGCAGGTCTTTGAAGTGTCTTTTAAGAAATTATAAATTTTGAATTTCCCTGGTGGTGCAGTGGATAAGAATCTGCCTGCCAATACAGGGGGCATGAGTTCAATCCCTGGTCTCGGAAGATCCCAGGTGCCCCAGAGCCCGTGTACCCACAGCTACTAAGCCTGCACTGTAGAGCCTGTGCTCTGCAACAAGCGAAGCCACCACAATGAGAAGCTCGTGCACTGCAATGAAGAATAGCCCCTGCTCACCCCAACTAGAGAAAACAGCCTGTGCACTAACGAAGACCCAGCACAGCCAAAAAGAAATTAATTAAAACAAAAAGAAATTGTACATTTTGAAATATTTCCAGAGGCACAGAAAAGTTGCAAATGTTACAGTTTTATTCACCCTTCATCTGAATTCTCTTAATGAGAACATCTTGTGTAAGCACAGTACAATGTTCAAAACTAAAATAGCAAAAAAAAAAAAAAAAAAAACCAAACCCAAAAGAACTAAAATAGTGTTGATGCAACACTCTTAGCTAAAGCACAGATATTATTTGTTTATATTTCACAGCTCTTCCACTATATTCTTTTTCTATTCTGGTCCAGGACGCCATCCAATATCTCACATTGCATTTATTTTTTGTGTTTTCTAAATCTCCTCTCTTTTGTAATAATTACTCAGTCTTTTATGACCTTGAGACTTAAAAAAAAGTACTTGTCAGTTACTTGTAGACTGTGCCTCAGTCTGATATTTTTAAAAAAATATTTTCCTGATTTTTATGATATTTCTCTTCTGGTTTTTCTTATGATTATATTGGGATTGTGCATTTTTCGCAAGAATAGTATAGAAATGACATGCCTTTCTTAGTTCATCCTATCAGGGGATACATGATGCTGCCCTCTGATATGTCTTATTACTGATAATGTCAACTTTGATCACTTAGTTAAGGTTTCTTTACTGTAAAGTTACTGTATTTGTCTTTGTAATTAATAAATATCTGAAGGAATATATTTAAGACTATGCAAAATTCTGTTTCTCTTCGAACTTTTGCCCATGAATGTTGGCATCCATCAGTGGATCTCACACACAATTATTACTGTGGTGTTTGTTCTAAAAATAATTTTCTATTTCCCTCATTCCTTCTACATTTATTTATTAATATTTAAATTTATTTGGCTGCAACAAGTCTTCGTTGCATGCAGAATTTTTAGTTGTGAAATGCAGGATCTAGTTCCCTGACTGGGGATTGAACCTGGGCCCCCTGCATTGGGAGCCACTGGACCGCCAGAGAAGTCCCCCTTCTACATTTATTAACTGGAGTTCTTCCATAAGATAGAACTGTCTCTTCTTCCCAGTTTTTTATTTAGCCAATAGTTTATATCACTACGGTCTCTTATCCAAGAGACCGTTTATTTTATTTCATGGATTATAATCAATATTTTATTTATTTTGTTACTCAAACTGTTTCAGCTTTGTCATTGTGAGCTCCTTCAGATTGGCTCCTGTTTCTTTTTGACATGCCCCATCTTTTTTCAACTACTTCTTTTTTTCTGGCGTCATAAATTGTTCCTATATTTTCCCTTCCCCAGCCCTGGAATCAACCACTTCTCTAAGAAGTCTTGCTTCCTTTAATTGGAAGATGGTATTTAGAAACCAAGATCTGGATACTAGCTGTGCTCATTGCTAGTGAGATATCCTTGCTTACTGGCCCTCTCAGCGGATGGAGCTTGATTTCTCTCTCTCAAAAACAATTCATATTGATATCTCTGATTTCAATCTAACACAAAGGTTCCATTCTAGCTTCCTATATTTGAAAATTCTTTCCTTGATAGCAAAAATTTGTCTCTCATTTTTACACTATATTTACTTACGTGTTCAACCCTCATATGTATATAAAATAGTCTCACTATTGCTAACCCATACCCAGTGAGAAATAAATTTAGATTGAGAGAACTTCATACAAAGAATTCTTTTTTAAAATTAATTTTTATTGAAGTATAGTTTATTTGTAATGGTCTGTTAGTTTCTGCTGTATGGCAGAGCAAATCAGTTATACATACACATATATCCATTCTTTTTTAGATTCTATTCCCACTGAATCATTGTGCTGTACACCTGAAATGAACACAACATTGTAAATAAACTATACTTCAATTAAAAAAAAAAAATTGGGAGGATTTGGTGATGGAATAAGCACTTAGTTGACTCGTGCGACCCCCTGAACTGCAGCTGGCCAGGCTCCTCTGTCCATAGGATTCCCCAGGCAAGAATACTGGAATGTGAACGTGAAGTCGCTCAGTCGTGTCCGACTCTTTGCGACCCCACAGACTGTAGCCTACCAGGCTCCTCTGTCCATGGGATTTTCCAGGCAGTAGTACTGGAGTGGATTGCCATTTCCTTCTCCAAGGGATCTTCCCAACCCAGGGATCGAACCCGGGTCTCCCGCATTGTAGACAGACGCTTTACCGTCTGAGCCACCAGGGAAGTCCTAACAATACTGGAGTGGGTTGCTATTTCCTCCTCTAGGGGATCTTCCCGACCCAGGGACTGAACTTGTGTCTTCTGTATCTCCTCCATTTGTGAGCAGATTCTTTATCACTGAGTCACCTGGGCAGTCTGTTAATACCATGTGAAACACATTAAAAAAAAAAAAAATTGGGAGGTGGTTGGGAAGGGTGGGCCCTTGTAGCCTCCCCATCTAGCCCTGGGACTGGAGGTTTTCTGTCCCAGATGGACAGGGTCTAGGGGCATCAACAGAGCGGTGGACTGCTTGACAGCACAGAGCCACTACTGACTGGCCTTCGTTGCCTGGAATCTCCCAGGGGTAAGAGGCTTCAGCTGGAGACCTGGGTGGAGTTTATTTGGCATTGAGCTTTGAAGCGGTCATGAAGAACATGACATTCAAAACATATTTGAAGGAACAGAGGCAACAATTTGCGTCCAGTTAATTTCTTGGTAAATGCAGCTGGAATTAATAGGGATACACTCTTAGTAAGGAAAAATGCTGAGAATATGCTATCTCTGCTTCATACTAACCTCCTGGGCTCCATGCTGACCTGTAGAGCTGCCATGAAGACAATGATTAAACAGCAGAGCAAGTCCATTGTGAATGTCGGAGGTGTTATTGGTTTCAGAGGAAACTCTGGCCAGTTTATGCACAGTGCTAATAAAGGAGAATTAGTCAGATTTTCACGTACTCTTGCTAAAGAAGTAGCAAGAAAGAAAATTACGGTAAATGTAGTTGCACCAGGATTTGTTCATGCAGATATGACAAAAAGACTTGAAAGGAAAACATTTAAAGAAAAATATTCCTCTTGGGAGGTTTGGAGACCCCCTTGATGTGGCCCAGGTAGTTGTGATTCTTTTATATACTTATTTTTAAAATAATCCAGATATTTATTAGAGAATTATCTAGCTTACTTTCAACATACTGACATTAAAAGAAAAGAGAAATAGAGCAGAGAATATATTAACAAATTGGATTTTGAGCAACATCCAGACTTAAACAGTGCTGGGAAGTCTCATGTCACAGCACATCTGGAGTCCCAACTGGGAAAGGGTCCCAGGCAGCACATGGGTGAGAATTCAAAGATGGCAGTTCCGGGTTCCATTTATAATCCCAGGATGGATGCAAATCATTATCACCATCAGTCTGTGACCAAACTGAAGCTCTGGTTTCATATTAATGCTGTTTATTTTGTTGTGTAAAACTTGGAATGTAGTTAAGCCTAGGGCTTGGTAGGCCAGGCCCCTCCAGGGCTCAACCATCTCAAGATGTCTCCCCCATTTTATCTATGGTGCTGCAAGTCTTGCACTCACAGTCACTCTCAGTTAGGGCAGTGTCCAGGCAGATTAGAAGCAAGGTCAAAGGTCTGCTCTGCTTTGAACTTGAGGCCTGAATAAGATTATTCATGTACTGTCCCTAACAGTTGGCCCCAGGATTGTTTAGGCTGAAGAACATATGAACAAGGCAAAATAACACAGGAAGTCCTACTAATTCTATAAGTAACAATGAAGGACATATTGTAGGTTTTAGTGAAAACAGTCCATTCACAGTTATTGATGGAGTGTTCCAATAAGCAGAGTTCTCAAACTTGAGAAGTTGGTTCATACAGCAGTCCTTCCATTGCCTCTGTCAATAAATGGGTACAGTTATCAAAGTCTAGATAATTTAACCACCTTTGCAAGAGTCTATGATTTTATGCTTCTGTTGGCCAACAGTAGGGCAAGTGAACACTCGGGTGTTGGCCAGGAGATATTTTTGTATTACCATGTGGAGATCCATTTGCTGCATTCTCAAAGAAGCAAACTTAACAAGAGCAGTTCAGTTCAGTCACTCAGTCATTTCCAGCTCTTTGAAACCCCATGGACTGCAGCATCCCAGGCCTCCCTGTCCATCGCCAACTCCAAAGTTTACTCAAACTCACGTCCATTGAGTTTGTGATGTCATCCAACCATCTCATCCTCTGTCGCACCCTTCTCCTCCTGCCTTCAATCTTTCCCAACATCAGGGTCTTTTCCAATGAGTCAGTTCTTCCCATCAGGTGGCCAAAGTATTGGAACTTCAGCTGCAGCATCAGTCTTTCCAATGAATACTCAGGACTGATTTCCTTTAGGATAGACTGGTTGGATCTCCTTGCAGTTCAAGGAACTCTCAAGAGTCTTCTCCAACACCACAGTTAAAAAGCATTAATTCTTTGGCCCTCAGTTTTCTTTATAGTCCAACACCCACATCTATCCATACATGACTAGTGGAAAAACCATAGCTTTGAGTAGATGGACCTTTGTTGACAAAGTAATGTCTCTGCTTTTTAATGTTCTGTCTAGGTTGGTGATAACGTTTCTTCCAAGGAGCAAGCGTCTTTTAATTTCATGGCTGCAGTCACCATCTGCAATAATTTTGGAGCCCCCAAAATAAAGTCTGACACTGTTTCCACTGTTTCCCCATCTATTTCCCATGAAGTGTTGGGACCAGATGCCATGATCTTCGTTTTCTGAATGTTGAGCTTTAAGCCAACTTTTTCACTCTCCACTTTCACTTTCATCAAGAGGCTTTTTAGTTCCTCTTCACTTTCTGCCATAAGGGTTACTTTACTAGCATGTAAATTGCCAACATCTGCTGGATCATTGAAAAAGCAAGAGAGTTCCAGAAAAACATCTATTTCTGCTTTATGGACTATGCCATAGCCTTTGACTGTGTGGATCACAATCAACTGTGGAAAATTCTGAAAGAGATGGGAATAGCAGACCACCTGACCTGCCTCTTGAGAAATTTGTATGCAGATCAGGAAGCAACAGTTAGAACTGGACATGGAACAACAGACTGGTTCCAAATAGGAAAAGGAGTACATCAAGGCTGTATATTGTCATTCTGCTTATTTAACTTATATGCAGAGTACATCATGAGAAATGCTGGGCTGGAAGAAGCACAAGCTGAAATCAAGATCGCCAGGAGAAGTATCAATAACCTCAGATATGCAGATGACATCACCCTTATGGCAGAAAGTGAAGAGGTCACTGCAGATGGTGACTGCAGCCATGAAATTAATAGACGGACCAACCTAGATAGCATATTCAAAAGCAGAGACATTACTTTGCCAACAAAGGTCTGTCTAGTCAAGGCTATGGTTTTTCCAGTGGTCATGTATGGATGTGAGAGTTGGACTGTGAAGAAGGCTGAGCACCAAAGAATTGATGCTTTTGAACTGTGGTGTTGGAGAAGACTCTTGAGAGTCCCTTGGACTGCAAGGAGATCCAACCAATCCATTCTGAAGGAGATCAGCCCTGGGATTTCTTTGGAAGGACTGATGCTGAAGCTGAAACTCCAGTACTTTGGCCACCTCATGCGAAGAGTTGACTCATTGGAGAAGACTCTGATGCTGGGAGGGATTGGGGGCAGGAAGAGAAGGGGAGGACAGAGGATGAGATGGCTGGATGGCATCACTGACTCAATGGACGTGAGTCTGAGTGACCTCCGGGAGTTGGTGATGGACAGGCAGGCCTGGCATGCTGCGATTCTTGGGGTCACAAAGAGTCGGACATGACTGAGCGACTGAACTGAACTTACTAGCGTGTGAGATGAGTGCAATTGTGCAGTAGTTTGAACATTCTTTGGCATTGCCTTTCTTTAGGATTGGATTGAAAACTGACCTTTTCCAGTCTTGAGGCCACTGACGAGTTTTTCAAATTTGCTGGCATATTGAGTGCAGCACTTTCACAGCATCATCCTTTAGGATTTGAAATAACTCAACTGGAATTCCATCACCTCCACTTGCTTTGTTGGTAGTGATGCTTCCTAAGGCCCTCTTGACTTCACATTCCAGGATATCTGGCTCTAGGTGAGTGATCACACCATCATGGTTATCTGGGCCATGAAGATCTTTTTTGTACAGTTCTTCTGTGTAGTCTTACCACCTCTTCTTAATATCTTCTACTTCTGTCAGGTCCATATGTTTCTGTCCTTTATTGTGCCCAGCATGAAATGGTCCCTTGATATCTCTAATTTTCTTGAAGAGATCTCTAGTCTTTCCCATTCTATTGTTTTCCTCTATTTCTTTGCATTGATCACTGAGGAATGCTTTCTTATCTCTCCTTGCTATTCTTTGGAACTCTGCATTCAGATGGGTTTATCTTTTCTTTTTTCGTTTGCCTTTAGCTTCTCTTCTTTTCTCAGCTATTTGTAAAGCCTCCTCAGGCAACCATTTTGCCCTTTTGCATTTCTTTTTCTTGGGGTGGTCTTGATCACTGCCTGCTGTACAATATCACGAGCTTCTGTCCGTAGTTCTTCAGGCACTGTCTATTTGATCTAATCTCTTGAATATATTTGTGACTTCCAACGTATAATCATAAGGGATTTGATTTAGGTCATACCTGAATGGTCTAGTGGTTTTCCCTACTTTCTTCAATTTAAGTCTGAATTTGGCAATAAGGAGTTCATGGTTTAAGCCACAGTCAGCTCCTGGTTTTCTTTTTGCTGACTGTATAGAGCTTCTCCATCTTTGACTGCAAAGAATATAATCAATATAATCAATCTGATTTCAGTGTTGACCATCTGGTGATGTCCATGTGTAGAGTCTTCTCTTGTGTTGTTTGAAGAGGGTGTTTGCTATGACCAGTGTGTTCTCTTGGCAGAACTCCGTTAGCCTTTGTCCTGGTTTGTTTTGTACTACAAGATCAAATTTGCCTGTTACTCCAGGTATCTCTTGACTTTTTACTTTTGCATTCCAGTCCAGATATAAACTTTAGAAACAAAATTAGAGTGTCCTTTTAAAAACTTGATTAAAATTTTAATAATATAACAACAAGGAATTATCTCAGAAGTGAGTAATAAAACTAGAATTTAATGTTCCGTAAAACACAAACACTTTTCATTGGGAGGGCAGTAACCCTGCAGCCAGGGAAGGCTTTATCCCATCAAATAAAAATGAGGTTTTTCAGGGAGTCAGGAAAAGCCAAGCGGCTATCTTGGATTTCCCATAACCCAGACAGATTTACAGCTATAGCTTACCCATTTTAATTTCCCAATTTAGGAGTAGACTATTGCCATGTTTTAAGGACATCAGATAGCAATAGTTTAATGAAAGTGAAGTTGCTCAGTCATGTCCGACTCTTTGTGACCTCATGGACTGTAGCCTACCAGGCTCCTCAGTCCATGGAGTTTTCCAGGCAAGAGTACTGGAGTGGGTTGCCATTTCCTTCTCCAGGGGATCTTACCAACCCAGGGATCGAACCCGGGTCTCCTGCATTGCAGGTAGATGCTTTACTGTCTGAGCCACCAGGAGGTCAAGTGAGGGGTTAGTTTGTAGAAGCAGAAGGAGCTTTATTTACACGTACCATAGATCATTGTGAAATAATACTTATTTACTTTCCTGGAGAAGGAAATGGCAACCCACTCTGGTATTCTTGCCTGGAGAATCTCGTGGACAGAGGAGCCTGGTGAACTACACTCCGTGGGGTTGCAAAACTTTATCAAAGTAACAAAAGATTTTACAAGCAAATATAAATCACTTAAAAGCAAAGAAATTCACAATCTGTTATCAAAAGCTGTGTTCTAAGAAAACTTTGTTCTTTTAACAGAGAGAGAAAACCAAATTCCAGTCTGGTACCAGTTTACTGTTAAAAATAAAATGTGTTTATCTAGTTAATCTTATAAAGTCTTTTCCATAAATCTTGAGGAAGTAGCAATATTCTAACAGTATGAGAGTGAAACCATAGACAGCATGTTTAAAATGTAACTATATTGTAATCGACAAAGCAACCTGGTCATTGCTGTGACATGTAACACTCTAATATGGTAACTAGAATGATAATTAACAACATTTTATCAGGAAATATTGGATCTTTATGAATTCCACATAATTTTTAGGATATCTGTATTAGTAATATCAACCATACATATAACCTGAGATTTATCACTTCTCCAACAATACTTTCCAAGTAATTTAACATATCAAATGAACCCATGTAGTTTAATACTTCTCTTTGGGATGTTTCAGAGGCCCTCTGAAGCATCCCAAAGTCAGCTAGAGGTCAAAAGAACTTCATTAGATTTTAATTTTAGGAAGTTTTGCCAAAAATATCAGCAGGGTTTTTAATAGTCCAACAGGATTATATCAATCATTGTGAAACAATAGTCATTTGCTTAGCCAAAGTTAACAAAAGATTTGAAAGGTAAACAGAACAGATCATTTCAGAGGTAAAGAAACTTAAAATTCATTACTGAAGGCAGTTCAACATCTCAAGAAAACTTGTATTATGTACAAAATTTTTCTTGGGGTCCACTTTCCATGAAACCTCTTTCTCTCTTTTTAAAATCACTTTGTTTATTTGGGGGGGGGGAGGAGCTAAGATGGCGGACGAGTAAGATGGGGAGAATACTTTCTCCTCCACAAATCCATTAAAAGAACATTTGAATGCTGAATAAATTCGATAAAACAACTTCTGAATGCCGGCAGAGGACATCAGGCACTTAGAAAGACAACTAATTGTCTTCAAAACGAGAAAACGAGCCCTGCGGTAACTCCTTTTGTGGAGAAGTGGCGCGGACACGAGCATTTGCTATTGGCAAGTGGGGGCTGGGCTAGGAGGAGCGGCGAGGCCTGCATTGCTTTGAGAAAGGATTTGGCCTGGCTATCTTGGGCGCTATCTGAGCGAGATAACCAGACTGTCGGTTATCTACTACATCAAAAGCCAGCCCTAACTTAAGACACCACCAGGACTACCTACGGAACAAAGGGCTGCACAGAGTTGGCCGGCTGCAGGCCGTCCCACTCTGGTGACAGGCAGCCAGGGCTGGAGGCGGGCAATTACAGCCCTAGAGAGACACTGTCTAACGGAACTGTGAGTAGGTTTCTGTGCTGACTCACGCTTCTTGGGGCTCTGGATGGTCAACATCTGCCTGAGAAAGTGCGCTGTTTGTATACCCAGAAAACTGAGCGGCGGAGAGGCGATAAGTCGCAGCAGCTGCGCTCGCTGAACGTTTCATCACCTGCGCTACTCGGATCTGGGAAGGGCATAAAACGCAGACTCAACCAAGTCTGTGCTTCTGAGGATTATCCGAGTGCCTGAACCTGGCCGGTTTAGATTTGGGTGTTCATGCTCCGCCCCCTCTGTAACAAGGCAGAGATCAGATATTGAAAAGACCTGTAAACCGCCTCAATAAAGAGAATTCAACAAACTACCAGAATATAGTAAGGACACTCTAAACTTGGCAATTTTAACAAAATGAAGAGACAAAAGAATACCCAGCAGCTAAAGGAACAGGATAGATGCCCACCAAACGAAACCAAAGAGGAAGAGATAGGGAATCTACCTGATAAAGAATTCCGAATAATGATAGCGAAATTAATTCAAAATCTCGAAATCAAAATAGAATCACAGTTAAAGAGTCTGGAGACAAGGATTGAGAAGATGCAAGAAAGGTTTAACAAGGACCTAGAAGAAATAAAAAAGAGTCAACACATAATGAATAATGCAATAAATGAGATCCAAAACACCCTGGAGGCAACAAATAGTAGAATAACAGAGGCAGAAGATAGGATTAGTGAATTAGAAGACAGAATCCTAGAAATAAATGAATCAGATGAGAAAAAAGAAAAACGTATCAAAAGAAATGAGGACAATTTCAGAAACCTCCAGGATAACATCAAACGCTACAACATTCGAATCATAGGAGTTCCAGAAGAAGAAGATAAAAAGAAAGATCATGAGGAAATACTTGAGGAGATAATAGTTGAAAACTTCCCTAAAATGGAGAAGGAAATTACCACTCAAGTTCAAGAAATCCAGAGAGTCCCTAACAGGATAAACCCAAGGCGAAACACCCCAAGACACATATTAATCAAATTAACAAAGATTAAATATAAAGAACAAATATTAAAAGCAGCAAGGGAAAAACATCAAATAACTCACAAGGGAATTCCCATAAGGATAACAGCTGATCTTTCAATAGAAACTCTCCAAGCCAGGAGGGAATGGCAAGACGTAATTAAAGTGATGAAAGAAAATAACTTACAGCCTAGATTATTGTATCCAGAAAGGATCTCATTCAAATATGAAGGAGAAATCAAAAGCTTCCCAGATAAGCAAAAGTTGAGAGAATTTTGCACCACTAAACCATTTCTCCAACAAAAACTAAAGGACATTCTCTAGACAGGAATCACTAAAAGGGTGTATAAATTCGAACCCAAAACAATAAAGTAAATCTTATTTATCAATAATTGCTTTAAACGTTTATGGGCTGAATGCCCTAATTAACACACAAAGACTGGCCGAATCGATACAAAAACAAGACCCCTACATACCTTGTCTACAAGAGACAACCAAAAGACTAAAATGGGTCAAATGGATACAAAAACTAGACCCCTATATATGTTGTCTACAAGAGAACCACCTTAAAATACGGGATATATACTGACTGAAAATGAAGGCCTGGAAAAAGACTTTCTATGCAAATATAGACCATAAGAAAACAGGAGTAGCAATACTTATATCAGATAAAATTGACTTTAAAGATCTTGAAAAGGAGACAATGAAGGTTACACATAACGACTTAAAGGAACAATCCAAAAAGAAATTATAACAATTATAAATATATATGCACCCAACATTGGAGCATTGATATATCTAAGACAAATGTTAATTAATATGATAGAAGAAATATGCAGCAATACAATAATAGTGGGAGACTTTAATACCCCACTCATATAATCTGGCTGTAATAGACAAAGTAAAGAGCAAAACATATTTACTTATGAGCCTCAAAAAATTCAGTTCACTCAGGAGAGTTTAAAAAAAAAAAAAAGACTTATTTGTTCACTCTGTAAAGATTTATTGACTATTTTATGGGTCTGGTACCACTTTGGGTAGTAGGGAGGAAGAGGTGACAAGTGTGATCCTGTCCTAAATAATATATTGTGGTAAAGATAGACCTACCAACACAAAATACCAAGATGTGCCTAAAGATGAGGACACCCAAACTGGACTTTTTGTTTCCTGAACTTTTCATTTCGAGAACAAACCTCCTAATATAGGATGAATTCAACATGATTTTTTTTAAGTGTTCTTTGTGATTAAAAACAGAAAGCCATTGGTTAAGAAATTACATATACTCCTCCCCACCATCACTCCCCTTCTTTCTTCCCATTTCCCTCCCACCCTCATTGATCCTTTCCTTTATCCATTTTCCCCTGCAAAAAAAATAAAAAAATAAAATCACTTTGTTTATTTAGAAACAGCCACCTGTAAGTCAGATATACTTTCTTTTTTCTTAATAAGATGCAATTTCATTTCTCAAAGTTTTTTTTTTTTTACTTAAAACACACATCTTATTTTCCTTAAGCAACTATGAACTGTACTTTATATTAGCATTTTGTAATACTTTGGCCACCTGATGCAAAGAGCTGACTCATTTGAAAAGACCCTGATGCTGGGAAAGATTGAAGGTGGGAGGAGAAGGGGATGACAGAGGAAGAGATGGTTGGATGGCATCACTGACTCAATGGGCATGAGTTTGAGTAAACTCCAGGAGTTGGTGATGGACAGGGAGGCCTGGCGTGCTGCAGTTCATGGGATTGAAAAGAGTCAGACATGACTAAGCGACTGAACTGAGATTGGTGAACCAGTTTAATTTCTAAAAGCATTTGCTTTCTTATAGAGAACATCTCGGGATGGCACCAAACATATTCATTAATAGTCCAAAATCTCTTTAGTTTCTCTGTAAGAGGAAGTTAGTGTTCAGTAATTAATGTTTCAAAATCTTATTTTATTTGGAAATGACCTAGCTATTCAGTAAACTTTTATCACTTAGTGTAGTAGAACCCTAGAAATTCAAGTTACCCCAATCTTCAGAGATTATTTTAGATGGACATTCCTAAAGTATAATTACTCTTAATCAAGTTTATTTAAAAGCTCTTGTCTCATTTATATATATATATTATATATAAAGTTTCTTCACTTGAATTACTTTCCTTGTTGGGCACATTTCACTTACATTAAACCTAGGCACAATAAAGGTATTACACAATGCTAATGATTCAAGACATGTCTTAATTAGATTAGCAAACAAACATTAATACTAGATATTTAATATTGAATATTTCCCAGTTCACATGAACCTGAAATTCATTTAGGTTAATTTCTATTGTAGTTGTTTGATTCGTAAATGCTTGCTTTTCTTTAAGCCAGTTGACAAACAAAGATTCACACTGAGACAAAGTAAATTCAGACAGACAGAGATCTCATAGTTTTCTGCTTGAGATTTAAAATGTCTCTGATTCTTTTCTCTCTCTCTTTTTTTCCCTCCTTGGCTTGAAATTCTAATTTGCTCAAGGTTAAGGTCTCAGGCAAATTGGGCTCTGTATTTCAAGTAGCTTCCTGTACTAAATCGCTTCAGCTGAGTCCAGCTCTTTGCAAGTCAATGGACTGCCAGGCTCCTCTGTCCATGGGATCCTTTAGGCAAGAATACTGGAGTGGGCCGCTATGCCTGCCTCCAAGGGAATCTTCCCAAACCAGGAATTGAACCCGCATCTCTTATCCTGCACTGGCAGACAGAGTCTCTACCATAACGGCATCTGGAAAGCCTAGGCAAAGGTTAACTTCAAGCTTTTTTTCTAGGCAGACCTTTGTAAAAATCTAGCTGTTTTAAATTGCATATGCAAAAAGAACCAATTTTGCAGTTTCAAAGGAAGGGAAAAAAAAATTCATTTTAACCAGTTTTCTCCAGAGTCTGTCAATTACAATTTGGCACTTACCAAGATATGATTTTTCCTGTGGTCATGTATGGATGTGAGAGTTGGACTGTGAAGAAGGCTGAGCACCAAAGAATTGATGCTTTTGAACTGTGGTGTTGGAGAAGACTCTTGAGAGTCCCTTGGACTGCAAGGAGATCCAACCAGTTCATTCTGAAGGAGATCAGCCCTGGGATTTCTTTGGAAATCCCTTTCTTTGGAAGGACTGATGCTGAAGCTGAAACTCCAGTACTTTGGCCACTGGAAAGAGTTGACTCATTGGAAAAGACTCTGATGCTGGAAGGGATTGGGGGCAGGAGGAGAAAGGGACAACAGAGGATGAGATGGCTGGATGGTATCACTGACTCAATGGACGTGAGTCTGAGTGAACTCCGGAGTTGGTGATGGACAGGGAGGCCTGGCGTGCTGTGATTCATGGGGTCGCAAAGGGTCGGACACGACTGAGCCACTGAACTGAATTGAAGAGCTTTCTTAAAGACTGAACAACAAAGGCATTTGCCTCCTGCCTCTACGGAGGTTGCTCTAATTCCATGGTGGCTCAGACAGTAAAAGCGTCTGCCTACAATGCGGGAGACCCAGATTCAATCTTTGGGATGGGAAGATCTCCTGGAGAAGGAAATGGCAACCCACTCCAGTACTCTTGCCTGGAAAAGCCCATGGATGGAGAAGCCTGGTGGGCTACAGTCCATGGGGTGGGAAAGAGTTGGACACGACTGAGCGACTTCACTTTATACGGAGATTGAGCCCTATGTTGCTATAGCTGTTGACGTTCAACAAACCTGAGGGAGTTCAGGGTGGAGTGAGGCACTCTGTGCTGCAGGGAATCTGCTGGGACAGGTCTTTAGAGGAAATGGCAATCCACTCCAGCACTCTTGCCTGGAAAATCCCATGGACAGAGGAGCCTGATAGGCTACAGTCCATGGGGTCGCAAAGAGTTGGACACAACTGAGCGACTTCACTTCAAATGTTTTTAAGAACAGATTTTATGACCTCAATCCTTGCATCTCCTCATATCTAGAGAAGCAATAAATCCCTTCATGGTGACATCAGATCCTGCTGACTAACAGAAAACTTTTTGAATTGAATGGTATTGAACTCTGCCCTTCACCAAAACCTTATATATTGACCTTCTCCCACTGCCACTTCGGAGCAGTATCTCAGAGCTATCTGAAATGCTGCCTCCTGGGCTATAGTCCTCATTTTGCTCCAATCACTTCATGGCAAATAGATGGGGAAACAATGGAAACAGTGACAGACTTTATTTTCTTGGGCTCCAAAATCACTGCAGATGGTGACTGCAGCCATGAAATTAAAAGACGCTTGCTCCTTGGAAGAAAAGTTATCACCAACTTGGACAGCATATTAAAAAGCAGAGACATTACTTTGCCAACAAAGGTCCATCTACTCAAAGCTATGGTTTTTCCAGTAGTCATATATGGATGGATATGGGGGTGCTGGGCTATAGAGAAAGCTAAGGGCCAAAGAATTGGTGCTTTTGAACTGTGGTTTTGGAGAAGACTCCTGAGAGTCCCTTGGACTGAGGAGATCCAACCAGTCCATCCTAAAGGAAATCAGTCCTGAGTATTCACTGGAGAGACTGATGCTGCAGCTGAAACTCCAATACTACCCTCAAGCTTGGAAAGATTGAAGGCAGGAGGAGAAGGGTGCAACAGAGGATGAGATGGTTGGATGGCATCATGGACTCAATGGACATGAGTGTGAGTAAACTCTGGGAGTTGGTGATGGACAGGGAGGCCTGGCGTGCTGCAATCCATGGGGGTTGCAAAGAGTCGGCTGAGCGACTGAGCTGAACTGAAAACTTAACTTGCAACTCTCAAGTTGTACATCTTTTTTTAGTCAACAAGTCTAAAGAATATCATGGCTATCCAGTGCCAAAAAGTCACCTTTTCTTTCTGTAGTCATAGTTTTATAGCTAAAAATATAGACCAAAGTGAAAAGTGAAAGTTGGTAGTCGTATCCGACTCTTTGCGACTCCATGGACTATACCGTGCATGGAATTCTCCAAGCCAGAATACTGGAGTGGGTAGCTGGTCCCTTCTCTAGGGTGTCTTCCCAACCCAGGGATCAAACCCAGGTCTCCCACTTTGCAGGCGGATTCTTTACTAGCTGAGCCACCAGGGAAGCCCAAATATAGACCATTTTGGTGTTCAAATTGGCTCAGAATAGTGGCAGAAAAAAAAAAAAACACGCTAGAGTGGGCAACGGAGTGGAAGAAATTGGGCTTCTCCTCCCCACACTGAGAGATGAGAAAGTTAGAAGGGGATTAGCTGATGGAGAGGGAGACAGAGGCAGAAGTGGGGATGGTGCAAGGCCACAACAGAAAAAAAGAAAAAAAGAAAGAAAAGAGAGTGGGGGACATTGTTAGAGCTGTGTGCCGGCTCAAGGGAGAGCTGACTTAAGAAGTGAAGATTTGAGCAACTAAAATATAATCTTGGTATTGTAACATGGACAGTTGTACTCACAAATCAAATAATTCTTTTTTTCCAATTGTGACTTCTCTTCGGACAGTTTTAAATTAGCTTCATGTACCTAACAGTAGGCAGAGAGGAGGATCCAGCCTCTCACCCAACGTGTCACATTCTTATCCATTTTCAATCTGTGTAAGCCAAAAATATGCAATAGTTTCTAATGGTTCAGTTCAGTTCAGTTCAGTTCAGTCGCTCAGTCGTGTCCGACTCTTTGCAACTCCATGAATCACAGCACACCAGGCCTCCCTGTCCATCACCAACTCCCAGAGTTCACCCAGGCTCACGTCCATTGAGTCAGTGATACCATCCAGCCATCTCATCCTTTGTCATCCCCTTCTCCTCCTGCCCCCAATCCCTCTCAGCATCAGAGTCTTTTCCAATGAGTCAACTCTTCACATGAGGTGGCCAAAGTATTGGAGTTTCAGCTTTAGCATCATTCCTTCCAAAGAAATCCCAGGGCTGATCTCCTTCAGAATGGACTGGTTGGCTCTCCTTGCAGTCCAAGGGACTCTCAAGAGTCTTCTCCAACACCACAGTTCAAAAGCATCAATTCTTCAGCGCTCAGCCTTCTTCACAGTCCAACTCTCACATCCATACATGACCATAGGAAAAATCATAGCCTTGACTAGACGAACCTTTGTTGGCAAAGTAATGTCTCTGCTTTTGAATATGCTATCTAGGTTGGTCATAACTTTCCTTCCAAGGAGTAAGCGTCTTTTAATTTCATGGCTGCAGTCACCATCTGCAGTGATTTTGGAGCCCCCAAAAATAAAGTCTGACACTGTTTCTACTGTTTCCCCATCTATTTCCCATGAAGTGATGGGATCGGATGCCATGACCTTCGTTTTCTGAATGTTGAGGTTTAAGCCAACTTTTTCACTCTCCACTTTCACTTTCATCAAGAGGCTTTTTAGTTCCTCTTCACTTTCTGCCATAAGGGTGGTGTCATCTGCATATCTGAGGTTATTGATATTTCTCCAGGCAATCTGGATTCCAGCTTGTGTTTCTTCCAGTCCAGCGTTTCTCATGACGTACTCTGCATATAAGTTAAATAAATAGGGTGACAATATACAGCCTTGACATACTCCTTTTCCTATTTGGAACCAGTCTGTTCCATGTCCAGATCTAACTGTTGCTTCCTGACCTGCATACAAATTTCTCAAGAGGCAGATCAGGTGGTCTGGTATTCCCATCTCTTTCAAAATTTTCCACAGTTTATTGTGATCCACACAGTCAAAAGCTTTGGCATAGTCAATAAAGCAGAAATAGATGTTTTTCTGGAACTCTCTTGCTTTTTCCATAATCCAGTGGATATTGGCAATTTGATCTCTGGTTTCTCTGCCTTTTCTAAAACCTGCTTGAACATCAGGAAGTTCATGGTTCACATATTGCTGAAGCCTGGCTTGGAGAATTTTGAGCATTACTTTACTAGCATGTGAGATGAGTGCAATTGTGCGGTAGTTTGAGCACTCTTTGGCATTGCCTTTCTTTGGGATTGGAATGAAAACTGACCTTTTCCAGTCCTGTGGCCACTGCTGTTTTCCAAATTTTCTGGCATATTGAGTGCAGCCCTTTCACAGCATCATCTTCTAGGATTTGAAATAGCTCAACTGGAATTCTATCACTTCCACTAGCTTTGTTCATAGTGATGCTTTCTAAAGCCCACTTTACTTGACATTCCAGGATGTCTGGCTCTAGATCAGTGATCACACCATCGTGATTATCTGGGTCATGAAGATCTTTTTTGTACAGTTCTTCTGTGTGTTCTTGCCACCTCTTCTTAATATCTTCTGCTTCTGTTAGGTCCATAACATTTCTGTCCTTTATCGAGCCCATCTTTGCATGAAATGTTCCCTTGGTATCTCTGATTTTCTTGAAGAGATCTCTAGTCTTTCCCATTCTGTTGTTTTCCTCTATTTCTTTGCATTGATCGCTGAAGAAGGCTTTCTTATCTCTTCTTGCTCTTCTTTGGAACTCTGCATTCAGATGCTTATGTCTTTCCTTTTCTCCTTTGCTTTTCGCTTCTCTTCTTTTCACAGCTATTTGTAAGGCCTCCCCAGATAGCCATTTTGCTTTTTTGCATTTCTTTTCCATGGGGATGGTCTTGATCCCTGTCTCCTGTACAGTGTCATGAACCTCATTCCATAGTTCATCAGGCACTCCATCTATCAGATCTAGGCCCTTAAATCTATTTTTCACTTCCACTGTATAATCATAAGGGATTTGACTTAGGTCATACCTGAATGGTCTAGTGGTTTTCCCTACTTTCTTCAATTTAAGTCTGAATTTGGCAATAAGAAGTTCATGGTCTGAGCCCCAGTCAGCTCCTGGTCTTGTTGACTGTATAGAGCTTCTCCATCTTGGCTGCAAAGAATATAATCAATCTGATTTCAGTGTTGAACATCTGGTGATGTCCATGTATAGAGTCTTCTCTTGTGTTGTTGGAAGAGGGTGTTTGTTATGACCAGTGCATTTTCTTGGCAAAACTCTATTAGTCTTTGCCCTGCTTCATTCCGTATTCCAAGGCCAAATTTGCCTGTTACTCCAGGTGTTTCTTGACTTCCTTCTTTTGCATTCCAGTCCCCTATAATGAAAAGGACATCTTTTTTGGGTGTTAGTCCTAAAAGGTCTTGTAGGTCTTCATAGAACCGTTCAACTTCAGCTTCTTCAGCGTTACTGGTTGGGGCATAGACTTGGATTACTGTGACATTGAATGGTTTGCCTTGGAAACGAACAGAGATCATTCTGTCATTTTTGAGATTGCATCCAAGTACTGCATTTCGGACTCTTTTTTTGACCATGATGGCCACTCCATTTCTTCTGAGGGATTCTTGCCCGCAGTAGTAGATATAATGGTCATCTGAGTTAAATTCACCCATTCCAGTCCGTTTGAGTTCGCTGATTCCTAGAATGCCGACATTCACTCTTGCCATCTCTTGTTTGACCACTTCCAATTTGCCTTGATTCATGGACCTGACATTCCAGGTTCCTATGCAATACGAACAAAGCTAGTGGAGGTGATTGAATTCCAGTGGAGCTATTCCAGATCCTGAAAGACAATGCTGTGAAAGTGCTGCACTCAATATGCCAGAAAATTTGGAAAACTCAGCAGTGGCCACATGATTGGAAAAGGTCAGTTTTCATCCCAATCCCAAAGAAAGGCAATGCCAAAGAATACTCAAACCTACCACACAATTGCACTCATCTCACACGCTAGTAAAGTAATGTTCAAAATTCTCCAAGCCAGGCTTCAGCAATATGTGAACTGTGAACTTCCTGATGTTCAAGCTGGTTTTAGAAAAGGCAGAGGAACCAGAGATCAAGTTGCCAACATCCGCTGGATCATGGAAAAAGCAAGAGAGTTCCAGAAAAACATCTATTTCCGCTTTATGGACTATGCCAAAGCCTTTGACTGTGTAGATCACAATAAACTGTGGAAAATTCTGAAAGAGATGGAAATACCAGACCACCTGATCTGCCTCTTGAGAAATCTGTTTGCAGGTCAGGAAGCAACAGTTAGAACTGGTCATGGAAGAACAGACTGGTTCCAAATAGGAAAAGGAGTACGTCAAGGCTGTATATTGTCACCATTTTTATTTAACTTATATGCAGAGTACATCATGAGAAATGCTGGAATGGAAGAAACACAAGTTGGAATCAAGATTGCTGGGAGAAATATCAATAACCTCAGATATGCAGATGACACCACCCTTATGGCAGAAAGTGAAGAGGGGCTAAAAAGCCTCTTGATGAAAGTGAAAGTGGAGAGTGAAAAGGTTGGCTTAAAGCTCAACATTCAGAAAACGAAGATCATGGCATCTGGTCCCATCACTACATGGGAAATAGATGGAGAAACAGTGGAAACAGTGTCAGACTTTATTTTTGGGGGCTCCAAAATCACTGCAGATGGTGACTGCAGCCATGAAATTAAAAGACGCTTACTCCTTGGAAGGAAAGTTATGACCAACCTAGATAGCATATTCAAAAGCAGAAACATTACTTTGCCAACAAAGGTTCGCCTAGTCAAGGCTATGGTCTTTCCTGTGGTCATGTATGGATGTGAGAGCTGGACTGTAAAGAAGGCTGAGCGCCGAAGAATTGATGCTTTTGAACTGTGGTGTTGGAGAAGACTCTTGAGAGTCCCTTGGACTGCAAGGAGATCCAACCAGTCCATTCTGAAGGAGATCAGCCCTGGGATTTCTTTGGAAGGAATGATGCTCAAGCTGAAACTCCAGTATTTTGGCCACCTCATGCGAAGAGTTGACTCATTGGAGAAGACTCTGATGCTGGGAGGGATTGGGAGCAGGAGGAGAAGGGGATGACAGAGGATGAGATGGCTGGATGGCATCACTGACTTGATGGGTGTGAGTCTGAGTGACCTCCGGGAGCTGGTGATGGACAGGGAGGCCTGGCGTGCTGCGGTTCATGGGGTCGCAAAGAGTCGGACACGACTGAGCTACTGATCTGATCTGATTACCTAAGAGAGTGTAAATGCTGTGGAAATAATTGAAATACAGTGTAGATGCTATGTGAATGGTTGTTTTTTGGAATTTTCTAGAATTTGGGGGGGCGATATTTTCTGTCCCTGGTTGACTGAATCCATGGCTGTAAAAGCCATGAATGTGAAGGGCCGACTGTATAGACATTTTGCAAGTGATATAAATGGATGTCATCTTAATTTATACATTTTGTTGCAAAAGTAGGAAAAAGTTATATGGTCTAATTGTCATTAGTTATTTTGGTGTATCAGGCTGAATACTCTAGAAGTTAACTTTGTGGGCCACTGCCAAAGTAAGAGCATTTACAGGGCATTGGATAGGTGTCAATACCTTATCAACCCTGCTAGGGTTAAATTTGTTTCCCTTTTGCCTGTGCCTTGGACAATCAATTAGTATACATGTGGAACAAAACAGACACAGACACAAATGTGGAGTCTGGTTTCTTTGAGTGTCATTGCTCTTCTTTGAGCATCTGGGCACAAGAAACTCCAGATGTGGACAATTGACCCAACTTGTGGAAATTCTCAAAGATGGTGAGACTTAACCCTTACTCTTTTAACACCTGGTACAATTGCGAGCTGCATAGACCTCCTCAACTTAGGAAGTGGAAGTGGTATTTGTTTTTTTTAAATCCACAAAACATTCACTTTGGCTGGCTACTTAAAAACATTGAAAGATATAATGACATTTGAAAAATTAAGAGTATTTTGCATTAATGAGTGTAATGATTCTTACTTGAAATTTTAGAAAAATAAGAATTACGAACAATCATAAATAATTTAACTAAATATACAAAAGCAAGGATGTCTTTACAAGGAACAGGTAAAGCATTAGTCTTAAAAGAAAATATTTGCCTGAGATTAGAGATGAAGACATAAATCGTGAGTGAAAACATCAGCTATTTTGTATTGACCTCTTTTGTGAGAATGCTGCTGCTGCTGCTGCTAAGTCGCTTCAGTCGTGTCCGACTCTGTGTGACCCCATAGACGGAAGCTCACCAGGCTCCCCCGTCCCTGGGATTCTCCAGGCAAGAACACTGGAGTGAGTTGCCATTTCCTTCTCCAATGCATGAAAGTGAAAAGTGAAAGTGAAGTTGCTCAGTCGTGTCCGACTCTCAGCGACCCCGTGGACTGGAGCCTACCAGGATCCTCTGTCCATGGGATTTTCCAGGCAAGAGTACTGGGGTGGGGTGCCATTGCCTTCCCCGTTTGTGAGAATAGAATGATAATTTTATTTTTTATTTATTTTTGACTGCACTGGAACTTCATTGCTGCTTGAAGGCTTTCTCTAGTTTTGGTACGTGGGGTTCTCATTGTGATGGCTTCTCTTGTTGAGGGGCATAGGCTCTAGAGTCTGGGCTTAGTATTTATGGTATATGGGCTCAGCTGTCCCGTGGCGTGGGGAATCTTCCTGGACCAGGGATCGAACCTGTGTCCCCTGCATTGGTAGGTGGATTCTTAACCACTGGACCAAAGCGCACATGATAATTTTAAATGTCACCAGATTCATGTTGATTTTCATTGTCATTTCAAAATGTTTTCAATATTTGTTGCATTTTAAAAAGTAATCTTTTTACAGTTTTCTTGGAGCTGAACATGATTTTATGTAAGCAGATTAATTATATATTGAAAGTTTGTACAAAAGTATTAATAGGATATATTAAATAAATGCAGAGAAATTATAAAATTAAATCTGTGTTCTAAAAAAAACACTGCCTGCTGGGTTTTAGCTCCACAGAATATCTTCTCTGTTCTCCCAACTCATCTGCCTGGCTCTGAAGTGGCTCACTGCCTCACTTCAGATCTATGCTCAAAGTCGACTCTGCACAGAAACCTTCTCTGATCCTACTATCAGAAATGGCCACGACCATTTCTCTGCAGCTGTTGCCTGCGGTTATTCTTGTGAGGCACACACCACTCCCTGACATGAGAGAGTGTGTGTCTGTAGTGCTCAGTTGTGTCCGACTCTTTGTGACCCCATGGACAGTAGCCCACCAGATTCTTCTGTCCATGAAATTTTACAGACAAAAATACTGGAGTGGGTTGCCAGGGACTGAACCCACATCTCTTGCATCTCCTGCATTGGCAGGCAGGTTCTTTACCACTAGCGTCACCTGGGAAGCCCAAAGTCTAGTCACCCTAGATGGGACCCGAACCCACAACCCCTGGCTTAGGAGGCCAGTGACTGAGGCACTCACTAATCCCTGACATTAGCATAAACATGTTTATTTGTGGGCTTCCCAGGCGGCTCAGTGGTAAAGAGTTTGCCTGCTAATCAATCTGCAGGAGACGCAGATTGATTGCTGGGTAGGGAAGATCCCTTGGAGAAGGAAACGACAACCCACTCCAGTATTCTTGCCTGAGAAATCCCATGGACAGAGGAGCCTGGTGGGCTACAGTCTATAGGATCACAAAGAGTGAGCACAGGACTGAGCACACAGCCTCTCTGCCCTCCCAGAAAGTCAGCTGGGAGGCAGTAGGACCTGTTTTGTACATATATTGCTTGACTCAGGCCTTGAAGGAATGTTCAGTGACTCAGTAGATGTTATAGAGGCGTGGACTCTGGAATCAGGAAGACCCTAACATGAATCTCAGCTCTGATTCATTCTTTCTGGGTGTCCTGGATAAGCAGCCACTCCTTTCTGAACCTCAGTGACCCTGTCTGATAAATGGGGATGTTGGTCTTTGCACCAAAGGGTTATTGAGGGAACTCAATGAACTCAAGCAGGCTTAGCAGAGCACCTGCAAGTGTAAACAGCTGGTACCTGAGAACTGCTCTTAATCCTTCCTGGGGCCTCCCAAAGGCCAGGTAAATGTTTTCTGATATCCTCTCCCTGGGTGAGGCATGGATGAAAAGAGAGGTAGAATTCCAAACAAGAGGCTGAGGAGGTTTGTTGTGGTGTCAGTTTACAGCCTTGACTTTGAGTTGTGACCCAGTCCTGACCCTTTCTTCTAAGTCAGTGGCAGGTGAGCGTGGGGCAAATGGTGGCGAGAAATGATACCTCTGGTCCTACCAACAGCCAGCCCAGCTCTGAGACCCCCTTGCCATCCCTGGAAAGCTTTAGACGGGGTTTCAATCATTGAATTCCAGAACTTGAGAATCCCAAACACACCCATGCATGCGTGTGTGCTCAGTCGTGTCTGACTCTCTGTGACCCCATGGACTGTAGCCCACCAGACTCCTCTGTCTATGGAGTTTTCTAGGCAAGAATCCTGGAGTGGGTTGCCATTTCCTCCTTCAGGGGATCTTCCTGACTGAGGGATCGAACCTCCATCTCCTAGTCTCCTGCACTGGCAGACAGATTCTTTACCACTGCACAGGCACACCAGCACTAATATGCGATTCCTATAGAAACGTGAGAGAATAAATTACCCTCGCGTCCAGCAAATCCTTTCTTGAATCTACCTCCGATCCATCTGCCTGTTGGAATGCATAGTGGTACTATCTTCCTATTCCTTCGTTCCTGGGCATAAGGAAGCTCCCTGCAGAGAAGACTACTCACATCCTCTCCCCAGCTCCAAGCCTTCTTCATCACAATTCTGGGGACTCAGAGGCACTCCCCTTCATTGTCCCCTCAGTCTCCATTTGGTATTTGAAGGATCAAGGGTAGTGGGGTTGTGGCTTCCTTATTCAATCACAGACGTGGAGAGTTGACCTGGGGTTGAAAGGAGAGATGGGAGAATTAACGAAGCAAAGACAGACTTAAGGAACTGGGGATTTGAGTGGAGAAAAAGGGGAGGAAGGTTTCCCTGGTGGCTCAGCTGGTAAAGAATACGCCTCCAATGCAGGAGACCTGGGTTCGATGCCTGGGTTGGGAAGATCCCCTGGAGAAGGGAATGGCTACCCACTCCAGCATTCTGGCCTGGAGAACTCCGTGGACTCTATAGTCCATGGGGTCACAGAGTCAGACATAACTGAACGACCTTCTCTTAACTTAAAGGAGAGGAACTGCCCCCTCATGCTGTGGGCAACTTAACTACCTGTTAAGCAGTTCCTCTCTATATAGCAATGGTGGCTGGATTGGACAAGAATACAAAAGAGAAATTGAGAGGAGCACACGTTGAAAGAAAGTTACAGACAGGATCGAGCAGTGGTAGCTGTTCCATGTCGGTGGAACAGACGGCAGTCCGGGGAGTGTTATTTTTTTCTGTGGAACTTTTTCTTTTGTTTTGGGATATAGCCGATTAACAATGCTGTGGTACTTTCAAGTGAACAGTGAAGGGACTCAGCCATACATATACGTGCATCCATTCTTCCCCAAACTCTTCTCCCACCCAGGCTGTCGAAGAACGTTGAGCAGAGTTCCCTGTGCTCTACAGCAGGTCATTGTTGGTTATCCATTTTAAATAGAGCAGTGTGTACATGTCCATCCGAAACTCCAGGCGAGTATTATTGAAGGACAGGGAGGAAAAGCTGCTTGTATAGGAGAACATAACGTACACTTGAGAGACGTACAAGTGTAGGCGTTTCAGAAAAGAAGGGGGAAGAAGGGCCAAATATCAGAAACACAGAGGAAGACATCAGGAAGGGAATTATCACACATGGGGACAGTCAAAGACAGACACTTCTGAAGGTGGAAGGCAGACAGAGAAGGGAGCCCGAATCACTTGCTGATTACTTCTAAGGTCCCTTCAGTTCAGTTCAGTTCAGTTCAGTCGCTCAGTTGTGTCCAAATCTTTGTGACCCCAAGAATCGCAGCATGCCAGGCCTCCCTGTCCATCACCAACTCCTGGAGTTCACTCAGACTCACGTCCATCGAGTTGGTGATGCCATCCAGCCATCTCATCCTCTGTCGTCCCCTTCTCCTCCTGCCCCCAATCCCTCCCAGTATCAGAGTCTTTTCCAATGAGTCAGCTCTTCGCATGAGGTGGCCAAAGTACTGGAGTTTCAGCTTCAGCATCATTCCCTCCAAAGAAATCCCAGGGCTGATCTCCTTCAGAATGGACTGATTGGATCTCCTTGCAGTCCAAGGGACTCTCAAAGTCCCTAGGGACATTTAAATGTAAGGAGTGGGGTGGGCTTTGGTATTCCAGGGCTCTGAATGCTTGGCTGAGGGGCTCAGACTTTGTTTCCTAGGTCCCTGTACAAGGATGCTGAGGAAGTCTTACTGTCCACAGTGTTTAACTCTTGGTTGACTGGTAAAGGCCAACTTAGGAATCTCCTGGCTGAGAGTGAAATCAGAGACCTTCACGTTGTCCATACTCAGAGGATGAAGGAGATGTTTACTGGGGAATTGGTGGATGAATAGGGGACCCACTCCCTCTGACTCAGTCTTCACCATCAAGGACCCTGTCACTTCCCACCATCAAGGACCACTGAATCACTGCATACCTTCTCTCTGCTTTTTAAAGTTTTTTTTTCATGTGGACCATTAAAAAAAATCTTTATTGAATTTGCTACAATATTGCTTCTGTTTTATGTATTTTTTCAAACTTTAAACTTTTATTTTGTGTTGGAGTGTAGCTGATTAACAGTTTTGTGGTAGTTTCAATGAACAGGGAGGGCTTCCCTCGTGGCTCAGCTGGTAAAGAATCCATCTGCAATTTGGGAGACCTCAGTTCAATCCCTTGGTTGGGAAGATGCCCTGGAGAAGGGAAAGGCTATCCACTCCAGTATTCTGGCCTGGAGAATTCCCTGGACTGTACAGTCCATGGGGTCACAAAGAGCTGGTCACGAGTGAGCGACTTTCACTTCACTTCAATGAACAGGGAAGGAACTCAACCATACACATACAGGTATCTATTCTGCCCCCAGCCACCATTCTATCCAGGCTGGCATGTCTGTTACGTTTTTGTTTTTTTTAACTGAAATACCAGTTGATTTACAATGCTGTGCTAATTTCAGGTGTACAACAAAGTGGCTCAATTATACATATATATACTTTTTCAGATTCTTTTCCCTTATAGATTGTTATAAGATATTGAGCATAATTCCCTGTGCTATATAGTAGGCCCTTGTTGGTTACTATTTTATATATGAAAGTGAAAATATGGTGAACTATATTCAATATTTTATAATAGTCTGTAAGGGAAAAGAATCTGAAAAAGTGGGTATATGTATAACTGAATCACTCTGTTGTACACCTGAAACGAATGCAGCATTGTACATCAACTAGATTTCAATAAAAAAAAAACCCCAAACCCCACAGTAGTGTGTATATGTTAATCTCAAATTCTTAATTTATCTCTCTCCCCCAAATATCTGCTTTATTTTTTTATTTTATTTTTGTTTTACCTTAAGGCACATGAGATCTTAGCTCCCTGACTGAGGTGAACCCACACACCCTGCATTTCAAAGGCGAAGCCTTAACCACTGGGTCCTAGGTGGGACCAGAGGAATCTTTCTCAATATGACCATGTCATTCATTAATCAAGTCAACAAGTATTAATCAAGGACCAACTAACTACAATTGACCCTTGAACAACATGAGTTTGGACTGTGTTGTGGGTCCACTGACTTGAAATATTTTTTTCAGGAAACATGTACTACTGCAGTACTGCATGATCTAGTTGAATTTGCAAATGTGAAACTGAGGATAGGAAGGGCTGGCTGTCAAGTTACAGGCAGATTCTCCATTGCCAGGAAGCAGCTCCTCCAGAGCCTGCATTGTTCCAGAGTCAACTGTCTAGGTGCTGGCACTATGTGCTTTCTCGCTCAGCTGTGCCCAACTGTCTGCGACCCCATGGACTGCAGCCCGCCAGGCTCCTCTGTCCATGGGATTCTACAGGCAAGAATCCTGGAGTGGGTTGCCATTCCCTTCTCCAGGGGATCATCCTCACCCAAGGATCAAACTCAAGTCTCCTGTGTCTCCTGCATTGAAGGCGGATTCTTTACCACTGAGCCACTGGGGAAACAGCAAAGTATAAAACAGAAAAAAAAAAAAAAAAGCCCCTATCTCACCACGTGGACACTCTTGTCAGGCTGTGTCTTGTGTACAGCTGTGAGAATTTTTCCTGGGTCGATTGCCAGCAGCGGAATTGCTGTGGGTCTCAGTGTATGTACTTACTACTTGAACTCGGCCAACCATAACCAAATTCTCCTGCAACGTTAGTTCAACTAATGTATACTCCCACCAATGGCATTAGAAAGATTCCTGGTGTTGTCCTTCAATGTTTGTTTCTATCAGTTATGAAATTTTGCTAATCTGATGGGTGTGAAATGATACCTCATTTTAATTGACTCTTCTCCAAGTGACCGCAGAGTTGAGCATTTCCTGTGTGTATGAGTCGTTCCATTTTCTCCTTTGTGAACTGCCTTTTAATACCTTTTAGTTTTTTCTTATTAGTTTATAGTTTAGTCTGACCACTGATCTTTTGAAAAGCTTGTCTGACTGGATCAGGCCCTCCCAGGATAATCACATTTATGATTAACTCAAAAAAATCAACATATTTGGGGCTCTATTTAGTCTTCAAAATCCCCTTTGTCATGGAAGGTAACATAGTCATGGGAGCATGCCATCCTATTCACACATGCCACCTACACTTAAGGGATTATACGAAAGTATGGGTCATGGGGCATCAATTAAACAATTCTGCGTATCACAAGTATTGTAAGAAGTTAAACCATTTTTTTTACCTTCTTAAAGGAGTGGTTTTTGATCTTGTGAATTCTACCTTTTTTTTTTCAACACTAGTTTACTGGTTACCAGCTTATTACTGAGTGAGATCCTGATGTAGGTACTTCTGTCCAAGGAGTTTGGAAGTTGGCACATTGAAGTGTTCTGGTTCCCTAACTTGGAAGCTTGCTACTATTTGGTTTTTGTGTTCGTGTGTTTGTTGTTCATTCATTTCTGCTATTATGTTATTTCTTTGATCTTTTAAAAAGCCTTGCTCAGTTATTATTTAAACTTTTTTTTCCTGTATTGGATGCTGAACTCATTCATTTTCAGTTTTCTTGTTTTCATATAAGCACTCCTCTCTGAAGTCTATATCCTTTAATGATTTTGAGATGCAATAATTTCATCATTCACTCTAAACATTTTAAATATCAAATATGATTTCTACTTGGTCCATCCACTGTATCAGTTCAGTTCAGTTCAGTTGCTCAGTCGTATCCGACTCTTCGCAACCCCATGGACTGTAGCACTCCAGGCTTCCCTGTCCATCATCAACTCCTGGAGTTCACTCAAACTCATGTCCATCGAGTCGGTGATACCATCCAACCATCTCATTCTCTGTTGTCCCCTTCTCCTCCTGTCTTCAATCTTTCCCAGCATCAGGGTCTTTTCCAATTAGTCAGTTCTTCCCATCAGGTGGCCAAAGTATTGGAATTTCAGCTTCATCAGTCCTTCCAATGAATACTCAGGACTGATTTCCTTTAGGACGGCCTGGTTGGATCTCCTTGCGGTCTAAGGGACTTTCAAGAGTCTTCTCCAACACCACAGTTCAAAGGCATCAATTCTTCAGGACTCAGATTTCGTTCTAGTCCAACTAGACTACTTTGTTGGCAAAGTGACATCTCTGTTTTTCAATATGCTGTCTAGGTTGGTCATAACTTTTCTTCCAAGGAGCAAGCATCTTTTAATTTCATGGCTGCAGTCACCATCTGCAGTGATTTTGGAGGTCAAGGAAATAAAAGTCTCTCACTGTTTCCCATTGTTTCCCCATCTATTTGCCATGAAGTGATGGAACTGCATGTCATGATCTTAGTTTTCTGAATGTTGAGCTTTAAGCCAACTTTTTCATGTTCCTCTTTCACTTTCATCAAGAGGCTCTTAGTTCTTCTTCGCTTTCTGCCGTAAGTGTGGTGTCATCTGCACATCTGAGGTTATTGATATTTCTCCTGGCAAACTTGATTCCAACTTGTGCTTCATCCAGTCCAGCATTTCTCATGATGTACTCTGCATATAAGTTAAATAAGCAGGGTGACAATATACAGCTTTGATGTACTCTTTTCCCAATTTGGAGCCAGTGTGTCCATTGTATAGAAGTATGCTTTAAAATTTCTGAGCATTTTGGTGTCTGTTTTTCTCTTTTTGTTATTGAATTTTTTTTTTTTTTTTACATTGTGGACAGGTTGTATGTATTGTCTATACTATTATTCCTTTAGCATTTTTAAAGGTTTGTATCTTGGCCTGGTATGGGGCTAATATTTGTAAAACTTCCATGGGTGTTTGAAAATAATGTGGATTCTCTAAGTGTCTCAGGTCCTTCCTATAGCTGTTAAATGAGTCTTTCTAACTAAATATCTTTTAAAACTATTCTACACTCTTAGTATTTTAAAAATCTGTTTGATTTATCAATTACTCATAAGGGTAAGTTAAAATCTTGTAATTTAGGGCTATGTTGTTATGTGTCGGGATTGTTTTATCTTCCAGGCGCATAGGTCCTTTTTTCACCATGTTCCTGTTAATCTTAATTTTTTTTTCTCCATAGTGTGACTCTTGTTTCATAAAATATCTATAGCCACATTGTCTTTTTTTTCGGGAGACATTAGGCTAGTATGCTATGCTATGCTAAGTCACTTCAGTCGTATCCGACTCTGTGTGACCCCACAGACGGCACCCCACCAGGCTTCCCCGTCCCTGGGGTTCTCCAGGCAAGAACACTGGAGTGGGTTGCCATTTCCTTCTCCAATGCATGAAAGTGAAAAGAGAAAGTGAAGTTGCTCAGTCATGTCCGACTCTTAGCGACCCCATGGACTGCAGCCTACCAGGCTCCTCCATCCATGGGATTTTCCAGGCAAAAGTACTGGAGTGGGGTGCCATCGCCTTTTCTCCTATTCATTTATCTTCATCCTTACTGTGTTTTGTATGGTATTTTTTAAAATTCAGTCTCTGAGTGTGGGTCCTTGGGGAGTTTATTAATTCCAAAGTATGGTCTATTTTTACTTATTATTGTTACTTTTTTATATTTAATTTTTTTAAATCAAAGTATAGTTGACTTAGGGGCTTCCCTGGTAGCTCAGTTGGTAAAGAATCTGCCTGCCATGCAGAAGACCCCAGTTTGATTCCTGGGTCAGGAAGATCTGCTGGAGACGGTATAGGCTACCCACTCCAGTATTCTTGAGCTTCCCTTGTGGCTCAGCTGATAAAGAATCTGCCTGCAATGTGGGAGACCTGGGTTTGACCCCTGGGTTGGGAAGATCCTCCGGAGAAGGGAAAGGCAGAATCCCCATAAAGATGTAAAATAGTGAAACAAAGTGTTTTATTAGGAGGAAAAAAGAGTGCAATATATGTGGATAGACACATGGGCAGATGCAGAGAGAGAAAGAGGAACACTCTCATGGCAGTTTGAATTACTTGTATGGGGCATTTCTTCTGGTTTTCCTTTGACCAAATATCTTGATTTGCCTGGTTCACAGTCCACATTTAGTTTATCTAGGGATCCTTCCATGTGTACACATGCATCTCTTAGCCAAGGTGCGTTCCACCGAAGAGGCCTATGGGTAGTTAGCAACACTTAGCATCACTCCTGTTTTGACCTCCCAGGAGTCTTTCTGCACATGGGTAGTCAGGGAGGTCTCCTGACTTCAACAATGGAAAATATGTAGTCTCTTATCTTCTGTCTGGGTAGGGCTCATCCTCTTTCCTCAATGGTCCTGCTAGTCTCTTCTTGGAGTATCTACCCTGGGAGGTGGGGCATCCACCTCCTGTCTCAGAACCAGACTGCATTGGATGAGTTACTTAATTCCTCTGTGCCTTAGTTAACCTCCTCTGTGCAATGAGGATAATAATGGCATCTAACTCTTGGGGCTGTTGTAAGGATTCAACCAATTGAAAAGTGAAAAGTGCTTTGAACAGTGCTTGTCACATAGGGAACACTCAGCACTTGATTGATGATCACTGCAACCTTTGACTTTTTCTGAGCTCTTGGCTATCTGGTCACACCTTTAGCATTTACCACAGACTTTTCAAGGTGGGAGAAGTGGCTATCATCATACCCAAGATGACACAAGGAATCATGGCAAAGCCTGGGCCAGAACACTGCACCCCTTCATTCCATAGCCCTTCCTTCTCCTAAACCCCAGAGATGCATGGGATTTCAGTTGAGAGCTGAGCTGAGCTTAGTTGCTAAATGGGGAGTGGCCATTGTGAAGTTTGGAGTGGGGCTGAGCAGCTGCGGTTTGGATAAGATCTGAAAAGCTGGTGCATGAAAGCTATTTCCTCTTGTTGCTTCTTGTTCTGTTTTTAATCACACCCATGTTCTTTCCTAGTGTTGGGATTATAGGAATTAACCCACATTCCATCTCCGTCATTTTTCCATGTGTATGTCAGTTCAGCCAATCTCAAACCTTGGATTATTTCTGATCTTTTATTTCCCCTGGGGGGAACTTTGTGTTAGAAAAGCTGGTTTCAGTTACCCTCTTCCTCACAAGCTATGACTAGGAAGGATTTAGGATGAGTGATGGAAAGAGACCTAACCTTCTCAGGACATTTTTGCTATCGTGGAGAAGCTGTGGATGTTATCTGTAAAGGCAAATGCAGAAGAATCTCAGAATCAATGCTCCCTGCATTGGAAGCACAGAGTCTCAACCCCTGGACTGCCAGGGAAGTCTCACCCAGTTCTGCATTTTTGAGTGTCCTTGAATCTAAGGTTTGGGGAGTCTGAGAGTCTCAGATTCTTATTCTAGTGCTTCTAAGTATCACAGGGTGTCTTGTTTTGAAGGATTACAAAATGATGCTATTTGTGAATTAAGGAATGATATCTGCCATTAATTTTGAAATGCATCAGAAAAAAAGAAAAAAACACCCAGATAGATTGGGTGGATGAAAAGATAAATAGATGGACAGATTTGTTTGGGGCTTCTCTGGTGGCTCAGATGGTAAAAAAAGCGTGGCTGCAATGTTGGAGACCCAGCTTCGATTCGTGGGTTGGGAAGATACCCTGGAGAATGGAATGGCAACCCACTCCACTATTCTTGCCTGGAGAATTCCATGGACAGAGAAGCCTGGTGGGCTAAAGTCCACAGGGGTCACAAAGAGTTGAACATGACTGCGCAACTAACATTTACTAATGCCAATTGCAGAACTAAGGCAGTGACTCACTGTACATAATCATTCGATTTTTCTGTATATTTTCAGATTGTCCTATTAAAATGTTAGGAAGCTATGATGCTATTGATCTGTCTCTTAACGGAGACAGTTGATTCCTTTGGGAAAGTTCACTGGTTGAGATTTTCAACCAATGGGAGTTGAGTCAGTGCTCACAACTGATGGGAGAGTGTAACAGAGCTTGACTAAGCCTTTCCCTCCAAAGATGTAGTTCTACTGCTGTAAGCAATGGAAATCTAACTCAAATTCATTTAGGCAGAAATGGGAATCTATTTTTAGGATCTCTAGGACAGGCCAAGAGCAGACAGACATGCTGGATTCGGGCTTTAAATTATATCTTTGTTGTTGTTCAGCCGCTCAGTCATGTCCAACTCTTTGTGACCCCATGGACTGCAGCACACCAGGCTTCCCTCTCCTTGACCATCTCCCAGAGTTTGCTCAACTCATGTCTATTGAGTCAGTGATGCAATCCAACCATGTTATCCTCTGTCGTCCCCTTCTCCTCCTGCCTTCAGTCTTTCCCAGCATCAGGGTCTTTTCCAATGAGTCAGTTCTTCAAATCAGGCAGCCAAAGTATTGGAGCTTCAGCCTCAGCATCAGTCCTTCCAATGAATATTCAGGGTTGATTTCCTTTAGGATTGACTGGTTTGATCTCCTTGCTGTTCAAAGGACTCTCAAGTCTTCTCCAGCATCACAGTTTGAAGGTATCAATTCTTCAGCTTTCAGCCTTTTTTATTGTGATGATGTCTTTAGCAGCAGTAGTAGTTTAGTTGCTAAGTTGTGTCCAACTCTTGTGACCTCATGGACAGTAGCCTGCCAGGCTCTGCTGTCCTCAGGCAAGAATACTGGAGTGGGACTCTGGTTTTCTCAATCTCTCTGCTCTCTGTCTCTTTTGTTGTCTGGTATTATCCATATGGTGGTAGGAGAGTTGTTGGAAGTCTTGTCTGTGGTAGATTGTATTATTTTCAAAACATTTTCTTCCCTCCCACTGGTCCTTTCCTTAGGAGAGGATTTTGTTTCCCTTTTCCCCACTGATGAGTTTGGTTGTGCAACTTGTTTTGGCCATGACTCCTGTTGGCCTTCTTTTGTACCCATAGGTTTCAGCGGGTTCTGGGGACTGCTTTCTCCCTTTGACCCTTCAAGGATAAGGGTGTAATGGAGCCTCTCTGTGGCTAGTTTACAGGTGTTTCACCATCCTTCATTGGATACCCCTCACTTTGTAAATCAGATCAGATCAGATCAGTCGCTCAGTCGTGTCCGACTCTTTGCGACCCCATGAACCGCAGCACGCCAGGCCTCCCTGTCCATCACCAGCTCCCGGAGGTCACTCAGACTCGCATCCATCGAGTCAGTGATGCCATCCAGCCATCTCATCCTTTGTTGTCCCCTTCTCCTCCTGCCCTCAATCCCTCCCAGCATCAGAGTCTTCTCCAATGAGTCAACTCTTCGCATGATTATTAAATGCTCAATTATCTTACTTGCGTGTAACTTTTCTGCTGGGATCCTGACTGACACAGAATTCTATTGGATAGATCTACCACAGTTTTTTTTTTTTTTTTTTTGAAGGGGCTTCCCTGGTGACTCAGCAGTAAAGAACCCACCTGGCAATGCAGGAGATGTGGGTTCAATCTCTGGATGGGGAGGATCCCCTGGAGCAGGAAATGGCAACCTGCTGGAGTAAAGGTACTCCAGTATTCTTGCCTGGAAAATCCCTTGGACAGAGGAGCCTGGTGGGCTACACACAGTCCATGGAGTTGCGAAAGAGCTGGACACAACTTATCAACTAAAGAGCAAAACAACATCCGTCACAGTTTATCAGTCATTTCATGATGAACACTTGGGTCATTTCTAGTCTTTCACTGCTAAACAATGGCATAACAAACAGGCTTGCACACGGGTCATTTGAGTACATCTGTAGGAGAAATGATTAGATGTGGAATTGCTGAGTCATCTAGTACATTTCTTTATAATTCTGGCTGATGCTGTCAAATCATGTTTGGAGGCTATGCCAGTTCACAGCCCCTCTCATACTGGCTGAGAGCGAAGATTGCTCCCTTCCACTAAATCTGTAGTCTGAAATGTTTGGAAAACTGTGGTAGAGGCTACTCAGAAGGATTCTCAAGATGAGGACACCAGATTTCTGGCAAATAAGAACAGGCAGGTGTACTGAATAGTTGATTGAATAAATTAAGTGTGTGATTGCATTTTTTCACCGTTTTGGACTCTCTGGTCATAGTGGTTAAGGAGAAATTTGTTTTGTTTTTTTTTTTTTAAAACTGTATTTATTTATTTTAATTGGAGGATAGCTACAACTTTGTGATGGTTTCTGCCATACATCAGTATGAATCAGCCATAGGTAAACATGTGTCCCCTCCATCCTGAACCCTCCTCCCACGTCCCTCCCTACCCTATCCCTCCAGATTGTCATAGAGCACTGGCTTTGGGTGCCCTGCTTCATACATCAAACTCACACTGGTCATCTATTTTACATCTGGTAATGTGTATGTTTCAATGCTATTCTTTCAAATCATCCCACCCTCTCCTTCTCCCATTGAGTCCAAAATCTGTTCTTTACATCAGTGTCTCCTTTGCTGCCTGTATGTAGGATCGTCAGTACCATCTTTCTAGATTCCATATATATGCATTAATATATGGTAATTGTCTTTCTCTTTCTGACTTACTTCACTCTGTATAACAGGCTCTAGGTTTACCCACCTCATTAAAGCTGACTCAAATGCATTCCTTTTTATAGGTGAGTAATATTCCATTGTGTATATGTACCACAACTTCCTTATCCATTGGTCTGCTGATGGACATCTAGGTTGCCTCCATGTACTAGCTGTTATAAATAGTGCTTCAATGAACATTGGGGTCCATGTGTCTTTTTCAGTTCTGGTTTCTTTGGAGTGCATGACCAGTAGTGGAACTGCTGAGTTATATGGCAATTTTATTCCTAGTTTTTTAAGGAATAGGAGAAATTTTTAAAGGTTCATATTACAACATTTTAAAGAGACTTTGATTCAGTGTATAATGATTATAATATTTTAAGCCTTTGGTTTTGAGACCGTGGTTCCAAGATTTCATAAATCTTGATAACAAACAACACAGATAGTGTGAGTCAGAGATTTTCAGCTTCCTCCCAGGAGATTGTGCACATGGATGGTAATAGTCTGAATGGGCACATTGCTGTTGCTGCTAAGTCACTTCAGTCGTGTCCGACTCTGTGTAACCCCATAGACGTCAGCCCACCAGGCCCCGCTGTCCCTGGGATTCTCCAGGCAAGAACACTAGAGTGGGTTGCCATTTCCTCCTCCAATGCATGAAAGTGAAAAGTGGAAGTGAAGTCGCTCAGTCGTGTCCGACTCTTAGCGACCCCATGAACTGCAGCCTACCAGGCTCCTCCGGCCATGGGATTTTCCAGGCAAGAGTACTGGAGTGGGGTGCCATTGCCTTCTCCCTGTCCGACTCTGTGTGACCCCAAAGATGGCAGCCCACCAGGCCCTGCTGTCCCTGGGATTCTCCAGGCAAGAACACTGGAGTGGGTTGCCATTTCCTCCTCCAATGCATGAAAGTGAAAAGTGGAAGTGAAGTCGCTCAGTCGTGTCCGACTCTTAGCGACCCCATGAACTGCAGCCTACCAGGCTCCTCCACCATGGGATTTTCTAGGCAAGAGGACTGTAGTGGGGTGCCATGGGCACATTAGTGTTTGTTAAAAAACAAGACATTTGGTTTTTGGGTTTCCTAATAGACACTTTTTATCCTTTCCCCTAGACTGGAAAGCAGCCAAAACTGGAACCTAAGCTAGTAAAACAAATCTGAAGACATTTGAAAGTCGATAACTATGCTATTGTGAAACACACAAGGCTCTAGAGGTTAAATTATTTCACATTTACTTGTGTTTTTTGGGCCTGTCTAGATTGGGAAGGGCAAGAAAGACTCAAATAGATCTGGTTCAAGTCTGGGAACTACTATTTTTTAGCTGTGTAACTGTGGGTTGTCATTCAAGTCTGAGACTCAGTTTTTTTCATCTGCAAAAGGAGAACAACAACAACAATAACAGTAATAATAGAAATGGACTACAGTGACTGCTTCTGATGCATTGAAGCATTGCAGAGTTAAAGGCTGAGCTTGGAGCAGGCTTCAAACTCAGTCCCCCTGTTCCCATCATCATGACTTAGGAACTGTATATGAACGCATGACATGAAGTAGAAGCCCAAACATGAAATGTCACTGTTGTTCACAGAGAGAGGCAGCTGAATATGTTAGTTAAGTGCACAGCCCTGAGCTGAGCTGGGATCCTAGCTCTGCCTCTTGTTCTCTGTGTGACCTTAGACAAAAAGCTCAGCCTTTCTGGGATGTAGCTTACTGAGCTGTGAGATAGACGTCATAACCGTATCTGCTTCAAAGAGGATTGTTGAGAGGATTAAGTGAGTCACCAGCTATAGAATAGTACCTAAAGGTGGTTAGAGCCCTGGGATTTTAGTGGTGATTATATTAACCAGCCAAGTAGCCAACACTCTCTCTCTCTTTCCTAATTTATTTAATTGATATATAGTTGATTTACAAGGTTGGGTTAGTTTCTGCTGTACAACAAAGTGATTCAGTTATACATATATGTGTATATTCTTTTTAATATTATTTTTCATTATGGTTTATCATAGGATATTGAATATAGTTCCCTGTGCTCTTCAGTAAGACCATGTTTATCCATTTTATGTATAATAGTTTGCATCTGCTAATTGCAAACTCCCAATTCGCCTCTCCTCACCCCTCTCCCCCTTGACAATTGCAAGTCTCCTCTATATCTGTGAGACTGTTTCTGTTGCATAGATAAGGTCATTTGTGTCATATTTTAGATTTCACATATAAGTGATATCATGTGGTATTTACCTTTTCTTCTGACTTCACTTTGTATGATAATCTCTAGGTCCATGCATGTTGCTGCAAATGGCATGAATTCATTCTTTTTTATGCCTGAATAGTATTACTTTGTGTATATGTGCTGCATCTTCTTTAGATGAACATTTAAGTTGTTTCATGTCTTGGCTATTGTAAATAGTGCTGCTGTGAATATATGAGTGTGTGTATTTTGTATTTTTTTGAACTATGGTTTGTTTGGATATACGTCAAAGAGTGGGATTGGTGGATCATATGGTATCTCTATTTCTGGTTTTCTGAGGAACCTCCATACTGTTTTCCATAGTGGCTGTACCAACTCACATTTCCACCAACAATGAGGGACGGCTCCCTTTCTCCATACTCTCTCCAGCATTTGTTCTTTGTAGACTTTTTAATAATGACCATTCTGACTGGTGTGAGGTGATACCTCATTGTAGTTTTAATTTGCATTTCTCTAATAATACAAAGGCTCAACATTCAGAAAACTAAGATCATGGCTTCTGGTCCCATCACTTCATGGCAAATAGATGGGGAAACAGTAGAAACAGTGGCTGACTTTATGTTTTTGGCTGCAAAATCACTGCAGATGGTGACTGTAGCCATGAAATTTAAAGATGCTTATACCTTGGAATAAAAGTTATGTCCAACTTAGATAGCATATTAAAAAACTGAAACATTACTTTGCCAACAAAGGTCTGCCTAGTCAAAGGTATGGTTTTTCCAGTAGTCATGTATGGATGTGAGAGTTGGACTGTGAAGAAGGCTGAGTACTGAAGAATTGATGTTTTTGAACTATGGTGTTGGAGAAGACTCTTGAGAGTCCCTTGGACTGCAAGGAGATCCAACCAGGGCATCCTAAAGGAGATCAGTCCTGAGTGTTCATTGGAAGGACTGATGTTGAAGCTGAAACTCCAATACTTTGTCCACCTGTTGTGAAAAGCTGACTCATTGGAAAAGACCCTGATGCTGGGAAAGGTTGAGGGCAGGAGGAGAAGGGGATGACAGAGGATGAGATGGTTGGATGGCATCACTGACTCAATGGATATGAGTTTGGGTAAACTCTCGGAGTTGGTGATGGACAGGGAGGCCTGATATGCTGCAGTCCATGGGGTCACAGAGTTGGACACACTGACTGACTGAACTGAACTGAACTATTTAGCTCTCCTGCCCATTTTTTGATTGTGTGGTTTCTATTTTGTTGTTGCTGTTGAATTGTATGAGTTGATTGTATATTTTGGAAATCAATCCCTTGTTGATTGCATCATTTGCAAATATTTTCTCTCAGCCCATCTGTTTATAGTTTTCATTTTTTTACAGTTTTCTTTGCTGTACAAAAGCTTATAATTTGTTGGGTCCCTTTTGTTTATTTTTGCCTTTATTTCTATTGCCTTGGGAGACTGACCTAAGAAAATATTGGGAATTCCTTGCTGTCCAGTGGTTAGGGTTCGTGCCTTCACCTTCACTGCTAAGGGCCCTGGTTTGATCCCTGGTTGGGGAACTAAGATCACAAGCCTTAAAGTGTGGCAAAAGAGGAAAACAAGCAAACAAAAAGAGACATTGATACAATTTATGTCAGAGAATGTTTTGTTTGTGTTCTCTTCTAGCAACTTTATGGTGTCATGTCCTATATTTAAGTCTTTCAGATCAGATCAGATCAGATCAGTTGCTCAGTCGTGTCCGACTCTTTGTGACCCCATGAATCGCAGCACACCAGGCCTCCCTGTCCATCACCAACTCCCGGAGTTCACTCAGACTCACGTCCATCGAGTCAGTGATGCCATCCAGCCATCTCACCCTCTGTCGTCCCCTTCTCCTCCTGCCCCCAATCCCTCCCAGCATTAGAGTCTTTTCCAATGAGTCAACTCTTCACATGAGGTGGCCGAAATACTGGAGTTTCAGCTTTAACATCATTCCTTCCAAAGAACACCCAGGGCTGATCTCCTTCAGAATGGACTGGTTGGATCTCCTTGCAGTCCAAGGGACTCTCAAGAGTCTTCTCCAACACCACAGTTCAAAAGCATCAGTTCTTTGGCGTTATTTTAAATTTCCCAGGTGGCTCAGTGGTAAAGAATTCTCCTGCAATGCAGGAGACACAAGTTCAATCTCTGGGTCTGGAAGAGCCCCTGGAGAAAGCAATAGCAACCCACTCCAGTATTTTGCCTGGGAAATTCCATGGACAGAGGAGCCTGTCAGGCTCTAGTCCATGGAGTCCCAAAGAATCGGATATGACTTAGTAACTAAACAACAACAGCAATAATGGCACCATACTGCTTTAATTATTGTAGATTTGTAACGTATTTTGAAATCAGGAAGTGTAATGCTTCCAGCTTTGTTTTTACCCCTTAAGGTTATTTAGGCTATTTGGTGTTTCATATCCATCTAGTCAAGGCTATGGTTTTTCCAGAGGTCATGTATGGATGTGAGAGTTGGATTGTGAAGAAAGCTGAGCACCAAAGAATTGATACTTTTGAACTGTGGTGTTGGAGAAGACTCTTGAGAGTCCCTTGGACTGCAAGGAGATCCAACCAGTCCATTCTGAAGGAGATCAGCCCTGGGATTTCTTTGGAAGGAATTATGTTAAAGCTGAAACTCCAGTACTTTGGCCACCTCATGTGAAGAGTTGACTCATTGGAAAAGACTCTGATGCTGGGAGGGATTGGGGGCAGGAGGAGAAGGGGATGACAGAGGATGAGATGGCTGGATGGCATCACTGACTCGATGGACATGAGTTTGGGTAAACTCCAGGAGTTGGTGATGGACAGGGAGGCCTGGCGTGCTGTGATTCATGAGGTCGCAAAGAGTCGGACACGACTGAGAGACTGAACTGAACTGAACTGTGGTTCCATACTAATTTTTGCTTTTTTCTGTTTTTGTGAAAAATGCTATTTGGATTTTGATAAGGATTGCATGCTATGCTATGCTATGCTAAGTCACTTCAGTCGTGTGATCCCATAGATGGCAGCCCACCAGGCTTCCCTGTCCCTGGGATTCTCCAGGCAAGAACACTGGAGTTGGTTGCCATTTCCTTCTCCAATGCATGAAAGTGAAAGGAGAAAGTGAAGTCGCTCAGTCGTGTCCGACTCTTGGCGACCCCACGGACTGCAGCCTACCAGGCTCCTCCATCCGTGGGATTTTCCAGGCAAGAGTACTGGAGTGGGGTGCCATTGCCTTCTCCGAAGGATTGCATAGAGTCCATAAATCACTTTAGACAGTATGAACATTAGTAACAAATACTGTTTTCCATCTTTTCATGTCCTACTTGGCCATATGTATGTATTCTTTGGGAAAATGCCTATTCAGCTCTTCTATTCATTTGTAGTGGGTTGTTTGTTTTTTATTGTTCATTGTATGCGTTCTCTATATATCTGGGGTTTCACACCTAATCAGATGTATGACTTACAAATATTTTCTCCTATTCAGTAAGTTGTCTTTTTTGTGGTGATGGTTTCCTTTACTGTGCAGAAGCTTTTCAGTTTTATGTAGTCCCAAAGTCTTTTTTTTTTTTTTTTTGCTTTTGTTTCCCTTGCTTGAGGAGACATATCCAGAAAGATATTGCTAAGACTGATGTTCAAAACACTGTGAAAAATTTCTCTTCAATTTTTTGGCAAGAGTTTAAGAAAGACTGGCATTAATTCTTCTTTAAATGTTTCATAGAATTCACCAATGAAGCAATCTGGTCCTGGCCTTCTCTTTAATGGGACATTTTTGATGACCAATTTCCTTATTAGATGTAGATCTATTCATATTTCTGTTTCTTCATAATTCAGTCTCTCTAGGTAGGTTGAATGTTTCTAAGAATTTGTCTACTTTATTTAGGTTATTCAATTTGTTAGTGTAATTGTTATATTTGAGTGTCTATGCCCACGATAGCATATTTTAGGGTAATGAGTGCTAGGTCCATGAGGAACTTAGACAGGGCAACCATTCCAGTGGCTAATACAGGCACACCTGATGATCTTGCAGGTATGTTCAGTTCAGTTTAGTTTATGTTCAGTTCAGTTCAGTCTCTCAGTCATGTCTGACTCTTTGTGACCCAATGGACTGCAGCATACCAGGCTTCCCTGTCCATCAGCAACTCCCAGAGCTTGCTCAAACTCATATCCATCAATGCCATCCAACCATCTCATCCTCTGTTGTCCCCTTCTCCTCCTGCCTTCACTATTTCCCAGCATTAGGGTCTTTTCCAATGAGTTGGCTCTTGGTCTCAGGTGGCCAAAGTATTGGAGCTTTGGCTTCAGCATCAGTCCTTCCAATGAATATTCAGGACTGATTTCCTTTAGGATTGACTGGTTGGATCTCCTTGTAGTCCAAGGGACTCTCAAGAGCCTTCTCCAACACCATAGTTCAAAAGCATCAATTCTTTGGTGCTCAGTTTTCTTTATAGTCCAACTCTCACATCCATACATGACCACTGGAAAAACCATAGCTTTGACAAGATGGACATTTGTTGGCAAAGTAATGTCTCTGCTTTTTAATATTCTATCTAGGTTGGTCATAGCTTTTCTTCCAAGGAGCAAGTGTCTTTTAATTTCATGGCTGCAGTCACAATCTACAGTGATTTTGGAGCCCAAGAAAATAAAGTCAGCCCCTGTTTCCACTGTTTTCCCATCTATTTGCCATGAAGTGATGTATTTGCCAAGAACTTATGTTCAGTAACTCCCTTAAAATTATAGGGAGTATCTTGTTTAAATTTAGTGGGATCTCCAGGTGTAACTGTAATTTGAGCCCTGTGTTGATTACGTCCACAAAGGCTTGCCAATTTGCACATTTCAGCACGCTAATTTAGAACCTGTTGTGTAAAGGCACAAAAGCTATTCAGTCTCTTTTATCTTTTGAATGTACAAATTCTCTCTATAAATCTTGGTCTTCCACTTAGATCAAATTGGGATTTTTTTCCTCCAGTTTATTTATTTATTTATTTATTTAGCTGCTCTGGGTCTTAGTTGCGACACATGGAATCTTCCATCTTCGTTGGGGCATGTAAGATCTTTAGTTGTGGCATGAGGGATCTTGTTCCCTGTTCAGGGATTGAACCCAGGCCTCCTGCATTGGGAGCATGGTATTTTAGCCACTGGACCACCAGGGAAGTCCCTCCAGTTTTTGTTTTATCTTCCTGTATCCAGAGCTCTCTTTCTCTCTCTTCCCTTGGCATTCCCCCTCTCTCTCTCCACTCATTCCTTCTCTTTCTTCCTTCTTTTTTTCTTTCATCATTGGACGTACTTCAGAGGAAGGGATTCAGTTCAGTTGCTCAGTCGTGTCTAACTCTTCGCAACCTCATGTATCACAGCATGCCAGGCCTCCCTGTCCATCACCAACTCCCGGAGTTCACTCAGACTCACGTCCATCGAGTTGGTGATGCCATCCAGCCATCTCATCCTCTGTCGTCCCCTTCTCCTCCTGCCCCCAATCCCTCCCAGCATCAGAGTCTTTTCCAGTGACTCAACTCTTCGCATGAGGTGGCCAAAGTATTGGAGTTTCAGCTTCAGCATCATACCTTCCAAAGAAATCCCAGGGCTGATCTCCTTCAGAATGGATTGGTTGGATCTCCTTGTAGTCCAAGGGACTCTCAAGAGTCTTCTCCAACACCACAGTTCAAAAGCAGCAATTCTTCGGCGCTCAGCCTTCTTCACAGTCCAACTCTCACATCCATACATGACCATAGGAAAAATCATAGCCTTGACTAGACGAATCTTTGTTGGCAAAGTAATGTCTCTGCTTTTGAATATGCTATCTAGGTTGGTCATAACTTTCCTTCCAAGGGGTAAGCGTCTTTTAATTTCATGGCTGCAGTCACCATCTGCAGTGATTTTGGAGCCCCCAAAAATAAAGTCTGACACTGTTTCTACTGTTTCCCCATCTATTTCCCATGAAGTGATGGGACCAGATGCCATGATCTTCGTTTTCTGAATGTTGAGCTTTAAGCCAACTTTTGCACTCTCCACTTTCACCTTCATCAAGAAGCTTTTTGGTTCCTCTTCACTTTCTGCCATAAGGGTGGTGTCATCTGCATATCTGAGGTTATTGATATTTGTCCCGGCAATCTTGATTCCAACTTGTGTTTTTTCCAGTCCAGCGCTTCCTATGATGTACTCTGCATATAAGTTAAATAAGCAGGGTGACAATATACAGCCTTGACCTACTCCTTTTCCTATTTGGAACCAGTCTGTTGGTCCACGTCCAGTTCTAACTGTTGCTTCTTGATCTGCATACAAATTTCTCAAGAGGCAGGTCAGGTGGTCTGGTATTCCCATCTCTTTCAGAATTTTCCACAGTTTATTGTGATCCACACAGTCAAAGGCTTTGGCATAGTCCATAAAGCGGAAATAGATGTTTTTCTGGAACTCTCTTGCTTTTTCCATGATCCAGTGGATGTTGGCAATTTGATCTCTGGTTCCTCTGCCTTTTCTAAAACCAGCTTAAACATCAGGAAGTTCACAGTTACCTCTAATCTGATCATATTTATACATTTCTTCCTCCGTGTGTGCCTGCTAAGTTGCTTCAATTGTGTCTGACTCTTTGCAACCCCATGGACTGTAGGCCACCAGGCTCCTCTGTCCATGGAATTTTCCAGGCAAGAACACTGGAATGGTTGCCATTTCCTATTCCAGAGGGTCTTCCCCCGCTAGAAATTGAACTTGCATCTCTTGCATCTCCTGAGTTGGCAGGCAGATTTTTTACTACTGAACCACCTGGGAAGCCTATGAAGTAGAATGCTAAAAAGTGGAGTGCCACTGTAACAAATACCTAAAATGTGGGTGACTTTGGAATTGTATAAGGAGTAGAGGCTGGAAGAATTTTGAGGCACATGATAAAAAGTGTCTCGATTGCCTTAAATAAATTGTTGGTAGAAATATATATGTTAAAGGCACTGTTGGTGAGGACTCAGAAGGAAGGAAATGTGGAATGTGCTTTGAAATTGGAGGAAATATATCGTGGCAGAAAGCTTAGCTGAATTGGGTATTACAGTTGTATAGAAAACAGAACTTGTAAATAATGAACTTGGATGTTTAGCTGAAGATATTTCCAAGCGAAACATTGAAGGTGTGATCTGGTTACTTTTTACCGCTTATGGCAACCCACTTCAGTATTCTTGCCTGGAGAATCCCATGGACAGAGGAGCCTGGTGAGCTGCAATCCATGGGGTCTCAGAGTCAGACAAGACTGAACGGCTTTCTCTTCTTTTTCTTCTTACAGATCAGATCAGATCAGATCAGTCGCTCAGTCATGTCCGACTCTTTGCGACCCCATGAACTGCAGCACGCCAGGCCTCCCTGTCCATCACCAACTCCCGGAGGTCACTCAGACTCACATCCATCGAGTCAGTGATGCCATCCAGCCATCTCACCCTCTGTCGTCCCCTTCTCCTCCTGCCCCCAATCCCTCCCAGCATTAGAGTCTTCTCCAATGAGTCAACTCTTCACATGAGGTGGCCAAAGTACTGGAGTTTCAGCTTTAGCATCATTGCTTCCAAAGAAATCCCAGGGCTGATCTCCTTCAGAATGGATTGGTTGGATCTTCTTGCAGTCCAAGGGACTCTCAAGAGTCTTCTCCAACACCACAGTTCAAAAGCATCAATTCTTCGGCGCTCAGCCTTCTTCACAGTCCAGCTCTCACATCCATACATGACCACAGGAAAGACCATAGCCTTGACTAGGCGAACCTTTGTTGGCAAAGTGATGTCTCTGCTTTTGAATATGCTCTCTAGGTTGGTCATAACTTTCCTTCCAAGGAGTAAGCGTCTTTTAATTTCATGGCTGCAGTCACCATCTGCAGTGATTTTGGAGCCCAGAAAAATAAAGTCTGACACTGTTTCCACTGTTTCTCCATCTATTTCCCATGTAGTGATGGGACCAGATGCCATGATCTTCGTTTTCTGAATGTTGAGCTTTAAGCCAACTTTTGCACTCTCCACTTTCACTTTCATCAAGAGGCTTTTTAGTTCCTCTTCACTTTCTGCCATAAGGGTGGTGTCATCTGCATATCTGAGGTTATTGATATTTCTCCCAGCAATCTTGATTCCAACTTGTGTTTCTTCCAGTCCAGCATTTCTCATGATGTACTCTGCATATAAGTTAAACAAACATGATGACAATATACAGCCTTGACGTACTCCTTTTCCTTTTTGGAACCAGTCTGTTGTTCCATGACCAGTTCTAACTGTTGCTTCCTGACCTGCATACAGATTTCTCAAGAGGCAGGTCAGGTGGTCTGCTATTCCCATCTCTTTCAGAATTTTCCACAGTTGATTGTGATCCACACGGTCAAAGGCTTTGGCATAGTCAGTAAAGCAGAAATAGATGTTTTTCTGGAACTCTCTTGCTTTTTCCATGATCCAGCGGATATTGGCAATTTGATCTCTGGTTCCTCTGCCTTTTCTAAAACCAGCTTGAACATCAGGAAGTTCACGGTTCACATATTGCTGAATCCTGGCTTTATAGTAAAATGAGAGCGGGCAGAGATAAATTGAGGAAAGGGATATTAAGCAGAAAGGAGCTGGGACTTGATTTCAAACAAATTTAAGAATAGGAATTCATTAACCCATTTGTGTAAATACCAAAGAGCACATCTGCTGGGCCATATGATGGACAATGTTTAGCTTTGTAAGAAGCTGCCAAATTGTCTTCCCAAGTGGCTGAACCATTCTGCGTTCCCACCGGGACTCTGAGCGCACCTGCTGTGCCGCAGCCTTGCCAGCACTTGGTCTTGTCAGTGTTTTGGAGTTCAGCTGTTCAGCAGATGTGTATCCCGGACAGCTCAGTATTTTTAAGATTTGTTAATTCCCTAATGAAATGTGATGTCAAGTATTGTTTCTTACAATATTTGCACATCTTCTTTGGTGTGGTGTCTGTTCAGAATTTTTGCCCATTTAAAAACTGGGTTGCTTTTTCCTTTTTCTTTTTTTTCCAGAAACATTTATTTATTTAACTGTGCTGGATCTTAGTTGCACCATGAAGGATCTTTTTATTTATTTATTTATTTATTTATTTTTTTGACAAAGGAAAGGATCAATGAGGGTGGGAGGGAAATGGGAAGAAAGAAGGGGAGTGATGGTGGGGAGGAGTATATGTAATTTCTTAACTAATGGCTTTCTGTTTTTAATCACAAAGAACACTTAAAAAAATCATGTTGAATTCATCCTATATTAGGAGGTTTGATCTGGAAATGAAAAGTTCAGGAAACTAAAAGTCCAGTTTGGGTGTCCTCATCTTAGGCACATCTTGGTACTTTGTATTCGTAGGTCTATCTTTACCACAATATATTATTTAGGACAGGATTACATTTGTCACTTCTTCCTCCCTACTACCCAAAGTGGTACCAGACCCATAAAATAGTCAATAAACCTTTACAGAGTGAACAAATAAGTCTGTTTTTTTTTAAACTCTCCTGAGTGAACTGAATTTTTTGAGGCTCATAAGTGAATATGTTTTCCTCTTTACTTTGTCTATTATAGCCAGATTGTATAAGTATGAGTGGGGTGTTAAAGTCTCCCACTATTATTGTATTGTTGTATATTTCTTCTATCATACTAATTAATGTTTTTCTTAGATATGTCAATGCTCCAATGTTGGGTGCATATATATTTATAATTGTTATAAGTTCTTTTTGGATTGTTCCTTTAAGTCGTTATGTATAACCTTGATTGTCTCCTTTTCAGGATCTTTAAAGTCAATTTAATCTTATATGAGTATTGCTACTCCTGTTTTCTTTTGATCCATATTTGCATAGAAAATCTTTTTCCAGCCCTTCATTTTCAGTCAGTATATATCCCCTATTTTAAGGTGGTTCTCTTGTAGACAACATATATAGGGGTCTAGTTTTTGTATCCATTTGACCCATTTTAGTCTTTTGGTTGTCTCTTGTAGACAAGGTATGTAGGGGTCTTGTTTTTGTATCGATTTGGCCAGTCTTTGTCTTTTGATTAGGGCATTCAGCCCATTAACGTTTAAAGCAATTATTGATAAATAGGATTTACTTTATTGTTTTGGGTTCAAATTTATACACCCTTTTAGTGATTCCTATCTAGAGAATGTCCTTTAGTTTTTGTTGGAGAAATGGTTTAGTGATGCTAAATTCTCTCAACTTTTGCTTATCTGTGAAGCTTTTGATTTCTCCTTCATATTTGAATGAGATCCTTGCTGGATACAATAATCTAGGCTGTAAGTTATTTTCTTTCATCACTTTAATTATGTCTTGCCATTCCCTCCTGGCTTGGAGAGTTTCTATTGAAAGATCAGCTGTTATCCTTATGGGAATTCCCTTGTCAGTTATTTGATGTTTTTCCCTTGCTGCTTTTAATATTTGTTCTTTGTATTTAATCTTCATTAATTTGATTAATATGTGTCTTGGGGTGTTTCGCCTTGGGTTTATCCTGTTAGGGACTCTCTGGATTTCTTGAACTTGAGTGGTAATTTCCTTCTCCATTTTAGGGAAGTTTTCAACTATTATCTCCTCAAGTATTTCCGCATCAGATCAGATCAGATCAGTCGCTCAGTCGTGTCCGACTCTTTGCGACCCCATGAACCGCAGCACGCCAGGCCTCCCTGTCCATCACCAGCTCCCGGAGGTCACTCAGACTCGCATCCATCGAGTCAGTGATGCCATCCAGCCATCTCATCCTCTGTCGTCCCCTTCTCCTCCTGCCCTCAATCCCTCCCAGCATCAGAGTCTTCTCCAATGAGTCAACTCTTTGCATGAGGTGGCCAAAATACTGGAGTTTCAGCTTTAGCATCATTCCTTCTAAAGAAATTCCAGGATTGATCTCCTTCAGAATGGACTGGTTGGATCTTCTTGCAGTCCAAGGGACTCTCAAGAGTCTTCTCCAACACCACAGTTCAAAAGCATCAATTCTTCGGCGTTCAGCCTTCCTCACAGTCCAGCTCTCACATCCATACATGACCACAGGAAAGACCATAGCCTTGACTAGGCGAAACTTTGTTGGTAAAGTAATGTCTCTGCTTTTGAATATGCTATCTAGGTTGGTCATAACTTTCCTTCCAAGGAGTAAGCGTCTTTTAATTTCATGGCTGCAGTCACCATCTGCAGTGATTTTGGAGCCCAGAAAAATAAAGTCTGACACTGTTTCCACTGTTTCTCCATCTATTTCCCATGTAGTGATGGGACCAGATGCCATGATCTTCGTTTTCTGAATGTTGAGCTTTAAGCCAACTTTTGCACTCTCCACTTTCACTTTCATCAAGAGGCTTTTTAGCCCCTCTTCACTTTCTGCCATAAGAGTGGTGTCATCTGCATATCTGAGGTTATTGATATTTCTTCCAGCAATCTTGATTCCAACTTGTGTTTCTTCCAGTCCAGCATTTCTCATGATGTACTCTGCATATAAGTTAAATAAACATGGTGACAATATGCAGCCTTGATGTACTCCTTTTCCTATTTGGAACCAGTCTGTTGTTCCATGACCAGTTCTAACTGTTGCTTCCTGACCTTCATACAGATTTCTTAAGAGGCAGATCCGGTGGTCTGGTATTCCCATCTCTTTCAGAATTTTCCATAGTTTATTGTGATCCACACAGTCAAAGGCTTTGGCATAGTCAATAAAGCAGAAATAGATGTTTTTCTGGAACTCTCTTGCTTTTTCCATGATCCAGCGGATGTTGGCAATTTGGTCTCTGGTTCCTCTGCCTTTTCTAAAACCAGCTTGAACATCAGGAAGTTCACAGTTCACATATTGCTGAAGCCTGGCTTGGAGAATTTTGAGCATTACTTTACTAGCGTGTGAGATGAGTGCAATTGTTCGGTAGTTTGAGCACTCCTTGGCATTGCCTTTCTTTGGGATTGGGATGAAAACTGACCTTTTCCAGTCCTGCGGCCACTGCTGAGTTTTCCAAATTTGCTGGCATATTGAGTGCAGCACTTTCACAGCATCATCTTTCAGGACTTGGAATAGTTCCACTGGAATTCCATCACCTCCACTAGCTTTGTTCGTAGTGATGCTTTCTAAGGCCCATTTGACTTCACATTCCAAGATGTCTGGTTCTAGGTCAGTGATCACATCATCATGATTGTCTAGGTCTTGAAGCTCTTTTTTGTACAGTTCTTCTGTGTATTCTTGCCACCTCTTCTTAATATCTTCTGCTTCTGTTAGGTCCACACCATCTCTGTCCTTTAACGTGCCCATCTTTGCATGAAATGTTCCTTTGGTATCTCTGATTTTCTTGAAGAGATCCCTAGTCTTTCCCATTCTGTTGTTTTCCTCTATTTCTTTGCATTGATCACTGAAGAAGGCTTTCTTATCTCTTCTTGCTATTCTTTGGAACTCTGCATTTAGATGTTTATATCTTTCCTTTTCTCCTTTGCTTTTCGCTTCTCTTCTTTTCACAGCTATTTGTAAGGCCTCCCCAGATAGCCATTTTGCTTTTTTGCATTTCTTTTCCATGGGGATGGTCTTGATCCCTGTCTCCTGTACAATGTCACGAACCTCATTCCATAGTTCATCAGGCACTCTATCTATCAGATCTAGGCCCTTAAATCTATTTCTCACTTCCACTGTATAATCATAAGGGATTTGATTTAGGTCATACCTGAATGGTCTAGTAGTTTTCCCTACTTTCTTCAATTTCAGTCTGAATTTGGCAATAAGGAGTTCATGGTCCGAGCCACAGTCAGCTCCTGGTCTTGTTTTTGCTGATTGTATAGAGCTTCTCCATCTTTGGCTGCAAAGAATATAATCGATCTGATTTCGGTGTTGACCATCTGGTGATGTCCATGTATAGAGTCTTCTCTTGTGTTGTTGGAAGAGGGTATTTGCTATGACCAATGCATTTTCTTGGCAAAACTCTATTAGTCTCTGCCCTGCTTCATTCCGTATTCCAAGGCCAAATTTGCCTGTTACTCCAGGTGTTTCTTGACTTCCTACTTTTGCATTCCAGTCCCCTATAATGAAAAGGACATCTTTTTTGGGTGTTAGTTCTAAAAGGTCTTGTAGGTCTTCATAGAACCTTTCAACTTCAGCTTCTTCGGCGTTACTGGTTGGGGCATAGACTTGGATTACTGTGACATTGAATGGTTTGCCTTGGAAACGAACAGAGATCATTCTGTCATTTTTGAGATTGCATCCAAGTACTGCATTTCGGACTCTTTTGTTGACCATGATGGCCACTCCATTTCTTCTGAGGGATTCCTGCCCACAGTAGTAGATATAATGGTCATCTGAGTTAAATTCACCCATTCCAGTCCATTTTAGTTCGCCAATTCCTAGAATGCCGACATTCACTCTTGCCATCTCTTGTTTGACCACTTCCAATTTGCCTTGATTCATGGACCTGACATTCCAGGTTCCTATGCAATATTGCTCTTTACAGCATCGGATTTTGCTTCTATCACCAGACACATCCACAGCTGGGTATTCTTTTTGTTTTGGCTCCATCCTTTCATTCTTTCTGGAGTTATTTCTCCACTGATCTCCAGTAGCATATTGGGCCCTTACTGACCTGGGGAGTTTCTCTTTCAGTATCCTATCATTTTGTCTTTTCATACTGTTCATGGGGTTCTCAAGGCAAGAATACTGAAGTGGTTTGCCATTCCCTTCTCCAGCGGACCACACCCTGTCATATCTCTCCACCAAGACCCGCCCATCCCAGGTTGCCCCTCGGGCATGGCTTAATTTCATTGAGTTAGACAAGGATGTGGTCCTTGTGTGATTAGATTGACTAGTTATCTGTGAGAATGGTTTTAGTGTATTTGCCCTCTGATGCCCTCTTTCAAGACCTACTGTCTTACTTGGGTTTCTCTTACCTCGGGCGTGGGGTATCTCATCCCGGCTGCTCCTGGCTGCTCCCGGCCAGCGAAGCACAGCCATCGCACCTTACCTTGGACGAGGGGTCTCTCCTCACCGCCGCCCTTCCTGACCTCGGTCGTGGGGTAGCTCTTCTCCGCCCTGCTTAGTGCGCTGGCCCTCACCGCCGTCCTTCCTCGGTCGTGGGGTAGCTCCTCTCGGCCGCGCTCTTAGTGCGCAACGCAGCCGGCGGGGCGCTCTTAGTGCGCGACGCAGCCGGCGGGGCGCTCTTAGCGCGTGACGCAGCCAGCGGGGCACCGAGGTCGCTCTTAAATGGCGCGCCGGTCGCGGGGAGGCGAGGTCGCTCTTAAATGGCGCGCCGGTCGCGGGGAGGCGAGGTCGATTTCCTCATGGTCTTTCTTTTTATCTTCTTCTTCTGGAACTCCTATGATTCGAATGTTGTAGCGTTTAATGTTATCCTAGAAGTCTGAGATTGTCCTCATTTCTTTTGATTCGTTTTTCTTTTTTCTCCTCTGATTCATTTATTTCTAGGATTCTATCTTCTAATTCACTAATCCTATCTTCTGCCTCCATTATTCTACTATTTGTTGCCTCCAGGGTGTTTTGGATCTCATTTATTGAATTATTCATTATGTGTTGACTCTTTTTTATTTCTTCTAGGTCCTTGTTAAAACTTTCTTGCATCTTCTCAATCCTTGTCTCCAGACTCTTTAACTGTGATTCCATTTTGATTTCAAGATTTTGGATTAATTTCACTATCATTATTCAGAATTCTTTATCAGGTAGATTCCCTATCTCTTCCTCTTTGGTTTGGTTTGGTGGGCATCTATCCTGTTCCTTTAGCTGCTGGGTATTCTTTTGTCTCTTCATTTTGTTAAAATTGCCAAGTTTAGAGTGTCCTTACTATATTCTGGTAGTTTGTTGAATTCTCTTTATTGAGGCGGTTTACTGGTCTTTTCAATATCTGATCTCTGCCCTGTTACAGAGGGAGTGGAGATGAACACCCAAATCCAAGCCGGCCAGGTTCAGGCACTTGGATAATCCTTAGAAGCACAGACTTGGTTGAGTCTGCGTTTTATGCCCTTTCCAGATCCGAGTAGTGCAGGTGATGAAGTGTTTAGCGAGAGCAGCTGCTGTGACTTATCACCTCCCCGCCACTCAGTTTTCTGGGTATACAACCGGCTCACTTTCTCAGGCAGATGTTGACTATCCAGAGCCTCAAGAAGTGTGAGTCAGCACAGAAACCTACCTACAGTTCTGTAGACAGTGTCTCTCTAGGGCTGTGATTGCCCGCCTCCAGCCCTGGCTGCCTGTCACCGGAGTAGGACGGCCTGCAGCCGGCCATCTCTGTGTAGTCCTTTGTTCCGTAGGTAGTCCTGGTGGTGTCTTAAGTTAGGGCTGGCTTTTGATGTAGTAGATAACCGACAGTCTGGTTATTTCGCTCAGATAGTGCTCGAGATAGCCAGGCCAAATCCTTTCTCAAGGCGATGCAGGCCGCGCCTCTCCTCCTAGTCCAGGCCCCGCTTGCTAAATAGCAAATGCTGGTGTCCGCGCCGCTTCTCCGCAAAAGGAGTTACTGCAGGGCTCATAATCTCCCTTTGAAGACAATGAATCCTCTAAGTGCCTGATGTCCTCTGCCGGCATTCAGTTGTTTTGTAGAATTTATTCAGCATTCAAATGTTCTTTTAATGGATTTGTGGAGGAGAAAGTATTCTCCCCATCCTACTTGTCCGCCATCTTAGCTCCTCCTCTGAAGGACCTTTTTAAATTGCAGCATGTGGAATCTAGTTCCCTGACCAGGGATGGAACATGCGCTCTTCATTGGGAGCATGGAGTCTTGGCTGCTGGACCACTTGGAAAGTCCCTGGGTTGTTTTTATCTTACTGTCCAATTTTATGTCTTTTTATTTTGGTGTATTTTGGACACAAGTCATTTATCAGATATGTGCTTTGCAAGCATTTGCTCCCAGTCTGTAGCTTGTATTTTTCATTCTCTTAACTGTCCTTTGCAGAACAGAAGTTTTTATTTTTATTGTAGCCCATTTATCAATTGGATTGTACATTTGGTGTTGTGTCTCAGAAGTCATTGTCAGACCCAAGGACACCTAGATTTTCTATGTTATCTTCTAAAAGTTTTCTTTTCCATTCTACGTTTAGATCCTTGATCAATTTTGAATTGATTTTTGTAGACAGTGTCAGGGATGTGTCTAGATTCATTTCTTTTATCCATGTGGCTATTCAACTGTTCTGGCATCATTTGTTGAAAAGACTATACTTTCTTGGTTGAACTGTATCTGTTCCTTGGTCAACATTCATTTTTGAATGTTGATTCATCCTTTACCCTGGGAATAAACCCTACTGGCTTTATTGCTCTTAAAAAAAAAAGTTGATGAGTTTGATTTTCTAATATTTTGTTGACAATTTTTGTATCTGTATTTATGAGGGATATTGGTCTGTAACTTCCCGTTTCGTACTATCATTGTCTTACTTTGGCATCAGGGGAATATTGGCCTCCTTAAACAAATTGAGAAGTATTTCCTTATTTTCTGTTTTCTGCAAGAGATCATCGAGAAGGATGCTAAGTAGCCATCATAGCCAACATTGTCTGAAAAATTACATGTCAAAGCCGTGTTTTGATACTTCCCTTTGTGGTACTTCTTTGGAAATCCTGGGAACCATTTTTTTCTCTCCATTTCCTGCTGGGTCCCACTGGACCATTAAGAGGAGAATGGAATGTCCCTGGTAGAAGAAGAAAGGATTCTTCCCTTCCTGTTGGCTTGTTATTCCTGCCAATATCACCACAACAACAGTCCTTCCCTTCAGCAGAGAGGTTAGGAATAGCATTCTAGGCAGAGGGAACAGTCGATTCAAATGCTTGCAGATGTGACGAATCCACTCACGGTAACAGAAGTTAGATGAGCTTGGGAAATAGGATCTGTTTAGTGTCATGGGATGGATGTCATGAAATGAGACTGGCAGAGGAGGGCAGAACCCAGGCTGGAAAGGATCCTGGAGACTAACTCAGCAAGTTTGGAATTTATCTTTTAAGCTTTCTCTCTTCAAATTGCAGTTTGAATCAAACTGATGATTCATAAAAGCAGCTTGAGGGGTTGTCACCAGCATTAAAAAAATAAGACAGAAGACAATACAAAATATCAGCATGCCTCCTGTGAGTAAGAAAAGCACTGCCTCAGTTATACAGGTATCTCTGTGTATGTGTTTATACAAGTTTGCATGCGTCCTGGGAACAGCCATATGTGGCACATCAGACATCTGAGTCAGGGGTGATATGACATCTGCATTTTCATCCCTCTACCTCCTTTCTCCGAAACATTTCTTCCAAGCACCATTCCCCTATTTCAGAATTCCTCTGGGGGCAGGAGGTCCATCCGAATCATCATTGGAACCTCCAGAGAGGCGCACTGGAACCCAGCTATCTGCCTTTGTCGTGTCCCGTGTTACTTTATGCAGATTCTTTTTTTTTTTTTTAATAGTTATTTATTTATTTGGTTCTGTCAATCCTTAGCTGCGGCACTCAGGATCTTTGCTGTGTCACGTGGGATCTTTCGTGGTATCACACAAATTCTCTAGTTGAGGTGTGCTGGCTTAGTGACTCCTCAGCATGTGAGATCTCAGTTCCCAGACCAGGGATCAAACCCACATCCCTTGCATTCGTCCTACTGGACTGTTAGGGAAGTCCCTGGGCAGATTCTTTAAACTTCCTCTGAGTCCCTCTGCTCATTTGTAACGTGAGATCATTATAGTCTCACCTTGCAGACACTTGTAAGATGTCTGGTTTGAATGAGTGCATGCATAAGTGGTGTTATGGATTAAACTGTGTCAAGAAGATATGCTGAAGTCTGAACTCCCAGTACCTAAGAAAGTGATCTTATTTGGAAAAAGAATCACTGAAGATAGAATTGGTAAAGATAAAGTCATCCTGGAGTATGACTGGTATCCTTACAAAAAGATGGCCATGTGAAGAGAGACAAACAGAGGGAAGATACATGTATACCATGTACAAAGGCAGAGTTCGCAATTATACAGCTGCAAGCCAAGCAACTTCAAAGACTGTTGCAAGCCACTGAAAACTAAGAAGAGGCAGGGAAGGATTCCCCAATGGTTTCAGAGGGGACGTGATCCGGCTGACCTTGATTTGGGGTTTAGGTTGCAGAACTGTGAGACGATACATTTCTGTTGATGTAAGCCCAGCTTGTGATACTCATACAAGGGGCTCAGCACAGAGCTTGGCACATAGCAGGCACTCAACACATGCTGTTTGTGGTTGTCATTATGGCACCAACAGGTGTATAAGGATTCTTGGCTCGGCAGAAGACAATAGTGAAAACCAAGCTACACAGAAACATCACTACTCTCATCCTCTCATCCCTGCAGCCTTTGAGTTTTAAAGTTCAGCACTACACCATATTTCAATCTTCAAATAATTCTTGTGACGAAGAAGTCAGATGAGAAAGAGAGGCCAGAGAGAGGCTCAGGAAGACCCAAGGATTTATTAATAGCAACAAAGCTTGGACCAGAATCCAGGGTTTCTGTTCACACCTCCACCCCAGCACTGTCTCTTTGCTGGGTGGGTCACTGGCCCTTCCAGAGCCACAAAGCTGGGAGCGTCTCTCTGGACCGGTGAGATGGATGGACTGGGGGCTAGAATGTGACTTCTCCTGGCACCTTTGGTGATGCCTTGATGGATTCCCACTTTTCCCTTTTCAAGTGTAAGTTTGAGATTCTGGAGATTAAAACTTGTTCTCTCTTCCCTCTCATCTCCCTTCTTGCTAGACAAAGACCTACTAACCACTCTACCTTTCTCTGGAGATGTGCCTCATCGTCAGAACCCAGCTAGCTCCAGCCCTTCCTTTACTCTCTTAACTCTTTGTCAGAAGGAACTTTCAACTTGGAGAACCGACATTTGCCACCAGAGGGACTAAGAATGCAGTTCCCAAGGATGTGGGCAGGGGAAACTCTGATGCTAAAATTCTGTGCTTCAAGAATTCCAAGCATCAGTAATTCAAACGTTCTGAGTCTAAGGTTGTGGGAACCTGAGATCCCACAATTATGATTATGGATTCAGCAGTTCCAAGATTCAATAGTTTAGTTAAGTCACGATTCTGAGATTTCCCCCAGGTGTGGTTTCTGGAAGCCTCTTAAAGTAACGTGCATATGGATGGATAAGGTTTGATTCTGACTCTGGATTGTTAGGGATTTCCCTGGTGGCTCAGATGGTAAACAATCTGCTTGCAAGGCAGGAGACCTGAGTTTCATCCCTGGGTCAGGAAGATCCCCTGGAGAAGGAAATGGCAACTCACTCTAGTATTCTTGCCTGGGATATCCAGTGGACAGAGAAGCCTGGCGGGTTACAGTCTATGGGGTCGCACAGAGTTGGACATGACTAACACTTTCACTTTTCACTTCACTGAATTGTTAAATAGTGTGCTTGTAATAATAAAGAAGGTGACACTGTGGATTCTTAGCTCCTCCCAATAAGTATGAAGCAGCCAATTCATGGAACCCAAGTGGTCAAACACAGACAATGGAAATGGAAAATCCTGACAATCAGCCTGTTAGGAAACTTGCAGGGTTCAAAGGACCAGATTTCCTCTCACTTGATCTCAAATCACTGGTCCTTCAAGTGTGGCAAGTTTTGTGGAGGCAACACCTGTGTAGTATTTAGATCTAAGGTTAGAACTAACCAGTGGTCTAATACAAAGATCTAAAGCTGATGTGTGTAGTGGGAATTTCTAATAATGTACTTTCACAACCTTGAGAAATTCCACAGAAATAACACCTGGAAAAACAGCATATACTAAGAAACTGTGTTAACGATTATACTGAGTGTTTTTCTTAAGAATAATCACCTTGTTACAAACCCCAAGGCCTGACCCAGAAAGGAGTATGACTGGGATCATGAAAGCACAGACCTTGGAACACCAGGTTGGCGTCAGACATGAACGCTGCCTGTGCACTTGCTGATTGTTCCTGAGACTAGCCCAGGAGGGAACTAGCCCTGGGGTAAACACAAGGAGATCTGGACTATGTCAGTGTAGTCCATGACATTTAGGAGTATGTGATTAACACAGCATGTGTCTTGAGAAAGATAAGATCTGAGAAAGTCTTGTAGTCTGCGATTAGGAATAAAAGCTGGACTCAGAGTGGACTCTGCACCTCAGTTCCACAGAGGCTGCAGGTCCCCTGAAACATCGCACCAGATTTCATGTTCTGTCTTCATTCTTGTTGCTTACTCCCAGACCATTAGGGCAACAGATGTGTTATGAATTTTCAGGCTGTGCAGTGCTGAAGGATACCACTACCGAGGGGACATACACAAATTTATCTGAGAGTAAGCAGGTGATTCAGAGATGTGCCACAGATCTCAGATCCATTAGAGAGAGCCCCACCTTCAGAAACTCATAAGAAATATGACTTCCTGCATATACTCTGGAGAACAAGTGATCATATACTTGCCCATGTGGATCCACACACATGCACGCACAGAGACATGGCTGTGCCACTACCAAACTTCTGGCATTTCTCTGAAAGAGCTTCTCTATTTTATTAAGAAGTCTGACTTCTAGGGCTTCCCTGGTAGTCCAGTGGCTAAGAATCTGTCTTGCAATGCAGGAGATACAGGTTCCATGCCTGGTCCGGGAAGATCGCATTTGCTATGGGACAACTAAACCAGTGCGTCACAACTACTGAAATCCGTGCCCCTAGAGCCCGTGCTCTGCTACAAGAGAGCCACCAAAATGAGAAGTCCAAGTTCTGCAATGAAGAGTAGCCCCTGCTTGCTGCAACTAGAGAAAAGCCTGCGTGAAGCAATGAAGACCTAGCACATCCAGAAAAACAACACCAACAACAGTCTGACTCCCATCGGACACAGTAGCCTTATCTGGTGGTAGGCACAAAATACTCTCTGTCATCCAAAGTGTGCCTGAGTTGGGAAGAACGTAGGCAAGTGTGTAGTGAAGCCAGGTGAGCTGCCTGTCAGGACTCTGGAAAAGTCCCCTGGACAGAGCAGTTCAGGTTGTGTAATAATTTAATAAGTTGCTGTGTTTTCACTTGAGGAAGGGATGCTATCCAAGGACTGTGGGTTAAGTATGGCCATCTGTATTCAGGTACTTGCTGAGTACTGACTGACTTGTGTTCTGTGGGACCTCAGATAGACGTAAACTTTCTGGGCCTCACCTTTGTTATCTGTAAAATGGGCACAGATACTGTTCCCTATCACAACTTTGTGAGCATTAAGTGAGGTGAGTTTAAGACACTTTAAGCATGGAACTGACACAGAGTACTTGCTCAATAAATAATATCCGCTATCGTTACTATTCAAAGTATAACATAAGGTTTCTTTTCCTCTCATCTCATCTCTAGCAAGCTGAACGAAGAGTCATTCTGTTTCTTCTTTCTCTCCTATCCACCTTGCCCTTTCCTCCCCACCTCCACCATTCCCCATCCACAGCCCCGCCCCTTCCCTAACCCCGCCCCTATCCCCTCCCCTCCACTCCCATACCCCTCCTTTCCCCATCCTTAGGCCCCGCCTCCCTCTTAACCCCGCCCATGCCCTTCCCTCCCCCATATGCTCCTCCCACCAGCCCCACCCGGGGAACAGCCCTGACTCAACGGGGTAGGAAGCTCATGGTGTAGTTTGGAGGGATAGTGGCAAAGCCCACGAGTTTGGGGGACACGTTGATGTCCTGGGGCGACTGTGGGGACTTGAAGCGGAAGTTCTGCATGATGGTGGTGAAGAAGAGGAAGAGCTCCATTCTGGCGAGGCCTTCTCCGAAACAGTACCGCTTTCCTGAGGGACCAGAGTTCGAGGCATGGAGGTGAGGCCTGTTCTCACTGTTGCCTGACCCCCACTACCGACACCCAGCTGCGTCCTCTCAGGGAAGAAGGGCTGGAATATGGAGGCTGGAGAGACTTGCAGAGAAGATGCTACTCTTCTCGGAGCCTGTTTCCCTAGAACTTTTGGTGGGATGAGCCCAGATTGTAGCAGTTGGAACTTTGGATACCCCTTGCCCCTAAATACACACTCAAATATGGCTACCGCTGTCATCGCCTTTCTAAGAATCTGAGGATTTAAATCACCTTGAACTTAAATCTCTCACTCTGGGCCTTGATTTTCCCCATCTCTGAAAGGGGTACGATCATTCCTTTTCTTTCGCTTTGGCCCGGGCTCTTGGTAGTTATGGGGATTGCTGATTGGCCCCAGGGTATATGGTAAGAAGGACTTCCAAGCTGGAGAAAGAAGCTAGGTTAAGCCTTAGAGGTGAAAGAGGCCCCTGTGGGTGTTGACTTGGCAATGTCTCTTACCGATGGAGAAGGGCACAAAAGCATCACTCTTCTTAAATTGCCCCTTCTCGTCCAGGAAGTGCTGGGGATTGAAATCTCGGGGGCTGGAGAAGAACTTGGGGTCTCTCAGCACAGAGCCCAGCATAGGGAACACTTCAGTGCCCTGGTTGAGAGGAGGGAGGGGACTTTGATAAGGTGGGGTAGGGGATGGGTATAATGAAAGCACATTGTGGGCAGAGGGGGAATTTGGGTGCCCTAGGTAAGGACAAGGAAAGGCATGGGAGTTGGGGTCCTCTGAAGGAGGTGCTTTGGGGTACATGAGATTCATGTCCTCGAGACAGGAAGTTTGGCTGACATGGGGCTTATGTCCCCTGAGAAGGGAAGTTTGAAGAGCACAGGTTCTATGTCTCCTGGAGCAGATGGTTTCGGGGACACATAGTTCATGCCTCCCATGGCAGGAGGTTGAGGGGGTGGGAGGGTCATGTTCCCTGAGAAAGGAATTTGGGGAGACATGAGTTTCATGTCCCTCTAGGCAGGATGTTTGGGGGACATGAGATCATGTCCTTGAAGGTCTAGGGGAAATGAGGTTCATTTCTCTTGAGACAGGAATTTGGGGGGCACATAGGGTTCATATTCCTTGAGGCACGAGGTCTTGGGGAGGTCTGGAATTCAGGAGTCTCCAAGGGGGAAGGTGGCAGGGACACGGTAGTGGGGAAAGTCTGATTAGGGGAGTGGGTCCCGTGGGTCATGGGCTGGGAAGGTTCTAAGGAGAACGGGGTTTAGGGTCACAGGGAGCGGGCTGGGTGGGGCAGCACCTTGGGGAGGAGGAAGTCTCGAAACTTGGTATCTTTGGTGACTCTGCGGGCCAGGCCCATGGGGATCATGTCTCCGAATCTCTGGATCTCGTGGATCACAGCCTCTGTGTAGGGCATCTTGGCTCGGTCCTCAAACTTGGGCTGACGGTTCTTGCCGATCACGCGGTCAATCTCCTCATGGATTTTGGCTAGGGGAGTGGAGAGAACGTATTTAGCTCTTGAGGGGACTCGGGGCAGGAATGAAAATCCAAATATGTACAACATGCATGACATCCATGTGTGATGTGGATGCAGACCATTCCGATCAGACGTCAGCAGTAGACACTGTTGGTGCAGGGTCTTATTCACTTTGTTGTTGTCTGACTGTAGGCTCCTCTGTCCACGGGATTTCCCAGGCAGAAATACTGGAGTGGGTTGCCATTTCCTTCTCCAGGGGATCTTCCTGACCCAGAGATTGAACCTGCATCTCCTGCACTGGCAGGCAGGTTCTTTACCACTGAGCCACCAGGGAAGCCCACCTTGTTCACCTGGTCCTATGGAAATCACAGGGGAGGTGCAGAGGAAGTCCTGGGGAATATCTGGAGGAGGGGGCGGTGGGCACTTGGTTGGGTCAGCCGCAGAAACTATATACCAATCAGTTCAGATATTTTCAGTCTCAAGCTGGTGAGACTTGGCTGGTGCTTATCAGCTGAACATCACCTAGTCTCTAGAGAGCAGAGTGTGTCTGAGGGTCCATGGACCTGAGAGAGATGGGACCACTGCAGCAGGCTCAGAGGAATTTGGGGGAGGGGTCCGTGGTGCCCGCTTCCCTGCCCTCTCCAGCCTTACCCTCCACATCTGGGTGCTTCATGAGCAGCAGGAAGCCATACCGCATGGTCGTGCTGACCGTCTCGGTGCCCGCAAAGAAGAGGTTCAGTGTAGTCATCACCAGGTTCTTCATGTAGAACTCTGTGTTGGGATTCTCTTTCTCCTGCATGGACAGAAGGCTTCGTGAAGCCCTATGCTCTCAGGGCCCTTCTGGGGGTTTTCCCTTTGGACCTGTCTCTTTATTTTATAGGGGCTTCCCCAGTGGCTCAGACAGAATCTGCCTGCAATGCAGGAGACTCAGGTTCAATCCCTGGATCAGGAAGATCCCCTGGAGAAAGGAATAGTTACCCACTCCGGTATTCCTGCCTGGAGAATCACGTGCGTGAACTGAGGAGCCTGGTGGGCTACCATCCATGGGGAAGCAAACTGTCAGACATGACTGAGCAAGTAACAACACTCTATTTTATTACTTTTTCAAATTAAACCCCCCTTTTTGGGGGGGCTGTGCCATGTGACTTGTAGGATCTTCCCTGACCAGGGATTAAACCCCGGGCCCTTGGCAGTGAGAGTGCAGAGTCCTAACCACTGGGGCCTGCGTGCTAAGTTACTTCAGTGGTGTCTACCTCTTTGTGACTCCATGGGCTGTAGCCCACCAGGCTCCTCTGTCCATGGGATTCTCCAGGCAGGAATACTGGATTGCTGTGCCTTCTTTCAGGAGATCTTTCCAACCCAGAGATCAAACCCACGTCTCTTATGTCTCCTGCATTGGCAGGTGGGATCTTTACCACTCGTGCAACCTAGGAAACCTGGTGCACGGTAGTTTTACAGAAATGTTTACTATCACGATTCGCATTCATAAGTCCTGCCTGTGGGCAGAATGGCCTAATAGGTGGAATGTGTGCTGTGTTAAGTCACTTCAGTTGTGTCTGACTATGTGCGACCCCATGGACTGTAGCCTGCCAGGCTCCTCTGTCCATGGGATTCTCCAGGCAAGAATACTGGAGTAGGTTGCCATGTTCTCCTCTAGTGGATCTTCCCGACCCAGGGATCAAACTCGCATCTCTTATGTCTCTTGCATTGGCAGGTGGGTTCTTTGCCACTAGTGCCATCTGGGAACTCCAGTAATGGAAGAGTGATGGTTAATTATCACTGGGATTGTGAAGATTATTAGGTTAGTTCAGTTCAGTTCAGTGGCTCAGTCGTGTCCAACTCTGCGACTGCATGGATGGCCGCACGCAAGACTTGCCTGTCCATCGCCTACTCCCGGAGCTTACTCAAACTGTCCATAGAGTCGGTGAGTTACTATTAGGTTAGGGGAGGGGTGATTTCGATGGGCCTCTGTTCTCCTCCACCCCCAACCTGATTTCCCTCTGCCTGGCTCTGGACCTCTTCATCCTGGCTGTGAGGGTGTACCTCCTGCATGCGGATGAGGAAGGAGTCGATGAAGTCCCGTGGGGAGTTGGGATCCAGCGTGCGCTGGTTTTGTTCCACCTTCTTGGCTATGAAGTCCTCCAGTCCCTGCAGCTCCTTAAAGGCCTGTTGCTGTGGCCCTGGCAGATATTTCATCACTGAGTAGAACATCTCGTAGAGCTGAGGATGGGGAGGGGAGAAAGGGAGGGAAGGATGGCTGTCAGTGTGCAGGACCTGGTGGGAGTGGGCCCTGTCTCAGGGCAAGGCAAGTACTGGGTTACAGGCGCCTGCCCAGATGTTTACATATTTTGATGAGGCTGGATGGGCATATGTTTTCACAATGAGTTATGTGTGAGGGCCCTTGTCCAAAGATTAAAGGGAGATGGACTGGGATGCATATTCAGATATTCAGATGATGTTGGATTGGAGAAACACACCCAGGGTTCATATTTTCAGATGAGGTTGGGTTGGGAGACACCTGTCCAGGTATTTAGCTATTTAGGCGGGACTTGTATGGGGAGTGGTCACCTGCCTAAGTGTTACAGGCATTGGTGTGGTCTCAGTTGGACACAACTGTCCAGATGTTTAGGGGGTCTGGGTTGGGGTTTCTGTGCAGGTGTTGTGGTATTAAAGTGGGGTTGGGGTGCAGGTGTTAAGGTGGGAGATACCTGTTCAGGTGTTCAGATATTCAAATGGACCAATGGAGGGCACTTCTGTAGGTGCTGGAAATGAGCTGGATCAGGGGACACTTATTTGGCTGTGTGGGGAACAAACTACCTAGGTGTTTATGCATTTAGGGGTATTTGTTGGGGTACCTGTCTACATGTTCAGCTATTTAAGTGAACTGGGGAGGGGGCACTCTCTGGAGATTCCAGTAGGCTGGTTTGGGACATCTGTGTGGATAACCAATGATTTTGGTGGGCTGAATTTTGAAGCACCAGGTGTCCAGGTAGTCAGGAAGTAGGCTGAGGTGACCACTTGCCAGGTGTTAGGAAATTCGGATGGAAAGAAAATATCTTTTCTTTTTTTTGCCATGCTAAGCAGCATGCAGGATCTTAGTTCCCCAACCAGGGATCGAACCCATGCCTTCTGCATTGGAAGCGCAGAGTCGGAACCACTGGACCACCAAGAGGTCCCCTCCCCTTGAGATGGAGTGTCTGAAAAGGGACCACTTGTTAAACAGTAAGATAAGCTGGAATGAGGACACCTGTCTTGTAAGAAAGCTGGGTGAGGACATGTATCTTTTCTGCAGGGTTTTTTATTTTTTTCTTCTTTCTTCTTCTTTTTTTTTTTATGGTAGAGGGTGCATCTTTTGAGATATCCAGGTGTCCTTGGAGAATGAGTATTGGGCTCTGGTGCAACTGTTGAGTTGTCCAAGAGTGGTGGTCTGGTTTTGAGGGGACCCTGTCTGGGGGAGGATGGGAGTTTGGGGCACCTGTCTCATGTGTGTGTGTGTGGGGGGAGGGGGGTGGGCTCGGGAGTCGGCAGGTTGCCGTAGGGGCAGGGTAGACAGGTCGACTCAGGTTACCTGCCCGGTAGACGTAGCGGTGAACTGGAAGCTTCCCAGCATCATTCGCAGTAGTGACAAGAACTTTTTGTCCTCGTAGTCAAAGCGGTCCCCGAAGACAATGGAGCTGATGACATTGGAGACTGCTCGGCTCAGGAAGAAGGTAGGATCGATGAAGGCGCCTGCGGGGATGAGAGCGGAGCGGGTTGGAGAGACACAGGTTGCCGAGCGTAGAGTCAGCTCGGCAGTCTGATGCGGTCTGAGAAGTGAAGGAGGGCACGGCACTGCTGAACTAAACTTCCCAGCTGCTGCTGCTGCTAAGTCGCTTCAGTCGTGTCTGACTCTGTGCGACCCCATAGACGGCAGCCCACTAGGCTCCTCTGTCCCTGGGATTCTCCAGGCAAGAACACTGGAGTGGGTTGCCATTTCCTTCTCCAATGCATGAAAGTGAAAAGTGAAAGGGAAGTCGCTCAGTCGTGTCCGACTCTTCGCGACCCCATGGACTGCAGCCTACCAGGCTCCTCCGTCCACGGGATTTTCCAAGCAAGAGTACTGGAGTGCGGTGCCAGCACCGGACCCTAAACCCTTCCCCCAACGTGGCTCCCCCTTCCCGGGCCAGAACGCTGTGGCCGCGTCGGGTGTGTCCCTCCTCCTCGCACACTCCAGGGTCCCCCCGGCTCACCGCGAGTGCCCCGGAAGGCCTCGATGAGGAAGCCCGCCTCCTCCTGGATGCGCTCTTCGATGCCGCGCTTGCCCACGCCGAAGTCCCGCAGCGTTGTAATGGAGAAGCGCCGGAGCTGCTTGGCGCGCTCCCCGTTGCTGAACGCCACGCCTGCAGAGGCAGCGGGGGAGTTGGATGAGGGCAGACCGAGGCAGGGCCCAGACCAACCCCGAACTCCCGGGCTCCCTAGAGAGAGAAGGGGTGGACAGAGAGAGCAAGGAGGGGAAAAAGGAGGGTAGAGAGCCAGAGTAGGGTGCCGAGGGGAAGGAGGGATAGAGGGTGGGCAAGACCAAGGGGAGAGGGAGGGAAGGCGGGTAAAGAGACTGAGACAAACAACACAGAGTCAGAGAAATGTAGAAAGAGAGACCTAGCGCGAAGAACAGAATCAGAACAAGGCAAGACAGATATGCCAAAAGACACAGAGACACTCAGGGGAAGAGGAGACACAGGAGGGAAGGAGGGGAAGTAGGATGCATGGAGATCTGGGAGGTAGACATAACCATGGCAAATTCTAAAGGACTTCCCTGGTGGCCCAGATGGTAAAGAATTTACCTGCAATGCAGGTGACCTGGGTTCAATCCCTGGGTTGGGAAGATCCCTGGAGGAGGAAATGGCAACCCACTCCAATATTCTTGCCTGGAGAATCCCATGGACAGAGGAGCCTGGCTGGGCACAGTCCATGGGGTCACAAAGAGTCGGACAAGACTGAGTAACTAACAGACACATGCAAAGAGAAGAGAGAAAAATAGAAAGAAAGAAACAGAGAGGCCCTGGGGGAGAAAGAGAGACTGTTACTAAGAGGTGGAGGCATGGAGATTTTGAGGCAGAGATAATGGGAGATTCTAAGACGAAGGAAGAAGAAAGAGAGGGAAGGAGAGAGAAACCGGAGGAAACCCATAAGATGAAAAGACCACAAGGCATATGGAGATGCAGAGAAAGAAGAGACATTGAGTGAAAGGGAACAGGGGCAGAGAGAAGCAGGGAGAAACAGAGATGCAGAAGCTAAGACAAAATAGAGCAGGGGCAGGCAGCAACGCACAGGAGTGGAGACAGGAGTAGCAGAGGCAGTCAGGAGAAAAAAAGCTGGGGACCCCGAAGTCTGTCTGAACGTGCCCCCTTCCCCTCAGTCTCCCTCACCATAGCCTTTGAAGAGCCAGTCAAAGGTAGCCTGCTCGCCTCGCCCACTGAATTCTTCAGCCTGGTCCACCAGAGCCTCCTTCACAGCATCATAGCCACAAAGCACCACAATCTGCCGGGTCCCCAGGTGGACCGTGAACACAGGGCCATAGCGCTCGCTAATCTGATAGAGATGATTGGGAGTTAGTTAGTGGGAGTAGCCCCTATTCTGAACTGGCCCTGTACCCAGACCTCACATACTGGGATGCATTCCCTCACAGGTTCTGACTATCAAGGAGCTGGACATCTCAAGATATGTCTTTCCTGGCTAGGACCCCGATTGTTGTTGTTGAGTTGCTCAGTCATGTCTGACTCTTTGTGACCCTATGGACTGTAGCCTGCCAGGCTTCTATGTCCATGGGATTTCCCATGCAAGAATACTGGAGTGGGTTGCTATTCCCTTCTCTGGGGGAATCTTCCCAGTACAGGGATCAAACCCGAGTCTCCTGTATCGGCAGATGGGTTCTTTATCTTTGGGCCACCAGGGAAGCCCCAGGACCCTGGTATTGGATCTTTAAAATTCCCTTCTTCTTTCCTAAGACTCTTGCCCAACATTGCCCACCCCCTGCCATAAAGCCCCAGACGAACTGGCCAGGCCGCCCCCCTTCATCCCAGTCTGCCCATCTCTGCTCCATGACACCTTCATGAGGGAGTTGTACATCTGTTCAGTGTTCAGCTGCAGGTAGTTCCCGATGAAGGGCAGAGGAGTGGGCCCTGGAGGCAATTTCACTTTGAGGTTCCTTTGCCGCCAGACAGACATCAAGACCACGATAGTAAGACAAGCCAGCAAAGCCACGAGGAGCAGCCCTGAGGCCAGCATGGTGGCAACTGGGAGTGATAGCCAGGTGGTGATGTCTGAGATGGTTGGCTTTTATACTACCTGGGAAAGCAGGACAGACTTTGGTCCTGATTATATAATTGTCTTGTTTCACCTCTCACGTACACTCCCCACTATGCTCCCTGCCTAGCTTGGGACCCAGCCAACCAGGAAGGAGCAGGGGACCTCAGGTCAGGTTAACAAGGAGAGGGCCCCAAGGTGGAATTTATGGTCTGTGGGGAGAGACTGCCGTAGGGCTGTGGACTTTGGAAGAAACAGTAGATACATTCCAGAACTGAAGATTTTGGGGAGCCCCTGAGCTTTGGATTTGGGATCTCAGAGTGAGAAGGTGAAGGTGAAGTCGTTCAGTTGTGTCCAACTCTTTGTGACCCCATGGACTCGCCTACCAGGCTTCTCTGTCCCTGGGATTCTCCAGGCAAGAATACTGGAGTGGGTTACCATTTCCTTCTCCAGGGGATCTTCCCGAGCCAGGGATCGAGCCTGGGTCTCCTGCATTGGAGGCAGATGCTTTAACCTCTGAGCCACCAGGGAAGCCCCTCAGAGTGAGAATGGACCTGCAAAGTTGTGGATTTGGAGGTCTTGGGAAAGTGAAAATCACAGATCTGGATGTAAGGGTATTAGAATGAACAGGATGTGTGGCTGTGGATTTGGGGGTCTTTCGGTGAGGAGATGTAGGTTGAAGGGTCTCATGGTGGTGAGGGGAATTCCAGGGAATGGATTTGAGGGTCTTGAGGTGAGAAAGGACCCCTGCTGTGGGTGTGGGGTTCTTGAGAGCCGAGTCCCGCTGGATCTGGACTCAGCATCTGATCCCAGATGTTTATTTGCTTTTATTTTGGACATGTTGCTCACTCTCAATGCCCAGAAGCTTCATTGGAACCTCAAAGCGAGGTCACAGTGCGGGGTCATAGAACTGACCATCTGTGGTTGGGCAAGAGGTGAAGACCAGAGCTGTGCATCTGTGGAACTTTCCACAGAACTAGAGAACAGTAACTCACAATCTCAACCGGTAGAGGAACTGGCTAGGGCTTGAGAAGTAGTAATAACCATTAATCTGATACCGAAAAACAATCCCAAATGTTTCAAGGGTTAGAATTCACACAGCATCCCACTGGTTCCCTATCCAGATCCTTAGGGAAGTCCACTATGTTGACTGTATCGTTTCTGTTATTGTTAATGTTTCACATTTTACATGTGAGTATAATGAGGACAGAAGAGAGAGTGGGCAAGAGGCACGCATGTGACCCCTCTGTCTCCTGCTTGGCACTTATTTCCTCTTTCTGGAATTGGGTTTCCTCACTTTGGATGCAAGAGTTGGACTGTGAAGAGAGCTGAGTGCTGAAGAATTGATGCCTTTGAACTGTGGTGTTGGAGAAGACTCTTGAGAGTCCCTTGGACTGCAAGGAGATCCAACCAGTCCATTCTGAAGGAGATCAGCCCTGGGATTTCTTTGGAAGGAATGATGCTAAAGCTGAAACTCCAGTACTTTGGCCACCTCATGTGAAGAGTTGACTCATTGGAAAAGACTCTGATGCTGGGAGGGATTGGGGGCAGGAGGAGAAGGGGATGACAGAGGATGAGATGGCTGGATGGCATCACCGACTTGATGGATGTGAGTTTGAGTGAACTCCGGGAGTTGGTGATGGACAGGGAGGCCTGGCGTGCTGCAATTCATGAGGTCTCGAAGAGTCGGACATGACTGATCAAGAAAACTGAACTGAACTTCCCAGAAGGTGCCAGTGGTAAAGAACCCGCCTACCAATGCAGGGGATGTAAGAGATGCAGATTAGACCCCCTGGGGGGCATGGCAACCCACTCCAGTATTGTTGACTGGAGAATCCCATGGACAGAGGAGCCTGGAGGGCTACAGTCCATAGGGTCACACAGAGTTGGACATGACTGAAGGGACTTAGCACACACGCACCAGTGCAAAGGGAGTATTTGGAAGAGAAGGTTGTACTGGAGGATGTGTGAAGTCCCCTTTAGAGGTGATTCCTGGTGTGTCAGGGATTCTGTTAGCAGGCAGAGGAGACTATGTCAGGAAAGATTTGGGTAAACTCCAGTGTTAGGAACAGAGAGAAATCCTGGGATTCTGAAAGTGGGGGAAGAGAAAGGAGGAGTGGTCCCATGTCCTCCCTTCACTGATGTTTTTCCTTCATAATGACACTTAAGCCCATCACAGTACTAACTGTGAAGATTGTGCCCACATTCTCATGATCTTACTGACTCCCTATAACAGCAGGGCTGGTTCATTATTGTCTTCACTTGGCAGTGGAGAAGCCTGGGACTCTATAAAGCCACTTGCTGGAGGTCACACAGGTAGTAGGTGAGGGAGGTGGAACTGGAACTCTCTCCTGATTCTCCTTCCGTGGATTAGCCTAGCCCACTCTCGGGGCCCCGTGAGAGTCAAGGCTGGAGGCAGGTGAGTGCTGACGTTAGCATCAGCCTTGGACACAGGGATTATATTAGGTTCTGCTTTTGGCATCAGGTAGCCCTGGGGAGGCAGGGTATCCTGTTGGCACTAAGCCTGCCCCTGGGTAGACACTAGGATTAAACACAAGTTGACATTGAACCTGATGCCAGGAAAACAATAATAGAGCCACTTGTGGTATCAAGAGGGCTCTGAGGGTAGGCGCAGGTAGCCCTTGGGGCTTTCTTCAGGATAGCATAAGGGTGGCACCATAGAGATCCAGAGGTTGGTCCCAGTGGGTTCTGATATGAACATCCCGTGGGTGCTGAGTTGGATCCTCTGTGGGCCTGAGAGGGGGCCTGGATGGATCCCGGACAGGCTCTGACAGTCGGACAACCCTGCTCAGGTGCAACCTCTAACCTTAGACAAGAGCAGGTGGGTGAGGCTGGTACTCCTGGTGCTGGCATCTTGCTAGATCATTCCAGGCTGCTGAGCTCTGAGTCCTTCAGGGAGGGGACAAAGGGCAGAGAACAAAGCAAAGAGATGAAAATTGTTTGTTGGTTTTGGAGGGGGAAGAGGAGGGCAAGAGGATTAGCTCTGGCTTGGCAGGTATCAGTCTCCCTAATCCTGATCGCCAGCTGCACCTGGGCTGGCCCCATGCCTGCGTCCTCCTCTTCCTCCTTATTCCATGACAAGGAAGGAGGTAGAAATTTGGGGAGTTTGTTTTTCAATGAGATTGGCACCAGCGAGGGCACTCACTGAGTGTTCAAATAGGCTGCTGTGAGCTGGGTGGGGAGGAGAAGCACTTGGGGGACAGTGAGGTCAAGTGAATTTGACTTTGATGTTGGCCCTGGAACATGGAGCAAGAGGTTACTGTCCATCATCACGTGTTGTATCTCCTGGAGCCAGGCAGGACACATGCTAGCCTGTGGTGGCCTGGATATGGGCTTCTAGAGTAGTAGCCTGTAATCAATTAATAGACTTTATTTTTGTATATCTGAGATGCAGACAGTTGGGATCGTCAGTCCAAATGGAAAGTGAGGTTAATTAGTTCCATTTTACTACAATGGAAAAAAAGTCTGTAGGGTGAGGCCAGGCCATTTCCATCCTCTTTTAGTAAAATATTGAGTGGCTGGTGAAGTTTTGTATAATATAAAAAAATAAAAAGCACTGAGAAAAGTTAAAAACAACAACAACAACAAACAGTTTAAAGAGTAGCTAGTGGTGAACCCGGGAAAATCCTTTCTCCTTGCTGTGTCTCAGTGTCCCTGTCAGGACAATGGAACAGTGGTTAAGAGCAAGATGAAGACATAGATTGGAATCCCCTCTGTGGTTGTGTCACCTTGAACAGATAACCTCACCTCTCTGGACCTTATGGGGCCAATGATGGTACCCACCTCTTAGTCTCTTTTGGTAAGGAATCAGTAGGTTAATGCATGGCTGCAGTAGGTTTGAGGTGCATGGCAGTAAACAGTCAATATTATCCGTTCTTTCTCGGAAGTTTTTCCTTTGGAAAAGGAGAGAAAGTTTTGCGGGAACCTCGCTCCCCATTTTTCCCTCCCCGGACAGCAGAACTGTATTCCCTGGACGTCCCTGGTGGCTCAGTGGTAAAGAATACACATGCCAATGCAGGAGACACAGGTTCGATCCCTGGCGTCTAAGAACGTCCCACCTGCTGCAGGGCAACCAAGCCGGCGGCGCGCCACAACTACTGAGCCTGCGCTCTCGAGCCTGAGAGCGACAGCTACGGAAGCACGCGTGCCTAGAGCCAGTGCTTTGCGGGCAAGAGAAGCCGCCATAATGAGAAGCCCGCGCACTGCCGCGAAGAGTGGCCCTGGCACACCGCTACCAGAGAAAGCCAGTGCAGCAGCTAAGACCTGGCACCACCAAAAAAATAAGATAAAATAAAGATGTCTCTTCTTAAAAACAAAGGAAAACTGTATCTCCTGGAGCTGTGCTAGGAAGTGGATCTCTTAGGCACCTCCTGGAGAGATGGTGGTTAGGCAGTGGGCCAGGATTAGACTCTCTGGACAGGCGTGGAGCTCTGCCCAGGGCTTTGCCCAGTGTTGTGCTTTGTCTTTTGCCCCTACCCCGTGTCTGACTTTCTGTGTGTCTTTCTCTTTCTCCTCCCCTGTGGGTCAGCCTGCCCTTCAACCCTCTTGTGTGCTTCTGGATCTGTTTATATTTGTGTCATTTTTGCCCGGTGGGTTTTCCTAGATGCCTCAGTCATTTTTCTCCTTCTTTCTTTATTTAGAGATATATATATACCTTTTAGTTGAATTAATAGACTTTTATTTTGTACCTCTGAGATGCAGGCAGTTGAGATCCTCAGTCTAAATGGAAGGTGAGGTTAATTAGTTACATTGTACTACAATGGAAAGAATTCTGTAAGTCAAGGCCAGGCCATTTCCATCCTCTTTTGGTTAAAGTATTGAGTGGTTGGTAAAGTTTTGTATTATATAAAAAGATAAAAAAGCACTGAAAAAAAGTTAAAGACTATTTTAAAGAATTTTATATCACAGAAAAATTGAGCATTCCCATGTTAAACCTTCCCCCAATACACAGTTTCTCCAATTATTGAATATTTTACATTAGTATGATTATTATGGTTGTTGCTGTTTAGTTGCTAAGTCATGTCCAACTCTTTTTGTGACCGCATGGAATGTAGACCTCCAGGCTCCTCTGTCCATGGGATTTCCCAGGCCAGAGTACTGGAGTGGGTTGCCATTTCCTTCTCCAGGGGATCTTCCCAACCCAGGGATCTAACCCACGTCTCCTGCATTGCAGGCGGATTCTTTACCACTGAGCCACCTGGGAAGTCTGGTTAGTATGTTTCATATTAAAAGTATAAACCAATACATTATTATTATTAAAGTCCATGCTTTATTCAGATTTCCTTCCTTTACCTAATACCCCCTTTCTCCTCTAGGATACCACATTACATTTGATTGTTATGTCTCCTTCAGCTCTCTTTGGTTGTAAGTTTCTCAGACATTTCTGGTTTCTTTGTTTTTGATGCCCTTGGTAATTTAAATGAGGACTGGTCAGATATATTATAGAATGTTCTATGAAGCTTTTCTGATGTCTCCTTATTTATACATCTGAATGTGTGTGTACTTCTGGGTGCATGCTTGAGGTGTCTGTGCATGTGTGTGCATGTATGTTTCAGTGTGTCCGAATTGATGTATGACTTTATACATCTTTGTGGAGTGTGTGTTTGTGCATAAGTGAGTATCCATACGTGTTTATGTGTGTGAGCGCATGACGGGGTGTGCACGTGTCTATTGCCAGTATGGCTGAATGCACGCCAGTCTTTGCATCTGTCTGTGGGTAACATGAGTGCCTGCTTTGGGATATGTCTGATAGGGGATATTTACATGTGTGTCTCTGGGTTCAGCTTGATGTGTGACTGTGTGTGCACATCTGTGCTTGTAGAACTCATGACCATACATGAGTGTATGGATTTGCGTGTGTGTGTATTCTGGTGTGTGTAAGCATGTGAGCCACGTCGCAAACATGGGAATGTCAGCTCTGCTTGTGCTTCTCTGTGTTTGGATTCCAAGAGCCCTGGCCCAGCTCCATTTCTCTTCTTAAAAAACAAACAAACATTTCCCTTATTTTTCAAGATATTACTTCCTTCAGTTTTTAAGGATCATATCGGGTAGAAAGAGCCTCCATAGGACAGGTGTGTGTCCTGAGATCATTCTGAGGTAGGTTACTCCCATTGGATCAGCTTCTCAGGAAATTCTCCTTCCCACGGTATTATCCCCTGGCTCCTAATAAGCCTTTTAATAGAGGCATTTGACCAGTGTTCACAGAACCCACTGCTTCATGCCAGCCTATGCTGGGTGATGCTCAGGGCACAGGGGCAGCCAAAACAGCCCTGGGACCTGCTTTCATGGAGCTTTTTCTCCAGAGAGGGAGACAGATTAGTCACTAGACACTGACAGCCCAGAATGGATGGTGCTGGGAGGAGGAGGAACAGCTAGAGGGTTCAAGGCCATGACAGGGGGACTCAGGCAGAGGGGTCAAGGTCAAGATGGGGGGGACATAGGCAGAGGAGTCAAGGCCAAGATGGAGACACAGCCAGAGGGGTCGGGGCTGGGATGAAGGAGGCAGAGGTGTCTGTCTGAGTCCAGAAATGGCAGTTGATTCAACCTTGTAGGTTCTGGGTTAGCCACTAGAGGCCTCAATAGGGACTTTTCAATAGGAGGATAGGGAGAGTGGGGAGGGGAGAGTTGCTGGCAGTTCAGCTTGTATAAAGGCCAGAGGCCTATGGAGTGTGGATGAGAGCTGTTAAGAGCACAGAGATCCGGGGCCGTGTTCACTGATGAGTCTGGAGCCATGAGCAGGAGTTGAATCTGGGGATGGGGTGCGGGGGTGGGAAGTTTGAACTCTGTCTTGAAGCTACAGGGGGTCACAGAGGCTTTTAAGCAGAGGAACAAAATGGTCAGATTTGTGTTTTAGAAAGATTTTTCAAATTTTTGGAGATGAGACTACAAGCCAAGAGATGAGGAAGTGACTCATGTCCAGGTGAGAGAGGACAGGACTATGAGAATGGAGAGAGGAATGGGATGGAGAAAGATACAGAAGGAAGAACTATCTCTTCCTTGATTCTGTGTTGGCTGTACTGGCGTGAGGCTGAGGGAAGAGTCTAGTGTCGGGGAGAGATGGTAGTGTTATTTATTGGTTTGGGGAGACAGGTCAAGAACAGGTCTGAAGCAAGAGAAAAATGAGCTCAACTTTGGAATGGTGAACTATGGCATAGTCCCTGTGCTTAGAGATTTCTTAGACTAGTGGCAGAGCAGACCTGGATAAATTAAAGTCCTCAATGATGCCATTAAGATTAGTAGTAATTTTTAGTAATAAATTGCCACTTATGGTTGAGGATTGGGAAGGCTTGGTAGAGGAGGTGTCATTTAAACTGGCTCTTGTGGGATGAGTTCACAATAAGGGAAGAGAGCCAGGTGGTCCAAGTGAGAGTGGGGTGGTCCAAGCCAGGTCTTGGACGTGTGAGATAGATAGAACAAAACAGATGTATTTCACAGCAACACCCCTCTTGCTCTTTCTCCCAACCGTATCCATCAACTCTCCATTCTCTACCTGCTGCTGCTGCTGCTGCTGCGTCACTTCAGTTGTGTCCGATTCTGTGCAACCCCATAGACGGCAGCCTATCAGGCTCTGCCGTCCCTGGGATTCTCCAGGCAAGAACACTGGAGTGGGCTGCCATTTCCTTCTCTAATGCGTGAAAGTGAAAAGTGAAAGTGAAGTTGCTCAGTTGTGTCCGACTCTTCACAACCCCATAGACTGCAGCCTACAGGCTCCTGCGTTCATGGGAATTTCCAGGCAAGAGTACTGGAGTGGGTTGCCATTGCCTTCTCTGCCTTTGCCTGCTAGCCTGACCCAAAACTCTTAGGAAAAACCTGGCTCATGCCTGCAAGGGAGTCTTTTTTTAAAGTTGAAGTGAAATGTGCAGAACATAAAATGAACCCTTTAAAGCAAACAGTTCAGGGGCACTTGGAACAGTCACAGGATTGAGAAACCACTGCTTCTAACGAGTTCCAGATGAGAGTCTTGTTTTTTTCTTTTCTTTTGGGGCTGCTCCACGTGGCCTAAGGGATTTTAGTTCCCTGACCAGGGATCGAACTTGCACCCTCAGCAGTGAAAGCACGGAATCCTAAGCACTGGACCGCCAGGGAGTTCCCCCAAAAGAAGCTTAAGTTAGCGTTCTTGTTTTAAATTTTAAATACTAGTACTGTGATAATGATATCATTCATTGAACTTATCATCTTAATGTATGAAATTTTTAATGAGTCTAATCTTATTACAGTCCTCATAGCAAGCCTATGGTGTTCATTTTCTCATTCGCATTTTGCAAATGAGCTAAGTAAGACCCATAGTTGGAAGTGAGTTGCTTTGGGTTTTATCGCCAATAAAGATAGAGTCTGGACATGGTCTTGTGTGATTCTAAATTTCATACTCTTCACCACCCCTCTAGACTGCCAAATCCTACCTTTTTTTTCCTTATGAATGATCAAAAAACTGCCCCGATAGCCTGTCATTTTTAAAAAAACTTCCCCTAAGGTTGAAAAAAATGTCAAAAAATATGTTTAAAAGGTATCTTGATAGGAAGGATACTTAACGTTCTATCAAGTTTGCATTCTTTGGATCATTAACCAAAGACTTGGTCAACCAGTGTTACCATCCAAGTCATAGGCAGTGAAATGGTAAGTGAACCTGGAGAATAAGAGGCTTTGGTCAGGGAGTGAAATGTTTGTGTTTCAGATTTCAGTGATGACAGGAATTAGGGTGGGTTGAACAGGAGTGTTGGTTGGAATGCAGTGAAAGAGAAGGTCAAAGAAAGTCAAGGTTTTTTTTTGTTTGTTTGGACAGCTCACACCTATGGCCACCGAAATGCCTCCTTCCCAAAAGAATGGCAGGTCTTGGAGTAGAGAGAGAGGAAAAGTTTGCCAGATGACAACAGGGATGAAGGAGGCAGACTCGAAAAAGAAAAACAAAATTTACAAGGGATTGAGTGGTCATACTTTGGAAGTGCTCTGAGGAGTTTCTGATTCTGGTAATGGTTGAATAGCTTCTATGGGGTCCAACAGGGCTCCCCAGATGACGTTAGTGGTAAAGAACCTACCTGCCAATGCAGGAGACACAAAAGAGATGGGTTTAATGCCTGGGTTGGGAAGATCCTCTGGAGAAGGAAATGGCAACCCACTCCAGTATTCATACCTGGAGAATTCCATGGACAGAGGAGACTGGTGGGCTGCCCGGTTGGGCATGACTGAGTGACTGAGCACACACATAAGATCAAGCATCCTGAAGATAACTATAAATTCAGAATAAAACGCTTAAAAAACCCAATTCCCTGAAATTTCTGGATAGTGAATAAAGTAGGCAGATACTGAAGGGGGCCAGAGGAAGATTTCATGTTTTTTTTGGTGTGTGTGTATATATATACACACACACACCTTATGGGCCTGAAAGCAGGTGCCCTGGAAGGTGCCCTGGAGGCAGATAAAACCCAGATAGAAACATTGGACTTTTTCTGACTTGAAGGACCAAGGAACAGAGTTTAGGGTAATTATAACATCTGATGGTAGTGATGGCAAAATACTGAAAGAGGAGAGAGACAGAGAGGGGGAGCCCCAAATTCTATGTATAAACACTGTCCACATTTCTGACTGCTTTTTGAACTGTTTATGTGCTGGAAAATTCCAAGTGATGTCAGCTAAGACTAAAAGAACTGAAATAAGATTCAGAGCTGAACATTTGAACTCAGCCAAGGTAACTGCTCCCTGAAAATGAAACAAATCAATATTCTTCAATAGAACATCACAGAACCCAGAGTCTCTACAATGTATCACTTGCAGCATTCAGGATAAAATCCAAAATTACTAGGTATATGAAGATATAGGAAAATATAACCATACTCGGAGAAGGAAATGGCAACCTACTCCAGTGTTCTTGCCTGGAGAATCCCAGGGACGGGGGAGCCTGGTGGGCTTCCGTCTATGGAGTCGCACAGAGTCAGACATGACTGAAGCGACTTAGCAGCACCATGAACTTAGTAACTCGAAGGTTGATGTCATTCTCTCAAATTGGTGGTTGGAGAGCCAGGGTGCAATATATCCCTATGAATGATGCTCATAATATCAGTTAAGAGCATCAAGAGAGGGGAATGAAGAAGGAATTCATAGGGCCTGGATTCCATCTTAGGCCTGTTCATGCTGATCGTGCTCAGCCACCTTTCTAATGGACTCTGAACTCTGTGTTTAGTGCCTATGAAAACAACAACAGAAGGATAAGACCCCTTCCAGACCAGGGAACCTTGAAGATCATATCTAGGTTACTCATTGCCTAAGAGAAAACATACACTAATCACTCCTTCCTCCAGACAGGCCATAAATTTTTCTGTATCTATCAGAGTGTAACCTCGGGTGTATTGATTATGGGCTAATTGTTTGACTGAGCACATGAGCACATAGCACATGATTGATGGGGTTATTGGGATTGTATTTTCCTTGGTTTATGTAAGTCTCAAGGAATTTGGAGTGGTGGGTCCAGACACGTACCCATGGGGTATAAAAGATTTTCACAAATGCTGGTCGGGGTCCCTGGCTGAGAGGAGACTCTGCCTTGGGCCCGCTGGTGTAATAAACTGTACTCCACTGTCAAAAAAAAAAAAAAAAAATATATATATATATATATATATATATATATGCTATGCTATGCTAAGTCACTTCAGTCATGTCCGACTCTGTGTGACCCCATAGACAGCAGCCCACCAGGCTCCACTGTCCCTGGGATTCTCCAGGCAAGAACACTGGAGTGGGTTGCCATTGCCTTCTCCAATGCATGAAAGTGAAAAGAGAAAGTGAAGTCGCTCAGTCATGTCCGACTCTTAGCGACCCCATGGACTGCAGCCTACCAGGCTCCCCTGTCTGTGGGATTTTCCAGGCAAGAGTACTGGAGTGGGGTGCCATTGCCTTCTCCATATATATATATATACCATACTCAAGAGAAAAGGCAATTGATGGAGAACAACCGTAGCATGACCCTAATTTTGGAGTTTAGCAGACAAAACTTAAAAAAAAAAACACTGGTTATGTCTTATGCTCAAGGATGTCAAAATGGTGTTGAGATACAAGAGGTATTGACCCTAATTCTGATCCTGAGACCCTTTCAAAGTGGTTGAGTGAGTAATTTGCATTGGAGAGGGTATTAAAGAAAGAGCTGTGCTCTTGAGCGACTATTCGGTGTAGGGCTGGGAAATGGAGAGACAATGTGGACAAATGGTTCATTTATCAAGCAACTGTTCATAGAACACCTGCTGAAGTGACCAGGATGGCAGAGCAGGAAGACCCTGAGCATACCTTCTTCTACAGACACACCAAAATTACAACTATTTACAGAGCAACAATTGATGAGAAAGGTCTGAAGACTAGCAGAAAAGATCTTCAGCTACAAGTATAAAGAAGGAACCACAATGAGGTGGGTAGGAGAGGCAGAAATGTAGTGTAGTCAAGACCTATACCCCCAGGTGGGCAACCCACAAACAGGAGGATAATTACAACTGTAGAGATGCTTACCAAGGACCAAGGGGTTCCAAACCTCAAACTGCCCAACCAGGAAGTCCAGCAGCAGGAAGATGAGCCCCCAGAATGTTTGACTTTGAAGGCCAGTGGAGGTTACTTCAAGTCATGAGCCATGGCCAAAGTTTCTGGGTTTCTTTTTTAAGTCACTCAGTTTGTGATACTTTGACTTGGTACCTAGGAAGCTTTTCCATTGGTTCCTTGGGCTTCCCTGGTGGCTCAGACAGTAAAGAATCTGCCTGCAATGCAGGAGACCTGGGTTCGAGCCCTGAGTTGGGAAGGTCCCCTGAAGAAGGAAATGGCCACCTGCTCCACTGTTCTTCCCTGGAGAATTCCATGAACAGAGGAGCCTGGTGGGCTACAGTCCATGGGGTCACAAAGAGTTGGACACAGCTGAGTGACCAACTCTATTTACACTAGGAAGCTACCAGGCTTAGCAAGTTAATACATCCATTCACAGAAAAATGGATAAGAAAAATATGGTATATCCATACAATGGAATTTTATTCAGCCATGAAAAGGAGTAAAGTACTGTTCCATGCTATCACTAGCAGGAAACTTGAAAACATTATGCTAGGCAAAAGAAGCCAGTCACACAAATGATCACATGATTGTATGATCCATTTACATGAAAGTCAAGAATAGAGAACCTGTAGAGACAGAAAGTTGGAGAAGGCAGTGGCACCCCACTCCAGTACTCTTGCTTGGAAAATCCCATGGACGGAGGAGCCTGGTGGGCTGCAGTCCATGGGATCGTGAAGAGTGGGACATGACTGAGTGACTTCATTTTCACTTTTCACTCTCATGCATTGGAGAAGGACATGGCAACCTACTCCAGTGTTCTTTGCTGGAGAATCCCAGGGACGGCAGAGCCTGGTGGGCTGCCGTCTATGGGGTCGCACAGAGTCGGACACAACTGAAGCGACTTAGCAGCAGCAGCAGCAGAGATAGAAAGTAGATTAATTGTTGCTTAGGTGGGAGTGGGGTGACAGAATAGGGGAGTGACATCTAGAAGGTATGAAATTTATTATTATTTTGCCACATTGTGAGGCAGGCATGTGGGATCTTAAGTTTCTGGACTAGGGATCGAACCTGTGCCCCCGGCAGTGGAAGCGCAGAGTATTAACCACTGGATCAGCAGGGAGTTCCTTATTTTTGAGGTGATGAAAATGTTCTAAAGTCAACTGTGATGATGATTGCATCTGTCTATGAATGTATCAAAGAACATTTAATTGTACACTTTAAGTGGGTGGATTTTTATGACCTGCGAATATCTCAGTAAAACCTTTCAGGACTTCCCTGAAGGGAAGTGGTACAGTGGATAAGAATCTGCCTGCCAAAGCAGGGGGTGAAGTTTCCATCCCTGGTCTGGAAAGATTTCACAGGCCACAGGGCAACTAAGCCCATGCGCCACAACTACTGAGCCCAAGCTCTAGCACCCTCAGGCTGCAGCTACTGAGCCCGCAAGGTGCAACTACAGAAGCCTGTGTGCCTAGAGGCTGTGCTCTGGGACGAAACAGGCCTCTGCAGTGTGAAGCCCACGCACCTCGATGAAGAGTGGTTCCTGCTCAGTGCAACTAGAGAAAGCCCACACACAGCATTGAAGACCCAGCACAATCAGAAATAAATTATAAAAGAAGAAAAAAAAACTTCTCAGACCCCCCCCCCGCAAATACCAAAGAAAATGTTTGCTCTGACTCATATATCCTGATTGATTCTTCCTACCAGTGACATATAAAGACAATTGATTCACCTAGTTTCTGAGAGGAATTTACTCCAAAGAAATAAAAAGATACATCAACTCTCCAATCTTTTTTTTTTTTTTTTAATTTTAACTGTACCGCTTGGCCTTTTCAAACTGTTTATGGGGTTCTCAAGGCAAGACAAGAATACTGAAGTGGTTTGCCATTGTGACTGAACTGAACTGATACCGTTTGGCATATGGGATCTTAGTTCCCTGACCAGGGATGGAACCCTCGCCCCCTGCATTGGAAGCGTAATCTAACTACTGGATCCCCTCTCAAACCTTATTCATACTACCTGGTGTCACCCCAAACCCTTGGGCTTCTCTTCTTACATCATAGCCTTTGACACTATCCTGTCCTTTCATCAGAGTCTTGGCCACTCTGGCTGTTATTGTCCCGAAATAAGTCAGTCTGTCTCACTGGACTGTGAGCCCCGTGTGGTCACTGAATGAATGTAACCTTGTCATCATTATGTAATCAGGTCCTTCTACAGGGGCCTGTTTAGAATAGGGATGTGTGTTGAATGTTGAATGAATAGGCCTTGGAATTTCTAGGAAGTTTCTAATTTGACTCCCCTCACCAATAAATGAAGGCTCTCTTGAGGGTCTTGAGTTCTTCCCAGATAAAGTCCAGCAATTCTCTGCCCTGCTTCATGTATTAAACTTGTACATAAGTTGAGCAAGATTTTTCACAACTAAAAATGTTAGATGACTGTTGGCCTGTACACTTATAAGGGTATTTGTAGCTTTGAAGTTCTATGTTCATCAAAGATGTACCAAAGCTTTAATGATGTGTGTTTGTGTGCCTGTGTCTGTGGCGGTCATGGAAATGAGCCATTAAGATGTCCCTTCAAGAAAGAACTTGCCATTTAGCTGCAAGGACTGCAGTGAGCTGACTGCCTCTAGCTGCAGCACCTTCAGGATCCACCTTGTCTCGGAGCAAGGTGGAGCAAAGTTACCCTTCCGGTAACTGGTGGTTTTAGTCTCTTACTGCCCAGCTTTTCTTCCTCCTATCTTTCCTTTCATGGATGTCAGACCTATATCCTAGTCTGAAGACTTCTCCTGACCCATTCTACTTTCTTCCTCTTTTGTCTTTCACACACATTGCCCTCCAATAAAATGGTGCAGCTGTGTCTAAACCTCTGTTTTCCCAGAGGACTCAGTTTACCTTCTGTCCATCATGGCATTTGTTCTTTATCATGTGTGTGTGCATGCGTGCTAACGCTTCAGTCATGTCTGACTCTGCAACCCCATGGACTGTAGCCCTCCAGGCTCCTCTGTCCATGGGATTCTCCAGGCGAGAATATTGGAGTGGGTTGCTGTGCCCTCCTCCAGGGCATCTTCCCAGCCCAGGGACTGAATCTGTGTCTCTTGTGTCTCCTGTGTTGGTAGGCGGATTCTTTATCACTGAGCCATCTGGGAAGCCCCTCCAGTCTGGTGCATCATAATAAATTACAAATCGGTCACCTTCTTCCCTCCTCCACTGGTTCTACTGTGTCTGAGTCAACATCGCTGCTGTCATAGCTTCCTAGTTGGTTCTTGCTCTGGTCCTTACTCCCTCCCTCAGCCTATTCATTGAATAACAGCTAGCACAAGCTGTTTAAAACATGTCAATACATGTCATCCTTTGTTCTCCAACCTTCCCAAAGACCTCCACTGCACTCAAGTCCTCACCAAGGCCCCACATAATCTGGCCTTTTAACCCTTTGTCCTCATTTCACTCACTCCTATGCTTTCCCTTCCTCCTCTACTCCAGCCATACCTGTCTGCTTGGGGGTTCATCAGCGCACACCCAGTCTTTTGCCTTATGGCTCTCCTCTTTTTTAATTGTTCTGCCAGGAACATTCCCTCCCCAGATACATGAACAGCTTGCTCCTTATGGCCTTGTGAAACCACCCATGCCACCGATTTAAAATTCCAGTTCTGGAATTCTTTTTTCTTTTCTCCCTTTTTTTGAGAAATTATTCATTTGGCTGCACCAGGTCTTAGTTATGGCATGCAAGCCCTTAGTTGTAGCTTGTGGGATTTAGTTTCCTGGTCAGAGACTGAACCCAGCTCCCCTGCACTGGGAGCTCAGAGTCATAGCCATTGGGCTACTAGGGAAATCCCTACTTTGCTTTTCTAATGCACCACACCATTTAACATTTTTATTATGTTTATTCTTCATTGTCTACCTCTGGTCATTACGGGGGAAAGGTCAACGGAACAGTATAAAGACATGGAGGTCTACAATCTACAATAAGAATTTGGTACAGATAGAAACCTAGGTGGAGGTGAACAAATGAACTTAAAATCTGCAAGCTTTTGCCAAAGTCTTGGCCAGGGCATTGCTTTTCTGCTGGATGTAGAAGATACACAGCTCCATATTTTGGGGTGACCCCTGCTGACCTGTGTCCCGTGACAGTGTAATAGTGTCTTCTCTTAGGATTGTTGTGAGAACTGAAGGGGGATGAAGAGGTTGGGTGCGCCTGGACACGGGCAGAGCTCTGTTCTCCGACGGTTCCTTCCACGTCCAATAGGGGGCGCTCAGCGGACCATGAAGCAAAGCTCGTAGGTCGGAGGGATGTTGCCAAAGCCTGAGACCTTGGGCGTGATGTCGATGTCAGCAGGTGGCACCAGAGAGCGTAGGGAGAAGTTCTGAAGGATGGAGGTGAAGTAGAGGAAGAGTTCCATGCGGGCCATGGCCTCACCCAGGCAGATGCGCTTTCCTGTGGGCACAGAGAGGGGAGAAAGTGGGTGGGGGAATAGTGGGGAGAAGCAGACCCTCACGGGTTAACAGAAGCATGGACAGGATTCCGGTCTCACCACCGCTCAGCCTCAGCTACCTCCTCTGCATCTCTGGGGTCATGATAACACCTACATTTTAAGGTTATAAAGATGCAGTGGGTTTCTACAGTTAATGCTCTGCTAGGATCTTCCACGTATAGGGGACTCAACACGTGGAAGCTACTTCTCTGATGGCACAAACTTCAACAGATTCTAAGACAGAACGGTTGTAAAAGGATCCATGCATTTCAAGTCTTTTCATTTCTGGTTCTTTTAAAGGTTTAGGAAGTGCCTGCAAGGTGCCAGACACTAGTGAGGGAAAACAAAAGCTCACACTTAAATAGTGCTGGATCTACAAAAAATAAGAAGTGAATGTATACATATGTGTAACTGATTCACTTTGCTGTACAACAAATACTAACACTACCTTGTAAATCAACTATACTCCAATACAAATTTAAAAAAAAAAAAAGTGCTGGCTGTTTGTCAGTCACTCTTCCAATGCTTTGGAGAGATTAATCTCCCATTTTACAGACAGGGAGCTGAAGTAACTCATTCATGGCCCCACTGATGGTGTTTTAAGTGGTGGAGTGTGCTGCACTGACACCAGGTTCAATATAGCTTACACTTAAAATACGATTTTTCAGAGATATTGTGTTATGAGTTAACCAAGCTGCTGTTTATTGGATAAATCTTTCCTGCTACCTGTTTTATACTGTCTGCAAAATAAGAATCTTTTAACATTTTTAAGTGGTTAAAAAATCAGGAGAAAAATAATATTTTGTGACATGTGAAAATTAAAATTCAAGTGTTAATGTGCATAATTTTTAAAATTTTGCATCCATCACAGATAGGCTTTTTTCTTTTTATTGTTTTTTGGCCATGCCATGCGGCTTTCAGGATCTTATATCCCCCACCAGGGATTGAACCTGGCCCCATGCTGTGGAAGCTTGGAGTCCTAACAACTGGATCACCAGGGAATTCCCCAGGATGGCTCAGCAGGTAAAGAAACTGCCTGTGACACAGGCGACGTGGGTTCAATCCCTGGGGCGGAAAGATCCCCTGGAGGAGGAAATGGCAACCCATTCCAGTATTCTGGCCTGGAAAGTTCCACAGACAGATGAGCCTGGTGGGCAACAGCTCATGGGGTTGCAAAGAGTTGGACACGACTCAGTATCAGCATCATTGTTTATGAATGTCTATGGGTGCTTTCACAGTACAATGGTGTAGACTGCACAGTTAAGACAAAGACCAGCAAAACCTAAAATATTTTATATTTTGGCCCTTATAAAAAGTATGCTGGCCTCTATTTAGTGCAATTACTTTTCGTATTATCAGAGTCCATGGTCCTGATATTCCATCATTCTGGAATTCTGGGATTCTAGTATTGTATGAATCAGAGGGCAAATACACTGAAACCATACTCACAGAAAACTAGTCAATCTAATCACACCAGGACCACAGCTTTGTCTAACTCAATGAAATTAAGCCATGCCTGTGGGGCAACCCAGGATGGGCAGGTCATGGTGGAGAGATCTGACAGGGTGTGGTCCGCTGGAGAAGGGAATGGCAAACCACTTCAGTATTCTTGCCTTGAGAACCCCATGGACAGTATGAAAAGGCAAAATGATAGGATACTGAAAGAGAAACTCCCCAGGTCAGTAGGTGCCCAATATGCTACTGGAGATCAGTGGAGAAATAACTCCAGAATGAAGGGATGGAGCCAAAGCAAAAAGAATACCCAGCTGTAGATGTGTCTGGTGATAGAAGCAAAGTCCAATGCTGTAAAGGACAGGGAGGCCTGGCGTGCTGCAGTTCATGGGGTCGCAAAGAGTCGGACACAACTGAGCGACTGATCTGATCTGATCTGATCTGATGAAATAGCACCCAGCTTCCCATTCAAACCTGAATGTCAAATACAGACCAATGATTGGGGGACATATCTAGCGTGTTTCTGCAATAGCTGGTGGGGGTTGGGGGACTCAGACCATAGACACCTACCAGAGGAAAAAGGCACAAAGGCTTCATTCTTCTTGAAGTGGCCCTGCTCGTCCAGGAAGTGTTGTGGATAGAAGGCATCTGGGTAGCGGAAGTACTTGGGGTCTTTGAGGACAGAGCCAAGAAGAGGAAAGACGTCGGTGCCCTGGGGTGAAGATGGGCTCAGTTAGGAGAAATCAGTGTTGGAGTATGGAGAATGGTAGGGACCCAGGAGGAATGGGGTACAGTGGGGTACAGGAGGAGGGAGGGATGAGAACGGAGGTGCAGCTCCACCTTGGGCAGAAGGTAGCCTCGGAAATGAGTGTCCCGGATGACATTATGGGGGACGCCCATGGGCACGATATCTGTGAGTCTCTGGATCTCATGGATCACAGCATCTGTGTAGGGCATCTTGGCCCGGTCATCGACACTTGGGATCCGGTGTGGTCCAATCACCTGGTCAATCTCTTCGTGGATCTTGGCTGGAAAAAACCAGAACACACAGCAGACAAAGATGCAAGAGGTGTTTCTGGAGGCCAGGATTGGGTCATAGGTTTGTGTCTTCAGCTCCATATGTATTTGGACTGTCTCTTTATTCTTAATTCCTGACACATTGGTGGGTTTAATAAACATTCTTTCCAGTAGTCACGTACGGATGTGAGAGTTGGACCATAAAGAAGGCTTAGTGCCAAAGAACTGATGCTTTTGAATTGTGGTGCTGAAAACTCTTGAGAGTTCCTTGGACAGCAAGATCAAACCATTCATTCCTAAAGGAAACCAACCCTGCATATTCACTGGAAGAACTGATGCTGAAGCTGAAGCTCAAGCTCTGATACTTTGGCCACCTGATGCAAAGAGCCGATTCATTGGAAAAGACCCTGATGCTGGGAAAGATTGAAGGCAGGAGGAGAAGGGGGCAACAGAGGATGAGATGGTTGGATTGCATCACTGACTCAATGATGAGTTTGAGTAAACTCTGGAAAGACATATCTGGAGATACTGAAGGACAGAGAAACCTGGTGTGCTGCAGTCCATGGGGTTGCAAAGAGTCAGACACGACTTAGTTACTGAACAACAACAATTCATAAAGCCCATGGAGTTGTAAATTGCACATGTAATCCAGTATGCAAATAATTGAGGTGTCCATTAGATATTGTGTGATTTAGATTAGTAAAAGACAACTCAGACAATGAAGGAGAAACTAGATGAGTCTGAATGGAAATGTTAGTCTCTCCCATTGTCTGTAACAAGAGAAATCTGTTAGTTTGTTTTGAATTACATTAGAAGGTGTGCTCAGGTCCTTAGTTGTGTCCAACTCTTTGTGACCCTGTGGACTATATATAGTCTGCCAGGCTCCTCTGTCCAAGGGATTCTCCAGGCAACAATACTAGGGTGGGTTGCCATTCCCTCCTCCAGGGGATCTTCCTGACTCAGGGATCGAACTCTCATCTTCTGCATTGCAGGCAGATTCTTTACTGCTGATTCACTGGGGAAGCCACATAAGAAGGGAGAGGGGCCAAAACTGGGAATTTTCCTTTGGTGAGTAAATCAGTTCTCATTACTGGAGTTACCCAACCAGACCAGATTACAGTTTACTGGCGATGGATTCTATTTGATTCTGCCACTACAGTTGGCCAAATAATGGCCTTCAAAGATACTACCTCCTAATCCCTGGAACCTGGGGATATTACCTTACATGACCAAGGACTCCTGGAAGATATAGTTAACTTAAGGGTTTTGAGATGGGGAGATTATTCTGAGTAATCCATATTGGCTCTAAAAGTAACGATAAGTGTTTGTATAAGAAGGAGGCAGAAAGGTCAGAGTCAGAGAAGGAGATGTGACAATGGATACAAAAAGAGATTTGAAGATGCAATGCTGCTGGCTTTGGAAATGGAGCCCAGGAATGCAAGAAATACATTTCTAAAGGTTGGAAAAGGCAAAGAGTCAGATCAACCCTGGTTTGACCCAGTGAAAGCCTATTTGAACTTCTAAAGTCCAGAACTGTAAGATAATAGATTATTGTGGCTTTAAGCTACTAAGTTTCTCATAACTCACCACATAAGAAACTGTCTTCTTATAATTCAGTCACTAAGTCGTGTCTGACTCTTTGCGACCTCATGGACTATAACACGCCAGGCTTCCCTGTCCTTCACTGTCTCCCAGAGTTTGCTCAGATTCGGGTCCATTGTGTCAGTGATGCTATCTCTAACCATCTCATCCTCTGCCGCCCCCTTCTCCTATTGCCTTCTATCTTTCCCAGCATCAGGGTCTTTGCATCAGGTGGCCAAAGTATTGGATAATAAATCATGACAGGCACCAAACAGAAGATGAAATTAAATGACTCTCCAAGCTGGAGATTCTGAGATTCCACATCCTGAGATTCTAAAGTGTGAAGAGTTCAAAGCTGTGGGATTCTAAAGTTTCAGGATGATGTCTTCTTTCCTGTGGGGAATGAGGTCTGCCAGGTAAGCGGCTCAGGTGGACACTCACCTTCCACCTCAGGATGCTTCATCATGAGCAGCAATCCATAGCGGAGGGTAGAGCTCACTGTCTCAGTGCCAGCGAAAAAGAGGTTGAGGGCTGTCAGGACCAAATTCTTGAGGTTGAATTCTGTGTGGGGGTTGTTTTTATCCTGAAAATGAGAGGGATGATAAATAGACTCACCATCTTCTGCCTTCATCTCGTTTTCTCCTGTGTATAAGGTAGGGCTTTGTGAAAACACAACAGATGGGTGACACAGGTGAGTATCTGGGAGAGGAAACAGTCAGAGCAAAGGTCCTGAGCCAGAGGTGTGTCTGCTGAGGAACGATAAAGAGGAGGCCAGTGCAGCTGCCAGGATAGTTGGAGTGTAGTGAACAATGGGGAGAATGAGGGAGAGGGAAGTGGAGACTGTCTTGTCAGATTTGAAAGTTCTAAGACATTAGGGTACATGATTTCAAACTGCTGAAGGACTTCCCTGGTGGTCCAGTGGTGAAGAATCTGCCTTGCAATTCAGGGGTTGCAGGTTCGATCCCTGGTCGGGGAAATAAGATCCCAAGTTCCTTGGAGCTACTGAGCTCTTGTGCACATGCTGCAGCTAAGACCCAACACAGGCAAATCAATGAGTAAAAAATAAAGGTCAAATTTCTATCAAATATCTGTCCAAAAAACCCAAAAAAACAAAAGCTGCCAAGTAAAGAGGTTCTACAGTAGAAAAATAGAAATTTGTAACTTTATAAAATCCTAAGAATCCATGATGCAGAGTTACTAAGCTTCTAAATCACCATACCTCTAAGACTTTATTTAAAAATTTTTGAAAAAAAAATTTTCACCATTGAGGATAATGTTTGCTGTGGGTTTGTCATATATAGCTTTTATTATGTTGAGGTATGATCCTTCTATTCCTGCTTTCTGGAGGGTTTTTATCATAAATGGATGTTGAACTTTGTCAAAGGCTTTCTCTGCATCTATTGAGATAATCATATGGTTTTTATCTTTCAATTTGTTAATGTGTGGTGTATTACATTGATTGATTTGCGGATATTAAAAAATCCTTGCATCCCTGGGATAAAGCCCACTTGGTCATGATGTATGATCTTTTTAATATGTTGTTGGATTCTGTTTGCTAGAATTTTGTTAAGGATTTTTGCATCTATGTTCATCAATAATATTGGCCCATAGTTTTCTTTTTTTGTGGCATCTTTGTTAGGTTTTGGTATTAGGGTGATGGTGGCCTCATAGAATGAGTTTGGAAGTTTACCTTCCTCTGCAATTTTCTGGAACAGTTTGAGTAGGATAGGTGTTAGCTCTTCTCCATATTTTTGGTAGAATTCATCCGTGAAGCCATCTGGTCCTGGGCTTTTGTTTGCTGAAAGATTTCTGATTACAGTTTCAATTTCCGTGCTTGTGATGGATCTGTTAAGATTTTCCATTTCTTCCTGGTTCAGTTTTGGAAAGTTGTACTTTTCTAAGAATTTGTCCATTTCTTCCAAATTGTCCATTTTATTAGCATATAGTTGCTGATAGTAGTCTCTTATGATCCTTTGTATTTCTGTGTTGTCTGTTGTGATCTCTCCATTTTCATTTCTAATTTTGTTGATTTTATTTTTTTCCCTTTGTTTCTTGATGAGTCTGGCCTAATGGTTTGTCAATTTTATTTAACTTCTCAAAGAACCAGCTTTTAGCTTTGTTGATTTTTGCTATGGTCTCTTTTGTTTCTTTTGCATTTATTTCTGCCGTAATTTTTATGATTTCTTTCCTTCTATTAACCTGGGGTTCTTCATTTCTTCCTTTTCTAGTTGCTTTAGATGTAGAGTTAGGTTATTTCTTTGACTTTTTTCTTGTTTCTTTAGGTATGCCTGTATTGCTATGAACCTTCCCCTTAGCACTGCTTTTACAGTGTCCCATAGGTTTTGGGTTGTTGTGTTTTCATTTTCATTAGTTTCTATGCATATTTTGATTTCTTTTTTGATTTCTTCTGTGATTTGTTGGTTATTCAGGAGCGTGTTGTTCAGCCTCCATATGTTGGAATTTTTAATAGTTTTTCTCCTGTAATTGAGATCTAATCTTACTGCATTGTGGTCAGAAAAGATGCTTGGAATGATTTCAATTTTTTTAAATTTACCAAGGCTAGATTTATGGCCCAGGATGTGATCTATCCTGGAGAAGGTTCCATGTACATTTTATAAAAAGGTGAAAATTGATTTCTTAGCCATACCACGTGGCATATGGAATCTTAGTTCCCCAACCAGGGATAGAAACCACACCCCCTGCACTGGAAGCTGGGAAGACATTAAACTTTTAATTTTAAAGTTTAAACTCCAAAGTTTAGACTTTAAATGTTTCAGCTTGGCAAATTCTAAGACTGTAAAAATGCATTCTACTTTTCTGTATTTGCAAGTCTCTGGTGTATCGGATTAGAAAGGTGTACGATTTTAAGTTTCCACATTCTTAGAAGTTTTAGCTTCAAAGTTTAAGAGTGTAAGAGTTTATACCTTAACAGTTTCTATATCTCATCTATAAATAAAAGTCAACCTGGTGAAACAATGCTTGGCCCTTGACATACTGTCATCAATATGTTTGCAGATGAGTCTGAAGTTGTAGGTGCTAAGGATTGGGAAAATGAGAGGAAAGGACTGGGGGCATAGGAAGAAGTACCTGGTGCATCTTGATGAGGAAGCAATCAATGAAGTCCCGAGGGTTCTGAGGGTCAAGTGATGCTTCGTTGATCTTGACCTTGGAGGCAATGAAGTCCTTGAGCTCCTCTATCAAGTAGTAGATGCGATTGTGTCTTCCTGGCAAATATTGCATGATTCCAGAATACATGTCATATAACTGTGGGGAATAAGCAAAGGATGTTTGTTAGCAATGGGCACCAGAGGCCAGCCTGGGCTGAGTCTGCAATCCAATAGCTGGGCTTAGCATCCAGCACTGGGTCTGAGAATTGCATGAGGCTATTTGCTTCTTGGAGACCCAGGGCATCTTGATTCTTGCCTCCCAAGATTGTGGGGAGGAGTTAGTGAGGAAGAGGCAGGGGCTTAGTTAACAGAGGTTGGGGGGTGGACAGAGAGGTGGCTGATGGGCACCTGGGCCCAGGATGTGCTCATTTCTATGAAACTCTGGTTGATCATTTGCAGCAACTTCAGGAACTGCTTGTCCTCATAGTCAAAGCGGCTTCCAAAGACGACGGAACTGATGACGTTGGAGACAGTGCGGCTCAGGAAGAAAGTAGGTTCGATGCAAGCCCCTGAATAATGGAAGTTGGAGGCCATGAGTAGGAACATGGAATGTGACATCAGGTTGGTTTAATAAGCACCTGAGGGACTTCCCTGGTGGTCCAGTGGCCGAGACTCTACGCTCCCAGTGCAGGGGGCCTGAGTTCAATTCCTGGTTTGGGAACTGGATCCCACATTGCTGCCACTAAAGATCCTGTGTGCCTCAGCTAAGACCCGGTGCAGCCAAATAAATACATAAAAATATGTGAAGATTAAAAAAATAGCCACCTCATTGGTTCATGAAAATTCAATGTTAATTATCCATGTAAAATACTTAGCACGGTGCCTGACATATAATAAACATGAGAGAGATGCTGGTGGAGCTGAATCCCTATTTTTTGTTATTAGAAGTTAATTGTACTGGGACTTCCCTTGTGGTACAGTGGATAAGAATCTGCCTGCCAATGCAGGGGACACACGTTCGATCCCTGGTCTGGGAAGATTCCATGTGCTGAGGAGCCACTAAGCCAGTGCACCACAACTACTGAGCCTGAGTGCTCTAGAGCCTGAGAGCTGCAACCACTGATCCTGTGCGCTGCAACAACTGAAGCCGTCTCGTCAAGAGCCTGTGCTCTGCAATGAGAAGCTCGCACACCACAACGAAGAATAATCCCTGCTCGCTGCAACTAGAGACAGCCTACACAGAAATGAAGAACCAGTGCAGCCAAAAATATATATATATAAAAAAAGAAGTTAACTGTCCTGGAGAGTCACAGATTTTGGAAAGAAGTGGAGGTGAGGGAGACATTAAAAAATAGAATCAGATCAGATCAGATCAGTCACTCAGTCGTGTCCGACTCTTTGCGACCCCATGAACCGCAGCACGCCAGGCCTCCCTGTCCATCACCAGCTCCCGGAGGTCACTCAGACTCACATCCATCGAGTCAGTGATGCCATCCAGCCATCTCATCCTCTGTCGTCCCCTTCTCCTCCTGCCCTCAATCCCTCCCAGCATCAGAGTCTTCTCCAATGAGTCAACTCTTCGGATGAGATGGCCAAAATACTGGAGTTTCAGCTTTAGCATCATTCCTTCTAAAGAAATTCCAGGATTGATCTCCTTCAGAATGGACTGGTTGGATCTTCTTGCAGTCCAAGGGACTCTCAAGAGTCTTCTCCAACACCACAGTTCAAAAGCATCAATTCTTCGGCCTCAGCCTTCTTCACAGTCCAGCTCTCACATCCATACATGACCACAGGAAAGACCATAGCCTTGACTAGGCGAACCTTTGTTGGTAAAGTAATGTCTCTGCTTTTGAATATGCTATCTAGGTTGGTCATAACTTTCCTTCCAAGGAGCAAGCGTCTTTTAATTTCATGGCTGCAGTCACCATCTTCAGTGATGAATAGCAAGAAGAGATAAGAAAGCCTTCTTCAGTGATCAATGCAAAGAAATAGAGGAAAAAACAGAATGGGAAAGACTAGGGATCTCTTCAAGAAAATCAGAGATACCAAAGGAACATTTCATGCAAAGATGGGCACAATAAAGGACAGAGATGGTGTGGACCTAACAGAAGCAGAAGATATTAAGAAGAGGTGGCAAGAATACAAGAAGAACTGTACAAAAAAGAGCTTCAAGACCCAGATAATCATGATGATGTGATCACTGACCTAGAGCCAGACATCTTGGAATGTGAAGTCAAATGGGCCTTAGAAAGCATCACTACGAACAAAGCTAGTGGAGGTGATGGAATTCCAGTAGAGCTATTCCAAGTCCTGAATGATGATGCTGTGAAAGTGCTACACTCAATATGCCAGCAAATTTGGAAAACTCAGCAGTGGCCACAAGATTGGAAAAGGTCAGTTTTCATCCCAATCCCAAAGAAAGGCAATGCCAAGGAGTGCTCAAACTACCGAACAATTGCACTCATTTCACATGCTAGTAAAGTAATGCTCAAAATTCTCCAAGCCAGGCTTCAGCAATATGTGAACCGTGAACTTCCTGATGTTCAAGCTGGTTTTAGAAAAGGCAGAGGAACCAGAGATCAAAAAATAGAATAGAATGGCTAGATTCGGTCTATCTCTACCAGTGATTCCATCTGCACTATTTAAAATCAAATTCTTCCCCTGGCCTCAGCTGCACCATCTATAAAACGAGATGCTGGTCAGGCCAGTGGGTATGTGAACAATTTCCCTAAAGCAATGCATATAATCACAGTGAGTTTTACAAATAATTTCTAGGGGTACCTGAGTATACAGAGTCTTTATGCAGACCATTTGGCATCCATGGAGCCCAAGGGAGGAGTCTAATGTAGAGAAATTTGTCTCTATTTCTCTGTCTAATCTATTCATCTCTGTATTTCTCAGCCTCTGTGTCTTCTTTCATTAGACTCCAGACATTCCAGATCTTATTTTTGGGTGCATCATGGATCTCTTTAAAAATGTAATGAAATGGTGGAATGTTTCAGATTCCCAAGTTTAAAAAGTTCTAAAATCTTTCACAACAATGTAAATATATGTAACACAACTGAACTATACACTTAGAACAGTTTGTTGTTGTTGAGTCACCAGTCATGTCCCACTTTTTGGGACCCCATGGACTGCAGCACACCAGGCCTTCCTGTCCCTCATCATCTCCTGGACTTGGCCCACATTCATGTCCATTGCATTGGTGATGCCATGTAACCATTTCATCCTCTCATGCCCTCAGAAATAGAGTGGCAAATTTTTGCATTATATGGTTTTTATCCAAATTACATGTTTTTGTATGTGTATGTGTGAATGTATACCTAGTTAGATAAATTTAAACCTACCACCACAAAAAGGCATAAACTCACATATTGCCAAAGTCTGTACAGGATACAAGGAACTAAAAAACTCCTTAAGATCCACTGACTCAAGTCCCTGGACAAGGGATCTCTAAGGGTCTTTCATGTTAACTTTTAACATGAAATCTGGCTAGAAATCTCAGTAAATCCTTCATCTTCTTCATCCCTTCTCACTCCCAAACTTTCTCCCACTAAAGCCCATCTTCTCATGACTGAGCTCTCTACCCCCCACCTCACCCAGGTCCCCTTGTAGCCCTCCCGGCTAGTGTCACACATACCCTTGGTCTTGCGTAATTCCACTAGTAGGAAGCCAGCCTCCTCCTGGATCCGCTCCTCAATGCTCCTCTTTCCCATCCCGAAGTCCCGAAGAATGGTCAGGGAGAAGCGTCGGAGAATCCTCCATCGTTCTCCATTAGCCAGAGCTACACCTGCCAGGATTTCAGGGTCAGGCTCCTGTCTCCCCTCTTGTTTGTGCCAAGCTCTGTGCTGGACTGAGAGGGTGCCAGGATATGACAGCTGTAAACTTTCCCCTTGGGGATGCCTCTTTCAACCTTCCAGGCTTAATGGGGAAACCAAAGTTCCCTCCCTACTGGACTTCCCAAAACAGCCCAGGACTGAGACAAAGGAAAAGAAATCAGGCTAGTAATGACTGTGGGAGATTAAGGAGAGTTTCTTACAGGCTAGAGACCTGGAACTGGATAAATGCATATAATGGATGGATGTCTAGGAATATGGGGGGACATATAGATAGAACGGGCTTCCCTGGTGGCCCAGTGGTAAAGAATCTGCCTGCAATGCAGGAGCCACAGGAGATGAGAGTTCTGTCCCTGGATCAGAAAGATCCCCTAGAGGAGAGCATGACAACACATTCCAGTATTCTTGCCTGGAGAATCCCATGGACAGAGGAGCCTGGTGGGCTAGGGTCCATAGGGTCGCAAAGAGTTGGACATGACTGAAGCAATTTAGTATACAAGCATAGATAGAATGTCATATAGAGTACGCTGGAATGGGGAGACTTCTTCTATATTCTATGTTCTACTTGTATTTTCTAGACATACCTGTAAGTGTTCACAGAAGATCATACCTGTACACGAATATACCCACACAAAAGGAGTTACCATGTAGTAAACAGTATTTAGAAGTTTCTGGATGTGCATGCACCAGTAAATTAATGTTTGGAAATTTGATGAAATGATTTTGATAGATTAATGAATGGAAGGAAGTGTTTGTGACTGGAATGACTGACAAATGGATGGATTAAAGACTTCTGGATGGGTAAAGGGCTAATGGATGGATGGTTGGAGATGTATGGCTAAATGGTTGGAAGGATGTATGGATGACTGAGTGATTAATAGGTGGATGAATCATGGAAGGAAAAATGAATGGATGGATGAAAGGATGACAAGATGGGTAAATGAGAAGTTAATTAATAGATGATGTACAGATCAATTTGTTGGAAAGATACTGATATTTGTATAGAAAGTCTAATGGATATTTTTGGTGGCTGTGTGGATCAATGGATGGATGGAAGGAAAGGCATAGGGATAGGTGGGTGAGTGAAAGTATCAAAAAATGGTATGAGGCTGCTTGGAATTGAATGACGTGGGCAGTTAGAGATGTGCGTGCATGCTAAGTTGCTTCAGTCATGTCTGACTCTTGGTAATCCTATGGACCAAAGCCTGCCAGGCTCCTCTGTCCATGGGATTCTCCAGGCAAGAATTCTGGAATTCTGCCTCCAGGCCATTAGAGATTGATGTGTAGGGAACATTAGAAAGATATCTGTGGAGGATGCAGAGACCTATGGGTTTGGGTTTGTGTGTATATATAGGAAGATAAACAGTAAGCTTGGCTATGAGAGCTTGGTGAATTACAAGAGTGCCGCTTGTCCATCAAAAATAATAACACAAGTAACACAGACAATCCTCTAGAGTCAGACGGTTTGGGTTCAAAGTAAAATGATTCTACCACTGACTGTTACTACTAACGTTTCTCATTCTCAAATTCCTCATTTGCAAGATTAGGAAGACATTAATCACTCTCAGAGAAGTCACAGCAGTAATTCATTTAGAGTACTTATCAAAGAACCTGGGACATAGAAGTACATTACATTTTGTGATTACATTTTGTTTTTATTTTTGTTGTGGTTACCTACCATGACCTTGGAAGTTTCGCTCTACTGAAGCCAGTTCTCCACGGCCACTGAACTCATCTGCTCGGTCTACCAGGGCCTCCTTCACTGCATCATGTCCACATAAAACAACCACTGGCCGGGGCCCCATGTACACGGTGAAGACTGGACCATATTTCTCCTTGAGCTGAGTGAAGGAAGACATAAGAGGTGGGGGCTGAGTGTAGCACCAAGTAACAACCAGTCAAGGATTTTAGGAGATGGCGATCTCAAGGAGCATGGGAATAACAGATAAAATTGAGTCCTGGGCTTGGAAAGACTACTGATAAAGAGACACAGAAGTCTTGGCTTCTGTGATCCTGGGCAAGATCCCCCAATGCTGCTACAAGCCTTGGTTTCTGCATTTGTAAAATGGTGGACCTAGATGAGATGGAATTCCAAGATGCATGTGTCTTGCTCTGAAGTGCTAACTTTCTAGAATCCTAAGATTTCATGATACAGAGTCAAAGTTTGAAGACCACAGAGTTTAAGAGTTCTTTTGTCTAAGGATAGAAGGTAACTTTATTCCAGGCACTGCCCTGGAGGCCCTGTGGTTAAGACTTTACCTTCCAATGCAAGGTGTGGGGGTTTGATCCCTGTTCAAGGAACTAGGATCCCACATGCCTTGTGGCCAGAAAACCAAAACAGAAAAACAGAATCAATATTATAATAAATTCAACAATGACTTTAAAAATGGTCTGCATTAAAAAAATCTTTAACAAGTAGTGCAATGCAACATATTTTTCTTTTTAAAGAAGAAGGTACTGTTATTCCAAAGTCCTGAAGGTCTTAAGTTTCAATGTGCTAGGAGTCTGTGTTTCCAGGAGTTTAAGGTTCTAGAATTCCAGAAATCTAAGGTTATGTTTCCAAGAGCCTTTGTTATAGAATTCAGAAATTTCTACGCTATCTGTCTATAGAATTAGTTGCTTCCAGCTGTGTGAAAGTAGACAGACTCACCTTCATGAAAGACTGAAAAGTGGCATCAGTGCGGACTTGCAACACGTTCCCCAGGAAAGGTATCGGTGTGGGACCAGGCGGCAGCTTTCCCCCTTTGCTCATCCGTTTCCAGGCGATGAGGATGAGAAGACAAGACAAACAGAGTGCCAGAAAGATGGTGAAGGCCCCTCCCAGCTCCATGGTGCCAGATCGAAGGATTGCGCCCAGGGCACCAGATCCTACCTAAATACATTCTGGGAAATCAACTGTGTAGAAATCTGAACACCCTGGGATTCAAGTTTTCCGGGTACGGATGTCATGAGGGAAGAGATTGCTTTATCTGGGGGGTGGTTATATAACCTATAATCTCCCACCTGTAAAAAGGTGGATCGAATTCACCCAGGGAAATCTATTGGGGACATTCCCCTTTCTTCGTATTTCCAGTCTCTCACTTCTCTCTCAGCTCAGCTTCCAGCTAGCTTGTCTTAGTAGGACAAGAGAAGCAGTTGAACATCATTTTTAAGGCTGTTTCATTTAGGGGTCATACAATCTGAGTTCCATCTTTTCTTCATTAGGTGAGTCGCACAGCTCTCTTGGGCTCAGTTTCCCTATCTGTCGAATAGGGTAAGCATACAGTTTTAGAAAGTCTTGATAAAAAACAGAGATGGCTCCTCTCTCTGTGTGCTTAGTCACTCAGTTGTGTCCAACTCTTTGCCCGCCAGGCTCCTCTGTCCATGGGGATTCTCCAGGCAAGAATATTGGAGTGGGTTGCCATGCCCTCCTCTAGGGAATCTTCCCAATCCAAGGATCGAACCTAGGTCTTCCACATTGCAGACAGATTCTTTACCATCTGAGCCACCAGGGAAGCCCCCTCTCTCTTTGCTAGACCCTAATTAATTAGTTGTTGTTTTTTTTTTTTTTTTAAGAGAGATTGAAGCAGCAGGCCAATATTGGCTGATCTAACTGTTCCAAAGTCTTTAGTTTTGTTCTGGCATCTTTGTCCCAAAAGCTGAATCTACCATCAGATCCCACAGTGGCAAGGGTGCCATGGACAGGATGGAACGCAATTCCATTAACCGCATAGATGTCCAACGCAGCTGAAGAGCTAAAACCCAGGAATAAGAAGTAGTGGCTGGAGACCTGTGGGTTGTCCGGAGTTTTCTCTCCAGTCTGCCTCGTCTCTGTATGAATTTGGGTCCCAACTTTCAGTAGGTTGTCAGCCCTGGATGTGGATTTCAACCTCTGGAGAAAATGATGACATACTTCAGCAGGCAGGAGCCCGGCGGTCGCAGTGACTGTCCGTCTCCATTCCACTGCCGGTTACAGGTTTCTTCTGTACCTCTAAGGAGGTTCAAATCATTGTAGGCATCCTTACATTCACATGGGCGCCTGCCAGGTATCTGCAATGCTTCATCCCGCAGTGTGTGTATTAAAGAACATTGGGAAACATTTGGCAAGCCTGTACTGTATTTTGTAATAAACATTTTCAAGATTGTCTCCTAAAAAGAGAGAGAGAGAAAGATGAAGATTTAGAACTGTAAAAGAAACAACTCAATTGAAAGGGTTTAATTCAACAAGTTCTACGTTTTTACTCAAGATAATATTAAATAATAATAACCAAAGTTTACCTGTGTTTCTTTATCAGAACTTTATTGATGTGTGTGTGTGTGTATTCATTTTCCAAGTTTGAGATGTAGGAACCATCTCTGAGCCCCAGTCTCATCATCTCTAGAGACATGACTGAGTGATTGCTTTGTGTAATACTCTACATAATGATTTTCCATTCTTTTTTGCACCAGATATTTATAAATCTTCTTTACTGACCTGAAACAAAATTCCTGGGAATTATAGTCTACCTACACATGTTTTTAAACACAACTCAAAAGCCCTTCTCCTGTATGTTGATTCTCAGGCTTGGAAATTGAATCTTCTAGGAAGTCTGTAGATTTGGATTAAGGCTTGGCCGTCTAGGCTGAGGTGATCACAATGGTAGGAACTCTGGGAAGACTGAGCGATTCACACAGCACCGCCATCTCCATCTTGGATCTGCTGCTAGAACAGCTTTCATGGAGTAAGAGTAAGCTCTAGGCTGCTTCTTTCAACTCTCACATATTTTGCCTCTTTTTTCCATTCTGACCACCTCCCAATGCACACACTTACACCCATTCAGGATTAGATACTAAAAGAAAATTTATTTGGCTGCACTGGGTCTTATTTGCAGCAAGAGCTGCAGGATCTTTAGTTGCAGCATGTGGGATCTAGTCTCCTGGCCAGGGCCAAACCCAGAACCCCTGCACTGGGAACATGGAGTCTTAACCACTGGACCACCAGGGAAGTCCCTAGACTCTTAAATCCTCTGTAATGGTGACGGTTGTGAGTTTGGTCCTCCCATTCAGACAGGTTGGAGAGAGAAAGTATTCTTCTGGCTTCAGCAGAAGGGAGGATAGCTAGAATTGTGTTGTTGTTGTTTTTTCTAGGGAGGCAAGATAAGTGAGTTTGGGAGATCTTTGTGCACAGTCTAAGAAAACTCATTATAAAAGGTGTTTTATACTGTGATCAGATCAGATCAGATCAGATCAATAGCTCAGTCGTGTCTGACTCTGTGACCCCATGAATCACAGCATGCCAGGCCTCCCATTCCATCACCAACTTCCGGAGTTCACTGAGACTCAAGTCCATCGAGTCCGTGATGCCATCCAGCCATCTCACCCTCTGTCGTCCCCTTCTCCTCTTGCCCCCAATCCCTCCCAGCATCAGAGTCTTTTCCAATGAGTCAATTCTTCACATGAGGTGGCCAAAGTACTGGAGTTTCAGCTTTAGCATCATTCCTTCCAAAGAAATCCCAGGGCTGATCTCCTTCAGAATGGACTGGCTGGATCTCCTTGCAGTCCAAGGGACTCTCAAGGGTCTTCTCCAACACCACAGTTCAAAAGCATCAATTCTTCGGCGCTCAGCCTTCTTCACAGTCCAGCTCTCACATCCATACATGACCACAGGAAAGACCATAGCCTTGACTAGACAGACCTTTGTTGGCAAAGTGATGTCTCTGCTTTTGAATATGCTATCCAGGTTGGTCATAACTTTCCTTCCAAGGAGTAAGCGTCTTTTAATTTCATGGCTGCAGTCACCATCTGTAGTGATTTTGGAGCCCAGAAAAAGAAAGTCTGACACTGTTTCCACTGTTTCCCCATCTATTTCCCATGAAGTGATGGGACCAGATGCCATGATCTTCCTTTTCTGAATGTTGAGCTTAAAGCCAACTTTTTCACTCTACACTTTCACTTTCATCAAGAGGCTTTTTAGTTCCTCTTCACTTTCTGCCAAAAGGGTGATGTCATATGCATATCTGAGGTTATTGATATTTCTCCTAGCAACCTTGATTCCAGCTTGTACTTCTTCCAGTCCAGCGTTTCTTATGATGTACTCTGCATATAAGTTAAATAAGCAGGGTGACAATATACAGCCTTGATGTACTCCTTTTCCTATTTGGAACCAGTCTGTTGTTCCATGTCCAGTTCTAACTGTTGCTTCCTGACCTGTATACAGGTTTCTCAAGAGGCAGGTTAGGTGGTCTGGTATTCCTATCTGTTTCAGAATTTTCCACAGTTTATTGTGATCCTGTGAAGGGTGAGCTAAAGACTGAGTTCCAAGACTGAGCTAAATGTCTTCTCCAAGCTATCATTTTTCTAAAATTCTGTCGTTCTCCAAATCTGTTGTTGTAATGTTTGAGGATTCCAGAATTCTATAATTTTAAATTTTCAATCTGAGCCACCTCAGACAGTAAAGAATCTGCCTACAATGCAGAGATCCAGGTTCAGTCCCTGGGTGGGAAAGATCCCATGGAGGAAACAGCAACCCACTCCTGTATTCTTGCCTGGAGAATCCTATGGACAGAGGAGCCCAGCGGGCTACAGTCCGTGGGGTGGCAAAGAGTCAGATATGATGAGTGACTATTACACACAAGTTTTCAGTGCTCTATGGATTCTTCCAGTGGAGAGTGGGGATCAGCATTAAGAAAGTTGGGAGCTATGGGGAGAAGGGCAGAATGTCCTTCCAGTTCAGTTCAGTTGCTCAGTCATGTCTGACTCTTTGTCACCCATGGACTGCAGCACGCCAGGCTTCCCTGTCCTTCATCTCCCAGAGCTTGCTCAAACTCATGTCCATTGAGTCGGTGGTGCCATCTAACCATCTCATCCTCTGTCGTCCCTTTCTCCTGCCTTCAATCTTTTACCTCCTCCTAGATGTTTTTAGTGGGAATAGGAAGGTACAGCCAGCAGTGCAGAGCTGTTTCTCCCAGTTCCAAAACAAAACTAACCAACCAAACAAACAAAACCAAAACCCCTCCGAACTTAAGGGAACCAAAATCTAGGGACTGAGTTCGATATAGGGGTCATTCTTCTATTGGAGAGTGAAAAGGACAGTGAATATAGCCTCTGAATTTCTTCCCTTCCACCGAGAAAAATTATCCAAAACATAGAAATTTTTAAAAAGTAATTATGGGGCTTTTTCATTTTCTTACAGGTCCATTTAAAGATAATCTCATTTCAAAATAGGATGTAATTTTGTTTACATAGTTGATCGAGGTCTAAGCATTTTACAGTTCTACAAACTGTTAACTCATGATGACTATCTTTTTCTGTTTGTTAGAGAAGGTGACATTCCCCCCAGATTTAAAAAAATGCAATAAAATTAGACATTAGCCAGTTTTGTAGTTAACTCAGTATTTCTTTCCCATCTTTTTTGGACTATAAAAATCCTAGTGTTTAATTTGTCTTGGGGACTAGCTTTCTTTTTTTTTTTTAACATATAAAACATTTTATTAAAATAATTAATCATAAAATAATAGAGAAACAAATTTTATATCAATAAATGCTAAAACAACATTGGGTATTATTCAGCATTATTTTAAAAATAGGTAGAATGTTCAAAACAGAACTCTTAAAAATGCAAAAAAGAAGAAAACCACAGAAAAACCTCGCTTTCACCTGTATTCCCCTAGACAACTGTTTTTTTAAATACTCTGTTTATCCTTCCAGTGTGACATTATGCAAATACAAGCAAATATGGATATTCTTATTCTCCTTCTTACATAAAATTCATTATATATTTTTACAAAATTTATATTTATATATACACACACATAGTTCTTCACCTTGCATTTTTCATTTAATAACATATCTTGGGGATATTAATATTGCCATTTCAATAAGGAAATTTTCCTTATTTTTCATTATAGCTGCATACTATTTCTGCATACTATACTGTGTAGATATATAGTCTGTTAAACCAGTTCTCTGTTGGTAGGCATTTTTGTTTTCTATTTTTTACTGTTGCAAACAATGCCAAACATTTGCAAAGCATATATATAAGTGTATTTGTGGGATATGCATGCATGCTTGGTTGCTCAGTCATGTCCGACCCTTTGTGACCTCATGAACAGTAGCCTGCCAGGTTCCTCTCTCCATGGAATTTTGCAGGTAAGAATACTGGAGTGGGTGGCCATTTCCTTCTCTAGATGGACTAGCTTTCTTTACACCTAGTTCCCTCATTAATGAATTAAATAATCATGACACATGTGCAGCACATATTTTGAGAATTAGGTTTTTAATCATTTTGTGAATTATCTTTTAAAAATTTCCCTCCTCTTCTTTCTTCTTTCCTAACTCCCTTCACCTTTCCCCCCTCCTTCCATGCCCCTTCTCTTTTCTCCTCATCTGTTTCTCTCTATATTCCCTTTCTCTCTCTTCCCCTCACTTCCCTTTTTCAAAGACTCTCCCTTCAATGTCTTCCTTTTTTCTTCCTTCATCTCTCCCTCTCATCTCCCCCTACTACTACTTTTCTTTTTCCTCTCTCCTCCCTCCTTCTTTATCCTCTCCTTTCTTCCATAGGGATAGAAAAATCTTCTTAGTGGTTACACTAAGATAGAGTTATGCTACTATCAGATGGTGTAACGTGCATGAGTGGAATACCAGAAGAAGAAGAAAAAGATGATGGGACAGTGGAAATATTAGTAGAAATAATGGCTGAAAAGTATTCCTCAAGGTAGTGGGCTGTTTCCCCACCCAGTTATTTGTGTCATGTGGGAAGTCCCAGTAATGGTGCCTAAAGTCTGATGGGCAGGAGGCAGATCTGGGTCCTGAAGCTAATAAACTAGAGGGAGGATTTCCAAATGGTACTTGCCAGCACCCTAGATCATACATAGTACTGGTGACCAGAGGGGAGTATCCTGCTGGATGCATAGGATGTCTCCTACAAAAGACCACTTTTCCAAGGTTGGGAAACATAACCTACCTACCAAGTGCATTGAAATAAAAAACAAAATGAAAAACAAAACATTTGGAGAGGAATATACTCCAAATGAAGGAACAAGATAAAATCCTAGAAGAACTAAGTGAAGTGGAGATAAGTAATCTACCAATGAAGTGTTTATGTCTATGATGATAAAGATGGTCAAAGAACTCAAGAGAAGACTGGATGAACAGAGTGAAAAGCTAGAAATGTTTAACATAATTAGGAAATATTTAAAAAGCCAAACAGAGTTGAATAGTACAGTAACTGAAGTTAAAAATTCACTAAAAGGAGTCAACAGTAGATTATGATACAGAGGAACAGATCAGCAAATTGGAAGACAGAGGAGTGGAAATCACTGAAGCTGAACAGAAAAAAGAATTGTAAAAATTGAGGACAGTTTAAGAGACCTCTAGGACAATATCAAGTGTACTAATATTTGCATTATAAGGGTCCCAGAAGAAAGGAGCTAGAAAGGGGTAGAGAACATATTTGAGGACAGAAAATTTCCCTAACCTGGATAAGGAAACAGATATCCAGATCCAGGAAACACAGAGAGTCCTAAACAGGATTAACCCAGATAGACCACAACAAGACACATTCTAATTAAAATAGTAAAAATTAAAAATAAAGATAGAATATTAAAAGCAGCAAAGGAAAAGCAACAAATTATAAGGAACTCTTGTAAAGCTATCAGCTGACTTTTCGGTGGAAACCCTGCAGGACAGAAGGGAGAGGCATGATATATTTAAAGTGATGAAAAGGAAAAACCTACAACAGAGAATGCTCTGCCCAGCAAGGCTTTCATTCAGATTTTATGGAGAGAGCAAACATTTTACAGATAAGCAAAAGTTAAGGAGTTCAGCTCCACAAAACAAATTTTACAAGAAGTTTTTGTGTGTTTTTTAGGTTCAGACATCTTTATTAAAATAAAAAAACAACTTGGCTATAAAATGACACAGCTAAAATTTAAACTTAGATCTGTATTCTCTGAATTTCAAATTCCTAAGCATGCTTCTCTTGAAGGGAAAATACTGAGTCTGTGTATTACCTGGATATGCCCTCACACATCAATGATCAGAGACCCTCTTTGTCTAATTACAACCATTCTCCTTTCAGTATGTTCAGATGGTTGGTCCCCATGCCCAGACTCTCCTGACACAGATACTCCTGACACAGGAGAATCTCCATCCACTGAACATTCACCTACCTCCCCTACTCAGTCTCATAGATCTGTAAGACCCATGTTTCAATATAGACACAGGAACTTAATTATCATATTCCCACAACATTTCACCACATCTACTAATCCTAGAGAACTCCAAATATCTTCCCTTTCCAAGGCTACATTTGTCACAGTACATGATTAAGATCTGAACAGGTCTAGTTACAGTGTCACAAATGTGTTTACGGCTCTCAAAATTATCTGGCATTCTATTATGATCATCTCCAATACAGATAAGCTTGATAATTTGATTATCAGCTCCATGTCAAAAAAATGTGTGAATATTTTTACACTACTAATCATTAGGGGGTTCTTCCCCCGTAGCTCGGCTGGTAAAGACTCTGCAATGCACGAGACCTTGGTTTGATTCCTGGGTCAGGAAGTTCCCCTGGAGAAGGAATAGGCTACCCACTCCAATATTGTTGGGCTTCCCTGGTGGCTCAGATGGTAAAGAATCTGCCCGCTGATCAAACCTGGGTTTGATCCCTGAGTTGGGAAGATCCCCTGGAGGCGGGCCTGGCAACCCATTCCAGTATTCTTGCCTGGAGCATTCCCAAGGACAGAGGAGCCTGGCAGGCTACAGTCCACGGGGTCACAAAGAATCAAACACGACTGGGTGACTAAGTACAGCACAGCAATCATTAGAAACTCCTCGCTTTAAAATTTTTTTTAGCCATACCACATGACATGTGGGATCTTAGTTACCCGACCAAGGATCAACCCATGCCCCCTGCAGAGGAAGCACAGAGTCTTAACCCCTGGATCACCAGGGAGGTCCCAACTCCTTTCTAAACTGAAGGTCTCCTCTGTCTGTGGCTTAGTCAAGTCATATCTCTTTCTTGTTTGCTTTTTCTCTCTTTTTAAATTAAAGTGCATTTGGTTTACCATATTATATTAGTTTCAGAAATACAATACAGATTTAATATTTGTATAGATTATACTCCATTTACAGTTATTACATAATAATAGCTATATTTCCCTGTGCTGTATAATATATCCTTGTTGTTTCTTTATTTTATACATAGCACTTTGTATTTCTTAATCCCTTACCCCTACTTTGCCCCACCCTCTTCCTTCTCTGGTAACTACTACTCTGTTCTCTGTATCTGTGAGTCTGTTTGTGTTTTGTTATACTTATTCATTTGCTTTATGTTTACATGTCACATAAAAGTGATATCAAAGAGTGTTTGTCTTTGACTTACTTCACTAAGTATAATACCTTCTAGATCCATTTATATTGTTGAAATGGCAGAATTTCATTCTTTTTAAGGCTGAGTAATATTCCATAGTGTATATATGCCACATCTTCTTTATCCATTCATCTGTGATGGCCACTTAGGTTGCTTACATCTCTTGGCTATTATAAATAATGCTGCTGTGAACACTGGGATGCATATGTCTTTTCAAATGAGTATTTTCATCTTCTTTCAATGCATGCCTGTGGAGTGGGACTGCTGGGCCCTATAGTAGTTCTGTTTTTCAGGTTTTTTAGGAACCCCCATTTTCCCACCAACAGTGTACAAGGGTTCTCTTTTCTTCACATCCCCTCTAACATTTGTTATTTGTAGACTTTTTGATGATAGTTATTCTGACACATGTAATGTGATATCTCATTGTGATTTTGATACGCATTTCTCTGATGATTAGTGGTGCTGAGCATCTTTTCATGTACCTGTTGTCTACTTTGTGCAATAAGGCAAGAAAAAAATCATATAGATTGAAAAGTAAGAAGTACAACTATCCTTATTTACAGATGATATGAATGTCTCTGTAGAAAATCCTCAACTACACAAAAAACTGGAGCTAATAAGTGTATTTTGCAAGGTCACAGACTATCGTGTCAACATACAAAAGTCAAATGTATTTTTACATAACAGCAATGAAGAACTGGAATCTCAAAAAAATTTAAATAATATGTAAGTTAGCACCCAGAAAATGTAAGTACTTGATTCTAAATATAACAAAATCTGGAACTGCATGGAAGTCCATTCCTGAGGCTTCCTGCTATTTTCTCTCCCCATAAGGGCCCAGTTCATTGTTCCTCTCCTCCTTTCCCCTGTTCTTCTTAAGGGGAAGAAGACCAGGAGACAGGTCTGGTCTGGTCTCTGGACAAGGAGACCAGATCCCAACCTCTCATTTCCTAAAAAAAAAAATTAATAGAGCAGGTACTGAAAAAGTTATACTAGGAGGAAGTGAAAATGCATCAACCAGTGTGGAATTTCCTGATGAGAATGACATGGATAGAAGGGAAGTGGATGTTTAGAAGGGTCCAGACTGGTAAATATGGATGAAAGTAAGGACTGAATGGAAGGAGGCATGATAGAATGACCGAAAGAAAAATTAATAGATGGGAGGATAGATAGATGAATAGCTGCATGGGTGGACAAACAGAAAGAAGAATCACTGAATGAGAATGAATCAATGGATAAATAAATGGGAAGAAGGTAAATGAGTGAAAGGTTGAATGTGCTAGTGAATGAAGGATGAATAAATAACTGTATTGATAAGTGGATGAGAGGATGTGATGGAGGAGTGAAGGGATGGTTAAATGGATGCATGGTAGGAAGGAAGGATGGATGAATGTATCAGAGGACAAAGGATTAAAGGGTGGATGCTTTTGGAAGGGTACATAACTAGAATTTGAGATAATTGCCTGGTTGGATATGAATAGTTGAAAGAATGCCTGAATGATAGACTGAAGAAGGAAAGGTTGATTGAACCACCCTGGAGAGAGAGGGCTTTTGAAATGATACATGGAGTAGTTGGTGATGAATGGATGAATTTGAGACTGGTGAGTCTCTGTGAGGTTAGTTCCTATAGACTTTGGGTTGGGAGGAGTGTTCAATTAGGAAGTCATAAGAGGACAGGATGTTGTATCTGATTTTATCAGAGACCTCAAAACAACAGAGACTTCAGAAAAATAACAGTTTGTCTCCAAAGTGTCAATCTGAGTCCAAGCATTCAGAGGTTGATATGGCAGTTCCAGTACCAAGAACGCAGATCTCTTTTACTTTAGTGGCACGGTTTCCCAGTGCATTGCCCTGGTCCTCATGGTTGAAGATGGCTTACCAGCTCATGTGCTGGGTCTGTGTTCCAACCAGTGGGGTGATGGGACACTGGACTGGAATGGAGGGCACAACTTGGCAGTGGTAGACATGGCTTGCCCTCAGATCTTGGTCATTCAAACACTAAGCTCCCAGTCCCAGTGTTTGCCTAGCTGCAAGGGAGTCTGGGAAATATAGTCTTTATTTTGGATGATCTTTTTTTCTTTTCATTTTTTTCCTTTGGCCAAGTGGCAAGTGGGATCTTAGGGCATCGAGCCCAAGCCTTTGCATTAGGAGCTTGGAGTCTTAACCACTGGACCACCAAGGAAGTCCTAAAAGATAAGGAGGTATTTTAAAAAAAATTTTGGTCACACCATACAGTATGTGGGATCTTAGTTCCCAGACCAGGGATCAAACACACACCCTCTGCATTGGCAGGGTGGAGTCTTAAACATTGGACACCAGAGAAATACACATTTTGGATGATCTTGGGCTGAACTCAGATTTAATGTTCTATCACCAAAGAAAGGAGGGAAGAACTTAGAAGAACAACTAACAGTGTCTACCATAGGGATTGACTTCAGGCTGATAATGAAACAAAAGGAAAACACTCTGCAAACAGCAGAGTTGATATCTAGCTATTGCACTCCCCATTATGAAGGCCTGGGACGGGGAGTGGGGTCCCAGTGCCAGACATAGCAGAGACAGATACTTTTGGGTATCTTGACGCTTTTGTTTACATGCTTCCAGAATATAAAGGTCACCAGGATGGATACAAGGCAAACAGGAAGAGGGTGTAGACCTCTCAGATCTCCATGTAACCAGGAAGAAGGAATTGACCTTGACCATGGGCCCTGGCTACAAAGATCCTGGGACTCAGCTTCTTTGGTAACCCAAACACCTTCAGATTAAATTTCCTGGGGATTGGATCTCACTTGGGAGCTTGCCATGCTGCGGAGTTTATATAACTTCTAGTCCTTCCTCTGAATGACCATTGAGTGCTGAGCTCATGCGGCTATTCTCTCCACTTTGTCCCTTCAGTTCCCTCCTCATTCATGTCCACACACTTCAACTTTATTCTTTGAGAACATGGTGGGCTTCCCTGGTGGCTCAGACAGTAAAAAATCTGTCTGTGATACAGGAGACCCAGGTTTGATCCCTGAGTTGGGAAGATCCCCTGGGGGAGGGAATGGCAATCCACTCTAGTATTCTTGCCTGAAGAATCCCATGGACAGAGGAGCCTGGCAGGCTACAATCCATTGGGGTCACAAAAATTCAGACATGACCAGAAGACTGACACTTTCACTCTTCTAGGCTTTAGAACCGTCTGAGTTTTGGAAGCTGAGTCCCAGGATCTTTGTAGAGTCAGGAAGAACCGGGTTCAAGTCCAGCCTCTACAACATTCTTTCTTTCTTTTCTTTGCTGTGCCACAGGGCATATGGGATCTTAGTTCTTTGACCAGGGATTGAACTCACACTCCCTACATTGGAAGGGCAGAATCTTAAACATTGGACAGCCAAGGAAGTCCCATCTCTGCAACTTTCCTGGTGCATGTGATCTTGAACGAGACACCTCATTTCTTTGTATCTCTGTTTTCGTTTCTGAAAAATGAGAATACCCAGTCTTGGAATTGGCTCTTTCACTGCTGGGCTCTGGGTTTGATTCCTGGTCAGGGAATTAAGATCCCACAAGACAAGTGGTGCAGCCATTAAAAAAAAAAAAAAAAAAAAAACCTCCCTCAAAAAATGTACTGAAATCTATGAGCATGGTGTTATAATTATCACTCAGCAACTTATCCTTAGCACTTTCAAATCTGTCCTCGGGGAGGAATTTGCCATAAGTGCGGCTGATGGCTAGAGCAGGGCTGAGCATAGATTAGGGCTGATGGTGGGTAGTGGACAGACAACAGCATGGACTGTCAGTTGGGTGCTGGACCAGTAGGGGAGGCAGAAAAGAAGAGTGGGACGTGGCACGTCCCTGAGCCTCTTCTCAGCGCCAGCTTTGTGCTAAGTTGTTTTATTTATTGATTGATTTGGTTACACTGCATCTTAGTTGTGGCATGTGGGATCTTTGTTGTGCCATGGGGAAAATTTCCTTGCAGCACGTGGACTCTAGTTGCAGTGAGGGCGTCAGTAGTTGCAGCTCGTGGGCTTAGTTGCTCTGAGGCATGTGAGATCTCAATTCCCTGACCAGGGATCGAATCTGCATCCCCTGCATTGCAAGGCAGATTCTTAACCCCTGGACTGCCAGGGAAGCCTCTGTGCCAAGTTTTTTACTTTCACAGTCCCACAGATCTTCACGTCTTTGCGGTCATCCCCATTACACACTCGAACAAACTGAGACTCGCCCAAGGTCCCTGGGCTCTCAAGTGGCAGGGTTAGGATTAGTGCACCAGTTTGGTCCTCAGGAAGTCTCTTCCACCGGCGACTTGCCTAGGGCTCCTTTCCCTGGGCTGCACTGGGCATGGGGGGAAACGGATGGGACCAGCTGGTGTGTATCACAAGGGGCAAGAAGTAGTGATTGTGAGTGAGGTGCTTGCTTAAACGTAGTTGTTGGGAGGATAAGGTGCCTGATATATTTCTCTGGTGGGTGGCAGCAGAGACCTCCAGAATTTTCAGCAGCACCATGCTGGCCAAGAATCTCCAGTGTGTTAGTTGCTCAGTTGTGTCCGACTCTTGCAACCTCATGGGCTGTAGCCCACCACACTCCTCGGTCCATGGGATTCTCCAGGCAGGACTAATGGAGTGGGTTGCCATTTCCTTCTCCAGGGGGGTCTTTCTGACCCAAGGATCGAACCCAGGTCTCCTGCATTGCTGGCAGATTCTTTGCTGGCTAGGCCACCAGGGAAGCCCAGGAAGTGGGTAAATAGCAAAGCATTTTCTCCCTTGTTTAAGCCCCAAACCAGTGGAGTGGGGAGGAGCCAGGCCTCCCTCCTTCTGTCCTCAGAGGTCTCGGTCAGAAACTGGATGTCCCAGATCTCAGCCAGCTGCACTGGATGGTTCCCCAAAATTTCCATCCACACCTTGTTTCTGTGGCTTTGTACCTTTCCTGGGGGCCAGAGGAGCGCCTGACTGCCTGCCTGTCTTTCATGAGAAACTCTTTCGCCTGCAGCTTCAGAGTCTCCCCCACCCTCCACTCCCTCCAGTCTGTGTACTGTTTAGTGTCTGGTTGTCTCCAGGTGAGGGGGCCAGTAATCTGATTTCTGTGTAGCTGGGAGAGGTGTGTCTGAGGCCAGGTTGATGGGTTGAGGACAAGGGAGTGGGCTAAGAAAGGTGAGAAGGAAAGAAATTTTCCTTCCCAGCCACCTCCTCCTCCCTCAGCCCTTTGAATTCATGACGAATGGTTACATAATCAGCTCCATCTTATTCCCTCCTGTAGGAAGTGAGCCAGATGGGGATTTAGCTGGGCAAAAATACAAAAACAAAAAAAACCCCATGCGTAATTAAGAAGGGAGTGAGAGCTATTTCAGAGCGACAGAAGGCAAGAGAAAGAAAGAGGGGCAATGGGCAGAGAGGGGACAGTGAGGGAGTGAGAGGATGAGAGAGAGTACAAGAGCCAAGAAGAGCGAGAGAAACAGTAAGTGTCAGAGAGATGAAAAGAGAGAAGTGGGGGCGGGGGGATGAGGCAGGGAGGTGGGAGTGAATGATGAGGACACAGAGAAACATGATAGCACAGAGGTAAAGTATCCACCTGCCAATGCAGGAGCCACAGGAGACGCGAGTTCGATCCCTGGGTCGGGAAGATCCCCTGGAGGAGGACTTGGCAATCCACTCCAGTATTCCTGCCTGGAGAATCCCATGGACAGAGAAGCCTGAAGGGCTACAGCCCATGGGGTCACAAAGAGTCGGACACAACTGAGCGCACATGCACGCAGGGACACACGAAAAGAAGCATCAGAAGATGACACAAGACACAGAGGGAGAGGACAGAGCCGGAGATGGAGAGAGACACACAGAGAAGAAAAGAGTTAGAGCTGGAGAGAGACACGTACTCAGAGATGTGTAGACAGGGATGAAGACCGTTGTAGACAGAGGTAAAGACAGAAAGGACAGGAGGGATCTAGAGAAGCAAGAAACACAGATTCAGAGAAGAAAGCCAGAGAAATACAGAAGGACTGGGATTCAAAGTCTGAGAGAGGGACAGAGAGACTGAAAGAAAAGGAGAAACAGTCCAGTGAAGGACACAGATCTGCCTGAGGTAGAAACAGGCGCAACAGAGAGGAGAGATACAAACTAATCAAAAAAGTAGGTGACCTGACCAAGCCTTGTGAGCAGCCAGCTCAGTCAGGTTTTTTTCTAGCCTGTCTGGGGTGTCAGGCTCTGACACACCTAATCTTTTAATCCCAGTAACGAGCCCTGATAATGATTTCAGCTAATACTTTGTACTATCTCCCACGCATGTTCTTAATCCTTTGCACATTTCTCACCTGGTCTCATAACAACCCTATGTGGTAAGTGCAGATATTATCTCCATTTTATGGACGGGGAGATGAGGACATGCAGAGGCATAAAGTCACTTCTCAGGATTACCAGCTAGTAGCCAGGAGGCAGCGCCCAGGCAATCTGGCTCCAGGCCCTTGTTTCAATACCTCCACTCCCAAGAGAGAAATAAAAGGGGACTCTAAGGATTGGCTCACGTGCATGCTAAGTCGGTTCAGTTGTGTCCGACTCTGTGCAACCCCATGAACTATAGCCCTCCAGGCTCTTCTGTCCATGGAATTCTCTAGGCAAGACTACTGGAGTGGGTTGCCATGCCCTCCTCCAGGGGATCTTCCCAATCCAGGGATCAAACCTGCATCTCTTATGTCTCCTGCCTGGGCAGGCGGGTTCTTTACCACTAGCACCACTTGGGAGGTCCCTAAGGATGTGGGCCCTCCAAATTTGGAGAAAAGAGGGAGTTCTTTACCTGGAATCCAAAGATTGATAGCAAGAGACCATGGATGCCCTGAAATGATTGTGCAACATGGACATCATGCCCACCTGGAGAAATGATGCGCAAGTATTATGAATCCCTCGAAGATACAGCTGTGTTTTTTTGTTTTGTTTTGTTTTTAGGCACGTGGGATCTTAGTTCCTGGACCAGGGATCGAAACGATGCCACCTGCAGTGAAGCAGGGAGTCTTAACCACTGGACTGCCAATTCTTACTTCACACGTGGTTATTATGAGGGTTTCCCACGTAGCACTGGTGGTAAAGAACCCACCTGCCAATGCAGGAGACATAAAAGATGCAGGTTCAATCCCTGGGTTGGGAAGATCCCCTGGAGGAGGAGACCATGGCAACCCACTCCAGTATTCTTGCCTGGACAATCCTATAGACAGAGGAACCTGGCAGGTTACAGTCCATATGGTCACAAAGAGTTGGACATGACGGAAGAGACTTAGCATGCATGCATGGTTATTATGAACCCTATTATGTGCCAGGCAGTTCTGGAGGATGAAGGATCCATGGGAAACAAAGCCAAAAAAAAAAAAAATCAGTGAGTTCCTCTCCTCTCAGAGCTGTCCCTTGGGTAGGAGAACTCACTGTCAGAGGCAACGTCTGATAGCTCCTGGAGTTTGTCAAGCTCGCTCTCACCTCAAGGCCATTGTTTCTGCCACTCCCTCTGCTAGGAACACATCTCCCCACGGCTTCCCATGGCCGACTCTCAGAAGTCACCTCCTCCAAGAAGTCCTCTCTGATCACCCAGTGTGAAGCAGCCCCTGCCAGTCACTATCAATGCTGTTTCCTCATTTAATTTGCTTTGTGCCGTTTATCACTGGCAGAGGTCCTCTTGTCTATTCCGTATGCTGTCTGCTTTAAGTCAGTCTAGAAGTTAACAATTCCCTGAGGAGAGAGAGAGACTTGGATTTTCGTGTTATTTGCTAGAGCCCTTGCGCCTACGTTAACATGTCACATATGCTCACTAAACTTCCCTGGGAAGGTAGAGACAGTAAAGAATCTGCCTCCAAGGCAGGAGACCTGGGTTTGATCCCTGATTCACGAAGATCCCCTGAAGAAGGAGATGGCAACTCATTCCAGTATTCTTGCCTGGAGAGTTCCATGGACAGAGGAGCCTTGCAGGCAATAATCCACGGGGCAGCAAAGACTTGGACATGACTGAGCGGCTAATACATATGTGTTCACAAAACCCCTGTCGATCAGTAATGACACCTCACCCATGTATCACGCTCCCCACAGGCCACTAGATGCCCCATGCTCCACATATTAACTCACTTAAGGGCTTCTGAATGGAGAAAGTGGGACAGAGAGCTTAAGAAACTCGTTCAAATTCACAGTGCTGGATGATGGCAGGGTCATGATCAAACGCACCTCTGTGGCTCAGCCCCTGCTGCTCACCGCTCTGCCCCGCAGGTCACCTGAGCCTGTGTGTTCCTGTCCCCCCACGCCCAGGCCTGGAGTGATGGACCAGGCTCAGCACTGTGACAAGATTCCCCAGCCTCTGGGGGTTGTCTCATTTGTACTCACAGGATTCCAACTGATGGAGGTGACTGAGGGATAACACAGAAAGGTCAATGCCATACTAGAAAAACTGAATGTTGGCCACATCCCCAGGAACGTGAGGCCCCACACACAGGGCCACAGGAAAGGCAGCAGCGCTGGTCGAGAGGCAGAAAGGAATGAGAGGAACGTGTAGAGCTGGGTCTTCACTGGGAGAGGCAGGACAGAGTCAGCAGTGTAGGACTGGACTTTGGGTCCTGGGGGCTGTCCTGGTTGTCTGGTGGCCCGGCCCTTGGGTGGATTTGGGGCTAGGAAATGATTCTTGACTGTCACTGTTCCCAGGCAGGTGCTGCTCCCACTGAACCGTCTCAGTCTTTGAAGTGTCCCCAATGGCACCCCACCCCAGTACTTTTGCCTGGAAAATCCCATGGACAGAGGATCCTGGTGAGCTTCCGTCTATCGGGTCGCACAGAGTCGGACACGACTGCGCGACTTCACTTTCATGCATTGGAGAAGGAAATGGCAACCCACTCCAGTGTTCTTGCCTGGAGAATCCCAGGGACAGGGGAGCCTGGTGAGCTTCCGTCTATGGGGTCGCACAGAGTCGGACACGACTGAAGCGACTTAGCAGCAGCAGCAGCAGCACCCCTTGAGAGGCGACTCAATAAATACTCAGTTAAAGACAATTAAAAGGACAACAGGCTAGGGAAGCGTTCTGGGGGAGAGGCCAGAACTGGGGCTGGAGAAGAGTTCAGGGCTGAAAGCAGCGTCCTCTTCCTTCCCCCTCCTCCCTTTCCCTGCCCTCCTCCCGACTCCCTCCCTTTCTCCATCCCCACCACCTTCACCCATTCCCCACTTGGCCAGACCTCTGATTGCATAACCTCAGCTCTGGTTCCTGCTGTTGAAAGTGTTTCTTTTGGAAACAAAACAAACGCTAATCTTGGCGAGGCCGGCCCCTTCATCATCCACCCACCCACAGATCTGGCACTGGCAGGAGAGAGCTGATTCTTAGGTGGTAGTGGGGTGACCTGGTCGGACAGGTCTCGCCAATGGCCTAGTGCGTGAATTGATAGCGCGTGGCTCTGCTCCCGGAGCTGGTCACCTTTGGGGCTGGTGCTCCCCCTGCGGGACAAGGGCTGCAACTGCAAGGCCGGCTGGCAGCAGATGAGGGACCCGGGGCGCGCGCGGGTGGGGGTGGGGATGGAGGGTGAGAGGGCGGGGCTCCAGACAAAGCCTTCCGGCCTTTCTGCGCCACTATGGCTGTCACGATTTGCCCTGAAGTTCAGTTCAGTTCAGTCGCTCAGTCGTGTCCGACCCTTTGAGACCCCATGAACCACAGCACGCCAGGCCTCCCTGTCCATCACCAACTCCCGGAGTTTACCCAAATTCATGTCGGTGATGCCATCCAACCGTCTCTTCCTGTTGCCCCCTTCTCCTCCTGCCTTCAGTCTTTCCCAGCATCAAGGTCTTTTCCAATGAGTCAGATCTTTGCATCAGGTGGCTAAAGTATTTCCCTGAAGAGGGGCTACCATCTTAGCCGACCTGTTCTAGAACATTCTAGAAGACCCATACTCGATCTCAGACTTTTAGGATCAGGGGCTCTCTCTCTCCTCTTTGAGCCTCTCACCTTCCCCGGCCCTTTCTCCTTCCCTTCCTCTCTCTCTTCTCTTTGCGGGTGGGAGGGAAGCTTCAGCAGAGGCTTCAGGTTTGTAAAAGGAAATCCAAGGACTTACTTAGGATCAAAAACATTTCAGCCAATGAGGAGGAAATGTGCTGCATGGTAGTATTAGATTTACCCGCTAGGTGTGATCCTTTCTTGGTGAACAACATGCATTGCCTTCACCCTCGAGGGATGGTCGTCAGCCTCTTTCAGAGTCCACTTCAGCTCAACAGAGAGTCTTTTAACAAAGAGGGCATGCTCACCTGAGCTTGGTAAGCTGTTGACTTTATGGTGGAGGGGGGATTTTTTTTTTTTTTTTTGAAAGAGAAAAGGAAAACTGGGGAGAAAATGAAGCAGTATGTTTAATGAATGAACCTGTACAATTGTACTTGTTTGTGGTTACATTTTAATTATTTATTTGACCTTATTGCGTCTGGCCTTATTTTCCCCGTGCGGGATCTTTCATTGTGGCATACAGGGATTGGACTGGAGGGGTGGCTTAGGTGGTCTGCCCGCCCCCTTGGTGGTGTGGAAGGTAGACGTGACCAGCACAAGTCCAGAGGTGAGACTAAAATCGGAATCTGCCTCACATGTCTCTTCCTCATCCATGGAGTGGCGGAGGGAGAAGATGTTTTAACTTCTCACAGCAGGGATGTCTTGAAGGACTGAGCTTGGGATAGAGAGAAGATTCTCGGAGAGTTACCCCAAGTCTCCTTCTTTTAAGAAAGGCTTTCTTTTAAGAAAGCCTGGGAGAAAACCCAAGTGTCCTTGAATGAACTAAATGTTCAAACAGTTGCACACAGTTCACATGCTAGCAAGGTTATCCTCAAAATCCTCCAAACTAGGCTTCAGCAGTATCTGAACCGAGAGCTATGGTGTTGGAGAAGTTTTTTTTCCAACTGTGGTGGAAGTGATGGAATTCCAGTTGAGCTATTCCAAATCCTGAAAGATGATGCTGTGAAAGTGCTGCACTCAATATGTCAGCAAATTTGGAACACTCAGCAGTGGCCACAGGACTGGAAAAGGTCTGTTTTCATTCCAATCCCAAAGAAAGATAACGCCAAAGAATGCTCGAACTACCACACAATTGCACTCATCTCACACGCTGGTAATGCTCAAAATTCTCCAAGCCAGGCTTCAGCAATACGTGAACCATGAACTTCCAGATGTTCAAGCTGGTTTTAGAAAAGGCAGAGGAACCAGAGATCAAATTGCCATCATCCACTGGATCATGGAAAAAGCAAGAGAGTTCCAGAAAAACATCTATTTCTGCTTTATTGACTATGTAAAAGCCTTTGACTGTGTGAATCACAATAAACTGTGGAAAATTCTGAAAGAGATAGGAACACCAGACCACCTGACCTGCCTCTTGAGAAACCTGTATACAGGTCAGGAAGCAACAGTTAGAACTGGACATGGAACAACAGACTGGTTCCAAATAGGAAAAGGAGTACATCAAGGCTGTATATTGTCACCCTGCTTATTTAACTTATATGCAGAGTACATCGTGAGAAACTCTGGGCTGGAGGAAGCAGAAGCTGGAATCAAGATTGGCAGGAGAAATATCAATAACCTCAGATATGCAGATGACACCACCCTTATGGCAGAAAGTGAAGAAGAACTAAAGAGCCTCTTGATGAAAGTGAAAGAGGAGAGGGAAAAAGTTGGCTCAAAGCTCAACATTCAGAAAAGTAAGATCATGGTATCCAATCCCATCACTTCATGGCGAATAGATGGGGAAACAGTGGCTAACTTTATTTTTCTGGGCTCCAAAATCCCTGCGGATGGTGATTGCAGCCATGAAATTAAAAGATGCTTACTCCTTGGAAGGAAAGTTATGACCAACCTAGATAGCATATTCAAAAGCAGAGATATTACTTTGCCAACAAAGGTTCGCCTAGTCAAGGCTATGGTCTTTCCTGTGGTCATGTATGGATGTGAGAGCTGGACTGTGAAGAAGGCTGAGCGCCGAAGAATTGATGCTTTTGAACTGTGGTGTTGGAGAAGACTCTTGAGAGTCCCTTGGACTGCAAGGAGATCCAACCAGTCCATTCTGAAGGAGATCAGCCCTGGGATTTCTTTGGAAGGAATGATGCTACAGCTGAAACTCCAGTACTTTGGCCACCTCATGCGAAGAGTTGACTCATTGGAGAAGACTCTGATGCTGGGAGGGATTGGGGGCAGGGGGAGAAGGGGACGACAGAGGATGAGATGGCTGGATGGCATCACTGACTCGCTGAATATGAGTCTGAGTGACCTCTGAGGGCTGGTGATGGATAGGGAGGCCTGGCGTGCTGCAGTTCATGGGGTTGCAAAGAGTCGGACACGACTGAGCGACTGATGTGATCTGATCTGAAGCGACAAAGAGAGCGCCGGCCTGCCGGCTGCGCGGCGCACTGAGAGCGCCCGGCCTGCCGGCTGCGCGGCGCATTGAGAGCGCTCGACCTGCCGGCTGCGCATTGCACTCAGAGTGCGCCCGAGAGGAGCTACCCAACGACCGAAGAAGGATGGCGCTGAGGACCGGCGCACTAAGCACGGCCGAGAGGAGCTACCCCACGACCGAGGTCAGGAAGGGTGGCGGTGAGGAGAGACCCCTCGTCCAAGGTAAGGTGAGATGGCTGTGCTTTGTTGGAGCAGCCAGGAAGAAATACCCCACACCCAAGGTAAGAGAAACCCAAGTAAGACGGTAGGTCTTGCAAGAGGGCATCAGAGGGCAAATACACTGAAACCATACTCACAGAAAACTAGTCAATCTAATCACACCAGGACCACACCCTTGTCTAACTCAATGAAATTAAGCCATGCCCGTGGGGCAACCCAGGATGGGCGGGTCATGGTGGAGAGATATGACAGGGTGTGGTCCGCTGGAGAAGGGAATGGCAAACCACTTCAGTATTCTTGCCTCAAGAACCCCATGAACAGTATGAAAAGGCAAAATGATAGGATACTGAAAGAGAAACTCCCCAGGTCAGTAGGGGCCCAATATGCTACTGGAGATCAGTGGAGAAATAACTCCAGAAAGAATGAAGGGATGGAACCAAAGCAGAAAGAATACCCAGCTGTAGATGTGTCTGGTGATAGAAGCAAAGTCTGATGCTGTAAAGAGCAATATTGCATAGGAACCTGGAATGTCAGGTCCATGAATCAAGGCAAATTGGAAGTGGTCAAACAAGAGATGGCAAGAGTGGATGTTGACATTCTAGGAATTAGCGAACTCAAATGGACTGGAATGGGTGAATTTAACTCAGAGGACCATTATATCTACTACTACAGGCAGGAATCCCTCAGAAGAAATGGAGTGGCCATCATGGTCAACAAAAGAGTTCGAAATGCAGTACTTGGATGCAATCTCAAAAACGACAGAATGATCTCTGTTCGTTTCCAAGGCAAACCATTCAATGTCACAGTAATCCAAGTCTATGCCCCAACCAGTAACGCTGAAGAAGCTGAAGTTGAACGGTTCTATGAAGACCTACAAGACCTTTTAGAACTAACACCCAAAAAAGATGTCCTTTTCATTATAGGGGACTGGAATGCAAAAGTAGGAAGTCAAGAAACACCTGGAGTAACAGGCAAATTTGGCCTTGGAATACGGAATGTAGCAGGGCAAAGACTAACAAGAGTTTTGCCAGGAAAATGCACTGGTCATAGCAAACATCCTCTTCCAACAACACAAGAGAAGACTCTATACATGGACCTCACCAGATGGTCAACACCGAAATCAGATCGATTATATTCTTTGCAGCCAAAGATGGAGAAGCTCTATACAATCAGCAAAAACAAGACCAGGAGCTGACTGTGGCTCAGACCATGAACTCCTTATTGCCAAATTCAGACTGAAATTGAAGAAAGTAGGGAAAACCACTAGACCATTCAGGTATGACCTAAATCAAATCCCTTATGATTATACAGTGGAAGTGAGAAATAGATTTAAGGGCCTAGATCTGATAGATAGAGTGCCTGATGAAGTATGGAATGAGGTTCGTGACATTGTACAGGAGACAGGGATCAAGACCATCCCCATGGAAAAGAAATGCAAAAAAGCAAAATGGCTGTCTGGGGAGGCCTTGCAAATAGCTGTGAAAAGAAGAGAAGCGAAAAGCAAAGGAGAAAAGGAAAGATATAAACATCTTGAATGCAGAGTTCCAAAGAATAGCAAGAAGAGATAAGAAAGCCTTCTTCAGTGATCAATGCAAAGAAATAGAGGAAAACAACAGAATGGGAAAGACTAAGGATCTATTCAAGAAAATCAGAGATACCAAAGGAACATTTCATGCAAAGATGGGCTCGATAAAGGACAGAAATGGTATGGACCTAACGGAAGCAGAAGATATTAAGAAGAGGTGGCAAGAATACACAGAAGAACTGTACAAAAAAGAGCTTCACGACCCAGATAATCACGATGGTGTGATCACTGACCTAGAGCCAGACATCCTGGAATGTGAAGTCAAGTGGGCCTTAGAAAGCATCACTACGAACAAAGCTAGTGGAGGTGATGGAATTCCAGTGGAGCTATTCCAAATCCTGAAAGATGATGCTGTGAAAGTGCTGCACTCAATATGCCAGCAAATTTGGAAAACTCAGCAGTGGCCACAACATTGGAAAAGGTCAGTTTTCATCCCAATCCCAAAGAAAGGCAATGCCAAAGAGTGCTCAAACTACCGCACAATTGCACTCATCTCACACGCTAGTAAAGTAATGCTCAAAATTCTCCAAGCCAGGCTTCAGCAATATGTGAACCATGAACTTCCTGATGTTCAAGCTGGTTTTAGAAAAGGCAGAGGAACCAGAGATCAAATTGCCAACATCCGCTGGATCATCAAAAAAGCAAGAGAGTTCCAGAAAAACATCTATTTCTGCTTTATTGACTATGCCAAAGCCTTTGTGTAGATCACAATAAACTGTGGGAAATTCTGAAAGAGATGGGAATACCAGACCACCTGATCTGCCTCTTGAGAAATCTGTATGCAGGTCAGGAAGCAACAGTTAGAACTGGTCATGGAACAACAGACTGGTTCCAAATAGGAAAAGGAGTACGTCAAGGCTGTATATTGTCACCATGTTTATTTAACTTATATGCAGAGTACATCATGAGAAATGCTGGACTGGAAGAAACACAAGCTGGAATCAAGATTGCTGGGAGAAATATCAATAACCTCAGATATGCAGATGATACCACCCTACGGCAGAAAGTGAAGAGGAACTCAAAAGCCTCTTGATGAAAGTGAAAGTGGAGAGTGAAAAGTTTGGCTTAAAGCTCAACATTCACAAAATGAAGATCATGGCATCTGGTCCCATCACTACATGGGAAATAGATGGAGAAACAGTGGAAACAGTGTCAGACTTTATTTTTCTGGGCTCCAAAATCACTACAGATGGTGACTACAGCCATGAAATTAAAAGATGCTTACTCCTTGGAAGGAAAGTTATGACCAACCTAGATAGCATATTCAAAAGCAGAGACATCACTTTGCCAACAAAGGTTCGCCTAGTCAAGGCTATGGTCTTTCCTGTGGTCATGTATGGATGTGAGAGCTGGACTGTGAAGAAGGCTGAGCACCGAAGAATTGATGCTTTTGAACTGTGGTGTTGGAGAAGACTCTTGAGAGTCCCTTGGACTGCAAGGAGATCCAACCAGTCCATTCTGAAGGAGATCAGCCCTGGGATTTCTTTGGAAGGAATGATGCTAAAGCTGAAACTCCAGTATTTTGGCCACGTCATGCGAAGAGTTGATTCATTGGAAAAGACTCTGATGCTGGGAGGGATTGGGGGCAGGAGAAGAAGGGGACGACAGAGGATGAGATGGCTGGATGGCATCACTGACTCGATGGATGTGAGTCTGAGTGACCTCCGAGAGCTGGTGATGGACAAGGAGGCCTGGCGTGGTGCAGTTCATGGGGTCGCAAAGAGTCGGACACGACTGAGCAACTGATCTGATCTGATCTAAAGTGACAAAGCACACACATACACACTAGAAAGCTATCAGAATGTCATGGCATGAAGCAGGCTTGCTTAACTATAAAGCCATAAATAAAAGCACAAGGTATGTCCCAGGCCATTAGGTGAAAGAAAAATATCATCAGCCTTCTACTGATTTGAATAAGTGCTATGATAATCCTAGTTTGACCTTGGAGGGTCAGACACTCTCCTGCCCAAAATGAAGAAGGAGCTAGTGATGTAAGCCTGATATCAATTCAAAGAAGGCAGTCCTTTCCCCTCCCCACTTTCCTTTGACTTTAATTTGTAGCCCACTTAATCTTTGGGGTAGAGCTGCCTCACCTTCCTGCTTGCATCTCTTACAGGTGTCCTATATTAATAAATCTACTTCTTGCCTATCACCTTGCTTCTAGCTGAATTCCTTCTGCGCTGAGACACAAAGAACCTGAGTGTCATTAAGTCCTGAAATCAAATGCATGGAAAACCAGGTTTTGGCCAGGTTTGAGTCCCTGCTGTGGGGGTTCAAGTCCCAGACTGGATTTTGGCCAGGTTCAAGTCCCAATCTGAGGTAACTGGTTTCGCTTCTCTGGATGAGGTAAGTCTCAGAAAACCTCAGTGACAAGGAGCAGCCTTCCAAGAAGCCCTTAGAAAAGCTAGTGAGTTGGAACGTTTGTAGTAGAGTCATTTCTGGTTCTTCCTTGGTGGTCCACTTGTTAAGACTCCACACTTCCACTTGATTCCTAGCTGGGGAACTAAGATTCTGCATGCTAGGTGGCACAGCCAAAAATAATAATAGTTAACTCATTTCTATGCCACAGGTTAATTAAATGGACCAAAAGTCATGTCCCAAATACCCACTACTTAATGAGCACAAATACCCACTACTTAGCACATCAAGTGTCATGGAAATGAAAGTCCTACGTGGACATTCCTTGGATGTTTAATTCTAGCTCATTTTGGCAAGGAATCCGAATCCAAAGCTCCAAATTGGTCTTCTTTAAGACATTAGATGTCCACCTCATGTCTTAGTTCTCAGTCTTCTAACGTCTGAAATGGACTGGATAACATCTCCCAGAGTCAAGACTAGTTTATGATACCTGCTCACCTCCCAAAGTTATTTTAAGAGCCAAGCATGATGACTGTGTCAGCAGAAAGGTTATATGTGTCCAGTTGCTTGGGAAAGGAGTTTTTCAGCTCTTGGTCACTGAAAAGCTTTGCTCCAAATGAACTTCCCCCACTTATTTACTTCCTATCCTAGCCATTTGGGCTTCTTGTCATAGCTCACATCACTGGCTGCCAGCATCTTATTTCTTTCTTTTCTCCCCAAGTTGGTGTCAGTTCCAATGGGGCAGGGACATCTCCCTGGTTGCTTGCCTAATCCCAGCCTCAGCACCATGCCTGCTTAAGTGTTTCAGAAATTTTTGCTGTCATCAAGTTTTGTGTGTTAGTCGCTCAGTCATATCCGTCTCTTTGCGACCACACAGACTGTAGCTTGCCAGGCTTCTCTTATCTATGGGATTCTCCAAGGGAGTGGATTGCCATTCCCTTCTCCAGAGGATCTTCCTGACCCAGGCATCGAACCCTGGTCTCCTGCATTGTAGGCAAATTCTTGACCGTTTGAGCGAAAGGAAAGTCCTATTTATCATCAAGTTACTGTTCTGTGTTCATGTGTCTGTAGGTAGAAATGTAACTGAAAGTGGGGTCTGGCTGCTCGCTGCTCAAAAGCCAATAAAGAAGTAAAGTTGGTTGGAAGGCAAGTTGGCTTTATTTTGCATGCTGGCAACCGGGAATAGGGGGAGGCTAAACCCCTGTCCCCCTCCCCCTCAACAATCTGCGGGCAAGAGCTTTTACAGATTGAGAGAGGGGGCTGCATGCAGAAAAACACAGTCAGCTCTGACAGTCTTTTTTTTTAAGGTTTTTTAACACTACGTTTATTTATTTATTTTTGGTTGTGTGAGTCTCCGTTGCTTTGCACGGGCTTTCTCTAGTTGCGGCGAGTGGGTGGGCCCCTCACTGGTGGCTTCTCCTAATTTGGAACACAGGGTCTAGGCACACAGGCTCAGTAGTTGTGGTGCACAGGCTTGCTTGCTCCACACCATGTGGAATCTTCAGCATTGTCAGGTGGATTCTTATCTACTGTACCACCAGAGAAGTCCTCTGATAGTCATCTTGAAATTAGTCATCAGTGATCAGACCAGCATCATCTTGATACTTTCAAGTACAATTAATCTTCAGTTCCAGGGTCAGTTTGTCCCCATTTTCTTGAGGTCTGTTCTTGGAATCACGGCAGTTTAAGTCATGGCTACAGTCTGGTCATCGTGTAGTTAACTTCGTCCACGCGGTGCGGGTTTTAATATCTGTAAGACCGTTCACAGAATATGACTTAGAATGTTATCTATAGCCCTTGAGTAGGAACTAAAAGTCCTTGACTTTGCTTAATGACTAAACTATTATTGTTTTGTCCTGTTTGACTGCTTTTCTTTGCTTCTGCATTTTCTCACTTTCTGATTAAACTTATTAAGTTTTTTTCCAGAGACAAAAGTCAGTCAGAGGACATCGTGGGGAATGACCGTAGAGTCCCACTCCATTTCAGAAATAAAGCCCTTTGTGAATGGCAACTTCTTTGTAAGCAATACAAAAGAATTATTGACATATGTACTTTGTAAAATGAAAAATCACTTTGCAGTAATGTACTCTGCTAAAGTATTTTTTAGACAGAAATATTGCTATCTGTTATGAAATACTTTGTAAACCACCCAGTGTTTATCTATGCTGTATCCTATGTACATAGTAGAATCTTTGTAAATGTTAAAGTGCTTTGCAAGTTTAGAAGTACTTTAAAAAGTACAAAATGTTCTGTAAACAGCAAGAAGTTCTGTGTACTGCAGTATACTCTGTAAATATTACATAGGTTTTTCTAAAGGCAATTTTTTTTAAACTGTGAAGTGATCCATACAAGTTGAATTGGTTTGTAATTATCAAGTGCTCTTAAAACTGTAAAATACTTTATAATTGGAAAGATGTAAATTGCTGTATGCTTTTGAATAATCAGATTATTTGTAAGAGGCAAAGTCTTGCATATTGTAAAGTACTGAGCTCACTAAATAACAAAGTAATGTGTAGACAGCAGTGTGTTTGTCAGTGATAACTGGTTTATTAATATAGGATTTGTTCTTTATAAAATAATTTGTGACTTCCCTGGCAGTCCAGTAGATAAAACTCTACACTTCCACTGCAAGGGGGCATGGGTTCAATTCCTAGTCAGGGAACAAATATCCCACTTGCCTCGCAGGGTGGCCAAAATTTTTTAAAAATTAAACACTTTAATTTTAAATTAAAATACTTTAATTTTTTAAAAAATTAAACACTTTAATTTTAAATTAAAATACTTTAAAAAATCAAATAATTTGAAATGGGATAGCTTTTGAAGGACATGACCACCACAGAAATGGTCTTTAACTACTTTGAAGCATTTGACCTCAGGTGTCTAGAACATGCTTGGTACACACCAGAGGCTCAACAAGTGTTTCTGGGATGAGTGAATATTTTGTAAACTTTAAAGTATTTTGCAAACACTAGAACGATTTTAAATATTACACCATAAATTACATAGATTATAAAGTATGATGTTTCGATAATCAGCAAATTGATTGTAGATTGTAAAGCATTTGGTCATTTTTTAATGCAGTTGGATATCTACAAGGCAGAGCTTGTTGTTCGTTGTTCATTTTTCAGTTGATCAGTCGTGTCTGACTCTTTGTGACCCATGGTCTGCAGCATGCCAGGCTTCCCTGTCCTTCACCATCTCCCAGAACTTGCTCAAACTCATGTCCATCGAGTTGCTGATGCCAGCCAACTATCTCATCCTCTGTCATCCCCTTCTCCTCTGCCTTCAATCTTTCCCAGCATCAGGGTCTTTTCCAATGAGTTGGCTGCTCTTCTCATCAGGTGGCCAAAGTATTGGAGCTTCAGCTTCAGCATCAGTCCTTCCAATGAATATTCAGGACTGGTTTCCTTTAAGATTGACTGGTTGGATCTCCTTGCTGTCCAAGGGACTCTTAAGAGTCTTCTCCAACACCACAGTTCAAAAGCATCAATTCTTAAGTGTTCAGCCTTCTTTATGGTCCAACTCTCACATCCATACATGACTACTGGAAAAACCATAGCTTTGACTAGATGGACCTTTGCTGTAATGCTTGACATTTTAAGATACATGATATGCTGACATGTATTTGGAAAAGATAAACTTATTTTAATAATCCCTTCAAAATAATGAAGTATTTTATACATTAAAAACTGTGATTTGAACTGCAAATTACTGCATCCCTTATAAAGTATTGTTTATAATGTAATTAATTAATTATTTGGGGCTTCGATGGGTCTTCGTTGCTGCACGTGAACTTTCTCTGGTTGTGGAGAGCTGGAGCTACTCTGTAGTTGTAGTTTCCGGGCTTCTCATTGTGGTGGCTTCTCTTGTTGTGGACAGGCTTTGGGCACTTGAACGTTGGAGCACACAGGCTCAGTAGTTGTGATGCCCGGGCTTAGTTGCACTGAGGCATGTAGAAGTTTCCCAGACCAGGCATCAAACCCATGTCCCCTCTGTTGGCAGGCAGATTGTCATCCACTGTGCCATCAGGGAAGTCCTCTTATAAAGTATTTTATAACTGAACATTTTGTAATACATGTGCAGTAGGATTCCATTTATAGGAGACTTCCAGAATAGACAAAAAAACACACCAGTGGCTAGAGGGAAGGAAGAGTGGAGAGTTACCTGATAAGGGGACGAAGTTTCCTTTTGGGGTGATTAAAATGTTTTGGAAGAAAAAGTTGATGGTGCAGAACATAGTGATTGTACTCAAGGCCATGGAACTGTTTAAAGTGGTTAAACATTAATTTTACAATACATGAATTTTACCTAAGAGAGAGAGAGAGAGAGAGCAAGGGAGCACAGATAGCCATTGGCCAGGAAGAACAGAACTTTATTTTGGTCCCACTGGTTTTGGAGGATAAAATCAGAGAGTGGAGGAAAATACACAGCATAGAAGTTGAGGGCTGAACTAGCCATGTCAATTCAAGGTAGGAGGAGGAGGGCAGGGGTGTGCGAAGCAGATGGAGACAAAGGGGGGGCAGGAGATCTGGTACTGATGCTGCTGTTCTGGGCAAGCTTGGCTCTAAATCTTATTGTCCTCCTTTTGGGTCTCAGTTTTCCTGACTGTGCTGGGGGGTTTGGTGGTGACACTAAGATATTGCAAGTATTTCTTGACCCTGAAATATCCTCAGTTAACAGTGCAGGCCATCTGGGGATGAGGGTGACTACAGCAGGTTGGAGATGATGGGGAGACAATAGAAGGGACTTTCCACAGGAGAGAGTGAGCAGGGAGGAGTCAGGAGCCTGCACGCATTAATTCTGGACAGAGGGAGGGGCTGGAGGCAAAGACTCCAAGGGGATCTGAGCCTCTTCTTGCCTTCTCCCTCCCCTGCAGGGCAGGAAGCTGAGCTGGAACACAGAGGGTGGTCACACTGCCCCTATCTCTCTCCGCATGAGGTTGATGTCTTCCAGGCCTTGGGAGACCCCAAGAAGTTCTGCAGCAGAGAGGTCAAGAAGAGGAAGAGCTCTGAACGGGCCAAGCTCTCACCTAGACAGAGGCATTTTCCTGCGGGTGTAAGGGAGAGGGTGTCAGTGGAGGGGGATCCCTGGAAAACGTGTGGCTGCCCCACCTCCACAGTCCTGAAATATGTGCATGCTCATTTACATAGATTTGTAGGCAAGGTACGTGCGATTCTATCCTTGTCCTCAGTACTAACACCAGTGTGTGTTGAGGTGGGGGGAGTAGGGGTGTATGTGCCAGTGCATGCAGGGGTGTATGTCTGTAAGTTCTACTTCAGTTCTGCCTCTTCTCAGCCTATCCCATACCCTCCTATGTCTCTCCTGGCACTTGCTGCTAAGTCGCTTCAGTCGTGTCCGACTCTGCGCAATCCCATAGACGGCAGCCCACCAGGCTCCCCCGTTCCTGGGATTCTCCAGGCAAGAACACTGGAGTGGGTTGCCATTTCCTCCTCCAATGCATGAAAGTGAAAAGAGAAAGTGAACTCGATCAGTCGTGTCCGACTCTTAGCGACCCCATGGACTGCAGCCCACCAGGCTCCTCCATCCATGGGATTTTCCAGGCAAGAGTACTGGGGTGGGGTGCCAATCTAGAAAGTTGTGTGCCTCTATATGTTAATTTAATCTCAACTAAGCCAATTTATGAGAAAATGGGAAAACACTGGAGAAATCTCTGGCAGTGTGCCCTGGCTATGAGGCACAGGGGAACTGAAACCTCTGGCCTGTTCTGAAGTGGGTGGGCACTTGGGTGTACAAATAGTGACCTACTTCTAATCAGTGGATAAACTGCCTTTGCTCTAAGCTTCTGAGTGTCCGCACTCTTCTGGTCACTTCGACCCTCTTCCCAGTCCCCTGGTCCTGCCCACCATCAGTAGGCAACAGAGTCAGCCTCCCAGACCCAATCCCCACACCCCAACCCGTGGAGCTTCTGACTGCTCATGCCCACATCGTGCTTGATAAGTACCCTTGAATAGTGCCCTGCTCACCCTTGAGCCTCATTTTCTATCATAACACCCACTCATGTCTTCCTGGATGATGAAGTCGACCATCACTAAAGTGCCCATGTAGGTGGAGCCCTGAATATCCACAACTAACTTCAGCACAGGCTGTGTCCACTGGAATAACCAAGAGAGGGACCAGTGTGTGCTTGGGCTGGGCCACAGTTTGGAGTGCATCCTGTTGACCCACAGTCTCAGTGGGAAGGAAAGGATCCCAGAGAGCTGCCTTGTGTGTGTGGCAAAGTTCATTACAGCTGATAAGTAGTCACAGCACATCTCTGGGTGCATAAACGTCTCTGGCACATTGAACTTGGATGGGACTTGCTTTGTCCAGTGACCTGAGGGCTAAACAGGTGCATGTTATTCTGTTTTCCTTGTTTCTATGTGTGTCTGGATAGAGTTCTCACTAGCTCCATTTCTACACGATTGTGATGACCTGGGGTGGGGAGCATATTGCCTGAGCAGAAAAATGAACTTTTGACTTTTAAGTTCTTGAGATATTAAGCATATTTATCATAGCTTAGCTGTGCTACATAGACCATGACTTCCTCCTGGGTCTTCAGTAAGCCCTCTGCCCTCCTGGGCCTCTCTGTTCCAGTTCTACAAGAGAGAAAGATTCAACACTCAGACACTGACTGTTTCTTTAAGAGGTCAAAGGAGAAAAACAATTTGATCACTTGACAGGAGCTGAAAAAATTATCGAGAATACTCAATGCAAGTATTAAATTAAAATTTTAAGAAGAACTTGTAAAATAGGGAGAAGAAAGATATTTCCTTTGGTAGAGTAGTCATAAAATATCTGGAATAGGCAATAGCCAGCATTCAGCTTCATAGAGAAAATAAAAATACTCTCAAAGTTAGGACTTGGACAAGATTGCTCACTACCAGCGCTGTTACATTACATGATTCTAGAAGTGCTAGTCCCTGATATTAGGGAAAACATGACATGACATATGGCTTTAGCATAAGAAATAATTAAGTCATAATATTATCATTTACAGATGCTAACATGAGTTATTAGGAAAACCCAAGAGAATAAGGGAAACACTGTTCGTTATGAAACTAATACAAAGAGTTTGTTCAGTTATAACAGAAATATACACCCCAAGAGCTCAGTGGATTTCTGATATACTTATTAAAACAATTAAAATGTTCTTAGAAGAGTGTTTCTGGACTGAAGTGTGTGCTCCCAAAATTTATTTGTTACAGTCCTAACACCCACGGTGATATTTTCTGAAAGGACCTTGGAAGATAATTAAGTTTAAGTGAGCTGGTTAGGGTGGGGCCTTCTTGAGGGTAGAGGATTCTTATAAGAAGAGGAAGTGATACCAGAGCCCTCACTCTGCCATGTGAGGCCACAGCAAGATGGCGGCCGTGTGCAAGCCAGGAAGACCAGAACCTGACCATTCTGGCACTCTGATCGCAGACTTGTGGCTTCCAGAACCAGGAGAAAATAATTGTTTTGTTAAACCATCCAGTCTATGGCATTTTGTTACAGTAGCCCATAGCCCAACCTGACAAACAGACTCTACAAACGATAGCCACACTCTCCTCCTGTGTTTCCTAGCAAGAAATTTAGCAAGAAATACACAAAACCTAGCGAAAAATTTCAAGATGCCTCCAATGATATGAGAAGGACTAAATGGACACACTGTCTTTTGTCTAGGATATATTCAACATGTAGACTTGTCAAAGCTATGTGAATCAAATTACAGGTTTGCTGCTGCTGCTGCTGCTAAGTCGCTTCAGTCGTGTCCGACTCTGTGCGACCCCATAGACAGAAGCTCATCAGGCTCCCCCGTCCCTGGGATTCTCCAGGCAAGAATACTGGAGTGGGTTGCCATTTCCTTCTCCAATGCATGAAAGTGAAAAGTGAAAGTGAAGTCACTCAGTCGTGTCCGACTCTTAGCGACCCTATGGACTGGAGCCTACCAGGATCCTCCGTCCATGGGATTTTCCAGGCAAAAGTACTGGGGTGGGTTGCCATTGCCTTCCCCGAATTACAGGTTTAGGTTAACCCTAATAAAATCCCAGTGGAATTTTTTTGAGACTTTGACAAAATGATTCTAAAGTATGCTTGGAGAAAAATAAAACATGTTATAGGAACAAAGAAGAGCAATGGTACCTGTAAAATATTAAAACACATTGTACAGATAGAATAATTCAAATGATGTTGTATAGCTGGAAAAGGCAGATTAGACAGTCAATGTGAATATGCCTCATCATAAAAATCAAACAGAAATAGAACTAAGGAGATTAAACCTTTTAAATATAAATTTCAAATAGTGGCTAAAATTTGAATCATTTGATAGGTGATGGATTATGGGTAACTGCAAAATTCTGGGAGTAAATATTCCTTAATTCCTCCTGAATCTCATTCTAAACTGGCTTGTATTTTAAATATGAAACTAGCTAACAAGAAGTAAATCAATGAATTTTTCTTCTTTCTTTTCCTTTCTGTCCCTTTCTTTCTCTCTACTGTTCTTTCAGCTACTTACCCATTATCTATCTATCCATATCACATACCTTGAAAGTGAAAGTGAAAGTCGCTCAGTGGTGTCCGACTCTTTGCAACCTCATGGACTATACAGCCCATATAATTCTCCAGGCCAGAATACTGGAGTGGGTAGCCATTCCCTTCTCCAGGGAATCTTCCCAATCCAGGGATCAAACCCAGATCACCTACCTTGCATATGTGTAAATATTGAAAATATTTTTAAAGGACATCCTCTGTAGTATTAATAGGTCTGATTTAGCAGTGACTTAAAGGTTATTTTTAATGCCAACTTTTTACTTTACGTCTTTATTTGTTTAAGTTAGAAGAAAAATAGCTATTTTAATTTTGAAAGAAAAACTGTAAACACTTTTCCTCATTGTTGGGATATAGCAGGTGCTTGATAATGGATCATTTATTTGTCTGTTCTGTGTGTTCAAGTGTGTGTCTGTGTCTCTTACTTTATCACTGAGTCCCCATCTTTCTCCCTCATCATAACTCATCCCTTCCTTCCCCCACCCCCTCACCGCCCCCCACTATCCTTGTCTCTGTAGATGTCTTGCTTTCTCTGTCCTTCAAAATCTGATCTTTTGCTGAAACACGTTTGGGCCTGAGCTGAGTCAGAAAGTCACACACAGAGCGGGAGTGAACAGGCATTCCCTTGGGGGAGAAAGAGCATGGCTTACCCATGGAGAATGGAATGAAGACTTCTAACTTTCTGAAGTTGCCCTGCGCATCCAGGAAATGGCCAGGGTAGAAGGCATCTGGCTTCTCAAAGTGGTGTGGGTCATGGAGGGCAGAACTCAGGGTGGGATACACGGTAATACCCTAAGAGGATGTTAAAGACAAGTGGACCCAAATGACCATCAACAAAGAGTGACTGAATCCATTATGGTGCCTCCACAGCTGATAATGAGCTTCACTCACTGTGTGGATCTATAGTTGGTGGCAGGAATGTTGAAATGACTCTCCCCCACTTGGTTGCTAGTGTCCCATCCCTCCAGGTATCCTCACCAACCACCCTGATCCCTCATCCCCAGGACCCCTTGGTCTTCTTTATGAGCCATCAACTAAAAGGTTCACATCTGACTCAACAGAGTCCTATAAGAAGCTGACTCCAGGACTAGGGTCAGAAAATAATCTGATGGGTGCTGGTATCAATCAACCACTGGGTGATCGACACTGTGAATATCACCCCTAGGTGCACCTATACTCAGCAACATGAGCTACCATGAAAAAAATGTTAGAACCATAGGCATCGACCTGGATAATATATCTATACGTTATGCTGCTATCTCTGCAGCCTGGCAGGCTCCTCTGTCCATAGGGATTCTCCAGGCAAGAATACTGGAGTCAGTTTCCATTTCTTTCTCCAGGGGATCTTCCCAACCCAGGGATTGAACCTGCAGCCCCGGCACCTCCTGCATTGGCAGGTGGATTCTTTACTACTGGGCCACCTGGGAAGTCACCAGGGAAGCCCCTATCTATACTTTTGAACTGTGGTGTTGGAGAAGACTCTTGAGAGTCCCTTGGACTGCAAGAAGATCCAACCAGTCCATTCTGAAGGAGATCAATCCTGGAATTTCTTTAGAAGGAATGATGCTAAAGCTGAAACTCCAGTATTTTGGCCACCTCATGCGAAGAGTTGACTCATTGGAGAAGACTCTGATGCTGGGAGGGATTGAGGGCAGGAGGAGAAGGGGACGACAGAGGATGAGATGGCTGGATGGCATCACTGACTCTATGGACATGAATTTGAGTGACCTCCGGGAGCTGGTGATGGACAGGGAGGCCTGGCGTGCTGCAGTTCATGGGGTCGCAAAGAGTCGGGCACGACTGAGCAACTGATCTGATCTGATCTGATCTATACAGTGTACTGTTACACTAAAAAAGGAAAGCTACACTCATACACACATACCAGACACACACCAACAAATTGCAAATTGTACTGATATGGACTTAAAGACCAGAGGGGAAAGTGACATGCACACTGGACACAAGTTGCAAAGTGACAGACAAGGTATCAGTCAATTGTGTATGTGGAAAATCGCTGCAGACAGTTAACTTCAGCCATGAAATTAAAAGATGCTTCTGGAAGGAAAGCTACGACAAACCTAGACAGGTAGGTTTTAAAAAGCAGAGACACAACTTTGCCGACAAAGGTCCATGTATTCAAAGGGATGTTTTTTTCTAGTCAGTCAGTTCAGTCGCTCAGTCGTGTCCGACTCTTTGTGACCCCATGAACTGCAGCACACCAGGCCTCCCTGTCCATCACCAACTCCCGGAGTTTACCCAAACTCTCATCCATCGAGTCAGTGATGCCATCTAGCCATCTCATCCTCTGTTGTCCCCTTCTCCTCCTGCCCTCAATCCCTCCTGGCATCAGGGTCTTTTCCAACGAGTCAACTCTTCACATGAGGTGGCCAAAGTATTGGAGTTTCACCTCAGCATCAGTCCTTCCAATGAACACCCAGGACTGATCTCCTTTAGGATGGATTGGTTGTATCTCCTTGCAGTCCAAGAGACTCTCAAGAGTCTTCTCCAACACCACAGTCCAAAAGCATCAATTCTTCGGCGCTCGGCTTTCTTCACAGTCCAACTCTCACATCCATACATGACCACTGGAAAAACCATAGCCTTGACTAGACAGACTTTTGTTGGCAAAGTAATGTCTCTGCTTTTGGATATGCTATCTAGGTTGGTCATAACTTTCCTTCCAAGGAGTAAGCGTCTTTTAATTTCATGGCTGCAGTCACCATCTGCAGTGATTTTGGAGCCCCCCAAAATAAAGTCTGACACTGTTTCCCCATCCATTTCCCGTGAAGTGATGGGACCAGATGCCATGATTTAGTTTTCTGAATGTTGAGCTTTAAGCTAACTGTTTCACTCTCCTCTTTCACATTCATCAACAGGCTTTTTAGTTCTTCTTCACTTTCTGCCATAAGGGTGGTGACATCTGCATATCTGAGGTTATTGATATTTCTCCCAGCAATCTTGATTCCAGCTTGTGCTTCTTCCAGCACAGCGTTTCTCATGATGTACTCTGTATATAAGTTAAATAAGCAGGGTGATAATATACAATCTTGACATACTCCTTTCCCAATTTGGAACCAGTCCATTGTTCCATGTCCAGTTCTAATGTTGGTTCTTGACCTGCCTACAGATTTCTCAGGAGGCAGGCCAGGTGGTCTGGTATCCTCATCTCTTTCAGAATTTTCCACAGTTTGTTGTGATCCACACAGTCAAAGGCTGTGGTGTAACCAATAAAGCAGAAGTAGATGTTTTTCTGGAACTCTCTTCCTTTTTCGATGATCCAATCCAATGGGTATTGGTAGTTTGATCTCTGGTTCCTCTGCCTTTTCCAAATCCAGCCTGAACATCAGGAAGTTCACGGTTCACATATTGCTGAAGCCTGGCTTGGAGAATTTTGAGCATTACTTTGCTAGCATGTGAGATGAGTGCAATTGTGCGGTAGTTTGAACATTCTTTTACACTGCCTTTCTTTGAGACTGGAATGAAAACTGACTTTTTACAGTCCTGTGGCCATTGCTGAGTTTTCCAAATTTGCTGGCATATTGAGTGCAGAATTCTAACAGCATCATCTTTCAGGATTCGAAATAGCTCAACTGGAATTCCATCACCTCCACTAGCTTTGTTCATAGTGATGCTTTCTAAGGCCCACTTGACTTTGCACTTCAGGATGTCTGCTCTAGGTGAGTTATCACACCATGGTCATTATCTGGGTCCTGAAGATCTTTTTTGTATAGTTCTTCTGTGTATTCTTGCTACCTCTTCTTAATATCTTCTGTTTCTTAGGTCCATACCATTTCTGTCCTTTATTGAGCCCATCTTTGCATGAAATGTTCCCTTGGTATCTCTAATTTTCTTGAAGAGATCTCTTGTCTTTCCCATTCTATTGTTTTCCTCTGTTTCTTTGCTTTGTTCACATAAGAAGGCTTTCTCATCTTTCCTTTCTATTCTTTGGAACTCTGCATTCAAATGGGTATATCTTTCCTTTTCTCCTTTGCCTTTTGCCTCTCTTCTTTTCTCAGCTATATGTAAGGCTTCCTCAGACAACCATTTTGCCTTATTGCATTTCTTTTTCTTGGAGATGGTTTTGATCACCAACTCCTGTACAGTGTTACAAACCTCCATCCATATTTCTTCAGGCACTCTATCTACTAGATCTAATCCCTTGAATCTATTTGTCACTTCCACTGTATAATTGTAAGGAATTTGATTTAGGTCATACCTGAATGGCCTTTCCTTACTTTCTTCAATTTAAGTCTGAAAGTTGCAGTAAGGAGTTCATGATCTGAGCCATAGTCAGCTCCCAGTCTTGTTTTTGCTGACTGTTGTAGACTTTTTAATGATAACCATTCTGACTTGTGTGAGGTGACACCTCATTAGAGTTTTGATTTGCATGTTTCTAATACCTGTCAATGCTCAGGATCTTTTCATGTGCTTGTTCACCATCTGTATGTCCTTTTGGAGAAGTGTTTACTCAGGTATTCTGCCCAGTTTTTGATGGGGTTGTTTTGTTTTTGGTTACTGAGTTATATAAGCTGTTCATATACTTTGGAAATGAAGCCCCTGTTGGTCACATCATTTGTAAATATTTTCTCCTGGCCTGTAGGTTGTTTTTTTATTCTGTTTAAGGTTTCCTTTGCTGTGCCAAAGCTTACAAATTTGACTAGGTCTTGTTTGTTTACTTTTATTTTTATTTCTGTTGCCTTCAGAGACTGACCTAAGAAAACATTGGTACAATTTATGTCAGAGAATCTTTTGCCTCTTTTCTCTTCTGGGAACTTTATGGTGTCATGTGTTGTCTTTTAGGCCATTTTGAGGTATTTTTGTGCAGCGTGTGAGGGAGTGTTCTAACTTCATTGATTTATCAATAGCTGCAAATGTTCAGCTTTCCCACCACCACCTGCTGAAGAGACTATCTTCTCTCCAATGTGTATTCTTGTCTCCTTTGTCAAAGATTGACTGTAGGTGTGTGGGTTGGGAAAAGTGTTTTCTATTGTGCAAGTCACTGCTGGAGACCTTGCTAGCTTTAGAGCCAATGGGAATAACGTTCACCTTTTCATTCACCCTATGTCCTGGCATGGTGCCACAACTAGAGATAAAGCCCATGTGCAGCCATGAAGATCCAAGTGCAGCCAAAAATAAATAAATAAATAAATAAATTAAAAAAAGAGAAATACCTTCAATAACTTAGTGTTACAACCATCCCTAGAACAGTTAGGGTAGCTGAGGCTCCAGAGGAGGGCAAGATTTAGATCCTGTTTCTCAATGACCCTGCCCACTGTGACATGTGAATGCGTATATAGGGAGAGTAACACTGATGGTCTCTGTGCCCACAAAAGGAGTGAAAAAAGAGTAGTCAGGAGGTTCTGATGCTAACACTTGTTTCTTGAGATCAGTTTCTAGAAGCATTGCAGAGTTTGTGCTACTCACGTAGCTTATTAACCGATATTTTGTTCTCTCTTCCCAAGAAATAGACAGAAAATGCATTTTCCTACTCACCTTGAAGTTAAACATAACCATGTGACTTGCTTTGAAAGTGGAATATGCGTTAATGTTATCATTATCATTATTACTGGAACAACGCACTGTTGAAAAACTCTCTTCTCACTACTGAGAAAAACTCAGAATAAGATGGCCTCAAAGTTAGAGACAGAGCCACAAATATTAACATTCAAGAGAAATAAAAATACAGAGAAACAATAATCAAAAATTATCTCAAGAATAATGAGAGGGACAGACAGAGAAAAAGAGCAAAGTGAGATAAGAATTGAATCTCATCCAGTGGGGTAAGGGCTCACACAGATCCTATTTTCTTCTTTTACTGAATCACCTACAGCATTATTGCTTCAGTCAGTGTATGCTTAATTATGCTGTTCAGTTCAGTTCAGTTCAGTCACTCAGTCGTGTCTGACTCTTTGCGACCCCATGAATCTCAGCACGCCAGGCCTTCCTGTCCATCACCAACTCCCGGAGTTCACGCAGACTCACGTCCATCAAGTCGGTGATGCCATCCAGCCATCTCATCCTCTGTCGTTCCCTTCTCCTCTTGCCCCAATCCCTCCCAGCATCAGAGTCTTCTCCAATGAGTCAACTCTTCGCATGAGATGGCCAAAGTACTGGAGTTTCAGCTTTAGCATCATTCCTTCCAAAGAAATCCCAGGGCTGATCTCCTTCTGAATGGACTGGTTGGATCTCCTTGCAGTCCAAGGGACTCTCAAGAGTCTTCTCCAACACCACAGTTCAAAAGCATCAATTTAAAGAGTGTTGCAGACAAGCAAAAAAGTAAGAGTTCATCAATACTAAACTGAACTTACAAGAAGCATTAAAAGGCCCTAAGTGAAAAAGAAAAAGTTACAACAGAGTAACTTTTTATAGGAAGTAAGAATTTAAAAGGAAGGAAAAAATCTGACTAGTAAAAGCTGTGGATCAACCACTTAAGTAAGCTAGTATTATAAAAAGATTAGAAGACAAAATCTGTAAAATTAACTCTAACTACAATAAACAGTTAAGAGAGAGCTATCAAGATGTAAATATATGACATTAATAGTCTAAAATGTGAAGGAAGGGAGTAAAAAAGGTAGATTTTTTTTTTTAGACTGCAAAGGGACTTAAATAACTTAAAAATAAATATTTATGTCATTTTTAAATGTAAATATAAATAAACTTAATTATCAGTTTGAAATAAGTACATATAGATATAAGTCAACATATAGGCACTCCATGATAACAATAAATTAAAAGTCTATATTAGATAAAAAAAAAAAAAACCACCTAGAAAGAAAGGAATATAAGCACAACCCAAAAGAAAATCATTAAGCCAAAAGGGAAGAGACTGAAAGGTGAAGAACACCTTCCTTCCATTACCCTAATAGAGAGTAAAACAAAAATAGGGCATCCCTGTTCTCAACTGTTCCAGCAGCTCCATTCACGACACCCAAAAGGTGGAAGCAACCCACATGTCAATCAACTGATGAATGAATACACAAAATACACATTGTGTGGTATTTCCACACAATGGAATAGTATTTGGCCATAAAACGAATGATGTACTGATACCTGCTACAATATGATTCAATCCTGATATTTCAGTTCACTTCAGTTCAATTCATTTCAGTTGCTCAGTCATGTCCGACTCTTTGCGACCCCATGAATCGCAGCACACCAGGCCTCCCTGTCCATCACCAACTCCCAGAGTTTACCCAAACTCAACGTCCATCGAGTCAGTGATGCCATCCAGCCATCTCATCCTCTGTCGTCCCCTTCTCCTCCTGCCCCCAATCCCTCCCAGCATCAGAGTCTTTTCCAATGAGTCAACTGTTCGCATGAGGTGGCAAGCTAAATTAAAGACCCAGAGACGATCACTTCTGTATGATGCTATTTATATAAAATTTCCAGAATAGGTAAATTCACGTGAGAAAAAAGCACACTAATGGTTGTTGGGGGTCAGTGGGAGGAGAGATCTGGAGACTGACATATTTTAGCAGGATGGAGTTTTGTTATGGGATGATGAAAATGTTTTGAAATAGATGAAATTGATCCTTATACAACATCATGATTGTACTAAGTGCCATTGAAATGTACACCTTAAAATAGCCATGGTTAATGTTATAATATGCGGATTTTACCTGAAAAGAGAGAGAGACAGGCAGCACAGATAGCCATTGTCCAGAAAGAACAGAACTTTATTTTGGTTTCACTGATACTGGAGGATAAGATCAGAGAGGTAAGAGAGCTATTTTGGAGTCATGCAGCGCAGAAGTTGAGGGCTGAATTAGCCCTTTCAATTCAACAGAGGAGGGGGGCAGGGGTGTGCAGAGTAGATGGAGACAAGGGGCGGCAGGCAGGAGATCTGGTGCTGATGCTGCTGTTCTGGGTAAGCTTGGCTCTAAATCTTGCTCTCCTCTGGGGCCTTAGTTACCCTAACTGTTCTAGGGATGGTGGTAACACTAAGTTATTGAAGGTAATTCTTTTAAAAAATGTTATTTATTTGTTCTTGGCTGCACTTGGATCTTTGTTGCAGCACGGGGGCTTTCTCTTTAGTTGTGGCAATTGGAGACTACTCTCTAAATGTGCTGCTTGAGTTTCTCATTGAGGTGGCCTCTCTTGTTGCGGAGCACAGGCTCTAGAGCAAGGGCTTCAGCAATTGTGACACACAGACCCAGTTGCCTCGTGGCATGTGGAATCTTTGCAAATCAGGAACTGAATCTACGTCCTCTGCACTGGTAGGTGGATTCTTTACCATTGGACCACCAGGAAGTCCAGCCCGTATTTCTTGACCCTGAAATATCCTCAGTCAAGTACAGGCCATCTAGGGATAAGTGGTGATTACAGCAGGATGGATGGAGAGACCTCAAAAGGGACTTTCCACAGGAGAAAGTGAGCAGGGTGGAGCCTGCACATGTTAATTCTGGACAGAGGCAGGGGCTGGATGCAAGGACTTAGAGGATATCTGTGCTTCTTCTTGCCCTTCCCCTCCTCTGCGGGGCAGAAAGCGGACCTGGAACAAAGGGGGCGGTCTCCCCAGCCCATTCTCCCTGGGCGTGAGGTCGATGTCTTCAGGGGCCTTGGGAGACCCCAAAGAGAAGTTCTGCAGCAGAGTAGTCAAGAAGAGGAAGACCTCTGAGCGGGCCAAGCTCTCACCCAGACAGAGGCGTTTTCCTGCGGGTGTAAAGGAGGGAGTATCATTGGAGGATAAGATCAGAGAGGTAAAAGGGAGCTATTTTGGAGTCACATAGCACAGAAGTTGAGAGCTGAATTAGCTATTTCAACTTGAAGAAAGAGGAGGGCAGGGGTGTGCAGAGTAGATTGGGGACAAGCAAAAAGTAAAAGCTTATCATCATGAAGCTGATCTTGAGAACATTTGGTTGCCCCACTCCCTGAAACCCCAGGATATTTGCATGTTCATTTACATAGATTTACATGCGAGGTGTTCTGATCCTATTCTTATCCTCAGTACCAACAACACCAACAACATTAGTAGGAGCTGAGAGTGGGGGCGGCATAGGGTGGGCAGTGTTTGCACATTTCTATCTCAGTTGTATTTCAGTTCTGCCTCCTCTGGGATTATCCAGTACAGTGCCCTCCTCTGTCCCTCCTGGTACCAAGTCCTTTCGTGTCTCAAGTTCTTTCATTTTTGTGTGTGTCTCTGGTTAAGTATACTGTCAACTAAGCCAATTTATGAGAAAAAAATGTGAAAACGCTTGAGAAATCTGTGACAGTATGCTCTAGGTATGAGGACCATGAGAGAGGGGTTCAGGGGAGCTGAAACTTCTGGCCTACCCTGGAGTAGGCGGGCACCTGGCTGATCAAATATTGACCTACATCTGATCATTTGCTTGAAACTTCTGTGTCCCCACTCTTCTGGGCACCTTAACCTTCCTCCCAGCTCCTTGGTCCTGCCCACATTCAGCAGCCAACAAAGTCAGCCTCCCAGACCCAGTCCCCACACCCCAACCTGCAGAGGTTCTGACCGGTCATACCCACTTCGTGCTTATAAAGACCTGAATAGCACTCTGTCCACCTTTGCCCCCATTTTTCTGACTCTCATAACACCTACTCATGTCTTCCTGCACGATGAGGTTGACCACCACAAATTGTCCCATCAAGGTGGAGCCCTAAGTATCCACTGACTTCAGCGCAGGCTGTGTCCACTGAAATAACCAAGGGTGAGGCCAGCATGTCCCTGGGCTGGGCTACAGTTTCCACTATATCCTGTTGACCTGCAGTCTCATGGGAAGGAAAGGAGCCCAGAGAGCTGCCTTGTGTGTGTGGCTAAGTTCACTATGCTTAATAAGTATTCACAGATCATCTCTGGGTGTATAACATCTCAGCCACATTGAACTTGGATGGGATTTTCTTAGTCCCATGAAGTGAGGGCTAAACTTATGCATGTCACGCTGTTTTCCCTGTGTCTTCCTGTTTCAGGATCAGATCAGATCAGATCAGTCGCTCAGTCGTGTCCGACTCTTTGCGACCCCATGAATCCCAGCACGTCAGGCCTCCCTGTCCATCACCAACTCCCGGAGGTCACTCAGACTCACATCCATCGAGTCAGTGATGCCATCCAGCCATCTCATCCTCTGTCGTCCCCTTCTCCTCCTGCCCCCAATCCCTCCCAGCATCAGAGTCTTCTCCAATGAGTCAACTCTTCGCATGAGGTGGCCAAAGTACTGGAGTTTCAGCTTTAGCATCATTCCTTCCAAAGAAATCCCAGGGCTGATCTCCTTCAGAATGGACTGCTTGGATCTCCTTGCAGTCCAAGGGACTCTCAAGAGTCTTCTCCAACACCACAGTTCAAAAGCATCAATTCTTCGGCGCTCAGCCTTCTTCACAGTCCAACTCTCACATCCATACATGACCACAGGAAAGACCATAGTCTTGACTAGGTGAACCTTTGTTGGCAAAGTGATGTCTCTGCTTTTGAATATGCTATCTAGGTTGGTCATAACTTTCCTTCCAAGGAGTAAGCGTCTTTTAATTTCATGGCTGCAGTCACCATCTGCAGTGATTTTGGAGCCCAGAAAAATAAAGTCTGACACTGTTTCCACTGTTTCAGGATAGAATCCCCATTAACTCCTTTTTCTACATGACTGTCATGGTCTGGGATGGGCATGTTGCATGATCAGGAAAATAATCTTTGGCTCTAAGTTGCTGAGATGTTCAGAGAGTTTATCACAGCTTAGACCTGCCTTGACCTCCGTAGATCATGACTTTCTACAGGGGCTTGGGCAAGTCCCCTGAACCCTGAGCCTCTCTTTTTCCAGTTCTACAAGAGAGAGAATGAGTCAACACTCAGACATCAAAGGAGCAAAGTGATTTGATCATCTTGATAGGAGCTGAAAAGATTATTAATACTCAATATAACATCCTGATCAAATTTTTCAAAAAAATAAAAGCTTGTTGTAAAATAGAGATTAAAAAGATCTTTCCTTAATTTCATTTAGAGTTGAGAAAAATTGGGACCTTCTCTGGCAGTCAAGTGGTTAGTACTCTGCATTTTCACTGCAGGGGACTCGTGTTCAATTTCCAGTCAGAGATCTAATAGCCCACAAAATGTGTGTTGTGGCCAAAAAAGAGAATAGAATTTAGAAAAATATATGGTAGGATCACTGACTCAATGGACATGAGTTTGAGCAAACTCTGGGAGATAGTGAAGGACAGGGAAGCCTGGCATGATAGAGTTCATGGGGTCACAAAAAGTCAGACATGACTTATTGACTGAACAACAAAGTATGTTAGAATAGCCATAAAATATCTGGAATAGATCATAGCCATCATTAAGCTTAAGAGAGAAAATAAAAATATTCTCCTTAAAGTTAGAAATCACTACTTTTCCTGTCACTACTATTGCTTCACATGATTCCAGAGGTGCTAGCTCATGATATTAGGGAAAACATGTGACTTTAACACAAGAAACAAAAAAGTCAAAATATCATTATTTGCAGATGCTAACACCAATTATTTGGAAAACCCAAGAGAATGAAAAATGGTTAGTTGTAAAAGTAATATAAGGAAATTGTCTGATTTTGACAGAAATACACATTTCAAAATACCAGTGGATTTCTGATATACCTATTCTAAAAATTTAGAATACTTCATCAAAAAATTGCTGTGAACTTAATTGTGTCCTTTCAGAATTTATATGTTGTAGCCCTAACTCCCAATGCAATGATATTTGGAGAAAGGATCTTAGAAAGTAATTGGGTTGATCTTTTCTTTTTGGCTGCCCCTCACGTGACATCTTAGCTCCCTGACCAGGGATGGAACCCATGCCCGCTGCAGTGGGAGCCAGGGTCTTAACCACTCGACCACCAGCAAAGTCTGGTTATTAGGTTTGCATGCATGCTTGCTAAGTCACTTCAGTTGTGTTGAACTGTTTGCGACCTATGGACTTCAGCCTGCCAGGCTCCTCTGTCCATGGGATTCTCCAGGCAAGAATACTGGAGTGGGTTGCCATGCCCTCCTCCTAGGGATTTCCCAACTCAAGGATAGAATCTCTGTGTCTTTTACCTCTCCTGCATTGGCAGGCAAGTTCTTTACCACTAGCAGCACCTGAGAAGCCCATAAGGTTTAGAAAGGCTCATTAGAAAAGCTCCTTAGGCCTCCGTGAGGAAATAGTGTTCTTTTTTGTTTGTTTGTTTAAAAATTATACCATTTTGTATTCTCTAAACTTTCAACAATACATTAGCTTTATAATCAGAAGAAAAAGCTACTAAAGAGGAAGAAAGGAAGGAAGGAATAGAGGGAGGCAAGGAGGAAGAATGCTCTCATGTGGTAAAAAACAATTCCAAGGGATTGAGTTCTTTTTTTTTTTTTTTTTTTATCAAGAATCTCTTTTATTGATTATCAGAAACATTACAAACATCTAGTATGAACAAATTGTAACATGATAGTGTTTAGTTTGAACAATTAATACATTTCAGATATAATATTATACATATTTCAATGCTATTCTCCCCAATCATCTCACCCTCTCCCAGTCCCAGAGTCCAAAAGTCTGGTCTATACATCAGTGTCTCTTTTGTTGTCTCGTAAATAGGGTTATTTTTTACCATCTTTCTAAATTCCATATATATGCGTTAGTATACTGTATTTGTGTTTTTGTTTCTGGCTTACTTCACTCTGTATAATAGGCTCCAGTTCCATCCACCTCCTTAGAACTGATTCAAATGTATTCTTTTTAATGGCTGAGTAATACTCCATTGTGTATATGTACCACAGCTTGCTTATCCATTCATCTGTGGATGGACATCTAGGTTGCTTCCACGTTCTGGCTATTGCAAACAGTGCTGCTATGAACATTGGGGTACAGGTGTCTCTTTCAATTCTGGTTTTCTCAGTGTATATGCCCAGCAGTGGGATTGCTGGATCATAAGGCAGTTCTATTCGCAGTTTTTTGAGGAATCTCCATACTGTTCTCCAAAGTGGTTGTACTAGTTTGCATTCCCACCAACAGTGCAAGAGGGTTCCCTTCTCTCCGCACCCTCTCCAGCATTTATTGCTTGTATACTTTTGGATAGCAGCCATTCTGATTGGCGTGAAATGGTATCTCATAGTGGTTTTGATTTGCATTTCTCTGATAATGAGTGATGTTGAGCATCTTTTCATGTGTTTGTTAGCCATCTGTATGTCTTCTTTGGAGAAATGTCTATTGAGTTCTTTGGCCCATTTTTTGATTGGGTCATTTATTTTTCTGGAATTGAGCTGTAGAAGTTGCTTGTATATTTTTGAGATTAGTTGTTTGTCAGTTGCTTCATTTGCTATTATTTTCTCCCATTCTGAAGGCTGTCTTTTCACCTTGCTTATAGTTTCCTTTGTTGTGCAGAAGCTTTTAAGTTTGATTAGGTCCCATTTGTTCATTTTTGATTTTATTTCCAATATTCTGAGAGGTGGGTCATAGAGGATCCTGCTGTGATGTAAGTCAGAGAGTGTTTTGCCTATGTTTTCCTCTAGGAGTTTTATGGTTTCTGGTCTTACATTTAGCTCTTTAACCCATTTTGAGTTTATTTTTGTGTATGGTGTTAGAAAGTGTTCTAGTTTCATTCTTTTACAAGTGTTTGACCAGTTTTCCCAGCACCACTTGTTAAAGAGATTGTCTTTAATCCATTGTATATTCTTGCCTCCTTTGTCAAAGATAAGGTGACCATATGTGCGTGGATTTATCTCTGGGCTTTCTATTTTGTTCCATTGATCTATATTTCTGTCCTTGTGCCAGTACCATACTGTCTTGATGACTGTGGCTTTGTAGTAGAGCCTGAAGTCAGGCAGGTTAATTCCTCCAGTTCCGTTCTTCTTTCTCAAGATAGCTTTGGCTATTCGAGGTTTTTTGTATTTCCATACAAATTGAGAAATTATTTGTTCTAGCTCTGTGAAGAATACCGCTGGTAGCTTGATGGGGATTGCATTGAATCTATAAATTGCTTTGGGTAGTATATTCATTTTCACTATATTGATTCTACCAATCCATGAACATGATATATTTCTCCATCTATTAGTGTCCTCTTTGATTTCTTTCACCAGTGTTTTATAGTTTTCTATATATAGGTCTTTAGATTCTTTAGGAAGATATATTCCTAAGTATTTTATTGTTTTCATTGCAATGGTGAATTGAATTGTTTCCTTAATTTCTCTTTCTATTTTCTCGTTATTAGTGTACAGGAATGCAAGGGATTTCTGTGTGTTAATTTTATATCCTGCAACTTTACCATATTCATTGATCAGTTCTAGTAATTTTCTGGTGGAATCTTTAGGGTTTTCTACGTAGAGGATCATGTCATCTGCAAATAGTGAGAGTTTTACTTCTTCTTTTCCAATTTGGATTCCTTTTATTTCTTTTTCTGCTCTGATTGCTGTGGCCAAAACTTCCAAAACTATGTTGAATAGTAATGGTGAAAGTGGGCATCCTCGTCTTGTTCCTGACTTTAGAGGAAATGCTTTCAATTTTTCACCATTGAGGATAATGTTTGCTGTGGGCTTGTCATATATAGCTTTTATTATGTTGAGGTATGTTCCTTCTATTCCTGCTTTCTGGAGAGTTTTTATCATAAATGGATGTTGAACTTTGTCAAAGGCTTTCTCTGCATCTATTGAGATAATCATATGGTTTTTATTCTTCAGTTTGTTAATGTGGTGTATTACGTTGATTGATTTGCGGATATTGAAGAATCCTTGCATTCCTGGGATAAAGCCCACTTGGTCATGATGTATGATCTTTTTAATGTGTTGTTGGATTCTGATTGCTAGAATTTTGTTAAGGATTTTTGCATCTATGTTCATCAGTGATATTGGCCTGTAGTTTTCTTTTTTTGTGGGATCTTTGTCAGGTTTTGGTATTAGGGTGATGGTGGCCTCATAGAATGAGTTTGGAAGTTTGCCTTCTTCTGCAATTTTCTGGAACAGTTTGAGTAGGATAGGTGTTAGCTCTTCTCTAAATTTTTGGTAGAATTCAGCTGTGAAGCCGTCTGGACCTGGGCTTTTGTTTGCTGGAAGATTTCTGATTACAGTTTCAATTTCTGTGCTTGTGATGGGTCTGTTAAGATTTTCTATTTCTTCCTGATCCAGTTTCGGGAAGTTGTACTTTTCTAAGAATTTGTCCATTTCTTCCACATTGTCCATTTTATTGCCATATAATTGCTGATAGTAGTCTCTTATGATCCTTTGTATTTCTGTGCTGTCTGTTGTGATCTCTCCATTTTCATTTCTAATTTTATTGATTTGATTTTTCTCCCTTTGTTTCTTGATGAGTCTGGCTAGTGGTTTGTCAATTTTATTTACCCTTTCAAAGAACCAGCTTTTGGCTTTGTTGATTTTTGCTATGGTTTCTTTTGTTTCTTTTGCATTTATTTCTGCCCTAATTTTTAGGATTTCTTTCCTTCTACTAACCTTGGGGTGCTTCATTTCTTCCTTTTCCAGTTGCTTTAGGTGTAGAGTTAGATTATTTATTTGGCTTTTTTCTTGTTTCTTGAGGTATGCCTGTATTGCTATGAACTTTCCCCTTAGGACTGCTTTTACAGTGTCCCACAGGTTTTGGGTTGTAGTGTTTTCATTTTCATTCGTTTCTATGCAGAATTTGATTTCTTTTTTGATTTCTTCTGTGATTTGTTGGTTATTCAGGAGTGTGTTGTTCAGCCTCCATATGTTGGTCTTTTTAATAGATTTTCTCCCGTTATTGAGATTTACTCTTACTGCATTGTGGTCAGAAAAAATGCTTGGAATGATTTCAATTTTTCTGAACTTACCAAGGCTGGATTTATGGCCCAGGATGTGGTCTATCCTGGAGAAGGTTCCGTGTGCACTTGAGAAAAAGGTGAAATTCATTGTTTTGGGATGAAATGTCCTATAGATATCAATTAGTTCTAACTGGTCTATTGTATCGTTTAAAGTTTGTATTTCCTTGTTAATTTTCTGTTTAGTTGATCTATCCATTGGTGTGAGTGGGGTATTAAAGTCTCCCACTATTATTGTGTTATTGTTGATTTCTCCTTTCATTCTTGTTAGTATTTGTCTTATATATTGTGGTGCTCCTAAGTTGGGTGCATATATATTTATAATTGTTATATCTTCTTCTTGGATTGATCCTTTGATCATTAGGTAGTGACCTTCTTTGTCTCTTTTCACATCCTTTGTTTTAAAGTCTATTTTATCTGATATGAGTATTGCTACTCCTGCTTTCTTTTGGTCTCTATTTGCGTGGAAAATCTTTTTCCAGCCCTTGACTTTCAGTCTGTATGTGTCCCCTATTTTGAGGTGGGTTTCTTGTAGACAGCATATGGAGGGGTCTTGTTTTTGTATCCATTCAGCCAGTCTCTGTCTTTTGGTTGGGGCATTCAACCCATTTACATTTAAGGTAATTAATGATAAATATGATCCCGTTGCCATTTACTTTGTTGTTTTGGGTTTGAATTTATATATCCTTTTTGTGTTTCCTGTCTAGAGAATGTCCTTTAGTATTTGTTGGAGAGCTGGTTTGGTGGTGCTGAATTCTCTCAGCTTTTGCTTGTCTGTAAAGCTTTTGATTTCTCCTTCATATTTGAATGAGATCCTTGCTGGGTACAATAATCTGGGCTGTAGGTTCTTTTCTTTCATCACTTTAAGTATGTCTTGCCATTCCCTCCTGGCTTGGAGAGTTTCTATTGAAAGATCAGCTGTTATCCTTATGGGAATTCCCTTGTGTGTTATTTGTTGTTTTTCCCTTGCTGCTTTTAATATTTGTTCTTTGTGTTTGATCTTTGTTAATTTGATTAATATGTGTCTTGGGGTGTTTCGTCTTGGGTTTATCCTATTTGGGACTCTCTGGGTTTCTTGGACTTGAGTGATTATTTCCTTCCCCATTTTAGGGAAGTTTTCAACTATTATCTCCTCTAGTATCTTCTCATGGTCTTTCTTTTTGTCTTCTTCTTCTGGGACTCCTATGATTCGAATATTGTAACGTTTAATATTGTCCTGGAGGTCTCTGAGATTGTCCTCATTTCTTTTAATTCGTTTTTCTTTTTTCTCCTCTGATTCCTTTAATTCTGCCATTCTATCTTCTAATTCGCTAATTCTATCTTCTGCCTCTGTTATTCTACTATTTGTTGCCTCCAGAGTGTTTTGGATCTCATTTATCGCATTATTCATTATATATTGACTCTTTTTTATTTCTTCTAGGTCCTTGTTAAATCTTTCTTGCATCTTCTCAATGCTTTTCTCCAGGCTATTTATCCATGATTCCATTTTGCTTTCCAGATTTTGGATTAATTTGACTATCATTATTCGGAATTCTTTATCAGGTAGGTTCGCTATTTCTTCCTCTTTTGTTTGGTTTGGTGGGTAATTATCCTGTTCCTTTACCTGCTGGGAATTCTTCTGTCTTTTCATCTTGTTTAAATTGCTAAGTTTGGGGCGTCTTTACTGTATTCTGGTAGTCTGTGGAGTTCTCTTTATTGTGGCGTTTCTGCACTATATGTGGGTTTGTACCGGTGGCTTGTCGAGGTTTTTTGTTTATGGAAGCTTGTATCGGTGTTCTGGTGGGTGGAGCTGGATTTCTTTTCTCTGGGGTGCAGTGGAGTGTCTAGTAGTGAGTTATGAGATGTCTATGCTTTTGGGGTCGCTTTGTGTAGCCTGTGTATTGGAGCTCAGGCTGTGTTCTTGTTTTTCTGGAGAATTTGCTTGATATGTCTTGTTGTGGAACTTGCTGGTCTTTGTGTGATGCTTGGTTTCAGAGTAGGTATGGAGGCTTTTAATGAGCTCCTGTCAATTAGTGTTTCGTGGGATCAGGGTATGGACTTAAGCCTCCTGGTTCCAGTTATTGGTCTTATTTTTACAGTAGTCTCAAAAACTTCTTCTTCTATAATGCATTCCACAACTGGACCGCTCAGAGATGTTCACGGAATTATACATAGAAGGAAAAAGGGAGGAAGGAGACAGAGGTGGTCAGGAGGATAAAAGGAGGGAGTGTGAAGGAGAGAGACAGATCTAGTCAGTAATCATTAAAGAAAAGAAAAAAGGAAAGGAAAAAAGCAAAGGACCAAAAGGAAAAAAGAAAAAAACAAAAAAACAAAACAGGGTCGCAAAAGTTATATCTAAACGTGGAGATTAAAGAAGTACTAGAGGATAAAAAAAAATAAAAATAAAAGAAACAAAACAAACAACAACAACAACAAAAAAATTAAAAGGAAAAAAAAATTTTTGTTTTCCTTTTTCCAATTAAAAAATAATAAAAATTTAAAATATATATATATATTAAAAAAAGAAAAGAAAAAAAAAAAAGGAAATAATGATGGTAAAAATAGTAACAATATATATAAGAGTTTCTCTATTATTGTTGTGGGTTCAGTTCATTTTCAGCTAGTTCCTTGTTCCGGCTTAAATTTCTCAAGATCTATAGGCCCCTTTCTCTGTGGTTGGTCTGTATAGTTCTTTGTTCTGTGCACGGTTCGGCGGTGTTCTGGGCCAAGGCCCGCCACTCGTGTGGTCGGCGCTGCACAATCTGGATTGCCGGCCCAAACTACTCCAGTTAGGCAGCACTCCAGACAATCAGGCGAACTAAGTCTGCGCTGAGGCCCGCAGAGGGGGAGGGGCCGGCGACGGGAATGGCGGGCGGGCGGGCGGGTGGGGGAGGGGGATGGGGTGGCCCTCGTGGGAGCCGCCGGCACAGCGGGCGGGGGCACGCCTGCGCGGGAGTGGCCGGCGGGGGAGCGTCCCGAGGGGGGAGAGTCCCGTGGGGGCGCCCCCTGGGGAGCGTCCCTCTGGGGAGCGCCGGCAGCGCCGGCAGGGAGCGTCCCGCGTGGGAACGGCCAAGGCGTCTCCCTGCCCAGCCCCGGCTCCCCAATGGCAGATGCGGGCGTTTGCAGCGGTGCTTTTCCGCTGCGGAAGTTACCGCAGGGCCCGCAGTCTGTGGGTTCTAATTGCTCCCTTTTTCCTCTCTTTTTTTTTATTCTCTGTTTTTCTCCGGTTGGGGGGGCTTAGGGGGGGAAGATATTTTTTTTTTTTTTTTGGAATTTTTTTTTTTTCCTTTTTTTCCCCGGCCGGGGGCCCCCCCCCCCTCTTTGTCTCTCTCTGGCTTCTATATTCTTTCCTACCCTCCCCCCCTTTTCCCCCCCCCCCCCCCTCTTTCCTCCTTTAGAAGGCAGTGAGTTGCTTTTCTGGGTGTCCGACGTCCTCCGCCAGCACTCCGAAGCTGTTTGTGGTATTTACTCGGCGCCCAGATGTCCCATTGATGAATTTGTGGAGGAGAAAGCGTATTCGCCGTCCTAATCCTCCGCCATCTTAACCGGAAGTGTCGGGATTGAGTTCTTATAATAAGAGGAAGTGATACCAGAGCCCTCACTGTACCGTGTGAGGTCACAGCAAGATGGCGGCCATGTGTGAGCCGGAAGACAGACCCCACGAGAACTTGACCATGCTGGCTTTCTGAGAGCAGACCTCCAGCCTCCAGAAATATGAGCAGATGAATTTCTGTAGTGTAAGCCACCCAGTCTATAGCCCTTTATTATGGCAGCTTGAGCTTACAAAGAGGTTCTATCAGCAATAGCAACAATTCTTCTCATGTTTCTTAGGAATAAATCTAGCTAGAAGTATTAAAAACCTAGCCTAAAAAAAATTCAACTGATGTAGAGGTGATTCAAAGGAAATGCTATCTTCTTGACTGTGTGTGTGCTCAGTCCTGTCCAACTCTTTGTGAGCCCACAGACTGTAGCCTGCCAGGTTCTTCTGTCCATGGAGTTTCCCTGGCAAGAATACTGGAATGGGTTACCATCTCTTCCTCCAGGGGATCTTCCCAACCAAGGAATCGAACCCATGTCTCCTGCATTGGAAGGCATATTCTTTACTATTGAGCCACCTGGGAAGCCCTTCTTCTAGACTGGGCTGTCAAAGTTATTTGAATTTGTAAAGCTGTCATAGTTATTCAATGTAAACTACAAATTCAGGTTAATCTTAATAAAATTCCAGGGGGAGTTTTTGAGACTTTGACAAAATAATTCCAAAGTATACTTGGAAGGAAAACAAAATATGTTAAAAAATAACCATAAAACTATCTACAGAAGAAGAGTAATACAGAGAGGCTAGCAACTGTAAAATATTAAAACATATTTCTTGGGTAGAAATAGTCAAGCAGTATTATATAGCTAGAAAGATATCAGTAAATGAACCAGATTTAGATCTACTCGGATTGAAATTTTTTTAATATGATAAATTTCAAGTCAGTGACTAAAAGTTGAATTATTTTGTAGATGGCTGAATTAGGTTGTTGTATAGTTGCTCAGTCGTGTCTGACTCTTTTGCAACCCCATGGCCTGTAGCCCGCCAGGCTCCTCCGTCCTCGGGATTTCCCAGGCAAGAATACTGGAGTGAGTTGCCCTTTCCTTCTCCAGAGGATATTCCTGACCCAGGGAATCTAACCTGTGTCTCCTGCATTGGCAGGTGAATTTCTTACCACTGAACCACATAGGAAATCTGATTGAATCAGGGCACACATGCAAATCCAAGAACGAATATTCCTTAAATCTCTGTTCTTTAAGTGCCTTCTGAACCTCACGCTAGTCCATGGCTTGGATTAACAATTGACAAACAAGAAATGAATCACCGAATCTTTCTTCTTTTCTCTTCCTTTCTTTTTACTATTCTTTCATTTTCTTACCTATTGTCTATGTATCTATCTGTGTATCCATGTATGTAGCTATTTATCTACCTATCTATCCATCTAAACCTTTGTGTTTGTATACATACTAATAAAAGGACATCCTCTGTTATTAATAAGTGTGGTTGAGTGGTAAGTTACAGGTGATTTTCAAATTGAATTTTATTCTTTCGTGCTTTGTATAAATTAGAAAAATAATGGTTATTTTCATTTTCAGAGAAAATGTGAAAAATGCCTTTCCCTGATTTCGGCACATAACAGGTGCTTGGTAATGGATCATTTATTTGTCTGTTATTTTGAGCGTGCACGTGTGTGTGCTGTCACTTTATCTCTATCACTGAGTCTCCATCTTCCTCCTCCATCGTACCACATCCTTTCTTTTCCCCTTCACACTATCTTTGTCTCTGTAGATGTCTTTCTATATCCTTCAGAATTGTCATATTTTCCCCAAAACGTTCACCTGGTGTTTGGAGTTGGATCAAGAAAGAGAGTTACACACAGAGCGTGAGTGAGCAGGCATTTTCATGGGGAAGAAAGAGCATGACTTACCCATGGAGAATGGGATGAAGACTTCCGGCTTCCTGAAGTTGCCCTGCGCATCCAGGGAGTGGCCAGGATAGAAGGTATTTGGCTTCTCAAAGTGGCGTGGGTCTTGGAGGGCAGAGCTCAGGACGGGGTACACGGTAATGCCCTAAGAGGTATTAAAAACAAGTGGAATCGTCAGTTCATCAGTTCAGTCGCTCAGTGGTGTTTGACTCTTTGTGACCCCATGGACATTAGGGCCTCCAAGTCCATCACCAACTCCCAGAGCTTACTCAAACTCATCTCCACTGAGTTGGTGATGCTTTTCAACCATCTCATCTTCTGTCATCCCCTTCTCCTCCTGCCCTCACTCTTTCCCAACATCACGGTCTTTTACAATGAGACAGCTCTTTGCATCAGGTGGCCAAAGTATTGGAGTTTCAGCTTCAACAGCAGTCCTTCCAATGAACACTCAGGACTGATTTCGATTAGAATGGACTGGTTGGATTGCCTCGCAGTCCAAGGGACTCTCAAGAGTCTTCTCCAACACCACAGTTCAAAAGAATCAATTCCTCAAAGCTCAGCTTTCTTTATAGTCCAACTCTCACATCCATACATGACAACTGGAAAAACTGTAGCTTTGACTAGATGGACCTTTGTTGACAAAGTAATGTCTCTGCTTTTTAATATGCTATCTAGGTTGGTCATAGCTTTTCTTCCAAGGAGCAAATGTCTTTTAATTTCATGGCTGCAATCACCATCCACAGTGATTTTGGAGCCCAGAAAAATAAAGTCTGACACTGTTTCCACTGTTTCCCCATCTATTCGCCATGAAGTGATGGGACCGGATGCCATGATCTTAGTTTTCTGAATGTTGAGCTTTAAGCCAACTTTTTCCTCTCCTCTTTCACTTTCATCAAGAGGCTTTTTAGTTCTTCTTCACTTTCTGCCATAAGGGTGGTGTCATCTGCATAACTGAAGTTATTGATATTTCTCACAGCCATCTTGATTCCAACTTGTGCTTCCTCCACCCCAGCGTTTCTCATGATGTACTCTGCATATAAGTTAAATAAGCAGGGTGGCAATATACAGCCTTGACATACTCCTTTTCCTGTTTGGAACCAGTCTGTTGTTCCATGTCCAGTTCTAACTATTGCTTCCTAACCTGCATACAGATTTCTCAAAGAGGCGGGTCAGGTGGCCTGGTATTCCTATCTCTTTAAGAATTTTCCACAGTTTATTGTGATCCACACAGTAAAAGTCAATAAAGCAGAAATAGAAGTTTTTCTGGAACTCTCTTGCTCTTTTGATGATCCAATGGATGTTGGCAGTTTGATCTCTGGTTCCTCTGCCTTTTCTAAAACCAGCTTGAACATCAGGAAGTTCACGGTTCACGTATTGTTGAAGCCTGGCTTGGAGAATTTTGAGCATTACTTTACTAGCGTGTGAGATGAGTGCAATTGTGCGGTAGTGTGAGCATTCTTTGGCATTGCCTTTCTTTGGGATTGGAATGAAAACGGACCTTTTCCAGTCCTGTGCCCACTGCTGAGTTTTCCAAATTTGCTGGCATATTGAGTGCAGCATTTCACAGCATCATCTTTCAGGATTTGAAATTGCTCAACTGGAATTCCATCACCTCCACTAGCTTTGTTCGTAGTGATGCTTCCTAAGGCCCACTTGACTTCACATTCCAGGATGTCTGGCTCTAGGTGAATGATCACACCATCGTGATTATCTGCATCGTGAAGATCTTTTTTGGACAGTTCTTCTGTGTATTCTTTCCACCTTTTCCTAATATCTTCTGTTTCTGTTAGGTCCATACCATTTCTGTCCTTTATTGAGCCCATATTTGTCTGAGTGTTCCCTTGGTATCTCTGCTTTTCTTGAAGGGATCTCTAGTCTTTCCCATTCTATTGTTTTCCTCTATTTCTTTGCACTGATCACTGAGGGAGGCTTTTTTATCTCTCCTTGCTATTCTTTGGAATTCTGCATTCAAATGGGAATATCTTTCCTTTTCTCCTTTGCTTTTCACTTCTCTTCTTTTCACAGCTATTTGTAAGGCCTCCTCAGATAGCCATTTTGCTTTTTTTGCATTTCTTTTCCATGGGGTCTCCTGTACAATGTCACAAACCTCCATCCATAGTTCATCAGGAGCTCTGTCTATCAGATCCAGTCACTTAAATCTATTTCTCACTTCCACTGTGTAATCATTAGGGACTTGATTTAGGTCATATCCGGGGAAGGCAATGGCACCCCACCCCAGTACTTTTGCCTGGAAAATTCCATGGACAGAGGAGCCTGGTAGGTTCCAGTCCATGGGGTCGCTAAGAGTCAGACACGACTGAGCAACTTCACTTTCACTTTTCACTTTCATGCATTGGAGAAGGAAATGGCAACCCACTCCAGTGTTCTTGCCTGGAGAATCCCAGGGACGGGGGAGCCTGACAGGCTGCCGTCTATGGGGTCGCACAGAGTCGGACACGACTGAAGTGACTTAGCTTAGGTCATATCTGAATGTCTAGTGGTTTTCCCTACTTTCTTCAATTTCAGTCTGAATTTGGCAATAAAGAGTTCATGATCTGAGCTACAGTCAGCTCTTGGTCTTCTTTTTGCTGACTGTATAAAGCTTCTCCATCTTTGATGGCAAAGAATATAATCAATCTGATTTCAGTGTTGACAATCTGGCAATGTCCATGTATAGAGTCTTCTCTTGTGTTGTTGGAAGAGGGTGTTTGCATTCTCTTGGCAAAACGCTATGAGCCTTTGTCCTGCTTCATTCTGTACTCCAAAGACAAATTTGCCTGTTACTCCAGGTGTTTCTTGATTTCCTGCTTTTGCATTCCAGTCCTCTATAATGAAAAGGACATCTTTTTTGGGTGTTAGTTCTAGAAGGTCTTGTAGGTCTTCATAGAACCGTTCAAATTCCGCTTCTTCAGCATTGCTGGTCGGGGCATAGGCTTGGATTACTGTGATATTGAATGGTTTGCCTTGGAAATGAACAGAGATCCTTCTGTCTTTTGAGACTGCATCCAAGTACTGCATTTTGGACCTTTTTGTTGACCATGATGGTTGCTCCATTTCTTCTAAGGGATTCTTGCCCACAGTAGTAGATATAATAGTCATCTGAGTCAAATTCACCCATTCCAGTCCATTTTAGTTTGCTGATTCCTAAAATGTCAACATTCACTCTTGCCATCTCCTGTTTGATCACTTGCAATTTGCCCTGATTCATGGACCTAACATTCCAGGTTCCTAGTGGAGGTGATGGAATTCCAGTTGAGCTATTTCAAATCCTGAAAGATGATGCTGTGAAAGTGCTTCACTCAATATGCCAGCAAATTTGGAAAACTCAGCAGTGGCCTCAGGACTGGAAAAGGTCAGTTTTCATCCCAATCCTAAAGAAAGGCAATGCCAAAGAATGCTCAAACTACCACACAATTGCACTCATCTCACATGCTAGTAAGGTAAGGCTTAAAATTCTCCAAGCGAGGCTTCAGCAATATGTGAACCATGAACTTCCAGATGTTCAAGCTGGTTTTAGAAAAGGCAGAGGAATGAGAGATCAAACTGCCAACATCCATTGGATCATCAAAAAAGCAAGAGAGTTCCAGAAAAGCATCTATTTCTGCTTTATTGACTTTTACTGTGTGGATCACAATAAACTGTGGAAAATTCTGAAAGAGATGGGAATACCAGACCACCTGACCTGCCTCTTGAGAAACCTGTATACAGGTCAGGAAGCAACAGTTAGAACTGGACATGGAACAACAGACTGGTTCCAAATAGGAAAAGGAGTACATCAAGGCTGTATATTGTCACCCTGCTTATTTAACTTATATGCAGAGTACATCATGAGAAACTCTGGGCTGGAGGAAGCAGAAGCTGGAATCAAGATTGGCGGGAGAAATATCAATAACCTCAGATATGCAGATGACACCACCCTTATGGCAGAAAGTGAAGAAGAACTAAAGAGCCTCTTGATGAAAGTGAAAGAGGAGAGTGAAAAAGTTGGCTCAAAGCTCAACATTCAGAAAACTTAAGATCATGGTATCCAGTCCCATCACTTCATGGTGAATAGATGGGGAAACAGTGGCTGACTTTATTTTTCTGGGCTCCAAAATCCCTGCAGATGGTGATTGCAGCCATGAAATTAAAAGACGCTTGCTCCTTGGAAGAAAAGTTATGACCAACCTAGACAGCATATTAAAAAGCAGAGACATTACTTTGTCAACAAAGGTTCGTCTAGTCAAGGCTATGGTTTTTCCAGTTGTCATGTATGGATGTGAGAGTTGGACTATAAAGAAAGCTGAGCACCAAAGAATTGAAGCTTTTGAACTGTGGTGTTGGAGAAGACTCTTGAGAGTCCCCTGGACTGCAAGGAGATCCAACCAGTCCATCCTAAAGGAGATCAGTCCTGGGTGTTCACGGAAGGACTGTTGTTGAAGCTGAAACTCCAGTACTTTGGCCACCTTATGCGAAGAGCTGACTCATTGCAAAAGACCCTGATGCTGGCAAAGATTGAGAGCAGGAGGAGAAGGGGACAACAGAGAATGAGATGGTTGGATGGCATCACCAACTCAATGTACATGATTTGGGTGGACTCCGGGAGTTGGTGATGGACAGGGAGGCCTGGTGTGCTGTGGTTAATGGGGTCACAAAGATTCGGACACGAATGAGCGACTGAACTGAACTGATGCAATATTGCTCTTTACAACATCGGACCTTGCTTCCCTCACCAGTCACATCCACAACTGGTTGTTGTTTTTGCTTTGGTTCTGTCTCTTCATTCTTTTTGGATTATTTCTCTACTGATCTTTAGTAGCATATTGGGCACCTACTGACCTGGGGAGTTCTTCTTACAGTGTTCTATCTTTTTGCCTTTTCATACTGTTTATTGGGCTTTCAAGGCAAGAATAAGTGGTTTACCATTCTTTTCTCCAGTGGACTTCATTTTGTCAGAACTCTCCACCATGACCCATCCATCTAGGATGGCCATAGATGGCATGGCTCATAGTTTCATTGCGTTAGACAAGGCTGTGGTCCATGTGATTAGATTGGTTACTTTTCTGTGATTGTGGTTTCAGTCTGTCTGCCCTCCAATGCCCTCTCCCAGCACATACCATCTTACTGGGGTTTCTCTGACCTTGGATCCAAGTGACCATTAACAAAGAGTGGCTGAATCTATTAATGTGCCTCCGCAGCTGATAATGAGCTTCATCCTCTGTGTGGCTCTATAGTTGGTGGCAGGAATGTTTAAATGACTCTCCCCCATTTGGTTGCTAGTGTCCCACCCCTCCAGGTATCCTTACCAACCACCCTGATCCCTCATCCCCAAGACCCCTTGGTCTACATTATAATCCATTAACTAAAAGGTTCACATCTGACAGCAGAGCCCTATAAAGAGCTGACTCCAAGACTGGGGCCAGAATATAACCTCATGGGTGTTGGTCATTGGGTGATTCAAAACTGTGGATATCATCTCTAGGTACACCTATGCTCAGCAACATAAGCTCCCACAAAAAAAATGAATTATAACCATAGGCATTGACCTGAACAATATATCCACAGCAAACTGTTATATTAAAAAAAGAAAGGCACACTCACATACACACACACACACACACACACAAATTGCAAATTGTGCTAGATGCATAGAAAGACAAGGTCACTCAGTTGCAAAGTGACTGTCACAGTATGAGCCAATTGTTGTGTGTATGGATATATATAAACACATGGATTCATATAAACATTAAGAAGAAATTATTTTAAAAGATTTTAAAAAACCAACTCTACTGTATAACAAGCTTCAAAAGTATATTCTATTTTCTCCAGCAAACCTAATATCTTGTAAAGGCAATAAATATGACTGAACAAAAGAAAGAAGACTTCAGTATGTTTGTAAAATCTCTTCTCTTCCATAGAAATCTGGAAATGAAAATTCTTATCATAGTCCAACAATCAGATATGAACCATAGGATTGGAGGCAAACAGCACCTACAATCAAGATTTGTGACCCTGATGTTCTCACCTTAGGGAGGTAATATCCTCGGAAGTGAGTGTCCTTGATGACAGAGTGGGGGACACCAACAGGGACTAGGTCACTGAATCTCTGAATCTCATGGATGACGGGATCTGTATAGGGCATTTTTGCCCGATCTTCCAGAGCTGGGAGACGGTGTGCACCAATCACTCTGTCGATTTCTGCCTGGACTTTCTCTGAGAACAGTTCAGGTGGGAGGAGGGTATGTCAATAAATGCCCATAACAGTGGACTCAACCAAATGACCTGAAAATGACCTGCAGACTGATTAGAGGGTCTTGTAAATTCTTTTCTAAGATATTGGGTTATCATTCCTCTCAATGAAAGCATCAAAAAAGAAAGTTAGAAACTTGTTTGTGAAGGAGTCTTATCTGTTATTTCTACTCTAGTTATGAGTTATGACAGGGGGTAACTTGGGTAAGGATGGGTGGGTGGAAATTGATTCAACACTTAACAGTGTTTTTTGCTTTTCCAACTAAAAATGAGTTGTAGCTGAAACTGGTGTCATCTCCTTTTGTCTCACTCATGCACTATGTGATTTTAGATTAAGTCATTTCCTCAGGCTGGCCTTAAATTCATTCTTATGAAACAATGGAGTTTGATGAGGTGAGAGTTTCTCCAAGTCTGATCTGCAGACATCAACATGAGAACCAATGAAGGTGCTTTTTAATTAGTTGTAATTTGGCAATATATATTAAAAAGTCAAGTTCTTAGTCCACCTCAAAGAGTAGTTGGCAAGAATCTTGTACTTTAGTAGACAGCAAGATGCACTGTAAAAGGTAATGCTTTACGTCAGGAGCAGTCTTTGAAAACCAGAAGGCACCTTACCATCACTCAGGGCAGATTGCAAAACACTTCATAAGTACAAACACCTTCTACACCAGACAGTGTTTGCCTGCATGAAAAATTCTTTATAAAGTAAATCCTAAAGTGCTTTGTCAACTTTAAAGAGCTTTGTCTCTAGTAAACTTTTATTACAAGTTACAAATGCCAATATGCTGTGCTTAGTTGCTCAGTCACATATGACTCCTTGCAATCCCATGGACTATAGCCCACCAGACTCCTCTGTTCATGAGGATTCTCCAGGCAAGAATATTGGAGTGGGTTGCTATGCCCTCCTCCAGAGGATCTTCCCAACACAGGGATCCAACCCAAGTCTTCCCCATTGCAGGAGGATTCTTTACCAGCTAAGCTACCAGGGAAGCCCTTGGGGTGGTTTCCATCCCCCTGCCCCCAGATCCTCAGGACAGAAGTTATGTGTCTTAGCCTATCAGCCTTCCAGCATGGCCTTAGAGACCCTCATTCCTCCTCTGCCCCCACCTCCCATAAGCCCAACTCACCTAAGACATCAGGGTTCTTAAGAAGGAGTAGAAACCCAAAGCAGAGTGTAGAGCTGGAGGTCTCTGTACCAGCAAAGAACAGTGAGAGCACCGTGTGAACAAGATTCTTCTGGTGAAACTCACTCTCAGGATCTAAGCGCTCCTAGAGATGGAGATGGGTGATTCTTAACATTTTTCCCCTGCAGAAATTCCCAGTTTCTGAGTCTTATCTCCCTACCAACACCGTGTTCCTCTGTGCCAGTTATTCTTTTTCTTGAAACTTTTTTTTTTCTAATCAAGGCCAAAAAGATACCAAAAGGATGAGCTCCAGAGTGAAAGTGCCTGGACTTCAAATTCTGGCCCTAACATTTACCAGCTGTGTGTATTTGGGCAAGGAATATAACCTCTTGGTGCCTTAGCACATCCTTATGGAGTTACTTTGATAATGTATGATAAGCTCAATGAAAGTTAGAGGTTAATTTGTTGATGTCATTGCTGTTGTTGATTTTCTCTGTCCTTGGGTGTCATTGCACTCCCGATTGGCCTTTGCAGCTTACATTCCAGGGATATTGCTGAACATATTTAGCAACTAGTAGGCACTTGCCAGAACAGACATTGGTCTCAATCAGTTAGAACAGATGTGGGCTTCTGACTAATCAAACAGACTCAGTTCTGTGTCTCAGAATTGGGGGAAGGAGTGAGATCCATCTCAGAGTAAGCTTACTGGGCCACATGTTAACTCCTTGGTCTTAATCTCTTTAAAAGCATTCCAGAAGGAAGGCTTGGAGAGGATTAGGAAGGAATAGAGGGGAGGGATTGGACCATGGACTGCTTGCTAATCCTTAGGGAAGTATTTCAACATTTAAAGAACACATACATCCCACACAAAGATACTAGCTCAACGTCAGTAGTGTGTCCATCACTCTCTTTCTGGCTCCCCCAGGGCAGCCCTTGCCTTGTCCATATTTAACAACTGGTATGGCTCTTGCCAGACCAATCAGAACAGACATTGGTCTTTATCAATCTGAATATACATGTAGCTTGACCTATCAGAACAGACTTGACTTTGTCACAGCTGGGGGAAGGAGTGAGCTGTGTCTCAGAGACAGCTTACTGGACACATGTTAACTGCTTAGTTACCAGCTCTTTAAAGGCTGTTGGGAGGAAGGCTTGGAGAGGCATAGGGAAAAATGGTGGAGGATTATGGATCTTGGCTTTCTTGCTAATCCTTAGGGAACTACTTCAATGTTTAAAGAACACGTACATCGCACCCAAAGATGAGATGGGTTCAATGTCAGTACAGTTTCCATCGCTCTGTTTCCCATCCCCAACGCATATCTGGCACAGGTCTTGCCTTGTCCATGCGAAGCAGGAAAGAATCAATGAAGTCCTTAGGGCCACTGGGATCTAGCATCTTCTGGTGCCTCTCCATGTTCTCAGTGATAAAATCTTTCACTTCTTCAATCATGCTGTACAAGCGGGTGTGTGTGCCAGGAAAGTGTTTCAAGATGCCTGGGAAGATTTCAAACACCTACAGGGCAGCGGACAAGGTGCAGAACCCATTGTATTCACTTGGCTGGTTCTGTGAGTGTTGATGCTCTGAGCTGCACACGTAGCAACATCTAAAGGGCATCGTTCACCCTGTGGACTTGGAGAGTGTGCCTCCCAACTGAATGTGCATGCGCACACTCATACACACACTCACACAAACACACACACAAACAGTGGTGCATGGACCTCTGCACCCAGCCCCAGTCACTCTCACATCTACTGAGGTTCCTTCTCTCGAAGCCCATCCTGTCCAAAGTCTGATTCAGACCCCCAAACTGATGGATGGTCTCACCTGGGAGAGCCACTAAGCCTTCCATGTTTAGTGTTCAGGACAGAAAGTATCTGATCTCTTCCTGGGGTCCACCACCCTAATTGCTGGCCCACTATGCAGTTGATGACTCACCTGGGTATAGAAGGAGCAGAGAATGATGAAGATTTCATTAAGTAAATGTAGCAGCTGTAATAGTCTAGGGTCCTGGTAATTAAAGCGCTCACCAAAGACAATGGAGCAGATTATGTTGGCGGTGATGGAGTTAAAGAGGAAATGAGGATCCAGGTAGGCCCCTGAGGAGAGAGGTCTGTCATGGGGGGAGGGGTCCCCTGCACAGTCCTTCTGGTTGGCTCTGACCTGACTGGTGCCATCTCATCCTAGCTTCTTTGATTAGTTTCTTTGTCTTTCTCTTGGCTGACTGGGCTTTCATTGGGTATCTAAGATTTTCTTTCTGAAAGTCTTCACCTCTGAGTCTCTTGTTGCTTTTCTTGTTCTATGTCTTGGGCTGACTTTCTCTGGTCTTTTCATTCACTCTTTCTTTCAGACTCACTCCTTTTTCTCTGTTCTCTTGCCACATTTTTGTAGCCCCTCTCCTTAACCTCATTGACATTCTGTGTTCCCCTGACTTTAATAACTCCCTACTCCCTTTACTTTTTGCTTTCTCTTTTTCTTGCAGCTTCTGTTCCTAGATTTATTGTGTCAGCTTCTCCATATCTCTCTGTCTTGCTTTTGCTGTGTTTCTCTCTGTCGGTGCTCTCTGTGCTTCTGTCTACTTTCTCTGCCTCTCCCTCTGTCTTTGCTAGTCTGTCTCTCTCTCTGTTTTCCCTCATTCTCTTTCTCTTCTTCTGTCTCTATCTCCTTCTCCTCTCTTTATCTGAACCTGTTTCTGCTTCTCTCTGTCTTTGTCTCTGGATCTCTCTTTATCAGTCACATGCCCTCTCCCTCTCTCTCACCCCATCTCATCCCCACCTCCACCCAGCCTGCACTCACCCTGGGATTTCTGAAGCTCCTCCACCAGACACTGAGCCTCCTCCTTGATTCGTTCCTCAATACTCCGCTTCCCCATCCCAAAGTCCTTCATGGTGGTCACAGAGAATCGCCGTAGAACCTTCCATGACTTTCCATTGGCAAAGCTCACACCTGATGGTGGGGTGTGGAGGGAAGGTTGAGAAGACACATGGGATGTTCCCTCCTCCCCTCCCTAATCCTCACCCTCGTCCCCTACTCACCTGTTCCCTGGAAGACAGGGTCAATGATGGCGATGTGCCCTCGGCCAGAGAATGCCTCGGCCTGATCCACCAGAGCCTCCTTCATTGCTTCGTACCCCCACAGGATGACAGCAGGCCGAGACCCCAGATAGATGGTAAAGACATCCCCATATTTCTCCCGCAGCTGTGGGGGCAGAGTCCAGGTCTCACTCTCTGACTCAAGAGAAGGATCTCCACCTCACCCCTGGATCACACCTCCCAGTTAGCCTACCCTGCAGGCTGCAGCCCCATCAGGGAAGAGCAAAGACTGGAACTCTATGGTTTCCTCCGAACCTCACATATATCACCTGATCCCAAGCATCCGCCTCTGTTGACTTTACCCTGAGCCCTCCCAGCTTTGCTTTTAAGAATTACAGAGGGCATGGTCCTAAGATGGTGGAGGAATAGGACAGGGAGACCACTTTCTCCCTGACAAATTCATCAAAAGAACATTTGAATGCTGAGAAAATTTCTGAACGCTGGCAGAAGACATCAGGCACCCAGAAAGGCAGCTCATTGTCTTCAAAAGGAGGTAGGACAAAATATAAAAGATAAAAATAGAGACAGAAGAGTTAGGGATGGAGACCCATCCCAGAAAGGGAGTCTTAAAAGAGAAGTTTCCAAGCACCAGGAAACCCTCTCACCGGCGGGTCTTTGGGGAGTTTTGGAATCTCAGAGGGCAACATAACCAGGAGGGAAAATAAATAAATAAAACCTACAGATTATGTGTCTAATGGCAACTCCTAGCAGAGAAATAGCCCAGATGCTCGCATCCACCATCAACAAGCAGGGGCTGAACAGGGAGGCATGGGCTGCATTGCTTAGGGTAAGGACCGGGCCTGAATGCCCTGAGGGCAGTCTGAGGGAGCTAATGTGAGATAGCAACCCAAACTGTGGGATAGCCAGAGGGAGAGTGAGGGGAAAAAGAGAGAGAGAGAACTATCCCACAAAAAAGCTCTAACATAAGGCACTGCAGGGCCTGCTCACAGAACAAGGGACTAAGCTAATGCCAGAGGAGAGCTAGCCAGCTGTGGACCGGCCCATCCCCTGCCGGAGGCAGGGAGGCAGGCAGGTGGCAGCCAGAGCTGGAAAGGGGCAATCTTGGCCCCAGAGATGGCATCCTCTACCAAACTGCAAGCAGGCTCCCAGTTGCTCACCAAGACTTCTGGGATTCTGGACAGTTGACATCCACTGGGAGAGTCTCAGCCATAGATCAGCTCCCCAGAAGAGACACACAGTACACCTGAGATGGTGTGCCTGCTGTGTACCCAGGAAACCAAGTGGCTGGGACGGGGGAGGCAATAAGACACACCCACTACCTGGGGAGAGTGCGCTCTCCAAGCACCTGGTCCCTGAGCTGCTCGGACCTGGGAAGGGCACAAAACGCAGGCCCAATCGAGTCTGCACCTTTGTGGAGTACTTGAGAACCTGAACCTGGGAAGCTTAGACCTGGGAAGTGCACACAACCCAGGGCCCACTTTAGACAGTTCCCCTGCAGAGCCTGAGCTCTTTAGCAGTGTAGACTGGAGTCTGAGCAGTGTAGACTGGGAAAGCACACATGCCATGAGCAGGAGCAAACACAGTGTGGCCGAGATACTGCAAGCACTCCCCACACACGCCAGTGATATTTCTTTGCAGTGTTCCTCCCTCCCCACAGCACGATTGAATAAGTGAGCCTAAATAAGTGATCACCTTCACTCCCTTGTGTCAGGGCAGAAATTAGACACTGAATAGACCTGCAAACAGAAGAAGCCAAAATAAACAGAGGGAACTGCTTTGGAAGTGACAGGTGCAACAGATTAAAGCCCTGTAGATAACCCAACTACATTGGAAGAGCCTATAGTAGAGTATAAGCTGAAGCAAGAAACTATCTGAGACTGAACTGACCCCACACTGCCCACAACAGCTCCAGAGAAATTCCTAGATATATTTTTACTATTATCATTTTTTTTAATTTTTTTAAATTAAAAAAATTTTTAAGTCCTATATTACTCCTTTAATATTCATTTTTATAATCTACTATTACCTTTTAAAAAGACCCTATTTTTGGAGCAAACTTCATATATATATTTTATAATTTTTGTGATTTTGATTTGTTTTTTTAATATTGTATTTTTGAGAGTCTAACCTCTACTCTGGATTTTTAATCTTTGCTTTTTGATATTTGTTATCAATTTTGTACCTTTAAGAATCCAATCTTCAGCACCCATTTTTACTTAGGAGTGTGATTAATGGCTTGATTACTCTCTCCCCCTTTTGACTCTCTTTTCTCTCTCCCAGGTTACCTCTATCTCCTCCCTTCCCCTTCTGTTCTCTACCCAACTCTGTGAATCTCTTTGTGTGTTCCAGGCTGTGGAAAACACTTAGGGAACTGATTACTGCCTAGATCTGTCCCTCTCCTTTTGATTCCCCCTCTTCTCCTGGTCACCTCTATCTCCTTCCTCCCTCTTCTCTTCTCTGTGTAACTCTGTGAACCTCTCTAAAGGTTCCAGACTATGGAGAGCACATAGGAAATTGATTACTAGCTAGATTGCTCTCTCCCCTTTTGATTCCCCTCTTCTCCTCCTGGTCACCTCTATCTCCCTCCTCCCTCTTCTCTTCTCCATGTAAGTCTGTGAACGTCTCTGGGTGTTCCTCACTGTGGAGAATCTTTTCACCATTAACCTAGATGTTTTATCATCAGTGCTGTATGGATGGAGAAGTCTTGAGGCTACTGTAAGAATAAGACTGATACCAGAGGCAGGAGGCTTAAGCCTAAAACCTGAGAACACCAGAGAACTCCTGACTCAGGGAACATTAATCGATAAGAGCTCATCCAAAAGCCTCCATACCTACACTGAACCAAGCACCACCCAAGAGCCAACAAGTTCCAGAGTAAGACATAACATGCAAATTCGACCACAATGCAGGAACATAGTCCCTGAGCGTCAATATACAGGAGGCCCAAAGTCACACCAAACCCATAAACATCTCAAAACTCGCTACTGGACACTTCATTGCACTCCAGAGAGAAGAAATCCAGCTCCACCCATCAGAACACTGACGCAAGCTTCCCTAACCAGGAAACCTTGACAAACCACTCGCCCAACCCCACGACAGGGAGGAATCTCCACAATAAAGAGGAACCACAAACTGCCAGAATACAGAAAGGCCACCCCAAACACAGCAATCTAAACAAGATGAAAAGGCAGAGAAATGCTCAACAGGTAAAGGAACAGGATAAATACCCACCAAACCAAACAAAATAGGAGGAGAAAGGGAGTCTACCTGAAAAAGAATTCAGAATAATGATAGTAAAAATGATCCAAAATCTTGAAAACAAAATGGAGTTACAGATAAATAGCCTGGAGACAAGGATTAAGAAGATGAAAGAAATGTTTAACAAGGACCTAGAAGAAATAATGGTTTTAGTGTATTTGCCCTCTGATGCCCTCTTTCAAGACCTACTGTCTTACTCGGGTTTCTCTTACCTTGGGCGTGGGGTATCTCATCCCGGCTGCTCCTGGCTGCTCCCGGCCAGCAAAGCACAGCCATCGCACCTTACCTTGGACGAGGGGGTCTCTCCTCACCGCCGCCCTTCCTGACCTCGGTCGTGGGGTAGCTCTTCTCGGCCGTGCTTAGTGCGCTGGCCCTCACTGCCGTCCTTCCTCGGTCGTGGGGTAGCTCCTCTCGGCCGCGCTCTTAGTGCGCGATGCAGCCGGCGGGGCGCTCTTAGTGCGCGATGGCGCGAGCCGGCGGGGCGCTCTTAGTGCGCGACGCAGCCGGCGGGGCGCTCTTAGTGCGCGACGCAGCCGGCGGGGCGCTCTTAAATGGCGCGCCGGTCGCGGGCAGGCGAGGTCGCTCTTAAATGGCGCGCCGGTCGCGGGCAGTAAGACAGTAGGTCTTGAAAGAGGGCATCAGAGGGCAAATACACTAAAACCATTCTCACAGATAACTAGTCAGTCTAATCACACAAGGACCACACCCTTGTCTAACTCAATGAGATTAAGCCATGCCCGAGGGGCAACTTGGGATGGGCGGGTCATGGTGGAGAGATATGACAGGGTGTGGTCCGCTGGAGAAGGGAATGGCAAACCACTTCAGTATTCTTGCCTTGAGAACCCCATGAACAGTATGAAAAGACAAAATGATAGGATACTGAAAGAGAAACTCCCCAGGTCAGTAGGGGCCCAATATGCTACTGGAGATCAGTGGAGAAATAACTCCAGAAAGAATGAAAGGATGGAGCCAAAACAAAAAGAATATTCAGCTGTAGGTGTGTCTGGTGATAGAAGCAAAGTCCGATGCTGTAAAGAGCAATATTGCATAGGAACCTGGAATGTCAGGTCCATGAATCAAGGCAAATTGGAAGTGGTCAAACAAGAGATGGCAAGAGTGAATGTTGACATTCTAGGAATTGGCGAACTAAAATGGACTGGAATGGGTGAATTTAACTCGGATGACCATTATATCTACTACTGTGGGCAGGAATCCCTCAGAAGAAATGGAGTGGCCATCATGGTCAACAAAAGAGTCCGAAATGCAGTACTTGGATGCAATCTCAAAAACGATAGAATGATCTCTGTTCGTTTCCAAGGCAAACCATTCAATGTCACAGTAATCCAAGTCTATGCCCCAACCAGTAACGCTGAAGAAGCTGAAGTTGAAAGGTTCTATGAAGACCTACAAGACCTTTTAGAACTAACACCCAAAAAGATGTCCTTTTCATTATAGGGGACTGGAATGCAAAAGTAGGAAGTCAAGAAACACCTGGAGTAACAGGCAAATTTGGCCTTGGAATACGGAATGAAGCAGGGCAAAGACTAATAGAGTTTTGCCAAGAAAATGCACTGGTCATAGCAAATACCCTCTTCCAACAACACAAGAGAAGACTCTATACATGGACATCACCAGATGGTCAACACCGAAATCAGATCGATTATATTCTTTGCAGCCAAAGATGGAGAAGCTCTATACAATCAGCAAAAACAAGACCAGGAGCTGACTGTGGCTCGGACCATGAACTCCTTATTGCCAAATTCAGACTGAAATTGAAGAGAGTAGAGAAAACTACTGGACCATTCAGGTATGACCTAAATCAAATCCCTTATGATTATACAGTGGAAGTGAGAAATAGATTTAAGGGCCTAGATCTGATAGATAGAGTGCCTGATGAAGTATGGAATGAGGTTCGTGACATTGTACAGGAGACAGGGATCAAGACCATCCCCATGGAAAAGAAATGCAAAAAAGCAAAATGGCTGTCTGGGGAGGCCTTACAAATAGCTGTGAAAAGAAGAGAAGCGAAAAGCAAAGGAGAAAAGGAAAGATATAAACATCTAAATGCAGAGTTCCAAAGAATAGCAAGAAGAGATAAGAAAGCCTTCTTCAGTGATCAATGCAAAGAAATAGAGGAAAACAACAGAATGGGAAAGACTAAGGATCTCTTCAAGAAAATCAGAGATACCAAATGAACATTTCATGCAAAGATGGGCACAATAAAGGACAGAGATGGTGTGGATCTAACAGAAGCAGAAGATATTAAGAAGAGGTGGCAAGAATACACAGAAGAACTGTACAAAAAAGAGCTTCAAGACCCAGATAATCACGATGGTATGATCACTGACCTAGAGCCAGACATCTTGGAATGTGAAGTCAAATGGGCCTTAGAAAGCATCACTACGAACAAAGCTAGTGGAGGTGATGGAATTCCAGTGGAGCTATTCCAAATCCTGAATGATGATGCTGTGAAAGTGCTACACTCAATATGCCAGCAAATTTGGAAGACTCAGCAGTGGCCACAAGATTGGAAAAGGTCAGTTTTCATCCCAATCCCAAAGAAAGGCAAAGCCAAGGAGTGCTCAAACTACCGAACAATTGCACTCATCTCACACGCTAGTAAAGTAATGCTCAAAATTCTCCAAGCCAGGCTTCAGCAATATGTGAACCGTGAACTTCCTGATGTTCAAGCTGGTTTTAGAAAAGGCCGAGGAACCAGAGATCAAATTGCCAACATCTGCTGGATCATGGAAAAAGCAAGAGAGTTCCAGAAAAACATCTATTTCTGCTTTATTGACTATGCCAAAGCCTTTGACTGTGTGGATCACAATAAACTATGGAAAATTCTGAAAGAGATGGGAATACCAGACCACCTGATCTGCCTCTTGAGAAATCTGTATGCAGGTCAGGAAGCAACAGTTAGAACTGGTCATGGAACAACAGACTGGTTCCAAATAGGAAAAGGAGTACGTCAAGGCTGCATATTGTCACCATGTTTATTTAACTTATATGCAGAGTACATCATGAGAAATGCTGGACTGGAAGAAACAGAAGTTGGAATCAAGATTGCTGGGAGAAATATCAATAACCTCAGATATGCAGATGATACCACCCTTATGGCAGAAAGTGAAGAGGGGCTAAAAAGCCTCTTGATGAAAGTGAAAGTGGAGAGTGAAAAGGTTGGCTTAAAGCTCAACATTCAGAAAACGAAGATCATGGCATCTGGTCCCATCACTGCATGGGAAATAGATGGGGAAACAGTGGAAACAGTGTCAGACTTTCTTTTTCTGGGCTCCAAAATCACTGCAGATGGTGACTGCAGCCATGAAATTAAAAGACGCTTGCTCCTTGGAAGGAAAGTTATGACCAACCTAGATAGCATATTCAAAAGCAGAGACATTACTTTACCAACAAAGGTTCGCCTAGTCAAGGCTATGGTCTTTCCTGTGGTCATGTACGGATGTGAGAGCTGGACTGTGAAGAAGGCTGAGCGCCGAAGAATTGATGCTTTTGAACCGTGGTGTTGGAGAAGACTCTTGAGAGTCCCTTGGACTGCAAGAAGATCCAACCAGTCCATTCTGAAGGAGATCAATCCTGGAATTTCTTTAGAAGGAATGATGCTAAAGCTGAAACTCCAGTATTTTGGCCACCTCATGCGAAGAGTTGACTCATTGGAGAAGACTCTGATGCTGGGAGGGATTGAGGGCAGGAGGAGAAGGGGACGACAGAGGATGAGATGGCTGGATGGCATCACTGACTCGATGGATGCGAGTCTGAGTGACCTCCGGGAGCTGGTGATGGACAGGGAGGCCTGGTGTGCTGCGGTTCATGGGGTCGCAAAGAGTCGGACACGACTGAGCGACTGATCTGATCTGAGAAGAAATAAAGAGAGTCAATCAATAATGAATAATGCAATAAATGAGATCAAAAACACTCTGGAGGGAACCAGCAGTAGAATAATGGAGGCAGAAGATAAGATAAGTGAGGTAGAAGATAGAATGGTAGAAATAAATGAAGCAGAGAGGAAAAAAGAAAAAAAGAATTAAAAGAAATGAGGACAACTTCAGCGACCTCTGGGACAATGTTAAATGCCCCAATATTCGAATCATAGGTGTCCCAGAAGAAGAAGACAAAAAGAAAGGCCATAATAAAATACTTGAGGAGTTAATAGTTGAAAACTTTCCTAAAATGGGAAAGGAAATAGTCACCCAAGCCCAAGAAACCCAGAGAGTCCCAAACAGGATAAACTCAAGGTAAACACCTCCAAGACACATATTAATCAAATTAACCAAGATCAAACACAAAGAACAAATATTAAAAGCAGTGAGGGAAAAGCAACAAATAACACACAAGGGGATTCCCATAAGAATAACAGCTGATCTTTCAATAGAAACTCTTGAGGCCAGAAGGGAATGGCAGGACATACTTAAAGTGATGAAAGAGAAAAACCTACAACTCAGATTACTGTACCCAGCAAGGATCACATTCAAATATGAAGGAGAAATCAAAAGCTTTACAGAGAAGCAAAAGCTGAGAGAATTCAGCACAACCAAACCAGCTCTTCAATAAATGCTAAAGGATCTTCTCTAGACAGGAAACACAGAAAGGGTGTATAAACTCAAACCCAAAACAACAAAGTAAATGGCAATGGGATCATACTTATCAATAATTACCTTAAATGTAAATGGGTTGAATGCCCCAACCAAAATACAAAGACTGGCTGAATGGATGCAAAAACAAGACCTCTGTATATGCTGTCTACAAGAGACCCACCTCAAAACAAGGCACACATACAGGTTGAAAGTGAAGGGCTGGAAAAAGATATTTCACGCAAATGGAGACCAAAAGGAAGCAGAAGTAGCAATACTCATATCAGATAAAATAGACTTTAAAATAAAGGCTGTGAAAAAGGACAAAAAAGGACACTACATAATGATCAAAGGATCAATCCAAGAAGATATAACAATTATAAATATATAGGCACCCAACATAAGAGCACTGCAATATGTAAGGCAAATGCTAAAAAGTATGAAAGGGGAAATTAACAATAACCCAGTAATATTGGGAGACTTTAATACCCCACTCACACTTATGGATAGACCAACTAAACAGAAAATTAATAAGGAAACACAAACTTTAAATGATACAATGGACCAGTTAGACCTAATTGATATCTATAGGACATTTCACCACAAAACAATGAATTTCACTTTTTTTCTCAAGTGCACACGGAACCTTCTCCAGGATAGATCACATCCTGGGCCATAAATCTAGCCTTAGTAAATTCAAAAAAATTGAAATCATTCCAAGAATCTTTTCTGACCACAATGCAGTAAGATTAGATGTCAATTACAGGAAAAAAAAAAAAACTATTAAAAATTCCAACATATGGAGGCTAAACAACACGCTTATGAATAACCAACAAATCACAAAAGAAATTGAAAAAGAAATTGAAAAAGAAATCAAAATATACACAGAAATGAATGAAAATGAAAACACAACAACACAAAACCCATGGGACACTGTAAAAGCAGTGCTAAGGGGAAGGTTCATAGCAGTACAGACTTACCTCAAGAAACAAGAAAAAAGTCAAATAAATAACCTAACTCTACACCTAAAGCAACTAGAAAAGGAAGAAATGAAGAACCCCAGGGTTAGTAGAAGAAAAAAATCTTTAAAATTAGGGCAGAAATAAATGCAAAAGAAACAAAAGAGGCCATAGCAAAAATCAACAAAGCTAAAAGCTGGTTCTTTGAGAAGATAAATAAATTGACAAACCATTAGCCAGACTTATCAAGAAACAAAGGGAGAAGAATCAAATCAACAAAATTAGAAATGAAAATGGAGATATTACAACAGACAACACAGAAATACAAAGGATCATAAGAGACCACTATCAGCAACTATATGCCAATAAAATGGACAACTTGGAAGAAATGGACAAATTTTAAGAAAAATATTAACTTTCCAAAACTGAACCAGGAAAAAATAGAAAATCTTAACAGACCCATCACAAGCACGGAAATCAAAACTGTAATCATAAATCTTCCAGCAAAAAAAAAAAAGCCCAGGACCAGACAGCTTCACAGCTGAATTCTACCAAAAATATGGAGAAGAGCTAACACCTATCCTACTCAAACTCTTCCATAAAATTGCAGAGGAAGGTAAACTTCCAAACTCATTCTATCAGGCCACCATCACCCTAATACCAAAACCTGACAAAGATGCCACAATAAAAGAAAACTATAGGCAATACCACTGATTAACATAGATGCAAAAATCCTTAACAAAATTCTAGCAAATAGAATCCAACAACATATTAAGAAGATCATACATCATGACTAAGTGGGCTTTATCCCAGGGATGCAAGGATTCTTTAATATCTTCAAATCAATCAATGTAATACACTACATTAACAAATTAAAAGATAAAAACCATATGACTATCTCAATAGATGCAGAGAATGCCTTTGACAAAATTCAACATCCATTTATGATAAAAAAAATAATAATAATAATAAACCTCCAGAAAGCAGGAATAGAAGGAACATACCTCAACATAATAAAAGCTGTATATGACAAACCCACAGCAAATATTATCCTCAATGGTGAAAAATTGAAAGCATTTTCCCTAAAGTCAGGAACAAGAAAAGGGTGCCCACTCTCACTACTATTATTCAACATAGTTTTGGAAGTTTTGGCCACAGCAATCAGAGCAGAAAAAGAAAGAAAAGGAATCCAGATTGGAAAAGAAGAAGTAAAACTCTCCCTGTTTGCAGATGACATGATCCTCTACATAGAAAACCTAAAGACTCCACCAGAAAATTACTAGAGCTAATCAATGAATATAGTAAAGTTGCAGGATATAAAATTAACACACAGAAACCCTTTGCACTAACAATGAGAAAACAGAGAGAGAAATTAAGGAAACAATTCCATTCACCATTGCAATAAAAAGAATAAAATACTAATATCTACCTAAAGAAACAAAAGACCTATATATAGAAAACTATAAAACACTGATGAAAGACATCAAAGAGGACACTAATAGATGGAGAAATATACCATGTCCATAGATTGGAAGAATCAATATAGTGAAAATGAGTATACTACTCAAAGCAATCTATAGATTCAATGCACTCTGTATCAAGCTACCAATGGTATTTTTCACAGAACTAGAACAAATAATTTCACAATTTGTATGGAAATACAAAAAACCTCGAATAGCCAAAGCAATCCTGAGAAAGAAGAATGGAACTGGAGGAATCAACCTATACTATAAAGCTACAGTCATCATGACAGTATGGTACCGGCACAAAGACAGAAATATAGATCAATGGAACAAAATAGAAAGCCCAGAGATAAATCCATGCACCTATAGACACCTTATCTTTGACAAAGGAGGCAAGAATATACAATGGAGAAAAGACAATCTCTTTAACAAGTGGTGCTGGAAAAACTGGTCAACCACTTGTAAAAGAATGAAACTAGAAGACTTTCTAACACCATACACAAAAATAAACTCATAATGGATTAAAGATCTAAATGTAAGACCAGAAACTATAAAACTCCTAGAGGAAAATATAAGCAAAACACTCTCTGACATAAATCGCAGCAGGGTCCTCTATGACCCACTTCCCAGAGTAATGGAAATAAAAGCAAAAATAAACAAATGGGACCTAATTAAACTTAAAAGCTTTTGTACAACGAAGGAAACTATAAGCAAGGTGAAAAGACAGCCTTCAGAATGGGAGAAAATAATAGCAAACGAAGCAACTGACAAAGAATTAATCTCAAAAATATACAAGCAGCTCGTGCAGCTCAATTCCACAAAAATAAACCACCTGATCAAAAAATGGGCCAAAGAACTAAACAGACATTTCTCCAAGGAAAACATACAGATGGCTAACAAGCACATGAAATGATGCTCAACATCATTCATTATCAGAGAAATGCAAATCAAAACCACTATGAGGTACCATATCACACCACTCAGAATGGCTGTTATCCAAAAATCTACAAATAAATGCTGGAGATAAGGGAACTCTCATACTGTTGGTGGGAATGGAAACTAGTACAGCAACTATGGAGAACAGTGTGTAGATTCCTTAAAAAACTGGAAATAGAAATGCTGTATGACCCAGCAATCCCACTGCTGGGCATACACACTGAGGAAACCAGACTTGAAAGAGACACGTGTACCCTGATGTTCATTGCATCACTGTTTATAATAGCCAGGACATGGAAGCAACCTAGATGTCCATCGGCAGATGAATGGATAAGAAAGCTGTGGTACATATACACAATGGAATATTATTCAGCTATTAAAAATAATGCATTTGAATCAGTTCTAATGAGGTAGATGAAACTGGAGCCTATTATACAGAGTGAAGTAAGTCAGAAAGAAAAACACCAATACAGTATACTAACACATATATATGGAATTTAGGAAGATGGTAACGATAACCCTATATGCGAGACAGCAAAAGAGACACAGATGTATATAATAGTCTTTTGGACTCTGTGGGAGAAGGTGAAGCTGGGATGATCTGAGAGAATAGCACTGAAACATGTATAATATCATATGTGAAACAGATCACCACTCCAGGTTCGATGCATGAGACAGGGTGCTCAGGGCTGGTACACTGGGATGACCCAGAGGGATGGGATGGGGAGGGAAGTGGGAGGGGGTTCATGATGGGGAACACAGGTACACCCATGGCTGATTCATGTCAATGTAGGGCAAAAACCACTACAATATTGTAAAAAAGTAATTAGCCTCCAATTAAAATAAATAAAAAGAAAAAAGTATTATAGAGACTCCCCACATCCAAGCTATAGAATCTCTCCCTCCCAACCCACACAGCTCAAAGTCTCATATCTATTCAAATGTCTCTCCAAAGGGAACCCTCCTACACCGTTGGTAAGAATGTGAATTGGTCTAGCCAGTATGGGGAACAGTATGGATGTTCTTCTGAAAACTAAACATATAGTTTCCTTATGACCCAGGAATCCCAGTCTTGGGCATACATCCAAAGAAAACCATAAATTGAAAAGATAAATGCCCCCTAGTGTTTACTGCAGCACTGTCTACAATAGCCAGGACATGGAGACAACCTAAATGCCCATAGATAGAGGAGTGGGTAAAAAAGATGTGGCACATATATACAGCGGTATGTTACTCAGCCATAAAGAACAATGTCATTTTCAGCAACATAGATGGACCTCAAAATTGTCATCCTGAGCAAAGTAAGTCAGACACAGAAAAACAAATATATGGTGTCCACATATACATTGAATCTTTACACTACTATATATAAAATGAAAGTGTTAGTCACTCTGTTGTGTCCAACTCTTTGTGATCTCAGGGAGTGTAACCAGCCAGACTCCTCTGTCCCTGGAAATCTCCAGACAAGAATACTGGAGTGGGTAGCCAATCCCTTCTTTAATGATTCCACCCTCTTTGCCCTTTCCATCTCACCGCCTGGAAAGACTTGAGGAGACCCTTCTGGTCCATTTGCAAGACATTCCCCAGGAAGGGCAGAGGCCAGGGTCCAGGAGGGAGGCGGCCCCGGGAGGCAGGGCGGCCCCAGAGGAGCAGGAGGCCAATGAAGAGAATGAGGAACAGAATGGCAGAGACAGCCATGGTCTGTGCCTGCCTTTGATCCCACTGTCCCTCTTAAAGGCAGCTTACTCTGTTGTTTGTTATTTTGCCCTATGGGTGGGGAAGGTGTGTCAGGATCCTCCCTTGGCAGAGCTCCTGCCAACTCTCCAGAGACAAGAGGGAGGCCAAATGACCAGGTGCTGCAGAGGCCACAATGTTTATCATCTCAGTGGATCCCAAGCAGCTTCCAATAAGCCTTTGTGCGTTGGAGTTGTCTTGGTGGGTGATTCCCCTGAACAGAGAGAATGTCCCCCAAGGAAGAGGAGTGGTGTCAGCTCCAGGAACTTGTGGAGGCTGTATTTAGAGTGTTGGCACCACAAGGGCAGCTCCCAGACAGTTTTATCAGTGAGTGGCATTGCATCATAAGGGACTGAGGTTAGCTGGCCAACAAAAATGGGCCAACACCACAGGTGAAAAGCATCAATTCTTTGGTGCTCAGCTTTCTTTATAGGCCAACTCTCACATCCATACATGACTACTGGAAAAACCATAGCTCTGAGTAGATGGACCTTTGTTGGCAAAGTAATGTTTCTGCTTTTTAATATGCTGTCTAGGTTAGTCATAGCTTTTCTTCCGAGGAGCAAGCATCTTTTAATTTCATGGCTGCAGTCACCATCTGCGTGATTTTGGAGCCCTCCAAAATAAAGTCTCTCACTGTTTCCATTGTTTCCCCAACGATTTGCCATGAAGTGATGGAACCAGATGCCATGATGTTAGTTTTGCGGATGTTGATTTTTAAGCCAGTTTTTTCACTTTTCTCCTTCACTTTCATCAAGAGGCTCTTTAGTTCCTGTTCGCTTTCTGCCAAAAGGGTGGTGTTATCTGCATATCTGAGGTTACTGATATCTCTCCTGGCAATCTTGATTTCAGCTTGTGCTTCATCCAGCCTGCATTTTGCATAATGTACTTTGCATTATATAAGTTAAATAAGCAGGGTGATAATATACAGCCTTGACATACTCCTTTCTCAGTTTGGAACCAATCTGTTCCATGTCCAGTTCTAATGTTGCTTCTTGACCTTCATACTGATTTCTCAGGAAGCAGGTAAGGTGGGCTGCTATTTCCATCTCTTGAAGAATTTTCCACAGTTTGTTGTGATCTACACAGTCAAAGGCTTGGCATAGTCAGTAAAATAGAAGTAGATGTTTTTCTGGTATTCTCTTGCTTTTTTGGTGATCTAACAGATGTTGGCAATTTGATCTCTGGTTCCTATGCCTTTTCTAAATTCAGCTTGAACATCTGAAAGTTCACAGTTCAAGTACTGTTGAAGCCTGGCTTGGAGCATTACTTTGCTAGGGTGTGAGGTGAGTGCAAAGGCAAAGCAAAAAGCTTTGAAAGAAAGGCAAAAGAGAAGCTAAAGGCAGAGGAGAAAAGGAAAAGTATACCCATTTGAATGCAGAGTTCCAAAGTAAAGCAAGGAGAGATAAGAAAGCCTTCCTAAGTGAACATCGTAAAGAAATATAGAAAAACAATAGAATGGGAAAGACTAGAGATCTCTTCAAGAAAATTACAGATACTAAGGGAACATTTAATGCAAAAATGGAAGGAGAATTCTCACCTCTCAAAAGATCTCTAGTGATTAGACAATAAATGAGTCATATGTAAACTGCTAGGATCACCTGCCCCAGGGATGCCAGATATAGGATGTTTATTGGTGGCTCAGGGTACTGGAAGGGAAATATCAGGGAACCCAAGACCCCATTATAGAACCACACAGCTCAGGGGCCATGGGCTGATGGGCCCCTTCATGAAGGGAAGGAGGAGGGAGAGGCAAGAAGATGAAGATAAGGGAGGACCACTCTGTACAACTATGATCTCCAACATGGGTGTAACTGGACAACACCACATTAAGTAAAAAAAGCCAGACATGAAAGACCAAGATTGTATAATTCATTTATATGAAATGTGCTGAACTGGTAAATCCATGGAGACAGCAAGCATTTGGTGTTACCAGGGGCTGAGGGGACGGGCAAATGGGGAATGACCACTAATGGGTACCAGGATTTCCTCTGGGTGATGAAAATGTTTGGAACTAGAAAGAGTAGTGGTGATGGTCAGGTTTGTGAATGAACTAAATGCCACCAAATTATACACTTTAAACTAGTTAGTTACATGATATGAATTTCACCTCATTTTAAACTATCTCGTGGGCAGAAAAGAGCTGAGTGAAAAGTTTGAGCTCAAGAGCCAGGGCCCCAGAGTGTGAATCTCGCTTCTCCACTCACTAACCAAGTGACCTTACAGCACTCTGGCTGTGGCCTAGCTCCTGTTTACTCATCTGTAAGGTGTGCAAAATCAATTGAACCCACTTCAAGGGGTTACTGGAAGGAGGACTCAAGGGAGCTCATGGATGCACAGATTAAGGAGCACAAGGTGATGAGAAAAGGAAGCTGTGGTTGTGTTGAAGAGGGGAGAAGTCACTTGGGGTGAGTTGTGGTCTCAGAGGCAGAAGTGGAGAGAGATACTGAGCCATGTTTCCCATTTAGCCCTATTTTCTACACATAGAACATGGCTGAAATTCTATAAATGGGGGAAGAAAAACACGTCCTTGAGTTTAGAAGAGCTGTGGAAGGATGGAAGGAGGTGAGACTGTAGATGGGACTTTCCCATGGAGGTGGCACCCATGGAGGGGAGAGATGCTGGCTCACAACACAGCCTGATCAGAGGCAGGAAGACAGGGAGAGAGTCCAGGGGCAGTTCTTTGCAGAGGTGGGGACACACGTGACTTTGGCATCCTTGATCACCTTCCCTCAACCTCTTTGATGGGGCAGGAAGTGGATCTGGAACATCAAGGAAACTTTGCCCACCCCACTGTCCTGCGGAGTGAGATCAATGTCTTCAGAGGTTTAGGGGCTGGCCATGGAGAAGTTCTGGAGGATGGCGGTGAAGAAGAGGAGTAACTTTGTGTGGGAGATGCCTTCGCTGAGACAAATAGGCTTTCCTGTGAGCTCAGAGGTTCACAATGTGGACAACAGGTGCTTGCACATTCTTTGCCCTGTCACCTCCCAAAGCCCAGACACCTGTGTCCATTGCAATATTTGTGTGAAGTTGACTTTTAACCTGCCATTCAAGATTGACTCCTAGAGAAGTCCAAGATCCTGTGAAAGTAGGTGTGTTTTGTTGGGTGGATGTAACTTTCTCATCTTTCCATGTCACTGTTTGTAGCATTTGTTTGATTTCCAAAGAATTCAGTGGTTCCACAGAATGTAAGGAGATACTTCTGCTTGGATGTGTGTGTGAGTGTGTGTGTGCTTCCACATGGAGGTATGGGCATACTTCTGACTTGACAGTTTTACTGTCTTTCATGTCTGATATGGGAAGAACAGTACCTATCTTGTAGGGCTATTATGAAGTAAAAGAAGTTAATGTTTGTTAAAATTCTTAGAATAACACCTGACCCACATCTAGGCCCATTTAGAAATTAGGACACTTCCAAAAGAGCCTGATTTCTGCTCCCTCGCACCTGGTCCTCCCCATCCCTTGGGCTCTGCAACCAGACACCCTTGGGCTCTCTCTGCCCGTGGTCATCTGCCTCAATCCTTTTTCCTGTCTATACCTCCTGTTGGGCACTGTTTCTTTCTATACTCTTTTGCTCTTCCTTGTTCTGCTTTCTTCAATCTTATTTAACTCACCTTCTCTGTCTATGCCAGTTTGATTCTTTCTGCAATGCTTTCTCACTTTGCAGTCTCCCTATTGAGTTCCCTTTTCTCTGCTTCAGTGTTTCTTCTTTGCTATTTATGTCGATTTCTCTATTCCTCTCTCTGTCTTACTCTGTTTCTCTCCTTCTTCCTCCTCTTCCTCCTTCTCCTCCATCTATTTGTATTACCTCACATCTCTCTCAATCTTTCTGCCAGTATTTCTCCTGTCTTTCTCTGTCTCTGTCTTGTCTTTCTGTCTTTCTCTCACTATATCTTTATCTGCCTGTCTCTCTCTTTACTTGCCACATCTTTGCCTCTCTCTAAGCTTAGAAGAGGACTGTTGAGTGGATAAACTGACTCTCATGCATCAACCCACATGTGCCCCCAGCTGAAGATAAATTGAAGGAGGAGGCCACTGCACTGGACAGAGCTAGGGTTCCTGGGTCAGTGAAGTCATTGGTACAATTCAAGACTAGGGACTTGATGATAATGAAAACCACAATCACAGAAAATTAAACAAAATGAAAAGGCAGAGGATTATGCTTCAGATGAATGAACAAGATAAAACCCCAGAAATATATGGTGTATATATATATATATATACACACACACACACACACACAATAGAATATTACTTTGCCTTTAAAAAGAATGAAATAATGCCATTTGCAGCAACATGTGTGGATCTAGAGATTGTCATACTGATTGGAGTTAGTCAGAGAAGGAGAAATATCAGATGACACCCCTCATATGTGGAATCTAAAAAGAAATGATACAAATGAACTTACAAAACAAAAAGAGACTCACAGGCTTAGAGAATGAATTTATGGTTGAGGGGGAGGATGCGGGGAAAGGATACTTAGGGAGTTTGGGACTGATATACACACTGCTATACTTAAAATGGATAACCAACAAGCACCTGCTGTACAGCACAAGGAACCCTGCTCACTGTTACGTGGCAGCCTGGATGGCACAGAAATCTGGAGGAGAATGGATACATGTACACATATGGCTGAATCACTTCACTGTTCACCTGAAACAATCACAATCTTGTTTGTTTGTTAATTGACTATGTGAAGTTGAAAGTGTTAGTCACTCAGTCATGTCCGACTCTTTGCAACTCTGTGGACTGTAGCCCTCCAGGCTCCTCTGCCTGTGGAATTCTCCAGGCAAGAATACTGGAGTGAGTGGCCATTCCCTTCTCCAGGGGATCTTCCCAACTCAGGGATTGAACTTGGGTCTCCCACACTGCAGGGAGATTCCTCATCTTGTGAGTCACCAGGGATACCCCAATACAAAGTAAAAATTTTAAAAAAAGAGTAAGGGTGGAAAGTGTTTCAGTAAGGAAATGAAACAGAGGTGGAACCTGGGACCCTTCACTGCAGTGCTACAACGCTTGCATATGGACATACCTCTCCACAGTAGACAAAAGGTGAAACAATCAACAAGTCAATCAACTGATGAAAGAAGACACAAAATGTATTTCTACACAATGGAATACTAGTCAGCCATTAAACAAATGACATACTAATATCTGCTACAATGTGGATGAACCTTGAAAACATTATGGTAAATGAAAAAGCCAGAGATAGTCACTTATTGTATAATGCCATTTATATGAAATTTCCAAAATAGGTAAATTCATACCAAAAAAAAAAAAAAAAGGATTCTGATGGTTGTCAGGGGCCTATGGGAAAAAAGAATCAGAACCTGACATCTTAATGGGATGGAGTTTTTTTTAAGTTATTTATTTATTTTAACTGGATGATAATTACTTTATTGTGATGGCCAATTTATATTGATGTGTGGGATGGAGTTTTTTTAAGAGGTTATGAAAATATTTTGGAATAGATAAAATTGATGGTTAAACAACATCATGATTGTACAAAATGCCATGGAAATGGACACCTTAAAATGCTTATGGTTAATTTTACAATATGTGTATTTTACCTAAATAAGAGACAGGGAAACAAGGCAGCAGACATAACCATTGTCCAGAAAGACAATGGTTCACTGGTTGTCATGGGTCAAGTCAGAGAAATAATGGAAGTATTAAGTCATGTAGCACAGCAGTTGAGGGCTGAACAAGACAATTCAATTCAAGGAGGAAGGAGAAGGGCAGGGATGTGCAGAGTAAAAGGAGACAAGGGAGGGAAGCACAGGACCTGGTGCTGATGCTGCTGTTCTGGGTAAAGTGAAGTAGTTCAGTCGTGTCTGACTCTTTGCGGCCACATGGACTATAGCCTACCAAGCCCCTCTGTCCATGGGATTCTCCAGGCAAGAGTACTGGAGTGGGTTGCCATTTCCTTCTCCAGTAAGCTTGGATCTAAATCTTGCCCTCCTTTGGTGCCTCAGTTATCCTAACTGTGCTAGGGGTGGTAGTGCTTGCATGCTGAGTTGCTTCAGCATGTCTAACTCTTTGCAACCCTAAGTACTGTAGCCCACCAGGCTCCTCTGTCCATGGGATTCTCCAGGCAAGAATACTGCAATGGATTGCCATGACTTCCTTCAGGGGATCTTCTCAACTCAGGGATCAAACTCAATATCTTATGTCTTCTGTGTTGGCAGGTGGGTTCTTTACCACTTGTGCCACCTGGGAAGCCCAGGGGTAGTGGTAACACTAAGTTTTTGAAGATATTTCTTGACCCTGAAATATTGTCAGTCAACAGAGTGGGCCATCTGGGGATGAGTGGTGACTATAGCAGGCTGGATGAAGGAGAGACCAGAGAAAAGACTTCCACCAAGAGAGGGAGCAGAGAGGAGTCAGGAACCTGCACATGTTAATTTTGTACAGAGGCAGGGGCTGGATGGAAGGACTCCGAGGGGAGTCCCGCTTGACAAGGATGGCCCCGCTTGTCACCATCCCCCTCCCCTGCAGGGCAGGAAGCAGACCTGGAACACGGGGGTGGCCTCCCTGCCACATTTGCCCACAGCATGAGATCGTTGTCTTCTGGGGTCTTGGGAGAATCCAAGGAGAAGTTCTACAAAAGAGATGGTCAAGCAGAGGAAGAGCTCTGAGCGGGCCAAGCTCTCACCCAGACAGAGGGTGGGAGGGAGGGAGAGGTGTAATGGAGGGAGAGTCAGTGGGTGGAGTCCTGCAGAGCACTTGGTTGCTCCACCCCCACAATTCTGAGGTATTTGCTTACTCGTACAGGTGAGGTACTTCTGATCCTGTTCTTGTCCTCAATACTAACAAACCTCTGTGTGTGTGTGTGTGTGTGTGTGTGTGTGTGTGTGTGTGTGTGTTTGCCTCCGTGCTGGAGGGGTATCTATATGTTCTAAGTCCTTCCTCTTTTCAGCCTATCTCATATGGTGCCCTCCTCTGTTCCTCCTGGAACCTAGTTTTTTCCCGTCTGGAGTTTTCGTGTGCCTTTATGTGTTAACTATAATCTCAACTAAGCCAATTTATGAGAAAATGGGAAAACAATGGAGAAATCTATGGCAGCGTGCCCTGGGTATGAGGACAATGGCAGAGAGGTAGAGGAGAGATGAAACCTCTAGTCTGTCCTGGTGACCTACTTCTGATCAGTGGATGCACAGCCTTGCTCTAAGTTTCTGAGTGTCCTCACTCTTCTAGTCACCTTGACCCTCCTCTCAGCCCCCTGTTCCTGCCCACAATCAGCAATCAACCAAATAAGCCTCCCAGACCCATGCCCACACCCCAACCTGTGGAGAGTCTGACTGCTCATGCCCACATCATGCTTTAAAAACTTTGACTAGGACCACATCCACTTTTGCCTCCATTTTTCTTTCTTTTTTAAATAAATTGATTTATTTTAATTGGAGGCTAATTACTTTATAATACTGTAGTGGTTTTGCCATACATTGACATGAATCTGCCACAGTTCTGACTGTCAAAACCACCTCTCACATCTCCCTATAAGATGGGTTCAACTTCCACAAAAGCATCCACACAGGCGGAGCCCTTAGTATCTCAGTTGACTTCAGCACAGGCTATGTCCACCGGAGTAACCAAGGGTGAGAGCAATGTGTCCTTGGGCTGGGCTAAAGTTTCGACTGTATCCTATTGACCCACAGTCTCATGGGAAGGAAAGGAGCCCACTGAGTTGCCTTGTGTGTGTGTGTGTGTGGCAAATTACTATTCATTAGTATTCATAGTGCCTATTCATGCACTCATCTTTGAGTGCATAAACATCTCTGCCACACTGAACTTGGATGGTATTTGCTTTGTCCAGTGAAGTGAGGGCTCAGTTTTGCATGTCATGCTGTTTTCTCTGTGTCTAATATGTAGGATAGAGCCTTCATTAGCTCCCATTCTACAAGACTCTCATGGCCTGGGATGATCATGCTGCATGTGCAGGAAAATAACTTTTTGACTTTAAGTCACTGAGATGTTCAGAATATTTATCACACCTTAGCCCTGCCCTGACCTCCATAGACCATGGCTTCCTACGGGGCTTTAAGCCAGTCCCCTGACCCCTGAGGTCTCTCTTGTTCCAGTTCTATAAGAAAGAGAATGATTCAACATGAAGACATGGACTATTTAAGTGGTCAAAGGAAAAAATAATTTGATCATTTGATAGGAGCTGATAAAATTATTGGTAATACTCAATATTACATCCTGGTAAAAAATTATAAAAGGAAGAACTTGTAAAGTAGAAACAAGGTATTTCTTTAATTTGATTTACAATTGATAAAAACATATGGTAGAATAGCTATAAAATATTTAGAATACATCATAGCCAGCATTAAACTTAATAGAGAAAATAAAAACATTCTCCTTAAAGTTAAGAATTAGAGGAGATTGCTCACTATCAGTACTATTTCTTCACATGATCCAGAAGTGTTAGGAAAGCATGACATGTGACTTTAGCCTAAGAAACATTTAAGTCAAAATATCATCATTTACAGATGTTAACACCATTTATTAGGAAAAGACAAGAGAATAAATGAAAAACTCTTAATTATAAAAATAATATAATGAAAAACTCTTAATTATAAAAATAATATAAGGAATTTCTTCAGTTAAGACAGAAATATGTACCCCGAAACTTCAGTGGATTTCTGATATACATATTAAAACAATTTAAAATACATTAGAAGAGTGCTCTGTACTGAAATGTGTCTTCCCCAAACGGAACTGGAGGAATCAACCTATACTATAAAGCTACAGTCATCATGACAGTATGGTACCGGCACAAAGACAGAAATATAGATCAATGGAACAAAATAGAAAGCCCAGAGATAAATCCATGCACCTATAGACACCTTATCTTTGACAAAGGAGGCAAGAATATACAATGGAGAAAAGACAATCTCTTTAACAAGTGGTGCTGGGAAAACTGGTCAACCACTTGTAAAAGAATGAAACTAGAACATTTTCTAACACCATACACAAAAATAAACTCATAATGGATTAAAGATCTAAATGTAAGACCAGAAACTATAAAACTCCTAGAGGAAAATATAGGCAAAACACTCTCTGACATAAATCGGAGCAGGGTCCTCTATGACCCACCTCCCAGAATATTGGAAATAAAAACAAAAATAAACAAATGGGACCTAATTAAACTTAAAAGCTTTTGTACAACGAAGGAAACTATAAGCAAGGTGAAAAAACAGCCTTCAGAATGGGAGAAAATAATAGCAAACGAAGCAACTGACAAAGAATTAATCTCAAAAATATACAAGCAGCTCATGTAGCTCAATTCCACAAAAATAAACGATCCAGTCAAAAGATGGGCCAAAGAACTAAACAGACATTTATCCAAAGAAGACATACAGATGGCTAATAAACACATGAAAAGATCCTCAACATCACTCATTATCAGTTCAGTTCAGTTCAGTCATTCAGTCGTGTCCGACTCTGCGACCCCATGAATCACAGCACGCCAGGCCTCCCTGTTCATCACCAACTCCCAGAGTTCACTCAAACTCACGTCCATCGAGTCGGTGATGCCATCCAGCCATCTCATCCTCTGTCATCCCCTTCTCCTCCTGCCCCCAACCCCTCCCAGCATCAGAGTCTTTTCCAATGAGTCAACTCTTCACATGAGGTGGCCAAAATACTGGAGTTTCAGCTTTAGCATCATTCCTTCCAAAGAAATCCCAGGGCTGATCTCCTTCAGAATGGACTGGTTGGATCTCCTTGCAGTCCAAGGGACTCTCAAGAGTCTTCTCCAACATCAGAGAAATGCAAATCAAAACCACAATGAGGTACCATCTCACACCACTCAGAATGGCTGCTATCCAAAAATCTACAAACAATAAATTCTGGAGAGGGTGTGGATAAAAGGGAACCTTCTTACACTGTTGGTGGGAATGGAAACTAGTACAGCAACTATGGAGAACAGTGTGGAGATTCCTTAAAAAACTGGAAATAGAACTGCTGTATGACCCAGCAATCCCACTGTTGGGCATACACATTGAGGAAACCAGACTTGAAAGAGACATGTGTACCCCGATGTTCATTGCAGCACTGTTTATAATAGCCAGGACATAGAAGCAACCTAGATGTCCATCGGAAGATGAATGGATAAGAAAGCTGTGGTACACATACACAATGGAATATCACTCAGCTATTAAAAAGAATGCATTTGAATCAGTTCTAATGAGGTAGATGAAACTGGAGCCTATTATACAGAGTGAAGTAAGTCAGAAAGAAAAACACCAATACAGAGTATTAACGCATATATATGGAATTTAGAAAGATGGTAAACAATGACCCTATATGTGAGACAACAAAAGAGACACAGATGTAAAGAACAGACTTTTGGACTTTGTGGGAGAAGGCGAGGGTGGGATGATTTGAGAGAATATCATTGAAACATGTATATTACCGTATGTGAAACAGATCACCAGTCCAGGTTCAATGCATGAGTCAGGGTGCTCAGGGCTGGTGCACTGGGATGACCCTGAGGGATAGGATGGGGAGGGAGGTGGGAGGGGGGTTCAGGATGGGGAATACAGGTACACCCATGGCTGATTCATGTCAATGTATGGCAAAAAACACTACAATATTGTAAAGAAATTAGCCTCCAATTAAAATAAATTAATTAATTTTTTAAAAAAAGAAAATGGCAGGTTGCATTTTCTACTCCAGGGGATCTTCCCAACCCAGGGATAAACCTGCACCCCTTGCATCTTCTGCATTTGCTGGCTGATTCGTTACCACTGTGCCATCTGGGAAGCCTCCACATATAGGCAGGTACATATTTCTGACTTTACATTTTTGATGCCTGTCATGTCTAATGTGCAAAGAACAGCACCTATCTTGTAGGGCTATTATGAAGGTAAAGAAGTTCAGTTCAGTTCAGTTCATTCTCTCAGTCGTGTCCGACTCATTGCGACCCCATGAATCACAGCACGCCAGGCCTCCCTGTCCATCACCAACTCCTGGAGTTCACTCAGACTCAAGTCCATCGAGTCAGTGATGCCATCCAGCCATCTCATCCTCTGTCGTCCCCTTCTCCTCCTGCCCTCAATCCCTCCCAGCATCAGAGTCTTTTCCAATGAGTCAACTCTTCACATGAGGTGGCCAAAGTACTGGAGTTTCAGCTTCAGCATCATTCCTTCCAAAGAAATCCCAGGGCTGATCTCCTTTGGAATTGACTGGTTGGACTCCTTGCAGTCCAAGGGACTCTCAAGAGTCTTCTCCAACATCACAGTTCAAAAGCATCAATTCTTCGGCGCTCAGCCTTCTTCACAGTCCAACTCTCACATCCATACATGACTACTGGAAAAACCATAGCCTTGACTAGATGGACCTTTGTTGGCAAAGTAATGTCTCTGCTTTTGAATATGCTATCTAGGTTGGTCATAACTTTCCTTCCAAGGAGTAAGCATCTTTTAATTTCATGGCTGCAGTCACCATCTGCAGTGATTTTGGAGCCCCCAAAATAAAGTCTGACACTGTTTCCACTGTTTCCCCATCTATTTCCCATGAAGTGATGGGACAGGATGCCAAAAGAAGTTAGTGTTTGTCAAAATTTTTCAAGTAACATTTAACCCACATCTTCTAGGCACTTTTACAGCTTAGGATACAGAAGCTCACGAATATTTAGAATGGAGCTCCCAGCTGGTTCATCTCCAGTAACTGGTTCTGCAACCAGGCTTTTCCAAAACAGCCTGACTTCTGCTTCCTCCTAATCAGTCCTCCCCATCCCGGAGGCTTTGCAACTGGACACCCTTTGGCTCTTTCTCTCTGCCGATGGCCATCTCCTCAGTATTTTTATATGGCTATACTTTCTGCCAGGCACTGTTCCTCTGTCTTCTCTTGTTATCTTCCTTGTTCCTCTTCCTTGTCCTCGCCAATCTTGCTTAACTCCCTTTGTCTGTCTGTGCGGGTCTGATTCTCTCTGCAGCGCTCTCATTTTTCCGTATTCCTGTACAGTTCCCTCTTCTCTCCTTCAGTGTTTCTTCATTGCTCCTTATATCACTTTCTCTTTTCCTCTCTCTGTCTTACTCTGCTTCTCTACCTTTTATCCCTCCTCCACCTTCCACCTTGGACTTCCCTTGTGACTCAGCTGGTAAAGAATCTGCCTCTAATGCAGGAGACCTGGGTTCGATTCCTCGGTTGGAGAGATCCCCTGGAGAAGGGAAAGGCTACCCACTCCAGTATTCTGGCCTGGAGAATTCCATGGACTATACAGTCCATGGGGTCGCAAAGAGTTAGATACGACTGAGCGACTTTCACTTCGCTTCACTTCACCCTCCACCTTCTTTTATTATCTTATATTCACTCTCTTTTTGCCATCATCTGTCAGTCTCTTTCTGCCATTATCTCTCCTGCCTTTCTCTGTGTTCCTCACTCCTTTGTCCTTATCTGTCTGTGTCTGTTTATTTGCCACATCTCTGTCACTCTCTAAACTTCAGAAAGGACTCATGGATGGAGAAATTGACCCTCAGCTCCCCCACCCCACGTGTCGCCTGACTCTCATGAAGATGAAACGAGGGAAGAGGCCATTGCATTGCAAGGAGCTAGGAGTCCCCGGTCACTGAAGTCACCTGTGCGACTCAAGATAAGGGACGTGATGCTGGGGTCTACCTTTCTCCCCAAGGAGAAAGACTCTGGGCATTGGGATTTTTTCTGGATGGGGTCAAAGAGTGGAGAATAGGGAGAGAGAGAGAAGCCAGAGCAGGTCAAGATCCTCCAGACTTTCCCCGATAATCTCCACCACCCCCCCCCCCCCCCCCCACCCCCTCCTCTCCTGCCCGGTCCTCCAGCCCCTCCCTGGCAGGCAGGACAAATCCAGACTCCTCCCCATGTCAAGGCCCCGCCCAGCCGAGCTCTTCACTGCTATCTTCTGGAGAAGGAAATGACAACCCACTCCAGTATTCTTGCCTGGAACATTTCATGGACGGACTGAGAAGACTGGTAGCCTATAGTCCATGGGGTCGCAAAGAGTCAGATACGACTTCTGTAACCGGGTCTTCCAGAGTTCTACTTTCTAAGATGAGCCATGCCATGTCCACCTGCAGGCTCTGCCCTTGCTTCTCCCTCTGAAGGAACACCCCTTCCAGTGGCTGGTTGATACTCCCCCATGATGTCATAGCTTAGAAGCCCCTGCTTCAGGTAAGCTTTTCCTCACCGACCCACCAGGGGGAGTCAGTACCTCCTATTTTATGTTCCCAAAGCCAGCTTTAGCGCACTTATCACAATTATGATTAATTATCTGAATAAGAGTTGCCTTTGGTCTTTCCTAGTGGCTCACTGGTAAAGAATCTGCCTGCCAGCACAGGAGACATGGGTTCCATCCTTGATCTGGGACAATCCCACATGCCTTGGAGCAACGAAGCCCATGCACCAGAACTGCTGAGCCGATGCTCTAGGGCCCAGTAGCTGCAGCTCCTGAGCCCACCATGCTGCAACTACTGAAGCCCATGCACTTTAGAGCATGCGATCCGCAACAAGAGAAGCCACCACGATGAGAAACTCGAGTACTGCAGCTATCCCCTCTTGCCGCAACTGGAGAAAAGCCTGGGCATCAACAGAAGACCCAGCATGGCCAAAAAAGAAAAAAAGAAAGAAAATTATTATTAAAAAATGAAAAGTTAAAAAAAAAAAAGAGTTGCCCTCTGAGTACGTACTTTAGCCAAGCAGTTTTAAGCATATTGCAAGCAGTCGTTTAATTATAGATTATTTTGTGACCATGACTTATGCTCATCTTCCCTACTGGACTGTGAATTTCCTGGGGCAAAAACTGTGTTTCTATGTGACTTACCTGCTGCACTACCTTCAAACCCCAATAAAATATTTGGGATCAGCAGAGTGCTCAACAGATATTTGATACCAATGTGTGTGGAGCTTCCCAGGTGGCTCAGTGATGAAGAATTTGCCTGCCCAATGCAGAAGAGATGCAGGTTCAATCCTTGTGTCTGGAAGATACCCTGGAGGAGAAAATGGCAACGCATCAATCAAGAGGTTAAAAGTAATTGCCCAAGGTCTAGCTTGCCAAGATGTGCCTTTGGATGTGATCTCACTTCTCCAGCCCCCTCTAGGCTTGAAGTAAAGATGAGATGGGTGAATACAGGTAAAGCAACTGGTGTAAGCTAACTGCCCCATGAACTAAGACCTCTGTTTGTCTCAAGGAGACCGTGGCACCTGTACTCTGGAATGCAGGTCCAGCCTACTTTTATTGGCATCCTGAATGTGGTCAGGGGGACCATGTTGGTGGTTAAGACTCTACACTTCCAATGCAGGGAGCGCCAGTTCAGTCCCTAGTCAGGGAACCAAAATCCCATATGCACCACAGAGTGGCCCAAAAATTTAAGAAACAAACCCAAACAAACAGAAAGTGGTCAGGGTTGAAGGCACCTGGTTTTTCAAAGTAACCCAGATCATGGAGAGCAGAGCTCAGGATGGGATAGACTGCTGTGCCATGAGGGGAGGGTCACAAGATTAAAAGATACTTCCATTCCCTCTCCAACCCACCCTCAGGCATAATGAAACAAGAGTGAGTGATCCAACCAAAAGAGTTGTTGTAGGAGGCTCACACAAAGGAGATATGGGAGCCCAGTAAGGTGCTGTACCTTCGGGAGGATGTACCCTCAGAAATGAGCGTCTTTAGTAACCACGGGGGACACGCCAGTGGGGATGAGGTCTGCAAATCTCTGAATCTCATGGATGACTGCGTCTGTGTATGGCATTTGGGCTCTGTCATCCAGGGCTGGAGGGCAATATGAGCCAATCATGTGGTCAATCTCCTTGTGGATTCTCTCTGCACAGAAGCGTGGGACGAGTGAACCTTGTTTATAGAGACATTTCTCCAGGAACACAGCTTTCTATGTTGGAACACAGCTTTCTATGTTGGAACACAGTTCAATGTTCTGTGAACATTAGCCCATTCATTTCCAGGCCAATGAAACCTGAAAAACCTATAGGAAATGGTTAGATCATTGACACCCCTCTGAGTAACCAGCTTGTGGCAAGAGGCGAAGTGGGAAAATTGTAAGATTTCTCACCCGTTGGTATCTAATGAATGTTATGGATACTCTCCCAACATGCACAGGCAAGCATGCACAAACATGTGCACCCAAGTTTTGCTCAGAATTTCAGGCTGAGAACTCAAGGTATGAACCTGTAGAAACTCCTCCTCTAAGAAGAACTAATATTTATTGTGAGTGTATTATAGATGTGCCAATGTGCTAGGTCCTCAGGAATATAATAATAAAACAGATCAGTGAATTAACCCACAAACAACCGGGAAAAATAAATGAATACATCAATCAATCAAGCAGTGGGTCAATTCATGAATGGAAAGACTGATGAATAGAAGAATGTTAATGAATGGATATATTATTTCCTTATCAAAGATCAATTAATCATTTATTACTAAATGATCCATAGACAAATAAATAAATGAACATGATTAACCAATAAACCACATGAACGGTGGATGATTAAATTTATGGAAGAGTAAAATGAATGAATTGTTTTAAAGGAATAAATAGAGGAATAAGTGGGTGGTTAGATGGATTGAATAATAGATATATAAACAAAGGGTGAATAAAGGAGTCAATTACTAAGTACATAAATCAAAAGATAGAGTGGATGAAGGATGAATTGCAAAACTGGATGATGGAAGGATTAAGGTATGTTACCTAGTTTTAGAAAACTATGTGGATGAATGAATGAATAAAGGGACCAATGTATCAATGACAATTCATTGAGTGAATAATTATTTTAAAAGATCAACAGAGGAATCAATTATCCAAATAAAGAATGGAAGTGTATGTCCTTAGATGAATCATAGGTGAAAGAATCAGATGATGAATTAGTTTAATTGGTGAATGAAAGAATAGACAGATGGATAAATGGATGGGTCTGTCCTTAAGTGATGGGGGGAAAGACATTGACAGCTTCTCTCTCTTTCTCTCTTTTTAGCCATGCTGTTCTGCTTCCAGGATCTTAGTTCCTCTGCCAAGGATTGAACCTGGGGCCAAGACAGTAAAAGCACTGAGTCCTAAACACTGGACCACCAAGGAACCCCCTACATTGGCAGATTCTTCATTCATCCATCCACCAACTAGGCTGGCTTAGTTTTGGAGTCATTCAGAACCTACAGTGCTCCAGGACTTCCCTGGTGGTCCAGGAGTTAAGACTTTGAGCTTCCAATGCAGGGGGCATGGCTTCAGTCCCTGGTGGGGGAAATATGATTCTCTTGCTATAGGGTACGGCCAAAGAGGGAAAGAAACCCTACAGTGCTCCTGGTATAAGAGGGGAACACTGCCTTTCTGGTTCACAGAAAACCACTAGACCCATTTCTGCAGCCCCCAGAGGGGTCAGAACGCCCCTCTCTCAAGTGGCTGTCCCCAGTCCACCCACCTGCAACATGCAGGTATGTGAGTATGAACAGGAATCCATAGCTGAGTGTGGTGCTGGTGGTCTCAGGGCCAGGGAAGAAGAGCAACAGAGCAGTGACGATGAGGTTGCGCTCGTGGCACTTGCTGTTGAAGTTGAACTTCTCCTGGGTCCAGAGGCAAAAGGTTCATGTCAGGAGAGACTGGGGCCCTGCTGCACATACATGTCTCTGGGTCTCTCCACCTCTTTCTGGGTCTCACGTCGTCTGGCCCTTTTTCCTTTTCTCTAAGCTCAACCATCTCTCTCCTGCCTCAGCCTTGCTTGATTTCAATCCTTCTCTTCATCTCTTTGGTGTATTTGTCCCCCTTCCTCTCCCAGCTTCTTTCTGCCTCTGTAGCTCTTTTCACTATTTGCTAATGTTTTTCCCCTTCAAAATCTCCCTTCACCCGATTCTTCTACTCCTTTCTCCTCCCTTCTCACCCTGCGTCTTTTTCTCCTCCCCTCCCACTACCCATTGCCCCTCCAAAATCCCACTGTATCCAAGCAGAGCAGGTAGGAGTCGATGAAGTCTGGGAGGAGCAGGGTGGAAGTAGGGGGGCGCATTAGGGTCCAGGGTTTCACAGGTCTTCTCCACACTGTGGTCGATGAAGGCATTGACTTCCTGCAGATTTTTGTTGACTTGCCTGTGAGCGCCAGGAAGGTGCTTCAAGAAGCCAGAGTAGAGCTTGAACCGCTGCGAGAGAGAAGGGGCTGTGAGGTCCTCCTGGGGCTGAGCTAGGAGGTCAAGGGGAAGGCAGCCCTCCTGGCCCCCAGAACCTTCACAAGAGATCTCTGTCTCCCTCTGTCTCTCTCTCCATCTCTCTGTCTTGGTCTCCGTGTCTCTGTGTCTTTGAGCCCCTCACTACTGCTTCTGTGTCTCCTTTGATCTCTTATTCTCACATTTTTCTCTTTCGGCATCTTTCCCCGTCTCCTCATGTCTTTTTGCTGGTCTCTGCCCCGCCTCTCTTCCTCTCTTTTCCACCTCTCCTCATCTCCCTGCGTCTCCTTCTCATCCACCCTCTGCCCTGCCCCTCTCTCTGTCTCTTTCCACCTCTCGCATCTTCTTTGCTGTGTCAGATGTTGATAACATAATGGTTACACAGGATAAATTTGCTGACTACTTAAGACGATTTATGTATTTAATAGCATATCTCTGTGTTTGGCTTACAGAGAAATGTAATACCTAACATCAACAATTGCGAAAAAAAATGCAAAATTGTATAAAGTCTGATGTAAAATTCCTCCTTCACCTTTCCTTCTAGAGATAACCATGATTAACTGTTTGGCAGCTCTCCTTCCAGACTTTTGATTCCCTGTGAGAGGAGAAAAATGAAACCATTGTTGGCCTTGTGCAAATACTCACCTGAACCTCCTTCCAGCTTTTCCAGATCTGACTCTCCGCTAGGAGGTCACAAGAATTTGCATTTGCAACATTCATTCATGTGACTCTGACCCACACTCCCAGTTGAGAACAACAGCCAGTCAGACTTTTTCAAGTTTGCCTTTTAGCTTAATGTACCATAGAGGTATTTCCAGGTTAGTTGAGAAAGAGAAGCTTTATTACTCTGTTTTATTTTTAATATTTCTTTACTTATTTGTGGTGGTGCTGGGTCTTCCATGCTGTGCGCCAACTTTTCTTTAGTTGCGGGAAGTTGGGGCTACTCTCTTGACTGCGGTGCTCAGGCTTCTCACTGTGGTGGCCTCTCTTGTTGTGCAGCACGGGTTCCAGGAACTTGGCTTCAGTAGTTGTAGCACAAGGGCTCCATAGTTGTGGCATACTGCCTTCTTTGCCCCAAGGCATATGAATCTTCCCAGAATAGGGATCGAACCCATGTGTCCCGCATTGGCAGGTGGCTTCTAAACCACTGGACCACCAGGGAAGTCCCTATTATTTTGCCTTAAAAGAGAAGCATGTTGCTTTATAATCTGGGAGGAAATTTTGTATGGGGTGTTAGTTCCCTGACCATGGATTGAACCTGTGCCCTGAAGTGGAAGCACAGAGTCTTACCCACTGGACCACTAGGCAAGTCCCCAGGAGAATTTTTTTTTAAGATATAGCACTCCCCAATTTAAAAAGCCATTTATCTTGTATGAAGCTGAAAAACAGGGCACTGCTCTGGGGGTCCTTGTACAAAAGCTAGAAGTTCCTAAGCCTATTGGCTGTTTTTTCCAAACAACTGGATTCCATGGCCTGAGGGTGGCCTGGCTGCATCTGGATGATAGCTGCCCCTGCTTTATTAGTGGAAGAAGCAAACAAGCCCACCTTTGGACAGCCACCGGAAGTCCAGACCCCTCATCAAGGACAAGGGATTCTGGAAATTAAAGGCCACCATTCGTTAGCTGGAGGCCACCGTACTAAATACCACACTTTACTCCTTGACTTCCCAGATGTAACCTTCAAAACTTGCCACACCCTCAAGCCGGCAACACTAACACCTACTCAGGCCCCGGAACTAAGACATTCCTGCCTTGAAACCCTTGACTAGGTTTATGCCTATGGATCTGACCTTACTGACCAGGCCATAGAAAAACCTGAGGAGGAATGGTTTACTTATGTCAGTAGTTGCCTTAAAGATAGAGTCGGAAGGGCTGCTGCTGTTGCTGCTGCTGCTGCTAAATCGCTTCAGTCGTGTCCGACTCTGTGCGACCCCATAGAGGGCAGTCTACCAGGCTCCGCCATCCCCGGGATTCTCCAGGCAAGAACACTGGAGTGGGTTGCCATTTCCTTCTCCAATGTGTGAAAGTGAAAAGTGAAAGTGAAGTTGCTCAGTCTTGTCCAACTCTTAGCGACCCCATGGACTGCAGCCCACCAGGCTCCTCCATCCATGGGATTTTCCAGGCAAGAATACTGGAGTGGGGTGCCATTGCCTTCTCCATTGGGAGGGCAGGCCATGCTATTATGAACCCTTATACTTCATAAAAGCAAAACCTTTGTCAGTAATACTTCATCCCAAGGGGCTGAGCTAATAGCCGCAGCTTGAGCCTTACCTTAGGGGGAGGAAAGATTATAAATATATACAGAGACTCAAAATATGCCTTCCTTGTCTTATACATGCCCATGCTACCATCTGAAAATAAAGAGGACTTTTATATGCAAAAAATTCCCCTGTAAAATATGGACCTGTGATTTTACAGCTCATAGAAAGGGCTCAAAAGCCTAAACAGTAGCAGTTATTCCCTGCTGTGGACACCAAAAGGAAAATTCACAAAATTACCCAGGGGAACAAAAAATGGCAGATCAGGAGGCAAAGAAAACAGCCACAGACCTAATGACCATTAAAGATGTGTGTGTGTGTGTGTGTGTGTGTGTGTGTGTGTGTGTGTGTTTAGTTGCTGAGTCGTGTCCAACTCTTTGAGACCCCATGGACTGCAGCCTTTCAGGCTCCTCTTATCCATGGGATTTCCCAGGCAAGCATACTGGAATGGTTGCCCTATCCTTCTCCAGGGGATCTTCCTGACTCAGGTATCAGTGGAAACAAACATGGACAAAATTTGACAACAAGCTGCTAGGCTTCAGCAGACAAATAACCACAAATCCTGTTATTTACTATAGAAGAGAAAATTAGAAACTGATTCTCTACTTTATTCTCTAGGATCCTATGAGGTTTTACAAACTTGCTGGCAGCAGGTTTTCATTTTCTTATAACCCTTTTTCTTTTCCAGTCATACAAATTCATATTACTACGTATGTCTCGTGCTCTGTTATCTTCCCTACTGTGGTCAACCTATGACTAAGAATTTTTGATCCACTAAGGACATCTGGGACCAACAGGTCCAGAACTTCCATTATAAAAATAGAGAAACATATTAAACTTGAATCTCGAGATTAACAAAAATATATACCAAAGCAGAGTGGCTTCTTGAAAGGGGTGACATCGCCTCCCTATCTGGTCAAAAGTTAAGGAAGCCCTTCCAACGTTAATGTGGTTCCTTTCCTTTCTAGACCCTTCAAGGCTGTTGTTGTTCTTCTCCTTTTCAGCCCCTGTTTGTTTAAAGGTTTGGTTAAGTTTATGTCTTCCAGGCTCCAATAGTTGGAACTAAACCTCATGATGACTCAAGGAAATCAACCTGTTCCAGCAGAGTGGTCTAGGTCCCTACAGGTCCAAGAATATTCAGTGAGGGATTCTACAAGCTAGGGAAGGCTAGGGTCTCTCCAGCAGGAAGATGTTTCAGAAGAGGAGACAGTCAACCCCTGACCCCTTAAGAACAACAGTTTAGAGTGTGTCAGGGGTGATAAGGACAACCTGGGATCTGGGGTGCTTCGCCTCAGGGCTTGCACCTGGGCATACCTCTCCTCCAGCAACAAAATACAAAGTACCTCAAGTCATGTCTGAATCTTTGCAACCCCATGAACTGCACCACACCATGCTTCCCTGTCATTCACTATCTCTGGGAGTTTGTCAAACTCATGTCCATTGAATTAATGATACAATCTAACCACCTCATCCTCTTACACCCACTTCTCCTCTTGCCCTCAATCTTTCCCAGCATGAGGGTCTTTTCCAATGAGTTGGCTCTTTGCATCAAGTAGCCAAAGTATTAGAGCTTCAGCATAAGTCTTTCCAGTGAATTTTCAGGGTTGATTTCCCTTAGGATTGGGCTTCTGTGATAGCTCAGTTGGTAAAGAATCCCCTGCAATGCATGAGACCTGGGTTCGATCCCTGGGTTAGGGAGATCCCCTGGAGAAGGGAAAGCTACCCACTCCAGTACTCTGGGCTGGAGAATTCCAAAGAGCTGGACACGACTGAGAGACTTTCACTTCACTCCCTTAGGATTGATTGGTTTGATCTCCTTGCTGTCCAAGGGACTCTCAGGAGTCTTCTCTAGTGCCAGAATTCAAAAGAATCAATTCTTCATCCTGAACCCTCCTCCCTCCTCCTTCCCCATACCATCCCTCTTTCTGGCAGATTCATTTTGGTACATGGCAAAACCAATACAATATTGTAAAGTTGAATAAAATAAAATTTAAAAAAAATCAATTCTTCAGCCCTCAGCCTTCTTTATCATCCAACTCTCACCAGAGGGGTTGGCAAACCACCTAAACCAATCCTACAGCCTAACCCCTGGACATACCCCTACCCTCACCCCATAAGCTCATTCCCCTTAGCAGTTCAGCAAGGGAAACTGTTCCTTGTTCCCAGTCCCCCATACTGCAGGAGAAGCCCCAGTAAAGCCTTGCTGGAAAAAAAAAAGGAAGAACACCTCCCTTCTATTACCCCAGTACAGAGTGAAACAAAAATGGGGCAGCATGTACACAAATGTTCCTAGCATCTCTATTCACAAGAGCCAAAATGTGGAAACAAACATCAATCCACTGATGAAGGAATACACAAAAGTGGTATTTCCACATAACACAATACTATTCAGCCATGAAGGAAATGAAGTACTGATACCTGCCAAAATGTGAATGAAACTTAAAAACATTAAGCTAAATGAAAAAGCCGAAACAATCATTTCATGTACAAAAGAATGATCTCTGTTCGTTTCCAAGGCAAACCATTTAATATCAGAGTAATCCAAGTCTATGCCCCAATCAGTCTATGCCCCAACCAGTAACGCTGAAGAAGCTGAAGTGGAACAGTTCTATGAAGACCTACAAGACCTTTTAGAACTAACACCCAAAAAAGATGTCCTTTTCATTATAGGGGACTGGAATGCAAAAGTAGGAAGTCAAGAAACACCTGGAGTAACAGGCAAATTTGGCCTTGGAATATGGAATGAAGCAGGGCAAAGACTAATAGAGTTTTGCCAAGAAAATGCACTGGTCATAACAAACACCCTCTTCCAACAACACAAGAGAAGACTCTATACATGGACCTCACCAGATGGTCAACACCGAAATCAGATTGATTATATTCTTTGCAGCGAAAGATGGAGAAGCTCTATACAGTCAGCAAAAACAAGACCAGGAGCTGACTGTGGCTCAGACCATGAACTCCTTATTGCCAAATTTAGACTGAAATTGAAGAAAGTAGGGAAAACCCCTAGACCATTCAGGTATGACCTAAATCAAATCCCTTATGAGTATACAGTGGAAGTGAGAAATAGATTTAAGGGCCTAGATCTGATAGATAGAGTGCCTGATGAAGTATGGAATGAGGTTCGTGACATTGTACAGGAGACAGGGATCAAGACCATCCCCATGGAAAAGAAATGCAAAAAAAAGCAAAATGGCTATCTGGGGAGGCCTTACAAATAGCTGTGAAAAGAAGAGAAGTGAAAAGCAAAGGAGAAAAGGAAAGATATAAGCATCTGAATGCAGAGTTCCAAAGAATAGCAAGAAGAGATAAGAAAGCCTTCTTCAGCGATCAATGCAAAGAAATAGAGGAAAACAACAGAATGGGAAAGACTAGGGATCTCTTCAAGAAAATCAGAGATACCAAAGGAACATTTCATGCAAAGATGGGCTCGATAAAGGACAGAAATGGTATGGACCTAACAGAAGCAGAAGATATTAAGAAGAGGTGGCAAGAATACACAGAAGAACTGTACAAAAAAGATCTTCACGACCCAGATAATCTCAGTGGTGTGATCACTGACCTAGAGCCAGACATCCTGGAATGTGAAGAGAAGTGGGCCTTAGAAAGCATCACTACGAACAAAGCTAGTGGAGGTGATGGAATTCCAGTGGAGCTGTTCCAGATCCTGAAAGATGATGCTGTGAAAGTGCTGCACTCAATATGCCAGCAAATTTGGAAAACTCAGCAGTGGCCACAGGACTGGAAAAGGTCCGTTTTCCTTCCAATCCCAAAGAAAGGCAATGCCAAAGAATGCTCAAACTACCGCACAATTGCACTCATCTCACACGCTAGTTAAGTAATGCTCAAAATTCTCCAAGCCAGGCTTCAGCAATATGTGAACCGTGAACTTCCTGATGTTCAAGCTGGTTTTAGAAAAGGCAGAGGAACCAGAGATCAAATTGCCAACATCTGCTGGATCATCGAAAAAGCAAGAGAGTTCCAGAAAAGCTTCTATTTCTGCTTTATTGACTATGCCAAAGCCTTTGACTGTGTGGATCACAATAAACTGTGGAAAATTCTGAAAGAGATGGGAATACCAGACCACCTGATCTGCCTCTTGAGAAATTTGTATGCAGGTCAGGAAGCAACAGTTAGAACTGGACATGGAACAACAGACTGGTTCCAAATAGGAAAAGGAGTATGTCAAGGTTGTATATTGTCACCCTGTTTATTTAACTTATATGCAGAGTACATCATGAGAAACGCTGGACTGGAAGAAACACAAGCTGGAATCAAGATTGCCGGGAGAAATATCAATAACCTCAGATATGCAGATGACACCACCCTCATGGCAGAAAGTGAAGAGGAACTAAAAAGCCTCTTGATGAAAGTGAAAGTGGAGAGTGAAAAAGTTGGCTTAAAGCTCAACATTCAGAAAACGAAGATCATGGCATCTGGTCCCATCACTACATGGGAAATAGATGAGGAAAAGTGGAAACAGTGTCAGACTTGATTTTTCTGGGCTCCAAAATCACTGCAGATGGTGACTGCAGCCATGAAAATAAAAGAAGCTTACTCCTTGGAAGGAAAGTTATGACCAACCTAGATAGCATATTCAAAAGCAGAGACATCACTTTGCCAACAAAGGTTCGTCTAGTCAAGGCTATGATTTTTACTGTGGTCATATATGGATGTGAGAGTTGGACTGTGAAGAAGGCTGAGCACGGAAGAATTGATGCTTTTGAACTGTGGTGTTGGAGAAGACTCTTGAGAGTCCCTTGGACTGCAAGGAGATCCAACCAGTCCATTCTGAAGGATTTCTTTGGAAGGAATGATGCTAAAGCTGAAACTCCAGTACTTTGGCCACCTCATGCGAAGAGTTGACTCATTGGAGAAGACTCTGATGCTGGGAGGGATTGGGGGCAGGAGGAGAAGGGGACAACAGAGGATGAGATGGCTGGATGGCAACACTGAATCGATGGACGTGAGTCTGAGTGAACTCTGGAAGTTGGTGATGGACAGGGAGGCCTGGCATGCTGTGATTCATGGGGTCGCAAAGTGTCAGACACGACTGAGCGACTGATCTGATCTGATATGAAATTTCCAGAATTGATGAATTCATCTGAAAACTAAAAGCGAAAAACATAGTCATGGTTGTCAGGGGTTAATTGGAGGAGAGAACTGGGAACTGACATGTTAATGGCACAGAGGTTTTTATGGGATGATGAAAATGTTTCAAAACAGAATTGATGGTTACACAACATGATTTTACTAAATACCATTCAAGCGTACACCTTAAAATTGTTATGGTTAATGTTAAGATATGTGAATTTACCTAAAAGAGAGAGAGAGAGAGCAAAGGGAGCACAGATAGCCATTGGCCAGAGAGAACAGAACATTATTTTGGTCTCATGGGTTTTAAAGGATAAAATCAGAGAGGGGAAGGAGATATTTTGAAGTCACACAGGAAAACAGCACTGAGGGCTGGACTAGCCATTTCAGTTTAAGAAGAGAGGAGGAGGGCAGGTGTGAGCAGAGTAAATGAGACAAAGAGGGGAGGCAGCGAACATGGTGCTGCTGCTGCTGCTCTGGGTAAGCTTGGGTCTAAATCTTGTCCTCCTCTGGGGCTTCAGTTATCTAGAATGTGCTAGTGGGGTGGTAACACTAATATATTGCAGGTATTTCTTGACCCTGAAATATCCTCAATAATACAGGCCATCTGGGGATGAGTGGTGACTACAGCAGGCTAGATGATGGAGAAACCACAGAAGGGACTTTCCACAGGAGAGAGTGAGCAGGGAGGAGTCAGGAGCCTGCACACATTAATTCTGGACAGAGGGAGGGGCTGCATACAAGGACTGAGAGGGGATCTGAGCTTCTTCTTGCCTTCCCCCTCCCCTGCAGGGTAGGAAGCTGACCTGGAACACAGGGGGCAGTCTCCCCAGCCCATTCACCCTTAGTGTAAGGTCAATGTCCTCAGGGGCCTTGGGAAACCCCAAGGAGAAGTTCTGCAGCAAGGAGGTAAAAATGAGGAAGGGCTGGAGCAGGCCAAACTCTCACCCAGACAGAGGCACTTTCCTGCGGGTGTAAGGGAGAGAGTGTCAATGAGGAGAGCCCTGCAGAGCACTTGGTTGCCCCACCATGAAAATCTAAGGATATTTGCATGCTCATTTACATAGATTTACATGTCAAGTATTTCTGATTCTATGTTGGTGATGGTTAGTTACTAAGTTGTGTCCAACTCTTCACAACCCCATGGTCCTCTGTCCATGGGGTTTTCCAGGGAAGAGTACTGAAGTGGGTTGCCATTTCCTCCTCCAGAGGACCTTCCCAGAGAAGGGTAGAGGGGAGCTGAAACCTCTGGCCCGCCCTGGTGTAGGTGGGGACTTGGCTGATCAAATACTGACCTACTTCTACTCAGTGGATACACAGTGCTTGCTCTAAGCTTCTGAGTGTCCGCACTCTTCTGGTAACTTCAACCCTCCTCCCAGCACCCTGGTCCTGCCTACCATCAGCAGACAACAGAGTCAGTCTCCCAGACCCAAACCTTATACCCCAACCCATGGAGGTACTGTCTAGTCATGCCCACATCATGCTTGATAGAGACTTTAAATAACACTCTGCCCACCTTTGCACTCATTTTTCTGACTCTCATGACCACTCCTCACATCGTCCTGCCACACAGGGTCAACTATCACCAATGGGTCCATCTAGGTGGAGCCCTGAATATCCTTGACCGACTTCAGCACAGGCTGTGTCCAATGGAGTATCCAAGAGAGGGACCAGCATGTTCCTGGGTTGAGCAAGAGTTTCAACTGCATCTTGTTGACCCACAGTCTTATGGGAAGGAAAGGAGCCCAGAGAGCTGCCTTGTGTGTATGGCAAAGTTCACTACTGTTCATTCATTAAGTATTCCCAGTACATCTCTTGGTGCATAAACTTCTCTGCCACATTGAACTTGGATGAGATTTCCTTTATCTGGTGAAATGAGGTCTAAACTTATGCATGTCATGCATTTTTCCCTGTTTCTTCATATGTCAGGAGAGAGTCCCCACTAGCCCCCATTTCTACATGACTGTTATGGTCAGGGATGGGCATGTTGCATGAGCAGGAAAATAATAACCTTTTAATTTTTAGTTGTTGAGATGTTCAGATTATTTATTACAGCCTAGCTCCGCCCTGACCTCCACAAAACATGACTTCCTACCGGGCCTTGAGCAAGTAACCTGCTCACCCCGCCAGCCTCTCTTGTTCCACTTCTACAACAGAATGATTCAACACTGAGACAGCGACTATTTTTTAAGCCATCAAAGGAGGAAGACAATTTGATCCTCTTGACAAGAGCTGAAAAGATTATTGAAAATACTCAGTGTAATATCTTGGTTAAAAATTTAAAAAGAATTTACTGTAAAATGTGGAGAAAAAACATTTCCTTAGTTTGATTTACAGTTGAGAAAAATATGTGGTAGAGTAGCCATAAAATATCTGGAATAGGCAATAACCAGCATTCAGCTTCACAGAGAAAATAAAAATATTCTCCTTAAAGTTAGGACTTGGACAAGATTGCTCACCATCAGTGCTATTGCTTCACGTGATTCCAGAAGTGCTGGTCCTTGATATTAGGGAAAACATGACATGTGACCTTAACATAAGAAACAATTAAGTCAAAATATCATCATTTCAGCTACTAACATCAGTTATTAGGAAAATCCAAGAGAATAAAATGAAACATTGTTAGGTATAAAAGTAATATAGGGAATTTGTTCAATTATGACAGAAATACACACCCCAAAACATGAGTGGATTTCTGATATACTTAGTAAAACAATTTGAAATGCTTTTAGAAGAGTGCTCTAGACTGAAGCCTATCTTCCCCAAATTTATATGTTGCAGTCCTAATGCCCACGGCGCTATTTTGAGAAGAGATCTGGGAGGTAATTAGGTTTAAATTAGCTCCTTAGGGTGGGATCTCCCTGAGAGGAGAGCGTTCTTAGAAGAAGACAGACCACGGTCCCCAGGCTGCATGTGAGTCCACAGCAAGAGAGCGGCCTCGTGCAAACCAGGAAGAGACCTCACCAGAACCTGACCATGCTGGCTCCCTGATGGCAGCCTTGTGGCTTCCAGAACTGTGAGAAAATAAATTTCTTTTTTTTAAGCCACCCAGTCTACGGCATTTTGTTCCGGCAGCCCACAGCTGAGCTGACAAAGAAGCCCTACAAACAATAGGCACAATCTTATCCCATGTTTCTTAGGAATAAATTTAGCACAAAATATGCAAAACCTAGTTTTAAAAAAGTTCAAGATGCCACCAGTGGTACAAGGACTAAATGAACACACTATCTTTTATCTGCTTCTGCTGCTGCTGCTGCTGCTAAGTTGCTTCAGTCGTGTCCGACTCTGTGCGACCCTGTAGACGGCAGCCCACCAGGCTCCCCCGTCCCTGGGATTCTCCAGGCAAGAACACTGAAGTGGGTTGCCATTTCCTACTCCAATGCATGAAAGTGAAAAGTGAAAGTGAAGTCACTCAGTCATGTTTGACTCTTAGCGACCCGATGGACTGCAGCTCACCAGGCTCCTCCGTCCATGGGGTTTTCCAGGCAAGAGTACTGGAGTGGGGTGCCATTGCCTTCTCCCTGCTGCTGCTTAGGACATATCAAAAATGGGCTTCAGGTGGTGCTCATGGTAAAGAATCCATCTGCCAATGCAGGAAACATAAGAGACACCTGTTAGATCCCTGGGTCCTGGGTCGGGAAGATCTGGAGAATGGCATGGCAATCCACTCCAGCCTACTTGCCTGGAGAATCCCATGGACAGAGGAGCCTTGCAGGCTACAGTCCACAGGGTCGCAAGAGTTGGACATGACTTAGCGACTAAACCATTACTATCAAAAATGGAGATTTGGCAAAGCATCAGAATCAAAATACAAGTTTAGATTAATCCTAGTAGAATCCCAGTGGGATATCTTGGGACTTTGACAAAATAATTCTAAAATACACTCAAGAAAAATAAAATGTGTTACACACACACACAAAAAAGGAAGAGTAATGTTCCCTGGAAAATATTTAAATATATGTACAGGTATAATATTAATAATTCAAAGAATATTATATAGCTGAAAAAGACAGATTAGAGAATCAGTGTGGATATGGATTATTACCAAAAAAAAAAAAAGAACCCCCAAACAGAAATAGACCTGAGGAGAATAACCACTTCAAATGTGATGAATTTCAAGTCAGTGGCTAAAACTGAATTATTTCATAAGTGATGATAACATAATAATCCTAGGAATGCATGTTGAATCAGGGTTAACCTAGGACTGAATATCCCTTACATTTCTGTGCCTTAAGCATCTCATATATCTCACTCTAGTCTTGCTTGTATTTTTAAATATGAAATCAGCTAACAAGAAACAAACTAAGAAGTTTCTTTCTTTTTCTTCCTTTCTGTTCCCTTCCTTTCTTGTTACTTTTAATTAAGTTACCTACCTATTATCTACTTACCTATCCACCACCTACCTTTGTGTGTGAGCAAATATTAATAAAACCATTAAGGGACATCTTCTGTAGTACTAATAGGTCAGGTTTAGTGGTGAATTATGGACGATTTTCACTTTTACTTCATACTTCATTTTTTGTATAAAAATGAGAGAAATGTCGTTATTTAATTTTGAAAGAAAAGTTCTAAACACCTTTCCCCATTCTTGCCACAGAGGAGGTGCTCAATACTGGATCATTTCTTTGTCTGCCTCTCACTTTATCTCTATCACTGACTGAGTCTCCGTCTTCCTTCCCCATCATACATTATCCCTATCCTTTCCCCTCACACTATTCTTATCTCTGAAGATGTCTCGCTTTCTCTTCCCTTTAGACTCCTCATCCTTTCCCAAACTGTTCACACATGGTTTGGAGTTGGATCAAGAGAGAGAGTCACACACAGAGTGGGAGTGAGCAGACATTCCCATGGGGGAGAAAGAGCATGACTTACTTATGGAGAATAGAATGAAGACTTGTGGCTTCTTGAACTTGCCCTGCGCATCCAGGAAGTGGCCCAGGGTCAAAGGCATTGGGCTTCTCAAAGTGGCATGGGTCATGGACGGCAGAACTCAGGATGGGGTACACAGTAATGCCTTAAGAGGAGGACATCAAAGACAAATGGGCCCACACGGCCATCAACAAAGAGTGGCTGAATCCTCAGCAGACAAAGAGCTTCACCTACTGTGTGGCTCTATAGTTGGTGGCAGGAATGTTGAAATAATTCTGCCCTATTTGGTCAATAGTGTCCCATCCCTCCAGGTATCCTCACCAACCACCCTGATTCCTCATTCCCAAGACCCCTGGGTCTCCTTTATGATCTGCCGACTGAAAGGTTCACATCTGACTCAACAGAGCCCTGTAAGAAGCTGACTCCAGGACTGGGGCCTGAATATAATCAGATGGGTGCTGTTCATTGGGCAATTTGATACTGTTCATTGGGCAAATTGATACATTATATCAACTCGGTACACAAATATCAGGTGTATCTAGATGCACCTGATCACCTAGATATCTAGGTGATATACCTAGAAACACCAGTACTCAGCAACATAATCAAGGATGAAGAGAAGAGTTAGAACATAGGCATTGACCTGAAAAATATATCTACAGAGTATGGTTATATTTCAAAATGAAAGCCACACACACAAATTGCAAATTACATTGGTATGGACATAAAGACCAGAGGGGAAGGTGACATGAACACTGGACACGTAAATTGCACAATAACAGATGCAGTAGGGACCAATCGTTGTGTATATAGGTATATATAAACATATGGGTTCATATAAAGGAGAGATTATAACACAGATTATAAAACCAGTCAACTGTATAACAAGTTTCAATAAGTACATGGTACTTTTTTCAGCAAACATAACATCTTATAAAGGTAAAAAAAAAAAAAAATACAACAGAGCAAAAGGGAGAGGACTTTTCTCTTTCTAAAATCTCCCTCCCTCCCACAAAAATCTGGAAATAAGAATTCTTCTTATAGTCAAGAACCAGACGTGAACCATAAGACTGGAGGTGGCCAACACCTTCCAACCAATATTCTGTGGCCCTTCTGGTCTCACATTATTATTTGAGACCAGATTATATAATATATCAGATCAGTCGCTCAGTCGTGTCCGACTCTTTGCGACCCTATGAACTGCAGCACGCCAGGCCTCCCTATCCATCACCAGCTATAATGAGAGATAATATATAATGAGAAATAATATATAATGAGAGATAATAATTATCTCTCATATCGGGAGATAATATCCCTGGAAGTGAGTGTCCCTGATGACAGAGTCGGGTAGGCCAAGTGGGGCAGAGTCAATGAATCTGAATCTCATGGATGACAGCATCTGTATAAGGCATATTTACCTAATCTTCCAGTGCTGGGATACGGTGTGCACCAATTACTCTGTCGATTTCTCCCTGGACTTCCTCTGAGGATGGTTAGGGTGGGAGGAGGGTATGCCGATAAATACCCATAACAGTGGACTCAACCAAGTGACCTAAAAATGACCTGCAGCCTGATGGGAGGATCTTGTAAATTCTTTACTAAAGATGTTAGGCTACCATTCCTTCTTAATGAAAGGATCAAAAGGAAGTTCTTTGAGGGAAGTCTTGTGTGATATTTCCATTCTAGTTACAACATAAGGATGAGGATAACTTGGATAAAGATGGGTGGGTGGAAATTCATTCAGCACTTCAGGATGTGTTTTTTTCTTTTCAGCTAAAAATGAGTTGCAGGTAAAACTGGTGTCATCTCTTTTTGTCCTACTCACATGCTATGTAATTTTATATACGTCATTCCCCACTCTGGCCTTAAATTCATTCTTGTGAAATAACGGTGTCTGACCAGGTGAGAGCATCTCCAAGTCTGATCTGCAGACCATTAACTTGAATGGAAGGGCTCTTTAATTAGTTGTAAATGGGCAATATACTTCAAAAAGTCAAGTTTTTTGTCAAACTCAAAGAGTAGCTGTCAAGAACCATGTACTTTTGTAGACTGACAAAATCCACTTCAAATGCTTTGTGCTTTTATTATGAGTCCCAATAGCAGTGATTTTTTTTTTTATTTTTCAGACTACTCAGGACAAAGATTATCTGTCCTAGTTCACCAGACAACCACTTTCATGTATGGCCTCAGGGACACTCAGCCCCCTCCTTCGTCCCCACCTCCCATAAGCCCAGCTCACCTAAAGACATCGGGATCTTTAAGAAGGAGTAGAGTTATGACCAACCTAGATAGCATATTCAAAAACAGAGACATTACTTTGCCAACAAAGGTTCGCCTAGTCAAGGCTATGGTCTTTCCTGTGGTCATGTATGGATGTGAGAGCTGGACTGTGAAGAAGGCTGAGCGCCGAAGAATTGATGCTTTTGAACTGTGGTGTTGGAGAAGACTCTTGAGAGTCCCTTGGACTGCAAGGAGATCCAACCAGTCCATTCTGAAGCAGATCAGCCCTGGGATTTCTTTGGAAGGAATGATGCTAAAGCTGAAACTCCAGTATTTTGGCCAACTCATGCGAAGAGTTGACTCATTGGAGAAGACTCTGATGCTGGGAGGGATTGAGGGCAGGAGGAGAAGGGGACGACAGAGGATGAGATGGCTGGATGGCATCACTGACTCGATGGATGTGAGTCTGAGTGACCTCCGGGAGCTGGTGATGGACAGGGAGGCCTGGCGTGCTGCGGTTCATGGGGTCGCAAAGAGTCGGACATGACTGAGCGACTGATCTGATCTGATCTGATCTGAGAAACCCATAGTTGAGAGTGGCACTAGAGGTCTCTGTGCCAGCAATGAACAGTGAGAGCACCATGTTAAGGAGATTTTTCTAGTGAAACTCACTCTCAGGATCTGAGCACTCCTAGAGGCAGTGATGGACACTTCTTAATGTCTCGCCTTGCAAAGATTTCACTTTTTAAAGTCTTCCCTCTCTACCAGCACCACATTCCTTTGTGCCCATCATTCTTTTTCCTGATCTGTTTTTCTCTAGCCAAGGCCAATAAGATACTAAAAGGGTGAGCTCTGGAGCCAAAGCTCTGGATTTCAAACTCAGGTCCTACTGTGTGTCTTTGTGCAAGAAATAAAAATTCTATGTGCTTAGTTCATCATGCGGGTTGTTGTGATGTAATGTATAATAAGCTCAATGGGCTTCCCTAGTAGCTCAGATGGTAAAAAATCTACCTGCAATGCAGGAGACCCGGGTTCGATCCCTGGGTCAGGAAGATCTTCTGGAGAAGGAAATGGCAACCACTCCAGTATTCTTGCCTGGAGAATTCCAATCTGAGGAGCCTGGCAGGCTACAGTCCATGGGTTCACAAAGAGTTGGACACAACTGAACGACTAACACTTTTACTTTCAAGCTCAATGAATGTAGAGTTTAAATTGTTGATATTGTTGTTCTCATGTTGCTGTTTTTCTGTCTTTGGGTGTCGTTGCACTCCTGTTTGGTCCTTGCAGCTGACATTCCAGGGATGCGAATGAAGACATTTAACAACTGCCAAGCTTCCCTGGTAGCTCAGCTGGTAAAGAATCTGCCTGCAATGCAGGAGACTCCATTTGGATTCCTGGGTAGGGAAGATTCCCTGGAGAAGGCATAGGCTCCCCACTCCAGTATTCTTGGGCTTTCATGGTGGGAAGATTCCCGCTGGAGGAGGGCAACCCACTCCAGTATTCTTGCCTGGAGAAGCCCCGTGGACAGAGGAGCCTGGTGGGCTGCAGTCCATGGGGTCACAAAGGGTTGGACACGACTGAGCCGCTAAACACAGCACAGCACATGGCACATCCAGACCAATCAGAACAGACATTGGTCTCTATCAATCTGAATATACGTGGAGCCTGACCAATCAGAACAGACTTGACTCTGTCAGAACTGGGGAAGGAGTGAGCTGTGTCTCAGAGAGAACTTACTGGACACATGTTAACTGCTTAATTACCAGCTCTTTAAAGGCTGCTGGGAGGAAGGCTTGAGGAGGCATAGGAAGAAATGGTGGGGGATTATGGATCTTGGCTTTCTTGCTAATACTTAGGGAAATATTTCAACATTTAAAAAACATGTAATCACACCCAAAGATATTAGTTCAATGTCAGTCCGGTTTCCATCACTCCATTTCCCATCCCCAGCGCCCATCTGGGGCAGGTCTTGTTTTGTCCATGTGAAGCAGGAAGGAATCCTTGAAGTCCTTAGGGCCACTGGGATCTAGTATCTTCTGGTGCCTCTCCCTATTCTCAGTGATAAAATATTTCACGTTTGATCATGCTGTACAAGCATATGTGTGTGCCAGGAAAGTGCTTCAAAATGCCCAGGGAGATTTCAAACACCTAAAGGGTGCAGACAAGGTCCCAGAAGCTGTTATACTCGCTGGACTGGTTCTGTGAGTGTTGATGCTCTGAGTTGCACATATAGCAACAACACCAAAGGCTATTATTTACCCTGCAGACTTGGAGGGTGTGCCTCCCACCTGAGCACACTCACACACACATACTCACTCACACACATACACTGACACTCACACACACGTTCACACATACACAGTGCTGCATGGACCTCTCCTAGGTCCAGCCCCAGTCACTGTCTCATCTGCTGAGGTTTCTTCTCTCAAAGCCCATCCTTGTCCAAGGCCTGATTCTGACACCCAGACTGACGGATGGCTTCACCTGGGAGGGGTCAGGGCTTGGAGTGTGCACATAAAACTGATCTCTCAATGCCTTCTGCCTTTGGTGAAGGCAGATGCTTCAGGTGCTTTCAGGACAGAAAGCATCTGACCTCTTCCCAGGGTCTACCCACCCTGGTTCCTGGCCCATCGTGGAATCTTTAGCCTCACCTGGCTATGGAAGGAGCTGATAATGACAGAGCCTTCATTCATTAAATGTAGGAGCTGTAATAATTGAGGGTCCTGGTAATTAAAGTGCTCGCTGAAGATAATAGAGGAGATGATGTTCGCAGGGATGGAGTTAAAAAGGAAGTGGGGATCCAGGCAGGCCCCTGAGGAGGAGAGGTCTGTCATGGGGGTGCCCTGCATTGTCCTTCCAGGAGACTGACCTGACTGGTGCCAGCCTAGCTTGTTTGATGGTTTTCCTCCTTTTTTCTTTGCATTCATTGTTCCTCTCTATTCTTATTTTTCTTTCTAAGAATGTCCACGTCTGTGTCTCTTGTAGTTTTTCTTGCTCTCTGTCTTGGGCCAACTTTCTCTGGTCTTATCTTTGACTCTTTATTTCAGGCTCACCCCTTCTCTGTTCTCTCTCCAACTCCCCATCTACCCTTATGGCCTCTCTCCTTGACCTCACTGACATTCCATGTTCTTCTGACTCTGTATCTCTCTTTACCTTTATCTTTGTACGGCTTTTTCTTGCAGTTTCTGCTCCCAGATTCATTTTGCCAGTGTCCTCAGTATCTCTGTCTTTTGTTTTCTCTCTGTCTCTGGTCTCTTGTGCTTCTGGCTGCTTTCTCTGCCTGTTTCTCTCTCTGTCTCTGCTAGTCTCACTTTCTCTCTCTCTCTACCATTTTCTGTTCTTCTGTCTATGTCCCTTTCTCTCTATTCCTGAACCTGTCTCCACATCTCTCTCTCCTTCTTTCTGTCCCCATCTCATCCCCACCTCCACCCAGCCCGCACTCACCCTGGGATTTCTGAAGCTCCTCCACCAGACACTGAGACTCCTCCTTGATTCATTCCTCAATACTCTGCTTCCCCATTCCAAAGTCCTTCATGGTGGTCACAGAGAATTGCTGTAGAACCTTCCAAGACTTTCCATCGGCAAACCCACACCTGATGGTGGGGCACGGAAGGAAGGTTTTGAAGGCACATGGGATGTTCCCTCCTCCCCTCCCTAATCCTCACCCTCGTCCCCCACTCATCTGTTCCCTGGAAGACAGGGTCAAGGATGGTGACTTGCCCTCAGCCAGAGAACGCCTTGGCCTGATCCACCAGGGCCTCCCTCATTGCCTGGTACCCCCACAGGATGACAGCAGGCCAAGACCCCAGGTAGACAGTAAAGACATCCCCATATTTCTCCCGCAGCTGTGGGGGCAGAGTCCAGGTCTCACTCTCTAACTCAAGAGACAGATCTCCACCTCACCCCTGGATCACACCTCCCAGTTAGCCTACCCTGCAGGCTGCAGCCCCATCAGGGAAGAGCAGAGATTGGAACTCTGTGGTCTCTTCCGAGCCTCACATATATCACCTGACCCCGAGCATCCTCCTCTCTTGGCTTTTCCAAGAGCCCTCCCAGCTTTGCTTTTAAGAATTACAGAGACTCCCACATCCAAGCTATAGAATCCCTCCTTCTCAGCCTACACAGGACCACAGCTCAATGTCTCAAGTCTATCAGAATCTCTCTCTCCAAAGGAAACCCTCCTACACTGTTGGTATAGCCACTGTGGTGCAGCCACTATAGAGAATAGAATGGATGTTCCTCAGAAATACTAAAAATAGAGTTTCCATATGACCCAGCCATCCCACTCCTAGGCATATGTCTGGAGAAAACCATAATTCAAAAAGATACATGCACCCCAGTGTTTATTGAGGCACTATTTACAATAGCCAAGCCATGGAAGCAATGTCCATCGATAGAGGAGTGGATAAAAAAAGTGTGGCACATATTTTCAATGGACAATTACTCAGCCATAAAAGAGAATGAAGTAATGCCATTTGCACGGACACAGATGGACCTGGGATTGCCAAACTGAGTGAAGTAAGGCAGATAGAAAAGGCAAATATATGGTGTCACATATACGTGGAATCTAAAAAAATGGTACTAAAACACCTAGAAACAGTAATTGAGTCACAGATGTAGAAAACAAACTTATGGTTACCTAGAGGGAAAGTGGGGAAGGCTAACTTGGGAGACTGGTTTGACATATACTCAGGAGAAGGCAATGGCACCCCACTCCAGTACTCTCACCTGGAAAATCCCATGGATGGAGGAGCCTGGTAGGCTGCAGTCCATGGGATCGCTAAGAGTCAGACACGACTGAGTGACTTCACTTTCACTTTCCACTTTCATGCATTGGAGAAGGAAATGGCAACCCACTCCAGTGTTCTTGCCTGGAGAATCCCATGGATGGAGAAGCCTGATAGGCTGCAGTCCACGGGGTCGCACAGAGTCGGACATGACTGAAGCAACTTAGCAGCAGCAGCAGCAGGATAATATACAAAATAGGTAACTGATAAGAACTTATTGCATAACACAGAGAAGTCTACTCAGTTCTCTGTAATGACCTATATGGGAATGGAGTCTAAAAGAGAGTGGATATATGTATGTGTGTGTGTGTGTGTGTGTGTGGCTGATTCACTTTGCTGCACCAGAAACCAACACACCGTTAGAAATCAACTATTCTCCAATAAAAAATTAATTAAAATTGTGAAACAGAAATTGTCACAAAAACAAACAAACTTACAGTAACCAAGGATAAAAGAAGGGAGAGATTACTTGGGAGACTGGGATTAACACATATACATTAATAGACATAAAATAGATAACTAATAAGAATTTACTGTACAGCACAGGGAACTCTACTCAATACTCTATAGTGACTTATATGAGAAAAGAATCTTAAAAAGAGTGTCTGTGTGTTAGTCACCGAGTCATGTCCAACTGTGATCCCATGGACTGTAGCCCACCAGGCTCCTCTGCCTGTGGGATTTTCCAGGCAAGAATATTGGAGTAGATTGCCATTCCCTTCTCCAGGGGATCTCTCAACCCAGAGATTGAACCTAGGTCTCCCACACTACAGGCAGATTCTTTACTGTCTGAGCCATTAGGGAAAACCATAAGAAGAGTGAATATATCTACATGTATAATTGATTCACTTTGCTAGACAGCAGAAACTAACAAAACATTCTAAATCAACTATACTCCAATATAAAGTGAATTAGAGAAATGATACAGGACTTCTCTGTGGTACAGTGGATAAGAATCCTCCTGCCACTGTAGGGGACACGGGTTTGATCCCTGGCCCGAGAGGATTCCACATGCTACAGAGCAGCTAAGTCCATGTACCACAACTACTGAAGTCCGAGTGCCTACAGCCCGTTCTCCTCAACAAGAGAAGCTACCACAATGCAAAGCCTACACACCTCAACTAGAGAGTAGCCCCTGCTCTCTGCAACTAAAGAGGGCCCACAAGCAGTCTCAAAGACTCAGCTCGACCAAAAAAAAGAAGAAAAGAAGGCCTTAAAAAAGAAGGCCTTAAGACGCAACTCTTTCACTGCACCTTCCAAAGTGCCGGGGTCCAGCCCCGGCTGATTCAGGGTATTCAAAGGAGAGATGGCTTCAGCGAGTTCACTGGATACAATAGCTTTATTTAAATATTAATTAGAGATATTAAGAGTAATAGAATGGGGATAGCTCAGTAGGAAAATTCAGCGGAGCAAAGAGGCTGAGTAGCTTGGTTTATGCAGAAAATCAATATAACCTGTGACATCAGGTTAGCGCTGGCCACGGAGGCCGCAGGCGCCCTCTCGAATAGCGGAAGGTGCCCCACCTTAGGCAACTTCTCGAGTGGGTCTTAGAAGCCCAGGCAAATAAATGGTCACAGAGGACATCTGTGCTCCAGATGGAGACTCAGCCAGAAACTGAGAAAAAAGAATGACATGGGGAGACCAAGCTTCGGTAAGCAAGGCCCATAGCTTTATTTTCAACAGGGGCTTTTATACCCTAAGTTGTACATAGAGGATAATAGGAAATCATGCAAAGTCAGCAGCCTTTGATCCTTATCAAAACCAGGGTTTCTTTCCTGCAAATTTATTGTACAAATTGTTTAGGTGATTTACATCATCTTCTGGCCAGAAGGCCGATTAACATTTTATGGCTCTTGACAAAGGTTTGTCAACCATTAAGACTTATTTTCTCTAAGAGTAATTATTTTAAGGTTTGGCGCCATCCTCCGCAAGTGTTAGATAAAGTTGCATTCCTATAGGGCAGAGGTGCAATGGGTTTACAACAAAGGAAAGAATTTATTACCTTAAGGGTCTAAAGTGGCTAAAACCAAGGCCACTACTTATTTTTTCAACTTACCAACTATATTAATTAGTACACATTCAAGGATACAATACAGGGGATATGGAAACTTGGCAGCAGGCATTGGCTCATCAATGAAATCTTTTACTAGTTTTATTCTGACAGTTTCTAACTCTCTGAGAGGCTCTAAGCTATTTGAATATCTTGAGCTTCCTGTGCCTCTCGAGCCTGGGAGACTGTAAACAATCGCATGCATAGCTGTAGGAGTTAGGGTAGACTTGTCAGGCGAGTTAGAGAGCTATCTGAAGGGTTTGGATTTAAACACTCCTAATGCCCAGGACGGAGAAGGCAATGGCACCCCACTCCAGTATTCTTGCCTGGAAAATCCCATGGACAGAGGAGCCTGGTGGAATGTGGTCCATCCGGTCGCTAAGAGTCTGACACAGCTATGCAACTTCACTTTCACTTTTCACCTTCACACATTGGAAAAGGAAATAGCAACCCACTCCATTGTGTTCTTGCCTTGAGAATCCCAGGGATGGGGGAGCCTGGTGGGCAGCCGTCTATGGGGTTGCACAGAGTCGGACACGACTGAAGCGACTTAGCAGAAGCAGCAGCAGCAATGCCCAGGAACTTTATTAACTGGAGCTGTAAGTTAACTCTTTGTCAGAGAGAACGAGGTGGTAGTGGGGGACAGCCCCCAGTAAAGTCAGAGGTGAGAGCACAAAGCAGTAAAGTAGGCAGACTCTGGTTGAGGGGTAGATGCTCGAGAATATCCAGGGGGACTCCTGAGGCTAGATCCCACCTTTGCGTGTGCCGAGCCTCCTTCCTCATGACCTTTGCCATGGGCGGACCATTGATCGCTGAAGAAGGCTTTCTTATCTCTTCTTGCTATTCTTTGGAACTCTGCATTCAGATGCTTATATCTTTCCTTTTCTCCTTTGCTTTTCGCTTCTCTTCTTTTCACAGCTATTTGTAAGGCCTCCCCAGATAGCCATTTTTCTTTTTTGAATTTCTTTTCCATGGGGATGGTCTTGATCCCTGTCTCCTGTACAATGTCACGAACCTCATTCCATAGTTCATCAGGCACTCTATCTATCAGATCTAGGCCCTTAAAGCTATTTCTCACTTCCACTGTATAATCATAAGGGATTTGATTTAGTTCATACCTGAATGGTCTAGTGGTTTTCCCTACTTTCTTCAATTTCAGTCTGAATTTGGCAATAAGGAGTTCATGGTCTGAGCCACAGTCAGCTCCTGGTCTTGTTTTTGCTGACTGTATAGAGCTTCTCCATCTTTGGCTGCAAAGAATATAATCGATCTGATTTCAGTGTTGGCCATCTGGTGATGTCCATGTATAGAGTCTTCTCTTGTGTTGTTGGAGGAGGGTGTTTGTTATGACCAGTGCATTTTCTTGGCAAAACTCTATTAGTCTTTGCCCTGCTTCATTCCGTATTCCAAGGCCAAATTTGCCTGTTACTCCAGGTGTTTCTTGACTTCCTACTTTTGCATTCCAGTCCCCTATAATGAAAAGGACATCTTTTTTGGGTGTTGGTTCTAAAAGGTCTTGTAGGTCTTCATAGAACCGTTCAACTTCAGCTTCTTCAGCGTTACTGGTTGGGGCATAGACTTGGATTACTGTGACATTGAATGGTTTGCCTTGGAAACGAACAGAGATCATTCTGTCGTTTTTGAGATTGCATCCAAGTACTGCATTTCGGACTCTTTTGTTGACCACGATGGCCACTCCATTTCTTCTGAGGGATTCCTGCCCGCAGTAGTAGATATAATGGTCCTCTGAGTTAAATTCACCCATTCCAGTCCTTTTCAGTTCGCTGATTCCTAGAATGTCGACACTCACTCTGGCCATCTCTTGTTTGACCTCTTCCAATTTGCCTCGATTCATGGACCTGACATTCCAGGTTCCTATGCAATATTGCTCTTTACAGCATCAGACCTTGCCTCTATCACCAGACACATCCACAGCTGGGTATTCTTTTTGCTTTGGCTCCATCCCTTCGTTCTTTCTGGAGTTATTTCCCCACTGATCTCCAGTAGTATATTGGGCACCTACTGACCTGGGGAGTTCCTCCTTCAGTATCCTATCAATTTGCCTTTTCATACTGTTCATGGGGTTCTCAAGGCAAGAATACTGAAGTGGTTTGCCATTCCCTTCTCCAGCGGACCACATCCTGTCAGATCTCTCCACCATGACCCGCCCATCCTGGGTTGCCCCATGGGCATGGCTTAGTTTCATTGAGTTAGACAAGGCTGTGGTCCTGGTGTGATTAGATTGACTAGTTTTCTGTGAGTATGGTTTCAGAGTGTTTGCCCTCTGATGCCCTCTTGCAACACCTATTGTCTTACTTGGGTTTCTCTTACCTTGTGTATGGGGTATCTCTTCACAGCTGCTCCAGCAAAGCACAGCCATCTCACCTTACCTTGGACGAGGGGTCTCTCCTCACCGCCATGCTTCCTGACCTTGGAGGAGGGGTAACTCCTCACCACCGCCCTTCCTGACCTTGGTCGTGGGGTAGAGGAAAACAACAGAATGGGAAAGACTAGGGATCTCTTCAAGAAAATCAGAGATACCAAAGGAACATTTCATGCAAAGATGGGCTTGATAAAGAACAGAAATGGTATGGACCTAACAGAAGCAAAAGATATTAAGAAGAGGTGGCAAGAATACACAAAAGCACTGTACAAAAAAGATCTTCACGACCCAGATAATCATGATGGTGTGGTCACTGACCTAGAGCCAGACATCCTGGAATGTGAAGTCAAGTGGGCCTTAGAAAGCATCACTATGAACAAAGCTAGTGGAGGTGATGGAATTCCAGTGGAGCTATTCCAAATCCTGAATGATGATGCTGTGAAAGTACTGCACTCAATATGCCAGCAAATTTGGAAAACTCAGTGGCCACAGGACTGGAAAAGGTCAGTTTTCATTCCAATCCCAAAGAAAGGCAATGGCAAAGAGTGCTCAAACTACTGCACAATTGCACTCATCTCACACGCTTGTAAAGTAATGCTCAAAATTCTCCAAGCCAGGCTTCAGCAATATGTGAACCGTGAACTTCCTGATGTTCAAGCTGGTTTTAGAAAAGGCAGAGGAACCAGAGATCAAATTGCCAACATCCTCTGGATCATGGAAAAAGCAAGAGAGTTCCAGAAAAACATCTATTTCTGCTTTATTGACTATGCCAAAGCCTTTGACTGTGTGGATCACAATAAACTGTGGAAAATTCTGAAAGAGATGGGAATACCAGACCACCTGATCTGCCTCTTGAGAAATTTGTATGCAGGTCAGGAAGCAACAGTTAGAACTGGACATGGAACAACAGACTGGTTCCAAATAGGAAAAGGAGTTCGTCAAGGCTGTATATTGTCACCTTGCTTATTTAACTTATATGCAGAGTACATCATGAGAAATTCTGGGCTAGAAGAAGCACAAGCTGGAATCAAGATTGCTGGGAGAAATATCAATAACCTCAGATATGCAGATGTCACCACCCTTATGGCAGAAAGTGAAGAGGAACTAAAAAGTACTAATGATCATTATCTATCCTTACTATGACTACTTTTTGAAAATCCATTTGGCACTTGTTATTAAACTGTACAGGGAACTGTATTAAAAGTATTTTTTAAAAAGAAAAGATTCTTCTACCATAACCTTGACTGCAGCATTATTTACAATAAGGAAGAAACAGAAGCAACGTGTATGTCCATTGGCAGAGGCTTGGGTAAGAAGATATGGTGTATGTATACAGTGAAATATTACTTAGCCATGAAAAAGAACAAAATAATGCCATTTGCAGCAACATGGATGGACCTAGATTATCGAACGAAGTGAAGTAAGAAAGAGAACAAGTATCTTATGATGTTGTTAATATGTGGAATACAATTTTTTAAATGATACAAATGAACTTATTTTCAAAACAGAAACAGAGTCACAGATGTAGAAAACAAATTTATGGTTAGAGAAGAGAAAATATAAGGCAGGGAGGTGGGACAGGATAAATTGGGAGTTTGGGTTTAACATACACACCCATCTATATATTAATATAAAACAGATAATCAACAAGGACCTCTATATAGCAGGGAACTCTACTCAATATTCTGTAATAACCTATATGGGCAAAGAATTTGAAAAGAATGAATATATGTATATGTTTAACTGAATCACTTCTCTGTACATCTGAAACTAACACAAGAGTGTAAATCCAGTATACTCCAATAAACAATTTTAATTAAAAAAAACAAAGATACTTCTTTCTTCACTCAACCCATCCTCCACTCCTTCTCATAGGAATTCTGGTAGCTTCTCTATCCCATATCTAGGGCCAGATCATGGCTGGAAGAAGACAGCTCCCAAGGGAGTCTGGGGAATCCCATCCAAAGTTGACCTGCCTCCCCCAGCTCCCTTGCTAACTGGGAGCTGTTTCCCATTCATCCACCTCTTGCTTTCCACCCGCTGGTGCCCCTTCCATCTTACCGCCTGCAATGACTTGAGTAAATCCTTGGGGTTCATTTGCAAAATGAAGGGCAGAGGCCAGGGTCCAGCGGGGAGGTGTCCCCAGGAGGCAGGGCAGCCCCAGAGGAGCAGGAGGCCAATGAAGAGAATGAGGAGCAGGATGGCAGAGAGAGCCATGGTCCATGCCTACCTTCCATCTGACGTTCCTTTAAAAATGTAGATGTCTCTGTTCTTTGTTATTTTGCCCGATGGGTGTGGAGGTTGTGCCAGGATCCTGCCTTGGCAGAACTCCTGCTAACTCTCCAGAGACAAGACAGAGCCCAAAATTTGCAGGGTTGCAGAGGCCATGAAGTTTTATCATCTCAGCAGATCCCAAGCCAGCTCCCCATGGATCTCTGATGGGCTGGAGTTGTCCTGGTGGGCGATGCCATTGAACAGAGAGCACGTCCCCCACAGAAAAGGGGTGGTGCCAACTGAAGGAACTTGTGGGGCCTGCACTTTAGGGTGGTGGCCCTGCAAGGGCAGCTCTCAGACATTTTATCTGTGAGTGACACTGGAACATAAGAGATTAAGCTTAGCTGGCCAGCAGAAGCAGGTCTCCTGTGCCGACTGGGGACAGGTGGTGTGTCTGCACACCTGTGGAGCGTGAGGTGTAGAAGAGGAGGCGGGGTCTGATGGAAGACCCAACTCTGTGTGGTCTGGGTTTAGGGGTTCATTGCTTTTTTCATTCATCCATCAGCAAATATTGTAGATACCTGTCACCTACCAAAAGCACAGGCAGCGGCGGCGGCGGGCGCGCTGAAGTGCAGGCGGCAGCGGCGGGCGCGCTAAAGCACGGCCGAGAGGAGCCACCCCACGTCCAAGGTCAGGATCAGAAGCCGGGAGGACCCCATACCCGAAGGGCGGCGGCCAAGAGGAGTTACCACACTTCCGGGGTCAGGGGCAGCGACGAGAGGAGTTACCCCGCATCCAAGGTCAGGGTCTACGGCCCAGAGGAGCTACCCCATGCCCCCACGCCCGAGGCCAAGGGCGGCAGCCGGGAGGAGCAACCCCACGCTGGAGGTCAGGGGCGGTAGCCGGGAGGACCAACCCCATGTCCAAGGAGCCCTGGCTGCGCAGGCACAGGAGGGCCTAGAGGAGCTATCCCACGTTGAAGGTCAGGAAGGGTGGCGGTGAGGAGAGACCCCTCGTCCAAGGTAAGGTGTGATGGCTGTGCTTTGATGAAGCAGCCATAAAGAGATACCCCACGCCCAAGGTAAGAGAAAACCAAGTAAGATGGTAGGTGTTGCAAGAGGGCATCAGAGGGCAAACACTCTGAAACCATACTCACAGAAAACTAGTCAATCTAATCACACCAGGACCACAGCCTTGTCTAACTCAATGAAACTAAGCCATGCCCATGGGGCAACCCAACATGGGCGGGTCATGGTGGAGAGATCTGACAGGATGTAGTCCGCTGGAGAAGGGAATGGCAAACCACTTCAGTATTCTTGCCTTGAGAACCCCATGAACAGTATGAAAAGGCAAAATGATAGGATACTGAAAGAGGAACTCCCCAGGTCAGTAGGGGCCCAATATGCTACTGGAGATCAGTGGAGAAATAACTCCAAAAAGAATGAAGGGATGGAGCCAAAGCAAAAAGAATACCCAGCTGTGGATGTGACTGGTGATAGACGCAAGGTCCAATGCTGTAAAGAGCAATATTGCATAGGAACCTGGAATGTCAGGTCCATGAATCGAGGCAAATTGGAAGTGGTCAAACAAGAGATGGCAAGAGTGAATGTCGACATTCTAGGAATCAGCGAACTGAAAAGGACTGGAATGGGTGAATTTAACTCAGAGGACCATTATATCTACTACTGTGGGCAGGAATCCCTCAGAAGAAATGGAGTGGCCATCATGGTTAACAAAAGACTTCGAAGTACAGTACTTGGATGCAATCTCAAAAACGACAGAATGATCTCTGTTCGTTTCCAAGGCAAACCATTCAATGTCACAGTAATCCAAGTCTATGTCCCAACCAGTAACACTGAAGAAGCTGAAGTTGAACGGTTCTATGAAGACCTACAAGACCTTTTAGAACCAACACCCAAAAAAGATGTCCTTTTCATTATAGGGGACTGGAATGCAAAAGTAGGAAGTCAAGAAACACCTGGAGTAACAGGCAAATTTGGCCTTGGAATACGGAATGAAGCAGGGCAAAGACTAATAGAGTTTTGCCAAGAAAATGCACTAGTCATAACAAACACCCTCCTCCAACAACACAAGAGAAGACTCTATACATGGACATCACCAGATGGCCAACACTGAAATCAGATCAATTATATTCTTTGCAGCCAAAGATGGAGAAGCTCTATACAGTCAGCAAAAACAAGACCAGGAGCTGACTGTGGCTCAGACCATGAACTCCTTATTGCCAAATTCAGACTGAAATTGAAGAAAAGTAGGGAAAACCATTAGACCATTCAGGTATGACCTAAATCAAATCCCTTATGATTATACAGTGGAAGTGAGAAATAGCTTTAAGGGCCTAGATCTGATAGATAGAGTGCCTGATGAACTATGGAATGAGGTTCGTGACATTGTACAGGAGACAGGGATCAAGACCATCCCCATGGAAAAGAAATGCAAAAAAAGCAAAATGGCTGTCTGGGGAGGCCTTACAAATAGCTGTGAAAAGAAGAGAAGTGAAAAGCAAAGGAGAAAAGGAAAGATATAAGCATCTGAATGCAGAGTTCCAAAGAATAGCAAGAAGAGATAAGAAAGCCTTCTTCAGCGATCAGTGCAAAGAAATAGAGGAAAACAACAGAATGGAAAAGACTAGGGATCTCTTCAGGAAAATCAGAGATACCAAAGGAACATTTCATGCAAAGATGGGCTCGATAAAGGACAGAAATGGTATGGACCTAACAGAAGCAGAAGATATTAAGAAGAGATGGCAAGAATACACAGAAGAATTGTACAAAAAAAGATCTTCATGACCCAGATAATCACAATGGTGTGATCACTGACCTAGAGCCAGACATCCTGGAATGTGAAGTCAAATGGACCTTAGAAAGCATCACTACGAACAAAGCTAGTGGAGGTGATGAAATTCCAGTGGAGCTATTCCAAATCCTGAAAGATGATGCTGTGAAAGTACTGCACTCAATATGCCAGCAAATTTGGAAAACTCAGCAGTGGCCACAGGACTGGAAAAGGTCCGTTTTCATTCCAATCCCAAAGAAAGGCAATGCCAAGGAGTGCTCAAACTACTGCACAATTGCACTCATCTCCCACGCTAGTAAAGTAATGCTCAAAATTCTCCAAGCCAGGCTTCAGCAATATGTGAACCGTGAACTTCCTGATGTTCAAGCTGGTTTTAGAATAGGCAGAGGAACCAGAGATCAAATTGCCAACATTCACTGGATCATGGAAAAAGCAAGAGAGTTCCAGAAAAACATCTATTTCTGCTTTATTGACTATGCCAAAGCCTTTGACTGTGTGGATCACAATAAACTGTGGGAAATTCTTCAAGAGATGGGAATACCAGACCACCTGATCTGCCTCTTGAGAAATTTGTATGCAGATCAGGAAGCAACAGTTAGAACTGGACATGGAACAACAGACTGGTTCCAAATAGAAAAAGGAGTACGTCAAGGCTGTATATTGTCACCCTTTTTATTTAACTTCTATGCAGAGTACATCATGAGAAACGCTGGACTGGAAAACACAAGTTGGAATCAAGATTACTGGGAGAAATATCAATAACCTCAGATATGCAGATGTCACCACCCTTATGGCAGAAAGTGAAGAGGAACTCAAAAGCCTCTTGATGAAAGTGAAAGTGGACAGTGAAAAGGTTGGCTTAAAGCTCAACATTCAGAAAACGAAGATCATGGCATCCGGTCCCATCACTTCATGGGAAATAGATGAGGAAACAGTGGAAACAGTGTCAGACTTTATTTTTCTGGGCTCCAAAATCACTACAGATGGTGACTGCAGCCATGAAATTAAAAGATGCTTACTCCTTGGAAGGAAAGTTATGACCAACCTAGATAGCATATTCAAAAGCAGAGACATTACTTTCCCAATAAAGGTTTGTCTTGTCAAGGCTATGGTTTTTCCTGTGGTCATGTATGGATGTGAGAGTTGGACTGTGAAGAAGGCTGAGTGCCAAAGAACTGATGCTTTTGAACTGTGGTGTTGGAGAACTCTTGAGAGTCCCTTGGACTGCAAGGAGATCCAACCAGTCCATTCTGAAGGAGATCAGCCCTGGGATTTCTTTGGAAGGAATGATGCTAAAGCTGAAACTCCAGTACTTTTGCCACCTCATGCGAAGAGTTGACTCATTGGAGAAGACTCTGATGCTGGGAGGGATTGAGGGCAAGAGGAGAAGGAGACGACAGAGGATGAGATGGCTGGATGGCATCACTGACTCGATGGATGTGAGTCTAAGTGAACTCCGGGAGTTGGTGGTGGACAGGGAGGCCTGGCGTGCTGGGATTCATGGGATCGCAAAGAGTCGGACACGACTGAGCGATTGTTCTGATCTGATCTGATCTGTCACCTACCACACACTGCCTCAGGTGCTGACGTAGAGTGTTAAACAAGACAATAGGTTTTCCCTCAAGGAACAGGCATTGAAATTAAGCAGTTCTCACCTTCTGGAATGATCTCCAGTGATCTGACAATCAATGAGTCATCTGTAAGCTGGCAGGGATCACCACCGGACCCAGGGATGTCAGGCTTCTGATGTTTATTTGCAATTTGGGGCATTGGAGGGGGAATGTCAGGGAATCCAAGACCCTTGTATAGAGGCACACAGCTCAGGGTCTGTGGGCTGAGGTCTTTCATGGGAGGAGGGAGGTGGGAGAAGCAGGAAGATAATTGAGAAGGAGGACCACTCTGTGTAACCCATGGTCTACAACATGGATGTACCTCAAAAACACCACACTAAGTGAAAGAATCCAGACACAAAAGAACACACATTGCATGATCCATTTGTATGAAATGTGCAGAATAGCAAATTCCTGGAGACAGCAAGCATTTGATTTTGCCAGGGGTTGAGCACAAGGGAAAATGGGGAATGACTACTAAAGGGTACCAGGTTTTCCTCGGGGTGATGAAAATGTTGGAAACTAGATGATGGTGATGGCCAGGATTGTGAATGAACTAAGTGCCACCTCATTATACACTTGATATTGGTTAGTTACAAGATATGAACTTCATTTTAAACTCTATCTCGGGGACAGAGAGGAGCTGTGTGAAGAGTTTGGGTTCAAAAGCCAGGAGCCCAGAGTGTGAATCTCGCTTCTCCACTCACTAGCCAGGTCACCTCAGATCATGCTGGCCATTGCATGGCCTCTGTTTACTCATCTGTACAATGGGCATGATCATTGTACTCACTGCATAAGGCTACTGGAAGGACTCAAGTGAGCTCAAGGATGCACAGATCATGGAGCCCAAGGTGTGGAGAAAGGGAGGCTGTGGTTATTCTCAAGAGGGGAATAGTCACTTGGGTAATCTCTGGCCTCAGAGGCAGAAATGCCGAGAGATACTGAGGCAAGTTTTCATTCTTTGCCTCATTTATTTAGCCAAATATATATATATATATATATATATATATATATATTTGTATATGTATACATCACTTGTGGAATTCTATTAATAGGTGAAAGGAAAACACCTCCTTGAGTTTAGAAGAGCTGCAGAAGGACGGAAGGAGGTGAGATGCAGATGGGACTTTCCCATGGAGGTGGCATCCATGGAGGGGTGGGATGCTGGCTCAGAACACAGCCTGTCCAGAGGCAGGAAGACAGGGAGAGAGTTCAGGAGCCACTCTCTGCGGAGGTGGGGACACATGTGACCCTGGTATCCTTGATCGCCTTCCCTCAGCCTCTTTGACGGGGCAGGAACTGGATCCGGTAGTTTGGGGGCACGTTGCCCACCCCACTCTCCTGGGGAGTAAGGTCGATGTCCTCAGGGGCCACGGGGCTGGCCACAGAGAAGTTCTGGAGGATGGTGGTGAAGAAGAGGAATAATTCGGTGCGGGCGATACCTTCACCAAGACAGATACGCTTCCCTGTGAGGACAGAACAGAGGTTCACAATGTGGACACAAGGCACAGAATCTCAGATGACAGTGTGCATCAGCAGCAGATGCACATACTTTGCCTTGTCACACCCAATGCCCAGAAACCTGTGTTCATTGCAACAAAGTTGTGTGGGATTGGCCTTTAACCTGTAGTCACGGTAGACTCTTAGGGGATTTCAAAACTCTCTGAAAGCCAGTGCCAACTGTGGGGTGAATGTACCTTGCTCATTTTTCTGGGACAGAGTTTGTAAGCTTCTGTCTGATTTCCAGAGAGTTCTATGGCCCCAGGGAATGGAAGGATGCTTGACTGTGTGTGTGTGTTCATCTGCCTGCACATACAGACTGGTGCATATTTCTGACTTAATATTTTTCATGTTTGTCATACCTAATATGGGAAGAATGGTACCTATGTAGTAGGGCTCTTTTGAAGATAAAGAAGTTAGTGTTTTCTAAAATTTTTAGAAGACCTGACCGGTTCAGTTCAGTTCAGTTGCTCAGTCGTGTCCAACTCTTTGCAACCCCATGGACTGCAGCACTCCAGGTCTCCCTGTCCATCACCAAGTCCCGGAGTTTACCCAAACTCACATCCATCGAGTCGGTGATGCAATCCAACCATATCATCCTCTGTCATCCCCTTCTCCTCCCGCCTTCAATCTTTCCCAGCATCAGGGTCTTTTCATGTGAGTCAGTTCTTCTCATCAGGTGGCCAAAGTATTGGAGCTTCAGCTTCAGCATCACTCCTTCCAGTGAGTATTCAGGACTGATCTCCTTTAGGATGGACTGTTACTAAAGGCAACAGTCTAACAGTCAACAGTGAGTACCTGTGTTGGTTTCTGGGTGTGTGTAGTGGGGAGTTTGTATGCCAGGTGTGTGTCTGGCCCTATGTATATATACATGTCTCTGTTTTCTTATTTCAGCCTGGGAGCTATGGGCTCCAGGAGTTCTAAAAAAAAAAAAAAAGTACGTAACATTGTGTGCAGGACTGATGGTCATGGGATGTGAGTGGACAGCTTCCATGAGATTCTCAAAGGAATATGGATCCCCCCACGACAGTTCTAAACCATGAACTTGGAGGGAATTGAGACTGGAAGGAGCCAGAAGAAAGGCTGAGACCCTGACAGCCTCTCTCTTTTTAAAAAAATTTAATTTGATTTGATTTTTTTTTTTTTTTTTGCTGCACCAAGCGGCCTTTGGGAATCTCAGTTCGACCAACGATTGAACCTTTAGTCCCTGCTGTGGAAGCCCAGAGTCAAATCCTGGATGGCCAAGGAATTCCCCTTCAAGTGTTCCAAGTGGTTAGACTTTATGCCCATTGGAGGTAACTGGAGAAGGGTCTACATCTTCTAGGCTCATTTAGAAGTTAGGACACAGGAGCATAACAATACTCAGAGAGGTGCTCCCAGCTGATTCTTCTCCTGTAACTGGTTCTGCAACTGGGCTCCTCCAAGAACAGTCTGACTCCTGCTCCATCCAACCCAGTCCTTCCCATCCCTCGGGCTCTGCAACTGGACACCCTCTGGCTCTTTCTCACTGCCCATGGCCGTCTGCCTCTGTCTTTTTCTCTGTCTATACCTTCTGCCAGGCACTGTATTTTTCTTTTTCTCTTCCCTGTTCCGCCCTCTTGAATCTTATGTAACTCCCTTTCTCTGTCTATTCGAGTCTGATTCTCCCTGCAGTGCTCTTGGTTTTTTCAGTCTCCCTGCACAATCTCTCCTTTCCTCTCCTTCAGTGTTTCTTCCTCGCTGCTTATGTCACTGTCTCTTTTCCTCTCTCTCTCTCTGACTCTTTCTCAGCCTCTTCTTTCTCCACCTCCCTCTATGACCTCATATTCACTCTAAGTCTCTTTCTAGTGTTATCTCTCCTGTCTTTCTCTGTCTCTCTCTCTGTTTCTCACTCACTCTATCCTTATCTGTCTGTCTGTCTCTGTTTTTGTTTGCCACATCTCTGCCTCTCTTAAAACTTAGGACAAGACTGTTTAATGGAGAAACTGACCCTCACCCACTGCCCAGACCCCACAGGTCCCCTGGCTCTCACTGAAGAAGAACTAAGGAGGGAGGGGCCACCCCTGCTGGTCCAGTGAACAAGACTCCAAGCTCCCAATGCAGGGTAATTAGTTTGATCTCTGGTCGGGGAACTATTAATAAGATTCCCACATACTGCAATCGAGCCTAGGCAGCAACTACTGAGTCCACATACTGCAATTGAGCCTGTGCACCAACTACTGAGTCCACATGCTCTAGAGCCCCTGCAACACAACACCCAGCGCAGCCAAAAATTTAGAAAGAAATGAGAGAGGAAGCCATTGCACTGGGCAGAGCTAGAGGCCCTGAGTCACTGGAGTCATGGGTATGATTCAAAACTAGGGACTTGATGCTGGGGTCCACCTTCCTCCCCAAGGAGCAGAACCTGGGCATTGGGATTTCCTCTGGTTGGGATCAAAGAGCAGAGAATAGGAAGAGAGTGAAATCAAAGCAGGTCAAGACCCTCCCTGGCTCCCTAGCTCCAACAGAACAAATTCAGACTCCTCCCAGTTTTCAAGGCCCCACCCAGCTGAGCTCTTCACCCTTGTTGTTCAGTTGCTAAGTCGTGTCCAACTCTTTGCGACCCTACAGACTGCAGCATGCCAGGATTCCCTATCCTTTACCATCACTGAGAGTTTGCTCAAACTCATGTCCATTGAGTCAGTGATACTATCCAACTATCTCATCCTCTGTCATCCTCTTCTCCTCCTGCCCTCAGTCTTTCCCAACATTGGGGTCTTTTCAAATGAGTCAGTTCTTCTCATCAGGTGGCCAAAGTATTGGAGCTTCAGCTTCAGCATCAGCCCTTCCAATGAATATTTAGGGTTGATTTCCTTTAGGATTGACTGGTTTGATCTACTTGCAGTCCAAGGGACTCTCAGGAGTCTTCTTCAGCATCAAAATTCAAAAGCATCAATTTTTCAGTGTTCAGCCTTCTTTATGGTCCATCTCTCACATCCATACATGACTAATGAAAAACCATAGCTTTGACTATATGGATCTTTGTCGGCAAAGTGATGTCTCCGCTTTTTAATACACCATCTAGGTTTGTCATGGCTTCTCGTCCAAGGAGCAAGCATCTTTTAATTTCATGGCTGCAATCATCATCTGCCGGAGAAGGCAATGGCACCCCACTCCAGTACTCTTGCCTGGAAAATCCCACGGACAGAGGAGCCTGGTAGGCTGCAGTCCATGGGGTCGCTAAGAGTCGGACATGACTGAGCGACTTAACTTTCTCTTTTCACTTTCATGCATTGGAGAAGGAAATGGCAACCCACTCTAGTGTTCTTGCCTGGAGAATCCCAGGGACGGGGAAGCCTGGTGGGCTGCCGTCTATGGGGTCACACAGAGTCGGACATGACTGAAGTGACTTAGCATAGCATAGCATAATCATCATCTGCAGTGATTTGGGAGCCCAAGAAAATGAAATCTACCACTTTCCACTTTCTCTCCATCTATTTGCCATGAAGTGATGGGACTGGATGTCATGATCTTCATGTTTTGAATGTTCTTTCACCCTCATCAAGTGGCTCTCTAGTTCCTCTTCACTTACCTTCTTCTTTGCCCTTCTCTTCTGTAACCCACATCCCAGTCTTCCTGAGTTCTTTCTCAGATAAGCCATGCCATCTCCACCTTCAGGCTCTGCCCTTGCTTCTCCCTCTGAGAGAACATGCCTTCCAGTGGCTGGTTGATGCTCCCCCATGATGTCATAGCTTAGAAGACACTGTTTAGGGTAAGCTTTTCCTCACAGACCCACCAGGAGTAGTCAGTGTTTCCTATTTGATGTTCCCCAAACCCCCATTAGAGCAGTTATCATAATTATGATTTGTTACATGAATAAGAATTGGCCTCTGAGCACTTACTTTAGTCAAGGAGTTCTAAGCCCACTGCCACATTTATTCATTTAATTATAGATTTTTCTGTAACCTTATGACCCACGTTTATCTCCTTTGTTGAACTATAAACTTCCTGGGGCAGGAACTGTGTCTCTTCGTGACTTGTCTGATGCGCTATCTTCAACCTCTAATGAAATGTTTGGCTCATTGTGGTGCTCAACAGATATGATACCTGTGTGTAGATAGGTGTAATTGTCCCCCTTACAGAGCTGTGCCTTTGGGATGTGATCTTGGTTCTCAAGCCTGCTCTAGCAGTGGCGTGAAGATGAGATGAGTTAATACAGGTAAAGCAACTGGCACAAATAAACTGCTCAATGAACAAAGACCTCTCTTTGATTCTCTTCAAGAGGTCATGGCACCTGCAGTCTGGAATGCAGGCCCAGCTTACCTATGGAGAAGGGCATAAAAGCATCATTTTTCTTCACTACCCCATTGGCATCCAGAAAGTGGTCAGGGTTGAAGTCATCTGGTTTCTCAAAGTAACATGATTCATGGAGAGCAGAGCTCAGGATGGGATAGACTTCTGTGCCCTGAGGGAGGGTCACAAGATTGAAAGATATCGCCACTTCCTCCCCCAACCCACCCCTTATACATAATGAACCAAGGGTGAGTGATAAAACCAAAAAGAGGTCAAGGTTGGCAGATGAAAGAGAACCCAGGAGACCCACACAAGGTAGAGATGGGAGCCCAGTGAGGTGCTATACCTTGGGGAGGATGTACCCTCGGAAATGAGTGTCTTTAGTGACAATGTGGGGCACACCAATGGGGATGAGGTCGGAAAATCTCTGAATCTCATGGATGACTGCGTCCGTGTATGGCATTTGGGCTCTGTCATCCAGGGCTGGAGGGCGATCTGAGCCAATCACCTGGTCAATCTCCTTGTGGATTCTCTCTGCACAGAAGAATGGGACCAGTGAACCTCATTTATATTTCTATGTTGGAACACAGTTCAATGTTCTATGAACATTGGTCCATTCATTTCCAGGCCAATGAGCCCAGAAAACCTATAGGAAATGGTTAGGTCATTGACACCCCTCTGAGTAACCAGCTTGGGGTGGGAGGAGCAATGGGAAAACTACAAGAATTTTCACTCTTTAATATCTAATGAATAGTATGGATTCTCTCCCAACATACACAAGCAAACACACACACACATGTGAACCCCAGTTTTGCTCAGAATTTCAGACTAAGAACCCAAGGCTATGAACCTCTCAAAGTTCCTCCTCTAAGATGAGTAGAAAATGAACTAATATTTATTGTGTGTATATTATAGATGAGGCACTGTGCTAGGTCCTCAGGAATATAATTGTAAAACACATCAGTGGATTAACCCATGAACAATTGGATAAATAAATGAGAACATCAATCAGGAGATCAATTCGTGAATGGAAAGACTGGTAAATGGAAGAATGCTAATGAATGGATGTATTATGAACTTATCAAAGATTAATTTATTACTAAATGATCCACAGACAAATAAATAAATGAACTTGATGAACCAGTAACTCATATGAATGGTTGGATGGCTAAATTTATGGAAGAACATGTGAACGAATACATTTAAAGGAACAGGTAAACAGAGGAATAAGTGGGTGGTTGGATGGACTGAATGATAGATGTATAAATCAAAGTGAATAAATGAGTGAATTATTAAATATGTAAATGAAAAGATAGATGGATGAAGGATGAAGTGAAAAACAAGTGATGAAAGGATTAAGGTAGGTAACCTAGTTTTAGAAAAACAGATGGATGCATGAATGAATGAAGGAACAGATGAATCAGTGACCAACAGTTCATTCAATGAATCGCTATTTCAAATGATCAACAGATGAATCAGTTTGTCCAAATAAAGCATGGATATATGTATCCTAGATGAGTCATAGATGAAAGAATCTGAGTGCACAGGTTGACTGATGAGTTGAAAGGCCAGATGGATAAATGATGGGTCGATCTTTAAGTAATAGAAGAAACAGTGGGAAAACAGATTGACAGATTTTTTTTTTTTTTTTGGTGATGCTGCACTACTTGCCAAATCTTAGTTTCCTGACCAGGGATTGAACCCAGGGCCATGGTAGTGAAAGCACTGAGTCCTAACCACTGGACTTCCAGGGAACTCCCCAAATTGACAGTTTCTTCAATCATATATCCACCAACAGGGCTGGCTTAGTTGGGTAGATCATTCAAGACCTGCACTGCTTGGGGGACTTCCCTGGTGGTCCAGTGGTTAAGACTGCACACTGCCACAGCGTGGGGTGCAAATTCCATCCCTGGTCAGGGGCCAAGTGAAAAAGAAAAACAAAAACAACCTACAGGGCTCCTGGTGTAAGAGGGGGATGCTGCCTCTCTCACTCACCAAAGACCTCTAGCCCCATTTCTGTATCTGCAAAGAAGTCAGAACCCCCTCCCCAGTGTCTGCCCCCAGCTTGCCCACCTGCAATGTGGGGGTATTTGAGCATGAGCAGGAACCCATAGCGCAGCGTGGTGCTGGTTGTCTCCGTGCCAGCAAAGAAGAGCGACAAAACAGACATGATGAGGTTCTGATGACTGAACTGGCTTTGGGGGTTGGACTTATCCTGAAACCAGATGGGTGGGGTTCACATCAGGGGAAGCCGGGGGCCCTGCTGCCCACACCTCTTCTCTCTGGGTCCCTCCACCTGGTTCTGGGGCTCACACCATCTGGCCCTTCCCCCTTTCCTCTATGGTCTGTGTGTCCCACCATCTCTCTATCTCGGTCTCAATCACGCGCTCTTCGCTCTGTCTTGCTCTGTTTCAATCATCTTGCATCTCTTTGGTGTGTTTGTCCCCCTTCCTCTCCCAGTCTCTTTCTGCCTCTGTGACTCTTTTCACCACCTGCTGCAGTTTTCCCGCTAGTCCTGTATTTCCCGTACCTCTGTCTCCTCCCTACCATCTCCACCCTCTTTCCTCTTTCCCTCTGCGCCCTTCCGAATCTCCCCTCCCTTCTCCCTCCCGCCACTGCTCTACTCCTTTCCCTCCCTTCTCACCCTGCATCTTTTGTTCTCCTCCCTTCCACCCCCATTGCCTCTCCCAAATCCCACTTTTTCCATGCGGAGCAGGTAGCAGTCAATGAAATCCCGGGGGGCATTGGGGTCGAGGGTCTCACGGTGCTTCTCCACACTGTGGCCAATGAAGACGTTGATTTCCTGTAGGTTTTTGTAGATCTGCCTGTGTGAGCCAGGAAGGTACTTCAAGAAGCTGGAGTAGAGCTCGAACAGCTGCAGGAGAGAAGGGGCTGTGAGGCTCTTGCCGGCTTGAGCTAGCCGGTCACAGGGAGGAACAGCCCTTCTGGCCCCCCGTACCTTCACAAAGGATCTCTGTCTTCCTGTCTCTCTCTCCACCTCTCAGTCTCTGTCTCCCTCTGGCTCTTACTCTGTATCTGAGCCCCTCACTCACTGCTTCTGTGTCTCCTTTGTGTAACAGATCACATTTTTCTCTTTCTGCATCTTTCCCCCTCCCTTCGTGTCTTCTTGTTAGTCTCTGGCCCACCTGTCTCTCTCTCCTTTCCACCTCTCCTCATTTCTGTGGGTCTCCTTCTCATCCACCCTCTGGCCTGTCCCTGTCTACCCCAGCCAGTTTATCTGTTTTGCTCAAACCTCTCTCTGTCTCTTTCCACCTCTTGCCTCATCCTTGCTGTGTCAGGCATTGATAACATGATGCTTACACAGAATGAAGCTGCAGACTATCTTGGGAGCATATGTCTATTGCTTTGCCTAATGAGAAATGTAACATCTAACTTGTTGCCAACAATTGCAAAAAATGCAGGATAGTATAAATTATGACGTGGAATTTCTCCTTCACCTGTCTTTCTAGAGACAACATGGTTAACTGTTTGGGAGATCTCCTTCCAGACTTTCCCCCACTCTGTGGTTCTCTGTGAAAGGAGAAAATTGAAACCCCATGTTGGACTTGTGCAAGTACTCATCTGAACCTCCTTCCAGATTTTCCAAGCCTGATTCTCCCCAGGAGGTCATGGGAATTTGTATTTTTGATATTCATTCCTGTGACTCTGACCTGCACTCTCGGTTGAGAACAGCAAGGCAGACTTTTCTGAAGTTTCACTTTTTAACTTAACATACAATGGAGTGGGGCTTCCCTGGTGGCTCAGAAGGTATAGAATCTGCCTACAATGCTGGGGTCTAGGTTAGATCCTTGGGTCAGGAAGATCCCCTGGAGGAGGAAATGCAACCCCTTCCAGCATTCGTGCCAGGAGAACTGCATGGACAGAGGAGCCTGGCAGGCTACAGTCCGTGGGATCACAAAGAGTCAGACACCACTGAGGGACTATCACTTTTCACAACAGGGGCATTTCTAGGTTAATTGGGAAAGACAAAGTTTATCATTTTGCTTTAAAAGAGGAGCATGTTTATGTGTGTGTCTTTGATTCCTCTTTCTGTTTCTCCCTCCTCCATCACTCCCTTTACTTCCTCTTACTCTCTCAGTCCTTGTCTCACCATCTCTCCCTTCCCCAAGGTCTCTGTGTCCCTCTCTCTCTCTCTCTCTCTCTCTCTCTCTCTCTCTCTCTCTCTCTCTCTCTCTCTCTCTCTCTCTCTCTGTTGTCTTTGCCCGTCTCCTGGCTGGAAGCTGCATTTCCGGTTCACAAAAGCAAATCACCCTTATCCCCTGCCTGGATGGCCACCCAAGCTCTGCCCTCTCAGACCTGGCTGGACAGGGAGCTAATGAGCACAAAAGATTGGAATAACAACTCCAGCAGCCTCAGGAACTCAGGATCTCTGTAGTCAAAGCGTTTTCCGAAGACAATGGAGCAGATGATGTTGGCGGTGATGGAGTGGAAGTAGAAGACAGGATCCTTGAGGGCTCCTAGAGGGAAAGGGGTGGGTTGCAGGGCACAGACTCAAATGCCTGGGGAGCTGTCTCTGTGTGACTCTCCTCTACCACTCAGTCACAATGAATTAAAAAAAAAAAAACCACCGCATCATAACAGCCAACACTTGCTAGCCTGGAAGTTGTGCCAGGCCCTATTCTAAGCACTTCACATATTATTGTATTAAATTCTCATCTCAGTCCTGTGAAGAAGGTGAAGAGCAGGTGTTCAATCAATTGCATGTGCCATTTACAAAGCTCTGTTCTCCTGGTTCCTTAACTGTCCACCCCGCGCCCCCCGCCATCTTTTTTGTCCACCTCTAGAGTTCTCTGGTCTTATAGGAACTGTTCTGCACTTGATTGTTGATGTCTAGATGTGCCAGGCTCGCCCCAGTTGGAAGGAGGGTGAGCTGTGCACCCAGGAGTGTCAGGTCAGTGCAGTATCTCTCCCTGGGTCTTGCCTGGCCATCATCTCTTGTTCCCTTGCACACCCTTTCCTGAGCCTGTCTGTCTCTCTCTAATCTTCATGCCTCAGTTTCTCTCTGCTGTTGTTCCTTCCTGCCTCTGAGTCTCTTCTCTTTTTGGCTCTGTCCCTCCATCTCTGTCTCTTTCTTCCTCTCTGTGTCTCCATCTGAATCCCTCTGTCTCCTCTGGTCTTTCTTCTGAGTCCCTCTGTCCTTATACCTCTATAGCTCCCTGTGGCTCTGCCTCTTCCTCCCAGACTCTCCATTTATGTCTCAAAATCTCTTAAGAAAGCATCTTGTCACCTCTATGTCTCAGACACACGTTTCTGAGGAATCCTAAACCCACCGGAAGTGCCCACCTGACTTCCTAAGAGCAGAAAACCCTGACTGCCCGCCTTGCTCACTGCCAGTTGTTCACCCAAAGAAAGGAAAACACAGTTTGTCCTTTTTTTTTTTTAACATATTTAAAATATTTATTAAAAGTGATCATAATAGAATGTTTTTGTTGTTCAGATATCCTTGTCCAGATGCCTTTATCAAAAACAATTCCATTTCAGTTTTTTTTTTTTACTGTTTCCAAGTAGTTTTTTTTTTTTTAATTTTATTTTGCTTAACTTATATAATATTGTATTGCTTTTGCCATTCATCAATCTGTAGTTTTCTCTTTTTCTCTCTTTTCTTTCTTTTTACTGAGGTCACATTTTGGCCCTTGACAGATACAATCAAACCATGAACCGGTTCCCTTGAACACAGGCAATTAACGTGCTGTTTACTGTCTGAGTTATCTTCGGTTCCTCTTGACATTACACTTCCGTATCTCTCCTGCCCCTGCATTTCTCACCTACCCACCTCTGCCCCTTCTCTCTGCCCCTCTCTCCGTCCCTGCTCCTCTGATGGTCTCCCAAGCTCTGTCTTCTCTCTGTCTCTACATCTCTCTCTCTGCCCAACTATACCCTCTGTCTTTTGGCTACAGTCCTCTCGCAGCTTCCCGTGTTTCTCTCCTGCCCACCCCCGCCCCAGGGCTCACCCTGGGATTTCCGCAGCTCCTCCACCAGACACTGAGCCTCCTCCTGAATCCGCTCCTCCACGCTCCGCTTTCCCATCCCGAAGTCCCTCATGGTGGCCAGAGAGAATCGCCGAAGGGCCTTCCAACATTCCCCATTGGCAAAGATAACACCTAGGGTTTAGGAGAGGCTTGGGTTGCAGAGGAATTTTCAAGGAGACTCTGGGTCCCGCTCCACCCCTTCCCTTCCCTTCCCAGCCTCACCCTACCCAATCTCCATCCTCCATCCCCTGTTCCTTCCCAGTGGCCCTGAGGCCCTTACCGTATCCCTGGAAAATTGGGTCAACAACGGCGATCTTCGCTCGGCCAGAGAAGACCTCGGCCTGGTCCACCAGGGCCTCCCGAATGGCCTCTGTCCCGCATAATATGACCACTGGCCTTGGCCCCAGGTACACCGTGAAGACATCCCCATATTTCTGTTGGAACTGCCAAGCACACCCACAGCCAGGGTTGCTATTAGTCAGTATGCACCTCTGTCACCACCTCCAGTTTTAAACCAGTAAAACACTTGTGTGTGTGTGTGTGTTTGTGTGTTAGTCACTCAGTTGTTTCTGACTCTTAGTGACCCCGTAAACTGTAGCCCACCAGACTTCTCTATCCATGGAATTCTCCAGGCAAGAATACTGGAGTAGGTTGCCATGCCCTTCTCCAGGGGATCTTCCCAAACCAGGGATCAAACCTGGGTCTCCTGTATTGCAAGCAAACTCTTTACCATCTGAGCCATCAGGGAAGCCCTAAAACACTTATATATAGATTGGTAATTAAACACTTGTACATAGATTGATAACTAGCCACTGCCCTAAGACCTTACACCCTAGTCTGCCTTTTTGCTTCCCAGAACTCAGCTATTAAAAGATTAACCCATGACCCAGCCCAGTCCACACTAGTTGGCTTGGTTGGTGTCTTAAGCAGCGTGTGTGTGCTAAGTTACTTCAGTCGTGTCCAACTCTTTACGATCCTATGGACTGTAGTCCCCAGACTCCTCTATCCATAGGATTCTCCAGGCAAGAATACTGGAGTGGGTCACCGTGCTCTCCTCCAGGGGATCTTTCTGACCCAGGGATCGAACCAATGTCTCTTACATCTCCTGCATTGACAAGTGGGTTCTTTACCACTAGCACCACCTGGAAAGCCCCCTAAGAAGCACAGATGGTTAAACATTCCTATTAATAATTTCACGCAAGCCCAGGTGATATCAGTTGAATCTGGTGAGATCTCCCTGGCACCGCAACTAAAGAATCATCCTTCTTGGAACTTCCCTGGTGGTCCACTGGCTAAGACTCTGAGCTCCCAATGCAGGGGCCCATGTTCAATCCCTGCTCAGGGAACTGGATCCCATTAAGCATTTGCATGCTGCAATGAAGAGCAGCTAAGGCCTAGCACAAGCAAAATAAACAAATAAAATATTTTTTTAAAAACCATCCTTCTTGTGACCCACCTTCAACCCCCATCTGCCTCCTGGCAATTTCCCCAGAGAACCACCAACCCACTTGGGAGGCATGAAGGTAAAGTGATGGCCTTCTGGGGGTTATCTTGAAATTTGAAAAAGTCATAACATCAAGTCTTGCCACTGGGCCAACAGCTCAACAGTATTTATTGAAGCTGGAGGCATGTACACTGAGTAACTCCGCCACTTCATACCCAGAAACACACTCAACTAAAATGCATACATGTGCTCAGCAAAATAAAAAATAAGGAGATTCATAGATGCCTTATAATAAAATGCTCTGCAGCATAAGGAATAAACAACTAGTGATGAATTCATATTATGGAGTTCTATGCAACCATGAAAAAGAACAAACTACTGCTGCAACCAACAACAAGAATGAAACTCACAGATGTAATGTTGAGTGAAAGCAACTAGACCCAGAAGAGTTCCTATGTCATAATTGTATTTATATGAAATTCAGAAACAGATAACAGGAACTTACGGTGTCAGAATAATAGGAGGGTAGTGACTGAAAGGGGGACTTAAGGAGGTTTCTGGGCATGAGCCAAGTTGTTACGTATCTGTAGGTCAACTCTATTAGTATGTTTATGTGAGAAAATTCACTGAACTGAGCACCTAGGATTTGTGTACTTTACCCTAAAGGTTAAACTTCAATTACAAATTGACCTACAGAAGAGGAAAGACAAACAGCACATGATATCACTTGTATGTGGAATCTAAACTCTGACACAGTCAGGGAACTAAGACTCTGCATGCTGCACACCGTGGCCAAGAAATAATAATTAAATTAAGGTAACACAGTGTAAAAAAAGTGAAAAAGTGACACAAATGAAACAAATATGACACAAACGGACATCCCTAAGGAACAGAAATAGAATCACAGCCACAGAGAACAGACCGGTTGTTGTCAAGGGGGAGGCCATGTGAATGGAGCGGGAGGTTGGGCATAGCAGAGTTACCTTTTACATATGGAATGGATAGACAATCAAGTCCTATTGTGTAGCACAGGGAACTTTATTCAATATCCTGAGATAAACCATAATGGAAAAGAAGATTTTTAAAAAGGAATGCATATATATGTACAACTGAATCACTTTGCTGTACAGCAGAAATCAGCAAAAGTTGGTAAATCAACGATACTGCAATTTCAAAAATTGATTGAAAAAGTTGACTTAAAATTATAAAAAGGTTAAGTTTATTGCAAACTCTCTCACAGGGATCTCTGCAAACTCCCTTTGCTGGTCTCCTTACTTCCTTTCCTGTGCTACCCACAATCCTTTCACTACACACCCCACCCTATCTTGAAACCAGAGCTATCTGATTAAAACGTAAATTAATCAATATCCCTAACCTGTTTCAAACCATCCAACACTCCTACTACCCTGAGAGTAAGACCTGAAGTTTCCCCATGGTGGACAGAGCCCTACATGATGTTGTCCCATCACCCCTCTGATATCTCCACCCACGCACACATATCCTTTGATCGCACAGATCCAGGCTTCCTGTGGTTCCCCAAACATGCTGAGCTTGCTCCTGCTCCTGAGTCCTGGCACTGATACCTGTCGCTCATTGATATCTTCCACAGACATCTCTCAGGGTGTCTGATCAGCAACAAGGCAAGATAGAGCCTTTCCTTCGCCACTCATTCTAAAGTAGTTTCAAGTAAATCCCGTCACTTTAAAAATATATATATATTTATTTTTAATCAGAGGATCATGACTTTACAACATTATGTTGGTTTCTGCCATATGTCAACAGGAATCAGTCGTAGGTACACCTGTGTCCTCTCCCTCTTGAACCTCCCTCCCACCTCCCGCCCCACCCCACTGCTCCAGGTTGTCACAGAGCCCTGTTTGTAGCTCCTGCCACTCTTGAAAATATCACCTTGCTTTATTTTAATCACAGTTCTTACCAACCTAATATTTCCTTCTCTGTTTGTGTGCCCTGTCTAACACCACATCATCAATGCCCAGAACGTTTCCTGGCACACAGAAGGTGCCCAGTAAGTTACCATTGAATGAATGAATAGATCGAGTATTAATGAGCACTTACTGTATACCAAGCTCTATGCACTATCTAGTCCTCACAACTCTCTTATGAGGCAGGCATTCTTATCATCACGACCTCATCTTGCTGAAGAGAAGCTGAGATTCAATGAGTAAGAGTTGAATCTGGAGCACAAACCCTCATCTGTCTGACTTCAGAGGATTTGGAAATAAATCATGACACCTACTAACCTATGACCTCTTTTTCTCCCTCCCTCCCTCTGTCTCTCTCCACCTCTCTCTCTCTCTCCAAAGATGCAATGAGAATGGAGGATCATGGGGAAGTTCCCTGGTGGTCCAGTGGTTGGAATTCCAAGCTCCCGCTGTAGGGGGCACGAGTTCAATCCCTGGTTGGGGAATTAAGATCCCACATGCCACATGACATGACTGGAAAAAAAAAAAGAGGGTCACGGACACACAGAGGATCCTTGTAAGGACTATAAAAGAGATTTAGGGGGTCTGGAGCTAGCAAAAATTTATGCAAGATGTCTGTGAATATTTGCAGGGGAGGGGACCCACCGTGCCTTAAACTCCCAAAGGATTTAGTGATCCCCAAGTTGTCAGGAGACCCAGGAGAAGGGGCTTTGATCCCTGGGTGGGGAAGATCCCCTGGAGTAGAACATGGCAACCCACACCAGTATTCTTGCCTGGAGAATCCCATGGAAAGAGCAGCCTGCCAGGCTACAGTCCATGGGGTCACAAAGAGTCAGACACAACTGAGTATGCATGTGATAACAATAAATAAAATAACAAATTGTTAGGCAGCTTCCATCTATGAAGGAGAAGAAAAGGCCTCCATCCTGGACTCTCACGTCCCCTCTGTGAAGTCCCAGGTGTAACTACGGACCAGTGCCTTCCCCGGGCTGCCCTCACTATCTATTTCTCTAAGGTGAGGGCGATGCCTCTTCTGGCCCACAGGTGTTGTAATCGAGACCTGATGAATTCCCTCCACTATACAAATAAATCCTAGCCACATAGTTCTGAGTGAAGAAACTAAGTCCAGGTGTTTCCACAAAAGTCCGTGGTGTTTACCCTTGTGATGAAAACAAAATAATACCCACTTGGGGCCTCCACATCTGTGAAAAACACTCTCCCTTAAAATCAAAGGGTGGTCCAGTGATTAGAAATCCAGTTTCCAATGCAGAGGACACAGTTTCGATCCCTGGTCGGGGAACTAAGATCCCACATGCCACAGAGGAACTAAACCAGAGGGTCGCAACTAGAGAGCTCTCGAGCTCTGAGCCTGCGCACTCTAGAGCCCATGCCCTCTACAGCAAGTGAAGCTGGCACACCACAACTAAAGGAGGTTTGCACATCACAACAAAGAACCAGTGGAGCTCAACAACAAAAATATTAAACAGATGACAAGCCCAAGACTCAGGATTGTGGTCACTGCAGGGTTGGGGGCAGGCGACAGAGGCACCTGGGGCTGCTGGAAGTTACTGTCAAGTGTTCCCTAAGCCTAACCTGTTGGGGTGTGGGCTCATAGGTGTAGATTACATGGTGCGTGTGCTCTGTTGCTTGGTCATGTCTGACTTCTTGCAGCCCCATGGACTGTAGCCCCCCCAGGCTCTTCTGTCCATGGAATTTTTCAGGCAAGACTACTGGAGTGGGTTGCCATTTCCTATCCTCAAGGGATATTCCCAACCGAGGATTTGAACCCACTGACAGGCAGATTCTTTACCACTGCACCACCTGGGAAGCCCATGGATTACATTATTAATACATAAATAGATCATCAACCATGAAATCATGCCTAGAGAGCAGTGATACAGGACCTGATAAACACTCCAGGGTCAGCTACTCATTGCACATTAATATTTATGATTAGTAAGAACTTTGGACCTTGCTCCCGTTCCATTCTCCCTCCCTCCTCCTCTTTGTCTGGCGCTGGCTGGGACCAATCTTTGACAGCTTTTGTTGGCAGAGGAGAAACCTACTGACGGGTACTACCACCCCTTTTCTCCCTCTCTCCCTGTGCCAGGCAGGGACTCTGGAGAAGGGGACAGAGGAGCAGGGATTTCTATACCCCTGGCTCACACCCAGACACCTCTTCATGCCCGCCTGCCCTCTCCAGGGACAGTGCCCACACACTTCCTCCTGAACAAGGGACACCTCTGACCGCCTGATCGCCATCCCCCACACTTCAGCTCCACATCCCTTCCTCACCGAACTTCCCACAGCCCACCCCTGAGCCTGGAAGGATGTCTCACATCTACTGGTGAATGACCCCCAAGGACGGAGGCAAGGAGCCACCCTCAGATCCCACCCATCTGAGTCTCACCCTCAGGAAGGATTTGAGCAGGCCTTTTCTGTTCATCTGCAGAAGGTTCCCCAGGAAGGGCAGAGGACGGGGGCCAGGCGGGAGGCAGCCATGGGCCTTTGGGCGGCCTCTGGCCAGGAAGACCAAGAGTCCAGTGAGCAGAGCAAAGAGAAGGAGCACGCTGAACTCCATGACCGAAGTCTGACGGTCTTCCAACCCGCTGGGCTTCTGGCTGAGCCTTTTATACTATGCCTGAGCCCACACCCAGTTATGTAACATCATTCATTCCCTGGCATCCTTCCAGAGTGTGAACTCAAAAGAAAAGGAGCACACAATTCCTGCTCCGACAGTCAGCTGACTTGCTCCCCTGACACCTCTACAGCCCCTCCCTAGATGCTGGCAGAGACACCACGGTAGCAATAACAAGGTCAGCATGAGTCTGTTAACTTTTGTGGGTATGGCGAGCACCCGTTGTCTCCTTGCTTTAGCTGTGTTAGTGAGTTTGTGTTTATATACTTAGGTGCATACCTGCTTGCGTGTGTGTGCTTGCGTGATTCTTACACATGAAAGAGGGTTTGTATTTATGTGAACATGCCCATGAGTGTTTCTGTACACGAGTGTGAGTGTACTTACGCATGTGTCTCTGCACGTGTGTGGACTTCTATGTATTTATGTGGTGTCTCACACCTGAAGGTGTGTCTGTGTTTTCGTGGTGGTAGTGGTGGGGTGGGTCCATGTGTGTGAGTCTGTGTGTGTGTGTGTCTGCATCAGACAATCCCTGTCACTACAGGGCTTGCAGACACTCAGCCTTTACCTCTCCAGCCCCTCATCTTTCACTCTCCCTTCTGTGAGAGCCATAGATGGGAGAGGCAGGAGAGAAAAAAACAATAGGGGTGAGAGACAGTTCTGGGGTCTTCAGATCTCTGATTGCCCTGAGTTTTCTGCCTGCCTCCTACTCTGTCTTCACAGTTGCAGGACTTTTTTCCGTCCCTCAATGGTAGTCTCTATGTGTGTGTGTCTCTCTCTCCTGCTATCTCTCTCTGTCTCTGTGTCTCTGTTTCACTCCTTAAATGCTGAGCTCCAGGAGCACAGAGACTGCGTGCTGTTTGATCAGTGCCCACCGAGCTTGCCTGTCTCCAGCACTCCCCTGAGCTTTTGGCAGGCTCCATTTGTATTTACCAAACATGCTAATGATTGTGTCTCTGTCCACTTGTCATGGCCTGGGTCTGGCTTTCCACCTTTCTCTGTCTCTCCTCTTTAGAAGGAAGGTGGCAGTCTCTTTCTTGAAATGTTAGGCAAACCTCTTGAGGACCCAAAACTCTGATCCCAGCAGTTGAGTCAGACTCCTCCAACCCAGTGTCCCTTGATCTCTTGAAGAGGTGGGACCCGTACTTTCCTGACCTTGGAGAGAGGCCACCATGAACTTTCCTCAACCCAGGTCCTGGGTTCCACTGTGCTGTGTGAACTGGCACTGAACTTGGGTCCTTATTCCAGGCCCAGGAATCACTGATGGGGAGACATGAAGTGCTTTACACAGAGGAAATTACCTGATCCTGACTCAGTTAATGGAGTGAATCACAGAGAGGTTAAGATCTTCCCCAGAGGCACACAGCCATTCTGTGGTAGCCTCAGGAGTCAAACCCAGACAGTCTAGCTCCAGAGTCTGTTCTTCCATCCATTTGACTAGGCTGCCTTTCTGAGAGAGAGGCAGAGATGCAGAGCGAGATAACAGACAAAGAGAAGCAGAAGGAAAAAAAAAAACAGAAAGGGTGAGAGGCAGAAGAGGGCAGTACGTTCTAAGGGAAAGAGTTCTCTGGGTAAGTAAGCAAGGGAAAAGCTTGGTTAAACAAACTGCTTTCTTTCCTATAGGACTTCTCAGAGCCCTTAGATTGCTAACATGAGCTGTCAATAACTCATCAAGAGGGGAGGGGGACTTGACAGGAGCTCCCAGTCTATTTGGAGGCCACATCACAATCTCTTGGGCAAGTGTCTGCTGCTCTTTGAGCTTCAGATTTGCTCATCAGGAAAATGTGGATACCTACCCTATAGGATATTTATGAGAATGAAAAGGAGACCCAATGTGCAGGGGGCCTGGCCCATAGGAAGGGTTCTATGGATGCACTGTGGCCACAGAGAGAGACACAGAGACTCAGACCAAGACTGAGGAAGGCATAGAGACAGACCCAGAAAGAGAGACTTGAAACATGACTGAGAGAGACACCCAAGACAAGGCTATGGTGAGACCTCAAAGGACACGGCAAACATTTACTCACTCATTCAGTAAGCAATTATTGGGTACCTACTGTGTGCCAGGCCCTGTTTTAGGCACTGGGGACACAGCAGTGAACAAAACATGAATATCTTCGCTCTCACAGAGCTTACATTCTAGCGGGAGGGTCAGATAACAATAAAATGGTGATACAATCAGTAAATTCACATAGTAACAGGTAATACACAGGCATCAAGCCCTGGGCTGTCCTTCCTGGTTGTCTTGTCACCTGTGTGCATTCTGTGTGATCCGCATCCACCTCCACTGGGTACATGGTAGTTTGATGATCACCCTGGGAGTCTGACAAGTTTTATTGTCAAGGAAAGAGGCACAAAAGTGGAAATGCTTATACCTGAGATTCTGAAATGACAGGTGTGGCCAAGAGGCAGGCAGAGAGATAATGAGACATGATGAAGGAAACACAGAAGCCCAGAGACAGAAGGACAGAAAGACAGACATGAACATGGGAGAAATGAAGGCACTTGTTGTTATAGTTGTTTAGTTCCTGAGTCATGTCCACCTCTTTGCGACCCCATAGACTCTAGCCCTCCAGACTTCTCTGTCCATGGGATTCTACAGGTAAGAACGCTGGAGTGGGTTGCCATTCTCTTCTCCAGGGGATCTTCCCGGCAAAGGGATCAAACCCGTGTCTCCCGCGTTGGCAGGCGGGTTCTTTACCACTGAGCCACCAGGGAAGCCCTAAATGAAGGCACTCTAAGAGACAGCAAAGGACAGACGTGTATCCTGAGAGAACTGGTGAGAAGCTGAGGGAACTAGAGAGGGGACTAGCAAGGGGACTAGTGAGGGGCTGAAGGTGGGGCTCTTGGCTGAGGGAACCCACGAGGGGCTCCAAGAACTAGTGAGGAGCTGATCGAACTGGTGAGATTCTGAAGGGAAAGTCAGGGGCCACCTGAGGCAGATTGAGAGGCTGAGGGTAAAGCAAGGTGACACTCAGGATCAGAGACATAGAAACACAGAGACATGGAGAGACCCAGAAAAGAGGGCAACACCGTGCGATGGGGACCCAGGGCAGCCGCAGTAACAACTGCCTGTCCAGAGACCACAATGCACAGACGGGTGGTGGTCTCTCAGGCCACCCCCCTTGTCGCCACAGCTGAGGGCCTGGCAGGGGCCAGTGTTCACGGAGTGCCTGGGCCCGATGCCCACGGTCATCGCTGTGTGGCTACCAGGCAGTGTGAGGCCCTGCTGGGGAGGTGGATGTCTTCACTGGGCACATTGGGCACAGCCATCGCCCAGAGGACCCCATGGGTCAGTGGCAAGGTGGGGGCACCCTGCTCAGGGGTCACTTCACACCCAGCAGGTCCTCTGCAAGATGCAGCTTAGCCCAGTCGTTAAGTGCTCAGGCCCTAGAGTCAGAGGTTGTCGTGGTTTAGTCGCTCAGTCGTGTCCAACTCTTAATGACCGCAGCATGCCAGGCTTCCCGGTCCTTCACCATTTCCCGGAGTTTGCTCAAACTTATGTCTATTGAGTCAGTGATGCCATCCAACTATCTCATCCTCTGTCGCCCCCTTCTCCTCCTGGCTTCAGTCTTTCCCAGAACCAGAGTTTTTTCTAATGAGTCGGCTCTTCGTGTCAGGAGCCAGAGGACCCGAGTTCAAACCCCAGCCCCATCAGCACTGTCTATATGCTGGCTGGTTCTCGAACCCCTCGGTGCCTCTCTTCCCTCACCTGTAAAGTGGGGATAATGTCCAACCCTATCCCCAGGGATGTTGTGAGAGTTCAGTCTGGTGTTATACCTACACTTGTTACACCCTGGTGGTCCAGTGGCTAAGACTCTGTGCGGCCAATGCAGGGGGCCCAGGTTCCATCCCTGGTCAGGGAACGAGATCCCACATATGGCAACTAATGATCCCCCAGGCCGCAAACTAAAGATTCTGCACGCCACCACTAAAACCCAGCACAGCCAAATAAATAAAGATTATAAATAATTTTTAAAAAAAGAAAAAGCAACTTGGATAGATTCTAGCATGTAATACCCATTATACACTTGTTTTCCTGCTAAAGTCAATTGAAACATCAAGAGGTTTGCTCCAAATCCTCTTTTGCCCATTCATATGTGAAGGTGCACAATGGTTTCAGAATAATACTTTTAACTGCATAAGGTTAAATTCCTTAAAGAAGCCAAGCACACGGTATGGCTGAGTCCCTTTGCTGTCCACCTGTTACATTATTATTAACAACATCGTTGTTAATCGGCTATGTGCTACGCTTAGTTGCTCAGTCGTGTTTGACTCTTTGTGACTCCATGGACAGTAGCCTGCCAGGCTCCTCTGTCCATGGGGATTCTCCAGGGAAGAATACTGGAATGGGTTGCCATGCCCTCCTGGTTATTTGGCTATACCCCAATATAAAATAAAGTTCAAAAGAAAAAAAAAAGTCACTTTTTGATCAGCCTTGGGATTTCTTTAGAAGGAATGATGCTAAAGCTGAAACTCCAGTACTTTGGCCACCTCATGCGAAGAGTTGACTCATTGGAAAAGACTCTGATGCTGGGAGGGATTGGGGGCAGGAGGAGAAGGGGACGACAGAGGATGAGATGGCTGGGTGGCATCGCCGACTCGGTGGACCTGAGTCTGAGTGACCTCCGGGAGTTGGTGATGGACAGGGAGGCCTGGCGTGCTGCGATTCATGGGGTTGCAAAGAGTCGGACATGACTGAGCGACTGAACTGAACTGAACTGAACTGAATATTCTTTGTATACCATTATAAAGTCTTTTTAGCATAAATAAATGTCAAATCAGAAAAAGAAGTCGATCACACAAAGTCACACATTGTACATGATTCCATTTACATGAAATATCCAGAACTGGCAAATCTGTGGACACCGAAAGCAGATCAGTGGTTGGCAGAGACTATGGGAGGGAAGCATGGGATGTTCCTACCTAATATATACAGGGTTTTCCTTTGGGGGTGATGAGAAGGTTCTGGAACTAAACAGTGGTATGGTTTTACAACATCATGTGTGTACTTAATGCACTCAATAGTACTTTTAAAAATAGTAAACCTCATGTTATGTTATATTTGCTTTACCATGATAAAAAAAAAACTTTAATTATAAGATCCCCACAAAAATCAATTTTATTAAAAATCAAAAATAAACCAAATGTGTGATATAGTGCATTCTTCCCAGAAACGTGTTCAAAAACAAGATCTAGTAGCATCATCTTAGACTGGTGATGAGTCTAAATGATATTTCCAGAGCTGCAATTGAAATGTGCTGTGAAAATATCTGTGGTTTCTGGGGACTTGCCTGATGGTCCAGTGGTTAGGAGTGCAGCAGGAGTGCAGCAGGATTAAATGGGTTCCATTCCTGGTCGGGGAAATAAGCTCCCAAATGTTGCAGGGTGTGACCAAAAAGAAAAAAAAAAGATCTGGTTTCCATTAGTGACAAAGCCACTGTTACTGCTGACATGACTGCAATCTGCCTTCATAAGTGGGAGAAAGGCTAAATTTCAGAATGAGTTTAGTGAAAAACATGCAATTTTGTTTTCCAGCCAAGTTCCTGGAGCCCCTGAAATCTAGGGGCGCCTGGACCTCAATTAAAGACTCTGTGGGAGAGGGAGAGGGTGGGATGATTTGGGAGAATGGCATTGAAATATGTATAATATCATATATGAAACGAGTCGCCAGTCCAGGCTCGATAAACAATACTGGATGCTCGGGGCTGGTGCACTGGGATGACCCAGAGGGTTGATATGGGGAGGGAGGAGGGAGGAGGGTTCAGGATGGGGAACACATGTATACCTGTGGCAGATTCATTTATTTTGATGTATGGCAAAACCAATACAATATTGTAAAGTTAAATAAAATAAAAGTTGAAAAAAAAAAAAAGACTTCTAGGTCTAGAGGCTTCAAATCTAGACCCTGGAGTCCTGTAAGCCTGGATTTCAACATTGTCTCTGGCACATATTAGCTTTGACAAGTGACTGTCCTCCCTACACCTCCATTTTGTCATCTGTAAAATGGGGAGCTTTTATTTTCTTTCTCATCATTTTTAAAATTTATTTATTTTCAATGGAAGGATATTTGCTTTACAATATTGTATTGATTTCCGCCATACATCAACATGAATCAGCCATCAGATCAGATCAGATCAGTCGCTCAGTCGTGTCCAACTCTTTGCAACCCCATGAACTGCAGCATGCCAGGCCTCCCTGTCCATCACCAACTCCCAAAGGTCACTCAGACTCACATCCATCGAGTCAGTGATGCCATCCAGCCATCTCATCCTCTGTCGTCCCCTTCTCCTCCTGCCCCCAATCCCTCCCAGCATCAGAGTCTTCTCCAATGAGTCAACTCTTCCCATGAGGTGGCCAAAGTACTGGAGTTTCAGCTTTAGCATCATTCCTTCCAAAGAAATCCCAGGGCTGATCTCCTTCAGAATGGACTGGTTGGATCTCCTTGCAGTCCGAGGGGCTCTCAAGAGTCTTCTCCAACACCACAGTTCAAAAGCATCAATTCTTTGGCACTCAGCCTTCTTCACAGTCCAGCTCTCACATCCATACATGACCACAGGAAAGACCAGAGCCTTGACTAGGCAAATTTTTGTTGGCAAAGTGATGTCTCTGCTTTTGAATATTGTATCTAGGTTGGTCATAACTTTCCTTCCAAGGAGTAAGCGTCTTTTAATTTCATGGCTGCAGTCACCATCTGCAGTGATTTTGGAGCCCAGAAAAATAAATTCTGACACTGTTTCCACTGTTTCCCCATCTATTTCCCATGTAGTGATGGGACCAGATGCCATGATCTTCGTTTTCTGAATGTTGAGCTTTAAGCCAACCTTTTCACTCTCCACTTTCACTTTCATCAAGAGGCTTTTGAGTTCCTCTTCACTTTCTGCCATAAGGGTGGTGTCATCTGCATGTCTGAGGTTCTTGATATTTCTCCCAGCAATCTTGATTCCAGCTTATGTTTCTTCCAGTCCAGCATTTCTCATGATGTACTCTGCATGTAAGTTAAATAAACATGGTGACAATATACAGCCTTGACGTACTCCTTTTCCTATTTGGAACCAGTCAGTTGTTCCATGACCAGTTCTAACTGTTGCTTCCTGACCTGCATACAGATTTCTCAAGAGGCAGATCAGGTGGTCTGGTATTCCCATCTCTTTCAGAATTGTCCACAGTTTATTGTGATCCACACAGTCAAAGGCTTTGGCATAGTCAATAAAGCAGAAATAGATGTTTTTCTGGAACTCTCTTGCTTTTTCCATGATCCAGAGGATGTTGGCACTTTGATCTCTGGTTCCTCTGCCTTTTCTAAAACCAGCTTGAACATCAGGAAGTTCACGGTTCACATATTGCTGAAGCCTGGCTTGGAGAATTTTGAGCATTACTTTACTAGCGTGTGAGATGAGTGCAATTGTTCGGTAGTTTGAGCACTCTTTGGCATTGCCTTTCTTTGGGATTGGGATGAAAACTGACCTTTTCCAATCTTGTGGCCACGGCTGAGTTTTCCAAATTTGCTGGCATATTGAGTGTGGCACTTTCACAGCATCATCTTTCAGGATTTGGAATAGCTCCACTGGAATTCCATCACCTCCACTAGCTTTGTTCCTAGTGATGCTTTCTAAGGCCCTAGGTATACCTATGTCCCCTCCCGCTTGAACCTCCCTCCCACCTCCCACCCCCATCTCACCCCTCTAGGTTGTTACAGAGCCCAGGTTTGAGTTCCCCGAGTCATACAGCAAATTCCCGATGGCTATCTATTTTACATGTGGTTGTGTATATTCTTCCTTGCTACTCTCTCCATTCACCCCCACCCTAACCTTCCTCTTCCCACCCCCACGTCCCCAAGTCCATTTCTAGGTCTGCATCACCACTGCCGCCCTACAGATAGATTCATCAGTACCATCTTTCTAGATTCCATATATATGCGTCAGTATGCAACATTTGTTTTTCTCTTTCTGACTTACTTCACTCTGTATAATAGGCTCTAAGTTCACCCATCTCATTAGAACTGACTCAAATGCGTTCCTTTTTATGAGTCAGTAATATTCCTAAAATGGGGCGTTTTAAAATTGTTTATACACACTACATCAAGAATGTGGCTACTCAATGAATCACACAGGTCACACAGCACAGTAGGAACCATGACCTGGGGTCAGGAAAGTCCATGGTGGCACCTCTCCAAGGTCAGGAAAGTGCATGTTTTACCCCTGTGTTGAAATGCACCACAATAAGATCAACAGGAAACAAAGGTCAGGAAGCAGAAGAGTTTACGATATGTAACTCCCAGTCCCTGTAGGGCACAGATTGAATGTGTCTGGTGTTTCCAGTGCCCAGTTGGGTGTTTGGGTCATGGCAGGGGCCCAGAAGAATATTGTGACATGAATAACAATTTTCTGGGGTTTAACTGTGTCACCCCCAAAATTGATATATTGAAATCCGACTCAATGGACATGAGTTTGAGTAAATGGGAGCTGGTGATGGACAAGGAGACCTGGTGTGCTGCAGTCCATGGGGTCTCAAAGAGTCGGACATGACTGAAGATCGAACTGAACTGAATTGAAGCCTTAACCCCCAGTACCTCACAATGTGGCCTTATTTGAAGATGCATTCATTCATTGCAAATGTAATCAAGTTAAAAAGAGGTCCTTAGTGTGGGTCCCAATCTGGTTCGACTGGTGTCTTTATGAAAGGGGTAATTCAGGACAGAGACACATCCCAGGGAGAGTACCATGGGAAGATGAAGGCAGAGATCAGGATGATGCTTCTAGAAGTCAGGGAACATCAAAAATGGCCAGCAAACCCCCAGACACGAGGGGAGAGGCCTGGAATAGATTTTCTCCCATGGCTTTTAGAAGCAATCAACTCTGATGACTCCATGATCCTTGTTACAGCAGACTTAGCAAACTAATATAGACTGGGATGACCCCAGATGGAAAGTCACATGATATATGAGTTTCCTAAGGCTGATATAAAAAACAATCACAAACTCAGTGCCTTCAAATAACACAAACGTATTATCTTACAGCTTATTTATTTGTTTAGCTGTATCATCTTACAAAGAAAATATGCAAAGAAATATCTTATGCAAAGAAATAGAGGAAAACAACAGAATGGGAAAGACTAGGGATCTCTTCCAGGGAAGGCAATGGCACCCCACCCCAGTACTCTTGCCTGGAAAATCCCATGGACAGAGGTCCCTGGTGGGCCACTGTCCATGGGGTCACTAAGAGTCAGACCCGACTGAGCGACTTCACTTTCACTTTTCACTTTCATGCATTGGAGAAGGAAATGGCAACCCACTCCAGTGTTCTTGCCTGGAGAATCCCAGGGACGGGGGAGCCTGGTGGGCTGCCGTCTATGGGGTCGCACAGAGTCGGACACGACTGAAGCGACTTGGCAGCAGCAGCAGCAGCAGGGATCTCTTCAAGAAAAATCAGAGATACCAAAGGAGCATTTCATGCAAAGATGGGCTCGATAAAGGACAGAAATGGTATGGACCTAACAGAAGCAAAAGATATTAAGAGGAGGTGGCAAGAATACACAGAAGAACTGTACAAAAAAGATCATCACGACCCAGATAATCACAATGGTGTGATCACTGACCTAGACCCAGACATCCTGGAATGTGAAGTCAAGTGGGCCTTAGAAAGCATCACTATGAACAAAGCTAGTGGAGGTGATGGAATTCCAGTGGAGCTATTCCAGATCCTGAAAGATGATCCTGTGAAAGTGCTGCACTCAATATGCCAGCAAATTTGGAAAACTCAGCCGTGGCCACAGGACTGGAAAAGGTCAGTTTTCATTCCAATCCCAAAGAAAGGCAATGCCAAAGAATGCTCAAACTACCGCACAATTGCACTCATCTCACACGCTAGTAAAGTAATGCTCAAAATTCTCCAAGCCAGGCTTCAGCAATATGTGAACCGTGAACTTCCTGATGTTCAAGCTGATTTTAGAAAAGGCAGAGGAACCAGAGATCAAATTGCCAACATCCTCTGGATCATGGAAAAAGCAAGAGAGTTCCAGAAAAACATCTATTTCTGCTTTATTGACTATGCCAAAGCCTTTGACTGTGTGGATCACAATAAACTGTGGAAAATTCTGGAAAAGATGGGAATGCCAGACCACCTGATCTGCCTCTTGAGAAATTTGTATGCAGGTCAGGAAGCAACAGTTAGAACTGGTCATGGAACAACAGACTGGTTCCAAAAAGGAAAAGGAGTGCATCAAGGCTGTATATTGTCACCCTGCCTGTTTAACTTATATGCAGAGTACATCATAAGAAATACTGGACTGGAAGAACCACAAGCTGGAATCAAGATTTCTGGGAGAAATATCAAGAACCTCAGATATGCAGATGATACCACCCTTATGGCAGAAAGTGAAGAGGAACTCAAAAGCCTCTTGATGAAGGTGAAAGTGGAGAGTGAAAAATTTGGCTTAAAGCTCAACATTCAGAAAATGAAGATCATGGCATCCGGTCCCATCACTTCATGGGAAATAGATGAGGAAACAGTGGAAACAGTGTCAGACTTTATTTTGGGGGGCTCCAAAATCACTGCAGATGGTGACTGCAGCCATGAAATTAAAAGATGCTTACTCCTTGGAAGGAAAGTTATGACCAACCTAGATAGCATATTCAAAAGCAGAGACATCACTTTGCCAACAAAGGTTTGCCTAGTCAAGGCTATGGTCTTTCCTGTGGTCATGTATGGATGTGAGAGCTGGACTGTGAAGAAGGCTGAGCGCCAAAGAATTGATGCTTTTGAACTGTGGTGTTGGAGAAGACTCTTGAGAGTCCCTTGGACTGCAAGGAGATCCAACCAGTCCATTCTGAAGGAGATCAGCCCTGGGATTTCTTTGGAAGGAATGATGCTAAAGCTGAAACTCCAGTACTTTGGCCACCTCATGGGAAGAGTTGACTCATTGGAGAAGACTCTGATGCTGGGAGGGATTGGGGGCAGGAGGAGAAGGGGACGACAGAGGATGAGATGGCTGGATGGCATCACAGACTCGATGGATGTGAGTCTGAGTGAACTCCGGGAGTTGGTGATGGATAGGGAAGCCTGGCGTGCTGTGATTCATGGGATCACAAAGAGTCGGACACGACTGAGCGACTGATCTGATCTGATCACCTTACATCTTTTTTGCTTATTCTTATTATCTTACACGTCTTCAGTTTCTAGATGCTGCATCTCTTGGTTTGCGGCCCGTTCCTCAGTCTTCAAAGCCAGGTGCGTTGCATCTTCTTTCTTCTCTGACCTCTGCCACTGTCCTTAAATCTTCTCTGTGTCTGATCTTTCTGCCTCTTTCCTTTTTTTTTTTTTTTTTTTTTCCAGGGGGACACACCACATGGCTTGCAGGATCTTAGTTTCCCAACCAGGGATAGAACCTGTGCCTCCTGCAGTGGAAGCATGGAGTCCCAGCCACTGGACCACCAGGGAATTCGCTCTGCCTCCCTCTTATCAAAACTCTTTCTGTTACATTGGATCCATCCAGATAATCCAGGTTAATCTCCCCACCCCAAGATCCTTAACGTCGTCCCATCTGCAAAGCCCCCTGTGCAATGAAAGATATTTTAACATATTCTCAGGTTGTAAAGATAGGATACAGAGATCCTTGGCACAAGGTGGGGAGATACTACACAGGACTTTGCAGGCTGGGTCCATGGGAAGTGACCCTGAGATGGACATTCATGCATAAGACCCCTGTTGGTTCTCATCACCAACTCAATGGACATGAATGTGAGCAAACTCCAGGAGACAGTGAAAGACAGGGAAGGCTGGCATGCTGCAGTCCATGGGGTCATGAAGAGTCAGACACAACTTAGCGACTGAACAACAACAACAAATTCCTGAGGAAGGACCTGGGAGCCATGGAATGGCTTTGAGCAGGAGAGTGAGATGGTCAGATGTGTGCTTGGAAGGGATCGCACTCTGGCTACCAAGTGGAGAGCACCTGGGAGAACAGCTTGCCTCTCTTGACCTTGGCACAGATACATCCTTCCACCCCACCTTCCTGATTTGCTGCTTGGTCTCCAACATCATCTGTTCCATGATCTTTGACCATTGTTTTGAGTCCCAGGATGAAGACTTCCTAGGACTGCTGGCTGAAAACCTGCAGCAGGCGGACAATTTGTGGGTGAAGGTACCTGCTGAAGCCACCCCAACCCCAATCGCACAGCCCTTCCTCCAAAGTCTCTTTTTTCAGTTCAAATGTCTGCCAACATAAATAAGCCTGTATGTATGTTCAGCTCTTGGTTGGATACTGGAGACACACCAGGAGCCAAGATATACCTAGCTGTGTCATCATGGGGCCACAGTCCAGTGGGACAGACAGACATGTCACCCAACCTGATAGTCCAGAGGGATCAGGACCATGACAGATTTAACACCCATTCAGTCCATGCTCACTGAACCTGCTATCCTGTGCCAGCCTGCACTGGCCAACCTGTGGAAGACTCAAGGTGGCCCAGATAGCCATAATGGCCCTGACCTGATAACCTTGAACTCTATATCGATATAAATTAACTAGAGACCAGAGGAGAATTTCAGGCAAGGCTTTTGGGGGGGGGCTTGGGCTGCAATACCAAACAGTGAAAATAGGAAACAATTTCCTTTGCTCTCTTCAAGGGGGAGGGAGGCAAGCTGTTTTCTTAAACGGGGTAAGGATGGGGTGGATAGCTGGATCGGGCAGGAGGCGTAGCTTACGTGGTCTGCCCACTCCCTCAGAGATGCTGTGGGCAGGGCGGATCATGTGCAGTACCCTGCTGGGCACCTCAGAAGTGGACTTTGGTTTGTGGCCTCTCTGTATCTTTTTCTCCCTAATTGCCCCAACTGCCCATGCGTGCAGTTATTTTCAGCTGCTGCTAGTTTCTTTGTTTTCTGTTGCTCCCGGAGATGTTTGTCCAAGAGCTACCACTCCAGTAAAGGGTCCAAGGTCCCAGCCAATCTCACTGGGACCTGACCTCACAGAACTCTCATCCCAGAGGGGGAGATGGAACAGTCACCAGACAGTGACATGTCAGAGGGTGGGCGGAAGGGGGAGCGCATGCTCACACAGCCATGGCAGCACAGAGAAACGGCTTATCATTGTCTGGAGGTCAGGAAAGGCTTCCTGGAGGAGATCACATCCAACGTGAAACCTCAGTGATGAACAGGAGTAAACCAGCAAAAGTGAGAGGAAGGATGGGGAACAGGATTTCAGGCAGAGGGAATAGCATGTGCCAAGACACATTCTCTCCAGGGCCTCTTTTCCCCCCAAGATATATAGCCTTTTCCCTGCTTCTCTGAGCCACTTTCCTGGTCCACACAGCTGTCTCTTTGAGTTCTTTGAGAAACAGAAGGAGCTTGTGGCTGGAATTTTGAGGAAGCATGAGGTCTCCTCGGACCCGGCTCAGTCCCCAGGATTTCACGGATGCCTTCCTCACTTGCATGCAGCAGGTGAGCCTTGGAGCAAGATGCAGTGCATTCTGGGATCTAGTAGGAGCTGAGGGTCTTGGGGTCTGAGGGTCTCATCTCTGGATGAGACTCAAGAGACTTGGGTCCTGGATTCCCAACTCTGTCTTTCAGTTTACTGTGTGAGAGGGTACAGTTCCCCCCACATTGCTGAGCCTCTGGTTTTCCATCAGTAAAAGAGAAGTTCTGATGAGGCAGCCTTTGTTCTAGCTCTGGAACTATAAACAGGCTTCATTTTGGGTGTCAACTTTGTTCATCTGAGAAGGATTCTGAGATTTAGTATCAAAGAGTTCTGTGATTGATTGGTGATGCCTGCTGTGGTCAGAGAGTCAGGAAGGAGAATTGTAATCAGGGATCTGAATAGATCTTTTGGCTACCTGAAAAGTGTCTTTGGGCGCCTCTCTAATTTCAGCATCCTGCTTTTTCATATAGGAGGAAAGGGACCCCTTCACTCAGAATTTAGGAAGAGAATTTGCTCAGTTGTGCTCTCGATATCTTTTTTGCCAGGGTGGAGACAACCAGCACCACCCCGACATATGGCCTCCTGGTCCTCCTGAAGTACCCACTGGTTACAGATTAGGACCAGCCCTTTCTCTTCTGATGTTGTCAAGCTAGGTATAAGGATCAAGTTTTAATAACACCTTGCTTGGAGGCTGGGGGAGTGGGGTGGAGTGGAGTACCCATTTTTTAAAATTTATTTTGGCTGCCCTGGGTCTTCCTTGCTACGCATCAGTTCAGTGCAGTCACTCAGTCGTGTCTGACTCTTTGCGACCCCATGAATCGCAGCACACCAGGCCTCCTTATCCATCACCAACTCCCGGAGTTCATTCAAATTCACGTCCATTGAGTCGGTGATGCCATCTCATCCTCTGTTGTCCCCTTTTCCTCCTGCCCCCAATCCCGCCCAGCATCAGAGTCTTTTCCAATGAGTCAACACTTCACATGAGGTAGCCAAAGTACTGGAGTTTCAGCTTTAGCATCAGTCCTTCCAAAGAACACCCAGGACTGATCTCATTTAAAATGGACTGGTTGGATCGCCTTGCAGTCCAAGGGACTCTCAAGAGTCTTCTCCAAAACCACAGTTCAAAACCATCAATTCTTCGGTGCTCAGCTTTCTTCACAGTCCAACTCTCATATCCGTACATGACCACAGGAAAAACCATAGCCTTGACTAGACGAACCTTTGTTGGCAAAGTAATGTCTCTGCTTTTGAATATTCTATCTAGTCATAGATAGAAAGTCATAACTTTCCTTCCAAGGAGTAAGCGTCTTTTAATTTCATGGCTGCAGTCACCATCTGCAGTGATTTTGGAGCCCAGAAAAATAAAGTCTGACACTGTTTCCACTGCTTCCCCATCTACTTCCCATGCAGTGATGGGACCAGATGCCATGATCTACGTTTTCTGAATGTTGAGCTTTAAGCCAACTTTTTCACTCTCCTCTTTCACTTTCATCAAGAAGCTTTTTGGTTCCTCTTCACTTTCTGCCATAAGGGTGGTGACATCTGCATTTCTGAGGTTATTGATATTTCTCCCAGCAATCTTGATTCCAGCTTGTGCTTCTTCCAGCCCAGCGTTTCTCATGATGTACTCTGCATGTAAGTTAAATAAGCAGGGTGACAATATACAGCCTTGATGTACTCCTTTTCCTGTTTGGAACCAGTCTGTTGTTCCGTGTCTAGTTCTAGCTGTTGCTTCCTGACCTGCATACAGATTTCTCAAGAGGCAGGTCAGGTGGTCTGATATTCCCATCTCTTTCAGAATTTTCCACAGTTTATTGTGATCCACACAGTCAAAGGCTTTGGCATAGTCAATAAAGCAAAACATATGTTTTTCTGGAACTCTCTTGCTTTTTCCATGATCCAGAGGATGTTGGCAATTTGATCTCTGGTTCCTCTGCCTTTTCTAAAACCAGCTTGAACATCAGGAAGTTCACGGTTCACATATTGCTGAAGCCTGGCTTGGAGAATTTTGAGCATTACTTTACCAGCGTGTGAGATGAGTGCAATTGTGCGGTAGTTTGAGCATTCTTTGGCATTGCCTTTCTTTGGGATTGGGATGAAAACTGACCTTTTCCAGTCCTGTGGCCACGGCTGAGTTTTCCAAATTTGCTGGCATATTGAGTGCGGCACTTTCACAGCATCATCTTTCAGGATTTGAAATAGCTCAACTGGAATTCCATCACCTCCACTAGGAACCTGGAATGTTAGGTCCATGAATCAAGGCAAATTGCAAGTGATCAAACAGGAGATGGCAAGGTGAATGTTGACATTTTAGGAATCAGCAAACTAAAATGGACTGAAATGGGTGAATTTGACTCAGATGACCATTATATCTACTACTGTGGGCAAGAATCCCTTAGAAGAAATGGAGCAGCCATCATGGTCAACAAAAGGGTCTGAAATGCAGTACTTGGATGCAGTCTCAAAAATGACAGAATGATCTCTGTTCATTTCCAATGCAAACCATTCAATATCACAGTAATCCAAGCATATGCCCCAACTAGCAATGCTGAAGAAGCTGAAGTTGAACGGTTCTATGAAGACCTGCAAGACCTTCTAGAACTAACACCCAGAAAAGATGTCCTTTTCATTATAGAGGACTGGAATGCAAAAGCAGGAAATCAAGAAACACCTGGAGTAACAGGCAAATTTGTCTTTGGAGTACAGAATGAAGCAGGGAAAAGGCTCATAGAGTTTTGCCAAGAGAATGCACTGGTCATAGCAAACACCCTCTTCCAACAACACAAGAGAAGACTCTACACATGGACATCGCCAGATGGTCAACACTGAAATCAGATTAATTATATTCTTTGCCATCAAAAATGGAGAAGCTTTATAGTCAGCAAAAAGAAGACCGGGAGCTGACTGTGGCTCAGATCATGAACTCCTTATTGCCAAATTCAGACTGAAATTGAAGAAAGTAGGGAAAACCACTAGACCATTCAGGTATGACCTAAATCAAATCCCTAATGATTACATAGTGGAAGTGAGAAATAGATTTAAAGAACTAGATCTGAGAGACAGAGGGCCTGATGAACTGTGGACGGAGGTTCGTGACATTGTACAGGAGACAGGGAGCAAGACTATCCCCAAGAAAAAGAAATGCAAAAAAGCAAAATGGCTGTCTGAGGAGGCCTTACAAATAGCTGTGAAAAGAAGAGAAGCAAAAAGCAAAGGAGAAAAGGAAAGATATTCTCATTTGAATGCAGAGTTCCAAAGAATAACAAGGAGAGATTTAAAAAAAGAGATAAACAAGAAGAGATTAAAAAAAAAAGCCCCCCTCAGTGATCAGTGCAAAGAAATAGAGTAAAACAATAGAATGGGAAAGACTAGAGATCTCTTCAAGAAAATTAGAGATACCAAGGGAATATTTCATGCAAAGATGGGCTCAATAAGGGAAAGAAATGATATGGACCTAACAGAAATAGAAGAAGAGGTGGCAAGAACACACAGAAGAACTGTACAAAAAAGAGCTTCACGACCCAGATAATCATGATGGTGTGATCACTCACCTAGAGCCAGACATCATGGAATGTGAAGTCAAGTGGGCCTTAGAAAGCATCACTACAAACAAAGCTAGTGGAGGTGATGGAATTCCAGTTGAGCTATTTCAAATCCTGAAAGATGATGCTGTGAAAGTGCCATACTCAATATGCCAGCAAATTTGGAAAACTCAGCAGTGGCCACACGACTGGAAAAGGTCAGTTTTCATTCCAATCCTAAAGAAAGGCAATGCCAAGGAATGTTCAAACTACCACACAATTGCTATGCATAGGTTTTCTCTAATTCCAGCAAGCAGGGGCTCCTTTTTCTCGCAGTGTGTGGGCTTCTCTTTGTGGTGGCTTCTTTTGTTGCAGAGCATTGGCTCTAGGTAGTAGTTGTGGTGCACAGGCTTAGTTGCCTGTATCATTTGGAATCTTCTTGGACCAGGAAAATCGAACCCGTGTCCCCTGCATTACCAGGTGGATTCTTAAACACTGGACCCCCAGGGAAGACTGGGTATCCATTTTAGAGCATGCAAGGTGACTGCCATTAATGCAATCCCCGCTTGAAGCCTGGGAAGTTGAGGGTAGGGGTGGGTGCCCAGGACGACAAGTCTTCCCAAGGTCAGGACTTCCTTTTTCCCACCCTTTTCTGAATGGAGCAAAACTCATACAGCAAGAGATTGACCATACAGTGGGGCCAGAGAGGCGGCCCTGCCAGGGCTACATGGCCCAGACGCCACTCACAGATGCTGTCCTCCATGAGATCCTGAGGTTTGCTGACATCCTACCTCTGGGCGTGAGCCCGTGCCATCACCCAGGACACCCAGTTCTGAAGATACCGTATGCCCAAGGTACAGGCTGAGTATGGATCCTCTAGGTTCAGCTGGTGTTTCCAGCCTCCTAGGTAGAGCTGCAAGACTGGGTCTCTCAGTATTAGGTTCCTGGATCCATCCATAGCTTGACCCCCACCTCTACCCAAGGAGGTCTGAGATTGGCAGCTCCCTGATGGAACACCAAAGCACAACCATTGAGAACTAGGCCTCTGGAGTCACCTAGAATCCCTACACCTCCACTGCCCAGCTGTGCAATTCTGGGAAAGTGACTCAACCTCTCTGAGCCTCAGTCTCCTCTATGATCCAATGGATGTAATAATACTACCACAATACTCTGCATGGTTATGAGGATTCAGTGGACTGATGGTGGTACATAGTAAACGCTCAAACACGTTAGCTATTTTGGTTTTTTTCTATCTATTGTCAACACCAAAGCCAGAGTAGTGTAATCAGTTCAGTTCAGTCACTCAGTCGTGTCCGACTCTTTGCAACCCCATGAATCCCAGCACGCCAGGACTCCCTGTCCATCACCAACTCCCGGAGTTCACTCAAACTCACGTCCATCGAGTCAGTGATGCCATCTCATCCTCTGTTGTCCCCTTTTCCTCCTGCCCCCAATCCCGCCCAGCATCAGAGTCTTTTCCAATGAGTCATCTCTTCACATGAGGTAGCCAAAGTACTGGAGTTTCAGCTTTACCATCATTCCTTCCAAAGAACACCCAGGACTGATCTCATTTAAAATGGACTGGTTGGATCGCCTTGCAGTCCAAGGGACTCTCAAGAGTCTTCTCCAACACCACAGTTCAAAAGCATCAATTCTTCGGCGCTCAGCTTTCTTCACAGTCCAACTCTCACATCCATACATGACCACAGGAAAAACCATAGCCTTGACTAGACGAACCTTTGTTGGTAAGGTAATGTCTCTGCTTTTGAATATGCTATCCAGGTTGGTCATAACTTTCCTTCCAAGGAGTAAGCGTCTTTTAATTTCATGGCTGCAGTCACCATCTGCTGTGATTTTTGAGCCCCCCAAAATAACGTCTACAACTGTTTCCACTGTTTCCCCATCTATTTCCCATGTAGTGATGGGACCAGATGCCATGATCTTCGTTTTCTGAATATTGAGCTTTAAGCCAACTTTTTCACTCTCCTCTTTCACTTTCATCAAGAGGCTTTTTAGTTCTTGTTGCCGAAACTCAGCCTGTGTTCACCAGTGCCGAATAGAAACATGGAGACGGAATTTGGAGGGAAGTAGAAAAGAGTAGCTTTAATATCTTTGCCAGGCAAAGGGGGCCACAGTGGGTTAATGCCCTGAAGACCGTGTGGCCTACCCCAGAGGGGGTAGTAAGGAGTTTTATAGTGCTCAGGGAGCAGGATGTGATCAACTCATGGCCAGTTCTTGGATTGGTTGGCATCTAGGTGAAGTTTCAAGCATCATCAACCTTCTGGTTTCAGCCAGTGTAGGGTCAATGTTCTTGTGGTCGGCAGTTTTCATTTGGGCAGAGGGTCTTCTTTTTCATTTGGGGTGGGGGAAGGTCTTCTTCCTGTAAAAACAGTAACAACTTATGAATGTGTGTCAGGCTTTATCTATGTCTTTCAGAGAACTGGGAGTTCAGTGACTCTCTTACATGGCTGAGTTACCATCTAAATTGTTACGGTTCCTTAGCCCAACAGCTGTCCTTTGTTTCTACAGCTTCACTTTTCCCAATCATTAACTCTTGAGTCAGTATTTTGCTTTGAAAGACAAGGGCACCAGGGGCTTGAAGACAGTTTCACTGTTGTGAGCACAGCCTATCTGAGGTTGATTTCCTAGAAACCGGCAAGATGGAGATATGCATGCAAGAGTTTCACCAGGGAAGCCTCCAGGGAGTGACCCCCCTGGGGAAGCCGGGGTTGCAGGATGGGGAGCAGGTGGTATTGGACTGTGACACAGCTGCACAGGGGCCCCAGTCGGTCCCATCGGGGGCTCTGGGACTGTGGGGCCCACAGAGCTGTCCCAAATCAGAGCAAGGGGCTGGCTTCATACTCCTGCATCAACAGTGGCTGGCCATGGCTTTCCGCCGGGAGGGGCTCTGACCAGGGCAAGGTAAGCTCCCTTTGTCAAAAGCAATTCTTGGAAAGGGATCAGGTCTGAGTTGTTAGCAGCAGACGCTCCCAGGAGCTAGAACTAAATGCTTCAGTCCTGAAGGAGGTGTGGGCGCCCACCATAGTGTCCACTACGTGCGGCAGGACCCCAGGGGAGGTCCAACCTTCTCTAAGTATGTGGAGATGAACTAACTTTATCTGATGGTTATCAGATAAAGCATGCTTCCTCCTCCTTCCCTGACAGAGAGAACTCCCCAGTGACGTGAAAAGCAAAGTTTTATCTGGATATTCTCAGGCTTCCTCAAAGGAATGTGACAGTTCTGGGGAGAGCTAACCCTGGCCCCAGACCCTCGCCTACCTCCTTTCCTTCCCACTTACAGCTCCATCGTACACCCCAGCCTGAGTGAGCCCAGCTCCATCCACACCAGTACCCAGCCAGCCCTTTATTGAAACCCTTTATCCCTGCTTCTCTTTTATGGTTATTTGTTTTGTTTTGTTTTGTTTAGTCACTAAGTTGTGTCTGACTCTTGTGACCCCATGGACTGTAACCCACCAGGCTCCACTGTCTGTGAGATTTCCCAGACAAGAATACTGTAATGGGTTGCCATTTTCTTCTCCAGGGGATCGTCCCAACCCAGGGGTCGAACCCAAGTCCTGCTTGGCAGGCAGATTCTTTGCCGCTGAACCATCTGGAAAGGTTATATGTCCCTAATAATTATCCCATCTGTCTGATGGTTAAAAAAAGAAAATGAAAAATGACAAAGAACTAAAAGAACTAAGGCACAAAGGCAAATTTCATTAACATTCTAGTAAAAATTTTACACTGCTGCTGCTGCTAAGTCACTTCAGTTGTGTCCGACTCTGTGTGACCCCATAGATGGCAGCCCACTAAGCTCCTCTGTCCCTGGGATTCTCCAGGCAAGAATAATGGAGTGGGTTGCCATTTCCTTCTCCAATGCATGAAAGTGAAAAGTGAAAGTGAAGTCACTCAGTCGTGCCCGACTCTTCACGACCCCATGGACTGCAGCCTACCAGGCTCCTCCATCCATGGGATTTTCCAGGCAAGAGTTCTGGAGTGGGTTGCCATTACGAGATCAATAGTAAAAGAATTAGATAAAATTAGGATTGAATGGTTTCAATGATCCTTTCAATTTTATTATTTTTAGGCATCGAGATTACTGTATTTTTTAGAAGGAGAAATTTGCTTTAGGAAAATTGGGCACAGGGTGATATAGACCATTATGTTCAAGCTAGACTGGGTCTTGTTCTAAAATCAATTATCTGTGTTCAACTTACCATGTTATTAAGTTGCTTTAAGTCTTGGTTGCTTCATTCATCACACATGGATAACAAATTATTTCAAAATATTATTGTAGGAACTAAATAACTTTATGTATAACCTACTTAGCTTGCAGTTTCTGTCATGTATTACAATAGTTCAGAGCCAGATGCCTGCATCTGAACTCTGGCCATAACTCAGAATCTTCACAACATTGGAACAGTTACACAATATAGTTGAGCCTAAATTATTTTTTGTGTATAAAAGTGAGGACAATAGTATATGCTTTTTGGAGTTTTTATGATATTAAGTAGGGTATAAATAAAATATTTAAAATAGAGTCTAAAACATGGTAACAATAAGGAAACGCTAAGCACTTTTTTATAGGTAGTAATATCAATAAGTGTTTCTCTTTACTTCCTCCTTGTATTAGAAAATAGAGTTTTAAAAACAAGGGTGGTCAGAAATCATAGAGTTCCCAGGTGACTCAATAGTACAGAATCTGCCTGCCAGTGCAGGAGACTTGGGTTTGATCCCTTAGTTGGGAAGATCCCCTGGAGGAAGAAATGGCAACCTACACCATTATTCTTTCCTGGGAAAGTTCATGGACAGAGAGCCTGCTGGGCTGCAGTCCATAGGGTCACAAAGAGTCAGACACGTCTGAGGGAGTTGGACATCAAATCAAAAACCAGTGCCTCCTCCACCTTTTCTATTTTAGGGCCACTGCTGCTAAGTTGCTGCTAAGTCACTTCAGTCGTGTCCGACTCTGTGCGACCCCATAGACGGCAACCCATCAGGCTCCCCTGTCCCTGGGATTCTCCAGACAAGGACACTGGAGTGGGTTGCCATTTCCTTCTCCAATGCATGAAAGTGAAAAGTGAAAGTGAAGTTGCTCAGTCATCTCCGACCCTCAGCAACCCCATGGGCTGAAGCCTTCCAGGTTCCTCCATCCATGGGATTTTCCAGGCAAGAGTACTGGAGTGGGGTGCCATTGCCACAAGCTATCACTAATAAGTGTTAAAATAAATAAGTAGGGGTTTCCCTGGCAGTCCATTGGTTAAGACTTCTCTGTTCAGTGCACGGGATGCAGGTTGAATCCCTGGTCAGGGAGTTAAGATCTCACATGCCTTGTGGCCAAAACAAACAAACAAAACAAAATAGAAGCAATAGTGGCTTCCCTGGTGGCTCGGTAGTAAAGAATCTGCCTGCCAATGCAGGAGACATGGGCTTCGATCCCTGGTCCAGGAAGATCCCACATACCTTGGAGTAACTAAGCCTGTACACTACAACTATTAAACCTGTGCTCTAGAGCCCAGGAGCCACAACTCCTGAAGTCCGCATTCCCTAGATAGAGCCTGTGCTCTGCAAACAAGAGAAGACACTGCAATGAGAAGCCCTTGCACTGCAGCTAGAGAATAGCCCTCACTCTTCCCACCTAGAGAATGCCCACAGGCAGCAATGAAAACCCAGCACAGCCAAAGACAATAAATAAAAAATTTTTTAAATAGGAGAAATAATGTAACAAATTCAGTAGATTTTCAAAATTCAAACATAGACTTTAAAAAAGAACTGTAAAATAAATAAATAAAACTATTCCTGAAAATAAATCTGAGGATAGATCTACCTGCATACACTACTTTTTATGTGTGGAGTGGAGACTTTCTTCCCTCTTCAATAGCAAGTGGTGAGTAGTGCTAAGGAGGAGAGAGGCTGCTACAGGAGTGCCTGAACCTGGGTCCTCAATGGCCTGAAAGTTACCAAATGTCCTTAGTGTTGACTGGATGTTTCCTTGTTTGCTTGAATTAATGACACATGTACTCTTGGGTGGAGAGGTTAAGAAATCTATGACATTGCTCAAAAGCCATCAGAACAGTGAAATTTAATCTGAAACACATGAGTGTTCTCACCAGGAGCTGAAATCTGTTTTTGTTGTCAGAAACCATGTAAGTAACACAGAGGAGCCACCAGCTTTTATAGTGCATCTTTGTGATAATTAAAAAAAAAAAAAAAATCTTCTCCGAGCAAGTGGCCTGTGGATTGCATGGTACGAAGAAAAAGGGCCCTTCTGGGATTTCAGTCCTGCTGTGGTGATAGCCCATGTGATTGCTGTTGTTTAGTCGCTGCTAAGTTGCATCCGGTTCTTTTGCAACCCCATTGACTGTGGCCCACCAGGCTCCTCTGTCTGTAGGATTTCCCAGACAAGAATACAGGTACAGGAGTGAGTTGCCATTTCCTTCCCCAGGGGATCTTCCCCACCCAGGGATCAAACCCATGTCTCCTGCTTTGGCAGGCAGATTTTTTTCCACTGAGGTACCAGGAGATCCCGGTCCATGTGATAGCCCTGAGTAATAATAGTCATTTATTGAAGGTTTAGCATGTGCCAACTGATTTCTCACTATTTTATGGACTCTTGTGAACAGGTGCTATTCTTATGCTCATTTTGCAGATGGAGATACTGAGGTTCAGGGAGAAGTTGCTTGCTGGGTCTTCCAGCTGGGAAGTGACAGAGCTGGGATTCAAGCCCAGGTCTGCTGACTCTGTTGTAGCAGTCTGATGGCAGGTTGGAAAAGACTGTCCAGACACAGAGCGTTTCAAAAAGGAGTGAGTTTATTAAGGACAAAGAGCAGAGATAATGAGAGCACTCCAAGCACAGCAGACCATCCTTCTGACAGACAGGGAGAGCCAACACTGGGCCAGCTCAAGGGAAGGGTCGATGTCTTTCATGAGCTATTAGCCAGTTTTTATAGCCTCAAGATAAAGAAAACACATGCTGAAAGGGTGGCATTAGGTGATTGATTAGGGCGCTACAGGATGAGAACAGGAATGGGCATTTTACCTAATATGAGGTCAGGAAGCTGGCCGGTAAGGATCGGGAGGGCTTTTGGCAACCATTACAATGGGGTTCAGGAAGGCAGGACTCCACATCTACGGTCTTGGTGCAAAGTCTTATACCTGTGACCTTGGTTTTGGACTCCACAGATCCCAAAGTCCCCAGTCTCTCCACCCTGCTCTTCCCCAGGGCTGAGCAGACCGGGGGTTTGGGGTCAACATGTGAGAAGCCCACCTCTGGTTGCTTTCCTGGGTATGGCAGCCATGAACATCTGGACAGACTCCCTTCACAGGGCACCACGGTGTTCCCACTGCTCCACTCCATTCTCCATAACCCTGACCAGTTCCAGGATCCCTCCTCCTTCCAGCCTGAGAGGTTTCTGGATGCCAACAGAGCTTTTCAGAAAAGCCCCGCCTTTCTGCCCTTCTCTGCAGGTCATTGCCCATGACTTTGTCCAGGCCAGGGGCTGCTGTGTGACTCCAGGGAGAATCCCTTCTCTCTCTGCACCTCCCTCTTTAACACTAGCCAGTGATTTTGTGATTGCTGGTGTCAACTTAAATACAACCTAAAAGTTGTGACACAACCTATAAAGTTGTATAGACACAACCTAAAAGTTGGAAGTTATGTTTTATTTGGCAGAAATTTTTAGAACTTAAGCCCGACAGACAGCATCTCAAGTAACCCAGAGAACTGCTCCTAGGAAACTAGGGGAAGAGCCGGATTATATAGAAGTTTTACAACAAAGGGCAGGTAGCCTGAACAGTAAGAGATTATTGTTAATTAAAGGAAACCAGATATCCAAAGTTAAAGAATTTAGTGCTTTTCTATGTATGGGAAAATGCAAGAGTCTGGGCTCACTGAAATCATTCCTTCCATATGCATCTCCCCTATCGGGGGCCAGTATCTTGTGTTTATTCACATCGTAAGTTCCTCGGAGTTTACCATAGGGAGTGGCTGCAGCCTAATGGCTGTGGGATCGCTGGTATTGTTCTCCTTCCTGGGTCTCCTCAGGGCTCAGAAGTTCACATTTGGAGGGCTGGAATCTCTGATGACTGTGACATCCTTATTTGCCAATTTGGCAAGAAAGTACTCCATTTCTCATTGATTTGGAAAACACATGCTGGAGACCAGGCTTAGGCGAGAAGGGTAGATGGAAAGCACAGACATACCCTAGCCACAGTTTATCCTCAGGTCAGTTCTCATTCAGGAGCTATAGAGTGTGCCAAGCCTGTGGAAAACAACCAAAAGGTTTTTGGTGTGTTTTTTTTTTCCACTTGCTAAATAATAAAAAAAACTAATTAAACATAATCTTCCAACTTCTAGGTAAAATAAACAGCACATTTAATTCAAAATACAAAATGCTTTTAAAATGATCAGTTTTGTTAGAGTTGTTTAAAAATTAGACAGCTTTGTAAACACTGGCTAATCATTTTATTTAAACTACTTTTTAATTATACATGTAAAGTAAAGTGAAAGTCACTCAGTCTTGTCCAATTATTTGTGACCCCATGGCCTATACTGTCCATGAAATTCTCCAGGCAAGAATACTGGAGTGGGTAGCCTTTCCCTTCTCCAGGGATCCCAGGGATCGAACCCAGGTCTCCCACATTGCAGGCAGATTCTTTTCCGGCTGAGCCAGAAGGGAAGCCCAAATACTGGAGTGAGTAGTCTATCCCTTCTCCAGCAAATCTTCAATCCAGCGGATGGAACCGGGGTCTCCTGCATTGCAGGTGGATTCTTTACCAACTGAGCTATGAAGGTAAAGCAAACACTTAATAAAAAATTAATCCTGCAGAATGAGAGTATATAAAGTGAGAGTATGGCAGTTCCCCTGGCAGTCCTGTGGTAAGGACTTGGCACCATCACTGCCAGGGCCCAGGTTCTGGAATCCCTGGTCTGGAAACTAAGATTCTGCAAGACATGAGACGTGGTCTAATTAATTAATTATGAATTAATAATAAAATGAAAATAAAGTCCTCCTCCCCATCGTATTCCTAGATCACAAGCTATAAACTTAGTGACAAGCATGGCTAATGATTTCTTACACATCCTTCAAATGTTGTTTGTTAAAATGCACACATAAATATGAATCTATGTATATGTTTTACAAAAATAAGCACTCTCAGCATCCCCTTGTGGACTTTCTTTAGCCATCCATCTTGGTTATTGCACCTTTGGAGCATGCAGAGTTCTAACTCTTTCTTCTTAACGTTATGTGGCTTCCATTGTTGAGACACCATAATGTATTCACTCATTCCCATATTGATGTGGATTGTTTCGAGTTTTTCTTTTTAGTTTGCTTTTTTTAAATTTATTTATTTTTAACAGAAGGATAATTGCTTTACAATATTGGTTTGATTTCTGCCAAACATCAACATGATGTTTCAAGTTTTTCTGTTTGTTGCAGTGTACACTGTTCTACATGGGTCTTCAACCTCCCCAGAGAGTGTTACTAAAGGAGCAATCTCTAGGAGCAAACTCTTGGGTCACACGCATTCACTGAAAAAGCTACTGCTTTCACTTTTCTGTACAGCTGAAACTAACACAAACCATAAATCGACTACAGTTCAATAACAGAAGCTATCACCTGGGCTTCCCTGGTGGCTCAGTGGTAAAGATTCTGCCTGCCATTGCAGGAGACACAGCTCCAAGCCCTAGTCCGGGAAAATCCCACATGCGGAGGAGCAGCTAAACCTATGTGCCACAACTATTGAGCCTGTGCTCTAGAGCCCAGAAGCCACAACCACTGAGCCCCCGGGCGGCAGCTACTGAAGCTCATGCACCCTAGAGTCTGTGCTCTGCAACAAGAAAAGCCACCGCAATGAGAAGCCCTAGCACCTCAACTGGAGAGTAGCCTCCTCTCACTGCAACTAGAGAAACGGTAACAAAGACCTGCCCAGTAACAAAGACCCAGCACAGCCAAAAATAGATAGATATAATTATTGCTTTTAAAAAAGAAGTAACTGCCTGATTCTGTGGGCTGCTGCTGAGAGACAAAAGGATGCAGACCGAAGGATGATCTTTTTTTTTTTAAGGAGTTCAATTTTTAAGTAGCTCTGTAGAGCAATTTATTCTTACAGTAAATGGATAAAAACAGACACACACATCAAATTGGTAACATGCCTTTATGTAGTTCTCTTCTTTTCAATTGCTGGAAAATTAACTGATTGGAAGCATTTAGAGGATTAACTGGTGAATGTTCACAGTTCATCAGAGAAATATTTAAATACGCTCATGGTACTTTTGAACTTGGTGTCAATTCAGGCTCATTTATAAGAATCACTAAATGCCAAACTACATTACAATAATCTCAGATCCTAGGTTAACCTTTTTTGGTTGGTTTTAGAATGCATTAATCTCAAATTAATAAAGAAGCAAGCTATCAAACAAAGGTATCCTTGTTGCATTACACAAGGGATGAAAATAACTAAATTGCAACCACCAGAATAAATCTGTGTATGGCTGTGTGTACTTGAGTCAGTGTGGAGGAGGATGTGGAGAAAATATCTATATATCCGATTTAGAGTTAAATGTGCATTGTTTAAGTTATAAACTAAATCAAAATCCATTTTGCTTTCTCTTTAGACTCAGAGTTTTTCCAAATTAAGGGTAAAAGGCCTATTTGGGGCTAGAATATTATCAAGAAGATATAAAATATCTGGAATGTACAACTGACAAAGAGTCACTCTACAGTCACTGCTTTGACTACTGCTGCTGCTGCTGCTAAGTCGCTTCAGTCGTGTCCGACTCTGTGCGACCCCATAGATGGCAGCCCACTAGGCTCCCCCGTCCCTGGGATTCTCCAGGCAACAACACTGGAGTGGGTTTCCAGTTCCTTCTCCACCCAAGGATGATCTTAAGCAGGGCTAATCCATCATTTTCCCATCTGACTTTTCAGCATATTTGAAACATGGTTGATTCCTGGGGTCTTTGAAAGTCCCACAACTTCACTTTCCCAGTATCTCTGGGAAGATACTGAAATGCCTCAGTCTATCTTCTCCCCAAACCCAGGGGCAACTTTGCTTCTCAGATGGAGCTGTCCACACTCATTGAGGTGATCACCTGGGATGTACCTGCCTTCACGGGTAGATGAGAGTATGTGACATCTTGGCTTATGGGAGAATGAAGTTTCAATGTTCAAGGAGGAAATCAGCAAAGATTTCTGAACTGAAATCCCAGTCTTAAACCATCAGTGGCTCAGAGGTCACCTCTGACCTGTCTCTCTCTCCAGGTCTCCTGTTACCTCTAATCTGTGCTTCCCACCCTCTTCTCTCTGCCTCTCCCTCCTCATCTCTAACCTCGGTCTCCCTGCTCCCCTTGGGTGCTGAGTATGCCCCAGGGAGTCTCTGGCCCGGACTGAGCTCTTTCTCCACCTGACGTGGCTGGTACAGCTCTTCTCACCCACCTCTCCACTGCCTCCTGTGGCTCTGGACCTGCGGACCCAGGACAGTTTTCCAGCTCATCCTACAACCAGGACAGCTCCTGCAGAGCCAAGCCCACTTCCGACACTGAGCCCCTGTCCCCTGGCTGGAACCCTGTGCCTTCCTTCCATTGTCTGGCCTCAGTTTCCCTACATGCACAACACTAGTGTCCACAAATAGGCTCTGGGGTCTGACACCCTGGTTTGGGGCTCCCTTCAATCACTGGGAGTTCTATCCCCAGCTCCCAGAATGGCAGCTGGCATACATTACGTGCTCAATAAACATTTGCTGCATTAATGCAGGGGGGTTTTTTGTTTGTTTGTTTTTGCATTTTTAAAATCTATTTTATTCAAGTGTAGTTGATTTACAATGTTGTGTTAATTTCTGTGCTTCAAAGTGATTCAATTATACATATACATACCTTCTTTTCAATTATGGCTTATCAAAGAATATTGAATGTAATTCCCTGTACTATTCAGGAGGGCCTTGTTGTTTATCCATTCCGTGTATAATAGTTTGCACCTGTTAACCCCAAACTCCCACTCCTTTCCTCCCCCACCTTCCTTTCTTTGGCAACAGCATGTCTGCTCTCTGTGTCTGTGAATCCGTTTCTGTTTTGAATTAAGTTCATTTGTGATCATATTTTAGATCTTCCCTGGTGACTCAGACGGTAAAGCATCTGCCCACATTGCGGGACACCCGGGTTTGATCTTTGGATTGGGAAGATCCTCTAGAGAAAGAAATGGCAACCCACTCCAGTTCTCTTGCCTGGACAATCCCATGGACGAAGGAGCCTGGTGGGCTACAGTCCATGGGGTCGCAAAGAGTCGGACGTGACTTCACTTTCACTTTCTTTCTGTAAGTGATATATGGTTTTGTCTTTCTCTGTCTGACTTACTCCACTTAGAATAACAATCTCTAGGTTCATCCCTGTTTCTGTAAATGGCATTATTTCCTTCTTTCTATGGCTGAGTAATATTCCATTGTATGTATGTACCACATCTTTATCCTGAATGAATATGTTTCTGAAATAAATCCCAGCTCTGACACTTTCTCTACTGTGTGATCTTGGTCAAGTGATTTTCCACCTCACAGCCCCAGTTTCCTCACCTGTAAAGTGGGGTAATAAAAATACCTGCCTCACAGACCATTCAACAAATTACTTATCAAACATCTACTACATTCTAGGCTCTGTGCTAGATGCTGAGAATACCACAGCGGACAAACAGGAAAAGGTACTTACATTTGTGGAATTGACATTTATGTGTGTTGAAGGAGGGAGAGGGGATTGATAATAATTAAGAGACAAGAAATAACTAAATGGTATGGGATGCTTTCGAATTGTGGCGCTAGAGAAGACTCTTGAGAGTCCCTTGGACTGCAAGTAGATCAAACCAGTCAATCCTAAAGGCAATCAACCCTGAATATTCACTGGAAGGACTGATGCTGAAGCTGAAGCTCTAATACTTTGACCACCTGATGCAAAGATCTGACTCATTAGAAAAGACCCTGATTCTGGAAAAGATTAAAGGCAATAGAATGGGATGACAGAGGATGAGATGGTTAGATAGCATCCCTGAGTCAATGGACATGAATTTGAGCAAACTCTAGGAGATGGTGAAAGACAGAGAACCCTGGCATGCTGCAGTCCATGCAGTCACAAAGAGTCGGACATGACTTAGTGACTGAACGACAGCAACACGGAATGTTTGAAGGTGATGTAAAGAGCTGTGGGAGAATAAATTAGAGGGGCAGGAGTAGTGGATGGGGCCATCTGTGGTTTTCAACTCAGTGATTTGGAAGACCCCGCTAAGAAGGGGACTTTGGAAGAGAAATTTGAAGGAAATGAGAAAGCGTTGATGCAGATATCCAAATGAAGAGTTTCAGGCGCAGGAACAGCCAGTGCAAAGGCCCTGGGGCAGGAATGTGCCTGGAGTTCAGAGAAGCAACCAGGCGGCCAGTGTGGCTGACAGAATGAGTGAGCTTGCCAGTTAACGGGAGAGGTGATAGGATTGATGGCAGAGGACTTTGGCTTTTTCCTTGAAAGAGATGGAAGCTATGGAAGGTTTTTGAGCAGAGGAGGGAACATGGTCTGACATATTTTTAAAGAATCCCATTCGGGGCACACCTGTATGTCCTCAGAGTGCCATCTCCTCTGAGGCAGGTGCAGACAGAGGCAATCCTTTTTTCCAACTCCCAGCCAATACCCAGACCCAGCAGGGGCTGGGCCCCAGGGCTGGGTTCCCACCTGTGTTCTTGCCTCTGAGCCACAGCCTGTACTGGGGAGAGGGCTCACGTGCTTCCACCAGTCTTTGGCTTAACTCTCAGTCCTTGAGTAAACTGATGATGCCAAGAAAACTTGCCAGGTGGGTGAACCAGTGAGCCCTATGTGGTAACATCAGCCAAGAGACTCGCTCTCTGCTGCCTTCTGTGGAGGGATGAGTTATATAAGAATGACTCTTGCCCGGGATGGGCTGGGGATAGTGCAGTTAACTGCCTCTGGTCCTGGCTTAATTATTCTTTGAATTAATTCATTCACTTTTTTGGCCGTGGCATGTGGGATCTCGGTTCCCCGACCAGGAATGGAACCCGTGCTCCCTGCACTGGAAGCCTGGAGTCCGAACCACTGCACCACCAGGAAACTCCGTGGCTCAGTTACTAATAGCACCTCTTGCACTCTCAAAGAAATTTGGGTGTAGCAATAAATTATAGTGTCTCTAGTTTAAATGATTCTACAGCCCAGTTATCTGACGGTGGAGGGTGAATTTAGGGGCTATAGAAATAAAGAAAGAATATTTATTTTTATCATATTTATCATAAATAAAGGTTAGAATCATGAGCTCTTCAAACAACCAGAATAGCTGGCCTTTATTAACCACTCCCTCTGTGCCAGACAATGTTGTAAATATTTTACAGTTACTAAGTCATTCCATCCTCCCATGACCTCAGGGGTAGGTACTGTTATCTCCATGTTACAGTGGAGGAAAATTGAGCCACGGTGGTCGCCAGCTGGTAGGTGGGAAAGCCAGGACCTGCCATGTCCCACATCACAGTGCTATGCTGTTTCTCTCATCACAGAGCCTCTACAATGCAGAATTCTCCAGCCATGAGAACCACAACCTTTATTTATCTGCTGCTCATACGGACCATCTTACTGAAGCTTTACCACAAGCCTGTGAAGTGGTTATCACGAGCCCCCCTATCAGATTTTTTTCAAATTATTGATTAATTTATTTTTAATTGTCGTAAAATATGCATACCGTAAAATTTACCACTTGGAAGTGCTTTAACATAAAATTAACCATTTTTAAGAGTGCAGTTCAGTGGCACTAAGTACATTCATGTTGTTGGTGCACCCGTCACCACCATGCATCTGCAAAGGTGTTTTTCATCTTGCAAAACTGTATCCATTAAAAAAACAAATCCCCATCCTCCATTTCCCCCAGCCCCTGGCAACCACCTTTCCACTTCCTGTCTCTATGAATTTGGCTGCCTGAGTACCTTATATAAGAGGAATCATGCAGCATTTGTCCTTTTGTGACTGGCTTACTTTATTTAGGGCTTCCCTGGTGGCTCAGCTGGAAAATAATCTGCCTGTAATGTGGGAGACCTGGGATATGATCCTTGGATTGGGAAGATCCCCTGGAGGAGGGCATGGCAACCCGCTCTGGTTATTCTGGCCTGGAGAATTCCATGAACTGTGTAGTCCATGGGGTCGCAGAGAGTCGAACACAACTGAGTGACTTTCACTTTCACCTTTTACTTCACTTACCATAATGTCTTCAAGGTTCATCTATGGTATGCTGCTAAGTCACTTCAGTCGTGTCCAACTCTGTGCGACCCCATAGACGTCAGCCCACCAGGCTCCACCGCCCCTAGGATTCTCCAGGCAAGAACACTGGAGTGTGTTGGTATTTCCTTCTCCAATGCATGCAAGTGAACAGTGAAAGTAAAGTTGCTCAGTCGAACCCATGGGCTCCAGCCTACCAGACTCCTCCATCCAAGGGATTTTCCAGGCAAGAGTACTGGAGTGGGTTACCATACCCTCCTCCAGGGGATCTTCCTCACCCAGGGGTCAAAACTGTGTCTCTTATGTCTCCTTTATTGGCAAGTGGGTTCTTTACCACTTGTGCCAGCGGGTTGGTCACTCACAATCTTTGCAATCCCATGGACTATAGTACTCCAGACTCCTCTGTCCATAAAATTCTCCAGGCCAGAATGCTAGAGTGAGTTTCCATTTCCTTCTCCAGGGGATCTTCTTGACTCAGGGATAACCCAGATTTTCTGCATTGTAGGCAGATTCTTTACCTTCTGTGCCACCTGGGAAGCCAGATATTTACACTATTTCAAATCCTGAAAGATGATGCTGTGAAAGTACTGCACTCAATATGCCAGCAAATTTGGAAAACTCAACAGTGGCCACACAACTGGAAAAGGTCAGTTTTCATTCCAATCCCAAAGAAAAGCAATGCCAAAGAATGCTCAAACTACTGCACAATTGCACTCATCTCACACGCTAGTAAAGTAATGCTCAAAATTCTCCAAGCCAGGCTTCAGCAATATGTGAACCGTGAACTTCCTGATGTTCAAGCTGGTTTTAGAAAACGCAGAGGAACCAGAGATCAAAATGCCAACATCTGCTGGATCATGGAAAAAGCAAGAGAGTTCCAAAAAAACATCTATTTCTGCTTTATTGACTATGCCAAAGCCTTTGACTGTATGGATCACAATAAACTGTGGGAAATTCTGAAAGAGATGGGAATACCAGACCACCTGATCTGCCTCTTGAGAAATTTGTATACAGGTCAGGAAGCAACAGTTAGAACTGGACATGGAACAACAGACTGGTTCCAAATAAGAAAAGGAGTCTGTCAAGGCTGTATATTGTCACCCTGCTTATTTAACTTATATGCAGAGTACATCATGAGAAATATTGGACTAGAAGAAACACAAGCTGGAATCAAGATTGCCAGGAAAAATATCAATAACCTCAGATATGCAGATGACACCACCCTTATGGCAGAAAGTGAAGAAGAACTAAAAAGCCTCTTGAAAGTGAAAGAGGAGAGTGAAAAAGTTGGCTTAAAGCTCAACATTCAGAAAACAAAGATCATGGCATCTGGTCCCATCACTTCATGGGAAATAGATGGGGAAACAGTGGAAACAGTGTCAGACTTGATTTTTCTGGGCTCCAAAATCACTGCAGATGGTGACTGCAGCCATGAAATTAAAAGACGCTTACTCCTTGGAAGGAAAGTTATGACCAACCTAGATAGCATATTCAAAAGCAGAGACATCACTTTGCCAACAAAGGTTCGTCTAGTCAAGGCTATGGTTTTTCCAGTGGTCATGTATGGATGTGAGAGTTGGACTGTGAAGAAAGCTGAGCACCGAAGAATTGATGCTTTTGAACTGTGGTGTTGGAGAAGACTCTTGAGAGTCCCTTGGACTGCAAGGAGATCCAACCAGTCCATTCTGAAGGAGATCAGCCCTGGGATTTCTTTGGAAGGAATGATGCTAAAGCTGAAACTCCAGTACTTTGGCCACCTCATGCAAAGAGTTGACTCATTGGAAAAGACTCTGATGCTGGGAGGGATTCGGGGCAGGAGGAGAAGGGGACGACAGAGGATGAGATGGCTGGATAGCATCATTGACTCGATGGACGTGAGTCTGAGTGACCTCCGGGAGTTGTTGAAGGACAGAGAGGCCTGGCGTGCTGCAATTCATGGGGTCGCAAAGAGTCAGACACGACTAAGCAACTGATCTGATCTGATATATATGTATATAACTGAATCTCCTTGCTGTACAGTAGAAACTAATATAACACTGCAGATCAACTATAATTTAAAAATACAAATCAAAAATACATGGTGTATCAGATGGTGATAAGTGCTGTGGTCAAAAATAGAGCAGAGAGAGGACAAAGGAAATGCTAGACAGAGGGGGTGGTAATTTTAAATAATTGAGGAGAGGCTGCCCTGAGAAGGAGAGTCTTTGAGCAAAGACCTAGATGGGATGAGAGTGGGAGCCATTTGGATATACTGGGGGAGGGCATTCCCAGCAGAAGAACCAGCTAGTGCAAAGCCCTTGAGGTTGATGGGCCCACTGTGTTCAGAAACAGAGAGGGAGCCAGTGAGTTTGGAGCAAAGTGAAATATCAATAACCTCAGATATGCAGATGACACCACCCTTATGGCAGAAAGTGAGGAGAAACTAAAGAGTCTCTTGATGAAAGAGAAAGAGGAAAGTGAAAAAGTTGGCTTAAAGCTCAATATCCAGAAAACTAAGACCATGGCATCTGGTCCCATCACTTCATGGAAAATAGATGGGGAAACAGTGGCTGACTTTATTTTTCTGGGCTCCAAAATCACCGCAGATGGTGATTGCAGCCATGAAATTAAAAGACACTTACTCCTTGGAAGGAAAGTTATGACCAACCGAGACAGCATATTAAAAAACAGAGACATTAGTAGACAGACAAAGGTCTGTCTAGTCAAGGCTATGGTTTTTTCAGTAGTCATGTATGGATGTGAGAGTTGGACACCTGTGCACCCATGGCGGATTCATGTTGATGTATAGTGAAACAAATACAATACTGTAAAGTTAAAAAAAAAAAAAAAAAGAAAGAATGACAATTTCATAAATAAATATTCCAAGAAAATAGAAAAAAAAAGAAAAAGAAAGCTGAGCGCCAAAGAATTGATGCTTTTGAACTGTGGTGTTGGAGAAGACTCTTGAGAGTCCCCTGGGCTGCAAGGAGATCCAACCAGTCCATCCTAAGGGACATCAGTCCTAAGTGTTCATTGGAAGGACTGATGTCGAAGCTGAAACTCCAATACTTTGGTCACCTGATGCAAAGAGCTGACTCATTTGAAAAGAACCGGATACTGGCAAAGATTGAGGGCAGGAGGAAAAGGGGACGACCGAGGATGAGATGGCTGGATGGCATTACCGACACGATGGACATGGGTTTGGGTAAACTCCAGGAGTTGGTGATGGACAGGGAGGCCTGGCGTGCTACGGTTCATGGGGTCGCAACGAGTCAGACATGACTGAGGAACTGAACTGAACTGAACTGAACAAGAGAGAGAGAGGAGCTGAGGGAAGTGAGACTTTGCCAAGTGGCAAAAGGCCATTCTCAAGGTCACAGCTAGTAGGTAGCTGGCCTGCCGCTGAAACTGCTTGACTTCAGAGCTTGAGCTCTTAACCACGGCATTGTTTTGCTTCACAGATTTGTTGTTGCTATTCAGTTGCTAAATCGTGTCTGACTCTTTGCAATCCCACGGACTGCAGCACACCAGGTTTCCCTGTCCTTCACTATCTTCCAGAGTTGACTCAAACTCATGTCCATTGAGTCAGTGATGCTATCCAACCATCTCATCCTCTGTTGCCCCCTTCTCCTTCTGCTCTCAGTCTTTTCCAACATCAGGGTCTTTTCCAATGAGTTGGCTCTTCACATCAGGTGGCCAAAGTATTGGAGCTTCAGCTTCAGCTCAGTCCTTCCAATGAACATTCAGGGTTGATTTCCTTTAGGATTGACTGGTTTGATCTCCTTGCTGTCCAAGGGACTCTCAAGAGTCTTCTCTAGCACCATAATTCAAAAGTATCAATTCCCCAGTACTCAGCCTTCTTTATGGTCCAGCTCTCACAACCATACACAACTACTGGAAAAACCATAGCTTGGACTATACAGATCTTTGTCGACAAAGCGATGTCTCTGATTTTTAATACTCTGTCAGATTTGTCATGGCTTTTCTTCCAAGGAGCAAGCATCTTTTAATTTCATAGTTGCAGACTCTGGTTTTTTGGGGGTAGATGCTCAAGAATATCTGGGGGGACTCTTGAGGCTATATCCCACCTTTGCGTCTGCCAAGTCCCTTCTCCAGGTGATCTTCCCAACCCAGGAATCAAACCAGGGTCTCCTGCATTGCAGGAGGATTCTTGACCAACTGAACTATCAGGGAAGCCCTAACCGGAGATCAAACCTGAATCCGGGCAGTAAAAGTACCAACTGGGCCAGCAGAGAATTCCCAAAACATTTATCTTTTTCTCTCTACCTGATTCCTTCTGGTGGGATCCCTCCAAAATCCCTCCAGAATTTCTTGTGCCACTACCCTCCACCCTGCCCTGGCACACTTGTATTCTGGTGCCATGGGAGCTTTGGATAGGATCAAACAGGAAGCCTATCCTTCCATCTGGAGCTCAATACTTTATTTTATAACATATTCATGAGCCAGCTCATTGGAACCCAGACAAGATGGTATTATGGGGTAAACAATAATTTTGGAAGGCATCCTTTACAACAGCTCAGAAGATTTATTCTTCAAAGATGAAGAATTTGCCCAAAATATTACTCATGGAAGCCATTGTATGGTTCTCAAGGACATTTTCCCTTACCTTCAGGTCCCTTTGAAATTTGGCAGCTTGGTTTTATACAAATGTCGCCCTCTCAAGGTAATCAACACATTCTTGTTATGATTTGTATATTTCACATCGGGTTGAAGCATTCTCATGCAGACAGCCCACAGCACAATTAGTAGGTGTCAGGAGCTGCGGAGGAGAGGCACTCTACTCGTGACAAAGGTTATGAGGAAGGAGATTGGTGACAATATGCAGCCTTGACGTACTCCTTTTCCTATTTGGAACCAGTCTGTTGTTCCCTGTCCAGTTCTAACTGTTGCTTCCTGATCTGCATACAGATTTCTCAAGAGGCAGATCAGGTGGTCTGGTATTCCCATCTCTTTTAGAATTTCCCACAGTTTATTGTGATCTACACAGTCAAAGGCTTTGGCATAGTCAATAAAGCAGAAATAGATGTTTTTCTGGAACTCTCTTGCTTTTTCCATGATCCAGCGGATGTTGGCACTTTGATCTCTGGTTCCTCTGCCTTTTCTAAAACCAGCTTGAACATCAGGAAGTTCACGGTTCACATATTGCTGAAGCCTGGCTTGGAGAATTTTGAGCATTACTTTACTAGCATGTGAGATGACACAATTGTGTGGTAGTTTGAGCATTCTTTGGCATTGCCTTTCTTTGGGATTGGAATGAAAACTGACCTTTTCCAGTCCTGTGGCCACTGCTGAGTTTTCCAAATTTGCTGGCGTATTGAATTCAGCACTTTCACAGCATAATCTTTCAGGATTTGGAATAGCTCAACTGGAATTCCATCACCTCCACTAGCTTTGTTCGTAGTGATGCTTTCTAAGGCCCACTTGACTTCACATTCCAGGATGTCTGGCTCTAGGTCAGTGATCACACCATCATGATTATCTGGGTCATGAAGATCTTTTTTGTACAGTTCTTCTGCCATCTCTTCTTAATATCTTTTGCTTCTGTTAGGTCCATATCATTTCTGTCCTTTATTGAGCCCATCTTTGCATGAAATGTTCCTTTGGTATCTCTGATTTTCTTGAAGAGATCTCTAGTCTTTCCCTTTCTGTTGTTTTCCTCTATTTCTTTGCATTGATCGCTGAAGAAGGCTTTCTTATGTCTTCTTGCTATTCTTTGGAACTCTGCATTCAGATGTTTATATCTTTCCTTTTCTCCTTTGCTTTTTGCTTCTCTTCTTTTCACGGCTATTTGCAAGGCCTCCCCAGACAGCCATTTTGCTTTTTTGCATTTCTTTTCCATGGGGATGGTCTTGATCCCTGTCTCCTGTACAATGTCACGAACCTCATTCCATAGTTCATCAGGCACTCTATCTATCAGATCTAGGCCCTTAAATTTATTTCTCACTTCCACTGTATAATCATAAGGGATTTGATTTAGGTCATACCTGAATGGTCTAGTGGTTTTCCCTACTTTCATCAATTTAAGTCTGAATTCGGCAGCTGCGATGGGCGCGCCAAAGTGCAGGCCGCTGCGACGGGCGTCGGGCGCGCTAAAGTGCGGCCGAGAGGAGCTACCCCACGTCCGAGGTCAGGGGCAGAAGCCAGGAGAACCTCATGCCCGAAGGACAGCGGCCAAGAGGAGTTACCCCACACCCGAGGTCAGGGGCAGCGGCTGAGAGTGCCAGACTGTGACAGCGCAGGAACGGCCGAGAGGAGCTACCCAACGTCCGAGGTTGAGGGTGGGGGCAGCCGAGAGGAGATATGCAGAGTCCGAGGTCAGGGGCGGGGACAAGAGGAGTTACCCTGCATCTGAGGTCAGGGGTGGCAGCCGGGAGGAGATACCCCATGGTCCTAAGCTCCAGGCCAGAGTCGGTGGGCAAGAGGAGCTACCCCACGCCCCCACGCCCGAGGCCAGGGGCTGCGGCTGGGAGGACCAACCCCACGCTGTGGCTGCACGGGCACAGGAGGGCCTAGAGGAGCTATCCCATGCTGAAGGTCAGGAAGGGCGGCGGTGAGGAGATACCCCTCGTCCAAGGTAAGGAGCATTGGCTGTGCTTTGCTGGAGCAGCCGTGAAGAGATACCCACGCCCAAGGTAAGAGAAACCCAAGTAAGACAGTAGGTGTCGCAAGAGGGCATCAGAGGGCAAACACTCTGAAACCATACTCACAGAAAACTAGTCAATCTAATCACACTAGGACCACAGCCTTGTCTAACTCAATGAAACTAAGCCATGCCCGTGGGGCAACCCAACATGGGCGGGTCATGGCGGAGAGATCTGACAGAATGTGGTCCACTGGAGAAGGGAATGGCAAACCACTTCAGTATTCTTGCCTTGAGAACCCCATGAACAGTATGAAAAGGCAAAATGATAGGATACTAAAAGAGGAACTCCCCAGGTCAGTAGGTGCCCAATATGCTACTGGAGATCAGTGGAGAAATAACTCCAGAAAGAATGAAGGGATGGAGCCAAAGCAAAAAGAATACCCGGCTGTGGATGTGACTGGTGATAGAAGCAAGGTCCGATGCTGTAAAGAATAATATTGCATATTATGACCTGGAATGTCAGGTCCATGAATCAAGGCAAATTGGAAGTGGTCAAACAAGAGATGGCAAGAGTGAATGTCGACATTCTAGGAATCGGCGAACTGAAATGGACTGGAATGGGTGAACTTAACTCAGATGACCATTATATCTACTACTGCAGGCAGGAATCCCTCAGAAGAAATGGAGTGGCCATCATGGTCAACAAAAGAGTCCGAAATGCAGTCAGATCAGATCAGTCGCTCAGTCGTGTCCGACTCTTTGCGACCCCATGAACTGCAGCACGCCAGGCCTCCCTGTCCATCACCAACTCCCGGAGGTCACCCAGACTCATACCCATCGAGTCAGTGATGCCATCCAGCCATCTCATCCTCTGTCGTCCCCTTCTCCTCCTGCCCTCAATCCCTCCCAGCATCAGAGTCTTCTCCAATGAGTCAACTCTTCGCATGAGGTGGCCAAAATACTGGAGTTTCAGCTTTAGCATCATTCCTTCCAAAGAAATCCCAGGGCTGATCTCCTTCCGAATGGACTGGTTGGATCTCCTTGCAGTCCAAGGGATTCTCAAGAGTCTTTAGTACTTGGATGCAATTTCAGAAATGACAGAATGATCTCTGTTCGTTTCCAAGGCAAACCATTCAATATCACAGTTAATCCAAGTCTATGCCCCAACCAGTAACACTGAAGAAGCTGAAGTGGAACAGTTCTATGAAGACTTACAAGACCTTTTAGAACTGACACCCAAAAAAGATGTCCTTTTCATTATAGGGGACTGGAATGCAAAAGTAGGAAATCAAGAAACACCTGGAGTAACAGGCAAATTTGGCCTTGGAATATGGAATGAAGCAGGGCAAAGACTAATAGAGTTTTGCCAAGAAAATGCACTGGTCATAACGAACACGCTCTTCCAACAACACAAGAGAAGGCTCTACACGTGGACATCACCTCTTTGCAGCCAAAGATGGAGAAGCGTTATACAGTCAGCAAAAACAAGACCAGGAGCTGACTGTGGCTCAGACCATGAACTCCTTATTGCCAAATTCAGTTCTTCAGCAAACATGACAATAAAATATTTCAAAAGCAAATGCAGGAAGTTACAACAGATTACTTAAAAGGTTAAAAAAACAACAACTTCACAATCTGTTATCAAAAGCAGATTGATATTCAAGAAAACTTTGTCCTCTTAACAGAGCGAAAAGACAAAGTTTAATTTTGCATTAGCTTACTCATTAACTTAAATTCATTTTCATCTTAGCCAGTCCTGGCCACACTTAAAATTCCTTTCTAAAAATTCCTTTTTTCTCACAAAAACAAACCTTTTACATCTTTCTATGTCCATTTTAGTTTATCCTTTATTTTCTTTCTCATTTAGAAATAACCAGCTTTAGGACAAAATTACTTTCTTTCCCTTAACAAATTACATTTCCATTCTTTGTACCTTTTTTTGGTCTTACACATAAAGATGTTTTCTTTATTAACTTTGTAGTAATTTTAATTGCATATGTTAATTAGAATCCTTGACCTTTAAGATACTTAAATTCTAGTGCAAATTAAGAAGTAAGCAATTTTACATTAAGAAGTAAGCTAATTTTACATTAGCATTCTGTAAATTGGCGAACTCATAAATACCTTTTATAGCTTCCTAAAACATGTGCTTTCTTATAGAAACTTTCTCAATGTGGCACCAAGTATATTTACCAGTAATCCTACATATGTTCATTTTCTCTGTAAAAAGAATCCTATGCTCAGCAATCAGTGTTTCAGTATCTTATTTTATTTGGGAATAATCTAGATATTCAGTAAATTTTCATTTGACTTAATTTAGCAAGATCCTAAAGTTTCAAGTCACCAAAAAGTTTTGGAGAAAGTTTTGGAGAAAGTATGTCTATTTTTAAGTAGACATACCATAAAACATAATTATTCTTTTTAAAGATTTCCTCTAAAAACTCTTATCCAATTTACATTTATTTAATTACTTAGGAAAATATCACAAGAAGTTATTTTTGTTATTGATGAATTTTGTAACAGAGATAAGATGAACGTGGAGTAAATCTAGGCATTAATGAGGCAGGAGGCAGATGCCCCTCCCCCTGCCCAGGGTAAGGTGATTAGAGATTCATCCCCTATGGAATTAAGAAAGTCAGAGTGATTTCACTTGTTTCATTGACTCCAATGTAGTTTGACACAAACATGAATTACCTTGGCATCTGCTGAAACACAAATGATAACATCCTTAAAGACTGAAGAAAAAAAAAAAAAAAACAGGTTTGGGGTGTCCCTGGTGGTACAGTGGCTAAGAATCCACCTGCCAAGGGTTCCCTGTGCCCATGGAAGATGGGTGGTTACAAAATAATATTCACTTCATAATTGGGGAAGATTCCACATGGCACTGAGAAACTAAGCCCCTGGGTCACAACTACTGAGCCCATGCTCTGGAGCCTGTGCTCCTGAGCTAGAGAAGTCGCTGGAATGAGAAGCCCGTGCACCTCAAGGAAGAGAAGCCTCTGCTCATGGCAACCAGAGAAAGCCCACTTGCAGCAATGAAGACCAAGAGAGCAACCAAAATGTAATTAATTAAGGAAAGTCGTTTGGTTGAAATGATTGCACCAAGAAGCTATTTGAGTTACTTTTGACTAATAATCTTTAGAAAACAAAAATATCTATTTTTCAGTACGAATTTTCATTTTGGGGGACTTCCCTGGTGGCCCAATGGTATGAATCTGAAATGTGCAGTTTTTAAAATTATGTGAAAAAGAAATCTTCCATGAAGAACCCAAGTTATAAAAATTCACATTTTTATAAGATTTACTTTGAACATGTTGTTTTAGCTGAATGGTATTTGTGGGAGATGGTGACTGCAGCCATGAAATTAAAAGACGCTTGCTCCTTGGAAGGAAAGTTATGACCAACCTAGATAGCATATTCAAAAGCAGAGACATTACTTTACCAACAAAGGTTCGCCTAGTCAAGGCTATGGTCTTTCCTGTGGTCATGTATGGATGTGAGAGCTGGACTGTGAAGAAGGCTGAGCGCCGAAGAATTGATGCTTTTGAACTGTGGTGTTGGAGAAGACTCTTGAGAGTCCCTTGGACTGCAAGAAGATCCAACCAGTCCATTCTGAAGGAGATCAATCCTGGAATTTCTTTAGAAGGAATGATGCTAAAGCTGAAACTCCAGTATTTTGGCCATCTCATGCGAAGAGTTGACTCATTGGAGAAGACTCTGATGCTGGGAGGGATTGAGGGCAGGAGGAGAAGGGGACGACAGAGGATGAGATGGCTGGATGGCATCACTGACTCGATGGATGCGAGTCTGGGTGACCTCCGGGAGCTGGTGATGGACAGGGAGGCCTGGCGTGCTGCGGTTCATGGGGTCGCAAAGAGTCGGACACGACTGAGCGACTGATCTGATCTGATCTGATTTGTGGGAGAGGCTGTTGGAGGGGTTGAAGATTATGAAGTGAATATTATTTTGTAACCACTCATCTTTAACTTTGGGGGAAAAATGTTTACCATGTGACAAAAATAAAGATTATTACTCCTATGTTGGGCTTCCCAGGTGGCTCAAGAGGTAAAGAATCCACATGCCGATGTAGGAGATGCAGGCGACTCGGGCTCTATCCCTGAACCGGGAAGATCCCCTGGAGTAGGAAATGGCAAACTGCTCCAGTATTCTTGCCTGGAAGATTCCATGGACAGAGGAGTGTGACAGGCTACAGTCCATGGGGTCATAGTAGGACATGACTGAGCAACTAAGCACATGGGCACGCGCACACACACACACACACACACACACACACACGCCTTCCATTACTAATGATATCCTAGATTTGATAACAAGGTCTTTTCTTTTTTCCCCCAGAACAATGTGTACTTTAATCAAAACTTCCAAGCTACTAGTTCAGCTTAAGGAAAAAAATCACATAACCTAACCAGCAAAGTCCTTAGCAAACCATTTACATATTAATTTTTCAAATATATGTGTACATTTGACCCTTGAACAAAGCATTGGTTAGGGGCACCATCTCTTCTTATATAATTAATTTTAGAGTTAGCCTTTTGTATCTGTCTGTACTTTCACACTTGAGGATTCAACCAACTGTGGATCGTGTAGTATGTATTTACTGAAAACCAAACAACCCCCGCCCCCTGCAGTTAAACCCATGTTGTTAAAGGGTCAACTGTGTATCGCTAGCTGGGAACCCTCTAATTACTGAATTCTGGAACAAATGAGCCGTTGTCACACAGACTACAGCCTTTTCCCAGACTTTTTGCACAAACTCCCCTCTTATGGGACTTCCACAAATTTCTACAAATGCCTGGCATTCAGGGCATTGTCACCCCATAGAGCAATGTACCATAGAAAGATGAAGGCTGGGTGATTAGCTTAGCGGCAGATCAAGGTAGGCATGTAAACTTGACCTGAGGTTAAGGACCTGAATACAGATCCCCTCACGCTATTCAAGTTGTGGACTTTTATTAAAGTCTTCATGTTGCCACAAGAGGAATGCACACCCTAGTCTAAGTGACTTTCTGATGCACCCCTCACTTTGCTAGTTTCCTCCCCATTTTTAAGACACCAACTTAAGCCATTTGCCAGGCTGAATTAATCAAACACAGATGCCCTAATTCCTCGCCCCCACCCCTCCGCTATGCAAACTGGGGAAACCAAAGACAGAAATAAGATGTACACAACCCCCACTCCATCTGGCAACATATATTCAACATGCTACATAAAGTATAATTTCCATTTTATTGTCTTTTCAGAGAAACCAATATTTCTTCAGTCTTTAAGAACTTGGATCCTTACATGGGCTTTGGTGGAGGGCGTGGGGTAGCACCCGCAGGTCTAAATCGGGGTGGAGGTGTTCGGTCCTTCCTGGCTTCCCGAAAGCGATTCCTGGGAACCTTGCTGTGAATGGCACAACTCTCGCAGCAATGTAGTTTCACATACAGCTTGGGAAGCACATAGGCGTCGAAAACACTCGCTTCAGAAATGTCCCTGACAGCTGCGGCCTCTGCGATGTTCCGCATGACCTTATCCTTGGGCACGCATCGGGCACAGTTGGTGCAGCGAATAGGCTGCACGTGGCCACAGCCCTTTTTGGCACGACTGTTGTTCCTTCTTTTCTTGGTCTTCTTGGAAGCGCGGAGGCAAGAGAGCAAGAACAAGGTCTTTTAATGGGAGAAGGAAGTTCTTGAAGTAGTATTTGTAATATCTTCTTGTTCTTTGTTTAATTCATCCTTCAAGGGATTATCAACTACAAATTGGCACTTGCCAAGAACATTAGCCATCTGCCTCTGCAAAGATTGAATCCTCTGCTGCTGCAGCTGTCGACACTTGACAAACTTTGAAATGAGTTCAGTGTGGAGGATGAGGCAACTCTATGCTCCAGGGAAGCTGGTGGAACAAATCTTTACATAGTTTGATGTTTTCAGGAGCTCATTAGATTATCCCAATCTTTGCATCTCCTCATATCTAGAGAAGCACCAGATCCCTTCATGGTGACGTCGGCTCCTTGTGACTAGCAGAAAATCTTTTGTAAAATAAGTGCTTGATTGCATTGAACTCCGCTTTCACCAAAATCATATATATTGACCTTCTCCCACTACCTCTTTGGAACTACTATAGTTTCTCGGAGCTATTTGGGATGCAGTCCTCCTGGGCTGCAGTCTTCATTTGGCCCCAAATAAAACTTAACTCACAATTCTAACATTGTGCATCTTTTTCACTCAGCAGGATCATCTTCCTGTCCAGTCTTCTTATTTTGACTAATCAAATACTTTACATCCCAAATTTTATACTTTACCAAAAGACTGTGCTGATCCTCTGGAATTTTACTAAAATTTTTGCACTTACTTTTATGGCAATTAAATAGAGGTCTTTTACAAATTAGTTTTGGTAATATCATTCAGAGATAGAAAAAAAATTATACCTATAATGTACACAAATAGACATATAGACAGACATAACCACAGATCTTAACTTTCATTTTAAAATTTTAGTCATGAATTTTAAAAATAGAAATAAAAATGAAACTTTAGTCATGGATCAGATACAATATAAAATTAACTTGTTTATAAATAGCAGTTGAGATACGTTAGGTCTGCTCACTCTGAAGGCTAAAGTCTTGTACTGTTTTGTGGAGAAGACACTTAAATTTTTGAGTTTTAAAAAGTCTCTTTTCTCAATTTTAAGAATTATCTCTCTTATTAAAAAAAAAAGTCTTTATCTATTTGACTGTGCCATACGCAGAATCTTTGCTGCAGCAGGCAGGATCTTCAGTTTAGTTGCAGCATGTGGGACCTAGTTCTCTGACTAAGGATGGAACCTGGACTCTCTGCATTGGAAGCACAGTCTTAACCACGGGACCATCAGGGAAGTCCTGGAATTATCACTTACATAAAAGTTCCTTGAGAAGAGCAGGCAGAACATTTACATTCCAAAGGCACCTGAAGAGGCGTGCAAGCTCCTCTTGGGATTCTTACGGAGGCCAAGCTCACTCTGCTTGCCACAATAGGCCAACGGATCCGAGAGACACAGTGTTGAGGCAAGGAATAGGACTTTATTCAGAAAGCTGGCTGACCAAGAAGACAGCAGACTCAAATCTCAAAATAACCATCCTGTCAGGGTCTGGATGCCAGGTTTGCTTATGAATTAGAAGATGGGGCGGGGAGGTGAGGAAACAAAGTGGAAAAGGCCATTAGTCTTGCAAATATCTCCTAGTGTTAGTAACTCATTGTGTCTGACTCCCTGTGACCCTGTGGACTACAGCCTGTCCGGCTCCTCTGTCCATGGAACTCTCCAGGCAAGAACACTGGAGTGGGTAGCCATTCCCTTCCTCAGGGGATCTTCCTGACCCTGGGATCAAACCTGGGTCAGGTTAGGTTTTAGGTGTCCAACTCTTTGCATTCCCATGGACTGTAGCCTGCCAGGCTTCTCTGTCCATGGAATTCTCCAGGCAAGAATACTGGAGTGGGTAGCTGTTCCCTTCTCCAGGGGACCTTCCCAACCCAGAATTCGAACTGGGGTCTCCTGCATTGCAGGGGGATTCTTTACCAGCTAAGTACCAAAGAATACCAGGGTCAGGGTTAAGTCAAAGAGAAAGATCTAGCATGGAAAAGTCAATATAGACTCTTCCATCTTACAGGACTTCTGTTCCCTTAGAGTCAGAATTTTGAGGGAGGTGGGGGAGGTGGGGGAATAGTTTTTCAAGTGGGCTTTCTCTAGAGCTTACACAGAACAAACAATCTTAGAATGTCAAAAGAGCCCCATCTTGGCCATTTCACGGTGAGATCTCCCATAAAATAGCATTCCCATTTAAGCAAGTACTTTCAAGTATAAGCTCCACATTTGTACATGTACTTGGCTGGAGTGTTATTAATAGCTAGGAAGGTTGACTCTTTGGTGCCCTTTTTTTTTAATGATTTGGAGGCTTTGTTTCCTATTTCAGAGTCAGTTTGTCAGGAAAAGAATATTGCAAACTGTGTGATGGGCCAGTGTGTTATTTGTGAACTTAACCCCTCTTATGCAAGTCACCCTGGAGTTGTTTCAACTCTTTTTTTTTTTTGCAGGGGGCGGGGGGGGGGTTGAGTTCCTTTATTGACTTCTTACTAAGACACTCAGCTTTTCAATTTTTAGCTATTTAATGCTTTTGACAATCCTCTGATATATTGATAGATTCTGTTTCTGCCCCATATTCTTCAAACAGGAAAGCAACTATAAATGGTTAAATGAGATGGCCCCCAGATTGAATATCTTCTAAGTGGAGATACTTTGGCAGTAAAATGGACAGGATTTGGTGGTAAACTGCATACAAGGGAAGATGTGGGGAAGATGAGGCTGGAACTGGGATGGTGGCTGGGACAATGGGTGGATGGGAAATTGCCAGATACACAAAGGGCTGGGGTTGCTCTGGTCTTGCTGCTATTCCAGACAAGCAGGTTGGGGGCTGAAGCACCCTCATTTGGGAAGAAAGCCATCCAGAGGAATTGTGTGCAGGGAAGAGCCAATTCTAACTCCATGTTGAAATTGTTCCTTTAACTTGCTTCATGTTGCTTTTGTTATTATAATCATGCATAATGGCCTGCCTTAGGGAACCCTGCCCCTCTGCTTGATTTGTAGGGCTAGAATGCCTTTGTTCAGCTCACAGAGAGATCATCTGACCCTGCCTACCTGTGAATGGCTTCAGGAAAGAGGAGATTGACACATTCCCCTGCCTGAAGTTTGCCATTCTAGGAGATATAGGCAAGATTAATGGGCTTTTTACCTTGTTTTTTTCACCTTCCTTCACTTCTGTTCTATAAAACAACCTGGCATCCAGATCCTATAAGATGGTTATTTTGACATATCGGTCAAATGGTTTCTCAGCTGGTTTTCCAAATAAGAGTGAGCCTGGACTCAGTAATAGATGCACCTGGATGGGTGGGTGCAGTGTTGAGGGATCTTAGAATCTCAGGATAATAGTTAATGTCGACAGAGTTTTTCTTAGTCCAAACTAACTTTACACTGAGCAATTTACATTCATGATATTACATGATTGAACCCTCTCGTCTTCTGAGTCAGCTATCCCTGTCCTGTAGATGAGGAAACAGCTCAGACAGGGGTGGTGGTCTCTGGTCAGGGTTAGAATGCAGGAGAGATGGATTTGACCCCAGGTCCACCCAGCTCCAAAACCCTCAAACAGGACTTTCCTGGCGGTCCAGTCATTAAAACTCCATGCTTCTACGTCACTGAGCACAGGTTCAGTCCCCAGTCAGGGAACTAAGATCCAACATGCCACATGGCAAAAAAAAAAAAAAAAAGGCAAAAAAACCCTCAAACAATAAGCCTTTCTTACAATGATGCCAATGTTAACATTTCTGACTGAAATGTTCATAATGACAAGAATGCTCTTATTAGAGAGCCTGCTGTGAGTCAGCACTGCCTGACAGTTTGACAGGCCAGGCCTCATGTCATTTGGCTCAAAGAAGCTGAAGTATATGTCCCAGATCGCCATACAGCAGAGATGTGGCTTGAACCCAAGCTGTTTTTGCCTCCAAAGTCTATCCTAGAGCTCCTCGCTTATACTAATTTTTGAAAGTGAAGGAACTGGGACTTCCCTGGTGGTCCAGTGGTTAAAACTTCACGCTTCCAATGCAAGGGCCAGGATTCGACCCCTGGTCAAGGAACTAGATCCCACATGCCACAACTAACGTTTCACACGCCGAAACTAAAGATTGCACGTGCATGTATGTGTGCTAAGTCGCTTCAGTCGTGTCCGACACCATACGACCCCATGAACTGTAGCCCACGAGGTTCCACTCTCTATGGATTCTCCAGGCGAAAATACTGGAATGAGCTGCCAAGCTGTCCTCCAGGGGATCTTCCCAACCCAAGGATGGAACCTGCATCTCTTACGTCTCCTGCATTGGCAGGCGGGTTCTTTACCACCAGCACCACCATACCACAACAAAGATACCGCATGCTGCAACTAAGACCCAGCACAGCCAAATAAATAAATAAATACTTTTTTTAAAAAAGGAGAGAAGGTCAGAGAAGGAAGGGTCTCATGCAAGTTTCCCCAGCAAAATGCAGCCAAAGAAAGGGCTGCAGTGAGGAAGAGGAGGTGGGAAGTCTGAATAAGAGACCTGTGTTTGCAGACATTCCTGTGCATAACTCTTTCATGCCCTTCTTGACAAAGCTATAAACAAAGCAGGCGTGGGCCCTTAACCTCCTGAGGAATTCTTTTAGAACTATTCTGCTGCCTCTCCCACTCTGTGTACTCTTCCTGCCAAGGCATGTGTGTCCTCCAGGTCAAGCCCAGAATGGCCCAGGTACTTCTCTTTGACTTCTAAAGAGGAACCTAGCCCTGCCTCAAGGTTCTCACCAAGCCCTTTCCCCTTATTGCGCCTCAGTTTCTCCAGCTGTAAAGAGAGATCATATGGGGTCCATGCATGGGGGAGTCGATTTGAAATCGCTGGTCTGAATCCAAAGCTGTGTGACCTTGGACAAATGTCTTGGCCTCTCTGCCTCTGTTTCCTTATCTATAAAATGAAATGAGAAGAGTACTCATTGCACAGGGTGGTTTTGAAGCCTCCATGAGGATGTGGGTATATTAATACTAAGTCTGGCAGTCAAGTTGCTTAAAAATTTTTACCTCTGGGACTTCCCTGGTGGTCCAGTGGCTAAGACTCCACGCTCCCCATTAAGGGAGCCCAGTTCCATCCCAGATCAGGGAACTGGGTCCTCATGCCTCAACTAAGAGGATTGACTAGTTTATCTCCTTGCAGTCCAAGAGACTCTTAAGAGTCTTATCCAGCACCACAGTTTGAAAGCATCAATTCTTTAGTGCCCAGACTTGTTAATGGTCCAGCTCTCACATCCATACACGACTACTGGGAAAACTAGCTCTCTGTTCAGATCTTTGGCAGCAAAGTCATGTCTCTGGTTTTTAATATACTGGCTGGAGAAGGCAATGGCACCCCACTCCAGTACTCTTGCTTGGAAGATCCCATGGACGGAGGAGCCTGGTGGGCTGCAGTCCATGGGGTCGCTGGGAGTCGGACACGACTGAGCGACTTCACTTTCACTTTTCACTTTCATGCATTGGAGAAGGAAATGGCAACCCACTCCAGTGTTCTTGCCTGGAGAATCCCAGGGACGGGGGAGCCTGGTGGGCTGCCGTCTCTGGGGTTGCACAGAGTCGGACACGACTGAAGTGACTTAGCATAGCATAGGTTTGTCATAGCTTTCCTTCCAAGGAGCAAGCGTCTTTTAATTATGACTGCAGTCACCATCCACAGTAACCAACATGGGTGCCTCTAATCCTCTTCTCTGAGGGTTAATTCTCCACCTTGTCTTCCTTGTCTAGCCTGAAGGCAGTTTAGAAGAGATTTCCCTCCTGGGGTTGTGCTGCTTTATTTCTTCTTGTTCATGGGTCTTAAATTTGCCTCGATCCACCACACACTGGGGCTTCCCTGCTGGCTCAGTTGGTAAAGAATCTAGCTGCAATGCACGAGACCCGGCTTCGATGGTGTTTCAGTTCTTGGGAAGGAAACCAAGTCCCCCTAAAACTGAGATCCCTTACCACATTTATGATTTAATTCCTCTTTCCAAGACTTTCTTCCCTTGCGTGTCTCCTCTGACCTCAGTCCCATCCTCATCCCCTCTAACCTCAATCCTGTGCTGTTGTTGCTGTTCCATTGCCAAGTCGTGTCTGACTCTTTGCGACCCCATGGACTGGAGCACACCAGGTCTCTCTGTCCCTCCCCATCTCCCAGAGTCTGCCTGACGGAACACTACTTCACCACAATCAGATGACTAAGATTGCTGTTGTCACATCATTAGTGCACTAAAACTGCTATTAAAGATATCATTAACTACAAGCTCAGATTGTTTCCCCAGGGCAAAATGAACTCAGGGATCCCTAAGCCATGGGCCACTTGGCCAAAGAATTGTAAACTGAAGACATCCTGATTCCTGGAACTATGATTAAGAAAGATCAGAAGATGATGCTCAATCTTTTCTGTCAATCTTCCGCTTTAAAATATCCTTAACTCGAAGACCAGGTTCAAGTGGATCTGAGGTTTGTCTCCCCAATTCCTCGCTTGCTGTCCTACAAATGCATGCATGTTAAGTCTCTCAGTCATGCCCGACTCTTTGCAACCCCATGGACTGTAGCCCACTAGGCTCCTCTGTCCATGGGATTTCCCAGACAAGAATACTGGAATGGGTTGCCATTCCCTTCTCCAGGGGATTTTTCCCTACCCAGGGATCGAACCTGAGCCCCCCACATTGCAGGGAGATTTTTTTACCATCTGAACCACCAGGAAAGCCCCACAAATAAAGCTTTACTTTGCTGCAAACACCCACTATCAGAGGTTGACTTTCTGCCGTGGGCATATGAGCCCTCACTCAGTTACAGAACTCCATGGAGCTTGTCTGTAATACCAGAAATCTTGACAACTCCTGGCTCTTGAATCTAAACTCAGGGCCAATGGGGTGCCTTTGTGTCAATCAGAAAAAGGCTCTCCCTCTAGATGGAAGCAAGATCTCATCTGGGCAGAGCCATACCTCAAAGTGCAAAGTTTGTCGAGCAAAGCTTTCTTGGGGGAAAAAAAAACAAACCAAACTGCCCTCCTGTGGTTGGATGCAGGTCTGCTCCAAGGTGCGTGACTTGGCAGGTGAAGTGTAAGCAGGCTGCATTTGCTGTGCACTCCGTGTGCAGTGAACAGCCTGCACAGCCACACAGCCATTCACTGTTTGGACCCCACCCTGGAGGATGACTCTCAGCAACAGTCATCAGAGTGCTAGACCCCTGCCGGGAGTCAACGGAGCTGGTCAACCATAGACAAACGTCAGCCATGTTGCTGACTGTAGATGGGACCTAAGGTATCCATCAGAACATTTCCAAGAAGCCCAGGACTCCCCTGGTGGTACAGGGGATAAGAATCTGCCTGCCAATGCAAGGGACACGGGTTCAACCCCTGGTCCGGGAAGATCCCATGTGCTGCAGAGCAGCTAAGCCTGTGCACCACAGCTGCTGAGCCTGTGCTCCTAAGCCTGTGCTCTGCAACCAAGGGGAGCCCCTACTCGCTGAAACTAGAGAGAGCCTGTGTGCAGCACCAAGGAGCCAACACCACCAAAAATAAATAAATAAGAAGGCCCAGAGAAGGTCTATATGAATGTAAAGGCCAAGTTGCTGTAACTGTAAGATCCCAAAATACAATGGTTTAAGTAAAATAGAAGGTCCTCATTCTCTTTCGTGACCCTCCTGAAGTAGGCATGTTGTCTAAGATGGCAGGTGGCTCCCCTCCATGTGGTCAGTCAGGGACACAACTTCCTTCAGTCTTGTTGCTGAGATCACTAGCATCAGCATCACCTGAAACCTGTTAAAAATGCAGATTCTCAGGCCAGACCCTGGACCCACTGGATCAGAAACCCTGGACCCACTGGATCAGAAACCCTGGACCCACTGGATCAGAAACCCTGGGAGTGGGCCAGCGACCTGTGTTTCAACAAGGATTCCCACTGACCTCGATGGACAATTAAGGTGGAGGTGTTCATGGTCAAAGGGAGGGCTTTGTACTTCTTGAATACCCCTTCCTATCGAGGAGGTGGCCAGGATGGAGGTGCTCTGGCTGTTCAAAGACCTCAGGTCCAGAAGAAATTTGACTTCTGGGCATGCAAGGTGGTTTAAGAGGATGAGGGTGGCTAGACTAGCATAATAGTTAGTGGTTTAGATTCTGGAGACAAGCTGCCTGCGTTTAAATCCCAAAGTTGCTGTGGTACCAGCTGTGTGACCTTAAACAAGTAACTTTACCTCTCTGAGCCTCAGTACCTTCTCCTATAATACAGGGACCATTGCTAATATTAATATCTGTCTCATGATGAGACACTATGGGAACACTATGGGAATCAGTGTTATTATGTGCCCTACACATAATAAGCTCTCAAAATGTTAGCTTAATCATCTCAATATCTTAATAAAAGCTGCTTTTTATTTTATTTTATTTTGGCCATCCTGGGAAGCTCATAGGATCTTTAGTTTCCTGACCCGGGGATTGAACCTAGGCCCCAGCAGTGAAAGTGCCAAGTCCTAAACATTGGATCACCAGGGAATTCCCAAACGCTGCTATTTATTCCGTGTAGCATCGTATTGAATCTTCATGATACTATTGTGAGAGGTATGTTTTACATATAGACATTCATTTTTTAAAGGAAAAAATTGAGTGGCAGACTGGTGAGATAACATAGGTTACAGGTAATAGAATGGTAATTCTAACTCAGGTCAGATTCTTACAGACTCAAATGTAAATCGCCTCTTAAAAAAGCTGGGGGAGGGGGATATTTGCCATCCAATTAAAATAAATAAAATTTTTTAAAAATTAAAAAAAATTTAAAAAAAGAAGTTCTAAAACTTCCTGTCTTACAGAAAGACTGTTTGTTTGTGGCTGGAGGGCTGATCTGTAATAGCAAAGCATGCCAGGAACTTCCCTGACAGTTCAGTGGTTAAGACTCCACACTTCAAATGCAATGCAGGGGTCTTGGGTCTGATCCCTGGTTCAGGGACTAAGATCCCACATGCTGTGAAGTCAAGCAACAACAACAATAAAAGGAATGCACATGGTAAGGCTAGGGGAGAAATCTCTCACCTTGTTTGTAACCTCTCAAAATTCTCCCAATCACTTGGGCAGACGGACAATCCCCTAGGGAGAAATGAGAAACACAGACCAGGGCCAGATCCAGCTCCAGAAAGAGGTGCCTGGAAAGGTATGCACCAGACAATGCATCAGACACTTTACATCACTGTCACTGAACCAGCTTATACTGTCCCCACTTTAGAAATAAATAAAACAAAATGCAGAGATAGTAAATGTCCAAGATCTTATCCAGGAAGCAACAGAGTGGAAGTCATTCTCAGAGCTGAGCGTCTCTTGCGCCTGACTCCCTATGGAGCTGTGAGACAGCGCCACCTGGTGGTGTTCTGTTGGAACTGCTTCTGGAGGAAGAGAACAAGATCAGATCAGATCAGATCAGTCGCTCAGTTGTGTCCGACTCTTTGCGACCCCATGAATCGCAGCACGCCAGGCCTCCCTGTCCACCACCAACTCCCGGAGGTCACTGAGACTCACATCCATCGAGTCGGTGATGCCATCCAGCCATCTCATCCTCTGTTGTCCCCTTCATAAAAAGGGGCTATTACAGAGGACGACGGAGGGTAAGATGGTTGGATGGCATCACTGACTCAATGAACATGAGACTAAGCAAGGTCTGGGAGATGGTGAAGCACTGGGCAGCCTGGTGTGCTGAAGTCCATGGGATCGCAAAGAGTGGAACATGGCTGAGCAACAACGATAGTTCCGTTCAGTTCAGTTCAGTCACTCCCACTCTTTGCAACCCCATGAATCACAGCACGCCAGGACTCCCTGTCCATCACCAACTCCCAGAGTTTACTCAGGCTCACGTCCATCGAGTCAGTGATGCCATCCAGCCATCTCATCCTCTGTCGTTCCCTTCTCCTCCTGCCCTCAATCCTTCCCAGCATCAGGGTCTTTTCCAATGAGTCAACTCTTCACATGAGGTGGCCAAAATACTGGAGTTTCAGCTTTAGCATCAGACCTTCCAATGAACACCCAGGACTGATCTCCTTCAGAATGGACTGGTTGGATCTCCTTGCAGTCCAAGGGACTCTCAAGGGTCTTCTCCAACACCACAGTTCAAAAGCATCAATTCTTCGGTGCTCAGCTTTCTTCACAGTCCAACTCTCACATCCATACATGACCACTGGAAAAACCATAGCCTTGACTAGATGGACCTTTGTTGGCAAAGTAATGTCTCTGCTTTACAATATGCTATCTAGGTTGGTCATAACTTTCCTTCCGAGGATCAAGTGTCTTTTAATTTCATGGCTGCAATCACCATCTTCAGTGATTTTGGAGCCCCAAAAAATCAAGTCTGACACTGTTTCCACTGTTTCCCCATCTATTTCCCATGAAGTGATGGGACCAGGTGCCATGATCTTCATTTTCTGAATGTTGAGCTTTAAGCCAATTTTTTCACTCTCCTCTTCCACTTTCATCAAGAGGCTTTTTAGTTCCTGTTCACTTTCTGCCATAAATAGTTAATATATAGCATTTAAAATGGGCTAGGCACTGATCTAAATGGCTTACTTAGATTCCATTTAAATTAACTTGTTTAATACCTCCTCCTAACAAACCTTTAAGGCAGTTAATTAATAATAATTTCCACCCTTCTCCACTTTTATTTTACTCTTCTTTATTTGGAAAAAAAAAAAAATCTTACTATGGAACATTCAGGCATACCCAAAACTGGATGATGGGGCTTCCTTGGTGGTTCAGTGGTAAAGAATCTCCCTGCTAATGCAGGACACACAGTTCAGTCTCTGATCTGGGAAGATTCCACATGCCACTGAGCAACTAAGCCCATGCATCACAGCTAGTGAATCTGTGCTCTAGAGCCCAGGAGCCACAACCACTGAGCCCACGAGCCACAGCTGCTGAAGCTCTTGCACCCTAGGGCCTGTGCTCTGCAACAAGAGAAGTCACCACAATGAGAAGCCTGGGCACTGCAAGAGAGTAGCCACCCGCCCACCACAACTAAGGAAAAACCCGAGAAGCAAAGGGGACCCAGCCCAGCTGAAAATAAATAAATAAAATGATACATTAAAAAACAAAAAAACTGATGATGATGTATCCATCATCCTGGTTCAACAATGATAAACTCATGGCCAATCTTGTATCATCCATACTCTCAACAATCCCCTCCTCCTACACCCCGCCAAATCAGAATTACTTTGAAGCAAAGTCCAGACGTTGTACCTGTTCTCACTGGTAAATACTTCCGATTATGTATTCCTAAAAGTGTCCCCATCTTGCTGTTGAGGAATCTGATCAAGGTCACTTTGCTGATAGGGTTCAGAGGCTGGATCACTCCCAGTGGTCTGGTTTCAGGGCTTTTGCCACTGGCTGTTGTGATGCCTCTGGAGTGTGGATCACTCAGACAACAGCACACCTCAGCCTCAGCCACTTTTCTTTTTCTTTTTGGCCTTGTGGCTTGTGGGATCTTAGTTCCCCGATCAGAGATCGAACTCAGGCCCTCAGCAGTGAAAGCACACCGGGAGGACCAGGGATTCCCCAACCTCTTTTTTCAAAGTTGTCAATTGATTCTCAAATTGATAAAGTTGGAATATAAAGAGTAGAGATGAAAGTATTGTATCAGTGTTAACTTGACATCACTAAACTCGATAACCAGACTGCAGCTGTATGAGAAAACGTCCCTGTTCTTAGGAAATACACATTGAAATATTTAGGAGTCAAAGGCCATGCATGTTGTGTGCAGTCATGTATCCTGAATGATTCAGGAAAATATTAGATAGATATGATGCAAAGAGAGAGTCAAATGATATTGGAAATGAAATAAATGTTAATCCGATGCTAATCTGGATGAAGAGCCACCAAATGGATGTTATTTGAACTATATTCATTTTTGAAACTTTTCTGTACATTTAAAACTGTATTGCCCCCAAAGTTTTAACATTTAGAAAAAGAATGCATACTACATATTGCATATGATTCCATTTAGGTGAAGGGTTGTTTAAATCTAACAAAAGGACTTTCATCCAGAATTTATTAAGACCTCTCAAAACTCAGTAATGAGAGAACGTGCAACCTAATTTAAAAGGGGGCAAACAATTTGAACAGGTATTTTTAGGTAAAGTTTTGAAACAGGCAAAAGTACTCTAGATGAAGTCAGAACAGTGGTTCCACTCAGTGGCTATCACTGAAGAGGTCCAGAGTACCAAAAAAATTCTTTATCTGTTATGAACATGTCTCATTAAGCTGTCTGCTTAAAAGCTTTGTTTGCAATTTACTGTGTGTGAATTATACCTACATAAAAATGAAGGCAATAATAATAATAAAGGCAAAAGACCAAAACAGGTACATTGCCACAGTCATAAAATCAATTCCTGTAAAGCAAGAAAAATGAATGAACTGCAGTTTTACACAATAAAGGGGATGAGAGAATTCTCTGACGGTCCAGTGGGTAGGACTCCTCACTGTCACTGCCCCGGGCCTGGGTTCAATCCTTGGTTGGCAAACTAAGATCCCACAAGCTCCACACATGGCCAAAAAGTTTAAAAAATTAAATTAAGTTCAAAATGTGTTCTCTTTAACAACAACAGCAACAGAAAAGAATCTCAAAAACATAATTTTGATAGTGGAACTATATGTAACCTTGTTCTCTATTTTCCAAGTCTCCTGTAAATTTGTGCAGAAGATATTAAGAAGAGGTGGCCAGAATACACAGAGCACTGTACAAAAAAGATCTTCACGACCCAGATAATTATGATGGTATGATCACTCACCTAGAGCCAGACATCCTGGAATGTGAAGTCAAGTGGGCCTTAGAAAGCATCACTACGAACAAAGCTAGTGGAGGTGATGGAATTCCAGTGGAGCTATTCCAAATCCTGAAAGACGATGCTGTGATAGTGCCGCACTCAATATGCCAGCAAATTTGGAAAACTCAGCAGTGGCCACAAGATTGGAAAAGGTCAGTTTTCATCCCAATCCCAAAGAGAGGCAATGCCAAAGAATGTTTAAACTACCGCACAATTGCACTCATCTCACACGCTAGTAAAGTAATGCTCAAAATTCTCCAAGCCAGGCTTCAGCAATATGTGAACCGTGAACTTCCTGATGTTCAAGCTGGTTTTAGAAAAGGCAGAGGAACCAGAGATCAAATTGCCAACATCCGCTGGATCATGGAAAAAGCAAGAGAGTTCCAGAAAAACATCTATTTCTGCTTTATTGACTATGCCAAAGCCTTTGACTGTGTGGATCACAATAAACTGTGGAAAATTCTGAAAGAGATGGGAATACCAAACCACCTGATCTGCCTCTTGAGAAACCTATATGCAGGTCAGGAAGCAACAGTTAGAACTGGACATGGAACAACAGACTGGTTCCAAATAGGACAAGGAGTTCGTCAAGGCTGTATATTGTCACCCTGCTTATTTAACTTATATGCAGAGTACATCATGAGAAATTCTGGGCTGGAAGAAGCACAAGCTGGAATCAAGATTGCCAGGAAAAATATCAATAACCTCAGATATGCAGATGATACCACCCTTTTGGCAGAAAGTGAAAGACGAACTAAAAACCCTCTTGATGAAAGTGGAAGAGGAGTGAAAAAGTTGGCTTAAAGCTCAACATTCAGAAAACGAAGATCATGGCACCTGGTCCCATCACTTCATGGGAAATAGATGGGGAAACAGTGGAAACAGTGTCAGACTTTATTTTGGGGGGCTCCAAAATCACTGCAAATGGTGATTGCAGCCATGAAATTAAAAGACGCTTACTCCTTGGAAGGAAAGTTATGACCAACCTAGATAGCATATTCAAAAGCAGAGACACTACTTTGCCAACAAAGGTTCATCTAGTCAAGGCTATGGTTTTTCCAGTGGTCATGTATGGATGTGAGAGTTGGACTGTGAAGAAAGCTGAGCACTGAAGAATTGATGCTTTTGCACTGTGGTGTTGGAGAAGACTCTTGAGAGTCCCTTGGACTGCAAGGAGATCCAACTAGTCCATTCTGAAGGAGATCAGCCCTGGGATTTCTTTGGAAGGAATGATGCTAAAGCTGAAACTCCAGTACTTTGGCCACCTCATGCGAAGAGTTGACTCATTGGAAAAGACCCTGATGTTGGGAGGGATTGGGGGCAGGAGGAGAAGGGAACGACAGAGAATGAGATGGCTGGATGGCATCACAAACTCGATGGACGTGAGCCTGAGTAAACTCTGGGAGTTGGTGATGGACAGGGAGTCCTGGAGTGCTTTGATTCATGGGGTCGCAAAGAGTGGGACATGACTGACCAACTGAACTGAACTGTAAAATTGTTATCATATTTTTTTTAACATTAAAAGAAAAAACCATAACTTTAAGCAAAGAAAATAGACACAAAATTATATGTACTAAATGTTTTATTTATGCTGCTGCTGCTAAGTCGCTTCAGTCGTGTCCGACTCTGTGCAACCCCATAGACGGCAGCCCACCAGGTTACCCCGTCCCTGGGATTCTCCAGGCAGGAACACTGGAGTGGGTTGCCATTTCCTTCTCCAATGCATGAAAGTGAAAGTGAAGTCACTCAGTCGTGTCCGACCCTCAGTGACCCCATGGACTGCAGCCTACCAGGCTCCTCCGTCCATGGGATCTTCCAGGCAAGAGTACTGGAGTGGGGTGCCATTGCCATGCAAAGTCCCACAAAAACAGGCAGGTAGATAAACCCTGCTTAGGAGGTAAAAGGCTAAACACACTAAAACTCTATGAAAGTCAGGAAGATGCTTTTCTTTGGGAAGAGAGAGGCAGGAGTCATGGGGAGGGGCAGCAGAGGGGTGTCAGGGATGCAGGCTACATTCTGTCTCTTAACCTGGGTTTTCACTTTTTAACAATTCATTGGGCAGATACTCATTTGTTTTGGGTACTTTTTCGTATGTATTGAAACAAAATATACATAATTTTCCATCACATCTACATCATGAGAGACTAAGGCATAAATCTGATAAAATATGTGTAAGACCTGTACACTGAAAACCACCTGATATTAGTAGGGTAACTGAGTAAGACTGAATGAATGAGAGATATGTCATGTTCAAGAATCAGATAAGTCAAGATTGCTGAAGCATCAGTGCTCCACTGATCTGTAGAGTAAAGAATTCTGAACACAATCAAAATCCCATCAAACTTTATTTTTTGTAGAATATTTAATATTTTTGTCAAGCTGAGATGAAAACATCTTTTTGACAATTCATTTTCCTACAGACTATCCATTCAAGCCTCTTCCCTGGTGGCTCAGTGGTAAAGAATCTGCCTGCAATGCAGGAGATGCAAGTTCAATCCCTGGGTCAGGAAGATCCCTTGGAGAAGAGAATGGCAACTCACTCCAGTATTCTTGCCTGGAGAATCCTATGGGGGGCGGCGCTACAGTCCATAGGGTCACAAAGAAAAGAAATATATAACTGCTTCCACTTCTTCTCCTTCAATTTGCCATGAAATGGTGGGACTGGATGCCATTTATTTTTATTGTTCAGTCGCTGAGTCGTGTCCAACTCTGCAACCCCATGGACAGCAGCACACCAGGCTTCCCTGCCCTTCACTATTTCCTGGAATTTGCTCAAACTCATACCCATTGAGTTGCTGATGCCACTGAGTCACTATCTCTTCCTCTGTCATCCCCTTCTCCTCCTGCCTTCAATCTTTCCCAGCATCAGGGTCTTTTCCAATGAGTCAGTTCTTTGTATCAGGTGGCCAAAGTATTGGAGATTCAGCTTCAGCATCAGTCCTTCCAATGAATATATTCAGGACTGATTTCCTTCAGGATGGACTGGTTGGATCTCCTTGCAGTCCAAGGGACTCTCAAGAGTCTTCTCCAACACCACAGTTCAAAAGCATCAATTCTTCAGTGCTCAGCCTTCTTCATAGTCCAACTCTCACATCCATACATGACCACTGGAAAAACCATAACTTTGACTAGACGGACCTTTGTTGGCAATGTAATGTCTCTGCTTTTTAATATGCTGTCTAGGTTGGTCATAGCTTTTCTTCCAAGGAGCAGGCATCTTTTAATTTCATGACTATAGTCGCCATGATTTTGGAGTCCAAGAAAATAGAGTCTATCACTGTTTCCATTGTTTCCCCATCTATTTGCCATGAAGTGATGGGACTAGATGCCATGATCTTAGTTTTATTTCACACCACACCCAAAATTAACTTAAAACGAATCATAGTACAAGCATGTATGAAATATAATTCAGCCATATGATTCTGATGCATAAGTAGATATAGATGATACATTGAAGATAAAGCAAATATATAAGACTCAAGATCTTCAGCTTAAGAGAAGGGGAGCCCCCAAAATAGTTTTATTTTTAAAAAGCAAAAGAAATGCTTGATTCTTCCCTTTATATATATCAACTTTCCCCCAAAATGAATTTATTCCTCAGTATCCTTCCAAAGTCACCCACGAGGTTTTTAGTCTCATGACGATTCACTGATATGCTTGATCACAGTGAAAGTTTCCTGGTTATGTCAAAATCTGGGGGTCAAATACTGGTCAGTGCTTAGAAAAGTAAACAAACAAAAGACAAAGCTGTTACCAATATTAAGAAAAACACCTGCAGGAGAAAGAACATGTAGCTATAAGTCATTAAATGGCCCAGCTGTGAACTCTATTACACAGTCATAATAATGTAAACACCCAATGTTGATTTAAGAAGAAATGGTGATAAACTCAACGAAGGAACTGAAGGGAGGAAGAGAGTGAGTGCAAAGGGAAGTTCTAACCAAAGGAATCCCATGATTTGATTCCTGAAGGAATTCTCTAAGAGACTGAGGTCTCTGGGTCTGCTCTGTCCCAGAGCAGGAGGCTGAATAACAGCCCCCTCCGCCAAAGATGGGCTTCCCAGGGTAGCTCAAAAGGTAAAGAATTTGCCTGCAATGCAAGAAACCTGGGTTAGATCCCTGGCTTGGGAAAATCCCCTGGAGAAGGAAATGGCAACCCACTGCAGTGTTCTTGCCTGGAGAATTCCACAGACAGAGAAGCCTGGTGGGCTACAGTCCATGGGGTTGCAAAGAGGTGGACATGACTGAGCAACTCTCACTTTCCCCAAAAGATGCCCCTGCCCTCATACTCAAAATGTGCTCCCTTACCTGCTAAAAAAGACTTTGCAGGTGTGATTAAATTAAGGATCTTGAGACGGGTAGATTATTCTGGATTCTTCTGGTGGCCTATTGTAATCACAGTGGTCCTTATTAGGGGTGACAGAAGGGTCAGAGTCAGAGATGGAGATTGCAATAACAGAAGCAGATATCACCTGATGCAGAAGTGAACCAAGGACTGTGGGCAGCCTCTAGGTTCTGGAAGAGGCAGGGGACGGATTCTCCCCTAGAGTTGCCAGACAGAAGCAACTTAGTGGACACTTTGATTTTAAACCCCTGAGACTCCCTTCATTTTTTTTTTTTTTTAAAGCACTGTCATTATCCTCATCCTATTTTTCTTTAATCTATCAGATTTTTTTCTTTTTTATTCTTTTGTAGTGAGAAATGGAGTATCTCCTACCATATCAGTACTGTATCAGCAAACAAGGATGTCACAGTCATCAGCGATTTCAGCCCTCCAATAGGAGCCAGCAAGCCCTAACAAAGCATGCTGGAAGGAGAATACCTGCCATCTAGCAGCCAAAAACTGCTAGTTTTTCCAGTGGTCATGTATGGATGTGAGAGTTGGACCATAAAGAAAGCTGAGCACCAAAGGATTAGTGCTTTTGAATTGTGGTGTCGGAGAAGACTCTTGAGAATCCCTTGGACTGCAAGGAGATCCAACCAGTCCATCCTAAAGGAAATAGTCCTGAATATTCATTGGAAGAACTTATGCTGAAGCTGAAACTCCAATACTTTGGCCACCCGAGGCAAAGAACTGACTCATTAGAAAAGACCCTGATGCTGGGAAAGATTGAAGGCAGGAGGAGAAGCGGGGGCGACAGAGGATGAGATGATTGGATGGCATCACTGACTTGATGGACAAGAGTTTGAGCAAGCTCCAGGAGTTGGTGATGAACAGGGAAGCTTGTTCTGACTGCTTCTGACTACCCCACTAGAGGGCAAAGCTGTCTATGTTACCACTGTGACCCCAGCATGGCCCAGCCAGGCCTAAGTATAGAGCTAGCTGGCATCCACTTTGAAGTTAAGAGGGGGAAACCAGGGTTCACTGGGGCCTCTAGCCCTAGGCACAGACAGAATGCCCTTCTGCATCCTGGCCCTTCGGCTCTCCTCCAGCCAATTATTCTGGAAGCTGGGCACGTGTGTGTGTTTCGCCACTAAGCCATGTCCAACTCTTTGCAACTCCATGGTCTATAGCCCGCCAGGCTACTCTGTCCATGGGATTTCCCAGGCAAGAATACTCTAGTAGGTTGTCATTTCCTTCTCCTCTGGAAGCTGGGGCATATTGAAATAACACATAGCCCTAAATGCAGGTGGAATTTACTTGAAATTTGGAGACAAAGTGGAATGTGACATTTCCAAAGTAACACTGGGAGCCAGTGACCTCCTCTCCCTGGGCAGGGCCTTCTGTCGGCTATCTAAGGGTGAGTCTCCTTTGGTTGAAAGATAGAAAATAATGGAACCAGTCCACACCGGTTCCAGCAACAAATCTGAGAACATGAGTAACCTCTTAGGTGTTTCCCGGGCTTGAAGGCTAAGCCTGGAGGCTGAAATGGTCAGGGCCAGGGAATGAGGAGTTGAAGGGATTCTTTCCCTGCAGTCTTCGATTTTTTTTTTTTTTGCCACGCTACACAGTTCACTAGACTGTCAGGGAACTTCCAGTGTTTTGAGATTTTTGAGTTATAATCATCTGCTACTTGTGTAACTGAATTTCTGTAGGAAACGGTGGTGGAGACTGCTTTGGGCTGTTGTGAGATCCAAGGGCCACACCTGACATGGACGCACATCCAGAACGACACAGCAATGAGCGGTATAGCATGTATGCTGCCTGCCGGGATCGGCCATCAGTCGTTTTCCAGATGAGAAACTGAACTAGAGGGAGGTTTTTAGCTGGCCTGCCCGAGGTCACACAGCTTCTCAGGTCGGTGCCGGGATTTGAACCCAGGAAACCTCACCTGGCAGCAGGTACGGGTATCCCTCGCAGGTTCCCGCTCCCTCCAGTCTCGATGTCTCTCCCGGATCTCTGGTCACCTCCCTTCTCCAGCTCACAACGCTCATGTCCAGTGACTGGTGGGGAGGAGAGCGCCCCCTGGTGGAAGTCCTATGTGAGCGGCAGAAGAAGCTAGTGGGAGTGGAAGGGGGTGGGCATCAGTGGGGGCTCACTCCTTCATTTCATCATAGTCCAGGACAACTAGTCTGTACCAGGCAGGTTGTGGAGTAGGGATGGAGGAATAGGGAAGGAACAGCCCCAGACAACAGATACCTACGTGACCTTGAGCAGGTCACCTTGATTTTCTTCTTCCCCAGTTTCTTCATCGGATATCAATGACACCTCTCTTAAGGCATTAAGGAGTGATAATAAGATTCACGCCTTTTCTAGGAGGAGCCCAAAGGAGATTCTTTAACCCAGGCTGGGGTTGGGGGTAAGGGGTTTGCTTGCTTGTTTAGTCGCTAAGTCACATCCGACCCTTTTGTGACCCCATGGACTGTAGCCCTCCAGGCTCTTCTGTCCATGGAATTTTTCAGGCAAGAATATTGCAGTGGGTTGCCATTTCCTTCTCCAGGGGATCTTCCCCACCCGGGGATCCAACTGTTGAGCCACCAGTGAAAGGAACTGAAACTGAAAGTTGCCCAGTCCTGGCCGACTCTGCCATCTCTATAGAGTCCATGGAATTCTCCAGGCCAGAACACTGAAGTGGGTAGCTGTTCCCTTCTCCAGGGGATCTTTCCAACCCAGGGATCAAACCCAGGTCTCCCACATTGCGGGCAGATTCTTTATTAGCTGAGCCACCAGGGAAGCCACAAATCCCTGGCAGGTAGGTATAATTATGAGCCCCATTTACAGATGGGGAAAACTGCAAGGTTAAAATAATTTGCTAGAATCACACAGAGAGCTGTAGCAGTGGCAAGACAGAGACTTGAATTCAGGTAATTCCTGTTCTCAAAAGTTTCCAGACTGGAGGTTCCAGCCCTTCAAAGCTCATGCTCCAGCCTCCAGCCCATCTCCCCAGACTCTTCCTGTTCCTTTTGAATGCAAAACCACTCCTCACCATCCTAGCCTGCCCCCCCACTCCCCACTCCCACACCCCAACCCCACCCCAACTCAACCAACTGGCCAAACCACATACTTTCATCAGCCAAGCCTAAGAAAGAAAGAAAGAAAGTGCTAAGTCTGTTCAACTCTTGTGATCTCACGAACTGCACCCCGCAGGGCTCCTCTGTCCATGGGATTCTCCAGGCAAGAATACTGGAGTGGGTTGCCATTTCCTTCATAGAATTCCAAAGCCAGCTGCTGAGACTGTACACTTTGATCCCACTATGTCAGTGTCTTCCTGGTCGGGTGTTGCTGAGTGGGGAAGATGAACCCTGCCCCTGCCTTGGACCCTGTCCAGCTCTGGTCTTGGAACACAACCAGCATCAGATAAATGATCAAAGATGGGTAATGTAAAGACTCTCTGGGACTTCCCTGGCTTTCCAGTGGTTAAGACTCTGTGTTTGCACTGCAGGGAGTTGCGGGTTCGAACACTGGTCAGAGAAGATCCCATGTGTGATGTGGCGAGATCAAAAAATCATAATTTTTTAAAAAATAAAATAAATAAAGACCCTCTCTGGCTTCAAATGGAAGGTAGGTGGGAGCCTGGAGGCCTGGATGCCAGGAGCTTAGAGGAGATTAGGTTGGATCCAAAGGAAAGATAGGAGGGGAGAGATTGAAACCAAATGCTGCAGCAGAAGGAACCAGACCCCCGTGACTCAGGCACTTGAAATGAGGAAATTCTTAACCAAGAGAAAGATTCAGTGCTTTATGTAAGAGAAACCATCAAAGCTGTTCCCTGAACTGTCTGCATGGAGTTGAAACAAATGCATCAAAGCTGCCTTGACTGGATATGAGTGACCCCAAAAATGGAAGAAAAAGAGGCCAGTTGCAGAAAGATATGTGTGCGGTATGTGCTGTCCTGTGTATCCAGTTCTTAAACCTGCAAAAGATTCCCAAATACCGTGTTGGATGCACACATATGTAATAAAAGAATGAAAAGTTATGTCAGACTAGTAACTGTAAGAGAGTGACTTCCCTGGGGCGGGGCGGGGGGGAGAAATATTACATATGGGATATAAAATAAATTGCTTTTAAAAAAAGAAAAGAAAACAAAAATACTCTCCCATATCTGTATTTGAAATAATTATTTCTAAAACAGAAAAAGAGGACTTCCCTGGTGGTACAGGATAGGATACAGGAGACCCACACACACACATGGAGTCAGAGCTTTTTTTCTTTCCCTAAAAAAATAAATGGTAAAAATGGTAACATATAATAAAGTGTGTAGATACACTGAATCACGACAGTTCTTCAAAACCTGTCCTGTCTTGGGAATTCCCTGGTGGTTCAGTGGTTAGGGCTCCATACTTTCACTGCAGGAGGCCCAGGTTCAATCCCTGGTCAGGTACCGAAGATCCCAAATGCCTATGGCACAGCCAGAAAATAATAAAATAAATTGCTTTGAAAAAAAAACCCTCTCCCATCTCTGTATTTGAAATAATTATTTCTAAAACAGAAAAGGGGGACTTCCCTGGTGGTACAGTGGATGGCAGTCCATCTGCCAGTACAGGGGCATGGATTTGATTCCTGGTGCAGGAGGATTCCACATGCCTCCAAGCAATTGAGTCTGTGCGTGACAACTACTGAGCCGGTGTGTTGCAACTATTGAAGCCCATATGCCTAGAGCCCACGCTTTTTAGCAAGAGAAGCCACTGCAATGAGAAATCCATGCACCACAACAAACAGAAAACCCTCACACAGCAATGAAGACCCAGTGCAAGCAAATAAACAAAAATTTTGAAAAAGGCTCTGAGGAGGAGGGATGGTAACCTTATGTGAAAGTTAGGGAAAAACAAAAACAAAACAGAAAAGGGGAGTTATGGAACCAGATAATAATCAGATGCAGTTGTAGATAGAGGGAAAGGAGCAAGAGCCAAGGCAGGAAAGACCTACAATTTTCTTTATCTCAGCCCTTGGCTGCCTTCCTGAATGTATGGGGCAGTGCCTTTTATTCCACCCCCGCCACCCGCCCCACTACAGGGTATGATACATAGAGGGTCTCAGGAAAAGAGAGGATGGGGTAAGAGTGTTACTGAAGCCAACCTGGGTCCACTCACCTACCATGAAGCAAAACCAATCTACTGATACCAGGTTGTTTGAAGAAAAAGTACAGCAAGGAGCCAATTGCGGGGATCCAATCAAGGAAAACAGGCAGCTCATGCTCAAAAGACCCAGACTCCCGGATGGCTTTTAGGGGAGGACTTTTAAAGGTAACATTTGGGGTGAGGGTTGCAGTGTATGGACTTTCCTCTGATTGATTGATGGTCAGGTAACAGGGTGATGTTTCTGGAATCTTAATCATCAGCCTTCTGGTTCCGGGCAGTCTAGTGTCTTGTGGTCCATGTAGTCACCATCCTCCACCTATGGAGCAGGGGTTGGGGGTTCTTAGTGTCTGCAGAAAACTCAAAGATATGCACAGATCCTTGTACATATCAGGTGAGGAGGAACCAGGACTCTTTTATGGACAGAATCAACAAACCTTTGTTTAAGACGTCATTACCTTCCCTGCTCACCTGCTCCTCCTTTGTCTCTGCATCCTCTGACTTCCCTAATTAGTAACTGCTGAAGTCTGTTCTTTGGAATTCCAAGAAGGCCTAAGATACTAAAGCTTCTTTCTAAAAACAAGAAATGGGGGACATAGAAGGGTTTTTATACCCAAGGAGGCCCCACAGTGTCTTGCTCAGTTTCAATCCCACCCCGCCCTTCAATACTCCTCAATCCTGACAGGAACAGGAGCCAGACAACAAACAGAATATAGTTTTGAATAGTTAATCATAAACTCAGCAGGTGAATGTGGTTTTAGGGGGACTTGGTTTCAAGAGCATGGGATGAAGTGGTGGATGAGAGAGTAAATGAGTGGATGGATGAGGGATGGGACGGGAGACAGCAGTAGAAAGCCAGAGAACATTGCCACCTGTGAACTGTGGCATAGTCAAGTCCCTCACGTTACTCGGGTTTCCCTGGCGGCTCAGACAGTAAAGTGTCTGCTGCAATGCGGGAGATCTGGGTTCAATCCCTGGGTTGGGAAGATCTCCTGGAGAAGGAAATGGCAACCCACTCCAGTACTCTTGCCTGGAAAATCCCATGGACGGAGGAGCCTGATAGGCTACAGTCCATGGGGTCGCAAAGAGTCGGACACGACTAAGCGACTTCACTTTCCTTCCTTTCCTCATGTTACTCACAGCCAAGGATGCTCTTAGAATCGAGAAACCCTAGGCCCAGTATAGTAGGAAGGAAGCAAGACTCATGTTAAACTTCCCCTTTGCCCAGTTCTGGGTGCTGGGTGGGGTAGCTTTGCAGAAGGGAAGGCAAAGAAACTAAGCAGAGCTGGGGAAAGAATATTTGGGGCAAGGAATAAGCCAGAGAGCAGATGGGCCATGGCTCACTGCCAGATAGCAAATCAGGTTCTAGAACTGTAAGGCTTGGAGGATCCAAGCAAAATAAAGCCCCAGCAACTTAAAGAACGCACCCACCACACAGCCTGCTGGAACCCTGGGGTTGACAACCCCCAGAGCAGTCTCTTAAAATCCTTCGTAGTAGACTAAATTTAAAGTCACCCAGTGAGAAATTCCCTGGTGGTCCACTGATTACACCTTGATGCTTTCACTGCCCAGGGCTCCTGGGTTTGATCCTTGGTAAAGGAGTCAAGGCTATGGTCTTTCCTGTGGTCATGTATGGATGTGAGAGCTGGACTGTGAAGAAAGCTGAGCGCCGAAGAATAGATGCTTTTGAACTGTGGTGTTGGAGAAGACTCTTGAGAGTCCCTTGGACTGCAAGGAGATCCAACCGGTCCATTCTGAAGGAGATCAGCCCTGGGATTTCTTTGGAGGGAATGATGCTCAAGCTGAAACTCCAGTATTTTGGCCACCTCATGCGAAGAGTTGACTCATTGGAGAAGACTCTGATGCTGGGAGGGATTGAGGGCAGGAGGAGAAGGGGACGACAGAGGATGAGATGGCTGGATGGCATCACTGACTCGATGAATGTGAGTCTGAGTGACCTCCGAGAGCTGGTGATGGATAGGGAGGCCTGGCGTGCTGCAGTTCATGGGGTCGCAAAGAGTCGGACACGACTGAGCGACTGATCTGATCTGATCTGATCTGAAAGGAACTAAGAACCTGCAAGCTGAGATTCCCATAGCACTGCCAAAAAATAAAAATACAAAATTAAGTCACCCAGGGCCCTACCCAACCCAGAGGGTGTCTGGTGGGAAGTAGCTGATATGGGGGAGCACAAGGTCAGCTATTAGTCACTGAATAAGATATGTGAGCATCTCCTGGTCCAGGGGAACAGAGATAGGATCTACCACAGATGACCCAGTTATTGAAGAATCTACCCTGGGAATCTCGGAATCTTTGCTCTGTAGACTGAGATTTTGGAAACCTTGATTGCTCTTTAGATGAATTTGAGAGACTAGCAAATCTCTCATTCAAATCACTCATTCAACAAAATAATTATTGAGTACCTACTCTGTGCCAGACACTGGGAACACATCAGTGAACCAGACAGAAGTTCTGCCTTCATGGAGAGAATATTCTGCAGGGGGAAGGCAGAAGGAAAATGTGAATCAATATATAAAATACTTCGGGAGACTTCCCTGGTGGTCCACTGGCTAAGACTTCACACTCTGGAGCTGCACTGAGATCCCATGCCATGATCTTAGTTTTCTGAATGTTGAGCTTTAAGCCAACTTTTTCACTCTCCACTTTCACTTTCATCAAGAGGCTGTTTACTTCTTACTTTCTGCCATAAGGGTGATGTCATCTGCATATCTGAGGTTATTGATATTTCTCCCAGCAATCTTGATTCCAGTTTGTGCTTCTTCCAGCCCAGCGTTTCTCCTGATGTACTCTGTGTATAAGTTAAATAAGGGTGACAATATACAGCAGGGTGACAATATACAGCCTTGACGAACTCCTTTTCCTATTTGGAACCAGTCTGTTGTTCCATGTCCAGTTCTAACTGTTGTTTCCTGACCTGCATACAGATTTCTCAAGAGGCAAGTCAGGTGGTCTGGAGACCTGGTACAGCCAAATAAATAAATAGTATTTTTTTGAAACAAAAGATGCTTCCAGGTAGTGATAAAAGGCTATGAAGACAATTTTGTATATATTTAATAAACACATCCAAAACTGCCTCTATGCCAGGCATTATTATAGTAGGTGCTTAATCGCTCAGTCGTGTCTGACTCTTTGTGACCCCATGGACTGTAGCCCACCAGGCTCCTCTGTCCATGCAGATTCTTCAGGCAAGAATACTGGAGTGGGTTGCCATGCCCTCCTCCAGGGGATCTTCTGACCCAGAGATCGAACCCCAGTCTCCCCTACTCCTAGCGGATTCTGTACCATCTGAGCCACCAGGAAAGCCCATTGTAGAGGCTTAGAAAATATTAATTAATTTCATATTTATAAAGTATCTTATTTTATAAATTACAGCAAGGTCTGGGGTTGGAGACAAAGGGAATTCTGCTTGTGTCATCTATGACAGTCTCTGTCAGAGGGGACTGGCATTTAAGCTGAGAACAGAAGATGAGCCAGTCTCAGTCTCTAGGCCAAGCATTTCAGGCAGAGAATTAATGCAAAGACCCTGAGGCCAGCTTGCTGTTTAAAACACTGAAAGAAGGCCAGTGCTCAGGATGAGTGGACCATTCTGAGAATAGAACAAAGTGGGCCCAGATGATGTCAAACAGCAGCCAGTGGACAGATCCCCCAAAAGGGCCCCATTGGCCACCACGAGGGACTTGAATTTAACTACCACGGTGGTGGAAAGTCTTAAAATCTTGAAATCTTTAGAATCTTGTGAACTTACTTATAGGAATTTGTCTTGAAATCTTTAGAATCTTGTGAACTTACTAAGTTCATCTTAAAACGTGGTTATACTCTTAGACCTCTGCAATCTTGAAATTTCTATTCTAGGCCAGAGCCTTTTCTCTCAAAACATGGCTAGGACTTCCCTGGTGGTCCAATTGTTAAGAACCCACACTTTCACTGTGGGTTCGATCCCTGGTTCTGGGAAAGTTCCACATGGGAAGGTGCAGCAAAAAAAAAAAAAAAAGGCCAAAATGTTCTCTACAGTCTCTATTCTAGCCTCTGACACCCAAAGGTGTCTCCTGAAATCAGAGAGAGATGAGAAGAGTCTGGCCTACACTTCATTACCATGAAGCGGGTGCGAGTCCTTAAGCTTCTCCTCTGCTCTGTTCCAGAGGGTCCTGGGAGGTCCCAAGTCCAACGTCTAACCTGCCTGTCCACTTGGCTTTTCTCCTGGGATAGCTAACAGCCATCTCAAACTTCTTGGGACCAAAAGAGAATTCCTGATTTCCCCTCCCTCCAGTAAAACTTGCTTCACCAGTTTTCCACCTCTATTTGTCACCATCTCCTTCCTTACTTTTGTAAAAGGAAAGCGTCATGTTTCTACTTGCTGAGGACAAAAACAAACCGAGATTAGGGAAAGCATTGGTCTCGCTAGAAAATACATTTTTCTGGGTTATCACATTCTGGGGTTGCTCACTGTCTTTGCAATAGACTCGGTCCCCTCTACTGCAACAGTCTTTTGGAATAAAAAGTCTCTCCTTACTCTCCAGAATTGTTAGTACATGACAGAAACAACCTGAATTCCTTCGCCTTCAATCCAAATTTGTCAGGAAACCCTGCTGACTCTACCACCAAGTATTAATACATTCAAAGTAAATCCATTTCTTTCTCTTCTCATTGGTAGCCACTCTGCTCCCTGCCTTTAGCGTCACTTGCCTGGACCTTGATTGCACTGGGCTCCCAGCTTTTTCTTCCCCTGCTCCCCACTCCCCAGCAGTCCCTTCTTCTAAAGGCAGACAGAAAGATCTTTTGAAATGCAAAAAGAGGGGAATTCCCTGGTGGTTACTACTCTGCACTTTTCACTGCAAGTGGCCTTGCAATGCAAGGGACACGGATTTGATCCCTGATCAGGGAAGAGCCCACTCGCTGCAGAGCAACTAAGCCCATGTGCCAAATTACAGAGTCAGCACCCTAGAGCCCACGAGCCTCAAATACCAAACCCTCGTGCTGCAACTACTGAGTCCCGTGCACCCTGGAGCCCTTGCTCTGCAATTAAAGAAGCCACCGCCATAAGAAGCCCACACACCACAGCTAGAGAGTAGCCCCGGTTCCCTGCAACTAGGGGAAGCTCACGCACAGCAACAAAGACCCTCCACAGCCAAAAAGTAAAATAAATACATAAATCTTTTTTTAAGAGATAAGAAAAAAATGCAAAGAGAAAATGAATGTTTGAAGGGGTGATGGGAAGAGGCCTGGTGGTTTCTGGGATGATGGTAACTCTCTGTACCCCCATAGGATTTGGGGGGCCACACGGAGGATGTACTCATGTGTGGAAATTTGTGCATTTCATTGTGTGTAGATTCACCTGGGAAGTGGCAAGGAATGACCTGTAAACCAATATTAACTCTAGCATGCCAGATGCGCCATAGTTATGATATGCATGCGGATGTGTTTAGGAGTGAAGGATACTGGTGTCTGCAACTGTCTTTGAAATGCATAAAAAAAAAGATGAATTGATGCAACAAGATGATAGATACATAACAAAGCAAGGAGAGTTAAAATTTTATCAGTGGAAGCTAGGTGGTGAATATACTGGTATCTACTATATGTTTTAAAGTTTTCCTAATAAAATGCTAAATGAAAATGCAAAGCAGACAGAGTAACTTCCTGCTAGAAACCCTTCCACTGCTTCCCCTTTCATTAGAAGTAAAACACAAAATCTTTTCCGTGACGTTCCTGTCAACCTCAACATCCTCATCCCCTACATTCAATCTGTGATGCAACAGACATTTATTGAGCATCTACTCTATGCCAGGCACTGCCCCAGATGCTGGGGTACATCATGAATCTGACATTATAACTGTCTTGTGCCTGGAGGAGCCCATTCCCTTGGCTGGCCTCTGAGATTCCTTAAATTGTCTTGATTTGCAGGTTTATTTACACAGGGGTAGGTGCTCTGAGAGGGCAAGGTTCTCTCTGTTACTCATACCTGCACCAGCAAAGTCTTATTTACAATTAGACCGCAGTAACAATTAGTCAGAAGAATATTAGCTTTGCATTTGCTTAATATTTGTTATATATGCACCTGGCCCTGTTTTAAGCTATGTACACACATACCTGGTGGCTCAGACGGTAAAGAGAGCAGGACACCCAGGTTCCACCCCGGGTCAGGAGGATCCCCTGGAGAAGGAAATGGTAACCCACTCCAGTATTCTTGCTTGGAAAATCCCATGGCTAGAGGAGCCTTGCAGGCTACAGTCCATGGGGTCACAAAGAGTTGGATACAACTGAGCGACTTCACTTTCACTTTTTCACACACATTTTTTTTTTTATATTTATCACACACACTTTTTCTTTTTATATTCTTTTATGTTTGGCCTCTTATTTGTGAGATCTTATTTCCCAGAACAGGGATTGAACAGTGGCCCTTGGGAGTGAGAGCCCAGAGTCCTCACCACTGGACCACCAGGGAATTCCCACACTTACCTATTTAATTCTAAAACAGATCCCCATTTTACAGATGAGTTAACAGAGTCACAGAGAAGTTAGGCTGTGAACTCAAGTAGTCTGGCTTTAGACATCATGGTTCTAACCACTGTGCTATACTGCGAAGTGAGCGAATGGTTTAGTCAATCATTCAGACTGGCCTGAGTTCAAGTTCTAGTTGAGCCTCTTTGTTAGCTGTGTGGCCTAAGGCTCTCTGAGCCTAGATTCTTTATTTTTTTTTTTGTTCGTTTTGTTAACTAATTAATTTTTATTGAAGTACGGTTGATTTACAGTGTTGTGTTAATTTCAGGTGTACAGCAGTGACTCAGTTACACGTGCCCATTTACATACATATATGTGTATAATTAATATATGTAGATATACACGTGTCTATATATACACATACATATTTATATATATATAACATATGTGTATATAAATGCATTATATATAGGTACACATGTATATATATTTTATTTTTCAGATTCTTCTCCATTACAGTTTATTACAAGATATTGAGTATAGTTGCAGGTGATATACAGTAGGTCCCTGTTGGTTATGGATTTTATATATATATGTGTATATATTTATACACATATATATATAAATATACACACATATATATGTGTATATGTGACTTGCTTCTTGGCAGGAAAGCTACGACAAACCTAGACAGTGTGTTGAAAAACAGAGACTTAATTCTGCCAACAAAGGTCCATGTAGTAAGGCTATGATCTTCCCAGTGGTCACGTATGGTTGTGAGAGCTGGACTGTAAAGAAGGCTGAGAGCTGAAGAATTGATACCTTCAAACTATGGTGTTGGAGAAGACTCCTTCCAGTCCCTTGAACAGCAAGGAGATCAAACCAGTCAATCCTAAAGGAAACCAACCCTGAATATTCATTGGAAGGACTGATGCTGAAGCTGAAGCTCCAAAACTTTGGCCGTCTGATGCAGAGAGCCAACTCATTAGAAAAGACCCTGATGCTGGGAAAGATTGAAGGCAGGAAGAGAAGCTGGGGCAGGGGATGAGATGGTTAGATAGCATCAGCTACTCAATGGACATGGGTTTGAGCAAACTCCAGGCATGCTGCAGTCCCTGAGGTCACAAAGAGTTGGACCCAACTTAGCGACTGAACAACAACATATATATAAGTATATTGTGTGTGTGTGTGTGTGTGTGTGTGTGTGTGTGTGTGCCGTCTTAGTCGCTCAGTTGTGTCCGACTCTTTGCAACCCCTTGGACTGTAGCCCATCAGGCTCCTCTGTCCATGGGATTTCCCAGGCAAGAATACTGGAGTGGGTTGCCATGCCCTTGTCCAGGGGATCTTCCCAACCCAGGGATCGAACCCAGGTCTCCCTTCTTGGAGGTGGATTTTTTACTGTCTGAGCCACCAGGGGAGCCCCAAAATATATATGTACATGTGTATATATATATTTTTTCCTTTTTCAGATTCCTTTCCATTCAGTTCAGTTCAGTTCAGTCACTCAGTCGTGTCTGACTCTTTGCGACCCCATGAACTGCAGCATGCCAGGCCTCCCTGTTCATCACCAACTCCCGGAGTTCACTCAAACTCAGGTCCATTGAGTCAGTGATGCCATCCATTACAGGTTATTAAAAGATACTGAGCATAGTTCCCTGTGCTATACAGTAGGTCCTTGTTAATTATGTATTTTATATATTGTTAAAGGTCCCATCCCCTCTCCTAGTTCATGGTGAAGATGTAAGATGCTGGAGGAAACCGGCTCAGACCCACCACACAAGCCCGCACACGAGCACACACACCCAGATAACAGTGAGGGAAGAGGCAGGAGCTGGGGAGGGCGGCACAGAGTCGCCACCAGGCACTAGGGTGTGGCCTCCAGGAGGCGGCCAAAGTCTCCGGCTTGCAGGTTCCTCCCGTGGGTCCACGCCCTACCTGGGCCGCGGGGAGCGGTCTCCGCCCCCTCGAACCTGGGGGACCTAGGACCGTTGGGGAGTGTGTCCCCGACACCAGGCGGCGGTGGTCGTCTGGGAGAAAGAAATCCGGCGGCGGGGAGAGAATCCCGCCGCATGCAACTGGAGAGGCTTCAGCCCCGCCTCCTTCGGCCGGATTCCGGCAGGGAGGGAAGGAGCCGCCCCGCACCCGCCCCCGACGGGCCGGGCCGCGTGGGGCGTCTGAGAACCGGAGAAGCCGCAGACCTGCAGAGATGGAGGCGGCGGGCACCTGGGCGCTGCTGCTGCTGCTTCTCCTCCTGGTGGTGACGCTGGTGCTACCTGCGACCTGGGCCCGAGGCCACCTGCCCCCGGGGCCCACGCCGCTGCCGCTACTGGGCAACCTCCTGCAGCTCCGGCCCGGGGCGCTCTACTGGGGGCTCCTGCAGGTGAGCGGCCGCGTGACGTCCCGGCTAGAGGAGAGGGGGTGGGAGGGCTGCCAGAGCCAAGAGAAGCGAGGGGACCCCAAACCGGGAGACCACGCAGAGAGGCCCTTGAGTAACCTAGAGGATGCAGGCGAAGGGGCTACGGATGCCCCGGGATGGGGCGGGAGTAAGGGTCCCGGGCTGAAATAGTTGAGGGAATGATGGTGAGAAAGGAGGCTAGGGTGGGGATGGCGCTAGGAGAGGCAGAGAATCCTGGAGAGGGTGTGAGGGGTCGGAAGCAGGATCCAGAGTGGCAGGGGTCCCGGGTTAGAGAGACTGGGAGAATCCTAGGAAGGTTGGAGCAGGGTGCAGACAACTGGAGCTGAGACAAGAGACCTCAAGCAGAAGAGACCGTGGTGGCTTGTCCCACTGGGAGAGGTAGCGGGGAGATATAGGTGAGTCTCCTGAGGAGGGAACAGAGAATGAAAAGAAGGTGTGCCACCCCACCCCACCCCCCGCCCGTCACGCGGGGGAGTTGGAGGCTGGAGGATTCCAGGAATCTGTCTGCCCAGACTGATGGGGATAGGGGCTGGAGGCGGGTGGGGGGAGGGGAGGGGAATAGGTGGAACTCAGCTAGGAGGGAGCTGGAAGCTCCTGGGAAGGAGAAAGTGGGGGAGAGAAAGAAGGCTGGGGTGGCCCCAACTTTTCAGGATCGGGGGGAAGAGAGGAAAGGCCAGAGGTTCTCCATTCTGGGGTCCTCCGTACAAGGCAAGGCCAGTAGAGGTCTTGTTTGAAGAGAGATAGTGCTGGTGCTTGGTGGTATCTGCTCCCAGAATTTGAGTATTTAGCAGTGACTCAGGGGGAAGGCAATGGCACCCCACCCCAGTACTCTTGCCTGGAAAATCCCATGGACGGAGGAGCATGGTGGGCTCCAGTCCATGGGGTCGCTAAGAGTCGGACACGACTGAGCGACTTCACTTTCACTTTTCACTTTCATGCATTGGAGAAGGAAATGGCAACCCACTCCAGCATTCTTGCCTGGAGAATCCCAGGGACCGCCATCTATGGGATCGCACAGAGTCGGACACGACTGAAGCGACTTAGCAGCAGCAGCAGCAGCAGCAGTGACTCAAAGGGGTGGTTAGTTTTGGGGGAGCGGGGATTAAGGACGCCTGCCATTATCATCCGTGCCCATTTTTGCCGCTGTATGTCTGAGTTGTGGGAGTAATGGTGGGTCTTGGGTCATCCTGGCGTCAGAAGTTAGGGCTCTGCAGGGTAAGGGAATGGGGATCAGAGAGTGTGTTGGGTGATGGTTTGGGGAAGGAGAGCTTTTGGGGGCAGGGGGCTGGGAGCCTGGTACAAAACAAGAACTGAATCTCCCAAAGGGACTATTTCCATTTGGGGTGAGGCAGAAGCAGAAGGGGTTCCTCTTAGGTGGTTCATCCAGAGACAAGGGGTCGCAATGGAGACACATAGACTTTGAGAGGCAGCAGCCTGCCCCACATCACTCATACTTCTCGCTCCCTGCTCCCAGCTGAGTAAGAAGTACGGACCGGTGTTCACCGTGTACCTGGGACCCTGGCGGCGCGTGGTGGTCCTGGTTGGGCGTGAAGCTGTGCAGGAGGCCCTGGGAGGTCAGGCCGAGGAGTTCAGCGGGCGAGGGATGGTGGCAACGCTGGACGGGACCTTTGATAGCCATGGTGAGTCACAGGGGGAGCTGGAGGCTGCTGGGTCCCTTCACTCAGAGCCTGCCACCATTTATTGGCCTGTGGCCTTCTGTGCGTGGTTCAGGGTCTCTGGGCCTCTGTTTCCTCGTTTGTAAAACGGGATGATAGCAGTGCGTATTACCTATTACTGAAGGTTAATCAAAGTCAGCACTCATTAGTTATTGGGTTGTAGTAGAGTTGTTGCTGCTCCAGGGGAAGCTGCAGGGTTGGGAGGAAAAGGGAGAGCATTTGAGACACTGGGAATTAGTGGGCAAACTCTCAAAATGTACAAACGAGTCTCTGTGTTAAGATTGAAAGCAGGAGGCCAGTGCTGGGTGCTCCAGGGAACAGAGCAGTGAATAAACAGCCTCAGCCCTGCTTTCCCAGAGCGCACAGGTCAGGAGGAGACAGACTTGTCACCAGATAGTGACAGTCCAGAAAGGTCAGGGCTGGCCTGCGGGAAGCCCTGGGACTGGTGGAATTGGAGGAGGCGCCTGGCCCAGCCTGTCCAGGAGGTCTTCCTGAAAGATGGGGAGTCTGAGCTGAGACTCATAGGGTTAGGGAAACAGTGTTTCAGGCAGAGAGACCAGCACCTACAAAAGCATGGAGGTGAGATGAGCATATGCATTCATCGACTGACAACTTTTCATTACACCTGGCTGGGTACTGGGAACACAGCAGTAACAGATATAATGACATGTTTTACTGTGGAAGTGATGAGCTGTGTGAGAAGACAATGGAGGGAGAGACTAGATTTCTAAAGCCAGGTGGTGCTAGTGGTAAAGAACCCTCCCTGTCAATACAGGAGACGCCAGAGACTCAGGTTCGATTCCTGGGTTGGGAAGATCCCCTGGTGAAGGAACTGACAACCCAGTATTCTTGTCTGGAAAATTTCATGGACAGAGGAGCCTGAAGGGCTACAGTCCATGGGGTTGCAAAAAGTCAAACATGACTGAGTACGCATGCACAGTCCTGAAAGCAGGACAGAGTGGACCTTTACTGGCCATAGGAGCAGAGGGAGTTGAGGGGAGAATGGAAGGAATCAGGGAAGGCTTCCTAGAGCAGGTGACATTTAAGCTGAGACCTCAAGGCTAAGTGGAGTTGGTTCAGTGAGGAGGAAGAGGTGAGTGGTCCAGGCAGAGGAAACAGCAGGGGCAGAGGCAGAGGGGACATGCTGACACCTTTGAGGAAGTGAGAAAAGGCCAGTGTGAGCGCATGAGGAACAAAGCTGGAGACATCTGCGGAGCCTGATCATGCAGAGCCTGAGTCAAGCCAGACTTTGGGTTTTCCTGGAAAAGAACAGAGTCAGAGTTAGGAAGGTCCTCTGGTTCCTGTGTGGGAGTCCAGAGAGGGGCTTGGGCTGGACCAGGGCTGGACCAGGGCTGGGGCCGTGGAGTGGGGAGGGGAGGTAGTCGGGAGAGGAATGCAAGACTCTGGGCAGGGAATAGGATGCTCGGTGGCTGAGCCAAGGAGAGATGCTGAGGCCAGTGTGGGGCCCAGTGGAGGGATGGGTGGGCAGGGGACATCCAGAAGGAGGCATCCAGGAGGCTACTGTGGGCTGGCATTCTACAAGTGGAAACAGCTCAGAGCAGGGAAGGGTCTGTCCAGAGCAAGTCTCTTGGATAAAGAGGAAAACAGTGTAATTCCTTCCGCCTCCTTCCCTGGACCCAATGCCCATGCATGCATGCTAAGTCGCTTCAGTCATGTCTGACTCTTTGGAACCCTATAGACTGTAGCCCACCAGGCTCCTCTGTCCTCTGTCCATGGGATTCTCCAGGAAATAATACTGGAGTGGATTGCCATTTCCTTCTCCAAGGGATCTTCCCAACCCAGGGATTGAACCCGCCTCTCTTATATGTCCTGGATTGGCAGACAGGTTCTTTACCGCTTGGGCCAGCTGAGAAGACCTGCATAAATGTTAAGATAAGTGGATAGAAGGGTGGGAGGGAGGGAGAAAGAGGAAGAGGAAGGAAGGATAAATGGATGGGTGGGTGAATAGAGGAATAAAAAGATGGATAGAGAGAAGAAAGGAAGACATCTTCATTCACCTTGGTGAATTATCCAGAGTCTGGATAATCCCCCTTAATGACTCCCCAGGAGGTCAGCCTCTGATGCAAGGTTTGGCACTGACGGAGCACCTCCTGAGTCCTCCTCCCTGGACTAGGCTCATATGGACTCAGGACAGGGCACCTCCCTGGGAGGAAGGGAGGAGTCCTGGGGATCAGGGGGAGGGCCGGTCCCTCCTTGAGCCTAGCCGTCTGTGCAGGGGTGTTCTTCTCCAACGGGGAGCGATGGAGGCAGCTGAGGAAGTTCACCACACTGGCCCTGCGGGACCTGGGCATGGGGAAGCGAGAAGGCGAGGAGCTGATCCAGGCGGAGGCCCGACGTCTGGTGGAGGCCCTTCAGGGGACAAAAGGTCAGCGGGGCTCCGACTATGGCAGAAACTTCTTCCCTGGGAGCCAGGCTGGGAACTTTGTTTACTCCGCCTCTGTCTTCCTCGCCTTTCATCCGCCCTGCTGTCTCCCTGAGGGCCCACATCCCTGGCACTGCCACATCACTCTTTCTGCCTCTTCTTTTTCTCTGTGTGTGCTTGGTCATGTCAGACTCTTTGTGACCCCGTGGACTATAGCCTGCCAGACTCCTCCGTCCATGGGATTCTCCAGGCAAGAACACTGGAGCAGTTGCACATCCTCCTCTAATAGATCTTCCCGACTCAGGAATCAAACCTGCATCTCCTTCATCTCCCGCCCTGGAAGGTGGATTCTTTACCACTGGGCCACCTTTCTCTATTTTTCTGTTATTTTTTCCTGTAAATTTATCTCTCTCTAACTCTCTCTCTCTTTTTCCCCCTGGCCAAGCCAAGCCAAGTCGCACGTGGGATCTAGTTCTCCGATTAGGGATTGAACCCTCGCCCCCTGCAATGAGAGTGCAGGATCTTCACCACTGGACCTCCAGGGAAGACCCCATGTCTAACTCTCTTTCCCAGTCTGTCTCTCTCAGTATCTCTCTTTCACTGACTCTGTCTCCCTCTCTCTCTATATATCAGTCTGCTGTCTCTGTCTCCCTCCATGCCTGTTTCTTTCTGGTAGTGTCCGGCCCTGTTCCATCTCTGTAGACCAGCTCTGCCCAAGTCAGTTCCGATCTGCCTGTCTCCATCAGAGCCTCCCCGCTGTCCCCCCTCCCCAGGACAGCCGTTTGACCCCTCCCTGCTGCTGGCCCAGGCCACCTGCAACATCATCTGCTCCCTAGTCTTCGACCTCCGCCTCCCCTACGACAATGAGGAGTTCCAGGCCGTGGTCCGGGCGGCTGGCGGCATTGCCGTGGGGGTCAGCTCCCCGTGGGGCCAGGTAAGTGGCTGGGACCGCTCTCTGGCCACCTTCTCCAAAGGCTCCTGCTCGCCTCTTTCAGGTAACCCCAGAGCACCCTGTCCGCCTGCCCCTCCGCCCTGGTGCAGGGCCCCCGTGGAAACAGCTGTCCTTCTCCCCGCAGACCTACGAGATGTTCTCCCGGTTCCTACAGTGCCTCCCGGGCCCCCACATGCAGCTCCTCGGCCACTTGGGCACCGTGGCCAGCTTCGCCGCGCAGCAGGTGCAGCAGCACGAGGGGAGCCTGGGAGCCTCAGGCTCCGCGCGCGATCTCGTGGATGCCTTCATGCTGAAGATGGCAAAGGTGGGGAAGGTTAGGGTTGGGGGGCCTCCTGGCCAGCCCCCGTCCGGGTGGTGCAGCTGGGATGCTCTGCACCCTCCCTCTTTCTCTCTGCACGTCCCTCGGTGAATGCGGGTCTGAGTCCCTTGCATCTTCTCCTGCCTCCAACCTCAGCTCCCTGCCCAGGCCTCAAGCCCCCTGACCCGCTGCCGTCAGCCCTCACCATCACTTCCCCACACCCACACAGGACAGTTCCTATCAGTCACAATGGTTTACTTACGAAACCTTGCAATAGAAAATTACACTAAGGAAGTCCTCTTTATTAAGTGAGAACAACCAGCATATGAGAAAATTCACATTATGATGACTCCTGTGGAAATAACTAGTTTTTCATTGTACACACTTTGCAATTAGGGGAGATATTCAGGGCCACAGTCTTTGATACATGTAGCCACCCTGTTCATGGAGAGAGAGGAATTTTTTTCTTAACTCTGTGGCCCTACTTTTTTTTTTTTTTTTTGGCTATGCCACTTGGTTTGTGGGATCTTAGTTCCCTGACTGGGAATTGAACCCAGGCCCTCGGCAGTGAAAGTATGGAGCCCTAACCACTGAAATGCCAGGGAATTTCCATTTCCTTTCATTTTTTGAATTAAAAAGATTTAATTATATTTGAGATGAACAGATATTACTGTATGTAAAATAAATAAACAAGGACCTACTGTATAGTACAGGGAAGTATATTTAATGTCTTATAATAATCTATAATGGAAGGGTTTGAAAAAGAATATATATAGTATGATTCAGTTATATGTGTATAACTGAATCCCTATACATTCTGTATACAATCTGTATAACTCTGCTGTATACTGGAAACAGCATAAATCAACTAGACTTCTGTAAAAAATTAAAATGTAAAAATTTTGGAAGTTCTCTGCTGGTCCAGTTGTTGGGACTCCATGCTTTTGCTGCCTGGGTTCGATTCCTGGTCAGGGAACTAGGAGCCCACAAACTGTGGCATGATCAAAAAACAAAAAAAAGGCAGTATACAGTTTAGTAGTGTTAGATATTATGTCATCACCACCCATCACCAAAACTCTTTTAAACCAGCAAAACTGAAATTCTGTACTCATTAAAAGGCAGCTCCCCCTTCTTCCCTCCTCCAGCCCCCACCACCCCCTTCTACATTTTTTCTCTATGAATTTGACTACTCTAGGCACCTCATGTGTGTGTGTTAGTAGCTAAGTTGTGTCCGAATCTTTGTGACCCCATGGACTATAGCCTGCAGGGCTCCTCTGTCCATGCAGTTCTCCAGGCAAAAGTACTGGAGTGGGTAGCCATTCCCTTCTCCAGGGGAGCTTCCTGACCCAGGGATTGAACCCAGGTCTCCCACATTGCAGGCAGATGCTTTACCATGTGAGCCACCAGTATTTATCTTTTTGTGGCTTATCTCACTTAGCATAATGTCCTCAGGATTCATTATCGCTGTACCTCATGACAAGATTTCCCTCCTTATTAAGGCTGAACTGTATAAATATAGCACATTTTCTTTATCCATTCATCCATCGGTGGACACTTGGATTACTTCCACCTTTGGGCTAGCGTGAATAATGCTGCGATGAACATGGGTGTACAAATGTCCTTCGAGATCCTGCTTTCTATTTTTTTCTTGCTTTCTACTCTTTTGAATACATCCCCAGAAATGGAATTGCTAGATCACATGGTAATCCTGTTTGTAGCTTTGGAGGTATAGCAGTCTATACCATTTACCATAATAGCTGCACCCTGCTTTTTTTTTTTTTTTTTTTTTTGGCTATACTGGGTCTTCATTGCTGCACTTGAGTTTTCTCTAGTTGCGGTGAGCAGGGGCTACTTTTCTTTGTGGAACATGAGCTTCTCACTGCAGTGGCTTCTCTTGTTGCAGAGCACGGGCTTTAGGAGTGTGGGCTCAGTAGTTGTGGCGCACGGGCTTAGTTGCTCTGCCGCATGTGGGATCTTCCCAGAACAGGGATCAAATCCATGTTTGCTGAGTTGGCTGTCTGATTCTTAACCACTGAGCCACCAGGGAACTCCCCGCTGCACCCTTTCACATGTCCCCTTGGTGATAGGGGTTCCGGTTTGTCCACATCTTCATCAACACTTGTCATTTTCTGTTTGGGTTTTTTTAATCATAGCCACTCTTTCATTTTTAAACCATTTCAAGCCAACAGAAGTAATGTCAAGACCCAACTTGCCCATACATTTATTTAAACTCCCTGACAAAGCTTTTCACTTGCTGCCCTATGCTCTACACATGGCTGTGCTGGGTCTCTACTGCCCGCAGCCCGTGTTTTCTGAGTCCCTCTGCTTGGTTTCTCCCAGGAGAAGCAAGACCCAAAGACAGAATTCACTGCCAAGAATCTGCTGATGACCATCGTGTATCTGCTGTTCGCCGGGACGGTGACCGTCAGCACCACGATCCGCTACACCCTGCTGCTCCTGCTGAAATACCCTCAGGTCCAAGGTAGGAGCCTTTTCCACCAGCCGGGCCCTGGGAACAGGAGGGAGGGCTCGAGAAGAAGAACGTTCAGGAGAGTGGGCAGTCTGAGCCAGAGCATGGAGACGAGAAAGAGCCCGGATATCCAGGGTGTCTGAGGAGTGGGAAGTTTGGGGACTGCTGCTGCAGCTCGTGGCACAGTGAAATGAGAAAGGAGGCAGGAGATGTCTCCGGCCTTGCTGCCTTGGTGGTACACTGTACGCCTAACCCTGAGCAGTGGGGAGCCATGGAGGGCTATTGAGCAGGGGAGGGCAAGGTCAAATTAGCATTTTAGAAAAATGTTTTGGTCTGTCATGAAGCAGTAGGTTGTAGGGTATGAAAGAAAATGCCAGGAGGTCAGGGTGGAGCCAGGGCACGAACCTGGGTGGGAGAGAACAGGGCTGTGCCAGGCTCTGCGGAGGGAAGAGGGGGCCTGGTAGGCAGGTGGTAGAGGATGACGAGGGACAGGCCCAGGACTCTGGCCAGGGGATGGGGGAGCCGTGAGGCCACCCTGCGATGGGGGCAGAGGAATGAGGAGCTATTTCAGGGGAGACGCTGAGACCGTGTGTGCATGCTCAATTGCTCAGTCGTGCCCAACTCTTTGCAGACTGTAGCCCACTAGGCTCCTTTGTCCATGGAATTTCCAAGGGAAGAATACTGGAGCAGGTTGCCATTTCTTCTTCGACCCAGCACAGGGGTCGAACTTGAGCCTCCTTCATTGGCAGGCGGGTTCTTTACCACCGAGCCACTGGGGAAGCCCCATTTGGAGACAGTTTGAGTGTGAGGAGCCTGGGACCACCAGGGGGAGGCATCCAACCCGGGTCAGAACTGAAGATAAAAAACAAACTGGTGTTATCAGAGCACAGGCAAGACTTGAAGCTGTGTTGGTGAGGGAGGGCTGAGAATGTGCCCCAAGGCACTGCAGCATTTTGGGGTCAGGCCAGTCCATCAAATGCCATCGAGCCAGTGGGATGGGATGATAGGGAAGCTGGGACCTGGTGGCCTTGGTGGAATGGAGTCAGCTGCGATTTCAGCTCACCAGGCCTCAGTGTCCTTATCTGGGAAATGGGGCTACGTAATGGCTTCCTGCCACCACAGGATTGCTGTGGGAATTGGAAGAAAAGAGACGTGATGCCCAGCACACGGGATGTCCGGGCTGTGGAGGGCCAGAGGACTCTCTCTCCCTGCCCGCCAGCCTCACCCCTAACCATAGCTGATCAAGAAGATGGGAGTTCCCTGGTGGTCCAGCAGTTAGGATGCCATGCTTTCACTGCCAGGGGCTTGGGTTCAATCCCTGGTCAGGAAACTAAGATTTGAGCAGCACAGCTAAATAAATAAATGTTTTAAGAAGAAGAAGGTGAGATGTCCAAGGGGAGATCACAGGACCCCGCCCAGCCTTTGACCTCCAATTCTCCTCTTCTTGTGTGCAGAGCGTGTGCAGGAGGAGCTGATGCGAGAGCTAGGGGCCGGCCAGGAGCCAAGCCTGGGGGACCGAGCCCGCCTCCCCTACACGGATGCAGTTCTGCACGAGGCGCAGCGGCTGCTGGCGCTGGTACCCATGGGAATACCCCGAGCCCTCACCAAGACCACCCGCTTCCGGGGGTATACCCTGCCGCAGGTAGGTTTTCTGGTCAGCCAGATCCAGTGGCTATCTCTCCCCTGAGCCTTGGGTCTGAGCCCCTCACTATCTTTGCTTCTGGATCTTGGTCTGGTTTTCTGTGTCTTCATCTTCCTCCTCTCTCTCTCTCTCCTCTCTGGATGACATCTTCCTCTCTTTTTCTGTCCTTGTCTCTGCACCTCTGTTTCCTTCTGTGTACATTTTCTCTGGCATTTTGATGCCGTCTCTGAGCTTGTTTGCCCATGTGTCCAATGGATCCTAATTCTTTGTTGTTCAGTCACTAAGTGGAGTCTGACTCTTTGCAACCCCACAAACTGCAGCCCACCAGGTTCCTCTGTGCCCCGCTATTCTGCCTCCTTCCAGTTGTGGCTGAGACAATCAGATAAGGTGACAGGCAGGGAAGCAAGCTGAGAATTGAGGGCCAATGGTGGCCTCTCCCCTCCACCCTCTCCATTACCCTCCTGGCTGCAAAAGCAATCAGGCTCTCCTTCCCCTCCACACCTAACACAGTTCCTGCCCCTTCATTCGAGAGCAACTCACAGCTAGCACCACCAGGGGGCGACATCTCCCAGGAAACCCTAAGTGCCTTTCTGGCAAGCTGCTCCTTGAGTTCATGGAAGAATCCAACTCAAAGCAGTTAGAATCCAGTCCTGCTGTTTTCTAGCTGAGACCTGGAGCAAATCACTTTGCCCTTCATCTACTTCTCTACTAAATCGAAAACAACAATATTATCAATTTGAAATTGTAAGGAATCTGTGGTTCAGTGGTTAAGAGCCCCAAACTGCCAATGCAGGGGGCACAGGTTCAATCCCTGGTAGGGGAAGTAAGGTCCCACATGCCATGTGGCGTGGCCAAAAAGAAAAACCCCAAAACACCAAATGAGCTGTGCAGCAAGTGGGGCTCCTATGTACCCCACAGCAGCAACTATTGCTAAAGCAACAACCATTGCAACTACAATCACTACGATAATGGCAACAGCAGTCACAGGCATCAGTGATCAAGGACCTGCGCTGTGCCAGATATTATTCTAAATGCTTTGCACGTATTACCTTATTTAACCTTCAGAGCAACACTATAGCTTTATCATGCCCACTTTACAGATGAGGAAACTGAGCCCTGAGAGGTTAGATTTGCCAAGCTCACCAGTCTGTGAGCAGTAGGGTAGGATTTAAGACCAGAGCCTATGCTTTAACCATTGCTATCTTTTCTTTTTTTAAATCTCTTTTCTGAACAGCGGCAGTATGGCCTTCTCCTCAGTGCTCACTCAACCTTCCCACTTCAGAGCCCCAGTAGCCAGTATCCTTAATAAAGGCGGTCCCTCACCCCCTCCTCAGATTCCCGACCTTCGTTCACCCTCCACCATAGTCTTGGGAGCATGGGGACTCTGATCTCAGCTGAAACAGCTGCCCCTCTCCCCAAACCCAAGCAGGGGGATGCCTTCATGGACAGCCCTCACCCACCCACTCTTCACCTTCAGAAGACCATAGTGGCAGCAAGCTGGACTCTGAGCTAAGTGGCTTAGGCTAGCCACAGCTTAATCACAGTGTACCCTCAAGGTATAATAACAAATGTAAAAATAATAAGCTCTGCCATAGCCACGTCCAGATGTTGCCTCAAGCAAGTTGCTTAAGATCTCTGAGCCTTTGTTTTCCCATCTTTTTTTTTTCGGTTGTGCAACTTGCAACTATTAATAGTTCCCTGACCAAGGATCAAAACTATGCCCCCTGCAGTTGAAGCACAGAGTCCTAACCATTGGACTGCCAGGGAAGTCCCCCATCTTTAAAATAGGGATCATATTAATAACTGTTCCCTGGACTTGTTAAATGAAGAAGGAAATGGCAACCCACTCCAGTACTCTTGCCGGGAAAATCCCATGGACAGAGAAGCCTGGCAGACTATAGTCCATGGGGTCGCAAAGAGTCAGATCGGCCTGAGCACTCGCACATACCTGCAGGCTTGTTAAAAAGATTTAGTGAGTTTGTGTATCTTTGTGAGTAAGTATAATATGTGTATATAGTATATATGAGGTAATATATGTAATACTTAATAAGATGCCTGATCCGTAAAAGTACTCAGTAAGCATGATGCTGCTATGTTTTGTGAGTCAGTTTCCCCAACACTCCAGACTGCTGTGCTCTGCCCTCAGGAACTGAAAACCTGGGGGGTGAGGGATATTTGTAGTTTGGGGTGTTTTTTTTAATATTCTTTTATGTTCCCACTGTTTTCCAAGAGCTTAGGGGCCAGAATTTTGGAGGGAGGGCAGGGTTGGGGGGCGCTGTAGTGAGTCTTCATTATGGTATATAGGCTTCTCTAGTTGCCCCTCGGCATGCGGGATCTTCGTTCCCAACAAATGTCCTCTGCACTAGAAGGCAGATTCTTAGCCACTGGACCACCAGGGGAGTCTGGATATTTGTAGCTTTGTTATGACCTCCCCTGGTGGCTCAGATGGTAAAGAATCTGCCTGCAGTGTGGGAAATCCCTGGGTCAGGAAGATTTGATCCCGGGTTCGATCCCTGGGTCAGGAAGATTCCCTTAGAGTAGGAAACGGCAACCCACTCCAGTATTCTTGCCTGGAGAATGCCATGGACGGAGGAGCCTGGTGGGCTACAGTCTATGGGGTCACAAAGAGTCGGACATGGCTGAGCGACTGCCACCACCACAGGGCACAGAGGTCTTCCCCCTTCTCGGCTCCATCCTGCATGACCCCGCCGTCTTCGAAGAGCCCGAGGAGTTCAACCCAGGCCGATTCCTGGATGCGGACGGGAAGTTCAAGAAGCACGAGGCGTTCCTGCCCTTCTCCTTAGGTATCTTCTGGGGCCGCCCCTGCCCGCTCACCGGTCCCCGTGTGCCTGGCGGGGAGGGCGGCTGGGCCAGTGCCACCTCTCTCTTCCCTCCAGGTAAGCGTGTCTGCCTCGGGGAGGCCTTGGCTCGGACCGAACTCTTCCTCCTGTTCACCGCCATCCTGCAGGCCTTCTCACTGGAGGGCCCGTGCCCGCCGGGCGCCCTGAGCCTCCAGCCGGCCATCAGTGGCCTTTTCAACATCCCCCAAGCCTTCCAGCTGCAATTCCGGCCCCGCTGACCTCCACCCCACCTCTACCTGCTGTGTGGACCGGATGACAGAGGGAGCCTTGGGAGGGTGGCAGCCTCGACGGTGGGCATGGACACGGCTGTGTCTCCAGAGCCACGCGTCTACACCACAGGCAGCCTCATTCTCACCCGTGTAGGTGTATATTCACACACATATGTTCAGCCCCCACATCCGCAGGGTCATCAGCACCCAGACACACCCACGAGAACCATAAGGCAACTGTGCCACACTGCTTTCTAAAGACAGAAATTCAGCCCATCTGAAATCACGACCACGTACCCAGATAACCCAGCAACTCAACACACAGCAGAACCACCCTGGACTCACAGCCCACACGTGGGCATTCAGCTGCTGCCTTTACAACTCACGGAAATGGCCACAGTGTTTGTGGCCCACATGCTCTCTGAGCACATCAAATTTACCGGTGCCACCGTCTCTGGGAGCCTGGAGCAGAGACCCCGGGCTGGGTCGCATCACCACACACATGTCCTCAGAGAGTTATGTCCCTTGGTGACCCTGCCGCTATCTAGGCATAAGACTGTCGCCATCCACAGGCCCCCAACCATCGAAGGACACAGCCAGCCCACGTGTGTGTGACATGAGCCTGACTGCTGGATATCTCCCCGCTAAGACACAACACAGCCTCAGGGGCTGCAGTTGCGGCCTCCTCTGCACCTTCAGCCAAGGGCATCCTCTTTGCAGGTACCCTGATCCTCAGATCAGATCAGTCGCTCAGTTGTGTCCGACTCTTCGCAACCCCATGAATTGTAGCATGCTAGGCCTCCCTGTCCATCACCAACTCCCGGAGTTCACTGAGACTCACATCCATCGAGTCAGTGATCCTCAGAAGCCCCCAAATACAGACGCAACCCAGTGTGCAATTGTGCACACAAGCCTGGGGACCAGGTAAAGTTGGACATACATGGACCCCCAGGCCAGGGTAGCGCGCGCACGCACGCGCGCGCACACACACACACACACACATGCCAGCTTATATCAGGGATTGAACCCATGTCTCTTATGTCTCCTGCATGGGCAGGCAGGTTCTTTGCCACTGCGCCTCCAGGGAAGCCCTAGCCTCCCTTGCTCGCCCCCTGCCCCCACCAGCACACACACTGACCCAGCACCCTTACTCTGCGTCACAGTCCCAGCCAGACCCCATGGAAGGAGCCAGATTCCAGTTCCCCGTGTCAGGGAAGAGGCCAGGTCTGACGTCCTTGCCACTTGGAAGGTCCCCATTTTGCAATAAAAGTTTGTTTCTGGCCCCGGGGCTGGGCCTAGTCTGAGTGTGACAGTGTCCATCATTGTGAGTAAGGGGTGGGGACGGGGGTCCACCCCTCCCTTGAGGCTAGGCGGGAACTGAAAAACATGGCCCCCGCCTACCCTGGCTGTTGACATCAGTCGCAGATGTGGAGGTGGGGGGAGGGGAGCAGTCCTAGGCCTCACTTCCGGTGAGGCTGGCGGGGGGAGGGGCAGGACTGGGGGGCGGGGGCTTGGGGCGGTGGGGGGACCTCAGTTTGGGACAGCCCGAAGGTGACCGCCCAGCACCCTGGGCACCCTCCCAAACTGAAAGCAGATGCTGAAACACAAACCCTACCCTTCAGTCTGGCCTCTCCTGCCACCCTTTCCCTCCCTTCTCTTCACAAGGGAGCCAGAAGCATCTTTTTATTTGTCAACTATCTAGTAAAGAAGTTTTCAAATATACAGTAGTAGAGAGAATAGGACAGTGGGCCCATGACCCAGCCTCATTCGATAAGCCATCAACTTTCTGCTAATTTTATTTCAGCAGTCGTTCTCTTAGGATGATTTTAAAGCCAATCAGAAAATAATTGAATACACATTCCTAATAGGAAAAGACATTCCCCCCGCCAACATTTTTTTTCCATTTCTTATTTTCTTTTATAAAGTCAATATGTTGGACCTGACGATTTCTTTCTTTTCAAATATTCATTTATTTATGTATTTCTGGCTGTGTTAGGTCTTAACCTCAGCACGCCAGATCTTCATTGCAGTGTGCGGGCCTCTCACTAGCTGTGGCTCACAGGCTCAGTAGTTGAGCCTAGATGCCCCGTTGCGGGCTTAGTTGCCCCGTGGCATGTAGGATCTTATTTCCCTGACCAGGGATCGAACCCGAGTGCCCTGTATTGCAAGTCAAATTCTTAACCACTGGGCCCACCCGGGAAGTCCCCCCTCTCCTGCAACATTTTATTATGACAATTTTCAAACATGTAGCACAGTTGAAGGGATTATTCGGGAACATCCGTGGGACACCACCTACATTCTCCCACCTTGGTTGCCCTGCTTCATCAGTACATTTATATCCACCTGCGCATCCAACTCTTTTTTTTTTTTTTTTTTTTTTTTTTTTTAAGGCATTTTAAGGCAAATTGCAAAGACTTCCCTGGCAGTCTAGTGGTTAGGACTCCACCCTTCCACTGCTTGGGGTGAGGTAGGGGGAACAGGTACAGTCCCTGGTCAGGATACTAAGATTCTACATGCCATTCAGCACAGCCAAAACAAACAAAAGATTGCAGATACAGGCCTCTGAAAGCTCCAGCAATGCATAGATTGTTGGCTAAAGTTTTTTGTTTTTTTTTTTAATTTTCCATGATGTCATCACTTTATTTTTTGGCTTAAGTTCTACAGAGGTAGCACAGAACAGTGATATGAGAGAAAATAGAAAGACGAGACTGGGGTCACATTTTAACTTTGCCACTTTCTAGGTAATGATGCCTTCACTGAGGGTTGAGCATCTAAAAGACACGCAATTTAACATGCTCCCAAGGTAGGGGGCACAAGTTTGATCCCTGGCCAGGGAGCTAAGATCTCACATGCCGCATGGCATGGCCAAAGAAATAATTTAAAACAACAACAATAAAATATTTACTTAATTTAAAAGAAGGGATGTGAAGAATTCTGGAACTTCACAGGCACCAAAATATATGTTACGTTCTTGGATTTATTATTATTGCTACTTTTTATGTCCTGGACAGAAGAAGCTGGTGGGCCACAGTCTGTGGAGTCACAAGAGTTGGACACGACTTATCGACTGAATACTCACTCACTTTTTTTGTCAGTAGGATCCGAAAAGGAAAGAATGAGGTTTGAGGTTTGCTCTTTTTATTTAAATTAAGGCAGTGGGGATATCCTTGGTGGTCTAGTGACTAAGACTCCGTGTTCCCAATGCAAGGGGCATAGGTTCGGTCTCTACTCAGGGGACTAAGTTCCCACATGCCGTAAGGTGCTACCTAATTAATTAATTAAGGCAACAACTAGCGTTCCTTTGCTAGTTCACATTCAGGAAAATTTGGAACCAGAAATACCAGCAAACTCATTTATTTATGGAAGGATGGACCTTGTACTGCATTATTATCAAAGTTGACATATTAGAATGATTGTAGTAGCAAGCAAAGAAGAATATAAACTCAGAATGGCTTAACAATAATTATTGGACCCCAAAGTAAAAGTGTTTACAATTAATGTGGTCATCAGTTTTTTGGGGGGAGAGTGGGTAAAATATATCCATTTATCATTTTCACCACTTGTAAGTGTATTAAAGACCTTCACAATGTATAACCATCACACTATCTATACACAAAACTTTCATTATCCCCAACAAAGGCTCCTAACTTAAAAAACAACTCCCCCTTTAAAATCTATTCTTTTTTTGGCCATGTGTCTCTCAGGATCTTAGTTCCCCAGCCGAACCCATGCCCTCAGCACTGAAAGCCTGGAGTCCTAACAACTCGACCGCTAGGGAATTCCCTAAAATCCACTTTTTAGAAGTCACAACTCTGGGGTTTCCCTGGTGGCCCAGTGGAAAAGAATCCACCTGCCAAAGCCAAAAGCATGGGTTGGATCCCAGATCCAGGAGGATCCCACAAGCCACAAAGGCGCTGAGCCGTGCCCCACAACTACTGAGCCTGTGCTCTGCAGCTCAGGAGCTACAACTCCTGAAGCCTGAGTGCCCCAGAGCCTGTGCTCCACAACAAGAGAGGCCGCTGCAATCAGAAGCCCACATCCTGCAACTCGAGAGTATAGCCTCTGCTCACTGTAACTGGAGAAAAGCCTGCACAGCAGCAAAGACCCAGCACAGCCAAAAATAAACAAAGTGATTTTTAAAAAAGTCACAACCATGATCCACATTTTCACACATATCACAGTTAGCTCTTTTGCAGTATTAGTGTTCGTCTTTCCCCGAAGCTTCCAGAAATGTACTTTGTAGTCATATTTACTCAAATCAGCACTCAAAGGCTCACCCCACAGTGCCTTCATTTGGATGCTGTACTCAGTCTCTCGGTCCTGTCTGACTCTGCAGCCCCATGGACAGTAGTCTACCAGGCTCCTCTATCCATGGGGTTTCCCAGGCAAGAATACTGGAGTGGGTTACCATTTCCTTCTCCAGGGGATCTTCTCAACCCAGGGTTCGAACCCACGCCTCCTGCATGGGCAGGTGGATTCTTTACCACTGCTCCACCAGGGAAATCGTCTAAGCTGTAATCATTCCCCAATCTTTTGAATGCTACTTATTTTTTTAAATTTTTATTGAAATATAGTTGATTTACAATGTATTAGTTTCAGATGTACAGCACAGTGATTCAATTATCAGATCAGATCAGATCAGATCAGTCGCTCAGTCATGTCCGACTCTTTGCAAACCCATGAACTGCAGCACGCCAGGCCTCCCTATCCATCACCAGCTCTCGGAGGTCACTCAGACTCATATTCATCGAGTCAGTGATGCCATCCAGCCATCTCATCCTCTGTCGTCCCCTTCTCCTCCTGCCCTCAATCCCTCCCAGCATCAGAGTCTTCTCCAATGAGTCAACTCTTCGCATGAGGTGGCCAAAATACTGGAGTTTCAGCTTTAGCATCATTCCTTCCAAAGAAATCCCAGGGCTGATCTCCTTCACAATGGACTGGTTGGATCTCCTTGCAGTCCAAGGGACTCTCAAGAATCTTCTCCAACACCACAGTTCAAAAGCATCAATTCTACGGCACTCAGCCTTCTTCACAGTCCAGCTCTCACATCCATACATGACCACAGGAAAGACCATAGCCTTGACTAGGCGAACCTTTGTTGGCAAAGTGATGTCTCTGCTTTTGAATATGCTATCCAGGTTGGTCATAACTTTCCTTCCAAGGAGTAAGTGTCTTTTAATTTCATGGCTGCAGTCACCATCTGCAGTGATTTTGGAGCCCAGAAAAATAAAGTCTGACACTGTTTCCACTGTTTCTCCATCTATTTCCCATGTAGTGATGGGACCAGATGCCATGATCTTCGTTTTCTGAATGTTGAGCTTCAAGCCAACCTTTTCACTCTCCACTTTCACTTTCATCAAGAGGCTTTTTAGTTCCTCTTCACTTTCTGCCATAAGGGTGGTATCATCTGCATATCTGAGGTTATTGATATTTCTCCCAGCAATCTTGATTCCAGCTTGTGTTTCTTCCAGTCCAGCATTTCTCATGATGTACTCTGCATATAAGTTAAATAAACATGGTGACAATATACAGCCTTGACGTACTCCTTTTCCTATTTGGAACCAGTCTGTTGTTCCATGACCAGTTCTAACTGTTGCTTCCTGACCTGCATACAGATTTCTCAAGAGGCAGATCAGGTGGTCTGGTATTCCCATCTCTTTCAGAATTTTCCACAGTTTATTGTGATCTACATAGTCAAAGGCTTTGGCATAGTCAATAAAGCAGAAATAGATGTTTTTCTGGAACTCTCTTGCTTTTTCCATGATCCAGCGGATGTTGGCAATTTGATCTCTGGTTCCTCTGCCTTTTCTTAATCCAGCTTGAACATCAGGAAGTTCACGGTTCACATATTGCTGAAGCCTGGCTTGGAGAATTTTGAGCATTACTTTACTAGCGTGTGAGATGAAATTCAATTATCAGATCAGATCAGTCGCTCAGTCGTGTCCGACTCTTTGCGACCCCATGAACCACAGCACGCCAGGCCTCCCTATCCATCACCAGCTCTCGGAGGTCACCCAGACTCACATTCATCGAGTCAGTGATGCCATCCAGCCATCTCATCCTCTGTCGTCCCCTTCTCCTCCTGCCCTCAATCCCTCCCAGCATCAGAGTCTTCTCCAATGAGTCAACTCTTCGCATGAGGTGGCCAAAATACTGGAGTTTCAGCTTGAGCATCATTCCTTCCAAAGAAATCCCAGGTCTGATCTCCTTCAGAATGGACCGGTTGGATCTCCTTGCAGTCCAAGGGACTCTCAAGAGTCTCCTCCAACACCACAGTTCAAAAGCATCAATTCTTCGGCGCTCAGCTTTCTTCACAGTCCAGCTCTCACATCCATACATGACCACAGGAAAGACCATAGCCTTGACTAGGCGAACCTTTGTTGGCAAAGTGATGTCTCTGCTTTTGAATATGCTATTTAGGTTGGCCATAACCTTCCTTCCAAGGAGTAAGCGTCTTTTAATTTCATGGCTGCAGTCACCATCTGCAGTGATTTTGGAGCCCAGAAAAATAAAGTCTGACACTGTTTCCACTGTTTCTCCATCTATTTCCCATGTAGTGATGGGACCAGATGCCATGATCTTCGTTTTCTGAATGTTGAGCTTCAAGCCAACCTTTTCACTCTCCACTTTCACTTTCATCAAGAGGCTTTTTAGTTCCTCTTCACTTTCTGCCATAAGGGTGGTATCATCTGCATATCTGAGGTTATTGATATTTCTCCCAGCAATCTTGATTCCAGCTTGTGTTTCTTCCAGTCCAGCATTTCTCATGATGTACTCTGCATATAAGTTAAATAAACATGGTGACAATATACAGCCTTGACGTACTCCTTTTCCTATTTGGAACCAGTCTGTTGTTCCATGACCAGTTCTAACTGTTGCTTCCTGACCTGCATACAGATTTCTCAAGAGGCAGATCAGGTGGTCTGGTATTCCCATCTCTTTCAGAATTTTCCACAGTTTATTGTGATCTACATAGTCAAAGGCTTTGGCATAGTCAATAAAGCAGAAATAGATGTTTTTCTGGAACTCTCTTGCTTTTTCCATGATCCAGCGGATGTTGGCAATTTGATCTCTGGTTCCTCTGCCTTTTCTTAATCCAGCTTGAACATCAGGAAGTTCACGGTTCACATATTGCTGAAGCCTGGCTTGGAGAATTTTGAGCATTACTTTACTAGCGTGTGAGATGAAATTCAATTATCAGATCAGATCAGTCGCTCAGTCGTGTCCGACTCTTTGCGACCCCATGAACCGCAGCACGCCAGGCCTCCCTATCCATCACCAGCTCTCGGAGGTCACCCAGACTCACATTCATCGAGTCAGTGATGCCATCCAGCCATCTCATCCTCTGTCGTCCCCTTCTCCTCCTGCCCTCAATCCCTCCCAGCGTCAGAGTCTTCTCCAATGAGTCAACTCTTCGCATGAGGTGGCCAAAATACTGGAGTTTCAGCTTGAGCATCATTCCTTCCAAAGAAATCCCAGGTCTGATCTCCTTCAGAATGGACCGGTTGGATCTCCTTGCAGTCCAAGGGACTCTCAAGAGTCTCCTCCAACACCACAGTTCAAAAGCATCAATTCTTCGGCGCTCAGCTTTCTTCACAGTCCAGCTCTCACATCCATACATGACCACAGGAAAGACCATAGCCTTGACTAGGCGAACCTTTGTTGGCAAAGTGATGTCTCTGCTTTTGAATATGCTATCTAGGTTGGCCATAACCTTCCTTCCAAGGAGTAAGCGTCTTTTAATTTCATGGCTGCAGTCACCATCTGCAGTGATTTTGGAGCCCAGAAAAATAAAGTCTGACACTGTTTCCACTGTTTCTCCATCTATTTCCCATGTAGTGATGGGACCAGATGCCATGATCTTCGTTTTCTGAATGTTGAGCTTTAAGCCAACCTTTTTACTCTCCACTTTCACTTTCATCAAGAGGCTTTTTAGTTCCTCTTCACTTTCAATTATACATCTACGTAATTATATAATTCTTTTTTATATTCCCTTCTATTATAGGTTATTATACTGTACTGAGTATAGTTCCCTGTGCTATATGATAGATGCTTGTTATCTATTTTATATATAGCCAGGTATATATTTTAATCCCGGATTGTTAATTTATCCCTTCCCCTTTTCTCCTCTGGTAATGCCACTAATTTCTTGAAGAAACTGGGTCACATCCCGCATTTGGCTGATGGCTTCTTGGGGGTGGTACTCAAGAAGATGTCTTTCTATTGCCAGGAATTCCCTGTAAACTGGGAGTTAGATCAGATGTGGGCTTATTCTGGCAAGAGCTCCTCGCTAGGGAGTGCTGGGTCTCTTGCCAGCATCAATAAATTGTCCCATGTAGTGTGTCCAGGTCTTGATGCCCCTGTTAGAAAGTTTCCCATCAACCTTTTACTTACTGGTCTCATTAAAGCCATATTTATTTATTTACAGCTGTCCTGGGTCTTCATTCCTGCAAGGGCTATTTTCCAGTTGCTGTGCATGGACCTCTCATCGAAGTGGCTTCTCTTATTGTGGTTCCTGGGCTCTAGAACACAGGCTCAATAGTTGTGGTGCCCACAGGCTAAGTTGCTCTGCAGCACGTGGGATCTTCCCAGACCAGGGATCGCACCTGTGTCCCCTGCATTGGTAGGCGGCTTCTTTACCACTGAGCCACGGGGGAAGCCCAAGATCTTTGATCAGATCAGATCAGATCAGATCAGTTGCTCAGTCGTGTCCGACTCTCTGCGACCCCATGAACTGCAGCACGCCAGGCCTCCCTGTCCATCACCAGCTCTCGGAGGTCACTCAGACTCACATCCATCGAGTCAGTGATGCCATCCAGCCACCTCATCCTCTGTCGTCCCCTTCTCCTCCTGCCCCCAATCCCTCCCAGCATCAGAGTCTTCTCCAATGAGTCAACTCTTCGCATGAGGTGGCCAAAATACTGGAGTTTCAGCTTTAGCATCATTCCTTCCAAAGAAATCCCAGGGCTGATCTCCTTCACAATGGACTGGTTGGATCTCCTTGCAGTCCAAGGGACTCTCAAGAGTCTTCTCCAGCACCACAGTTCAAAAGCATCAATTCTTCGGCGCTCAGCCTTCTTCACAGTCCAGCTCTCACATCCATACATGACCACAGGAAAAACCATAGCCTTGACTAGACGAACCTTTGTTGGCAAAGTAATGTCTCTGCTTTTGAATATGCTATCTAGGTTGGTCATAACCTTCCTTCCAAGGAGTAAGCGTCTTTTAATTTCATGGCTGCAGTCACCATCTGCAGTGATTTTGGAGCCCAGAAAAATAAAGTCTGACACTGTTTCCACTGTTTCTCCATCTATTTCCCATGTAGTGATGGGACCAGATGCCATGATCTTCGTTTTCTGAATGTTGAGCTTCAAGCCAACCTTTTCACTCTCCACTTTCACTTTCATCAAGAGGCTTTTTAGTTCCTCTTCACTTTCTGCCATAAGGGTGGTATCATCTGCATATCTGAGGTTATTGATATTTCTCCCGGCAATCTTGATTCCAACTTGTGTTTCTTCCAGTCCAGCATTTCTCATGGTGTACTCTGCATATAAGTTAAATAAACATGGTGACAATATACAGCCTTGACGTACTCCTTTTCCTATTTGGAACCAGTCTGTTGTTCCATGACCAGTTCTAACTGTTGCTTCCTGACCTGCATACAGATTTCTCAAGAGGCAGATCAGGTGGTCTGGTATTCCCATCTCTTTCAGAATTTTCCACAGTTTATTGTGATCTACATAGTCAAAGGCTTTGGCATAGTCAATAAAGCAGAAATAGATGTTTTTCTGGAACTCTCTTGCTTTTTCCATGATCCAGCGGATGTTGGCAATTTGATCTCTGGTTCCTCTGCCTTTTCTAAAACCAGCTTGAACATCAGGAAGTTCACGGTTCACATATTGCTGAAGCCTGGCTTGGAGAATTTTGAGCATTACTTTACCAGCGTGTGAGATGAGTGCAATTGTGCGGTAGTTTGAGCACTCTTTGGCATTACCTTTCTTTGGGATTGGGATGAAAACTCACCTTTTCCAATCTTGTGGCCACTGCTGAGTTTTCCAAATTTGCTGGCATATTGAGTGTGGCACTTTCACAGCATCATCTTTCAGGATTTGGAATAGCTCCACTGGAATTCCATCACCTCCACTAGCTTTGTTCATAGTGATGCTTTCTAAGGCCCATTTGACTTCACATTCCAGGATGTCTGGCTCTAGGTCAGTGATCACACCATCATGATTATCTGGGTAGTGAAGATCTTTGAAAACCAAATCAAATCAGGTCACTCCCCTAATCAAACACTTGTGTGCTGTTGGTGGGAATGTAAGTTAGTGCAGCCACTACGGAAAACAGCTTGGAGGCTCCTCAAAAACTTAAAAATAAAATTGTTATATAGGATCCAGCCATCCCACTTCTTGATATATATCCAAAGGAAACAAAATCAGTGTCTCAAGAGATAGCTGCACCCCTGTGTCCATGGTAGCATTATTCACCATAGCCAAGACACAGAAATGAATCTGGGTCAGCAGATGAGTGGATAAAGAGAATGTGACATAAGAACATCACTCGTGGTCCAGTGGTTAAGACTCTGCACTTCCACTGCAGGGGGCAAGGGTTCAATCCCTAGTCAAGGAAGTGTCACGCACTGTGATGCAGCCAAAAAAAGAAAAGGAAAGAGAAAATGACATAGATAAGTAGCAGAATATTGTTCAGCCACAACAAAGACGGAAATCCTGCCATTTCTGACAAACATGGATGGACCTTGTAGACATTATCTGGGTAAACTGTAGTATGATCGCTTATATGGGGAATCTTAAAAAAACTGAAAAATCACGAAACAGAGAGGGATATAATGTACTAGGTGCCTGGTAATCACGGTTAATAATACTGTATTATACGTATGAAGGTTGCTAAGAGAATAGATTATTTTAAAATTATTTGGTTATTTAAATTGGGGCATGTGGGATCTTTAGATACAGCATATGGGATCTAGTTCCCCAACCAGGGATTGAAACCCCCGCCCCCGCCCGCCACCTCCCCCCACAATTGGCAGCATGGAGTCCTAGCCACTGAATCACCAGGGAAGTCGCAAAAAGAAATTTCTTTTTTTTTTTTTTCTGCCGTGCAATTCAGCATGCGGGATCTTAGTTCCCTGACCAGGAATTGAACCTGGTCCCCCTGCGGTGGAAGCAGAGTCTTAACCACTGGACCACCAGGAAAGACCCCTGAAAGTAGATCCTAAACATTCTCTTAACAACAACAACAACAACAAAAAAAAAACTGTCACTGTGCAGTGATGGAGGTTAAACTAGACTTACAATGGTGATCATTTCACAATATATACAAATACTGAATGTCTGTGTACATCAGAAACTAATGTAATGTTGTATATCAATTATCTCTCAATTAATCATTAACGGGGGCTTCCCTGGTAGCTCAATCGGTAAAGAATCTGCCTGCACTGCAGAAGACCCAGGTTTGATCCCTGGGTCGGGAAGATCCCCCGGTGAAGGAAATAGCAACCCGCTGCAGGATTCTTGCCTGGAAAATCCTATGAACAGAGGAGCCTGGTGGGCTACAGTCCATGGGGTCACGAGAGTTGGAACAATTTAGCGACTAAACCGCCACCTATAATTAATTAATTAAATGAAAAAGTAAAAGAATGGTGGTTGCCAGGGACTGGGTGAGAAATGGGGAGATTTTGGTCAAAGGGTACAGAGTTCCGTTTACAAAATGTATAAACCCTGGGATCCAATGTACAACCTGGGGAACATAGCTAATACTGTCTTGCGTATCTATTTACTGATCGGCTGTGCTGGGTTTTTGTGGCTGCGCGTGGGCTTTCTCTAGTTGCGTATACTGGGAGCTCCTCTCCAGCTGCGGTGCTCTGGCCCCTCACTGTTGTGGCTTCTTTTGTTGCAGAGCACGGACTCTAGGGCCCATGGGCTCAGTGGTTGTGGTCCAAAGGCAACGAGCTCCGAGGCATGTGGAATCTTCCAGAACCAGGGATCAAACCCATGTCCCTTGCATTGCAAGGCAGATTCCTAACCACTGGACCACAGAGGAAGCCCCTGTAGTGCATACTTGAAATTTACGAAGAAAGTAGATCGGAAAAACCCTCACCATCCACACCAAAAAAAAATGATAACTATGTGAGGCAATGGATGCTGACTCAATATATTGTGGTAACCACTCCACAATACATACATGTAATGAATCATGCCGTACCCCTTAAATATTTTATACACTTTTGTCCATTGTGTGTGTTAGTCATTTAGTCGTATCCGACTCTTTGCGACCTCACGAACTGTAGCCCACCAGGCTTCTCTGTCCATGGAATTCTCCAGGCAAGAATACTGGGGTGGATTGCCATTCCCTTCTCCAGAGAATCTTCCCAACCCAGGGATTGAACCCCGGTCTCCTGCATTGAAGGCAGATTCTTTACCACTTGAGCTACAGAGAAGTCCTTTATACATTTATCCATTATATATTGATAAAGCTGGGTAGGGAAAATAGCCCCCTAGTGCATTCTATCATATTTAGAATAAAAGCCCACAGTCTTCCTTGCCCGACTGACACCCTCTCTGACCTCACCTCCTGCGTGACTGTCATCCATTCCGGCCACACGGGTCTCCTCCTTGGAGTTCTCCACAAGCCGGCCTCCAGGCCTGTGCACTGGCTATTCCCTCTGCCTAGAATGCCCTTCCTTACATGACTCACTCACTGCTAATTTACTTCAGACCTTGATCGTAACTTCAGAGGGGCCTTCCCTGACCACCTTCCCTAAAACAGCACTCTCCACCCCCATGATATCCCTTCCCTTGATGTATTTGTCTTCACTGCCCATGATGCATCCTGATAAATGTTTCTCTGGTAGGCTCAGTAGTTGTAGATTCAGGCTTAGTTGCCCCATGGCATGTGGGAACCTTAGTTTCCCTACCAGGGATCAAACCCATATCCCCCGCATGGAAAGGCAGATTCCTAACCACTCGGGACCATGAGGGAAGTCCTGAGCAAACAGTTCTTGAGAAAACGAACACAGATTTGACTTGGCCATACACACAGCAGGCCCATTAGGTGCGTATGGTCCCCCAACATATTCAAACAAGTGGGCAGATCGTTGCAAATATTTGCATCCCCCCCACAATGCCACAATAATTAATTGACCCCTTTATGAAAGGCTTTTTACAGGGTGGTGGGGACAGAGTGATGACCAAGACATACCCAATGCCTGCCCTCTTAGAGCCCACAGACCAGCAGGAGAAGGAAGACACAAGACACACAGTTGCACCAATAAATATATCACCAAAACTCATGCAGCGTCACCAAAGAAAAGGACAGGGACTTCCCTGGTGGTCCAGTGGCTAGGACTCTCCTCTCCCAATGCAGGGGGCCCAGGTTCAATCCCTGCTCAGGGAACTAGATCCCGCACGCCACAGCTGAGAGTTCTCATGCCACAACTAAAGATACCACATAAAGACCTGGTGCAGCCAAATAAACAAGCAAATAAATGTATTTTTTAAAAAAAGAAAAATATTAAATAAATAAATATATATATTTAGGGGGAAAAAAAGAAAAGAACAAAGTGTTGGGAGTGAATAACACGGGGACCTAGAGTTGACTGGGAAGTACCAGGCAGTGATGCCATGGAAAGGGGGCAATTGAGATGGGGCTGAGGGGTGTGTAGGAGCTGGGGACAAAGGGCTACAGGAGGAGGCCCAGAGACCTGTGAGCAAGAGAAAGGACCCAAGTGGTGGACATCAGGGGGCACGAGGCAAGCAGTTTAGGGGTTTATCATGGAAGACTTGGGACAAAGGAGGAAATGGGTTTGATTTGGGATTGAGAGACAGTCTTTTTCTCCTTTTTTGTTTTTTTCAATATCTATTTATTTGGCTGCGCCGAGTCTTAGTTGTGGCATGCAGGATCTTTAGTTGTGGCATGCAGGATCTTTAGTTGTGGCATGCAGGATCTTTAGTTGTGGCATGTGGGATCTAGTTCCCTGGGCAGGGATGGAATCCGGGCCCTCTGCAGTGGGAGCTCAGTCTTAGCCACTGAACCACCAGGGAAATCCCAAAAGACATTCTTCTTGCTCTTGACTGGTTAGGGGGAGGGGTGAGTAGAGGCCAGGAGACCAGGGAGGAGGCCAGAGCAGGAGTCCAGGTCAGAGAAGACGGGGCTGGACCAGGGTGAGGTCATGGAGAAGAGAGCAAGGCCAGGCAGGAGAGAGGTTTGTTAGCTGAGTCTAATCCTCCATGGCAGCTGGAAACTTACTGAGGGTACACAATATTTGAGAAGACCCTGAGGGTCAGGCTCGGGAGGCAGGATAGATGCTGAGGTCTCCATTTAAATGGAAGACAGCTCAAGAGGAGCCCAGGGCTCATCCCAAGGGCAGTGAGGGGCCAGGGTTAAGCAGGGAGGGAACGGGGTCTGATTTGAGTTTCAGAAACATCCCTCTGGTTACAAATGGGAGATGGGTTGGAGGAGGTAAGGAGGCCTGGGAGGAGGCCAAGGCAAGGTCCTGGTGGGAAAGGATTGGTGAGACCTTGAGAGGCTGAAAGGCATTTGTGAGGAGCTGTGGGGATACCAGTACAGAAGCAGAACAGCCAAGAGCAGAGAGTTGGGAGTTCAGCCTGTCTTGCACAAACACGCAGGCTCAGAGAGACCACATACACACACATACACACACACCCCATGTGCAAAACACATGGGGGAGGGAAATGGACAAGCCAGAGAAACCAGCACACCTGCACCGGATCTGCAGGATCAGGACACGCAAACCACCAGAGGGAGACAGCAAGGCAAGCGCCCAGAGACAGACCCATGAGATTCAGAAAAACCAAGGACATCTAGTCAGCTGTCGTTACCACGTGCGACAGAACTACGCGAGCCCTGTCCCCGTAGCCTGCCAAGTAGGTTCTGTCCTTATTCCCAGCTTGAAAGTGAAAGTAAAGTAGCTCAGTCGTGTCCGACTCTTTGCAACCCCGTGGATTGTAGCCTACTAGGCTCTTCCCTCCATGGGATTCTCCAGGCAAGAATACTGGAGTGGGTTGCCATTTCCTTCTCCAGGGGATCTTCCCAGGTCAGGGATCGAACCCTCATCTCCCGCATTGCGGGCAGACACTTGAACCTCTGAGCCACCAGGGACTCGTGGCTCAGCTTACAGATGATTCCCAGCTTACAGATGGAAAAACTGAGACTTAGGGAGGCCAGTCCCTTGTAAGGTCATAGGGTTAGTGGCAGAGGCAGGATTCCCATCCAGGTCTTCAGGCTACCCCCACCCCACCCCCGTGAGTGCCCATCCACTGGCATCCTGTTTCTGTGCCCAAGTTGGTCTTTATTTGGTACGAGGGGGGTATGACGTTTCCCCCCCACCCCCATCAGTGCACCCCGGGGATGCCCACACAGCAGTGTCCTCCCCTTTCTGGTTTCTGAGACTTTTTTCCAGGAATGGAGGCACTCCTGACCCGGCTTGTCTGAGTGTGGGCCGGCAGCATGTCCCTGCGTGTCTCCTCCTGTCCCGGCCTCTCGTGTGTGTCTGTGTGTGTGGATGACATCTGAGTGTGTGTGTATGTGTGTGTCCTGGTCTGAGGAGCTGCGAGTGCAAAGGGGGAGTGCCTGGCTGGGCTGGGCTGGGGGTGGAGGCAGGGGAGGGGGCCGTCGCAGAGGGGAGTGGAGTTCTGGAGGAATGTTTACAAGAAGAGCACGGAGAGAGAGCCCAGAGGGACAGCGCCCAGAGCCGGGGTACAGAGCCGCTCAGCTTCCCTGCCCTGCTGGCCCCGGAGCAGGGGCGCAGCCGCCAGGGGCCCCTGCCCCCTCCTCAGCCTCCCTCCAGGGCCCCTTTAAGACCGAACTGGTCCTCGTCTCTCCGTCTCTCCGCGTTAACCCCTGGAAGTCCAGGTGGCCTCTTGGGCTCCAAGCCGGTGGGCGGAGGCAGAAGCGACGGGGAGCCAGGGGCGGAGAAAGTGTTGCCCGAAGTCTGGGAGGGAGAGAAGGAGGCAGAGGAGCTGGGAAGGCGGCCTGCTGAGCCGAGCCTGCGAGGGACACCCCCAACCACCACACTGTGCCAGGCGGGCAGTGCCAAATCAGGGCGGGGGGAGCCGGGAGCTGGGGGGAGGGGTTGGGGACAGCCCGGCCCTGCCCCCTCCCTTGCGGGGTGCCCAGCAACTTCTGAAGAAAGTTTGGCACTGACTGCCTGGTGCCCCCAGGATGGGCAAGGTCCTGTTGGCTTGGTGCTGGGCGTTGTGCTGCTGGGGGTGCGTGGCTCCCAAGGGTGAGTGAGGATGGGGGGCCTGTGGGGAGGGACCTCTCGTGGAGGGGCTAGGGGAGGAAGGGGAGGAGGGGGACGGATGGCAGGTGTTTGAGGGGGGCGGCGCTGAGTCCTGAGCCGGCTCGGGGAGTTTTCTTGGGACTACAGAGAGGGGGACAAGGGGGACACAGAGACAAACCAAGAGAGGCTGGGAAAGAAAAAAAAAGGGGACCCTTGAGAGAGGAACAGAAGGACAAGAAACAGAAACTGGGAGCCCCAGAGATGGGGAAGAGATGGACACAGAACAATGGAACAGACAGACAGGAGACGCGGAGGGCTATGGGCTGGGCTTGACCTGGGGACCTCGCAGAGGGGCTGAGCGGAGGGTAAGGGACCCCGAAGTCAGGCAGCAGGGTGCGGAGGCTCTGGAGCCCTGGGGGAGACTCCCATCACTGTCACCCCCACTTCTCCTCACCCCAGGGCTGCTTGTCCGTGTGCCCCACCTCCGGGGCCGGGGGCTCTGCCTTCGCCCGCCATCTCTGTGGGTCTCCGTTTCTCTTTCCCTCACCCTGTGCTCTAAGTGTCTCTTATCTACGTCTCTGTCTTGCGTCTTTCTCCCTCCCTCTGCGTGTCTCTCCCCCAACTTTTTCCCCTCTAGGTGGGTCTCTCCGTCTCTCATCCTCGGTCTCTCTTGAGTCTCTGTTCCTCTCCGTCTGCCTGACTTTCTCCGGTTCCACTCTCTGTCTCTCCTTCCCCATTTCTCTCTTTCTCTCCCCTAGCTCCCTCCCATCTCCTTTTCTTCCTCACCATCCACCAGCCCAGTCTGTGAAGTCTCTAGAGACCCTAAGCAGGGGCAGGCCAGCCGGGCAGTCAGGGCGTGGGAGGCTGCCAGATGCTGGGCCTACTTTCCAACGGGATGGAGGCTGGACCCCAGTCCCCTGGGAAGGCTCCCATCCTCCCCACGAAGCCTCCACCCTCCACCCCCCCAGCTGAGGTCACTCAACAACTATGTGGGCCTAAGGGCCTGGCGGGGTCCTGGCAGCCGTAGGCAGGCCGGCAGGGGTGGAACCGAGGAGTCCAGGGAAGCAGGGGTTCCTGAGCTAACGCTCTTCCATCTCCCTGCAGGCCCACAGACTGAAGTGTCCCCCTTTGTCGGGAGTCCGGGGAACATCACCGGTGCCCGAGGACTCATGGGCACCCTTCGGTGTGAGCTCCAGGTTCAGGGGGAGCCCCCCGAGGTGACCTGGCTTCGGAATGGACAGGTCCTAGAGCTGGCAGACAGCACCCAGACTCAGGTGCCCCTGGGCGAAGATGGGCAGGATGACTGGAAAGTGGTCAGCCAACTCAGGTGCCCAGCCTCCCCCTCCGACCAGCTGTGACCCATGTCCCTCCTGTCCCCACACCTCCACCATGTGAGGCCAAGTGAGCACTCACTCGCAGGAGCCCCACTTGGGCTGGATGGCAGTGCGGCCACTCGCAAGCTGCGTGGCTCTGACCGTGTGACGTAACTCACCCCAGCTTTCGCTTTCCTCTTCTGTAAAATGAGTTAATAATAGCACCCACTTCCTAGCTCTTACAAGTTTCCAGGCCAGACCCCCTTCCCCGCTTTCAATTCTGAGGACCCCCTCGCCAGGTCCAGCTCTGACCCTGAATCTCTCTGTCCCTCTTCTCGCCCTGTTAGAATCTCGTCTCTGCAGCTCTCAGATGCGGGATGGTACCAGTGTGCGGTGGCCCTGGGAGGAAAGACCTTCATGTCTCAGCCTGGCTACGTGGGGCTGGAAGGTGAGCCCTGGGCTCCGAGGTCCTGGGAGGGCAAGAGTCCTAAGAGAGGGGTCAGAGAGTGCTGGTGGATTCAGGGTGTCCTAGGCCTAGGAACATGTGGCCTAGGAATGTCAGAGCTCTTGGGAGGGTCAGGCAAGGAGTCTGTAAATTATTGGGGGCAAGCCTGGGGGGCAGATTATGTGTTTTGGGGAGAAAAGCTATCTTGAGGGTTGTCAGATAAGAGATCCAAGGCAACTTACCACTCTCCCCCACCCCGGGAGACTTAACCCTATCCCCCATTGCTGGGGATTGGGGGAATGGCTCACTTTCCTCATAGATAAAGTGGAATGAGGTGGCTCTGTGGTCAAAGAGTCTGCCTGCAAGGCAGGAGATGTGGGTTCACTCCCTGGGTCGGGAGAGATGACAGAGAGATCTCCTGGAGAAGGAAGGAAATGGCATCCCATTCCAGTGTTCTTGCCTGGGAAATCTGGTGGACAGAGGAGCCTGGCAGGCTACAGTCCATGGGATCGCAAAAGAGTCAGATACGACTTAGCGACATTCTGGAAAAGAAACATGAAAGGGGGTCAGACATTGAGAGGAATCGGATATATAGGACCTTATGTCCTGGAAGTAGAGGTATCCTGAGGGCTCAGACATAGGCATCAAAGACCCAGCAGCCTACATCATCCTCGAGGTGAGTCAGACCCCTTAGGGGGATCAGAGGGACCCCAGCCTTTACCACTGCTCCCCCAGGCCTGCCTTACTTCCTGGAGGAGCCTGAGGACAGGACTGTGGTTGCCAACACTCCCTTCAACCTGAGCTGCCGGGCTCAGGGACCCCCAGAACCCGTGGACCTCCTATGGCTCCAGGATGCTGTCTCCCTGGCTTCAGCCATGGACCAAGGCCCCCAGCACACACTCCGCGTTCCAGGTGAGTCCAGGGATGTGATCAGCTCAGGAAAGAGGGCCAGGCGGGATGGAAGTGGGGGCCCTTCATGCCTCCATCTGAGGCTCTCTCCTCATCCTTCTGTCCTCTGTCTCTGTCCTCTGAGTCTCTCTCTAGTTTTTCCTCTTTGTCTCTGAGTATCTCTGTCTCTACATTTCTGTCCCCATAGATCTCATTTCTCTTTCTGTGCTTTCTTTCCGTCTCTCTGTTCTCCATCTCTCTCTGTGTCTGTCTCCCTGTCTCTCTGTCGTCTCTCTGCTCTTTCTCCCTCCATTCGCGCCAGCCTCTCTGAATAGCGTCCTTTGTCCTGGGTTTCCTCTGAGCTGTTCCATGGCCAAGTGTGTGTGGGCCCGATGCCCCTTTGTCAGCCCCTGACCCCAAGCAGGGCACCGGAATCAACTGGGTCCTCCTCTTCTCCTCCTTGCAGATGTAACCCAAGAAGGAGAAAGAAGGGGAAGGGCTGAGTGACAGATGACACCCTCCCCGTCTCAGGGTGACCATCTCTTTCCACACCTCACAGATGGGGCAGAACCTAGCTTGGGGGGTCACGCAGTGATCAGGCAGAGTTAGGGGACCCTGGGCACAGGGAGTTCCCCTCACTGAGGAAAGAGAGACAGAGGAACACAGATGGGGAAGGATGAGTCAGTCAGAGGGAGGTGGCTGGACCTTGGAAGGCATTGGCTTCCAGCAGCCCCAACCTTCTACCTTCATCTGCTGGCACTGGAGGGTGCTCCGGATGGAGGGTCTCTTAGGCTGGAAGGAGGGGCTCACATTCCAGCATTCCCGGGGCCCTGAGTGTGCGAGGAAGCAGTGGTGAGCATGCTGGCCTCCAGAGGAGTGACTCAGGCCCCGGGCTCACTCCAGGCCTGAGTCAGCCTGGCAGGACCCTGGACGCGGTTGGGTGAGGGGGGATGGATCCCCAAGCCCATCCCAGGAAGAGGGAGAAAGGGGAGGGCAAAGGTGTGAGAGGATCTGTGTGCTTATCAGCATGGGAGCTGCCAGGCGGGGTCTCTGTGTGTGTCCCCGTGTGGTGGGAGGGTCTGGGTGTGTCCCTCGCCCTCTGGATCTGTCAGCATCAACCTCTCTGGATGAGGGTGTGCCTTAGTGAGGGCCAGCTGCGGAGAACGTCTCGGGTGGGTGTGTGTGAGTGTGTGTGTGTGCACGCTACTAGGTATGTTTTGTCAGTTTAGCCATCTGTCCCACTGTATGGGTCTCTTATTTTTTGCCTGTGCTGGGTCTTCATTGCTTTGGCTTTCTTTATGCAGCGAGCAGGAGCTACTCTTCGTTGCAGGGCATGGGCTTCTCATCGCGGTGGCTTCTCTTGTTGCGGAGCATGGGACTCTAGAGCTCGAGGGCTCGGTAGTTGTACTCCACAGGCTTAGTTACCCCGTGGCATGTGGGACCTTCCCGGACCAGGGATGGAACCCACGTCCCCTTTATTGGCAGGGGGATTCCCATCCACTGCCCCACCAGGGAAACCTGTGTTTGGGTCTTTATGGCATATTTCTATAAGTTTCTCAGGGGCTGTCAGTGTAAGTGTGTGTGACTAAGAATCTCAGTGTTGGCCTGGTATCCATCCCTCTTTGTGCGTTCATAGCTGTGACTCACTGTGTGAGGGTGGAATAGTGTATGTGTGTGTGAGGAGAGATGGCAGAGTGATGGACCACAGCCACAGGGTGTCTGAAGGCTATTTTGTACATCTCACTGTATAGAGGTGACCATGTCAGCTTACAGACGTGGTCCTCTAGGTGTGAGTGTGTCTTGGTGGGGATTTTGTTTCTTTGTGGCGTCAGGATGGGTCATTGGACAACTTGGCGTGTTTCCTCATTTCCACTGTGGCTGTCTGTGTATGGATATTTCTATGATATCTGTATGTACGTCTCAGGGTGAGAATATTGGTGTACAGCTTTGTCCCATGGATCCCTATAGAAGTGTGTGTGTCTGTGTGGGATTCACTGCAGGTAATAACAATACCCTTCAGCTTCTATTTTTTCTGATGTGTCAGTCCCAGCCCTGACTTCCTCTTGGTCGATGAACTTGAGGTCCTCACCAGCCCGTGTATATGTGTCTGCGTCACCTACATGCGCTTGGCAGCATCTCCACGCTTGTGTGTCTGCAGCAGCCCTGTGTGTCGATGCAAGTGTGTATTTCTGTATCACTCTGCATCTTGATGACTGTGTCCAAAGCGAGCTGAGTGTGTCCGGCTGTGACTGGAAGGCATGCCTGTGTTTGTGTGCGAGCGCACCCACATCAACCTGATCTGCACCCTGTTGTAGACGTTTGTCCACTTCAGCCTCAGTGTGCATTTGTCGGTTGGCAGATGTATCTCAATCTGCAGGGAGGCTGGTGTGTTTGTCAGCTTCAGCCTAGGTGTATATTGTGTTACTGAGTGTTTGTAGGGCTTCTTTGGTGGCTCAGACGGTAAATAATCTGCCTGCGATGCGGGAGACCTGGGTTCGATCCCTGAGTTGGGAAGATCTCCTGGAAAAGGGCATGGCAACCCACTCCAGTATTCTTGGCTGGAGAATCCCCATGGACAGAGGAGCCTGGCAGACTACAGTCCATGGGGTCGCAAAGAGTTGGACATGACTGAGTGACTAAGCACAGCACAATGAGAGCCAGGTTCAATCCCTGAGTGGGGAAGATCCTCTGGAGATGGGAATGGCAACCCACTCCTGTATTCTTGCCTGGAGAATCCCAGGGACAGAGGAGCCTGGAGAGCTACATAGAGTTCACGGGGTCGCAGAGTTGGAGAGGACTGAGACTAAACACACACAGGTGCCTGCAGTCCGTGTGGGCTTGTTTGATTGTGTGCTTATGCTTGTGGGTGGGCATGTGTGTGTCTATGTGTCAATGTCAGCCCCCTGTGTCTACATATCAGTCAACGGGTATGTTTGTGTGTCACTGCTGGTTTGTGACAGTAGCCTCCGCAGCAGTTGACCAGTGTTGCTGTTTTCTGTCTGAGGACCAGCAACTGCCCCTGTATGTTAAGTGTGATTCACTGTGCGTGTATGCAGGAATTCGTGGTGGTGCCGTTAGGAATTCCGTCCGTTTGTGTGTGTCTGTCCCTGGATCTGACTCAGGGCGTGCCCCCTCTCTCTCTGCTTCCATCCCTCCCGTTCCCTCGGAAAAAGCGAACTGCGCTCCGGGGTGGGGGAGGGCCGGCACATCTGGAAAGCACATCTGGCCCGAGAGCCCGCCGGGAGGGAGGGGGTCCCAGGCCCCTTCGCCCCGGCTCCTTCCCTCCCTCAAGGTGCGGGCCGCTGGGGCCTGGCTAGGGGGATCTCGGCCGGCCGGAAGTGAGGGGGGGCCCGCTGAAGTGACTCACGCGGGGGCAGGAATGCTGCGGTCAGAACGGGACCCGGCTCCAGACCCCTCCCGCCCGCGGGCTCCTTTACGGACGGCAGGCCGAGCGGGCTCTCGCGCCGTGACCCTGGTGGGGGCCCCCACGTGCCAGGTGCCTGAAGGGGACCCAGGCTTCCCGCCGCCCCTCCCCACCTCCCCGGGCAGCCCGCCCCGGGCCGTGCTGTCCTTCGGCTGGGCCCGCGGGGGCTGCGGGCACCTGACCTTGGCTGGGAACCGCGGCCGGGGCAGTGGAGCCCTGGAGCTTCCCTGCCCACCCCCTTCCGGCCTCGCCGCCTTTGCATGCGTCCACTCCCTCTGCCGCCTGAGAAAAGGAAACTTTGTGTCTGCGGGTAGCTGCTGATGGTGGTGGGGACAAGCGCAGCGCAGAGCGAAGGCGGGAGCCGCCGCGAGGCCAACAGACACTCACGCAAACACAGATGGATACAGACCTGCAGTCACACACAGATTTAAGACTTGGTCCTCCTTACATCCTGTCACCCAGACGTTGTGTGTGTGCGTGTGTGTGTGTGTGTGTGAATCTGTGGGCATTGTATAGCTCTGTGTGTTGTGCGTCTCTGTGTGTGTCTGCGTCTCTTGTGTTTGCCTGTGTACTTGTATGTGCCTTTGTGAGTGTGAATTTGGACTTTCTATAGCTCTGCGTGCTGTGTGTTTGTGTTTGTGCGTCTGCGTTTCCTGTACTTGTTTACTTCTATATGCCTTTGTGTGTGTGTGTGTGAATCTGACGTTGTGGAGCTCTGTGTTGTGTGTCTCAGTGTTTGTGTGTCTGTGTCTCTTATGTTTGCCTGTGTACTTGTATGTGCCTTTGTGTGTATGCGTATGTGTGTATGTGTGTCTGCCTGTGCTCCCACCACCACCACACTGGGGAAGGGAAGGCAATCCCGCTTTCAGACACTCAAAAACAGTTACTCAAGACTCCTCCACGAACTCACCCATGGATTTACACATGCTCACATTGCTATGTACACACCCTGAAATGCTCATAAGTACACAAATGTATCCACACCAATCCAGCCACTCATTCAACAAACATTTATGGCACCTACTGTGTACCAGGCTATATTGGGCCCCAGGGAGGGGGACGGGGTGGGAATACAGCAGGGCTGAAACCCCTGATCCCCTGGGTCAACACTCAGTGACCAGGAGACACAGGACCGTGTGAAGGATACTGTGATGGGGAGAACCAAAGGCAGAAAGTAAAGCAGGGAGGAGGCTGGCTGTGGAGGTCAAAGTCACTCAGTCGTGTCCGACTCTTTGCGACCCCATGGACTATACAGTCCATGGGATTCCCCAGGCCAGAATATTGGAATGAGTAGCCTTTTCCTTTTCCAGGGGATCTTCCCAACCCAGGGATTGAATCCAGGTCTCCGCACAGCAGGCAGGTTACTTACCAGCTGAGGGAATGTCAATTTTTGACAAGGTGCTTGGGGAGGGACAGAGTGGCTGGAAGGTGAGGTCTGAGTAAGGAGTGTGAAGGAGGGTGGATGTCTTGGGAATGCTTTTCTAAGCAGAGGGAATGGAAGTACAAAGTTCCCGAGGTGGAAATATGCTTGGTACCTTCTAGAAACACCAGGAGGCCGGCGGGGCTAGAGCAACTGAGTTTGGGGGAGAGAGGTTGGTCGCAACCGAGCTAGTAAATGAACAAACACACCTATGTTTACACAACCCCATGAAGGCCTGCTTCTTAAGTGTGTGTCTAATAGGTGTGTACGCCTCTACGGGTGTCTTGTGGCTCAGTGTGATTGTGTCTGTGCTTGTGTGTATATGTCTGTGTGTTCGCCTGTGTCTAGGTATGAGTATGTGTGTTTCTGTATGTAAGTGTGTATGTTTGTGTGTATAACTGTAGGTTGGGCCGTATGTTTGTGGTGTCTGTGTGTGAGTGTGTGTCTGTGTGTTTGTACGTGTGCATGTGTCTATCTGGGTGGGGGGTTAGGTCTGTGTGGGGGTGGTGTTAGCTGGCCTGCCTTTGGGGGTGGAGGTCTGCATTCCCCATACATCACCTCTCTTTTTGACACTCCCTTCAAGCAGGCACTACTGGGGGCTGGACCGATCCTAGGGAAGGAGTGTGGTGGGGCATGCTCAGCCGGGCCCCAACCCCCTCCTTCCCCTCTCTGACCGGGTCCCCCCTCACATGACTCCCCAGGCCTGAACAAGACTGCTTCTTTCTCCTGTGAAGCCCACAACGCCAAGGGGATCACCACATCACGCACGGCCACCATCACAGGTGACAGGAGAGGGAGCTGGGGAGCTGGGTGTTTGAGGGTATGGGCTTGGGGTCAGAGGTCAGAGCTGGGGTAGAGGGCCGGGCAAGGAGCTTCAGGCACAGGATCAGTCCCTCCCCTCATCTGTCCACAGTGCTCCCCCAGCGGCCCCATGACCTCCACTTGGTTTCCACCCAGCCGACAGAACTGGAGGTGGCTTGGACCCCAGGCCTGAGCGGCATCTACCCTCTCACCCACTGCATTCTGCAGGTAGGTGAGACTGCAGCCTTTCCTTGCCTCCATCTCAGCCCTCCTTCCACCCAGAGCCACAAGCCCTCATCCTCTCCCTGGGATACCAGCCTTTCCCAGCCATTCGTTTGAGAGGCAGTAGAACCTTGGGATAAGCCAGATGTCCTAGGTTTAAATCCTAGCTCCAACAAGCTGCTGGCTGCATTAGCTTGGGCAGATGACTCAATGTCCCTGGGACTCAGTTCTCTCATCTGTAAAATGGGCATAACAGTAGTCCCAACCTGGTAGACTGGCTGTAGGAATTCAGTGAGTGACTGCATTTAACAAACTTAAAATAGTATTTGGAACTTGGAAAGCATGCAATAAACTGTTGGCTGCTTTTGGAAATTCTCTAGCCATCCAGTGGTTAGGACTCTATGCTTTTGCTGCCGGGTGCATGGGTTCAATCCCTGGTTGGGGAACTAAGATCCTGCAAGTCGAGCAGCGTGGCAAAAGACAAACCAACAAAAACCTATTGGCCGTTTTCATTTTTTTAGTGTTGGTGAAATTGATTCTAGCCAGAATAGAAACCCTGAAACAGCAGGGACCAGAGCCATCTTTCACCACTGGGTGCTCACAGCCCTTGGGCTTCTCCCATCCCATCCCTGAGCACACTGGCTTGTCACTGTCTGAGGGTGAGTCTATCTCTCCACTGGACTGTGAGCTCTGGGAGGGGCAGGGCTGAGCTGGCTCAACCACTACTGCATCCCCATTATTTATTTCTTTATGTTTAAAAATTATTACTATTTTTATTTTTTGGCTGCCACGCAGCATGTGGGAGCTTAGCTCCCTGACCTGGGATGGAAACTTAGTTCCCCTTCCTGCAGTGGGAGCGTGGAGTCTTAACCAGTGGACCACCAGGGAAATCTCTGGGTTCCCATTACTGCCCAGTGCAGGGCCAGACACTGAGTAGGAGACGTTTACTGGAAGAATACCTGATAATTGAGATGAGCTGGGCCCAGCCTTCTGCACTGAAGTTGCTCCTGCTCTAGAATAAGAAAAACAAACCAACACACATCTCCACATACAAGATCCACATACAACTTCTGGCCTGAAGTTGTCTGAGATTTGAGAGTTTAAGTGAGGATGAGACAATGCCCATGAGTTTAAGTGAGGATGAGACAATGCCCATGATGGGAAATGACAATATTGAATAGTGATCAGCTTTTTATTTTTTTTTCAGTCATGCCACATGGCTTTTGGGATCTCAGTTCCCTGACTAGGGACCGAACCTGGGCCATGGCAATGAAAGCCCAGGATCCTAACTATTAGGCCACCAGGAAACTCCCAATGACCAATTTTTATCGCATGTCCACTATGTGCTTAGGTTTCCCTGCTAGCTCAGGGGTAAAGAATCGGCCAGCCAATGCAGGAGACACAGGTTCGATCCCTGGGCCAGGAAGATCCCCTGGAGAAGGAAATGGCAACCTACTCTGGTACTCTTGCCTGGGAAATCCCATGGACAGAGGAGCCTGGCAGGCTACAGTCCATGGGGTCACAAAGAGTCAGACGCAACTAAAGAACAAAAACAATAACACAGCCATTATGTGCTGGGCCTTGTGTTAGGGCTTAACACATACTTGTTTGAGTGTTTTGTGAAGTAGAGTCTATGGATACACTCATTTTCCAGATGAAGAAACTAAGGCTCAGGGACTTCCTTGGTGTCCTTGGTGGTCCAGTGGTTAAGACTCGCTCTTCCACCACATGGGGGAGGGATTTGATCCCTGCTCAGGGAACTAAGATCCCGCATGCCATATGGTGCAGCCAAAAATTCAAAAAGAAACTAAGTTTCAGAGTAGTTAAGCAACTTGCCCAAGGACAAAGCCAGGAAGTGACAGAGGTGGGATCCAAACCCTTGTCTTGCCAAACCCAAAGGGCTCTTCTGAAAGGCCATTGAGAGCCAGTGCTTAATTAAACAGGAGCCACCTTTCTTATAAGACCCTGGCCCTGGGGACAACCTCACATTCACTTGATATTTTAACCCCAGAAAGTAATGACTGTTCATCTTCCCATTTTCAAGATAAGAAATTGAGACCCAGAGAGGGGAAGTGACCTGCCTTTCCCAGTGGCTAAAAAGGCTAAAACTGTTTCAATCCCAGAAGCTGGGCTGATTTGGGAAGACCTCAAATGCCAGGTCAGACGCCAGCTGTACCCCCAACCCACATCCATCCAGTGTCCCCCAAGAAAAGCAGAAGTGTGCCCTCTTCCCTCTCCAGGTCTCACTTCCTGCTGTGCATGAGCTCTGGGTTCAAGTTGGAGGGTCACAGCCGTGCGAGGGAAAAGAGAAGTGGGGGTGGGCAAGGGGAGGCTGACAGTCTGCGCCCATGTCCCCTTTGTCCCGGCCGAGGTTCCCCTTCTGGTCAGTCAGTGTGGGTCAGAGAGCAGGCAAGAAGACCACCTCCCCCACTCCTGCTATCTCCTCCCCAGGCCTTGCTGTGGTTTCCCCACTCAGGGACTGTATGACCTTGGGCAAGCTGCTGGATCTCTCTGGGCCTCTGTTTCCGCATCTGTAAAATGGGAATAAAAAAAGGAATTGACCCCCATGGGTGCTCATTCCGGACTAATGTGCTTAGCAGGGTGTTTGGGACACAGCTGGCACTCAAAATAAGTTAGCTGTTGACAGGATAGGCAAGCCAGTTCATGGGCATTATATCCGTAAACCTCTCACCTTGACAGGTAGAGACTCTTGGAGGCCCATTTTCCAGAGACAGGAACTGAGACGCGGGGAGGTAAAAACACTCATCCTAAATCACATAGCAGGGACTTCCCTGGTGGTTCAGTGGTTAAGAGTTTACACTTCCACTGCAGGGGGCAAGGGTTTGATCCCTAATCGGGGAACTAATTCCCGTAAGCCACCACATGGCATGGCCAAAAAAAAAAAAAAAAAAATCAGACAGCAAATAATATCCAAGCCAAGATTTGGACCTGATGGAGTCTGGTTGTGAGCAGTAACTCTTTCCCAGCACAGTGTGTGTCGTGGTTATATTGCCTGGATGCTCCCCAGGGTGAAGGCAGCACCCCTGAGCTGTGTGGCTGTGGGTTGTGGGGCTGTGACGAGTTTGTGGTTCTGTGGGGATGGGCTGTACGAACGTCCTCCCCAGCTGTGGTCCCTCCCATCCTGATCTCGCCAGTCCTGGGGACCAAGTGGGTGGAGAAGCCTTTGCCACTCTGCAGGATGTTCCGGGTTTGACACTGGTGGCCAGACAATCTCTCATACACAAAATAACAATGACAAACACTCAATCTGCACAGACACTCTTTTTTTGTTTCTTTTTGCTTTTTTAAATATTTATTTATTTTTGGCTGTGCTGGGTCCTTGTTGCTGTGCACAGGCTTACTCGGGGGCTACACTCGAGTTGCAGTGTGCGGGCTTCTCATCGTGGTGGCTTCTCTTGCTGTGGAGCATGGGTTCTAGGGCACGCGAGTTTCAGTAGTCACCACTCGGGGGCTGCACAGTGCAGGCGCAATAGTTGTGGCTCACATCCCCATGGCATGTGGGATATTCCCAGACCCAAGATCGAATCCATGTCCTCTTCATCACAAGGTGTATTCTTAACCACTGGACCACCAGAGAAGCCCTGCACAGACACTTTTATACATGCTTACAGGGTATCACTTCAGTTAATCCTGTGAAGAAGGGAAACACTGTTGTTATCCCATTTTTCAGATGAATAAACTGACGCACAGGACTAGGGAGTAGGAGAGGCTGGATTTGAATCCCAGACCCAGTATCTGTGCTCTTCAGCACTAAGCTGCACTGCATCTCTGGACAGAAGAGTATTATTGCCATTATTGATGTTTTTAAAAGGACATTCTTATTGTCAGTAGGGTAAAGGTTTTGAAGATAGGATGGGTTCAGCTCCCAGCTTCATCAATGACAAGCTAGTGTCCTCGGATCAGTGATTCTGTCTCTCCAAGCCCAGTGCCTTCATCTGTATAATGGGTATAAACACAGCACATACTTATAATGCACAGCTAAAGTGAGGGTCAAATGAGTTTAGGTTTGTAGAAGACTTTGCTTTAAAAAAATAATAATTTCTCTGGCTGCATTGGGTCTTCGTTGCAGCATATGGGATCTAGTTCCCTGACCAGGGATCGAACCTGGGCCCCCTGCACTGGGAGCTCAGAGTCTTAGCCACTGGAGCACCTTGGAAGTCCTTTTCTATTTTTTTAATTAAAATATATAATGTTCATAATCTTTGGTGTAAACCTAGATTGTTTAACCAATGTGACCACCCTCTGAATCAATATACAGACACTTCCCAGCTGTTGAAGGTTCCCTGCTTCCCAGAGATGCCCAGTCTTCTGACGTATTTTTCAGCTATAGGAGGCTTGCGGGATCTTAGTTCCCCAACCAGGGATTGAACCTGGGCCCTTGGCAGTGAAAGCACGGAGTCTTAACCACTGGACCACCAGGGAATTCCTTCCTCTGACTTCTATTGTGGGACATTGCTTTTGCCTGTGGTTGAATGTCATTATTATTGATGCTGACCACCCGCCATGCACCGTCCAGCTGTCCTACACTTAATTTTTTTGTATGGCCATACCACATGGCATTCGGGATCTTAGCTCCCTTACCAGGGATTGAACCTGTGCCTGCAGTGGAAGCATAAAGTCCTAACCACTGGACTGCCAGGAAGTCCCTTACATTGAACCTTTAAGCAGCCCTGGAAGGCATTTGCTCCTCTAAGCCCCCATTTTCCAGATGAGGAAACTGAGGCTCAGAGAGATAAAGTCTTGTTAGAAGTGGCTTTTGCAACTGATGGCAGAGCCACGTTGTGGAGCTGGGTGGCCTCCTCGCTTTGCAAACCCAGGTGCCCATGTTGCACAAACATGGAATTGTCACACACACACACATCCTTGCGAAGTTGTGTCATCACACCAGGATCACTACCATTGAGAGTTGTGTGACCGCCTTGAGTGTGGCCACCCTGTCCTCAACACCCCCTCCCTCTTCCCAGGCTGTGCTGTCAGACGACAGGGTGGGCGCCTGGCTGGGAGAGCCAGACCCCCCAGAGGAGCCCCTCACCTTACAAGCATCCGTTCCCCCTCATCGACTGCGGCTGGGCAGCCTCCATCCTCACACCCCCTACCACCTCCGGGTGGCCTGTGTCAGTAGCCAGGGCCCCTCACCCTGGACCCACTGGCTTCCTGTGGAGACACCGGAAGGAGGTAAGAAGGGGCTGGTGGCGGGGAGATATCGTTCACTGTCCCGCTGACCCTTGCATACATCAGCATGACCCCCAGCATCTCCTCTCACCTGTATACCCCACGTGGCTTCAATCTCCCTCCTGTCCCCTCCCCAACTGGCATCTCTGCCAGACCTCATCTCTGTGCTCCTGCTCATGGGAGACCTGCACCACTTGCCCACATGCTTGTCCTTTGCACCCTGCCCCTACTCCTTGGGAAGAGGGGAGGGGGTCAGGAAGAGGTGGGGATGCCAGCTTCCCCTTTTCCCTGTCCTCCAGTGCCCCTGGGCCCTCCTGAGAATGTTAGCGCCATGCGGAATGGGAGTCAAGCCCTTGTGCGTTGGCAGGAGCCAAGGGCGCCGCTGCAGGGCACCCTGTTAGGGTACCGACTGGCCTATCGAGGTCAGGATACACCCGAGGTGGGTGCTGCTGGCTGGGCTGAGGCGGAGTGGCTGTAGAGGAGGGGACTGGGGAGGAGAAGATGACAAGGCAGACAAGGACAGTTGAGCAGGTTGCGTAGAATGCAGTCACCCTGTGCTAGCAGAGCACGTTCTGGGGCAGTTAAAGGAGACCACAAGAGGGTTGCGTGTGTGCATGCTCAGTTGCTCAGTCATGTCTGACTCTTCGCAACCTCAGGGATGGTAGCCAGGGACCTGCCAGGCACCCTGTCCATGGGATTCTCCAGACAAGAATACTGGGGTGGGTTGTCATTTCCTTCTCCAGGGGATCTTCCCAACCCAGGGATCAAACCTGTGTCTCCTGCATTGGCAGGCGATTCTTTACCATTGAGTTACCTTGGAAGCCCCCAGGAGAGAGTTAGGGGATGGCTATTTATGAATCTGTGAACTGTGGTGTTGGAGAAGACTCTTGAGAGTTCCTTGGACTGCAAGGAGATCAAACCAGTCAATCCTAAAGGAAATCAACCCTGAATATTCATTGGAAGGACTGATACTGAAGCTGAAGCTCCAATACTTTGGCCACCTGATGCAAAGAGCCGACTCATTAGAAAAGACCCTGATGCTCAGAAAGATGAAAGGCAGGAGAAGGGGACAACAGAGGATGAGATGGTTGAATGGCATCACCAACTCAATGGACATGAGTTTGAGCAAGCTACAGGAAATAGTGAAGGATATGGGAGCCTGGCATGCTGCAGTCCATGGGATCGCAAAGAGTTGGGCACAACTGAGCAACTGAACAACAACAATTTATGAATTATGTACAAAACATTTCAGTAGACATATTTACTAGGATAGTTTTACAGCAGAGAGTTGCATAGCATATTGAGGAAGGGGTGTCTCTTTCTAATTAACATGAAGGTACTATCTGAGCAAGCAGCACCCTGGGATGAAGAGAGAGATGGGAGAAAGAGTGAGGAATTAGAAGGGGATGGAGGGATGAGGGGGCAAAGATGAGAATTCGGTCCTTTTAACAACAGTATTGTGTTCCACGCCTCCTTGTGCTAGGACCTGAGGATGTATATGGCAGTGAAGAAGACAAAGTCCTGGACTCGGTGAAGCTGATATTTTAATGAGTGTAGGGATAGAGAATGGAAAGAAGAGGACAGGATAGGGGATAGGAAGAGATGGGGGATGAGGGGCTGGAGATGAGGAGTGGGCTTTGGGAAAGAAGGGGAGTTGAGGCTTAAGCGCTGGGGCTGGAGCTCTACTCTGATGCCTTATTTGCCCGTCCTAGGTGCTGATGGACGTAGGGCTAAAGCGAGAGGTGACTCTGGAGCTGCGAGGGGAGGGGTCTGTGCCCAACCTGACGGTGTACGTGGCAGCCTACACCGCCGCTGGGGATGGACCCTGGAGCCTCCCTGTGCCCCTGGAGCCCTGGCGCCCAGGTAGCTGCAAAGCCGTGCTCAGCCTCCCTCAGCCTACCCACAGGGGCCACGTCTATCCCAGATGCCCGTGACTTGCTCCTTGTACCTTTTGGTGTTACCCCAGTCTAGGCTCCATTCCTACCTGGAAACCTCCTGAGAGCCCCACTCCCTCTCTCCCATGTCTTACCAGTCTCTCTGAGCATGTCCTCCCTCTGTCCTTTCTCCTTGCAGGACAAGGACAGCCAATCCACCAGCTGGGTAAGGGCTTTCACACTCCCTCTCCTGCTCTCCCTTCCCACAAGGCCCAGTGAGGGCCCCATCACTGCATGTTCTCTTTGCACATCCCTTTCGTGTTCCTCAAACTCATCACTCTAACCCTCTGCTTCTTGGTTTTATGTGGTCCTTGATGGAAGTGCCTGGAGTGGCCCAGAGCATTGTGGGTACTTGGTGAATGGTGGATGGATAGGTGGATGGATGGACTGACGAATGAATGGATGTGTAGATGGACCAATGAATGAATGCGTGGCTGAGTGGTGGACAGATGAATGAATGTGGGTGGTGGATGAATGAATGAATGGATGTGTAGCTGGATCAATGAATGAATGTGTGGCTGAGTGGTGCACAGATGAATGAATGGGTGGGTGGTGGATGGATGAATGAATGGGTGGGTGATGGATGGATGAATGAATGGGTGGGTGATGGATGGGTGAATGAATGGGTAGATGAGTGGATGAATGAATACATAGGTGGGTGGGTAGATGAATAGATAGGTAGAGGGACAGAGAGATGAGTTATCCCCCTCATATTCATCTTCCTCAAATATTTCTCCAAATATTCCTCCTACACCCATTGTACCCTCCTGGCACTATTACACCCCACCTCTTGTAACTCAACCCACTATCCTTAAATATTCTTTATGTGTTTTCTTGCATTTCTTTGCATACCCTTTCCATACTAATCCTACCCTCCTTTAACATCCATCCCATTATAACCCCTCATTCTTCCCACGGGCTTCCCAAACCCAATGCACACTCACACTTCTCATTCACAAACTGATACTTTTTGCACACTCACCATGCATCCCACATTGCAGGCACTGAAAGACTTTCAATCCACACGATCTCACATTCTGCAGCTCTCCTTGCACACTCACCAGACACTTTACACAGTATTCCCTCACCTTGAGCTAATCCTAACCCATGCCCACTTTCTGCACATACCACACCAGACTCTTGGTACACTCACACACTCATCCTCCACTCCTTACACACTCACTCCCACCTTTTTGCATATCCTTTTCATCTCATGCTCATCTTCCCCTCCCACGTCCTTTGCACACTCATTGCACACTCCTCTCACACCAAAGTTACATCCTTAAAAATCATTGCCCCTACCTTGTGTCTTGGAGAAGGCAACGGCACCCCACTCCAGTACTCCTGCCTGGAAAATCCCATGGACGGAGGAGCCTGGTAGGCTGCAGTTCATGGGGTCGCTGAGGGTCGGACACGACTGAGCGACTTCACTTTCACTTTTCACTTTCATGCACTGGAGAAGGAAATGGCAACCCACTCCAGTGTTCTTGCCTGGAGAATCCCAGGGACGGGGGAGCCTGGTCGGCTGCCGTCTATGGGGTCACACAGAGTCGGACACGCCTGAAGTGACTTAGCAGCAGCAGCAACCTTGTATCTAAAGCTCTTTGAATACTCCTTGAATCCTCAAATACTCCCAATTCCTCAAATACTTATCTGGCACTGTTTACACAGTCCTTTGCACACCATGCCCCTTTGCACATTTATTTCACTCTCATCCCTTGCTTTATGAAAGCCCTTCCAGGGAATTCCCTGGCAGTCCAGTGGTAAGGAGTCAGTGCTTTCACTGCTGAGGGCATATGTTCGACCCCTAGTCAGGGAACTAAAATTCCACAAGCTGCAAGGAGTGGCCAAAAAAAACACAAAAACCCCACGTTTTCATAGTCATCATACACTCCTCAAAAATGTCCCTTGGCCATTGGTCCGTGGAGCGTCCAACTCTTTGTGTATCCATTGTACATGCTTTGTACACAGTACACACATTCTCTCCCTGATCAACTGTTTTCCACACCCAAGTGCCCTAACCCTAATCCTTGCATAATCATCACACATATCACACACGGGTACCCCACTTGAGGTTTACTTACAGCCCCCCCCACGCTCCTCCAGCACTCCTTCCATTCTCACAGCCCATCCCGCACAATCTCTCACTCCCATCCACACTCATTGCACACTCCCCCAGTATCCATCCCACTTTGCACTCACCACACTCATCCTTAAAAAAAAAAAAAAAATTTATTTGGCTGCGTCAGGTCTTAGTTGCATCATGCAGGATCTTTCCTTGTGGCTCGTGGACTCTCTAGTTACAACACATGGGCTCCAGAGCACCTAGGCTCAGTAGTTGTGGCACACAGGCTTAGTTGCTCCTAGGCATGTGGGATCTTAGTTTCCTATGCCCGTGTGTATGCTCACTCATGTCAGTCATGTCCAACTCTTTGTGACACTATGGACCATAGCCCACCAGACTCCCCTGTCCATGGGATTCTTCTGGCAAGAATACTGGAGTGGGTTGCCATGCCCTCCTCCAGGCAATCTTCCTGACCCCAGAGAGCCAACCCACGTCTCCTGCACCTCCTGCATTGTAGGTGGACTCTTTTACCACTGAGCTACCAGAAAAGCCCCTTAGTTCCCTGATCAGGGATCAAACCTGAATCCCCTGCATTGCAAAGTGGATTCTTAACCACTGGACCACCAGGGACATCCCCTCACACTCCTCCTCCAACGTCCACTCCTTTCATATCCATTGCATGCCCCGTCCAGCCCTGTCCATCACCCAATGAACCTACACCTGCCTCCCTTCAACACCACCCCCCTGGGGACCCAAGGAACCAAGACCTCCACCATGACCTGTCCTGCATACCCCCTGACAGTGAGTGAACCCCCAGCCCCCGCCTTCTCGTGGCCCTGGTGGTATGTACTGCTGGGAGCAGTGGTGGCCGCTGCCTGTGTCCTCATCCTGGCCCTGTTCCTCTTCCACCGGCGGAAGAAGGAGACCCGTTATGGGTAAGTTGGGACCATGCGGGTTGGGAGGCTGACCTGGACTGGGGTAGAGAGGCTGGAGGTGGGGAGACCGTGAGGAGGCTGGCACAGGAGGAGAGAGTACTAAGAATCAGAATGAGGACAAGCATCTGGGGAGTGAATGGAAGGCAGAAGGCAGCAGCCCAAGAGGCTCTCAGCAGACATTGGAGGAGAGGGCCGGCAGGTCTGGGGGTTGGGATGGCGCTTGCTTCCACTGCTGGTGGAAGTGGAGGGGGTTCCACGCCACTCTGCCCTGCCCTCACCTCCTCTCTGTTCCCCCCCTAGAGAGGTGTTTGAACCAACCGTGGAGAGGGGTGAGCTGGTGGTCAGGTACCGTGTTCGCAAGTCCTACAGTCGGAGGACCACTGAAGCCACCTGTAAGTGAGCCCCATGCCTCCTGCCTGGGTTTGGGATAAGAAGTATCGAGTGTTGGGCTTGCTGGGCTTCTGCAGATGCGTGAACCAAAAGTTTCTGAAGGCCTTGGAATATTAGCACCACAGACCCTAAGAACAGCAGGACTGTGGGACCACACACAACTTTAGAATAACTGAATCTTAGACACAATAAATTTTAGAAAGGCCAAACTCTGAGTCATAGGCTCTTAGAACCACGTAATGATGATGATGAAGACAATAAACACAATGATGATGGCAATGAAGAAAATGCCCATGATGAGGTGCTTACAATGCTGAGGATAACAGCCAACCCTAGCACTTCCTCTGTGACTACTGCTGTTCTCTTTTAAAAATTAAGTATTTATTTATTTATTGGCTATCAGATCAGATCAGATCAGTCGCTCAGTCGTGTCCGACTCTTTGCGACCCCATGAACTGCAGCACGCCAGGCCTCCCTATCCATCACCAGCTCTCGGAGGTCACTCAGACTCACATTCATCGAGTCAGTGATGCCATCCAGCCATCTCATCCTCTGTCGTCCCCTTCTCCTCCTGCCCCCAATCCCTCCCAGCATCACAGTCTTTTCCAGTGAGTCAACTCTTCGCATGAGGTGGCCAAAGTACTGGAGTTTCAGCTTCAGCATCATTCCCTCCAAAGAAATCCCAGGGCTGATCTCCTTCAGAATGGACCGGTTGGATCTCCTTGCAGTCCAAGGGACTCTCAAGTGTCTTCTCCAACACCACAGTTCAAAAGCATCAATTCTTCGGCACTCAGCTTTCTTCATAGTCCAGCTCTCACATCCATCAGATCAGATCAGATCAGATCAGTCGCTCAGTCGTGTCCGACTCTTCGCGACCCCATGAACCGCAGCACGCCAGGCGTCCCTGTCCATCACCAGCTCCCTGAGGCTCACATCCATACATGACCACAGGAAAGACCATAGCCTTGACTAGGCGAACCTTTGTTGGCAATCTCTGCTTTTGAATATGCTATCTAGGTTGGTCATAACTTTCCTTCCAAGGAGTAAGCGTCTTTTAATTTCATGGCTGCAGTCACCATCTGCAGTGATTTTGGAGCCCCCCAAAATAAAGTCTAACACTGTTTCCACTGTTTCCCCATCTATTTCCCATGTAGTGATGGGACCAGATGCCATGATCTTCGTTTTCTGAATGTTGAGCTTTAAGCCAACCTTTTCACTTATTGGCTATACTGGGTCTTCATTGATGCTCATGGGCTTTCTCTAGTTGCAGTGAGTATGGGCTACTCTCTAGTTGGGGTCTGAGGGCTTCTCGTTGCAGTGGCTTCTCTTGTTGCGGAGCACAGGCTTCAATAATGGCAGCGCATGGCCTTAGCTGCCCTGAGGCATGTGAGATCTTCCTGAAGCAGGAACTGAACCTGTGTCCCCTGAAGTGGAAGGTGAATTCTTAACCACTGGGCCACCAGGGAAGTCCCACAGGTGCTGTTCTAAGCTTCAACACATGTCACTTAATTTAATCCCCATGACAACCCGATGCGGTAGGCACATTATCCTGCCCATTACCAGTGAGGAGGCTGTGGCACAGGGTGGCTAAGTAACTTACTGGAGGCCACACAGTTTGTAAGCTGGAGAGCTGGGGTTCACACCCAGGCAGTTCCACTCTCAAGTTCATCCTCTGAACTGCCTCTTGGAAGTAGAGGATGTGTGAGAGGATGTGCAATTTATAATTGGCCTAAAAAATTATAATCCAGTGCTACAGACTCTAAGGCTCCCCTCGTGGCTCAGATGATAAAGAAGCTACCTGCAATGCAGGAGACCCGGGTTCAATCCCTGGGTCAGGAAGATCCCCTGGAGAAGGAATGGCAACCCACTCCAGTATTCTTGCCTGGAGAATCCCATGGGCAGAGGAGCCTGGAGGGTTACAGGCCATAGGGTCACAAAGAGTCAGACATGATTGAGCAACTAACACTTGATAGACTCTTAGGAGCTTAAAAATCATAGAATCTTAGCACTATAATAGACCCTGTATTAGAGGATTGTAGCATTTATGGAGGATCCCAGCTAAGAAGGGACTTCAGGAGCCACCTAGTCAAATTTCTTCTTCTCTCCAGTTGGGAAAACAGATCCAGAAAAAAAAAAGGGGGGGGGGTGGACAGAGTTAGGCCTCTTCTAGGGTTAGCACCCAGGGAGAAGACTGCTGGGGGCCCCAGGGAGATACCCGAAGGGGCTGGGAAAGACATTTATTGCAAAGGAGAAGGAAGAGGAAGTGAGGAGGTCACAGCAATCTATGGGAATAACATGCAGCAGCAGTTCTCCAAGTGTGATCCAAGTCCCCGGGGGTCCCCAAGACCTTTGCAGGGGGTCCATGAGGTCAAAACTATTTTCAAAATAATACCAAGACATCATTTGCCCTTTCACACCCTCCTTCTCTGGCAAGTGCTCCGCAGAGTTTTCCAAAGGCTTCCAAATATGTGATGATGTCATCCTTCTGTTGACTGATGTGCTTGTATATTCTTGTGTTTTGAAAATTTGTCTGGGGAACTTCTCTGGCGATCCAGTGGTGAATACCCTGAGATTCCACTGCAGGGGGCTCAGGTTCAATTCCTGGTTGGGGAATCATTAATAAGATCCTTCGTGGTGTGGCCAAAAATGAAAAAAGGAAATCATATTAGTTTTCATTGTGAACACAGTAAATATTGCTGTGTAGACAACCCACATAAAAGAAAGCTTTTTTCAAGTCTCAATAATTTTAAGAACGTAAAAGGGTCCTGGGGCCAATAAATTGGAGAACAATTGCTACACAACAGTAAAAATGAATAAGCCCAACTACGCACAGCAACTGGGCTTCTTCCCTAAAGAACCCACCTGCCAATGCAGGAGATGTGGGTTGGATCCCTGGGTCGGGAAGATCCCCTGGAGAAGGAAATGACAACCCACTCCAGTATTCTTGCCTGGAGAATCCCATGGACAGAGGAGTCTGGCGGGCTACAGTCCTTGGGATTGCAAAGAGTTGGACACAACTTTAGATACTAAACAATGATAAACAACAACACACAGGCATACCTGGGAGACACTGCACATTTGATTCCAGACCGACACGATAAAGTGTATAATGCAATAAAGTGAGTCACATGCATTTTGGGGTTTCTCGGTGCATATAAAAGTTATGTTTAGGACTTCCCTGGCAATCCAGTGGTTAAGACTCCATGCTTCCTCTGCAGGGGCCCAGGTTCCATCTAAGATTCCACATGCCATGCATTTGGGCCAAAATAAACAGAAACATAAAAACAAACACAAACAAGAAAGTTGTGTTTACACTGCACTGTAGTGTACTAAGTATGCAACAGCATTATGTCTTTAAAAACAATTTAGATACCTTAATTTTATCTATTTATTTTTTAAATTTGGCCACATCATTGCAAGTGGGATCTTAGTTCCTCAGCCAGGGATCAAACCTTTGCCCCTTGCAGTGGGAGTTCAGAGGCTTAACCACTGAACTACTGGGGCAAGTCCCTACATACCTTAATCTTAAATTGCTTTATTGCTTAAAAAAATGCCAACCACCATCTGAGCCTTCAGTGAATTATAGCACTAACATCAAATTTCACAGATCATCATAACAAATAAAATAATAATGAAAAGGTTTGAAAAATTACAAGAATTACCAAAATATAACATGAGACACAAAGCAAATTGGAAAAATGGTAGCGATAGATTTGCTTGATACAAGATTGCCACAGACCTTCAGTTCAGTTCAGTTGCTCAGTCCGACTCTTTCAGTCCGACTCAGTTGTGTCCGACTCTTTGCAACCCCATGAATCGCAGCACACCAGGCCTCCCTGTCCATCACCAACTTCCGGAGTTCACTCAGACTCACATCCATCAAGTCAGTGATGCCATCCAGCTGTCTCATCCTCTGTCGTCCCCTTCTCCTCCTGCCTCCAATCCCTCCCAGCATCAGAGTCTTCTCCAGTGAGTCAACTCTTCGCATGAGGTGGTCAAAGTACTGGAGTTTCAGCTTTAGCATCATTCCTTCCAAAGAAATCCCAGGGCTGATCTCCTTCACAATGGACTGGTTGGATCTCCTTGCAGCCCAAGGGACTCTCAAGAGTCTTCTCCAACACCACAGTTCATCAATTCTTCGGCACTCAGCCTTCTTCACAGTCCAACTCTCACATCCATACATGACCACAGGAAAAACCATAGCCTTGACTAGATGGACCTTTGTTGGCAAAGTAATGTCTCTGCTTTTGAATATGCTATCTAGGTTGGTCATAACTTTCCTTCCAAAGAGTAAGCGTCTATTAATTTCATGGCTGCAGTCACCATCTGCAGTGATTTTGGAGCCCAGAAAAATAAAGTCTGACACTGTTTCCCCATCTATTTCCCATGAAGTGATGGGACCAGATGCCATGATCTTCGTTTTCTGAATGTTGAGCTTTAAGCCAACTTTTGCACTCTCCACTTTCACTTTCATCAAAAGGCTTTTTAGTTCCTCTTCACTTTCTGCCATAAGGGTGGTATCATCTGCATATCTGAGGTTATTGATATTTCTCCCAGCAATCTTGATTCCAGCTTGTGTTTCTTCCAGTCCAGTGTTTCTCATTATGTACTCTGCATAGAAGTTAAATAAGCAGGGTGACAATATACAGCCTTGACGTACTCCTTTTCCTATTTGGAACCAGTCTGTTGTTCCACGTCCAGTTCTAACTGTTGCTTCCTGACCTGCATACAGATTTCTCAAGAGGTAGGTCAGGTGGTCTGGTATTCCCATCTCTTTCAGAATTTCCCACAGTTTATTGTGATCCACACAGTCAAAGGCTTTGGCATAGTCAATAAAGCAGAAATAGATGTTTTTCTGGAACTCTTGTTTTTTTGATGATCCTGCGGATGTTGGCAATTTGATCTCTGGTTCGTCTGCCTTTTCTAAAACCAGCTTGAACATCAGGAAGTTCATGTATTGCTGAAGCCTGGCTTGGAGAATTTTGAGCATTACTTTACCAGCGTGTGAGATGAGTGCAATTGTGTGGTAGTTTGAGCATTCTTTGGCATTGCCTTTCTTTGGGATCAGAATGAAAACACCTTTTCCAGTCCTGTGGCCACTGCTGAGTTTTCCAAATTTGCTGGCATATTGAGTGCAGCACTTTCACAACAGACCTTAAGTGCATAAAAAACACAATATCTGCAAAGTGCCATAAAATGAGGCACGCCTGTATCCTTATTGGAGGCGCTGCCTGAAGGTCAGCTCTACTCCACGGCTCTGTCTGCTCCCAACCCCCATGCAGTGAACAGCCTCGGCATCAGCGAAGAGCTGAAGGAGAAACTGCGGGATGTGATGGTGGACCGGCATAAGGTGGCTCTGGGGAAGACCCTGGGAGAGGGTGAGTGTTCCCCACCTCACACACACACACACACACACATCTCCCTGAGCCATGCAGTCCTTCATCTCCCCACCCCTACCCAACCACAGGAAATGCAGTTCCTACAGCGTCCTCTCTGAAGTCAACGGGGGTAGGGAGGGTTTGCCCCCCCATGCATGTCAAAGTCTCTCTCTGGTCCCCCACAGGAGAGTTCGGAGCTGTGATGGAAGGCCAGCTCAACCAGGACGACTCCGTCCTCAAGGTGGCTGTGAAGACCATGAAGAGTGAGTATATACATACATGTGCACACACGTGGGATCCCCATCCCTTAACCTCTGACCCCTCCCCTGTGCCCCTAAGGAGGTAGAAGAACAGGAAAGGTGACAGCAATTTAGCCCAACCCTAGAACTTCAGTGTTTCCAGACAAGAGATTAAGTCCCTGCCAGTTCCTTCAACAGAAGAAACTCAATACGGAGAGATTACTACAAAGGTGCATGGAAAACTGAAGGAACAGCAGGGCGCAGTTAAGACAACCTAGAGATTAGCAGCAGCAAGTGTGTCACTGGAAAAGGCAATGGCACCCCACTCCAGTACTCTTGCCTGGAAAATCCCATGGACAGAGGAGCCTGGTAGGCTGCAGTCCATGGGGTGGCTAAGAATCGGACACGACTGCGCGACTTCACTTTCACTTTTCACTTTCATGCATTGGAGAAGGAAATGGCAACCCACTCCAGTGTTCTTGCCTGAAGAATCCCAGGGACGGGGGAGTCTGGTGGGCTGCTGTCTATGAGGTCACACAGAGTCGGACACCAGTGAAGAGACTTAGCAGCAGCAGTGTGTCACTTCCGCCCCCAGGCCGGAAGGGGAGGAGTTACCAAAGCCCACAGCCAGGGTCCGCTGATGGGATTGAGGCATCATAGAGTTATGGGCTTCCTTGTGGGAGCTTTAAACACAAAAGAGACACAGCCACTACCAAGGAAATATTGGAAGCAGAAAGAGAGAGGGTGAAATGCCCTGATTTCTCTCCTCCTCTCGCCCACCTGACAGTCTACCATCAGTGCTTCCCATTGGCGGGTTCCAACAGGAAACAGCAGGAAAGGGAGCCTTGGGCAATGTAGTTTTCAGGGGCCAGCCCCATGCGATACCTAGCAGAGCAAGAGATGGTCCAGAATGAGGCACACTTGGCTTCATCATTTACTAGCTGGTGGCTCAGATCATAAAGAATCCGCTTGCAATGTAGGAGACCCAGGTTCAATCCCTGGGTTGAGAAGATCCCCTGGAGCAGGGAATGGCAACCCACTCCAGTATTCTTGCCTGGAGAATTCCATGGACAGAGGAACGTGGTGGACTACAGTCCATGGGGTCGCAAAGAGTCGAATACGACTGAGCGACTAACACTTTCACTATGATCTCAGGTAAGTGACTACCTCTCTCTGAGCCTACCATTCCTCACCCAGAAAAAAGTAGCATAGTGTTCCTACCTCCTAGGGTATTATATGTCAGAGCACTTAATGCTGGGCTTGGCACATAGTACACACAGTTAATGTGGACTAAAACCATGTTATCTACATCAGCAGAGAGGGTGAGAGCCAATCCAGTCCAAGCTCACACAGCACAGAAAGGCCAGGGTCAAGCTTTTCCACATAGGGATGAAGCTTAGAGGGTCGTGCTGGAGGGAGGAATGATCGTTTCAGAATCACAAGGGCTAAAAAACTTGGGTTATGGAGTCATCACTCATTCATTCATTCATTATTGACTGCCTTCTGAATACTGGGTTATGTTCCTGACCTGGGTTTGAATCCCAGCTGTGTGATGCTGGGCAAGTAACTTTGCCTCTCTGAGCCAGGGTCCTGAGTTGTAAAATAGGGACAACCGTCTGCATCCTAGGGCTTCTGGGAGTGTGTTAGGAAGCAGCCTAGCACAGAACCCACATGTGGATCCCTGAGCCAGACTGCCTGGATTTGAACTTGGCCTGTTCCTCTTGCAAGCTGTGGCACGTTTCTTAAACATTCTGTGCCTTGTCTCTCCATCCTTCTTGTTGTTCAGTCACTAAATTGTGTCAGACTCTTTGTGACCTCATGAACTGCAGCACACCAGGCTTCCCTGTCCTTCATTATTTCTCTGAGTGTGCTCAAACTCATGTCGAGTCAGTGATGCCATTCAACCATCTCATCCTTCTGTAGCCCCCTTCTCCATCTTTAAAATGGGGGAATAGAAGCTCCTTAGAGGGTTAAATGGGTTAATATGTCAAGTACAGGCTCTGGTACTTACTAGTCATGCTTGATGAAGGAGAAGATGATGATGGTAATAAGGAGGAGGAGGAAAAAGTCCTCCCTCCGCCTCCTCCACCTTCCTCTCTCCCTCCCAGTTGCCATCTGCACAAGGTCGGAGCTGGAGGATTTCCTGAGTGAAGCTGTCTGCATGAAGGAATTCGACCACCCCAACGTCATGAGGCTCATTGGTGAGGGAGGGGCAGATTTAGCGGCCCCTTGCAGGCTGCATCAGAGGGAAGAACCCTCCCTCAGGCACTGGGAAGTTCAAACCTCCAGGCTTCCTCCGCCCACCCTCCCAGAGTGAGCAGGCTCCCCCTTCCTCTCTCCCTCAGCTCGGAATGTGACCTCTGACCTTTCCCAGAAATAGCTGAGGTCCCCAGGAGGGCTGGAGAAACATCCCTGGGAACCAGTGCTGGACATGGCTTCTCTGACGCTTGGTCCCTGCCACCACCACCCCCGCTCCCCAACAGTTTGGAGGCCAGATCTGAGAGGGAGGGGGAGAAACAGAGGTGGGAGTGGGGGTGGTGTCCCCTTCTGCCCACTTCCAGTGACAAGACTGCCTTGGGGGGGCGGGACTCAGGCGTCTGTTTCCAGGGTTCTGAACGAGAGGGCTTCCCGGCGCCTGTGGTCATCTTACCTTTCATGAAACACGGAGACCTACACAGTTTCCTTCTCTATTCCCGGCTCGGGGACCAGCCAGTGGTGAGGGCATTTTATTATCTGGACCACAAGTGTTAAATGAGCACCTACTAGGTACCCGGTAATCTTTCTTTCTTATTTGAAAAAATTGATGTCTATTCTGCGTACACTAAAATATGCACATTTGTTGCACGCAGTTCAGTGAATGTTTTCTTGTGTATAGACCCATGGAAGGGCTTCCCAGGTGGTTCAGTGGTAAAGAATCCGCCTGCCAGTGCAGGAGACGTGGGTTCCATCCCTGGGTTGGGAAGATTCCCTGGAGAAGAAAATGGCAACCGCTCCAGTATTCTTCCCTGTGCAATCTATGGCCAGAGGAGCCTGGTGGGCTACAGTCTATTGGGGTCACAAAGAGTCAAAGATGACTGAGCGACTAAGTACACACACGTGCATTAGGTACCTAGCGCTGCTCAGCCAGTAGGAAGGTGATGGAGACCAAGAGCTTGTTTTTGTGGAGGAGATGTCTGCCAGAGGTGGGGGGACCAGGCAATAAACAAGTTAACAAATGAATAAGCACGATAATTTTTAAGTGCCAGGAAGGAAATAGAGCAGGATGAGTGACAGGGAGGCCAGGCAGTTCGTTTGAGTGAACAGGGAAGGTCTTATGGAGGAGATCGAAGGAGGAGCTAACTGGTGGGAAGTGGGCAATCTGGGAGGATGTGGTCCTGGCAGAGGGCACAGAATGTGCAAAGGCTCAGAAGTGGGAACAAGCATGGCTTGTTGAAAGACCAGAAAGGGGGTTCCCTGCTGGAGCGTATGTCAAGGGCAAGCACAATGGGAGATCAAGACAGGAGAGGAAAGTAGGAGGGGGTGACAAGGGGCTGATATGGAAAGGGGTGGAGTTTAAGTCTCAGAGGCATGTGAAAGCATCACAGGGCAGAGCTAGCAGGGCAGAGGGATGGATTTCTGGGACTCTGCTGATCTCTACCCCGTCATGTCCTGCCCACCCCTGCCCAGTTCCTGCCCACCCAGATGCTGGTGAAGTTCATGGCAGATATTGCCAGTGGCATGGAGTATCTGAGTACCAAGAGATTCATACATCGGGACCTGGCTGCCAGAAATTGCATGTGAGTGCCCAGCCTTCCAGGAATCCCCCTTCTTCAAGGACCCACCCCCACCCCCACCCTCCTTCCCAGGATGGAAGAAGGTGCCCCCTCCCCCCCCCCCCCCACACACCCTTCAGGCAAGTCAGAGCTCAGGGAGTGGAAGAGAGAGATGAGCAGGGAGGTTGGGGCCAGCTTTCTGAACTGAGATCCCACATGTGCTGGAGTGTGCAGAGAACAGGAGAGGGGGCAGGCTCAGGGGGTAGCAGGATGTGAGCAAAAGGGCAGAGGAAACCCAAGGGGGTGGTGACATTTAAGCTTCATCTTTGTCCCCCTCCAAGCTGAGTGTCTTGCCTGGGGCTACACTTTGGCAGTGGCCACACTGGATAAAGAGACCACGCCCCCTGCTGAGTCGTTGCTGCCCAGTTGCTCACTCAGTCGTGTCCCACTCTTTGAAACCCTGTGGACAGCAGCATGCCAGGCTTCCCTGTCCTTCACTATCTCCCAGAGTTTGTTCGAACTTGTGTCCTTTGAGTCGGTGATCCCATCCAACCATCTCATCCTCTGTCTCCTCCTTCTCCTCTTGCTTTCAATCTTTCCCAGCATCAGAGTCTTTTCCAATGAGTCAGCTCTTCGCATCAGGTGACCAAAGTATTGGAGTTTCAGCTTTAGCATCAGTCCTCCCCGTGAATATTCAGGGTTGATTTCCTTTCCAAGGGACAAGCAAAAAATAGCCCAGAACCTGGTCTAAGGGCTATGTGTGTGTGTGTGACACATAAGCTTAGAATATTAGTCTCATTACAATGTTGGACTCAGAAATTGGAGCTGGAGAGGACTTCCCTGGTGGTCCAGTGGCTAGGACTTCACACGCCCAATGCAGGGGGCCTGGGCTTGACCCACTAAGAGTTCACATGCCCCAACTAAAAGATCCTGCATGCCACAACTGAGACCCAGCACTGCCAAAGAATAAGTATTTTAAAAAATATTTAAAAAGAAGTTGGAGTTGGAGAATCAGAGAATCTTCAATAAGATGTGCAAGTCTTCACAAATAGTTTTGATTACCTTCCATGGAATGCACATGTCAGTTTGAGGAGAATTGCTTTTTATACATTTTGGGGTCTTCTCATCCATGATTATGGCATAGCTTTCCAATTTATTTAGGTATTATCCAGCTTCTTTCAGCAAAACTATAATTTTCTTTTTTTCCTGTCCCACTACACAGCATGCAGCATATTGGTTCCCCAACCAGGGATTGCACCAGTGCCCCCTGAAGCAGAAGTGCAGAGTCTTAACGACTGGACCAGGGAATAGCCCACTCCCAATTTTTATTTTGAAAAAATTCCAAATCTACAGAAAAGTTGAAAACGTTGTGCCATGAACACCCATATCTCCTCCTTGTTGAGATTTTGCCACGTTTCTCCTCTTTTCTCCGTCTCTCTCTCCCCACAACCATTTGAAAGTTGCCAAGATGGTGACATTCCACCCCTAAATCTTCAAGAGGTGTCTCCTAGAATAAGGACTTAAGCCTAAACAATCACAATTCTGTTTTCAGACCTAAGAAGATTAACAATAATTCCATAACACAGTCTCCTATCCAATCCATATTCAAATTTTATATATATAAAGTACAAAAACAAACACAAGTAATCCACACACTGTTAGAAGTGAAGATCTCAGTCACCCTACAAGGGGTAATTATACCCTAGGAAGGAAGGTCTGGTAATCTTTCTTTCTTATTAAAAAAAAATTGATGTTTATTCTACATACACTAAAATATACACATTTTATGCGTGCAGTTCAATGAATGTTTACATATTTATAGACACATGGAAGGGCTTCCCAGGTGACCCAGTGGTAAAGAATCTGCCTGTCGATGCAGGAGACTCAGGTTCGATCCCCAGGTTGGGAAGATCCCCTGGAGGAGGAAATAGCAACCCAGGATTCTTGCCTGGGAAATCCCATGGACAGAGGAGCCTGGTGGGCTACAGTCCATGGGGTTGCAAAGAGTTGGACACAACTGATTGAGCATGCACACAGACCCATGGAAACAGCCACCACTAAATCAAGATAAAGAACATTTCTTGGGCCTTCACAGGCTCTCTCCTGCCCTTCCCAGCCACTGCCCTCCAGGGATAACAACTATTCTGTACTTCTGTCACCTGTTCCTAAACGTCATGTAAATGGAATTGCAATTTTGACTCCTCTGTGTCTGGCATCTCTTGCTCAGCGTGAAGTTTTTGATAACAGTCCATGTTCTTGCTCGTATCTGTAGTTCTTGTTCTTTGCTGTATGGTATTCCATTGCACAGCTGCCCCATGATATCCTCTTTCTTAATCTTGGTTCTAGTTACATAGGTGTGTTTGTGAAAATCCAGTGAGCTCTCCACTTAAGATTTGTGCATGTTTTTGTATATATATAGTATACGTCAAAAAAAATTTTTTAAATGGACTCCCCTGGTGGTGCAGTAGCTAAGACTCTATTCTCCCAACACAGGGGCACTGGGTTTGATCCCTGATCAGGGAACTAGATCCCGCATGCTGCAGTGAAGATCTTGAGTGCAGCAACTAAGGCCTAGTGAAGTCAAATAACTATTTAAAATTTTTGTTTTTAAATATCAGAGAATCCAACCCAAGGAGCCTAGGAAGGACCTTAGAATATGCAAAAAGCCAGAGCTGGGAAGGCCCCCTACCAGCCCTTTTCAGACCCACCTTTTACAGAGGGTATAAGAAGTAACATAGTTCCCTCCCAGGTTTGGGGGCTGACCAATCCCCACCCTGAAGCAGGACAGCCAGGGCAGGAGACAGAGACATGTCTGAGAGTGAGGGCAGGCTTCCTGGTGGAGGGGGCAATGCTGTGACCCCATTCCTCTCCCCCAATCTGGGCAGGCTGAACGAGAACATGTCGGTGTGTGTGGCTGACTTTGGGCTCTCCAAGAAGATCTACAACGGGGACTATTACCGTCAGGGACGCATCGCCAAGATGCCAGTCAAGTGGATTGCCATAGAGAGCCTGGCGGACCGTGTCTATACCAGCAAAAGCGATGTGGTACGTGTATCCCGGCAGGAATAGGGAGAGGGTGTGGCCTAATCATCCCACACTGACCCAGGCTACTGGGGACATGAGGGCTTCTCTGAGCAGGGGCCTGTCCACATGGACCGTGTGAGGTGGGCGTCTGTGAACGGTGGTGTGCACATGCTGGGGGGGTGTGCCCACATGGCTATGTGTGCGTGGTGACAGGTTGCTACATGGACTGTGCAGACAGCTCAGGGTGGGAGAGGCAGTGGCAAGCGTATACACATGTATAGCTAGGGTGTGGAGGGTGACCCTAGACCACGTGTCCATGGAGTGTGTAAGTGTGTGCACAGGTGAGCAGGTCTAGGTGTGCACACAAATTGCCTCCATAAGTGTGTACCTGCACCAGAGTGTTTCTGTGACTAGCTCTGATGCACTCACAAAGACATCTGTATACATGTAAGTGTGGGTGTTTCTGTGTGTTGGATGAGGGCGTCTTTGTGCAGGAGAGACCCTCTAATTTTCTCCCTTCTGTCCCCCGACAGTGGTCCTTTGGGGTGACGATGTGGGAGATTGCGACGCGAGGGCAAACCCCATATCCGGGAGTGGAGAACAGCGAGATTTATGACTACCTACGCCAGGGAAACCGCCTGAAGCAGCCCGTGGACTGTCTGGATGGACTGTGAGGACCCTCAGGATTCCCCTCCCCTACCTCATAGGATTCCATCCCCAAACTCTGAGCACCCCACATGGCCCTGACATATCCAAGACCCTCTAAAACCTGCACAGGGGCTTCCCTGGTTGTCCAGTGGTTGGGACTCCAAGCTTCCCCCCTGCAGGGGGCGCAGGTTTGATCCCATGGTCTGGGAACTAGGATCCCACGTGCCACCTGGCATGGCCCCTAAAAGAGAAAAACCTGCACAGAATCCCTCAGACTGTTGAGGAACCTATCTGCCCCTCACCCATGCTCCTCAGAACCACTATTAGCTCGAGAGGTGTGCTAAGTCGCTTCAATCGTGTCCGATGCTTGGCAACCCCATGGACTGTAGCCTGCAAGGTTCCTCTGTCCATGGGATTCTCCAGGCATGAGTGGGTTGCCATGTCTTCCTCCAGGGGGATCTTTCCAACCCACCCAGAGATCAAGCCCACATCTCCTACTGTACCTTGTGTTGGCAGGTGGGTTCTTTACCACTCATGCCACATGGGAAGCCCGAGAGGTATGAATGAACAAAAGGTGCCCTTTCTTCCTTTGCTCTGTGCCAAATTCAGGCTGGATCAGTCTCCTGCCAGGTATCTGTGGGCTGCAGTTCCCATTCCCAAAGAATTCTAATTCCGTCCAGACTCCTGAGCACCCATGCTTCCCCCACATGCTCTTCAACACCCACAACCCTCTTCCAAACCCTTATAATGAACTTCTCCAAACTCTCAGGGCTCCCCTGAGATGTTCTCAGAATCCTTTAGGGTGGTGCTTATCACACTTTGCCATCCCATGAAATACACAGAGAAGAGAACTTGGGGGATAAAGAGAAGATGTTGCTTGGGTCACCAAGGGACAGCCTGGGGCTTCAGACTCAAGTCCTCCTTGGGTGTGCCAAGAGCTGAGGGGAGTAAGAAGAGTGAAAATTTCCATAGAACTTACTAGAAGGCATGGTTTCAGATGCTTTGCATGAAATTAAGTCATTTGGTCCTTACTATAGCCATTTGACGTGGGTTGCCACCATTAGTAGGGCTTCCCAGTTAGCACAGTGGTAAAGAATACACCTGCCAATGCAGGAGACAGTGGTTTGATCCTTGGGTTGGGAAGATCCCCTGGAGAAGGGAATAGCAACCCACTCCACTGCCTGGAAAAACTCCACAGACAGAGGAGCCGGGCCAGCCACAGTGCATCAGGTTGAAGAGTTAGACCCGGCTGAGAAACTGAGCATGCAGACACTCAAGGCACCATTAGTATTCCCCTGTGTAAATGATGTAAAAGAGACCCACATCAAGGGAAGATCATTTGCCAAAGGCTGCATAGCTGGTGTTTTAGTTATCTATATCCCCAAAATCCAGTAGCTTAAAACAACAAGCCTTTTATTACTTCACATGGTTTCTGAATGTCAGGGGTCTGGGAACAGCTTGGCAGGCTGATTCTGAATCAAGGTTTCAGTGAGGTTACAGTCAGATATCAGGGGGGCTACAGTCATCTGAAGGTTGGAACTGGAAGCTGGCTCACTCACATAGCTGTGGCAAGAGGCCTCAGTTCCTTGCCACGTGGAACCCTCCACAGTGCTGCTTGAGCTTCCTCATGACATGGCGGCTGGCTTCCCCCAGATGAGCATCCCAAGAAAAAGAACAAGGAGAAATCCACAATACCTTTTCAACCTAGTCTCAGAAGTCACATACACCATGGAACTTCCCTAACAGTCCAGGGGTAATGACTCTGCACTTCCAGGAGGTATGTGTTCAATAGTTTCCTATGCCACGTGGTATGGCAAAAAAAAAAAAAAAAAAGAAGTCTGACACACACTATCATTGGTACCAAGTCAGAATGCAGTGCTCTATCTTTTGAAGGGAGGAATGTCAAAGAATTTGAGTGTGTGTATATATATATATAATTTATCTTTTGGCTGCACTGGGTCTCCACTTCTGTGCAAAGTCTTTCTCTAGTTGCAGAGAGCAGGCGCTATTCTCTAGTTGTAGCTGCATAGCACGAGCTCTAGGTCATGTGGGCTTCAGTGGTTGTGGCATGTGGGCTTAGTTGCCCCATGGCATGTAGAATCTTCCTGGGCTAGAGACAGAACTTGTGTCTCCTCCATTGGCAGGCAGATCTTAACTACTGGATCACCAGGGAAGTCCTGAGTTTGTATTTTAAACCAATACAGCTTGCAAAACTTTGATGCTATAGTCTGTCCTGAGAAGCCATATTGGGAAGCTTTGCTCTAGCAAAACCTCACCAGAACATCACCCCACACCTAGAAAGATTTCCCAAGACATCTTCCAGCTCCTGAGTGTCTGTTCCAGGACTCCCCTTAGAAACTCTTGCGAATTCCCAAATCCCCACAGGTGCCCCCCTCGAAACTGCTGCAGTTCCCTCCACTCCCATGAAATGCCCCCAAGCTCCCAGGAGGCTCCCTGTCTGAGCCCCTGCTCAGTGTCCCACCCCTCATTCTGCTGCCCTAGGTATGCCCTGATGTCCCGGTGCTGGGAGCTAAACCCCCGGGACCGGCCAAGTTTTGCAGAGCTGCGAGAAGACCTGGAGAATACGCTGAAGGCCCTGCCCCCTGCTCAGGAGCCGGACGAAATCCTCTATGTCAACATGGATGAGGGTGGAGGTCATTCTGAACCACTTGGAGCTGCTGGAGGAGCGGACCCCCCAGCTCAGCCTGACCCTAAGGATTCCTGCAGCTGCCTCACCGCCGCCGAAGTCCATCCTGCCGGCCGCTATGTCCTCTGCCCTTCTACAGCCCCAGGCCCCACCCTGGCTGCTGAAAGGAGCTCCCCAGCACCCCCGGGGCAGGAGGACGGCGCCTGAGACCACCCTCCACCTGGGACTTCCTCTCAGGACCCAAGCTAGGCACTGCCACTGGGGGACCCGCCCCCTACTTTCCCACTCCAGACCTTACCCCCAACCATAGCCCTCTCTTCCTACCTGTTCCACTTCCATCCCAGACAGATCCTCTCCCTTTTCCACACCTTAGTGTCCCCATGAGTAAAAGAAAGGGATTAGACTGAAATCCCTGAGGGCCCTCCCAGGTCTAACATTCCAAGATTCTAGATTCTAAGGTTTAAAGGGTCTATATTCAGAGGTTCTAGGTTTCAGAGCTGAGTCTTTGAGTCTAAAGACTTGGAATTCCAGTCTGTAATTCTAAAGTGCTAAGGTTCTAGACACGGAAGTTCTAAGTCCTACATTCTAAGGCTCTGAGATGCTGTGGCTCTAGATTTTTCTGGTTCTGAGATTCTTCATAAAGCCCATGAAATTTTAGGTTACAAAGCTCTAAGATTCTATTTCTAGAATCTAAGGCTCTGTGATTTTAGATTTTATTTTTCTAGGGTTCTAAGTCCTGAGGGTATAAGATACCAGATCCTACAATTCTAAAAATCCTACAGTTCTAGACATGAAGGTTCTAAGGTCTTATGTTCTAAAATTTGAAGTTCTGAGCCTCTTAGAGTATAACTTTTCTAGTTTTAAGACTCCAGATCATAAGCCGCAAGATTTGATCTTCTCAAGTTCTAAGATTCTAATGATGGTCAGTGACAGAGTCTAAGGCTTTATGATCCTCGAAACCCTTGTTATGAGACTGTGGATCCTAAAGATCTAAAATGCTAGCATCTGCAATTCAAAAGTTCTAACAGTCTAAAGATGGAGGTTCTAAGGTCTAATGTCCTAAGATGTGATATTCTAAGGCTTAGTCTAAGAACCTAGAGTCTCTGTGTCTAAGATTCCAGATCATATGCTCAAGATTCTAGATTATTAAACTCTAAGATTCTAATGTTGTTCTGTTCTGTGTTCCAAGGCATTCTAAATCCTATTGGTCCAAGATTCTGGATCCTCAGCACCTATGGTATAGATATTCCACAGTTAGTGGTGACAAACTGGATGCCAAAGTTCTAATCATTTTTAATTTTTTAACCTCTTAAGTTCTATGCTGCATCTTCTCTTTCTAGGATTTTAGTTAAGGGTCTAGGAATTCATGGTTCTAAGTCTTACAATTCTGGGTTCCAAGATTCACATGTTATAAGATTCTAAAGGTCTAGAATTCCAAAGTAAAATTCTGAGGTTCTAACCTTATAGTTTTATCCTGTGTGACCCTTCCCTTCTTAGCCACCGCTGCTTCCTCTTCCTTTCATGTGGAGGTGTGCCCCCTCAAACCTGTGCAATGCAATAAAGATGCCTCCTTTCCCCAGAGGACAATATCCCTCCTTTGGGGGCCATATTGCCCCCCTGAGCCAGTCCTTTATGCCCCCTGAAGAGAGTGTGAACCCTGGCACCTCCAGTGGGGCTCAGATCACATAAAACTTTGTAACCATACTTCTGTCTCCTCTTGTCTCCACTTGGCTGTCATATGGCCCTTTTCCCAGGCAACTCAGCTTCTGTAAAAAGGAGGGTTTGGTGGGGGTCTTGGAGTTCTCCCCTCACTAAAGAGGGTAGATGTGAACAGATACAAAGACAAAAGGACAGGCAAACAAAGAAAAGCAGACTTGCCAGACTCGACGAAACCCCTAGTGAGAAATAAGCACATAGATACTCACGAGGTCACACAGATTCTCCCTATTTCCCAAAGTAACAGACTCCTTAATTAACAGACAAACTCAAGCACTCTTGGTCACAAATACAGAGACACAAATTCAGACAGAGAAACACAAAGTTACACAGACATGTTTACAAATATGCACTGGCAGGCAGTCAACCAAGAATAAGAAGAAACTTGAGTAACTAAAGTAAAACAGATACAGACACAAATACTCAGACATATAGAGTACCTATAGTTTTTCCTGTGGTCATGTATGGATGTGAGAGCTGGACTGTGAAGAAGGCTGAGCGCCGAAGAATTGATGGTTTTGAACTGTGGTGTTGGAGAAGATTCTTGAGAGTCCCTTGGACTGCAAGGAGATCCAACCAGTCCATTCTGAAGGCGATCAGCCCTGGGATTTCTTTGGAAGGAATGATGCTAAAGCTGAAACTCCAGTACTTTGGCCACCTCATGCAAAGAGTTGACTCATTGGAGAAGACTCTGATGCTGGGAGGGATTGGGGGCAGGAGGAGAAGGGGACGACAGAGGATGAGATGGCTGGATGGCATCACTGACTCGATGGATGTGAGTCTGAGTGACCTCCGGGAGTTGGTGATGGACAGGGAGGCCTGGCGTGCTGTGATTCATGGGATCGCAAAGAGTCGGACACGACGGAGCAACTGAACTGAACTGAGGGGGCTTCCCAGGTGGCACAGTGGTAAAGAATTGCCTGCCAATGCAGGAGGAGCAAGAGATGTGAGTTCCATCCCTGGGTCGGAAAGATCTCTTGGATAAGGAAATGCAACCCAGTCCAGTATTCTTGCCTGAAGAATGCCATGTACAGAGGGAGCGTGGGAGGCTACAGTCCACGGGGTGGCAGAGTTGGACATAACTGAGCACACACACACACACACACAGAGTACTTAAAGGGGACTCACAGACCCAAACGTTCAGAGTCACATAGAAACACAAGCACAGAGTACCTCCGATAACCACGGGCCCACAAAGGGATTCCTGCCAAGACAAGACCACTGTGTTTTGCACGAATCGCAGGCATAAGTTCCTGGGTGTGTCTAGCAGCAGACGGAGGAACCCTTGGCAGCGCCCGGACGCCCCCCAGTGGTAGGTCCTGAGAATGAAAAACAGTTCAATCCGGGCCACAAACTTTTTTAGAACAAATCATTGTGGGAAGCTGGGAGGAGAGAGGAAGTCGGACGTGGGCGAGGGGCGGGGTGTCTGGACTGGAACCTACGGGCCCACGTGAGTGTCTGTCCCGCTTCTGAGTGGGTGCTGTGTGTCTAGGTTGCCGTGGTGTAAGCTTGTAGTGTAACTGTCCTGTGTCTATATCATTTGATCCTGCCTGCTTGTGTCAACCTTAATGGGCACATCTACATCGCAGTTTGGTGTACTATCCCCTGAATGGATGCATCTGATCCTACACACGCCATTTGTTTATGTTGTGTGTGCGCCTTTGTCTAAGTAGAGGTTGTGTATGGCTTTCGTGGATTTTAGATATGGCTCCGTGGGCAGCGGGCATTTGCATTGCGTATCTCGATAGTTAACTTCCAGAAGTTTTGTGTCTTTTGAGTTAGGCGACAGGGTTAGACATTGTAAAACTGTGACGTTTAACAGAGCCTTAACTACAGACCTGTGTTTGAGTTTATCATATTGACGCCAAACAGGCGGATCTACCGAACAGTAATTTATAGAGGATTTGGGTACAGACCCCTGAACTTGAGGTCTTTCCAGAGGGAAAGGCTCTATGATCGCGTGCAGAGCGTCCATTCACGTAAGATACCAACCATAAAGACAGCTCAGCTACGATCGTGGAAGGAGACGCTCGATGAAATGTACTATCAAAGAGAAGAGGGTGCGATTCCCCGTTATAACTTTTCTCCCGCTGTTAGTCTAGCTTTTATTTTCAAACCTTCAGGACTCTGAAGTCAAAGGGTTGCTTTTCTTACAGGCAACTGAGTTTCTTCCAGATTAAGAATAATTTATCTACTTAATCTCGATTTCATATACTTCCTCTACAGCGAAATTTGTAAGGCCGTCCGTAACCAGAATGGCCAATCTGTTTAGGTTTTCCTAAAACGATGCAACTATACTAGCTTTAGTGAGATAAGTCAGTAGCTGAGATTGGTGGACAGATTGTTTTGAAACCGCCCTAACGGCAAGGGGCAGGTCCTTAGTGAATTCATCTCTTTCCGGTTTCTTAAAGGCAATCATGAAAGGAGGAGGGGGGTGGGTCTGCCGACTCTCCATTTGATTGGTTCTGGTGGTTTTACCCGCTTGGACTCCGCTAGGGGCGGGAGATTTAGACCAATCAAGATATGTGTTACAGAGACACTAGTTTGATGAAAGGACCGCGCAGGGAAGGCCGTGCGGCACTCATTCTGAGACCCCATCACTGATTGGCCCAAATCTTTACTCTCTTTTCCTCATTTGACCCTACGGGAGCGGGCGCGCGGGCACTACCCAATCACCGCGCGCCCCTCCTCCCTCCTTTTCCCGCCCTCCCGTTTCGGTCCCGGCATCGACGTAGGCCAACGCTTCCTCCCCGGCAGCTCCTAAGCCCTTTCATTGCTGTTCTTTTGAAAGACGCCCTCTAATTGGTTGAGCCCTTGGGCCCGCGCCCGTTGCTCCTATGAGGTGGCCAATTGGCAACCGTGTTGCATCGGGCCAGGCCACGGAGGAGGGGGAGGCGGCGGCGGCGGCCATTTTGAGCCGCCGCCGCCATTGGAGTGGGGGCCCCCCCCTTTCCCCCTTCGCCCGCTGACAGGAAAGGTTTAAGGGGGACAGAGCCCTGGGAGGCCGGGCCGGGCTCGGGGGCCGCCCCGGGGGCCCGGGCCATGGATGTGCGCCGTCTGAAGGTGAACGAACTTCGCGAGGAGCTGCAGCGCCGCGGCCTGGACACTCGCGGCCTCAAGGCCGAGCTTGCTGAGCGGCTGCAGGCGGCGCTGGAGGCCGAGGAGCCCGACGACGAGCGGGAGCTCGAGGCCGACGACGAACCGGGGCGACCCGGGCACAACAACGAGGAGGTCGAGACCGAGGGGGGCTCCGAGCTGGAGGGGACCGCGCAGCCACCGCCGCCCGGGCTGCAGCCGCACCCGGAGCCCGGCGGCTACTCGGGGCCGGACGGACATTGTGAGAGTGCGCGGGGCGGGGGCCGGGGAGCCCGGACTCCGGGCCGAGGAAGGGCTGTGGGACGCGGGAGTCCGGCGCCTGAGGTCGGGGAGACGGTCTGAGGATCGGGGATACCGCTCCCCGCCGCTGAAAAGGATCGGGGGACAAGGCCCGCGGGACGACCGGAGGGTGGATCCTGGCATTCGGCGCAGGGAAGATACTGGAGTGGGGGCTCTCGTTTTCGCAGATGAGGAAGGTCTGGGGTGGGGGTGTAGAGGATTCCCAAGCTCAGAAACCGGAAACTGGTTTTTGGAACCGAAGACAGTCGGAAGAACAAGGGGATCTCTTTTAGGAGACTGAGATCTTAAAGATGGTGATCTTAAGATTTGGAGCTGGGTAGGCTTGGGAGCCGTGTTTTCAGGGCTGGGACCGTTTTGAGGATGGAGGATCGTGGAGTTTGCTGCTGGATGGGGTACCGGGGAATTCTCATGTTTGTTATTGGGATGGGTTGGTAAGATGGAGTTCCGGTGTCTGGCCAGGGAGGGTCTGACGGACTGCGTTCTAGTGGTTGACTGGGGAGCTTTTAGGGGATGCGAGAGACCACCATGTGTACCATGGGGGACCCCATCAGTGTGAGGACGGCCTGGGGGAGGGTCTCAGATCCAGGGCAGAAAGGCCAGCCTTGAGGCATGGGCAATCTGGGCATTTGGTGCTGGCCATCTGGGGCCCTTTTGGCTGACTTCTAGAGAAAGTATATGGAACATCGATGTCCAGCAGCCGGTGGGGGAGAGAACGCTACTTCACTGGGTGAAGTACCTGGAGGTCTGGAGCTAGGAAGGCATTGGGGACAGATCACGCAGTGGCTCCTGCTGAATGGTCTTAGATTAACAGTATGGAGAAAAAGAGTAGCTGAGGGTGGGTGGGGTAGATAACAAGTTGGTGGAGTTTGAAGTTGAGGGATTATCTAGGGGTAGAGAATCATGCACAAGAAAAGAGTGTGTAGCTGGTGTGTCAAATATAGGAAAGGGAAGAGTGTGTATGATGTGGAGGGCGAAAGAAAACTTGTTGACTTGGCAGGGGGCCTCAGGGTGAAGGGGCAGAGTGTTTCTGGGGCTGAGCATCTCCATGAGAGGGCTCCTCCGTCCTCAGAAGCAGGGTTTTTGTGTGTGTGTGCCTAGGGATTGGAGAGGCCTCAAGGGATGGTTGAGAACCTCTGCATCAGACACTCTGAAGGAGAGGGGATGGAGTAGATCTGTGACTTTCTGAAGGGAAGAGACCCTGGTATGCGAGGAAGTAAATTAAGTTAAAAGCGGGTGGCTTTCTAGCAGGACAGGACATGGTGATCAGAAAAGTTGAAGAGTAAGTAGAAAGAACTCTGGCATCCAGAGTTTGTATTATTTACCTGAAAAAGAGGGTACCCTGTGCTGTGGGACTAAAGAAATGAGGAAAGCAAGAGGATCAGGGAAGAGACTAGATTTGGGGTTGGCACAGGGTATTCACGTGTTTTCCTAGAGTAGGGCAATCTGAGGGTAGATTTGGGGTGGAGGGTGGTTGTCTAGGACTCAGATGCTAGAAGGAGTACTTCCCATTGCAGAGACCTGTCAAGGAAGGAGGAGTGGCCCTGTGCCTGCCTAGAGCAGGCAAGACCCTGGCAGGAATGCCAACGGCTGGAAATGTCTCCAAAGAAAAGTGATATGCTTTACGGCACAGGCTCTAGACTCAGATTTTTGTCTTGGGCAAGTCACTTCACCTCTGAGCTCTGGCTTCCTTGTGTGTAAAATTGGGATATAATTATAGTGCGCCCCTCCCTGCTTGGGGATGAACGAGATTACATGTGTAAGGGGCTTAGCACTGGGCCTGCCTGTTATTAGGAGGTAAATGTTTTAGAGAACAGAGAAGGGCCCCAGAATCATAAGCTTCTCTGGGCGAGGCTTCTTCTGTGAGCACAGGAGAGATTCTCAGAAAGAAAGATATGAGGCTTTTGTGGCAAGAACAACACTGTGCTTAGGGCCTGGAAGAAACGCAATGGTATGAAAGGGCCCCCTGTGTTCTAATTAAGGAGTTTTTCTGTGTCTTCTTTTCTCTGCTACCCATTACAGCAAAATCTTTTGAGCCCCTTTTATGCCCCCCTCCAACCCTTCCTTCAGCCCTGGTAAACAGACCTGTAGCGAACCACGTGATCTGTGTGACTTTCCTCCCTTTGGGCCGCACCTGGTTTGTGCCCAGATACATTTGTCCTCTGAGAAAGGATCCAATCAGTTAGCAAGCAGCAGAATAGTCTCTCCTTCCCCATGGTTCTGCCCCACTGGTCCTGGCACAGCCACTAGTAGGGCCCTGGAGGCATCTTGCAGAGCCTGCCCCTGGGGTGGAGAACCTGCTTGCTACTCAACCTAGGTTTCCAAAGTTCTCTCTGGGTTTGGCTACAGGGTTCTCCTTGAAGGAGTTTCAGGTTTTAGTCCCATCTCTGAGCTTTCTCGTGTGTCGCCCCAACCCCGGGAATGTTTTCTCCATTCTCATCACTGGGTCATCGTCACTTATGTATCCTTTGAGTCCAGGCTTATCTGTTACTTTCTGGGTCCCTGATCTCAGCCCCTGGTACTACTTCAGAGCCCTTAACACAATACAATTTTTGTACTTTCAGATTTGTTTAATGTGTGTCTGTCTGACTAAGCTGAAACTTGTTCTTAGTTACATCCTAGCATGTGGTGTGTAGTATGTACTCCACTCCATGAATAGTTGATATTGTTTTTTTCTTTCTTTTTTGGCTGCACTGCACAACTTGTGGAATCTTAGTTCCCCAGCCAGGGATTAAACCCTGGCCCCAGCAGTGAAAGCACTAAATCGTAACCACAGGAAATTCCCTGATGTTATTATTCTTGCCACCCTTCAGTTGAGTTCCTCCTGGACCCACAAAAACACCTTCCTGAAACACTTCCTGCCTAACTCCAAATATTTTAGGGTTTATCCCTAATGAGTCTGAAGGCCACTATTATCATGACTCCGGTTTTCTTAACAGTTCCTTTCCTTCCTCCCCCATTTCCCCTTCAACTGAGATGATTATCACTTACCTTTACAGCTATTGCAGGATGGAAGAAATTCATAAGGAGAGTTGGCTATGCAGGTGGGAATAGTGAATTGGGTTGGACAGAGGACTGGTTTGTGCTCTGAACAATTTTTAAGGTTGTACCCTAAAGGCAACTCCCTAAGCTTTATACTATGTCAGAGAACAGCTGGGCTGGTAATTTTTAAACTGTGTTCATAGAGTTGCCCCCCACCCTAGTGGGGACTTAGAGGGGAGGTCAAGTTGGACCCCTTCTCCAACTTTCCCATCTCCTTGCTCCAAACAGAGCATTTCTGCTTCATTTGGTTTTATGTGTTAGGATTCTGTAGAACCTAGTTACAGATAGATCTCTAACTTTTGTGGGGCAAGAGGGCCTGTCCTCAGGCAGCTGGGGCCCCTGACTGCCCAGGTGGGTTTCCATCTGAAGGTGTTTTCACATCTTTTAGCCTCTGGAAGACTGATTGTCCACAGTGGGGATGGCATCATTTTGTATTTAAAAGCTACCTCTAGTCCCAAGAAATACCCTTCTAACTGGCCATTTTTTGTTTTAAGATGTCATGGACAATATTACCATGCAGAACCAATTCTATGAGACGCAGGTCATCAAGCAAGAGAACGAGTCAGGCTACGAGAGGAGACCACTGGAAATGGACCAGCAGCAGCAGGCCTATCGCCCAGGTAGGAAAGCACATGTGGTACGTCTCTTTTGAAGGAGATGTAATCTATGTGCGGGTGGCCTTTACCTTCTGCCTACTGCCTGTCTTCCCAGAAACTTTGTATCTTCCTTTTAGGCAATACTTTGGGCTTGGTCACTCTGGCAAGATCTTTCTGAAGGGAGGAACTTAGTCTCTCTCACTCGCAAGTATTAGGATAGGGGAGTCTTCAAGGTATCTGTCATCAGATGTTAGTACCAACATCTTGGAGAGCTTAGACCTGGAGGCCAATATCTGAGTCCTACTTAGAATCTTAGAATGTTGAAGCTAGAAAGGACCTTCGAAATCTAGTCTAGTATTTGCCCTGTTCTGAAGAATATTGTTCCAGGAGATATTGCTAAGGACTTCTCAGAGAAGAGTTCCTTGGCCAAATGCATCTGAAAAATGTGGCATATACCTTGCCACCTCTGGGAGAGTCACTGTGGTCGTTAAAAATGCTGAGAAGTCCTGGATTGGGAAAAACTCTGTGTCACATTGTTTAAACGCAGCATTTCCCAAATATGTAAATGTGTCTTTGTAGAACAAAGTTTTCTACAGTACAAGCTTGGAAAGCACAATTATAATGTAGATCTCTCCCCATTTTACAGATGGGGGAGGTCGAGGGCTAGGGTTGGATCCAGGAAATTAAATTGGCTTCTGGGCCACTGCTCTTGGTTGATAAGCAGCACTGCTTACCTAGTTTTTGGGAAGCGGAGTCCTACTGCTCAGTAACGACAGAGCCAGGACTGACTCCCAGTCTTGTGCTCCTTTCACTGTGCTGTGGTCCCAGTGCCTTTTCGTAGTCAGTCTAGTTGGTTCTGTCTGATTCCATTCTGGTTCACCGACAAAGTAAAATCCCCAGACATTTCTTGAGAGTGGCTCAGGATTTTAATGAATGTAGGTTACAAACTGTAGATTTGTGTCAGGCTCTGTGAGACTTGTGGGATCATTTGGCCCAAGGAGACTGTTTTCTGTGCAGACATTTATCAGGGCCTCCCATGAGCCCAGTGCTGTGATGGGAACCAAGGAAGCTCTGTCCGTGTGGGTGAGCACCATCTCTGCCCTAGTGAACGAGGAGCCTTCTCTGAGATTTTGTCTGTGTGCCAGAGCCAGGGAGTGCTCCAAGGTGGTGTTGAGTTGAATGCTGAAGTGTGTAGATGTGATGTGAGTGACCCACAGCATCCGTAGATGAGGTGAGTCCGAACCCACAGTTTGCTCTCAGCGGGCACGGATTCTTGGAATCTGCCTGAGCCTGGGGCATTCCTGTGGTCCACAGCGTGTTATCCCATCCTGACTTCCTGTTTGTGAGGTGATTTAATAAGGCCATCCCACCTGTGGGCTGGCTTTCATGCAGACCCTCCCTTCTAGAGCGCTTCTGGGCTTTGTAATAGTGATTAAAGCCCATGGAGTTAGGTGGGGGACCACAGCACTGCTGAACTGACTTTCCCTTCCATTGCTAGACTGAAGAAGCTCTGTAAGAATTGAAGTGAAGAGATTCTTTGGGAGAAGAAATTAAAGAATGCAGAATTGTGAAATGGTAGAAGGCTTTTAGGGCTCCCTCCTACTTGGTGCATGCGATGGTAGCTCCCAATTTTCCCAACTTTACTTTGCCTTTGGCAAGGTAGCCCAGACAGTCATTTGCCTTTGAGTAGGGCCTTAGAGAGCTTCTCCTTGTTTAGTGCTGAAGTCCCCTCTCCTCCCCACGAAGCCTGAGAATTACCTGACTGACATCTCTCACCCTATCAACTGCTGGTGCTGCTGGGCCTGGATGGTCATCCCCAGCCTTGCTTTATTCTGTCCCTGTCCTCCAGTACAGCCTTTTGGGTTCCCTCAGCAGGCTTCCACTGAACCTAGCAAGAGCCTGTGCCCAGACCTTCATCACCATAGTCAGGATCCTGCCATTATCTCCTGAAGTAGAGGGGACCAGAAGAGTGATAACTGAAGAGTTTCTGAGTGTCTTAACCATCTGGATTTGTCCTGACTGTAGAAGTGAAGACAGAGATGAAGCAAGAAGCACCCACCAGCTTCCTCCCACCCGAAGCATCTCAACACAAACCAGACAGACAGCAATTCCAGAGTCGCAAGAGGCCTTATGAAGAAAACCGGGGACGGGGGTATTTTGAGCACCGAGAGGATAGGAGGTGGGTCTGTGAGGCAGTGGTCATCCTTTTTCCAATAGGTCTCAATGTCTGTAACCCAGTGCCCACCGGGGTCTTTTTACTAGCCAAGAGGGCTAGCTGAGGTCTCCTTGCCCTCTCACTCTCCCCCAGTTCTTCCTATACCCACTACACATTCAACTTTGCTAAACTTCTGATCCTTCCCTCAGTTTCTCTCTTCCCATTACTTGAAGGATGAAGTTCAAACACCTTGCCATTCACATGTGAGATGCCAGCCTGCCTTTTTAGTCCTTTGCCCCACTGCCCTGCATATGACCTGACCTGAGCATAGGATAGACTAAGGTCATCCAGACTGTCCCAAGGAGGACCCTACACATTGGACTCCACACTTCTACCTTATTCCCATATGTTGGAAACCACCAGTATTTTCACATAGTCCGTTTTAGTATTTTGATCGGAATAAATTTCGTTCATAATATAGGACACTTTTAAAAGAGAAGAAGACAAAAATGGGTCATTGCAAATCCTTTCAGATGTGGAGTTTTAGGAAGCCTGGAATAAGGACAGATTATAATAACAGATTTATCTAAATTCTTACAGATTGCCCTTCCTGGCCCAGTACCCTCTGGGCTACTGTAACCTCCCATCAGTAGCAGAGTTCAGTGTGAAGGCAGTGCTTAGCATGTAGAGGGGTGGATCAGAATCCGAGGGTGTGAGAGAGTGGTATTTTTCAAAGAGTTCTCTAGAAGATTCTCATGGCCCTCTTCAGCAGAGCATACCCTTTCCAGTCCCTGATGCCGCCCTGGTAGTTAATAGTCATTGCTCTCATTGCAAGGATGTAGGGTCCCAGAGTTCTTTTGCTAACTTCTGTGGGAGGAACTTGAAATCCAGGAAGCAGCTTGGAGGCCACCTGTAAATTCCAGCAGAAACTTGAGGTCCCTCTTCCCTTGTTCTTCTGTTCTCCTGTGACTGATACCTCTTTATGACGCAGGGGCGATCTCCTCAGCCTCCGGCTGAAGAGGATGAAGATGACTTTGATGACACCCTTGTGGCCATTGACACATGTGAGTCCTTGGAATGCCTGTTTGATACTGTCTTCAGTCAGTGTAAGGAAACTGCCTTTACCTTCACAAAATCCCCACCCGGCACCATCCAGAGCAGTTAGTTCAGACGTGAGAACTAGCAGAGCCCTGGAGTCAGGGTGTTGGTTTGGAGACAGAAGATTTACTTTAGCTCTATCTGTGAGATTTGGTCAAGTCATTCTACTTCTCCACGCTTCTCTTCAGAGAGGAAGAATCCTGCTCTTATACCTCAGGGGACTTTCAGTGACATTCATCAGAGAGCAAGTTGGAAAACCCTGAACACCCTGTAAAGTTGTCATCTAATCAAGAAGGGAACCTGAGTGCTGCTGGGGAAACTTAACTCTTTGACGGCCATTTCCCCAGTTTCCATTTGCTGCTCACGTTCCTGGTGAAACCAATGCTGCCTTGTCCCCTCAGGCATTAACCTGGCCTGCCCTGCTCTCTGTCTATCAGTTCGGTTTTGTTTCCTGGAGATAAGTGACTTCCCCCTTGACCGTGCATCTAAATACTGGGGGAACGAATGTAGAGGTCCTGTCCCTCCTCAGGCCTCCTCAGATAAACTCTTAAGTGGTAGAGCCTGTGAATCTGAATTTTTGAACACACCCAGAAGCCCAGTCAAGTCTGAGGACTGCACTTTTCAACAGAGCAGAAAATTAACAGCAGTTCATTCGTATACTTGTTTACATAGCTCATGTTTATTAACCAGTGGCTACATTTTTTAAAAGAGGTAAAGACAACTTGTATACAGTCCCTTTTATCACAGGATCTTAAGGATTCAGAGTAAAACGGAGTGTTAATTTTTTAAGTATTGGGTGGCAGTGGTTCATGAAGCAGCATCTGATTAAATGCCAAATGTACAGACCAGCCTTTAGAGAAAGGAGAGAGCCTACTGGACGAGACAGACAGGAAAGACTTTCCCGGAGACATGGGTGGCTCCTGGCAGAGTGAGGGGAGTCTGAGCAGTGGAGTCCTCGGCCCACGCGAGGAGCTGGGAGCCTGTGGCGCACCTTACCGTGGTCCTGGGTGGCAGGTGTGGATCAGGGTCAGCTGTTGGTGCCGCTCTTGGCGGCACACTGATAGAGTTAGCATGGGAGATGGTTGAAGTTTATAGTGTTGGGAGTTAATCTTTTCTAAATTCTAAAATCACTTGAGACTCTAACCTTTGAAATTCTAGAATCACTTGAAAAGATATCGACCCTCTCCCTAGCAAGTGTGCATGCTAAGTCACTTGAGTTGTGTCCAACTCTTTGTGACCCTAAGGACTGTAGCCCACCAGGCTCCTCACTCCATGGGATTCTCCAAGCTAGAATACTGGAGTGGATTGCCATGCCCTCCTCCAGGGGATCTTCCAGTCCCAGAGATTGAATCCACCTCTCTTATGTCTCCTGCACTGGCAGGCGGGTTCTTCACCACTAGCCCCATTAGAGAGACATGTGTGTATTATTTGCAGGAGCCCCCTTGAGAGCCATCCTTGGACCCCAGCCAGGTGAAGAACCTTAGTTCCTCTATGGAGTGGCAGCTTTCATCCTGTGCAGTCCAGTTTGCAGTATTGCAGGGCCTTTGTGCTAAAAGAGAGAATGGTTAGGTGGTGTGGCTGGTTTCTCGTGAACCTGTCCCTACACCGTGTCAGCTTGTGTACTTTTGGTTAACACTCTTAGGAAACTTAGCTCTGCCTGTCCCTCTGCTGCTGCTGCTAAGTCACTTCAGGCATGTCCAGCTCTGTGCGACCCCATAGACACCAGCCCACCAGGCTCCCCCCATCCCTGGGGTTCTCCAGGCAAGAGTACTCAAGTGGGGTGCCATTGCCTTCTCCCGCCTGTCCTCTGGGGACCATTAAAACATCAGCCAACTACAGGCTTTTTACTCCACAGACAACTGCGACCTCCACTTCAAGGTGGCCCGAGACCGGAGTAGTGGCTACCCGCTCACAATTGAAGGTTTTGCATACCTGTGGTCAGGAGCCCGTGCCAGCTACGGGGTCAGAAGGGGCCGTGTGTGCTTTGAGATGAAGGTAAGTGGGAGCAGCAGAGGAATGGGGACAGAAAGCAGGTCCATCCTTGGTCAGAGCCATGATTGCAAAAGAAATTTGATTGAACATGAATTTTATGTTCAGGCCAAAGAAAAAGTAAAATGAATTCAAGAGTACTGTCATTGCTAAATATTATATGGGGAAAGCAGGGTGACCGTATGTTGCTTCATTAAGCGGATTTTTTCCTTGATGGGGTTTGACCTAGGTGCTGTATAGCCAGCCATTCAAGGGTGACGTGTTTGTAGAGCTGGGGAGAGGAGTTGTTTGGAAAAACAGTGAGCTGGAAAGAATTGGCCCTGGCCAGTTAAAGGGAGGCCAGGTGAGAGTAGGGCAAAGTAGGGTTCTGCTATCCAGATATCCTCTACCATTCTCTCTCCACAGTTCCATGTCAAAGTGTATTTACGAAAATAATACCTGGTCATGTTTAGTAAAAGATCAGAGAGCACAGAAGAGTAAAAACCAGAGTTATACTCATATCCTCCCAGCCCCATCCTACCCTCTAGAGATACTTTATGTGTTAACAGTTTCTTGTGTATCCTTTGTATATCCAAACTTATTTATGATAGCTAATATCTATAGAATACCTTGCATGTGCTAGGTACAGTGCCAAGTTCTTTCTATGGATATATCCATTAATCTTCACAGTCTCATCACAAAATATGTACTGTTGTCCCCCGTTTTTCAGAGGTGGAAACTAAGACCAAGGGTTATCGTATTTGACTAAGACACTTGATTCTAAGTTGCACATTGTTTTGTGTGCATAGAGAAACTGCCGATTATACTAACATAGTGCTTTCAGACATCAGTTGTAAGACATATACTGACTCTGGAGATATTAAAATGTGAAAATCGTGTGTCCAAAAGTCAATTACTAGAGTAGCTTTCTAAAAGCCACAAACTAATAAGATAAATATTGGTTGTTAGATAATTAACTGCTAATTAAAAGTTAAGTCAGAAGGTGCCTTTTATTTTTTCTGCTCCTGTTACTTAATACTATATATCTTGAACGTTTTTCCGTACCAGTGTATTAGCCCTGCTTCATTCATTTTAACAGCTGTATCATTCTGTGGCATGGATGTGCCTTAATGTGACTGGTACTTTGCAGGTGGTTTTTTCTTCCTTCCTCATCCCTCCCTTCCTTCCTTTTCAACATAAAGACCACCACACTGCATTTTGTGTGTGTGTATATATCTCTAGGATAGACTGAAAGTTGAATTGGCTGGTTATAGAGCATGTGCATTTGCTGTTAATAATGAGAGTGTTAAATTGTCCTCTAAAGACATTATATCAATTTATGTGTTCACACCAAATGTTGTGAGAGTCCCTGTTTGCCTTGTCAGTCAGTTCAGTTGCTCAGCTGTGTCCGACTCTTTGCAACCCCATGAATCGCAGCACACCAGGCCTCCCTGTCCATCACCAACTCCCGAGTTCACTCACTCAAGTCCATTGAGTCAGTGATGCCATCCAGCCATCTCATCCTCTGTCGTCCCCTTCTCCTGCCCCCAATCCCTCCCAGCATCAGTCTTTTCCAATGAGTCAACTCTTCACATGAGGTGGCCAAAGTACTGGAGTTTCAGCTTTAGCATCATTCCTTCCAAAGAAATCCCAGGGCTGATCTCCTTCAGAATGGATTGGTTGGATCTCCTTGTAGTCCAAGTATTAAAACTAAAAAAATAACTATTTTTAAAATTCCCATCTCTGTGGCCCTGAACTCTCCTGAGCCCTCTGGAGGCCCTGGTTTCGGTATAGCTGGCCCTTCAGAAGCTCAGATACATGATCCGCAGCCACAGAAGTCATTCCTGTTTTTTTAACATCTGTGCACTTCCCACCTGTATTGCCTCCTAAACTGTCAGCCTCCAGAGAATCAATTCTGAGCCTTCTTTTTCTCCGTCCCAGATCAATGAAGAAATCTCTGTGAAGCACCTTCCGTCTACAGAGCCCGACCCACACGTGGTCCGCATTGGTTGGTCCCTGGACTCTTGCAGCACTCAGCTAGGTAAGGGAGGTCAGCCAAGCAATCCAGAGAGTAGTGCGGGTGCCTTGATCGCTGGATTCTCAGGCTTCCTCAGCTTTTCTCTCCCGCATTGGACCCAGAATAGAACTGCCCTGGGGTGGAATAGACACAGGGATTAGGTTTGTGGGGCTGCCTAGCTTTAGACTACAGGATTCAACTGGAAGGACCACAGTCATACAGCAACTTTTCTACACAAAATTTATCCTTCATCTTTAAGAACAGGGTCCAAAGTTCTCTTCAGAAAACTTCCCTTTTAAAAAAATAAAAAGACCAGTTATCTCTTGTTCTCAAACCATGGTGAAAGTAATAAGGTCCTCAAGTTCCATTGAGTTCTGTCTGGAATCTTCTGTCCAGAGCCTAACCCAGAGTAAAAGAGAAAGACCAGTGGGGCCAGGGCTGGCTGGTGGAAAGAGGCAGGGAGTGGCTGTCTTGAGAGGTTTTGAATTTTCACAGATTCCCGAGGCTCTAATGACCTCCTGGCCCCAGGTGACTGATTTCAGTGACCAATGGTGAGATTTTCTTTCTTGATCATGTAAACATTCTAATTGTGAAAATAATGTCTGCTCCTTGTGAAAATTCAGGCCGTTACAAAGAAGGGGAAATGAAAATCCTTCTAAACCTGTGGTTATCAGTGTAACATTTTCATCTGCATTCTTCGAGACAGTTTCTTTGTCCTTTGTGTATCTCAAGTGGGATGTTATAGAACTTTTTTGTAGCCTGACTGCTTGTTCCCACTTAATGTTGATGGTTATATTTTTGTAAATAAGTGTACGTTTTTTGACCACTGCATAATTTTTCATTTTATAATTGTATTTATTACCTTTTTATAAATGTATTGGGTCATTTATGTTGATTATAAATTTTTATAGTAAAACATTTGAGCTCTCCTTGTATGTAATTAGTCTGAGCCTTAAAAGTAGAAATGGTAGGTTAAAAGCAGTGTAGTTTTCATTTTGATGTGTATTAGCAGTTTTATTTAAGATTCATATGTCATCATCTGCTTTTATCTTTGTTTCAGTTTTAAGATGTAAATGGAGAACAGTTGATACAGATAAAGATCCAAAGCCCAGAACAGTCAAGCATATGTCCAGGTTACACAGCTGATTCAGGCCAGAGCTGGGCCTGGAATTCATGCTTGTTGGCACCTGCTTTACTGGCAGAACTTAGGTTTCTGGCCTAATATCTCTGTAACTCAGATGTCAGTCAGGGTCCTTTGGGTCTCAAGTCATCTTGCTTCAGAACCCAGTTGTGTAGCCTGAGGAAATCAGTACCTTTCCTATGGGTTAGACCTCATGGTCTGCAGAAGCAAAACCCCTTTACTGATTTCTGACCAAAACTCATTGACACCAAAAACAGACACTGTTAGGAGACTTAATGTTGAATGTCACAAGGAAGAAATGTGCCTTAGTGTACAGCCATCCTCCATCCCAGCTTTTCTCTTTCCTCCACCCTTTTTCCCCAGTTCTCCCTTTCTGTTCAAAGCAGTTCAGGTCAGCTCCAACTCTCGGACTTAACACCTAAAGCCATCAAACCCCTCAGAAACTCTGCATGATGAAGAGCTTCCTTTCAATGGAAGCTTTCTTACCTCCTCCCCCAAAAGCACCTGATTAGTTAAACAAATTAGGCAAAGAAAATGTTTCTTTTATTTGTTTTAATTTAAAACTTTGTAACAGCCATAAAGGCCGTTGTGACCATCACAGGTCTAACCTGCCTTTGCCTGTTTCTTCCCTCAGGTGAAGAGCCTTTCTCCTATGGCTACGGAGGCACTGGGAAGAAGTCCACCAATAGCCGCTTTGAAAACTATGGAGACAAGTTTGCAGAGAATGATGTAATTGGCTGCTTTGCGGTGAGTGCTGGCAGCCCGTGGGAGTTAGCAGAACCAAATGTTGGTCCTCTGAGGTCAACCTGCAACATCTTTTTCAGAATACCTTTGTCCACCGTCTGCCCTTTGTCCAGCCACTCTCACCATACCTCTGTTTCTCTTTGACACACTGAAATGTTTGTGGTCATTTTGTGCAAAATTCTGCCATTCTTCCTGCTCTGGTCTTTTGTGCAAAGTTTTCAGATGGCATCCTGAAGATGTTTGGGGATGTCAGACATTCACAATTTCTAGATACCAGAGTGACATTTCCTAAGCAAACTAAGGAATTACTTCCCTTTGCTGTGGAATAGTCTGCATGCGCAGGTGCTCAATTGTGTCCGAATCTTTTCAAGCCCATGGACTGTAGCCTGCCAGGCTCCTCTATCCATGGAATTTTCTCCAAGAATACTGGAGCAGGTTGCCATTTCCTTCTTCAGGGAATCTTCCTGATCCAGGGATCAAACCCTTGTCTTTTGTGTCTCCTGCATTGACAGTCGGATTCTTCACCACCAGCACCACCTGGGAAGCCCATGAAATAGCCTGTCTGTTCTCAAGTGCAGTGGTGTTGGCTCTTGCCCCCACTTTAGCATCATCTCATCCCAGAACTTCTCCATTCCTTCACCTCATTGGTTTAGCCAGGCTTCCAGCAGTGCATTGCCTTTTAGGAGGAGGATGCTGCTGCTGCTGCTGCTAAGTCGCTTCAGTCGTGTCCAACTCTGTGCGACCCCATAGACAGCAGCCCACCAGGCTCCCCCATCCCTGGGATTCTCCAGGCAAGAACACTGGAGTGGGTTGCCATTTCCTTCTCCAATGCATGAAAGTGAAAGGGGAAAGTGAAGTCACTCAGTTGTGTCCGAATCTTAGTGACCCCATGGATTGCAGCCCACCAGGCTCCTCCATCCATGGGATTTTCCAGGCAAGAGTACTGGAGTGGGGTGCCATTGCCTTCTTGGGGTGGATGCAAAACAGAACAAGGTAGGAGAAACCTGAACTGCTGCTGAACTTTAGTTCCTAAGAGCAGTAACCAGCACTCAGAGATGTAGAGTGTGACTGATGGTTCTGGGGCCAGAATCTCTAGGCACAGACCCTGCTTTTCAACTCACAGCCCTGGACAGCCTGCCCTCCCTGTGTTTCAGTTTCCTCTCAGTGAGAATTCTCACACCTACCTCAGAATTTCATGTGGTGTCATTAAGGTAAACCATTAGAAGCACTTACAACAGTGTCTGGCAGAGAATGAATGCTCAGGAAATACTCTTTAACACTGTGATCGTTGGAAGTTAAATGTTTGTAAAAATATGCCATGAAGCCCCAGGGAGAGTGGTTAACCAGGTGGATGCTTCCTCTTCGCCTTCTTCCCGCTCCCTTCTCTCCCTCATATTTATACACACGGTACTCTTTTTCTTTCTTTCTGTCTTTTTTTCTCCCCTCTTTGAAAGAATTTCCAATTTAAAGAAAAGCCATAGAATTCTCATAGAACCTTGTCCAGATTCTAATGTTTGCTTTACCATTTTTCTCAAATATATGCTCACTGACTCGATGAATGTGAGTCTGAGTGACCTCCGAGAGCTGGTGATGGATAGGGAGGCCTGGCGTGCTGCAGTTCATGGGGTCGCAAAGAGTCGGACACGACTGAGCGACTGATCTGATCTGATATATGATTTTTATCTGACCTATTTGAGAGTAAGATGCCTACTTTCTGTCTTTATTCCTTAATACTTTAGCATGCATTTCTTAAGAATAAAGCTATTGTCTTAATGACAGTAATCAAATTTAATGTTGATTTAATGCTATTATCTACTCCACAGTCCATGGTTAAGTTTTGTCAGCTGTCCCAACAGTATCCTTTAGAGCAGTTTGGTTTGTAGTTCAGGATCCAGTCCAGGATCACTGATTGCATTTTCTTGTCATGTCTTTTTAGTCTAAAACAATTTCTCATTCTTTTGTCAGTTATGAGCTCATTATCTTTTTAATAAAAAGCATGTTTTCTTGCTTCCCTAGTGGCTCAGAGGATAAAGCGTCTGCCTGCAATGCACGAGACCAGGGTTCGATCCCTGAGTTGGAAAGATCCCCTGGAGAAGGAAATGGCAACCCACTCCAGTATTCTTGCCTAGAGAATCCCATGGACAGAGGAGCCTGGTGGGCTACAGTCCACGGGGTCACAAAGAGTCGGACACGACTGAGTGACTTCACACACACACACACACACACACACGTTTTCTTGAATAAAAATTAACCATGTTTATATTCTGCACACTGTTCCAAACCTCGCATTTTTTTCAATTTAACAGTAAATCTCAGCTATCTTTCCCGTCTACACAGAAAGTATAAATCTAGCTCAATTTAAAACACTGTTGGATAGTTAATAAATTCTTATGGATTTCAAAAATATCCAGACATACAGAAAAGTATACAGTATAAAGTCTTCTTCAGACCCTTCCCCTCCACCCATGGTTCACATATACCCTCCCCTACACATGAGCTTGCTGGTACTCAGCATTTCTTTATCAGAATACAGGAAAGGTGTTGTTATTTTTCTTTTCTACACAAAAGGTAGCATATTACACATGTTATTCTGTATCTGTCTTTGTTTAACTATATATCTTAGAGGTTTTTTAAATATCATTACCTAGAGGACTTCTTTGTTCTTTTATATAGTCTGCAGTCATTGTGTTGATCTACCATATTTATATAATCAGTCCTCTGTTAATAGACATTTGGTTAATTTCTCATCATTTAGTGGCTTCCTAGTATTCTAATGTAGGTGTCAGTTTCCCCTGGTGGACCTGAAAGTTATTTCTTGGAACAGTTGATGCTGCAGTGATAGCTTATCATTTCCCACTGACCAGAGTATCTTGGAGGGCTTTTCATGTTCTCATTCATGGACGTCCTGTGTGATTTAGTCTCCCACTTCCCCACTGGAGCACATTTAGCGGTATTGGAGTGAACAGTTTGCATATTCTTGCATTCTTGTGGGCATACGGTTGTAGGATATATGCTACTGAAAGCATAAATTCTGAGTCAGAGGTGTAGTTTTAATTTTTATAGCTACCGTCAAGACTGTACTCCCAACTCCAGAGAGGTTGTAGCAGTTTAATGTGTTGTCAGTGTGTGAGTGTGTTCCGCAAGCTCTCATTCGGGTGTGACATTCTGAGTGTGTGGCACTTGGGAACTTTGTGCCTTGACTCTTGCTTCAACCAGTTCATCTTTACTTCTGTTTTTTAAGATTCTGTGTTCAGTTTCCTTTGTTTAAAGGATCAGTTCAGTTTAGTTGCTCAGTCACGTCCGACTCTGCGACCCCATGGATTGCAGCACACCAGGCCTCCCTGTCCATCGCCAACTCCCTGAGTTTACTCAAATGAGTCAGTTCTTCACATCAGGTGGCCAAAGTATTGGAGTTTCAGCTTCAGCATCAGTCCTTCAAATGAATATTCAGAACTGATCTCCTTTAGAATGGACTGGTTGGATCTCCAGTTGCAGTCCAAGAGACTCTCAAGAGTCTTCTCCAACACCACAGTTCAAAAGCATCAGTTCTTCGGCCCTCAGCTTTCTTTATAGTCCAACTCTCACATCCATACATGACTACTGGAAAAACCATAGCCTTGACTAGATGGACCTTTATTGGCAAAGTAATGTCTTTACTTTTTAATACGCTGTCTAGGTTGGTCATAACTCTCCTTCCAAGGAGCAAGCATCTTTTAATTTCATGGCTGCAGTAACCATCTGCAGTGATTTTGGAGCCCCCAAAAATAAAGTCTGACACTGTTTCCACTGTGTTCCACTGTTTCCCCATCTATTTGCCATGAAGTGGTGGCATCACTTTAAAAGATTCAGAGCTCAGAGTTAAGAAGGGGTGTGAAAGATCAGTGACCTGAAGGGGAACTAGTGGGGAGGACATTGGTGTTAGAGCTTGAGTTCTCAGCACTCACAAACCAGGGCCAGATGACCTTCCAGGTCGAGAGGACAGGATAGCTCACTTCAGCACACCATAAGGAGTAAAATACTCGGCGCCTTGGGGACAGCACAAAGAGGTATGAGAGGCGAGGCTGTGAAACACACACTTTGAACAGCGCCAGGCTAGGACTTTGGGTCCTTAGGCCCTAGAGTGGCACCCAGGGACATTTTAGCAGAGGTGACACAATTACGCTTGCCTCCTTGACTGCTGGCCCTATTGTGCTGGATTTGTCCGTTGAGGGTGCTGGTTTCCGTACAGGGAGGTAAGTTCCTGTAGTGAAGCTGGTGGACATAAGAAAGGTTAGCCCTTGCCATGTTCATTTCCACAACAGAGCAAAAGTGACCTGGGCGATTCTTGCTCAGGTGAGAAGATATGGGAGGGACCATCCTGTAGGGATTGAGGCAGGATTTAGTCCAGCAGAAGTCTGTGTGTCTGCCCTGCGTGATCGCTACCTGTATGGGCGCTTACAGACACAAAGGACCATGTAGAACTATGCCCTGTGACCACTGAGGAGGGTGGCGAGGAGGCTTCTTGGGAGAAGGGGGCTTTCATAGCTGCTCAAAGGCAAGTCCCAAGGTGGTCTCTGCATGCAAGAGGGGAAGCGATACCACTCAGCCTTTGCTCCCATCTGCTTACGACCCCAAAGGTTAGTTATTAACCTTTGCTCTGCAGCTGAGTGATCTTTGTGAAGCACAGTTTTGACCAGGCAGTTCTGCTCTTAGGAACAAGTCAGGGACTCTGCTCTGCTGCCATCAGCAGGAATCTAAACTTCCCCGCCCCGACGCTTCAGTCCAGAGCAGTGTCTGGCATCGGGGAGTGAGACCACCCACTTGTGCTCTCACTGTAGGAAATAAATTAACTTGTTTAGTCCTTAGCACAATTCTGCTGTATTGTGCAATCTTTTTTGATAAGGAAACTGAAGATGTAGTAAATGGTAGAACTAAAGCCGTCTACCTTCCAAAACAGGATCTTGACACTAAACCTCAGCTGATCAGTCAGGACTCAGTGAATTGTTGAATTAATGAATATGGTCCCTTCCAGCTGTCTGGCTGTACCTGAAGTCACCATCTCCCAGTTCTTTATGCTTCAGCCAGTCTGACCCTGTGTCCTCTCACTGCCAGATTTATACATAAGAACTTCTCTTTAGGACTATCTTCTCTCACCCCAAACTTGGCTCGCTCCCTTTTATTGTTCAGAACTTGGCTTATAGGTTCCTCTTCAGAGAATCTTGATCCTGCATGGGTGTTCTCACTGAATTAGGATAATGTCCTTGTCTGGTTCCCCACTAGGCTCTGAACTCTTGTCAGGCTCAGATGACTAGAATATGCATCAAGAAGAGCAGGAACTCAGGGAGCATGTGTTGAACATACGTAAATGGATGCACTTGTGGAGCCTGGCTTGACTTAACAGGCCCTGCTGTGAATTTCTTTTCATCCATTATCTTGTGGGAGTTGAAAATGGACAGGACAGCTTCCACTCCATCTCAGGCTAGGCACAAGATTTAAATACTTGGAACTTCCTAAAATTACACACTTCACATCCACTTCTGGGTTATGGCTAAAGAGGGCCTTGGGCTGCATATGGTCTGAGCCATTCCTTGGGGCTGGCGGACACATCTATATGTTGAGGAGGGTTGCAGTTGAATCTGGGGCGCAAGCTGTTTCCACCTCTTATATCTGCTCCCTGACTCATGGTTCCTGGTACCTTACGCAGAGCATTGGAACTTAGCTTTCTTTGGCTTTTTTCCCCTAGGACTTTGAATGTGGAAATGACGTAGAACTTTCCTTCACCAAAAATGGGAAGTGGATGGGCATTGCCTTCCGAATCCAGAAGGAAGCCTTAGGGGGTCAGGCCCTCTACCCTCACGTCTTGGTGAAGAACTGTGCGGTGGAGTTCAACTTCGGGCAGCGGGCAGAGCCTTACTGTTCTGTCCTCCCAGGCTTCACCTTCATCCAGCACCTTCCCCTGAGTGAGCGCATCCGGGGCACCGTTGGACCAAAGAGCAAGGCAGAGTGTGAGGTGAGGGGCCTGGAAGCCTGCCTGGGTGGCCGCCTCTGCAGAGCCACACTGCTGCCCAGATAGGAGGCCTGCCTGCAGCTGAGTTTGGAGGAGCATCCTAGTTTCGGGGAGAGTGATGGGTGTGGGCGTGGCTTAGGCCAAAGAGGGGTGGACTATTATTACTAAATAGCAGAAAGATCCCAGAAGTTGCCACACTGTTCCTTGAGTGAGGTCAGAATCTTGAGAAAGGAGGCCTTCTAGCAGAAAAAGGGTGCGAAGCCACTTTCTGGTGAGCAGGTTCTTGGAGGCGGTTTTGTGGCTCCACACTCCTGCCCAAGCCTGTCTGAGATCAAAAATGGCACCTGGGCTTGGAGCTGATTTGGCTGCAAAAGCTGTACTCCTGGTCTTAATTCTCAGATAATTTTTTTTCTGGTGTATAAGTGATTCTGCGTTTATTCTAGAAAATTAAGTAGTATAAAGGAGAGTTTCCCATAATTCCACCATCTACAAATGTTTCCTTTTAAGAGTTTTGGAGTTTATCCTATGCTTTTTTCTGTATTAGGTACCAGTTACACACACGTTTTATTGTTGACATCTTACAGTATAAGTAAGCATTTTGATACCCTGCCCTTTCACTTAACATTTTTTGGTGAGCTTTTATCTTAACCACATGAACACCTCTTTGAAATTTGTTGTTAGTAGCCTCAAACTATTTTTCTTTTCTTGGGCGTTTCACTTGCATCCAGTGTTTGCCAGATTTTAAAGGTACTAATTAGAAATGGTGCTTGTCCTTGCACATACAGTCTGTCCCCATCTGAGACTCCAGGAATGTTGTACCACTCCTTGTGCCTATTCCGTGGGCCTTTTCCTGTCAGACACCCCTGAATCCTGCCTAAACAGAAATGTTAATATTCATGATAACAGCAGGCCCTCTGCTGAAAGCCTCACAACCCTCATCTCTTTCACTCCCAACAGCAATACTGTGAGGTAGACACTGTTACTGCTTCCATTTCCCAGAGGTGGCTGTGAGGTTTAGAGTCACCCTCATGGTCCCCAGCGAGGGGTGATGCCAGGCTGCCGTGGTACACACTATTCACAGAGCCCTTCTTGGTCCTGTTCTCGTAGATTCTAATGATGGTGGGCCTGCCCGCTGCTGGCAAAACCACGTGGGCCATCAAACACGCAGCTTCCAACCCCTCCAAGAAGTACAACATCCTGGGTACCAATGCCATCATGGATAAGATGCGGGTAAGCGCAGCCCCTCTTTATCCCTCCCCCACCCCCCGCCTGCTGCCTGGCAAACAGGACCCCCAGCCACCCCTCACCACTCCCTGCCCACAGGTTATGGGCCTACGCCGTCAGCGAAACTACGCCGGCCGCTGGGACGTCCTGATCCAGCAGGCCACTCAGTGCCTCAACCGTCTCATCCAGATTGCTGCCCGCAAGAAGCGCAATTATATCCTAGATCAGGTACTTTCTGGTGACCATCAACCCCCAGGAGAGGGAATGGGCCTTTTGGGTACCTGGGCTCTTGGCCTACAGTATTGGTCAGAGGTCAGCTATACATGGTGGCACAGTCCCAGACTCTTAACACAACTTTCTGAGTCCAGTCTGCCGGGGGGTCGGGGGCAACAGTCCAGACCTGGCTCAAGCCTGCAGCAGCCCAGAAGAACGTCAGGTGAGAGCAGTTGTGTGAAGTGCAAAGGCTTAGATTTCTGAGCCAAACAGTCCTGGGCTTGAATCCTAGCTCTGCCACTGGCTAGCTGCATGCCTGTGGGCAGCAGCCTTTATCTTTTGACTGTTGAGTCTCCTGATCTGGAAAACAGAGCTCAAAATGGTGCCCACACACCTGACATGGAGACTGGCATGTAGTAGCTGGAGATTGTTGTTAATCCGCAGAGTGGATCTGCCCCAGCTTCTCTCAGCATGCTGTTATGACTGTCAGGTACATAGTATATGTCATGTATTTTCTACCTGCATTTCAGTGAAGAGCAGCATTCTTCACATTAAAAGTATGACCGGCCCAAATGGTTAAAGTCCCTTGTTAGTACCACGTGAGACATCATCCTTATTTGTCCTGAAGGCTTTCTCAAGTAGCAGGTTTTGTATAAGTGTGCAAATACATAAACTAAGTAGCACTGCTGAGCTGGCAGCCTTATCTAGAGTGCCTTCCATGAGTGTGGCCCTGGGTACTTGGTTAACATGAGTTTAAGGGCTCCTGCTGAGGTTGGAGCTGGCTTTAGTGATTGACTGATCAGAAAGTGGGTGAAAAGAATTCCTGGTGGTCCAGTGATTAGGACTCCACACTCCCACTGCAGGAGGCCCCTGGGTTCAATTCCTGATAGAGGAACTAAGATCCCACAAGCCATGTGGAGCAGCGATAGATAGATGGATCCATTATTCATCCAACTAACTCACAACCTTTTAGAAACAAAAGAAAGGTGGTTCGAAACTCCAAGGGATCAAGGTACTTTTGCATAGGAGAGAGCATCTTACAGAAAATAAGCCAGAGCTGCTGGGTTGATGAATAGTGGAGATTCGGGGAGGGTGGCACGTTCCACATAGCCTGTCCTTTGCATCTGTTCCATCAAGTTGTTCCTGCATTATATCCTTTTATAATACACTGGTAATCTAGTGTTCAGAGTTGAAAAATTGATTCCTTAATATCCAACCTTTGAAAGGAATACACAGAACTGAAGACAAAAATAAAAGACTACTAGTTGGTGATGGTTCTTCATGACAGATAAACAGTTGCCAGTTAGATACTGAGAGTGGAAGTCTGGTTTGCTGATGAAACAGTTACACTAGGAAACTGAAAGTCGGCCAGACTGCAGGACTGCTGCCACTCTTCTGTCGTGGCGGGCGGGCGGGGGGAGGCGGGGTACAGGATTTACACCGGGCTCTGCTTTTCTGGGAGGTGGACATGGAAAAGGCGTACTTTAATTTTTTGTAAGGTGGGTGTTGTTTGTTTTGGTTCTTTTTTGGCCACACTGTGCAGCGGCGGGGGGGGGGGGGGGCTGGGGAGGCGGCAGTGTCTTAGTTCCCCAAGCAGGGGAATACACACACACACACACAGTGTGGAAATGTGGAGTCTCAACCACTGGACCACCAAGGAGTTCCCTGGAAAGGTGTACTTTGTCTAGTGACTGATGCTGCACCCTGGGATTAAGCCCTAAAGACTGACATTTGTGAAGACAGATATGATCCCATAATACTAAATTTTGATAAAACAACTAATTGGGCTGATGTTTAGACTACATTTATGGGGGAGGGGTGGTTGGGCACAGGGTAGTCCAAGAGCCACTCAGGGTTGCTGCCCCAGCTCAGCCCCATCAATAATGTGTACAGCCAGCCTTCTTCCCCTTTGAAGACTTTGTTTAAGTTAACCCTGGCCTCACCTTGCCCCATTTCTTGTCAGGGCATTTTGGAATTGTAGTCCATACCTTTAGAATTATTTTTTTGGATACCACAAGTATTCCCTGCCTCCGTTTTTCTCAGTTTGCTAGTTAAATCAGCTGTGAAACCCATTTCACATATAGGGCCTGGTGGAGAATGTTTGTAATCCTAGGGGTAAATTGTCTTAACATCTCCATCCAACATTGCAAAATGGGCTTTCTCTGAAGGTCAGGCCCCCAGCCCCTCAGCCAGGCACAGAACTGCTGAGCACTGTAAAGACTCACTGTTGGTCTTCTCGGCTTGTGTCAACTCGCTCAGGACAGGGTCCAGGGCTTTTCCAGGTGCCCCTGTGGTCTCCAGGGCTGCTGGCCTCCTGGTGAAGGAACATACAGGTCAGGCCAAGTGCTCCAGGCCAACAGCAAGGCAAAAGAACGCAAATTCTGAAGGTGGGGCGGGGTGGGGAGGAGGGTTCTCTGGCTAACCACAGATTGGAGGATTGACTTGAGGCCCCAAACCAGAGGTTACTGAGGCCTGGAAAGAGGTCTGAAGCCAGTGGTTTGACCTGTTTTGGCTTAAACATCAAAAAGGGTGTACCAGAAAAGCCTGTGTGGGTAGATGTGTGTGTAGAAGATTCAGAGCAGGCCCCAGGCCAGACCCTGGCATTTCCTCCCCCACCAGCCTTAGCAGTGAAGGGTAGGTCAATGTGCAGCTGACTCCTCAGTTAGATGGGGTTCCCAGAGCCAGGATTGGGGCTGCAAGAACAGTCCCTGCAGCCCCTGGATCTCAGCCCAACACTGTCTTTTTCCTTCTCTGGTTTTTCCTGAGTGGTCTGACCTCCCCACGTTTGGCTTTTCTGGGTTTCCTGTTACCTAGTTTGACCCCAGGAATGCCCCTTCTTGAGAGGGGAGTGTGCCTGCAGAAGCCCGGAAAGGCCAGGTTTTGAGGTGGGGGGTGTCTTTTGCCTTGGTTCCGTGGTGACCTGAGTGTCCTCTTCAGATCCTGTGGGTGTCAGAGCTGCGGAACAGCTGAGGAGAAAAAGCAGCAGTAGGCCACATTGCTTCAAGTGGCTCTTTTAGGTCCTCTGTTGTCAATGGGAGTCCTCTGGAACGGGAGACCGCCTGGCCTGTCCCTGGAGACTGCCTGGCCTGTCCCTGGCCTACCAGATGCAGAGCAGGAGCTGGCCTCAGTGAGGCAGCAGACCTGCCCTCCTGGAGGCTTCTGAGAAGGCCTCTCAGGGCCATAAGTAAGGGCCCAGGCCACTCCCAGAGTTGAGGTCTGAGGCTAGGAGTTCTCTTAGGAATCCAGCAGCCCAGAGCCAGGCCAGGCAAATGACCAGAGTCTATGATATGACAGCATCATTAACCTTGCCTCAGCTTGAGGTGGTTGTACTCCTGCTGGGCATCCCCGTGGGCAGGTGCCATGCCTTTGCCTGAAACAGAGACCCAGGGCTACTGTGCGGACCCAGAGTAAACTGCCTCTTGTGGACAAGCATTGGAGAAGAGGGTGTTTCTTCTATCCTCCCCAGCCCCAGAACCTCAGCTCATTCCATTGTTGACACACTCACCAGTTCTGTGTCTGCACACGTGGTTCATTCTACTGGGTTTACCTCATGCTGAGCCCAGAGTGAACTCTTCGGTCAACAGCTTTAAGCTTGCTTCTGTGGGATTCACACATGTTTTTCCCGCTGCCAGCCTGACCTTGTTGAGTTACGGAAGGGGGACAGTTGACAGGAGACAGTGTCTCTTAGAGATTTCAGGCTGTGAGCAGCCTGCTGTGTCCTCTCCTGCCTGCCTGAGACTGCCACACACCACGACTACCCAGGCAGCTGCTCAGAGAAACCCAACCCCTGTCCCTTGGCCCACATCACAGAGGAAGGGGAGTAGCCAGGAGGCAGGGAACACAGACAGCCCCAGACCTCCTTCGAGTCAGCATCTTCAAGCAGGGTGGGACTGAGAGAAGCAGGAATGAGGCAGCAGGAGCCCACACAGCTGGAAAAGCTGACCTAGCTGTTGTGTTGGTCTCCTAGCAACAGCCACCAGCAGCCCCCAGTGACCACAGCAGTTTCGGGCCAGCCCAGGGGCTCTGACCTCACTGTGTTTGCTGTGGCAACAGCCACCAACAGCTAACTCCCTTCCCTCTAGGAAAGCCAAGTATTTGCATTTTTGCTGGTGTGGCTTAGATGCTCTTCTTCCTTTCCCCAAGCCAAGGAGTGAGGGGAAGGAGGTGCATTCTTCAGACTGTCACTACAAGGATTCTCAGCACCTCAGCTCTGAAGTGTCTGAGGAGCCATCCCTCGGTGGCTAGCCACTTCCCAGGACAGAGGCCAGCTGTTGAGGAGTCCCATCTGCTCTTACCCATACCTCCCATCAGGAAGCTGTGGGGACTGGCCCCTGTGGACAGCAGTGCTTCTCTTCTCTGTCTCCTCATCAGGACATGGACAGGGCGGGTCTGCTTAATAGAAAACCTCCAAGAGGCGTTTATCCACGTCCTTGAGGTTCAGAGGAATCAGAATAGGATCACTGATCATTTCTTAAGGGCAAGCAAATAGTGGAATCAGTTGTCCACTGTCCATCAGTTGTCCACAGAATGTCTGGGGCCACACTCACCCCTGGCACCCGCCCATCTGGGTTGTGTGCCAGGAGGAAGCTTCATTATTTAGCTGGAAGTCAAATTGTATCTTCCTATGACCAGACGCCACCTGATTCGCTTTTAAGAATGGAACCTAGGAAGAGCAGCAAGGAGGACTTGATTTTTCCTTTGTAACCAGTGTGCTTTTTTCACCATTTATGTGGCTCAGGGCACAGATGACTGCATATGTATGCCTTCACGTCCACCCTCAGTGAAGGTTGAGACATTTTCCTTGGGGAACAAGGAAAACTCTCTAAATGCTGTCTGTGTCAGAGCCACAGGGTCGGGTTGGTTTAGAGAACAGCTACGATCTCCCAACAGGTGTGCACTGCGGTCCCTGGCCTCTGGCTAACCCATATCCAGCTTCTGTTCTCGTGTTTTTGGAATAGACTCTCTTGTGTTTTATCTTCTCCTCAAACTTAACTTTCCTTGATGCTCCCTATTGGGAAGGCTCTCCCAGGACAGCATCAGTCCTGCTGGCCCCAATTTCAGACTTCTTTCCCTGCCAAACATTTCCACATCTGCAAATTCCCACCAGAGCCAGGGGGAGGGTGATAGGATCTCTGTCTTTCAGATGTAGAAATTTGAGACTCAGACTAATTAGGTGGCTTGTCTACATCCTCACAAATAGAGGGCACAGCTGTGATTTCAACCTCAAGCCTCTTCCCCAGAGCCTAGATTTCTACCCTGACTCGCTGTTCCTGTCCTTCTGATGGGAAATCACCATAGCTTGGTCCAGGTTGTGAGAAGAGCCAGTGCAGCCCACCCAGTGATGGCCACTAACCATCAGCCATCACACCAACCATGACCTCCGTTTGTTGAGTGTTGGCTGTGAGCCAGACCCTGGACTATGCAAGGGCTTTACTTGCCTGAGCTCCTTCAGTCTTAGTAGTGACCATATGATTTTCCTCTTATTTCCCCCTTTCAAGGTTTGAGACTTAGTAGATAGACGAGGCTATGAGAGGAAGTCACTCACTCAGGGCCCTGTGGTGTGACTTGACCAGGTCACCTTAGATCTGGGGTGTGTCAAGCCTCTGCCCAGCACCACTGGCCTCTGTCTGGGCAGCTTCCATCCTGGAGGCCACAATGGAGCCCCTACTCCAGAGATCCCTCACACATGGTCAGTTGCTTTGTGGTCCTTTTTCCGGTCAGTCTTCACCAAGTCCAGGAGAGAGGCTTTTCTCCCGCATTTCATGGATGAAGCAACACAGACTGGCCATGGTGAGCAAGTAGCCACACTGGAACTCGATGCTGGGGTTTTTCCACCCTGCTAGGCTGCATCTTTGTCTGTCTGTCTGTGCATGCGGGCCTCTTTACAGATTTGTTCCCCTCTGTGGCTTCTCCCCTGATTACCTTTCAGGGCCACTGAAAGTTGTTTAAATGCAGTATTCCTTATCACTCCAGTTCTGTTGTGTGTCAGGATGTGAAAAGGACACCCGTATGTGTGTCTGGGCCCCACTTCCAGAGACTGGGGTTGAGAAAGACCCCTATAGGGGGGTTCCAGCTGCTGTCTTTTTCAGTAGTGTCCAAGTGGTTCAGGTACATAGGCTGAGTCCTTGGACCACTGGGGTTTGATAGATCTGAGCCCCAGCCCCAAAGGGCCCAGCATGTGGGAGGTACACAGTGAATGAACGTTGTTGTGCTCTCAGTCAGGTGTGTCCTAGAGTATCACTCTCTGCTAGCACCAGCCCAGGACGTACCTGACCATCACCTAGAAGAAGCAAAGAGAAAGTTACTAGCAAAACTGCACTTGTGAACAGCACAAGCTATTGGCTTGCCAAACACCCTAATTTAGAAGCCTGTGGGTACAGCTGGTGTTTCAGAGCAGGACTAAGGGGATAAAAGAAACAGTGTTGATGAAAATGATCTACACAACTGTCAAAGGGGCTGGTTAATTATGGCATCTGTTCTACAAATAATAAAGGAGAATACCAGGGAATTCCCTGGTGGTCAGTGGTTAGGACTTGGCGCTTTTGCTTCCTAGGGCCAGGGTTCAATCCCTGGTTGGAGAACTAAGATCATGCAAGCTGCACAGCATGGCCAAAAATAGGGAGAGCAACAGCACAGAAAAATGATAAATGTTGAGTGGAAAAAAGGCTTCGGAAGAGTGTGTGTTGTTTGATTCCATTGGTTTAAAGAATCACACAGATACTTCTAAAAATACACAAGAAATTGAATACAGGTTTATCTCTGGGAAGTAGAAATAGCAGCAGTAGGTGGATGAAAGGCTTCTTACTCTACACTTTATACCTTGTACTCTGAATTTTTTTTTACAGTAAGCATATGCTACTTTTAGAATAGGGGCCAAGAGAGCTGTAATGTACAAAACCAAGGACAAATAGGATTAAAAAGCAAAGCCCAGAAATTAGGAATCTCCTGTCCTGTGGACTGTCAGCAGCCACTTGGGAGTCACTTAGTTTTCTGAGGGTAGATTGAAGAATCTTAGAAGTGAAGAAGGAGCAGTTTCCTGAGTTTATCTGCTTAGGAGAACTGGTATCCTTTTCTCACTCCCTGGCCACATAATACCCTGCAGAGGAAAAACCAACTTGTAATGTGCCACCTCTTGCCTCTTCTGATACCTACCCCTAGACAAATGTTTATGGGTCAGCCCAGAGACGAAAAATGAGACCATTTGAAGGCTTCCAGCGCAAAGCTATTGTAATTTGTCCCACTGATGAGGACCTGAAAGACCGAACAATAAAGCGAACTGATGAAGAAGGGAAGGATGTCCCAGATCACGCGGTCTTAGAAATGAAAGGTAGGAGACGAGCAGTTCCCAGGGTGGGAATCGTGGCAAGGCCCTTAAGGGGAAAAGTGTCTTATCCAGTTTTTCCCATCCCAGCTCCTTGAGTATTCTTTTTTTGAATTTGTTCTCTCTTTGCTTCTGCTTTGTCCCTGGCCTGTGTAGTACAGCTGTGACTGAAAGAGCCGCCTATATCCCTGTGGGGGCAGGCTTTTCAGATTAGATGGGGCTGGGGCAGGATGTGGGAGAGGGTGTGGGAACAGATGCTGGAGACCTGCATGGTCTTCTGCCTCTGGCACCCACTCTGTGGGCTGGCTGAGCAAGCCTCAGTGAGGCTTCTCCATAATAAACAAGGATGGTGATTCCCCTTGACTGGCTTGTTCCTGGGGTATCAAACATTGGTTTGGTGGAGTTCAGTTACCTTTTCAGAAAAAGGAGAAGAGGGTCATTGTTAGCCCAATTGTTGTCAGGGAGGCAGAGCTTGGGACCCTCTCTCTTCTGTTGCTCACACTGCGGTCCCCTACTTGTCCTCCCTTCTGGCAGACCAGTGTCCTGGGGGTGAAGGAGACTAACCCTCATAAGGCAAGGCGCTGACCGCCTTTCCTCTCCCTCTGGCACCCTCCCTCCTAGCCAACTTCACATTGCCTGATGTTGGGGACTTCCTGGACGAGGTGCTGTTCATTGAGCTGCAGCGAGAGGAAGCAGACAAGCTGGTGAGGCAGTACAACGAGGAGGGCCGCAGGGCTGGACCGCCGCCTGAAAAGCGCTTTGACAACCGAGGCGGGGGTGGCTTCCGGGGCCGCGGGGGTGGCGGTGGTTTCCAGCGCTATGACAACCGAGGTCCCCCAGGGGGCAACCGAGGAGGCTTCCAAAATCGAGGAGGAGGCAGCGGTGGAGGAGGCAACTACCGAGGAGGTGAGACATCTCACACTAAACTCTCCTGCTTGTGGTTCCAGGGTCAGGGTTGACTGCTTCCTCAGTCAGCAGATGACATTTCCTTGGCACCAGCTGTTGGCTGAGCCCTGGTAGAGAACTGAGATACAAAGTCTGGGGCCTCAGAGAAACTCCCACTGTCATCTCTGCCCTCCCCACCCCACCCCCCACCAACATTACCCCTGAAGGCCTTGCCCATTTGTGTGTCACATTGCTATTTTGTGAGTCTTTCCCACCCCTCCTCTGACCATGAGCTCCTTGAAAAGAAGGGCCAGTCCTGGGTCCCACCTCAGGACCTGGCACAAGGCAAATATTAGGACTGTTTTTGCTTCTGAAACAAATGGAGAAACAGGCTTGGAGAGATTAATTTGCTCAATTCACCCAGGTGAATCCATGGTTGGTACCAAGTGATGGATCCAAAGCCCAAGTTCTTAGTCACTAAGTTATGCTATGTCTGAAGTATATGGTCCTGATTTTAATAAGCATGCCCTACTGTGTTTCAGTCTTGTGTTGGATGGTTTAGGGGACAGAGCCATGACCCAGACACTGTCACCCTTTGGTGACAGTCCAGAAGGATGCTGGGCTAAATGGGAAACCCCAGGGGTACAGTGAGCTCCAGTGATTCAGACTGCAAAGGAGCAGGGCTCAGGGAAGGCCCCCAGAAGTGCTAATGCCTAAGCTAAGGTTCTGAAGCCACCAGGAGTGGACTGGGGAAAGGGTTCCAGGCCAAAGACTCTGGGAGAGGCTGGCTCATTTGGCCAAGCACTTAGATGTTGGAGACACAGTAGAAACCAAGACAGCCCTGGTTCCGGGCCCATAGCCCAATGGGCAGGACAAACCTGTCAGCAGGCCTTGATGACTGGGTGCTCCCAGGGCTCTGGGGAAGGCCAGAGGGGGTGCTTGACTTGTTCACTGGACCTGCTCTGTGCATGGTCATGCTGGAGCCACAACAGTCCCCAAGACAGCCCGACACCTGAGGGTCTCAACCAGTCAGAAACAGCGGGGCCTCTTACCTGCTTCTCCAATGCAGGTTTCAACCGCAGTGGAGGTGGTGGCTACAACCAGAACCGCTGGGGTAACAACAACCGGGACAACAACAACTCCAACAACCGAGGCAGCTACAACCGGGCTCCCCAGCAACAGCCTCCACCACAGCAGCCACCGCCACCACAGCCACCACCACAACAGCCTCCACCGCCACCCACCTACAGCCCTGCTAGGAACCCCCAGGGGCCAGTGGCTACAACAAGAACAGCAACATCCCCGGCTCAAGCGCCAATACCAGCACCCCTCCTGTCAGCAGCTACAGCCCTCCACAGGTGAGAGGAGCATGTGTGTGTGGTACAGGTGAGAGGATGAACGCGCGCGCGGGTGTGTGTGTGTGTACAGGTGAGAGGAGGTGGGGCCGTGGGTCCTCACTCTTAGCTCCAGCCCTGCCCTTTCTTCCTTTGTTGCCAGTGCTTTCAGCTGGAACAGACCCTAGATATTCCCAGATCCTTCCAGACTCAGAGTAAATTGGGAACCTGCCTGTTGTGCCACCCTTGGGGCCGACTGTGTTGTCTTGAGCAAGTGCATTTCTCTTGGCTGTATTGTCACTGGCCTCACTGAAATCTCAAGAGAGCACTGCATTGGAGTTACCTCTTGCCCAGGCTAGAAGGGGTGACCCTTTGTCTTTAGGATGTGGAGACAGACCCTGAGGTTGGTGAGGACTTGACCTCTGCCCTGAGAGCTTCACTGCTAAGCAGTTCCAGCTCAGTTCAAGTTCTCAGAGAGCCAGTTCTCAGCTCTGGTGTGCACGGGCCCTGTAACCAGCAGTCGCCATTTACTGTGCACCTTCCACTCGCCAGGCCTGGAGGCAGCTGCCAGAGGATATAGGTGTATGGTCTAGTCCTCGTCTAACCAGAATGTTTCCTAGAACAGGAGTTGGGCAGGTGCAAATTCAAGCCCCAGCCTCACAACCTTCTGGTTTTGTGACCTTGGACAAACAGCTTTACCTCTCAGAACCTTGTTTTCCTCATAAAGGCCTAGAGTTAGTAGAACTCACTTCCAAGGTTTGCTGTGAGGGAAAGATAATGTTATAGCTTTGCAGGTAAGGCTTTGGAAATAGGCAGACCTGGAGGCAAGTCATGACTTTTTGCCCGTGTGACTTGGGCCCTGTTGATTTCACCTCCCTGGCCTCCCCTTCTTTCTCTATAAAACAAAGCTAATGGAACTTAGCTCAGAGAGTTGATCGGGGGTCAGATGAGTTAAGGATATAGCCTGGACATGGGGAGCACTTAGAAATTGCCACTGCTGTTTTCCTTAGCTGGTCTTCCTGTAACAAATACCACCATTTATTGTGCTCAATGGAGTGGGCACATAAGCTTAATACGCAAGGCAGTCCAAAGGGGTAGTCCTGTTGTAATTCTCATTTTATAGGGGCAGGGGGTGGGGAAACAGCTAGGTTTTCAAGAGATGGTATGTGCCTTGCTCCTGAGGGTCTCAGGCCTGGGATTAGAGTCCAGGATAGAGCTCTGCATCCTTCCCTGTCCTGCCAGATCACAGAGCTGACCCATCTCCTTCTTAGCCCTCGAACAACCTCCCCCCGGGGACATTGCTTTGTGGGCCCACAGCTTACAAAGGCCCTTCCTCCATCCCAGCTGAGCTGGCTATTTCACAGAGACCTGGTTTTCTTTTCCCTTCCACTTTCCAGCCGAGTTACAGCCAGCCACCTCCCTACAACCAGGGAGGGTACAGCCAGGGCTACACAGCCCCGCCACCTCCACCTCCGCCACCACCTGCCTACAACTATGGGAGCTACGGCGGCTACAATCCAGCCCCTTACACCCCACCACCGCCCCCAGCGGCACAAACCTACCCTCAGCCCAGCTATAACCAGTATCAACAGGTGAGTGCCAGAAGCAGGGAAGGTAGAATGGGGCCCCACATGGATGTGTATTCCCAGACTCATGTCCCTGCTTATCCCTAAAAAGATGGGCAGTCTTTTGGTGTCCATCTAGTATAGCCATTCCATTTGGTGACCACTGCCACACTGGCTGCCCAGTGTAGGAACTGCCATTCTAGTTCCTCCCCCCAGCGCAGCAAGCAAGGGGGCCACAAACTCTGCTTCAGCACCATGGCTAGTGTCCATTCTGATTGGTTGGTGCTAGGCCACCGTACCTATTTTTGAGTATTATGATTGTGGTGTAACACACACACACCCAGCTATACTTGAAAGGGCAGTAGGTTGGCAAGCCAGGAGACCTGGGCTTCAGTCTCTAACTGCCCACCCATGCTACATCAGGTCACACTTGTCCTCCCAAGGTACCTTGGTTTCTCTGTCAGGAGACCTATCGTTGACTGACATCACTGTACCATGGTGGGGGGTGATCGGGGAGGAGCCAGATGTGGGTCTGGATGAACATGTCGTGTTCTTGGTTTCTCTCTCCCCAGTACGCCCAGCAGTGGAACCAGTACTATCAGAACCAGGGCCAGTGGCCGCCATACTACGGGAACTATGACTACGGGAGCTACTCCGGGAACACACAGGGGGGCACAAGCACACAGTAGCCATGTGCCCTGGAGGCCCCTGCCGGCTTCCTCCACCAGCGCCCACCTCAGCCCTCCTCATCCATCCCTACCGGGTCCCGTGGTGCTGGGGGATGGGTCCTCCCAGGGCTGCCTCCCCTCTGAGGGGCTCTTCCCCCACACAGGGCCGGGCATTTCCTCTGGATTCAAACAGGCAACAATGACCTTTTATTTTCTGTTCATCCCCCTACCCTCCTCTTCCTCCCTTCCTCCTTTTTGACTAAAGACCCCCGTCCCTTGCCTTGGTCATACAGTGAGGCTACAGGGCTGCGGGGAGGGCCCCTTCCTGTCCTCTCCTCCTAGCCCTGCTCTAGCCCCTCAGCTTCCCAGACTCTCATGCAGTTGGTTGTAAATTCTTCCAGGAGCTGTTTTACTGTCTACTTTTCAGGATTTAAAAAAAAAAAAAAATCAAAAACTTAAAAAAACACAAGTTTTAAAAAGCAAAATGCAGAGGGAGGAAGCAGTGACATATTTTTTTGGTAATTATGCTTTTTTTTTTTAATTTTTAGAACTTGTCCGTTTTTACTGTGGGTCGGCTGTTGATATTTCATCAGGATAACTATTTCTTTGCTGAGTTCAGGTGACAAAGGAAGAACCACACCCTCAAAACACACACAAAACAAAACCACAGAATCATCTTTAACCTAACTTTTTATACAATGTCTGAGTTTCCCGTAACTTTGCACACAAGCTTCTGTGTTGAGTTGAATTGTACCTGCTTTTTGTATTTGGAAAGAGTGTGACTATTGAACTTGAAACCTTTTATTCCGGGCGTCTTGGTAGTTTCTGGTGGGATTAAGCGGGTGAGAGGGAAGAAGGGAGTTGGGGGGCTCCTACCCTTCAGAACATGAAATTTCTCCCACTGCTCCTCTCCAGAGGTCTCCCAGTGCCAGACCTAAAGGTTTTTCCTACAGTGATCCTCTGATTATTTTTACTTCCCCTTGACCCATATGTTTTAACAGAACTTTTAACAAACTGCACTTATTAAGAAATGTGTTTGCCCTGTTTTGTTTTTGTTTTTGTTTTGTTTTCAATAAATGACATGGCACCTCCTAGCAGGAAGGAAGCAGGGTTTCAACGCTGAAGTGTTACTGCAGTTGGCCTTTACTTGGGGTGGGGGCCTTTACAAGGGGACATTATTTACTCATTGATTAAATACTTACTGTGGGATTTGTGTTCAGTTTAGTCGCTCAGTCGTATCCGACTCTTTGCGACCCCATGAACCGCAGCACACCAGGTCTCCCTGTCCATCACCAACTCTCAAGAGTCCACCCAAACCCATGTCCACTGTGTGGGTGATGCCATCCAACCACCTCATCCTGTGTCGTCCCCTTCTCCTGCCCTCAGTCTTTCCCAGTATCAGGGTCTTTTCAAATGAGTCAGCTCTTCGCATCAGGTGGCCCAAGTATTGGGAGTTTCAGCTTCAACATCAGTCCTTCCAGTGAACACCCAGGACTGATCTCCTTTAGGATGGACTGGTGGGTTTGTGTGCCTTTACCCATTTTTGGTGCTGGGTGTGACCCCTTAAACCTGGGACCCTCAGTTTAAAATCCACTAGTTCACTTTTAAAGTGATTCTCTGGTTTCTGCCCCTTTCAGTCCACCCACAGCCCCCATTCCCTCCCAGAATTTGTGAATAGGATGTAACAGGTCTCTGAGCAGACAGCAAGGTAGGGCCGGTGTTTGGGAACTAGGGCTGGACTGTTGAGGTCACCCCTGGGTGTGACTGCCCATCTACATTAGGTCTGGCCTGGGTGCTAGACCTTAAGATGGTTCCTGATTGCTCCTGGATCCAGGCTAGTGGGGTTCCAGGAACTAATGTATCCAGCTAGTAAGTGTCAGTTTTTGCTCTGTTCTTATCCACCCACTCTGGACAGTGTTAAGGACACAGCATGACCAAGGTGGTCTTGGACCCTGTCCTCAAGGGGCTCCTAGTCCAGAAGTGACACAAATGTCTTGTGGAATGGTAACAGCATCAAGATCAGCTGTGAGAGTGTGAGATGGGTGCAGGGTGTGGTGAGGACTTCCTGAAGAAGGAGAAAATTTTTTTTAAGTGGGAAAGATCTGGGATCAAAGATTGCCTCCCCATAGCCTGTCCTCCTTCCCTGGCAAGGAGTCATTTCTTCATTCCCTCTGGGCATGCTGTGCTCCTGGCCCCTTGTGAGGGACAAGGCGGGACAAGGCTGCAACACAGGAGGAGCCAATTCAGCCCCACTTCTCTCACAGAACTATCTCAGAGCCTTCTGAAGGGGACGTGGGCTACAAAAAAGGGAGGAGGAAGGTTAACTACCTTTGAGGCCAAATGTGAGGCATCTAACATGAGATGGAGCCAAGGTTGATGCCTAACTGGGCTACAAGTGATCCTAGAGTGGCCTCCCTGCTGAGAGGGCCTCAAGCCCTCTAGGCTGGTAAGTCCCCCTGCTGCAGGTCCATGTGTTGGGCAATAGTGCCCTCTGCTGGCCTCTCTCGGCAACATCTAAGTGTGGTCAGTCCCCATCTATTCCAAGCAGCAACTGAGCCACTTTGCTCCAGATCCCTTATCCTGGGAGCGCAAATAGGAAGTTACCCTTCTGCTTTCAGCCATAATATCAGGGTTACTGCATCAGCCTCCTCACAGATCTCGCTGTCCTCCAGTCCCTTATCCTGATGCCCTCACCCTCTCTTAGCTCTCCACAGGATAAAGGAGCTCAAGCTACTTAATTCAGCTTACGTGGCGCACATGCTTGGGCCTGGTGACCTCACTGGCTTTATCTTTTGCCACTCCCCTGTCAAATTTCAGATCACTAGGGTGTTCAGGGAGAGTCACAAATCCCTTTTAGGCTCTAAATGCCATGAAATTCTGCCTTGGAAATGCATGTGTATTTGGAACTTTGCGTAGTTGCATGAGATTCTCTGATCCGTGCAGTCTGGTCAGGGCTGTTAGAACTTTCCTACTCCTGATGGCTCAGATGGTAAAGCGTCTGCCTGCAATGCGGGAGACCCAGCCTGGTAGGCTCCTCAGTCCATGGGGTCGCAAAGAGTTGGACATGACTGAGCGACTTTACTTTTCACTTCACTCCTTGACCATACTGAAGTCCTTGAAGCAAACAGAACCATGGATACCCGCCTTCCCTTCCAGGGCTTTGCCTTGCCCCCTTCCTACATAAGACCCTTCTCTTCTTCCCTCTTACCTTAATTCCTGCTCATCTTTCAGGTCTCAGGGTATCCTTTACTCCCAGAAAGAAACCTTCCCTGGGCCCTCCAGGCTGGGACGGACAGCTCCCTTAGCTGAACCTATAGGTCCATCAGCCCTGCCCATTTGGTCACTGGTAGCACTTGAATGCCAGTCCTTACCTATCACCTAGGGGCAAATCAAGACCAACGTTTTCTCTCCACACCTGCAGATTCTCTCCACACCTGCAGGTCCTGGAAACAGAGTGGGACGTTCAGTCTCTGTTCTCACCACCAATCATGCTAACCAGGGACTGGGTGTGATGACAGGCATGCTACAAGACTTAGCAAACATTGCTTGAGGTGGTGAAGAAGATAGGTCTAAACCAGAGCCCAAGCACTCAGAGGTCATGAAGGGTGGTGATTCATCCATTCCCAAATTAAGCATGCTGGGCTCTGGGGTCAGTAGCGCACAGGTTGAACAGTACTTCCCTCCTGATAACCCACAATTTCGAAGCGGTTCGGGTTGGCGAGGGCGGCCCGGAAGATCTGGCCCTGGCGCCCTTTTCCTGCCCGGCTCGATTGGGCGGGGCCGGACAGCAGCACGCGTGCGTATAGGAAGGGCCGCCTTCGTCCCGGAACTTTGGTTCCTAATGCCGTGGAGCACCCGGTCCCAGGAGTGTACTCAGCCGGAAGTGGCCTCTAAGGACCTGCGTCCGGAATTGGTGTTAAGAGCTTGCCACGGCGGGTAACAAGTCGTAGACAATCGGGATGGAGGCCGTAGCGACCACGGCGAGGGAACCTGGTGAAGGTGAGGTCCTGGCCGCGCGGAGGCGGCAGGAGGGTGGGGCTGCAGTGTCACTGTGAAATGTTTCCTCTTGAAGGTGAAGGAGGGACTCTATAAAAGAGGGCACCTGACCTCGGCCTTACCTGTTCGCTTCAGGCTGACCTCTTTTATCCCATCGCCTCCCCCGAAATCAACCTCTTCCAGCTCTTTCTGTGGCCCGGGCTAACCCGTTTCCTTACCCGGCTAACTCGGGCTAGCAAACCTGTCCCTGTCCCGGGCTAACTCTCCCATTATTTCAGCCAACCCTGCTTTCTCATGTTACCTCCGTCCCTTGACGCCTCCACACCCACGCAAACTCTTATTTGCTAACACCTCCCCGCATTTCACTCTAATTCCCTTTCCCCGAAAGTCCACAGTCCCATGTGCTTATTCAGGGTCGTTAATCCATTTCTGTGCTCTCTTTTGCGCTTTCAGTCTCTTTATTTCTCCTGATACCTCTCCCATCAGTACCTAAAATGCTTTTGTTTTGCTCATCCAAATTCTGTCCTGGTGCTTCAGGATATGTGGAGTGAGGTGCAGTTAGGAGGTTGGTTGAAACATCACAGGCCAAGAATTGGCCATTGTTGAAGCTGGATAATGGTTATATTGGGGAGGGGGGTGTCATTGTACTACTTCTGTGCATGTTTGAAATATTCCATAATAATAAAAAGTTTTAACCTAAAAAGCTATCCCTTGATTCCATGCTGCCTTCCAGATACCATTTAATCTTTTCCAAAGAGTCATTTACGTTTGCCTCCTCTTCCCACCCACTGCTGTCTGGCTTTTACCTTCAGAAACTGCACTGATTAGAGTCCCCAATGACCTCCCCCTGTGTAGTTTGTTTTTGTTTTTACTTTTTAAGAAAGATTTATGTATTTACTTATTTATGGCTGGAGTGGCTCTTTGTTGCTGCATGCAGGCTTTCTCTAGTTGTAGAGAGCCAGGGGCTACTCTTTGTTGCGATGCGTGGGCTTCTCACTGTGGTGGCTTCTCTTGTTGCAGAGCCCAGGCTCAGTAGTCCTGACCTACAGGTTTATTTGCTCCAAGGCATGTGGGTTCTTCCCGGACCAGGGATCGAACCAGTGTCCCTTGCATTGCAAGGTGGATTCTCAACCATTGTACCACCAAGGAAGCCCTACTCTGTAGTTAAACCACATGGCCAGGTTCAGGGTTTTTTTTCTTATTAAACTACTTGCAAAATTTGATGCAAGTAGTTTAATAAGAAAACTGAATGTTTTTACTGAATATTTTTACTCTGTCTTTACTGAATGTTTTTCTTTGGTTTCTGTGACACCATTCTTTCTGATTTCCTTCCTATCTTTCAGGCTCCTCCTGCTCAGTCAGCGTTAGTTTCCCACGGCTGCTGTAGCAAATGACCACAAACTGGATGGCTTAAAACAACAGAAATTTCTTCTTTCAGAGTTCTGGAGGCCAGGAGTCTGAAATCAGTATCACTGAGTTGACATCAAAGTGTCAGCAGGGCCGAGTAGGCTCTAAGGGAGAACACATTCCTCACCTCTCCTGGCTTCTGGTGGCTCTTTGCATTCCTTGGTTTGTTCATACATCACTCCAATCTCTGCTGCTGTCTTCACTTTGCCTTCTCCTCTGGGAGCATCAAATCTCCCTTTGACAGGACACTTGTAATGGCATTTAGGGCCCACCAGGATAATCCAAGAGAATCCCCCTGTTTGAAGGTCCATACCTTAATCACATCTGCAAAGACCTTCTGAGTTTTGTGGGGGTTTTTGGGCCATGTAAGGTTAACATTCACGGGTTCCAGGAATTAAGATGTGGCTATATTGGGGGGCCATTTTTAGCCTCTCACAGCCTCCTTCCCATCCAGTCATGGCTCTTTCTTAGTCCCTCCTCTCTTTTCATCCCTCACACACTCTCCTGTACCCTTCCTGTGACTTATTTCCTTCAGCTCCACTGCTTTCCTTGTCTCTGATGACTTCTGTAACTGTCCCCAGAGCAACACTTCTCTCCTGAGAAGTCTCCAGCCCCAGGTACTAGCAGTCTCATAAATGCCTTCCCTTGGGTGTCTCCTGGGCCTGTCGTACCATCCATGTCCCAAACTAGTCTCAACATCTTCCCCTAAACGTGCTCCTCATCCATGCCTGTGTGTCAGGGACAGTTTGACCAGTTTATTGGCCAGAGGCCTGGACCTTAACTGAATGCCTTCCTCACCTTCCAGCTCTTCAATCCCATGACTTGTCCTAGTCAGCCTCTCAAGCATCTTTTTAATCTGTCCTCTCTTCCACAGCCCCTTACATGGTCCAGCCCAGTCTTCTCTTGCCTCAGTGATTAAAACGCTCCCTGAAGCCCATTGCACCTATAATCACCACCCTCTTTCTCTTCCCCACCCAAGTCCAGCTACCTACAGGAGTTGTCTCTACTTCCCCTCTTCACTTATTTCCTGCTTGCAGTAGCCTTGCTCCAGTTCCCGCCACTTTTGAGAAACAGCTCTCACCTAGGCTTGCCCAGCTCTCAGCTTTTCTGTTTCCAGTGCCTGTACTGGCTTTGACCTTGTCTGTCTTCTCCCATCAGACCAAGTGCTCCCTGGGAGCTGATTTGAATCCCTCAGTGGATCCTCAGCATTGCCCAGCTCGGGGCCCAGCATAGATTTAGAGTTACTGAAAAGTGGTTAGATGGATGTGTGTGAGTAGGAGAGAAGGATGAATGAATGAGTGAACGAGTTAGTGAATGTATTGATGATTTCATGAACAAGGGAAAAGGCAAAATTGAGTGAATCAGTGAATGAAGTGGTCAAGGACTAAGGAAACACACCAGGCAAACTTCTCTCTTGGGGCCTTTGCACTGGCTCTTTCCTCTGCCACTTCCCACAGAAATTTCATGGGTCAGTCCCTGACAACCTCAGGTTTCTACTGAAATGTCACTTTTTTGGCAAGACCTTCACTGACTGTCCACTTAAAACTGCAGCCTGACCCCCATACCCTCCTCCTTCCCTCTTAATTTTCCTGCACAGCTCTTGGAACCACCTAACACTATTGTTTTCACTAATTATGTTTCCATTTGTCTGCCTTCACCACTGAACTGTCAATCTCTTGCTTAGGGCGGTCTCTCTAGGCCTAGAACAGTGCCCAGAATATAGCAGGTGCTCGCTAAATGTGAAACGAGTGAGTAAGCACTCAGTCCCTGCCACCCACTCTCTATCCCCTCTCCCATCCCTGGAGTAACTGATCTCCCCTCTCCCCACAGGCTGCACAGAGCCCAGTCCTAGGCACTGGGGGGAGCTGAGCTGGACGCCCGTCCTGCCCAGACCCCAGGACAAGGCGGAAGCAGCAGAGGGAACGCCAAGGGCCCTAGACGCCAACCCCCCTGAGGTGGAGGACCCGGCGGTGAGTGCCATGCTGCGCGCGGTGGCTGCCAGCCGCCTGCCCGTGTGCAGCCAGCAGCAGGGCGAGCCCGACCTGACGGAGACAGAGAAGGTGGCCATCCTGGGCCAGCTATACCAGGAGAAGCCGCTGGTGTTCCTGGAGCGCTTCCGCACGGGCCTCCGGGAGGAGCACCTGGCCTGCTTTGGACACTTGCGCGGTGACCACCGCGCAGACTTCTACTGTGCTGAGGTGGCCCGGCAAGGCACAACCCGACCCCGCACGCTGCGCACCCGCCTGCGTAACCGCCGCTACGCCGCCCTGCGTGAGCTCATCCAAGGTGTGGGGGCACACAGACTGAGTGGGAGGGGAGACTGCGGCGGAGGAAGTAGAAACAAGGGTGCGAGAGTAGAAACAGACGGAGATCCTGGAGAGACGGAGACAGAAATGTGAGGTGACAGGGCGCGATAGGGAGAGACAAGCAGGGATTCGGGGAGAGAATGGCACAGGCAGTGAGAAGGGCTGGAATTTTGCAGATGACAGAAGTGCCATTTCAGACCAGCGGGTCAGGGACACAGTGTCCAGCACTGTGACAACTGGTCATCCCTCAGGAAAACTAGGTCCCTACCTCATACTGTACAAAGAGGCATTGCCAGAAACCTAGGGGAATATGTTCAGGAAAGGCCTCTTGAAATACAAACACATGTGAAAAGCATGGAGAAAAACATCAGTGGGACTTCCCTGGTGTCCAGTGGTTAAGACTTCGCCTTCCAGTCCAGGGGGTACGGGTTCATCCCCTGGTTAGGCAGCTAAGATCCCACATGCCTCAGGACCAATAACCCGAAATACAAAACAGAAGCAGTATTGTCATAAGATTCAATTAAGACTTTAAAAATGGTCCACCTCAAAAAAATCTTTAAAAAAAAACAGAACAGGAAAGAAAATATCAGTACCTTTTTCTCTTTTCTTTAATTTTTAAATTTTTTTAAAATGTTTGTGTAACATTAGTACCTTTTTGACCATGATGTAATTACAAGCAGCTTTGTGACCAAAGACACCAGAACTAAAAGATGTTAAAAGATGAGAGCAAATGAAGGAGAGGGTGAGTTAAGATTCTAGTCAGAGAGAAGGCACAGGCTATAGAGAAGAGGAACTGGGGAGGGACACAGTGACAGATGAGGAGCAGGGATGAAGAGCTGAGGGAGAGTGAGTAAATGAAGGAAGTGGGGTGAGACGGTAGAAACTGAGGAAGCGGGAGAGAGAGAGAGAGACGGGGGCAGACAAGGGCAGAGGAGGGGAGGGAGAAACCGAGACCGAGAGAGCGCGTGTGCCGTTGAGAGATAAGGAGAGAGAGAAACCAACTGTGGTGGTGGGAAACACCAGAAACAGAGACATGGGGGTAAGAGGGTGGACAAGACGGAGCCCAAGACAGGGCTCTTGAGGGTGGGGCTGAGCAGGCTGAACCGTTATCTAAGGGACAGAGCGCCTCTACAGGGTCAGACAGCCAGGGCAGGTGCGAAGGCCCTGAGACTGAGGGGCACGGAAGCCTGGCCCACCTGAGGGGTGAGGTGTGGGGTTTGGAAGACCAACAGGGATGCCCACGCCTGGGCAGGTACCCTGCGAGACCTGATCCAGTGCACAAGCACGCCAGCTCCATGCAAATGTATTCTTAACATGCCCAGTAGTGCAGGCGTGTCCAGGCAACAGCCAGAAGGAGGCTCAGCAGACAGGCATGCATGGTCTACACACAGGCTCCCGTGTGCATCCTGCTCACAATGCCCTGCTCACCAGCTCTGAGACATGGGCCCAAGCAGTGTGCTGATATGTGCACGCACACATGGGGTGCAAATTCTTGCCAGTACAGCTGCACAGGGGCCCTAGGCCATCAGGGCCTCGGGCCAGAATGTCCAGCAACCTGACTGCACCCGACAAACTTGGGACACGTGAGTCCACACGTAGATACAGGCCTGGTCACGTTCACGTGCTCACACATGTTTGTGTGTTCTCGTGGTCATGACCTCAGACATCTGTGCATGTTTTACTGCATTCCTGAAATGGACAGTCACACACTTCTGTGTCTACAGCTTCCGGTCAGCATGGTTCCATGCCTGGGTGGACACAGGTCTGCCCAGATGCTCACCTGTACCCAGCCCCTTGCCTCACTCGCCGACCCTGACCCCAAGCCCACCCTGTCTCCTCCGCGCAGGGGGCGAGTACTTCAGTGACGAGCAGATGCGCTTCCGCGCCCCACTCCTGTACGAGCAGTACATTGGGCAGTACCTGACCCAGGAGGAGCTCAGCGCCCGCACCCCGGCCCACCGGCCACCCAAGCCCGGCCCCCCTGGCACGCCCACCTGCCCGCTCTCCGACCTGCTGCTCCAGTCCTACCAGGAGCGGGAGCTGCAGCAGCGACTGCTCCAGCAGCAGGAGGAGGAGGAGGCCTGCCTGGAGGAGGAGGATGAGGAGGAGGGAGGATGAAGATGAGGAAGGTGAGGCTGGCGGCCAGGGGGCCCCAGCATTGGCACACCCAGCCCCAGCCTGTGTGCCTTAGCTCCTTGGCAGCACCACTTGCAGGAACAGACGGCACATCCTCCCCTGCCTGCCCTGAGCACCCCGGCCTTTCTGTCCTTTCCAACATCCCTGTCCCCCTCCTCGAAGGACATCCCTCACCTCCAGGCCTTCGCTCATGCTGTTCCCTCCGCCTGGAGGGGCCTTCCCTTGACCGCCCTCCTTCAGGTGTCAGGTCCACCCTGTTTTGCGGCCTCCAAAACACCGCGTTGTCACGGGTTTGATGTATGCCCTGAGAAGGTAGGGATGGGGCCATCGCAGTCACTGCCCTGCTCCCAGAGCCACCCAGCATGAGGGACGCAGCTCTCTGTGCACCCCTCACACACCCCCACCCTGGGCGTCTCCCCTACAGACCAGAGACCTGGCAAAGACTCTGAGGCCTGGGTCCCTGACTCGGAGGAGAGGCTGATCCTGCGGGAAGAGTTCACCAGCCGCATGCACCAGCGCTTCCTGGATGGCAAGGATGGGGACTTTGACTACAGGTGCTCCCCTGCCCTCACCCCTGGTCCCCCAGCCTGGCACCCCACGGGGCAGGGGCTCTGGGTTCATCAGAGGTCAGTGGGTGACCCTGGAGTAGCTTTATCCATCTCTGAGCCTCTGTCCCTTCCCTCGAAAGAGGGATTTGAGCAGGGCTGACATTCAGCTCCACATTGATAGACCACCGAAACATTCCTGTCCAGGTAGATGGCATGGCGGCCTGATATGAAGTGTCCCCAGGACCGCAGACCTCCTCATGCTGCAGGAAGTCATCACTGGCAGGGTGATGCCTGGTGTGAAGGGGCCTGTGCCAGGCGCCCCTGCCATGCTGGTTGTTCATTTCTCCAGTACAACCCCAGGGATAAGATTCCCAGGCCACCTGGGTGAAAAGAGATTTTGCATCAACGAAAAGGACACAGGCGAGTGAAGTATCAGAGTGAAAAGATAGATGCTTTTGTCATCTGTGGCAGCCTCGCCTTGTGGTCCAAAACATCAGGTGTGGCAGCAGAGGGCCCACCCCCCACAAAACGTGAACAAGCAGCCCCTCAGGTCTCATCAGTAGAATGGGGGTCCTCATTGCCTCGGCCACACCAGCCCCTGGTACCAGAGCATCTCTGGTCCACTCTGGGATCCCCAGCTCCAGAGGCAATTCTGGCTGATCCACTTCGACATTTATCACTCTCAGGGTTCCACACAAAGCAGTGAGTAGAGTGCCTGGGCACTCAATAAGGACACCACTGCCATCATAAAGCCAGGTGCCCATGAGGAAGTCAGACCCAGCATGGGGAGTAGTGTGGGCCGAAGCCTGTCCCATCTTGGGGGTGGGGGTGGGGGGAGCTGCTGTCCTGCATTCACCACTAGGTTCTCAGCGCAGCCATGTCCAGACTGGGGATCAAGCAGGGAACAAAACCAGTGGAAGGGTTCTCTGTCCAAGGGCATCCCACTCCAGTGAGGAAGGCAAAAAAATTATCCAGTGAGGGAGCCAGGGAGAAAAAGCAGCGGGGTGGGTGATGAGGTGGCCAGGAGAGGCTGAGCAGGTGACATCTGAGCAGAGACCTGCAGCAGGGGAGGAGTAGGCAATGCAAAAGCCTGGGGGAAGAGCATTCCCGGCAGGGGGAGGAGCAAGAGCCTTGAGGGGCACAGAGAGAGCCCCAGGGTGGGTGAGGGGTGAGGAGGGAGGCAGGGGATCTCATCAGAGGGGAGGAGGCTGGATTGGACAAGGCTTCCTGCACCAGAGAGTGTGAGCAGGCCTGGGAGGGTCCTCCTCACAGCAGGACCCCTGGCGGCCTGAGGACAAGCTTTCTCCCTGTCGGCACTGTGGACCTTTTGGTCCAGATAATCCTTTGTGCAGACTGTCCTGCGTGCAGCGGGCATTGAACAGTCTGCCTGGCCTGTACCTCCTGAACACCAGCAGCAGCCCCCTCCAAGTTTTAACAACCAAAATGTCCCCAGTTACAACAAATGTTCCCTGGGGTGGGGGTGCAGGGGCAGAATCTTCCTGGTTGGGAAGCGCTGCCTCCGGGAATGTGGGCCCATGTGTCACCGCATCTTCCAGCTTTTTAAGAGAAATCAGAAGTTGTCTTGTAAGATCTTTCTTTGGCAAGTGTTACTTTTTGTGTAAAGCCCTTAGAGACCCACTAACCCAACTGTAAGTTAGCTCCGACTTAGAGCTGCCAGCATATGGCCTTTCATTTCAGGGGGCACCCCAGGCCCCAGCTCCTCCACCGGGTGAGAAGTGGGCGGCCGGGGTGCAGGCAGAGCCCATCCCTGACAGCCCCTCCCCCTGCAGCACTGTGGATGACAACCCCGACTTCGACAACCTGGACATCGTGGCCCGGGATGAGGAGGAGAGGTACTTCGACGAGGAGGAGCCCGAGGACGCGCCCAGCCCAGAGCTGGACGGGGACTGATGGCTGCGGCCGCCTCCCGCCCGCACGAGGCCGCTGATGACAGGCCAGCTCAGGGACTTTCTTTAAGCAGAAGCAGGGCGGTTGCCCAGTACCACCAAGCCTGGCCGTGGTCTCCATGCCCTCTCCCCAACTGTGCCTGGGCATCCCCCCACCCCCATTCTCTCTGCCTTTCTAGCTCCTGCTGTCTCTCTCTCTCCCCACCTCCCTATTTCTCCTTCCTGCTTTTCTCTTTCTTCCCCTCCTTCTGTGCCTTGGCCCCTGTCCCCACAACAGGGCCCAAGATGAACATCCTCCCCTGGACCTAGGCCAGGGGGCCCTCTGTGGCTGGAGCTGGCCAGGTTGACCTCAGAGCAGTGCTCCACCACTCTGCCCCTGCCACCCCTGCCCTGACTCTCCTGCACTCTGCACTGGAGTCTCAGGCTCACAGGTGCACCTCCTTGCCTGTCTCCTGCAGATTCAGCTCTTGGGATCCATGGCCACACATTCCCATCTCTTTCAGCCTTTGTGTTGGTTCTGTCCCTCTCTGCCTTTATCTCTGGGCTTCAGGATCCCTGCCCCCTCCCCAGACCGTGAGCATCCCCCGTCCTGGCTGCTGAGTAACCCAGCCTTGGCTGTGGACAGCGGGGAGACCCTGGGAGTGGCCACCTGCTCTCACCTCTCCCTCAGGGCTCAGGTTTGGGAATGGTGGGCAGGAGCAGCATGGGACCACGGGCCTGCCAGGTTGGGTAGGGGGGACTCTTCCCCTCCCAGCATCAGTCTCCCAGCCACAATTTTCCCTTCCTTCCTTCCTTCACTTCCTCCACCTCCCTCTCCTTCTTCTGTTTACACTCCCCAAATACGCACAGGCTGTTATCATGGGTCCTGAGTCATCCCACATATACACACAGTCGGCCCCAGCCTCCCTGCCCCCAGCCAGCCACAGAGCCAGCCCCGCGGAGCCCCTGCCGCCCTGGGCTAATGGGAGCCAGATGGCCGCCTGGTGACTCAGCAGCCAGCCTGTGGGAACCCAGGCGTCCCGCCTTCCCATGGCCCCGCACTCAGCTCATGCTCCCCCAGCAGACATACACAGAAGAGGCTGGCTGCTAGCGGGGGGAGGACACAGGCCATGCGTTGGAGAAGAGGGGTGTGGGGACCCCTCACTCCCGTGAGCCAAGCCATGGCCTAGCCTGAAAGCCCTCTCAAAACTGGCCTCCTACAGCATGCGGCCCAGGGTGAAGGGAGATCCCAAGGACTCCTGGGGCCACGGCACTTGACCCCCAGGGCTCGACTCTGCCTCTGGGTCGACTGGAATTAGAGCCAGACACAGAAAGTGAAAGCTGGATGGAGGCTGAAGTTGGGGGGGTGCTCGGTATGGTTCAGATAGATTATTGAATAAGGAAGCTTCCAGTTCCTGAGCAGTTCGGTCCTGTGCCAGGCCCTGGCCAGGTGCCTGATGCTGCACTGAACCTCCAGACAGCCCCAGGAAGCAGGGCCTCCATCCCATTCCACGTGTGGGCCCATGGGTGGCCCAGAAAGGAGATGTCACATATTCAAGGCCCAGTCTTAGAGACCACCGCCTGGCCTGCCTGTCCACTCTCAGGGCCACGTGGCATGGATGGACACACCCATTTCTGACTGAAGGAGAGTCGGCTGCTGAGGCCGCTAACAGTAGATAACGCCTTTGGGGCCCTCCTGGTATGCTAGGTACTGCCCTTCCTCTCCACAGACGTGTGGAATCTTCTAGTGTTTAGTCAGTACCTGAATCACTGAACCATCAGAGATCCCGTGCAGTACATACTTTCAGCACTGACAGCGCATCTCGGAGGAGGCGCAAGGCTCTCCTGTCAGCCAGACCCACAGCTTGCAAAGATGAAGCAGGGGGGATGTTTGTGTCAGGTGCTTGTGTTCATGCCCTCGAGTTGTGAGGGGTCTTTCATACCACAGGTATCAGCCCTGGATGACCTGTGTGTTTTCCATTTGATCATTAAATTTGTGATATACTATGCCATACATAAATTGGTTACATAATTTTTTAAGTGATGAGAGACAGCATTTTGAGTCAGAATTAGGGTTAGTCAGATGGCAGAGCAGGAGCGTCTGTACCCGAGAGACAGAGGTGGAGCCCGGAGACACACCCCCGTCAGAGCCGCTGAGACACTGAGGTGCCCAGAGAGGCGCCTACCCCTCTGCTCTGGCTCCCGGGGTTGGGGTGGGCGGAGAGGCTGAGTCAGGGAGGGGACAGCCCCTCCGAGGGCATCCGGCCCCCACCCCCATGTCTCCAGTCTGTCCTCCCGGTCGGGCTCTGCTGGCAGCCAGCTCCCCTCACACACACACATCTGACACCTCTGTGTGTCCCGCCAGAGCCAAACCTGTCCCAGCCCCTCTCCTCACTGTCCCCTCCTTCCTCTGCTCCTCCCCTCGACTCGTCTTCTCTCTGGGGGGCTGTCTCTGCAGCTCTGTCAGCATCTCCCTGCCACTTTTCATCTCCCCTCTCTCAGCCCCTTCTCTTTCCGCCGCTTTGCCCTCCACCTTTCTCTCTCTGTCTTTCCCTCCCTCTCAGTCTCTGCTTCCCCATACCTTTCTGTCGCAGCTCCCCGGCCCAGCTGCTCCTCTTGGCTTCACCCTCATTTTTTCCTACCCCTCTCTGCTGTCTCCTGGCTCACCCTCCTCGTCCCCACTGTTGGTCTCTCTCCCAGATCCTGGGAAGCCCAACAGGAATGTGCAGGTCAGGGCTTCACTGGTGGCCCCTGGGAGCCCAGGATGAGGGGTCACCACCTCGCCCCCACCCAGAAAGGGGGTGGGAAGGGGCAGCGAGGCTGTGGCCTGTCTGGCCAGAAGGAAGTGACTCTGCTGTGGCCTGGTCACCCCCCACCCCCAAGGACCTGCCGGGCTGCTACCGCCCCCAGGCTGGGGCCGAGTAAACACAGCCGCCGGCAGCTCAAGATATTTATACCGAGGTCCGGGCGTGGGTCCAGTGCCCACCACAGCCCCTGCCCTGCCCTGCCCTGCCCGCCACAGCCAGCCCCGAGCCAACGTGGCACCAGCCGGCAAGGGGACAAGGCCGCAGACACAACCAGCCTCCACTCGGCACGGAGGCCGCCAGGCGTGTCGCTTGGGACGCCAGCAGCTTCACTGGGGACACAGGATGCCCCCCTGCCCTAGAGACACCAGAGCACAAATGCAGCCCCACACATGCAGCTGCCCGTGAACGTGAGCACACACTCCACTGAGAACTCCAAAGCGACAGCACAAAATAGAGACCCACGCAGCTGCTCACACACTGAAGTCAGCAGCCCACATGTGGGGACACAATGCAGACACCACCTGCTCACAGACACCACAGAGGCTGAGAGCATGGCTCCCGGAGACGGACACGCACACACGCCGTGAGGACAGCAAGCATGTGGCAGACACACCCCACAGACACAAACATGCTCAGAATACCAGCAACACACACTGATCACCAAACAATGTAACCCAGAAGCCGCTTGCCCACAGACACACTGGGAACTGTTACACACACGTACTGAAAACAGCCTGAGTAGGAAACACCACACACATATACCTCCTGGAAACACACTTTTCTCACAGACCATAAACACACTTCTACTCAAACTTAAGCTAAGAATGTACAAATTTACACCCAGAGAAGAGCAAGGGTGTTGAGAAAAAAATCCAGAGAAATAACACACCCCAGGGACGCAACAAATTTACACACACAGACTAACCGAGTCACATGGTGTCAGGACACAGAAACCAGAGTGCACACCAGCTTGTACAAGCAGAAACAAAGCAGGTGCAAGCGCCACGAATGCAGCACAGTCACACACACACACAAATTCACATTAGAAACACGAAAGACACCAACACACTGGATGACCAGAGATCAAGGCAGAAGATTTTCTTTCCCTCCGCCTCACCGCCCCTCTCCCTTTCTCCCTCTCTCGCTGACCCCGTCCCAGGTCCCAGGCACGTCTGGGGGAGGGGGCAGGAAGGCCTGGGCTGGCCTCCCTCGGCCCTGCTTCCTGCCCCGTGGGGGCCGGACGGGAAGCTGGGGCTCCAGCCGGAACCCAGGCTCCCCCCACGACTTCCCTCCCCGCCCGGGCTGCCCGCGGAGGCGGGGAGGGGGGCGGCGGGCCCCCCCGAACCCCCGGGTTCGCCTCTGCGGCTGGCTGGGGGCCGGTCCTGCGAGGTCCGGACCGAGCCCGGCCTCCCCGCGGGGACCCGGTGCGGGAGCGGCCGCGCGGGGGCCATCCCCGCGGCCCGGAAGGTGCTGAGCTCGCGGCTTTCCCTGCCCCCGGCGCCCGGGCAGGTGGGCGGGGTGTGGCCCGAGGGCGGGGCCGGGGCTCGGCGGCCGCGGGAGCGCGCGGCCCGGGGTGCGGCCGGGACTTGTCCCGGGCCCAGGCGCGAGCCGGGCGTGTGAGGGCCGCGGCCCCGGGGGTGTGTCTGGGTGTGGGGGACCCTCCGTCTGGGCCCCGGGGTGTGACAGCGCGTCTGGGTATGACGGGGCGGCCGCCGTCCGGAGGGCCGTGGGGGGACTCCCCGGGCTGAGCATGTGGAGCGGCAGCTGTCAGGCTGAGCGGGCACGACCGCCCGCCCGGCCGGCAGTCTGCGCGGTCCTGACGTGTCAGGCCTCCGTGTGTGGGACGCGCCTGGGTGGGGCCGTGACGTGTCAGGCCGTGTGCGTGCACGCTGTGCCTGTGGGTGACGGTGACCCCTTGGAGGATGTTTGTGTAACTGCTGGTGGGTCGCAACCGGAGTCTCTGTTTCATTTCCTGACCGGCTCGGATGCTGCGAGGAGTGTGTGCGTGACACTCTTCTTCCTGTCTGGTGTGCGGTGGTTGTGACCAGGACCCCACAGGAAAAACTTGTGTCACTGCGTCTTGCCGGGTCCCCGTTGAAGTCTCTGCTTATGGTGTGTCCCAGCGCAACTCCAAGCCTGGGCTGTGTGCATGGAATGGGGCAGTGTCACACTGGCACCAGATCTCCCAGCCAATGCCTTGTGGGTCCCGCACGTGTTTGTGTGCGTGTCCATTGTGGCACTCAGGCGACTGGGACGCTGTGGGACCTTTCCCCGTATCTGAACCTCTGTGTGAATGTGAATGTGTGCATACATATGCCACATCCTCGTGGAGCTGCAGTGACTACTCGTCGTATCCTCGCGTCCTTGCCGGCACCTCCACACCAGAGGCTGCTAACAATGGTGACACTTCCTTGAACAGAGACCTCCTCTGGTCCCCCATCTCACGCCCGGCCCTTTATGGCTCCCAGACCTGGGGCAAGAGGAGTGACCACATGTCTACTGCTGGTCTGGGCTGGAGGGGGCAGATGCTGGGACTCACACATCCCGACCTAGAGCCGCTGTCCCCCGCCCCCGCCCCCAACAAAGGAAGGTCAGCACTCACACCATCCTCCCCCAGGGGGGTCACTGAGCAAAACAGGTTAAGGAGAAGGGCAAGGGAGAGACAGGAACTGAAACCAAGGAGGAAGAGGGGAAACAGAGGCCAGAGAAAGAGGAAGCAGGGGAGAGTTCACCAGCAAGACCCCAGCAGACGGGAACAAACAGAGCAAAGGGAAACCCACCCCAGCTCAGGGTGCTGTCATTTCCCTCCTGGACAATCGGTCTCCCTGCGCTCATCCTCACCCCCTTCAGTCTGCTCTCACCCATCAGCCAGAAGGAACTTCTGAGCAGGTCAGATCACATCCCTCTTCTGTTCAAAACCCTGTCATGGTGCCTGCCTCCCTCAGAGAACAGGTTCTCACAGGTTCCTTGATTGGGGTCTGGAAGGTAGGACCAGTGCAGAAGTCGTGTGCATAAACCCTCAACTCCAGCTGCCTGGATTTGAATCCCAGCTTTGCCATTTGCCAGCTGTGTGACCTTAACAAGTCACTTAACCTCTCTGTGCCTCAGTATTCCCATCTTGGAGTAGGGAGCAAATGGTCCCTGTAGCAGGAGTTGTCAGGCTTTTCCTATCAAGGGTGAGATAGTAAAGGTTTTTGGCTTTGCACAGTTTCTACTCAACTGTGCCCTTGTAGCACTAAAACAGCCACAGACAGTACAGTAGGGAACAACCATGGCTGTGGTCCAGTAAAACTTTATTTACAGAAACAGGCAGCCCGTCAGAATTTGCCTCAGGAGATAGTTTGCCAACCCCTGCTTTCTTGAGCTGTGGGGAGAATGCCCTGAGCTAGAAGCTCCATACCTGGCGTGCAGAATTGTTTTCATTACTCTCTGGCCTGTGAGTGTTGCTTTCTGACTCAGATCTTAACACCCTTCCCTATGCCCCTCCCTTCTAACCGCACTGGCCTCTTTCCTGTGTAGCTTACCCCAAGTTCATCTTCACTTCCAGGCCTTTGCTTTTGTCCTCCTACCAAGAACACCCTCCCCCATCCTCCCCCAAGCTGCCATTTTGGCTTCCTTCAAGTCCCAAATGCCACCTCCTCCAAGAAGCCTTCCCTCCTCCATAAAGCCATCTCTAGCCCATCCTGCTTTCCTATTTTTGCACAACGCTACTATGTCTGTCTCCTCCCCAGAAAGTAGGTTCTTGGTGGGCAGGAACAATTCCTTAACCTCTCTGAGCTTCAGTTGTCTTAAAGTGGGTATTACCAATCTCAGAACTTTGTTACGGTGGTTTAAAAAGTTAATTACTATAAGACACTTAAAATAGGGTCCAAGGTGCTCAATCAAGAAACCTAACAATAAATAAATCTAAATGTTCACTAGGAGTAAGGAACATAACAAGCGCAAAGGAAGTTTGTGTGTGAAGAGGGGCAAATGAGTGGTGGACAAAGACAGGAGGAGGCAGATGGAGGGGAGGGAGGGGGGTAAGAGAAGTCAGAAGGGAGAACGCCGTGAAGCGCCCAACGACACAGAGACCCAATCCTCTCGCCACCTTTAATGGACCCCAGGTGGGCTTGATAGGGGTGGGGTTGGGGGCGGTGCCATGTCCTTAAATACAGTCCTGGTGAGGCGGGCGGGGGGCGGGGCCGGGCCTGCCGGGTGGGCGGGGCCTATGGGGCGGGGGCTGTTGGGGTGGGGGCGGGGCCTCAGCTGCACTTGCAGGAGCGCACGATCATGTTGGACAACTGCTCCACCTTGGGCTTGCGGCCCACGTAGTACACGATGGGCAGGGGCTCCAGCGCCTGAGGCACGCAGCACGGCGCCGCCGACGCGCCCGGGTTGTGCTGGTTGTACAGGGCCAGGACCTGCGGGGCGGGTGCGCGGGGTCAGGGTCAGGGGTCGTGGGGAGGATGCCACCACCCTGCTAGCCTCTCTCCCCATCTGCCTCTCTCTTATCTCATTCCGTGTCTTTCTGGTTCTCTGCCTCTCCCCATGTTCCACTCTTGGCTTGTGTCTCACTCTCTTTCTCCTTCCATCTTCCAAATTCTCTACCCTCCTACCTTTTTCTCTCTCATTCTGTCTCCTTTTCTTTCTCCTTCCATCTCCCCACCTCTTCCCTCGCCCAAGTTATCGTCTCCAAGGTTTAAGTCACTTTAGCCTTGTCCTACTCTGTGACCCCATGGACTGTAGCCTGCCAGGCTCCTCTGTCCATGGGGTTTCCCAGGCAAAAATACTGGAGTGGGCCGCCATTTCCTTCTCCAGGGGATTTTCCTGACCCAGGGATTGAACCCACATCTGTCTCTTATGTTTCCTGCACTGGCAGGTGAGTTCTTTACCACTAGGTCTCCCCATATCTCTGTCTCCCACTCCCTTGACTCTCTAACTTTGCAGACCCTGCCTCGAGCTTTTCTCCCATCCCATTATCACCTCCCCTCCAACCTTCCTCTCCCCTGTATTTATGACTACCATCTCGCCAATTCATCTGATTTGACTTCTCTTTCTCCCTCTCCTCCCTTGGTTTCTGCTACCCCCATTCAACCCCCAGCTGGGGAGCAGGGGGTGTCGGGCTCCAGACGCACCTTGCTGTACTGCGTGTCCAGGCTCCAGATGTAAGGGCAGGGCCCCAGGCAGAAATTGGCGTGGTACCCCTTGGGTTCGTGAATCCACTTCCAGCCCAGGTCCTTCCGGAAGTCAATGTAGAGCTGACGAACACAGCAGTTCTTTTCTGTGGAGCTGCAGGCGGGAGGGAAAAACACTGTCAGGGGAGCAGAAGGCTGCCCCTCCTCCCCTGGAGTGTGTGTGTTTCACCCTGGTTGCCCTCCAGCACCGTATCCAACTTGGTCTCCCTTGCACCCTCTGTGGTAATAACAGCAATAATAGTAGTAATAGTAGTGATCATCGCTAACACTGATAAAGCACTTCCTCTAGTCCAGCACTGCACTAAGGGCATCCTCATAAGCATTATCTCAGGCAGCGCTCAAAACACACCTGTAAGGCACCAAATGAGGAGTTTTCCCAGGGAGACATCCAGTAGTTAAGACTCCAAGCTTCAATACAACAAAAAAAAGAAACAAGCAAACAAAAAAAGACTCCAAGCTTCCACTGTAGGGCACATGGATTCGATCCCTGGTCAAGGAAGTTCCACGTTGCATGCTGCACAGTGCAGCCAAAAAAAAAAAAAAAAAAAAAACCAAGCCTGAAGAAGCCAAATGACTGTCCACAGGGGACAGCTACACAGATCACACCACATCTATACACTGCAACATAAACAACACAGTGCAGGTCCATGTGTACTGATATGTTCTAAGTGTGCAACAAATGTTTACTGAACTGCTGCGTGTTGGGCTGGGGTCTACTGCGGACTCAGTACAAATGAAACAGACAAATCCCTACCTTCTGGGGCCACATACTAGAGACTGTCATGTTGCCCCTCTGCTCTGAACAAGCCCAATGCCCAGTCCTCGCCACAAGCTCAAGGAGCCACCAGATCTAGCTGATCTCAACTCCCTCCCCGCTCCCCCTCTCTCACTGTCCTCTGGCCACTTTAGCATCCTTGCTGTTCCTGAGTCCCAGTCCAGGACCTTTGCACGTGCTGTTCCTTCTGCCTGGCTTGCTATTCCCACAGATACCCTCTCTGGCTCTCTTTCTTCACTCCATTTACACATGTGCTCAAACATCCTTCACTTTGGGGAATCTTCCCTCCTACAACACTGCCTGGCATGCAGTAGGTGCTCAATAAATATCAGTTAAACAAATGACGTCATTGCCTCAGAGACCTTCCTGGATGATTCTACCCAAAATACCAATCTAAAAAATTGTTAATTCCTAGTGGGCTGCCATCTATGGGGTCACACAGAGTCGGATATGACTGAAGCGACTTAGCAGCAGCACCAGCAGAGACTTTCTGGGCAGTCCATTGGTAAAGACCCTGTGCTTCCAATGTAGGGGGCATGGGTTTGATCCCTGGTCAGGAAAGATCTCACATGCCATGAGGCACAGCGGGGGAAAAAAAAAGGATGGTTAATTCCATTTAGCGTAATAATGGCATTTCAGTTCTTCAAGGAAATATAAAAATGTCTGCAACTGAAAGGGGGCAAATCTTAATGCCTGTTGATCTAGATGAGAGTGTATGGGGGTTCATTTTACCATCTTGGTTATACATTTAAATGTTTCCATAATAAAAAGTTTAAATCAGACTAGGAAAAACAAATCATCACAATGATTTCTTTCTTTCCTCTTCCTTGGATTTATATTCCTTCTTAGAACTTACTGCCACCTGCTCTTTTATTAGAGATTGATTTGTTCATCTGTTCATTTCCTGTCTTCCTCTGAGGACAGGACTTTTTGTCTATTTTGTCCCTAAAGGTGTCCCCACTGCCCATAACAGTCTCCAGCACACGGCAGGTGCTTAGCAAGTGTTGGCTGTATAAATTAATTGGTCAATATGTTACATTTTTCAGAAGCACATCGGAGAGTGGTGGTGGGTAAGACAACTGCCATGTACTCATGATCTCTGTCCCAGGCTCAGATGCAAAAGTCAGTCCTCAGGCTTCCCTGGTGGCTCAGTGGTAAAGAATCTGCCTTGCAATGAAGGAGACAGCGGTTTGATCCCTTGTCCAGGAAGACCCCATATGCGGTAGAGTGACTAAACCCTTGTGCCACAACTATTGAGCCTGTGCTCTGGAGCCCAGGAGCTACAACTACTGAGCCTGTGCTCTGCAACAAGAGAAGCCACTGCAGTGAGAAACCCACACACTGCAACCAGAGAAAAGCCTGCACAAATATAATAAAAGTCTGTTTGGAGTGGGGCTGAGGGGTCAGAACTGGAGAGTCTTTGAATATCCTTTCTAGGTTTGGTCCATGTACATATATTTTCCTATTTAAAAATCAATACAGAATTTCCTACAAGGCAGGTCTTTTTTTTTTTTTTTTTTAATATGTATTTGGCTGTGCCAGGTCTTTGCAGCAACAGGTGAATTCTTTGGTTGCCATATGAGGATCTTAGTTCCCTGACCAGAGATCGAACCCAGACCCCCTGCATTGGGTGTGTGGAGTCTTAGCCATTGGACCACCAGGGAAGTTCCAAGGCAGGTCTTATATTATTATTCCCATTTGAAGGAGGAATAAACTGAGCCTTAGATAAAGGGGGATGTTGTCTGTTCAAATATAGGCTGTAGGTGGTAGAGCTCAGGGCCAGAGGTCTCTGACTTCATTTGCCCAGCCCAACCATGTCAGCTCAAGCAGAGTGGGAAGAGGCGATGCCACACGCTCTCCCAGGGCAAGACAAGGCCTTTCCAAGAGCCACCGGACCTCAAGAAGGAAGTCAGGAAACTGAGATTCCTGTGAGCTCAGCCTGGTCCCTCCTCAGTCTGGTTAGGCCTCAGTTCCTTCACCTGTACAAAGATGCAGGGAACGTTAGATCAAACAAGATATTGTTAAGGGCCAAGGAGACATCAGGAAGTCCATGGACAGGCTCAGGGAGGGGTCTGAGCTCTCTAAATCATGCACACAGATGTGTATTGTTGTGGTTTAGCTGCTAAGTCATATCTGACTCTTCTGTGACCCTCTGGACTGTAGTCTGCCAGGCTCCTCTGTCCATGGGATTCTCCAGGCAAGAATACTGGAATGGGTTGCCATTTCCTCCTCTGAAGGATCTTCCTGACTCAAAGATCAAACCTTTGTTTCCTGTAGCTCCTGCATTGCAGGTAGATTCTTTATCGATGAGCTACCAGGGAAGCCCAGATACGTGTGTATGTATAGACATATTCTAGGGGGGAAACGTTCCTGGCTTTCAGCTTCTCAAAAAGGTGTTAGATTCACAAAAGGGGAAGAACCACTGTCCAGTAAAATCTATCATTTCTGGTCCAGCTCTGCTGGGGTGCTGAGATCCTCTGATTTGAAGTGTGTGATTCCGTTACTCAACTCATCTGCTCTCCACGTGGGGTTCCTGGAGCAGCGGCAGCAGCACTGCCTGGGAACTTGTGGGAGATGCAAGTTCTCAGGCCCCACCCCAGATGCACTGAATCAGAAACTGGGGGATGGGGATGGCTGGGAGACAGCAGGCCACATTTAACAAGCCGTCCAGGTGACCCTGAGCTACTCTCTAACCCTGGATGTTGGGGAAAGGGTCACGGAGGCTTCCCAGTGGAGATAGTGGTTAAGCTAAGAATAACTTTTTATTGCGGAAAGTCTCGGACATACACCAACCCACTCCAGTAGTCTTGCCTGGAAAATTCCATGGACAGAAGAGTCTGGCGGGCTACAGTCCATGGGGTCGCAAAGAGTCAGACACAACTGAGCACAGCACAGGCATGGGACATACACAAAAGCAGAGAATCTTACATTTAACTGCTGTGTCTCTACCATCCAGCTCCCACAAACATCAAGTCATGGTCAGTTTCCCTGTATTTCTACCCGCATCCACTTTCTCTCCTTTGACAAATGATTTTGAAACCCACGTCACCCACCGTATTATTTCATCCATAAATATTTCTATCTCCAAGGAAATCTAGACTACTTCAGAGCATCACACAAAAAATTAACAGTAATTCCTTGATACCATCAAATATCTAGTCAGAGTTCATACTTGCCCAACTGTCTCATAAGTATCTTTTAAATTATTTTATTTATCTGTTTTTTAGCCATACCATGTAGCACGTGGGATCTTGAGTTTCCTGACAAGGGATCAAACCCACATCCCCTGCATTGGAAGCACAGAGTTTAAACACTGGACCACCAGGGAAGTCCCAATATCTTTAAAAAAAAAAAAAAAAAAGTTTGGGGAATTCCCTGGTGGGCCAGTGGTTAGGACTCCATGCTTCCAATGCAGGAGACATGGGTTTGATCCCTGGTCAGGTTAAGATCCTGGAAACTGTGAAGCAAGGCCAGAAAGCAAATAAGTAAATAAAATTTTAAAAACAGTCTGCATACATAAAGACTCAAGTAAAGTCTATACATGGCTATTGGTTGATACATCTTTTAAGATTCTTTTAAAAGTCTATATAAACCCATCTCTCTATTTCATCCCTTTGTATTGTATTTGTTGAAGAAACTGGGTCAGGTTTCCCACAATCTAGATGTTGCAGACTGCATGCCCAGGGTGGCTGTACATGTTTCTCTGTCCTTATAGTTCTGGAAAATTGGGAGTTGAGACCAATTGAGACCTACCATTATTGATGGGCTTCAGGTTTGATTTTTTGGCAAGACTTCCTAAGTGACAGTGTCACTCACGTGGCTGGCTGCCTTTCTCTTAATGTTATAGCAGGCTGGCACTCAGACTTTAATCTATCCATTCATTCGTAGGCTTGCTGGGCAGAGGGTAGGATTTGGTGATGAAGGACCTTGGAAACAGAGCTGACTTCCCAACAGGAGAAGTGCATGCAACAAAGCCCAAAGGCACCATCAAAGTACTTAGCAGAGGCGGGCCAAGGTCAGATTATCATTCTAAATTTGCCATATTCTAACTCTCAATTTCAAAATTCCAAGACTACAACTTCTCAGTTTTCTTAGACTGCAATACACTGGCATCTCAAGATTCAAACATAGCAACAGCTTTCCAACTTTCTAGAATTCCCACATCCCCACTCTCGAGGATCTTGGCATTCTGTTTTTTTTTTTTTTTTTTTTTGATCTTGGTATTCTTGAATTCCAATATTTCAAAACTGCATTCCAACATTCCACAGTTCTGAGCCCATCTCCCAAGAGGTTCAAGCTGCCACTTTCTAAGATCACAGGCTTCCAAGATTCTAACAAGACTCTAGCACTGGGACTTCCCTGGTGGTCCAGAAATTAAGAATGCACCTGCCAATGCAGGGGACATGGGTTTGATCCCAGGTCAGGGAAGATCCCATATGCACAAGCTGCAACTACTGGAGACAGAGCACCTAGAGCCCATGCTCCTCAACAAGAGACGCCTCCTCAACTAAAGAAAGCACGAGCAGCAGTGAAGATTCAGTGCAATCAAGAATAAATAAATAAGTAAGACTGAGTCCCAACATTCTAAGGTGCCAGTATTCTGGCTTCCACCCACTCCAACATTTATGGAGGCTAAAAGTTCAACACAGGATTCCACCAATTCTGGACCTAATATTCAAGCACTCCAACCTGCTAAAATGGGAGATTCCAGTCTGTCAATGGTACCCATCATGGGCAATCTTCCAGTTCTGAATTCCCAACTTCTAAGAACCCAACAGTCCTTGAATCCAACATTCTCAGATTTCAATAATTAATACCAAATTCTAACATCCTAGAATCCCAACATTTTCAACCCCAATCTGCCCACAGTACAGAAATCTAACATGGAGACCTTCCAATACTGAAGTCCCACATGTTCAGTGTTCCACATTCTAATAAATCTCCGATGCCAACCAACCAGCAAGAGACCCGCCTGATCTCAACATCCAAGGATTCCCAGTTCGCACACACTCCAGCATCCGAGGCTCGGACCTCATGCCCTGAGCCCTCCAGGCTGAAGGAGACGCTAGCCCAAGCAGAGCACCAGCCACGTGCCCAACCTGGGGTGGCCGCTCAGCAGATGGCGAGGACGTCCCCAGCCCAGAAGGCTGCAAGGTTCACCTGAAGCAGTAGTTGGTGTCCAGGGCTCGGCGGTGGCGGGAGCTGTGCAGGTGCTGGGCCCTCTCCAGAGGGGTGGCCATGAGGAGCAGGAAAGGCCGGTTCATGCCGTGAATGGTGGCGAGGTCACCCCGGCGGCCGGAACTGAACCCTGCTTTGGTTTTGGGAGTCAGGGCGGTGGGGAGGATTGGGAATACACACATACACTCAGATGGATGAATGATGGGGATGGGCAGAGGAGGACACACACACACATCACTGCTGGGTGTCAGCAGGGGTGGGGAGCAGGGAGGGGGCCTCACCGTTAATGTCCACTTGAAGCGTGTTATCTTTACTGTCACAGGAACAGTGGGCACTGAGGCGAAAGCCCTCTATTTCCTCTGTGGGAGTGGGGAGAGGGAAGCCAGCATGAGGGGGGCAGCTCACCCATCCCTGCAGGTGGGCAGGAGAGGAAGGAAGTCGCAAACCCCTGGGGTGTGGAGGGAATCTCTTTCCTGCCCATTCCCCTGCCTGCCCCCTCACTGCACCCTCTCACTCCAGTTCTTGGCCTTGCAGCCTCCTCCTCCTCCAGGTCTCAGCTCTGAGGCCACCTCCTCCAGGAGGCCCTCCAGACACAGCCCCTCCCCCGACTGTGACAACACGTTTTTTTCTCCAAAGCACTGACCTCTGTAGCTCTGACATTTGTCTTTGGCTATTTATTTCCCTCATTGTTTTCAGTGGCAAGCAGGATACAACGGGGGCAGGGAACCTTGTTTTCTTGTTCCCTGCTGGGCCTGGCCCTCTGTCTTAAAAACAAACATCTCCTGAGTGCGCTGGGCGCCAGACCCTGTTCTAAACACTCTTTGTGCGTTATTTCCTTTAATCCTCACCAAAGTTCCCCATTTTACAGATGAGGAAGCCAAGGCCCACAGGCAGGGCTGGGATGGGATGCAAGGACCTAGGCTCCTGTCCCAAGGCAGGTGCAGAAGAAAGGTTTTCCTTCTCTTTTTTTTAATATACAAAAGTAATGGGTTTTATTAACATTTTTTGAAAGAATAGTGTGTTAGTCACTCAGTTGTGTCCAACTCTGGGACCCTATGGACGGTAGCCCACCAGGCTCCTCTGTCCATGGAATTCTCCGGGCAAGAATACTAGAGTAGGTAGCCATTCTCTTTCCCAGGGCATCTTCCCAGCCCAGGGATTGAACCTAGTCTCCTGCATTGCAGGCGAATTCTTTACCATCTGAGTCACCAGGGAAGCCCTTTTGAAAGAATATGTATATCTAATAATCATAGCAGTATTTATCAGTTGTTCTTATTTTTTAGATTAACTTTTATCGGACTGTAGTTGCTAACAATGCTGTGTTAGCTTCTGCTGTACAGCAAAGTGAATCAGCTGAATGTATACATACATCCCAGAAGAAAGGTTTTTGGAATGAATGGCTGAATGAATGCTTCCCTAAGCACCCACTATTGTGTGGGACCCTGTATCGGGTGCTCTGGACTCAGCAGTCAGCTCAGGACACTTGTCCCAGTATGCACCTTCCCCCTAACCCCCATCCTTTCCTCTGGCCAAACCATCACCTCTTCCATGAGTCTCAACACAATCATTCTCACCCAGAAAGCTCTCTTGGACCCCCTCAGAGGGGTTAGGGTGCCCACTCTGGGCTCCTATAGCACTTATGCCTCCCCCATCCCGGCCCTGCTCACCCTGGCCATCTTGGGCAAGATTTCCTGGGTATCTAGAAGTGTGGGTCCCATGAGGGCAGGCCTAGAGGTTGTCATGGTTACCACTGTGTTCCCCCACCCTACCAGCACAGGGCCAGCCAGAGAGCAGGAACCTACTAGCATTTACCCCAATGAAGGAATGAATGAGAGGGAGACTAGGAAGGGAGATGTGAGCACTGGGGCCTTCTACATGACAGGACAGATGGTCCTTTTCCAGACAGAACAGGTGTATCAGGCTTTCCCTGGACTCAAGGCCTCTGCACAGCCTATCCGTCTGCCTTGAACACTCTTGCTCCTCCCTCCTTTCCCGGGCTGACCCCATGCATCCCTCCGACACAGCTCCAATATCCCCTCCTCCAGGAAGCCCTTCCTGACCTCCCAGGCTGCATCAGGCACCTCCCCTGGGCTCCCCATCCCAACCCTGCCCACACTGGGACATTACTACCTGGTTTTCAGGTCTTTCCCCAAGTCCCCCAACCCCAGCAGTGGAGCAGGGGTTCCACCTTCCCGAAGGTCAGGATGAAGCTGTTTTCGTCATTTCTGTGTCTCCAGCATCACCCAGCACAATGCAGGTGCTCAAGAATGGATTAACCATTAATCACTCAGCTGTGAGTGTCTGGGAGGAGGGCCAGATCTGGGCTCTTTGGCACCAACACAGGGTGGGGGGTGCTAGGCAGGGTGGTCCCAGGACAAATAATGGGTTACAAAACAGAGGTGGGGCAGACAAGTGGTCCTCACCTCTTTGGGTCAGCCACTGCCGCACAACTCCAGTGACGTCAAAGGACAGCCACTCCGGTGAGTCGCTGGGGGTGAGCAGCCGGTTGCTGAGGTAGCGCCAGGAATTGTTGCTATATTTCTGGGGGATGAAGAATTGGGGGGTGAGATAGTGGGTAGAGGCTGCCACAAACACCCATGTACCCTGCACCCCTCACTCCATCTGCTCCCCAAAACAGGTCTCCACACAGTCCATCAGTCCCCCTCCCAGACATCCACACTGAGGGGCTTCACAGAAACCACCCAAACTCCACGACAGGGGACAGAGAACTCCAGGCTGGGGGTCAAGGCACCTAGGCATTTCAGCCTCCACCCTTGATCCCGGGATGGCTGTGGAAAATTCCTTTCTCTTTTTTTGGCCTCAGTTTCCTCACTGGTGAAATGCCTAGTTCCTTTCAGCTTGGACAGTTCATGAGGCTAAAATTCTCCTACTGACATCATAGAGGTCATTGACGATACAGCTCTGAATTCTTAAGAGTCTATCGCTTCCTAGAAGTTATGTTCGAAGTCATTCCATAACTCCAGCACTTGGTGGCACCCCAAGAATTACACATTCTATGAACCCGAGAAGTTTTATGAGAGTCAAGTTCAACAAACCCAGGAGTCCGACGTGCCAGAAACCTAGACGTTGCAGACGCCTGACATCCATGAGGAATGAAGCCCTGGGAACTGGCAGCATAAAGCCGAGTTCTCTAGATTCCGAGCAGTTAGTATCAAAGCTTCCTCGTCTACCACTGAATCTAACACTCCATTTGACAGGGCTTCTAGGTCACATAACCTTCGAGAAAATACATATTTTCTGGACTCTTCCTGGAGACTCTTCTAGAATAGAGCTATCCCAGAGAACTTTCTGTGACAATGCAAATGGGCTTTATCAGTGGTGTCCAAAATAGCAGCCACTCACTCCATGTGACTACGAGCCACTTGAACTATGGCCAGTGAGACTGAGAAACTGAATTCTTTCTTCTATTTAATTTTAATCCACTTAAATGGCCATATGTGGCTAGTGGCTACTGGCTGGGCACAGGGCATTTTGAAAGTCTCCAACTTTTCAAAGATTCCAACTTTCCTTGTCCTGAGTTTTCAGAGTCCAGCTCCAAAGATTCCAGCTGCTAAGCATTTAACATTCTAGGGCTCTAGGAGACTCCACACTCTGTGCTCCCTCATCAGGGTTGGTCCGCGTGGACCCTGCAGCCACCAGCCTTGCGGCCGTCCTGGGACCACCCCAGCCCATGCCACCTTCCAGGACCCTTGCCCCCACCTGGTACAGCTCCACGTGCTGCTCCACTTTTAACTTGAGCCTCAGCAGGCGCAGCTCTGCCCGAGAGAGCAACACAGGTTCGGGCACCGCTTCCCGGAGCTCAGATGTGTTGAAGAACATATATATGCTGTGCGAGCTAGACTTCATTTTGTCATAGATTTCTAGGCAGAAAGAGTCGAGGATGGGGGGGCTGTCAGTGTTTGGCAGGGGAGCTAGTGTACCCCAAATCTAAGAGCTCTGGGTTGGACTCCGACCCTGACACTTTTTAGCTGTGTGACCTTAGGTAACTAGCTTCTGCTCTCTGAGTTTGTTTCCACCTCTTTATTATTATTTTAAATATTTATTTGGCTGTGCAGGGTCTTAGTTGTCGTGTGGGATCTTCGGGCTTTGTGCAATGTGGGGTCCTTAGGTACAGCATGCGAACACTTCGTTGCAGCATGTGAGATCTAGTTCCCTGACCAGGGATCGAACCTGGGTCCCGTGCATTGGGAACTTGGAGTCTTAGCCACTGGACCACCGGGGAAATTCCTCTAGCTCTTTAAACAGGGTCCTATCCATCCTTCCCTCTCATCAGGTAGGAAGTGGCCCCTCAGTACAAAGCTGGCTTGGGGGTGGGGCTGCTCTGCTTGCTCAGGCCTCCCCAGCACCTGGAGCCTCAAAATGCAAGTTATGTTGAAGCAGAGAGATAAAGGGCGCTTGGATCAGACTATGCCTTTGCTGCCTTCTGTGACCTTGGGCAAGTCACATTCCCTCTTGGAGCTGTTAAATCTACTTGACATCAAGTTCTCTGCCTCCCAACCCAGGCTCTCCTAACTGAAGCGCAGTGGAACTTTGGGCAGATGAATTCGTCTCTCTGTGCCAGATTCTCACCTATAAGCCAAGGACTGATGACAGGATGACAGTGTGAAATAGATGAGATGATGCAGATAAAGTATGTCGCACAGAGTCTGCATACAGTGGTTACTCTAATGTGTGTTCAACAACCCCATGAGAAAGAGTCTATTAGTATACCCATTTTATAGATGGGCAAACTGAGGCAAAGAGATGAAACAATTTGCCCCTAAGCAACACAGCCAGGAAACTACAGTGTGAGGTGGGGATTCAAACTTGGCCAGTCTGGTCAGAGCCTATGCTCTTAATCCCTAGGCTATGCTCCCTCCCTGCTAATGTGACATTATTTTTGTTATTATTAGTAGTATTTCCTCCGTTAACTGGTTAGAGAAAGTAAAGTTCATTCTAGATAAGGATGGCTTCAGGGGTGGGGGAAGGGAAACAAAATTAGGAAGACTCCCAGTTCAGGAAAAATTGGGGACTGGGAATGAGGGGGGCAGGCCATGATCAACTGGAGCAGTTTCTTTAGGCCTCTGCAGTGGGGGCATGGAAATGGTGGAGACATGTTGAGAAAAAACAGAGGAAGACCCTCTTGAGCGCCTCCTTCCCCTGCTCCTCCCATCTCTTGCCTGGCTGGGCCCTTTCCCTCACAAATAAGCCCTATCTTGGCCCAAGAGCTACTCAGCCGACCAAAACGGAAGGGCAGAGCCCAGGCCCAGGAGACAGATAGGAAGGAAGAGCGATAGAGGGAGCAAGAAGGGTCAGAGTGAGAGATGGAAGTAGGATATGGAGGAGAAAAAGAGAGAAAAAGGGAAGAGATGGAGAGAGAAACTAGGAGACCCAGAAAGGGTCAGAGTAACACGGATGCGAGAGAGACGAAAAGGCAGAAGACAAACGGGAAGACAGTCGGAGGGTTTGGGAGCGAGATGGAGGCAGAAGTGGGCTGAAGAGCAACTGAAGGTGTCAGCGTTGGAAAAACCTCTCCAACGAAGGTGAAGCGTCGACGGAAAAGGTGAGACGGAGATGTGGGTGGGTAGGCTGTAGGGATGTCATCTGACTGAAGCCGCAACTGGGCGCCCAAATGGGCCAGAGACGCACACGTCTACTGCCCACAAGGGAAACTAAGAGCAGGGGGCGGGGTTCGCCCCCGAGCCTCGGGGCTCAGCGGGACGCCTGGGTACCCGCGCGGGCGCCGACAGGGCGGGCCCAGGGTAGCCCCGCCCTGAGCTGGGGGTGAAGAGGGCGGGAGTCGCTGCCGTCGCGAGGGCGGGGACCGGACCTGCCTCGTCTCGCCCCAGGCTCCGCGCGCGATCCCCGCCCCGTAACCCTCCGCCCCCAACCCCGAGGCTCAAGAAGGAAAGGGAAGGGAGGGCTAGGCAGCCGGACGCTGGGGTTTCCCCAGCCTCGCAGAGAGGAACTAGGAGCTTGGGGTCTAGGCTCTCCGCAGAGCTCTGCGGGGTCCTCCTGTTCCTTCCGGAAGCGCAGGCTCCTCCCCCACGCCCGCGCGTGGCACCCACGTGGGGCTTCTCCAACCCCTACAAGCTCGGTCTTTCCCCTGGGTCTCGCAGAGTCGCATCCACCCAGCTCTCTCTCCCTACTACGACTCCTCACTCAGCCCTATTCCTTCCAGCCAGCGGAGGGAGGGTGGCGGGCCCTGCTGCTCCCAGCATGACACCATCCGTCGCTCCTCTACCCCATTCCAGGTCCACCTTTCCCACGCTTATCCTCCCGTTCTGTAAACCCCTTCCCACGACCCAGTATTGTAGGTTTCCTGGGGGCGCGCGCTTCTTTCTCTGGGCTTCCTCCTCTTACAGTCCGTCTGGGAAATATTAAGAGCACCTCCTGGCGCATCCTGGGCACCCCCCGCCCCCACCCCCTGGGCACATCCTAGGGTCTCCGCTTCTCTCTCGCTAGTTTCTCGCACCCTACAACCTCGCGTCCCCTTCCGACCTCACATTTATCACCCTCTCCCCGCCTCTCTTTCTAAGCCCTCCCCCAATCTCGCGTGTTCTTCGCGTCCTGTGCATGCGGGTCCACTCTCTCTACTTTCCTGGCACCCCCTCTGGGGTTCGCTTCTGTTTTTCTGTCCTTGAATCTTCCTGCCTCACGGCCCCTGAACTCTGAGTCAGCTTTCTCCACTGCCTCTCCTTTTCCAAATGCCGGGGTGCTAGTTTCTCCCAAAGCGATATCCCTCTGTGCAGCCCCGCTCCCACGACCCCCTGCATTCTCGAGCACCCTGCAAGGGGAAGTCTTTTTCGAATGGCTTCGCTTCTCTCACTCTAAGGGACTCCCCACACGATCTAGCATGATCCCGTCGCCCTCTAAAAGCGGTCCACTTCGCTCACTATCTCTTATTCAAGACCAGATACCTTGGGGTTAGGGAGCTCAGCTCTATCTCTTTGAGACCCCTCCCCCCAACACGTTCCCGGCGCACCCGGGGGTTCTCTTCCTCCAGCCAGTTTCCTCTACCAGCAATTTCCTCCCCGTGACCCCTGCACTCCGGCGCCCCCTGGGGGGCTCCCCTCCAGGGTCCCCTGCCCCTGCGAGCTCACTGTTGCCGTATTCCACCATTAGCACGCGGGTGACCTCCTTGGCGTAGTAGTCCGCCTCTGGCTCAGGCTCCGTTTCGGCACTTTCCCCGGCCACCCGGTCGCGGGTACTGTTGTAAAGGGCCAGTATGGCCTCAGGCAGCGGGCCGGGTGGCACATCCCCCTGGCTCGGGGGGCTGGCGAGCCGAAGCTTGGACAAAATCTGGCCGCGGATGGCCTCGATGCGCTTCCGCTTCACCAGCTCCATGTCGATGGTCTTGCAGGTGGACAGTCCGGCGACTGGCCGGCCAGGCGTCAGCATTAGTAGCCACAGCAGCGGCAGCAGCAGCGGCAGCAGCCGCAGCCCCGAGGGCGGCATGGGGGAGGCGGCGCCCCCCGGCACAGCCGAGAGCGCGAGCTGGGCTGGGGTGGAAAGAGGGAGGCCCCGCCCCTACAGGGGCTGGGGTGGGTGGGGGTCTCCCAAGAAAAGGTAGGAGGGTCTGTTTGCGGGGAGAGTTGAGGCCTTCAGGGAGAACGGAGCAGAGCTGGAGGGGAGGCTCTGATGGGTGGGTTCTTGGTATCCCACGGAAAAAAACCGAGATGGGTGAGCTCTGGTACTAGAGATGGGTGATCTTGAATAGGAAAGCTGAGGCAAGTCTGAGAAAGATCCCGGATCCCAGAGAAGGGTCCTCGGATGCGCGGGGGCTCAGGAGAGAGGCTGGGGAGTTGGGGGGCCGTGCAGGGAGGTGCGCCCGAAGTCTGGGGTCAAGTCTTCGCGGGAGTCGGGTTTGCGGTTCCTGATGGCTGGTCCGCCTGGGGAATGCCGTATAGGCGGCAGGGAGGGAGCAAGCGTCCGAGGCGGTGGCGGGGGCTGCTGCTGTCTGGGGTCCTCAAGTCCTGCCTCGCGGAGCAGCGCTGCGCGTTGCGGTCCCCGCGCCTTCGGCTCCCAGAGGCAGCGGAAAAGTCTCAAAACTTTTTTTCCTCTTCTCCCAACCAGCTCGTCCCTCCTCCCGCTCCTCCTCCCCCTCCTCCCCGCAGTGGCGGCGGGGGCGGCGGCGGCGGCTAGTCTCAGTCTCTGGGGCCTCGGGCTGCTCCTCAGCCCCGCGGGCGGCTCCGAGCCCGGGGGGTGCCCCGGAGGGGGCGTCCCCCCTGCCCCCGGCCGGGGGCCTCGCTGTCTGGCGGATCCGCGGCGGGAGGAGGGAGGTGGGACGGCCTGGGGCGCGAAGGGCGGCGGCAGCTGGGACCGGCAGGGGCGGCGGGGGTTTTGAAGCCGCCCCGGCCCCACCCAGGAAGCGCGCGGGGCGGGGGCGGCCCTCAGGGAGAGGGCACGGGGGGGCCGGGCCACGGTCCGCATCTTGCGTGGGCGGGCTCCAAGGGGGGTCCCTTAAGCCCGGGGGGAGGGGGCGGACACCCGGCTCCGCCCCACCAACAGGGTGCTGCCTCCTGGCGGTGGAGCGCCACCGAAGCGGGCGGCAGTGATGCATGTGGCTTTGAGGACTGGGCCGGGGGTCAGCGAGAGCATAAAGACCTACATAGTGCGCAAGGCTCAGAGAATGGGGACGCAAGATACAGGGGCTCCGAGGTGGACCGCCTCGAGTGGAGAGTGGGAAACCGGGGCAGAGGGGAAGAGGGTCAGCCAGAAGCTAAGGAGCCACTGGGGAAAGGGGCACGGGGCAGGGGGAACCCCCAAGGAGTGGGGGCTCTTAAGAGCATCACCCAGAGTGGGGAAGGGGGTCAGACGCTGAGGCAGAGGGCAAGGGAAGGGGGTTTGAGGAGGAGGGTAACAGTAGGAGGAATCCCCACGTCTGACAGATGAAGGTCAAAAAAGCACCCACACTTGAAAAGCACCACACCTTTATTAAGCCCTTCCATGTGCCAGCAGCTTCTCTGCACCCAACCCCTGTGAGCCCACACACCTACTGCCCCCATTTTACAGATGGGAAAACTGGACCTGGGAGCGGCAGCCACTGGGCTTGAGGTGCTAGTCAGGTTAGAAGCTGCACCAGCCTTGGCTGGGTCAGGGCATAGTCTCCAAAGCCCATGCTTCTGACCACTGCACCATCCTGCCCCTTATGGGGTGTCCCAAGACATGGCTGGGGTCCAGCCATCCTTATAGGGTCCTTCAGCATTCAACCCCATAGCGATCAAAGTGGCGCAGCAGCAGGCTCAGCTCAAGGTGCACGGTGCCCCCGGAGGTGGTGTGCAGGCGATAGCGGTCAGCCCCACTGTAGATGGTATCTCCATGCAGCAGCTGAGGCCCGCCACCCACGAAGGCCCTCGCCAGCTGCTCTCGCCAGCTGCCCAGGGGCCGCCACGTGGGGCAGTCCAGCTGGTGGGTGCCTGGACTGCTGGGCACATGGCAAAAGCCATAGCCTGCAAGCTGGCAGCGGCCGAAGCTGTCCTGGGACCACACCTGGAGATGGAGCCGGGGCCAGCCTGCAGGATAGGAGGGAGAGAGGAAAGGTAAAGGGGGACAGCCCAGCCTCTTGCTCCTGAAGAACCCAGGCCCAGTGCTTCCCTGCCAGGTTTCTGCCCCACCCTCCTCTGGACCACCACAGAGCAGCCAAAGGGATCTTTCTGAATCCAGGTTCTTCTTCTGCTCAAAACCCTTCCATGATTCCCTAATGCTCTCAGTATAAAGTCCAACCTCAGTATTCTAGACCCTTGAGGTCTGGCCTCTGTTGAATTCTTTGTTGGCCTCCTCCTCTGTGTTCCCATCTCTGGGGAGCCCAGTCCCCAGGTGAGGGTGTTGGGCCTTGTCCTGGATGCCTCCTTCCTTCCCTCCCCATGGCCACACCCTGTCCTCTTTCCTGGCCTCGGGGCCTTCTTTCTTGCCTTCGTCATCTTTCACCTGGCAGCTGGAAGCATCTTTCTCCCCTTTCCATAGATTTCCCAGTTCCTCACTTAAGATACAATTCAGCTCCTCACCCTATAGGCAAAGTGCTTGGGAGATCCAGCCCCATTTCACCCTCCTTTCTGAGTCTCTCTGAGCTTGGCCCTGTTCTAGGAGCTGGGGATACAGCAGTGAACAGGGCAGACAAAAATTTCTGCCCTTGTGCAGCTGACATCTTAGACAACCAACACAGTAAATACGCAAATTATAGGGTATGTCAGATGGTGATAACTGCTCTGGAGAAAAATAAGCTGGGTAGGGTGGGAGTAGGCATGCAGTTTTAGAAGGCGGTGATCAAGAAAAAATTTACTGAGAAGGTGACATCGGAGGGAATGCCTAAAGGAGGGAAGAGACTGGGGGCTATATGGCTATCTAGGAAAGAATGCTCCCAGCACAGGGGACAGCTAGTGCAAAGGCCCTGAGGTGGGAGCTGCCTGGTGGGACTGATGTGGCTGGAGCAGATGGGGAAGGGGAGACAGAACCAGATCAAGCAGGGCCCTGTCCTTCCATGGTAAGGCTTTGCCTTTTACCTTGAGTGATGTGGGGACCACAGAGGGTCCTAAGCAGAGGAGGAATGTGGCCTGACTTAGGTGTTCACAGGAGGGACACTTCAGTAAAGACTCTATGGTAATAGCCGAATGAGAGGTGATGGGGGTGGGGGGAGTGATGACATTCAGGATGCATTCCAAAGGTGGAGCTAATGGGATTTCCTAATAGAATGAGAAAAGAAACGGCGAGGATATTTGGGATCCTTAAGAGCTGAAAGGACTGTGGTCTGCCTCACCTTCCAGTCCATCACCCATGAGGCAGCCAGAGGGTCTTTTTTTTTTAATGTTTATTTATTTGTTTGGCTGCGTCAGGTCTCAGTTATGGCACATGGGATTTCTGTTGCGGCACTAGGGCTCCAGAGCCCTCAGGCTCAGTAGTCACGTGGACCCAGCTGCCCCACAGCATGAGATCTTAGTTCCCTGACCAGGGATTGAACCTATCTCCCCTGCATTGGAAGGTGGATCCTCAACCCCTGGACCACCAGGGAAGTCCCCAGAGGGATCTTTTAAAAGCAAAATCTGACTTGTCAATCACCTGCTCTGGCTCCCTAGATATGGCCTCCACTCTGTGGCCTGGCATTGAAGATCCTGCAGGGCCTGTTCCCTGTCCTCTGCCACGTCAACCCTTGTAGTCCCCCTGCTCACCCTCCATCCTCCAAATACCCCTAACTCACCTTCCCCCTTGACCCTTCCACACATGGCTTTCTGCCTAGAACCCTCTTCCATCTTTCCATTTTAATGGCTCCTACTGACTCTTCACAGCAAAGCCAAACATTCCCCCTCCTCCGGAAAGCCCTCCCTGAACTCCCCAGCAGAGTAAGGCACCTCCTCTGGGCTCCCAGAGTCCTTCAGGATCCCTCATCCAGGCCTGCCCACTCTGGGTTGCCACTCAGGGTAGCTCTTTCTCTCCCTAGAGATGATCTGTGTGGGGACAGAGCTGGGCTAGCAGGGGCTGTGTCATCACTGACATCTCCTTGGCCCCCCTGACACAGGGCAGGCACTCAGTAACTATTCTTTATATGATAGAAATATATGGCATATTTATCTAGACCATTTCCTGGAATCTACTCCTTTCTAATGACACAAATATTCCTCCAGAAAAGGTTTTCTGATACCCCTCCTCTCTCACATATTCATTTACCCTCTGAGCAGCAGAAAAGCCCTGCTTGCAGAACAGCCACTAGCCTTCACCTCTGTCTCTCTCATAACCCTCTCCCAGCTTCCTCCTTTTTTTTCTTGGCTGAGCCAAGTATTGTGTGGGACCTTAGTTCCCCTGGATCAAACCCAGGCCCCCTGTATTGGAAGCGCAGCATCTTAACCCCTGGACCTCCAGCAAGTGCCTCCCAGCTTCCTTCTGATGGAAGATTCTCTTGCTTTGCCTCTGTGAAAGCCACATCCCTCTCCCCCCACACGCCCCTTGACCTTGCCCCCTTAACCCTGGCCTCTGCCCTGGTTCTAACGAACTCTATAGCTGGCCTGGGCAGGTTTCAGCTCAGCGTCTCCGAGGCCAAGTCTGGTCAGGAAAGGGACCCAAAGGCACAGGAAGCAGGGCCAGCACTTGGTGGTTCTGGTTCTGGTAGCATGGGGATGCCGCTAACCTACCTCTAGTTAGTCTAGCCTGAGGCCAAGGCTGGGAACCCACCTTGAAGGCCTTTGGTGGCGAAGTGCAGGTCGATGGGGTGGGACCAGTAGGCCATGTCCCCTATCTGGGGGGTGTCCACCTGTGTTTGGCCCTCCCGCATGCCTGACAGGAGCTTCCATGCTGCCCCTGCAAGTGAGAGCCAGGACATGGATGAGGTAGGGGGAGGGGGCAGGAGACAGTCCTCAGGAAGGGGATCCCACTGTGGTTGTAGGACCCCCTTTCTCCCTGGAACTGGGGGGGTGGTGGTCAAGGGTTTCAGAGTGTAGATTCTGGAGCCAAATGTCTAGATTTAAATCCTGGCACTATTTCTTCCTGCCTAACTACCACACAATTGCACTCATCTCACAAGCTAGTAGAGTAATGCTCAAAATTCTCCAAGCCAGGCTTCAGCAATATGTGAACCGTGAACTTCCTGATGTTCAAGCTGGTTTTAGAAAAGGCAGACGAACCAGAGATCAAATTGCCAACATCCGCTGGATCATGGAAAAAGCAAGAGAGTTCCAGAAAAACATCTATTTCTGCTTTATTGACTATGCCAAAGCCTTTGACTGTGTGGATCACAATAAACTGTGGAAAATTCTGAAAGAGATGGGAATACTAGACCACCTGATCTGCCTCTTGAGAAATCTGTATGAAGGTCAGGAAGCAACAGTTAGAACTGAACATGGAACAACAGACTGGTTCCAAATAGGAAAAGGAGTACGTCAAGGCTGTATATTGTCACCCTGTTTATTTAACTTCTATGCAGAGTACATCATGAGAAACGCTGGACTGGAAGAAACACAAGCTGGAATCAAGATTGCTGGGAGAAATATCAATAACCTCAGATATGCAGATGACACCATCCTTATGGCAGAAAGTGAAGAGGAACTCGAAAGCCTCTTGATGAAAGTGAAAGTGGAGAGTGCAAAAGTTGGCTTAAAGCTCAACACTCAGAAAACGAAGATCATGGCATCTGGTCCCATCACTTCATGGGAAATAGATGGGGAAACAGTGGAAACAGTGTCAGACTTTATTTTTCTGGGCTCCAAAATCACTACAGATGGTGACTGCAGCCATGAAATTAAAAGACGCTTACTCCTTGGAAGGAACGTTATGACCAACCTAGATAGCATATTCAAAAGCAGAGACATTACTTTGCCAACAAAGGTTTGTCTAGTCAAGGCTATGGTTTTTCCTGTGATCATGTATGGATGTGAGAGCTGGACTGTGAAGAAGGCTGAGCGCCGAAGAATTGATGCTTTTGAACTGTGGTGCTGGAGAAGACTCTTGAGAGTCCCTTGGACTGCAAGGAGATCCAACCAGTCCATTCTAAAGGAGATCAGCCCTGGGATTTCTTTGGAAGGAATGATGCTAAAGCTGAAACTCCAGTACTTTGGCCACCTCATGTGAAGAGTTGACTCATTGGAGAAGACTCTGATGCTGGGAGGGATTGGGGGCAGGAGGAGAAGGGGACGACAGAGGATGAGATGGCTGGATGGCATCACTGACTCGATGGATGTGAGTCTGAGTGAACTCCGGGAGTTGGTGATGGACAGGGAGGCCTGGTGTGCTGTGATTCATGGGGTCGCAAAGAGTCGGACAGGACTGAGCGATTGATCTGATCTGATCTGATGCAACCTTGGGCTTGTTACCTTTCTCTGCCTCTGTCTTCCCATCTGTAAGGTGGGTATAATAATAATGCATCCCTCACAGGTTTGTGAGATCATTAAATGAATTAATACACACAAAGCACTAAGAATAGTGTCCATGGCATAGTGCCTGCTGAATAAGTGTTGGGTATCGCTTTACTGGAGCCTGGCTTGAAGAATTTTGAGCATTAATCTCCAAGCCAGGCTCCAGCAATATGTGAACCGTGAACTTCCTAATGTTCAAGCTGGTTTTAGAAAAGGCAGAGGAACCAGAGATCAAATTGCCAACATCCGCTGGATCATGGAAAAAGCAAGAGAGTTCCAGAAAAACATCTATTTCTGCTTTATTGACTATGCCAAAGCCTTTGACTGTGTGGATCACAATAAACTGTGGAAAATTCTGAAAGAGATGGGAATACTAGACCACCTGATCTGCCTCTTGAGAAATCTGTATGAAGGTCAGGAAGCAACAGTTAGAACTGGACATGGAACAGCAGACTGGTTCCAAACAGGAAAAGGAGCACGTCAAGGCTGTATATTGTCACCCTGTTTATTTAACTTCTATGCAGAGTACAACATGAGAAACACTGGACTGGAAGAAACACAAGCTGGAATCAAGATTGCTGGGAGAAATATCAATAACCTCAGATATGCAGATGACACCACCCTTATGGCAGAAAGTGAAGAGGAACTCAAAAGCCTCTTGATGAAAGTGAAAGTGGAGAGTGCAAAAGTTGGCTTAAAGCTCAACATTCAGAAAACGATGATTATGGCATCTGGTCCCATCACTTCATGGGAAATAGATGGGGAAACAGTGGAAACAGTGTCAGACTTTATTTTTCTGGGCTCCAAAATCACTACAGATGGTGACTGCAGCCATGAAATTAAAAGACGCTTACTCCTTGGAAGGAACGTTATGACCAACCTAGATAGCATATTCAAAAGCAGAGACATTACTTTGCCAACAAAGGTTTGTCTAGTCAAGGCTATGGTTTTTCCTGTGATCATGTATGGATGTGAGAGCTGGACTGTGAAGAAGGCTGAGTGCCGAAGAATTGATGCTTTTGAACTGTGGTGCTGGAGAAGACTCTTGAGAGTCCCTTGGACTCCAAGGAGATCCAACCAGTCCATTCTAAAGGAGATCAGCCCTGGGATTTCTTTGGAAGGAATGATGCTGAAGCTGAAACTCCAGTACTTTGGCCACCTCATGTGAAGAGTTGACTCATTGGAGAAGACTCTGATGCTGGGAGGGATTGGGGGCAAGAGGAGAAGGGGACAACAGAGGATGAGATGGCTGGATGGCATCACTGACTCGATGGATGTGAGTCTGAGTGAACTCCGGGAGTTGGTGATGGACAGAGAGGCCTGGCGTGCTGTGATTCATGGGGTCGCAAAGAGTCGGACAGGACTGAGCGACTGATCTGATCTGATCTGATCACTTTGCTGCTGCTGCTGCTACTAAGTTGCTTCAGTCGTGTCCAACTCTGTGCGACTCCATAGACGGCAGCCCACTAGGCCATCCCGTCCCTGGGATTCTCCAGGCAAGAATACTGGAGTGGGTTGCCATTTCCTTCTCCAATGCATGAAAGTGAAAAGTGAAAGTCAAGTCGCTCAGTCGTATCCGACTCTTAGCGACCCCATGGACTGCAGCCTACCAGGCTCCTCCATCCATAGGATTTTCCAGGCAAGAATGCTGGAGTGGAATGCCATTGCCTTCTCCGGGTATCACTTTATTATATTACTATTCTCATTCCACATTTAGAGGCCCTAGTCCGAGGACCAAGATGGGGCCAAGAGTGTCCTTCATGAACAAAAGCACAGAGCATATCGAGAAAGGTGCATCGTAATAGCAATCCTACCGAGGGTGACAATCACAGGAAAAATGCACTGAGTGCTTACCAAATGCCAGACGCTGTGCTAAGCGCTCTAGTAATGAATTCATTTAATCCGCCTTCTGGGACTCTTAATCCCCACCCCACCCCCTGCTTATAGATTCTCCTCCATAGCCCACAGGCCCTGCAAGGCCTGGCCTGTGCCCTGCCTCCTCCCCGGCCCCACCCACCACCTTCCTGAGCTCATCTCTCATCACTTTCCTCATTCCTCACCACTCTCTGGCCTCACTGGTTCTATTTTTGTTCCACTCTTCAGGGCCTTTGCACTGGCTGTTCCCTTTGCCTAGAAAACCCTGCTCCTGGATTTCCCCAGACTTTTTCATACTTCAGGGATCAGCTCAAGTGCTACTTCCACAGAGGTGTTCTCCCTCACTCTCCTATCCCCAAACTAACCAGTCCCTCTCACATCATCTCTCAACTCATCTCTTCCTAGGACCTAGTACATAATCTGTAATCATTGGACTCATGTCTTTATCTGTTTATTTATTCTCTGTCTCCCCTACTGTGAGCCCCAAGAGAGCAGGGATCTCATAAAGTACTGGATCCCTAGGACCGCAAACCCAGATCTTGGTACACAGAAGGTGCTCAATATGTGTTTGCTAGACAAAGAAATGATCCTAGGAGGTGGGGGCTAATACAATCCTCATCTTACAGGTAAAGAAACAGACTCTGAGAAGGAATGGCACTTGGCCATTCATTCCACAAACATTTACTGAATACCTTCTCTGTGCTAAGCACTGTTCTCCACGCTGAGCCTACAGTAGGACTGAAGCAGACCAAGTCCCACAGTGGAGCTAATTCAAATGGAGCTCTGTTTTGTTTCTGGTTTGTTTGTTATTTGTTTTTGCCCGTGCCTTGAAGCATGCGGGGATCTTAGTTTCTCGACCAGGGATCAAACCAGTGTCCCCTGCAGTGGAAGTGTGGGGTCTTAGTAGTTAAGTGGAGTCTTAACCACCAGGGTAGTTCCTCAAATAGAGTTCTGACTAATAGCAGAGACGAAGCCCCTTATCTGACTGCCCCTTGGCTCTCTCTAGCGAAGAGAAAGCCTTTCCTCCCTGGCGAAGAGCCCCCTGAAATAACTCTCCTCTCCCTGGCGAAGAGCCCCCTGAAATAATAAAAATCATGTTGGTTACTGCTCCCTTCTGGGCCAAGTGAGGAAAGCAACAGACCCTGAGTCAGGATTCTCATATACAAGGCTTCCTGACACTGCTATGAAGGACAAACAGTCCCATTTTACAGACCAGGAAACTGAGACTCTGAGAGGGAACAGCGCTTGCCCAGGGTCACAAAACAGATGAGTGGTAGGGTGCTGGAAACCGAGTTGATTCCAGGCTTGTCTTATTCACTCAACTGGAGGATCCCAACTTCCCAGGGAATCTCAGCCACTAGTCTATCCACCAGTGAAATCACAAAGGACTCTGGACCTAAAAAGATGATAATGACAGTGGCCACACTCATTTCATGGACATGTATCTCTGCTAGACAACATATCCCAGGTTTAGAAACAAAAGCCCATCCAGCTGTTACACAAGCCAGTCAAACACTTACAAGGACTTACAAATCCAGGTCCTCTTCTAAGGGCTGTTGATATTCATGTAGTCCTCACAACAACCCCATGAGGTAAATAGTGTTATTATTCCCATTGTACAGACAGGGAAATCGAGGCAAAGACAAGTGCCCAAGGTCACATAATTAATAAACAGGAGCTGGTTTTGAATCCAGGCAGTTTCTGCTCTTAACCTCTCAGTATTCTGCTGCCTCTTAGGTGCTATTAGCTTCGTTTTCAGACAAGGAAACAGGCTCAAAAAGGTGAAGTCCAAAGGCTCCCAATTAATAGGTAAGGGAGTTTGTATTTGAGCCCAGACTTGGTGACCCGTGGCCCTATCACACTAACCACCACCCTGTACCGCCTCTGATGGAAAGGCATGAAAACTGGGACCTCCAAGGTCCCTTTTGGGCTTATGTGAATGGACTTGGATGACGATCAGAACCAGGTTCCTACGTTTTCACAGAGAAATATGAATACAGGAGGGTGGTCTCTCTTAATTCCAAGATGGAAACTTCCGTTTCACCTTAAGAACTCAATAAATGGAGACGGTAAAGCAAAGAATTAAGGTGGGGGAGTCACCCAAGGTACCTCTAAGACAGTGAATGGAAGCCAAATAATGTTGTTAGGGCTGTTAAGTGTTTTGAGGATTGGGAGTGTGTGTTGGGGGTAGGTGGGTGTGTCAAGCCTATAGTCCCCTATCCTTGCTGTGTGTGCTAAGTCACTTCAGTCGTGTCCGACTCTTTGTGACCCTATGGACTGTAGCCTACCAGGCTCCTCTGTCCATGGGATTCTCCAGGCAAGAATACTGGAGTGGGTTGCCATGCCCTCCTTCAGGGGATCTTCCAGACCCAGGGATCAAACCCATGTCTCTTATGTCTCTTGCATTGGCAGGCAAGTTCTTTAACACTAGCACCACCATGGGAAGCCCTCAGGGAATGTGTATTGAGAGACTAGAACTCAAGAGTTCCCAGAGGTGGGATGGGAAGGGATAAGAAGGGAGCCTGAGACTCGCATAAACAGAATGTGGTCAGGGGTAGGAGTTCTGAGAACTGACAAAAGCTGAGGACCAGGGACTGAGCCAAGGGGTCAGGGAAAGAAGGTGGAGCAGCTAGACTGAGAGGTTTCGGTGGGAAATGAACCATGTCGGGGAATACCTGTGTGGACGCCCCACTTGCAGAACAGGCTACTTTCCGAGAAACCGGTGGCCCCCATGATCTGTCCGATCACGTGCACCTCAGCCATTGCCCTGAAAGGGGAAAATATAATCACAGCCTTATGAGAAAAGTGTACAATTATCTCCACCTAATAGGAAGACTGAGGCCCACCAAGTAAGGAGCAATACGTGGGATTCCAAGCTAGTTTCGTCAAACCACTGAGGTTGCGGTTTCAACCATGATACTAACTGCCTCTCCAGGAGAGTCTGAAAAATGAGGGGCGAGAAACGGACGCTCCAAGGAACTGGCGCGTAACTCTGCCTGCCTCCAAAATAACTTCTTCGTAGGCTCAACGCCGCGGAAAGTCCCGCCCCAGGGGCCCCAATGGCTCCGCCCACAACACAAAACTCCGCCTCTCACGTCAGATTTCCGCCCCCCAAGTCCATGAGGCGCATGCGTCGCTGGGCGCCCTAGCGCCGCCTGTGAGTTCGCGCACGCGTTATTCCTACCTCAGCGTACCTAACGGTTAGGAGAGGCGAGAGCGCTGGCGGGGATTGGAGTTCATGGGCCTGACCTGTCCCTTTCTCCGCAGGCGCTGACTTCCCAAGTCTGGCTCACGCCTTTCCTAGGACCTTCCTGGCAGCGAGAGAGCTGAGGCGCAGATCTCTCCGAGACCGCGCCCGCCTCCTGCCTCCCAGGTTGTTGCTGGGGCAACGGCAGCCTCCTCCCCTGGGTTGCTGATTGGCCCTAGCGGCATTTTGGGGGCGGGACTATGCTATGATTGACATTTTCTTTCCCCCACCCGTCTCCATTTTTGGGTAAGAAGTCTTTCCAGCCACGACCCACGGTTCAGCCATTTGCGGCGTCGCCCGGTTGTGACCATGTTGAGGGCGGCGAAGAAGTTTGAACACTGTCTGTCTCAGATATTCTCATAACAGAATAAGCAAATCCATCCATGCCCTATTACTCCTCAAACTGTCTCTCAACAGGGACCACAAGACAGACTTGAGCCAGAGCTAAGGGGGAATCTCACGAGTTTGGATGCATCCCTTTGCCTCCTAACTGGAAATAAACTTCATCTGGTTGGCGGGGTTCCTTTTTAGAGTTCCCCCAAGCTCCTCAAAGACTGATAAATCCAACTTCCTTCTCAGAAATACCGCCCATTTCTTCATTGTTAGTGCTGATTCTGAGCAATGAGTGGGTGGGGTGGGGGAAGGGGTAAGAGAAATGAGGAACTGAGGCCCACTTTATCTGCAGAAAATCCTGTTTTTGAAGGCTGGATTCTGTCAGTAACTTAGGACTTTGCACAGCTCTAGGTCTCAGTTATCTCATCCATGTCATGACCTCAAGTGGAGTGACAGGCACTCACACGTTCTGATTTCCTAAGCAGTACCTTCTCCACCCTCCAACTCCAGTTGAACCTTAGTTCCTGCCTTATTCCTCCAGCCCAGACCAGGAGTCCAAAGGGAACTTATTCCCCTACTTATTGTAAAACGGGGACAGCAAAAGTTAGAGTCACCAGCTCAAAGTTATAGGGAGGGGGGCAACATTTCAATAGGATAGTGTCGTGGATTGTGTGCAGGTTAGAAAGGATTTTCCAGACAGGCAGAATGAGAGGAGGATAGAGTTTAATCGAGAGGGAGATGCCCTTAGAACAGCAGGCCTACCTCTTGATAGAGCAGGGAGAGCTGACTGTTAGAACAGCAGGCCGGCTCAAGAGAGAGTCAACGCCTTTCATCGGCTAGTAGCCAATTTTTATAGCCTCAAGACAAAACTCCTGCTGGAAGGGTGGCATTAGGTGATTGGTTAGGATGCTATAGGGTGAATAATGGAGTGGGTGTTTTTACCTAATATGGGATCAAGGAATTGAGTGGTTTAGATCTGGGGGGCGCTCATGACAATGGTTGCTATGGGGGCTCTTCTCAGAAATACCTTAGTACGGAGGTACTAAGAGATGACCTTAGTACGGGCCTTCACATTTGTGGACTTGGTACAAGGCTTTACACCTGTGACCTTGGTGTAGGGCTCCACAGATAGTATTCATATAGAAAAAAATCAATAGGTAAATAATTCGATAATATTTCACTAATAGGTATATTTGAAAGCTACCATTTATCAAGTGATTTCTCTGTACCAGCCACTGTAAACTGATTGTTTTGCAAGCATGATCTCCTTTAATCCTTAGATATCCCATGTGTGTGCTCAGTTGTGTCCGACTCTTTGCGACCCTCTGGACTGTAGCCCACCAGGCTCCTCTGTCCATAGGGATTTTCCAGGCAAGAACACTGGAGTGGGTTGCCATTTCCTTCTCAGGGGATCTTCCTGACCCAGGGATCAAATCCATGTCTCTTACATTGGCAGGTGGATTCTTTACCACTGCACCATCAGGGAAGCCCACAGATATCCCAAAGGGTGGGTAATTATCACTTTTATTTAAGATGAAGAAATTAGGGCAAAATGATTTATCCTTAAACCAAATTGACTATAGTTCTGTCTTGTGCTACGTGCTCAGTTGCGTCCAACTCTTGTGACCCCATGGACTGTAGACTGCCAGGCTCCTCTGTCCATGGAATTTTCCAGGCAAGAATACTGGAGTGGGTCGCCTGTTCCTACTCCAGGGGATCTTCTGGACCCAGGGATCGAACCCACGTCTCCTGCATTGGTTGGTAGATTCTTTACCACTGTGCCACCAGGGAAGCCCATAGTTCTCTCTCACTCTGTCCCAAAACTTTATGTTCTTCACCTCCTGCTGTCTCACTTCTCTTGGATACACATCTCATCTCCTAGTATCAAAGGAATATGGAGGGCATGGCTGTCATCCTCAACTCCATCGTGTCCCCTGTCCAGCCAGTCTTCAAAGTCCTATACGTGGGACTCACCTGGTGGTCCAGTGGTTAAGACTCTTTGATTCCACTTCAATGGGCACAGGGTTCGTTCTCTGGTCTCAGAACTAAGATCCCACATGCCACACAGCACGGCCCCAAAACAAACAAAAGTCTCATAAAAAGCTCTTCTTAAATATTTTTTCTTCAGTTGGTTTCTTTCCCACTGGTAATATTAGTGATTAAGAAAATGCTTCCCAGTTCATCTACCTGGATTTAAGTCTTAGTTCTTGCCCTTCCGTTTAACCTTTAGCCTCTCAGTTCCCTCGTCTGTAACAGGAGAATGAGTAATGGTACCCACCGTGTTAGATTATGGTCAGAATTTAATGAATGTATGAAGCTGGACATTTAAACATGTCCACAGATTCTTGACACTCCTTTCACTAGGTGGTGGAGCCTGCCCCTCTTGAGTATAGGCTGCACTTTGTAACTTGCTCCAGTAGCTCCTGGTACAATTGTTACTGTGTGACTTCTGAGACTAAGCCATAAAAGGCATCGAGGGTTCCACCTCCATTTCCCTCTTGTATGGCTCACCTTGAGAGAGCCCAGCCACCACGATGCGACAGCAGGGAAGCAGCCAGCAGAGAGACCCAAATGGGGAAGAACCAAAGCCAAACCAACCAGCACCATGTGAGAGAACCATCTTGGAAGGAGATGGTTCAGCTGCAGCAAACCTTCAGGTGACTATTGCATCTGGCCACCGTGCCAGCTGTAACTTCATGACACTCTGACCCAGAGTCAGCCCACAAACCCATCAACAGATTCCTGACCAACAGAAACTACATCTGATGGTAGTATTTGTTGTTTTAACCCACTAAAGTTTTGGAGGATTTTGTTATGCAGCAATAATAACAATGTAAATGCCTAATAATAATACAACTGCCCAACGAATTTAGGGTAGTGCCTGACACATAAGAAGCACTATAAATGTTTGTTATTATTGATGGTTTTTACTGTTCATGTTGTTGTTACTAAGATGGCACATTTTACATATTTTTTACAAGAAGCACACTGAATATCTCTTTATGTAGTTTTTATTCTTAAAGTCTTTTAAATTGTGAGAACATACTCATAAAATTTACCATTTTAACCATCTTTACATGAACAGTTCAGTGGCCTTAAGTACATTCACATAATTGTGCAATGTCTCTAGAACTCTCTTCATTTTGCAAAACTGAAACTGTACCAATTAAACAAAAACTCCCATCCCTCCCTCCCTTCCTCTAGCCCCTGGAAACCCCCTATTTACTTTCTAATTCTATGAATTTGACTACTGTAGGTACCCCATATGAGTGGAATCAATATTTGTCCTTTTATGACTGGGTTTTTTCATTTAGCATAATTTAGCCTAATGTCCTCAAGGATCAGCCATGCTCTAGTGCATGTCAGAATTTCCTTGTGTTTCAAAATTATATGGCAATTATTTATTTATTTAGAAGCATAGTTGACCTCCAACACCATGTTAGTTCCAGGTGCACAACATAATGGTTTGGTATTTCTATACATTACAGAGTGGACATCACAGAATTTCCTTCCTTTCTAAAGTTGAATAATATTCCATTTTAGAGATACACTCTGTTTTCTTTATCCATTCATCTAGTTGGGTTGCTTCTACCTTTGGGCTATTGTGAATACAGCTACTATGAACATGGTAGCTGTTCATACACATCTCTTTAATACCTTGTTCTCAGTTCTTTTGGGTATGCACCCAAAGAAGTGGAATTGCTGGGTCATATGGTAATTCTATTTTTAATTTTTGGAGGAAATGCTGTACTCATTATTAGAGTGACTGTTCATCCTCTTTTATATCTTGGCTTTTTTTTTTTTTGGCCAAGCAGAGTGGCTTGTGGGATCTTAGTCCCCTGACCCAAGTCCTCAGCAGTGAAAGAGCCTAGTCCTAACCACTGAACCACAGGGAGTTCCCACATCTTGCATTTTTCACTCAGTGATACATCTTGGAAGGTTATCCGTATCTTTAGATCGAACTCACATTTTCAAACAGAAATGTTTGGCAGTATATGTACAGAAAAGTGCACAAATCATAAGTGAACAGCTGAATTAAATTTCATTATCTGAACACACTTGGTAACCAGAAATCAACTCATGAAAAGAACATGACTAACCTCCAAGGATGCCCTTCATGCCTCATCCAGGATGTCCCCAAGGGAAACCACTAACTGGAGTCCTAACAATATGCATTAATTTTGCCTGGTTTTGTACTTTATATAAATGAAATCTCGCAGTACGTATTACTTTTTGTCTGCTGTCCCTTGCTCAGTGCTTTGTGAAATTTATCCCATGCCATTGCACGTGGCTGTAATTCTTTCATTCTCATTGCTATATACTTTCCTCTGTGTGAAGATGCTATACTTTATCCATCTGTTGATGGGAACCTGTTTTCCGGTGGACATATGTTCATATCTTATTGAACTGGAATTGCTGGGTCATTAGGTGGCTCACTAGTAAAGAATCCACCTGCCAGTTCAGGGAGACCCAAGAGACATGAGTTTGATCCCTGGGTTGGGAAGATCCCCTGGAGAAGGAAATGGAAACCCACTCCAGTATTCCTGCCTGGAAAATACCATGGACAGGGGAGCTGGGCAGGCTACAGTCCATGGGGTCACAAAGACTCAGACAAGACTAAGTACGCACATGGACACACAAGATATGTTCAGCTATAGTAGAAACTGCCCAGGAGTTTTCCTAGTGGTTGAACCAATTTAGATGCTCATTCAGCCTAGTGGTTGAAGCAGTTTTATATGTATGAGAGTTCCCCTGCTCCACATCCTTACCAGTACTTCCTGGTGGCTTCTTCTATCATTTAGCTATTCTGATGGGGGTGTATTGGTATCATATTGTGATTTTAATTTGCATTTGCCTGATGGTTAGTTGGGTAATTTTTAAAATGTTCATTGCTACCTTGGATTTCCTCTTTTTGTGAAGTTTTATTCAATTTTTTCACTTGATTTTCTTTTCATATATATATATATATGTATGTATATACACACATATATACACATATATGTACACATGTCTATACACATATACATATATTACATTCATAATATTATTTTAACAGTAAAATTCTCCAAGAACTAGAAGATTCTCCTATATAACCATAATACCAGTTTAACATTTCCCCAAGTATCAATTTAATATTGACAGAAAGCTATCATCCAATTTATAGTTTATATTCAAATTTCTCCCATTGTCCCAATAACACACCTTGTCACCATCTGCTCTCCATCTGGGATCACACTTTGTGTCTATTTGTCATGTTTCTTTAAGTAAGTATTAGTTGCTCAGTCGTGTCTGACTCTGCAAACCCATGGACTGCAGCCCACCAGGCTCCTCTGTCATGAGATTTTTCCAGGCAAGGATACTGGAGTAGGTAGCCATTTCCTTCTCCAGGGGGTCTTCCCAACCCAGGGATCGAACCCAGGCCTCCTACATTGCAGGCAGATTCCTGTTTCTTTGGGTGCGGGCTAAGTCGCTTCAGTCATGTCCGACTCTTCGCAACCCCACGGACTGTAGCCCGTCAGGCTCCTCTGTCTATGGAATTTTCTAGATAAGAATACCAGAGTGGGTTGCCATGCCTTCCTCCAAGGGACGTTCCTGACTCAGGGACTGAACCCGAGCCTCTTATGTCTCCTGCATTGGTAAGTGGGTTCTTTACCACTAGTGCCACCTAGGAAGCCCGTCATGTTTCTTTGGTCACATTTAACCTAGAACAGGCTGCCAACTTTTAGATTTTTATGTTTTTGTTTTCACGACACTGACATTTTAAAAACATATATTTAATTTGGCTGCATTAGGTTTTAGCTGTGGCACATAGGCTCTCTAGTTGTGGCACATAGGCTCTAGAGCATGCAGGCTTCATAGTTGCAACTCACAAACTTAGTCAATCCTTGGCATCATCCCCTGCATTGCAAGGTGGATTCTTAACCACTGGACCACCAAGGAAGTCCCATTACTGACATTTTTGAAGAGTTCAGATCAGCTACTTTATAAAGTGTCCCTCGATTTGGCTCTTTCCCATGTGTTCTCATGATTAGATTCTGATGATGCATTTTTGGCAGAAGCATCATAGAAATGATGTTATGTCCTTCCTTTTCAAGTGCACATCAGTAGGCAGATGTTTACTGGTGATATTCACTTCATACACCAGATGAATACTGGTGATATTCACTTCTACCACCTGATTTAAGTGGTGTCTGCTGACGTTGTCCATTAATACTGTTTTTCCCCTTTGTAATAAGTTATCTGTGGGGGGATCCTTTTAGACTAAATACATGTCCTGTTCCTTATCAAACTTTCACTCAGTGGCTTAGGCTCCTGTTCATAATCCTGGCTGGGATTTCATGTTCAGTATTTCAGGACCATCACAAAGCCCAAGAACCTTGGAAGGGGCAGGGAGACTGTACAAGGCTGATGGTGGCCAGAGAATGTAGTGAAGTGAATAAATCTCTAGGGTGCGGGACTTCCCTGGTGGTCCAGTGGTCAGGACTTTGCACTTCCACTGCAAGGGGTGCAGATTCCATCCACGGAATAAAATCCTGCATGCAGAGTGACTCCCCCAAAAAATCTCTAGGGTGGCCTAGGGGGTCAGGGGGCCCCATGTTGCTCAAGGATTCAGTAAAAATCAGTAAATTCGGCCTCAGTAAAATGTACTGATTCAGCCTCAGTAAAATGTACTGATTCAACCTCAGTAAAAAGGGAAGCTGGTAAGAATTCATGTGCCCATGCCACAAATAGGTATTGAAGGCCTGCTTTGCACCCAGGCACTGTTCTAGGCCCTGAGGCACAGCAGTGAACAAAAGAGAGCAAATCCCAGCTCAGCAGCAGCTGGCACTGAAGTGGGGGAATTCAAACTACAAATAGCCAAAGTATGTAGTATGTTTCACAGTGATAAGAGCAAGGTTAAGGAGATAATAAAGAGTAACAGGTTATCTCTCCTGATAGAACAGCTCTGCTCCCTATCCTCCTCTATCCTCCCGCGGGTCTCCCCGCCTGTTGTCAGCCAGAATATCTGACTGAGCCAAGTGCACTTCCAGACACCATCTGCTCTCCCTGGGAGTGGGGCCCGTGCCAACTCCAGCGTCTGGACTCTTGGCACAGAGCCCCAGAGCCCTGGAGCGAGAGAACTCTGGTCGGCCCCACATCAGGAAGGGAATCCTCCAGTTTGGCTGTCTGGGACTGGTTAGAAAGAAGGCTTCAGAGAGACAGGGAAGCCAGCGCAAACTGGGTGGCCTCCTTGAAGGAGGTCGAGGCCTGTAGGGTGAAAAGAGTTCCTTCATCAGACTGAAGATGATGGCTACATAAATAAATAATTCTATTCCTAAGCACTATTAAACACGTTCAGAGTGCCTAGTTTGGGGCAAATACTGGACATGTGTTAATTTCACCTAATTGAAGTGCTTTATATATGTGATCACAATCTAAGAGACAGGAAGTACTTAATCCATTTTACACATGGAGAAATTGCAGTTCAAAAAGGTGATGCTATAATCCAGAGGTCACATAGCGAGTGCTTTGAAGAGCCTGGAAAGGAACTCAGGTCTGTGTGGGTCGAAACGGTAACTCATAACTACTGCCTGTACTACCTGATAACCAGCACACCATCCCTGGCCCACTCCCACCGCCGGCCCTTTCCCTGGAAGCCCCCTCCTCACCTTCTGCCTCTGTTTTCACCCCTCTACGTGGGCCAGCAAGAAATACAGCCTTGGGTTAGGATCTGCCTGTGGGTCCTGGTACTAGTTGTTTACCTCGGACCAGTGAACTCACACACATCTCTCAGCCTCAGTTGCTTGATGTGCAGAATAGGGAGAAAGATCGAGAGGAATCCGTGAGATGATGAATGCAGGACATCTAACGCAGGGGCAGGGCGTGGGTCACCGCACCCACTGACCCTGCCGCACGCTCTTAGGCAAGTTCTAACTCTCGGCGCCTGTTTCCTCCTGGGCACGACAGGACCACCAGTGACAGTGCTTCTCAGGTCGTTCTCAGGAATAAACGTGTCCGTGTATATACATAACGTGTGTATGTAAAGCACTAAGAACCGTGCCCACAGTTAGCTGGGGTTGCTGCTTTGACTGATGGGCAGCGGGGAGGGCGGTGGGCTGGAGGCGGGGCCAAGCCAGGAAGGCCCTGGAGAATCAGGGTACTCCCTCCTCCGTCTTGCAGCTTTAGGGTCTGGGTTCAGGGAATCAGGGCCCGCTGTTCTCAGAGACTCCCGCCCGCTCCTCCACACCCGGGGTGGTAGGGGTCCGCGCCCGGCGCTGAAGTCGGCCTTCAAGGCCCCATCCTCGCGCCTCCGCGGAGGGCGGAGCTCCGAGCCCGTCGCCCCGCCCCCATCCCCGCCCCCGCGCGCTGCGGGCCCGGGGCGCTGAGAAGGGGTTGAGCGCGGAAACCTTGAGCCCGCAGCCAGGCCTGGACCCCGGGGAGGGCGGGGCTCACTGAGTGCCCCCACCCTGGGCGGCAGGGTCGGGTCGGGTGTCTGCAGGGAACCCCAGGAGGTCCTGGCCTATGGCTGTGGGCGGTGAGTGAGGGGCGCAGCTGCTGGCCGGGAGCACCGCTTTTACCCCGGGTCTTGGGTTTAGGGACAGGAAGCAAAACCTTGGCTAGGAAATCGGCTCAAGCCAGGTTTGGACTGAGGGCGGGAGACTTGGGGACCCCCCTGTCCCTCCGGGCGATCGTGAGGGCCAGAAGAATATTCTCTGTGGTTGAGTGGAGTGTGTGGTGGGTTGGTGGTGTTCTGGGGGAGGGGTGCAGCGGTGGATTCTAGTCAAACAGGAGGTGTCTGGGGAGCAGGTGGGTGTCGGTCATGAATGTGGGTGGAGTAAGAGGGGTGTGTGGACCCTGGTGTTTGGGGCAGGTGTGCAGGGGAAGTGATGGAAACGGGAGAGTGTTCCATCTGCATATGTGGGAAGCCTGTGCATATACGTACATCTGGGGAAATTCTGATGTTGAAGGGATTAGGATGAATGTACAAGGAGTTGTTTGGGGTGAGTGTGTTAAGAAGGTTGCAGGCCTCAGAGGGGTGTTTCCTGGGAGTTCATGTTGTTTGGGGCAAACTGTCCTTTGGGACATGAGTGTGCACAGGTAGGGGTTGGGCTTGCCTGGTTGGGTATGTGTAGCAGGGGACTTGGGTATTGAGTATGCAGGCTTGAGGGGGGCACAGTGGGTGTGTGGACTAAGCATCATTGGGGATGGCTGTGCGGGGAGGGATGGGAGTGTGAACTTAGGATGGGTGTGTAGTTCATGGGCCAAGTAAGTGTGTAAAGCATGGTTTGGAATAACTGTGGAACAGGTATGTGGTTTTGCCCTGAGGAGAGAGAGGCCCAGAACTGAATGTCCAGATTCCTGAGTTGTTTTTTTTTTCCCCACAACTTGGACCATCCTCTTTAACTCTTTTTAGAATTATTTATTTATTTAGCCATGCTGGGTCTTAGTTGCAGCACACGAGATCTTCAGTCTTCATTGAGGCATGTGGGACCTAGTTCCCTGATCAGGGACTGGACCTGGGCCCCCTGCATTGGGAGTGCAGAGTCTTAGCCACTGGACCACCAGGGAAGTCCCTTTTTAACTCTTTAGACCTCAGTTTTGCTTAAATGGGTCTTCGGATGGTTCAGTTACCTAGTCTCTGCCTGGAGTCTCTCCAAAGCCAGGAGTCAGGGGAGAGATGAAGGTGAGACTATTAACAGCCTGTCTTGTTCTTTCCCCTTCCCCTAGGAAGGAGCCTCTCCCCCAGCCATGGACAGCCCCAGTCTTCGAGAGCTCCAGCAGCCCCTACTGGTGGGTGGTGAGCTTCCCATCCAGAAGTCCAGTGAGCCTGAGCTGGGGCCTCCCTTTCAAGAGACAGCCTTTGTGGAATCGCTGAAGGGTTGGCAGTTCCTGCCACCATCACTTCCTTCTGTGAGTGCAGGACTAGGGGAGCCAGGGACCCCCGACTTTGAGGTAGGAGCAATACCACTAAGGAAGGCTCCCTAGTGGGAACTGGGGGAGGGGGCTGGAGGGAAGCCCAGCTGTGGCCAACATCCAGCAGGCTGGCAGGTGGAGTGCCCATCTTTGGCCTGGAGTCTCACTTCCCAACAGCATGCATGTTCCTGAGTTTCCAGTTGTGGTTTTTCCTGTGCTTCCTCTCCCCCGGTTTCTTTACCTTTTTCTCTCCAGATTCGTCTCTCCTCTTTGTTCCTTTTGGCTTTTTCTTCCCAGTCATTTCTGACCCCCTTGTTTTCTCTCTGTTCATCTCTCTAAAGCTGATGCATCTCTGCACCTCTCTCTTCCCCCCAACCCCAGTTAATGTCATTTTTTATTATTTCTTATTCCGTATTCTCAAGCTTGTCTTATTTGCAAAGCATGGTTTTCCTGTTGCTACTGCTGTTTAAGAAATCACCCAGAACTTGGTAGCTTAAAACAACAATCACTATCATGGCTCATGGTTTCCATGGGTTGGGAATTTGGGAAGGACTTGGGTGGTTCTGCCTCAGGGTCTTTCATGAGGTTGAGGCCAGCCAGTGGCCAGAACTGGAACAGTCAGGGTCTGAAGCAGCAGGGGGGTCTGGTTGGGTATCTCTCTCTTAATGTGGTCTCAGGGCTTCCGCAGGAGTCACCCCATGTGGGCTGGTTTGGGCTTATGGCACGTAAGCTTCAGGACAGCACTCTGAATGTGCCTCCAGCCCTCTGGCAGGAGTGTTTCAACAAAGCTGAACCTGCCTCACCTTTTCTAACTTAGGCTTGTGAGTCGTGTGGTATTATTTCCACCACATTCTATCAATTACAGATGAATCATAGCCTGCCCAGACTCAAGGAAAGTGGACACAGACCTCACCCCTTGATGGGAAGATTATCAGTCACACTGTAAGAAGAGCCTGTGGGAGGGGAGAGGTGGTTATGGCCATTTTTAGAAACAGTCCGCCACACCGTGGCAGTAAGCTTCACTTCGACATGGTTATGTGTCTGATAATTCCAGTATTTGAAGACTTTCAGGGCCTTATTATTTTGCTAGTTCTCCTCCATGGTTCCTGTGTACCTGGTTATCTTTGATGGCTTGTTGGTTATTGTATTTGAAAAATGGTTTTGAGGGTTAGAATGAAAGTACCCTGTCCAGAAAGGATTTGGTCTGCTTCTGTCAACTGCCTAGGGGCACTGCCATTCAGAGATCATTTTTAATCTAGTTCAGGGTGTGAATGAAAGATTAATTTTTCCGGGATCGGGAAATGCCTGCTGGGCAGAAGGGACCTTCTCTGTTAAATTAATTTTGATTTTTACTTCAGTTTTGGCCTTACAGTAACTCCTTAAAGTCTTCTGAGCTAGTTGATGCAAGATTAAATATATATATATACATTCCAACTGACTCACTGGAAAAGACCCAGATGCTGGGAAAGATTGAAGGCGGGAGGAGAAGGGGACGACAGAGGATGAGATGGTTGGAGGGCATCACTGACTTGACGGACATGAGTTTGAGCAAGCTCCAGGAGTTGGTGATGGACAGGGAAGCCTGGTGTGCTGCAGTCCATGGGGTCACAAAGAGACAGACACAACTGGGCAACTGAACTGAACTGATAAATATATATATGTAAACCTAGAACCTGGGGTTTCAGCAGGCAGGTTTGTCCTAGTAATTCAGGCCACCAGAGCTCTCTCCTCTGATCTCCATCTTTTTTGCAGGTTCTGGTCCCCACTGGTTTCTGTGTCTACTTCAGGGGTTTATAACTCAGGCCTTATGAGCAGCTGTAATACCCACCCATGACTGGACCTGTGAACTTCTTGAAATTGAACTCATAGCTTTTGAGCGTGGGTGAGGTTTTTCTCAGGAGGCAGGGTCCATAGCTTCCCCTCGGAGGCATCCAGGATATAGAGGGGTCAAGAGTCCCCAGGGGTCTCTTGGGGTCCCCAGGGTCAAGAGGGGTCAAGGGGAACATTTTTCTCTCTTGGTATCTTTGGGGGCATGGGGAGCAGAGCAGTGGGGCAGGGACGGGGGATGGAGATGCCCACTCAGGCCGTCTCCTGCCCACAGGATATCTCATCCAGTGACAGTGACTCGGACTGGGGTGGGGGGCGGCCGCCTCTCCCCGCTGCTGCCCCGCGACCACCTGGGCTTGGCTGTCTTCTCTATGCTGTGCTGTTTCTGGCCTTTGGGCATCGCTGCCTTCTGCCTGGCCCAGAAGGTCAGTCTCTGGGTGGGGTTGAGAGGGGACTGGATATAAAAGAGAAAATGGCATTTAAACAAATGAGAGGAGCCCTGCTTGGGTGGGTCGGGATGGGGGGTGGGAAGTGATGAAGAGGATTCACGCAGAAATATTCAGGAGTGAAGTGAGGCGTGTTTGTCACAGAGGGGAGTGCAGAGTGAGCTCCACTCCTAGGCCTGCCCCCCGGCCTCTGGTAAGGTGGTGGTCAAGCCACTTAACTTCCCTGTGCCTCATTTTCCTTATCTGTAAAATGGGGATGACTAATTCTTACCTCAGGGTCATTGTGAAGCTCAATGAGTTAGAACTGTGGCATATAGTAATATATGTCTATTTTTATTAGTCACCCAGTAAACCCAGTGCCCAGCTGTGCCTGACCCACGGTAGCTGTTTTTGGAACATATGAATACAAGGGTGTGGGGGTGGGGGAGGGGGTCGGGCTGCGGGAAGCAGGGTGGGATGAAGGGACGCCTGAGTCACCGCTGCCCAACGCCTCTACAGACCAACAAGGCTTGGGCCCAGGGGGACGTCCAGGGGGCAGGGGCCGCCTCCCGCCGAGCCTTCCTGCTGGGGGTCCTGGCCGTCGGGCTGGGCGTGTGCACATACGCGGCCGCCCTGGTGACCCTGGCCGCCTACCTCGCCTCCCGGGACCCGCCCTAGCTGCCCCTGCAGCCCCCGCTGTGAACCCAGAGGCCGGCCGCCCAGCGCGTCTGCGGTCGGAGTGGAGAGTCCCGGCGGACGGGGCGGCAGCGGCAGCATCCAGAAACGGGAGTGGGCTGGGCCGCCCCCTCTCTCCCCGCCTTCCTGGAGGCCACAGAGAGCGATTAAACACCAGACACTCTTGCCGCCAAACCTGTGTCTGTCTGAGTGTGTGGGCATGTGGACAGGCGGGGCCAGAGTGACAGGCTGTCCCCCGGGGTGTTCCTGGACACCTCAGAGCCAGAGAAGGGAGAATCCATGGAGGCTCGGAGGGCTCCCAGATGGCAGAACATTCTCTCCAGAACATGGGTGGTCAGCAGGGAATTAGGGAAAGCGAGGTTCCAAGTTCTTCCTCCTCCAAGTTCACCGTGTAACCCTGTGGTCTGAGCCTCACTTTGCCCCATCTGCAAAATGGGACTGATTTCCCCCACAACTGGAGCAGTTGTAGAGACCAAATGAATCGTACGGTCTACACAGCAGTCTCCTCCTGAGTTCCTTTAAAGCAGTGGCAGAAATCTAACTCTTACACAACAAAGGGGAGGAAAACTGAGAGAACTGGATTCAGGGTGTCAAGTGAAATGGTCTGGTCTCCCATCTCTTGGCTTCCACTGTGCAGGCTCCCTCTCCTGGGGGTGGAAAATGGGAGCGGGCAGCTCTGGTGCCATGAAGGTCTTCGTTGCCAGGCACCCTATCACTGGCCCACCTGGGGTCCAAGGCAGCTGCATCCCACAGCCTGAGATTGGGACGGCTGGAGCGTTAAAGCATCAAAGTGCTAGCATGCAAAATAGCCCTGTGCCTAATGTGCTTGTCAGATACATTAAATGGGGCCTGAGGGACTTCTCTGGTGGTCCAGTGGTTAAGACTCCACATGTCCAATGCAGGGGAGGATGGTGCCATCCCTGGTCGGGGAACTAAGATCCCACATGCCATGGCCAACCCTCCCAGGTTGGATATTATCAAGTAATGAAGTGAGAGCTGTTGAGTTTTCTTCACTCTACTTAATACCATCTTGGGGCTTCCCAGGTGGTGCTAGTGGTAAAGAACCTGCCTGCCAATGCAAGAGATGGAAAAGATGTGGGTTTGATCCCTGGGTCAGGAAGATCCCCTGGAGGAGGGCATGGCAACCCACTCCAGTATTCTTGCTTGGAGAACCCCATGGACAGAGGAGCCTGGTGGGCTACAGTCCATAGTTGCAGAGTGACTACTGAAGCGACTTACTGTGCACAGGCACAGTGCCATTTAATCCTGCAAGAAAACATTATTCACTGTCTATGCTCTCCTGACCATTTTCACGAGCATAATTTCAAGCTATTTATGTATTTCCTTGGTTACTGGGGATTAAAGTGACACCTGCCCAAAGGGGCAATTGTGTGAGTCAGTGTACCCATGTGAAGCTGCAGCAAAGGACCCCCTTCCCCAACATGTCATTTTTACCATAACCCCCCAAATGTCAGTGGGAGACAGGATCTGGCAGGCATGTGGCCCACCTGTGGGAATCAGTCAAATCAGAACTGAAAATATACCTCTTTCCAGAAGCCCCTTATGGGGTGCTACCACCTGACTGAGAACCAACAGGCCTCGGCCACTTCCATTCACTGTCAGGGACCTGAGGTCCAGAGTGTGCTGACTCTCTTGGGGTCTGAATAGGGGGGCTCTGAGTCTGGACTCTGAAGAGGGACCCGTGTTCCACCACTAACTAGCTAGTGACCTCTGGCAGTTAACTGGCTCCTAAGTTTGTTTCCTTACCTTAAAATAGGGACCATAACAGCCCCACCTCAGGGGGTTGCTGGATTAAGGCACTGCTCAGAGGCAGATTGCCTTCCAAGGAACACAAAGCACGTTGTCTCCCTGACCATCTCTTCCCTCCCTTGCTCTCTTCCTCTACTCCAGCCGCACCAGCCATCTTGCTGGTCCTTGAACCTCTGCCTATCTCTGCCAAGGGGTCCTTCCCCCTATGTGTCCATGATTCCCTAAGCTCATCCCTGGCCTCCTCCTGGACTTCCCTCGGATGCCCCCTCTCCATAAAGGTGTCCTCAACTGATGTACTCAATCTGTCCCCTTTCCCCACCATGAACTCACCTAAACCCTCTTTAAAAAATTTTTTTGTATTGTTTTATTTTTAAAATAGCATCCACCATCCAACACACACTACTGTTACTTGTCTATCACCTCACTGTTCCTCGAACCTGAGCCTCATTTCACTGCTGAGGCCTTAGCACCCAGCAGGGCTTGCACACTCTTAACTGCAGTCTTGGCTTCATGGGGCTGTTAGAATGAGTAGCTTCATTCAGTGAATGCACTACCCTACCAGAGTCTTCCTGGAGTGGGGTGGGGTCTGTGCTCGTCCCCCATGCCCAGGGGGCCGACTATAGCCACTCTTTTCTCGGCAGGGCCGGCCTGCTGGCTTCTTTTGATGCTGGAGGTGGCGGGAAGGGTGGCCTGCCCTGGCTTGCCTCAGCTCTTGGAGTAACGCCTCTGCAGTGATTCCCGGTAGAAGCGGAAGACGTGTGTGGAGGCAGTCTGGGCTGCAGCCAGGCACTGCTGGAGCTGGGAGGGAAGGGGGGGGGGGCGGTCAGTGCCAGGGGCCCCACGTGACTCCCACAGCCCCCCAAACCTAACACCTCCCCTTTCACCAGGAGCCCCTCTCCCCAGGGAAGGGTAGTGGTGAGAAGGTTACTCCACGTGCATTCCCATCTTCCCCACTTCACAGCCTCCTTAGAGAAGGCTTCAGGCCTGATCAAACAGCTCCAAGCCCTCAGACCAACAGCGTTAGGCATCCTGCCCCCAGAAGCATTCCCAGGCTCACCGAGCTCCAGACCCAGAGATTGGAATTCAGACCCAGAGGCCCTGTGATGAATACTCTTAAAAGCTATGGAACTCGAGACCCCAAATCTTTACTGCTGTGTAATGTCAGGTCCATGAATCAAGGCAAATTGGAAGTGGTCAAACAAGAGATGGCCAGAGTGAATGTCGACATTCTAGGAATCAGCGAACTCAAATGGACTGGAATGGGTGAATTTAACTCAGATGACCATTATATCTACTACTGCGGGCAGGAATCCCTCAGAAGAAATGGAGTGGCCATCATGGTCAACAAAAGAGCCCAAAATGCAGTACTTGGATGCAATCTCAAAAACGACAGAGTGATCTCTGTTCGTTTCCAAGGCAAACCATTCAATGTCACAGTAATCCAAGTCTATGCCCCAACCAGTAACGCTGAAGAAGCTGAAGTTGAACGGTTCTATGAAGACCTACAAGACCTTTTAGAACTAACACCCAAAAAAGATGTCCTTTTCATTATAGGGGACTGGAATGCAAAAGTAGGAAGTCAAGAAACACCTGGAGTAACAGGCAAATTTAGACTTGGAACACAGAATGAAGCAGGGCAAAGATTAATAGAGTTTTGCCAAGAAAATGCACTAGTCATAACAAACACCCTCTTCCAACAACACAAGAGAAGACTCTATACATGGACATCACCAGATGGTCAACACCGAAATCAGATTGATTATATTCTTTGCAGCCAAAGATGGAGAAGCTCTATACAGTCAGCAAAAACAAGACCGGGAGCTGACAGTGGCTCAGACCATGAACTCCTTATTGTCACATTCAGACTGAAATGGAAGAAAGTAGGGAAAACCACTAGACCATTCAGGTATGACCTAAATCAAATCCCTTATGATTATACAGTGGAAGTGAGAAATAGATTTAAGGGCCTAGATCTGATAGATAGAGTGCCTGATGAACTACGGAATGAGGTTCGTGACATTGTACAGGAGACAGGGACCAAGACCATCCCCATGGAAAAGAAATGCAAAAAAGCAAAATGGCTGTCTGGGGAGGCCTTACAAATTGCTGTGAAAAGAAGAGAAGCAAAAAGCAAAGAAGGAAAGGAAAGATAGAAACATCTGAATGCAGAGTTCCAAAGAATAGCAAGAAGAGATAAGAAAGCCTTCTTCAGTGATCAATGCAAAGAAATAGAAGAAAACACCAGAATGGGAAAGACTAGAGATCTCTTCAAGAATATCAGAGATACCAAAGGAACATTTCATGCAAAGATGGGCTCAATAAAGGACAGAAATGGTATTGACCTAACAGAAGCAGAAGATATTAAGAAGAGGTGGCAAGAATACATACAAGAACTGTACAAAAAAGATCTTCACGATCCAGATAATCACAATGGCGTGATCACTGACCTAGAGCCAGACATCCTGGAATGTGAAGTCAAGTGGGCCTTAGAAAGCATCACTACGAACAAAGCTAGTGGAGGTGATGGAATTCCACTTGAGCTCTTTCAAATCTGAAAGATGATGCTGTGAAAGTGCTGCACTCAATATGCCAGCAAATTTGGAAAACTCAGCAGTGGCCACAGGACTGGAAAAGGTCAGTTTTCATCCCAATCCCAAAGAAAGGCAATGCCAAAGAATGCTCAAACTACTGCACAATTGCACTCATCTCACACGCTAGTAAAGTTGTGCTCAAAATTCTCCAAGCCAGGCTTCAGCAATATGTAAACCGTGAAATTCCTGATGTTCAAGCTGGTTTTAGAAAAGGCAGAGGAACCAGAGATCAAATTGCCAACATCCGCTGGGTCATGGAAAAAGCAAGAGAGTTCCAGAAAAACATGTATTTCTGCTTTATTGACTATGCCAAAGCCTTTGACTGTGTGGATCACAATAAACTATGGAAAATTCTGAGAGAGATGGGAATACCAGATCACTTGATCTGGCTCTTGAGGAATTTGTATGAAGGTCAGGAAGCAACAGTTAGAACTGGACATGGAACAACAGACTGGTTCCAAATAGGAAAAGGAGCACGTCAAGGCTGTATATTGTCACCATGTTTATTTAACTTATATGCAGAGTACATCATGAGAAACGCTGGACTGGAAGAAACACAAGTTGGAATCAAGATTGCCAGGAGAAATATCAATAACCTCAGATATGCAGATGATACCACCCTTATGGCAGAAAGTGAAGAGGAACTCAAAAGCCTCTTGATGAAAGTGAAAGTGGAGAGTGCAAAAGTTGGCTTAAAGCTCAACATTCAGAAAACGAAGATCATGGCATCTGGTCCCATCACTTCATGGGAAATAGATGGGGAAACAGTGGAAACAGTGTCAGACTTTATTTTTCTGGGCTCCAAAATCACTGCAGATGGTGACTGCAGCCATGAAATTAAAAGATGCTTACTCCTTAGAAGGAAAGTTATGACCAACTTAGATAGCATATTCAAAGGCAGAGACATTACTTTGCCAACAAAGGTTCGCCTAGTCAAGGCTATGGTTTTTCCTGTGGTCATGTATGGATGTGAGAGCTGGACTGTGAAGAAGGCTGAGCGCCGAAGAATTGATGCTTTCGAACTGTGGTGTTGGAGAAGACTCTTGAGAGTCCCTTGGACTGCAAGGAGATCCAACCAGTCCATTCTAAAGGAGATCAGCCCTGGGATTTCTTTGGAGGGAATGATGCTAAAGCTGAAACTCCAGTACTTTGGCCACCTCATGCGAAGAGTTGACTCATTGGAGAAGACTCTGATGCTGGGAGGGATTGGGGGCAGGAGGAGAAGGGGACGACAGAGGATTAGACAGCTGGATGGCATCACTGACTCGATGGATGTGAGTCTGAGTGAACTCCGGGAGTTGGTGATGGACAAGGAGGCCTGGCGTGCTGCGACTCATGGGGTCACAAAGAGTCGGACAGGACTGAGCAACTGATCTGATCTGATACCTGGATTCACAGGAGGGCCAGGTGGTAAACGCTCTTGGTGACCATTTGGCCCAACAGGTGCCAAACTCTGTTCAGACACCATGAACTCCATGGTGCACAGCTCTGAGCTGGAAGCTGGGAGGTCTTCAAGTGCCCCGTGTCCTGATTTCCACCTGAGCTCCTCTTCTCAGGTCGAAATCTGGGCTTCTCTTTAAAATTCCCACAAAGGCTTCTATGGCCACAAACTTTAAAACCTATTTACAGAAGGGGTACACGGAAGGGGTTCCCCTTAAGCCTCTTAGAATAGTGACCGGAACTCGTGCCGGGGGGTGGAAAAGGCCTGGTATTCACCCCCAAGTATGTAGTGGTACCTCGGCGTCGGAGTAGAGCCCCTTCGTGGTGGACATCAGCAGCTTCCGTTCCACACTGTCAAGGGCAAAGGTCAGGACTGCCCGGGCCTCCTAGGAACGAGAGGTACAAGGCGGAAGACCTGACACCCTGCCCTCAGATACAATCTCAGCTGGTCCCAAAGCGGGTGTGTGTGTGTGTGTGTGTGTGTGTGTGTGTGTAAGACCTGAATCCTCCCCTCAGATACAATCTCAGCTGGCCCCAAAGCGGGTGTGTGTGTTAAGACCTGACACCCTCCCCTCAGATACAATCTCAGCTGGCCCCAAAGCGGGTGTGTGTGTAAGACCTGACACCCTCCCCTCAGATACAATCTCAGCTGGCCCCAAAGCGGGGGGTGGGTGGGTGGGGGTGTGTGTGTGTGTGTAAGAGCTGACACCCTCCCCTCAGATACAATCTCAGCTGGCCCCAAAGCGGGTGTGTGTGTGTGTGTGTGTGTAAGAGCTGACACCCTCCCCTCAGATACAATCTCAGCTGGCCCCAAAGGGGGGTGTGGGTGTGTGTGTGTGTGTAAGACCTGACATCCTCCCCTCAGATACAATCTCAGCTGGCCCCAAAGCGGGTGTGTGTGTAAGACCTGACACCCTCCCCTCAGATACAATCTCAGCTGGCCCCAAAGCGGGTGTGTGTGTGTGTGTGTGTAAGACCTGACACCCTCCCCTCAGATACAATCTCAGCTGGCCCCAAAGCGGGGGTGGGTGTGTGTGTGTGTGTGTGTGTGTGTAAGAGCTGACACCCTCCCCTCAGATACAATCTCAGCTGGCCCCAAAGCGGGTGTGTGTGTGTGTGTGTGTGTAAGAGCTGACACCCTCCCCTCAGATACAATCTCAGCTGGCCCCAAAGCGGGTGTGTGTGTGTGTGTGTAAGAGCTGACACCCTCCCCTCAGATACAATCTCAGCTGGCTCCAAAGTGGGGGGTGGGTGGGTGGGTGTGGGTGTGTGTGTGTGTGTGTGTGTGTGTATAAGACCTGACACCCTCCCCTCAGATGCAATCTCAGCTGGCCCCAAAGCGGGGGGCTGGGGTGGGGTGGTGTGTGTGTGTGTTGAGGGGGGAGGGGTTGCTTTTCCCGCAGCCAGGCCCTCACGTAGCAAGGGTATTTTTTGAGGAGGGTCTACACATCACCCTCTCCCTGGGGAATCGCTCCCCATGTGATCCCCCCACGTGGCTCTGACAGGGGCTTCCAAAGCACAGTGTTCTGCCCCAGAGGGGCAGCCACGGTGATGGTCATCCCTCAGTGCCTCCCAGAGTGCTCTGCTCTCTGGGGCTGGAAGCCAGCAATCTCTTATTTCCCAGGTTCCTCTGCCAGTTTGGGTCTAGCAGGAATCTGGTGGGAGACAAGAGAGGAAGGAGAAAGCAGCATCTGGGTCCTCACAGGAGTTTGAGGTGTATCACCCACCACAGTTGCCATGGAGAAAGGGTGGCTGCAGACCTCAGCAGCCAGGCCAGAGCCAGACTGTCTGTTTTCCTCTAGATCTGACTGCTCCCATGTCCCCAACAGCGCCCAGCGGGAGCTGGCTTCAGGCTTCTCATCTCAGGGGGGCCTCCCTTCTTCCCTTTTGCTTCTTCAGCTCTTCCATCATGGCTGTTGTGACCAGTTTCCTGCATTCAATTCCACTCCCCTGCCCCCTGTCTGAAGCTCTCAAGGGGTTTCTTTCTGCTTTCCTGACTGGATGTGACTGTTACAGTCCTGAGCAGATAATTGGGAATAACTGGAGCCCCAGCACATTGTGAACTTGAGCCACTGAATAAGAAACTAAGTTTTTGCTCTTGTTTTTGAACCTCTTAAAATCAACTCCATTGTTGCTTCAGCGGGTTAGAGCTGGGTTTCTAGCAACTGCGCAGAGGAACAGAGTGGAGCTTGACAGCTGAGCGTGAGGTGGTACCAGCCAACTGTTTTGGAGAAGCGAGGCCCAAAGGAGGAGGAGAGGAGTGTGCCTGCCCAGGGCCTTTTACCACCCCGCCCTTCATACTTACCTTTTCCTGTTTAGCAGTAGGGTCTAGCATGAGGGTCCCATCAGAGTCCAGAGCACAAGTGACTCCACAGAAGAGGGTCCGCATGGGCACACCGGCGTCCACCAGGGCCATGCATGCGGCATTCAGGCAACAAGCCAGGAGCTGAGTGCCACAGGCAGTGGTTAAGTTTCTTTTTTCATCTTTTTTTTTTCTTTGACCACACTATGTGGCTTGTGGCATCTTAGTTCCCCCACCAGCGACTGAACCCAGGCCCTCAGCAGTTACAGCGCAGAGTCCCAACCACTGGATCGCCAGGGAATTCCCACGTTAAGAGTTTCTACTGAAGGTTGGTCAGCAGAACACATCCATGCCTCCGGTTCACCAGGCCAGTGCCTGTGAACACCAGACATCTAATTGATCACAGAAAGGCAGAGTAATCCTGGGATCTAGTATCCTTGGGTTCCAAACCTGAACTGCCACCCCTAAGCTGTGTGACCTTGAACAAGCTACTTACTCTCTCTGAGCCTCAGTCAGGGATCACAATGATACTCAGCAGGTATGCACCTTCAGGGAAACAAAGGTGAGAAGCCTTCCAAGATAAAACGAGGAGGCAGTGGCAGAGCCAGGCCCGGGGCTGGGGAATTGAGCAAGCAGTGCTAGCCGGTGACAGGCTGGCGGGATAACAGAGGGAGGAGTCAGTGTCCTCAGGGAGCCGGCAGTCCAGGGGAGAGGTGTGGCCCTGGCCCTGTGCAAGGTGAGCACAGGCCTGAGTCAGCTAGCCAGCCCCAGCTCAGTTTCCTCAAGTCTCTCCTTCCCAGGGCCCAGCTTTACAGTCAGCCAGCTCCACCTCTGCCACTGACCCTCCATTATCTCCCATCTGTGAAGTGGGTTCACAGTGACTGACCCTCCATTATCCCATCTGTGAAGTGGGTTCACAGTGCTCCTCTTTCCCCATCTGTGAAGTATCTGCCCAACGCAGGGCCACACACATCCACAAAGCTGTCTAGAAATGCACATTTCTGGGCCTCTGCCTCTTGCACCGAAACTGCAGCCATATTCCAAGGCTGAACTGCCGAACCAAAGGCTCTCTCTGCCTGCTCAGGGCTCCTGCATTTGTTGAGCCTCATATCCAAGCTCAGGGTCAGAAATGAGGTCAAAGGCACAGGCTCTGGAATCAGATGGGCCTGAGTATGAATTCAGCCTCTGCTGCCTTCCAGCTGTGTGACCTTGGGTAAGCGACCTCCCCTCTCTTGGCCTTGGTTTCCTCATCTGAAACATGAGACCAGGACCCAGCTGCTAGGGGCCTTGAGCTCTAGAACCACATGGCTTAGGCTCATGTCCTGGCACTGCCAGTTACTAGAAGTGTTGTCCGTGCTGTATAAATTGCCTGACACAGTAAACACTCAAGCCATGCTTGCTGTTCCTACAAGTTGACATCTGTCAAGCAGACTAGGAGAGGGTGTGCACATGGCCATCGGCAAGGAGGGCAATCAGTGAGATTCTGGAGGAAAGGATACAGAGCCAGCATCGCTGACGACCTGCAGCACCACAGTTATGGAGGTGCGGGGGTGCAGTGCTCCCAGCACCACCGCTTCGCATGTGTTTCTGATCAGCCGCTCCCGGCTCTTCTCCGCTACGCCTGCAGAAACCAGGGGTGAGGCTGGGCTGTCAGGCTCTTCCTGTCCAGCTGGCTCACCTGTCTCCATATGCCCCACCCAAGCCTCCAGAAAAGGGCCTGCAGTCTTGGCCCAGGAAGAACTTGCGGGGATGACAGAGGAGTCCCAGTGGGAGGGAGGCAGGGCCTCACTGCCACCCACTTGATGCCTGCCACCTCCAGCATCCACCAAGGGAGCCTCCCGGGGGAGGAGAACTTCAGAGTTCTCCCATGTCCAGTGCTGCTGTCCATTCCCATCCCAGTGCACCCAGCCCTGGGGAGTGAGGGGGACAGAGAGTAAAAGAGTGGAAAAACAGATTAATGGAAAGGAAGAGAGATGGAGCCAGGAAAGAAGAGGGGAGAGGGAGAGAAGATGGAGAGAGACAGGGAGAAAAGTGATAGAGACGTATAGGCAGAGAACTGGAGAAAAGGAAACAGCTGAGGGGAGCTGAGAGGAGGAATGCAGACCAGAAAGGGCAGTGACAGGGACACTGGGCGCGAGGACCAGTTACCAGGCAGTCCGGTCTTCGGCCTCAGGATCACTTCCAGTGTGGCCTTGTTGAAGATCTCTTTGCTGATCTTCACCTCGGCTGGCCCGTACACGCCAGCCAGGACGGAGGTATCCCCTGGGGAGAAAGCATGGGCGAGCTCACTTGCATCTTCCCTGCCTCTGGGGTCTGACACGAGGCACTTAACATTGTGGGCCCTGAGCTGGGTGGCCAGGGGTCCCCACGTCACTCTCACTCTGGCCCACCCCTTGTTGGCAATGATTCCTTGAGCATTTGCTTCATGTCTCTGCCTCTACTTCCTCAATTGTAAAATGAGGATAACTACGGTACGTCCCTGGGACTTCCCTGGTGGTCCAGTGGCTAAGACTGAGCTCCCAACGCAGATGGCCTGGGTTCAACCCCTGGTCAGGGAACTAGATCCCAAACGCTACAGCTAAGAGTTTGCATGCTGGGACTAAGACCTGGTGCAGCCAAAAAAAAAAAAAACCCACAACACAAACACCTACAGGACATCCTTCACAGCTATGAGGATTAAATGAGATAAAAAGAGAAACACTTAGGATGCTGCCTGCTAAGTTGCTGAGTGCCCAAAGGACTTTAGCTATTACTAATTTTAACAGGAAGTTCTTCCTCAGTTCTAACCTTCCTCCTTCTTACTGCTGCTGGACCCAACTTCTCCTTCCAAAGCTTCCCCCAGGCCGAGTTCTCTTCCCTCTGGCTCACATCCCCAAACTCTGCAGCAGTCGGGACACCTGAGAAAGGGATGAATATGTAGGGCTGGGTCGTGACACCTGCTTATTTCCTCCTGGCTCTGTAATCTCAGCTGATTTTGCTTACTTCTCTGGGCCTTAGTTTTCCCATCAACAAAATGGGTAGACTGGACTACAGGAGCAGCTTCCAAACATTCCTGATCCTAACTCCCTGGAAGAAATACATTTTAGACTCAAATACATTTCAGGACCCCAAACTCACACAAATCTGTGTGGATGTAAATGGAACGAACGCCTCCCAAAACAACTCTTACTGTTACAGCTTTGACGTACTCGGATATTTTCGACTATATTTCAGTTACAAAGAACCACTAAAGGGGACTCGCCTGGTGGTCCAGTGGTTAAGAATCCACCTTCCAATGCAGGGGATGCCGGTTTGATCCCTGATCAGGGAACTAAGATCGCACATGCCCATGAACTAAGCCCACGCACCACAACTAAAACCTGACCTAACCAAAGAACAGAAATAAAATGGAAACAAAAACAAAAACCCACTAGTGAACACAGTGGTTCTCAACCCTGTATGCACACTGGGCTCACTGCAGAACTTTCAAAAGATCTAGATGCCCAGGCCCCTCCCCTAGAGAGCGATAATCCCATTGCTGGGGGCTGGGGCTCAGGCACTGGGAGCCTCAGAGCTCCAAGAGGCCATTCTAATGTGCAGCCGGACCTGCAACCTGCAGTAGGAAGACATGGAGCTCCAGCACGGTTTCAAAACACAGGCCTGCAACCAGAATCGCTATGGCAGATCATTTAAAAATACAGAGGGCTGGCATCCCTGGGTTGGGAAGATCCCCTGGAGGAGGAAATGGCAACCTGTTCTAGTATTCTTGCTGGGATAATCCCATGGGCAGAGAAGCCTGGCTGACACGACTGGGCGACTAAGCACTAAGCACAAAGAGGGCTGGCCTTAGTTGGCATAGCTGGGTTCTGGGGCTTGGCATTTTTAACTTCACTGGAGAGTCTAGTGAGGGTTTGCAGAGGACCCTGCTTCAGGGTCCTGGGCTTTGGGGTTTTAGAACACACAAGGGGTTCAGTATTTCTTAAATTCTAAGAACCTCCAGGCACCTGCACTGAGCAAGAGAGCTAAGCCTGGGGAGGTCCCAGGTAGAGGCTTTTTGTTCTGGGGCTGGGGAGGAAGAGCTGCCATACAACTGAGGGACTCTCTTGGCTCCAGGAGAATGGACCCTGGAGGAGGAAATTATCCAAGCAGAACTAGATCCACAGTGGGGTCTTCCTTCCTGTTACTCCAAAGGCACTGTCTGTGCTTCACCTGGGCACAAGAGAGCCTCCCTTCTCATTTTCCCAAGGCCATGGCTCTAGCAATTCCCTCCCCTCTTGGACCCCACATCCATCTAACTCCTGGCCCATCTACCTTATCCTCTTACAGCAAAGTTCCTGAAGAGCTGTCTCCGCTCACTGACTCTTTTCCTCCTTGACTCCACCCCTCCACCAGAACAGCTTTTTCTTTTTTAAATTTTACTTATTATTTTTGGCTGTGCGTTGGGTCTTCGTTGTGATGCGTAGCTTTCTTATTGCAGTGGCTTCTCTTGTTGTGGAGCACAGGCTCTAGGGCGTGTAGGCTCAAGTAGTTGTGATGCAAGGCATGTGGAAGCTTGCTGGACCAGGGATCGAACCTGTGTCCCCTGCACTGGGAGCTTAGAATCTTAACCAGGGAAGTCCCAGCGTGACTCTTGGCTGCACCACCTACAACAGACAACCAAGTTGTCAACCCACAGGTCTAGTCCATCCTCACATGATTCAATCTCTCAGCCGGACCAAAACAGTTGGTTGGTCCTTACATTTCAGACACATTCTCTGGGCTCCAGGTCGCTGCTCTCTCTTGGTTTTTCTCCTACCTTACTAGTTGTTCCTTCTCAATGTCTTTTCCTAGCTCCACCCAGGCTGGAAGGCGCAGGGCTAAGTTCTAAGTTCTTCTCTTCTCCATCTATATTAATTTTCTTGGTGATTCCATCCATTCAGTAGCTTGAACTGCCATCTAGAGCCAAAGGACCCCCAAATTCCAGTCTTGTATGTCCGACTGTCAAATCCACACTGCCATGGGAAAGTCTATTAGGCGCTGCAAATGTAATGTTCCCAGCTGAACTCATTTTCTCTCAGCACAGCTGGTCTGGGTAAAAAACTTTAGTGTTATCCCTGACTCTGTCATACCCCCCAAACCAAACCACCTGCAATTTGTCGTTTTACCCTCCGACTCTCACCACCTGTCCTGCTTCCACTCTGGTCTGCACCCATGCCCTTTGCCATCAACACTGCAGCCAGAAAGTCTAAAATCTATAAAAATATATTCAGAGCATGTCACATGGCTCCATTCTCAGTCACTAGACTTTATATGAGGGGCAGGCTTCCTTATCTCCACCCCACCTCCTGTCACCGCTGCAGGCACCCCTGTCCCCCTGACTGTTCCTCAAACACAACCGGCAAGTTTTGGCCTCAGGGCCCTATGGTTCCTAATGCTTTATAAGCTTTCCTCTTGATCTCTTTAGGGTTTGCTCCCCCTGCAAAAAGTCAATTTTAGGAAAAAAAAAAAAAAACTGCCTTAAAATTTTTTTTATTTGGCTGCACTGGGTCTTCACTGCAACACACCGGATCTTTAGTTGGGGCATGCAAATCTTAGCTGCACCATGTGGGATCTAGTTCCCTGATCAAGGATTGAGCCCAGGCCCCCTGCATTGGGAGGTCAGAGTCTTAAAGGCCACTGGATCACCAGGAAAGTCCCATCTTTAAGTGTTTATTCAAAAGGTACCATCTCAGGTGATGCCTTTCCTGACCATCCTAATTAAGACTGCAATCCTCTATGGCACACCCCATTCTACATCCTTACTGTATTTTTCTCCAGTTTTTTACTACATATTTTACCTATCTTTTGCCCGTCTCTCTGACTAGAATGTAAGAATGCCAAATCCGTTACCACAGGGATTTAAAAAAAATTTACTTATTCTCAGTGCCCAGAACAATACTAAGCAAAGGTACATGTTCAATGAAAGAATGAATAATAGTAGGTTTTGAATTTGGGTTTCAGGTAATAGCCTAGAGCAGGGTCTGAAGCATTTATGGGGGTGACCCTTAGGCCTATCTCCAGAGGAATATTTCCCTCAGAGGGGTCAGGGAACTGAGGGGTCAGGGAACTGAGTCTAGTTTCAGAGTTGTTTAGCTAGGAAAAGGGGATATTTCCCTAATAGGTAAGAATGGCACCCCACCCCAGTACTCTTGCCTGGAAAATCCCATGGACAGAGGTCCCTGGTGGGGCGCTGTCCATGGGGTCGCTAAGAGTCGGACCCGACTGACCGACTTCACTTTCACTTTTCACTTTCATACATTGGAGAAGGAAATGGCAACCCACTCCAGTGTTCTTGCCTGGAGAATCCCAGGGACGGGGGAGCCTGGTGGGCTGCCGTCTATGGGGTCGCACAGAGTCGGACACGACTGAAGCGACTTAGCAGCAGCAGCAGCAGCCCCAGTCTTAGGGATATAGGGAGAGTTGTGTATCCCAGTCAAAGGGACATTTACCCAAGAGGTGGGGCTGGGGACATGACCATCAATCTGAGAAGTAACTATTTGGATAAAAGATCAGCCACCGGGCTAGGGAGTAAACCGGAAGTGGTGATCTGACAGTCCACTGGGTATTTATGCAAACAAACAGGTTTGCCTCAGCCTGGGATGTGTGGACCCAGGGTGCGTGTGAGGAACCTAGTCAAGGGAGACCCCCGGGTAAGAAGATTTCCCCTATCCTGGAGTATTCATTCTTTAGAGGCAGTCTGCCCTCTCCCATTCTGCGTACTTAACAATCTTCTCCTTGCTAGTCTGGAGGGAGAGATATATGTCTACTTGCATATGCAGTAGTGTCCACCCCGGCAAGAACTGCACCAGTTCAGGATAGATTTTTACCAGCTAGCGCAGTACACTGTAACCGCCCGCCCCCAAATAATACAACCTACTAGTTCCTACCTTGCAGGAAAGAGGCAGAGCCATCAGGCCGGGACAACAAGTTCTGTTCGCAGGCAAAGTGCCGCAGGCTACAGCCGGGTCCCTTAGGGCCGGGCTCCGTCCCGGAATCAGCCTGGATCTTCGATTCAGTCTGCATTGCCCCCTCCATAGCCCGGGAGCCCACGTGCAGCTGGGGCTTGTTGCTTCCGCTCAGAAGCGCGCGCTTGCGTAAGCGGCGCGTATGCAGTACGCACGCGCCGACCCGGGGGCTCCAGGTGGGGCGTCCGCACGTGGCTCGGCGTTTACTAACAATCTGGGCCCTCCCACTCCCGCCTCGAAAGTCCAGGAAAGCTATTGGACAGAAGAGAAGAGTGGGCGGGCCTTGGCATGAGCTCGTCCTACCCGAGGCCCCCGGCCCTGAAACCCTGAGGCTCTGGACTGGTTGTCCTCTTCTTTGCCGGTTACAGGAATAACTAACGTAAGGCGGTCAGAGTAATTTTGGGAAGTTAGGTGGATTTATGCACCTACATGTGTGTCCCAGAGGCTGCAGAACTAGTAGCGTATGGTTTCTTGGCAGGGTGTTGCTGGCATTTGAGTCAGGATTATGAAGGGGCAGCCCCGGTCTCCCCGAGGAGAGGGGCGGATCTCCGAGGGATGGTCAGCCAAGATGGCGGTGGCGGCTGCGGCAGCGAGGTTTTGGAGGCCAGGTCGAGGCTTGGGACGGGCGGGCCTCCCGCTCCTGCGGCTGCTTGGGGCTCGTGGGCTGGTTGGATCTGTGAGTACTTGGGGCATCTGAGAGTTTTCTCGAAAGAGGTATAGGAATGTTTATGCGATCTTCAGAGTAAGGGGGTTCCCTTAGGTCCCTGTAGGAAGTGAAGGAAGGGCTGTTAAGAGAAAGGACGAGGGCTGGGAGAACCACTTGGACAGGACATGCAGGGGAATAACTTCCACTTCCTTAGGAGAAGAAAAGCCAGGCAGCTCCTTTGTGACCCTAAGGGAGGGAGAAAACTTGGAGAGAGCGAGGTAGTTTCTTAATTGCCGCCCATCCCCAGGGGAAGCCGCTTGGAGAATACGGGAGAGGGGTGTGCCCTTTCCCCTCAGGAACTGGAGAAAATTGTAAGGGAAAGACTTTCTTCTCAATACAGAGTCTACTTTCAAGGAGGAGGAGAGAGACATCAGTTGCCCTTTCAGGAACTTTTATGGTGTCCCATGTTTCTTGGCTTCAATTCTGATTTTTAAATAAACTGCGTAAAAAAAAAATATCGTTGTGGGACACCCCTGGTGGTCCAGTGACTGAGACATCGCGCTTCCAATGCAGGGGGCCTGGGTTTCATCCCTGATCAGGGAACTAGGTCCCACATGCCAGCAGTTAAAGAGTTCGTATGCCGCACTTAAAAATCATGCATGCTACAACTAAGACCCAGTGCAGCCAAATAAATAAAGATAAAATGCTTACAGAAAGTCGTGGATCCTGTGCCTCCAATATAGAACGGTAGCCAAGGACCTTGTCCGTTTTGGTCACTCTAAGGAGGAGGTGATCAGTGAATACTTGTTGAACTAATGAGGGGAGAGGTCCTGGCAGAGCTCTTGGTCCATATTTCTTAGAAACAGTGGAGAAATGCCTTGTTTCTTGTCAAAAGGAGTAGACTCTCTTTAGATTGATGCTGCTAATGGCAGGCTCACACAGCAGAAATGTGGAACCACTGCTTAGAGGGAGAGAGGCAGGTGTCTGAGAAAAGCTGTGAACTGAGATTTTGCATATAACAGAGTAGTGGTTAAGAAGATTGGCTCATGCTTAATCATGTGAGGCCTTGTTCTATAATCTGCCTTTTTCTAGCTCTGTAGCTTTGGGCAAGGGACTGCTCTTCTCTGGACCTGATTTTCCTCTCTGTAAAATACTAACAATGGTCACGTCGTAGAGTTGTTGTGAAAATTAAATCTGTAAAGTGCTAAGAACTGGATCTGGCATGTGATGAGGGCAACTGGAGTGTTAGCCACTGTTGAAAGTGACGTTGGAGGGAAGGGACAAAGACTCACCTCGGAGATGGGGGGAGAAGGGAGGTGACCTGGGAAAGGCCTGGATTGGTGAAGGCCTTGGCAGGAACTCTATCCAGAGCTTGTGGGGTTGGGTCTCACCATCTGATCCCAAACCGTTAGGAAGGGAAGATGGAATCTGGGAAGAAGCTCTTGCTAGAGGGAGAAATGGGAGGAGGATGGGCTGTGAATAATGTGTGGGAAGACCTAAGGAGTCACTTGAAGCAGGTACTTTCTAAAAGGTTACTGGAGCAAGAGGGAGGTGGGAGAGTCCCTGCCTTTGGGCTGGTCTCTGTTGGGGTTTGGTTTTGATTTGAGCAGTCAGATCATCCACAGCTCCATCCCTAGAGCCCATTGGTTGAGCCTGTGGAGTAAGGGTGAGCTTGACTGAGTGGAAGAAGGGAAAGGTCACTCATGGCTGATTAAATCTGCTTCCTTTCTGGCACAGTCTCCTTGCTACTCTTCCCTCTGGCCTTCCCTCCTCTTTTTTTTTTTGAGTGAGGTCTATTGGGGAGGGAAGCAGGGATCGGTAGTCTTTAATTACTTATTTGGCTGTACTGGGTCTTCCTAGCGGCATGAGGGCTCTAGTTCCCTGACTAGGGATCAAACCTGGGCCCCCTGCATTGGGAAAGTGGAGTCTTAGCCACTGGACTACCAGGGAATTCTCTGTGTATTTTGAGAGTCCCTGTTTCTTCTCCACTTTAAATTATCTCACTTGTTTTTAAGCGTAAAAAACCTTTTTGTTTTTTGTTTTTTTTGGAGGGAAGAGGAAGGAGTAATAGCATTTACTCAAAGATCTGGGGCCTGGTGTGTCCAGTAGCAGCTTCCCTCATGACTCAGATGGTACAGAACCCGCCTGCCAATGCAGAAGACACAGGTTCGATCCCTGGTTCAGGCAGATCCCTGGAGAAGGGAATGGCAACCCACTCCAGTATTCTTGTCTGGAGAATCCCGTGGACAGAGGAGCCTGGCGGGCTGACTTTTCATGATGATATCCATGTTGTAAAGTAGAGTAGCCACTAATCACCCATGGCTGCTGGGCCCTTGAAATGTGGCTAGTGTGACAGAGCACTTGAAGTTCTCATTTAACTTCAGTGACTTTAAATAGCTAAAAGAGGTTGGTGGCTGCCATGTTGGATGATGCAGTTTTAGGCAGTCGGGGTGGAGTCAGGAGATGGTATCTTGGAGGCAAGTTGGGAGGTTGTGCTTGTAGTGGACTGATTGGGTTGTTGGCACAGGCTGCATTGGGAGGAAGGCTCCTCATTCTCCACTTACCCCCAGCCCCCGCCTGCTTGCGCCTCCTTTCACTGCCCTTTACTCAGGCTGTGCCCTGTTGCCTTGGAGGCATTTGGCTGGTTCTGCCCTCAGTCCTGTTTCTAGTAGACATTTTATTGTTCAGGGAGAAGAGGAGGAAGGGAACTTGATTGTCTTGGAGTCCTGAGTTGTTTTCTCAGCCACCACCCCAAGAAGCAAGTGTGATCTCGATCAAGTCATTTCACCTTCTGAGCTTTAGCAGGTAGGGTGACTAGAATGCCTCCTGCCCGGTTGGGAGTCAGGGAGCACCGCAACGCTGGGTCTGTGTGAATTATCAGTAATAGTATTTCTCGGACCCTGCTGTTCAGGCAGTGTGTCTAGGGGCTCTAGAACTCCAGGGCCCTGTGTGGCATCCCCACGTGGTTGGTGCCCAGAGTATGTTGCAGCATGAAACAGTGGTTCATCATCTCCCTCTTGGCTGGTGTCTTAATGAAGCACTTTCTCATTGACAGGGCCAACTCATACCATTGTTATATTTAACACTGCAAGACGCGGTACTGGTAGTTTTCTTCTGTTACAGGGGAGGAAACTGAGGCTCAGAGAAGTGAGGTCTGAACTTGGAGCTCTGGACTCCAGAACTGCCCAGAGGAGCAGGGGCAGGACTTCGGTTCAGGTCTTACCGCATCCTGCTTAGTCCAGACCGGGTGTGCATTGTCAGCCTCTGCCTGGGGCTGGTGGCAAGGTGGGCTGCCCTCCCCTCCCTGCACTTCAGCCCCAGTGGCATTTTCCTTTCCCTTGGGTGAGCTCCCACCGCCTTGGCAGGGATATGGTCTTTCCAGTGTGGGCAGACAGGTCACTTCTTCAGAGAAGCTTTCCCGCCCCCACCACCAGTCTCAATCTGTAGAACAGGGACAGCAGCAGTGCCTCCCTCATAGAGAGATGTGAGGGTTAAAGGAAATGGTTCTTAGGAAGCGCTTATGACACATACCTGGGCTTTCCTGGTGGCTCAGCGGAAAAGAATCCTCCTGCCAAGCAGGAGACTTGGGTTCGGTCCTTGGTTGCAGAAGATCCCCTGGAGAAGAAAACAGCAATATTCTTGCCTGGAAAATCCTATGGACAGAGGAGCCTGGTGGGCTACCATCCATGGGGCCGCAAAGAGTCAAACCCGACTTAGCGACTAAACCTCTACCACCACCCTACACCATGCGCTCCATGAAGGCTCAGGAAATGGGAGCTGCTGTTTTTCTCCAGAAACAGTGACACTGGTGTGGCCCTGACTGATGCAAAGCAAGGATGCTTTACCCCTCAGTGCCTTGGGGAGCTTGCTGCTGCTGCTAAGTTGCTTTAGTCGTGTCCGACTCTGTGCGACCCCATAGACGGCAGCCCACCAGGCCCCGCCGTCCCTGTGATTCTCTAGGCAAGAACACTGGAGTGGGTTGCCATTTCCTCCTCCAGTGCATGAAAGTGAAAAGTGAAAGTGAAGTCGCTCAGTCGTGTCCGACTCTTAGCGACCCCAAGGACTGCAGCCTACCAGGCTCCTCTGTCCAAGGGATTTTCCAGGCAAGAGTACTAGAGTGGGGTGCCCGGGTCCATGAGGCCAGAAAAAGCCTGACCTGTCTCCAGCCTTCCCTGGCCTCCCCAGCCAGGCCCCCGCCCCGCTCTGGCCCCAGGAAAGGGAGGCTGCTAATGAGGGCACTGACATTCCTCAGCTGGAAGTAGAGCCAGGGTTTAGCTCTCTTTGAGGGCAGTGAGAGTGCTGGCTGAGGTGACCTTAGCCATCCTAGCTTCAGAGGACCCGGTTCCCTGGCCCCATCCACAGAGCCGTTCCAGGCTGGACCCCACCATCCTCTCCAGCTTCCCTGTAGTGGTCAGGCTGCCTGGCTTCATGTGCTGGCATCTCTGCTCCCGATCTCCTTGGATCATGGACAAGTTGCCTAACCCCGCTGAGCCTTGGGGCCACCTCCCTTACAGCGGTGTGGTCATGGTGCCGTGGTCGTGGTGCTCTCCTCGGGTTCAGTGGGACATGGACATCACACAGCACGGGTCTGGTGTGGCCCGGACGCACATCCTTAACTGCTCTCATTAACATGCCACAGCCAGATGGTCTCCACGGTGCCAGGGTCTCTCCTCTGGCCTCAGCCTTTGTCCTTCCGGAGAACTGACATGTTCCCCGCTCCCAGTTTTTGCCTGGCTCACCCCTGCTCATTCTGCAGGCCTCAGCTTCCCTCTTCCTTTTCCCTGAGGCTTTTCCTCTTGCACGTGATACAGATAGTGAAAGGCTTCCTTCTGCAGGTATAGCAGGTGCTTTCTACCCGCCCACCACCAACTGGTGAAGTAGAAATTCTTCGTGGGTTCAGGGAGGCAGTCTCCTGCCCAACGTGACGTGACTGGAGAGCCAGGATTCAAGCACAGGCCGCTCAGCCCTCCAGCCCTCACCCTAACTGACATGTGTGGACCCTTCCCGATCCTGCCTCCTCTGAGATCGCCCCCTCTGATTGTAACTCCTGTGTTCAGTGTCCATCATCCATCTCTCCCCATTGTCTCCAGCCCTCAGTTCAGGGCCTGACTTAGAGCAAATACTCACTGATGCCTTGTTTGACCACAATAGCCATCAGGCACACTTGTTAGCTACTCATGTTTGTCCAGCATTAGTTATATGCTAGGCACGAGGTCCTCTACACACAGGAGTTCTTAATCGGCACACCACCCTCCTTTACACATGAGGAAACTGAGGGAGCTGTAGTTCATATCTCGGAAGCAGTGATGGGCTCGGCATCCTTGTCCTTAACTACAGTGCTATGGTTCCCACAAGTACTTCCCTTCAGTACTTGTGGGGCAGACCTGGCCTTCCAGAGCATGTCTTGGTCCTGTGCTGGGAGAGGGCATGGCTTCAAGGCTTTGTGTAAATCTGTGCAGTTTCTGCAGGATTCCACCAGGACAAACCCGCTCGCACCAAAAAGGAGGGAAAATGGGTGGAGAGGCATATATCCTCTGCACTTGATTCACCGCGTACCCTCCCTCCCCTCCCCCCCCCCCCCAGGCCCCATGATGGAGCCATTCCTGAGGGCCAGCACTGTGCGGAGCCCTCTGAAAGCTCATGGAATCAGCACAGTACCCTTGGCGTGGATACCACCTTCATCTCTACAGGCCCCAGATGCAGGGGTGCCGCCGAGGCCCGGCTCCAGGGACAGTGCCCTGCTGGTAGCCCTCCAGCCTTTGGAGGCAGATAGCTGTGCCCTGACACTGGGGTTTGCTCTGAGCCTTGCGACTCTGTCCTCCTGGGCCCTGCTGGCCCTGGGCCTCCTCCCCAGATGGAGTCTCCCTGCACCTCGGTCTCGAGTGTCCACTGGGGCCCGGTCTGGAGTTAGCATCTGGTCTGAGACGCAGGTGGTCCTCCCCAACTCCCCTTTTCCCCGTCTTCCCAAGGTGGCAGTCAATTTTTCTCATTTCTCTTCCTAGATTTTGTTTTTTTCTCCCCTCTTCTACCAGTTTTTGAGCATATAATAGGTCCCACACCTGTGGTGAACCCTCTGCATACCTCATCTGAGGTGGTACTAGTAACCCTGTGCAGCCTTTTCACAGATGAAGAAATTCAGAGACACTGTGTTTTGCAGAGGGCTGTGCAGTGAGCTACGAAATTGGAATCCAGGTTGGTCTGACTCCAAGCCAGTGAACTTACCCGCTCATTCATGCGTTGGGTCAGTAATTCCCTGTTGAAGAGTGTGCCCTGTAAGCCCACGTGGACATGCTCCCTGCCTCCAGAGCTCATGGTGTGTGTGGGGGAGACATGACACCTCCAGGTGGTTGGGAGGGCCCAGCCCGCGTGAGCACCCTGAAAGCAGGGGGGTGGTCTGCAAGAGCTGAGCAGCTGCCCTGCCTTGGCAGGCCTGGGCCTGCCCTGCCGTCGGAGCATAATTTCCTTTATTTCCTCACCACCACAAATGCAGAGAAACGCACACTTGTTCACATTCCCCCACTGGCCTCTTGGCCTCAGTTAAAGGAGGGAGGGTGGGAAACCCATTTGCGCACCCTCGTGTGAGACCCAGCTCAGGACGAGCCCAGGTGGCGTGCTTCAGTTCCTCTGGGAAGTGAAGCCACAGTTAGCCGAGAGAGGACCCCGGGGACCTGTGGGAAGTGGGCAGCTGGCTTGGGGAGCCTGGGCTTGGGCGTCTGTCTGTCAGCCCTGCCCAGTTTTGAAGCCCAGTCCCGACTTACCCGTCTGGTTTAGCTCTGGGGCCTGATGCAGGAGGTGATAAGGCCACCCGGAGCCTCGGCTTCCTTGTCTGAAGGGCAGTAGTGTGCCCTGCCTCCCGAACATGCTCTGAGCACTCGGTGAGGGCTGTGTCTGGGGACATCAGCCTGGCACCCCTTTATTAAAAGGGGCTCTGTTGTGACTCTGAGGTGGTTCAAGGCTGTCTAACTGGAAAGCTGAGAAATGGGATCGATTGTCCTGGTGCACATGTGGCCTTCTGGGCTTTCCCTCCCAGGCCACCTCTGAGCCGGAGGCTGTGATGTTTCCCACAGGACTCCTCCCCAGTTCCACAGATACATGCCACTCCTAACGTTCTGCCTTTTGCCTATTCTGCCGTGCATGCATGGTAAGTCACTTCAGTCATATCCGACTCTTTGGGAACCCATGGACTGTATGTAACCAGCTAGGCTCCTCTGTCCATGGAATTCTCAAGGCAAGAATCAGTTCAGTTCAGTTGCTCAGTCGTGTCTGACTCTCTGTGACCCCATGGACTGCAACATACCAGGCTTCCCTGTCCATCACCAACTCCAAGAGCTTGCTCAAACTCATGTCCATTGAATCAGTGATGCCATCCAACTATCTTATCCTCTGTCGTCCCCTTCTGCCTTCAGTCTTTGCCAACATCAGGGTCGTATCAGGTGGCCAAAGTATTGGAGCTTCAGCTTCAATATCAGTCCCTCCAGTGAATATTCAGGACTGATTTCCTTTAGGATGGACTGGTTGGATATCTTTGCAGTCCAAGGGACTCTCAAGAGTCTTCTCCAACACCACGATTCAAAAGCATCAGTTCTTCGGTGCTCAGCTTTATAGTCCAACTTTCACATCCATACATGACTACTGGAAAAACCATAGCTTTGACTAGACCTTTGTTGGCAAAGTAATGTCTCTGCTTTTTATTATGCTGTCCAGTTTGGTCATAGCTTTTCTTCCAAGGAGCAAGCATCTTTTAATTTCATGGCTGCAGTCACCATCTGCAGTGATTTTGGAGCCCAAGAAAATAAAGTCTCTGTTTCCATTGTTTCCCCATTTATTTGCCATGAAGTGATGGGACCGGATGTCATGATCTTTGTTTTTTGAACATTTGAGTTTTAAACCAGCTTTTTCGGTCTCCTCTTTCGTCAAGAGGCTGCTCAGTTCCTCTGCTTTCTGCTGTAAGGGTGGTGTCATCTGCATATCTGAGGCAGAATACAGGCAAGAATACTGGAGTGGATTGCCATGCCATGCCTTCTCCAGGGGATCTTCCCAACCCAGGGATTGAACCCACGTTCAATCTCCCATATCATCAGGCGGGCTCTTTACCACCAGAGCCACCTGGGAAGCCCACATGTTCTGTTACCCCAGCCTCGAATGCTCCTTCCCTGACTCCTAGATATCCTTCAGGTCCCTGCTCTCACATCACTTCCTCAGGGGAACTGTGCCCGCTTTCCACTCTGCTCTCACCCCACAGCCTCTCCTCTCTCCGAGAGAAGAACATACATCACCCTCGGCCCCCTGGTGTTACTTGTTGGGGATCTGTCTTCCCTCCTGCGCGGCAGGGGCAGGTGTCTTGCCTCTCTTAGGTCCCCACAGACTAGTACAGGCTGTGAAATGAAGCAGGTGCTCAAATATTTGTTGAATGAGTCAGTCTGGGCTCCTGGAGGGGGTTAGGACTGGAGAGGGCAGCGAAGCGTGTGGAGCTCTTTGCCAGGAGATGGGGAGGAGGCCTTCTAGCGTAGATGAGAGCAGAGATGTGGTGGTAGAAACGAGGATCAGCGTTACTTTGCACCTTCACGATAGGTACAAATACTCTGCTCACCGTTTTATACACATGCTTTTGTCTAAGACTCCCTGCGTTTCCATGAGGTGTTCTTCATGTTACAGGTGAGAAAGGGGAGACTTGAGGAGGGAGACACTCATTCCCGTGGTCACAGCAAGGGACTTGAGCCTAGGCAGGGTGACTTTTAAGGGCTCCCAGACATAAACTCTAAGCTGAGAGACTGGCTTAGAGTGGTCTCCTTGTGGGTAGAGGGGTTGGTGAAGAGCACACCTGGGTGGGTGGGTGGGTGGGTGTGGGTGTGGGTGTGGGTGTGTGTGTGTGCGTGTTCACCATGGGAGATGAGAGGAGGGGGCTAGCTGCGGTCAGCCTTGAGAGTCCTTGAGTGCCAGGAGAGGAATTTGGGCCTCTCATAATTATAGCTACTGGTTTCTGAGCCACCTGCCACTTTATTAGATCATTTAAGCTTCACAACAACGTTGTGTGATAGATACTATGATTTTCACCCCAGTTTTACAGCCAAGGAGCCGAGACACAGAGCAGTTATAGGAACCTCCCCGAGGCCACACACTGGGAAAGTGATGGAGCGGGAAATCAGACCTTGTGTGTCTGGCTCCAGAGTCCACCGCAGCCTGGCGGCTGCATCACCTACAATACTGCCTGTCAGCACAGGGAACCTCTGCTGCTCCTGACCTGGGTGTTCCCCTGCACCCTCTCTCCCCAGCACCCCCACAGGTGGCAGCAACAGCAGCACTTCTCGTCCCTGGATGACAAGCCGCAGTTCCCAGGGGCCTCAGCAGAGTTCATAGACAAGCTCGAATTCATCCAGCCCAATGTCATCTCTGGGATCCCCATCTACCGGGTCATGGACCGGCAGGGCCAGATCATCAACCCCAGCGAGGATCCCCACGTAAGAGGCCACCTCCCCCCGACCCTGTGCCTCCCACGCCCAAGCCCCTTGCCCATCTCCTCTCTGGCCTCAGCTGGCCCACGTCTGTCTGTGCCTCTGTCTGCAGCTGCCCCAGGAGAAGGTGCTCAAATTCTATAAGAGCATGACCCTGCTCAACACCATGGACCGCATCCTCTATGAGTCCCAGAGGCAGGTGCGTGGGGACAGGCTGGGGAGGGGGCCTGGGATTACCGAAGGTCCTGCCCACCCTACCCATGTCTGGGCCAAAAGACAGCACCCAAAGAAGAGGGAGTGGAATGGAGATCCCTGTCTTGTGGTCCCTAGAACTCCTGGGGTTCTCATGGGGCTCTGGAGGAAGAGGATGAGGGGTGGTCCTGCCCCAGGGCAGAAGGTTGAACCAAATCACAGGAAACCTGTTGACTGCTGGGCTGGGGCTTAGCTGTGCTGGGGGCGGCAAGACAGGAGAAGACTGGATGGCCCTTCGTCTCACTGAGAACAGGGTGGCCCTCGGCACTTCCTGGAGCGCCTGTGTCCAGTGTGCTGCGGAGGGACACCCAGCAATGTTAGCTTCAGTGGACAGAGCCCGAGGCTCAGCAGTGTCAGCAGAGAGGGAGCCTGTTGACTCAAATACCTGCAAGTCTACAAGGCCGTGTTTCAGGCACGGCTGTACCCGGGGACTCAAAAAGTGTTATCAAACCTCTTTCTCTCTCCGAGTGTCTTTTCCATTCTCCTTTGCCTTGGCTTCCCCCATGCTCAAGCCACAGTGGTCTCTGGAAGCTCCAGGCTCACAGAGAGGGGGCAGTGAAAGGATTTATTGTGCAGGCTCTGGAGCAAGACTGCAATCGGACGGAGTCCTCATTCTGTCACCCTCTAGCTTTGTGATCCTGAGAAAGTTGCTCAACCTCCCAGTGCTTCAGTTTTCTGGTCTCTAGCTCCTTTATGGGGTTGCTGCGAGGGTTGATGGTGGCGTACATAATAGCCTGAGAAACAGTGAAACTGGCATTTATCATGGATACTAGCCTTGCAGTTATTATCTTCTCTACTTAGCAGTGGAAAGAGAATGTCTGGTCCCTAACATTCCAGCAGAACGCCCAGGGCTGATGCTTATTGGCCAGGCTTTGCTCACAGATTCCTCTTTGAACCAACCCATGAGATTGACTGGCCCCGCTGGGGCCGTGTGCCCATGCCTGGGAACCATGGGAGCAGAGGCCTGGAGTCTGTCCTTCCTGGGCTGCAGAGACTTAAAAGCAGGCCACAGGGTTCCTGTTAGAAAAGTGGGAGAGTGCCGGCTGTCCCTCAGCTTCCACCACCGCTGCTGGGTCAGAAGGGGGATGGGCTTGGGAATCTGCACTTGTATCAAGCCCCCAGGTGACCCCACTGTGGACTGAAGCCCGAGGCCCACCGAGGACAGTTCCAAGCAGATCATGCGGGCAACCAGCTCACAGCAGCGCTGTGTGTGGGTTCCCCACCCTGCCCAGAAACTTCCCTTGGCTCCTGTCATCCACAAGATCAAGACCGGCCCTTCCTGTCTGCCCTGTCTCCCGTGTGGCGCTCAGCCATCTGCTCCCCTCTGCACAGCCTCAGGGCCAGGCCCCGCCTCCCCTGCACTTACGTTCATGGGCTCCTTCCTGCCACTGGATTGACTGTGCACACGGGACCTTTGGAACCTGATGACATGGGCTCAAGTCACGACTGGGACTTTAGGCAGATGGTTTTTCTTGTCTTTGCCTCAGTTTCTTTAGTGTATTAAAGAAAAAAAAAGTAGAAATAACAAGAGAACACATCCCAGAAGGTGGGAGTGGAAGTTCCGTGAGACCCACACATCAGGTCACTTGGCCATTGGCCAACACTGGGAACCCTCAGTAAGATCAGCTTGGCCATCAGGTTCCAGCCTTTATGAGTTAGGATGACGCTCAGCTATAAGTAGCAGACAACCCTCCCTCAACACCTCCCAAATCCTGACAAAAATAAAAGCAATAGTTTAAACAGATTAGAAGTTTCCTTCTCTTGCATAAAAGAAATGTGGAAACAGGTGGTCGGGACTGATGCACCACAGTGTCACTGGACACCCAGCACTGGCTTCTGGCTTCTAGGGCCCCTCAGAAACACAGTGGCTACTGGAGCCCTCTATCACGTCCTACCCCAGGCAGGAAGTAGAAGGAAGGTGGAAGGCTGGACACGGCACTGCCCAGCTATCTCCCCACACCCACATTTATAGAACTTCCTAGGTAGTCCCACCAAATAACACCACACGTGTCACTGGTTATTCTCAGCTGCCAGGGACACTGAGAAAGCAGTGTGTTAGCATGGGCGGTGGCTGCTGGTGGTGCAGTGAGACCTGTTAGTAAAGAGAAGAGGGATCAGGTGCTGGATAGGCAGCCAGTGACCTCTGCCACTAGCCCAGGTCCCGTTTCCTGGGATTCCCCCTCTTAGGTTCCTCCCCACGCCAACCTTGACAGCCCAGCCAAGCGCTCAGCATCCACCCACTTTTAATTGGCTCCCCACTTGGAAGCAAGTATTATTCATCGGTTCCTGGCTTATGACGGGAGGCTAGGCCTGTGGGATACAAGGCCTGGGCACAGGGCACCCTGTGGAGCCCGGCCTGACTGGGATTTACCTTCCATGCAGTCCTACTTAATGCCCATCTCTGTGCCAGGGCTCCCGGGTCTCCAGCCAGACTTCACCTCTTAGCACCAGATCTACTTGGCTTCTCACCCTGGGTGTCCCTCACCGATTTCAGCCTGTCCAGACTTGACCTCAGCACCTTCCTCCCAGACTTGCTTCTCTTTCTCCCTCAGGCCGTTTCTCAGGGATGGGTGCCACCATCCACCCATTTACCCAAACAAGACCCGCAGTGTTCCCTGTCCCCTTGCTATCACTGCCCCTCACTCTCTCTGTCCTTAGGTCTTTAATTAGAAATCCATTCTGCTCAGTACCACAGTCAGGAACCCAGACTTCCTACCTTTCTGTTGCATCATCTTGGGCAGCTTGACTTTCTTCCTGTAATTGTTGCCTCATGTTCACAAGATGGCTGCCACAGGTCCAGGCTTCATGGCTCTGCAAAGTGGGGGAAATGGATGGCAGCGCTGCAGTGATCTCTTTTATCAAGAAAGCAAAAGCAGACTTCCACTTGTCTGGCCAGAACTGTGTCCAGGGGCCACTTCTGACTATAAGGGAGGCTGGGGACCTGCGTTTTCAGGCCCTGGGACTGAGGCATTCAGGAAGGGGGTCACCTTGGGCACTGGCGCATCCAGCTAGCAGGTGCCTCTCTTTCCAACCTTGCCGCCCCCCGCCACACTTTACACCCCAGCCCTTCTGGCCTCCCGGCCTTTGTTGCCGGCTCTCTGGAAACCTCCACCATCCCTACGTTTGCTCACCTGAGGCCTTGCTCCATAATGCCTCTCCATGGTGGAGTGGGTACACCTTCAGCTTCCATCACCCTGGCTCTGACCAACCTGGCACTTCTTCCATGGAGGCAGGCATGCCAGCGTGGCCTGGCCCAGAGCCGGCCTTCAGGAAGCATCTGCGGAATCACAGAGTCAGCAGACGGTCAGCATTTGGATGCTTGTATGTCATTGCCCGGCCTCACTGAACCCGGGCCCCCGGGCCCCCCTCTACCCCCAGGGCCGCATATCCTTCTACATGACCAACTATGGCGAAGAGGGGACGCACGTGGGGAGTGCGGCAGCCCTGGACGACACAGACCTGGTGTTTGGCCAGTACCGGGAGGCAGGTACGTCTGAGCTTAGCCAGGCCCTATGAAGTGGGGACTCTGGATCTGTGGTCTCCATGGAGACAGGTCAGGCTCAGTCCCGCCTGCCCGGAAGGCGAGGCCTACGTTAGTTACCAGTGTGCCCTTCTGTGAGCGGCATGATGCCAGGGAAGCCTCGGGGTGCTTCACCTCCGAGAGGCCTGGCAATATTGTAGTTAAGTGCCTGTGCCCCTAACCTTTCCATGCCCTGCTGGTGACCGGTGGTTAGATTTGGGGCAAGTCACATCCATTCTCTGAGCCTCATTTTTCTCATCTAGAAATTGAGATTACAATGGGATGGTGACTCCTGCGTGGTGGGGCTGCCGGGAGCCTGCAGTGAGGGCAGGTGGGGCTGCGGGTCCCTGTCCACACATGCAGGGCTCTGCCAGCCTCTATCCAGGTGCTAGGTCACTCACCCAGCAGAAGCAGATGAACTGTGTGTTCTAACCATTTCTAAGTGAACGGGGGAGAGGATGGAAGGATCACAGACTAGGAATGAAGAAGCTGGACGAGCATTTAGGAGAGACTGCGGGGAGAATGGAGCTGAAGTTGGGGGTTCCAGAGCAATTGTTGGCGTGGGTACCCAGCAGGGAGCCCCATCTGCCCTTTCCTCTTAGGTGCTGCACAATCCTAGGCAGGTTCCTTGCCTCAGCTTCCTCATCTCACGTCCTCACTGTGCGGGATGGGGACCCCTCCCAAGACAGTTTCACTGGGCAGATGACACAAAGCCCTCAGCACAGGGCATACGGTGCAGAATAAGCCCTCAAAGTTGGAGGCGATGCTGTGGCCAGGGCCTCACCCTGAACAGCTCTTCAGGGAGGTGTGGCCTGGCCAGGGTGGCTGTCCAGAGCCTGGACCAGCTGGCATGGCTGTCTCCTCTCAGACTGTCTCCTCTTTCATCTGCACCAGACTCCCCACCCCCACACACTCCGGGAGGACAGACGCCCCATGATAATGACTCTGGTTCAGCATCATTAGATTTCCCCGGGCACTGGGCCACAAGCCAGGCCCTGGCAGGTTTGCTGAGTGCTTCCAGCTGTTTTTGCCGAGGGGTTCTCTCTGGGCAGGGCTCCAGGCAGGGCCTGGCATCACGGGCACCAGCTGGGCTCTGCATACAGGGGCCGTTAGGGCCCTGGCCACCTCTGCAGGAGTAAGCCGTGAGCCGTCCTGCCCGGGTCCTGGAATGTCCTGCATCCCGGCAGCTGTGGGGGGCAACTGTGCGGGGCGGGAGGAAAGGCCGACCCCGTTTGCCCATCCTGACTGGGCAGCTGCTTGCCTGGCTGACTCGGTGTCTCCTGTCTCTGGAGTGGGGAGAACAAGGGCACTGAGGATGGCGGCGCTCCCGGAGCCTGTCTCCGTTCCCCTTGCAGTGGAGCAGAGGCCCCTGCCAGCCTCACGCTGGAGGGGCTGCATAGGGCCCCTGCCAGCCCTGCCAGCCGGGTGGTGTGAAGCCCGGGTCAGAGAGGTGTGTGCTTGTGGCGTTTGATGATGAGATGGGTGTCCACCAGGGGTTTTACAGCTGAGAACCGGTTTGAATATTTCATCCCTTAGTCCAGGAGTCATGAACATGGCCCATACGTTTATTTGGTTCGTATGATTTTTTTAAGTAAATGAATTAGAGGAACACTTAAAAATCGGTAGTTTCTCAAAAGGAAAAAACAGGCAAGCTTGAAAAATGAAACCTTGTGGCCTTCCTGAGCAGAGACCAGTTGGTCCGAACAGCAGCCTCCCTACTGACCCAGGCCTCTCTGCTCTACGCACCGTCCCTGTGAGCATCCAAACTCGCCTTCCCTGCCCTATTCCGGCTCCCTCGCTGTACCGGCAGGGGGGCAGGGCCTGGCGGCCGCTGGCGAAAAAGTAACCTTCAGGGGTTGGCCTCCCCCCATACCACGCACCAGGGTAAGCCTGCCTCCTCCCACTGCAGGTGTGCTCATGTACCGAGACTACCCCCTGGAGCTGTTCATGGCCCAGTGCTACGGCAATGTGAGCGACCTGGGCAAGGGACGCCAGATGCCCGTCCACTACGGCTGCAGGGAGCGCCACTTCGTCACCATCTCCTCTCCACTGGCCACGCAGATCCCCCAGGGTGAGAATGCACGCCCAGGCCCGGCACATGCAGACTGACGATGTTCCCTCCTCCGGCCCTCGCCTCTCCGCCGGGGCCTCCTGGTGGGCGCAAGGACCAAGCGCTGGTCTGGGCTCTAGATTTACAAGATGTCTCTTTCTGGGACCCTCGTGGGAGGGCTCTCGTGGCGCTCGGCAGGCACAGTCACTCTCTGTTTCCCATGCTTGTGCTCATCTCGTGTCTGTTCAGTGGCACAGCCAGCCGTGTGGAACTGAATGTGTGCCAGGTTCCTTGCGAAAGGTCACTGGCAGGTCGCAAGAAGAGTTGGTTCTCATGTTGTGGACCAGGTGGCTCCAGAGCCCAGGTTCTCTACCCCAACCCTGGTCTTCCTCTGTCCTCGGAGTCTGACTCCCCCAAAGCTGACTCTGCAAGTGCACGATGCTTAGCACAGCTGGTGTGACTTCTATTAAAGATGACCACTTGTGAAGCAGACCTGCTTGGGGCCAGGCCTGTGGCCACAGAATACAAAGACAAGGTCAGTCTGCTCCAGGGCAGACGCTTGAGCTGATGTGTGCAGGGTTTAGCAGAGTCCCTGGCACGTTTGTCCCTAGTGAGTTTTAGATATCTGAGAACAAGAGCAGTTTATGTCTGAGGTGGGAGGTGGACCGGGCAGCCTTCTGGGTGGAGGTAGCATTTTCATTGATCTCCATCCTGTAGAACTTCGATAAGGTGGGATCGGGCCCTCACCTTCCGTTTGGGTGAGCGGTTTAGTCAGTCAGTTGGATACGTCCGGAGTCCATGCGCTGTGCTGGGCACCTTCTAGGTGCAGTGAGCAGAGGCAGTAAAACCCTGAGGCCTCCAGGTGCTGACCCTGGTGGGGGAGATGGATGTCCAGATAACACATGGAGTATGTCAGGGGTCATAAGGCCTACAGGGAAAACGGCCCGGATGTGATACTGGCTCTTGACTTTTGAGTACACTTGGACCCACAGAGGACCCCCGCTGGGGGAGGAAGAGGATAGAGTCCCCTGTCGGCCTGGCTCAGGGTTTAACCAGAGGGTAACAGGGTGGGTGGGAGGAGCAGGGGTGGGGGAGGCTGCTCAGGCACGCAGGGGAGAGGTGGGGCTGGGACCACCAGGGCGAGCTGAGGAGGAGGTCAAATGTTAACTCCCGTTTTGGAGGTGGAGCGGGTGTGGGAATGACCAGACTCAAAGATGCTAAAGGTTTGGCCTGAGTGGTTGGAAGGATGGAGCTGCCGTCAGCTGAGGGGAGAGGACCAGGTGGGGAGCTTCTCGGGGGCTCAGGTGTTTTCTTCCCCTCAGAGCCTGGAGACCACCAGCCTGAGCCCCAGAGGCCCAGGTCGGGGAACAGGGGTGTGAGTGCAGGTGAGACGCGCACGTTTCTGCTCCTACAGCGGTCGGGGCAGCCTATGCAGCCAAGCGGGCCAATGCCAACAGGGTGGTCATCTGTTACTTTGGAGAGGGGGCGGCCAGCGAGGGGGACGCCCACGCCGGCTTCAACTTCGCTGCCACCCTCGAGTGCCCCATCATCTTCTTCTGTCGGAACAACGGCTACGCCATCTCCACGCCCACCTCGGAGCAGTACCGCGGGGACGGCATCGGTGAGGGCCCTGCTGGACGCCCCTCCACTCCCCTCCCCTCCCCTCCCCTTCCGGCTCAGGTCTGAGCCCTGGGGCCTGGACGGCCTCTCTGTCCCCACAGCGGCTCGAGGTCCCGGGTACGGCATCCTGTCCATCCGCGTGGACGGCAATGATGTGTTTGCCGTGTACAACGCCACCAAGGAGGCCCGGCGGCGGGCCGTGGCGGAGAACCAGCCCTTCCTCATTGAGGCCATGACCTACAGGTACCTGCTGGCTGCCCCCCATCATCCCCCAACCGTGACAGCCTGTCCCCAGCCTCTCCCCCACGTTGGTCACTGTCTCCACAGCACGACCCTATTGCCCCTGTACCCTCTGGCCTCCATTCCATTCCCACTTCTCTGTTCCTAGTCTAGCCTTGCCCTCCTGACCCTTGCCTGCGGGGCCGCAGCCTGACCCAGGCCTCCCCCTCCCCCTGTAGGATCGGGCACCACAGCACCAGTGACGACAGCTCGGCGTACCGCTCAGTGGACGAGGTCAACTACTGGGACAAGCAGGACCACCCCATCTCTCGGCTGCGGCATCACCTGCAGAGCCGCGGCTGGTGGGACGACGAGCAGGAGAAGGCCTGGAGGAAGCAGTCGCGCAAGAAGGTGAGGCAGGGCTTCTCCGCCCCAGTGGGAACCCACCCCAGGGGCCATGATGCTTCATAAGGAAGGCTGCAAGAAGGGAGGGGCCGGGGGGTTGTTCGATGTCGTTTAGTCGCTCAGTCGCAACCGCCTCTTTTGTGACCCCATGGACTGCAGCCCACCAGGCTCCTCTGTCCATGGGATTTCTGGCGTATTCCTTCCCCAGGGGATCTTCCCAATCCAGGGATCGAACCCACATCTCCTGTACTGGCAGGAGGATTCTTTTCCATTGAGCCACTGGGGAAGCCCAGCTGTGGGGCGTAGGGGGAGCGCCATTGCATGGAGTCTTGGGGATAGCCCTGATGCCACGATGCCCAGACACGTGCACCTTGGCTGTGACCCAGCAGATGTCTGGCCCCAGCTCTTTCATCTCTGAAGAGGGATACTGGGTACCTGCCTCAGAAGCTTGTCTGAGGCCTTGCATTTACTCCAAATGCAGTGTAAGTGCCCACCAGAGTCGGTGCACTGCCCTCCTCAGCCCTGGTCATCGAATCCCAGGGACATTGCAGCCCAGTGGGCAGGGTGGACTCTGGTGTTGGGCAGCACGTGCTTCCTGACTCTGACATCATGGACATGTCCTTCTCTTTGCCTCGCTTTCCTCTCCTGAGTTGCCTGCTTCTTAAGGCTGCTAAGAGGCCAAAATGATTCTGTACTCTTGGTACAGTGCCTGGTTCCACTAAGGATGGAGAAGCTGGGGTTGGTGATGTTAGCTGTCACCACTGTTAGGATGATGATTTCCGTCACCTGCATGGGAACGTGAGGCTCACGGGTCTTAACCCCTCGCCGAGGTCCCACAGGAGGAGGTAGGTTCCTGGGTGAGGGATGGGCTGCCTGCCCACCACTCCTTGTCTCCCAGGTAATGGAGGCCTTTGAGCAGGCTGAGCGGAAGCTGAAGCCCAACCCCAACTTGATCTTCTCAGACGTGTATCAGGAGATGCCTGCCCAGCTCCGCAAGCAGCAGGAGTCTCTGGCACGTCACCTCCAGACCTATGGTGAACACTACCCGCTGGACCACTTCGAGAAGTGAGGCCCCATAGCCCTTGGGGTAGTGCCTCAACTACTCCAAGAGGCAGCCCCAGTTTGAGGGGCAGACGGGACTGGCAGGGTGCCAGCTTCCTCAGACAGCTGCCTCCAACACACTCAGGAGCCAGGCAGTACTTGAGGTGGCTCCTGTTCCGCTAGGCTGTTACACTGGGCGGGGTCCTTGGTCAGCCCCTTCTCCACCCTGAGTTACATGGTCTTCTCCCAGGGGCTGGGCGAGGGCACCTCTGGGACTGGACACCCCTGAGGGCTGGGGCTAGACGTGGTGGGTCAGTGTGTGGAACTTGACTCAGAATGAGAGGTCAGCACGTAGTGAATAAACTATGTCTCTGTGTTTGGCTCCCTGCCACCTCTGGTTTCTGTTTCCTGAAGTGGGGACATGGGAGGTGAGGCCAGCGTGGCTGGCTTGGGACTTCCCTAGTTCCTCCGTTGGAGATGAGTAAAGCCAAGGCTGTTGAGCTGTGTCGTCTTCTTCCAGAGACTTTCACAAGCTGGAGGGTCAGTTTCAGCGAATAGCATGGGGGTGGGGTCCTCCAGAGATGACCTCTGGTCTCCTGAAGAATGGGTCAGAGCTGGTGTCCAGCATGATGGCTAGGCCATTAGAGCGGACCTCGCCCAGGGTGGGGGCAGCATCTGGTGTGAAGGTCAGGGGGCAGCTGAGCCTTGCTCTACCCCTCCAGGTTTCAGAATGCAGAGTGTGCCTGTTGTTTCAAAAACAAAACGACAAGGCCCAGCAGGGGCTCAAGCAGCCTCCATTCCAGGACCTCCTTCCTTACCCCTCAGGGGCTGCCCTGCCCCGCCCTCCCCGCCTCTGCCTCTGGGGCTCTGCACTGGAGCCCAGGGTCCTGCAGCTGTTTCCAGAGCCGGATGCTGTCCTGAGGGCTGAGGGGTCGCACAAGCAGCAGGTCTCTGAAGGCACAGGGGTCAGCAGTGCGGTCTGCTGGCCAGGCCGTGAGGAAGCCTTTGTGGGTCCTGGGGGCCAGGCCCAGGGCTTGGAAGCACAGGCCAGTGTAGACGTCGCCAAAGGGGAAGGGGGCCACGCGGGCCGCTGCCTGCAGCAGCCAGGGTGCCAAGTGCCCCGCGATGACGTAGCCGCCCCCGCTGGCGTAGGCCGGGTAGCTGCCCTCGAAGAAGGACGCGGGCACATAGAAGGGTCCTCCGGGCTTCCGAAGAGGCTTGGCCTGGGTGAAGACCTCACCCAGGTAGAGGCCCCGGGCCTTGGTGGGCGGCAGGCCCCGCAGGTGGTCCAGCAGAGCAGGTGTGCGCACGAAGGCGTCGTCCTGGGCCTGCAGGACAAAGCTCACGCCGGGGCAGTGGCGTCCAAGCCAGGCCAGCAACATCAAGTCCTTGAGTGTCTGGTTGAAGGGGACATCGAGGAAGTCCCAGAGTAGCAGGTCACCGTAGCGCCGGCTCTCCCAGGACACCAGGGTGCCGAGGTCCGGCCCCACCTGGCCCACTGGGGACCCTAGGAGGAAGAGCAGCCGGACCCCAGGGGCCGGCCTGCCCCAGGTCTCCCTCACAGCCTGTCGTTCCGCAAAGCGCCCTGGTTCTGACTTGACAGCCAACAGCAGGAAGGGGACGTCACCGGGATCCTCGCAGCCGGTCACCTGGCCTCCACCGCCTGTGGGCAGCCATCGAGGGAAGCTCCGGCAGGCGGCCCACAGCAGGAAGCGGCGGAGGTCCTCTGGGTAGGAAGCGAAGTCGGGGATCTCAGCCGCGGCGGCGGCCCCCCCAAGCACCACAGTCCCCTGCCTCCATACTGTTCACTCCGGGCAGGGTTCCCAGCCGCCACTGCTGCTGGTTCCAGTAAGCCAAGGGCAGGGGGCCAGTCTGGCCCAGACGGGCCGAGAGGTTGGCCGGCAGGGTGGGCTCGGTGCTGGCTGGTGTGGGGCCTGGCAGGGTGTTGCGGGGTCCTGGGTAGGCCTTGCCCAGACGGGGCTCGGACGTCCACTCGATGTACACTTTGAGGCCCAGGAGTGTGAGCAGTGCTGACAGGCACAGAAGGCACTTGGGGCAGCGCATGACCTGGCCCGGGGAAGGGGCGGCTGTGGGAGCTGCTGAAGAGACACAGAGGCCTTTGGGGCGGGGCCCTGGCAACACCTGTGAGGCTTCTGCGGTCCGGACCCTAACCCCCAGCTCTCTACCAACCACCCGACGCAGGTCTTCCTGGACCGGCGAATCCCCGCTCCACTGCCGTTCTGGCACCTGGCTCTTTCCACCCAGCCCAGAGCCTTCTATCTTCCCCATTCCCCATCCCCACCCTAGAGACCAGGGACTCCGCCATTCCTGCCCCCCACCCCGCCCCACTAGGAGTCAGGATCACAGAGGTCATGTCCTCGCCCGACAGTCCCCACCCCAGGCATTGCTCCCTCCTTTTTACCTCTGGGGCCAGCTCCGACCAACTCCAGCGTCAGGCTCTCTCCGCGGTCCGGAGGTGCGCGTGTTGTTCTCCAGCCCAGCCCAGCCGGTCCGCTGGCGGGGAGGGGAGCTGCTACGGGCTGGGAGGGCCCCAGGGGCCGGGAGGGGCTGGGGCGGGGCTGCGGGAGAAGGGGAGCGGGGGAGGGCAAGAGGCAGGCCTGAGGGATGGGGCTCGGGCGTGTCTGGGCTGGTTCTCTGGTGAGTCCGCGGGAAAGGTGCACGGGAGCCGGCAGACCCGGGAGGGGAGAACCTGGGGCCTAGGAGAGAGTCCCAGGGAGGGTGAGGCTGAGGGCTGCCGAGCCGGGGCTGGGAAGTGTCAGAGTGACCCAGGGAGAGGCAGAGCCCCAAAGTGGCAAAGCCTGAGGCCAGGGGTTGGGCCTGGCCAGGGGAGGAGGCGGGCAGTGAAAGTGCTGAGAGGGCAGGGGGCCTTGCCAGAGTGGGGGTGGGGGGGGTTGTTGCTAGAAGTCAGGGGCGGGGGAGGGGGACTAATGAGGAGGAGAAGACACTGGCCGAGGAAGCAGAGAGCCGGGGAGAGCCGGGGAGACCACAGGGGCAGGGCGGGAGGAGAGGGAGGCTCAGGGAGGCCCAGAGGAGAGGCTAGAGGTGGAGCCGCAGGAGATAAGGGGAGCCCCGGGGGGAAGGGGTGGGCAGAGAATGTGGAGGGGCAGGTGGAGGGACTCGAGGTGGAAGCAGAGAGCCGGGAGTGGGCGAACAGCCAGAGCCTGGAAGAGGCCGAGAGGGAGCTGGGGAGGAGCTGGGGAGCGAGTGGGTGGAGGGGGAGCCAAGCCAGGGGCAGTGAAGGGTGACGGGTGGGGGCACCGGGAGCCCTGGAGCTGGGCTGACCCCCGCACTGCTCCCCCCACCCCCATTCCCTTGGGTGCCTGGCAGGGCCGCGGTCCGTCCCTGCTGGCCCCTCTCTCCAGCCCTGGGCCTGCCCCGCCTACAGCTGCACGGTGACTCCGGGAACACTCATATCCGGCCCCCTCGGGACCAGAGGGTGTCTGCCTGTGTTTACGGCCCTGCCCTACAGGGGCCTCTGCTGTTGGGGCTGCTACAGCTGTCTGGGGAGGCAGGCTGGTGGGGCTGGCTCATCCTAGACCTCCTAGAGCCTGAGGTGAGAGTGAAAGAACCGCAGCCCCCTCTTCCCTGCCCGCAGGTGAGCTTGGCCTGACCCCCAACTTGGATTGGGAACTGTCCAAATCACTGCAGGAACCGTGTCAGCAACAGCAGTTTGAGTAATGGAGCCCATGGGACCAGATGGAGGAAGAGTGTGTGGAGAAGGTGAGGACTATTGATGGAGTAAAAGCCAGAGCGGGCTGGGGCAGGGCTCTGAGAGCTCCTGGAAGGGGTCTGTAAGCCTTTTTACCCCCAGGCAGGGCAGGGGGGTGTCTAGCCCCCTGACTCTTGGTTCATCTAGCTGCTCCCAGAACACAGACCAGGGGCAGGGCGGACAGTTTGGGTTGCTGTGTGCCTTAGTCTGCAGACATTCCAGTGAGGAGAGAAACCATCCCGTGAGTGGAACAGGAGCTCGGATGTCGAGTGACTAGAGAGGTAGGTGCCTTCTGGTGGAATGTGGACCCCAGCCTGCATTTCTGCCTCCCCAGGTCTTTGGATCTCCCTCTCCAGTTTATGCCTGGGCAGTTCGGGTTTCTCACCTTAGTAACCATAGGTCACTGTTGAGTCCCAAGTTCCAGTCAGCCAACCAAGAAAACTGTCAGGACAACATCAGCTGCACTAGCTAACTCATTATATCCAGAGTCTCCAGTAAGTGCCCTTGTATCAGTGAGCTTCGCTCCAGGCAGTGAGGTCCGCTCTCACTGGCCTAACACCCTGAGAATCCGTTCCCGTGTGGCTTCTTGAGTGTTGACTGTACATCTGTCTGCAGGTCTGCCCTTCTGTGTAAGAGCTGTTCCCTTCTGGGTTGCTGTGAGTACCCGTGTGCTGAGGCTTGACCTGTGGCACTTGTGGGTCTAGCGACAGCAGGGGGCGCTTGTGGTAAGTCTCAAGAAAAGCAGGTCTCCCTTTCAAGGCATTTGCCCCAGGGGAGGTTATGGCTGGGTTTTCAAGTGCAGGATTGCAGGTGGTCTCCCCACATTGTTAGGGAAGGCTTCCAGGAACTCAGGGGTTCGAGGTCATCTGTTTCTTCTGGGTCCAACTAGATGATCCGACTCCAGGTTTCTAGATCCCACCGTGTACCAGTCAGCGCCCTCACTACCACCAGACAAGAAACTTGTCCAGACTGGGGAATTCAAGTGTCATAACTCAGCAACCCACAAACCTAAACACTGGGTTATATTTTCAGCAGTATCTATGAGCAATAACTTTGGTGGGGGGAGATGCTGTTATGGGAGCTTGCCAATTCTGAGGCGGGTGACCAAGCTGGGCACTTGAGGGAATCTGCCCAACCCTATCTTTAGAGCTGTCATTACTGCCAGTGTCACGCCCAGCAGCCACAGGGCCCCCAGGGCACGTGGCACCTCACTGGCACCTCATCACAACCCCAGGCGATAACATTTTTGTGATGCTGCTGCATGCCTTGGATTGTTATTTAATTTTTATTTTATACTGGAGTATTCCCAGGTAGCTCAGTGGTTTCAAAAAACAAAAAACAAAAAAAACACCTGCCTGCCAATGCAGGAGACGTACGTTTGATCCCTGGGTTGGGAAGATTCCCTGGGTTGGGAAGATTCCCTGGAGGAGGAAATGGCAACCCACTCCAGTCTTCTTGCCTGGAGAATCCCATGGACAGAGGAGCCTGGTGAGCTACAGTCCTTGGGTACACAAAGAGTTGGCTACAACTGAGTGTCTAAACAACAATAGTTGATTAACAGTGTGTTACTTTCAGGTGTACAGTAAAGTGATTCATGTACATATTCGCTATTTTTCAAATTCGTTTCCCATTACAGAACATGAAGCAGAGTTCGCTGTGTTATAATAAGGTCTTTGTTGGTTATTTAGCCTATTTTTTGTTTGGCCCCTCTTAGTTCCCCAGCCAGCGATTGAACGTGTGCCAGAGAGGGTAACAGGTAGGAAGGCCAGAGGTTCCCAAGCAGCAGGAGGAAATAAACTGCAAGTGGCAGACGTACTGCCTTGAGCTAACCAATGTTTTTCTTGTGGAAATGTTTTTTAAACTATGTATTTGCTTTAGAATTTGCCTTTCTTCAAAATGGTTCCACCCAAGACTAACTTTTTTTCTTTTCTCAAACCTTGGGCTGATAATGGCTCAACAAACCAGTATTCCTATCAATTGTTTTATGGCTGGGGGACGCCATCCTATCTATTGTGGGAGAGGTCCGGTGAAACTCCCTCAGCCTTGAGGTGTCTCTCTTATCCGATTAATAGCTTTCTAACAGACTTAAAACACCTTGCTAAAAATTAGCAAGGGGGTTCTGTTCCCTTCTGATGTCGGTGTCAGAAGCTTTCCCTATCTCTATACTTTAATAAAACTTTGTTACACAAAAAGTTCCCCAAGTAGTCAAGCCTCATCTCTGACCCCAGATTGAAATCCTGTCCTCCGGAGGTCACAGATCCTGGTGAGACACACAGCTCACAGCAGCAACCTTTCATGCCATCAGTAGAGGAAGCACAGTCCTAACCACTGGACCACCAAGGAACTCTATTTTAAATATAGCAGCATGCACATGTCAATCCCAAACTCCCAGGCTATCTCCTCTCCTTCCCCCAGTAGCCACAGGTTTTTCTCTTAAGTCTATGAGTTTTTAAAGTTCATTTGTATCATTAAAAAAAAATTCTACATATAAGTGATATCATATTTTTCTCTGTCAGACTTACTTCACTTATTATGATAATCTCCCAGTCAATCCATGCTGTTGCAAATGGCATTACTTCATTCTTTTTCATGACTGAGTAGTGTTCCACTATGTATCACATATACCCCCTATATCTTTGTTATCCAATCATCTTGTTGATGGCATTTAGGCCATGGATTTCTAATGTTTCATTTCCTACTGCCAAGGAGCTCAGCAGTGGACTCAAGCCAAAGGCATCATTATCCATTCATCCTGTTGATGACATTTAGGCCATGGGTTTCTAATGTCTCATTTCCCACTGCCAAGGAGCTCAGTAGTGCAATCAAACCAAAGGCAGGAACAAACCAACCCCCAAATCCTGTCTTTGTGAATTTATCTCTGGGAACACTCCAGATGCCAAGGCTCTTATCAGTCTGGATCCAGTTTAAAGAGAAAAGCCACACAGTAATTTGAACAGGGAAAGTTTAATATAGAGAATCAATGACTTTAACAGCAAAGTGAAGTAAGGAGGGGATTCATTGGTAAGGGGCCCTGGGAGTTACTGGAAATCCACCTTCAGGGGTATGGTGGAGGGGCATTCACCGAGAGACACCTCAGTGGAGGCTGTCCTCTGTGGGGGGGGTGGGGGAGGGCGTCAGGGGAAGCTGCTGACCACCTGATTCATCTCAGCAGATGAGGGGAGGCCTGCACCACCATGTGTGACAGAGCAGCTGAGCAAGCACCCCTGAGCAGAGCCAGAAAGCAAAAGCTTTTCCTCCCTTGAGGAACATCTCTCGGGCGCCCTCTACTGGCAACCCTTATCAGGCCAGTTAGCAAAGGAGAATACTTCAAAGGCCCAAATCAATTTACACAGAGCAAACAACGTTGAATTTGGAGCTGAGCATCAATAACTCAATAAGGGGAACGCTGTGGGACTCTCTGCATGTAGTGGGTATGGACCAGGGATATTGCAGCCCGCAGTGAGCTGAGTCCTCCCACACAGGGAAGAACCAGCCCTGTAGAATGCCAGTAGTGCCCCCTGGCAGGAAACAGGAGCACATGCAAGTGGGATAATCCGACTTCGGACCAAAGTCAAGAGAAGTTTCTTGCCAGAGAAGTGGGCACGGTGCGCAGCCACCATAGGGGAGAGTGCAGCTCCCCGGGGCTACTTGCAGCCAGGGGCCCTTACCTCCCCCAGGCTAGAGAAGGGGGCTCCTGAAACTGGGAAGGAGTGAAGCATGTGGAGAGGGCTACCTGACAAGCTGAGAGGAGCTGTGAGCTTCAGGCTGGGTGCGGCCAGCCAGAGCACCCCGGTGGTGGAGAACAAATGTCGCAACCCAGGTGCTCCTCCCCTCACCCCAGCCCAACCCTCAGAGATGAGTGAGCCCAACAGAGCCAGAAGGATGAGCTGTTGGGCACTCAGCACAGCCTGGCCGAGACCCTGCTTGACAAGGGGAAGGGCCGAAGGCTAGGCAGGGATGGGGCTGCCGGCTGCGTCCCTGGACTGCTCCTCTGGCCCCATCTTGAGGCCCTGTGCCCAGTCAGCCCCCATAACCTCACAGTGGGGCAGCATCTCCTCCACCAAGATCTGAGTGAGGCCCGGGTTGGACACGGCAGGAAGGTCGGAGATATCCAGCCTGCGGAGGTTCCTGAGGGGAGGCAAGATCGGGGCGGGGGGCGGGGGTCACATGTAAGGATGGCGTCTATGTGAGTGTGGGGGGTGTACCTGCCCCCACGCTGACCCCCAGCTTTCTAATGAAATCTTTGCTCAAGTACATGAGACCCACTGTGTTCATTACAAACTGCACACCTCTGGGTCCTGCTGTCCCACAACAGTGTAAATATCTTGTAATTTCATTAATACAAAAAGGCAGGAAGACCAAGAGTCTTCCCACCCTCCCAGAGGTTCACTGCGCAGCTCATCTATGCTGACCCACCACCAGCTCTAGGTCTGTCCAGGAGGCAGGGATGGGGGTACTGCCCTCCCCTGGTCTGGGGCCCAGCCTGAGTTCAGGTCTCACTGGAGGTGGTGGAGGCAGGCGAGGCCCCGTTCAGAGATGTGGGGGCAGCCAGCCAGCGAGAGCTCCTGCAGTGAGTCGGCCAGCTGGTAGAGGCGGCCGAGACACCAGTCATCCACGTGGGGACAGCGCCGCAGCGACAGGGACTGGAGCTCCTTCAGGGCCACTGCAGGGGGCAGAGGGCGGATGGCACTGATGGCCCTTGTGGAGCCAGCCACGAAAGGGCAGAGCCTGGCCCGTCTCCATCCCGCCCCACCCCACTCACAGAGGTTGTCCAGGCCTTGGTAGTTGATGGCACAACCACTGGCATCCACAGCCTCCACGGGTACCTCCTGGAGCTTCTGGAACTCGAGAGAGGAAAGGCCCTGCTCATTCGCCCGCATCCACTCCCTGTCCCGAAACCTGGGAGAGAGCGAGGGTCAGCAGGATCCTGCAACCTTCCAACCTCTTAATAATACTCCTAGCACCATATCAGAGAACCTGCTGCACTCACTATAAACCAGGCCCTACACTAAGGGCTTTACATGTCTGGTCTCATTGGGTCCCCTGACAACCCCATCAAAGACGGAGTGTTTGACCAATTTTACATACCTGGAAGCTGAGAGGTGAAGAGATTATGGATCTTAACATGAAAAAAAAAGAGCTATGAGAAGAATCCTTGGAGATGGGTGAATGCTGAGATATTTACAGACAGGTACACCATTTCTAAGGAAGGTGCTGGAGGAAGTGCTCAAAACAAGTGAAAATCTTAATCGGAACCAAGAGGAAGGCTAGATGAAGCCTATGTGAATTGTGTTTTCAAAAAAGAAGGAAAATAAAGGGGGAAAACAAAAGGAGGAGGAGGGGGAAGGAAGAAAGAAAAGACGCACCAGTGCTGACCGAGCACACGTGCTGTGTTGGCCTGTGACCCATGCCAAGTGTCCAGACTGCCAAGTGTCTCTGAATCTTTACAGCACACCTTTAGGTCAGACATGACCACCATCCCATTTTATAGATGATAAAACTGAAGCTCAGGAACAAGTCCCCAGCCACATGGCTAGGAACGGGCAGAGACCAGGGTGTGCATGGAAGCCAGTTGGACTGGCATGAGCCCATCCAACGGATGCGCCCCAGGCTTAGAAAGTGGCTCTCCCGCGCTCCCCCCCCGCCCCCCCACCACCCCATTCTGAAACCTTTGCCATCATACTTGACTGCGCCTCCCTGCTTCAAGACGAAATAGGCCCCTGCGACGTAGGGGCCGTATTGCTCCTTGATGTAGGTGAAGGACCTGCCGGAAGAAGGGTAGTAGCCGAGGGTGAGCCTTGAAGAACCACACCCCTTGCCAGGCCCCAGTGCTGCTGAGAGGGTCACAGTCCACAGCACGGGACTGAGATACGCAGGCAGACTGAGTCAGATGGCAAATATTTACTGAGCGCCTCTGAAGTACTGGGCACTGGGGGACAGTGGTGACCAAGGCGGATCATTGTCCCTGCCCCTGCAGAGTTATTTCACAGGGGAAACAGATAACTGCCAAGTTAAGAACAAATCGCGGAGTAGCAATTCCGTGATGAAGTTAATACACAGGGAACAGACTAGGAGTGGCTGGGGGTCGGGATGGCGGATGGAGGTGAGTGATTTGGTTTGCGTGTTGGAGGAGGCGAAACTTGAGAGATTTGAATGAGAGAGGGATTGCAGAGGTCAGGGTCAGAGTCTGCCAGGCCAAGGGAAAAGCCAGTTGCAAAGGCTCAGAGGCTCGAATTAAGATGAACAAACAGCAATAAGGATGCCAGCCTGGCAGAGATGAGTGGGCGTCCCTGGTAGAGGTCTCAAAGCTCAGTAAGGGGCCAGATTTTCGGCCTTGGAGTTTGGCTTTTATTCTAATTGCAGCTGGAAACCATAAGAGGGTTTTAAGCAAAGTGGTAATGTTATCCATCTTCCTTTCTTAAGAGTCCTCTGGCTGCTGTGTAGACTGTAACAGGGGCCAAAAGGTGACTGACAGGAGACAACTGCAGTCATCCAACCATAAAATAAAAGGGCTCCCACCAGGCTACAGACAGAAGGTGACCATTGGTCAAATTTAGGATATTCTGGTATTTTATTGATGGACTGGATGTGGAGGAAAGGGAAGCAGACAGGAATGAGGGATAACTCTTTAGAATGTGGTCTGAACAACAGATGGGCAATGGTGCCACTGACTGGGATGGGGAAGGCTTGGGGGTGAGAAGGCTGTTTTAGGGGGAAACCAAGGTTTGCTGTTAGCCATGTGAGGTCTGAAGTGCCAGCTAGACCTCCAAGAGGAGATAGTGGGCAATGGATTGCCTCTATGAGCTGGAGGGTTTGGGAAGCGTGTGGGCTGGAGATGAAGAGGCACGTGGGCACGGCTCCCACTGGAAGCCCTAGGGCTTCCTGGAGTGGCAAGGGCAGGGCAGGCAGACTGGGGAGGCCTGGACAGCAGGGCTGAACAGGCCAGGGGTTCTCACCGATTTTTCTTTTGCACCTTCAACACCTGCTTCTGGAGAAGGTACCCCCTCATAGCCTCCACGTCATAGAAGCGGTCAGTCAGGAACTGGAGCGGCGTCCTCCCCTTCCTCTGACTGCCCTCCGGGTCCACTGCCTTGCTCAGGCCACGGACGCCGCTGGTACCCCTGTCCCATATGGGGGCCACTAGCCGCAGGGACTGGGGAGGAGAGGGGAGGAGCTCAACCCAGAGCCTCCTGCGAGACACACAGACAGATTCCCTGGTTTTACCTCCCCAATTTTCCTTCCTCAATGCTTCCCTGCTCATTTCTCTTCTAGCACCTTCCAGTTCTTTGGAATCTGCAAAGTTTCCCCAGGCTTTCCCCAAGTTCTTTCCTTTAATCAATCTTCAATTCTCTTTGGGACTTCCCTGGTGGTCTAGTGATTAAGAATCTGCCTGCCAACGCAGGGGACATGGGTTCGATCCCTGGTTTGGGAAGCTCCCACATGCTGCGGAGCAACTAAGCCAATGTGCCACAACTACCGAGCCCACTTGACCTAGAGCCTGCGCTCCGCAACAGGAGAAGCCACTGCAATGAGAAACCAGGGCACCACAGCTAAAGTAGCCCCTGCCTGTCACAGCTGGAGAAAGCTTGCACACAGCAACCAAGACCTAGTGCTGCCAAAAAAGTTCATCTTTGATTTGGCCAAAGGGTCTTCTGGTTTTCCTAAATTCTCCCCTTAACTTCCCCCAAGCCCTTAGTCTCTCACCAAACCTCTATTATCTGAACTTCTTAATGTATTACAAATTCTCCCCTTTATTTTATTCACTTCCCACCAGAGTTTTCCTAAATAAGGCATTCCTTTCCCCCAAATATAACAATTAAAAAAAAAAAACTTTATTTTTGGCTATGCTGAGTCTTTGTTGCTGCGCAGGCTTTCTCTAGTTGCTGTGATGGGGGGCGCTACTCTTCCATTCCCGTGTGCGGGCTTCTGATGGGCTGTGACTAATCTTAATTTCTCTCCAAACCATCCTTAACTTACCTCTTGAAGCTCCCAAACTCTCTTCAAGTTCCCCTCCAAAGTTTTCTCTTAACCTGCTTCAGTTTCTCTTTTTCCTTTAACCAAATTCTCCCAATAGTTTTGCCCACATACTTATTTTCCATAAAATTACTTTTAAGCTCCTAACCTTACTCTAATTTTCCTAGGTCCATTCCTTGATTTTGCCGAATTCTTCCTAAATTCTTTCCACAATATTGCAAATTCTCCCCTTAATTTCCCCTAGATCTTTTCCCTTGGAATTCCCAAAGTCACCTCTTGGGTTTTCCATCAAAATTTCTAACTATTCCATGAGTTTCCCTCACCTTTGGTCTCCTACTCTTGGACCTCAAACCTCAGTTTTTCTGCCAATTTCTTCCAAACCCTCATCCTTTGCAAGTCCCTCTACCATCCGCCCCTAGACTCCCAGCGCCCGTCGGATCCCTCCCTCTGATTGGTCTGGCGCACTTTCACAGTCGGCACGCCCTGCTTCCCCATTGGTTTCTCTCCTTCGCTGCCTGTGACCCGCACGGATCCTTCCCGGCCCGCGACGACCACACGTCTCCTCGCCCAGAGCGAGGCTTAGCGGGAGAGACCCCCTGCTCCTTCTCGGTCCCTGTCCGCTGGGCGCCGAGAGAGGTCCTGAAGGCAGAGATAGCAGAGCGGACACTAATTTGCTGCTGCTGCTGCTAAGTCGCTTCAGTCGTGTCCGACTCTGTGCGATCCCATAGACGGCAGCCCACCAGGCTCCCCCGTCCCTGGGATTCTCCAGGCAAGAACACTGGAGTGGGTTGCCATTTCCTTCCCCAGTGCATGAAAGTGAAAAGTGAAAGTGAAGTCACTCAGTCGTGTCCGACTCTTAGCGACCCCATGGACTGGAGCCTACCAGGATCCTCCGTCCATGGGATTTTCCAGGCAAAAGTACTGGGGTGGGGTGCCATTGCCTTCCACTAATTTAGGGGGCTCTAAAAACTTCGGTCACCTACCGCCCTGGGCGCCGCCATCTTGCTAGGATTGTGTAACCGGAAGGGGCTCATCTTGTCCAACCCACCGGGTCTCTTATGACCACGCCCCCTCCGTTTTCCAGCGCTCCTCTTAAAGGGCTTCCTTGGTGGCTCAGTCGATGAAGGATCCGCCTGCAATACGGGAAACTCGGGTCGATCCCTGGGTCGGTGAGATCCCCTGGAGAAGGGAATGACAACTCACTCCAGTATTCTTGTCTGGAGAATTCCATAACAGAGAAGCCTGGAAGACTATTGTTGTTTACCGTCCACGGAGTCCCTAAGAGTTGGACATGACTGAGCAAATAACATTTTTAAAATTTTTTTACTGAAAGATAATTGCTTTACAAAATTTTGTTGTTTTCTGTCAAACTTCAACATGAATCATCCATAGTATACATGTATCCCCTCCCTTTTGAACCTCCGTCAAATCTCCCTCCCCATCCCACCTCTCTAGGTTGATACAGAGCCCCTGTTTGAGTTTCCTGAGCCATACAGCAAATTCCCCGTTGGCTATCTATTTTAAATATGGTAATATAAATTTATATGTTACTCTTTCCATACATCTCACCCTCCTCTTCCCTCTTCCGCTGTCCATAAGTCTATTCTCTATGTCTGTTTCTCCATTGTTGCCCTGTAAATAAATTCTTCAGAACCATTTTTCCATATGTGCCCTGGAATACACTATTTATCTTTCTTTTTCTGACACACTTCACTCTGTATAATAGGTTCTAGGTTCATCCATCTCATAAGAGCTGACTTAAATTTGTTCCTTTTTATGGCTGAGTAATATTCCATTGTGTGTATGTACCACAACTTCTTTATCCATTCATCTGTTGATGGGCATCTAGGTTGCTTCCATGTTCTAGCTATTGTAAATAGCACTGCAATGAACAATGGGATACATGTGTCTTTTTCAATCCTGGTTTCCTCAGGGTATATGCCTAGGAGTGGGATTACTGGGTCATATGGTGGTTTTATTCCTAGTTTTTAAAGGAATCACCATACTGTCTTCCACAGTGACTGTATCAATTCACATTCCCACTAACAGTGCAAGAGGGTTCCCTTTTCTCTACACCCTCTTCAGCATTTATTGTTTGTAGACTTTTTGATGATGGCCATTCTGACCCGTGTAAGGTAATACCTCATTGTGGTTTTGATTGCATTTCTCTAATAATGAGTGATGTTGAGCATCTTTTCATGTGTTTGTTAGCCACCTGCATGTCTTCTTTGGAGATCTTAGATCTTTTTCCCACTTTTGCAAATAACACTTCTTAAAGGAGCACACACTTACTACTCTTCTTGTGTTTAGCAGTCTGTTGGACCTCCCTTTCCAATGGGCGTTAAAATGGGACCCAGCAGTCTTTCCCTTAGGAGAGGGCTGTTGGAGTACCTTCCTTCTCTCTGACTGCACTCACAGTCCCTTTGAGCTTTCCTGTTCCTCTAGGTCTATGCTATGCTAAGTCACTTCAGTCGTGTCCGACTCTGTGTGACCCCATAGACGGCAGCCCACCAGGCTTCCCCATCCCCGGGATTCTCCAGGCAAGAACACCTGACTACAAGAGAAGCCCCTCATCTTTCTTTAAAGCAGGGTCTGGGAAGGGAAAGATCGAATAGATGGTGATCTGATATTTCAAGGTAAGGGACAGAGGCAGAATTTCAAGGCTAGTATTGCGGTGTGTTGGCAATTTCAGTTTGGAGTTCAAGGCTATATCTCAAGGGAAAATTCATTATGAAGTCTTGTGGATAGAATTACTCATTCATTCATTCTACAAATATTTACTGATTTGCCTGGGATTCTCCAGGCAAGAACACTGTTGCCATTTCCTTCTCCAGTGCATGAAAGTGAAAAGAGAAAGTGAAGTCGCTCAGTCATGTCTGACTCTTAGCGACCCCATGGACTGCAGCCTACCAGGCTCCTCCATCCGTGGGATTTTCCAGGCAAGAGTACTGGAGTGGGGTACCATTGCCTTCTCCTGGACCTCTAGGTCTAACTAGCTGTTAATGCTTCCTTAGAACAGAAAAAGATACGCTGAGAAACTCCACGTATTTATTTTTGAATCATTATTTTTAAAAATATTTATTTTTGGCTGTACTGGGCCTTCATTGCTGAGGGTGGGCTTTCTCTACTTGTAGAGAGCGAGGGCTGCTCTAGTTTCAATACTCGGGCTTCTCATTTCGGGTCCCATTTTGGCTTCTCTTGTTGTGGTCATGGGCTCTAGGGAAAGCAGGCTTCAGTAATTGCAGTGCATGGGCTTAGTTGCTCCTGGGCATGTGGGGTCCTCCTGGATCAGGGATTGAACCGCTGTGTCCTGCATTGCAAGGTGGATTCTTATCCACCTGACTACAAGAGAAGCCCCTCATCTTTCTTTAAAGCAGGGTCTGGGAAGGGAAAGATCGAATAGATGGTGATCTGAGATTTCAAGGTAAGGGACAGAGGCAGAATTTCAAGGCTAGTATTGCGGTGTGTTGGCAATTTCAGTTTGGAGTTCAAGGCTATATCTCAAGGGAAAATTCATTATGAAGTCTTGTGGATAGAATTACTCATTCATTCATTCTACAAATATTTACTGAGTCCCTACCATGTGGCAGGCACTGTTCTGAGTTGTGAGATTACCATGGAACCAAGGCTCTCCCTGGAATGGAGCCAACATTCCAGTCAGTGAGAGGATGGTTAAGAAACAAATGAATAAGCAAGATAATTGCAGACAGTGTTTGATAAGAGGCAAATAAAAACAAGCCATATAATAGGGAGTGACTGAGGCACAGGGCCATCGGTAAAGACCTCTGTGAAGTGTTGACTTTTAAGTGGAGGTGAGCGATGAGAAGGAAACAGCCATTCAAGGGCCTGGGGGGAAAGTGTTTTAAGCAGAGGTAACAGCCAGTGCAAAGACCCAGAGCTGGGACCAGCTTGCACGGAGGTGTGGGAGACTGGGTCAGAGAAGTGGGCAAGAAATTGACTGTGCTTTATTCCATTTGCACAGGCATGCCATGGTCTGATTTATATTTTCTTTTTTAAGATTATATTTATTTGTCCATTTATTTATGGCTGTGGGGGTCTTTGTTGCTGCACACAGGCTTTGCTTTCTCTAGTTATGACAAGCGAGGAGCTACTCTGTCGTGGTGTGCGGGCTTGTGTGGTGTCTTCTCTTGTTGTGGAGCTCAGGCACTAGATTGTGCACACTCAGTAGTTGTGGCACAGGGACTTAGTTGCTCCAAGGCATGTGGGATCACCTGAGACCAGGGATCAAACCTGTGTCCTCTGCATTGGCAGGCAGATTCTTAACCACTGGACCACCAGGGAAGTCCTAACAGATCTTAGATGCTAACTATGGACGATGATTGCAGCCATGAAATTAAAAGACACTAGCTCTTTGGTAGAAAAGCTATGACAAACCTAGACAGCATATTAAAGAGTAGAGACATCACTTTGCCGACAAAGGTCCGTCTAGTCAAAGCTATTGTTTTTCCAGTAGTCATGTACGAATGTGAGAGTTGGACCATAAAGAAAGCTGAGAGCCTAAGAATTGATGCTTTTGAATTGTGGTGCTGGATAAGACTCTTAAGAGTCCCTTGGGAAGCAAGGAGATCAAACCAGTCAATCCTAAAGAAAATCAACCCTGAATATTCATTGAAAAGATTGATGCTGAAGTTCCAATACTTTGGCCACCTGATGTGAAGAGCCAACTCATTGGAAAAGACCCTGATGCTGGAAAAGATTGAAGGCAAAAGAATAAAGAAGTGGTAGAGCATGAGATCGGAGAAGGTGATGGCACCCCACTCCAGTATTCTTGCCTGGAAAATCCCATGGACGGAGGAGCCTGGTAGGCTGCAGTCCAGGGGGTCGCTAAGAGTCGGACACGACTGAGCGACTTCACTTTCACTTTTCACTTTCATGCACTGGAGAAGGAAATGGCAGCCCACTCCAGTGTTATTGCCTGGAGAATTCCAGGGATGGGAGAGTCTACTGGGCTGCCGTCTATGGGGTTGCATAGAGTCGGACACGACTGAAGCGACTTAGCAGCAGCAGTAGAGCATGAGATACAACCAATAAATTGTGGTGGTTGTTGTTTTGCTGTTTAGTCGATAAGTCGTGTCCAGCTCTTTCTCAACTCCATGAACTATATGTAGCCCACCAGGCTCCTCTGTCCTAGGGATTTTCCAGTCAAGAATACCGGAGTGTGTTGCCATTTCCTGCTCCAGGGAATCTTCCCTACCCAGAGATTGAACCCACATCTCCTGCATTGCCAGGCGGATTCTTCACTGCTGAGCCACCAGGGAAGCCCCTTCAAAACAAAACAAAACAAAACAAAACTGTGGTAGATCTATCCAATAGAATTCTGTGTCAGTCAGGATCGCAGCAGAAATGTAAGTCACACACGAGTAAGATAATTGAGCATTTAATAATAGCACTATTTACAAAGTGAGGGGTATCCAATGAGGGATGGTGAAACACCTGTAAACTAGCCACAGAGAGGCTCCATTACACCCTTATCCTTGAAGGGTCAAAGGGAGAGAGCCGTCCTCGGAACTGGGTACAAAAGAAGGCCAACAGGAGTCATGGCCAAAACAAGTTGCACAACCAAACTCATCAGTGGGGAAGAGGGAAACAAAATCCTCTCCTAAGGAAAGGACCAGTGGGAGGGAAGAAAATGTTTTGAAAATAATACAATCTACAACTGACGAGACTTCCAGCAACTCTCCTACCACCATATGGATGATACCAGACAACAAAAGAGACAAAGAGAGCAGAGAGATTGAGAAAACCAGAGTCCCACTCCAGTATTCTTGCCTGGAGAATCCCAAGGACAGAGGAACCTGGCAGGCTACTACTGTCCATGGGGTCACAAGAGTCGGACACGACTTAGCGACTAAACTACTACTGCTGCTAAAGACATCATCACAATAAAAAAGGCTGAAAGCTGAGAATTGATACCTTCAAACTGTGATGCTGGAGAAGACTTGAGAGTCCTTTGAACAGCAAGGAGATCAAACCAGTTAATCCTAAAGGAAATCAACCCTGAATATTCATTGGAAGGACTGATGCTGAAGGTGAAGCTTCAATACTTTGGCCGTCTGATGTGAAGAGTCGACTCATTGGAAAAGACCCTGATGCTGGGGAAGATTGAAGGCAGGAGGAGAAGGGGATGACAGAAGATGACATGGTTGAATGGCATCACTGACTCTATGGACATGAGTTGAGCAAACTCTGGGAGATGGTCAAGGAGAGGGAAGCCTGGTGTCCACAGGAGTCCATGCAGTCCATGGGATCACAAAGAGTTAGACATGACTGAGCAGCTGAACAACAACAAAGACATCATTTAAAGCCTGAATCCAGCATGTCTGTCTGCTCTTGGCCTGCCCCAAAGCTCCTAAAAATAGATTCCCATTTCTACCTAAATGAATTTGAATTAGATTTCAATTGCTTACAGCAGTAGAACTATATCTTTGGAGGGAAAGGCTTTGTCAAGCTCTGTTAACACTCTCCCATCAGTCATGAGCACTGACTCAACTCCCATCGGTTGAAAATCTCAACCAGTGAACTCTCTCAAAGGAATCAACTGTCTCCACTAAGAGACAGAGACCCATAGCATCATAGCTTCCTAACATTTTAATAGGACAATTTGAAAATATACAGAAAAGTTGAAGATTTGTACAGTAAATCACTGCCTAGGTTCTGTAACTGGCATTAGTAAATGTTAGCTGCTCAGCCATGTCCGACTCTTTGTGATCCCCATGGACTTTAGCCTACCAGGTTTATCTGTCCATGGAATTCTCCAGGCAAGAATAGTGGAGTGGGTTGCCATTCCCTTCTCCAGGGTATCTCCCCAATCCAGGGATCGATCACCAACTCAATGGACATGAATTTCAGCAAACTCCCGGAAGTAGTAGAGGACAGAGGAGCCTGGTGTGCTGAAGTTCATGGTGGGGCCTGAATTGCTAGTGATAATGTCTGTGGACAAGTCCAGGGTTGGCAGAACTGCTGCTCAGCCTGGGCCAGCAGCCTGGACACCAAGGCACTCCGGCTGAGGGATCGTTCTCCTTGGAAGCCACTTCTGGCTCCTCAGGCACAGGGGCTGGGAAGCCCTGCAAGGGGCAGAGTGGAGAAGACAGGCAAGGATCAAACCAGGGCAAGATAGAGGTAAGTGGAGGAGAGGGCTGCAGGGGGCGTTGGGGAGGAGCAGTGGGCGGGACCGAGGAGGGGGCGGGGCAAGAAGAGGCGGGGCAGCCGCTCACCCGTGAGGGGGTCCATCTGAGAAGGGGCAGGGAGGGGTGGAGTTTGACCTCCAGCCAGAGGGGCTGAGGTTGGATGCCTGTGAGCAGACCTGATGTTACACTTCAATTAAAATGCGCGAGCGCTCACACACACACACACACACACACACACACGCACATCCTCCTCCCCTACACCCACGAAGCTGCTGATTCTCTGTGGAGAACGGACTTTGTGATGCCAGGGGTTGCTCCCCCACCCTCCACTGCCCTTTACTCCCCTCCCCCTACCCCCAACTCCCCAGGGGCTAGGTCACTCTGGACCTTGCTACTTCCTGTTACTGGCTGCTGCAGTTCAGAGGCTATGGAGCTCTGGAAGCAGCTGAGGCAGGCCGGACTGGTGCCCCCGGGGCTGGGTCCACCCCCGCGGGCCCTGAGGGGAGTCCCCCCAGTGGAGAAGGTGGGTCAGACCCTCGCGTCCCCAGGGGCTGGCGCTGGAGGTGCCAGGGAGAGTCTGCTGTGGATCTGGGAGGAGCTGGTGAGTGAGGGGTTCAGAGGAATCAGAGATGGGGGAGTGGGGAGTGGATAAATGAATGGGGATGAATGAAAATAAAAGGTGCCAGAGACTGAAAGACAGAAAGTGAGAGACAGGAATAGAGAAATAGAGGCAGAGACAGATACAGGGTGAGATGGAGACATATAGAGACAGAACGACACCAAGAATGAGAGACAGTAATAGAGACAGAGAGACCCAGAGAGAGAGAGAGAGAAGAGATGGAAAGCAGAGACTGAGAGCCAAAGACCGGCTTATATTAAATCTGAAAGACAGAGATGGAGAAAGTCAAAGGCAGGGGCAGAGAAATAGAAAGACAGGATCTAGAAAGACAAAGAGGGTGACAGCCAAGTAGAGACAGAGAGATGGAGACAGATAACAAGAGCTGCTGCTGCTGCTGCTAAGTCGCTTCAGTCATGTCCGACTCTGTGCGACCCCAGAGACGGCAGGCACCAGGCTCCCCCGTCCCTGGGATTCTCCAGGCAAGAACACTGGAGTGGGCTGCCGTCTCCTTCTCCAATGCATGAAAGTGAAAAGAGAAAGTGAAGTAGCTCAGTCGTCTCCGACTCTTGGCGACCCCATGGACAGCAGCCCACCGGGCTTCTCTGTCCATGGGATTTTCCAGGCAAGAGTACTGGAGTGGGGTGCCATTGCCTTCTCCAAGAGAGGGAGACCTAATAAGAGAAACGGAGAGTAAGACTCAAGACACAGGGAGAGAACAAGAGAGGTGGAGAAAGCGGGGGACAATGAAATGGAGTGACCAAGACAGTGGGAGACAGGACAGAAGCAGGCTAGTGAGGGTTCCACCCGCATGCTGTGGGCCAGGACTGTTAAAGAAAAGGTAATTGATGACACCTGTTAAAGATGGCAAGGCTGTAGGTATATAAAGACCCGCTGTGATGGGATTTTGTAGTAGAGGAGAGATTGGGCCGAACCTTGAATATAGCCCAGGCAATTGGGAATTGACAGCCCAGGATCAGGGTCAGGGGATAGAACATTCCTAAGAGGCTAGGGTGTCCCTGGAGGTCTAGTAGTTAAGCCTCAAAGAGGTTCCAATGCAGGGGATTTGGGTTCGATCCCTGGTGGAGTAACTAAGATCCCACATGCCAAGTGGCACAGCCAAAAGGGGGGGAAAAAAAAAGAAAAATTCTTAAGAGGCAACCTCAGGGGTAAGGGGGTAGTCTGGCTAAACTGATCTAGCAGGATTCTTGCTGAAGGCAGGCCAGGGTGATCAGCCATTACTTGGGGGATGGAGGACGCTGGAGGACGAGGAATCTGATCAGATATGGAAGAGGGTGTTGTTAGTCTCTTAGTCGCGTCCAACTCTTTACGACCCCATGAACTGTAGCACGCCAGGCTCCTCTGTCTATGGAATTCTCCAGGCAAGAATACTGGAGTGGGTTGCCTTTCCCTTCTCCAGGGAATCTTCCCGACCCAGAAATTGAACTGGGGTCTCCTGCATTGCAAGCAGATTCTTTACTGTCTGAGCCACCAGGGAAGCCCAAAACATACAAAGAGGGGGATTCTTGCTAATACTGGATTTTACTGATACAAAAAAGTATTGATGGGCCCCGGAAAATGTTCAGGATCCTGACTCAAGTTTGGTTAGGCAAAGAATCTGTGTTGGGACTTGAGCTGGGAGCTGCTCCCACCCAGGTTTCTAGACAGAGGCACACTAACCCTTTGCCGTCTGGAGTGGCACGCCCATGACTGCCCCTTCCCACCCCAGGGGAACCTCCGCCGAGTGGATGTCCAGCTGCTGGGCCAGCTGTGCAGCCTGGGACTGGAGATGGGGGCACTGCGGGAGGAACTGGTGGCCTTCCTGGAAGAGGAGGCAGAGGAGAACACCGAGGAAGAGGAGGACAGAGAGCTGAAAGGGAAACTGGAGGGGGCCTCCAGTCCAGTCCCCGGCCACCACCGCCCCCCTGACTTTGAGATGACTATCTGAGGCCCTGCCAGTGTGCTTCCAATGGACACGTGAATGATATGCAAACTTATGTAAGAAGACAGGGGAAGGGAGGGATTTGCAGGTCAAACTGACCTGCAGATGTCCAATTTGGTACGGTCATGTGCTCCTTGAGCAAGTGCTTTCTCTGAAAGTGTCTGAGATGAGATTGAGGGGTGGGTCCCTGAATGGTGGGTGTGTTTCTAGATGCTGTGGGAGGTTTGCAGAGAAACTCTTGGTGTCTTTGCAAATATGATGGAGATGTGTACAGTTGGCTATTAAGCACTTGGAGAGTGGCTAGCTCTAACTGAGGTCTGCTGTAAGTGTAACATACATGCTGAATTTCCAAGCTGGGTTTGATAAAAAGAATATTCAGTATTTCAATAATTGTAAAAGGTAATTATACTTTGAAATGATAATATTTGGGGTATGTTGGGATAAATAAAAATATGACTAAAGCTAATTTCACCTGTTTATTTGTAAGTTTCTTTTACTGTGGTAAGACACATAGCATAAAAGTTACCCTTTTAACCATTTTTAAAGGATCAGACACAACTTAGTGACTAAACCACCACCAAAGGGGAGGTCAGAGTGCTTTTCTCCTATCTGTTGTTTTTGTGTTTGTATTTTTTAAAATAATATTTATTTATTTTTGGCTGTGCTGGGTCTTCCTTACTGCCTTGGCTTTTCTCTAGTTGTAGCGAGCAGGGGCTACTCTCTAGTTGAGGTGCACGGGTTTCTCTTGTTTTGAAGCACAGACTCTCAAGCATGTGCTTCGGTAGTTTCAGCGTGTGGGCTCAGTAGTTGGCAGTTCCTGGGCTCTGGAGCACAAGCTGAACAGTTGTGGTGAATGACTCTGCAGCATGTGGGATCCTCCCAGATTGGGGATCGAACCCGTGTCTCCTGCCTTGGCAGGCAGATTCTTTACCACTGAGCCACTAGGGAAGCCCTGTGTGTGTATTTTTAAATTAAATTAAAAAAATTTTTTTGGCTGTGCTGGGTCTTTGTTGTTGCATGGGCTTTTCTCTAGTAGCGGAGAGCAGGGGCTACTCTCTAGTTGTGGTGCACAGACTTACTGCGGTGGCTTTTCTTGATGCAGAGCACTGGCTCTAGGGCACACAGGCGTCAGCAGTCGTGGCTCCCGGACTCTTGAGCACAGGCTGAGTAGCTGTGGTGCACGGGCTTAGTTGCTCTGAGGCACATGGGACCTTCCCAGACCAGGAATCCGAACCTGTGTCTCCAGCACTGGCAGGTGGATTCTTAACCACTGAGCCACCAGGGAAGCCCGCATTTTAACCATATTTTAAAGTTTACAATTCAGTAGTGTGAAATACATTCACGTTGTGGTGTGAATGTGTTTTCATCTTGCAAAACTGAAAATGTACCTGTTTTACAACTCCTCGTATGCCCTCTCCCAGCCCCTGGCAACCACCCTTCTGCTTTGCACCTCCATGAATTTGCCTACTCTACGAACCTCATGTAAATGGGATCACACGGTATTTGTCTTTTTTCTGACTGGTTTGTTCATCCATGTTGCAACACGTATCAGAGTTCCTTTCTCTTTGGGGCTGAATAATATTTCATTGTATGAACAACCACATTTTGTTTATTTGTCAGTGGGCACTTGGGTCATTTCTACCTTTTGGCTATGGTGAGCAGCACTGTTCTGAACAAGGGTGTACGAATATCTTTCCAAGTCCCTGCTTTCTTTCTTTTTAAATATATATATATATATATATATATATATTTTTTTTTTTTTTTGGCTGTTCCAAGTCTTAGTTGTGGCATGTGAGATTTAGTTCCCTGACCAGGATCGAACCCAGGCTCCCTGCATTGGGAGTGCAGAGCCTTAGTCACTGGACCACAAGGGAAGTCTTTTCTTAAAGATTCTTTTGGGTATATACTCAGAAGTGGGACTGCTGGACTGTGGGTGATTCTGTTTAATTATTTGAGAAGTGCTATGCTGTTGGCTATACCATTTGCCATGCACACGACCATGACCACGATCCCCATCCCTACAACCAGTGCACGCGGGCTCCAACTTTCTACCTCCGTGCCAACACTTGTTTTTTTTTAGTATTTAATTATTCTTATTTAATTATTTTTATTTTTTGGCTGTGTCCTGAGGCTTGTGGTACCTTACTTCCCAACCAGGGGTAAAACTTATGCCCCTTGCGTTGGAAGTGCAGAGTCTTAACCTCTGGACCACCAGAGAAGTCCCTTGTCAACACTTGTTATTTTCTTTCTTTTTTTTTTTTTTCACAATAGCCATCCTAGTGGGTGTGAGGTGGTATCTCATTGTGGTTTTACTTTGCATTTCCCTAATGATCAGGCTTCCCTGGTGGCTCAGTCAGTAAAAAATTTGCCTGCAATGCGGGAGGCCTAGGTTCTATCCCAGGAAAAGACGCTGGAGGAGAGCATGGCAACCCACTCCAGGATTCTTGCCTGGAGGATCCCCATGAACAGAGGAGCCTGACGGGCTGCAGTCCCTAATGATTAATGATGTTTAGCATCTTTTCTTGTGCTAATTCACCCATTTCTTATTTACATTTAAAAATATGACTGCTAGAAAACTTAAAATTACATAAGTGGCTCCCACCGTATTTCTTTTGCGCCGCACTATTTCAGATGTTTGAAAATGGAATGTGGATGTGAGCTGATGAGCCGCGAGGATTCATCCGTGTTCCCCGACGCGATGCAAATACGTCACAGCGCCACCTGCAGGAGATGGGCAGGTATCTGCAGATAGCTGTCGAAGAGAAGTAGGGCTGCTTCTGTTAACTCCTAAGTCCACATTCTTAGAAGAGATGCCCAGGGAAACAGCTCTCCGATGGGGGCGATTTGGGAAGGAATGCTTACTATTAAAGAACAGCAAGGGGACTTCCCTGGTGGTCCAGTGGTTAAGAATCCGCCTTGCAACGCAGGGGACTCGAGTTCCATCCTTGGTCGGGGAACTAAGATCCCACATGCCAAGGAGCACCTAAACCCACGTGCTGCAACTACGGAGCCTGTGTGCCACAACTAGAGAGTCTGTGCGCAGCAATGAAAGATCCTGAATGATGCAATGAAGACCCGACACAACCAAATAGAAAAATCAATATTTTTTAAAAAAAGAACAGCATGGCCGGTAGCCCCTGATGTCTGGGTGGGAGTTGCTCTGGGCCCTGTCCTGGGTCATAGAAGTGACATCTATGGGAGAGTCACCTTCGTCAAACACTCAGGGAGTTTGGGTGGGTGTGGGCAACACCCCCTCTTCTGGTACTGTCCTCAATGCCACACTTACTGAGCTACATCCAGCAATGACCAAGTAAGCACCAAGTTTGCCCTTCCAAGTGCTCAGCCCAGCAAGGGGGCACACCTTAACACAGAAATAGCCAAGACGAGCAGGGCTGGGACGGGGGAGACACAGACAGAGGGGTCAGGGCCAGGATGGGGGAGCGCAGGCTCTCACATCTGCCAACATCTCACTTCTCTGGGAATATCTTCTCTCCCAACTAGAAGGATAGTAACTCTCTTTGCTTTTTCACTTGTTGCCAGGCCCAGCATGCCCGCTGTTGTACTGTACTTTTCAAGGCTCTATGCTGTAAGATTAAAAATGTTTTCTTCACTTTTGTGTTTGTTTTCTATTTGTTAGTTGTGTAGAAAGTATTATAGACCTATTACAGTTCAGTGCTATTTAGCCAATTATGTTAGTTTGGTACCTGGGCTAAATTTGTTGGAATTATGAACAAATTAGACATACAAATATGCTCTTGGAATGGGACTTGCTTGCATGTAAGGAACTTACGGTACTGAAATTGAATCAGTTATTTATTTGTTATTACTTTTTGCTGCACTGCATGGCTTGCAGGATCTTAATTCCAGCAGCAGGGATTGAACCTGGGCCCTTGGCAGGGAAAGTGCAGAGTACTAACCACTGGACTGTCAGGGAATTCCCTGAATCAGTAATTCAAAAACTTCCAACAAACAAAAGTCTACATTTAGAGAAGAGCTAATACCTACCCTTCTGAAACTATTCCCAAAAATTGCAGCGGGAGGAATGCTTCTGAACACATTCCTTGAGGCCAGCATCATACTGATACCACACAACCAGAAAGAGACACCACACAGACAAAAGATAGTTACAGGTCAGTATCACTGATGCACACAGATGCAAAAATCCGCAACAAAATAGTAGCAAACAGAATCCAATGATACATTCAAAGTATCTTACATCACGGTCAAGTGAGATTTATCCCAGAGATGCAATGATTTTTCAACATCTGCAAATCAGCAATAAGAATAAAAGCCATATGATCATCTCAAGAGATGCAGAAAAAGTTTTGACAAAAATTTTCAACATAATGAAGGTTGTATTGAACTTCCCTGGTGGTACAGTGGATAACAATCTGCCTGCTGAGGCAGGGGACACACGTTTGATCCTGGTTTGACAAGATTCCACATGTCTCAGGCAACTAAAGCACGGAGGGCATCAAGGCCACCAGCTTGGGACATAACATTGTTTTCCTTCTCCTTTGGCTCCTATCCAGAGCAATTTCCTTCTGATGATTTGACTTCTGTGCCGGCTGTCTGGCTGTGGTCAGTGAGTGCAGTCTGAGAGCCTGAAATTGTGTTCAGAGGGAGCTGAGGGTCACAGAACAGGACAGGCCAGCAGGAGGTCATGTCTGTGCATCTCCTGGGGGCTGTGAAGGATGTGGCTGATGCACGCTAGCTCAGCTGTCCCTGATATCACCTGTTTTCTTTGGGTTATAATATTGCTTTATTTTGTGATGCTGCAGGGTTTCTGCAGCATTGGGCTTTGTTTGAAAATTCAAAGAATCCTCCAATGGCAAGCTTGACTGTGCCAAAAAGTAATCAGTGAAAACCCGAGTGCTTGAGATATTCTGAAAGCAAGTCACAGATGTCCCTGGTTTGCATCATCCTCTAGCCCAGGGGTCCCCAAGCTCTGGGTCACGTAGACTGATATCTCCTACAGATCAGCAGCAGCATTAGATTAGAAATAAAGTGCACAATAAATGTAATGTGTTTGAATCATCCAGAAACTATCCCCCCAAACTCTGACCCATGAAAAAATTGTTGTTCAGTTTGCTCAGTGGTGTCCGACTCTGCTACCCCATGAACTGCAGCATGCCAGGCTCCCCTGTTTAAAAATAGAAAAACCAGGAGCTGTTTTTCTATTGCTCTAGAGGCATGGGCTTGCTCCTAGGACTCTGCACTTCCGCTTTCTTATTAGGTCCTACCAGAGGCTCCATAAAGCATCTTTCAAGGAGGTACGAGATACAATAATGTACCCTCCTTCTGGAGGGTGGTCCAGCATGCCTGGAGTACTGGAGACCTGAGAGATCAGAGACACGGATAGTGCCTGGGGCCATGAAACTCTCATGCTTCATTGTCTTCTTATTTGTTGGTTTTAAAATTTTATTTATTTGGCTGCCTTGGGTCTTAGTTGTGGGATTTGGGATCTAGTTCCCCTACACAGGATCAAACCTGGGCCACCTGCATTGGGAGCTCAGAATGTTAACCACTGGCCAACCAAGGAAGTCCCTGTTTTTTTTTAAATTTATTTTAAAATTTATTTTTGGCTATGCTAGATCTTTGTTGCTGTGCACAGGCTTTCTAATTGCAGCAAGTGGGGGCTGCTGTTCATTGCAGTGCTCTGGCTTCTCACTGTTGAGGAGCACGAGCTCTAGAGGGTGAGTTCCAGTAGTTGTGGCACATGGGCTTAGTTGTTCCTAGGCATGTGGGATCTTCTCAGACCAGGGACCGAACCCGTGTTCCATGCGTTTAAAGATTCCTAACCACTGGACCACCAGGGAAGCCCTCCACTCACATTTCTGACCCAGTTGCTGCAAATTCAGAATCCCATGACTTCCTCAGATTGGGTATTTTGCTAGAATGACTCATGAACTCAGGAAAATACTCTGCTTATGATTAGTACCATTATAGCAAGAGCCACAATTTGGAAGCAGCAAAAGGGAGAGCTCTAGGTCAGAGACAGGGTAGGTTCCACATGCAAGCTCCCCCATGTCCTCTCCCCGTGGAGTCAAGATATACCACCTTCAGCCATGCTGAAGCAAGCTCATCGGATCATTGGTGTTCAGACTGTTCATTTGGGTTTTATCACATCAGCAGGCGTGACTGAATCACGGGCCATGATATTGAACTCAATGTCTACCCCTACTTCCATCCCTAGATGACAGGCTGGCCCAAGCTTCATCTTCTAACTGCAAGGTTGGTCATTGGGATGACTGGGCCCCCACGCTGAGCCATAGTGTTGGCATGAACTCTGAAGGGGTCCGGGAACTCCTGAACACCAAAGACAGTCCTATAACTTGGAAAATTACAGGACCAGGGGCAATGACTTGACAAGTTTTTTTATTATATGGCACTGTTACTTGTAGTCCCCATGTTGACCTTCATGCATGCTCAGTCACTCAGTCCTGTCCAACTCTTTAAGACCCCATGGACTGTAGTCCACCAGGCTCCTCTGCCCATGGAATTTCCCAGGCAAGAATACTGGAGTGGGTTGTCATTTCCTTCCCATGGGTTCTTCTCAATGCAGGGATCGAACCCATGTCTCCTGCATTTCCTGCATTGGCAGGCAAATTCTTCACCACTGAGCCACCTGGGAAGTCCCCTGCCATGCTAACACACTCCCTGTGTTCAGATTTGTGGCCATTATCACAAGACTCCTTAGATCCTAGCTCAGAAGTAGGCTGCTTTTGGTCCTGGTTGTACATATTAGCCACATTCTATGGGTCCTTTGAGATTTATTCCCTTTTCTCCCTTTTGCCACACTAATAATTTCTATTTGGGGATTTTGAGATTTGGTGACCAAAGGAGGCTGGGGACAGTCTTGTGAGGAAGCTGTTGTATTTTTTTTTTTAATACATTTATTCTTCTGTATATTTTGGGTGAGCTGTGCAGTTTGCAGGATCTTAGTTCTGCAACCAGGAGTTGAACCTGGTCCTCAGCAGTGTTAAGACCTGTGTCCTGACCACTGGAATCCTAGAAATTCCTGAAACTGAGTAGAACTAAGGCAGGAGGTAGATGCCCTCTCCACCCCCCCCACTCCCCCAACCCCAGGATAAAGTGACTGGAGATTTATTCCCTTTGAACCAAAGCTCCAAGACAAGAATAGCAGGACAATTAAGGGAGGAGGCTGGGCCCTTCCCACACCACATATTTCTCATTCTCAAAGTTGGGAGACCTCCCTGACCTCACATGTACAAAAAGCCTCCTTGGAGGTCAAACGAGAGTATAGTTGACTAAGGCCAGGTTACCCATAGGTTCCCTCAGTAGAATCCATCATGGCTGAGATGCGTGTACACATATGGGAGGATCCTGAGATATACCAAATATGGAACATGAACCAGGCTAGTCAAAATGCTTGGCCAAAGAAAACTCAGAAGAAATGCCTTATGAAAGTAACTCAAACTGCCATGAGGGTGCAACCCTCACACACCACACAATTGCACTCATCTCACGCTAGCAAGGTAATGCTCAAAATACTCCAAGCCAGGCTTCAACAGTGCGTGAACCATGAACTTTCTGATGTTCAAGCTGGATTTTAAAAAGGCAGAGGAACCAGAGATCAAATTGCCAACATCCGTTGGATCATTGAAAAAAACTAGAGAGTTCCAGAAAAACATCTACTTCTGTTTTATTGACTTTGCCAAAGCCTTTGACTGTGTGGATCACAACAAACTGTGGAAAATTCTTCAAGAGATGGGAATACCAGACCACCTGATCTGCCTCTTGAAAAATCTATATGCAAGTCAGGAAGCAACAGATAGAACTGGACATGGAACAACAGACTGGTTCCAAATAGGAAAACGAGTATGTCAAGGCTGTGTATTGCTATCCTGCTTATTTAACTTACATGCAGATTACATCATGAGAAATGCTGGGCTAGATGAAGTACAAGCTAGAATCAAGATTGCTGGGAGAAATATCAATAATCTCAGATATGCAGATGATACTACCTTTATGGCAAAAAGCAAAGAACTAAAGAGCCTCTTGAAAGTGAAAGAGAAGAGTGAAAAAGTTGGCTTAAAATGCAACATTCAGAAAACTAAGATCATGGCATCTGGTCCCATCACTTCACGGCAAATAGATGGGGAAACAGTGGAAACAGTGACAGACTTTATTTTTGAGGGCTCCAAAATCACTACAAATGGTGACTGCAGCCATGAGATTAAAGGGAGTGTGCTCCTTGGAAGAAAAGCTATGGCCAACCTAGACAGCATATTAAAAAGCAGAGACATTACTTTGCCAACAACGGTCCATTTAGTCAAAGCTGTGGTTTTTCCATCCTAAATGAAATCAATCCTGAATATTATTGGAAGCACTGATGCTGAAGCTGAAACTCCAATACTTTGGGCACCTGAGGTGAAAAACCGTCTCATTGGAAAAGACCCTAATGCTGGGAAAGATTGAAGGCAGAAGGAGAAGGGGATGACAGAGGATGAGATGGTTGCATGGCTTCAATGACTCAACGGACATGAGTTTGAGTAAACTCCGGGAGTTGGTGATGGACAGGGAAGCCTGGCGTCTGCCGTCCATGGGGTCATAAAGAGTCGGACACAACTGAGCAACTGAACTAAACTGAAGTGAGGGTGCAACACAGGGACTCTCCCTCTGAGTCTGCCCATGTGTCTATCCACAAGTACTATAGTTTGTCCTCTTAATAAATACTCTACCTGCTTGAAATACTCTACCTGCTTGACTACTTTCTGTCTTGCTGGAAATTCTTTTCTGCAAACCTGAGGGCTAGGGCTTTTGTCACTGACCACAGGTCTAGTGGCTAGGATCTGGTGTTTTCACTGCTGTGACTTGGCCTCAGTCTCTGGGATCTCTGAGTCTGTTGAAGCTCCACTTCAAGCCATTGGAGGCTGAGGCCACCCGAGATCAGAACAAAGGAGGAATCAATGAGAGTCTCATATATTAAACTCTTAGATAGATTCTTTGAGTTTAAAAGTAAGAGTCAATAGAAGAGGCACAGGCAGTGAGCCTTGTCCCAACAAACATAGCTACCAAGGCGGTCTTGCAAATTAAGGATGGCAAATCCATTTCTTTAAACAAAGTTCTCAAGGGGGAATATATAAAATACCTAAGTTTGGAATGAAATTAAAAGACACTTGCTCCTTGGAAGAAAGGCTATGACCCTAGACAGTGTATTAAAAAGCAGAGACATCACTTTGCTGACAAAGGTCTATATAGTCAAAGCTATGGTTTTTCCAGTAGTTATGTATGGATGTGAGAGTTGGACCATAAAGAAGGTTAAGTGCTGAAGAATTGATGCATTTGAACTGTGCTGTTGGAGAAGATTCTTGAGAATCTCTTGGACAGCAAGGAGATCAAACCAGTCAATCCTAAAGAAAATCAATCCTGAATGTTATTGGAAGGACTGATGGTGAAGCTGAAGCTCCAATACTTTGGCCACCTGATTTGAAGAAGTGACTCCTTGGAAAAGACCCTGATTCTAGGAAAGATTGAAGGCGGAAGGAGAAGGGGACAGCAGAGGATGAGATGGTTGGATGGCATCACTGACTCAGTGGACATGAGTTTGAGCCAACTCAGGGAGATAAGTGAAGGACAGGGAAGCCTGGCGTACTGCAGTGCACGAGTCACAAAGAGATGGACACAGCTGAACAACAAACGTTTCAAAACCAGACTATTTCCAAACTCTTGGTTCTTTACCTTCGATTGTCCCGAGAGAGTATTTCAAGGTGAGTTTTCAAGGATTCGTCTTGTGCAAACATATCCAAATACCTTCCCCATTAGCAGTCCTGTTTTGGTGATGAATGGCAGGCAATATGCTTGGATTAGAGGTCCTATTTCCACTTGAATGCAGTTTCTTCTCTTCTGGCAACAAAACCATTTGCAGAGATTTGGAAATCATGAGCTTCCTAGGAGGGAGAAGGTGTGTTTGCCAAAAGTTTTACTTTTGTTTTAGTTTTGAAGGATTTGTTAACAAGAGAAATCACTCATTACACACACTCACACACACACACAGAAAACAATTTCAATATTTAATAGTGGGTTATGTGACAATTTCAGTACACAATCATTAAACAAACAAAAAAATAGAAATAATAGAGAGATGTAATGGCATATACACCACCAAATTGGGCCAAAACCTACATCTAGACTTGAGCAGCGCTGGGAAGCCCCAAATGACAGCAATTTGGAGTCCCAGTTGGGAAAAAGTCCACCCCAGGGGTGAGACTTCATATTGCAGCTTTGGGGGCTCCCGCTTAGAATCCCAGGCCACAAACTGATGTTATCATCAGTTTGTGTGCAAAAGTGCAGCTCTGGATTTTCTTTACCTTTTATAATGCTGTTTGTTTCACCTTGTAAGTCACAAGATTCCTTAGACCCTGGAGGACTGGCCAGGTCTCCAGGGGCTTAAGAAATTCCCAAGGCTCACTCCCTTTCTTATCTAACTTATTGGTACCTTATTGGTAACAATTGGTATGCTTGCAGGCAGTCATGTAGTCCAGGAAGGGTTCAGGCAAAGGCCAAAAGTTGGTCAGAGGCTTGCCCCCCTACTTCTGAAACCTGAACAAGACTACTTGCATTTTAATTTCCCTAACAAGGTGCTATTCTCGTTCATTTGAAAACAGCCTTTCAGATTGGCTGGTTGATTACAGTCCCCTTTCAAGACCTGGTGTGCATTGTTGATGATGACGGAGTTGGGTTTGTGTAGGGGTCATAGCTGAGCTGAGCCAGCATGGGGGCGATCTGGACCATGTCCTGGGACACATCTCCAGGGATGTGGCCTGTCCACTTGGAGAGAGATTCCAGATCCACAGGCGTGATGACCTGGGCTGTGGATCACTCGATCTTGGACAGGGAAATGCTGCTGGGCTTGCTGGTTATGTCCTTGTCGCACAGGTCAGTACAGCTCCAGGTGGTGGCGAGGAGGTCAAGGATGAGCTAGAGGGCGCACCAGGGTGCAGCACCACCTGCTCTTAGTGCAGAGGCAGGCACTTGTCCTTGCCTACCTCCATGCACAGGGTATACATCACCTCCATGGCCTGGCTCCACTTGGTGAGGTAGTCATGGTAGGTCCCGAGGTTGAAGCTGGCAATGGTGATGTAGCAGGTGACCATGGAGTACGTGGAGGCCCAATTGTCCTGCACCACCAGCAGGGAAGAGGTGCAACAGATAGACGGAAAACTTGAGTGTGGAGGTGTATTTGTTGCAGAGGATGCCGACCGGCTTGCTGTGCTTGGCTATCACCTCAAGGTTGAAGGCCTGCATGGCCATATCCTGCACCTCATCAGTTATGCCCACATCGTCCAACTGCAGGTTCTCCTGGGTAGACTTGTGTTGAGGTCCTCTAATGGACCGGAACCTGGTGGTCCAGAGTCGATGATAAGAAAGTAAAGGAGAGAGAGAAAGAGGCTGATATTCCTTGGTTTATGCAGAAAACCAGTAAAGCTCTTGACACAGAGCTTGCACTGCTACACGTAGGCACCAGGAGCCCTCTCGAGGGGGTTAAGGCACAGTGCACCTTCTCGAGATGGTCTTAGAAGCCTGGGCAAGAAAGTGAGGTCATCGGGCCTTTGCACTCTAAAGAATTAGCCTGAGAGAGAGAGAGAGAGAAAGAAAGACACAGGGACCCAAGCTCTGATGGAGCAAAGGTATTTTATTCAACATAGTGTGGGTATATATACAATCTTAGAAGGCAGCTATTTTCAGCAAAGATAAAAATCAAAAGTCCAGACTTACAAATTATCCTAAGGCAATCCATATCAAAGACAGAGGGTTGTAAATAATCACTTTTATCGTAGCTTCTTAAAAAGGAAGAGGGGCGTAAATAGTTACATATCACCGTATGGAAAGACTAACGAAGGAAATGCATGCATTCCTCAGCTCCGGGAGGGAGCGGTTTGCCAACTCCTCTTAATTCTTGAATATTCAGGAATTAATAAGGGACAGAGGATTCACGACAGATCCAAAACAGCACACAGGAAGCCTCCCGTTAAATGCTTTCTGACAGACGTGCACCAGGCCTGGGGCATGGCCAGCACAAGGGGGATGATGTGGGTCTCCTTGCAGCACTGCATCTTGTGGTGGGCATCCAGCATGGCACACAACAGCATGGTGTCCCTCCAGGGCAGGAATCCCAAGAAGATGAGCGACAAGGCCTTCCCACAGAGGTATTTCAGGTGGTTTGTGCCCACTATCACCAGGTCCTTCAGGGCAGGCATTATTAATTGGCCAGGTCAGGGGATTTCACATACTAAATTCAATAGTGACCTGGGCATGACTATAGTCTTTCTTTCAAAATAAATTTCCTCAGGGCCAAACAATTAGACCCTTGGAGTGGAGAAATTTACCACTGCAGCCGTGTAATTAAAAGACGCGTACTCCTTGGAAGAAAAGTTAGGACCAACCCTAGATAGCATATTCAAAAGCAGAGACATTACTTTGCCAACAAAGGTCCATCTAGTCAAGACTATGGTTTTTCCATTGGTCACGTATGGATGTGAGAGTTGGACTGTGAAGAAAGCTGAGCACCGAAGAATTGATGCTTTTAAACTGTGGTGTTTGAGAAGACTCTTGAGAGTCCCTTGGACTGCTAGGAGATCCAACCAGTCCATTCTAAAGGAGATCAGCCTTGGGTGTTCTTTGGAAGGAATGATGCTAAAGCTGAAACTCCAGTACTTTGGCCACCTCATGCGAAGAGCTGACTCATTGGAAAAGATTCTGATGCTGGAAGGGATTGGGGGCAGGAGGAAAAGGGGACGACAGAGGAAGAGATGGCTGGATGGCATCACAACTCGATGGATGTGAGTTTGAGTGAACTCTGGGAGTTGGTAATAGACAGGGAGGCCTGGCGTGCTGTGATTCATGGGATTGCAAAGAGTTGGATACGACTGAGTGGCTGAACTGAACTGAACCCAAAGGCATTAGACGCAAGTCATTAGCCAGAAACTCAACAATTGGGATTGATTTCTAAAAGTAGCATAAGATTATGCATACAATAGAAAAGCATTTGATCCAAATATAAAAGTCCAAGAAGTTAAGGAAACATTTTAAATGATAAACCAGTAAATTTTCAGATAGAAACCACAAAAATTATAACCATATTCACTCAGTCCTGTAAATATAACCAGTTCACTCAGTCCTCTTGTTAACTTTCTATGAAGCCATCAGGTTTTTCATTAGAATTTTTCAGTTTCTTACTCAGTTCAGCATTAGCGTCTGAAAGTCAGAAACCTGTGTTTATCCAAAAGTTTTTTCTATATATCTTCTTGAAGAGGAAGCATTTTTGCAAAGGCATTGTAATGAAACTGTGTCTATAAAGACAGAAGAAGAAGGCATGTTTAAAATCTGATTATGGTGCAATTGACAAAGTAGCTTGGTTGCTGCTATGACATGCAACACTTCCAGATAATAACTAGAATTATGACTGATAACATTTTACTAGGATAGACTAGATTTTAAGGAACTCCACATAATCACTAGAATATCTATATTATTACTAGTAACAATTATCATACAATCTAACCTAAGAAGATTTATTATTGTCAGGAAGCATTTAACAGGAGGCTTCCTGTGTGCGGTTTTGAATCTGTCGTGAATCCTCTGTCCCTTATTAATTCCTGAATATTCAGGAATTAAGTGGAATAGCAAACTACTCCCAGGGGCTTAGGAATGCATGGATTTCCTTCATTAGTTTTTCCATACGGTGATAAGTAACTATTTACGATCCTCTTCCTTTTTATGAACCATACGGTAAAAGTGATTATTTACAACCCTCTTTCTTTCATACAGATGACTCATCTTTCCTTGATAACTTGTAAGTTTTGATTTTATCTCTGCTGAAAATAGCTATCTTGTAAGAGAGTAAAAATACCCACACAATGTTGAATAAAACACCTTGCTCCATCAGAGCTTTGGTCCCCGTGTCTTTCTCTCTCTCTCAGGCTAATTCTCTGGAGTGCAGAGACCCATCGTGCTCACTCTCCTGCCCGGGCTTCTAAGACCCTCTGGAGAAGGCGCACTGTGCCTTCACCCCGCTCCAGAGGGCGCCAGGTGCCTTCGTGAGCGATGCAAGCCCTGTGTCAAAGGACTTTATTGGTTTTCTGCATAAACCAAGAAATATCAGCCTCTTTCTCTCTCTCTTTTACTTTCTTATCATCTACTCTGGACCATCAGGTTCCAGCCCATTAAAGGACCTCAACAAGTGGTGCCCATAACAGGTACCTGGTACACGTGGCAGATTCCGACGTAGTGACCCCACGGCCTATTGAGGTCGGTAAGTAGTAAGACATGGGTCAAACAGTGGGAAAGCCCCACCACTTTTCGACTTTTCTTCAGCACTTATTTAAAGTTCAGGGATTTTCAGTTTTGCCTTAGCCCTTAGAGGCTTGCCTTCAGACAATGGTTGAAGGTAACCCTTGGTTCCCTGATGAAGGTAGTTTTGATTTAGAAATTTGGCACTGGGCCAAAGAGAATGTTGAACGTGCCGCCAGACAGGGAAAAAAATATCTGATCGATTTTTGGCCTCTGTGAGCTCTCATTGAAGCCGTGATTTTGCCATTTCAAGGTAATTCTAACCCTCCTGATATTCGGCAACAGGAAGAACACTTATTACATGAATATGAATTAGATGATGAAATCTTATGAAAGGCCCAATTAGAACAACATAAAATATTTCAGTATTTTCCTACAAGCCCTGCCCGGGTTGCTCCAAGTGCTCCTCCCCTGCCAGTGGGCACAAATCTCAAAGTCTCTCCCTTGCTAGAACCTAATGATTCTGGCAATGACTCCCCTAAGACACCTTATGACATTAAAACCGACAACACCTTTCTGAATAACAATGATCTACCTACTCACTCTCCTTCATGACAGAGGCTCTCTGAATTGCTGGCTTTGCAATCACAGGTCTCTGAAGCCGATGGTTTCTCCGCCTTCCCAGTTTTAAGAAATCCTGACACTCGAGGGCACATATACCTCAAAATGAGGGTATTAACTTTTATCACATGCAACAAATTAAAAACAACTGTAACTATGTACAGCCCACATTCACCTTTTACTAAAGTACTTCTAAATTCTCTAACATCCTCTATTGGAAATTTTATTCCCCATGATTGGCGAACTTTAATCAAAGCTCTCCTGAAACCAGGAGAATATCTTCAATGGATGATGTGGTTTCATGATATACCCAGAGATCGTGCTAACAGAAACGCTCGAGCTGGCACTTCCCAAAGTCAAATTACTTTTCAAATGCTAACTGGTACAGGACAATTTGACGCTATAGAAGCTCAAATACAGTGCCCTCCCTTGTTACATGAACAATGAAAAACAGTGGCCCTTGAAGCTTGGGATCGAATTACTCCTCAAGGGGACCCTACAGGTAGCTATACTGAAATATTACAGGGACCCAGTGAAACATATGCTGGTTTTTTAGCTAGATTACAAACTGCTATTTCCCGTACTGTAATTGGAGAAGAAGCCAAAAGGCAACTAGAGACATTACTTGCTTATGAAAATGCAAATCAGGAATGTCAAAAAGCTACACCTCCAATTTGTAAGACAGGGACTATTATTGATTATTTGAAGGCTTGTCACAATCTAGGATCAGAAACTCAAAAATGCAAATGCTAGCTGAAACAATGGTTGCTGCCTTAAGAAAGGGAAATGAAGGATGTTTTACATGTGGAGATAAGAACCATTTACAAAGGGATTGCCCTAAGAAAATTAATATAAAACCTCCAAAATCTGCCCTCACTGCCATAGAGGAATGCATTGGGCCAAAGATTGTAAATCTAAATTTGACATTGAAGGGAAACCTATTCTGGAAAACTCCAAGCAGGGGACCCCCAGGTCCTCTTCAACAAAAACCAGGGGCAAATTCCATCTCTTCCCTCAAACCCTCCACATCTGGCTGCGCTGCCATGGATATACCAGCCTTAAATGCCTTTATCCTTTACCCCCAGGCAGTGCCCTCTAGAATACCTACCGGACTTTTTGGACCCCTGCCCTCACAAACCTTCAGTCTTTTACTTGGCCGATCTAGTTTGACTTCTAAAGGAATTACTGTTCACCCTGGAGCAATTGATTCAGATTATAAAGGAGAAATTCAAATTGTGATGTCATCTCAGATTTTATGGCAATTCAAAAGGGGAGATAAAATTGCTCAATTACTCCTTTTTCCTTACATTTTTATTAACTCCTCTAATGATGTACAGGCGGGCGGATTCGGCAGTACAGATCAAAAATAGTTCTTGGACATCATTAGTATCTGAATTTGCCTGACCGACTGTAAATATCAAAATTAATGGTAAAAGATTTTCTGGTCTTCTCGACACTGGATCTGATATTACTATTATTTCCAAACAGTTTTGGCCCCAAATCCTGGCCTGTACAAAAAATTTCTTGCCAAATTGCAGGGATTTCTCAAACCAAAGTACAAGAGGTTTATCAGAGTACTCAAATGTATCCATGTGAGGGACCAGAAGGCCAACCTGCAACATTAAACCTGTATGTGATAGAGGCACCCCTTAATCTAATAGGAAGGGACTTGTGCAATGGCAAACTCAGATATACATTCCACATTTTTCCTAGGGGCCACTGCTCATTTAACAAACAATGCAATTATTAAAATAACTTGGAAGAATGACGAGCCTATTTGGACAGAGCAGTGGCCTCTCATGAAAGAGAAATTACAGGCAGCTAAGGAGGTCTAAAATTTTTTAAACTGCCTAGTCTTTAATCATTCCACAATGGCACAGTGACAAATTAGACTTGATATTTGGACCACTACTTAGCACATCATCATGAACTCAGCCAGAGCCTGCCTCTGTAACGTTGGGCCTGGCCTGTGCTGGGCACAGCAGCTGCAGGGAAGTTTCTGTTCTCAGGGAGCAGACAGCTTTGGGAAAGTAACCATAGGCAGCTCTCATGGCGTGGAAAAGCCGTGCAGCACATTTTCCATTGGGGCTGCCTGGCTGCAGGGTGCAGGGCATGCAGTGGGAACAAAACCAAGAATCTACACTGGTCTGCTTGCTGATGGATCTGGTTGCACGCTCAAGCCAGCTCTGCATGTGAAACCAGGTTAAAAGCCCGGTGCCCCAGGGCCCCAGGAAAGACGTTGGGCTGCCTCACTTTTCCAAGTCTAAAACTGGGATGACGACCTAGGGCTTTTGGTGACAGAGTGTGGGGCTCTAACGCACGTGTTCCAGCTTTCTTGCGTGTTGAGCTTAGGTTTTGTGAGTGCATTGCTATTTGCCCCATGAAATCACGTGTACAACACTCTGCTTTGTAACTGGACTTGTATTATCTCTTTTTTCTGTTACCACCCACTTCATGTTAGCTGCATTGTTAGTTAGCTTATAATTAAATTAACCGTGAATCATTTTAGCAGCCTGTGAAGTGGTAACTAGTCCATTTTGTGGTCTTTTGACACACTGTTTTTATAATTTGCATCATTGGCTAATTAGTTGATATTTAAAATTCTTTGTCGACTACTCTGTGGTTTCATGCTTGATTTCTCTCTGAATATTTGTAAAAGAACAGTTCTATATGTTTTCCTTGCTGTTGGAGTTCTCTGACGGTGTGTCTGCTTTCATCATTGGTTTTGATTTCCTGTCTCATCCTGTTGTCTGCTTAGTCGCCATCAATCCAGACCCCGCTCCCCTATCCCGCCCCGTACCGAGGCTGTAGTTACCCATCCACCTCCCCTCCCCCATCCCCCCACTTGCTCTCGTCAAAGCGATGCTGTGGTCCACAGCGTGTGTCCCCTTAGTCGGGTTTGTGCTTTGTCTTCGTGTCTCATTAAATGGTGTTTTACCCCCATAGCAGTAAGTTGAATTGGTGTATCACTAATGCAGTTACAGGAGAAGGCAATGGCAACCCACTCCAGTACTCTTGCTTGGAAAATCCCATGGATGGAGGAACCCGGTAGGCTGCAGTTCATGGGATCGCAGAGAGTTGGACACGACTGAAGCGACTTAGCAGTAGCAGCAAGGAACGTATAGACACACAACTAGAATTCAAGCATATTGAGGAATCTTGTTCTCCTTGGAACTCTCCTATTTTTGCTATAAAAAAGAACTCTAACAAATGGCATCTCCTAACAGACCTTAGAAAAATTAATGCATCTATGAAACCTATGGGTGTGTTACAACCAGGAATCCCATCACCTACCACTATTCCTCAAAATAGGCACATTATTATTATTGATTTACAAGATTGCTTTCTTAATATATCTTTACACTCTTTAGACCGAGAGAGATTTGCTTTCTCTCTCCCTTATTCTAATCATATTGGACCTCATAAACGGTACCAATGGAATGTACTGCCACAAAGGATGATGAATTCTCCCACCATGTGTCAGTACTACGTAGCCAAAGCCCTTGAGTCTGTGAGAAAGTAATTTCCTAACTTTCTTGTTATTCACTATCAGATCAGATCAGATCAAATCAGTCGCTCAGTCGTGTCCGACTCTTTGCCACCCCATGTATCGCAGCACGCCAGGCCTCCCTGTTCATCACCAACTCCCGGAGTTCACTGAGACTCACGTCCATCAAGTCAGTGATGCCATCCATCCATCTCATCCTCTGTCGTCCCCTTCTCCTCTTGCCCCCAATCCCTCCCAGCATCAGAGTCTTCTCCAATGAGTCAACTCTTCACATGAGGTGGCCAAAGTACTGGAGTTATTCACTATATGGATGATATATTGTTTTCGGCTCCATCTATCTTAGAAATTCAACACGTGTTTGATATAGCTCAAGTATGCTTTAAAAACTCTGGAGTAATCATTGCCCCTGATAAAATCCAAACCTCTACACCTTACCATTACTTGGGGTTTGTTGTTAATAGATAATATATTACTCCCCAACTAACTCAGATCTGTACTGATAAATTATCAACCTTAAATGATTTTCAAAAGCTCTTAGGTGATATAAATTGGATTAGAACTTCTTCAGGCATTGCTAATTACCAACTGAATAACCTATTTAATACTTTCAAAGGAGATCCTGATTTAAATAGCCCGCATTCACTTTCTCAAGAGGCACGAGAGGAACTCTATTTGGTGCAAAATAAATTACCAAAACAATTTCCTACTCGCATCAAACTAGATTTACCTCTAGAATTGTTTATACTCCCCTCTCCTAATTCTCCCACAGGACTTCTTGCCCAACAAGAACACCCAGTAGACTGGATCTATACCCGTTATAGGGGAATAAAGTCACTTACACCCTACCTTGATTTAATTGCTCTGCTGCTGCTGCTAAGTCACTTCAGTCGTGTCCGACTCTGTGTGACTCCATAGATGGCAGCCAACCAGGCTCCCCCATCACTGGGATTCTCCAGGCAAGAACACTGGAGTGGGTGGCCATGTCCTTCTCCAATGCATTAAAGTGAAAAGTGAAAGTGAAATCGCTCAGTCGTGTCCGACTCTTAGCCACCCCGTGGACTGTAGCCTACCAGGCTCCTGCATCCATGGCATTTTCCAGGCAAGCGTACTGAAGTGGGGTGCTATTGCCTTCTCCGTTAATTGCTCTAATCATTATCAATGGAAGATATAGGACTAAAACTCTAATTGGCTCTGATCGTTATAAAGTTATAATATCTATCAATAAATCTCAGTTTGAGAACTCATTACAAACTTCTACTGATTTCCAAATAGCTTTTCTGGAATATTTTGGAGAAATTTCATTTCATTATCCTTCTGGTAAGCTGTGGAATTTCTTCAAAAATACTTAATTCATTATTTCTCGTATTATCAGCTCACAGCCTATACCACAGGCCAAGGTTCTATATATAGATGGGACTAAAAACGCCAATTTCAGTCTGAATTTGGCAATAAGGAGTTCATGATCTGAGCCACAGTCAGCTCCTGGTCTTGTTTTGGTTGACTGTATAGAGCTTCTCCATCTTTGGCTGCAAAGAATATAATCAATCTGATTTCGGTGTTGACCATCTGGTGATGTCCATGTGTAGAGGCTTCTCTTGTGTTGTTGGAAGAGGGTGTTTGCTATGACCAGTGCATTTTCTTGGCAAAACTCTATTAGTCTTTGCCCTGCTTCATTCCATATTCCAAGGCCAAATTTGCCTGTTACTCCAGGTGTTTCTTGACTTCCTACTTTTGCATTCCAGTCCCCTGTAATGAAAAGGACATTTTTTGGGGGTGTTAGTTCTAAAAGGTGTTGTAGGTCTTCATAGAACTGTTCAACTTCAGCTTCTTCAGCGTTACTGGTTGGGGCATAGACGTGGATTACTGTGATACTGAATGGTTTGCCTTGGAAACGAACAGAGATCATTCTGTCATTTTTGAGATTGCATCCAAGTACTGCATTTCAGACTCTTTTGTTGACCATGATGGCTACTCCATTTCTTTCAAGGTATTCCTGCCCGCAGTAGTAGATATAATGGTCATATGAATTAAATTCACGCGTTCCAGTCCATTTGAGTTCGCTGATTCCTAGAATGTCAAGTTTCAACTCTTGCCATCTCCTGTTTGACCACTTCCAATTTGCCTTGATTCAGGGACCTGACATTCCAGGCTCCTATGCAGTCTTGCTCTTTACAGCATTGCACCTTGCTTCTATCATCAGTCACATCCATAACTGGGTATTGGTTTTGCTTTGGCTCCATCCCTTCATTCTTTCTGGAGTTATTTCTCCACTGATCTCCAGTAGCATATTGGGCACATACTGACCTGGGGAGTTCCTCTGATGGTGGGAGGGATTGGGGGCAGGAGGAGAAGGGGACGACAGAGGATGAGATGGCTGGATGGCATCACTGACTTGATGGACATGAGTCTGAGTGAACTTTGGGAGTTGTTGATGGACAGGGAGGCCTGGCGTGCTGCGATTCATCGGGTCGCAAAGAGTCAGACACGACTGAGTGACTGAACTGAACTGAAAAACACCAAAGCTTCATTCTGGTGTCTTAAAGAATTTAAAGTCTTTTATCCTGAATTTCATTCTGCTCAACAAAAGGAATTATATTCTCTTATTGAAGTTATTTGCTTACATCCTTACCCCATTAATATAGTCTCTGATTCTCTATATATTTTTGTATTAAAAAAATATACAAACCTCTAGCATAAACTCCAATCAACCTATTATTCAGCAACTCTTTTTCAAACTACAATCTGTTGTTAGAAACTGCAGTTCTCCCATTTATATTAAACATATTCGAGCACATTCTTGTTTTCCTGGCCCCATGACTTATGGTAATGGGCAAGCTGATAAACTGGTTTCCCTTGCTACTCCAGAGGAACAGCATATTTGTTGCATAACCATGCTGGCTCCTTACACCAGCTACGGAAAATCCCATACCACCAGGCTAAATAAATTATTAGTAATTGCTCTACTTGTACACCTCTACAACTTTGACCCATCGCACAAGGTATTAATCCTCGTGGTCTGCAACCTAATGAACTATGGCAAATGGATGTAACTCATTGCCCTGAACTTTCTCCGTCTTCTTTCTGGCATGTCTGTATGGACACTAATTCTTCTTTTATTTGATCCACACCTCTTTGTGGTGAGGCTACACTACACGTTATAACTCACTCATTAGCTTGTTTTGCTGTGATGGGAACTGCTGCTGCTGCTAAGTCGCTTCAGTTGTGTCCAACTCTGTGCGACTCCATAGACGGCAGCCCACCAGGCTCCCCTGTCCTTGGAATTCTCCAGGCAAGAGTACTGGAGTGGGCTGCCATTTCCTTCTCCAATGCATGAAAGTGAAAAGTGAATATAACTCACGTATTAGCTTGTTTTGCTGTAATGGGAACTCCTAGTTCTATAAAAACAGACAATGGTCCTGCCTATATTTCTAGACGCTTTAAACAATCTTTACAATCTTTTTCTATTAAACATATCACAGGTATTCCTTATAATCCACAGGCACAAGGCATAGTCGAACGAGCACATCACACACTAAAGTTGCAAATAAAAAAGTTAAAAAGGGGGCATACACAGCAACACTACTATCTTCCTTATTTAAAGCAGACTTTACTAGATTCCAATATAAGATATTTTCTAAACCTGTAACTATTGTTAATACAGCTTTATTTGTTTTAAATTTTTAAAACTTACCACAGGGAAATATTTTAATGAGGGCAGAAAAGCATTTCGAGGAATTGAAGGACACTTCTCTTCCTCTGCCCATTTGGTACCAAGACGGGTTAATGAAAAAATGGAAATTGGGGAAACTAATCTTATAGAGAAGGGATACGCTTGTATTTCCCCAGACGGATCCAACGAACTCACATGGCTTCCTACTCGGAAGATTCGAAGCAAGGGGGCCTCCAGCCTTCAAAATGGAGATGGGACAACAAGGACCTCAGGAGGAAGAAATTCCAATACGGGCCATGGCGGCTCTAAAGATCTCCAGGAAGCACGGTCCTCAGTGGCATCACCTTTATGATCTCCCTACTTGGGGACAAATAAAAACTCTTACTTAATCAAGCTGAAAATTTGGTCTCTCAACAAGGAATACCTTGGAGTCCTGAATACATTCTCCTGGCAATGCTCAGTCTTTTGGCCTGTACCTCCAATGGCACCCCACGCCAGTACTCTTGCCTGGAAAATCCCATGGATGGAGAAGTCTGGTTGGCTGCAGTCCATGGGGTCGCTAAGAGTCGGACACGACTGAGCGACTGCACTTTCACATTTCACTTTCATGCACTGGAGAAGGAAATGGCAACTCACTCCAGTGTTCTTGCCTGGAGAATCCCAGGGACGACAGAGCCTGGTGGGCTGTCGTCTCTGGGGTCGCACAGAGTCGGACACGACTGAAGCCACTTAGTTTTAGCTAGCTTTAGCTTTCCCCTTGCTCGAACTCTCACTAATCAAATTTACATACCCAACCCCCCTGTATTGCAGGTCCTAGAATGGACGGAGAAAAGACCGATCTTATCAACCAATGATTCCACCCCTATGCCCCCTCCCTGGAACATGAAAGGGCCCTCACACCCTGGGGGGATGGAAAACTAATTAACATCTCTTTAGGCTCTGAAGTCCTTCCCTAGTGCACAGGCCCAGCAGAATTGTGCATAAACATTAGCCGACAAACTTGGGCTTTCGCCCTGCCTCCCAAAAAGGACATTTGGATGTGGCTTGGATTATTTACTGATCTGATCTGATCTGGATTATTTACTGCCCTGTCTTTGTCTGTGAACCATGTTTATACTACTGAGACTTTAGGGAAAGTGTTAGGGAAAGAACAAAGAACATTATGCAAAGGGTTTACTTATAAGAACTTTACATATACTCCCGTTCGTTGGGACTAATGTCAAGCCAAATCAGTAAAATTAATGTTTATGGCTAATCACATAATTGTGGATTGGGGACCCCATGGTATGTGGTTCTCTAACTGCTCAGAAGAGGTTAATAGCACGGTGTGTGACTATGTTATGCAAGTGACATGGAAGGTCACTGACACTACTATGGAACATTACCTTGGCAAAGGACTTCTTGGGTGACTTGACGGTGGATTAGCCCCACTTCGTCCTAGGAGAGTCCTCAATAAACAGAGTGGGCCGGAACAATGACACATTTGGAAACTTGCTGCGAGCACAGAACTTGGAATTTGGACCGGACATTTCACAGGGACCAGTCGTGGTCATAGTAACTACTTCTTTCGCTATAATCAGTCATACTTTATACAGGCCTGTGTCCCACTTCCTTTTGTTATAGCTGTAGGCAATTTACAATTTAATAAGACTGTATGTTCTGTAATGTGTATTAATTGCAAATTATATACTTGTCTTAAGTCCTCTATCTCTTTAAGAAATGATTCCCTTTTGATTCTTCCATCTCGACGTAATTTGTGGTTACCAGTAAATCTCCAGCGACCCTGGGAAGAAGGTCCCATGGCTGGACTTGTTTCCAGATTCCTTCAATTTTGTGTTACTCCATTTCAATCATAGTGCCTACAACTAGGAACAAATCAAATTTCATTTTACAAATATAATAAAATACGGGGAATTGTCAGTAAGCATTTAACAGGAGGCTTCCTGTGTGCTGTTTGGGATCTGTGATAAATCCTCTGTCCCTTATTCAGTTCAGTTCAGTCGCTCAGTCGTGTCCGACTCTTTGCGACCCCATGAATTGCAGCACGCCAGGCCTCCCTGTCCATCACCAACTCCCAGAATTCACCCAGATTCATGTCCATCAAGTCAGTGATGCCATTCTGCCATCTCATCCTCTGTCGTCCCCTTGTGCTCCTGCCCCCAATCCCTCCCAGCATCAGAGTCTTTTCCTGAATATTCAGGAATTATGCATTTCGTTCGTTAGTTTTTCCATAAGGTGATCAGATCAGATCAGATCAGATCAGTTGCTCAGTCGTGTCCGACACTTTGCAACCCCATGAACTGCAGCACGCCAGGCCTCCCTGTCCATTACCAACTCCCGGAGGTCACTCAGACTCATATTCATCGAGTCAGTGATGCCATCCAGCCATCTCATCCTCTGTCGTCCCCTTCTTCTCCTGCCCCCAATCCCTCCCAGCATCAGAGTCTTCTCCAATGAGTCAACTCTTCGCATGAGGTGGCCAAAATATTGGAGTTTCAGCTTTAGCATCATTCCTTCCAAAGAAATCCCAGGGTTGATCTCTTTCAGAATGGACTGGTTGGATCTCCTTGCATAAGGTGATAAGTAACTATTTATGACGGTGATAAGTAACTATTTATGACCCTCTTCCTTTTTATGGTCGGGAAGATACTCTGGAGAAGGAAATTCTCCAGTATTCTTGCCTGGAGAATCCCATGGATGGTAGCAAAGAGTCGGACACAACTGTGCAACTTCACTTTCACTTTCCTTTTTATGAACCATACAGTAAAAGTGATTATTTACAACTCTCTCTCTTTCATATGAATGACCTCTTGTTTCCTTGATAACTTGTAAGTTTTCATTTTATCTCTGCTGAAAACAGCTATCTTGTAAGACAGTAGAAATACCCACACAATGTTGAATAAAACACCTTTGCTCCACCAGGGCTTTGGTTCCAATGCCTTTCTCTCTCTCTCTCTCTCTCTCTCCAGACTAGTTCTCTGGAGCACAGAGACCCGTTGTGCTCACTCTCCTGCCCGGGCTTCTAAGACCCTCTCAAGGAGGTGCCCTGTGCCTTCACCCCCGAGAGGGTGCCAGATGCCTTCGTGAGCGATGCAAGCCCTGTCAAAGGACTTAATTGGTTTTCTGCATAAACCAAGGAATATCAGCCTCTTTCTCTCTTTTACTTTCTTATTGTTGACTCCGGACTACCAGGTTCCGGTCCATTAAAGGACCTCAACATGTTACTCATTTGATAATATTGCCCATGTAATTTAACTTACAAAATGAACCTAATTAGCTTAATATCTCTCTTTGTCCAGTTTCAGGGGCCCTTTCAAGCATCCCAGAGTTAGTTAGGGGTCAAGAAGACTTCATTAGAATTTGATTTAGGAAGTTTTGTTGAAAATATCAAAAGGGGTTCAAACACTAAATCAGATAGTATCATAGATCAGTGTGAAACAATGGTTATTCACTTTGCCAACGGTGGTGGATGGTCACTTAGCTTGCTGATATGTTGCGATGAGCATATACTGAGGCTCAGGGTCTAGTGGAAGTCAACTCTGCCATCTTGGCCTTAGTTGGTTCTATCAGGTGAGTGTATGCTCCTCGGTTCTGTCTCATCACAACAAAGATTTGGAGTGATGGACATTAAAGCCCCCTAGGCGTGTCACAGCTCTCAGGCCTTGGAGAGACCGTGTTATAGCTCTCAGGTCTTGAACAGACTGTGTTATAGCTCTTAGACAAATCAGTGTTACAACTCAGTGTTACAGCTGTATTTTATTTAGAAGATAGCAAGAAAATCCATCTTTGAGGTGTGAGGGCACATTGATCCAAAGACATGAAGAGATGAGCACCCCAGCATGTGGGAGAGAGCGAGAGAGCTAGCTTTGGCTCCTCTTTCAATATATCTTTTTCCTGTGCCTGTCCTGTGTAAATTGGGCCAGTCAGGAGTGGTGTTTGTTTTACCCGAGGTCCTCACTCCGGTCCTCAGACCTTCTTTTGTTCTATTTTTGAGGGCTTTTCTGTTTCTTATCTTTTAGACACCGCCATTCTGGACTCCTTTTCCCTATTCTAACTACCTAACATTACGCGCTCAAGAGATGGAAGGCCCAGTTCTTTGGGAATAGGGGCGTCGAGGTCTTTCTGGCTACTTCCTGCTGAACTGGGACGGCGAGCAGTATTGGGCCTCCCCCTCTTGCTAGTCTCAAGCCTCAGAGTCCTTATAGCGGTGTCCATCTAGATCAGATCAGATCAGATCAGATCAGTCGCTCAGTCATGTCCGACTCTTTGCGACCCCATGAACTGCCGCACGCCAGGCCTCCCTGTCCATCACCAACTCCCGGAGGTCACCCAGACTCACATGCATCGAGTAAGTGATGCCATCCAGCCATCTCATCCTCTGTCATCCCCTTCTCCTCCTGCCCCCAATCCCTCCCAGCATCAGAGTCTTCTCCAATGAGTCAACTCTTCGCATGAGGTGGCCAAAATACTGGAGTTTCAGCTTTAGCATCATTCCTTCCAAAGAAATCCCAGGGCTGATCTCCTTCAGAATGGACTGGTTGGATCTCCTTGCAGTCCAAGGGACTCTCAAGAGTCTTCTCCAACACTACAGTTCAAAAGCATCAATTCTTCGGCGCTCAGCCTTCTTTACAGTCCAGCTCTCACATCCATACATGACCACAGGAAAGACCATAGCCTTGACTAAGGGTGAGGGATATTTTCCATGGTTGGCTGTAGTTTTATATCTTTGTTGAACTGGCACTGCATGTTGTAGCTGGTTGACCTGGGAAGAGAAAAAAACAGGTTAGACAATTGACAGTACATGGAACAATCATAAGCATCATCAATATGGCATAACATGGACTAGCAGGGGTATTAGTCAATTTTAAATTCACATGGCCAGGATGGCTCAAGTCCCTCCTTGTTTAGGGATCAGAAGATCTATCTCCTGTCTGTTTTGGAGTACAGTCTCTACCAAGCTGTGTTGGCTCTTTAGAGCTATCCTGAGAAATCTTATCCTCAGAAACCAGATTTTGGGGTGTTCATTAGAATGGCACTCATTGGTAGTCCTGAATAGGTATCTGAGACCTCCCAGGGGCTCACAGGTGTATTGAGTGTCCTCTTCTGTGTTTTTCCACAGCTTGACTCATGAATAGTGAATCCAGGAGTCATGTCCTGGTATCTTGACTCCTGTGGGGGTAGAAAGTATTACAGGGTAGGGGCCCTTCCATGTGGGCTGGAGTTGAGCCTTTGGGGACCCATCTTTCCAGACTTTAATTAGGACTTGAGTCCCTGGAGCATATAGTAGTGACTCCTTAGAATCTTTTGGGTCCTGGTTCATAGCCCACAAGCATATATCCTGTTGGAGTTGCCCAGTGGCCATGGTATAAGGGTGAGGATCTGAACCTCTGGATCTAGGAAGAGGTCATTGACATAAACAAAAGGTGCCCGATACAGCATCTCATAAGGACTAAGACCAACCTGTTTCTTAGGGGCAATATGGGTGCAGAGGAGAGGTATTGGTAAAGCCTCCTTCCATCCCAGGGAGGTCTCCTGGGTTATCTTTTTTTATCACTGATTTTAAGAATTGATCGGCTCTTTCTACTTTTCCCGAAGATAGAGGCCTCCAGGCACAATGGAGATAATAAGTAATGCCCAATGCTTTAGAGACCCCTTGGGTGACCTTAGAAGTAAATGATGTCCCATTGTCACTTTGTAATGACCTGGGCAGACCAAATCTTGGAAAGATTTCATGGAACAGTTTTTTTTTTACCACCTCCTCAGCCTTCTCAGTCCAGGTGGGAAAGCCTTCAATCCATCTTGTGATTGTCTCTATCATGACTAATAGGTATTTATTCCCTTGAGAAACTGGCATCTGGGTGAAGTCCATCTGCCAGTCTTCTCCTGGGTAGGCCCCACTTTGTTGGATGGGCTGGGCCAGCTGGGGTCTTTGAGCTCCTTGGGGTTTGTTTAATTGGCAAGTGGGACAAGAGGAAACCAGATAGTTGTTTGGAGGCCTGTTTTTCTGAAGGACCTTTCCAGTAAAGTTTTGGAGGGCCTCTTTTAGCCTTTCACTGGGCAAAGAGTGTTCAAACCATGACAAGTCTCCTAAAACGGCTTGCTACAAATGCCATCAAGTGAGACATTGGGTGGCACTCTGCCCTCAGGACCCAAGAGCCTCAGGGTCAAGCCCCAAGCCTACCCTCATGATGGTCCAAGAGGACTGAAGCGGCCCACTCCAGCCGGCCTGCCTGTCACAGATAACCATCACTGGGCTGGAGCCAAGGGTGCAACTGTATGTGGCAGGTAGGTCCGAGAATTTCTTGACACAGGGGCTACCTATTCTGTCTTGATCTCCTACTCCGGAGCCTTCTCCTCTCAAAGCGGTACCATTGGGGGTGCTATAGGAAAAACAACTACTAAAAGATTCACCCAAGCACTTCTTTGTTGCTGGGATGGACAAATATTTTCCCACCAGTTTCTGGTGGTCCCTGAGTGTACTACTCCCTTAATGGGAAGAGACACACTCACTAAACTGGGGACCACACTTGTGATGGGAAGCTTTTCAGCTCCTAGAGCCCTACAGCTCCTGGTTACTACTGAAGAACCCATAACACTTCCAATAGAGAGGGAACAAAAACTATGGGAAGACAAAATTGACCCTCAGGTGTGGGACCAGGGGATTCTTGGACGAGCCCACCAAGCTGAACAGGTCATTACTGTCCTCCGAGATCCCACTTGGTTTCCTAACCGGAAACAATATCCGTTCAAAAGAGAGGCTTGGGAGGGACTACAGCCTTTAATAAATACATTCCTTGCTTGTGGGCTACTGGTCCCCACCAGTTCGCCATGTAACACCCCAATCCTCTCAGTAAAGAAAAAGGACGGAACCCGGTGAATGGTTGAAGATCTCCAGACCATAAAGGAAGCTGTAGTTCCCCTCCATCCCACAGTACCCAATCCCTATGTAATCTTGGGAGGAATCCCAGCCAGTGCCAAGTGGTTTACAGTCTTGGATCTCAAAGATGCATTTTTTTTGGCATACTACTGGCTAAAGAATCCCTATATCTTTTTGCCTTTGTGTGGGAGGTCCCAGGAGAAAAACACCAACAGATGACTTGGACAGTATTACTTCAGGGGTTCAGAGATAGCCCCCATTTGTTTGGACAGGACCTTAGCTGTGATCTCTTAGATCTGGACCTGGGACCTAATGGGAAAATATTACAGTTCTAACCACGTTTCATCATATCCTATGGCTATGTCATTCTTTTAAAGGTCGTGTTCTGCTCCCTTTCCTCCTATTCCATTCCTCCCATACCCTTTTGTGAAGCAGAGGGGCGATGGTCCATCTTCTATAACTGCTTCAAGGCTGGGTAGGGACATCGACCCTGCCTGTCAGGGAGTAAAAATTTCTGGATTCCTGATCTAGGGGCCCCAGGGGCAGGACAGCTCCTTGTTTTTATCTGCATGGGCCAGAATCCCTGCCCAGTCACCATCCAGCGTGTGGAACTATTGTAACTGCTTCCACAGTCTTTCTGTGAATCTCCTTGATGATGAAGCATCAAGGGTACAAAGTACCTTGATAGCATCAGGGTACAAAAGTATCTATAGATACTTCAGAGGAATGGTTAAACATCTGATTACAGTGTAATCAATAAAGAAACTTGGTTACAGTAACCAGAATGACAAATGATGACATTTAACTTAACATACCAAATTCATTGTTGTTTTTCAGTCACTACGTTGTGTCTGACTCTGCAACCCCTGGATTGTAGCACACCAGGCTCCTCTGTCTTCCACTTTCTCCCAGAGTCTGTTCAAATTCATGTCCATTGAGTCAGTGATGCTATCTAACCATGTCATCCTCTGCTGCCCCTTTCTCCTTTTGCCTTCAATGTTTCCCAGCATCAGGGTCTTTTCCAATGAGTCGGCTCTTTGAATCAGGTGGCCAAAGTACTGGAGCTTCAGCTTCAGCAACCGATCCTTTCAATGAATATTCAGGGTTGACGCCTACAGATTTTTCTTTAAGATACCTTGGGGAAGCTCTCAAGTATTTCAAGGTTGGCTGGAAATCAAAAGAACTTGAATTAAAACTTGATATTTGGAGAGCTTGTCCAAAGGTTTTAAAATACTTGGTCAAATAAGATCTTCAGGCACTGTGAGACAGTATTTATTCCTCAACCAAAGTAACAAGAGATCTCAAAAGCAAATGCAAATCATTTAAAGGCAAAGAAACACACAGTCTGTTGTCAAAAGCAGCACTTCAAGAATACTTTGGAAGGATAAAACAAATCCAGTCTTGTTCTGGCCCATTTCTAACAAAATCCATTCACCCACTAAATTCATTTCAATCTTAGAAAATTGTGATCATGCATAACTCTTTTCAATACTTTTGCATTTCTCACACATTCTCCTACTGAAAACGCATAGCTTACTTTTCTTAACAAGTTTTTTCCACATTGAGTTACTTTTTTTGTTGAATATTTTGTAACAGATAGAATAAGATCTTTTTTGACCTCTAGTAAAACTAAGTAGAACAGAAAAAATACACTTCACATGGATGACTCTGAAGACATGTCTATACTAATTAGATCAACACATAAACATTAATACCATGTGTTAATTTAATACAGAATATTTCCTAGTTCACATGAACTTGAAATTCATTTAGCTTAATTTCCTAGTGGTTCGGCTGGTAAAGAATCTGTCTGAAATGTGTGAGACCTGGGTTCAATCCCTAGCTTGGGAAGATCTCCTGGAGAAGGACCAAGCTACCCACTCCATGATTCTGGCCTGGAGACTCCCATGGACTGTATGGTCCATGGGGTCACCAAGAGTCCAACACGTCTGAGCAACTTTCACTTTCACTTCAATTTCTCTTGTATTTAGAATTGTTTGATTAGTAAGCACTTCCTTTTCTTTAAGCCAATTAAATTTAGCTCATTTATGAATTAACCTCTGCAATATTATCTAAAGAAAAAGACACATACTGAGACATACATATATCCAGACAGACAGAATGAGAGATCTAGCTTCATTTTCTAAACTTAGTCATGAAAATCAGGTATCATAAAATTCACTAGTTTATAAATAGCAGTCGGAATAGGTAAAAATTTTAAAGGCTTCTTCCTATTTTTCTCTGTCTCAGGAATTAGAGATGGTCTAAGTAAGTGTCTCTGAGAGCCCTAGGCTCAAGGCACAGGAAGGGAAAATCAAGTTCTCTACGTAGGACTTGTTCCCTCAGAGTCAGAATTCTCAAAAGATGTTTGATTAAGCTTGCTTTTACTAACTGTATATGCAAAAAGAACCGGTTTTGGAATTTGTTTTTTAAGAGTTTTGCCTAAATTAACTTTCTCTGGAACTTAAACAACACAGTGCCCACACAATGTTATCCCACTTCACAAGGCAGAATGGCCATCACAGATCACAAGGCAGAACACAAAGTGTGGAATACACACAGGCCTGGCCGTCCTATCAGATCCTCCCTTAAATACAAGATTGAAGTCTCTGACAAAACCTCCTACTGAGACACAGAACTTCAGATCTGAGTGCTAACAGAGTAAATGGAAGTATCTCAGGCCTTCAAAGAGTTCAAAGGGAGGAAAAGAGGCCAGGTTGAAAGAAGGGAAGAAGGGGAGACAAAAGGGGTGGCCTTACAGATGTTTCTTGACACCTGCAAATGCCCAGGTGTTACAGGACTTTCCCTCAGCTTCTAGGAAGGGAGGACAGGAACTCGGCCCTGCCAGAGACCAGATACCAGACCAGAACCAGAATTCAAGTTCTCTGCCCACCGGAGGTGATCAGGCTCCCACACTCAGATCAAGCTGAGGCCCTTCAGACCGACTCCTGTATCCAGGACCAGGACAGAAGAAAAAAGGGTAGGATAGGAGAGGTTGAAAAGAGGAAAGAAAGAGGGAAGAAGAAAGAAAGAGGGATGGGGAAAGAAGTCATTTTCTTTTTCCTTACCTGGTCAGGACACTCTGGCCATTTGTCTGCGTCAGGAGGAATCAGGGACAAAAGGTTCCAGTTACGGCCACTGGATCTGGCTCATTGGTGGGCGCGCTGGTCACCATGTACCCCCAAGTGGTTAGGATGTCAGCTGTAATGAAGAAGAGGTCCCACAAGAGTTGACATTTGAGGCAGTCCTCCTTCCAGGGCCCAAGAGTGGGCTCTTGTCTAACCCTTAGAAATGAATCGTAGGAGGAGACCCACATGCGGACAAAGCAAGGGTTTTTCTTGGGAAGGGGCACCCAGGGGGCGAGCAGTGGGGAAAGGGAACCCAGGAGAACTGTTCTGCCACATGGTTCAAGTTCTCAAGTTTCATGGCAATAGGATTAGTTTCTGGGTTGTCTCTGGCCAATCATTCGGACTTAGGGTCCTTCCTGGTGGTGCGAACATTGCTCAGCCAAGATGGATTCCAGTGAGGAGGAATCTGGGAGGCGGCTAGGGCATATGAACCGGTGTCTCCCCTTTTGACCTTTCCTGAATTCTTCCAGTTGGTAGTATCTTGTTAGTTCCACATTTCTTACCAGGACTTCCTGTTTTGAAATACATATGCAAATAGTTACTATGGTGTCTGGCCAGGGTAGGCAGTTTCAGTCTCTGTTTTCCCTAACACCTCAAGGGCATGACAAAGCTTAACTTCAAGTTTTTCCTAAGAATATTAGAATGTTTCTGTTCTCTCAAGGTCAGTGTTCTTGAAAAAAAAAAAAAAGTATTTTATCAAGCCAGATTCTCTAACTGCACATGCAAAAAGGGGCAGTTTTGGAATTTCAAGAGTTTCATCCCGATCAATTTTGTCCAGCATCTAAAGAATATCGTGACCACATGATGTTAAAATATCTTTTCCTTAGCTACAGGTTTATAACTACAGGTCGACCAGTCAGCCAAAATTTTTCTTAGGAGGCTGTCCAATGGAACCAAAGAAGCACTTTCCAATTTTGATCAGACATGAGTGAACCAAATACAAACCAGACCTCACCAGCTGATGAAAGCCCATAGCAGGGGGAGAAAAACTGAAAGCATAAAGCTCAGAGTGGCTGCTTCCAATTCCTGCTCAGCCTGTGATTTTTGTCCAAGTGGCACCTTACACGTGGAATTTCCAAAATGAAATACCCAGATGGAAGCTGAATGTTCCCCAGATGGAATCAGAAGTTCCTCAGATGCACATGTTGAAGGTGAAGCTGGTTACCTCAGGTTGGGACTTGAAGTCCTGTGCTGGAACTCGAACCCAGCCAAAACCCATGGTCTTCCAGCTGAGATCACAGACCTGGTTTCAAGACATCAGGAAGCTAGGGTTCTTGATGTCTCATCACAGAACGAATCCAGTGAGAGATAAAGTGATAGGTAAGTAGTGGATTTATTCATGGAGCAACACTCCCCACAGACAGAGTGTGAGCCATTACAGAGGGTGAGCACAACGGACTGGAAATGTGGTGTGGTTAGTTTCTATGGGCTGGGTCATTTCATAGACTACTAAGTGGGAGGATTATTCCAACAGTTTTGAGGAAGGAGAGGGGATTTCCAGGAGTTGGACCACGGCCTCATTTTTGGTCTTTGATATTTGACCTCAGAACTGTCATGGCACCTTTGAGTGTGCCATTTAGCTTGCTGATGTGTTACAATGATTTATATCAAGGATCAAGGTCTAGTCAAGTTGACTTGTCGGCCATCTTGGACCCGTTTGATTTTAATTCGTTTATGGTGTGCCCTCGGGATATGTCAAAGGTTGTGACCTGCCCTTTCCCCTCCTGTTTCAAAGGAACCTCAGAATATTCACCTGGGGACTTACCCAGATGCTGGCCAAGGTGTCTCCATGTTCCCGATTCTTTCTCCTTCCTCCAAATAATTCTTTGGAGCAGAAAACTTCAGGCTGACATAGGCTGGAGAAAGAAAGAAACTTCTTTAAGGTGAAGGTGTCCTCCCCAGCTTCTAGGGTGGTCCTCCTTCACCCTCCACTTCTGACTCAGATCCCCCACTGCCTGGATGCAGTACCTGGTATGACTGGAGCTCAGCCTTCTTGACAAGGGTCCCAGGCCACCTGGCCTCTGAAGGAATCTTCCAACACTCTGTCTTCTCAAAAGAGCCTGGCATGGAGGAATGACCTCGGAGAGTCTGATCAAGCCAGGGGACCCCCGTGGGGCTGCCCCTAAGTCAACCCCACACTGACTCCCCAATTTGTTGCCAAAATCCGGCCTCTGTACAGTGGTGCAGGATGAAACCTTTAAGGACGAGTTGGGTGACGTAGAAAGAAATTACTTTACTGTTTGACCAGGCAAAAGGGGCCACAGCAGGCAATGCCTTAAGACTGTATGTCCCAGCCTGGTGGTGGTAGTGAGGAGTCTCACAGTGTTTACGGAGCCGTAGTTGGTGGTGAGGTAATGAAGAGGCAGCGTCATCAACCTTCTGCTTCCAAATGGTCTGGGTTGACTTGCTTGTGGGCAACATACAGTTAACTTCCTCCACCTGGTAGGGGTTTGAGTATCTGCTAAACAGTCCACATATAAGGCACAGAACAATATCTATAGACTGGAGGAAGAACTAAATAAAGGTCCTTGACTTTGTCTAATGGCTGAAGTATTATTATTTTGGCTTGTTTGACTGTTTTCCTTTTCTTTCTGCATTTTCTCACTTCTCTGATTAAATTTATTCTTTAAAAATTTTTTTACTTTTTATTTTCTGGCCGCGTCACACGGCAAGTAGGATTCTTGTTGCCCAAGCAAAGATCAAACCTGCGTTGCCTTTAGTGGAAGTTCAGAGTCTTCACTCACTGGACTCCCAAGGAAGTCCCCAAGTTCATTCTTTGACGGAAGTTTTTCTACAGACAAAAAGCAGGCGGAAGACTCGGCTGGGGCTTTATTGTGGGAAAGCCTCCTAGGGTCCTGCCTGGTCACCATCTGGCCCTTCCCCTGCTCTGCGCCTGGGTGGAGTCTCAGTCAGCACAGAACCAGGCAGAAGACGACACGACAGTTTGGTAATACTTTATCTGCAGGGTCAAGTCTATTCATTGCCGGGAAGGCACATTCGGTATCTTGCTTATAACAGCAAAAGTTCGATTTCTAAATGTTTGCCAGTGTTGGAGGAAATCGCAGTTTAGCGGCCACCACAGGAAGCCAGGCTGGTAATCCGTGTCTCCTGAAACCTGTTATCATGTTAGGGATGTCTTCCCAGTTTTAAATCAGTCCTCTCTCTTAGACAGAGGAGTCGGTATTTATAATCAATAAGGATATCGAAATCTCTACTGTTAACTTCCCTCAATGATGCGGCTTCTTTAACAATAATATACCACGTCATCTTCTAAGATTTCGCAAACATAGCATAGATTCTGAACAAATATGTAAAAAGAAATTAAACCGTAACGGCTTCTGCTGTTTGGCGACCAAACATCTGTTTAAAGATGTATATGATATTGTTTTATGAACAATTCACGTTTAACGAGTTGCTATCTTGTGTAGTACAAATATCAGCATCCCTTGGACTGGGCAACCCAACAGTTCAAGAGTTTCAGGGCTTGTTTCGTTCCATATATCATTAATTTATTTATGAGAAACCCACGGAAAATATATATTATGCATACAAACATGATATATATATCTACTATATATTGATGACATATATTATGTAATATGATATATGTCATGTATGTTATATACGTGTGTGTGTGTGTGCTCAGTCGCGTCCAACTGTGACCCCATAGACTATATAGCCGGTTAGGTTCCTCTGTCCATGGAATTTTCCAGGCAAGAATACTGGAGTGGGTTGTCATTTCCTACTCCAGGGGATCTTCGTGACCCAGAGATTGAACCTGCATTCCTTGCATCTCCTGTTTTGGCAGGTGGATTCTTTACTACTGTGTCACCTGGGAAGCCCCATATATATATTTTATATATATATATATTTTTAGTATACATATTATTATAATATATACCAGACACTGGTGTGTACTGCTATATGTATATTGCTTTGACTTTCATTTTCTTTTCCATTAAGAGTTTGGTTCTTTTCCTTCCTTTAAAAAAGTTTCTCCTGGGGTATAGTTGATTTACAGTGTTGTGTTAGTTATACAGCAAAGTGAGTCAGTTATCCGTATATCCACTCTTTTCTCGATTCTTTTCCCATATAGGTCATTACAGAGTACTGAGTAGAGTTCCCTGTGCTATACAGAAGGTCCTTAGTCCGCATCTATTTTATATATAGTAGTGTGTACGTGTCAACCTCAGTCTTCCAGTTTATCCCTCCCCTCCTTACCCCAGGTAACCAGCAGATTGCTTTCCACATCTATAATTTTATTTGTTTTGTAGATAAGTTCATTTGTATCCTTTTTTCATTTCTCAGTTGGTGTGCTTTAGATGCTTTTGGTTAGATAAGAGAGGAAACGTAATCTATTAAGTGGGAGAAAACAGTGGCAAATACTATATGGTATGACTTATATCAGAAATCTAACAAAATACCACAAACTAGTATATGTAACAAAAAAGGGAATGTCCATGTCTGGGCTTCAAATACGCTTTCACTGAGCTTCGAAGGGGCTGAGATGTGTGAGGGAGTGACACTACCTGAGACCACAGTGGAGGCTGAAGAGGAGCCAGAGCCAATGGAGGGGAGGGGAACGCGGGCAGAAGAATCTAGAACACGAGGGCACAGGATGAGTAAGAATGAGGAAGACTAGTAGGCAGACCCCAAAAGGATGTAGAAAAGCCGGGAAGCGTGGACGAATTTAGGGGGCAGGAAAAGAACAGCGGGTTACTGCCCTCGGGGAAGGGGAGGGAAGGGAAAGTGGGCCTGAGGGCGGGACTGCTTGTGCAGTTTCAGTTCTTGAGGCAAAAAGAGGCCTCAGTCACATCTCCCGCTGTTGGAACTTCCAGCCTCCAGGCGCCCCCTGGGAGCACAGAGCATGTTGGGGTCCACACCGTTCACACTTCCCTTCTCAGAACAGTCCTTACACTTTGAGGGCTCCTCGGTGGCGTGGAGCTTCTCCTTCCCTCTGTTCTCACACAATTCTCTCCCTTGCCTGGGCCCTGCTCTCCCCTGACTCCTCTCAAGACCCCATGGCTCCCTGCCCTCCCCTCAGGTCGGGATCAGCCCGCCCCAAACTCCCAAGTTGGTACCCACAGGGCAGATGCCCCTTAAAGGTTCATCTGGCAGACCCCCTCTGTTGACCAGATCCCCAGACAGAGTGGGCCACTTCCTGGCCAGCCAAATGCCCTTCCCCAGCAGACTGGATGACCCTGCTGAGTCAGAGCATCCAGTCCAGGACATCACAGAAAAACCATTCTTCCAGGGAGAGGTCTTCTGGCTACATGGGGCCATCCGCATTCAGCCTTGAGGAGGAGGGAAAAGGAAACACACTACTCTGGGAGTACCAACTCCAGTCTGGGAGGAAGCCCAGAAACCCTTTTGTAACCTCTGCCCAGCAGTAACCTAATAAAGCCAGTGTTTCTCAAAGACGCGGAAGAAATGAAAAGCCTCCCTCCTCCCACAGATAACCCCAAACATAGTTCACAAAGATAGTATAGATCCCAAATGCATATAGAAATTAAGCCACAATCACTTCTGTTAGTTGATTATCCATCTTTTCAAATATACATACGCTCTTATTTTTAAAAAATTTCACGACTATCCAGTTGCATACCACCGAAGCTAACTTGTGTAGTACATACGTCAATATCCCTCTGATTGCGCATGAGATCAAACAGGAAAAGGGCATCAGGGATTGCTCCTTTCCACATCTTCTTATAATAACTTTTATACATTTTGTTACCGTCTGTGTGAGAAATTCAGCCACCACCCGCTCTGGGACTTCCAAGACCTTGGCCATGATCAGCGAAACAAGTGAATCCTCTCTGGCTTCTTCCTGCTGGACAGGAGGAGTCAGTATTTATAATTAATAAGGATATCCAAATCTCTACTGTTAACTTCCCTCAATGATGCGGCTTCTTTAACAATAACATACGGCGTCGTCTTCTAAGATTTTGCAAAGATAGCATAGATTCCGAACAGATATAGATATATAAAAAGAAATTAAACCATAATGGCTTCTGCTGTTTGGCGACCAAACACCTTTTTAAAGATGTATATGATATTGTTTTATGAACGATTCACGTTTAACTGGTTGCTATCTTGTGTAGTACAAATATCAGCATCCCTTGGACTGGGCAACCCAACAGTTCAAGGGTTTCAGGGCTTGTTTCGTTCCATATGTCATTAATTTATCTATGAGAAATCCACGGAAAATACATATTATGCATGCAAACTTAATATATGTATCTACTATATATTATATTATGTATTATATAATGGATGATATATATCTACTATATATTGTATTATGTATTATATATTATATAATAGAAGACTCTTGAGAGTCCCTTGGACTCAAGGAGATCCAACCAGTCCATTCTGAAGGAGATCAGTCCTGGGATTTCTTTGGAAGGAATGATGCTAAAGCTGAAACTCCAGTACTTTGGCCACGTTATGCGAAGAGTTGACTCATTGGAAAAGACTCTGATGCTGGGAGGGATTGGGGGCAAAAGGAGAAGGGGATGACAGAGGATGAGATGGCTGGATGGCATCACTGACTCGATGAACGTTGAGTCTGAGTTGACTCCGCGAGTTGGTGATGGACAGGGAGGCCTGGCGTGCTTTGATTCACGGGGTTGATAAGAGTCGGACACGACTGAGAGACTGATCTGATCTGATCTGATCTAATATGATATATATCATGTATGTTATATACGTGTGTGTGTGCTCAGTCGCGTCTGACTGTGACCTCATAGACTATATAGCCGGTTAGGTTCCTCTGTCCATGGAATTTTCCAGGCAAGAATACTGGAGTGGTTTTCCTACTCCAGGGGATCTTCATGACCCAGAGATTGAACCTGCATCTCTTGCATCTCTTGTGTTGGCAGGCGAATTCTTTACTACTGTGTCACCTGGGAAGCCCCATATATATATTTTAGTATACATATTATTATAATATATACCAGACACCAGTATGTATCTGGTACATGTATATTGCTTTGATTTTCATTTTCTTTTCTATTAAGAGTTTTGTTCTTTTACTTCCTTAAACATTTTTTTCCTAGGGATATAGTTGATTTACAGTGTTGTGTTAGTTTCAGTTATACAGCAAAGTGAGTCAGTTATCAGTATATCCACACTTTTCTCGATTCTTTTCCCATATAGGTCATTACAGAGTACTGAGTAGAGTTCCCTGTGCTATACAGAAGGTCCTTAGTCCTCATCTATTTTATATATAGTAGTGTGTACCGGGGAAGGCAATGGTACCCCACCCCAGTACTTTTGCCTGGAAAATCCCATGGACGGAGGAGCCTGGTGGGCTCCAGTCCATGGGGTCGCTAAGAGTCGGACACGACTGAGCGACTTCACTTTCACTTTTCACTTTCAGGCATTGGAGAAGGAAATGGCAACCCACTCCAGTATTCTTGCTTGGAGAATCCCAAGGACAGGGGAGCCTGGTGAGCTTCCGTCTATGGGGTCGCACAGAGTCGGACACGATTGAAGCAACTTAGCAGCAGCAGCAGCAGCAGCAGTGTGTACATGTCAACCTCAGTCTTTCAGTTTATCCCTCCCCTCCTTACTCCAGGTAACCATCAGATTGCTTTCTACATCTATAATTTTATTTGTTTTGTAGATAACTTCATTTGTATCCCTTTTTTATTTCTTAGTTGGTGTACTTTACATGCTTTTGGTTAGATAAAAGAGTAAACATAATCTATTAAGAGGGAGAAAACAGTGGCAAATACTATATATCACTTACATGAGGAATCTAACAAAATACCACAAACTAGTATATGTAATGGAGAAGGCAGTGGCACCCCACTCCAGCACTCTTGCCCGGAAAATCCCATGGACAGAGGAGCCTGGTGGGCTGCAGTCCATGGGGTTGCTGAGTCCGATACGACCGAGCGACTTCACTTTGACTTTTCACTTTCATGCACTGGAGAAGGAAATGGCAACTCACTCCAGTGTTCTTGCCTGGAGAATCCCAGGGACGGGGGAGCCTGGTGGGCTGCCATCTATGAGGTCGCACAGAGTCGGACACAACTGAAGCGACTTAGCAGGAGCAGCAGCAGTATATGTAACAAAAAAGGGAATGTCCATCTCTGGGCTTCAAATGTGCTTCAGCTGAGCTTCCAAGGGACTGAGATGTGTGAGGAAGTGACACTAACTGAGACCACAGTGGAGGCTGAAGAGGAGCCAGAGTCAAGGGACGAGAGGGGAGGGCAGGCAGAAGAATCTAGAACACGAGGGCACAGGATGAGTAAGAATGAGGAAGACTGTGGTAGGTAGAGCCGAGAAGGATCTAGAAAAGCCGGGAAGCGGAAGGAGTTTAGAGGGCAGGGAAAGAAGAGCGGGTTACTGCCCTCAGGGAAGGGAAGGGAAGGGAAAGCGGATGTGAGGGCGCGGCTGCTTGTGCAGTTTCAGTTCTTGAGGCAAAAAGAGGCCTCAGTCACGTCTCCCGCTGTTGGAACTGCCAGCCTCCAGGCCCCACCCTGGGAAGCACAGAGCTTTTTGGGGTCCACACCGTCCACACTTCCCCTCCCAGAATGGTCCTTATACTTTGAGGGCTCCTCGGTGGCGTGGAGCTTCTCCTTCCCTCTGTTCTCACCCAATTCTCTCCCTTGCCTGGGCCCCCGCCCACCCCTTACTCCTCTCAAGGCCCCATGGCTCCCTGCCCTCCCCTCAGGTCGGGATCAGCCCGCCCCAAACTCCCAAGTTGGTACCCACAGGGCAGATGCCCCTTAAAGGTTCATCTGGCAGACCTCCTCTGTTGACCAGATCCCCAGATAGAGTGGGCCACTTCCTGGCCAGCCCGGTGCCCTTCCCTAGCAGCCTGGGGGACCCTACTGGGTCAGAGCATCCAGTCCAGGACATCACGAAAAATTTTCTTACCTTCTGTGTGAGAAATTTAGCCCGCACCCACTCTCGGACTTCCAAGACCTTGTCCACGATCAGCGAAAGAAGTGAAGACATGGAGGAAGCTCGAGTTGTGGGTGTTCCTCTCAGAACACACCCTAAATTTACGTCTGTCCTCCGGGAGATGTCGTGGGAGGTGCCCGCTTCACGGAGGAAGCCCAGGGGGCGGGGTTTTCAGAGAAGAGCTCCATGCCAATCAATCAAGGCCTTGGTTCGGGAGATCTGTGGGTTGAGTGTGTATGTGTGTGTGAATATGTATCCATATATGTCTATTTGTGTGTATGTATGTAGCTATGTGCCTACATACGTGTGTATCCATGGGTGTGTGTGTGTGTATGTCTGTGTATTTGTGTGTTTATATCTATTTGTGTGTGTGTGTGGGGGGTATGTTTCTATGTGTTTTGCATCGGTTTGTGAAGGGAGTTAGCGACACGCAGGCAAAAATCTCCTGGAACAAAGGAGTCCCAGGGAAGAGGAGTGGGTGGAGAAAGGGTCCAGTAAACCAGGTGGAGAGGAGATTGGAATCCTTTGGGGCTCGAAAGGCAAACTTTGAGCAGGAGTTTGGCGATGTCAGGACTCGAGGAGACAGAAGTGTTGAGGACAAGAGGGCAGGGTTTCCAGGTTCCAGCTGGAACCAGGCTGAGAAGGGCAGGGTTGCTCTCAGAGGGGCTCTGGTTGGGGCCACCAGCCTCTGGGGAAGCCCTGCAGGAAAATGAATGTCCACGTGGGGGCGCCAAACGGTCTTCCATGGAGTTTGAGAGATGGTGAAATGTGTGAGTAGGTGAAACTGAGGCCACAGGGAGGCTGAAAAGGATCCAGGCCCCAAGGAGCAGAGGGTATAGTGGGCAGAAGAATCTAGAATACAAGAAGTGGGAAGGGGAGGAAATGGAGGATGGGGCAGGCCTAGGAGTGTGCAGAGCCCAGAATGATCTAGAAGGGCGGGGGAAGGGGGACAAGTTTAGGGGGCAGGGAATGAAGAGAAAGTTGCTGTCCTGGGGGATGGGAGGGGAGAGTCGGGGTGAGGGATGACTCTGCAGAGATGAGATTACTTGTGTAGTTTCTGTATTTCAGGCAAAAAGAGGCCTCAGGCACATCCTGCCCTTTGGAACCGCCAGCCTCCCTTGGGAAGCTCAGAGCTTGTTGGAGTCCACACCATCCACATGCTTCCCTTGTGGGGACGGTCCTTCCACTGGGAGGGTTCCTCTGTGGTGCAGAGCTTCTCCTTCCCTCTGTTCTGACCCTATTCTATCCCTTGAAGACGCTCCCAGGCCCTGTGACCCCACACTCCTCTCAAGGCCGCCCTGGCGCCTCTGGGCCCTCTGCTCATGTGGGGAGCCTGCCTCCCAAGCTCCCAAGTCTACACTGTTCAAGCAGTCTGAGCGCGGGTTGGAAAAGAATTTCCAGACACAGGGCATTTCAGAAGGGAGTGAGTTTATTAAAAACAAAGAGCAGAGAGAGAGTGGGCACCGCGAGCGCAGCTGGCTGACAACTGCTGACAGACAGGGAGAGTCAACAGCGTTCATGATTTAAGAGCCAACTTTTGTAGCCTTAAAACAAAGAAAATTCCTGCTGAACGGTTGGCATTAGGTGAGTGGTTGGGACGCTATGGGGTGTTTACTGGAGTGGGCATCTTTGCCGAATTGGGAGTCAGGCAGCTTTTTAGTTACTATTAGGGGGTTTTTCGGAGAAGGCCATGGCACCCTACTCCAGTGTTCTTGCCTGGAGGATCCCAGGGATGGGGAAGCCTGGTGGGCCACCGTCCAAGGGGGTCGCTAATAGTCGGACACGACTGAGTGACTTCCCTTTCACTTTTCACTTTTATGCCTTGGAGAAGGAAATGGCAACCCACTCTAGTGTTCTTGCCCGGAGGATCCCAGGGACGAGGGAGCCTGGTGGGCTGCCATCTATGAGGTCGCACAGAGTCGGACACGACTGAAGCGGCTTAGCAGCAGCAGCAGGAGGTTTTTGGCAACAGTTATAAAGTGGAACAGTCAACTTTCGAGGTGACCTTGGTTCTGGGCTCTGCTTCTGTGGCCTTGGTGCAAGACCTCACACCTGTGCCCTGGGCCAGGATTCAGTGTTCCCCCTCTTATTAATGGGCCACATCTTTGGCCCCTTTATACCCTGCTCATGTCTAACTACCTGCCTATCCTCTCTTGTGACATGGGGACCCGAGTCATTGGGGAAAGGGGCAGAAACTGGCTTCTTCCTGCTGGACAGGAGGGTCGTGGGGTCCTGGTCCCAATGCCCACACTGTCAGGGTTCATTTTGGAGGGAGGTGAGAGTCTGTGGAATGAGAGAGCCGCTTGTTCTCGCGTAGTCCGTGTGGCAACCAGCTGGTATCCTTGTTGCATCAGCATCTGGAGATTTTATTTCTATTCTAGAAGAAACAAACTTAACAAGAAGGTTAGAGATACACGGCCTGAAGATTAATACAAGTAGAAAAACTGCCGAGGGGCCTAAAAGAGGGGCTAGTCAGGAGAACCAAGGCCGGACATTGGTCTGTGATGTTGGGGCTTCTCTAGGTAAGAGAAGATGCATGAATTGGGGTTCATGAAAATCTTTACTTGAAAACGTCTATCTGAAGGCCTGTCCTGCCAGTTTTTCTTAGAGCACAGAATACCTCATTCATGATTTCTAACCTGAATTCTTTTCTGTGGGTGTAGAAGGTCAGCCTCTAGAGTGGCTCCTGATTTCATCTTTGTAGAGGCAGATGGCAAGTGAGTCTTCCAGCCTCAGACTCTCTTCATGGCCATAGATTTGACCGTGGTTTCAGGGGCATATTCTGATCACTTCGTCCCATGATGTTAGGAATGCTCGTCTAGCAAAGATATATTAGGAGTGCTCACTCCCAGGTCTAGCAAATTTGTTTCGATTGTCCACTCAAGGTGCTGTTACTGGACTAGGCTATAAGTAGCAGAAGTCTTGGATCATATCCGCCTTACTAGGAGTCTCTTATAGTCCATGAAAATATTCCGTCTGTTTGCTTCTTCTCATACGTAGAGTTACATTATATAATCATTGATCTCATATGGAACTATAGATCATCCTTCTATTAGAGACTCAGTCACACAATTGCTAATGTAAAGGACAGCAATTCTGTAAAATAGGCAATATAGAAAGCGATATAGCTAGCAGTAATAGTAACGTCACAAGGAAGAATTTAAGAACTTCTATCAGGGGTAGCCCAGTGTTGACCTTGTCGTCTGACTTAGTTTGTTGAATGACTCTAATGTGTTAATCCTCTGATTGTAGATCATGGAGCATCTGCTCTTTATCCAAAGATTGATTATGAAGTTAGTCTTCAGAAACAAACTTAGAATGTCCTCTTATTAACTTAATTAAATTTTGTAACAACAAATAATTATTTCAGAAGTGAATCTTAGTAAACACTAACCTTAATTAATAGAACTAGGATTTAATATTCAGTGAGACAAATTTTTTTCTACTATTACTCTAATTTTTATTAAACACAGCCAAGACTAATTTGCTTTTAATGTGTTTGGTCCGTTGACTATAGATGTCATAGGTCTGTCATCAGTTTTTGTTGAGGTGGAGTTTTTCTTCTAGCGGTCCCCACTATACTTTGAGATTTCTTTGAGACAGGCTTTTTATTTACCTGATAAGGTTGTTCCGGATGTCTGGCTCTAGGTGAGTGATCACACCATTGTGGTTATCTGAGTCATGAAGATCTTTTTTGTATAGTTCTTCTGTGTATTGTTGCCACCTCTTCTTAATATTGTCTGCATCTGTTAGGTCCGTACCATTTCCATCCTTTATTGTGCCCATCTTTGCATGACATGTTCCCTTGGTATCTCTAATTTTCGTGAAGAGATCTCTAGTCTTTCGCATTCTATTGTTTTTCTCTATTTCTTTGCATTGACCACTGAGGAAGGCTTTCTTATCTCAACTTGCTGGTCTTCAGAACTCTGCATTCAAATGGGTATATCTTCATGACCCAGATAACCATGATGGTGTGATCACTCACCTAGAGCCATCTTGGAATGTGAATTCAAGTGGGCCTCAGGAAGAATCACTACAAACAAAGCTAGTGGAGGTGATAGAATTCCAGTTGCTGCTGCTAAGTCACTTCAGTCATGTCCGCCTCTGTGCAACCCCAGAGACGGCATCCCACCCGTCCCTGTGATTCTCCAGGCAAGAACACTGGAGTGGGTTGCCATTTCCAGTTAAGCTATTTCAAATCCTAAAATATGATGCTGTGAACTTGCTCTACTCAATATGCCAGCAAATTTTGAAAACCCAGCAGTAACCACAGGACTGGAAAAGGTCAATTTTCATTCCAATTCCCAAGAAAGGCAATGCCAAAGAATGTTCAAACTAGTGCACCATTGCATTCGTCTCAATCGATAGCAAAGTCATCATCAAAATTCTCCAAGCCAGGATTGAACAGTACATGAACCAAGAACTTCCATATGTTGAAGCTGGATTTAGAAAAGGCAGACGAACCAGAGATCAAATTGTCAGCATCCGTTGAATCATTGAAAAAGCAAGAGAGTTCCAGAAAAACATCTACTTCTGCTTTATTGACTATGCCAAAGCCTTTGACTGTGTGGATCACTGGAAACTGTTGAAAAATTCTTCAAGAGATGGGACTATCAGACCACCTTACCTGCCTCCTGAGAAATCTGTATGCAGATGAAGAAGCAGCAATAGGAACCAGACATGGACAGCAGACTGGTGCCAAATTGGGAAGGAGCCTGGCGTGCTGCAGTCCATGGGGTTGCAAGGAGCCAGACACGACTGAGCAACTGAACTGAACTGATTAACATAATAGTGAATATTTCCCAGTTTACATGAGCCTGAAATTCATATAGTTTAATTTTTCTTGACTTCAGAAGGGCTTGATTTATAAGCGTTTACTTTAGTGTATGTGTTTTAGTCGCTCAGTTGTGTCTGACTCTTTGCGACCCCATGGACTGTAGTCCACCAGGCTCCTCTGTCCATGGAATTCTCCAGGCAAGAATACTGGAGTGCCTAGCCATTCCCTTCTCCAGGGGATCTTCCCCATCCAGGGATTGAACTTGGGTCTCCTGCATTTCAAGCAGATACTTTACCATCTGAGCCAACAGAAAAGCCCTACTTTTCTTAAGGCCAATTAAATAGAGCTCATTGACAAATTAGCCTCAACAATATTATCCAAATTAAAGACACACACTGAGGCATGCATATATCTGGACAGAGATTCCTTCATTTTCCACTTGAGATTTAAAATATCTCTTTGCCCCCTTTTTCCCCTTGGCTTGAAGTTCTACTAATTTGGTCTCAGCTGGAGTCTCAGGCAGAGTGGGCTTTGTATCTCAAGGACATGAAAAGGGTTAACTTCAGTTTTTTTCCTAGGAATGCTTCTCAGGCAGGGTCAGAACTCCAAAAACAAAGTATCTTAACAAGCCAACTTTTTCCTAATTGCACGTGCAAAAAGAAATAGTTTTGCAATTTCAAAAAGATTTCATTTTAGCCAGGTTTTGTTGTTGTTGTTTTCGTCTGGATTCTAAAGAATATCATGGCTATATTGTCTTTTTCCTTTCTGTGGTCATGGTCTTGTAGCTTAAATTTTTACATTGGAGAGTGTTCAAATTCACATTGGCTCTTTTCCCAGGTGTGGATTGTCTGATAAGGTATTGTCCCAGCGGGGATTGTTCCTCTGGGATGGCGGGCTCTTGGTTTGATTAGAAGAATCTGAAGGAGTAAGGGAACTTGCAGAAATAGGGGAAGCTTGGTTCTGTTCCCACTTCCTTCTCTCCCACTCCACTGCCCCAAGAGACGGGAGGAGTTAGAAGGGGATTCTTTAGAATATTAGAAGAGTGTTTTCCAGGCTTTTGATGATAGGAAAAGTCCTGGACCAGGAGATCTGGTGGAGGGAGAGACAGAGGGGGATGAGGGGATAGGGCAGCAGCAGAAAGACACATGCGGTGTGAGCCCCTTCGATCTGGAATCTGACTGAGTGCCATAAAGTTTTGAGCATGAGGAACATCAAAAGAGATCAAATTGGAGGATTGTGTTGTAATTTAGTGGGTCACGAGGAAACCATTTTTCTTGGTTCCTCAATTTGTACTGGCTCCAAGTTTTGTTGCAAAAGAAAGTGACCCTTTTCTTCTGAAGATTTTCAGGGTCATTTTTTTTTTTTTTTCCAGTTTTTCAGAATACAGCCTAGAGGTGAGTCTGAGGGAGGGTCTCAAGACATACCTGAGCCGTTTTTCAGAATGGGGTACCGAGAATTCACAGGCCACAAAAGGCATTCCAGCTGTCCCAATGAACGCTCTGCGTGTGACGAGGTACTGTGTGGCTAACGGCACGAATGGCCCACCATCGCAGCAACTACGTCCTACAGAGATCACCTCTGAATGTGTGACCGCGAGTGGCACAAAACTGTGTGGCTAGGCATCAGCCTAGGCCCAAACCGCGTGAAAATACCTGGCAACTAGGGCCGGAAAGGACGGAGAGAGTGTTCCCGGAACCAACCGTGACTCGCCTTCTGAGGATCCTCTGACACGTGGAGGCATTCTTTAGGATGATTCAGAGCTGACATGTGCAAGGCATTCTCTGGGATGATACAGAGGCTGCTCCTAGGCCCCTGGAAATTAAATCATGACAGAAGGAAGGAAAGTGAAAGAGACAGAGAAGACAAGCTGAGGGGTAATTTGCTGTTTACTCCTGCTAGGAGGTGGTGGCCTGGGTAACAGGCTCAGTGCCTTGCTTGAACCAATATGGCACACACAGTGCACGGAAGTTGTCTTAGGGGCAGAAGCTCTGAGAGCCTGATCTGTTCCATGACTCCCTTTATTCTGCCACGGGTGTCTTCTAGCGGCAGGCACCCTAGTGTCTTTTAAATGCCTGACCCCTGCCAACACAATATTGATTTGCCTAGTCCTCAGTTGGAAAGGAGTAAAAAAGAGAGACCCTCACCCACTGGGGCACAGCGAGCAGTGAGGCCTTCGGGACACACCAGAGGGTAACGTAGGCCAGAGTTCCTCAGTTGCTTCCACAGCCAGTTGCCCTTTCGCAGAGGGCCCAAGGAAGAAGGAAAGAGGAAAGGAGACTGGGGGAGGGTCCCCTGAGAGCAATCCCCATAGGCCACTAGATGTTGAGGCCGCATGAGCATGGGTTGGAAAAGAATTTCCAGACCCAGAGCACTTCAGGAGGGAGGGAGTTTACTAAGAACAAAGAGCAGAGAGAGAACGGGCACTGCTAATGCAGCCAGCTGTCAACTCCTGACAGACCAGAATAGTTGACAGTGTTCATGAGTTAACAGCCAACTTTTATATCAAGACAAAGAAAATTCCTGCTGGAAGGTTGGCGTTAGGTGATTGGTTGGGATGCTATAGGGTGTTTACTGGAGTGGGCATTTTTGCTTAATTGGGAGTCTGGAGGGTGGTTAGTGATTATTAGAGCCTTCTGACAAGGCTACAAAGGGGCTCAGTCAGCTTTGGTGGTGACCTTGGTTCTGGGCTCTGCTTCTGTGGCCTTTGTGCAAGACCTCACATATGTGACCTGGCGCAGCACTCAACAAGTTCCTCTTTTTAAAATATTTATTCATGCATTAATTGCTGGGAGAAATATCAATAACCTCAGATATGCAGATGACACCACCCTTATGGCAGAAAGTGAAGAGGGGCTAAAAAGCCTCTTGATGAGAGTGAAAGTGGAGAGTGAAAAGGTTGGCTTAAAGCTCAACATTCAGAAAATGAAGATCATGGCATCTGGTCCCATCACTACAGGGGAAATAGATGGAGAAACAGTGGAAACAGTGTCAGAATTTATTTTTCTGGGCTCCAAAATTACTGCAGATGGTGACTGCAGCCATGAAATTAAAAGACGCTTACTCCTTGGAAGGAAAGTTATGACCAACCTAGATAGCATATTCAAGAGCAGAGACATCACTTTACCAACAAAGGTTTGCCTAGTCAAGGCTATGGTCTTTCCTGTGGTCATGTATGGATGTGAGAGCTGGACTGTGAAGAAGGCTGAGCGCCGAAGAATTGATGCTTTTGAACTGTGGTGTTGGAGAAGACTCTTGAGAGTCCCTTGGACTGCAAGGAGATCCAACCAGTCCATTGTGAAGATCAGCCCTGGGATTTCTTTGGAAGGAATGATGCTAAAGCTGAAACTCCAGTATTTTGGCCACCTCATGCAAAGAGTTGACTCATTGGAGAAGACTCTGATGCTGGGAGGGATTGAGGGCAGGAGGAGAAGGGGACGACAGAGGATGAGATGGCTGGATGGCATCACTGACTCGATGGATGTGAGTCTGAGTGACCTCCGAGAGCTGGTGATGGACAGGGAGGCCTGGTGTGCTGCGGTTCATGGGGTCGCAAAGAGTCGGACACGACTGAGCGACTGATCTGATCTGATCTGATCTGATTCATTCATTTGGCTGTGGTGGGTCTTAGTTGTGGCACACAGGCTCTAAAGCTCGCAGGCTCAGTAGTTGCAGCACACAAGCTTAGTAGCTCCAGCATGTGGGATCTTAGTTCCTCGACCAGGGATCTAACCCATGTCCCCTGCATTGCAAGACTGATTCTCAACCACTTGCCCACCAAGGAAGTCCCACAAAGGAAGTTCCTGATGCACCTGGGAGTGTCCCGTTAATGCCTAATCTCAATGTTGATTCTAAACCGAGTCTTACCCCAGAGAAGGCTGAGAACCCTTTCTGCCTGCTGTTCCACTCCCCATTGGAATCATCTGGATAATTGCCAGCAGTTGTCCTTAGTCAGGGGCTTTGCAGGTTGGTGCAGTGGCAAAGAATCCCCCTGCCAATGGAAGGAAACTCAGGAGATGTCATTTCGATCCCTGAGTCGAGAAGATCCCCTAGAGGAGGAAATGGCCACCCACTCCAGTTTTCTTGCCTGGGAAATCCCATGGACAGAGGAGCCGGATGGGCCACAGTCCATGGGGTCACGCAGGCAGAGGAGCCTGGCAGGCTACTTTGTGTAAGAAACACACACACTCTCTGCCTGTCTCTGTCTCTTTCTCTGTGTGTGTCTCTCACTGTATCTCTGTGTTTCTGTCTCTCTCTCTCTGTCTCACTCTGTCTGTCTCTCTCTCCCTGTCTCTCTCTCCCTCTGTCTTTCTCTTCTGATCTGAGGAGGAGGAGGACTGTGCCCAGGAAAACATTTGCTTCTCATTGGAGATGAAGCAGATGCTCCGTGCAGATGCTGCTGGGTCTCTGATGCTACAGCTGGTGTGGTGATGTTGTCTCTGTGGGCAGAGGGGGTCTCAGGACCCAGTCCCTATAACTACAGACTCGGGAGCCCCTGGTCCATCCTGAGTAACTCTTACCTGCACAGAATTCTGGAGCAAAGAGCAAGAGTCAGGTGAGTGCTTCTTTATGCTCCACCGCTGAACAAAAGACAGAGGGGTCTCCAACAGGAGAGAATCTTGGAGCTCTGTTTGTGCACTGTCGTTGGGCAGGACACGTGCTGACCCTGCCCCGCTGACCACACCCCGGCTCCGGCTGGATGGAGGGATGATTGGGGAGTAGAGCGTGGGGTTTCCAGTGTGGCTTTACTGAGCAAAAATTCAAGTGAGTTTTTTTTTTTTTTTTGCTAACATAAAAGGCTTTACGGGATTTATTTAGGGTACCATATAAAAGCTAGCTTTCTGGAGTTCCTGGTAATTTGCAGGTAATTATAATTCAGAGGAGAGCTCAGAATGAATGAATGTCTGTATTTCGTCTGTCGTGGGAGATGCTGGGGAAGAGAAGGAGGGGAGGCCCCTGTGTGCAGACGGAGGGCAGAGCATCTGTGAGTGGGTAAGGACAGCAGTGCTCATCCTCACACGGCTCTCAGCGTCTTAGGAAGACAGGGGACAAAGGAGTACAAAACAAAACAAAGTATGAATGTTGTTTTGAGACTAACAGAGCGGCTTGGTCGTGCTGAATGAGGAGGACCAGCAGGTGTGTCTGGGCAGGTGAAGCCCGCTGGGCTGGAGTGGGAGACGGAGCCAGGAGAGTGAAGTGTTGGGAGAGGGGTTCCAGGAGGAGGGAGAATGTGAATCGCTGGGATGAAACCAAAACGTGTTTCTTGCTTTTTCGAGGGCAATTAATTCAGCCGGATCTAGAGAGGATCAGAAGACAGGATGGAAGTGAGCTGCTGAAAGTCTTAGGTGCCTGACGGAAGGTTGCCCTCCCCCATGTCCCTACCAGTGGTAAGTAATGAAACATTTTCTTCTGAAAGAGAAAAAAACTCTTGGTTTCACTGATCTGTTTTATTCTTTCTCTGGTCTTTATTTCATTTACTTCTGCTCTGATTTTTAGTATTCCTTTCCTTCTGCTAACTTTAGGCTCATTTCTTCTCTTATTATAGTTCCTTGAAGAATAAAGTTAGCTTGTTAAGTATAAAGTTAATTTGTTATCGTTAGCTTGTTAATTTTCTTTTACAGAAAATGTTATTTATTTTAAATTTTAAGGGAAAAAAACCTCCAAACTTCTCATTGTCAGTAAATAGAGACAAAGCATGTAATACAGGGCTAAAATAATACCCACAGAACCTTAATTTGTCTAGAAATAAGTAACAGTAAAGTGCTGTTTTCTTTCTGGACTTCCCCCCCCGCAAAACCTAATTAGTTTACCTTGAAAAATGTTTTGTATTCTAATTTGTATTTATGTTGGAGCTCTGTATAAGAAAGATCTTGCTGTTTTGGAAAAATTAAAAAACAAGTTTAATATGTAGTCAGTTTTTACTCTAGTGGTCAGTTCTGTTAGATATATGCTTATTGTTATGCTATAGAGCAGCAGTCTGCAACATTTTGGGGACTGGTTTTGTGGAAGGCAATTTTTCCAGGGACTGGGGAGGGGGCTGTTTCTGGATGATTCAAGTGCATTCATAACAACAACTGGAAAAACTGTGCTGATGGGGACTTAATATTCAACAAGCAGTATTCACTTAATTTTTACCATTCTGAGGGGTTTCTTTTTTTTTTTTTTTTTTCCTGTTTATGGCTCGCCTGGCTGAGCAAATGCTTTAAAGTCAATGAGGCTCCATTTGTTTAGTTTAGTTTTCCATTACTCTAAGAGGTAGACCAAAAAAGTTGTGATTTATGTCCAAGCATATTATACCTATATTTTCCTCAAGAGGTTTAGATCACTGGCCTTCTGTTCAGCTCTTTAATCAATGTGGAGTTTCTTTTTCTCTCTGGGAGTGTCCTAATTTCATTCCCTTTTACTTGAGAAACCTCCCCGCTGTTGAGTGTGCTGCCTGTTAACACTCGACGTTGCCAGCACCACTGAAGGAGGGTTCCCGTCTCTCCACAACCTTCCCAGCATTTATTGGTTTAGACCATTAGCCAATGTCCATTCTAACCTGTGTGAGGTGATACCTCATTGTAGTTTTGATTTGCATTTCTCTTAAGATTTCACAATGATGAAACACGTCCATGTGATATTTTAGAAAACAGTGAGAGTCAACCTGACCTCCCGAGATCGTCCTCTTGACAGTCTTCTCTGTTTTGAGTTCTTTCTCCGTTACCAACCCAGGGACATTTGTTGAGGGCTGGTGTGTTTTACTGACAGCCCCACAGACGCGGTGAATATTAAGTGCCCATGAGAACAGATTTTTCAGTTGTTGTTACCAAACGTGGCCACAAGGTGGCAGCACTTCTTAATGCTCCAGTGTTTTTCTTTTGTAATTTAGCGTCTATTTTCTATTGGAGAAGAGCTGATTTCCAATGTTGTGTTTGTTATAGGTATACAGGAACTTGGTTTAGTTATACATGAACATTTATCTGTTTTGTTTTTTTTTTTTCAGATTTTTTTCCCATATCGGTTTCTTCCATGTGTTCAGTAGACTTCTGTGTGCTAGTCACTAGGTCTTTTTGGATTCTCTATTTGATAAGTACTCAGTTCAGTTCTGGAGAAGGCAATGGCACCCCACTCCAGTACTCTTGCCTGGAAAACCCCATGGACGGAGGAGCCTGGTAGGCTGCAGTCCCTGGGATTGCTAAGAGTCAGACACGACTGAGCGACTTCACTTTCACTTTTCACTTTCATGCATTGGAGAAGGCAATGGCAACCCACTCCAGTGTTCTTGCCTGGAGAATCCTAGGGACGGGGGAGCCTGGTGGGCTGCCATCTATGGGGTCGCACAGAGTCGGACACGACTGAAGCGACTTAGCAGCAGCAGCAGCAGTTCAGTTCAGTTCAGTCGCTCAGTTGTGTCTGACTCTGCGACTCCATGAATCGCAGCAAGCCAGGCCTCCCAGGACTAAGTGTATGTTAATCCCAACCTCTTAATGTCTCTCTTCCCCTACCTTTTTAAAAAATAAAAAATAACCATAAGTGGGTTTTCTAAGCCTGTGAGTTTGTTTCTGTTTATACATTAGTTCGTTTGAATGAAATAACAGATCCACCTGTAAGTGACTAGACATTTCTCTTTCCCTCTCTGGCAGACTTCACCCAGTGTGGTAAATCTCTTGGTCCATCCATGCTGCGGCCAATGGCGTATTTTTGATCTTTTTGATGGCTGAGTGTATTCCAGTGTATAGAGGACTAGTCACTCTTCATTTCTCTATGGATGGACATTTTGGTTGATGCTGTGTCTTTGATATTGTCAATAGTGCTGCCCTGAAAAGAGGGATGCACGTGTCATTTAAAATGAATTTCCTTCCGGATCTAAGGCAAGGAGTGGGCTTGCCAGGTCATGTGGTAACTCTATAGTTAATGTTTTAAGGAACCTCCATACTGTTTTACTTCACGGCTGCACCCACCCATTTATTCCCGGCCCCCAGTGTAGGAGGATTCCCTGTTCCCCTGGCCTTCAGCAACATATAATCTGTGTAGATGTCTGAGAAGATGGACATTCTGAGGGGTGTGAGGTGATACCTTGCTGCCACTTTGATTTGCGTTTCTCCAGTAATTGGTGACGCTGAGCATCTTTTTTGGTGCTTTATGGCCACCTGGATGCCTTCTTTGGACAAACGTCCATTTAGATCTTTGGCCCATTTTTCTACTGGGTTGATTGTTTTTTTGATATTGAGCTGCATGAGCTGTTTGCATGTTGTGGAGATGAATTCCTTGTTTCTAAATTCAGTTGCAAACATTACCCCCCACCCCCCATTCCAAGGTTTTTATAAGCTTGGTTTATGGTTTCCCTTGGAATACAAAAGCTTTTGAGGTTAGAGGCTCTTTTGTCAATTTTGTTTAATTTTTCATTATTTTAAAAGTGGATCTGTTAGGAGAGGCATACTAACTGAAACCACCCACCCTGGCCAGGTACCATAGTAACTATTTGCATGAATTGTTTTACGACAGGAGGTCCTGATAAGGAACACGGAACTTATAAGCCACCACCAACCAGAAGAATTGGGGAAAGGTCAAAAGGAGACACCACATATCTGACCACCTCCCAGAATCCTTCTTGCTGGCATCCATCTTGGCTGAACAAGGCGTGCACCACTAGGAAGGACTCTGAGTCAGAATGATTGGCTAGACAACGCAGAAACTAATCCCATCACCATAACACCTGAGACCACAAGCCATGTGACAGAGCTGTTCTCCTGGGTTCCCTTACCCTCCTGCTCTCCACCAGGGTGCCCTTTCCCAAGAAAATCTCTTGCTTTGTCAGCACATGTGTCTCCTCAGACAATTCATTTCCAAGTGTTAGACAAGAGCCCAGTTTTGGGCCCTGGGAAGGGTCCCCCTTCCTGCAACGGATCCAAAAGGGCTTGCTGCCGTTTATGTCAAAGTGTGTTTTCCCTATAAATCCCTCAAGAGGTTTAGAGTAATTGTCCCTCCGTTTAGCTCTTCAGTCATTTTGGAGTTATTTTTTTCTGTAGGGGGATAGGGAGTGTCATAATTTCATTCACTGTTCTCTTGTTTAAGGAGCCTCAACCCTCTCCTCTGTATGGACTCTTAACAATTTACATTGACAATATCAGTGCAGGAGAATTCCCTTTTCTCCAAAACCTACCAGCATTTATTGTTTGTGGACTTTTTGGCAAAGGTCATTTTGACCAGTGTGAGGTGATTCCTCATTGTAGTTTTGATTTGCATTTCTATAAGATTTTCATGTGTGGAGGCTTTTCATATGATTTTTTAAAAATAACAACAATACAGTGTAAAACTGACCTGTGGAGATTGCCCCCTTGTCGTCTGCCCTCTTTTGAATTCTTTTTCCAGGACCTGCTTGAGGACATTTGTTGAGGACAGGTGTTTTTTCCTTACATTCTCGCAGGCCTGGTGAATACAAGTGGCCAAGTGAAAGTGGCTCAGTCGTGTCTGACTCTTTGCGACCCCATGGACTGTACAGTCCATGGAATTGTCCAGGCCAGAATCCTGGAGTGAGTAGCTGTGCCCATCTTCAGGGGATCTTCCCAACCCAGGGATCGAACCCAGGTCTCCCACGTAGCAGGTGGATAAGTGTCCAAGAGCAGAGGTTTTTCCAGTTGCTGATACTAAAGTGGCCACAAGGGGCAGCATTTCTCCCTGCTCCAGCTGTGGTTTTTGTTTTGGTTTAGCGTTTATTTTCTATTGAAATAGAGTTGATTTCCGATGTTGTGTTTGTTTTAGGTACAGGAACTTGGTTTTGTTATACATGAACATATATCTGTTTTGGGGGAGGAGGTCTTTTCCCATATGGGTTCTTTCAGTGAATTCGGCTAGAGAAGGCAATGGCACCCCACTCCAGTATTCTTGCCTGGAAAATCCCACCGACAGAGGAGCCTGGTGGGCTGCGGTCCATGGGGTCGCTAAGTCGGACACGACTGAGCGACTACACTTTCACTTTTCATTCATAGATTGGAGGAGGAAATGGCAACCCACTCCAGTGTTCTTGCCTGGAGAATCCCAGGGACGGGGGAGCCTGGTGGGCTGCCACCTATGGGGTCACACAGAGTCAGACATGACTGAAGCGACTTAGCAGCAGCAGCAGCAGCAGTGTATTCAGTCAGTTCAGTTCAGTTCAGTCGCTAAGTCATGTCCGTCTCTTTGCAACCCCATGGACTGCAGCACGCCAGGCTTCCCTGTGCATTACCAACTCCCAGAGCTTGCTCACACTCCATGTCCGTGGATGCCATCCAACCATCTTACCCTCTGTTGTCCCCCTCTCCTCCTGCGTTCAATCTTAACCAGCATCAGGGTCTTTTCCAATGAGTCAGTTCTTCACATCAGATGGCCAAAGTATTGGAGTTTGGGCATTACTATCAGTCCTTCCAATGAGTATTCAGGACTGATTTCCTTAAGGATGGACTGGTTGGATCTCCTTGCAGTCCAAGGGACTCTCAAGAGTCTTCTCCAATACCACAGTTCAAAAGCACCAATTCTTCCTCGCTCAGCTTTCTTTAAGGTCCAGCTCTCACATTTATACATGACTACTGGAAAAACCGTATCTTTGACTAGAAGGACCTTTGTTGGTAAAGTAACGTCTCTGCTTTTTAATATGCTGTCTGGGTTGGTCATAGCTTTTCTTCCAAGGAGTAAGCATCTTTTAATCTTCTGGCTGCAGTCACCATTTGTAGTGATTTTGGAGCCCAAGAAAATAAAGTCTGTCACTGTTTCCAGTGTTTCCCCGTCTATTTGCCATGAAGTGATGGGACCAGATGCCATGATTTTAGTTTTCTGAATGTTGAGTTTTAAGCCAACTTTTTTACTCTCATCTTTCACTTTCATCAAGAGTCTCTTTAGTTCTTCTTTGCTTTCTGCCATAAGGGTAGTGTCATCTGCATATCTGAGGTTATTGATATTTCTCCTGGAAATCTTGATTCCAGCTTGTGCTTCATCCAGCCCAGCATTTCTCATGATGTACTCTGCATCGAAGTTAAATAAGCAAGGTGACAATATACAGCCTTGATGTACTCCTTTCCCAATTTGGAACCACTCTGTCATTCCATGTCCAGTTCTAACTGTTGCTTCTTGACCTGCATATAGATTTCTCAAGAAGCAGATCAGGTGGTCTGGTATTCCCATCTCTTCAAGAAATTTCCACAGTTTGTTGTGATCCACACAGTCAAAGGCTTTGGCAAAGTCAATAAAACAGAAGAATATGTTTTTCTGGAACTCTCTGGCTTTTTTGATGATCCAGTGTATGTTGGCAATTTTATCTCTGGTTCCTCTGCCTTTTCTAAATCCAGCTTGAACATCTGGAAGTTCATGGTTCATGTACTGTTGAAGCCTGGCTTGGAGAATTTTGATCATGACTTGGCTAGCCTGTGAGATGAGTGCAATTGTGGAGTAGTTTGAACATTCTTTGGCATTGCCTTTCTTTGGGATTGGAATGAAAACGGACCTTTTCCAGTCCTGTGGCCATTGCTGACTTTTCCAAATTTGCTGGCATATTGAGTGCAGCACTTTCACAGCATCATCTTTTAGGATTTGAAATAGCTTAACTGAAATTCCATCTCCTCCACTAGCTTTGTTTGTAGTGATGCTTCTTCCTAAGGCCCCCTTGAACTCCCACTCCAGGATGTCTGGCTCTAGGTGAGTGATCACTCCATCATGATGATCTGTGTCATGAAGATCTTTTTTATATAGCTCTTCTATGTATTCTTGCCACTTCTTCTTAATGTCTTCTGCTTCTGTTAGGTCCACAGGGAAACCCTAAAGGAAAACAAAGATAATTCTCAGGAAAAAAAAAATGTTTGCAACCAAGGAAAAAGTAAGGAATGCATTCCCCAGACATGCAAACAACTCATGCTGTTCAATTTTAAAAATTTAAAAATGCACCAAAGATTTAAATGGACATTTCTCCCAAATAGGCATCCAGATGGGCATAAAGTACATGAAAAGATGCTCACATCACTAATTATTAGAGAAATGCCAATCAAAACTAGAACTAGAAGGCTTCTCAAGCTTGTCAGAATGGCCTTTGTCAAAAAGTCTACAGACAATAAATAGCGGAGAAGTTTTGGAGGAAAGGACACTATCCTCCCTTGATGCTGGGAATGTAAACTGCTAAGAGCCAGCTCAAAGGAGAGAATGGAGGTTCCTTAAACAAGTGAAAAGCAAATGAAATTACAACACTCCCTAACCCCATACTGGAAAAGAAACCCCAAATCGATTACAGAACTAAAAGAAGGAAAGATACTCTAAAAGCTCTTAAGGAAAATATAGGAAGAACACACCTTGACAGAAATGGCAGCAAGTTGTTTTTGGATCCACTCTTAGAATAATGAACAATAAGACCTCACTCAGCAAAAGGGACCTCAGTAACCTGAAAAGCTATTGCCCCGCAAGGAAAACCCTAAAAAAAGAAAAGGCAACATGCAGCATAGGAAAAAGCAGTTTGCAACCAAAAATAAAAACTCGGAATTTATCTAGAAAGCAGGCAGACAGCTCATAAAGCTCAATGAAAAGAATAAAAAAAATAAAAAAAAAAACCAACAGAAAATGATGCCAAAGATCGAAATGAATATTTCACTAAAGAAGGCATCCAGAAGGGCATAGCGCACATAAAAGATGCTCAGCGTCACTGTCAGATAAGTGCCAGTCAAAGCTGCAAGCGCCAGCCCCCTCACACAGGCAGAATGGCCATCCTCCAAAAGAGAAACAGAGAGTAAATGCTGCTGAGAAGAGGCGATTCTTCTACACGGGGGCAGGGATGTCAATGGGCAGTCAGGTCACAAAGGAAAACAGTATGGAGATTCTTAAACGACTAAATGCAGAGTTACCACTCTCTCTGGCAAGCCCACCCCTTGCCTCAGATCTGGAGAAAATCATAATTTAAGATGATACTTGTTCCCCTATATTCAGGGCAACACGATTGACAATATTCAAGACAGCAAAAGAGAAAGTGTTAGCTGCTCAGCCGCGTCTGACTCTCTGCAACCCCTGTGGACTGTAGCCCACCAGGCCCCTCTGTCCATGGGATTCTCCTGGCAAGAATACTGGAGCGTGTTGTCATGCCCTCCTCCAGTGGATGTTGCCAACCCAGGAATCAAACCTGGGTCTCCTGCATTGCAGGTGGATGCTTTACCACTGAGCCACCAAAACATCCAAAGCAGAGCATCAATCAAAAAGTCCATCATTAGAGAAATGAGGAGTTACTAGCCCATCTAGACACTGGAATACACTCAGTCATCAAAAAGAAGGAAGAAACGCCCTGGAAGCAGCATGGATGGACTGAGAGATTCATCATACACAGTGAAGTCAGTCAGAGAGGGGGAGAAATATCATCACTTACAGCTGGAATCTATAAATTCATTAAAATGAACTTTATAAAGAGAATGAACTATAATTTATGAGGAGAAACTCACAGACTTAGAAAACCAATTTATGATTATCTTAAAAAATACATATGGGAAGTGGGACATTAAGAGATTGGGATTAACATATTAACACACTACTTATCATCAGATAGATAATCCAAAAGGGCCCCCTGAATAGCACAGGGAAGTCTACGGAACACACTGAAAGAACTTATTTGGAAAAAGCCCCTTAAAAGCAAAGAATCGATATAGGTCTATGTATAGCTGAATCACTGAAGAAGGCTTTCTTATCTCTTCTTGCTATTCTTTGGAACTCTGCATTTAGATGTTTATATCTTTCCTTTTCTCCTTTGCTTTTCGCTTCTCTTCTTTTCACAGCTATTTGTAAGGCCTCCCCAGACAGCCATTTTGCTTTTTTGCATTTCTTTTCCATGGGGATGGTCTTGATCCCTATACCAAAGGAACATTTCATGCCAAGATGGGCACGATAAAGGACAGAGATGGTGTGGACCTAACAGAAGCAGAAGATATTAAGAAGAGGTGGCAGGAATACACAGAAGAACTGTACAAAAAAGAGCTTCAAGACCCAGATAATCATGATGATGTGATCACTGACCTAGAGCCAGACATCTTGGAATGCGAAGTCAAATGGGCCTTAGAAAGCATCACTACGAACAAAGCTAGTGGAGGTGATGGAATTCCAGTGGAGCTATTCCAAATCCTGAAAGATGATGCTGTGAAAGTGCTGCACTCAATATGCCAGCAAATCTGGAAAACTCAGCAGTGGCCACAAGATTGGAAAAGGTCAGTTTTCATCCCAATCCCAAAGAAAGGCAATGCCAAAGAATGCTCAAACTACCACACAATTGCACTCATCTCACACGCTAGTAAAGTAATGCTCAAAATTCTCCAAGCCAGGCTTCAGCAATATGTGAACCGTGAACTTCCTGATGTACAAGCTGGTTTTAGAAAAGGCAGAGGAACCAGAGATCAAATTGCCAACATCCGCTGGATCATGGAAAAAGCAAGAGAGTTCCAGAAAAACATCTATTTCTGCTTTATTGACTATGCCAAAGCCTTTGACTGTGTAGATCACAATAAACTATGGAAACTTCTGAAAGAGATGGGAATACCAGACCACCTGATCTGCCTCTTAAGAAATCTGTATGCAGGTCAGGAAGCAACAGTTAGAACTGGTCATGGAACAACAGACTGGTTCCAAATAGGAAAAGGGGTACGTCAAGGCTGTATATTGTCACCATGTTTATTTAACTTATATGCAGAGTACATCATGAGAAATGCTGGACTGGAAGAAACACAAGCTGGAATCAAGATTGCCGGGAGAAATATCAATAACCTCAGATATGCAGATGACACGACTCTTATGGCAGAAAGTGAGGAGGGGCTAAAAAGCCTCTTGATGAAAGTGAAAGTGGAGAGTGAAAAGGTTGGCTTAAAGCTCAACATTCAGAAAACGAAGATCATGGCATCTGGTCCCATCACTACATGGGAAATAGATGGGGAAACAGTGGAAACAGTGTCAGACTTTATTTTTCTGGGCTCCAAAATCACTGCAGATGGTGACTGCAGCCATGAAATTAAAAGACGCTTGCTCCTTGGAAGGAAAGTTATGACCAACCTAGATAGCATATTCAAAAGCAGAGACATTACTTTACCAACAAAGGTTCGCCTAATCAAGGCTATGGTCTTTCCTGTGGTCATGTATGGATGTGAGAGCTGGACTGTGAAGAAGGCTGAGCGCCGAGGAATTGATGCTTTTGAACTGTGGTGTTGGAGAAGACTCTTGAGAGTCCCTTGGACTGCAAGAAGATCCAACCAGTCCATTCTGAAGGAGATCAATCCTGGAATTTCTTTGGAAGGAATGATGCTAAAGCTGAAACTCCAGCACTTTGGCCACCTCATGCGAAGAGTTGACTCATTGGAGAAGACTCTGATGCTGGGAGGGATTGAGGGCAGGAGGAGAAGGGGACGACAGAGGATGAGATGGCTGGATGGCATCACTGACTTGATGGGTGTGAGTCTGGGTGACCTCCGGGAGCTGGTGATGGACAGGGAGGCCTGGCGTGCTGCTGTTCATGGGGTCGCAGAGTCGGACACGACTGAGCGACTGATCTGATCTGATCTGATAGCTGAATCAAGTTCCTGTAAACTTTAAACAGATAAACAACAGTAAGCAACTCTACACCGATTAAAGTTGTTACCATGAAGGCATTGGCACCCCACTCCAGTACTCTTGCCTGGAAAATCCCATGGACGGAGGAGCCTGGTGGGCTGCAGTCCGTGGGGTCGCTAAGAGTCGGACACGATTGAGCCACTTCACTTTCACTTGTTACTTTCATGCACTGGAGAAAGAAATGGCAACCCACTCCATTGTTCTTTTCTGGAGAATCCCAGGGAGGGGGAGCCTGGTGGGCTACCGTCTCTTGGGTCGCACAGAGTGGGACACTACTGAAGCGATTTAGCAGCAGCCGCAGCATGATCCCCCAGAAAAGTGTGGCGCATGACGAAATGCTGCCGCCTTGTGTCCATTTTTGGTAACAACAACAGAAAAAGCTGTGCCTATGCGCACAGAGTGGGACAGGACTGAAGCGATGCAGTAGCAGCAGCAGCAGCAGCATGAGCACTTATGCTTGACCAGGCCTGTGGGAATGCAAGGATAAGACACCTGTCATCAACAAATGTCCTGGAAAAGAATTCAAAACAGAGCAGAATGTCAAAAAGCCAAAGTGGGGAGTTTTGTTTTCCTCATACTGTTTTTTTTGAAAGGATTTCAACATCATGAAATCTTGCAGGAATGAAAATCAAAACTACAATCACATATCAGCTCACACCGGTAAGAATGGCCTTTGTCAAAAAGTCTACAAACAATAAATGGTGGACAGGCTGTGGAGAAAAGGGACCCCTCCTGTACTGATGCCGGCATGTTAAATTGTTAACAGTCAGTTGGCAGGATAGCGTGGAAGTTCCTTAAATAGAGAAAAGAGAACGACATTACCACTCTGCCTAACCTCATAGAGAAAAAGGAATTCCAGATTGATTGATGATCTCCTTGGAGGGGTGATTACTCTTTACCTCTTGAGAAAAATACATCCAGAACACACTTCGACATAAATCACAGCTAGTTGTTGCTGGATCCACCTTTGAGAGTAATGAAACATAAAATGGAAGTGAACAGACGGGACCTCATCGACCTTAAAGGTTTGCACAGCAAAGGAAATCCTAAAGGACAGAAAAAGTCCATCTTCAGATCGGGAAAAGTAAAGGTTTCCAAATGAGGATACCCACAAGGAATTTATCTCCAGCACATGCAAACAGCTCATGTAGCTCAACATCAAAAAACCAAACAACCCAACAGAAAAATGGGCCAATGGTCTAAATGGACACTCCTCCAAGAAGGCGTCCAGATGGCCAGAGAGCACGTGAAAAGGGGCTCAGGATCCCTGTTAAAGAAATGCCAACCCAAACTGCACCGAGGAATCTTCTCAAACCTGTCAGACGGGCCCTTTTCAAAAAGTCTGCAAACAATAGTGGAGAGGGTTTGAGGAAAAGCTAACTCTTTGATACAGACACTGGGAATGTAAATTGTTAACAGCCAGAATGGAGAACAGGGAGAAGGTTCTTTAAACAAGAGAAAAGTGAGTGAAATTACAACACTCTCAAATCCCATGCAGAAAAAGAAACTCCAAATTGGTTAAAGAGCTAAATGGAGGGACGATTACCCTAAACCTTTTGAGGAAAATCCAGGCAGAACATGCCTTGACATAAATTGCATCAGGTTCTTTTTGTGTCAATTCTCAGAATAATGAAAAAAAAAAAATTAACTCAACAAAAGGGACCTCATTAACCTCAAAACCTTTGGCACAGCAAGGAAAATATTAAACAAAAGGGGGAAAAAAAAAACCCTCAAAATGGGGGGAAAAAAGTTTGCAATGGAATTTAAAAATGGAATTCACCTCCAAGACATGCAAACAGCAGCTCAATATCAAGAAAACAATCAATTCAATTAAAAAAAAAAAAAAAAACAGGCCAAAGATCCAAATGAACATTTGTTCAAAGAAGGTATTGAGACGGCCATAAAGCACCTGAAAAGATGCCCCGGATCACGGTTAGAAAAATGCCAATCAGAACTGCAGTAGGTATCAGCTCACACGGCTCAGGATGGCCATCTTCCAAAAGATCCACAAAGACTTAAATGCTGCTGAGGGCGAGGGGAACAGAGCATCCTCCCACTCTGTGTGGTAGGAGTGTACATGCGTGGGTGCAGCCACGAAGAAAACCATGGAGATTCCTTAAAACACTAAATATAGGTTTAACACATGATAAGGCAAGCCCACCCCTTGCCTTAGATCTGGAGAAAATCATTTAAAATGATTTGTGTGCCCCAATTTTCAGGGCAGCACCGTTGACAATATCCAAGACAGAGCCTTAAACAAGAGTGTCCATCAGTAGAGAAATGAAGAGTAACGGGTCCATCCAGACTCTGGAATACACTCAGCTGTCCCAAAGCATGACAAAATGCCATTGTCAGGAGCATGGAGGGACTGGGGTTTATCACACTGAGTGAAGTCAGGCCGAGAGGGAAAGAAATGCATCACTGATGGGTACAATCTATAAATTCACACACATGAACTAATTATAAACAGAAACAGACTCACAGACTTAGAATTCCAACTTATGATGATTTTTTTTTAAAGGTAGGGGAAGGGGAACGTTGAGAGTTTAGGACTAACATATACACGCTACTTACTACCAGATATAATCCTAAAGGACCTGCTGTTCGCACAAGGAGGCCTACGGAGCACACTGAAAGAACCTATTTGGGAAAAGCCCCCTTAACAGAATCGATATATGTCTGTGTATGACTGACTCAAGTTCCTGTAAACCTAAACCAACACAACAACAGAAATCAACTCTGCTCCAATGGAAAGTAGAAACTGAAGTGTTAGTTGTTCAGCTGTGTCTGACTCTTTGCGATCCCCTGGACTTTCGCCCGCCATGCTCCTCTGTCCATGGAATTCTCCAGGCAAGAATACTGGAGTGGGTTGCCATTCTCTTCTCCAGGGATCTTCCTGACCCAAGGATTGAACTCGGGTCTCCTGCATTGCAGGCAGATTCATTACTTTCTGAGCCACCAGGGAGGGAAGCCCAATAGAAAATTAAAATTAGCCAGGAAAAAAAAAAAAAAAGGCATGAAGATATGCTGCCGCCTTGTGGCCGCTTTTGGTAACAACAATGGAAACCTCTGTGCTAATGGGTACTTAAGAAAGTCAGTCACCAAGCCTGAGGGGTTGTGGGAAAAAACACGTATCCTTAACAAATGTCCTGGAGTAGGTTCTGGAAAAAGATTTCAGATGAGGGCAGATGTTCAAGAAGACAATCTCAAGAGATCATTTTTGCTCACAGTGTTGTTTCTTTTTAATCACACGAAAAACTTTCAACATCATGAATCTTATAAAAATGCAAATCAAACTACAACGAGGTATCAGCTCATACCTGTCAGAATGGCCTTTGTCAAAAAGTCTATAAACAACAAATTCTGGAGAGGGTGTGGAGAAAAGGAAACACTCCCACACCGATGCTGCCAATGCATGTTGTTAACAGCCAGGATGGAGGAGAGTGTGGAGGGTCCCTAAACAGAGAAAAGTGAAAGAATGTACATCTCTCCCTAACCACTTGCGGAAAAAGAAACTCCAAATCAATTAAAGAGCTAAATGGAGGGACTACGCTAAACCTCTGGAGGAAAATATACGCGGAACATGCTTTGACATAAATCACAGCAGGTTCTTGAATCAACTCGCTGCTGCTGCTGCTGCTGCTAAGTCGCTTCAGTCGTGTCCGACTCTGTGCGACCCCATAGACAGAAGCTCACCAGGCTCCCCTGTCCCTGGGATTCTCCAGGCAAGAACACTGGAGTGGGTTGCCATTTCCTTCTCCAATGCATGAAAGTGAAAAGTGAAAGTGAAGTCGCTCAGTCGTGTCCAACTCTTAGCGACCCTACGGACTGGAGCCTACCAGGCTCCTCCGTCCATGGGATTTTCCAGGCAAAAGTACTGGAGTGGGGTGCCATTGCCTTCCCCGGAATCAACTCTTACAAGAGGGAAAATGAAGGCAAAACTCAACAAAGGGACCTCATTAACCTCAAAAGCTTTTCAACAGCATGGAAAACCCTAAAGGAAAGAAGAAGACAAACCTCAAAATGGGGAAAAAGATGTTTGCCACCAAGTTTAAAAATAAGAAGTTCATCTCCAAAACATGCAAACAGTTCATACAGCTCAATACATATACATATACATATATATATAACAATCAACCAATAGAATATGGGCCAAAGATCTCAACGGACATTTGTCCAAAGGAAGCATCCAGATGGATATAAGCACATGAAAAGATGCTCAGGATCACTGTTAGTGAAATGCCACTCAAGACTGCAATGAAGTGTCAACTTACCCCTCTCAGAATGACCATCTCCGAAAAGTGAAAGTGTTAATCAGTCATGTTTGACTCTTTGCAACCCCATAGACTGTAGCCTGCCAGGCTCCTCTGTCCATGGGAATGAACTAGGCAAGAATACTAGAGTGGGTTGCCATTTCCTTCTCCAGGAGATCTTCCCAACCTAGGGATTGAACCCAGGTCTCCTGCCTTGCAAGCAAATGCTTTACCATTTGAGCCACCAGGGAAGCCCTTAATCTTCAAAAGATCTATAAAAAATTAAGTGCAGCTGAGGGCAAGGGGAATAGGGAATCCCCCTACACTGTTTCAGTTATGTATATGGGTGGGTGCAGCCACAAAGGAGAACGCTGTGGAGATTCCTTAAAACACCAAATACAGACTTACCACCTGATCTGGCAAGCCCACTCCTTGTCTTAAATTCAGAGAAAGTCACAATTTAAAATGATACCTGCATCTCTATTTTCAAGGCAGCACTATTGACAACCTCCAAGACAGACCATCCACCAAAATGTCCATCAATAGAGAAATAAAGGGTAACTGGTCCATCTATATAGTGGAATGCACTCAGCCATCAGAAACACCGAGGGAAATAAGGCCATTGGCAGCAGCTTAAATGGACCCACAGATGATCATGAGTAAGTGAAAGACAAATATCCTAAGATATCACTTCTACATGGAATCTAAACATGGATGCAATGAACTTCTTGACAAAACAGAAACAGCCTCCCAGACTTAGAACAGTCCTTATGGTTACCAAAAAGTGAAAGTTTGGGGGCAGGGAGAAATCAGTAGCATGAGAATAACAGATACACTAGTGTTTATAAAATAATCCACAAGGACCCACTGCAAAGCACAAGGAACCCTACTCAACATTCTGTAATGACCTACATGGGGAACGAAGCTGAAAAAGAACATATAAGTCATTCAAGTTGCTGTACACCTAAAAAACAAAACAAAACAAAAAAAAACCCACCACAGTGTAAATTATCTATATATTCCAATTCAAAATAAGTGGCAAAAATAGAAAGACAAAAAGACAAAAAAATAAAACATAAAAAAAAGAACTGAAGACTCTGTTCTGCTCAGGCCTTGGGACCTGGGCTGATGTCACAGCCCTGGAGCCTAAGTAGGCATGGGTCCCCAGACTGCACTGTAGTGGGCTGAGGGTCTGGCGAGGGTGCACCAGGCAATGAGCCCCCCACCGCGACAGACATGAACTTCCTTTTCCCCTCTGTATGAGCCCACAGTCTCCAGATCCAGGCGGGTCCTCCTGCAGCAGAACCAACCATAGTGCCCCCAAAGGATGGTGGAGCCTCTGGACTGGAAGAACTTTGCCAAGTCCCCTGGGCTCTGCGTCTCCTGGTGGTGGGGTTGGGGTTCCCACCTCCAGCTTCCTTCCTTAGCGTCACCCCACCTGTGGATGACACCCCCTTCTGCAGAGTGGTGTTGCAATCGGGATTGCCGGGACCAGCCGGCAAAGTCGAACGGTCCTGAAGAAGGGCAACGAGGCTAAGAAAATTGAAGACGATAGAAAAGATGGGGTCGAGAGGGCCAGGCAGTCAACCACGAGACAGGTTTTCATGCAACTGACAAAGTCTTTATTGAGCACGGTATCTTTATACTTTAGAACTGGGAAAGAGGGACACAGAAAATTTTTTGTGGATTACATCACCACCTTGCGATATTTTTCAAGGACTTATAGCCTATTTTCCCAAGACTAGTTAAAAGCAAACATGGGAGTAGTAGGAGGTGCCCAACATCTTGGGCACTGCAAAGGGTTTCGTTAATCACTAAAACAGCACCTGCCAGGCCCAAGGACTCACATTTGGGAAGGAGATATCTTCCAGTTCTCAGGAGCAATCAGGGGTGGCGGGACAGAGAGCTATGTCTGTGTTCCCACAGACCCTTAAGATAAGGCAGCTCCCAGAGCCATGCCTCCGGGCGGAGGCTCCCTGTGTCAGGGTCGGCCCCCCGCAGCTCCCCCTTCTTTTTCCCAAGCTGGAATCCTCTCCACATCCCATTTATGAGACCTCAGGTCTGAATTTTGTGCTTCCTTTCCTGTCCATAATTTGAGAGAACATTAACATTCTTTCAGTAACAAAATTCATAAGGCATTGTAAAAGGCAAGGTCCACAGAGAAGTACAATCAGAAATACAAAGAGCAATAAAAGTACATTTTTCTACCAGTCAGACTTGAACCAGCTCAAAAAGATTTCTCCAAAAGGCACAGAAGTATCAGACATAGCATGCACTTCTTTTTGCATATCTTGTATAGCATCAGACACATTATTACTTAAATCAGGGATATACACACAGCATTCTATTTTAATCACTGCACAAGTACCTCCTTGTGCGGCAGTAAGAATATCTAATGCCATTCTGTTCTGTAACACCGCTTTTCTCATCTGTTTTTGATCCTCATTCAAAGCCTTTATGGCATTTTCAGCATCTTTCAAGGCATGCTGAGTAAAATTTGTAAGTGCATTAACCCGAGTCATAATATCTACATTACCAATGGAAGGAACAAATACAGCTGCTAAATAGTCATACCACTGGAAAACTGCACGAGTCCATTGCGCTTTTAAGTATGGTAGATTAGCAGGTGTAGTTAAAAAGGATGTTCGAATGTGTCCCGGGGCAAAAACAAGCCCTATTGTGCATCGTCCAACCCACCCAACAGGGAGCCATGGCCAGATGTTGTTCCCACAAATCCATTTGGTCCCGTTGGGGGCTACCCATCTTAGTCCTGGATTTAGTGCCCAGTCCGAACTGGGCCAAAGATTAGGCCGGTTTGGGGTATAAGTCACAACAAAAGTCTTTTCGCACAGAGAAATGGGCATGAATCCTAGTGGTTTGAGGTCTGTAACTTTAAGTGGTTGATTATTGAAGCCGAGAAAATGTTCTCTTTGCTCCCAGCAGATGGCGACAGACGTGATGAGTTGTCCTTTCTCTGGAGTCATCCAAAAATATTCATCCCATATTTGATAGTATTCTCCCATGTTCCGGGAGACAATCTGAGATTCTTTGGTTTTATTAAGATAGGTAGCATATGCCTTAACAACGGCATCATAGCTGCGCAAGGCATTAAAAGTCACATTATGTCCGGATCCAGTTTTTTCGTTACACCAGCTCAGGGTAGACACGTTTAAACTAGTGAGACTGTGATGCACGCTTTTCATTTGAATGAGGAAATCACACAAGGAATTTAGGTCTCCTTCTCCTAGAGGAGAGACCCACCAGGGGAGACCATCAATCACTGATAGTGGCATAGCCCCGCATACCCAACAATTAGATGTGTTGTAAAAATCAGCATAAGAATGTGCCCAGGAAATGAAGATGTTGCCTTCTGCCACACCCATCAAAGCATTGGCAAGAGTAATCAGGAACAGCGCTACAGCAGCAGGATTGCTCGGGTTTGTCGCACTGCAAACCTTTTTTGCTAGTTTTTGCATCTCCTTAGGCGAAGTCATCTGGAGAGGTGCCTTTTTCTTGGGGTCTCCTATCGTCAGCGCTTTCATTTGGTTGATCAATGACTTTTTCCGCCGTCCGTACCAGCCTTTCCGGGAGCCAGCGCGGCGTTTCGGTATCCTGTGGAAAAACACAAACATGCCCTCGTCCCCAAATGAGAACTGGGTCTGGCCCTTTCCAAACATTAGTTAGAGGATCTCTCCAAGTAACCTGGGGTTTGGATAATGCTGAGTCAGCGTCCCAGAATCTCTGAGCTGCTGATCTGCCTTGAGCATCAAGTTGTAAAAAATTTAAAATGAATAAAGCATGGCTGAGATAATTCTGGGGTGTCCAGGGGTATAGTTCCCCCTTTTTTATTTTAGTAAGTTGGTGTTTTAAAGTCTGATGAGCACGTTCTACAATTTCTTGGCCTTGGGGGTTATAAGGAATTTTAGTTTTATGGTTAATAGAAAGCTGAGAGCAAAACAACTGAAAATTTTTTTCAGTATAGCCGGGGCCATTGTCAGTTTTAATTTTTTTGGGTATACCCATAACAGCAAAACATTTTAAACAATGAGCTATACAATGTTTACTGGCCTCTCCGGTTTGTAAGGTAGCATGTAGAAACCCAGAATAGGTGTCAATAGTTACATGGACATATTTTTGTTTTTTAAATTTCATAATGTGGGTCACGTCCATTTGCCAGAGGTGATTGGGTAAGAGACCGCGGGGGTTAACTCCATAATGAGGAACGGGAACGGTCTGGGGACAGGAGGGGCAGCTGCGCACAATCTGGCGCGCAGCTTCCCGCGAGATTTTAAATTGTAAACGTAGGCTATTGCTGTTTTGATGGTGGAGCCCGTGAGAAAGCTGGGCTTGTTTTTCAGCGGAGAGGAAAATTTGAGTGGCCGCATCAGCCCGAGCATTACCCGATGCTAGGGGGCCGGGCAGATTGGAGTGGGCTCGAATATGGCCGAAAAAACACTTATGAAACCTGGCACGGATTACGGTTTGTAAGGAACGAAACAAGGTTTGAACTGTAGTATTTACGGTTCCGATAAAGGGAACAGTCTCAATACTCAAGGCTCGAACAATATATTGACTGTCAGAGTAAAGGTTAACAGGTAAATCAGAAAATTTCTGCAAAGCAGTACAAACTGCGTGAAGTTTTACTTTTTGGGCAGATGTACAACCCGTGTCCCATGCCTGTACATCACTTATTACGGTAATGGCCGCTCGTCCATTTGAAGAGCCGTCAGTAAAAATTGTTACGGCTCCTTTAAGAGGGACGGCGCTGGTGTTTTTCGGGAAGACAAATTGGTGAGTGCTGGCAAATTGTAGAAGTTTGTTAGCAGGATAATGACAAGTTATGCGTCCAGCAAAGTTGGCTAGAGACAGGGCCCAGATCAGATCAGATCAGTCGCTCAGTCGTGTCCGACTCTTTACGACCCCATGAACTGCAGCACGCCAGGCCTCCCTGTCCATCACCAGCTCCCGGAGGTCACTCAGACTCGCATCCATCGAGTCAGTGATGCCATCCAGCCATCTCATCCTCTGTCGTCCCCTTCTCCTCCTGCCCTCAATCCCTCCCAGCATCAGAGTCTTCTCCAATGAGTCAACTCTTCGCATGAGGTGGCCAAAATACTGGAGTTTCAGCTTTAGCATCATTCCTTCTAAAGAAATTCCAGGATTGATCTCCTTCAGAATGGACTGGTTGGATCTTCTCGCAGTCCAAGGGACTCTCAAGAGTCTTCTCCAACACCACAGTTCAAAAGCATCAATTCTTCGGCGCTCAGCCTTCTTCACAGTCCAGCTCTCACATCCATACATGACCACAGGAAAGACCATAGCCTTGACTAGGCGAACCTTTGTTGGCAAAGTGATGTCTCTGCTTTTGAATATGCTATCTAGGTTGGTCATAACTTTCCTTCCAAGGAGCAAGCGTCTTTTAATTTCATGGCTGCAGTCACCATCTGCAGTGATTTTGGAGCCCAGAAAAACAAAGTCTGACACTGTTTCCACTGTTTCCCCATCTATTTCCCATGCAGTGATGGGACCAGATGCCATGATCTTCGTTTTCTGAATGTTGAGCTTTAAGCCAACCTTTTCGCTCTCCACTTTCACTTTCATCAAGAGGCTTTTTAGCCCCTCTTCACTTTCTGCCATAAGAGTCGTGTCATCTGCATATCTGAGGTTATTGATATTTCTCCCGGCAATCTTGATTCCAACTTGTGTTTCTTCCAGTCCAGCATTTCTCATGATGTACTCTGCATATAAGTTAAATAAACATGGTGACAATATGCAGCCTTGACGTACTCCTTTTCCTATTTGGAACCAGTCTGTTGTTCCATGACCAGTTCTAACTGTTGCTTCCTGACCTGCATACAGATTTCTTAAGAGGCAGATCAGGTGGTCTGGTATTCCCATCTCTTTCAGAAGTTTCCATAGTTTATTGTGATCCACACAGTCAAAGGCTTTGGCATAGTCAATAAAGCAGAAATAGATGTTTTTCTGGAATTCTCTTGCTTTTTCCATGATCCAGCGGATGTTGGCAATTTGATCTCTGGTTCCTCTGCCTTTTCTAAAACCAGCTTGAACATCAGGAAGTTCACGGTTCACATATTGCTGAAGCCTGGCTTGGAGAATTTTGAGCATTACTTTACTAGCGTGTGAGATGAGTGCAATTGTTCGGTAGTTTGAGCACTCCTTGGCATTGCCTTTCTTTGGGATTGGGATGAAAACTGACCTTTTCCAATCTTGTGGCCACTGCTGAGTTTTCCAAATTTGCTGGCATATTGAGTGTAGTACTTTCACAGCATCATCATTCAGGACTTGGAATAGCTCCACTGGAATTCCATCACCTCCACTAGCTTTGTTCGTAGTGATGCTTTCTAAGGCCCATTTGACTTCACATTCCAAGATGTCTGGCTCTAGGTCAGTGATCACATCATCATGATTATCTGGGTCTTGAAGCTCTTTTTTGTACAGTTCTTCTGTGTATTCTTGCCACCTCTTCTTAATATCTTCTGCTTCTGTTAGGTCCACACCATCTCTGTCCTTTATCGTGCCCATCTTTGCATGAAATGTTCCTTTGGTATCTCTGATTTTCTTGAAGAGATCCCTAGTCTTTCCCATTCTGTTGTTTTCCTCTATTTCTTTGCATTGATCACTGAAGAAGGCTTTCTTATCTCTTATTGCTATTCTTTGGAACTCTGCATTCAGATGTTTATATCTTTCCTTTTCTCCTTTGCTTTTCGCTTCTCTTCTTTTCACAGCTATTTGTAAGGCCTCCCCAGACAGCCATTTTGCTTTTTTGCATTTCTTTTCCATGGGGATGGTCTTGATCCCTGTCTCCTGTACAATGTCACGAACCTCATTCCATAGTTCATCAGGCACTCTATCTATCAGATCTAGGCCTTTAAATCTATTTCTCACCTCCACTGTATAATCATAAGGGATTTGATTTAGGTCATACCTGAATGGTCTAGTAGTTTTCCCTACTTTCTTCAATTTCAGTCTGAATTTGGCAATAAGGAGTTCATGGTCCGAGCCACAGTCAGCTCCTGGTCTTGTTTTTGCTGATTGTATAGAGCTTCTCCATCTTTGGCTGCAAAGAATATAATCGATCTGATTTCGGTGTTGACCATCTGGTGATGTCCATGTATAGAGTCTTCTCTTGTGTTGTTGGAAGAGGGTATTTGCTATGACCAGTGCATTTTCTTGGCAAAACTCTATTAGTCTTTGCCCTGCTTCATTCCGTATTCCAAGGCCAAATTTGCCTGTTACTCCAGGTGTTTCTTGACTTCCTACTTTTGCATTCCAGTCCCCTATAATGAAAAGGACATCTTTTTTGGGTGTTAGTTCTAAAAGGTCTTGACAGGGCCTTTTAAATGGCGCGCCGGTCGCGGGCAGGCGAGGTCGCTCTTAAATGGCGCGCGGTCGCGGGCCCAGGAATCGCTAAATTGTGCCAGCCAGTCTTGTTGCAGTTTAGAGTAGGGAACACAAATAAAGTGTGGGTCTTTACCCAAATACTTATTGGAATCTTTCCTGCCTGTAGCAATTAGGATAGAGACCAGATCATAATAGGGGGAAAGCACCCTGGGCGGGGAAGAAGGGAGGTGTATCCACATAAGCGGCGTGTCCTGAAATAGAACAGCAGTGGGGGTGTGTTTGGTAGGCAAAATGTAAAGACCCCATTCTTTAGAATAATCACAATAGGTCGCATGCTGTTCGGAGAGCGCTCTTTTTACTAGAGTGAGCGCTCTCCTCCCTCCAGCGGTGAGGGTCCGAGGCGAGGTAGGCGCAGGATCGCCTTTTAAAATGTCAAACAGGGGTTTTAGATCTTCAGTAGTTAACTTTAAATATGGGCGAATCCAATTAATATTTCTTAGTAATTTTTGGAAATCATTTAAAGTCTGTAGATTATCTTTTCGTAATTCAATTTTTTGGGTAGAAAAGGTTTCACCCTCTAGATGAAAGCCTAAATGAGAAAATGGAGGAAAGCGTTGGACTTTATCTAGGGCTATAATTAAACCTGTGGCTTTTAATTTTAATTCTAAATCGGCCATAGCCGTAAGCAGTAAACCCTCCGAAGGGTGGGCAAGAAGGATATCATCCATATAATGTACCAAATATATTTGTGGATATTTTTGCCTGATGGGTGCTAAAGCTTGTGCCACAAATTTTTGACATAAAGTCGGACTATTAGCCATGCCCTGAGGCAAAACCCGCCATTGATAGCGCTTTATAGGCTCTGTAAAATTGGTGGAGGGAACACTGAAAGCAAAACGTTGGCAGTCCTGCGGAGCTAAGGGGATGGTATAAAAACAATCTTTTAAATCTATAATTATCTTATAAGTATGTCGGGGAATTGCCATTGGGGACGGAAGACCAGGTTGTAGGGCTCCCATCACTTTCATAGTTTTGTTTACCTTTTTGAGATCTTGTAACAATCTCCATTTTCTAGATTTCTTTTTAATAACAAATATTGGGGAGTTCCAAGGGGAGTTAGAAGGTACAATATGGCCAGAGTCTAGCTGTTCTTGCACCAGCTGCTCCGCAGCCTTAATTTTTTCTGCACTGAGGGGCCATTGATCAACCCACACCGGCTCATTAGAGCGCCAGGTTATCGGATCAGCGTGAGTTGCAGGACAGTCAAAAGCCCCTGCTAAAAATACCCAAGTCCTGCTCGAAACGGCTGAGGGTTAGGTTGTATTGGTGTCTTTCTTCCCTGATTTGTTACACCCAGGCCTTGTGTTGGCATTAGGCCTTGGTCCATCATAATATTACTGACTACCTTATTAGGGCTATATATGTAGACTCCCATGGAAGACATGACATCTCTTCCCCAAAGATTAACAGGCAGGCCTGGGAGGACATAGGGTTGAAATTTTCCCGCATGGCCTTTTTCATCTTCTCACGGTAACAATTTAGAACTCTGTTCTGGGTTATTGGTTTGACCTATGCCCTGCAATGTGGAAATGGCAGCCTGTTTTGGCCAAGCCTCAGGCCAGTGCTGCTGAGAGATAACAGAGACGTCGGCTCCAGTATCCAGGATGCCTTTAAAGCGTTTCCCCTTAATTTTTAGCGTTAATTTTGGGCGCTCCTTCCCAATGGATTGTAACCAGTAAGCATCTGAGGAGCCAAAGCCCTGGGCTCCCCTTGAGCGGGCAGATTTAACTTTTCCTCTTTCAACTAAGGGTATTAAGATTAACTGAGCTATACGATGGCCGTTTTGAATGGTGGAAACGCCTTGAGGCGAATGAACCATGACCTTAATCTCTCCAGTAAAGTCAGCATCTATCACTCCTGGTGCTACAAAAAGACCTTTCATAGTAGTGCTGTTTTTTCCTAATAATAATCCCATTGTTCCCTTGGGTAAAGGGCCATAGACCCCTGTAGGAAGCGCCTGCATTCCCATTTCAGGGGTTAGTACTGTATAGGCGGTGGAACTGAGGTCCAATCCTGCGCTTCCTGGGGTTGCTCGGAACAGCTCGTTAACTGTTTGTCGTTTTGAGTCTGATTTAGATTGATCAAGTCCTGATCTTGAATTGCCCCATAACATTGTTTTGGGGCCTGGGGCTGGCCCCTCACCCAGTTTCCCTGGAGCACGGGCAAAGCCTTTCCATTTATATCTGTTTTTGACCGACAATCTCTGGCCCAATGCTTTCCCTTCTTACATCGTGGACACGTTTCCCGTTGGGAGGAGGAATTTGTAGGATTATTATTTCCCTTTTGGGAGCATTGAGATGCTCGATGACCCATTTGTCCACATGAATAACAACTTCCTGGTGGACCGGCAACTCTAACTTGCCCTTTAGGTTTATTTTTCTTTTGCTGCTGGAAAAGAATTTCTTTCACTGTTTTGCCTTGCAGAGCAGCAGCCAGGGTTACACCCTGTACATATGAGGGTCCAATATCTGCACAAATTCGTATATAATCTGATAGGCTCCCTTTTTTCCTGTAGGGACCTAGGGCCGCCTGACAAGCCGAATTAGCATTTTCATAGGCCAATTGTTTGGTTAAAACTAAGCCAGCCTGTTCATCTCCTATAATCTTTCCTACACTGTCTACTAATCGGGCTACAAAATCTTGATAAGGCTCGTCGGGACCTTGCAAGATTTTAGACAGGTCCTCGGTTTTCTTATTGGAATTTGGAAGTTTTTTCCATGCACCTACTGCAGCAGCATTAACTTGTGGGTAAGCATTGGGGAGGTAATTTAATTGATTATTTACATCTCGAAAACCTCCTTCTCCTACCAGCATTTCATGTGTTACATTTAAGCCCTGCTGCTTATTAATATCTGCTGTGGCTCTACATTGTTCCGCATATTCAGATTTCCAAAGCAGATAATCTCCGCCTGAAAGGCAGGCTCGAGCCACTTGCTTCCAATCATTTGGGGGAAGATATTGGTTAGTTAGGGTTTCTACAATTGCAAGTGTAAATGGAGCAGTGGGGCCGTATTGAGCACAAGCCAGTTTTAGTTCTTTTAGTTGTTTAAATGGTAATGGCTCATAATATCTTTGCTGCTGGGCATCTTCAAAGACAGGATAGAAGGCGGGGAAACCTGTTAATGTTTCTCCGTTTTTACGAGCCTGTTGCAGCGCTTGTTGAAGAGGAGAAAACTGCACTGAACCTTTTTGTTTTGAATGAGAGCTTTGACAAAGCATGGCTACGGGTGAATGGTCACCGACCTCTTCGAGAGGCGGTGGTGGATCCAACCCTGCAATAACAGAAGGCGGAGGGGAGAATTTTTTCTCCACTAGAGCTGATTTCTGTCTAGTTCCCTCTAATTTGTCATTTATCTCTTGCAGTAATCTACTGATTTTCTGTAGATCAAAATTTAATTTTTCCGATTTGTCTTTCTTTAGAGGTTGTTCTAAATCAACCATCATCTCCCATGGAGATTCTTCATCATGACAATGGGCAGCCTGCTCTTCTAGTTCTTCCCGATCTATTGGGCTCAAAGGAGAGTCGGCACGCCTTCCTTCATTATCCTCAGATGTGGAAATTACGGGTTCCTTGGGAGGGGCAGTAGGTTGTGTCGAAGGATCAGAACACTCTTCGACAGCCTTTTTAAATTTGTCTCCCTCATGCTCAAGGTCTAAGCAGTCCCTAATCAGCCCCCATAAAGAAAATGCATCAACAGGGATCTTATGGGGACCATTGGCAGCATAATGGTTCTGTATTCTTTCCCCAACCTTTTTCCAAGTCTCCAGATTCATTGTCCCATCTTCGGGAAACCACGGGCAAATTTCACCCGCAAAATCAAGAAATCTATCTAACTGTATCTTATTTACATGAATACCACGATCTTTCATCATAGTTTTTTATATCTGTACAAATAGCTGTCTGCTATTACCTTGCCCCATTATTTATTACTCTCGACAATAACTCTCCCTGCCCCTCTTACCTGAAAACTTGAAACGGATACCCTCTCACCGGGCAGCGGCTCTCGTTGCGATTCCTTTCTCCTTCTTCAGGTCCCTGTTCGAGGCGCCACCTGCCGGGACCAGCCGGCAAAGTCGAACGGTCCTGAAGAAGGGCAACGAGGCTAAGAAAATTGAAGACGATAGAAAAGATGGGGTCGAGAGGGCCAGGCAGTCAACCACGAGACAGGTTTTCATGCAACTGACAAAGTCTTTATTGAGCACGGTATCTTTATACTTTAGAACTGGGAAAGAGGGACACAGAAAATTTTTTGTGGATTACATCACCACCTTGCGATATTTTTCAAGGACTTATAGCCTATTTTCCCAAGACTAGTTAAAAGCAAACATGGGAGTAGTAGGAGGTGCCCAACATCTTGGGCACTGCAAAGGGTTTCGTTAATCACTAAAACAGCACCTGCCAGGCCCAAGGACTCACATTTGGAAAGGAGATATCTTCCAGTTCTCAGGAGCAATCAGGGGTGGCGGGACAGAGAGCTATGTCTGTGTTCCCACAGACCCTTAAGATAAGGCAGCTCCCAGAGCCATGCCTCCGGGCGGAGGCTCCCTGTGTCAGGGTTGGCCCCCCGCACGGGATCTGTCTTGGGGATGCAGGGTAAGGGGGAGGAAGTAAGGAGACACAAGTCTTAAGCATAGCCACTCTGACTGACAACCCAGAAATAGGACTTGCCCTAAGGCTGTGGTTGCCCAGGTACCCAGAGTTGGGCATGACGAAATGCTGCCACCTTGTGGCCATTTCCCACAACAACCGCTTGAAAGCCGGGGCTGATGGCTAGTCACAAGCCTGCCCTTAAGAAATGCCCTGGGGTAAATCACTGGAAAAGAATTGAAAATAGGGCAGACCTTCAAAAAGCTAATTGCAAGAGGTAAGTTGTACTCACAGTGTAGAAGATAAACAGGGACCTGGAAAGACACTCAACATCAGATCAGATCAGATCAGATCAGTTGCTCAGTTGTGTCCGACTCTGCAACCCCATGAACCGCAGCACCCCAGGCCTCCCTGTCCATCACCAACTCCCGGAGGTCACTCAGACTCATATTCATCGAGTCAGTGATGCCATCCAGCCATCTCATCCTCTGTCGTCCCCTTCTCCTCCTGCCCCCAATCCCTCCCAGCATCAGAGTCTTCTCCAAGGAGTCAACTCTTCACATGAGGTGGCCAAAATACTGGAGTTTCAGCTTTAGCATCATTCCTTCCAAAGAAATCCCAGGGCTGATCTCCTTCAGAATGGACTGGTTGGATCTCCTTGCAGTCCAAGGGACTCTCAAGACTCTTCTCCAACACCACAGTTCAAAAGCATCAATTCTTCGGCGCTCAGCCTTCTTCACAGTCCAGCTCTCACATCCATACATGACCACAGGAAAGACTATAGCCTTGACTAGGCGAACCTTTGTTGGCAAAGTAATGTCTCTGCTTTTGAATATGCTATCTAGGTTGGTCATAACTTTCCTTCCAAGGAGTAAGCGTCTTTTAATTTCATGGCTGCAGTCACCATCTGCAGTGATTTTGGAGCCCAGAAAAACAAAGTCTGACACTGTTTCCACTGTTTCCCCATCTATTTCCCATGTAGTGATGGGGCCAGATGCCATGATCTTCGTTTTCTGAATATTGAGCTTGAAGCCAACCTTTTCACTCTCCACTTTCACTTTCATCAAGAGGCTTTTTAGTTCCTCTTCACTTTCTGCCATAAGGGTGATGTCATCTGCATATCTGAGGTTATTGATATTTCTCCCGGCAATCTTGATTCCAGCTTGTGTTTCTTCCAGTCCAGCATTTCTCATGATGTACTCTGCATATAAGTTAAATAAACATGGTGACAATATACAGCCTTGACGTACTCCTTTTCCTATTTGGAACCAGTCTGTTGTTCCATGACCAGTTCTAACTGTTGCTTCCTGACCTGCATACAGATTTCTCAAGAGGCAGATCAGGCGGTCTGGTATTCCCATCTCTTTCAGAATTTTCCATAGTTTATTGTGATCTACACAGTCAAAGGCATAGTCAATAAAGCAGAAATAGATGTTTTTCTGGAACTCTCTTACTTAACATCACAAATTATAAAGAACTGCAAATCAGTACTCGAATAAGGTTTCACCCTACACTGGTCAGAATGACCATCATCAAAATGTCTATTCTCCCAGTGTTTATTGCAGCACATGGAAGCAACCTAGATGTCCACGGATAAAGAAGTTGTGGTATATATATATGCTAAGTCACTTCAGTCGTGTCTGACTCTGTGCGACCCCAGAGACGGCAGCACACCAGGCTCCCCCGTCCCTGGGATTGTCCAGGCAAGAACACTGGAGTGGGTTGCCATTTCCTTCTCCAGTGTATGAAAGTGAAAAGAGAAAGTGAAGTCGCTCAGTCGTGTCTGACTCCTAGCAACTCCATGGACTGCAGCCCACCAGGCTCCTCCATCCATGGGATTTTCCAGGCAAGTGTACTGGAGTGGGGTGCCATTGCCTTCTCTGAGAGGGTATTCCTATCCCCTACCGCTAGGGGCTCCCTATCCTACTCCTAGCCCTAGCGCCTACCTCCTAACCCTAACTCTATGCTCCTAGACCCTGCCCGGGATTCGAACTCCTGGCTACGGACCTGCCTGCCTATATATATTGTGTGTGTGTGTATATATATATATATATATATATATATATATATATATATATATATAATGGAATAATACTCAGCTATAAAAAGGAAAAAAGTTGAGTCACTTCTAGTGAGGTAGCTGAACCTGCTGCTGCTAAGTCTCTTCAGTTGGGTCCGACTCTGTGCGACCCCATAGACGGCAGCCCAGCAGGCTCCCCAGCACGGGGATTCTCCAGGCAAGAACACTGGAGGAGGTTGCCATTTCCTTCTCCAATGCGTGAAAGTGAAGTTGCTCAGTCGAACCTAGAGCCTGTCATACAGAGTGAAGTAAGTCAGAGATCAACAAATATTGTATATGAATGATAAATATGGAATCTAGAAAAACGGTATTGATGAACCTGTTTTCAGGGAAGGAATGGAGACACAGATATAGAGAAGGGACTGGAGGACTGGGGAAGGAAAGAATGGGGAGGATGGAGAAAGTCGCATCGACATAGATACACAGCCGAGTCTCAGACAGATAGCCTGAGAAGTTCCTAGATAGTGCAGGGAGCCCGCCCGGGCGCTCTGTGCTGAGCCAGAGGGGTGGGATGGGGGAGCGGGAGGGAGGGAGATTCTCGAGGGATGGGATATATCTCAGATCAGTCGCTCAGTCGTGTCCGACTCTCTGCGACCCCATGAATCGCAGCAAGCCAGGCCTCCCTGTCCATCACCAACTCCCGGAGTTCACTCAGACTCACGTCCATTGAGTCAGTGATGTCATCCAGCCATCTCATCCTTTGTCGTCCCCTTCTCCTCCTGCCGCCAATCCCTCCCAGCATCAGAGTCTTCTCCAATGAGTCAACTCTTCACATGAGGTGCCCAAAGTACTGGAGTTTCAGCTTTAGCATCATTCCTTCCAAAGAAATTCCAGGGCTGATCTCCTTCAGAATGGACTGGTTGGATCTCCTTGCAGTCCAAGGGACTCTCAAGAGTCTTCTCCAGCACCACAGTTCAAAAGCATCAATTCTTCGGCGCTCAGCCTTCTTCACAGTCCAGCTCTCACATCCATACATGACCACAGGAAAGACCATAGCCTTGACTAGGCGAACCTTTGTTGGCAAAGTAATGTCTCTGCTTTTGAATATGCTATCTAGGTTGGTCATAACTTTCCTTCCAAGGAGTAAGCGTCTTTTAATTTCATGGCTGCAGTCACCATCTGCAGTGATTTTGGAGCCCAGAAAAACAAAGTCTGACACTGTTTCCACTGTTTCCCCATCTATTTCCCATGAAGTAATGGGACCAGATGCCATGATCTTAGTTTTCTGAATGCTGAGCTTTAAGCCAACTTTTGCACTCTCCACTTTCACTTTCATCAAGAGGCTTTTTAGTTCCTCTTCACTTTCTGCCATAAGGGTGGTGTCATCTGCATATCTGAGGTTATTGATATTTCTCCCGGCAATCTTGATTCCGACTTGTGCTTCTTCCAGTCCAGCATTTCTCATGATGTACTCTGTATATAAGTTAAATAAACAGGGTGACAATATACAGCCTTGACGTGCTCCTTCTCCTATTTGGAACCAGTCTGTTGTTCCATGTCCAGTTCTAACTGTTGCTTCCTGACCTGCATACACATTTCTCAAGAGGCAGATCAGGTGGTCTGGTATTCCCATCTCTTTCAGAATTTTCCACAGTTTATTGTTATCCACACAGTCAAAGGCTTTGGCATAGTCAATAAAGCAGAAATAGATGTTTTTCTGGATATAAATATAATTATGACTGATTCACATTGTTGTATGGCAGAAACCAACATGACATTGTTAAGCAATTTTCCTCCAATTAAAAAATAAAAATGTTTTAAAAAGATTGCTATGCTAAGTCGCTTCAATCATGTCCAACTCTTTGCGACCCCATGGAATACACAGTCCATGGAATTCTCCAGGCCAGAGTACTGGAGTGGGTAACCTTCCCCTTCTCCACGGGATCTTTGCAACCCAGGGATCAAACCCATGTCTCCAGCACTGCAGACAGATTCTTTAGTAGCTGAGCCACAGGAAAGCCCAAGAATCCTGGAGTGGGTACCCTATCTATTCTCCAGTGGATCTTCCTGGACCTAGTTAAGCTGAAAAATTTTGCACAACAAAGGAAAACACCAACTAGCGAGCAATGACATACTGAATGGGAGAAAATAGGTAGCGATCATGTAGATCATTAGTATTCACTAATATGAGGACCTGACAAAATAAGCAAGGTGGCGTGTGCAACAAAAAGCAGCAGACTCACTGACAGTTTGAATGACTAGTGGTTTCTAGAGGGAGGGCAGGGGCTTAAATATGGCGGAGGAGGAGTGGGAGGTACAAACTGTTGGGGGGAAGACAGCCTCCTCTGTCCATGGAATTTTCCAGGCAAGAATACTGGGATTGGGTTGCCATTTCCTTCTGCAGGCGATCTCCCCGACCCAGGGATCGAGCCCGTGTCTCCTGTGTGTCCTGCATTGGCAGGCGGATTCCTGAACACTAGTGCCACCTGAGAAGCCCTAAGACAGCTTCAAGGATGGATCATACAACATGGGAATATAGGCAATATGTTGTAAGAGCTGTAAATGGAAAGTGACTTTGAAAATCGTCAATGAAATAATTTTAGAATTTAAAATGAACTGAGTCGAGCCTGGGTTTGTGAGTAAAGGGTTGCTGGACTCGAGCCCAGGGGAAGTGAGGGAGGTCAATGGTGAGAGGTCTTGGGGTGGGGTCTAGAGTGTGGGACAGAGGGCAGGCTTTCCAGGCTCCAGCTGGGACCAGGCTGAGAAGGGCAGGATTTCTCTTAGAGGGGGTCTGGGTGGGGCCTGCAGCATCTGGAGAAGCTCTGTAGGAAAGCAAATGCCCACCTTGGAAGTCAAAGACATGCCTCAATCAAGTCACACATGCTGAGATGTGTGAGTAGGTGAAAGAAACTGAGACCAGAGTGGAGGCAAAACGGATCCAGGGTCCAGGGAAGGGATGGCACAAGGACAGAAGCGTCTAGAACACAGGGAGCGGGCAGGGAGGAAAGGGAGGAGGGTGTCGACCTAGGAGTGTGCAGAGCTGGAAGGGTATGATACCCATCAGGGTTCTTGGAATCTTAAGTCAATAGACATTGATAAGAGGCCAGACAGGATATTCAGACAAGGTTTTATTGGGGCTCTGGCTGCATCAGGGAGTCAAACAAGTGACAAGTTCCCTTGTTTGCTCCTGGGGGGTGAGGGTGTGTCAGGGCGTGTGTGGCAAATCTGGTCCATTGAGTGGGGTGAGGGCAGGCTGGGTCCAGCATTGGGCGGGAGGGCTGAAGGTGAGGTCTGCCCGGCCCCTTGGTGGTGCTCTGTGCAGGCATCACGTCCAGGAATCCACTTTAGTTCTCCAGCTCCAGAGGGGTGACTGGAGTTTTGATCTTTTCTCTTTTTTTTATCTCGTGCATCACTTGCCCCAGCTGTTCATGTGTGTAGAGTTATTTTTAGTCCCTTGTCATCTCCGTGTTGTCTGTGGCTCAAGAAGATGTGTGTCCACGTGGAAGCACTGCAGCCCAGGTCCCAGCGTGTCTGGAATCTAGAACCTGGAGAGCGGGGAGGGGCAGAGAATCGAGGATGGGGCAAGACTAGGGGTGTGCAGAGCCCAGAAGAATCTAGAAAAGCCGGGGATGGGGGATGAGTTTAGGGGGCAGGGGCCTAAGCGAGAGGCACTGCCCTAAGGATGGGAGGGGAAAGTCAGAGTGAGGAATAACTCTGTTCGGGGAGGGACAGGGCTGCAGTCCCAGTTTCCCTCCTTGAGGCAAATAGAGGCCTCAGGTGCATCCGGCACTGTTGGAACCGTCAGCCTCCTGGCCCGGCCTTGGGAATCTCGGAGCTTCTTGGAGTCCACACCTTCGTCCTTACGCTTCCCCTCCAGGGCGGTCCTTATACTCCTGGGACGTGGAGCAGAGCTTCGCTTTCCCTCTGTTCTGACCCAATTCTGTCCCTAGAAGACTGGTGCCAGGGCCCTGTGCCCCCGCCCGACTCCTCTCGGGGCCGCCCGGGTTCCTCTGGCCCCGCCGCTGAGATCAGGAGCCCGTCTGCGCGGGCGCCGCCCCTACTGCCCACAGGACGCCTCCTCAGGGCTCCCCTCCGGAATGTCCCGTTTGGCACCTCACAGCCTTCCACCCTGCTGGGACTCAGGTCCCTCAGCCCTCCTGCCCCCAGGACCCTGTTCTTCCAATTGCTCCTGGCTTCCCTCCAGATCTCATTGCCAAAACTGGGCCTCTGTGTACTGGGGCCAGATTTTCCCCCAACCTCACCAGAAGGCATGAGGGGTCTTTGTTCCCCGACCTGGATCCTGCCTTCAGCCCATGAATTTGACTGGTGGAGTCTTAGCCACCAGACCACCAGGGAAGCCCCTAAGTGGATTATTTGGTGAAAGATTTTCTACAGACAAAAGGCTGGTGGAGGACTTGACTGGGGGTTTCTTCTGGGAAAGCCTCAGTGAGTCCTGCTTGGTTACAGTCTGGCCCTTCCCTGGTCTGCCCCTGCCTGGCGTCTCAGCCCTCCAGGAGAAGGAAGTCGGCACAGAAACAGGCAGGAGGCCATAGGAGAGTTCAGATGCCCTTTTTTCTTTAGGGTGAAGTGCACACGTTGTCAGGGAGGCTGAGCGGTAAAGAATGTACCTGCAATGCAGGACATGCCGGCGACTTGAGTCTGGTCTCAGGATGTGTAAGATCCGATGTAGTAGGAAATGGCACGCTACTACAGCATTTTTCCTGGGAAACCCCATGGACATAGGATCCTGGGGGGCCTGAGTCCAAAGGGTTGCAAAGAACGACTGCACAGGTACACTTGCAGGAAGGTAACATTTGTGCATTGCTGGTAACAGCAAAAATTCAGTTTCTATATTTTGTCCTGGTTCCTGCAGTGGAGGAACCAATACAGGAAGGGAAGCTGGTAATTTTTGTCTCCTAAACACTGTTACCATCATGTTAGTGATGTCTCTCCAGGTTCAAATCAGTCTTGTTGGTTAGGCAGGCAGAGTTGGGATGTGTAAATCGTAAGAAATGGAAATCTTGGTCATAAACATCCCACACTGATAAGTCCTCTAACACAATAATGCATTTTCTTAAGACTTCACAAGAGCTGCTCCTCCCCTCTGCTCTGACCCTATTCAGTCCCTTGAAGACTGGCGTCTGGGTCCTGTGCGCCCCCAGCTTCTCTCAAGACCACCAGGGCCCCTCTGCTCAGATTAGGAACCGGCCTCTGAGCTCCCGGGTTTCTGCCACAGCACTACCCCTGCTCCCCACACTGAGCCCCTCAGGGCTCCCCTCCAGAATGTGCCCTCTGAAACCTCCCCAAGCCCTTGACCCCAGGCGGGTTCAGATCCCTTGGCCCTCCCTCCTCCAGATCTGGCCCTTCCCCTGCCCTGTGCCTGGCTGGAGCCTCAGCCCAGCAGGGGAAGGAGGTCAGCACACAACCAGGCAGGAGACTGATCTCAGCCTGCAGTGACTCAAAGCAGGGTTTCAGCCCTGGCCAGAGACTGAGGTCGGGCTGTGGGAGGGAGAGCACTGGATCTTAAGCACTAGACCACCAGGGTGAGTGGCCGGTGACAAACCCTGACTCATTATTTATGTAGAGGTGAACCCCCAACTAGAGATGGCAAATGGTGGAGCAAGCAAGTGTTTATTAGGAGGGAAAGGGTGCTTGTGGGTAGACACGCCAGAGGGCTCAGAGAGAGTGGGGGAGTCGGGCCTCATCGTAGTTAGGATCTCTTTATGGGGCATTTCTTCTGGATTTCCTTTAGCCAATCTTCTAGCTTTGCCTGGCTCTGAGTCCCTTTTTGGTACACCTCAGGGTCCCCCTGGGCGTGTCAGGTGGCTCAGTGGTAAAGAACCCACCTGCCAATTCAAGAGACACGGGTTCGATCCCTGGCTTGGAAAGATCTCCTGGTGGAGATAAGGGCAATCCACTCCAGGATTCTTGCCTAGCCAATCTCATGGAGCCTGCTGGGTTACAATCCATGGGGTCACAAAAGATTCAGACACAATTTAGTGGTTACACAACAGCAGGAGGATTCAATCTAGCCATTGAAACGAAGAAGAGTTACATGGAACAAGAAAGATACATGTAGGGCTTCCCTGGTGCTCCAGTGGTTAAGGGTCCCCCTGCCAATGCAGGGGACATGGGTTCCATCCCTGGTCCAGGAAGATTTCACATGCCTTGGGGCATTTAAGCCCGTGGTCCACAACTACTGTAGCCTGCCTGCCTAGAGCCCATGCTCCACAACAAGAGAAGCCACCACAACAAGAAGTGTGCCTCCTCCAACTAGAGAGTAGCCTCCACCCACAGCAGAGAGAAGGCCCCCACACAGCATCAAAGATCTAGTGCACCAAAAAAAAAAAAATTAGAACAGGAAAAAACATATTGCAATAACAGGAAATGACGTGAGGAATGTTCATTTGTGGTTAGACCACTCGCGTGAGAATCTGGGCTGCAGATGGAGTAAACACACCTGCTGGAGTTTTCACTTTTTCAGGCATGGTGGTCTTGTTGAAGAAACAGAGCACAAGTGTGATCTGCGTTGTAAATCCTTCCTGGGGCCCTCCTTTCCTAGGAAGATTTCTGAGCTGATCCACTCCAGCACCACAGACAGCTCCCACTTCTGCCCTGCCTTTTCCCAGGTGGTTCATCAGGAGCTCAGCAAGCAGAGCAGGGCTGTCGACGGCCTAGACACTATGATAGGCAGGATGGGAAAGGGTAGACTAAGACTAGGGGAGGCTTCAGCATGGACCCCAGGAGGGCATACTGTGGGCAGGGATTGGAGACAGAGACTAGGAAGCTGTAGGTGAGAAAGGGGACACTGAGGACATGGGAAGGCACACCAGCCTCATCAGAGACAAGCCCTTTCTCCCCAGAATCTACCCAGAGGTAATCAGCCACAGCTCTGAATAGCAGGGAGCCTCATGAGCACAGAGGTCACCTGGAACCTCCTGGATTCTAGGTCCTATGTGCCCAGATTTAAATGAGCCCAAATCAGTGCCTGCAGCCCTGCTCTTCAGAGACTATTCATCTTCCCCAAGGCTGAGTCATTGAGACATACTTTAAATTCACTGGCTCAGATAATAGAGAATCTGCCTGAAATGCAATCCTTGGGTCAGGGAGAAGGGAATGCCAACCCACTCCAGTATTCTTGCCTGGAGAATTCCATGGACAGAGGACCCTGGGGGGCTAGAGTCCATGGGGTTGCAAAGAGTTGAACACAACTGAAGCGACTCTCACTGCTAAACGCACTCTGAAAGTTGTAGGGGTTGAAACTTCAGGGCACTCGAACCTGGAGAGAATAGCTGTCATCAGCGTTGATTGCAAGCTTGTCCCCTGCCACATCCAGTCACTCATTCTTGACCAGTAAGAGACCCTGATGTTTGCTCTGCCTCATGCTTTTACAAATAAAAGCCCAGAAGTCAGAGCCACATCATATCCAGGTGTGATCCTGTCTTAATGAATAGTATATATGAGGAGTTTTGTGTGTCCAAGTGTTTGCAGAAATATTTTGGATAAAAAGACATCTGGGGATTCCCTAGTGGACTAAGTGGTTAGGAATCTGCTGGCGATGCAGGTAAGTACATATGCACAGTTAAAGTGTTAGTTGCTCAGTTGTGTCCAACTCCCTGCAACTTCACGGACTGTAGCCCTCCAGGCTCCTTTGTCCATGGAATTCTCCAGGGAAGAACACTGGAGTGGGTGGCCATTCCCTTCTCCAGGGATCTTCCTGACCCAGGGATAGAACCTTATCTACTGCATTGCAGGCAGAATCTTTCCCATCTGAGCCACCAGGGAAGCCCATCTACATAGAAAATAGAAGAATATAATGTTTCACTTTAACTGATGCCTGGCTTAAATTTCCAGTCATACTAGCCATTGTTTTAAAATATCCCTTATGGGCAGAGACACAGTCAGTCAGTCAGATCAGTCGCTCAGTCATGTCCGACTCTTTGCAACCCCATGAATCAGAGCACGCCAGGCCTCCCTGTCCATCACCAACTCCCAGAGTTCACTCAGACTCACGTCCATTGACTCAGTGATGCCATCCAGCCATCTCATCCTCTGTCGTCCCCTTCTCCTCCCGCCCCCAATCCCTCCCAGCATCAGAGTCTTCTCCAATGAGTCAACTCTTCGCATGAGGTGGCCAAAGTACTGGAATTTCAGCTTTAGCATCATTCCTTCCAAAGAAATCCCAGGGCTGATCTCCTTCAGAATGGACTGGTTGGATCTCCTTGCAGTCCAAGGGACTCTCAAGAGTCTTCTCCAACACCACAGTTCAAAAGCATCAATTCTTTGGCGCTCAGCCTTCTTCACAGTCCAACTCTCACATGCATACATGACCACAGGAAAAACCATAGCCTTGACTAGACGGACCTTTGTTGGCAAAGTAATGTCTCTGTTTTTGAATACGCTATCTAGGTTGGTCATAACTTTCCTTCCAAGGAGTAAGCGTCTTTAGTAATTAGGGTTTTACAAAATTTTCATCTTTGAAGACTACGTTTTCATTTACTTTGGAGCACATTAACCATCTTAACTCGGGGGGATCGGTCCCTAGGATGCTGTTTTCTGCTCCCCCGAGTTAAAACGGTTAATGTGCTCCAAAGTAAATGAAAATGTAGTCTTCAAAGATGAAAATTTTGTAAAACCTTAATTACTAAAGAGGTGATTATTTACACTTCTCCATTTGACACCCGAACCTTGCCTGGCCTAAGATTTGGGGGAAAATTTAGGGCATTCCATACTGGATGACTACTAATAATACTGTGGCTTCATCGATTAGAGCCCCCAGACCCAACATCCAATATTGTCAAAACCACTGATTCTGTTCAGGCAACAACTGGCACATGTTTTGTTCAGTGCCTATGTCAACAGTCCCTCATCTAAGACAGCCTGCACTGCCAAAGGGACACAATCCCCCCTTTCCAGGCTTCCCACAGGGACCCCAAGGGCTCGGCATCTCCACTGCACACTGTCTGGGCAGACAATGTCCTAGCCGCATCCCCCTTCCTCCAGGAGCACAGCTATTGAAACAGGAGCAGAACCCTCCGGTCCTTGCCCCCCGTGCCCCGCCTGTCCCCCGTGCCCCGCCATGTGCCTGCCTTTCTTCTACGTGACGAAAACTTTGGTCAAAGAATGACTGCAATCAAAGAAGTGAGAGAGGGGAAAGCAAAGGAAAAGAGTCAAAGGAGACTAATAATGACGCAGTCATTAAGCAGGTCAAGGATATTTAGCTGTTTCTGAAGGACTGTAGATGATATTCTGAACCATATCCTGAGAGCCACCTTATAGATACCGAATCACCAAATGGAGATGTTAACTACGTGACGGCCAGACTGCACCCAGGCCATAAGCTGCCACTGTGTTCCTTGGGAATGCAATTTATGTTGAAAAACTGTTACATGTTAGGAGGGACAGTCAATATACAAAGTACTCAATAGCAAGGAGATATTTTTAACCTTGGTTAGTCAGACAACAAGTCTTAACTAATTTTCTTTTCTTGTATTTTCTATAGAAAATATAGCAGCTGACCATGCTGTTTCTGAATACAGCGGCCCCCTCACACTTCTGCCTGGAAAAGCTCTTGCCCCACTGGTTGCCAGGAAGGGTTTGGGTCGGGGAGCGGTCAGTCGGCCTTTGGACAGGTGTCTACCATCCTCCCCCTGGCCTGCCAGCGTCTGAAATAAAGCCAACTTTCCTTCTTTCCACCAACCTGACCTGTCTACTTGTTTGAGAGTGGAGCAGCCTGACCCACCACACTTCTTCCGGCACCACTGTGAGGTTACGGGATGACATCCGCCTTCAAGGAGATGCCGTGGAAGCACGTTTCATGTGCTAAGGACACAGATGTCTCACACCTTCTAGTCCTTTCCTGGGGTTCTGAGGCAACACAGTGCTCATGTACACATCTTCCTTCCACATTAGAGTCAACAGACAGTCCCATCATGGCCCTCAGAGACGCCTGCACTCAAGAAGCTTCGGGAACTGTATCTCCAGCCATCTGGAGTCTGTGCACGGCTTCTGATGGCCACAATGTGCCCAAGGATCCGGGTGCAATGACACTACCCCTAGCAAGCTTTCTCAGCCCTCTCGAGACACAAGTACCTCCATATTTGATTCTCACACACACGTAGCCCATATTCCCATGGTCCCAGTCCCTGGCTTATCAGAGACCACCTCCAGGGCTCCAAACACACTCAAAAAGGGATATGCAGCAGCTGGCTTGGCCCCACCTCACTCCCCACTTCCTGGAGCCTTTTTTTCTGAAAACCACCACATCGCAGCTCTGGTTTGGCACGCCCCCTCAAACTTCCACAGCGCTTTAAAACCTGCACCCTGCACGGTGCCTCTCCTCTCTAGGAGAGCGGGGAACGACTTTCAGCTTCTTTTGTAATGACACTGGCTTCTCTGCGGAGACACTCAGGCTCCTCTACGAATTAAGTCGCAGCCACCGCCTGTCTGAAAGCAAAGCGATATTCATTATGTTTTGCGAGAGAGCCAGAACGACTTCCTTTATGCAAGACCTCCTCCTGTGCTTTCTAAGGTACCTTGTGTGGACTTATCTCGAGGGTAAGATGATGCTCTTTCTGCCAAATGAATTACCCTACCAAGACGTGTTAAAGGAATTTATTGAACTGATTTGTCTGCATGCAATTAAACCTATTTTGAGTTTTTTAACAGGAAAGATTGCTGGTGCTACGAGAAACTGGTTTCTCGTTTATATTGCACCCAGGATGTCGTATTGCTTTAAGACACAACGTGATGAAGCAATACAGACAAATCCGGTTTAAACGACATTTGAAACGACTTGGCAACGATTTGGTGAAGAATACTTGACATCCTTGTCGCATCTCAAGGAAGACGATCAGCTGAACTATGAACGAGAATTGAAAGGATTTGAAAACGGCATGACTTCTACACCTGTTTTGTTTGTGTGTTTCCCCCTATAGCTTCCCAATCCAGTTTATGCTGACAAATTTAGTTACATGTTAGGAGGGACAGCCTCTGTACAAACCTACTCAATAGCAAGTAGATATTTTTACCCTAAATTTTTACCCTTAATTCTTTTCCAGTATTTTCTTAGAAAATACTCCATTTGTAAATCCGTATTTGGCTGGCCGTTTTGAGTCTTTGGCTCCGCATCGGGAACACTTTCATCCGCACCGCACAAATGTTACCTTCCTGCCTGTGTGCCTGTTACGTGGTTCTTTGCGACCCTTTGGACTGTGGCCCCCCACATATTCTTTACCGCTCAGCCTCCCTGACAACGTGTGCACTTCACCCCAAAGAAATAAATGGCATCTGAACTCTCCTGTGGCCTCCTGCCTGTTTCTGTGCCGACTTCTTCTCCTGGAGGGCTGAGACGCCAGGCAGGGGCAGACCAGGGAAGGGCCAGACTGTAACCAAGCAGGACCCACTGAGGCTTTCCCAGGAGAAACCCCCAGTCAAGTCCTCCACCAGCCTTTTGTCTGTAGAAAATCTTTCACCAAGTAATCCATTTAGGGGCTTTCCTGATGGTCTGGTGGATAAGACTCCACCAGTCAAATTCATGGGGTGAAGGTAGGATCCAGGTAGGGGAACAAAGATCCCTCATGCCTTCTGGCGAGGATGGGGGAAACAAAGAATGAATTTCATCAGAGCAGTGAGAAATCCTGAAGGGGAAAATGTCAAACAAGACAAAATAATAATACTGGAGCCATCAAACAAAGTCAAGGACTTTTCTTCCTCAAGGTCTCTTGGTAATATTCTGTGCCTTATGTGTGAGCTATTTTGCAGTTACCGAAACCCCCACCAGGCTGAACAAATGAACTGCTGCCCACAGCAGGTAGACCCCAGACTGGCTGGAACAAGAAGGTTGATGCTGCAGCCTCCTCACTGCCTCAACACCAGCCATGGCTCCATAAACACCAAAGACTCCACATACCTGCTCCAGGCTGGCACTCAGGGTCTTGGGGGCACTAGGCCAATGTGGCCCAATTTCCTAGCAAAGCAGTAAAGCTCTTTCTTTCTACCTCACCCAAACTTCTTTCTTACAGACTTCACTCTGCCTTGGTGTGCAGAGACTGAATTTGGGTAACAAATTTGGAGTCCCGTGTGTGGTTGGCTTAGTGGTGACCCCATGGGTTTCCCCTGGCTCTATCACACTCTCTAGATCTTTCCTTCACGCAGCCTCTTTCCAGAAGGTTGGAACGCTGGGAAGATTCCTTCAGAGGCCTGATCCCCGAGGACCCATGTCAAGAAGGCTGAAGCCCAGTCATACTCAGTCCACCAACCGGACAGTGGGGACATCAAGGCGGTAGAGGAGGGAAGAGGAAGGGCCACCCTAGAGGGTGGGGAGGCCACCTTTGCCTCAAGGATGTTCCTGTCTTCCTCCAGCCCACACTAGCTTGAATTTTGCTGCTCCAAGGAATTATTTTGAGGAAGGAGAAAGACAAGGTGTGGGACATCGAGACATCTTGGCCAACATCTGGGTGAATCCCCTGCTGTGTATCCAAGGCTCCTTCAACATGTCCATCTGAGGAACATTTCTTTCCATCTGGGGAACACTGAGTGCATGTCTGATTAGTTTTCATGTTGGAAATCCCCCTGTGAGGTCTAAGGACTAAGGTCATGCATGGACTTGGCAGGAATTGGAAGCAGCCACTCTGAGCTTTATGCTTTCTGGTGTCTTCCCCCTCGTATAAGGTTTCCATCAGCTAATGAGGTCTGGTTTGTATTTGGCTCATGGGTGTCTGTTCAAAAATGGGAAATGCTCCTTTGATTCCCTCTGATAACCACCTAGGACACATTTGGGAAGACTAGTCAAGCTACGGAGAAGGCAATGGCAACACACTCAAGTACTCTTGCCTGGAAAATCCAGTGGACAGAGGAGTCTCATAGGCTGCAGTCCATGCAGTCACGAAGATTCAGACAGGACTGAGCAACTTCAGTTTCACTTTTCACTTTTATGCATTGGAGAAGGAAATGGCAACACACTCCAGTGTTCTTGCCAGGAGAATCCCAGGAACAGCGGAACCTGGTGGGCTGCCATCTATGCGGTCGCAGAGTTGGTCACGACTGAAGCGACTTAGTAGCAGAAGCAGCAGCAGTCAACCTACACGTTTAAACCTATCAACAAGGACAAAATAGTTTAACACTACGTAGTCACAATATTCTTTAGACTTTGGAGAAAATGGTTGAGATGAAGCTCTTTTGGAATTTCAGAACTGGTTCTTTTGGCATGTGCAGTTGGAGAGAGATGGCTTGATAACACACTTGAGTTTTCTAGAACACTCACCCTGAGAGAATAAAGATATTCTTAGAAAAGTTGATGTTAAGCCTCAACATGTCCCTGAAGGGGGTATGATTTGGGAGAATGGCATTGAAACATGTACAATATCATATAAGGAATGAATCGCCAGTCCAGGTTTGATGCAGGATAACGGATGCTTGGGGCTGGTGCACTGGGATGACCCAGAGGGATGGTATGGGGAGGGAGTTGGGAGGGGCGTTCAGATTGGGAACACATGTACACCCGTGGCAGATTCATGTTGATGTATGGTAAAACCAATACAATATTGTAAAGTAATTACCTTCTAATTAAAATAAATAAATTAAAAAACAAAAACAACATGTCCCTGAAGTATCAATACAAACACAGCCCACATTGCCTGCGTTTCAGCCTTAGCTTACTTAGAAGAATTGAAATCGAGCTGGGGGAGGGGTTTGGAAGGAGGGAAGAAAAAGAAGCCTTTGACCTCAAGTGTGTACATTTGAGTATTCTCTCTGTTTTTCATAAACCGACAAGTTTAAATGCAGTGCCTGATTCATGAAATGTAAAATGATGAAACAGATCTCTGCTCGTGTGTATGTCTCAGTGAATGTCTTTACCTTTAGAAAATATTCCTGAGATTAACTTCTAAATGAGCTCTATTCCGTTGGCTTAAAGAAAAATGCTGCTGCTGCTGCTAAGTCGCTTCAGTCGTATCCGACTCTGTGCGACCCCATAGACGGCAGCCCACCAGGCTCCCCGTCCCTGGGATTCTCCAGGCAAGAACAATGGAGTGGGTTGCCATTTCCTTCTCCAATGCATGAAAGTGAAAAGTGAAAGTGAAGTCGCTTAGTCGTATCCGACTCCTAGCGACCCCATGGACTGCAGCCTACCAGGCCCCTCCACCCATGGGATTTTCCAGGCAAGAGTACTGGAGTGGGGTGCCATTGCCTTCTCCGTAAGAAAAATAAGTGCTTACAAGTTTCTAAGACTCACAAAATCTGAGAAATGTTCAGTATTAAGTCTCTGTCTGGTACTGATGTCAGTTTAGCTCAATTATGTCTGATGACTCGAGGCACGAGACACCAACATTCAGCCTCAGCACCGACTTCCTTGTGTCTAGAGCTACTGCTAGTCAGTAGGTCACAGCTGTGGCAAAATGTGTCAGCACAAAAGTTGACCCACACTGATAGACTGTCATAAATAACTGAGATAAGTGGTATAAAGCCTTTAGGTAAGCTCCTTAAAAGAATTATCTTTTGTTTTTCTGGATTCTCGGGAATTTAAACCATTAGAGTTTTGTTAAATTAAGTTCCATGATGAAAATTCATTGAAGATTTAAATCAATTTTAGATAAAATACTGAAACATTGACTTGTGAACAAGTCTACGTTTACTTACCTTTGCCTTATGTGAAAAAAGCACTAAATGTATTTCAGTTTACTAAGTACATATATTGTACTACATAAAGAAAAATTAGCCATAAAATTTGTATGTCTTATAGGTTATAAAATTTAATGTTGTTAAAGAAAATCAACTGCTTGTTTCTTGGTTTAGTTTTAAGGCATTTAAAAATGCAATAAGTTTTAATATATGCTAAAAACTATAATAATAAATATATAAATAAAATATTACACATACAATGATATAATATATAGCATAATAATATATAGTAAAAGATTATATAATATAAAGTTATGGAGTATATATTATTATATACAACATATTGATATTAATATATTATAATGCACAAATATATAATATTATAAATTATATGCTTTACATATAATGTACAATGTACATTTATAATACATATTATATATTGTATATATTCTTGCCATTATGTAACATATATTATATATCGTTAAATATTACACATAACATATTATATAATTTTTATACATTACTAAAATATATAATTATATATAATGTCATACGCAATATTATATATTATATATAATACATTGCATAGAATCATCTGTTATTCTACCTTATCACATATATAATTTTATATATAACTGATATACTATATAAAAGAATATTTACTATATTATATATTATAATATATAATATAATTAAAACATTAAATATAATATATATCTAAATAATATATTATAGCAATAGAATATATTTTACATATTATCATTAATAATATATTAATTCAAACATAATTAAAATAAAATTTATATATAAATTTAAAATTCATGTAAAAATTAAAATATAGATTATATAAATTATAATGTATATTAACATTTAATTACTTTAATATCATTATAGTATGCGAATATAATATAATACTAATACAATATTATAATATTCAGAAAGCCATAACAATATATTAAGAAAGACCAGATCTGGGTCTTTTTGTCCCATGGACAAAATGTTCGCATCAGGAAGCCATTGGAAGGTTTCTATGCACCCTTTTCATGCGCACACTTTATCTTCTAGGCTCCGATTTCTCCTCTGGGCTCCATTGGTATACATCCTGATTGGGATATGATTTGACGTCAGAAATTGCCTTCTCAAACCATCCAGTACCACCGCAGCCTCTCTGAATATTCAGCTACTGAGGCAGGACTTTCTCAAAACCTGTCTGGTCTCAAGTCCACAATTTGAGCCTGTGGACCTCCCCTCCCCTTCCCGTTTCTCTGAACCGCATCTGCACCCCAGCCCCCTGGCCTCCACCCCCGACAGAGGGCTCCTGTCGACTCCTACCCCCACCCCTGCGCTTTCTCCTGCTGGAGACCCGCTCCCACTCTAGGGTCCACGGGAGAGACCCTGGGCTGGACATCAGTCAAATCACACCAAAGAAACAGACCGTCCACTGCACTGCATTTACTTATATTTTTATTTTACTCGGGTATCAGATTTCAAAAAAATTTTTTTAAGCTGTAGATGGAGGGCACCACGGGTCGGGGGAGTGGGGCATGGACAGGGTGTTTTGGGATGGGAGAAGAAGGAGTCTCATTGGCAGGATTCACAAATAAGAATGTGAAGCAGAGTACATGGTGATGTAATAACCATCTGCAGTCCTTCACAAGGAGCATTCCCGAGGGACAAGGCTTCCCATTTCAAAGAAAACTAAAGATTCAGCAAGCTTCCAAGATTTTGCTCTGGAGGGAAAAGAAGGCTCAGTTCAGTTCAGTTCAGTCGCTAAATCGTGTCTGACTCTTTGCAACCCCATGAATCACAGCCATGCCAGGCCTCCCTGTCCATCACCAGCTCCCAGAGTTCACTCAGAATCACATCCATCGAATCAGTAATGCCAGCCAGCCATCTTATCCTCTGTTGTCCCCTTCTCCTCCTCCCCCTAATCCCTCCCAGGATCAGAGTCTTTTCCAATGCGTCAACCCTTCGCATTAGTTGGCCAAAGTACTGGAGTTTCAGCTTTAGCATCATTCTTTCTAAAGAAATCCCAGGGCTGATCTCCTTCAGAATGGACTGGTTGGATCTCCTTGCAGTCCAAGGGACTCTCAAGAGTCTTCTCCAACACCACAGTTCAAAAGTATCAATTCTTCGGCGCTCAGCCTTCTTCACAGTCCAACTCTCACATCCATACATGACCACGGGAAAAACCATAGCCTTGACTAGATGGACTTTAGTTGACAAAGTAAAGTCTCTGTTTTTGAATATGCTATCTAGGTTGGCCATAACTTTCCTTCCAAGGAGTAAGCATCTTTTAATTTCATGGCTGCAGTCACCATCTGCAGTGATTTTGGAGCCCCCAAAAATAAAGTCTGACACTGTTTCCACTGTTTCCCTGTCTATTTCCCATGAAGTGATGGGACCAGATGCCATGATCTTCATTTTCCGAATGTTGAGCTTTAAGCCAACTTTTGCAATCTCCACTTTCACTTTCATCAAGAGGCTTTTGAGTTCCTCTTCACTTTCTGCCATAAGGGTGGTGTCATCTGCATATCTGAGGTTATTGATATTTCTCCCGGCAATCTTGATTCCAGCTTGTGTTTCGTCCACTCCAGCATTTCTCATGATGTACTCTGCATAGAAGTTAAATAAGCATGGTGACAATATATAGCCTTGACGTACTCCTTTTCCTATTTGGAACCAGTCTGTTGTTCCATGTCCAGTTCTAACTGTTGCTTCCTGACCTGCATACAGATTTCTCAAGAGGCAGATCAGGTGGTCTGGTATTCCCATCTCTTTCAGAATTTTCCACAGTTTATTGTGATCCACATAGTCAAAGGCTTTGGCATAGTCAATAAAGCAGAAATCGGTGTTTTTCTGGAACTCTTTTGCTTTTTCAATGATTCAGGGGATGTTGGCACTTTGATCTCTGGTTCCTCTGCCTTTTCTAAAACCAGCTTGAACGTCTGGAAGTTCACGGTTCACGTATTGCTGAAGCCTGGCTTGGAGAATTTTGAACATTACTTTACTAGCATGTGAGATGAGCTCAGGCAAATCCCAGTGCACAGATCGGTACCCTTATCGCAGGAGGGGGATCCCTTCCAGGGCCCGAACCTGGGCCCTTGTCTAACACTCGGAAATGAATTGTCGGAGGAGACACATGCTGACAAAGCAAGAGATTTTTCTTAGGAAAGGGCACCCCGGAGTAGAGCAGGAGGGTAATGGAACCCAGGAGATCAGCTCTGTCACATGGCTTGTGGTCTCGGGTGTTAGGGTGATGGGATTAGTTTCCGGGTTTTCTTTAGCCAATCATTCTGACTCAGAGTCCTTCCTGGTGGTGCACACCTTCTTCAGGCCAGATGGATGCCAGAGAGAAGGATTCTGGGAGGTGGTCGGGCATGTGGTGTCTCCTTTGGACCTCTCCCAAACTCTTCCGGTTGGTGGAGGCCTAGTAGTTCCGTGTTCCTTGCCAGAAGCTCCTGTCGTAAAACAACTCATGCAAATGGTTACTTTGGTGCCTGGCCAGGGTGGGCAATTTCAATCAGTGCGCTTGCCCTAACACCCTGATCACTGGAACCATCTCTACTTAGCTGGAGAGGAAAGACTCAGCAAGCGGCTGAGAAAAGCTGACCAATCCTGGTTAGAACAAGGTGAGCAATCTTTGCCAGAAAACCAAGGTACCCCAGACCAGGCTTTGTCTGAAGGACATTGTAGCACTGAACGGCTTCTGCCAGAAGGGCACTGCAGCACAAGAATATACTCCATGAAACATTCCAAAGCAAAAGAAAACGTCAAACCGAAAGGCACAGGAAGAATATGAGCAAGCTACACGTGCTGCCAAAAAACAAGAATTTGAGAGGCAAAAACAAGAGAGAGGAGACGCTCCAAGGCTCTACCAACACAAGAAAATGGAAGTGTTCCCAATGCGGAGCCAAAGACTCTCAAAACGGCCAGCCAAATATGGATTTACAAATGGAGTATTTTCTAAGAAAATACTGGAAAAGAATTAAGGGTAAAAATTTAGGGTAAAAATATCTACTTGCTATTGAGTATGTTTGTATAGGGGCTGTCCCTCCTAACATGTAACTAAATTTGTCAGCATAAACTGGATTGGGAAGCTATAGGGGGAAACACACAAACAAAACAGGTGTAGAAGTCATGCCGTTTTCAAATCCTTTCAATTCTCGTTCATAGTTCAGCTGATCGTCTTCCTTGAGATGCGACAAGGATGTCAAGTATTCTTCACCAAATCGTTGCCAAGTCGTTTCAAATGTCGTTTAAACCGGATTTGTCTGTATTGCTTCATCACGTTGTGTCTTAAAGCAATACGACATCCTGGGTGCAATATAAACGAGAAACCAGTTTCTCGTAGCACCAGCAATCTTTCCTGTTAAAAAACTCAAAATAGGTTTAATTGCATGCAGACAAATCAGTTCAATAAATTCCTTTAACACGTCTTGGTAGGGTAATTCATTTGGCAGAAAGAGCATCATCTTACCCTCGAGATAAGTCCACACAAGGTACCTTAGAAAGCACAGGAGGAGGTCTTGCATAAAGGAAGTCGTTCTGGCTCTCTCGCAAAACATAATGAATATCGCTTTGCTTTCGGACAGGCGGTCAGGCGGTGGCTGCGACTTAATTCGTAGAGGAGCCTGAGTGTCTCCGCAGAGAAGCCAGTGTCGTTACAAAAGAAGCTGAAAGTCGTTCCCCGCTCTCCTAGAGAGGAGAGGCACCGTGCAGGGTGCAGGTTTTAAAGCGCTGTGGAAGTTTGAGGGGGCGTGCCAAACCAGAGCTGCGATGTGGTGGTTTTCAGAAAAAAAGGCTCCAGGAAATGGGGAGTGAGGTGGGGCCAAGCCAGCTGCTGCATATCCCTTTTTGAGTGTGTTTGGAGCCCTGGAGGTGGTCTCTGATAAGCTGGGGACTGGGACCATGGGAATATGGGCTACGTGTGTGTGAGAATCAAATATGGAGGTACTTATGTCTCAAGAGGGCTGAGAAAGCTTGCTAGGGGTAGTGTCATTGCACCCGGATCCTTGGGCACATTGTGGCCATCAGAAGCCGTGCACAGACTCCAGATGGCTGGAGATACAGTTCCCGAAGCTTCTTGAGTGCAGGCGTCTCTGAGGGCGATGATGGGACTGTCTGTTGACTCTAATGTGGAAGGAAGATGTGTACATGAGCACTGTGTTGCCTCAGAACCCCAGGAAAGGACTAGAAGGTGTGAGACGTCTGTGTCCTTAGCACATGAAACGTGCTTCCACTGCACCTCCTTGAAGGCGGATGGCATCCTGTAATCTCACAGTGGTGCCGGAAGAAGTGTGGTGGGTCAGGCTGCTCCACTCTCAAACAAGTAGACAGGTCAGGTTGGTGGAAAGAAGGAAAGTTGGCTTTATTTCAGACGCTGGCAGGGCCGGGGGGAGGATGGTAGACACCTGTCCAAAGGCCGACTGACCGCTCCCCGACCCAAACCCTTCCTGGCAACCAGTGGGGCAAGAGCTTTTCCAGGCAGAAGTGTGAGGGGGCCGCTGTATTCAGAAACAGCATGGTCAGCTGCTATATTTTCTATAGAAAATACAAGAAAAGAAAATTAGTTAAGACTTGTTGTCTGACTAACCAAGGTTAAAAATATCTCCTTGCTATTGAGTACTTTGTATATTGACTGTCCCTCCTAACATGTAACAGTTTTTCAACATAAATTGCATTCCCAAGGAACACAGTGGCAGCTTATGGCCTGGGTGCAGTCTGGCCGTCACGTAGTTAACATCTCCATTTGGTGATTCGGTATCTATAAGGTGGCTCTCAGGATATGGTTCAGAATATCATCTACAGCCCTTCAGAAACAGCTAAATATCCTTGACTATGCTTAATGACTATGTCATTATTAGTCTCCTTTGACTCTTTTCCTTTGCTTTCCCCTCTCTCACTTCTTTGATTGCAGTCATTCTTTGACCAAAGTTTTCCTCAGATAGAAGAAAGGCAGGCACATGGCGGGGCACGGGGGGCAAGGACCAGAGGGTTCTGCTCCTGTTTGAATAGCTGTGCTCCTGGAGGAAGGGGGATGCAGCTAAGACATTGTCTGCCCAGAGGGTGTGCAGTGGAGATGCTGAGCCCTTGGGGTCCCTGTGGGAAGCCTGGAAAGGGGGATTGTGTCCCTTTGGCAGTGCAGGCTGTCTTAGATGAGGGACTGTTGACATAGGCACTGAACAAAACATGTGCCAGTTGTTGCCTGAACAGAATCAGTGGTTTTGACAATATTGGATGTTGGGTCTGGGGGCTCTAATCGATGAAGCCACAGTATTATTAGTAGTCATCCAGTATGGAATGCCCTAAATTTTCCCCCAAATCTTAGGCCAGGCAAGGTTCGGGTGTCAAATGGAGAAGTGGAAATAATAACCCCTTTAGTAATTAGGGTTTTACAAAATTTTCATCTTTGAAGACTACATTTTCATTTACTTTGGAGCACATTAACCGTTTTAACTCGGGGGGAGCAGAAAACAGCATCCTAGGGACCGCTCCCCCGAGTTAAAATGGTTAATGTGCTCCAAAGTAAATGAAAACATAGTCTTCAAAGATGAAAATTTTGTAAAACCCTAATTACTAAAGACGCTTACTCCTTGGAAGGAAAGTTATGACCAACCTAGATAGCGTATTCAAAAACAGAGACATTACTTTGCCAACAAAGGTCCGTCTAGTCAAGGCTACGGTTTTTCCTGTGGTCATGTATGCATGTGAGAGTTGGACTGTGAAGAAGGCTGAGCGCCAAAGAATTGATGCTTTTGAACTGTGGTGTTGGAGAAGACTCTTGAGAGTCCCTTGGACTGCAAGGAGATCCAACCAGTCCATTTTGAAGGAGATCAGCCCTGGGATTTCTTTAGAAGGAATGATGCTAAAGCTGAAACTCCAGTACTTTGGACACCTCAAGTGAAGAGTTGACTCATTGGAGAAGACTCTGATGCTGGGAGATATTGGGGGCAGGAGGAGAAGGGGACAACAGAGGATGAGATGGCTGGATGGCATCACTGACTTGATGGACGTGAGTCTGAGTGAACTCTGGGAGTTGGTGATGGACAGGGAGGCCTGGCATGCTCTGATTCATGGGGTTGCAAAGAGTCAGACACGACTGAGCGACTGATCTGACTGACTGACTGACAGTGTCTCTGCCCATAAGTGATATTTTAAAACAATGGCTAGTATGACTGGAAATTTAAGCCAGGCATCAGTTAAAGTGAAACATTATATTCTTCTATTTTATATGTAGATGGGCTTCCCTGGTGGCTCAGATGGGAAAGATTCTGCCTGCAATGCAGTAGATAAGGTTCTATCCCTGGGTCGGGAAGATCCCTGGAGAAGGGAATAGCCACCCACTCCAGTGTTCTTCCCTGGAGAATTCCATGGACAAAGGAGCCTGGAGGGCTACAGTCCGTGAAGTTGCAGGGAGTCGGACACCAACTGAGCAACTAACACTTTAACTTTTGATATGTATTTACCTGCATTGCCAGCTGATTCTTAACCACTTAGTCCACTAGGGAATCCCCAGATGACTTTTTATCCAAAATATTTATGCAAACACTTGGACACACAAAACTCCTCGTATATACTATTCATTAAGAGAGGATCACACCTGGATATGATGTGGCTCTGACTTCTGGGCTTTTATTTGTAAAAGCATGAGGCAGAGCAAACATCAGGGTCTCTTACTGGTCAAGAATGAGTGACTGGATGTGGCAGGGGACAAGCTTGCAATCAACGCTGATGACAGCTATTCTCTCCAGGTTCGAGTACCCTGAAGTTACAACCCCTAAAACTTTCAGAGTGCATTTAGTGCAGTGAGAGTCACTTCAGTTGTGTCCAACTCTTTGCAACCCCATGGACTCTAGCCCCCAGGGCCCTCTGTCTATGGAATTCTCCAGGCAAGAATACTGGAGTGGGTTGGCATTCCCTTCTCCCTGACCCAAGGATTGCATTTCAGGCAGATTCTCTATTATCTGAGCCAGTGAATTTAAAGTATGTCTCAATGACTCAGCCTTGGGGAAGATGAATAGTCTCTGAAGAGCAGGGCTGCAGGCACTGATTTGGGCTCATTTAAATCTGGGCACATAGGACGTAGAATCTAGGGGGTTCCAGGTGACCTCTGTGCTCATGAGGCTCCCTGCTATTCAGAGCTGTGGCTGATTACCTCTGGGTAGATTCTGGGGAGAAAGGGCTTGTCTCTGATGAGGCTGGTGTGCCTTCCCATGTCCTCAGTGTCTCCTTTCTCACCTACAGCTTCCTAGTCTCTGTCTCCAATCCCTGCCCACAGTATGCCCTCCTGGGGTCCATGCTGAAGCCTCCCCTAGTCTTAGTCTACCCTTTCCCATCATAGTGTCTATCATAGTGTCTAGGCCGTCGACAGCCCTCCTCTGCTTGCTGAGCTCCTGATGAACCACCTGGGAAAAGGCAGGGCAGAAGTGGGAGCTGTCTGTGGTGCTGGAGTGGATCAGCTCAGAAATCTTCCTAGGAAAGGAGGGCCCCAGGAAGGATTTACAAGGCAGATCACACTTGTGCTCTGTAGTGTTTTAGGTTTCTTCAACAGGACCACCACACCTGAAAAAGTGAAAACTTCTCCAGCAGGTGTGTTTACTCCATCTGCAGCCCAGATTCTCACGCGAGTGGTCTAACCACAAATGAACATTCCTCACGTCATTTCCTGTTATTGCAATATGTTTTTTCCTGTTCTAATTTTTTTTTTTTTTTTGGTGCACTAGGTCTTTGTTGCTGCGTGGGGGCCTTCTCTCTGCTGTGGGTGGAGGCTACTCTCTAGTTGGAAGAGGCACACTTCTTGTTGTGGTGGCTTCTCTTGTTGTGGAGCATGGGCTCTAGGCAGGCAGGCTACAGTAGTTGTGGACCACGGGCTTAAATGCCCCAAGGCATGTGAAATCTTCCTGGACCAGGGATGGAACCCATGTCCCCTGCATTGGCAGGGGGACCCTTAACCACTGGAGCACCAGGGAAGCCCTACATGTATCTTTCTTGTTCCATGTAACTCTTCTTCATTTCAATGGCTAGATTGAATCCTCCTGCTGTTGTGTAACCACTAAGTTGTGTCTGAATCTTTTGTGACCCCATGGATTGTAACCCAGCAGGCTCCATGAGATTGGCTAGGCAAGAATCCTGGAGTGGATTGCCGTTATTTCCACCAGGAGATCTTTCCAAGCCAGGGATCGAACCCGTGTCTCTTGAATTGGCAGGTGGGTTCTTTACCACTGAGCCACCTGACACACCCAGGGGGACCCTGAGGTGTACCAAAAAGGGACTCAGAGCCAGGCAAAGCAAGATGATTGGCTAAAGGAAATCCAGAAGAAATGCCCCTTAAAAGTGATTCTAACTACCATGAGGCCCGACTCCCCCACTCTCTCTGAGCCCTCTGGTGTGTCTACCCACAAGCACTCTTTCCCTCCTAATAAACACTTGCTTGCTTCACCATTTGCCATCTCTAGTTGGGGATTCACCTCTACATAAATAATGAGTCAGGGTTTGTCACCGGCCACTCACCCTGGTGGTCTAGTGCTTAGGATCCAGTGCTCTCCCTCCCACAGCCTGACCTCAGTCTCTGGCCAGGGCTGAAACCCTGCTTCAAGTCACTGCAGGCTGAGATCAGTCTCCTGCCTGGTTGTGTGCTGACCTCCTTCCCCTGCTGGGCTGTGGCTCCGGCCAGGCACAGGGCAGGGGAAGGGCCAGATCTGGAGGAGGGAGGGCCAAGGGATCTGAGCCTCCCTGGGGTCGAGGGCTTGGGGAAGTTTCAGAGGGCACATTCTGGAGGGGAGCCCTGAGGGGCTGAGTGTGGGGAGCAGGGGTAGTGCTGTGGCAGAAACCCGGGAGCTCAGAGGCCGGTTCCTAATCTGAGCAGAGGGGCCCTGGTGGTCTTGAGAGAAGCTGGGGGCGCACAGGACCCAGACGCCAGTCTTCAAGGGACTGAATAGGGTCAGAGCAGAGGGCAGGAGCAGCTCTTGTGAAGTCTTAAGAAAATGCATTGTTGTGTTAGAGGACTTATCAGTGTGGGATGTTTATGACCAAGATTTCCGTTTGCTTATGATTTACACATCCCAACTCTGCCTGCCTAACCAACAAGACTGATTTGAACCTGGAAAGACATCACTAACATGATGGTAACAGTGTTCAGGAGACAAAGATTACCAGCTTGCCTTCCTGTATTGGTTCCTCCACTGCAGGAAAGAAGAAAAAATATATAAACCGAATTTTTGCTGTTACCGGTAACGCACAAATGTTACCTTCCTGCCTGTGTGCCTGTGCAGTCGTTCTTTGCGACCCTTTGGACTGTGGCCCCCCAGGCTCCTATGTCCATGGGGTTTCCCAGGCAAAAATGCTGTAGTAGCGTGCCATTTCCCACTACATCGGATCTTACGCATCCAGAGACCAGACTCAAGTCGCCGGCATGTCCTGCATTGCAGGTACATTCTTTACCGCTCAGCCTCCCTGACAACGTGTGCACTTCACCCTAAACAAATAAAGGGCATCTGAACTCTCCTATGGCCTCCTGCCTGTTTCTGTGCCGACTTCCTTCTCCTGGAGGGCTGAGACGCCAGGCAGGGGCAGACCAGGGAAGGGCCAGACTGTAACCAAGCAGGACCCACTGAGGCTTTCCCAGGAGAAACCCCCAGTCAAGTGCTCCACCACCCTTTTGTCTGTAGAAAATCTTTCACCAAATAATCCACTTAGGGGCTTCCCTGGTGGTCTGGTGGCTAAGACTCCACCAGTCACATTCATAGGGTGAAGGTAGGATCCAGGTCGGGGAACAAAGACCCCTCATGCCTTCTGGTGAGGTTGGGGGAAAATCTGGCCCCAGTACACAGAGGCCCAGTTTTGGTAAGGAGATCTGGAGGGAAGCCAGGAGCAATTGGAAGAACAGGGTCCTGGGGGCAGGAGGGCTGAGGGACCCGAGTCCCAGCGGGGTGGAAGGCTGCGAGGTGCCAAATGGGACATTCCGGAGGGGAGCCCTGAGGAGGCGTCCTGTGGGCAGCAGGGGTGGCGCCCGCGCAGACGGGCTCCTGATCTCAGCGGCGGGGCCAGGGGAACCCGGGGCGGCCCCGAGAGGAGTCGGGCGGGGGCACAGGGCCCTGGCACCAGTCTTCTAGGGACAGAATAGGGTCAGAACAGAGGGAAAGAGAAGCTCTGCGCCACGGAGGACTCCCAGGAGTATAAGGATCACCCCGGAGGGGAAGCATAAGGACGAAGGTGTGGACTCCAAGAAGCTCTGAGCCTCCCAAGGCGGGGCCAGGAGGCTGACGGTTCCAACAGTGCCGGATGCACTTGAGGCCTCTATTTGCCTCAAGGAGGGAAACTGGGAGTGCAGCCCTGTCCCTCCCCCATCAGAGTTATTCCTCACTCTGACTTTCCCCTCCCATCCCTCAGGGCAGTGCCTCTCGCTTAGGCCCCTGCCCCCTAAACTCATCCCCCATCCCCGGCTTTTCTAGATTCTTCTGGGCTCTGCACACTCCTAGGCCTGCCCCATCCTGCATTCTCTGCCCCTTCCCGCTCCCCAGGTTCTAGATTCCAGACACGCAGGGACCTGGGCTGCAGTGCTTCCACGTGGACACACATCTTCTTGAGCCACAGACAACACGGAGATGACAAGGGACTAAAAATAACTCTACACACATGAACTGCTGGGGCAAGTGATGCACGAGATTAAAAAAAAAGAGAGAAAAGATCAAAACTCCAGTCACCCCTCTGGAGCTGGAGAACTAAAGTGGATTCCTGGACGTGATGCCTGCACAGAGCACCACCAAGGGGCCGGGCAGACCTCGCCTTCAGCCCTCCCGCCCAATGCTGGACCCAGCCTGCCCTCACCCCACTCAATGGACCAGATTTGCCACACATGCCCGGACACACCCTCACCCCCCAGGAGCAAACAAGGGAACTTGTCACTTGTTTGACTCCCTGATGCAGCCAGAGCCCCAATAAAACCTTGTCTGAATATCCTGTCTGGCCTCTTATCAATGTCTATTGACTTAGGATTCCAAGAACCCTGATGGGTATCATACTCTTCCAGCTCTGCACACTCCTAGGTCGACACCCTCCTCCCTTTCCTCCCTGCCCGCTCCCTGTGTTCTAGACGCTTCTATCCTCTTGCCATGCCTTCCCTGGACCCTAGATCCATTTTGCCTCCACTCTGGTCTCAGTTTCTTCACCTACTCACACATCTCAGCATCTCTCAAACTTGATTGAGGCGTGTCTTTGACTTCCAAGGTGGGCATTTGCTTTCCTACAGAGCTTCTCCAGATGCTGCAGGCCCCACCCAGACCCCCTCTAAGAGAAATCCTGCCCTTCTCAGCCTGGTCCCAGCTGGAGCCTGGAAAGCCTGCCTTCTGTCCCACACTCTAGACTCCACTCCAAGACCTCTCTCACCATTGACCTCCCTCACTTCCCCTGGGCTCAAGTCCAGCAACCCTTTACTCATATACCCAGGCTCAACTCAGTTCGTTTTAAATTCTAAAATTGTTTCATTGACAATTTTGAAAGGCATTTTCCATTTACAGCTCTTACAACATATTGCCTATATTCCCATGTTGTATGATCCATCCTTGAAGCTGTCTTAGGGCTTCTCAGGTGGCACTAGTGTTCAGGAATCCGCCTGCCAATGCAGGACACACAGGAGACACGGGATCGATCCCTGGGTCAGGGAGATCGCCTGCAGAAGGAAATGGCAACCCAATCCCAGTATTCTTGCCTGGAAAATTCCATGGACAGAGGAGCCTGTCTTCCTCCCAACAGTTTGTACCTCCCACTCCTCCTCCGCCATATTTAAGCCCCTGCCCTCCCTCTAGAAACCACTAGTCATTCAAACTGTCAGTGAGTCTGCTGCTTTTTGTTGCACACGCCACCTTGCTTATTTTGTCAGGTCCTCATATTAGTGAATACTAATGATCTACATGATCGCTACCTATTTTCTCCCATTCAGTATGTCATTGCTCGCTAATCGGTGTTTTCCTTTGTTGTGCAAAATTTTTCAGCTTAACTAGGTCCAGGAAGATCCACTGGAGAATAGATAGGCTACCCACTCCAGTATTCTTGGGCTTTCCTTGTGGCTCAGCTACTAAAGAATCCGTCTGCAGTGCTGGAGACATGGGTTTGATCCCTGGGTTGCAAAGATCCCCTGGAGAAGGGAAAGGTTACCCACTCCATACTCTGGCCTGGAGAATTCCATGGACTGTGTATTCCATGGGGTCACAAAGAGTCGGATGTGATTGAAGCGACTTAGCATAGCAACCTTTTAAAAAAATTTTTATTTTTTCATTGGAGGAAAATTGCTTGACAGTATCATGTTGGTTTCTGCCATACAACAATGTGAATCAGTCATAATTATATTTATATCCAGAAAGACATCTATTTCTGCTTTATTGACTATGCCAAAGCCTTTGACTGTGTGGATCACAACAAACTGTGGAAAATTCTGAAAGAGATGGGAATACCAGACCACCTGATCTGCCTCTTGAGAAATTTGTATGCAGGTCAGGAAGCAACAGTTAGAACTGGACATGGAACAACAGACTGGTTCCAAATAGGAGAAGGAGCATGTCAAGGCTGTATATTGTCACCCTGCTTATTTAACTTATATGCAGAGTACATCATGAGAAATGCTGGACTGGAAGAAACACAAGCTGGAATCAAGATTGCTGGGAGAAATATCAATAACCTCAGATATGCAGATGACACCACCTTTATGGCAGAAAGTGAAGAGGAACTAAAAAGCCTCTTGATGAAAGTGAAAGTGGAGAGTGAAAAAGTTGGCTTAAAGCTCAACATTCAGAAAACGAAGATCATGGCATCTGGGCCCATCACTTCATGGGAAATAGATGGGGAAACAGTGGAAACAGTGTCAGACTTTATTTTTCTGGGCTCCAAAATCACTGCACATGGTGACTGCAGCCATGAAATTAAAAGACGCTTACTCCTTGGAAGGAAAGTTATGACCAACCTAGATAGCATATTCAAAAGCAGAGACATTACTTTGCCAACAAAGGTTCGCCTAGTCAAGGCTATGGTCTTTCCTGTGGTCATGTGTGGATGTGAGAGCTGGACTGTGAAGAAGGCTGAGCGCCGAAGAGTTGATGCTTTTGAACTGTGGTGTTGGAGAAGACTCTTGAGAGTCCCTTGGACTGCAAGGAGATCCAACCAGTCCATTCTGAAGGAGATCAGCCCTGGAATTTCTTTGGAAGGAATGATGCTAAAGCTGAAACTCCAGTACTTTGGGCACCTCATGCGGAGTTGACTCATTGGAAAAGACTCTGATGCTGGGAGGGATTGGGGGCAGGAGGAGAAGGGGACAACAGAGGATGAGATGGCTGGATGGCATCACTGACTCGATGGACGTGAGTCTGAGTGAACTCCGGGAGTTGGTGATGAACAGGGAGGCCTGCCTTGCTGCAATTCATGGGGTCACAAAGAGTCAGACAAGACTGAGCAACTGATCTGAGATATATCCCATCCCTCGAGAATCTCCCTCCCTCCCGCTCCCCCGTCCCACCCCTCTGGCTCAGCACAGAGTGCCAGGTGGGCTCCCTGCACTATCTAGGAACGTCTCAGGCTATCTGTCTGAGACTCGGCTGTGTATCTATGTCGATGCGACTTTCTCCATCCGCCCCACTCTTTCCTTCCCCAGTCCACCAGTCCCTTCTCTATATCTGTGTCTCCATTCCTTCCCTGAAAACAGGTTCATCAATACCGTTTTTCTAGATTCCATATATATCATTAATATACAATATTTGTTGATCTCTGACTTACTTCACTCTGTAAGACAGGCTCTAGGTTCAACTGAGCAACCTCACTTTCACTTTTCACTTTCACGCATTGGAGAAGGAAATGGCAACCCACTCCAGTGTTCTTGCCTGGACAATCCCAGGGACGGGGGAGCCTGATGTGCTGCCGTCTCTGGGGTCGCACAGAGTCGGACACGACTGAAGTGATTTAGCATATATATACACCACAACTTCTTTATCCGTGGACATCTAGGTTGCTTCCATGTGCTGCAATAAACACTGGGAGAATAGACATTTTGATGATCGTCATTCTGACCAGTGTAGGGTGAAACCTTATTCGAGTACTGATTTGCAGTTCTTTATAATTTGTGATGTTGAGTATCTTTCCAGGTCCCTGTTTATCTTCTACACTGTGAGTACAACTTACCTCTTGCAATTAGCTTTTTGAAGGTCTGCCCTGTTTTGAATTCTTTTCTGGTGATTTACCCCAGGGCATTTCTTAAGGGCAGGCTTGTGACTAGCCATCAGCCCCGGCTTTCAAGCGGTTGTTGTGGGAAATGGCCACAAGGTGGCAGCATTCGTCATGCCCAACTCTGGGTACCTGGGCAACCACAGCCTTAGGGCAAGTCCTATTTCTGGGTTGTCAGTCAGAGTGGCTATGCTTAAGACTTGTGTCTCCTTACTTCCTCCCCCTTACCCTCCATCCCCAAGACAGATCCCGATTGCAACACCACTCTGCAGAAGGGGGTGTCATCCACAAGTGGGGTGACGCTAAGGAAGGAAGCTGGAGGTGGGAACCCCAACCCCACCACCAGGAGACGCAGAGCCCAGGGGACTTGGCAAAGTTCTTCCAGTCCAGAGGCTCCACCATCCTTTGGGGGCACTATGGTTGGTTCTGCTGCAGGAGGACCCGCCTGGATCTGGCGACTGTGAGCTCATACAGAGGGGAAAAGGAAGTTCATGTCTGTCGCGGTGGGGGGCTCATTGCCTGGCGTACCCTCCCCAGACCCTCAGCCCCACTACAGTCCAGTCTGGGGACCCACGCCTACTTAGGCTCCAGGGCTGTGACATCAGCCCAGGTCCCAAGGCCTGAGCAGAACAGAGTCTTCAGTTCTTTTTTTTATGTTTTATTTTTTTGTCTTTCTATTTTTGCCACTTATTTTGAATTGGAATATATAGATAATTTACACTGTGGTGGATTTTGTTTTGGTTTTTTTAGGTGTACAGCAACTTGAATGACTTATATGTTCTTTTTCAGCTTCGTTCCCCATGTAGGTCATTACAGAATGTTGAGTAGGGTTCCTTGTGCTTTGCAGTGGGTCCTTGTGGATTATTTTATAAACACTAGTGTATCTGTTATTCTCATGCTACTGATTTCTCCCTGCCCCCAAACTTTCACTTTTTGGTAACCATAAGGACTGTTCTAAGTCTGGGAGGCTGTTTCTGTTTTGTCAAGAAGTTCATTGCATCCATGTTTAGATTCCATCTAGAAGTGATATCTTAGGATATTTGTCTTTCACTTACTCATGATCATCTGTGGGTCCATTTAAGCTGCTGCCAATGGCCTTATTTCCCTCGGTGTTTCTGATGGCTGAGTGTGTTCCACTATATAGATGGACTGATTACCTTTATTTCTCTATTGATGGACATTTTGGTGGATGGTCTGTCTTGGAGGTTGTCAATAGTGCTGCCTTGAAAACAGAGGTGCAGGTATCATTTTAAATTGTGACTTTCTCTGAATTTAAGACAAGGAGTGGGCTTGCCAGATCAGGTGGTAAGTCTGTATTTGGTGTTTTAAGGAATCTCCACAGCGTTCTCCTTCGTGGCTGCACCCACCCATATACATCTCTGAAACAGTGTAGGGGGATTCCCTATTCCCCTTGCCCTCAGCTGCACTTAATTTTTTATAGATCTTTTGAAGATTCAGGGCTTCCCTGGTGGCTCAGATGGTAAAGCATTTGCTTGCAAGGCAGGAGACCTGGGTTCAGTCCCTAGGTTGGGAAGATCCCCTGGAGAAGGAAATGGCAACCCACTCTAGTATTCTTGCCTAGAGCATTCCCATGGACAGAGGAGCCTGGCAGGCTACAGTCTATGGGGTTGCAAAGAGTCAAACACAACTGAGTGATTAACACTTTCACTTTTCGGAGATGGTCATTCTGAGAGGGGTAAGTTGACACTTCATTGCAGTTTTGAGTGGCATTTGACTAACAGTGATACTGAGCATCTTTTCATGTGCTTTATGTCCATCTGGATGCTTTCTTTGGACAAATGTCCATTGAGATCTTTGGCCCATATTCTATTCGGTTGATTGTTTTATTATATATATATATGTGTGTGTGTGTGTGTGTGTGTGTGTGTGTGTGTGTGTGTGTGTTGAGCTGTATGAACTGTTTGCATGTTTTGGAGATGAACTCCTTGTTTTTAAACTTGGTGGCAAACATCTTTTTCCCCATTTTGAGGTTTGTCTTCTTCTTTCCTTTAGGGTTTTCCGTGCTGTTGAAAAGCTTTTGAGGTTAATGAGGTCCCTTTTTTTGAGTTTTGCCTTCATTTTCCCTCTTGTAAGAGTTGATTCAAGAACCTGCTGTGATTTATGTCAAAGCATGTTCCGCGTATATTTTCCTCCAGAGGTTTAGCGTAGTCCCTCCATTTAGCTCTTTAATTGATTTGGAGTCTCTTTTTCCGCAAGTGGTTAGGGAGAGATGTACATTCTTTCACTTTTCTCTGTTTAGGGACCCTCCACACTCTCCTCCATCCTGGCTGTTAACAACATGCATTGGCAGCATCGGTGTGGGAGTGTTCCCTTTTCTCCACACCCTCTCCAGAATTTGTTGTTTATAGACTTTTTGACAAGGGCCATTCTGACAGGTATGAGCTGATACCTCGTTGTAGTTTGATTTGCATTTTTATAAGATTCATGATGTTGAAAGTTTTTCGTGTGATTAAAAAGAAACAACACTGTGAGCAAAATGATCTCTTGAGATTGTCTTCTTGAACATCTGCCCTCATCTGAAATCTTTTTCCAGAACCTACTCCAGGACATTTGTTAAGGATACGTGTTTTTTCCCACAACCCCTCAGGCTTGGTGACTGACTTTCTTAAGTACCCATTAGCACACAGGTTTCCATTGTTGTTACCAAAAGTGGCCACAAGGCGGCAGCATTTCTTCATGCCTTTTTTTTTCTGGCTAATTTTAATTTTCTATTGGGCTTCCCTCCCTGGTGGCTCAGAAAGAAATGAATCTGCCTGCAATGCAGGAGACCCGAGTTCAATCCTTGGGTCAGGAAGATCCCTGGAGAAGAGAATGGCAACCCACTCCAGTATTCTTGCCTGGAGAATTCCATGGACAGAGGAGCATGGCGGGCGACAGTCCATGGGATCGCAAAGAGTCAGACACAGCTGAACAACTAACACTTCAGTTTCTACTTTCCATCGGAGTAGAGTTGATTTCTGTTGTTGTGTTGGTTTAGGTTTACAGGAACTTGAGTCAGTCATACACAGACATATATCGATTCTGTTAAGGGGGCTTTTCCCAAATAGGTTCTTTCAGTGTGTTCCGCAGACTTCCTTGTGCGAACAGCGGGTCCTTTAGGATTATATCTGGTAGTAAGTAGCGTGTATATGTCAGTCCTAAACTCTCAACGTTCCCCTTCCCCTACCTTTAAAAAAAAATCATCATAAGTTGGTTTTCTAAGTCTGTGAGTCTGTTTCTGTTTATAATTAGTTCATGTGTGTGAATTTATAGATTGTACCCATCAGTGATGTATTTCTTTCCCTCTCGGCCTGACTTAACTCAGTGTGATAAACCTCAGTCCCTCCATGCTCCTGACAATGGCATTTTTTCATGCTTTGGGACAGCTGAGTGTATTCCAGAGTCTGGATGGACCCGTTACTTTTCATTTCTCTACTGATGGACACTCTGGTTTAAGGCTGTCTTGGATATTGTCAACAGTGCTGCCCTGAAAATTGGGGCGCACAAATCATTTTAAATGATTTCCTCCAGATCTAAGGCAAGGGGTGGGCTTGCCTTATCATGTGTTAAGTCCGTATTTAGTGTTTTAAGGAATCTCCATGGTTTTCCTTCGTGGCTGCACCCACCCATGTACACTCCCACCCCACAGAGTGGGAGGATGCTCTGTTCCCCTCGCCCTCAGCAGCATTTAAGTCTTTGTGGATCTTTTGGAAGATGGCCATCCTGAGCCGTGTGAGCTGATACCTACTGCAGTTTTGATTGGCATTTTTCTTACCGTGACCCCGGGCATCTTCTCAGGTGCTTTATGTCCGTCTCGACACCTTCTTTGAACAAATGTTCATTTAGAACTTTGGCCTGTTGTTTTTTTTTTTTAATTGAATTGATTGTTTTCTTGATATTGAGCTGCTGTTTGCATGTTTTGGAGGTGAATTCCATTTTTAAATTCCGTTGCAAACTTTTTTTCCCCCATTTTGAGGGGTTTTTTTTTTTCCCCCTTTGTTTAATATTTTCCTTGCTGTGCCAAAGGTTTTGAGGTTAATGAGGTCCCTTTTGTTGAGTTAATTGTTTTTTTCATTATTCTGAGAATTGACACAAAAAGAACTTGCTGCAATTTATGTCAAGGCATGTTCTGCCTGGATTTTCCTCAAGAGGTTTAGGGTAATTGTCCCTCCATTTAGCTCTTTAACCAATTTGGAGTTTCTTTTTCTGCATGGGATTTGAGAGTGTTGTAATTTCACTCACTTTTCTCTTGTTTAAAGAACCTTCTCCCTGTTCTCCATTCTGGCTGTTAACAATTTACATTCCCAGCGTCTGTATCAAAGAGTTAGCTTCTCTTCAAACCCTCTCCACTATTGTTTGCAGACTTTTTGAAAAGGGCCCGTCTGACAGGTTTGAGAAGATTCCTCGGTGCAGTTTGGGTCGGCATTTCTTTAACAGGGATCCTGAGCCCCTTTTCACGTGCTCTCTGGCCATCTGGACGCCTTCTTGGAGGAGTGTCCATTTAGACCATTGGCCCATTTTTCTGTTGGGTTGTTTGGTTTTTTGATGTTGAGCTACATGAGCTGTTTGCATGTGTTGGAGATAAATTCCTTGTGGGTATCCTCATTTGGAAACCTTTACTTTTCCCGATCTGAAGATGGACTTTTTCTGTCCTTTAGGATTTCCCTTGCTGTGCAAACCCTTAAGGTCGATGAGGTCCCTTCTGTTCACTTCCATTTTATGTTTCATTACTCTCAAAGGTGGATCCAGCAACAACTGGCTGTGATTTATGTCGAAGTGCGTTCTGCATGTATTTTTCTCAAGAGGTAAAGAGTAATCACCCCTCCAAGGAGATCGTCAATCAATCTGGAATTCCTTTTTCTCTATGAGGTTAGGCAGAGTGGTAATGTCATTCTCTTTTCACAATTTAAGGAACTTCCACACTATCCTGCCGACTGACTGTTAACAATTTAACATGCCGGCATCAGTACAGGAGGGGTCCCTTTTCTCCACAGCCTGTCCACCATTTATTGTTTGTAGACTTTTTGACAAAGTCCATTCTTACCAGTGTGAGCTGATATGTGATTGTAGTTTTGATTTTCATTTCTGCAAGATTTCATGATGTTGAAATCCTTTCAAAAAACAAATAATAATAACAGTATGAGGAAAACAAAACTCCCCACTTTGGCTTTTTGACATTCTGCTCTGTTTTGAATTCTTTTCCAGGACATTTGTTGTTGACAGGTGTCTTATCCTTGCATTCCCACAGGCCTGGTCAAGCGTAAGTGCTCATGCTGCTGCTGCTGCTGCTGCATCGCTTCAGTCCTGTCCCACTCTGTGCGCAGAGGCACAGCTTTTTTTGTTGTTGTTACCAAAAATGGACACAAGGCGGCAGCATTTCGTCATGCGCCACACTTTTCTGGGGGATCATGCTGCTGCTGCTGCTAAATCGCTTCAGTAGTGTCCCACTCTGTGCGACCCAAGAGACGGTAGCCCACCAGGCTCCCCTCTCCCTGGGATTCTCCAGAAAAGAACAATGGAGTGGGTTGCCATTTCTTTCTCCAGTGCATGAAAGTAAGAAGTGAAAGTGAAGTGGCTCAATCGTGTCCGACTCTTAGCGACCCCAGGGACTGCAGCCCACCAGGCTCCTCCGTCCATGGGATTTTCCAGGCAAGAGTACTGGAGTGGGGTGCCATTGCCTTCATGGTAACAACTTTAATCGGTGTAGAGTTGCTTACTGTTGTTTATCTGTTTAAAGTTTACAGGAACTTGATTCAGCTACACATAGACCTATATCGATTCTTTGCTTTTAAGGGGGCTTTTACCAAATAAGTTCTTTCAGTGTGTTCCGTAGACTTCCCTGTGCTATTCAGGGGGCCCTTTTGGATTATCTATCTGATGATAAGTAGTGTGTTAATATGTTAATCCCAACCTTTTAATGTCCCACTTCCCATATGTATTTTTTAAGATAATCGTAAGTTGGTTTTCTAAGTCTGTGAGTTTCTCCTCATAAATTATAGTTCATTCTCTTTATAAAGTTCATTTTAATGAATTTATAGATTCCAGCTGTAAGTGATGATATTTCTCCCCCTCTCTGACTGACTTCACTGTGTATGATGAATCTCTCAGTCCATCCATGCTGCTTCCAGGGCGTTTCTTCCTTCTTTTTGATGACTGAGTGTGTTCCAGTGTCTAGATGGGCTAGTAACTCCTCATTTCTCTAATGATGGACTTTTTGATTGATGCTCTGCTTTGGATGTTTTGGTGGCTCAGTGGTAAAGCATCCACCTGCAATGCAGGAGACCCAGGTTTGATTCCTGGGTTGGCAACATCCACTGGAGGAGGGCATGACAACACGCTCCAGTATTCTTGCCAGGAGAATCCCATGCCCAGAGGGGCCTGGTGGGCTACAGTCCACAGGGGTTGCAGAGAGTCAGACGCGGCTGAACAGCTAACACTTTCTCTTTTGCTGTCTTGAATATTGTCAATCATGCTGCCCTGAATATAGGGGAACAAGTATCATCTTAAATTATGATTTTCTCCAGATCTGAGGCAAGGGGTGGGCTTGCCAGAGAGAGTGGTAACTCTGCATTTAGTCGTTTAAGAATCTCCATACTGTTTTCCTTTGTGACCTGACTGCCCATTGACATCCCTGCCCCCAGTGTAGAAGAATCGCCTCTTCTCAGCAGCATTTACTCTCTGTTTCTCTTTTGGAGGATGGCCATTCTGCCTGTGTGAGGGGGCTGGCGCTTGCAGCTGTGATTGGCACTCATCTGACAGTGACGCTGAGCATCTTTTATGTGCGCTATGCCCTTCTGGATGTCTTCTTTAGTGAAATATTCATTTCGATCTTTGGCATCATTTTCTGTTTTTTTTTTTTTTATTCTTTTCATTGAGCTTTATGAGCTGTCTGCCTGCTTTCTAGATAAATTCTGAGTTTTTATTTTTGGTTGCAAACTGCTTTTTCCTATGCTGCATGTTGCCTTTTCTTTTTTTAGGGTTTTCCTTGCGGGGCAATAGCTTTTCAGGTTACTGAGGTCCCTTTTGCTGAGTTAGGTCTTATTGTTCATTATTCTAAGAGTGGATCCAAAAACAACTTGCTGCCATTTCTGTCAAGGTGTGTTCTTCCTATATTTTCCTTAAGAGCTTTTAGAGTATCTTCCCTTCTTTTAGTTCTGTAATCGATTTGGGGTTTCTTTTCCGGTATGGGGTTAGGGAGTGTTGTAATTTCATTTGCTTTTCACTTGTTTAAGGAACCTCCATTCTCTCTTTTGAGCTGGCTCTTAGCAGTTTACATTCCCAGCATCAAGGCAGGATAGTGTCCTTTCCTCCAAAACTTCTCCGCTATTTATTGTCTGTAGACTTTTTGACAAAGGCCATTCTGACAAGCTTGAGAAGACTTCTAGTTCTAGTTTTGATTGACATTTCTCTAATAATTAGTGATGCGAGCATCTTTTCATGTACTTTATGCCCATCTGGATGCCTATTTGGGAGAAATGTCCATTTAAATCTTTGGTGCATTTTTAAATTTTTAAAATTGAACAGCATGAGTTGTTTGCATGTCTGGGGAATGCATTCCTTACTTTTTCCTTGGTTGCAAACATTTTTTTTTTTTTCCTGAGAATTATCTTTGTTTTCCTTTAGGGTTTCCCTGTGGACCTAACAGAAGCAGAAGACATTAAGAAGTGGCAAGAATACATAGAAGAGCTATATAAAAAAGATCTTCATGACACAGATAATCATGATGGAGTGATCACTCACCTAGAGCCAGACATCCTGGAGTGGGAGTTCAAGGGGGCCTTAGGAAGAAGCATCACTACAAACAAAGCTAGTGGAGGAGATGGAATTTCAGTTAAGCTATTTCAAATCCTAAAAGATGATGCTGTGAAAGTGCTGCACTCAATATGCCAGCAAATTTGGAAAAGTCAGCAATGGCCACAGGACTGGAAAAGGTCCGTTTTCATTCCAATCCCAAAGAAAGGCAATGCCAAAGAATGTTCAAACTACTCCACAATTGCACTCATCTCACAGGTTAGGCAAGTCATGATCAAAATTCTCCAAGCCAGGCTTCAACAGTACATGAACCATGAACTTCTAGATGTTCAAGCTGGATTTAGAAAAGGCAGAGGAACCAGAGATCAAATTGCCAACATACACTGGATCATCAAAAAAGCCAGAGAATTCCAGAAAAACATATTCTTCTGTTTTATTGACTTTGCCAAAGCCTTTGACTGTGTGGATCACAACAAACTGTGGAAAATTCTTCAAGAGATGGGAATACCAGACCACCTGATCTGCTTCTTGAGAAATCTATATGCAGGTCAAGAAGCAACAGTTAGAACTGGACATAGACTGACAGAGTGGTTCCAAATTGGGAAAGGAGTACATCAAGGCTGTATATTGTCACCTTGCTTATTTAACTTCGATGCAGAGTACATCATGAGAAATGCTGGGCTGGATGAAGCACAAGCTGGAATCAAGATTTCCAGGAGAAATATCAATAACCTCAGATATGCAGATGACACCACCCTTATGGCAGAAAGCAAAGAAGAACTAAAGAGCCTCTTGATGAAAGTGAAAGTTGAGGGTGAAAAAGTTGGCTTAAAGCTCAACATTCAGAAAACTAAGATCATGGCATCTGGTCCCATCACTTCATGGCAAATAGATGGGGCAACATTGGAAACAGTGACAGACTTTATTTTCTTGGGCTCCAAAATCACTACAAATGGTGACTGCAGCCATGAGATTAAAAGATGCTTACTCCTTGGAAGAAAAGCTATGACCAACCCAGACAGCATATTAAAAAGCAGAAACGTTACTTTACCAACAAAGGTCCTTCTAGTCAAAGATATGGTTTTTCCAGTAGTCATGTATAAATGTGAGAGCTGGACCTTAAAGAAAGCTGAGCGAGGAAGAATTGGTACTTTTGAACTGTGGTATTGGAGAAGACTCTTGAGAGTCCCTTGGACTGCAAGGAGATCCAACCAGTCCATCCTTAAGGAAATCAGTCCTGAATACTCATTGGAAGGACTGATAGTAATGCCCAAACTCCAATACTTTGGCCATCTGATGTGAAGAACTGACTCATTGGAAAAGACCCTGATGCTGGTTAAGATTGAAGGCAGGAGGAGAAGGGGACAACAGAGGGTAAGATGGTTGGATGGCATCCACGGACATGGAGTGTGAGCAAGCTCTGGGAATTGGTAATGGACAGGGAAGCCTGGCGTGCTGCAGTCCATGGGGTTGCAAAGAGACGGACATGACTTAGCGACTGAACTGAACTGAACTGACTGAATACACTGCTGCTGCTGCTGCTGCTGCTGCTAAGTCGCTTCAGTCATGTCTGACTCTGTGCGACCCCATAGGCGGCAGCCTACCAGGCTCCCCCGTCCCTGGGATTTTCCAGGCAAGAACACTGGAGTGGGTTGCCATTTCCTCCTCCAATCTATGAAAGTGAAAAGTGAAAGTGTAGTCGCTCAGTCGTGTCTAACTCTTCACGACCCCATGGACTGCAGCCCACCAGGCTCGTCTGTCCGTGGGATTTTCCGGGCAAGAATACTGGAGTGGGGTGCCATAGCCTTCTCTAGCTGAATTCACTGAAAGAACCCATATGGGAAAAGACCTCCTCCCCCAAAATAGATACATGTTCATGTATAACAAAACCAAGTTCCTGTACCTAAAACAAACACAACATCGGAAATCAACTCTATTTCAATAGAAAATAAACGCTGCTGCTGCTAAGTCACTTCAGTCGTGTCCGACTCTGTGCGACCCCAGAGACGGCAGCCCACCAGGCTCCCCCGTCCCTGGGATTCTCCAGGCAAGAACACTGGAGTGGGTTGCCATTTCCTTCTCCAATGCATGGAAGTGAAAAGTGAAAGTGAAGTCGCTCAGTCATGTCTGACTCTTAGCGACCCCATGGACTGCAGCCCACCAGGCTCCTCAGTCCATGGGATTTTCCAGGCAAGAGTACTGGGGTGGGGTGCCATTGCCTTCCCCGAAACGCTAAACCCAAACAAAAACCGCAGCTGGAGCAGGGAGAAATGCTGCCCCTTGTGGCCACTTTAGTATCAGCAACTGGAAAAACCTCTGCTCTTGGACACTTATCCACCTGCTACGTGGGAGAACTGGGTTCGATCCCTGGGTTGGGAAGATCCCCTGTAGATGGGCACAGCTACCCACTCCAGGATTCTGGCCTGGAGAATTCCATGGACTGTATAGTCCTGGGGTCGCAAAGAGTCAGACACGACTGAGCGACTTTCACTTTCACTTGGCCACTTGTATTCACCAGGCCTGCAAGAATGTAAGGAAAAAACACATGTCCTCAAGCAGGTCCTGGAAAAAGAATTCAAAAGAGGGCAGACGACAAGGGGGCAGTCTCCACAGGTCAGTTTTACACTGTTTTGTTGTTATTTTTTAAAAATCATATGAAAAGCCTCCACACACTAAAATCTTATAGAAATGCAAATCAAAACTACAATGAGGAATCACCTCACACTAGTCAAAATGACCTTTGCCAAAAAGTCCACAAACAATACATGCTGGTAGGTGTTGGAGAAAAGGGAATTCTCCTGCACTGATATTGTCAATGTAAATGGTTAAGAGTCCATACAGAGGAGAGGGTTGAGGCTCCTTAAACAAGAGAACAGTGAATGAAATTATGACACTCCCTATCCCCCTACAGAAAAAAAATAACTCCAAAATGACTGAAGAGCTAAATGGAGGGACAATTACTCTAAACCTCTTGAGGGATTTATAGGGGAAACATACTTTGACATAAACGGCAGCAAGCCCTTTTGGATCCGTTGCAGGAAGGGGGACCCTTCCCAGGGCCCAAAACTGGGCTCTTGTCTAACACTCGGAAATGAATTGTCTGAGGAGACACATGTGCTGACAAAGCAAGAGATTTTCTTGGGAAAGGGCACCCTGGTGGAGAGCAGGAGGGTAAGGGAACCCAGGAGAACAGCTCTGTCACATGGCTTGTGGTCTCAGGTGTTATGGTGATGGATTAGTTTCCGGGTTGTCTTTAGACAATCATTCTGACTCAGAGTCCTTCCTATTGGTGCACGCCTTGTTCAGCCAAGACGGATGCCAGCAAGAAGGATTCTGGGAGGTGGTCAGATATGTGGTGTCTCCTTTTGACCTTTCCCCCGAATTCTTCTGGTTGGTGGTGGCTTATAAGTTCCGTGTTCCTTACCAGGACTTCCTGTCGTAAAACAATTCATGCAAATAGTTACTAGGGTACCTGGCCAGTGGGGTGGTTTCAGTCAGCATGCCTCTCCTAACAGATCAACTTTTAAAATAATGAAAAATTAAACAAAACTCGGCAAAAGAGCCTCTAATCTCAAAAGCTTTTGCATTCCAAGGAAAACCATAAACCAAACTTGAAAAAACCTTGGAATGGGGGGGGGGTAATGTTTGCAACTGAATTTAGAAACAAGGAATTCATCTCCAAAACATGCAAACAGCTCATGCAGCTCAATATCAAAAAAACAATCAACCCAGTAGAAAAATGGGCCAAAGATCTAAATGGACGTTTGTCCAAAGAAGACATCCAGGTGGCCATAAAGCACCAAAAACGACGCTCAGCATCACCAATTACTGGAGAAATGAAAATCAAAGTGGCAACAAGGTATCACCTCACACCCCTCAGAATGTCCATCTAAGATCTACAAAGATTAAATGTTGCTGAAGGCGAGGGGAACAGGGAATCCTCCTACACTGTGGGGGGGACGTCAATGGGTGGGTGCAGTCATGAAGTAAAACAGAACAGAGGTTCCTTAAAACATTAACTATAGAGTTACCACATGATCTGGCAAGCCCACTCCTTGCCTTAGATCCGGAAGGAAATTCATTTTAAATGACACGTGCATCCCTCTTTTCAGGGCAGCACTATTGACAATATCAAAGACACAGCATCAACCAAAATGTCCATCCATAGGGAAATTAAGAGTGGCTAGTCCTCTATACACTGGAATATACTCAGCCATCAAAAAGAACGAAAATACGCCATTGGCCGCAGCATGGATGGACCAAGAGATTTACCACACTGGGTGAAGTCTGCCAGAGAGGGAAAGAGAAATGCCTAGTCACTTACAGGTGGATCTGTCATTTCATTCAAATGAACTAATTTATAAACAGAAACAAACTCACAGGCTTAGAAAACCCACTTATGGTTATTTTTTATTTTTTAAAAAGGTAGGGGAAGGGAGACATTAAGAGGTTGGGATTAACATACACTTAGTACTGGGAGGCCTGGCGTGCTGCGATTCATGGGGTCGCAGAGTCGGACACAACTAAGCGACTGAACTGAACTGAACTGAACTGAGTACTTATCAAATACAGAATCGAAAAGGACCTAGTGACTAGCACACAGAAGTCTACTGAACACATGGAAGGAACCGATATGGGAAAAGAACCTGAAAAAAAACCCAGATAAACATTCATGTATAACTAAACCAAATTCCTGTATACCTATAACAAACGCAACGTTGGAAATCAGCTCTTCTCCAATAGAAAAAAACCCGCTAAATTACAAAAGAAAAACAGTGGCGCATTAAGAAGTGCTGCCGCCTTGTGGCCACGTTTGGTAACAACAACTGAAAAACCTGTTCTCATGGGCACTTAATAGTCACCGCGTCTGTGGGGCTGTCAGTAAAATACACCAGCCCTCAACAAATGTCCCTGGGTTGGTAACGGAGAAAGAACTCAAAACAGAGCAGACTGTCAAGAGCACGATCTCGGGAGGTTAGTTTGACTCTCACTGTTTTCTAAAATATCACATGGACATATTTCATCATTGTGAAATCTTAAGAGAAATGCAAATCAAAACTACAATGAGGTTATCACCTCACACAGGTTAGAATGGACATCGGCAAAAGGTCTAAAACCAATAAATGCTGGGGAGGTTGTGGAGAGAAGGGAACCCTCCTTCAGTGGTGCTGGCAACGTCGATTGTTAACAGGCAGCACACAGAACAGCAGGGAGGTTTCTCAAGTAAAAGGGGAATGAAATTAGGACACTCCCAGAGAGAAAAAAACTCCACATTGATTAAAGAGCTGAACAGAGGGCCAGTGATCTAAATCTCTTGAGGAAAATATAGGTATAATATGCTTGGACATAAATCACAACTGTTTTGGTCTACCTCTTAGAGTAATGGAATACTAAACTAAACAAATGGGGCCTCATTGACTTTAAAGCATTTGCTCAGCAAGGGGAGCCATAAACAGGAGAAAAAAAAATAGAAAACCCTCAGAATGGTAAAAATTAAGTGAATATTACTTGTTGAATATTAAGTGCCCATCAGCACAGTTTTTCCAGTTGTTGTTATGAATGCACTTGAATCATCCAGAAACAGCCCCCTCCCCAGTCCCTGGAAAAATTGCCTTCCACAAAACCAGTCCCCAAAAGGTTGGAGGCTGCTGCTCTATAGCATAACAATAAGAATATATCTAACAGAACTGACCACTAGAGTAAAAACTGACTACATATTAAATTTGTTTTTTAATTTTTCCAAAACAGCAAGATCTTTCTTATATAGAGTTCCAACATAAATGCAAATTAGAATACAAAACATTTTTCAAGGTGAACTAATTAGGTTTTGGGGGGAAAAAGTCCAGAAAAAAAACAGCACTTTACTATGACTCACTTTGCTGTATAACTGAAACTAACACAACCCTGTACATCAACTATACCCCTAGAAAAAAAACAGGAAGGAAAAGAACAAAATGGGAAAGAAAATGAAAGTCAAAGCAATATACATGTACCAGATACATACCAGTGTCTGGTATATATTATAATAATATGTATACTAAAAATCATCAGATCAGTCACTCAGTCGTGTCTGACTCTTTGCGACCCCATGAATCACAGCACGCCAGGCCTCCTTGTCCATCACCAACTCTCAAAGTTCACTCAGACTCACATCCATCGAGTCAGTGATGCCATCCAGCCATCTCATTCTCTGTTGTCCCCTTCTCCTCTTGTCCCCAATCCCTCCCAGCATCAGAGTCTTCTCCAATGAGTCAGCTCTTCGCATGAGGTGGCCAAAGTACTGGAGTTTCAGCTTTAGCATCATTCCTTCCAAAGAAATCCCAGGGCTGATCTCCTTCAGAATGGACTGGTTGGATCTCCTTGCAGTCCAAGGGACTCTCAAGAGTCTTCTCCAACACCACAGTTCAAAAGCATCAATTCTTCGGCGCTCAACCTTCTTCACAGTCCAGCTCTCACATCCACACATGACCACAGGAAAAACCATAACCTTGACTAGACGAACCTTTTCACTCTCCTCTTTCACTTTCATCAAGAGGCTATTTAGTTCTTCTTCACTTTCTGCCATAAGAGTGGTGTCATCTGCATATCTGAGGTTATTGATATTTCTCCCAGCAATCTTGATTCCAACTTGTGTTTCTTCCAGTTCAGCGTTTCTCTTGATGTACTCTGCATAGAAGTTAAATAAACAGGGTGACAATATATAGCCTTGACATACTCCTTTTCCTATTTGGAACCAGTCTGTTGTTCCATGTCCAGTTCTAACTGTTACTTCCTGACCTGCATACAAATTTCTCAAGAGGCAGATCAAGTGGTCTGGTATTCCCATCTCTTTCAGAATTTTCCAAAGTTTATTGTGATCCACACAGTCAAAGGCTTTGGCATAATCAATAAAGCAGAAATAGATGTTTTTCTGGAACTCTCTTGCTTTTTCCATGATCCAGCGGATGTTGGCACTTTGATCTCTGGTTCCTCTGCCTTTTCTAAAACCAGCTTGAACATCAGGAAGTTCACGGTTCACATATTGCTGAAGCCTGGCTTGGAGAATTTTGAGCACATACTAAAAATACATATATATAAAATATATAATGGGGCTTCCCAGGTGACACCGTAGTAAAGAATCCGCCTGCCAACACAGGAGATGCAAGAGATGCAGGTTCAGTCTCTGGGTCACGAAGATCTCCCGACGTAGGAAATGACAACCCACTCCAGTATTCCTGCCTGGAAAGTTCCATGGACAGAGGAACCTAACCAGCTATATAGTCTATGGGGTCACAGTCGGACGCAACTGAGCACAAACACACACACACACACACACACACACACACACACACGTATATAACATACATGATATATATCATATTATATACTATATAATGCATAATACAATATATAGTAGATATATATTGTCTAATATATAATACATAATATAATATATAGTATATATATTATGTTTGCATGCATAATATGTATTTTCCGTCGGTTTCTCATAGATAAATTAATGACATATGGAACGAAACAAGCCCAAAAACCCTTGAACTGTTGGGTTGCCCAGTCCAGGGGTGCTGATATTTGTACTACACAAGATAGCAACCAGTTAAACGTGAATCGTTCATAAAACAATATCATATATATTTTTAAAAAGATGTTTGGTCGCCAAACAGCAGAAGCTGTTATGGTTTAATTTCTTTTTATATATCTATATCTGTTCGGAATCTATGCTATCTTTGCGAAATCTTAGAAGACGATGTTGTATATTATTGTTAAAGAAGCCGCATCATTGAGGGAAGTTAACAGTAGAGATTTGGATATCCTTATTAATTATAAATACTGACTCCTCCTGTCCAACAGGAAGAAGCCAGAGAGGATTCACTTGTTTCGCTGATCATGGCCAAGTCTTGGAAGTCCCAGAGTGAGTGGTAGCTGATTTCTCACACAGAAGGTAACAAAACATATAAAAGTTATTTTAAGAATATGTGGAATGGACCAAGCCCTGAAACCCTTTTACTGTTTGATCTCATGCCCAATCAGAGAGATACTGATATATGTACTATACAAGTTAGCTTCGGTGGTATGCAACTGGATAGTCGTGAAATTTATTTGAAATAAGAGCGTATGTATATTTGAAAAGATGGGTAATCAACCAACAGAAGTGATTGTGGCTTGATTTTCATATGCATTTGGGATCTATACTATCTTTGTGAACTATGTTCGGGTTTTTTTGTGGGGGGAGGGGAGCTTTTCATTTCTTCCGCCTCTTTGAGAAACACTGGCTTTATTAGGTTACTGCTGGGCAGAGGTTACAAAAGGTTACTCCTCCCAGGCTGGAGTAGGTACTCCCAGAGAAGTAGTGTGCTTCCTCTGCCCTCCCCTTCAAGGCTGAATGCGGATGGCACCATGTAACCGGAAAACCTCTCCCTGGAGGAATGGTTTTTCCGTGATGTCCTGGACTGGATGCTCTGACCCAGCAGGGTCCTCCGGTCTGCAGGGGAAGGGCATCTGGTTGGCCAGGAAGTGGCCCACTCTATCTGGGGATCTGGTCAACAGAGCCGGGTCTGCCAGATGAACCTTTAATGGGCATCTGCCCTGTGGGTGCCAACTTGGGAGTTTGGGGCGGACTGATCCCGACTTGAGGGGAGGGCAGGGAGCCATGGGGCCTTGAGAGGAGTCAGGGGAGAGCAGGGCCCAGGCAAGGGACAGAATTGGGTGAGAACAGAGGGAAGGAGAAGCTCCACGCCCCCGAGGAGCCCTCAAAGTGTAAGGATCGTCCTGGGAGGGGAAGTGTGGACGGTGTGGACCCCAACAAGCTCTGTGATTCCCAAGATGGGCCCGGAGGCTGGCAGTTCCAACAGCGGGAGACGTGACTGAGGCCTCTTTTTGCCTCAAAAACTGAAAGTGCACAAGCACATCCTCTTTCCCTTCCCTTCGCCGAGGGCAGTAACCCGCTCTTCTTTCCCTGCCCCCTAAACTCATCCTGCTTCCCGGCTTTTGTAGATCCTTCTGGGCTCTGCCTACCACAGTCTTCCTCATTCTTACTCATCCTGTGCCCTTGTGTTCTAGATTCTTCTGCCCACGCTCCCCTCCTCTCCCTTGGCTCTGGCATCTCTTCAGCCTCCCCTGTGTTCTCCCGGCGGTCTTCACTTCCTCACACATCTCAGCCCCTTGGAGCTCAGCGGAAGGACAAGTGAAGCCCAGAGATGGACGTTCCCTTTTTTGTTACATATATTAGTTTGTGATATTTTGTTAGATTCCTCACGTAAGTCATATCATATAGTATTTGCCACTGTTTTCTCCCACATAATAGATTATGTTTCCTCTTTTATCTAACCAAAAGTATCTAAAGCACACCAACTGAGAAATGAAAAAGGGTACAAGTGAACTTATCTACAAAACAAATAAATTATAGATGTAGAAAGCAATCTGATGGTTACCTGGGGTCAGGAGGAGAGGGATAAACTGGAAGACTGAGGTTGACACGTACACACTACTATATATAAAACAGATGAGGAATAACGACCTTCTGTATAGCACAGGGAACTCTACTCAGTACTCTGTAATGACCTATGTGGGAAAAGAATCGAGAAAAGGGTGGATATACGGATAACTGACTCACTTTGCTGTAGAACTGAAACTAACACAACACTGTAAATCAACTATACCCCTAGAAAGAAAAACAAGGAAGGAAAAGAACAAAACTCTTAATGGAAAAGAAAATGAAAGTCAAAGCAATATATATGTACCAGATACATACCAGTGTCTGGTATATATTATAATAATATGTATCAGATCAGATCAGATCAGATCAGTTGCTCAGTCGTGTTCGACTCTTTGCGACCCCATGAACTGCAGCATGCCAGGCCTCCCTGTCCATCACCAACTCCCGGAGGTCACCCAGACTCACATCCATCGAGTCAGTGATGCCATTCAGCCATCTCATCCTCTGTCGTCCCCTTCTCCTCCTGCCCCCAATCCCTCCCAGCATCAGAGTCTTCTCCAATGAATCAGATCTTCGCATGAGGTGGCCAAAATACTGGAGTTTCAGTTTTAGCATCATTCCTTCCAAAGAAATCCCAAGGCCAATCTCCTTCAGAATGGACTGGTTGGATCTCCTTGCAGTCCAAGGGACTCTCAAGAGTCTTCTCTAACACCACAGTTCAAAAGCATCAACTCTTCGGCGCTCAGCCTTCTTCACAGTCCAGCTCTCACATCCATACATGACCACAGGAAAGACCATAGCCTTGACTAGGCGAACCTTTGTTGGCAAAGTAATGTCTCTGCTTTTGAATATGCTATCTAGGTTGATCATAACTTTCCTTCCAAGGAGTAAGCATCTTTTAATTTCATGGCTGAAGTCACCATCTGCAGTGATTTTGGAGCCCAGAAAAATAAAGTCTGACACTGTTTCCACTGTTTCCCCATCTATTTCCCATGTAGTGATGGGACCAGATGCCATGATCTTCGTTTTCTGAATGTTGAGCTTTAAGCCAACCTTTTCACTCTCCACTTTCACTTTCATCAAGAGGCTTTTTAGTTCCTCTTCACTTTCTGCTATAAGGGTGGTATCATCTGCATATCTGAGGTTATTGATATTTCTAATATATATATATATGTATGTATGGGGCTTCCCAGGTGACACAGTAGTAAAGAATCCACCTGCCAAAACAGGAGATGCAAGGAATGCAGGTTCAATCTATGGGTCATGAAGATCCCCTGGAGTAGGAAATGACAACCCACTCCAGTATTCTTGCCTGGAAAATTCCATAGACAGAGGAACCGAAACGGCTATATAGTCTACGGGGTCACAGTTGGACGTGACTGAGCATGTGCACGCACACAAGTACATAACATACATGATATATATCATATTATATAATATATAATATGTAATACAATATATAGTAGATGTATATGTTTGTATGCATAATATATGTTTTCCGTGGGTTTCTCATAGATAAATTAATGATATATGGAACAAAACAAGCCCTGAAACCCTTGAACTGTTGGGTTGCCCCGTCTAAGGGATGCTGATATTTGTACTGCACAAGATAGCAACTCGTTAAACATGAATTGTTCATAAAACAATATCATATACATCTTTAAAAAGATGTTTGTTAGCCAAACAGCAGAAGCCGTTACGGTTTAATTTCTTTTTATACATTTATTCGGAATCTATGCTATCTTTGCGAAGTCTTAGAAGATGACGTCGTATATTATTGTTAAAGAAGCCGCATCATTGAAGGAAGTTAACAGTAGAGATTTGGATATTCTTATTAATTATAAATACCGACTCCTCTGTCTAAGAGAGAGGACTGATTTAAAACTGGGGAGACATCCCTAACATGATAACAGGTTTCAGGAGACACAGATTACCAGCTTGGTTTCCTGTGGTGGCCGATAAACTGTGGTTTCATCCAACACTGGCAAACATTTAGAAATCGAACTTTTGCTATTATAAGCAAGACACCGAATGTGCCTTCCCGGCAATGAATAGACTTGACGCTGGAGATAAAGGATTACCAAACTGTCATGTCGTCTTCTGCCTGGTTCTGTGCTGACCGAGACTCCAACCGGGCGCAGAGCAAGGGAAGGGCCAGATGGTGACCAGGCAGGACCCTAGGAGGCTTTCCCACAATAAAGCCCCAGCCGAGTCTTCCGCCTGCCTTTTGTCTGTAGAAAATCTTTTGTCAAAGAATAAACTTGGGAACTTCCTTGGGGGTCCAGTGGGTGAAGACTCTGAACTTTCACTGCAGGGAATGCAGGTTTGATCTTGGTTAGGGAACAAGAATCCTACTTGCCGTGCGACGCGGCCAGAAAATAAAAAGAAAAAAAATTTTTTAAAGAATAAATTTAATCAGAGAAGTGAGAAAATGCAGAAAGAAAAAGAAAACAGTCAAACAAGCCAAAATAATAATACTTCAGCCATTAGACAAAGTAGAGGACCTTTATTTAGTTCTTCTTCCAGTCTATAGATATTGTTCTGTGCCTTATATGTGAACTGTTTAGCAGATACTCAAACCCCTACCAGGTGGAAGAAGTTAACTGTATGTTGCCCACAAGCAAGTCAACCCCAGACCATTTGGAAGCAGAAGGTTGATGACGCTACCTCTTCATTACCTCACCACCGACCACGGCTCTGTAAACACTGTGAGACTCCTCACTACCACCACCAGGCTGGGACACACAGTCTTAAGGCATTGCCTGCTGTGGCCCTCTTTGCCTGGCCAAGCAGTAAAGTAATTTCTTTCGACTTCACCCAACTCGTCCTTAAAGGTTTTATCCAGCACCACTGTTCAGAGGCCGGATTTTGGCAACTAATTGGGTGGTCTGTGTGGGGTTGACTTAGGGGCAGCCCCACGGGGGTCCCCTGGCTTGATCAGACTCTCTGAGGTCATTCCTCCACGCCAGGCTCTTTTGAGAAGGCAGAGGGTTGGAAGATTCCTTCAGAGGCCAGGTGGCCTGGGACCTTTGTCAAGAACAGTGAGCTCCAGTCATAGCAGGTACTGCATCCAAGCAGTGGGGGATCTGAGTCAGAAGTGGAGGGTGAAGGAGGACCACCCTAGAAGCTGGGGAGACCACCTTCACCTTAAAGAAGTTTCTTTCTTTCTCCAGCCTATGTCAGCCTGAATTTTTCTGCTCCAAAGAATTATTTGGAGGAAGGAGAAAGAATCGGGGACATGGAGACACCTTGGCCAGCATCTGGGTAAGTCCCCAGGTGAATATTCTGAGGCTCCTTTGAAACAGGAGGGGAAAGGGCAGGTCACAAACTTTGCCATATCCCAAGGGCACAACATAAACGAATTAAAATCAAATGGGTCCAAGATGGCCAACAAGTCAACTTGACTAGACCTTGATCCTTGGTATAACTCATCGTAACACATCAGCAAGCTAAATGGCACACTCAAAGGTGCCATGACAGTTCCGAGGTCAAACATCAAAGACCAAAAAGTGGGCCGTGGTCCAACTCCTGGAAATCCCCTCTCCTTCCTCAAAACTGTTGGAATAATCCTCCCACTTAGTAGTCTATGAAATGACCCAGCCCATAGAAACTAACCACACCACACTTCCAGGCCGTTGTGCTCACCCTCTGTAATGGCTCACACTCTGTCTGTGGGGAGTGTTTCTCCATGAATAAATCCACTTCTTACCTATCACTTTGTCTCTCACTGGATTCTTTCTGTGATGAGACATCAAGAACCTGAGCTTCCTGATGTCTTGAAACCAGGTCTGTGATCTCAGCTGGAAGACCATGGGTTTTGGCTGGGTTCGAGTTCCAGCGCAGGACTTCAAGTCCCAACCTGAGGTAAGCAGCTTCACCTTCAACATGTGCATCTGAGGAACTTCTGATTCCATCTGGGGAACATTCAGCTTCCATCTGGGTATTTCATTTTGGAAATTCCACGTGTAAGGTACCACTTGGACAGAAATCACGGGCTGAGCAGGAATTGGAAGCAGCCGCTCTGAGCTTTATGCTTTCAGTTTTTCTCCCCCTGCTATGGGCTTTCATCAGCTAGTGAGGTCTGGTTTGTATTTGGTTCACTCATGTCTGATCAAAATTGGAAAGTGCTTCTTTGATTCCATTGGACAGCCTCCTAAGAAAAATTTTGGCTGACTGGTCGACCTGTAGTTATAAACCTGTAGCTAAGGAAAAGATATTTTAACATCATGTGGTCATGATATTCTTTAGATGCTGGAGAAAATTGATTGCGATGAAACTCTTGAAATTCCAAAACTGCCTCTTTTTGCATGTGCAGTTAGAGAAAGCTGGCTTGATAAAATACTTTTTTTTTTTTTTCAAGAACACTGACTCTGAGAGAACAGAAACATTCTAATATCCTTAGGAGAAACTTGAAGTTAAGCTTTGTCATGTCCTTGAGGTATTAGGGAAAACAGAGACTGAAACTGCCTACCCTGGCCAGACACCATAGTAACTATTTGCATATGTATTTCAAAACAGGAAGTCCTGGTAAGAAATGTGGAACTAACAAGCTACTACCAACTGGAAGAATTCAGGAAAGGTCAAAAGGGGAGACACCGGTTCATATGTCCTAGCCGCCTCCCAGATTCCTCCTCACTGGAATCCATCTTGGCTGAGCAATGCTTGCACCACCAGCTGCTACTGCTAAGTCGCTTCAGTCGTGTCCGACTCTGTGCGACCGCATAGACGGCAGCCCACCAGGCTCCCCCGTCCCTGGGATTCTCCAGGCAAGAACACCGGAGTGGGTTGCCATTTCCTTCTCCAATGCATGAAAGTGAAAAGTGAAAGTGAAGTCGCTCAGTCGTGTCCGACTCTCAGCGACCCCATGGACTGGAGCCTACCAGGCTCCTACATCCATGGGATTTTCCAGGCAAAAGTACTGGGGTGGGGTGCCATTGCCACCACCAGGAAGGACCCTAAGTCCGAATGATTGGCCAGAGACAACCCAGAAACTAATCCTATTGCCATGAAACTTGAGAACTTGAACCATGTGGCAGAACAGTTCTCCTGGGTTCCCTTTCCCCACTGCTCTCCCCCTGGGTGCCCCTTCCCAAGAAAGACCCTTGCTTTGTCAGCATGTGCGTCTCTTCTTAGGATTCATTTCTGAGGGTTAGACAAGAGCCCAAATGAGGGTTAGACAACAGCCCACTCTCGGGCCCTGAAAGGAGGACTGCCTCAAATGTCAACTCTTGTGGGACTACTTCTTCACTACAGCTGACATCCTAACCACTTGGGGGTACTTGGTGACCAGCTCGCCCAGATCCAGTGGCTGTAACTGGAACCTTTTGTCCCTGATCTCCTCCTGACGCAGACAACTGGCCAGAGTGTCCTGACCAGGTAAGGAAAAAGAAAATGACTTCTTTCCCCATCCCTCTTTCTTTCTTCTTCCCTCTTTCTTTCCTCTTTTCAACCTCTCCTATCCTGACCTTTTTTTCTTCTGTCCTGGTCCTGGATACAGGAGTCAGTCTGAAGGGCCTCAGCTTGATCTGAGTATGGGAGCCTGATCACCTCCGGTGGGCAGAGAACTTGAATTCTGGTTCTGGTCTGGTATCTGGTCTCTGGCAGGGCCGAGTTCCTGTCCTCCCTTCCTAGAAGCTGAGGGAAAAGTCCTGCAACACCTGGGTATTTGCAGGTGTCAAGAAACATCTGTAAGGCCGACCCTTTTGTTTCCCCTTCTTCCCTTCTTTCAACCTGGCCTCCTTTCCTCCCTTTGAACACTTTGAAGGCCTGAGATATTTCCACTTACTCTGTTAGCACTCAGATCTGAAGTTCTGTGTCTCGGTAGGAGGTTTTCTGAGAGACTTCAATCTTGTATTTAAGGGAGGGTCTAATAGGACGGCCAGGCCTGTGTGTATTCCACACTTTGTGTTCTGCGTTGTGATCTGTGATGGCCATTCTGCCTTGTGAAGTGGGACAACATTGTGTGGGCATTGTGTTGTTTAGATTCCAGAGAAAGTTGATTTAGGCAAAACTCTTAAAAAAACAAATCCCAAAACTGGTTCTTTCTGCATATACAGTTAGTAAAAGCAAGCTTAATCAAACATCTTTTGAGAATTCTGACTCTGAGGGAACAAGTCCTACGTAGAGAACTTGATTTTCCATCCCTGTACCTTGAGACTAGGGCTCTCAGAAACACTTACTTAGACCATCTCTAATTCCTGAGACAGAGAAAAATAGGAAGAAGCCTTTAAAATTTTTACCTATTCCGACTGCTATTTATAAACTAGTGAATTTTATGATCCCTGATTTTCATGACTAAGTTTAGAAAATGAAGCTAGATCTCTCATTCTGTCTGTCTGGATATATGTATGTCTCAGTATGTGTCTTTTTCTTTAGATAATATTGCAGAGGTTAATTCATAAATGAGCTAAATTTAATTGGCTTAAAGAAAAGGAAGTGCTTACTAATCAAACAATTCTAAATACAAGAGAAATTGAAGTGGAAGTGAAAGTTACTCAGACGTGTTGGACTCTTGGTGACCCCATGGACCATACAGTCCATGGGAGTCTCCAGGCCAGAATCATGGAGTGGGTAGCTGGTCCTTCTCCAGGGGATCTTCCCAAGCCAGAGATTGAACCCAGGTCTCACACATTTCAGACAGATTCTTTACCAGCTGAACCACTAGGAAATTAAGCTAAATGAATTTCAAGTTCATGTGAACTAGGAAATATTCTGTATTAAATTAACACATGGTATTAATGTTTATTTGTTGATCTAATTAGTATAGACATGTCTTCAGAGTCATCCATGTGAAGTGTAATATTTCTGTTCTACTTAGGTTTACTAGAGGTCAAATAAGATCTTATTCTATCTGTTACAAAATATTCAAAAAGAAAAGTAACTCGATGTGGAAAAAACTTTTGAAGGAAAGTAAGCTATGCGTTTTCAGTAGGAGAAGGTGTGAGAAATGAAAAAGTACTGAAAAGAGTTATGCATGATCACAATTTTCTAAGATTGAAATGAATTTAGTGGGTAAATGGATTTTGTTAGAAATGGGCTAGAACAAGCCTGGATTTGTTTTATCCTTCCAAAGTGTTCTTGAAATGCTGCTTTTGACAACAGACTGTGTGTTTCTTTGCCTTTAAATGATTTGCATTTGCTTTTGAGATCTCTTGTTACTTTGGTTGAGGAATAAATATTGTCTCACAGTGCCTGAAGATCTTATTTGACCAAGTATTTTAAAGCCTTTTGACAAGCTCTCCAAATACCACGTTTTAATTAAAGTTCTTTTGATTTCCAGCTAACCTTGAGATACTTGAGAGCTTCCCCAAGGTATCTTAAAGAAAAATCTGTAGGCGTCAACCCTGAATATTCATTGGAAGGATCGGTTGCTGAAGCTGAAGCTCCAGTACTTTGGCCACCTGATTCAAAGAGCTGACTCATTGGAAAAGACCCTGATGCTGGGAAACATTGAAGGCAAAAGGAGAAAGGAGCAGCAGAGGATGACATGGTTAGATAGCATCACTGACTCAATGGACATGAATTTGAACAGACTCTGGGAGAAAATGGAAGACAGAGGAGCCTGGTGTGCTACAATCCAGGGGTTGCAGAGTCAGACACAATGTAGTGACTGAAAAACAACAATGAATTTGCTTTGTTAAGTTAAATGTCATCATTTGTAATTCTGGTTACTGTAACCAAGTTTCTTTATTGATTACACTGTAATCAGATGTTTAACCATTCCTCTGAAGTATCTATAGATACTTTTGTACCCTGATGCTATCAAGGGTACTTTTTACCCTTGATGCTTCATCATCAAGGAGATTCACAGAAAGACTGTGGAAGCAGTTACAATAGTTCCACATGCTGGATGGTGACTGGGCAGGGATTCTGGCCTATGCAGATAAAAACAAGGAGCTGTCCTGCCCCTGGGGCCCCTAGATCAGGAATCCAGAAATTTTTACTCCCTGACGGGCAGGGTCGATGTCCCTACTCAGCCTTGAAGCAGTTACAGAAGATGGACCATCGCCCCTCTGCTTCACAAAAGGGTATGGGAGGAATGGAATAGGAGGAAAGGGAGCAGAACACAACCTTTAAAAGAATGACATAGCCATAGGATATGATGAAACATGGTTAGAACTGTAATATTTTCCCATTAGGTCCCAGGTCCAGATCTAAGAGATCACGGCTAAGGTCCTGTCCAAACAAGTGGGGGCTATCTCTGAACCCCTGAAGTAATACTGTCCAAGTCATCTGTTGGTGTTTTTCTCCTGGGAATTCCCACTCAAAGGCAAAAAGATACTGGGATTCTTTAGCCAGTAGTATGCAAAAACAATGCATCTTTGAGATCCAAGACTGTAAACCACTTGGCACTGGGTGGGATTCCTCCCAAGATTACATAGGGATTGTGTACTGTAGGATGGAGGGGGACTACAGCTTCCTTTATGATCCGGAGATCTTGAACCATTTGCCAGGTTCCATCCTTTTTCTTTACTGAGAGGATTGGGGTGTTACATGGTGAACTGGTGGGGACCAGTAGCCCACAAGCAAGGAATGTGTTTATTAAAGGCTGTAGCCCCTCCCGAGCCTCACTTTTGAGGGGATATTGTTTCCGGTTAGGAAACCAAGTGGGATCTTGGAGGAAAATGATGACCTGTTCAGCTTGGTGGGCTCATCCAGGAATCCCCTGGTCCCACACCTGGGGGTTAATTTTGTCTTCCCATAGTTTTTGTTCCCTCTCTATTGGAGGTATAACGGGTTCTTCAGTAGTAACCAGGAGCTGTAGGGCTCTTGGGGCTGAAAAGCTTCCCATCACAAGTGTGTCCCCAGTTGAATGAGTGTGTCTCTTCCCATTAAGGGAGTAGGACACTCAGGGACCACCAGAAACTGGTGGGAAAATATTTGTCCATCCCAGCAACAAAGAAGTGCTTGGGTGAATCTTTTAGTAGTTGTTTTTCCTGTAGCACCCTAAATGGTACAGGTTTGGGAGGAGAAGGCTCCGGAGTAAGAGATCAAGACAGAATAGGTTGCCCCCATGTCAAGAAATTCTCAGACCTACCTGCCACATCCAGTTGCACCCTTGGCTCCAGCCCCGTGATGGTTATCTGTGACAGGCGGGCCGGCTGGAGTGGGCCGCTTCAGTCCTCTTGGACCATCGTGAGGGTAGGCTTGGGGCTTGACCTTGAGGCTCTTGGGTCCCGAGGGCGAAGTGCCACCCAATTTCCCAGTTGATGGCATTTGTAGCAAGCCATTTTAGGAGACTTGTCATGATTTGGACACTCTTTGGCCCAGTGAAAGACTAAAAGAGGCCCTCCAAAAGTTTACTGGAAAGGTCCTTCAGAAAAACAGGCCTCCAAACAACTATCTGGTTTCCTCTTGTCCCACTTGCCAATTAAACAACCCCCAAGGAGCTTGAAGACCCCAGCTGGCCTAGCCCATCCAACAACGTGGGGCCTACCCAGGAGAAGACTTCACCCAGATGCCAGTTTCTCAAGGGAATAAATACCTATTAGTCATGATAGAGACAATCACAAGATGGATTGAAGGCTTTCCCACCTGGACTGAGAAGGCTGAGGAGATGGTAAAAAAAAAACTGCTCCATGAAATCATTCCAAGATTTGGTCTGCCCAGGTCATTACAAAGTGAAAATGGAACATCATTTACTTCTAAGGTCACCCAAGGGGTCTCTAAAGCATTGGGCATTACTTATTATCTCCATTGTGCCTGGAGGCCTCAGTCTTCAGGAAAAGTAGAGTCAATCGATTCTTAAAATCAGCGATTTTAAGATAACCCAGGAGACCTCCCTGGGATGGAAGGAGGCTTTACCAATAGCTCTCCTCTGCACCTGTATTGCCCTTAAGAAACAGGTTGGTCTTAGTCCTTATGAGATGCTATATCAGGCACCTTTTTTTTATGTCAATGACCTCTTCCTAGATCCAGAGGTTCAGATCCTCACTCTTATACCATGGCCACTGGGCAACTCCAACAGGATATATGCTTCTGGGCTATGAACCAGGACCCAAAAGATTCTAAAGAGTCACCACTATGTGCTCCAGGGACTCAAGTCCTAATTAAAGTCTGGAAAGATGGGTCCCCAAAGGCTCAACTCCAGCCCACATGGAAGGGCCCCTACCCTGTAATACTTTCTACCCCCACAGCAGTCAAGGTACCAGGACATGACTCCTGGATTCACTACTCATGAGTCAAGCCATGGAAAAACACAGAAGAGGACACTCAATACACCTGTGAGCCCCTGGGAGATCTCAGATACCTATTCAGGACTACCAGTGAGTGCCATTCTAATGAACACCCCCAAAATCTGGTTTCTGGGGATAAGATTTCTCAGGATAGCTCTAAAGAGCCAACACAGCTTGGTAGAGACTGTACTCCAAAACAGACAGGAGATAGATCTTCTGATCCCTAAACAAGGAGGGACTTGAGCCATCCTGGCCATGTGAATTTAAAATTGACTAATGCCCCTGCTAGTCCGTATTATGCCATATTGATGATGCGTATGATTGTTCCATGTACTGTCAATTGTCTAACCTGTTTTTTTCTCTTCCCAGTTCAACAAAGATATAAAACTACAGCCAACCACGGAAAATATCCCTCACCCTTAGATGGACACTGCTATAAGTACTCTGAGGCTTGAGACTAGCAAGAGGGGGAGGCCCAATACCCCTCGCCATCCGAGTTCAGCAAGAAGTAGCTAGAAAGACCTTGACGCCCCTATTCCCAAAGAACTGGGCCTTCCATCTCTTGAGGCCTTGAGTAGTTAGAATAGGGAAAAGGAGTCCAGAATGGTGGTGTCTAAAAGATAAGAAACAGAAAAGCCTGCGAAAATAGAACAAAAGAAGGTCTGAGGACTGGAGTGAGGACCTCAGGTAAAACAAACACCACTCCTGACTGGCCCAATTTACACAGAACAGGCACAGGAAAAAGATATATTAAAAGAGGAGCCAAAGCTAGCTCCCTCTCTCTCTCCCATGCGCTGGGGCGCTCATCTCTTCGTGTCTTTGGATCAATGTGCCCTCACACCTCAAAGATGGATTTTCTTGCTATCTGTTAAATAAAATAGAGCTGTAACACTGAGTTGTAACACTGATTTGTCTAAGAGCTATAACACAGTCCTTTTGAGACCTGAGAGCTATAACACCGTCTCTCCAAGGCCTGAGAGCTGTGACACGCCTAGGGGGCTTTAATGTCCATCACTCCAAATCTTTCTTGTCATGAGACAGAACCGAGGCGCATACACTCGCCTGATAGAACCAACTGAGGCCAAGATGGCAGAGTCGACTTCCACTAGATCCTGAGCCTCAGTATATGCTCATTGCAAGCTAAGTGACCATCCACCACCGTGGGCAAAGTGAATAACCATTGTTTCACACTGATTTATGATTCATTCTGATATAGTGTTTGAACCCCTTTTGATATTTTCAACAAAACTTCCTAAATCAAATTCTAATGAAGTCTTCTTGACCCCTAGCTAACTCTCGGATGCTTGAAAGGGCCCCTGAAACAGGACAAAGAGAGATATTAAGCTAATTAGGTTCATTTGGTAGGTTAAATTACATGGGCAGTATTATCAAATGAGTAATATGTTGATGTCCTTTAATGGACCGGAACCTGGTGGTCCAGAGTCGACAATAAGAAAGTAAAAGAGAGAAAGAGGCTGATATTCCTTGGTTTATGCAGAAAACCAATTAAGTCCTTTGACAGAGCTTGCATCACTCACAAAGGCACCTGGCACTCTCTCAGGGGTGAAGGCACAGGGCGCCTCCTCGATAGGGTCTTAGAAGCCCGGACAGGAGAGTGAGCACAACGGAGAACTAGCCTGAGAGAGAGAGAGAGAGAGAGAGAAAAGGCATTGGGACCACAGCCCTGGTGGAGCAAAGGTGTTTTATTCAACATTGTGTGGGTATTTATACTGTCTTACAAGATAGCTATTTTCAGCAGAGATAAAATGAAAACTTACAAGTTATCAAGGAAACAAGAGGTCATTCATATAAAAGAGAGAGAGTTGTAAATAATCACTTTTACTGTATGGTTCATAAAAAGGAAGAGGGTAATAAATAGTTACTTATCACCATATGGAAAAACTAATGAAGGAAATGCATAATTCCTGAATATTCAGGAAAAGACTCTGATGCTGGGAGGGATTGGGGGCAGGAGGACAAGGGGACGACAGAGGATGAGATGGCTGGATGGCATCACTGACTTGATGGACATGAGTCTGGGTGAACTCTGGGAGTTGGTGATGGACAGAGAGGCCTGGCGTGCTGCGATTCATGGGGTCACAAAGAGTCGGACATGACTGAGCGACTGAACTGAACTGAACTGAATAAGGGACAGAGGATTTATGACAGATCCCAAACAGCACACAGGAAGCCTCCTGTTAAATGCTTCCTGAAAATTCCCTGGGTTTTATTGTATTTGTAAAATGAAATTTGATTTGTTCCCAGTTGTAGGCACTATGATTAAAATGGAGTAACACAAAATTGAAGTAATCTGGAAACAAGTCCAGCCATGGGACCTTCTTCCCAGGGTCGTTGGAGATTTACTGGTAACCACAAACTACCTCGAGATGGAAGAATCAAAAGGGAATCATTTCTTAAAGAGATAGAGGAGTTAAGACAAGCATATAGTTTGCAATTAATACACATTACAGAATATATAGTCTTATTAAATTGTAAATTGCCTATGGCTATAACAAAAGGAAGTGGGACATAGGCCTGTATAAAATATGACTGATTACATTGAAAGAAACAGTTACTATGACCACGACTGGTCCCTGTGAAATGTCCGGTCCAAGTTCCAAGTTCTGTGCTCGCAGCAAGTTTCCAAATGTGTCATTGTTCAGGCCCACTCTGTTTATCGAGGACTCTCCTAGGATGAAGTGGGGCTAATCCACCGTCAAGCCACCCAAGAAGTCCTTAGCCAAGGTAATGTTCCATCGTAGTGTCAGTGACCTTCCATGTCACTTGCGTAACATAGTCACACACCGTGCTATTAACCTCTTCTGAGCAGTTAGAGAACCACATACCATGGGGTCCCCAATCCACAATTATGTGATTAGCCACAAACATTAATTTTACTGATTTGGCTTGACATTAGTCCCAACCAACAGGAGTATATGTAAAGTTCTTATAAGTAAACCCTTTGCATAATGTTCTTTGTTATTTCCCTAACTCTTTCTCTAACACTTTCCCTAAAGTCTCAGTAGTATAAACATGGTTCACAGACAAAGACAGGGCAGTAAATAATCCAAGCCACGTCCAAATGTCCTTTTTGGGAGGCAGGTCAAAAGCACAAGTTTGTCGGCTAATGTTGATACACAATTCTGCTGGGCCTGTGCACTAGGGAAGGACTTCAGAGCCTAAAGAGATATTAATTAGTTTTCTCTCCTCCCCAGGGTGTGAGGGCCCTTTCACGTTCCAGGGAGGGGGCATATGGGTGGAGTCATTGGTTGATCAGATCAGATCAGTCGCTCAGTCGTGTCCGACTCTGCGACCCCATGAATCGCAGCACGCCAGGACTCCCTGTCTATCACCAACTCCCGGAGGTCACTCAGACTCACGTCCATCGAGTCAGTGATGCCATCCAGCCATCTCATCCTCTGTCGTCCCCTTCTCCTCCTGCCCTCAATCCCTCCCAGCATCAGAGTCTTCTCCAACGAGTCAACTCCTCGCATGAGGTGGCCAAAATACTGGAGTTTCAGCTTTAGCATCATTCCTTCTAAAGAAATCCCAGGGCTGATCTCCTTCAGAATGGACTGGTTGGATCTCCTTGCAGTCCAAGGGACTCTCAAGAGTCTTCTCCAACACCACAGTTCAAAAGCATCAATTCTTCTGTGCTCAGCCTTCTTCACAGTCCAACTCTCACATCCATACATGACCACAGGAAAGACCATAGCCTTGACTAGGCGAACCTGTGTTGGCAAAGTAATGTCTCTGCTTTTGAATATGCTATCTAGGTTGGTCATAACTTTCTTTCCAAGGAGTAAGCGTCTTTTAATTTCATGGCTGCAGTCACCATGTGCAGTGATTTTGGAGCCCAGAAAAATAAAGTCTGACACTGTTTCCACTGTTTCCCCATCTATTTCCCATGTAGTGATGGGACCAGATGCCATGATCTTCGTTTTCTGAATGTTGAGCTTTAAGATCGGTCTTTTCTCTGTCCATTCTGTGACCTGCAATAGAGGGGGGTTGGGTATGTAAATTTGATTAGTGAGAGTTCGAGCAAGGGGAAAGCTAAAGCTAGCTAAAGCTAAGTCGCTTCAGTAGTGTCCAACTCTGTGCGACCCCAGAGACGGCAGCCCACCAGGCTCTGTCGTCCCTGGGATTCTCCAGGCAAGAACACTGGAGTGGGTTGCCATTTCCTTCTCCAATGCATGAAAATGAAATGTGAAAGTGAAGTCGCTCAGTCGTGTCCGACTCTTAGCTACCCCATGGACTGCAGCCCACCAGACTTCTCCATCCATGGGATTTTCCAGGCAAGAGTACTGGCGTGGGGTGCCATTGGAGGTACTGGCCAAAAGACTGAGCATTGCCAGGAGAATGTATTCAGGACTCCGAGGTATTCCCTGTTGAGAGACCAAATTTTCAGCTTGATTAAGTAAGAATTTTTATTTGTCCCCAAGTAAGGAGATCATAAAGGTGAAGCCACTGAGGACCGTGCTTCCCGGAGATCTTTAGAGCCGTCATGGCCTGTATTGAAATTTCTTCCTCCTGAGGTCCTTGTTGTCCCATCTCCATTTTGAAGGCTGCAGGCCCCCTTGCTTCGAATCTTCTGAATAGGAAGCCATGTGAGTTCTTTGGATCCATCTGGGGAAATACAAGCATACCCCTTCTCTATAAGATTAGTTTCCCCGATTTCCATTTTTTCATTAACCTGTCTTGGTACCAAATGGGCAGAGGAAGAGAAGTGTCCTTCAATTCCTCGAAATGCTTTTCTGCCCTCGTTAAAATATTTCCCTGTGGTAATTTTAAAAAATTTAAAACAAATAAAGCTGTATTAACAATAGTTACAGGTTTAGAAAATATCTTATATTGGAATCTAGTAAAGTGTGCTTTAAATAAGGAAGATAGTAGTGTTGCTGTGTATGCCCCCTTTTTTAACTTTTTTATTTGCAACTTTTTTTAAATTTTATTTTGCTTAACTTTACAATATTGTATTGCTTTTGCCATTCATCAAAATGAATCCGCCACAAGTATACATGTGTTCCCCATCCTGAACCCTCCTCCCTCCTCCCTCCCCATACCATCCCTCTGGGTCGTCCCAGTGCGCCAGCCCCAGGCATCCGTTATCAGGCATCGTACCTGGACTGGCGACTCGTTTCAGATATGATATTATACATATTTCAATGCTATTCTCCCAGAGTCCATAAGATTGTTCTATACATCAGTGTCTCTTTTGCTGTCTCGTAAACAGGGTTATTGTTACCATTTTTCTAAATTCCATATATATGCGTTAGTATACTATATTTGTGTTTTTCTTTCTGGCTTACTTCACTCTATAATAGGCTCCAGTTCCATCCACCTCATTAGAACTGATTCAAATGTATTCTTTTTAATGGCTGAGTAATACTCCATCGTGTATATGTACCACAGCTTTCTTATCCATTCATCTGTGGATGGACATCTAGGTTGCTTCCAAGTCCTGGCTATTGTAAACAGTGCTGCTATGAACATTGGGGTACACCTGTCTCTTTCAATTCTGGTTTTCTCAGTGTGTATGCCCAGCAGTGGGATTGCTGGATCATAAGGCAGTTCTATTCCCAGTTTTTTGAGAAATCTCCATATTGTTTTCCATAGTGGCTGTACTAGTTTGCATTCCCACCAACAGTGTAAGAGGGTTCCCTTTTCTCCACACCCTCTCCAGCATTTATTGCTTGTAGACTTTTGGATTGCAGCCATTCTGACTGGCATGTAATGGTACCTCATAGTGGTTTTGATTTGCATTTCTCTGATAATGAGTGATGTTGAGCATCTTTTCATGTGTTTGTTAGCCATCTGTATGTCTTCTTTGGAGAAATGTCTATTTAGTTCTTTGGCCCATTTTTTGATTGTGTCATTTTTTTTCTGGAATTGAGCTGTAGGAGTTGCTTGTATATTTTTGAGATTAGTTGTTTGTCTGTTGCTTCATTTGCTACTATTTTCTCCCATTCTGAAGGTTGTCTTTTCACCTTGCTAATAGTTTCCTTTGTTGTGCAGAAGCTTTTAAGTTTAATTAGGTCCCATTTATTTATTTTTGATTTTATTTCCAATATTCTGGGAGGTGGGTCATAGAGGATCCTGCTGTGATGTAAGTCAGAGAGTGTTTTGCCTATGTTTTCCTCTAGGAGTTTTATGGTTTCTGGTCTTACATTTAGATCTTTAATCCATTTTGAGTTTATTTTTGTGTATGGTGTTAAAAAGTGTTCTAGTTTCATTCTTTTACAAGTGTTTGACCAGTTTTCCCAGCACCACTTGTTAAAGAGATTGTCTTTAATCCATTGTATATTCTTGCCTCCTTTGTCAAGGATAAGGTGTCCATATGTGCGTGGATTTATCTCTGGGCTTTCTATTTTGTTCCATTGATCTATATTTCTGTCTTTGTGCCAGTACCATACTGTCTTGATGACAGGCTTTGTAGTAGAGCCTGAAGTCAGGCAGGTTGATTCCTCCAGTTCCATTCTTCTTTCTCAAGATAGCTTTGGCTATTTGAGGTTTTTTGTATTTCCGTACAAATTGAGAAATTATTTGTTCTAGCTCTGTGGAGAATACCGTTGGTAGCTTGATGGGGATTGCATTGAATCTATAAATTGCTTTGGGTAGTATACTCATTTTCATTTTCACTATATTGATTCTACCAATCCATGAACATGGCATATTTCTCCATCTATTAGTGTCCTCTTTGACTTCTTTCACCAGTGTTTTATAGTTTTCTATATATAGGTCTTTAGTTTCTTTAGGTAGATATATTCCTAAGTATTTTATTCTTTTCATTTCAATGGTGAATGGAATTGTTTCCTTAATTTCTCTTTCTATTTTCTCATTATTAGTGTACAGGAATGCAAGGGATTTCTGTGTGTTGATTTTATATCCTGCAACTTTACTATATTCATTGATTAGTTCTAATAATTTTCTGGTGGAGTCTTTAGGGTTTTCTATGTAGAGGATCATGTCATCTGCAAACAGTGAGAGTTTTACTTCTTCTTTTCCAATTTGGATTCCTTTTATTTCTTTTTCTGCTTTGATTGCTGTGGCCAAAACTTCCAAGACTATGTTGAATAGTAATGGTGAAAGTGGGCATCCTTGTCTTGTTCCTGACTTTAGAGGAAATGCTTTCAATTTTTCACCATTGAGGATAATGTTTGCTGTGGGTTTGTCATATACAGCTTTTATCATGTTGAGGTATGTTCCTTCTATTCCTGCTTTCTGGAGAGTTTTCATCATAAATGGATGTTGAACTTTGTCAAAGGCTTTCTCTAGATCTATTGATATAATCATATGGTTTTTATTTTTCAACTTGTTAATGTGGTGTATTACGTTGATTGATTTGCGGATATTGAAGAATCCTTGCATTCCTGGGATAAAGCCCACTTGGTCATGGTGTATGATCTTTTTAATGTGTTGTTGGATTCTGATTGCTAGAAGTTTGTTAAGGATTTTTGCATCTATGTTCATCAGTGATATTGGCCTGTAGTTTTCTTTTTTTGTGGCATCTTTGTCCAGTTTTGGTATTAGGGTGATGGTGGCCTCATAGAATGAGTTTGGAAGTTTGCCTTCCTCTGCAATTTTCTGGAACAGTTTGAGTAGGATAGGTGTTAGCTCTTCTCTAAATTTTTGGTAGAATTCAGCTGTGAAGCCGTCTGGACCTGGGCTTTTGTTTGCTGGAATATTTCTGATTACAGTTTCAATTTCCGTGCTTGTGATGGGTCTGTTAAGATTTTCTACTTCTTCCTGATCCAGTTTTTGAAAGTTGTACTTTTCTAAGAATTTGTCCATTTCTTCCACGTTGTCCATTTTATTGCCATATAATTGCTGATAGTAGTCTCTTATGATCCTTTGTATTTCTGTGTTGTCTGTTGTGATCTCTCCATTTTCATTTCTAATTTTATTGATTTGATTTTTCTCCCTTTGTTTCTTGATGAGTCTGGCTAATGGTCTGTCAATTTTATTTACCCTTTCAAAGAACCAGCTTTTGGCTTTGTTGATTTTTGCTATGGTCTCTTTTGTTTCTTTTGCATTTATTTCTGCCCTAATTTTTAAGATTTCTTTCCTTCTACTAACCTTGGGGTGCTTCATTTCTTCCTTTTCTAGTTGCTTTAGGTGTAGAGTTAGGTTATTTATTTGACTTTTTTCTTGTTTCTTGAGGTATGACTGTATTGCTATGAACTTTCCCCTTAGGACTGCTTTTACAGTGTCCCACAGATTTTGGGTTGTTGTGCTTTCATTTTCATTCGTTTCTATGCAGATTTTGATTTCTTTTTTGATTTCTTCTGTGATTTGTTGGTTATTCAGCAGCGTGTTGTTCAGCCTCCGTATGTTGGAATTTTTAATAGTTTTTCTCCTGTTATTGAGATCTAATCTTACTGCATTGTGGTCAGAAAAGATGCTTGGAATGATTTCAATTTTTCTGAACTTACCAAGGCTAGATTTATGGCCCAGGATGTGGTCTATACTGGAGAAGGTTCCGTGTGCACTTGAGAAAAAGGTGAAATTCATTGTTTTGGGATGAAATGTCCTACAGATATCAATTAGGTCTAACTGGTCTATTGTATCATTTAAAGTTTGTGTTTCCTTGTTAATTTTCTGTTTAGTTCATCTATCCATTGGTGTGAGTGGGGTATTAAAGTCTCCCACTATTATTGTGTTATTGTTGATTTCTCCTTTCATACTCGTTAGTATTTGTCTTACGTATTGCGGTGCTCCTATGTTGGGTGCATATATATTTATAATTGTTATATATCTTCTTCTTGGATTGATCTTTTGATCATTATGTAGTGACCTTCTTCGTCTCTTTTCACAGCCTTTGTTTTAAAGTCTATTTTATCTGATATGAGTATTGCTACTCCTGCTTTCTTTTGGTCCCTATTTGCATGGTAAATCTTTTTCCAGCCCTTCACTTTCAGTCTGTATGTGTCCCCTGTTTTGAGGTGGGTCTCTTGTAGACAACATATGTAGGGGTCTTGTTTTTGTATCCATTCGGCCAGTCTCTGTCTTTTGTTTGGGGCATTCAGCCCATTAACATTTAAGGTAATTATTGATAAGTATGATCCTGTTGCCATTTACTTTATTGTTTTGGGTTCAAATTTATATACCCTTTTTGTGTTTCCTGCCTAGAGAATGTCCTTTAGTATTTGTTGGAGAGCTGGTCTGGTGGTGCTGAATTCTCTCAGCTTTTGCTTGTCTGTAAAGCTTTTGATTTCTCCTTCATATTTGAATGAGATCCTTGCTGGGTACAATAATCTGGGCTGTAGGTTATTTTCTTTCATCACTTTAAGTATGTCTTGCCATTCCCTCCTGGCTTGGAGAGTTTCTATTGAAAGATCAGCTGTTATCCTTATGGGAATTCCCTTGTGTGTTATTTGTTGTTTTTCCCTTGCTGCTTTTAATATTTGTTCTTTGTGTTTGATCTTTGTTAATTTGATTAATATTTGTCTTGGGGTGTTTCACCTTGGGTTTATTCTGTTTGGGACTCTCTGGGTTTCTTGGACTTGAGTGATTATTTCCTTCCCCATTTTAGGGAAGTTTTCAACTATTATCTCCTCTAGTATTTTCTCATGGTCTTTCTTTTTGTCTTCTTCTTCTGGGACTCCTATGATTCGAATGTTGTAACGTTTAATATTGTCCTGGAGGTCTCTGAGATTGTCCTCATTTCTTTTAATTCTTTTTTCTTTTTTCTCCTCTGATTCATTTATTTCTACCATTCTATACAGTGGAAGTGAGAAATAGATTTAAGGGCCTAGATCTGATAGATAGAGTGCCTGATGAACTATGGAATGAGGTTCGTGACATTGTACAGGAGACAGGGATCAAGACCATCCCCATGGAAAAGAAATGCAAAAAAGCAAAATGGCTGTCTGGGGAGGCCTTACAAATAGCTGCGAAAAGAAGAGAAGCGAAAAGCAAAGGAGAAAAGGAAAGATATAAACATCCAAATGCAGAGTTCCAAAGAATAGCAAGAAGAGATAAGAAAGCCTTCTTCAGTGACCAATGCAAAGAAATAGAGGAAAACAACAGAATGGGAAAGACTAGGGATCTCTTCAAGAAAATCAGAGATACCAAAGGAACATTTCATGCAAAGATGGGCACGATAAAGGACAGAGGTGGTGTGGACCTAACAGAAGCAGAAGATATTAAGAAGAGGTGGCAAGAATACACAGAAGAACTGTATAAAAAAGAGCTTCAAGACCTAGATAATCATGATGATGTGATCACTGACCTAGAGCCAGACATCTTGTAATGTGAAGTCAAATGGGCCTTAGAAAGCATCACTACGAACAAAGCTAGTGGAGGTGATGGAATTCCAGTGGAGCTATTCCAAGTCCTGAATGATGATGCTGTGAAAGTGCTGCACTCAATATGCAAGCAAATTTGGAAAACTCAGCAGTGGCCACAAGATTGGAAAAGGTCAGTTTTCATCCCAATCCCAAAGAAAGGCAATGCCAAGGAATGCTCAAACTACCGAACAATTGCACTCATCTCACACGCTAGTACAGTAATGTTCAAAATTCTCCAAGCCAGGCTTCAGCAATATGTGAACCGTGAACTTCCTGATGTTCAAGCTGGTTTTAGAAAAGGCAGAGGAACCAGAGATCAAAGTGCCAACATCCGCTGGATCATGGAAAAAGCAAGAGAGTTCCAGAAAAACATCTATTTCTGCTTTATTGACTATACCAAAGCCTTTGACTGTGTGGATCACAATAAACTATGGAAAATTCTGAAAGAGATGGGAATACCAGACCACCTGATCTGCCTCTTAAGAAATCTGTATGCAGGTCAGGAAGCAACAGTTAGAACTGGTCATGGAACAACAGACTGGTTCCAAATAGGAAAAGGAGTACGTCAAGGCTGTATATTGTCACCATGTTTATTTAACTTATATGCAGAGTACATCATGAGAAATGCTGGACTGGAAGAAACACAAGTTGGAATCAAGATTGCCGGGAGAAATATCAATAACCTCAGATATGCAGATGACACCACTCTATGGCAGAAAGTGAAGAGGGGCTAAAAAGCCTCTTGATGAAAGTGAAAGTGGAGAGTGAAAAGGTTGGCTTAAGGCTCAACATTCAGAAAACGAAGATCATGGCATCTGGTCCCATCACTGCATGGGAAATAGATGGGGAAACAGTGGAAACAGTGTCAGACTTTGTTTTTCTGGGCTCCAAAATCACTGCACATGGTGACTGCAGCCATGAAATTAAAAGACGCTTGCTCCTTGGAAGGAAAGTTATGACCAACCTAGATAGCATATTCAAAAGCAGAGACATTACTTTACCAACAAAGGTTCGCCTAGTCAAGGCTATGGTCTTTCCTGTGGTCATGTATGGATGTGAGAGCTGGACTGTGAAGAAGGCTGAGCGCCGAAGAATTGATGCTTTGGAACTGTGGTGTTGGAGAAGACTCTTGAGAGTCCCTTGGACTGCGAGAAGATCCAACCAGTCCATTTTGAAGGAGATCAATCCTGGAATTTCTTTAGAAGGAATGATGCTAAAGCTGAAACTCCAGTATTTTGGCCACCTCATGTGAAGAGTTGACTCATTGGAGAAGACTCTGATGCTGGGAGGGATTGAGGGCAGGAGGAGAAGGGGACGACAGAGGATGAGATGGCTGGATGGCATCACTGACTCGATGGACGTGAGTCTGAGTGACCTCCGGGAGCTGGTGATGGACAGGGAGGCCTGGCGTGCTGTGGTTCATGGGGTCGCAAAGAGTCGGACACGACTGAGCGACTGATCTGATCTGATCTGATCTTCTAATTCACTAATTCTATCTTCTGCCTCTGTTATTCTACGATTTGTTGCCTCCAGAGTGTTTTGGATCTCATTTATTGCATTATTCATTATATATTGACTCTTTTTTATTTCTTCTAGGTCCTTGTTAAACCTTTCTTGCATCTTCTCAATGCTTTTCTCCAGGCTATTTATCTGTGATTCCATTTTGGTTTCCAGATTTTGGATTAATTTCACTATCATTATTCGGAATTCTTTATCAGGTAGATTCGCTATTTCTTCCTCTTTTGTTTGGTTTGGTGGGCATTTATTGTGTTCCTTTACCTGCTGGGTATTCTTCTGTGTCTTCATCTTGTTTAAATTGCTGAGTTTGGGGTGTCTTTATTGTATTCTGGCAGTTTGCGGAGTTCTCTTTATTGTGGCATTTCCTCACTGTGTGTGGGTTTGTACAGGTGGCTTGCCAAGGTTTCTTGGTTATGGAGGCTTGTGTCGGTGTTCTGGTGGATGGAGCTGGATTTCTTCTCTCTGGAGTGCAATGGAGTGTCTAGTAATGAGTTATGAGATGTCTATGATTTTGGGGTGACTTTGGGTAGCCTGTATATTGGAGCTCAGGGCTGTGTTCCTGTGTTTCTGGAGAATTTGCTTGGTATGTCTTGCCGTGGAACTTGTTGGCCCTTGTGTGATGCTTGGTTTCAGTGTAGGTATGGAGGCATTTGATGAGCTCCTGTCAATTAATGTTCCATGGAATCAGGGTTTGGACTTAAGCCTCCTGCTTCCAGTTATTGGTCTTATTTTTACAGTAGTCTCAAAACTTCTCCTTCTATACTGCACTCCACAACTGGACCGCTCAGAGATGTTCACGGAGTTATACAGAGAAGAGAAGAGGGAGGAAGGAGATAGAGGTGGTCAGGAGGATAAAAGGAGGGAATGAAAAGGAGAGAGACAGATCCAGTCAGTAATCAGTTCCCTAAGTGTTTTCCTTTATTTGGAACACTCAGAAATTCACAGAGTTGGATAGAGTAGAGAGGGGTTAGGGAGGAGACACAGGCGAACTGGTGGAGAAAAAGGAGAGTCCGGAGGTGGAGAGAACAGCCAAGCCAGTAATCTCGCTCCCTAGTAAAAAGTGGGTACTGAAGATTAGGTTCTTAAAGGTACAGAATTGGTAACATATACCTAAAAGCAAAAATTAAAAATCTAGAGTAGAGTTTGGAGTTTCATAAATACAGTGTTAAAGAAAAAAAGGAAAAGAAAGAGAGAAAAAGAAAAAAGAGGGGGGAAAAAAAGAGTCACAAAAGTTATAAAGAAAATATAGGTACAAAATGATAATCAATATTAAAAAGCAAAGTTAAAAATCTAGAGTAGAGTTTGGAGTTTCAAAAATACAATGTTAAGGAAAAGAAGAAGAAAAAGAAAGATAGAAAAAGAAACAAAGAAAGAAAGAAAATAAAAACAAAACCAAAAACAAACAAAGTCACAAAAATTATAAAGAAGATAAAGGCACAAATTGATTACATATATCAGAAAGCATAAATTAAAGATCTAGGTTGGAGTTTGGAATTTCAGGAATACAATGTCAAAGAAAAGATGAAGAGATAGAAAGAGGGAGAAAAAAAAGTCACAAAAGTTGTTAAAAAAAAGGTACAAAATTGATAACAATTACCAATAAGCTAAACTTATAAATCTAGAGCAGAGTTTGGAGTTTCAAAAATACAATGTTAAAGAAAAGAAAAAAAGAAAGAAAAATAAAAGGGGGTCGCAAAAGTTATAAAAAATATATATATGAAGTTTAGTTTTGTTTTTTTTTTAAAGAAGGGTCTTTTATTTGTTTATTTATTTTTATTTATTTATTTTTTTACAAAGTAATAGTAGGTTCTAAAAGTGAAAATTAAAGGAGGACTAGAGGATAAAAAAAAATTTTTTTAAATCTTTTTTCTTCCTTTAAAAAAAAAAAAGAAAGAAAGAAAGAAAAAATGATGGTAAAAATAGTAAAAATATATGTAAGACTTTCTCTGTTATTGTTGTGGGTATTGTGGGTTCATTTCATTTTCGGCTAGTTCCTTGTTCCGGCTTAAATTTCTCAAGGTCAGAGTACATCATGAGAAATGCTGGACTGGAAGAAGCACAAGTTGGAATCAAGATTGCCGGGAGAAATATCAATAACCTCAGATATGCAGATGACACCACTCTATGGCAGAAAGTGAAGAGGGGCTAAAAAGCCTCTTGATGAAAGTGAAAGTGGAGAGTGAAAAGGTTGGCTTAAAGCTCAACATTCAGAAAACGAAGATCATGGCATCTGGTCCCATCACTGCATGGGAAATAGATGGGGAAACAGTGGAAACAGTGTCAGACTTTGTTTTTCTGGGCTCCAAAATCACTGCACATGGTGACTGCAGCCATGAAATTAAAAGACGCTTGCTCCTTGGAAGGAAAGTTATGACCAACCTAGATAGCATATTCAAAAGCAGAGACATTACTTTACCAACAAGGGTTCGCCTGGTCAAGGCTATGGTCTTTCCTGTGGTCATGTATGGATGTGAGAGCTGGACTGTGAAGAAGGCTGAGCGCCGAAGAATTGATGCTTTTGAACTGTGGTGTTGGAGAAGACTCTTGAGAGTCCCTTGGACTGCAAGAAGATCCAACCAGTCCATTCTGAAGGAGATCAATCCTGGAATTTCTTTGGAAGGAATGATGCTAAAGCTGAAACTCCAGTAATTTGGCCACCTCATGCGAAGTGTTGACTCATTGGAGAAGACTCTGATGCTGGGAGGGATTGAGGGCAGGAGGAGAAGGGGACGACAGAGGATGAGATGGCTGGATGGCATCACTGACTTGATGGGTGTGAGTCTGGGTGACCTCCGGGAGCTGGTGATGGACAGGGAGGCCTGGCGTGCTGCGGTTCATGGGGTCACAAAGAGTCGGACACGACTGAGCGGCTGATCTGATCTGATAGGCCCCTTTCTATGTAGTTGGTACTAACCACGGGGTTTTAGTTTATTGCCTGTCGCTTCCACGGCGGTTCCCTCTGTTATACCTTCTTCTGTTTGCTGGTCTCTTCAGTGTCTGATTTCCGCCCTGATACAAAGGGGACGGTGGTGGACACCCTTTTTTGTTTTTTTTTAGGCTCACTTGTTCAGTCGTGCTGTGGGGAGGGAGGGACGCTGCAAATAAATAACACTGGCATGTGCTCGAAGTGGCTCAGCCACACTGGGCCTGCCCCCACTCACGGAGCATGTAGCCTCCCTGCCCACTCTGCTCAGGCTCTCTGTTTCCCTGCCGGAACCCTCCACGACTGGCCCTGGGCTGCTTGCCCTCCCAGGTCTAAGCTGCTCAAGTTCAGGCACTCGGGTAGTCCTCAGAGGCCCAGGCTCGGTTGGGCCTACATTTTGTGCCCTTTGCAGATTCCAGCTGTGCAGGTAATGAAGTGTTTAGCAAGCGCGGCTTCTGCAACTGATCGCCTCCCCGACACTCAGTTTTCTAGGTGTACAACCGGCGCACTTTCTTAGGCGGATGTTGGCCGACCAGAGCCCCAAGAAGTCTTAGTTAGCATAGAAGCCTGCTTACAGTTTTGTGGATAACGTCTCTCTGGGGCTTCGATTGCCTCCCTCCGGTTCTGGCTGCCTGTCACCAGAGGGGAACGGTCTGCAGCCAGCTATCTCTGTACAGTCCTTTGTTCTGTGTGCGGGCCTGGCGGTGTCTTAGATTAGGGCTGGCTTTCCGTGTGGTAGGTATCCCACAGTCTGGTTTGCTAGCCCAAATTATTTCGCTCAGGTAGCGCTTGGGATATTCAGGCCAGTCCTTCCTCTAGCGATGCAGCCTGAGATGCAGCCTGCTCCGCACCTCTCTGCCCAGCCCCCGCTTGCTAATGGCGGATGCAGGCATTTGCGCTGCTTCTCCACTGGGGAAGTTATCGTAGGGCTCATAGTCTGTGGGTTTTAATTGTTTATTTATTTTCCTCCCTGTTATGTTGCCCTCTGTGCTTCCCAGGCTCAGCACAGACTCGGCAGTGAGAATGTTTCCTGGTGTTTGGAAACTTCTCTCTTTTTAAGACTCCCTTCCCCGGACAGAGGTCCGTCCCTCCCTCTTTGTCTCTTTTTTGTCTTTTATATTTTTTCCTACCTCCTTTAGAAGGCAATGAGTTGCTTTTCTGGGTGTCTGATATCCTCTGCTGGCTTTCAGAAGTTGTTTTGTGGAATTTACTCGGCGTTTAAATGTTCTTTTGATGAATTTGTGGAGGAGAAAGTGTTCTCCTCGTCCTATTCCTCCGCCATCTTAGCTCCTCCCCTCTATTTGCAACTTTAGTGTGTGATGTGCTCATTCGACTATGCCTTTTGCTTGTGGATTATAAGGAATACCTGTAAAATGTTTAATAGAAAAAGATTGTAAAAATTGTTTAAAACGTCTAGAAATATAGGCAGGACCATTGTCTGTTTTTATAGAACTAGGAGTTCCCATTATAGCAAAACAAGCTAATAAGTGAGTTATATTCACTTTTCACTTTCATGCATTGGAGAAGGAAATGGCAACCCACTCCAGTACTCTTGCCTGGAGAATCCCAGGGACGGCGGAGCCTGGTGGGCTGCTGTCTATGGAGTCGCACAGAGTCGGATATGACTGAAGTGACTTAGCAGCAACAGCAACAGGAGTTCCCATTACAGCAAAACAAGCTAATGAGTGAGTTATAACATGTAGTGTAGCCTCACCACGAAGAGGTGTGGCCCAAATAAAAGAAGAATTAGTGTCGATACAGACATGCAAGAAAGAAGATGGAGAAAGTCGATACAGACATGCAAGAAAGAAGATGGAGAAAGTTCAGGTCAATGAGTTACATCCATTTGCCATAGTTCATTAGGTTGCAGACCACGAGGATTGATACCTTGTGCGATGGGTCAAAGATGTAGAGATCTACAAGTAGAGCAATTACTAATAATTTCTTTAGCCTGGTGGTATGGGATTTTCACCATGTTTATTTAACTTATATGCAGAGTACATCATGAGAAATGCTGGACTGGAAGAAACACAAGCTGGAATCAAGATTGCCGGGAGAAATATCAATAACCTCAGATATGCAGATGACACCACCCTTATGGCAGAAAGTGAAGAGGAACTCAAAAGCCTCTTGAGGAAAGTGAAAGTGGGGAGTGAAAAGGTTGGCTTAAAGCTCAACATTCAGAAAACGAAGATCATGGCATCTGGTCCCATCACAACATGGGAAATAGATGGGGAAACAGTGGAAACAGTGTCAGACTTTGTTTTTCTGGGCTCCAAAATCACTGCAGATGGTGACTGCAGCCATGAAATTAAAAGACGCTTACTCCTTGGAAGGAAAGTTATGACCAACCTAGATAGCATATTCAAAAGCAGAGACATTACTTTGCCAACAAAAGTTCGCCTAGTCAAGGCTATGGTCTTTCCTGTGGTCATGTATGGATGTGAGAGCTGGACTTTGAAGAAGGCTGAGCGCCGAAGAATTGATGCTTTTGAAGTGTGGTGTTGGAGAAGACTCTTGAGAGTCCCTTGGACTGCAAGGAGATCCAACCAGTCCATTCTGAGGGAGATCAGCCCTGGGATTTCTTTGGAAGGAATGATGCTAAAGCTGAAACTCCAGTATTTTGGCCACCTCATGCGAAGACTTGACTCATTGGAGAAGACTCTGATGCTGGGAGGGATTGGGGGCAGGAGGAGAAGGGGACGACAGAGGATGAGATGGCTGGATGGCATCACTGACTTGATGGGTGTGAGTCTGAGTGACCTCCGGGAGTTGGTGATGGACAGGGAGGCCTGGCGTGCTGCAGTTCACGGGGTGGCAGAGTCGGACACAACTGAGCGACTGATCTGATCTGATCTGATGGGATTTTCCGTAGCTGGTGTAGGGAGCCAGCATGGTTATGCAACAGACCATGCTGTTCCTCTGGAGTAGCAAAGGAAACCAGTTTATCAGCTTGCCCATTACCATAAGTCATGGGGCCAGGAAAACAAGAATGTGCTCGAATATGTGTAATATAAATGGGAGAATTGTGGTTTCTAACAACAGATTGTAGTTCAAAAAAGAGTTGCTGAATAATAGGTTGATTGGAGTTTATGTTGGAGGTTTCTATATTTTTAAATACAAAAAAATATATAGATTCAGAGACTATATTAATGGGGTAAGGATGTAAGCAAATAACTTGAATAAGAGAATATAATTCATTTTGTTGAGCAGAATGAAATTCAGTATAAAAGACTTTATATTCTTTAAGAGACCAGAATGAAGCTTTGACGTTTTTTAGTTCAGTTCAGTTCAGTCGCTCAGTTGTGTCCGACTTTTTGCGACCCCATGAATCCCAGCACGCCAGGCCTCCCTGTCCATCAACAACACCCGGAGTTCACTCAGACTCAAGTCCATCAAGTAAGTGATGGACCATCCAGCCATCTCATCCTCTGTCATCCCCTTCTCCTCCTGCCCCCAATCCCTCCCAGCATCAGAGGAACTCCCCAGGTCAGTACGTGCCCAATATGCTACTGGAGATCAGTGGAGAAATAACTCCAGAAAGAACAAAGGGATGGAGCCAAAGCAAAAACAATACCCAGTTATGGATGTGACTGATGATAGAAGCAAGGTGCGATGCTGTAAAGAGCAAGACTGCATAGGAGCCTGGAATGTCAGGTCCTTGAATCAAGGCAAATTGGGAGTGCTCAAACAGGAGATGGCAAGAGTGAACCTTGACATTCTAGGAATCAGCGAACTCAAATGGACTGGAACGGGTGAATTTAATTCAGATGACCATTATATCTACTACTGCGGGCAGGAATCCCTTAGAAGAAATGGAGTAGCCATCATGGTCAACAAAAGAGTCCAAAATGCAGTACTTGGATGCAATATCAAAAATGACAGAATGATCTCTGTTCGTTTCCAAGGCAAACCAGTCAATATCACAGTAATCCACGTCTATGCCCCAACCAGTAACGCTGAAGAAGCTGAAGTTGAACAGTTCTATGAAGACCTACAAGACCTTTTAGAACTAACACCCAAAAAAGATGTCCTTTTCATTACAGGGGACTGGAATGCAAAAGTAGGAAGTCAAGAAACACCTGGAGTAACAGGCAAATTTGGCCTTGGAATATGGAATGAAGCAGGGCAAAGACTAATAGAGTTTTGCCAAGAAAATGCACTGGTCATAGCAAACACCCTCTTCCAACAACACAAGAGAAGACTCTACACATGGACATCACCAGATGGTCAACACCAAAATCAGATTGATTATATGCTTTGCAGCCAAAGATAGAGAAGCTCTATACAGTCAACAAAAACAAGACCAGGAGCTGACTGTGGCTCAGATCATGAACTCCTTACTGCCAAATTCAGACTGAAATTGGCGTTTTTAGTCCCATCTATATATAGAACCTTGGCCTGTGGTATAGGCTGTGAGCTGATAATGCAAGAAATAATGAATTAAGTATTTTTGAAGAAATTCCACAGCTTACCAGAAGGATAATGAAATGAAATTTCTCCAAAATATTCCAGAAAAGCTATTTGGAAATCGGTAGAAGTTTGTAATGAGTTCTCAAATTGAGATTTATTGATAGATATTATAATTTTATAACGATCAGAGCCAATTAGAGTTTTGTCCTATTTCTTCCATTGATAATGATTAGAGCAATTAATGGAGAAGGCAATAGCACCCCACTTCAGTATGCTTGTCTGGAAAATGCCATGGATGCAGGAGCCTGGTAGGCTACAGTCCATGGGGTGGCTAAGAGTCGGACACGACTGAGCGATTTCAATTTCACTTTTCACTTTAATGCATTGGAGAAGGACATGGCCGCCCACTCCAGTGTTCTTGCCTGGAGAATCCCAGTGATGGGGGAGCCTGGTTGGCTGCCATCTATGGAGTCGCACAGAGTCGGACACGACTGAAGTGACTTAGCAGCAGCAGCAGAGCAATTAAATCAAGGTAGGGTGTAAGTGACTTTATTCCCCTAAAACGGGTATAGATCCAGTCTACTGGGTGTTCTTGTTGGGCAAGAAGTCTGTGGGAGAATGAGGAGAGGGGAGTATAAACAATTCTAGAGGTAAATCTAGTTTGATGTGAGTAGGAAATTGTTTTGGTAATTTATTTTGCACCAAATAGAGTTCCTCTCGTGCCTCTTGAGAAAGTGAATGAGGACTATTTAAATCAGGATCTCCTTTGAAAGTATTAAATAGGTTATTCAGTTGATAATTAGCAATGCCTGAAGAAGGTCTAATCCAATTTATATCACCTAAGAGCTTTTGAAAATCATTTAAGGTTGATAATTTATCAGTACGGATCTGGGTTAGTTGGGGAGTAATACATTGTCTATTAACAACAAACCCCAAGTAATGCTAAGGTGTAGAGGTTTGAATTTTATCAGGGGCAATGATTACTCCAGAGTTTTTAAAGCATACTTGAGCTATATCAAACATGTGTTGAGTTTCTAAGATAGATGGAGCCGAAAACAATATATCATCCATATAGTGAATAACTCCAGTACTTTGGCCACCTCATGCGAAGAGTTGACTCATTGGAGAAGACTCTGATGCTGGGAGGGATTGCGGGCAAGAGGAGAAGGAGACGAGAGGATGAGATGGCTGGATGGCATCACTGATTCGATGGACTTGAGTCTCAGTAAACTCCGGGAGTTGGTGATGAACAGGGAGGCCTGGCGTGCTGCGATTCATGGGGCCGGAAAGGGTCGAACACGACTGAGTGACTGATCTAATCTGATCTGATCTGATAGTGAATAACAAGAAAGTTAGAAAATTATTTTCTCACAGACTCAAGGGCTTTGGCTACGTAGTACTGACACATGGTGGGAGAATTCATCATCCCTTGTGGCAGTACATTCCATTGGTACCGTTTATAAGGTCCAATATGATTAGAATAAGGGAGAGAAAAAGCAAATCTCTCTCGGTCTAAAGGGTGTAAAGGTATATTAAGAAAACAATCTTGTAAATCAATAATAATAATATGCCTATTTTAAGGAATAGTGGTAGGTGATGGGATTCATGGTTGTAATTCACCCATAGGTTTCATAGTTGCATTAACTTTTCTAAGGTCTGTTAGGAGATGCCATTTGTTAGAGTTCTTTTTTATAGCAAAAATAGGAGAGTTCCAAGAAGAACAAGATTCCTCAATATGCTTGAATTCTAGTTGGGTGTCTATACGTTTCTTGCTGCTACTGCTAAGTCGCTTCAGTCGTGTCCAACTCTCTGCGACCCCATGGACTGCAGTCTACCAGGTTCCTCCATCCGTGGGATTTTCCAAGCAAGAGTACTGGAGTGGGTTGCCATTGCCTTCTCCTGTAACTGCATAGTGATACATCAATTCAACTTACTGCTATGGGGTAAAACACCATTTAATGAGACATGAAGACAAAGCACAAACCTGACTAAGAGGACACACGCTGTGGACCACAGCAAAGCTATGACGAGAGCAAGTGGGGGGATGGGGGAGGGGGAGGTGGATGGGTAACTACAGCCTCGGGTACGGGGTGGGGTTGGGGGTCTGGATTGATGACAACTAAACAGACAACAGGATGAGACAGGAAATCAAAACCAATGATGAAAGCAGACATACCGTCAGAGAACTTCAACAGCAAGGAAAACATACAGAACTGTTCTTTTACAAATATTTGGAGAGAAATCAAGCATGAAACCACAGAGAAATCGACAAAGAATTTTAAATATCAACTAATTAGCCAATGATGCAAATTATAAAAACAGTGTGTCAAAAGACCACTGTTTACAGGCTGCTAAAATGATTCACGGTTAATTTAATTATAAGCTAACTAACAATGCAGCTAACATGAAATGGGTGGTAACAGAAAAAAGAGATAATACAAGTCCAGTTACAAAGCAGAGTGTTGTACACGTGATTTCATGGGGCAAATAGCAATGCACTCACAAAACCTAAGCTAAACATGCAAGACATCTGGAACATGTGTGTTAGAGCCCCACACTCTGTCACCAAAAGCCCTAGGTCGTCATCCCAGTTTTAGACTCGGAAAAGTGAGGCAGCCCGACGTCTTCCCTGGGGCCCTGGGGCACCGGGCTTTTAACCTGGTTTCACATGCAGAGCTAGCCTGAGTGCACAGCCAGGTCCATCAGCAAGCAGACCGGTGTAGATTCTTGGTTTTGTTCCCACCGCATGCCCTGCACCCTGCAGCCAGGCAGCCCCAATGGAAAATGTGCTGCACAGCTTTTCCACGCCACGAGAGCTGCCTATGGTTACTTTCTCAAAGCTGTCTGCTCCCTGAGAACAGAAACTTCCCTGCAGCTGCTGTGCCCAGCACAGGCCAGGCCCAACGTTACAGAGGCAGGCTCTGGCTGAGTTCATGATGACGTGCTAAGTAGTGGTCCAAATATCAAGACTAATTTGTCACTGTGCCATTGTGGAATGATTAAAGACTAGGCAGTTTAAAAAATTTTAGACCTCCTTAGCTGCCTGTAATTTCTCTTTCATGAGAGGCCACTGCTCTGTCCAAATAGGCTCGTCATTCTTCCAAGTTATTTTAATAATTGCATTGTTTGTTAAATGAGCGGTGGCCCCTAGGAAAAATGTAGAATGTATATCTGAGTTTGCCATTGCATAAGTCCCTTCCTATTAGATTAAGGGGTGCCTCTATCACATACAGTTTTAATGTTGCAAGTTGGCCTTCTTGTCCCTCACATGGACAAATTTGAGTACTCTGATAAACCTCTTGTACTTTGGTTTGAGAAATCCCTGCAATTTGGCAAGAAATTTTTTGTACAGGCCAGGATTTGGGGCGATAAATGTTTGGAACTAATAGTAATATCAGATTCAGTGTTGAGAAGACCAGAAAATCTTTTACCATTAATTTTGATATTTACAGTCGGTCAGGCAAATTCAGATACTAATGATGTCCAAGAGGACTGTTTTTGATCTGTACTGCCGAATCCACCCGCCCGTACATCATTAGAGGAGTTAATAGAAATGTAAGCTAAAAGGAGTAATTGAGCAACTTTATCCCCCCTTTTGAATTGCCATAAAATCTGAGATGACATCATAATTTGAATTTCTCCTTTATAATCTGAATCAATTGCTCCAGGGTGAATTGCTCCAGTAATTCCTTTAGAAGTCAAACTAGATGGGCCAAGTAAAAGACTGAAGGTTTGTGAGGGCAGGGGTCCAAAAAGTCCGGTAGGTATTCTAGAGGGCACTGCCTGGGGATAAAGGAGAAAGGCATTTAGGGCTGGTATATCCATGGCAGCGCTGCCGGATGTGGAGGTTTTGAGGGAAAAGATGGAATTTGCCCCTGGTTTTTGTTGAAGGGGACCTGGGGGGTTCCCCCTGCTTGGAGTTTTCCAGAACAGGGTTCCCTTCAATGTCAAATTTAGATTTACAATCTTTGGCCCAATGCATTCCTCTATGGCAGTGAGGGCAGATTTGGGAGGTTTTTTATTTTCTTAGGGCAGTCCCTTTGTAAATGGTTCTATCTCCACATGTAAAACATCATTCATTTCTCTTTCTTAAGGCAGCAACCATTGTTTCAGCTAGCATTTGCATTTTTGAGTTTCTGATCCTAGATTGTGACAAGCCTTCAAATAATCAATAATAGTCCTTGTTTTACAAATTGGAGGTATAGCTTTTTGACATTCCTGATTTGCATTTTCATAAGCAAGTAATTTCTCTAGTTGCCTTTTGGCTTCTTCTCCAATTACAGTACGGGAAATAGCAGTTTGTAATCTAGCTAAAAAACCAGCATATGTTTCATTGGGTCCCTGTAATATTTCAGTATAGCTACCTGTAGGGTCCCCTTGAGGAGTAATTCGATCCCAAGCTTCAAGGGCCACTGTTTTTCATTGTTCATGTAACAAGGGAGGGCACTGTATTTGAGCTTCTATAGCATCAAATTGTCCTGTACCAGTGAGCATTTCAAAATTAATTTGACTTTGGGGAGTGCCAGCTAGAGCGTTTCTGTTAGCACGATCTCTGGGTATATCATGAAACCACATCATCCATTGAAGATATTCTCCTGGTTTCAGGAGAGCTTTGATTAAAGTTCGCCAATCATGGGGAATAAAATTTCCAATAGAGGATGTTAGAGAATTTAGAAGTACTTTAATAAAAGGTGAATGTGGGCTGTACATAGTTATAGTTGTTTTTAATTTGTTGCATGTGATAGAAGTTAATACCCTCATATTGAGGTATTATGTGCCCTCGAGTGTCAGGATTTCTTAAAACTGGGAAGGTGGAGAAACCATCAGCTTCAGAGACCTGTGATTGCAAAGCCACCAATTCAGAGAGCCTCTGTCATGAACGAGAGTGAGTATGTAGATTATTGTTATTCAGAAAGGTGTTGTCGGTTTTAATGTCATAAGGTGTCTTAGGGGAGTCATTGCCAGAATCATTAGGTTCTAGCAAGGGAGAGACTGAGATTTGTGCCTGCTGGCAGGGGAGGAGCACTTGGAGGAACCCGGGCAGGGCTTGTAGGAAAAATTGAAATATTTTATGTTGTTCTAATTGGGCCTTTCATAAGGTTTCATCATCTAATTCATATTCATGTAGTAAGTGTTCTTCCTGTTGCCAAATATCAGAAGGGTTAGAATTACCTTGAAATGGCAAAATCACGGCTTCAATGAGAGCCCACAGAGGCCAAAAAGCGATCGGATATTTTTTCCCTGTCTGGCAGCACGTTCAACATTCTCTTTGGCCTGGTGCCAAATTTCTAAATCAAAACTACCTTCATCAGGGAACCAAGGGTTACATTCAACCACTGTCTGGAGGCAAGCCTCTAAGGGCTAAGGCAAAACTGAAAATCCCTGAACTTTAAATAAGTGCTGAAGAAAAGTCGAAAAGTGATGGGGCTTTCCCACCGTTTGACCCATGTCTTACTACTTACTGACCTCAATAGGCCGTGGGGTCACTACATCGGAATCTGCCACGTGTACCAGGTACCTGTTATGGGCGCCACTTGTTGAGGTCCTTTAATGGACTGGAACCTGGTGGTCCAGAGTCGACGATAAGAAAGTAAAAGAGAGAGAGAAAGAGGCTGATATTTCTTGATTTATGCAGACAACCAGTAAAGTCCTTTGATACAGGGCTTGCGTCCCTCATGAAGGCACCTGGCGCCCTCTCGAGGTGGGTGAAGGCACAGTGCACCTTCTCAAGAGGGTCTTAGAAGCCCGGACACAAGAGTGAGCATGATGGGTCTCTGCGCTCCAGAGAATTAGCCTGAGAGAGAGATAGAGAGAAAGACACGGGAACCAAAGCTCTGATGGAGCAAGGTGTTTTATTCAACATTGTGTGGGTATTTTTACTCTCTTACAAGATAGCTATTTTCAGCAGAGATAAAATCAAAACTTAACAAGTTATCAAGGAAACATGAGGTCATCCGTATGAAAGAGAGAGGGTTGTAAATAATCACTTTTACCATATGGTTCATAAAAAGGAAGAGGATCGTAAATAGTTACTTATCACCGTATGGAAAAACTAACGAAGGAAATCCATGCATTCCTAAGCCCCTGGGAGTAGTTTGCTACTCCACTTAATTCCTGAATATTCAGGAATTAATAAGGGACAGAGGATTCATGACAGATCCAAAACCGCACACAGGAAGCCTCCTATTAAATGCTTCCTGACAATAATAAATCTTCTTAGGTTAGATTGTATGATAATTGTTACTAGTAATAATATAGATATTCTAGTGATTATGTGGAGTTCCTTAAAATCTAGTCTATCCTAGTAAAATGTTATCAGTCATAATTCTAGTTGTTATCTGGAAGTGTTGTATGTCACAGCAGTAACCAAGCTACTCTGTCAATTGCACCATAATCAGATTTTAAACGTGCCTTCTTCTTCTGTCTTTATAGACACAGTTTCACTACAATGCCTTTGCAAAAATGCTTCCTCTTCAAGAAGACATATAGAAAAAACTTTTGGATAAACACAGGTTTCTGACTTTCAGACGCTAATGCTGAACTGAGTAAGAAACTGAAAAACTCTAATGAAAAACCTGATGGCTTCATAGAAAGTTAACAAGAGGACTGAGTGAACTGGTTATAGTCACAGGACTGAGTGAATATGGTTATAATTTTTGTGGTTTCTATCTGAAAATTTACTGGTTTATCATTTAAAATGTTTCCTTAACTTCTTGGACTTTTATATTTGGATCAAATGCTTTTCTATCATATGCATAATCTTATGCTACTTTTAGAAATCAATCCCAATTGTTGAGTTTCTGGCCAATTACTTGCATTTAATGCCTTTGGTTTCAGTTCAGTTCAGCCGCTCAATCATATCCGACTCTTTGCTATCCTGTGAATCGCATAACGCTAGGCCTCCCTGTCCATTACCAACTTCCAGAGTTCACTCAAACTCACATCCATCGAGTTGTGAAGTCATCCAGCCATCTCATCCTCTGTCATCCCCTTTTCCTCCTGCCCCCAATCCCTCCCAGCATCAGAGTCTTCTCCAATGAGTCAACTCTTCACATGAGGTGGCTAAAGTACTGGAGTTTCAGCTTTAGCATCATTCCTTCCAAAGAACAGCCAGGGCTGATCTCCTTTAGAATGGACTGGTTGGATCTCCTAGCAGTCCAAGGGACTCTCAAGAGTCTTCTCCAACACCACAGTTTAAAAGCATCAATTCTTTGGCGCTCAGCTTTCTTCACAGTCCAACTCTCACATCCATACATGACCAATGAGAAAACCATAGTCTTGACTAGATGGACCTTTGTTGGCAAAGTAATGTCTCTGCTTTTCAATATGCTACCTAGGTTGGTCCTAACTTTTCTTCCAAGGAGTATGTGTCTTTTAATTACATGGCTGCAGTGGTAAATTTCTCCACTCCAAGGGTCTAATTGTTTGGCCCTGAGGAAATTTATTTTGAAAGAAAGACTATAGTCATGCCCAGGTCACTATTGAAATTAGTATGCAAAATCCCCTGACCTGGCCAATTAATAATGCCTGCCCTGAAGGACCTGGTGATAGTGGGCACAAACCACCTGAAGTACCTCTGTGGGAAGGCCTTGTCGCTCATCTTCTTGGGATTCCTGCCCTGGAGGGACACCATGCTGTTGTGAGCCATGCTGGATGCCCACCGCAAGATGCAGTGCTGCAAGGAGACCCACATCATCCCCCCTGTGCTGGCCATGCCCCAGGCCTGGTCCATGTCTGTCAGAAAGCATTTAACAGGAGGCTTCCTGTGTGCTGTTTTGGATCTGTCGTGAATCCTCTGTCCCTTCTTAATTCCTGAATATTCAAGAATTAAGAGGAGTTGGCAAACCGCTCCTGGGGCTGAGGAATGCATGCATTTCCTTCGTTAGTTTTTCCATACGGTGATATGTAACTATTTACGACCCTCTTCCTTTTTATGAACCATACGATAAAAGTGATTATTTACAACCCTCTGTCTTTGATATGGATTGCCTTAAGATAATTTGTAAGTCTGGACTTTTGATTTTTATCTTTGCTGAAAATAGCTGCCTGGTAAGATTGTATATATACCCACACTATGTTGAATAAAATACCTTTGCTCCATCAGAGCTTGGGTCCCTGTGTCTTTCTTTATCTCTCTCTCTCAGGCTAATTCTTTAGAGTGCAAAGGCCGGATGACCTCACTTTCTTGCCCAGGCTTCTAAGACCATCTCGAGAAGGTGCACTGTGCCTTCACCCCCTTGAGAGGGCTCCTGGTGCCTACGTGTAGCAGTGCAAGCTCTGTGTCAAGAGCTTTATTGGTTTTCTGTGTAAACCAAGGAATATCAGCCTCTTTCTCTCTCTCTTTTACTTTCTTATCATCGACTCTGGACCACCAGGTTCTGGTCCATTAGAGGACCTCAACACAAGTCTACCCAGGAGAAGCTGCAGTTGGATGATGTGGGCATAACTGATGAGGTGCAGGATGTGGCCATGAAGGCCTTCAACCTGGAGGTGATAGCCAAGCACGGCAAGCCGGTCGGCATCCTCTGCAACAAATATGCCTCCACACTCAAGTTTTCCGTCTATCTGTTGCACCTCTTCCCTGCTAGTGGTGCAGGACAATTGGGCCTCCACGTACTCCATGGTCACCTTCCACATCACCATTGCCAGCTTCAACTTCGGCAGCTACCACAACTACCTCACCAAGTGGAGCCAGGCCATGGAGGTGATGTATGCCCTGTGCATGGAGGTGGGCAAGGACAGGTGGTGCCTCTGCACTAAGAGCAGGTGGTGCTGCACCCTGGTGCGCCCTCTAGCTCATCCTTGCCCTTCTCGCCACCACCTGGAGCTGTACTGACCTGTGCGACAAGGACATAACCAGCAAGCCCAGCAGCATTTCCCTGTCCAAGATGGAGTGATCCACAGCCCAGGTCATCACGCCTGTGGATCTGGAATCTCTCTCCAAGTGGACAGGCCACATCCCTGGAGATGTGTCCCAGGACATGGTCCAGATCGCCCCCATGCTGGCTCAGCTCAGCTATGACCCCTATACAAACCCAACTCCGTCATCATCAACAATGCACACCAGGTCTTGAAAGGGGACTGTAATCAACCAGCCAATCTGAAAGGCTGTTTTCAAATGAATGAGAATAGCACCTTCTTAGGGAAATTAAAATGGAGGTAGTCTTGTTCAGGTTTCAGAAGTAGGGAAGCAAGCCTCTGACCAACTTCTGGCCTTTGCCTGAACCCTGCCTGGACTACATACCTGCCCAAAAGCATACCAATTGTTACCAATAAGGTACCAATACATTAGATAAGAAAGGGAGTGAGCCTTGGGAATTTCTTAAGCCCCTGGAGAACTTGGCCAGTCCCCCAGGGTCTAAGGAATCTTGTGACTTACAAGGTGAAACAAACAGCATTATAAAAGGTAAAGAAAATCCAGAGCTGCACTTTTGCACACAAACTGATGATAACATCAGTTTATGGCCTGGGATTATAAGCAGGAGCCCCCAAAGCTGCAATATGAAGTCTCACCCGTGGGGTGGATGCACTGCCTGGGACCTTTTTCCCACCTGGGACTCCAAATTGCTGTCATTTGGGGCTTCCCAGTGCTGCTCAAGTCTAGACGTAGGTTTTGGCCCAATTTGGTGGTGTATATGCAGTTACATCTCTCTATTATTTCTATTTTTTTGTTTGTTTGTTCAATGATTGTGTATTGAAATTGTCACATAACCCACTATTAAATATTGAAATTGGTGTGTGTGTGTGTGTGTGTGTGTGTGTGTGTGTGTAATGAGTGATTTCTCTTGTTAACAAATCCTTCAAAACTAAAACAAAAGTAAAACTTTTGGCAAAACACACCTTCTCCCTCCTAGGAACCTCATGATTTCCAAATCTCTGCAAACGGTTTTGTTGCCAGAAGAGAAGAAACTGCATTCAAGTGGAAATAGGACCTCTAATCCAAGCATATTGCTTGCCATTCATCGCCAAAACAGGACTGCTAATGGGGAAGGTATTTGAATATGTTTGCAAAAGATGAATCCTTGAAAACTCACCTTGAAATACTCTCTCAGGACAATTGAAGGTAAAGAACCAAGAGTTTGGAAATAGTCTGGCTTTTGAAACGTTTGTTGTTCAGTTGTGTCCATCTCTTTGTGACTCATGCACTGCAGTACACCAGGCTTCCCTGTCCTTCACTTATCTCCCTGAGTTGGCTCAAACTCATGTCCATTGAGTCAGTGATGCCATCCAACCATCTCATCCTCTGCTGTCCCCTTCTCCTCCCGCCTTCAATGTTTCCCAGCATCAGGATCTTTTCCAATGAGTCAGTTCTATTAAATAGGTGGGCTTCCCTGGTGGGTCAGAGGTTAAAGTGTCTGCCTGCAATGTGGGAGACCTGGGTTCAATCCCTGGGTCGGGAAGATCCCCTGGAGAAGGAAATGGCAACCCACTCCAGTATTCTTGCCTGGAGAATCCCATGGACTGAGGAGCCTGGTGGGCTACAGTCCATGGGGTCGCAAAGAGTTGGACATGACTGAGCTACTTCACTTTCACTTTCATGAATCAGGTGGCCAAAATATTGGAGCTTCAGCTTCAGCATCAGTCCTTCCAATAATATTCAGGATTGATTTTCTTTAGGATTGACTGGTTTGATCTCCTTGCTGTCCAAGAGATTCTCAAGAGTCTTCTCCAACACCACAGTTCAAAAGCATCAATTCTTCAGCACTTAACCTTCTTTATGGTCCAACTACTGGAAAAACCATAGCTTTGACTATATAGACCTTTGTCAGCAAAGTGATGTCTCTGCTTTTTAATACACTGTCTAGGGTCATAGCCTTTCTTCCAATGAGCAAGCATCTTTTAATTTCATTTCAAACTTAGGTATTTTATATATTCCCCCTTGAGAACTTTTTTTAAAGAAATGGATTTTTCCATCCTTAATTTGCAAGACCGCCTTGGTAGCTATGTTTGCTGGGACAAGGCTCACTGCCTGTGCCTCTTCTAGTGACTCTTACTTTTAAACTCAAAGAATCTAAGAGTTTAATATATGAGACTCTCTTGGATTCCTCCTTTGTTCTGATCTCGGGTGGCCTCAGCCTCCAATGGCTTGAAGTGGAGCTTCAACAGACTGAGATCCCAGAGACTGAGCCCAAGTCACAGCAGTGAAAGCACCAGATCCTAGCCACTAGACCTGTGGTCAGTGACAAAAGCCCTAGCCCTCAGGTCTGCAGAAAAGAATTTCCACCAAGATGGAAAGTAGTCAAGCAGATAGAGTATTTATTAAGAGGAAAAAGTATAGTACTTGTGGATAGACACATGGGCAGACTCAGAGGGAGAGACCCTGTGTTGCACCCTCACTTCAGTTTAGTTCAGTTGCTCAGTCGAGTCCGACTCTTTGCGACCCCATGGACGGCAGCATGCCAGGCTTCCCTGTCCATCACCAACTCCCGGAGTTTACTCAAACTCATGTCCATGGAGTCAGTGAAGCCATCCAACCATCTCATCCTCTGTCATCCCCTTCTCCTTCCACCTTCAATCTTTCCCAGCATTAGAGTCTTTTCCAATGAGTCAGTTATTCACCTCAGGTGGCCAAAGTATTGGAGTTTCAGCTTCAGCATCAGTCCTTCCAATAATATTCAGAATTGATTTCCTTTAGGATGGACTGGTTAGATTTCCTTGCAGTTCAAGGGACTCTCAAAAGTCTTCTCCAACACCACAGTTCGAAAGCATCAATTCTTCGGCACTCAGCTTTCTTTATAGTCCAACTCTCACACCCATGCATGACTACTGGAAAAACCACAGCTTTGACTAGATGGACCTTGTTGGCAAAGTAATGTCTCTGCTTTTTAATATGCTGTCTAGGTTGGCCATAGCTTTTCTTCCAAGGAGCACACTCCCTTTAATCACATGGCTGCAGTCACCATTTGGAGTGATTCTGGAGCCCTCAAAAATAAAGTCTGTCACTGTTTTCACAGTTTCCCCATCTATTTGCCATGAAGGGATGGGACCAGATGCCATGATCTTAGTTTTCTGAATGTTGCATTTTAAGCCAACTTTTTCACTCTTCTCTTTCACTTTTAAGAGGCTCTTTAGTTCTTTGCTTTTTGCCTTAAAGGTGGTGTCATCTGCATATCTGAGGTTATTGATATTTCTCCCAGCAATCTTGATTCTAGCTTGTGCTTCACCTAGTCCAGCATTTCTCATGATGTACTCTGCATGTAAGTTAAATAAGCAGGATAACAATATAGTCAGAGACACACACAGAAAAGGAGACAGAGACAGGCAGAGAGAGTGTGTGTGTGTGTTTCTTACAAAAAACAGCCAGCCAGGCTCCTCTGTCTGTGTGATCCCATGGACTGTGGCCCATCTGGCTCCTCTGTCCATGGGATTTCCCAGGAAAGAAAACTGGGATGTGTGGCCATTTCCTCCTCTAGGGGATCTTCTCGACCCAGGGATCGAAATGACATCTCCTGAGTTTCCTTCCATTGGCAGGGGGATTCTTTGCCACTGCACCACCTGTGAAGCCCCTGACTAAGGACAACTGCTGGCAATTATCCAGATGATTCCAATGGGGAGTGGAACAGCAGGCAGAAAGGGTTCTCAGCCTTCTCTGGGGTAAGACTCGGTTTAGAATCAACATTGAGATTAGGCATTAACGGGACACTCCCAGGTACATCAGGAACTTCGTTTGTGGGACTTCCTTGGTGAGCCAGTGGTTGAGAATCAGTCTTCCAACGCAGGGGACATGGGTTAGATCCCTGGTCGAGGAACTAAGATCCCATCCACCTGAGCAACTAAGCTTGTGTGCTGTAACTACTGAGCCTTTGAGCTTTAGTGCCTGTGTGCCACAACTAAGACCCACCACAGCCAAATGCATAAATAAATATTTTAAAAAGAGGAACTTGTTGAGTGCTGCGCCAGGTCACATGTGTGAGGTCTTGCACCAAGGCCACAGAAGCAGAGCCCAGAACCAAGGTCACCACCAAAGCTGACTGAGCCCCTTTGTAGCCTTGTCAAAAGGCTCTGATAATCACTAACAACCCTCCAGACTCCCAATTAAGCAAAGATTCCACTCCAGTAAACACCCTATAGCATCCTAACCAATCATCTAACACCAACCTTCTGGCAGGAATTTTCTTTGTCTTGATATAAAAGTTGGCTGTTAACTCATGAACACTGTCAACTCTCCTGGTCTGTCAGGAGTTGACAGCCAGCTGTGTTCGCAGTGCCCGCTCTCTCTCTTCTCTTTGTTCTTAGTAAACTCACTCCCTCCTAAAGTGCTCTGGGTCTGGAAATTTTTTTCCAACTCGTGCTCATACTGCATCAACATCTGGAGGCCTATGGGGATTGCTCTCAGGGGACCCTCCCCCAGTCTCCTTTCTTCTTTCCTTCCTCCTTGGGCCCTCTGCGAAAGGGCAACTGGCTGTGGAAGCAACTGAGGAACTCTGGCCTGCGTTACCCTCTGGTGTGTCCCGAAGGCTCCACTGCTCGCTGTGCCCCAGCAGTTGCCACCCAAATGGGTGAGGGTCTCTCCTTTTTACTCCTTTCCAACTGAGGACTAGGCAAATCAATATTGTGTTGGCAGGGGTCAGGCATTTAAAAGCCACTATGGCACCCCACCCCAGTACTTTTGCCTGGAAAATCCCATGGATGGAGGAGCCTGGTGGGCTGCAGTCCATGGGGTCGCTAAGAGTCGGACATGACTGAGCGACTTCACTTTCACTTTTCACTTTCCTGTATTGGAGAAGGAAATGGCAACCCACTCCAGTGTTCTTGCCTGGAGAACCCCAGGGGCAGGGGAGCCTGGTGAGCTTCCGTCTATGGGATCGCACAGAGTCGGACACGAATGAAGCGACTTAGCAGCAGCAGCAGCAGGGTGCCTGCTGCTAGAAGACACCCGTGGCAGAATAAAGGGAGTCATGGAACAGATCAGGCTATCAGAGCTTCTGCCCCTAAGACAACTTCCGTGCACTGTGTGTGCCATATTGGTTCAAGCAAGACACTGAGCCTGTTACCCAGGCCACCACTTTCTAGCAGGAGTAAACAGCAGATTACCCCTCAGCTTGTCTTCTCTGTCTCTTTCACTTTCCCTCCCTCTGTCATGATTTAATTTCCAGGGGCCTAGGAGCAGCCTCTGAATCATCCCAGAGAATGCCTTGCATGTGTCAGAGGATCCTCAGAAGGTGAGTCAGGGTTGTTCCGGGAACACTCTCTCTGTCCTTTCGAGCCCTAGTCGCCAGGTGTTTTCACATGGTTTGGGCCTAGGCTGCTGCCTAGCCACAAGGTTTTGTGCCACTCGTGGTCACAGAGGTGATCTCTCTCTGTCGGACGTAGTTGCTGCGATGGTGGGCTATTTGTGCCGTTAGCCACACAGTACCTCGTCACACGCAGGGCGTTCATTGGGACAGCTGGAATGCCTTCTGTGGCCTGTGAATTCTCGGTGCCCCATTCTGACAATCGGCTCAGGTATGTCTTGAGACCCTCCCTCAGACTCACCTCTAGGCTGTATTCTGAAGAACTGGAAAAAAAAAAAAATTGACCCTGAAAATGTTAAGAAGAAAAGGGTCACTTTCTTTTGCAACAAAACTTGGAGCCAGTACAAATTGAGGAACCAAGAAAAATTATTTCCTCGTGGCCCACAAAATTACAACACAATCCTCCAATTTGATCTCTTTTGATGTTCCTCATGCTCAAAACTTTATGGCACTCAGTCAGATTCCAGATCGAAGGGGCTCACCCCACACGTGTCTTTCTGCTGCTGTCCTATCCCCTCATCCCCCTCTGTCTCTCCCTCCACCAGATCTCCTGGTCCAGGACTTTCTCCTATCATCAAAAGCCTGGAAAAAACTCTTCTAAAATTCTAAAGAATCCCCTTCTAACTCCTCCTGTCTCTTGGGGCAGTGGGGTGGGAGAGAAGGAAGTGGGAACAGACCCAAGCTTCCCCTATTCCTACAAGTTCCTTTACTCCTTCAGATTCTTCTAATCAAACCAAGACCCCACCATCCCAGAGGAACAATCCCCGCTGGGACAACACCTTATCAGTCAATCCGCACCTGTGACAAGAGCCATTGTGAATTTGAACACTCTCCAATGTAAAAACTTAAGCTACAAGACCATGACCACAGAAAGGAAAAAGACAATATAGCCATGATATTCTTTAGAATCCGGAAGAAAAAAAAATCAAAACAAAACAAAACAAAAAACAATAACAACAACAAAAAAAACTGGCTAAAATGAAATCTTTTTGAAATTGCAAAACTATTTCTTTTTGCACGTGCAATTAGGAAAAAGCTGGCTTGTTAAGATACTTTGTTTTTGGAGTTCTGACCCTGCCTGAGAAGCAAAAAATATTCCTAGGAAAAAAATTGAAGTTAACCCACTTCATGTCCTTGAGATACAACGCCCACTCTGCCTGAGACTCCAGCTGAGAGCAAATTAGTAGAACTTCAAGCCAAGGGGAAAAAAGGAGCAAAGAGATATTTTAAATCTCAAGTGGAAAACTATGAGCTCTCTGTTTGTCCAGATATATGTATGCCTCAGTGTGTGTCTTTGATTTGGACAATATTGTTGAGGCTAATTTGTCAATGAGCTCTATTTAATTGGCCTAAAGAAAAGTAGGGCTTTTCTGGTGGCTCAGATGGTAAAGTATCTGCCCGCAATGCAGGAGACCCAAGTTCAATCCCTGGGTCAGGAAGATCCCCCGGAGAAGGGAATGACTACCCATTCTGGTATTCTTGCCTGGAGAATTCCATAGACAGAGGAGCCTGGTGGGCTACAGTCCATGGGGTTGCGAGGAGTCGGACACAATTGAGTGACTAAAACACATACACTAAAAAGTAAGCGCTTATAAATCAAGCCCTTCTGAAGTCAAGAAAAATTAAACTATATGAATTTCAGGCTCATGTTAACTGGGAAATATTCACTATTACGTTAATCGGTTCAGTTGAGTTGCTCAGTCGTGTCCGACTCCTTGCAATCCCATGGACTGCAGCATGCCAGGCTCCTTTTCCAATTTGGAACCAGTCTGTTGTTCCATGTCTGGGCTTCTTCATCTGCATACAGATTTCTCAGGAGGCAGGTAAGGTGGTGTGATAGTCCCATCTCTTTCAGAATTTTCCACAGTTTCCTGTGATCCACACAGTCAAAGGCTTTGGCATAGTCAATAAAGCAGAAGTAGATGTTTTTCTGGAACTCTCTTGCTTTTTCAATGATTCAGCGGATGCTGGCAATTTGATCTCTGGTTCGTCTGCCTTTTCGAAATCCAGCTTCAACATATGGAAGTTCTTGGTTCACGTACTGTTGAATCCTGGCTTGGAGAATTTTGATGATGACTTTGCTAGCCATTGAGATGAATGCAATGGTGCACTAGTCTGAACATTCTTTGGCATTGCCTTTCTTGGGAATTGGAATGAAAATTGACCTTTTCCAGTCTTGTGGTTACTGCTGGGTTTTCAACATTTGCTGGCATATTGAGTAGAGCACTTTCACAGCATCATCTTTTAGGATTTGAAATAGCTTAACTGGAATTCTATCACCTCCACTAGCTTGGTTTGTAGTGATGCTTCCTAAGGCCCACTTGACTTCACATTCCAAGATGGCTCTAGGTGAGTGATCACACCATCATGCTTATCTGGGCCATGAAGATATACCCATTTGAATGCAGAGTTCCAAAGACTAGCAGGGTGAGATAAGAAAGCCTTCCTCAGTGATCAATGCAAACAAATAGAGGGAAACAACAGGATGGGAAAGACTAGAGATCTCTTCACGAAAATGAGAGATACCAAGGGAACATGTCATGCAAAAATGGGCACAATAAAGGACAGAAATGGTACGGACCTAACAGATGCAGACGATATTAAGAAGAGGTGGCAACAATACACAGAAGAACTGTACAAAAAAGATCTTCATGACTCAGATGACCATGGTGTGATGACTCACCTAGAGCCAGACATCCGGAACAACCTCATCAGGTAAATAAAAAGACTGTCCCAAAGAAGTCTCAAAGTATAGTGGGGACCTCTAGAAGAAAAAAATCCACCTCAACAAAAACTGATGACAGACCTATGACATCTACAGTCAACGGACCAAACACATTAAAAGCAAATTAGTCTTGGCTGTGTTTAATAAAAATTAGAGTAATGGCAGAAAAAACTTTGTCTCACTGAATATTAAATCCTAGTTCTGTTAATTAAGGTTAGTGTTTATTAAGATTCACTTCTGAAATAATTATTTGTTGTTATAAAATTTAATTAAGTTAATAAGAGGACATTCTAAGTTTGTTTCTGAAGACTAACTTCATAATCAATCTTTGGATAAAGAGCAGATGCTCCATGATCTACAATCAGAGGATTAACACCAGTTTATATTCATTCAACAAACTAAGTCAGACGACAAGGTAAGCACTGGGCTACCCCTGATAGAAGTTCTTACATTCTTCCTTGTGACGTTACTATTACTGCTAGCTATACTGCTTTCTATATTGCCTATTTTACAAAATTGCTGTCTTTTACAATAGCAATTGTGTGACTGAGTCTCTAATAGAAGGATGATCTATAGTTCCATATGAGATCAATGATTATAATAATGTAACTCTACATATGAGAAGAAGCAAACAGACGGAATATTTTCATGGACTATAAGAGACTCCTAGTAAGGCAGATATGATCCAGGACTTTTGCTACTTTCATAGCCTAGTCCAGTAACAGCACATTGAGTGGACAATTGAAACATCTTCGCTAGACCTGGGAATGAGCACTCCTAATATATCTTTGCTAGACGAGCATTCCTAACATCATGGGACAAAGTGATCAGAATATGCCCCTGAAACCACGGTCAAATCTATGGCCATGAAGAGAGTCTGAGGCTGGAAGACTCACTTGCCATCTGCCTCTACAAAGATGAAATCAGGAGCCACTATAGCGGCTGACCTTCTATACCCACAGAAAGGAATTCAGGGTAGAAATCATGAATGAGGCATTCTGTGCCCTAAGAAAACTGGCAGGACAGGCCTTCAGATAGTTAGATGTTTTCAAGTAAAGATTTTCATGAACCCCAATTCTTGCATCTTCTCTTACCTAGAGAAGCCCCAACATCACAGACCAGTGTCTGGCCTTGGTTCTTCTGACTAGCCCCACTTGTAGGCCCCTCGGCAGTTTTTCTACTTGTATTAATCTTCAGGCCGTGTATCTCTAACCTTCTTGTTAAGTTTGTTTCTTCTAGAATAGAAATAAAATCTCCAGATGCTGATGCAACAAGGATACCAGCTGGTTGCCACACGGACTACGCGAGAACAAGCGGCTCTCTCATTCCACAGACTCTCACCTCCCTCCAAAATGCACCCTGACAGTGTGGGCATTGGGACCAGGACCCCACGACCCTCCTGCCCAGCAGGAAGAAGCCAGAGCAGTTTCTGCCCCTTTCCCCAATGACTCGGGTCCCCACGTCGCAAGAGAGGATAGGCAGGTAGTTAGACATGAGCAGGGTATAAAGGGGCCAAAGATGTGGCCCATTAATAAGAGGGGGAACACTGAGTCCTGGCCCAGGGCACAGGTGTGAGGTCTTGCACCAAGGCCACAGAAGCAGAGCCCAGAACCAAAGTCACCTCGAAAGCTGACTGTCCCACTTTATTACTGTTGCCAAAAACCCCCTGCTGCTGCTGCTGCTGCTGCTGCTGCTAAGTTGCTTCAGTCGTGTCGGCCTCTGTGGGACCCCGTAGACGGCAGCCCACCAGGCTCCCCAGGCAAGAACACTAGAGTGGGTTGCCATTTCCTTCTCCAAGGCATAAAAGTGAAAAGTGAAAGGGAAGTCACTCAGTCGTGTCTGACTCTTAGCGACCCCATGGACTGTAGCCCACCAGGCTCCTCTGTCCATGGGATTTTCCAGGCAAGAGTACTGAAGTGGGGTGCCATTGCCTTCTCCGAAAAACTCCCTAATAGTAACTAAAAAGCTGCCTGACTTCCGATTAAGCAGATGCCCACTCCATTAAACACCCTACAGCGTCCCAACCACTCACCTAATGCCAACCTTTCAGCAGGAATTTTCTTTGTTTTAAGACTACAAAAGTTGGCTCTTAACTCATGAACGCTGTCGACTCTCCCTGTCTGTCAGCAGTTGTCAGCCAGCTGCGCTCGCGGTGCCCACTCTCTCTCTGCTCTTTGTTTTTAATAAACTCACTCCCTTCTGAAATGCCCTGTGTCTGGAAATTCTTTTCCAACCCGCGCTCAGACTGCTTGAACAGTGTAGACTTGGGAGCTTGGGAGGCAGGCTCCCCACATGAGCAGAGGGCCCAGAGGCGCCAGGGCGGCCTTGAGAGGAGTGTGGGGTCACAGGGCCTGGGAGCGTCTTCAAGGGATAGAATAGGGTCAGAACAGAGGGAAGGAGAAGCTCTGCACCACAGAGGAACCCTCCCAGTGGAAGGACCGTCCCCACAAGGGAAGCATGTGGATGGTGTGGACTCCAACAAGCTCTGAGCTTCCCAAGGGAGGCTGGCGGTTCCAAAGGGCAGGATGTGCCTGAGGCCTCTTTTTGCCTGAAATACAGAAACTACACAAGTAATCTCATCTCTGCAGAGTCATCCCTCACCCCGACTTTCCCCTCCCATCCCCCAGGACAGCAACTTTCTCTTCATTCCCTGCCCCCTAAACTCGTCCCCCTTCCCCCGCTCTTCTAGATCATTCTGGGCTCTGCACACTCCTAGGCCTGCCCCATCCTCCATTTCCTCCCCTTCCCACTTCTGGTATTCTAGATTCTTCTGCCCACTATACCCTCTGCTCCTTGGGGCCTGGATCCTTTTCAGCCTCCCTGTGGCCTCAGTTTCACCTACTCACACATTTCACCATCTCTCAAACTCCATGGAAGAAAGTTTGGCGCCCCCACGTGGACATTCATTTTCCTGCAGGGCTTCCCCAGAGGCTGGTGGCCCCAACCAGAGCCCCTCTGAGAGCAACCCTGCCCTTCTCAGCCTGGTTCCAGCTGGAACCTGGAAACCCTGCCCTCTTGTCCTACATTCTAGGCCCTACCTCAAGCCGTTCCCTCACTTCCCCAGGGCTGGAGTCCAGGAACCCTATTCTGGCCCCCATCCCCACTGCTCATGTCCTTCATTTTTTTAATCGCCTGCACCCTCAGCTCAATGGCACCCCACTCCAGTACTTCCGCCTGGAAAATCCCGTGGGTGGAGGAGCCTGGCAGGCTACAGTCCATGGGGTCGCTGAGGGTCGGACACGACTGAGCGACTTCACTTTCACTTTCACTTTTCGCTTTTATGCATTGGAGAAGGAAATGGCAACCCACTCCAGTGTTCTTGCCTGGAGAATCCCAGGGACGGGTGAGCCTGGTGGGCTGCGGTCTATGGGATCACACAGAGTCGGACACGACTAAAGTGACTTAACAGCAGCAGCAGCACCCTCAGCTCAAGACTTCTGTCTCCTCCAGGGTCCTGACATCCCCCAACTCCTGCTCAAAGTCTGCCTTTCGAGCCCCAAAGGATTCCAATCTCCTTCTCCACCTGATTTCCTGGACCGTTTCTCCACCCACTCCTCTTCCCTGGGACTCCATTGTGCCAGGAGATTTGTGCCTGCGTGTCGCTAACTCCCTTCACAAAGAGATGCAAAACACATAGAAACATACACACACACATACAAATAAACACACAAATACACAGACATACACACACATCCGTGAACACACACGTATGTAGGCACATAGCTACATACATACACACAAATAGACATATATGGATACATATGCACACACAAACACACACTCAACCCACAGATCTCCCGCACGAAGGCCCTGGTTGATTGGCATGGAGCTCTTCTCTGAAAACCCCGCCCCCTGGGCTTCCTCTGTGAAGCTGGCACCTCCCACGACGTCTCCAGGAGGGCTTAAATTCAGGATGTGTTCTGAGAGGAACACCCACAACTCGAGCTTCCGCCATGTCTTCGCTTCTTTCTCTGATCGTGGACAAGGTCGTGGAAGTCCGAGAGTGGGTGCGGGCTAAATTTCTCACACAGAAGGTAAGAAAATTTTCCGTGATGTCCTGGACTGGATGCTCTTACCCAGCAGGGTCATCCAGTCCGCTGGGGAAGGGCATCTGGCTGGCCAGGAAGTGGCCCACTCTATCTGGGGATCTGGTCAACAGAGGGGGTCTGCCAGATGAAACTTTAATGGGCATCTGCCCTGTGAGATCCGACTTGGGAGTTTGGGGTGGGCTGATCGCGACCTGTGGGGAGGGCGAGGAGCCATGGGGCCTTGAGAGGAGTAAGGGAAGTGCGGGGCCCAGGCAAGGGAGAGAATTGGGTGAGAACAGAGGGAAGGAGAAGCTCCACACCACCGAGGAGCCCTCAAAGTGTAAGGACTGTTCTGGAAAGGGAAGTGTGGACGGTGTGGACCCCAACAAGCTCTGTGCTTCCCAAGGGGGGCCTGGAGTCTGGCAGTTCCAACAGCGGGAGACTGAGGCCTCTTTTTGCCTCAAGAACTGAAAGTGCACAAGCAGCCGCACCCTCACATCCGCTTTCCCTTCCCTTCCCCAAGGGCAGTAACCCGCTCTTCTTTCCCTGCCCCCTAAACTCGTCCCTGCTTCCCGGCTTTTCTAGCTCCTTCTGGGCTCTGCCTACCACAGTCTTCCTCTTTCTTACTCATCCTGTGCCCTCGTGTTCTAAATTCTTCTGCCCGCGCTCCCCTCCCCTCCCTTGGCTCTGGCTCCTCTTCAGCCTCCGCTGTGGTCTCACAGCGGTCTTCACTTCCTCACACATCTCAGCCTCACACATCTCAGCCGAAGCACATTTGAAGCCCAGAGATGGACATTCCCTGTTTTGTTACATATACTAGCTTGTGTTATTTTGTTAGATGCCTCATGTAAGTAATATCATATAGAATTTGCCACTGTTTTCTCCCACTTAATAGATTATGTTTCCTCTTTTATCTAACCAAAAGCATCTAAAGCACACCAACTGAGAAATGAAAAAGGGTACAAGTGAACTTATCTACAAAACAAATAAAATTATAGATGTAGAAAGCAATCTGATGGTTACCTGGGGTCAGGAAGAGAGGGATAAACTGGAAGACTGAGGTTGACACGTACACACTACTATATATAAAATAGATGACGAATAACGACCTTCTGTATAGCACAGGGAACTCTACTCAGTACTCTGTAATGACCTATGTGGAAAAAGAATCGAGAAAAGAGTGGATATATGAATAACTGACTCACTTTGCTGTAGAACTGAAACTAACACAACACTGTAAACCAACTATACCCCTAGAAAGAAAAACAGGAAGGAAAAGAACAACACTCTTAATGGAAATGAAAATGAAAGTCAAAGCAATATACCTGTACCAGATACATACCTGTGTCTGGTATACATTATAATAATATGTGTACTAAAAATATATATACATAATACATATATGGGCTTCCCAGGTGGCACAGTAGTAAAGAATCCTCCTGCCAACACAAGAGATGCAAGAGATGCAGGTTCAGTCTCTGGGTCACGAAGATCCCCTGACGTAGGAAATGACAACCCACTCCAGTATTCTTGCCTGGAAAATTCCATGGACAGAGGAACCTAACCGGCTATATAGTCTATGGGGTCACAGTTCGACGAGACTGAGCACACACACACACACACACACACACACACACGTATATAACATACATGATATGTATCATATTATATAATATATAATGCATAATACAATATATAGTAGATATATATTGTCTAACATATAATACATAATATAATATATAGTAGATATATATCATATAATATATAATACACAATACAATATATAGTATATAGTATATATCATATAATACATAATACAATATATAGCAGATATATATATTATGTTTGCATGCATAATATGTATTTTCCGTGGGTTTCTCGGAGATAAATTAATGATATATGGAACAAAACAAGCCCTGAAACCCTTGAACTGTTGGGTTGCAGAGTCCAAGTGATGCTGATATTTGTACTACACAAGATAGCAACTCTTAAAAGTGAATCGTTCATAAAACAATATCATATATATCTTTAAAAAGATGTCAGGTCGCCAAATAGCAGAAGCCATTACGGTTTAATTTCTTTGTACATATCTGTTCAGAATCTATACTATCTTTGCAAAATCTTAGAGGACGACGTCATATATTATTGTTAAAGAAGCCACATCATTGAGGGAAGTTAACAGTAGAGATTTGGATATCTTTATTAATTATAAATACTGACTCCTCCTGTCCAGCAGGAAGAAGCCAGAGAGGGTTCACTTGTTTCGCTGATCATGGACAAGGTCGTGGAAGTCCCAGAGCAAGTGGGGGCTGAATTTCTCACACAGAAGGTAACAAAATTTATAAAAGTTGTTTTAACAACATGGGGAGTGGAGCAAGCCCTCAAACCCTTTTACTGGTTGATGCCATACCCAATCAGAGAAATACTGATATTTGTACTACACAAGATAGCTTCGGTGGCATGCAACTGGATGGTCATGAAATTTTTAAAAAAAAGAGCGTATATATATTTGAAAAGATGGGTAATCAACTAACAGAAGTGATCGTGGTTTGATTTCTATTTCTATATGCATTTGGGATCTATACTATCTTTGTGAACTATGTTTGGGGTTTTTTTGGGGGGGAGGGGGGCTTTTCATTTCTTCCGCCTCTTTGAGGAACACAGGCTTTATTTATTAGGTTACTGCTGAGCAAAGGTTACAAAAGGGCTTCTGGGCTTCCTCCCTGGCTGTAGTAGATAGATACTCCCAGAGGAGTAGTGTGTTTCCTCTGCCCTCCCCCTCAAGGCTGAATGCGGATGGCCCCATGTAGACCGAAGACCTCTGCCTGGAGGAATGGTTTTTCCGTGATGTCCTGGACTGGATGTTCTTACCCAGCAGGGTCATCCAGTGCGCTGGGGAAGGGCATCTGGCTGGCCAGGAAGTGGCCCACTCTATGTGGAGATCTGGTCAACAGAGGAGGTCTGCCAGATGAACCTTTAAGGGGCATCTGCCCTGTGGGTAACAACTTGGGAGTTTGGGGCGGGCTGATCCCGACCTGAGGGGAGGGCAAGGAGCCGTGAGGCCTTGAGAGGAGTCAGGGGTGCGCAGGCCCGGGCAAGGGAGAAATTTGGGTGAGAACAGAGGGAAGGCGAAGCTCCATGCCACCGAGGAGCCCTCAAAGTGTAAGGACCATTCTGGGAAGGGAAGTGTGGACGGTGTGGACCCCAACAAGCTCTGTGCTTCCCAAGGGGGGCCTGGAGGCTGGCAGTTCCAACAGTGGGAGACGTGACTGAGGCTTCTTTTCGCCTCAAGACCTTAAAGTGCACAAGCAGCCCCGCCCTCACATCCACTTTCCATTTCCTTCCCCAAGGGCAGTAACCCGCTCTTCTTTCCCTGCCCCCTAAACTCGTCCCTGCTTCCCGGCTTTTCTAGCTCCTTCTGGGCTCTGCCTACCACAGTCTTCCTCATTCTTACTCATCCTGTGCCCTCGTGTTCTAGATTCTTCTGCCCGCGCTCCCCTCCCCTCCCTTGGCTCTGGCTCCTCTTCAGCCTCCGCTGTGGTCTCACAGCGGTCTTCACTTCCTCACACATCTCAGCCTCACACATCTCAGCCGAAGCACATTTGAAGCCCAGAGATGGACATTCCCTGTTTTGTTACATATACTAGCTTGTTATTTTGTTAGATGCCTCATGTAAGTAATATCATATAGAATTTGCCACTGTTTTCTCCCACTTAATAGATTATGTTTCCTCTTTTATCTAACCAAAAGCATCTAAAGCACACCAACTGAGAAATGAAAAAGGGTACAAGTGAACTTACCTACAAAACAAATAAAATTATAGATGTAGAAAGCAATCTGATGGTTACCTGGAGTCAGGAGGAGAGGGATAAACTGGAAGACTGAGGTTGACACGTACACACTACTATATATAAAATAGATGACGAATAACGACCTTCTGTATAGCACAGGGAACTCTACTCAGTACTCTGTAATGACCTATGTGGAAAAAGAATCGAGAAAAGAGTGGATATATGAATAACTGACTCACTTTGCTGTAGAACTGAAACTAACACAACACTGTAAACCAACTATACCCTTAGAAAGAAAAACAGGAAGGAAAAGAACAACACTCTTAATGGAAATGAAAATGAAAGTCAAAGCAATATACCTGTACCAGATACATACCTGTGTCTGGTATACATTATAATAATATGTGTACTAAAAATATATATACACAATACATATATGGGCTTCCCAGGTGGCACAGTAGTAAAGAATCCGCCTGCCAACACAGGAGATGCAAGAGATGCAGGTTCAGTCTCTGGGTCACGAAGATCCCCTGACGTAGGAAATGACAACCCACTCCAGTATTCTTGCCTGGAAAATTCCATGGACAGAGGTACCTAACCGGCTATATAGTCTATGGGGTCACAGTCGGACGCGACTGAGTATGCGCACGCACATGTATATAACATACATGATATATATCATATTATATAATACACAATGCATAATGCAATCTATAGTAGATATATATATTATGCTTGTATGCATAATATATATTTTCCGTGGGTTTCTCATAGATAAATTAATGATATATGAAACGAAACAAGCTATCAAACCCTTGAACTGTTGTGTTGCCCAGTCTAAGGGATGCTGATATTTGTACTACACAAGATAGCAACTCGTTAAACATGAATCGTTAATAAAACAATAACATATATATCTTTAAAAAGATGTTTGGTTGCCAACAAACACAAGCCGTTACAGTTTAATTTCTTTATATATATCTGTTCGGAATCTATGCTATCTTTGCGAAATCTTAGAAGATGACATCGTATATTATTGTTAAAGAAGCCACATCATTGAGGGAAGTTAACAGTAGAGATTTGGATATCCTTATTAATTATAAATACCGACTCCTCTGTCTAAGAGAGAGGACTGATTTAAAACTGGGGAGACATCCCTAACATGATAACAGGTTTCAGGAGACACAGATTACCAGCTTGGCTTCCTGTGGTGGCCACTAAACTGTGATTTCCTCCAATACTGGCAAACATTAAGAAATCGAACTTCTGCTGTTATAAGCAAGACATCAACTGTGCCTTCCCGGCAATGAATAGACTTGACCCTGGAGATAAAGGATTACCAAACTGTCATATCGTCTTCTGCCTGGTTCTGTGCTGACCGAGACTCCAACCGGGCGCAGAGCAGGGGAAGGGCCAGATGGTGACTGGGCAGGACCCTAGGAGGCTTTCCCACAATAAAGCCCCAGCCGAGTCTTCCACCTGCCTTTTGTCTGTAGAAAATCTTTCGTCAAAGAATAAACTTGGGGACTTCCTTGGGGGTCCAGTGGGTGAAGATTCTGAACTTTCACTGCAGGGAACGCAGGTTTGATCTTGGTTGGGGAACGAGAATCCTACTTGCGACACGGCCAGAAAATAAAAAGTAAAATTTTTTTTAAAAGAATAAATTTAATCAGAGAAGTGAGAAAATGCAGAAAGAAAAGGAAAACAGTCAAACAAGCCAAAATAATAATACTTCAGCCATTAGACAAAGTCAAGGACCTTTAGTTCTTCCTCAAGGTCTATAGATATTGTTCTGTGCCTTATATGTGAACTGTTTAGCAGATACTCAAACCCCTACCAGGTGGAGGAAGTTAACTGTATGTTGCCCACAAGCAAGTCAACCCAGACCATTTGGAAGCAGAAGGTTGATGACGCCGCCTCTTCATTACCTCACCACCGCCCATGGCTCTGTAAACACTGTGAGACTCCTCAGTACCACCACCAGGCTGGGACACACAGTCTTAAGGCATTGCCTGCTAGGCCTTCTTTGCCTGGCCAAACAGTAAAGCTAATTTCTTTCTACTTCATCCAACTCGTCCTTAAAGGTTTTATTCAGCACCACTGTACAGAGGCCGGATTTTGGCAACAAATTGGGCGGTCTGTGTGGGGTTGACTTAGGGGCAGCCCCACGGGGGTCCCCTGGCTTGATCAGACTGTCCGAGGTCATTCCTCCATGCCAGGCTCTTTTGAGAAGGCAGAGGGTTGGAAGATTCCTTCAGAGGCCAAGTGGCCTGGGACCCTTTTCAAGAAGGCTGAGCTCCAGTCATACCAGGTACTGCATCCAGGCAGTGGGGGGTCTGAGTCAGAAGTGGAGGGTGAAGGAGGACCACCCTAGAAGCTGGGGAGGACACCTTCACCTTAAAGAAGTTTCTTTCTCCAGCCTATGTCAGCCTAAATTATTCTGTCCCAAAGAATTATTTGGAGGAAGGAGACAGAATCGGGGACATGGAGACACCTTGGCCAGCAGCAGAGTAAGTCCCCAGGTGAATATTCTGAGACTCCTTTGAAACAGGAGGGGAAAGGGCAGGGCACAACCTTTGACATATCCCGAGGGCACAACATAAACGAATTAAAATCAAACGGGTCCAAGATGGCCAACAAGTCAACTTGACTAGACCTTGATCCTTGGTATAAACTCATTGTAACATATCAGCAAGCTAAATGGCACACTCAAAGGTGCCGTGACAGTTCCGAGGTCAAACATCAAAGACCAAAAAGTGGGCTGGGGTCCAACTCCTGGAAATCCACTCCCCTTCCTCAAAACTGTTGGAATAATACTCCCACTTAGTAGTCTATGAAATGACCCAGCCCACAGAAACTAACCACACCACATTTCCAGGCCGTTGTGCTCGCCCTCTGTAATGGCTCACACTCTGTCTGTGGGGAGTGTTTCTCTAGGAATAAATACACTTCTTACCTATCACTTTGTCTCTCACTGGATTCGTTCTGTGATGAGACATCAAGAACCTGAGTCAAGCTGTGAAAAAAAAAAACAGAAGAGGACACTCAATACACCTGTGAGCCCCTGGGAGATCTCAGATACCTATTCAGGACTACCAATGAGTGCCATTCTAATGAACACCCCAAAATCTGGTTTCTGGGGATAAGATTTCTCAGGATAGCTCTAAAGAGCCAACTCAGCTTGGTAGAGACTGTACTCCAAAACAGACAGGAGATAGATCTTCTGATTCCTAAACAAGGAGCGACTTGAGCCATCCTGGCCATGTGAATTTAAAATTGACTAATGCCCCTGCTAGTCCATATTATGCCATATTGATGATGCGTATGATTGTTTCATGTACTGTCAATTGTCTAACCTGTTTTTCTCTTCCCAAGTGAACCAGCTACAACATGCAGTTCCAGTTCAACAAAGATATAAAACTACAGCCAACCACGGAAAATATCCCTCACCCTTAGATGGACACCGCTATAAGGACTGTGAGGCTTGAGACTAGCAAGAGGGGGAGGCCCAATACCCCTCGTCGTCCCAGTTCAGCAGGAAGTAGCCAGAAAGACCTCGACGCCCCTATTCCCAAAGAATTGGGCCTTCCTTCTCTTGAGGGGGTAATGTTAGGTAGTTAGAATAGGGAAAAGGAGTCCAGAATGGCGGTGTCTAAAAGACGAGGAACAGAAAAGCCTGCGAATATAGAACAAAAGAAGGTCTGAGGACCAGAGTGAGGACCTCATGGAAAACAACACCACTCCTGACTGGCCCAATTGACATAGGACAGGCCCAGGAAAAAAAAAAAAAACATATAAAAAGAGGAGCCAAAGCTAGCTCGTTCGGTCTCTCCCCCACGCTGGGGTGCTCATCTCTTCATATCTTTGGATCAACATGCCCTCACGCCTCAAAGATGGATTTTCCTGCTATCTTCTAAATAAAATAGAGCTGTAACACGGAGCTGTAACACTGATTTGTCTAAGAGCTACGCCGTTCGAGACCTGAGAGCTATAACACAGTCTCTCCAAGACCCGAGAGCTGTGACACGCCGAGGGGGCTTTAATGTCCGTCACTCCAAATCTTTGTTGTGACAAGACAGAACCGAGGAGCATACACTCACCTGATAGAACCAACTGAGGCCAAGATGGCAGAGTCAACTTCCACTAGACCCTGAGCCTCAGTATATGCTCATTATAACATATCAGCAAGCTAAGTGACCAATCCTCCACCGTTGGCAGAGTGAATAACCATTGTTTCACACTGATCTATGATTCTATCTGATTTAGTGTTTGAGCCGCTTTTGATATTTTCAACAAAACTTCCTAAATCAAAATCTAATGAAGTCTTCTTGACCCCTAGCTAACTCCAGGATGCTTGAAGGGGCCCCTGAAACAGGACAAAGAGAGATATTAAGCTAATTAGGTTCATTTGGTAGGTTAAATTACATGGGCAGTATTATCAAATGAGTAATATGTTAAGGTCCTTTAATGGACTGGAACCTGGTGGTCCGGAGTTGATGATAAGAAAGTAAAAGAGACAAAGAGGCTGATATTCCTTGGTTTATGCAGAAAACCAATAAAGTCCTTTGACACAGGGCTTGCGTCGCTCACGAAGGGACCTGGCACCCTCTCGAGTGGGGTGAAGGGACAGGGCGCCTCCCCGAGACGGTCTTAGAAGCCCGGGCAGGAGAGTAAGCACGACTGGTCTCTGCACTCCAGAGAATTAGCCTGAAAGAGAGAGAAACAAAGAAAGACATGGGAACCAAAGCTTTGGTGGACCAAAGGTTTTAATCAACATTGTGTGGGTATTTATACTGTCTTAAGATCAGTCGCTCAGTCGTGTCCGACTCTTTGCGACCCCATGAACCGCAGCACGCCAGGCCTCCCTGTCCATCACCAGCTCCCGGAGGTCACTCAGACTCGCATCCATCGAGTCAGTGATGCCATCCAGCCATCTCATCCTCTGTCGTCCCTTCTCCTCCTGCCCTCAATCCCTCCCAGCATCAGAGTCTTCTCCAATGAGTCAACTCTTCGCATGAGGTGGCCAAAATACTGGAGTTTCAGCTTTAGCATCATTCCTTCTAAAGAAATTCCAGGATTGATCTCCTTCAAAATGGACTGGTTGGATCTCCTTGCAGTCCAAGGGACTCTCAAGAGTCTTCTCCAACACCACAGTTCAAAAGCATCAATTCTTCGGCGCTCAGCCTTCTTCACAGTCCAGCTCTCACATCCCTACATGACCACAGGAAAGACCATAGCCTTGACTAGGCGAACCTTTGTTGGTAAAGTAATGTCTCTGCTTTTGAATATGCTATCTAGGTTGGTCATAACTTTCCTTCCAAGGAGCAAGCGTCTTTTAATTTCATGGCTGCAGTCACCATGTGCAGTGATTTTGGAGCCCAGAAAAACAAAAGTCTGACACTGTTTCCACTGTTTCCCCATCTATTTCCCATGCAGTGATGGGACCAGATGCCATGATCTTCGTTTTCTGAATGTTGAGCTTTAAGCCAACCTTTTCGCTCTCCACTTTCACTTTCATCAAGAGGCTTTTTAGCCCCTCTTCACTTTCTGCCATAAGAGTCGTGTCATCTGCATATCTGAGGTTATTGATATTTCTCCCGGCAATCTTGATTCCAACTTCTGTTTCTACCAGTCCAGCATTTCTCATGATGTACTCTGCATATAAGTTAAATAAACATGGTGACAATATGCAGCCTTGACGTACTCCTTTTCCTATTTGGAACCAGTCTGTTGTTCCATGACCAGTTCTAACTGTTGCTTCCTGACCTGCATACAGATTTCTCAAGAGGCAGATCAGGTGGTCTGGTATTCCCATCTCTTTCAGAATTTTCCATAGTTTATTGTGATCCACACAGTCAAAGGCTTTGGCATAGTCAATAAAGCAGAAATAGATGTTTTTCTGGAACTCTCTTGCTTTTTCCATGATCCAGCGGATGTTGGCAATTTGATCTCTGGTTCCTCTGCCTTTTCTAAAACCAGCTTGAACATCAGGAAGTTCACGGTTCACATATTGCTGAAGCCTGGCTTGGAGAATTTTGAGCATTACTTTACTAGCGTGTGAGATGAGTGCAATTGTTCGGTAGTTTGAGCACTCCTTGGCATTGCCTTTCTTTGGGATTGGGATGAAAACTGACCTTTTCCAATCTTGTGGCCACTGCTGAGTTTTCCAAATTTGCTGGCATATTGAGTGTAGCACTTTCACAGCATCATCATTCAGGACTTGGAATAGCTCCACTGGAATTCCATCACCTCCACTAGCTTTGTTCGTAGTGATGCTTTCTAAGGCCCATTTGACTTCACATTCCAAGATGTCTGGCTCTAGGTCAGTGATCACATCATCATGATTATCTAGGTCTTGAAGCTCTTTTTTGTACAGTTCTTCTGTGTATTCTTGCCACCTCTTCTTAATATCTTCTGCTTCTGTTAGGTCCACACCATCTCTGTCCTTTATTGTGCCCATCTTTGCATGAAATGTTCCTTTGGTATCTCTGATTTTCTTGAAGAGATCCCTAGTCTTTCCCATTCTGTTGTTTTCCTCTATTTCTTTGCATTGATCACTGAAGAAGGCTTTCTTATCTCTTCTTGCTATTCTTTGGAACTCTGCATTTAAATGTTTATATCTTTCCTTTTCTCATTTGCTTTTCGCTTCTCTTCTTTTCACAGCTATTTGTAAGGCCTCCCCAGACAGCCATTTTGCTTTTTTGCATTTCTTTTCCATGGGGATGGTCTTGATCCCTGTCTCTTGTACAGTGTCACGAACCTCATTCCATAGTTCATCAGGCACGCTATCTATCAGATCTAGGCCCTTAAATCTATTTCTCACTTCCACTGTATAATCATAAGGGATTTGATTTAGGTCATACCTGAATGGTCTAGTGGTTTTCCCTACTTTCTTCAATTTCAGTCTGAATTTGGCAATAAGGAGTTCATGGTCCGAGCCACAGTCAGCTCCTGGTCTTGTTTTTGCTGATTGTATAGAGCTTCTCCATCTTTGGCTGCAAAGAATATAATCGATCTGATTTCGGTGTTGACCATCTGGTGATGTCCATGTATAGAGTCTTCTCTTGTGTTGTTGGAAAAGGGTATTTGCTATGACCAGTGCATTTTCTTGGCAAAACTCTATTAGTCTTTGCCCTGCTTCATTCCGTATTCCAAGGCCAAATTTGCCTGTTACTCCAGGTGTTTCTTGACTTCCTACTTTTGCATTCCAGTCCCCTATAATGAAAAGGACATCTTTTTTGGGTGTTAGTTCTAAAAGGTCTTGTAGGTCTTCATAGAACCTTTCAACTTCAGCTTCTTCGGCGTTACTGGTTGGGGCATAGATTTGGATTACTGTGACATTGAATGGTTTGCCTTGGAAATGAACAGAAATCATTCTGTCATTTTTGAGATTGCATCCAAGTACTGCATTTCGGACTCTTTTGTTGACCATGATGGCCACTCCATTTCTTCTGAGGGATTCCTGCCCACAGTAGTAGGTATAATGGTCATCCGAGTTAAATTCACCCATTCCAGTCCATTTTAGTTCGCTAATTCCTAGAATGTCAACATTCACTCTTGCCATCTCTTGTTTGACCACTTCCAATTTGCCTTGATTCATGGACCTGACATTCCAGGTTCCTATGCCATATTGCTCTTTAGAGCATCGGACCTTGCTTCTATCATCAGACACATCCACAGCTGGGTATTCTTTTTGTTTTGGCTCCATCCTTTCATTCTTTCTGGAGTTATTTCTCCACTGATCTCCAGTAGCATACTGGGCCCATACTGACCTGGGGAGTTTCTCTTTCAGTATCCTATCATTTTGTCTTTTCATACTGTTCATGGGGTTCTCAAGGCAAGAACACTGAAGTGGTTTGCCATTCCCTTCTCCAGCGGACCACACCCTGTCATATCTCTCCACCATGACCCGCCCATCCCAGGTTGCCCCTCGGGCATGGCTTAATCTCATTGAGTTAGACAAGGGTGTGGTCCTTGTGTGATTAGATTGACTAGTTATCTGTGAGAATGGTTTTAGTGTATTTGCCCTCTGATGCCCTCTTTCAAGACCTACTGTCTTACTTGGGTTTCTCTTACCTTGGGCGTGGGGTATCTCATCCCGGCTGCTCCTGGCTGCTCCCGGCCAGCGAAGCACAGCCATCGCACCTTACCTTGGACGAGGGGTCTCTCCTCACCGCCGCCCTTCCTGACCTCGGTCATGAGGTAGCTCTTCTCGGCCGTGCTTAGTGCGCTGGCCCTCACCGCCGTCCTTCCTCGGTCGTGGGGTAGCTCCTCTCGGCCGCACTCTTAGTGTGCGACGCAGCCGGCGGGGCGCTCTTAGTGCGCGACGCAGCCGGCGGGGCGCTCTTAAATGGCGCGCCGGTTGTGGGCAGGCGAGGTCGCTCTTAAATGGCTTACAAGATAGCTATTTTCAGCAGAGATAAAATCAAAGCTAACAAGTTATCAAGGGAACATGAGGTCATCCATATGAAAGAGAGAGGTTGTAAATAATCACTTTTACTGTTTGGTTCATAAAAAAGAAGAGGGTCGTAATAGTTACTTATCACCGTATGGAAAAACTAACAAAGGAAATGCATGCATTCCTAAGCCCCTGGGAGTAGTTTGCTCCTCCATTTAATTCCTGAATATTCAGAATTAATAAGGGACAGAGAATTCATGACAGACCCAAAACAGCACACAGGAAGCCTCCTGTTAAATGCTTCCTGACAATTCTCCCTATTTTATTATGTTTGTAAAATGAAATTTGATTTGTTCCCAGTTGTAGCACTATGATTAAAATGAACAGGAGTAACACAAAATTGAAGTAATCTGGAAACAAGTCCAGCCATGGGACCTTCTTCCCAGGGTCATTGGAGATTTACTGGTAACCACAAACTACGTCGAGATGGAAGAATCAAAAGGGAATCATTTCTTAAAGAGATAGAGGAGTTAAGACAAGTATATAGTTTGCAATTAATACAAGTTACAGAACATAAAGTTTTATTAAATTGTAAATTTCCTATGGCTATAACAAAAGGAAGTGGGACACAGGCCTGTATAAATATGACTGATTATAGCGAAAGAAATAGTTACTATGACCACGACTGGTCCCTGTGAAATGTCCGGTCCTAGTTCCAAGTTCTGTGCTCGCAGCAAGTTTCCAAATATGTCATTGTTCAGGCCCACTCTGTTTATCAAGGACTCTCCTAGGACGAAGTGGGGCTAATCCACCGTCAAGCCACCCAAGAAGTCCTTTGCCATGGTAATGTTCCATCGTAGTGTCAGTGACCTTCCATGTCACTTGCGTAACATAATCACACACCATGCTATTAACCTCTTCTGAGCAGTTAGAGAACCACATACCATGGGGTCCCTAATCAAGAATTATGTGACTGTTTTTGATCTGTACTGCCGAATCCGCCCGTCCATACATCATTAGAGGAGTTAATAGAGATGTAAGGTAAAAGAGTAATTGAGCAATTTTATCCCCCCCTTTTGAATTGCCATAAAATCTGAGATGACATCATAATTTGAATTTCTCCTTTATAATCTGAATCAATTACTCCAGGGTGAACAGTAATTCCTTTAGAAGTCAAACTAGATTGGCCAAGTAAAAGACCAAAGGTTTGTGTTTTCCAGAACACTCACCCTTAGAGAATAAAGATATTCTTAGGAGAAAAGTTGATGTTAAGCCTCACTATGTCCCTGAAGTATTAATACAAACACAGGCCACATCGCCTGCGTTTCAGCCTTGGCTTACTTAGAAGAATTGAAACTGACCAGGGGGAGAGGGGTGGAAGGAGGGAAGAAAAAGAAGCCTTTGACCTCAAGTGAGTACATTTGTTATTCTCATTGTTTTTCATAAACCGATCAGTTTAAATGCAGTGCCTGATTCATGAAATGTAAAATGATGAAACAGATCTCTGCTCGCGTGTATGTCTCAGTGAGTGTCTTTATCTTTAGAAAATATTCCTGAGATATTTTCTCAGATATCTTCTAAATGAGCTCTATTCCATTGACTTAAAGAAAAATAAGTGCTTACAAATTTCTAAGACTCACAAAATCTGAGAAATGTTCAATATTAAGTCTCTGTCTGGTACTGATGTCAGTTTAGCTTGTTTAATTATGTCTGATGACTCGAGGCAGGAGACACCAACATTCAGCCTCAGCACCGACTTCCTTGTGCCTAGAGCTACTGCTAGTCAGTAGGTCACAGCTGTTGCAAAATGTGTCAGCACAAAAGTTGACCCACACTGATAGATTGTCATGAATAACTGAGATAAATCGTAGAAAAGCCTTTAGGTAAGCTCTTTAAAAGAATTATATTTTGTTTTTCTGGATTCTCGGGAATTTAAACAATTCGAGTTTTATTAAATTAGGTTCCATGATGAGAATTCATTGAAGAGTTCAATCAATTTTAGATAAAATACTAAAACATTGACTTATGAACAAGTCTATGTTTGCTTAACTTTGCCTTTTATGAAAAAACACTAAATATATTTCAGTTTACTAAGTACATATATTGTACTACATAAAGAAAAATTAGCCATAAAACTTGTATGTTTTATAGGTTATAAGATTTAATGTTGTTAAAGAAAATTAACTGCTTCTTACTTGGTTTTAGTTTTAAGGCAATTAAAAATGCAATGTTTTAATATATGCTAAAAATCTATAATAATAAACATATAAATAAAATATTACATATAAAATGATATAATACATAGCATAATAATACATAGTAAGATCAGATCAGATCAGATCAGTCGCTCAGTCGTGTCCGACTCTTTGCGACCCCATGAACCGCAGCACGCCAGGCCTCCCTGTCCATCACCAGCTCCCGGAGGTCACTCAGACTCACACCCATCAAGTCAGTGATGCCATCCAGCCATCTCATCCTCTGTCGTCCCCTTCTCCTCCTGCCCTCAACCCCTCCCAGCATCAGAGTCTTCTCCAATGAGTCAACTCTTCGCATGAGGTGGCCAAAATACTGGAGTTTCAGCTTTAGCATCATTCCTTCTAAAGAAATTCCAGGATTGATCTCCTTCAGAATGGACTGGTTGGATCTTCTTGCAGTCCAAGGGACTCTCAAGAGTCTTCTCCAACACCACAGTTCAAAAGCATCAATTCTTCGGCGCTCAGCCTTCTTCACAGTCCAGCTCTCACATCCATACATGACCACAGGAAAGACCATAGCCTTGACTAGGCGAACCTTTGTTGGTAAAGTAATGTCTCTGCTTTTGAATATGCTATCTAGGTTGGTCATAACTTTCCTTCCAAGGAGCAAGCGTCTTTTAATTTCATGGCTGCAGTCACCATCTGCAGTGATTTTGGAGCCCAGAAAAACAAAGTCTGACACTGTTTCCACTGTTTCCCCATCTATTTCCCATGCAGTGATGGGACCAGATGCCATGATCTTCGTTTTCTGAATGTTGAGCTTTAAGCCAACCTTTTCGCTCTCCACTTTCACTTTCATCAAGAGGCTTTTTAGCCCCTCTTCACTTTCTGCCATAAGAGTCGTGTCATCTGCATATCTGAGGTTATTGATATTTCTCCCGGCAATCTTGATTCCAACTTCTGTTTCTTCCAGTCCAGCATTTCTCATGATGTACTCTGCATATAAGTTAAATAAACATGGTGACAATATGCAGCCTTGACGTACTCCTTTTCCTATTTGGAACCAGTCTGTTGTTCCATGACCAGTTCTAACTGTTGCTTCCTGACCTGCATACAGATTTCTTAAGAGGCAGATCAGGTGGTCTGGTATTCCCATCTCTTTCAGAATTTTCCATAGTTTATTGTGATCCACACAGTCAAAGGCTTTGGCATAGTCAATAAAGCAGAAATAGATGTTTTTCTGGAACTCTCTTGCTTTTTCCATGATCCAGCGGATGTTGGCAATTTGATCTCTGGTTCCTCTGCCTTTTCTAAAACCAGCTTGAACATCAGGAAGTTCACGGTTCACATACTGCTGAAGCCTGGCTTGGAGAATTTTGAGCATTACTTTACTAGCGTGTGAGATGAGTGCAATTGTTCGGTAGTTTGAGCATTCCTTGGCATTGCCTTTCTTTGGGATTGGGATGAAAACTGACCTTTTCCAGGCCTGTGGCCACTGCTGAGTTTTCCAAATTTGCTGGCATATTGAGTGTAGCACTTTCACAGCATCATCATTCAGGACTTGGAATAGCTCCACTGGAATTCCATCACCTCCACTAGCTTTGTTCGTAGTGATGCTTTCTAAGGCCCATTTGACTTCACATTCCAAGATGTCTGGCTCTAGGTCAGTGATCACATCATCATGATTATCTAGGTCTTGAAGCTCTTTTTTGTACAGTTCTTCTGTGTATTCTTGCCACCTCTTCTTAATATCTTCTGCTTCTGTTAGGTCCACACCATCTCTGTCCTTTATTGTGCCCATCTTTGCATGAAATGTTCCTTTGGTATCTCTGATTTTCTTGAAGAGATCCCTAGTCTTTCCCATTCTGTTGTTTTCCTCTATTTCTTTGCATTGGTCACTGAAGAAGGCTTTCTTATCTCTTCTTGCTATTCTTTGGAACTCTGCATTTAAATGTTTATATCTTTCCTTTTCTCCTTTGCTTTTCGCTTCTCTTCTTTTTACAGCTATTTGTAAGGCCTCCCCAGACAGCCATTTTGCTTTTTTGCATTTCTTTTCCATGGGGATGGTCTTGATCCCTGTCTCTTGTACAATGTCACGAACCTCATTCCATAGTTCATCAGGCACGCTATCTATCAGATCTAGGCCCTTAAATCTATTTCTCACTTCCACTGTATAATCATAAGGGATTTGATTTAGGTCATACCTGAATGGTCTAGTAGTTTTCTCTACTTTCTTCAATTTCAGTCTGAATTTGGCAATAAGGAGTTCATGGTCCGAGCCACAGTCAGCTCCTGGTCTTGTTTTTGCTGATTGTATAGAGCTTCTCCATCTTTGGCTGCAAAGAATATAATCGATCTGATTTCGGTGTTGACCATCTGGTGATGTCCATGTATAGAGTCTTCTCTTGTGTTGTTGGAAGAGGGTATTTGCTATGACCAGTGCATTTTCTTGGCAAAACTCTATTAGTCTTTGCCCTGCTTCATTCCATATTCCAAGGCCAAATTTGCCTGTTACTCCAGGTGTTTCTTGACTTCCTACTTTTGCATTCCAGTCCCCTATAATGAAAAGGACATCTTTTTTGGGTGTTAGTTCTAAAAGGTCTTGTAGGTCTTCATAGAACCTTTCAACTTCAGCTTCTTCGGCGTTACTGGTTGGGGCATAGATTTGGATTACTGTGACATTGAATGGTTTGCCTTGGAAACGAACAGAAATCATTCTGTCATTTTTGAGATTGCATCCAAGTACTGCATTTCGGACTCTTTTGTTGACCATGATGGCCACTCCATTTCTTCTGAGGGATTCCTGCCCACAGTAGTAGATATAATGGTCATCCGAGTTAAATTCACCCATTCCAGTCCATTTTAGTTCGCTAATTCCTAGAATGTCAACATTCACTCTTGCCATCTCTTGTTTGACCACTTCCAATTTGCCTTGATTCATGGACCTGACATTCCAGGTTCCTATGCCATATTGCTCTTTAGAGCATCGGACCTTGCTTCTATCATCAGACACATCCACAGCTGGGTATTCTTTTTGTTTTGGCTCCATCCTTTCATTCTTTCTGGAGTTATTTCTCCACTGATCTCCAGTAGCATACTGGGCCCATACTGACCTGGGGAGTTTCTCTTTCAGTATCCTATCATTTTGTCTTTTCATACTGTTCATGGGGTTCTCAAGGCAAGAACACTGAAGTGGTTTGCCATTCCCTTCTCCAGCGGACCACACCCTGTCATATCTCTCCACCATGACCCGCCCATCCCAGGTTGCCCCTCGGGCATGGCTTAATCTCATTGAGTTAGACAAGGGTGTGGTCCTTGTGTGATTAGATTGACTAGTTATCTGTGAGAATGGTTTTAGTGTATTTGCCCTCTGATGCCCTCTTTCAAGACCTACTGTCTTACTTGGGTTTCTCTTACCTTGGGCGTGGGGTATCTCATCCCGGCTGCTCCTGGCTGCTCCCGGCCAGCGAAGCACAGCCATCGCACCTTACCTTGGACGAGGGGTCTCTCCTCACCGCCGCCCTTCCTGACCTCGGTCGTGAGGTAGCTCTTCTCGGCCGTGCTTAGTGCGCTGGCCCTCACCGCCGTCCTTCCTCGGTCGTGGGGTAGCTCCTCTCGGCCGCGCTCTTAGTGTGCGACGCAGCCGGCGGGGCGCTCTTAGTGCGCGACGCAGCCGGCGGGGCGCTCTTAAATGGCGCGCCGGTTGTGGGCAGGCGAGGTCGCTCTTAAATGGCGCGCCAAAAAGTTTATATAATAAACTTTTTTTATTATATAGTAAAATATATAATATATATATTTTATAGTTTATATAGTAAAAGTTTATATAATAGAGTTAGATCAGATCAGATCAGTTGCTCAGTCGTGTCCGACTCTTTGCGACCCCATGAACTGCAGCACGCCAGGCCTCCCTATCCGTCACCAGCTCTCGGAGGTCACTCAGACTCACATTCATCGAGTCAGTGATGCCATCCAGCCATCTCATCCTCTGTCCTCCCCCTTCTCCTCCTGCCCTCAATCCCTCCCAGCATCAGAGTCTTCTCCAATGAGTCAACTCTTCACATGAGGTGGCCAAAATACTGGAGTTTCAGCTTTAGCATCATTCCTTCCAAAGAAATCCCAGGGCTGATCTCCTTCAGAATGGACCGGTTGGATCTCCTTGCAGTCCAAGGGACTCTCAAGAGTCTTCTCCAACACCACAGTTCAAAAGCATCAATTCTTCGGCGCTCAGCCTTCTTCACAGTCCAGCTCTCACATCCATACATGACCACAGGAAAGACCATAGCCTTGACTAGGCGAACCTTTGTTGGTAAAGTAATGTCTCTGCTTTTGAATATGCTATCTAGGTTGGTCATAACTTTCCTTCCAAGGAGTAAGCGTCTTTTAATTTCATTGCTGCAGTCACCATCTGCAGTGATTTTGGAGCCCAGAAAAATAAATTCTGACACTGTTTCCACTGTTTCTCCATCTATTTCCCATGTAGTGATGGGACCAGATGCCATGATCTTCGTTTTCTGAATGTTGAGCTTTAAGCCAACCTTTTCACTCTCCACTTTCACTTTCATCAAGAGGCTTTTGAGTTCCTCTTCACTTTCTGCCATAAGGGTGGTATCATCTGCATATCTGAGGTTATTGATATTTCTCCCGGCAATCTTGATTCCAGCTTGTGTTTCTTCCAGTCCAGCATTTCTCATGATGTACTCTGCATATAAGTTAAATAAACATGGTGACAATATACAGCCTTGATGTACTCCTTTTCCTATTTGGAACCAGTCTGTTGTTCCATGACCAGTTCTAACTGTTGCTTCCTGACCTGCATACATTATGTACATATATTGATATTAATGTATATTACAATACATCAATATATAATATTATATATAAATTATATGCTTTAGATATAATGTAAAATGTACATTTATATTATATATTATATAGGGTATATATTCTTATTATACATAATATAACATATATTACAAAATATTATATACAACACACTATCTATAATTTTTTATACATTACTAAAATATATCATTATATATATGTCATTATATGAAATATTGTATTTTATATATAATACATTCTATACCACCCTTATGGCAGAAAGTGAAGAGGAACTAAAAAGCCTCTTGAGGAAAGTGAAAGTGGAGAGTGAAAAGCTTGGCTTAAAGCTCAACATTCAGAAAACGAAGATCATGGCATCTGGTCCCATCACTACATGGGAAATAGATGGGGAAACAGTGTCAAACTTTATTTTTCTGGGCTCCAAAATCACTGCAGATGGTGACTGCAGCCATGAAATTAAAAGATGCTTACTCCTTGGTAGGAAAGTTATGACCAACCTAGATAGCATATTCAAAAGCAGAGACGTTACTTTGCCAACAAAGGTTTGCCTAGTCAAGGCTATGGTCTTTCCTATGGTCATGCATGGATGTGAGACCTGGACTGTGAAGAAGGCTGAGCGCCGAAGAATTGATGCTTTTGAACTGTGGTGTTGGAGAAGACTCTTGAGAGTCCCTTGGACTGCAAGGAGATCCACCAGTCCATTCTGAAGGAGATCAGCCCTGGGATTTCTTTGGAAGGAATGATGCTAAAGCTGAAACTCCAGTATTTTGGCCACCTCATGCGAAGAGTTGACTCATTGGAGAAGACGCTGATGCTGGGAGGGATTGAAGGCAAGAGGAGAAGGGGACGACAGAGGATGAGATGGCTGGATGGCATCACTGACTCGATGGATGTGAGTCTGAGTGACCTCTGGGAGTTGGTGATGGACAGGGAGGCCTGGCATGCTGCGATTCATGGAGTCGCAAAGAGTCGGACACGACTGAGCGACTGATCTGATCTGATAGAATAATATGTTATTCTACCTCATAAAATATATAATTTTATATATAATTTATATATTATCTAATACTATCTTCTATATAATTATATTTTAATATATAACATAATTAAAATATTATATATATTTAAATAATATATATTATAGTAATAGAATATATCTTACTTATCATTAATAATATATTAATTCAATCATAATAATGTAAAATTTTAAATATAAATTATATAAATATTATTTTACATTAATATTTAATTACTATATTATCATTCTATTATACTAATATAATGTTATATTAATATAATGTTACATTATTCAGAAAGCCATAACAATATATTAAGAAATGCCAGATCTGGGTCTTTTTGTCCCAGGGACAAAAACGTTCCCATCAGGAAGCCTGTGGGAGGTTTCTATGCCCCTTTCATTCCCCCACTTTCTCCTCTGGGCTCCATTGGTACACATCCTGATTGGGATGTGATTTGATTTCAGAGATTGCCTTCTCAAACCATCCAGTGCCACCACAGCCTCTCCGAATATTCGGCTACTGAGACAGGGTTTTCTCAAAGCTGGTCTAGTCTCAAGTCCACAATTTGAGCAGGTGGACCTCCACTCTCCTTCCCGTTTCTCTTAACCACATCTGCACCCCAGCCCCCTGGCCTCCACCCCCCACAAAGGGCTCGTGTGGATTCCTACCCCGCCCCTGCGCTTTCTCCTGCTGGAGACACACTCCCAATCTAGGGTCCACGGGAGAGACCCTGGGCTGGACATCAGGCAAATCACACCAAAGAAACAGACCATCCACTGCACTGCATTTACTTACATCTTTATTTTACTTGGGTATCAGATTTCGATTTTCTTTTTAAGTTGTAAATAGAGGGCACCACAGGTTGGAGGAGTGGGGCTTGGACAGGGTGTTTTGGGATGCGAGGAGAATGAGTCTCATCAGTTGGATTCAGAAATAAGAATGTGAAGCGGAGAACGTGGCAATGTAATAACCATCTGCAGCCCTTCACGGGGAGCATTCGCAAGGGACGAGACTTCCCATTTCAAAGAAAACTCAAGATTCGGCAAACTTCCAAGATACTGCTCTGGAGGGAAAAGAAGGCTCAAATCTCAGGCAAATCCCAGTGTAGAGATCAGTACCCTTGTTGCAGGAAGAGGGACCCCTTCCAGGGCCCAAAACTGGGCTCTTGTCTAACACTCGGAAATGAATTGTCAGAAGAGACACATATGCTGACAAAGCAAGAGATTTTCTTGGGAAAGGGCACCCGGGTGGAGAGCCGTAGGGTAATGGAACCCAGGAGAACAGCTCTGTCACATGGCTTGTGGTCTCGGGTGTTATGGTGATGGGATTAGTTTCCGGGTTGTCTTTAGCCAATCATTCTGACTCAGAGTCCTTTCTTCAGGCCAGATGGATGCCAGAGAGAAGGATTCTGGGAGGTGATCGGGCATGTGGTGTCTCCTTTGGACCTCTCCCAAACTCTTCTGGTTGGTGGAGGCTTATTAGTTCCGTGTTCCTTGCCAGAAGCTCCTGTCGTAAAACAACTCATGCAAATGGTTACTGTGGTGCCTGGCCAGGGTGGGCGGTTTCAATCAGTGCGCTTGCCGTAATACCCTGATCACAGGAACCATCTCTACTTAGCTGGAGAGGAAAGACTCAGCAAGTAGCTGAGAAAAGCTGACCAATCCTTGTTAGAACAAAGTGAGCAATCTTTGCCAGAAAACCAAGGTACCCCAGACCAGGCTTTGTCTGAAGGACATTGTAGCACTGAATGGCTTCTGCCAGAAGGGCACTACAGCACAAGAATATACTCTATGAAACATTCCAAAGCAAAAGAAAATGTCAAACAAAAAGGCACAGGAAGAATATGAGCAAGCTATGCGTGCTGCCAAGAAACAAGAATTTGAGGGGCAAAAACAAGAGAGAGGAGAAGCTCCAAGGCTCTACCAACACAAGAAAATGGAAGTGTTCCTGATGCGGAACCAAAGACTCTCAAAGATCAGATCAGATCAGTCGCTCAGTCGTGTCTGACTCTTTGCGACCCCATGAACCGCAGCACGCCAGGCCTCCCTATCCATCACCAGCTCCCGGAGGTCACTCAGACTCATACCCATCAAGTCAGTGATGCCATCCAGCCATCTCATCCTCTGTCGTCCCCTTCTCCTCCTGCCCTCAATTCCTCCCAGCATCAGAGTCTTCTCCAATGAGTCAATTCTTCGCATGAGGTGGCCAAAATACTGGAGTTTCAGCTTTAGCATCATTCTTTCCAAAGAAATTCCAGGATTGATCTCCTTCAGAATGGACTGGTTGGATCTTCTTGCAGTCCAAGGGACTCTCAAGAGTCTTCTCCAACACCACAGTTCAAAAGCATCAATTCTTCGGCGCTCAGCCTTCTTCACAGTCCAGCTCTCACATCCATACATGACCACAGGAAAGACCATAGCCTTGACTAGGCGAACCTTTGTTGGCAAAGTGATGTCTCTGCTTTTGAATATGCTATCTAGGTTGGTCATAACTTTCCTTCCAAGGAGTAAGCGTCTTTTAATTTCATGGCTGCAGTCACCATCCGCAGTGATTTTGGAGCCCAGAAAAATAAAGTCTGACACTGTTTCCACTGTTTCTCCATCTATTTCCCATGTAGTGATGGGACCAGATGCCATGATCTTCGTTTTCTGAATGTTGAGCTTTAAGCCAACCTTTTCACTCTCCACTTTCACCTTCATCAAGAGGCTTTTTAGCCCTTCTTCACTCTCTGCCATAAGAGTGGTGTCATCTGCATATCTGAGGTTATTGATATTTCTCCCAGCAATCTTGATTCCAACTTCTGTTTCTTCCAGTCCAGCATTTCTCATGATGTACTCTGCATATAAGTTAAATAAACATGGTGACAATATGCAGCCTTGACGTACTCCTTTTCCTATTTGGAACCAGTCTGTTGTTCCATGACCAGTTCTAACTGTTGCTTCCTGACCTGAATACAGATTTCTCAAGAGGCAGATCAGGTGGTCTGGTATTCCCATCTCTTTCAGAATTTTCCATAGTTTATTGTGATCCACACAGTCAAAGGCTTTGGCATAGTCAATAAAGCAGAAATAGATGTTTTTCTGGAACTCTCTTGCTTTTTCCATGATCCAGCGGATGTTGGCAATTTGATCTCTGGTTCCTCTGCCTTTTCTAAAACTCTCAAAGACTTTTCTAAGACTCTCAAAGTCTTTTCTAAGACTCTCAAAATGGCCAGCCAAATACGGATTTACAAATAGAGTATTTTCTAAGAAAATACTGGAAAAGAATAAAGGGTAAAAATTTAGGGTAAAAATATCTACTTGCTATTGAGTAGGTTTGTACAGAGGCTGTCCCTCCTAACATGTAACAGTTTTTCAACCTAAATTGCATTCCCAAGGATCATGTAATTAACATCTCCACTTGGTGCTTCGGTATCTATAACGTGGCTCACAGGATATGGCTCAGAATATTATCTATAGCCCTTCAGAAACAGCTAAATATCCTTGACCTGCTTAATGACTACGTCATTATTAGTCTCCTTTGACTCTTTTCCTTTGCTTTCCCCTCTCTCACTTCTTTGATTGCAGTCATTCTTTGACCAAAGTTTTCCTCAGGTAGAAGAAAGATAGGCACATGGCGGGGCACAGGGGGCAAGGACCAGAGGGTTCTGCTCCTGTTTCAATAGCTGTGCTCCTGGAGGAAGGGGGATGCGGCTAGGACACTGTCTGCCCAGAGGGTGTGCAGTGGAGATGCCGAGCCCTTGGGGTCCCTGTGGGAAGCCTGGAAAGGGGGAATTGTGTCCCTTTGACAGTGCAGGCTGTCTTAGATGAGGGACTGTTGACATAGGCACTGAACAAAACATGTGCCAGTTGTTGACTGAACAGAATCAGTGGTTTTGACAATATTGGATGTTGGGTCTGGGGGCTCTAATCGATGAAGCCGCAGTATTATTAGTAGTCATCCAGTATGGAATGCCCTAAATTTTCCCCCAAATCTTAGGCCAGGCAAGGTTCGGGTGTCAAATGGAGAAGTGGGGATAATCACCCACTAGGTGATTATCTCTTTTAATAATTAATATATATTAATTAATTCAATAATATTTTATTAAAAATTAAAAGAGACACTGTAACATATATTAAACTTAAACCAACTTTCTTGTGATTGTGAATTGGTTTCATAAAACAGCATCCTAGGGACCGATCCCCCCAAGTTAAAACAGTTAATGTGCTCCAAAGTAAATGAAAACATAGTCTTCAAAGATGAAAATTTTGTAAAACCCTAATTACTAAAGATGCTTACTCCTTGGAAGGAAAGTTATGACCAACCTAGATCACATATTCAAAAGCAGAGACATTACTTTGCCAACAAAGGTCCATCTAGTCAGGCTATGGTTTTTCCAGTGGTCATGTATGGATGTGAGAGGTGGACTGTGAAGAAGGCTGAGCACTGAAGAATTGATGCTTTTGAACTGTGGTGTTGGAGAAGACGCTTGAGAGTCCCTTGGACTGCAAGGAGATCCAACCAGTCCATTTTGAAGGAGATCAGCCCTGGGATTTCTTTGGAAGGAATGATGCTAAAGCTGAAACTCCAGTATTTTGGCCACCGCATGCGAAGAGTTGACTCACTGGAGAAGACTCTGATGCTGGGAGGGATTGGGGGCGGGAGGAGAAGGGGACAACAGAGGATGAGAGGGCAGGATGGCATCACTGACTCAATGGACATGAGTCTGAGTGAACTCTGGGAGTTGGTGATGGACAGGGAGGCCTGGCGTGCTGCGATTCATGGGGTCACAAAGAGTCGGACACGACTGAGCCACTGAACTGACTGACTGACTGACAGTGTCTCTGCCCATAAGGGATATTTTAAAACAATGGCTAGTATGACTGGAAATTTGGGCCAGGCATCAGTTAAAGTGAAACATTATATTTTTCTATTTTATATGTAGATGGGCTTCCCTGGTGGCTCAGATGGGATGAGCCACCCCTGCCTGCAATGCAGTAGATGGGGTTCCATCCCTGGGTCGGGAAGATCCCTGGAGAAGGGAATGGCCACCCACTCCAGTGTTCTTCCCTGGAGAATTCCATGGACAAAGGAGCCTGGAGGGCTACAGTCCGTGAAGTTGCAGGGAGTCGGACACAACTGAGCAACTGACACTTTAACTGTGCATATGTACTTACCTGCATCGCCAGCAGATTCTTAAGCACTTGGTCCACTAGGGAATCTCCAGATGTCTTTTTATCCAAAATATTTCTGCAAACACTTGGACACAAAAAACTCCTCATATATACTATTCATTAAGACAGGATCACACCTGGATATGATGTGGCTCTGACTTCTGGGCTTTTATTTGTAAAAGCATGAGGCAGAGCAAACATCAGGGTCTCTTACTAGTCAAGAATGAGTGACTGGATGTGGCTCGGGCCAAGCCTGCAATCAACGCTGATGACAGCTATTCTCTCCAGGTTCGAGTGCCCTGAAGTTACAACCCCTACAACTTTCAGAGTGCGTTTAGTGCAGTGAGAGTCGCTTCAGTTGTGTTCAACTCTTTGCAACCCCATGGACTGTAGCCCCCCAGGGTCCTCTGTCCATGGAATTCTCCAGGCAAGAATACTGGAGTGGGTTGCCATTCCCTTCTCCCTGACCCGGGGATTGCATTTCAGGCAGCTTCTCTATCATCTGAGCCAGTGAATTTAAAGTATGTCTCAATGACTCAGCCTTGGGGAAGATGAATAGTCTGAAGAGCAGGGCTGCAGGCACTGATTTGGGCTCATTTAAATCTGGGCACATAGAACCTAGAATCCAGGAGGTTCCAGATGACCTCTGTGCTCATGAGGCTCCCTGCTATTCAGAGCTGTGGCTGATTACCTCTGGGTAGATTCTGGGGAGAAAGGGCTTGTCTCTGATGAGGCTGGTGTGCCTTCCCATGTCCTCAGTGTCTCCTTTCTCACCTACAGCTTCCTAGTCTCTGTCTCCAATCCCTGCCCACATTATGCCCTCTTGGGGTCCATGTTGAAGCCTCTCCTAGTCTCAGCCTACTCTTTCCCATCCTGCCTATCATATTGTCTAGGCCGTCGACAGCCCTCCTCTGCTTGCTGAGCTCCTGATGAACCACCTGGGAAAAGGCAGGGCAGAAGTGGGAGCTGTCTGCGGTGCTGGAGTGGATCAGCTCAGAAATCTTCCTAGGAAAGGGGGGCCCCAGGAAGGATTTACAAGGCAGATCACACTTGTGCTCTGTAGTGTTTTAGGTTTCTTCAACAGGACCACCATGCCTGAAAAAGTGAAAACTTCTCCAGCAGGTGTGTTTACTCCATCTGCAGCCCAGATTCTCACGCGAGTGGTCTAACCACAAATGAACATTCCTCACGTCATTTCCTGTTATTGCAATATGTTTTTTCCTGTTGTATTTTATTTTTTTGGTGCACTAGGTCTTTGTTGCTGTGTGGGGGCCTTCTCTCTGCTGTGGGTGGAGGCTACTCTCTAGTTGGAGGAGGCACACTTCTTCTTGTGGTGGCTTCTCTTGTTGTGGAGCATGGGCTCTAGGCAGGCAGGCTACAGTAGTTGTGGACCACAGGCTTAAATGCCCCAAGGCATGTGAAATCTTCCTGGACCAGGGATGGAACCCATGTCCCCTGCATTGGCAGGGGGACCCTTAACCACTGGAGCACCAGGGAAGCCCTACATGTATCTTTCTTGTTCCATGTAACTCTTCTTCGTTTCAATGGCTAGATTGAATCCTCCTGCTGTTGTGTAACCACTAAGTTGTGTCTGAATCTTTTGTGACCCCATGGATTGTAACCCAGCAGGCTCCATGAGATTGGCTAGGCAAGAATCCTGGAGTGGATTGCCCTTATCTCCACCAGGAGATCTTTCCAAGCCAGGGATCGAACCCGTGTCTCTTGAATTGGCAGGTGGGTTCTTTACCACTGAGCCACCTGACACGCCCAGGGGGACCCTGAGGTGTACCAAAAAGGGACTCAGAGCCAGGCAAAGCTAGAAGATTGGCTAAAGGAAATCCAGAAGAAATGCCCCATAAAGAGATTCTAACTACGATGAGGCCCGACTCCCCCACTCTCTCTGAGCCCTCTGGTGTGTCTACCCACAAGCACCCTTTCCCTCCTAATAAACACTTGCTTGCTCCACTATTTTCCATCTCTAGTTGGGGATTCACCTCTACATAAATAATGAGTCAGGGTTTGTCACCGGCCATTCACCCTGGTGGTCTAGTGCTTAGGATCCAGTGCTCTCCCTCCCACAGCCCGACCTCAGTCTCTGGCCAGGGCTGAAACCCTGCTTCGAGTCACTGCAGGCCGAGATCAGTCTCCTGCCTGGTTGTGTGCTGACCTCCTTCCCCTGCTGGGCTGTGGCTCCGGCCAGGCACAGGGCAGGGGAAGGGCCAGATCTGGAGGAGGGAGGGCCAAGGGATCTGAGCCTCCCTGGGGTCGAGGGCTTGGGGAGGTTTTCAGAGGGCACGTTCTGGAGGGGAGCCCTGAGGGGCTCAGTGTGGGGAGCAGGGGTAGTGCTGTGGCAGAAACCTGGGAGCTCAGAGGCTGGTTCCTAATCTGAGCAGAGGGGCCCTGATGGTCTTGAGAGAAGCTGGGGGTACACAGGACCCAGACACTGCCGGGGTCTAGCCCCAGTGGATCCAGGGATTTCGAAGGGGAGACAGCATAGGCGATCAAGAAACAACAGCTTATTAAAATATTGATTAAAGATATAAAGAGTGATGAAAATGAAGATAGCTCAGTGAGGAAATTCAGTGAAGACAAGCGGATGAAATAAGGATAGCTCAGTGAGAATATTTTGTGGAGAGAGAAGGCTGAATAATTCAGCCAGAAGGTAAGAGAAAGAACGACATGGGGAGACCAAGCTTCGGTGAACAAGGCCCCGCACTTTATTTTTCAAAGTAGTTTTATACCTTAAGTTATGCGTAGAGGATAATGGGGGAAGGGGTGGAGTCATGCAGGGACAGCAGTCCCTGAGCCAGGCTTTCAAACCTATCATACCCAAAAGTTTAGGTGAGTTACATCATCTTCTGGCCCAGAGGCCTATTAACATTTTAAGGAACTTATTTTCTCTAAAGGTGATTATTCTAAAGTCAGACACCACCCTCCAAAGGCATTGGAGTTGCATTTCTATAGGGCAAAGGTGTGGTGGGTTATAACAAGAGAAAGAATTAACTCAAGGGTCCAAGGTTACAAACATTAAAGCTACCACTTACATTTCTATAAACCAATTATATCAATCAATACACTGCCAAGGACACAGTAGGTAAGGGATATGGAGACTTCGCAGCAAACATTGGCCCAACAAGTGAAAAACCCTTCACCAATACAATTTCTAATCAGCCCACTAATAGTTTTCTAACTACTCTAAAAGAACCTGTTTTTAGAAGCACATGTGGCCGGACAAGCCTGTCAGGTGGGCTAGAGGACTTCCAAAGGAGTTTGTAGGTAGAAACACTGTCACACCCAGGAATTATTAACTGGAGCTGTAAGTTAACTCTTTTTTCAGAGAGAGGTAGTGGGGGACAGCCCCCTGTAAAGTCAGAGGTGTAGGCGAGAGCACAAAACAGAAAGTAGGCAGACTAGTTTTTTGGGGTAGATGCTCGAGAATTTCCAGGGGGCTCCTGAGGCTCAATCTGGCCTTCGTGTATTGCCGAGCATCCTTCCTCATGACCTTTGTCATGGGCGGAGCGCTGATCCAAGCCGGCTCCTGGCTCCCAACAAGACACCAGTCTTCAAGGGACTGAATAGGGTCAGAGCAGAGGGGAGGAGCAGCTTTTGTGAAGTCTTAAGAAAATGCATTATTGTGTTAGAGGACTTATCAGTGTGGGATGTTTATGACCAAGATTTCCGTTTGCTTATGATTTACACATCCCAACTCTGCCTGCCTAACCAACAAGACTGATTTGAACCTGGAGAGACATCACTAACATGATGGTAACAGTGTTCAGGAGACAAAGATTATCAGCTTGCCTTCCTGTATTGGTTCCTCCACTGCAGGAACCAGGACAAAATATAGAAACCGAATTTTTGCTGTTACTGGCAACGTACAAATGTTACTTTCCTGCCTGTGTGCCTGTGCAGTCGTTCTTTGCGACCTTTTGGACTGTGGCCCCCCAGGCTCCTATGTCCATGGGGTTTCCCAGGCAAAAATGCTGTAGTAGCGTGCCATTTCCTACTACATCGGATCTTACGCAACCTGAGACCAGACTCAAGTCCCCGGGATGTCCTGCATTGCAGGCGTATTCTTTAACGCTCAGCCTCCCTGACAACGTGTGCACTTCACCCTAAACAAATAAAGGGCATCTGAACTCTCCTATGGCCTCCTGCCTGTTTCTGTGCCGACTTCCTTCTCCTGGAGGGCTGAGACGCCAGGCAGGGGCAGACCAGGGAAGGGCCAGACTGTAACCAAGCAGGACCCACTGAGGCTTTCCCAGAAGAAACCCCCAGTCAAGTCCTCCACCAGCCTTTTGTCTGTAGAAAATCTTTCACCAAATAATCCACTTAGGGGCTTCCCTGGTGGTCTGGTGGCTAAGACTCCACCAGTCACATTCATAGGGTGAAGGTAGGATCCAGGTCGGGGAACAAAGACCCCTCATGCCTTCTGGTGAGGTTAGGGGAAAATCTGGCCCCAGTACACAGAGGCCCAGTTTTGGCAAGGAGATCTGGAGGGAAGCCAGGAGCAATTGGAAGAACAGGGTCCTAGGGGCAGGAGGGCTGAGGGACCTGAGTCCCAGCAGGGTGGAAGGCTGTGAGGTGCCAAACGGGACATTCCGGAGGGGAGCCCTGAGGAGGCGTCCTGTGGGCAGCAGGGGCGGTGCCCGCGCAGACGGGCTCCTGATCTCAGCCACGGGGCCAGAGGAACCCGGGCGGCCCCAAGAGGAGTCGGGGGCATAGGGCCCTGGCACCAGTCTTCTAGGGACAGAATAGGGTCATAACAGAGGGAAGGAGAAGCTCTGCGCCACGGAGGAGTCCCTGGAGTGTAAGGACCGCCCCGGAGGGGAAGCCTTTGGACGACAGTGTGGACTCCAAGAAGCTCTGAGCTTCCCAAGGCGGGGCCAGGAGGCTGACGGTTCCAACAGTGCCGGATGCACCTGAGGCCTCTATTTGCCTCAAGGACGGAAACTGGGAGTGCAGCCCCTTCCCTCCCCGAACAGAGTTATTCCTCACTCTGACTTTCCCCTCCCATCCCTCAGGGCAGCGCCCGTCTCTTCAGCCCCTGCCCCCTAAACTCCTCTCCCGTCACTGAGAGGTTCTTTTTGCCTCAAGAACTGAAAGTGCACAAGCAGCCGCACCCTCACATCCGCTTTCCCTTCCCTTCCCCGAGGGCAGTAACCCGCTCTTCTTTCCCTGCCCCCTAAACTCGTCCCTGCTTCCCGGCTTTTCTAGCTCCTTCTGGGCTCTGCCTACCACAGTCTTCCTCATTCTTACTCATCCTGTGCCCTCGTGTTCTAGATTCTTCTGCCCGCGCTCCCCTCCCCTCCCCTGGCTCTGGCTCCTCTTCAGCCTCCGCTGTGGTCTCACAGCGGTCTTCACTTCCTCACACATCTCAGCCTCACACATCTCAGCCGAAGCACATTTGAAGCCCAGAGATGGACATTCCCTGTTTTGTTACATATACTAGCTTGTGTTATTTTGTTAGATGCCTCATGTAAGTAATATCATATAGAATTTGCCACTGTTTTCTCCCACTTAATAGATTATGTTTCCTCTTTTATCTACACAAAAGCATCTAAAGCACACCAACTGAGAAATGAAAAAGGGTACAAATGAACTTAACTACAAAACAAATAAAATTATAGATGTAGAAAGCAAACTGATGGTTACCTGGGGTCAGGAGGGGAGGGATAAACTGGAAGACTGAGGGTGACACGTACACACTACTATATATAAAATAGATAAGGAATAACGACCTTCTGTATAGCACAGGGAACTCTACTCAGTACTCTGTAATGATCTATGTGAGAAAAGAATCAAGAAAAGAGTGGATATATGAATAACTGACTCACTTTGCTGTAGAACTGAAACTAACACAACCCTGTAAATCAACTATACCCCTAGAAAGAAAAAAACAAGAAAAAAAAACATATTACAATATGTATTACAATTAATAATACATAATGCAATTGTATTATGCATTCAGGGGACTTCCTGAACTGGGGACTTGCTGAACTGGGGATTTCCAACTGCCCTTTAGAGTCTTTTATGTATTGTATCTAATCAGAAATGCAGCCTGTAACTGTAGACTTCCTGAACTGGGGATTTCCAGCTGCCCTTTAAGAGCCTTTTTTTGCTCTTTTTTGCTAAAAAGAGCTACAAAAGTAGCCATTTGTCAGACTGCATGTCTCATAAATGTCTGCACTTTCAGAGAAAATAAATGCATGTCTCATAAATGTATGTCTGTGAAAGTGCAGACACTTTCAGAGCAAATAAATACAGGACTAAGGGGAACAGACACACTCAGAGAAGCTCAGTCTTTCGGCATGGACACATTGATTTCTTTAATCAAGACTGAGCTAATGGAAACTCTTCAAAATAGATTTGCTGATGTTCTCACAGAGAAAGTCAGTAAATTTGTAGAAGATAAATTACAATTATATAGAATGGAGCAGGCCCGGATGCCCTTCAAACAGCTGCTTAAACACCTAGTCAAATGTTTGGTGCGATGGGCCTTAAAAAAGATAGCTTCCATGGCATGGAGGATGGAGCAGACCCCAACGCCCTTCAAATGGCTGCTTAAACACCTAGTCAAATATTTGGTGCGATGGGCCCTAAAAAGATAGGTTCCATGGCATGGAACCAGCTGGGCCTGAGTTCTTTACAGAATAAGATCTTGTATATATTTAAGGGGGTATTTGGTCACAAACGATCTTAAGTCTTTACAGTTTAATCTCTATCTACCACTTCAGTATCTGTGCTATCTTTGCAAAGTTTTACAAGTTAAAAGTTTAAAAGATTTATCCCTGTGGCATCTTGATGATCAAGATTTATGATTTACACATGGCAAACGTGCCTGCCTAACCAACAAGGCTGATTTAAACCTGGAGGGAGATCACTAACATGATGGCAACAGCGTTCAGGAGACAAAGATTACCAGCTTGCCTTCCTGTATTGGTTCCTCCACTGCAAAAACCAGGACAAAATATAGAAACTGAATTTTTGCGGTTATCGGCACCGCACAAATGTTACCTTCCTGCCTGTGTGCCTGTTACGTGGTTCTTTGTGACCCTGTGGACTGTGGCCCCCCACATATTCTTTACCGCTCAGCCTCCCTGACAACATGTGCACTTCACCCTAAAGAAATAAAGGGCATCTGAACTCTCCTGTGGCCTCCTGCCTGTTTGTGTGCTGACTTCCTTCTCCTGGAGGGCTGAGATGCCAGGCAGGGGCAGACCAGGGAAGGGCCAGACTGTAACCAAGCAGGACCCACTGAGGCTTTCCCAGGAGAAACCCCCAGTCAAGTCCTCCACCAGCCTTTTGTCTGTAGAAAATCTTTCACCAAGTAATCCATTTAGGGGCTTCCCTGATGGTCTGGTGGATAAGACTCCACCAGTCAAATTCATGGGCTGAAGGTAGGATCCAGGTAGGGGAACAAAGATCCCTCATGCCTTCTGGTGAGGATGGGGAAAACAAAGAATGAATTTCATCAGAGCAGTGAGAGGATCCTGAAGGGGAAAATGTCAAACAAGACAAAATAATAATACTGGAGCCATCAAACAAAGTCAAGGACTTTTCTTCCTCAAGGTCTCTTGGTAATATTCTGTGCCTTATGTGTGAGCTATTTTGCAGTTACCGAAACCCCCACCAGGCTGAACAAGTGAACTGCTGCCCACAGCAGGTAGACCCCAGACTGGCTGGAACAAGAAGGTTGATGCTGCAGCCTCCCCATTGCCTCAACACCAGCCATGGCTCCATAAACACTAAAGACTCCACATACCTGCTCCAGGCTGGCACTCAGGGTCTTGGGGGCACTAGGCCAATGTGGCCCAATTTCCTAGCAAAGCAGTAAAGCTCTTTCTTTCTACCTCACCCAAACTTCTTTCTTACAGACTTCACTCTGCCTTGGTGTGCAGAGGCTGAATTTGGGTAACAAATTTGGAGTCCCATGTGTGGTTGGCTTAGCGGTGACCCCATGGGTTTCCCTGGCTCTATCACACTCTCTAGATCTTTCCTTCACGCAGCCTCTTTCCAGAAGGTTGGAACGCTGGAAAGATTCCATCAGAGGCCTGATCCCAGAGGACCCGTGTCAAGGAGGCTGAGCCCCAGTCATACTCAGTCCACCAACCGGACAGTGGGGACATCAAGGCAGTAGAGGAGGGAAGAGGAAGGGCCACCCTAGAGGGTAGGGAGGCCACCTTCGCCTCAAGGATGTTTCTGTCTTCCTCCAGCCCATACCAGCTTGAATTTTGATGCTCCAAGGAATTATTTTGAGGAAGGAGAAAGACAAGGCGTGGGACATCGAGACATCTTCGCCAGCATCTGGGTGAGTCCCCCGCTATGTATCCGAGGCTCCTTCAACATGTCCATCTGAGGAACAATTGTTTACATCTGGGGAACATAGAGTGACTGTCTGTTTAGTTTTAATGTTGGAAATCCCACCTGTGAGGTTTAAGGGCTAAGGTCAGGGACTTGGCAGGAATTGGAAACAGCCACTTTCAGCTTTATGCTTTCTGGTGTCCTCCCCCTCATGTAAGGTTTCTATCAGCTAATGAGGTCTGGTTTATATTTGGCTCATGGGTGTCTTATCAAAAATGGGAAATGCTCCTTTGATTCCCTCTGATAACCTCCTAGGACACATTTTGGATGACTGGTCAACCTACACGTTTAAACCTACCAATAAGGACAAAATAGTTTAACACTATGTAGTCACAATATTCTTTAGACTTTGGAGAAAATGGTTGAGATGAAACTCTTTTGAAATTTCAGAACTGGTTCTTTTTGCATGTGCAGTTGGAGAGAGTGGCTTGATAACACATTGTAGTTTTCTAGAACACTCACCCTGAGAGAACAAAGATATTCTTAGGAGAAAAGTTGATGTTAAGCCTCACCGTGTCCCTAAGTATTAATACAAACACAGCCCACATTCCCTGCATTTCAGCCTTTTCTTATTTAGAAGAACTGAAACCGAGCCAGGAGACGGGTGGAAGGAGGAAAGAAAAAGAAGCCTTTGTCCTCAAGTGTGTACATTGGATGGTTCTCTCTGTTTTTCATCAGCTGACAAGTTTAATTGCAGTGCCTGATTCATGAAATGTAAAATGATGAAACAGATCTCTGCTCGTGTGTATGTCTCCGTGTGTGTCTTTGTCTTTAGAAAATATTCCTGAGATTAACTTCTAAATGAGCTCTACTCCATTGACTTAAAGTACAATAAGCGCTTACAAATGAAGTATTTCTGAGTCACAAAATCTGGGAAATGTTCAGTATTAAGTCTCTGTCTGGTACTGACATCAGTTTAGTTTGTTAACTGTGTCTGATTACTGGAGACACGAGACACCAACATTCTTTCACTGTACTTAGTTCTTCTACTGCTAGTCACTAGGTCATACCTGTGGCAAAAGTTCTCAGCAAGAAGGTTCACTCACACTGATAACTGTCATAAATAACTGAAATAAATGGTATAGAAGCTTTTAGGTAAGCTCTTTAAAAGAATTACACTTTGTATTTTGGACACTCAGGAATTTAAACCATTAGAGTTTTGTTAAATTCAAGGATGAGAATTCATTGAAAATTTAAATCAATTTTAGATAAAACAGTGAAACATTGAGTTCTGAACAAGTCTATGTTTACTTACCTTTTCCTTTTATGAAAAAACAGTAAATTTTTGAATTTATTAAGTACATATCCTGTATGACAAAAAGAAAAACTGTGCTCTAAGATATGTGTGTCTTATACGTTATAAAATATACTGTTGATAAAAACATTAAATTGCCTATTTCTTGATTTTCAGTCTTAAGGGATTTTGCTAAGGCCTAGCTGGTTCCATGCCATAGAACCTATGTTTTTCAAGGCCCATCCCACCAAACATTTGAATAGGTGTTTAAGCAGCCGTTTGAAGGGCATCCGGGCCTGCTCCATTCTATATAATTGTAATTTTTCTTCTACAAATTTACTTACTTTATCGGTGAGAACATCAGCAAGTCTATTTTGAAGAGTTTCCATTAGCTCGGTCTTGGTTAAAGAAATCAATGTCTCCATGCCGAAAAAGTGAGCTTCTCTGAGTGTATCTGTTCCATTTAGTCCAAATCTTGAATTTATTTGCTAAGTCACTTAGTTGTGTCCGACTCTGTGTGAACCCATAGGCGGCAGCCCACCAGGCTCCCCCGTGCGTGGGATTCTCCAGGCAATAACACTGGAGTCAGTTGCCATTTCCTTCTCCATCCTCCACTTTTTACCAAATAGGCTACTTTTGTAATTCTCTTTAGCATACGAGAAAAAAAAAAAAAAGGCAGCTGGAAATCCCCAGTTCAGGAAGTCCCTACTTAAAGCCTGCTTTTCTGTGATCTTAGAGAAGCTTCACAAGATTTAATTGTTCATCCATCTGTTTTGTGTTACTAGAACTACCCTAGCTTTACTTCCCTGTGACTCATTGTGGTCACTGTATTTTTTGCAGATCTTTATCACATTTCAAGTCTCAAGTCCTTGCCCTAAGGGTGTTTATTGCAGACATAAGTTTAGAGCCTCATATGTGCTTCCTCTTGTCTCTTGTCTGTCAAAGGCCTGTTTTAGTCCCTGTGTTACTTCTTGTGCCCAGTCTCATTTTCTCTTCATTGTCCTGCCAGGAGTTTGCTTTTATGCAACCATCTCTGACTTTGTTCATTCTTTCTAATACATATTAATGAGACACTGAGTAATTTCATTTGGCTTTTATTTCCTTTCTCCCTTAAAGTTTTGTTCTTCTTCCCCTTCTTTTTTTTTTCCAATTGTATTTGAGTACTGTTGATTTACAAGGTTCTTAGTTTGAGGTGTAAAGTAAAGGGAATCAGTTTTACATAGATACACTCTTTTGAGATTCTTTTCCCATGTAGCTGATTATGCAGCATGGAATAGAGCTCCTTGTGCTATACAGCAGGTCCTTATTCATTATCTATTTTACATACAGTAGTGTGCACTTGTCGACCCCAGCCTTCCTGTTACTTTCTCCCTCCCCACCTCCCTTTTGTAACCATAAGATTTGTTTTTCACATCTGTAACTCTTTCTGTATTGCAGATGAGTTCATCTGTTTCCATTTTGCAATGTCTAAATGAACATGTTTTAGTGCCTTGAGAAATTGTAAAGAACCTCTGTCAAACAAGGTTTGGCGTATTCTTTAAAAACATTTTTTAAAAAATGTTCTGTTTAAAGTGAGATTCCGTAAAAAGAAGGACCTCATCTCTTTTGTGGATGAAATTCCTTTGAAATTGCAAAAGTGGCTCTTTTTCCATGTGCTATTAGAGAAAGGAGGCTTGATACACACTTTTTTTTTTTTTTAAATCTTGAGAGAACAAAAATATTCTTAGGACAAAAATCTTGAGAGAACAAAAAATCTTGAGAGAACAAAAATATTCTTAGGACAAAAATCTTGAGAGAACAAAAATATTCTTAGGACAAAAATCTTGAGAGAACAAAAAATCTTGAGAGAGCAAAAATATTCTTAGGACAAACATCTTGAGAGAACAAAAATTCTTGAGAGAACAAAAATATTCTTAGGACAAACATCTTGAGAGAACAAAAAATCTTGAGAGAACAAAAATATTCTTAGGACAAACATCTTGAGAGAACAAAAATTCTTGAGAGAACAAAAATATTCTTAGGACAAACATCTTGAGAGAACAAAAATTCTTGAGAGAACAAAAATATTCTTAGGACAAAAGTTGATGGTCAGCTTTATCTTCTGTGTGTCCGATGAGGCTTAGCATTAACTTTTGTAGTTCAGAAACACCTGCCCTACTTTTGTTTTTTTGTGACTCAGTTTGCCTTCAGTTCACATTTGTTGGTGTGACTTCATATCTTCCTTTACAAGCACTTGCAATAAAAATGCTCACAATACCCTCCTATTCTGTTGTCTGTTATCGTTTCCCTTTTTGTTCCTAGCACTGCTTATTGTGACCAGTCTCACTGTCTCTTTATCACCCTGGACGAAGTTTGCCTTTACAGAACTGTCCCTGACATTGTTGATTCTTTAGGACATTTGCAAAGACACTGAATGTTTTCCTTTGACCTTTATTTTCTTTGTCCTTTAAATTTTTTTTCTTACTTCTTTATTTTTTTGAGCTGAAGAAAGTAACATCATTTTTTATTTGATTCAAACCCATTTTCATATACAAAGCTAATTTATTACGTACAAAATAAATGTATATTCTTAAAAACTGTTAGAATACACATTCCCAAAGGACGAAAAAAATGTGTAGATTTTCCCATTATTATACTATATTATATCTATATCTTTATATATATATTATATCTTCAATCATGCTATACAGAAACAAATCAAACATTAGCTCATATACACACACTAAAAATGTTTAAAACAGCATTCAATGTATCAAAACAAAACATAACATCTTATATATGCAATTTTAAAAGGATGAGAAAGAGAAGAATGGATTGCACCAGATGAACAGTACCTCCATTAAAATGGGCGTCCCTCATAGCTCAGTTGGTAGATAATCCACCTGCAATGCAGGAGACCCCGGTTCAATTCCTGAGTCAGGAAGATCCACTGGAGAAGGGACAGGCTACCCACTCCAATCTTCTTGGGCTTCCCTTGTGGCTCAACTGGTAAAGAATCTGCCTACAGTACAGGAGACCTGGGTTAGATCCATGGGTTGGGAAGATCCCCTGGATAAGCGAAAGGCTATCCACTCCAGTATTTTGGCCTGGAGAATTCCATGGACTATATGGGGTCGCAAAGAGTCAGACAGGACTGAGCAACTTTCACTTTCACTTTTCATTAAAATGAGAATACTAATCAAAATTATTTACACATATTTATTAAGTTTGATACTATCTCAACTTTAAAACTTTTTTAGGAGGGAGGCATTCAAGTATTCATTGAATCACAGTGGGGTCGCAAAGAGTCAGACAAGACTGAGTGACTGAACTGAACTGAAGTGAAGGCTTAATATTCTCTCTTTTCTTGTCAGTTGCAATAGAACAAATGAGAAGGAACACTTTATGATAACTACCTAATTATTTGAATTCCTTAAATATTTAAGTAGCAGCACGATTTACAATAATTTTTTTAAAGAAATAATTCCTAATTTCATCTATCTTCCTCTAAATTGACTGTGTGCTTTTAAATACACACACACACACACACACACACAAACACACACACACATGCATTCAAGTCACTGTCACCTCTGTGATAACACTGAAATGTTCCTATTTAATTGTATCCCAGAAAGACTGACATAATCATATGTGTTCAGTATTTTTCTGTCTTAATGAAGTCACTTTCATAGCTATGCATCCAATAAAAAATCACTGCCTAGATCTCTAATTATTTTTTCTTAATATTTTTTTCTCCAAGTCTAGAGAAAAGTCATAATATTAAAAGATGCTTGCTCTTTGGAGAATCCCAGGGACAGGGGAGCCTGGTGGGCTGCCATCTACGGGGTCGCCCAGAGTCGAACATGATTGAAGCGACTTAGCAGCAGCCGCAGTAGCAGCCATTTGGAAGAAAAGCTATGACAAATCTAGACAGCATATTAAAAAGCAGAGACATTACGCAGACAAAGGTCCATCTAGTCAAAGCTATGGTTTTTCCAGTAGTCACGTATGGATTTGAGAGTTGGACCATAAAGAAAGCTGAGTGCTAAAGAATTGATGCTTTTCAACTGTGGTGTTAGAGAAGACTCTTGAGAGTCCCTTGAACAGCCAAGAGATCAAATCAATCAATCCTAAAGGAAATCAACCCAGAATATTCATCGGAGGGACTGATGCTGAAGCTGAAGCTGTAATACTTTGGCCACCTGATGTGAAGAACTGACTCATCGGAAAAGACCCTGATGATGGGAAAGATTGAGGGCAGGAGGAGAAGGGAATGACAGAGGATGAGATGTTTGGATAGCATCACCGACTCGATGGACATGAGTTTGAGCAAGCTCTGGGAGTTGGTGATGGACAGGAAGGCCTGGTGTGCTGCAATCCAGGGGTTGCAGAGTCAGACACAACTGAGTGACTGAACAGAACTGATAGAAAAGCAAACAATTGGAGGAAGAAAAGCCATCCCAATTATGAATTTCTGAAGAGAACAGACCAGCCATATGATTTTCTGTAAAGCTAACTATAAAACAGTAGCCACCCAAAAATTTTGGAGATGGTATTTATAAAGCATAAAGACCAGTAAAATGCATAATAGGAAAAAAAATAAAAGACCAATAAGATGCACTGTAATGTGCCAGAATTTTGGAAGAAATTTACAAACTATTATAAATAAAATCCCGAAGGAATAAGGTTATTCTCCTTAATCCCTATCCCTATATAAGAAACTAAGAGGTTGAAAGTTTTTCATTTAAGTCTGACAACTGACATCTCCCATCAGAACTACTCTCTAAATTGTTTGTTGATTTATATAATTTTCCATTCTAAAGAGTAAAACATGCCTATCGTGTTTTTGTTCATTGTGTCTCTAAGTCATGTTGGACTCTTTTTGACCCCATGCACTGTAGCCCCCCAGGCTCCTCTGTCCATGAAATTCTCCAGGCAAGAATACTGTACTCAAACACAATTTAAAAAAATAAAATAAAAAGAATAGGGGGAAAAGAACAAAACTTTAAGGGAGAAAGGAAATAAAAGCCAAATGAAATTACTCAGTGTCTCATTAATATGTATTAGAAAGAATGAACAAAGTCAGAGATGGTTGCATAAAAGCAAACTCCTGGCAGGACAATGAAGAGAAAATGAGACTGGTCACAAGAAGTAACACAGGGACTAAAAAAAGGCCTATGGCAGACAAGAGACAAGAGGAGGCACATATGAGGCTCTAAACTTATGTCTGCAATAAACACCCTCAGGGCAAAGACTTAAGACCTGAGATGTGATGAATAAAGATCTGTAAAAATACAGTGACCACAATGAATCACAGGGAAGTAAAGCTAGGGTAGTTCTAGTAACACGAAACAGATGGATGAACAATTAAATCTTGTGAAACTTCTCTAAGATCACAGAAATGCAGGCTTTAAGTAGGGACTTCCTGAACTGGGGATTTCCAGCTGCCCTTTAAGATCCTTGTTTTGCATGCTAAAAGGAGCCAAAAATGTTGCATAATGTGTCTGAGAAAAATGGCAGGAATGCATAGTGTGTCTGAGAAAAAGGGCAGGATTGCAAATTCAGAGCAAATAAATGCAGGACTCGGACTAAGGGGAACAGACACACTCAGAGAAGCTCCCTTTTTGGCATGGAAACATTGATTTCTTTAACCAAGACCCAGCTAATGGAAATTTTTCAAAATAGACTTGCTGATGTTCTCACAGAGAAAGTCAGTAAATTTGTAGAAGATAAATTACAATTATATACAATGGAGCAGGCCTGGACGCCCTTCAAATGGCTGCTTAAACACCTAGTCAAATGTTCGGTGGGATGGGCCCTAGAAAAGATAGGTTCTGTGGCATGGAACCAGCTGGGCCTGAGTTCTTTACAGGATAAGATCTTGTATACATTTAAGGCGATATTTGGTCACAAACGATCTGAAGTCTTTACGGTTTAATCTTTTTTTTTTTTTTTTTATTTTATTTTGGTTAACTTTACAATATTGTATTGCTTTTGCCATTCATCAAAATGAATCCGCCACAACTATACATGTGGGTTTAATCTTTATTTATCTACCACTTCAGTATCTATGCTATATTTGCAAAGTTTTATAAGTATTTATGTTAAAAGATTTATCCCTGTGGAATCTTTATGATCAAGATTTATGATTTACACATGGCAAATGTGCCTGCCTAACCAACAAGACTGATTTGAACCTGGAGCTGCTGCTGCTGCTGCTAAGTCGCTTCAGTCATGTCCGACTCTGTGCGACCCCACAGACGGCAGCCCGCCAGGCTCCGCCATCCCTGGGATTCTCCAGGCAAGAACACCGGAGTGGGTTGCCATTTCCTTCTCTAATGCATGAATGTGAAAGGTGAAAGGGAAGTCGCTCAGTCGTGTCCGACTATTAGCGACCCCATGGACTGCAGCCTACCAGGCACCTCCATCCATGGCATTTTCCAAGCAAGAGTACTGGAGTGGGATGCCATTGCCTTCTCCTTGAACCTGGAGAGACATCAGTAATGTCTGATGATAACAGTGTTCAGGAGACAAAGATGACCAGCTTCCCTTCCTGTATTGGTTCCTCCACTGCAGGAACCAGGACAAAATACAGAAACCGAATTTATGCTGTTCCCGGCACCACACAAATGTTACCTTCCTGCCTGTGTGCCTGTTCAGTGGTTCTTTGCGACCCTTTGGACTGTGGCCCCCCAGGCTCCTAATCCATGGGGTTTCCCAGGCAAAAATACTGTAGTGGCGTGCCATTTCCTACTCCAGCGAATCTTACGCATCCAGAGACCAGACTCAAGTCCCCGGCATGTCCTGCATTGCAGGCATATTCTTTACTGCTCAGCCACCCTGACAACGTGTGCCCTTCACCCTAAAGAAATAAATGGCATCTGAACTCTCCTGTGGCCTCCTGCCTGTTTCTGTGCCGACTTCCTTCTCCTGGAGGGCTGAGATGCCAGGCAGGGGCAGACCAGGGAAGGGCCAGACTGTAACCAAGCAGGACCCACTGAGGCTTTCCCAGGAGAAACCCCCAGTCAAGTCCTCCACCAGCCTTTTGTCTGTAGAAAATCTTCCACCAAATAATCCACTTAGGGGCTTCCCTGGTGGTCTGGTGGATAAGACTCCACCAGTCAAATTTATGGGCTGAAGGTAGGATCCAGGTCAGGGAACAAAGATCCCTCATGCCTTCTGGTGAGGATGGGGGAAAACAAAGAATGAATTTCATCAGAGCAGTGAGAGGATCCTGAAGGGGAAAATGTCAAACAAGACAAAATAATAATACTGGAGCCATCAAACAAAGTCAAGGACTTTTCTTCCTCAAGATCTCTTGGTAATATTCTGTGCCTTATGTGTGAGCTATTTTGCAGTTACCGAAACCCCCACCAGGCTGAACAAATGAACTGCTGCCCACAGCAGGTAGACCCCAGACTGGCTGGAACAAGAAGGTTGATGCTGCGGCCTCCCCACTGCCTCAACACCAGCCATGGCTCCATAAACACTAAAGACTCCACATACCTGCTCCAGGCTGGCACTCAGGGTCTTGGGGGCACCAGGCCAATGTGGCCCAATTTCCTAGCAAAGCAGTAAAGCTCTTTCTTTCTACCTCACCCAAACTTCTTTTGTACAGACCTCACTCTGCCTTGGTGTGCAGAGGCTGAATTTGGGTAACAAATTTGGAGTCCCGTGTGGGGTTGGCTTAGGGGTGACCCCATGGGTGTCCCCTGGCTCCATCACACTCTCTAGATTTTTCCTCCACGCAGCCTCTTTCCAGAAGTTGGAAAGCTGGGAAGATTCCTTCAGAGGCCTGATCTCCGAGGACCCGTGTCAAGGAGGCTGAGCCCCAGTCATACTTGGTCCACCAACCGGACAGTGGGAACACCAAGGCGGTAGAGGAGGGAAGAGGAAGGGCCGCCCTAGAGGGTGAGGAGGCCACGTTCGCCTGAAGGATGTTCCTGTCTTCCTGCAGCCCATACCAGCTTGAATTTTGATGCTCCAAGGAATTATTTTGAGGAAGGAGAAAGACAAGGCGTGGGACATCGAGACATCTTCGCCAGCATCTGGGTGAGTCCCCCGCTATGTATCCGAGGCTCCTTCAACATGTCCATCTGAGGAACATTTGTTTACATCTGGGGAACATAGAGTGACTGTCTGTTTAGTTTTAATGTTGGAAATCCCACCTGTGAGGTTTAAGGGCTAAGGTCAGGGACTTGGCAGGAATTGGAAACAGCCACTTTCAGCTTTATGCTTTCTGGTGTCCTCCCCTTCATGTAAGGTTTCCATCAGCTAATGAGATCTGGTTTATATTTGGCTCATAAGTATCTGATCAAAAATGGGAAATGCTCCTTTGATTCCCTCTGATAACCTCCTAGGACACATTTTGGATGACTGGTCAACCTACACGTTTAAACCTATCAATAAGGACAAAATAGTTTAACACTATGTAGTCACAATATTCTTTAGACTTTGGAGAAAATGGTTGAGATGAAACTCTTTTGAAATTTCAGAACTGGTTCTTTTTGCATGTGCAGTTGGAGAGAGTGGCTTGATAACACACTTGAGTTTTCTAGAACACTCACCCTGAGAGAACAAAGATATTCTTAGGAGAAAAGTTGATGTTAAGCCTCACCGTGTCCCTAAGTATTAATACAAACACAGCCCACATTCCCTGCATTTCAGCCTTTTCTTATTTAGAAGAACTGAAACCGAGCCAGGAGACGGGTGAAAGGAGGAAAGAAAAAGAAGCCTTTGGCCTCAAGTGTGTACATTGGATGGTTCTCTCTGTTTTTCATCAACTGACAAGTTTAATTGCAGTGCCTGATTCATGAAATGTAAAATGATGAAACAGATCTCTGCTCGTGTGTATGTCTCCGTGTGTGTCTTTGTCTTTAGAAAATATTCCTGAGATTAACTTCTAAATGAGCTCTACTCCATTGACTTGAAGTACAATAAGCACTTACAAATGGAGTATTTCTGAGTCACAAAATCTGGGAAATGTTCAGTATTAAGTCTCTGTCTGGTACTGACATCATTTTAGCTTGTTAACTGTGTCTGATTACTGGAGACACGAGACACCAACATTCTTTCACTGTACTTAGTTCTACTGCTAGTCACGAGGTCATACCTGTGGCAAAAGTTCTCAGCAAGAAAGTTCACTCACACTGATAACTGTCATAAATAACTGAAATAAATGGTATAGAAGCTTTTGGGTAAGCTCTTTAAAAGAATTACACTTTGTATTTTGGACACTCAGGAATTGAAACCATTAGAGTAAGTACATATCTCATATGACAAAAAGAAAAACTGTGCTCTAAGATATGCATGTCTTATATGTTATAAAATATACTGTTGATAAAAACATTAAATTGCCTATTTCTTGATTTTTAGTTTTAAGGGATTTTGCTAATGTGATATGATTTAACATCTACTAAAAATAAATGGGAGTTTCAGCCTCAGCATCAGTCCTTCAGTGAACACCCAGGGCTGGTCTCCTTTAGGATGGACTGGTTGGATCTCCTTGCAGTCCCAGGGACTCTCAAGAGTCTTCTCCAACACCACAGTTCAAAAGCATCAATTCTTTGGCACTCAGCTTTCTTCACAGTCCAACTCTCTCATCCGTTTATGACCACTGGAAAAACCATAGCTTTGACTAGACGCACCTTTGTTGGCAAAGTAATGTCTCTGCTTTTTAATATGCTGTCTAGGTTGGTTATAACTTTCCTTCCAAGGAGTAAGTGTCGTTTAATTTCATGGCTGCAGTTACCATCTGCAGTCATTTTGGAGCCCCCCAAAATAAAGTCTGACACTGTTTCCACTGTTTCCCCATCTATCTGCCATGAAGTGACGGGACCTGATGCCATGATCTTAGTTTTCTGAATGTTGAGTTTTAAGCCAACTTTTTCACTCTGCTCTTTCACTTTCATCAAGAGGCTCTTTGATTTTTCTTTACTTTCTGCCATAAGGGTGGTGTCATCTCATATCTATTATTGATATTTCTCCCAGAAATCTTGATTCCAGCTTGTGCTTCTTCCAGTCCAGCGTTTCTCATGATGTGACTTTAGCAAGAATTGTGTACATTTCAGGATTGATCAAGATTAAATATAAGTTAATTGAGCAAATGACTTTTATTATTAATAGTAAGCTGCAACAATTCTGGAATTTAGTTTTCTCTCTCTGTTAACAGAACAAACTTTTCCTGGAATATGAGCTGCCTTGGAGAACAGATGGTAAGTCTCTTTCTCTAGCTAACTCTGAGTGTTCCAGAGGAACTGTGAGGCATCTCAGAGGGAAATATTAGATTAACTAGCATCACTGGTATGTTAAACACCATGGGGAACATTATCAAGTGAATGAGAAGCCTCCTCAGGTTATACTGGGATGGATATTATTAACACAGATTTGCTAAAAAAAAAAAAAAAATTATGGAATTCTTACAAACCTGGTAGGTCCCAGTGTCATAATTAGGACATACCAGGGCATACCAAGTTCTGCTACCAAGTCATCATTCTGGTCATTGTAACCAAGTTTCTTAACCCATTACATTCTGCTCAGTTGTGTCACCATATCTTTCAGTCTTTAAGTCTGTCACACATAGTTATTGTACTCTGAAGGTCTTGCAAAAGGTTTCATCTCCCAGAAGATTCATAGGAGAGACCATTTTGACAAGCACTGATGTCTGATCAGTTTCACATTATACCAGCAACTAACTGGATAAGATATTTTAAAATCCCAATTAAAAAACCCTGCTGGTATTATAATATAAAAGTGTTTAACAAAAATGAAATACTGAGTCAACTTCTAAATATAGTTTTAAAGTTTATGGGTTTTTGTTTTTTTTTTTTTTTTGCTCTGAAATATTATTGATCTGTTGGCTTTCTAGATAAAGCCCAGCCCTTCTCCTCAAGCTACTAATGATTAACAATAATTGAATAAATGCCCTCTGTGAGTAAAACGGAAATATGTTACTTTTCTCTCACTTGGTTTCTCCAGAAGTTAGAGATGCTTAACTCTGAGCAGCCTTACCAGGTAAGTAAAAATGACTGTCTCCTGACATTTGCAATAATCTTCATATTTTGGGGCCCTTATGAAGAGAGAAATCTGCAAGCAAAATCAAATGGCAGGATTTGGGCCTGGACTTCCTGAGGTTAGAATGGTATTGGTTCCTTGTTTTGTGGAATTGAGTCTGAAACTCTTTTTTGTACATATGGTTTTATGATTTACTTATTTACTCATTCTTGGAGTCTGGGTCTTTGACGTAGCACACAGGCTCTTCATTGCTAGTGTGGGCTTTCTCTAGTTGCAACACTAATTGTGAGCGAGGGAATTCAAGCTCTAGCCTCACAGGAAGGACCACTGGGACACTACATATTTATCAGATGGAAACACTCAAAAACTCATCTTGCTTGTTGCCCTCTAAAATAGGAGGACTCGTTGGAAAAATATCGCATCATTAATCATTATCCTCATTGTAATATGCTTTCATATTTTTCAAATGTTTGTCCAGGAGCGAGGACAAGGCGATCAAAGAGAGAAATAATATTTCCTTAACACAAACTGTTGATGCTAACAAAGCTTGGAACTTGAGATTATTTCCAGCTCTTGTGTCCTTTCCTCAAATCAGATCGGTTGACTCCCCTTGGAATTGTAGCCGAGAAGGAACTTATGAGGCCTTCATAGGTCCCCACCCATGTGCACCTGCCTTTCATCTATGAAAAACAACTTTAGTCAAGAATGTCTTTAATCATAGAAGTGAGAAAATACAGAAAGGAAACTGTCAAGGAGGTCAAAATAATAATATCGTAGCTATTAAACAAACTCATGGACTGTTAGTTCTTCCTCAAGGGCTATCGATAATATTCCGACCCAGGACCTTTGACTCCTTTTACAGAATCTGAAACCTCTGCCAGATGGAAGAAGTGAACTATGCCGCCCACAAACAGGAAGACCTGAGACCGGCTGGAACCACAAGGGTGATGCTGCTGTTCCCCGAGACCTCATCACAGACCTGACAGAAGAGCGTCCTGAGTTGATCAAGCTCTGCTCCTTGAACACTATAAGACTCCTCAAACCCCTCCAGGACCAGACACACGGCCTTTCATTTAATATTTTATTTATTTATCTATTTATTTGGCTGCCTTGATTCTGATTTGCAGATGCAGGATGGTCCCCACCTCTGATGGGATCTGGCTTGTAGCGCAAAGACTCACCAGCTGTGGGGCGAGGGTTCAGCTGCTCCTGGACTGTGAGATCTTAGATTCCCCACCAGGGATCGAACCCACGTCCACTGCATTTTGAGGTGGACTCTAAACCACTAGACCACCAGGGAAGTCCCAGGACGCAGTCTTGAGGGCGATTAGCCTGCTTGGTCCCCCGTGTGTGGCTAAGCAGTAAAGCTAGTTTTTCCATTTCACTTAAAACTCTCTCAGTGTAATCTGGACCCAGTACACAGAGGCCCAGTTTTGGCAAGGAGATATGGGGGAAAGCCAGGAGGAATTGGAAGAACAGGGTCCTAGGGGCAGGAGGGCTGAGGGACCTGAGTCCCAGCAGGGTGGAAGGCTGCGAGGTGCCAAACGGGACATTCCGGAGGGGAGCCCTGAGGAGGCATCCTGTGGGCAGCAGGGGCGGCGCCTGCGCAGACGGGCTCCTGATTTCAGCGGAGGGGCCAGGGGAACCCGGGCGGCCCCGAGAGGAGTCGGGGGCATAGAACCCGGGCGCCAGTCTTCTAGGGACAGAATAGGGTCAGAACAGAGGGAAGGAGAAGCTCTGCGCCACTCCGGAGTCCCCGGAGTGTAAGGACCGCCCTGGAGGGGAAGCGTGTGGACGACGGTGTGGACTCCAAGAAGCTCCGAGCTTCCCAAGGCGGGGCCCAGGAGGCTGGCAGTTCGAACAGTGCTGGATGCACCTCAGGCCTCTATTTGCCTCAAGGAGGGAAACTGGGAATGCAGCCCTGTCCCTCCCCCATCAGAGTTATTCCTCACTCTGACTTTCCCCTCCCATCCCTCAGGGCAGTGCCCCTCTCTTCAGCCCCTGCCCCCTAAACTCATCCCCCATCCCTGGCTTTTCTAGATTCTTCTGGGCTCTGCACACTCCTAGGCCTGCCCCATCCTGCATTCTCTGCCCCTCCCCGCTCCCCAGGTTCTAGATTCCAGACACGCAGGGACCTGGGCTGCAGTGCTTCCACGTGGACACACATCTTCTTGAGCCACAGACAACAAGGAGACGACAAGGGACTAAAACTAACGCTACACACATGAACAGCTGGGGCAAATGATGCACGAGATAAAAAAAAGAGAGAGAAAAGATCAAAACTCCAGTCACCCCTCTGGAGCTGGAAAACCAAAGTGGGGTCCTGGACGTGATGCCTGCACACAGCACACCAAGCCTGTGGGCAGACCTGGCATTCAGCCCTCCCGTCCAATGCTGGACCCAGCCTGCCCTCACCCCATTTAGTGGACCAGATTTCCTATGTGCGTCCTGATACTCCCCCCAACTCCACAGGAGCAAACAAAGGGAAATTCTCACTTGTCTGACTTCCTGTTGCACCCAGAGCCCCAATAAAACCTTGTCTGAATTTCCTGTCTGGCCTCTTAGCAGTGTCTATTGACTTATTATTCCAAGAACCCTCATGGGTAGCACACCCTTTTGGCTCTACACACTCCTAGGTAAGCCCTGTCCTCCCTTTCCTCTCCCTGCTCCCTGTGTTCTAGACGCTTCTATTTCGGTGCCATCCCTTCCCTGGACCCTGGATCTGTTTTGCCTCCACTCTGGTCTCGGTTTGGTTCACCTACTCACACATCTCAGCATCTCTCAAACTCAGTTGAAGCACAACTTCGACTTTCAAGGTGGGCATTCGCTTTCCTACAGAGCTTCTCCAGATGCTGCAGGCCCCACCTAGACCCCCCTCTGAGAGAAATCCTGCCCTTCTCAGCCTGGTCCCAGCTGGAGCCTGGAAAGCCTGCCCTCTGTCCCACTCTCTAGACCCCACCCCAAGACCTCTCACCATTGGCCTCCCTCACTTCCCTCGACCTCGAGTCCAGCAACCCTTTACTCACACACCCAGGCTCAACTCACTCCCTTTGTTTTAAATTCTACAATTATTTTGTTGACAATTTTGAAAGCCACTTTCCATTTACAGCTCTTAAAAATATCGCCTATATTCCCATGTTGTACGCTCCACCCTTGAAGCTGTCTTAGGGCTTCTCAGGTGGCACTAGTGTTCAGGAATCCGCCTGCCAATGCAGGACACACAGGAGACACGGGATCGATCCCTGGGTCGGGGAGATCGCCTGCAGAAGGAAATGGCAACCCAATCCCAGTATTCCTGCCTGGAAAATTCCATGGACAGGGGAGCCTGTCTTCCTCCCAGCAGTTGGTACCTCCCCCTCCCCATATTTAAGCTCCTGCCCTCCCACTAGAAACCACTAGTTTCAAAATATCCGTCTGCTGCTTTTTTTGTTATATCCACTGCTGGCCAGGAAAGTAGTGTATATAACAATTTTTTTGTTATATCTACTACAAGAAAACAGTATAAAAGTATAAAAACTTTTTTCTTATATCCACTTCATATACAGTCAAGAAAGTACTGTATATAGCAATAAAGTGTTACTTTGTGCCACTTTGTTGGATACTGTGCTGTATCCAACAGGGCAGTAAGCAGTAGCCAAAACACAACCTCTAGGAGATGGAGACTTCCCAAATGTCTGTCAGAGCAAGTAAATTCAGGACCTAGACTAAAAGCAACAGAAATGCTCACTTTTTTGGCATGGAGACACTGATTCATTTAGCCAAGAACAAGGTCAAAGAAACTCTTGAAAATATAGTTGCTGACCTTCTCACAGAGATGTTATGGACATTTGTAGAATGTCCATAAATTACAAGTGTATGAATTGGGGCCGGCCCAGAGGCCCTTCAGTGAGTGGCTTAAACACCTAGTCCCGTGGTTGCTGCTATCTGTCCTACACAAGATGGCTTTGGTGACATGGAAACAGGCATGAGTCGCTTAAGCAGTAAGATCATATATGGCTTTAAGAAGTTTGGTCACCAACCAGCTGAAGTCATCATGGTTTAATTTCTATTTATATATCAGTTCAGTATCTACGCTATCTTTGTGAAGTCTTAACAAGACAGCATGGAGAAGGAAATGGCAACCCACTGCAGTATTCTTGCCTGGAGAATCCCAGGGACAGAGGAGCCTGTTGGGCTGCCGTCTGGGGTCGCACAGAGTCGGACACGACTGACGCGACTTAACAGCGGCAGTGACAAGACAGCATCGTGCATTATTGGGTAAAAGGACTCATCATTGCGGGATGTTTACAGCTAAGATTTCAGTTTCCTTGTAATTTGTACATCCCAACTCTGCCTGCATAACCAACAAGACTAATTTGAACCTGGGGAAACATCCCTAAGATTATGATAATAGTATTCAGAAGACACAGATTACCAGCTTGCCTTCCTTTATTGCTTCCTCAACAGCAGTTTGCTCTAACACTCGACAAAAATTTAGAAACAGAATTTTTGCTGTTACCAGCAACACACCACCTCTACCCTCCTAACAACGGATGACCTGTGTGCCTTTTCAGTTGCTGTTTGTGACTCTTGGGACTGTAGTCCACCAGGCTCCTATGTTCATGGGGTTTCCCAAGCAAGAAGACTGCAGTGGGGTGCCATTTCCTATTCCAGGGGATCTTATGGACCCAGAGATCAGATGCATGTTCCCTGCATGTCCTGCATTGCAGGCATATTCTTTATCACTGAGCCCCCTAACAGTGTATGCTACACCCCAACAGGCTCCGCCGTCCCTGGGATCCTCCAGATAAGAACACTGGAGTGGGCTGCCATTTCCTTCTCCAGTACGTGAAAGTGAAACGTGAAAGTGAAACGCGAAAGTGAAGTCGTTCAGTCGTGTCCGACTCTTAGCGACCCCATGAACTACAGCCCACCAGGCTCCTCCGTCCACGGGATTTTCCAGGCAAGAGTACTGGAGTGGAGTGCCATTGTCTTCTGTATAGACTTCACTCTAAGGATATAAAGGATATCTGAACTCTCCTGTGGTCTCCTGCCTGGTTCTGTGCTGACTTCCTTCTCCTGGAGGGCTGGGACTCCAGCCAGGGGCAGACCAGGGAAGGGACAGATTGTAACCAAGCAGGACCCTCTGAGGCTTTCCTAGAATAAACCCTCAGCCAAGTCCTTTGCCTGCCTTTTGTCTGTAAAGAAAACTTTCACCAAAGAATAAATGTAGGGACTTAACTCCTGGTCTAGTGGTTAAGACTCCACCAGTCAAATTCAGGGGCTGAAGGTTGAATACTTGGTTGGGGTATGAATATCCCACATGCCTTGCAGCGAGATTAGAAAAATAAATAAATAAATTTAACCAGAGAAGTGAGAAAATGTGGAAAGGAAAACAGTCAAATAAGACTGATGAAAAAATGAGATCTAGTCTTAGCTGAATATATGTATGACTCAGTGTGTGTCTTTGTCTTTAGATAAAATTCCTGAGATTCATTTCTAAATGAGGTCCATTTAATTGACTTAAAGAAAAGTAAGCGCTTACAAATAAAGTATTTCTAAGGTTCTCATAATCTGGGAAATGTTCAATATTAAGTCCATATTCTGGTATTGACCTCAGGTTAGTTTGTTCTTTAACTGTGTGTGAATTAATGGAGACATGAGTCACCAACATTGTCATCAACTTTCATTGTACCTAGTTCTGCTGCCAGTCAAAAAGTCGTATCTGTTGCCAACTTTGACTGCAAGAAAATTAACCATGATGATATTGTCATAAATAAGAAGAGATAAACGGTAGAGAAGTTTTTAGGTAAACTCTTTAAAAGAATTATAGTGTGTGTTTCCGGATTCTTGGGAATTTGGAACTTTGGGGGTTTGCTAAATTCAGTCAAATGATGAGAATGCATTGAAGACTGAAATCAATTTTAGATAAAATACTGAAACACTGACTACTGAACAAGTCAATGTTTATCTTTACCTTCTTATGAATAAAAACACTAAATGTGTTTATTCAACACACATCTTCTACCACTTAAAGAAAAATTATGCTATGAGATATGTATGTCATATACTTTATGAAATCTAATATTCGTAAAAAGAAATACAATTCAATTGCTTGTTTCTTGGTTTTAAGTTTTAAGGGATTTAAAAAATGCAATGTATTTACAGTTACTAAAAATGATAAGAGAAAGGAATGCAAGTAGGATATATGTTTGTTGTCAAAAGAAGATATAGAAAATAACAGTAGTTTTTCTTGAATTCTAACAAGAGGATAATTTTGCTGATTTGGATAGGGAAAAGCAAGAGACACATCATATGGATACAAAAAATGATAAACATTTTTAAAAAACGGAGGATTGATTAAGGTTAAATTTAATTACGTAAAGAACTTTATTTTTAATAGTAAGCTGGTACAAGCTGGTACAATCAACATTCAGAAAACGAAGATCATGGCATCTGGTCCCATCACTGCATGGGAAATAGATGGGGAAACAGTGGAAACAGTGTCAGACTTTGTTTTTCTGGGCTCCAAGATCACTGCAGATGGTGACTGCAGCCATGAAATTAAAAGACGCTTACTCCTTGGAAGGAAAGTTATGACCAACCTAGATAGCATATTCAAAAGCAGAGACATTACTTTACCAACAAAGGTTCGCCTAGTCAAGGCTATGGTCTTTCCTGTGGTCATGTATGGATGTGAGAGCTGGACTGTGAAGAAGGCTGAGCGCCGAAGAATTGATGCTTTTGAACTGTGGTGTTGGAGAAGACTCTTGAGAGTCCCTTGGACTGCAAGAAGATCCAACCAGTCCATTCTGAAGGAGATCAGCCCTGGGATTTCTTTGGAAGGAATGATGCTAAAGCTGAAACTCCAGTATTTTGGCCACCTCATGCGAAGAGTTGACTCATTGGAGAAGACTCTGATGCTGGGAGGGATTGAGGGCAGGAGGAGAAGGGGACGACAGAGGATGAGATGGCTGGATGGCATCACTGACTCGATGGATGCGAGTCTGAGTGACCTCCGGGAGCTGGTGATGGACAGGGAGGCCTGGCATGCTGCGGTTCATGGGGTCGCAAAGAGTCGGACACGACTGAGCGACTGATCTGATCTGACAAGACTGGAATTTGGTTTTCTCTATCTAGTAACAGAACAAACTTTTCCTGGAATAATGAGCTGCCTTGGAGATCAGATGGTAACTCTCTTTCTCTAACTTTGAGTGTTCCAGAGGAAGTGTGAGGCAGCTCAGAGGCAAATATTAGATTAACTAGCATGACTGGTGTGTTAAATACCATGGGGAGCATTATCAAATATAAGTCTTCTAGAGTTCTACTGTGGGTGGTTGCTATTAAGAGAGATGTGTTAAAAATTATGGAATTCCTACAAACCTGGTATGTCCCGATGTTACCAAGTCATAATTCTGGTTATTATAATCCAGTTTCTTAACCCATTACATTGTGCTCATGCATGTCACCATATCTTTGAGTCACTCAGAGATAGTTCTTGTACTCTGATGGTTTTGCAAAAGTGCTTCATAGCGGGAAGACCATTTTGAGAAGCACTGGTCTCTGATCAATTTCACATTACGAAATTTAAAATGAAGTGAAAGTTGCTCAGTCGTGTCCGACTCTTTGCGACCCCATGGATTACACTCCATGGAATTCTCCAGGTCAGAATACTGGAGAGTAGCCACTCCCTTCTCCAGGGGACCTTCCCAACCCAGGGGGCTTCCCTTGTGGCTCAGCTGGTAAAGGAAATTTTAAAATCCTAATGTAAAAAACCTGATGATATCATAAAAGTGTTTAACAAAAAAGATGAGTTACTGAAACAACTTGTAAATATAGTTTTAAAGTTTATGGATTTTGTTCGCTGAAATATTATTGGGTTTGATCTGTGATTTCCAGACAAAGCAAAGCCCTTCCCCTCAAGCTACTAATGATTGACAGCAATTGAGTAAATTCCCTCTGTGAGTAAAATGGAAATATGTTTCTTTTCTCTCTTCTTTGTTCCTCCAGAAATTAGTGATTCTTACATTCTGAGCAGCCTTATAAGGTAAATAAGAAAGACAGTCTCCTGACATATGAGCAGAAATCTTCATATTTTGCTCGAGTGCACTGGGGGTGGGGGGACCCCCTGCACAGGACGCGGGGGTTTTACACTGCAGCCACTGGGGACAGGGACATTGATGGCAGCTAAGGGGAGGAGTTAGGAAGAGAAACCAGTGTCCAAATAATACATGCTGCAGGGGTTGGGGAAAACAGGTGGTGGGGATGTAAACTGGTGCAACCACTTGGAAGCAATATGAAGGGTCCTCAAAAAATCTAAAAATATAGTTGCCATATATCTTGCAATCCTAATTCTGGGCATGTACTGAGACATATGTGTAATTCAAAAAGATAGATGGACTCCAGTGTTCATAATAGCCAAGACTACTGACAATAGTCAAGACATGGAAACTACTAAATGTCCATCAACAGATGCATGGATACAGAAGATGTGGTATACGTGTGTGTGTGTGTGTGTGTGTATCACTTTGCCAACAAAGGTTCGCCTAGACAAGGCTATGGTCTTTCCTGTGGTCATGTATGGATGTGAGAGCTGGACTGTGAAGAAGGCTGAGCACTGAAGAATTGATGCTTTTGAACTGTAGTGTTGGAGAAGACTCTTGAGAGTCCCTTGGACTGCAAGGAGATCCAACCGATCCATTCTGAAGGAGATCAGCCCTGGGATTTCTTTGGAAGGAATGATGCTAAAGCTGAAACTCCAGTATTTTGGCCACCAGTTGACTCATTGGAGAAGACTCTGATGCTGGGAGGGATTGAGGGCAGGAGGAGAAGGGGACGACAGAGGATGAGATGGCTGGATGGCATCACTGACTCGATGAATGTGAGTCTGAGTGACCTCCGAGAGCTGGTGATGGATAGGGAGGCCTGGCGTGCTGCAGTTCATGGGGTCGCAAAGAGTCCGACACGACTGAGCGACTGATCTGATCTGAATGGAGAATCACTCGGCCATTAAAAATAATGAAATAATGTGATTTGCAGCAACATGGACGGCCCTAGGGTTTATCATACTGAGTGAGTTAAATCAGAAAGACAAAGACAAATACCATATATCACTTGGACGTGGAATCTAAAATAAGACATAAACAAACTTGTCTTTGAAGCAAAAACGGACTCACAGACATAGAGAACAACTTGTGGTTGCCCAGGGGAAGGTGGTTGGGAGAGGGAAGGATTGCAAGTTTGGGACTGGCAGATGGAAGCTGCTATATACAGGGTGAGGAAACACCAAGGTCCTGGAGTATAGCACCATTACCGTGTGATGAACCATAATGAAAAAATATGAAAAAGACTAGATAGATATGTAAATAAATCACTTTGCAGTGTAGCAGAAATCAAACACAACATTGTAAATCAGCTATACCTTAAATTAATAAACAGGATGGCAATCTGCTCCCTCTGTCAGAAGTTCAGCAGAAGAGGATAAAAGGAAAAATGCTCTGAACTGACACCTGTTTAGTACCGTGTCCCCCTGGGTCCTCTCTGCACAGGATCATTCTCAGTTACCAGGTGCTAAGGGCCGCCAACGGCAATGGTGCTAGAGGGAGAGGCCCGCTGCATATCAATCTTTCCCCCAATTTTTTACATTGTTAGTCTTTATTCATTTTTTTCTCTTATTTTTTGATTATGAAAGTATGTGAACATTTACAGGAGACTTGAAAAATAGAGAACAAGGTTACATGTATTTCCACTGCATACTGTAGTTATATTTTGAATAGATAAATTAAGATTTGTAATTGGAGTTTCAATATCAAACTCTCAAAAATGTATAGAACGAATATTCAGAGAGGTAGAGGATATAGTAGACCTGAAAAGCACAAGGAACCAATTCAACATAATTAAGACTTACATAACTTTCACACAACAGTAGGATACAAATTCTCTTCAAGTTCCCATAAACCAGGAGACACTGGAACACATCCAGGTACAAAAATGTCATGGTCTAAAGGTATTAAAATCATACACAGTCTATTCTCTTATCACTGTTGAGTTAGTTAGAAATCAATATCAAGATATTTTAAAATAACCAATACATTTTCAAGAGCAATGTGACACACACTTTTGACTTTGACTTATACACTGAATCCTCCCCGAAGTTTTATGATTAGTCATCATGCCGGCAAACAAGTGGGCGTGAACTAACCTCTTCCCTCAAGTGGCACCCTGTTCCCTGTCACACACTCATTGGCCAGTGACTTCATCCCGTGACTTCTGTCAGAGAAAACAAATTCTGGGTGTGGACTGAAAGGAGCAGATGCACTTGCAGTTTTCCCCATGGCTTTACTTATTTCACTGAAGGAGCACAAGACCATGGAACTTCTAGCGGGTATGGTTGCTGAATTCCTCACAGAGAAGGTAAGGAAATTCATAAATAATAAAGTAATGATGCATGGAATGGAGCGAGTCCTAAAACCCTTAAACTGGTTGGCTGCATACCTGATTAAAAGGATATTGGTATTTGTACTACATAAGATAACATCCGTGACATACAACCAGTTATACCTGAATTGTTTAAAAAATAAGCTCATGTACGTCTTTAAAAGCATGAAACATCAACCAGCAAAACTGACTGATTTAATTTCTATTTATATATCCGTTCGCTAACTATACTGTCTTCAGAAAATCTTAAAGGACATCATATACTATTGTATAAGAACAGGCATCATTGTGGGAAGTTGAAAACAGAGATTTACGTTTCCTTGCTAATTATAAATACCAGTTGCACCTGCCTGACGAAGAGTGATTAGAAACTGAAGAAATGTCACTAACGTTATGATAACGAGTTTGGAAAAACACATCGGATTTGAATTAATATATTGCCTGGTGGGCTGCCGTCTATGGGGTCGCACAGAGTCGGACACGACTGAAGCGACTTAGCAGCAGCAGCAGCAGCATTGGCTCCTAAATTGCCATTTCCGCAAACACTGGGAGAAAATTGGAAAGCAAACTTGGGCTGTTACCGTCTACATACCAACTCTGCCTTTCTGACAATAAATACACCTGACCCTGGAAAAATAAAACCGTAACTGTGGTCTCCTGCCTGGTTGTGTGCTGACTTTCTTCTCCTGCTGGGGTGAGGGTCCCGCAGGCGGGCGCAGAGCAGGGGAAGGGCCGCGTCTGGAGGAGCGAGAAGGCAGGAGGGCCAAGGGCAGAAGAGGTTTCCAAGGGAAAACTCCGGAGGGGAGCCCTGAGGAGAGGTCGGCGTGGGGAGCAGGGCAGCGCTGGGCGCGCAGCTGGGAGGCCGGTTCCCGACCTGAGGGAGATGGGCCGGAGGAGCCCTGGGGACCTTGAGAGGATTCGGGGGGCACAAGGCCCGGGCGCCAGTCTTCAAGGCACAGAACAGGGGGAGAAGAGGGGGAAGGAGAAGCTGCGCCACGGAGGCGCCCTCGGAGTGGAAGGACCGCCCCGAAGGGGAAGCGTGCGGACCGTGTGGACTCCAACAAGCGCTGAGCTCCCCAAGGCGCCCGGGAGGTAGCGGCTCCAGCAGCCCTGGGGGTGACTCAGGCCTCTTTTAGCCTCAAGAACTGAAACCGCGCAAGTAGCTTCCCCCGCAACCCCCCACTCTCCGCCGCCTAGTTATTCCTCACCCCGACTTTCCCCTCCCGTCCGTCAGGGCCGTGACCCTGTGTTCATCCCCGGCCCCCTCAATTCGTCTCCTCTCCCCGGCTTTTCTAGACCTTTCTGGGCTCTGCACACTCCTAGGCCTGCCCCATCCTTGATTCTCTCCCCCTCCCTCTCTCCAGTTGCTAGATTCTTCTGGCTCTGCTCACCACGGCCTCACTCGTCCTCCTCCATTTCCTCCCCTACCCCATCTCGTTTTCTAGATTCTTCTGTCCTCGATCTCCTCCCCTTCCTCGGCTCTGACTCCGTTTCAGCCTCCGCTAGGGTCTGAGTCGGTTTCATCTACTCACGGTTCTCAGCGTCTGGCGAACTCTGTGGAAGGACGTTGGGCGCCCCCGGGTGGACATTCCCTCTCCTGCAGGTCTTCCTCCCAACCCAGACACCGCAACCCCGCACCCCAGAGCAACCCCGCCCTTCTATGCCCGGTCCAGCTGGAGCCTGGAAACCCTGCCCTCCGGTCCTACACTATAGTCCCCGCCCCAAGCCCTCAAGTCTTTTCCTTTTTTGAGCCGCCACAGTCTCAGCTCAAGCTTTTTCTTTCCTCCCATTCCTCCTGGGTCCTGACATCCTCTACTCCCTGCTCAGTCTCTGCCTTTCTAGCCCCGGAACTCCTGTGTGTCAGCTGATTTGTGCCTGTGTGTCCCTAACCCCCTTCACAGGCAGATGCACAGCACATAGAAACATACACACACACACACACAGATACCTATAATCATATGAACACACATACATATACCCACGCCTGCATGTCCGTACAGATTACATAGACACATATAAACACACACAAATATACACATACATATAAACACAAACATTTCCCTATGTCCAAACACACACACATAGGCACATACACACAAATATACACATACACATACTTATTCACATACAAACACACAGGTGCACACACATAAACACACACAAATATAATGAACACCACTCCCCCTGGGCTGGGTCTGGAGAGCGTCCTTTCTCTTAGTGACTGTTTAACCCTGATTGTGCTTTGGAGGGGCTTCCTGATTGTGCTTCCCTGGTGGCTCAACTGGTAAAGAATCCACCTGCAATGTGGGAGACCTGGGTTCGATCCCTGGGTTGAGAAGATCCCCTGGAGAAAGGAAAGACTACCCACTCCAGTATCCTGGCCTGGAGAATTCCATGGGGTTCTATACAGTCCATGGGGTTGCAAAGAGTCAGACACGACTGAGCAACTTTCACTTTCACTTCTTTTCATGTGCTTTGGAGTCTTATAATCTCTCATCTCACCCTGGATCAGAATCCTAATTGCCACCTCTGTTTCTAAAGCATCTGATGTTGTTTCCCAGAGAGTCTGATCTTATTCTCTAAAAATATTTATACGATATAGTGCATGCCATGGGTGCACGGTGTGGTGCCTGTACCCAGGCTGCTCAGTGGTCTCACAGAGGCCCTCACTCTGTTGCAGAGACTGCCCTCAGCTGAGCCACAGTCCCTTCTTCAGACAGTTGCCCCCCACCCATTCCTGGGAGCAGCCAACAGCCAGGACTGCCTGGTGCAGGGCTCTAGAGCCCCAGGTGAGTCCGGCCACGGGCTGAAGTGTGTGCTCAGATCCCCAGCGGTCAGGCTGTAGCACGTCCCCCTCCAGACCTGACCCTGGCTAGCTCCTGGCTCTGTGCTGCCCGGATTCCCTCCAGTGACCCCTCCAGGAAACTCTGGAATCTTCTCTCTTGCTCTGCTTCCAGGAAACCTGACTGGAGACCATCCACTTCAGCAGTGGCTCTTTCTTGGAAACCAGCCCTGAAAGTTGTTTCCGGATCAGATCACTCACCACAGGACTGGGAAGTAGGGCACCAGTATCCTGGACATTTTATCTGAAGGGAGCAGTGGGGATAAGAACAGGGGTGCACAGCTGGCATGCTGTCTCAGGGTTGAGACGTGGGGGCTGGTAGAGAGAAGGCGTGTGGAATCAGGTGCTGGTAACCTGAGCCTGGACCAGAGACAAGGACGGGCTCGCTCCTGTCACTCAGCAGTGACAGCCAGGTGTGAGAGGCCAGGGGGCCCTCACCGCCTGCAGTCAAAGGCCGAGACCTGGCACCGACCTTAAGTGTAAAGAGCAAAACTTAAAAATGGAGCTCTTAGCTTCAGCAAACACTTTGTGCCTACATTGGGGAAGGAAAGGACCCTGAGACGAGGTCGGGGGGACCTGCTCCAGAATAGATCCCCTTGTGGTCTTGACCCCGCAATACCCTGAGTCCTCTGCATGGAAGAAGGAAGAGAGAAGTCCCCTGAGGTAGACAGAATAACGGCCCCCTGAAGGAAATGGCAACCCACTCCAGTGTTCTTGCCTGGAGAATACCAGGGACGGGGGAGCCTGATGGGCTGCCGTCTATGGGGTCGCACAGAGTCGGACACGACTGAAGTGACTTAGCAGCAGCAGCAGCAGCAGCAAAGATGCCCGTGCCCTAACCCCAGACCCTGTGAATCCCTCCTTTTACACAACACAGGAGGAGATTTTGCAGACATGATGAAGTTAAGGATGGTGAGGTGGGGGGACTCTTTTTTTGGATTCTCCACATGGTTCAATGTTATCATCCTGGTCCTCATGAAGTAGGGGCAAGAGAGTGAAAGACAGAGGAAGCGTGAGAGCAGAGGCAGAGGCAGGAGTGATGAGCTCTGAAGACACAGGAAGGGGCCGTGAGCCCTGGATGCTGGCAGCCCCCAGAATCCAGGAAAAGGGAGAGAAACACGTCCTGCCCTGAAGACTCCAGACGGGGTACAGCCCCACTGACCCTGGATTCGAGCACCGTCGGGTTCACTGCAGACTCTCAGGACAGCACTGTGCTGTGTGTGTGCTGGGTGGTTACGGCAGCCATAGGAAGCAAAGACACCCCTTCTTGAGAGATTGTGCAGATTTCAAAGGACACACAACAGCTTCAGAAATTCCCTGGATGTCCAGCTGTTAGGACTCAGCACTTTCACTTCCCTGAGCCCAGGCCCTAGCCTGGTTGGGGAACTGAGATCCTGCAAACTGCACAGTGTGGCCAAAAGAAAAAAAAAAAAAAAAAAACCCTACAGTTCCTCAAGTTATAGATCTAGTGTCTTTTCTTGACTAGATCCAAAATTTCTGTAGTGAATTTAGGAACTGAACATTGTTTGGATAGGAATCCCAGGCACGGGGTAAACCAGTGATGGTCTATGAACCTGAGTTCATCCTTGAGGGGCTTTAGGATGTGAACCCTCCAAGAGAGATGAGGGGCGCGTTTCTGGTTAAGGGAGGGGCGTGAGCCCCAGGCCCAGAGTTGGAAATGCGTGGAAGGCATGCTCGAGTGCACTGGGGGTGGCGGGACCCCGTGTAGTGTCTGCAGAACCACCATAGGACGTGGGGGTTTTATGCTGCAGCCACTGGGGACGCGGACACTGATGGCAGCTGAGGGGAGGAGTTAGGAAGAGAAACTGCTGCTGCTGCTGCTAAGTCGCTTCAGTCATGTCTGACTCTGTGCGATCCTATAGATGGCAGCCCACCAGGCTCCTCCGTGCCTGGGATTCTCCAGGCAAGAATACGGGAGTGGGTTGCATTTCCTTCTCCAATGCATGAAAGTGAAAGTGAAAAGTGAAAGGGAAGTCGCTCAGTCGTGTCCGACTCTTAGCGACCCCATGGACTGCAGCCCACCAGGCTCCACCGTCCATGGGATTCTCCAGGCAAGAGAACTGGGGTGGGGTGCCGTTGCCTTCCCCCGGAAGAGAAACTAGCAGACCGCTATCTGCTTCCACTTTTAGAAGCTCAGCTGAAGAGAGCAACAGGAGAATCCGTCTTAGCTGACACCTGTTCAGAACCAAGTGTCCTGCAAGGTCCTCTTCCACACAGGGCCCTTCTCAGGTATCACGTTGAGGGAGGTATTAGGACCAGAGAGGGGTCACAGTTTCTTTGGTTTCAGGGAGGTTGAAAGCACTGATGACGGAATTTGAGCCCACATCTGCCTGACTGCAAAGTCCTTGTTCTTTTCACTGCAACACCTGCCTCTGTCGGCACTGTTAAGAGTCCAGGCTTCTGAGAACCAAGAGAAAGTGTAAATAAGTCTGTTGTAATGGGATTTTCATCTAGTCAAGGCTATGGTTTTTCCTGTGGTCATGTATGGATGTGAGAGCTGGACTGTGAAGAAGGCTGAGCGCCGAAGAATTGATGCTTTGGAACTGTGGTGTTGGAGAAGACTCTTGAGAGTCCCTTGGACTGCAAGGAGATCCAACCAGTCCATTCTGAAGGAGATCAGCCCTGGGATTTCTTTGGAAGGAATGATGCTAAAGCTGAAACTCCAATATTTTGGCCACCTCATGCAAAGAGTTCACTCGTTGGAGAAGACTCTGATGCTGGGAGGGATTGGGGGCAAGAGGAGAAGGGGACGACAGAGGATGAGATGGCTGGATGGCATCACTGACTCGATGGACATGAGTCTGGGTGAACTCCGGGAGTTGGTGATGGACAGGGAGGCCTGGTGTGCTGCGATTCATGGGGTCGCAAAGAGTCGGACATGACTGAGCAACTGATCTGATCTGATCTGAATGGGATTTTAAGGGTGAAACAAAAGACTAGGGAAATAACAGGCTTGAGAGACTGAAAGACATTCCCCATCTTTATGGGCAGAGCGAGTAAGGCCTCCACAGGACAAGTGACCAGAATATGTCTAATAGGCATCTTCAGGTTTTATGTCCAAATGAGGCTCTTGGGTTCTTTTTGGTTTCCACAGTGATTTTCCCGAGAGTTCCTCATATCATATAATGGAACCACTATCCCTCTGTTGATTCAGTCAAAAGCTTGATTAAAGTTAGGGCCTAGCCTTGTTTAAAATTAATTAATTATTCTTTGGTTGCCCTGGGTGTTGGTTGCTGCATGCAGGCTCTCTCTAGCTGTGGCGAGCGGGGGCTACTCGCTGTGATGCCCAGGCTTCTCATGCTTTCCTTGTTGTGGAGTATGGGCTCTAGGGCACGCGGGCTTCAGGAGTTGCAGTGCACGAGCTCAGTAGTTGTGGCACACGGGCTTAGTTGCTCTGCAGCATGTAGTATCTTCCCAGACCAGGGATCGAACCCGTGTCCCATGCATTTTGGCAGGTGGATTCTGATTCGCTGGACCACCAGGGAATTCCCTGGTCTAATGGTTTAGAAAGCTGAGCCCAACCAGAGAGAAGTGAGGATGTTTCCTTGGGCAGTGGCAGCCCTCAGACAAGCAACTCTCCCGTCATTACTTTCCTTTACGTCAGGACGGGACCTGCACGTGTGGCTGAGTGTCCCCTGGATCATAGCTTCTCGCGGGCCTACCAGGAGCAGCAGCATGGCCTACCACACGCTGCAGAGCGTCGACTCCGTCAGCTGGAAGTGTGCCTGCTGTGAGGTGCGCGGTCACAGGCTCTCAAGAAACCCTTGCATGTTTCAGCAGTTCCTGTTATTGGTCCTGACTGTGAGGGAAGAAATGTGTTAGAGGGGGGCAAAAAGGGTGTTGGCATGTGCCAGTACCCTGGTGGTGGAGATTTTTTTTTTTTAATTATATTCATGGTGCACAAGGAAGAAAAAAGATGCCCAGAACAAATTGCCCCTTGAAGTTTAGGGGAGAATGGATATATGTATAAGTATGGCTGAGTCCCTTTGCCGTCCACCTGAAACTACCACAACATTGTTAATCGGCTATATCCCAGTACAAAATAAGATGTTTTAATAAATATTAAATTTTAAGGAGGGCTTCCCTGGTGGCTCAGTGGTAAGGAATCTGCCTGCCAATGCAGGAGACATGGGTTCGGTCCTTGATCCGGGCAGATCCCACAGGCCGCGGAGCAGCTAAGCCCGTGTGTCACAACTGTTAAGCCTGTGCCCGAGAACCTGGAAGCCGTAATCACCGAGCCCACGTGCCACGACTCCTGACGCCCAGACGCTCTAGAGCCCATGCCCTGTGAGAGGAGAAGCCACCGCAATGAGAAGTCAGCACAAAGACCCAGCGCAGCCGAAAATAAATAAATAAAATAAAAACAAATCGCCCTTTGAATTATTTTCACTTTGGGGCCACCAAAGTACGCGTATGCAGCTAGTCACAATTTAACAAGAAAAACAAGGACAATGAGGGGATGCAGTGGTTGATAATGGCCTGACCAGTGTCTCTGCGACTCCGTAGCTGTCACGTACAGGACAGCGCTGGCCACCAGCAGGGCAACCAGGAAACTGTGACGGGCCGGCACAGGAAGTCCCTGGTGGAGGCCGGACCTCCAGTCTGTGCCCTGTTAGCTGTCCCACTGCCCACTCGATTTCGTCCACACCGTGGAAGCCTAAAGACCTCAATCCAGGTCCACACTGTAAGATCCTATCACTCTGGCTGCACTTGCGCCCACCACTCCTCGCTGGCCTCTCATCTAAGCCGGGCCCATACTTCACCAGTCAGACCCTTGACTCTCAGCCACCTTCTCTGCACACAATTAAAAAGTTTCTTCTGGTCTCCACACAGGCTCCCTCCTCATACATCTCGTCCCGTTCTTTCCATCCACCTGCTTGTTCAATTAAGGGTCATGAGATCGGACTTCCCTGGTGGTCCAGTGGTTAAGAACCCACCTGCCGGTGCAGGGGACACAAGTTCGATCCCTGGTCTGGGAAGATCCCGCTGGTCATGGGGCAACTAAGCCATGCAGCAGCTTCTAAAAACCACACACCCTGGAGCCTGCGCTCTGCAACAAGAGAAGTCATTGCAACGACAAGCCTGCACACTGCAACTAGAGAGTAGCCCTCTCTCGCCGTAACTAGAGAAAGCCTGTGCACGGCAATGAAGACCCAGCGCAGCCAAAAGTAGATATAAAATAAATACATACTTAAAAAAAAAACAAAAAGAGTGATCCAGTCTCCAAGACACACCCTGGTTGATTCCACGTAGAAGTCCTAATCGTGAATTCTTACATTTAAAATAAACATTTAAAAATGACTGTCAAATTCCTTCAGCTTGAAATACTATCCATGTGCAGGGGCCAATCACATACAGACAACCTTCAGGGCACCTGCAGGACCCTGCACAGCACCAGGCAGGCATCGGGAGAAAACTGAAGAGAGGGAGCCAGCCATGTGATGTCCCAGGGACAGTCGCTGGGAGTCTGCTGTGAGGGTTGAGATGGGACTGTGATGGGCAGGTGGCCTGGGGGCTGCAGGGAGGGGGAGGGAGCTGGGTACTGATGTCCAGGGAGGAAGCATTGCTATTCCCAACAGAGACCACGTCTGTGCAGCAGCTGCCCCTACAGAGGGTCACCCTGGCGAGCCTGGCAGTGCCTTGGCCCCCACACCAACCTTTCCCTGGGGTGAGGAATTTTCAGTCTGTGCCCCAAATGGGGAAGATTGTTGTTGATGGTGACACCTAGGAGAAACCTATGATTCCACACTCAAAATCTTATGTCTGCAAAACAGGACAACACCTGTATGTTCCATGTTAAATTTCCCAGGGAGCACTGCTGCTGCTGCTTCTTCTAAGTCACTTCAGTCGTGTCCGACTGTATGCAACCCCAGAGACGGCAGCCCGCCAGGCTCCCCCGTCCCTGGGATTCTCCAGGCAAGAACACTGGAGTGGGTTGCCGTTTCCTTCTCCAGTGCATGAAAGTCAAAAGTGAAAGTGAAGTCGCTCAGTCGTGTTCGACTCTAGCGATCCCATGGACTGCAGCCTACCAGGCTCCTCCATCCATGGGATTTTCCAGGCAAGAGTACTGGAGTGGGGTGCCATTGCCTTCTCCAAGGCAGCGCTACCACATCCAAATGACAGGAAGGTCAGTCATTTCCTGGCTTCCTCCCCCACAGGCCTTCTTGCAGACACAAGGGATGGATAACAATTGTCCCTGCCTCTTTCCTCTGCTCAGTTGCTGCAATCATCCTGGGAGATGGTTGATAAGCAGGATATGGAGGCTGAGAGCCTGGTCAAACAGCCCACCAGGAGGGCAGTTCTCAGCTTCCAACCTGGTGGGGTCAGAGTTGGCAATGACCATTCTGATGATCTGGGTGTATCTGGAAAACTGAGGCCGTCAAACTGAGTTGCCCAAGTGTGGTCAGGACACAGACTTGAAGCAGGACTGGGTTGGGGGGAACAGAGTTAAGGCACCTCGGCTAGAAGCAATGAAGTGTGGTTGTTTAGTTGCTCTGTCGTGTCCAGCTCTGCGACCCCATGGACTGTAGCTCGCCAGGCTCCTCAGTCCATGGGATTCTCCAGGCAGGAATACTGGAGTGGGTTGCCACTTCCTTCTCCAGGGGATCTTCCTGACCCAGGGATTGAACCCGCGACTCCTGCATTGGCAGGTGGATTCTTTACCATCTGAGTCACCAGGGAGGCACAGGAATGAAGTGAGAAGTTCTCAGATGTTTGCCGGGACACAGCTGGAGTCTCGGAGGAAAACCGCCCACCCGCTGGTTCAGCAGCAGCAGTTGGGCAGACAGTGCACGGGTGTCTGTCCAGCATCTAACTGCTCCCCCTCCAGGAACACCAGCCTCTCCTCACGTCCACCTGCTGAATCTCACCTGTGCGCCTACATTGTCCAATCTACTTGAAGGGACTCTGGGATCTCTTTTCCTGCACTGCAGGGAGTGGGAAGGGGTGTCAAGCGCAGGAATGGTCCTGAGAGGCGGGGTGGCAGGACCTGCCTGTCCCAGCACCCCGGGCCCTGATCTGGGGTTGACGGTGAACCTGGGACCCCACCTGCCCCCTCAGGCCCCAGGAGAACCTGTGCTGCAGTGATGGACACATCTCCCCCGACTCTTCCCAGCACAGGGCTCCTGAAGTGCCCAGGAGGACTCGTCTCCTGCTGTGCAGAGTCCATACTGGAAGGTTCCTCAGCAGCCCAGCCAAGGGCACGTGCACAGATCCTGAGTGATGGGGCCGCAGGTTCACAGCTGTTTCCCCCAGTGCCCACGCTGGTGGCCTAGGTGTCTGGGCACCCGTGTCCAGCCCACACTGCTCTCTGTGCCTGGAGCCGTCCCCCGCGGCAGTGACTTGGGTCCTGGGGTGGGTTCCAGGTCATCAGTCCATCCTGCCACCTCCTCCATGTGAGGTTCTTCCCGGGAGACCCTAATGTCTGTCCCAGGAGCTTTGCCCAGAGCAAATCTAGAGAGTATTTGAGGGCTGGTGGTTGTGCCAATGAACACACGGGCATTTGTCTCAGGTGATGGAAAAAGAGGAGCGTGAGTGCCCTCTAGTGGACTGATGGTGCTAGAAAAGGAGCAAAGAGGACCCTGGGGAGTAGAGAGATTAGGGTTAATCTTGGACAAAGGGCACACTTGCGTTCAGGAGGCATATTTAGGAGGGGAAACTTATGGCTGCCTGTAGTTCCCAAGTGAGAAGACTAGTTTTCCCAAGAGGGTAACCACAAGACAGATTGTCACCCACTGGGTTATACTCAGAGTACAATGAGAGTGATTCTGTAGACATTGGAAAGAAACGATATATAACAAATCCATACGCATTGTCATTAGACAGGCTATTCTGATATTACCATCTGAAGAGAGGTCTTAGCAATGAATACAAGACCCCTTATCGTTTGAAAGAAGTATCCTACTAAGAAGATTATATCATAGGAATTTCTTTTTTTTTTTTTTTCTGCAAGTTATTTGCTTTACCCCCATCACTTCATGGGAAATAGATGGGGAAACAGTGGAAACAGTGTCAGACTTTATTTTTCTGGGCTCCAAAATCACTACAGATGGTGACTGCAGCCATGAAATTAAAAGACGCTTACTCCTTGGAAGGAAAGTTATGACCAACCTAGATTACATATTCAAAAGCAGAGACATTACTAGGCGAACCAACAAAGGTTCACCTAGTCAAGGCTACGGTTTTTCCTGTGGTCATGTATGGATGTGAAAGCTGGACTGTGAAGAAGTCTGAGGGTGAAGAATTGATGCTTTTGAACTGTGGTGTTGAAGAAGACTCTTAAGAGTCCCTTGGACTGCAAGGAGATCCAACCAGTCCATTCTGAAGTAGATCAGCCCTAGGATTTCTTTGGAAGGAATGATGCTAAAGCTGAAACTCCAATACTGTGGCCACCTCATGCCAAGAGTTGACTCATTGGAGAAGACTCTGATGCTGGGAGGGATTGAGGGCAAGAGGAGAAGGGGACGATAGAGGATGAGATGGCTGGATGGCATCACTGACTCGATGGACGTGAGTCTGGGTGGACTCCGGGAGTTGGTGATGGACAGGGAGGCCTGGTGTGCTGCGATTCATGGGGTCGCAAAGAGTCGGACATGACTGAGCAACTGATCTGATCTGATCTGAATGGGATTTTAAAGGCGAAACAAAAGACTAGGGAAATAACAGGCTTGAGAGACTGAAAGACATTCCCCATCTTTATGGGCAGAGCGAGTAAGGCCTCCACAGGACAAGTGACCAGAATGTGTCTAATAGGCATCTTCAGGTTTTATGTCCAAATGAGGCTCTTGGGTTCTTTTTGGTTTTCACAGTGATTTTCCCGAGAGTTCCTCATATCATATAATGGACCACTATCCCTCTGTTGATTCAGTCAAAAGCTTGATTAAAGTTAGGGCCTAGCATTGTTTAAAATTAATTAATTATTCTTTGGTTGCCCTGGGTATTGGTTGCTGCATGCAGGCTCTCTCTAGCTGTGGAGAGCGGGGGCTACTCGCTGTGATGCCCAGGCTTCTCATGCTTTCCTTGTTGTGGATTATGGGCTCTAGGGCATGCGGGCTTCAGGAGTTGCAGTGCACGAGCTCAGTAGTTGTGGCACACGGGCTTAGTTGCTCTGCAGCATGTGGTATCTTCCCAGACCAGGGATCGAACCTGTGTCCCATGCGTTTTGGCAGGTGGATTCTGATTCGCTGGACCACCAGGGAATTCCCTGGTCTAATGGTTTAGAAAGCTGAGCCCAACCAGAGAGAAGTGAGGATGTTTCCTTGGGCAGTGGCAGCCCTCAGACAAGCAACTCTCCCGTCATTACTTTCCTTTACGTCAGGACGGGACCTGCACGTGTGGCTGAGTGTCCCCTGGATCATAGCTTCTCGCGGGCCTACCAGGAGCAGCAGCATGGCCTACCACACGCTGCAGAGCGTCGACTCCGTCAGCTGGAAGTGTGCCTGCTGTGAGGTGCGCGGTCACAGGCTCTCAAGAAACCCTTGCATATTTCAGCAGTTCCTGTTATTGGTCCTGACTGTGAGGGAAGAAATGTGTTAGAGGGGGGCAAAAAGGGTGTTGGCATGTGCCAGTACCCTGGTGGTGGAGATTTTTTTTTTTAATTATATTCATGGTGCACAAGGAAGAAAAAAGATGCCCAGAACAAATTGCCCCTTGAAGTTTAGGGGAGAATGGATATATGTATAAGTATGGCTGAGTCCCTTTGCCGTCCACCTGAAACTACCACAACATTGTTAATCGGCTATATCCCAGTACAAAATAAGATGTTTTAATAAATATTAAATTTTAAGGAGGGCTTCCCTGGTGGCTCAGTGGTAAGGAATCTGCCTGCCAATGCAGGAGACATGGGTTCGGTCCTTGATCCGGGCAGATCCCACAGGCCGCGGAGCAGCTAAGCCCGTGTGTCACAACTGTTGAGCCTGTGCCCGAGAACCTGGAAGCCGTAATCACCGAGCCCACGTGCCACGACTCCTGACGCCCAGACGCTCTAGAGCCCATGCCCTGTGAGAGGAGAAGCCACCGCAATGAGAAGTCAGCACAAAGACCCAGCGCAGCCGAAAATAAATAAATAAAATAAAAACAAATCGCCCTTTGAATTATTTTCACTTTGGGGCCACCAAAGTATGCGTATGCAGCTAGTCACAATTTAACAAGAAAAACAAGGACAATGAGGGGATGCAGTGGTTGATAATGGCCTGACCAGTGTCTCTGCGACTCCGTAGCTGTCACGTACAGGACAGCGCTGGCCACCAGCAGGGCAACCAGGAAACTGTGACGGGCCGGCACAGGAAGTCCCTGGTGAAGGCCGGACCTCCAGTCTGTGCCCTGTTAGCTGTCCCACTGCCCACTCGATTTCATCCACACCGTGGAAGCCTGAAGACCTCAATCCAGGTCCACACTGTAAGATCCTATCACTCTGGCTGCACTTGCGCCCACCACTCCTCGCTGGCCTCTCATCTAAGCCGGGCCCATACTTGACCAGTCAGACCCTTCACTCTCAGCCACCTTCTCTGCACACAATTAAAAAGTTTCTTTCTGGTCTCCACACAGGCTCCCTCCTCATACATCTCATCCCGTTCTTTCCATCCACCTGCTTGTTCAATTAAGGGTCATGGGATCGGACTTCCCTGGTGGTCCAGTGGTTAAGAATCCACCTGCCGGTGCAGGGGACACAAGTTCGATCCCTGGTCTGGGAAGATCCCGCTGGTCATGGGGCAACTAAGCCATGCAGCAGCTTCTAAAAACCACACACCCTGTTGCCTGCGCTCTGCAACAAGAGAAGTCATTGCAACGACAAGCCTGCACACTGCAACTAGAGAGTAGCCCTCTCTCGCCATAACTAGAGAAAGCCTGTGCACGGCAATGAAGACCCAGCGCAGCCAAAAGTAGATATAAAATAAATACATACTTAAAAAAAAAACAAAAAGAGTGATCCAGTCTCCAAGACACACCCTGGTTGATTTCACGTAGAAGTCCTAATTGTGAATTCTTGCATTTAAAATAAACATTTAAAAATGACTGTCAAATTCCTTCAGCTTGAAATACTATCCATGTGCAGGGGCCAATCACATACAGACAACCTTCAGGGCACCTGCAGGACCCTGCACAGCACCAGGCAGGCATCGGGAGAAAACTGAAGAGAGGGAGCCAGCCATGTGATGTCCCAGGGACAGTCGCTGGGAGTCTGCTGTGAGGGTTGAGATGGGACTGTGATGGGCAGGTGGCTTGGGGGCTGCAGGGAGGGGGAGGGAGCTGGGTACTGATGTCCAGGGGAGAAGCACTGCTATTCCCAACAGAGACCACGTCTCTGCAGCAGCTGCCCCTACAGAGGGTCACCCTGGCGAGCCTGGCAGTGCCTTGGCCCCCACACCAACCTTTCCCTGGGGTGAGGAATTTTCAGTCTTGCCCCAAATGGGGAAGATTGTTGTTGATGGTGACACCTAAGAGAAACCTATGATTCCACACTCAAAATCTTATGTCTGCCAAACAGGACAACACCTGTATTTTCCATGTTAAATTTCCCAGGCAGCACTGCTGCTTTTTCTTCTTCTAAGTCGCTTCAGTCGTGTCCGACTCTGTGCAACCCCAGAGACAGCAGCCCACCAGGCTTCCCGTCCCTGGGATTCTCCAGGCAAGAACACTGGAGTGGGTTGCCGTTTCCTTCTCCAGTGCATGAAAGTCAAAAGTGAAAGTGAAGTCGCTCAGTCGTGTTCGACTCTAGCGATCCCATGGACTGCAGCCTACCAGGCTCCTCTGTCCATGGGATTTTTACAGGCAAAAGTACTGGAGTGGGGTGCCATTGCCTTCTCCAAGGCAGCGCTACCACATCCAAATGACAGGAAGGTCAGTCATTTCCTGGCTTCCTCCCCCACAGGCCTTCTTGCAGACACAAGGGATGGATAACAATTGTCCCTGCCTCTTTCCTCTGCTCAGTTGCTGCAATCATCCTGGGAGATGGTTGATAAGCAGGATATGGAGGCTGAGAGCCTGGTCAAACAGCCCACCAGGAGGGCAGGACTCAGCCTCCAACCTGGTGGGGTCAGAGTTGGCAATGACCATTCTGATGATCTGGGTGTATCTGGAAAACTGAGGCCGTCAAACTGAGTTGCCCAAGTGTGGTCAGGACACAGACTTGAAGCAGGACTGGGTTGGGGGGGAACAGAGTTAAGGCACCTCAGCTAGAAGCAATGAAGTGTGGTTGTTTAGTTGCTCTGTCGTGTCCAACTCTGCGACCCCATGGACTGTAGCTCGCCAGGCTCCTCAGTCCATGGGATTCTCCAGGCAGGAATACTGGAGTGGGTTGCCACTTCCTTCTCCAGGGGATCTTCCTGACCCAGGGGTTGAACCCGCGACTCCTGCATTGGCAGGTGGATTCTTTACCATCTGAGTCACCAGGGAGGCACAGGAATGAAGTGAGAAGTTCTCAGATGTTTGCCAGGACATGGCTGGAGTCTCGGAGGAAAACCGCCCACCTGCTGGTTCAGCAGCAGCACTTGGGCAGACAGTGCACGGGTGTCTGTCCAGCATCTAACTGCTCCCCCTCCAGGAACACCAACCTTTCCTCACGTCCACCTGCTGAATCTCACCTGTGCGCCTACATTGTCCAATCTACTTGAAGGGACTCTGGGATCTCTTTTCCTGCACTGCAGGGAGTGGGAAGGGGTGTCAAGCACAGGAATGGTCCTGAGAGGCGGGGTGGCAGGACCTGCCTGTCCCAGCACCCCGGGCCCTGATCTGGGGTTGACGGTGAACCTGGGACCCCACCTGCCCCCTCAGGCCCCAGGAGAACCTGTGCTGCAGTGATGGACACATCTCCCCTGACTCTTCCCAGCACAGGGCTCCTGAAGTGCCCAGGAGGACTCGTCTCCTGCTGTGCAGAGTCCATACTGGAAGGTTCCTCAGCAGCCCAGCCAAGGGCAAGTGCACAGATCCTGAGTGATGGGGCCGCAGGTTCACAGCTGTTTCCCCCAGTGCCCACGCTGGTGGCCTAGGTGTCTGGGCACCCGTGTCCAGCCCACACTGCTCTCTGTGCCTGGAGCCGTCCCCCGCGGCAGTGACTTGGGTCCTGGGGTGGGTTCCAGGTCATCAGTCCATCCTGCCACCTCCTCCATGTGAGGTTCTTCCCGGGGGACCCTAATGTCTGTCCCAGGAGCTTTGCCCAGAGCAAATCTAGAGAGTATTTGAGGGCTGGTGGTTGTGCCAATGAACACACGGGCATTTGTCTCAGGTGATGGAAAAAGAGGAGCGTGCGTGCCCTCTAGTGGACTGATCGTGCTAGAAAAGGAGCAAAGAGGACCCTGGGGAGTAGAGAGACTAGGGTTAATCTTGGACAAAGGGCACACTTGCGTTCAGGAGGCATATTTAGGAGGGGAAACTTATGGCTGCCTGTAGTTCCCAAGTGAGAAGACTAGTTTTCCCAAGAGGGTAACCACAAGACAGATTGTCACCCACTGGGTTATACTCAGAGTACAATGAGAGTGATTCTGTAGACATTGGAAAGAAACGATATATAACAAATCCATACGCATTGTCATTAGACAGGCTATTCTGATATTACCATCTAAAGAGAGGTCTTAGCAATGAATACAAGACCCCTTATCATTTGAAAGAAGTATCCTACTAAGAAGATTATATCATAGGAATTTCTTTTTTTTTTTTTCTGCAAGGTATCTGCTTTACCCCCATCACTTCATGGGAAATAGATGGGGAAACAGTGGAAACAGTGTCAGACTTTATTTTTCTGGGCTCCAAAATCACTACAGATGGTGACTGCAGCCATGAAATTAAAAGACGCTTACTCCTTGGAAGGAAAGTTATGACCAACCTAGATTACATATTCAAAAGCAGAGACATTACTAGGTGAACCAACAAAGGTTCGCCTAGTCAAGGCTATGGTTTTTCCTGTGGTCATGTATGGATGTGAGAGCTGGACTGTGAAGAAGGCTGAGGATGAAGAATTGATGCTTTTGAACTGTGGTGTTGGAGAAGTCTCTTGAGAGTCCCTTGGACTGCAAGGAGATCCAACCAGTCCATTCTGAAGGAGATCAGCCCTAGGATTTCTTTGGAAGGAATGATGCTAAAGCTGAAACTCCAGTACTTTGGCCACCTCATGCGAAGAGTTGACTCATTGGAGAAGACTCTGATGCTGGGAAGGATTGAGGGCAAGAGGTGAAGGGGACGACAGAGGGTGAGATGGCTGGATGGCATCACTGACTCGATGGATGTGAGTCTGGGTGACCTCCGCCAGGAGTTGGTGATGGACAGGGAGGCCTGGCGTGCTGCGATTCATGGGGTCGCCAAGAGTCGGACACGACTGAGCGACTGATCTGATCTGATCTGATCTCTGATTGTGCTGGTTTCTGCCATACATCAACATGAATCAGCCACATGTGTCCCCTCCTTCCTGAACCTCCCTCACATCGTCCAATGTTCGTTGCAGCATTTTTCAGAATAGCTAGGACATGGAAGCAGCCTAGATGTTCAATGACATGAATGGATACAGAAATTGTGGTACATATATACAATGGAATGTTACTCAGCTTTAAAAAAAATGCATTTGAGTCAGTCTTAATGAGGTGGAAGAACCTAGAGCATATTGTACAGAAAGAAGTAAGTCAGAAAGAGAAGGAATTTCTTTTGATTTTCAGTCATGTACCTTGGCATCATTCCTTAAGGATGAATCTATCCCCCATGATGGTGTGATCACTCACCTAGAGCCAGACATCCTGGAATGCAAAGTCAAGTGGGCCTTAGGAAGCATCGGTATGAACAAAGCTACTGGAGGTGATGGAATTCCAGTTGAGCTATTTCAAATCCTAAAAGATGATGCTGTGAAAGTGCTGCACTCAATATGCCAGCAAATTTGGAAAACTCAGCAGGGCCCACAGGACTGGAAAAGGTCAGTTTTCATTCCAATCCCAAAGAAAGGCAATGCCAAAGAATGCCCAAACTACAGCACAATTGCACTCATCTCACACGCTAGCAAAGTAATGCTCAAAATTCTCCAAGCCAGGCTTCAGCAATATGTGAACCGTGAACTTCCAGATGTTCAAGCTGGATTTAGAAAAGGCAGAGGAACAAGAGATCAAATTGCCAGCATCCACTGGACCATTGAAAAAGCAAGAGAGCTCCAGAAAAACATCGACTTCTGCTTTATTGACTATGCCAAAGCCTTTGACTGTGTGGATCACAACAAACTGTGGAACATTCTTCAAGAGATGGGAATACCAGACCACCTGACCTGCCTTCTGAGAAATCTGTATGCAGGTCAAGAAGCAACAGTTAGGACTGGACACGGAACAACAGACTGGTTCCAAATTGGGAAAGAAGTCTGTCAAGGCTATATATTGTCACCCTGCTTATTTAACTTATATGCAGAGTACATCATGAGAAATGCCAGACTGGATGAAGCACAAGCTGTAATCAAGATTGCTGAGAGAAATATCAATAACCTCAGATATGCAGATGACACCACCCTTATGGCAGAAAGTGAAGAACTAAAGAGCCTCTTGATGAAAGTGAAAGAAGAGAGTGAAAAAGTTGGCTTAAAGCTCAACATTCAGAAAACTAAGATCATGGAATCTGGTCCCATCACTTCATGGCAAATAGATGGGGATACAGTGACAGACTTTATTGGGGGGGGGGCTCCTAAATCACTGCAGATGGTGACTGTAGCCATGAAATTAAAAGACACTTGCTCCTTGGAAGAAGTTATGACCAAAGTAGACAGCATATTAAAGAGCGGAGACATTACTTTGCCAACAAAGTTCTGTCTAGTTAAAGCTGTGGTTTTTCCAATAGTCACATATGGACGTGAGAGTTGGATCATAAAGAAAGCTGAGCGCCGAAGAATTGATGCTTTTGAACTGTGGTGTTGGAGAAGACTCTTGAGAGTCTCTTGGACTGCAAGGAGATCCAACCAGTCCATCCTAAAGGAAATAAGTCCTGAATATTCATTGGAAGGACTGATGCTGAATCTGAAACTCCAACCCTTTGGCCACTTGATACGAAGAACTGACTCATTGGAAAAGACCCTGATGCTGAGAAAGATTGAGGGCAGGAGGAGAAGGGGATGACAGAGGATGAGATGGTTGGATGGCATCACTGACTCAATGGACGTGAGTTTCAGTAAACTCTGGGAGTTGGTGATGGACATGGAGGCCTGGTGTGCTGCAGTCCATGGGGTCGAAAAGAGTCGGACACGACTGAGCGACTGAACTGAACTGAAACTCCTCGGGGGATTCCTCTGATGTGCCTGGTGGTCTGTGCCCATCTTTTCCCTCGGGGTCTGCAGGTAAGGCCACACTCCTCTGCATGTCAGCAGACTCCGCTGCCACTTATTCTTCCTCTCTGATGTCACTATCGCCATCTTCAAGATTCATTTCTGTCTCATCCATAACACTGTCTTCTTCCTCCTCCTCCTCATCTTCCTTGGAAACATTCTTTAATGTGGTGAGTGATCGATGGTAACGAGACACTTGTTCTGGTTCACTCTCTGCTTCACTTTCAGAACCTGAAGTATCTGAACTCTCTGACAGTTGACAAGTCTGTGGTTTTGCTTCCTTTCTGGAATCCTTGTCGTAGAAGGGATGCTCCTCGCCAAAATCTCAAAGACGCTTCTGCTTTTTAGTCAGGGAGCTGAGCAGCTGGCTCCAGCTCTAGCTCCCATGTATGCCCGTGGCAAGCACCTCAAATCCACCCACCCCTAAAAATTAGCTTTTTTCACCTGGAAATAGTCTGGTCAACCCATTCACGTGGGACCACCAACGGGGCTTTACAGTGGAAGGCCCTCATTTGTCCGTATTTTGCTTGGGGGAATGGTCTCATAGCAGAAATTCACCCGTAACTCTGAGTCCACTCTATCCTGGGGGCACAGGGGTACACAGAAAAATATTATATCTAAATTACCCTAACCTCCACCACTGTTTCCTGGGAGAGAGAAGTTCTGGTGACAGAACGTGGAAGGTAGGATATTAACAGGAAAGGATGACATTCACAAGAATCTTTACCCTGGGACTCTCCCTGGTGGTCTGGTGGCTAAGAGTCCCCTTTGCAGGGGACCTGGGTTCCAACTTTGGTCAGGGAACGAGATCCCTCAGGCCACAGCTAAGAGTTTGCATGCTGCAGCTAAAGATCTTGAAAGCCACAATGAAGATGGAAGATCCTGGTGCTGCACCTAAGACTTGGCACAGCAGTCAAATTAAATAAGTAAAATTTTAAGAGTAGAATTACAGGAGAGCTTTAAAAAAAAGGGAGGGGGAGCCCTTGTCCAACCAAGATGGCTCTGGGCTGCGCTCCTGCTGCCCTGAGGACCGAGGGATCACGGCTAGCTCTCAAACTTTTTTCCTTTGCAAACACAGGAAGGGAAGCGGGAAAATGGGGCTGGCTGATGTCCACACAAATATGAGCAGGAAGAAGGAACCACAGGTGGTAGACATGTCATAAACAGTTACTTCTTGTTCCCTTCCAGTGCCAAAGGCGAGGTGAGCCATGCTCACCATAACGGACAGTAAAGTCAGTGCTGCAGTCAGAACAGTCTGACCCAGCAGAGAACAATGGCACTGGCTAATTGATCCTGGTGTTCCTAGAAATGAAAGAAACGGGGAAGTCTGACAAATTCTTACTTGATCCGTATACATGAAAGAGTTCTAAATCAAGTAAACAAAAGTCTAATAAAATCAAGAAAAAAAAAGAGTCAGTCTCCCTCAGTCAATTCCTAACTTAAAGACCCAGAATCCTTGGGGTGTATGTATCTTTTTCAGCACTGCTTACAATAGCCAGGACATGGAATCAACCTCAGTGTCCATCAACAGCAGAATGGATAAAGAAGATGTAGAACATATACAGAATGGAATATTTTTGTTGTTTAGTCACTAAGTCGTCTCTGACTCTTTTCCCCATACTCGTCCTCTTGTCCCCATACCTCTTTCCATCTGGCTGTTCCCAAGTCATGCATGCATGCATGCAAAGTCAATTCAGTTGTGTCTGACTCTTTGTGACCCTATGCACTGTGGCCCACTGGGTTCCTCTGTCCATGGGATTCTCCAGGCAAGAATACTGGGATGGGTTGCCATGCCCATCTCCAGGGCATCTTCCTGACCCAGGGATCGAACCTGCGTCTCTTAATGTCTCCTGTATTGACAGGTGGGTTCTTTACCACTAGCACCACCTGGAAAGCCTGGGTTATATCTTTTAATAAGAATCCCAAGAGTTCCCTGGTGGTCCAGTGGTTAAGAATGAGTTGAACATGAGTTCAATTCCTGATATGAGAAGCTTCCACATGCCTCAGAGCAATTAGACCTGTGTGCCTCAAGTACCAAAGCCCGAGTGCCTGGAGCCTGTACTCCGAAACGAGAGAAGCCGCCACAATGAGAAGCCCGCGCGCCACAACTAGAGGTAGGCGGTGCACAGCAACAAAGACCCAACACGGCCAAAAATTAATTAACAGAGAAGTAGTAGCCCAGATACCACTGATCCCTCCTCTCCTGTTGCATGGCCTCTCTCTCTCTGAGCTACACCTGTGGCCCCCGGGAAATTCCCATTGTTCAATAAATGGAAAAAGAGAAAACTTGCGGCTAGTTTACAGAGAGTTCTGCTTGATATGCAGACACCACGTGAAAGGGAAAAACTGCAGCACGCTAGACCCTTTCTGAAACTTCCCTGAAAGCCAGAGTGAAGAGAAATCCTCTGGGGGGGCGGGGGCAGGGGAAGGAACTTCAGGCAGGGCACCTGACTGTCCATTTCACTTGCAAAGAGAAATGGCCGGAGGTGTGATTATACAGTGATTCATGGGCTGTGGCCAATGGCTTTGGCTGGGCCGTCAGGGATTTGGTTGAGAACATGACTGGTAAATTGGTGTCAAGAAGATCTGGGGAAGAAATATATGGATAAACCTCTCTGAATGCTCACCGTTCACCTCAGCAGAAGGAGATTTAAATAATCAGGTGGATAGAATGACCTGTTCTGTGGACAGCCGTCAGCGTCTTTTTTTTTTTTTTTTTTTTTTTTTAACATTTATTTACTTATTTTGGCCACGCCGGGCCTTCATTGCCATGCGCGGGCTTTCTCTAGTTGCAGTGAGTGGGGGCTACTCTTCCCTGCAGTGGCTTCTCTTATTGCAGAGCACAAGCTCTAGGGTGCGCGGTCTCCAGTAGCTGCAGCCCGTGGGCTCTAGAGCCCAGGTCAGTAGTTGTGGCACACGGGCTTAGTTGCCCCTGTGGCACGTGGGATCTCCCCAGACCAGGGATCGAACCCACATCCCCTGCGCTGGCAGGCGGATTTTCAACGGCAGGACCACCAGGGAAGCCCCAGTCAGCCTCTTCCCCCAGCTACCCCTGCCTTCGACTGGTGGGCTCACGAATGTAGTGGCCACAGCGGCGAGGATGGGAGTCATACGTGGACTCAGCAACACGGACTTCCACTCACCAAGGCTGACCTGGCTACAGACACCAGACCCGCCGGGCCTCAGGTAGGGCACTGCTCCCCAGGGTGATCAGCCAGTTACCTGGTGGCAGGCTGATTACAGTGAACCATCTCCGTGATAAAAGGGCAGCATTCTGTTCTTACTGGGACAGGCAGGTACTCTGGATACAGATCTGCCTTCTCTGCAAGCAAATGTCTCAGCCCAAACTACCATCCATGGCTGCCTTGCTGGTCCAGAGGTTGGGAATCCACCCACCAATGCAGGAGACACCGGTTTGATCCCTGGCCCCAGGAAGCTTCCACACGCCTCAGAGCAACTAAGCCTACGTGTTACAGCTACTGAGCCCTAGAGCCACAACTACGGAAGCCCGCTTGCCCTAGAGCCTGTGCCGCACAAGAGAAACCACGGCAATGTGCACCGTACCGAAGAGCAGCCTCTGCTCACGGCAACTAGAGAAAACCTGAGTGCCTCCACAAAGACCCAGCGCAACCAGAAGTAGGAAAAAAATATAATTTTTTAATAATAATAAGGAACTCCAGGCACGGAACTCCGCAACAAGAGAAGCCACCACAATGAGATGCTCAGGCACCACAGCTAGAGAAAGGCGGTGCACATGATGTTAGGCAGAACAGTGTGGTGTGGGAACTGCTGCGTTTCCTCCCTTGTCCACCAGAGGGCAGCAAAGTTACTTCACAGCCTCGAGTCTCCCCAAGGGCCTCAGATCTCCCTCCGCCCAGCAGAGTCGGACCCTCAGTTCACAGTCCTCCTCGCCCCCCACACTGGACTCCATCACCTCCTGCATCCAGCCAGGAGTGGGCCCACTTCACACCATTAGGAACTACTATTCCTACAGGTCTTCAGTGCGTGTCCCTGGAAGCAGTGGCCCCAGTAGACCCCCAAGGAGAAAGAAGGAGGATCCCTCTCACCAGGCGTTACTCACGCCCCCTTTCCAGCCCCTCAGTCCTTTTCTGGAGCCTTCTGGTGGGAATAGAACACAATCTTTTCACAGCCTTTGAGAATCCTGAGAAGACCCTCAACGTGACAGTCCTGTCTGACTCTTTGAGACCCCATGGACTGTGGCCTGCCCGGCTCCTCTGTCCATGGGATTCTCCAGGCAAGAATACTGGAGTGGGTTGCTATGCCCTCCTCCAGGGGATCTTCCTCACCCAGGGATTGAACCCTGGTCTCCTGCATTGCAGGCAGATTCTTTACCAGCTGAGCCACCAGGGAAGACTCCAGTGTTACAAAGGGAAATAATATCCTGATTTGGAGACCCCAGGGTCTCTGTGTCGTGCTGACAGACCCCAGACCAGAACACTGCAGAGGTGGACACTGGGAGGTGGGTGGGCCTCTCAGTTGACTTGTCACCATCAGCCTTGCTATTGAAAGTGTGCCCCACAGTCCAGTATGGCCAGCATCACCTGAGAGCTTGTTAGATGCAGACTCTCGTGTCCACCCCACACCTGCTGAGTCAGGCTCTGCATTTTAATAGGATCTACAGACCCTCCCTGTGCACAGAAGTTGGGGAGAGGTTGCTCCCACCCCACATTCTGGAGTCTCAGCCACGCTGGGTACGTAACCTGTGCGGTTGCTGAAGCAGCTTTTCTTAGGTGCCTCCTGGGGGGTTCAAAGTCTTCATGAAGCTCCACAGGTGATTCCCGTGCACCATGGGGATAACGTCCCTGTGACAAGAGTTCCTGATGCACCTCCCCGCCACCCCTCAGGCTCCTGTTCTGAAGGGGAAAGCCAGAAGGGGAAGATGAGACTGGAGACTGTGGAAGCAGGGAGGCTGACTGTGCACCCCCCAAATGAGACCTATGGGGGAGCGCCCAGGACACTGAGCCCCAGGGTGGTGCTCTCTCCAACAATGGGGGAAATTGTGTACGTGTGTGCGTGTTTAGGGTGAGAAGTCAAGCTGCAAAAGGCAGAAACAGCAGCGGTTCGCAGGCAAATGAAATGTAACAGAAAGGGAAGTACGAAGGAGAGAAGGCAGGCGGGAATGAGAGGGGAGGGGAAGAGTGTGGGCTCTGGGCAGAGACCCCGCCCCAAGGGGCTGGGCCACATAACCCAGCGTAGTGCTCCTGCCCCGGGTCAGGCCCAGCTCAGAGTGGGAAGGACAGCAGAGCTCACACAACAGACTGCAGTGCTTGTGAGTGTTTCTGGAGCAGAAGTTCTCCTCACAGAGAGAGGGACACAGCAGAGAGCAGGCACCATGGGGACCCCCTCAGGCCCTTCCCGCAGACGGTGTGTCCCCTGGAACAGGCTCCTGCTGGCAGGTGAGAGGGGACAATTTTCAGGAAGTGGGCAGAGACAGTTTTCAGGGAGAACAAGAGATTGGGTGGGGTCTCTGTGGGAAACAGGGCTCTGAGAGGGGACAGAGGGCTTCTGTTCAGATCTGAGGGCAGAGGACAGGGGAGCAGGGGAGGGTGGGGGGCTCAGCCACAGGAGACTCTCCATGAACTAGAGCTGGTGAGGGGCCGGAAGACTCAACTGCTGTAGGTTTTATCAGTTACTCTTCACTGAGCAGTAATTGTTGGAAACTGATGACGATAATAATTTATGTCTGGGTGTCACTACAGAAAAACACTTAACTGGAACACTAAATACTGTCCTTACCCGGCACCCTTAGAAACTGACAAATAAAAACCAGGCTGTGGGATTCCTGGGAAGTCTCCTTCCTTCATCTCCAGGAACTAATGTCTGGAGCCTGGTCCTGGCCCTGGGTTTCAAGCAGGATCGGACAAGCCCCTGCCCTCACGGAGCCCACGCTCTGTGGGGAGGAAGACAGACAAGCAGAGAGATCGAGAGTGTGCTGGCAGGTGCTACAGGCGTCACGCAGGAAAGGGAGCGGGGAAGGGTCAGCAAATGAGCACGGAGGGTCTTTACAGCAGCAGGTCAGGGGGAGGGGCATCTCCCAAGAGGCCCTGAGTGTGAGCAGGCGTGTGAGGGCAGCGAGGGAGTGAGCCAGGGGACAGCGGGGAAGCAGAGGAAAAAATGAGCCCAGAGGGGCTGAAGTGATGGGGGTCATGCTGCTGACCTTGAACCACACACACACACGTGCACACACATACACTCACACACCAAGGCTGAGGGATGAAGAGACCTGCTCGGGACCCAGGGCACCGTTTTCCCATCCCCCACACTGGTCACAATATTAACTGGTTTCTCTCTCTTCCCTCCTAGTCTCACTCTCAACTTTCTGGACCCGGCCCACCACTGCCCAGCTCACTATTGAAACGGTGCCCCCTCTTGCTGCAGAAGGGTCGGATGTTCTTCTACTTGCCCACAACGTGACAAAGAATCCTCTAGGCTATGCCTGGCACAGAGGAGACAGGGTAGACAACAACCAGCTAATCGCATCATATAGGGTAGGCACTAATGCACCTACCAAAGGGGCTGCACACAGCGGACGGGAGACACTTTACCCCAACGGAACCCTGCTGATCCAGAGCGTCACCCAGAAAGACACAGGATCCTACATGCTGCTCGTTACAAAGGATGATTTACAGACAGAAGGACAAACTGGACACCTCCATGTACTCCGTGAGTGCCTCCTCTCTGCCCTCGGGGTGTTGGGTGAAGTGCATTCTGCTCACACTCGCAGGACTGACAGACCCAGATGGCGCCTCCGTCTCCCTCTGCATTATGTCCCGTGTTGGGGTTTGAACATTCAGTGTAGGGCACACACTGCGGAGACAAACTCCAAAGGGTCCAATTCCACTCAGGGGATCTGGACCCTGCAGGCACTGCAGAAAGGAGGACGGTCTGATGGAGGGACTCAGCAGAGGGAGAGCACTCTCAGTCCAGCCCCCCTGGCTCCCTCCCTGCGACCATGACCCTGAGGAAAACCCTGCAGACCAGCAGGGCCCTGGTCTGAGGGATCTTCAGAGAAGCTCAGGCCCACGGGGAAGCCCCTCCCACACCCTGTCCCAGGGTCCCGGCTCCAGCGACCATGGGGAACCTGTGCTGCTGGTGGGTGCTGGCCTCCCAGGCGGGGCTGACGATTCCCCAGCTCCCTGAGGCCAAGGTTTCTCAGCAGGTCACCAGCCAGGGCTCAGCCCCTAGAGCCGCGTCTGAGCAGGGGTGGAGTCCAGTCCTTCCCCTGAGACAGCATGGAGAGCAGGCTAGGCTGGGTCCCCACGCCATTAGCCAACCCCCTGGGGGTCAGAGGAGACTCCACAGGAAAGTCAGCGTCCCCAAGAAGGACCAGAGGAGAGAAGAAGCTCCCGACAGCTCCTCACCCCTCAGCGGGCAGCCCAGGGAGCCCTCTCCTGTGCACGCAAATAATAGTAGAGGCAGGGTTTTCTTTTTTAAAAAATATTTATTTATTTATGTATTTATTTATTAGGCTGCATCGGGTCTTCGTTACATCATACAGGATCTTTCGTTGTGGTTTGTGGGCTTTGTTGCTCCACTTAGTTACTCTTAGGCCTGTGCGATCTTAGTTCCAAAACCAGCGGAACCCGCATCTCTAGCATTGCAGGGCAGATTCTTAACCACTGGACTACCAGGAAGTCCCTAGACACAGTTTCTATGTCCAGCTTTAGACCAGCTAATTATTAATGATTTAAGGTTGATACACAGACAACATGGTGCTCCTGACACCATTTACCATTTATTCTGTTTTACTGAAGACAAGCTCAGTAAAATACAGGGAGCTACAGTCAGTGAATCAGAGTCACACAGACCATGAGTGGCCAGTCGGGAAATATGTGTGGAAGGGTCGGGCCAACATCACAGCCCCACCCTCTCCTCCCTCCCAGGGGCCTTATCTAAGAACCCAGAAACCAAGTGTTGGTTCATATCCTTTCTTCGTGGGCATCCTCAACTAGAGGGAGATTCTAGTGTGAAAAGTCAAGGGAAATGGACAGTTAATCCTGATTACTCTGGAACTAGAGTTTCCCAGGCGGCCTCTAGTGGTAAAGAACCCACCTGGCAATACAGGAGATGTAAGAGACACAGGATCGATCACGGGGTCAGGAAAATGCCCTGGAGGAGGGTATGGCAACCCAGTCCAGTGATAGGAAAGTCCAGGCCTCCCCTCCTTAGGTAGCCGATGGACAAGCTCCTTGCACTAAGTGAACCAGAGATAATTTACTTGCTGGTTACGGGAGGTGCTGGGTGTCACTCCCACCAGAGTGAAATGGAAAGGATTCAGTTCCTCACTCCCCAGTCTGTACCTGCAGCCAGCGCAGGGCCTGACAGGCAACCGGCTCCCAGTGTCTCTTTGGAGAGGGAAGGGCGGAAGGAATAAGGACGGATGAATGATCTGTGATCTCTTCAGGCACTGGAATCTGGCTGCAGAGTCCTAGGAGGCTCTGGCCACGCCTGCCGCCTCTCTCCAGGGAGGGGACCCGTTTCATCCTCTGACCACCTGCCCCTAAAGTGCACTGGGAGCCGAGTCTCATGCTGACTGTGGGGCTGCACCACCGTGGGATGGTTTCCAGGGGTGGGGGGCAAGGGTCCTGCTTCTGGGCCGCAGTGGGGCTCTTGGACCTCTGGATGTTTGAAGTCACTTGAAACCCCTGCTTTGAAGTCGCTTGTAAATGGACATTTCTCACTCTCTGCTCTTTCCATGTCTCTCACTTTCCTCCTTCATTTCAGCCGGGACTGGCCCTGCTCTGCACAGCACCCTGCCCTTAGATTCGTGCGTGCACTCTCAGTCATGTTTGACTGTTTGCTCCTCTGTCCATGGAATTTTCCAGACAAGAATACTGGAGCCAGTTGCCATTTCCTTCTCCAGGGAATCTTCCCAACTCAGGGATCAAACTCACGTCTCTTGCGTCTCCTGCATTGGCAGGCAGGTTCTTTCCCAGCTGAGCCACTGAGGAAGCCCTTGCACCCCACACTTGTTCATTTACTTAGTCATGTCTGACTCTTTGCAACCTTATGGACTGTGGGAGCTCACCAGGCTCTTCTGTCCATAGAATTTTTTCAAGCAAGAATACTGGCAAGTGAAAGTCAAAGTGTTAGTTGCTCAGTCATATCTGACTCTTTGTGACCTGATGGGCTGTAGCCTGCCAGGTTCCTCTGTCCGTGGAACTCTCCAGGCAAGAATACTGGAGCAGGTTGCCATTTCCTTCTCCAGGGAATCTTCCCGAACTCATGTTTCTCACGTTTCCTGCATTGGCAGACAGGTTCTTTACCAGCTGAGCCACTGGGGAAGCACCCCCACCCCAAACCCTTAAGCCTTCCACAGATATTTCCCCAAATAACTGACTGCCCTGTTTCCATCCTGGCTTGTGGCCAGGCGCACCCTCCCAGGCGATAGTAAAGGACTCAGAAATCTGGGAGCAGCAGCCTCTGTGGGGCTCCAACACAAGCCACTTTCCCCAGGTCACCAGAATGAGCTTCAGCTTTGCCTTGGTCCAGGGGTCTTTCCCCTCATGGTGCCAGCCAGTGGAATCACACCCCGTGACAAGGATATGTAGCCCCCCTCTCTGATCTATTCCCTAATGTGACTCAAGCAGGAAGCCAAAGGCAGAAAGACAGGTCTGCAGTCCCCAGAGGCTCACTTCACCTCTTTGACTTGTGGCTCACAGCCTTGTCCTGATGTGACCCTTCCATTCCTCTCAGGGGTTCCCTTCGCAGGATGGGGCTGACAGACCTGTCTGGTTGCTTTACTGCCTACTTCATCGCCCACGTGTCCTCAGGATGTCACTTTTATCATAGGGTGGGATGCTCGCCAACGATGAGGGGCCCGAACCACTGTCTTTTCACTTAGCCTTGGCCCGATTCAGACAAATTTGATCACTTAGTTGTTTTCTGAGGCGGGGAGAAATAAAAAAAAAAAAAAGCATGCCACACGCCTGTGGTGGGCCCCCTTCCCGTTTGCCTGATTTGCTGTGAAAACTGGTGAGGGACCTCTTCCTCTAACTTTATTAATAGAACACGTATCATTTCTGGGCTTCCTTGCTGGCTCAGACAGTAAAGAATCTGCTTACAATACTACGGGAGACCTGGGCTCAGCCCCCCGGTTGGGAAGGTCCCCTGGAGGAGGGCATGGCAACCCACTCCAGTGTTTTTGCCTAAAGAATCCCATGGACAGAGGAGCCTGGAGGGCTGCAGTCCATGGAGTCGCAGAGAGTCGGACAAGACTGAACGACTGAGCACATATCATTTCTGCTCATTCAGATCATTCCTCCCTTTATAAAACAGAGACTCAGACTTGCCCTCTGATTCATTCTGTCCTCTTTTTCTTTAAACTTTAATGTCCATTTATTTATTTATTTGTGGCTCTGCTGGGTCTTCATTGCTGCACACGAGCCTTCTCTAGCTTCAGGGAGTGGGGGCTCTGCTTCGTTGCAGTACACAGGCTTCTCACTATGGCGGCTTCTCTTGTCGCGGGGCGTGGGCTCTAGGGTGCATGGGCTTCAGTAGTTGCAGCACCCAGGTACCAGAGTCCAGGCTCCGTAGTTGTGAAGCACGGGCTTAGTTGCCCCGTGGCATATGGGATCTTCCCGTATCAGGGATCAAACCCATGTCTCCTGCACTGGCAGGTGGGTTCTTTACCACTGAGCCACCAGGGACGTCCCTGTGTTATTTCTGCTCAAACACCCAGTTCCAGGCTGTGCTGCCCAGTCTTCTTGGGGTTTAAGGACTAGGGGAAGGCCCATCGTTACCCATCTCTAGGAAACCTTGGGAACTGAGGAGACGGTGAAGACGTGTCTCCATCAGGCACTGTAGGTCTGTGCAGCTTGAAGGGACTCAGGACCTGCACAGTCCAGGTGAGCTCCCCAGGGCCAGGCAGGCAGTCACCTGGTCAGTGAAAAACTAAAAGAGGAAGCAAGTGGTCTCAGACTCGAAGGCCTGGGATTCTGCTATCAAACTCTGATACTTGACTGATATTTGAGGAAGTCTGTGCTTCTTCCAGACATAAGAGCAGATGGCCTCACACTCTCTGAGCTCAGATGTTCATGCATTTGTCTTGTGATACACAGACTTGCCTTATTCTTTAAGGGCTCAGTCTGGCTGAGAGGAGAAAGATAGCAACCCTGATTGAAAATGCTTTTAAAGGAACCCAGTATATAAAAGGGTCAATGTTCTCTCTGTTATCTGCACAGCGGTGCTACCCAGACCCGTCATCACCAGCAACAACTCCAAGCCCTGGGAGCACAAGGACACTGTGGTGTTAACATGTGGAGCTGAGACTCAGAACACCTCCTACATGTGGTGGATCAGCAATCAGAGCCTCCCCAACAGCACCAGGCTGGAACTGTCCGAGGACAAGAGGACTCTCACTGTGTTCAATGTGACAAGGAATGACACAGGACCCTATGTGTGTGAAGCCCGGAACCCAGTGAGTGTCAGACGCAGTGACCCATTCACCCTGAATGTCCTCTGTGAGTAACCTCTGTTCCTACGTGGTCCAGGCCTCCTGGCTGAATCTACAGTGCCAGAAGCCAGGCCATACCCATCCCTCTCAGGTCCAAGTGCATGGACCCTCACCTTTGGACACCCAGGCTGGCCATGACTTCCTGTCCCAGGCCCAGCCTTGAGCCAAGACTGGGAGGGGATGGACTGCTCTGTCTTGAGAGGCTCAGGGTCACCAGCCTGTGATGGGAGAAACAGGTTAACGTCTCAGACTCAGGATGAGTGAAAATGAAGGGGTAGTTTATTGCTGGGAAACTGTAAAACAAGACTGTCCCTGGCTCAGAGAGATATTTAACTCTTCTACACAGTCCGGGAAGACTGAGTTGGGCCATAATAAATCATGTTAACAGAAAGTGAAAGCCTCCCCCACTTTATGGAAAGTCCCCTTGGCCCCAGAGATACACAGAGCTGGCAGGCCTGCCTTCACAGAAATGTAAATAAGGAATGGGACTTGATTTTTTTTTTAACTGGAGGATAATCGCTTTACAATGTTGTGCCGGTTTCTGCCATACAACAATGTGAATCAGCCATTAGTATACATAAGGTCCCCTCTTTCTTCAGTCTCCCTACCAACCCCATCCCCCACCCAGGTTGTCACAGAGCACCAGGCTGAGCTCCCTGTCTTACACAGCAAATTCCCACTAGCTAGCTAGTTTACATATTGGGGGCTGAATTTATTTCAATTTATGTATTTTTATTTACTTATTTGGCTGCACTGGGTCTTAGTTGCGGCATGTTCTAGTTGATCTTCTAGTTGTGGCACAAAAACTCTTTAGTTTCAGGATGTGGGATCTAGTTCCCGGACCAAGGATCAAACCTGGGCCTCTTGCATTGGGAGTGTGATGTCTTAGCCACTGGACCACCAGGGAAGTCCCTGAATTTTTTTATAGTCAAAGAAAACTATGGGAAAAAGTCCAGAAAAGTTAATTAAAAAAAAAAAAAAAACTCCACTTGATGATGAGGATGTTAGACATATGGGCTGAGAAGAGGGTCCCGGTGCTGATCCTACAGAGATGTCCAGGGAGACCGGTCAGGGGTCATCCCAGGGTACCTGGGGGTCAGAGAGGAGGCACAGTCCTCTCCGTACAGATCATCAATGAAGAGAGACTCCATACCTTGATCACAGACTCAGGGCCATCCTCTGGGTCACCTTTACAGAGGTCAATGGGGCCCGGGGCTGGCTGAGATCTCTGAGAGGGAGCAAGGCCCAGGCCCCTGACCCACTCTCAGCAGTCACCCCCTGTCTCTCCACAGACCCAGTGGCACAGCCCTCCCTCCAGGCCAGCAACACCACAGTCACAGAACATGAGGGCCCCGTGATCCTGACCTGCCTCACAGATGAGACTGGGATCTCCATACGCTGGCTCTTCAAAGGCCAGAGTCTCCTCCTTGCACAGAGGATGACACTGTCCTCAGACAACAGCACCCTCACCATAAACCCCGTCAGCAGACAGGACACCGGGGATTATCAGTGTGAGGTCTCCAACAGGGGTAACTCCAGCAGAAGTGACCCCCTCAGCCTGCATGTGAAATGTAAGTGACCATTTGCCTTATGCTATATCTTTCTGGGCGGATTATTCTAACAATCATGTGCAAAATGGAGAGAGGTCACGGTGGGCAGCATATCAAATGAGACCACTACAGGTCTTCCGAGATGGCTCAGTGGTAAAGAATCCACCTGCAATGCAGGAGACGAAGGTTCGATCCCTGGGTCGGGAAGATCCCCTGGAGGAGGAAGTGGCAACCCACTCCAGTATTCTTGCCTGGGAAATCCCATGGACAGAGGAGCCTGGCGGGCTACAGCCCATGGGGTTGCAAAGCGTCAGACACAACTGAGCAACTGAATACCGCACACAGTAAACAGGTGGCAGCTCAGTGTCTAAGTCAAATAACAGTTCAATCTCTAAATGAAATACAGTTTCTTCTCCTGGATTTAGCATTTTAGTGTAACTTTCACAAGATTAGTTGTTTTTTTTTTTCTCCTGTTACCATTTTTTTAACGTGAAGAATACATAAAATATATAATTTTAGCCATTTTTAAGACTGCAGCTCAGTAGCATTAAGTACATTCACATTGCCACTATCCATTTAGAACTTTTTCATCTTATTAAAAACTTTGTGCTCCTTAAACAATAACTTCTAGAAGTCCCCCACCTCAAACCCTGGCAAACACCATTCTACTTTCTTTGTCTCTATGAATTTGACTATGATAGTTATTTTGTATAAGTGGAATCATATGTTATAGCTCAGTCGCTCAGTCGTGTCCAGCTCTTTGCAACCTCGTGGACTGTAGCACACCAGGCTTCCCTGTCCTTCACCATCTCCCAGAGATTGCTTAAACTCATGTCCATTGAGTTTGATGATGCCATCCATCCACTTCATCCTCTATCATCCCCTTCTTCTCCTGCCCTCCTCCCAGCATCAGGGTCTTTTCCAATTAGTTGGCTCTTTGCATCAGATGGCCAAAGTAGTGGAATCATATAATATTATAATTATCTCTTTGGGTCTGATTTATTTCACTTATTAGCATTATGTCTTCAAGGTCCCATCCATATTATAGCATATATCTGAATTTCATTCCTTTGAAAGGCTGAAGTATATTCCCTTGTATGTATATACAACATTTTATTATTCATAAGTTGATTGTCTTTTAAATTGTTTCCACCTTTTGGCTGTTGTGAATATGCTACCATGAACATGGGTATATAAGCATCTGTTCAGTTACTGCTTTCCATCTTTTTTATTTTGGCTGCACTGGGTCTTAATGGCAGCACGCGGACTCCTCATTGTGGTGTGCGGGCTTTCTTTAGTTGCAGCGCAATGGCTTCTCTTGCTGTGGCACATGGATTCTCCTGCTGTGGCACACAGGCTTAGTTGCTCTGAAGCATCTGGGACCTTAGTTCCTTGACCAAGGATTGAGCCCATGTCCCCCGCATTAGAAGGTGGATTCTTAACCACTGGAGCCCTAGGGAAGTTCCTGCTTTCAGTCTTTTGGGCACACAACCAGAAGTGAATCACTGGATCAAATGGCGATTGTTTGTCCAACTGTTTGATGAACGGCCATGTAGTTTTCCACGCTGGTTGTACCATTTGCGTTCTCACCAGCAATGCACAAAAGTTTCCATTTTTACACATCCTTGCAAACACTTCTTGTTTCTGCTTACTTTTTTTTTTTTATCATAACCATTCTAAAGGATAAGAAGTGATATCTCACTGTGGTTTCGATTTGCATTCCCCTAATTACTGGTGGTTAGGGTTAGACAAGGAGCTGACTGTAGCTCAGATCATGAACTCCTTATTGCCAAATTCAGACTGAAATTGAAGAAAGTAGGGAAAACCACTAGATCATTCAGGTATGACCTAAATCAAATCCCTTATGATTATACAGTGGAAGTGAGAAATAGATTTAAGGGCCTAGATCTGATGGACAGAGTGCCTGATGAACTATGGACTGAGGTTCGTGACATTGTACAGGAGACAGGGATCAAGACCATCCCCATGGAAAAGAAATGCAAAAAAGCAAAATGGCTGTTTGGGGAGGCCTTACAAATAGCTGTGAAAAGAAGAGAAGCAAAAAGCAAAGGAGAAAAGGAAAGATATAAGCATCTGAATGCAGAGTTCCAAAGAATAGCAAGAAGAGATAAGAAAGCCTTCTTCAGTGACCAATGCAAAGAAATAGAGGAAAACAACAGAATGGGAAAGACTAGAGATCTCTTCAAGAAAATTAGAGATACCAAGGGAACATTTCATGCAAAGATGGGCTCAATAAAGGACAGAAATGGTATGGACCTAACAGAAGCAGAAGATATTAAGAAGAGATGGCAAGAATACACAGAAGAACTGTACAAAAAGATCTTCACGACCCAGATAATCACGATGGTGTGATCACTGACCTAGAGCCAGACATCCTGGAATGTGAAGTCAAATGGGCCTTAGAAAGCATCACTACGAACAAAGCTAGTGGAGGTGACAGAATTCCAGTTGACCTATTTCAAATCCTGAAAGATGATGCTGTGAAAGTGCTGCACTCAATATGCCAGCAAATTTGGAAAACTCAGCAGTGGCCACAGGACTGGAAAAGGTCAGTTTTCATTCCAATCCTAAAGAAAGGCAATGCCAAAGAATGCTCAAACTACCGTACAATTGCACTCATCTCACACGCTAGTAAAGTAATGCTCAAAATTCTCCAAGCCAGGCTTCAGCAATATGTGAACCACAAACTTCCTGATGTTCGAGCTGGTTTTAGAAAAGACAGAGGAACCAGAGATCAAATTTCCAACGTCTGCTGGATCATGGAAAAAGCAAGAGAGTTCCAGAAAAGCATCTATTTCTGCTTTGTTGACTATGCCAAAGCCTTTGACTGTGTGGATCACAATAAACTGTGGGAAATTCTGAAAGAGATGGGAATACCAGACCACCTGACCTGCCTCCTAAGAAATTTGTATGCAGGTCAGGAAGCAACAGTTAGAACTGGACATGGAACAACAGACTGGTTCCAAGTAGGAAAAGGAGTACATCAAGGCTGTATATTGTCACCCTGCTTATTTAACTTATATGCAGAGTACATCATGAGAAATGCTGGAGTGGAAGAAACACAAGCTGGAATCAAGATTGCCGGGAGAAATATCAATAACCTCAGATATACAGATGACACCACCCTTATGGCATAAAGTGAAAAGGAACTAAAAAGCCTCGTGATGAAAGTGAAAGAGGGGAGTGAAAAAGTTGGCTTAAAGCTCAACATTCAGAAAACGAAGATCATGGCATCCGGTCCCATCACTTCATGGGAAATAGATGGGGAAACAGTGGAAACAGTGTCAGACTTTACTTTTTTGAGCTCCAAAATCACTGCAGATGGTGAATGCAACCATGAAATGAAAAGACGCTTACTCCTTGGAAGGAAAGTTATGACCAACCTAGATAGCATATTCAAAAGCAGAGACATTACCTTGCCAACAAAGGTTCATCTAGTCAAGGCTAGAGCTGGACTGTGAAGAAGGCTGAGCACCGAAGAATTGATGCTTTTGAACTGTGGTGTTGGAGAAGACTCTTGAGAGTCCCTTGGACTGCAAAGAGATCCAACCAGTCCATTCTGAAGGAGATCAGCCCTGGGATTTCTTTGGAAGGAATGATGCTAAAGCTGAAACTCCAGTACTTTGGCCACCTCATGCGAAGAGTTGATTCATTGGAAAAGACTCTTATGCTGGGAGGGATTGGGGGCAGGAGGAGAAGGGGACGATAGAGGATGAGATGGCTGGATGGCATCACTGACTCAACGGACGTGAGTCTGAGTGAACTCCGGGAGTTGGTGACGGACAGGGAGGCCTGGCGTGCTGCGATTCATGGGGTTGCAAAGAGTCGGACATGACTTAGCGACTGAACTGAACTGAACTGAATTACTGGTGAGGATTCCCTGGTGGTTCACAGGGTAAAGCGTCTGCCTGCAATGCAGGAGACCGGGGTTAAATCCCTGGGTCGGGAAGATACCCTGTAGAAGAAAATGGCAACCCACTCCAGTATTCTTGCCTGGAGAATCCCATGGACAGAGGAGCCTGGTAGGCTACAGTCCACGGGGTCGCAAAGAATCGGTGTTGAGCATCTTTTCATGTGCTTGTTGGCCGTTTGTCTTTTTTTTTTTTTTTAATTTATTGGAGTATATTTTACAATGCCGTGTCAGTTTCAGGTGTATAGTAAAGTGATTCAGTTATACATATGCATATATACATTCTTTTTCAGACTCTTTAGCCATATGGATTATTACAGAATATTGAGTAGAGCTCCCCATGCTGTAGAGTAGGTCCTTGTTGGTTATCTATTTTATATATAGTAGTATGTATAGGGAGAAGTCAATGGCACCCCACTCCGGTACTCTTGCCTGGAAAACCAAATGGATGGAGGAGCCTGGTGGGCTGCAGTCCACGGGGTCACTAAGAGTCGGACACGACTGAGTGACTTCACTTTCACTTTTCACTTTCATGCACTGGAGAAGGAAATGGCAACCCACTCCAGTGTTCTTGCCTGGAGAATCCCAGGGACAGGGGAGCCTGGTGGGCTGCCATCTATGGGGTCGCACAGAGTCAGACATGACTGAAGTGCCTTAGCAGTAGCAGCAGCAGTATGTATATGTTAACCCCATGCTCCTCATTTATTCCCACACACACACATTTCCCCTTTGGTAACCATAGGTTTGTCTTCTAAATATGCTGAGTCTGTTTGAGTTTTGTAAATAAGTTCATTTGTATCACTTTTTAAAATTAGATTCCATTTATGAGTGATAGTATATATTTGTCTTTCTCTGTCCAACTTAGTTCACTTAGTATGAGACTCTAGGTCCATCCATGTTTTTACAAATGGGATTATTTCATTCTCTTAATATCTGAGTAATATTCCATGGTACATGTATATACCACATCTTCTTTATCCATTCCTCTTGTTTACATCTTCCTTAATTTCTTCCAGTAGTGTTTATTTATAATTCCTAAATGTATAAATCTTTCACCTTCCTTGTTAATTCCTAAGTATTTTGTTCTTTTTGATATTATTTTTAATATCAAAATAGAATAAAATTTTCTTAACTTCCTTTTTGAATATTTTATTGTATATAAAAGCAACTGATCTTTACATGTTAATTTAGTATCCTTCAACTTTGATTAATTTGGTTTTTTTCCTAACAGTTTTCTGGGAAATCTTTATCATTTTCTACGTATAAGGTCATGTCATCTCCAAACAGAAATAATTTTATTCTTCTTTTGCAATTTGGATGTCTTTTAGTTCTTTTTCTTGCCTAATCGCTCTGGCTAGTATGTCCAATACTATTTTGAATAGAATTGGAAAAAGTAGGCATTGTTGTCATGCTCCTGATCTCAGAAAATAAATTTTCACTCTTTCACCATTTAGGATGATGTTAGCTGTGGGGTTTTTATATATGGCCTTTGTTATGTTGAGTTGGTTTCCTTTTTTTCCCAGTTTTGAGTGTTGTATCATAAAAGGTTAGTTTTTTGTCCAATGATTTTATTTATTTAACCTCCTTACTTTATATGTCTAGTCATATATTCTATTTCTTTATGATTACATCTTGGTACCTCTCATGTTCCCAGGAATTTGTTCATTTCACAGAAGTTATCCAATTTGTTGGCATAGGATTATTCCTAGTACTCTTATACTTTATATTATTTTTGTAGAATTAGTAGTAATGATTCCACATTCATTTCTGATTTTAAAAATTTGAATCTTCTCTTTTTTTCTTAGTCAATCTAGTTAAAGATTTGTCAATTTTGTTAATCTTTTTGAAAAACAAAATACTGGTTTTACTGATTCTATCTACTGTTTCTCCATCCTCTAATTTATTTATCTCCATTCTGCTAGCTTTGGGTTTAGCTTTTTTTCTTGTCCGTTAAGTTGTAAATTTAGGTTGTTGATTTGAGATCTTTTTTTAATATAAGCATTTACAATTATAAATTCTTGCACAAGATTCTTAACTTCTCTGAGCCTCAGATTCCTCAAGTGAGAACTGCATTAAAAGAACCTTCTTTATGGCATTTTTTCACAGATTTAATGTAATACTCAACTAATATTAGCAAAATACCCCCACAGGGAAAATTTTCCAAAAATTTAGCTGCTATAATTATTACTATTATCATCATTGTTGCTGCTATTTAGTTACTAAGTCCTGTCCAACTCTTTGAGGCCCCATGGACTATAGCTTGCCAGCCTCCACTGTCCATGGGATTTCCCAGGCAAGAATACTGGAGTGGGTTGCCATTTCCTTCTCCAGGGATCTTCTCGACTTCATTGCTGCTGCTGCTGCGTCGCTTCAGTCATGTCCGACTCTGTGCGACCCCAGAGACGGCAGCCCACCAGGCTTCCCGTCCCTGGGATTCTCCAGGCAAGAACACTGGAGTGGGTTGCCATTTCCTTCTCCAATGCATGAAAGTGAAAAGTGAAAGTGAAGTCGCTGAGTTGTGTCCAACTCTAGCGACCCCATGGACTGCAGCCTACCAGGCTCCTCTGTCCATGGGATTTTCTAGGCAAAAGTACTGGAGTGGGGTGCCATTGCCTTCTCCGCTCGACTTCATTAGGCTATATAAAGTCAGGTATTTCTAGGACTACTTGACTTTAGATCCACATCTCATTAGCCATATGGCTTTAGGTTTTCCACCATTGTAAACCTCAGATTTTCCATCTATAAAATGGAAATAATGTCTATCTGACAGGGTTATTATATGAATCAAATAAGATATTTGAGAAATATATAGCACAGGGCCTGGCACAGAGTATGTACATCATAACAATAGCTAACATTAGCATTAATTTTCAGTCTTGAGTTGAACGGTGAGGACCACTGAAGTAAAAAAGAAGAGAACAAAAGGTGTTATATATTTGGGGAAGGAAAGCATAAAGATCCACAGAAACATGTTACTTACTGAATATGGAAGAGAGGAAACACGGGGGCTGAGTACAAGGTTTCATGTCTAGTATCATAGTTTTCATTCCGTGAGATGCAGCCAAGATAGGATTAGACATCTAAAACATTCATTGCGGCAAATGCCTATGAAGGAAAGTGAGGCAGGAGTGGGAGGAGCCTGGGAGGGTCCTCAGACCAGGATGCACGTTGGATCCTTAGGAAGGAGGAAGTTTCAGGCTGCAGTGCAGTTCTAAGAGAATATCTGCAAAGCTGGCAAGGAGCCCTTGAATTAAAAGTCACCCATCACACAAAAAATTTATTTCTCACAGAATTGGGATTGAGTTCATATTCCTGCTGGAAACCTGTGTGAAGGATGGTCTCTGTGCAAAGGGGTAGTGAATTCAGAGGGCCTTCCATCAATTAAGTCCCCACCATAAGACACCTCCTATGGCTCAGATAGTAAAGTATCCGCCTGCAATGTAGGAGACCTGGGTTCAATCCCTGGGTCGGGAAGATCCCCAGGAGAAAGAAATGGCAACCCACTCCAGTACTCTTGCCTGGGAAATCCCATGGACAGAAGAGCCTGGCAGGCTACATGGGGTCACAATGAGTCAGACATGACTGAGGAACTAACACTTTCATAAGACACCTAACAGGTGCATATTCATGGCACCCATACCTGGTACCCAGATAAAGATGTAACCATGAAAAGATGGAAAGTTATAACATACAAAAATAACCATCATCAGTCCTTCTCACATTTCCAAAGACTTCAAAAATATGAGTGCAGAAAAGCCAGGTTGGAATTGAGGAACGTGGTCACCAACCTAGAAATACAATCAGAGAGGGAAAAATCACAAGGATATAGTCAGTTAGTCACCTCACAACAACCTTCCACAGAAAGTTTATACCTTGAAGGAACAAGTAGAGACTATTTCATATTGAGTTATTTCCCAGAGCCCCTCTCACTGTAAAATAGTGTTGACTTCATTTGTTCATTCTCCTCTTTTCTTTCCACAACAGATCAATCGACACCAGAAAGCTCCTCTGACCTCTCAGCTGGTGCCATTGTCGGTATCGTGATTGGAGCCGTGGCTGGGGTGGCTCTGATAGGAGCCCTGGTGTATTTTGTCATGAGTACTAGAGGGTATGCCGCCTTTGCTCTTGTCCCGCATTCTCCAAGGCTGACTGCCCTGCTTGGGAGAGGGAAGGAGACTTTGTCTCTGTCTCTGGCCTAGGTCTGCTTCTCAGTCTTCCTGCTTCTCGGCACTGATTCTTATGGGTCTCCTCTTCCCTGGTCTTCATGTTTACTGTACCCCCCTCTCTCTTGGACATGGCTATTCCCACCTCCATCTGGTTTAGAGGGGGCAGAGCCAACTGTGTTCCTCTGTCCCAGGCAGGGAAACCAAGGTCCAAGAAGGAAAACTAATGAGGACACGAAAGGAGGAGCAGGAGGAAGGGAGTCCTGAGCTCTGTCGACCACAAGAGCAGGAGGAGGGAGGGATAGGACTGGAAGAGAACCTAAGAAAAGCAGGAACAACCCAAGGCCTCCTGGGCAAGAAATAAAGTGAGAAATAACCAGCATCTACCTACGAAAGGGAAAAGATGTCCGGGTAGAAATAGAAGCAGTTGAGATGAATGACCATAGATGTTCTGAAGAGCCAATAAACCTGAGAGGAGTAAACATGAGAAGGGGTAATGGGTAGATCGAAGATGGAGGTCCTAGGAGGAAAGAGGACCAATCAAGGTAAAAATGAACATGGAGGAGCCCCGAGGAATCATGCCGACATTGCGCTTCCTAATTCAAGGAGCAAAGATCCTGTGCCTGGGAATAGTAGTCACTATGTCTGATATTTATTTAGGGCAAGTGACCAGCGAGATCTCACAGAGCACAAATCCTCAGATCACAACCACAGTAAGTAGAGCCACTCACTCAGTGAGAGCTGGTTTGTTCCACCATGTGCCCTGACCAACCAGGGAATCCCTACCTTCTGAAATATGAGAGGTGATCTCAGTCCCCACCCTCAGTCTGGCACAGGTCCTCACACCCTTCCTAGTCATGTAAGAGTCCCCGGAGACATGGCCCCACCAAGGCCACAGAAGCCAGGCAGCCGTGAGATGGCCAGGCTTCCAGGAGCCCTTTCCTCATCCTGCCTCCTTCCCCCTCCTGCCTCTGTTATGGATGTGGGCATCTCCTCTGGTGAGACTTTCCCTGCCTCTGGTGCTCTGGGTGCTGTGGGCTTCAGCCCCTCCTGCCTCTGGAGCCTGCTGCCGAGACACATACCTGTGAGACACACCTGGGCAAAACTCAGGCTTTGTGAAGTGGCAGAAATCTTCAGAAGTGCACTGAGGCCTCCCCTCAACCCCCTCACCCTGCCCCACCACCACCTCGGTCTAATGCACTGGGGTCTGGACCACAGACTGAGGGAAGCGAAATCCTTAAGTCTTAATCATGGGCCCCCAACCCTCCCACCACCTGCCACCTCCTTCAGCTAGAAGTCACATCAGCTTAGGAACAGCCTGTTCTGAGGCCTTAAGGCAACTCTGCATTTTCATCGGTTGATGACTCTCCTTCATTTCCCCAGGTCAAGGTCATTCTGACAGTTCACCTGGAAAGGTAAGCACAGCCAGTTTCACTGACTCCTTTTCTCATGGAAATATCTCTGTGTAGAATGGGTTAGTCTTGTAGACACAAATGTGAAATCAAGTTTGGGTCAAAGTTCCTCACTGCAGCAACAAAGAAGCATTACTCCCCCAAGTCCACCTCACTGGACTCGATCCCGGCTGGGACCATGGACCAGTAACTTAACCTCGTAGAGCCTCAGCTGAGTCCTCTGTAAAATGGGTGTGCTGCCTACCTCACAGAGGAGGTCAAGGAATTAAATGACATAACAAAGATAAAGCACTCAGCACAGTGGCCGGAACAAGAAAGGCACTAGATCATTCTCCGTCTTCTGCCTCCAGTCTGACTCTGCTCTTACTGACAAATGATCATTTCCAATCTTAGAGACCTGAGGTCTTGATTCCTTTACCTTCTAATACTTTTACTGAATTTTTCTCATCTTAATCTTCAGCAAAATACACAGATAAACTGAAAAATGCTTCAATCATAAGTATTGGGTTGACCAAAGTTTGTTCAAGTTTTTTTGTGAGATCTTATGGAAAAACCTGAATGAGCTTTTTGACCAACTTAATAATTTTAACAGTAAGTTTCCACAAGTTGTTCATATCTATGTAAACAGTACCCAATCGTTTTTAAAAATCAACCCCCCTCAACATATATACATACACACACACGTACACACATAACGCTCCAGTTACTTTCCTCTGAAGAGTAAGGACTATCTTCACTTCCAAGGCATTAGATTACTTTTACCTGATTATGTGCTTATATAACTGAAAAACACACTGTGTACATGGGTCTGGCTTCTTTCATTCAAAATTGTTTTGCAAGATTCATTCATATGGTTATGTGCCTTTATTGTCTATTTACTCTTATTGCGGTGCCATCGTATTCCATTGTAGAATTCCATAATCCTAATGGTCTAATGATTATTCAATAGGCTGTTACTAAGCAGAGAAAGTAGGTAATAAAAGCCCTTTTCTGAAGCTAAAAGTTTCAAAGTGGTAAGAGCATGGGGTGCTGAGTCACCCTGGACAAGGTCGGGGTCTGGCCTATGATGCTGATTTAACTGACTGCTGCTCATGCCTTTCAGGTTGATGAAATTGAATATTCCTCCCTGAACTTCAATGCCCAGGAATTAAAAAATAAAGCAACTTCAACCTCCCCATCTCCAACAAATACAGAAACAATTTATTCAGAAGTGAAAAAATAGTAATGGAACCTGTCCTGCTTGTTGCACTGTTGACTTCTTCCGAACTTCTCATCCCCATCCCCAGGAGAGCCCTCTGCCCTCAGGGAAAATGAGAAGAGAGTCTCCCCCAGCCCCTTCAACCCTTAATGAAGCTCCTCCAGGCTGCCTGGTCACAGCCCCTTCCTTCAGTGTCAGTAGCTGAAAAGGCACATCCACGAAGAGGTCTGTAGGAAACCAAAACTTCCTGGTCATTGAAATCTAGCAAAGCGGACCTTGGGAGAAAGTTGCCAGAACCTCTGCTCCTCCCCATTTGCTGACCTAGATCTGTTGTAAACTTGTGTATTCAGAACACATTCATTCCTTCCCACCTCAGTCCTGTCCTATTGGAGTCTAACTTGAATTTGCCATAACCTGGAGAATTATTTCTTATCCACTGAAATGCCTGTGCCAGAAAAGAAGAGCAAGGAGAAGGAAAAGGAAGAGCTTCTGCACTCTGAAGCCCAGTGTGAACCCACCATTCACAGGAAGACACATACATGACCAGCTCTGAGCTGGAAAGTTCTACACCTTTGTCCACTTTCAGGGTTGTCTACCTGCAGGATCAGGGACTAAGCAACTTACTACTTAGCTAGAATACCATCTAAACCTTTGAAAGCATGCCTTCAGAGAACCCACTAGAAGCAACTAGAAAACAACTTCTCAGCGTTCATAAGTGTATCTTGATGGAAAATGCAAAAAAAAAAAAATGCACATACTGTTTTAATAATGCTATAAGCTTTATTCAAGGCAAGGCCCGGAGAGGGAGGGGTCATCAGTTTATGGGGCAGTCAGCTCTTACCAGATACAATCTGCTGGGATTGGGGAAAGGACTCAGAAAATTACCCTGCAGAGATTATTTAAATAATGGTCAAAGAATGTACAATTTGGGGGTATTGGTTGCTTTTTCCCTTCCTTCTGAGACATTCTGCCATTTTAATTTTGTAACTGCTTGTTTATGTGAAAGGGGTTCTGTTTAATTTGCTGCATAAGCCAATCTGACCACTTTAGGGGGAAGAACCTACCAAAGCCCCTCATGTCCCTCTGACCACGAGCTCCCCAAGCCTTTCGTGTCAGGGGCACAGCCGGAAATGGGTCTCACTCCGTTTCTAGACATCTCAGGCCAGTCATCAACCCCCTTCTCTTCCGTGTTCCCACCTGTGCCTGTTCAGTCCATCTGCCCCGCTTACCTTCTCAGGATGCCTTCTTGAGAAGCAGGAGCACCCTGAAGGGAGCACGGCCCCTTGCACTGTTAGCGCTGTTTACAGTCCAGGAAGCCGCAGTGGTGCACATGCTCCTTAGGACATAAGGTGCAGATTCTGATTCAGTCCTGGGTTTCTTGAAGAGCCTCTGGAATTCTTCCCCCATGGGGTGCATGGGACGCATAGGAAGGGAGGGCGGGAGGAGGAGAGGTGCGCCTGCTCTCCGCCAGCCTTCTGCACAGACGGGGCCTCCTTGGGCTGCCGAGAGAAAGGCTTTATTCCACCTTCATGATGAACCTCCTGCTGTGTGGAACTGGCCCGCCAGAGAGGGGTGGCTGGGACTGCTCTGTACTCAGATAACTCTTTCAAGGTTTTCTCACCCTGATACAGACTGTGTACACCTCCCCTCATGCAAGCACTTCTGTGTAATTTAATTTTGCCTGGCTAAGGCCACTTCTGAATGATTTGTAAAAATTGCTCTATATTTATAATAAATATTGTATATCAGATATCAACACGCTGCCTCGCAGTTGGTACTGCTTTCTGCATTGCCTTCTTTACAGGCGGAAGAAATAGAATTGCTCAACAGGGAGTCAGAGTGAGCCTGTTTCTAAGTCCAGAGGTATTTGATCCTGGGATCTGAGAGCTCGATAAATTCATGTGCACACCTGCTGAGAAAGTGAGTCCACCTAGAGCCACAGGTCACCGCTGCAACCTGCCTGGAAGGACCTACCTGTCTTCCTCTGAGGAGAGAAGGAGAAAAGCAGAGAAGATGATTTCACGAGTAAAAGGTCTGCTGGGCTCTTCACTAGGGACACACTGCACTGCCCACGCAGATGGCTCCAGTGCACCCCATGCCTGATCCAGCGTTCACTCCCACAGTCTCCATGGGCTCAGGTGTATAGAAATCTCTCCAGCACGTCCCGCCTCCTTGTTCCCTGTCCCTTTGTCTGCCCCTCAGAGAGTCAGAGCTCTTCCAATCAGGATAACCTTCCTTTATTAATTCCACCAAGAATTAGCCTGTCTTCTCATTTCTCCTTCACTTCCAAGCAATTGGAACATGTGCTGTCCTTCCCCTCCTCACCCCCTGATTTCCCCTGGCCCTCTGCTGTGGTGCCTTGTTCCCAAGACCACTGAAAGCAGCACTAAAATCAGTACCCAGGGGGCTTCCCTGGCGGTAAAGAATCCACCTTCCACTGCAGGGGCCACTGGTTGATTCCCTGGTCCAAGAAGATCCCACATGCCGTGGAGCAACTAAGTCCATCTGCCTCAACTACTGAGCCTGTGCTCTGCAACAAGAGAAGCCACTGCAATGAGAAGCCCACCCACCACAACTAGAGACAGCCCTCACTCTCCCCAACTAGAGAAAAGCCCGTGAAGCAATGAAGATCAGCCAAAAATAAGTAAATAAATAAATACTTTATTATTTTTTTTAATTGGCAGTAGTAATTGATGGCCTTGGACTTCCCAGGTCGTGCTAGTTGTATAAAGAACCCAACCACCAATGCAGGACATGTAAGAGACAAGGGTTTGATCCCTGGGTCGGGAAGATCCCCTGGAGGAGGATATGACAACCCACTCCAGTGTTCTTGCCTAGAGAATCCTATGGACAGAAGAGCCTGGTGGGCTACTGTTCATAGGGTCCCAAAGAGGCAGACATGACTGAAGCAACTCAGCACACATGCACGCATGCACTCAATGGTGTGAGAATTCGCCTTAGAGGGTAGAATCAATTTCAAAGGTGCACATGAGGGCTCTTGGGGGTAATGGAAACATTCTACATCTCAATTCAGGTGATGATCACATGGGCGTGTGCAGTTACCACTTAAGATCTGTGTGCTTTCTCATGGATTTTAATTTTATTTGAATTTTAAAAAATAAACAAAGGAGCAGTTTATTCAACCTATCAGGTACAAAGCATCTGTATTCATTTTCTACTTTTGCCACACTACAACAAATTTAGTGACTTAAAACACCCATTCTCTAGCTCACAAAATTCAGGTCCTTGAAGTTATAAGCCTGAGGTCCCCATCGCCCTATTACAAACACTCACAGCTCCTAGAGGACCGTCTCAGGTCCTAGGCATGAGGCTCCCTCTATCTCAGCAATGGAGAATATCTCTTAAATTCAATTCTTCTTTTTTAAAAATTTTCATTTATCTGGCTCCACTGGGTCTTCATTGCTGTGGAGGCTTTTCTCTAGTTGCGGCAAAGGGGGCTACCCTCCAGTTGCAGTCCAGCTTCTCTTTTTGCAGAGCACAGGCTCTAGAGCATTTGGGCCTCAGCACTTGAGGTGCGTAGGCTCAGTAGTTGCGGTTTCCTGGCTCTAGAGCACAGGTTCAACACTTGTAGCACACAGGTTTAGCTGCCCCACATGTGGCATGTGGGATTTTCCCAGACCGGGGGTCAAACACGTGTGTCCTGGATTGGCAGGCAGATTCTTTATCATTGAGTCACTAGGGAAGACCCTCTAATCCCTCTTATATTTCCAATTCTGAGACCAGCTAAGAAAAAAACAGTTGTTTTTCAAAGTGCTCCTGTGATTACATTAAGCCCACTTAGATCACATCTCTTTTTGTTAAAGTCAACTGATGAGTAACCGTATTTACTGTACGTCTGCAAAATCCCTTTTGCCATGTAACATAACAATCACCCACACAATTACGCATCACATATTCACAGTCCAGGGATTAGGAGTAAGTCTTGAGGTTCCATCCTAGAATGTTGCCTACAATAGCACCATATGGAAGCTGTTCTTATTCTCAGGGAGCTCCTTCAGGGTCTCTGTTCTATAGAAACAACAAAAAAAGCCAAATGTGTTTGGTCCAAAGTCAAGTTGATATTATAAGACACTGAAGACAAAAAACAGAGATAAGAAAGCAAGGGCCCCTTCCCTGCGGCTGGTAAGTCACTTCAGTCGTGTCCGACTCTGTGCGACCCCATGGACTGCAGCCTACCAGGCTCCTCCGCCCATGGGATTTTCCAGGCAAGAGTACTGGAGTGGAGTGCCGTTGCCTTCTCCGAGCACCAAAGTTAACTCCTAGCTAAAGTCATCAGAAACCAAAAGCCACCTCAACAAACCAACCAAAAGCGACAGTAGGGCTGCACTATATTCAACCATGAGGTGTTACAGACTTCTGATGATTCATTCGTTCACCATCATTTACTGAGGATTTACTATATGACAAGCACGAAGTCACTTGCTGAGAACAATGTGATAATTACAAAATAAAACCCTTATTTGGATTGTTATTCAAAAAATTCTACTAAAAAAAAAGAAAAAGCAGGGGAGACACAAAAATACATGAGTAACAAAAATGGGCAAGGAAGGAAAGGGGGAAATGAGGTAATTGCAGAAATTTGAATACTGAAAACTTTATGGCACTCAGGAAGCATGACTTCTTACTGTGACAATGGTATTGTGATTGTGTTTTTCAAAGAGCCCTTACATTTTAGTAATACAACTGAAATATTTACAGATGCAATGATTTGATATCTAGGATCTGCTTCAAAACAATCCAGACTTGGAAGCTAGTGGGAAGTTGCTGTATAACACAGGGAGCTTAGTCTGGTACTCTTTGAAGACCAAGAGGGGTGGGTGGGATGGGGGCAAGTTGGGAGAGAGGCTCAATAGGGAGGGGATATATGTATACTTAGGTGGCTCGGGGTAAAGAATCTGACTGTCAATTCAGGAGCCACAAGAGATGCAGGTTCAAGTTCAATCCCTGGGTCGGGAAGATCCCCTGGAGGAGGAAATAGCAACCTGCTCCAGGATTCTTGCTGGGATAATCCCATGGACAGAGAAGCCTGGTAAGCTACAGTGGATGGGGTCCCAAAACGACCGAGTGGCTAAAAGCACATACACACACGCGCACAGCTGATTCACACTGTCATGTGGCAAAAGCCAACATAACCATGTAAAGCAATTACCCTCCAATTAAAAATAAATTAAAAAAATAAAGCATTCCAGGTTGGAGAGGGGAGTATAGAAACAACAAGATTGGCCACAAAATAATTGCTGAAATTACGTGATGAGTACATGTAGATTCTCTGTATCATTAGCTTTACTTTTGCATCTATTTGACATTTTTAAGACAAAAAAGCCCTTGCTCTCCAGAAGCTTATAACACAAGAGCAGATATTCCAACAAATATATTGCTAAGTAATTTAACAAAATATACAAAAATGCTAGCCCAGTTCTGAGGATACCCAGAACATAAACTCTTCAAACATAGTCTCATCACTGAGGAGATCCTGAAGACATTAGTACAATCAGCTCACATCTCACTGGGGTTTGGTGCTCAGAAACTTTTGGGGAGGAGAGGGAGTCACAATGGGCAGGGAGCCCAGCTTTAGGTTGTTATTTGCTGTGCAAACTGATTTCTTTTTCCTCCATTAGCAGACATCTTCATTTTCACCCCCCAAGAACAGTGAGGAAGAGAAGAAGAGACTGTGAAGAGCCAGAGCCTGAGACCTGAGAAGATACAAGACCACAATGGACACAGACTCTAAGGTGAAGTGTGAAGCTCAGAGGCAGGTCTCTCTGGAATCAAAGCTGTCTGGACAAAGTGCCCTCTGCCCTGAGCGGTGATGTGGGGCTGGAGCACAGTCCTGGTCCCCAACAAGTAGGAAGTGCTGGTAGGACATTAACTAACCACCCAGAGGCAGAAGGAAAGGGAGCCTCAGAAGGGCCCCTCTCTACGGTTCTCCCCGTTACGCCTGAGAGTTAGGCAATTCAAGGTTGTGATCCAGCCCTAGGATTTGATGGTTCTTTTCTGTTATAAAGGTGGGTGAGGAATCACAGAGCAGAAATGGGACACAGGAAAGGACAGACTAAAAAGAACTGTTTAAGCATGCTTTGTTTAAAGGTCAAGGCTTTTTGAGCCTGGCCAACTTCCCTTCCCTGCTGGGCTCTCTATGACCATAAGCCTTGCTCTGTACTTTGAGCCCCACTGAACCCAGAACTCTTCTTGCTTGGGGACTAGAGCAACACATTAAAAAGAGAACTGGAAACAGGAAGACAAATGAGAAAAGCAGAGTGGCAAGACTCCTGAAATACTCAGTGTGGTTACAAGGAAGTGAAACTGGCCTTTCAGCAGCTCAACATAATAAGTGACTGAAATATTTGAGTAATGACAGAACTTCTGGAATAAATAGGTAATCAGCTAGGAACGCTACTTTTTTTTCCTGCTTTTGTTTTTTTTTTTTTTTTAATTGGAGGATAATTGCTTAACAATGTTGTGTTGGTTTCTGCCATACAAAACACCACGAATCAGTCACAAGTATACATAAACTCCCTCCCTTTTTGAGCCTCCCTCCCAGCCGCTCCGCATCCTCCCACTTTTCTAGGTCATCACAGAGCCAACTTTCCGATGCTCTACGGCAGCTTCCCACCAGCTCTCTATTTTACACATGCTGGTGTGTATATATTAATACTACTCTTTCAATTCGTCCCACCATCCTTCCCCCACTGTGCCCACAAGTCCCTTCTCAACATCTGTGTCTCTATTCCTGCCCTGCAAACAGGTTTATCAGTACCTTTTTCTAGATTACATACATATGCCTTAATAGGACAACTACTTTTAAGGTGCCCATACTTATTTGGATTGGACATACTTGTAAAAGGAATCCTAAAACTCACTTCAGTCTCGTAACTTTGTCTTTAACTTATTATGCACAGGACTGAAAAAAACAGATGCAACCAGGAGTTTGAGGAGAAAAGAAAAACTGGGGTGGAGGCGGGAGGGAAGAAGTATAGATGGTGGCAGAGATGTGTGGATAAGAAAAAAGAAGCCCCAAAGGCATACAAATACAAAGGAATACAAAGGAATACAGTAAATTTCGGAGATGAAAGCACTGTGCTAATTGCAACTAAAATCAGCAAATCGCCCCCTTTCCCAGCTGGAGCTTTTCTGGGTAATATTGTCGCCCACCTCTGTCACCATGGTCCACAGTAAAGTGAAATGGGAGTGGAAATGGGCTTCAGAAACAGACACTAAAGGCTTCCACTTCCACTTAAACCCAAGAAGGGCTTTATTACCCTACGTTGAGATATTAGACTTTGTGCATTTGGGGGGATAGTTTACATTAGTAAAGAAATTCGCTTACATCAGTTCTTCAGTTGCTGAAGAATTCCCTGTTGGTCCAGTGGTTGGGAATCTGCCTGCCAATGCAGGGGACATGGGTTCAACCCCTGGTCCGGGAAGACTCCGCATGCTGAGGAGCAAGCAAGCCTGTGTGCCACAACTACCGAGCCTGTGCTCTAGAGCCTGCACTGCCCAGCAAGAGAAGCCACCACGATGAGAAGCCCATTCATTGCAACGAGAGTAGCTCCTGCTCGCCGCAACTAGAAAAAGCCCATGCAGCAACAAAGACCGAGCACGAAAATAAATAAATCTAAAAAAAAAGAAAAACCAGAAACAAAGACATAGTTTTTATCCTGAAGCTGCTTTTAGAAGAGAGTGGGTAAATATGTACTCAGAAAAAGAACAAGGCATAAAGACAATGCAACAGGTGCCATTAAAGTTGAAAAAAGCAAGGCTATGGGATGACCACAGGACCTCCACCTGTTTTCTAGAGTTGCTGTTTCAACCACTCTAATGGTGCCGGGCTTCCCTGGTGACTCTGTGGTAAAGAATCCGCCTGCCAATGAGGAAGACGCAGGTTCGATCCCTGGGTTGGAAAGATCCCCTGGAGGAGGGCGTGGCGACCCACTCCAGTATTCTTGCCTGGAGAATCCCATGGACAGAAGAGCCTAATGGGCTACAGTCCTTGGAGTCATAAAGATTCAGACACAACTGAGGCAATGTGTCTAGGCAAGAATGAATAATTTCTACTTAGTTCAGCCAAGTCTGGACTAACCTTTCAGCAGGAGCTAACAACAGGAACAAGAAAAGTACAAGAGATTTTTTTTTTTTTTTTATCTTAAAAGATAAAAACAGTCAGCCAAGTATAACTGAAGCCTAGCCAGAGATTTCTCACTGGATGCCTCTGACCTTGTTTGAACTTCCTTGGAAAACAGATCTGGCTCCCGACTAGTTCCGAGGGATTAGCCCAACTTAATTTGCCCTCCCTTTCATTAACCCCAGCGATGCTGAACTTGCAGGTCCTGATAGCCTTGGGAGGAGAGCCACCCTCTCTGTTTTCTGCACTCCTCTCCTGAACTTGAGCCTCTCCTGAACTTGAGCCTTATCTGAACACACCTGGCAATCGACATGAATTTGAGCAAACTCCTGGAGATAGTGGAGGACAGAGGAGCCTGGCATGCTGCAGTCCATGGGGTCACAAAGAGTTTGACACAACTTACTGACTGAACAACAACAACAGAACCTACTTGGCAGCAGCTTCCTTTGCTCTACCTCTAAATCACTCTAATTTTGAGGCCCTGGAATGTCTTCTGCTGCCTAAAACACACATTTTCTCTTTTTTAATTAAAAAAAAAAAACTTGGTGGGACTTTTTGCATACGGTGGGAGAAGGGGAGGGTGGGATGATTTGAGAGAATAGGATTGAAACATACACATTACTGTACATAAAACAGATAGCCAGTGGGAGTTTGATGTGTGACTCAGGGAATCCAAGGCTGGTGCTCTGCGACAACCTGGAGGGACAGGGTAGGGAGGGAGATTGGAGAGGGGTTCAGGAGGGAGGGGACACATGTGTACCTATGGCTGAATGATGTTGATGTATGGCAGAGGCCATCATAGTACTATAAAGTAATTATCCTCCAATTAAATAAATACATTTTAAAACCTCTGTGGAATATATGCCTTAGCCTGATCTTTGTCAAGGACACCCCTTTAGGGTGTTTTACTATTTTCACCAAGATCAGGGCCAGGCTCCAACGACAGGCTCAGCTTTCAGAGGTCTCCATCATGGCCACCCTTGCCAAAACAATAGAAAACAGCTTCTTTTCCTATTTCAGAACCCCTAAGCTGCACTCATTGGAGAAGGCAATGCCACCCCACTCCAGTACTCTTGCCTGGAAAATCTCATGGATGGAGGAGCCTGGTAGGCTGCAGTCCATGGGGTCGCTAAGAGTCGGACATGACTGAGCAACTTCACTTTCATTTTTCACTTTCATGCATTGGAGAAGGAAATGGCAACCCACTCCAGTGTCCTTGCCTGGAGAATCCCAGGGATGGGGGAGCCCGGTGGGCTGCCGTCTCTGGGGTCGCACAGAGTCGGACACGACTGAAGCGACTTAGCAGCAGCAGCAGCAGCAAGCTGCACTCATCCAATGCCCATGCGATGACAGTAATTCTAACAAGTTTTGGGAAATGATGTGGCAATATCTGTCAAGAACCCAAGTAACTCTTTTGACCAAATTATCTGTTCACATTCAAAAATAAAGCCCAGGGAAATAACTAGAATGTAAAACAAACAATGAAATCACATTTATGGTAGAAATATTTAAAACAGAAAAAAATTGGAAATAACCCAAATGCCCAACCATAGGAAGACTGTTAAGTATCTTGTGAATTATTCATTAATATAATATACACTCTTTTAACCGTTTGTTAAAATTTAAATAACATGAAAACATTGATATTGACTGAAAAAAGTCAGTATTCCAAGTTGTATACATAGTGTGATCTCAGTAAGTAGAAAAAGGGGCAAAGAAAAGTCTAAACACAACCATGTCTCTCCAGGGCGTATGATAAGAAAAATCTTTTTATTTTTTTATTGGAGGATAATTCCTTTACAATGTCATGTTGATTTCTGCCATACAACAAGGTGAATCAGCCATAAGTAGTATACATATATCCCCTCCCTTTTGAACCTCCTTCCCAGCCACCAGTCACACTCCTCTGGGTTGTCACAGTGTGCCCAGTCGGGCTTCCTATGCTGAACAGCAGCTTCCTACTAGCTACCTACTTTACACACGGTAGTATATATATGTCAGTTCTGCCCTCTCAATTCCTCCCACCCTCTCCTTCCCCCACTGTGTCCGTAAGTCTGTTCTCTATGTCTGCATCTCTATTCCTGCCCTGCAAATAGCTTCACCAGTACCATTTTCCTAGATTCCACATATATGCATTAATATATGATATTTGTTTTTCTCTTTCTGACTCACTTCATGCTGTATAACAGGCTCTAGGTGTACCCACCTCACTTCAACAGACTCACGTTCACTCTTTTTTATGGCTGAGTAATATTCCATTGTATACATGTACTACAACTTCTTTATCCATTCATCTGCTGATGGACATCTAGGTTGGTTTCATGTCTTGGCTATTGTAAATAGTGCTACAGTGAACATTAGGGTACATGTGTCTTTTTGAACCATGGTTTTCTCAGGGTATATGCCCAGTAGTGGGATTGCTGGGTCATACGATAGTTTGGGGCTTCCCAGGTGTCGAAATGGTAAAGAATCCACCTGCCAATGCAGGAGATGTGGGTTTGATCCACGGGTGGGGAAGATCGCCTAGAGTAGGCAATGGCAACCCACTCCAGTAGTCTTGCCTGGAAAGTTTCATGAACAGAGGACCCTGGTGGGCTATAGTCCATGGGGTCGCAAAGAGTCAGATACGACCGAGCGACCGCATGCAAGCGTGGTAGTTTTATTCCTAGTTTTTTAAGGAACTGTCATACTATTCTCCATAGTGGCTTTATCAATTTACATTCATTCCCACACAGGAAAATCTTAAACTTTACAAAGTTTCTGTAATAAACATGGGGTGTGTGTGTATGTGTGTGAGTGCTGTGCTCAATCTTGTCTGACTCTTTGCAACCCCATGGATTGCAGCCTGACAGGCTCCTCGGTCCATGGGATCCTTCAGACAAGAATACTGGAGTGGGTTACCATTTCCTCCTTCAGGGGATCGTCCCAACCAGGGATTGAACCTGCATCTCCTGTGTCTCCTGCATTGCAGGTGGATTATTTACCACTGAGCCATCCAGGAAGCCCCAAACACGTGCATGCACAGTCATAAACCACACTGCCCCCAACCCAGCTGGCGCCTTGAGAGGATGGGCGGGCCGGAACTGCTTGCTGCCAACAGAGCCAGTCCTAGGTCAGGCAGGAAGCCAAGATAGACACACATGAAAAGAAACAGAGCGAGTTTGACACACCCTCTGCTGAGCCCACAGTCAGGTTTCCCAGGGTCCTTGCAGGGTCCCCTGACCTTCCTGGCATTAATTCCTCACCTGGGGGCCACGCCGGGCAGCCGTGCTGCTCTGTGTCACGGGTAGCTCACCTAGGAGCTCTGACCAAAGGGGTGAGATGGCCGGAAATGAAAAGCCACGTTCCTCTGAAGCAGAGTCAGAAAGGTGATTCTCCAGCAGCTGGTTCCCTGGGGGGAGCCCCACCAGGAGCCCCTCCCTATGGCCACCCAGTTTCAGCTCCTGTGTTTTCCTTTTGGGGCCCGTCAGACAACTTTGGGATTTCTTTGCACAGGGACAAACTGTGCCCAAAAGCCGTAACAGAGCAGGTTGGAAGAGGCCCTGACACTGTGCAAACCTCGAGTTGGCGGGAGGACCTGTGTCTCTCTGCCTGACCCAGGGCCGTGTCTTCCACGTGCCCAGGTGCAGGCGGACTTCCCTGCTCTGCTGGCAACAACTATCGTTTACTGAGTGTCTACTTGTGCCAACCACTGTGCTGCTGTCCTTGTCTGACTCTTTTGTGGGTCCCATGGACTGTGGCCCGCCAGGCTCCTCTGTCCATGGGATGTTCCAGGCAAGAAAAATGGAGTTGCCATTTCCTCTTCCAGGGGATCTTCCTGACCCAGAGATTGAACCAGAGTCCCTTGTGTCTCCTGCATTGGCAGGTGGATTCTTTGAGCCACCAGGGGAGCCCTGCCAAGCACTATACCCAGGGCTTTATTTTTTTTTAATTAGAGGTAATTAAACTTTAAAAAAATATGTATTTATTATTTTTGGCTGTATCAGGTCTTAGTTGCAGCATGCCGGCTTCTTTCTAGTTGCAGCCCGCGGGTTTAGTTGCCGTGTGGCATGTGGGATCTTTGTTCCTGACCAGGAATCAAAGAGTTCCCTGCATTGGAAGGCAGATTCTTAACCACTTGACCAACCAGGGAAGTCCCTACCTGGGGCTTTAAATGTTCTTCTCAATTAATTCTTATTAACATTTTGTGAACTACACAGTCAACTGCAGTAGTTAAACACAGGCCCTGGGGTCAGACAGTCCAAACTCAGAACCCCAGCTCCATTACTTATGCATTACACTACCTTGAACCTGCTACTTAAATTTTCTGTACCTCAGTTTCTCATCTGACAAATGACAGCTACCCTACAAATTAGATCCTAGAAACGTATAAGGATTAACTCAATAAGTATAAAGTGCTCAATACATGTTGCCTACAATAATGACTATTATGTGGGCATCATCTGCGTTTGACAGATGTAGCAACTGAGTCTTGGAGAGTGTTTAAGTCACTTGCCAAGGTCACACAGTTAATGAAGGACAATGTGTGTTAGCTGCTCAGTTGTGTCTGACTCTTTGCGACCCCATGGACTATAGCCCACCAGGCTGCTCTGTCCATAGAATTCTCCAGCCAAGGATACTGGAGTGGGTAGCCATTCCCTTCTCCAGGGGATCTTCCTGAGCCAGGGATCAAACCTGGGTCTCTTGCATTACAGGGAGATTCTTTACCATCTGAGCCACCTGGGAAAGCAAAGCATGGATTTAAATCCAGATCTGATCTATCTGATTCCAGAACACATCTCAGTGCCTGAAGCCTCTGTCTGTATCTCTGTCTCTTGGTAAACTGTCCTTAGGGAGCAGCTGGGTGGTGAAAGAGATACAGTGGAACCCAGGTTTTGGTTAAGTTCCTGGAGTCATCCTGGAGAAGCAGAAATGTGCAAAGCCCAGAGCCAACCCTAGGAATGTGGGGTCTAGAAAATTTTTCACACACCCTAACCCCTGTGATCTTACGCAAGTGCTTCAGGCTAACATCAAAGGCAGTGCTGAAGGGGAAGAGAAGTCACGTGGCACACCACGAAGCCTTAGCAGAATGGAGTCCCACTGAGTTGGCCTGGTGTTTTGGTATGGTCAAGGGGATCCGAGCTTAGTATGGGAGCCTCAGGGGAAAAAACTGGCACAGCTGCTCTGAGCATTTTTGTGCATCTTTCTCTCTACTCCATCCTTAACTCCTGCCCAAACTCCTGTTCAGAACAGGTAAAGAAATTGTAGTTCATGGGACTTTCATGGTGGTCCAGAGGATGAGATGGTTAGATAGCATCCCCGACTCAATGGACATGAATTTAAGCAAACTCCGAGACATAGTGGAGGACAGGGGAGCCTGGAGTGCTGCAGTCCATGGAGTTACAAAGAATCAGACACGACTGAGCCACTCAACAACAACTATGCATATAAGTTACATAAACAGGGTGGAAATGTAGAGCCTTGGCATGCTCCTTTCCCAATTTTGAACCAGTCAGTTGTTCCATGTTTGGTTCTAGCTGTTGCTTCTTGGCCCGCATACAGGTTTCTCAAAAGACAGGTAAGGTGCTCTGGTATTCCCATCTCTTTAAGTATTTTTCACAGCTTGTTGCAATCCACACAGTCAAAGGCTTTAGCGTAGTCAATGAAGCAGAAGTAGATGTTTTTCTGGCACTCTCTTGCTTTCTCCATGATCCAAGGAATGTTGGCAATTTGATTTCTGGTTCCTCTGCCTCTTTGAGACCCAGTTTGTATTAAACATCTGGAATTGTCTCTAGGGAACTACAGTTTCTTTTTTTTAATTAATTTCTTTTAATTGGAGGCTAATTACTTTACAATATTATGGTGGTCTTTTCTTTAAAAAAAAAAAATTTTGGCCACCCCATGCAGCATGCATGTATACTAAGTCACTTCAGTCCTGTTCAACTCTTTTGAGGCCCCATGGACTGTGGCCCACCAGGCTCCTCTGTCCATGGGGATTCTCCAGGCAAGAATACTGGAGTGGGCTGCTGTGCCCTTCTCCAGGGGATCTTCCCGACCCAGGGACTGAACTCAAGACTCTTATGTCTGCAGGACTGGCAGGTGTTCTTTACCACCAGCGTAACCTGGGAAGCCCACAAATACATGGGTTCAGTTCAGTTCAGTTCAGTCGCTCAGTCGTGACATGGGTGGTGATGGCTAAATACTCAACATCTAATTTCTAAGAGCTGACCTCAGGCTGTTCAAGATGGCCTGGCATTTCATCCTCCACTCTCCACACCCTCACATCTTACACATCCAAGAATAAAACAAAGTGGGGTGGTCCAGCAGTTAAGATTTCACCTACCAATGCAGAGGGGTGCAGGTTTGATCCCTGGTTGGGGAACTAAGATTTCACATGCCATGTGGCATGGCCAAAAATAAATAAATAAAGTGAATTTCAGACCATATTAAGGAAATTTCGTACACTTTTTTAATCGGTCCTCTGATAATACGAGTTACCAGTACTTTGCATAAAAAGCAGAAACATAAACAGAGCAAATCCAGCTCCTGAATCACTTCCTGTCCCCATCAACTGCCATTGCCCCCCATCCCCTGACTCTGACCCACATGCACAGCCCCAGGCATAGGTAATGTAATACACTCCTGCTCAAATACAGCACCCACACTTCACTCCTAAGTGGCAGCAACACAGAAGACATTAGGACTCCACACGGCTGCACATACGTGTTATGCAGGCCCCCGGACAACATTAAGAACATAAGCCCGCCCTTCAGCATACAGGAATACAGAGAGCTGGAGCAGGCCCTGTGCCTGTGCGCCCCCTGTGTGTTCCGTCAGGCCCTATGAGGGAAGAGGAAAACACGAAGCAGAGGACTGGGGACCATGAAATGAACTTCCTGCTATTTGTTACAGGAAATTGCAGGCAGGAAACAGCTGGGAAGGTTATCGACAATCATAGCCCACTCTGGAAACTGAATGTGAGACTCTGGAGAGGGGAAGTGCAGGGGGGTAGGTTGGGGAGGAGATGGGAGAACAGAAAAGGAAGTCGTATCACCCCCTCAAACAGGACAACTCTCCGAGAGGGCAGGGAACCTACCCTGCTTCCCCAGGAGCCTTGGGGGCTCTGGGCTCCACAGACCCTCCTCACCACACCCTCAGTGGACGATGCCTTCAGGGCACCGAGACACAGAGCTGGGGAGGGAGAGGCACAAACAGAACTCACCACCTGCGGGCGAGGGGGGAGGCAGGCATGTGAGACCCCAAGAAAGGGGAATGCAAGTCCCTTCCACCCTTGCCCTGACTCCCCTGCGGCTGACCTGAGATCAGATCATCTCACCCAAACCCAGCAATTTCCACACAACAAACTCACGTCCAGAGTGAGCATGTGACTAAATGGAGCTGGTCCCTTAGCGGACTCAGAACCAGCTCTCCCATAGGATGAATTGAGAAAGCAGCACTGACAATGCACACTTGTCGTTCAGTCGCTAAGTCATGTCCAAGTCTTTGCAACCGCACGCGCTTCAGTGCACACTACCATGTATAAAATAACGAATGGGAAGCTGCTGTGTAGCACAGGAAGCCCAGCTAGGCACTCTCTGTGAGACGGGAGGGGGAGGGGAGGGGATATATATAATGACGGCTGATTTGCATTGTTGTAGGGAGAACCAGCACAACACTGTAGAGCAATTGTTGTTTAGTCGCTGAGTTGTGACCGACTCTGCAACCCCATGGACTGTAGCCTGCCAGACTCCTCTGACCATGGGATTTCCCAGGCAAGAATGCTGGAGTGGGTTGCCATTTCCTTTTCCAGGGGATCTTCCTGACCCAGGGATTCAACCCACGTCTCCTGCATTGCAGGCAGATTCTTTACTGCTGAGCCACCAGGAAAGTCCTGTAAAGCAATTATCCTCCAGTTAAAAATTTAAAATTACAAAAAAAAAAAAAGAACTCCTCTCTCCTCTCTCCCAGCCCAGGGCCCTACTCCACCTCTGGATGTCCCCAAGGACCCAGTGTGTGAACATCCCCTCAACTGAACTCTAGAGTCCTCACTCAAGACAGGGAGTGGAACTGGATCAGCCCTCTAAACGTGTAGCGGAAGGTTCATACCTCCTTCTGTTCATCTGCACTGACTGGCTAGGAGCCTGAAGGGAGATTAACCCTCCATTTCAGAAGAGATGGGGAGCACGCAGCCATGTGTGTGGCTGACAGGATTTCCACTTCACATGCCAGGCTGCCGCTCCACCATGGCTGCCACTGCTCTCAGATGTCCCCGCCCTTCATGGAGTGAAACAGCTGCACCTCATGGAAAGTGCCACCTCTGCCTCCACCTCCAGTGGGGCTGGGCCTGAAAGGACCCCGGGGCCACTGCTCCTATCCCCGTGCTCATCCCCCTGAACACTGAACCACACGGACACTGCTGCGCCCGCCCCCTGTCCTGTCCCAATCAGGTGCTGAGCCACCCAGGCACAGGCAGAGAAGCGAAACCCACCCAGGAGAGGGAGTGGGTGGGGAGGGGCTGTCAGAGAGGAGAGAAGCGAATGAACAGTGCAGGGAAAATGAGAATAAAAGCCACTGTCTCGAAGCGCCTCCTCTAGCATAGATGTTAGCACAATTTCCTCCACTCTCAAAATGAAACACACCCTCCTGTAGCCCAGAGAAGGAAAGAACGCAGAGCCTGCCCTGTCCACCTCAAAGAGGGGTGAGACCCCAGGGTGCAGGCAGCTGGAGAAGGCAGGAGTCCATACTTTCCAGAATCAGACATCCAACCCCAGCTCAGTCGCAAATATCCATGTTTGAGATTCTGTTTCCGTTTGCTCCAAGATGAGACTTGAACATCTCAGTTTTTGGCAAACATCCCAGGTAACTCTGATGCAGACGGTCTGAGGACCACCCTAGGAGAAGTCCCACCTCATCACTTCCCCACAGGATGGCTGAGAGGTGAAGAGCACAAGTAGAAAATCCCACCTGATGTGAAGAACCAACTCACTGGAAAAGATTCTGATGCTGGGAAAGATTGAGGGCAGGAGGAGAAGGGGGTAACAGAGGATGAGATGGTTGGATGGCATCACTGACTCAATGGACACATGTTTGAGCAAACTGGGAGATGGTGAAGGACAGGGAAGCCTGGTGTGCTGCAGTTCATGGGGTTGCAAAGACTCAGACACAACTTAGTGAGTGAACTACAATAAAAAGTTCCCCACACCTGCCTCCCCCCACCCTCGATGATGTGTCTTCCTTCAAGTTCTGGCTCAAGTCCTGTACCTGCAGTACCGTGTGCAACAGACCATACCTTAACCCCCTCATTGTTAAAAAGGGCTAATAAAGTGCCCATTGCATGTGCCCTTGTGAGGATCAAGGGAGCTCGCCTGATTATTAAAGTACTTAGCATGTGCCTGGCCTGCATTAAACACACAATGTTTGTTGATGATTAGCTGTTCTCTTCATACATGACTAGCAGTACTAGTTGTCAACTGTACTGTAATTATTAGCAAGAGGTAATAAATTGCACGGAGAAGGCAATGGCACCCCACTCCAGTACTCTTGCTTGGAAAATCCCACGGATGAAGGAGCCTGGTAGGCTGCAGTCCGTGGGGTCGCTAGGAGTCGGACATGACTGAGCGATTTCACTTTCTCTTTTCACTTTCATGCATTGGAGAAGGAAATGGCAACCCACTCCAGTGTTCTTGCCTGGAGAATCCCAGGGACGAGGAAGCCTGGTGGGCTGCTGTCTATGGGGTCGCACAGAGTCGGACACGACTGAAGTGACTTAGCATGACTTAGCAATAAATTGCAGAATTTATTGACTGATCATATCAAATCATATCAGTCGCTCAGTCGTGTCCGACTCTTTGCGACCCCATGAATCGCAGCACGCGTTCATCACCAACTCCTGGAGTTCACTGAGACTCACGTCCATCAGGTCAGTGATGCCATCCAGCCATCTCATCCTCTGTCGTCCCCTTCTCCTCTTGCCCCCAGTCCCTCCCAGCATCAGAGTCTTTTCCAATGAGTCAACTCTTCGCATGAGGTGGCCAAAGTACTGGAGTTTCAGCTTTAGCATCATTCCTTCCAAAGAAATCCCAGGGCTGATCTCCTTTAGAATGGACCGGTTGGATCTCCTTGCAGTCCAAGAGACTCTCAAGAGACTTCTCCAACACCACAGTTCAAAAGTATCAATTCTTCGGTGCTCAGCCTTGTTCACAGTCCAGCTCTCACATCCATACATAACCACAGGAAAAACCATAGCCTTGACTAGACAAACCTTTGTTGGTAAAGTAATGTCTCTGCTTTTGAATATGCTATCTAGGTTGGTCATAACTTTTCTTCCAAGGAGTAAGCGTCTTTTCATTTCATGGCTGCAGTCACCATCTGCAGTGATTTTGGAGCCCAAAAAAATAAAGTCTGACACTGTTTCCACTGTTTCCCCATCTATTTCCCATGAAGTGATGAAACTGGATGCCATGATCTTCGTTTTCTGAATGTTGAGTTTTAAGCCAACTTTTTCACTCTCCTCTTTCACTTTCATCAAGAGGCTCTTTAGTTCTTTGCTTTCTGCCATAAGGGTGGTGTCTTCTGCCTATCTGAGGTTATTGATATTTTTCCTGAAAATCTTGATTCCAGCTTGTGCTTCATCCAGCACAGCATTTCTCATGATGTACTCTGCATATAAGTTAAATAAACAGGGTGACAATATACAGCCTTGACGTACTCCTCTTCCTATTTGGAACCAGTCTGTTGTTCCATGTCCAGTTCTAACTCTTGCTTCCTGACCTGCATACAAATTTCTCAAGAAGCAGATCAGGTGGTCTGGTATTCCCATCTCTTTCAGAATGTTCCACAGTTTATTGTGATCCACACAGTCAAAGGCTTTGGCATAGTCAACAAAGCAGAAATAGATGTTTTTCTGGAACTCTCTTGCTTTTTCCATGATCCAGCGGATGTTGGCAATTTGATCTCTGGTTCCTCTTCCATTCTGAAGGAGATCAGCCCTGGCATTTCTTTGGAAGGAATGGTGCTAAAGCTGAAACTCCAGTACTTTGGCCACCTCATGCAAAGAGTTGACTCATTGGAGAAGACTCTGATGCTGGGAGGGATTGAGGGTAAGAGAAGGGGACAACAGAGGATGAGATGGCTGGATGGCATCACTGACTCGATGGATGTGAGTCTCAGTGACCTCCGGGAGTTGGTGATGAACAGGGAGGCCTGGCGTGCTGCGATTCATGGGGTCGCAAAGAGTTGGACACGACTGAGCGACTGATCTGATCTGATCCTCTGCCTTTTCTAAAACCAGCTTGAACATCAGGAAGTTCACGGTTCACATATTGCTGGAGCCTGGCTTGGAGAATTTTGAACATTACTTTAAAGGAATTGACAAGTCAAGGAATCTTTAAGCAAAAAGGAACTTTCCAAGGAGGTTTCTAGACCCTGTAGCCCAGTTACCAGCTTCATCCCTCTGAGCCACCCACCCCCCAACCCCAGCCTTAGTCTCACCCCTCGCTTCTGTCCCTGGACACGGCGCTCTCACAAAACCTGACAGTCACACTGTGCCCTGCGCTTCATCATCAACGTTAAAGTGCTTCATGGTGTGTTCTGAGTGCTGCCCTCTCCCGCATCCTCTCCAGAAGGCCTTCCTTTCCCCCCTCCTCTCCGCCTCCCCCCTCATCAATTAACAGCTCGCATTCTCTGAAAGACTTTCAGGCGGTTAGTATGTGACTCCCAGGTTAAGAATACCTATCTAATTGCCACACACCCGTATCAGTCAGTCTAGAAAAAAAAAGAATACCAATCTAAGCAAAACTCTGAAAAGTCACCCTGACCAGAGAAAAAAGGATGATGAAGAGTAGAACGCAGCCCTGGAACTTGTGACGAGGAGACCAGGAGAGCTGTACTACACAGGCCAGCCTCTGGGCTGGCTCCCTCTTCTCCACCCTGGCCTCGCCCATCCGCTGCAGCCCCCGCCTCCCTGGGGAGCTTCTTCCCACTGCCCTTAGGGGATCTCCACCTGCACGAGCCACAGGCATCCCATCTAAACGTATCCGAATTGGGGCCCCCTGGTGGCTCAGTAAAGAATCTTCCTGCCAGTGCAGGGGCATGGGTTTTATCCCTGGTCTGGGAGACGCTTACTCCTTGGAAGGAAAGTTATGACCAACCTAGATAGCATATTCAAAAGCAGAGACATTACTTTGCCAACAAAGGTTCGCCTAGTCAAGGCTATGGTCTTTCCTGTGGTCATGTATGGATGTGAGAGCTGGACTGTGAAGAAGGCTGAGCGCCGAAGAATTGATGCTTTTGAACTGTGGTGTTGGAGAAGTCTCTTGAGAGTCTCTTGGACTGCAAGGAGATCCAACCAGTCCATTCTGAAGGAGATCAGCCCTGGGATTTCTTTGGAAGGAATGATGCTAAAGCTGAAACTCCAGTACTTTGGCCACCTCATGCGAAGAGTTGACTCATTGGAGGAGACTCTGATGCTGGGAGGGATTGGGGGCAGGAGGAGAAGGGGATGACAGAGGATGAGATGGCTGGATGGCATCACTGACTCGATGGACCTGAGTCTGAGTGACCTCCGGGAGTTGGTGATGGACAGGGAGGCCTGGCGTGCTGCGATTCATGGGGTTGCAGAGTCGGACACGACTGAGCGACTGATCTGATCTGGGAAGATCCCACACGCCTAAGGGCAGCTAAGCCCAAGCGCCACAACTACTGAGCCTCTGCTGTAGAGCCTGCATGCCCCGACTACTGAAGCCCACGTGCTCTGCGGCTGTGCTCTGCAACAAGAGAAGGCACGGTGATGAGAAGTCCACGCACCACAACTAGAGAGGAGCCCCTGCTCACTAGAGAAAGCCTAAGCAGCAACGAAAACCCAGCAAAACTAAAAATAAATATGGTCAACACCGAAATCAGATCGATTATATTCTTTGCAGCCAAAGATGGAGAAGCTCTATACAATCAGCAAAAACAAGACCAGGAGCTGACTGTGGCTCAGACCATGAACTCCTTATTGCCAAATTCGGACTGAAATTGAAGAAAGTAGGGAAAACCACTAGACCATTCAGGTATGACCTAAATCAAATCCCTTATGATTATACAGTGGAAGTGAGAAATAGATTTAAGGGCCTAGATCTGATAGATAGAGTGCCTGATGAACTATGGAATGAGGTTCGTGACATTGTACAGGAGACAGGGATCAAGACCATCCCCATGGAAAAGAAATGCAAAAAAGCAAAATGGCTGTCTGGGGAGGCCTTACAAATAGCTGTGAAAAGAAGAGAAGCGAAAAGCAAAGGAGAAAAGGAAAGATATAAACATCTAAATGCAGAGTTCCAAAGAATAGCAAGAAGAGATAAGAAAGCCTTCTTCAGTGATCAATGCAAAGAAATAGAGGAAAACAACAGAATGGGAAAGACTAGGGATCTCTTCAAGAAAATCAGAGATACCAAAGGAACATTTCATGCAAAGATGGGCACGATAAAGGACAGAGATGGTGTGGACCTAACAGAAGCAGAAGATATTAAGAAGAGATGGCAAGAATACACAGAAGAACTGTACAAAAAAGAGCTTCAAGACCTAGACAATCATGATGATGTGATCACTGACCTAGAGCCAGACATCTTGGAATGTGAAGTCAAATGGGCCTTAGAAAGCATCACTACGAACAAAGCTAGTGGAGGTGATGGAATTCCAGTGGAGCTATTCCAAGTCCTGAATGATGATGCTGTGAAAGTGCTACACTCAATATGCCAGCAAATTTGGAAAACTCAGCAGTGGCCACAAGATTGGAAAAGGTAAGTTTTCATCCCAATCCCAAAGAAAGGCAATGCCAAGGAGTGCTCAAACTACCGAACAATTGCACTCATCTCACACGCTAGTAAAGTAATGCTCAAAATTCTCCAAGCCAGGCTTCAGCAATATGTGAACCGTGAACTTCCTGATGTTCAAGCTGGTTTTAGAACAGGCAGAGGAACCAGAGATCAAATTGCCAACATCCGCTGGATCATGGAAAAAGCAAGAGAGTTCCAGAAAAACATCTATTTCTGCTTTATTGACTATGCCAAAGCCTTTGACTGTGTGGATCACAATAAACTATGGAAAATTCTGAAAGAGATGGGAATACCAGACCACCTGATCTGCCTCATAAGAAATCTGTATGCAGGTCAGGAAGCAACAGTTAGAACTGGTCATGGAACAACAGACTGGTTCCAAATAGGAAAAGGAGTACGTCAAGGCTGCATATTGTCACCATGTTTATTTAACTTATATGCAGAGTACATCATGAGAAATGCTGGACTGGAAGAAACACAAGCTGGAATCAAGATTGCCGGGAGAAATATCAATAACCTCAGATATGCAGATGACACCACTCTTATGGCAGAAAGTGAAGAGGGGCTAAAAAGCCTCTTGATGAAAGTGAAAGTGGAGAGTGAAAAGGTTGGCTTAAAGCTCAACATTCAGAAAACGAAGATCATGGCATCTGGTCCCATCACTGCATGGGAAATAGATGGGGAAACAGTGGAAACAGTGTCAGACTTTGTTTTTCTGGGCTCCAAAATCACTGCAGATGGTGACTGCAGCCATGAAATTAAAAGACGCTTACTCCTTGGAAGGAAAGTTATGACCAACCTAGATAGCATATTCAAAAGCAGAGACATTACTTTACCAACAAAGGTTCGCCTAGTCAAGGCTATGGTCTTTCCTGTGGTCATGTATGGATGTGAGAGCTGGACTGTGAAGAAGGCTGAGCGCCGAAGAATTGATGCTTTTGAACTGTGGTATTGGAGAAGACTCTTGAGAGTCCCTTGGACTGCAAGAAGATCCAACCAGTCCATTCTGAAGGAGATCAATCTTGGAATTTCTTTAGAAGGAATGATGCTAAAGCTGAAACTCCAGTATTTTGGCCACCTCATGCGAAGAGTTCACTCATTGGAGAAGACTCTGATGCTGGGAGGGATTGAGGGCAGGAGGAGAAGGGGACGACAGAGGATGAGATGGCTGGATGGCATCACTGACTCGATGGATGCGAGTCTGGGTGACCTCCGGGAGTTGGTGATGGACAGGGAGGCCTGGCGTGCTGCGGTTCGTGGGGTCGCAAAGAGTCGGACACGACTGAGCGACTGATCTGATCTGATCTGATCTGAACAATAAAAAATAAACACACCCAACTCTGAGTTAGCGTCTCGGTCCCTAGGCAACCAGCCCTCATCCTTCTCTTGGGGCTCATGACAGCTGATCACCCAAGAGCCCAAACAGGACGCAGCTCCAGCTTGCCTTCAAGCCTCCCCCTCACCACCCTCTCCTCTCTGGTCACTCCCCAGGCCTGCCAGTGCTTCAGAACACCCTCCTGGCCCCTGCTCTCTGTGTCCTCTGCTGCCCCAGTTCAGATTCTCATGGGGACTCTCCACAGCCACAGTTCTCCCAACGTAACAACTGCCAGAGAGCACGTCCTGAAACGCAGATCTGACCAGGCCGCGTGTAGTTCCCCTCTCACAGGAGGCTAAACTCCTTAGGTTGCCAGCCAAGACTTCCACAGTTTCAAAGGACCCCACCCTTCCTGCCATCAAAGAGGGTGCCAGATAAGACCAGGCCCAAGATATCCACCCCCTTCACTCTACTCTAAAAATCCAGCATCCAACATAATAGCTGGAGTGGGCCCCTCCCATACAGATATTATTAGCCAGATTTATCTGATCTCAGAGTAGATCCTTGGAATATTTCAGTAAGAAGCAGGAAAGAAAAGGCCTGGCAGGGTGTTCAGGCCGTAGGCTTTGAGTTCATCTAATGAAATCATATTTTGCAGCATGCATGCATGCTCAGTCGCTCCAGTCCTATTCAACTCTTTTGAGACCCCATGGACTATATAGCCTGGTGGGATTCTCCAGGCAAGAATACTGGAGTGGGTTGCCATTTCCTCCTCCAGGGGATCTTCCCGACCCAGGGATCGAATCTGAGCCTCGTGTGTCTCCCTGCAATGGCAGGGAGATTCTTTACCACTGATCGACCTGGGAAGCCCCAGGCAAAGGTAAAGCCTAGAAAAGTTAAGCTACTAATTCAGGATCAGAGCTTAGTCACCAGCCCCAGGGCCCAGGTTTCCTGGCCCACAGTTCTGTTTCTTCTGCCAACAGGGCCTAGAAAACTCTCCCAAGTGCAAATGACTGGGATCTCCACAACCTTCCCCTTCTCCTGCTCACAACTCAGGACCCCCCTATACCACCCCACAAGCCTACAGATTCTAATGTGATCTGGAAGAAGAAGAACAGAGAAGCTCAAGCCGCGGCACCAGTTTCAGGGTGGCAACTCCTGAGGACGAACATGAGGGCCTTTGACTATAGAATTAAAAAAAAAAAAAAAAACAGATCCATTGTTCTCATGGGTGGAACCCAACCACAGCAGAATTGGGGAAAACAGTTCCAAGCCAGAGATCAGGACTTGACCTGAAAGTATCAGAGCGGAGAAGGGAGAAAAAGAGAAAGAAACACATGCTTGAAGGAAATAAGGGCATGACAACAGTTCTTACTCATCCCTGGCTTTTGTTTTTTATTGGGGTTTTTTTGTTTTGTTTTTTATTCCTCACATAGGCCTCTGAGTCCCCTAGGATCTAGGAGGACTAGGAAAAGGAGTGGCTCCCTGGAGGGTGGAGGACACAGGATGAGATTCGATGGCTCTGTTTTATGACTGTACTGTTAGTAGAAAAAAGAAGTCACTCTATCGGTAATTTCTCTGAGTGCTGGTGAGAGAACAAACAAAAACACTCCACCCCTAGCAAGGGAAACAAATCCTCCTGCAAAATACAAGGACCCTATTTGGGGACCAGGGCTCTGCCCACTCAGTACTGCAAGAAAGAGGAGGGAAAAGCAGAAAAGCCCAAGCTTTAAACAACTACTTCATAAGCACATCCTCCCAGTCACCAAGTCTGAAGCTACTTGATATGATTTCAAGTTGCCGAATACCCTGTCTCAACCCCATAAAACGTCTCTGATCATATTCCTTGATGCCTAGAGACCCATTCCTCTGGGTTTGATCCTTCAAGTGAGTAGACTTTTTTTTTTTTTACCGCATTGTACATCACACAGGATCTTAGTTCCCAGACCAGGGATTGAATCTGTATCCCTTGAAGCGGAAACGCAGAATCCAAACCACTGGACCACCAGGGAAGTCCCTGATTAAACATTTAGACTGAAGAACAGAGTCTCATGCTTAGCCCCAAACAAGGCTACCATCCCCGCTTCCTGCCCTGGCACAAGCCTCTCCTCCACTGTCAAGTCCTTCCTTCTTCTGCCCTTGCCCTCAGCACACTCAAGTGGCGAGCCCTCTCAGGGGCCCACAGGACGAGCAGTGGTCCCCAAACATGCTCCCACAGTTTGTTGATTATACCCCTATTTATAACATCACGAAGTCATGATATTTAAATTCTTATTTTTGAAAGCTAAGATGCAGTATGAAAAGATAAAGGATCACCCATATTCCATTTTCCACCCATGCACGCGTGTGTGCTAAGTTTCTTCCGTGATGTCCCATTCTGTGCAACCCTGTGGACTGTAGCCCCCAGGCTCCTCTGTCCAGGGGATTCTCCAGACAAGAATACTGGATTGGGTTGCCATTTCCTTCTCCAGGGATCTTCCTGACCCAGGGATCAAACCCACATCTTTTAGGTCTCCTGCATTGGCAGACAGGTTCTTTACCACTACTGCTGAAGGAGGGAACAGACAGAGCCGGACTCCATCTTAGGCCAGGCTCCGAACGTCAGGCTACACGCATGGTCACCCTCCCAATGGACTCTGAACTTTGTGCCTGGTGTCTATAGAAATAGCATACAAATGGAAAACCAGAGCCCCCTGGATGAAAGAGCTTTGGACTTGTACCTTGGACTTTTCGTTGCCTAGAAGAACATGCTAATTATCTCTGTAACAGAACAAAGTGGTAAATTCCATTATGTTTATCTGGATATGACCACAGGCCTACTGATAAATATCCACTGTTTATCTAGTCTTGTGACACATGAATCATGGGTTAACTTTCATCATGTCTCCCTTTTACCTTGTCCAGACTAGTTTCAAGGAATTTGGGGAGGTGGGTTTGAGCACGTACACTTAGGATATGTAAGGATTTCACAAAAACTGGTCGGGGTCCTGGTCCTTGGCTAAGAGGAGACACTGCCTTGGGCCTGCCGGTGTAATAAACTGCACTCCACTATCTGCATTGTCCTTCTGAGTGAGTTTGTTTCCTGGAACAAAGTACAACACTGCCACCTGGGAATCTAGACTTGATTGTTGTTTAACAATTTGGCATATTTCTTTCAGGCTCCTTTTCTGGGTGGCAAACTGTAACCTCTTGGAATGCAAAGATGATGTGCTTTTTTGAGGGGGGTGGGGTGAGCAACACCACGTGAGAGGTGGGATGTTACTTTCTAGGCCAGGGATTGAATCCACACCCCCTGCAGTGGGAGCGCAGACCCTCAACCACTGGATCGCCAGGGAATCCCCAATGACAATATACTTCGCCCCTGTTTGTACAGTTCTGGAGGTTAGAAGTCCACCATGACGTCACTGGGCTCACATCAAGGTGTCGGCAGACGCTGTTCTTTCTGGAGATTCAAGGAGTGAATCCGCTACCTCTCCTGATTCAGACTCCAGAGACACCAACACTCCTCGGTGCTCAGCCCCCTGCATCCACCAACCCAGCGATGGATGGTGGGGTCTCTCACGCTGACCTTGACTCTCCTCCCTCCTTGTCACTTATGAGGACACCGGTGATGACATTGGGCCCACCTGAATGATCCTGAAGACTCTTATCATCTCAAGACCCTGAACTTCAACATCACACCTGCAAAGTCCATCATCCCAAGTAACGTGACATCCACAGGCTCCAGGAGTTAGAGGGCAGATGTGGGGGAGGACCAGGATCTGCCTGAACGTTACCCACACCTACCCCTTGTTTGGGCTTCCTCCTCCTTCACTTTGCTTCTGGTGCAGAGGCAGGAGCACGAGCTTCCAGGTCAAACACACCGGCCGTGCCATTAGGGCTGGATGACCCTGAACCCGTCCCTTCACCTCCCTCAGCCTCGTCCTCCTCACGTGTAACACAAGGGTCACTCTCTCTGCATTAGGAAATGACAGAAAAGAGCAGGTGAGATATCTAAGGCGTTACCCACAGAGTTTGGTCTGTGATAAGCCCACAGTGAACCTTCCAGGAAGGCCGGAGTCAGACAATGGGTCAAGCAAGATAATTAGCCAGAGACAACCTGGAAACCAAATCCATTGCTATGAAACTCTCCGTGACCCAATGGACTGTAGCCCGCCAGGCTCTTCTGTCCATGGGGATTCTCCAGGTAAGAATACTGGAGAGGGTTGCCATTTCCTTCTCCAGGGGAGCCGGAGGAGATTCCAAATGCAGAAATGGTCATAAAACACACCCAGCTTGTGGCCTTTCCACAATGGCAGCCCCACCCAACTCTTTCCATGACTACTGGCCTCTGACTTCCTCCTCAGTCTCCCCTACTCCTGGCTTTGACATCTTAGACCAGTACTAGGGGCTTGGGTTGTTGTTGTTTAGTCACTAAGTTGTGTCCAACTCTTTGCAACTCCATAGACTGCAGCACATCAGGCTTCCCTGTCCTTCACCATCTCTCGGAATTTGCTCAAACTCAAGGGGCTTGGCACCTGGGGCCAAACCAGAGCACCCAACACAGCTGTGTGGGTGGAGGGAGCAGAAAGGGAGAAAGCACTCAACTCACAGGGAAGCTGACACCTGTGTGCCCATCACTCGGGCAAGGCGTGGATTAGTGAAGTTTGCCATGCTTGACTCATGGTTCGAGGAGTCTTACCAAACAGTAAGACTTGAAAGTCTCATCAAGACTTTCCTCAGTGCGTCTTGATGAGAGCAAAAAGGGGTGTGGGAGGCATCACAGATTCCCAATGTTTCTAACCCATTCTCTCCCCACCCCTACCCCACTGGGTTACATTCCTCTATCTACAGGTCACTTATTTACTGAGTCAGCTTCCGGGGTGAGGGAGGAAATCTCAGTTGAAATCCTTGAAGATCCATGCACTCAATTCAGTTCAAGTGTGCCTGTCATCTTAATGACTAGACACAGGCATCTTTTACAGACTCTGAAGGAAATTTTGGCAAGAGCCTTTGCACCACCCACCATCCCGGTGGGGACAACTGAGCTACAGACAAGAGGAGGAAGGTACCTCCTATGTGCTGGGGTCTTTAGGTCTGCATCTCATCTAATGCCTACAGCGACCCTTTGACGTAGGTACTACCATCCCTATTTGGCAGATGAGAAACCAACACTCCAACAAGATCAATTTAACTTGTCCCTTATTCAAGCACTGGTGAAAGGTAAAACCGGGATTCAGAATCACATGTTTCTGAATCTAAAAATCATATTTTCACTCCATGCCATCCTACCTACCAGAATTCAAGGACAGGGAAGATGGCTGCTTCTAACAGAAATACTCATAAAAGACTTCAGTGAAAGGACAGGATCTGGAATGGGTCTTAAGATAAAAAAAAAAATTCAGGAGGCTGAGCAGGAAGGGAAGGGTATTACAGGAAGAAGGAAAAGAATTTGAATAAATGCAGACATAAGAATGTAAAATGTGGGTTCAGCTCTTACTACATAGACCAAGGGAGCAGACTAGGGTCACGCTTTGGGGATTTTTGAATGACAGCTTACCTACCGTAATAGGGCAGGGAACCTCTGCTCAATGTCATATGGCAGCCTGGATGGGAGCAGGGTTTGGGGGAGAATGGATACATGTAGATGGATGGCTGAGCCCCTTTGATGTTCACCTGAAACTATTACATTGTTAATTGGCTACACTCCAATATAAAGTAAAAAGTTTAAAAATTTTTTGAACTTCCTGCTACAGACAATAGGAGTCACTGAAAACTTTTGAAAGTCATAAACAGGACAAAAAGAATTTTCAGCAAGATTACTCAGACAGTATTAGGCAAGATGACTTAGGAAAGTGATTCTCGACTCTGGCGACTCATTAATTATCTGGAAGCGTTCTTATTGTGCTTCTGTTTTCTTAACTTTCCATTTTAACATAATTTTAGACATTCAAAAACGTTTCAAAATAGTCAGAGTGCCCATAGACCCTTCACTCAACTTCCCCAAATATCAATGTGATAGGTAAAACAACAGAGATGATCAAAATCAATAAATTATTGTTGATACAATCCATTAACAAATCTACAGAGTTTATCCAAATTTAATTGACTTTGCCACTAATGCCCTTTTTCTGAATTGGGATACAATCTAGGATCCCACATGATATTTAGTTGTCTTATCTCCTCTGCCCCTTTCATCTGGACCAATTCCTCAGAATTCCTTCCTGATCATCACCATTTTTTTTTAATTGCAGGATAATTGTTTTAATATGTTGTATTGATTTCTGTCACACAACAAGGTGAATCAGCCATCAGTATACATGTGTCTCCTCTCTCTTAAACCTCTCTCCCACATCCCACTCCATCCCCCACTCAAGGCTGTGACAGAGCACCAGGTTGAGCTCCCTGTGTTATACAGCAACTTCCCACTAGCTGTTTAACATGTGGTGATGTACGTGTCTCCATGCTACTCTCTCAATTCATCCCTCCCTCTACTTCCCCCCATGTGTCCACAAGTCCGTTTTCTTTGTCTGCATCTCTATTCGGTTCAGTTCAGTTCAGTTCAATTGCTCAGTCGTGTCCGACTCTTTGCAACCCCATGAATTGCAGCATGCCAGGCCTCCCTGTCCAATACCCACTGAGACTCATGTCCATCAAGTTGGTGATGCCATCCAGCCATCTCATCCTCTGTCGTCCCCTTCTCCTCCTGCCCCCAATCTCTCCCACCATCAGAGTCTTTTCCAGTAAGTCAACTCTTCGCATGAGGTGGCCAAAGTACTGGAGTTTCAGCTTCAATATCAGTCCTTCCAATGAACACCCAGGACTAATCTCCTTTAGGATGGACTGGTTGGATCTCCTTGCAGTTCAAGGGACTCTCAAGAGACTTCTCCAACACCACAGTTCAAAAGCATCAATTCTTCGATGCTCAGCTTTCTTCACAGTCCAACTCTCACATCCATACATGACCACTGGAAAAAACATAGCCTTGACTAGACGGACCTTTGTTGGCAAAGTAATGTCTCTGCTTTTGAATATGCTATCTAGGTTGGTCATAACTTTCCTTCCAAGGAGTAAGCGTCTTTTAATTTCATGGCTGCAGTCACCATCTGCAGTGATTTTGGAGTCACCCAAAATAAAATCTGTCACTGTTTCCCCATCTATTTCCTATGAAGTGATGGGACCAGATGCCATGATCTTAGTTTTCTGAATGTTGAGCTTTAAGCCAACTTTTTCACTTTCCACTTTCACTTTCATCAAGAGGCTTTTAGTTCCTTTTCACTTTCTGCCATAAGGGTGGTGTCATCTGCATATCTGAGGTTATTGATATTTCTCCCAGCAGTCTTGATTCCAGCTTGTGCTTCCTCTAGCCCAGCGTTTCTCATGATGTACTCTGTATATAAGTTAAATAAACAGGGTGACAATATGCAGCTTTGACGTACTCCTTTTCCTATTTGGAACCAGTCTGTTGTTCCATGTCCATTTCTAACTGTTGCTTCCTGACCTGCATATAGGTCTCTCAAGAGGCAGGTCAGGTGGTCTGGTATTCCCATCTCTTTCAGAATGTTCCACAGTTTGTTGTGATCCACACAGTCAAAGGCTTTGGCATAGTCAATAAAGCAGAAGTTGATGTTTTTCTGGAACTCTCTTGCTTTTTCAATGGTCCAGTGTATGCTGGCAATTTGATCTCTTGTTCCTCTGCCTTTTCTAAATCCAGCTTGAACATCAGGAAGTTCACGGTTCACATATTGCTGAAGCCTGGCTTGGAGAATTTTGAGCATTATTTTGCTAGCGTGTGAGATGAGTGCAATTGTGCTGTAGTTTGAGCATTCTTTGGCATTGCCTTTCTTTGGGATTGGAATTAAAACTGATCTTTTTCAGTCCTGGGGCCACTGCTGAGTTTTCCAAATTTGCTGGCATATTGAGTGCAGCACTTTCACAGCATCATCTTTCAGGATTTGGAATAGCTCAACTGGAATTCCATCACCTCCACTAGCTTTGTCCATAGTGATGTTTTCTAAGGCCCACTTGACTTCACATTCCAGAATGTCTGGCTCTAGGTGAGTAATCACACCATTGTGATTATCTTGGTCGTGAAGATCTTTTTTGTACAGTTCTTCTGTGTATTCTTGCCACCTCTTCTTAATATCTTCTGTTTCTGTTAGGTCCATACCATTTCTGTCCTTTATCAAGCCCATCTTTGCATAAAATGTTCCCTTGGTATCTCTAATTTTCTTGAAAAGATCTCTAGTCTTTCCCATTCTGTTGTTTTCCTCTATTTCTTTGCACTACTGAGGAGGCTTTCTTATCTGTCCTTGCATTCAAATGGGAATCTCTTATCTCTCCTTGCATTCAAATGGAACTCTGCATTCAAATGGGAATATCTTTCCTTTTCTCCTTTGCTTTTTGCTTCTCTTCTTTTCACAGCTATTTGTAAGGCCTCCTCAGACCAGCCATTTTTCTTTTTTGCATTTCTTTTCCATGGGGATGGTCTTGATCCCTGTCTCCTGTACAATGTCACGAACCTCCATCCATAGGTACCTCCATTCATCAAGTACTCTGTCTATCAGATCTGCTGCCGCTGCCGCTGCTAAGTCACTTGTCGTGTCCGACTCTGTGCGACCCCAGAGACGGCAGCCCACCGGGCTCCCCTGTCCCTGGGATTCTCCAGGCAAGAACACTGGAGTGGGCTGCCATTTCCTTCAATGCATGAAAGTGAAAAGTGAAAGTGAGGTCGCTCAGTCGTGTCCGACTCCTAGTGACCCCATGGACTGCAGCCTACCAGGCTCCTCCATCCATGGGATTTTCCAGGCAAGAGTACTGGAGTGGGTTGCCATTGCCTTCTCCGCTATCAGATCTAGAGACGAACTATCCCACACCTGAGGTCAGGGGCGGCGGCCAAGAGGAACTACCCCACGTCCAAGGAGCGGCAACTGCATGCGTGCAGGAGGGCCGAGAGGAGCTACTCCATGTTCAAGGTCGGGAGGGGTAACCTCGTCCAAGGTAAGGAGCAGTGGCTGCACTTTGCTGGAGCAGCCGTGAAGAGATACCCCACACCCAAGGTAACAGAAACCCAAGTGAGACAGCAGGTGTTGAGAGAGGGCATCAGAGGCAGACACACTGAAATCATAATCACAGAAAACTAGCCAATCTGATCACACGGACCACAGCCTTATCTAACTCAATGAAACTAAGCCATGCCGTGTGGGGCCACCCAAGACGGACAGGTCATGGTGGAGAGGTCTGACAGAATGTGGTCCACTGGAGAAGGGAATGGCAAACCACTTCAGTATTCTTGCCTTGAGAACCCCATGAACAGTATGAAAAGCCAAAAAGATAGGACACTGAAAGAGGAACTCCCCAGGTCAGTAGGTGCCCAATATGCTACAGGAGATCAGTGGAGAAATAACTCCAGAAAGAATGAAGGGAAGGAGCCAAAGCAAAAACAATACCCAGTTGTGAACGTGACTGGTGATAGAAGCAAGGTCCGATGCTGTAAAGAGCAATATTGCATAGGAACCTGGAATGTCAGGTCCATGAATCAAGGAAAATTGGAAGTGGTCAAACAGGAGATGGCAAGAGTGAACATCGACATTCTAGGAATCAGTGAACTAAAATGGACTAGAATGGGTGAATTTAACTCAGAAGACCATTATATCTACTACTGTGGGCAGGACTCCCTTAGAAGAAATGGAGTAGCCATCATGGTCAACAAAAGTGTCTGAAATGCCGTACTTGGATGCAATCTCAAAAACGACAGAATGATCTCTGTTCATTTCCAAGGCAAACCATTCAATATCACGATGATCCAAGTCTATGCCCCAACCAGTAATGCTGAAGAAGCTGAAGTTGAACAGTTCTATGAAGACCTACAAGACCTTTTAGAACTAACACCCAAAAAAGATGTCCTTTTCATTATAGGGGACTGGAATGAAGTAGGAAGTCAAGAAACACCTGGAGTAACAGGCAAATTTGGCCTTGGAGTATGGAATGAAGCAGGGCAAAGGCTAATAGAGTTTTGCCAAGAAAACACACTGGTCATAGCAAACACACTCTTCCAACAACACAAGAGAAGACTCTACACATGGACATCACCAGATGGTCAACACTGAAATCAGATTGATTATATTCTTTGCGGCCAAAGATGGAGAAGCTCTATATAGTCAGCAAAAACAAGACCGGGAGCTGACTGTGGCTCAGATCATGAACTCCTTATTGCCAAATTCAGACTTAAATTGAAGGAAGTAGGGAAAACCACTAGACCATTCAGGTATGCATCTCTATTACTTCCCTGCAAATAGGTTTGCCTTGCACATTTTTAAGAGTATTAGCCAGTTATTTTGCAGAATGACCCTCAGTTTGAGATTATCTAACATTTCTTCATGATTAGACTTAGGTTACGTAATTCTAGCAAGAATACCACAGAAGCAACGCTGTGCCTTCTCAGCTTGTCATGCTTCGTCCACGATATCAACGTCTCATCACTGGTGATGTTAACTTTCAACATTCCTCTGCTCTGAAATGACCACTATTTTGCTTGGAAGCTTTTTTAAACTACCAAGGTTGGGGCCACACCACAGACCAGTCAAAAAAGCCTCTCTGGGAATAAGACACAAGCACTGCTAGCTTTAGGTGTCCTGTGGGGGATTCGAACTAGCAGCCAGAGTCGGAAATCACCAGCTGAGATGAGAAAATTAGAATTCTGGAAATCAGCAAGGAAACGATTTCCTGGGCTTCTTTTTTTAAAAGAACAGCCGGTTCCAGGCACAGATAAACATATCTGGACTTTGGCACGAACCCATGGTAGGGGAAAGGAAAGGCCAAAAAAAAAAAATCCCCTGATTGAGAAAGCGATGGGTGAGTAGACTGCTGTCCAATAAAAGAGAAGGAAGGACGCTAGGGAAAGTGTCTGGTCTTCTCAATCTATTTTCTCTCCAGACTTCAAAGAAACCTTTGCTACAGTGAAAGAAGACACCATATAATTATACGGTCGTCAGCCTGATGCAAGCTCCTAAGTGCCATTGAGGGAGGGAATTATGGATCATGGGATGTGAATATATGACCACACATGCAAAGACAATCACTTTTGGGTACAGTCAAATGAACAATTCAGAGAATCTAGGTCAGAGGTAACATGATCTCCCTTCCTTGGCCCTCCCGACCTGGTCTTTTGTCCTTAAGTTTCTTCTGAAACAAGAGAGTAAGGACCTTGCTATAAATTTCATGAAATAGGAAAGTGTACACATCTCCTGCCACTGGGTTGCTGAAGCAATGATTCTGTGCTCAACTTCTTTATCGTTACTGGTATTTCCAGAAAGAGATTTCATCAACCACTTCCTTGGAGGGGCCATTTCATAATGGGGAACACAAAGGGGAACACCAGTTTACCCAAAATGTAGAGGCTAGAAGGTGCCTGACAAGAACTACCCCTAAAGTGTTCAAAAATTACCAGGTCTGGGCTTTCCTGCTGGCTCAGTGGTAAAGAATCTGCCTGCCAGTGCAGGAGATATGGGTTAGATCCTTGATCTGAGAAGATCCCACATGCCCCAGGGCAACCAAGCCCGTGTGCCACAACTACTGAGCCTGCGCTCTAGAGCCCGGGAATCACAACTACTGTAACCCACGTGCCTAGATCCTGTGCTCCACAAGAGAAGTCACAGCAATGAGAAGCCCACGTACCACAATTAGAGAGCAGCCCCTATTCTCCCCAACAAGAGAAAAGCCTGCACAGCAACGAAGACTCCTCACACCCCAAAATATAAAAGTAATTATATGTAATACAATTATATGTAATAAAAAAAAAAAACTACTAGGTCTGGTGCTGCTGGTGCAGGAGGAACCTATGCTAGGGAATAAGTGACAATAGAAAAGGCAGGAAGTACTTTAAAGCTCAGGGAATACCAAAACAAGAATTAATTTCATTATCCCTCAGTTACACAGCCAGTTACCCCTGAAGCCTCTCTGTGGTGTCTCACTGAAAGGACTGACAAATAATAAAATGTTAATAGAAATAACTTATAGAAGCATAGGATCAACTAGGTCAAAAATGGTTGGGGAAGGTCTCACAAAAGAGCACAACTTTGACCGGTTAGGTCTTAAGGAAATAGAGACAAAGAGAAATACAAACACGGAGAACCAAGCATCAGGCACCACTGTGGACACAAGTTTTACAAAGGATTTCAAAAATGAGAGTGGGTTTGCATGTGTTACTTTTCTTTACTCAATCACCGTATGGGGTTATTTCAGAGGAGGATGCTGACCCTCGGAAAGGTGAAGAAACTTACCAAGGTCATTGGTGGATCTGGAATTGGGAAGCAGGGACACCTAACTCCAGGGCTTCTCAGGTGATACTAGCGGTAAAGAGCCTGCCTGCCAACGCAGGAGACATAAGAGACGTGGGTTTGACCCCTGGGTCGGGAAGATCCCCTGTGAGAGGGCACAGCAACCCACTCCAGTGTTCTTGCCTGGGAAATCCCATGGACAGAGGAGCTTGGCGGGCTGCAGTCCATGGGGTCGCACAGAGTCGAACACAACTGAAGCAGCTTAGCACACAGATCTAACTCCAAGCCCATGGCAATACCACTACCACTGAGAGAGGACTGAACACAGTATATTTAGGGAACAGGAAGGAACAGGGGTAACTACAGAGCAAAGATAGGGTTAAGAAACACGGAATTTAAGTAAGTTTGCAAGAGTGGGACTGAAACAGAGCAAAACTCTATAATTCTTGCTCTCACAATGTCCTCTGCCTGCCTTTTGTCTGTGGAAAAACTTTAGCCAATGAATAAGTTTAATCAGAGAAATGAGAAAGTGCAGAGAAAAAGGAAAACACTCAAAGGAGACCAAATAATAACAATGTACTCATCAAGCAGAGTCAAGGAACTTTATTCCTTTTCAAGAGCTATAGACAATATTCTGAGCCATATCCTGTGAGCTGTCTTATAGACACCTGTCTGATAGGCAGGTGGAGAAGTTAACTGCATGATGATCAGACTGTACCCACAACATAAGCTGCCACAATTGTGAGAACTGGTCTCAAAGAAACGGAAACAAACTGACCCTGGAACTAAAGATGAACCGTCCCTAGAACAACCAAGATGACGCTGGTCAGACCACCGATGACCAATTTCAAGATGACTGCCAGAGCTGACTGTGCTGTTTCTGCATGCAGCCCCCTCTGTCTATAAAATCTCTGGCCCCCTGTTTGTCAGGGAGGGAGTCGGTCTTTAAACAGACGTCTGCCCCCTACTCTAGTTGCACACATTTGGAACTTTCCTTTCCACCAACCTGGCCTATTTCTTGGCTTTCAAGCAGCAAGCAGCCAGAACCCAACTTTTGGTAACAGGACCACATGTTATTCAGCCATGAAAATGAGACAGACATTTGAGCTTGATCTGGTAGTTACCGAAGAACCACTGAAGGGTTTGAATAAGGGAGAAACGAAAGTGATGCCTCCATCCAACACTAAATCAGATGGTGATAAAAATGGAGAGATGCAACTACAGTAAATGGGGCCACACAATATTGTGGAGCAAGAAGTGGACTAAGAGTGAGAAGCTTGGGTTGAGATGTAGAAAGCCAAATGCTGAAGTCACCGCTGCATCAGGCGAGAAGTCTTCTCTCTTCAGACATCAATCTCTCTTCATCCATAAATCAGGGGAAGGGAGAACTAACCTAAATGACCTCTGCTGCTGCTGCTAAGTTGCTTCAGTCGTGTCCGACTCTGTGCGACCCCATAGAAGGCAGCCCACCAGGCTCCCCCATCCCTGGGATTCTCCAGGCAAGAACACTGGAGTGGGTTGCCATTTCCTTCTCCAATGCATGAAAGTGAAAAGTCAAAGTGAAGTTGCTCAGTCATGTCCGACTCTTAGCAACCCCATGGACTGCAGCCTACCAGGCTCCTCCATCCATGGGATTTTCCAGGCAAGAGTACTGGAGTGGGGTGCCATTGCCTTCTCCAGAAATGACCTCTGGGGCTTTGCTATTCTGTTGTTGTTCAGTCGCTAAGTTGTGTCCATCTCTGTAACCCCATGGACTGCAGCACTCTTGGCCTCCCTGTCCCTCACCATCTCCCAGAGCTCGCCCAAGTTCACTGAATCGGTGATGTTTTCCAGTCCTCTCATTCTCTGCCACCCTCTTCTGTTTTTGCCTTCAATCTTTCCCAGCATCAGGGTCTTTTCCAGTGAGTCAGCTGTTTGCATCAGAGGCCAAACTATTGCTGATGCTTCAGCATCAGTCCTTCCAATGAGTATTCAGGGTCGATTTCCCCTAGGATTGATTGGTTTGATCTCCCTGCTAAGGGGCTCTAAAGAGTCTTCTCCAGCGCCACAATTTGAAAGCATCAGTGCTTTGGCATTCAGAGTGTGGTCCACTAATCAGCAGCAACAGCATTATTCAAAAGCATATTAAAAATGCAGAATCTCAGGGCCCACCAGAAGAATCAGATTTGTATTTGAAAAAGCTACTTCGGAGATTTGTTAGCACATTAAAATTTGAGTCACTTCTCTAAAGTGTCTGCCACTTCTCAAATGCAGCGGGTTTGAGATTCACCTCAACTCTATCATTTCTCACAGGAAAAAAAAAAAAAAGCTTACCTAGTTCACTTCACTTGTGCCCTTTTCCTAACCCTAACTTCATCTCAGACTTGGACTTGATGGATTCTGGCCAGAATCAGGGGAAAAGCAGCACTTTGGCAGTGCTGCCACCTTGTGGCCAAAACCTGTAAATGCACTTCATATTACCTCTCACCAAGAAAGGAGTGCAAGGGCTGGCTCTTCTTGCCGCAAACGTCTGCACGTAATAAACATGATTTTAGGAAATGGGCTCGAGGACAGAGGAGAGGCCAGGCTTTAAGGGCTGGGTGACATTTGTGGAGCTGAGGGGAAGGTTAACAAGGAAGTCCTCCCTGTTCCTCCAGGCAGGAGTAAGTAAAGGTGGTGTGACTGTTTCGGGCAAGAGGGAAGAGGCCAGGCATGGTTTTTGTTTAATCATCCTTACCCTCTCAATTTCAGATTATTTCCACCTATGAACATGTTGGAGAGTTGACTGTAGACTTTGCTACAAAGTTTATAAAGCACCTATAGGTGGCAGGCAGTGTGCTACACAGTGGAGATCGTCCTCAAGTTGAAGGCTTGAGTCAAAGACCTGGTCTGAGTTTGGTCTGATGTAAACCACTGATGTGTCTCCCCCAGGGAAATTCTAACAATGGTCTCTGTCCTCAGGAAGCTTAAGTCTAATCAGGAAGATGACACACACCATAACAGCATGCAATCAGATTTCAGCAGTGGTACCAATTCACTGTGGACTGAGTAGCTTAAGGGACTCTGGACTCAGTGGAACTTGGGCTGGGTCTGGAGGGTGGGGTAGGATTTGTGTTGATGGAGGGCAGGGCGGAGGAGCATGGAGCTAACTGGGTAGGGATTTCTGAGGCAGGGCCATTAATTGTTCATTTTTATGTTCCTGAACTTATGTAGGGCCTGGCACTTTGTGGATACTCTGCAAATGTTTCTTGAGTTGAATGATATTTTTGTAAGCCTTTATCTAGGCCTGCCATGTTAGAAAGCATCTGAGGGTGCAGTCCATTGCCAGTAAAACACTTTTCTGATAGAAGGTCACGCACACATGTGGAGCCTGAGGGGGTGCTTTATTTAGTTTCCCATCGAGTCCTCGGTAGTCAGGGTTAGCAAGTGCTGATGTTCTGCACCCTTGGTGTTTGTTCCAAGTAGTATTGTTACCGACCAGGATTCTTGGCCTCCTTAATCAATGGAAATTGAGCAGAGGCCAGACAAGAAACTCAGGCCAGGTTTTATTGGGACCCCTGCTATAGTAGCAGGGAGCAAGAACAAACGACAGGTTCCCTTGCTTACTCACTGCCTGAGGTGGGTGAGCTGGCTCCTTATATGAGGTGAGGTTAGAGGTGTGTCCAGGGGTCCAGCCTGAGAGATGGCTGAAGTGGTTTGCCCACCTTTTAGGCGGTATTGCGTGCAGGGGATATTCACAGTACCCAGTTTAAGCTCCAGGGTCTTCAAAAACAGCAGTTGGGTTTTTTGATCTCTTTATATCTTTTGTCCAGAATTTGCCCCAACTGCACATGCACACAGTTTTTCATCCCATATAGTTTCTTTGGGGCTTCCCTGGCGGCTCAGATGGTAAAGAAGCTGCCTGCAATGCAGGAGACCTGGGTCCTATCTCTGGGTCAGGAAGATCCCCTGGAGGAGGGCATGGCAGCCCACTCCAGTATTCTTGCCTGGAGAATTCCATAGACAGAGGAGCCTGGTGGGCTACAGTCCATGGGGTCTCAAAGAGTCAAACATGACTGAGAGACTAACATTTTCACTTTTCACTTCAGTTTCTTTGTATTTTGTTGCTCAGAGAGAGGTGTATCCAGGTGCAAGCACTGCAGCACCGCAGCAAAGGGTCCCAGGTCCCAGCCCCAGTATCACTTCCTTCTTTCATCTTGGATTGATTCCAAACAAGATCTCACATCAAGAGCCTCAGAAGCCTGGGCAAACACAGTCTCTGCTGTGGCTCTTGCCTCTCAAACCCCCTTGGACCAGCCTTGAAGGTCTCCCACCAACCCAGGTCCCTCTGCTTTAGGCCCGAACCAAGAGGCCACAGCCACCTGCCTGCCCAACAACAAGGAGGCCTGCTTTGACCCAGTGCCCCAGGGCAGGGTTCTGGGCAGGAGAGAAGAGCCTCTCCTCCATCCTCTCTGCTTCCCTCCTTACGCCGGCACAGACTTGGAGGACGCTGTCCACAGTAGGGACACCACGATGTCTGAAACTGTGCCGAGGCTGGGAGTGGGAGGGACAGAGGGGAGACAGGCCGTGTCACCCTCTTTGCCAACCCTTAGCCCTTACTTTTCCTGCCAGACACTGAGCTAGAAAACGTCACTCAAATGTATAAAGAAATTCAAACAAGCCAAAAGAAGAAATCCTAGCACATTGCGGGTGGGGAGGTGGGAGGGAGGGAGGGGCAGGTTACCAGTCGCCCTCTCATGTTCCTAGGAAGGCTTCATTCTTTTGTTTGGCCAGTTTTGACTCCCAGATTCCCATAAAACATGGTCTGACCTGTAACCTAACAAGGCCAGCCCCATCGGCCCTTCCCACCCTCTAATGAGAATGCTGGCCTGGGAGTAAAGTGCAGATACACCCCCCCCAACCCGAGCCACATACCACGCACAGTCTGAGCCGCCAGGAGAAGTGGGCACCCTCTCACTGGGAGCTGCTGAAGAGTCGACGTGCAGCAGCATCGACAGGTGAAATGAAGGTTCTAATCTCTTCCCTCCTCCTGTTGCTGCCACTAATGCTGATGTCCGCAGTCTCCAGCAGCTTACACACAGGTTAAAAAAAGTCCACTTTCTATGTAAGATAGAAAGGGGGGAGAAACGTGGCGAAACAGGAAAGAGCATGACTGCACACGCGGTAAAATGTAGCCCCTGCAGGCTACAGGGGTTAGCGGTGAGTTAGCCTGTCTGGGCGCCTGTTTCTTTATTTACAAAAATGAATGAACTGAACATAAATCCTAAGAGTGTCATGAAGTTAAAGGAGTCCATGTGTACGGAGTGTCTGCAAGGGTAGCTGGCAGGAGAGGACCTTACCTCTCCCCCAGTTCCTGTTCGGGGGTCTTGACTGTCCTGGGGGCCGGGCCTGGAGGCCGTGCAGGGAGGGTGTTGAAGGCAAGTGTGCGTCCAGTCAGTCAGTCATCCTCGATTATATTCTTCCTAATACACTAGACGTGCCCCAACAATTCTTAATGCTATTTCATGGTAAGGTGATAAACCGGAAAATCACATCACCAGGTAGTACCCGTGTTCGAAGCTGTGACCACACCAAGCCCTGTTTGAACAGCTCACCTTTAGGAAGGAGATCCTGGGTTAGGAGCTCTGAATCCACCCCCACTGTTCCCTACAGCCGGAGTGGCCCAGCCCTTAGCAGAACAACTGTGCAGAAGGGGCCCCCTCCCCACCTATGTTCCCACTCTAAGTGACCATCTCCCCACGCGCTACTTTGAGGTGAAGTAGCTTTGTTACACACTCAGCATCAAGTGGGTCCTAAAATCAAGAGTCTACCCTCCTGCCCCCATTTCCAGCATCTTCTCCCTTATAGAGTTCTGTGGAAGCCGCTGGGCCCCATGGCCCAGCAGGGGAGGCCCTAGACTAGCATTCTGGGAGGGAAGTCTTTTCCACCGCTGTGACCGGCCCCCAGGCTGGAGATCTCAGCCTGGACTCCAAGCTCCAGTCACAGCAGCGGCCTTTCCCGGCCAACCCCCTACACTCCGCACTAACAAGATTCCTCTCAGCCAGCATCTCGGAACCTTGGCTGCTCCCCAGCTGCTCTTGTGTTTTCCCACCAGTTCAGCTCCACTTGCACAGCCGCCCTGATGCGACCCAGAGGCAGACGTGAGCCCTCCCTCCCCCTGCACAAGCTCGGCCCCAACTGGACTCTCTCTGCACCTTCCACGTTCCACCTTGAGTGTCAGTGCGTCTCCTACCCCAACTGCTGCCCTTCTGCGCTGTAACCTCGCCACAGGCACAACCTGGTGTCTTGTTTCCATGTCCCTCCTGTGACCCGGCAAGGTGCTAGGTAAATATATCTAAGTGGAAGAAGAAACAGAAAAGACAATGGCACCCCACTCCAGTATGCTTGCCTGGAAAATCCCATGGATGGAGGAGCCTGGTAGGCTGCAGTCCATGGGGTCGCTAGGAGTCGGACACGACTGAGCGACTTCACTTTCACTTTTCACTTTCATGCACTGGAGAAGGCAATGGCAACCCACTCCAGTGTTCTTGCCTGGAGAATCCCAGGGACGGGGGAGCCTGGTGGGCTGCCATCTATGGGGTCGCACAGAGTCGGACATGACTGAAGCGACTTAGTAGTAGTAGTAGTAGGAAGAAGAAATCCTCAGGTTTCTAAGTTCAAAATTTTGCTCTTAGGAGACTGGCCTCTCTTTACAAGACTTTGGTGGCTCACACAGTAAAGAATCTGCTTCCAGTGCGGGACACCTGGGTTCGATCCCTCAGTCAGCAAGATTCCCTGGAGAACACAATAGTAACCCATTCTTGCCCAAGAAATCCCATGGACAGAGAATTTTGGTGGGCTACAGTCCGTGGGGTCGCAAGAGTCAAACACTATTGAGCGAATAACACCTTCACTTTCAGGAGACTGGACACCCTGGTTTCATAGCAGCTCTGCTGACATTAGAACTTAATAATTCTCAGTTGTCAGGTGGCAGGGTGCACTGTTCAATAACATGTTTAGCAACATCCAAGTGGCCTCTACCCTCTAGAAGCCAATTAGCAGCCTCTCCCTGCCCACCCCCCAGTTAATACAGCCAAAAATATCTCCAGACACGGCCAAATGTTCCCTGGAGGGGGATCCAGTCCCCAGTGGAGCCAATACTCTCTACCAATAATTCTCACACACTGCGACACGTTTAGACTCACCTGGACCTTCAGACTCAGGCTTGAATTCAGGGGCACCGCGATCCAATTCCTGGCTCCATCACTTACCCTGCTCCATCAGTTACCTTGCAAGCCTAGACAAAATGCTTAACATTTTTAAATTATTTATTTCATTTATTTTTGACTGCACTGGGTCTTTGCTGCTGTTCGTGGACTTTCTCTTATTGCCAGGAGTGGGGGCTACTCTCGAGTAACGGTGCGTGGGCTTCTCATCATGGCGGCTTCTCGTTGCAGAGCAGGGGCTCTTGGGCACGTGGGCTCAGCATTTGTGGCTCACGGGCTTAGCTGCTCCGTGGCATGGTCTTCCCTGACCAGGGATCAAACCAATATCTCCTGCATTGGCAGGTGGATTCTTAACCAGTGGACTACCAGGGAAGTCTGGATGCTTAACATTTTTAAGCCTCGGTTTTAGCATCTTAAAATGAATAAAATACCACTTAGCTTATACAACTGTTGTGAGAAGTAAACACTCAATAATGTGAACTTACTAAGGGTTCAGTAAAACTGAGAAAAGTGTCACTCAGTCCTGTATGACTTTGCAACTTGAGTAAAGTAGCCACTAAGGCACAAGAACAAGTTTGGGAAAGCTCACTGAGCCACCCCGAGTCCTTGCAGTCCAAACCAGTCAATCCTAAAGGAAATCAACCCTGAATATTCACTGGAAGGACTGATGCTGAAGCTGAAGCTCCAATACTTTGGCAATCTGAGGAGAAGAGCCAGTTCATTGTAAAAGACCCTGATGCTAGAAAAAATGAAGGCAGGAGAAGGGGATGACAGAGGATGAGATGGTTGGATGGCATCACCGACTCAATGAACATGAGTTTGAGCAAACTCCAGATGGCGAAGGACAGGGAAACCTGGTGAGCTGCAGTCCATGGGGTTTCTCAAGGAGTCGGATATGACTGATCGACTGAACAACACTGAGCCGCCAGGTGGCGCTATTATAAACCACAGGAAACCGGGGTTGGCAGCGCGGCTCAACGGTTTCTCGGACCGTAGCTTGCAACGCTGGACCAAGTCTGGCAAGAAGAAATAACAGTACACAATATTCCTGCTCAGAAATACTCCAAATAAAATCTTATCTTGCTTAATCTCTTAAAGTAACCACGTGCATGCGTGTGTGTTAAGTCCTTTCAGTCATGACCGACTCTGTGACGCTATGGACTGTAGCCCACCAGTCTCCTCTGTCCATGGAGTTCTCCAGGCAAGAATACTAGAGTGGGTAGCCATGCATTCCTCCAGGGGATCATCCCGACCCAGGATCAAACTCTTGTCACCTGCAGCTCCTGCACTGCTGGCAGATTCTTTACTGCTGCGCCACCAGGGAAGCCCCAAAATAACCACATACATGCTTACTATGCTTTTCCCAGGGAAGGGGGAAAATAGAATTAGCTGAGACGTGACGACAGTTATTATCACTTATAATAATAGAATAATTCTTTGTAAGATTACTTATTAATTATAATGTTACATATAATAGTAGCTTCCATGTGTTAATCTTTGTGGCAGGCTTCTCCTAAGCACTTTACAATATTAACTCACTGTGTCCTAACAGAAATCTAGTGTACTTATCTTTTCACTTTTCAAACTTAAAAAAAATGTAAAAACGATCAGAGTTCCAATAGATCCGAACTCCACGCAGTTGTTTTCAAATAACGCCACACATAACCATAATACAGTTATGGAAACTGGAAAATTAGCAGTGACAAAATACTATCAGCTAACGGACACATTTTCAGAATCTGCTAATCATCCACTGATGTCCCTTTCCTGCTCAGAATCCAATCCAAGATCCACAGTGAAGAAAGTTACCATCTTTCCTGGTCTCCTCCTGGCCAAGGCACTTTCTCAGGCTCCCTTCTCTTTCAAGACCTTGACACTTTGGAAGAGTACTGTTTTGTAGAATGTGCCTCCATATGGGCTTATGTGACGTTTCATCGTGACTATGTTCAGATTATGCACGTTGGGCACTGACATCACAGAAAGGATGCTTGCCTTCTCGGTGCGGCACGTCAGAAGGCCCAGGGTAACAATGCCTCTCGTGGTGGGCATGCTGAGTCTAAGCCTGGTTGAGGCGGTGTCCACAAAGGCACTGTTTCTCACTATGGCTAATAAGTATCCTGTGGAGAGATAGTTTGAGACTGTCCAAATAACATGTTTCTCCTCGTCATACTTATGCCCATTAATTTTTAAAATCCATGGGTGATTCTTGCCTGCTGCTGCTGCTAAGTCGCTTTAGTCGTGTTCGACTCTGTGCCACCCCATAGACGGCAGCCTACCAGGCTCCTCCGTCCCTGGGACTCTTCAGGCAAGAACACTGGAGTGGGTGATTCTTGCCTACAACAGGTATTACTCTGGTTTTAGCAAATCAGTGATTTTCTGTTTCCAACATTCCTTCTATGTTTATCAATTGACATTCCCCTATGAGGAAGAGCTGTTCCTGCACCAAATATCCCTTCACAGCATCTATTTATCCAGTGTCTACATCCTGGAGGAAGTGATGTGTAGTCAGGGATGTAGTAGGCAGCCCCTTATGTTATGGTCTTTTCAAAAATCGTTGCTTTAAAACCATGAGTTGAATACAAGAGAGAGAGAGAGAGCTATTGCTTCTCTCCCATTTATTTAGCTATTAAATTATGTACTTACATAAGTAAAGACTCAGGGGTATTTGTGGATTATAATCCATTACCATCCTTATATACAACGTTGCTCCTATTGTCCCAGAGCTGGCCACTGAGCCCCATCCAGGTGGCTTTGGGGTCTTTCGGGACATATCATTTCTTTAGCAGTTGCTGACTTTCTCACACTGAAATGGAGCAGGACTCTATGGCTCTTGCCCCCCACCCCCCACCGTGTCCTCTGCCTGTCTTCTGTCTGTGGAAAACTTTAGTCAAAGAATAGGTTTAATTAGAGAAGTGAGAAATGTGGAAACAAAGGAAAACAGTCAAAGGAGAATAAATAATAATAATGTAGTCATTAAGCAGAGTCAAGGACCTTTAGTTCTTTCTCAAGGGCTATAGATAATATTCTGAGCCACATCCTGTGAGCTGTCTTACAGATAGCAAAACATCAGGTGGAGAAGTTAATTATATGATGACCAGACTGTGACATGAGCTGCCATGATTCCAAGAACTGGCCTCACAGAAATAGCAACAAACCAACCCTGGAACTGAAGATTGCTGCTGCTGCTGCTAAGTCACTTCAGTCGTGTCCAACTCCACGTGACCCCATAGACGTCAGCCCACCAGGCTCTCCTGCCCCTGGGATTCTCCAGGCAAGAAAACTGGAGTGGGTTGCCATTTCCTTCTCCAATGCATGAAAGCGAAAAAGTGAAAGTGAAGTCGCTCAGTCGTGTCCGACTCTTAGCGACCCCATGGACTGCAGCCCACCAGGCTCCTCCATCCATGGGATTTTCCAGGCAAGAGTACTGGAGTGGGGTGCCATTGCCTTCTCCAGAACTGAAGATTAACTGTACCTAAAGCAACCAGTACTCTTGCCTGGAAAATCCCACAGTAGGCTGCAGTCCATGGGGTCGCTTAGAGTCGGACATGACTGAGCGACTTCACTTTCTCTTTTCATTTTCATGCATTGGAGAAGGAAATGGCAACCCACTCCAGAGTTCTTGCCTGGAGAATCCCAGGGACCGGGAAGCCTGGTGGGCTGCCGTCTATGGGGTCACACAGAGTCAGACACGACTGAAGTGACTTAGCAAAACAACCAAGATGATGCTGGTTAGACTACTGATGACCAATTTGAAGACGACTGTCAGAGATTACTGTGCTCTTTCTAGATGTAGTACCCCCCACCTTCTGTCTATAAAGCCTCTTGTCCCACTGGTTCCCAGGGCGGGCAGTGGGGAGTCAGCCTTTGGACAGATGTCTGCCACCCTTCCCCTCAGTTGCCAGCACCTGAAATAAAGCAAATTTTCGTTTCCACCAACCTGGCCTGTTTATTGGCCTTTTGAGCGGCAAGCAGCCGGACCCCACACCTTTTGGTAAATGGCACCCCACTCCAGTACTCTTGCCTGGAAAATCCCATGGATGGAGGAGCCTGGTGGGCTGCAGTCCATGGGGTCGCTAGGAGTCAGACACGACTGAGCGACTTCACTTTCACTTTTCACTTTCATGCATTGGAGAAGGCAATGGCAACCCACTCCAGTGTTCTTGCCTGGAGAATCCCAGGGACGGGGGAGCCTGTTGGGCTGCCGTCTATGGGGTCGCACAGAGTCAGACACGACTGAAGCGACTTAGCAGCAGCAGCAGCAGCAGCAAGATGTTCCAGGGTCATTTCGTACTACCCTTCTGCAGCCCTGGAGTCACCCATTTCTCCACAGAGCTCTGGTTCCTTTCATGGGAGAATGATAATCACAAATCTTGGGTACTAGGTATTGCCCAAGGCTACCAGGGCTAAACATGTGGAAACAGTGTCACACTTTTTTTTTTTTTTTTTTGCTCCAAAATCACTGCAGATGGTGATTGCAGCCATGAAATTAAAAGACACTTACTCTTTGGAAGGACAGTTATGACCAACCTAGATAGCATATTCAAAAGCAGAGACATTACTTTGCCAACAAAGGTCCGCCTAGTCAAGGCTATGGTTTTTCCAGTGGTCATGTATGGATGCAAGAATTGGACTGTGAAGAAAGCTGAGCGCCGAAGAATTGATGCTTTTGAACTGTGGTGTTGGAGAAGACTCTTGAGAGTCCCTTGGACTGCAAGGAGATCCAACCAGTCCATTCTGAAGGAGATCAGCCCTGGGATTTCTTTGGAAGGAATGATGCTAAAGCTGAAACTCCAGTATTTTGGCCACCTCATGCAAAGAGTTGACTCATTGGAGAAGACTCTGATGCTGGGAGGGATTGGGGGCAGGAGGAGAAGGGGACGATAGAGGATGAGATGGCTGGATGGCATCACCGACTCGATGCACGTGAGTTTGGGTGAACTCCGGGAGTTGGTAATGGACAGGGAGGCCTGGCGTGCTGCAATTCATGGGGTCGCAAAGAGTCAGACATGACTTAGCGACTGAATTGAAGTGACCAGGGCTATTGACTTCCCTGGTGGTTCAGATGGTAAAGAATCTGCCAATGCAGGAGACGCAGGTTCGACCACTGGGTCACAAAGATCTTCTAGAGAAGGAAATGGCAACCTACTCCAGTATTCTTGCCTGGGAAATCTCCTACACAGAAGAGCCTGGCAGGCTACAGTCCATGGGACTGCAAAGAATCAAGACATGACTGAGCATGCACGCACTAGGGCTCTTAGGTCTAGGCCCTCTGGTGGACAGATGTGTGTATACACACACCAATGTACTTTTTTAGCCTGGTTTTATAAATTAAGTAAATAGATCACAGAAAAGTTAAGCAAACTTGTCCCAAATCACAATGCTCATAAGTAGAGGATATGAGAGGTAAAAATAATAACAGATCTACTGCAAAACCTAACATGGGGAAGCAACTTCTTTACACATACAAGTTAGCAAGAACAGTAAGCCAGTATAGACACTCCTTTTGGGAAATAACTGGAAGTCTGCAATAATACCCACTATAATAACCACAGTGTACTGAACATCTACTTGGGCACTGAACCCACAGTAGCTTCTTTATTCCTAACATCACTGCCAGGTGGATACTGATAGAAGCTCTACAAACCATAGAATCGATGATCAAAGAAGCTAAGTGACTTCTCCAAGACCATAGAGCTAACTGACAGAGCAAGCAGTTGACCTCAGGAATGTCTGGATACAAGGTCCATGCTTATTCCACCATATCAATATTTTCCAAAACTGATTTTAGATAAAACATAAATAAGCTTCTACTTTAATAGTCATATGTTTATTTTTAATGTATCTCTAAGCATGGGTCAAACCCAGAATCTTACAGAAAATATTGCGTAGAATGAAGATGTTATATAAATTAAATTTATTTAAAGAAAAATGTATTAATATGAAATAAGTAATAGTAGAGGTGGTCTAAGCTATAGCAAAAATTAAGGTGGTCTAAAAATGTCTGAACTCTGGGGGACATGATACTGTAGTAACAGCATCATTTTCAGTTACACCATGAAATTAGGGTCATACAGGGCTGCAGAAAGAACAGACTAAGAGCCTTGGATCTAGGTTTTAGCATCAGATGAGTCACCATTACCTTTATGAACTTGGGTATTTCATTTGCTCTCTCAGGGTCTCAGTTTCCTCACCTGAAAATAAAAGAGACAGTGGTTTAGTTAATATAACTTTTTAAAAAGCAACTTGGTAAAGATATCTAGAAAAATAAAACTGTTCTTAACTTTGGACCCAGTAATTCCACTTGTGTTCCCTAAGACAGAAATCCAACATGTGGAAAACAGTTACAAAGAAATTTATCAATATCTAAAAATAAAACAATCTAAATATTCAGCAGTAAGAGAGCAATTAGGTAATCTGAAGTGCATATACTTGCGAGTGTTATGTAGTCATTTAAAATGTCTGTTTTGGGGACTTCCCCAGTGGTCCAGTGGCTAATACTCCACAATCCCAGTGCAGAGGGCTGGGATTCCATCCCTGGTCAGAGAACTAGATCCCACATGCTGCAACTAAGTGTTTGTAACTAAAAAAAGATCCCACGTGCCGCAACGAAGATCAAAGATCCCACCATGCTGAAATGAAGACCAACCAATGAAGCCAAATGAAAAAAAAAAATTATTTTAAAAAGTCTGTTATCAATGTTGTAAGACAACACAGGAACAAGCTTACAAAGTGAATACAAAGGAAAATGTTCACATAGTGTGGCTATCACTATATTTCAAAAGTCATACGCACACTAAAATTCCAACGGTTGGCAAGAGTAAAGATTTTTATTTGGACTTGACAAATTTTCTCTAATATAGTTACGTCGCATTAAAAATGAAAAAGAAAAACTCCTCAGTGAAAGGGTTCCACTCATGATCTCCAAGATTACCTCTGACTCTAATATTCTGTGGGTTGTCTCTGGAACCAGAAGTAGAGGTCAGGCGAGAGTAAAATATTAGAAAAGTTTAGATGGCAGGGGCCATGCCTGTTGAAATTAACACCACTCAAAACAGCACGTGAAAACACTTGGAAACCAGCACTTGGAGAAATGATGTAACACCCTCCATCTGTGTGGCAGAAAGGGCACGAGTCTGGGATCAGGAGAGCTGGATTGAACCAGAGGCTACTCTAAGGGCCCTCTCCGGACAACGTGTCCATCTGCTTATCAGACACTTACCATGCGTCTACCATGTGTCAGCAGCCACGTAGCTGAGTGACTACTGAGTCACCGGTTCAGCATCTAGCGAGGGAGAAAGATTTTTAATTTGCTAGACTTGCCCATAACAAAATACCACAGACTGTCAGGCTTAAAACAACAACTTATTTCCTCACAACTCTGAAGACTGGAAAGCTCAAGATCAAAGTGTCGGCAACTTTGGTTTCTTCCAAGGACGCTCTCCTTGGCTTACAGATGGCCATCTCCTTGCTGTTTCCTCACTGGTAATTCCTCTGTGCATGTATGTGCCTGGTGTCTCTTTGTGTGCCCAAATCTCTTCTCCTTATAAGAACTCCAGTCAGATTGGAATAGAGCTCACCATAAGGGTCTCATTCTAATTATCTCTTTAAAAGGCCCTATCCTCAAATAGACTTTCTGAGTTATTAAGGGTTATAGCTTCAGTGAATTTTAGGGGGACAGAATTCAATACATAACACATTTCAAACAACAAACTTTAAGTGTAATTGTACAATGATAGTTGTTTAGTTGCAAAGTGGAGTCCAACTCTTTACAACCCCATGGACTGAGGCATGCCAGGCTTCCCTGTCCTTCACTATTTCCCAGGGTTTGCTCAAATTTATGTCCATTGAGTTGGTGATGCTATCTAACCATCTCATCTTCTGCCTTCATCTTCTGCCAATCATCTTCTTTTGCCTTCAATCTTTCCTAGTATCAGGGTCTTTTCCAATGAGTTGGCTGTTTGCATCAGGTGGCCAATGTACTGAAGCTTCAGCTACCATATTCAAACACAGTAGGGAACCATGTGAAGGTATAATTCAGTCTGGCAGGAAATATGAACAACTCCTGTACAGAGGAAGCATCATCATCTGGACCCAATTGCAGCTCCAGAATACCTATAAAACATCACCTTGGTTGTCATAAAAAAATATTTTAGGTCTTACAAGATGGGCGTAAGAGAGCATCAGGTGATAAGACAGACTTGAATAGAGACAAAAAGAGGAATGGATTTGTTCCAGAGGAACAAAGGTAAATGCCAACTCCTAACAGTTGAACTGGGACTATGGATTCAAATACAACAAAACATGGAGGTCAGGTGAAGTTCCTGACTGGTTAACAGAATAACCTACTCCTTGCTCTCATTCCTTAAGTCTTTAGGATTTTAATGTATGTAGGAGGGAATCTTAATAGGGGAAGAATGTAAGGTCTTGATTAACCCCTACTTTTCCATCCAGAAATCATTCTTTCTTCACCTATTTCTAGGTAAGCTTTTCTCTAAGTCAGATTTTAAACTTCAATCCCTTATCCATTTAAAATACTCCTCTCTTGGGTGTGAAGAAAATGGAAGCCTCCTACACTATTGGTGGGAATGTTAATTGGTACAGCCACAATGGAAAACAGAATGGAGGTTCCTCAAAAAACTAAAAATAGAGTTGCCATATGATCTAGCAATCCCACTCCTGGGCATATATCTGGACAAAACCAGAATTTAAAAAGATACATGTGCTATTAACAATAGCTAGGATGTGGAAGCAACCTAAATGCCCTTCCACAGATGAATGGATAAAGAAGATGTGGTACGTATATACAAAGGAATATTACTCAGCCATTAAAAAGAATGAAATAATGCCATTTGCAGCAACATGGATGGACCTACAGATTGTCATTTACTAAGTGAAGTAAGTCTTAAAGAGAAAGACAAATGCCATATGGTATCACTTATATGTGGAATCCAATGACACAAGTGAACTTATTTACAAAACAGAAACAGGCTCACAGACATAGAAAGCAAACTTATGGTTACCAAAGGGAAAAGGTTACCAAAGGGAGGGATAAATTAGGAGTTGGGGATTAGAAGATATAAACCATTATATATAAAATAGATACACAAAAATGTCCTACAGTAGAGCACAGGAACCTGTTAGATTCAATATCCTGTAATACATCATAATGGAAAAGAATACGAAGAATATATTTGTGAAGACCTACAAGACCTTTTAGAACTAATACCCAAAAAAGACGTCCTTTTCATTATAGGGGACTGGAATGCAAAAGTAGGAACTCAAGAAACACCTGGAGTAACAGGCAAATTTGGCCTTGGAATACAGAATGAAGCAGGGCAAAGACTAATAGAGTTTTGCCAAGAAAATGCACTGGTCATAACAAACACCCTCTTCCAACAACACAAGAGAAGACTCTACACATGGACATCACCAGATGGTCAACACCGAAATCAGACTGATTATATTCCTTGCAGCCAAAGATGGAGAAGCTCTATACAGTCATCAAAAACAAGACCAGGAGATGACTGTGGCTCAGACCATGAACTCCTTATTGCCAAATTCAGACTGAAATTGAAGAAAGTAGGGAAAACCACTAGACCATTCAGGTATGACCTAAATCAAATCCCTTAAGATTATACAGTGGAAGTGAGAAATAGATTTAAGGGCCTAGATCTAATAGATAGAGTGCCTGATGAACTATGGAATGAGGTTCGTGACACTGTACAGGAGACAGGGATCAAGACCATCCCCATGGAAAAGAAATGCAAAAAAGCAAAATGGCTGTCTGGGGAGGCCTTACAAATAGCTGTGAAAAGAAAAGAAGCAAAAAGCAAAGGAGAAAAGGAAAGATATAAGCATCTGAATGCAGAGTTCCAAAGAATAGCAAGAAGAGATAAGAAAGCCTTCTTCAGTGATCGATGCAAAGAAATAGAGGAAAACAACAGAATGGGAAAGACTAGAGATCTCTTCAAGAAAATCAGAGATACCAAAGGAACATTTCATGCAAAGATGGGCTCGGTAAAGGACAGAAATGGTATGGACCTAACAGAAGCAGAAGATATTAAGAAGAGATGGCAAGAATACACAGAAGAACTGTACAAAAAGATCTTCACGACCCAGATAATCACGATGGTGTGATCACTGACCTAGGGCCAGACATCCTGGAATGTGAAGTCAAGTGGGCCTTAGAAAGCATCACTACAAACAAAGCTAGTAGAGGTGATGGAATTCCAGTTGAGCTATTCCAAATCCTGAAAGATGATGCTGTGAAAGTGCTGCACTCAATATGCCAGCAAATTTGAAAAACTCAGCAGTGGCCACAGGCCTGGAAAAAGTCAGTTTTCATTCCAATTCCAAAGAAAGGCAATGCCAAAGAATGCTCAAACTACCGCACAATTGCACTCATCTCACACGCTAGTAAAGTAATGCTCAAAATTCTCCAAGCCAGGCTTCAGCAATATGTGAACCGTGAACTTCCTGATGTTCAAGCTGGTTTTAGAAAAGGCAGAGGAACCAGAGATCAAATTACCAACATCCGCTGGATCATGGAAAAAGCAAGAGAGTTCCAGAAAAACATCTATTTCTGCTTTATTGACTATGCCAAAGCCTTTGACTGTGTGGATCACAATAAACTGTGGAAAATTCTGAAAGAGATGGGAATACCAGACCACCTGATCTGCCTCTTGAGAAATCTGTATGCAGGTCAGGAAGCAACAGTTAGAACTGGACATGGAACAACAGACTGGTTCCAAATAGGAAAAGGAGTACGTCAAGGCTGTATATTGTCACCCTGTTTATTTAACTTATATGCAGAGTACATCATGAGAAACGCTGGACTGGAAGAAACACGAGCTGGAATCAAGATTGCTGGGAGAAATATCAATAACCTCAGATATGCAGATGACACCACCCTTGTGGCAGAAAGTGAAAAGGAACTAAAAAGCCCCTTGATGAAAGTGAAAGTGGAGAGTGCAAAAGTTGGCTTAAAGCTCAACATTCAGAAAATGAAGACCATGGCATCCGGTCCCATCACTTCACGGGAAATAGATGGGGAAACAGTGTCAGATTTTATTTTGGGGGGCTCCAAAATCACTGCAGATGGTGACTGCAGCCATGAAATTAAAAGACGCTTACTCCTTGGAAGGAAAGTTATGACCAACCTAGATCACATATTAAAAGCAGAGACATTACTAGGTGAACCAACAAAGGTTTGCCTAGTCAAGGCTATGGTTTTTCCTGTGGTCATGTATGGATGTGAGAGCTGGACTGTGAAGAAGGCTGAGCACCAAAGAATTGTGATGCCTTTGAACTGTGGTGTTGGAGAAGACTCTTGAGAGTCCCTTGGACTGCAAGGAGATCCAACCAGTCCATTCTGGAGGAGATCAGCCCTGGGATTTCTTTGGAAGGAATGACGCTGAAGCTGAAACTCCAGCACTTTGGCCACCTCATGTGAAGGGTTGACTCATTGGAGAAGACTCTGATGCTGGAAGGGATTGGGGACAGGAGGAGAAGGGGACGACAGAGGATGAGATGGCTGGATGGCATCACTGACTCAATGGACGTGAGTCTCAATGAACTCTGGGAGTTGGTGTTGGACAGGGAGGCCTGGCGTGCTGCAATCATGGGGTCGCAAAGAGTCGGACACGACTGAGCAACTGATCTGATCTGATCTGATGTATAAAGCTGTATCACTTTGCTGTAGGCTGGAAATTAACACAATATTGTAAACAAACTATACAATTTAAAAACTAAAATAGAGAATTTCCTGGCAGTCCAGGGGCTAGGACTCTGCACTTTCACTGCCAAGGGCCTGGGTTCAATCGCAGATTGGGGAACTAAGATCCTACAAGCCACACGGTATGGATTAAATAAATAAGATACATATAAAATACTCCTCTCTTGAAGTACCCTATATCCCTGAGTCAAAGGAAGAGCAATGGAGCTGCACTAACCCAGAAGCACAGTGATCAGGAACCAAGTCTCTTGGCGCCTTCCCTTTCCAGTGCCTGGAAGTGACCAGTTTCCTTCCTACAGAGGTTGCCAGAGGCCAGAGGGACCAACGCCAGGCTTCTGGGAGGTGGCTCCAAGAAGGAGGCCAAGAATGTGAGTACAAAAGTCAGTAACAAAATATTGACAACGAGAGTACACCATCTATATCCCCACTTGGTCTCCTGAATCCCTCTGAGAGCAGAGCAGATATTAATTACCTGAGCTGCCCTCACCCCCTGCCCTTTCCCCCAGCCCACCACTCATTTCTTCCTGAGTCTCATGTAAGAGCCAGACTCCTCCAGGGTCCAGAGGAGCTGGCTGAAGGTCTGGCCCTCTCCCTTACCCCTTTCCCCAACAACCCAGGGCTGCCTTCCAAGAGGTTCCTGGACCCCATCTTCAGCCTAATTTTACTCACAGGCAAGACTGAAACAGAGAGGGAAAATGGCTTAGTTTGAAGTAAAGCAGCCACTAAAAGGCAGACACCTAGGTCTTTTTTTTTTTTAATATTTATTTTTTTTTAATTTATTTATTTATTTGGCTGCCTCAGGTCTTAGTTACAGCACACAGGATCTTCATTGCATCATGCGGGAACTTTCATTTTGGCAAATGGACTCTCTAGTTGTGGCACACGGGCTCCAGAGCAGGTGGGCTTCAGTAGTTGCAGCATGGGTTTAGTTGCTCTGCAACATGTGGGGTCTTAGTTCCCCAAGCAGGGATCAGACTGAGTCCCCTGCCTTGCAAGGAGGATTCTTATCCACTGGACCACAAGGGAAGTCCAAAACTATTCACGTAAGTTTTATGGATTTCTATAGATATATAACACAGTGTAATAAGATTGGTTAAAGGCACAGAGCAAAACAGGCTTCCCAGGTGGTTCCAGAAGTAGAGCCTGCCTGCCAACGCAGGAGACATGAGATGTGGGTTCGATCCCTGGGTCGGGAAGATCCCCTGGAGGAGGGCATGGCAACCCACTCCAGTATTCTTGCCTGGAGAATCCCATGGACAGGGAAGCCTGGCAGGGTTGCAAAGAACAATATGTATAGCACAAGCTCATTTAAGTAAACTATTATGTTTACATACAAAAAGATATGGAGAACAAACTATTCTGTATAAAATAAATAAGCTTTTACTTTAATTTTTCCACTAGATGAGTCTTTTAACATTTTAAAAGCTCTCATTAAATTTAAATTCTAAAAATGTTAACAGCAGTCTCTCCCTTTTCTTTTCACCCTAGGACACCAAAGACACCACAGGAAGGCAACCAAGCCCTCCAGAGCCTTGACAGCAATTTCTCAGACAATGTCAGCTGGCAAGCTTTGCTCTGCCTTTATAAGTGCTCTGAGACCCCACCCTCCCAATGAAACATTCTCAGTCAACAAGGCCGTGAGTGCACCTAGAAGATGCTCTTCTTCCACCTCAGGTTCCCCACCACAGTCCCTAGTCCCTAAACCATTCTAGTATTCTCAAAAAAAAAAACAAAAACAAAACATTATCGCCAGAATTACCGTGCCCTCTAATGCCTTCTCCTAACAGTCTTTTCCTACGGCCTCTACAGACCCAGGCTTAAGTTTACTTACCTGAAAGAAACCGGGAAAGCCAAGTTTCCTAGCTGGCATCACCTGGCCTTAAATAGAACCAGACAAGTAGCCAATTAATATATTTAAATATAATTGGCACAGCGGTAAAGAATCCGCCTACCACTGCAGGAGACACAAGAGATGTGGGTTTGATCCCTGAGTCCCTGGAGGAAGAAATGGCAACCCCGCTCCAGTATTTTTGCCTAGAAAATTCCATGGACAGAGGAGTCTAGAGGGTTACAGTCCTTGGGGTCGCAAAGAGTCAGACATGCCTGAGAACACACACACGAGATCAGAATTATTTCTTTCAAAGAGACCTGGAAATTCACATTCAATCCAGTGAACCCATTTTACTCCATAAATTCCAAACTTAATCCAGATTCTACACACACCTCTCCCCAATATCATCCTCAATCTCTCTCCCCTACCCAATCTTTTATTTCTTTACTCATTTGAGAAGCCTTTCTAAGGTAAAAGCTAGGTAGAGCAAAGAAAAAAGTTAAATAAGTAAGACATTGTCTTAGCAAAGATAATGTAGATTTAAAAAAAAAAAAAAAACAAAACCTGTCAGTTTCCTAGCACATAAAATGCCTCCAGTATTTATGATTATCATCATCATTAATGGTCAAGTGACCCTGTAAGTTTTCAATCTACTACAGAAGATGTATGTACAAAAGCAGAGCTGAAGGCTAGAGAGATGGTGTGGAAAATCTGAAATGCCACTCTGAAAAGGGCTTCAAGTGAAAAAATGAGAGGGCATATTTTTTTGTAACATGGGGATAAAATTATCAGAATGAAAATATAAGGAAATAAAAATGGATTTGGAAGAATGAGTAAAGAGGAAAACATTACAACAGTGTAGATCCTAGGAATTCCCTGGATATCCAGTGGTTAGGACTTGGCACTTTCATTGCTGGGGTCCAGGTCCAATCCCTGGTCAGGTAACAAAGATCCTGCAAACCACTGTGGCCAAAAAGAAAAAAAAAAGTGTGGATCCTGCTTCCCCCTCTGACCATTTCTTCAAATATCAGAAGGGAAGAAAAGAAACACTCAGCCAGAGGCCGACTTCTGTCATTCAGATGAAAGAGGACTAAATTAGGATGCTGGTCTTATGAGAAGAAGCATTTTAATGGATTGGTGAGTTGGGTGGGGTCCTATTTATGACACAACAGGGCAAGCCCCTGCCGTCTGATAGGACAGTGTGCTGGGCACACAGCCTCCTCCTGTTCCCAGGCCCGCCTCTCAAAAGCAAGAGGCACAGAAGCACATTACTGGGCTCAGGAGTAGAGGGGCCACTTGCCAACTGCCTTAAAAAGGAAGAGCAGAGATGCCAGGATGAAGGAATGGAACCCAAAGGCAGGTGCCATCATGAGCAATCAGTGAAGGAGGCCCAGATCTGTGAAAAAGTAAAGCCCAGAAGGATGAAGCCTGGGAGATCAACAGTTCCCTTCAGGGAACTCACAACAGTGGAGCCAGGCTCTAAGTTAGTTTCTAGGCCTGACTGGGAATCTGAGCCATCCCAGATACCTATCACCCAGCCAGCATCTGAGCCAGAAAAGACACCCACAGCTCAGCCAGCATCTAAGGCTCAGCAGGCACCTGATCTACCACAGAACCTCACTGCACAGCAAAGACCCCTTGCCCAACAGGAAACTGAAGCCCAGCAGGAACCTCCAGCACAACAAAAATCCACTCTGCACCAGGAATTTCATGCCCCACAGGAGTCACCTCCCATCCAAAGGGTGCCCTTTAGCAAACAGGAAGCTGCCTCACAGCACAGACCTGAGCCAGGAAAAGAATCTAGAACTCAACAGAACCCAGAACTGAGAGAGGGATCCAGAGCCCAGCGGCAACTTGAACCCCAAAATGAACCACCTGCCCAAACTGAACCGATGTCCCAAGAGAGACAGCAACAGTCAGACCTTGCAGCTCAGGGAGTCAAATCTGGAGAGGAATCTTTGGCTGAGTGGCGATTTTTATCAAAACGAAATGAACCATCTGAACAGCCATCGACTTCAGAATCGAAGACATTTCTTGAGTGGGTCACAGATTCAGGCACAAAACCAGATGTGGGGTTCACATTAGACATTGATTCACCAGCCACCCTGGGTAGGATGGAGGACCCTGGAAAAAAGCTGGCCTTCAAAGAGCAACCTGGTTATGAAATGATGTCAGGATTCGGTGGGATGCCAACACCCAGGAAGAAAATCAGCAGCCAGAATCCCAGACAATACCGGTACACAGGTGAGCTGAGCTTGGAGGAAGAGAGAGGGGGGCTCCCAGGGATGGTCACTCATTCAGCCAAGAACTAAGACCTACCAGAACGTCAGGTGAGCTCAGGTCATGGTCCAGCAGTCCAGACACACAGCCAGAGGCCCTTTGATGAAGGAGGGAGCTGAGGCCTGGAGAAGAGAGGGAGCCTGTAGGGGACTGAGCAGTAGGGGTGGCCGGCGGCGCCAGGATCTGCAGCCAGCCTCGGATTCCTTTCCCTGTTCCAGGCCACCTCCCCGCGGGGACAGGGGGGAATCAAACAGAAACTAAGGCTGTGGGCGAGGGTGGGTGCTCATCCCCCAGGCCCAGAACTCTGAGCACCGCTGGGGGCAAGCACCTCGCTGACCAGGGACCCTTACCCTCGGCGGGTTGCCACACAGACAAGGCGGGGAAGGCCCTTCAGCTCTCCGGGGTGTTCAGTAGGCTGGAATACACTCGTCCCCAAGGAGTCCCAGTCCCGCCAGGCCCATGGCCTCCTAAGGTGTGATCTCAGGAAGCGGGAGGCTCAGGAGAGGCGCTTGGGCTCCGCCAAATCCCAAGCCCTCTGGGCTGCGCGCAGGGAGGGAGACTCGGGGGGGCAGTGTGGGCAGGTCGTGGGCATGAGACTCTGCTGGAGACAGCACCCCTGCCAGGGGTGTGTTGGCTTCTCCTCCTCCGAAGCCAACGATGGTGTGTGCCCCCGGGGAGCAGGCTCAGCCCTGAACTCCTCTGGGCTCAGAAGCCCTGCTCTGCATGGCTTGAACTGCCACAAGTTCTCTTCAGGGAACATGGGTGACACAGCCAGAGAGGGAGAAAACAATGCAGCCCCAATCCAGGAGCTGAAGGCGCTGCGAAGCCGTTAGTCCGAAGGCTGGTAAATAGGGGTCTCAGCCCAGGGGCCTGAATCTCCTGGAAGCGCTGGGTCGTCTCAGGACTGAGGAAAGGGTCATGGTGTCTCTCAGTGCCAGGGCTCGTAGTGTGTTTCGAAAGGGTGGGGAGGAGAGACAGATGCTATTTCTGTTGTTTCTCTGGGCCTCTCGAATCCAGTCACAAGGGATGCCCTTATCACAGCTCTGCTATAACCAAAGCCTCTCCACCCCCCACCCCACCCCCCGCCAGAGTGTGTGCGCATGCGCGAGCCTCGAGTCGCCTCTGTTTCCCGCCTTTTCCCAGGACAACGCGGTACCCCGGGCCTCCTCTCCACCCTGCGGGCTGGTGCGCGGCTTGGAGCTAGTGCGCAGGCGCCAAGCACCCTACACACCACCCCTACCCCCACCCCCCGCTGCCCCCGGCCTTCCATTCTCGCGGGGAGGAACAGGACACGGAGAAGAAGAACCCCAATAGGAGCAATAGGAGAACTAGAAGACAGAGGGCGGGGCGGAGGGGGGCGGAAAGGCGGGGCTTTCTCCTCCAACGGCTCCCAGGCAGAGTCACGCCTCCTGCGCTGCATCCCCGCCTCGGCTTTGAATTACCTGAGAACCTGGCCGGCTCTCTGCCCTCAGGAGGAAGCGAAGTGGCATCCTGTATACTTCTAAGCGGACAAGCACAGTGCGTTCTAGACGATCCTTACGTGGGCAGGTGAGTGGGAAGACGAGGATGACAGCCAACACGTGACTACAGCGGGGCTTCCTTGCTGGGGTGACCATTAGGGACTCCCCGCTAGTTCTGCCGGAATACGCTTTTAGCCACCTCCAGGGCTGCATTTTTGTTGATTGCGGGCCCTTTAAAGCACGCGAAGGGGCGGGGCCAGACTGTAGGCCTTAGTGGAGAGGGGCGGGACCCGAGTGTCGAGGCCGGCCCACCTCGCTCAGGGGGCGGGACCCAGAGAGGAGCAAGTCCAGGATTGGGTGATGTAGGGGCTCGGCGGTGGTGCGTGTGAGGATCGGCCCTCGGGGCGGAGACTGGCGGGTAGAATTGGCTCAGGCGGGTGTGGAATTTGCCGCGGGAACGGGACCGCGGAAAACTGATGGAATCGGCCTGGGAAACGAGGCCCCGGGTGGCCTTTGAGGCTCCGGCCTCGAAGAGGGTTCAAGAGGGGTCCAAAAGTCAAAGGCGCCGGTGGTGGCGAAAAGCCAGAGCCAAAGGTGAGTGGGCGGGGGCCGGCAGCAGCACGGAAGGAACCTTAGACATCCTGCGGGGAAACTGGTGACCGAGTGGACTGACCTACTACCACGAGAAGTGGGGGACGCTCGTGGACTGGCTCATTGCCGCCCTGCGGTGCGGGGGTGTGGAGATAATCCACTATGAGAAGCGGGTGACGTGAGAGGGAAGTATCATCTCCAGCAGAGAGACGCCCCAGTACCGTGTTAGGGGAAAGAGTCCAGAATGTTAGTGTCCCGAACTGGCGTTCCCGCTCTGACTCCGTTCTCGCTCTGTGGCTGTGGCAGCTCTTGCCTTGTGATTCCAACGTGGGAAATGGTTCAAGCCCAGATTTTCAGGTCTCTGACACTCTTAAGACGGTGATAGGGGAGAGATTTAGAAGTTGTTGCCCAAAGAGGAAGTTTTGGAGTGAAAGGTAGGAGGAAGTGGTGCCCCACAGTGTGGCATACTTGGAGGAGGGGGTGCAGTACTGCTCCCAACAGCCCTGTCTCACCATCCTTCATTCAGTCTGCTCATTCATGCTCTGTCAGTCCACCATCCTCAGGCTGGCTGCCCTAGTATCTAGCTTCTTGACTCCTACTCCAAGGACTAAGAGGCCCTGGGTTGGCTTAGGACAGCCTGACCTTCACTTGGGAGAAAGGAGAACTGCCACCTGGGTTCCCTAGGTTGTCACGTTATTTACAAGTCCCAGCAGGCTGGAGAAACACTGACAGACGAGACATCCTGCCAGCCTCAGGCCCACGTGAAGTCCTTGCTGGATTAAGAGTGTCGACCCAAGTGAAGACCTATGGGAATTTCCTCTGCAGGAAAGAAGCTGACTTAGCCCTGACTTAGTCCAGAGACTCCAAACTCATCACCCTCCCTCCCATAGACATCATGGGTAGCCAAGGGGAGAAGTGCAGCTGGCTGCAGACGCACACAGGAAGGCTCAGAGCTCAAACTGGGGCCTCAGGGCATTCCTTGTCACACTGCAGGACACAGCTTCACAGACAGGACCGAGTGTCCAGAGGCAAGACAATGATCAGAAAATGGGCCTTGGAGACCTGGTGCCTCAGGCTGTGAGGGGGTGGTACACTGGACAGAGGCTCCCTCCCTCCCTGCCTCAACTTTCCGAGCTATAAAATGGGCATAATAACAGGAGTCAACCCAGCTAGACAGTGAGTTCCCTAAGAGCGGGCTACTGTTTACCCCTGTTTACCCCACAATTGCAGAACCTGGTGTGCCAGACACATGGGCACTCAAATGTTCACTTAGTAAGTGAAGGCATGCATGAACTGTAACATGGGGATAATTATCATGCTGCCCTTAGGGAGTCATGAGGAGTTAGAATCCTCTTGCATAGGGCCTCCTGCATAGGGCTGAGCCAGTCCTCCCCACAAACCCACAGGCCCACCTACTCACAAAGGCTCATTCCCCCAGGCCCCTAGATTTCCCTATCATTTCCTGAGACCCTGCCCTGGTGCTGGCTTCCACTGAGTGAATCAGACCCCCAAGGGCATCCAGGTGGGCTGGAGCACTCCTACTCATCCTTTGGATCTTTCCAGTAAGAGATGACACTAATGTCATGATCACCCCATTTTTCAGATGACGAATGAGGGAGTGAGGGACCTGGTCTTCCTCACCTGACCAGTAAAGGCAAGGAGATCGCCACCCCCAGGCTTCTAAGGACAGTGAGTGTGTACACTCAAAACTGTGCCTCAACCTTGATTCTGGACCCAAAAGGCTCCAGGTGCACATTTTTGTTCAGCAGAGACATTCAACGAACCCTTCCTTGTGCCAGGCCTGGGCCCTCAGTGCAGAGGATAAGACACCATCTGAGCCAGGGATACAGACATTAATAAATAACCCTACAAATCAGATATAATTATCTGATTATCCAATTATCTCAGCCCCATCTGCCAAACTGATAAAGAGGGAACATATAAGAGGGAGGTTCCCCAAGCACGTGACATTGGACTCAAAGATGAGCAAGTATGGACTGCTGGGCAGGAGCAACTCCGTGGCAAGGACAGTACAGGCAGAACCCTGAGGCCCAAGAAAGTGGCAGCTCACAGCACGGAGGGAGCGCAGCGAGGAAACGGCTAGGCACCCAGAGGGCCCAGGTGGCACATGGTTTGGGATGCCATGTCCAGGATTTGGGGCTTTATTCTGAGAGCAAGGGTGGGGTGTTCAAAGGTTGGGAGTGTGTGACCAGATTTAAGTTTTAGAAAGAGCTTCTGGCCCCTATGTGGGAAAGGCATGGAGGGGGCAAAAGCAGAGATACAGAAAGAGTTGTTACAGTCATCTAGAGAAGTGGGCAGTGGAGGTGGGAGAAAGGCCACGTTCCAGGGATTTCTAGGCAGGACTGGGGCAACAGGACTTCCTGATGGGTTAGATGAGACTGGGAGGTGCCCATGATGATGCCCTGGGTTCCAACTGGAGCAAATGGGATGAGAGGGGTACCATACACACACACACACACCCCCAAGATACACATCCATACACATACACACAACATGCCCACACAATCTCACAGGCCAAGAACAACAGAGACACAGAGCCTTCAGGGGCTGAGCGATACAGATATGAAACCATCTGGTGTCATTTCAGACACTGAAGAGCTCCAGTACCACAATCTTTTAGGTCTCAGCAGAGAAAAGAATTCAGCCAGAGGCAAAGTAATAGATAAGAAATGATGTATTGGAATAGAATGCTTGTGAGGTTTACAAGCAGGAGGGTGAGAAATGCTGCACCCTGAGAACTTACTGGGCTACCATTTTATAAGCAAAGAAAAAGTGGGGAGGGGGAGACTTCTTTGTCATTCTTGAGTCGATGTCATGCTTCTATCATCAGCTCCCCCTCCAGGTTGGGCAGGGGAGCTTTCTTGTCCCTTCGGGTCAAGTTGGGTCCACTAATTACTGTTTTGTACATGTGCAGACAGTGTGTCCTAGGAATCATTAACTTACTGAGCTCGCTGGACAGGCTGTGGGTCTCATGCCACCGTCGCTTTACTATCTGGGGGCATGTCTCGTGCTTCTGTTGCATGGTTTTGCCGTTAAGCAAGCCTGGTTTTGTGGTTAAGCAAACCTGCTTTCTTGAGTAATTAGCTTACAAGGATCGCTCATATTTTTCTATTTACAATCCCCTAGTTAACTATTTAATCATTAGTTCTGCTTTGTCTCTTTATTCTGTCCCTATCAGATAGGCTGTGACACATGCATACAAACACACCTGCAGACACACGGAGAAACAGAAACACAGACACTGAGAAAACATGTGGAGTGAACGCACACACCCACACACACAAGGACCAACGCTAAGCACAACAGGAACCTGCACACGCATGTACATCCAGGTGAACCTCGAAGACATACTCGTAGCTGCCCGCCCAGAAAGCAGAGAGCTGAGACATGACAGAAGCAGCAACGCAGATACAGAGAGAGAGCGGAGGAGCCGCGCCGTCTTTGCTGGCTCCGTGGCCCTGGGCAGTATGCCACCTCTGTCTCTCAGTTCTCTCATCTGCCACAAGGGCTATGGAGAAGCTGAAACCATTTACCTGAGTTACTTTACACAAAACCCAGGAAGAGAGCAGTGTCCAGCACACGGCTGTTGTAGAGCAGGGTCTGCTCTGCCATGCAGACACACTCGAGGGTCAAGCCGTGATCACGGCCCCCTGGCCTGCATTTGGCCCCAGGCCTCTCCCTTGCAGAAAGCCTTGCCCCCCTCCCAGGCCCCCGACCTGGCCCTTCCTCCATCTTCCCCCCACTTACTTCCCCACAGCCCTTCTCTCGCCTGCTCAGTCCCCAGGGACCAAAATCCAGGCCGGGTCCACTTGTCCTGTGACTCTTTAGGGCAAAGGGCTGGTGCCCAGGCAATAGGACCCTTACCCCTCCCTCTGGCCCAGTCCTCACCCAAGGCCCTGGGGGCCTGCCTGCCCTGCCCCAGTGCCCTCTGCCTCAGATTCTTGGCATGACTCTGGCAACCTCAGCTCAGCATCCTTCCCTCCCTGCTTCGCCCACGCCAGTCCCCGGGGAGTCGCCTGGAACAGGGCAAAGGGCAGAAAAGCAGCGCCTGAGATCAGCCTCTTCCTCACTGCTGTGTGCAAGTTGCTTCTTCTGTCCAGGGCTCCTGTGCCCTCATCTTCAATCAGGAGCCCTGCCCCAGAGACAGGAAGTAAATGACAGCTGTTTTACAGAACAGGAAAGCACAGCCATGCAATAAATACCCCACTAGCTCTGTGCAAGGGCTAGGGCTACAGCAGTGAACTAAACAAAGCCCCTGCCCAAAGGGAGACTCTACTCTAGTGTCAGACACAGAAAGCAAACACACAAGCAGTAAACAGGACAGCATGTTAGGTGGAGAAGGACCCAGCCTCAGTGAGGCCAAGTGAGAACCACACAGCAAACCACGAGAAGAAATGCTGCCATGGGGACCCATACAAAGATCATTTCCAGCCCCCTGGGCAGGATGGCCAGGTGCACTTTCCAAGACAAAGAAATCAACCTGGCCAGTGGCTTAGGCCAGCCACAAAGCTGAGAGCTGTCTCCAGAGGCCTCTGTCTGTCCATCTGTTTGTTTGCCCTGGGGACGGGTGGTCCTCTCCCAGACTCCCACCCAATCCTGCCGGCCTCCACTCTGACTCTTCCCTTTCCTTCCTTCTTCAAATCTTTGCTGAGCACCTGCTAGGTGCCACCCCATGCCCCCAGGGGATGTCCTTCCAGGCAGAGGGCCAGAGGCAGACTCACCTACAGCCAAGCAAAGAACACCCTCATTTGCACAGGCCCCTTCCCAAGCCCTATACCTAATTCAGCACTTGGGATTGTCTCTCCTTTTTCCTAAAGATCCCCATCTCCACTTGGAAAAGCTTCGAAGCTCCATGAAGCCTGGTTCTGCCCCTGTGGAAACAAACAAAAAACATGTAAACAGATAAATGGAAAACTGCCAAGGTGGAAAATCCTAGAAAGAAGAACTTAAATATGATGACAGAAAGCAGTGGGAGGGGGTGCATCTTAGATGGGGAGGCACCCTTAGGGACCACCTCCTGGAGGAGGGGGAAGCTTAGGACAAGGGTGAGCTGGCCAGACCAGGAGCACGTGGAATAACACAGGTGAAGTGTCCCTGAGCTTCCATTGCTCCATCTGTGAGATGCAAGTGACGGTCACCGCAGGATGATGGCCTGGAAGGCCAAGTGGCAGGTCGCAGGGTGCCCACTATGGGAACACCACACAGTAGGACCTGTGGCGTGGGCTCCTGACTGGGCTTGGCACTGCCCTTGATCAGCTTTTATCCTTCTGCGAGGGACAAGCAAGGCTGGTTCTCCTCTCTCTCCCCACCAACTGGGGCCAGCTGTGCCATGGCCAGCCTGGGGCAGGGGCAGGAGTTGCCATCAACCCCGGTGTTTTTCCACTCCCTGAATCCCCCCAAGGAAGGAGGAGGGCAGCCAGGCTGAGTAGGAGGGAATACTTTGTTCAGGACTAGGGTGAGCCTCCTGGGCCTAAGGGAGGAGGGGAGAGGAGACCTGGATGCCTCCATTTCTAATTGTTGAGGACACTAGGAGTCCGGACTCCTGGAACCAAAGGAGGAGGGCCTTGGGGACCCAAACTCCAGGGTTCAAAGGCACAGGAGGCTGGCACAGGGACTGGGAGCAGTGAGTTGAGCCCCAGGCTCTGTTTACCGCGCTGGATTCTCACTGTCCTATCAGGGTAGGAGGTGGAGCTGGTGACCACACCCTGGGCAGGCTGGGCCCCTCCCCGGGATTGTCACCCCCGGCTGCAACTGGCAGCAGCCACAGTCGGCAGTCAGTCAGCAGCCCTGGGGATCTCTGAAGAGGCCTGGGAGGGGTGAGTTCACGGCCAGCTGACAGACAGGAATGGCCGCTGCCAAACCCCTGGGCCCGGAAGGGAAAAGAGACACCTTTTTCTGGAGGATCAGGGAACCATCGACTTGGGAGGCAGGCAAGGTGCTGGGTGGGCTTCAGGAGGGAAACGTCTCTGAAGCAGAGGGCAGCGTCCCCACCAAGGAGGGACAGGAACAGCTTATCCAGGACCTGGGTGACAGGACAGCGGTCTGGAAGGGAAGAGTAACCGGGGACCCTGAAGTGTGGGGAGTCAGGCCAAGTCCAGGGCAAGTTTTTGCGGGGCCAGAGCTAGAGGCCCAGTCTCCAGGGCCCTGGGACGGAGACCAGCAAAAGTAACAGCTCTGGACCCAGAGATCTGGATCTGATTTCTGCTCTGCCACTTTTCAATGCAACTGTCTTAACACCTCTGAGCCTGTGTTTCCTCTCCTGTAAAATGGGAATGCTCTGAATAACAGCTGAAACAGGAACTGAGGCAGTCTGGACCTCAGAGGGTTAGTGAGGACCTAAAGGAGCAAACTGAGAAAGCTCTTAGCACTGTGTCTGGCGCAGTGAGTTCAAGGTTAACAACAGGGATGAATAGCACTGTAGGCAGGCAGCAAGGCCAACCCGGGCAAAGCCAAGCTAAGTGGACAGGCCTGAAGGCCAGGGACCCAGCTGGGAGAGGTGTGGGACCAAGGTTGGGAAGAGAGAGGGGACTGGAGGGAATTCCACAGCCAGACTGGAGCAACCTGGAGGGGGCAGGAGTGGCCCCTCGGTTGCAGGGAAGGCTAGAATTATGAACTCCTGGGTTCAGGAAAAGAATTGGACTTGGGACCAGGATCCTGGGACACCACCAGGTGGATGGGAATTGGTAGATTGAGGGCAGAAGCCTCCCAAATACTGCAGAGGGCAAGGGCCTGTAGGTGACACTTGGGGCCTGAGAAGGAGGTAAGATGGGGGCCGAAACTCCTGGTCTTGGGAGAGGGGACCAACTAAGGGGCCAGGCTGCTCAGAACCTGGAAGGAGTCCCAGGCTCCGGGAGATAAAATGGAGACAGATGCCTGAACGTGGGCCCCAAGAAAGGAGAAAGAGGGTTACATAGACTCCTGGGCTGTAGGATAGATGCTGGAGCTAAGGAGTGTCAGCATCCCAAGGAAGAGGGAACAGGGACCTGCAGCCTGAAGAAGAGGGTGCAGGGGCCTGGACTCCTGGGTCTTGGGGAGGTAGGGGCTGAGGGATCAAACTCAGCTCCTGAGGAGGGAGAAAGGGTCTGGGTACTGGACTCATGGATCCCAAGGAAGCAAGGAACTGGAGCCCTGGACTCCATCCTCCCATCTGAAGGAGTAGACTATGGTCTGCCATGAGTTAGGCAGAGGAGGGGGTACAGCCTGGACTCTGGGACCCCGGGGCCCAGTAGAGCCAGGGGTGACCCAGCCCTACCTTAACATGCCTCCCGACCTGCCCGCAGCCTCACGGCTCTTGCAGAGGATGGACCTGCGCACCATGACACAGTCGCTGGTGACCCTGGCAGAGGACAACATGGCCTTCTTCTCCAGCCAGGGCCCTGGGGAGACAGCCCGGCGGCTGACGGTCGTCTTTGCGGGCATTCGGGAGCAGGCCCTGGGGCTGGAGCCGGCCCTCGGCCGCCTGCTGAGCGTGGCGCACCTCTTTGACCTGGACACAGAGACGCCAGCCAATGGGTACCGCAGCCTGGTGCACACGGCCCGCTGCTGCCTGGCACACCTGCTGCACAAATCGCGCTACGTGGCCTCCAACCGCCGCAGCATCTTCTTTCGCACCAGCCACAACCTGGCCGAACTTGAGGCCTACCTGGCCGCCCTCACCCAGCTCCGCGCTCTGGCTTACTACGCCCAGCGCCTGCTGACCACCAACCAGCCCGGGAGGCTCTTCTTCGAGGGCGACGAGAGGGTCATTGCCGACTTCCTACGAGAGTACGTCACGCTGCACAAAGGCTGCTTCTACGGCCGCTGCCTGGGTTTCCAGGTGAGTCTCCGCCCCCTCCTGTCCCCCAGGGACATGGCAAAGGCACACGGTGGGCCCAACCAGGCTCAGTCGCATATGCATGCCCAGTCACTCAGTCGTGTCTGACTCTTTTGTGACCCCCATGGGCTGTAGCCTGCCAGTCTCCTCTGTCCATGGGATTTCCCCAGGCAACTGGAGTGGGTTGCTACTCCCTTCTCCAGGGGATCTTCCAGACTCAGGGATCGAACTTGTATCGCCTACATTGGCAGGAGGATTCTTTACCACTAGGCCACCAGGGAAGCCCTAGTAGCATACAGAGAAAGCACAGTGGTGTGGTGTGGTGCTTGACTGAGCAAACAGCAGATGCAGGAAGGGGAAGCTGGTCGGGGCTCATACTGCACAGAGCGAGGGTCTCATACTTGTGGCCCCTTGGCCAATTCCACCATGGAGGAAGGAATCTTCAACTGGGCATGGCTTCCTACATCAGGATCCCCACTGCTCCCCATCCCCCTGCATTCAGGAGCTTCATTTACTTTCTTATGTGACCTGTCTGGCCCCTGAATTCATTCGAGAGCCCCTAGGACGGTAGCCAGTGTGGTTTGTAAGAGCATCAAGGCCTGTTTGTAAGAGCATGCCCCACTTAATCATCCCCACCAGAGGCTTGGCAGGTAGGGAGGACAGGTGCCGGCCCCATTTTACAGGGGTTCAAAGGGGCCCCCAGCTGCTCAGCTGGACCCAGATCAGCTGGGACATATAGACTCCCCTAAGACGCAGTAGAATCCGGATTTTCAGGCTGCAGAGAGAACCAGCAAGCACATCCACGTTGGTGACCACAAGAAAGACCTGGTTGTGGGCCCTCTCCTCCCTGAACCAGGGCCCTCTGAACCCCAGCTGCAGGCCTTTTCCTATCCTGTGCCCTCACCCCAAAAATCACAATCACAGGAACACAGCTTATCTCAGCACTGGAAGGGAGGCAGCCCTGAGGCCTTCAGACTCACAGGAAGAGTAGTCTGAGGACTTGGAGAATTAGGAAGTCTGTAGGGCACCGAGCTCAAAGCTGAGGCACAGTCTGTCCCCGTCCGGGGTCCATGCTGGGCCCACCCGTCCCCAGCCACATCTGGGAACCCCAGCAGGAGTATCTGGAGCCATGTGAGCCTGCACCCCTGCAGATCCTCTCTGGGCGTTCCCTGGGTAGTGGAGCATGGAAACTGTCTCGGCCTCCATTCCATCTCTGCTTCCATGCGGGGCAGCCTGTCCTCACCAGCCCAGCCCAGGTGTTCCAGGGAAGTTCCCCTCATCTAAACTGAACCCACAAATATTGATCAGCCTAGCTGGGCCAGCCAGCTCCTCCGTGGGTCCCGGCCATGCCCCCAAAGCTCCAGAGTAAGAGCCTGGGGACAACCAAGCTGCATTCCAGTCCCAAAGGTCAGGCACCACTGTGCTCTCTGGCCCACTGGGCCCCTGGCCAGGGGCAGGGCCACGCCTGACAGCTACTCTCTGCGGGCCCAGCTGGGCCACATTGCAGGACAGCCTCCCCGTGTAAAATGTCAGCCCCTAGGGGGCAGACGTCCCTGATCTCCAGGTCTCGCTCAGCTTCTGCTCCAGCCCAGTGCCTGGCACGCCGGAGGACCCGGGCCAGGACTTGCTGAATGAACAGAAGAACCCTGCTGGCCCCTTGCCCAGCCTCCTGTGGCTTGGATTTATTCCCCCTGATCTGGTTCTCTATTGTCTTCTCAGTTGCCTGGCTCCTCTCTGAGATGCTGGGTCTCTGTCTCCCTGTTTGACTCTCTCTGCCTCAGGATCTCTGAACTCTCCTGTTTCTCTCTCCCCGCTGCCCCTTAACTGGTCCCCACGGCCTGTATCCCCTCGTCTTGGTCCTTGCTGAGTTTGAGGGACCTGCACTATCCTTCTCCCAGCTTACAACCCTCTGCAGCTCCATCGTGTCTAGAACAAACCCAAGTCCTCAGGCTCCACATGAGCCCCTCGCTGCCCCTTGGCTCTCACCCCATGCCCACCCCACTCTCCTGGCTTCTCTGTTCCCCCCACACTCACCATCCACGCCAAGCAATGATGCCCCTCAAGGCCTCTGCTTGTGTCCTATTCTCCTCGGGGCACAGTCATCCCTCGCTTCATTCCGATCCCTCCTTGGGTCCCTTGGGGAGACCCATAAACAGAGTCAGACCCTTCGTCCACACGCTGTCCCTCCACCGACCGTCCTTTCAGACACTGGTCATTTCTTGACATTGTATGGCATGTCTTCATTTGAGTACTGTCTGTCTTCTCAACAATATCAGCTCTGTGAGGTGCCTAGTGCAGTGCCTAGCGCAGTGCCTAGCACACAGTCGGAACTCACTAGACATTTGCTGAGTGACCGCCTCTACCCGCCTTGTCTCTGCCCCCCACTCCCCTGCCCGCCCCTGCTCCCTGACTCAGAGGCCTCTCCCTCGCAGTTCACACCCGCCATCCGGCCGTTCCTGCAGACCATCTCCATCGGACTGGTGTCCTTCGGGGAGCACTATAAACGCAACGAGACTGGCATCAGTAAGTCCCCGCAGGGCCCTGCCCACAGCCGCCCCCACCCTTCCTGTCCCTCCCCCCGCACCAGGGCCCCAGCAAGGCCACCAGGGGCTCCCTGACACCCCCTCCCAACCTCCAGGTGTGACCGCCAGCTCCCTCTTCACTGGCGGCCGCTTTGCCATCGACCCCGAGCTGCGTGGGGCCGAGTTTGAGCGGATCATTCAGAACCTGGATGTGCACTTCTGGAAAGCCTTCTGGAATATCACGGAGATCCAGGTGCTATCGGTGAGCCTGGGGTCCAGCGATTGGGACGTGACGGGGCCCAGGGAGGGCACAGGAGGGAAGAGACGGGCGGGGAGGTCGGAGGGGAGGTGTGAGGGGACCCCTGCCAGCAGCTCCTCCTCTTACCCCTGGCCCAGTCTCTAGCAAACATGGCCTCGACCACCGTGAGGGTGAGCCGCCTGCTCAGCCTGCCACCCGTCGCCTTTGAAATGCCTCTGACCTCGGACCCCGAGCTCACGGTCACCATCTCGCCCCCACTGGCCCACACAGGCCCCGGGCCCGTCCTCGTGAGGCTCATCTCCTATGACCTGCGGGAAGGACAGGTAGGGCCCCGGCTCTGCCAGAACAGGCGCAGAGCTGAGGAGCACGGTGGGAGCGCCTTCCCCACCTCCCCCCCCTCACGGCTCACACCTGCCCCCTCTCCCGTCTCTCCGACCAGTGAGGCCCAGGCAGGCGGCCCCTGCCCTGTGAACCACCACCCGCTCCTTCCTCTCCCCCCAGGACAGCAAGGAGCTCAGCAGCTTCGTGAGGTCCGAGGGCCCCAGGAGCCTGGAGCTGCGGCTGCGCCCCCAGCAGGCACCCCGCTCCAGGGCCCTGGTGGTGCACATCCACGGCGGCGGCTTCGTGGCCCAGACCTCCAAGTCGCACGAGCCTTACCTCAAGAGCTGGGCCCAGGAGCTGGGCGCCCCCATCCTCTCCATCGACTACTCCCTGGCCCCTGAGGCCCCCTTCCCCCGGGCGCTCGAAGAGTGCTTCTACGCCTACTGCTGGGCCGTCAAGCACTGCGCCCTGCTCGGTGAGCCCCCTCCCAGCCTGCCTCGGCCCCCTGGCACAGCAGGGGCAAAGAGCCGCGAGGCGCTGCCTCCCCGTCCACCTCCCACCGCCCGCCTCTGCCACCTGCTCACCACACTGTGTCCCCTGCCCCTCCTGCAGCGCTGCCTCCGTTGCCCCCAGGCTCCCACCTTCCACTCTCCCACTTCCTTTTCCTGCTTCCCCCGACTCTAGCCCTGATGCTCTGTCCCCCACTGCCCCCTGACCTCTGGCCCTTTCTTCCCTCCTCCCATTTCTTTACCCACTGCTGCCCCTTGCTGGTGGCCACCTGGCCTGGCTCCAGCCCACTCTTCCAGCTCCTCCGCCTTCCCACTCCCCACACAGCCCGGGAGGCACAGACCAGGGTGAGGCCGTGACGCGGGGCTCAGGGCACAGGACAGCCAGCCCGAACCCTGGCTGCCACCTTCTGGCCTTTCCGCCCCTCCCCTCCTGACATGGGTGCTGGGTCTCCCCTTTCTCAGCACCCTTCCTCCTTGCTCCTGACCCCCAGACCCCCAAGCTTCCCCACAGCCTCCTGATCCCCAGACCTCTCCATGTCCTCAGCGCGCCTGATCCTCTGCCCACTATTCCCCAAAAGGTCCAGATCCCTGCCTTAGTTTCCCAGTGGGCCAGAACCCCAAGCCCGACCTCTGAGAGCCCAGAGCTCCAGCTCCTCCCTGCCAGGCTTGACCAAGCCCCCTCCACACCAGGCTCAACAGGTGAGCGGATATGCCTCGCCGGAGACAGCGCCGGCGGGAACCTCTGCTTCACCGTGTCCCTTCGGGCAGCGGCCTACGGGGTGCGGGTGCCAGATGGCATCATGGCAGCCTACCCGGCCACCATGCTGCAGTCCACCGCCTCTCCTTCCCGGCTGCTGAGCCTCATGGACCCCCTGCTGCCTCTCAGCGTGCTCTCCAAGTGTGTCAGCGCCTATGCCGGTTAGTCCCATCCGCATACAACTGGGGCCCTGGCTCCTTCAGGGACAGAGACTAGAGCCCTGTCTCACTGGGTACAAAGGGGAGGAATCTGAGACTCCCTGTTCCTGCTGAAGCCGTCAGATAGTCTAGGTCCCTGAGGGCAGAGGTGCCTGAGGTTGTGTGTGTTGAGACTGGGCCCAGAAAGAGAGGAGACCAACTCACCCACCCCACACACACATCCACTCACAGGTGCGGAGACGGAGGACCACCCCGACTCAGACCAGAAGGCGCTGGGTGTGATGGGACTTGTGCAGCGGGACACGGCCCTGCTCTTGCGAGACCTCCGCCTGGGTGCCTCCTCGTGGCTCAACTCCTTCTTGGAGCTGGGCGGGCAAAAGTCCCACCTGAAATCAGTGTCCAAGACAGGTGAGTGGCACCCTGCCCTCACACACCCATCCAGCCCGGCCAGGAGGGACAGCCTGGCACCAGAAGGTCCTGGGGGAGGCAAGGGGCTGGGCCCTGGGCACTCAGAGAAGCAGAGATCACCTTTCTGGCTCCTGCCATAAAGCCTTAGTCCACATTCTAGAAATTCCAGAACTTCTGATTGCATGGGTCAGCTCAGAATCCCAGGAACTATAAGATTTAGCTTTCCAAACACCCCCGCTCCCAGAAAGGCACCCTAGGGAATGACTCAGAAGGCCAGCCGTGTGTCCTGATTTTCAGTCCCAAGAATCCAGTCCACCGAAATACCCTGGGCCCTCAGGTGGAAGTCCAGCCCTCCTAGATTCTTTCCTGACTTTTAAGAGAGGCACACAGGGAGATCAGAAAGTGGGAGAGACATCAGTAAGTGGAGGAAATCCCCACCCCAGGTAGGTGGGAAGACCCTCAGGCTGCCAAAAATCACTTCTATCCAGGGATCCATTTTTTCCCATTTCCTAACATTTTAAGGATTTTAAAGCACACCCACCTCAAATTACTTTCTATCTCTAATAAATCAACAGTATTTTCTGGGTAATAGAAATTGCATGTTCAAAAGTAGATACCATTCCCAGGGACTTCCCTGGCAGTCCAGTGGTTAGGACTCGGCGCTTTCACAGCTGAGAACACGGGTTCAACCCCCGGTCAGGGAACTAGGATCCCACAAGCCACGGGCCAAGAAAAAAAGTAGATACAGTTCCTGTTATTCAGAAAATTATTCCAATTGAATATGCTTTATTTTAAATTCAGTTTTTAATATCAGGATATTCCAACCAACACAAATAAATACACCCAAAAACAGGTGGCACAGTAGCTAAAGAATCTGCCTACATATGCAGGAGACTCAAGAGACTCAGTTTTGATCCCTGGGTGGGGAAAATCCCCTGCAGAAGGAAATGGCAACCCATCCTAGTATTCTTGTCTGAGAAATGCCATGGACAGAGGAGCCTGATGGGCTACAGTCCATGGGGTAGCAAAAGTTGGACTCAACTAAGCACATACATGAAAAAGCAAAGAAAAAGGATTTGAATTTTAGACACATGGACCATTTGGCACTGGGGCTTTCCTTGTAGCAGAAAGATGACAAGAGCAGACCCTAGGGGCACACATGCCAGTCGAGCTCCCTACAGTACCAGGTATTATGCCAAGCAAGTTGCAGTATCTATGCGCCTAGCTTTGCCCCTCTGGGGGAAATGGGAACACTAAGAATATCTGCCTCATTACGTTGCTGTAAGGACTGCCTACCTATTTATGTCAAGCACGTGGCACACAGTAGGTGCTGTTTTGTGCCTTGTACCTAGAACACAGTAGGTGCTCTTAGAAGATGCCAGCACCCTGATTGGCCGTGTCTGTGACTCTAGTCAACAGCTTGGTTCCATTGACCCTCTGAGCTACACGGCACCTAAGCAGTTATTCTCGTATCATCCTGCATTTTGGCTTCATGGATTTATAAAGGCAAGTGAAAGAAAAAAAAAAAAAAAAACTGAAAAATGTAAGGTCCTGGCAGCAGTGGTGAGCAGAATGGTCCTGATCAAGTCAGTGGAGCTGAGGCCACAGTGAGCACACCAGGCAGGCCTAAAGTGCACCTTTAGCATCAGCTGGGCACTGGCTTGTCTGTCATTCAAAGGGAAGGGATGGGGACTTCCCTGGTGGTCCAGTGGCTAAGACTCCATGCTTCCAGTGCAGGGAACCTGAGTTTGATCCTTGGTCAGGGAACTAAGATCCCACGTGCTTCACAGATCAGCCAAAAAACTAAAAGGAAAGGGATGAGGTGGAGAACAAGGAGGAATTTCGGGAAGCAGATCAACATAGCTAAAGCTGTGGGGGTCTCTGGAAGTCTTGATATGTCCTCAAGATTCTTTTTAGTGCCCTGTGAACACAGCCTCCTTTCAATCCATGTGGGCCTGCTCACCATTCCAGTTTGATCCATTCATACTCTCTCAAGTGACCAGGAAAAGCCTACAGCCCCATGTTGGGGGCTAAGGAGGCAGTTAAAACAAGGCACCTGGTAATAAACATTACCAGGTGTTTGGCAGAAACCAACACAATTCTGTAAAGCAATTATCCTTCAATTAAAAATGTTTAAAATTAAAAAAATATATAGATATAGATATATTATGACCTCCCAGGGATGTGTTCTGTGCTCAGTTGCTCAGTCATGTCTGACTCTCTGTGGCCCCATGGACCACAGCCCTCCAGGCTTCTCTGTCCATGGAATTTTCCATGCAAGAATACTGGAGTGGGCTGCCATTTCCTACTCCAGGAGATATTCCCAACCCAGTGATGGATACCACGCCTCCTGCATTGACAGGCAGATTCTTTCCTAGCACCACCTTGGAAGCCTCCCCAGGGGTGGCTGGCTGGCTGGCTAAGTCACTTCAGTCGTGTCCGACTCTGTGTGACCCCATAGATGGCAGCCCACCAGGCTTCCCCATCCCTGGGATTCTCCAGGCAAGAACACTGGAGTGGGTTGCCATTTCCTTCTCCAGTGCGTGAAAGTGAAAAGAGAAAGTGAAGTCGCTCAGTCATGTCCGACTCTTGGCGACCCCATGGACTGCAGCCTACCAGGCTCCTCCGTCCGTGGGATTTTCCAGGCAAGAGTACTGGAGTGGGGTGCCACTGCCTTCTCCCTCCCCAGGGGTAGCAGTACCTAATCCCGAATCTTATTAATCCCACTGAGTTACCACCACCTCCTATGAGGTAAGGACTATTTTTATCCCCTTTGTTCAGAAGAGGAAACAGGCTCCCAGAGGTAAACTGACTGGCATTTCATGTTCCCAGTCACACACACCCCTCCATTAGGACAGAGCCCCACCTCCAAGACAGGGGACTCCTTCCACTGCCCCCTTGGAACTGCAGCCTGGGGCACCCTGGAGTCTGGGCTTCTACAGCCCTAGGGTGCAATTCCCCCACCGGCCTTTGCTCCCAAAGCGGCCTTCCCTGCCAGCCACCCACACACCTGACCCACAGAACCAGGCTTAGCTGCAGGCCTGGCCAGCCTCCTGACCTTGCTCCTCTCACAGAGCCAATGCGGCGCAGTGTGTCTGAAGCAGCCCTGACCCAGCCGGAGGGCCCACTGGGAACCGACTCCCTCAAAAGCCTGACGCTGCATGACCTGGGCCTCAGGAACAGCAGTGACACAACAGACACACCAGAGATGTCACTGTCAGCAGAGACACTCGGCCCCTGCGCACCCTCAACCATCAACTTCTTACTTGGATCTGAGGATAGATCTGAAATGTCTGAGGCCCCAGAGGAGCTGAACAACAAGGACCGAGTTCGAGGTGTGGGCGCCGCCTTCCCCGAGGGTTTCCACCCACGGCGCTGCAGCCAGGGTGCCATGTGGATGCCCCTCTACTCGGCCCCCATCGTCAAGAATCCCTTCATGTCACCGCTGCTGGCACCCGACAGCATGCTGCAGACTCTGCCGCCTGTGCACATCGTGGTGAGCGCCAGGCCAAGAAGGTGGAGCAGGCGAGGAGTGGGGCTGGCAGGGGCCTGGAGCTCCTGGAGCTACCGGGGAGCTGAGTAGGGGGAAAGGGAGGGTGCCAGCAGGAGGGAAGGCCTGGCAACGGGTGGACTGAGGGGGTCAGAGTTGCCAGTTTGCTTTTGCAATCCTGTTGAGATCGCCGAGCAGGCGCTGGGCTTGGAGAGTCGGGGAAGGGGCAAACAGAGAGTGGGTCTCTGGGGGGAGGGAAAGCCAGGCAGAAGCCAGTCAGACTCATTCTCGGATTCTCCGCCCCCTTCCTCATGTCTCCTGCCTCTGTCCTCCCCCACCGTCTGCGCATTTCCCTGCCCCGCCCCCGCAGGCCTGCGCGCTGGACCCCATGCTGGACGACTCGGTCATGTTCGCGCGGCGGCTCCGTGGCCTGGGCCAGCCCGTGACACTGCGCGTGGTGGAGGACTTGCCGCACGGCTTCCTGAGCCTGGCGGCGCTGTGCCGGGAGACGCGGCAGGCAGCCGCCCTGTGCGTGGAGCGCATCCGTCTCATTCTCAATCTTCCCGGCCCGCCGGTCTGAGCCTGGGGCGTGCCAGGCCCCGCGGGGAGAGGGGAGTCGCGGGGGGCGACACTAAAGGCCGCTTGTACCCATCTGCACAGGGCTCCCTGGTGAATGCGCCTCGGGAAGGGCGGGGGGAACCCCGGGCCCGGGGCTCCCCGGCCCATCCAGGCCGTCTCTCGGGCTGGGTGGAAGGGGGCGGGCTGTGCCTTAAGTAGGGGGAACGGCATGGGGAGAGTCGGGCGAGGGCCCCCTCCCCAAAGCTAAGACCCTGGCCTGGGGGAGGAGGGCGCACACAAACCAGTCTCAGAGACAGCCGGACTTGCACGGGATCACTGCCTTCTATTGCTGCTGTGACCACTGCAGGGGCGGGCCTGGCCCGACCTTGCAGATCGATTTGCTTTGTTTGTTTTTTGTAAATAAAAGTATTTAATTAGTTTGGCCTCTGGCAAATAGACAGGCTTCCCTGATGGCTCAGTGGTAAAGAATCCTCCTGCCAATGCAAGAGACACAAGGGACTCGGGTTCGATCCCAGGGTTGGGAAGATCCCCTGGAGAAGGAAATGGCAACCCACTCCAGTATTCTTGCCTGGAGAATCCCCTGGACATAGGAGCTTGGCGGGCTGCAGTCCATAGACTCGCAAAGGAGTCAGGACCTAACAATTAAACAACGGGCAAATAGAGTGGGGACGGGGGTTGCCCACCAGGGGGCAGCATCAGAAGCCCGAGAACTTGGCACTGGCGAGCCGACGGAAGGCTGGGGGCCCAACACCTGGGTCCTGAGAAAGAAGGGGTGTGCAGGCCTGCATTCTTGAGTGTGAAAGGGCAGGAGCCCCCCTGCTAACACAGACCCACCTCCTCCTTAGACCTAATCCAGGTACAGTGCCAGAAGCTGGCTTCTCAGCTACTGTTTACAAACCTAGACCCCGCACCCACCGGGAAAAGAAAACCGGAAGTCCCTAGAGAACCGGAGCAAAGCTAACAAGAAATCAGAAACAAACTGATCACTCAAAAACTGGGACACAAGCTCTGCCCAGCTGTGACGGCCACTCAAGCCCTCACCCTCTGTAGGCCCTGGGTTTGAAGCAGAGATTTCCTTCCAGGGCTAGCCTTCAAATTTCCACACTCAGGTGGGGAGAGACCCAGGCATAGGCTGTCACAGCCCCCACAGGTTCTATCTGTGGTAGCCAGCAAGTCCTTCACAGAGGAGGTGATCCAAGAAAGAGCAAAAGTTTACTAAGAAGAAATAGACAAGGTTATGAGAGCCAGCGGTCAGTGGTCAAGGCTTCTGCCTGACCAGAAGTTCAGATGCAAAGTGGGGAGTGGTCTGAGGGGCCTAGACTGGTCAGCAAGAGATTCTGAAGGAGCTGGAATGCAATTTGGACTATAAATGAAGGGCAGCGGGAGCCATAGAAGGGTTTTGAGCAAGGGAGGGACAGGATCAGCTCAGGCACTGAAAGAGTCTAGTGGGAAACAGGGGTGGACTGAAAAGGGCAAGACTAGAGCCCTGGAGGCAAGAGAGGAGGCTGGGGACAGGGACAACAAGCCCTGAGCTGGGGCAGAAACAATGAAGGTGGGGAGCAGAAGTCGGGGTGGAGCAGCTCCCAGAGCCATTACTGAGCTTGGATAAAGAGGACTTATTGAGGGTGGAGCAGAGGTTACAGGTGAGCAAGGGGATGAAGAGGACACTCAGGTCTGGACAGGGGAGCAGGTGGACAGTGAGACTCTCTACTGGGAGGAGGCTCAGGGGTGTGTGAGGTAGGTGAGGTACTGAGGGTGGTTTTGCACACAGATCAAAAGGTCGTCTTAAACAGAGACAGACTCACGGACATACAGAATAGACTTGGGGTTGCCAATCGAGAGGAGTTTGGGGGAGGAATAGAGTAGGTGGTTGGGGTCAGCAGATGTAAGCTATTATATATGGAATGGATAAACAACAAGGTCCTTTTGTACAGCAGGGGTCCCCAACCTCTGGGAGCTAATGCCTGATGATCTGAGGTGAAGCTGATGTAACAGTAAGTGAAATAAAGTGCACAATAAATGTAATGGGCTTGACTCATCCTTAAATCATCCCCCGTCCCCCGTTCCGTGCAAAAAGTGTCTCCCATGAAACCAATCTCTGGTGCCAAAAATGTTGGGGACTGCTGTTGTATAACACAGCTATATTCAGTATGCTAAGACAAAATGGAAAATTTATATATATATATATGTAACTGAATCACTTTGCTGTACAGCAGAAATTATCACAACATTGTAAATCAACTATTCGTCAGTTTAAAAAGCCTTCATGAGACAATCCAAGAGGCGGAAGGAGTCAGAAGAAGGAGGTTCCCTCCTCTGGAAATCCTTTCCTGTCCCACTAAACTCAAAAAGGACTCTCTCGGACTCCCCAGCCTCTGCAAATCCCTGCACGTCACTATATGGGTCTGTCCTCCCATCTGACCTGGGCTCCTTAAGGGCAGGGCCCAGGCCTGACTCATCTTGATCATCACCATTGCCCAGCAGGAGGCTGGGTGGATCAGTGTGTGAATGAGCGGTGCGAGTGAGTCGCCATATGAGGAAATCAGTGAGTGAGGTACCTAATGAGGGCAGGAAGGACTGAACGCACGGGTGAGTTCCCTCGAGAAGGGAAGGGATGGAGGAATTTCTGAGATTGTGCATCCAGCTCCCCGCCGCGCCTCCAGCCTCAACAAAATCTCACCGTTTCCCGTCCGAGCTGTGTCCAGAATCCCAATACTGGGTGTGCTGTGAAGGGCTTACCAGGCCAGAACCGCAGAACCTGCCCGCTCAAAAGCCGCTCCAGCGTCTACGAAGCAGAGCCCCTCCACACACACACACACACACACACACCAACCGGCAAACACCTAGCATTTTGGCTGCCTGGCTGGACCTGCGGAGACCGCTCTATCGCGGTTCTCCTTGGGCTGCGGACCCCGCCTACTAGGGAATGCTCCCTGCCCTGAGTGGCCCAGGGAGTTAGGAGGCGGAGTGGCGGAGTGTCTATTGGCTGGAAGCTGGTGACTGACGTCATGGGTAGCTTATCACAGCTCGATGTCGGAGGCGTGCTCCGTTGTCAGACACGCCTCTAAAAAAGACAGACTCGGGAGCTTGCTGAGCGCGTGGGCGACTGCAGAAGGATCTTGAGTGAGGTTTCCGGCTGCAGGTAGAGCTGGACCGTTCGACGACCTGATCCTGTCTTGAGAGAGGATGAGAGTCCGAACTCCTTGGTCCTGAGGAGGACAAACTGAGGGGCCTAGACTTCTGAGTCTGAGGGAGGAAGAGGCTGAGTGTCCGGATTCCTGATCTTGAGAAAGAGGGGAGCTGGGACCCTGAAGAATCGTGCTCCAGATTCGGGGACTCCTGGATCCCAAGGGTCCCTGGCCTGCCCAAGGATCACAGATTTGGGGTTCAGGGGTTTTTGCGGCTATGTATTGTATTGGAGCCAGAGTTCTGAGTTCCTGAGGTGGGGTTTAGACTAAAGATGAATAGGCTTAGGGGAAGCTTTGGCCTTGATACTGCCCTTTACTTCATCCCTGAAAGGGAAGCCAGGGGCGAGTGCTGTGTGCGGAAAGAATCCAGAACAGGAGGAGACTTGAGACTCATGTGGAAACCAAGAGAAAAACACAGATACCAACTAAGAGAGTAAAATACTGAAAACAATAACCACAATAGAGCTCACTTGTATGGAATTTACTGTGGCCTAGGTTCTGTGCTAAGCATTTTACATAATTATCTCATGTCTTCCTCTTAACAGCTCTAAGTGATCGGATTATTATTATTCCAACTTGACAGATGAAAAATTGAGGCCCAGTGAGAGAGAATCAAGATCCAGATGTAAAGAGACACAAAACACAGATGGAGACAGATAATGACAGACAGGCCCAGAAAGAGAGGGAAAAGTACACAGTGAAGAAAGAAGAGGGACTGAGAGAGGGACTCCCAGGGGGTGGGGGTGGAGGTTTGGGGCCTGGGACTCCTGGGGTCTGGAGGAGGAAGGGTGAGGGAGGTGACTCCCAGAAATTTCCTCCTCAACTCCCAGATACCAGGCCTCTCACTATGGGTGTTGGGCCTGACTGGGGTTGAAAATACTGATTAGGACGGATTGGGTGTGTCGTGTGTCATTATCCTATTAGGATATGACAGAAATGATTCCTGGGATGTCCCTGGTCTAGGAGAATTCTCCCCTCCCCTGGGCCCCCGGCGCCCTGGCCTGTGTTCTTTGATCTGCCCAGATCAGCCTCAGGGAGGATTGGAGAAAGGCAGGTCCCTCTCTATCCCTCCCCATCGCTGGATCCCCATCACCCGGAACTGTCACTGAGGCCCACTCTGGACACAGGTGGGCCACCCTGGGGCACCAAAAGCTTTCCTGGTGGGTCTTCATCCCTCTGGGTCTCTCTACTTTCCCCCAAGCCTTGAACCAATGCCTGCCAGAGGTCCTGGCACATTTGCAAGGGCTCACCAAATGCTTCTGGAATGGATGGACAAACAGCCACATCTCTTCGTGTAGCTCTTCCTCTGTTTCTCCCTGCTTTCCCACCATGTTCTTTCTCATCCCTGTCCAGGCCTCACCTATCTCCTCTCATCTTCCCTTTCACCCTGGTGTTTCTCCTAAAGTCCCTGGGCCCACCATTCCCATTAGGGAGAAACTACAGCCAGCTGCATTGGCAGACAGATTCTTTACCCTGAGCCATGGGTTTATCTCTGGTCCAAGAAGATCCCACATGTGGCGGGGCAGCTGCACCCGGCACTACAGCTACTGAGCCTGCACTCTAGAGCCTGGGAACTGCTGGGCCACACACCACAACCACTGAAGCCCGAGAGCCCTAGAGCCTGTGTTCCACAAGAGAAGCCCGCACACCACCACTGGAGAGTAGCCCCCACTCTCCGCAACTAGAGAAAAGCCCTCAAGGCAACGAAGACTCAGAACAGCCAAAAATAAATTTTTCAATAAATAAATTTTTTTTAATATGATCAAGAGAAGAGTTCTCAAGACCCCAAATACAGGCACACACCTGGCACCTCAAAGTCAGGAATGCAAGATCAGAACAAACGTGTCCTCCAACACCTGCTTGGTGTGATTTTGTATTTATACCCACACAAGCAGGGAACTCACACACAGCACGTGAAGTTACGTACAAACACACACACAGAGGTGCACAATTGTGAAATCACTTGCACTGACACCACACAGAAATATCCCATTCCACATGCAAAAGAGACACCTCAGTTATGTGATTATATGCCCAGCCACAGGCCATTCACCCAATCCCTACTAGGACCATGAGCAAAGACTTGGTTTTATTCACCATTGCATCACCAGCAACTAGAACATCATCCCCACTATCCTCATAAACACAAAATGTTTCCTATGGGCCAGGTGCAGTTTCTTTACATGAATTAACTCATTTAATCCTCTCAGCAACTCTTGGCAAAAACCCATTTTGTAGATGGGAAAACTGAGGTCCAGGGAAGTTGAGTGGTTTGCACAAAGTTTCACAGCCATCAGAGGCCATCAAGATTTGAACTAAGGTTTCCTGGATCAGAAATTGAACCCATGTCCCCTGAAATGGCAGGTGGATTCTTTACCACTGAGCCACCAGGGAAGCCAAGGAATTAGTTTTTGAGTGGTAGCTTTGTTTTCCGGGGAAGGCAATGGCACCCCACCCCAGTACTTTTGCCTGGAAAATCCCATGGACAGAGAACCCTGGTAGGCTCCAGTCCATGGGGTCGCTAAGAGTCGAACACGACTGAGCGACTTCACTTTCGCTTTTCACTTTCATACGTTGGAGAAGGAAATGGCAACCCACTCCAGTATTCTTGCCTGGAGAATCCCAGGGACAGGGGAGCCTGGTGGGCTTCTGTCTGTGGGGTTGCACAGAGTCAGACACGACTGAAGCGACTTAGCAGCAGTAGCAGCTTTGTTTTCTGGACTCTGTAGCCAGAAAGTGAGTGAAGTCACTCAGTCGTGTCCGACTCTTTGCGATCTCATGGACTGTACAAAGAGTCGGACACGACTGAGTGACTTTACCCACTTTCTGGCTACAGAGTCCAGAAAACAAAGCTACCACTCAAAAACTAATTCCTTGGCTTCCCTGGTGGCTCAGTGGTAAAGAATCCACCTGCCATTTCAGGGGACATGGGTTCAATTTCTTTTTTTTTTTTTTTTTTTTTTTTTTTTTTTTTTTTTTTTTGCAGGGGAAAATGGACAAAGGAAAGGAGCAATAAGGGTGGGAGGGAAATGGGAAGAAAGAAGGGGAGTGATGGTGGGGAGGAGTATATGTAATTTCTTAACCAATGGCTTTCTGTTTTTAATCACAAAGAACACTTAAAAAAATCATGGTGAGTTCATCTTATATTAGGAGGTTTGTTCTCGAAATGAAAAGTTCAGAAAACAAAAAGTCCAGTTTGGGTGTCCTCATCTTTAGGCACATCTTGGTATTTTGTATTGGTAAATCTATCTTTACCACAATATATTATTTAGGACAGGATCACATTTGTCACCTCTTCCTCCCTACTACCCAAAGTGGTACCAAACCCACAAAATAGTCAATAAACCTCTACAGAGTGAGCAAATAAGTCTTTTTTTTTTTTTTTTAAACTCTCCTGAGTGAACTGAATTTTTTGAGGCTCATAAGTAAATATGTTTTCCTCTTTACTTTGTCTATTACAGCCAGATTATATGAGTGGGGTGTTAAAGTCTCCCACTATTATTGTATTGCTCTAGAGAATGTCCTTTAGTTTTTGTTGGAGAAATGGTTTAGTGATGCAAAATTCTCTCAACTTTTGCTTATCTGTGAAGCTTTTGATTTCTCCTTCATATTTGAATGAGATCCTTGCTGGATACAATAATCTAGGCTGTAAGTTATTTTCCTTCATCACTTTAATTACGTCTTGCCATTCCCTCCTGGCTTGGAGAGTTTCTATTGAAAGATCAGCTGTTATCCTTATGGGAATTCCCTTGTGAGTTATTTGATGTTTTTCCCTTGCTGCTTTTAATATTTGTTCTTTATATTTAATCTTTGTTAATTTGACTAATATGTGTCTTGGGGTGTTTCGCCTTGGGTTTATCCTGTTAGGGACTCTCTGGATTTCTTGAACTTGAGTGGTTATTTCCTTCTCCATTTTAGGGAAGTTTTCAACTATTATCTCCTCAAGTATTTCCTCATGATCTTTCTTTTTATCTTCTTCTTCTGGAACTCCTATGATTCGAATGTTGTAGCGTTTGATGTTATCCTGGAGGTTTCTGAAATTGTCCTCATTTCTTTTGATACGTTTTTCTTTTTTCTCGTCTGATTCATTTATTTCTAGGATTCTATCTTCTAGTTCACTAATCCTATCTTCTGCCTCTGTTATTCTACTATTTGTTGCCTCCAGGGTGTTTTGGATCTCATTTATTGCATTATTCATTATGTGTTGACTCTTTTTTATTTCTTCTAGGTCCTTGTTAAACCTTTCTTGCATCTTCTCAATCCTTGTCTCCAGACTCTTTAACTGTGATTCTATTTTGATTTCGAGATTTTGAATTAATTTCGCTATCATTATTCGGAATTCTTTATCAGGTAGATTCCCTATCTCTTCCTCTTTGGTTTGGTTTGGTGGAGATCTATCCTGTTCCTTTAGCTGCTGGGTATTCTTTTGTCTCTTCATTTTGTTAAAATTGCCAAATTTAGAGTGTCCTTACTATATTCTGGTAGTTTGTTGAATTCTCTTATTGAGGCGGTTTACAGGTCTTTTCAATATCTGATCTCTGCCTTGTTACAGAGAGGGCGGAGATGAACACCCAAATCTAAACCGGCCAGGTTCAGGCACTCAGATAATCCTCAGAAGCACAGACTTGGTTGAGTCTGCGTTTTATGCCCTTGCCAGATCCGAGTAGCGCAGGTGATGAAATGTTCAGCGAGCGCAGGTGCTGCGACTTATCGCCTCTCCGCCGCTCAGTTTTCTGGGTATACAAACAGCGCACTTTCTCAGGCATGGGTTCAATTTCTGATCCAGGAAGACCCCACATGCTACAGAACAACTAAGCCCATGCGCCACAACTACTGAGCCTGCACTCTAGGACCTGGGAACCACAATTACTGAGCCCAAGTGCCACAACTACTGAAACCCGCATGCCCTAGAGCCTGTGCTCTGCAACAAGAGAAGCCACCGAAATGAGCAGGCCGTACCCCACAGCTAGAGTTTAGCTCCCGCTCGCCACAACTAGAGAAAAAACCACGCAGCCACAGAAACAGAGCACAGCCAAACATAAACAAAGTGCTACAAAATAATAATTCCTGCCTTAACCTAGTCAGAATTACAGAAACTTGACAACTGAGACTGCACCCAAACACGGGTGCAGAGGAGGGAGAAGCACAGGAGGGCAATACAGACACGTAAACAGAAAAGACCTTCTCACGTGTCACACCCCAGGACACAGGAACACTCAGAGAGAGACAAAGCATGACAATCCCCACACAGAAGCAACAGTACCCAGAGAGGCACACACACCGCACAGCAGAGATACAACACACCCAAACCCAGACTCTGACACACCCAGAGCGCCCTGAGTCCGTCCTGTTCTGCTCCCAGCCCTGCTGGGCTGGCCTTCGAGGAAGCAGCAGGCTCAGGATGGGATGGGGGCCACCTCACTTGTCTGCTCAGCCAGACTGGTTCCACCAGGGTCATGGATGGCACCACCCTCCTTGTGAAACCCACATTGGGCAACTGGACCCTGACCTGGCCTGGACACCTGAATTCTGGGGAGAAAGAGGCTGGGAGCCTGGGTTCTGGAGTAGGGACTGGGTTCTAAGGGAGGCGAGGAGGTTGAGTAGGACCTGAACTCTGAGGAGGGATTCCTCTGTTCTTGGGAAAGAGGGCCACAGACACTTGGATCTTCGCTCCCCGCTGCCACCCCCCACCCCGCTTTATTTTCGTTCTGTTTATTGCTACCAATCCATTTCCCTCCTCTCCCCTCATGCGTGCATGCTCAGTTGTGTGACTCCATGGACTGCAGTGTGCCAGGCTCTTCTGTCCATGGAATTTTCCAGGCAAGAATACTGGAGTGGATTGCCTTATTTATGGATTCCCTTCTTTGAAAGTGAGTTTCCAGATTTAGCAAATAAAAATACTGGACACCAAGTTAAATTGGAATTTCAGGTAAACAGCAAATATTTGGTTGGCCTGAAAGTTCAATTGGGTTTTTTCATAAATGGTACAGAAGATGGTACAGAGATGGTACAGAAAAGCTTGAATGAACTTGTTGGCCAACCCAATACTTTTTAAGAGTAAGTGTATTCCCTCCAACATATGGGACACTGCTGCTGTTACTGTTTAGGCGCTCAGTTGTGTTCGATTCTTTGCAACCCCATGGACTGTAGCCCACCAGGGTCCTCTGTCCATTGGATTTCCCAGGCAAGAATACTGGAGTGGATTGCCATTTCCTTCTCCAGGGGATCTTCCCAACCCAGGGACCAAACCCAAGTCTCCTCTTTGGTAGGCAGATGTTTTAGCACTGAGCCACCTGGCAAGCCCCATATGGGACATACTTACAGTAAAAAAGTATTGTTTATCTGAAATTCTAATTTAACTGGACATCCGGTATTTTATCTGGCAACCCCATTTGAGGGGGATGTAGGCCAGGTGCCCAGAGACTCTGTCATGGTCACCCCTCAGCCCCCAGCTCTCCTTGTCCTGCCCTCTGCCCTCCTCCTCACCCCGGAGGAGTAAGGCCACCTCACAGGCCAACTCACAGCTTCTCCAGTCCTGATTTCCTCATCTACATGAGTTGCTGTATCTAATTGGGGCCCCTGGGCTGTGTCAGAGTTGGAAGAGGAAATTTGAGGAAGACTCAGGTTGTCATCTTGGGAGCCCTAGAATCTGACCCTGACTGAGTCACCTGCAGCCCGTGGTCTGGTCTGCTGTGGGAGGGGGCCCTGTGGCTACCTCCACGGAGCAGGCCTCAAGGTGGGGAGAGATGCCAAGACAGGGCACAGAGACTCCCGGATAAGGGCACTGAGACACAGAGCTTGAGAGGAGGGCCTCAGAGATGAGGAGACAGAGAACCAGGAGAAACTGGGAGACAGATCTGCAGAGATGGGGAAAGAAAGAAAGGAGAGATTCAGAGCCAGAGAGACAATAATGCAGAGATGGGGTACAGAGCGGGGAGATGTTTTCCAGACATTCAGGCTCCCGGACCAAGTGATGGAGACAAAAGGCAGAGGCTGGGTGCTGCCCTCAGGTCTGGGACAAGGACAGCAAGCCACTTTGGGGCGGTGCCAGGAGACCAAGGCTTGGGGGAAAGCGGGACCCCAGATCAGTAAGGTGATACCCAGCATGGTGACGACACCACTCCCTCTGCAGCTAACACCCCGATTTTCCAGTGCCTCCTACATTTTTGGAGTGACACCCGTGCTGGGAACCTCACCCACCCAGCTCTAATGCCGCTTCCTTCACTGAGTCACCTCCAACCCCGCCAGACCTGTTGAGGGGAGACTTCTGGGTGACTCAGGCATCCAGGCCCCCAGCTCTTTCATTTCCCAGGAAGCCAGCAGTCTGGGTATCCCAGGACCCCTACCCAACTCAGGGCCACAGTCTAGCTTAGTCCTGAAGAGTCTGGAGTCCCAGCCCCCTTTGCCCTCAAAGCCGGGAGTCCCGGCCCCCAGTGCTCTGTCTGGACTCAAGCATCCTGGACTACATCTTCCTCCTTCAGGAACCACAGGTTTCTCAGCTCCCAGCATCCACCCTTCCCAAGTTGGAGTTGGGTGAGGCGTGTTTATTTACTTTGGTTCCAGTATGGATCACCCTCTCCCAAACACACTCCCCCCGCTCCATGTGCCTGGTGGGCCTGAATGGGAGGACCCGAAGCCCCCACTCCCAGGGAAGTTGGGGCCTCACTAAAGGTGGTGGGAGCACCACCGGCCTTTCTCTTCTTGCCCTTTCCCTTCCCCCCGAAGCTGTGGGTCGTGGGTCAGCCAGTGGCTGGCACCCCCACTCACCTGACTTGTTTTCTCTTTTCTGAATCTCTGGCTCCCCTTTTCTTGTTATTTCTCCCCAGATGTCTGTGCCCCGCTGTCTCAGCATCTCTGTCTTCTTGTCTCTCTCCATCTCTCTGAATCTCCTTGTCTCTTTCTCCCCTCTGGTCCTCTCCTTCTCTCCCAGTCCCTCCCCATCTCTCTGTCTCTCCCTCTCTTTGGTCTCTGGACAGCTGTGTCCCTTGCACCTCCCCTCTGCCCTCTGTCTCCATCTCTCTGTCTTTCTGCCGCCTTTGCTTTAGACCTCTACTCCTAGCTCCTCACCCTTGGGCCCCCTCCCCACCCCCATTTCCTAGGTCCTCTGAGCAGAAATGGGATGAGGGATGGAGAGGGAGGGAGGGGAAGTCCCAGTGGGGAGAAGAGGGTCAGCCAGACCGGCTTGGCTCCCTGGGCATCTTTGTCAGAGCCCCGCCTAGCACCACACAGCCCGCCCATTTATAAGCCACTGGGTGCCCAGGTGTCAGGCATACCTCTGTCTCCATCATCGCGCAGCAGTCCTACAGGTAGGAGCATCCGCCCACAGCTCTCTGCTCAGAGGCTGGCGCCTCTGCTCTGTTCTTCCTCCAACCAACTCCACATCTGTCTCCTTACATTCCTCTGACTGCTTACCTCTCTGGACATTCCTGTCTTCCTCATGCCCCCCGTGACCGCCCCCCTTCTCAATCTGTTCACACTGGGTTGAATTTGGAAGTTCTGGGGCCTGGTTCCCCCTCTGTTAACCCTCTTGGCTGGGCCATCAGGTGTGAGGCATTTTTCTTCTGCTCCTTGAGCCTCAGTGTTCTGTCTGTGAAATGGGCTTGCAGAAAAAAAAGGTACTGGGCAGGTGTGGGTGCTACTGGCGGCGTCTCTATAGGCACCCAGCTCTGATCTCTCTCGGCCCTTGTCTCTGACTCTGCCTGTCTCTTGGTCATTCTCTCCAGCACTGCCTCTGGTATAAGAGGGTCCTCTGGGGTCTGTCGGGCAGCTGTACAGAGATGGGCGAGTTTCTCGCCCCCAACCCCATACATCCCTGTCCCATTCTTTCCTAGCAGGCAAGCTGACTTGGCCTCTTTCTCCCCAGCGTCCTTACCCCTGAGAACTCAGCCCCCAGTGCCCCACCCCTTGCCCTGACCTCCCTCAGTATCCAGCATCCCCTGGGCAGACTCTGACGCTGTCACCGCCGCCACCTCTGCCGTCCCCAACGCCACCTCCTCAGGGCCAGCAAGATGCAGTTTGAGATGCACGACAACGTGAAAGGCAAAGGTGGGATCGCTGGATGGACCCTCAAACCTTCCAGTCCCTGGAACATGGCCACTTCCTTCCCCTGGGCACTCTGGCTTCGAAGACAGACGGCGCCTGCTTGCACCCCAGAAGCCCTGAAACGCGGGAACCCAGCACCCCAAGCCCAGACCTGGAGGAGGCGGCGGCACGTCTCGGCCCCGCCCACATGGGGCGCCAACCTCCCCCTAGACCTGCAGGATGCCCCCCTCACCCCTAGCTGAACCAGACATGCAGGAGGCAGCAACTCCGGGGACAGAATGGGGGTGGCGATGCCCAGAAGTGGCGGGAGGGACTGGGAAGACGCAGTGGTGTCCCCTCGATGGGCGGCCTGGTGGCCTTGCCCGGACTGCCCGGCAGAGGGAGGGGGCGGCAGAGGTGCCAGGGCCGGGAAGGTGCTGCGAGGCCGCCCGCTGACCCCTGCCCCCTCCCTCTGCAGCCATGTCCTACCCAGTGACCAGTCAGCCCCAAAGCGCCAGCACCTGCTACCAGACCCAGCTCAGTGACTGGCACACCGGCCTCACGGACTGCTGCAACGACATGCCCGTCTGTGAGTGCCCTGTCGCTCCCTCTCCAAACCGGGAAGGAGCGGGAGGGGAAGGAGGGTCACCCTCAGCCTCACCCTCCTCACCCCACTCCCCGGTCCCTTCCGTGGGCCCTGAATTCCCGATCTCTAACCCTCCCGCCTTTCTCCGACGCCCGACACTCCCTAGGATCCGGGGACCCGCCTCGTCCCCCTTGCACCCTCGACTGTTTTCCTTGTGGCTCCAACTCCTTCTTTAAACCCTCTTTCCCGCTCTAGAAACCCTTACTCTTCGGACCCCTAATTTCCTCTGGGAGTTTCACTTCTTCCAACACTCAGTTGCCTCTGGGACCCTCACCCCGCGCCCCGCGGACCCCGCCTCGCCCCTCCCTGAGGCGGAGCCGGCCGGAGGCACCCGGTGGGACCCGCCCTTAGCCCCCTGCGTGCGCTCCAGGTCTGTGCGGCACTTTCGCCCCGCTGTGCCTCGCCTGCCGCATCTCCGACGACTTCGGCGAGTGCTGCTGCACGCCCTACCTGCCCGGAGGCCTGCACTCCCTGCGCACCGGCATGCGCGAGCGCTACCGGATCCAGGTGCGTGCGCGCCCGGGACCCGTGGGAGCCGAGGGATGGGGGACTGGCCTCCTCGGGTGCCAGGTTAGGGCTGCTAACCTCTCTCTCCCACTCTCTAGGGTTCCATCGGGAAGGACTGGGCGGCCCTCACCTTTTGTTTGCCCTGCGCGCTCTGTCAGATGGCGCGGGAACTGAAGATCCGAGAGTAAAGAAGTTTCCCCCACCTTCTCCTTCCCGCCCCCCACCCCCCGTGACGCCTGCCCTCCTCTGCCCTCTCCTGGAAGGACCTGCCCCTCCACCCCATACCCCACCAAAAATGCATCCACAATAAAAACCTGAAAACCAGCTCCGCCTACATCCTTTTTCTCCCAGGGAAGGAATCTGGGTGGAGAAGGAGGTTTGTTGAGGGAGGCGGGGACACAGGGGAGATGCCCAGGTGTGGAGGGAGTTCCAGAAGCAGATGCTTGACCTGCATCTTCTGTGTACGTCGTTGGCAAGTCTCTTCCTCACTAAGTCAGGGAGTCCTCGCTAACAAACTAAAACCACTAACTCCTTAGCTGCCAACCTAAAGCTCTTGACCGGAGCTTGAAAAGAAGCAAACCCAGAAAGGCTGTCTGGGAACCATACAGGCACTACTAACCCTTCAAAGAACAAATTTAGAAGAGTCCCCCTGCTCAGTCATTGCCTAAGGACTCTTGGTCTACATACAATGCTAACAGATTTGAGGGCTCTGTCTTCAAAGCACAGAACTGTCAGGTTTAAAACTCTAGTGCTGAAAGGAACATTCAAGGATCATCTGATTCAACCCACCCTCTTTATTGAAAAAGCAACTAGCAGATTAAAAACTGTTCAGGTTTCAACACTGGACAGACCTGGGGCTCAACCTTGACTCTTGCCACTTCCTAGCTGTGTTATCTTAGTAAATTAATAAACCTTTCTGAGCCTCTTGCCCCCACAAATTCTGGTGGTTCTACTTTCAGAACATATCCAGAGTCTTCCTTCTCCCCATTCTACTCCAAGACTTGTTCCAACCACAGTGGCTCCCCCATTGAGCTTCCTGCCTTGCCTCCAGCCTGTTTTTAGTTTCTCCCCCACAGAAGAGCCCTGTGGACACATATGTGGAAGTAGATCACATGTCTCCTGGGTCAGAACCCTCTGATGGCACCTCCTGCATGGAGGAAAAAGCCAGAGTTTGGGGACTTCCCTGGTGGTCCAGTGGTTAAGAATCTTTCTTCCAATGCAAGGGAAATGGGTTCAAGCATTGGTCGGGGAACTAAGATCACACATGCTAGAGAGCAACTAAGCATGTGAGCCACAGCAAGCCACAGCTGATATGACACAGATAAAAATAAGTATTAAAAACAAAACAAAAAGAAACAGCATCCTCACAGCACCTCAAGGACCTGCACAATCTGCCTCTTTTTTCCCCCGTGACCTTCCCTCTTTATTCTCTTTATTCCACATGAGGCTCTTTGTTGTTTCTCTGAAATGTTAGGCACACTCCCACATTAGGATATTTGCTCTGGCTGTTTTCGCAACTCAGAGTTCTTTCCTTGGGTGTCCTTATGGCTGATTCCTTCATTGCTGCTCACATGTCATCTTAAGAGCGAGGCCCTCCCTGGGACTTCCCTGGTGGTCCAGTGGCCAAGACTCTGCATGTCCAGTGCAGGGGGCCCAGGTTTGATCCCTAGTTGTGGAACTAGATGCAGCATGCCACAACTAAAGACCCCACATGCTACAGCTAGGACCCAGCGCTGCCAAATAAATTAAAAACTTAAGTAAAAACTCATGCCAAGCACCGAGCACAGTGCTGGAGTGCTATAGGCCCTCGGTAAAATTTCTCCTGAAGTCCCTAGGATGTCAGTGGCCACACACAGGCTAGAATCCAGGTCCCTAGCCTCCCGTGTCCAGGCTTTCTCTCACTTCACTATGAGCCTCTTGCATTCAGGTGTGTGGATACCAGGGAGAGGTGCCAGGCAAGGGGCTGACATGGAGGGAGGAACACACACCATGGGGCATCTGAACAGGGACATCTACATAGCAGTGACAGGGGTTGGAGGGAGGGTAACTCTGTCCCAGAGGAAAAATCCAGTCCAAGAGCAAACGTTCTGCTTAGGAAGGCAAAGTCACAGTGTGAGTGTTAGGCAGAGACCTTACCAAAGGGTCTGAGCACAACATGTAGGAGTCTGGAAGAACCTCAGCTCCTTTCTGGTTACGCGTGACCACTGGCTCCAGGACTCCCTGAGGCAGCATGTCCCACTGCTACCTAGCTTCCCCAGTTGGGGCATTCTGCCTTATCCTGAGCACAAATTGGCCATTTTGAACACCGACTCCTAGCGTCTGTTCTGTGTTGAGATAGCTTCAGTGAGGTCGATCTGTGCTGAGTAATGCCATCCTTCCTTGGGACGTGGAAGAGCCTGGTGGTCAGGAACGTGGGTGAGAGAGTCAGAAGGTCCGGGTTCAAATGGCAGCTGTCACTCAAAGAAAAATAAAGTGAAGTCACTCTCTCGTGTCCGAGTCTTTGTGACCCCGTGGACTGTAACCTACCAAGCTCCTTGGTAAATGGGATTTTCCAGGCACAAGTACTGGAGTGGGTTGCCATTTTCCTTCTCCATAATGTCTGTGAAGTACTGTTTTTTCATCTGCAAGATGGAGACTACATGGTACCTACCTCATACAATTGGTTGTTAGAAAGATCAAGCAAGCCATCTAGCATTGATACTTAGCAATGTAAGTTTCACAGTCACGTCTTGGAGGTCAGGTGAGACTACCATCTCATGAAGGCAAAATGTATATGGGCAGAGTAATCCCCCAAAATTCCTTAAACTGCCCAAGTCTGAAAATATCGTGATACTCACAGACTGCACTGAAGACTCACTGGCCCCCTCGATTCAACACATTTCTGTGTTCTTGGCTAAATATCAGAGGTGGCCAGACTGTGCCTAGGGGCTAGGTTTGCAGAAAGTTAACTTTTAAAAAATTTTTCATTTATTTATTTTTGGCTGTGCGGGGTCTTCCTTGCTACAAGGCTATTCTCTAGTTGCAGGGCGAAGGTTTCTTACTGCAGCAGCTTCTCTTGTTGGGGAGCACGGGCTTGTCGGGCCTCAGAGGTTTTGGCTCCAATGCTAGAGCACAGGCTCAGTGGTTGTGGCACCTGGGCTTAGTTGCTCCATGGCATGTGGGATCTTCCCAGACCAGGGACCGGACCCCTCTATCCTGCACTGGCAGGTGGATCTTTTATCACTGAGCCACCAGGGATGCCCCCCAAAAGTACACTGTCGAACACTCCCAGCCACACTGAAGGGATGGGGTCTCCTGTCCCTACCTTCCCTCACAACAAGGTTCCTGCTCACCCAGCGACTGGCAAATAGAAGTTCCCATGATGTTTTCCATTTGGGTTGAGAGAATCTACTTGAAGTGGAGAACACTCCCTGTGCCAAGGCCTCATTTCAGTCTGTGCTGTCTGAGTTCTCTTAGCATCAGGGGCCGGAATAAAACCCGAACTTGGGACCAAGGCAGGCTGTTTTCCTTCTTGAGCTGAGTAGGGGTCTCTTTTCGATAGGGATCTGGGCAAGGGTAAAAGGTCTCACTGCCCTCAGGTCCCCTCAGTTCATGCCTTCTGGGAAACAAGAGCTTCTGTAGTGGTACCACCCCCATGCCCACCAGAAGAGATGGTGAGGAGTCAGGCCCTGGCCACATGGCTTGGGGGGCAGGGGCACCAAGATAAGGATGTTTATCTGACGTAACCAGCTCTCAGGTGCCGGGTCAGAGAGCCAAGCCAGCCCATCTCCTACAGACAGCACTGGACACCGGGTCTTCCACACACTATTTGTTGCTTTTACTGCTCCAATTTCCCACAGCCTCTGATGGCAACACAGGGATCAGCCGCTTAGACGAAGGCCCCCAGCAGACAGGAAGACACAGGGTCCCCGCTTTTCAAGGTCCAAAAAACAGCTGGGGGGTGGAGTCTCAGGAAAGGAGGAGTCCGAAGTTCAAGATGGTTAGGACTGGGGGAGGTGGGGCAGTCTAGGGACAGAAGGGCTCAGAAGTCCAAGGTGGGCAGCTGGGGTGAGGGGAGGCCCTGGAGAAAGGCCAGATGCTGCTTCAAGGCAATGTCATCTGGGAAGAGAGTTGTAGGTTGAAAACTGTCATTTCTATTCCCAACCTGGGTATCCCCCTCTCCCGCAACCTCACCGAGGCCGGCATCTCAGGCAGGGGCTTTGTCTCCTCATGCGCCCTGGCAGTGCAGCGACCCTGGCCCAGGCGTCGGGGAACACCACCTGAGCTTGTCCCTGCAGCCTCGTAGTGGCAGAAACAGCATCTTGCTCTGGCTCGCTGGGCGGCCCCACTTCCAGTCCCCTCGCAGCAGCACCCCTCCTTCACCACTGAGCCAACCCCCACACTCAGCCCCCTCTGCCGAGATCCTCAGGGCAGCAGCTGTGTCCCTGGTGGGACCTGACTGAGGAGATGTTGCTAAAAGGCATCTCAGGTCTAAAGCTGGACTCCTAAACTTCCCCCACAGCCCCAGTCTGTCCCACTTTCACCAACAACCCCACCTCGGCCCACAGTTTGGGCCACAAAGCTGGCGTCAGCCTGGCCTCCTTCCCTCCCCTACTCCGATGTCCATGTATGCCATCATAACATCCTTCCACTCACCTCCCGCTTCTGTCCCAGACTCCTCTCACAGCCTCTGCCCTGCCCTGGCCCATCCTGGGTCCTGCCCCACTGGGGCTTCTCTCGGCATCTCCAGTCTATTCTCCACACAGCTGAGTGACCTCTTAAATACATCGGATCCTGTCATTCTCCCTCAGAAGACTGTCCAGTGGCTTCCCAATGCCCTGAGAGTAAAACCCCAAGCGCTACCCGGGGTTGGTGGGCCCCGGGTGATCCGCCCCCTGTTCGACCCTGACCCCACCGCCTCTGCACATTTAGTCAGGGCCACATTGGCCAGCTTTCCGACCGTTTTCAGTAACATCAGCCACTTCGCGCCTCTGCGCCTCTGTCCTCGCAGTTCCTTCTGCCTGGATCCCGCTCCCCACAGCTTCTCCCACAGTCGGTTTCCTTCTTAAAGTCGAGCTTCGCACAGTGAACAACTCACAACCCCGATCCCGAGGTCCCTCACAGGGGGATCCCGTTGCTAACTCACACCGCTCGCCTACTTCAGACATGCTTTTCCTCGTTTACACATGTGCGCGCGCATGCGCACGTCGACTGTCTCCCGGCACTGGGACCGAAAATCCCGCGAGATCAGGGACCTTGACTGTCTTGGTTCCTACTCACGCCCAGTGCCTTCAACAGTGCCTGGCACATAGTAGGTATTCAGTAAGTAATTGTTGAACGCAGAACAAAGAAGGCTCTGTCTGGGGACCCTCCCTCCAAGGGAAAGAAACCGGAAGTCTCTGAGGACACAGTGTCCCAGTTGGAGGGGCCCCAATTCCAGGGCGCCCACCCTAAGGGGACTCGACTGCTGGGGCCGAAGGTCCTGCTGAGGGTCAGAGGGACATGCTGGTGAGGTTGTCCTGGCTCAACAGCCCCTTCCGGCCGGCACCAGCCCCGTGCCCACTGCCCCCAGCGCCCCCGCCACCGCCGCAGTACTCGTGCAGCCGGTGCCGCAGTGTGACAAGTGCTGACCCCAGGCAGGCGCCGTTGGGTGCGTGGGGCCCGCCAGGCAGTTGGAGCAGCAGTGTGGCCACGCCGGCCATGCCATCCTCGGTGGGCTCAAGGGTGATAGGCCCGGCTCGCAGGCCGGCAGTGGTGGTGGGGATGGCCGGTGGGCAGCAGCCCCCTCCTACAGGTCCCCAGGGCCCCCCGGCCCCCGTCAGCAGCAAGGGTGCCAAGAAGGGCTCGGAGCGACGGAAGGCTGGTGGCGGGAGCCCGGCAGGCTTCCAGGCGGGGGCTGGGGCACCAGGGTCCGGCGGGAAGCAGACGGTGACCTTGGCGAAGGGGCGGCTGGCCATCTTGGTCATCTCCTGTAGGTGCCGGCGCTGTTCCTGCCGGTGGTCCAGGGCCTGCTTAGCCTTCCAGAGCAGCACACAGAGCGAGAGGAAGAGGAAGAAGCAGGAGAAGAACACGGAGAAGAAGACAAACAGGTCAATGTGGGCCTGGTCCTGCCGGAAGAAGAGCAAGCCCTGCGAGTCAGCTGAGCCATTGGCACTGGGCCCACTTGGGTCTCCCACACCCAGCAGGAGCAGGTAGAAGCGGCTGGACTTGAGAGTGTGGTGCTCGTGTGGGTAGGTGATGACCAGCCGGTCCCTCACGCCACGGACCACCAGCACCGCCGACGGCTCTGTCACTGTCACGTAGGTGATCAGGCCCCGTGGCCAGACCTCCCGCACTCGCGGCTCTGCTGGGGTAGCCGGCCCACCTCCAGCCCCGGGTCCCCCAAGATCCCCAGGTCCCCGGGGCCCGCCGTCAGCAGGGGGTGGGGGGGGTGGGGGAGGCGGTGGCGGCTGGATATGCACGGTGTGGACACCAGTGTCGGGAGCCACGCGGACCACGAAGGTGTCATAGGAGGTGGAGACGTAGAGGTCCACGGCGCCAAAGGTCACATCCAGTGTCAGGCGGATGTCCACGTTGGTGAACTTGGGCTGCACTCCAAAGAGAACGGTGCGGCCGGGGCCCAGAGCCCGGCGCTTGGGCTCGTGGAAACAGTTGGTCTGTGACGTGGGGTCCAGGCAGTACTCCTGTTCCACGGAGATGAGGCGGTAGCACTGCTGGCCCCCTAGTGGGCTCCCATGGAATGACTCTCGGCACTTGGCACACTGTGGGCAGGCAGGGTGGAACCACTCAGTGTTCAGTCCTCCAAGGAGACAGACTGCATTTTGTACCTACTGGTAAGTAACCTCTGCCACTGTAGCAGGTCCTCTATTTTTTATCTACTGATTAGCCCATGTCCCAGTAGCTTCCCTGTGACCCTGCCCCCCGAAGGTCCCTGACACAGTATGGACACTAACAGCAGCCTACACTCCAGCATTGTGGTTCCTGGTGTCACCCCAGCAACCACAGCACCCTGATGGCGAGGCCCCTGGAATTCTGAGACACAGCGGGCAGAGCTCTGTTGAATCCTGGCTTGACCACCTCCCTAGCCGTGTGGCCTTGGACTAGTGACCTACCCTTGCTGAACTGGAGATTCTTCCTCTGTACCCGGGGAGCAAACACTGCTGAAATCATAGCCCCTGCACGAGTAGGCCCGCCTGGCTGCTGGCCTTGCTGTTTCTGACTGTAGCAGGTAGGTCCTTCCTCGGGGCCTTTGTACTGGTTGAGCCTCTGCCTGGATCGCTCCCCTGCTCCCCCAAGTCTGAATGTCCAGGGTCCTCACGTCCATCGGGTCTTTACTCAAGTGTCACCTTGAGTGACACTTACTCACCTTCTTGCTCAGGCCTTTCTTGTCCACTGTATCTACAATTTCCACTCCCCACACCCCTGAGCCCTCCTCGCTGCTTCATTTTCCTCCTTACTGCTCATCACGAACACCCTGCGTGTCTTGACTTATTTTTCTGTTTATTGCTGGACTTCTCCATGAGTTCCCCAGAAAGTGAAAGCATTAAGTCACTCAGTCATGCTTGACTCTTTACGACCTCAAGCCCACCAGGTTCCTCTGACCATGGAATTCTCCAGGCAAGAATACTGGAGTAGGTTGTCATTTCCTTCTCCAGGGGATCTTCCTGACCCAGAGATCAAACCCAGGTCTCCTGCACTGCAGACAGATTCTCTACTGTCTGAGCCACCAGGGAAGGACAGAACATTTTGCCTGTTTTGTTCCCTACTGTGTCCCAGCGCTCTACATAGTGCCTGGCATAACTAGGTGCTCAGTTAATACGTGTGGAATGAATGAGTGGATGGATAACAGCTCACTTGATTCCTGCAGTCCAGTAGAAATCGCTCAGTCTCTGAGGTTGACCAGAGCCAGTCCAAGCTCCAAACCCAAGCAGCTGTTTGACCCAGGACAGGTCTCTGAGCCTCTCCCTCTTCTGCCCACAGCTCACTGAGGCCCCAGCACAGCCTTCCTGAGCCTTCTATGTGTGCACTGTCTCCGCTATATCTATGGCATAGCTCCAGCTCAGTGGCAAGCACTCCCTATGTAGTAACTACCACTGCTATCACTGGGTGCTTCCCAAGTGGCTCAGTGGTAAAGAATCTGCCTACCAATTCAGGAGACACAGATTTGATTCCTAGGTCAGGAAGATCCCCTGGAGAAGGAAATGGCAACCCACTCCAGTATTCTTGCCTAGAGAATCCCACAGACAAAGGAGCCTGGTGAGCTACCGTCCATGGGGTGGCAAAGAGTCAGACATGACTGAGCAACTAAACAGCAACAACTGCTATCATTAGAAGTGAAAGAAACTGCTTTATCAGAGCCCCCAAACAGAGCTGCTGGAGGAGAAGGTCTGAACTCATCTCCAAACCTGTCTGTTCAGACAAAGACCAACAGGCCTTCTGATTAAACATCAAGACAGCAAAACTAGTCCTGGGTGACACCTGTCCCGGGTCAGACAGCTGGTTGATTTGCAGCTTGGACTGACCCTGGTCAGGCCCAGGTGTGAGCACCTGGATCTGGCCAGTCCTGAAGGCAGACTCCAGAACTCGGTTTTGAGAGCCACATTTTGTTTTTTGCTCAAGCTACTATGATATGAGTTTTCCAGTATTTGCCATCTTTAAGTTGTGACTACCTATAATGGACTACCTATAATGTCTCCTTACCACTCTGAAAGCCCCCCAGGAGGCTCATTTCTGGGTTCCCAGTATCACACTGAGGGCCTGACACTGACTAGGGATCAGTTTATCAAGATGACCTTGATCCCCAGGACCACAGATACCAGAACCATGTTGTCCGTCCTGCTGCCTGCTGTCCTGAGCCAGCTTGGACCTCTACTGGGCTTGGGGCCCTTGACCCATAACTTGCATCTCCAGCCATACCTGGTATTTGTAGCAGTCTCGGCGGTCACTGGGGGAGCTGCCCTGGCACGTGCCCGTCTCTGTGTTGTTCTGACATGGGCAGCCTGTCCCATCTTGCTCGTTACATGTGTCCGCATGGCCATTACACTGGCATCTGAAGAGAGTGAAGAAGATGTGGGATAGAGCTCCCATGACCTACAGGGGCCAGGCTGGATGCTGTAAACACAAGCTCCAATCTGTGAGGCCAGAAGAGGAAGCTGAGGCTCACAGAAGTCAAGCCATTTACCCTAAGGTCACAGAGCTGTTCAGTGGCCAAGTCAGGATTAGAACCCAGGTTGGATGGACTCCAGGGTCAGAAGGAAGGGGATGGAATGGGAAGACTGGCGTGAGGCCTCTCCCTCAGGGTCCTCTCTATTTTTTCTTATTTTTAAATTAAAACAATTTTTTTTTTTAAAATTTTTGGCTGCACTGGGTCTTCGTTGTGGCATGTGGGCTCTCAAGTTGCAGTGCACAGGCTTAGTTGCTCCCCAGCATGTGGGATCTTAGTTCTTGGACCAGGGATAGAACCCATGTCCCCTGCATCGGAAGGTGGATTCTTAACCACTGGCCCACCAGAGACATCCCAGGGCCGTCTCTCTGCCCAACAGTCTCCACCAGGGCTGCTCAGCAGCCTGCATTTCAGCACCAGCCTCTGAGGTGGAAGGTCTCCCACCTGAGTCTATCTGTTTCCCCCAGCCCTAGCCTCAGGGGACCCCATCCTTGTCTGAGGGCTGAGGACTGGGGAGAGGACTTCTGTCTCTCAGAGCTGCTCCTATTGGGCAAGCAGAGGTCCCTGGCTTGCCTCCACTTACTTGGTGCATTTCCCGTCGAGGAGGAAGTAGCCGTGGAGGCAGCTCTCACACTTATCCCCGTAGCTGTTATTCTGGCAGTTCACACACACAGCCTCATCTTCGCTGGGACCCTCTGTCACCCAGTGTTCAATCTGGCCGAGGGAGGACAGGGCGATCACAAACCAACACGGACCAGACCCCTCCTCCTTCAGACCCAGGAGCTCAGGGCCCCAGCCTCTTTCACCTCATCTGGATCCAGCGAGTACTTTTCCGGCTCCCTCCTGGCTATCTCAAGCTCCTTCCTGGAGACGCAGACGTGGCTGTTGCCGCGACAAAAGGCGTGGCAGGGCCGGCAGGTCCCTCCCCCCACAGCTGAACCCACGAACAGTGGGAGGCATTGCTCACAGTGGCTGCCCTGGAAACCAGGGACAGAGTGGTCAGAGGGAGTGAAGGGCCCTGGTGGGTGTGTGAGAGTGGGGGGAGGTTCTGAGAGCACCCAGCTTCCCTGGTGGCTCAGACAGTACAGAACCTGCCTGCAATGCAGGAGACCCGGGTTTGATCCCTGGCCTGGAGAAGAGAGTGGCTACCCACTCCAGTATTCCATGGACAGAGGAGCCTGGCAGGCAACAGTCCACAGGGTCACAGAGAGTCAGACACAACTGAGCAACTAACACTTTTCACTTTCTGAGAGCACCATGGGAAGGCGGCAGTGGCTCCGGCATTTGGCTTGGGCCACCCCAGCCCCTCTATCATTTAGCCTTCCACCTTCACTTGCACACCTCCAGTGACAGGGTCTCAGTCCCCTTCAGTCCAGGGCGTTGAGCTCAGAAAGCCTTTCCCTACCTGATCCTAAATGCTGTTCTACGTGCTCACCGTCCCTGGCCCAGCACTAACTCTGTCACACTATTCCCAGGCACTCCACTGTGACATAGCCCCAGAAGGTGGCCCCACTGTCCTTTCATCCTCCCTGAGATGGGGCTATGCCATCTCCTCCCTGTGTCTAGCTCACTGGGGCTTGGGACGAGGCTCAAGATGCCTGAGCGCAGGCGGAAGGCCAGCAGGGCCCGGGGGCAGGCCTGGAGATCCCGGACAGCCACCTTGGTGTGGTTGTGGCAGAGCAGGCAGTGGTCACGGGCCCCCACGCCGGCGCAGTCGCTGTGGCGGTTGCAGCGACACTCCGTGGAGCAGTTGCGGCCGACGAAGCCGAAGTGGCAGCGGCAGTGGTCAGGCTCCACACACGAGCCGTTCACGCAACCCTGGGCGCACACCGGGGCGGCACAGCCCTGTCATGCTGGGGGGAGGGGGTGGGGGTCAGGGCAGGGCAGCAGCCGCCCCCTCCCCAGGGCAGACCTGGCTGGCGTCAGGGTCCTCACAGCTTCTCAGAGCCCATCCCGACCACCCACCCTCTTCTCCACTAGTCCACCCCGCCCCAGGTCTGTCCCATCACTGCCCTGCTCCTGCGTCCAGCCCAGAACCTCCTGTGGAAGCGATGAGCCCCAACTCCAGGGCACCCTCTCAAACCAGTGTACCAACCTGCCCTCCCTGGACCGACCGCCTACCTCACGCCCTCCTCCACACCTTGGACTGTGGTTCCTTGCATCCTGCTTGGGTCCATGTCCCATCCTTAACTGCTCCTCACAGGCTCTCCCACTCCATGGTCGGTCTGGCCTGCTCCCCTCAACCCCACCAGAGCCCTGGTCCAGCTGGAGCCTCACTTGTCCATAGTGTAGCCTGCCTTGCAGCTGCACTCGTAACCGTGGGGCCGGTCGTGGCAGTTCTGGGTCTCATTGCAGTCATGGTGCCCGTTGGCACATTCGTCCTCCGGGGGGCAGGAAAGAAAGGCCCAGGAGGCCCCAGGTCGCCCGCACGTCAGCCCTGACATGAGGATACCGGGCTTCGCTGGGGGGCAAGGGCCTCTGTACCTCCCACCCAGCCACCCTGGCCCTTGCTCCCACTTTCCCTGAACATCACCCCCGAGGGCCCACACGTTCATTCTCTGCACCAACCCCCATGTCGGAACCCAGACAGGCCGGCCCCCCTCACCCCATCCCCAGAGCCATTTGTCTCACCATCACGGGGGCCACTGAGTCCACCCTCCAGGCAGCGGCCGCCCCCATCCTGGCCCCCCCAGGTACACCAGCCACAGTGGGGGCGCCGCAGGCACAGGGCGCACTGGGTTGCCTGAGCACAGCCCAGGGAGCAGCTCTCGGGTCCGCGGAGCAGCCGCCCACAGCCTCCGGCCATACACCGCAGGGGCAGGTAGGAGGGGCTCAGACACTGCGGGAGTGGAAACGGCAGAGGAAGAGCATCAGACACACGTGTCCTGGGGAGCTCCCTGGGCCGCACCCTCTTCTCAGAGATCTCACCCCTGCTGGCCACAACCAGGTGGGCCAAAATGGACATCACCTGGGACCACTGCATCCTCCCCTTCTCAGCCTTCGTAACTAGAAGTTCAGACCGAAAGTCAGGCTAGGGACAGCCTTAAAACTAGACTGTGTGGACCAGGGCTGGCCGGGCCGTTTGGATGAACAAGTGACAGAAGAGGAAGAGAGTGGGAAGGGGCAAGCAAAGAGCAGAGGCAGAGGCAGCAGAGATGAGACCCACACACTAAAGACGAGAAGAAAGGCAGCCTTCCGGGCTCCGTCTCCAGTGCCTGGCTGCACTTTCCACCCACCTTACCAGAGGCACCACTGTGTTGGTGCAGTGAGCCCTCTCTACCACCTGGCTTGGGATACAGCCGTTTCTTACAATCAAAGAAAGGCGACGGTCCCAGGTGGACACAGAAACAAGATTCAGGAGGAGGGATGCCAGTCTCTTAGAACGTGGAAGAGGCCTCCCTGGCGGTCCAGTGGTTAGGACCTTGAACTTCCTGTGCAGGGGTTGCGGGTTCAATCTCTGGTTGGGGAACTAAGATCCCTCATGAGGCACAGAGTGGCCAAAAAAAAAAACCCACTTTTTTTAATTAAGAAAAAAACAAGAACCTGGGCCCAGCCATTGGGGCAATAGGACCCTCCTACCCTTAGCTGGGAGGATTTGGGGTCTGTGGTCAGGGGCTGCAGTGCAGCTCACACACCATCACTCATTGTGTCCGGGCACTCAGACAGGGTATGCAATGAGGTTAGGAACTTACCTCACTGTGTGAGAGCATTTTATTTACAGCTCTGGCCTTAAGTAAAGTACAAGGGGAAAGGGATTAGTCTAGGCTATCTGCCTGGATGCACTCAGGAAGAAACAAAGCAATTGTGCAATCCTGAAATAGAAAACCCTGATTGCTGTGGCCGGAGCTCTGAGCCCACTGTGGGCTACGCCAGTGATGAGCTGAGCCTGGCTGAACAGCCAGAGCCAAATTCTCCTCCAGGTCAGGCTTCCAGATCTAAAATTAGTGCCCCCCTTGGCAGACAGCAGGGCCATCGGGAAGGGGGCCGAGAGAAGCCCAAGGCTCCAGTCGGCCAAGTGTCCTCTTCTGGGACCACTGTAGTGGCCCAGTGCGATGCTGCCCAACACCATTAACTGCGTTTCCTGGAAGAGATGCAGGATCCCAGCTTGTCTGCTGACCTATGCCCACAGCCTGGCAAAGTGCCCGGCACGAGGAAGGTGCTCGGTGATGAATTTGGTGAAAGGAGAAAGGGAAGGAAGGAAGAAGCCAGCCAGTCAGCAGGGAAGACAGCACCCTGTTGCCTGCCCCAGGCTCTGAGGCCAAAGTCATTCAAAACAAAGTCTGACAGTTACAACATGGCTGCCCTTGAGCCACAGCACAACAGGTCTTGTCTGCACACCTGTTACATTTGATCTGTTGGGGGGGTGGATGGGCAGTGGTATTTTCTTATGTTTTTAGTTGGTTGTCTTTTTTTTGGCCACGAGGCATGTGGGACGTTAGTTCCCTACCAGGGATCAAACTCGCAGCCCAGCACTAGAAGGTTAAGTCTTAACCACTGGATCTCCAGGGAAGTCCCCTTGATCTATGTCTTTAAAAAAAACCCTGAGCCAACACACTTTAGTTTTTAACTGCTTCTCCTAGAAGTCAGATGTGGCAGCGGCCCTCTGACATTCCCACGCAGCTTCAGCTCCATGCTATCCACTCAGCCGCCCCACCACTCCCTCCCGCCTTCCAGCTCCTCAGCTGCCTGCGGGCTCTCTGGTGTTGTCTTCCAGTCCCTGGAATCCCAGTAAAGACAAATAATACCAACCTCGAAAATACTTAGGGAGACCTTGTATCACCAGAAGGAGCCCAGGCTTGAGGATGAGAAGCCTCTGCCCTTGCAGCCACACTGAGCGCCCCCACAGGAAGCAACCCCCACCCCCAGCTGCTGCACTGACCCTCTCCATGTGGCACTGACAGCTGAGAATGGAGATCTACCCAGGGGGTGGGGCGTGGGGGGTGGTATTACTGAGTTTCTACTGAAGAGCAGGCACTGCTCCAGGCTCTAAATAATTCTCCCATCTAATGTGGACAACCCTCGTATGGGATGGAGTGGTATGACACCAAATATATTTGGTCTTTGTCCCGGGTTCCTGGTACTGAGCTACTAAAATGCACAGGGGTTCCTGAGTGATAGGGCGTCCTGAGTGATAGGGACATCTTTCGTTATTCACAAGGAACGCCTTTACACCAAGTTTATGTTAATGGGGTGACTTAGGGGAGTTACCAGTCACCAGGGTTTAGGGCACAGACTGAGGTCTCTAAAAACACTTGAGCAATGAGATTCAGGGTCTTCCCTGGTGGTCCAGTGGTTAGGACTCCGCTTTCACTGCTGTGGGCACACGTTCAATCCCTGGTTGGGAAACTAAGACCCCACAAGCCCCGTGGCGTGGCCAAAAAAGAAAAAAGAACAAGACAAAGAAGGAAGAAAGAGATGTGGGGAAAGGAAGTGGGAAGGAAGAGGAAGTGTGACGGTGGGAGCAGACCTAAGCAGATGGAGGAGGACTGGGGCAGAGGCGGCGGTGGTGAGACAGGTGAACGTGGGCAGGCAGGGAGGCCCACCTGCACCCCCGGCCGGGTGTGGTACCTGCTGGAGGCTGCTGCTCCAGACGCAGTGCTGCCAGCCCCCGTCAGCACCCTTGGAGTCCAGGCAGGAGGTGCAGTTGGGCAGGAGGTGACAGGGTGTGGGGCAGGGCAGCGGGGGCGATGACTCCACCGGCATCGGGGGACACGTTCAGCAGCGAGTGGCTGAAGCACGTCCAGTCGTAGGTGGGCTGCACCGAAAGGATGCGGCGGGTCTCCCCTGAGGTTGGGGGCGCAGGGATTAAGAAGTGGGTCCAGGTCCCTTGCCCGCTCCCCACCTCCCTGCTCAGACCAGGCCGCTGAGCCCCTGGTGTCCCTGGAGCAGGAGTCCAGGCCCCCTCGGGGAGCGGCCCTTGGCGCTCACCCGTCCTCTTGAACTGCCGCGTCCACATGCACTTGCCCTCCCTGGTGCACTGCTCGCAGTCGGCCGCCCCGCACACGGCCTCCGAGCAGTTTCCGGCCCAGAAGACCTCACGCTGGTTGATGCGACAGTCATTCTCTGAGGTGCAGGACCCATTGCGCCCAATGCAGGCACCCTCGGGGCAGTTGGTACACCACTTACAGCGGGGGGCAGAGGCCTGGGGGGGAGGTACCGGCTCAGAGGGGTCGTCAGGGTCCCCCGCACCCCTTCCGTCTCAGTTCTAACACCTGATCCCAGGTGAAGAGCCCTGTGGTGCCTGAAACACGTTCCCCACTCCCCCAACCCATCACTCACCTCTCCATCTCCAGGCTGCAGGGTCCGGGGATGGCGGGCCAGGCACTCGCTGCAGGTCCGCAGACGTCGACATTCCTCGGGGGAGTGGGGCATAGGGGAGCACGGGGTGCCGCCACATCCCAGCCTGGGAGGCGGGAGGCCTGGCCCATCACGCTCAGCCAGGCTCCATACTCCCCACACCCGGCGCCCCTCCCTGGTGCCTCCTGGACACTGGTCTGCAGGTCCCGCAGGTCCATCCCAGTCTTAGCACAGGCCTCCCAGACCGGCCCCTCCTGAGCTCACTTGGTGACGGTCCCACAGCCACCTGTCATCCCAGACACTGGACAACACCCCGTGTCCTCCTGGCACTCCGCCCACGGAGGCCTCTGTCTCCTAACTTCTTCCCTGACCACCCCCTCCTCCCCGACCCCTGCAGCCCCCTGCTCAGGTCAAGGCTCCTCCTCTCAGGCCTCCACCTGCAGCCTGCCCTCCCCATCCCCTCCTCCACGAGCCCACCCCTGGCCTCTCCTGCTCACCCCTTCGGTGACTCCCCATCACCCACGTGGAGGCTCGCAATCCCTGACTCAAAATCCTTGAAGGCATATATGTTTCAGAATTTTCTAGGTTTTAGAAAAGCAGCGGGTGTACCCACTGTTATGTAGCACCCCTAGCAGAGTCTGGGGGAGCACCCTAAAAATCAGACCCTATAATAGTCTGTAGTAAACACGGTGACACATGTAACGGGACAAAACAAAGCCCAGTAGTAGCCTCACGTCAGCAAAGGGTAACTGCGGCCAGAACAGCTTGTGCTAAACTCAGCCAAGTACTTTCAGCCTCCTGAGATGCCTGGAATCCCAAACTACAGACGAGGAGTCTCCGGAGCTGGAGGCAGCCCAGGGCGGCTGGGCCCTGGAGCCCTCTCTGAGCAGACCCACCCACCTCTCCAGTCTCAGTCTTCCCCAACTCCAGTGTTTCTAAAAGCCACTAGACACAGCCTTACTTCCAAATCTTTGTGGTCTAAATGACCCCAAGCTGGTCATTTGGGGCCCAGTTCAGACTCAGCTGCCCCAGCCCACAAACAGGGCTCCCGACTCGGGCACTCCCCATGCCTGCCCCGCCTGTGATGAGCTGGCCCTTCTCCCAGGGGAGCTGGTGTCCCGACCAGACAGTACCTGCCTGAGGCCTCCCCAACAAGCCTGGCCCAGCACAGAGCCCGCTTTGGACGGCACCGGTACCACCCACCCATGTGCTGTCCGTCTCCATGGTTACCTGTGGGCCTGGTCCCCGGACAGGCAGGCCCCACGGCACCAGGTACAGGCCCCAGTCTGGTTACAATCTTCGGGCGAGGGCAGCAGGCGGCAGGGGTCAGGGGGCAGGGTCAGGGCCAGCAGGCGGCCCAGGGCCACTCCCCCAAAGCCTCCTGAGATAAACAGGCGACCCCCTACCGCGGCCACGGCATGAGCCACAGACTCTTCCATTGGCGGTCCCACAGAGGCTGGGCCTGGGGAAAGAGAGAAAGTTCAGAGACACAGGACAGGTGGCTGGAGGCAGAGAATCACTCACAGGAGCCAGTCAAAGAGGGATGCTGGGCAGAGAGACGTCTAAGAAGAGCAGAGACAGACAAGAAAAGGCAGGGAGAAGATAGACAAGGCCAAACAGAACAAGACAATCAGACACACACAGCAAGACAGAGGGAGAGAGACACATCAACAGGAAAAAGAACAGAAAGAGTGGAATAAAAACAGAGGCAAATTTCGTGGAACCAGACCACGGTGGTGGGTGAACAACGTTGTGGAGGTACTGAATGTCACTTAATTCATTTGACAGTGGCTAATTTCATTACGTGCATTTCCCCTAAATTTTCATTTTTTAATTTATTTTATTGGAATATAACATGCTTTACAATATTGTATTCGTTTCTGCTGTACAACAAAGTGAACAGGCTATATGTATACATATATCCCCTCCCTCTTGGACCTCCCTTCCACCTCCATCCCATCCATCTAGGTCATCACAGAGCACCTACACTTTTTTAAATCCTAAAAATAAATAAAATAACAGAGTGGTGGAAAAGATAGATTAAAAGCAAAAGAGAACCAGAGACAGAGGGACAGAGAGAGAAACAAAATGAAAAGGAGACAGAACGGCACTTACAATGGTCAAATGAAATACAAAGGCAAGATACAGCCCCTTGCCAGCCTATGAGCTGAGAGGAAACACCCTCACATATGATAGTCATCTCTAGAGAATGGGATTATGGGGGATGCTTTTCCTCCTGGTTTACGAATTATCTACCACAACTTCATCATCAGAATTTAAAACATTCCTAAAGAAAAAAAAAGGGAGGTTGTTTCCGTCCATGTTGAGATAATGTGGAGAGGACGGGAGCTTTGCCTGTTGGTCTGAAGGGTTCACGTGACTGCCAATGAGTGGGAGTCTCAGGCCAGAGCGCCCCCTGGTTGTCCCAGGGCCTCCCGGGAGGGCAGCGGACTCACCGATGAGGTCGGGCAGGAGCCACGTGTTGCAGTTGACCTGGTAGAGCAGCACGTCGCTGCTGAACTCGTCGGGGTCTGAGCGCCCCCCGAGGACCACCATGGTGTCCCCTAGCAAGGCCGAGGCGTGGAAGAGTCGGGGCCGAGGCTGTTGGGGAGACACGTGGCAGGGTGGCCTGTGAGAGCCCACGTCGTCTGCTCCCTCTCAGCCCACCCAAGAGCCATCTCCTTTTTGTGAACCCCCAGAACCCTCATGCCCCATATTGTTCCCCAGGAAGCCAGCCTGGATGGCTTGAGATGAAACCCCTGGTTTCTTGTGTGACCTCGCCAGCTGGACTGGGGGGTCTCCTGCTGAGGCTCGTACTTCCATCTCCCTTGCAGTCTAGCCCCAAGAAGGGCTTGGAAACTTTTTCATGGATGGAAAATGCAGCTGTCTCTAGGCACCCAGGTTTCCTGCTCTCTTACACTGACTCCTTTGGCCTTGGAGGCAGAAGCACAAGAGACCTCAGCTCCCTGTTTCATAGCTGGGGGTGCCAGGAAGGGGAGGGGCCTGTCCAGGCCACACCCAGAGTGTGGGAGCACCAGGTCAGAAAACAGCCCTCTGATGTCCTGGCGGATGATTCTTACTTCCAGGACAGTAGAAGGGGAGACTTGGGGGAAGTGGAGCGGGGGGACTGGAAAGGAGGCAGAGTAGGAATCCAGGGTTGACCCACTCCCTGGGGCACTGGGAAAGGAGGGGTCCTCCCCCCACCACCCCCTTCACCCCCCCACCACCCACCCCCTCTGACTCATCTGTCTGGCTCTTCTTCCTGACCTTTGCTCCCTGAGAAGGGGCCAGGAGGCTCCAGGTGCGGTCAGGGCAGTGCAGGGAGTAGAGCTCAGGGGACGGGGCTGCCAGCTCCACGTGGAAGCGGAAACCCCCAAACACGTAGAGGGAGTCGGTGGCCTCGTGATACACAGCAGAGTGACCGTAGAGGCCTGGGAGTGCAGGGAGAGTGAGCACAGAGGCTGGGGGAAGGGCAGGGGGTCAAGAAGGCCCCCTGGGCTCCCCTTCTCATGACCACGACACCACCCCACCAGGCCCTGACGCCGGAGACCTGGGAGCCTTTCTCAACCCCTCCTTCTCCCTTCAGTGCTAATGGACAGCCATTGGAGACTCTAGGAAAGGGAAAAGAGGGAGACAGGGTGACCAGAGGGACCTTGGGGACAGTGATCAAAGAATGCAGAAGGAGAGGGACTTCCTTGGTAGTCCAGTGGTTTGAAATCCACCTTGTAATACAGAGGATGAGAGTTTGATTCCTGGTTGGGGAACAAAGATCCCACAGGCCAAGGAACTACAGAGCCCTCATGCTATAACTACTGAGCCTGTGGGCCACAATTAGGCAGTCCATGCACCACATCAAAAGATCCCATGTGCTACAACTAAGATCCGGTGTAGCCAAAGAAAGAAAGAGGAGAGGGAGAGAAAGGAAAATGCCTGAGGGGCAGTGTTCTAGGGCCTGGGAGAGGCAAAGTGTCCCACTGCTACTAGGCAGGAGGTGGGGCAACTTCTCATGAAGTCTGGGAGAGGTAAGGAGAGAAACTGAACTTCTCAAAAAAAAGCATCCTGAGAAGGTGGGTGAGTGATGGGGTACACAGGGAGACAACAGGTGTAGGGGGCAGAGAGGACGGTCAGGAGTCAAAAGCGCTGTGCCCAGCCCCCAGGCTGTGCCCTGTCCCCAGGCCCACCTGTGGGGGGCGTCCCGCTCTGAGCCCCGGACACCCAGGTGCCAGTCGCCAGCTGGTACTCAAGCAGCTGCTGGTTGAAGCCATTTTCTGGGGAGTAACCACCCACCAGGAGCAGAGATAGGCCTCGGCGGGCAGTAAGCGTGTGACCAGCAACGGCTGGCAGCTCCACAGTCTGAGGGGCCTGGGGGATGAAGGGTGGAGGTCACCAGGGAGAGGGGCAGAGATCAGGGGTCATTTTGTGTGTAGAAGCAAGGCTCAGAGCTCCCCAGTCTCCCCTTGAACCGCTAAGGGGAAACGGGTCAGACCCCAGGCCTTCCCACCAGTCATGGTCCCGGCAGGTGAGCAGACCTGTCACCATTTCTGCCTGCTTGGTGTCACTTCTTCAGGTGAGAATAGCCCGGGGTTCCTCCAGGAAGCCCTTGCTCCCCCGCTCTTACTCTGGCTGCACAGGGCTGAGTGCACCAGCTTGACAAGGGGACTGCGTCCCGGCCTGGCCACCTAGAGGGTCACATCCCCTTGGCTGGGGATTGGCTCATGACCCAGGACAGCCAAGGAAATTCAACTTCTGGGACTTGTGCTGGGGCCCCAGGAGAAAGCGTCCTCCTCTGGGGGCAAGGATGGCTGGAGCTGCTCTCGCCGTCTCTGCTGGAGCCTGGCTGTGGGGACCTGGGGATTGAGATGCTCACCTTCTCCTGCCGCCACTGCAGGGTGGTGAGGTTGAGGACCCAGAAGTCCCGGGCGACACCCCCAGCTGTGAGCCCCCCGAGCAGGTACATGGCCCCACGGCCAGCAGGCACGTAGGCAGCAGCATGGAAAGAGCGAGGGGAGGGGCCTGGGCCCCCATCCTCGGCTCCTGCCAACATCTGTGTCCACCGCCGTTCACTCACTGAGTACCTGGGGCCAAGATGCAAAAAAGCAGCCTCACTATGTGGCAGTCAGCCCGTAACCCCCTGGGGTGACGTCCCCCGACTGGTACCCCAGCATCCCCTGGGATCACCCCCCACTTGGCAGGTACCCCAACACCCCTAAGGTGACCCTCCTATGACAATCACTGTACCATCCTCTGGGGTACCACCACCCCAGTAAGCACCCCAGCCCCTGAGGTAAGCCTCCTGTGCAAGCATCCCAGCATCCTTTGGGGTACCCTGCAGCTGTGGAGACTTTTCTGCACCCCCCGCAGGGGACTCTTATGGGACAGGCATCTCAGCCTCCCCTGAGGTGATCTTTCCAGGTGTCCCACCTCCCCAGGGCTGTCCTCACCTATACAGGTTTCCCAGCAGCCCCTGGGGCAGACCCAGGCCCCCAAACATCCACAAGGTGGCATCAGGTCCCTCCACCATCGTGTGCCCCAGGCGGTGCAGGAAGCGGCTGGCGGTGTCCTGGGGGTGGGGCGTGGACAGGAGGGCTCAGGTGAGGTCATCACCAAGTGGCAGGCTGAGTACAGGGTCTCTGGGGGTAGTCTGGGGAGTGGAGCGGGGAGAATGATCCAGGAGGCGGGCTGCACGGCACCTCCCTGGGGAGTGGCATCCATAACTCACGGCTGAGAGGCGGCTGTCCATGAGGGTCTCCCAGACCAGCTGCCCACCATCCAGCTTCATGGCACAGTCAGGACCCCCAAAGCCCTCAGCACAGACGCACACACCCAGGCTCTGGGGGACAGCAGAAGCAGCTGGGGGGGTTGCTCTGATTACCACCCCCAACCCCCGTCCCACCTGGCTTGCTCTCTTCTACCCGTACCTGATTACACGTCCCTGCCCCGTTGTGGGCATTGCAGTTCTCAGGACACACAGCCATGCGGCAGTGCGGGCCAGCCCAGCCCTGGGGACACCGGCAGAGTCCAGCACCTGGGACCCCATCCTGAGGCACACACTCCTGGGGGACAGGGCAGCTCCCGGGGCCCCCTGACCCACAGCGGGCAGAGCCCACGGAGGCGTTGAAGCCCCAGGATGAGGAGCCATTGGCCTCCCAGTGCAGTACCAGCAGCCCTGTTGAAGAGAGAGTCCAGAGGCTCGTCACAAGGCCGCAACAAAGTGATATCTAAAGAGACAGGGGTTGTGTCCCTGGTGGTCCAGTGGTTGAGACTCCGCGCTCCCCACGCAGGGGGGATAGGTTCGATCCCTGATCAGGGAACTAGATCCCACATGCCGCAACTAACTGCATGCTGCCAATTAAGATAAGAGCTCACATGCTGCAACTAAGCTCGTGTCAAACTAAGACCCAGTGCAGCCAAATAAAGAAATATTTTTTAAAAATACAGAGTCGGTAGGCCTGCAGGCTCTCTGACCACATCATCTCTCAGCCTCCCAGCTCTTTGCACGCCAGCACCACTGACCAGCTTCCTATTCTCAGAACAGGAAGTTACTGTTTGTCGTTGTTTAGTCGCCAAGTCGTGTCCGACTCTTTGTGACCCCCTGGACTGTAGCCTGCAAGGTTCCTCTGTCCACTGGATTTCCCAGGCAAGAATACGGGAGTGGGTTGCCATTTCCTTCTCCAGGGGATCTTCCTGACCCAGGGATCAAACCCACGTCTCCTGCGTTGAGGCCGATTCTTTACCACCGAGTCTCAGAGCCTGGGCATCTGCTACGCCTCCCTCAGTAGTCGTCCTTGCCCACACCGCCCCCTTCAGGCCTCAAGTAAAATTTCACTTCTGCAATGACTCCTTCCTCACCTCCCCTGACAGGCCAGGTCCCCAGTCCTTTCCATTTCCTCTTGTTCTTTTTCAAAAAAGTGTCACTATTCTGACTATAATTTGTTCACTGCTGTTTGTTACGTCCCCTTCTGCTGTGAGTCCATGAAGGCAGTGCCTGTGTCCTTGATTCCCTTCGACAGGCCCAGCATGGAGCCCAGGCAGGCCCAGCTTGACAGCTGAGTGCTCAGTAAATGTTTGCAGGGTGAAATGACACAGAGGACCCCTCAGCTCTAGCAGCTCGCTGTGCAGGGTCTGGGCTTGCATGCCATCACCAGCAGAACAACTCCAACTCTGCCCTCTCACAGCCTTGCAGCCACTTGGTTTTACAATAGGAAGAGAAGCATTTCCAAACACGGGCCCTTTCACTGCAGAGTAGCATCTCTGGCCCCCACCCATGGGATACCCCTACCCATGGGATACCAGTAGTACCTCTAATTGTGACAATCAGAACATCTCCAGACACAGCCAAATACCCTAAGGGGCAAAGTCACTCCTGGTTGAGAACTACTAGGCTGAGGAGAGAGATGCTCAGGGGCCACACCAGCTACATTCTGTGTCCCCCACTTGGACCTTCTTTCCAGAAACACAACCCAGGCAGTACAATCTTCAGCTGAAGAAACTGAGACCCAGAGGTGGCAAGGAATTACATCACCCAGCAAATCAGTTGCTGGGACAGTCAGGCTGGGTCTTGAGCCCACCTCAGGCAGCAAGGTACAGGGACAAAGGATAGTCCAGGACAGCGGTCCCATTCCCCCAGTGCCCATACCAGAGAGGGCCTGCACAGTGAGGGGCCGGTCCCGCCGCTGGCCGCAGAACGCAGCAATGAGGCTACGGTCCGACTGGACGACACCAGTGTCTAGGAAGCGTGGGAATCCATCAAAGGCTAGGACGTAGCTCAGCTGGAGGGGTGAGGAGTCCAGGATCAGGGGATGATGAGGAAGAGACAAAGCGATGTTTGGGGTCTGGGAGGAGAGGAGCTCAAAAAGAGAGGGCAATCTGAGATGGGGGCAAAAGCTGCTTGAACCACCTAGTTCGACTGTCACGCTGTGGCATGGAGGCCACCATTCCCACGCCTGTGTTGAAGCAGACATGGTTAATCAATCAGGCACTTGTGCCATGGAGGCTCTTTCTCAATACACAGATCATGGCAGCCACTACCAATCGATCAGAGTTGGCACTCAAGGTACAAACATTTACCATGCCTGGACTGGGGAATGGGAAACTGAGGTCCAGGAAACAGGAGGCAGCCTGGGAAGTGGGAGGGTCTGTGGGCTGAGGAACAGAGGGGTAGGGGCCTGAGGAATAGAGTTGGGAGTTTGATGGATGAAAAAGCAGGGATGTGGGGGCCAGGGTCTGTCTGAAGGTTCCCCCTGGGTGGGGGAACATGGGCCTGTCATGAGCGCCCTTGGTGCTCACCGTGCATGGAGTGCTGCTGTCGGGGGAGAAGGTGAGGGTAAGCGGGGGACAGAGCGTCCCGGGGGCACAGGGCTGCAGCATCTCAGTGGCCGAGACAACCCACACACAGTAAGACAGGCCAGGCCCCGCTCTTGCTGCCCCACCACCTGCAGGCAGGAGCCCCCCAAACCGGCGTGAGCCCAGTGCCACTGAAGACACGTTGGTGAGGAGGGCACGACCCCCACACTCCCGGAAGCAGGAGCCACCTGCCCTGGGGGGAGAGAGGAGAGGCAGCATCAGATCAGTCCTGCCCTGGCCCGCCACGGCCCTGCCCCGCACCCCGGCCTGGCTAGCCTCTGGCTCACCGAGGGTCCCCATAGTAGCCAGGGGAGCAGAGCTGGCAGTGGGCACCCTCGGTGTGGTCCTGGCAGAAGCAGAGCCCGCTGAGGTTGTCGCAGTGGCCTCGGCGAGGGTCCCCATGCCCGTTGCACTGGCAGGGCCGGCAGCCGCCGGAGCCCGTGGCGTTCCCGAAGCTGCCGGGCCGGCACCGCTCACAGTGCTCCCCCCACGTCCAGTCTGTGGAGGTCCCCGCAGGCAGGAGGCAGGGTCAGGGGCCAAGGCAGGAAGAAGCCCGACCCTGTCTGACCCCATTTGGCTCAAAGCGGGGCAATTGGAACCCAGACTGAGGAGGAAGTGCAGATCCCAGGAGGGAGGGTGGGCGCTGAACAGGCAGTGGGACCGAGGGACCTGGAGCTGGGGGTGGGGACTCAGGAGCCCTGGGGAGGTGCCCGAGGCCAGTGGGCTGGCTGCTCACCCTGGCACTCGTCGCAGAAGCCGGGCCCCCGCTTGTGGCAGTGGCTGTGGAAGTTGCAGCCACAGTCCCGCGAACAGCGGGGCGCGGGGGGGCCAGGGGCCGGTGTGGGAAGGGGCAGGTCCGACGTCCAGCCCAGGTCACACACGCAGGTGAAGTCTGGGGGACCGCTGCACACACCGTGGCCACAGTCCTCCAGGCACCTGAGGGGCCGAGGCAGGGGTGGGGGAAGGATGGGCAGTCCTGGCGCCCCCAAGGCATCCACCCCTCTCCCCGGCTCCACCCAAGTATCTCCATGGCAACACCATCAGAAGCTACTGCCTGTTCCAGGATCCTGGACTCTGTGGGTGGCCCTGTCTCCAAGGTAACCCCATCACATGTAGTAACTCCTGTCTCTATAGAAACCAAATATCACCACTGGTGATCTGTTCTCTGTGAAAACCCCTTTCAACTTGGTCCTCCTCCATCTCTATGGCAACTGCGGCCTCCAGTCCAAGGGTGACCCGTCTCCACAGTAACTGTGTGACACTGAGGACCCTGTCACTCTAATGAGGGCCTGTTCTGCCAGGTAAAAACCCAAGGCTCACTGGGGAGGCTAGCTCTGGGGAAGGCAGCCTAACACCAGAATCAGCTCCTCCCAGCGTCTCCACCTGGACCCGGACCCGCCCTGGGCCGACATCTCCATGGAAACCCAGGCCCCACTCACGTGCGGTTGCAGTAAGTGACGCCATCGCCCTGGTAGCCCCTCTGGCAGTGACACTCGTAGCTGAGGGGTGTGTTCAGGCAGGTCGCCCGCAGGTGGCACCGTGCCAGGCCCAGGCGGCACTCGTCCACATCTGGACAGCGGGCATACGCCCAGCGGGCGGGGAGGGCCACAGACAGCCCCAGGCCCTCCCCGACCCACAGGGAGCAGTTCCCCCCACTCAGAGGCCCTGAGAAGTCCCCCTGGAGGCAACTGCAGGGAAGAGGGTTGAAGAAGGTGGTTGGGGTGGAGGGGCAGGGTAAGGAGAGAGACAGAGAGACAGGGACAGGGAGAGAGGAGATAAACCAGAGAGACACAAGATGAATATGGAGACAGACAGAAGGAGAAATGGAAGAGAGGCAGAGTAAAACCCAGGGAAGTCAGGCAAAAATGATTTTAAAGGACAGGAGAGAGAGAGGGGGGATATACACAAAGGGAGACAGAAGAGAAACACAAAGATCAGAAGAAAGAAAACAGAAGGGAAGACGAGAGAAAACAAGTCACAGAAACAGGGCAAGAGTTAAGGAGGGAGAAGAGAAAGAGAGAGAGAGAAGGGGGAGAACAGAGGAAAAAGGCCAAGAGGCAGAGAAACAAAGAGGCCGTGAGAATCAGGGTGGGCAGCGAGCCCCGCGGCCCCGCCCCGGCCCCGCCCCCTCACCGGCCCAGCGTGGGGTTGTCCTCGTTTCCACACCAGCCACACTCGTGGCTCTGCAGACACTCATGACAGCTCGAGAAGCGGTCACAGCTCCGGCACCGAGGCTCCGAGTGCACGCTGCGGGGAGGCAGGTGTGAGGCCCCCGAGCCACCCCCGCCCCGCCCCACCTCCACCCTCCCCCTTCCGCGCCCCTGCCGCCGGACCGCACCTGTCGTCCCAGCCTCGGCAGCCCCCGTGCGGGTACCGGGCCAGGTAGGCGGCGAACAGGAAGCAGGTGCGGGTGGACTGGCACCAGGCGCACTGGCTTGAGTTGGCCAGGCAGTCGTCACAGGTCAGGCGCCTGGGGGCAGGCAGGGCACGGGAGCACCGGGTCAGGGCACCGCCCGACCCCTCACACACCCTCATATGCCCTCTCCCTGGGCCCAGAGGCGCTCACTGGCTGCAGAGTGGGGGGCACTCTTCCGGACTCTTCAGGGCGCCCCGACCCCGGCCGCGCCGGCTGCACGCCGCATCCCCCTTGCGGCTGGTGCTCTGATGCCACTCACAGAAGGGGTCCTGGGAGGACGGAAGAGGAAGAGCCCAGTTGAAGCTTCCCCTGGGCCTCCTGGTGCCAGGCCCCCAGCACTGGCTCACAGATCCCTGGTCCAAGCCCGCCTCCCTCCTGCAGCCAGGGAGATCCACGGGTTCTGCCTGACCCACACGGCTCACTTTTGGGGCAGTAGCGCCACTTTGTGTGGTCCAGGTGGGGCTGACCCAATCCCCAGGATCCAGAGATGGGCAGGGGGTCACCCTCCCTCCCCCCAGCCTCACTGGTCCAGGAGCTGGCACCAGCCCCAACAATAGCACAGGAAAGGCTCTTTGGCAATCTCTGTTGAGCTGAGGGATGAGGGTGCGGTGGGGACAGGAAGGTGTTCTTCCCCTTGGAACTCGAGTGCCCGGGGTTGGGGTGGGGGATGAAAGTCTGGAGCCCTTGAGGCTCCCTTGACCCTCCCAAGGAATGAACTTCAGGGAAAATGAGGACGTGGAATGGAAGGAGGTGAATGGCTGACTACGTGGCTTGAACTTCTGCAGCCAGCAGGCCTGAAGACCTGCTCTCGGGCTCTGCTGTCCAAGCGGATAACGCCCCTCTGGTGCAGAGATGTCCAGCTCAGTTCTCCGGTCCCTGCCACATGCAGAGTCATGCCTACATCAAGCCCGCTCTCCAGCCCCTCTCCCACCTGACTCTCACCTGCTAACAAGTGCCCCAGCTGTCTGCCCTCACCACTACCCAGGGTCCCTCAGCCAGTCCTGAGGACCCTCCCCCCGGGGCTGAGTCGCCTGCTTGGGCCAACTCCATGCCGAGACCTCCCCGCTGCGGCCTGGTGGGCACCTGGGTGCAGGCGTGGCAGTCACGATGTTCCTCGCAGAGTGGGCAGAGGGCAGGCACCAGTACGAGCAGGGACCCGCCGGCCCCAGCGTCCCCGCAGTGGGCGCCGCTCTGGCGCAGGTGGCAGGTGGCGCTGGCCAGGCACCAGCCGCAGCCCTGGTCTGCCAGACAGCCCAGACAGGAGGAGTAGGAGGCGCAGGCTGACGAGCGGTAGGGCTCCAGGAAGAAGAAGGAGATCTCCTGGGGGTAGGGGTGTCAGAGGAGGTTGAGGGCTTCATGCTCCAGGTCAAGGTTTGGGACAGGGATCAGTGTTTGGAGCCAAAGACAAGGGTTTGGAGACAAGGCTGAGAATTTGGGCATGCAAAAAGTCAGGATCTAGGACATTGGCAGACGAAAGGGGATCAGGGTTTGAGAGAATCTAGAGATCAGAGGTCAAAGTAGTGGGGGCAGAAGTCAGGGTCAGCGAGGTCAGGGTGGGAGGCATCAGAGATGTGGACAGGGGTTAGAATATGAGACCAGGTCAGACTCTGGAGGTCAGATGCTGGGGTCTAGGAGGTTCAAGGTAAGGCCCAGAGTTCAGGAGTCAACAAGTAAGAGGTGAGGGTCAAGGGAGTTAGTTCATGGCCCTGGGCTCAGCAAGTCCAGGGCGTCTGGGTACTCACGCTGCCACCTGGCACGCCAGTCCGGTCCCACAGCAGGGTGAGCTCGCTGTGCCCGGGGCCTGCTGAGCCGTTGAGCTGGCCCTGGATCTCTACTGCATACTTGTGGCCCCGGCCAGGTAGTGGGAAGAGGCGAGCTGACCCTGGGCGCTGCAGCCGCCTCGTCTCCTTCTCCTGCTGTGCCACCCAGCGCCCCACCTCCTCCTGGGGGACAGATGGGGCCCCTGAATGTGCCACCCACACTCTGGCTCCTGAAATCCCCAAGAGCCTCAAACCCACCAAGCACCAACACCCTCCAGGGACGAGGAGGGCCTGAGTTCCTTAGACCCTAAGAACCTCCCAGCACCCCCAAATCTCCCAGCGACCCACCTTCTCCTCAGGGAAGTCTGACCTGGTAACTGAGAGCTTCCACTTTTTCAAAATTCCCCTCCAATTCTGTTCAAGTGAAGGACCCCCCTCCACCCCCGCTAGGCCCTCCTTCCACTAAGGATATATCCCAGGCCTCCAGATTCTCCCCAGTGCAACTCCCCGCCACACACCTACGCCCCCTGTATTTATCGCAAATAGCTCACTGAGTGTCTCAGGCATTCTTACCATGTTTTCTGTGTCCGGGCCCCGGGCCATCCGGGCCAGCACATGCAGGCGCTGGGCCCGGGCCCACACAGCCACATCCTCAGCCCCAGACCCCCCAGGGCCTCCCGGCAGCAGCGGGTGGATGAAGCCACGGTAGACCAGGGACACGTCGGTCTCTGAGCTCGGCGTCAGGGTGATAGTAGTGCTGCGGACAATCAAGACCTGTGCCAGGCAAGTGGGAGGCGAGCTTGAGGACCTTTCTGCGCAGCCCCATGCATCTCAGGCCTCTCCAGCCACAGCCGAGCCAAAGAGACCAAGCAACCTAATCTCCTCCTCTGTTTTACTAAATGGGAGTCTGAGGCCAGGATTCGGGGTGCAGAGGAGACAGACAGCTCACCCATCATCACTCTAGGAAGGGAGCCGGGCTCCAAATCAGATAGCAGACAGTGGGGTCCCAAGCCCTGCTCATCTCTGCCTCTCATTAAACTCCAGAGCCCTGGACCTCTCAGCAGCTTCTTCCTCAACATCCTATCTTTCCACTTAAGCCCTTAAGAGTCCAGCTCCCTTAACTAGGGGGTTGGGAGAACTTCCAAGTTACAGGTTAGTGAACACATTCATGTTCCAGGAAAATGTATCACCCCAACTCCATGGGGACAGAAGATCAGATCCCTTTAGGACCTCAGCCTATGTATCCTGTTCTTTGTTGTAAAATGAACCAGTATGTAAGTTATAAGTTAAAAAGATAAAAAAAAGAGTCCAGATCCAACATTCAGAGCAACGGACGTATTACCTGATTTACTGCTAGTATGTGTTTTTATAATTTTGAAAGGGGGAACAACCCAAGCATTCATCATGGGTACGTGCATGCTAAGTTGCTTCAGTTGTGCCTGACTCTTTGCAACCCTATGAACCACAGCCCAACAGGCTCCTCTGTCCATGGGATTCTCTAGGCAAGAATACTGGAATGGGTTGCCATGCCCTACTCCAGGGGATCTTCCCAATCCAGGGATCAAACCAGTATCTCTTATGTCTCCTGCACTGGCAGGCAGATTCTTTATCACTATGCCACCTGGGAAGCCCATGGGAGACTGTTTAAATAAACTAGAACACTACGGCATTCGAATGTAAATGGAATATTATGAAGCTGTTAAAAAAAGAGAGAGGCAGAGAGTGTTTCCCAAGTTCTGCTATGGGAGGCTTGCCAGGATACACCAAGAAAAAAAGGAAAGCGGCAGTACAGTGTAGACAGCATGTTACTTTTTCCACAAGAAACAAAAATAATTAAATATCAATTTACCTAAATATCAATTTAGGTAAACTGTGGAAGGATAGATTAGAAATCCAAATGCGCCACAACTACTGAGCCCCGTGCACCTCGAGTCTGTGCTCGGCAACAAGAGAAGCCACTGCAATGAGACGCCCGTGCACTGCAACAAAGACTGTCCCCCTCACTGCAACTACAGAGAGCCCACCCACAGCAACGAAGACCCAGCACAACAAATGATTTTTTAGAAAACAAATGAAAGCCTGACACATGCCACTACACGGATGAGCCTCGAAAACGTTTGCTGAGTGGATGAAGCCACACACAAAAGGCCACGTCTTACATGATTCCATCGTGCGACCTATTCAGGGTTAACAAATCCAGATACAGTGGATTTGGTCAGTGGTTGCCAGAGGCCAAAGGGAGGGAGGAACGGAGAGTGGTGCCTTAGTGGATCTGGGGCTTTCCCTTGGGGTGATAAAAATATTTTTGAACTAGAGAGCGGTGACAGTTGCACAATATCGTGAATGTGCTAAATATCACTAAGGGTAAATTTGGTGTTATGTGTTATCTCACCACAGTTTTTCAAGAAAAAAAAAAATTTAAGTCAATAAGGAAAATCAGATCCTTGAATGTGAAGACTTAAGGGGTAAACACGAGGGTGATAAAGGTCCATGTGAGGGCTTCCCTGGTGGCTCAGTGGTAAAGAATCCACCTTGCCAATGTAGGAGACACAAGTTCAATCCCTGGTCTGGGAAGATCCCACATGCCGTGGAGCAAATAAGCCTCTGTGCCACAACTATTGAGCTTGTGCTCTAGACCCTGAGAGCTACAACTTCTGAGCCTGCGTGCTGCAGCTACTGAAGCCCACACGCCCAGGAGCCCGTGCTCCCCACAAGAGAAGCCACCAGTGACAAGCCTGTGCACCGTATCTAGAGAGCAGCCTCTGCCCTCTGCAACTAGAGAAAAGCCTACGCAGCGATGAAGACCCAGCACAGCCAAAGCCAAAGATAAATAAACAAATTTTAAAAGTTTTTTTAAAAAGATCCATTTGAAAAAAATGAGAACTCTTAAGACCAGGCCCTTCGACACTCCATGCTGGGGTCCTCACCCTGGCTTCCCCACCTTGTCAGGCTGGGAGGCGTTGGGTGGCTGCTGGAAGGTGAGCAGGTGCAGGCCAGGCAGGAAGCTCTGGGTGACACAGGCCTCCAGGGAGGTCACAAAGACAGGAGCGGGCCCCCACCAGCCCACGGTGCCGGAGATCTGCTCCCCTCGGCAGCGGGCCTGCTCTGTGGGGACAGGAGGGTTGGGAGAGGGAAGTCGGTGTGCGGTGGCTGGGCCGCCCCCCACCACCGCCACCCACGCTGCTACTGGACACTTACCAGGTCGAGGGAGGCAGCTCTCATTGTGCACGCACCAGCCCAGGGCACCAGGCCCCTGAGGGGGAGCCGCGCTGCTGCTGAACGCCAGGCAGGCCTGGCAGTCACCCAGGAGACGGCTCAGGCCCAGGCAGCTGGCAGCTGGACACTGCAGAGAAGGGACACATGGCAGTCACCACCCACGGGAGCTTAAGGGACCTGGGATTCAGGAGTCTTGGGGCAGAAAGGTCAGGAAACTGAAGAAAGAGACTGAGAGCCGAGTTGGAACCAGAAAGATCAAGAGGACGAGGTAGGGGATCTAGGGACAGATCAGAAGTATAAAAGGATGGGGAAGAGGGTCAAGGGTCAGGAATGCCCATCTCAAGAATGAAAATGAGTTTCCCAAGTGCAGCAGAGTCCGTCTCGACTTGGTTTAGGCTGAAGACGACACTGAGGACCAGGTCTAGTGCTAGGGGACAGAGGACGAGGATAGTCACTCACAGCCCCCGAGGGAGTCCCAGGAGGCGGGGCGGCTTGGCAGGCCCCCTGACACCAACTGCATTCAGGGTCTCGGGAGCAGACGCTGTGGTCCGTGTACATGGAGCAATAGTCCAAGTGGTACTGCAGAGAGGTGGGCAAGGAGGAGCGGGTGGTCAGACCTGGCTCCTTCTCCCACATCCCCACTCACCCTGATGGTCCCAGGGGACCCCGACTGCTCAGATCGTTGAGGACCCCCATCCACTTCTCCCCAGCCCCAGGGACCACTGCTCCTCTGCCTTCAGCCCCAGGGATCACTATTCCTCTTCCCCTGGACCTGGGGTCTGACCTCCCTCCTATCACAGCCCTCGGGATCGCCTCCCTTTCTCCCAGGGACCCTCCCCCAACAACTTCCCTTAACCATGGGAACCAGGCCACCTCCTCCCCAGCCACCCTCTCCCTGTCACCCCAGTGCTCACGTCTGGAGCAGGCGCCTGGAACACAAAGGGGGCACTTTGTAGGCCATCAAGTCCCCACGGGGCCGGCCACTGTACCCCCCGGCCACCAACAGGACACTGCCGCCAAGCACAGCCGCCACGTGTGAGTACCGGCCACTAGGAGGCGCTGCTCGGCCTAGGAGAATACAGATCCCTCAAGGACATGAGACCACCCCCGCAACTCCCCCTCTCACCTTCATGGTTACCCACCTAGAGGACCACCTCTGACCCCCCCATGCTTCGACCCCACTTGTCCTATGAGACGCTCCCAGCCTGCCTGGCCCTGCTCTGGCCCAAGTTCTCTCACCTCCTGGAGCTCCCACACCGCTGTCCGAGTCATCTTTCAGACAGAGCATGCTCTCTGGGATCAGAAGGACTTGGGTTCAAATCCTGGGTCTACCACTTCCTTGCTTTCAAATCACAGATCAACTGCTGACTAGTTGTGTGACCTTGGGCAAGAGACTAGATTTTTCTGAGTCCTGGTTTCCTCCTCTGTAAATGGAACCTTGTCCTCGGAGAGCCGAGGTGGGCTACCTGGCTCACATCTGTCCGACCCACCTCTCTCCAGGGACAGCCTCTGCATTTCCTCTGGGAAACCACCCCGCCCACTCACACTCCCCAAGGCGCAAGTTGAGCTGGCCTGGACTCTGACAGCAGTGGGGCTTGAGCCCGGGCTGATCAGAGTCCGTGACTAGTTCAGGGAGGGAACGTAATTCCTACTATTCTTGGGGAAAAGATATTGTCTTTTTCCCAGGCATTTTTAAAAATTTATTTTATTTTTAATTAAAGGATAATTGCTTTACAATATTGTGTTGGTTTCTGCCATAAATCAATATGGATCAGCCATTGGTATACATCTGTCCCCTCTCCGGGCATTTTAAGGGGGGTGAATATAATCACAGAGCTGCTGGTGACCACCTACAAGAGCAAACCTGCCAGAGACTGAAGGAAACCGGGCTGAGAACTGGAGAGAGACATGGCTGAGGCCATCACATGAGCACCTGGATCCAGGCCAGCCTGCAGCCAGTTTTCACTCAAGGGAGTCAAGACAGTCTTCTTTTTGCTTAAGCAGGGCGCTTTCTGTTGCTTACAACCAACAGTCCTGACTGATGCGTAAGCGGTCAGGGATTGGTGACTCCCTCACTCTCTTACCTATATGCTCTGTAAGTGCAGGGGACCTGGCCTGGGGATCAAAATCTACAAAGAAAGGAGAGGCCTCCAGAAGCCTCACACTCTGGGCTATCCAGTGATGGAGCCTAAAGAGGAGCTGGGATCAAAGGCCTCCAATGCTAGGCCAAGGCTTTATTTCTGACAGTCAGAGTTCCTTAGGGACCCCTCCTCCTGCCCACCCCTTAAATGTACTCCCTTCTCTTACGCTTGTCCTTTGTCCCCACCCTTCTACTCAGTAGGGTTGGGAGAACAGATGGGCCTCTGGGAAGTCCAAAGCCCACTGAAAGGATATGCCTGGCTTGTGCACACAAGTGTCTATCCGAGGAGAGGGCCTGTGACCTTCTTCCCATCTGCAAAGCTGCCCCTGATCTCCTGAGCTTGCAAGGTTTCTCCATGTGCCCTCCAGGTGAGCCCTCTGGCCCTGCACTTAGGACGACGGTGTGTTGGGCCCTTCCTGGACGGTGCTCACTTGTTCTTCACTTTATCAATTTATTCTCACCACAGCCCAGAGGTTTAAGTGTTATTACAGTTTACAGAGGGAGTAGTGGAGGTACAGAGAGATTAAATGATGGCTTTTATACAAAAGGTTGTTGAGGAATGGCCATTCCCCTTCAGCATTTGCCCACTGTCTGATCTTGAGAAAGGCGCTTCTTTGGAGGCAGTTCCCTGGGACGGCTCAAAACTGGCAAAACCTCAACTGCAGCCAAGATCTGATGCTACTGAATATGTCTCCCATTTCCACAGCAACAACGCCCTGGTCCTGCCTCCAGTGCAGCCATGCCTCCTGAGGCCAGCTCCAAACAGGACCGGGTGGTTTCTGCCCAAAGTCCCACATCACTGTCGGGGCATGAGTGACCCTCAGGAGCCCCTGACAGAAACAGAGGGGCCACTCACCCTCCGGAGTTCCTGGAGGGGCAAGCTCGGCCCCTGACACCCACTGATGGCAGCCCAGGTGGTAAAAGAAGATGCCGTCTTCATAGCACTTTTCCTCCTGGTAGTGGGTGTGCACGTTGCCCCCTGGGGAAGGAGGAGAGGGGCACAGCTGGCCAGCCTAGGGGAGGTGAGGGCATCCATGCAGGGGGTCTCAGCTCAGATGCGGGCCCCTGGCAGGCAGGCGGGGATGGGGAGCCTCCTCACCATAGACCAGCATGTAGTTGCCCAGGACGCTGGCCGTGTGGAAGGCTCGCTCCCGTGGGCCATGAAGTCCCTCCCGGCCCTTCAGGGTGGTCCACACGCGCCGATCCACATGGAAGAGCTCGGTGGAGTTCACCCGCACAGAGAATCTGTTGGGGAGGGGTGGGATAGGGGCTCAGGGCAGGAAGGGCCTCTCTCTCCTCTGGGCTCTTAGGAGTCATGATCCCCCAGGGTTGAGACTGGCTTTACTGGATATTTATCCTCTTGGAACTAGCAGCAACTCACAGGCAGGACCCAAGTCCGACACATCTCTGGGCTCCCTGCATAATCTAGCCAGGGCTGGACACCAAGCAGAGGTGAGGTGGATGGACTGGCGAGTGGGTGTGCGTGGGGAAGCATGTGACCAAGAGACTGGACGACAGAGTAGAGAATGGGTGAGTGGCTGAGCAAATGAATGAGTGAAGGAAGAAAGGAAGGGGTGGCTGAGTGACCGCAGGAGTCTATCAGTGGGCGAAGAGCACTAAAGCCTAAAGGCCTGGGGTGTTGGCCCAGGCCCGGCTCTGCAAGGCGGGGGTGGAGGGCAGGTCACTCACCGGGCAGTGGAGGGCCGGTGTCCACCATGAACCAGCAGGGCACGGGAGGGGGCATGGAACACCATGGAATGGCCAGTGGCGGCAGGGGGCCGCCCACCTGCTGGCATCACCTGCTCCCAATAGCCCCCACTGGTGCCGTCGAGGCGGAAACGGAAGAGGCCGGAGGAGAAGAGGTCGTGCTGGGTGCGGCCACCAGACACATAGAGCCACGTGTTGTCCACGAGGGCTGCTGCATGACCTGCCAGGCCGGGCGGCCCCGAGGGACTGGAGGCAGGTGGTGCCAGAAGCTCCCAGCGGCCACCACCCATAGGGCTAAAGGCCCAGATGTCGCTGGTGAGGGTGCCATCAGCCAGCTCACCGCCCATCAGCACCAGGGAGCCGGCCCAAGCCACAGCCACATGGGGAGTGACGGGCAGCCTGTGAGGAAGAGACCAGGATGCAGAGATGGAGAGGGAAACAGGTGGTGCCACCCAGGACAGGGATAGCCAGCCAGACAGAGATGCCAAGACAGGGCAGGATGGAGAGACAGACAGAAGATGCAATAGAGGCAGAGAGAGACACAGACACGTGCCAAGAGAGAAAAGAAGAGAGACCCCGAGAGACACACACGTGCGAACACAAAGAGAGGTGTGGCAGAGAAACACAGGAAGAAAAAGGAGCAGTCAGGGAGAAATGACAGAGACCAAGAGAGAGAGTCAGAGATACAACCCAGAGAGCAGGAGACGCAGAGACCAAAAGAGCAGACGACTCAGAGTCAGAGACAAAAAACAGAAAGATGAACCGAGAGAGACAGGAGACACGCAGAAAGGTAAGATGCAGAAAGGAAGATAAAGGAAGAAGAGAGAAAAGCACAAGTGGGAGGGGCCAGTGACCCTGCAGAAAGCCGCAGGGGCTGGGGGTGTGCGGGGTGACAGGGTCACTCTGGAGTGCCATCGACCCAGTGGATGTAAGTTTGAGCAAATTTGGGGAGATAATGAAGGACGGGGAAGCCTGGTGTGCCGCAGTCCCTGGGGTCGCAAAGAGTTAGACACGACCGAGTGACTGAACAACAGCAACCGGAATGCCCTGGCTGGCTCCGACAGAGGGGACAGGCACCCCGGGCGGGGCAGAGGTCGGGTCCATACCGGGGAAGGGCTCAGGTCCCAGCGCTCCCAGGTGTTGGCAGAGAAGTTGTACAGGACGAGGTCCCCCAGCGCGCGGTTGAGGTCCTGGCCTGTGGAGAGGACAGTGTCAGGCCCTGGCCACAGGCTGCCAGGCCTCCAGACCCCAGACTCAGATCATATGCCATCTGCTCACCTCCAAAAACAGCCAGCAGCCCCAGTGGGGACAGGAAGGCCCCAGCTGCCCCGATACGGGCAGAGAAGGCGGGGTCCCCGGCACTCACGTTGTGCCACCAGCCAGCCCCCTGGTTCTCCCACAGGTGCAGGTCACAGGCACGTCCCAGAAAACCAGGCTCACAGCGGCACGGTCCCAGGGGCTGGGGGGAAGGGGACACACAGGCAGGGACAGACAGACAAGCAGGGAACAGAGACAAGAACCAGAGTGAGACAGGCGGAGCAGAAAGTGAGGAGAGAGATGAACACGAAAGGGGAAGATGGAAAAACCGAGAGGCAAGGAGAGAGACAGGAGCCAGACAGGGCAGCAGACAGAGGAAGAGACGGACACAGAGACACAACCAGAGGGAGGCAGAGGAGTGGAGAGAAGAAGCCAGACCAGCGGAGAAAGGAAAAGGAAAAAGACCCGGAAAGAAAAACGAGGACAGACAGATAGACGGGTTGGAGAAAAAGAAGACAGTGGTGAGGTCAGGCTCGGCCTGGGCTGGAAGAACTCAAGTCCGGGGAGGTCAAGGCAGAGAGGGCTCAAGGCTGATCCAGTCCCAGAGCTGGACATGCACGGCTTAGGCCCCCAGTCAGTGGTCAAAGGTCAGAAGTCATGGGATTTCCCTGGCAGCCTAGTGGTTAAGATTTCACCTTCCAATGCAGGGGTGCCTTGCAGCCGAAAAACCAAAACATGAAACAGGCAATACTGCAACAAATTCAATAAAGACTTGGGGTGGGGGGAGTCAGAAGTCACAGCTGGGGGCCCAAGCCAGACAGAGTGGAGGGGTGGGAGGGTGGAGTTAGGCCTGGCGAGAGGATGGAAGCCCGGTTCACAGGTGACAGGTGGGTTACAGGTGAGGCTGGGAGTGGGTTCAGGCTGAGGAGGGGCCCCCTGGTGGAGTGGGATGGAGTCACAGGTTGGGGAGTGGGGTGTGGACGAAGGGAGTTCTGTAGGAGGGAGCAGGGTCCCGGGGTGGGGTGGGGGGTGGTGGTCAGCGTCATGGGAGAGGGCAGGCTGGCAGGGGCTGTCTCAGGCAGGGGCAGAGTCAGAACCAGGAGGCGGGGTGGGAGGTGTGACCACAGGCCGGGGTCCAGGGGGACACAGGGGGACAAGCTCACCGAGGCGCAGGTGCCGTGGCTGCCGCAGTAGGCTGAGCACTCCTGCAGGCTGCAGTCGGGGCCCCCCAGCCCGGCTCGCAGACACACACCCCCGGGGGCCGGCACTGCCCATGGCTGCGGCAGCCGCCCGGGCACAGGGAGAAGCGGAAGGAGGCGTTGAAGCCCAGCAGGTTGTAGTTGGCATCGCTGAAGAGGTGCAGCAGCATCTGCAGGCATGGGGTATGGGGCTCTGGGGTGGCACGGAGCGGGGTCTGCTTCTGCGCCCCCCATCCTGGGGCACCCCATCTCCTGTCTCTGCCTCTCTCCACCTTTCTTTGTCCCTGTATCCTTCCGACGGATGTCGAGTGCCCGGCCTCATGTTTCCCTCTCTGTGTCTCCCCCCATGTCTTACACACTCCCTTGGCTCCTCCAGCCACGGCCCCGCAGTCCAGCCCCACCAACCTTGCCCGAGGAAGCCTCGATGGGCGGAGGCCGTGTGCTCCCACTCAGACTGGCCAGCAGGGGCCCACGGGGGGAGTCACCGTCATACACGAACAGGTAGTCATAAGTGCATTCTGTGTCCAGGAAAAGGAAGTCCAGTAGGATCCGGTGCTGGGAGCTCGGGGCTGAGCGGTGAGAACAGGGAGGCTGGGCTCAGACATGGACCTCCCCTTCCCGCTTCCACGCAGCCCACCCACAAACACCAAGCCCTGCTCCTCACAACGCTGGGGCTCCAAGATGAGTCAGGCCTGGGCTTTGCCTTCAAGGGGCTCCCAGGCTCCCAGCCCAGGGAGGATGGAGCTGCAGCGGGACAGAAGCTCAAAGAAGAAAGGACAGTATCAGCCCTGGGAAGGGCTCCTGAGATCAGGCCAAACACCCCCTATCATTTAGAAATTGGGAAAATTGGAGTGCAGAGAGGAACCCCATCCCAGTGGTCACAAGGAACTGCTCCCATTTATTCTTGAGCCTTGAATACACCTAAGCCTGAAGGTCAGGGTCCACGCCCGAGCAGAGAGGTGAACTCCCAGATGGAAAAGGGCCTTTGTGGGCATCTTGTGTTCCAAGCTCTAAGAAAAGAGGCCTATTTCTTCCCCCCAGGCGAAGACCGAACCTTGGTGCACCACAGCTCCTCTCTGCCCTGACCCAGAGTCTCTTCTCTCTGTGTATTGTACTAGCCAAGGGCGCAGCCTCTGGAGCCAGACTGTCTGGGCTCAAATCTTAGCTCTGCCACTTACTAGCCACTAGTTAAGTTGTGTGACGTCGGGCAAGTCACCAGACCTCTCTAGATCTGTTTCTTCATCTGTAAAATGGGGATATGATCACTGTGGTCGATTCAAACTTCTTGCTCTCCTCCCATCAAGAGATGAGGGCTGGACTTCGCCAGTGGTACAGTGGATAAGAATCCACCTGCCAATGCAGGGGATACAAGTTCAATCCCTGGTCTGGGAAGATTCCAAGTGCTGCGGAGCAATTGAGCCTATGCTCTGGAGCCCGTGCTACAGAACAAGTCACCGCAACGAGAAGCCCACACGTCATAACTAGAGAAGCCCCCACTTGCCGCAACTAGAAAAAGCCCATGCACAACAATGAACACCCAGTGCAACCAATAAATAAGCAAATTTTTTTTAAATTAAAAGAGAGAGAGAGAGAGAGAGGGGGCTGATTCCTGACCCCTTGTATCTGGGAAGAGACTAGCTTGGCCAATACACAACAGCAGACCTGAGGCTCCGGGACTTTAAAGGCTAGATCAGAGGAAGCCTGCCACTTTCACCTGAGCCTTCTAGAATACTCCTTCTCAGAACCTAGCTGTCATGCTATGAAAAGCCAGCATCATGTGGAGGGGCCACGTGTGGGTAACCCAGCTGTCATTCCCAGCTGAGCTGCCAGCTGCCATCAAATGCCTGCCCGTGAGGGAGCATCCTGAGTGTCCGGCCCAGGGGACTGTTCAGATGACTGTGACCACACGGGAGGCCGTAACAGATAAGGCATCTTAAGTGCTGAGGTATGATGGGGCCTCACACTTCATAATGCCACTACTCCTGGCACTGTCACCATTCTTGCTATCTGTCTGGATCCAGAAGGTTCTCTCACCCCATGTCTCTCACTAGGGGCTCAGGGTGGTCTTCTAGGCTGGGGCAACTAGGAGACCTGGGCTCCAGCCCTGCTCGGACCTGCTGGAGGACCAGCCCCCCTTCCCACGCTCCTCGCTACACCCATCTGTGCACTGGAGGCGCTCATCCACTCTTCACCAGTTCCTGGGCTCTTGGGGCCTCAATTTCCTTGATGTAATCTGGGGTTGATTTTCACCCACCAATGCTGGTGTGATGATCCCAGATGGTGACTTCAACATGCCAGCGCTGGCCTCCTTCCTCACCTTCTGTCTTCCCCTGACATGACTCCCTGAAGGATCCCTGGCTCCACCTCTGGTCCTTACTCTCCCCTGCTCAGAAGCCCTCAGTGATTAGCCGCCATCTCCAGGAAAAAGTTCATCTCCATAACTGGGGGCTTAGAGTCTCAACCTGCCCCACATCTCCCCACGGCTTACAGTTTGATCAGGAGCTGGGCCTTTGCACAAGCTCCTCTCTCTGTCTTGAGTATGTTCTCCCTTCCTGCCAGCACACTTCCCCCGTTTCTCCAGGAAGCCTTCCCCGATGCCCCCTGGCTGGGTGAGGGGTCCCTCCAGGTTCTCACTTTCCAATACAACCTCCATTTCTCTGGACCAGGACCATCTGTGTCCACGTCTGCCTCCCCTGCAACCAAGGAGGCCCAAAGGACAGGGCCCGGGCCTGCTCATCTTGGGACTCCCTCCCTGATTCTGCCCACCAGGGCCTGGTGCTGAGCAAGGGCTCAGGAAATACTGGATAAAGGAAGGAAGAAATACACCGGACAGAATACTGAAGCTGACACCTCCCCTGCTGGCTCTGGCCAGAGCCCCCAGGAACATCACACAGAGACCTCGAACTGTGGTCTGGAGAACGCAGAAGAACCATTCAGCCAGGCCAGGCAACCAGACCTCCCAGAATCTTAACAGCCTCAACCACACTATAAAAGCTCTGTCCCTAGAATCACAACAAATAAATCTTTGTCAAGTGTCTGCCGGGGGCCGCCGGCTCACCATCTGCCTTCCTGAAGTTCCTCCCTGAGTCCAAGTCCTTCTGTTTCCATCCAACAGAGGCCTAATCCCTAGACCATGATGGACAGAGATCTGAGCCCAAATGCCCCTGATTTTCAAAGGCTTAATGCCTCTTATTCATAAGGATGTTATGAATCCTTACGAGGACTGGGCCCAGTGATGTGTGAACATGGTAAAAAAAAAAAAAAAAAAGTAAGTGTATCATTTGTTTCCTTTTTAATAGATGGGGGAACATGTTGGTTCTTAGAGGTGACAGACACTGGGAAGCATAGGGCCTCAAGGAGGGATCCAGAAGTCTCCCAGACTCCTCCTGACCCCAACATCCAGCCAACCGCTTCCCAGGTCTCAGGGGTGAAACGTCACACGTCTCTCAGCATTCTCCATGCCTCTCCACCCACTTAGTTCCTACCCCAATTCAGAACTCATCCTTTCCCACAAGACAAGCACACCAAGTCTCCAGTTTGCCCCTCACCCAGCCTGACAGCGACACCTCACTCCTGCTCAAAATCCCCCTCTGGCCCCCCATCAATCCCCAGAGAAAAGTCAAGCTGCTCATTGTGACATTTAGGGCCTTTCCACCCATTTCTGGCCCACTTTGCTCTTCCCAGCCAACAGTTCGGCCAGATCAGACGAGCTGAGACATGGCTCTGAGACTCACCAGTCCTCTCTTTTATTTTGCTGGCGGCACATGGGATCTTAGTTCCCCAAGTAGGGATCAAATCCATGTCCCCTGTAGTGAAGACTTAACCGCTGGACCACGAGCAAAGCCCCACCAGCCTTTCTTTTGTCTTCATGGGGCTGTTTGCTTTTTTCACCCGGTATACTCCTAACCCTGAATATTCATTGGAAGGACTGATGCTGAAGTGGAAGCTCCAATACTTTGGCCACCAAGTTCAAAGAGCTGACTCACTGAAAACGATTCTGATGCTGGGAAAGCTTCAGGGCAGGAGGAGACAGGGATGACAGAGGATGAGATGGTTGGATGGCACCCACGGACTCAATGGACATGAGTCTGAGCAAACGCCAAGAGACAGTGATGGCCAGGGAAGCCTGGCGTGCTGCAGTCCATGGAGTCACAGAGAGTCAGACCAGACTTAGCGAGTGAACAACAGTCCAGTGCGTGTTTCAGAACCCTGCTCAGTGGCTGCCCCTCTGTAACTCCCAGCAGAGTCTTTTCACTCCTCTAGGCCCGTCTACCCAACCAGGCTCCTCCTTCCGTCTCAGCCCTGAGCACACTGGAGGATGAATGTCTGTTTCTAGCCTTACCATCCCCAACCAGGCTGGAGCTCTTCAAGACCAGAGAATAATTTACATCCCCAGTGCATACACAAACTTCCCATTCTCTTCTCAACCCCTAGATGAGGATGGCCCCCACACTGGGGACAGACACACTCAACCCCAAGAAACACACTTCACACATAGCCCACACAACAGCCATAGAGACCTTCTAAACCATAAACTGAATCATGACTTTCCCTGTTCAAAAACCTTCCATGATGCCTTGTGTCCCCAAATAAAGACCAAGCTCCAAAGCCTGCAAAAGGAGGTCTGGCATGACCCCAGCCCTGTCACACCTCTGGTCTTTGCCCAGGATCTCCTCTGGGGGACTCCCACCTCTCCCTGGAGGCCAGCTCCTCATTTGCTGCCAAGGGAGGCCTTCCTGGACTTCTCTAGCCACTGCCTTAGATTGCTGCTCCACCTCCTTATTGTCCTCAGGGCACAGCTCAAAATCACCACATCCTACACCTTCCAGTTCCTCCCAACCCTCCAGCCTCTGGCTCACTGTCCTCTTGGATTCTGTCCTAACACACAGATATCTTAAATAATCTGCCTGCAATGCAGGAGACCTGGGTTCAATCCCTGAGTCAGGAAGATTTTCCCCTGGAGAAGGGAACAGCTACCCACTGCAGTAGTCTTGCCCGGAGAATTCCATGGACAGAGGAGCCTGGCAGGCTACAGCCCATGGGGTCGCAAAGAGTAGGACAGGACTGAGCGACTCACACACACAGAAGCATCATACACTTGTACTTCCGGGCCTTTGCATGGGCTATTCTCCTTACCGGGAATGCCCTTTGCTCTCACCTACATACACCTCTGGTCTCAGGCATAGCCCAGGCTAAGTCAGATGACATCTCCGAGGTTCTCACTCCCTAGGGGTAGGTTTGTTTCCCCCACTAGACTGGGAGCCCAGAACAGTAAAGATGGGGCCTTGCACAGGCTATTCCCTCTTCCTGGAATGCTTTTCTCCTCCTCCTGGCTGATTCCCATAGGTCTTTAGTCCTCAGCTCAGACATCTCCTCCTCCAGGAAGCCTTCTCTGCTCTCACTCACCCCACAGGATCAGCTACCTCCTCTGGGCACCCCCAGGTCCGTGGGGTTCCTCCATCATAGCCCCGACCACTCCAGGTTAGACTATTAACGTGTTTGTCTCCCCCACTAGATTCCAAAGCCCCAAGTCATCACGGATTGCTGAGGCTTGTGGGTCTCTCTGCTGAATCCCAGTGGCAAAGACAATGTCTGGTAGATGAATGACTGAAAAAATGCTTTGGTTGAAGTACTTTAAAAAGAACAACACTAATAATCCTAAGACCATTTATTGGATATTTACTATGTACCAGGCACAGTAAGTACCTGCTCTCATTTAATTGCAATAGCCCTAGGAGGTGAGTACTATTACTATCACCACGTGCAGGGAGGGAAAGCCAAATCTTAGAGAAAGGAAGCCACCTGCCTAAATTCACAAAGCTAGGAAGAAGCAGAACCCAAATTTGAAGCCAGGTGGCTGGGCTCAAAGCCTGAGTTTCCAACAACTTCTTTTTAAATGAAGCTTTTAAAAAATTTTTTTAATTTATTTTTACTTTTTTGGTCACATCCAGCGGCATGCAGGATCCTAGTCACCACTAGAGATGGAACTCACGTCCCCTACCCTGCAGTTGAAGCACTGAGTCTTCATTGCTGGACCACCAGAGGAGTCCCTAAGTATCTAAGAATTACTCTGAACAGCCGGCACTGATGCTGTGGCTTGTCATTGTCCATCTGGGGCTGGTTGCAACTCCCCGACCAGACTTTAAGGCCTTCCAAGGCAGGGCCTAGGTTGGCTGCATTTTAGAGCAAAGGGCCTGGACCCGTTCGTGGTCAGTGGATGAATGAGGGCACAAATGAATGAATTAGCGCACCAGCGGGTGTGTGACCCACGCGGCCCCACTCACCCTCGATGAGCCATTCGCAATTGCCATTGACGCTGTAGTTGCCCGCACCATCTGTCACGAAGCCTGGAGCCTCCCGCAGCACTTGTCGCTGCCCCTTGCAGTCCCCTGCCTGGGCTCCAGGAGACAGTGGCCCCAGCACGGCCAATGATACAGCCAGCGCCGCAGCCAGAGCCCGACCCAGGGCCATCGCCGCCTCCTCCCGTACTGACGGGTCGTAAAGCCCCGGAGAGGCCCTTCCACCCCGTTTGAAGCCCTGCAAATGCGACCTCTATGGATGGGACATGGCCTTGTAGACCAGCGGGGTCCAGGAGCCGCTGAGACAGCCGTTGTCGCCGGGCTCTGGAGATGGAGGGACGGGCCCTACAGACTCATGGAAAACCCTGTAATGGGGGTCGTTATGGTCGGGGCAGACCCTTAGGGGCCATGGGAGTCTCTTGTAGACATGGACCCCCATAGGCTAGCTGACCCCATAAACGACGTCCAGCAGTTACAGTCGCGGGCCGCTGCAGGCCGAAACGGACCTTATAGACCACTCGGGTCCCCAGTGGGCGAAGGGGTGTACAGTTCGGCGGGGGCCTACATCAAGGATGCGGGCACGTCCTGGACCGGCGGGTCCTCCGGGAGAGAACCCTCCAGCCAGGGGCGGGGCGCGAGCGGGTGCCCGGGGCAGAGTCAGTCTTCAGGGGCTCAGGCCTGGACCCCATAGACGAACTCGCTTGCTCACCAACCCGCGACTCCCGTCCGAGCCGGATGAGCCAGATCAGAGAGACGAGGGGACGCTCGGGCGAGAGCGGCCACCGGAAGAATGCGGGGAGGACGAGAGGGAGGGGGCCTAGTGGCCGCTGTGGAATAAAAAATAAAGAGGAGGCGAGAAGTTGCAGAGACGCAGGTCAGAGCGTCCCTGGGAGGACTGCAGAGCACACAACCCCACCCCTCCACAAAGGGAGACTTCCGGAAACTTCCCCGCCCATTTGTTCCTCGACGCAGGCGCAGCAGTGACCGCCTCGGCCGGTGAAGTGAGAATTACACATGCGCGGTGCTAAAATCTTAATCCGAACTCCTGGAGCAGATGGCTGAGCAAAGCATCGGCCACTGGAGGGCACTTCTACCTATAACGGGGCAGAGATGGTAAAAATAAAGCTGTACAGTAAGAGGACTCTGCCAGATGATGATTCATACCTTCAGGGCTCTCCGATTATGGGTCAACAAAAGGTCAGGTTATGCAGGTCCCTCACAAGATACCATTTCACAGTTGGGCACACTGAGGTCCCGAGCCTGGAACGGTTCGTGTTCAGCCCGGTCTCTGAGCACTATCAAAGATGTAAAAGAGTCCATCTTAAAGATAAAAACTCAACGAATCTTTATTTTGGCAAGAAGGGGGAAAAGTCTTTCCGCCAAGGACCTGAGGGAGGGCCTCCGGGATGGAGATAGGGTGGGCAGAGTACGGGTCCGAGGTCACAGAGATCCAGGGAAAGGTTTCAGAGTCGAGAGTAGCTTCACAATATCTGTCCTGGGAGCAGTGGCTCGGGGTCGCGGATTCCTGGAGAGCCTCAGGCAGGGTCCCGGCGATCGCCACTGGTGTTCCGGGGTCCGGCGGGGTCAGAGGTCTCGGAGGGGGCCAGGGGGCCGGAGGTCACGGAACAGCGGGAGCCCAGAATCCGGTGCCGCTCGGGGCAGGGGCTGAGGGAGGGGACGGGGAGAGCGGCTCCCGCGGGACCGTTTGGCACAAGAGTCAAAGGGGGACTGGGCGGGAGCGGGACACTACGCACCCCTACCTGGGCACGCGGGGTGGGGAGGTTTGGCAAGGCCAGGAGTGGCAGAGCCCTGGGGCCGGGTTAGAGAGGGGATCTGGAGCCCGGCCGGGGCCCGGCGCGCGGCCCATGGGGCAAGGGTGCTCAGACAGGGGGTGCGGTGCCCCCGGCCGTGTGCATGCTGAAGTACTCGGTGAAGCCGGTGTGCGGCGCCGCTGTCTGGGGCACGAGCGGCTGGTAGGGCGGCGTCGGGCCATCCCAGCTTGGGTCGGCCGCCTTGGGGAACCGAGAGGAAGGGGGCGGGGAGGCCGCGCCCGGCTCGGCCATGGTCACCACGCGGCCCCTCGGGGCCACCGCCGCCGCCACCGCTGTCTCCTCCACCTGCTTCCCGGCCTGGGAGGGGGGTCAGGATCAGATGCCGTCCTGGACCCACGGAGGGGCAGATGCAGCCCCGAAGGCCCATCCCCCTCCCCGCGATGATCCCCTCCCGAGGTGTGGGCGCAGGGGTCAGTTAGGGGCGCCTGGGCAGTGGGGCCAGATACTCAAGCGGGGGCGTCGGGGTGCGCCGGGCGAACTCCGGCGGTGGCCGGGGAGGTGGGGGAGAACCGCGGAAGGCCAGCGGCGGCGGGGGCACAGCGCGGGGTGTCTGAGGGGGCGTACGCAACAGCGCCAGGACCCAGTCTGGCAAGGTGGGCGCGGGCGCCGGGGGACGGTCGCGGCGCGGCGTAGGGGCGCGGGGGTTGCGAAAGGCAGGGGGTGGGCTCAGGCGCCTGGGCGTGGAGGGCGGTGGAGGGGCCGGGAGCGGGGTGAGGTACTCCAGGGGCGGCGCCAGCAGCTCCTCGGGCGCCGGGGGCGCGGGGCTTACGCAGGAGGCGGGCGGGGGTATGGAGAAGAGCTCCGTGAAGTTGGGCACCGAGTCGCTGATGAACGTCACGTTCCCATAGACGTGCTGCGGGAAGGCCTTGTCTGCGGATTGGCTGCCTCCAGGGCCCGGGGCTCCGGCCGAGGCGATCTGCGACGTGCGCACGTGGTATGGGAAGTTCTTGTTGGCCGCCGAAGGGCGTGTCATGATCTGGGGTGAAGGGCAGGCGCAGGTTGGAGAAGGGCTGTCCAGGCTGCCTTCATAAACAGGAGCCCTAAGGATTCTCCCGTTCACTCGATACCCCCGCTTCTCTGAAACCCTTGAACTGGATTTGGCACCTCCTCTGGGCTCTCACAAAGTCCTGGGCTCTAACTTTCACTCCGTCACCACTCTTTACTGCTCTGCAGGAGCTTTCTCAGTCAAAGCGCTGAGCTCCCAGTTATCACTGAATGGTTAAGCTGCAGCATCCTATGATATCTAGTAGGATGTGGGTGTGCTAAGTCGCTTCAGTCGTGTCCAACTCTTCGACTCCATGGACTGTAGCCCGCCAGGCTCCTCTGTCCATGGGATTCTCCAGGCAAGACTACTGGAGTGGGTTGCTGTGCCCTGCTCCATGGGATCTTCCCCACTCAGAGATTGAACCTGGATCTCTTAGGTCTCCTGCATTGGCAGGCAGGTTCTTTACCACTAGCACCACCTGGGAAGCCCATCTAGTACAACAGTTGCTAGCTATATGTGGCTATTTAAATTTAAAATAACCAAAATTAAAACTTTAATTTCTAAGTCACACTGGCCACATTTAAGTGTTCAGTAGCCACATGGGGTTAGTAGCTATTGTATGGGACAGCACAGATGGTAAAATATTTTCATAAACAGAAAATTCAATTGGAGAGCAACTGACAGACTCTAGAATGTTAGCTCCTTGATGGCAGGTACTTGATGGTTCTTTTCCCTGCTGAATCCCCAACATCTTCTAGAACAGTGCCTGACACATATAAGCTCTCAATAAATAATGGTTGAATGTAGAGATGTTTCTGGATTAGCTGGGAGGCCACAAGGGCAGGGACTGGGGTGACCCTAGCACTGCACATGAGAGCCCAGGTCAGTCCCTCCAAGGTTGTTGCTGAATAAGTGAACAAGGAGCTGAAACCAGAGCGATGGAATGCCTGCTGGTGGTGGAGTTGTTCTGAGCCAATGTGAGCGTTTTTAGGAAGGAATCTGGGCGAAGGTGAAGTATAGCAGAAGGGTACTGTGTTCTGAGCCTGCACCCCACCTCCTGGCCCCACAGTTCACTGGGTATGGGATCTGGGGCATGCTGATTACACTCCCAGAGCCTCACTGCACAAAAGGAGTTGCAGTGCCTACGTGGAAAGATGAAAAGAGGGTGGAAATGAAAACCACTGGTGCAGACTCTGGTACATGGTGTGTGCATGTGTGCTAAATCGTGTCTGACTCTGTGCGACTCTATGAAATGCAGCCTGCCAGTCTCTATCCATGGGATCCTCCAGGCAAGAGTACTAGAGTGGGTTGCCATGCCCACCCCCAGGGGATCTTCCCAACCCAGGAATTAAACCTGCGTCTCTTAGGTCTCCTGCATTGGCAGGCAGGTTCTTTACTGCTAGCACCACCTGGGAAGCCCTGGCACATGGTGGGTTCTTAGCATTTCGCCTCTCTCTGTCCCTCTGTGACTTCCTGCAAAGCCTCAAGAGGAACCATCCCAGGAAAGTGAGTCTGTACCTAAGTCGGGTTCCAGGGTAGAACATGGGGAACCTGGCCCCCTCCCTCTGGCTGAGTATATTCCCAACAAAGAATACATGGTGGACCCATAAAGTCAGGAGCTGGGACCCTCAGCAATGTCTATTTTCCTGTCTGGTTCCCACTTATGCCAGATCTTCGGTCTGCTAGAGAACCCCACCACCCCCACCAATGGCCACGGAGCCTGGCAGGTCACCTCCCCTCTCTAGGCGTTATCTTTCCCTCTCTGTTTGCCCTGGGGCTGCTCTGCCAAGTAAACAAGACAGCAGAAATAAAGGCATATGGGTGTTCCCAGCATGAAATAGGCTGGTTTGAGAAAGGTACCCACTGAATGGTTGATGGATGGATGGAACAATGAATGAACAGAAAGACTAGACTGTCTCCCAGAAAGCCAGATAAGATGTAAACCAGCGCAAAGAAGAAAGTTGGTGCTGGTAACCCCTGCTGCCATTCAGATCTAGGCCCCCTGGAGCCCCAGCCTGACCCACCCCAGTGGCTTCTTCCTGTGATGGAGTGGCAGAGATGGGAGAATGTGAGGGGTGGCGGGGGAGTAGAGACCAAGGGGCTTAGGGAAGGCTGTGGGGATACAGAAGGGGAAAGTGAGAGTCCGGGGACCCAGGGTCAGGATGGAAATGGGGATGGGGGCAAAGAAAGAGAGTAGGGCTGGGGGAAGAGCCCAGGACACAAAAGTAGGAGAGAGGAATAGAAGAGGGTGGACTCTGGGGGATACAGTGGAACAGCCTGCAAAGACCCAGCAGGCTCTCAGTAAGCATGTATTGAATGCCTAAAGGATGCATTGAAGGAAATGGATCAAGCGCTCAGAACAGAAATTCAGGCAGCTTAGGGGTGGATGGCCTCATGCATCCTCCACCCACTGGTTTCCCACTGCCTCCCACCCCGGATGCCCAGCCTCACCAGGAACACGCCATGGGCATACAGATGGATCCCCAACTGGATTCCATTGACAATCTTCTCCCGGGCCCACTTGGGGATCCCGAAGTTGGCGATCAGGGCCATGACTGGAACTGCAAAGAACCTGAAGGGGAGGCAGTGGGTCTGTAGAGACACCATCCCTGCCTTCTACCCCACCCCATGGCCCCAAATCCCCTGCTATGCACACACACACACACACACACACACCGCCCCAAGTGGGTCCCAAATTGGAGGGAAGCCAGTGTGACCTTCAGAGCCAGAGGTTAAAAAGAGACAGGAATCCCACTGGCCTGGGAAATGTGGTGAGGGGAATGGGCAAGGAGTAGGTTGAATTTAACTCAGTTCTAACCCCACCCCAAATTCTGGCACATGATAGGAAATCAACAGATGTTTGATGACTGAATTAACATATGATAATAATAATTAAGGAATTACTGCATGCCAGACCTGTTACTAAGCATTTCATGAATACACACTCATGTAACTCTCACAGTGACTCTATGAGGCAGGTACAATTTCCGTCCCTATTAAACAGGTGTGGAAACTGAGGCAGGAAGAGTTTAATTGATGTGTGTAATGTCACAGTTTACAAGCTTTGGAAAGTGAAGTAAAAGTGTTAGTCACTCAGTCATGTCCAACTCTTTGCAACCCCATGGACTATAGCCTGCCAGGCAAGAATACTGGAGTGGAAAAAAAAAAAAAAGAATATTGGAATGGGTTTCCATTCCCTTCTCTGGGGGAATCTTCCCAAACCAGGGATCAAACCCAGATCTCCTGATGCACTGCAGGCAGATTCTTGACCATCTGAGCCACCAGGGAACCCCCACAAGCTTTAGAACTAGGATCTAAATCCAGGTAACTGGCTTAGAATCTACCTACTTGGGACTTCCCTGGAGGTCCGGTGGCTAAGACTCCACACTCCCAATCCTGAGTTTGACCCACGGTCAGGAAACTAGGTCCCACATGTTGCAATTAAGAGTTCACATGCTGCAACTAATGATCCCACATGCCTCAACTAAGACCCAGCGCAACCAAATAAATAAGTAAATGAATATTTAAAATGCATATATGAGAAAGTAAATCATTTAAAAGAATCCACCTACTTTACTGCTGCTGCTGCTAAGTCGCTTCAGTCATGTCCGACTCTGTGCAACCCCACAGACAGCAGCCCACCAGGCTCCCCCATCCCTGGGATTCTCCAGGCAAGAACACTGGAGTGGGTTGCCATTTCCTTCTCCAATGCATGAAAGTGAGAAGTGAAAGTGAAGTCGCCCAGTCGTGTCCGACTCTTAGCGACCCCATGGACTGCAGCCCACCAGGCTCCTCCAACCATGGGATTTTCCAGGCAAGAGTACTGGAGTGGGGTGCCATTGCCTTCTCCGAACTTTATTGCTACGCTATGTTAAATGAAAAGAATCACAACTACTTTTTGTTGGAAATTTACTATGTGCCACACTCAAAGCCCTTATCTGTTGCCCTATGCAACTCTCAAGACACCCATTTGCAGGAGATACTCTGGACAATCCCTCTTTCTGGGTAGGCAACCTGAGGCTTTTTTTTTTTTTTTTCACTTTGGGAAAGGAATCGTTTCCAGGTTACACAGTGAGTAAGTGGCAGACTCTGGTGACAGCTGCCTAACTTAAAGTCCATCTGCCTCCCAGAAGAGGGTCTGAGTTGAAGACAGCCATTTCTGGGGAGCCGGGGAAGGCATGGACAGGTTGGGGGCCCAGCACATCTCACCAGAGGGTGTAGGCAGCAAAGAAGGGCACGTAAAAGGGCTGCTTCTCCGGGAAGTGGCGCAAGGAGACGAGCACAGCATAGGAGAACCACACGTAGGCCGCCACCTGCAGCCCAATGAGCCCGTAGCCCGCTGGCGACTCATAGGTGTACAGGACCTGGCCTGGGTCAAAAAACTGGACCCAAGGGAGAGGGTCAGTCACAGCCCTGGCCTTTGGCCCTCCTCACAGGGACCCCAGACCCCACCCTCAAATATCCTCAAAGGGCACAGAGGTTCTTGATCAAGACAGAAGCAGTAGGAGAATGAGAAATGGAGATGAAAGGACAGACAGAGAGAGAGAGTAAAAAAAACTATCCCTGCTACCATGGCCCAGCAGAGCTGAACACCACCAAGTGTAAGTTCTTCTGTTTGCACCAAGTTGATGAAGCAGGTCTTATTTTCACCCCATTTTACAGAAGGGGGAAACTGAGGCTAAGCAGGAAGCCTTTCGGCCAAAGTCAAGGTGATATATAAAGCCTTACAGAAGTCCCCTGGGGCAGGTAAGACCCTCCTCATTTTACAAAAGAAGAAGCAGATCTGGGGGTGGGGGTGGGCATCAGTCAAGGTCAACCAGCTGGGAAATGGGAGAGCCAGAGTGGACTCCAGATCTGTGTGACTCCTGAACTTAGTCACGACACTGAGCATGAAATGTGACAGACAGCGAGAGACAGAGGGAGGAGGAAGAGAGCCACGTAGAGAGACGGGGATGCACTTAGGGAGACAGATGGAAAGGCGGAAAACCACAGAGTGGAAGAGAGAGAGCCAGGAAGAACACTAGCAGACAGGTGGAAGAGGCCACTAAAAGCTTTGGGGGGTGGGGAGGACAGAGCAAAGCCTGAGCTTTTAGGGGGACTCACCTCAGCCTCATAGATGAGCAGTGCCACGTGTGTGAGGGTGTACAGGGTCATGTAGACAGACAGCTTCACCGAACCCGAGTGGCTGATGCGGCCCCTGGCGACAGGCCGTGAGGGGAGACAGCAGGGGTGGGGGCTGTCAGAGAGGAGGGGGTAGCCACCCCCTCCGCCAACCCAATCTCTGCCCTGCCCCCCTGCCCAGCCACCCCATCCCTGGTGCTCCCTCCCGCCCCAGCATGGGCACCGTGTCACCGTGAATCCCTTCCCCAGAAGGATCAGCATCAGCAGGAAGATGAGGAAGCTGGAGGAGAAGAGCAGCTTGGCTGGTAGAAGGAGGAGAGGGCAGCTCAGACGCAGGGCTCCGCCGGGGGAGGAGCCCCACACCCTCCCGGGCCCACTTCTTTCTCACCCAGGATCTTCAGACTCTCGTTGCCAATGCCATCCGTGGCATACTGGCCCCAGTAGATGCAGAAAAATAGGAGGCTCAGGACTGAGGGGAGGACAGGCAGCGAGAGGAAAGGACAGACACTGGCTTTAGAGCATCACTCTTCCCTAGCATTGTGATCCAGATGACCAGAGCCCTTTGTTCATCCCCATCAGGATTTAGACCCTCTACTCCTGCTGACTTCCTGGGATGCTCTGAAGTCCAGACCCCCAGCCCCTCCTCCCTCAGACCCAGGAGTCTAGACCCCCAGCCCCTCCTCCCTCAGACCTAAGAATCCAGGCCCCCAGCCCTTCCTTAGGCCTAAGTATCTGAGCCCTAAGCTCCTCCTCTCATAGAACTCAAAAGTTAAGATACTCTAAACCTCACCCTCCATTCCTGCTGCAGCCATGAACATTTTATAAGTCGTGTGAAGCAACTGACGACCTTTCAGCAAATCTAGGAGGAGGATAAGGGAAGGCTGTACACAGACAGGTTGGCTGCCCTCCAACCTTGTCCCCCCTCCCCCATCTTCCCTCTCCCCTCTTGCTCCACCCCTGCCATGGGCTGGACTCACATCCAAAGTAACAGGAGAGGAGGAAGATGAGGACGAAGATGAGGAGGAAAGTCACATCGGTCTCCAGGATCCCTGCCAATTTGGCAGAAGGAAACCCTGCAGTCAGGAGGGGTCTTCCCTCAACAGGCTCCCAGTTCTAGGTTCCCACTGAGATGCTGGGTCCCCAGGTGCTCACCAAACTCATCAGCAGAGAAATGCTGTGTCCAGAAGGACTTGCCATTGGTGAGGACCATCTCATACTCCAGCTGCAGCCCATCTCCCTGTGGGGAGTGTGGCGGCCTAAGGAAGGGGGGCAGGGGTAGCCCTGGGCAGGGAAGGGGTTGGCAGGAAAGCAAGGAGGAGAAGGCCCAGTCACTTACACCACACTTGCTTAGCGCGATGTACCACCACCTTTCACGCACCGAGCGGAAGCTGCGGCCACTGGAGCAGCTCAGGTAGTGAGTTCCCTCCTCTGACACCACCTGGGGAGGAGTGCGAAGGCTGAAGCCTGCCTGGACCTGGGCCTTCAGCACCTGCCCATTCCCCCAGGTTGGGCCCATACCTGACAGCCTGACCAGGCATACTGGGTAGTGAGGTTGATGACCTGGTTGTTCTCTGGCCTGATGACTGACTCCTTGGCCAGGCAGTCCTAGGCAAGGACAGGGATGTGGTCACTCCTTGGCCAGCTTCAACCTTGTCCCCCCCCACCTTCCTCACAGACTTCACCTTGTCCCCTGCCTTGTACACGGCTGGCCACTGGGATGGGTCGTCGAAATAGAGGAGGATGTTCTGACAGCACTTGGCCTGCAGACCCAGAGATGTGGGGAGTTGGGGAGCTGGGGTAGCCCTTGCCTTGGGAGGCCAAGGGGATGTCCAGCCTCAGCATGGTGAGTGATTGGGGAAGGCTCACCTCAGGGTATCGGAAACGGAAGTCTAGTCGGCCATAATCCGAGAGGAAGCAAAATCTCGTCAGGAACACCCAGTCCTGGAAAAGGGGCCCACTCAGACTTTCTTCTGAGCCCCTTGAGAACTCTCCTTGACTCCATAGTCCCCTCCTCAACTTTTCCTCCCTACCCTGGAGTTCCTGGTTTCCTAAGATGCATAAAGGGGACCAGGTCACCTCTAAAATTCTTCTGTTATCCTTTCACCTTGCTTCCAGGATTCCTGCTTCGGATGTCCCCCAAGTTTCTTCCCTTCCTTTCAAACACTTCTCCCATTTCTCAGGTGCCAGAGAAAGCCTGGAGGGCCAGATCCCCATCCTGGACATCTTTTGTCACAGACACACACATACACACACACACACAGGACATCTTTTGTCACACACACACACTGGACATCTTTTGTCACACACACACACACACAGGACATCTTTTGTCACACACACACACACACACAGTGGTCCCAGAACACACACACACACACACACACACACACACACACACACACACACACACACACACACACACACTGGTCCCAGAACCCATCAGATGTTGGGGAGTATTCCAAATAGCCCCTCTGGGTCCTGAGCAGGAGAGTGAACTCAGGCTCTCTTGCAGTGAAAAGTGCTGTCCCTTCAGCACCACCTCGGCGTCCCCCACCCCCACCCCAAACTCTGACTCTCCCATCCCCGCCCCGCTCCTCGCCCAACTCTGACCTCAATGTCCCTCCTACAATCCCCGAGGCTCCTCTCTACCCCCGGGGCCCCCTCAGCCTCAACCCAGACCCAGTCCCTCATCGCCCCTGGCCCCAAGCCCCCAGGCTCTCAGGGACCTTCCGGGAGGGGCAGGGGGCGGGGCGGCACCTTCCCCCTTCTCTCCCTCTGGTCCCTCGGGGGCCCGGCGGGTGGCAGGGGAGGGCCGGGCGCGCTCACCTCCTTGGAGCTGAGGTTGCCCCGCACGTACTTGGCCCGGGCGCGGGGGGGGCAGCGGCAGCATTAGGAGCAGCAGCGGCGGCAGCAGGCGGCGCAGAGCGGGCGCGCGCGGGGGCTCCATTCCACCCGCTCCGGCCCCGGCCCCGGCCCGGGTTCCGCTCCCGCTCCCACTCCGGCCCGGCGACGGCGGCGAGAGCGCGCGGGCCGGCTGGCGCGCGGCCCCGATTAAAGGGGCCGCTGGGCACCGCGCTCCCTGCCTTCTCCTCCGGGATGACCTGGCCTGGCCCCTACCCTATCGCCATGGGAGGGGCCGCCCCTTTCCCATCCGCACCACCCCTCTCCAGCCCCAGTACTCCCCTTGGGTAGTCTCCTTGATACCTCAGGCTCCCGGTGTCCTAAAATGAACTCCAATGCATTCCCCCAAGTCGAGCATCCTCCTCCAGGCTGCCATCTCAGGATGACCCACAACCCCTAGGCCCCAGCTCTGTTCTGACCTCCCCTCAGTTTAGCTCCCAAATAGCTCTTTGATTATCCATCCCCGCCCCCATGACAGCCAACACCAGCTGTGGCCACTCCAGATCCCATGCACCCTGTGAAGTTCCTACAGAAACACAGAGGCAGAGTGGGTAAATCACCTGTTTTGGGTCACACAACTCCGAGATGATAGAGAGCCCTCAGCCACAACCGCTACTGCCTGACCCTGTCCTGTCACTGCTTACCAGGGTGTGAAAATCAGTTGCCATGAGGCAGAGGGAGTGTTGTTACAAGAAACCCATAAGCAGACTCTGTAATCAATTGCTTGGGTTCAAATCCCAGCATTGCTATAAGCTTCCTAAAAGACCTCAAATGAGTCACACCTGTGTGATCTCCCAGCCAGTCCCGTACAGCCTGGCACTGACTTTACGGTTTCCCTGTGGGCAATGGGGAGCCCTGGGAAAGCTTTACAGGGTACAGTCCAAGCCCCTCCGCTTCATTTTCCCAATCAGACTCCAACACATGTTTAGCTTCATCCCTCCCCCTCCACTGAAGAAATTTGCTGCTCCTCAAAATATTTAAAAAAACTTTCCAAGTCAAGAGGCCAAGCAGGAAACATAATCGGGTGAAATGGAGAGTGTTGACCCCACAAAAAGGAGCCTTGGCAACTTAGCTTCAGCCAGTTTTCAACAGGAAGGAGAGTAAGTCTGATATGCCAGTTTCTCTGCTTTCATTCTTTTTTTTTTTTTTTTTTTTGAGAGAGAGAGAAGCCAGAAAAATTTTTTTAAAAAAAGCTGATTTGTAACAGTAGATAATTGATTCAAAAATGTTAAATATATTGTAGACCAAAGAAAAAAGTCTGCCACTATATCCAGGCTTCATCTGCCATTCCTGCCCTGATCCTGCCCACACACTGTTCTTGTGCCCACCAGACCAGAAGCCTCTCATACGCAGAGCCCAGATGTGACTCATGCTAAGTCCCAGCATGGTCTAGGGATACAGGCAGAATGGGCCTTACACATGCTGTTCCATAGAGGAGCATTTCTAGATTGCCTGGAATGTTCTATTTCTCCTCTACTAGCAAATTTTTACCGAACTTGAAAAATACAAGGGTCTTTTGTCAACTCCTCGTCAGCAGAGTAGAGTCATCACTCCCTCCTTGGACTCCCCAGCCTGTGGACTTCTTTCTCTTTCCGATGCCACAAGGGCTGAAACTGTGTTCACCACTGTACTGGGAGTCCCCTGGAGGCACAGCCTCAGTCTCATTCACTCTGGAGCCCCAGCATCACCAGAGTCAAGCACAAAGTTGGTCTTAGTGGGTGGATCTGTTAGACTGACTGGAGGTCTCTGGGCCGAGGACGGTGACAAATGACAGTACCTTCCCTTCCACTTTGGACCCAGAACTCAAAGCTAGGGAAAGCTGCTGTCCTGAGCCAGCCACTCGCTAAAAATCAAGAGGACTGTGAAGAAGACACTTTATTGAGGTGATCAGAGTTGGAGATTCCTGCCCCCAACCCAGCCTCAGCCTGCTCAGTACAGTCTCATGGGTGGAAAGGACCAGGCCTCTGGGCTGCTCTGAGCCACCATCCAGGAGAGGCTGGGCAGCGGTGCTGGGGGGCTGGGGCTCCAGTCCAAGGCAGAGCTTTGGGGTAACAAGGGTGATGGTGGCTGAGGCAGGAGTTGTGGTGGGCCAACCCCCCAAGGCCGGGGAGGAGGCGGTGTGGCTACCAGCCAGATGCTTTTCAGTAGATCAAAAGCTGTTGGGGGGCCCCAGGTTGCCCCAGATGGCGAAGGCAATGAGGATAATGGGGGTGGCCAGGGACCTTTCGGTGGTGCCAGGCTCACTTGGTGCACAGTAGGAGTGCTGGAGGTGGGAGGCACCGCAAAGGTGAGCTCCTTTGTTCCCTGCCGCCTCCTCTGCCTCCTCTCCCCTGGGGCCTGCTCAGGACTGTTGATCCAGGAAGGTGTCATTCTTTGCCTCTTAAAGGCCCCAGGCTCGGTCCCTGGCACAGAGGAAAGAATCATGAGGGACAGCTGAACAAGCGCGTAGACAAAGAAAAAGGGCGTTTAGGAGGCAGGAGGTAAGCTCACCTGGCAAGTGCGGCTGGCAGTCCCGGAGCACCAGGGTAAGGTCAGGCACACAGCCATGGCAGGCCTGTAAAGTGCCCACGATAGCATCCCTGGCCTCTTGAACTAGGTTTCTCCTAGGGAAGGCTTGTGGCAGAATCAGCTGGCATTGCAGCTCCCCCAGCAGCTGCTCCAAGTCAGGGAGCTGTGGGGGACTGGGGGGGCCTGGGCCCGAGCCTCCAGGCACCTGGTTTTCCTTGCCCCTTGACTGTAGGGATGGTTGTTGGCCCCTGCCTGGGCTTGGGGAGGACTTGGTGGTGAGTGCAGGGGTGCCCGACTCCAGAGACTCACTGCTAAGCAGCCGGGCCACGTCCAGAGATTTCACCTCATGGTTGAAGAGACCCCGGTGGTCCCGGCTCAGGCGGCCCTGGGTTATGACCACAAGTTTGGCAGCAGTAGGGGCCACAGAATTCCGCAATACCATATGTGGATCCCGACTGGCCACGGGAGGGTGCTGATAGGTCAATGGCTGCCGACTGCCAGCCAGGGCCTCGTTACGTTCCCGCCTGGTCTTCCGACGGCGGACACGACCAGGCTTCTCAGGCTGCTGGAAAGGCTTGGGGGCTGGCTCCCCGGGATCCATGGTGCCCTGGAAGATAAGGACAGGATAGTCATATGAGAAGAGATGGTTTGGGGTGAAGTGGGAGTACTATTTAGAGACTCAAATTCAGAGAAATGGATTGGTAGAGAGCAATTGGAAAAGGTTTGGTCAGGGAAAGATGAGGGAAAAGGCAGAGTCATAGGGGCAGGATGGGGTCAAGGGAGTCATGCTGAATGGGAAGATCTGTCAGAAGATAAAGGGTTAGATGGAACAAGGATGTGAGGAAATCCTTAAAAATGAGGGATGGGAAAGGGATCATGATACTGGAGGGATCTGGTGAACCAGATAGGGACTTTGGACAGAGGAGAAATCCAGGGGGAGAGGAAGTACTGGAGAACGCAGAAAGTGGAGAGAGATGGTAGCAGGAGAAAGGCAGGAAAGAGAATAGAAGTTGGAGAGACAGTAAGCCGGCAGGACAGAAAGGGAAGCATCGGAGTTATCAGGGACTGGGGCCTGGTCATGGAAGGGGCATAGACCTCAAGGCTGGGTAAGGCAGGTGAGGTAGGGATGGGGGTACAGTTGATGAGGGTAGGGCGGAGGAAGGGCACCTCACTTTCTCCTATTCCCAACGAACCCCGCCCCGCACTGCCCACTCCACGTGGCTGTGGGGGACAATGGCTTCTTTTCCGCGGTGACCCCAGCTCTCTCGATGCGCCTGACGCTCTTCCGGGCCTCACACAAGGCCTCCTGCACGCACGCACGCATGCGCGAGCCCCTCCCACGCCCTTTGGCATCCAGTTCCTGAGAGTCACAGGCCCAGAGGCACGTGCCAGCTGCCCGCGGTGCCGGTTATAGTCCCGCCCCTCCCAGCCTCACTTTCAGAAATCTCTTTCATTTGTCCTAAGCACCTTCTATCCACCTTCAATCTACCAATTGGCCTAGGTCCGCTAGGCCCGCCCCCTTCCTCAATGCTGATTGGTTTAGACATTTATTGGCGGACTTTCTCTGTAGAGCGGCAAGGTGCGGCGAAGCCGAAGGGGAGAAGGGCCGTTGCAGCCTCTATATACAGCCAGTCCCCACGCAGTCAGCAGGGTTTATCCCTAGGGAATCAATATAGTGTCGTCATTTAGAGCTAGGCTTCAGAGCCACACTACCTAGGTTCCTATGCCCAGACTGGCACATTTGAGCTCTGTGACCTTGGCAAAGTATGCAACTGCTCAGAGCTTCAGTTTCCTAATCTGTAAAATGGAGTTGATATCTTCCCCTTCTTATAACTGCTGTAAGTATGAGGTGTGCCAGCATCCAATTTGAGACAGCGTTTGTTGACTGGATGCCTCTAAACTTTCCCACTACACTTGTCCCCCTCAGTTCACCCCACACACACACACCCTACCCCGTGGCTTGCGGGATCTCAGTTCCCTGACCAGGGACTGAGTCCCAGCCCGGGTTGTGAAAGCCTGGAGTCCAAACCACTAGTCCACCAGTGAACTCCCCCCTAGACTCTCAAATCGAGCTATACCAGGGTTTTCCCCATACTCTAATAAGCTATATTGTACATAACCTGTAATATTGCTTGTCCAACCTTCACAATCTTACAAAGCCAAACGCCTTAGGTACTACTTCTAAGAAATCCTTCACCCTCAGAATCCATATCTTTCTCCTCCCACAAAGGTCCCCTGTACTTTTCTTAATCACAACCTTGATCCTTCCCTCAGTTGTGTGTCTGGAATCTGCCTCCTCCAATATGGCTAGAAGAAGGTCAGAATCAGACCTATTCCTTTAATACTCATTCAGCAAATACTTGTGAACAGCATAGATAGTACTTGGTTCTCTGAGTCAGGCCCTGTTCCAGGCAAGCAGATTGAGGCAAAACATAAACATAATAAAATGCATCTCTGTATCTCCACATCAACCTTCCTAGAAGGAATGAATAACTATGAAGGTCTCATTTGGGAATGGAGCTACAGGAACATGATCAGGATTTTTAGGGGGTGGGACCCTGCCACCTGGTCCCTCAGAACAAGCAGATCTGGAAGACTTGAGGTCTGAGATTAATTTGGGGCAGGAGGTGGGAGTCAGCGACCTTAGATGACCTTGGCTATGGATGTAGGTTTCAGAGCCCAGACACACCCATCTGAAGTCGGTCAGCCATAGGTTTAGGGAGGGGAAGGGAGGCCACAGATCTGTAAGGTGAGCTGCGCGGGAGGGGCGCCAAGCTAGACTTGGCCCTTGCAGCATCTCTAATTTCCCTTATCTTTCTGCATCTTCTACTACCCTCTCTGCAGGGTCAGTGATGTCTCTAATGCAATGACATACAGTTTAGCTATTATGTCACAAAAACTGGTGGTTTTGAGCAGGGGAGGGTCATGAGCACAGAGGCTCACTAAAGTCCAGCACTGCCTTAAAGTGTCGCCTTACAGCTGAGCCGCTAATTTTCACATTTTGCCATCCTCCTTTTCTCTCCCGAGTCTGAAGAAAATGGGTGCGTCCTTCCTAGCCAGGTGCGTACGAGCCACCCCCTCAAGGGATCCAAGTAATGGACTCGTCCACTCACTCCCCCACCACCACGTGAATGAGGGACACACGTAACACCCCAACTCTGGCCCCTCCCCACACTTCTGGCCCTACAGCAAATGGTTTCTTCCCACAGTACTGGCGCTAGATTTTCCCCGCCTACTCTCGGCCTTCAGGTATTTTGCTCCTCCCGGTGACGCCGGTAGGGTGGTTTCTCCTCCCCCCTCCCCACGGTATGCTGGATGGTCTCGCCTGCCCCCACGCCCCCCGGTGCCTGGGTGCGCCAGCCGCCGCCGCCGCGGCCCGAGTGAGCGGCCGGAGCAGGAAGCGCCGGACGAGCCCACTGCACGGTCGCCGTAGGGGAAGCGAAAGTTCCCAATTCCACCTCCCCTCCTAAGTGAAGGTTTCCGCCCCCGGAGAGGGGGCGGTGCCCGGGAATCCGTCGCGCCCTCGGCGGGGGTGCGGGCTTCGGGACCGTCCATTGTTGCCTGAGGGGTAGGGGTGGGCGTGGCGGCGCCACCTCCTCCCGGAACACTCTCCCGCCGACCGCGCTCGCTCGTCCTGCAGGAGCGGAGGCGCCAAGATGAGTGGAGACGAGAACCCAGCCAGCAAGCCCACGCCGGTGCAGGACGTGCAGGGCGACGGGCGCTGGATGTCCCTGGTGAGCGACCCCGCCCGCGATACTCCGGAGTCCGGGGCTCGGGGCGGGGAGGGCGGGGAGACCCCTTGGGAGAGCAGCTGGTTCGCTCAGCTCTCGCTAGGAGATTGAGAAACTGAGGGCAGTTGGGGTGGTGCTGCCTAAGGAAGCGGGGTGGGGCGGGCACCGCAGCGTGCATACCATTGACTCCCCTCCTTTATGTCCCCAAAGCACCATCGGTTCGTAGCCGACAGTAAAGATAAGGAACCCGAAGTCGTCTTCATCGGTGACTCCTTGGTCCAGCTGATGCACCAGTGCGAGGTGAGGCCCGTCCCTCTCCTTCTGCCCCACCCAGGCCTGTGCCTTCACCGACTCTCCTGGACCAGAGCCCGGGCCAGGCGATGTGTGGGGTACTCAAAATACCCTCACGTAGCATCGGACACCCAGAATTTCTGTATAATGTGCCACGTTCTACTGAGAAGGAAGTGTGTTGTATCTTGGCTTTTTGTCAAATTGGGTTTGTGTATAGTGAGACTTAAAATGAGGCTTCTTGCAAGAAGATTGCCTACCATGAGGCTCTTTGTTTACTTAAATTAGTGCACAGCCCTAATGGATTTCCAGAAAGCTATAGTTGTTTCCACAAAATGGTCAGTAGGTCTCTACTAAGGGAGCTCAATTATTCTACCTATTTGCTGCTGCTGCTGCTGCTGCTGCTGCTAAGTCGCTTCAGTCGTGTCTGACTCTGTGGGACCTATTCACTAAGAGATGTTAAACCATGACTTTCCTCAAAGTGAGGCTCAACTGGAATGCTGTTGGTTTGATGCCTGGCTCAAGCAGAATGAGTTTTCGTAGGAGTCTTGCTTCTATGGGGATTCATGAAAGTGAGACTATGATGGGTTTGCGTAAAGTGATGTTTGACCATACTGGGGTTTGCTTAAGGTGAGATTTAACCAGACTGCTTTCATAAAACAAAGCTCTAACATGACGACATTTGGTTAAGCTTTGGATAGAGAGCAGTGGTCCGTGCTGAGGATGCCCCTGTGCCCACACCACTTCTTGCCCACAGATCTGGCGGGAGCTCTTTTCCCCTCTGCACGCACTTAACTTTGGCATTGGCGGTGACAGCACACAGCATGTGCTGTGGCGTCTGGAGAATGGGGAGCTGGAACACATCCGGCCCAAGGTGAGCAGGGCTTGGGTGGGCAGCCAGCGCCCCCTCAGCCTGCCCCCCACACCACTGCTCCATCCTTTCTTTCCACAGATTGTGGTGGTCTGGGTCGGTACCAACAACCACGGGCACACCGCAGAGCAGGTGACTGGGGGCATCAAGGCCATAGTGCAGCTGGTGAACGAGCGGCAGCCCCAGGCGCGGGTCGTGGTGCTGGTGAGAGTGGGGAGGGCAGGGGGAGGAAGAAGGGCTGTAGTCTGGGACCCCTTTGGGTGTAGCCACAGCTGCACGGCTCTGGGCAGTTCAGCTCAGAGCAGTGGCTTTCAGGCAAAATCTTATGTTGAAGCTTGCTGTGCCCATCAGAAGGGCTGTGGCGAAGGACATATTCGGGGGCAAATAGCCCCTTTTGTCCAAGGGACTGTTGGACACTCTGATGGTCGCTCAGTTGTGGCTGACTCTTTGTGACCCCATGGACTATACAGTCCATGGAATTCTCCAGGCCAGAATACTGGAGTGGGTAGCCTTTCCCTTCTCCAGGGAATCCTACCAACACAGGGATGGAACCCAGGTCTCCCACATTGTGGGCAGATTCTTTACCAGCTGAGCTACAAGGGAAGGCCAAGAATACTGGAGTGCGTAGCCTATCCCTTCTCCAGGGGATCTTCCCAACCCAGGAATTGATCCAGGGTCTCCTGCATTACAGGAGGATTGTTTACCAACTGAGCTATCAGGGTGTTGAAAAACACAAAACACTTAAAATAGCCAAGAGTGGTCAGACATTCCCAAGGTGAACCTAGCTTCCATTACTTCTAGAAGGTTCCACGTCTAGAATGAGATGTCAGGACCATAGTTTGGAACCTGTGTTTCCAAAGCCCCCATTTTCCATCCCTAGTGTATTCTGGAGCTTAGGACTTCCTGATGGGGGACAGAGAAATCTGGCACAGAGGAACAGGACACCCAGATGCTGGTAGGATGCCTCCTCACAACCCCTTTTGCCTTCCTCAGGGCCTGCTTCCTCGGGGCCAGCACCCCAACCCACTTCGAGAGAAAAACCGACGGGTGAATGAGCTGGTACGGGCAGCACTGGCCGGCCACCCTCGGGCCCACTTCCTGGACGCAGACCCTGGCTTTGTGCACTCAGATGGTACCATCAGCCACCATGACATGTACGATTACCTGCACCTGAGCCGTCTGGGGTACACACCTGTTTGCCGGGCCCTGCACTCCTTGCTTCTGCGTCTGCTAACCCAAGACCAGGGACAGGGTGGTGCCCCCCTGCCAGAACCCAGCCCCTAAGCATCTGTCTTCCTACAACATTAAATATTCATTTTTCAGTCTCCCATGTTCTGCTTTATGGCCAAGCCCATGTGGGTATCTTAACTCCGACGTCTATGACCCTGCAGCTCTGCCCAAGGGAGGCCTCACCGATCCATCAAGGTATTCTGGTCCGTGTAGTCAGGCATATTTCTGCCATCACAGTAGTGCTCCAAGCAGGCACTGCCAGTCAATAACCTACTAGGTGGAACTGGTTTGCTAACATGACCCTGTAGCATCAAGGTCAAGCAAGAATTCTGGGTGACCCAGCAGTCAAAGCCAACCCACTGCTGCACTCCGACCTGAGCTTACCTGTGACTTCTGTGAAAGCTTTCTGACCTCCCCACCCCCAGCAGTCAGCCCTCCACAGTGTATGGGTCTTTGTCTCCCCAGAGCAGCACTGTCCAAGGCTGTATGATAGAGCCGGAAACCAGAAGATTCCTCTGCCTCGGCTGCAGTGCTGGCTCAGGCCACACAGGGGCAGCAGGGGTCACTGGGGACAAGGAGGTACTCTGATCCCACCAGCCTTCCCACCCAGTGCCCGCCCTGGTTCAGACCTTGAGTTCACCTGGAACATCAAAGGTGAACTGCCCTTCTCACAGCACCCAGTCAAAGGCCCCCAGCCAACCATGCCTGGCTGAATGGCTGAGTAGGCATGACTCTGCCCACCAGGTCCCACTGATGTACGGGATGGTACTGGAATGGCACCCCGTTCCTCACAGTGGTTGGGGGCAAAGCCTGTAACCTCACGGCCATCTAGGGGCCAGACTGGTATGACCCACATCCCTTCTCCCTTGAGAGCTGGCAGCCACACAGGTGTGTTAAACAGCTTTAATCTCGGTCATTGCGTCTTCTCAGCACAGTAAGAAATATTGCACATGATCAACATGTTTTGTTCTGGGGATGGGGACAAGGGTGGGGGAATCACCTTCTTAGAAAGTACAACCCAAGTTGGGAGGGCAGAGGGGGTGGGGAGAGAACCCTCCCCGTGCCTGTGGCAAAGTGCAGGAGCCCCCACCCCCAAGCTAACCTGAGTCCAGCCCCTCTGGGGAAAAAGGGGTACATGAACTCCCCCCTACTCCACAGGCACCTCCCTGTGGCCCGAGGCCCACACTACCCTCCAGCTGGCAGCCCTCACACGAGCCATTTTGCATACAAGTGAAAAGGTCTGAAGGTAACACACTCCAGGTTATATACAGGGGCTCGATGGAGGGAGACTGTGCCCCAGTTCCCCTCAGTCGCCCCCCTGTCACAGGGAGGGAGCTGTCGGGGAAGGGGGTAGACAAGGGAGCAGGCCTCGTTTCGCCCCCCAACTGGAAAGGACGAAATGGCTTTACTGGGGAGGAGGCAACCATCCTGCCCCCCCATTTCCTGCCACCTAACATACTGTCCATGTCCTGAGGGGGGTACTGTGGGTCTGGGGTCTTCTCAGGAGCCCCTCACCTGCCTGTGGCAGCTGTGGAGGGACCAGAGGCGGGTGGTGAGGGTTGGGAGGGCCCCTCCCAGCCAGGCTGTCCAGGCCCCGGCTCTGGGGGTGGAGGCAGTGGCGGGGCAGCCGAGGCTGTGCCAGAGTCCGAGCCAGGTGAGGTGGGGTCGGGGCCCCCTGCGGGGCTGGGCGTGGGGACAGGGGCAGCAGCAGTGCCAGTGGGGGGCGGTCCAGGGAGGGGGGCCTCAGCTCCCGGGGGCTGTTCTGAGGGAGTGGCTGCCTGCATGATCTTCTGGCGCACCTCACGGATCTTCAGCTGCAGACAGACCTTGGAGGGGAAGATGTCCGCGTAGCGGGCCTGGAAGGCTGCCGTGGCCTGGGCTGTGGGCAGCAGGGGCAGGCAGGGAAGAGGAGAAGGGCAGGGGGAGATGAGTAGGTAGGCCCCCTCCAAGTCCCCTGCCCTGAGACTCCCAGCTGTACTCACCTGATGGGAAGAAGCCGTGGTCCTGGAAGAGCTGCATGACCAGGGCCCGGCGCTGGTCCAGGGTGCGCCGCAGCGACGAATAGGGCACTTTCTCGTACTCCAGCTCCCCGAGCACGTCCTCCGCTTCTGTGCCTGTGAGCAGCATAGGGAGCCCAGTCAAGCCTCCCGCCACGGTGCAAGGGTCCATTCAGCCCTCACTGAATCCTGTTTCACACTGGAGTTCAGAGAGGGAACCTGCCCAAGGTCAGGTGGGAACTTAGGGGCCTGTGAAACTCCACAACTGGGCTTCCCTGGTGGCTCAGCGGTAAAGAATCCACTTGCCAACGCAGGGGACGTGGGTTCAAACTCTGATCTGGGAAGATCCCACATGTCCCGCGTGGAGCAACTAAGCCCTCAAGACACAACTACGGAAGCCGTTGCATCCTGAGTCTGTCCTCTGCCGCAAGCAAAGCTGCCACCGCAGAGAGAAGCCCAAGCACCTCAACTAGAGAGCAGACCCTGCCCGCCGCAACTAGACAAAGGCCGTGCAGCAACGGAGACCCAGCACAGTCAACAAAGCAGAACACCTCCAGAACCCACCCTTGGCCTGCTGTCCTTGCTCTCAGCGACTCCTGCTCACTCTCCCACCTTTAACCCTGTTCCTGAGACCCCACCCCTCTTGGAGGCCCTGGATCCCCCACGGCTCTGCCTGCCACCACACCAGCACCTGTGCGGTCAAAGGTGAAGATGTCGCCCTCGCACTTGGCACTCTTGGGGGTGTTAGGCTCGGAGCTGCAGCTGGAGCGCCGCCTCATCTTGCGCTTGGGCGAGGTGGGGTCCTCGGGGGCCGAGTCCAGGTCTGTTCAGACAGAAGCAGGCTCAGTGGCCATGCTGAGGCCCCTGAGGGGCTTCATCTGTCCCCCACCTCCCTCGGGTGCCTGGTGCTTGCCTACCAGTGGAATTCTTCCTCTTCTTGCGGTAGGAGCCCAGGATAGCCCGGGGTGAGGTGGCCAGAGACTGCAAGGTGGGCGAGGGCAGCACCTCCTCAGGCCGGAACTCAGGCAGCTCGGCAAAGCGCTCTTCGAAGTCCACCTCTGACAGGACCCTGCTGGAGAGCAGGCAGGGTCACCTCCTCTGCCCCCGCCTGCAGCTGCCCCCTCTCCCAGCAACCCGCACGCTCCACCCGGTCCCCCAGCCCATGCTCACTTGTCCACAGAGTCAAAGGTCTTCTTCAGGGGCGGGGGCCGCACCTTCACCTTCTTGCCAGCACCAGCCGCCTCCTTGCGCTCGGGGGCGTCCCCGGCTGCCCTCCCACTGCCGCCCTCGTTGCTGCCGCTGCTGCTGCCAGGAGCTGGGGCTGGAGCCAGGGCCGGGCTGGGAGGGGTGGGGAGGCTCCCCCCGGCTCTCCAGGCCCAGCCCGGGGACACGCCAGTCTGAAGACGAGCTGGGGAATTTGCTGGCCTGGAGAGTGGGGTGGGGAAGGAGATGGAGAACACTGGGGTCAGACTCACCAGGGCAAGACCCAGAAACAGAGAGGGATCACAGAGATGGATGCTGACCGCCGAGATATAGAACTGTGGGCAGGACCCAGTCATGCAGACATACAAGCCCAGGGCCAGAGAAGAACCCACAAGGGCATGGTTCAGACGGGTAGAGGAAAGAGTGGTGGGACAGAAGGGCAGACAGGAGAGAGCAGCAGAGCCAAGCAGTGATGGCCACCCCCAGGCTGCTGGGCACTCACCATGGTCTCAGGGCCCTTGGTGCTGGTCTGCTCCTCGGCAGGTGGGGGCAGCGGGGGACTGCTCCGGGCTGTGGGAGTCCAGGTCTCAGGGGGCAGTGGAGGGGCTGGTGTTGCTGGCCGCCCCTCAAGCTCTGACTCGGACGCTGGGGGCTCACGGGCTGGGCCAGGCTCCAAGGGCTGCCGGGGTGCAGGGCCTGGCCGCCCAGGAGCACCAGCCTCGAAAGAGCCCACGGGAATGCTGGCAATGGCCGCCTTTACTTTCTGGGGGGCCTTAGGGGTGGGCCGCTGGGCCTTGGGGGCCACTAAACTGTAGGTCATGGAGCCTGCGGGTGTAGAGAATATTTGCTGAGCCAGGCTTGACAGGAACCCATCCCCTGGGTCCACCCAGTCAGCCCATCCTCACCTGGCCTGACACCCACCTGTGGCACTAGGGAAAGGGCTGGCGGGGGCCGGGGTAGCAGCAGTGGGTGCTGGTGGGCCCTTGGGCAGGATGGGGGCAGCAGGTGGGGTGGTGCTGGTGGCCACAGTGTAGACCAGGCCTGGGGGAGCCTGGGATGGCTGGGCCAGGGGTGCTGAGGAGGTGGGTACGGGGCTGCCGGGGTAAAATGCTGTGATGACGGGACCACTGGCGGCTGCGCAGGTGGGAGGCAGCTGGGGGCTGGGCACGGGCGACACGCCCACCTGGCCAGGAGCCAGCAGTGGGGCTTGGCCTGTGGAGAGAGAGACGGCAGAGGCAGGGGACCAAGTTAGGGCTCAGGCTGCCTCGGCCCCACCCGTGGTCCCCAGATGCCAGCCAGGCCCACTCCTCACCTGAAAGCAGGGGCTGCACGAAGGCGGGGCCACTGGGCCCCAGCGAGGTGAAGCCAAGGGCAACCGAGCTCGTGGGTCCATACGAAGTGACTGTTCCAGGCTGACTGGACGCAGGACTGGTGCCCAGGGGCAGCGCGTGCCCACCTGCTGACTGCACATAGGTGATTCTGCCATAGGGAGAGGCAAGGGGAAGGCGTGAGGAGAGCCGGCCCCCCTGAAAACCCTCCCCTGCGCTGACTCCCAGATGAGGGCTCAACTGCTGTACCTGGTGGAGGAGGGCAGCAGGACCTTCTGAGGCTGCGAGGCAGGGCCAGGGAGTGGGGCCGGGCTGAGGGGCGGCACCAGGCCGCTGGGTGTGCTCACAGGCACCGGAGTCAGCTGGATGATCTGCGGGCAAGGGAACCACAGGTGGAGCTGAGCTGGGGCCCCAGAGTGAGGCAAGGGAGGCCTGAGACCTTGGAGGCTGGATCTCAGCAAAGACTTGGAAGGGAGACATCGGGCTGGGGCCAGGGAGGATGAAATCAAGGAAAAGAAGACAGCGAGAGGCTGGAGACACAGAGAAGGGATAAGGGATAAACAATGAGGGCAGAATCAAGATGCTCAGAGACATCAAGCCAGACAGTGAGACAGAGGCCCAGACACCAAAGGGGAGAAAAGGAAGAGAGCGAACAACAGGCAGACACAAAAGCCAAGGGACGCAGAGACCAACGCCCAGAAGGGAGGAGCAAGGGGCCACCACCGAGGTGCCCTTACCTTGCTGGGTGGCTGAGCACCATTCTGCACAGGTACTGAGAAGGGCGGGCTCACCAGGGGCAGTGGCTGGCCGGCCCCGCCTCCCCGCACTGACATGCTAGGAGTGGCCAAGGGCACGAGTACCTTCCCGGGCAGCAGCTGGGCTGAGCCACCTGGGGGCGGGGCCTGCACAGGAGACACGGACTGGGCTGCAAGTTAAGAGACAGGAGAGCAGGTGGTCACACAGGAACGGAGGTAGCTGGGGGCCCGCTCCTCATGCTGCCCAGCCCGGGCCTCACCTTTGGGGGGCGGGGCGGAGGGTACGGACTGTAGGATGGGGATGCCAGGAGTGGGTGCGGTGGCAGCCAGGACTTTGCCGTTGGTGGAGGTGCCCGGCGGGAGGGTGAAACGGATGCTGGTGGTGGGGGCAGGGCCGCCGGGCGCCGCTGCCTTGGTCCCAGGGGCTGGTGCCACTTGCAGTTGCTGGGGCAGCGTGGGCAGAATGTACTGCACCTGGGTGATGCCCCCAGCCTTGCCCAGGGGACCCGGCTGCAAGATGCCCAGGGGCATTGGCCCATTGGGGCCACTCCCAGCACTGGCCCCTGAGCCTGCAGCCGCCCCACTGCCAGGGCCCCCCTGGGCAATGAACTGGACAGCAGGTGGCGCTGGGGCCCCGTAGCCTGGGGTGCCCACCAGCAAGTTGGTAACAGTGGCCGGCGCCTTCCCCACAGTGCCCAGAAGGGGCCCAGCCACCAAGTGTGGGGCCGTGGAGGTGGCAGCTCCTGACTTCTTGTCCGAATACACTAAGCTGACGCCCAGCGGGGAGCCCCCCAGTGCCCGGGACCCAGTGACCGCCTCAGTCCTGGCACCAGCTGTGTCACCAGGAGACGCTTCGGCCCGGCTGGGAGCAGGGAAAGGCTTGGAGGCGATGGGCACCGGAGTGCTGCTGACAGGCCGCACCACGTTGGTGACCATGGTGGCAGCCGGGCGGGACAGGGGGGTTGCTGGGGCCCCGTAGGCCAGCGAGGGCGCTGGGGCTGAGGGCACGCGAGCTCCGCTGCCCTCCCGTTCCTCCTTGTTTGAGGGCAGGACCAGTGTCTGCAGGACGCCTCCTCCCCCGCTGGGAGGCGCCGCGATGACTGAGGGGCCTGGTGGCTCCAGGCCGCCCATGCTTTCAGGTCTCTTGCGTCGGAAGGTGGCAGGATCCGTGGGGAGAAACCGGGTGGCCTTAGAAGGCGTTGCTGGGCCCCCAGTTCCAGGGGGTGGGGGACGGAGGGGGCCTGTGGTGCTGCCCTGACCTGACTCCTGGGCCTTGAAGGTCCCTGAGCCCAGTGGGAAGGAGGTGGTGGCTGAGGAGGAGGAGGCAGCAGGCGAGGATGTGGAGGAGGTGGGCCCGTAGCCTTTGCCGAAGCCTGCAGGTGGATCTGGGGGCCCTGGAGGCTCAGGGTCCAGCGACGGACGGCAGTGAGTAAAGGAGGAACGGATCACAGGCGAGAACACCTTCCGGCCAAAGCCCTGAGTGGAAGAAAAAGGAGACACAAGCATGTCAGGGGAGCCTGGATACCCACACCCTGCCCATCCCCATTTCCACGTCCTGCCTGGCAGCCAGGCCAGTTGAAGGCCTCCACTCATCCAGGCTAAGACGCCCATGGGGCAAACAGCTCACCCTCTCTGGGCCTTAATCTCCCCACTTCTTGACACACACAAAAGGAACATTCTCCCACCCAAGACACGTGGACCAGACAACAGCAAGTCCCAAGCCCTCACCTTGCTGCCCTCCGGGTCCTCCCCAGAGCTGTCTCCACTCTCGCTGTCAGTCACCCGCTCCTTGCACTTGAGGTCAATGTCAGTGGTGCCGAAGCCGTCGTCAGCTGAGGGAGCAGACGCGACAGTGTTGGCAAAGGGCTGGGCGTGGGGCTGCCCAGAATGGAGGGTCTGAAGCCTGCCTCTGGCCTCAGCTCTGCCCTGTGTTGGCTAAATGTTGTCCGGGAATGCTGTCCCTCAGCCCAGGTGTGCCCACCTGCCTGCGGCCAGACCCTGAGAGCAGGGAACGGCACCTGATCCTACGCCCCAGTGGCCCGGCCACGCTGCTGTCCTCAGGCTTCCTGTCTGGCCTACAGCTTTTTTTTTTTTTTTTTAACATTTATTCATTTGGCTGCACTGGGTCTCAGTCACGACACTTGGGATCTAGTTCCCTGACCAGGGATCAAACCTGGACCCCCTGCATTGGGAGCATGGAGTCTTAGCCACTGGATCACCAGGAAGTCCCTGACCTGGGGCTTCTCGAGGGCAGGGCTGGACTACCTCGGTAGGGCCTGAACTGAACAGACCCAGGATCACAAACAAACAGGGAAGGGAAAAAAAAGGGGCCTAAGGACCTGAGCCAAATCTCCAACTACTTTCCCAACCTGAGCCTGCTGCTCCCCAGCTAGGACTCTAGGTCCTGAGACAGCTTACCAATGACATCGTCGTCCCCCTCCTCCTCGCAGATGACCATGCGTTCCTCATCACTGGTCATGTCCTCACTGGCTGCACGCTGGGAGCGGGAGGCCCGGGTGGGGAGCAGTGGGGGCCGTCCACTGGCTGCCAGGGTGCCTCCCTCCCCGGGCGCCGCAAAGGGGCCTGGAGTCCCATACTGGGTGGAGGGCTTTGGGCCAGCATAGGACGCAGGGCCAGACACCATCTGCAGGGCAAGTGCAGGGAGAGTTCAGCCAGGGAAGTCACCTCCCTCCCTGCCCATTGCCCCTACCCCTGCAGCCTGCCCTCCAGACCTGAGTCAGTTCCTGCAACGCCTGGCTGTCTACCTCCCCACCATCCAGGCTGTGGACCCCGCTGTGGGAGAAGGCACGGGGCCGGGCCGAGCCAGGTCCCCCGACAGCGTGCAGACGCTCTGCCCCACAGGAGCCGCTCCCTGGAGCCTTGGTGTCTGAGCTCAAGAGTGTCTGGGCCGTGACAGACAGGAGCTCTGAAGACACTGCAGGGCGGGAAAAAGACAGGATTACAGTCAGGAAGCCTGCTTCTAGACACTGGGTGGAAGCAGGTGGGACTTCTTGGGCCACCAGGCAGAAGAGAGGCACCACCCACCAGCCCAGCATTTCCCACTACTTCCTGTCCCCTGGGGTTTCGAGGAATGAGCCCACTGCTCCCTGGGAGGCAGCCCTTCTGAGGGAAGAAACCTGGAGACAGGTACGTGCAGCACTGCTTAACCGACAGCCACTGGACTGTCTGAGCCTCTGTTCCCTGGTCTCAGAGCAAAAGGAACATCCCTAGCAGGGCTGTGGCCCAGAACCCAAGGGATCTCCAGAAAAGCACCTCAGGGCAGTGTACTCTATAAACACCTTCCGTCAGTAGCAGTAGCCAACAAGGGCCTTTTCTGACTGTGGCCCTGAGAGCCAACATGCTGGGGTTTAAATTCAGACTCGGCCACTTCCTAGTTTTTTGTGATTTCAAATAAGTGATTCTACCTCTCTGAGCCTCAGTTTCCTCATCTGGAAAACGGGCTTTGGTTTTGAATGCTAGATATTATGCTCTAAGAAGTGCCTATCACATAGTAAATGCTCAGTAAATGACACTTGATGATGAGATTTCTGTTCGGATGTGTTACCTCCCTGGACCTCCTGACTCCTGCACCACAGCTCAGTGTCAGGGCCTTTGCGGCGAGGGGCTCAAAAGGAATGAAGCCGAAAGGAGCTTCTGGGGAAGCAGGCTGAGCAAGCGAAGGGGAGATTGGTGGCCCACAGGAGGGAAGAGGCCAGAGGGGCTCACTGACCTCCGGGGGGCAGCAGCAGTGCCTGTCTCTGACATGCTCCGCTCCCTCGGCTCCTTGTGCCCTCCTGCCAGACCCAGGCTAGTGGGCTTGGCCTCTGAGCTGGACTTCTTCCGGTCCTTGTTGCACCACTTCCAATCTGGGTGGGCCTTAAAGTGGGCCTCTTTCACCTAGCAGGAAAGGGCAGGGAGACCCTTCACTCATCCACCCGACAGGAAGAAGCTGAGGAGCCGAGAGGTGGCGGAGTTACCTGGAAAGCCAGGTCATGGTACTTCTGCTTCTCCTTGGGCCCCAGAGCGTACCACCACTCGCCCAGGATCTTACTGACAGTCCGGTTGTCCTGGTTGGGGTGGCGCTGGTGGACCAGGGCCCGGTGCCGCTTGCTGAAGATCATGAAGGCATTCATGGGCCGCCGGATATGGTCCTTCTCCCGCTGCAGAAGACACCGGCCCGTAAGGGATTGTTAGAACCCAGAGGATGGGTTCGGTGGCCTCAGGGTGAGCTGGGGACGGATGGGTGGAGATGAGACACCTTGTTGGGGCTGCGTCCATCCTTCTCTGAAGAGGAGTCTCGTTCCTTGGGCAGGGCGCTGAGGGACTGGGTCCGGCGTTTCCCAGGCGGCAGGGGCAACTGGATCTCAGGAGACATGATGGAGAGGAAGCTATGGGGAATGAAATGTGATGGAGACAGAGCAGCAGGGACAGGGAGAACTGAGTCTCCGGCCACGCCCCCTCCTCCCTGGTCCCAGGCCTCAGGGTACTCACGCATCGTCGTGGTCACTCTCTGTCTCGCTGTCCAGCCGCGGCTCTCCTGGCGGTCCAGGGGCCTCCTCCTCCGTGGTGGGAGGGGGGCCCTTCCCAGGTTCCACCACCCCCAAAGTGTGGGGGGGTCCGGGCCCTGGACTCTCAGGGCATGTGGCTCCAGGGGGCCGCCCCGGGTCAACATTCCCTGTCCCGCCTGGTGGCTGCTCGTGAGCAACGGCCGCCGACTCAGCAGGTTCTGGGGGAAGAGCGGCGGGCGAGTCAGAGGGCTCTGGGGCCATCCCGACTCCATCCCCAGGCCTCCCCACGGCCCCTCGCCCCTCACCTTTGCTCTGGTTGGAGGCCACGGGGTGGCTGGCAGGTTGCTGGGCCTCACTTGGCTGTACAGAGGGGTCAGGCTGGCTGGGGGCCAGGAAGGGGACTAAGGAGTGCCAGGGGAACACGGCCACAGAGCGAGGTTCCACATTTGTCCACACTGTGGGGAAGGAGTCAGCTGAGTTGTGCGGCAGGAGAGCCGGGCCTTGACAACCCCCTCCACCCAAAGCAAGCTCTTTTCCACCCTGGACAAGGCACCGCCCCCTCTTCTTTACACCCTCTTCCCCCATCCCAGAGCGCCCTGGGCTCGGGCGTGCGACATCACTCAGGAAGAGCTCCTTGCTGACAGATTTCTAGATTTATAAGAACAAAAACAGAAGCAGGGAAAGAGTCCTCAGACCCCACGCCCTCCCCCACCTCCACCTCCACCAGCCTTGCCACCAGGGACCAGGCCAGAGGCACGACTGGCTCCTGTCACAAACCAGGCCATGTCTGCTTGCCATCTTACTCTCTGAAGACCTTAGCGAGGCTGGAGACTCTCCCCCAGTCGCACCCATTCCCGTCACCACGCCTCATCCGACAGAGCCCCTCACCTTGGCCCCACATTCCCTTTCTCTTTTCTTGAAGCAGATGGTCCAACCTCCTCTCCCACTCCTCCTTCCCTCCTCTCCCCACTACCCACAGGGCATGGGATCTCAGGCCTTTCTCCTTGCCTCCCTCCCCCTACCACAGACCCCAGGGACCCAGACCTGCCCTTCCCAGGCTGGGCACTGGTGGCTCCAGCATCCTTCTCTTTTCTCCTCAGAGAAAAGTCTACTAATTGTGAACAGGCCTCCCCACCTCACTTGAAACTCCTGTGCTTCCCTCCAGTATAGAGGCCAGCCTTCCTGCCCAGAAAGATGGGAGGGTGTGGTAAGCTCCTCAGAAGAAAAGGCAGGGACAATAGAGCAGACAAGAGAATTGTGGCGAGACCCTGCCCAGGCAAGGCAACAGTGCCAGGTGTTTCCTTCAGAATATGCACAGGAAGGTACCTCCCGCACCAGGGGCCAACCTTCTGTTCCAGGAGCTAGGTGATAAGAGAGCCAGCCGGAGGCTGCGGCCCACCCCTGGCTGGACTCCTGGGGCTGGCCCAGACTGGGAGTGGGTCTCCTCCTCGTTGCCAGCTCACTGGAGGAAGTGGAACCCACAGACAAGGCCCCTGCTAGGGGAAGACCATGAAGACAGGAGGAAAACGCCCTAGCCCCGGTCCCCATCACTCCAGGCTCCCCCTGATCTAGATCAATTTGACCTCAGCTGACCCCCCCAACCAATGCCTTTGGAAGGTTAGCCTCCTGGAGCCCCTATGGGAGACACTGGCCTCAAGACCTGCTTCTGTGAGATGCTACCAAAACAAGAAGTAGACATCAATGCAACAGGAGAAGGACAAAGAAGCCAACACTGGAGAGGACTCTAGACACTATGAAAATCCCATCCCTACCACTGGGGCACTGGAGCCCCACAAGCCTGCTGGGCCTTCAAACCCACAAAAGCCTTTAGAGACCTGGACAGGTCCCTCTCTTCACAAAGATCTTGCCTCCTGATCTTCTGCTGGATGAGAAAGAAGAGGCCCAGCAGACAATGGGAGGACCTTCCTTTGGTCCTGTCCCTCCTGAACTCCTCCCCAGCGCACTACCCTCCAGGTTCCTAGGTCTCACCCTCTCTCTCTCTGAAGAGCACACCACAAACACATCACTCTTGAGCAGACAGTGCCTCACTCACAAACCCAAGACCTGTCCTTAGCCCACTTCTCAATCACAGTCCCCAGCGCCTCCCCACTCTGTTTCACACCTGGAACCAGGTCTCATGCTGCTACGATTCTAACCCATGCTCCGGATCAAGGTACTCTGCACCCTTCACCTCCTATGACAACATACCTGTTCCACCCCGCACCTAAACCCCAGAGCTGTCCCCAGCTACGCCCCACTCTGCACTCTTATCACTCTGCTACACTCCCACCTGCCGTCACTAACCACTTGGCCCAGCCGAGCTCTGTAACTTTCCCCTCTACTCTGCCGCCACCGTTCTTACTGTAACCCCATCACCATTACTCTGCACTCAGCACCCCGACATCTCGACCCCTGCAGTCCCAGACGCTACTGACCGAACATGCCGAGGCCACGGGAGGCCGCGCCGGACGCGGGCACCAGGGGCCTGTGGGCTGAGTACATGGTCCGGCGCGGGGGGGCCCGGCCGGGGCTCGCGCCTCCTCAGCGGCCGTCGCCGTTCCGCCCGCCGCCGGCTCCTCGGCCGCCGCCACTCGGGCCCGGGGGGAGCTGGAGGCCGTTGCCACATGCCCCCCCCAACGCCGCCCCCCTCCGGCCGCCCCACGCGGAGGGGGGGTCCCCCTCTGCCGGGCGCGCCTGCGCACAACGCCGCCTGCCTCCCGCCGCCCGGGGGGCGGGGGGAGGTCAGAGCGCGCCGGCCCCGCCCCGCCCCCCGGCGCGCGCGGGGGCCGTCACGGGGCGCGCGGCACGGGGGCCATCGGCGCCGCCCCCTCCTTCTCCCTCCTCCCGCGCGGAGCCGGGCGGGCGGGCGGGGCAGGTGGGGCGGGGCGCGGCGCGCGTGCGCGGGGGCGGCCCCCTCCCTTCCCCGTTCGCTGGCTCGCTCCCTCCCTCCCTCGCAGCTCCGGCGGGTAACGGCTCTGGCCCCGCGCGCCCCGGCTGCCGGCACCGCGCCCCGCCTTTCCGGGCCTGGGGCCCGCGGCTCAGCGCGGGGTCGGCCTCCGGCCCCGGGCGGGCAGACGGACGAGCGTGCGTGCGTCCGTGCGCTCCGAGCGAGCCCCGCGCCGAACCACCGCCGCCTCCCCCGCCCCGCCACTACTACGCGCTCCCCCTCCCCCCGCCGCACCTCCCCCCGCCCCTTCCCCGCTTCCCCCGCGGCCTTCCGCGCAAGCCCGGCCCACCGCGCGCGAATCCATTGGCTGCCGCCGCCGCGCGCGGGTCAGGCCCCGCCGCGCCCGCCCCCATTGGCCGCCCCGGGGGAACGTCAGTCATATGCAAATAGTGGCAGGGCGGGGCGGGCTCCGGTTGGACCCAAGCCGGCCCGGGGCGGGACCGCGGGAGGAGGGCGGCAGGGAGGGCGCACTGCAGTAAAGGCACCGAGCCAGGGGGGCGGTTCGGGGCGCCGTGCTGCAGAGGCCCGGGGCTGTGGGTGGTACTTGTGTGTGTCCAGTCCGCGCGAGGAACACGCTCACGCGCGGCTCGGCCCACCTCCCTCACGCCCACCTGGGGCGCGCATGGCCCCGCAAGGCAGACGAACTGCGTGTAGGGTTGGGCCAGCCACCCCTGAGCCCTCAACAACTCTCACAACAGCAGTCAAAAACTCAAACACACAGACACACACTCTTAGACAGGCTTTCCTACCACACCCTTTACCTTATACACAGCCCAGGGTCATATGTACCCTCCCTCTTACACTCTCACACGAAGTCACACACCTAAAACACTTCCTCACATAATGTACTACCTCCCATAAGAACCGTCCATCATGCCCCACCCACAGTCACACTCGTTCTCACCCATCCTCTTCACATCACCCATTTCATCCATGCCCTGTCATACATGCTTCATCAAAGCATATCCTCCAAACACATCCCTGTGAATCATCATACAAACACACGACATATTAAACTGGCAAAATTTTATCCTACACCTCATCACAATCACTGTTTATCCACTGCACACACCCTATGTCCCTCTAACACAACCAACACTTGTGGCCTTCCTGGCACTCCCAACCCCAACACAGGTAACTCTCAGAAGTGCCATCATACTGACCCCACACACTATGTAAACTTACCCCAGTGAGCACTACTTCAGTACCCTGGCACATCAGGTATACAAAGTGCCATGGCTGTTCACCATCATTGAGCAACCCTACCTGACACTTAGCGGCCACCTGGGACCCTCCACCTCACAGTGTAAGGCAGGAGGCCACCACTCTAGGTTGTGAGTCACTCTTTTCAGAAGAAGGAAGATGGTAAACTACCACTGGGGCTGCTCCGTTTGGGGAGCTTGTATGTATGACCCTGTGCGTTGACTCCTCACAATCACTAGGGAAGTACACTTTATTATGCCCATTGTTCAGATGAGAAAGTGAGGATCAGAGAAACAATAAATGGTGCAAGATCATGCAGTTGGGACATAACAGCCCAGCACTCCAACTCAAGTGCTCTTTCCGCTACTGAAAATTCAACCTCAGGGTGGACACAGACAATCCAAAGGTCTGGGAATATGTTCAAAGATTCGGAGAGACTGATGAACTATAGAAAAGTCAGAGGGTACACAAAGAGTTATAGACAAGGTCTGGGCCTACCAGGCAGAGAGGCAGTGGCCTTGGATCACGCAAGGGGGCCCTGAGGTCACATCCTGTGAAGGCAGAGGCCTGGGGTCACAACTGGGCAGGTCAAGACTGCACAGGCTCAGATGGACTGAGACTGAGCTCCTACACAGAGTGGGATCAGTGACAGGCACAAACTCTTCCCAGCCTTCTGCACCTACAAAGATGAAGGCATGGAGAGGGGGCAAAAACCAGGTAACCTGAGCCCAGAGGGAAAGGGGAGGTCTGTAGCCCTCTGACCTCCAGTGACTGCAGGGCCAGACTCTTGGCTGTGAGCCTGGAGAGACCAACAGAGGGACTATTAGGTGACCACCCCCTCCTCCCTATGCAGCCCCAGACTCAGACCCTCCATTACCTCACTGCCCCAGGGACTGCAATGTGAAGCAGAAATCAAGGCTGAAATCAATGTGGCCTGCTCTATCTCCCCATGGCTGCCCCCTCCTCTCCCCACCGGTGAGTCACCTCCTGGCAAGTTAACCCCTTCCCCACTGCAATGCAGCTCAGGGACTGAGCTCAGAGGAATCCTGCCCCCAGTACCCCCACTTCTGCTGCCTGAGAAAAGGAGCTAAGCCTGGCACAGGAGGGAAAGAGGGCCCCAGACATCTGGGAGGGTTGCACATCTGGTAGAAGGCAGTGCCCACAGAGGAGGGATGGGAAGAGGCCCCTTACAGGGTAGGGGACAGCCAAGTGGGGGCCCAGCCTAGCAGGGAGGGGCCGGAATCCGGGCGGGAAGGGCCCCCCTGCCCCGGGCACTGGGCCAGCCCTATACTTAGTTTCCATTGTTTGGAATGGAGGAACCCTGGGTGGGGGTGATTAGTAGAGAAGAGGGAGCAGTTCCGTGTCTTCAGCCATCCCCAACTCTAATTGGGGCCTCCCTGGTTGGAAAATGCTGAGGAGGTTCCCCAAACCAGGGCCTCAGCCCCATCTGAGAGGGAGTGCTTCACCACCCTTCACTCAGAGCAGGTAATGGGCAGAACCACAGTGCAGCTCACCCCTGCACTACCCCATAACCAACTCCACAAGAGGTTTGGCCTCAAACAATCCCCAGGGCATCACCCCACCCCAGCCTGGGGACCAGGAGCCCAGACAGAGACAGCAACTGCCACCCAGGGTGGCACAGGCTGAGGCCTGCCCAGAGCCCTGGGGCGCACAGCCAGGGATGCTGACAGACTGAGGGACAGGCAGACATGCCCTGAACTCGCGGGCCCCCGTTTATTGAGCCCGAGAGGCACCGCGCCCCTGCCGCCTGCGGCTCCCCACCCTGCTCTCCAGGCCCGGGTCCCCGCCTCGGCTCACCACCCCAGTGTCCCCAGCTCCCCTCACCCGCTCTCCACATACACACCCACCCACCCACCCCGGGCGGAGTCGGCGACGGCCAGGGTTGCCTGGGGAACGAGCCCAGGATTGGGCTGGTGCTGCTCGGGAGGGATGGGGGCCTAAAAATAGCGCCGGGGTGAGTCAGTGTGAGTGGGGCTGGGGTAGGCAGGGGGACCAGAAGGGAAAGAGAGGCAAGTGAGAGGTGTGGGGGAGGCTCCCCAGGGATTGGGAGATGGGCGGGATAGGATGGAGGGAGGGATGTGGATTTGGGGGTAGAAAAAAGGAGTCAAGGGGGAGTGTACACGCGCCGAGGCTGAAAGGGCTGGTCCGCGCGGGCTGAGGGAGGCGCCACTGCCTGGGCGGAGGAGGGGGCGCCGCCCTGCGTTCTCCTCCCCAACCCCGCGCTCACGAGATTTTCCACTCGCCGCCTGGCCCCCAGCCAGCCCTTGGCGGGCCCCACAAAGCCGCTTTGTGCTGGGAGGGCGGGCGGGCGCCCGGCCGGCCTGACACCCACGCGGGCCGCGGCGGGGCGCGGGCCAGCTGGCACCCGAACTGTCTGCTGGGGGGGAGGGTCCCCACCCAGCCCGAGAACGCGGCCGCGCAAGGGTTAATGGCGCAGGGGCGGGGGAGCAGATCTCGACCAATCGGCGTCGGCGGGAGCGACAGCAACCAATGGGAAGACCCGAGGCCAAACGCCACGGGCCTACCCCCTAGGGCGCGGGAATGGGCGCGGCCCTCACTGGGTGCAGGTCTGGATCCACAAAGCCCCCGATGCACCCTCTTTCCCTGGCTGCTTCGCATGAAACAGGCTCAGAAGGGGGTAGGATCTTGCAGTCAGGAGGTGGCACGATCAAGATTTGAGCCCCGGTCTGCCTGGCTTCACGATTAGCTTTTCCACCGAAATGGGGAGACGGGGGTTCCCTGGTCCAGGCCCCCAAGCGGAGCGGGAACAGGGAACCGGGTGCGGGCGGAGGCGGCGGCGCGGCAGGCGAGGGTCCAGCCGCCTGCGGTGCAGCCGCTGCCGCCGGCGGTAATGGGAGCCAGACGCCGTCGCCGCCGCTAATGCGCCTCCCTCCCTGCCACTAATGGAGCCATTAATGCCTGGGCGCCGGGGGCTGCGGGCCACACACCACCGCGGCGTTGCGCATGCGCGAGCCAGCAACTCCCAGCTACCCGCCGCCACCAGGAGGCAGCCTGACCCCTTGCAGTGCCTGGCGCTCGGGGCTCTTCCAAGAAATCTCCAAGACTCACTCCTGCTACCTCAAAAGAGCCTCTTCTCTCCTCTCTCCTGTAATTCACCCTCTTCTTCCCAGGCTAGGTCTCCTTCCTATACAGGGATCTTGGACAGCCTGATCCAACCCTTTCCCTCTGCTCTGAACCGTTTCTAGGCTCTTCACGGGGCTGACACTCAAGTGTGGCTCGGCTGTACCTGTCTTCCTTGGCACCCTTCTGCCAAGCCTAGGCCCCATGTCAGCTCCAGCCTCAACTGGCCACTTCAAGGCCACGCACTTTCACCCCTCCTGGCCTTTGCTCCTGTGGCTGCCTATGCCTGGATGGACCTTCTCTTCTACTTCCTGAAATCCACTCATTCTTCCTGTTTTAGCTCCAATGTCACCTCCAGTGAGAAGCCTACCTGAACCTCCCTCATCACCTCATTTATTAAGCCAGAGTTGCCTCTCTCCTCTGCCCTCCCCTGGCTCTGGGCCTCCCTCTGCTCATCCTTGCCTGTGCCTGCATCCACATATGCCTTTCCCACCTACTTTACCCCGGGGCTGCTCAGCCTGGGCCGGGGAGAGAGGTGAGGAGGGACTTCTGGTGGGAGAGAGTGGGGTTATTGTTTGAGACAAAACAGAAATTCTGGTTGGGCAGAGTCTGGATCTATGGAGTCAGGAGGATTTCCCCACTCCCACCCCGCCACCTCCCTGGCTCTTCTTGGGGGCCTCATTTTCCCAACGCACCCAAGCACAGTAGGTAGATACTGCTTGTACTGCTTGGTCTCTGAGATTCTGCCTGTTGGGATGGACTACTCGTGGGACTCAGTTAAATGGAGCTGGCACCAACCAAAGTGTCTTCTGAAAGGTGATGGGGGTGGGGGTGGTAGGGGTGATCCGGGTCATGCCTTCAAGCAGGTGGGTGGACAGAAGAACTGCTTTCCTGCTGCTCCCCCACAGCCGGATCTCCTAGCTTGGCCCCCAAAGCCCCCGCCTTCCTGCCTGTCTTGGGAACAGGTGCTTGGGTGTTAATGGGTCTGTAGGATAGTTCTCGACAACTCTCAGCAACTTTCAGGACAGGAGTGGACATTTAATTTGTCAAGGACCAAGAAGGTGCCTTCAGGCCTAGACATTACTCCAACACTCCCCTAAGAGGGAGCAAGAGACCTGGTGCTTAGCAACTCTCCAATGACTTGGAGGAACAGAGTTCTTGATGTGCAGAGTGGTAGTGGGGACTAGGATAGGGAAAGCAGGTCTGTCTAAAGAATGGGAGAAGGAGGACCAGAGAGTAGGCCAAGGCTGGACCAGAGACAGAATCCCACGATTGGGGCGGGGTGCAGGGGCGGGGCAGAAGAGAAAGAGGGTGAAATGAAAGCTCCAACAAGAACTGATATCTAAGGAGGTACAAACCAGGAAAGCCATAGAGAGAGACTCAGGCGCAGAAATGGAGACCTGGGCAGAGACAGACATAGGCACCCAAGGGAGAGACAGATACACAGTGGCTCAAACAGGCAGATGGGAAGACAGGCCCAGGAGAAGGGGCACTGCCTGTCAATACGGGGAACCCGCAGAAGCCAGGAGCTGGAAGGCAGGCCATGCCAAGTACGAGGCTGAGACATCTGGCCTCCTAGGCCAGGGCTGTAGGCCCTGGGGCGGCTTCCTCTCAGGAGGAGCAGGCGGGAAGAGTCAGAGGGAGGTGGCCCGATGGCAGCTGGCTGGCCCAGCCATGCACAGAATGCGGAGAATGCCGGCCCGCCTGCTCCAGCAAGTCCCCCAGCGGAAGCAAATGCCTGGCGGGGGGCAGAAGCAGGCAGGCTGCCCTGGGCCACCCCCTCACACCTGCTGCCCTGACGGAGGGTCAGGCCCTGGCATGGACGGGCCAAAGGGTGATAGCTTCACCGTGCCCCTGGGCACGGACTGCCCTGTCTGGGCCTCAAGACAGAGAAAGCCCCAAGGTGCCTACCTCCCAAGGCTTTAGGGAGGCCTCTGAGAGAAGAACAAAAGGGCCCATTGGCTGGGAACCTGAGGGCAGCCTGGATACCTCAGCATGGGTGTAGTCAGGGAGGCGTGGCTCAGAACCGCCAGGACAGGCACTGGACAAGTTCTGACGATCAGGTGGCTTCCAGCAAGGGGCCTCCCCCTCCCTGAACCTCAGTCCCCCTCCTGCTACCGACTACAGGACTGGAAACTGGTAATCCCTATTTCATAGAGTCAGGAACTTTCAACCAGACAGCCCCATCCCTGAGGCTGGGCAGTGGTATATACTCAATAAAGCGGGCTACTGTTATTGTTATCGGTATCATTACTGAGAGTAACAGGCTCTGGCGCCAAACAGTCTGGGTTCAAATCCTGGCTCTCCCTGTTCCTAGCTGGGTGACCACGGGCAAGTCACTCTGCCTCTGGGACTGCAGTTTCCTCCTCTGTCCAGTGGAACTAATGGTCCTGCTGAGCTCTTGGGGTGTGATCACGACTCAGTGAGTAAAGGTGCACTGAGCACTTACTGAGCAGTGTGCCAGGCACATGCATGGGTGGTACTCAATAAAGCATTATTATTCTTACTTCTGGTAGCAAGGGTCCTGTGCTCTAGATCGAGAGATCTGATTCAAGACACAGTCCTGCCCATCCCTGGCTGGGTGATCTCCATCAGGTGACCTCCACCACCTTCTGTCAGGGCCTCACTTTTCCTCATCTGGAAAATGGTAGCAGGAACCCTGCCAGACCACCCTGCTGGGCCTCAGGTCACCCTCCCCATGCAGCTGCAGTGAGGGTCATGACCCAGTGGTGCTATATGTGAAGACAGTGTCAGGGGGCTGCAGGCATGTGGAGGTGGGAGGCTGAAGGGAATGGTTACAGAGTCCTTCTGCTTCAGTGTCTTCATCTGCCTAAGGACAGAAATCCCTGCTGTGCCCACTTTGTGGAATTTTGCTCATATCAGCTACAAAATAACAAATGTAACAAATGTTAGGGGCCAGCAAAAAACACCTCAGTAAATGAGCATGAGGGGAAAGCCCTGTCCCTGTGCCCTCCACCCTGGGTCTGGGCTACAGCTGAGTGAGGGCAGGGCCTGGGCTCCTTCCTACATTAGTCTTCGTTCCAGCCCAACACACAGCGGCTCCTACCAAGATCCACAGGTCCACCACCTCCTTCCCTGGGCTCAGGGGCTGGAACTCACCCTATATGGTACAACCCTCCAGAGTTCCCTAGTGCCTTCAAGTCTTAGAAGGACCTTCTATGATCTGACTTTGATGTGCTGCTCACCTATGCAGCCCCACATCCCAACACTCACCCACGGTCTAGAGCCCTTGACTTTGCAGATTCAACTTCCTTTAAACTTTGGCTCTTGCCTCAAGGCCTTTACACAAACTCTTCCCTCTACCTGACAGTCCTCCTGCCAGCCTTGCCAGGCTCCCTTCTGCACACCCTTCAGGCCTCAATTTAGAGAGCTTTCCTGGTGGCTTAGACGGTTAAGAATCCACCTGCAATGCAGGAGATCTGGGGGTTCAATCCCTGGGTTGGGAAGATTCCCTGGAGAAGAGAATGGCTACCCACTCCAGTATTCTTGCCTGGAGAATCCCATGGATAGAGAGGAGCCTGGCAGGCTATAGTACATGGGGTAGCAAAGAGTTGGACATAATTAAGCGACTGAGCATGCACTCACGGCCCCTTCTCCAAGAAGTCCTCCCTGACCACCCCAGCCCTGACCACGCTGGACAGCCACTATCTGGGGACAGATCTGTCTACTCCAGGAACCATGAGCCCTTTGAGGATGGGGCTGTGTCCTTAGCATCAACCAGCACAAGGCCAGGCACAGAGGGGGCCCTCAGTCAACAGTAAATGAATAGGTAAATAAGAAAAAGATGCTCGGGAAGGGGTGAGTGACGGGTTTGTCACCCTCCATGAAAGTTGCTCTGACAAGGCCCAGGCCAGATGGCTCTCCAGCCCCATCTCAGAAATGCCTCACCCCCTACCCCTGGCCTCAGCCCTCTAGCCACACCGGCTGTCCTCAGCTGTGCTCCTTCTGACCTCGGAGCCTTCCCATCAGCCTCCCAGGAGGTTCTTCTGTCCCAGGGTTAGATGTTCCAACTTCTCCTCCAACCCCTGGCCTACACGCCCTGTCCTGAGGGCAGCCAGACTAGGTTCACCTTGGGAAACATGCCTGCCACACCCCCCGGCTCCCCGCCAGGGCACTGACCACACCTGTGCTATTTACCAGGTACAGCAGCAAAGACTAGGTCTCCAGGCCTGGGCCTGCCACCACCTGGCAGAAGGACCCACTGGAGCCTCAGTCTTCCCATCTGTAACCAAGGACTGTGGCCAAGTGGTCATGAGCCAGCCAGCCTGGGTTTGAAGGCTGGCTCCGGGATTTACTAGCCACGTGACCCTGGGCAAGTAACTAACCTGACCTCAGTTTCCTCTTTTTTTTTTTTGGCTGCACCATGCAGCAGCTTACAGGATCTTAGCTCCCTGTAGGGAGATCAGACCAGGGTCCCCTGCAGTTAAAGCATGGATTCCCAGCTACTGGATTGTCGAGAAACTCCCGGTTTCCTCCATAGGAGCCTACTCACAGCAATATAGGAGCCTACTCACAGCAAGGTTCAGTATGCTGTGAGTGCTACGTTAAGGGGTGGGTGTGAGGTTAGGAGAGATAACCCACTTACAGTGCTTATCACAGTGATGCCCCTGTCAGTTCTCAGGCCATGAGAGTTGTCATCATGATTACCATCTCTGTTACCCCATCAGCTCTATGGGGGGTGGGGGGAGCGGGTGATGGCTTTGAGCCTGCACTCTCAGGAAAGTTCTGCTGACTGGTAGACCCCAACCAGGAGGCCTCTGGAAACACTGCACTGAGCCTTCAAAGTCCACATGCTCAGCCTGACACAGGAATTCCCATGGGAACTCATGTGCAGATGGGAGGCCAGCCTCCCCTTGAATGCCCCCTGGGGTGGGGAGCTCACCTCTCTCGAGAGCCACGTTGCCAGTCACCCAGTACAAAATGAGCCCTCACCCAGCCCCTCCAGCAAACCTCTTACCTGTCCCAGGCCGGCCCATGATGACTTCCTTTTTGGGGGCAGGATGGCTGGTATAGCTGCTGGGCACCAGGACAGGCAACAGAGCAGCAGGTGAGGGGTGGAAGGCCACCGGCTGGAAGGGTGAGGAAGCCAGGCCAAAGGTGGGCATCGGCTGGGCCACGGCAGTCGGCGCAGCTGGAGGCACAGTGATGGGTACGGGGGCTGGCAGAGGTGGGGGCAGGCCAGGCTTCCCACTGGCCACCCCTGGGGGCACCGGGGTCTCGCGGCAGCCCCGCCCAGGTCCCCCGGCCCGGGCCTCACTGCCAGTGCCCACCTCCCCGGGGAACTTGGAGGGCAGCGGCACGTCTGGGTTACGGACAATGACAGGTGAGTCCCGCTGCACGGCAGGCACCCGGCGCACGGAGGGCCCAGGGTCTGAGGTCAGGCCGGCAGGTGGGGGCAACAGCAGCAACGGTGAGGGCTGGCGGGAGCGGGAGAAGGGCACGGCAGGCGACACGGCTCGGAAGCCAGCCGGCGCGGAGGGTGCAGGTGTGTGGGACACCGAGTCCACGCCAGCGTCTAAGCTGTCACTCTTGGGGAAGTCTGGGGCCGCTCCTCCACCTGCTGCGCCGGGGGCCCCCAACGGCCCTGGGTGGGGCAGCAGTTCTGTCTTCCGTCGCCCAGGACTGATGGGCACAGTAAAGGTCAGGTTGGTCTGGAAGGTGGGGAGGATGCCAGAGGAATGGCGCTCTCGAGGGGCAGGTGGCGGCGGGTGAGGGCCCAGGTCTGGTGGCGTCAGCACGCCCGCCTTAGGGGTGCTGGCACTCAGGTGGCGGCTGCGGACAGCGGTACGCTGGATGACCGGCGAGGCGTTGATGGGGCTGAAGTTGGCGGGGCGGAAGCCGAAGAGCGGCGAGGGCGAGGGGGCGACGGGGCTGGCGAAAAGGGTGACTGCGTAGACACGGGGGAGAAGGAGGGTGTGCCCGAGCGAGAACTGCCCAAGGACACCAGCATCACCGCCGCTTCGCACTCGTCAAACTCAAAACGAGACAGGTCGGCGGGGGCCACCAGGCGTGGACGGGAGTCTCCGCGGGCTGCCACGCTGCTGGCCTCGCTGTCCCGCGACGTCTCATCCCCCCCAGTCGAACTCGGTGCTGCCCTCGCGGGCCGCCACGCCCGCCGGCCGCCCGGCCCCACCCGGGCCGCTGTCCGCCAGGCCCTCCATCTCCTTGGTTCGCATGGACAGGTGACGGGAGCAGTAGCCCCGCCGCTGTGACTCCTTCATGCAGCCGTCTCTCGAGCACAGCCGTCGCCACTGCTTGCCGTTGAACTTCTTTCGGATTCCGTTGGGCGTGCAGACCACGTCGCCCTTCTTGTACTTCTGCTGGGCCGCTGTCAGGGGTGTGCGGGCCCGGGCGGCCGGCGCAGCCCCCTTCTCCAGTGAGGCCACGCTGCTGCTCCGGCTGCCACCCTGGCTCCCCTCCTGGCACGGGGAGGGCTGCTCACCTGGGCGGCCTGGGCCTGCGAGGGCAGGGGACTTGGGTGGTGGTGACAGGAGCTGGGGCGGCAGTGGGAGCAGAGCTGGGGTGCCCAGGGCAGGTGGGTGCTTCTCCTCACCCTCCTCACAAGCCCCAAGGTTGCCACCGAAGCTGATCTTGGAGACCTCGGCGTCCTCAGGCTGCTTGGGGTCCAGGGCAGCAGGGCAGGGGGGCAGGGTGGCCCCGGGCTCGGCCTGCTCCTCCTCAGGGCCTGCCGGGGGCTTCCTTGGCAGGACTTCAGGCTCCCAGGGGGGCCGCAGCAAGCGGAGGCTGGAGCGGGCCACCCACACCGCCTCCTCGGGCTCCCGGTGTGGTGGCTGAGGCAGCTGCGGCAGGGCGGCTGGGCCCAGCTGGGAGCTGGGGCCAGGGCCAAAGCGGACTTTGTAGGCAGCGGGCTTGGTGGCCACCTCCACCACCACACCCTCCCGGTAGGCTGCCATGCCGGGCTCCACACAGGTACAGACCGCTGTGCCCACCGCCAGCGCCCCCGGTGGGGGCGTGGCATCCAGAACCACATCCACACCCCCGCCAGGCACCCCCTCATAGAAAGTCAGGGCCCGGTCCCCGTGGAACTGCACACCCAAGTCCTGGCTTCGGCGCACCTGCCGCACCACAGCCGGCAGGAAGAGGCCATCCCCGCGCCGAGCCAGGACTCGCTGGGACCGCAGCTGCCGCAGGTCATAGCCCCCGCTGGTGCTGCCAGGGGTCCAGGGGGCCAGACCACAGGCTTCGGCCGGCTCATCCTCCAGGTCGGCTGAGTGCTCGCTGGCTGTGTCCGTGGAGGAGGAGCGCGTGGAGGTGGGTGGCCGTGGAGGCACCCCCAGGGCGCCGGCTTCCTCGGGGGTCCGTGCCCGCTCTTCAGGGGCACCTGCCGCCACACTGCTGCCACTGCCGGCACCGTGCTCCTCCACATACTTCTTCTTGGGCGCTCGTGACTTGAACGTGGCTGTCTTTCGGCTGAGTGATGGCTCCCAGCGGCCCGCCTCGCCCTCCACCTTGGGTTCTTCAGCTGGGCCTGGGGCCGGGTCATCGGCTTGCAGCTCCGGGGGCAGCCCCTCGGCCCCCGGGCCCCGCTCAGCTTCCTCCTCCTCGCCCTCCTCAGCCTCTTCTGGCCCCGGTTGTTGCTGCTGCGCCTCGTCGTCTTCCTCCTCTGGCTTGTCCCCCTCCCCAGCCCCTCGCCGCCTCAGGGCCTTGGCCCTGGTGGCTGGTGGGGACTTGCCACTGCTGCCAGAACCTGGAAGGCTAGTGCACGCCTTTTTCATGGGCTTCATCTTTTGTCCACCTGCCGGGTGAGAGGACAGACAGGGATCACTGGGAGCAACCTCAGGAACCCCCCCAGACCCAGTGTCCCCCAAGACTTCCCACTTGCTGGGGCTACGGCCTCAACTCCATGATCCTCAAGGTCTCCTGCCTGGCTGTGTTCCTGTGGGCCCTGGCCAGCACCCGGACGCAGACTGGCACCCATATGCCCTGAGCTATACGCTCTGGTTCCTTGGGAACCCTCATATACTCTGCTTTCTCTGCAGAGGACAGTAGGTGCAGGCACACACTCTGACTGCCTCAAGGGAACCACAACTAAAAGTAACAGTTCACACCTATGGAGCACTCACTCTGTGCCAAGCCCTGGGCTAAACTTGCCTTTATTAACCCATTGCATCCTCACCACAGCCCTAAGAGGCAGATGCTACCATCAGCCGCATTTACACAGGAGGAAATTGGGGCACAGAGAGATCAAGCCACTCGTCTACATCCACCCGGCTGGGAAATGGCAGAGCTGAGATCTGGACCCAGGTAATCTGGCCCCCGAGTCTGTGCTCCTAACCATTTCAGTGTGCTGCCTGTCACATGATCCAGAGGGCACGCTTCCTTGCACTGTCACTGCCCAGAGAACACACGCACTCACACACACAAATGTACAAGCACACAGTCACAGAAAGGGAGGTGACTGGGCTGTGATGTGAGCCTCTCTCTACCACCCCCACCCCAGCCCCGGGCAGCCTGGTGTGGCCGGGCATTGTGGGAAGGAGTGGGCAGCTGCAAATCCCAAGGGACAGCTGCCCACTCTGTTCTGCACCCCAGGCCTGGAAGGTACAGCCATCTCCCCAGATCCTGGCGGAGAACAGGCAGGGGCACGTCTGGGGCAAGAGCTCATACCCAGTGCTACCATAGGGCTGTACATAAGCGCATGCGCGCGCACACACACACACAGCACACACACACACACACAGACATCACACAGTGGGACACAGGGCTACTCCCCAGGGTTTCACGGTCCCTCTGGATGGGAGCCTGCCCCTCCCCCCACAGCACCCAGCATGATACCCGAAAGCCCAGCCACCCCCCTTCTGGCCTGCTTGCATCCCCGCCCTGCCCGGGCTGGCTCTGGCAGGGTGGCTGAGCCGACTAGGCCCCCCTGGTCCCCAAATATGCCCTCGGACTCCAGGTGGGGGTAAGTGGGAGAAGGTCAAAGACGGCAGGACAAGCCCAGCAGGCCAACCTCACCCACTTCCTGAACAGTCATTACTGCCCGCCCCCTTTCAGGCTGCCCTGAGAGAAGAGAAGGGAAAAAACTTTACTCTGAAGTGACTAAAAGAACCTGAGAGGCCAAAAGGGGGGCCCCGGGAGGGTTGGGGGACCCAGGACCGTAAGCCAAAGAAGATCCGAGGCACCCCTGACTCAGCCTTCAGGCTCCTACGGGACCCCGACCTCATGCTCTCCCACTTGGGGCCTGCTGCTGCTTAGGAGCCTGCAGTCCCAGGCTGCCCCTTCTCTGAGCCAATCCTGGGGTCCTCTTGGGCAGAGGCTGGGGGCCCTGGGGCTTCTCACAATGGGGCAGGCACCCAAGTATCCAGGAGTTGGACAGCCACCACCACCTTCTCCCACTGACCCGCTGGGCCACCATCCTGGGCACTGAGACCGGGCCCAACACAAACCTTTGCATACCCCACCCAGGGCTTACAACCACACTGCCTGGTCCAAGTTCTTCACATCAGAAACCAAACCTCTTTTTTTCCCCTGGGGCCTACTCTCTTCCTGTCCACCCTCTCAGGATAACTCCCACCCAAGGCCCTCTTGGGCCCTCACCTCCCTCAGAATCTAAGCAATAACTCCTGAAGCCCAGGCTGGCCCAGGCTTCTCAGGGTCTCATGTCCTCTGCTCCCATCAGGCCTCCTGACACCAGCGTCTCTGCCACTCTCTTTCCCATCCTGTCACCATCTCTATCTCCACCTCTCTCTTCGCAGGCCCTAGGCCCCCTCCTCTGTCACTCCCTCCTTGTCACCCTCATCTATCTCTGTCACCCCCTCCTCCCAGTCACTCTCATGTCAGCCATCTCTGGACCTGTCACCTTCTCCCCCCATCACCTCTCCTTGTCACCCCCTCCAACTCTGTCCCCTCTCTCTCCCTGTCACCCTGATCTAGTCCTGTCACCCCTCCATTCCTGTTACCAATTCTCTGCCCACCACCCCCTCCTTGTCACCCTTTTTCTGTCACTCCTTCTCCCCACCACTTCCTCTACTCTGTCCCACCTTCCCACCATCCCACTCACCCCTTTTCCCCTATACCCCTTCCCCGTCCCTGCCACCTGTCCCCTCTCAGCCCCCAGCACCCCAAATCCCCTCTGCCTGTGTCAGCCCTGGCCCCGCCCCCTCACCTCGGGCTCAGCGGGGTTTCGGGGCGGGGGGCCGTGGCCCCGGCTCGGTCCGGTCCGGTCCCTCCCCGCCCCCCTCCGGCTCTCCCTCTCGATTCTCCCTTTTTTTTTTACTCCAACACACAAAATGGTGAATGGACCTGCAACAGCTGGAGCAGTCAGCCAATCAGCGGCCACAACCCCGCTGACCGGCGCCGTCCTAGGCCAATAGAAACTCAGAGTCTGGTCGGCTCCGCCTCTCAATGACGAGCGACGCTTGCCACAGCCAATCATGCCCACCCGGCAGCGCGAGGGGGCGGGGCCAAAGTCCAAGATCGGCCTCCCTCTGGGACCGACACCAACCTGAGCCTACGACCGCCCGATCAGCCTAGGGTCCTGCCCCACAACAATTGATGGACATCAACGTTGACCAATCGTAGTCCGTCTTAGTTCGGAATGACGAATACAGTACCCAGTCGTCTGGCACTCTAGGCCGGAACCCAGCCTCTATGAAGGACAGTAGCCAATGAAATGCAAAAGGCGGGGCTAAGGGACCGGCTCTCCAATAAGCAGGCTTAGAAGGCGTGGCCTGAGCGTTTGTTGACCGGCTGGTCGCAATTCCTGCTGGGAATGGTAGTCTTCTTACGTCTCTGGCCCATAGTCGACAGTACATGGCAGACTACAACTCCCATGTGACAGAGTGCCTGGAGCTCTGAAGAACCCGTGCGAGGAGAAAAAGTCGAAAGGGCAGTTCCTCGTGAGTCTCACTGGACGCCAGGAGCATCTTAGACCCAGGGCCCCGACTCACCCGGATTCCCGGCTCTGGTGTCGCTGCTGGCTCCTCTCAGTGGCGGCGGTAGCGGCACAAGGGGGAGGTGCGAGGAGCAGCCAACCGCCACCCTCGAGCCCCGTAGCCAATCAGCAGCAGTCGGGGCGGTGCAATGACCTCACCGGGTTCTACTCTCTTACCCCTCCCCCACATGGTTGTTGCTGCTGGTAGCTGGGAGTAGGGAAGTTTGGAGGGGGAGGGAAGGAGAATAAGTGATGTCACCTTTCCCCCGTTTGATTGGCCGCCGGGTGGCCGCGATTACAACCAATCAACAGTCTCAAAAAGTCTGGCGCGGCCCCGCGGAAAGCCCTGTTGCCATCGGGAGGGTAGAGAACTAGCACTTGTGTGGTGGCGCGCGCTGCGGAGTTGTCTCCGCGCGTGGCCTGGGGCTTGGTGACCCTGGGGACAGGCCACCTTCCCCAAGACTTTGACATTTAGGGCGGCTCAGTTTTCTGATAGCCCCCCTGGGCGTAGGGTGAGAGGAAGGCTTGAGATGGGGAAATACAGCACTTAATGGAGCATCACACTGCATTCCGTGAAGAGCTTACACTTTGTAGGTGTTCACACCTGGTGGGGGGGATCACACTGGGGTTGGGAGGAGAGGGATATCCCCTGTTAGTAGTAGATTCCTGCTGCCCAGATACGGGGTTCACACCAGGTGTGAAGAAAATGCACCCAGACTATTGCAGGGCCGTATGCCTGTTTCATTCACACTACAAGTGAGAGAGTATATTGTGACATGGTTAGTTCACTTTGCGGAGAAGGCAATGGCACCCCAGTCCAGTACTCTTGCCTGGAAAATCCCATGGATGGAGGAGCCTGGTAGGCTGTAGTCCATGGGGTCGCTAAGAGTCAGACATGACTGAAGGACTTCCCTTTCACTTTTCACTTTCATGCATTGGAGAAGGAAATGGCAACCCACTCCAGTGTTCTTGCCTGGAGAATCCCAGGGACGGGGGAGCCTGGTGGGCTTCCATCTATGGGATCGCACAGAGTCGGACACAACTGAAGCGACTTAGCAGCAGCAACAGCAGTTCACTTTGAGCTATTAGGAAATATCAGTTGTCCAATGGGATTCACTGAATATGAAGGAGATTGACATTATCCATGAGATTCACATTATCAACTGTCCACAGATTTGCCTTGAGAGTGGCGGAAATTTCACTGTCTGCAAGAAGTTCACACTGGGAAAGAATCTTACACTATTTCTTACGCTATTACATTACAGGGTTTCCCAGGTGGCTCAGTGGTAAAGAATCCACCTGCCAATGCAGGAGATGCAAGTTCAGTCCCTGGGTCAGGAAGATGCCCCGGAGAAGGGAATGGCAACCCAGTCCAGTATTCTTGGAACATCCCATGAACAAAGGAGCCTGGCGGGCTACAGTCCATGGGGCTGCAAAGAGTCAGAGGCAACTTAGCAACTGAGCACACTATATTATGTTATGACTTATACTACCTTATACTGTCATATTATTACTGCTATTTTAATATCATTCTAAAAGAGAGTTTGCACTTCCATATTGAGTGGGCCCATACTGAGTAGGCCCATATTTAGTGGGCCCTGAGTTGAGGGAAATTTTACAGAGTTGTTTACACTGTGCCCATAGGGTAGACATTAGTTCAGTTCAGTCGCTCAGTCATGTCCGACTCTGCAACACCATAAACTGCAGCATGCCAGGCTTCCCTGTCCATCACCAACTCCTGGAGTCCACCCAAACCCATGTCCATTGAGTTGGTGATGGCATTCAACCATCTCATCCTCTGTTGTCCCCTTCTTCTCCTGCCCTCAAATCTTTCCCAGCGTCAGGGTCTTTTCAAATGAGTCAACTCTTCACATCAGGTGGCCAAAGTATTGGAGTTTCAGCTTCAACATCAGTCCATCCAATGAACACCCAGGACTGGTCTCCTTTAGGATGGACTGGTTGGATCTCCTTGCAGTCCAAGGGACTCTTTAAGAGTCTTCTCCAACACCACAGTTCAAAAGCATCAATTCTTCAGCACTCAGCTTTCTTTATAGCCCAACTCTCACATCCATACAAGACCACTGGAAAAATGATAGCCTTGAGTAGATGGACCTTTGTTGACAAAGTAAGGTCTCTGCTTTTTAATATGCTGTCTAGGTTGGTCATAACCCTCCTTCCAAGGAGTAAGCGTCTTTTAATTTTATGGCTGCAATCACCATCTGCAGTGATTTTAGAGCCCAGAAAAATAAAGTCAGCCACTGTTTCCACTGTTACCCCATCTATTTGCCATGAAATAATGGGACCGGATGCCATGATCTTAGTTTTCTGAATGTTGAGCTTTAAGCCAACTTTTTCACTCTCCTCTTTCACTTTCATTAAGAGGCTCTTTAGTTCTTCTTCACTTTCTGCCATAAGGGTGGTGTCATCTGCATATCTATCTGAGTATGGGTGGGTCTGAACAAACTTATATTCATCAGAGAGTTCCCACAGCCCATTTAGGTAGACCCTTAGAAAATGGTTCATGCTGTCCCACAGGGGTTCACAGCAGCCACAGAAAGTTCCCCATGCTTAGTGATGTTCACTGTCTGTGTTAACTTTGTCACAGATATGAAAGAGATCAAGTATACTGTCCATGGGGATGTGCATATTGGGCCAAAGTTCACATAGCCCATGGGAGCTTACGTGATGTTGGGGAGGGGAAGATTTCCATTGATTGGGACAGTGTTTCATGGTCCACAGTCAGTCTGCATCAGGCACGAGGGAGAATTAGACTCAATGAGATCTGCAGTCTCCACAAAGAAATTCACCCTGCCTACGGAGCACAGTGCTGCGGTGACAGGGGTTCTCTCCTGCCCAGGCTTCCCAGGTGGCTTGGTGGTGAAGAACCAACCCACTTGCAGGAGACAAACATTCCATCCCTGGGTCAGGAAGATCCCCTGGAAAGAGGGAAGGAAATGACAATCCACTCCAGTATTCTTGCTGGGAAAATTCCATGGACGGAGGAGCCTAGTGGGCTACAGCCCATGGGGTCACAAAGAGCTGGACAGGACTCAGCAACTGCATAACAACATCAACTGTATGTTCAAGATTGTCTCTGAGTGTGGTGTGTTTTTAATGTCCACAGAGGAACCTCCACTGCTTATTCTGGTTACACCATGCATAGTGGAGACCCGTCTGTGACAGTTCACACAGTCCAAGGCCTATGTCATACGTCCCTGGAAGAATTACATAAAATGTAGTTAACTTAGTTACACAATTCATCAAAATTCCACTGTCCTGTGGAGTTGGGGGAAGTGGTGCTACGGGAAGTGGGATAACACAGGCTTAGCCAGGTTGCTCAGGGTGGAACTGAGCTGGGCTTCTTCCCAGCTGTATGACCTTGGCCAAGTCATTAATCCTTTGTGCTTCAGCATCTACATCTGTTACGGGATAATTTTTTCCCAATCCTATGGCATAAGGTTGCTGCTGCTGCTGCTAAGTCGCTTCAGTCGTATCCGAGTCTGTGCAACCCCATAGATGGCAGCCCACCAGGCTCCCGCATCCCTGGGATTCTCCAGGCAAGAACACTGGAGTGGGTTGCCATTTCCTTCTCCAATGTGTGAAAGTGAAAAGTGAAAGTGAAGTCACTCAGTCGTGTCCGACTCTTCACGACCCCATGGACTACAGCCTACCAGGCTCCTCCATCCATGGGATTTTCCAGGCAAGAGTACTGGAGTGGGGTGCCATTGCCTTCTCTGATAAGGTTTCTATGGAAATGTAAAGAATTAAGATGTACAAAGCTGAATAAAACCTGATATAGCCAGATAAATAAATATTTTTTTTAAAAAAAGGATGTGCAAAGTATTTTTTTGTCTCCTCATGTCTTTTGAGGGTAAATCCTCAGAAATGTCAAGTATTGGACTTCCCTGGTGGTGCAATGGGTACCTGCCAATGCAGGGGCCGTGGAATCAATCCCTGGTTCGGGAAGATTTCATATGTTGGGAGATTCTGCAGGCTGTCGAGTGCCACAGCTATTGAGCCATGTGCTGCATCTCCTGAAGCCCACGGGCTTAGAACCTGTGCTCCACTGCCACAGGAGAAGCCACCGCAGTGAGAAGCCTGTACTTCACATGGAAGAGTAGCTCCTGCTCACAGCAACCGGAGAAAGCCTGTGCACAGCAGTGAAGACCCAGCCCAACCAAACATAAATTAATTAATTTTAAACATATTAACTACTGTGGTGATTATTCTTATTCAGAAGGAACTTATCACTCCCTGAAGAGTTTATGTTGTCACAGCCTTACTGGTGACCTTGTCCATAGTTTGTGCATGTTGTGGTGGTGCTGTGGTAGTGCTTTCTGAAAGAATTCCAGGGTGCAGCGTATCTGTGGGGCATTTATCAGTCTATCAGGAGGCATTATGGTCTAGTGCTTGAGGTCCCTTTGTAACGATTTTTAGCTGTGTAGCCTTGGGCCTGGAACCTCAAGTCTCACTCTCCTAATCTGAAAAATGGGAATCATTCAAGTAACTATCTCATTAAGTTGAGCTGAGGATGAAACGAGATGGTGAGTCTAGGGCCTTGCGTATAACAAGTGCTTAGTAAATGGGAGCAGTGATTTTTATGTGCTCTGTCCTGCACTAAACTCTGGGAATCCTTGCTTTTCAGAAATTCACTGGGGACTTCCCTGGTGGTTCAGGGCCTAACACTCCATGCTCCCAAAGCAGGGGGCCCAGGTTTCAATCCCTGATCCGGGTACTAGATCCCACATGTGCATCCTGCCCCTAAAGATTCCATGTGCTACAACTACAAAAAGATCCCACGTGCTGCAACCAAGACTGGTGCAGCCAAATAAAAAATTTTTTTTAAAGAATTCATCATTTCTTGGCCTTTATTTGGGGCCTGTTCTCGGTGATGGGTTACACCGCACCTTAGGGAGTCATACCGTTAACACAAGTCATAACATCTTGTGTTGAAGGGGAGTTGGGTAAATTTCATTGGAGAGTTAAGACTTTCAGGTTTGGGAGGATATGTGAAGTTGTATGAAAATTACACAGGCTTCCAAGGGAGTGCAGGTGTAAAGAATCCACCTGCCAATGCAGGAGATGCAAGAGACATAGGTTCGATCCCTACATCGGGAAGATCCCCTGGAAGAGGAAATGGCAACTCCAATATCCCTGCCTGGAGAATCCCATGGACAGAGAAACCTGGCGGCTATAGTCCATCGGGGTCACAAAGAGTCAGAAACGACTGAGTGACAGAGCTCATGCACACACGCATGAAAATTACAAAAGCCCAAAGGGGTTTTAAAATGTTAATAGTCTTTCAACTTTATTGAATTTTTCAAAAGAACTATTATCAGTTAGATTTAAGTCCAGACACAGGCAATAGAAATCCAAACAACAGTGGCTTAAACAAAATAGAAAGGTGTTTTTCTCTTTCTTCTGAAGAGATTGAATCACCTTAGACTGTCTTTTCAGTCACACTTAGTTCTTCTATGTCAATGGCTGCTGAAGCTCTTGCCATTGGCTCCAAGTTCCAAGCAGGGATATGGGATGTAGGGAGTTGACACTGAGTCTTTTAACAGCTTTTGTGGAAACCCCACTCTATCCATATGTCTTATATCTTATTTGCCAGATGTATTCGGCCACCTCTATTTGAGCCCAGAGGATTTGAGTGGAATAGGGAGTTTCCACCTGTCTGTGGGAGAGGGTTACATGATCCATGACTTGGTGAAACTGACAGTGACGGGACTTCCATGGAGGTTCAGTGGCTAAAATTTTGGTGCTCCCAGTGCAGGGGACCATATTCAATCCCTGGCGGGGGAACTAGATCCTGCATGCTGCAACTAAAGATCTCACATAACCTCAACAAAGATCAAAGATTCCACAGGCTACAACTAAGACCCTGCAGAGCCAAATACATAAATATGTTCTAAAAACTTGACAGTGATATTGGTGTTTACTGCACCTGTTGGTTGCGTGTCAGTCACTCAGCCACGTCTGACTCTTTGGGCTCCCCACTGGGCTCCTCTGTTCTTGGGATTTTCCAGGCAAGAATACTGGAATGGGCAGCCATTCCCTTCTCCAGGGGATCTTCCCAACCCAGGGATGGAACCAGCGTCTGCTGCATTGCAGGCACATTCTTTACCAGCTGAGCCACCAGGGTTGAGGGTACACTGTCCACAGAGTGGTTCGCTTGAGCCGTGACAGTGTCCACATGGGGACACATGGTAGGTTACCCTGCCTGAGGCCATACTATGGGGCCACGCTGTTCACATGAAGACTCCTGCTGCTGCTTGAGGTGACCCTGTCTACATGCTTACCTGCACCATACATGTGAGGTTACCCCGGGGTGGGAACTGACCCTACCGCTAGAAGCATTCACACCATGTTAAGCAGGTGATACTGCCTCTGTGGCAGCGCACACTGAAGAGGGAACAAGTCATTTGTACGGAGAACACCTGGTTTATTTGTTTTCTCACCATCTGTACGGGGCTCATACTGTTTATGAGGGTTACACTGCCTCCGTGGGGTTTATACCATTTACATGGGTTGCCCTGCTATATGCGTCCACACGGTTTACAAAGTTTGAATGGAGCTGTTCAAATGTAGCTCGGATCACTTTATGAAGGTGAGCATATCTGGACAAGGCTAACAAGGGCCATGCTGTTTAAACTGGAGTTCATACTGTTTTTGTGGAGAAGGCAATGGCGCCCCACTCCAGTACTTTGCCTGGAAAATCCCACGGACAGAGGAGCCTGGTAGGCTACAGTCCACGGGGTCGCTGAGAGTTGGACACGACTGAGCGACTTCACTTTCTCTTTTCACTTTCATGCATTGGAGAAGGAAATGGCAACCCACTCCAGTGTTCTTGCCTGGAGAATCCCAGGGACGGGGAGGCCTGGTGGGCTGCCGTCTACGGGGTCACACAGAGTCGGACACGACTGAAGTGACTTAGCATAGCATAGCATACTGTTTTTGAGCATTACAATGTTTATTGGGGCTCTACACTGTCCATGCAATCGTACTGTATATGGGCTTTACATCCATCACAGACACTCTGACTGTGACAGTCAGAACTATGGGTTCTGACTGTCACCTTATCCCAGCTGTTTTCAGACTCAGTTCACTTCAGCAAGTACATATTACCAGCCTACTCTATGACTACAGCCTATGCTATCTATGGCTACAGCCTACTCTTTAACGGTGACCACAGCCTTGAAATTAACAGATGCTTACTCCTTGGAAGGAAAGCTATGACAAGCCAAGACAGCGTATTAAAAAGCAGAGACATCACTTTGCCGACAAAGGTCTGTACAGTTAAAGCTGTGATTTTTCCAATAGTCACGTACACATGTGAGAGTTGGATCATAAAGAAAGCTGAGTGCCAAAGATTTGATGCTTTTGAATTGTGGTGTTGGAGGAGACTCTTGAGAGTCCCTTGGACTGCAAGGAGATCCAACCAGTCCATTCTAAAGGAAATCAATTCTGAATATTCATTGGAAGGACTGATGCTGAAGCTGGAGCGCTAACACTTTGGCCAGGTGACGCGAAGAGCTGACTGATTGGAAAAGACCCTGATGCTGGGAAAGACTGAAGGCAGGAGAAGGGGACGACAGAGGATGAGATGGTTAGACAGCATCACCAACTCAATGGACATGAATTTAAGCAAACTCCAGGACACAGTGGATGACAGAGGAGCCTGACCTGCTATAGTCTATGAGGTCAAAAAGAGCTGGATATGATTTGGCAACTGAACAACAGCTCTATGACAGACCCTGGTCTAGGCACTGGCTTAAGACTTTGTGCTTCCCATGCAGGGGGTGCACGTTGAACCCTGGTTGGGGAAATATCTCACTTGCTGGATGGCACAGCAAAAAAATAAAAGGAACCCACGGGGTCTAGGAAGGGGCCTCCAATATAATAGTGGTCAGGGACTTCCCTGGCAGTCTAGTGGTTGAGAATTCATGCTTGCACTGCAGGGGGAGTGGGTTCAATCCCTTGTGGGAGAACTGAGATCTTGCATGCCACACAGTGTGGCCAAAGTATATAGATATACATATAGGTATATATCTGGGTTTCCCAGGTGGCGCTAGTGGTAAAGAATCTGTCTGCTAGAGCAGGAGATGCAAGAAGGCGCAGATTCAATCCCTGGGTTAGGAAGATCCTCTGGAGTAGGAAGTGGCAACACACTTCAGTTTCCAGGCAACTTTTGCCTGGAAAAATCCCATGGACAGAGGAGCTTGGTGGGCCACAGTCCATGGGGTCACAGAGTTGGACACAACTGAGTGCACACACACAGATAGTTATATATCTATATCTACATAGTGGTCAGGCATAGTACTGGGAAGATGGTGTTTTTTAATATTTTTAGTTTTATTTTAAAATTTTTGGCCATGCTGCGTGACTTGCAGGATCTTAGTTCCCTGACTCACCCTCAGCAGTGAAAGGTCACAGTCCTAAACACTGGACCACCAGGGAACTCTTGAGAAGGTGGTTTTGGTGTAGAAACCTGAAGGGAATGAGGGACAGAGCTATGCAGAGTTCTGGTGGAAAAGCCTTCAAGGCAGATAGAATAGCATGGGCAAAAGCCCTGAGGGAGGAATATGCCTGGCAAATTCAAGAAATAGCAAAGAGGCTGGAGTGCACTTGGAGGAAAAATGAAGTGGGGAAGGTGGGAAGTGAAGTCAGGAGGGAAAAAGGGCATTGCAAGCAAGAAGTTGTTAAAGCCTCCCAGGGAGTGGAGGGGCTGATGGAGGGTTTGGGGCAGTGAAGGGATGTCGTTTGGTTGACTGGAGCACTTCTACCTGCCAGTGGAGCACGAACTACGGGGATGAGGCATCAGGAAGTTCAGTGAGGAGTCATCAGACCAGGGTGGTGGTGGGGGATGTGTGTGTGGGGAGGGTGACTGAGTCTGGAAAAGCCGAAGGAAGACCTGATGGGAGGAGTTCCCTTTAGACTGGATGTCAGAGAAGAGAAAGGAGTCAAGGATGACTCCAAGGTATTCTACCTGTGCAACCAGGAAAATGGTGCTGCAGTTTCCAGAGATGGGGAAGATTGGGGGTGAGGTCACTTTAGGGGAGCTCTAAAAGACCTTTTTTACTTGGAAAACTTGAGAAATCTAAATGGAGATACCGGTGAGGTGGTTCAATGTGTGAGACTGGAGTTTGGGGTAGAGTCCTGAGATGGAGACAGAAATTTGGGTGTAATCAGCATAGTATATGGTGTATAAAACCATGGGCCTGGTGGAGATTGTCAAAGGAATGTGTGTAGATGGAGAAGAGAAGAAGACCTAGGGGTGAGTCCTCGAGTCCTTCAGCATTTCAAATCAGAGAGACCAGCAAGGGTGATAATCTAATGGGGCTACATTTTCTGTTTGGCAATGGTTACATAGTTTAAGTGGCTTCACTCTCTAAATCAGGGGTCTCCTACCTCTGGGATCTGTCTAATGCCTGATGATCTAGGAGCTGATGTAATAATCACAGAAAAAGGTGCCCAATAAATGTAATGCGCTTTAATCATTCAGAAACCACCCCCTTCTCCCCCATCCATGGAAAAAATTGTCTTCCATGAAACCCATCCCTGGTGCCAAAAAGGTTGGGGACCTCTGCTCTGAACAGTGTGGGTGGGTCCCGCTATTTCTAAGGGAACGGCAATGTTCATAGAGTAGTAGTGGTTCGTCACTGTTCATAGGGGCGATGGGCGGGCGATGATTATAATTTTTATCGTCCACACGGTCTCCTTTCTAGGCATGACTCTGTAAAGAGTTGTGACTTCTGTAGGGGTAGGTTCTGTAGGTTCTGTCCATGCCTTTGCCTGACAACAATAGGATAAGTGTTTTATCTGTCAGGACAGTAAACTGGAACAAGAACTACTAGGGCCATGGGAATTGGGGGGGGTCTCCTCACTGTCCAGACAGAGGTGTTTTCTCCATGGAGTGTTACACTGTTCATCTCAGGCACCTCTGAGGTCTGGGAGAGGCTGTGCTTTTTACTAGCCTCAGGGGCATTTGTGAAGGCTTTCTGGGGAGAGTGTGGGGGGCAGTTGGATCCTTGCCCACTGGAGTTCACATGGTCTTGGTTGCATAGTCTGTCTTCAAGGATTGACCAGTGGTGAGAGTTCTCATCACAAGTTCAGAACCTCTGGGTGTTTCACACAGTAATTGTGGGGTTCACCATTCCTGGGGGTGGTTTCCAGTGTTCACAAGGCAACTGAACTATCCAACACAGTCCACACTTCCAGGGTGCAGTCATGTTATAATATCTGTGGACATGTCATTTTCACCAGCGGTTCCCACTCTCTGTGGATGGTTGAAAGTCTCCCCTGAGGCACGCCCACCAATCCATGACTGTGTTTCACAGAAACTGTGGGATTGAATTATCCAGCTGAGTCAGGGTAGAATTCTGCCATTAACAGGCAATTTCACTGTCCATGCTTATGTGTTTGCTGCCCACAGTTGGAATCTCTAGGCTTACATTGTCCACAGGTTATGCCGCTCACTTCTGCTAATAATCAGCAGTATTTATTGCCTACTTATCTCAAACCTCTGATTTCTCACAACAACCTAATCATTAATATCACCATTTTACAGATGATGAAGCTGAGGCTTAAAAAGATCAATTCAGTTGCTCTATACAATCTCACTCACATACAGGAAATAGCAGTTTGGGTTGCCACCCTGGTCTCTGTCTTCTGATGGGAGTATAGCGGTCTCTGAGGCTATAGTATGGATCTATTATCTTTTAAACTTGGCATCATCTTTTTCTGAGTGGTGGGGCAGTAAAAGACATAATAAACTATACTGGTTAAGGGTAGTGGTTTTGAATTGGACAGACTGGATTTGAATCCTGGCTCTTACAGTTTCTGAGCCTTGCTTTATTAATCTGTAAATGGGGCTAACAATAGGAATTCCCTTCTTTGGGGTTTTGTGAGGCTTCATTGAGAAGCTGTCCCAACAACGCTTGGCCCCGAGCCGGGCACATCGTGAGCACTAGCAGTTCAGGAGCTGTTATGATAACAGTGATGATGGTTATTATTGCTGGACCACACTGCTCCCAGAGGGTTACAATATCCGTGGGGGAGCTGCACTGTCCGTAGGCAAGGTTACATAATTCCCCAAGGGGGAGATGCTTCCTGGGAGGCCCTGGTCTCCCCAAGGAAGAGGCCTGAGACTTCTTCTGAGGCTCTGCTTAGGGACTGCACTAAGGCCTCTAGGAACTCACTAAAGGAGAGTGGGCTTGAAGCCCTAAGCACCCAGAGCCTAACCTTCAGGCCTTTCCTCTCTGTGGCCTGTTCACTTCTCCCTATCTTCTTGGTTTCACTCTCTCTGAGCATCTCCTCCCCATCCCCTTTCCTCTCCTTTGGTACTTCAGAGTCTTTTCTGAGACTGTTTCCAGGATCAGCCTGTGAATATAACTGCTATTTGCCCTCTACTGTTGGCCATCTGATCATTGCTGATTTCCTGTTTCCCAAAGCCTCAGGCTCCATCCATTCCTCCCAGCTGCAGAGAACAGACTTAACACATCCCTACGCACTGGCCTTCATCCTTAAGCCCTGCCTTCCTCTCTCCTGGCGACCCCCTAGTGTCCCTTGGGAGCACATTTGTTCAGACTTTGGTCACCCCCTCGCATCCTGGCTCCACCCCCGGAACCCCCCTGCCCTGGAGGTGGAAGTGGGGGTACCTCCGGCGCCAGCCGTGTTCCCAAGACAGCTGCAGTCTGCGGATGGGGGGCGGCTCTTGCGTGCTTTCTCTCTGGTCACTTCCTCCCCAGATGGGACTGGGGCTATCTGGAAGGCCAAGACCCTATCCCTGGAGGAGCGGAGGAGGCAGCCGCCTCTCCATTTCCGACGCTGGGAAATGCTTCCCACCCATTCCACCCCACCCCTGGACAGTTGCCCCCAGTCAGGCTCAGGGTTGGGGGGGCGGCGCATGGTAAGGCCAGCTTGGGAAATGTTGTGGTCTGGATCATCCCCCGAGGTCTTGACCCGCCCCCCCCCCCCGCCCCGCCCCGCTCCTGCAGAGAAAGTTCTGCCTCTTCTGAAAAGGTCCATACTCCTCACAAAAGTTTCTGACACTCATCATAAGGTATCCCCCAAACCCTCTTACAGGCTTCCAAAGAAAATGTGGACCCCGCAGTGGGCAGGAGAGGAGGAGGAGGGGCGGCAAGTCGCGGATCCTGAGGACTTAAAGTTATCTTCAGACTTGGAGCCTCAGAGAAAGGTCATGACCCCCAGGACCCCATCCTATCCCAGCCCCTCCTTCTCTGCTCCCCCGTCGCGCGGCCCCTTTAAGCCTAGTGCCGGCCGGTCCTCAGTGGCAGCGCGCCGGCGAGTGTGTGTGTGTGTGTGTGTGCGCGCGCGCGTGTGTATGTATGTGTGCCTATGTGTGTCTGTGTGAGTGCGCGGGGAGGGGGCGGGCACAGTGTCTCCATGGCGACGCGGCGGTGACGTCGCCGGCCGGGGGGCGTGGGCGTCCCGGCCCCGGAGTGCGATATTAACCCGGGAGGCGGCGGCGGGGAGGGGGAGAGGCTCTGAGAGGCGAGGCCGGGTGAATCGGCGAGGGCGGCCCGACGTGTTCGGGACGGGACGGGGCAGCGCGGGCGCCGGGAGCTGCGGCCCGGAGTCGGGGCGCCTCGCCCCGGGCCCCCCAGCATGAAGACCCCGGCGGACACAGGTGGGGGCGGGGGCAGCACGTGTGGGGGAGACTTGTTGCCCCGGGAAACCAGGCGGAGAAACTTTGGGGGGGCTGAAGGGTTCTGGGGGAGCCCGAGTGTTCCCCAGTTTCGGGGGACCCCCAAGCACTCGAGACCTGTTGCTTCTTGCGGTGCGAGCGGGGGTGTGCACCGAGCCCCCAATTCCTGGTTCTGGGCGCAGTGGTTGGGTGCTGCGAGTCCTGGTTCTTTCCTTGCCTGGACCCCAAAACCTGGGCTCTCCCTGACACCCGGGATCACGGGGGTGGCTGGGTTCCTCCCAGCCGCTCTGTCACGTTGCACTCTGGGGGCCGGGGTGTGTGTGGGGGGGGCGCTGTCCACAGGGCCCGCTATTCCCGGTTCCGCGCTGCACGGTCCGGCCCGTGACCTTCACCCGATGCGTGCCCCGCACCGGCATAGAGGGGGATACGGGATGGCCTCTAGGAGGAGGGCGTGAGTGGGGAGCCCGGGAGTCGGGGTCCGGGCTGCGCCGCCCCTCCCCCGCCCGTCTCCGCCGGCTCCTCGCTCCCCCGCCCGCGCCGAGTCGCAAAGTTCCAAAGCGCAGCCCGAACGTTCGAAAAAGGAACTTTTTGTTTCCGACCTTAGAACGCGCGGCTTTAAGGTCGCTCCGGAGAGACCTGGGAACCCTCCTCCCTCGCCGCCGGGGACCTGGGGTTGAGGAGGTTGGGGAAGGTGGGGGGGACGCGGAGGCTCCCCCCTCGTTCCCCCTCCCTCATCCAGCTCTTCTCTTTCAATCGGCCGTCTCTTCCCTCCGCCCCCCTCTTCCCCGCCAACTTGCTCCTCCTTAAGGGACCAAGGTTCCCCTCCCCCCCCTCGGTCGGCGGGCGGGGGGCACCAGGATTAACCCCCCCTCCCACTCGGACTTTCCCCCTTCCCCTCCCCCGCCGCCCCCGGGCTCTCGCTGGCTGGACTTTGCGCCCGGGCGCGCTGGGGGAGGGGGTCCCAGCCGCCCCCTGCCCGTCTACCCCGTCGGAATCCGGCCCGGGGCGGGGACGGGGGAGGGGGAAGGGGGCCGGGCGCCGCTGTTCAAACTTGTTTCCTTCCCCCGGCGGCGGCCGCGGCTACAGCTCCTGTGTGCGGGTGTGTGCCCCGACCGGCCCACCCACCCCGCCCCCCCCTCGCTGGGCGGGTGGGGGCGGCTCTTAAAGGGCTCCGAGCCGGGCTCGGGCGCCTGGAGATTGGGGGCCGAGGAGGGGGCTGGGTGTGGGCAGGGGCTCGGAGTGCTGTAGGGTCAGTCACGTGCGTCCCACATACTCTCTGGCTCCTAAAGGCTCCAGGGCCGCTGGGCCTCGGGGGCAGCCGGAGACTCCCCTCGCCGGAGGAGGGGGCCGAGGGACCCAGACAACCCCGCCTCGTCTTCGCTCCCTGCTATGGGCCTTCTGGTGGGACCGGCTGGGCCGCTCCCCCATCCCAGTCTTGGGGCCGCGCCGTGTGTGGGTTCTCTGGCTGGGGGAAGGGGCGGGAGCCTTTTCTGGCCTCCCGATGGGTCCATGGGTCCATCTGCCTCCTGGCTGGCCGCTGCGCGCCCCTCCATCCGATCCTCTATCCCGGCCCCACTCTCCTCTGCCGCGGCTGTTTCCCACTTCCTGTTTTCTTCCCGGCCCTGGCGCCACCAAGGGCTGCCTGGAGTGGGGGAGGTGGTGGGGCCCCCCAGGAGGCCGGCGTGTTCTTCCTCTACCACTGCCCCTCCCTTCCGACCCCCATAGTCCTTTTGAAAAAAGTTTGGGCAGTTAAGGTGAATTTGAAGGGTGCCCGAGAATTCTGCAACGCCCACCCCCCCACCCCGGGTTTCCATCCATAGTCTGTCTGGGAGATTCCCTACCCCGCCTGTGTGGGATCCAGGTGTGTCTTCTGGGACCCCGCCATCCCAGCCCTTCCTGTCTGCTGCCTCTTCTCCACCCTGTCTGGCACTGTCCTCAGTTCTTCTCTCTGTCAGCTGCTCTGTCTCTGCCTCACTGTCCCCCCCGTGCTCCAGAGGTCCAGCATCCCCAGGCTTTCTTGGTGTAGGCCGGGTGGTTCCCTGTTATAAGCACGTGGACTCATACACAACACACACTCACACATGCTCCCCTTGCCCGTGCCTGGCTCCTGGCTCCAAAGCCTGGGGAACAGAGCCCCATTGAGACACCCTGACGTCACCCCCCATCTTCCTTCTCCCCCCAAAGCTGGGAACAGGCCCTCATGTATGCCGTGTCCGATGAGGAAAGCTGGCTTTGGGGTTGGCCTGGGAATGGGGAGGGTCCCTGCCATGAGTGGGAGCCAGGGTCCTGGCCCCGTAGCAAGGTTGTTCAGGGAGGGGGCTCAACTAAGGGAGCCTGGGTCAGCCCCCAGAATGCAGCTTGAGGCCTTTCCAGAGCCCCCCACCTCCCTTCTGAGTTCCCTTTGTGTTGCATGTAGTCTCTCTCACTCCTTCTCTTCTGCAAAGTTTATTTTTAGCCTCCTGCTCCCCCGCTCCCAGGACTGTCGCTGCACACACGTTGCCTGGTTACCGGGACAAGGAGGCTGGGGCGGGTGGGCTGGGAAGGGTGGCTTTAATTTTGGGGGGAGGGTGAAAATCAGTACACCCTCCCAACCCTAGACTGATGTCTCAGGGGCTTCGGCCCCCACCCCGAGTCCAAGAGCCAAATTGGGGCTTGTTGGTGGGGGCGGGGGCGTGAAGCTTGGTGCCATGAAGGGAGACAGGAATTTTTTGGAGAAGGTTGGCGGGTACATGAAGCGGGCGGTCTCTTGGGTTCCCAAGAGCCTCTGGGCCCTGAACAAGACTGTTGGACCTGGTTCTCTAGCAGGGTGAGGATCAAGGGGTGAACACCTGGATTCCCAAGAGAGGGACGGGGCTGTGGATATTGGGGTCCGTGGAAGGTGCTGTCAGGGGCTGTCACTTGTGAATGGAGCAGGAACTGCTGGTACAGGACCCTGGGTCTATGACCAGCTGAGGTCATATGATCATATCCCTGGAGCCCTGAGGAACTGACTGGAGGCTGGGATTTCTGAATGGGGCAGGGACCAGGTGGGGAATGCTGGCCATCCCAGTCTGCCCAAGGCCAGGGGTCAGGGATTAGAGTCAGCTCTGATTTAGAGGGAGTGGTCCCTTTGGGACCAGGAACTGCTGATCCCCGGCGTCCCCATGGGGAAAACTCCCCTGTTGGATTCCAGACTTTGTGGGGGCTTTCAGGGAGGTTCCATGTTGCCTCAGGTTGGATTGGTACCTGCTTCAGCTTGAGCCAGGGCCATGGGAAGAAGGCTGACCCTTGCAGCCTGACTGGGACTTGGGACCCGCCCATCCTTAGCTGTCCACCTTGGCCTTCTCCCTCTAGTGGCACCAGGGCTCCTGTCCTGCCTCCCCCACTTCTTCTCTTCCTCCCTTTTCCCTCCTCCCACCCCTCCATTACCGGCTGCCTTGTGCTGAATTATTGATGGCCCCTGATTACCCGGGGGTTTGGGAAATGACAATAACCGCAGCCCCCCCAACTCCCCCCTCAGGCTGCCCACCCCCTCTAGGGACCAACCAGCCCACCACCAACCTCTACCCAAGGTTAATGCTGGGGGCGGGTAGGTAGGTGGGCAGGGAAGAAGCTGAATATGAGAAGGCAGAAGGGGGAATGGGCTGCAGTGAGCAATGCCTGTTCAGTGTTGAGGCCCTCCAGCCAGGTTGGGTCCATGTGCCCGGGTCTAGGTAGGGCAGTGTAGCACAGAGGGTCCCTGGCTTGATGGGGGGCGCTCTCTCAGACAGTCTGGGTTTCACTCTCCAGGGAAGACAGAAGCCTCTGTGTGTGCAAGCGCTGACCTCATCGTCAACCAGCCACCCCACCCCTCCTGGTCCTTTTAAGAAAAAAAAAAAAAAAACTTCTCTTGGGGGCCTAGGGTTGGGAGTAAGGGCTCCGGTAGGTCTTGGGAGGGACACAGTGTATGTTCCTAGGAGGGGAACAGAGGAGGCTGGGGGGGGCAGGGGCGTGGTAATGACTAACCCTGAATGGGAGTGAGGGTGGGCTGGGGGTGGCTAGCCCCAACCCGTCTGGCCACGTGTGCCCCTTCCCTGCCCCTCCCCCACTGGCAGCCCTGCCCGCCGGCCTGGCTTGGTGCCTGGCCCCCTGGCACTGGCCCCGGGACCCGCCGCCGACGGTTTCCTGTTTCTCCCGGTGTCGCTGGAGCAGGCTCCGGCTTCCCCTCCCCCAGCTCCTGTCTAGCCCCCCTCACACACACAGACACACTGTCTCCCTTTAACCAGGTCTTGGCTTGGCAGAGGGGAGACGGGTTTCCCCATGGTAAGGGCGGGGCTAGGAGGTGGACCCTGGGATGGGCCCCAGGGCCCCGGACTTGGCGCCCTGACCCAGGGCAGCTCCCCTGCCTCCTGTCCCCAGGCTTTGCCTTCCCGGATTGGGCCTACAAGCCGGAGTCGTCCCCTGGCTCCAGGCAGATCCAGCTGTGGCACTTTATCCTGGAGCTGCTGCGGAAAGAGGAGTACCAGGGTGTCATCGCCTGGCAAGGGGACTATGGGGAGTTCGTCATCAAGGACCCTGACGAGGTGGCTCGGCTCTGGGGGGTCCGCAAGTGCAAGCCCCAGATGAACTATGACAAGCTGAGCCGGGCTCTGCGGTGAGGAGGGCAGAGGCCCCGGGGCAGACATGGACAGCCCCCCACACACACCACTTGGGAGCCCCCTGGCCCGTGGGGGTAGACATTGGGTTTGACTTCTGGCTGTGCCACATGGTGGCTGTGTGACCTCAGGCCAAGTTCTCTCCCCTCTGAGCCCACGTGTCACACTGAGGCGAGAACATGGTCATGGATGTGGCCTGTAGTCTGGCCCCAGAACTAAGGGGAGAACTGGTCTCCCACCCTCTGGACCTTGATTCCTCTCGTGTGGCCCACGTTTCTCAGTCACCCTTTGCGAGCAGCACTAATACGGGTCAAGGTTTGGGTTCTAGATTCGGGTCCCCAGTGACTGACCCTCCGGTGAAAGGTGTTTCTGCACCCCCAGCTATTACTACAACAAACGCATTCTGCACAAGACCAAGGGGAAACGGTTCACCTACAAGTTCAACTTCAACAAACTGGTGCTGGTTAACTACCCTTTCATCGACGTGGGCTTGGCTGGTGAGTACCAGGGCTGGTGGGTACTGCCTCAGAGGGAGGGCAGGGTCTACCTGAATGTCCAGGTGAGGCGGAGTGGTGGGGGGGGGGGGGGGCCTTGACATCACGTCTTCCCTCTCCCGTCAGGGGGTGCGGTGCCCCAGAGCGCCCCGCCAGTGCCGACAGGCGGCAGCCACTTCCGCTTTCCTCCCTCAACACCCTCCGAGGTGCTGTCTCCCACCGAGGACCCCCGCTCACCGCCGGCCTGCTCTTCTTCATCGTCATCCCTCTTCTCGGCCGTGGTGGCCCGGCGCCTGGGCCGGGGCTCGGTCAGTGACTGTAGCGATGGCACGTCAGAGCTCGAAGAGCCCCTGGGAGAGGACCCCCGGGCCCGACCGCCTGGCCCCCCGGAGCTGGGTGCCTTCCGTGGGCCCCCGCTGGCCCGCCTGCCCCACGACCCTGGTGTCTTCCGTGTCTATCCCCGGCCCCGGGGTGGCCCTGAGCCCCTCAGCCCTTTCCCCGTGTCACCTCTGGCTGGGCCTGGCTCCCTGCTGCCCCCACAGCTCTCCCCAGCTCTGCCCATGACCCCAACACACCTGGCCTACACCCCGTCCCCCACGCTGAGCCCCATGTACCCCGGTGGTGGCGGGGGCCCCAGCGGTTCAGGGGGAGGCTCCCACTTCTCCTTCAGCCCCGAGGACATGAAACGGTACCTGCAGGCCCACACCCAAAGCGTCTACAACTACCACCTCAGCCCCCGCGCCTTCTTGCACTATCCCGGGCTGGTGGTGCCACAGCCTCAGCGCCCCGACAAGTGCCCGCTGCCCCCCATGGCCCCCGAAACCCCACCGGTCCCCTCCTCGGCCTCGTCCTCCTCTTCCTCCTCTCCATTCAAGTTTAAGCTCCAGCCGCCCCCCTGGGACGCCGGCAGCGGGCTGCTGGGGAGAAGGCCCCTGTGGGCGCTGACAAGGGCGGCAGCCTGGCCCTCAGCGGTGCAGGCGGGCTGGCCGAGGGTGCCGGGGCACTGGCCCCGCCACCGCCACCGCCGCCACCGCAGATCAAGGTGGAACCGATCTCCGAAGGCGAGTCGGAGGAGGTGGAGGTGACTGACATCAGTGACGAGGACGAAGAAGACGGGGAGGTGTTCAAGACGCCTCGTGTGCCGCCTGCACCCCCAAAGCCCGACCCAGGCGAGGCGCCCGGGGTTGCCCAGTGCATGCCTCTCAAGCTGCGCTTTAAACGCCGCTGGAGTGAAGACTGTCGCCTCGAAGGGGGTGGGGGCCCTGCTGGGGGCCTTGAGGATGAGGGTGAGGACAAGAAGGTGCGTGGGGAGGGGCCTGGGGAGGCTGGGGGGCCCCTCACCCCAAGGCGGGTGAGTTCTGACCTCCAGCACGCTACAGCCCAGCTCTCTCTGGAGCATCGAGATTCCTGAGGGCTGTGGGCAGGGGACCCCCATTCCCCCCATCCCCCATGCCTCTTTTGCTGCCTTAACCCCCCCCAATTCCCTGGAGGCGAGGGCAGCTTTTTAGTCTCTCCGACTCCTCTTCTTTCCCGTCCCCCATGTTTTGTATAAAACTTTTAAATTTTTTTTTTTTTTTAATGGTGAGGGTGGGTGGGTGCCCAAGGGTGGGGCCATCCCCTGTCCCTGTGGGTTTCTAAGCTCCGGGCAAAGTGGTGGGGGTGGGAGGGAGGGGGGAGTTAAGGGGGCCACCTCCATTCTGGGGAATTTATATTTGAACTGAGGCTTCGGCCTCAAAGCCCAGGAACTTTTTTTTATTACAATCGTTTAGGAAGTAAAGCCTGTCTCCCTCCCTGTTCTCTGCCTCCTGTACCGCTTTCCCTGTCCGTCCCCGGCTGTCCTCAGCCCCAACCCTGCCTTCCCCGCCCCTCCAGGGGCCGTGAGTGCCTGGGTTTCTCATAGCCCCACAGGGTTGCAGCAGAGGGAGGGACATTTTTTGATGAACCAAAAATTCCGTGTTGGGGGGGTTGGGGGCGGAGTAGGGTGAGGGGTGCCGCCCATAGGCCACAAATCTCTACAAGTGCCTGCTATCCCTCTCCTGGTCCCCACCCCAGTGCCAGTCCAACCCCTTCACCCCCCAGCTGCTCCTAGGACTTGCCCCATAGGCAGGCAGGTGGGGAAGGGGGTGCCCTGAAACCAAACTGGAAGCCTCCTCTGCCTCCCAGCTGGGGCCCCTGGGGTGGGGGTCTGTGGTCAAGCCTTATTCTGTATTGGGGATGGAGGGTGGGTGGGGAGGGAAGCGGGGGCTGCTGGAGAATGTATTCAAAACAATAAAAACTTTGGACCTTTGGATGCAGTGATTGAGTGTTGCATGCAGCCACCTCAGGGCCACATCCTTGGCCCTGAGTGGATCCATGGCCAGAGGGCCTAACTCCATCTGAATGGGTCAAGTCCAGGCCTGGAAAATGAACTGGCCTCAGGGGGCACTAAACCTCTGGGCCTGGTGGTGAAGGTCTTGGGCATTCTCTGGCCCTCTGACGGCCCTCTCTTTCGTGGGGATCCACTCTTCCTGGGAACACTTTTCAGCTCCTCAGTGCCAGGCCATGGCCCTTGTTCTGCCTGCAATGCCTCTTTGTGAATTACTGTTCATTCCTCCAGGCTCTGGTGAAGGCCCAGCGCTCCTTCTGCACTGCCTTTGGTGTCCTCACACGTCAGTTTAGAGGCGCTGATGAGTGAATCTGGGAGTCCTTTGGTGACAGGCTTGCAGTGTCTTGCAGTGTAGATCTTTCAAGGCACTTTAGTGATCTTCTCATCTACCCATGGGAGCACTCCACTAGTAAATTAAGAAGAGACTGGCTTAATCGCAGTTGCAGTTCACCTACTGTGTGCCAGGTACTTAGGAGCTGGAGTTCTTTATCTCCAAGGTGGGAGCTGGCGGCTCACTTAAATGACTTGCCTAAGGCCTTAAGCCCAGCTGGGACTTTAATGAAGTCTGTCTCTGAAATACATGTTCTTTCAACAAATCAATTCTCCTAAAGTCAGGATGGTTGGATCTAGACCAGGATCTCAAGTTCCTAAGATCTGATAGGAGAGGTCATAAAGCCAGAAGCCCAAGTTGGAGAGCTTGAATCAGAGATGAAAGAATCAGGAGAAGGTATCCAAGCTGGAGGTGCTTTTAGACAACACAACCTATCCAGTGCAGGTGAGGTGCCTGAGGCCCAGAGAGGGAAAGTTTTCCAAAGGCCACACAGCTGCTAAGAGAATTGAGGGCTCTGGGCCTGTACGGCTTCACCATGAGACCCCACCCTGTGCAACTCTGGGGGAAGGAACTGGAAACTCCTACCCACTCTCATTTCATCCTCATTTCAAGGCAGCCCCGGGTGGGTGGTCCCTGGTGATGCCCGTTGGCAGTGAAGAAAAGATCCAGGGCTAGGGTACTGTGAGGCTCCTGTGGAGGCCTGCAGGCAACTGCTCCCTCTCCTGGGTGATGTAAGTCACTCCCTTGGGGTGGGGGCCCCTGGGCTATTTCTGGAAGTAGGGATGAGGCATGTCTCCTGGCAACATAGATGCAGCTAAGTTGGTGGTGGTGTGATGGAGAGAGTGGGATGTCATTACTGAGGTAGGAGGGAGGACCCTGACTAGTAGTCTCAGCACCTGATTCTAGTGCCTTCTAAGCACCTCTAAACCGGATCTAACATGGAGTCAAAGGTGCTCAGCTCCAGAACCCCTCTCCAGGTCAGACCACAGCTCAGCCAGATTTCTTGCCCCAAATTCTGGCTAAGTGGGATGTCACAGGTGGCCTCTGGTCTTGAAAACTCCAGCAGCTCCTCTCATCTTTAAAGTGGCTCATCTAAATCTATTCAGTTTCTGCAAGGTCATACCCTTGCTCCCTTCCACACCCTCCAGGATCTCTGATACCAAGTAAAAGCTCAAGACACTTCCATCAATTAATTCATATCGTCAGAGACCCTCTCCTTACCTATAATCCCCAGCACTCCCTCAGTCCCCAGAAATTCCTTTCTTAGGCTTCTCAACCATCGCTCACTTCTTCAGGTCCCTCAGAGATACCATCAGTTTCTCACAGTCTCCCACAGACCTTTTACAGACACCTCAAGTCCTTTCTGACTTCACTCCTCTCCAGAAGACCATTTTCCCTCTTCACACCTCTGAGCACCTCTAGACACCCAGAGGTCCCTCGTAGCCACTTACAAACCCCTCTAGCACCCCTCAACAAACGTTCTCATCTTGTACAGACATTCAGATAAGATTCCTTCAGACTGACTCCCTCAGACTCCCAAGGACCCCAATATCCTCTGGCGGTTGCACCACGACGCACGTCCCACGGGTTCTGGCCGTTAAGTAACCGCCGCTATTCCTCCCTGTTCTCCTGCCCTTGTAAGCCTTCTTGGTCCAGGTTAGGATTCCCCAGGATTTGGGGCTTGAGTCAGATTTTTGCTTTTGGACTCCGAGCCGCCGTCAGAGGGCAGCAGGAACTGTTTGACTGAGGAACTACTACAACTCCCAGAAGCACCCGCTCTGGACTGTGCGGTGATGTAGCCGAATTCATTGCGAAGACAGCGGAAGTGTGACTGTGCTTTGCCTTCTGGTTAATGTAGTACGAAAGGCTTCAGAGTTACTATCCATTCTGCCCCAGGAATTTGTGTCCGCTGGGAATTGCACTCAACTACGGCGTGGATGAGACTTTTTTCAAAGGGCAGGGCAATTAGAGTGATCACAGGATCTGATTAAAGTGAAGCCTAGAACTCCATTTCCCGTCATTCCACAAGACAGGAGAGGAGGGTGACTTCATTTCAGTTACAAATACTTCCGGAACACACAGACACATTTACATGAACTCTTATTTCCCAGCACACACTTACACGAGCTCTGTACACACACACACACACACACACACACACACACACACAGTCAAACGAACTCCGTTTCCCAGCGCGCTTTGGACTACCGTCCTTCCGGGTATTAATCGCTAAGTGGGGGCAACATAATGCGAGCACAAAACGCGAGGCTACTCCTAGCAGCTGGCTTCCTTCTTTGGGGCCTTCCAGCATCCTGTAATTTAGGAAGCCTGAGGATTCAAAGAGCTTAATAGGATCTTCAAGATAAATTGTGTTTTCATTTCTTTCAACCTTCAGTTCAGCCTCCAGGTGCAACGTACATTGTTAGGAAAAGCTAGACAATATCCGAAGACTGTATTGTCTTGAAAATCCACCGGAAACTTTGTTTCCTAAATCGCTGGCGGGGAGGGTTTTCCTTCCGGATTTGTGGAAACTTGGGAGTGTTTGCACTCCATTTTCCAGTAGTCCCTAATCGACTTCGGCTCTTTCTTGGGACCTGGCGTCAGGAGAGGAGGCGTTGAAACTTTCTGCAGTCTATCTTAGGCGACTGTCTTTCTCCTTTGGCTCACGCTCTTTCCGGCAAACCTCAGCTGTTTTCTCACAAAGGGTCGGGATCCGGTCTGGACTATTCCCCAGCATGCTTCAGGATTACGGTAGACCCCGCCCCCTCAGTCAATGGTAAGGCCGCCTTGAACTTCATTTCCCAGAAGACACAAGGTTCGCTGTAGCAACTACCCTGAAGCCTCGGTGTTGACTACATTTCCCAGCAGGGATTGCGGCCTAGCGAACGAGGGTGGAGGAATGCTCTCCTTTTCCATTTCCTAGCCTGTCTCCGGAACTGCAAAATCCACTTGGGGCTTAGGAATCACATGGGACTCCATTTCCCGGCGTGCTTTGTAAGTAGCTTTATACCCGCAATGCGGTGAGGGCGTGGCGACGACTACATTTCCCGGCTTGCCTCACAGCCCGATAGCGGCGGGTCCACCGGCTCCGACTCAATTTCCCAGAGTGCACTTGGCGCCAGTCGGCATACAACCAATAAATTAAGTGAGCGATTGGACTTCGTTTCCCGGAGTGCATCGGGCCTATACAGCTCACTGATAGAGTTGCCTGAGACTACATTTCTGAGGCACACCTAGGGACGCGCGGTTGCCGCAATGGAGTGAGTGTGCGATTCTGACTGTGCTTCAGAAAGTGCTTCAGAGTCCGTTTTGGGCAGTTGTCCAACTTATTGCCCGGGACTCTCTTTCCCGAGGTGCAGCGCGACTCATCATCGCTGCAGCCCTGAGGTCTTTGTGGACTCCATTTCCCGGCGTGCCACGCGGCTCTCTGTGAGGGCCTTGAGCGGCGACGGCGTCGCGTAGGGCCGGCGGACTGCATCTCCCAGCGTGCCCCGCGGCGGGCGCTGGGCCGGAGCTGGAGCCCGAGCGGCGCGGCCTGGAAGAGGCCGGAGCCCGGGGGAGGAGGCGGCGGCGGCAGCGGCAGGGGCAGCCCGGGCGGCCCGAGCCCCGCGGCCTGGGCCTGCGCTCGGCGCCATGAGCGGTGGCGCGCCTTCGGGGGGCGGCCCTGGGGGCTCGGGCCGGGCGCGGACCAGCTCGTTCGCGGAGCCCGGCGGCGGAGGAGGCGGCGGCGGCGGCGGCCCGGGGGGTTCGGCCTCTGGCCCAGGCGGCAGCGGCGGCGGGAAGACGTCAGTCGGAGCCATGGGCGGGGGCGTGGGGGCCTCAAGCTCCGGGGGTGGCCCCGGCGGCAGCGGCGGAGGAGGCAGCGGCGGCCCCGGCGCGGGCACCAGCTTCCCGCCGCCCGGAGTGAAGCTGGGCCGTGAGTACTAGCGGAGCCCGTGGCGGGTGGAGATCGGATCCCTGAAGCCACTCAGACGTCGATCAGGTTCTTCTTTATGCTCAGGGAGGAGCTCGAGGTCACTGCCTTCCCAAACTGGGATCTGAGATCTACCCCCTCCCGGAGAGAGGGATTCGGGGGGTTACCATCTCTTGGAGTTTAGAATTAGAATTAGTAATCCTCCAAAAGACAGAGGGTCACAGGTTCCTGTTCTTCCAGTCCCGAAGTCTTGGGTCCGTGAGTCTTAGAAACAGGAATCTGATGTTGCCATCCATTCGAGAACGGATCAGGGGTCATTGTCGCTTGCAAATAGGGCTCAAGGGTTATTGTTTCTCAAGAGAACACGAATAAGATCACCACCACCCAAAGAAGGGATCTGAATTGCTCCCCTTTAGAGCATGGGGATTTGGAGTGAGTATCACTTAGAAGCAGGGATTTGGGCTTGCTGTGGCCCCAGAGAACAGAACAGGGCCAGAGCTTTCCAAATCTGATACCCAGTCATCTTCCCTTTTAAAACACTGTTTGTCCATAATATATAGAATTGTACACCCAATGGTGGAAATTAATGATTGCTGCTTCTTGAGGACAGATTGGAAGTCAGCGTACCTTTCAGACCAAGTTCATAGTCACTAATATTCAAGAAAAGATGTCTTTCTTGAAGGGTTTCCTTTCACAGAAAACGGAATGAGGGCAGGGGCGGTTACCAGTCCCTCCCCTAGAATAAGGATGTGAAGTTATACCCATTTCATTATTCTGATGTATGATGTCATTGACAGTGGATAAATAGCTATATAGGATGCTCTCCCTCACTGGCTCCTCTGAATGGATCTGATTCATCACTGACTTCTTTTCTTTGGGAAACTTTTTACCAGTTACCCCAAGAAGAGAGATCCCTGTCCTCCAAGAATGCCAACTTTTGCTACCATTTGCAGAATGCTTTGGGAATTTCCTTTAAAGGACTGAGGCCAGGATAAACCCTTGATGATAGAGATCAGGTTCACCATTCTCACTATTAAGTGTTCATCCATTAGGGACCAGTTACATACAGGATGGGGTCTGGGGCTCCGAACCTCATGGGTGAGGTCAGGCCAGTGCCTTTTCTAGCCCCAGAGTATTTGGGTAAGAGTTAATTGTCTCAAAAGTGAGTTAGGGCGCTGGTACTCCCTACAGGAGGAGTCATTCTTTTCTGTCACCAGAAACCAGTGGTGAAGTTACCAGCTGCACTTAGGGGGTACTTAGAGATCACTGTCCCCCAAGCTGTGGAAAGGTTAGGGCTTTACTGACATAGAAGTACCTCAGGATTCCTGCTCTCAAGTAGAAGAGGTTAGGTCAGGCTCTCCCTAGTGAGGAGGGAGCAGAAGGCAGCTCTCGTCAGGGATGGATTCAACATCTGGGAGTGGTGGTGCCTCCTCACATCAGGAGGGACCAGTAATTTGCTGCTCACCAGAAGTGGAAATTAGAGGTTACCAACCCTGGTACAGCAAGAGGTTTTATGTGTCAGTATTCTCCCCTATGGAGGAGTCAGGATTTGGGGTTCCCTGAAGGGAAGAGGGGAAAAGGCGGCATCTAGGAGCCACCTTTGAAGATGGGGGAGGGACAAAGACCGTCCCCCGCCCCATGAGCTTCCTGTAGAGACTCCGCGCCCTCTGACAGCCCCAGGATGGGGTGGTGGCCCGAGGGGAAAGGTTAGTAGATTGTATGTTCCCTTTGCTCCCCAGGTGACAGTGGGAAGGTGACCACAGTGGTAGCCACTCTAGGCCAAGGCCCGGAGCGCTCCCAGGAGGTGGCTTACACAGACATCAAAGTGATTGGAAGTGGCTCATTTGGGGTCGTGTACCAGGCACGGCTGGCAGACACCAGGGAATTGGTGGCCATCAAGAAGGTTCTCCAGGACAAGAGGTTCAAGGTAGCTTGCGGGGAACGGGGATCAGGAGGTTTGACTGCACATGACTGGTGGGGGAACTCCAGCAAGAGTGCTGGACTTGGGTTTGTACAGGGAGTCTGAGCATGGGCTAGAGGAGAAGAGAGTGAGCTGTGTGGGGATGTGCATTCCAGGAGAACCCAGAGCTGACTTTTATTGGCTCTTGTTCTTCGTAAGTGCTTTTGTAGGCAAGTTTAACTTAACGCAAAGATTCTCTGAGGGTAGGTACTGTTGTTACTCCCATTCGAAGTAAGCAGAAGCTGGAAACTGAGACTCAGATAAGAGAATTGCACAAGGTCAAGTCTAGAATCTGATTCCCAAGCACTTCACCTTAACCACTGAGTTACTCTGCTACCCAGAAGAGAAAGGAAGCTGGTGGGCTGATGATTCTGTCTGCGAAGGTCAGGCTCTGCCCCCAGGGTCTGGCACTTGCTGGAAGAAATCCTGCCCATGCTGCAGATGCCTGGGTGTGGGGCCCGGTCACTCCCGAGGAAGAGGTCCTTTACCTCATTCATACATAGTGCCCTGTGAGCTGGTAGAGGCCCTTTGGATCCTGTCGGGACGTAGGAGAAACTGAGCCTGGGCTGAAGAAACCAGGTCAGAGTTTAGGTCTCGGGCAGTGAGGACTTCAGGGGCAGGTCTTCCTCCAGGGTGCTGGTCAGATTATAGGTGAGTCCCGAAAGTGAGAGGAATCTGAGCATAGGGGCCTCTGAGGCCCCAGGGGGGAACAGAGGAGAGGGAAGAGTGCTAAGACAGGTCTTCTGGGAAGAGGTTGAGGCTGGATCTCTACTGGGAATGTGAAGATGAGAAGCCTAGAGTCCAGGACTCAGGATCCAAGCGCCCAGATGCCTCCCGTGAAAGCAGTGGAGCAGCGTGGGGACTAGGGGCATCTGGATGACCTCTCCCTGTCTAGTGTTGCCCGTGCCAGGCAGGGAGGTGGGCCTCGTGTGGCCACATGTGATTTTCAAGAGAAGCTGAAAAACTTAGATTTACATGTGAAGTCATTTGCTTTGTAAATCTGAGCAAAAAATCAAACATTTTTAAGAAGTAGGCTGCAGGAAGCACATGTAAGTGGTCTGAGTTTAGTCGTGAGGGGAGCTGGGGTGAGGAATTAGGGGCTGTTTCGTATGGGGCCTTGGAGCTAACGTGCGGAGTGGCTGCTTGGCCCTGCCAACAGGAATTGGAGTAGAGCTGTGGCAAGGGGTGCTCAGGAGGGGAGGCAGGGAGAGTGGCTTGTCTTCTGAGGCTCTCTTCCCTTGCCCCCCAAGAACCGAGAGCTGCAGATTATGCGTAAGCTGGACCACTGCAATATCGTGAGGCTGAGATACTTTTTCTACTCCAGTGGGGAGAAGGTGAGACCTGGGTGTGGGGATTCCTCCTCCGCTTGGGCTCCACCCGTCTGCTGCCTTTCTCATGGCTGCGCGTCCCTTCCCCCGTTATTCCCCACACACCTTCCTCCCCCTCTTCCTTGCTCATTTCTCATGACGCCTCACACCTCTCCTTTGCTCTCTGCAGAAAGACGAGCTTTACCTAAACCTGGTGCTGGAATACGTGCCCGAGACAGTGTACCGGGTGGCCCGCCATTTTACCAAGGCCAAGTTGAGCATCCCTATCATCTATGTCAAGGTAGGCAGGCTGGCAGGCTGCGGGGGTCCTGGCCCACCAAGTCAGGCGCTCCAGACAGACTCTCCCGTCATTTCCAAGTTTACGTTGGTCTCTAGAGGCCTTACATGCCTTGCCCTTGTCCCTACATCCCCAAAGATGGAGCTCCCCAAAGGCAGCGCAGCCCAAGCCGAGGCCTGATGCAGTCAGGGAGGCAGGCTGACCAGGGCTGGGGAGGCTGCACATTACCGGCTCGGGTTCACACCAGGAGCCCACTGGCACCAAGTCATGTTGGTGCCGTCAGCTCAGAATCGAGGTGGGGACTTAGAATGCAGAGGCACAGTGAGATCAGAGTCCTGGCCCTTGGAGCCCTGGCAGAGGGGAATGTGAAGGAGGCAGGGTTGGAGGAAGCTTAGTGTCCACGGAACCAGGGACTCAGGCACCTTCATTCATGGCCTGCGGAGGCTCATTCCCCTGGTGCTGTGCCCTGTGTGTTACTGTCCCTAAAGACGTATTTGAGTGAGTGACTGAGTGGGCGGGCTTCGCGATGCTGTGGAGAACGGGACCTGAGCAGCCAGCTGCATGGCGGGAGGAGGGTGGGCTCACGTTTGCGGAGATTGCATGGGCCGTTTTTCCTCCTGCTGGCTTTAAGCATCCCAGGCCTAGGGTGGTGCTGTGGGACCGCACCTTCTGAGGGGGGCGGGTCGTGGTGGTCTGGTTTGTGGACTGTGTCCTGGACCCAGCACTGAGCAGCTCTAGAGGTCCCGCTGACTGAGACGCAGGCCTGCTCCTGAAGAGCTCTCAGTTTAGCAGGGTAGACAGGCATCATCACAGAGAACTATGAAACTGCCAACAATAGCCGACCCGGAAGCAGCACAGGGATTCTGCCAACAGGAGGCCCCTGGTCCTGCCTGCTTTGGGAGTGAGAAGGATTGAGGAAGGCTTCTGGGAGGAGACTGGGCACAGGGCAAGAAGGTGGCATCTCTGGTCACAGGCACTGGGAACAGAGGAGGTGGTGCCCAGGAGGCAGGCCTGAGCAGTTAATACATGCCAGGCTATGGACAAAGCCCTGGGGCTGCAGCAGCAATGGAAACACAGAGATCCCTACTCTTGGCACTTAACGTCCTAGTCAGTAGGAAAGAGAATTAGCAGAAAAATCCAGGTGGAGAGGGGCTGGCGTGAGGGTGGTTTTGACTGCTGTGTGAAGGAGGCTGAGCCCTTCCTACAGCCAGTGGTTTTCTTGGTGAGGCTCCCCAGCCTGCTTTAAAACAAGGCCTTCCTGATGTATCTGTCTTGTCCATCAGGCTTCTGCCGAAGTGTGTGTTTAGCAGTGGTTTCCAAAGTGTGGACCGGCACCAGCACTAGGGGGCTGTTTGTATAGCCTCATCCTGATCTACCGAATCAGAACCTCTGGGAGTGGGCCCTGCAGTCCTTGTTTTAACACAGCCTCCATGTGATTCTGTTGCTCACCAAAGCTTGAGAACCGAGGGGCAGCGGAAGTGTTTTCAAGACAGGGAGAGTGGGCCTGGAAGGGCTCTGCAGGCCGAGATGGGGAGCAGGGGTGTGCTCTGCGGGGAGAACTGGGCTGGAGTTCCGCTGTCCCCTGCCCACCCCAGGTGTACATGTACCAGCTCTTCCGGAGCTTGGCCTACATCCACTCCCAGGGTGTGTGTCACCGCGACATCAAGCCCCAGAACCTGCTGGTGGACCCCGACACTGCTGTCCTCAAGCTCTGCGATTTTGGCAGGTGGGCCTCACCTGGGGTGGGCTGGGTGGCTGAAGGGGCGAGGAGGGATTCCGACCCTTGGCCCGTGTTGACTCCTGCCCATATCTTCCCACAGTGCAAAACAGTTGGTCCGCGGGGAGCCCAATGTCTCCTACATCTGTTCTCGCTACTACCGGGCCCCAGAGCTGATCTTCGGAGCCACCGATTACACCTCATCCATCGGTCAGACTTGGCAGGGTGGGGGGAGCAGTTGTGGCAGTTTTTGAGGTCCTTCTGTGTGTCTAAGTGTAACACCTGTTCCTTTAGCCGGTCCTCACAAATTCAGGAAGGTGACGCTGTCATAGGTGTATTTTAGTCTAAAGCTTAGAGTGGTGAGGTCACCTGCCCATAGTCAGGTGGGACAGGGCAGGGCTGGGCTTTGAAAGCAGACCTGACTCCAGAGTCCATAGAGCCCTGGAACCTCCCAGGAAGTCCTTTCTCCTCAGTCAGCAGGAGGGGCTGACAGTGACCTTGGGGGAATCGAGAGGTGAAAGGCTTTGCCACCATGAGGGCGTGACCTGTTCACAGGGCCTCGATGTCCTTCCCTGTTGCTGAGGGTGAGAGTGCCAACTTCCAGGCATAAGGAGAGGGTGTGAAAGTGTTCGGAAGAGAAAGTTCATCAGCTTTGGGAGGAAACTTCATGGTCCCTAGCTGTGAACTTGTGCTGTAGGGGTCAAGGTACAGGACTGGAAGGGGTGGCTAACCAGGCCACGGCTATTTCCAAGAGTGAGACAGAGGCCAGAAGTGAGTAAGGCAGCTCATTTAATGTTTTCCCTTCAGGCCTCCCTGAGGCCCGGAGAACATAGGTGTCTGTTCTGGGCCTGTTGATGTGTCCTCTGAGGCTGCAGAGAAAAGGCTTACTGGGATCAGAGTGGAGAGAGGCGATGGAAGCCTCTAGATTGGAGAGTACGGCGTAGTCAGGCAGACTTGGAGGTTCAGAGTCAGGCTTCTGTGTTCCTATGCTATGTGACTTTGTGCAAGGCCCTTTCTCTCTGAGCCAAGAAAATGGGGCTCTTGGCATTTCTCAGGGTGATCATGAAGGACAGAAATGCTTGCCCGGGGATGGGCATGGTAGCTCTGACCCTCCCCTGTTCCTCTTCAGATGTGTGGTCGGCTGGCTGCGTACTGGCTGAGCTCCTCTTGGGCCAGCCCATCTTCCCTGGGGACAGTGGGGTGGACCAGCTGGTGGAGATCATCAAGGTGAGGGCAGCGCCAGGGCGGGCAGTGACTGGGCTCAGGGCTAAGGACCTTGGCTCAGACCGCTTCCTTTCCCTACAGGTGCTGGGAACACCGAGCCGGGAACAGATTCGCGAGATGAACCCCAACTACACGGAGTTCAAGTTCCCCCAGATTAAAGCTCACCCTTGGACAAAGGTGGGGGAGGGCTCGGGGTTCAGGCAGCGTGGCTGAGGTCCCCACTGGCGGCCAACTGGTCTGGGGACCTGGCTGTAGTCATGGCTCAGTAGTGGGTCAGTTAACTTTGATCACATGGCAAAGTTTAAAGCTGAGGACCCCCAGTAAATCCCAGAGGCCTGCTTTCTGATGGGGAAACGGGCTCACAGCATAGCAGGGCCCAAACAGTCATGGGACCTGAGCGGGTTGCTCATCTGATACAAACTCACCTCCCCTCAAGAAGCTGTGCGTCATTTTCCTCATCTGGAAAGCGGGGTTGTGGGGGCAAGCAGGAGCACACCAGGACCCAGGGCCTCAGCCGTCTCCTCTGCCCTCCCAGGTGTTCAAATCGCGAACGCCGCCTGAGGCCATCGCGCTCTGCTCCAGCCTGCTGGAGTACACCCCCTCCTCGAGGCTCTCGCCGCTGGAAGCCTGCGCCCATAGCTTCTTTGATGAACTGCGATGTCCTGGAACCCAGCTCCCCAACAACCGCCCACTCCCCCCACTCTTCAATTTCAGTCCTGGCGGTGAGAGCTCAGCCTGGGATCTGGGGTGCTGGAGGGGCAGCCAGAGATGGCAAAGAGCTTGATGAGAAAGACCGGAGTAGAGAGCTGAGGGTGGGCTGCAAGGCAGTCCTGGGGCTCAGGAAACACACCCCTGATGCAGGGAGACCCCAACCCACCTCATCGGTACTCTGCAATCTCCCGTGTTAGGCTCCTTCCAGTTTTATTTAAAGTGTTCAGTGGCTACACCTGTCCTTATCTGGTGCCCCTTTCTAACCAGGACTGGGTTGCCAGGTGCCCTGTCCCCTGACTAGACATATCCATTCCTGTCTCTAGAACTCACCATCCAACCATCTCTCAATGCCATCCTCATCCCTCCTCACTTGAGGTCCCCGGCGGGCACTGCCTCCCTCACCCCGTCCTCACAAGGTAAGTTGGGGGCCATCTCCTGTGCAATAAAGCTGCATTTCTCAGTGTATGGGGGTGGGGGGAGGGCTTGTTCTCACAGCCCCTGAGTGTACTGCAGGTATGCAGAAATTGTTGACAGAAAGCCATGTTTCCCATGTGAATGGGCACCTTTGTAAGGCATTATTGCCTGTATTTTGTGTTCAGATGCAAACTGGAAAACGAAAGACATACATCTGGCCTGTATAAACAAATAGTTAAATTTGTTCCTCCCATTTAAAAATGAGAGCTATTTTATGTGCAAATCCAGATTTCCTGTTTCTCTTGGGGAAGAAAATCAGACTGGGCAGCAGTGGGCCTGCCTCTGCTCAGGGTGGTCCTGCCAGCTGGAGCTGAGGTCCGGCTGCCCCCAGTGTTGGGGGGCTTTGCTCCTTTGTGAGTCACTTAGTGACCAACCTGGCCCTTTGGCGTCTGAGTTTGAAACCCTCGACCTAAAGTGACAGCTTTCAGTTTCTAATGTAGCATCTCACACCAGTTTCCTGCCTTGGGGTGGCGGGATGGGGGTGGGGGGCCAACAGGCCCAGGTTAACCATCTGCTCCTTCCCCTCCTCAGCTTTAGGTGAGGCTCAGACCAGCTCGGACTGGCAGTCGACCGATGCCACAGCCACCCTCACCAACTCTTCCTGAGGGCTCCACCAACTACCCTTCCATCTGGGAGCCCTGTGTGGGGCTGGGAAGGGGGGCCATAGCCCACCAAGCTCCTGCCCTGACTGGGCCCCTAGACTAGAGGGCAGAGGTAAACGAGTCCCCACCCCACCCCCCAGTCCCTCCCTCACCAGCCTCACCCCTGTGGTAGGCTTTTTAAGAGGATTTTAACTGGCTGTGGGGAGGGAAGAGAAGGAAGGACAGGGGATGGGGGGCATGAGGACCTCCCACCCCCTCAGCCCCCCACCCTCCCCCCAGGTCTCCACCTCCTCCAACCCCCTCCCCTACTGTGTCCCTTGTAAATAGAACCAGACCAGCCCCTCTCCTCCTCTTTCCTCCCCTCGCCCTCGGGTGTAAATAGATTGTTATAATTTTTTTCTTAAAGAAAATGTCGATTCGCACCGTCCACCCTGGCCCCTTCCCCTCCTACAGCTGTGTCCCTGCTCCTGTCCTCTGCCCCTAAGGCTTCCTCCCTCCTCTCCCCACCCTGGAGGGCAGGGGCAGTGGGGGAGCTCCTGATGTCTTAGTTTTCACAGTAAGGTTTGCCTGTGTACAGACCTCCGTTCAATAAATTATTGGCATGAAAACCTGCTTCCTGTCTAGACACCTGTTTTCACAGAGGTGAGGGAGGGGCTTGCGGGGGGCGGCTGGGACAGACTGGGCTGAGTCTCAGGCAGGGGAGCAGGGTGCAGTGAACCCAGGCTGGCCCAGGCCTGTGCCTCAGCTCCGTGCACGTGGTGAGCCGTGTCTGGCTTATCCACCGCAGCACACATCATCTGCTTCTACTTAGGGAGGGAAGCACCGTCATTCCTAGGTGACTGGTGAAAGAGCTGGCCATCAGATAAGTCAGGGCCATAGAATGTAAGTGGCAGAGTCAAAGTTTGAATGAAGGGCTCCCTGTATCATAGCCTGAACTACCTGCCGCGTAAGGGGGACACAGGATGATGAGGGGGGTTACTTGGGCCAAAACAACCTTGATACAGACTCTTGGTGGCCATGGATGGGGTCAGAGGAGCCGTTTCCAAACCGTAGCAGAGAGCCCCAAGCCTTCATTGCTGTCTTAAACAGGACCCTACTGTGTCCACCTCTAGGGATGGTGGGAAGTGACACCTTTGGGAAGGTTGTTGCAGTGGGCCTGATTTTTCTCCTTGCTTTGTAAACATGCTGGGGCCAGATGGTGGGGCTGTGGCAGAGGGAAATGGCATCTCCTCCACATGGTGCCAATGGTAGCGAAGGCAAGAGGCCCTGGAAGTAAAAGGAGACCTGGAGAAGAGCAACTGAACTATCCAGTACTGGACTCCATTTGTGAAATGGGAGAGTTCCGAACACACCCCTATGTTCAGGACCGTTCCTGTGGTATCTGCGCTCTGCTATCTCGTGAGGTGAGCACCAGGGCCATCTGTATACTGATGGCCCAGAGCAAACCCTGTCCCTCCCTGCTCAGCACCATCAGCTGTCACCTTGTTCGCAGGATGAACACCGAGAGAAGGTGGACTGGATGAGGGAAGGAAGGGTCTGGACAAGGGGCTGAACTTGGGTTCCTGGAGGCCCCTGCCTGCTGCTCACACCAGTGGGCCATGAGGTTCCCAAGGGTGTCCCTACACCCTCTGCCTACCTCTCTGGCTTCTGTCCAGGTCTGGCCCCATCCTCTCTTTCCCAGGCCATCTTCAGCTTCCTCCTTGCCCCACCCTGATGGATGCCAAAGAGCCCTAACCCCACAGAGAACCCTTACCCCATCCCACCCCCTGCATTTCCCTGACTTGTGAGGCTGGCTTTCAAGGCCTTCCCAGGTCTAGACTTCCCCCGACCCCCACCTCATCACCCCTCCTTCGCCTGGCCTCCCTCCCGGAGACCTCAGCCACAGCCTGTCCTGCCACACCTGTCCAAGCACCCCGGTCTACAGGCCCGAGAGGAGCCTGCCCCATTGAGCCTGCCACAAGTGATCTGCTTTCATCTGGAGAGCAGAGCACTTATCAGCCCCACATAACCTCAGAAAACGTTGGGGATTCCTTCCTGCTCCCAAGACCTTTTTATCTTTCGTGGCCCCTTAAGTCCAGTTACTTTCCCTGCAGTTACACTGACTCCTCTGAGCCGCTGCCCCCTGTGCTGGTTTCAGGTCACAGTCACTCAACAGCACTGGTTACAGATGTGGGCTGAAAGCACCACCTGGATTCAAATCCCGGCTGATGCCTCTGCCCAGCTCTGAAACCTTGGATGAGTCTGTCCCTGTTTCCCTGGGATAACATTGAGATGGCCTCACAGGCCTGCTGGGATCACATACGCACACAGTGCTAACTGCAGCGCCTGCCATGGCTGGGCAGCCGAATGCCTGCTGTCACTGTTGTCAGTAACTGGACAACCTCCGAGTGCACTGAGAACTCAACGCCTTGCAGTGGTGTCTGCCTGTAGTATTTCCTTCCTCTTCTACAAGGAGACGTTTGCCTTTTCAAGGACTACCTCCTCTAGAAGTCCCTGACCCCTGATCTACCATGGAGGTTTGTTTCCTGCTCTGGGCTCCTACTGTCCCTACACCTCCCCACTGCTGACCTGGGGACCCTGGGGCTGAAGTGTGCCTGCCCCGCCTCAGGCACCGCAGACACCTGACTTGTCTTTGGGCCCCAGCACACAGAGGGTGGCCTTACGACACCCAGGCTCAATAAATCAACAAGACACTCAGGGAACAAGGCCATCTGTACTTGGGTGTGTTCCTCCAGCCCCTGTGTGTGGCTCTTGGGGCACAGCCCGTCTTGACTCATGCCTGGGTCTCCAGTATCACCCATCTGCAGCTGAATACCCATCTTTCAGCTGGAAGTGAGATGAAAGAAGCCCAGAGAAGTCAAGTACCTTCTTCCACCAGGCAGAGCCAAATGCAGGGATCCCAGAGTCCAGGGAAGGCAAGGGTAGGGGCAGGCGGTGGAGAACAAGCAGAGGACCTGAAGAGGGATGTGACAGTGCCCAGCAGAGACCTGGCACATGGTCGGGGCTCAGGAAAGGTTACTTGACATTCCTAGGCACCAGGGTGACGTGGAGCAAAGAGTCTTGGAGAACCCCATTTTGCAACGCAGTGGGGTGGCTTAGGACACATTGTATGGTGTCTCAGAGCTTCAGTATCCCCTCAGGCAGAGAAAGGTGACACCTGGTGGGGCCGTTCTGAGGAGTCAGTAAGGAAGAGGCCAGGATGGACGCTGGCACCCAGTGGGCACCAAAGTGGCTTGTCAGGGGGTGGTCCCCTTCTCCCCAGAGGTGCCCATACTTGTTTTGCAACCAAATTTTTTTATTGTTGCTCTTTATCTGTGTCACATGAAGGCTGTGTCCAACTGCAACAGCCCACTTGCTTCAGAGGCCCCCAGGGCTGCCTGGCACAGCTGCAGTGTGTCTGCAAGGGCCAGTGGCTGGGATGTCTCGATGATGGCAATGGTCTCCCCGAGCTCGGTGCACATGATGGTCTGCTGAGGCTCGGGGGGTGGGGGCGGGGCAGGAGGGGGCGAGCGGGGAGGCTGCAGCGTCAGAGTCCGTGCCTGGGCATGGACCCGCTGATGCAGTCGCAGGCCCGCCATGGCACGGAACCAGCGGCCACAGGTCCCGCAACAGTAGGGGCTCTTGTAGAGTCCAGTGATGGGAAGGCGAGGCGCGCGGGCAAATGCCACTGGCCGCAGGTGCAGTCTCCGGTGCTGCTGCAGGTTAGAGCTCTGTGTGAAGCGCTTGCCACAGTCCAGGCACTGGTAGGGACGCACTCCTGTATGGGTCAGCTGGTGGCGGCTGAGGTTGGCCAGAGAAGCAAAAGTCTTGCCACAGGCATGGCACTGGAAGGGCCTCTCGCCCGTGTGTGTCCGGAGATGGTTGCGCACGTGGACCAGCTTCTTGAAGCCCTTGCCACAGACGCCGCAACGGTGCCGCCGCTCAGGGGGCCCGTGGACGGCGCGCCGGTGCCGGGAGAGCCGGGAGGCTGAGGCAAAGGACTTGGGGCACTGAGGGCAAGGCAGCTGGGCAGGTGGGGTGGGAGGGGCTGGGGGGGGAGGTGTGGGCTCGGCTGGAGCCAGGGAGGCCACTGCAGATGCTACCGTGGGTGGTGCTGCTGAGGGGGGTGCCCCACTCTTGCCTGCGTGTGTGCGCCGGTGGTAGAGAAACTTGGTCATGTTGCTGAATGTTTTGCCACAGCGGCAGCGATGCAGTGGATTGGCAGTATGGGCCCGCCGATGGGCCACCAAAGTGAGCTCCGTGCCGAAGCCACGGCCACAGTCCACACAGAGGTAGCGGGCTTCACCACGGTGCAGCCGCAGGTGCTGCTCCAGGGAGGTTGCTTTCTTGAAGACCTTGGAGCAGGTCGTACACTCGTGGGTGCCACCCACGTGCGCCCGCCCATGAGCCAGAAGCCGGTTTGCAGAGCTGAAGCTGCGCTGGCACTGGCTGCAGTAGAAGGGGTGAGCTGCTGAGGCCGGGCCGTGGGATGCCCGCCGGTGTCGCCGGCGTGTCCCTGCTGAGGTACAGTGTGGGGGACCATCCCCACTGCCCTGGGCCTGGCCAGCTGCAGACCTGTCACCTTCCTTTGCGTCACCAACCTTGGCTGCTGCCTCTTCCTCTTCCTCTGTCTCTTCATTGTCGTCTTCATCATCTTCCTCCTCCTCCTCTAGCCCATTGTGCTCTTCTTTCTCTAGGGAGTCAAAATGGGTGCCTTGATGCTCCAAAAACTCCTCGGGGGTAGTACAGAGGGTAGAACACTCGGGGCACTCGTAGGGCTCCATCTTGACTTCAGGTGGAGCAGGGGGTGGGGGCGGTGGTGTGACGGGAGGCAGAGGCGGGGGCACCAGAGGTTTAGCTGCTGCAGTGGAAAGGTGCTGGGCCTTGCGGTGAGCCACCCACAGCTCAGGTGAGGGAAACAGCTCCTGGCAGTCTCCACACTGGTACTGGATCTGGCTTGCAGACTCCCGCAGGTGGGCGTCTTGGTGAGCAAGGAGCTCCCTGGGGGAGAGGATGAGCTGGTTGCACTCGCCGCACTGGAAAGGCCCTTCCTCAGTGCCTGGTACCAGCTCCGGTTCCAGGCCAGTGTCCTGGGTGGTCAGTGCCTCCTCCTCTGTGACAGTGGGCACGTGCTGCTCCTGGTGTGAGAGGACTTCTTCCAGCGTGTTGTAGAGGTTGCCACATTCAGAGCACATGAACTGGAAGAAGAGGGAGGGAGGCAACGGCCTCCCCAGGTGTCATCTCAGTCAGCTCCGTTGACAGCTCCATCTTCTCCCCCAATATCGGTGCTGACATCTCCATTACCCTTGGCGACATTTGTGTCGGCATCTCAGCTACCTCAGCCACTTCAGCCACCACTTCTGCCATTGCACGGAAGGTGGTACCTGGAGAAAGGAGGGGGGCCTAATGAGACACCAGGAACTCAAGGGGAGGGGGATGTCTCAGGGAGTTCCCTTGCCCACGTCATCACTCACCAGTCTCTACCAATCAGCAAGTCTGGATCCAATGTTTATACCTCAGTCTTCAGTGAGCCCATGACTCTGTAGCTGAACTGCACCCCATGGCGCCCAGGCATCTGCAAGAGGGAGACAGCCGTCCTCAGTCTGGCGTCTAATGCCACCCTCCTTACCCAGAGGGCTGGTCACACCCTCTCCAAGAACATAATGTATCTTTGGGGGCCTGCTGGCTTTTGCCTGTGCATTTCCTCTCTGCACAGCATCTTTCCTCCATCTATGTGTACACACACGGATGCAGCAAAGTTTAAGAGCACAGGCTCTGGAACCACACTGCCCTCGGCTTGAATCTGAGTTCCACCACTTAGTCTCTCTGAGACTGTCTTCTCACCTGTGAAATGGGCTAAAAGTAGTAATGACCACAAAGTCCCTGGTACTTGATCAAGGTTAGATAGAATCATTGCTTGTAATTCTCCAGAAATGTTTTCCTATTCTAAGTCTTTGATGCTGCTATTCTTTCTGGCAAGAAAGTTTTCTCTTCTTGTCTAACAAACTCCCACCCAGCATTTCCTTTTGTGAAGACTTTTTAAATAACATATCTATATCCACAGAGTGGTGGCCACTCCCTCCTCCTTGGGGTTCTTTTTTTTTTTTTTTGGTTGCATCTCTCAGCATGTGGGATCTGTCCTAACCAGGGGTTGAACCTGTTCCCCCTGCACTTATAACTACTGGACCACCAGGGAAGTCCCTCCTTGGGGTTCTTATAGTATTCTGTGCCACCTCCATCATAGCAAATATCATGAACTTGAGATAAACTCATCAGACTGAGAAGGCTGGCAAGGCAGACGTGATTCATTGTAGGGGCTGCTGTCATCAACAAAGCCACTGATCAAGTGCAGGGATTTTAACTTTTGAACTTCCCTCTATGTGCCCCCTATCTCCCTCTATTGATGTGGGTTCAACCCAACCCAGGACCCTTCACACAATGGGGGTTCAGAGTCCTTCAGACTGCCCCCATGCATGCCTCAGCAGTAATTTTCCAAATATAATCCCCACCATCTCCACTTCTTCAACAACTCATCTGTTAGTGCCAGAGTTCAGCTTACAGGTGTGCACACGAAAATTCTGCACCTTTCAGCATTTGGGATCTGCCCCCGACCAGGGGTCGAACCTGTTCCCCCTGCACTAGAAGCACGGAGTTATAATCTGTATTGCCAGGGAAGTCCTTCCTTGGGGGTTTTTATGGTATTCTGTGCCACCTCCACCATCACAAATATCATAAACTTGGGACAGAGTTAAAAATGTTAAGCTCCCAGAGGTCTCATCACAATAGGCACTGAGTATATCTGCTGAAAGAATAATGCTCCTTTCAGTAAGTGAGGCTCCGAGAGTTTAAGGGTCTCTGCGCACATTCCACTTTTCCCACCATACCAGCCCTCCTATTAAATCATGAATTCCCACAATAACAAGGCCCATCACTGGGCCCTGCTATCACCTGGTGTCCAATAAATCCTCCTTGCGTAAATGATTCATTAAAAGCCCAAGAGCGCACTTTTTGACTCCTTCCCTAATTGTTGAGTTGCCCGGGGCCCTGGCACACAAAAGCCATTCAACAACGGATCTTCCCGGAAACCAGGGGCCTGAGAGTTCAACTTTTCATTGTTTACAGCTCTGATGCCAAAAGAGAATTCCCCTTTAGCGAGGCCCAGCGCCTGGTGCAAGGCTTTTACACAGAAGGCACCCAGTAAATGTGTAGAACATGGCCTAAAAGACCTGAAGTGTGGACTTTCCTAGTCAACATTTCCCATTGCCCAATCTTGGATTGTGAACTACTGAGGAGAAAGATGGGTTTATTTAGGGGATCAACAAAAGTCCTTCAAGAAAGAGCTCACCAGGGGCCTGGAAGTTCAACTTTTCTGAGACACAACGCTTTTCTCTGACCAAACTTATCAACGTCGCAGCCTGAGAGAGCCATGCATACAGTGGGGGGCCTGCACGCCACAGGCGCTCAGTCAACGATACAGGGCACCGAGGAAGGAGCGCTCTTTCCACTCCGCGCCGCTCCCGCCCTAGCGCAGGCCCCAAAGCTCCTCGACCCTCGGTGTTCCCTTCGTTCTCCCTCCGCCCTCTCCGTCTGCCCAGAGTTCTCTTCCCCGGCCCGCCCCGGGGCGCCCTCACCCGTCTCTCTCACCTCCTGCAGCCCCCGCCGCTCTTGACACAGACCCTCAGTTCCAGGCGTGCGGGACCCCTCACTATTCACACCTCCCATTGGGCGGCTCCCTTACCCCTGGCAGCCAATCAGAGCCGAAAGCGGAGGGCACGCGCCCTTGCGCCTGCGCGTGGACGCTCAGGCGGGGCTCGGCGAGTTTCTCCACGCACGCAACTGTGCCCTGTGGGCGGGGCTCCGGGCTCGGAGAAGCGCCTGCGCAGTTCTCTTGGGTAGCTCTACCGCCAAGTCTGAAAGTTAAGTGGGAAGAAGTGGACATCACCGGAAAGCAAGGGACCATGGAGTGGACTGGGTGGCAAGAGACCTTAACAGAAGTAATTTTATAGCTGAAGAGACCGAACATGTCTGAGAGCACAACTTTGGAGTCAAACACACTTGGAGTATTTCCCCTCTGTGGGCCTCACTTTTACTCCTGAATAAAATGGGCTTGAATCAAATCTACCTCAAAGGCTGTTGAGGGGGTTGGATGAAACCAATCAGGTAGAAGCACTCAACACAGGGCCTGATATAATGCGAATGCTCACTTTAACCCACCTAACCTGGACATAGTCCTTCCCTGTTTGTACAATTGCTTTCCCTTCCCTCCCTCTCTTCGGTGAATTTAATGATATTCACTTATCGGACGCCTACTGTGTGTCTGGCCCAGGACTGGGTTTCAAGAGGTGACAATTGCCATAAGAGAGGGGATTCCCTGGTGACTCAGAGGGTAAAGAGTCTGCCTGCAATGCAGGAGACCTGAGTTAGATCCCTGGGGTGGGAAAATCCCCTGGAGAAGAAAATGGAACCCCCCCCCCCAAAAAAAAAAGAAAGAAAATGGCAACCCACTCCAGTGTTCTTGTCTGGAAAATCCCATTTATGGAGAAGCCTGGTGGGTTACAGTCCATAGGGTGGCAAAGAGCCATAAAAGAGAGGGGAAGGAACTCTTCCGAGGTTACTGATATAGCCAGTGCGAGGCAGGGCCCAGGAGTCCCAAGGGAATGGGAACCGGTCCCAGAACCTGTCCCAAGACACTTGAGAGCCCTCACCTTGAGTCACTCAAGTGGGGAAGGGGCAGCATGGCCACAACGTCCAGGGCTCTGCCTCAGGGTTTGGGGGGGGGGTGGTGGTGGTAGTGCTGAGACATGCAACCTTGACACCAACTCTCTTGATACAGACCTGCTTTTGCCAGAGTGAAATTGGTAGGTGCAGATTAGAGAAGGGTATTGAGAGTTCTCTGTGACCTTGGAGGTCAGAGATTTTAAAGGGTTTGAGGGGCAGGGCGTTAGAGTTCCTGGAGGGGATTCTGACTGTAACGGGGGAGTCATGACGGACACCATCCTCAAGTGCACAATCAAGATGAAGGGGCCTATTGCAATCAAGAAGGAGGTACTGGCTCCTTAAATGAGACGGAGAGTCCTAGCCTTGATTGAGGAAGGAATTTATACAAGGGGAATGTCTGTTCCATGAGGTGGGATTCCAGTCAGGATCACGAGATGGCACAGATGGGGTATAGGTTGCCAGTAGAAGTAAGGAGCAGTCTAATGGAGGGAAGTCCAAGTCCTGATCATAAGGCGTCTTGGCACTACCCAGAGCCAGGACGGTCGTGATTATGGTCTTTTGCCACGGGGCAGGTGACAACAGTGGTAACGTGGGCTTCTAGGTCGTGATTAGGAGGGGGTTATAGTTCATGACATGAGTAGTTTCAGCAGGTCGTGATGTAGGGCAACAAGGACACCGTAGCTCGAGTCGACCCTGCTAAAGGGTACCACCAACTCCAGCCCAGTTGCGGCGCCACTTTCGCTCTGCGCAGGCGCAGCACAGGCCTGCCAGACACTACGGTTGGGGGCGGGCCCAGGGGGCGGGGCCTGGAAGCTCACTCTGCGCTTGCGCTTAAGGGGCGTGGCGGTCGCACCTGCGCGAGTTGGGCGAAGGAGGAGGGGCGAGGTGACGCAGGCGTAATAATAGAGAAGGTGCCAGAAAGATCCAAAACAAGTGGCTGCGGCCGTCGCCTGGGAGTCGTGAGACGCCGGAATTCGGTAAGGCTATAGAGAGGCCTACAAGCGACTAGTGGCGGGTAGACGGGACCACCTGGGTGCTGGGGAGAGGGAGGTACTGCCCTTCCAGGGCAAGAGGGTCGGATTCGGACAGCGCCACCTGTGTGGGACGAAGGGCGGCTTTGGTCGGTCTCATTGTAGGGGACAGAGGGTCACTTTCGGGCGGTACCACTTAGGTTGACCTGTATGGCCGATCGGACAGTACCTCTGGACGGAACCAAGGAACATGTCCGGACAGTGTTGCTCACAAAGGGCGATTGGCGGGGTGCCCCGCGTCGGGCCCCCAGGCTTGTTCGGACCGAGTCTCTTGCTCTGCTGGGAGGCTTGTTCGGAACATACCACCTAGAGAGGGGACCTCGGGTCTGGCCAGTCCAAGTGGTAGGAGGATGAGTGGGGTCTGGCGTCTGGACCTGTTACTAGGGGACCTCGGGCGATACCATTCTCTTGTGGCAGAGGGGGGAGGCTCCAAGGGCTGGGACTGAGGGTGACCCTGCCCGGCGGGACGCTCACTGGCGGGGGTTGAGGTCTGGGTCCCCGCGTCGCTGACCGCTGCCTCCTGCTCGCTGTGTGGGTTCTAGGCCCTGGTTCTGAGCTTGTTCTGCCCCGCTCCCCCCGGGTATGGCGCTGACCGGGTCGACCCCGGCCCCGAGCTGGGAGGAGGATGAGTGTCTGGACTACTACGGGATGCTATCGCTTCACCGTATGTTCGAGGTGGTGGGCGGGCAGCTGACCGAGTGCGAGCTGGAGCTGCTAGCCTTCTTGCTGGACGAGGTCCCGGGTGCCCCCGGCGGCCTGGCCCGCGCCCGCAGTGGCCTGGAGCTGCTGCTGGAGCTGGAGCGCCGCGGGCAGTGCGACGAGAGCAACCTGAGGCTGCTGGGGCAACTCCTGCGCCTACTGTCCCGCCACGACTTGCTGCCACACCTGGCGCGCAAGCGGCGTCGGCCAGGTATGGTGGAATGGGAGGGCGACCGACTTCCGCTGGGGAGAGGGCCTTGCTTTCGCTGGGCCTCCCCAGTGCCTGATATGAAGAGAGCCGTATCAGTATGTGTCTCATCGCACTTTCCTCCTCCCAGGGTATCAATGAGAAACACAAGAGGGAGGAGGCATGGCTTTGGGAGGGGGTGAGCTTGTGAAATTTGGCCACGTCAGTAGTGATGTTTGTGGCCACTGTTTACGGAGGGCTTACTTCATGCCGGGCATAGCAGTAAGTCCTTCTTCATGTGTACTATCACCTTATGACCCCCCACCCCCACCCCAGTAATCCTAAGTGGAAGTCCCATCAGTGTTCCCACTGTATAGGGAAAGCACAGTAGGTTCAGAGAAGTTAAGCAGCTTGCCCACATATAATAGCTGAATCCTGTGTGTCCCTGGGAAATAGGGAACAGGAGGTACAGCTTGATGAGACTGACAAAGTGTTTGTTCCCAGAGGTTTTCATTTAGTGGGGGTATCACACTATAGAGGGCTTCCCTAGTGGCTCAGTGATAAAGTATCCACCTGCCAATGCAGGAGACACAGGTTCGATCCCTGGGTCAGGAATATCCCCTGAAGAAGGGAATGGCAACCCACTCCAGTATTCTTGCCTGGGGAATCCCATGGACAGAGAAGCCTGGAGGGCCACAGTCCATGGGGTCGCACAAGAGTTGGAGGTGAGCAGCGACTAAACGATATCAGACTATGAGACAGATGAATGGCTTATTATTACTGTTATTTTAGTCTATGAAGATGATTTTATTTGAATGATTTACTTTTAGATGTGGTTATGGAAAGATTGAAACAGAATAGTGGAGCAGAGAGAGTAGGAACTGTGGAGTGTTTCAGAGTGAAAGGCCGCCCCCTTAAGTTTTTATAACCAGTTAAGTCCTTTCTGAGAAGGTGACATTTGAACTGAGGCTGCTGTACTGCCCGAGTGTCTACATCTCAAGAGATCTTGAGATGTAGATCTCCCTATTCCTACATTTTAGGAATAGGGAAAGACAGACTGTCTAGTCCTGAGGTAGGACTGTGTTTGGCACTATCCGAGGCCAATGTGGCAGGAGCAGAGATCGAAGTAAGGGCAGAGAGTAGTTGAGAAGTCGTGTCACACAGGAGCTTGCAGATAACACAGCTGGAATTCAGATCCTGTTAGTTTGTCTCCAGAGTTAATGCCCTTAACCCTTGTAAGGGAAGGACTCGTAGAGCAGTCCCGAGCAGGTGAGGAGCCCCTTGTGTGCTGAGGCTGTGAGCTGTTGAGCCCTTGGCTGGGTTACTGGAGGTGCTGTGGCTAGTTTGGGGAGGGCATTTGTGAGCTTCCCTGTCCAGGGTAAGCCCATGGGTTTGGATAACCAGGAGAAGGGTAACCTTAAGGCAGAACTGACAGCCTTTGGGGAAAAATGTGTCTGAGGGTCAGGTTCTGGAAGAGAAGATTTGGGGAGCTTGCAGGGGCCTGCCTACTCCTTAGGGCCTCAGGGAGACCCAGGGGTGGTTGGGGGTGGAGAGCACGTAGGCAGTGTTGCCTGAATCCTGACCACAACTCAGCTTACAGAATAGCTCTGACAGTTGGTGCTGCTGTAGACGTGGATTGGGAGGCCCCAGGAGGTGATGAGTCTTCTATCCTGGGAGGCACGGAGCAGTTACTGGGCTGGAGGTGTTTGAGGAGGAGTGGCTGCCTGGGCTTTGATCTCTGGGGAACTCAGGCACCCTGTGGGGCAGACTTTTATCTTTGGGGAGAGGGGTGAGAATTGGAGGCTGGGCCTGGGAGAGGCTGGAGGTTTCAAATACTTTTTTCCATCCCCTGCCCCATCCCCAGTGTCTCCAGAGCGCTACAGCTATGGCTTGTCCAACTCTTCTTCAAGGAGGATGGAGGGTAGCTGCCGTCGCCGTCGCCAGTCAAGCAGTTCTTCGAATGCTGAGCAGGGTCAGTGGGAGACAGGTGAGTGTCCCTCACTGGCTCTTCTGAACCGTCATGAACCTACCTCATCTTGACCCATCAAGAAAGGAGCCTGAGGGGTGATTTTGTCTGTTTCTCTTTTAAATGTATATATTTATTTTATTTTTGGCTGTGCTTGGTCTTCATTGCTGCACTCGGGCCTTCTCTAGTTGTGGCAAGTGCGGACTATAATTGGGGTGTGCAGGCTTCTCATTGTGGTGGTTTCTCTTGTTGCAGAGCATGGACTCTAGGGCGCATGGGCTTCAGTAGTTGCGACAGATGGTCTCAGTAGTTGCAGCTTGTGGGCTCTAGAGCACGGTCTCAATAGTTGTGGTGCATGGGCTTGGTTGCCTGAAGGCATGTGGGATCGTCCCAGATCAGGGGTCTAAGCAGTGTCCCCTGCATTGTTAGGTGGATTGCTAGCCACCGGACCACCAAGGAAGTCCCAATTCTGTCTCATTTTTGCTTTGTGTTTGTGTGTGGGTTTGTGTGTTTATTGCTGCAAAAACCTGGGTCCAGAAGTAACCTGTGCAGTTGTTTCTTGTGGTTTTATATCATTTAAATGGCATCACCTTGTAGGTGTTATCCTTCACATGGCTGTCTTTATTGGATGTGTTTCTGAGATTTATTCACATTGGGTTTCTAACTGGTTTTGTTACATTGCCATGGCAGTGAATTTATCTATTCCCCTCCCCTCTCCCAAGTTTTTAGTGATTCAAATGTAATTTCAAATATACAGAGAAGTTGAAAGATGAGTACAGTGAACTTGTTCATATCTTTCACCTTGATACACTAATTTTAACGTTTTGCCAGTTTTGTTTTGTGTGTGTGTGTGTGTGTAACTCTGGGGTTTTTTATTGAACTCTTTGAAAATAAATTATAGGCTTCAGGACACTTTACCCCTAAATTAGCAGGCATCTCCTGAGAATCAGGAGATTGTCTGATACCACTTCAAGACCATTATCATACCTGAGAAAGGGCATGAGCACTAACCTTCTGGTACCCTAATAACCCTGTCTCAGATCTTCTCGATACTGTCTGGACTTTGAGGACCCACTGATAGGTGTGTTGTTGTGCACTCACTTGTTAGTCACCTTAGTCTCTACTATAGAACCCCCCTACCCCCTGCTACCGGGTACCTTTTCCTTTATTTCCTCATGACATTGACCAGGCCACTTGTTTTTTAGTGTCCTGATTGTTTTTGGATGTGTCTGATGATTTCCTGAGAGTATCTTTTAACTTATATCTCTGTCCTCTGTATTTTGGGAATGGTGTTTAGAGAGTTGGTTAGATGCAGGTTATGTGGATTTGGCCAGGATGTTCCTTGGTTGATGCCGTCAGCTTCACGTTGGAGCACATGAGGAGGCCTGGTTTTCCTTTTGTGAGCGAGCAAGTTTGTTTACCTGGTTATCTGGTATATTTGCCCTTAGTACAGAGGTATTTTTCCCTTCGTGGTTAGTAGATAATCTGTGGGATGATATTTTCACCCGTCTTGTTCCCCAGCAGCATCCCCAGTGGGTTTAGCAGCTGTTGGAAATCTTTGCCTGAACCAGTTGTTGTACTGGTGTTCTCACGGTGATGATTTTCAGATTCTCTCCTGTGTCTGTTACCTGGCATTTTCTCAAAAGGAGTTTTACTTTTCTCTTTGCTTCCATCCATCCCTCCCTCTCTTTTTTAAGTGAGGAGTGTCACCATGGACTCATGTATTCTTGTGTGTTTAAAGTGTTGGAATCAGTTATTCTTCCTGATGTTCAAATTGGCTAGCTCCTGTGTCTTTTTGATGTGTCTGCTTCGTTCTTTGAATGCTTCTTGGTTTGTAGGTAGGACTGCAGGATGTCCTGGATTCCTTTGTATTTTCCTTCCCCAGCCCTGAAATCAGCTGTTTCCAGAAGCCTGGTTTCTCTTAGAGGCAGTGATATTTAGAGACCAAGATTCAGGGGCTGAGTAGGCGCATTGTTTTTAGGCTCTTACAGTGAACCAAACTAGAAACTGTGCCTTTAAATAAAAATTCATGTTAGTATTTTCAGTTCAAAATTAACATTACAAGGACCTTTTTGTTTGTTTGTTCTCCTGACTGCACTGAGCTGGCTTGTGGGGATTTTAGTTCCCTGACTAGGAATTGAACCTGCATCATTGGCAGTGAAATCACAGAGTCCTAACCACTGGACTGCCAGGGAAGTCCTTACAAGGACATTTTTATCTTACACTGAAAGTCTTGGTTCTTGGTAACATTAAGACATGGACTTATTTGCTTTATTTTACAACAATAATAAAACAATTTCAAACTTAAAAAGTGCTAACCATGTCTATTGAATGAAACATAAGATTTTTTTGTGTCATTTTTAATTGTTTTCAGAGTATATCCTACTAAGAGTTTATGGTCACAATATTCTTCCTAGTTACTTAAAATCCTTTTCTCCTGTTGTGTGTTACTTATTCTATATATGTGAGATTCATTTGTTTCTGTTTAATTTTATGCTGTATTTTGCCTCCTTAATTTTTTGAGTATGTCATAAAACAGCTACATGATTCCAAAGTCAAATCTAAAATATGCAGAAAGGATGTTCTTAGAAGTATCATTTCTTTTGTTGTCTCTTTCCCTCCCAGTAGATAATCAATTTCATTTCCCATATAGACTTATGGTGTTTCATCTTGCAGAAATAGCAAAAAATGTATACATTCTCGTTTCCGCTCCTTCTTTATATAGAATGTAGCAAACTGTAGCTACTTGCTTTCTTTCACTCAGCAATCTATTTGGAAACTCCCTTGTGCACTTTTTGTCAGACATTTACCTTGTTTTCAGGTTTACATGGTTAGACACTATAAGCAGAGCTCCAGGCTCCTGCAGCTGTTGTCCTGCCTGTTTCCTGGTGTGAGTAGTCAGGGGTTCTCTAGGGTCACACCTGAGGGTGAACTGCCAGGTGGGGTGTGCTCACTTGTCCTACATGATGCTCCCTTGTCGGTACTCTCCATCTTCTGGCCCAGGAAGCAGAGGGGCTCACCCAGGGTCCCCCAGCCCAGAGTCCAGACTTGAGCGCTTCCTTGGGCTCCCATCTTGGTGCTCCACCTGTCATCTGGTCCTCAGCCTACCTCATCTTTCTCTCCTCAGGTTCTCCCCCAACTAAGCGGCAGCGGCGGAGTCGGGGCCGTCCCAGTGGTGGTGCCAGACGGCGCCGGAGGGGGGCTACCACCACCCCCCAGCAGCAGCAGGAGCCAGCCCGGCCCACCTCAGAAGGCAAAGTGACCTGTGGTAGGTGTTAGTGTGTGCCTCGGGGAGCGCATGTACAGTGTAGAGCTGGAGGCGGGTGAAGCAGCCCCCCGTCTGACACCCAGGGGGTGGGCAGCGGCTCGGGCACCTGTTCAGCACAGCAGAATTCTTGCCCTTTCTGTAGCCATCTTGGCGGTCTACCTCCCACCCATAGTCAAAGGATTATGTTGTGTGTAGCCTTCTCCAGGAGGCCTTTCCTGACAATCCCTTACCTTCATTTTCATTTTGTATTGGAAGAGACAGGCAGAGCCTGAGAGGTTGGGCTTGGCAGGCCTCAGGGCAGATGGGAGTTAGATTTTATAACAGAGATCAAGTCTTTCCAAGGGATTTTTTTCTTTTAGCGTGGCAGTGAGGTGAACTCTGATTCCATCTAGAAAATCAATCAGTGAATGAGTTAGAATTTGCAGTGTTTAGAACAGTGCTAGACAGGCAGCACATGCTCTGCCAGGTGCCTGGGAAATACAGGCAACAAAGGGGAAGCAGGGACCTGAGTGGAGCGGCTTCAAGTCTAACACGGATGGGGCTGAGGTCTGGCCCCGGGTAGTGGCGTTGGAGAGGCGAGAAGGAGGTGAACCTACGGAAATGAACCATAGGGCTGACTGGACCTGCAGACGTGCTGGGCGGGGTAGGGACTCTGCTGTGCAGACTCATGAAGACCTTCCCGTGAGAAGTTCTCACTGGTCGCGAGGAGAGGACTCACTCTCTCACAGTCCGACACGCTGCTCTGGTACCTCTTCCTCTGAGTGGGACAAGGGTCGGTCACAGAGGGTATCATCTAGTGAGAGGCTCAGGCTGGACTGGGTGGGGGTAGGATCACAGGCGGGAAGATTGAGGGGGAGTGGCGGCAGCTCTGCATTCCCCAGGAGACCTCAGCCTCCAGTGGGGGCGGGGGCCGTTCCTCCTCACCTCCACCCCTCAGGAGTGCATGCTCTGCCTCCTCCCGGTGCCCAATTCGGCTCCCCAGGCCCTGGGCACCAAAGCCACCCCGTAGCCGAGGCTGCAGATACCTGTCTTGGGTGCTGTCAGGAGGAGCAGACCAGCAGAAGCAACCGTGACCCCAAACGGCCCCCACGTGAGGGGGGTGGCTGCTTGGTTGTGACCCTTCCCTAGTCAGGTGGTAATTAGGGCCACGCCATGGCTGGGGGGCCCGGAGAGCCTCTGCCTCCCTGGGGAGCAGGCCAAGCTGAGGCCAGGGAGGGATCCTGCTGGTGGAGGCTTCAGCGTCTTGACTGAGGGTGGGGAGGTGGTTAACCTGGGTGTGACCGGTTCCTGATGTGGGGGATGAGAGAGCAGGTCTGACTGCTGACTCACCAGGCAGGGTGGGGCTGGCGTGAGGCTCTCCCCTGTAGGGCCCAGGTTTTCTCCCCTGAAAATGGAGATGGCTTAGTCTTGGGGTTGGAAGGAGGCCCCTCCAGACCTGAGGAAGGGGGGCCCCCCTCCTCACCTGTGCCACCCATGGGGTTGGACCCCTCAGTCAACTGTGCTCCGCTGAGGGATAGAACCAAAGTGAACTCCTGAGGGCCCCAGAGTGTGAGGAATGGGCCCTGGGGGATCCTGGACTCAGCCACAAGACCTCTGAGTTTCCTCATCCTTCGTCCACTGTGCTCTGTGCTGAGCGTGCTGCTCCAGACCTTGAGTCCTCAAGATGGCCCCCGAGGTAGAGATATCATCCGCCTTCGTGTGGAGCGGGCAGACTGTGAGAAAGCCCGGGTTTATTCATTTGATTGTCACACGCGTTTATAGAGCACTGACTATGTGCTCACATCCCATAGATGGGACGGGAGGCCCTGCCCTCACGGGGCTTGTACTCTGGTGGGAGGAGAAAGCTAAGAGAAGGAATAGAGAGACTGACGATGTCAGCTGTGGAGAGAAACCAGCAGGGACAGGGCATAGAGAATGATGGGAAATGCAGTTCTAGATGGATTTACAGGGTAGGGTGGTCTAGGAATGCCTCTCAGAAGACAGGGAGAGAGGCAGGCAGGTGTGGATGGCCGAGGAAGGGTATTTCAGGCTGAGGGGACAGCGGGAGCTGAGACCTGAGTGAGGACATGTCAGTGGTGGAGCGGAAGCTGGCAAGCCTGGAGCAGGGGGAGTGCAGGGGTGGTCAGGAGGCCAGGGCAGGAGAGTGACCAGGGGCCTATTCTGCAGAGCCCGTGAGCCTCAGGCCAGGCCTTTGCGTCTTAAATGATGGGAAGCAATTGGAGGGCTTGAATGACAGGCTGAGCTTTGCTTCCGCTTCCCGCCACCCACCCCCTCGCCCCCAGTCTGTTTACTCCTCCTACCATCTGTTTCTGGATAAGAAACAGAAGCAGACAGACTAGCATTAAGAACCTCGACCCTGGGCTCCCCAGCACCCAGCCTCTGCCACTGTCAGGCCATGGTTTCATTAGCCACATTGTTTTGGAGTCAGTTCCAGGTGTCCTGTAGGTTCATGGGTAGATTTTTCACTGTGTATCTCGAGAAGCTATGAATTGAGTTCCCTGGTGGTCCAGTGGTTAGGACTCAGACTTGGCGCTTTCCCTACAGTGGCCCAGGTTCATTCCCTGGTCAGGAAACCCAGATCCTGCAACCTGCACAGCTCAGCATCTGCCCCCTGCTTTCCCCCTGCCAAAAAAAACTCAAAGGAAAACCCAGTAACTTCTTACTCTCAAATGTCTTCTCGGTGCCTAAATGTCTAATTATTCTAAATATTGGTGCTTTTGAGTCTCTCCTAAAGTATTGGATCCTCCCTGCTGCGCGCCGCCGCCCCGCCCCCGCCCCCTCCCCCCAGCCTTGTGTTGTATTTGTTGAAGGTAGTTGTGCAGTTGTGTTTCCCAAAGATTGGATTTTGCCAGTTACATTCTGTGATAGGATTGACTGACCATGTTCCTCTGTTGTCTGTTTTTCCTAAAAATTGATAGTTGGGCCTGGAGAGGCCTGATCAGATTCTGGTTTAATTAAAAAAAAAAAAATTTTTTTTTGGCTGTGCTGTGTGGCTTGCAGGATCTTAGTTCCCTGACCAGGGATCAAACCCCCCGCCCTCAGCAGTGAATGCGTGGAGTCCTAACCACTGGACTGCCAGGAAAGTCTCTTTTCTTCCCCAAGCTCACTTCAGTGGCCTGTGTCCCCACTGTCCCTCCCTGTCCATTAGTTCAGGAAAGTTGAAGGACTTCTGCCTATGCCTTGGGGAAGAACCTGGAGCCGGGGTGGGGCAGGCTGTTGTCCAGAGGAGGTCCTGGCACTGGGGGACAGAGTCTGTCCCAGCTGCTCTCCACTGGGCACCCATCCTGTTGGTCCCCAGCTTTTTCTGTTACTAACTCCCGGAGGGGAGACCTGAGTGAGCCATATGCAGCACACGGTCTGGCATGCATGGTGGCTTACCTGCTCTCCCGGGGCCTCTGTCCCTCAAACCTTCCCTGATTCCCCACTGGAAAGCCCCTCCCATTCCCTTCTGGGGCCCATTTTGCCCCCGAAGAGAGACTGATGAGGTGTGGGGTAGGGGAGCCAAGGGGGTGCTGGTGCCCAGTTGAGTGCAGGAGGCAGGAGCAGCTCTCTTTTCTAAGAAAACCTGGCCCCGCTCTCCACCCTGGGGGCAGGCAGCATTTCCTACCTGTGGAGAGGGACCGCAGGCAAAAGCTCTGTGTTCCTGGCCCGAGGAAACTATTCAGCTACCTCTGGCCTTCCCCCAGTGCTCCCTGGCTCTGTTCCTGACCCCCCTGCTGCTTGGTGTCCTGAGGCCACTTTCTTCCTGCTGCTTGCAGAGGACTCATTACCTGCCAGGCACTGACCTTAGTCTGCCCTTTACCTGCATCCAGCCTTGTCATCCTCACAGTGGCCCCATGAGAACAGGTGCCAGGGTGAGGTGGTTTTATGGAGGAGGCCACCAGGGTGCGGAGATGTGCGGTCAGCTCAGAAGACCCAGACTTCCCGCCTCCCTGGCCTGCTAGGGCGCAATCAGCCGGCCCCTCCAGGTGTCCCCTTGTACCCTTTTCCAGCGTGATCCACCCGTGCTGCCCCCCCGCCCAGCCTCTGAGTGCCCCAAGTTCATGCTCCTCTGAGTGCCCCAAGTTCATGCTCTGCCTCTGGGCTTTCACAAACACTGATCTCTCTTCTGGGAAAGCGCTGTTCTCTTTTCACTGCTTGCTTGCCTCGACCTTCTTGTCCTCCTTCACGTTGCACTTCCAATGTCATTTCCTGGAGAGGTTGTCTCTGATCATTTTGATCTAAATTACAACTCGCACTCTATATAATTTTCTCTCCTGACCCTTGGAATGTCTTTTAATTATAGACTTCTGTGTATGGTTGTGTGAGAGGCAGCACACGGTTTAGGGATAGTTGAGAGCTTGGGCTCTGGAGGCAAGCATCTAGGTTGGAATTACAGCTCTGCCATTTCCTGCCTGTGTGGCCTGGGGCAGGTGACTCACCCTCTCTGCCTTAGTTTCCTCATCTGCAAAAAGGGGACAGCAGCACAGCCTCATAAGGTTGCAGGCATCATCAAAAGGGTCAACAGGTATGAATGAATACTTGGTGTAGTAAGTACTGAGTGTCACGTGTGTGCTGTGGGCTTCCCAGGTGGTGCAGTGGTAGAGTCCGCCAGGCAGTGCAGGAGATGCAAGAGATGCGGGTTTGATCCCTGGGTTGGGAAGATCCCTTGGAGAAGAAATGGCAATCTGCTGCAGTATTCTTCTCTGGAAAATTTCATAGACCGAGGAGGCTGGCGGGCTACAGTCCATGGGGTTGTGAAGAGTCAGACATGACTGACCACAGCACAGCATGCAGGGTGCTCCTTGGTTGCGGCTCATAGGTCTTCTGGTCCCACTTGTGTCTCCCCAGCGCTCCTGGCACTTAGTAAATGTCTGGCAAACGGAAAGATGAATGGGATGTGCGGGTCCTCCCGGTCCAGTCCTCCTTCCACCCCGACCGTGCCTGGTGGGCTCTGTGTGGATAGATAGGCTCTCCCACATGTCTAGTAGCCAGCTGTGCTGAGGAGAAATGCCAGCTGGGGGGCGGTTCACCTGGGCGGCTGCAGGCCCCAGGCTGCAGGTGAGCCAGGCCTTGGTGGGTGATGGGTGTTCTGGGCAGAGGAGATGGCCAGCTCATTCTGTGAGTAAGGCTTGTGCTGGGGGCACTTCCCTTGTGACTGGAGAGCAGCGTATGGAGGATGGAGCTGGGATTGCAGGAGGAGACGAGGGAGGAGGACATTGGCTCGGGCCCAGGTGAGCGGGCACAGGGCTTAGGCAGGGGCTATGGGGGTAGAGGGGAGTGTCGAAATCACAGTTCCTGTTTTTGGGGTGCCTTCTGTGCCTAGGCTCTGGGTCGAATGCTTCATGCGTTGCCTAATTTGATCCTCATGACCCCATCGTGCAGCAGGGACCTCTTGTTTGTTTATGTTTTTCAGATGGGGAAACAGGCTCAGAGAGGTGAGGTCACATGCCCAAGGCCCCACAGCTAGAGAGTGGCAGAGCCGGGACTCGCCTCAAGGTCTGTCATTCTCCGCTACCTGGCTCTGTTCCTCTGCTGCTGAGCACCCCCGTGTGGCCTTGGACAGGTGCTGCTCCCCCCACCCCGCCCCGCCCCCTGGTCCCCTGCTTCCCTGCTTCCCAGCTCATGCCTGTTGAGGGCCTGGTCAGACACTCAGAGGCATCAAGGATGTGGGCCCAGAGATCTTATCTGATCCTAGGATGGAGGGAACCAGGCCTGAGTGTCGTGGGAAGTCCTGGGGGTCCAGGCTGGGCAGGTTTTCCTAGGCCTTGAGCAGAGAGGGTGAGCTTCCCCTCGAGGCAGAAAGAGGAAGCCTTTGGGGTTTGGGGTGGGAGGAGGAAGTGGGTGGTGCCGAGAAGTTGCCTGGGGAAGCGGGGACCTGCCTGCTGCTTTCTGCTCTGTGGCTGACACAGTCTTTGAAAGGTGAAAGGAGTCAGGGGCCTGACACTCCCCTCCCAGAGCTTCAGCGGCCTCATCTGTCAAAGAGGGTGAACATGCCCCTGCATCCGAGCTGCTGGTGCCGGCCATTCTGTAGCACCCACTGGTGGACGGTCGTCTGAACAACCCTCTCCAGGAGGGACTGTCCTCTGGTTTAGGCAAGACCCTGGGCTCAAGAGGGGTGGTGACTCATTCCAGGTCACATAGCTAGTGCCTGAAGGCTCTTGGAGTGGGATCAGCTCCACTGACCTGAAGCTGCTGTCTGGGGCATGGAAGGGTCCCTGCCCTCTGACCCTTGCACTGTCACGTGCTGCCATTCCCTGCCCGTGGGACCTTGGGCAGGTCACTTCTTGCTTTCATTCGTTGTTCAGTCGCTAAGTCATGTCTGACTCTGCGACCCCAGGAACTGCAGCAGGCCAGGCTTCCCTGTTCTTCACCATTTCCTGGAGTTTGCTCAAACTCATGTCCATGAAGTAAGTGATGCCATCCAACCATCTCATCCTCTGTTTTTCCCTTTTCCTCATCTGGCTTCATTTCCTTATCTGTAAATTGGGGGGATACTAGGGCCTGCCTCACAGGGTAGTTTGAAGATTAAATGAGTTCATATAACTCTGCTGCTTGTCATTTCCAGCTTACACTTGATCCTCAGGGCAGCCTGTCTTGTGAGTGGATATCAGTAGTCAGCAGTCAGATTCGCAGGTGGGAGTTCAGTCATTCCACTGAACTGAGGGGAAGTGATACGCCTGAGGTCACATTTATAGGGATGGCCTTGGAAGTCCCATGTCCCACCCCCTGCCCAGAGCTGCCACCTCATTTGGGTGGATGTGGGCAGGGTTATAAGTGACAGACACACCTCAGACTGGCTTAAGCAGAAAGGAAATTGATCAGAGCTGAAAATCCAGGTGCTCCATGTACACATGATGAACTCAGGAGTCTTTTCCTGTCTGTCCTTGGCCTTGTATAGGTTTCCTTCTCCCCGCCCCTGGCAGAATGGCCCCCAGCAGGCCTGGGCTCAGAGCCCACCTTCTGGGCAGCCTTTGTGGAACAAGAGTGCCTGCTTCTGTAGAGCCAGCCCAGTTTGGCCTTGAGTCTCCTGGGCCTGGTGACTGCCTGGTGGGTGGGGGGCTGGGGATATGGTTGGCCCCACATGAATCTCACTGTTGGGGGGCAGAAGAGGGGGATGGCTTGTTACCTAAAAGCCAGTCCATTTATTCATGCGTTGGTTCTGTCATAAATGTGTATTGAGTACCTACTATGTGCCACGGGGCTACCTATATAAAGTGAACAAGAAACAAAAATCCCTTCAGGGAGCTCACACTGGGGGCAGATAGGTGATTAGCTTGACAGTGAATGAAAGCTCAGGGTGGGTTAGAAGATGCTAAGTGCGGGGTGGTGGTGGGGGGGGGATATGGAGCAGAAATGGAATGGGGTCTGGGAAGTGCAGAGGCCCAGGGGCGGTGGTAGTTTGGATGGTCAGAGTAGGATCACTGGGAAGGCGGCATTTGAACCTGAAGGAAATGAGAGAGTAAGTCCTGCAGACACTGGGGAGAGAACGGACAGTGGGGAGAGACCATCCCTAGCTGGAGGATGGGAGGGCCAGAGCCCTGCAGAACCTGCGGAGTGTTGGGGGGAGGAGCACCGAGGTGGCGAGGCTGGAGTGGGGCACGTGAGGGGAAGCGCAGGGCCACCAGGTCAGGAGGTAGCAGGTCAGACCACAAGAGCAAAGCCGAGTGAGGGTGTCACCCACACTTGGGTGTGGTTACCAGGAGGAGGAAGGATGTGGGGCCAGGGCAGTGCAACTCATGCTGAGGCGCAGTGGGGAGGGGAAGGTGGGTGGCGGCCCCTCCCTGACCAGTCCCTCCTTCTCCGCAGACATCCGGCTCAGGGTGCGAGCAGAGTACTGTGAGCACGGGCCAGCCTTGGAGCAGGGCGTGGCCTCACGGCGGCCCCAGGCACTGGCACGGCAGTTGGACGTGTTTGGGCAGGCCACCGCAGTGCTACGCTCCCGGGACCTGGGCTCTGTGGTGTGCGACATCAAGTTCTCCGAGCTCTCCTACCTGGATGCCTTCTGGGGCGACTACCTGAGCGGTGCCCTGCTGCAGGCCCTGCGGGGCGTGTTCCTGACTGAGGCGCTGCGCGAGGCGGTGGGCCGGGAGGCCGTCCGCCTGCTGGTCAGCGTGGACGAGGCCGACTACGAGGCTGGCCGGCGCCGCCTGCTGCTGATGGAGGAGGAGGGGGGACGGCGCTCGCCCGATGCCTCCTGATCCTGGATGCGGCAGGACTGACCCCACCTCCTTGACTATGGGCCACCTTCTCCCTGGGAGGATGTCGACCATCTCTGCCCCTAGAGGACTGTCACTCCAGCGGCGCCGAGGACTGCGACAGACACCAGGCCCCTCACTAGACCCTCCCACAGGATGTGGGCTCTGAGGCCTAAACCACTTCCAGCCGAGTTTCCTTCCCAGCCTCTCCCCACCCCCCACCCCACCCTTAGGTGTGTTCCTTCAGCTTCAGGAGGCCAGGGGCTCAGGCATGCAGATCTGAAAGGAAGGGAGGCATAGCCCCTCTCACCAAAGGCCCCTTGCACATTGTCTCCCAACCCTGGGCTGTGTGTGTGCACCCATACTACCCTCTCTGAAACCACCCCTGGGCGCCTGCCCTGGCCTGCTCCACTTACTTCTTTGGCCTTTGGGCTTCTCTCTCAGGATCTCTGATTATATGGTCCCTCAGCCCTGAGCTTCAGCCACACCAGTGGGCACTGGAGCTGGGGTGCACCTGGGGCCTGCTCACCTTGCCCACACATCTCTACAGCCAGCTGGGGCTCCACCCACGAACCTGGCCTCCACTTTCTCCTGCTTCCTGAAGCTGGACACAGACTTGCACATAGATCTATGCCCAGGGTGTCATGTGTGTGTTGCAGCCACATCAGACCAAATGTGTTGTTTCCTAGGAGGCCAGGGCAAGGATCCAGCTTCCTTCTCAGAAAAGAGGGAGGCAAAGGCTTGGGGCTATTGGCCAAGGCCTTGTACCAATGGCACCAATAAAACTGCCCTGGATGGGGCACAGGTGGGCAGCAGGGCTGTACTCTTTCTTCATTGGCTGGAGGAAGGAGCTGGTGAGAGCCAGGGCCGGGCATCAGTCCTGGAGTTCCTGGCCTGGTGTCGGGCTGGAGGGTGGGCAGGATGCTGGACCATCATGTGCTGGCTGCTGCCCCAGGCTTGCCCTCCTCCTCTTGGCTTCAGTTTCATCTATTGAAGGAGGACATACTGCCTTGGAATCACGAAGGCTCTCCCAGGCTTACTCACACATGCTTTGCTCCTGTATATTCTGGGGAGTGCTGGCATTTTTAACCCTCACTGAAGTGGGCCAGCTTATTATCTCCCAAGGCCAACAGAGTTCCAAGGGTTTGGAAAGCAAAGGGCTCAGCAGCCAGTGTTCTCTGCCTAGAAAGCATCTCCCAGTGGCTTTCCACCCCTCACACTTTCTAGGCACTTATCTTAAGACCTGGATCTCTGTTCCTCAGATGTTCAGGAAGCGGAAATGCTTCCTGAGGGCAAGCATTTCTTCCTGGTATCCTATGGCTACAGCTGAAGTTGTAGCTTCTTACTCTTTACCCACTCCTTGTTTAAGACTAGGAACTCAAGTTTCTTACACAATATCTAGGGTTTTCCTTCCTGGGGAGAAGGGGCCCAGGGCTGGGCATGGGGTGGGCAGGGGTTCCCAACTGCTTGCTTTTCTTGGGGAAAGGATGTGCTACCCATACCTAAGAGTCCCTTGGACTGTACGGAGATCAAATCCTAAAGGAAATCAGTCCTGAATATTCATTGGAAGGACTGATGCTGAAGCTCCAATACTTTGGCCACCTGATGCAAAGAACTGACTCATTAGAAAAGACCCTAATACTGGGAAAGGTTCAAGGCAGGAGGAGAAGGGGATGGCAGAGGATGAGATAGTTGGATGGCATCGCCAACTGGATGGACATGAGTTTGAGCAAGCTCTGGGAGTTAGTGAAGGACAGGGAAGCCTGGCGTGCTACAGTCCATGGGTGGGAAAGAGTTGGACACGACTGAAGAGACTGAACCGAAAACCTGCACATGGGAACCTGTCCTGGACTCCTTACTTGTGTTGACAGGCAGGGATACAGTGGCAAGTCCAGGAGTCAAGACCTGGTCCATTCCAGACCGTCTTCATTTATCTTCTCTGGGTACCTAAATAAGATTCATTTAATACTTTGCCACTCTGTGTAAGGCAGGGATTTTACCATTTTTGACAGGAAATGGGTTCAGAGAGTGAACGTGACTTGCCTGAGGAGTAGAGAAGTACTGAGATGGAAAACAGCTCTCCTCGCCGTTGCAGGCAGGTTGGGGAGGCAAGTTGGGGCTTCCACGAGCTTTCTCCTTCTCTCAGCTAGAGGGCTCTTGGCTGGGGTGGGAATAGGCTTTGTTTTCACGACATTTCAAGATTTGGAGCCGGAACTGCTGTTTGTCCTCGCCTCCCCTGCATTTCACCTCTTCCTCAGGCTCCCACCCCGAATTTAGGAATGGTGGGCCCCGCCCATTTACTGGACAAGATTCAGGCCCTGGCCCTGCCCCAACCTCCACACCTACGCCCACTTCAGTTCCTTGTTAAAGCTCAGCCCCGCCCCATTCCTTAGGCCTTCCCTACAGGCCCCGCCCCATTATTTAGGCCCCGCCCGCTCCACTTTTTTCAGGGGGGCCGTTGGGAGGGAAGTGTGTATTTTGTGGCACGTGCACACCGGAAGTTAGTGAACCTGACCTCCAGGCCACGCGAGCCTGAGGCCTCTGGAGCCCGCACAAGCGCAGTGCATGCCGGGAGTCCATGGTGGCGGGAACCTCGAGGTAGTGTCTCGCGCTTCCAGAACGTCCCGGAGGGCTGGCCTGGGCTTGCTGGAACCCGTGTCTGGTGTTTCCCAGAGTCCTGAGGCTGAGAAGTGGATCAGACTCAGGTTCTGAGAACAACCGGGGAGTTCAGAGAGCTTCGGAACTCTAGAAGAATTCTTTGGAGCAGGACGTAGACAGGCAGCAGCCAAGAGAAATAGGGGCCTGTGGCAGCTCAGAGGAAGGCGGGCCATGATTTCACAGAGGAGATGAACCGGGAGCTGGCTCTTGAAGGACGAGTAGGAGTTCAGTAGACTGACAGAGAAGGGCCATTTCAGGCAGAGCGCGTTCCTCGAGGAGGCCTTAGAGAACGTTCCTGAATGGGATGTGAAGAGACTGAGTCAAAGGTAAGTTGCAATACAGTCAGCCCCGCCCTCTTTCGGTCAGCAGTCGTCTGCTACACAGTGCCGGCGGACACCCAGGGGCCCCCGACGGTGACCCCGACGGTGTGAGGTGGTTAGGGAGGCAGGCTTGGTGTGCCTGGAGCTGGGCCTCACATGTTCCCCTACTCCTAAGGGGGCCCCTGCTTAGGGGACCCTGAGAGGACTCTAGCCTCAGGGTGCTGGTTCTGGACTGCTCCTTTTCTGGTGGGGGAGCCAGACAGGACACCGTGGGTCACAGCCCAGAGTGGCCAATGACTGAGATGACCCCCAGGAAGGCTTCATGGATTAGGAAGCTCCCTTTTCATTTGATTAAAAGTTACCAGGACTTCCCTAGTGCTCCAGTAGCTAAGATTTCAGGTTCCCAATGCGGGGGGCCCAAATTCCATCCCTGGTCAGGAAACTAGATCCCACATACCACAACTAAAGATCCCACCTGCTACAACTAAAATCCAGTGCAGTCAAATAAATATTTTTAAAAAAAATTACTGCCACCAGCACCAAGATGCTTTTTAATTGTGAAATATAACATTCAGAAAAGTGCATAAAACATAAATGTACAGTTAAAAAGCTGTTGTAAAACACCTGCCCCATGAGAAGACATCCATTTGTAGCACCCCAGTAGTCCCCACCCCCTTTCTGTCTTGTGTTCCCTCCTGATCACATCCCTCCTGGTTCCCTAGCTAGAAATACTATCCTGGCTTTTACAGTAATAATTTCCTGCTTTTCTTTTAAGTTTTTAGCTTTGTGTCACTCAATGAAATAGTTAATTTTCTCTTTTTTAACTTGATATAAATAGAATTGAACAATATGTGTCCTGTTGCCTTTGCTTTCCTTTGTTCAGTGTTGTGTTTGTGAGATTCTTCCATGTTTTGTTTATTTGTAGTTGACCCATCTTTATTGCTGTGCAGTATTCATTGTGAGCTTCCCAGGTGGCTCAGTGGTAAAGAATCTGCCTACCAATTCAGGAGATGAGGGTTTGACCCCTGGGTCAGGAAGATCCCCGGGAGGGGCATGGCAACCCACTCCAGTATTCTTGCCTGGGAAATCCCGTGGACAGAGGAGCCTGGCAGACTATAGTCCATGGGGTCAAAAAGAGTTGGACACAACTTAGCGACTAAACAGCTGCAGAAGTATTCACTGGATGATTATCCCACAGGTAGTTCATGGGTTGCACTGTGGGTGAACATTGGGTTTTTAGCAGTTTGGAGCTGTAATAAATAATGCCGCTGTGAACATCTGTACACTTTTTTTTGGTGAACAAATGCTTGCATTTCTGTTGGGATGTACTTAGAAGAATTGGAGAATTCCTGGGTATGGACAAGGGTTTTGGTTGACACTGCCTGCTTAGTTTCCTATGACTGCTGTAACAAATTGTCACAAGCCTAGTGGACTAACTCAACGTAACTGTGTTCTCTCAGTTCCAGAGGCAAGAGGTCTAACAGTCAAGGTGTTGGCAGGCCCGTATTCTCTCTGGAGTGTCTAGGTGAGAATTTGTTCCATGCCTCCTCCAGCTTCTGGTGGTTTCCAGCATCCCTTGGTTTGTGGCTGCGTTACTGCAGTTTCTGCCTCTGTAGTTACACTGCCTCCTGTTCTGTCAGTGTTAAATCTCCCTTTGCCTCTCTTTTATAAGGATACATGTGATTGCATTTAGGGCTCATGAGAATAATCCACAATACCAGAATAGTCTTATCTCAAAATGTTTAATCACATCAACGAAGTCCTTTTTGCCACATAAAATAACATTCACGGACTCCAGGGATTAAGCCATGGACATTTTTTTCTTTTTTAAATTTATTTTTATTTTGTGGCCCTGCTGAGAGACATGCGGGATCTTAGTTCCCTGACCAGGGTTCAAACCTGTTTCGCCTGCAGTGAAAGGGCAGAGTCCTGGGACTTTCTTGGTGGCCCAGTGGTTAAGAACCCACCTGCCAACACAGGGGACATGGGTTCAATCTTTGGTCTGGGAAAATTCTACACGTCTCACGGGAACTAAGCCTGTGTGTCGTAACTGCTTATCCCACACTCTTTGCCCAAGAACCATGACTGCTGAAGCCCGGAAGCCTAGAGCCTGTATTGCACAACAAGAGAAGCCACCGCACCGGAACTAGAGAGTAGCCCCCACTCGCTGCAACTAGAGAAAGCCCATGCACAGCAACGAAGACCCAACACAGCCAAAAAAAAAAAAAAAAAAAAAGGGCAGATTCCTAACCACTAAACCACAAGGGAATTCCCTTGAGGGATGTTTTTTGGCCTGCTACACTAAAAAACTTCTTTTCTAATGTGTTTATAGCAATTTACTATCCCACCAGCACAGAGTTAAAATTCTCTTTGCTTCACATACTTGCCAATACCTGGTACTATCAGATACTTTTTAAACTTTTAATTAGAGAATAATTGCTTTACAATATTGTATTGTATCTGGAGAAGGAGATGGCAACCCACTCCAGTACTCTTGCCTGGAAAATCCCATGGACGGAGGAACCTGGTAGGCTACAGTCCATGGAGTTGGGGAGAGTCGGACACGACTGAGTGACTTCACTTTCACTTTTCACTTTCATGCATTGGAGAAGGAAATGGCAACCCATTCCAGTGCTCTTGCCTGGAGAATCCCAGGGACGGGGGAGCCTGGTAGGCTGCCGTCTATGGGGTCACACAGAGTCGAACACGACTGAAGCGACTTAGCTGCAGTAGCAGCAGCAGCATTGTATTGTATATACAATATAGCAACATGAATCAGTCATAGGTATACATATGTCCCTTCCCTCTTGAACCTCCCTCCCACCTGTCAGACCCTTTTAATTTTGCTAATCTGATAGACATGTGGCAGTATATCATTGTGGTTATCTTTCTCCTCCCTGATAATTAATTTCTCCTTATTCTTGAATGAGGAATAGTAGATATTTGGGTGCATAGAATGGGCTATTATAGACAGGTGGAATAGTGTGTATGAAGGTCTCAGTAGTCATTTGCTTAAATTGAGTAAGAGGTGGCTTTTTTTTTTAAACATTAAGTTATTAAAAGCAAAAAAGTATGCGAAGAGATAAATGGAACAAAATCAAAGATAAATAAGATGGTCCAGTATGAGGCTCTGGCTGGGCTGGTCAGAGAGAGGAACCAGGAAGGGGTCTGGCCAGCTGGCAGAAAACAGAGGGATCAAGGGAGTGGAGCTCTCTCTATGAATTGATGCTATAGGTGTGATGACAGCAGAGGCCTGCCAGACCTGGAAGGCAGGTGCTGGGATCAGAGCCCAGGGTACAGGATTTTGAACATGGAAGACAATACTGTGGTTCAAACCAGGGATTTTTGAATTTATTTTTAAATTGAGGTGTAGTTGATTTACAGTTTCGTGTTAATTTCTGCTGTATGCAAATGATTGTTATACATACATATATATTCTTTTTTTTATATTCTTTTCCATTATAGTGTAACATAGGATATTGAATAGAGTTCCCTGTGCTATACAGTAGGACCTTGTTGCTTATCTATTCTATACATAATAGTTTTTGTCTGCTAATCTCAAACTCCCAGTTCTCCCCATATGTCTTTGAGTCTGTTTCTGTAAAACCAGGGGCTTTTAATTTGGGATCCAGAGAGTCCTGTGTTACTATCGTGGCTCTGTCCCTATATTAAATGTCACCCATGACTTTTCTCCTTCCCTCATCCCCCAAGTCATTCAACAGTCATTTACCAACATGTACTTCTGTTGTAGGGCAATGCCAAAGAATGTTCACACTACTGTACAATTGTGCTCATTTCACATGCTAGTAAGGTTATACTGAAAATCCTTCAAGCTAGGCTTCAGCAGTACATGAACTGAGAATTTCCAGATGTGTGAGCTGGCTTAGAAAAGGCAGAGGAAACAGATATCAAATTGTCAGCATTCGTTGGATCAAAGGGAAAGCAAGGGAATTCCAGAAAAACATCTACTTGTGCCTCATTGACTCTGCTAAAGCCTTTGTGTGGATCATAACAAACTGTGAAAAATTCTTAAAGAGACGGAAATACCAAACCACATTACCTGCCTCTTGGGAAACTTGTATGCAGGTCAAGAAGCAATGGTTAGAACCTTATATGGAAAAACTGGTTCAAAACTGGGAAAGGAGTAAGACAATGCTGTATATCGTTACCCTGCTTATTTAACTTGTATGCAGAGTACATCATGCGAAATGCCAGGCTGGATGAATCACAGGCTGGAATCAAGACTGCCAGGAAAAATATCAACAACTTCAGATATGCAGATGATATGACTCTAATGGCAGAAAGCGAAGAGGAACTAAAGAGTCTCTTCATGAAGGTGAAAGAGGACAGTGAAAAAACTGGCTTAAAACGAAGCCTTCAAAAAACTAAGATCATGGTATCGGGTCCCGTAACTTCATGGCAAATAGAAAGGGGAAAAGTGGAAACAGGGACAGATTTTATTTTCTTGGGCTCCAAAATCACTGTGGATGGTGACTGCAGCCATGAAATTAAAAGATGCTTACCCCTTGGAAGGAAAGCTGTGACAAACCTAGACAGCATGTTAAAAATCAGACATCACTTTGCCGACAAAGGTACATATATTCAAAACTATGGTTTTTCCAGTAGTCATGTATGGATGTGAAAGTTGGATCATAAAGAAGGCTGAGTGCAGAAGAATCGATGCCTTCGAAATGTGGTGTTGGAGAAGACTCTTGATAGTCCCTTGGATTACAAGGAGATCAAACTAGTCAATCCTAAAGGAAATCAACCATGAATATTCATTGGAAAGACTGAACGTTGAAGCTGAAGCGCCGATACTTTCGCTACCTTATGTGAAGAGCCGATTCACTGTAAAAGACGTTGATGCTAGGAAAGATTGAGTGCAAAAGGAGAAGGCGGTGGCAGAGGATAAGATGGTTAGATAGCATCATTTACTCGATGTACATGAATGTGAGTGAGCTCTGGGAGATAGTGAAGGACAGGAAAGCCTAATATGCTGCAGTTCATGGGATCGCAAAGAGTTGGACACGACTGAGCAAATGAACAACAACAACTTCTGTTGTAGCTACTCACTGAGGGCATTTCCTTGTCTTTTTAATAATTTAAAAAGTATTTATTTATTTATTTGGCTGCATCAGGTCTTAGTTGGGTCGTGTAAGGTCTTTCGTGGAGGGGCACAGACTGTGATTGTGGGGAGTAGACGTCCATGGTCTCCAAGCCTGGGTTATGGAGCACAGGGACTCAGTGGTTGCAGTGTGCGGGTTAGTTGCCCCATGACGTGTGGGGTCGTAGTTCCCTGACCAGGGATCGAGCCCACGTCCCCTGCATTGCAAGAGAAATTCTTAACCACTGGGCCACCAGGGAAATCCTGAGGGTATCTGAAAGGGACATTCAAGGGGCCATGGGAACTTAGATGAGGCAGACACTGACTAATCTGGCTTCACGGAACCCAGGCTTCCTTGAGCCTTATGTCCTCGGGTTCTACCACCCTCTGTTCCACCTCCTCCTTGACATCTGTGGACTCCTCAGTTCTTTCTCTTTCCTGAAGACTCTAGCACATCGTCACAGACCTCCTTTCCACCCCAGCTCCTGCCATTCTGCTGGGATCCTTAACCTCTGTGTGATGACCCATCCTTCTAATTATCTGGTCTCTTGGTCTCTCCCACCTCATCCTTAGTGACCTTCTTCCCACGCCAGCCACCAGTCCCATGACCACAGCTTGGCCTTAGTCATTACCTGGAAGTGCAGAGCACATAGTGAGTGTTTACCATGCACCTACACCACATGCCAGGCCCTGTGCCAAATGGTTTACATGTTTACTCCTCACAAAAACCTGTAGTGTTGGTGTTTTAAAGATGAGGATACACACTCAGAAAGGTGAAGTCACTTCCCTGGGTGACACATTTAGTAAAGGGCTGAGCCAAGATTGTATTAATAACACAGAACTCTCTGGGTCCCAAATTAAAAATCCCTGGGTCTTAACCACAACCTTGTTCTGTCTTCCATGTTCAAAATGCAGTACTCTGGGCTCTGATCCCAACACCTGCCTTCCAGGTCTGGCAGGCCTCCACTGCCATCACACCTGTAGCACCAACTCATAGAGAGAGCTCCACTGCCTTGATCCCTCTGTTTCCTCCCAGTTGGCCAGATACCTCCTGGCTCCTCTCCCTTCTCTGCTCAGCCAGGATCCCACATTGGACCATCTGATCTCTCTGGCTAGCTCTCTAGCTGTCAGGGTCCCAGCGGGAAACAGAGGGCTCCTACAGCTGGGATTTTGAAGATAATTTAATGAAGGGACTTTTGCAGAGAGTGTGGGTCAGGTTGAGAGAACCAGCAAGGGAGGTGAAGGCAGTAGGATGTTAGGGCCCCTCCGTGGTGTGCAGGGGTGAGGAAGGGAAAGGGTGTTACTGAAGCATGATGAGACCATGGAGCATACTTGAGCTATGTGAAGGGTACGGTACTGATCCAGAGCTGGGAACAGGAGATGAAATATCCAGAACAATGCTTCCCCACCCCCCCACCCCACTCTCTAATGTCCTGCTGGTGCTGTCCCTGAAGGACCCAGTTAGAAGTCAGGGGGCAAGGGAGCCCAGATAATGCTGTCCATATGGGCTGAGAAGGGTGGAGGTGGGCCTGGAGGGGGAAGGGGAAATGGCCAGCACGCTCTTGATCCCCATACGCCCTAGCCTCTGCCTCATCTTTCAGCACGCCCCTACCCTTGCTTCGAGATTGGCTCAGAGGAAAATACTGGCATGTCCAGTGGTTAAGAACCTGCCTTCTGATGCAGGGGCATCAGAGTTCAGTCCCTTGTCTGAGAAGACTCCACATGCTGTGCAGCAATAAGCCCGTGCGCCACCACCACTGAGCCCACGCTCTGGAGCTCATGCACCACAGCTGGAGAGTAGCACCCGCTTTCCATAACTAGAGAAAGCCCAGGCGCAACAACAAAGACTCTGTGTGGCCAAAAAAAACACAAATGGTGACAAATGATACATACAGGTGCCACTCCGACTTCTTGGTCAGCCCCCTCTCTCAGTCACCACTCTCCCATGAGCATCCCCCAGCGCTCTCCTTTCAGTCTCAACACATAAAAGTAAGGCTAATCAGTCATGCATTTCCTTCAGCTTCCTATATACACCCACAGGAATTCACACCCAGATTTACTTCACTGCTCCATGCTCTGTGCGAGTGCAGCCTCTCCACCCATGCATCACCTGTCATCATGACTCCCAGAATATCACTCCATCGTTCTTCCCTTCTCAGCTTCAACAGTCCTTCCTTCCCTCTCCTCCTTCTTAGCTATAAATATGTGCAAATTTTTACCATTAAAAAAAAAAAACGAACTGAAAACCTCTCCCTCCCTTTACTTTGTGCTCCCTCTAGTGCCTGTCCTTTGTGTTTCTCTTCATCCCACCCAGAATTATTCTTCTTTTTAAAAATATTTGGCTGCACTGTGTCTTAGTTGCAGTATGAAGGAATCTTAGTTTCAGCATGTGAACTCTTAGTTGCGGCAGGGGGGATCTAGTTCCCTGACCAGGGATTGAACCTGCGCCCCCTGCAATGGGCGCCTTAACCACTGGACCACTAGGGAAGTCCCCTGCTAAATTTCTTAAAAGAACAAATGTGAGTTAGCGTTCTTTGGCTACAAACAATAGAGACTGACTTGCCAATTTAAGCAAACAAGGAATATTAGAAGGAAATGAAGGTGACACACACAGTGGAGGAAAGATGGAAATAACAGGCTTTGGAAAAGACTGGAACCAGGGCAGGGGCAGGAATCAAGAAAGGAGGAAAGAATAGCTGTATGATTCAGCTCCAGCCAGGTTCAGGCATCTTGTCACGTCAGCTCACAATTCAAATTCCAGGGAGAGCTTCTGATTGGTACAGTTTGAGTCATGTGGCCCTCCCTTTGGCCTGTGGAGGGCTGGGCACCCTGACGGACACAGCCTCATGAAATCCTATCCCGTAGGCCATGGGTGGTTGCTCAGAGAAAAATCAGGGAGCTGTTGTAGCCGACGGGGAAATGGACGCTGGGCAGGCAGAATTGACGGATGTCCACTGCTCGCCAGCCCCAGCTTTCACCTCCCATTTGAGTCTCCACTCACGGAAACCATTTGCACCAAGCGTGTTAATGACCTTCTCTTGCCAAACCCAAGGACATTTTTCAGTTTTTGTCTGCAGTTTTTAATTCCATTGACCAATGCCTCTCTTTTGAAAAATTTTCCTCCCTTGGCTTCAGCATAAAAATCAACCCAAAACTTAGCTTCTCAAATTAACAAACATTTGAGGACTTCCCTGGTGGTCCAGTAGTTAAGAATCTGCCTTGCAATGCAGAGGATGTGGGTGTGATCCCTGGTTGGGATCCACATGTCGAGTGGTAGCTACTGAGCCCACATGCTCTAAAGCTGGTGCTCTGTAACAAGATAAGCCTGTGCACCACAACTGGAGAAGTCCGGGGCACTGCAAGGAAGGCCCAGCACAGCCCCACCCCCCAAAAAAACCCCAAACATTTATTATCTCATAGTTTGAGTAGGTCAGAAATCCATGAACAACCTAGCTGAGGGGTTGTTGTCGCTTCTGAAAGCTTGGGTTGTGTGAGTGGATGGATAGCGTGGCCTAGAAGAGAAGGGGCAAAATAAAGACATGCACACATGCCAGGAAGCTGTGCATGTTAAGTCGCTTCAGTCATGTCCAACTCTTTGCAGCCCCTTGGACTGTAGCCCGCCAGGCTCTTCTGTCCATGGGATTCTCCAGGCAAGAGTACTGAAGTGGGTTGCCATGCTCTTCTCCAGGCGATCTTCCTGACCCAGAGATCAAACCTGCATTTCTTATGTCTTCTGCATTGGCAGGTGGGTTCTTTATCATTAGCTCCACCTGGGAAGCCCACAAGGCAGCTGTGGTCCTCTTTTCTTTTTTTTGGCTTGCAGGCTTTTAGTTCCCCAACCAGGAATTGAACCCCAGGCCCTCAGCAGTGAGAACAGGGAGTTCCTCACCAAGGAATTCCCAGTGTGATCTTTTTTAATAGCCTAATCTTGGAAGTGACACCCCATCACTTCTGCCATGTTCTATTTATTAGAAGTGAATCACGGGACTTCCCTGGTGGTCCAGTGGTTAAGACTGTGCACTCCCAATGCAAGGGGCCCAGGTCTAATTCCTGGTCAGGGAACTAGGTCCCATATAACACAAACAAGAGTTCATGTGCTGCAACTAAAGATCCTGCATCCCGCAGCAAAGATTGAAGATCCTGTGTGCCACAACTAAGACCCAGAACAGCCATATAAACAAATGAAAATAAATATTAAAGGAAAGAAGTGAGTCATTAGGTCCAGCTCACACTCACAGGGAAGGGATCACAGAATTACACGAACACCAGGAGGTGGGGGTCCCTGGGGCCTTTTAGGGGCTGCCTACCATAGATTCCCTGGTGTCTCAGATGGTAGAGAATCTACCTGTAATGTGTGAGATACAGGTTCGATCCCTGGGTTGGGAAGATCTCTGGAGAAGGGAATGGCTACCCACTCAGTATTCTTGCCTGGAGAATTCCATCCACAGAGAAGTCAGGCAGGCTACAGTCCAGGGGTAGGGGATACAAAGAGATGGACACAACTTTCACTTTTCATCATAGCTTCCATGATGTAGTGATTCTCCATCCTTCCCGACAGCTTTTCTAGTCCAGGTGGGGGTTCCTCTTCCTCTGCCCACCTTGGAAATATGGCTCTTCCCCTGGGCTCCTTCCTTGGTCCAGAGCTCTCAGTCTACATATTCTTCCTGAGAGGCATCATCCATCCTCGTGAGTTCAGCTATCACCTGTCTGCTGCCGATGCCCAAATCTTCAGTACTGACCTGTCTCTGTGATACTGCACATAAATATATCCTAATGTTGGCTGCAAAGCCAGCACAGACTCATATCCCATGAGCACCTCAGACATAAGAAGTTCCATAAAGAACTTCATTGGATAAGTTCTGTGCCACCTTTCATTTTCTCCCCAGTCAGCAGATGGGACCTCCACACACTCAGGCACCCAGCTGAAGAGTCAGGCCCTGACACCACCTCCCCCTCCCCCTCATATCAAACACGAAGCCTGGCTGATTTGGTTCACCTCAAGGTTTTTCCAGCCCATGCCCTCTTCTGTGTCCTTGGTACCATTGTCGTAATACCAGCTTTTAGCACCTCTACCATGGGCTATTGCAACAACTTCCGGATTTTTCAGGCCTCTTCCTCATGCTTGCCCCCGCTCAAAAACGCAAAGCTGCCCTTGAAACAAACTCCATGGCCTCTGAGATCAAAAGATGCTTAATGCCCGGGCCCCCTCCAGCCTTTCCAAAAGCATCTTTCCTTCACACCTTGTGCTTTAGTGATCGCCCTGACTGCCTGCACACAGTCTGCTCTGCTTCAGGTGTCTTTTTGTTGTTGTTGTTGCTGTTCATACTGTCTCTCTGAGTTTCATGCCACCTCCAACTCAGGAGAATGAGTTCCCCTTGAAAACTGAAGAGAATTTGAGCTCTTTAAAAAATATATATTTATTTTATTTATTTGTCTGAGTTGGGTTTTAGTTGCAGTGTATGAACTCTTACTTGCATTACATGGGATCTGGTTCCCTGACCAGGGATCAAACCTGGGTCCCTTGCTTTGGAAACATGGAGTCTTAGCCACTGGACCACCAGGGAATTCCCAAGAATTTGAGTTCTTGAGGGCAGGAATTATATTCTCTCCTGCTTTGCATCCCTAGCAGCTTCCATGGAAGTTACACATATAGGTCCCTCAGTTTGTGTGTTGAGTGGAAGAATGTATAACCTGGAGATGGACAGTAGCATAGGATATGGGAGCTGGCTCTTCAGGTCTAATAGGTTAGCCCGTGGGGAGAAGAGTGGGAAGGACATCCTTTTTTTAAAAAAAATATTTGTTTATTTGACTGCACCAGGTCATTTTAATAGATTTTTAAAAATTACTTTACTAATTAGTTGTCTTTGGCCGTTCTGGGTCTTCACTGCTGCCTGCAGTTTTTCTCTAGTTGCGGTGAGCGGGGCTGCTCTCTGCTGCTCTCTAGTTGTGGTGCGTGGGCGTCTCACTGCAGGGCCTTCCCTTGTTGAGGAGCACAGGCTCTAGAGCGCAGGCTCAGTAGTTGTAGTGCATGGGCTCAGTACTTGCAGCACTTGGGCTTAGTTGCTCTGAAGCATGTGGGAATTTAGTTCCGCTGGGGATCGAACCCGTGTCCCTTGCACTGCAAGGCGAATTCTTAACTACTGGACTACCAGGGAATTCCTGGGAAGGGTATTCTAATCATAGGGAACTGCATGTACCGAGGCCAAGAGGTGAGAGGAGGCAGAGTCAAGGAAGTGGTGGTGGTCTGGTGTGGTTGACAGGATACGTGGTAGGAACTGGAGGGGACCGAAGCCAGATATTGCAAAGGTTGTGGAAAGCTGGCTAAGGGGTCTGGCTTTTGTTCTGTTTGCAATGGGGAGCCCTGGAAGAGTCTGACTCAGGGAGCGGTTTCATCAGAGCCATGTTCTAGAAAGATCACCCCAGGGGTCAGACTGGACACTGGGAGACCAGGTAGGAAGCGGTGCACCAGCCTGAGCGGGAGTTGTGGAGGCCTGAACCAGGACACTGGGGGCAGAGGAGAGAAGAGGAGATGGACTTGAGAAGTATCAGGTGGAAGTCTATGAAACTGCTCATTTGTAAGGAAAAGCTGATGAATGATTGGTAATTTTCGTATGGTTCATCTTTTTTTTTTTTCTTCTTAAATTTATTTTTAATTGGAGGATAACTGCTTTACAAGTTGTGTTGGTTTCTTCTGTACAACAAGGTAAATCAGCCATAAGTATACATATGTCCCCTCCCTCTTGAGCCTCTTTCAACACCCATCTTTTTTTTTAAAGTTATTTTTTTCAGTTGGTTTTTACATTGTATTTATTTATTTTATGTTGGAGTCTAGTTGATTAACAATGTTGTGTTAGTTTCAGGTGTACAGGGAAGTGATTCAGTTATACATACCCATGTATCTATTCTTTTTCAAATTCTTTCCCCATTTAAGTTATTGGAGAACATTGAACAGTGTTCCCTGTGCTACAGTAGGTCCCCATTGGTTATCTATTTTAAATATGGCTGTGTGTACATGTCAGTCCCAAACTCCCAATCTATCCCTCCCCTGCCTCCTCAGTTTATCTTAATATTAAGGAGGTAAGTGGACTGAATTGGATTTTGAGCCCGAGTTGGATGTGAGCGTGAGGAGGAGGCTGTCAGGCTTGGGGGACATTTTTCTTGTGTTGGTTGCCAGATGGAATGGAGGTGCTAATACGGGAGAGGGAATCCAGGTGTGTGAGCATGTGTGTGGAGGGGCATGATGGGGAAGAGGCATTTCAGCTTGGACTTGTTGATTTTGAGGTGCCTTTGGGACCCCCAGGAGGTGGCTGGATATCTGGCCTGAAGCTTAGGAGAGAGCAATAAGCTGGGGACAAATTTGGGGTTACCAGCAGAGAGAAGACAGTTTCTGGGAGAAGAGCCCAGACGGCAGGAAAACCAAAGGAGTGAACTTTCTTAAATGTGAAGAGGAGGATTTTTAAAAGATAGTTGTGCGCTGCAGAGAAGGAAAGTCCTGAAGGATTGAAAAGCGCCTGTTGGACTTAGCAAGGAGGAGGCTGTTTGCGATGGGGGACACTGATGGGCGTGGCCTGGCCTGGGCTCTGGAGTGGCAGACTAGGGCCTGGCCTGGGCACTGTCCCTTCATCCTTAGTAATGCATGACTCTAGCCACCAGGGGGCAATGGCCACACAGAATCCAGCTCGGAGGGATCCACTGGGACCTGCAAGCTTGCAGAGATGTGAGCTGTGGGCACAGACGGTGGGGGGGTGTTGCTGGCCCACTGCGAGGGCTGTTGCCTGGTGGGGAGGGACGTTCCCACGTGAAGGGAGCAGGGAAGAAGTTCCAGAAGGGCAGGGGAAGGAACCGTTTTTTGTGGGGTGGCCGTGGGCAGATTACTAATTCCCAGTTCTGTCTTGCATGCAATGGATCTCTGGGGGTGCAAGTGGAGTTTATTCAACCTGGCACACCAGGGGTCATGGGATTTGCATTTTGGACTCTAATTTTCTCTACCCTCATTACTTAATAGTCCTACTTTGCATTTTGTGTTTGAGACGCACTGAACTTTTCTCAGTTCTCACCTGCTTTCATGTGAAAGTCCTGCTTCCATGGAAATGTCTTACCCCCACCCCGATCCTTAAGATCTTATCTCAGGCGTCACCTCTTTCTGGAAGCCCCCTTAACTGCCCCTTCTTCGACTTCTTGGTTCCTCCAGAGCACAGTTTTCACTATCTTCAGCCTTAATATTCTGGTGCATAATTTTTTGTTTATTTATGTATTTTTGGTCAGTTTTATTGCAGTATAGTTTTTTTTTTTTGCCACACTGCATGGCATGTGGAACTTCTATGACCGGGGGTTGCATGTCCCCTGCAATGGAAGCACAGAATTTTAACCACTGGACTGCCTGGGAAGTCTTATTGCAGTATAAATACAATAAAGTGTTAATCACTCGGGTGTGTCCAACTCTTTGCAGCCCCATCCAGTGGACTAAAGCCTATCAGGTTCCTCTGTCCATGGAATTCTCCAGGCAAGAATACTGGGGTGGGCTGCCATTCCCTTTTCCAGGGAATCTTCCCTACCCAGGGATCAAACCCTGGTCTCCTACATTTCAGGCAGATTCTTTACCGTCTGAGCCGCCAGGGAAGTCCCAAGAATATGGGAGTGGGTGGCAATAACATTTACCAATTTTAAGTTTACAGTATGATGGGTCTTCACACACACAGGGCAGATCCGTGTAACTGCCACCGCAGTCAGGGTGCCAAACCTTCTCATGACCCCCAAAGTCCCCTCCCTGTCCCTTTACTACAGTCGCTCCTCCCAGTCCAAGCCCCTTTCCACCACGGAGCTGCTTTCCTGTCACTACAGTTTCTCTCCGTCTAGAATTTTGTGTAAATGGAATCCTACCACACGTAGTCTCCTGTGACAAGCCTTGTTCACGTTGCTTTTCGGGTTCATCTGTGCTGCTGTGTGTCTCAGTAGCCACGTATCTCATTGTCTGTTTTTTATTGTCTGCCCCAGACCTGGGTCTCTATGAGCGTCACGTCCGTGCCTTCACGCCGCCCTCCAGCTTCTCCTCCACTTGCCTTGGCCATTTCAAGCCAGCAGGCTCTCTCTCCTTGCCGCTTTCTAAGCTTCTTCCCCCTGCCCGGTTCCTGGTTCTCCATACCTGCCTGCTGGTTTGGACACCTCTGTACCACTGAGCCCCGGCCTCCTTGCTTCCGCCAGCTCCTCCTCCCATCATCTCCGGGACCTGCCTGCTGCAGCTGCCTCCCCACCTCAGGCTGGCTCTGGATACCTTTCTCTGTGCCACAGGAACACTTGTCTCTGAGCTCCTCTGAGCTGCCCCATCCTGGAACACTGTGTTTATTTAATTTCTCTTTCTTCCTGTCTTCTGCTTCCTGCCATCCCCTTTATGCCCCAGTCAAACATTTTCCCATGGGAGGACCTTGGAGGAATCTCTAAATTTTGTACAGGCCAGAAAAACCTCTGTCTCTCTGGTTTCCTTCCCTCTCTTCCTTTCCTCCACCTCGCATTTCCTTTCTCCTCTCGCCAGTCTGTGTCCCTCTTCTTGATGCCCTCAGCCTGCTCACTTTTTTCTGGTCTCTGTTCGCCCCACTCACCTCCTTTCTGCTCTGGCCTCCCCTCCATTCCCGTCCATCATTACCTGCTGTCCTTGTGTCCCCCCTTCCTCGTCCACTGTCTCCCGTCTCCTTCTGTCCGCAGGGCCTCCTTCCTTCCTTCCCTAGGGCCCATTCCACTTCCACTTCTCTTTTCCCTCCCTTCTTTTTTTGGCTATGTTGTGCAGCATAGGGGATCTTAGTTCCCTAGCCAGGAATTGAACCCATGCCCCTGCAGTGGAAGCGTGGAGTCCTAACCACTAGACCGCTAGGGAAGCCCCCCACTGTCTGCTTCTTCTTGTACCACTTCCCTCCTCCTTCTCCCAGCTTTCTTCCCTTCCTCTGTGCTCCCATTTTCCATATCTTACCCCCTTTATCCTTAGGGGTATAAGGGAGATCCAAGACTTGTGACCCAGACACAAAGATACACACACACACGCACACACACACAGGTGGCCACATATGCATGAATAGATAGTTGCATTAGTGAGCATATGCCATACATTCAGATATGCAGACACAATGACAAGTGCCAACAGCTTACAATGTAGTACGTCTAGTATTCACCAGGTACTGTTATTTTTACACATGTTTTTGAATATGAATGAGCAGGCCAAGGCCGGGTGAGAGCTAAGCATCCAAGTTGACTCACACAGGAAGGGCCACGTGCATGCACACCTGTACCTGGACATGGCCCTCACTCAGACCCACATGCACACACTCCTCAGGGCAATCCGGAACTTCTGGAACTGGGGCTCTTTCAGAAGCAGAGAGCACGCACACACATTTTCCCAACGTCATGTGCCATGTCCTGCCTACATCTTTGTGTGTGCCTCGTGGCTGCCTCAGCCCACCCGGGGTTATGACTCAGGACGGGGTGGAGCCCTCGAGAGCATTTAGGACCACCTGCACTCAAGGCTCTTCTTCTGGCTGAGGCATGTCAGCTTCTGCTTCGGGTGGATATTCTGGATAATTAGGGGTTATGACTCAACTCACCATTCAGCACCCTGTCCAGTGAGCACCTGAAAGGGTCTCCCACGTAACAATCAATGTTTTTTGGATCCTTAACACTGGTCCTTGTGTCTTTAGTGTATATTCATCAGTCGCTTGTCCAGGGGATCTTCCCAACCCAGGGATAGACCCCAGATCTCCTGCATTGCAGGCAGATTCTTATCCATCTGCGCCACCAGGGAAGCCCATATCCATCACACACATAATTATCGCAGACTTGGTCATTCTTGGGAGGGACCACGTGCATCCTTTTAGGATGCTGGGGGCAAGGCAGAGCACAGCCCATCCTTGTCCTTGGCCCCAGCCCTGGCCCGGAAACTCCCTTCTAGCAGTCACGCTCTGTCTGTTGTGCACACACCTGGGTCAGCTGGGTCGGTTCACTGTAGGGTCCGTGTTCCCTCTTGCTCCTTCCAGGGTGGGCAGTTCCTGTGTTGTCACTGTTGTTGTTGAGTTGCTCAGTTGTGTCCGACTCTTTTGCAACCCCATGGACTGTAGCCCTCCAGGTTCCTCCTCTGTCCATGGGATTTCCCAGGCAAGAATACTGGAGAAGGTTGTCGTTTCCTCCTCCAGGGGATCTTCCCAACCCAGGGCTGGAACCCGCGTCTCCTGCATTGATCGGCAGGTGGATTCTTTAACACTGAGCCACCTGGGAAGCCCATGTAGCCATTACACGCACCCTTTTTGGGTGTTTCTTTCTTACCAGTGGGACCCATGTACCTTGGTGTGCAAATAGAGTGGGGTTTCTTATAGTACCTTGTGATATACTTATGCTGTGGGGCTCCAGGCCCTGCTGGTGGGCGTCTGCCATGTTCCCACTAGGGAGGCCCGTTGAGTCCTGCGCCTGCTTTACAGGCCGGGGCGTCCAGTGCTCCTGCGTTCATCTGTGCTGTGCATACGCTGTGGGCTCTGACCAGCTGCTTGGTAGGTGGTTCCTTGTCCTTGAGGTTCAAGACTTGTAGGTCTTGTGTGCCTAGTCTGTGTGCAGGTGCGGCCCGCAATTTCCTATATTTGTGTCCTGAACAGGTAATGTGGGGCCTGGGGGCCTGTGCTGTGTCGTGGGTATTAAGTCTCTTATGCAGAGGCTGCGGGAGTCCCTGTACCTACTTGGTATGCAAGGGGGTGGGTGGGTGGGTGTTTCTTGCATTTATTTGTGTTGTACACACAGAGTGGGTCCCAGGAGACTGCTGCACACGGGGCAGGGGTTGGGGGGCAATAGGTAGTCCCGTGTCAAGCGCGCTGCGCAGGCCGGTGTACTTACTTTGTACGCCCGCGGGGTAGGTGTTTCCTGTGTTTATTTCTGTTACGCACTTGCAGTGTAGGTCCCGGGAGCCCTCTCGGTACACGTGGGCAGTTGGTGATTCTCATGTTCTCTCATGTACCCAACGCGAGGGTCCCGTGTGCCCATTCGGTCCGCGCGGGGCAGGCGGACGGGTAACAAAGCGTCGGGCGGCAGCTGAGCCCAGACCGCGCGGCGCGCGCCCGCTCCCTCCTCCCCCAAACGCCTCCCGGCCTGGGTGCCACTCGCAGCCCCGTCCTCCTCTCCGCGCCGCAGCGCCCCCACCGGCCGGGGCCGGCAGACACGCGTCCTCCTCAGACCATGCGCAGGCTGGCGCAGGGCCCAGGGTGCCCTCCTCCTCAACCTCCCCAGCCTTACTGTGTCCCGCACAGCCGAGGTGTTCCGTGACCAGGCCCTGCCCTCCTTGCTCCCCTCCCCTCCCTGCAGCTCTCCCCCCACCTGCTCTCTCCCCTTGCTGCTCCCCTAGCCCCTCTTGTCACGCTCCTGGCCTCTGTTCTCACCCCAGCCTGCACCTTCCCGCTTTCCCTCGGCTCTGTCTCTTTGTCCCCACCCCCCCACCTTTTCCAGTTCCCATTCTCTATTTCGGACTCTCCATTTATCTCTTGGTGTCTCTGTCGTGGACCTCCTTATGGATCTCTGTCCACCAGGGAGCTTGTTCCAGTATCTGTTTGTTCCCATCCACCATCTCTCTCTGTCTCTTTAGATGTCTCCTTTTCTATCTCTTGCAGTCTCTGTGTATGTTTCTGTCTGCATCTCTGTGTTTCTCTGCATCACCACTTTGACTCTCTCAATCTGTCTTTGCTTTCCGTCTCTCACTGCCTGTATTTCTTCTTGTTCCTTTTTCTGTCTTGGTCTCTGTGTCTCTTTTTGCACGTTTCTGTCTGTCTGTCTCTTAGGTTCCCTCTCAGAATCCTTGTTTCTGTTTCTCTGTGTTTCTGTCTGCACCTCACTAATCCCCTGCCCCTGTCTCTCTGCCCGCCTCTCTCTGTCTCTGTCCCCGTCTCTGTTTCTTTTGGTCTCTGTCAGTGTCTTTCTGGTATTACGTTTCTCTGGCTCTTTCTTCATGTCTCTGACTCTGGATGTCTCTCTTATCTCTGTGTCCATCTCTCCACGCCTGTCTCTCTCTGTGTGTTTTCCTATCTCTGTATCTCTCCAACTCTGTCTTGCCTCTTCCTCTTTCTCTGAGTGTGGCTCTTTCTTCTATCTCTGATTCTTGCATGTCTCTCTCTTATCTGTGTCTCTGTCTCTATATGACTATTCATATCTGCTGTCTGTGCGTCTGCTTCTTTGTGGCTGTTTTTCTGGCCCTTCATCTCGCTTTGTCTCTGCCTGGATCTCTTCTTATCTCTTTGTCTCTGAGTGTCTCTGTCTTTAGTGCCTCTCTCTGCTTTCATGTTCCCATCTGCTCTCCCCACTTCTGTCTCCACCCCCCCAATGCCTGTGTCTCCATGTTTCTCTGTGTCTCTGGCATCTCTCTGCCTCTGTTTGTCTCTCCCTGCCTCCATATCCCCTGTACTCCCATCCTCTCCCTTTCCTTCCTGTGTACTGTGTCTCTGGTGTCTCTTTGAGTCTCTGGCTCTTAGGGCCTCTCCCTGCCTTTGGGTCCCGCTCTGCTTCCCACCCCTCTCTGTCTCTGTGTGTATGTTTCTGTGTGTCTCTGTGTATCTCTGTGTCTCTCTGACTCTATGACTGTCTCTGGGCATCTCTTTGTCTCTAGGAGTTTTTCCCTGCCTGAGTCCTCTGTGCTCCCTGCCTTATTCCCTCTCCCTTTCCCCCCTTCTCTGTCTCTGGATGTCTCTGTGTCTCAGGGTGTCTCTGTGGATCTCTGAGCCTCAGGGTGTCTTCCTGCTCTTGCATCCACCTCTCTTTCCCTGCCCCCCATTTGCCCTCTGTCTCTTTCTCTGTGTCTCTCTATGTGTCTCTATAGATCTCTGTGGGCTTCTTGTCTCTGTGTCCCCCTCGTCTCCCCACCCCACTCTCCCTCTCTCTGTTACTGCATCTCTGTTTCAGCTTGTCTCTGCATGTCTCTGCGTGTCTCTGTCTCTGCGTGTCTCTGTGTCTCTGAGTCTCGGGCCTCTCCCTGCCTCCGTGTCCCCTGCCCTCCCCGCCCTCTCCCTCTCCCTCTCTCCCCCCTCGCTCTCTCGCTCGCGCTCTCTCTCTGAGCATCCTTGGGCCCGGGGTTGCCATGGGGACAAGGTGGGAGCCGGGGATGGCGCGCGCCTGGGCTCGCGCCGGCAGCTCAGGCGAGGAGCAGCGGCCAGAGCAGCGCCAGCAGCAGGCAGCGAGCGGGCGCGGGAGCGGGAGCGGGAGCGGGGGTAGCGTTGGCGGCGGCGGCTCCTCCTCGGCCATCCCCTCGGAGCCGTGCAGCTGACGCGCATGGCGAAGACAGCGGCGCCTACCGATGGGAGCAGCGGTAAGGCAAGGCGGCGCGGCGCAGCCGGGCGGGCGGGCGGCGGGCAGCCTCCTCCTCTCCCCAGCTCGCCTGCGCGCCGCCCGCCCGCCCTCCCTTCCTCCCTCTCCCCTCGCAGCCCCTGCCTGCCCGCCCGCGCCGCGCTCGCCCTTCCATTTAAAAATCTTTAAAACTTTGCATATTAATATCTGCGCTTTGCATAATCTGACCCGCGCTTTATTGATTGCAAGAAGCTTAATGCAGCCGGCTCGGCCTATTGCAGAGAGCTCTCCGGGCGGGAGCCGGGCGGGCGCCGCTCGCTCCGCACCGCGCTCCGGCTGCCCGCCGCCGCTGCGGCCCCGGCCCTCTCGCCTCCCTCCCGGCGCCCGGCGTCGGGGCTTTGCCCCCTGGCTGGGTATCTTTATTATTTGGGGGCGAGGTGTGTGTGTGTGGTGGGGGTCAGCTTACTGTCTGTGGCAGCGAGGGAACCGAAGGAGAGATGTGCGTGGTGGGGGGGTGGGGAGGGATGGGAAGAAATGGGGACGAAGAGGAGGTGAAGAGGGAGAGAAAAAAGGGGAGAAGGGGCAAGGAGGAAGGGGAAAGGAGAGGCGTGGAAGAGGCGGCCGTAGAGAGAGGAGAGAGCAGTCGGCTGAGGATGGAGCTGAAAGGACGGAGGAGCCGAGCGGAGACAGAGAAGAGAAAGGAGGGAGGCAGAGGAGCGCAGACTAGAGAAAGAGCGACCTGCCCGGAGCTGGTGGAGGGGACCGGGCGGTGGGCGCTTTCATCGCTGCCGTCCCGAGGCCAAAAAATAAAGAAAAAGAGGAGAAAAAAATAACACCAATAAAAAGACGAAAATAAAACACACCGCGGCTGGGGCCATCATATACAAAAAGGAGAGAGCGCAGAGAGGAGAGACAAGGCGGCATGGGTGCCCGGCAGGCTTCGGCGCTTTGGAGAGGCTCCCCGGACTGGGCGGGATCCCCATTTTGGACCCTGCATCTGGGGAAGGGGCGACTGTGGAGAAAATGAGACGAGAGGGGGTCATGGCTGGTGGCGGTGCCGCCTGTTGTTTTTTTTTCCTTTGCTAGGGGTGTGGGGGCCGCTGTAGTGTGATGGTGGTGAGGATGTCGGTTGGTGATGCTGTCGGAAGCTCAGAAGCAAGCAGGGCGCGTGGGGGGGGGGGGCGAGGTAAGAGGACACGGCGAAGCAGGAAGGGCTGGGGTGGGAATGAGGGCGAGAGAAAGAAACGGGGTGCCTCGGATTGCGGGAAGGGTGGGAGCTGAGATGGGGAGCAGCTGGGATGGGATTCTGAGAGGTGGGCGGTGGAGCTCCAGGGCCTGGGAGCCAGGCCGGGGAGCTGGGTGCACCCCTCAGCTCTCTGGGCAAAGTCTGTAACTTGGGGAGCCCCCTGGCTGTCTCCTCCTGCTCCTCTGCTCCGTGCTCTTTTCTTCCTCTTGTGTCCTTCCTCGGGCTTCTTTTTCTCCATGTCCTTTGCTGGTTTCTCTTTCTCCTGTTTTCCAGTTTCTCTGTCTCTTCCTTCTCTCCATAAAAACTACCCCCCACCCCCTCAGGTTTTCTTTCTTTTTTTTTTTTTTTTCAGCTTCCTTTTTTCCACCTCTCTTTTTCTTTTTCTTTCTCATTTCCCCCTTTCTCCTTTTCTCTCATTCCCCCTCCCTGCCACTCATTTCCCCTGTTGCCCTGTCCCTTCTGCCCCCTCCCTCAGTTTCATTTATTCTTCACTTTTGTATCATTTGCCCTGAACAGCAGGCCAGGGAGAGGGTCTCTGTGCAGAGACAGGACTCCCCCAAGTTCCCAGCAGAGCGTAACCTCTATTCCACATCCCTGTTTGTTCCTGCCCTCCTTTTTCCCAGCTGGGGGCCTGGGTCTGCCCTGGGGAGGGGGGCTATAGCGCCACCCTCCTGTTTTCCCTGGCCTCCTGGAGAAGTCCCGGAGGGTGCTCACTGGGGCCATGGGAGGGGGAGGGGAGGACTGTAAGCGAGGGCTCAGGGCTCTGGACTCAGCCCCACTGAGAGAGAAGGGTGTGGACGAAGGAGAGAACTACACGAATCGCTAGTGGGAAGTGGAAAGGGGAGGCAGTCGGGGCGGGGGTACATCTGAGAGGGTCCTCAGAGCTCTTGTGCCCCACGTAAAAGATCTGAAGAGAAAGCCTCTAGCCTGCCAACCACTCCCTGCTTTCCTCCCTCCATCCTGGAGCCTGTGGAGTTGGGGAGTAGGTCTTGGATTTCAAAAAAAAACCCAATGAGATGCTTAACTCAGTAGGTTTTAGTCTCTTACCATTCTGCCAGGCGAATTTGCCCCCTCCCTCAGGGCAGAAAGGGAGAGCGTGGCGTCGGTGGTGGTGGGGCTGGTGTGTACAGTCAGACCATGGCGGCTATGTGCGTGTGTACATGGCCTGCGTGCATTGCAAGAGGTGTGCTGGACAGACTGACTGTGTGCAGGGCTTGGGAGCCTTGACAGAGTGAAGAACCAGAGGGGTAGAATCGTGACACGTGTGTCCAGAGGGGGGCCGGGTACGGGGGCTTCCCATTGTGGATGAGGTGTGTTCAGGAAGGAGTCGGCGCGAGTATTTATCCTGCGAGGTCCTTCCCTTGTCTCGATGTTCATGGAGCCCTGGCTGCATGTGTACTCACAAGGCACTCTCTGGCTCTGTGCGAGGTGGCCATCGGCGCGTGTGCGGGTCTGTGTGCCAAGTCCAGCATCGGCGATGGGTGCGTCCATCTGGACAGGCAGCGTGGTTGGCATAGAGACTCTGCGTGCAGGTACTAGGTCTGACTGTTGTGTGTGCCCCGAGAATACACGTGAAATAAAGTCACATATGTGAAAGTACCATGTCGACGCAGAAGTGTTTTTACTGTTGTGGTGGTTATTCTCCTTAGGTGTCTCTGGGTCTCTGTGGCCTGGGTCAGAGGGAGGCTGGGTTTGTGAAGCCGAGCCCGGGTGCAGCGATGAGAAATGTGCACAGAGGTTGCGGGCGTAGGGGTGAGCTTAACAGCATGCTTGCACAGCAACCTTGAAGCTGGGTTCAAGAAAACAAAACAAGAAAAGATCCCCCCTCCCTGAAGTCTGCCAGCCCACAGAAACCTTCCCTGGCTCCTCTGTGGTAACAAAGCATCGTCCCGTGTCGGGGGTGGCCGGCTGGCCAGGAGGGAAGCAGATCAAGGCCGCGGGCAGCGTCTCCAGTTGCTGGTAATGTGATTCCGCGTCTACTTCCTGATTCCTGGGTGGTGGTGGACAGAGGCCCACCCATGTCCATCGGGAAGGTCCAGATCCCCAGTCCTGCAGGCTGCTGGCCCACCCTCTGGCTGGCTGCCATCCTTGGGGGTCTTAGTCGCCCTCACTTCTGTCAGTCTTTGCAGGGAAAATGGAGGGTATCTGTTTCAGGGATCATGATATGAAAAGAACGTAGCCACAGTGTGTGTGTGTGTGAATGTGTGTGTGTGCGCGTGCGCCCACACCCATGCTGAGTGTGTGAGGAAGGTTAGCTTGTACCTTCTTAACAGCATGCTAGCCAGATTTTTTTCCAGCAGATCCATCAGTGCTCACCCCAGGACATCTGCATTCTGGTTCACACACTCTTGCTCCTTGCATGCAGGGGCCACAGGCCAGAGGCCCTGCCGCCACCAATGAGACAGCCACTCCAGGGGCCCCAAGCTCAGCACCCCTTGGGTAGAGCCTGTCACAGCCCTGGTGGTATTCCTAGTGTGTAGGAGCATGACCCTGGAGCGGGAGACAGATGGGCATGGCAGAGGCTACTTGGACTTCTATGCAGACCGGGAAGCAGTTTCCCCATCTAGCATGTTCTCATTAATTTCCAGTATTTTTTCAGGATCGAAATGGTTGAGAATCCTGGGTGTGGAGAATTGTTGGGAGGAGAGAGTAGGTGTGGGGGTCTCCTCAGACTGGGGTCTGTTCTTCTAAATATATAGCGCTCATTGTTATTCCCATAGGCCCAGCACCTCCTGATCTAATTATAATAATAATAATATCGGCGATGATGACTCCCCTTCCATCCGCCTAGCTCTTAGGGCAGCCTTGATGGTGCCCCTTTCACTGATGAGGGTTTGAGGGTCATACGGTTCTCTCAGCCTATGAGTAACCAAGCAGCACTAGGACTGAGGTCTTTGGGCTCCTGGTCCTGAGCCTGGCCTGTCTCTGGAGGTTTGTCTGTCCCTGTCCCTGTAGCTGTCCCAGCGCCGTTTGTTTTCTCTGGCTTACCCCTTCCCCCTTCCTCCCTGCCCCCTGAGACGTCTGTCCACAGGCCTGTCTCCCAGGGCCTGTCAGGTGGATGGATGCCTTATAGGGCTCAGCACAGGCTTGGAGGACCTGAGCTTCGCATTGTGTCCTGAAGAGAAAGCCAGCAAATGAGAGAGGTCGAGAGCCCACTCTGTGGCTGACAGTTTGGCGCCAGGCCTCTTCAAAGGCAGGATTGCTGATGAGCTTCCCTCCCCTCCGCAGCCTCTGCTGGTGAGCCCCGTGCTGCACAGCCAGCCGGGCAGCCGGCGCTTGGGAGGCAGGACCCTCTGCCCTCACTCACCACAGCCCCACCTTCTTTAGCTCCTCAGGACAGGCAGTTTCCCCACGTCCCAGGCCCCAGAATTCAATAGGCATTTATTGAGTGGTGTGTCACCCCCTGAATGAAGTACAGTTAGTTTCCTGAGGAAGTCAGGCGATTGTAGCATGATCACTCCTTACCTGAAAACGATTGTCACGGGCTCTGAACTGAAACCAGGCTTACACAAGATTCTGGGGTGCTGGGAGCACAAAGGGAGCTTCTGGGTCCTGGGGAATCTGGAGGAGGGAGGTGCGGTTTAAACGGGGGAAGTGGGTCTTTGAGGGTCCTCAGGCACTGAGGAAGGGGACAGGAAGACGGGCGAGGGAGCGGGGAAGAAGTGGCCTAGCTGGGGACGCGGCCTTAGAGCAAAGACGTGCTTGGTGCCCCGGGCCGTCCATGGGGGTTCTGAGAAGTTTGGACTTGGTCTCTCTGCGGCCCTGGGGAGCTGGCACACCCATGTGCGTCTCGCGACAGTGTGCCTTGGACAACATGGATTAGTGTGTGAGTGTGAGTGAGCGCCCATGCACACACACAGAGCCCTTCACCCTGGCGTCCGTTCGGACACACTCTCCTTCAAAGAAACTGGAAGGCGGGACTTTAATTGTCATCCCCAGGACCCTATACTGTTGAGAGCCGTGGCCCGCAAACCTGAGTGTCAGTGCAGGCCGGGGACCCTCCCCCACCGGGGTGCAGACTCATGTGGCATTCACAGACTTAATCCGCCGCAGTGAGGCCAGGGAGGCAGCATCTGTCACTTTCACAAACACAGGCAACGGAGTCTGGGAGAGACACACTCCACTTGCTCACAACCTCCTGAAAAGCAGATGCCTGTACCGCGCTGACCCCTACGGCCGAGACAGAAACAGCCCTCACGGCGCCCCCTCCCCAAGGCCAGACCTGTACACCTAGTACCCCCTGCATTCAAGCACACACACATACGCACACGCACGCACACACACGTGTGAGGCATGTCCCAACATCCTAATTCCCCACAGGCACTATCACACTCAGATACTCCTTGACTTTAAGCACAGCTGCTGACACTCTAACCCCTTATTCACGTGTGCACGTGAACACACACACACACACACACACACACTCTTACGCACATACAGTCCTTTTGACTTAAAGCACAGCTGTAGCCACCCCACCAGCCATACACACATGCCTCCGAGCGGACTCACACACACACATGCTCAAACACACAGGCTCGAGACCCACCAGAACCACTGTGGGCAGCAGCCATTGAAGAATGACCGCCTGAGCATTGTGCCGAGGGGAGGGGTCACCCCGAGGCCTGGGCTGGGGGCACACAACAGGGGGCCTCGGAATCCCTTGGGGAAGGGGTCAGGCAGACCCTGAAAGGGCTCCGTGGGTTTGGACGGTTCTGCCAGGTAAGGGAGACTCGACAAACACAGGCCAGAGGCAGGAGCCGAGTAATGGCCGAGGCCGCTGATGGCCGAGAGGGCTGGTCAGCAAGGAGGGAGGCTCGACAATTGATGTGACTCAGGGCTGGACAAATGGTGGCGCATCTGGCTGGGGCTGGCTGGGGGGCCAGGGACCAGAGACTGGGGGAGCCCTTCTCGCCTCAGTGGGGAGAGGGCCGGAGCTGGCTGGATTGCGGCAGGGTGTGTTTCCCAGTCCGGCTTGGCCAGCATCCTGCCTGGTGTGGGTGTCTTGGGGTCTTTGTATGTGTGAATGTGCGCGTGTGCATATGTGTGTGTGTATACGTCAGTGTGCACCTGCCTTCACAGAACTTTGTGTCCTGGGGACTCTCGTGTGCATCTTTGTGTGTGTACTTGCATCTGTGTATATATAAACGTGCCCACCCACAAAGTGGATGGGGCCCTTCTTATTGCGCCCCATCCACCTTTGTGCTCACGTGTGCATATGTGTATTGAGTATGTAAGAACGTTTCTTTTTGTGAGGTGCTATGCACTCTGGTGTGCTTGTGTTTTGTGGGTTTTTTTGGTGTTGTGTGAAGGTTGGGGTAAGGGAGAAGGGTGTCCCTGGACTCCGGCTGTCCAGCACCCAGTGGCCTGCAAGGCCGTCTTTGTGTGTCCGTCAGAGCCTGTTGGGGCGTCAGCGGGTGTGGGCTCGTGTGCCTGCCTGCTCCAGAGTCCGAATACCCGTGCGTCCACAACAGCAGCTCCCTCTGCGCATGGCTGCGGGTGGGGTGGGCCGGGCTGGACGAGGGGGACAGCCCCCTGAATCTGTGTCTCATCCCTCTGGAGCAGGTCACACGACCCCACCGGGGCCTGCCTGGGACCCAGAGGCTCCGCACGGTGCAAACCACCCCTCCTCCTCCCCGCCGTGACCTTTGAGCACAGCAGCCCCAAATACATATTTATCAGAGGGGCTGTGGGGACCAGCCCCGCCCCCACCACTCCCCTCAGGGCCCAGCCTGCCTGGCTGCGGAGAAATTAACCTTGTGACACAGGAGCTCGCGGACACCTCGGCCCCCTCCCTCCCCGCATGGTGCATATGAGCACGGGTGGGTGTGAGAGACAAGGCAGAGAAGAGAATAAGTCCTCGTCCAGGCCAGAAAGGCAGCCGCAGCCGGGGGAAGGGAGACGCACAGGTGTACACATGTCCATGTCAGTCCTCACACGCACACACACACACTCAAAACTACAGAGTACAGTTGGAGACTTAGAGATTTTGAAACACATCTACATGCAGACACATGCAGTGGTTCTAAAATGGACACACACACAGATTCTCAAGTCCATGATAGATTCATGCGCCTGTGGGTCTCAAGACCCAGGTACAGATACCCTCGGTCAGAGATTCTCTTAGGAAATGCACAGCTACTAATACCTCCGGATTCAGGCAGACATTTCTGTCCACGTCTCCGGACACGTTGGAATGGACACACCAGGTACAGAAACAAGGATAGGCACACACTCACACACAGGTGTGATAGTCCAGACAGCCACACGGGCACATGGGGACTGAGACATCACAGGGCCAGACAAATACTGAAACGCCAGGGTGCTCCTCGTGTGGAGAGTTTTTTCCAGCAGCAAAGGTACAAACACAGTAACTATGGCCACACCCCAGTCCACACGCCCATGGGCGCACACAGGCCACGTTCAGACGTCCCAGGGGGAAGCCACATGCAGTGACTAGAAGGGACGTGGCCTGTTACTGCACACACACAGCCCCCCCGTAGACTTGTTCCCTTCCAGCAAAATGCACATAGGTAGATGCTTAGGTCTGAAAACGTTCACGGGATGAATTTGTTCGTCACATGGGAACTGGGCCTGATGTGAGCCAGGTTCGTCTTAGAAGTTGGAAAACTGACTTATAAGACAGACCTGGGCTGTGTTCTTGGAGAGCTCTCGGGGCCAACAGGATGACCACTGATTGGACCTCCGTGTGTAGTTAGTTATAAACAGAGATAGCGTCTTGGAAGGAGAGGAACATGGGGCTGGGGAAGGGGACATGAGAGAACCCGGTTTAGATTGGTGGGTCAGCTGTTCCACCTCTGCAGAAGTGACATTTAAGCTGAGCATCAGACACAACACATGGATTCTAAATGCATGCTCACAACCCTCTCCAAACTATCTGAGGTGGCACAGGCATGAATCATGCAGGACCCAGAGGCCCCACCCCACTCCTCTGTGCCTTAGTGACCCTCTAGAAAACTCCTCTGGTGGGAAATGGGGTCCCCCTGGCTGGGGTCCAGATGTCCAGGCTGACAGAGGTGTGCAGCGTGTACCAGAGCCGTGCTGCCTGGGAGGGTCCAGGGGCTTCACTGAGGCGGTGACTGGAGAATGGGGGGCAGGGTCTGGAGGAAAAGGGGAGGCGGAGAGCTGTTCAGGCATGGCACTTCCAAGGGACTCCCCCGGCGGCCCATTGGTTAAGACTGCGTCCCTGGTGGCTCAGATGATAAAGAATTTGCCTGCAGTGCAGAAGACCCGGATTCGATCCCTGGGTCGGGAGCATCCCCTGGAGAAGGGAATGGCTATCCACTCCAGTATTCTTGCCTGGAAAATTCCATGAATTGAGGAGCCTCGTGGGCTACAGTCCATGGGGTTGCAAAGTCAGACACGACTGAGCGACTAACACTTTCCACTGCAGGGGGCACAGGTTTGATCCCTGGTTGGGGAACTAAGATCTGACGTACTGCATGATGTGGCCAAAAAAACCAAATAAGTAAAAATAAAGAAACAGGCATTCTCTGTGCACAGGCATGGAGGTGTGAGCAAGTGTGAACATCACTGGATCCACGGGTGTGTAGGGGCAAGAAACAAGGCTTGACACCACTGGGAAGGGCTAGGAGGCTAGGATTTATTCTGGGCGCACTGCACACACAGAAGGGACTTGACAGGATGTGAGCTGGGTACTAAGTCAGGGATCTCAGAGTCTGCTGCGGAGGAGGGACAGGAGGAGGACGGGGAGGCCCTGGAGGGAGTGAACTCTTGCCCTGCCGGTCCATGCTGGGAACCCCAGACCAGGCCTGGCCAGGGGAGGGGGCTGACGCATCTGCCTTCCCCTTGCTCCAGCCCCTTCTGTCTCCCACTGGACAGAGTTGAACAAGCTACACCTTGCTCCCACAGGGAGATGTGCTGAGTGGTAGAGGTCAGGGGTTACAGTTCCTCTTAGTAACCATTGACACCCTGCTGTTTTCTGAGGCCTCCTATGGCTGGGCCTGAGCTGGGTGCCAAGGGGTGTGGATGAGCCGGTCCCTCCCGTGACCCACCCACTCCAGTGTTCTTTCCTGGAGAATCCCAGGGATGGAGGAGCCTGGTAGGCTGCCGTCTGTGGGGTCGCATAGAGTCGGACACAACTGAAGTGACTTAGCAGCAGCAGCAGCAGCTCTCGCAACCCAGAGGAGTCCCCACGTAGGGGAGGTCAACCCTTGAAGGCCTTATCTGGGACTAGGGGTTCACTGAAGGCATTTAGAGCTTGTTCTTAGAGAATGAATGGGTCACACGTGGTTTGCAGGGAAGTGATGAGGATGGAGCTTGGTTTTTGAAGGTGAGACCAACTTTCAGAGAGGCCAAGTGACTTACCTAGGGTCACACAGCATTTTTACCACCATTATCTTCTGCTGCATAGAATCTCCCACAGTGAGGGAAAGCCTGTCATTCCCCCATCGCACTTAGAGCATCCTCTTTAGCCCGGAAGCCCTGCAGGAACAGGAACCCACCTGCTTGTTCGGTTTCCACTCCTGTCCTCCTGCCTCCAGAGGCTCAGGCCACTCTGGCCTTCCTCAAACACATCGACCTTGTTCCTACCTCAGGGCCTTTGCACCTGCTGTTTCTTTTGCCAGGAAAGCTCTTGCCTCCAACACTTCATTCAGGCTACTACTCAAAACCCACCTTCCCCGACTGGTCTTTCCTGACTTCACAGTCTAAAGTGACATCATCTTATAACCCACCCTTTCACTTGCTTTATTGCCTTTCTTAGCTCCGAAGTATATATTCTCATCTATTGTGTCCCTTTCTCCACTGAAAGGTCAATACTGTGAGGGCGGGGACTTTATCTTGTTCGTGGCTGTATCCCCGCCGCCTGGAACGATGCTCAGCACACTCAGTGCTCAGAGGACGTTTGTCGGGTAAATAGGAGCTGGGCCCTTGCCATCCTATTGCCCAGCATAATGGTGGAGCTGGATGTTAGAGGTGCTGAGCAAGGGTGGAGCGATCTCACCTTCTGGGGGAGAGGGCGGGGCACACCTACCAGTGTAGGGGCATCGGCAAGCCAGGCCACCTCCTCCTGTCTGAGCCTCGATGCAGCCGGACTCCAGGCTCATCATCCAGGGCCTATCCGCTGCACTTCATCTTCCTGACAGTGCTCCCCTCGCCCTAGCCAGTGCATCCTTGCCACCCTGCCCCTCCCTACCATCGGCACCTCTGCTTCCCCCCTAATGTTTCCCTTCCCCCACTCCCAGGCCCTGACTCCTCCCCCCGCAGCCTGCGCCACAGGAAAAGGCAAACCCCAGACTGTGGGGTCGCACACACCCCGCTTTGACTCCCAACCATAACCGTGGGCAAATCACATCACTTCTTTTAAATCTCAACTTTTCTTGTCGGCAAAATAAGGTTTTTGTGGGGATCAAGAATGATCTGGTGTGTGATGATGATGCTAATAATAGCTACTATTTATCGAGGACCCTGCCAGGTGTTAGGCATTGTGCTCGGCGCTTTGAACATTTCTTTTTTTATTAAAAAAAAAAAAAAAAACAACAGAGGAAAAAAAAGTCAAGCCCGGCTTGTCCCCAGAGTGTCAGGCTTGGTGCATGCGACTGTGAAACACAAAGATGGACACAGCCCATGTGCACAGAGCTTACTATCCCTCTGTGTGTGAACACACATCCCTGAAGTACACACTGGCCTCACACTCCTGCTCAGCCCCTTTTAGCCGAAGCCTCAAGGGACAGTTGGGAGGCCTCTGAGGCAAGCAGCTCTCACAGATGAGAGAGCAGCCGGGCCACCCCAGTTCCTCTTCACTATCTCAGTGGGAACTTCCATTGTTCATGTCCGGATTGCAAGGCTTGGCACAGGGTCTAACCTAGAGCTGGCCTCAGGAAATGTTTACTGAATGAATGAATGAACAAAGGAATATCTTTTTTTAGCCACGCCAGTTGGTATGTGGGAATCTCAGTTCCCTGACAGGGGATCGGACTCGCGTCCCCTGCAGTGGAAGCACAGAGTGTTAGCCACTGGACCGCCAGGGAAGTCGCCAGAGGAACATACTAGCCAGGTGTCTTCACTGCATTTGTTCACCCCAAGTCAGGGTACCAGAACAGACCTTCCTTCTTCCCGCTTCCCACTGCCTTCCTGCCCTCATCCTGCACATTCTACTCATATATATCACTTGTGGTGATAATCGTAATATCATTTCCACCATTCAATTGCCCCTTTCTCTGTCAGCTCTCTCCTAAATTCATTAGTAGCGTGGTCTTGTTGACTTCTCTCACTGGGTCTGTGAGGCAGGGGTTATTACTATTCTCATTTTGTGTTTGAGTAAACTGAGGCGTCCCTGATAGCTCAGTTGGTAATGAATCCACCTGCAATGCAAGAGACCCCGGTTCGATTCCTGGGTCGGAAAGATCCACTGGAGAAGGGATAGGCTACCCATTCTAGTATTCTTGGGCTTCCCTTGTGGCTCAGCTGGTAAAAAATCCGCCTGTAATGTGGGAGACCTGGGTTCGATCCCTGGGTTGAGAAAATCCCCTGGAGAAGGGAAAGGCTATCCACTCCAGTATTCTGGCCTGGAGAATTCCATGGACTGTATAGTCCATGGGGTCACAAAGAGTCGGACATGACTGAGCAACTTTCACTTTCCCTTTCAAACTGAGGCTCAGAGAGGTGAAGTGACTTGTGCAAGGTCACGCAGATTTTGGACCACCATGCTCTTCAGCTCTGTAGAATTGCATACTTTGCACTAGTCCTTGGCCTACATGCACATTTAATCTTGCAGGTTTTTCTCATCTCAGAGGTGGGGTAGTGCAACCCAGGAGCCAGCTTGGGTCCTACCTCTGTCACAAACAGCTGTGTGATGATTCGAAAATCTGTTCCCTCCCTCTGGACCTTGGATTCCCCTCCAACTGTCTCCCCTGCCTGTGAGCCCTCAGTCAGATTTCCTGAAGCAGGGACAGGGCACGAAATTTGGCTTGGTCCTACCAAACGCTGGAGCAAGTATTTCTGCACTGGGCAGATTTCAGATTCATTCACGTTCTGAGGGGCTCTGGGCTTGGCTGGGCTTGGACACAGGGGGAGCTTATGCTGGGACATAAGCCAGCCAGCCAAGCCTGGCTGGGAGAGGGAAGGGGCTCAGAGAAACACTGCCCATTGTGTGTTTGCCGAGAACCTCACCACAGTCCCGCCAATGCAGGATTCATTAGCCCCAACTTTTGCAGTTGTAAGCGAATGTCAACTCATGTGACACATGTTCACTGTAAAAAAGTAGAAAATGCAGATACTCAAAGAGATGAAAGAAACCCCATCATGATCATCTAGTTACATGAAAAAAAAGTTTTTGATGCCTATCTTTCTAGATAGCTTTTTCTCAAACGGGACTATGTCTACGAGTTTACCCAAAGATGGCTCAGCCCTAAAGAATCTGCCTGCAATGCAGGAGACACAGGAGTCTCAGGTTCGATCCCTGGGTTAGGAAGGTCCCCTGGAGAAGGGAGTAGCTACCCACTGCAGTATTCTTGCCTGGAGAATCCCCATGGACAGAGGAGTCTGGCGGGCTGCAGTCCATATGGGTCTCAAAGAGTTGGATATGACGAGGCACGAGAACAGTTTCACCCAAAGAATAAATTAAGATTCAGAAACTTGGAACCAAATTCAGAATGTTGACTTCTGGGAATTCCCTGGCAGTCCAGTTGGTAGGACTCTGTGCCATCACTGCTGGGCCCAGGTTCGAGGCTTGGTCAGGGAACTAAGATGCCGCAAGCTGTGTGGTACAGCCAAAAAAAAAAAAAAAAAAAATTCTGACTTCTGCTCTAAACCTTTTTCTTTAGGATAAAAAAAGTGTGTGTGTGTGTGTGTGTGTGTGTGTGTGTCTTTCATAAAAAGGAAACCATCACCTACATACCAGTTTATAATCTGTCTTTTATTCCTTTCCAACAATGGATTATGAATGTCGCTCCCTTGTCAATGAATTTATTTCAAGCATATTTTCTACAACTCTGCAGCCCTCCTTTATCAGGCTGCTACACCATCACGTATTGTCCCAGTCCCCAGTCGTCAGGTATCTAGGTTGTCTCCTGGCATTTCCTGTTATAATTGTCACCAGTTTGCAGAACAGGACGTTGAGATTCAGAGGAGAAGTCCCTCCCATGTGTGAGAAGCTAAGGTACGAGCCAAGAAGACCTGGGGGTGGCTTGGGCACTAGGGACGGTTCCCAGCCTGTCAGGACGAACCTGAGGATCCCTGACCAGAGGGAGAGGCTTGTGTAGAAGCCCCCACATACGGGACTTCCCTGGTGGTCCAGTTGCCAGTGGTTAGGAATCCACCTTCCAGTGTGGGGGACGTGGGTTCAATCCCTGGTTGGGGAACCACATGCCACGGAGCAGCTAAGCCTGCATGCCACAGTGAAGACCCAGCACAGCCAAGGGTAAATAAATTAATTAAAAAAAAAAAAAAAAAAAAAGAAGCCCCCGCATAGAAGACCCATGACTTCTCAGAGAGGTGGTGAGTGGGGTTGCTGAGGAGGAGACCGCCCCCTCTTGGTCCCCCAGACTCGGCACGCTGCCCGTCCAGCTCCCCCAGCCCGCTCCCTGCTCTCCTCCCTCAGCCCACTCACCGCCTGCTCCATCCTTGCCAGCTTATCAATAGGTTAAGTGGTCAGGTCAGCGATATTGACCATTTGATTAGGACCTTGTCAGATCAATCCCTGGCTCATCTCACGGGCCTCCTCACCGGCTCACACCCCCGCCCTGCTGCCGTGTTGGGAGCAGGTGGCTGCGGAAGGCTCCCCCTGCCCCCACATGGCACCCCAGAACCTGGAGCCCTCAGGCACTTTCAGAGAAGCTGAGAGCCAGCCCTGGCCTCCCGGCCTCGTGTCCTCGTGTCAGGAGCTCCCAGTGTGTCTCCAGGTCCCCTGCCCTGCCCGCCCCACCCCTGCCTCCTGGGCCTGTGCCAAGCCTCTCCTGGTCCCCATCCAGGCGCTGGGTTCCTGTACCCCCTATTTGTATGCACCCTCTTGCTTGCAGTCATTGGATCTTGCTTGCCCTGTGTCCTTCTCCCCTCAGAGACTGCTCAGACTGAGCTACCCACCCCCACTCTTGGCTGTGTGACCCCGGGCAAGTGGCTTCAGCTTTCTGAGTCTCCATTTCCTCATCTGTATCATGTGAATGATACTCACTAAACGGTTGAGACTGCAAGATCACACCCGCAGAGCAGCTAACCACACCTGACACGTAGCTAGCACCCAGGAAATCCCGGCTGCTCTCACTCAGGGCCGCTCTGTTGGACTAATCTGAGCTGATGTGTTTGGAGGAGACAGTGGTTTCACTGCATGTTCCTCAGCGAAAATGTATGTGGGCAGTCTTCTGTGTGGCCAGTGGGCACTGTCATCCTCACTTGTCTAAGCTCAGGGTCATACTCTGGCCTGGGCAGTGCTGGGGACCCCCAGAGAAGCCAGACCCCAACCTGCCTGCAGGAGAGTCATCCTGGCTTCAAGGAGAGCTGAGGGGCCAGGACTTCCTTTCCTTCTGCTGTGAACATCAGACAATTCCTTCCCTTGTCTGCAGTGCAGCCACAAGGAACAGAGACTCTGGAGTCAGAGAAGTCAGGGTTCTAGTCCTGGCTCCTTAGCTTCCTCTGCCAGGTCACTATAGGCCACTTGCTTCCCCCTCTGTTCCTCAGAGTTCCCGTCTGTGAAATGGAGAGAAGGCGTCTTCTACACAGCTCCCATTCCTAGCTTCCAGGCTCAGGGCCCTGCTGGGAATATGGCTGCAATTGCCACAGGGTTGCCGGCCTCTCCCGAGGGGAGAGGCTATTTACTTGGGAAAGGGGTCTGTCAGGCAGGGGAATGGGGGGTGCGGGGCCCAGAGAAATGCCACAAGGAGGAGAATTGGAGGCAGACAGGCCGGGGCGGTCCTGCCTGTGGGCATCGCTGCTGAGGGTGGCAGAGGGCAGAGACCGGGTGGGGAGGGGGGCACTGGTGGAGGGAAATCCCAACTAGGGGCGCTGCCTTGAGGGAAGACCCCAGCCCGAAGGCGCCGTCTGACTCTGGGCCCCTGAGAGGCCCGGGGATTCCCCCTCCCGCCCCGCCATCACTTACACCAATATTGACGGTTAATGCCGTGTCGCCACCGTGTTCAACACTCAGCGCGGCTAATTGTTTTGACTGGGAATCGGCAAGGCGATTAAACGCCATCGATTTTGCCCTGCGCGCTGCATCGATTTTTAAATTTCCTATTGATCCCGGCCCTAAATCTCCTTAACCAAGACCTCACGGTAGAGATGACAGCCGCTGATTAGCTCTGGGGGCGGGGGCAGGGGTGGGGAGCAGCCCCTGAGTGGGGGAAGAAACCCCAGCCCCTCCCTCCCCACAGGGACGGGGGTCCTGGTCCCCTCTGCCCTGGAAAATGGGGGCCCAGATAGATAGAGGGGGAGGAGTTGGTCAGACCCCTTGTTCCTTTGACCCCTCTTTATTCATTCCTATTTGGGCTTTCTGGTCTCTCTGCTTGTGTCTCCCTCCACTCCTCACCTCTGAATGTCTGGGTCTCCCCAACTCTTTCCCTTCTAACCAGCCATCTATCCATCTATCTCAGTTCATCGTCTTCTTTTTCTCTTTTCTCCATCTGAACTCCAGTCCTGCCTTCACCAATCCCTTGTGTCCTTGGCTGGTCCTGGGCCTCAGTTTCCCCATCTGTGCTGGCAGACTTGCCATGAGATAGCCAAGCACCTGCCAGATATCCAGGCCCGTGGCCGTCCTTCCCGTCCCCCTGAAGTTCCCCCTCTGGAGACACGCAGGTGTCAGGTGGATGTGAGCCTTCTGGCTCTGTGACCACCCCCTACCCAGAGCTCTCCCTCTCTGAGCCCCAGCTTCTGAAGTTGCCCACTGTCCACTCATGGGGACCCCCCTGGGAGGAAGGTCTCCCTGAAACCCTGTCTCCTTCCCCCTGTCCTATAGTCCCCACCCCTTCTCTGACTGCTAGCGACAAGAGTGGTCTTTGTACAGGTTCAAGCAGCTTTTTCAAGACCACGTTCCCAGAAGGCAGGAAACGTGGGTTTCAGTAGGAGGCATGCAGGCCTGACCTTGATAACCAGCTCCACCCCTTGCCAAGCTGTACAGGACCCTAGGAAAGTCATGTGCTCACAGCCTCGCCTGCCCCATCTGTAAAGTGGGGATGACACCAGCCGTCGCTTTGCCTTCCTGTGGGTCTGCGGACAGGCTCAGCCAAAACTCCTTGGAGAGGGTCTCCCCATTTCCCGTCGACCTCTCTATCCTCCTGTCTCTTACACAGCAGGCAGCGGGACTTTACCTGAAGACAGACTGCATCGTCTCCCGGCTGTTTGGACTGGGTCCTGCCGGCCGCAGCCCCAGTCATCTTTCCCAGCCCTCTCACTGAAGTCTGGGGGATTGAAGGCCTGACATTGTCTTTCCTCCCACCCGGTCCCCGCACCTGGCTAAAGTGGGTTTGTTTGCCAGGCTTGGCTCAGAGGCCACATCTCCCCTGAGTCTTCCCTGACCTCCTCTAGGATTCCCCCTGCATCCTCTGCTTACACCAGTGTGTGGGCATCGGCTTTTTTTTTTTTTTTTTTTTTTTCAAATTAGGGTATAATTGCTTTGGCTTCCCTGATGGCTCAGTGGTAAAGAACTTGCCTGCCAATGCAGGAGACGCAGGAGGTGTGAGTTCCATCCCTGGGTCGGGAAGATCCCCTGGAGGAGGAAATGGCAACCACCTCCAGTATTCTTGCCTGAGAAATCCCAGGGACAGAGGAGCCTGGTGGGCTACAGTCCATAGGTTCGCAAGGAATTGGACAGTAAAGTTGGACACCAAGCTACTAAACAACAGTTGTTGCTTTACAATTGTTGTGTTAGTTTCTGCTGCAGAGCAAAGTGAATTGGCTCTATACATACATATATACCCTCCCTCTTGGACCTCCCCCCGCATCTAGGTCATCACAGAGCCCTGAGCTGAGCTCCCCGCGCTATACAGCAGCTTCCCACTAGCTGTTTTTGCATAGCAGTGTGCACACGTCAGTCCAAGTCCCCCAGTTCATCCCACCCTTCCACCCTTCTCCAGGTCCCCATGTCTGCATTCATTCCCTATGTCTGCGTCTCTGTTCCTGCCCTGAAGGTAGGTTCATCTGTGCCGTTTTTCTAGAATCCACATACATGTGTTAGTATACGATATTTATTTTTCTCTTTCTGACTTTCTTCAGTCTCTGCCATCAGCTGTTCATTTAGTCTCCCTAGCTCACCTTCAGGCCCCCAGTAGACAGGGCAGCGACCTGGTGTGATCCGTCTCTGCATCTCCTGCATGTGATCCAGAGCCCAGCTCAGACGAGCCTCCATATCTGCTGCTTGTTGTTTGTTGTTTAGCTTCTCAGTCGTGTCCGACTCTTCGCAACTCCATGGACTGTAGCCGCCAGGCTCCTCTGTCCATGGGATTTTTTTCCCAGGCAAGAATACCGGTGTGGGTTTGCATTTCCTTCTCCAGGGGATCTTCCCAACCCAGGGATTGTATCTGGGTCTCCTGCCTGACAGGTGGATTCTTTACCACTTAGCTACCTGGGAAGCCCATCTGCTGATTAACCACATGAATAAATGAGTGAACAAATATACCAGTCAGAAGCATCATTGTGACTTTTATTTTCATCTCCCCACAGCGGGCACCTAATAATGAGTAACCCTTTCACATTCCTCATTTGTCTCTCCCTGCAGTTGTTGGTTTTTTTTAATATATATATTTATTTACTATTTATTTTTGTCTGTGCTGGTCTTCGTTGCTACTCGGGCTTTTCTTCAGTTGCGGTGAACAAGGACTGCTCTCTAGTTGTGGTGCGTGGACTTCTCATTTCAGTGGCTTCTCCTGTTGTAGAGCACGGGATCTGGGGCACAAGGGCTTCAGTAGTTGCAGGCTTAATAGTTGTGGTACATGGGGAAAGGAACCCATGCCTCCTACACTAGGGGGCGGATTCTGTACCACAGCCACCAGGGAAGCTGCCCAGAGTCCTTTGAGACACATAGTTGGTCAATTAGGTACTCCCTCTCGCCATCCATCCATTCACTCAAATCATCCATCATGTCCTTCCTGAGTATCCCACGTTTGCCAGGCCCTCTGTCAAGGGCTGAAGGTGTAAGACACAGTCTTTGCCCATTAAGGAAGCTCCAGTCTGATGGAAAATACACATGTTCAACAAGGGAAGGCATCAGAATGCCCATTCATGAGCTGGGGTCTCTGAGGCTCAAAACCCGGAAATGTAGGTAGCCAGTGGCTGTCAGGACCTGAGTCTACAGTCACTGACTTGTGACTCCCGATGGTGTGACAAGAGCAGGGTCCCTTTGCCTCAGGAGGGCCCCCTCCTGCTCGAGGCAGTGATGCCTCTCAAATTCCCCAGCATGCTGACTTCCTTCTCCTCTCTCTCCAGGTTCTCTACTGGACCAGGTTGGTGGCCTGAATGTATTAGCTTCGCTGCTTCTGCCCAAGAGGTAAGGGCTGCGGCTCCCCAAGCTCTGCTAATCGCGGAGTCTTGTCTCCTCTCTGAAGCCCTGGCTTTCCCATTCTTGTCCCCGGCCCATCCCCAGGGCGCTGCCCTTCCTCTTCCTGCCTCCGTGCTCCACGTGGTCAGTCTGAGTGATCTGCGTTTTCATCCTCTGTGCGTCCTGCGGCTTCCTGGCCAAACTCGTGGTTCTGGACATTGGCAACGGTGGGAATTTCAGCTGATGAGGGTAGGGGCTCAGGAGGAGAGGTGAGGGTAGCTTGGTGGCTCAGATCACAGCTTGGGGTCAGGCCCTCCTGTGTGTCCCTTCTTAACTGCAAGTGGCTTGGGACAGTCAGAGCCTCATCTGTAAAGCGGTGTAGTAACAGAACCCGTTGGACATACTGTCCTGAGGACGGAAGCCTAGGAAGGCCATTCAGGTTCCAGTTCTGGAGCCAGGGAGCACTTGCCCTGCCAGTGGCCAGCTGTGCGAGCCTCAGTTTCCCTGTCTGTCAAAAGAGGGTGATAACAGCACCCCCGCCCCCACCCAACACACACATGAGGAAGTGAGGACGAAAGAAGTTAACTCAATGAAAGCAGGAGGTTTCAGGAAACAGGGACTTGAGATACGGCTGGAAGCTTCCCTGGACAAGTTGGGGTTTGTGAGGCGCCTCCTTGGATACCACTGAGACCCTGAGCTGGAAGCAGGGGTTCTCCAGCCACTCAGCTTGCAGGAAGCAGAGGCTCTGGGCATCAGCTCTGGGGTTTGTTCACCAGCTTGGTGAGGCCTCAGCAGTGTGCGTCTGGGGAGGGGTAGGGACAGGGCCTCTGAATTGGAACCCGCCCAGTGCTGCACCAACCAGAGCAGTTTAACTTACACATCTCAGGACCCCAGGGAGGCCTCTGCTTGCTCTCATTGGCTTCTTTCTCTTGAGGGGCAGGGTGGGGTCACAGCCTGACTTTAAGAAACAGAGAAAGCTGTAGCCTAGGGTTGACGATCTGGTGTGGTAGGGACTGCACCAGACTGGAAAATGCATTGGCAGGAGTTGGGGTGCTGCTTTTCAGCCCCACTGACTGTCCCCCCCATAGAAACATGCCCCCCATTTGTCAGCTTTTTGAATTTCTCAAGAGAAGCCAGAAGTCCAGACTGTCATGTGAAATCTCTCAATTTTTAAATATTGGTAACTCTCCACAATTTCAAAAATCTCCTTGTGGTTCGAACCACATGTTTCAGGCAACCTTTGGTCCATGGATTTCCAGTTTTGCAACATTTAGTATGGACTTTCTCCCAGGAAATCGCATCCTTACATCTACTCAATTGTGCTCTGACCTCAGGATGCTCACAGACCCCCCAAAGCACATCCATGGATCCCATTCTAGCTGGTAAGGGATATAGGAGTCTGAACTACTTTCTCCAAGAACCAGAAGTGTAGCTTTCCCAGGAACTGCTGTGTCTTCTGCTGCTCTTGATGTTGAAAAGAAGGTCAAGGAGCTTCCAGGCTGCAGAATTCATCTGGGGGCTAGAGGCTGGCTTTGAGGAATGCCCGGAAGTTGGGCTAAAGTAACAGAGATGTTTAAAAAGAATTATGTGTCAGAGTTGGTGGAGGTTACAGTCAGGGCTATGATTTTAGGTCTTTGTGTTCAAATAGATGTTTGTTAAATAGTTAAGGTTTCACGGACAGACACATGACAGATTGGATAACACATGCCAGAGAGCTGTTATAGTCTAATGGGGAAACTGATATTTATCTGGGGCCACCTCTATGCCAGGGCCTGTTCTGGGCACTGGCTGCCACCCTGTGAAGTGGATGTGAGTCACCTGTTGTAAAAGAAGGAAACTGAGCCAAAGACAAGAGATGCCACTGGCCTCAGGTCACCTAAGGTTACCATGGTAACCGTGATAGAGTCTGAATGTCTACCTGAGCTTGACGCTCTCATTCTTCCATGTCACCAACACCCACCCCAGGTTTGGAATCTCCTTGAGGTGGCCAGTCTTTGTGCTTCTGTATGAATTTGATTTGTGGGATGGGGTGCAGAGGGGGATACCCAAAGTCTTATTTGGAACCAACTCTGATCAATTTGGGGCTTCCCTGGTGGCTCAGATGGTAAAAAATCTGCCTTCAATGCCTGGGTTCAGTCCCTGCATCAGGAAGATTCCCTGGAGAAGGGAATGGCTACTCACTCCAGTATTCTTGCCTGAAGAATCCCATGGGCAGAGGAGCCTGGCAGGCTACAGTCCACGTGGACCCAAAGAGTCAGACACAACTGAGTGACTAATACTTTCACTTTTCACTTTTCTGATCAATTTAGCAGTGCTGATACTAATAACGGATGATACTGTGACTGCTTGTTGGTGTTTTGATAGAAACTAGAGACAATTATACAGTAGAGATGTTTTTGCTGATGGAGTCTGTAAACTAAAGCAGACTTAAAGGCTGTTGCCAAATTACCTGAGTGGTTTGAAGATAATTTCAACCCCCCAGAGAGATGTTTGAAGGGAGCCACACCCTTTTAAGTCTATAATTTTGTTACAAAACAATTACAGCAAATGGCGTTCCCATCCCCCATTGTTTCTTGGGAGGTGAATAGTTCCCCAAAGGTGTCCAGAGGCCTCCTCAATGCCGCATAGGAACTGGAGCACTGGGTCAGCCTCTGGTGCCCACGCAACTACCCCCCTTCACTCCCTCTGGCCCTTCCTCTGGCTTGCCTCCCATCCCAGCCCAGGGCCTTGGCTCCACTCTTGGATGGGCTCACCTTTCCACTGTTCCATCTAGGGCTCCCCGAGCCCCCTGACCTGGCCAGGCCCCCCACCTTGTCTTGTTCTTCCTTCTTGCCCATTGTCCCTGCATCTGATCGTATATTCTGTGTAGTGTTTCCCTCCCTTAAGCTTCATGGAGGGGACAAGAGAGATGTCTCTACTTATCCAACACGTTGACACCCAGCCCTTAGCATAGTTTAAGTGTTCAGTTAAGTATTCATTGAGGGGACTTCCCGGGTGGTCCAGCGGTTACACTCCATGCTCCCACTTCAGGGGGCACGAGTGCAATCCTTGGTCAGTAACTAAGATCCTGCATGCCTCATGGTGTGGCCAAAAAAAAAGGTATTTTTTGAATGAATAAATGAGTGAGCACATAGACATTTAAACCCACATCCATCCATTTATTCCTTCAGCCCACCATCTCCTGGGGGTTCTTGTGTGCTGAGCCTTGTGCTGTGATCAGGTGACGATGCAGAGGGGAAGCAGCCCCGTGTGGCCTCTGGGGGGCTTCCTGGCTGATGTGCAAGGGGGTGGAGATAGGCCCAAACGTTACTAACCTGAACCTGGGGCTCAGGGAGGGGCTGGACCCCGAAAGAAGGAGGAGTCTTTGGCAGGAGGAGGTGGGAAGGCATCTCCTGAGGGTCTTGGAAGACAAAGGGGATGTTACAGCCCAGGTCGGAGGTAGTCACTCATGGAGATTGTGGATGCTGGCTTGACTTGAGTCCCTGTGGACGTCTAAGGCAGGAGCAGGGCTGTGGCCCCGCCTTGTCTCCCTCCCTCCTGTCCTTCCATCCTTCCACAAAAAGACACGATGGCCTTCAGTGTGGACCCAGGCCCTGGGGGCCCAGAGATGACTGTGGCCCAAGCGCCAGGGCCCACCTGGAGTGCCCATACACCCCATAGGGGCCCAGAGTGCCCTGGAAGCTGGAGCTTAGCGGTGGGTGAAAGGCTTCTGGTGCTGGTCTGGTGGGGTGATGGGATGGAACCCAGGACTGCATCAGGAGGAAGATGTTGAGCTGCTTGGTGGGCAGGTCCTCTCTGGAGGGGGCGAGTATGGCCTGGGACACTCCGGGATCAGAAATGCCAGCCTGTGTGGCCGCACAGGTGTTCTGAGAGCCGAGGAACCAGAAAGTGGAGCTGGGAACTTGCTCTGATCCCTCAGGCCCGTCTAGCACCCAGGGAGGGGGCTCTGGCTCCAGGAATGGGGTGTGTGCTGTTGTAGATGTGGCCTGAGGGTTGGGGGCTGGACCAGGCTGGAGCTTCATGGCCCTGGCTGCCTGGATGCCAATGCTTGGCCAGCTCCCGGCTGGTGCACAGGGCGCAGCTGGTCTGTGCTGGTGCAGGCAGGCCGGCCGGGCCATGGGTGACGGCGCTCCTTGTCGAATGTAGAGTTGGGTTCCCTGGGGGGCTGCTGTTTGTCACTGTGGGGTGCTGGTGAAGCAGCAAGAGGTCCCTTTGGTGCCTCTGCCGTCCCTGGGTGGGTGGAGACAGCCGTCACCCATCCAGGACTGGGAGTATCTCAGGTGGGGCCTTACAGATGTGGAGGAGGTGAGAGTGGCTGCCCCTCTTAGCAGTTTCGGGGGCCAATGAGTGCCTGGTGTCCCTGACAGTCCCAGGGCAAACAGAAGCTGGAGTGCCTGCCATCCAGCAAGCGCAGAGCCCCTGGGGCTGAGGGCACACACCTGACCCTGACTGCACACCGAGGGCACCGGTGAGGGCGCGGTGGCAGCAGACGGGCCACAGAGTCTGACCCCAGACGCTGTTGTGAGCGCCCGCCCCCACCGGGGCACCGTCCCGCTCCCGCTGCTCCATGGCCTCTGCTTGTTTCCGAGTTCCCTCTCTCCTCTTCCTCACCCTGGGGCTCCACCTCCGTCTTCCTCTTCTTTTTTCCTTGCCTTGGTCACCTTCCATGTTTGTCTCTCCATCCCACCCTGGTGGCCTCCTTTTCCTCTGAGCCTGGATTGGCTTCCAGTCTTGAGTGCAGGGTGCATGTGGGTCCCTGTATAGCTTTCTGTCTGCAGTGAGAACCACGGCGGGGATGTGGACCTGCTGCAGATGGGGAGAGGAGCCAAGAAGAGAGAAGGAGAAAAGGTACATGAAGGAGAAGCAAGACAAGAGGGGCACCCCCAACCCCAGGACAGCTTCTGAGGCCCCTGAAAGGCCATCAGCCCTCATCCTCCTCTCCTTGGGGCACGTGTGGACAGGAGGGCGGGCCGGGGGGTCATCTGAGAAAGGAGGGTCCAGGCATATGCCAGAGAAGAGTGGGAGAGAGAGACTTGGGGAGACTCAGAGTGTACTCCACGACAGATAAAGGCCTGGAGAGAAGGGGCAGTGAAGAGCAGGTAAAGAGCCACGGAGACAGCAGGAAAGTCAGCTTGACAGAAAGAAAGCTGAGCGCGCGCTGCTGGGGCTGCCAGGCTCGAGGGGAGGGGGCAGCAAGAAAGATGGAGACTCAGGCCGCGGGAGAAGGTAGCAGAGCCGTGGGGCAGGAGGGACACGCTTCATGCCCAACCCCCACTAGCCTGCTGAGCCCCGGGTGAAAGGGACCCACCTGAGGACCCTGTGTGCGTGATGGCACAGTGGCCAGGAGCGGGCAAGCGGGATGTGCCGCCGCTACCCGCCCTGTGGTGCTGAGCCCAGTCTGCCCCGTGTCCTCCCTGTCCATTCGGCCTGTCCCCTCCCCAGCTCCTCTATCCCTGGGGTTTTGGGTCTGTTGTGTTCTGGCCCACATGGAGCCCAGAGGGCCGTGACCACGGAGAGTGCTGGGGCACTGAGGACTTCTGACCTGGGGGAGGGGGAGAGGCATGTGTTTGTGTGTGTGTGTGAGAGAGAGAGAGAGAGAGAGAGAGACAGAGACAGAGAGCAGGAGTCGCTCTGGGCTTGGCCACCCTGGGCTCAGCTCCAGCTGTCTCTCGGTCTGTCTGTCTCTCCTGCGCGTCACCTGCCCCCACCTCTAGCTGCGTGTGTCTGTGGAGCCCCTCTCACCAGCCGTCTCTCACTCGCTGTCTCCCCTGCCTGTCCCTCTCTGTCTTCTCTCTGTCCCGGCCTCGTTTCGGGCTCTCACTGGCGTTCCAGTCGCCTCTGGTTGGCTCCCGTTCCCCCGTCTCTGTCTCCCTGCTCTCTGGCTCTCCTGGTCCTCCTTGTGCCTCCGTCCCTGGCTCTTCAGTTCTGCTGTGCTCTGGCCCTCTGTCTCTCTCTCCTGTCTCCCCACTCTCCGTTTCGGCGTGTCCCTTCATCGGGCCCTCCTGTCTGCCCTTCCCTGGCTCTTTCTCCGTGCCTTTGCCTCCCGTGTCTGCATCTGTCTCTCCTGGTCCCTTTCATGTCCTGTCTCTCCCCGTCTGTCTCTCACTCGCTGTGGGTCTCTCCCGTCCCTTGTCTCTGCGGGCCTCTGGCCGTCCATCCCTGCCTCTGTGTGTCTCTCACTCCCCCTCCCTTCCCCCCTTTTTTTCTGTCTCTAACACCCACACTCACATCTACCTCAGGAGTAATTGCTTTTGTCTGGGTTGGACTGGACTTGTGGTGGGGGGAGGGGTGGGGGGAGCGGTGGTGCTGGGGGGGTTGGGAGGGACGGAGGTCGCTTGGTGGAGTTGAGGTGGCCTCCACCAGAGCAGGGGGTGCTGAGGGGCAGAGGTCCGGTCACCCAAGGGGGCTGGGGGAGGGGGCCCTGGGCCCATGCTGGCAGGGGTCTGGGGCTTCTGATGGGGAGGGGAGGAAGGCAGACAGGTCCTCACGTTCGGATTTGGAGACAATGTAGTGGCAAAACAGGCTAGCCAGCGTCACAGTGGCAGTCTCGGCCTCGCGCCCTCCCCCGTTCAGATACCCACACTTCCCCCACCCCCGAAACGCCATCGTGTGCCTCGAGTCACCATGACACACATGGGGACACACCCAGAGCCTCCAGCCCACTCGTGGAAACACACGCGGCCATTGGCAGGCAGGGACATGCCCAGTCACGCAGACACACAGGAAGCACACTGGGTCTCTGATACTCACCTTTAAGCCGCCAGAGACAAACGCACCTACGCCGCCCACCGACACAGGCACAGAATCCACACACACAGGGACACATGGGGACTCAGGTTCTGGTTCCCAGATGCTCACAGAACCATCCATGCCCAGACATACTCAGCAGGGGCTCAAGCACACACACCAACTCTCACGGGTTTCCTAGAACCCAGGAACACGAAGGCACCACGTTACTGGGCCCCAGGGGTCACTGAGATGCCCCTGGGCACACACCCACACTTCCGGTGGGGACAGGCAGATCCGCACACACACACCTTACATATTCGGGGACACCCAGGTGGAGGGGACTCTGGCGGAAGCACACGCGCACAGAGCCACCGCGTCCCCTGGGACACACCCACCGCCTCGTGGTTGCACGGGGTGACTCAGTGACTGAGACACGCGGGGACACACAGTCCTGGAGCCCCAGCACCGAGCCAGAGGACTCACAGACTCGCCTCTCCAGGCGTGCCGGGGGTGCGCGCACGCCCTACACACATGGCCGCTCGGCCGCTGCAGCCTCCCCTGGAATCCCCTGTCAGATGCCTCACAAGCCCTCCCCCGCACCCCATGGTGCAGGCCAGGCCTTGGGGCGAAGCCAAGGTGTAGCAGCCCACAGAGGCCCCAGGAGGGAGCAGCCAGGACTCTGTGGGTGGGCACCAGGCTGCCCGGGGGCAGCCCCACTGTTCTTGGCATCCACTCACCCAAGCTTACCCCAGCACCCCCCACCCCATGGGCTCCGGACAATGCCTCCCCAGCCCCCCGGTGCCCGCTGCCCACCTCCTAGAGGTCCATCCCTCTTGTACCTTCAGAGAGTTCCATCTCCCTGACCACTCCCAATTGAGCAGGGACCTGCTTTATCCCAGGAGCTCTGTCCCTCCATCTCTTCCAGCCCCCTGATCTGCCAGTGGGACCCCCATCCCCACCTGCTGCCCTGCCCACCCCCATACTCACCCCCTCTCCTGGCTGTCCAGGTTCTCCCCCTCCCGCTGTAGGGGGCTGGCACCGAGTGGGGGGCCTGGTCCCTCAGAGGCGTGGGTAAGGGGTCCATGGGGGTGGGGGGTCTGGGCGCGGCTCTGGGAAAAGGAAGCAAGGCAAGTGGGGGAGAGAGAGAGAGGCAGAGGCAGGCAGGCAGCCAGCTGGCTTTATATCCCTGCCGTATTGATCTACCATGTCACAGACCCGGTCGATAGCCAGCCGAGAAGGAGAGGGAGAGAAGGGAGGGGAGGTTTGGGGGAGGGCAGTGGGACCCCTATAGTCCTCGGCCCATCTGGGCCTTTCCTGGCAGGCTGCAGGGGGTCTGTTCCAGCTGCCCCCTCCCCAAAAGGGGCCAACTGTGTCCTCCCCGTCTCCCTCCTGAGTGCGGCCCTCTTTCCCTGAAAGCCGCCTTGGTAGAAGACTTTCAGCACAGGAGATGGGCACATTTCTTTCTGTCTCTGGTGGCTCTCGGTCTCTCTTGTGGGCACAGGGAATGGGGGTTTGGGAATAGGGAGCTCTGTGTTGTTCACTGTCTCAGCTCCCCTTGGCCCTGGGTCGGGTCGGGCTGGGCAGGTGGGAGGCCCAGAAACAGTGTGGACTTAGGACAAGGATGGGCGGGACTACAGATCTTCCTTCTTTGCTGTGTGACCTTGGGCACGCCAGAGAACCTCTCTGAACACCCTCTTCTGAAGCCATCTTTAGCACAGGAGGGTGCTAAAACCCTCCCACTTGTAGCACAGGGGGCTCCATCCTCGTTGGTTTTCTGCCCTTTTTGACTTGAAGTTCCACCTCGAAGCTGTACTAGGCCAGCGCTAGAGACAGACAGTGTTTAGAATGTCTTTCTCCTGGTCCCCCTACCCCAGCGGCCTGTGAGGAGAAAACAGCCTCTTGCTCGCCTCAGCCTCCTCTTCCCTCTGAAGAAACTGCTTCCACCTGCCCCTCACCCCATCTAGGGTTCCCCTGATGGGGCTGGGGGCGGGAAGGGAGGGGTGTCTCCCTAGACAGGAAGCGGAGAAGAGTGGGGACTCCATCTAACGGGACAGCGCTGAGAACCCTGGGCTGTGCCTCCCTTCCAGATCCAGCCCTGCCTCTGTCTCCTTTCCCGGCCTCAGTTTCCCCCCCAGCCCCAAGCTGGCTCTGGGATCCACAGGGGTTGGTGCTGCCGGGAGGCAGGGCCACCCGGAGAGTGAGACCAAGACCGGAGGGGCGCCTGCCGCCCCGCCCTCCGCCAGGAGGGCCTGGGTCCCAGGTGCGGGCCCCCTAGCCTTCAGCTCCCCGGGCTCCGGCTCTTTGTCTGTCCAGACCCTCCTCCCCTCCCAGCCCAGCCTCCCCGAGAGGTTGAGGAATCACCTTAGCCTTGACCCGAGGGGGAGGGCAGCAGAGGGGCAGGCAGGCCCCACCCCGCCTCCTGCCAAAGGCCATCCCCACAGCCTCCTTCCTGCTTCCCCGAGTTCCAGGCTGCCACCCCCCCAAGCGACAGGCCGCTGCTCCCTTTGTTAGGGAGGGGGAGGGGAGAGAGCTGAGCTGAGGGGACGTGGCTTGACCCTCGACCTCTCCCCTTCCCTCCTCCCATCAGGGTCCCCAGGGGCTCAGAGCCCCCTTGACGGACAGTTCTGACCATCAGCCAAATGGCTCTGGGAGTGAGCAGGGAGCCAGGTAGGGGGAGGGGAGGAAGGCCTGGCTTGGGCCCTGAGCCCCCCAGAGGGGGTTGTCATGTCATGGGTTGGGGGGAGGCCCTTAGGACGAGGGGCAGGGGACGACAGGCACCCATATCTTGAGGGGAGCCTGATTTGACTGGGGGCTGTGGAAGCAAAGCGAGGCTCAGCCCAGAGACAGCAGCTCTGTACACCCTATGGGTAGGGGCCTGGCCGGGCAGATGCCCCCACCCCACCCCCACCCGGCCTGCGGCTGTGGGAGTGCAGCGAGGTTGTTTTTTTTTTTTTTAAAAAATTAAAAAGAAAAAAAAATAACAGGAGCAAGAGAAGCTGGGGGAAAAATATATATAAGAAAAAATATAATAAGAACTAAGCGGTGGCTGCAGGAGAGAGAAAGGGCAGGAGGCGGGGAGGGGGGCGCAGGGGGGAGGGCGGCTCGGGCCCTGGTCGCTGCGGAGGCCCGGCAGCCGGCCTCCGCGCTGAGCCCTCCGCGTCCCCCCTGCCGGCCCCCTCCAGCCCCGATCGATCCAGTTTCTTGGCAATAAAGCATTTTTATTGTCAGCTGCCCTGAATGCCAAATGTGAGCCTGGTCCTGCTCCCCCCTCAACCCGCTTCCTCGCCACCCCCTCCCCCAGTCCTCCTCCACCCCCTCTCCCGCCGGCCCCCACCGCAGAATCCGCCTCGTCCATCACCGCGACCCCCTCCTCTTCCTCCTGGTCCGTGTCAGCCGCAGTCCTGTACATGCTCAATAATCCACCAAGACCCCTCCCCAGCTCGGCTGCTGGGCACCCCTCCCTGACCCCAAACCCAAAGGGGAGTGGAAAGGTGGGCTCCGGTGGAGTGGCCTGGGGGGCATAGAACCGACAGGAGGCTGTCAGGGCGGGCAGGCAGAGCTGGTGGCCACAGGTTGAGGGAGCCGCAGGCAGAGGGAACAGGTGGGGGGCGCAGGCCCGGTCCCTCTGGCTCCTGGCCCTGTCTCGCTGTCATGGTCCCCCAGGGTCAGCTCTGCTCCCTTCCACACTGAACCTGGGTGGGCCCTGGTCCATGCGGCCCCTGCCGTTGTGGGCAGGGAGACAGGCTGGGATTGGACACCCCTCGCACACACGGCTGCCTCGGCCCCTTCAGGTTCTGGGGACAACGCCACACACCCCACAGGACCACGGTGTGAGGGCCAGAGGAGCGGGTGTTGGCGAAGCAGTTTGCAGAAGGTCCCGGAGGCCCCACCGCGGTCGCCCTTCCTCCTGCTCTCCGTTCTTTGTCCCTCTCTCCACTTTCCCCGTCTCTCTCTCTGCATCTCTCTGTCTCTGACTCTCTTTTCTGCCGCCTCTCCAGCCCCGGGGATATAAGCACACACACCTTCTCTGTTCTCCCCATCCAGTCCGGCGGCTCCTCTCCGCACCCCTCTTATTCTGCCCGGCTCCCTGCTTTTGCCTTTCTCGTCCCACCCGACCCCTGCATCCCCCTTTCATTTCAGTCTCTCTTGGGCTACCTCCCCTCCCACGGCTGAGAAAATAAACAGAGACCCAGGTCCTGGAGAGCCAGCAGAAGGCGGGGGCAACAGGGCTCAGCCCTCTCTCTTTCTCTTTGCGTGGAGGCTGGCCCTGTCTACACCTGCAGAGACGGAACTGGAGAACCCGGTTCTCTAGAGATGGGCTGCAGAGACGGCCTGTGTTCCAGCCACTTGCCTGCTCTGAACCTTGGTTTGCCCCTGAAAAATGCTGCTCAGAGGGCACTTATGGCCCCTCCTGTGGAAAACCCGTGCCACAAAGGCCTGGAGTTCTCTGGGGAGGGCGCGGGGTGGGGGACCGAATCCTTCCACTGGGGGGCATGGTCACCCCTCCACACAGGTGCCCCTAGATGGCATCTCAAGGCTGCAGGCCTTCTCTCTCCTTTCTCCTGGCAGCTGGGGATGGCAAGCTGAAGAGAACCCGGGTGCCAGGCTTTCCACTCTGGGTCTGGGCAGGGGATCCGACTGCACCAGGATGGCGCTTTAGGGAGCAGTGCAGGGCGTGACCGAGCCCACCTCCCCTGTCAACTCTGGCGGTCAGGGGCTGCCTCACTTGTCCCCAGATCCGGGTCTTCCCACGAAGGGTTCTGGAGATCTGTGTGGAGCCAGTGAGGAGGTTCAGAAGGACCTGCCCCATGTATAGACCAGAGGAGAGAGCGAGGGAGGAAGGGGAGATGACCGGGAGGCGGAGCAGAGCAGGGGCCAGGGCTGCGGGTGGGGGGAAAGAGCAAAGGGGTTCAGACACCTGCGGGTTGAATCCATGGGAAGGCGGGGGACTCTGGGGAGGAGGAGGACTCCGAGATGACCCCGTCTTCTTGCCAAGCAGCCACCCTCCACTGAGCACTCGGTGCCCCACCCTTCATCACATCCCTACATTAGGGCATTCCCCCTCGCCCCCGACCCCGGGGTCTCACAGCGACCCCGTTTGCCAAGGGGAGGAAGGAGCTCACTTTTAGTCCCTCTGACGCGTGGCACCAGGCAGTGTGGTGTAAAGGGTGATGTATGCGCGCGTGCACCTCCTCACACGTCATGTGCTCACTTATGCCTAAAACACCTCTGACTTTTCACCGTGATGAGTTATTTGGTATTATCTTCAGATGCTAGTTTCCCGACTAGTAAAGAACCTCCCTAATAGGAGAGAGGAAGATCCCTGTGAGGGAGGCTGGGCCCCCTGGGCTGGAGCCGGCCTGGGCCCTGAGATGGAAATGAGGCTTACGGGTGACTGAGGTGAGAAGGCCTGGAAAACCTGGAAGGAGTTGGGGGAGGTCTAGGGGGTGGAGGGTGGAGAGGGGCAGATCGAAAGGCCCTCTCCCCCGTTTCCTGGTTCCCGCCTCCACAGCCAGCGCAGACTTGGGAGTCCGATTCCAGATGCCTCTCCTTTGAAAGAACCTTTCTGGTGACCTTGTCCCCACTGGCCTCTCATCATTTCCCAAATCTGCCCCCAGGCTTTGCTCACGCGGTCCCTTCACATGGAAGGCAACCAGGTAACAGCTGCTTATGGACCACGTACTGTGTGCTACACACCTGGGCTTCGGGCTCTTGCCGGATCCCCATCAGATGGTGGGGCATGATCATTATTCCCATTTTGCAGATGGGGACACTGAGGCTCAGGGAAGGGAAGTGGCTCATCCAAGATCACCAGCCAGTGAGTGGCAGAGCCAGGACTGCCATTCAGACCCTCTGCATTGGTCCAATCCCACAAATGTTGGTCAAGAACTCACTGCAGGGACCTCCCTGCCCCAGTGGTTAGGATTTCATGCTTCCACGGCAGGGGCCATTGGTTCAATCCCTGGTCAGGGAACTAAGGTTCCACGTTCCCACATGCCCTGCAGTCCAGGCAAAAGAAAAAAACAAAACAAAACAAAACACTGTGAGAGGGTCAGGTTTTGTTGGACATGCATGGTAAACGTAACGGCCTTGATGTGAGGGGCTCAAGTCCCAGCTCTGCCATGGACTTGCTGTGACACCGTGGGAAGGTGGTTTCTCCTCTCTGAACTTGGATTTCCTCCTCTGGGTTGGAGCCACCATCTCGTAAGAGCCAGAGAACGAGGAGCTGTAAAATACCTGGCAGATAAGGTTACTTGACAAATGGCCATGCCCTCCTCTCTTGTTCTTCTCCAAACGTGACCCATCCTCTAGGTTCCAGCTCTTTCAAGCTTTTATATTTGAAGGGTATTTTCCCAGGTGGCTCAGTGATAAAGAATCTCCCTGCCAAGCAGGACATGTGGGTTCGATCCCTGGTTTGGGAAGATTCCCTGGAGAAGGAAATGGCGACCCACTCCAGTATTCTTACCTGGGAAATCCCACAGACAGAGGAGTCTGGCAGGCCATAGTCCATGGGGTCGCAAAAGAGTCGGACATGACTTAGAGACTAAACAGCAACCACATCTCATGCCCAGTCTTGTCTCTTTTTCCCCCGAAATACTGTCAATATTTTTTGTCTCTTGGAATCCTCACCACTACCATCTAAGGGAGGCATTATATATATTTGTATACACACATATATATACACACAAAAAAGGTATATATAACTTTTCTTTTTGGCTACATTGCACAGCATGTGGGGGGTCTTAGTTTCCTGACCAGGGACTGAGCCCTTGCGCCCTGTAGTAGAAGGACGGAGTCTTAACCGCTGAACTGCCAGGGAAGTCCTGGGAGGCATTATTGTATTGCTTTGACAGAAGGAGAAACTGAGGCTCAGAAGACTCAAGTCTTCTGCCTCAGGTCCGCGTCCCCATGAAAGACTCATTTGTCTGAGCACTTGCTCCGTGCCAGGCCCTTGGAGATAAAGAAGTGAACAAAACTGGCACAGCTGACGTTCACAGAGTCGACAAACCAAGAGAGGAGGCAGATCTTTAACTGTAAATATTGGTTAAATGCAAAATCAGAAATTGTGATAAAGTCCCCTAAAGGAGAGACAGAATAGGGAGCCACATGGAGAGGACAGGACGTTTAAGCTGAGCCTTGAGAGATGAATAGGATTTAACCAGGCAGAGAGTATTTGAGAAAGAGAGACTGGCACATGCAAAGGGCCTGGGGTCGGAAAGAGCTTGGTTTGAGGAGCACAGAGGAGGTGGTGAGGCTTAGAGCAGGACAGGAGAAGGGGAGAGTGGTGGGGGGAGAGGGGAGAGTGGTTGGCAGAGGCCAGATCACACAGGACTCCAGGCTGAACTAAGGGGCTCGTTTTCTGGTTTAGGTTTTCGTTTTTGTTTTGGCCATCACGCATGGCTTGTGGGATCATAGTTCTCTGACCAGGGACTGACCTCGCGTCCTTGACAGTGAAAGCGCAGAGTCCTAACCCCTGGACCACCAGAGAATTCCTGGATTAAGGGGTTTGGGGTTTATTCCCTAAAGGAGAGAGGTTTCTGAAAAGCCTGAAGCAAGGGGGCAACCCGGCCTGATTAAATTTCAGAAAGACCCTTTCTGGGTGCAAGGGGGCAGATGAGACTATTAGGGTCCAGCGTGGACACCCAGAGACGAGCAAGAAGGAGGCTGCTGACGTCACCAGGGCCAGAGATGGTGGCGGCCTGGGCAAGTGGAGCAATGGGGAGACTCTTTTAAACTGTGCCGATGGCAAGGCTCAGAGAAGTGGGTTTGCTGACCCGAGGTCACACAGCTGGTTGGGCAGAGCGAGGGTCTGACCCAGCACACACCTGAGATTTCCTCTCACCAGGTAGCCGAGAGGCTGCTTTGCTCTGGGGAAGCCTCTCGGAGGCAGAGACCTGGAGTGTATCCATTTAATGTTCTCCGCACACCCCTCAAATTGCCTGGTGTCTTGGGCACTGATGGGGAGTCCAAGGTTAGAAAGAGGTTGTCCATGGAAGTGAGTGAGAGGGCTTCCCTGGGGAGACTCCAGGAAGGAGTTGAGCAGGGAGTGAGCAGGTCTGAAGAAGTGTGAGCCTGGAGAATGGACCAGGGCCCAGAGACATGGTTCAGTGTGCAGCCCAGACTTGCTGTGACTCAAGGTGGGTCACCAGCGTGACAACTTTTAGGAAATGGTTCATATTGGCAAGAGCCCCCTCTGGGCCAGGGATGGGAGGCATGTAGCTGTCTCAGGCCGTCAACCCAGGTCCAAGTCCAGTGTTTCCTGCCACACTAAACGGAAGAGCCGGCAAGGTTCTGGGGAAGAAGGGGAATCCACCAGCCTGGATGCTGTTCCTGGTTCCATCTGGGGGACCCCAGGCACATGATTCAACTTGGCAGAGCATCAGTTCTTTCATCTGTAAAATGGGCATGGTGACAGTGGTTTCTTCTTGGAGAGCGTGGAGGAGATTCAATGAGAAGATGCATGGAAAGGGTTTCTAACTGTAGTTCAGGGTTTCACCTTGAATCGTCTAAAACAGAACTCTTGATTCCCTGTCCCTGAGCTCTCCTAGGAGCTGTCCTCCACCTCAGTAAATGGTTGTTGTGTGTGTGTGTGTGTGCTCAGTCACTTCAGTTATGTCCAGCTCTTTGAGACCCCAAGGACTGTAGCCTGCCAGGCTTTTCTATCCATTGGGACTCTCCAGGCAAGAATACTGGAGTGGATTGCCATGCCCTTCTGCAGGGGATCTTCCCAACCAAGGGATCAAACTTGTGTCTCTCCGTCTCCTTACTGGCAGGCGAATTCTTTACCATTAGCACCACCTGGGAAGCTAGTAAACCGGTAAATGATTATCACACAAAAAACCCTTCTCCCAAGATCCTTCGCCTCCTTTCAAGTGTCCAGAGCTCGAAGTTTGCTTCCATGATGGCAGGGAGTATGCCTCATAGGGTCTGTGTCAACCCGATTCCATCGAGTTAAAATGTTTGTGGAGCAGGGCCCTCTGTAGATGCTGCCCAGAGACCACACAGTTCTGGAAGAGGCACAGAGAGGTTGAGTGGTTTGCATGGAGTCACACAGCTAGGACTCAGCAAGCTCCACAGAGTCTGAAAGGGGCCAGGCCACTTCTCATTTTTGAGCCTCCTAGGATGCTGAGAATGAAAGAAAGCCAAAATGGAGTTACAGGCTGGGCTCCAAGCAACAACAACAAAGTGCCACACTAACTGATATTTACAAGGTCATTACAGGATTTATTAGAACAAAATTCAGCGCGTCCTATGGCTGAGGTGGTTTGGCAGTGGCACCCAACTGTAAAATCAAAAATGCACATCTCGGTTAATGAGGCCCTTCGTGAATATAATACCCAGGCCAGGTGACACCCCCACCCCCACCCCCAATGCCTCCCTGAACTCTGCAGCTGGGACCTGACCACTTGTTACATGACTTCAAAGTTGACACCTTTTCCATCATCCTCAGTTGCTTTTGCAGAGATACAGGAGGCCTAGGAACTCCCGGATTTTCGAGGGGAGAAGCACGCACACGATCACGCAGGCAGCGTGCCTGGTGGTAAGGAGAGCCAGGCTCTGGGATTGACCTGCAGGCTACGGTCCACCTCAGGATGTGCCTCTGAAAAGCGGGGGTAATAATAGCCCCTGCTTTATTGGATCGCTGGGAAGATGCCAAGACAGGATGTACAGAGCCGGGGGCCGCCTGGAGCAGGCACCTCCGGGTAGCTGCTCTTATAACTTATGATAATCGTGGAACCCTGAAGGGGTGGGATGGGTGGGGGGAGAGGAGGACACCGGGAAGTTTGAGAATGCTCAGGGGCGTGGCCAAGGCTGATTGCCCCAGTGTCCTCAGCTCTTTTGAGCTTCCCTGGTGGCTTAGTCAAGAATCTGCGAATCTGCCCACAACTCAGGAGACCCAGGTTCGATACCTGTGTCAAGAATATCCCCTGGAGAAGGAAATGACAACCCACTCTGGTATTCTTGCCTGGTAAATCCCGTGGACAGAGGAGCCTGGCAGGCTACAGTCCGTGGGATCACAGAGTCGGACACGACTGAGCAACTAAACCACCAACCAACTCTCTATCTTTTTAAAATATTTTTTTATTTGGCTGCACCAGGTCTTCATTGCAGCATGCAGGTCTTTGATCTTTTTTGTAGCATGCAGAACCTTTAGTTGTGACACTCAGACTTCTTAGTTGCAGCATGTGGGATCTAGTTCCCTGACCACGGATTGAACTTGGGTCCCCTGCATTGGGAACTCAGAGTCATAGTCAGTGGATGACTAGGGAAGTCCCTCTGTGTCCCCAGTTCTTGGCACAGGGTGTGGCACAGCGGGGCATCCGTGACAGTATAGGATTGAATCGTCTTGAAGAAACTTTGGCTAGGTTGAACGAGGGGGTGGCAGCGCTAGGGAGGAGAGGGGAGCTTATGGGAGGGCATGGCCTTTGGTTTCTTCTCCCCCTCCTTGTGAGGCTGTGCGGGCGCTCCTGTGAGCTTCCTTTTGCGTGGTGCCCCTTAACTCCTGCAGCAAACAGATCCTCCTCGCTGGCAGGTACAAGGGACACAGCAGTGCACACGTCAGACACGAGTCAGTGTGACTTGTCACAGTTCTAATCTATATGGTGAATGGTGGCTTTACGTGAACACATAATAATGTGTCCACATAATTTATTAATAAATAAACAAACAAAGAATAGAAGAGGGCTCTGCCCATCCCAGTGATGGGAGAAGGCCATGAACCATGGGTTGTGATTAATGCCATTTTGTGCACCTAAGACCCTTTTATATAGGAGGGTGAAACCGAACAGAGCAGACCTACTCCCTGTCCTCCCAGTGTGAACATTAAAGTGGGCGGAGATGGATGATGAACAAGCTCGTGAACACACAGAAACTCGAATGTCAGTGACAAGTGCTGGAAGAAAACGGTAGCCAGTGAAAGATGCAGAGTGATGAGGAGGGGAAAGGCTGTGTGGGTTGGGATGATCAAAAAGACTTCTCTGTGGAGAGGATGTGTCAGTGGACTCCTGGAACAAGCGAGGGCGTGCTCCACCGCCATACCTGGGCAAAGATGGCATCAGCCGGCAGGGCGAGAGAGCAAAGGTCCTGAGGCACGCGGGAGCTTCAGCCTGGGGGACGTGAGCGAATGGCGAGGAGCAACGGGTGTGTGCGCGAGCGTGTTCAGTCTCTTTGGTCGTATCTGACTCCCTGCAACCCCATGGACTGTAGCCCACCAGGCTCTGTTCCATGGGGTTCTCCAGGCAAAAATACTGCCATGCCCTCCTTCAGGGGATCCTCGCAACCCGGGAATTGAACCCACGTCTCTTATGTCCTTTGCATTGGCAGGCAGGTTCTTTACCACTAGCGCCACCTGGGAAGGCCTGGGGAGCAAGGGAAGGTGATGTGTTAGAGGCGAGCAGGAGCCGGGTCGCAGAGTGGCCAATTAGGATATCGGGTCTGGAAGCTGTCTTCGTTGGCCAGCCTCCCTGAGGCTTCCCAGGCTTTGGACTTTAGTACCTTGGACAGCAGCCTTGGCCCCTTGGAGCTCTAGCAGCCTAGGGTGCCCGCTACCAAATCTGGCCTTTTATTAACATCTGCTTCTGGGCAGTGAACTGGGGGTGCAGAGCAGATGATACCAAAATGAGTGGGAATTGGCCCTGCCTGCAGAAAGCACGCTTATGTGAGAGAGTTATCAATGCACAATTGAGTCCATCTTTATCAAGTGGACGTCTGTGGGGTCGCCACCGAGGTTTGTATACAGGAGGCAGCCAGAGCCCAGGATCCGCCCCTGCGCTGTCCCTCCCTCCCTGCTGAAGGTGACCACTTTCCTCACTGTGGGGGATATCAGCCCTTTGTTTCACTTTGTAGTTTGCTGCCTATAGCTCATAGTCTAATGTTAATTCAAAAATGAATACAATCTCATTATAAAAACCAAAACCATAACAGAAAAGGTTAAAACCTCATTTGAGGGACTTACCTGGTGGTCCAGTGGTTAAGACTTCACCTTCCAATGCAGGGGATGCGGGTTACATCCCTGGTTGGGGATCTAAAATCCCACATGCCTTGTGGCCAAAAAAAAAAAACAAACCCCAAAACATAAAACAGAAGCAATATTGTAACAAATTCAGTAAAAACTTTGAAAATGGTCTATATAAAAAAAAAATCTTTAAAAAATTCTATTTGAGTCCATTCTGCTTTCCCAGGGGGCTTCCCAGGTTGCTCAGTGGTAAAGAACCCATCTTCCAACACAGGAGACACAAAAGACGTGGGTTCGGTCCCTGGGTCAGGAAGATCCCCTGGAGGAGGAAATGGCAACCCACTCCAGTATTCTTGCCTGGAGAATCCCATGGACACAGGCGCCTGGGGGCTGCAGTTCACGGGGCTGTGAAGAGTCAGACACGACTGAGCCGGCACACACACGGACACACACTCATGTGCTTTCCCACTGCTGGTCCACTCACCAGAGGTAGTTATTAGCTGATTAGTTGCTCTTTGGGCCTGTTCTCTGCATTTGTCAATACCTGCACACCCAAAGAAAATACATAGGGGTTTTGGTATGTGTTTTATATCAATAATGTTAAGTTGTGTCAGTCATTCTGCACCTTGCCTTTGCATTCAGCAGAGTCTTGGAGAACTTTCCATGTCCTATTCATAGATCAGTTCCATCATCTCTCATGATCACATACTGTTCCTGAGTATGAATATGCCACGCTTTATTTAGCCACTGTCCTATGGTAGCATTCTGTGTTATTTCTGATTTTCTCTATTTCAAACTTTGGTGTGATAAACACTGAACTTTCTGAACTCCTTGTGCATGGTAATCAGTATTATATTTAAGATTAATGATAACAAGTCCTACTATATAGCACAAGGCAATGGCACCCCACTCCAGTATTCTTGCCTGGAAAATCCCATGGATGGAGGAGCCTGGTGGGCTGCAGTCCATGGGGTCGCTAAGAGTCGGACACGACTGAGCGACTTCACTTTCACTTTTTCGCTTTCATGCATTGGAGAAGGAAATGGCAACCCACTCCAGTTTTCTTGCCTGGAGAATCCCAGGGGCAGGAGAGCCTGGTGGGCTGACATCTATGGGGTCATGCAGAGTCAGACACGACTGAAGTAACTTAGCAGCATATAGCACAAGGAACCGTTAAAAACAAAAGAAAAAAAGATAATGAAGTTCCTGTCAGCCCACGTTGCATGCATGCTCAGTCTTGTCTGACTCTGCTGTCCCACGGACTGTAACCTGCCATGCTCCTCTGTCCATGGGATTTCCCAGGTAAGAGTACTGGAGTGGTTTACCATTTCCTTCTCCAGGGGATCTTCCTGACCCAGGGATCCGAACTTGGGTCTCGTGCATCTCCTGCTTTGACAGGTGAATTCTTTACCACTGATCAGCCCATGTTACTTACCCCCTTTTCAAAGATGAGAATCCTCAGAGGCTCAGAGAGGTGAAATCACCTGCCCAGGGTCATACAGCAAGTGAATGGAAAGACCAGTTTCCAGGTTCCCAAATGTTTGACTCCCAGATCAGTGCTTGCATGCTAAGTTGCTTCAGTCATGTCCAGCTCTTTGAGACCCCATGGACTGTAACCTGCCAGGCTCCTCTGTCCCTGAGATTCTCCAGGCAAGAATGCTGGAGTGGGTTGCCATTTCCTAACCCGCATCTCTTATGTCTCCTGCACTGGCAGGTGGGTTCTTTACCACTAGCGCCACCTGGGAAGCGCTAGTGCTTACATCCAGCTCTATAAAGTGTCACAGTCTACGGGGCAGATCTCCTCATTCAACGGGGCTTATCTGCAGACCAGTGCTGGACTCCATTCTACAAAAATGAATGAAACCCCACCCTGCCCTCTAGCCCTGCCTGTGAGGGCAGCCTCATTGGGAAGTAATTTCAATGCAGTACGATTAGGGCTAAGCCCAAGATGCCTGAACTGTGGGAAGGCTGAGGCCATCACTATTAAGTAGGCCTCCCGTAGAGTCAGAGACAGCTTCCAGAGAGGAGAGATTTGAGCCGTGGCTATAGAGGCCAGTAAAATTTGCCCAGTGAACACAGGAAGCTCAGAGGATGGGTACATAAGGAACCCCAAGTTGCCGAACCCAGAGAAAGAAGGTGAGCTCTGAAGGCAGTTTGCCCATGGAGATTGGCAGAGGCCCATGTCCACTCGAGCTTGGAAAGCCAGCCCTGGATTTCATTCTGTAGGCTGTGGGAGCCTGGAAGAATCCATTCATTCAACAAATAGGATCTAAGCGCATGGTGTGTCCCTTTCAGAAGGGAATACCGCAGAAGACAAGACAAAAAAAAACACCTGCTTTCAGAGAGCTTACATTTCAGAGGAGGAAACAGTAAGGCAAGGTGACAGCGTCTGAGCTGCAGAGAGCACTACAAAGAGAACAACACTGGCCACTGGCTTGAGGGGCGTGAGCCCGAGCAAACGCCGGCCGACGGCAACAGACGGAAGCCTGGCATGCTGCAGTCCATGGGGTCGCAGAGTCGGACACGACTTAGCAACTGAGCAATAGCTGGAGTGGAGAGTGGCTGAGGGAGGGCTTCTGGGAGGAGGTGGCCTTTGAGCTAAGTCCTGAAGGGTCAGAGGAAAGGGAAGAGATGGGGAACAGCGTTCTAGGGGAGGGGTCGGCAAGGTCAGAGGCCCCAAGTGGGGACAGACTTGGCTTTCTCTGGTGTGGCAGGCACACAGTGCTCTGGTTAGGAGAAGTGAAGTCCCACGGGTGCCTGGAGGCCATCCATGGTGAGCAGGCCGGGCTTTCCTGGAGACAGCAGCAGGGTTACTGGAGGGCTTCTGGACTACTCTGGGGGCCCTTGCATTTCAGCCTTTGGACAGCTCCCTGGGCTGGGAGGAAGGAAAGCGCCATCAGCCTGCAGAGTCAGTGCTAGTGCTGGTGCTGGTGAGCGGGAGGTCTGGGCTGGAGCAGAGTCTGCAGCCTAGGGGTGGGCGGGGGCTCCTGTGCCCAGGGCAGAGCCTCCTCAGGGGAGGCCCAGGGCCTGGCACTTGCCTCTTTTGATGTCCTGGTGGGTCTGTTCCGGGACAGCCTACAGCCTGGGACACGTACAAGCCCAAGTAAGGAGCCGCAAGCCCAGGACAGCAGTCTTGGCGCAGGCTTTGGGGTCAGAGAGATTCAGGGTTCACCCAGGCCAGCTGTGTGAACGTGGCTGCTAATGGAGCCATCAGTCCATCTTGCCTGTTCCTGTCCCTTTCAAGCCACAGAATGTTAACAGCTTGAAGAAGTCTTAGAATGCCCCTCCAGCCCACCTCCCACTTTTAGGTGGGGAAACAGAGGCCCAGAGATTGTGGGGGGCCGGCCCTGTGCCACCAGATGGCCAAGTTCAGAATGGGGAGCTGTTGGTCTTCTGACTTTTATCCTCTTTGGGCCGTGATGCTTCCTAATTTCCTTTTGTGTGTGGTGAATTCTTGCGATTTCTGGTGGGTCTGGGAAACTGGTGGTAGGCAGGAGATGCACGAGGAGTGTTTGTGTCAACGTGAATTTATTCAGCATCTGCTGCCTTCCTGGTCCATAGACCTTGCTGACCTCCCCCCACCCCCCAATCCCCGGCACTGACGTAAGCATCTTCCCCAAATCTGCCCCCCTTCCCAGTGTCCATCAGTGATGGCCTGAGCACCCACCCATCCACTCTGCTCAGCTGCCTGCTTGCAAGTCCACCGAAGTCCTCAAGACTCTCACTCAAACTCATACGCTCATCTGCATCCTCATGGCCACATTCTCTCCTGTTGTCTAGACCACTGTCCCAGCCTCTACTCTGGTCATCTTCTCCAGCTTCTACCCACCAGCCTGCTCTCAGACCAGTCCCCGGTGGACCTCTCTTATACAGACTCTTCCTGCTCAGAATCTTTCCACCTACAACATCAAATCCAGCCTCAAGTCTATGTCTTGGGATTCATCTTTGACTAGCATTTATCAGATACTTTCTGAGTCACTTGTGGAATATCAGAAAACTCCCATCAAATCCAATCTCCCCCTTGGACTGTGAGCTCCCTGGGGGCAGATTTCAGATCCAGTTCTCTTCTAAGTTCTCAGCACCCAGCTCACAGCTTGGCTCTAAGGGACAGGCAGAAAAAGCCTGGGGGCTTCCCAGGTGGCACAGTGGTAAACAATCTACCTGCCAATGCCTGAGACATGGGTTTGATGGGTCAGGAAGATCCCCTGGAGAAGGAAATGGCCACTCCAGTAATCTTGCCTGGAAGATTCCATGGACAGAGGAACCTGGAGGGTTATAGTCCATGGGGTCGCCAAAAGACTTGGACATGACTTAGCAATTAAGTAACATCTAACAAATATCACTAATTATACTGCAGGTAAATGGTCTCAGCCTAGGGTTGGCAAACTATGGCCCATAGGGCAGATCTGACTTACTTTCTGTTTTTGTGCAGCTCTGAGTGCAAGGCTGAGGATGAAGGAGGTGTGTAAACAGGAAACGAAGGCTTGAGCCCGGAAGTCAGGAAGAGGTGGACAGGCAGTGCCTGGGGTCGGGGGGCAGGTGGGGTTTGATTCCAGAGAATCAGAGGCCTTACTGGGAGGATTGCACGACCCTGCAGCAGGACCAGCCAGACATACTTCGGTCTGTGTGTCTGTCTGCCACCCCTCATTCTGTTTTCCTCTGTGTCTGGGTCCCTAAGTCAGCTTTCCCTGACTGTCCCCCGCACCGACCCACCTCACCATGCAGAGGTGGCCCTCCTTGGGCTCTGCTGAAGGCAGAACACTGAGATGCAAAGGGAGGTTAATGTCGATGAATCTCAGACCCAAGCTCACCTTCTGCCTCGGCTGTCAACTCATTGGCAACCAGGTCTCCTTGTCTCCTGCCAGCCTGGGTCCCTCTCTGAGCTCCTACATGCTACAGCCCCAGAGATGAGGCAGCACTTCAGGGAAACCCTGCTCGGGTCCCCACGCAGAGCAGGGACATGGGCAGGGGCTGAGCGAAGAGGTCGCCAGACACAGCAGGATGCAGAAAGAGGCTGGGGAGCCAAGCCACAGAGAGGGTCCCCGGGGGCAGCCGAGAGGAAGAGGCCATGGTTGGGGCTCCTGAGGGGTGAAGCATCTAGCTCTGCTGTCCCCGGTGGGCTGGCTGCTCCCCCCACCACTCCCCGCCGGGCCCCCAGGGGACCTCGCTCTAATAATGTATTTGATCGACTCGCCGGCCGCGTACAAGCGATTATTGTCTTGTCGGGAGTCAAACGTATCGATCCGGTGAGAAATATGAGCGGAGCAATGGGGCCCGCGTGTCAGTTACCAGCCCCGCTGGCCCTGGGGAGCCCCCTACGTCTCCTTTAATTACCGCTCAGCCCTGAGCCCAGCCTGGTCTCCCCTGCGCCGCCTCCCTCCCAGGCTCCCTGCACCCCCAGTGGCCCCCGCTGCTCCCCAGCTCCCAGGCTCTACCTGCCTGGCTCAACTTGGCCCGAGGCCTCATCTCCAGCTAAACGGCCACCATCTCCCGTGCCTGGGCTTCCCCGTTCCTGGCTGCCAGGCCCTGCCCACCCAGCGTGCCCCTAACTCAGCCCCTCTGTCCTCTCCTGGGCAGGTGGAAGTCTCAGGCCCATCCTTCTTCAAGATGCCTCAACTCCAGCTCAGGGACTCAATTCTGGTCTGCCAGAGGCAGTAATAGTGGAGTCAGCTTGAGAGGCAAGAGGGATGGGGTGATTTCACCCACCACAGTAGGGGGGCCATGAAAGGCTGTCCCCAGCTCCACCTCTCAGCCCCAGGCCTGGGAGGGCAGCACCGGAAACAGAGGGTGCATCTCTCCCTTCTCTGAGGGTACCACCCGGAGCTCCCTCTTGACAAGGATGCTGTTGACTGTGGAGCATGGGGGGTGTTTTGGTGGGGTTTTGCTCCCTCTATAAAGTCCTTATTACCCTTATTTCCAAGTCTTCCAAAACATAAATCCTAAATAAAAGAGTTTAGCGGGCAAATGCAGCTTCAAGACAAGGCTCCAGTGCCATCATCCACCAGATACCGGACCCTCCTTGTATAGAAATCCTGCCATCTGAGAGAGAGAGAGGCAAAGAGGTGGGCCCCGGAGGCAGGAGGTCTGAGGTGAAGCCAGCGGATGCTGCAGGGTCTCTGAATCTGCTCAGAGGAATGGCCTTCACAATACGGAATGTTATGAGTGTAGTTGGTGGGGCCACTGTCCCCTCTGTGCAGATGTAAGGACCACCATCACTCTCATGGAGTGGGCCTGCCTGCCTGGGCGTGTCTGGGCTGCACAGGGCCTGTGTACAGGCAGAAAGGCACTCTTGAAGGCACTCACACTAACCTGCGTGAGTGTGCATGGGTGTGAACGTGGGCACACATGGCCGGGAAGTATGCCTTGGTACACTTCTATAGCCGCGCCCGTGTGCCCGCAAGACAGAGCAGAGGGTTCTGGGCACACGCGGGTAGTGTTGGTTGTTGTTAGGGCCTGGGCACCAAGGAGTGTTTCCATGTGTCTGGATGTGCACACGTGTGTGTGAAGTGCTGGGGTCCCTGTGTAAAAACACTTGAGTGTGTGTATAGAAGTCCAGCCGTCGTGTGCGCGCGCGTGCTCTGGGGTTCCGCCAGCGTAGGGTAGGGGCGCAGGGAGTCCTGCAGGGCCCAGAGCGAGCAGGTGGGCTTTTGGAGGCACCAGGCGGCCCAGCAACCTCGGACCGCGCGCGGGGAGGCGGAAGAGGGCAGCGGGCTCGGCCGCGCCTTTGTCTGCGCCGCCGCGCGCGGGGAGTCCTGCGCCTTTGTGTGACCCTCGCAGGTGTGCGCGCGGGGGCGGGCGGGGGAAGGGGAGGGGCGGAGGGCGGGGCGCCTCCTCCGCAGCCGGCCCCGCCCTCTGGCCCATTGGCTGGGCGCTGCCGCCCTCTGGCGGGCACGGAGAGAAGCGTTGGGCCGCGAGCGCCGCAGCGCGAAGGGCCACCCCGTGGCCCCGGGACCCGGTACTTCCCTCCACCCCAGCCACCTCCGGCGCCCGCTCTGCCCTCTGGCGGACCTCCTGCCACTCCAGGGCAAGGCCCGGCCCTACCACTGCCCATGGGTACCTCTTCTCCCAGTGGTGGCCGCGGATGCCTCACCTGCGGGCAGAGGCGCGGCTGGGTTCCCCGTTGGCCACAGTCTGCGGAAGCCTCTTCCTGCCCTGCTTCTTGGCTTCAACGCTTCTTGCCTCTGAGCCCTTAGAGAGGCCACCTCACTTCTCTGGTCTTCAGTCTTTGTCTGTAAAATGGGGGCAAATAGCACCTTCAGAGATGATGCCTGACAGGCGTGACACGCAGGGCCTAGCATTGGGAAAGGCCCGCCCCAAACTCCTAGCCAGTGTTTTAGTGTCGTGTTCTGGGTCCACCTTCTCTCCCAGACCCACAAGCCCTGCTCCAGATGTGCCGGCCGGGTGGAGGCGACGGAGGGGCAGGGCGCACCTCCTGGGGGCACAGCTGCAGAGTCAGCTCTTCCAGCCTCCCTGCGCGCCACCTCTCCCCACCCCCACTTCCCCAACACACACACACACACACACACACACACACACACACACACACACACACACACACACACACACACACACACACACACACACACATGATTTGGGGTCCGCTGCCGGCTAGGGTGGGCCTTCGGGCACGGGTATTTTCCCTTCCGAAGGGGGCGGACCCTGTGGTTTCCTCCCTGGGTGACTTCCGGCAGCGAGAGCTTGGCCCCCAGAGAGGGCGGGGAGATGACACAGTTGTTCCCCCAGCCCTGCGGGGCGGGCAGCATGGTTCACTCCAGCATGGGGGCTCCAGGTAAGGGACCGGGGCGCACTGGCAGCACCCTGGGGTTCGTTCTGGCTCGGCCTGCCCTTCCTCTCCGGCTGCTCCTCTGCTCTCTGACTGTGCCTCAGCAGTTGCCCCTCTCCCCATCCTGCGTCCCCACCCCCAGCTCCTCTTTCCCCTCCCCTTTCGTATCAGCCCTGGGGGGCTTCAGCCCTCTTCTCTTCCTCTGCCGCTCCCTGTCCTGAGGGGTTGGGGGGGGAGGAGGATGGAGCCAGGTGTTGGTCTCCAGCTCTCATACACAGGACCAGCGGGTAGGCAACGTGCGTGATCCTGGGAGAGGACTGCCTGGGGGCTGGACCTCTGTGTACGCGCGTGTGAACAGTAATTCTGCGTTTTCTAATATGACTGTCAGGTGTGCGTGTGCAAGGGGCCGTGTGTGCGGCACTGTGGGATAGCCTTGGCAAGGCTCTCTTGATTCACTTCCTCACTTCGTTCACCTCCGATGTCCCCTTCTCGTGTGGCCTCCCCTGCTTTCCCCATCTAAACAGGCAGCCAGTCCCGTCACTCTCGGGCCCCTCACCCTGTTCTGTCTTTTCTTCATGGTACTCATCACCCCTGAAAATTTATGATACGTTTGTGTGTTTATGAACCGCCTCGCTCACCAAGTGTCAGCGGACTGAGCGAACATTGTCCACCAAGGGCTGTACAAAGTGACTTGTACATGTTGACTCATTTGGCATAACGTGTCCATCTCTGCATAATGATGCTCTAGGAGGAGCAGATGGGAGAGTTAAGTGAGGTAATACAGTAATAGCGGGGCCTGGACCATGGCCAGTGTCCATACTCGAAGGGTGTTGTGTGTGCGGCCCTATGGTTCTGACCATGGGGATGTGTCCCATTTGTGGGTGTCTGTGGGGCTGAGTCTTGGTTTGGCCTGCGTCTGTGTGCATCAGCTTTAGCGGGTGTCCTGTGATCCATCATCAACACGTATTTACAGAGCAGTTCTGTGCTGGATGTTGGAAATACTACTGAAGAAGGCAGTTCTGGGTCTGTCTTCCTGGAGTGCCCAGTTCAGGAACGGAGACAGACCTGTCACCAGATAAGGGAGGAAGCACAGGCAGATGGGTGAGAGCTGGGATGCAGGAGGCACAGGGCACTGGGCGAGCCCAGAAGTCTTGCCCAATTCGGCTAATGGGGCATCAGAAAGGACTTTCTGGAGGAGGGCATGTCTGGTCTGAGAAGAAGGATGAGTGGGCATGAGCAGGCAAGGAAGGCGAGAGGGGGTTGAGGCAGAAGGAAGGTTACTTGCAGGATGCTGTGTGATGTGATGATTTACTGAAGTGACTGTATGTGCAACTATGGATGTGTGAGTGCGCGCGCGCATGTTCACATGTATGCACAGTGCAGACACAGCGACCCAGGGCATCTGCACAGGATAATGTGTGCATACTGTCTCTTCCCTGTCTGGGGGGAATGGCGGCTTTATCAGGCACTGGGTTAGCCCCTTTATTTGGCATTTCTCAGAGAATTGCCCAGCCTGCAAGGCCTGCCTGGGCTCCGCAGCCTGGATGTGAATTAACACATGTGTGGTCTTGAGCAGGTCATGCCTCCTGCTTGGTCTCGGGCTCCACATCTCTGGACTGGATTCTGGGTTGCACCCTGGCCATCTCCCAGGAGGAGGGGACTCTGGGAGTGTGAGTAGGTGCACGTGTGTGTGTGTGTCTGAGTGACCTGTGTATGTGTACACATCCCTGTATGTCTGTCTAGTGACTGTGTGTGTTATACATTTGAGTCTACCTTTATGTCTGAGTGACTCTGGGTGTATGTGTGTGTGCATATCTTGTGTGAGTACATCTTTGTTTGTCTATTTGAGTGACCCGGATGTGTGTGTATATGCATATCTGTATCTGTCTGTGTGTCTGAGTGACTCTGGGTGTGTGAGTGTGTAGCCGTTTGTATGTGTGAGTGACTCTGGCTATGTGTATGTGTGTGTGTACTTCTGTGTGTCTGAGTGACTCTGGGTGTGTGAGTGTGTAGCTGTGTGTCTGAATCAGTCTGAGTGAGTGTGCACAGCTTATGTATGTACATCTTGGTGTGTCTATCTCAATGACCTGGGTATGAGTGTGTACATGTCTCTGTCACGCTGTGTGTATGTGTACATCTGGTGTGTGTCTATCTGAGGCACCTGGGTGTGTATGTGTGTATGCACATCTGTGTCTATCTGTGCACCTGTCTGTGAGTGACTCTGGGATGTGCGTGTGTGTGTGTACTTCTCTGTGTGTCTGAGTGACTGGGTGTGTGAGTGTGTAGGTGTTTGTATGTGTGAGTGACTCTGGGTGTGTGCGAGTGTGTAGGTGTTTGTATGTGTGAGTGACTCTGGGTGTGTGTGAGTGTGTAGGTGTTTGTATGTGTGAGTGACTCTGGGTGTGTGTGAGTGTGTAGCTATATGTGTGAGTGACTCTGGGTGTGTGAGTGTGTAGCTGTGTGAGTGACTGGGTGTGTGTGAGTGTGTAGCTGTCTGTGTGAGTGACTGGGTGTGTGAGTGTGTAGCTGTCTGTATGTGTGAGTGACTGGGTGTGTGAGTGTGTAGCTGTCTGTATGTGTGAGTGACTGGGTGTGTGAGTGTGTAGCTGTATGTGTGAGTGACTCTGGGTGTGTGTGTGTGTAGCTGTATGTGTGAGTGACTCTGGGTGTATGTGTGTACTTCTCTGTGTGTCTGAGTGACTCTGGGTGTGTGAGTGTGTAGCTGTCTGTATATGTGTCTGAATGAGTCTGAGTGAGTGTACACAGCTTGTGTATGTACATCTTGGTGTGTCTATCTCAATGACCTGGGTGTGAGTGTGTACCTGTCTCTGTCACGCTGTGTGTGTGTGTACATCTGGTGTGTGTCTATCTGAGTGACCTGGGTGTGTATGTGTGTATGCACGTCTGTGTCTATCTGTGCCTCTGTCTGTGAGTGACTCTGGCATGTGCGTGTGTACGTGTCTGGGGGTGACTCGGTGTGCAAGTGTGTGTACAGGCAGGTGTGCCCACACACGTCTAGGCGTGCGTTTTGCATATCTGCTGGTGTCATTGTGTCTGGGCTCGCGTCTTCATCTGCACACATTCCCGTCTGGGATCCGCGCACCTGTCGTCCCCTGTGCGTTTGCATGGGCTCGGTCCGTGTCGGGGCCCCGCCTGGCTGAGGCTGTGGTGTGTACGCTCCGTGGCAGCTCCTGTCAGCACAGCTGCGGGGCCACCGCTCTTGTTGTGTCTGCATCCTCCTCCCTGACACCCAGGAGTGTTCGCTCCCTGGAGGCCGCCCCAGGGACAGCTGTGGGGTGTGGGTGTGAAGCGCTGCTCCCGGGGGAGGCCGGGCTGGGCCAGTGGGCGCGCAGAGGTTCCCAGCAGCACCCACCCGGCCCACAGGGGCTCCCAGGCCCCAGCCTTACTTGTGGGCTTTGGAGGCTGGGGACCCAAGGGACAGGCCAAGCAGGGCTGGGAGGGGTGAGGGGCAGCCCTTGGGCCCTCTATATTTAGCCCCATTTTCGGTAAGTGCTAACGAGAAGCTGGCCCAAGTCTGCTAAAACCGGCTGGGGGAACTGCAGAGGAGAAGTGAAAGTCCGGGGAGGGAGGGGGCCGGAGGGGACCCAGGGCCCCAGGCCTGGGGCAGTCGGGCAGAGCCCAGGGGCGGGGCGGCCCTGGGCGGGTCTGACCCGCGGGCGGTGTGACCCAGGGGCCCTGCTGGGTCCTACAGGGCTTTTTATTGCCCGTTCCTCTGAAAAGTCGCATGCTGCCCATGATGGGAGGAGGGAGGGTGACCCTAAGCAGCCACCCAGACTTTCTGTGCAGATGAATAAGGCTTTGAGGGGACACTTCTGAAGGTGGGGGGGACGTTAGAGCAAATTAGAGTCACCTGGAAGGGGGCTTTAAAAAATTAGGACACTTAGGTTTCACCTTGTGCCATAACACTGTGCCAGAGTGTTATGGGGTGGGATTGGGCATGAGTCTTTGTCTAGAGTTGAGAGAGAGAGGGAACAAGAGAGCCTGCAGGATGGGGTCTCAGCGAGCCTCTTGCCAAGATCATCATACCCTGAGTCCCCATGAAGACATCACTGAAGCTTTGGGTCCATGGTGGAAATGGAGTCCCCCCAGTTCATCCCTGGTGGGGATGGTTTGATGAGACCCTCCTCTTGGGTTGGGCTCGATGAAGGAAGAGGAGAGGGGAGGTCAGAGACCTGGGGAATGGGCGGCTCTAGCCATTCTGCTGTCGCCCAGCTGATGCTGCAGCGGTGTGTGGGCTGTTTGGGAGCTGGGGGTGGGGGCAGGATTGGGGAAACAGTGGTAGAGAGTTCCCCTCAAAGCACGCTTGCCTCTGCAACCACCGTTCCTACAGAGGGGAGGTGACCTTAAAGGGTTAAGGTCAGGTGGGAGCCCCTGGGGGCCTGGGGCTGAGGGTCGAAGGTCAGGTGACCACAGAGAGAGGATCCTTTCCTGCATTCGTTCATTCCAAAGATAGAGTCCCAGACTGTGAGTGGTGACTCCAGTCTGGGCCCTAAGAAGCCCACCATCTAGGGTAGGGGTCACTGCCCAGGCAGTCAGGGTGTGTTGGGGGCAAAGGGAGCCCAGCCGAGAGAGGCACTGACCACCTGGGCAGTCCGGGAGGACCTCACAGAGGAGGTGACGTGGAGCTGGGGCCTTAAAGAGGAGCAGGAGTTTGCTAGTCAAGAAGGAAGGGGTCATCCCAGGTGGGAGGGGAGCAAAGGCAAAGGCCTGGAGGGGAGAGAGCGGGACGGCCCAGCTCATCCCACCCCCGCGGCCTGTTGAGGACCCCAGATGAGTCAGCCCTGCCCCGAGGGCTTCCTAGCCCGATGGGAGAGACATTCTGGGGCCCAGATGGCTGCAGCCCTTAGGACAGTGATGGGGAGGTGGAGACAGGGTGGAGGGAAGAGGGCAGAGGCCCCCACCTGAAGTCATCAGGGTGGTGACTTCAAGGAGGACGGAGCCTGTGCTGGGTCCTGAAGGATGAGTAGGAGGTCGCCAGGCAGACAGAGTGGGGAACAGCGTTCCAGGCCGAGGGACCAGCCCACGCCAAGGCTCTTTATGTGAGAGAGAGAGCAGGACAGAGGCAGGAACAAGTCAGAGACAGAGGGAGCCGCAGAGAGGCACAGATGTTTATAACCTGGGCTTCCAAGCTGTGTGATGCTGGGGACCCAGCAGTGAGTCAGCCCAGGCCTGTCCTCTGATCAGTGGGGAAGGACAAGGGCACAGGTGACCACAGCCCTGCGGGCTCGGGGCTGGATTGGTGAGGAGAGGCTGCCTTAGTTCGCTAGGGCTGCCATAGCAAAGTACCCCAGACGGGATGGCTTACACGATAGAAATTATTTTTCTCAAAATTCTGGAGGCTAGAAGTCCAAGGTCAAGCTGTCAGCAGGGTTAGTTTCTTCCGAGGCCTCCCCGCTTGGCTTGGGATGGCCGTCGGCTCCCTGGGTCCTCACCTGGTCTTCCCTCTGTGCCTGTCCGTGTCCCAGTCTTCTCGTCTTATTAAGGACACCAGTCGACCTGGATCAGGGCCTAGCCTGAGGTGGGGGGCGGTACGTGGGACCTGATCTCATTTTGGCTGCATTACCTCTGTAAAGATCCTGTCTCCAAAGACGGTCACAGTCTGAGTTACTGGGGGTTAGGAATCCAAGAGAGGAATGTCGAGGGGTACAGCTCAGCACACAGCAGAGGCCAAGGATGAGCATGGGCCCTCTGGGGTGGAGGTGGGGCCCGAGGCCGCCCAGGTCTGTGAGCAGGAGGGGCGTTCACCGGCGAGGTGGGGAGGAAAGAACCAGTATGGCCTGGACCCCCTGCCCCCTGCCCCTCGTCAAGCAGAGGGCAATGCCAGCATGACTGAAGAGAAAGGTGCATGAGTGCTAAGAGATGGGCAGTGGAGGGTGACGAGGGTCACACCCTGATGGCCAGGATGGGAGCCCGGGCTTTTCTTAGGAGACGGGGAACCGTGGAAGGGGTCCCGGCTGGGGAAGGGGCTCCTGGTGGCAGCATGGTCACTGGCTGGAAGGAGGGGCTGTGGAGGTGGCTGGGGCACGGCTTTCCAGAATGCTGGCAGGGATGTAGGGCCACTCTCGGGTTTGTGGTTGCCTGCAGCAGGGCCAAGGGCTAAGAGATTTATTTGCTTGGCTTTAAAATGTTATTTATTCTGGCTGTGCTGGGTCTTCGTCACTGCACAGGCTTTTCTCTAGTTTTGGTGAGGAGGGGCGGCTCTCCAGTTGCCGTGCCCAGGCTTCTCGTTGCAGTGGCCTCCCTTGTGGTGGAGCGCGGGCTCTAGGGGACTCAGGCCTCGGTAGTTAGGGCTCCCAGGATCTAGAGCACAGGCTCAGTAGTTGTGGCACACAGGCTCAGCTGCCCCGCCGCATGTGGAATCTTCCCAGACCAGGGACTGAACTTGTGTCTCCCGCAGGTGACAGGAGGATTATTGGCAGGTGGATTCTTTACCACTGAGCCACCAAGGAAGCCGAGTCTGGGAGTTTTAGAGCCAGGATCAGGCAGGACTCCTGCTTCTTCATGCCCCAGGGTCAGGAGGCCGGGGGACTCCTTCCTCAGCTCCCTTTGTGACCTCCTGGGTCTTGGGGTCCTTAACCACTCAATGCCCCTTCCCCAGTGCCCGGAAACAGGGCCTGAACTCGGGGAGCATCTGGGCACCTGCTCCCCACCCCCACCTCGTAAGCTTATGCCTTAGTAGGACTATGTGCTGGCTTATTATTATTAGCTTGTTTTATTTCTTTTTTTGTGTGTGAAAACACATATAGTAAAATGCTCGGGTTTTAACTGTACAGTTTGATGAATTTTACATATGTACAGACACCCCCACCGCCAAACCACCAAACAGATCACCTCCCAGGACATTTCTAACCCTCTGAAGGCTTCTTCACACCCTTTCCAGGTCAGGACCCCTCAAAAGGTGTCCACTAATCTGACCTTAATCACCTGAGGTCATCCTGCCTGTTTCTGAGTTTCCCTTAATTGGGATCCTGCTGTCTGTCCACTTGTGTTGTCTCACGTCTTTCCCTTGGCAGCAGGTTTGCGAGATTCAGTGTGTGTGATGCAGGAGCTGGTTCTTTTCTGGGCTGTGAAGTATTTCGCTGTCCAGACATACCAGTGTGTTAACTCATCCCCAGTTAACGGGCCCCAGAGCTGTTTCCAGTGTCGTGGGGCGGTTAGAAAAGGGCTGCTGCCCGGAACACATGTGCCCGGGGCAGTGGTGGGCACGGCGCTGTGTCCTCTGAGGTGGATGCCAGGAGAGGATGTGCTGGGAAGTGGTGCCTCTAACTTTCCTGGACTGTGCTTGGATGGTTTACAACCCCGTCAGCAGTGTGCGCCCTGGCTTTTTCCCCTTTGTTGGCGCCCGGCCTTCGTTGCTGCATGGGCTGCTCTCTAGTTGCGGTGTACAGGCTTCTCTGCTTGCGGAGTGCGGGCTCGAGAGCCCAGGTGTCAGTAGTTGTGGTGCCTGGGCTTAGTTGCTCCGAGGCATGTGGGATCTTCCTGGATCAGAGATCAAACCCGTGTCCCCTGCACTGGCAGGCCGATTCTTTACCACTGAGCCACAAGGGAAGCCCTGAGCTGGTTTTTTAATCAGGAGTTTCAAATCAGAGTGGCATTCCTTGTCAAGTGACCCTCAGTTGCAAAATATCTGGACTTCTTTTTCAGTTGCAGAGGCTCTTTCAGGTCTCTTTTCTAGCTGGCCTGCTTTAACTGTCTTAGACACAGAGCATGTTAGCGTTGGATGGCTACTTTGCTAGAACAGGGTCTTGGTGGGGATTTGGAGTGAGTTGTGAAATGTTAGGGTCAGAGTCAGGGTCGGGAGTAAGGTCTGAGGCCAAGCTGGGAGTCGAGGTCAGATGAAGGACTTGGGCTGTCTGGACTCGGGCTGGGGATCAGCGCAGGTAAGAAAATTGCAAATGCGTCGGTCAGAAACCCAGACTAGGAGTCTAGGACCAGGAAGGGCTGTGTTTGAATGGCTCTCAGGATGAGCCTGGGTTGGAGTGACTGTGGAGATGAGGTGGAGGGGATCAGAACGGGTTCATTAGACTGTAGCGATACTGATTAGAAATGGGAGCCCCGGAGTCACGAGGACCCCGGTCCAACCCAGATGCCTCTGCTGTCTCACGGGGCTCTTGGGGAGGTGCCATCTGCCTGGAACCTCAGTTTTCACCCCTGTAAAATGGGGTAATATTGGCACCAGCTGCCATCGTGAGCTCTGAGTCATATCTCGCGCTGTGCTGGTAGCACTCACCTTCCCGTGACCAGAATCGGAGCGTTGTGAACATGGGGTTGTTTTCCTTGCTCCGGGTCCCCTGTGTGTCACCTCCTTCCATTTCCTGGGCCTGCGGGACTGTAGGGTGGGATGGGGTTGGTAGGGTGGGGGCTCCAGGTTGGCTTAAGGGCTGCAGTCCCAGGTAAGGCTGAAGTCTAGCGTTAGGTCTGAGGACAAGGTCAGGGCAGAAGCGGATGGGGTTGGAGTTGGAGTCACAGAGATGAGAGCGGGGCCGCCCAGCCTGAAAGGGAGGCGGAGGGGGGAGTGGACGGGAAAGTGGTGGGCCGGGGAGGGGGCCTGGGGGTGAATCACACCCGGAGATCTGAGGACTCGCTCCTGGGGGATGCTGCCGTCCCTCACACCTCCCAGGCCCTACTCAGAGTGGAAAACACGCCTCACCGAAACCTGGTGGGGCAGGACGGGCGCCTGGGCGGCCGCTGCAAGGAGGCCCAAGGCTGACTCGCTCCTTCGGAGCATCACCAGCCTCCCCCAACCCCAGGCGGCCAGAGCCACGCCAGGACCAAGGGCCAACCTCACCTCCCGCCCTGCCCCAGGTCTCTCAGGGGGTTGGAGGTGACCCTCCCTGTGCCACCTTCCAGAGGGACCAAGAGGCTTCTCTCTTGTCCTACCAGTGGAGGGCAGGGGCCTGGAGCAGAGGGCATGTCTCCAGGAAAGAGACACTTGCAAAGTGGCAGGGGGCGTGGGGGTATGGCGGAGAGGCTGGGTGGTGCTGGGGGAGCGGCCCCAGAGCCCTACTGGCTTCCGCACCCTCACCTCACTGGCACCCCTCCTTTGTCCTCAGAAATAAGAATGTCTAAGCCCCTGGAGGCCGAGAAGCAAGGTCTGGACTCCCCGTCAGAGCACCCAGGTAAGTGGGGAACGGGGCAGGGAGGGCAGAGGTCACCACGGGCAGAGGGCAGGGGTGCTTGGGGGTTTTAGGGCCAGGGGCTAGTGACAGCTCCCCCCTCATCCCTCTCTTCGCAGACACTGAAAGAAATGGACCAGACACTAACCATCAGGTCAGGAGGCAGGGGCTGGGTATTGGGGAGAGGGGCAGAAGGGAGCAGAGCGGAGCTCTGTGGGGCAGGGCCAGGGCGTCAGAAGTTGCTTCATCTCACTGTTCCCATCGCCCACCCCCACTTGCTCTTTGCAGAACCCCCAGAATAAGACCTCCCCGTTCTCGGTGTCCCCGACTGGCCCCAGCACCAAGGTAAGCCCCGGTCAGAGCAGCCAGGGTGACCGCTCAGGTATGACATTTGATGGAGGGTCCCGGATGCCTGCTGTGGGCCCAGGGCCTGGCACCTTGGTGACAGGACTCCTCCCGCCCCTTCTCACCCTCAGGCTCCCGCCCCAGGCCTGTGACTCACCAGGGCTCCTTCCCCTTCCCTGGGGGGGTGGGGGTGGCCAGGGAAATCCCCCCCAGAGCCCCAGTGCGATGAACAACAGGAAGCTGAGGGCTCCGCCCCCATCCCAACTTCCCTGACTGAACAGGGGCCCGCCCCACCCCCACCCCCCCAACGCACACACTCGGGGCCAGGCCAGGAGTGGGAGCAGGTGGGGGCAGGCAGGTCCAGTGAGGATGCTGCAGGAGAGGGCAGCGGGCAGGCCAGAAGGGGCCAGGTGGAGCACATCCAGACGGGCCCTGCTGCAGGGCATAACTGGGCTTCAGGGGGTGTCTGGTGCCCGGGTTTCCACCCTCCAGTCTGGTGGGGGTGGCCGGCGGATCCAGAGGCCTGAAGATGGCGCAGGGACAGAGGGGGCCTGGGCAGGACTCCTGACCCTAACCAGTGGTGGCCGGAGGCCGGGGTGGGGGGCCAGGAGGTGCTCTGAGACCACGGGAAAGTCACCCTCCCACTCTGGGCTCCTCAGTCTCCTCCAGCCCGGGAGTAGGGGTGGGCAGATTAGATGACCCCTTAAGTGTCCGGTTCAGAGTGCGTGGACATGACCCCGAGGAGAAGGCCCCTGACTCTGACCAGCTCCACTCTGATCTCAAGCTGGGCTCTGGCCTCTGCCCTCAGAGCCAAGAGCATCCATTGCCCACCTCCCCGCCCCCAGCCCCACCCCCACCCCCGAATCTTTGCCGCCCGTCCTGCCCCACAGCAGCCCTGCTTCTCCCCTAGGAGACCAGTGGGGCCCAGGGGAGCAAAGGTCCCGCTCCCTTCCCAGACCAGGCCTCTGTCCATGTCTGGTCTGCGCTCCCTGCCCTTGCTGCTCCATCCCACCGCCTCTCTTCGGTCAGTCTTTCCCTCAGGCAGTCCTTCATGGGCTTCCATCAGGATGTCAGACAGATGCACACACCACCCTGTACAATTATTTACATCACAATTTTGTTAAATTGGTTCAATTTAAAAAAATTTTATTATGGAAAATGTGAAACAGATACCAAAGTAGAAGGAAGACCATAGCGAAAACAAACCTCCAGGTACCTGTCACTCAGCTTCAACAATAATCAATTCATGAACTGGCTTGCTTTCTCAACAGCTAAAATAAAACTTTTTTTTTAATGGAAATTTTATGAATGGAAAACCAGAATCACTTGCCATGGAAATAAAGACAATGATTATTAAAATTACCCAGAGACACTTGCCTGTTGTAGGGTCTAAGCCTGAGACCAGTTCTCTATTTGTTAGAAGGGAAGGGGAGCCAGGGTTGGAAGGTATTAGAGACATCCTTGCAGCTAATGAAGACTTTTCTTAAAAGACCCAGAGAGAAGGAAGGAGCCCCGAGAAGCCTCAGACTCACCATGACACACAGTGTTGGGTTTTTAAAAACCTTTCATTAAAATATGACACACACTTAGATCCTTGGCATACAACTCTGGATTTTCACAAATTGAACACCTGTATCGTCAGCATCAGATCAAAAAACAGAACACAACCAGACTTCCAGAAGGCCCTTAATTTCCCCAGGAGGGCGGCCATGGCCCTGACCTCTAGTTCTGCTGTTTCACACTGCATCCCCACACCCCTTAGACTTTCTGACCCTTGGAGAGTGCCACTCACTCTGTTATTTGCCCTTTCCCGAGCCTCTGTCTGTGAGTCTGTCTGTGTTGCAAATGCCATGCTCGCTCCTGCCAAGTTGCTGTGTTGCCTTGCACAAGTCGTTTTCCCTCTATGGACCTCCTTTTGCAAGATGTTGTTGGGATAGTGGGCTGAAGGATGATGCCTAACATTCCCCTCTGGGCCCGAGAGTGAGACCCATCAAGCCGCACACCCCCACCCTATGTGTCTTTTACCAATAGACCTCTCAGGCCAGCCCACCATTGTCTGGCTTTTTGTTCAGGAGGGGAAGAAGGCAGGGACCTAGGGACACTGTAAGCTGGTCTGTCGTTGGTGGTGGATGCAGATGCACCTGTCTACTCCACGGAGAGATGAGGAGGGGCTCAGCGCACTCTGGGGTGGAGGCTGACAGCAGACCTGAGCCACATCCGGCCTGCAGACACCTTATGCTGACCTTGCCGCGTTTCTGCCTTAGATTTTTACTGGCAGGGAGCAGAGTGGGAGCTGGTCAGGCCCCCCTTCAGGCAGGCAGGCACGCTCTTTCCAGCCCACTCCGTCCACACCTGCCCAAATCACCCATTTTCGCCATCTGCCTGTTTCTTTCCGCTTTGACTTCGTGACCCATATTCTAAGGCGGTGATTTTTCTTTAATACCTTAAGACCCTTTCTTCCAACAAAATCTTGTTCCACTGGACAGACAAGAGATGTACTTCGGGCTGAAGCAGATGAGGGATGTGGTACCCAGAATCCTCGGGTCCCCCAGGCATCATTTTCCATTTGACACATGGGGAACTGACCCCCAAGAGGGTACAAGCACTCTCCGAAGGCGACCCTCTTCTGTCGGGAGTTTGGGTGCAGAGGGTGTGTTAACCTTTCTGACCGATGTGCAAACAGGCTAAACTGAGCGGCTAGCCCGCCCCTGCAGACCTTGCCTCCGCCCCCCAGTCTGCTCCTTCGCGTGCGAGCGCGGGGCTGGCGTAGCCACACACGTGCCCTCTCTTTGGTTCGCAGGTGGGCATTCTCTCTGGCCTCCACTTAACATTCTGGGGTCCCGGACCCTGCCTCTCTCCCCCCAGATCAAGGCTGAAGACCCCAGCGGCGATTCAGCCCCATCAGCACCCCCGCCCCCGCAGCCGGCTCAGCCACACCTGCCCCAGGCCCAACTCATGTTGACTGGCAGCCAGCTAGCCGGGGTAAGTACCGGGGCACAGGGACGCAGGACGGTGCAGGGGCGGGGGGGAACACGCCAGCCGCCTCCCGTCTGTTACAGGACCCACGGTGGCCTGGGGTATCCCTCTAGTCCCACGACCACTCTGTCCGCGCCTGCCTCTTCTGCCCTGTAACCCGCTTGGCTCGAGGCGCTAACTAACCCATCTCTGCCTTCTCCGCTCCTCCCACGCTCCTCCTGCGGCCCCGCTCCGGCCCCGCCCCCACCCCCCGCAGCTCACGGCGCTGATGCCGGCTCAGCAGCAGCTCCTCCTGCAGCAAGCGCAGGCCCAGCTCCTGGCCGCCGCCGTGCAGCAGTCCAGCGCCGCCGCCGCCGCCGCCGCCTCCACCTCCTCCTCTTCTTCTTCCTCCTCCTCCGCCTCCTCCTCGACCTCGCAGGCCCCAGCCTCCTCCTCCTCCGGGGGAGGCGACCTGCCACCACCACAGTCTGCCAGCCAGCCCCCGGGGACCCCACAGCTTACCCTGTCCCAGCCCATCCAGCTCACAGCACAGGTAAGGGCGGCCCCCGGGGGAGCACCCTCCCCCAGCCGAGGACCCGAGACTGTGCAGGAGGCTGGCTGGTCCCCGGGTACCATTTACCATTCTGACCACCAGCCACCAGCCAGGCAGTCCCCCAGCAACCCTAGGAAGCCTTGGAACACGCCGCCACCCATCACTGGGGGGCTAGAGCGAGACTCGGAGGGAGCACACCCTCCAGGTGAGGGGAGCACCTGACTCCCCAATTTCTGTGCACCTCGCTGCGGGGGCCCAGCCACCTGGGAGGCTGACACGTCATCCTCAGTTTACAGCAGAGGAAACCGGGGGTCACCTCAGTGGGCAGGACCTGTGTGTGGGCCCCGAATGAAAGGGTGAGAATCAGAATCAGTGTCCCCACATCATATCCCCTGGCTCATCCAGTGAGACCCTCTTTCAGAAAGAGGCCCATGACCTATGGGTCAGGAAATGCTACGTTCTCTCTCCCCATTCTACAGACTTCCGGTCTGTGTGGAATCATGCATATGAGGGGCCATATTAGCTTCTAGGCCTGCCACAACAAAGTATCACAAATGGACTGGCTTAAAACAATCAAAATGCATCATGTTAGACCAGAAGTCCAAAATCAAGGTGTCAGCAGAGCTGGGCTCTGTGAAGGCTCTCGGGGGAATCCCTCTTTGCTTCTTCCAGCTTCTGGTGGTGTGGGAAATCTCTGGCTTTCTTATGGATGGATGACTCCAATCTCTGCCCCTCTCATCGCATGGCCATCTTCTCTGTGCATATCGGTCTCTGTGTCCACATTTCCCCTCCTTGTAAAAGGACAGCAGTCATTGAATTAGGGCCCGCCCTAATGACCTCATTTTAACTTGATCATATCTGCAAAGACTTCGTTTCCAGACCAGGTCATAGTTACAGGCACCAGGGGTTAGAATTCCCACCATATCTTTTTAGGGAACACAGTCCAACCATGGCTGTGGCCGATTCAACTGTTGGCAGTGGCCCACAGACTTCCCATAAGGATCCCTGACAGGAGCTGAGTAGAAGCTGGGCAGGCCTCCTCCTCTGACAGGCTGCTCTCTCCGGTGCACCCCTTCCTTCCACACCTGCCCATATCACCCATCTGTGCTGTTCACCTGGTTTCCATATAGCATTTGAGTCTGTGACTGGTGTTGCAGGACAGCGAAGGGCCTAGGAAGCCTTAGAACAAGGGACCCTGTGAACTCCACACAGCCCTGAGTTTCTCACAGTGACTATTCCTAGGACCCTCCTCTTTCCCCGCCCCTTTCCTAGGAATCCCCCGGCGGCCTATGCTGTCTGCACCAGGGCGCTGTCCAGCACCCTCGAGGCTGTTCCCTCGGCAGCCGTTAGCCTCTGATGGACCGGCTCCACTGCTGGCCAGCACTCTCATATGGGGCTTAACACTGAGCGCATCTCTGCCTTCTTAGCACTTCCTGCCACGAAGTCTGGCTCCTCAGCAACACAGAGCAATCTGGCCTCGCTGCTCTATAGTGACTTTCCCAAACAGCCTCCCGATGCCTGGCTCGCCACTGTTGCCCCGTGTAGTCTGTTGGACACGTCCTTGGTACCAGGCACTATGCTAACGCGACCACTTGAGCTCACAGACCCTCATCATGCCTGAGGCTCCAGGGGAGTGAAATGACTTCACCTGCCTCAGGTCATACCATGAACTCAAGGGGCATTGCCAGCCCAGGAGTCTAGAGCTGTAACCACATGATCTGGGGCTGCTGCCCCTGTCTGGCACCCCCTCCCTCCCTGGCCACCAGAGACCCCTGCGATTTGCCTCGCAACGCACACCTCTCTTCACTGGGCAGTGCTGAGGCTCAGGGCTCCTCACTAGGCTCCTCCAATCTCTGTCCTCTTTTCTACCTGGAGGTCAGCCCCCTGTTTTTATCTGGTCAGCTCCTCATCTTCCTTTAAGTCCCAGCTCAGGAGTCTGTGCCTCCAGGAAGTCTTCCATGACTTCTCTTTCTCTTGCTGGATTGATTTTCTGCTTTCTGATCACCAAAGGCTGTGTGAAAATAGGCCCTTGAAAATCTTTGTTGAAGGAACACAGACTACAGGGAGGGTGGGGGGACAGGGCAGCCCAGTGCAGACCCAACCAGGCTATCAGCCCCAGGAGCAGCAGATGCTCCTGTTCAGCCAGCGCCTCCAGGCTCCCCACGGACCTCAAGAACAGCAGGCTGACCCTCTGCCGCCCACTGTCCTGTCCGCGTCCTGACTCTCCAGGTCACCTCCTGCCCAGCCCTCTCCTCTCGCTCTGCCTGCCCCAGCTTCCCCCAGCTCTGATCTTCATCTGTCCCCTGCGAGTGCCAAGCTAGGCTGAGGTGGTTTCCTGGGAGTTCCATCACCCTGTGATCTCACTTCCCCAGCAGATAGATGTTTATACCGGGCAGCCCAGGAGCAGGGAAATGAGCTGCCTGCGCTCAGGCCATGGTGGGCACCACGTTCTCCCGTGCTCACTGCCCCGCTGCAGTCACAGCCGGCCCAGCCCTGGCTTGACTCTCTTCCCAGCCTGTGTCTTGTGTATGCCAGGTCCATTTAACTTCTCTCGCCTGCTCAGCTCCGTCCCGCCCTCACTTCACAGATATGTCCCTGTGTTGAGCCCTGGCAAGAAGCAGGCATGACAACAGAGCCTTGTCCCTGGAGGGGCTCCCAGTCTCATAGGGAAACAGACACACCAATAAGCCACCAAGAAATGTTTGAGAAGTTCTAAGAAAGTTAAAGGGCTTCCCAGGTGGCCCTAGTGGTAAAGAACCTGCCTGCCAATACAAGAGACCTAAGAGACGTGGGTTCAATCCCTGGGTCGTCAAGACCCCATAAGAGGAGGGCATGGTAACCCACTTCAGTATTCTTGCCTGGAGAATCCCATGGACAGAGGAGCCTTGTGGGCTATGGTCCACAGGGTCCCACAGAGTTGGACACAACTGAAGTGACTTAGCACACATGCAGGCAAGAAAGTCAAAAGCATTCATAGTCCTATCACTTTGAAATTGTATATAAAGTACAAAGAGAAAGTCCAACTTCTGTCCCTGTAATGCCAGCTTCCAAAAAGTAACGTTGGTCAGCTGGGCAGGAACCTTCCTTGCATTTTCCTATCTTGAACAGATGAAGAGATGATTATAATACCATTTTACCACTGACTTTTTTTTTTGTTGCACCGCATGTGTTGTCGGAGAAGGCAATGGCAACCCACTCCAGTACTCTTGCCTGGAGAATCCCAGGGACGGGGGAGCCTGGTGGGCTGCAGTCTATGGGGTCGCACAGAGTCGGACACGACTGAAGCGACTTAGCAGCAGCAGCAGCATGTGTTGTGGAATCTCAGTTCCCTGACCAGGCATTGAACCCGAGTGCTTGGCGGTGAAAGCAAGAGTCCTAACCACGGGGCCACCACAGAACTCCCTCTAATTTTTACACTCCGTGCGGCCAGCACTGGGCACAGTGCTTTCTACCAAGGTGGCCTCACAGATATTTACTGAATCAATGAGAGATGTTTTGCTGCAGCTTTTCAATCAAGGGTAGGGAAGACATCTCTCCAGGGGAGTTATTCAGAATGTCTGGGGTAGGAGAGGCATTGATTGAACATTTATATTCACTACTCAAACATCATTTTGTCTCTGGAGAGCCCGGGGAGTTGGGGGGATGTCCCCATTCCATTTTACAGCCTCAGCAAATAGAGCTCGAGAAGATCTTTTAGGCAGGCAGGACCTAGTGAAGAAAGGTGACTGGGAGAAACCTGCTGGGAGTGGTGGGGACAGAGGAAAAGGAAAGCGGCTGGTCTGAGGGAGTCAGGGCAGGCTGCCCGGAGAAAGTGACATCCGCACCGAGGAGGGACAGGCGGGAGTTTGCCAGGTGGATGAGTGGAGAAGGGGTTCCAGGCATGGGAATGGCAAATGCAAAGAGAGAGAGTAGGGCAGGCTTAGGGAGGCAGTGAGTGGGCACGAATAAAGGATGAGGTGGGAGGAGGTGTCAGTGCGGCCACAGCCCCCGCTCTAGGCAGTTAAAGAGTAAGAGGGAGTATTTGGCTCAGGCCACTGAAAAGGCCCAGCCTAAAACATCAGACCCGGCCCCAGGGATTTGTCTTCCTTTTCATTCTGGGACGGGCACAGTGGATACCAGCACTTCTAGCCTTGCAGCCACTGTGCCCAGCGAGATAAAACACACCCACTGCCAAGAATCATTGTCTCCTGACCCCTGAGAAGGTGGGCTCCTGGAGAAGGGGATGGCAACCCTCTCCAGTATTGTTGCCTGGAGAATCCCATGGACAGAGGAGCCTGGCGGGCTATAGGATCACAAAGAGTCCAACACAATTTGGTGACTAACAGCAGCATGGCATATTATATGCAACTGGCTTGTAGGTGTTTTTCCTCCCTGTTGACTGGTGCTCTGTCCACGGTGTTCTGCCCCAGTCGCTGCTCCCCTGGCAGGGCCAGCCTCTGGGGGATGGGGATATTCATAGAAGATCTTGTGCTAGAGACAGCCACCTCTGTCCACCTGCAACCCCAACCTTTAGAGCTTCCCCCAGTGGAGGGGACTGGAGGGATCACAGTCATTTATTCATTCAACTAACAGTTACTGAGCACCTTATGTGTGCCAGGCTCTCATTCATGGCCCCGAGGGGACAGCTGGGAGCAAGGCAGAGGGGGCTGCCCTTGAGGGCGTTATTATGTTCTAGCGGAGAGACAGACAGTAAACAAGTCAACAAACCGGCCAAACAAGACAGTTTTAGCATAAGTGTAACGAAGAAAATGAAACAGGGGCTGCCCTCGAGGGAGGAAGCCACTTTTTTTTTTTTTGGCAGTGCTGCACAACATGCTGGGTTGGGGATCAAACCCTTATTTATTTATTTTAACACCAAAAGCATTTTGTATTGGGGTATAGCCGATTAGCAATGTTGTGACAGTTTCAGGTTAACAGCGAAGGGACTCAGCCATACATATACATGTATCCATTCTTCCCCAAACCGCGGGATGAAGTCACTTTCAGTCGGTAGTCAGGAAAAGTTTCACTGACAAGGGGGCCTTTGAGAACCAGGCCTGACTGAGTCAGGCATGAAGGCAGTGGGAGAGCTTGGGAAAGGGCAACAGCAGGTATAAGGGTCCTGAGGCAGAAACCACCCTGACTTGTTCAGGGCACAGAGGAAGGTGCAGTGTGTGAAACAGAGTGAGTGAGGGGCAAGTGGGAGGTGAGGGGCCGTGGCAGAGGCCGGAAGGACTGGCTTTTGCAGCGTCTTGTAGGCAAGATCAAGGAGTTGGGAAGGTGTGCTGGGTATGATGGGAGGCAGTGGGGGGTGCTAACCAGGTTAGGAGTGTGCCCCAACTGATCCTTTACAAAGCTCCTTCCAGCTGCTGTGGATAGAATGGACTAGAAGCAAGGAGCCGAGTGGGAAGCCCTCCTAGGCATCCCTGAAGGCGATGAGGGTGGAGGTGGGGTCCAGCATGCTATTTTGTATGGATCCTGTAGGTCAAGGGTGACTCCTGGGACTCTGGCTTCAGCGACTGGGTGGTGGCGAGGTGGTTTCCTGAGCTGGGGAAGGCAGGGGAGGAACAGGGTGTTTTGGAGGGCGGGGCTGAGGAACCAGGAGTTTCACTTTGGACATGGTAGGGTTCAGAGAGTCTGTTAATCACCCAAAAGTAGAGACATCAAATAGGCAGATGGATATTGGAGGCTGAAGCTCGGTGGAAGGTCTGGGCACGAGCTGAAAGTTGTCAGTTTGCAGGAAGAGGATGGACCCATGGGACTCCTGCCCTCAAGAGCTCATGGGGTGACATGAGGCGGGTGATGGGAGGGTGCAGTGCCAGCGAATGCTTGTGTTGGGGCAGTATGTTCTGGTTTTCGAGATGCTTTGAAAATAATAATATTACTCAGGCCTCAAAACAACCCAGTGAAGAGTTAGACATTATTACTCTTGTTTTATAGATGAAAGAACGATCCAGGTGATGCTAGTGGTAAAGAACCCACCTGCCAGTGCAGGAGACGTAAGGGACACGGGTTCAATCCCTGAGTCAGGAAGATTCCCTGGAGAAGGAAATGGCAACCCACTCCAGTATTCTTGTCTGGAGAATCCCGTGGACAGAGGAGCCTGGTGGGCTACAGTCCATAGGGTCTCAAAGAGTCAGATACGACTGAAGCGACTTAGCATGTATGTACACATAGGTGAAAACCTGAGGCCCCAAGAGAAATGACTCAGTAAAGATGACTGCTGTTCAAGGAGAACCCCTTGAGTGAATCAGGGATCAGGCTAAATGTTCTACATGCATTGTCTCATTAAATTCTTTAACAGCCCCATGAGATAAGAATTATCAAGATGTCATTTGAAGAAATTGAGGCTTAAAGAGGGTAAAGAACTGCCCGTGGTCTCAGGTGTGTAAAGGACAGTCGGGTGTCTGGCTGGCTCCAGAGCCCAGGTATTCCAAGACACCATGCATTGTTACCCTAGTCAGTACAGCCCAGAGAGAGAACTGGCTTACCCCAAGTCACTCAGGAATTCGCTGGTGGTGCAGTGGTTAAGGGGCTTCCCTTGTTGCTCAGTGGTAAGGGAATCTTCCTGCCAATGTAGGAGATACAGGTTCGATCCCTGGGTTGGGAAGATCCCCTGGAGAAGGAAATGGCAACCCACTCCAGTATTCTTGCCAGGAAAATTCCATGGACAGAGGAACCTTGGGGTCTCAGAGCTGGACATGACTGAGCCGCTGTGCATGGACACACGCCAGTGATTAGGACTATGTGCTCTCACTGCCACGGGCCCGAGTTTGAACCCTGGCTGGAGAACTAACATCCCACAAGCTGTGAAGTGTGCCCCCACCCTAAAAAAAGGAGGAAGCAGGCACAACATCCAAGACTCGAATCGCCACAGTTCTCAGATGAAAGGGACCCTGCACCCCCAGGTGACCTTTCCACCCGTTGTGGGAACTCCCTCCATACTGTTCTGAGCAGGTGGGTGTGCAGTGTCACCCAGGTGGCCCCCAGGATGGATGCTCCCTGCCCCCCAAGTGGTCCCTTCCACTGCTGGGCTTTCGCACAGTCACTGCGGTGTACTGTACGTGGTTTCCCAGCCCCCGTCCCTTCCTGTCCTCCGCACTCTGGACCTGCTCTGGCAGCACAGTGTCCAGAACAGGTCGTAATTTGCCCTATCAGGGAGGGCAAGCCAGTGTAGACGTGCACACTGACACCTTCCCCTTGGGGTGGCTGTCGGTGTGTGTGGAGGCCAGTTTTGGGGGGCAGGGAAGTCGGCCTGTGCGGTGGAGTGAGGCGCTGCACCTGCTGGGCTCGGCCTGGTGCCTCTAGTTCCTTCTCAAGGCTGCCTCCTCCCCACCAGGTGGAACCAGCCCAGTGGGCGATTACACTGCAGTTCACCCATAGGTCATATAACCGCCCTGTCTCAGTCTTTTTGCCCCCAGTCTGCTGCCAAGATCCTACCTGTGGCAAAACCCAGCCGGTTGGCACCCAGAAACCATCAGTCCTAAGATTTATCCTATGCATTCTCTGAAAATTCGTATATCACGTGTACCGCCCTGCTCTGGGGCAGGGGAGTGATCAGATGACAGCGATGAGTAAGAATGTGGCCCTTTCCTTCTCAGCTTTGATAGGCTGTGCTAGCCCTCTGTTCTGGTTTTTCTCGAAGGTTAGGGACAGAGCAGATGATCCACTAATCCCAGCGAGGGTCCAGCAGGCATGCCTCCGCTTACTCTAACTTTTCCACGGCTTGTTTCGGTTCTAACACGCCCCCAAGTGGCTTCAGATGGCGAGCCGGTTCAGATGGCTCTGGGTTGTGAAGAAATGGCGCCCCCTACTGGCTAATCCTTGGTCTTGCGGCAGCTCAGTGCTCTTCCCAGAATCTTCTCTCTCGTTCTTTTTTTCCCCCCATATATTGATGTATGTATGTATGTATTCCTTTGGCTGTGCCAGGTCTTAATTGCAGCAGGCAGGATCTTTAGTTGCCTCATGTGAACTCCGTGGTCAGGGAACGAAGATCCCAAAAGCTGTGTGACAGCTAAAATAAATAAATCCGATGGGAAGTTGTGGAGGCTCTATTTTTTTGTTTTTTGCTGCCACGCAGCAGTCCGTGGGGTCGCTAAGAGTCGGACACGACTGAGCGACTTCACTTTCACTTTTCACTTTCATGCATTGGAGAAGGAAATGGCAACCCACTCCAGTGTTCTTGCCTGGAGAATCCCAGGGATGGGGGAGCCTGGTGGGCTGCCGTCTATGGGGTCACACAGAGTCGGACACGACTAAAGTGACTTAGCAGCAGCAGCAGCAGCAGCTTGCAAATTCTTCGGTCCTGACCAGGGATCGAACCCAGGCCCCAGCCGTGACAGCGCAGAATTCTGAGCACCAGATTGCCAGGGAATTCCCTCTATTAATATTTAAGAACAAGAACCTGGGTTCCGCAGACCATCCCAGCAGGGGCCTGTGGATAGAATTTAAGGGTGAGAGTCCATGAACTTGGATGGGAAAAAATTATGTCTCGGTTTTCACTATCCTCTCACTGAAAACGTAGCATTTCCTTCCGGTGTTCATAAAGGGAGCGGAGCACAGTAGTATTGGGAGGGCTTGGACTTTGTCACCTATAGAATGCACAGATATTTCCATATTCTATTACAGTTGTTGCAGATCTTTTAAAATATAATTTTTAATCCTGGTTTTGAAATTACAGTAGTCATTCAGCTTGTTGCTTGCTCCTATTTAATGGGTTAACAAAGAAGCCCATTGATTACTGTTTATCACAGTCAAAAATATATTTGATGATTGTATTTTAATATAAGTGATTCGCTTTGAAGTTCTATATATTTTACGTTGCACATTTTTTTTTAGTTCTGAGAAGGGTGTTAGGTTTTGGCAGATGTTGAAGCATTCAAAGCACAAAAGTGTAGAAAAAAATTTGGTAGGGGACTTGCCAGAAAAAAATTTGCCAGACTTCGCTGGCAGTCTAGTGGTTAGGACTCTGTGCTTCCATTGCAGAGGTCATCAGTTCGATCCCTGATCAGGAAATTAAGAACCTGAAAGCTGTGACACTCGGCCAAAAAAAAGATACGAAAAAATTTTTGGTAGGACTTATGGATAGACTGGATGGATAAAGGAGGGAGAAATCAGAGCTGATCCCCCAGTTTGTGGTCTGAGTAACGGTGGGTGGGGGAATGGTTAAGATTCTCATGCAAGTCCTCACTGTGAGACCCACGCAAATTGCAACGCATTTCCCTTTCTTTTCCCTCTCCCTGCTGATTCAGAAAGAAATCTGCAGACCTCTTTTTCAGCCTTCTGGAGATAAAGGGGGATTTCTCCTGAGAGTCACACTCCCAGAGAGACAGGAGTTAGAAAATATTTTTATTCTTATTCTTATTTATTTATTTTAATCAATAAGCTGAGAGTTATATGAAATCAGAACAATACTGCTAACAAGATTATTTCTGGCCTTACTTTTTGGATTCAATTCCATGGGCACTTAACGGGGCTTTCCAGGCTCTACTAAGGGTGAGGTGATGTTTAGTTGCTCAGTCGTGTCCAACTCTTTGCGAGCCCATGGATTGTAGTCCGCCAGGTTCCTCTGTCCCAGGGATTTCCCAGGCAAGAATACTGGAGGAGGTTGCCATTTCCTTCTCCAGCAGATCTTCCTGAACCAGGGATCGAATCCAGGTCTCCTACATTCCAGGCGGATTCTTTACTGCTGAGCCACCGGGCCTTTTAAGGAAAAGAGGACAGGGAGTTCTCTGGTGTCCCAGTGGCTAGGCTTCCAGGCTTTCACTTCCTTGAGCCTGGGTTCGTTCCCTGGTTGGGGAACTGAGATCCCATGAGCCACACAGCGTGGCCGAAACAATAATAAATAAATATAAAATGAAAACTACTGAGAAGTACACAGATCGTAAGTATACAGCTCAGTGAGACTCACAAACCGAGCACACCCATTTAACAGGCGCCCAGATCAAGAAACTGAATATGGCCAGGCCTCTAGAAGCCCCTGAGGATCCCTTTTGGTCTGTGAAAGTGTTAGTGGCTCAGTTGTGTTCAACTCTTTGTGATCCCATGGACTGTAGACTGTCAGGCTCCTCTGCCCATCAGATTCTCCAGGCAAGAATACTGGAGTTGGGTGCCATTCCCTTCTCCAGGGGATCTTCCTGACCCAGGGATCAAACCTGGGTCTCCTGCACTGCAGGCAGATTCTATATGCTCTGAGCCACACATGCAAATGGAACTTAAAAATCCAGGTGTAGCCAAGGTTGGTTCCTCCTGAGGGCTGGAGAAAAGGATCTGCTCCAGGCCTCTCTGCTTGGCTTGCAGATGACCGCCTTCTCCCTGCATCTCTTCATGTCATCTTCCCTCTGTCCATGTTTGTCTCTGTCTGCAAATTTCCCCAGATTATATGGATACTAGTCATATTGGATCAGTGCCCACCCTAATGACCTCACATTAACATGATCATCTGCAAAGACTCTATTTCCAAATAACATCACCCTCTGGGCTTCTGGGGAGGTTAGGATTCCAACCTGTCTTTTTTGGGGGGGTAAAGAGGGAATGACACAATTCAACTCATAACAATGCCAAAGAGTTTTCCTAAGTGATTGTGCCAGTTTAATCAGCCACTTGTTCAGTCGCTAGGATGTATCCAGCTCTTTGCAACTCCATGGACTGCATGCAGCACGCCAGGCTTCCCTGTCCTTCTCTATCTCCTGGAGCTTGCTCAAGCTCATGTCTACTGAGTTGGTGATGCCATCCAACCAATCCAACCATCTCATCCTCTGTTGAGCCCCCTTCTCGTGCCTTCAAGCTTTCCCAGCATCAGGGTCTTTTCTAATGAGTCAACTCTTCACATCAGGTGGCCAAAGCTTCAGCTTCAGCACCAGTCCTTCCAATCAATATTCAGGGTTGATTGCCTTTAGAATTGACTGGTTTGATCTCCTTGGAGTCCAAGGGACTCTCAAGAGTCTGGTCACTAGGGGCTGGAGTATTTTAAAGCTAATTCCAGACATGATATCATATGCTCCGGGAGTGTTTTAAAAGGAAGGAAGACTCGGTCTGATTTACATTTTTAAGCGATTCTATCTGTTCTGTGGGAATATAAGACAAGGCAAATATTCCCATCAAGAAAGAAAAGGTAAATAAAGACTAAGCTCTCCTGTGATGACACATGTAGCATGCTCAGGCCTCCCCGGTGCCCTCAGCTCAGGGATGTGTCCAGCAACCCGCACTCCATCCTTGACGATTGGTGCCAGCCTGCCCTGTGGAGCACCACTTGGGGTTTGGAGGATGCTGAGGGAGGAATCGGGCCAGGACTCAGGCTGTCTTTCTGTCTGCCCTCCCTGCCAGGACATCCAGCAGCTCCTCCAGCTCCAGCAGCTGGTGCTTGTGCCAGGCCACCACCTCCAGCCACCTGCTCAGTTCCTGCTGCCGCAGGCCCAGCAGAGTCAGCCAGGTAAGACCCCCTACCCTGGACGGCCTCCCCCGACACCTCCACACGACTCCCACTGCCCCCCCTCACCCCGTGTGGTCCCTCTCATCTCCCCAGGCCTGCTACCGACGCCAAATCTATTCCAGCTACCTCAGCAAACCCAGGGAGCTCTTCTGACCTCCCAGCCCCGGGCAGGGCTGCCCACACAGGTAAGCGGTCTACTGAGTACTTCAGGGTGTGGGTGAAAGGTGTGAAGTTGGAGGAGTAAGGGTCTGCTTCCTGTTTGGCCCACCCGCAGCCACAGGGGCCAAGATGGGGATTGGGAGCCCCAGGGCCCAGCGCTGTTCTGCCACTGATTTGCTGTGGGACCCTAGGCAAGCTGCTCTCTGTCTGAGTTGGTTTGCTCCTCCACAGAATGAGGGAAGTCAGCCAGACCAGTGGCTCTTAACCCTTGCAGGCACATGGGTTCCTTGGAGAATCTGATGGAAGATTTGAGTCTGACCTCCCACTGCCCCAAAAAGGCACAAGTGCACAAAACAAAATTTCAGGGGGTTCAGCCTTTAGATCACAAATGCTTCAGATCTCCTCCAGCACTCCAAGTAGGGTGGGTGGGGGGTTCCCTGAGGAAGGCGTCTGTTGGTTCATGTCCCCTTTCCAGACCAGAGACTGCAAATGGTGGTCCACACTCCCTGAAAAATTGAGTTAGTTGTCAACAAAATTCCCAGATTCCCAGCTTCTTTTGACAAAGCAGAAGCTATGGGAAGGCTGGATCTGCATTCAGAGGGTATGAGCACAGGCCCCTTCCTGCATGGTGTGAGCTCTCCAGGCTGTCTCATCCCCAAGGCCTTCCTTTTAGTTTGCTGCCTGCCTTCTAAACTTTGATCATGCGTGTGTGCTTAGTTGCTTCCGCCGTGTCTGACTCTGTGCGCTGCTATGAACTATAGCCTGCCAGGCTCCTCCGTCCATGGGTTCTCTAGGCAAGAATACTGGAGTAGATTGCCATGCCCTCCTCCAGGGGATCTTCCCCACTCAGGGATAGAACTCCCCGCATCTCCTGTGTCTTTTGCATCACAGGCAGATTCTTTGACGCTGAGCCACCCGGGAAGCCCCCAGCTTTGATAATACTCTTTCATAATTACAATTTCAAAGTTCCCTCCTACCTATTTTTCCTCCTACCTATTTTTCATAACAGCCCTTTCAAAAAATATATAAACTATTTCAGAAAACCTGAAAAGTTTAGATGCTAATACAGGGCTTGGCTACAATACTAGAATGCAAAATGCTCAGAAAATCAAGTTGGTCTTGTCTTAACCTGAATTCAGGCAATGTGTGACTTTATCCCTCTTGTGTGATGTTCACCCTTAACTGACAGCTGTTGATATGTCTGAATATAGGGTAATGCCTTGACCCTAATTAGAGGAGAGTTTACATTATCTGTGATATATGCCCCATGCAGGCTTTGTAAAACCTGCAAAATTTCTGAATTCTAAAACCCATCTGGCCCTGAGGTTTTTGGATAATGGATCAAGGACTTGTGTGTCCAACATCCCTGCACCCATCACCTGTTTAGATGTTTCATTTTTAGGGAAATGAAGCATTCCAGAGAGAACTGCTGCTTCCTTGTAAATTTCCCTAGTGTCCCTCCCTATTTTTTAAAAAAAATTTTTACTTTATTTGCAGCCTGGTCATTTTTAACCTGATTCTCCCAACAACCCCGTGGGGTAGGTAGAGTAGCCATGATTGTTCCCATTCCGCGGAGGGCGAAACTGAGGCCCAGGGAGATTAAGAAATTTCCCTGAGTCCCCAGCAACTGGATAGCAGAGCCAGTCCTTGATTTCCTGCCTGAAAGGAGGCTAAAACCGTGAACCCCCATGGAAAGAGCCTTTGGTGGAAGGAGATGGCTGCTCCTTATGGGAGTCTGCAGGCCAGGAGGGAATGTGCAGAGAATTTCGGGCAGTGAGAGCGCCCTTGTGGGGCAGCAGAGGTCAGCTTGATTGGCCATGAGTGGGGAGGAGCCACCTGGGGGCGGGTGGAGGGGAGTCTGCAGGGAGAGTCTGGATGGCAGGGAGGGAGGGAGGGGGACCGAGCAGCCAAGGTTGAGCCCCATCTTGGTCCTCGGCTCTGCATCCCACCCACCTGCCCACCCTGCCAGGCTGTGACCCGCCCCACGCTGCCCGACCCGCACCTCTCACACCCGCAGCCCCCCAAATGCTTGGAGCCACCATCCCATCCCGAGGAGCCCAGTGATCTGGAGGAGCTGGAGCAGTTCGCTCGCACCTTCAAGCAACGCCGCATCAAGCTGGGTTTCACACAGGTCTGAGGCCGCCCACCAGGACAGGCGGTGGGCGTGGGGTGACAGGGCGGCGGGACCCTCTGGTGGCGGGAGGGGTGGGGCCTCGTTATCTGGTAGGCGGAGTAGTGGGCGTGGCCAGATGGTGGGCAGGGTGAGGGGTGGGGAGCATAGGCGTCTAGTAGGCGGGTTGAAGCGGGTAGAATCATCTAATGGGCGGGGTTGGGGCGGGGTTAGATGCTGGGCGGGGCTGAGCCTTCTGCCCAGCCCTGACCTCCGTCCCCTCTCTGCCCTCTCGGCCCAGGGTGACGTGGGCCTGGCCATGGGCAAGCTCTATGGCAACGACTTCAGCCAGACGACCATTTCCCGCTTCGAGGCCCTCAATCTGAGCTTCAAGAACATGTGCAAACTCAAGCCCCTCCTGGAGAAGTGGCTCAATGACGCAGGTGGGACTTGGGCTGGGGTTCCCGCGCGGGCGGCGGGCCGGGGGAGGGCGCCCTCTCACGCCCCCATCTCCTCCCGGACACAGAGACTATGTCTGTGGACTCAAGCCTGCCCAGCCCCAACCAGCTGAGCAGCCCCAGCCTGGGTTTCGACGGGCTCCCCGGCCGGAGACGCAAGAAGAGGACCAGCATCGAGACAAACGTCCGCTTCGCCTTAGAGAAGAGTTTTCTAGCGGTGAGGTCCCACCCCCGGGGCGGCCCCGAGGGGCTGGCGGGAGGTGCGCCCGGGGCTGACCAGCCCTCTGTCCGCAGAACCAGAAGCCTACCTCAGAGGAGATCCTGCTGATCGCAGAGCAGCTGCACATGGAGAAGGAAGTAATCCGCGTCTGGTTCTGCAACCGGCGCCAGAAGGAGAAACGCATCAACCCCTGCAGCGCGGCCCCCATGCTGCCCAGCCCGGGCAAGCCGGCCAGCTACAGCCCCCACCTGGTACCAAGAGCCCCGCGCGGGGAGGAGGGGTCTCCAAGCCCTGGCACACCCTCAGCCCTTGGCTGGCACCTCGTGTGAAGCACAACCTACCTGGTTGTCCACAGAATGGGCGGAGGCAGGGAGAGCCACCCTTTGGGACAGGCTGTCACATGGGTGGAGCAGAGTCACACAGCACACACTGTTCTGACGGAGATCCAGGCACCACCAGCACACGGTGGTGTGGCCACACACAGAACTGCCCCAAGGTGCAGCCACACGGGGACGACCCAAGGTAGAGATTCCCCCTCACACAGATTGACAGCCACTCAGACCCTGGCAGGGGCGTCAGTACAGCCCTGCTTGTGCATGAGACATCCCTTTTTCCCACCTAGGATGTGACACTACAGAGGGACGAGGGGCCCAGAGGAGCCCCCCACCCGGGGATGTGAAGGAATGAGGGACCATCTGAGCTGAGTCATGAGGACAAGAGACAGTGAGCCAGCCACGTGATGGACAGGCACAGGGACTATGTGCACAAAGGCCTAGAAGCCAGAGTGCGCTGAGCCCAGTTCGACGAACTCCAGTGCAATTTAGTGTGGTTAGAGCTGGAATGTTTATGAATGAGTGTGGGGGAGGGGTGGAGAATAGGCAAGGGCCAGATACCAAGTCCAGTGCTGAAAGAGCTTTAACCTGAACCACAGGCGGTGAAGCACTCAGGATGAGTTTGGAGCCTGAGAGGGACTGGCTCACATTTACAGTGAGGCTTCTGGGATTAGGATGAGACTGGAGGCAGGGAGGCTAAGAAGGAGACTGGTGAATGGTCCCCCCAAAATCAAGCAATATAACATCTCAACACTGCGGTGCAGAGATACACCTTATGCTCCTAACCACCCGCACCCCACCACGTGCATGTGCGGAGACACACATACTTCAGACCTGCAGTGGGACAGCGTCGGAGGAGAGGCAGGGAATGACTGCCTCCTGTCAGGGGCCTAGGATCATCTAGGGCAAATGTGGCGAAAGCTGATGGAAAGCCCCTGGCATGATAGAAACACAGCCTTGCAACCACAGCCCCTTTCCCCACCCTGGAGGCACAGGTGCAGGGGTAGGACCCACAGGAAGCACTGGGGAGCTGCTGGAAGATGGTGCCTTCTCTCCTCTCTCCCCAGGTCACACCACAAGGGGGCGCCGGGACCCTGCCATTGTCCCAAGCTTCCAGCAGTCTGAGCACAACAGGTCAGAGCGGGCAGTGGGCAGTGACAGGGTGCTGGGAGAACGCAGGGCAGGCTCGAGCCTGAGGTCCTCAAGCCCATGGTGTCTCAGGGCATTTATGGGCCTCGAGACTGAGCCTGGAGGTGGGGGATGGGGAAGAGGACAGACTCACCCCTACCTGCCAGAGCAGCTCAGGCTTCATCTGCTCCATAATTTCATACGAGAAAAGCAGGAGGCTGATAAAGGTGATGTGTCTGGGTTCTGTTTCTGGCATTTATAAACTGTGAACTCCAGAAGTAACTTTACCTCTCTGAGTCTCAGTTATAAAATGATTGCGAGTGTATCACATATACTGAAGCTACATCCATGAATATAGACATACAAAAGTGTGTATGCACATATGCACATACACACTTTTGTACCCAAAGCCCTCCTTTGTTCCTTCCTGAGGCGCGTGCGTACTAAGTTGCTTTAGTTGTGTCCAACTCTGTGTGACCTCATGGACTGTAGCCCGCCAGGTTCCTCTGTCCATGGGATTTCCCAGGCAAGAATACTGGAGTGGGTTGCCCTGCCCTCCTCCAAGGGATCTTCCCGACCCAGAGAACGAACCGGCGTCTCTTAGGTCTCCTGCATTGGCAGGTGGGTTCCTCGCTGCTAGCGCCACCTGGGAAGCCCCCTTCCTGGGGGTAGGGCATGTGTAACACCATATATAAAAATAATATAAAAACAAACAGCAAATTGCACCCCCTCAGGTTAAGAAATAGTAAGTGGAAGTTTATAAAGTAGTAAGGGTGTACCTGGTTCTAGGTCTAAACTCTTTATAATGAGTGTTGACTTCACACCCATTTTATTAGACTCTGTTATCTTCCCCATTTTCCAGATGAGGGAACTGAAGGCCAGAGAGGTGAAGGTACTCACCCAAGGGCACAGCTGCCATATTGCAAAGCTGGGAATTGTCCCGGGTGTCTGACCTGAGTGTGGGCTCTGTGCGCTCAGCCTCAGCTGCAACCCCCTTCCTGGCCCCTAGAGGGAGCCATAGGGGTCTGTCCTCTGGGCACCCCTGGCTCTTTGTACAAAGGGGCCCAGAGGTGAGATTCAGGGCTGGATAAGCAGGGTGTGAGCGCACTCTGGGCTCAGGGCAGAGGCCCAGTGGGTGGCTGCCGCTTGTGCTGGGATTACTGTCACTGTGGCAGAGGCTGTGGGACAAAAGGGCAGGAGGCCTAAATGTGTTCTGACTGAGGTTGCGGGACTGGGTAGGCATCGACCTCAGTGGAGGACAAGTGGAAGCTGAAGTCTCCATCTCTTTGTCTCTCTCTGGCAGTTACTACCTTATCCTCAGCTGTGGGGACACTCCACCCCAGCCGGACAGCTGGAGGGGGTGGGGCCGGGGGCGGGGCCGCGCCCCCCTCAATTCCATCCCCTCTGTCACCCCCCCACCCCCGGCCACCACCAACAGCACAAATCCCAGCCCTCAAGGCAGCCACTCGGCCATCGGTTTGTCGGGCCTGAGCCCCAGCACGGGGTAAGTGGGCATCAGCAGGCAGGAGGCTGTGGGGGAGAAGCAGGGTCGCTGCTGCTTCCAGGGTGGGGAGCTGCACCCCCGATCCTGCGGGAGGGTCTCTGCCCCGCTAATGCCTCTGCTTTGCCTCTTGCAGAAGCACAATGGTGGGGTTGAGCTCCGGGCTGAGTCCAGCCCTCATGAGCAACAACCCTTTGGCCACTATCCAAGGTGCGTGCTGCCTTAGGTCACCCCCACACTCACCAGCCCCGTCCCCCGGGGCCTGGAGCCCCCCCTTTGCTGCTCCAACCATGCCATCCTGCTCTTGCTCACTGCATCGCTCATCTCTTCATACCCATCTCACCTCTGGGGAAGGTGTGAGGGGTGCTGATGGGGTCCGTGGGTCGGATGGGAGGACAGAGGGCACTGCGGGCCGGATGCTGGAAGGCACGCCCAGCCCAGCCTCTCTCTCTCTCCCTCCCAGCCCTGGCCTCTGGTGGAACCCTGCCCCTTACCAGCCTTGACAGCAGTGGGAACCTGGTGCTGGGGGCGGCTGGCACAGCCCCAGGGAGCCCGGGCCTGGTGACCTCACCACTCTTCTTGAACCACGCTGGGCTGCCCCTGCTCAGCGCCCCGCCTGGCGTGGGCCTGGTCTCGGCAGCCGCTGCGGCCGTGGCGGCCTCCATCTCCAGCAAGTCTCCTGGCCTCTCCTCGTCCTCTTCCTCGTCCTCCTCCTCGTCCTCCTCTACCTGCAGTGAGACGGCAGCACAGACCCCTGGAGGCCCAGGGGGACCCGAGGTAGGGTCCAAGCCCGAGTGAGGGCCCTCCATGCCTCCCCTCCGACTCCTCTGACCCACCACCCCCAGCTCTGCCCCCCGCCTGGGAAGCAGGCGAGGAGGCCAGCCGTGGGGGCACCAAGGGTCCTCGGAGCAGGAGTGACAAGGGAGGAAAGACCAAAAAATAAAAAAATAAAAAACAAAAGACCAACCAACAAACCAAAAAGAAAAAAGAAATCAACCAACAGAAAAAAGAAAACCAAAAATAATCACAAAGAAACCAGCTGCCCCAAAGGAACCAGAGGTGAAAAACAAACAAACATTCAAAACAAAAACCAAAAAACAAAAAATTCCTCACCAAACCGAACAAACCAAATACCAGTCTGGAGCCAGACCTCAACGTGCTCACCCTCACTGCTATGACACCAAATAAGCACCCAGCCAGGGGCAGAGCGGCCTCAGTAGGGCGGACCTTACACGACCCCTGGCTGTAGGGCCAGGGCTCCCCCCTGGGGGGGCAGTGGCCAGAGAAGGAAGAAGAGAATGTGCCAGCCTCCCAGCCTGTACCCCCGGCCCTGGGCCAGCCAGGACAGGGCACGGCCTGTGGTGGGGGGGGTGGGCTCAGAACCACCCACCAAATACTCTTTTCCAGAAGGTGAAAGAGAAAGGGCGTGAACAAACTTACACCAAATATTCAGTAGCTTCATCCAAAGGATGTACAGAATTTTTAGCGTTGTGCTCGACAGAATGTGTTCCTGTCATGTGTCCCCCCCTGCCCGCCCCCAGCTCTCCCTGCCCTGGCAGGGGGTTCCACCCCAACCTCTTCCCTCCCCCACCCAGGGGAGAGTTCCAGGCAAGGCCTGGGATGACTTTTCAGCCCTTTTACCTCCCCCGCCCTTTCCCTTTGAAGGATGGGCTGGGCCATTTTGCCAAGCTCTAGCTCTCACCTGTTCCCCCTACCCCTCCCCACCCTGCCCACCCTTCACCCTCCTCTGTTCTGGAACCTCCCACTATCCCTGGTCCAAGGGAAGGAGGAAGTTTCAGGCAAGAGAGGAGAAGGTGAGGGCGTTGAAGTTGTCTTTTTTTCCATCCTCGTCTGTCAGTTTCCCTTAAAGAAAAAAAAAATTCATATTCCAGTGCCTATCCGTGGGATCCTTCACGTTCTTTGACATTTTTGACCAGAAACCAAAAAGAGAACTCACCTCGCTCCTCCCGCCCTCTGCCCCTCTGATCCTGGCAGATGCCTCTCCCTCCCCCTCCACCCCACACGCACACATTCACGCACCCCAGTGGTGGGGTTCCTCCAGATGGCATCCCCATCAGGGTCGGTGTGGCAGGGACAGTGCCATGGCCCGTGGTCTCCATCCAAGTGGGCATTGTGGTGACCACCACTCCCATGAGACCTCCCTCGAGTCTTGGCTGGACCCCATGTTTGCCCAGCCCCGGACGCATCTCGACGTAAGAGGAGAGACGCTGCTGGGAGCCACGTTGCCCTCCTGCTACTGGGGAGGCCTACAAAGTTTTGAACCAAAAAAAACCAAACCAAACAAACAATAAATTAAAACTAGGAAAAAAGAAAGAATTTATAGATATATATATATTTAAGGGAAAGAAGACAAGGACTCTTCAACGAATAAGAAGGAGCCGCGAGGTGGAGCCAGGCCCCTGCACCAGTGGTCCAGGCCTTTGGTCCCCGAGGCGGATGGAAGGATGGATGCTTCTTTCTCTTCACAAATACCTCATGGACGTCGTCTTCGGGAAAGCTGGAGGGGCGGCTGGGGCCGGGCCTGTCCCTCAGCCAGGGCGGATGGAAGCGGGTGGGCAGGGCTGAGAGAGGGTGTCAGGGACGGGGGTGAAGAGCCCCAAACTCCCCGCCCCCCCCCAATCAACTGAAAAAGCTTTAAAAAAACAAAACAGGAAAAAAGAAGTGAGAAAGCAAAAAAGAATGGACGAAGGAAAACTAACAAACTTCTGGGTGGTTTGATTCCTCCTCTTGAGTTCTTCTGTTCTCTTCGGTCTGTCCTTTCCCCCCTCTCCTTTCTCTCAGCTGTCCCTCTCTCTTCCTCCCCTCCTCTCTCACCTCTCTCCATCTCCCTGTTTCTCTGTGTCTCTCCTCAAACCAAAGTGTTGCTGTGAAGGACGCGAGCCATTGAAATCAGAGTGGCCCCCGCCCCTGGCTGGGCAGGCGCAGAGGGAGGGGAGAGCCCCAGGAGACTGGCGGGGCTGCCGGACACTCCCAGGAGAGGCAGACGGAGCCTCGGATGCCACCCTGGGCCCCGAGGCCTCAGCGTTCCCACTTTCTTTGTTGTCTCCCTTCTCCCACCTGGGAAATGAAACTTTCGGGCTGGGCCACGGAGGCAGCAGACTCGGCTGTTTCAGGGGTCTCGGGGTGCCTTGTCTGGGAAGTGGTGGAGCGGTTGCCCCTCCCACCCTGGCACCGATGGGGCCTGGCATGCCGTCGACCCATCCTTGCCAGAATGTAAGCGTCTCATTTGAACCGACTCCCCGCCCTTACCCTACTTCTGATTTTGTCCATTTTTATTTCCTGAAGAGAAAGGACTGGCTAGCGGGCCTGGGCCCTAGCCCAAGGGTTGAGACGGGGCCAAGGGCTCCTGAACGGATAGGAAGGACGTTTGAGCAGAGCCAAGTGAAAGGAATTGCAACCAAAAACCCCTCCGAGAAGACAGGCAGCATGGAAGGCATGGTGGAGATGACTCAATAAACTATGATTCTAGACCAAAAAATAGAAAGAAAAAAAAAAAAAAAAAAGAAAAAAAGGGAAAAAAAAAGGGGAAAAAAAAAGGAAAGAAAATCAGGACTCACCACCACCCACTTCATCCTGCTTCCTCCCCATCAAGTCCTGCCTCCCGGACTGCTCCTCCACCCCAGTAAGAAGCGGGCAGAGAGAAGAGGAGGAAGCAGGGGGCAGGGATGGGCCGATGCCCTGACACTGGTGGAGGGACCCCCGTGCAGCCAGGGTGGTGGGGACCCTCCCCATCCAACCCCCATTATCTGGGAAAAGAAAAAACAAGAGAAAAAGAAAATTCCTGGGAGGGGGAAAAAATAACCAAATCCCAAGCTTTAACTACAGCTGTGAAACCAAATATTGGGAAGGGGGTGGGAGGGAGGGAGGGGCAAGTGTGCCCCAGGTCTCCCCCCTGGGCCCCCTCCCCCGAGGACTCGAGATAAGGCACCAAATACCTCATAGAACTTTAATGTTAAAAAATGGAAACCAAATATCGTTGGCTGGGGGCCAGCCAGGGCAAGGGGCTGGGGGGGCTGAGGGAGCCAGGGTTAGGAAGGTGATGGGGGAATTCATGCCCCCCACCTCCCTCTGCCCCTTCCACTCCAGCCTCCCCCTTCTCGACTCCGGGAAACAAAACTATCTCATCGTTTTTATTTTGTGGTCTGTACAGAGCCTGTGTCCGTGTGTCTGTGTGCGAGCGAGAGAGTTGGGGGGCTGGGGAACTTTATATGGGGTTGGGGAAGGAGACCCCAGGCCAGGTTCTGGGCGAGGGGAGATGTCTGAGGTGGGGGGCCAGTGGCCTGGGCTAGGAAGAAGGATGAGTGGACTGGAGAAAGTGGGAGCCCTCTGAATTTCTCCTCCCCAACCTGACCTCCTTACTCAAGGGAGGGACAGAGACTGGGTCTACCTAACGGTGGGCCTTTTAATTGTGCCAAAAAAAAAAACTTGCCAGTAACTAAAACACCTCTCTCTGGCCTCTTCTGGGAGGGTGGGGGCTGGGAGTGGGAGGAAAGTCTTGGGGAGGGGAGGCGGGTGGGGTCAGTGGCGCTGAAGAACCGAGGCTCTGTATGACCTGGGGCTACGACCAGGAGGTGGGTAAGGCTCTGAGTTTCCCGCAGGTCTCCTCCCTAGGGAAGGCCAAGAGAGGCTCTCCAAGCCCTGCACCCTGGGAAGATGGGGTAAGGAACTAGCCATGTGGTGAGGGCACCTCTTGACCTGGCTAGATCTCCTCCCCCTGCCCCCCAAACTCCAGGGTGCCTCTCTCCCTTTAGCCCAGGGTAGGGAGAACTGAGTGAGAGAGAGAGTGAGACGGACTGAGCAAGACTGAGACACGCGGGCTCCCACTGGCCTCTGAGTGGGAAAGGCAAGTGCGAGAGATAAAGGCCTCCAAGAGAAAAAAAGAAACAAACCAAAGATTTAACCATTTAAAAAAAAAACCCACAGACAACTCCGCTACCTTTTTATACGTTGGAAAAAAAAGTGAAAAAAATTAAAAAATAAAAATAAAAAAAAATACACAAAAACTCCAAGCCGCAGTTCCTTCATGCGGTTTGAACTTTGACCTCAGCAGTCTCCAAAGCAAGATGACGATGAGAAAGGGGAACAAAAGAAAGAAAAAATAATGTATATTTTTAAGTATTTGTCCTTGAGATGTTACCTCCTTGTTAAACAAACACAAAAAGGAGAGAAAAATCCAGAGAGAAGCGTTGCTGGGACGGAGACAACTATTTACTATGTCTGTGACCCCTCCCCTCTGCCTCCCCTTCCTCTCCTTTCCTCTGCCCCTGCTGTCCCTCCCCCGACCTGTCCCCCCAAGCCCAGGGGCTCAGTATTTATTTATTTATATGATTGCAGGGTGACTGGGGGCCTCTCTTGGCAACTTGCGGAGAGGCCCTTTGGATCATGGTAGGGTGGGGAAGGGGCAAGGAGTCTGGAGAAAAGCAGGAGCCTCGTCTTTGGTCAGTTCCTGTCTGCTGGCTCCTTTCTGGCTTCTCATGTCACTGCTGCCACCTTCACCTCCCAAATCCAAGGCTGTTTCACGAGGGCAAGGTGACCACCCCACCTTGTGAAGATGAAACTGGTTCAGCCCTTTCTGGGGTGGGTGTCTCTCCCCTTTGAAAGACCAGGTTCGAGTGGGGAGGGGAAGAGTGGCTAGTAGTGGGCAAGGGAGACCAAGGAGTCTCATCCAGACACGGAGCAGACCCTGGAGGAGGCCTGTGTCTCCTCCATCCTCACCAAGTTAGCCCCCCTTTCAGTTCTGTTTGTCCCATGTAGCCCCTCCCCTTCCACCCTGGACCCCCCTCCCTGTCTCTTCTCGTGGTAGCGGGTTAGCGTTTCAGTGTTCTTAACTCCAATCTGCTTGTTCATTGTACAATGTGCTTCTTTTAAGGCCCCATTTTTGTAACTTGAGTGTGTCATTCATCTGAACAACATCAAAAAATAAAAAATGAAAAACTGTACAGAGAGAAACACTGCCTGCTCTCCTTGGTCTCCTATCTTGGGAAAGGTGGTGGGGAAGTCAGGGTGTGGGGTGGGCGTGTGTGTGCCTGGGAGGGGAAGGCTTTACTTCTGTTGAATGTTCAGAAGGAAGGCCTGAGCAATTTTTTTTCACCAATTAAAAAAACAAGTCTGGAATCTTAGAATGAATTCAAATTCCTGAATTTAAATCATTTCTTGGAGAAGGAAATGGCAACCCACTCCAGTATTCTTGCCTGGAAAATCCCATGGATGGAGGAGCCTGGTAGACTATAGTCCATGGGGTCACAAAGAATTGGACACGACTGAGCGAATTCAATTATCTTTCAATAAACTAAGCTTTTAAAAAATAAATAAATAAATCTCATTTCTGGGGACCTCCCTTGCAATCCAGTGGTTAAGATTCTGTGTTTCAACTGCAGGGTGCTTGGGTTTGATCCCTCATTGGGGAACTAAGATCCCACATGCCTGTGTGACACAAAAAGAAATAAATCTCTTATGCCGTTTTATAGATATGTGACCTTCAGTGTGTGAGCTTCAATGTCGGCATCTATTACACAGGGACAATATGTAGCCTGTGGTGGTGGTAAGGATTCAAGATGATCTCCAGCAGACAGAGTTCAATAAATGAGTACTATGAGGAAATCAGGAAGCCAGAGAGCAGTTCCCTACTTCCATCCACAGAGGACTTAAGAGACCATTTAAAAAGAGTTGACTTTGAAGTTGTCTGGTGATACAAGATACACATCTGACTTCTTTTGTAGAATGACATTAGCGCGCTCACTCAAATTTTTGTGCTTGTCATTCGGCAGGAACGACTTGTTTCACACACCAGACCATGGGCTGATCCCTAAGATCTCACCGCTGAAAATCATCAGTGGGTCGTCTCACTGTCGTCAGGTCTTCCTGTCATCACTCCACCCTCTGATGTATGCCTGACACAGAGGTGCTGGGATTCCGCAAAATTCAATAGCGAGGGATAGGGGAACAGGAGAAAGGAAAAGAGTAGGAGAGGATTTGATCATTATGAAAGAGAGAAAGTATTAACACTTTGGGAATTCCCTGATGGTCCAGTGGTTAGGACTCTGCTCTGCGCTCCCACTGCAGGGAGGCACAGGTCCCATCCCTGGTAAGGGAACTAGAATCCCGCAGACAACATGGTGCAGCCAAAAATTAAGAATGACCAGCACTGCACTGTTTTGGCAAGACAGAAAAGTGCTTCTCCCAACTCTCAAGGCAAGTCAGCAGGGATGGGAGAGTGGCATGTTGGGCTGGAAAACAGGTCTTTTGTTCCAGTCCTCTGCCTGTAGGGGGATGCAGTCAGAGCCATATAGACCCGAAAGGACTCTGTCTCCCAGGCCAGTCTGTGACAATCAGAGATGGCACATGCAAGAGCACTCCAGAGCCGAACTTGGCGGCATCCACTTGCGGCCCCGTAAGTGTGCTCAACTGCTCCAAGCAGCACCCCCTGCACAGCCATACTTGGGCTCACACACCCTGAAGAACATGTTGTCACTGGACGACCACCATCCTGTTCCCTTGAGTGCTCTGCTGAAGCAGCTTCTACATCTAAAAAATCTAGCAACGCAAGGTTCTTTGTGGGGTCAAGTCACCACCACCAAAATTGCTGTGTTCAAAATGCAGATTCCTCGGTCTTGAGACAAGCTGCTGGATCCAAATCTCTGGGGAAATTCCCAAACATAAAGTTCAAGAGCCTTTGCCTGTCCAACTCAAACTCCAGCATCCAACAAGGGTTTGATTAGTGCATCTTCTTTAGGACCATGGTCCAACTGAAGACTCTGGAAGTTTCAGTAGGGTGAACAATGATTCTTGTTCATAAACACGTTTGTGCACATAAACTTTTCTCAAGAAGGGAGTCTTGAAAAGTTCTCACTAGGAGGCTCTAGAAAGGAACCACAATAGGTGACCCCTGCCCCTGGCATTGTCACAGAGCTTGCTTCTCTGCTGAAAGCATCTTTATTGTGGAGTCAACCAGAACCCTCAGGGTTTTTCCCTCCATTCATGTCCCTTGATTCAGCCTGATTTTTATCTGGTTTTGCAAAGAGAAATCCTCTAATTGTTCCAAGCATTTATTTGACATGACTTTCTCAATGTTACAGCTCTTCTTGAAAGCAAGCCATTTGAGAATGAATCTTGTGGATTAAGGGGCTCTGGAATGCTGGGCTAAGATGGTTCTAGTCCTTTCTGTAGGGTATAAGGTTACTAAAAGATGGAGCCCACGATCAACACGCTCTGGTCAAAAACAACAGCTTAACAGGTAAGTGCTGTTCTTCATTAGGAGCTTTCAAGATACCAAAGGGCTGAGGGCTTTACCTTTTTAAAAAGTGAGCCTAAACCTAAGCCCCAGTGCCCACAGAGGGCTACAGGATTGCTGAAGGGAGTCAATCAAGAGCAATGGAGAGGCTGAGGGGGCAGCTCTTAAGCCTCCCTTTCCACTGGTCTCAATGCAAAGAGCTCCCTTTACCTCTCATTCCCTAGGGTTCCAATAAGAATTCTAATAAAAAGATTGGGGTAACCCGGGGCAGGGGTTGCTGTTAAAGACTAGCATAGAAGCCAGGCACTTCCAGTCACACACTCACCATCTCTTCTCCACTACCCTCCCCCTCAAGGATGTAGAAGACAGCAGAATGTAGAGGGAAGCACACAGGTGATTAAGTCAAATGAAACTAAACTGAAATTCAAGCTCTGCCCTGTGCGGGTTGAATGACTTTGGGTAAGTCTCCTCACTACTTTTAACTTCAGATTCCTTTCCTACAAAATGTTCTAGTCACAGGACCAGGGTGAAGATTCCAAAAAATGTAGGCAAACATTTGAGACAAATTAGGCATTCAAACATCAGCCAGCCACCCCAACCACCTCTCCCGCCACAACAAGCAGCTGTTGGCTAACTCCAGGTGGGTGTCAGAGCACCTTCCTACCCCCAGAAACTGTTCATCTTCTCCAGCCCCACAGCTGGATCTTGTCCCAGAAGCCGCCTCCTCCACCACCCCTGAGATCATACCTTTCCAAGACATGCATTTGCCCTCAGGGGTCCACGGTGAGAACACCAGATGGCCTTGGAGGAGACCGTTCACATCAGGCCAGAGCAGGGGCGACAAGGTGGTAAGAACAACCTGAAGACTTTCCTAAAGGTTCCTGCCCCCCAGCAGAAACAGCTTCAAGTTTTTCCATGGGGCTTTGGGGACCTCTAGTGGTCAGAGAACCACACTGCCCCTACCTATGACCTGCTCCGAGAGCCGACGGACTCCTCTTAGGTTCTGGGTTCCCGTTTACTGAGCTCCACCGCTTGCCAGGCTCTGCTCTAGGCATGACAAGTCAGACCCAAGAACCTGGGGGATCACAGTTCCCAAGTTCCACCATCCCAGTCAGGCCAGACAAAAGCACATAAATGTCCAACTCAGTCTTTATTGACTGTTTTACCTTGGGGCCACCAGTGCTAACAGGTGTGGGGGGGCCCACCTTTATTCATGTCAAGGACCCTAGAGCACCCCCCTCAAAAGACAATAAACCCAGTTACAGAACTTACATGGCAGTTGGGAGGACTGGAAAGGGGCACAGTATGTACAGAGACCTAAGGGGATGGTGGAGGTTCTTCAGCAACCGGGCCTGGTGGTGCTGAAGAGGGAAACGAGCTGCGGTCAGCCACTGATCTGGACCCCCTCAGCCTCGGCCAGAGGGTAGATCTCAATGGCCTCCACCAGGGGTAGAGCCTCCACTGCAGTCTCCATCACAGCCAGGCCCACAGCGGCTTCGGCCTCTGCCAGCTGCTGCCGCACAGCTGCCTGGTGCTGCTGCTGGTGGGTCTTGCGGTGCTTCCACAGGTTGGAGAAGGAGCGGTAGCTCTTGCCACAGTCAGGGCACGAGTAGGGCCGTTCGCCCGTGTGGATGCGGCGATGTTCTGCCAAGCGCATGGAGATGGCAAAGGCCTTACCACACACTTCACAGGCGAACGGCCGCTCACCAGTGTGCAGGCGGCGGTGGTCCTTCAGGTGGGTACTCTGACGGAAGGCCTTGCCACAGTCCGGGCATGGGTACGGCCGCTCACCGGTGTGGATGCGCCGGTGCACCTGCAGCGACGTCTCTGTGCTGAACAGCTTTTTGCACTCACTGCATTCCAGGCCACGACGTCGGGCGGGGGCCACAGGGGTGGCAGGGGCCGCGCTCCCGAGAGTTGTCGGGGAGGCAATGGGTGTGCGCGCAGCCCGCGGGGCTCGAGGGGCCGGGGGCTCCTTAGCCAGGACCTCCCCTGGCCCAGCCGCCGCATGGGCAGCCTCGTGCGCCTGCAGCCGAGCGGCTGAGCCCACTTTCTTGCCACACGTGCCACACTCGAAGCGCCGCGGGGCCTGGGCGGCCGCAGCTGCACAGCGGTGCTCCCGCAGCCGCAGCGAGGAGGGGAAGGCAGCGCCACAGGACGAGCAGCGGTGGGGCTGGCGCCCGGCGTGGGCCACCAGCTGGTGCACCTCCAGCAGCCGGCGCAGCAGGAAGGAGCGGGGGCACTCGCGACACTTGTAGGGGTACTCGCCCGTGTGATGGTAGCGGTGCATGAGCAGGCGGTAGGGCCGGTGAAAGCGCACCCCACACTCCTGGCAGCGGTACGGGAAGTGCTGGGCATGCACCAGACGGTGCTGCCTCAGCGTGGAGCTCTGGGTGAAGGCCTTGCCGCAGTCCCCACAGCGGTAGGGCCGCTCCCCTGTGTGTGTGAGGCGGTGGCGGGCCAGGTTGGCGGGTGAGTTGAAGGGCTTGGAGCAGTCTGGGCAGGGAAAGGGCCGCTCACCCGTGTGCGTGCGCAGGTGGTTACGCACGTGCGACTTCTTCTTGAACATCTTGCCGCAGATGCTACACTTATGGCGCCGTTCCAGCCGGTGCACAAAACGCTGGTGCCGGGTCAGCTGCAGCGCCTTGCCAAACTCGCGACTGCAGAGGAGGCAGCGGTAGGTGCCTGGGGCGGCGGGCTCGGCCGAGCTCTCCTCGGCCACAGGGGGCTCCGGGGCCTCCGGCTCTCCAGTCTCTGCTGGGGCTGGCTCAGGAAAGCCAAGGATGGGCTCCTCTGGGGGGACTGGTGTTGTGGGCAGAGGGACACCCCCAACCCCGTGGGTACGCCGGTGATAAAGGAATTTGGTGAGGTTGACAAAGGTCTTTCCACACGGACACGAATGCAGAGGATTGGGGGTGTGGGCTCGCCGGTGGGCCAGGAGGAGGGCCTCTGTGCCAAAGGCCAGGCCACAGTCCACACAAAGGAAATGAGACTCACTGCTGTGGTCTCCAAGGTGCTGGTCCAGACTGGAAGGGCTGGGGAACACACGACTGCACAGGGGGCACTTGAAGACACCCTCCCGGTGACTCCGCAGGTGCTGCTGCAGCTGGTGAGGTGAGAGAAAGAGCTGGTCACAGGCTGAGCAAAAGAGCTCCTGGGTGGCTGCCCCGCCTGGCTCTCCGCTGTTGTTCCTCCGCGCCCTGCGCCCCCGGCGATCACGCCCGAGGGCTTCCCCATTGCGTAGCTCATAACTGTGGTCAGAGGAGGGCACGGGCTCAGGCTGAGACACAGGCACCTCCACCGGCACTGGGGTCAGAGTCTCCTGCTGCAAGACGGGCTCCTCAGACTCCGGGGCGGGAGCAGGGAAGTGGGTGGCCTGATGCTCTAGGAAGTCGGCTGGCAGGTGGAAGAGCTGCGAGCACTCGGAACACTTGTAGAGGAGCAGCTCCACCTCGGTCACCACCTCAGTGGTGGTGGCAGCGGCAGACGGGACGGCTGCCCCTTCCCCGCCCTCTTCTGCTTTGCGGTACGAATGCTCCACAGCCACGCGAGTCTGGCCCACGGGGGACCCCACGACAACTGGGGACCCCAGGACAACTGGAGTCGGAGGCTTGGTGGGAGTGGCCCGGAGATGCGTCTGCCGGTGGTTCAGCCAGAGCTCCTGGCTGGCAAAGAGAGCCTTGCAATCCACACACTCATAGTGGATGGTACTGGAGCTCAGGGCAGGCACCTTGGGTGGTGGCTCAGCTGGCACTGCCTCCTGGGGTGCCATCATCTTCAGGTGCAGCTCCTGGTGTTCCAGGAGCTGGCTGGGTGACATGAGCAACTGCCCACACTCCAAGCACTGGTACTGGCTCTCCTGGACGAGGGTCTGATAGAGGCCCGTGCCAGAAGCTGCCTCTGCAGCCACAGTGACTCCGGGGTCAGCCACACCCACCAGCTCAAAGTGCTGCTGGGGCACGTGGGAGTTCTGATGCACGAGCACCTCCTCCAGGGATCCATAGAGCTGGTTGCACTCAGAGCAGACATAGCGGTGCTCAATGTACAGGACCGTTTCCTCTGACTCCTCAGTCATGACGGTGGCAACACCCTGGGCTGGGAGATGTGGGGACAAATCATATCCAAGTCACTGCTTCTTCAGTCCTTCCCAGGGACAGTTCTTTCCCTTTATCATTGCTCTACCATAACCCTAGATCAATTTCCCCCTCTAACTCTTTGCTTCCATATTTCTACCCCCACCCCACTCCCTTCCTCTCCTGAACACACGAGAACACCAAGCACAAAACCTTTCCCCCAGTCCCTTCCCAGTCAATCTACCCAAATCTCATCTCTGAATCTTAAATTCCCACCACCAGATCCTTGCAACCTGTTGACTCTCTTATTCTCCTGCCCCACAGCTGGCCCAAGGCGCTACCATACAGGAACCTCTTTAGTCAATACTTCCTCTACTGACTCCTTACCAACACACTACCCCATCCCTACCCCAGATGCCCAGGACAGTCCTCACAGGCATGGACCACCCACTTCTCACAGCTCGCTCCTCCTCTGCTTCCACCCCCAGTGTCTCTCTCTCTCTTCACACCCCAACCACTCAAACTGTCCCAATGCCCGGCCACTTTCAGCACCTTTTCATGGTTCAACCTCCCTCCTCTGCACATAGCCCAACCTTCTCCCTCTGGTGCCCAGGTTCCTCACATCAATAAACTTTTCTCACATTGGCCTAACCCATCTCCACACCCAGACCTTGCCCACCTTAACCACTTTCCCATGATTCCCAGGTCCCTCTGTTCAAATTACTTAACTCCCTCTACACATTAAGGCCCTTTCCCACAATCCTAATAGCCTACCCAGAACTTCTAGACTCATAGTCACAAAAGACAGCCAGAACTTTCTTCACCCTTAGACCCCTCCCACCACCCTAACACATGTCTCCAGAGCACCCAGACACTCTTCCCATTAATTCTCTACCTCTTCTGTGCACTGAGACCTCATCCACAATTCTAAGTCCCTCTGGGGTACCCAGCCCCCTCTTCGTAATGACTTAAGCCCCACTTCTTCATAGACAACCACCCTGGACAACTGAGAGATTCCCAGAACCTCTCTCCACATATTCTTCTTCGCAAAAAGACCCTTCCCATCCTAACTTATTCTTGGGATACCCAGATCCTTCTTTAAAATTTAAAGACCCACCCTCACCCTAATCCATTCCAGGGACAGAGCCCTCCCCCCCCCACACACACACACACATTACTAACCTTTTCTTCCTTGCAGAAAGACCTGCTTCCTCCCACCCTAACCCATTCTAGGAACGCCCAGACACCCTTCTTCCTATCAATCTAAGCCCCTCTTATCCGCAGAAAGACCCAACCCCACCCTAACCTATTCCAGGGATGCTCAGATCCCCTCTTGATACCCAAATTCCTCTTTTCTGCAAAAAGATCCCATACATACTCTATGCAATCCAAGAATATCCAGACTACTCTTCATAATGGTTTAGATTCCTTTCCCACATACTCCTCCCACTGTCCAAATCTCATTAAGAATACCTAAACCCTGCATCAGCACCCTAACCCTGACAGCCAGGCAGATCCTCCTTCCTAACAACCCAAGCCCGTCTCATCAGCCCGTCCATTAACCCAGGGGCTACCCAGACCCCCTGTCCCACCCTAGACACACAGATAGCTCTCACCACCCTAAAATCCTCAAGGGACCCCCAATTCCTCTTCACCTTGACCTAATTCCTGGTACTTCCCAAAAAGACTACTTCTCAAGTTATTCGATAAACACGAAGACCACAGTTTCATGTAACATAAAACTTCTTTACACAGAGACCCATTCTCAGGTCTCTCAACCCATTCCAAGAGTGCCCAACGCTCCCCGCTCGCCCTCCCTCCCCACATACTTTGGTTTAACTCTTCACATTAATGTAACTCATCCTCATCCTTCACACTAGGACCTCCACCTCGCCCTAAGATACCAGGCATATCCATTTCCTGGTATCTTTCCACACTGAAGACCTAACTCATGAGCCTAACTCTCCAGGCGTAACTAGATTTTCGCTTGACGTCAACTTAACCACCTCCGTTCTCACGGCCGGAACCCCTCCCCGGGCACCCAGCTGTCCTCTAACCGTCCAGCCTTCGTCCTAGGTTGTCCCACAGCCAAGCCCTTAGCCGCGTACTCCCTGGAGCCTTAGAGACCCTCCCGGGGACACTCGAACGCCTCCCTTCCCACCCAAGTCCCCGATAGCGCCCAGCCCGAGCCCCGTCCCTCCTCAATCAGCCCTTCCCACGACTCTCGCCCCCTTCCGACCCGCCGCCCCGGCCCGGTCTCCCGCGCACCCCGCGGGCCGTTGGTACCGCTCCGCCCCACCTCCCGGCGCGCGCCCCCCCTCTGGTCCTCAGTGCGCAGGCGAGGTCGCGAGAGAAGGCCGCACCGGCAGGGTGGGGGAGCCCGGCCGGCCCTTCACGTGCCCGCTCGCACGTACCCGCCTCTGCCGTCTCGCACGCTCCGGGACCAGACCCGGACCCGGGCCGCAGGTCCCCTTGCGCGGCCACCCTAGCGCTGCGCCCTCTCTAGCTCCCGCCGTCACCTCTCGCCTGCTCCGCAGCCTCGCTCTCGCCCCCGATCGCCCGCAGCAACGCCCCTCCCACCTTCCTCCTTGGCCGCCGCGCGGATGGCCGAGTGCGCCCAATCATGGTCCGTCTGGCCTCTGCCGTTGGGCCAATCGACGCTCACGTCTCCGAGCCCTGGACCAATAGTATCGGGCGTTGGGCTCCCTCCGCAGCACCCAACCAATCCTCCAGCGACGTTTTCTCACTGGCCCGCCTCCGACTTATAGGGCCCACCTCCTTACGCCCTTTGAAGGATGTTCCTCCTCCACCTCCTCCTCGACCCCTTTTGACGGCTCGAGAAGGGAGGGCGACGCGATGACGTCAGGCGGCGGAGCAACGCTTCTGGCGCCATCTTGTTGCCGCTGGGCGGGAGGCGAGTCGTTCTCCAAGGGGAAAGTAGGGGAAATTGAGGCACAAACACGAGGAGGGCGGTGGAGGTGGGGAAGCTGAGGCTTAGGAATCCCTGAAGAGTGAGGGGAGAGAGCGAAGCTCTGGTCAGCACGAAGCTGAAGCTGTAACACCAATTGCATGGAAGGAGAAAAAGGGGAAATCATACTTTGTTAGAGAAGAATAAAGGCAGAAAGAAAGAAGGGAAGAAAAACCGAGGGACCCCTGAGGGAAGGGGGAGGAAGAAATGTCGGAGGAAAAGCACGGATAGGGAATCTGAGCGAGCAAGGAAGATCTGAAGGGTAAGGGAGGAAATGGAAGTTGGAAGGAGAAACAGTAAAATCCAGGAGGGGCATTTGTTTTGTTTCCTATCGTGAATTTTTAATAAGCGGCTGCAATATGCCAAGTTAAGGTTAATCTTTGTAGGGATAGAGAAGGAACAGGAAAAGTCTGTGCTCTCCTGGATTTTAATTTCTGAGAATATAAAAGTATCAGGTTCAGGGCTTCCCTGGTGGCTCAACGTTAAGAATCCGTCTACCAGTGCAGGAGGCATCCGTTGCATTCCTGATCTGAGAATGTCCCACATGCATCGGGGCAGATAGGCCAGAGGACAACAACTACTGAGCCTGTGTTCTGCCCCAAGGGAAGCTACCACAAAGAGACGCCTGTGTACTGCAAATAGAGAGTAGCCCCTGCTCCCTACAACTAGAGAAAGCCCACACAGAGTAAAGCCAAGTGCAGCCAAAAATAAATACTGTAAGAAAAGAAAAGATCACGGGTAGCTATAGACAGAAGTGACAGTAGTTGTAAAGAAAATCAAGCAGGGGGGACAGAGGATATGGACTGATCTTGGATGGCAGGGGGGCCTCTCTGAGGTCACTGAGGAATGACAGGAAGGAGCCAGGAAGGAAACTGCTGTCGGGATGGGGAAGGTACCCAGATAGATCCTCATTTTCCCCCAAACTCCTTTCAACTCAGGCTCTGGTCCAGGAGAATTTCAAAGTAAACCAAGTCCAGGACAGTGATATTCCTGTCTTCATTATCAAGGGTTTCAGAGACAGGAGAGAGGAGATGGCAATGGGAATCTCCTGGGCCCCCTTCTCTCCCTGCCGTGATACCCCTAGGCTTCCTCTAGCCCAGGCCAGAGGTCTGAATTCCTACCTTTTGGGAAATCTGGCCCCCACTCCACCTCCCATACTGAAGAGTCACTAAGGTCTCAGGCCAGGCCAGCTAGCTCTGGCAATTCCATTTGAAGAAACAAGATGTGTAGGGGGTTGCTGCTGCTGTCACTGCAGTCGGGTCCGACTCTGTGTGACCCCATAGACGGCAGCCCACCAGGCTTTCCTGTCCCTGGGATTCTCCAGGCAAGAACACTGGAGTGAGTTGCCATTTCCTTCTCCACTGCATGAAAGTGAAAAGTGAAAGTCAAGTCGCTCAATCGTGTCCAACTCTTAGCGACCCCATGGACTGCAGCCTACCAGGATCCTCCGTCCATGGGATTTTCCAGGCAAGAGTGCTGGAGTGGGGTGCCATTGCCTTCTCCGTGTGTAGAGGGTAGATGACCTGAAAGACAACCAGGGTGAGAACCTGAAAGTCGTGACCCTGTAGTGTCTGGACTGTATTCCACTTTGTTCTAGGGTGCTTTTTTTTCCAGGCTGATGGCCCAGAAGCTCATGAAGGCTGGAATCCCCATATGTTTGAGGAGCTCTGGACTACTCACATCCCCTTATGGATGGCCCTCAGGGCCTTGGAAGCAAGTTGCCCCCACCCAGCATTGTAGTTGCCAGAGCTACTCTACTCCCCAAGGACAGAAGGGGACCTGTGAGAGATTCAACTGTAATTGCTTCCCCTCCCTCCATTGCTAAATATCTATCAACAGATGAATGGATAAAGAAGATGTGGTATATATACACAATGGAATACTACTCAGCTGTAAAAAATGAAATGTCAATTTGCAGCAATATGTATGGAATTAGAGTTTATCATAGTAAGTCAACTAAGAGGAAGACGAATGCCATATAACTTATACATACATAGAATCTAAAACATGACACAACAGAAGATATCCATGAAGCAAACAGGCTCACAGATACAGAGAACAGACCTGTGGTTGCCAAGCAGGTGGGGTGGGAGAGTGAAAGATTGGGAGCCTGGAATTAGCAGATAAAAACTATTATATATAGGATGGATAAGCAACAAGGACCTACTGTATTGCACAGGGAATTCCATTCAATATCCTGTGATAAACCATAATGGAAAAGAATATGAGAGGACTTCCCTGGTGGTCCAGTGGTTAAGAATCTGCCTTCCAATGCAGGGGATGCAGGTTCAATTCCTGGTCAGGGAGTTAAGATCCCACACACCTTGGGGCAGCTAAGCCCATGCACCACAACTATAGAGTCCGTACGCTGCAAACGAAGGATCCTGCATGCTGCAACTAAAACCCAACATAGCCAGATATATAATAATAAATACTAAGACTATTAAAGCATATATATGTATATCTGAATCACTTTGCTGTACAGCAAAAATTAACAACATCGTAAATCAACTATAATAAAAATTTTTTAAAATTTAAAGTTGTGTAAGAGTTATTAAGATCTCAAGTGCTTCCTTTTTAAAACAATTTTGGTCATGCAGCATGCAGGAGCTTAGTTTCAAACCTAGGGATAGAACTCATACCCCATGCATTGGAAGCGTTGAGTCTTAACCACTAGACCACCAGGGAAGTCCCTATGCTCTGTGCTTTCCATGCATTTTCCAACATAATCCTCTCAGTAACTCTAGAAAGGAGGGAGGAACTGATGTCCTCACTCTACAGAGAAAGTGAGGCTCAGAGAGATTAAATAACATGTCTCATCATTAGGAAGAGATACAATCAGGATTCTAACGCAGGAGTTCACTCCGAGATCTACACTCTTAGGTCCCACTCAAGTGGGACATCCAGAGCCGCATACCAAATGGATGAATGCACTGCATGCATGCTGTCACTTCAGTCGTGCCTGACTCTGCCACCCTATGGAGAAGGCTCTCAATGGCCTAGTTTGAGTGCGTCCCCATCTCTGAACAGATCCTTGTGGCCAGGATGATGTGGTTCTTTGATCCTGGGTCAGGAATCAATCAGTTCTGGGAACCATGTGGTTCTCTGAGGGAAAGTTCAAGTTCTGCCATGGGGATGGGCACTGGGCAGGTGAAAACAATACTCTGCCTGCCTCCCAGCCTGGAGATACATGCATGTATAAGGAGAAAGAAAAGGGAAGAAAGAGAGCCAGTAAATGCAACAGAGGAACAGTGTTTGGGGCGTAGAGTGTAGAGGGAACCTTGGCTGTGGATTCAGGGTAGAAGGGATGTTGGATGAACCCTAGATGGTTGTTGTTTAGTCATCAAGTCGTATCGGATTCTTTTGTGATCCTGTGGACTGTAGCCCACCAGGCTCCTCTGTCCATGGGATTTCCCAGGCAAGATACTGGAGTGGGTTGCCATGCACCTCCTCCAGGGGATCTTCCTTAACTAGGAATCGAATCAACATCTCTTACATCTCCTGAATTGGCAGGAGAGTTCTTTACCACTAGCGCCATCTGGGAAGTCCGGATGAATGCATTATTGCCTTCAGGGTGAAAGCACCAGGGGCAGGAACCAGATAACCTGGAAGCTAGACTCAGCTTTTGGGGTTCCATGCTCTTGGGCAGATTCTCACTCTTCAGCAGCCTCCTTTCCCCACTTGAAAATGGAAGGGTCCAGCTTGACTTATCTTTCTGCTTGTACCTTCAGCTCGGAATTCCCAGTTTATCTGGATTGACTAGGTCCCTTCACTTCAGATGATGCAGGAGTAAGCTGAGGCCTGCATCAGTTTTACTGGAAGTGGTGGCATGGGACTAGGGCATTTGGGACAGGATCAGCTTAGAGAGAATATCATTCTATGCTGGGGTCCCTGCATAAGCAATGGCCTGGAGGCCACTGTAAATCTGGGCTTTCAGACCTAGCTGGAGCTAAGAGTGGGTGTTGGGGGTTCCTTAAATCACGTGAGGAGGGGTATGCAAAGTCAGAGGTCCTTCAGGGTCAAATATATGTGTCAGATGTATGTTGGGGCCACCCCACATGCCAGCTGCAGAGGGACTTCTGTGCCAGGCCGATGTGAGAGTTGCCACGTGCTGACTGTGTGCCTTCTCGCGAGGCATGCAGTCACGTGTGCTGGGGGCTGCACGTGAGTGAGTGCGTTAGTGTCTCCTCCCCATCACGAGCATTGGGGGTGGTGGTGAGTCACGGACTCAGCCTTCAGTGCCAACTGTCAAGTTCCTTCCCCCCAAATTTCACCCCCCACCCAGCCGTGCACCACCCACCCCCACTCCTGCTTCTCTCTGCCATCCCCCTGTCCTGCTTAGCTCTCTCCCGGAGGGGAGGGAGTCTCCCACTTCTGTGAGCTCTGCACTCCAGCTCCCTGCCCTTTCCCACTGCCTCTGTGCTTGGGTGGGTGACTCTCCTCCCCACCCACTCAGGTCCCCGGGATTTCTCTGCTTCATAGAGAATTCCCCTACTCACCACCCATCCCTGCATCTCCTTGGGGGCTATTCCTGTTTCTAGGGGCTACTCCCTCTTTCCCACAGGCCTTCTGTGCCTGCCTCAGCGGGTCTTTTGGGTCCTCATTCTGCCTTTCTGGATTTTCTGGCCTCTGTGGGCCTCCCTCCAGGTCCATGACCCGCTCTCCCTTTCCCTGGCCCTCCTCCCAGTCTCCGTGATGTGCACCCTTGTTCCAGTTTCTGTGGGCCTCTTCTCCGGTCACCCCAGACCACTCCCCATGTCTTCTGTGCCCGAGGGCCTCAGTCCACCAGCTTCCCTCTGTTCCCTTCTTCACGAGGGACTCTCTGGGTCCACCAGCTGCCCTTGCCTCCGAGGTCCTTAGCTTATCTCTGTGGTCTGCTCCCTTGTCTCGACGGCCCTTTCTTTGCGCTGGGCTTCTTCCTGTCCTTGTCCTTGTGGGCTTTGTGGACCCTGGTCCACCTCTGTGGCTCTTGATGGCTGTCTTGCCTTTTCTCTGCATTTTTCTTCATCTCCGTAGCCCTCTCCCTCAGCTGCATGGCCTTCTCCCCAGGTCTCCCTGCCTCTCAGTCTCTGTCTCCTGTGGGCGCCTGTGCCCAAGGGCTGCCCGGGCAGGGCGGTGGCATGGTGTGGTGGAGGAGGTGGCCCGAGGGGTGGGCCCTCTGTCCAATGCAGCGCCTTGCCCTCATCAGCATTCTCCTCGCGGGGGCCCCCCAGCCGGACCAACGGGCTCCCCCTCCCCCGACTCCCCCTCCCTCCATCTCTCCCTCTCTCTCCGTCTTCTCTATCTCCGCCTGCCTCCCTCCCTTCCTCCTGCCCGCTCTCCCTCCCTGTCTCCCTCCCTCGCTCCCTCCTCTCTCCCCCCGCCCCCCTGCGCTCCAGGACCCAGCGCGGGCGGCAGGCGGGCAGGCAGGCGGCGGCCTCGGAGGGGAGAAGAAGTGGCGGCGGCGGCGGCGGGGAGGGAGGTCCAGCTGGGAGCCCGGAGCCGGCGGCTGCTCCTCGCAAGGGACCAGGAGTCCGTGGCCAGGCCCTCCCGCCGAGGCCCTGCGCTGGGCGCCCCGGGACACCCCACCCTCCTCCGCCTTCCTCTTCCACCTGCTCCTCTCCATCCTCTCCTCCCTCCTCTTCTCCATCTCTCCACCTCTCCGGCCCGGCTCGTCGGCGGAGGCTCTTCTCGGGGTCTCCCAGCACCCCCTCCTCCCCCGGCCCCGCCACTCGTCCGCCTCTCCCCGCCCCCAGCATGCCTTCCCGGCGCGGGCTGAGGGGCTTGAGGACTCCAGGCCCCAGTCTCCTCATCCAGGGCCGGCCCGGGCTCCAGGGGGAGGGGGGAAGGGGGTGGCCCCCTCCCCCCAAGCCAGCCCTCCCCTCCCCCACCTCTCCTGATGGCCGGCTTCCCTGTCGCCACCCAGGCCTCGCCCCCCGTGGCCCCCCCAGGCCGGCCCGGCTAGGGGAGGGGGCGGGGGCCCTTGCCTGGGCCGGCTTCCCCCTCCCCCGGCTCTGCCTGTGCCCCCTCCCTTGCGTTTTCACCTTCCTGCCTCCTTCCCCTCTCCTCTCTCCCCTTCCCTCCTCCATTTTCTCCTTTCCCCTTCCTCCCCTCCCTGCCCGCCCTCTTTTCCACCAGTCCTTCCTCCTTGCCCCCCGGGGAGCCCTCTGTTTGAGATTAGTTGGGGGCCACCGCCGGAGGCGGGGGAGGGGGCCCTGTGGACTGCCCTCTCCCCCCGCCCCAGCCACGCCGCCCAGCGCCGGAGCGTCTCCCCCTTGTCGATCTGATCCTCGGGCCTCGAGGGAGCCCAGCCCTCCGTCCCACCAGGATCCGTGAGTGTCTGCAGGGTGCGGGTTGGGCCTGGGCCTGGAAGGCTGGGCTCACTGCCGGCTGGTGGGGGGCCCACATCGCCCTGATCCCCTGGCGGGCAGACACCCTCCCCCACCAAGGGCCTGCCCTGCACCCTCCATCTCCCCACCTCCTTTCCCCTCAGCCTCTCCTCACCCCTTCTTCTCTTTGCCCAGCTCAGCCGTGCCCCCTAGCCCCCCAGCTGCTGGGCTCCTGAGGGGCTGATTTGGCTCTGACTCGCGGCCTCACTCCGCCTCCGGGACTCCTGGCTGGTCTCCGCCCCTGCTAGCTCCAGCATCCGTCCGCGGTGGCCGGCTGTGCTCTCTCACTCTGCTCCCCGTCTCTCTCTCCTTTCCCCTGAGTCTCATCCTCTCCACCTACCGTGGGCCCCATCCCAGCCGGCCCCTGTCTCCTGGAAGTGTCTTTTCTCCGTTTTCGAATCTTCCATTTCATGTGTCTTTTGGACCTCGCTCTGACTCTGTCCAACTTCTTTCTCTTTGCAGTGAGCCCAGCCCTTTCTTGGTGTGTCTCTATAGATCTCCCGGTCTCCCTCCCCTCCCTCCCGTCTCTCAAAACTCTCCTGTCTCCTCTCTGTCTGGGAGGATCCTCTGCCTGGTCTCACCCTCTCCCCACTGCCCTCTGTCCACTTTGCCAGGGCCTCTGCTCACCTGTCTGCCTCTGTCTCCACCTCTGGGCTTGGAGGCCGTCTTCCTTCTCTTACTTTCTGCTTTCTTCCCCCAGATCCACTCCTCATCCTGTCTCCTCCATCCCTCACTCCTTAGCCACTGCCCTGCTTTGCGGTACACTTTGTCTTTTCCATGATGATCTCCCGGGCCCCCTATTCTCTCTTCCCCTTCTGAGTCCTCCCCTTGCCTTGGGGCTTGCAGTCTCTAGGGTTGACCTGCTTCCAAGATGCTCCTCTGTGCGGATGGATGGATGGATGTGTGGGTGCTTGTCCCCTGCCTGTGCCCCTCCAGGTCACTCACTCTTCTTCCCTCCCTCCGTCTCCCTCCTTGACTCTCCTTTTTCCTCTCTCCATGTTGGGGAGTCTGTCTCTCAGTCTTGTGTCTGTCTCTCCCGCCTGGTCTTTCCTCTTCTCTAGAGAAGCTGTGTGGCTCATAGGCCTTTTCTCTCCATCTCTCTCTTTCCGACTAGCCCTCCTTGTCAGAGTTTGGTGATTTCTCTCCTCCCCTCTGTTCCTGTACCTGTTCATCTTTTTTCTCTATCCCTCACCCCATTTGCCCTCTCTCCTTTGCAATATTTCTCACTTGCCCACTTGTCTGTCTTCCTCTCCTGGCAGGGCCCATTCCGCTCACTCAGCTGCTGTGTTTCCATCTTTATCTGGCTCTGCTTAAGTCTCTGGGCCTGATTCCCTGCCCTCCTCTCTCTCTGCGCTCTCCCTCTTGTCTCTGTCCCCTTTGGTGTCTCACTTCTAGGTGTCTGTGTGTCCTTCTCCCTCATTGAGCCCCACTCACTTCCTTTTGGTTTGTCTGTCTTTCTGTCTGTGCCTTCCTGTGCCTCTGTGTCCATCTGCTGCCCCAGCCAAGTCCCTTGACTGTCTCTTTCAGCTCCCACCGGTGTCTGCCACCTGCGGGTCCCTGCCCTTCTGGCCCCTGTCTCTTTCTTGGTCTTTATGTTTCTAGTCTCCTCCCCGATTTGTTCCCAGAAGCCCCTGGAGCTCAAGATGACCCCTCACTCGCACCGCTCTCCTAGCCCCGCCCTGCACAGCCCTGTCCCTGTGAGTACTTCTGGGTTCACCCTGCCTCTTTCGGTCCTGCACCCTTGACAGGCCTTCACCTTCGATGCAGATTACAGTCCAGAGGCCCCAGGTGGTCCAGCAGGCCCTCCTACCCCCAGCCTGTCTTTCCCAGAGGTCCTGAGAGAGAGGGACCTGTTCAAGGTCACCTGGGAGGTGGCGGCAGAGCAGGGACCCAGGGAGTCTCTGGCGGCCCTGGCCTAGGTTTTTCTGGCTACAAGGGATGATGTGAAGTGTTGCTGTGTGCTTCTGCCTCCTCTGTCGGTGGGTCTCATTCTGCCATCTCCCCAGCCTAAGCCCTCCTCCCATGGGAATGAGTGGGGTGTGGCAAGTCCCCCAGGCTCACATCACCCCACTCCAGGCCTCTTAGGAACCCTTTCCCGTGGAAACCCAAGTGTCCCTTCCCATGGGGCCCGGCCCTTGACCAGGGAGCCATGCAATTGGCCAGACTCATCCCTGCCCAGTGGTCCCCCTGCAGAAGGCAAGGGCACTGGAGCAATTGTGGGAAGCAGAGACTCACTGGCTCCCACTAGTCTTCAGCTCCCTAGAGTGGGGGGGTGCCATAGTTTGGCACCTGATTCAGCAGATAGTGCCCCCCCCCACTTTCTTCACTCCTTCCATCCAGCTTACTGGTGGCATCTCGAGTAGGTTTGTGTCTTCTCTCCATTCTGTCTTCGTGTTCTATGCTGTGTCCCTCCTGTGTCTTTTGTGTGTGTGTGGCACACTGCTTGGCATGTGGAATCTTAGTTCCCCTACCAGGGAGTGAACCTGCACCCTTTACACTGGGAGCCTGAAGTCCTAACCACTGGACCACCAGGGCAGTCCCTTCCTGTGTCTTAATTTCCCTCTCTTCTACCTGCCCACTCTCTTCCTCTCCCTGCCCTGCCCGTTCTCTCTGTCTCCATGTCTCCCTGTCTTCTGTCTTCTCCTTCTTTCCCTTTCTTAGTCCTGTTCTCTTCTCCCTACAACTCTCCTTCTTTGTTTCTCCCCATTGCGAGAGAAATGTTTCTCTCCATTGTTTCTCCCAATTCTCTTGACTTCACATCATCTTTCTGTTCCCTTATATTTTGGTCTATTTTCCCTTTTTCCTTTCCTGAGTTTCTTCATATCTCTGCCACCCCCAGCCTCTCTTCTTTCTCTCTGTTTTTGTCTTTCTCTTTCATTACTCTTTTTTTCCCCCTTTTTTCTTTTTTAGCCCCTTAGATGCCTTGGATCTTCCCATCTGTCTCCATCTGTGCGTCTCCCATGTGTCTTTCTCTTCCCAAGTTTCTTAACTCCCGGATACTTTCCCCTCCAGACCCCGGATGTCCAGGCTCATCTCCCCGTGGGATTGTGGGAACCAGGGACGTCAGGAAGGTGGCAAGTGAGGCCTGGGATGGGGTTGCCTAGCAACCACTGCATCCTCTCCAGCCGGTTTCTGTTGCCTAGTAACGGCTGCCTGCCCAGAGACAGGGGTGGAACTGGGTGGGGGGTGGCACTTCCTGGTTTCCTAATGGGGTGGAGATAGTCCCTGGAATCTGCTCTTACCTGAGATCCTCTTCATATCTCCCTCCCATTTGGGTAGCTGTGAACATCCTCCATCAGTGCTTCTCCCCCTTGGTTCCAGGGTGCTGTGAGCCTTGGCCCGCCCCCACTGCTAGTCTCCTGAGTCTCGGCGCCCCCAGCGATGGCTTCAGTACTGTCAGCTCTAATGAGGGCAGGGCCTTTTGGAGCTCAGCAACTGTGTCCCAGACTCTGTGGTCACCACCCTATCCGGCAGTCCACAGAGGGGCTCAGAAGCCCCCATTTTGGCAATCTCCCTGTGGGCGGGGGGGTCTCCCTGCAGGTGGCGAGTGGGGGCCGCGGCAGCTGCGTCCCCATGAGGAGGGGAGGAAGATGCCGGCTGAGCTGCTGCTGCTGCTGATTGTCGCCTTCGCCAGCCCCAGCCGCCAGGTGCTCTCATCACTGCGCATGGGTGAGGCCCTGAAGCCCCCTCCGCCCTGCCTCCCCACAGACCCTCCCACTGGGCCCTGGGGCTCTTCTCTGATCATGCCGGTCCCTCAGGAACCCAGGGATCCGGGCCGCAGTCTGGCAGCCCCTGCCCAGCTCCTTCCTCCCCCTGAGCCTAGGAGTCGGCATCCCAGGTCTCTCCAAGCTCAGATTCAGGAGTCTGGACCCCTTCACCCAACCTCCAGCCCTACCTCAGAGCCAAGGATTCCAGAAGCCCAGCCCCTCCTCCCTCAGGACCCAGGAGTATGGTCCCCAACTCCTGTGTTCCCTCAGCTGCCATCCTGGACGACCAGACTGTGTGTGGCCGCGGCGAACGTCTGGCCCTGGCCCTGGCCCGGGAGCAGATCAACGGGATTATCGAGGTCCCAGCCAAGGCCCGCGTGGAAGTGGACATCTTTGAGCTGCAGCGGGACAGCCAGTACGAGACCACGGACACCAGTGAGCAGGGCCACGGGGGGGTGGGGGTGAGGCAGGCCGGGCTGCTGCCTCCATCCCTCCCTCAGCCTGCCCTATTCTGGGTGCTGCCCTGGAGGACCCGAGGGCCTCATTTGAAAGACAAGCTTCATGACTGGCTGGGATGCTTAGCCCCCAGAGCTAAGTAACGAGGGGCCCAGGCAGTGGGGCTGGGGGCCTCAGGGGCAGGGACAGCAAAGGTGTTCTGGAGAATACTAACCTGAAGCTGAGCTCTGAAACATGAGCAGGATCTAGAAAGAGAGGCATTGCTCAAGATCCAGCCTGTGAAACACAGCCAGCCCTCTAGTAGGGGTGCATGAGTCTATTGAAAACTCACAGACTGAGCGAATGTCCCTTGAACAGACGTGCTGGGGACACAGACTTGTGGGAGATGTGGCCTTTGAACGAGTTTTAGATTTCTTCCCTGCAGACCTTATCAGAACCTTTATTTTGTTCACGTTTGTTTCAGATCTTTGAAAGGCCAAATGGGGTCCAGTGACTCCTGGACTTTTTTGGCTGGAGTAGCACAGAACACAAATTGAGAGGCTGGATTGGAGGATGTGGAGGCAGCTGGTGTTCCAGGCATGTGCCTGTAGTCTGGAGCTGGGGCAGAGGGGAAGACTGAGTGTTTGGAGCCAAGGAACATGATGTGGGGTTGCACTCAGCCTGATCACCTGGGCTCAGGACCTGTTAGCAGGGATCGTGAGAGACTAGAGTGTAGCTGGGTGATGGGAAGTGAGGCTGGGCAGGTTGACAGGTCGGCTCAAGGAGGCTGAAAGATGCCATCTTCACCTGCAGGCAGCGGGGAGTCATTGATGGGTTTGGAGCAGGAGCTCATGAAAGTAGAACTTGGAGGCTAGACTTGGGTGGCTGATGAGGAGGCTGGTGAGTGCCTGAGTTGACAGCCCTGAGATAGGACAGGGGAGGAGGAGTTGAAGGGAGGGGGAAAGAGGTGAGAAAATCTGAGGACAAAAAAGACAGGACTTGGTGACTTGACCATTAGGAGAAAGATCAAAGCCGAGGATCATTTCCAGGGATGTGGTGTGTGTGAATGGTGACCTCGCCCCCCTCACCAACACGGAAGGTATGCAGGGAGTACATTTGGAGGAAAATGAGATGTTTAGTTACGATGCTCTTTGTTGGGTGGCAGAAACCCAACTCAGGCTGACTTAAGAAAAACAACTTATCAGGTCATGTCACTAAAGGCCCTGATGCTGGGAAAGATTGAAGGCAAAAGGAGAAGGGGGCAGCAGAGGGTGAGATAGTTAGATAGCATCACTGACTCAGTGGACCCGAATCTGAGGAAACCTCCAGGAGATAGTGGAGGACAAGGGAGCCTGGCGTAGTGCAGTCCATGGGGTTGCAAAGAGTCGACTTGGTGACTGAACAACAGCAAAATAACCTAAAGATTAATTTGGGGCTTGCTTGGATCCAGGTACTCGAATGATATCCCTGGACTGTTTCTGGCATGGCTTAATACAGATACTCAAGTGATGTTCCAGGGAGCTCTGTGTCTTCATCACTGGGTCCTACTTTCCTCTCAGTTGGTTTTGTTTTCAGGAGTGCCCTCCCCAGCTGGTGTCAGGATGGCCACAACAGGTCAAAACTTTACATCTCTCCAGTTTAGCAAAGCCAGGGATAATTTTAGCAGGGGACCTGGGGAAGGCTCTCAATGGCCTAGTTTGAGCCCGTCCCCATCTCTGAACCGATCCCTGTGGCCAGGACGATGTGGTTCTTTGATCTTGGGTCAGGAATCAATCAGTTCTGGGAAACATGTGGTTCCCCAAGGGAAAGTTCAAGTTCTGCCATGAGGATGGGCACTGGGCAGGTGAAAATAAGACTCTGCCCGCCTCCCAGCCTAGAGATACACACGTGTATAAGGATAAAGAAAAGGGGAGAAAGAGAGCCAGTAAATGCAACAGAGGAACGGTGTTTGGGGTGTAGAGCATAGAGGGAACCTTGGCTGTCACCCCCATGCCCTGCAGCCCACCAGCGTCCTCTGTCCATGGGATTCTCCAGACAAGAATACTAGAGCAGGTTACCGTTTCCTCCTCCAGGGGATCTTCCTGACCCGGGGCTGCAACATGCCTCTCCTGTGTCTCCTTCATTGGCAGGTGGATTCTTTTACCACTGAGTCGCCTGGGAAGGCCCGTACCCTAGGTTTTATGTGGTTAAAAAGGTTGAGAAAGACAAAGGCTGAGAAACCAGACACGGGATTTGTAGCCAGAAGGAGGTCCTTGGTGTCTCCTCTTCCCCTCTTTGTTTCTCTCTTGCTTTGACCTGGCCCTCTGTTGCCATGTCTCCCTGTCCCCCTGTCTCGTGGCCCCTCTGTTTTTCTCCCCTGCGATGGGCCAGGTCAGGGATCGGGCCTCCGGTGCCTGGCACGGGGAGGAGGATCAGGCAGCCCTATGTGGAGTGTGGGGTTGTCTCCTGGGCCAGGGAAGGGGCCCCAAGGGTGGAAACAGAGAGGAGGAAGCAGGCGCCTGAATCTGCGATCTCCTCCTGCCCCTCACAGTGTGTCAGATCCTGCCCAAGGGGGTTGTGTCTGTCCTGGGACCCTCCTCCAGCCCCGCGTCTGCCTCCACCGTGAGCCATATCTGTGGAGAGAAGGAGGTAAGAGGCGAGCCTGGGGTGGGGGTGGGGCGCAGGTCCCTGGAGGCTGAAGGCCAGGGAAGGGGAGCAGGATGGGAGCACAAGCTCTTCTCTCTTTAGATCCCCCACATCAAGGTGGGTCCCGAGGAGACGCCCCGCCTTCAGTACCCTCCGCTTCGCGTCCGTCAGCTTGTACCCCAGTAACGAGGACGTCAGCCTGGCCGTCTCCCGGATCCTCAAGTCCTTCAACTACCCCTCGGCCAGCCTCATCTGCGCCAAGGCCGAGTGTGAGGGAGAACGGTTTTTTTTATTTCATTTTCACTTGATTTTGTTGGCCACGCCTTGCAGCTTGAGGGATCTTAGTTCCCTGACCAGGGGTCAAACCTGGACCCTTGGCGGTGAGAATGTGGAGCCCTAACTGCTGGACTGCCAGGGAATTCCCATGAGGGAGGAGGACAGGAGGCTTTGTTTTCTGTTTCCCCAAACTCCTCCTCCCAAGAGATCTAGTCTCTCACAGTCATTGGTGCCCCTGGTTATAAGGTCTGGGGGAGTCAGACACAATCTCTCCTTGTCCCCACATCCCTTTTCCTTTAGGAACCCAGATCTCTGGTTCCATAGAGCTTCTCACTACCCCACCCCCAAAGAGACCATTTAATGCCCAGATCATCACTAGGCATGGCTCAGAGCAGGGCCCTGTAGGTCCCAGCGTGTCCTCAGTGAGTAGTGCTAGGCTGGGTCCCTGATTTCCCAGAGCTCCGGGGCCACTGGGCCACATGGTGATCGAGTGGTTGTGATTCAGAGTGAGGCGAACTCTCAGGAGTTGAGCGGGCGGTGATCCTACCCTGGTCTGAGAGCCTCAGAGTCCGCCTCCCAGAAAAAGTGACCTCTATGCTGCATCTGAAGGGTGGGGATGAGTTGAGGTGGGAGAGGAGGGAAGGCCTGGATACTGAGTATAAAGCAAGGCAGAGGCAAGGCACAGAGAGGCTCAAAGATGCCCCCTGTGCGGAAGTAATGAAGCAGGACCCAGAGATGAGGCTCTGTCCCTCCGGGCCTGTGTTTTATCCTGAAGATGATGTGCTAAATCACTCAGTTGTGTCCGACTCTTTTGTGACCCTGTGGACTGTAGCCCGCCAGGCTCCTCTGTCCATGGGACTTCCCAGGCAAAAATACTGGAGTGGGTTACCATTTCCTCCTCCAGGGGATCTTCCCCACCCAGGGATGGAACACAGGTGTGTCTCCTGCATTGCAGGTGGATTTTTCACCCGTTGAGACATCAGGGAAGCCCAGTGATGGAGGGTGGGGAATGGACCCATGCCAGGCAGGGGAGTGTGTCGCAGGAAGAGCGCTCTGGGCCCTTTGGCTGCAGTGTAGAGAGCAGAGTTGAAGAGTGGCAGGAGATGTGGGAGGGAGAGCCCCCGGAGGTGGGGAGGGATGGTCTTGGCTAGAGCTCAGGTGCTGGCAGGGGCTGGAGGGGCCAGAATGGATCTGAGGAGCATCGTGAGGGAAGGCCAGAGGGGTCATGGACGGTGACCAGGTCCTGCCCGAGGAGGAAGGGACTGTCAGTTCTGGGGCATGGGGTGGGTTTGAGGTGTCCTTGAGACAGTCAAGTGGGGACGTCTAGGAGGCTGGTGAGCCTGTGGGTGTGCAGCTGGAGAGAGAGAGGACCACGCTCAGTCACCTCCAGGAAGAAGTCCTCTTTCGTAAGGTATTTCCTGCACTTGCCGTGGTCCAGACATTCTTCCTGGTCTTAGGTATAAGGCTGTGTGTGAGCCAGGCCAGGGGTCTCCGCCCTTGTCAGAGCTAATGAGAGGAGCCAGGTGGTGAACATAGAGAAGATGTGGTCCAGTCAGCAGTGTTGAGTCCTGTGGACAGGAGCTTCCCTCGCAGTCCAGTGGCTAAGACTCGACTTTCCAATACAGAGGCTGTGTGTTCGATCCCTGGTTGGGGAGCTGGGATCCCATGTTGCACAGCACAGCCAAAAAAAAAAAAAAGTATATATATGTGTATGTTTGTGTGTGTATATATATATATAAAGTCCTGTGGATAAATAGAGGAAGATAACAGGAACTGGGAGAGCTGGGGCAAGGGGTGGTATTTGCAATGGGCCGGGGGGCTTGGGCCTTGTTGAGGAGGTGACATTTGAGTAGAGATCTGAAGGTGGTGAGGGAGGGAGCTGAGTGGGGAACTGGAGAAGAGTGTCCCAGGCAGAGGGGACAGCAAGCGCGGAGGCCACTGGGTGTGTGTGTGTGCATGTGTATGTGTGTGTGTGTGTGTGTGTGTGCGCGTATGTATGTGCATATGTATGTGTGTGCATGTGTGCGTGTGTGTGAACGAGGAGGCCAGCATGGCTGAGTGAGTGAGAGGAGCTGAGGTCAGGGAGATGAGGCGCGTGGGCAGATGGAGTGGGGCCTCAGGGGTGGTGAGGACTTTGGCCTTCACTCTGAACAAATGAGAAGGCGTCAGAGGGTTTGGAACAGACGGGGACTTGCCTGCTTACAGCAGTTCTGGCTGCTGCCCGGGGAACAGGCTCTCCTGGGGGTGCGGGGTGGGTGCAGCCATTGTAACAGGCAGGAGATGGCAGCGGCCTGGGCCAGGGCGGTGATGGTGGCTCAGCGCCACGGGATATGCTTTGAAACTCGAGCCTGGGTGGATTGGGCGCTGATGTGAGACGGAGAGGAAGCCAGGTTGCCATCAAAGGTTTTGGCCTGAGCGCCTGGCCGGCTGGAGTTTGTGCGCTGATCCCGAGAGACTGGCGGTTTGGTGAGAAGAGCAGATTGCGGCTCCGCACGTGCAGTGTGCGTGCCTGTGACGCAGCCCGTTGGGGGCAGAAAGGTGGCAGAAGACGGGCGTGTGGAGGTCAGGGGAGGTCCTGGCCCAGCGCCCCAAGAGAGCCAGCTGTGCTCTGGACAGCTGCCCCGTGTCCTCTCCCCAGCTACCCCGTGTCAGGGAGGAGGGAGCGGCCACTCCCATCCCGGCGCACAGAGGGGCTCTAACCCAGGGCCCCTTCCCTCCCTCAGGCCTGCTGCGATTGGAGGAGCTGGTGCGTGGCTTCCTCATCTCCAAGGAGACGCTGTCTGTGAGGATGCTGGATGACAGCCGGGACCCCACGCCCCTGCTCAAGGAGATCCGTGACGACAAAGTGTCCACCATCATCATCGACGCCAACGCATCCATCTCCCACCTAATTCTCCGTAAGGTGGGTCCCTCCCCACCCCGTCTCTGATGCCCTGTAGGGTCAGGAGCAGGAACGTGGCGTGACAGAGCAAGTCAGCTGAGGCCCTCAGTGGTTGCGGGGCGGTCTGGAGCCCCGCTCCCCATGTGCAAGCACTAACCAGGAAGTTCTGTCTCTTCCCGCTTGCACCCCTGATTGGATCCTGGACAGTTGCCTCCCCTTTTTGAAAATACCTCCTACCTCAATGGGTTGCCACGAGGGTTAATGAGGGGATGATGGGGAGGCACCCGGATGGCCCCTGGCCCAGGATAGATGTTGGCATACTGGGAGTGCCCTGTGGTCTTTACTGAGTGCTTGTCCTGCTCTGTGTTGGGGTATTTGTGTGTCTTCTTTAATTTGGCTTTTGGGAATTAGCTGGTGGTCCAGTGGTTAAGGTTCCACACTTTCACCGTAGGGAACATGGGTTCGATCCCTGGTCGGAGAATTAGTATTCCACAAGCTGCACAGCTCAGCCAAAAAAAATTTATATAGGCTTCCCAGGTGGCACTAGTGGTAAAGAACCCCCTGGCAATGCAGGAGGTGTAAGAAATGCGGGTTTAATCCCTGGGTCAGGAAGATCCCCTGGAGGAGGGCATGGCAACCAAGTCTAGTATTCTTGCCTGGAGAATCCCATGAACAGAGGAGCCTGATGGGCTACAGTCCATGGGGTCACAAGGAGATGAACATGCTGAAGGGACTTAGCATAGCACAGCATATATATGTATTTGGCTCTCATCCCACCCTGCAGGGCAAGTATGATACCATTTTGTGAATGAAGAAGCAGGGGTTCGGGGGCAGAGGTGGACTGGCTCAAGGCCACCCAGGATGGGCCAGCCCCAGGACCTTCCCCTCCCACCCCAGGGCCCTCCAAGTTCCACCCACCAGTGACCCACAGTCATTAATCATTCATTGTTCCCTGCTCTTAATTTTCCTTATAATCTAATCTGTATTATTTATTTTTCTCCAGCCTTAAAAAAATCAAAACCATATGTCATTGCTGAGTGTAGCTTCTAGGAAAGAAGTGTGACAGAATCCACAGGGCTCTTGAAGCAGGCGTCTGAGAGAAAAGATTCTGGGTTCTCAAGGCAGGCAGGCAGGGCAGGCCTGAGCCGGGGTCCCAGCCACTCCCGTGTGAGCCGAGTGACCAGTGATCACCTTCCTCTCCGGCCCACATTTTCCTGTCCTGGAGGAGCTGTAACCACGCGCTAACAGCTCCTGCCACGCAGGAAATGCAGGCCGGTGCCATTTCCTGTTCTAATGATCAGAGCGGGACAGAACTGGGCACTGCTGGCCTGAGATGTCTTCCAACTTTGTTCTCCTTGAGGACTGTGAGAAAGGGGGCTCACAACGTGAATCTTGAGAGTATTTTATTTCCTAAATTTTTTTCTTTTTTGGCCATGCTGCAAGGCAGGTGGGCTCTTAGATTCCCTCCCAGGGATTGAACCTATGCCCCCTGCAGTGGAAGTGCAGAGTCCTGACCACTGGACCTCCAGGGAATTCCCCCAAATCTTGAGATTTAAATGGGCATCCTTTCATGGCAAAGTGCTTTTAAAGATGGCAAGGCATAGTCTTTCTGACCTGTGACCAGGCTGAGCCCTACACATTAGCATCCCGAAACTTGGCTTTGGGGCAACCCGGGGGTTAAAGTTAAGGTTACCTACCCTGCCTCCACCCTTTTTCCCTGTCTCTCTGTCCCTGGGTGTCTCTTACTGTTTCCCACGGGGTGTCTCTCAGCTTCTTCCCATTTCTGCCTCCTCTGTTCTCCAGGCCTCAGAGCTGGGAATGACCTCAGCATTTTACAAGTACATCCTCACCACCATGGTGCGTACCCCCTGCAGCCCCCACCCGCCTCTGCCCCAGGCGGGCCCGCCCCAGCCTCACGCCCTCTTCTCGGCCCCAGGACTTCCCCATCCTGCACTTGGATGGGGTCGTGGAGGACTCCTCCAACATCCTGGGCTTCTCCATGTTCAACACCTCGCACCCCTTCTATCCTGAGTTCGTGCGCAGCCTCAACATGTCCTGGAGGGAGAACTGTGAAGCCAGCACCTACCCCGGCCCTGCGGTGAGCTCACGCCCTCCTCCCAGCACACAGACACTTCTGGGGCCCCTTCAGGCTTCGGCCCATCATGCTCAGAACCCCCAGTATCCCTCTTGGTTTCTGAGTTCATCCAGGAGGCCTCGCGGTGCAGCCCTGGGGTGAAGTCTGGCCCATTTCTTCCTCTCCACCTGCTCCAGCCACACCTCCAGGTGCCCCGGCACACGCACACCCCAGGGCCTTTGCACTTGCTCCTCCTGCTGCTCTGCATGCACATCCCCAGGGAGCTAGTGATTCGCTCCCTCATCATCAAGTTACTGCTCACATGCCTCCCTATTTTAAAAATGGCCAACTACCTGCTATTTGCAATGCGAGAGACCCGGGTTCCATCTCTGGGTTGGGAGGATCCCCTGGAGAAGGAAACGGCAACCCACTCCAGTATTCTTGCCTGGAGAATCCCACGGACAGAAGAGCCTGGAGGGCTACAGTCCATGGGGTCACAGAGAGTCGGACACGACTGAGTGACTAACACACACCCACTGTTTAGCCCCTTCCCTGCTGGGTTTTTCTCCATAGCACCTGTCTTTGCTTGTCTAATCATCCCGTGGCTTGCTGTATGTTGTGCTTGGATGTATTTATAGGGATTTAGGTTGTAAGTTCCACGAGGGCAGGGGTTTCTGTCTGTTTTATTCATTATTGTATCCCCACACCTAAGAGCAGCTGGCTCAGGGTAGATGTCCGAAAACACGTGTTGAATAAATGCAGACATACAAAAGATGCATACTTAACGTGTATTTGTTCACAGACATCTAGTCAGACACTAGGGTACCGAGAAGACACACCTTTGTGCACAGAAACTCACACAGACACCGAGCCACGCGTTCAGACGTGTGCGTGCAGGGCCCTCACGCACATACACCGACAGATGCGCATCCGTCTGCACCCTGCACCTACTGACACCACACGGCTACTCAGACTGTCACACCCAGCCTGCTGAGACACGTTTTTCCAGGTTCTCCCAGACACACGCCCCGCATTCACAGACACAGCCCAGCGGCCTGTGTGTGTCGAGCCCTCACTCAGTGCCAGGCGCTGTTTTGAGCTCTTTGCATGCGTTCTCTCCCTGGAACCCCACATAAGCACTCGGAGGCAGAGTTAACTGTTACCTTTACTTTTACCAGGGAGGAAGTGGAGATTTGGGGAGGGGTGTGGACTCAGCTCTCTGCAGGAAATATTAGTAGTGGAGCCAGGCCTCTAGCTCGGAGTCACCTGCCACCCGGAGCCAGGCCTCTAGCTCGGAGTCACCTGCCACCCGGCCTCGGGCTCATAGCCCTCATGCTCTCCTGTTTCCTGCACGTGGCGCCCCTCCCCCCACGGATAGACAAATATGCACGTTTGTCCAGCCCTGCCCACATAAGTGTGTCCCTGGACACACTCAGACAGGGGCTCTGGCTGTCTCCCTTCGCCTCCTCCATGATCCCATGTCAGCCATACAGACTCATGGATTCCTGTGCCCAGGAACCTCCCCACTGTGGGGGTGACAGCTGGCCGTCCAGGCAAACCCTCTTGGATGTGCCCTTCCCAAGACTCATGCCACACAGGACAAGCCGCCCTGACAATGGGAGAAACCCCTCCTCACTCCTGACCTCATGATTTTACATTCCTGGAGAGAGCAATGTCTGAGGGCTTGGGGGTAAACACCACGGAGCTTCGGGCCTCCCTTGGCTGAACTCCGTCTTTCCCATCTGTTCCCCATCTCTGCCCCTCACCCCACCGTCCACCCCCCAGCTGTCGGCTGCCCTGATGTTTGACGCCGTGCATGTGGTGGTGAGCGCCGTCCGGGAGCTGAACCGCAGCCAGGAGATCGGCGTGAAGCCGCTGGCCTGTACATCGGCCAACATTTGGCCCCACGGGACCAGCCTCATGAACTACCTGCGCATGGTGAGCCGGAGCGGGGCAGCCGAGGGGGCGCGGCAGCCTGCCTCCGCGCGGGGGGCACTCACTGTGTCCCCCCCGCGCCCCGCTCCCTGTGCCTCCGACCCCGCTCCCCGCCTCCGTGCTCCCTCTGGCTTGGCCTTTCTCCGTCTGTGCTGTTCTCTGTTCCGCCTCCTCTCCGTTCACCTGTGGTCCTTCCTGGTCCCTCTCCCTCTCTCTCTCTTTGTCGTCTCCTCCCTCTGGGCCCCTGCCACCCCTCCCTCTGCCCTCCTCCCGCCCTGCTAGGTAGAGTATGACGGGCTGACCGGGCGGGTCGAGTTCAACAGCAAAGGGCAGAGGACCAACTACACGCTGCGCATCTTGGAGAAGTCTCGGCAGGGCCACCGGGAGGTGAGCTTCCCCAGGGCGATGCCTGGGGGCCTTGATGGGGTGGGGGATGAGGGTAGGGCAGGGCCCTAGGGCTGAGGCATCCTCTGGTGGGGCGGTGCCCGTGCTGACAGCACCCTCTCTGCCTCAGATCGGGGTGTGGTACTCTAACCGGACGCTGGCCATGAACGCCACCACCCTGGACATCAACCTGTCGCAGACGCTGGCTAACAAGACGCTGGTGGTTACGACCATCCTGGTGAGTGGCCCTTGTGGGGGTGGGCCATGGATGCAGCGGCCTGTGCTGAGCGGTGCCCCCGCCTCGTCCTAGTGAGGAGGCGGGATGCATTGCCAGGGCTATCCCAGCACCCGGAATGGGAAATGTCACCCAGGCACCCGACGACCCCTGATTGTGGACAGGATGTCACCTGCCTAATTGCTGCTGGAGCCTCAGCGGGTACAGACTCTGACCTTAGAGCCAGGTCCAGCCCCGGGAGCTGCCAGCCTGCCAATGCCTGGCAGATATAGGAACCGCTGTCAGCACGAGTGTTCCACTGGCACCACAGGCAGGGCCTTGCACAGCGCCCGGCCCAGGGTGGCCCCCGTGAATCACCATCGCGGGAGAGGTCATTTTGTCACATTTGCACTCCAAGCATATTGATACACACCAGCTTATTTAATATCCATCTTGAAGAGGCTCAGAGAGGTGAAGCGACTTGGCTAGGTCACACAGCAAGTGTAAGGCACGGCCAAGACGATGCCACGTCTCTGCATCTCCGCAGCCTGAGTCTTAAGCACTGTGCTCTGAAGGCCAGTCCTCCCCTTCCTGAGCCCTGGCACGATCATGGTCCTGTGGCCCCTGGGGTGCTAGTCCTACGTTTCGCCAGGTCGGAGACCAAGGAGCCATTGTGTGTCAGTGAGGATGTATGAACCTGCTTTCACATCAGGCACCGTGGTAGGCCCTGGCAGGCGTCACTCTTTAAACCTCTCAGCTGCTCAGTGAGGTCTGTCCTGTCTTTCTCCTTTTGACGGTCAGGGAGCAGTTTACAAGGTGGGTCCTGGCTGGAGCTGAGGGACATTCTTGGAACTCCTGCCCTGTCCCCTGAACCCTCTGCCTCCTGCCAGGAGGTCAGGGAGGGAGATGCTCAGGACCTGGGGAGCAGGAGGGTGCCCCGAGCCGCTGGGCTTCAGAACATCCAGGTCCCTGGCCAGGTGGTATCTGTTGTCTGGGGGGACCCCCCGGTCACTGTGAGCTGGACTGGCCGATAGCTGTGGACGCTGAGCTTGGGAGGATTACATGGGTTCCGCAGGATGGCAGAGGCCCCTAAAGCAGTGTGTCGCACGCTGAGCCATTCCCTTGTCCCTGGGGAACTCCTGACCTAGTGTGGGCCTCGCGTCCCTCTGGAGAAGGGCCAGCGAGCCTGCTGGGGAGGGACAGATGGCCTGTAGACAGGAAACCAGACGCTTCCTAACAGCCTCACCGAGGAGCCCTGAGGGCCAGGCCAGGCTGACTGGGAGAAGGGGCACCTCCTTGCACACGTGGAAGCGGAGTGCACCCCAGAGGCTGCCTGGGGTTCTGGGTGGGGAGCAGGGGCAGATGTCAGGAGAGCACAGCCATGACCCGGGGGGCTTCCGGCCTCTTCCCGCACTTGTCTCCCCTTTTCCCCAGGGCCCCTGAGCCCGTGTTGCCCTCCTCCTAACCTTCATTTTTCTTGTGATGGAGTCATTGATTGGCTCATTCATTCTACAAATATTTACTGAAGCTGCACCAGATCTGATACAAGTCCCGGAGTATCACCAGGATGAGTCACAGGTGGTCTCATGGTCTCTTTGTCCTCGAGTGGTCCCGGGGAAGGGATCCCAGTCTGATGAAGGAGGCGGACCTGGACACAATCATTCCCAGCCAGGGTGATAAGGGGGCCCCACAGAAAGGAGGGGCTGCCTGAACTTTCAAAAGCCTGAGGAAGGAAGGCTTCACAGAGGAGGTGGCATTAGATGGGGCTTTAGAAGCTGTGTAGGAGTTGCGTGCCTGGCCTCCCAGGCAGCAGGAACTCCCAGGAGGAGGGGCCTCAGGAAGTGTTTGCCAGGTTGGATGTGGAGGCAGCAGCCTCAGTGTGCCTCTTCATTCATGAACTTTCTCAGACTTATGTTTCTGGGCAGGGCCTGTGCCAGGGACTTGGCAACACAGACGTGAGTCAGCCTGGGCACCAGCAGGAGGGGCATGAAGTTGTCAGGACCTGTCTTATTTCCCGCTCTGGTCCCCAGGGCTTGGGATGGTGCCCGGCACCCAGCGAACGTGGAGGAGTGTTGAACGCTGTGACAGGTGGGGAGGGGCCTCTGAAGAGCTTAGTCATGCTCATTCTGTCTGTACCTTGGAGGGGTTGCCCAGTGGTTCAGCAGTCACGAATCTGCCTGTAATGCAGGAGATGCAGGTTTGATCCCTGGGTTGGGAAGATCCCCTTGAGGAAGGCACAGCAGCCCACTCCTGGATTCTCGCTTGGAGAATTCCATGGACAGAGGAGCCTGGCAGTCTACAAAGAGTCCACTGTGACTGAAGTGGCTGGCATGTACCTTGGAGACTGTAAAACTGGAAGGGACGGGGCCAGATCTGAATGTTTGGAAAAGCTAGGCCCTGAGGGAGACTGTAGGAGAGAGATGCTCCAGGTCAGATGGGAGCATGAGGCTTGAGCTGGGCTGGGACTGTGGGGAGGGAGGGACCTGATGTGGGGTGCTGATGGGCTGGCCTGAGGGAAGGAGCAGGAGGAGGTCCTTGATGGGATGGAGGCTGGGGTTATCCCTAGTGTGGGGCCCACATGTCTGGAGCTGAGAGATCAGGCTGGTGCCAGGACTGAAGGAGGTCCCACAGGGAAGCTGGGGGTGTGGGACAGGTCCCAGGGGATGATGCCGTGCTGGGCCATCCCAGAGAGTTTTCTCCTTTCCTGGCGTTCCTTTTCGTTAAGGCATGATATCTTATCTTGCTCTTTAGTTCTTCTGGGGTTAGACCTCACTTGCATTCCTGACTTCACCTGGACCTCAGTGTCCGAATCTCTAGGTTCCATACCTTCATCTATAAATGGGTCTGATAGTCCCACCTTGAAAGGCTGTGGGAGGATTGCTTGAGATCAGAGGACTCCCTGGCACTGTCCTGCTGGCAAAATGTGCTGAGCACGTGGGAATCCCTTTTTCTCCTGACCTGGTATCCTCAATAAGAATAGCAACTGAGACTTCCCTGGTGGTTCAGTGGTTACGACTCCAGACTTCCATTGCAGGGGGCATGGGTTCAATCCCTAGTGAGGGAACTAAGATCCCAGCTCAAACAAGTCACATGGCATGCCCCCCCCAAAAAAGAGTAGCAATCATCATGCCCAGCGTCTTTGAGCTGTGTGCCGAGTCCTTTGCTGGTGTTACTCAGTGTTCATGGCAGTCCTGAGGCTGGTACCATGCTGCTGCTGCTAAGTCACTTCAGTCGTGTCCGACTCTGTGCGACCCCATAGACAGGCTCCCCCATCCCTGGGATTCTCCAGGCAAGAACACTGGAGTGGGTTGCCATGTCCTTCTCCAATGCATGAAAGTGAAAAGTGAAAGTCAGGTTGCTCAGTTGTGTCCGACCCTCAGCGACCCCATAGACTACAGCCTACCAGGCTCCTCCGCCCATGGGATTTTCCAGGCAAGAGTACTGGAGTGGGGTGCCATTGCTGACTCCCAATTTTCAGACAAAAATAAGGCATAGGAGGGTTAGGGGACATGAGTGGCCCCACTGGAAGATGGCAGGGCCCATGTGTCTCTACCTTGAACCACAACAGGTCGATTTCTGCTTCTTTCCAAGCCTTCACTTCTGTTTTAGACTTGGCCCATCTGTCTCTACACTTGATGACCAGGGTGGGTCTCTTCTCTCTGTTCTCAGCTTCCTCCTGTAAAATGAGGGAATTAAAATATTCATGACAGAGTGAAGGGTAGTGGACTAGATCAAGGTTCTTTAAACTGAGCTCCAGGAAGTCATGGATATGGAGTTGGGTCCTGGCTTCATGAAAGGGTCGAGGCAAGCAGCTTGTGAAGAATTTTCCAGAACCCATCCTACTTTAACATTTTTGGTTTTAGTTTCAAGGGATTTTTTTTCCCTAGCAGTGTAACATGCATACAGAAACTTTCACAAATCATGAATGTACTGATCACTGAATTTTCAATAACTGAGCACACTTGTGGGACCAGCCTTCCATATGCCCCTTCAGGTCTCTAACTCCTGCCACGGTCTCAACTTTTATCACCACAGAGTAGATTTGCCTGCTTTGAACTTCACATAAATGGCATCATATTCTCTATTCTCTCTTGTGCATACGTTTGTGAGATTCACCAACTTTGCTACAAATGGTTTAGTCTCGTTGTGGTCCCGTCGCAAAGTCACGTCCGACTCGTTGCGACCCTGTGGACTGTAGCCCACCAGGCTCCTCTGTCCATGGGATTCTCCAGGCAAGAATACTGGAGTGGGTTGCCATTTCCTTCTCCAGGGGATCTTCCTGGACCAGGGATCGAACAATGTCTCGTGCTTGGCAGGCAGATTCTTTACCGCTGAACCACCAGGGAAGCCTTTAGTGTTGTTACATGTTGTGTTACATGAATGAATCTTGATTTATTTACCCACCAAACTGATGGGTGTTGGAGCTGTTTCTAGTTCTTTTGCTGTTGTGAATAGTCTTGCTGTGGATACTCTGCCACATGCCTTTTGGTGAACGGATAGGCATTCCTGTCGAGTGTTTAGGCAGGAGAAGAACTGTTGGGGTTTGCAGCTTCTGCAGATACTAACAAAGCATCTTCCTAAGCCATGGTACCCATCTCCATTCCCACCCATGGTGTATGAAGGAGGATTTCAGTCGCTACTCACTCCTGCGGGTGCTGAGTGCAGAAAGCCACCGATCCTATTGTGATTTTCATGTACATTTCCTTAATGGTCAGGGAAGTTGACCACTTTTCATTTATTGCCTATCTGGAATCTCCTTTTGGGAGGTCCCTGCTCAAAGCTTTCTGTATATTCAGAAATTTGGGATATCTGACCTTTCTATTGATTTGTAATATATTTGTGTATTCTGGATATAAGTTCTTTGTCAGAATATGCATTGCAGAGACCTTCTCCCACTTTGTAACTTTCCTTTTCACTCTCGGAGGTTTGTTTTTTCTTTTTTTCAGCCGCACTTGTGTGGCTTTTGGAATCTTAGTTCCCTGACCAGAGATCAAACCCAGGCCCTTGGCAGTGAAAGCGTGGAGTCCTAACCACTCAACCACCAGGGAATCCCCTCAGTGGTATCTTTTGAGGAAAAGATTTTTGATTTTCCTCAAGTCCATTTTATCCATTTTCCCCCCTTTCTGCTTAATGCTTTTAGAATTCTTGGGACTTCCCTGGTGCTCCAGGGATTAAGACCCTGCATTTCCACTGTAGAGGGCATGGGTTTGATCCCTGGTTGGGGAACTAAGATCCAACATGTGGTAAGGCATGGACAAAAAAAAAAAAAATAGAATTCTCTGCCTACCCCAAGATCATAAAGCCATTTTCCTGTATGTTTCTTTGTAATAATTTTGTCTTTTACATTTAGATCTACAGTCCACCTATAACTGCTTTTTACGTGTCGTGAGGAGTGGTCAGAATACTTTTTTTCCATATGGATGTTTTATTGAAAGGCATCATTTATCACAATGTTCATTCTTTCTCTTTTCGCTACAGTCTTACCTTTATCATAAATCATGCATGCTTGCATGCTAAGTCGCTTCAGTTGTGTCTGACTCTGGGCGACCCTATGGACTGTAACCTGCTAGGCCCCTCTGTCCATGAGATTCTTCAGGCAAGAATAGAGGAGTGGGTTGCCATGCCCTCCTCCAGGGCATCTTCCTGACCCGGGGATTGAACCCACGACTCCTATGTCTCCTGTGTTGGCAGGCAGGTTACCACTGGCGCCACTTAAATCAAGTATACATTTACCTGTGGATGTACAGATTCTTCATTCTACTGTCTGTCTGTCTTTGCTCTACTACCACATTGTCTTAAAACACCACAGCTTTAAGTGGTGTTGAAGCTCTGGTAAGCCCTTCAGTTCTCATATTCTACTTTAGGATTGCTTTGGTTCTTTTGATCTTTTGCATTTTCATATACATTTACATATCATCTTTAAGATGTTTTAAATATTTTAAAATTAAAAATGTTAAACTGGGGGCGGGACAGAAGTTAATTAAATAGAATTAAATAGCATTCAATTTAATTCTCCATTAAATTGAATTCAAGGCTTGCAGGGTGGGTAAGGCGTGAAAAAAATCTATCTCTTTCCCTCTCCAGTCCCCATTTTTTCCCCATCCTCCCAGAAATATCTGAGCATATACAAGCACATCCCCACTCTTGCCTTCACAAAGAATAGCATATTGTACACGTTGTTCTGTAGCTTGTTTTTTTCCTCTTAATATATCTTATAGAACTTGTTATTTCAGTAGTTGCCTGGGATTCTTTGATGACATCAATAATCTTTTTAACCTGTTCCAAATTAGGCTGTTTGAGTCTTTGTTCCTGCTACACGAGGGCGCTGCCGTGACTCCCCTGGACCTGCATTCTTGTGCGCAGGTGCATAGCCACTCGGATGAATTCTTAGAATCAGACTTAGCAACATCCCACTGTCTGCAATGCTGGGTTTTCTGCAGAAGACTCCCTTTTGAAGGAGTCTGAAAACCTTGGATTAGAGGCTCCTTCAAGCCCCCAGCTCTGATGGTCTGGGACTGCAGGTTGAATGCTAGATCACTGTTTTCCGACCTTGAGTTCTGTTCCCAGGCCTCAGCCCTTATTTTTTGGCTCTGTCAGTTCCCACCCTGATCCTGAGGCTTTGAACCCAAATCTACAGCCCAGGTGCCTCAGTCTTGAATTGGGAGAGTGGCCTGATGGAAGGAATGAGGGCAATGGGTTTCAAATCCAGCCTCTGCTCCATCTCCCCTTCCCACTGCCCTGCTTCGGCTGTGTGACCTTGGGCAAGGCACTTGACTTCTCTGAACTTCAGTTTCCTCCTCTGTATGTCAAGAGGTCTGTACCAGAGCCTTCCAGCTCTAACACTTGCTTATCTAGAGAATTCCTAATTTCTGATTCTCTGGCTTCGGTACCTTGCCTTCCCTTCCCTCACCCCCATCTCTGTATCTGGCTACTCACAGATTTGCTCTCTGATTCTGTCCACTTGAGTTCAGTCTGGCGCAGAGCTTAAGAGCAGAGCTGTGGACTCAGCCTGACTTGTCCATCTCAACCACTTACTACTTCACTTCTAGGGACCTGTGTCCTCATCTCTCAAATAGAGGTAATAATACCGACCTCCTACGCTGACAGGATAGCTGTCATACAGCAAGCCCACAAGAAATGCTAGCTGCCGCTGCTATTATTAGCATCATCTCATCCCTACTCTCAGTTCCACAAGTTTGGATTTAGAAATGTGGCTTTGGAGAGAGAGAAAAGTACTGACTTCCCTCCGCCCCCATCTCCCCTCAGCTCAGGGGCTTTGCTGGGGTCTGGGAATCTAGTCTGTAGTATCTTATAGGTACCTTCTAGTACTTATCAGGCTTCCCTGGTGGTTCAGATGGTAAAGAGTCCGCTTGCAATGGAGGAGACCCAGGTTGGATCCCTGGGTAGGGAAGATCCCCTGGAGAAGGGAGTGGCTACCCCCTCCAGTATTCTTGCCTGCAGAATCCCATGGACAGAGGAGCCTGGTGGGCTACAGTCCTTGGGGTCAAGAAGCGTCAGATGTGCCTGAGCGACTAACACCATAGTACCTACCACTGTATAACAAACTGCCCCCAAGCCTGGAGGCTTCCAACAATAATGATGATGATTTCCCACGATGCTATAGGTCAACTGAACAGTTTTGTTTTGCTTTTCTAATGTGGCCCCAGCATGTAGCTTGTGGGATATTAGTTCCCCGACCAGGAGTTGAGCCAACACTCTTGGTGGTGAAAACACACAATTCTAAGCACTTGACCCCCAGGGGAGTCCCTAAAAGTGATGTATTGATTTACTTAATTATTTTTGACTGCATCTCGACGCTTGTGGCATCTTTGTTCCCCAACCAGGGATCGAACCCAGACCCTTGGCAGGGAGAGTGCAGAGCCCTAACCACTGGACAACCAGGGAATTCCCTGAGCAGTTCTGCGCTCACTGCGGTTGTGTGCAGCTGGTGTCTAGGCTGGGCTGTTGGCCAGCATACCTCGGTCCATTCATCCTTACTCATCCTTCGGCAGGCTGGCCCAGGCTTCCTTACGCTGAGGTCCCAAGAGGTCTGCCTGAGGACCCAGGCGCTGAAAGTCACACAGCACTACTTCCACCACACTCTGTTGGCCAAAGCAAGTCTTGAGGCCAGCTCAGACCCAAGAAGTGAGGAAATCCACTCTACCTCTTGACGGGAGGAGCTGCAAAATACTGTGCGTCTACCCCAGAGCTCAGGAATTCTGTACTGAATGAGAGGCAGCAGGATGACCTCTGTGAACCTCAGTTTCTTTTTTTTTTTTAATTCATTCATTCATTCATTTTTGGCTGTGCTGGGTCTTCATTGCTGCACACACGTGGGCTTTCTCTAGCTGCAGCGAGCCGGGGCTACTGTCTAGTTGCAGTGCACAGGCTTCTAATTGCAGCGGCTTTTCTTGTTACAGAGCATGGCTCTAGAGTGCGGGCTCAGTAGTTGCAGAGCACAGGCTTAGTTGCCCCAGGGCATGTGGGATCTTCCTGGACCAGGGATCGAACCCTAGTCCACTGCATTGGCAGGTGGATTCCTGACCATTACACCACCAGGAAAGTCCCAGCCCTAGTTTCCACATATGTAAAGTGAGTCTAAGAATACCACCCATGTAAGGTCACTGTGAGGAAATAAAGTGATAAGATCCAAAGAACACAGTGCAGGAGCTGGTACTCAGCAGGTGTTCAGTCCATATGGTAACCATTGTGGATATTATTGGCCAAGGTTCTTCTGGCTGCTTCCTAAGTCATAACTCCTTTTATTCCTAAGTCCAAGGTGACACTGTACAACCATTTAGACAGTAACTGCACGGATAAATTTCCCTTTTGTTACCATCATCTTCCTATACCTCATCTTAGTAACACTTGGAATATTCTCTCTGCTTTTGTCTCATTTGGCACAATAAGAGTCAGTAAAGTCTGCTCAAACCCCTCAGAAATAAGCATCAGCGTAGCAAAACGGCTGTAGGCCAGAGACTGCAAACTGTTAGGTGTTTGTTTAGCCTGCAAAGCATTAAAAAAAAGATGGTATTAGAATTTGAATTGTTGCTAACCTTTATAATCAGGAGATTTTTACAAAACAACCTGGGTTTCCAAATTCTCTTAACATTGGACCATCTGGCATCTCAGGCCTGCTACTGTCATGACAGCGTTGGGCTGGAGCTAAATCCTGGCGGGGCAGATCCTCTTGGATCCCTTGGTGGCTCGTGAAGTCAGTTGAGTGGGTCGCTATTGACTGTGTAGGAAAATGAGACAGAGCAGGACAGAAAATACCAGGATATTCTGCCATAGTTGTAAGAAGGACTGCTTGGTGGAACTAAGTGTAGTGTGTATGTAGGCATACTAAGTGTGGGCATATGTGTGTGACTTGGATTACAAGTAATACATCTCAGGGGGCTTCCCACATGGCACTAGTGGTAAAGAACCTAGGGGATGCAAGAAACATGAGTTCCATCCCTGGGTTGGGAAGATCCCCAGAGGAGGGCATGACATGCCCTCTCCAGTATTCTTGTCTAGAGAATCCCATGAACAGAGGAGCCTGGTGGGCTACAATCCATGAGGTCGCAACGACTGAGCATGCATGCACGCCACACAGACTGATTCACTCGGGTTACCTGCCTTCCTCAGCCATTTGAGCTTTTTATTTAATTTTTTTAATTGGCTGTGCTGCTTGGCTTGTGGAATCTTATTTCCCTGACCAGGGATTGAACCCAGGGCTACAGCAGTGAAGGTGCTGAGTCCTAACCAACAAACTGCCAGGGAAGTTCCCATTTGAACTTGAGATAAGTGAATGTTAACTTGGCTGGTGGAGATCAAACCAGCTCCCTGGGATCTGCTAGGGGCTGGCAGGTTCCCTGTGCTTTTTCCTTGGCTCTGAGTATTTATGTTTTTCAGTAGTTATTTATATTTTTTGAGGTATAGTTGATCTACAGTGTTGTTAGTTTCAGGTCTATAGTACGGTGATCACGTTTTACACACACACATATATTATTTTTTTCAGATTCCTTTCCCTTATAGGTTATTACAAAATATGAGTATAGTTCCCTGGGCTGCACAGTAGGTCCTTGTTGATTATCAATTTGTGGTGCTGGAGAAGACTCTTCAGAGTCCCTTGGACTGCAAGGAAATCAAATCAGTCAATCCTAAAGGAAATCAACCCTGAGTATTTATTGGACAGACTGATGCTGAAGCTAAAACTCCATACTTTGGTCACCTGATGGGAAGAGCTGACTCATTGGAAAAGATCCTGCCCTGATACTGGGAAAGACTGAAGGCCAAAGGAGAAGGGGGCGACAGAGGATGAGATGGTTGGGTGGCATTACCGACTCAGTAACATTGAGTTTGAGCAAACTCCAGGAGATGGTGAAGGACATAGGAGCCTGGAGTACTGCAGTCCATGGGGTGGCAAAGAGTTGGACACCACTTAGCGATTAAACAACAACGTGTTAATCCCAACCTCCTAATTTATCCCACCCCTCCCCAACCCTGCCCTGACTCTGAGCATTAGTAAACAGGGGGTTTAGGTAGACCAGGACTCCATCATCCCTTCTCTGAGAGCAGGTTCTGGAGCTAGCTGCCCGGCGTGGACTCTGGGACCCAGACATCCCCTCGATGCCCAGTCTCTGACTCCACTCTCTTTTCTCTCCTGCTTCCCCAGGAGAACCCGTACGTCATGCGCCGGCCCAACTTCCAGGCTCTGTCCGGGAACGAGCGCTTCGAGGGCTTCTGCGTGGACATGCTGCGGGAGTTGGCCGAGCTGCTGCGCTTCCGATACCGCCTGCGCCTGGTGGAGGATGGGCTGTACGGGGCGCCCGAGCCCAACGGCTCCTGGACGGGCATGGTGGGCGAGCTCATCAACCGGGTACGGCGGGGCTGGGGCTGCGGAAGGGGCGTGGGCCGGGTGAGGAGGGAGGGAGGGCAGCCAATGGGGCCTCAGGGCCAGCCTGGCATGTACACTAGGCACCAGCCCATGGTGTGCTGTGCCCCTGTGGCTGGTGAGCACCACGGGGCCAGCACAGACGGGAAGGGGACAGTGCATCACTTCCGGTGTCAAAGGCCATGCACATCACGTCCTGTGTCCGGTTCCAGATGCTTCCCTCTTGCCGCCTGGGCTTTGTCTTTGCTCAAAGCTTAGACAGGAAAGAATCTTCCCGCGACGTGGGAGATCCCGTGGAGAAGGGAATGGCTAGCCACTCCAATATTCTTGCCTGGAAAATCCCATGGACAGAGGCTACAGTCCATGGGGTTGTGAAGAGTCGGACATGATTGAGTGACTAACAGAGACTTGAGTGAATGAAGGAGACGAGGAGTCGGAACTGGAGGGACTGGACAACTGGAGGAGGTGGAGAAAGCTTCCTGTGGGAGGCGGAGCTAGGAGGGGCAGCCGGGGACTGCACCTCAGGTGCACTGTCCCGGCACTTGCCAGGAGGTGGACTTAGAGGTTGTCCATTGCTCTCGCAAGTCCACTCTTCCAGTAGATGTTTATTGAATGTCTAGTGTGTGCCTGGAGAAGGCAATGGCACCCCACTCCAGTACTCTTGCCTGGAAAATCACATGGACGGAGGAGCCTGGTAGGCTGCAGTCCATAGGGTCGCTAAGAGTCCGACACGACAAGCGACTTCCCTTTCACTTTTCACTTTTATGCGCTGGAGAAGGAAATGGCAACCCACTCCAGTGTTCTTGCTGGGGAACCCCAGGGACGGGGGAGCCTGGTGGGCTGCTGTCTATGGGGTCGCACAGAGTCGGACACGACTGAAGCGACTTAGCAGCAGCAGCAGCAATGTGTGCCTTGCACCTTGCTAGGCCTAGGATATAGAGGTGAGCCTAGGGGACCTGGACCCTGCTTCCAAGAGCTCAGACCCCCATTGCGATGTAGAAAAACAAATGACCACAAGACAGAACCTTCCAGACTTCGAGGTGGGAAAACTCAGAGGAGGGACCTGGAGACTCCTGACCCAGCCAGGGATCCAGGGAGGGCTTCCTGGAAGAATTGACACCCCAGCAGATTCCCAAAGAGTGTGAAATAGTCAGCTGGGTGAAGTGGGGTTTGGGAGGAGAAGAGCTTATTCGAAGGAGAAGAAATGGCATTTACAAACAGCTGGGTGGGGTGTGTGTAAGAGAGAGAGGGATGTATCAGAAGAGCAGCTGGGCCCTGAGTGTGGGCAGGATGTGAGAGTAGGTGAGGAGGGGAAATGAAGGGCAGGTGGGAGGCGGTAGGCGAGGGTGCAGTGGAAAGACTATTTTGGAGTCAGGCCAACCCTGGTATGAGTGCTGGTGAGTCCTGGTATGAGTCCTGGTATGAGAAATGGTGAGTCATTTCTCTCCTCCCAGCCTCAGTTTCCCCTTCCTAGGATGGGGGCAAATGATAGCTGACAGGTCTGTAATGAGGGTTACAGACACACCACACGTGTTGCTGGTCATATGTAGTTCCTGAGCTCTTCTTTGTTTCTGGTTGCCCTGCGAGGCTTGAAAGATCTTGGTTCCTCAACCAGGGATTGAACCCAGGGCCCCAGCAGTGAAGGTGTGGAGTCCCAACCACTGGACCACCAGGGAACTACTGGAACCACCCTGTAGTTCCTTTTCCTTCCATACACCAGAAGCTGCATGGGCAAATGCCCAGAAGAGACAAACAGGCCCCTGGCTTAGGGCATGCCCAGGGCAGGTGTGTGGAGCAGGGACCTTTGGCAATAAACAGTCAGGGTGGCCTTGACATTGGACTTGGCAGAGGGCATTGGAGACTGTCACTTTCCTGTCTCTCTCCTCCAGAATTCACTGCATGTGAGCCCCTGAATGTCACCAGGGTAAACTCAAAAAGGCCACTTTGCTTGACAAGGACGTTGATCCCTTAGGGCACTGATTTTCAAAAGTTGTTTTGACTGCAAAACCTTTTTTCCAATGGAAAGGGCCCTCAGAACCCTGGACAAAACAGCTGCTCTGGTGGAGAAGGAGGTGGGGGTGTCCCCCAGGGTCCTGGTGACTCAGTCTTCCTCCCGACCCTGGCCAATTCTAACTGGCACGCCTGAGGCACTGTTCTGCAGGCACCAGCTGGTTGAAAGCTTCAGCCCTGGGTGGGTTTAAGAGTCTCAAGCCAGGACCTGAGGAGCCCAGAGGCAGAAGCTGGTGCCTTAATGCCCACCTCACTGGCAGCCTTACCTGTGACCTCATCGCCACAGCCTGGTCCCCAGTCATGTAAACTCAGAACTTTGTGTTTATCGGGGCCCCCAGAAATAAGATTCCAGAAGAATAATAACGTCCCAACCCCCAACCAAAGTCACCGTCAACTGGACGCCTGTGCATTCATCAAGGAAGAAGTCCTGTTTATAACTGTATGACCTTGGGCAAGAGTGTAACTCCCTGTGCCTTAGGACTTGGTGTGAAGGTGCCTGGGGTGAGCGGAGCAAGATTGGGAAGTTTGCTGATTGGTGGCTGCTAATCAGAAAAGTTTATGCTCCTGGGTCCTGGGTCTTGTTTGAATCTCTGCGGAGCATTTGTTGTGTGACATTGGGCGAGTTATTTAACCTCCCTGTAAAACTGAAGAAATAACAGATGCTGGCACATAGGGTCATTGTGAGTGTAAAATGAGTTCATCCGGTAGGGGCTTAGAACAGGGTCCTGCAAGTAGTGGGTGCTATGTGCCTGAACTCTCTTTCTATCATTATTAGTGTTATTCCTGCCAGCATGGATATCCATTCATATATTCATCTGCCCTCCAGCAAGCTAGCATTTACTGAGTGCCTGCTGTATACCAGTAGGAAAAATCCCCTGATGCTGGCAAAGATTGAAGGCAAAAGGAAAAGAGGGCGGCAGAGGATGAGATAGTTAGATAGCATCATTGACTCTATGGACGTGAACTGGAGTGGGAGATAGTGGGGGACAGGGAAGCCTGGTGGGCTGGAGTCCATGGGGTCTCAAAGAGTCGGACACGACCTAGCAACTGAACAACAACAGCAACTGTTTACCAGATGCTGTGGTACACCCTGGGAATTCAGTGGCCTGGCTTTGCTCTTAGGGTTAAAGACTGGTCCTCAGCTGGCGGCCCATGGGATGCACCCCCTGCACACAAAGGTTTGAGCTGGCTCAAATGAGGAGACGGTCGTGGGGTGGGGAGCGGCAGGGTCTGCCAGAGGGTCTGTAGGGATGGAAGTGGAGGCTGGAGAGGGCCTGGACTTGGTGACTGCCTGGGGTGAGGGACAGAGGAGAGAGGACATGAGCACGCCTCCTGTTTCTGATTTGGGCAACTGGGCACCATCGATGACATTTAGGGGAAGAACGCTGGAGGAGGAGCAGGCTGACTGCAAAGGATGGGCAGGGTTTGGCCTCGCCGAGGCCTATCGCCTGCTGTGGAAGGCCAGGCACACAGCTTCACACAGACACTCCCCACTATTTTCCCGACGGTGGCAGCTGACGTTAGTGAACTTCACGCCACGTGCTGGAAACTTTTGCAAGTGTCACTTCTGACAATCCTTCCTGGCCCAGATGATCACTGCCCTCCTGCCGATGTGAGATCAGGGGCTCAGCAGTGAAGGGACCAGCCCCCAGCACGCAAGGCTGCAGATGGGTGTGTCTGACCCGAGGCCTTTCCAGACACTTGGCAGGTCCTTGGGAAGCCTGGAGTGGTCAGGGTGATGCTCACGCTGTGCCAGGCCCTTGTCCGAGCTTTATGAACTTAACTCCTTGACTCCTCACAGCCACCCCTTTGAGGAAGGCCTGGTGTTAGCTCAGATTTCTGTAATGGACAGAGTGAGGCACTCAGATACCATGCCCAGGGCACATGGCTGATGACAGGCAGAGCCAGGGCTGGCATCCCGGCAGGCTGGCCCAGAGCTGATGACTGACTTCCAGAGGGAAAGCAGCCCGGGGCACCAGCAGCCCCCCAACCACCCCAGGGCCAGATGCAGAGCTCAGACGCCAGGCTCCAATTATGGTCCATTTATTCCACCCAGTGGCCACTGCTGGAATTGGCTTTATCCCTGCTGTTACTGCCACACTGTGAACTCAGCCCCGCCCCTCTCACCCGCCTCCTCTGGGCCTCCCATCTCTCTCCATTCCAGTTTGTCCTCTAGATTCGGACACGACTGAGCGAGTAACACACTTTAGTTGTCACCTCCTCAGGCCTGCAGGCTAAACTCTGTGCACTTTTGTCTGGCACTTAAGAGATCAGGAAGCGAATTTCCAGGTGGAAATTAGCAGGCAGGAGGTGTGTGGGGGCGCCCTTAGAAACCTGCCTTGTGAGGTGGTGTGCAGGAAAGAACCTATCTGCCGATGCAGGAGGTGCAGGAGACCCAGGTTCCATCCCTGGGTGGGGAAGATCCCTTGAAGAAAGGTGTGGCAACCCACTCCAGTATTCTTGCCTGGAGAGTTGCATGGACAGAGGAGCCTGGTGGGCTACAGTCCATGGGTTGCAAAGAGTCAGACGTGACTGAAGTGACTTAGCACTAGGGAGGGGAGGAGCAGGCTTGGGCAGAGAGGGAGGAGTTGAGCTGTGAGGCAGTCATGACCATCCTGCCAGCAGCTCTGGAGCTGGGGTGGCCATTAAAGATGTCCCCCTGAGGGAAGGGGGCTTTTATGCCCCTCACCGACAAATCATTGGAGAGGGCCTGTCCTCGGGATGTCATGGGGCTTCTTCCACCTGCAGAGCAAACATCCACCAACACCTGGGCCCGTGAGTGTCCCGTCCTGAAGAAGGGTTCAGGCGGCCACCACGGTGTCCACAGCTGTGAGCTGGTCAGACGCCAGATGGAGCCGGCCTCAGGTTGGAAGTGTTCCCACGTGATCTCTGACAAGCCACTTCACCTCTCTGATCTCAGTTTCCCCTCTTGAAATGGGAATGATGTTCCCTCTGTCACAGATTTGCAGGGAGTGGGCAAGGGAGGATTAAAGGTCCCAGGACAGAGCCTGGGTCACTGGGGTCTTGCAGGTATGGAATTTGGGTGTTTTTTGTTTGTTTGTTTTTCTTTTTGACCTCGCTACGTGCTTTGAGGATCCTAGTTCCCCAGACAGGGATGGGACCTGGGCCCCGTGAGTGAAAGTACTTGATTCCCAACCACTGGACCACCGGGAATTCCTTCTTTTTTTCTCTCTCTTTTTGGATTTTATTTTTATTGTGTTGTGGAGCCACTGGAAGGTTTTAAGCAGGGAAGGTGCCATGATCTAATTTCTTTACTATTTTTTTATTGAGGTGAAGTTCATATAAAATTAATCATTTTAAAGCATACAGTTCAGTTGCAGTTAGTATATTCACAATATTGTATAACCATTGACTCTCTCTAGTTTCAAGACATTTTCACGACCCCCAAAGAAAACCCAAACCCAACAGCAGTCACTGCCGTTTGCCTCTTTCCCCAGCGTCTCGCAATTACCACTCTGCTCTCTGTCTCCATGATTTACGTATTCTAGACATTTTGTGTAAATGGAACCAGCCAATATGTGGCCTTTTGAGTCTGGCTTCTTTCACACAGCACAGTGTGCTTGAGGTTCATCGACATTATAGCGTGATGAGTACTGCCTTCCTTTTTAAAAAAGTATTATTATTATTCCGGAGGAGGGCATGGCAACCCACTCCAGTATTCTTGCCTGGAAAATCCCATGGACGGAGGAGCCTGGCTGGCTACAGTCCATGGGGTCACAGAGAGTCTGATACCATTGAGCTACTGAGTGCGCGCACGTGTGTGCGCACGCACACACACACAGTATTACTATTATTTTTATTATTAGGCTACCCCGTGCAGCATGTGGGATCTTAGTTCCCTGACCAGGGATGCAACCTGCACCCTCAGCATTGCAAGTGTGGAGTCTTAACTGCTGCACCACCAGGGAAGTCCCCTGCCTTCCTTTTTGAGGCTGAATAATATTCCATTACATGGGTATAGAGCCTTGATTTAATTTCAAAAACATTTAAAAATGATTACTCTGGGCAGGGCTTCCCTGGTGTCGCTCGTGGTAAAGAACTCACCTGCCGATGCAGGAGACAAAAAAGATGCAGGTTCGATCTCTGGGTGAGGAATATCCCCTAAAGGAGGGCATGGCAACCCACTTCAGTATTCCTGCCTGGAGAATCCCCTGGACAGAGGAACCTAGCGTGCTACAGTCCACCAGGTGGCAAAGAATTGGACATGACTGAATGACTGAACATGCACGCAGTGGTGGCTGAGAAATAACCATAGTGGTCCAAGAGTAGAGACAGGACGGTCCATTTCAGGGGTTGTTGGAAGGTGTGGAAGAGAGAAGATGCCGCCTTGTGTGGGGTGGTAGCTATGTCAGGTGTACTGCCAGGCAGGGTGTGTGCCAGAGGCCAAGAGGAGTCAAGTAACTGCAAGGTTTGGCTAAACAGCTGGGCAGAACTGGTAAAGCCAGTTTCCATGGTGGGGAGGATATACGAAGGGCAGTCTCTGAGTGGGGAGGATGAGTTATCTCTGGGCGTGGATCATTGGAGATACCTACTTGAAATTCAAGTGGAGACAAAAGGATTTCCTTGTGCGACTGAGCATGAATTATTTAACTCATCCCCCTATTGATGGATATTTGGATGGTTTCCAGTTTTTGCAAGCATAGACAATGCTACCATCAACTGGGCCTGTGGATTGGTGGGGGTGTTCCTGAGGGATAAATTCCAAGCGGTAGAAGCATTGGGTCAAAGGGCATGAATATTTTTTAAGTACATACTGCCAAATGGCCCTTCAAAAAGGTTCCACCAATTTATATTCCCACCCAAAGTGCACGAGAATGTCAAATTTCCCACACTCTTGCCAACAATGGGTATTATCAATCTTTTAAAAAAATCTTTGCCAACCCGAAAGGCTAAAAATAATCTTAGCGTTTTAACCTAAACACAGTGTCACACGGCTGCACTTTAACCCCCATGTGGATGTACTGTAATTTAATTGAAGCGTTTTTTAGTTGTTTCCAGGTATTTTTATCCGTGTTTGTGCTGTTATAAGCAACCACAAGCAAACATCTTCATGCACAAAAGCTTAGCCCGCACTGTAGCTGACTAGAATTGACTCTCAATAGAATTACCAGGTGAAAGGGGAAAACCCTTTGTATGGCTTTTGTTATATATTGTGGAACTGCTTTCTGGAAAGACTGTACCAGGTTCTTCTTTCTTTTCTTTTCTTTTTCTTTTTTTTGGCTGTGCCACATGGCATAAAATATCTTAGTTCCCTGTGTGCACAGATGATCAGTCACTAAGTTGTGTCTGACTCTTTGTGACTCCATGGACTGTAGCCCACCAGGCTCCTTTGTCCCTAGGATTTCCCTGGCAAGAATACTGGAGTGGGTTGCCGTTTCCTTCTCCAGTGGACCAGGGGTGGAACCCGAATCTCCTACATTGGCGGGCAGGTTCTTTACCACTGAAAGCCACCTGGAAAGCCCCTTAATACCCTGACCAGGGATCAAACCCATGACTCTTGCGGTGCAAGCTCGAAGTCTGAAACACTGGACCACCAAGGAAATCCCTTCCTTTCTCTTTTTTTAAGCCCAGTTTCTTTTAACACTAGCTTTGTCTCAGCGCTGAGGATTTGATGGGTTTTTAGATTTTCAGACAACCTCCTATCATTTTGATATATGGCAAGGCATTTTGGGTTTTCCTGCTTTTACTGGTGGACCACCATCAGGGTTCTGTGGCTGTGTGATCGATGCAGTCTGAGCCCAAGTTCCACTCAGGAGGGGCCCGATGGATCTGTGGACTCCCTCTGTGTTTCCCCAGGTCTGGGTTGTATAATTGGGACAGACGTATGTGGCAGCTGGCAGAATCCCACACTGGTTTTCTGACCCATGGAGTCAGGATCGTTGTTGTAGAAAGAGCCAGTGGAAGCCCCCAGAACGCCCCACATTTTCCAGGATGGAAATCCAAAAGCAATTCTACTGCCTTTGGAGGAAGTGCAGATTAGTGCCGCCATTAATGGCTCAAAAGAAGCTGGGGTGGTGATCTCCTCTTTGTTCCACTGACCTGTTTGGGGACTCCCGTAGCAGTCCAGTGGCTAAGACTGTGCTTCCAGTGCAGGGGACATGGGTTTGATCCCTGGTCAGGGAACTAAGATCCTGCATGCCACGAGGCACAGCCAAAAAACAAATAGACAAAAAACGACTGACCTGTTTGGCTTGTGTGGAAGGCAGATGGATGTCGGAGAATGACTGTGGATTACTGTAAATGCAATCAGGTGGTGATTGCAATTGCAGTTGCTGGCCCAAACATCAGCACAGCCCTTGGCAGCTGTTGTGAGCTACTGACTGACCTGGCAAATGCTTTTGTCTCCATACCACTTTCCAAGGACCACCAGAAGCCAGGAGTACAAACTTTGAGTCTTGCTGAAGGCTGACATCAACTCTCTTGCTTTTCGCCGTCACCTAGACCACTGAGATGCACTCGTCCATCACATTGGCAACATTCTGCTGATCCGATCTTAAGAGGAGGAAACAGCATTTAGTAAGGAGGTTGGCAGTAAACCCACTGCTGATATCAGTTATGGTCCAATCTGGAGACAAAACACCAGTTACTTGAACAGAATCATGTTACTCAGTTGTGTCTGACTCTTTGCAACCCTACGGACTGCAGCACGCCAGGCTCCTCTGTCCTCCTCTATCTCCCGCAGTTTATTCAAACTCATCCATTGAGTCGGTGATGCTATCTAACCATCTCATCCTCTCCTGCCCTCTTCTCCTTTTGCCTTCAGTCTTTCCCAGCATCAGGGTCTTCTCTAAGTTGTCTCTTCACATCAGGTGGCCAGAGTATTGGCACTTCAGCTTCAATCCTTCCAATAAATACTCAGGGTTGCTTTCCTTTAGGATTGACTGGTTTGATCTCCTTGCAGAATCATATCAGCTATTTTTGTATGTTTGTTTTTATTTTATTTTTGGTCACAGTGTGCATGCAGGATCTTAGTTCCCTGACCAGGGTTGGACCTGTGCCCCTTGCAGTGGAAGGTCTGAGTGCTGAAACTGTGCACCTCTGATGAACCCATGTGTGAGGATTCAAAGCCAACCAAAACTCAGATTGGGACTTGAACCCATGGTCCTTTTTGTTCTATTTTTTAATATTTATTTATTTGGCTGCATCGGGTCTTGGCTGTGGCTTGAAGCATCTTCATTGCATCATACGGGATCTTTTGTTGCAGCGTACGGACTCTCTAGTTGCGGTGCACCGGCTCCAGAGCTTGCAGGCAGGCTCAGTGGTTGCAGCGCATGGGCATCGTTGCTCTGCAGCTTGTGGGATCTCAGCTCCCCCACCAGGAATTGAACCCGAGTTCTCTGCACTGCAAGGTGGAGTCGTAACCACTGGACCACCAGGAAGGTTCTGAGTCGACTGTTTCTTAATTAGAATCACTCACCTGGTGTCCAAACTTGGGTTCTTTGAGTCTCAGCACAGAAGGAATTCAGGGAGAGGCAAAGTGATAGGCAAGAAGTAGAATTACTAATATTCTACTTGCTTGTGTGGGATGCAAGTGGGCAGGTGAGGGGGCTGTGTCCCAAAACTACATTTGGGGCTTACCTGGTAGCTCAGAAGGAAAAGAATCTGCCTGCAATGCAGGAGACCTAGGTTCGATTCCTGGGTTGGGAAGATTCCCTGGAAGGAGAAATGGCTACCAGCTCCAGTATTTTTGGCTGAGAAATCTCATGGACAGAGGAGCCTGGTGGGCTACAGTCTATGGGGTTACAAAGAGGACATAACTGAGCAACTTATACCTTTATAAGTTGACTGAACACTAACACTTATAATCAAAGGAAAGTGGAGGAAGGGGGAAAGGGCCGCCTTATTCCTCTTTCTTCCAGTTCATGTCAGGCTTACATCACTAGCTTCTTTTTTCTTTTGGATAGGAGAGTGTTTGACCCTATGAGGTCAAACTAGGACTGTCACAGAGCTTATTGAAATCAGCAGAAGGGTGGTAACATGTCCTAAAATATGTTGAATCATCTGTTTCCATGTAACGACAGTCTCCTGCTTTGAAATGTCAACCTTTCCCTTAAATCTGTCCTTAATCTTAAGGATCATTATTTTGCTGATCTCGACCAGCACAATGCAAGCTGCGTTTGTTTTTTTTTTTTTTTCTTTCACTTAATGACCTGGGGCATATGTCATGCTTTTACTCATGGCTTTGTAGTTAAGCAAACCTGCTTCATCCCAGAATGTTGTAATAGCTTTCTTGAGTGACCCTTACCTTAGAGTAGGGCTTCCCTGGTGGCTCAGATGGTAAAGAGGCTGCCTGCAGTGCAGGAGACCTGGGTTTAATTCCTGGGTTGGAAAGATCACCTGGAGAAGGAAATGGCAACCCACTGCAGTGTTCTTGCCTGGAGAACACCATGGACAGAGGAGCCTTGTGGGCTACAGTCCATGGGATCACAAAGAGTTGGACACGACTAGGCGACTTCCCTTTCACTTTACCTTAGAATGGTCTTTTGAAGTTCCCTAGGTTTTCCTGTCTATCTACAGTCCCCTACTGGGACTTCTACAGCCATCTGTGTAACTATCTATTTTTATCCTTATCCGTTTTTTTTTAATTTTATTTTTAAATATTTCTTTATTTGGTCGCATCGGGTCTTAGAATGTGTGATATCTTCACTGAATCTTGTGGGATCTTTCCCTGTGGTGCCTGGACTTTCTCATTGTGAGGTGAGGGCTTAGTTGCCCCAGGGTATGTGGGGTCTTAGTTCCTCGACCAGGGATCGAACTCACTTCCGCTGCATTGCAGGGTGGATTCTTAACCCCTGGGGCCATCAGGGAAGTCCCATCCATATCAGTCTTAACCACTGGACCTCCAGGGATTTTTCCCCCATCAGCTATTGGAATAGAGAGAATTTAATGTAGCTATTTGTTGCACTTCCCTGGTACTCCAGGGGTTAAGAATCCACCGGCCAAAGCAGGGGACGTGGATTTGATCCCTGTTCTGGGAAGATCCTATGTGCTGCGAAGTAACCGAGCCTGTGCCACAACTGCTGAGCACGTGCTCTGGAGCCTGTGAGCCACAACTAGAGAGGAGCCCCCGCTTGCCACAACTATAGAAAGTCCTTGTGCAGCAACAAAGACCCAGCATAGCCAAAAATAGTCAAATCTCTTCAAAAAAGAATTGTTAGCTTGGAAAATCCCTGGCAGTCCAGCGGTTAAGACTCCGTGCTTCCTCTGCTCAGTGTCCGGGCAGATCCTGCAGGTTTCACAGTGTAGCCAAAAAAAAAAAAAAAAGAATTGTTAACTAGATGTAAAGTTGTTAGAGGGCTTCCTGTTGTCTCAGTGGGAAAGAATGCACCTGCCAATGCAGAGACGGGGATTCTACCCCTGGGTTGGGAAGATCCCCTGGAGAAGGGAATGGCAACCCACTCTGGTATTCCTGCCTGGAGAATCCCACGAACAAAGGAGCCTGGCAGGCTACAGTCCATGGGCCTGCAAAAAAGCTGGGACACAATTTAACAACTAAATAACAAAATGAAAATTGTGAACCTGCTAACCAAAAGAGTAAAAAGGAAACTAAGGGATCCTGAGGGTAGCAGCTGCAGGAAGGACCCACCACCCTGAGGGCTAAGGGGAAAGGAGAAGAACTTAGAAACTCAAGAGAGGCCCAGTAGAGCTGAGACTCAGACCTTTGAGGCAGAGATACTGTTGGTCTGGTCTTGCGGATGTTTGGTGGGACTTTGGCTTTGAGCAGCGACTTATCCCTGGGTCTCACTGCGTGTGCTGCTTCAGGCCTTTTACCAAACAATTTGTAAGACTTTTCATTTTGAGGGAGGCCCAGAGTACAAAGACTGCAGCAGGTGCTGGCTTCATGTAATCTGACCTGACTGACACCCGGACCTGATGACCCGGCAGATCCAGGAATGTGCAGAGTGCTGGTGGCCAGTAGGGATCAGGCAGCAGGAGGTCACTCGCTGCAGACCGCCAGGGCTTTGAGGCAAATCAGGCTCTTTTCTGTAGATACTATTTTTTCAGTTTGAGAAACTGCTCATTACTGGACCCCCATAGAGATCGAACACCTCCCCATGGATAGTGACCATGTGACCTGGGGACTCGTGTGATCTGAGTATTGTCATCTGTGCACCAGTCAGGGTCCTAACAGGACACAGGTCACTCCAAATATCTGAATGAAGAGAGGTATTCACTAGGAATGAAGTTGCTAACTAGGTAACTGGGAGGGTAAAAGTTGAAGTCTGATGCCAACTTTTTATGCAAGGGGCCGATGTAAATAGTCCCAGCTTCCAGGTCATCCTGTCGCTACTCGACTCTTCTTTTGTCTGGAAAGCAGTTGCAGACGATAGCTAAACGAGTGAGCCTGGCTGGGTTCCAATAAAACTTCATTTACAAAATTGGGCAGATGCACTAGACCTGGCCGTGGTTCACACACCCTTGCTCTCAGGCACAGAGGTAGCAAGCCAGGAAGCCACTCTGTCTCAAGTTCCGAAGGAACAGAGAGGAGCTGACGATGTTGGAAACTTTGAGGAAGGGCTCTTTGAGGCTCATTCTGCAAGCGCTTGTTGTCCTTCTTAGACGCTAAGTCATGTCAGACTTTTTTGTAACCCCATGGACTGTAGCCCGCCAGGCTCCTCTGTCCATGGGATTCTCCAGCCAAGAATGCTGGAGTGGGTTGCCATTTCTTTACCCAGGGGATCTTCTGGACCCAGGGATCAGATCCCTGTCTCCTGCATTGGCAGGCGGATTCTTTAGGGGGAAGAATCGGGGAAGCCCACAGCAAGTGCTAGGAAGCCATCGGAGAAGCCTACTGCAAGTGCTAGGAAGCTGCAGACTGGATTTGTCTGCTGTCCTGGGAAGAACCTCGGCTGCCTTTGGTGCAGAAAGGAAGGATGGGGACCCGAGAGCCCACTGCAAAGTGCAGGTTACTCTCATTCCTCCAGCCCTGCAGCCTTCCTCTGGCGCCCCCTACAGGGAGCCGATGGCACAGCACAGGTGGTTTGCACAGAGCTGGTGCACAGGGCGGGTTGGGGGCAGCGGGAGGGTCACAAGTGATTGGTTTTTAGGCATTTAGACAACCCCCACCCCCCGTCATTTCTACAGGTGGCTAATCATTTGGCTTCTTCCCAATTTCATCCCAGAGATGAAACTGTCAGGATCCCCTTGGGGAGGGAAGTCTTCTCCAAGGAATGGGTGTCTCTTTTGGGAAATGAAGAGGCGGGGAGGGAGGAGGTGGAAAGGGAGGGGGAGTTTTAAGTCTCTGAGAGGAGTCTAGAAGGAACTTTCAGCCTTTAAGGATCTGTCTGTCCTCTGTTCAGAATGAAACCTGAATCTGACCACCACCACTTTGCCACCCCCAGCACCTCCATGGACACCTTTAGTCAGCTTTCTCCCCGCCCATCTCACCCCATGCCCGCTTCCACTCTTGCCCCTGTGGTCTGTTCTCAAGGCAACCAGGTCAGTCACGTGCTCCTCACACCCTCTGATGTGATGCCCTCCACTGTCCCTGGAGCAGAATTGGCCGCCTTACCCTGGCCTGCAAGGCCCTGCAGGGCTCTGGTCCCCATTCCACTGAATTTCTCACCCCTCGCTTTCTTTTTCTTTTTTTTTAATATTTATTTATTTGGCTGCACCAGCTCTTAGTTGCAGCACACAGGATCTTCAGTCTCAGTTGTGGCAAGACCAGGGGTCGAACCCGGGTCCCTGCTTTGGGAGCACAGAGTCTTAGCCACTGGACCACCAGGGAAGTCCTCTACCCCTCCCTTTCTGCTCCAGCCACCCTGGACACTGTCTTGGGTGCAGTGGGGAAGCCACCCCTGGGTTTTAAACAGGTGATTATCACTTTGGATTGGGGATGTTATTGGCGGGGTGCGGGGGTGTGGCAGTGAGGAGGCTGATGGGTTATCACGGAGGACCTTTGCCAAGACAGACCTCCTGGGGTGCGTAAAATATAATAAGATTCCTGCATTTGCTGGCATTGTTCCTGAGAATTCACATGTTAGTCATAAGAGGGGCAAGTGCACAAGAAAGGAGAAAACTAGAATTCCCTGGAGGTCCAATGGTTAGGACGCGGTGCTTTCACTGCTGGGGGCACAAGTTCGATCCCTGGTCACAGAACTGAGAATCTGCAAGTTGTAGGCAAAAAAAAAAAAAAAAAAAAACAGAGGGAACCACTCCTGACTCTCAACATCCAGAAATCCCCAAGGGTGGGCTGTGAACCCAGTGTGTTCTGGGCCCTTGCCACACGTCGAAGCCTCTGGCTTCACCATCGCTGCTCCCAAGTCTCACTGGGGCCATGTCGTCTGTCCCCCACCTGGCGGGAGTCGTTTCACCTGCGTCATCTCCCTCTGCTCTTGGTTTGTCTTTCGGGTCTGTCCTCTTTCCCTGACATCGAGTTATCTTTCAGATGGGTCTCTTCTCCCCGATCTTGGATTTCATTGGGGCCCCACGTGATCTCTCTGTGACCCAGGTTCTGTTTGCAGTCTGTGGCACCCCTCTCTCCTTCGAGGCCTGAGCCCTCTCTCCCTTTCCCCAATTCTGCCCCAGCCTCTGTTACCTCCCATGCTGCCAGTCTCAGTGCCTTGGGGAGGTGAGCACGTCCCTCCTCCCAGGCCACTGATCTAGGACCTTGACTCTTGTGTTTCAGCCCCAGGGTTGAAGGTCTGTGCTTGAATTGGGAGTCAGTGCTGGGCCCAGTTGAGGCTGTGGGGGTGGAGCCAGTATTCATGGAAGAGGCATCCTGGGAGCCGGGTCCCAACCCAGGAGACATCTCGCCCACACATATTGCCCCCATTTTACAAAGGAGCAAACAGGCTCAGAGACATGGAAGCCCCTGTCCCCAGTCACCCAGCGAGCTTGGGTCAGAGCCGGGACTCCCTCCCACACCCGGCCCTTACCGGCTCCCTGCCTCCTGTGTCATGTATGTGTGCGTGTGAGGCCACGTGTTCACGTGTGTGCACTATGCCTCCAGGGGTTGACTCCCCCACACCGCATCACCTGCACTCGTGTGCTAGGCACGTGTCTGTCTGCCTGAGTCCACGTGGGTAGCCTGTGTCTGGACACTCATGTGTGGATTTGGTGTGGTGCGCACATGTTGCTGGTGTAGACTTGACCGTGTATAGTGCTCACATGTTCAGTGTGTGTGTGTGTGTGTGTCTCCGGGGTGTGTATATGTGTGTGTGAAGTGCCAGGTTTCCCAGCCTGGGTCCTGCCCACAGCTAACGACTGACTGATGTCCACTTGAGCAAGCTGGCCTCTTTGGATCAGGCATCCCGGTGTGCCAGCCAGACCCCCAACACACCCTTTTCTCCCTCCCTTCACCACGTCAGACGTGGACCCCAGCCACCCACCCCTCCCTGACTCAAGACCACATGCAGCTCCTCTCGAGGTCATTCCCTCAACAGAGCTGGGCACAGTCCTGTGTCTCAGGATGCCTGGGTGCACACACCTGGGTCCCTAGCACCTGCCAGGGGCAGGAGAGTGGAGGTCACATCTGTTATGATCCCCAGCTGTTGTGCCTTTATTCCCCAGTGCCTTGGCCTCTCTGAGACTCTGTCTCCCCAGCTGTAAAATGGGGCTAGTAGTGGCCCTCAGGGAGCTGTTGAGATTATACAAGATAAACCCTATAAAGTGGCATCTAGCTCGGAGCCTGGCACGAAGTAAGCTTGATAAATGTTACCTGTTGTTAACTGTTCATACCGAAGAGAAACCAAGGCTCCCGGAGGGTCCTGAGTGGGTCAGCGTCCAGGCATCTTGACTCCAATCTCAGGACCCCGGTGTGGTGGGAATGGCGGGGGGGTCAGTGGTAGGTTTTATAAAGCAGGGCTTTAAATGATGAGCTTGACATTGGGGGAGGGGAGCGGGAGAGATTGGATGAGGCGGGGCAGCTGGGAGGAAGGAGGATGTGAGATGACAGGGGTCCAATACGGGTCTCAGGGAGCACTCCTAGAGCCAGTCTGGTCCCCTGGCTCCTGCCGTCCCTGCTCTCTGGGTGTCTCTCTCTTGGCTTCTGATACTCCAAATCGCTCCCTCGGTACAGCTCTCTCTAACTGCGTGTCTGTCTCCCCGGCCCACCCCTCTGCCCCCGCCCCGCCTCCCCTCCAGCAGAAGGCAGACCTGGCTGTGGCTGCGTTCACCATCACAGCCGAGCGAGAGAAGGTCATCGACTTCTCCAAGCCCTTCATGACCCTGGGGATCAGCATCCTCTACCGGGTGCATATGGTATGGTTCCCCTGGAGACGCAGCCGGGCCTGGGGCGGGGGTGGCATTGAGGCCCGAGGGAGACAGAGGCTGCGGGCTGGACCTTGCCTGCCGTGGTGGGGCCTGTGGGCCCGGGGCTTTGGGAGGGCCTGCGGGGGAATCTGCTCACACTCCCTCCCCCACCAGGGCCGCAAGCCCGGCTACTTTTCCTTCCTGGACCCTTTCTCTCCGGCCGTGTGGCTCTTCATGCTTCTTGCCTATCTGGCTGTCAGTTGCGTCCTGTTCCTGGCCGCCAGGTGAGCTGACTACCTGCTGCCTGGGAGGGAGGGGCGGGGCGGAGGCAGGAGCTGGGCTCTCCTCGGCTGTCTGTCCTGATTGTCTCAGCTCCACGCAGAGTCTCGGGTTCCCTGCAGCTGCCCTCCCTTCTCCCTTTCTGGCCCCGTCTCTGTGTTCCCTCCCTGTGTCTCTGGCTTCTGCTCTGTGGTCCTCTCCATTCTTGTTCTTCTGTCCGCTTCCTCTTTTGCCATCACTGTCTCTGTGTGTGTGTGTGTCTCTCCCTGCTCATCTGTGTCTCTCTTCCTCTCCATGTGTGTCTTCCTGTCTCTTCTGATCACAGTGGCTCTCTCCTGTTCTCTTTCTTCCCACCCGCTGTGTCTCTCCACAGGCTGAGCCCCTACGAGTGGTACAACCCTCACCCGTGCCTGCGGGCGCGCCCCCACATCCTGGAGAACCAGTACACGCTGGGCAACAGCCTCTGGTTCCCCGTGGGGGGCTTCATGCAGCAGGGCTCGGAGATCATGCCCCGGGCGCTGTCCACGCGCTGCGTCAGCGGAGTCTGGTGAGAGGCTGTCTGCCCGCCCCAACCGGGGTGGGTGGGGTGTTTTGGGGGGACCCTCCTGAGACCTGGGCCCATTCCTGTTCCCCACGCCAGCTGTGTGATGGGACACGGGGTAGGGCGAGCTGAGTCCCAGCTCTGCAGCTCACTGGCTGTACAACCCTCTTCATGCCTCAGTCTCCTCATCTGAGAAATGGGAGTAAAAATGCCCACGTCTCATATAATCAGGACAGCGTGGGTGTGGTAGTCACTGTCTGAGACATTGCCGCAGGCAATCACAGAGACCAGAATCCTTGAGCCATGACAGCCTTCACTGTCCAGAGGCCAAGGCTGAGGCCCAGTCAGACACCTGTTCCCTCAGAGCCCCACGGGGACCCAGTACCTTGAACAGAACAATAAGCCCCTGAGACAAGCTCCGAGAAGCTTCAAGCAGACACGGACAACCAGTGGTGTCTGGCTTATAGTTTACATTTTTTGGATTAGTTGGCATTTAAAAATTGGGCAAATTCACTTACAAATTCAGATTTCTTTCTTCTTAAAAGAAAAATACTTAATTAGTTTATTTTTTGGCCACGTGGCATGTAGAAGTTTAGTTCCCCAGAGTCTATAGGGATCGAAGCCATGCCCCCTGCATCGGGAGCTCGGATGTTCTTAACCACTGGACTGCCAGGGAAGCCCCAGGCTTCTTTCTTCTTCTGTTTTGTTTTGGCTACGCCACACGGCTTGCAGGAATCTGTTTCCCAGCCAGGGATTGAACCCCGGGCCTCTGCAGTGAAAGCCCGCTGTCCTAACCACGAGGCCACCCGGGAACTCCCCACGTGCAGAGTTCTCACTTTTCTCAAAGCTGTGGGAGCTCTGGTGTTGCGCAGCTGGCGCTCCCACCAGGTGTCAATGCCGCTCCACTGGCCCCAGGCCCTCTGCCGCCTCCGGTCACTTTCTGGCCTCGCTTCCGTAAGCGCTCATGTCTGCCGCCCTGTCTTTGATTTATTTAGCCCCATGCATGGTATGTGGGACCTTAGTTCTCCAACCAGCGATGGAACCTGTGCCCTCTGCATTAGGAGTGCAGAGTCTTAACCACTGGACCACCAGGGAAGTCCCCATCCTGTCTTTTTAAATAGCAGATGGGCTTAGTTGCAGCTCATGTGACTCTTCTCGGATCCTTTTCCTCCTTAGAACCACAGAAAGCCGAGGAGCATGCCTAGAACAAGGAACATTCTCCCACTTTTATGGATTAGAAGACCGAGACCCAGAGAGAGGAAGTGATTTCCTAGAGAGATGCATTGGGCTAGAGGCAGGGTGGGGCTGAGCCAGCTTCCTGCCCCAGTGCCACCCACCCCCCAATCCCTGGGTGCTGCCTGGGCCTGGCTCTGCTCCCCAGGCCCTTGGTGACTTCTCCAGGGCAACCCAAGGTGTTGGGCCTCGTCCCCATCTGTTACAGCCCGTGCATCAATAGTCATTCAGCACAAAGTGCTTCTGAGCCCTTTCTATGTGCCATGTACTCAGGTGAAAAATTAAGAGGCAAAGGAGCTGAGAATAAAAGTAAAGAGATAAATAAATACAAGGACATCATATTTTATGCCAGAAATGTATCCCAATGGTATTGTCTGCGGAGAAGGTGATGGCACCCCACTCCAGTACTCTTGCCTGGAAAATCCCATGGATGGAGGAGCCTAGTGGGCTGCAGTCCATGGGGTCTCTTAAGAGTCAGATATGACTGAGCGACTTCACTTCCACTTTTCACTTTCATGCATTGGAGAAGGAAATGGCAACCCACTGCAGTGTTCTTGCCTGGAGAATCCCAGGGACGGGGGAGCCTGGTAGGCTGCCGTCCATGGGGTCACACAGAGTCGGACACGACTGAAGCGACTTAGCAGCAGCAGCAGCAGGTATTGTCTGATTCAATATTTGTTCATTCCAGACCAAACATAATGGTGGCAGGTCTTTCTCTCTCTCAGCTAAGTGGGACTAACTACCGTCTGGCAGTTGTTTGCAATTTGCTTGGCCCACTGGCTTTGAAACTTTTGAATCTCAATGATTTCTTTTAAACGTCTTGGAATTGGCATCACTTCAGGAGTTACACCCTGCCTTCAGTTTTCTGTTGCTGTTGCAATAAATTACCACAAACTTAGTGGTTTAAAAACAAGGTAAATTTATTCTCTTACAGCTCTGGAGGTCAGAAGTGCAAGATAGATATCGCTGGGCTAAAGTCAAGGTGTTGGCAGGGCCAATTCTGAAGGCTCTAGGGGAGAATCCATTTCCTTGCCTTTTCCAGCTTTTAGAAGCTGCCTGCATTCCTAGGCTCGTGGCCCCTTCCTCCAGCTTCAGAGCCAGCAGCACAGCATCCTCAAATCTCTCTCTGACTCTGACCTCCTTCTTCCCCTTATAAGGACCCCTATGATTCCATGGGCCCACCTGGATACTCCAGGTCAATCTCCCAATCTCAGGATGCTTAACTTAATTCTATCTTCAAAGACCCTTTTTAACAAAAAAATTATTTGGCTGCACTGGGTCTCAGTTCCAGCACTCAGAATCTTTGATCTTCATTGTGACATGCCGGGTCTTCAGCTGCAGCATGCTAACTCCTAGTTACGGCATATGGAATCTAGCTTCCTGACCAAGGATCGAATCTGGGCCCCCTGCAACTGGGAGTGCGGAGTCTTAGCCACTCAACCACCAGGGAAGTCCCCTGTAAGGAACCTCTTACTCTATGAAGGAACATACAAATTCCAGGGAATTTGCATATAGACGTCTTAGGGGCAAGGCTTTCTTCTGCCTACCACACGTCCTAAGTGAATTTTATTAGCATTTTAAATGTAATGATGTATCAGATGTACATAAGCTGAGCTATTGAAGAACCCAACAGGGTGCAGTGAAAAAGAACAGTGGAGAATGAAGATGCTTAGGAAAGGCACCTCTGAGGGAGGTGACAGCTAGGCTGAGTCCGAAAGGTGCAGAGGCAGACCTGCCAAGGAGAGGGAGGCACATTTACCCAGGCAGGAGAGGGCGGCCTGTGTGAGGAGGTGGCTGCAACGGCAGGGAGGGACCCGCCGTGACAAATCTGGCTGAGTCCCCAGGTCAGGTGGGGGACCAGTGACCACCTCTCTGTAGCCCATCCCTTCTGCTCCTGTCAGGGACCCTCTTCCCCAGCTGGGTATTCTATGCCCCAGAGATGTGGTTGCCACAGGAACAGCAGCAGCCCTCCCAGAGCCTGCCTCCTGGGCCCCTCATCTCGTGTCCTCCCGGGCCACAGCCTCCTGCAGCCACACCCAAGGGCGCATCATCATTTGGGACAGTTCTGCCTTGATTCTTTATTTTTTTTTTTTGGCCAGGCCCCATGGCCTGTGGGATCTTAGTTCCCCAAACAGGGATTGAACTCGCACCCCCTGCACTGAAAGCCCCGAGTCTTAACCACTGGACCACCAGGGAGGCCCCAGTTCTGCCTTGAAAATCAGTATTTCCAAGTTCACACTCTGAGCCCAGCCCTGTCCCTCCGGGGCTCCCCCATCACTCCCTTGAAGTCGGTCCTGACACCTCCTTTGCCATTGTCAACTTCTCAGGCCAGGTCACCGTCTCCTCACGCCCTCCTGGTAAAGAAAGCCCCCCAAACCTCAGGTCTCGCTCTGCTCCCTTCCCCACGCCCCACCAGGGTCACATGGGCCCCCTTTATTGATATGGCCAGCACACCCTGTTAGCCATCCTCTTTCTAGAAACTCTTTGCTCCTAGGCTGCTGTGTCTTCCTGGTTCCCTACGACCTCTTTGGATCCTCTGTTCCATTTCACCATGGGTTCCTTTGGCCCTTGCTCTCTCTCACTCCACACCAGTGATTCTTCAGTGCTCACAGACTCAATGCGCTCTTTAAAAAACAAAACACTATCTACTTGTTTATTTTGACCACTCCACACCATGTGTGGGATCTCAATCCCTGACCAGGGCTTGAATGCAGGCCACAGCAGTGAAAATGCAGACTCCTAACCACTAGCCTGGGCACATTCTAAGTCGCTTCAGTCGTGTCTGACCCTTTGCGACCCCCTGGACTGTAAGCCCATCAGGCTCCTCTGTCCATGGGATTCTCCAGGCAAGAATACTGGAGTGAGTTGCTATGCCCTCCTCCAGGGGATCTTCCCAACCCAGGGGTCGAACCCATGTCTCTTAAGTCTCCTGCATTGGCAGGTGGGTTCTTTACCACTAGCGCCACCTGGGAAGCCCCTCTTAACCACTAGACCACTAGGGAACTCCTTCAATGCCTTCTTTTTTTAAAAAAAAAACATTTATTTGTGGCTATGCTGGGTCTTCGTTGCTGCATGGCCTTTCCTCTAGTTGTGGCGAGTGGAGGCTACCCTCTAGCTGAAGTGCACAGGCTTCGCATCGCAGTGGCCTCTCTTGTGGCGGAGCACGGGTCCTAGGGCGCTTGGGCTCCAGTAGTTGCAGTTCATAGGCTCTGGAGCACAGGATCAATAGTTGTGGAACATGGGCTCAGTTGCTCTGTAGCATGTAGGATCTTCCTGGATCAGGGATCAAACATGTGTCTTCTGCATTGGCAGGCAGATTCTTTACCACTTAGCCACCAAGAGACCCAATGCCCTGTTTTTATAACAAATATTTGGTAACATCTCTTTTCCACCCTAATGAAATTCAAAGGTAATATATCAACCTACACACATGATTCAGAACAAATCAATATAATGCCCTGATTTCAATACAAAGGAGAAAAGGGGAAGTGATTGATGATAAAACAGTAGGAAAGCAATACCTAAATGCTTGGGCGGGACTGTGCTCTAAGACAGATTGCAGTGGTCAGGTGGCCACACCTACAGGTAGTGGATACCGTTGCAATTATGAGAAGACAGACCGTTTAATAGAATGATGTCAATACCTGAGGCGTTACGCTCTGAAATCATTGGCAGATAAGTGTATCTGTGCAAATACAAATCACCATGAATGTGAGACTCATCAATGCAGCTGGTCCAAGTGTCCACACAGTGACTCAAATACCACAAGCAGGGCTGCTGTCAGAGATGCGATTTCCCCAAATTGTGAACAGTTCTGGGCAAGATTTCAAACAAAACAACATCCAGCTTTGTTCCTCAATCTAAACAATAGGTACCTTTCTAGAAATGTTGGTTTCTATTCTAGCCATGCCAAAAATAGTTTTGTTTTTATGTCAGTGTGTGCCCAGTCATGTCTGACTCTTTGCAACCCCATGGACTGTCGCCCACTAGGCTCCTCTGTCCATGGGATTTTCCAGGCAGGAACACTGGGGTGGGTTGCCATTTCCTTCTCCAGGGGATCTTCCTGACCCAGAGATCGAACCTGAGTCTCCTGTGTTGGCAAGCAGATTCTTTACCACTAGTGCCACCTGGGAAGCCCTGGTTTTTGTGTATCAGGGAGTTAAGAGTCAGATAATCATGTACAGGATTTTCCATGTCTAGACTGGGCTGTCTGGTTGACACCTGTCCCCACCCACTGACATCAGGACTCCACACAATCACTTTGGTCACCAGAGTGCCCCACACCTCACCAAGCACTTTCCTCAAACAACCCTGGGGCCACTCCCTGCCCAGGAGCCGCCACTCTATACCCCCAGCTTCCCTCCCCAAGTCCTCAACTGCAGATCCCTCCATGAGGTACTCTCAAACTCAGCTTGCCCAAAATGGAGCTCACGTCCTTACTCCCAAATTGGTCCCCAGGTTCTATCTTGGTGAATGGCCCCATCACCCCCACCGTTGCCACTGCCCGTCTGCCATGCTCTCCCTGGGGTTTCAGGGTGCCTGGGGTGTATCAGGCACTGAATAGTTTTGTCTTGAGTGAATGACAGCATTGACCCGTGGGGTAGGTTTGAAGAGACTTGGGTTCCAGAGAGATTATGGCAGACCCTGGATTTTTGTGTGAGTTGAGTTTGGGTTGCTTTTGGAAAAGGCATATTATTCTTCCGTTTATCCTGCACTCCACCCGCATGCCAGCACCTAGCACAGGAGTGTGCATGCGTGCTCAGCAGAGGACAGCTGCTCTTTTCATCATTATCCGCTGGAGGAGGGGGTGGTCTAGAAGGACCTCTCAGCATCTTTCCTGTCTTCAGGCCCCACAGATCTGTGTCTGTACTTCGGCCGGGAGCCTAGCCCCTCTCATCTGCCTGGTGGGAGGACAGAGGGCCAGGCCAAGGCAGGTGACTGCCTTTGGGTCTAGAGCCAGGCCATTGGGTACTTCTTTTCCCAAGTCCGTCCTGAGTCACAGGACCGCGAAAGCACACACGTGCATGGCGCTTGGTCTGTGTCGTAACTCACTCTTAGAACAGCCCTGTGAGGCGCGACCTACAGTTATTACCATTATTACTATTATTATAAATACTGTTATTTTGGCCACACTCTGAGGCTCATGGGATCTTAGTTCCTCCACCAGGGATTGAACCCACCCACTTGACGTTAAAAGCATGGAGTCCTAACCACTGGCCTGAGAGGGAATTCCTCTGGGGGCCTACGATTATACTTAACCTCACGGTGAATCCATGGTCTCACAGCTCATCAGTGATAGAGCCAGGACTGGGGGATTTTCCAGGGACCTTGAGTTCTACTTTATTTCCACTGTGGTCAGTGAATATTCTCTGTAGGATTTTAATCCTTTGTCATTTATTGAGACTTGTTTTATGACTCAGCATAGAGTCTCTCCTGGTAAATGTTCTACATGCACATGCATAGAATGTGTGTTTTGCTGTTGGTGGGTGCAATGTTTTATAAATGGCAATTAGGATCAGTAGGTTACTCTTGTCTTCGTGTCTGCTATATGCTTACTGACTTTCTGTTTACTGATTCTGTCAATTACTGAGAGAAGAGTGTTGAGATCACCACTTGTAATTGTGGAGAAATTTTATGTTTCTCTTTTCAGTTTTATCAGGTTTTGCTTTATGAATTTTGAAGCTGTATAATTAGGTGCATCAATGTTTGGGACTGTTGTGTCTTTTTGATGAATTGACCCCTTTGCTATTATGTAGCTCAGTTGGTAAAGAATCCGCCTGCAATGCAGGAGACCCTGGTTCGATTCCCAGGTGAGGAAGATCCCCTGGAGAAGGGAAAGGCTACTCACTCCAGTATTCTTGGGCTTCCCTTGTGGCTCAGCTGGTAAAGAACCCACCTGCAATGCAGGAGACCTGGGTTCAATTTCTGGGTTGGGAAGATCCCCTGGAGAAGGGAAAGGCTACCCACTACAGTATTCTGGCCTAGAGAATTGGCCAGAATTGACTATATAGTCCATGGGGTCTCAGAGTCGGACACGACTAAGTGTCTTTCACTTTCTCTTTATTCCTGATAAATTACTTGTTTTGGGGTTACCTTTTCTGATATTCATGTAGCCATCCCAGCTTTTTTTTAAAAAAGTATTTATTTATTTGGCTGCACTGCATCTTAGTTGCAGCATGTGGGATCTAGCTCCCTGACCAGGGATCGAACCAGGACCCCCTGTTCAATCACTGTAGCATGGAGTCTTAGCCGCTGGACCAACCAGGGCCACCCCCAACTTTTTTAGTGTAGTGTTTCATAGTATATCTTTCCCCCATCCTTTCGTTGTCAGCTTACCTACACTGTTATATTTAAAGTGGTTTTCTTATAGACAGCACATACGTAGGCCTAGGACCAGGGATTGGCAAACTTTTTTTGAGTATTGGGCCAAATTATAAATATTTCAGGCTTTGCTGGTCATATGGTATCTGTTGCATCTACCTAACCCTGATTATGGTACAAAAGCAGCCTTGATTGAATGAGTGTGGTTGTGTTCCAATTAAACTTTTTTTTTAGCTGCACAGTGGGGCATGTGGGATCTTAGTTCCCCAACCAGGGATCCAACCCATGCCCCATCCCCCCCCCCCCCCCCACACACACATTGGAAGCTCAGAGTCCTAACTGCTGGATCGCCAGGGAACTCCCCCAATAAAACTTTATGGACACTGACAGTGAAATTTGAATTTTATGTGTTGTGTGTCATGAGCTGTTACTCTTCCTTCAGTTTCTTCTTAAGCATTTTAAAATGTGAAAGCCATTCTTAGCCTGTGGGCTGCACAAAAACAGTAAGTCAGATCTTGCCTGTGGGCCATAGTTTGCCAGCCCCAGGCTGAGACCATTTACCTGCAGTATAATTATTGGTATTTGTTTGATGTTGTTTAATTGCTAGGTCGTGTATTTTTTCGACCCAATGGACTGGAGTCCGCTAGGCTTCTGTCTGTGGGATTTCACAGGCAGGGATACTAGAGTGGGTTACCATTTCCTTCTCTAGGGGATCTTCCTGACCCAGGGATCAAACCTGGGTCTCCATGTCTCCTGCATTGCAGGTGGATTCTTTATCACTGAGCCACCTGGAAAGCTCATAAAACCCAGCATTTACTTATAAAAATTAATTGCATTCATTCAGAAAAAATTCAGACTTTATAAACTTGGTGTAAAATGTTACTAGCTATTTTTAAGACAAGAAATAACTAGTAACATGTGTGTATGCATGTTGTCTTACTTGGGGTTTATTGAGATTCTTGGATTTGCAAGTTTATAATTTTCACTAAATTTGAAAAATCTTGGACATTACTTTTTCCAATATTTTTTTCTTTTACCCCCTTACTCTCTTCCGTCTCTGGGACTCCCGTCATGGATGTAAGACCACTTGGTGTTAGTCCTCAGGCCACGAAGGCTCTGTGCTCACTGTCGGCCACTTTTTCCCTCTTTGTGTTTCATTTTTTGTGTATGTGTGTTTCTTTTGAATAGATTCTTTTTCTGTCTTCAAAATCTGTTTTCTTTTCTGTGCAGTGTCTAATCTGTGTAGATCCTGCCAGTAAAAGTTTCCTTTCAGATGTTGTATATTTCGTATAGAGATTTCTATTCCTTTCTTCCATTTCCCTTGCAACGTGTTCATGTTTTTCTTTATATCCTCGATCATTCTGAATGTCTTTGTAATAGCTGTTTAATGTCCTTGCTGCCAATTCCATCATCTCTGCCAATTCTAGTTCGGCTTCCGTTGAGCAACTTTTTCGTAGTTGTAAGTCAGTTTCCTGTATGTTTGTTTATCTGGTATTTTTTTTTATTGGATGACAGACATTGTGGATTTTATGCTGTTTACATTGTTGCATGTATTAAAGAATCTTTGGGTTTGTTGGTTTTTTTTTTCCTGCAAGACAGTTATTTGTGGATTCTTTTGAGTCTTTCCAGGCCTGTTTTTAAGCTCTTTTAGGGTCTCCAGTACTCTTGCCTGGAAAATTCCATGGGCAGAAGAGCCTGGTAGGCAGCAGTCCATGGGGTCGCTAAGAGTCGGACATGACTGAGTGACTTCACTTTCACTTTTCACTTTCATGCATTGGAGAAGGAAAAGGCAACCCACTCCAGTGTTCTTGCCTGGAGAATCCCAGAGACGGGGGAGCCTAGTGTGCTGCCGTCTATGGGGTTGCACAGAGTCGGACACGACTGAAGTGACTTGCAGCAGCACCAGCAGCATAACATATTCTTGGGCTAACTTAACTCTAATTCTAATGTGTTATCCTTTATCTCTATTGAATGTCCTATGCATTCAAAGAAATCTCTCTACTCTGGTTAGGAGCTTAAATGATTCCCATCCCTGTATGAGCCCTGGAAATTGTTCTCCCTTTGAATGTTCTTATCTGACCCCTTGGAGTTTTATTCAGTGCATACACAGACTGACATTCAACCAAAGATTCAAAAGAGAAGCTTTGCAGATTACTAGAATGCTGAGCATTCTGCTTCTTCCTCTTGGGCATTCTGTCTCATGAATGCCAGCCATGTCTCGGCCTTCTTGATCTCTGATCTCCATCTCTACAGCTCAGTGAGTTTGCCAGACTCTGGGTTTTCCTTCCTGGCACGGCCGTCTATAAATCAAGTTGAGCTGGGTAATGGCAAGCAAGTCTTACTTCATTATTTCTCTTTCCTCCGGGATTCTGGTCCTGTAATGCCTGTTGTCCTTTGTCTAAGGTCATTTCCTATACCCTGTCCAGTTTTCTATTAATAGTTCACAGTAGGAGGGTATTTCCAGGCCATCTTATTCTCTTGTGTTTCTGACAGCGGAAGTCTCTGGAAAGAAAGTGTTAGTTGCTCAGTTGTGTCCAACTTTTTGTGACATCATGGACTGTAGTCCGCCAGCCTCCTCTGTCCATGGGATTCTCCAGGAAAGAATACTGGAGGGGGTTGCCATGCCCTCCTCCAGGGGGTCGTCCCAACCCTGGGATCAAATCCAGGTCTTCTGCATTGCAGATGGAGTCTTTACTGTCTGAGCTACCAGGAAGTCTCTGGAAGTAATACTTAAACCCAGGGAAGGGACTTCTCTGGTGGTCCAATGGCTTCAACTCTGCGCTCCCAGTGGAGGGGACCCTTGTTTAATCACTGCTCGGGGAACTAGATCCCACATGCTCAACTAAGACCTGGCACAGCCAAATAAATAAATAAAAATCTTTTAAAAAATGTAAACCCAGGGATCTGGCTCCAGATTCTATGATCCCAGCCCCTCCCAACTCTTTGTGATGCCATGGACTGTAGCCCGCCAGGCTCCTCTGTCCATGGGATTCTTTGATCCCAGATTCTATGATCCCAGTCAGCAGTCAGCCTTCTAGATGCTGGAGTCCTCGAGGGGGGCATCACTAAGGGGGTACATGGCCACAGGGGCAAAGTGGCAGGGGTGGCTCCAGCCCATAGCTCACCCCTCCCACCCCTCAGGTGGGCCTTCACCTTGATCATCATCTCCTCCTACACGGCCAACCTGGCCGCCTTCCTCACCGTGCAGCGCATGGAGGTGCCCGTGGAGTCGGCCGACGACCTGGCAGACCAGACCAACATCGAGTACGGCACCATCCACGCTGGCTCCACCATGACCTTCTTTCAGGTGGGGCCCCCAGAGCCACCCTGGCTTGGTGTCGGGGTCACCACCATGCACAGCAGCTTAGGGTAGGGCAGGGCATCCCTCAGAAGGTCCCCGCAGGGCCTAGAGGAGGAAAGCTGTCCTGTTTGGCCTGGATAGAGGTCTCCCTGAAGCAGGCTGGGCCCTAGAGAGATAATGGGGGTGGAGCCTCTGCTTCTCTGGAAATACCGTGGGAACACTGGGAAGACAGGGCTGGGCATTAAGCTGCGCCAAGACCCAAGGGTGGGAGAGAGAAAAAGGGTTGGAAAACAGGTCGTGCCCCCTCCTTCCCAAGCCTTCAGTCCTCAGGTTCCTCGCTGGGCTGGTGGGTGTGGGGATGGTTTGTACCTGGCCTTGAGTAGTCTGTCTGTCTGTCTTGTCTCTCTGTCCTTGGCTCTGTCTTCCTCTGTCCTTGGTCTCCTCACTCTCTTGGCTTGAGGGAGACCTCCTGGAGGGCAGAGGGCTCAGGGGGAAAGGCAGGAGTGGAAAGATCCTCACCCGTGCTCCCTCCCCATGCTCCCCTTGCCCAGAATTCACGGTACCAGACGTACCAGCGGATGTGGAACTACATGCAGTCGAAGCAGCCCAGCGTATTTGTCAAGAGCACAGAGGAGGGCATCGCCCGCGTCCTCAACTCCCGCTACGCCTTCCTGCTCGAGTCCACCATGAACGAGTACCACCGGCGCCTCAACTGCAACCTCACCCAGATCGGGGGCCTCCTCGACACCAAGGGCTATGGCATCGGCATGCCGCTGGGTACGGCAGCCCTGGGGCCCCGGGCAGCTGGAACCAAGCCGTGTGAGCAGGCCACGGGGTGGGCCAGACCCTCCCTGAGTGGGCTGGGTGTGCTCTGTGTAGCCTCCTGCCTGTGTGGCCTTGGGCAGGTGTCACCACCTTCCTGAGCCTCTGCACCCTCCACCTGGATAAACAGGCCTAGGAGCCATCCACTCCAGCCCTGCAGGGTGGCTGGGAGAACCCCGTGAGGCTGCCACCTTCTCCCATTGGCCCCAGGGCCCCTCCAGGGGGAGTGTATGGTTTTGCTGACTTCACATTCTCTGCACCAAACCCACAGCCTGGCTCAGCGCAGGTGCTCAGGAAGTGACAATGGCTGTTGTTGGATGGGTGGAAGGGAGGGAGGAAGAATGATGGAGGGATCTGCCAGGGAGACCTGGACGTGTTTTCCAAGGACTGGTGCTGGAAACTCACCACCGATTTTGTCACCCCACTTTGGCTTTTAAACCTACCTATATTCTGATGATTGCTGCATGACTTATCTGTGACGACATAACAAATGAGCCCAAATGTTCGCAGCTTTGCGGTAGGGTCAGTGCTGTTATCCGGGAAACTGTGGTGCCTGGTGCTCTGAGAGACAGGATCCGGAGTCACACCAACCTGGATTACAATCCCAGCTTCCTCCCTGACTCAGGCGACAATGTCATCTGCCTCCTTCAGATAACGAGGGTGGTAATACCTACCTCGGGCTTCCCTGGTGGCTCAGCGGTAAAGAATCCGCCTGCCAATGCAGGAGATGTGGGTTCAGCCCCTGAGTGGGGAAGATGCCCTGGAGAAGGAAATGGCAACCCACTCCAGTATTCTTGCCGGGAAAATCCCTTGGACAGGGGAGCCTGGCGGGTTACAGTCCATGGGGTCACAAAGGGTCGGATACAATTTAGCGACTGAACAGCAACAGCACGTGCCTCACGGGATCCCTGTGAGGCCTGAATACATTTCCGTAGACCAGGGGTCTAGCACACAGTAGGTGTCTGCTAAATACCCATCACCACACTTGCCCTAGTTTTTGGCACCTGGAATCATCACAGTGGGGACTCCCCTGGTGGTCCAGTGGTTAAGACTTCACAGGGGGCGCAGGCTTGATCCCTGGTGGGGAAGCTAAGATGCCTTACAGTCAAAACACCAAAACATAAAACAGAAGCAGTATTGTAACAAATTCAATAAAGACCTTAAAAGTGGTCTACAGAAAAAATATTTTTAAAAAAAGACTTACCATAATTAGTTTAGGGTAGGATGTGGGTGGGACCCAAGGATAGTTTAAGGGAAGGATCTAAGGGCAGGGAGGAGAGAGGTGGTCCAGGTCTGGGGCCATGCAGAGGAGAGGTGTGGCTGGGGACTCATTCATGTGGCAGGTCTGATGCCCTACTGTGTGCCAGGACTGTGCTGGTACTCAGAGGCCACAGCAGGGAGCTGGCTGCTCAGCCCCCACCTCAGCCGTCTACTGGGGCGAAGACGGCAGACAGTTAGCACATAGCCTTATAAGGTGACATCATGTGGTCACAACTGCTCTGAAGTAAATTAGCGGAAGAGATGGACAGGGAGTGGGGTGCTTGTTGTCATCTTTTTTTTAAATTTGGCTGCACCAACCACATAGCTTGCCGTATCTTAGTTCACCAACCAGGGATTGAACCCAGGCCCCCCGTAGTGAAAGCACAGAGCCCTAACCACTGTCCAGGGACTTCTGGGGAAGTCCCTGGCATTTTAAATAGAGTTAGAGAAGACCTTTCTGAGGCACCATGTGAGCTGCACCTTGAGTGAAGTAAGGAAACGAACATTCCAGGCAGAGGCAAAAGTCCTAAGGGAGCCCCAGGTGGCAGGACCAGTGAATGCAGGATCTTGTTGAACCTGTGAACATTTTTTTTTCTAGCTGCAAACAGAAGTCATTGGAGAGTTTAAAGCACCAGAGAGGTGTGATCTATGACTGTGTTTCTGAAATTGTCTCTCTGGCTGCTATGTTGAGAAGAGCTTCAGTAAGAAGTGAGGGAGGGGGCCACAAGGAAGGGAGTGGTGGTGTTCAGTTGCTCAGTTGTGTCTGACTCTGCAATCCCACGGACTGCAGCATGCCAGGCTTCACTGCCCTTCACTATCTCCCGGAGTCTGCTCAAACTCATGTCCATTGAGTTGATGATGCCATCCAACCATTTCATCCTCTGTCCCCCCCTTCTCCTCTTGCCCTCAGTCTTTCTCAGCATCAGGGTCTTTTCCAGTGAGTCGGCTCTTTGCATCAGGTGGCTAAAGTATTGGAGCTTCAGCTTCAGCACCAGTTTTCCCAATTCAGGGTTGATTTCCTTTAGGATTGACTGGTTTGATCTCCTTGCTGTCCAAGGAGTGGGAAATGGTGACAAATGTGACAGGTCGTGGGCTTGGCCCAGGAGTGGTTAAGGGGAGGTGGTGAGCAGTAGTCAGATAGCGGGTGGACAGGGAAGATGCTGGGCCCACGGCAGAGCCGGGAGGAGAGGAGCTGGACCTTGGGGGCAGGGCTCCAGGGTCCCAATGACCCGTCCCCGCCGTGTGCCTGGTCCAGGCTCTCCGTTCCGGGATGAGATCACGCTGGCCATCCTTCAGCTTCAAGAGAACAACCGGCTGGAGATCCTGAAGCGCAAGTGGTGGGAGGGGGGCCGCTGCCCCAAGGAAGAGGACCACCGAGCCAAAGGTCAGCTGCCCCAAGCGCCCTGCCCTTCCCGGAGGCCCCTCACTGGCCCCCTCCTCCCCGCCCACAAGGCCCGAGCCCTGGCTCTCCCCCTCCACCCCCAGGCTTGGGCATGGAGAACATCGGGGGCATTTTTGTCGTGCTCATCTGCGGCCTCATCATCGCTGTCTTCGTGGCGGTTATGGAGTTCATATGGTCCACACGGAGGTCGGCAGAGTCAGAAGAGGTAAGGAGGCTAATGAAGGGTATGTGGGGAAAAGCGGGACGTGGGGGTGATGGGGGGTCGTGAAGACTGTGGCTTTGATAGCCATTCCTGGAGGAATGCGGGGGAAGGGGTGGGAGCCAAGGAGGGGAGAGACGATCCTCCAGGGGTCCCAGAGCTCCAGAAAGAGGTGAGAGCAAAGACTTCGCTGGTGGTCCAGTGGTTAGGACTTGGTGGTCTCAAGGTATAGGGAGGGTCTCAGTTCAATCCCTGGTCGGGGAACTAAGATCCCAGAAGCTGCAGGGCAGCCAAATTTAAAAAAAAAAACAAGAGGCGAGGGCAGAAGGAAGACGAGAGAGAGGGTCCACGGACATGAGGAAAAATAGAGGGGGAGCAGGGCGCCGGCAGCGGTGAGGATGCTGGGAAGGAGTGAGGAGGGGTACCGAGAGAAGGCTTGGGGAGAGAACGAGGTGGTGGATAAGGAAGAAATAGCAGGAGAGACAACGGGGCAAGGAGAATGCAGCTGTATGCGGCAGCAAGGAAGCAGGCGTGCCGGCCGCTCTCACGCCCTGTGCCCCGCCGGCTGCACACCCACACTCCACCGCTAACTCCGCGCCCGCCCCTCGCTCCTCCTCCGCGATTCCCACCTTGCGCGCCCTCTGCCAGCCTCCAGCCCCTCCTCCCCCTCCCGCTGTGAGCCCTGACCTTGCTTCTGCTCTCCTGAGAAAAGCAGAGGAGTCCGAGAGCCTGCCAGCCCTCACCTCCACATCCCGCCACCCGTCTGTCCTCTCCACTCGCCCCGTTAGTTATTCCAAATGAGCATCCACCTCCTCGCGAACACTCCCTCCACCTGTGCCCGGTACCCTCTCGCCTTCCCAAGGACATTCCTCAGCCTTCCTTCCCCTCCGGCATCATCAGTTTCCCTCTCTATCGGATCAAGCCAGGTGGCAGACAGATACACTATCGTTTCTCCTATCTTCAAGGAATCCTCTCTCCACCCAGGTTCCCCTCCTGATCACCAGCCCATTCCTCCCCTTCGGTGGTAGCCTTGACGGGGTGTTTCCAGTTTCTGTCCTTCCCATTTGTTCTTGGACACACTCCCATCCACCTTCTGTCTCCGCCCCTCTGCTGAAGCCAGTCTTGCCATCCTCGACCTTCACATCTGAAATCCAGTGCCTGAGTCTCCGGCCTCATCACAGTGAGGTAGCCGAGGGCTCCCACACAGCCAGTCACCATCTCCTCAGCCCTCTCTGGTCCCTGCTCCTGTGTTGTCTTCCTCCTACCTCTCTGACATTCTCGTTGAGGGGCCCTAGGGCTCGGGCCTTGGACTTCTCTTCCTCCCCTCCCTCGGTGATCTCTTCCAGCCAAATGGTTTGCAAGACCGTATGCTGATGACTCCTGCATTATTCATCTGTTGCCACGTAACAAGCTATCCCCCGTTTTAGCAACTTCCAACAACAAACTGATACCAGTTCATAGTTTCCATAGGTCAGGAATCTGGAGCAGCTTAGCTGGGTGGTACTGGCAGCTCAGGGTCTCTGCTAAGGTCACATGCATGATGTCATGAGGAGTTGCTGTTGTCTGGGGGCTTCCCAGGTGGTGCTAGTGGTAAAGAACCTGCCTGCCAATCCAGGATACATAAGAGATGCGGGTTTGATTCCTGGGTCAGGAAGATCCCCTGGAGGAGGGGGCATGGCAACTCACTCCAGTATTCTTGCCTGGAGAATCCCATGAACAGAGGAGCCTGGCAGCTACAGTCCATAGGGTCGCACAGAGTTGGACACGACTGAAGTGACTTAGCATGCACGCACAGAGGCCCCACCAGGGGTAGAGGATCTACTTCTAGGATGGCTCCCTGTCTCACAGTGTACTTGGGGTTTTAATTTATGGGAGTGACTGGGTGATGACACGGAGACACCAGTGCCAGGGAAAGAAGAATTTAGTACTTATATCACCTAACAAAAGCCCATGCTCCCCCCACCACCAGCGCCACTAGGGTGACAAGGAAAGCACCGGCTTTGGTCAGGAAGCAGAAGAAGGGAGAGAGAAACCTAGGGCCGAGGCTTTATTGGGAAAGGCAAGGCAAGTGGGGAAATGGCTTAGTACTCGGCCATGTGAACGCTGTTAGCAGGCTCTGGGCTAGAGGGGTGGTCTCTACTTGTCTGGTACCTGCCCTGGGTTGTTTTAGGGTTTGGTGTGTGAGTCAGATAAAGGGGGAGTATGAAAGGCAGGTTCCCAACCCTTCGCTGTCCCTAAGAATTGGCTAGCTCTGGGAGGGGGATCTCTCCCCGGCTAGCAAGATGTTTAAGATGTCAAAACATCCTGAGATAGAATACAAATACACTCATTCACATGGCAATGGGCAGGAGGCCTCAGTTCCTCACTCAGAGACTTCCCCATAGGGCTGCTTGCGTGTCTTCAGGCTGTGGCAGCCGACTTGTCCCAGAGCGAGGGATCCAAGAGAGAGCCGAAATGTCAGCCAACCTAGCCTTATTCTGTGGATCACACAGTGACCCACCTACAAAGGCAAAGGGGATTACACAAGGGTCGGGGGCAGGATCTTGGAGGCTGACTACCATAACACCCAGGTGTGTATCCCTTCCAGGGACCTCTCCCTGAACCCACGGTTTGTAAATTCAGCTCCCTGTACTCTGCACCTCCACGTGGATGTCCACCAGGCAGTGCGTGACGTCATGTGGCCAACACGGAGCTCCTGCCCATCCACCAGGCAACACTGTCGTTGCTGGGGCCAAAATATGTGGAGTCACCCTTCATCCCTCCCTCTTTCTCACACCCCTTACTGATCTCAGCAAAAACTGGGCTCCAACTTCGAAACACACCCAGAATTCAAACTCTTCTCACCTCCTTGGCCACCATCACACTGGTCCAATCACTGCATCTCTTGCCTGGTGATCAGAGTGGTTTCTTAGGGCGCTCCCTGCTCTTGCCCTTGGCCTCCCTAGTCTTCTCAGCACAGCTTCAGAGTGATCTGGTGAAAGCATAGCAGTCCTGTATCTAAAACTCTTCTGACTCAGCTATTGTTGAGTTGCTCAGTCATGTCCGACTCTTTGGGACCCCCATGGACTGCACCATGCCAGGCTTGCCTGTCCTTCACCATCTCCTGGAGCTTGCTCAAACTCATGTCTGTAGAGTCAGTGATGCCATCCAACCATCTCGTCCTCTGTCGTCCCCTTCTCCTGCCTTCAATCTTTCCCAGTATCAGGGTCTTTTCCAGCGAGTCGGCTCATCTGACTCAGAGTAAAAGCCAAATGCTTACCGTGGTCTCTGGGCCTTAAACAAGCCAGCCCCCATTGCTCCTCTGACCTCATCTCCTCCCATGCCCCCTTGCCCACCCCACCCCAGCCACCCTAACCTGCTCCAGGTTCTTCCAGCACCTCCACACCTGTATCCAGCTGAACTGTCTGCCCTCCCTCCTACCGGGTCCCATGCAGCTCATCTCCGCCCTGCCTTTGTCTACTTGCAAGTCCTCTTCTCAACGAGTCTCCCCTAAGGTCTCATCTCAACATTCAACCTTGCTTCCCACCCACGCCCCTAACTCTCTTCCGAATTTAATTTTTCTCCAAAGCACTCATCACCATCCAACATACTGTGTCTTTAGGTTTTATCTCTGAGTGCTAGAATATAACCTCCAGGAGGGCAGGGGCTTCCACCTGTTCTCTGCTGTGGCCCTAATGCTTCAGACACTGCCTGGGACACTGTAGGTGGTCTGCCAGTATGTTGTGAAACTGTTAGTCGCTCAGTTGTGTCTGACTCTTTGCGACCGCATGGGCTGTAGCTCTCCAGGTTCCTCTGTCCGTGGGATTTTCTAGGCAAGAATACTGGAGTATTCTAGGCAAGCTTACTGGAGTAAGTAGCCATTGCCTTCTCCAGGGGATCTTCCCCACCCAGGGATCAAACCTGGGTCTCCTGCTATGCAGGCAGATTCTTTACCATCTGAGCCACTAGTAGGCGGTTAGTACCGAGCACAGGAATCAGTGACAGAGGGTGGAGAACAAGTAGGAGGGAAGGGCTAGAAGCAGTTAGAAACTTTAGAGTGAAAAGACAAGAGGCGAGATGGTAGGAGGAGAGGAGCATGGCTCGGAGGTGAAGGGCCGATTTAAGAACAAATCCAGAGAATAAGGGAGACGGGAGAGACAAGTGGAGGACAGGAGTTGAGAGGCGAAAAGGAAGAACACGGGGAGAGCACGGACCTGCGAGGGAAGAGACTAGGAAGCTAGGAGGGGATGGAAGGAAGGGAGAGGAGAGTGCAGGTGGGAAAGAGGAAGAGAGGTGAACACAGCGGTGGGGCGGGGAGAGCAGGAGGATGTGAAGAGCGTGGCCTGGAGGACCAGAGGCGTAGAGAGCGAGGAAGCGCGGCGGCAGGGAGGGCGCAGACCGTGACAGCCGCCCCGCGCCGCCCCCAGGTGTCGGTGTGCCAGGAGATGCTGCAGGAGCTGCGGCACGCCGTGTCCTGCCGCAAGACGTCGCGTTCCCGCCGGCGCCGGCGGCCCGGCGGCCCCAGCCGGGCCCTGCTGTCGCTGCGCGCCGTCCGCGAGATGCGCCTTAGCAACGGCAAGCTCTACTCCGCTGGCGCGGATGCGGGCAGCGCGCACGGGGGCCCCCAGCGCCTCCTGGACGATCCGGGGCCGCCAGGCGGGGCTCGGCCCCCGGCCCCCACGCCCTGCACCCACGTGCGCGTCTGCCAGGAGTGCCGGCGCATCCAGGCGCTGCGGGCGTCCGGGGCCGGCGCGCCCCCGCGTGGTCTGGGCGCCCCCACGGAAGCCACCAGCCCGCCCCGGCCCCGCCCCGCCGGCCCCCGCGAGCTGGCCGAGCACGAGTGACCACGGGCGGGCGCCCGGACTGACGCAGGGGCCGGGCCCACCCCAGGCCCCGGTCGCCCTCGTTTCCCCAGTGGGCAAAGGACGGGACTTGCGCCCGCCGCGCGCCGGACGCCGCGATTTTGCCTTCGGTTCCCGGTGAAGTACGAGGCTAGGTTCCAGAGCCCGCCTGCGCCCCCTAGTGGACTCGCCGGAGGGAGCCGCGGACGCCTGCACTCCGCCCCCGACTGCGGACAAAGACGAGCGCAGGGACCGAGGACTCCGGGGGCCGGGACTGCAGAGGTCGTTCCCGGAAGCGGAAAGCAGTCCGCGAGGAGAACCCCATCCTGGGACTGCTCAGGCTCCCCAAGACTTGACGCAGCCCTCCCCACTTCTGGAGAAGTGGGAAGCCTCTGGGCAGATGGGTGTCCCCTGGCGCCCCTCGACTCTTCTCTTTCTCTCTTTTTTTTTGGGGAGAAACCTCCTAATTTCTATGAGACCCCCACAGGGAGGGGGTCAGTTGGGCCTCCATCCCTCCCCCTGCCACAGCCCAGTCCCTGTTGGAATAAAAAAAGAACAAAACCCCAAAGCTGGGGATACGCAGGTCTCATTTCCTGGGGGTGTGAGGGCACCGAAGGCTTGGGCTTCCCCTCCCCACCCCCAGGGAGTCTGCTTAGAACCGCAGACTGGATGGTCACCCCTTCACTCTCTGGATTCTCTGCCCTGCCCGCAGACAGCAGGTCAGCGCAGGTCCAGGCAGCTGGCCTTTCTCCACTGACCTTCTCCCAGGACAGAAGGAGGCAGCTCTCCCTGAGACAGATGGAGATGCAGGGATCTGGAGAGGCGGAGACACCAGGAAAAGGAGACATAGAATGACAGAAACCAGATGGGGCTGGGGGAGGGGAGGGCAAGTGAACAGTTCAGTGTGGTGGTGCCCCGGCTAGCCCGGACGGTGACAGGTGTGTGCCTGGGCCAGAGTGATTTTTTGGCTTTGTAATCGTGTGCGTGTGTGAATCTCCCTGAGACCACCTTCAGTTGTCTATGCCCCTGATCCTGTGTTTCAGCTGAAAACGTAACTCCCCAGCCCCCAAGAGAGGAAGTGAGAAATCCCAGTGGAGGGGGAGGTGGCGGGGCGGGAGGCCGAAGGGCCGATGGAGCAGGGAAAAGGGTGGGTCTGCTTTCTGTCCCCGCCCTCCCCCGCCCCGCTGGAGGTTTCTCTGGAAACTGCCGCTGAGAAAGGACGAGTGAAGGTCACACAGCCAGAGCCAAAACGAGGCCGAGTGGAAGGGGGAGATATGGAGAGGTGGAGAGAAAGAGATGGGACAGGAATGGGGAAGAGACAGAAATGGAGTAGCGATGGGGAGAGACCACGGAGAGGGGGAGAGACCACGGAGGGGAGCAGAGAGGGATGGGGAAATAGGCCAAAGAGGAAACAGGGAGACAAGCCATAATGAGGTGGGAGAAGGGTGAGACAGAATGGGAGAGAGGAGGGGTAGACAGAGAAAACAGGTTAAGAGACCGGGGCTTATTGGGGCTGAGAGAAGCAGAGACTGAAGTGGAGCAGAGATAGGTGAGAAACAAGAAGCCTTGGAAAACTAGATGTAGACGTCAGGGGGCCCGAGCCGTGGAAATGCTAGAGATCAAGCGAGGGAAAGGAGCGAGGCTGGGCCCCGCCCCTCGGGCAGGCGGCCCAGAGCTCGGGAGCTGTCCGTTCAGCACCAGCCTGGCGCGCAGCATCGCCCTGTCTCCCCGAAGGACCTGCCAGCCTTCGCGGTGCTTGGGCACGCCACATCCGGGGGACCCCGCCTGTCACACAGCACCCCGTCTCAACCTGGCCTCTTCCGTGTCTCAGACACTTGCCACATGTGTGCCCTTCAGAGGCAGGTGTGGGGGCGAGCTTGTGTCTCAGGATGTTTCTTGTTTCCACATCTCTTAGAGACTAATCAATGTCTCTGCCCTTGAGCGGGAATGTCAGTCCGTCAAGGTGATGGAATATGGCTGCAGACATTTGTGGTCTCTCCCATTCTCTATCCCAATACCAAACATCAGGTCTCCCATTTCTGAGTCTCCCCCACCCCCATTTCTGCTCTGTCTCTTCGGTCTTTATCTCTGTCTCCCCAGTTTGCCAAACATGTCTGCCTGGCTCTCTATGTCCCGTGTCTTTCTGTCATCTTCACTAAGTAATGCAGTTGATCTGTCTCCTCCATCTGTTTCCTCATTTCTGTCTTTGCCAGTCTGTCTGTCTTTGTCAGTCTTTCTGTTTTTCCTTTCCTATTTGCATCTCTCTGGTTTTGAACTCTGTGTCCATTCCTCCCCTTAGTCTCTCCTCCATCTCTCTTGCCGAGTTCCCTTGTCCCCATCCATCCCTGTGACCTTCGTAAATCTTCCTCCTCCCCCACCCAACTTCCGCAAAGCCTCACGCTGGGAACACTATGCACAGTCATCAGTCTCCCAAAACTGAGGAGGGAGTGCATGAGGTGGGACATGAGCCTGTCTGGGGTGCAGTCTCCCCCAGCCCAGCTGGTGAGCAGGAGGAGAGAAGGACAACAATCTCCTGGGATCCTGAAACCTCCCCCCCAGGCTTCTCCATCCCCCCAATCTTTCTGCCATGGCCTAGGCTCATCCCTGCTGGATAAGGTAGAGAGGAAAAAGATAGAGATGGGACAGAGCCTCCCCACTTCCCTCCCATCTTCCTCTTGGAAGGGGACAGAGTTCCGCAGAGGGGCCAACTACCAGGGCTAGAAGATATGGCTCCCCGCCCCCCACCAGTCTCCATGGAGGCAGGCCAGATCTGTAAGCCCAGCCTCCTTTGCTGCATACGCTGCCTCCCTGTTACTATGGCAACAAAGGACAGCAGGGAAGGATGGGGACGGGTCAGAGTACAGGATTGGGCTGAGGCTCTGGGTGCTGGAGGAAGGAAGGAGCCCACCTGCCTGCTCCCTTTTGCTCTCTGGCCCAGTCTTCCTGTCCTTGTGGTTTTGTGGTTTTGAATCTCCCATTTTTTGTGTCTCACTCCAGCCTCCAGCCTTTTACACACATCAGTGACCTGGTTCTTAACCTTCACGCCCCTTGCCTGTCCCCCACATCTCAACTTCCATAGATGGGAGGATACCCACATTCTGAAAAAACTACAGAGACAGGCTCTTGCCTGCTCTCTGCCCTTTCTGCCATCCCCAGAGTCTGGGAGTGTTCCTCATAGAGCAGAGAGGTGTGGGTGGGAGGCTGTAACTCCTCAGGCTCCAGTGGGTGGCCGATGGGGTGTCGTGTGTATTTTGGCAGGCCTGTGGTGGGTGCCAGCTGCGCATCTGTGTGTGTATGTATCAATATATGCCGAGCTGGGATGTGCACAGCGTGGGGGTGTGGGCATTGGGGGTGTTTGAAGCTACAATATAAGTGTATAAGACAGCACTGCAATACATGATGAGTGCAGTGTGTGAGGTGTGTGGGATGGTGTTGTGTGATCTGTCTCTGTGAATTATTGTGCCGTGCATGAGTCTGAGTGCACCCTTTGTCATTCACTATTAGCAATACTTTGGCAGTTTGGCATGGAGGGTCTTTGCCTGTGCCCAGATATATTGGGGAGGACTGTGTGTGATGTTGTGTGACTACACAGCAGAGTCCACAAAGGTTCAAGTGGTGTCTGGGGCAGTGTGAGGCCTGTGTCTGTGTGATGGTGCAGGGTGTGGATGTGTACTGGTTCATGGGCCCATGGGTGAAATGTTTACTGGTCTCTGTGTGAGATGGTTTAAGGCCAGCTATGATGGAGCATATGACACGTGTGTCTGTGAGGTGGTGTTTTAAGGGTGTGTGTTCCTCTGCATGGTATTTTATACCTGTGTGATTCTGTTGTGGTGTGCTGGGGTGTGCAGTGTTATGTGTTTGTGAGTCTCTGGGCTTGTTTTGATGGGGTACTGTGAGATGTGTGGGAGGTGATAAGCTGGTGTGTGACGGAATGTGATTGTGAAACTTGTGGTGTTGGTGGGTGTCCCCAGCATCTATGCTCTCTGGGTGATGGTCGGGTGTGAGTCCCATGCTTGGTGGGATTCTCTGGCTGTGATGTGTGTCCTGTGTACCTGTGTCTCCTTGGATAGTGCCATATTGGGTGGGGGGAGGTCACACGCTGAGGGGGCCTCAGGGCCCGGGCCCCCTCTGCAGCGTCCCCGCTCATCGCGGGGTATCCTTCTCGCCTCTTGGGTTCCCTCCATCTCCGCCTCCTGAACAGCACCCCACAGTCTCCAGGGCTCCCCCTGCCTCACTGCAGAGAAGGGTGCTCTGGCCCTCCTGCCTTATTGCAGTGGTTTACGGGGCTTCCCCCCACCCGGTGTGCACCTTCCACAGCGCACCCCTCCCTCTGGTGGCACACAATGAGGGGGGATTCCGGGGCTCTCCCACCCTCAGCGCCCCCTCCTTGGAGGCGACACCCCACACTCCGAGGGTTTCCAGCTCCCTCATTGCGCCGGGGAGGGGGGGTGGTCTCCGGGTTCTTCGCTTCCCGCAGCGCTCCCCCTTCGCCACCGAGCCGCCACTTTGCGGAGGCTGGGGGGCGGGGAGAACAGCTGCAGTACCGGGGGCGGGGCCGCGGGCCATCCATCAGGGCGGCGGCGCCCCTGATTGGCCGGTGACAGCCCCCCTGCGGGCGCGGGCATATGAGGAGGCGGAGGCGGCGGCGGGCGCCGCAGACTCTGTGCGGTAGGGCTGACCGCCGGACCCACGCGCGGACCGAGGCGCGGGCGCTGCAGAGGCCCCCAGCCCGAGCCCGCGCCTAAGCCCACCCTGAGGCCCCCTGCCTCGTCCCCTGCCCCGCCTGCGTCCCCCTGTCCCCCGGAGCCGCCAAGATGGGGGTAGGTGCTCGGGCCAGCCAGGCGATGCCTGTGTGAGTGTGTGTGTGTGTGTGTGTGTGTGCCTGTGTGTGTGACATTGTGGGTCCAGTGACATTGGGTGTCTGCGGAGAGCGGAGGACGAGGACTCTGGGACCTCTGCTCTCTGGGACCCGGGTACAGGACCCTGGGAGCCAGCTGACCCTGCCCGTCCGTGTGGTTGTGTCGCTGGTTGAGTGTGCGCCCGGGGCCGCCTGGGTCGGTGGGAGTCTGTGGCGCATGTTGGCGTGTCCTTTGTGTGCGGGGTCCGCGGGGCACGGACCGGCCTTCCGCCTCTCTGTCTGACCTGGTGTGGTTCCCTGCTCAGCGGAAGATGTGCGTGTGCGTGTGCGCGTTCCTGGTTCTGTCAGGCCTGGCAGCACCGTTCGCCTGCGATTGTGTGGCCCGGGTCGTGTCCGAATGCCTGCACCCATGTCTGGGTGTGTCTGAACGCCGGTGTTTGTGTCTGGGGGTGTTGAAGCCCGTCTGCTTCTGTGGCCAGGCGGGGATAGGTCCAGACTATGAGATGCACACCCGATGACCTCCTTTTCTCCTTCCAGGCCCTCATGGGGTTGCTCCGCAGTGCGGAGCAGCCTGGGTCTGCAGCGTGTGTCTACCTCCTAATCTGGAGGAGCAGACCTGGGGGCTGGGGGGAGCAGGAGAGCCACGGCAGGGAGACTGAGTGCTTTGCTGAGGGCTATCTGTGCAAATGCGTGTTGTGGGGGTATTGTGCATGCCCGGCTATGCCCTTTCCTCTGTGTCCGTGTGTCCTTGTCTGTGAGTTTCTCCAGCAGATGCCGCCTCTTTCCCTGGCTGACCACCTGACCCCCAGCTGCAGCCCTGGATCCCTCCCTGAGTGTCTGGGGCGGGGCCAGAGGGAGGGGGTGGGGGAAAGAAGGCTGGTGGGCTGGGCTGGGTGGGATGAAGAGAGAGGGGGTTGGGATGGGAGAGCGAATATGAGGGATGGGGAGAAAGATGGCGGAGGAAAGCTGTTGGGTCCAGGAACGGAGGTGGGGGATGGGGCTGCAGGTCGGTGGATGGGGGTGGGCAAGGCGGGAGGGGAAGAAGAATTGGATGGGGAGAGGACTGGGAGAGAGAAGGTGCAGGTGGGAGTCAGTGATGGCTTCCAGGTAAGTGGAAATGGAAGGGAAGCCATGGGCAGATTGGAAGACAGGACTGAGGCTAAATGCCTTAGATAAGAAATTGGGGGCGGGTCTTAGGAAAAGACGTGGGACAGGAGAAGTGAGCGCTTTAGACATGGGAGACAGAGACATGGAAAGACAGAGAGAAATGGGCGGGCACAGAGAGATGCTCTGAAAGAGACAAAGAGATAGACAAAGAGGGAAAAAGAGACATAGAGACAAAGATACAGAGAAGAAGAGACATAGAGACAAAGAAAGAGACAGACACAGGCAGGAGGATATGGAAAGATAGAGACAGACAAGGAGAGACATGGAGAGACAAAGAGAGAAACTGAGGCTGAGATGAGGAGACCCAAGGACAGACATATCCCATCCAGAGACAGCCAGAGGCAGCCTGGATGACAGGAAAAGGGGACAAAGGGCACAAGGGGAGGTCGACTGAGAGACGCCCGGGATGAGGCCTCAGACACCTTGAAAGGGGGAGGGACGGGCGGGCCGAGGGGCAGAGCCTGCCTGAGCTCGGCTGGCGTGGAAAATGGCGAGGAGCTGCAGAGGCGGCTGCAGCGGCCAGACACGCGTGTCCCCCACCCTCCGAGGTGCTCCCGCCCCGCAGTGCGCCCATCTGGGCCTTCTGCCTTGACTGGGAAAGCCTCGGCTCCCCCTCCAACAGATGGAAGCCCGCCCCCAAGGGAGTCTGGTCATGACAAGGGCAACCAGAAACCGAGGCTTGCCTGCCAGGGACCAGGGTACGCCAGTCCCTTCTCCCTCAGACCCAGGAGTCCAGGCCCCCAGCCCCTCCTCCTCCAGCCCCAAGATCCAGACCCCCAGCCCCTCCTCACCCAGACCCAGGAGTCCAGATCCCCAGCCTCTCCGCTCTCAGATGGAGGAGTCTGGGACTCCACTCCTGGGTCTCACAGGGACGCAAGCATCAGCTCCCGGCCTTCTCTAAGGCTTCAGGGGTGGGCAGCTAGTTTTCTTCCCACCTCCCTCCAGGCCCCTCTCTCTCCTCTCTTGCCTGCCCCTCATTTCTCTAACTTGTGCCCACGACCTTGTATCTCCACTCTCTCCGTCCTGTGGAGGCTGAGACCCCTCCTGAAGCGGGGGTGGAGGAGGGTCCTCCCTGCCCGCCTGAATCTCCATGGTCAGTGTCAGACGCAGCGCTGCTGCAGGGCTGGCCCAGCGCCAAGCCACCCTCCTGCCCCCTGAAACCCAGGCTCCCAGGCCTCTAGGATGCAGTAGCCCCCGGGCTCAGCCTCCAGGTCTGGGGGCAGACAGCAGGCAGCTCAACCCTCTACAAGGTCATGAGGGGATTAGCGCTGAGCCGCGCTGAGCCTGGGATCCCAGCTTGGCTCTGGGCCCGTAAGATCTGTCAGCGGCCCTCTAACAGCACCCAGCCTCACCCCACCCCCTCCTGCCAGCCTCCAAGGACGCTGTCTACCCCATGAGCCCAAGCCCCCAAACTAGAACTTCCATCGCTCCCCCTACACTATATCCAGTTCACGCCAGGCCTGGGGGACTTCTGCCTCTTGCTCTTCTGCACCCCGAATCCCAGCCAGCAGCTAGTCTGTCCTTCAGAGACCTAAACATGCCCACCCCCATCCAAACATATTCATGGCTCCCACCAGCCCCCAGGAGAGAGGCTAGGCCACAGCTTGTGAGTCAAGCCCCTCAGGACCAACTGCACGTCCAGCCAGGCCACCATCCCTGGGCCCAACAGGCGACCTCCTGGGCATTTGTCCCAACTGGTCCTCTGAAAGAGACAACCATGGAGTTGGGAGAAGAGACCCAAGAAAAGATCCAGGAAGAAAAGACAGGGAGAGACACCTGGGGGAGTTATATGGGGGAGGCCTGGAGCTGGAAGCACAGAGATGCCAAGATGGATGAGAGAGAGAGTGAAAGATACGGGGGTAGAGAGGAAGATGGCAGAGCGAGACCGTGAGAGACAGACAGACAAGATGGTTGAAACAGTAGAGACAGGGAGAGACGCACCGAGCGTTACAGAAAAGCAGGTACCTTTAGAGATGAAGACAGGAAGAAGTACAGATAAGGATGGACAGAAAATACTCACACTCAGGGATAATCTAAGATCCCCACACACCAACTTGGAAAGAGAGAGAAACCCAGACTCAGCCAGACTCAGGGAGAGAGTTCAAGAGATGGTGACAGATATTGTATGAGATGGAAAACATAAAGAGCTGGAGATCAGAGATGCATAAACATGCAGAGACAGAGAATGTAATGTGAGTGATGAGAGAGTGAGATCAGAGAAAGAACTGCAGAGAGATGGAGACAGCCACAGATGGAGAGGGAAAGCGGCAGAAGGAGACAGAGAGACAAAAGGGAATAAGACAGGCACAAACAGAGACCCAGAGAGGCAGATCAAGAGAGACAGACCAACAGACATAGCAAGAGACAGACACTTGGGGGGTGGGGGGGGTGGGCAAGCCCAGGGAGAGGGAGCAAGAGACAGAGACACATAGAGAAAAAAAGGGCATATGGAGACTGAAGGGGAGAGACCTAGAGACAGAGTGAGAGACAGAGGCATAGACAGGCCCAGATGGACACTCGCTGGCACAGAGATCCAAGGAGCCAGAGATGGGGGCTGGGGGTGGGGGGGTTGGAAGCAATAGGGGGAGACAAGCCTCGGGAGTTCTGGGAGACACCCAGACCGCAGGGCAGGGACAGATGGAGCCCCCAGAGCAGGCCCTGCCCAGAGACGCAGCTGCACAGCCGCAGGGCCGGTGCCCCCCTGTAACCCCTTCTCGCCCGCAGTCTGGTGGTTCTGACAGCTATCGTGTCGCCACCTCGCAGGACAAGAAAGATGACAAGGGCTCGCCCAAGAAGAGCAAGGGCACCAAAGACCGCCGGGACCTGGATGACCTCAAGAAGGAGGTGGCTATGGTGAGTCCCACCCTCTGCGCCCACCTGGAGCAGACCCCTCCCCCAATGACCCTCCCTACCGCCAGGCCTCCATGCTCACCCAATGTCTTCTCAAACTCCTGTTCCTCAGACAGAGCACAAGATGTCCGTGGAAGAAGTCTGCCGGAAATATAACACCGACTGTGTGCAGGTGCGGCCGGGCTGGAGGGACGGGGTCCCCGGGGTGGGGATGGGGGAGGCATGACCTCCCCAATGCCTGAGGGTGCTCTGTAGTGTTGGGGTGCCAGGGCTTCTCTGGGAGGGTCCTATGTGAGTCCTGTGTCCCCCAGGGTCTGACCCACAGCAAAGCCCAGGAGATCCTGGCCCGAGATGGGCCCAACGCACTCACACCGCCGCCGACCACCCCGGAGTGGGTCAAGTTCTGCCGCCAGCTCTTTGGGGGCTTCTCGATCCTGCTGTGGATCGGGGCCATCCTCTGCTTCCTGGCCTACGGCATCCAGGCGGGCACAGAGGACGACCCTTCTGGCGACAACGTGAGTGCCCGCCACCCGGCCCCACCCAGGGGCTCCTCCTTATAGAGACAGGCGTGTCTCACTTCTCCCCTTGGACTTTTCAAAGCCCCGCCTCCGACTTCTTCCCATCTAGCTTTCACAATCACTCAGTGAGAGAACCAGAGATGCAAGGAGGAAAACGGGCTCAGAGAGGACAAGTATGGGACTTCCGGGTGATCCAGTGGTTAGGGCTTGCCACTTCCACTGCAGGGGGCCTGGGTTCCATTCCTGGCTGGGAACTAAGATCCTGCAAGCCACATGGTACAATCAAAAAAATAAAAAAGACCAAGTTGCTTGTTCAAGGTCACACAGTAGGAAGTATGAGCTGGGGCTCCATCCCAAAGCTGTGTCATGACATCACTGGCCTTGAGGGTAGACACAAACAGGTGGTCATGGCTAAAAGATGCTCAGTGAATGGGCTCACGGAGAGACCCAGGCACACCCGTGTGCTGATTTATCAGGTCCTGTTCACTCATACAGGGGACGCACACAGTCTCAACAGACACAGTGCTCATAAACATAGACCTGTATCCTGACTACATGGAGATCCTTGCACGCACACACCCACACATGCGCACGTACACCCTAGTGCAGAGTCAGTGCAGGCAGTCACACTAACATGTAGATTCAAGCACGGCCACCTAGTTCAGACACAGGCACAGACACGGACATGGACTGAGAGATAGATAGACAGACACAAGCACCCAAACACACAGAGTCGCAGGCATAACCTGGTGGCAGACAGAGCGGTGTGAGAGTCAAGCGCAGACAGGAATCTCAGAAATTAAAACCTGAACAGGTGAACAGACCCAGAGTCTCAGACCTACGCAGACCAACAGAGGGAGATACACAGAGACCCACCTAGAGAGAGTCAAACACAGTCTCCTACATTTAAAGTCAGGCATTCAGTCAGACAGACAAGCACGTTGACCTTAACACGGACAGACACATGGACAACAGCATACACACTGATTCTCTGACGTAGGCTGAAAGACCCACAAAATAGAGAGATGGACAGACCAGAGGCTCAGACACACTTTTCAGGAAGAGAGATTCAAGGGAATTCCCTGGTGGTCCAATGGTTAGGACTCTGCTTTCACTGCTGAGGGCCTGGGTTTGATCCCTGGTCAGGGAACTAAGATCCCATAAGCTGTATGGCGAGGCCAATAAATAAATAGAACAAACAGTTTTTAAAAAAAGAAAAAGAAAGAGAGACTCAAACATGGACAGCCAGAGAGACAGAGACCCTCAAATAGATACAAGCTGAGGTCAGACATACAATTACAGAAGCCCACTTACTCAAAGCTCTCTCCCCAGACTGCACACATCTCAGGGTAGGGCCGGTGGGGAGTTGCTGTGGGGCAGGCTGTGACCTTGAGTCTTCCCACAGCTGTACCTGGGCATCGTGCTGGCAGCCGTGGTCATCATCACTGGCTGCTTCTCCTACTACCAGGAAGCCAAGAGCTCCAAGATCATGGAATCCTTCAAGAACATGGTTCCCCAGGTGAGGGGTGCCCAGGAAGGGGCCATGTGGGGTGTGGACAGCTGCTGAGGCTGTGCCCAGCGGCCTCAGGCAGAGAGCGTCAGGGGGTGATGCCTCTCCATCCCGCCCGCAGCAAGCGCTGGTCATCCGGGAAGGTGAGAAGATGCAAGTGAACGCTGAGGAGGTGGTGGTCGGGGACCTGGTGGAGATCAAGGGTGGAGACCGAGTTCCAGCCGACCTGCGCATCATCTCAGCCCACGGCTGCAAGGTGGGCATGGGGCCCAGCTCTGGCCTTCCTGGAGCGGCCCAGGAGTCCAGACCCCCAGCCCCTCCTCCCTCAGACCCAGGAATCCAGGCCCCCTCCTCCTCCCCTAGACCTGCAAGCAGCTTTGACCTTGCCTAGAAGTTGCACCCTCTCCACCTTCAAGAGCCCAGCCTCTGACACCCAGACTTCTAGGTCTCTAGCTGCGACCTCCACAGACACAGGTTTCCTTAATTAATGAGATTTCCGCCTCATTAACAAAACAAACGAACAAACAAAAATCTTGAAATCTCCTCTGAGCAAATGCCAGTTGACCCCAGGCCTGGGGTTGAACCCTGTTCCCTGTGCCCCCACCTCAGGTGGACAACTCTTCCCTGACTGGCGAATCAGAACCCCAGACCCGCTCCCCTGACTGCACGCACGACAACCCCCTGGAGACCCGGAACATCACCTTCTTTTCCACCAACTGTGTGGAAGGTGAGACGGTTGGGGTGGGGTGGGCATCCGGGTGGGGCCAGGCTGGTCCAGACAGACAGACGCACCTCAGGGGCTTGAGGTCTCTCTGCACCTCGCTGAGCCTCAGCCCCGTACCCTCTGGCCCCACAGGCACGGCTCGGGGCGTGGTGGTGGCCACGGGTGACCGCACCGTCATGGGCCGCATCGCCACTCTGGCTTCGGGGCTGGAGGTGGGCAAGACGCCCATCGCCATCGAGATCGAGCACTTCATCCAGCTCATCACCGGCGTGGCCGTCTTCCTGGGCGTCTCCTTCTTCATCCTGTCCCTCATTCTTGGATACACCTGGCTCGAGGCTGTCATCTTCCTCATCGGCATCATTGTGGCCAATGTCCCAGAGGGCCTGCTGGCCACTGTCACCGTAAGGCCCAGATCCCTGCGTCTGAGGGAGGAGGGGGCTGGGGGCCTGATGGCAAAGATCTTTTCTTTTTAAAAAGTTTTTTTGTTTGGCTGCACTGGGTCTTAGTTGCCACATACAGAACCCTTAGGCAATGATCTTATTTTATTTACTTATTTATTTTTTTGGCTGCAGCACAGAGCATGTGGGATCTTAGTGCTCTGACCAGGAATCGAAACTGTGCCCCCTGCATTAGAAGGCGAATTCTTAACCACTGAAGTCCAATGGCAATGATCTTGATTGCAACTTGGGGGCCGAATTGCAATCAAGACAACAAGGGCCAAATCCTCCCAGACATGGAAGAAGGAGGGTCCTGGGACTCAGCGGGCCTCATGAACAAACCAACCAACAGGAATTTCCCTGGCTGTCCAGTGGTCAGGACTGCCAAGGGCCTGGGTTTGATCCCTGGTCGGGGAACTAAGATCCCGCAAGCTAACCACCCTATCATTTTTGAAGTTAACTTACAAAATTAAGAAGCACACTCTTATGGTAAAAAATCAAAAGAATACATTAAAATAGTTAAAGAGTGAAATAACAGTCTGGACCCACTGCCTAGCCTAGCCATCAACCCCCCTTCAGAAGCGGGCTGACTGTACTGTCCCCAGCAGAGGTGGGCATATTCCCACATAGGTAGTAACTGTTTTCAGCATACACAGAAGGGACCATCCTAGGAATACTGTTCTGCTCCGTGATTCTTTTAGAATCAATAGATCCTGCAAACTTTCCCATATCGGCTTATTCAAAGCTACTCTAGGTGAAGGCCTTTTATTGCCCTACACTGTACACACGAGACTTGCACATATGAACATACAACCTGATGAGCTGGAGTCAGTTGAACACACCCTGGGTCAGCTGCACCCAGATGGAGTCCCCTAGAAGCCCTCTCAAGACCTTGTTCAGCCCTTCCCCTGCAACCCCAGGATTACCCCTAGGAGAGCCTGATTTCAAACTAGTTTTTTTCACTTCACATCAGTGGAATCATTCAGCCAGCAACTTTCTGGCTCTTTGCTGAGCATTGTGTTTGAGCTTCACCCACGAGGTTGTAGGCACTGATCTCTTATCCTTTTTCATCTCTGTATAGTATTCGCATCTTTTATTTCTCCAATTTTCTCTTCTGCTGTTAGAGAACATTTTGGTTGTTTCAGTTTGAGACTGTTATGTTGCTGCTGTGAACATTCTAGTATATTTTGGGGGGTGCATCTGAGCCCATTTCTATGAGTCTGTGCCTTGAATGGAGTCTCTGGGTGATTCCTTGCTCAGGATTCTCTTTGGGCTAAGCAGTCAGGTTGTTGGACAGTCGTGTTGCCGGCCCAGCCCCGCCACCTGACCCTACCTGTCACACGCCTGTCCTTGCACATGCCCCAGGTCTGTCTGACACTGACTGCCAAGCGCATGGCTCGGAAGAACTGCCTTGTGAAGAACCTAGAGGCTGTAGAGACCCTGGGCTCCACGTCCACCATCTGCTCAGACAAGACAGGGACCCTCACCCAGAACCGCATGACAGTCGCCCACATGTGGTTCGACAACCAGATCCACGAGGCTGACACCACTGAGGACCAGTCAGGTGAGGATGGAGCCCAGGCAGGAGGGTGCTTGGCCCCTCACCCCAGGTGCCCCTTGCCCTGACTGGGGGCTTTTTCAGGGACTTCATTCGACAAGAGCTCGCACACCTGGGTGGCCCTGTCCCACATCGCTGGACTCTGCAACCGTGCTGTCTTCAAAGGGGGTCAGGACAATGTCCCTGTGCTCAAGGTGGGTCCCCCCTCTCACTGGCCTCAGCCTGGCTCTTGCCCACCCCGTGCTTTTCTGCTCTGACAGCCCTCTCTCCCGCCCTACAGAGGGATGTGGCCGGGGATGCCTCCGAATCTGCTCTGCTCAAGTGCATCGAATTGTCCTCTGGCTCTGTGAAGCTGATGCGTGAACGTAATAAGAAAGTGGCCGAGATTCCCTTCAACTCCACTAACAAATACCAGGTACCCTGGGGCTCTCCACTTTCTCTGTGATGCCCCAAAAAGCAGTCAGCTCTGCCCCACTGCCCTCCTGCTTTGGGCAAGCTATTAACTTTCCCAGAGCCTGTTTCCCCATCTGTAAAATGGGACTGATAGTGGAGAGAGGAACAGAGATGGGAGTGAGAGTGAGGTCTCTGTGGGAGTAGGAGGCAGAGGAGTAAAGATTTCCTGCAGCAGAGTGGGAACCAGCCAGAGATCTCATTCATTCATTCAGCAGATATATTTTTAAGCAGCCACCATATGTCTGGGACGCTCATGTTAGGTGCTGGGGAGACATAACAGCAGTGAGTGAAACAGTGAAGTTCCTCCTCTTGTGGAACTTATGCTCCTGTGCCAGGAGACAGACAGTGACAGAGGCATGAGGACTTGAGGAAATTTGGAATATGTCAGGAAGTCATTTTGCTGAGGGAGGAAGCCCTGCAGGTATCTGGGGGTGGGGTGGGGGGCGGGCAGTGGGCATAGTATATGCAAAGGTCCTGAGGCAGGAATGTGTTGAGGTGTCTGAACAAGGGGTTGTGGAGCCAGGAAGCATGGTGGGAGATGAGGGCTGTGTGTGCTGGGCCAGGTCCCATCAGGCCTCATGGGCTGTGGACACAACTTGGGTGTGACCCTGGTGGTGGGGCATGAGCCAAGGAGTAGGGTAGAAATGGGACCTGACTTACATTTTTAAAAACTGCTTTATTGAGGTCTAGTTCATACACCATCACAGATCGCCCACTTAATACATAATTTAAGAGTCTTAGTATAGTCACAGATAGTATATGGTATAGTATATACAACGTAGCACAGCTAGCGTCTACTCAGTCAGCTTTAGAGAATTTCCATCGTCTCAGAAAACACCCTCACACTCTCTGGCTTTGTTTCCCTGCCTCCCCCATCTCCCCAAGCCCTAAGCAACTACTAATCCACGTCCTGTCTCTATGCCCTTGCTTATTCTCGACACTTCACGTCAACAGAATCCTACAATATGTGTTTTTGAGTGTCTGAGTCCTCTCACTCAGCATCGTGTTTTCCAGGCTCCTCAGGGCTCCCCTGGTGGCTCAGACAGTAAGGAATCTGCCTGCAGTGCAGGAGACCTGGTTTCGATCCCTGGGTTGGGAAGATCCCCCGGAGAAGGGAACGGCTACCCGCTCCAGTATTCTGGCCTGGAGAATCCCATGGCCTGTAGAGTCCATGGGGTCACAGAGTCGGACACGGCTGAGCAGCTCTCACTTCCCTTCCCTTGCACGTTGTAGCACGTGTCAGTACTCCATTCCTTTTTATGGCTGAATGACTTTGCGTCGTATAGTGAGATCACATTTTGTTGATCATTCATCTATCAACGGACATTTGGGTTATTTGCGCCCTTTGGCTACTATGAATAATGCTGCTGTGAACATCCGCCTACAAGTTTCTGTGTGGACATCGTCTGCATGCCTCTTGGGTGTATACCCAGGGATTGCCGGCTTACGTCGTAACCCTATGTTTAAGCTTTGTGGGGCTAGCCAGGCTGTTTTCCAAAGTGACTGCACCACATTTTTCACTGACTCCCATATTTTAAAGTCTCCTTCTGCCTACCATGGGGAGAAAATAAAATACAATGGGGAGGGGAGGACAGACTCGGGGACTCGATGTGGGGTGCTGCTGTGACATTTCATATGAGAGATGCTGGTGGCAGAATGGGAAGGCAGGGGAGGTGAGAGAGGTCAGAATCTGGGTACTTCAAAGGTGAGCTGAACAGATTCGGTGATGGGGTCTAACGTGAGATGAGAGGTCGTAGGGGCGAGGCAGAGAGAAATGCCCATATCCTCAGGACCCTTGAGATTTCTGTGAGAGAGACACAGAGGAGAAGAAATATTCGTCAGACAAAGAGACAGAAACGGGCAGGGATGAGCAGAGATCTCTGTGAGAGGGTCCGGGAAACAGATGACAATCTTTCAGGCAGAGAGATTCAGGCAGTGCCCTCTGGGGAGCCTGGCTGTGGTTCGTCCTGGCATCCCTGGCATCCTGGCACCCGAGGGGGTGGCAGGGAGTCCTCTTCCCCCCGGCTGGGCGCAGGGAGGCTCCAGGTCCCTGGGAGGCTCAGGCACGGCCACCCTCTGCCCTGTTTGCAGCTCTCCATCCACGAGACCGAGGACCCCAATGACAACCGGTACCTGCTGGTGATGAAGGGCGCCCCCGAGCGCATCCTGGACCGCTGCTCCACCATCCTGCTGCACGGCAAGGAGCAGCCGCTGGATGAAGAGATGAAGGAGGCCTTCCAGAACGCCTACCTCGAGCTCGGCGGCCTGGGCGAGCGCGTGCTTGGTGGGCACCAGGGGTGGGGCCAAGTTGGGGCAGGGGCCAGAGTGTAAAGAGGGATGTGGTGCTGCCCAGAGCCTGGCTCAGAATAGGATCTCCCAGAATGCACCGTGATTGATTGAATGAATGACAGGGGAAGCCATCTTTTGGAAATGAGTGTGGACTAACTCTGGCCAGCTGGGGAGTTTGATTGCTGCCACTGGAGCCATGGGCAGGAGGTAGGAGGGACTGAGGCTGGAGCCCCTGTTCCTTTCTCCCCACACCAGGTTTCTGCCACTACTACCTGCCCGAGGAGCAGTTCCCCAAGGGCTTTGCCTTCGACTGTGACGATGTGAACTTCACCACCGACAACCTCTGCTTCGTGGGCCTCATGTCCATGATCGACCCTCCCCGAGCAGCTGTCCCCGACGCGGTGGGCAAGTGCCGCAGTGCAGGCATCAAGGTGTGGCCTGGGGGGAAGCGGGGGAGGCAGGGCCAGGGCTCCAGGGGCCAGCGGTGAGGCTGGACCATTTGCACACGATGCCCGCAGGTCATCATGGTCACTGGCGATCACCCCATCACGGCCAAGGCCATTGCCAAGGGCGTGGGCATCATCTCCGAGGGCAACGAGACTGTGGAGGACATCGCTGCCCGGCTCAACATTCCCGTCAGCCAGGTCAACCCCCGGTGAGCCCCGCCCAGCCCGACTCAGGTTCCCCTGGGACAGTGGGTCCCCTTCCTCCAGGGTCTCCTCTGTTGACTCAGCATCTGGGCCCCGTTCCTCTTCTGTCAGCCTGGTGTTTCAGCTGCGCGAGGCTAGCGAGGGGTGGGCTCACATCCCAGCTTGGCCACGCGTGAGCTGTGTGACCTTGGGCGAGTCATTTAGCCTCTGAGCCCCAGTTTCCTCCTCTCTAAAATGCGCTGCTAGTAATTCCCATCTGGGAGGATTCTATGACGTCCCTCATTCCTGTGTCCATCAAAGTCTCTTCCTGCCTGTCTTTTATATCATTGTCTCTCTCATCTCTGTTCTGACTCCCTCAGCTTTCCCACCCTCATGTCTCTCTCTGTGTCTGTTTTCCTTGTCTGCATATCTCTGTTCCTCTGAGTCCAGGGTCCCAAAGTTCTTCCTGAGGTCTGCCCTCCATCCCTCCTGCAGCCCCTCTAGCCCCATCTCCCTTCATCTCTGATCCTCTCCCCCCACCCCCACAAAGCCCTTTGTCCCTCTCTCAGAGCCTGGTCCGTCCTCCCCTGTCTGTGGGTCTGTCCGCATGTCCTGACTACTCTCTGCTCTCCCCAGGGATGCCAAGGCCTGCGTGATCCACGGCACTGACCTCAAGGACTTCACCTCTGAGCAAATCGATGAGATCCTGCAGAACCACACCGAGATCGTCTTCGCCCGCACCTCCCCCCAGCAGAAGCTCATCATTGTGGAGGGTTGTCAGAGACAGGTGGGCTGGGGCTGGGGTCCCTCGGGGGAAAGGGGCTGGGGGCCAGGACTCTGGGGTCCACGATGAGAAGAGGGTTGGTGCCAGGCCTCTGGGCGTTGTGCTCACCCTCTCCCCCTCCAGGGAGCCATCGTGGCCGTGACCGGGGATGGCGTGAACGACTCCCCCGCCTTGAAGAAGGCCGACATCGGGGTGGCCATGGGCATCGCTGGCTCTGACGTCTCCAAACAGGCAGCTGACATGATTCTTCTGGACGACAACTTTGCCTCCATTGTCACGGGTGTGGAGGAGGGTGAGTGAGTCGGCCCAGGTGGCCCTGGAGACTGGGGTCCCTGGCGTGAAGCCCGAGAAGGGCGAGGGGAACAGGCCAAGGCTGCAGCGGGTGCACGACAGGGAGACCACGAATCCCACCAGGCCCCCAGTACAGCCTGAGCTTGTCCTTTTCAGTTTTCTTCCCCTCGAAGTGTTGGGGGCTCCCTGGGGGCAGGACTGAGCTGATATACTTCAGGGTCCCTGTGTTGCTCAGCGAGGACCCAGTCTGTTGGGCAAGGCAGAGGTGGAAGTATTTAAAAGATACTCAGAAGTACAACCTCAGGGAGGCAGAGGGTCCATAAGAGGGGCCCTAAGGAAGCCCCTCCCACAGCCTGCATTTGGGGGCCGAGGAAGCTTCCCTGAGTGGGCAAGAGTCACTGTGCCAAGTCCCCAGGGCCACTGGGAATTTTCACACAGAGAAATGCCAGCGAAGGGAGTTGCAGGCAGAGGCATGGCCATGTGGGGGCGCTGGAGAGTGAGGTTGGGCCGCCAACAGCCCAGACCTCAGGGTCCCCTGAGCACCACTTCCTGATGGGCCTGGAGGCAGCCACAGATGGGGGCTTGTTCATGTTCGATTTTATTCTGATCATCCAAGTAATTCATGATAATTACAGAAAATGCAAAAAAAGCATTAAGAAGCACATTGGCATCGCCCACAACCTCATCATCCAGAAATAGTCACAGTTCACACTGGTTGCATTTTCTTCCAGTCTCTCTCTCACATTTCAAATGAACCCAGTGTAAAAAATAACTCGTGATAAGGGAGAATTCAAACAGTAGAGCTGAGCCTACAGCCTCAGGTCAAATGCCCTGAGCCCTTGTCTCCTATGGCCCAGAGGACACATGGTTAACCCTTTCTCACCGCCCCTCCCCCAAAACATGTTACACACATGTGCAGAGCACACACTCACGGATGCTCTAGTTCACGCCTCCCAGACATTTCTTGGGCTCCTACCTTGTGCATCACGCTGGGGGCTGGGGAATCAGCTATGAGCAAAGCAGACGTGGTCCCCGCCCTTCAGGAACTGGGGGCCTTCTCCAAGTTTACAGATTATAACGTAACAAATGAAGTTGCAGGGACTTGCCTGGAAGTCCAGTAGTTAAGACTCTGTGCTTCCAATGCAGGAGGCATGAGTTCTGTTCCTGGTCAGAGAGCTAAGATCCCATATTTCATGCAGCACAGCCAAAACAAACAAAACCAAAAATAAACAAAACAAAAAACCAAACATAATTACTTATGGTGACAAGTGCTAACAAGAAAACCGGCAGGGTGCTATGATAGGTGATAACAGGGGTCCTACCTTTAAAAAATTTTTTTTTGGTTGCACTGCATGGAGTTGGGGATCCTAGTTCCCCCACCAGGGATTGAACTCGCGCCTCCTGCGTTGGAACCACGGAGTCCTAACCACTGGACCTCCAGGGAAGTCCCAGCAGGGGTCCTACCTAGATAAGGAGGGGCAAGGAAGGCCTCTCCGGAGTGAAAGAAGCAGCACAGTTTAACTTCAGTAGGGGGAAGTCCGGATACACCCCCAAGCAGAGCAAGAGGCACAGTGAACCCCAACGTCACATCGCCCAGCTCAGTACACACAATGGGATATGCTGAAGTACACTTAAATCGTCACCTATAAGTACTCAGGGTGAGACCCTGGTAGTTTGTGGAGAGCCACACCTTGAGAGGACAGGCAACAGCAGGTGTGAGCAACAAGGTGCCTTATTTTTTACACAAAGGGGAGCATACCATCTATGCCACCTCCCGCATGCCTTTTTAAAAAATAAGCATGGCAATTTCCGTATTTTTTATTTTTTTTTGCTGTGCCATTTGGCTTGGGGAATCTTAGTTCTCTGACCAGGGATCAAACTTACACCCCTGCAGTGGAAGCAGGGAGTCTTAACCAATAGGCCACCAGGGAAGTCCCTCTTTTTTGGCTATTATAATGCTATGGTGGGGCTTCCCTGATAAAGATAGAAAGTTGGTAAAGAATCCGCCTGCAATGCAGGAGACCCTGGTTTTATTCCTGGGTTGGGAAGATCCGCTGGTGAAGGGATAGGCTACCCACTCCAGTGTTCTTGTGCTTCCCTTGTAGCTCAGCTGGTAAAGAATCCTCCTGCAATGCACGAGACTTGGGTTCGATCCCTGGGTTGGGAAGATCTTCTGGAGAAGGGAGAGGCTACCCACTCCAGTATTCTGCCTGGAAAATTCCATGAACTATATAGTCCATGAGGTCGCAGAGTCGGACACAACTGAGCGACTTTGACTTTCAATGCTATGATGAACATTCTTGTACTTGCTTTTTGGTGGACATAAACACTCATCCTATAAACCTATGATGAGGATTGCTGGGTCAATAAGGCAGGGATGCTTAACTTCAACAAAAAATGCTGGGAACTCTCTGGCAGTCTAGTGGTTAAGACTGCACTTTCGCTGCTGGGGGCACAGGTTCAATCGCTGGTCGGGGCAACTAAGATCCCGAAAGCCATGCGGCATGGCCAAAAAAGGGGAAAAAGAAAAAGAAAAGAAACTGCCATGCAGTCTTCCTAAGTGGTTGTATTTTGAGAATGTTTGAACAGAGGCAACCTGGTTGGATGTCTGAATAGAAAGGCGGGTGGTGAGGGGATGGATTAGGAAGGGTGCCTGGACTGGGTAGGGAAGGGGCAGCGGGACTAGGGTGCCCTGGCGTAGGTGTTGAGGTCTGAACCCACCCTGTCAACAGGCCGCCTGATCTTCGACAACCTGAAGAAGTCCATTGCCTACACCCTGACCAGCAACATCCCGGAGATCACACCCTTCCTGCTGTTCATCATGGCCAACATCCCACTGCCTCTGGGCACCATCACCATCCTCTGCATCGACCTGGGCACCGACATGGTGAGCCCCGGCCACCCCCAGGCTCCGGGAGGGCAGGGTCCCCCACCACCACCCCGATTCACCGGCTTCTCCTGCCCAGGTCCCTGCCATCTCATTGGCGTACGAGGCTGCTGAGAGTGACATCATGAAGAGACAGCCCAGGAACCCACGCACTGACAAGCTGGTCAATGAGAGACTCATCAGCATGGCCTACGGACAGATCGGTGAGGACCTGGGGCCCCCGCCTGGCTTATGGCTGAATGCCAAGCGCCTGGCCCACCCTGGGCACTTGGGAACCTCGTGTTGAATGAGTGGGGTGAAAAGCAGGACATGCTGCCATAGGTCTAGTCGTGGCAGTCCAAACGTGGGCTGGAGAAGAATCTCCAGACACAGAGCATTTCAGAAAGGAGTGAGTGTATTAAGAGCAAGGAGCAGAGATAATGAAGATACTGCAAATGTAGTGGGTGGGGGAGAGTCAATGCTTTTTATGGGTTAGCAGCCAGTTTTTTTAGCCTCACGATGAAGAAAACTCCTGCTAGAAGGGTGGCATTAAGTGACTAGTTAGGGCGCTAGAGGGTGAGTACTGGGGTGGGCATTTTTACCTAATATGGGGTCAGGAAGCTGGCCAGGAAGGATCGCAGTGTGGGTGGGGCTGGCAACAGTTACAGTGGGGTTCAGTCAGTTCCAGAGGTGACCTTGGTTCTGGGCTCCCCTTCTGTGGCCTGGGTGCCAGGTCTCACACCTGTGACCTTGGTGTGGTCACCAAACTCCACAAGTTTGGAAGGAGTGACTTAGAGATGGGGGGTGGAGGAAAGGCCTCCCCGGGGTGCATGTGGGATACCGAGTGGCCCAGGAGGGTCATGCCACCGCTCCACCCCCCACCATGCTGGGAAGGACCAGTCAGCCTGTGAGCTCTCTGAGGGCAGGGGCGGCCCCACCTGTTCCTGCCTCCTCCTCCGTCTGCTGCTGGAGGGGAGAGTGCAGAACTTTACAGGTGTCCCAGAAGAGGCCTGGTGATGGTGGTCAGAGGCCTGGGAAAGTCATTCCTGCCTAGGGGGTCCTCAGGGACTTCCTGATGTCCACGTGGCCCAGGTCAAGTGGGAGGGATTCCAGGTTCGCCATCTCTGGGGAGCCCCCTCCCCAAGTCAGCTGCTCCAGGGAGCGCATTTCAGGTGCTCACCACCAGGTGGTGCCCTCAGGTCGTCCTCTGGGAGCCCAGCCAGGAGGATGCTCAGGCAGAGGACCCAGTCTCAAGGGGCCCCAGAGGTGCCCTGGGCTGGCTGCCCGCCCCACCTCAGCCTCTCCTCATCTCCCTACTCTCCTCCCCCAGGAATGATCCAGGCTCTTGGTGGCTTCTTCTCCTACTTCGTGATCCTGGCAGAAAATGGTTTCTTGCCCAGCAACCTGGTGGGCATCCGGCTGAACTGGGATGACCGCACGGTTAATGATCTGGAGGACAGTTACGGACAGCAGTGGGTGCGTAGGGCCGGGTCCCACAGCATGGCCGCGGGCCTCCCAGGCGGGGTCTCTGCTCACAGCATCCTGGGCCATGGTGGGCTGTCCTATCCATGCAGGTGGCTTCCTGTGATGGCCCCTCTGCCCTGGGGGTCATCAAGACCCTACTTAGGACACAAGGGGTCTCTTGGCACTCTTGCCCCAACCCATCGTGGTCCTGTCCACTGGCCAGGCTCTCTGCCCTGCCAGGCAGGAAGCCTTTGTGACCCCCTTCCCAGTCTGTCTTCCCTTCAGAGCCCAGCCAGTGTCCCCCCAGGAGGCCCCCAGGTTCTCTGGCCCACAACTAAGGTCACCAACATGCTCTATCCTTCCTTGTCCACTTCCTGACTCTTCCCGAGGGGCTCTGAGCTACAGAAGGCAGACATATTCCCCCCAGGGGACCCCATCTGGACAGAGTCCCCGCTTTGCCCTGGGGACCTACACAGGGGTGCATGCAAGGAGCATATGGACAAGGAGTGGGGGCCGGGGCTGCGGCCCCACTGACCACTGACTGACACGCGCATCGTCACCCTCGCAGACCTACGAGCAGAGGAAGGTGGTGGAGTTCACGTGCCACACGGCTTTCTTCGTGAGCATAGTGGTCGTGCAGTGGGCTGACCTGATCATCTGCAAGACCCGGAGGAACTCTGTCTTCCAGCAGGGCATGAAGTGAGGGTCGTGGTCGCTGTGGCTGCTTTCCGTCCCGCCCCACGTCTGTCTGTCCTGGTTTTGCCTCTGAGTTGATTTTCTCTCCAGTGGTCACATCTATCTTGGATTCCCTGTCTGCGCGCGCGCGCGCGCGTGTGTGTGTGTGTGTGTGCGCGCGCGCACGCGCGTGCAGGGATGTGTGTGTGTATGCTGGGATGTTCCTGTGTCCTTCTCCAGATCTGTTTTATCTTTTTATACCCCGGCCTGTCTGTGTGTCTCTGTCTTCATATTTCACCGTCGCCATCTCCCTGGACCAGTCAATGCCTCCCTGCCTCTTTCTGTTTCCATCCCTATGTGTCTCCTTGTCTGTCTCTCTTCGTCTGCCCAGGGGGGTGCCTCTGTGTCTATGGGGTGGGGATGCCGGGTGGGCTTCTCTGGGTCCAGCCCTGACTGTGCCTGCAGGAACAAGATCCTGATCTTTGGCTTGTTTGAGGAGACGGCCCTGGCGGCCTTCCTGTCCTACTGCCCAGGCATGGACGTGGCCCTTCGCATGTACCCTCTCAAGTGAGTGCCTTTCCCCCTCCAGGTACCACCTGCTTCAGGGTCCTCCCAGGAGCCTTTGCAGTGGAAAACGGTCATGGGTTGGGGGTGGGGTGGGGCTCTGTAGACCCCGGCCCAGAGCCATGGCCAAGGCACCTGTCGCCTTGGGCACGAAGGATCAGGGGGCAGTGCGCTGGGCGTGGCCCCTCCTTTCCTCCGTGTTGCCGGCGCTGACTCGCTCCTCCTCTGGCATCTCCGCAGGCCCAGCTGGTGGTTCTGTGCCTTCCCCTACAGTTTCCTCATCTTCGTCTACGACGAAATCCGCAAACTCATCCTGCGCAGGAACCCCGGGGGGTGAGGGGCTAACGAGGGTAGAGGTGGGAGGCTGGGGGGAATGGGACCGGGCTGCTGGAGGGGGAGGCGGGAGAGCGCCGCCTGGTGACGACGCTAACCTCACTGTCTGCCCCCTCCTCCCGCCCCTCCCCTACCCCCTCCTCCCTTCCGCGCTGTTTCTCCATCCCCTTGGCACCTCTTGCCTCTCCCCTTCTCTCCGGGCCTCCTCCTTTCTGTGTCTTTCCTCGTGTCCCTGCCCCTTTGGGCTTCTTTTTGTGTCGCCGTCTCTCTGTCTCTGCTTGTGCGTCTCTCTTTGTTCGCCTCTCCCGTATCTGTGTCTTTCCTCCTTTGTCTCTCCAGGTTGGGTGGAGAAGGAAACCTACTACTGACCTCAGCCCCACCACGTCTCGCGTCTCTTTCCTGCCCCCGCGAGCCCAGGACCGCCCATTCCGGTGCCCCTTATTTTGTATTCTGGGGGGAGGGGCCCTCTCTCCCCGTGGCCCCGCCCCCTCAAGTGATCTCCCGCCTCCCTCCCCCACGCCCCGCCGCCTGGCTGGCTTCTCGCCCCGCCCCCGCCCCGCCCCCTGCCTCTCTCCGCTGCCTCTCTTTTGTGTGTGTGTGTGTCTGTTCCTCTCCTCCTGACCCCTGCCTCCCAGACCCCTCCCTGGACTCTTTTTTACTTCCCGTCGCCCCTTGGCTGATGCCGTCTCTGGTTCTGGACAATTATCAAATATATCAGTGGGGAGAGAGAAGCCGTGTGTGTCGTGCTTTGCTTTGATGGTGGGGGGGAGGGAGTGGGGGTGTGTGGGTGGCACAGCGTTCCCTGTGCTGGCACCCATGACTGGCTGATTCACAGAAGCCCAGAAATTTAGCATGAACGTGGGAGTCATGGAATCTCAAAGTCATCGAATCACAGTTTCATACCCAACAAGGATTAGTGTGAGAACACTGTGAATTCACCAGGTGATGGGGTCCTGGGATCAAAACACGGGAGACGGGGTCAGACTCTGGATGCTATCGTACTGGAGAGGACCCTGGGGGGCCATGATGATATAATGGTTCACTGAGCTTCCACTCTGTGCTCTGCCCTCTCCTAAACATTCTACCTGTATTAGTTCACTTAATGCTCACAAGGCACAGAGAGGGAAAGTAACCTGCTCGAGGTCACACAGCTGCGAGGGGACAGATCTGGATAACAAACCTAGGATGTCCAAGCTCTAAGTCACCATGTTCTTCTCTTGTTGAGATAAGCTTCCAAACAGTGATTTGCACAGATCTCAAAGGCATAGCTCAATGATTTAAATAATTATATCCATGTAGTCACCATCCATATTGAGCTGTAGAATATTTACATCTACCCAGAAAGTCCCTTCATTGCCCCTTGCCAGTGAGCAGCCCCTCCACAGGCGACCACTGATCTGCTTTGTTACCATCTTTTGGTTGTGCCTGTTCTTGGACTCTGTAGAATGAAATCTTCTGGTGTGCTGCTGCAGGTCCTTCTTATCCTCAACATCAGGTCTATGAGGGTCATCCATGGTGTCTCAGGTATTGGTAGCCAACACTTTTTCATTGCAGGCTTTCCCACTTTGTGACTATTATGCTATTTGTCAATCCATTCTCCTGTTGATGGAGTTGTTGTTTCCCTTTTGGGAGCCTCTAGGGACATTCTAGTAACATCCTCTGATGACACATGTGGGCATCTCTGTTGGATCAGATCAGATCAGATCAGTCACTCAGTTGTGTCCGACTCTTTGTGACCCCATGAATCACAGCACACCAGGCCTCCCTGTCCATCACCAACTCCCGGAGTTCACTCAGACTCACGTCCATCGAGTCAGTGATGCCATCCAGCCATCTCATCCTCTGTCGTCCCCTTCTCCTCCTGCCCCCAATCCCTCCCAGCATCAGAGTCTTCTCCAATGGGTCAACTCTTCGCATGAGGTGGCCAAAGTACTGGAGTTTCAGCTTTAGCATCATTCCTTCCAAAGAAATCCCAGGGCTGATCTCCTTTAGAATGGACTGGTTGGATCTCCTTGCAGTCCAAGGGACTCTCAAGAGTCTTCTCCAACACCACGGTTCAAAAGCATCAATTCGTCTGTTGGGTACATGCCTAGAAATGGAATTGCTGGTTGGGGATAGACTGTGTTTACCTTTCATAGAAATAGGCCCTTTCCAAAGCTCTTGTGTCATTGGCATTGCCACAGTGTATCAAATTTCCAGTTGCTCCACATCCTTGTCAACACTTGCTATTGTCAGTCTTTTGAATTTTCACCCTTCTGGTTGGGCAGCCCTACCACTTCCCTTGAGGCAGCCTTTCTAACAGAGATGGCAGTGAGAAGAAGGCCTGGGGCTGGTCCTTGGCCTACCTGCCTCCCAGCTCAAATGTCTGGGATGCTGAGAGTCCACTTGAGTGTGAGTGTGTGCGCATGCCCACGGCACAAGACAGTGCTGAGGAAGAGTGCCTTAATCTGAAGGGGAAGACAGTCAGAGGGCAGGGGTCATAATGCCAGACACCACCTGTGGTGCCCAGGGCAGAGCCTGGTCCTGGTAAGTGTTGTGAGCCTGGACCTCCCCTTGGAGGCCAGAGAACCTACTTTACTCATCGGGTACAGGGTGAGGAATACTCCCATAGACAGGCGGGCTGTCTGAGGCCCAGAGAGGGCAGGGACTTCCTTGAGGTCACACAGCAGATACATAACCTAGGTTTCCGATTGTCTAGCTTCCTACCCTCCCAGCTCCATTTCTTCCAGAGATCCAAGAGGCAGGAAGGCAGCCTCAGGCTGGAGGGACCCCCTTATCTCCGGCCATCCCCCTAATTCATGGCTTGCTTGCCATAGGCCCTTTTTCCCTGGTCTCCCCTCACCCCCTTGTTTCGGGGATCTTCCCATCTCTCACAATATCTCCGCCTTAGGGCTTCCTCCCACAATCCCTGTTTCAAGGGGCTCCTCCCTCCCATTGCCCTTATGTCAAGTCCCCCCTGCTGCACTCACCGGGTCCCTCCCCACAATGTCCTTGCCTCTTGACCCCACTGTCCACAGCCCATGCTTTTTGACACCTCCAGGACTTTGCTTATTATGTCCTTTGCTCAGAGCAAGTACTCACAGGAACACAAACATGAGTTATGAGTGAAATGACTTTTGTGTTGTATGAGGAAGCCCCAGAGCTCTCATAACAAAAGTCAAATCCCATTTCCCCAAGGTTGGCCCTGGAAGAAGGTGGCTGGGTCTCTGCCTCCAACCCTCTGCTCCTCAAGACTCATTTTTCGTTTGGGGGCTCTTCCAGTTACCTCCACTGCTCCCATTACTTTTAAATCAGGTGGCTGCTCCCCTATTAATGCTCTGGACTAACTGTGGACTCACAGGAAACCCCCTACTCCAATTTCCTGAAGCCCAGCTTGATCCAAGTGGGGAACCTGAACAAGCTTCTATTAAAAGCCTGGGGCTGACAAAGAGGAAAAGTGAAAATGTCAGTTGCTCACTCGACCCCATGGACTGTAGCCTGTAAGGATCCTCTGTCCATGGAATTCTCCAGGCAAGAAAACTAGAGTGGGTAGCCATTCCCATCTCCAGGAGATCTTCCCAACCCAGGGATCGAACCTGGGTCACCCACATTGCAGGCAGATTCTTTACCGTCTGAGCCACCAAATATCTCATTGGGTATTCTCCTTTAGCCCCTACCCAGCCTCGGAAAATGAGGTTCTCAGTCTGTGTAAGGGAGCCCAGGCTTCCCGAAACTTCTACACATTTCTGGAGGCCGTTCTGGTGCACCTCCTTAGAACTCTGGGTGATTTTCTACAACTCACCCTGCGGCAGGGGCAAAGACTGGGAGAGCTAAGACTCTGGGAACCAGGGGAAAGAAAGGCCCATGTCTCAGACACCAGCCACTCTTTGGGACATCCAAGGGGGCCAGTGAGAAGGCTGGGACTTCCCTGGTGATATAGTGCTTAAGAATCCACCTTGCAATGCAGGGGACCTGGGTTCAATCCCTGGTCTGGGAACCAAGATCCCACGTGCCACAAACCAACTAAGCACCATGTGTTATAACTAAGACTTGATGTAGTCAAAAATAAACAAATAAAATTTTAAAAATTTTTTGAGAAGGCTGAACTCTAGAAATAATTATAACAGCCATGATAATGTAGTGGCAATAGCATGGACTGCTGTTCATCAAACAGTTATGAAATATCAAGACTCTTTCAAGCACTTTACATGGATCATTCAACCCAATCTCAATCCCATGAGTGTGTACTCCTAGGATCTTCACTGTCCAGATGAAGACACTGAGGTTCAGGGAGGTGATGAGCTCAACACAGCTTGAAGTTTGACCTCTGACCCCAGAATCCCAGCTCTTAGTATGACATCTACATCTTTAAAAAATTCTCACCCCTTCGATAAAACTGGACACAAAAATGATAAATGAAAAAATAAAATCTCAATCTTTCCCTCCACTTCCCTTCACCCTAACCAACATCCCTAATCCTAATCCATTCATCCTTGGGAGCCCAAGGGTGGGGCTGGAGCTTTGCTCCCCCCTTAGACACCCCTTCCAGCAACCATGGCCCCTCAACTAGCCTGTTAAAGAAGGAAGGAATAGACTCCCAGGAATTCTTTACAGTCTCACTATTCAAAATGTGGGCCATGGACCAGAAGCATCAACATCACCTAGAAACTTGTTAGAAACGCGGATGAGGGTCTCGCCCTAGATCTGCTGAATCAAAACATCTTGAGTGTTTTATCAAGAGTTTTTTCATACCTCCTAGAGACGGAATGACAGCTCTACACGGTCCCAATTGTAGCCTGCACGGGGGAGTACACAGCATCTCCTTGCCTTTGCTGCTGCTGCTAAGTCGCTTCAGTCGTGTCCGACTCTGTGAGACCCCATAGACGGCAGCCCACTAGGCTCCCCCGTCCCTGGGATTCTCCAGGCAAGAACACTGGAGTGGATTGCCATTCCCTTCTCCAGTGGACCACATTCTGTCAGATCCCTCCACCATGACCTGCCCATTGTGGGTTGCCCCATGGGCATGGCTTAGTTTCATTGAGTTAGACAAGGCTGTGGTCCTAGTGTGATTAGATTGACTAGTTTTCTGTGAGTGTGGTTTCAGTGTGTTTGACCTCTGATGCCCTCTTGCAACACCTACTGTCTTACTTGGGTTTCTCTTACCTTGGGCATGGGGTATCTCTTCACGGCTGCTCCAGCAAAGCGCAGCCAATGCTCCTTACCTTGGACGAGGGGTATCTCCTCACCGCCGTCCTTCCTGATCAGGAAGGGCGGCAGTGAGGAGATACCTGTGCCCGTGCAGCCACGGCGTGGGGTTGGTCCTCCCGGCCACCACCCCTGGCCTCGGGCAGACTGGTTCCAAATAGGAAAAGAAGTACGTCAAGGCTGTATATTGTCACCCTGTTTATTTAACTTATATGCAGGGTACATCATGAGAAACGCTGGACTGGAAGAAACACAAGCTGGAATCAAGATTGCCGGGAGAAATATCAATAACCTCAAATATGCACACGACACCACCCTTATGGCAGAAAGTGAAGAGGAACTAAAAAAACCTCTTGATGGAAGTGAAAGTGGAGAGTGCAAAAGTTGGCTTAAAGCTCAACATTCAGAAAACGAAGATCATGGCATCCGGTCCCATCACTTCATGGGAAATAGATAGGGAAACAGTGGAAACAGTGTCAGACTTTATTTTTCTGGGCTCCACAATCACTGCAGATGGTGACTGCAGCCATGAAATTTAAAGACGCTTACTCCTTGGAAGGAAAGTTATGACCAACCTAGATAGCATATTCAAAAGCAGAGACATTTCTTTGCCAACAAAGTTTCGTCTAGTCAAGGCTATGGTTTTTCCTGTGGTCATGTATGGATGTGAGAGCTGGACTGTGAAGAAGGCTGAGCGCCGAAGAATTGATGCTTTTGAACTGTGGTGTTGGAGAAGAGTCTTGAGAGTCCCTTGGACTGCAAGGAGATCCAACCAGTCCATTCTGAAGGAGATCAGCCCTGGGATTTCTTTGGAAGGAATGGTGCTAAAGCTGAAACTCCAGTACTCTGGCCACCTCATGCGAAGAGCTGACTCATTGGAAAAGACTGATGTTGGGAGGGATTGAGGGCAAGAGGAGAAGGGGACAACAGAGGATGAGATGGCTGGATGGCATCACTGACTCGATGGATGTGAGTCTGAGTGAACTCAAGGAGTTGATGATGGACAGGGAGGCCTGGCGTGCTGTGATTCATGGGGTCGCAAAGTGTCGGACACGACTGAGCGACTGATCTGATCTGATCTGAACGCCCTGACTCCTAACAACCCACCTTCCCCAACTCCACGCGTCTTAATTCGGAAACTACAACTCCCACAATGCCCAGAGAGGCGCTGGGTTATTTTACAGGACTACAACTCCCAAAGTACTTCGCGAGTCATGCCACCATCATGGTGCCCATTCTCCCCGGCACCATCAGGACTACAACTCCCATAATGCTCGGCAGCAGAACTACCGTTCCCCAGCGGCTCCAGAACGACTACACGTCCGCTCCAGCTCTGCTGGGTGAGGCAGGGCTCGGGCGGGGCCCGCGGGGTCTGCAGAGCCCTGGGCTCCTCAGTTCTTTCCCAGACAACACAGACATGGCGGTCGAGAAGGATCAGCAGAAGGATGCCGAGGCGGAAGGACTGAGCGCCGCGTGAGCAACCGAGACCCGGGAGTCCTGGTCCCCCGACCCCTCTCCCCTGGGGGTCCTAGGAATCCTGGCCTCTAGACCTAAGAGCTTGGGCCTCTGTTGTCCTCTTCGGGGACTCTGGAGTCTGGGCCCTCGGCCCCTTTCTCCCCTGAGATCCGGGAGCCTGGGACCATTATCCACCCCAGAACCCCGGAGTCCGGCCCCCCTCGGTCCTCTTCTTGCTGGAGGGTCTGGACTCCATCCCGGTCGGTCGATCGCTGACGGGACCCCTCACCCATCAGGACCCTGCTGCCGAAACTGATTCCATCTGGCGCGGGCCGCGAGTGGCTAGAGCGGCGCCGTGCGACCATCCGGTCCTGGGGCTCCTTCGTGGACCAGCGGCGCTTCTCGCGGCCCCGCAACCTGGGCGAGCTGTGCCAGCGCCTCGTACGCAACGTGGAGTACTACCAGAGCAACTATGTGTTCGTGTTTCTGGGCCTCATCCTGTACTGTGTGTGAGTGCCTCTTCGGCCAGTCCGCGCCCCCGTCCCCACCCCCACCAGCCTGCGTGGCCCGCGCTGGCCTACCCCGCCCTCAGCATCCGGCCCCACCTCTAACTGCCCGGGCCCCATTCCCATGGGATGGTTCTGCCCGAAGTTTTCACCGAAGGGCCAGGTCCCTAGTCCCCCCATCAACCTGGCCAGGATTCAGTGTGACCAAATGTGACTGCCCGGCCCCAAGCAGATCGCCTGCCATCCGCCGATGGGAAGGTCAGGGCCTCCTTGTCTGGCCTGGCCCCAGCTCCCTGACGAATGGCTCCCTGCCCCCTTCCAGGGCGACGTCTCCCATGCTGCTGGTGGCTCTGGCTGTCTTCTTTGGCGCCTGCTACATCCTCTATCTGCGCACGTTGCAGTCCAAGTTTGTACTGTTCGGTGAGAAATCCCTTGCCCAGAAATCCCTGGTCTCTTGGAACGCAAACCTTTTGACACCAAACCCAAGTCCTTTTGAACCCACGTCTGCCCAAGCCTCTTATCTACACTATATTCTCCCAAACTCGGTCCCTTAAAGTCTCAGATACACCTGATGCTCCCACCCAGTCTCAGCCCCCTCAAGTTGCTATCCTTCAAGTCCCGAAGATACCCCAGAATCCACCTCCGCCTGACTCCTCAAACCTCCTCTTTCCCTCTCCCTCCTGCCTGACCTCCTGCCAAAAACGTCAGCTGCACGTACCCACATCGGCCACCAGGTGGCGACTTCTCACTGGCCTATATCCGTGCTCCCCCTTTCCAGCTTCCTGGGGTGGAAGTGGAAATCTTGGGATTTCTCAAAGAGGGAAGCTGAGCCCTGTGGCTCATTTGTCCCAGACTGGCACTGGAAACACCACTGAGAAGAAAGACAGGCCTGAGGACTTCCTTGGTGGTTCAGTGGTTAAGACCATGCTTCCAACGCAGGGGGCATGGGTTCCATCCCCATTAGGGAACTAAGTCACACATTACGTTTGGTGCTGGCAGAAGATTTAAAAATAAAACAGAGGGCCCTGAGTTCCCAACTAGGGGATGCTCAAGGGCTTTGGAGTGGGGATAAGGGGGAACTGGGCTCAGATGAACAGGTAGACCTAAGACAGAATGCTTCAGAAGCCTGCCAGTCACGTACATGACAGGTGGGCTGGGTGGAGGGTGCGTTGGGCTAGCCCAGGGCATGGAGGGAGCGCTTGGAGTATAGACACGACTTGGCTTCAGCCACTGCTGCCACCAGTACCTGCAGATCCGACCTTCCAATCCACCACGAGAAGCCAGACATCTGTACAGCTGCCCCTTGGTGTCCATAGGGGATTGTTGCAGGAGCCCCCATGGATGGCAAAGTCCACTGATGCTCAAATCCTTTATGAAAAATGATGCAGAACAATGATCCACGGGTTTCCATCCATGGATGCAGAGAGCCGGCCTATTGTTATGTGAAATTATCCAGTTTTTCTGGCAGCCACAAACCAAATTCTGATGGAATAATGTGCAGACTCAAAAGACACATCCCCAGGTCAGATTTGGCTCTTGGGCTGCCAGTCGGAGGTTCCAGATCTGTGCGAGTGCAGGTTGGAGCAGGAGCACTATAATCAGGAGAGGGAGGCTGGGAGCTTCCTAGCAGAAGTGGGGTTGAAGGGCAGAGGGCTGAGGAAGGCACTCTGTGTTCCCACGGTCAGTGGGTGGGGCCAAGGGCTGGAGGGCCTTGGCACAAGTTTAGATTAGACCCTGAGGCTCCTGGAGCCTGCGAGTTTTGGAGGAGATCAGGGGTTACTCTGGGAGGAGGCACGAGTCAGAACAGCGGCCCCAATGCCCTCTGCCCCGCAGGCCGTGAAGTGAGCCCTGCCCATCAATATGCTCTGGCTGGGGGCATCTCCTTTCCCTTCTTCTGGCTGGCTGGCGCGGGCTCCGCCGTCTTCTGGGTCCTGGGTGAGTACAGGGTCTGGGCAGCGGTAGGGGCCAGGTGAGGCCACCAGGCCCTGAACTGCCCATTTTCCTGCAGGAGCCACTCTCGTAGTCATCGGCTCCCACGCCGCCTTCCACCAGATGGAGGCTGTGGACGGGGAGGAGCTGCAGATGGAACCTGTGTGATGTGGCTTCGCGGGCCCACCAGCCTCCCGAGCTAGCTGCCCCTGTTCACCCGGTCCCACTCGGCTCTGCAGCTCCGGCCAAAGGCCCCCTTCCCACATCAAGACCAGGGAGGGACTCCACCTTTGGAAATAAAACTGTTACAGTTGTTCAGCAAATATTCTCCCTCTTCTCTGGGTCTATGTCAGTGATGCTGGGCTCCTGCAGAGACCAAGAAGGTGGGGGTGGGCCGTGGATGGAGGTGGGGTGGGGAGTGGACAATAAGCAAGATAAATAGCAAATACGATAGGGTGGTCAGTGGCAACAAGTTCTACGGAGGAGAAAAGAGTATGTCGGGGCCCCTGAGATCACCCCCATGTTTCAGGATTTGCTAGGAGGACTCAGGACTCAGGCACCAGCCGTCTTCATCTGGCACCAGCTGCAATTTATTATCATGAAAGGTTATGAAGCAAAATGTCGCATAGTCGTGTCCGACACTTTGTGACCCCATGGACTGTAGCCCACCAGGCTCCTCTGTGCATGGAATTCTCCAGACAAGAACACTGCAGTGGGTTGCCCTACCCTTCTCCAGGGAATCTTCCCGATAAAGGGTTTGAGCCCAGTTCTCCCGCATTGCAGGCACTGTCACCTATGAAGCAAAATCAGCAAAGGAAAAAGGCGTGTGGGGCGAAGTCCAGAAGAAACCAGACATAAGCTTCCCCGAGCCCTCTCCAAGTGGGGCCACCGGCCTGGGTGCAGTCACGCAACCGTGAAATGCTGTCTGCAGAGAAGTTCACCACAGACTCAGTACCCAGAAAAAAGCAGGTCTTCAGCATAAACAAAGTGGTTTGCACAGTGGAGACGCAAGAGCCATTCTTTGAGGGAGCAGCAAGAACCCTGCTGAAATCCAGAGGCAGACAAGGGCCACTGCACAAGCACGCCTCTCGAAGGGTGGCCAGCGCCATGTCACCGCCTCACAGAGAAAGTTCTGGAAATGAGTGATAGGTGTAAGAAGCTTCCCTGAGGTGATGTTCAGTGAAGACTTAATTGAGTGAGGCAGACTTCCCTGGGGGTTCCAGTGATTAAGAATCTGCCTGCCAATCCAGGGAGCACGGGTTTGATCCCTACACCAGGAAGAGTCCACATGTCGTGGGCCAGCTAAGTCCATGCGCCACAACTACTGAGCCCGCGTACCTAGAGCCCCCACCCCTGCCCCGTGCACAGCAAGGAAGACCCAGCACAGCCAAACAATTTTAAAAAATTAAGTGAGGGAGGGAGTTCCCGGGTGGCCCAGGGGTTAGGATTCCATACTCTCACTGCCAGGGACCCAGGGTCAATCCCTGGTCAGGGAATTAAGATCGCATAAGCCATGTGGTGTGGAAAAGAAATTTTTTTTGAACAAAGACCTACTAGCTTTCACACTTAGATATTAATTGGTGGCTAGTCACCTTTAGTTTGTGAAGCAAGTGAAAGTCGCTCAGTCATGTCCAACTCTTTGTGACCCTGTGGACTATATAGCCCATGGAATTCTCCAGGCCAGAATACTGGAGTGGGTAGCCTTTCCCTTCTCCAGGAGGTCTTCCCAACCCAGGGATCCAACCCAGGTCTCCCGCATTGCAGGCGGGTTCTTTACCAACTGAGCTATCAGATCAGATCAGATCAGTCGCTCAGTCGTGTCCAACTCTTTGTGACCCCATGAATCACAGCACGCCAGGCCTCCCTGTCCATCACCAACTCCCGGAGTTCAGAGACTCATGTCCATCGAGCCAGTGATGCCATCCAGCCATCTCATCCTCTGTTGTCCCCTTCTCCTCTTGCCCTCAATCCCTCCCAGCATCAGAGTCTTCTCCAATGAGTCAACTCTTCGCATGAGGTGGCCAAAGTACTAGAGTTTCAGCTTTAGCATCATTCCTTCCAAAGAAATCCCAGGGCTGATCTCCTTCAGAATGGACTGGTTGGATCTCCTTGCAGTCCAAGGGACTCTCAAGACTCTTCTCCAACACCACAGTTCAAAAGCATCAATTCTTCAGCGCTCAGCCTTCTTCACAGTCCAACTCTCACATCCATACATGACCACAGGAAAAACCATAGCCTTGACTAGGTGAACCTTTGTTGGCAAAGTAATGTCTCTGCTTTTGAATATGCTATCTAGGTTGGTCATAACTTTCCTTCCAAGGAGTAAGCATCTTTTAATTTCATGGCTGCAGTCACCATCTGCAGTGATTTTGGAGCCCAGAAAAATAAAGTCTGACACTGTTTCCACTGTTTCCCCATCTATTTCCCATGAAGTGATGGGACCAGATGCCATGATCTTCATTTTCTGAATGTTGAGCTTTAAGCCAACTTTTGCACTCTCCACTTTCACTTTCATCAAGAAGCTTTTAGTTCCTCTTCACTTTCTGCCATAAGGGTGGTATCATCTGCATATCTGAGGTTATTGATATTCTCCCGGCAATCTTGATTCCAGCTTGTGTTTCTTCCAGTCCAGCATTTCTCATGATGTACTCTGCATATAAGTTAAATAAACAGGGTGACAATATACAGCCTTGACGTACTCCTTTTCCTATTTGGAACCAGTCTGTTGGTCCATGTCCAGTTCTAACTGTTGCTTCCTGACCTGCATACAGATTTCTCAAGAGGCAGGTCAGGTAGTCTGGTATTCCCATCTGTTTCAGAATTTTCCACAGTTTATTGTGATCCACACAGTCAAAGGCTTTGGCATAGTCAATAAAGCAGAAATAGATGTTTTTCTGGAACTCTCTGGCTTTTTCGATGATCCAGCGGATGTTGGCAATTTGATCTCTGGTTCCTCTGCCTTTTCTAAAACCAGCTTGAACATCAGGAAGTTCACGGTTCACATATTGCTGAAGCCTGGCTTGGAGAATTTTGAGCATTACTTTACTAGCATGTGAGATGGGTGCAATTGTGCGGTAGTTTGAGCATTCTTTGCCATTGCCTTTCTTTGGGATTGGAATGAAAACTGACCTTTTCCAATCCTGTGGCCACTGCTGAGTTTTCCAAATTTGCTGGCATATTGAGTGCAGCACTTTCACAGCATCATCTTTCAGGATTTGGAATAGCTCCACTGGAATTCCATCACCTCCACTAGCTTTGTTCGTAGTGATGCTTTCTAAGGCCCACTTGACTTCAGATTCCAGGATGTCTGGCTCTAGGTCAGTGATCACACCATCATGATTATCTGGGTCGTGAAGATCTTTTTTGTACAGTTCTTCTGTGTATTCTTGCCATCTCTTCTTAATGTCTTCTGCTTCTGTTAGGTCCATACCATTTCTGTCCTTTATCGAGACCATCTTTGCATGAATGGTTCCTTTGGTATCTCTGATTTTCTTGAAGAGATCCCTAGTCTTTCCCATTCTGTTGTTTTCCTCTATTTCTTTGCATTGATCGCTGAAGAAGGCTTTCTTATCTCTTCTTGCTATTCTTTGGAACTCTGCATTCAGATGTTTATATCTTTCCTTTTCTCCTTTGCTTTTCACTTCTCTTCTTTTCACAGCTATTTGCAAGGCCTCCCCAGACAGCCATTGAGAAGCCCCTAAATAATCATAAAGTGAGAGCAGGAGCAGCCACAGACCCCTCCCTCCCAGAGGGAGAACGTTCTGGTGAGAGGAAAGAGTAGGTGAAACGCCTGAAATGCCGGGAGACAGCAGTGGGCCTGGAGGCAGGAACAGCGAGGAGGCCCGTACGGCTGGAGCAGATGGGGCGGGCGGCTGGGAGAACTGACCCCTCCTTGGCGGGGAAGGGGCACTGGTTCTCCTGAGTGAGGTGAGAGAGGCACCCTCGGCTCTTCACTGTAGCGTGAAGGCCACTGTGTGGTACAACCACCGACTAAGCAGAAAGGCAGGCGGTAGGGAAAGCAGGTGGCAGGTGTGACGACAAGTGAGGTGGCAGATAGGGCCCGAAGAGCCACTTCAGAGGGGCTCGCTGAGGAGCTCAGAGGGACACAGAGCCGGCCACAGGAAGAGCCGCGGGCGAAGTGGCCCGGCAGAGGCACAGTGCCCCACACAGCCAGTTGAGGCTGGCCTCCCCACCCTCCGGTCTCATCAGAATCCACTAGTTCACTGTTCTTTTCAGTAAGTGTTTATTGAAGGCCCACTTAGTGCCCAGTATTGTTCTGGAATTCTGTCACATACGGTGGCCATCAGCCACGTATGGCGGGTTTCCCCGGTGGCTCAGACGGTAAGGAGTCTGCCCACCATGTGGGAGACCTGGGTTCCGTTCCTGGGTCGGGAAGATCCCCTGGAGAAGGAAATGGCAACACTCCAGTATCCTTGCCTGGGAAATCCCATGGATGGGTGAGCCTGGTAGGCTACAGTCCATGGGGCTGCAAGAGAGTCGGACACGACTGAGCGACTTCATAGCCGTATATGGTTACTAGCTACTTGAAACATGGCTGATCTGGATTAAGACACACTTTGAGTATAAAATACACCAGATTTCAAAGACTTAGTAGGAAAAGGGTGTAAAAATCTCATTAATAATTTTTATATTGGTTATGTGCTGGAAGGATCATCTATAGGATGTTGTTGTTTAGTCACTAAATCATGTCCAACTCTTGTCATCCCTATCAGGGATCTTCTATCTATGGGATTCTCCAGGTAAGAATACTAGAGTGGGTTGCCATTTCCTTCTCCAGGGGATCTTCCCAACCCAGGGTTCTAACTGGAGTCTCCTGCACTGCAGGCGGATTCTTTACCACTAAGCCACCTGGGAAGCTGGTGGATATGTTGGCTATCTGTTGGATATGCTAGGGTTGGATATGTTAGGGTAAATTAGTATCTTCACTTTTTTCTTTACTTTTTAAAATGTGAGGGAATTCCCTGGTGGTCCAGAGGTTAGGACTTGGCACTCTCACTGTGGGAGCTGATGTTTGACCCCTGGTCAAGGAACTAAGATTCCCCATACCACACAGACAGCACGGCCAAAAAAAAAAAAAAAAAAAAATGTGATTAGGTAAATAATACATTACATCTGTAGCTCCTATCCTGTTTCTACTAGACACGCTGGCTTAAATGTTGAAGCAACAACAGCACAAGTTGAGGCCCTGCCTTCTTGGAACTCATATTCATGAACTAAACAACCAACCAATAGGAAGGTCTCAGACAGCCAAGACTGTGTAACAGGAGACTGGATGTGACCAGAGGGTAATTGTGGAAGGCAGGGCTCGATTAGAGTGGAGGGGCAGGGACTTGCTGGGCAATGAGGAGGAGCTTGCCCCTCAGAGGTCTCGGGGAAGAGTATTCCAGCTAGAGGGAACTGCAAGTGCAAAGGCCCTGAGGTAGGATTTGCTCAATGACAAGGCACTGCCATGGCTGGGTTGGGAGAGACAAAGGAGATGACGATAGGGAGGATGGCAGAGGCAGGATCAGCAGGACCTGGGAGCCATGCGGAGGCTTTGAACTATAGCTTAAGGCAATGTGAAACCATGGAAGGCTCTTGAGCAAGGAAGGGAGAAAGGTATGAATGTCAGGAATATCCCCAAGCGACTTCCCTTGGAGGTCTAGTGGTTAAGACTCTGTGCTTCCTCTGCAGGGGGCACGGGTTCAATCCCTAGTGGGGAACTAAGATCCCACAAGCCGCGCAGTGTGGCAAAAAAAAAAAAAAATACTATCCTTTGGGGTTCTTTAGGAGATGGCCTGGAGGCGGTAAGACCATGGAGATTGAGCCAAGCTGGGGAAGATGAGGCAGGGACTGTGAAATGGAAAGGACGGACAGGAAAAGCAGATTCAGGAAGATTAAGGTGGGGGCTTGGTGACTGGCCTGTGTGGGAGGGAGCAGGCAAGGGGAACCCCCAGGCTTTGGGCAAAATGGGGAGACCAGGGGGCTTGTGTGTCCGGGTTCACAGTGTTCCCAGTCACCGGGGGCGCAGTTCCAGTGGTTGCCACTAGAGGGCGGAAAAGCGCTTCCTCCAGCCCTTCTCCGTGGAGGGCGCCAGGGATGGGCTTGTTCTGGCAGAGGAGACCTGGAGTGTCTGCGGCTGCGGGTCAGGCTCCTGGGTCTAATCAGAGGCCAAGTGCCCAAGTTGAGGATGGCTGCAGGTGTTCAGTTTGTTAATCCAGATGCCAGTATTCCCAGGGGAGACTGCCATCAGCGTGGGTGGTCACTCTGCCCAGTTTCCGTTGCTGGGCCTGGAGCGAATGTGGTCGGGCTGCCTCCCTTGAAGGTGACTGAGGCCCGAGGCCTGAGGCCCGGGGACTGAGCTCACTGGGGCAAGGGATCAAAGCCCGGGTCTGGGAGTGGGAGGCTGGGACTCGGGCCAGAGGCCCAATCTGGAGGTGACTGACTCCAGGTCCCTAACTCTGATATTGAGACCAGCAGCTTCCACGGGGTTGTTCATGAGTAGGGGGTCACTTCCCCATCTATCCCTTCCTGAATTGGAGTTGAAAGGTTCGTTTTGGGGTAACAGAAACTGGGGGACTTGGTATCTCACCAAGAACCAAAAGTCTGGTTGTCTATTTTGGTGATGGAGGTTGGGGGTCCAGCTGTCTGGTCGGGGTGACAGATTGAGGATCTGGCTGTCAGTTTCATGATTGAAGAGTCCGTGGGCTCAGGTTTGGGGTGACAGGGACAATGGGCCTACTTGTCCAGTGCAGAGTGACAGAACCAGGGGGTGTTTGCCCTTCACCTGGGGTGTCAGACTGGGCATCTGATTGTCTTGTTTGGGGTGACAGCTTGGAGTCCAGTCCCTGATTTGGAGTAACAGAAATTGGGGTGCTCAGTTCCTCAGTCGTGTCTGACTCTTTGTGACCCCATGGACTGTAGCCCACCAGGCTCCTCTGTCCATGGGATTCTCCAGGCAAGAACACTGGAGTGGGTAGTGGGTTGCCCCCTCCTTCTGCAGGGGATCTTCCTGACCCAGGGATCAAACCCAGGTCTCTTGCATCACCAGGCGGATTCTTTACCACTAGTACTGCCTGAAAAGCCCCAGACACTGAGGATCTGTTGTCAACCTTTAGGTCATTTATCTGGCTTGGGGTGACGGACTGGGAGTCCTGATGACGCTGGGAGTCCAGGGCCCTAGTTTGGGATGACAAGGTAGGCGGCCCCCTGCACTGGGGGCAACCTGATGGGGGGCTGGTTGTTTCCTTGAGGTGGCAGAGACAGGCAATACTGTCTGGCTGGTGGTGACAGAGCCTGGGGGTGCCATTTAGGACACCAGGGGTTGGGGGCTCTCTGCCCAGTGTGAAGTGGACAGCAAATGAGAGATTTTTTTTTTCTTTTTAAACAACATTTGCCTTTTTTTTCTTTTTTTTGGCTCTGCTGCATGGCTTGCAGAATATCAGTTCCCCAGTCAGGGACTGAACCCCCAGGCCACGGCAGTGAACACGCTGAATCCTAACCACTAGATTACCAGGGAACTCCCCTGGAGGTCTTTTTTTTTTTTTTTTTTTTTTTAGTTTGAAGAATGTCTACTTGTCTAGTTTGAGATTAAAACATTGGATCTAGTTCTCAAACTTTTCTCTTTTTGGACATGCTGCTAGCTGCATGCAGGATCTTAGTTCCCCAGCCAGGGATCCACCCTGTGCCCCTTTCAGTGGACGCATGGAGTCTTGACCACCGGACTTCCAGAGAAGTCCCTAGTTCTCAAAGTTTAAGTGACAAATTAGGGGCTCTTTTATCTGGTTGGGAGTGATAGAGACCACAGTTGTGGGAGGTGTTAGGCACTGGGGTTCTTGTCAAAGCTGGGGTGATGGGGACTAGTCTAGTCTGGGGTGACAGACTGAGGGTCTTATTGTCTACTTTTTGGTGATCAAGACTGGGCTCTGGAGTTTCTTTAGGGGTGTCAGAGTTGGGGTCTAGTCTTTTTGAGGGTGACAGAATGGTAGTCTAGTTTTTAGGCTGAGACGCCAAAATTCTAAGGTTTGGGATGCCAGATTGAAGATTCAGTTTCTAGTTTGGAGCTCTAGAAACTGGGGGTCTGGTGGGCCCCATTGGGGTGTCTGAGACTCGTAGTCTGATCATTCCTTTTGGGGTTCAGAGATACAAGGCTGGTTGTCTGATTTGGGATTATAGAAGCCAAAGGTCTGGTTATTTAGTTTAGGTTGATGACACTGGGCATAGGGTGTTAGTTTGGGTGAAAGACATTGGGGTGACCACCTGGATAGTATGAAGAGGCAGACACTACAGGTCTGGTTGCCTCATTGGGGTGACAGGCCAACTGGACTCCTGTCTGTCTTGAGAGGCAGAGACCAGGATGACCGTCATCATGAGATTTCAGAGGGCCGTGGGGTTTCTTTGTCTAGTGTGAAGTGCCAGAGCCTGGGGGTCCAGATGTCTGGCTTGGGACATCAGGAGTGGGGGTTCGGGGACTTCCCTGGTGGTCCAGCGGCTAAGATGCCATGGTTCCATTGCAGGGGGCCTGGGTCCAGTTCCTGGTCAGGGAACGACATCCTTCGCATCCTACATCCTGAAAGGGAAAAAAAAAAAAAAGATCCTGCATGCTAGAACTAAGACCTGACAGATAAGCCAGATAAATTTTAAAAATATTAAAAAAAAAAAGAAGAAGAAGTGGCAATTCAGGACTTCCCTCGTGGCCCAGTGGCTGAGAATCCGCCTGCCAATGCAGGGGAGGTGGGTCGGATCCCTGGTCTGGGAAGATCCCATAGGCTGCAGGGCAACTAAGCCAGTGCGCCACAGTTATGGAGCCTGTGCGCTCAGGAGCCTGTGCTCCACAACAAGAGAAACCACTGAGTAGGAAGCCTGTGCATCGCAACTAGAGAAAGTCCCTGCTCACCAAAACTAGAGAAAGTCCACGCGGCGCGAGCAATGAAGACCCAGGGCAGCCAGAAAAGAAAAAAAAAAAAAAAGAAACGGGGATCCATGTGTCTAGACTGAGGTGTCAGAGATCAGAGGTTCTGGGATTCAGAACCGGATTTAGGGCAACAGAGACTAGGCTAGTTGCCTCATTTGGAGATTAGGGATCAGTTGTTCATTTGGGGATGAAATGATTGTGACTTAAGGGTTGCATTTAGGGTGATGTAGAATGGAAGTGTGCTTGTCTAGTTTGGCAGAAGGGAGACCGCGGTTCTGGTTGTCCAGTTTAGGACGACAGACTGGAGTTTGACTGACATGATGAAGGCTGCAGGGGCTGGGGGCCAGGTCTCTAGTTGGAGATGACATTTATGTATCCAGATGCCCAGTGTGGAGTGACAGAGCCTGGAGGTACCATTGTCTTGTTTAGGGGGGACAGAGGCTGAGTCCCGGGGCATATTTGGGGTGTCAGAGACTGAGGGTTAAACTGGATTCCAGGGACGTTCAGTTGTCAGAATCTGGAGGTCTGCTTGCCTAGTTTTGTGGGACAGAGCTTAGGGTCCTGGTTGTACATGGAGTGACTGATGAAATCTGGCTGTTGAGGGTCAAATTGGGGGTGCCAAGGAATATTTGGGGGTTTGGCTGTGGGTCTGTTATCTAGTTTTGGGGATCATAATGTTGGGTTCCAAGGTATATTGGGGGTGAGAGACCAAGGGCATGGCTGTGTGGCTTTGGGGAGATAGAGTCCATAGTCCCAGGGTATACTGGGGGTGATTGAAAAGAAAGGTTGTCTAGTTTGGGGGATCAGAGACTGGGGTCCCAGGGATATTTGAGGAGACAGAGAATGGGGTCTGGCTGTCTCATTTGTTAAGACAGTGACTGGGATCTCAGAATGTATTTGGGGTGGCAGAGGTTGAAGTCTGTCCAGTTTTGTGGAATAAATACTCAGGCCCCAGAGCATATTTGGGGTGGCAGAGGTTGAAGTCTGTCCAGTTTTGTGGAATAAATACTCAGGCCCCAGAGCATATTTGGGGTGACAGAGGTTGGGGTATGGGTTTAATTTCACATGACAGAGACTGAGGTCCCAGGGAGCATCTGGGGTAACAAAGCCTGGGATGTGGTTGTCTGTGTTATAGGATTGAGAGACTGGCATCCAGGGTGTTTTGGGGGTAACTGCCTTGTTTTCTAATCTGGGATGACTGGCATCTTTTGTCTAGTTGGGTTGACAGTGATCAGAGTTTAGTTGTCCATTTGGGGGCGATGGGTGCTGGGATCAACTGTCTGGTTTGAGGTGATGAGACCAGTTGTCTAAGGTAGCACAGGTGGGGGACAGCGTCTCTCCCTTCCAGGTGACAGAGACCGCTTGTCCCTGGATCTGGAGCCAATTCATGTGAACAACGGCACTAGCGGTAAAGAACCCACCCGCCAACGCAGCGGACATAAGAGACGCAAGGTCAATCCCTGGGTCAGGAAGATCCCCTGGAGGAAGGTACGGCAACCCACTCCAGTATCCTTGCCTGGAAAATCCTATGGACAGAGGAGCCTGGTGGGCTACAGTCCATAGGGTCGCAAAGAGTCAGACACGACTGAAGCGACTTAGCATGCACGTACGTTGTGAACAATGGTTCAGTTGAGGGTGAAATTGTGAAGCCAGTCATTTACTTTGGAATGACAGGACTGGGGTTCTCAAAATATATTTGGGGTGATGGATGGGGTGACTGAGAGTGGGGTGCCAGTGGAGAGTTGGGGGAATGGAGATGGGGGGCTAGCTTGCTTCCTGTGGGTGACAGAGACCAAGTACTCTGTTGGGGTGTCAGAGACTGGGGTTCTGCTGGTTGACTTTGGACTGACAGATGAGCACTCAATTGCCTGTCTTGGGGAGACGCAACCTGGGGATCCAATGACCCGATTCAAGATGACACATGGTATTGTGGAGATGGGCTATGTTCCCTTACCAAGGGTCTGGAACTCCATTTAGGGTGGTGTGACAGTTGGTGGGGGGACTTAGTTTCTTATGACAGAGATTAAAGTTCAGGGTCTAGTTTGGAACATTAGGCCAGGAATCCGGACTGTGTACTGGGTGTTAGGGGGAGGTTAGCTTGGGGCACAGAGACTGGGGGTGCAGTTGTGCAGTCGGTCAGACTGAGGACCATCAGTTTTAGTCCGAGGAGGCAGAAACTGCCACTTGAGTCCTCCAGTTTGGGGTGCAGAGCCTGGGGACCCGGTGCCTTCCAAATGCTGAATCTAAGAATGCTGGTGCCTGAATATCCCTGGGATGGACTGAGTCAGGGGTCTCCTGCACCCAGGGGTGGGGTCCCTAAGTAAGCGTGGCCTAGGTGTGGGGCCCTGTTTGGGGGTTACTGAAGCTGAAGATTCTGGGCTGTTGAAACCAGAGAAGAAATTCCCTGGCAGACTAGTGGTTTTGCTTCCACTGTTGAGGGCTCAGGAACAATCCCCAGTTGAGGAACTAAGATCCCACAAGTCATGTGATGAGGCCAAAAAAAAAAAAAAAAGTGGGAACAGGAGAGGTTGGGACCCCCGGGCCCAGGATCCACTTGAGGGGTTATTGATTGGGTCTGGGGATGTCTGCAACACACAAGGCCAGGGGCATTCAAGGTAGGAACACGTCCGCATGTGAATGTGGAGGTGATGGGCATGGCAGAGATACCCAGCGTGGGGAGGATCAGGGACGAGACCCAGACGCAGGCCTTGGGGGAGGAGCGGGCCTCTGAGGTGGGGGCACAGTGGGCTGTGGAGCTTTCTGGCTCGGGGATCAGGCTGGTTCAACTGCCTTCATCAAACCCAACAGCGTCCTGAAGGTCAGAGTCGAGTCTGGGGGCACGTGGCTGTGGTGGTTGCCATGCATTGTTGAGCTGATGAAAACCGGGGACTCAAATCCCTACTTTGGGAAGATCCTGAATTTGGGGTGACTGGAGTCCCTCCTGCCAAGTTTTGCTGCTCATGAGCCCACGTTCCTGGTTTGGGTGCCTAGGTTCTAAATCTGTGCAGACTTACATGAGGACCAGCGGGGGCCGCTGAGCCTGGCATTAGTGCTGGAGACAGCCGGGGTGGTAAGACTGGAGGGGCCTCCTGGGCCGCATCCCCTGTCAAGACTGGGTGAGCCTGGGGACTCTGCTGTCCAGTTGAGACTGACTGCCTTGGGCTTAGTGATGACCACATTTGGCAGCCCCTTTGCTCATCCAGGGGCTTCCCAGGTGGCTCAGTGGTAAAGAACCCGCCTGCCAATGCAGGAGACACAAGTTCGATCCCTGGGTTGGGAAGATCCTGGGAAAAGAAAATGGCAACCCACTCCAGTATTCTTGCCTGGGAAATCCCATGGACAGAGGAGCCTGATGGGCTACAGTCCACAGATCACAAAAGAGTCGGACACGACCTAGCGACTAAACAACAACATGTTCATTTGGGGGTCCTATTGATTACTTTAGGACTGACTGAAGTTTGGGGCTCGCTAAGCCTGGGTGTCCCGCACCCTGGTTTACGGGGTATCTGACCCTGGGAGCCCAGATGCCAAGCTGTGGGTGACCTGCTATATAGGTTTCAGTTGCGTATTCTGAGAGGGGCTTGCTGTGGCTTTACTTGACTGTGGGGCTCTGAAGTCAGGTAAATTTAGGGGTGAGTGAGACTGTGGTCTGCATTCTAATTTTATTTTATTTTTAATTGGAAGATAAGTACAATAGTGTGATGGTGTCTGCCATACACCAACATGAATCAGCCATAAGTATACATATGTCCCCTCCCTCTTGAACCTCCTTCCCACCCCACCCCACCCCTCTAGGTTGTCACACAGCACGGGTTGGGGTTTCCAGTGTCATACAGCAAATCCCCACTGGCGATCTATCTTACAACTTCCCTGGTGGCTCAGATGGTAAAGCATCTGCAACGTGGGAGACCCAGGTTCAATCCCTGGGTTGGGAAGATCCCCTGGAGAAGGAAATGGCACCCACTTCAGTACTCTTGCCTGGAAAATCCCATGGACGGAGGGCCCTGGTAGGCTACAGTCATACCATGTTACCTGTCTTACATGGGTGATGTGTAGTTGCCTGTCTTACCTGGTGATGTGTAGTTCCCTGTCTTACCTGGTGATGTGTAGTTCCCTGTCTTACCTGGTGATGTGTAGTTGCCTGTCTTCCATGGTGATGTGTAGTTGCCTGTCTTCCATGGTGATGTGTAGTTGCCTGTCTTCCATGGTGATGCATATGTTGCCTGTCTTACATGGTGATGTGTAGTTCCCAGTCTTCCATGGTGATGTGTAGTTGCCTGTCTTCCATGGTGATGCCTGTGTTGCCTGTCTTCCATGGTGATGTGTAGTTGCCTGTCTTCCATGGGTGATGTGTAGTTGCCTGTCTTCCATGGTGATGTGTAGTTGCCTGTCTTCCATGGTGATGCCTGTGTTGCCTGTCTTCCATGGTGATGTGTAGTTGCTTGTCTTCCATGGTGATGTGTAGTTGCCTGTCTTCCATGGTGATGCCTGTGTTGCCTGTCTTCCATGGTGATGTGTAGTTGCCTGTCTTCCATGGTGATGTGTAGTTGCCTGTCTTCCATGGTGATGCATATGTTGCCTGTCTTCCATGGTGATGTGTAGTTGCCTGTCTTCCATGGTGATGTGTAGTTGCCTGTCTTCCATGGTGATGCCTGTGTTGCCTGTCTTCCATGGTGATGTGTAGTTGCCTGTCTTCCATGGTGATGTGTAGTTGCCTGTCTTACCTGGTGATGTGTAGTTGCCTGTCTTCCATGGTGATGTGTAGTTGCCTGTCTTCCATGGTGATGTGTAGTTGCCTGTCTTACCTGGTGATGTGTAGTTGCCTGTCTTCCATGGTGATGTGTAGTTGCCTGTCTTCCATGGTGATGTGTAGTTGCCTATCTTCCATGGTGATGTGTAGTTGCCTGTCTTCCATGGTGATGTGTAGTTGCCTGTCTTCCATGGTGATGTGTAGTTGCCTGTCTTCCATGGTGATGTGTAGTTGCCTGTCTTCCATGGTGATGCCTGTGTTGCCTGTCTTCCATGGTGATGTGTAGTTGCCTGTCTTACCTGGTGATGTGTAGTTGCCTGTCTTCCATGGTGATGTGTAGTTGCCTGTCTTCCATGGTGATGTGTAGTTGCCTGTCTTCCATGGTGATGTGTAGTTGCCTGTCTTCCATGGTGATGCCTGTGTTGCCTGTCTTCCATGGTGATGTGTAGTTGCCTGTCTTACCTGGTGATGTGTAGTTGCCTGTCTTACATGGGTGATGTGTAGTTGCCTGTCTTCCATGGTGATGTGTAGTTGCCTGTCTTCCATGGTGATGTGTAGTTGCCTGTCTTACCTGGTGATGTGTAGTTGCCTGTCTTCCATGGTGATGTGTAGTTGCCTGTCTTCCGTGGTGATGTGTAGTTGCCTATCTTACCTGGTGATGTGTAGTTGCCTGTCTTACATGGGTGATGTGTAGTTGCCTGTCTTCCATGGTGATGTGTAGTTGCCTGTCTTCCATGGTGATGTGTAGTTGCCTGTCTTCCATGGTGATGCATATGTTGCCTGTCTTACATGGTGATGTAGTTCCCAGTCTTCCATGGTGATGTGTAGTTGCCTGTCTTCCATGGTGATGCCTGTGTTGCCTGTCTTCCATGGTGATGTGTAGTTGCCTGTCTTCCATGGGTGATGTGTAGTTGCCTGTCTTCCATGGTGATGTGTAGTTGCCTGTCTTCCATGGTGATGCCTGTGTTGCCTGTCTTCCATGGTGATGTGTAGTTGCTTGTCTTCCATGGTGATGCGTATGTTGCCTGTCTTACATGGTGATGTGTATGCTGCCTGTCTTCCATGGGTGATGTGTAGTTGCCTGTCTTCCATGGTGATGTGTAGTTGCCTGTCTTACCTGGTGATGTGTAGTTGCCTGTCTTCCATGGTGATGTGTAGTTGCCTGTCTTCCATGGTGATGTGTAGTTGCCTGTCTTCCATGGTGATGTGTAGTTGCCTGTCTTCCATGGTGATGCCTGTGTTGCCTGTCTTCCATGGTGATGTGTAGTTGCCTGTCTTCCATGGTGATGCCTGTGTTGCCTGTCTTCCATGGTGATGTGTAGTTGCCTGTCTTACCTGGTGATGTGTAGTTGCCTGTCTTCCATGGGTGATGTGTAGTTGCCTGTCTTCCATGGTGATGTGTAGTTGCCTGTCTTCCATGGTGATGTGTAGTTGCCTGTCTTCCATGGTGATGTGTAGTTGCCTGTCTTCCATGGTGATGTGTAGTTGCCTGTCTTCCATGGTGATGCATATGTTGCCTGTCTTCCATGGTGATGTGTAGTTGCCTGTCTTCCATGGTGATGTGTAGTTGCCTGTCTTCCATGGTGATGCATATGTTGCCTGTCTTCCATGGTGATGTGTAGTTGCCTGTCTTCCATGGTGATGTGTAGTTGCCTGTCTTCCATGGTGATGCCTGTGTTGCCTGTCTTCCATGGTGATGTGTAGTTCCCTGTCTTCCATGGTGATGTGTAGTTGCCTGTCTTCCATGGTGATGCATATGTTGCCTGTCTTCCATGGTGATGTGTAGTTGCCTGTCTTCCATGGTGATGTGTAGTTGCCTGTCTTCCATGGTGATGCCTGTGTTGCCTGTCTTCCATGGTGATGTGTAGTTCCCTGTCTTCCATGGTGATGTGTAGTTGCCTGTCTTCCATGGTGATGCCTGTGTTGCCTGTCTTCCATGGTGATGCGTAGTTGCCTGTCTTCCATGGTGATGCGTATGTTGCCTGTCTTCCATGGTGATGTGTAGTTGCCTGTCTTCCATGGTGATGTGTAGTTGCCTGTCTTCCATGGTGATGTGTAGTTGCCTGTCTTCCATGGTGATGTGTAGTTGCCTGTCTTCCATGGTGATGCCTGTGTTGCCTGTCTTCCATGGTGATGTGTAGTTGCCTGTCTTCCATGGTGATGTGTAGTTGCCTGTCTTCCATGGTGATGTGTAGTTGCCTGTCTTCCATGGTGATGCGTATGTTGCCTGTCTTACATGGTGATGTGTATGCTGCCTGTCTTCCATGGGTGATGTGTAGTTGCCTGTCTTCCATGGTGATGTGTAGTTGCCTGTCTTCCATGGTGATGTGTAGTTGCCTGTCTTCCATGGTGATGCATATGTTGCCTGTCTTCCATGGTGATGTGTAGTTGCCTGTCTTCCATGGTGATATGTAGTTGCCTGTCTTCCATGGTGATGCCTGTGTTGCCTGTCTTCCATGGTGATGTGTAGTTGCCTGTCTTCCATGGTGATGTGTAGTTGCCTGTCTTCCATGGTGATGCCTGTGTTGCCTGTCTTCCATGGTGATGCGTAGTTGCCTGTCTTCCATGGTGATGCATATGTTGCCTGTCTTCCATGGTGATGTGTAGTTGCCTGTCTTCCATGGTGATGTGTAGTTGCCTGTCTTCCATGGTGATGCGTATGTTGCCTGTCTTACATGGTGATGTGTATGCTGCCTGTCTTCCATGGGTGATGTGTAGTTGCCTGTCTTCCATGGTGATGTGTAGTTGCCTGTCTTCCATGGTGATGTGTAGTTGCCTGTCTTCCATGGTGATGCATATGTTGCCTGTCTTCCATGGTGATGTGTAGTTGCCTGTCTTCCATGGTGATGTGTAGTTGCCTGTCTTCCATGGTGATGCCTGTGTTGCCTGTCTTCCATGGTGATGTGTAGTTGCCTGTCTTCCATGGTGATGTGTAGTTGCCTGTCTTCCATGGTGATGCCTGTGTTGCCTGTCTTCCATGGTGATGCGTAGTTGCCTGTCTTCCATGGTGATGCATATGTTGCCTGTCTTCCATGGTGATGTGTAGTTGCCTGTCTTACATGGTGATGTGTAGTTGCCTGTCTTCCATGGTGATGTGTAGTTGCCTGTCTTCCATGGTGATGTGTAGTTGCCTGTCTTCCATGGTGATGTGTAGTTGCCTGTCTTACCTGGTGATGCGTATGTTGCCTGTCTTACCTGGTGATGTGTAGTTGCCTGTCTTCCATGGTGATGTGTAGTTGCCTGTCTTCCATGGTGATGCCTGTGTTGCCTGTCTTCCATGGTGATGTGTAGTTGCCTGTCTTCCATGGTGATGTGTAGTTGCCTGTCTTCCATGGTGATGCGTATGTTGCCTGTCTTACCTGGTGATGTGTAGTTGCCTGTCTTACCTGGTGATGTGTAGTTGCCTATCTTCCATGGTGATGTGTAGTTGCCTGTCTTCCATGGTGATGTGTAGTTGCCTGTCTTCCATGGTGATGTGTAGTTGCCTGTCTTACATGGGTGATGTGTAGTTGCCTGTCTTCCATGGTGATGTGTAGTTGCCTGTCTTGCATGGGTGATGTGTAGTTGCCTGTTTTCCATGGTGATATGTAGTTGCCTGTCTTCCATGGTGATGCGTATGTTGCCTGTCTTCCATGCTGCGTGTGTTGCCTGTCTTACATGGTGATGTGTGTGTTGCCTGTCTTCCATGGTTGATGTGTAGTTGCCTGTCTTCCATGGTTATGTGTAGTTGTCTGTCTTCCATGGTGATGTGTAGTTGACTGTCTTACCTGGTGATGTGTAGTTTCCTGTCTTCCATGGTGATGTCTATTTGCCTGTCTTACATGGTGATGTGTGTGATGCCTGTCTTACATGGTGATGCATATATTTTGATGCTACTCCCAGATCACCCTACCTTCTCTCTCCTCCACTGTGTCCGCAAGCCTGTTCTCTGTGGCTGTGTCTCCATTGCTGCCCTGCAAACAGATTCATCAGTCCCATCTTTGCATTTTAATTTGAGGACTAACGCTGGGGCCCTAAATGCTAAAGCAGAGGTGACTTATCCTGGCATCCAGATGGGAGGTTCTGGGACCCCAGAGCCCTAGTTCGGGGATAGCTGAGGCAAGCTGCTCAGATGTCTAGTTTTGTTGTGCTTAGTTGCTCAGTTGTGTCCAATTCTTTGCAACCCCATGGACTGTAGCCTGCCAGGCTCCTCTGTCCATGGAATTGTCCAGAAAAAAATACTCGAGTGGGTTGCTGTGCCCTCCTCCAGGGGATCTTCCCAACCCAGGGATCGTACTGGAGTCTCTTGCATTGCAGGCAGATTCTTTACCGGCTGAGCTACCAGGGAAGCCCCAATGTCTTGTTTTTGGGGGCCGAATATGGGCTTTCCAGATGCTGAGGTTGAGATGACCAACAGAGAGTCCAAGTGCCAGTCCAGGATGACAGCTGGGGCCTAGATGTTGTTTAGCGGTGACCCCCTTTGTTACCTGCCGTTGACTCTGTGTCTTCAAATGCCTCCTTGGGGGGTGTCATTCTTGTGTATCAGAAGACTAGTTTCGGGGGGCATTTGAGAAGGGGAATGCTTGACTAGCTGGGGATTTCCAATTAATACATACAATTTGGGGTTCACTGAGCCTTGAGGCCTAGTAGCCAAAGTTTGAAGTGACTGTCACTGGGCTTCCTTATATCCGGTTTAGGGGTGATGGAGTTTGGAGTTGCCTATTGTGGGGGTTGGAGGACATGGCAACCCACTCCAGTATTCTTGCCTGGATAATCCCCATGGACAGAGGAGCCTGGTGGGCTACAGTTCATGGGGTTGCAAAGAGTTAGACAGGCCTGAGCGACTGAGCACAGCCCATGGTGGTGGCTGAAGTTAATAACCCAGGTACGTAGTTAAGGGTGATTCATACGGAGGCTTAGACCTTGGAGGGCCTGGATGCCTGGTTTAGGAGTGGCTTAATGTGGGGGTCTTAATACCTAGTTTGGGGTGAGCCAACCTTGGAGCCCAGATGCTGAGTCTAAGTTTGCCGACTAGTGGGTTTCTAATGCTCATTTTGCTTTGGGGGTACTGAGACCAAGGGCCCAGTGGTCTCTTTTTGAGGTGTCTCAGCATCAGGTGTTGTTTAGACTGTGGTGATGAAGAGGTTGGAGATTACTGCCCGTGGGGGTCTCACTGCTTCTTTTATTTTTAACATTATTTAAAAATTATTTTATTTTTTGGCCACGACACTTGGCACGTGGGATCCCAGTTCCCTGACCAGGGAGGGATTGAACCCACAACCCCCGCAATGGAAACATGGAGCCCCAGCCAACGGACCACCGGGGAAGTCCCCACCGTTTATTTCAGTGGTGACAGTGGCTCTGAATCCACGTACACACTTGGGGGCTGGGTGAGCCTCGGGACTTAGTTAACAAATTTGGGGGTGACTGTGGATCCCCGACGTCATGATGGTGGGTAATTGGGCTGAGATCCAGAAGTTTGAGCTGGGGAATTGAGGCTAGTTTGAGGCATCTGACTGTGGAGGTTCACATTTCTAGTCTGGGGGAATCACTGAGCTTAGGGATACAGAGGCTTGACTGTGGGGAGGGCTTGAATTAGTCTCCTGTGGCCAGTAACAAACCAAGTGGCTTAAAACAGGAGAAATTTATTCTCTCCCAGTTCTGGAGGCCAGAAGCCCCAAATGAAGATGTCAGCAGGGCTGTGATCCCTGCAAAGTCTCCAGGGAGGATACTTCCTGGTCTCTTCCTGCCTCGGTCCTCACATGGCCTTCTCTGCATCTGCCGCTTGCTTCTCTTCCGTCTCTTATAAGCATATCATCATCGTCATTGGATTTAGGACCTCTCCCTAGCTAATGCAGGATGGTCTCATATGGAGATCCATCACTTAATGATATCCTTTTTTTAACTTAAGTATTTTTAAAAATTTATCTATTATTTATTTAATTTTTTTCGCTGTGCTGGGTCTTCGTCGCTCCATGGCCTTTTCTCTAGTTTGCAGCGAGCAGGGGCTACTCTCTAATTGCTGCGTGCAGGCTTCTCATTGCAGTGGCTTCTCTTGTTGCAGATCATGGGTTCTGGGGCATAGGGGCTTTAGTAGCTGCTGATCCCCAACTCAACAGCTGTGGTGCATGGCCCTAGTTGCCCCCCACACATGGAATCTTTCTGGACCAGGGATCAAACCCGTGTCTCCTGCATTGGTAGGTGGATTCTTTACCATGGAGCCACCGGGAAAGCCCCAACTTAATGATATCTTCAAAGACTCTTTATCCAGTAATGTCACATTAGCAGGTTAGGACATGGGCATCTTTTGGGGGACCACCGCAACCCACCACAGGGGTGTTTGAGGAAGGCACCTTACATTCTGAGTTTGAGTCTCTCTGATTATGAGGTTCCCAGAATTTATTTTAGGATGACTGACCTGGAGGGTCAGCTGCACATGCCTGATTTGGAGGTTCCTGGCTTGATGTGCCTACTTTTAGGATAACAGCCTGTGAGATACTAATAGTGCAGGAGTAACTGAAGGTTGGGGGCCAGAGGTATAGTTTGGGGACTGTAGTTTGTAGTCGCTCAGTCGTGTCCAGCTCTTTGCAACCCCATGGAGTTCTCCAAGCCAGAATACTGGAGTGGGTAGCCTAGCCCCTTCTCCAAGGGATCTTCCCAACTCAGGGATCAAACCAGGGTCTCCTGCATTGCAGGTGGATTCTTTACCAGCTGAGCTACCAGGAGAGCCAATTTGGGGATCACTAAGCTTCAGTGTCAGAGTCCTGTCTTTGGGGATGCCTGAGGTTGGGAGGCTAGCTGCCTAGTTTGTGGGTTAACTTATTAAGTTCCCAAGTCTTAGGGGAGGTAATGGGGGAGGGAGCTCAGATGTGCATTTTAAGGACAATTGATGATGGAGTTCCAGATGGCAAGTTGGGGAGTTAGTCAAGCTGGTTGTTCAAATGCCTTGGTTAGAGTTACCAGTGCTTGGGTCCAGGTGCAAGGCTGGGCTGTGGGGAGAGTGGGTATCAAGAGTCTGTCGGGGCAACTAGATGACTAATGTCAAGTTGCTACGGGGTTCCTGACCTTGTCTTAGTGGAAACAGTCTGAGGAGCTGGCCAACTGTCTAGTTTGGGGGAATCTTAAGCGGGGTGGGGCCCCGAACCCAAGTTTGGACTGATTGAGTCTGGTGCCCCAGTTGTCAAGACTGGAGTTGCTCAGTTCTGGGGTGACTGAGTCTCAGCCCCATTTCCTAGTTTGTGTTGACAACAGCAGTCATGTCCTGGGCGGGGTGACAGCAGCGGGGGTCCGTTTGTCTAGCTCCTGGTGACTTATCTCAAGGTCCTGATGTTTGCTTAGGGTTCAGTGAGAAAAGTCTAGCTTAGGTGTGTCAACTTTCGGGCCTCTGATGCCTAACTCTGGGGTGACTGAGTCTGAGGAAGTAAGTATCTACTTTAGGGGTAACATGTGGACTTATTGACTTATTTGGGGGTGAATGATCTGAGGCCCAGCTCCCTTATCTTCTCAGTGTCTTGGGATGGAGGTTTGGAGTGAATGGGGCTGGGGTCCAGAACCCTCGTCTAGGGGTGTCTGGGCCTGGGCTGTGGGTAGAGTGGCTATCTGAGTCTGAGTAACTTTACATGGCCTGGGGTGACTCAGCTCAAGGTATGCGTCTGATCATAGGGGTCTCTAGTTTGCTTGAGGGTTTCTGAGAGATGGTGGTGGTGCCTGGTTTGTGGGTTTGCAGCCGCCTCCTTTGGGGGAATTGGAGACTGGGGCCCAGAAGTGCTAAAGATCCCAGCCATCCCCAGGTCTGGGGAACCCCAGCTTCAGTGCTGCCCCCAAGACTGGGCCCCTTCTGTGGATCTTGCGGGCTGATCCATTTCTGGGGTGACTGATTTGGGGGTCCCACGCCTGGCATACGTGGGTCTGGAGGGGACAGAGGCGGCCCGGGCGGGCGGGCGTGGGGGCGCTGAGGCGCAGAGCCGGGCTGCGGCCCCGAGGGCTGGCAGCGGCGGGGGTTCCCGCGGGAAGCAGAGCGCGGCGGGGCAGCCGGCGGCGGGAGGGCGAGCGCCGGAGTGACAGGAGAGGAAGAAAAATGGGCCGAGAAATCAGAGTGGACGCGCGGGGGGCGCCGAGTCCGGGAGCGGGCGATGGCGGCGGCGGGCGGGGGCCGTGCCTCTGCCTCGGGGGACGCCGCCCGCGCGCCTTCCCGGGGACCCCCGCCCTGGAGGCTGGAGCCGGTGATCCGACCCCTCCCCTAATTCCAACCCCGCGCCCCTCCGGGTTCCCGGGATCCAGGTCCCCTCTCGGGTCCCCTGTGCCCCTCCCGAGCTCTTCCTCCCTCCAGGGAGTTCTGTTTACTTTCTCCACCTCCTGACCCCCGGGCGCGGCACCTTCTCCCCGCGTCCCCCGCCTGCTTTCTATCCGTGTCGCCCACTTTCTAAACTCTGCCTCTGCGGCCTAACCCCCTTCCCCTCCGCCTCCGACGCCCCCTCCTCCTTTCCTAACTCTTCCCCTGCAATCTAACTCCCTCCTTCTTCAACCCCACCCTTCCCCCATATTTTCTGCACCCCCTCTCCCCACCCATCCCTTCCAAAGGTTGGAAGCGGAAATGGGGCGCGCGGCGGGGGAGGGGCGGCGGCGGCGGGGGAGGGGGCGGGGCGGGGGCGGCGGCCAATGGAGCGGGAAGCAGGACAAATGAGGCCCGGCCCGCGCGGCCGACAGGCCCCTCCATCTTCCCATTAGCGCCTAATGGCCCCCCCCCGCCGCCGCCTGATGAAGATTTATCGGCCCCGGAACCCCCGCCCCCTCCGCCCCGGGCCTCCCCCTCGCCCGGCCCGGCCTCCCTCTCCCCCGGCCCCCGCCGCCCGGACACCTGATGAAGCCGTCAGCGGGGCGGCCTCGCAGAGACCCGACGAGACAGCCAGACAGAGATGCCGAGACGACGAAGAGAAAGTTCCGGGGACGCGGAGTCAGGGACCGTGGGAGGGAGTTGAAGGAAGGGTCTGATCCGCAGCACGTGGAGCACCCCCCCCAACCCCCGCCGCCCCCGCGACCGCGAATCGGTCCTTGATTCTCGGCCCAAGAGCCCGGGGAAGGAGTCGAGGCGGGGGTCCTGCCAAGGCTGAGGGTCTGGAAACCTGGACCTGGGAGAGAGGTGGCCTTGGGGACCCGGGAGTCCCAGGGGCCTGGGATAGGCCGGGAGCTTGGCCTGGGGTGGGGGGTGGGGGCTGGGTTGGGAGGCCCCTGATTGATTTCTGTTTACCGGCTGTCCCCGGCGGGGCGGAAGAGCGAATCGCGCCCCATCCATCAACAGGCTCGCAGCCTCCCTAATAAAAACATTTTACTCCTAAATGATCTCGAACTAATTAACTCAAAGTGTTAATTAAAGTTTGCGCAGACAGCATTGTCATCAGGGAGGGCGGTGGATCCATCTTCCTGAGAGAGAGACAGCGTTTGGGGGGGCATCTAGAGAACAAGGGAGAGTCCCCCCCCACTGATTCCTCTCCGCTGCTCCCCTACCTCTCCCCACAGCCTCCCTTGGTTTTCTCTGCATCTCGAGTATTTTTCTGATGCTCCTTGTCTCGTCCATCTCTGTTGCCACGTCAGTCTCTTGTCTCTGAGTTTCTGGGCCTCTCTGTCTCTTTACGATCTCTTGGTGGAAGGCTGTCTCCCCACGTTGCTCCCAACTCCCATTAATGGGGAGCCTTTACCCATGTGTCCGTGTGTGAATTGGGGTTATGTGTGCAGACACATGTGTTTGCTGGGTCATGTATGTGGGCATGTGTGTATGTCAGAGGTTACACGTGTGTCAGAGTTGGTGTGTGCAAGTGTGTACTTGAGTCCAGGAGCCAGTGTGAGGACACCTGATTGTTGGGGATTATGTATGGACACGTGTCAGGGCTCATATGCACACAGGTATGCATGAGCCCAGCAGCACGTGTGTGTCTAGCTGTGTGTGACCCGTGCTGACAGGAGGGCTGTGTCACGTGTCCCTGAGACAGTGTTTGAGGACCTCTGGGGGTCCCTAGGGACAGAGCCAGGGTCTCCTTCCTGTTTCCATCCAGAACAGGCAGGCAGGACCAGGCCTGCAGGTCCGCTGGATAAGTGAGTGACCAGGCATGAACTCAACTGTAAACTTAGGTGAACTTGTGCACAGGTGCGTGTGTGGCCCCTTCCCTCTGCCCCTGGACAGGGCCTCCTCCTTTCCAGCCGCACTCTCCCCTTCCCCCTCATCCACAGCCAGCAGCCAGCCCTGGCAAGGGAGCTGGGGCCAGGACAGGCCACCAGGCCATGGGCATCTGTGGGGTGGCTGGCTGGGCGGCCCCGGTGTGAGCTCATACATCAGGGCTGACAGGCTCCGAAAGCCCCGGAATTAAAACCTAAATCGAATATTGATCACCCGCTCCGGCCGTGGCGCCCACTACGGCCCCCCCAGCTCCCTCGCGCTTGCTCCCTGCTCCCCTGCTCTCAGGCGTCACCGTCACCGCTGTCCTGTCTTTCTCGGTCTTTCTTGCCTCCTCTCTCCTCCGCTTCTCCCCATCCTGGCCCCACTTGTTCTGGAGAGTGGCTGAGCCCCAGATGCCCTCTCAGCCAGAGACAGAGAAAGGCACACCCAGAGACTGAGAGAAATCGAGACACACAGTCACAGAGATAGAGGGGTGCACAAAACAGACCCCAACCTGAAACAGTTAAATGCAGACCCTCACACAGACCCAGAGCAAGCAACGTGGAGACACCAACCCAGGCAGACAGACAGACAAACAGGCGTACAGCACCCACCGATGAACACGCAGGAAGTCACAGATAGTCACACCCTGAAAGTCACATAGACACAGACACACAAAACTGCTGCACACAGGGTGCAGAGGGAGAGGCAGTTAGACACCCACAGGCAGACAGACAGACATGAGCAGGCCCACGGAGTTACAGCTACACACACAGATCCCATGGGCATGGGGGTAGGGACACCCAGAGACAGGCACAGTCACCCAGCAAGTCACCACAAGAGAGGCAGAGTGAGACAGAGGGACAGAAAGTAGGAGGTTATCCCTGCGAGGCAGACAGACTGACAGACTCAACTCCAGTGTGACAAAATACACCCGCATTCCCTGTCCCAGGTCTCCACTCATTCTGACAGAACACCACTCTCCTCGGACTCAACCCCCCAGGTGCCAACCCCACGAATGCATCTAGAAGCCAGAAAGGCCCTTCACAGGGACAAGCTCTCAGATCTCACCCTCTGCTCCAAACCAACTGAGCCGCCCCCTCTACGCCCCAGGGTCCTAGGCTGGGTCAAGAAGGGAGCTAGAGAGGTAGACTACCATCAGAGCAAGAAAAATGGGCGTCTCCTCCAGAGGGGCGGGGCCGAGATCACGTTGTCCAAGCTGATCCAGGGATGGGGGTCTCAGTCTCTGTGACCACCTGTGGGATGGAGGCTAGACAGTGGGAAGAACTTCCCTGGGCTAGGAAGGCAGGGAGGGCCCCACACAGCGGGCAGGGGCGCTGCCCCGGCCCCCGCCCCCACCCCATGGTTTCCCGACTGGGGCGGGCGGCGGTGGAGGCGGGCGGGCGGGCGGGCGGTGGCGGCTGCCTGGGAGAAGATGAATCTTTCATGAGTGATTTGCGGCCGCCTCTTCTCGTCCCGTGTTGTTTAATGTTTCAATTTGGGCGAAAGCAAAACATTCAATCAGGCGGATTAAGTGCGTAATGCGTCTCATCGCTCAATCTGTCGCCTCCGCCGGGCAGCCCGCCGGGTGGGGGGGGGATTAGGAGGGGGTGGCTGGCAGAGACCCCGAGCAGGGGAGCCCCGGCTCCACTCCAAAGCTGTGCCTCGGGTAGCTCCTTAGCCTGGACCTCCTGCCAGGGCACAGTGTCACCCAGTCCTAGGTCCACCCTCGCCTCCATGGACCACTGTCTGCTCCATCCAGGGGTGTCCACTTGGTTTTGGGGGCCCTGGCTTCTCCACACCCACTCTGTACACCTGTCTTTCTCTGTGCACCTCTTTCTTGTCTTTCTGGGTGTGTCTACTTGTTTCTGTCCATCTGTCTGTCTCTGAGTGTCTGCCCTTCTCTTTCCTTTTCTCTCCGTCTGCCTGTATAACCTTTATCTCTCTCTGTCCATCTGCTCTCTCTCTGCCTGCTCCCTGTTTTTTTCTTCTTTACATCTCCCGCCTCCTCTCTTCTTTAGATCTACCTCCCACCCGTCTGTCACACTGTCCTGTCCACATGGCTCTTGCCTGTCTCTCGGTGCTATCTGTACCTGACTCTTTACACCAGCCCAGCCTCCCTCTGTCCAACAACAGTCTTCCTTTCTCTCTCACTCTGTTCCCACTGTCTGTGGGCATATCCCGCTCTGTCCCCCATCTTCCCCTGTCCCTCTCTAATTCGGCCCCTGTCATTTCCTCTCTCAACCAGGATCTCAGTCCTCAATCCTGTCTGCCTGACCCTTGCTCCTTTATCTCCCTATCTCTCTTCATCTCTCTTCCTGTCTGTGTCCACCTGTTTCTCTGTCCACATCTCTCCATCTCTGTCTCTCTGTCTCTGAGCCCATCTGGGGCAGTCCCTCTGCGCTCCCTTCCTGGGCTTCCTTGACCTCTCCGCTCCATATCCCTCAGCTGGACCAATCTCCGTGTCCACTAGGGGGCAGCAGGTACAGGCTTTTCTGGTGGGGAGGCTGACAGGATGGCTGAGCTTCCCAGCCCCACTGGGCTGCGTATCCGCAGACCATCCCCTTCAGGAGTGTCCAGGCGAACCAGCCCCCTCCACCCTCAGACCCAGGAGCCCAGTCCCCCAGCCTCCTCCTCCCTCAGACCCAGGCATTGGGGTCCCCAGCCACCTTCTCTCTCAGAACCCAGGGCTCCTATCTTCCAACGCCCTCTCTCCTCCCTTCCAGGCAGCCTGTGACCTGCTCCAGGATAAATGGAGATTTCAGCTGGGGGACTGACAGGCACTAACCAGAAATGTTGTCACCACTGCGCGGTGCTGAGGCCCATGGGGCTGCAAGGCCAGGGCCCCACAGTGTGTGTGGGCACAGGAGGAGGGACACACGCAGATGGATTCCAGGAAAGTCACGAGTAACCGGATTCCGTCATGACACACAAGGGCACACACACAGCCCTACCCCAGCCACACCCTGGGAACTCAGGATCAGAGCCCCCGGCCCCCCAGAGCAACTCACAGACACACAACACACACACTTATACTTTGCCTCAACCAGTCCTGCAGTTCAGACTGCGACACACACACACACACAAGTCACACTCACACACTCTCCTCCCCTCCATTCAGAGTGACTTTGGGGGACAACACAGGGCAGGAGGCTCTTCCCAGACCCCCCATCTCGGTGTGCACCCTCGGCTCCAGGGGCCCCTCAGCCTCTGCCCGCTTTGGGTGCTCTTGCCCGCCCCCTCCTTTCCTTTGGGGCAGCCTCGCTCCCCTCTCCTCCCCTCTGGCCCCACTCGGTCTCTCTCCTTTCCTTTTCCCCTCTTCTCTGTGCTCCCTCAGTCTCTCTCTTCCTAGATCCTTAAGTTTCTCCTCCTCATCTCTCACTTTGAGTGTCTCTTCCGTCTGTCTGTCAGTTTCTCCTGCCTCCTTCTCCATCTTTCTTTCTCTGAATTGTCTTTGTCCTATTCTCTGCACCTCTGTGGCGAGCCTCTCACGCCCAGGGTTTCTCTCTTAGATGCGCTTACTTTGTCTGTGCTTTGATTTCTTGGTCCGACCCCCCCCCCCAACGCCCCCGGCCCCTTTCTGTCTCTCTATCTCTGACTCTCTCTTGGAATGTCTCTCCTGGCCTCTGTCTCTCTCTGTAACTCCAGGCTTTGCTGTCTATATTTCTCTCTCTGTGTCTCCATGTCTCTGCGTGTCTCTGTCTCCCCCCGCCCATCTCTCTGGGCTTCTCTCTCCCTCACTGTCTGTCCCTCTCTCTGTCTCTCCGTCTCTGTCTCTCTGTCCATCCATCTCTCTCTCTTCCCAGCCCCTCCTTTCCTCCCCCTCTCTCCCTCTGTCTCACTCTTCGCCTCTCTCTTTTCTCTCTCAAGTGTTTTCAATTTTATTCTGAGTGGAATTAACTACCCCTGATGTCAAATTGCCGCCGAAATCGATAATAATATCTTTACAAAAGAGGATATTCTTCTCTCGGAGAACGGCCTCTGAAAAATGGAAAATTTAGTCGAAATTGATTCATTACTTGACACTTTATAGAACGGCTGCGTATTGATCGCACCTGTCATGTCCCATCTCCCCTAATCGAAGCTGAAGGCCGGCTCCGATGCCTGCTATTTTTCATAATTCCACCGCAGCCGACAGCTCCACAAACACCGCCGCTCGCCCGGCCTCCGCCTCCCCGCTCCGGCCGCCACCGCGCGCGCCCTCGGCCTGGCCCCGGCCTCGTGGGCCGCGCCTGCCCTGCCGTCCCTCCGGCGTCCATCTGTCCCCCGATTCCCTGCGTGTCCTCTGTCTGTCCTCCCCTCGCACGGGGCCACTCTCCCCTGCTGTCTGTCTGTCCTTTCTGCCCCAAGCCCGAAGTCTGTCCGTCCTTTTCCTGGGACCTCCCTCCCCCATCTGTCCACCAGTCTTCTCAACACCCTGCCTTTGTCCGTCTGTCTGACTCCCAACCCTCCCCCACCCCCGCACTTTCCCTGGCTGGCAGTCTCTCCGCGTGTGTCTGTATGTCCTCCCAGTCATTCCCCGCCTGCATCCTTCCGCCACCTTCCAGGAGGTGGGGGTGGGGGAGGGGGTGTGGATGCCCTCTGCTCCCCCTCCCCTCGCAGACGTGACTCCCCCGGCTCTGGATTCCCCAGCGCGCCCCAACACCCTGGGCCTGGCCTGGCCTAGTTGAAGCCCGGCTGCCCGTGCTCTTCTCAGCCACCTCCCCAGGAACCCAGGGCCGCCTGTCCTCCTCCCGGGACCCCTCTGCGCCGCTCCTTCTCCCGGCCCTGGGCTCTTTAACGTCCTCCCCCTCCCCCCTCTCCCAGGCTCTGCCTTCAGTGGGGACCCAGAGATGAATCAGACACAAGCCCTGCCCTGGGGAGCCTGGAGCCAGGCGTGGACCCCGGGGGTGAGGGTGGAGGTATCACTGTGCCAGAAGTGCAGAGAGCCTCGGGGGAGTAGGGTGGACTTCGTTTGGGGGGGGGGGTGTCAGTCAGAGCTGAAGATCAGAATCGAATATGTGGGGGTGTACGCAGCAGGGTAGTATAGCCTAATGGTTAGGAACACAGACTGCCACCCCTCTATCCCACCCCCAACTCAGCCCATCCCCACCCCTGCCAGGCTCAGGTTCCACTTCCAACACTAACTAGCTGTATGAAGTGAAGTTACTTAGTAGTGTCCGACTCTTTGCAACCCCATGGACTATATAGCCTACCAGGCTCCTCCGTCCATGGAATTTTCCTGGAGCAGGTTGCCATTTCCTTCGCCAGGGGATCTTCCCGACCCAGGGATCGAACCCAAGTCTTCCGGATTGCAGGCAGACGCTTTACCATCTCAGCCACCAGGGAAGCCCAACTAGCTGTGTAACAGAGTGCAAGGCACTTCTGAGCCTTAGTTTCCTCATCTGTAAAATGGGGATGATGCGAATAGCAGTGCCTATCTCATAGGGTTGTTGAATTGGTTGAGTTACTCTATAAGTAGAGTTTGGGCCTGTGCCTGCCCAGAGCAAACACATTAAAGTGATACTTGTCCTGGCTACTGTAATTGGGCACAGACTCTGTTCAGCCCAGCCCCATCCTCTGCCCCCACCCCCATCCTGGCTTCCCGTGCTCCTGTGGTTCAGGGAGGTGGTCAGCTTATGCCCTTTCTGGTAACCCTCAGTTACCTTTAGTGATATTCAGGCACCTGAAGACCTCTTTCAGGGGTATTACCCTCAATCTAAATGGATACGTTAGCCCTCACAGAGGAGTCCTCACACTCCTTGAGGCATTGAAAAGAGTCTAATGGATGTTACAGACCCAGAGGTGTTCTCTCTCCTTCAAGGGTAATAAATTCAGTCCACTGGGTGCTTTAGGCTGGCCAGGGTGTCCTGTCTCTCTTTTCTCTCTCTCCCTCTCATTTCCAGGGGGCATTAAACACCCTGAGGGTGTTCTCTCTTAGCAGGGGTGTTAACTACAGCCATCTGCTATTGCAGCCTCCCTGGGGATGTTAACTGCAGTTTAATGGTCCCCCTCCTGTGAGATGCTTCCTTCAAGTCAGGTAGGTGCTGGTGATACTGTGAGTGAATACACACCCTGCTGAGTGTCACACCCCTCCTTGGAGATGTGGAAATGTCATACAGGAGCTCTGGGTTTTATTGAGCAGCTACTGTGTGCTCACAGGACAGGACACACTCTGATATCCATCTTCTCTGGAATCCTCCCAACCACCCGGGCCTCACGTAGATTGCCCAAAGATGCACAGGCCAGTAACCTGGAAGACATCGTCTCTGGAGAGGGGTCCTGAGCAATCAGATGGTGATGTCTGTCTATCTGGTCCTGGCCACTAAGGTATCACAGCTCTCCTGGGGGTCCCTCCTATACTCTGATTGGGCAGTGTAAGCCCCTCACGAGTATTACTTACATTCTAAGTTTCTGACGCCCTGAGATGCCTTCATCTCTCCTGGAGGCAGGGCTTAGGGACAGGTGTGAAGACTATCTTGGCTGATCATCTTTGCTGTTTTATGGGTGCCACTCACATTTCAAGGGTTGGGGCTGTGTAAGCTGTAATGCAGGCTGTCTTCTCAGAAGGTGTATTGTCTTGCTGAAGGGTGTAACACACCATCAGCTGAGTTCTTTCCTCCCAGAAGGTGTTCTTTCTTTTATCCCAGGTGTTCCTTTGCTCACTTCATAGTCATCAAATGCATTCCAGTTGGTGTTCTTGATGCTTTGATGGTGTTCTAGCTTTCTCAAAGGGTGCCATATGCACCTGAAGGGTGGTGTCTCTCTCAAAGGGCTTCCCATACAGATGAGAAATCCTACCCCAAGAGGGTGTTTCAGAACCTCCTCTGTAGCACTCAGAGCCACCTGCTGTGAAGTTGCCCCAGAAGACGCTCTCTGGTGAGGGTCACAGACACCCCAAAGATACAAGTCCAGCTGGTGAGCGATCTTCAAGGATGCTGTGTACAGTCTGGGTTGTTCTAGACACCCAAGGAGGTTGGTTTTCTGGAAGGGAGGGCTCAAGTTCAGTTAATGATGGGGCTCAGTCGTGTCCGACTCTTTGCGACCCCATGAATCGCAGCACGCCAGGCCTCCCTGTCCATCACCAACTCGTGGAGGTCACTCAGACTCACGTCCATTGAGTCAGTGATGCCATCCAGCCATCTCATCCTCTGTCGTCCCCTTCTCCTCTTGCCCTCAATCCCTCCCAGCATCAGAGTCTTCTCCAATGAGTCAACTCTTTGCACGAGGTGGCCAAGTACTGGAGTTTCAGCTTTAGCATCATTCCCTCCAAAGAAATCCCAGGGCTGATCTCCTTCAGAATGGACTGCTTGGATCTCCTTGCAGTCCAAGGGACTCCCAAGAGTCTTCTCCAACACCACAGTTCAAAAGCATCAATTCTTCGGCGTTCAGCCTTCTTCACAATCCAACTCTCACATCCATACATGACCACAGGAAAAACCATAGCCTTGACTAGACGAACCTTTGTTGGCAAAGTAATGTCTCTGCTTTTGAATATGCTATCTAGGCTGGTCATATCTTTCCTTCCAAGGAGTAAGCGTCTTTTAATTTCATGGCTGCAGTCACCATCTGTAGTGATTTTGGAGCCCAGAAAAATAAAGTCTGACACTGTTTCCACTGTTTCCCCATCTATTTCCCATGAAGTGATGGGACCAGATGCCATGATCTTCGTTTTCTGAATGTTGAGCTTTAAGCCAACTTTTTCACTCTCCACTTTCACTTTCATCAAGAGGCTTTTGAGTTCCTCTTCACTTTCTGCCATAAGGGTGGTGTCATCTGCATATCTGAGGTTATTGATACTTCTCCCAGCAATCTTGATTCCAGCTTGTGTTTCTTCCAGTCCAGCGTTTCTCATGATGTACTCTGCATATAAGTTAAATAAACAGGGTGACAATATACAGCCTTGATGTACTCCTTTTCCTATTTGGAACCAGTCTGTTGTTCCATGTCCAGTTCTAACTGTTGCTTCCTGACCTGCATACAAATTTCTCAAGAGGCAGGTCAGGTGGTCTGGTATTCCCATCTCCTTCAGAATTTTCCACAGTTTATTGTGATCCACACAGTCAAAGGCTTTGGCATAGTCAAGAAAGCAGAAATAGATGTTTTTCTGGAACTCTCTTGCTTTTTCGATGATCCAGCGGATGTTGGCAATTTGATCTCTGGTTCCTCTGCCTTTTCGAAAACCAGCTTGAACATCAGGATCTGATCTGAGGGACACTGGAGACAGGGGCTTCCTGCTGTCTTCTTGAGAGTTTTGTGCTATGTACAGACAAGGGAAGAATTTCTCATTTTCTGGCCAAATGTTTAGTATTTTCAGGATGATTATTTTGAAGTGGTAATGTCCAGAGCCAGGGTGTTTATTTGGAGATTGGCATGGTGCCCATGTCCCTGTTTAACTCTAGCATGTAGTTGACATCATTGCCCCATTTTGCAGATGAGAAAACTGAGACCATGGGATGTTTAGTGACTTGTCCAAGTGAGGAGTGGTGAAGAGTGGGTGGGTGGAGCTGGAGCCTGTCTGGAGCCTTCTTCCTCCCTTCAGCACGTTGGCGTTGGCACCTGGGGGTCAGTGGGGCAGGGGAGAGCCTCACAGAGTTGTCCTGGCCTCTCCTGTCTTGTCCCACCCACCTTCCCCACCGCAGGCAGGTGACTCCAGGGGCGATCCCCTGAAGGGGTAGAGCATGGCCTTGGGGTGGGAGAGAAAAGTGGGGGAGAGTAGCAGCAAGGGGGAGAGGGGAAGGAGATAGGGTGAGAAGTGGGGAAGAGAGGGAAAAGGAGAGTGGATGGTGGAGAGTAACGTCAGGCTAGGCCAGGGCACCTGAGTGGGGGCTGAATTCTGGGGTGGGGCAGGGTGGGAGGGGGCTCCTCTCAGGGCCCAGAGGCCAGTGGCTATTTCCTTATTATTTCAATGAGAGCAGACCCCTTGTCTGTCACTGCGGGGGTGTGTGTGTGTATGTGTGTGTACATGGCCTTCAGTGACCCTGTGACCACGTGTCCATGTGAAGGGGAGTGTCAGTGTGCCTGACCTGGGTTTTGTCTGTCCACACTCCCTGGGCTCGTGTGTCAGAGGGTGTGTGTCAGGACTGGAGTGTAGCTGTGTGTCACCACGGATCTGTGTGTGTCCATGTGTCCAGTCTGCAGGTCAGTGGGTGAAGGAGTGGCTGTGGGACAGGGTAGGTCTGTGTGTGCAGCTGTGTGTCCATGTGTGTGTGTGTGTGTGTGTGTGTGTGTGTCTGCTATGGCTGTGTGTCCATGTGCCCACAGGCCGGGTCCCCATGTGTGTTCGCACTGTGTTAGTGTATCGGTGTGTCCCTATGTCTGTATGTCTGCTACCCAGACTGTGTGTGTTCCAGCCGCGTTGGAATCCAGGTCTGCGTGTCCAGCAGGGGTCCTGGCCACGTAGTTGCCACCTCCATCTCACGCCCGTCCGTTTGTCCACCTGTCCTCCTTGGGAGGGCGGGGCAGGGAGGGGAGGGAAAAGGAGAGGAGAGGGGGGTCTCCCACCTCTCCACCCACCCCCGCCCCCAGCCCCCACTCCCTCGGTCCCGGGATCGAACCTTATTTAGAGTCGCGATTCGACATCTGTTTTCAAATTTGATCAGCTCTGAACTTTATTTTCCGAGTTTGAGGAAAATTATATTCCATCGATCGCACTCCCGCCCCCTCCCCCGCACCGCCCGCAGCCGCCGCCGCCTCCATATATCTGCGCGCGGAGCCGGGCCGGGCGGCCGCGAGGGCGGGAGGCGCGCGGCGCGCGCGGAGGAGCAGCGGGAGGAGGAGCGGGAGGAGGCGCCGGAGGCTGGCCGCCCCGGCGCCCCCCGCCCCGACCCTGCTGCCCCGCGCCTCGCTCGCGGAGCCGCTGTCCGCCCGGAGCTCCGTCCCCAGCTTCCCGCGTCTCCACCTCTCTTAGCGCGTCTCCGTGTCGAGATCTCTCTCTGCATCTCCCTGTCTCTGCTTCGCTCCCGTCTCTCTGTCTCCGGACATCTCTCGGTGTCCCGGTCTCTCAGTGACTCTCGCTCCCTGCTCCCGCCCTCTCTGGCTCCGTCCCCTCCCCGGGGGCTCCGGGCATTTCCCCCTACCCCCGTCCCCCGCCCCGGTGCCCCCTCCCCCAGAACGCCGCGGCGGCCATGGCTGCGGGATCCGAACTTTAAACTCTTCTCCCCGGACCTGTGCGGATGCGCAAACCCCGGAAAGTGAGTGAGCGCCGCGGGAGGCACAGGGGCGGGGATGGGGGGCGGGGATTCCTGCCCGGGGCGGGGGCCTGGCCGCGGGAGACGCTCCCGAGAGACCTTCGGAGCTGGGCTCCCCAAGCCCGGGGCGGGGAGGCGGGTGGGGTCTTCCCCCGGGCGGTGGGGGCGGGTGGGGCTGCATCGGACTCCCGGGAGGAGGGAGGGGCCAAGGGCTGGAGGTGCGCCCTCGGGGCAAGGGTCCAAAGACAGGGGCGCGGGGAGTGTGGGGAGCGCGGCAGACCGCGCGGTGAGAGCGCACGCCAGCGGCCAGACTTGAGGGGCGGGTCTGGATTTTGGGGGCGAGAGTCTTGGGTGTAGAGAGCAAGGCTGAGGGCTTGAAATTTGGGACCTAGCGGCTCAGAGCCAAGAGACTGGATATTGGGGATGAAGAGCTGTTTGGGGTTGGGGATCAGGACTAGGGGTGTGGATATTTGGGGCTGGGGTCCGTATAGGGGGTTCGGTTTGGGGGGCTGGGAGGTCTGGATTTGGAGCTAGAGTTCAGAGCTGAGGATCTGCAAATTTGGCCCTGGATATTTGTGGTCTGGATATTTGGTGTGAGAGGTCCCAGGGGCTGTGGAGATATTTGAGCCAATTTTGGGGTCTGCACACTTCCCGGCTGGGAGTGCAAGCCTGGCCTTGACCTTTGGGGGGCCTTGTCCTGGGGACAGGTGGCCTAGTGCCACGTGCCTTTTCTGTCCCAGTCATTCCACATCTGTCCCAGGACAATGCTGGGCCACCTCTGACATCTCTTTTCTGGCGGGGTCTCTCCTCACTGACTCTCTGTCCCTGTCTCTTCCAGGGTCTCTGTGTCCATCTCTAATTCTCCCAGAATGTGTCTCTCTGTCTCTTTTTGTCTCTCTGTCTCTGTCTCTCGCAGCATCTGTCTCTACCTCTTGGGGTCCAACTCTTAGACCATCTCTCAGAATCTGTGCCTATCTCTGCCCTTCCCCTATCTTTCTCAGCATCTCTCTGTCTCGGTCTCTCACTATCTCTCTGTCTCTGTTTCTCCCAGTGTCTCTGTCTCTGTCTCCCCCTCGCTGGTTTCCGCTCAGATTAAGCCGGGGACCTAATTCCAGGCCCAGGATCGAATTTTCTGGCAACAAAGGGAAATAGCGAATCGATCGGTCGCTCCGGAGATTAAGAGACAAGCGGCGCGCGGATCTATCACGGCTAAACGGCCCCCCCTCCCGCTCCCCCCGCCCGGCCGGCCCGCCGAGGCCCAGACGCGCTCCGCATCGCCAAGCAGCCTCTGGAGCCCCGGCTGCCGGCAGGCCAGGCCGAGCCCAGAGCTAACTGCGTGCCCTGCCGCGGGCCAGAGCCTGGGGAGGGGTCCGAGAGCTCAGACTGCCCCTGGGGAGGGGGAGAGGGGGGTAGTGAGTGAAACGGAAGCCACAAATCACCCCAAAGAGTCAGGCTGCACACACCTGTGGCCCCAGGTAACATCTTTCACCCACACGCCTATCAACACACCTGTCACATCGGTGTTCCACATCTGGACCTTCAGGTAACATTCGTCTCTTTACACCTGTTCCCTTCATCCACACCCCCCTCCAGATGTCACCTGTTTCCTCTCACCTGTCCCACCCCCCAAGTAACACCTGTCCCTTGAAGAAACCTGTCCCAAAGATGCCCATTATCAAGCTTACCTGCACCTCCAGGTAACATGTTCTCTGAACTTTGCCCCTTCCACCTGAATCCTGGCATGTCTCATTTCATACCACTGTATTCCCTCTCTACCTGCAGCTGCACCAGTCCCACCTCCCCCGGAAAGCCCTAGACGCACTTGTTTCTCACACATCTGTATTTCTTCATGTCTGTCTCCTTCAGGCAGTCCCTTCCTTTACACATAAACACTCACGCTCAACACAGGAGCATCCTTCTTCTCTGACCTCAGGTCGTGCCTGCTCCCCTCACCCCCACCCCCGGCTCTCACACATACCTCTCCCTTATAATGCTGACCTTGTCCACCCTCACGCTGGTCCTTCCAGAAGAACCTCCCACGCTCTTGTCACTTGAGGAATGCATCTTCTTCATGGCACTCTCTCTGCCTGCACCTAACTCCCTCACATGCTCCCTCAGTGTTTCCTGTCTCCCATCGTTTAAAGTAAGCACACCACTTCCAAGGCTTCCTCCATACCTGTCATTTCAGGTAACTCATCCCAGACAAGAGCGCATGCACCAACCTCACGTCTCTCCTAACCACTCCCCCATGGCTCTCACATGCAGTGGCCCCCAGGTATCAGGTGTAGCCATCTTTCTCGGGTCCCTCCCCTGCCATGTCTCCTTCAAGCCGGTGTCCACGCTGTCTCTCTCTGGGTCTCCCAAGGTGCAGCTCCACACTGGCATGCCTTCGGGCCAGGAATCTGTACTGGTTCACAGGTACCTGCCTCACCTGCATACCTGTCCCTGCAGGCACTACTTATCTGCTTCTCTTCTTTCTCCACATACCTAACGTTCCATGACCCTCACTTCTTTTGCCTTGCCTCACAAGATCATACCAATATCTCCACACACCTGCTGATTGCTCACCTGTCCATCTCAGGCATCAGCTGCTCCGGTACCACGCCCATTCATTTCTTCAAGCAAACAGGTACTGAGCCCTCCACACACCCCCTCCTTAGTATCTCTCTGCTTTACATCTCTTCATCCAGGTTTCTGCCAGATCACCAGACTCCCCAGCCTGTCCCCAAGGGGATTCCTGCTCCAGCCCCACAGACGCGAACCTGACTCCCAACACTCTAGCCTTCTCCCCAACTCACCACATCCGCTGTGGCCCTTGTTCCTTCATAGCTTCTTCAAACACTGTGTACCCACCCCTTCCCTCTCAGCCACCTGCTCATACAACCTGTTGGCCCTGCCCCTCTAGAGCCTAACCTTCAGATCCCTCACACCTGTCTCCAGCCCCACTTCCCTCTGGAACGACCTGTCCCTTTTCCGCAGAACTTGTTACCAGCCATCTATCTCCTCAGGGAATACCCTTCACGGTGAGCATAAGCAACACCTGTAGCATTTGTTAAACACGTATAACACCTGTTCGTGGCTGTCCACACACCTGCCCTCTGCGGTGTGCAGAAGCTCTTAAGTCAGGGGTTCTTAGACTACAGCGGGTAGGGGAGACATCTGGAGGGCTCGTGGGACCCCAGAGACCTGGATCTCACCGCAGAGACTCTGGTGCAGCAGGTCTGGGGAGGAGCCTGACACTGCATTTCTAACAAGTTCCAGGTCATGCCGCTGCTGCTGCTGCTGCTGGTCCACGGACCGCTCTCTGAGTAGCACCTGCTCATAACGTGTCCCTGGCCACTGCTTATTAAACACCCATCTCTGTGACAGTTGGTGTCTTCTGTTGTTCATATCCATTGTCTCATTTCATCTTCATGAGACCCTTAGGAGGGAGGCACTTATCTTTTCCCTTATTCCCATTTTGCAGAGAAGGAAACTGAGTCCAGAGAAATGGAGTCATTTCTGGGCTCGGAAGCTGGTAGATACTGGAGATTTGCATCAATCTGAGGCCATCTGACTGCAGGCATGCAAGTGTCCCTGTCCCCCACACCTGCCTATCAGGTGACCACCTTCCCCCACAGACACGTCTGTCCACCTCATCACTGTTGCATCATTTGCTTTCCCATCACCTGCCAGCTCTCCGACACCCCACATTCTACCTCCACTCCTGTCCTTGGATACCCTACCTACCTGCTGGCACACCTCTCTCTCTCTCTCTCTCTCTCTGACAGTGACTCCCTCTGGCCAAGCTTGTCATCCGCCTCCTGGTTCCCACCTGCCCCCCAGCAAGCAAGCACAGTCTGCTGACACACACCTGTCTCCCCACATACACCTGGGTCTCTGGAACAACCCATCTCTACACCACGTACCTCTTTCCTGGCTCCTGTTTCCTATCCCCCCACCTGTCTTTTATCCCCTCTCTCTGTCTCCATCTCTGTTCCATCTGCCCATCCCCCTTTGCTTATCCCTGGATCTCTTTTCCTTCCTCCCTTTGTTCTGTTTTTCTGCATGTCTGTCTCTCTCAATGTCTCTCCCTATCTCTTTATAGCACTCTGACTCTCTGTTCATCTGCGTCCTGCACTCTCTGTCTCATTCTGTCACCTCTCTCCTCTCCTGTCTCTGTTCCTTGCCCTCTCCACTGACAGTGGAAATCTTAGGGGGACTTCAAGTCATACTGATCTGCATTTGGGTTCAGACATCACCACTCACCCCTGTGGGACTTTGGCCAAGTTACTTTCCCAATTGGAGCCTCAGTTTCTGCATCTGTGAAATGGGTATCATGGCAGCTGCTACCTCCCAGGTCATGGTGTGGATGAGAGACTGAAGGAAGCCAGAGGATGTGAACTGTTGGTGGGGAGGGCGGGGGAAAGGGGCTGACCTTCCCTCCGTGGGTCCCTCTCTGCTCTTGTCTCTTTTCCAGGGCTGCAGTCCTGCCTGGTTGTCAGTGGAAGCATTGTGTGGTGGGGGGAATGGAGAGAGAGGTGGGCAGAAGTGTCCCGGCTGGCCGAGGCCTGGGCATGGGACCCGGTGTGGGGCTGGGGACAGGGATCGATCTGCCTCGGCGGCAGTGCGCGGGCCAGGATTGCATCTTGTCACAATAATTTATTGCTCTCATCCCATCTGATCGATGGCGCTGAATTAGCACCGTGCGATGCCCCTGGAGCCCCGAGCCTCCCCCAGTCCAGCAGGGCCCTGGCCCTTCTCTGGCCCTTGTGGGCTCCCCGAAGCCCAGGCACCCAGTTCCAGCTGGCCCAGCCCCACACCTGGCTCCGGATGCGGGGGTCCTGCCCTCGTGCCCCACCTCTCTGCCCCCTCGCCCTGGGTCTCGCCTCCCCACCTCCACTGCTGTCCATGGGTCTCTGCCTTTCTGTTCCTTGACTCACACCATCCCTCTGTTTCCCTGCCTTGCTCCCTGTAGCCTGAGTTCCCGTCCAACAGTATTTGCTGAGCACATACTTGGTGCCAAGCTCTGTGAGCAGGACACACAACCTCCCTGCCCTTTGGCCAGTGCAGTCCAGAGGGGCTCCCGTGGTCTCGTGGCTCCTGGGACTAGCTGGTCGCCCTCGCCGTCAGTGTCCTTTCCCTCCTCCCCTCTCCCCAGCACCCCCACCATGCCACGGTCATTGCCACTGTCTCTGACACAGAGCCTGGGGCCAGAGGATCCAGCAGTGCGGGGGCAGGGGGGCAGGGGGTGCAGGGCCTGGGGCTGTAAGGATGAGACTGGGATTCACCTAGAGGAGTTGAGGACCAGCTTGGGAAGAGAACCCCAACTCCACTGGGCTTCAGGTGGACGCAGGGGCTGGAGTTGGGGTTGGGGTTGGGGCGGGATGGTGCTGAGGAGGAGGAGGGGGCAGGCTTTGGAGTTGGGCTGGCAGCCAGGAACTAGATCAGGCGCACCCCCACCACCGCCCGACACTGGTCCCCTCCCCCAAGACTGCAGAAGAGCCCAGGTGGGCGCTGAGGTGGCCATGAGCTCACACCCGGGGTCTGCCTGTGCCAGCGGGACTCTGACTTTCCCACCGTTGCTCCGCCTTGGGCCCTGCAGCCCCCCTCATCCACTCCTGTACCTCTGCCCTAATCCCTCAATTTTCTGCATCTCTGCCCCCTCCTCTCCTTCCTCCCTGACCCAGGGACTCTCCTCCCAGCAGCTCTCTCCCCGTGACCTCCAGCTCTAATTCACTTTGTGAAGCCTCTCTCCGACCCCCTCCTCTTTCCTGGCCCTGGTCTCTGTCAGTCTCTCTGTCTCTCTCTCCGGCCTCCTATCTTCTCTCTGCGTCTCTCCCGTCTCTGTTCCAGTCTGTTTCCCCGCTCTGGGCTGCTCCCCCCGGCGCTTCTCTCCCATATCTCCCTTTCTTATCACTCTGTCTCTCTATCTCTCTCCCTCTGCGGGTGTCTCTCAGTCTCCCCCAGCCCTGCGCTTGCTCCATCTCTGGGTCTTGGAGAGGAGGGCGGGGGTGGGGGAGCAGAGCCCAGGCTCTGGGTCCATCTGCGGTTGCGCCTCCCTCCCTCTCCCTTCCCCCAGTGCTGTTTGGTAGGCGGGGTGCGTGGCACTGCGGCTCCCACCTCCCGGGGGACGCTCCCTCACCACCCCCCTTCCTGACACCGTTCTGAGCGCTGGCCGCAGCCCCAGAGACATCCATGCAGAGACTGGAACTCAGGGAGAGAGACTGAGACCTCGAGAGACACACACCACCCCAGAGATGCCAGCTAGAGCGACAGGCAGTGTGCGGGTGGGTCTGAGGTCTCTGTTCCCACCCTGGCTTCGTGCCTCCCAAGCACCCCACACCCACCTTCTCCAGGCTGGAAGCCGGTGCCCCGTCTGTCTGCCAAACTGTCCCTCCGTCTTGCACAGTCAGCCTGGGCAGAGGTTCCTGGGGGTGTGTGCACGCCTGTGTGTGCATGTGTGCAAGCTGTCTGGACCGTGTACGTCTGTGGTGTGTGTGATGCTTCAGGGGGGCTTGGCTGCCTTTTCGTGGGACCGTGGGACTTGTGTTACAGCACATGTAAGCGTGGCATGTGGAGAGGTGTGTGTTCCTGGGCACAGTGACCAAGTGTGGGTGCGTGAGGCCTTGGGGTTGAACTGAACCACGCGTGTCGTGTTTATGCCCACGTGTGTGACTGGGTGTGATGCTCAGCTGTCTGCCCCTGAAGCCCTGGAGATGTGCCGTGTTCGGAGTTTCCGAGTCAGGTGGCCACACGGCGTGTCTGAGTGGCCAAGAGAGGGCCTGTCTGAGAGCCAGGAGCCCAGCAGGCTTAGCCCCAGGGAGGCGGGGTGGAAGGACCGAGATCGCCGCCCTGTTGGGACCCCAGGAGCCAGGCTGCTGAGTGTGGGTATGAGGAACACGGCACAGGGACAGCTCTGGACATGGTCGCAAAAGTTCCCCCCGAGCTGCTGCATCAGGGGCTGGCTGTGTGTGGCAGTGCCTTTGTGTGCAGGGGGTGCTGCTGTGTGTGGGCTTGTGTCTGAGTCTGGGGTCAGGCGTGGGCGGGTGTGTGTGCATGTGTGTGGTCATTTGGGGAGCTGGATAAGGGGTATCAGTTCATGACGGTTACATGAACGAGACTGTGTGGCCAGCCCTGAAGGGTGTGGAAGGCTGTGTGTGTGTCTGTGGTTGTGTATTCATGTAAGACTGTTTGGTGGTGTACGTGTGCACCACTTGTGTAAACTGATGCTCAGCTATGTGTGGGGCTGCATCTCCGATGCCGTGTGAGTGTCAGCCTGGGTGTGGTGTCACGGTGCGTGTGTGGGTCCGTGTGTAACAGCTGCCTGTGTTTCCGCCCCTGTGTTTCCTGTGGGGATGAGCCAGGTCTCAAACGAGCTGGGCGGTTGTGGGGATGACAGTGTGTGGCCTTGACAGAAGTAGAGACAAGGGTGTGTGTGTGTGTGTGTGTGTGTACACACACAAGAATACCCCTTCCCGTGAGTCAGGTCAGACCATTTGGTGGATGTGGGCGGGGGTAGAGTGGGTGACCTTGGGAATGGAGGCAAGGCCAGGCAGGAGAGCCCCTATCACCTTCCTGACCCCTTCCTCCCTGGGACAGCCACGGGGGTCTCCTTGGTACCTGTCATGGGAGGTCCTGGGGCCTAGGTTTGTGTACCCATGGCTGAATAGTCTGTACAGACAGGTGTGCAGGGAGTGTGTGCTAACATAGTGTATGAGAGCAGGCGGCCGGCTGTGTGCACCCAGGTGGGACAGTGTGTGTGTGTGTGTGGTGTGTGTGAAGGGTGCCTAGTCGTGTGTGTCCAGAGAGAGTGTGTGTGCATGCACGGGGGGTCTACTGTGTGGCTACTGTGTACACAGGTCTGTCCTACATGGGATGTGGTATATGGAGGTGTGTGTACCAGGCTGGGTGCAGATGGAGCACCAAGGGGGGTGTGTGTGGGTGTATCTATGTGTCCGGGTGTGATGTGTGTGCCTGTCAGTGTGTGTGTGTGCATGCGTGTGGGGGCTGCGGGAGAAGGGTCTTGGGCCGCGTCTCTCTCCTCTTTAGACAGAGCCCTGGAGAAGATATGAAATTTAAAAAAAAAATCAATTTTCATTCCACTTGTGCAGATTGTGTTAAGGGGAGGTGGGGGGGCTGGGTGAGGGATGAAGGGCTGGGGTGGGGGGTGCAAGGCCTGAGGCGGCTCCCGAGGCAGCCGGAGCAGCTTAGAGAAATCAAAACAACTGGTTAAACCTCAGCCCAGGGGGCCAGGGTGATGGGGGTGGGCAACGAGGAGACAGAAGCAAAGAGAGACGAGGAGAGACAGAGATGCTCAGAGACAGAGACAAGAAACAGAGATTAAGAGATGGAGATATTTGGAGACAGAGGCCGACAGACAGATGGGGCAACAAAGACAGAGAGAGACCCACTGGAGAGAGACAGCTGCATAAGCAGGCCTGGTTCAGTGCCCACCTCACACACGTCCAGGCTTGGGGGTGTCCACAAATGAGTGGATGGGCAGACAGCTGGACAGATGGTGGCAGGAGCATTGGGACCCCAGAGTGGGCTTATCTCTGAGTGCCCACGCCACCCCCACCCAGCCTCATCCAGCTGGGCTGTGGGTCTGAGTGTGGCGCTGTGCGTGGGTGTGCAGCCGTGTGTGTTGCCAGCCTGGCGATGGCTGGCTGTGTTGGCGTCGTGCGTGCACCTCTGTCTCCTTGCACGATGGAGAGTGTGCACACACATGGTGCTCGTCTGTGTGAATGTGTCCTTTCATGTCACGTGTGTGACTGGCTTGGCTGTGCTGCTGGGTGTGCCTGGGTGTGCGTGTGCGTCCATGCTGGCACTGTGTCCATGTGTGCTTTGCACTTTTGTGTGCCTGGATTCGTGAACCTTGGTGTGTGACGGTGCATCTATGTTAGTGTGTATCTGTCTATAATTTGTGATTGTGTGTCTTTGTTTCTGTAGGGGACTGAATCAGTGTGTGTGTGTGTTGCATAGATCTGTGTACAGTTGTGCGTCTGTCTCTGTGTCGATGTCTATGACCGTGACGGTACGTGTGTGTGTTTTGACATGGATGTCTCGGTGTGGTGTGTGACCTGGTGGTGTGTGTGCCTGGGTTGCTGTGTGACAGGGGCTGCGTGATGGTGTTGGTTGTGGCAGTCTTGGTGTACACGAGTTGGTTAACCTGTGCATCACACACGGTTGTGATGTGTGTTGTGTGTGCCAGTGTGGCGTGTGTGTTGTGTGGCACTGTGGCATGTGTGTGTCTGGGTTGCTGTGTGGGTTTGTGTAGCTCCTTGGTAGGGAAGAGAGGGAGGCAGCCTTTGCCGGCCCAGCCCCTCTCCGCACTGCTGCGCGCACACGCACACACATTCGGTGCCATGGCTGCCGGCGGTGGAGATGGGGGGGCGGGGGGTGTGTGGAGGAAGCAAAATAAAATTAAAAATTAAAGCTTGCCCGGAGTCCCCATCCGCCCCGTGTGGACTGGTGGGGAGGGGCGGGGTTGCAGCCGCTCCTCCTCTGCAGCCACGGGGGAGCTGGGTGTTTGTCTATCTGTCCAGCCGTCCAGCCAGGCCCCTGCCAGGCCCACTGCCCTGGCCAGCCCCTCAGGCCCTGCGCCCTCCGTCGGTCGATCAGCGATCGATGGGGCCAGGGGGGCGCCAGGGGCAGGGCAAGATCAAAGGGGTCCCTAGAGACAGATGCGGGATGCTAGGACAGAAACAGAGACGCAGAAATGGGGAGACAGAGACACTGAGACTGGGGTGGAGACCCTGAGACATAAAAACAGGGTGGTGTGGAGCCCCAGAGACGTGGGGACCCAGAGACAGAGAGACATGGGGAAGTGGAGATGGGGCGCCCTGGTGCCCGGACAGTCAGAGGCAGACATGCAGGGAAGGGGGCAGAACAGGAAGGGATGGGGGCCCAACAGGACCCGGGCAGGGGGACAGAGAGGGGAGAAGTGGCAGGCAGAGACCTCGAGATGGCAGAGACGTGTGCCTGCATGCAAGAGACGCGGGGGGAGCGTGGGAGCAGGGCCCGGAGCGCCGATCCCACGGCTCCTCGTTATAACGTGTCCGGAGGAGGCGGCGGGGAGTTGAAAGCGTCGGGAAGAGAAATCAAAACCAACACGGAAATGAGAGGGGCCAACAGGGGGTGGGAGTGGGGTGGCGGGGGTGTGAAGCAGGAGGGAGGGGGGCCCGGAGAGGCAGAGAGAGCCGGGGAGGTGGGGGAGAGAGAGGTGGATGGAGCGAGGTGGGGAGATGGGAGAGAAGAGAGACTGAGATGGGCCAGGCGGGCGGACAGGAGCAGAGAGACCGAGAGATGGGAGTTAGATGAGAGAAGGGAGGAAAAGAGACAGATGGCGCAGAGAGTTTGAGAGGCAAAAGACCTGGGGAGACACAGGGGAGAGACAGAGAAGGGCCGGGGGACAGAGAGGGACAGACCCCGGAGGACATGGGGGGGGGGGCGTGGTCCTGGAGGACAGAGATACAGAGACTGATGGAGGGAGAGAGGCAGAGTGGGGGAGATTGCTGGGTGGGGAAAGATGGGGCGAGACACCTGAGTGGACGGGAGATGAGAAAACAGACCAGAGAGAGACAGCAAAGTGGACCAGAGCTGGTGGGAGGAGACAGAGACGGGAAAAGAGAGACGATGAAGAGAAAGGATGAAGAGGAAGAGAGATAGAGAGGGAGAGAAACAGAGAAAGTTGGGGAGCTGGGGGGAGATGAGGGTATAGAGCAGAGGAGGAGGGGCTGCCCCCAGCAGGGGCCTGAGTGCTGGGGAGGGGGAGCGATCCGAGAGACCTCAGTAGACATGGGGGTAGGGCTGGGGGGGGGGAGGCTGGAGGCTGGCCTGAGGGTGGCCGTGGGTGGGCGACTGGGCAAGCCTGGGAGTGGGGGGAGTGGGCTGCCAAGGCTCCTCTGGTGTCCAAGTGGTGGGGTTTATGGGGGGAACGCTGTGGGTTTCTGGGGTGTGTGTGTGTGGGGGATCCTTGAGAGGCAGGGCGTGTGAGAGGGCTGGTGTGTTTAAGAGTCTGTAGCGGGGAAGGGTGGGTGGGTACCCCAGGGAGGGAGCATGAAGAAAGCACAGCCTCTGAGAGGTGGGGTCTGGAGAGGGGGAAGGATCTGGGGCTTGGGGTGTCTGGGATGGTGGGCGTCTGAGAGGAGCGTTTGTCTGAGGAAGAGGGCGGTGGTGGTGTAGGGGTTGGTGGGATATCTGAGGGGGAAGGGCTGGCAGAAAACAAACGGTGGGGAAGGGTCTGAGAGGCTGGGATGAGCAGGGATGAGACAGTATCTGAGAATGAGGTACCCAAGGAGAAGGGTGTCCCAGGGATTGGGGGTCTGAGAGGAGGGACCTGTTGCAAGGCGGAGGAGGGGGAGGGAAGGGGGAGAGACAGATTCAAGGGGTGGGGGTATCTGAGGGGGGAGGCAGATCCAAGGGGGAGGGGTATATGGGGGGACGCAGATCCAAGGGGTGGGGGTATATGGGGGGAGGCAGATCTAAGGGGAGGAGGTGTTTGAGAGGAGAGGCAGACCTAAGGGGAAGGGGCTGTCTGAGGGGGGCCGTCTGCAGAGGCAGGCCCAAGTGGCGGGGGGTCTGAGGCGGGCAGCGGGGTTTAAGGAGGGCATCTGAGGGAGCACTCCTGCAGGTGCTGGGGGCCACTCTGTGCGGTGGGTGGGGCGGAGGGCAGGGCGGGCAGGGGCTGGGCCGGTCCCCTCCCAGCCCGTCGGAAGGCCACCCGCCTGCCTGGTGCTGGCTGGCTCTGGGTCTGGGTAGACAGATGAGAGTGCGGGGCGGTGTGCGTGCTGGACCAGCCAGCCCAGGGGCCAGTCGGGCGGGGTGGAGGTGGGGGCGCAGAGGTGGGGAGCAGGACAGACCGGGGACAGCCACAGAGGGAGACCGAGGGAGAGCCCGAGACGCAGAGACGGACCCTGAGAGGTCAGGCGCGAGGCGAGGGACGGAGAGACAGCGGCAGAGACGGTTCGGGGCGGTGCGGGGCGCGAGTGTGAGCCAGGAGTGTGAGTGAGTGAGTGAGTGGCGAGGAGCGCGGAGGGAGGCTGGGAGCCCGCGGTTAGTGGTGAGGCACAGAGGAAGGGGAGGCTGCCGGGAGGACTGGCCGGGAGGGAAGGACCGGGGACTGGGAATGACAGGGGACCGGCGGGCAGAGGGGTGCCTGCAGGGGGGAGGGGGGCAGGATGCAAGGGGTGAGGGCGGCTGGGGCCTGGGTGGGTAGAGGGGGACGTCCCCCTGCAGTGCCAGCCCCCGACTGACTTGGGTCTGTCTCTCTTGCTTGCTCCATCCTGTCCTCATCCGTCTGTCTGTCTGTCTGGCCTCTCTGCAGGGCTGGCTCCAACATGGACTGTAGCTGCGTCTCCGACCTTCTCTTCACCCCACCCGCCCTGCCGGCTCTCTGGACCCCTGGTAACTGGCCCAGACCTGCCCCACCGTTTCCCCAGCCCTGGGGCCTTCCCAGTCCTCTGGCCCCTCCTTTCTGCATCTTGCACTGTCTTTCCTCCATCTGCCCGAGGTCTCGGGTCTCGGTCAGAGTCACCTGAATCCAACCCCTTAATGAAAAACTTGACTAAAAACTTCACGGCCAGATGTCCTTGCCACCTGCCTGCCGGGACATGAGGGTCTTTTGGAGGACAGGTGAGGTGTGGAGGTCTGAGTGGGACAAGGATGCTGGGGCCTGAAGACCTGGGGTCTCGGCCGGCCGCAGTCTGCTTCCACCCAGGACCTGGGGGCAGAGAAGTAGGGAGACTTGAGACAGACGGGCGCTGATGGCGCAGGGGATGAGAGGGGGCACTAGACCAGGTGCTGGTGGGCAAGTGGGCAGACCCAGGCAGGGGAACACGGAGGCGCAGCCCAACCAGCTGAAATGGGAAAGAGGATGGTTTGCTTGGAAGTGGACAGCCAGACCAGGGATGTGGATGACAGTAAGACCTGGATGTGCATTTGAGTCCAAGTCACATGCTCCACAGATGGGCAGTGAGAGAAAGGGAGAGGGGTGTGTGTGTGTGTGTACCACGAGACAGAGTGAGAGGTGAGACAGACTCCGTGCTGGTTATTTAGGATCCTGGTGTGTCTCTGAGAGGGGTGTGTGTGTGTGTGTGTGTGTGTGTGTGTACCACGAGACAGAGTGAGAGGTGAGACAGACTCCGTGCTGGTTATTTAGGATCCTGGTGTGTCTCTGAGAGGGGTGTGTGTATGTGTGTGTGTGTGTGTGTACCACGAGACAGAGTGAGAGGTGAGACAGACTCCGTGCTGGTTATTTAGGATCCTGGTGTGTCTCTGTCACCCTCCAAGAAGAACGGGTCGCATGGGGGAAGTGGGCGTCCATTTCTGTGTTGAACTGGTTCTGCCTGCTTGCCCATGCACGTCCGAGGTCACCTGAGTGTGTCTTTAGACTGAGTGTGTTGTGTGTCTTGGATTCGGAGTGTCCACAATTCCGGGTTGGGGGGGCGAGTTGTCTGCCAGCTTGCCTCAGTAGGCGAAAAGCCTTTGACTGCTCCTTCCGTGGTGTGTAGCATTCTGAACCAAAAGGAGGTCTAATCTCGCTGCATTTTGGGCTGCGTGGGTGGGTGGGTGGTCCCCCAGGCCTCTGTGTCAGGGGCTGTGTCTGTTTGGGGCATGGGGCTGGTTCCGTGTGTCAGTAAGGGGGCTGTGTGTCTTGATGTGCGTGTCTGTGTGCTAAGACTGCAGGTCCTCCTGCCTCTCACTGTTTGTGTGTTGGCACGTACAGCACACCCAAGAACACGCGTGGAGGACAGGCCGGGGTGTGTGTCTGTGCGTGTTGTCATCTTCGGGGTCGTTGGGCGTGTCTGTGTGATACAGCTGCTGGGATGTGTTCCGGGTGTGGAATGGGCCAGAGCTCATGTGTTGTTGATTTCATTCGGCTGTCTTCTTAGATGAGAAAGACCCCAGACGGAGTTGAGAGAGAAATTCTTTTAGGGAGGAAACTGCCTGGCCTTCCCCAGCCTCGGGCAGACTCCGGGCAGCCTGGCTGGGACCCTGCTTCTCCTTGCCTCATCCCTGAAATTCTAACAAGCCAGAGAGGGCAAGGAACTGCCTGGGACCACACCAGCAAGTGGATACCAACAGTCTCCCAGCTCAGAGACCCTGCCCCCGCCACCCCAACCACCTTCCTTTCCTGCAGATTGTAGGCTAATTCTGCCTTTTGTTTTCATGCCTGGGTCTGGGGTCTCTGAGGAGGGGGACAGGGACAGAGGCTGTGGTACAGGAGAAGTGGGACCCAGGGCCTGGGGCCTTGTGGGTGGGCGGTGAGATATAGGGGTGGGAGAGCCCCTCGGTCTCCACCTAGCATCTCTGTGTCTGGACACTGGGGTGCAGGGTGCTCATTGGAGCTGTGGATGCTAAGAGTTGGTTGTGGGACTTCCCTGGAGGTCCAGCGGTTAGGAATCTGAGCTTCCACTGCAGGGGGCGTGGGTTCTATCCCTGGTTGGGAACTAAGATCTCAGGAGGCAACCGAAAAAAAAAAAGAGCTGGATGCTTGTGGCCAGGGCGGGTATGAGGGGGTGCTACAGTTAGGGTGTCACGAGGGTGTGACTGTAAGGCTGACACGTGCATCTGGGTGTAGCACTCACGGTCTCCACCACAGGGTGTTTCACGTGGGCCTTTGGGGTTCTGTGTCTTTCTCATCACAGTTGTGTTGTTAGCGGGTCCCAGGGCTGAGGGGCCTGAGATGTTTGCAATTGTGTGTGCCTGGTGTGAATGCCTTGGTGGCACGTTTGTAGTGTCACGCTCCGGCGGGAGTGTGGCTCTCTGATACAGCCGGGGGGTCCCTCGAGGGTGAGTGGATGTCTGTGTGATAGGCTGTGTGCTGTGGGCATCTGCACACAACACGTGCTCTCAGACGGACATGGCACAGAGGCAGGGCGGGGACACAGGGAAGTGACCGGTATAAATATACGGACGCGTACGGAGGCACACGTGTATGCAGGCCCAGCATGGATGTTCCAGGGTGAGGTCAGCCGGGGCGGTGGAGGGGTGCAAGGTGGTGAACTTCGGGGAGATGGACAAGGGACAGGGAGAAGAGACAGTAGGAATCGGGCCATTCAGAGTGCACAAGAGATCAGACCTCGGGGGCGGGCAGGACCAGGCTGGGGCAGTGCAGGGAGAATGCAGTGGAGGGCGTGCCCTTTCCTGCAAGCCCCTCCCAGACCCTCCCCAACGTCAAGGACAGGGGATCTGCTCCCTGCCACCCTCCAGCCCGGCTGTGCCAAGGCAGGAGTTGGGCTGCAAGTGCCAACCCAGGGCCCCCAATGAGGTCTCTCCCTCTGTTTGGACAATCTGGGGACTGGACACCAAGTGGGGTGCGGAGAGTGGGAGATGTGGAGATGCTCCCCAAAGATGCCTGAGGCTGCTCACTAGAATCCAGGGGTCAGGGAGAGGGGGACACCTCCTGGTCCCCCGAGCCCCCGACTCGGTGCACTGACCCGGGGCCACTTCCCTGCCTCCTGTCCCCAGGCTTTGCCTTCCCGGATTGGGCCTACAAGCCGGAGTCGTCCCCTGGCTCCAGGCAGATCCAGCTGTGGCACTTTATCCTGGAGCTGCTGCAGAAAGAGGAGTACCAGGGTGTCATCGCCTGGCAAGGGGACTATGGGGAGTTCGTCATCAAGGACCCCGACGAGGTGGCTCGGCTCTGGGGCATCCGGAAGTGCAAGCCTCACATGAATTATGACAAGCTGAGCCGGGCTCTGCGGTGAGGAGGGGCTGGGGACCTTGTCCTGCTCCCCTCACTGTCCCTCTGGGGCCCTGTCCCCTGGGGGCTTTCCCTCAACTTCCTGGGGGCAGAATCATATGGGATCCCAGCGCACAGGGCTCTGTGCCTGTAGCTACCATAAGTATCCACTTGTGAGTGAAGGACCAGAGCCCTGGACTTTGGAGCCACACAGGGCAGGATCCCAGCCCCTGCCTGGCCCTGTGACTTTGGCCTCAGTTTCCCCAAGCTGTTGTGTTCTGTGCTGGGCGCCAAGCAAGTGTTGGGGACTCTGCATCAGTGTCTTCCCTCTGCTCACAGCTACTACTACAACAAGCGGATTCTCCACAAGACCAAAGGGAAGAGGTTCACCTACAAGTTCAATTTCAGCAAAGTTGTGCTCGTCAATTACCCGTTGTTGGATGTGGCGGCCGCCACCACAGGCTCCCCTCTTCTGCTGACCCCTGGTCCCTTTGGGGGAGCCCCTGGCCCAGATGCTCCTCCCCTCACCCCCGAGGTGAGTTTGGATCTTGGGGTTCCCAAGCCCTGAACCTCCTGGGGAGGGGGCAGCCTGTCTGAGCGGTACCTATTCCCTCACCTCCCTCTCTAGACCCTGCAGACCCTGTTCTCTGCTCCACGCCTGGGAGAGCCGGGGGCCCGGGCACCCCTTTTCACCCCCGAGACAGACAAACTGCGTCTAGACAGCCCTTTCCCATTCCTGGGCTCCGGTAAGGGCCTGGCCTGGGAGTCCAGGGGTGCCCCTGGGGTGGGGGCAGGGGGTGGGCAGGCATGCTGTACGTGTGTGAGGGAAGGAGATGGGCATAGATAGAAGGGAGAGGAGCCAGGACGCAGGAAGGAGGCCCTGGGTGAGGCTGTGTGTGCGCGTGCATGTCTAGAAGTCAGAGGACATGAGCGAGGTGAAGCAGAGAGGAGGGAAGCTGGAGAAGGGGTCGGGCTGACAGCAGAGTTTTTGGGGGGCACTAAATGAATGGGAGGCAGGCAGGGAGATGGAAATGAGGGGAGCCACGTGAGGGTGGGGAGATGCTGTGCGGGAGGATGATGGGAGAAATCAGGTGGAACACGGCAGGGAGGAATGACCCGGTCTACCTGACTCCCTCTGTGCCCATCACCTTCTCCCCAGGTGCCACTGGCTATTCCAAGCCCCCTGGCCTGCTGGGGCACTTCGGCCGCGCCTTCCCTGAGCACCCCTGGAACTTCAGCCCGTACCTCACCGGCCCCTTCCCCAAGCTGCCCCCGCCTCTCTACCCACCACACTTCTACCCCAACCCCCTGGCCAGTTCTCTGGGCCACCTGCCCTCGGCAGGGGCAGGGGGCGGCCCCACCGCCACGCCCCTGCTGGCCGCCACCGGGGAGGGCCTGGGCTCCGAGCGCCCTGCAGGCCTGGCTGTGGCCCAGCGCCTGGCGCTGCCGGGGGCCGGGGGTCCAGAGGCTGCGCTGGGCGGGAAGGAGGACAGCGACTCAGAGCTGGAGATCACCGACATCAGCGGCTGCAGCTCTGACAGTGACGGCGACGAGGGCCTCCCCGCGCCCCCCAAGGCCAAGGCGGGCAAAGGCGGGGTCGGCAGCTGAGCTGCTGCGGGGAGATGGATTCTGCAGGGGCGGAGACCAGGGCGGCCGTCCGCGGGGCCTCTTCTGTGGTCTCGTCTGCCCTTGATGTCCTGCCGGAGGCTGGGCCCGGGTGCATGGCTGCCCCAGGCTTCTTCCCCAGCCCCAGATTGGGGGGTGTCACCTCCCCTCTCCAGCGAGGGGAGGGGACATGATGACCTCCAGCCTCCTCCCCAGGCTCCAGTTTGAGTGGGGGGGTCCCCACCTGACCCCCTCTCCTGAAGTGCAATATGGCGCCCAGCCTCCCCCCTGCCCACCTGCCCCTGTGCTGTGACCTGAGTGTTTGTGCGGCCTTGTCTCCCCCTTGCCGGCCCCAGTGCTGACGCCCGCCGCCCACCCCTGCCCACAGGCCCCCTGGGGACAGGGAGCTCAGAGCAATAACCCCGCCCCCAGCCCCCACCCAGGAGGGCCCCCTCCCCCCAACCCCCATCAGCCACCCCCAGAGATTTACTACAAAAATAAACGAACAGAAAGAAGTGAGATGCTGGATGTCCAGCATCATCGTGGGTGACCAAGGGGGCTTGGGGGTGGGGGCTGCGAGGGATGTGTGTGCTGGGGGGGCAGCCCTGGGGAGTCAACATTAAGACACAGAATCTGATGAACACAGAGGCGACGTGGTGGGACAGATGGAGGAAGCAATGCCAGACAGTCTTGGCGGGGAGCAGTTTCCAGACGCCATTCTGGGGCCCTTCCCCGCCCTCACACACTCAGACCTCTCCTTAGATAATATATATTAAAAAATAAACCTCCAATTCAGGGTATAAAAACAGAGCAAAGGCACTTAGGGGGTGGGGGTTGGAGGGCCTGGCCACCCCCCCACCCAGGCAATACTGAGATGGCCCAGGAATGGGGGCCAGGTGTTGCCCCCCCAGAATGAAGCCCTGAGTCCCCCAAGCAGGAGGGAGAGAAGACTGAAGCCAGTGGGAGGTGGCGGGGGGGCCGTGATCCCATCTGGCCGCCCCCAACTCCCCCAAGGCGTGGCTTGGGGCAGCCTGGCTCCCTCTCCTCAGGCCCCTGGGGCTGGAGATGCTGGGTAGTCACGGTTGGTCGTGCAGTGGTGGGTGGCCCGCTCCTTCTTGCGAAAGGCCTGGGGGCAGGGGAGAGGCAGGAGCAGAAGGGAGATGGGGGGAGAGATGGAGAGAGACAGATAGGGTGCAAGGGAGGGTGGGGAAGCAGGACAGAAGAGCCAGAGAAACAGAGATGGAGACAGGAGGCAGAGTGGGGAGATGCAGAAAGTCAAAGATAGAGGGAGAGAAATGGACGGGACTGTGCAGCTGTTAGCATCCGATGGGGCCACTTGGGCGCTTCCTCTTTGGCCTGTGCCCAGCTCCCCTGGTCCCTCACTCACCTGCCTGGGGCAGGGGGCCTCAGGTACAGCCAGACTGGGGGACGGTGTTCTCCCCAAGCTGAGACAGGAGGAGTCTCAGGCGGCAAAACTCCTCCTCCACCTCCTGGTTTTGAGGGATCATCAGTGAGAAGGGCTCCTCCACTTAGCCCCTTCCTCCCCGCTCCCACCCCCAGGCCACACCACCTCTAGCTGTTTAATGGTCTCCTCCAGGCTGAGCAGCTCCTCCCGAATTTCCTGGGGCTGTGTTGGGCTCAAGGGGCTGCCCCCTGGGACCCCATCCCCTTCGAGGGGAGGCCCTGCCCCGCTGTCTTCCTCCGAAGGCAATAGGAGCTGTTTCAGGGTCAGCACTGGACAGGGGTGAGGGGACAGACAGAGTCAGAGGTGGGGGGCGAGGACTGGGAGATGTAGCTGGGGATGGGTGTGGGCCTATGGTGGGAAGGAGCTTCTGGTTAGCAAGACCTGCGGAAGGGGCTGGGGGATGCGAGGAGGGGTGGAGGGGTATGAAGCTGGGGCCGAAGGGGAGGGCACCCGGGGAGAGGCTGAACTGAAGGTCAGGAAGGGACAGGGGCTGCAGGAGGCAAAGGGACTTGGGGCCACCAAGGATGGTGGTGCCGCCTGGGACTGTGCATGTGGTGGACTGGGTGGGCTTGCTTCCGGCGCCTGAGCACAGGCAGGTGGGAAAGCAGTGTCGGGGCAGGCGGTGGCCGCCCTGCGTGGATGGGGCTGAGCTACCTTTCTGAAGGGCCTTGGCAGCGAGCTGGCCCTCGAGGCCTTGTCTGCAGAAGGGCAGGAGGGAGTTGAAGAGTCTCTCCATCCGGCCTGGGTCGGGGAGCGGAGAGGGGGCTCAGACCCTGCCAGGCTTCCTGTGGAGCTCCCCCACCCCCATTCATTGTCCCTCTATCAAGGCTCACCATCCGCTGGGGGCATCTCTCGGCTGCCATTGCCGTTTTCAGAGCTGCTAAGCAGGGGTTCACGGGTGCTGGGGGGAGCAAGTGCCGGGTGACCCCACTGCCCTGGCCCTGGTGGGCAGCAGGGGCAGGGAGACAGGGAGCTGGAGGTGGGGAAGGCAGGGAGGTCCGGAGATAGAGACAGAGGTCGAATTTGGGAGACAGGGAGACAGACAGGCTTGGCCAGTGGAAGACAGAGAGGCCTGGATTGGAGACAGATGGGCCGTGGTGGGGTGGGTGCACACGTGCACACACCTTCACATGCACGCACACAGACACACATGTGCACATGCACGCACATGGAGGCTGGGCTGGAGCTTGGGTTCTGGGGACACACGGGGAGGCCGCTCCTTGACCTCTAGTTCCCTTTCCTGGCCCTCTCACCTGCTGGGGCCAGGCCGGTGTTTGGGTCGGGAGGTGCGGGCGGGGACCTTCAGGCATCCAGCGGTCTCGGTGATGAGGGTACACCAGCTGAGGAGACAGGCCAGCCCCCTGGGCTGTCAGAGCCCCCAAACCCTGGGCCAGAACATTCCTCCCCTCCCTGTCCCCAGAGGCCTTGGGGCCTGGGTCTCCTCCTTTTCCTCCTCCACCCGCTCCAGGAACCCAGACCCGCTCACATCCTCCGCTCAGACACCGTCTGTGCCACCAGCTCGTATATCTGGGCCTCCTGGTCCCAGGTAAAAATGACATAGAAGGCTTTGTGATCTGCAGGGGAGGGAAAAGCGAGGCTCAAAGCCAGGGTTACCCCAACGTGCCCCTGGGGAAGTCCCCCATGACCTTAGGGCTCCCAGGACTCAACTCATCCACTCTGTCCCCCCTCTGGAGCCCCCCCTCATCTAATCAGGAATTAAGTCCCCTGTCTGCTCTACCTACAAGACTTCCAGGACCACTCCCACCATCATGGCCCCACCAGGTTTCAATTCCCGCTCCCTATAGCCCTCAAGAGGCAGCCAGGGCATTTTTTCAAAACACTGCTTAGAACTGGCAGCTCTTCTATGCAAACACCTGGGGGCAGTTTCCCATTTAACTTAATAAAATCCACAAGCCAGCCTGGCACCCTGGCCATGTCCTGTCCAGAGTCCCCGCTCCCAGCCTCAGCCTCAGGGCTGCCAGCCACCCACCTCCATCCCTCCCCCGCCCCCACTGCCCCTGGGAGCAGAGCATGCGCGCCCAGCTCTTCGGAGGGTTCCTCTGCCATCCTGGGGACGGCCGTGCCCGGGGCCTCACCGGTGGCGACCTCGCGGGTCATGGCGGAGGTGAGCCGCAGCACTGGCCGCAGCATGGTCTTGCCATCGGGCGTGGGCGTCAGCGTCCGGCTGTGCGACTTAAGCAAGAGCCGCTCGTCCTGGCGCTGAAGCAGCAGCAGCAGGTCATCCAGCAGCAGCACATGGACCTCTGCGGGTTGGGGGGCAGGGCTCAGCACCCCCACCTGTCAGGCGCCCCCCAGCCCCGCCCTGCTCGCAGGCTGTGCTGGCGCTCACCCACAGCCTTGTCCTTCGTCACCCGCCACGTCAGTGGGCCCTCGTAGATCAACCTCTTCCTGGTGATGTCTAGGTTCTGGAGGCAGGAGGGAAGGGGTGATGGCCGGTGAAGGTGATGGTGGGGTGGGGGAAGGTGGGGATGACCACGGGGGGTCAGTCAGGTCAGCTCATTCCCCGCTGGGAGATAAGGGGGGTGGGGTCAGAGCTGAGGGGCCCCTCTTGCTTCCTGGGTAAGCTATCAGGGAATGCTGAGCGTGGGCAGAGAGGAGGGGAGGGGAGCGGGGAGGGCACCTTGAACTCGCTCAGCATGGGGTCGTTGCTCTGCCGCAGGTGGGTCAAATCCAGACGCCTCTGATAATCTTTGAGCCGCTAGGGGCAGGGAAGGGAGGGTCACTGGCTTCCACGGATGCCTGCACACACACACCCCACCGCCCTGGCCCCGGGCCCTGTCTGGCTCACCAGCAGGTCCTCCATGTCCCGCACGGCAAGGTTGACGTGTTGCAGAATTTCCCGGCAGCACTCGGCCGCCCGCTCCACTTTCTCCCGTTCCACCGGTTCTTCTGTGGGCAAAGACCGGGCCAGGGGTGAACCCCAACCCTGGAAGCTCCGGGTCCCAAGGCCAAAGCTGGAGGCCAGAAAGACAGGGTCCGGCAGGATGGGGCGGGGCCGCTTTCTCTACCTGTGTTCTGCCCGATGCTCTGCAGAAGCAGTGGGTACTTGGTCAGACGCTGCATCTCCGTGGGGATCATGTCCTTAAGCTGCAGCCGGCGGCACCGGGGCCGGCTCTCGGCATCCTGCAGGAACAGCAGCGCTGAGACACCAGGACGCCGGCCCCCCTCCCCGGGGACCCTGGGGCCCAGACCACCTCCCATCCCACCTCACCTGCACAAAGGTACAGAACCGGGGCTCCTTGCGCTGTTTGGCTTTGAGCTGCTCTAAGGCGAACGACTGGTGGCTACAGAAGCGGGAGGAGATTTTCTGGAACCACGAGCCCTCGGCACCATCAAACTACAGGGAGAGGCAGGCCAAGAAGGGTGTCTCAGGTGGGATGGAGGACATGGCTAGAGGCCCAGACCCCTGGGGCTTGGATGTGGGTAAGGTTGAGACCCTGGGCCTGGGTTCCAGGTCCCCAGCCAGGAGGAGGGGGTGGGGCGGAGTGATGGAGTGGAGGGGCGGGGCGATGGGGTGGATGGGCGGGGCGATGGGGTGGATGGGCGGGGCAGTGGAGGGGAGGGGAGGGGCAAGTGGGCGGTGCCTGGGCTGGGCTCTCTCACCCGGGCCAGCAGCACATCTCCGATCTCCTCGATGAGGTAGCCACTGTCCTGCCTCCGCTTCATCAGGCAATCAAGGAATAGGGCTGTAGGGAGCAGACAGGAAAGGCGGTGCTCTGTCAGGGTCCTCGAGATTGGATGCAGAGCTGGTCTGGTGCTGGGGGGTGGGGGGGTTGGACTGCAGGTGGGTGTGTCGGATCCTTGGGGCTGGTGACCGCCCCCCGCCCCCGACTCCCTGCCCCATGCCTGTTGATGATGTGTCCCTAGGAGGTGAGCTCTGGGGATCTGGGGTGTGGCCCTCCCCAGTGCTAGACCAGAGGCTACCCGGGGTCAACAGCAAGGCAACGGAACAGAGAGCTGGCAGGTGGGACAATGGGAGGGCCACAGCCCCGCACTCACAATGCACCTCGATGAGCTCGTCCAGGCTGGGGAAGATGTTCTGGAGCTCCTCCTGGGAGTAGAAGCCCCCGTCCGCCATGGGCTGGTAGAAGACGTCGTGGAGCACGCGGAGCATGCGCACATGGGCAGCCTCCGTCACCAGGAGCTCTGCGGGAACAGTGGACAGAATGAACTGTTGGGGTTGGCGAGCATGCAGACTCTGGGGGTGTAGGGGGGCCCTCTCAGAGGCAGGCTGGGGAGGGGATGGCATAAGGATGACTCTGGGTGGAGCCATTCGCCCCTGAAATAGCTTCTGAGAATTCCTCCACCCCACTGCCTTTCTCATATGGCGGTTGCAGCCAGCCAAGGGGACCAGTAGTCCCAGTTTGCCCCATACCATGGGTTTCCCAGGACATGAGATTTTCAGCGCTAACTAGGTCGTGTGGGCATGCACGCTCAGTCATGTCTGACTCTCTGTGACCCCATGGACTGTAGCCCACAAGGCTCCTCCACCCATGGGATTTCCCAGGCAAGAATATTGGAGCAGGTTGCCATTTCCTCCTCCAGGGGATTTTCCCAACCCAAGAATCGAACCCATGTCTCCGGCATCTTCTGCACTGGCAGGCAGATTATTTACCAACTGCACCACCTGGGAAGTCCCAAAACCAGGACAGTCCCAGGCAAATTGGGGACAAGCTGGTTGCCTCACTGCATGCAGCTGCGTTTCAAGTCTAACCATCCAGCAAGTTTCTCAGGCTGTTTCTGGCACAATGACTCTGACAGGTTGATGGCCTGGGATCCCGGGGCCTCCAGGGGGTGCATGCCCGAGTTCCAGTGATCCCCAAAATCCCCAGAGACTAAATGCATGATTTCATATGTTAAACATGCATATATTTCTGGTGAAAGAAACTGCCATGCTGTCCAACATGGTAGCCACTAGTCATGCCAATAACTCTAAATTTTGCTTAATTAAAATGAAATATAATGCATAATTCAGCTCTCAGTTGGGCTTTAGATGCTCAACAGCTATTATGTGGCTGGTGGTTACCATGTTGGAAAAGTACAGATATTTATTGCATGTTACCATCATTCCAGAAGGTTCTATCAGATGGCACTGGGAATGTTTTGATTATTACTCTCAGAAGGATCTGTGACCCAAAGGGCTTCTATCCACTACCCTAAAACTTCTGAATAAGAATCCTTCTCAACCATTAAATAATCTGTAAGTTAACTTCCAAATGAGCTTCCCAAAACACTCTATACATCTGGCAAACCTCCCTCAACACAGACACAATTTTAAATCACAGGGAAAAATTAAGACAAAAATGTTATCTCTCAGCTCAGAAGCAAGCATTGCTAATAATATATTATCTTCCCAAACTTTTCTGGGTGGGAATCTTTTTCTCCCGAGTGCTTAAGATCATAGTCGTCACAGCAGTCACGGCTGAATGCTCTGACCCGGGACCCGTCACCGTGCTCAATGCACGGATCATCTCATCTTCATCTCTGCGGAGCTTTTAAGGGAGGAGTTATCACTGCCCACATTTCACAAACAAGGAGACAAAGGCTTATGCCTGAAACGCAACTTTTATAGACCGTTTCTGGCTGTTCACATCAACACTGTCCCGCACTACAAAAAATTATTTAGAGAGGATTTCCCTGGTGGCCCAGTGGTTAGGATTCTGTGCTTCCACTGCAAGGAGAGAGTGTGGGTTCAATCCCTGGTCAGGGAACTAAGATCCCACATGCCGGGCAGCATGGTCAAAACAAAAAATCATTCCTTGGAAATGGCGGCATGGTCAAAACAGAAAATCATTCCTTGGAAATGTCACGTCCAGCAGCTGCCTTCCCATTCGTTCCCTGGGATGTTCTAATTTGGCGAACAAACGGCCCTCTGAGGGAACTGGGCGGCCTTCAAGCTCTGGTGTAAGCAACACCAAGATGGCCATCCCCCTGCATCTGTCTTTGCCAGAGGTGGGCTGTGTCCTCGGCCTCAGTGGGCTGAAGGGGGTGGCACTCACCGCTGATGACCTCCTGCCGCTTCACCTGGCTCTTGGGCAGGCTGTGCAGAATTTCCTGGGGGACAAGCTCTCGCCAGCCAGGCGGCTCCTCCGGTTCCAGCTCCAGTCCTGAGCGGCCCGGCTCTCCCTCGTCTCCAGGCTCCGGGCTGTGGGACAGAGGCCTCATCAGGTCCCTGGCTCAGGGCATCCCACGAAAGAGCCTTTGACTCCTTCCACGCCCATCCCCTAGGGCGGCCCAAGCTGCGGACGGGCCCCCAGATCTCTGGAAAGCAGCCGCTCACCCCTCTCCTGTGACCACTGGAGGCCCACAGTGACCTCAGCATCTGATATCCCCCACCCCGGCCTCCCTGACTCTCCAGGCTGCCTTGGTGGATGGAAGGGGGGCAGTGACGTACGTGGCTCGTCGGGTAGGGCCAAGCACGGCCGTGGCGGAGCTGGGGTCCATGTCCACGTCGCTCCGGGAGCGGCCCCCACCCCGGCCCTTAGCCCCGAGGCTACCCCGGGAAGGCCGGCGGCGGTCACTCACCCGCAGGCTCTCTGAGCGCCCCAGACGCCCTGACAGCCTGGACCCCGAGGCCAAGGACAGAGTCAGGCCCGGACAGAGACAGGGAGAGACGGGGGGAGACCAGGACAGGGAGAGACGGGGGGAGACCAGGACAGGGATAGACCAGCACAGGGAAAGACAGGGAGAGACCAGGACAGGGAGAGATGGGGAGAGACCAGCACAGGGAGAGACGGGGGAGACCAGCACAGGGCAGACGGGGAGAGACCAGCACAGGGAGAGACGGGGAGACCAGGACAGGGAGAGACGGGGAAGACCAGGACAGGGATCAAACATGCAACAGAAGAGAGGAGAGAGTCAGAAGGACCAGTGTAACTTTGGGGTGCAGGGGCAGTGGGGGGTGGTCAGAAGGGATATTGAAACTGCTTGGGGAGGGGTCAGGGACGGGGAACCCAGTAGGGAGCGAAGGACTGCCCCCTCCCTTCCCTGAGGCAGGGGGATGGGGGCAGAGCCAGGAGGCAAGGGGGGAGGGGGTTTCAATACTTAGCTCTTCGGCTGGGAGGGTGGTGTCCCCACCCACCTCTCACAGGGATGTAGGGGAAGGGGTGGCCCCTGGGGGGAGGGGGAGGGGCTGGGAGAAATGGGGGAGGGGCTAGCCCTCCCCCTACCCAGGGCCCAGGCACCCACCTCTTCCACTTTCTGGGGAGAGAGGGGGACAGGGTCAGAGGTGGACCCAGAGGGAACCCGACTCACCTCCCCGACCCACCACAGGGTCCCCAAAGCAGCAGCACGAGGACTGGCAGGGGGCAGAGCCTGCCCCCCAACTGTGAGGGGGACAGGGCCCCCGGGCATGGAGCACAGAGGGCTGGGGGGAGGCAGGGAGAGGGCGCTGGGAGGCAGGAGCAAGGAGGCTGGGCTGGAGGCTTAAGAATGGGTGGGGGGGATGGACGGAAGATGGGGTGGTGGTGGGGCAGAGGGAGAGGGGCCAGGAAGAGCTGAGAGGGGGTAAAGTGGAAGACGAGGAAGGAAGAGGAAAGGAGAGAAAGAGGCAGCAAGGGGAGAGGAGGGGGAAAAAGTCAGTGAAAAAGGAAGGAGAGGAAGAAGAGAAGGAGAAAGGGAGGAAGAAGGAATGGAGAGAGAGATGAGGAAAGACAGTGTGGAGGAAGAAGGGAGAGGAGGCGCAGAGGCAGGAGCAGGGCAGAGTGGAGTCGGCTCGGCTGCGGATGGGCAGGCGCAAGTGGCAGCACGACCCCCAACACGCACCCCCGGCCCAGCCCGCGCCCAGCCCCGGGCACCTCTCTGTGTCGGCAGCCTCCTCCGTGGTCTCCAGCAGCACTGGGGCGTCCAGGCTGGCTGGGCCCTGCGGGGGCAGGTCCCCCACCTCCAGGAGGGCGTCAACACCTGTGGGGACAATGTTGAGGGGGGAAGCAAGGCTGTCTGGAAGGCCCCTGCGGTGGTGAGACCCACACCCCCCTACACCCTGGGGGCCTCCACTCCTCGAGCCATCCACTGCCTGGCCGGCACCACGTGGCTGCTCTGTATTTTAGTGGGGGACAGACAGATGGAAGCTGGTAAAGAATCTGCCCGCAATGCGGGAGACCTGGAATCGATCCCTGGGCTGGGAAGGCCCCCTGGAGAAGGGAAAGGCTATCCACTCCAGTATTCTGGCCTGGAGAATTCCCTGGACGTATAGTCCATGGGGTCGCAGAGTCGGACACGACTGAGCGACTAAGCACACACACAGACAGATGCAAAGAGCCCTGAAAACATGGGCGGCCAGGGCCCAGTGGGTGAAGATGTCGCAGAACTGGGGTGCTAGTCTCCCACTCGGAGAGGAGACTGGATGCCTCCACATCCATTCTCCCAGCACTCCACTGGGACTTGTGGGAAGAGAATGTATCCCATTTAGAGGGGAGGAGGCTGAGGTTCAGAGAGAGGACGGGCTTCTAAGATCTGACACAAGTAAACGGCAGAACCAGGCTTTGAACCCAGGCCCTGGCCAAGTGGCCGTCTGCAGGGAGGTCATACAAGGAGTGGGAGACATTTCCAAGGAGCAGCCAGGTTCACCATCTAAGGGGGCTGGTCCGCCATGGACTTAGAGAGGGTTCTGGGAAATGAAACCATGGGGGCTGTGGGAAATGTAGTCCACGGAGGTGGGGAAATCCATCACCAGGACAGAGGTCAGAGCTTAGGAGGAAAGCTGTGGAAAGGGTAAACCAGGGGAAGGAAGTGGTTATCAGTAACACTGGTGACAAGGAGCAGGGAGGGCGGAGGACCAAGGGGCTGTTTTGCTGTGGGGTCCAGGAAACTCACCTGGCTCCCGGTCAGGGCTGTCCCCAGGCAGAGGGTGCGGAGAAACTCCAGGGGTGTCCTGCCCAGGGCCTCCGAGATTTCGGTCCCGGGAAGGCCCCCCCTGACCTCCCTTACGTTCTGTAAGGCCCGGCTTCTCAGCTGGAGACGTATCAGGGAAGAAAACGGAGTATGAGTGAAGCGACTCAAACCCACAAGGGCCGGGGGATCTAAGAGGCTGCTCTGCTCAGTCCTCCCCGTGGCCCAGGAGACCCCTCCTCCACCCTCGGACTCAGGAGTCCCAGCCCCTTGCCCCTCCTCCCCTCAGACCTTGTGGGTCCCCCCACCTCCCCTCTTAGGTCCCCAGGATGGATGCTGCTCTAGGTTCAGGACCATTACCATCAACCTCGACCTTCGGGTGTCGAAAATCTGGGGGTGAAACGAGAGACGGGATCGTGAGGTGGGGGCAACACAGGGAAGTCAGGGCAGGGCCAAGGCCGGGCACCTCACCCTGGGGCTCTCCCCGGTTCCAGCGGGCGGCATCCAGGAAGCTGCTCAGGCCTTTCTTGGTCTTGGTCGGTTCATCTGACCGCCGGTTCCCTATCATCTGGGGAAGGGGTGGGGGGAAGGGGAGCTGGGCATTTCTGGACCAATGTCGACAGAGGGCTCAAACCTCAGGGGCACAGAGGCTTCCCAGGGGCGCGTGGTGGGGAAGGCCTTCTCTGGGGAGGAGAAGGCCAGGTTTGGGCGCTCAGGGAAGCACCTTTTTCCGAAAGAAGTTCCGCCCGGACTTCTTGTCCCCGCTCTTGGTCCGCACCCCAAGGTGCCGCATGTACAGGCTGATGGCGTTGACCACGGCAGCACTGTGGGGAGGGGATGGTGAGGGTGCATGGACAGACACTCAGGCTCCCAAGGGCGCAGGGACCCCGCCGCCTCTACAGCTTCCCCTTCGTCCGCTTCCCGCCCCGCCCCACAACCACTTCCTGCTGAGCATCTGAGGAAAGGGAGAGAGAGGAGGTTCTAGGGAACAGAGACAGGCGTGCAGCTCAACGCCCAGGCCCCCAGGTAGACCCCGCCTTCCCTTGGGCCCATGACACCAAACTCCCCACAGGCCTCTTTGTTTCCATCACCTCCTCTCCTCATCATTAGAGGTGGTGTGCCTGTAAGAAGAAGAAAGAAGTCTGTGACCAATGTGCTAAGCTTGGGGTCCCTGACTACCCAGCACAATAGGTCACTGTCCCCTTCAAAGCGGGGATGGGGGGGCACTCTGCTGAAGCATCTGGGACGGACAACTGCTGGAGGAGAGACCCTCACTCGGGGTGGTGGGAGTTGCAAGGGCAGGGCCCAAAGCACAGGACTGAATGCAAGACCACGGACAGGACCTGGAACTGGGAGGGACCCCTAAGCTGGGAAGGGAAGATGCAAAACCAGATGGGTGAAAATGTGAAGGCTTCCCAGGTGGCGCCAGTGGTAAAGAGCCTGCCTGGCAATGCAGACAGACGTTAAGAGACACAGGTTTGATCCCTGGGTTAGGAAGAGCCCCTGGAGGAGGGCAAGGCAACCCACTCCAGTATTTTTGCCTGGAGAATCCCATGGACAAGAGAAGCCTGACGGGCTACAGTCCATGGGGTCACAAAGAATTGGACATGACTGAAACGTGCACACAAGGGCCCCACAAGTCAGGAGAGGAAACCAAATGCGTGGAAATGACCCCTGAAGCTGCAGAGGGAGTCCAGAAGTGGATGGGACGAGGACGGGATAGCAGAGGGTGCCCCCTGGGCTAAGGAGAGACCTGCCCCACTCACTGCATCTCCTCCAGGTGGGTCAGTTGCCGCTCAGCCAGGTGCCGCTCCCGGGCCTCGTAGCTGGTACGGTCCCGCGCCACCCAGGCCCCCAGCTGGACCAGCTCCTGCTCCCAGGGTGTCATGCCCATGAGCTTCTTGGAGCGGAAGTCCTCCAGCTGCCGGAGCACGGCTACCTGTTGGCTCTGTACCACATCCTGGACGAACTGCCGCTGGAGGTCCTCAGGGAAGAGGTCAGGCCGCGTGCGGTCTGCAGGGACAACGGGGCCCGGGCTGGGGGCTAGTTCCCTGGGCCGTGAGTCCACCCCTAGCCCTGTCCACACTTGGACTCTGACAGCCATGTTTCCTTGGGCTGGGGTGGCCATGAGACAGGAAGGCATCTCTGCTGTCCAGGGACCGTGGTGAGAGCGTGGCCTCCCACCCCAGGGGGGCCCCTGGTCCCTGCTAGAGACCTCTCCCTCACCCCAAAGTCCCCTTCCCTTTTGTCTTCTTACCAAGTTCAAAGGCCACGGCGGGAGGGGACCACCACTCGCAGAATCTGCTCAGGAGAGAGAATGGAGTGAAGGGGAGGACGCAGCGGTGGAGGGGCAGCCGTGACGGGATGAAGGGATGGTAGCCCAGGTGGCACGTGAGAATGATGCTCGGACAGGAGGAGCAGTAGATGGAGAGCCAGGCTGGCATGAGGTCTCTCACCGGGCGGCCCAGGCCTCCCTTCATGCTGCCCTCAGCAGGGTGGAGGTTGGGAGGAGTAGGGTGGCTGCCCAGGGGGTTGGGGATGGGGCCCCCTTGAAGGTGTCTCTCACCGAGTGCTTATCCAGGAAGCTGTGGTAGAAGTCGACGAAGGCTTTCTTGAACTCCTTGGGGCCCAGGGAGCCCAGCATGTCCGCATGCAGGCAGCAGAGCTGGGGGACACAGAGCGTGATCCATCCTCTTCCCGCCCCACCCAAACTGCACTGCCCCTTGGAAAGCCTCGGGGTGCAAACCCTCTGGGAAGTGCTCCCCGATGTCCCCATCCCCACACCTGACTCCCTCACAGCTGCCCGGGGCCACTGCACCATTCCCTTAATTTTCTCTCCTGTGAAATGGTTCTTTGGTCTGTCTTCTCTCTGCTGCTGCTGTTACACCGCCCCCAGCTATACTAAGAGGGCTCAGTGCGTCCCAACACTGTCCAAACCCTCTACCTGCATTAATCTGTTCAACCATGGGGAGGACCATCATTATCCCGTGTTGCAAATGAGAAAACAGTTAGTAAGTGACAAAGTTGGGATTGGATTTCTGGCAGTTTGTCTCTGCGACTCTCCAATGCAAAGCAATACTGTTACTCAAGTGTGGGGGTGTGTGTGTGTGTTTGTGTGTGTTTGTGTGTGTGGCAGCCAGGAGGTTCTGATTCATCGGTGTCTCAGGGCCTAGTGCACAGTGGGGCTAATCACATAAACAGAAGGTCGAGTGACGCTCACTCACTCATTCATTCATCAAGCATTCCCTGAGGTTGCCTGTGGAGGAGCCCTCTGCTGGGGGACATGGGCAATGCTGTGGGGCCTCCAACCTGTCCTGGCTCCTGGCAGACTCTCATCAGGTAAGGGACATGGTCTCAGTCGGCTAAGGACTCGCCCCAGTAATCTATGCCTGCCCCCTCCCCATCCCCCCCAATGAATAAAAACTCCATCTGAAGCTAACAGGAAGCAGCCCAGGTGACTACAACCATCTCCCGGCCGCTCCACCAGTCAATGAGGCGAGAGAACAACATGAGGACAAATCTCAAAACGCCAAAGGCCATCTGGGTCACATTAGTCACACCCCGGCCCTGGCGAGGCCTCAGTTTCCACATCTGGAAAGGGACACAGCAACCAGCACAATCCCTGGGCTAAGTTCCAGGAGCTCAAGTTCCAGAAACACTTGGGCTCAGCAGCGGGACTCCCCTGCCCAGAGGGCCAGTGCCTCAGGCATTGGGGGAGGCTGGTGGGGAGAGCACTTTTCTGGCAATTTCCTGATTTCCTGTTTCTAAACCTTTGGTGTCAGTCAATACAGCCCTCTCTCTGCCACCCTCAGGCATCCCTTTCTGCCCCTTCCATCGGTCTCCTTGTTTTCTGGAGGGGGCTTCCCTGGTGGTTCCAGATGGTGAAGAATCTGCCTGTTTTGTGAGAGACCTGTGTTTGATCCCTGGGTTGGGAAGATCCCCTGGAGAAGGGAATGGCTATCCCTGCCAGTATTCTTGCCTAGAGAATTCCACAGACAGAGGAGCCTAGTGGGCTATAGTCTATGGGGTTGCAGAGTTAGACACGATCAAGCAACCAACACTATGACCCACGTCCAGTACAGAGCAGTGCTCTGGTCTAAGCCCAACTCCCGGCTTATGCTGGGCTGTGTGGAGTCCTCATGGGACAGGACCCCAATCCACAGAGCCCTCTCCAGCCAGCACTGAGCCTTCTTCCTCCCTAAGCCACCTGCTGGGTTCTCTAGACTCTGCAGGCATCTCCCAGATAGTATGGCTCTGCATCCACACCTCCCCAGAATTTTCTGCCTGATACAAGTTTCCTGTAGCATCCACTATGTCCTCTGTGCCTCGTGGGCTGCTTGTAGCAGTCTCCTTGTTTCTGGACCAGGGCCTGCTGTGCTGCCTAGGCCCGAAAAGGCTACTGGCTTTCTCCCAACCACCCGCCCTGAAGCACTGACTGGAGGCACCTGCAGAGCACTTAAGATTCTGGGGCTGAGGGCGCTGTCACGGGCGGGTGATGCTGCCATGGGCATGGGAGAGCAGCCAGGGCATGGTTTTTCTCCAGGTTGCTGGACTCTGCGTTGCTCGCGAAACTGCACCCTGCTTTGCTCAGAAGTTTACACTAGCAGCTGCAGCCTTGTCTGGGCCCCATGGCTAGCTTCCTGGCTCTCAAGCTATGTGCTCTGGGTCTCTTTCCCAGACCCTCCTGACATCCTCACAGGCCTAAAGCACTGAACACTGCGGCAGGTCCCAACCCCGCCCCGTGCCTCCCCGGCCCCGCCCCCGTGCCTCCCCGGCCCCGCCCTCACCAGGGGTCCCGGCTCAAACTGCATGGCCACGTGCTGCAGGAGGGCCATGAGGTGGGCCGGGCGCCGCTTCACCTGATCCAGGTTCTGGAACTGGTTGTTTTGTTCCTCGGGGTTCTGAGGGGCAGGGATGGGAGTGAGACAGAGGCGGGCAGAGGAGGGGCTTGGGGCTTGATCCCCACCCCTCTTCCCCCGCAATTCCCCCAAAGGATCCAGGCTGGGGGTGGGGGTGCTGATGATGCCACTGCTGGGATGGTGGCCAGTCAGGGGGTGGGGAGGATGGATGAGACTTCATGTTCTAACGGTGGGTGGTGAGGAGAGAAAGCAGGAGATGGAACTAGGATCTGAGCTGTCATTACGGGGAGTGGGCAGTGATAAAAACTGCGATCAGAGTAAACCGGCTGACAGCTTGTGCTGTAATATCAAAAGGAGGCACTGAGGATGGGGTGAGGGGATAAGGAAGGCAGTATTAGATAGATGAAAGAGATATGGGGGCTTCCTTGGTGGTCCAGTGGTTAAGAATCTGCCTTGCAATGCAAGGGATGCCAGTTCGATCCCTGGTCTGGGACGACCCCACATGCTGCAGAGCCATTAAGCCCAGGCGCCTCAACTACTGAGCCCACGTGCAGCAACTACTGAAGCCCTCATGCGCCTAGAGCCTGTGCTCTGCAACAGGAGAGAAGCCACCGCAGTTGAGAAGCCCACGCACAGCAACAAAGAGAAGCCCCCCCACCCGCCCCCGCTCGCCACAATTAGAGAAAGCCCGAGCTCAGCAATGAAGACCCAGCACAACCAAAAAATAAACTAAATACATCTTTAAAAAGAGAGAGAGAGATGGGCAGAGACAGAAGGCTGAATGACAGCATCAGAGGATGGACAACAGGGTATAAGCCGGTGCGGACGCTGAGCATGGGGCTTGAGGGCTGGGGCCCCGGGGAGCCTGAGACAGAGGCTTTTCCAGCCCGCCTCCCTCTCACCGTCTTCAACTCAATCTCAAAATCCTCGTCCTCTGCCCCGATGATGCTGACGGGCACCAGACCGGGTCGGGGGGGCCCTGGGGCCTGTGGAAGGGGAGGGATGGCTTCAGCCCACATTGCTCTCAGCCGCACAGCGCCCCCCACCCAACTCCCTCACTCCTTGGCCCTCTCCACTCACCGCCCCTCGGGCGACGTCTTCTGCCTCCATGGGTACTGCCGGGCTGGGGGAAGAGGAGGGGCCGCGGTTAGAGGGGTGGGAGGCGGGGAGAGCAGGGCGGTTACTCACAGATTCCTGGCCCAGGTGCGAAGGTGAGTAAACAGCCTCCTCTCCCCTCCATCCCGGCCTCCAGAGCTCAATGGGGCCTCTGTGTGGCGACAAAGAGCCCTTTAGAGGCCAGCCAGGGCGGGGAGCCCGAGGACAGGGAGCCGCGTGTTGGGGGAAGCTGGAGGCCAGGAGCCTGGGTCCATGAGAGAGCTGTGGCCCAAGAGCCTGCGATTTGGGGTCCCCTGATGAAGGAAGGGCCTGGGGGCTCTTGGATCTAAGTAAGGGAGGAGGGGTTGTGGAGTTGGGTTCTAGGGGGCAGGGCTTGCAGGCCAACAGAGTTGGAAAAGTTAGAGGGGAGCTGGGAGGGAGATAACTGGGGTGTGGGGGCTTGCCTCTGACCTGCGACAAGCTTAGGGCAGGATGTTGCCTCTGAACCCACCGGCCCCACTTCCTGTGACAGGAAATCACAATAGCAAATCCCCCAACCCCCAGCTCTCTCCACAGAAGAAAACAAAACTGCGAACCCTCCTCCTTCAGGGACCAAGAGGCCTCGAAGCCACTTCTCTCCCTCGGGGCCCTGGCATCTTTCCGGCTCCTATCCCAGAAAGTAAGGCACGGCAGTCAGATAGCTCATCCTCCCAGGTGCCTCTATCTCCCTCACCCCACACCCACCTGTCCCGTCTGTCTGTCTGCCAGCTTGCCTCTCCCCAGCTGCCGCTCCCTGGCTGTCTCTCCCTTGAGTCTGCCTCCTGTCTTTTGCCTCTTTCCTCTCTGATTCTTCATTTTTGCTCTCCCTTCCTTCAGACCCGGCTCATTTTTTCCCACCGGCTCTGTCTCCCCTCCCCCCACATCCGCCGAGGCCCCACCCTATCTTCTCTTGCTCCCCTCCTCGCTCTTCTCGGCCTCTGTCTCCCCACGTCTGGTTCCTGCAGCCACTGTCCCCGCACCTGTCCGTGTCGCTCGCCGTCTCGCCTCTCTCTCCCATCTCTCGCTGTCTCTCCCATCTTGTCTCCCTTAGAATCTCCACTTCTCCCTGTGTCTTCCCACCGACATCGTCGGTGTTCTTAATTAGTCTGACTAATGCCACTTGAGCCCGTGTGTCAGGCAGGAAGGAGCTGTGGGAACGGGTGGGGTGTACCACGGTGGGGGGGGGGGGGGTTCTCCCCACAGCCCAAAGCTATTTATAACCCTCGTCGCCTGAGTCCCATCCTTCTCCTCTTCCACTGGCCTCCTCCCTAGCACTCAATAAACGGCAGCCGGCCTTTTGACTCTGATCATTAAACAATAATGCCTTCTGGAGTGTCCAAGTGCCATCCTATGGGTTCACCCAAGCTGGCCTCATTTTGATTCTTTTCCATAAAGTGTGTTTGTCCAACATCCAAGCTTGGGTGACTTCAGATCTCAGCATTGTTAAATGTTCACATAAATAAAGTTGCAAACCAAGGCAGAAGAATAGTAGTAATTATTTATTATCAGAGCTGAACTTACACTGCACTTACAGTGTGCTAGGCGCTGCTCTAAGTGCTTCTCACAGAGTAACTCACTGAAGCCTCATAACCACAAGCAGCCCCATGCTATTATTACTCCCATCCGAGACAGAAAACCTTCACCAGGCCACCAGCTGCAGCTTCTGGGCTGGAAGGCATGACCATGGACACGGAGGGTCCACGCTCATCCCACTCAGGAGTGGGTGGAAAAAGTTCAACAGAGGCAGGCAGGGGTGATTCCAAAAGGGCCAGGGCAAGGACAAAGGTTTATCTGAGCAAATGCTTAGGTGCCAGGCAGGCCTCGGAACATGCACTTGATATGTATTACTTCCTTCATTCCTCATCACCACGATAGGAAATAACAGCTCACGCGTAATGTGCACTAAGTGCCATGAAGTACAGTATTATTGCTTGACAGGTATAAACTCAATCCCTTCAGTGACCCTGAGCAGTTGTCTTATTACTGCTATTATTCCCATTTTACAGAGGAGGAAACTGAGGCACAGCTTATAAGAGGCAGTGCCAGGATTCTGACCCAGGCAGGCTGGCTCCAGACTTTATGCATTTAACTCCCAGAATGTGCTGCTTTGAGAGCATGGGGAATCCGCATGCCTACCTTAGGAAACTGAAATCTCAATCAAAGCTGAGACACAGCAGTTCTCCCTATGGTGTCCGGGTACATGGACACTGTGGCCTGGGCAGGAGTTTAGACTGGACTCAGCTACTCCACAGAGGCCTGGGCTCAGAGAGGATTGGGGAGGAGGGTGGCTCCTTAAAAGATGGGTCATGAAGGAGTCCTGCAAAGTTAGAGAGTGATAGGTGGAAGCGGTCAGATGGATCTAAAGCCAACTGACAAGGCCTGCGGTCCAGCAGGAGGGTGCTGTGTGCATGGGGCTGTGGAGATGAGGGCAGGGTGGCAAGGTCCTTAACAATGGGGGTCCGAGAACAAAGTGGGCATGCGCAAGGACTACATGGGCACCTGGGTATTATGCAGGGCTCGGGGTCTACAACAGGCTTTCCTTGTGGCTTAGACCACAAAGAATCTGCCGGCAATGCGGGAGACCGGGTTCAATCCCTGGGTCAGGAAGATCCCCTGGAGAAGGGAATAGCTACCCACTCCAGTATTCTTGCCTGGAGAATTCCATGGACAGAGAAGTCTGGCGGGCTGTACAGTCCACGGGGTCGAAAAGAGTCGAACACGACTGAGTGACTCACAGTTCAGGGACTATAAGGTACACTGAGTGGATGACCCTGGTCTCCAAGAACCTCTGGGAGCCTTAAAGAAACTAAAACACAGAGTAGTCAAGGTTAGTCTTTGGAATGCCTAAGGCCCCAGATTCTGTTTGACACATGGTGGTCTACAAGGATCCTTGGCCCACAGGATCATAAGTCACACAGGATCGTTAAGTCCATAAGGGAAAGAAGCCAGTGTGTGGGACCTCTGGAGATTTAAAAGGGGTACAGAATTCTATAGGGGAGTTTGGTGGTCCCCGAGACCCACAGTCCATAGGGCCCCGGATTCTAGCAGATGCTATTGATGTATCGAAACCCTCCTTCTGTAAGGAGCTGCACATCCACGCGGGGTCGGTCATCAGGACCCCTTAGAGGGTCTATAGGACCTAGTGATCTACATGGAACGTAGCAGGTCTACACAAGCCCCAAATCATATGTAGGACGTGGCGGGTGTACACGGGCCCTAAATCCTACACGGGACTTGGCAGCGTGCATGGTCAGGGTTGCTGGGGAGGACGTGTGGAGTCAGGGTCTGACGCCCGCCGGGGGCCGCGTCCCTCACCTGCTCCAGGTCGGAGGCGAAGCACCGCAGCAGCCAGAACCGAAGCCTCTGCGCGCCGGCTCGGGCTCCCCCACCCCCGACTCGGAGTCGCTCTAGCCAGCCCGGAGTAGGCCTTTGAGTCCAGCTCCACTCCTCCCGCCAGCCGTTCTAGCCCGCTCCTGCCGGGCTCCAGCCCAGAAAACTCTACTCCTCTTTGCCGGCCGCTCTAGCTCTCCGCTGAGCCACGCAGGCCAGATAGGGCCGCTCTGGCCTGTCTAGGCGGGCTGGCGTTTCCGTATATCGACTGCCCCCGTCAGTCTCCTGGACCCCGCCCCCTGCCCCCCGCCCCCCGGCTGGGGGCGGGGATAGTTCCAGCCCCCAGATCAGTGTTCGTTCAATCCGAGATCACGGAGTCGCCCCGACCCCTAGCCGACCCCCCAGACTGGGGTCCCCGTCCTATCTCGCCGCCCTAACGTGGGACCGTTTGAATTCCCAAAGCCTATACATTAATTCTCCCTGCAGTGCCCCCGCCCCAGACACCCCCGCACACTTTCTGCTGGGGCTGCAAAACAAAATCCTGGATTTTGCAAACAAAATCCTGCAAAACAAAATCCTTTCCATCTAACATGCAGAAAAAGTAAATACCTCTCTCCGGGCCTCAGTCTTCCCATCTGTACAATGGGGAACGATCTCCAGTTTTTGTCCCCTACAACCTATTTCCCAGGGTATAATTCCTGACTCAACCCAGAAAAAGACCTTTCCAAAAAATGCTTTCAAACGCGTTCTGCAACTTTCAGCTTCAAGACAGCCTATGGCCTATTGCCACTTTTCCTTTTGAGTGGCTCTGAAGTATGCAGGCTTGGAGGACGGCGCTTGGCTGAAAGCACCTTTGAGTTCAAATCCCAACTCCACTCAGTCTCACGATGTGCGTGCCCTGGGACGAGTTGGTTTTACTCCCTGGGTCTCAGTTTCCCCACCCGTGCAATGGAAGTGATCATCCGTCCTCCGCCGGACCGTTGGGAAGCTTTGACCCCGGGCTTGCTGCCCTCATCTCACCTCCCGGGCCCTCAGCAAGTATTACTTCTCCTCTCTTTGTCCCCTTTGACAGATGGAAAAACTGAGGCCCAGGGATGGGCGGCTGCTGGCTCAGCCGGGCCGGTAGGAGGCCCCTCCACGGCCAGCAGCGCCCAGCCCCCTCCTTCCCCTCCTCCCCACTTCCCCTAGCAGCCGAGGGGAGGGAGGCCGGGCGGGGCCAGGGACGGTGTACCTGGTGTCCGCGCGGGGTGGTGACCGGCGGGGCGCCCGAGGTCGGGCTCGGCGATCCCGGGCCCGGTGTCCCGGCTCCCGCTTCCTGGCTCTGGCGGGGCAGGAAGTTGGGGCGTTTTTCCGGAGGCCCCAGCCCCGCCGCCCCTCCTTGCTTCCTGCCCGCGCCCCGCGCCCGCCCGGCACCTCCGCTTCCTTCCCCTTCTCGCCGCCGGCCCCGCCCTCCTTTCCCCGCTCCGCCCTGGACCTGCGGGCATCGGCCCCACCCGGACCCCGCCCAGCTTTTCGCGGCTTTGTCAGTCTGTCCCTCCGCTGGGCGGGGGCACCACATTTCTCAGATCTGCCTGACATCGGCCATCACCTCCCTGGCGAGGCTGGGGGCCCTGCGTCCGTCTCCACCTGCGTGTCGCCTCTCCTTCTCTGAGTCTGTGTGTCTCTTGGTCTCTGTTTTTGCTTCTGTGTGTTTCTGTCCGTGTTCCTCTCTTTGCCTCTGTCTCTGACTCTCTTGCTCCGTTGAGGTCTTTCCCTCTTGCTCCCGGGCCTCTGCTTCTCCCTCCTGTCTTTTCAACTCTTTGTCACTTTCTGTCTCAGAGGCTTCTCTCCCCATCGCTGGGTCTGGATCTTTCTGCATCACCATCAGTCATTTCCCCATCTGTTGCTTTTCCTAGAGTCTCAGGGGTCAGCCTCTCCATGTCCATTTTCAATGGACCCTTCTTGCCTTTTGTCTCGTCCTGGCATCTGTCTCTGATGCCCTGTCTCCCCGGTGTCTTTCAGTTCACTCTATCTCTCCATCCTTATCTCTGTCTCAGTTTCCCTCCCCTCTGTAGCTCACACTGTACCTCTGTCCTTCTCTGTCATCCCCTCCAGGTCTTCCCACCATCCCCAATTTACCACCACAGGCTCTCCAAATCCCACTTTTACAAGTCCACTTGCAAAGAACAGGTGTGGCTATGGTCAGGATTTGATACCAGTCCCAGCAGAGAGTACACTGTGTTTTGGCAACTCAGATGCACATAAATGAATACAACTGGTTACCTGGGACCCCCCTGTGTCCCCCTCTGCTGAGGCACAGAGCCTGGGGTAGGACCCTTCCCAAGACACTTCTTGTTTTTCAGGAGATGGCCAAGACTGGCTACCTGGTCCCAGGTGTGCGGAGTGGACAGGGGCTGGGGGAGGAGGGGGCTGATGTCCTGGATTTCTCGGTTTCAGAAAAGGAAGGGGAATGGTCCCCACGAGATCCATGACTCCTGTGAAGGTCTGCCATTGGGAAGGATTTATTATCACTAAGTGGCCATGACAGAGCAGGCAGTGGGGAGGTGACACTAAGGAGGCTGCTACGTTCAGCTCCCCTAGAGGCAGTGATTAAGGGCTCATTACCCGCTGGGTGGGTGGGTGGGGGGAAGCCGGGGAAAGGCAGTAGGGGGAAGATCAGTTTAGGGTGTGTGGAGGGGATGAGGACGAGGATGACCTAGAGGGAAGAAGAGTGGACAGTCCCAGGGGGAAGTTGAGTCAGGACACTCCCAGGAAAGATTGTGAAAAGAGTGCGGCTTCGGGGGGAAGTAGGGTGAAACACGGGTTGGGTGCATGGCAGGTCAGCCTGGCAGGGTCATGGCTTCTCCAGCTGAGCATCTCCAATGTGGAGGCTGCCCACGTCCTGGTAGGTGCCCTGGAGGCCCCGGGAGATGTCCTCATACATGGAGCAGTCATCAAGGTTCAGGCCCTGGGGAGGAAACAGGGTGGTGGGCCTCAGTACCCCAAGACCCGGGTCCCTGCCCCCAACCAGCCTCAAGGAGGAGCCCTAGGAGACCTCCCACCCCACCCTGCAGACCTGCCCCCGCTCTGCACCTGCCCCCACCTTCCACTCACCTCATAGAGATTTTCGTCTTCGTAGTCATCCTGGATATCAGCCCCGAATTTCATGTTCTGCCATCGTTTCTGTTGAGGGATGGGGAGCCTCAGTGAGTGGGGGCGGAGGGGGGCACGGCTAGAGATCATGTTTTCAGACCCTCGTGGAGGCCAGGAGTTAAGGGACATGCCCAGAGTCACATATCCTGTAAGTGGCAGGCCACTCTGGGTCCAAGCCAGTGTCCTTTTGATTGTACCACTGCCTATTCTTCCCCACAAATAGAGCAATAATACTAAGTGGCTATAGTTGTCTTGTGGCCTAAAGAGAATTCGTTGTTGTTTTAGTCGCTTGGTTGTGTCCAACATTTTTTGCGATCCTGTGGCCAGTAGCCTGCCAGGCTCCTCTGTCCATGGGATTCTCCAGGCAAGAGTACTGGAGTGGGTTGCCGTTCCCGTCTCCAGGGGATCTTCCCGACTTAAGGATGGAACCAACGTCTCCTGCATTGCAGGTGGATTCTTTTACTGCTGAGCCACTGTGGACGCTCAGGTATTCTTGCCTAGGAAGTCCCATGGACAGAGAAGCCTGGGGGGCTAAAGTCCACGGGGCGCAAAAGAATCGGACACTGCTTAGCGACTGAGCACACACGCATGCCAAAGAGACGCTGGTGGGGGTCAGACACTCCGGGATGATTCCAGCTCCCATCTCCCCCAGCCTTGGCTACATGTGAAGGGTACAGCCCTCCTGGATAGAGTGGGCCAGTGAGACATCCCTGGGGCCAGAGGTGAAGACAACCCTGAAGGGAGACTGAGCAAGAACGCCCCTCTCGTCCCAGCACAGTTTCAAATGCGTTCATTCTATTAAATTTTCAGGCCCTCGGCGCCTGGGAGGTGGGTGCTGCTATTCTGCCAAGTTCTAGGCGGGAGGGACTCTTGGGGGGTCCGCTAGTCCCCCGGGGTGGGCCTGGGGGGCGGGCTCACCCGGAAGAGCAGCAGCGTTCCAGGCACCACGGCGCAGATGAGGAGGATGATGCCCTCGGCGGTGATGATGTTGTTCTTCGTGCCCTCCCCCATGTCCAGGAAGGGCCTGGGGAGCGGGTCTGTGAGGAGGGAATACGGCTCAGAGCCCCACCTTGCCCCCGGCCACGCCCCTAGGCCACGCCCCCTCCAGCGAGGCCCAAGACTGTCGAAGCCGCTCCCGCTTTACAGGTGAGAAGACTGGCCACTGCGTGTGAGGCGGAGACCCAGGATGCCCGAGATGCAGGCGATGGAAGCGATGCAGGCACGGGCTCCAACCCGCCTATCCGGCGGATGGACTGGATGGGCACTCACCTCGCACGCGGAGGTACGTCCCGCAGGAGCGCTGAATCTTCTTGCCTTCACTGACTTGGCACCTATACACGCCCCTGTGAGTCTTGTTCACTTGTCTGATGATCAGCTCGCCCCCTGCACCCAGGCTCCCGGGATGCATCACAGGGGGCCATGAGGAGTTGCCTTGGAGGACGTGCCACCACGTAACGTTGGTGTTGCTGCCATTGTGTGTGCACTGGAGGCGCACCTCCTCCCCCCACGCTCACCGTCACCGAGGGTGGGCCCCACTCCACCCACAGGGCTTGGCACCCGGGGCCTGCAGAGAGGAGGCAGATGGGTCAGGGACAGCCAATGGAGACACTGACCCAGGGCGGCCACTGGTAGCTGCAGGACTCCTCCTGGCTGTGTGTGTATGTGTGTGTGGGGTGGGGTGTGAAGAAGTGTGAATGACACACCCAGAGTGGAGGGGGGCTGGGGGATGTCCCCACTTGCCCCTCCAGAGCCACCTCCTCCCTCTTCCCCCTCCCTCTGTGCTTCCACGCCCTCTGAGCTCGCTGTCACTTGAATAGGCAGTTCCCTAGGACTAGCAGTGCCCCAGGCCAGGAAGCTCCTTCCAAAATCAGTTTGGGCATCACCTCCTCCTGAAGGCCCTCCTGGATTATTTTCTCACCCAGCCCCTGCCCAGCCCCACACTGGCACTTTATTTACTTTGTGTAATTATCACAGAACCCATAGAAATCGGTTCTGTCATCGACCCATTCTACCAGTGGGCCGGCTGCTACCCACGGCAGCAGGAGTCCCCTGGCCCTAGACCTCTTCCTGCCAGTTTGTGAGCCTGCACTGCCCTGCCCTGTGACCCTGGGCCCACCCCTCATTCTCCTTAACTTGCTTGTGTCAAGCTGGGGGCCAGGGGTGAGGTCAGGGACTGGGCTGAGCTGGCTGGTTAGGGCTGGGAGGGCCTCAGCTGGGTGGAAGGAGATGGGGTGGCCCAGGCACAGGGGAAGGCCCGGTTCTGTGCCCCTCCTCCTGGGCCAGTCCGCATGGCTGGCTCTGCCTCTTTGGAAGGAGGAGGGCAGAGGTGAGGAAGAGAGGAGGAAGTGGGGCAAGAGACAGCAACCGGGGGAGTCACTCCAGTCTCAGCTCCCAGTGGAAATTTGGGGTGACTGGCTGCCTCTCTCAACTCCTCGGTCAAACAGGCTGATCACAGCCCTGCCAGCTGGCATTGTGTGGGAGAGCAAGGGGGAAGGTCACCTACTGCCCCAGCACTGAGAAGGGGTTCCCTAAGTAGGGGGTGAGGACTAGGATTCAAGGCAGAAAAGGAGAAAGCTTTTTCTCCCCACTGAAGCTGACCGCTACCCACCACCGTCCCCTCCCCTGCCCCCAGCTCTGGAGCTCAGTCAGTCAAGGGCAACCTTAGTTCCTTATTTTGATCTGGGGGGACGAGCGGGTGGGGAAGATGTCTCCTGCCCCTGCCTCCCTCCACCGGGCCAGGATGCGCCTTCAACTTTGCTGAGCCCCCTCCAGCCTCCCACAGGCCTGTTTGGGACAATCAAGCAGACAGATGCAGTTTCTACAGGGTCTTTTCTAGCCTGCCTCCTGCCAGCTCCTCTCCCTCCCCCTCTGCCTGGGGCCTCTCTCAGCAATCTCCCAGTTCCCACTACTGACTCCCCCAGCACCTGCCTGTTAACCACATACCCAGGCCAGCAGCGGAGATCAGGAGGAGAAAGATGGTGGCAGGTGGGCTTTGTAAGGCTTGGGGACCCTCAGGCATCTTCTCCCAGTGGGTGGTTAGTCTGGGTTGCAGCAGTCCTGGGGTACCAGATCCCACCTCGGCTGAGCCCCAAACCCCGCCCCACTTCCTGCCCGGCCCTGCGGAGATGGGCTTCGCTGGCCCCACTGCTGGGCTCTTTGGCTGGCGGGCTAGGGGGAAGCCCCTGGTGGAGGAGGCTTCAGGCTGTGAGTGGAGAGGAACCGCTCCTTGCACCTGTGGCCACCACAACTCCCCTGAGAGGAGGCTGCTTGGGTGGGGGGAAGAGATTGGTTCAAGGCCTGGCTCGTCACTGGAAAGGAAACCCGCCCCACCCAAGGGAGCTAGGGTCAGGGGGGCCTGCTGCACACAGGCAGTCAAGGGTGGTGGTGGTTCCAAGCTTGGTCGTTGCCTCTCATTGGCCTTGGGCAAAACTTGTCCCCTCTCCGAGCCTCTGTGTCCTCACTTCTTTTTTTTAAAATACTTATTAATTTATTTGGTTGCATTGGGTCTCAGTCGCAGCATATGAGATCTTCGCTGTGTCCTGCGGGATCTTCCGTTGGGGACACAGATTCTCTAGTTGTGGCCCTGGGCTTATTGCCTTATGGCATGTGGGATCTTAGTTCCCTGACCAGGGCTCAGACCCATGTCCCCTGCCTTGCAGGGCGGCTTCCCTGAGCCTCTGTGTGCTCCCTTCTTGGGGTTGGAAAAGAGAATTTAGAGGTTGTACATGCACAGCACTGAACACAGGACCCCGGCACGTGGATAGGTGCTCAGTAAAGGTTGGTTATTATTAACGTTTATGAGGAATAAGGGCTTCCCTGGTGGCTCAGTGGTAAAGAATCCACCTGCCAAGGCAGGAGACAAGGGTTCAATCCCATGTGCACATACATATAAGGAGATGCAGGAAGATCCCCTGGAGAAGGGAATGGCTACTCATTCCAGTCTTATGGCCTGGAGAATTCCATGGACAGAGGGGCCTGGTGGGCTACAGTCCATGGGGTCGCAAGGAGTCGGACACGACTGAGCGACTAACGTACACACATGAGGAATAAATGAGGCAGGCTCACCAACTCTGTGACTAGGTGATGGTTTTCCTTTCTGAGGTTCGGCATTTAAAAATACATATATGTATCGTTTTATTTATGTGGCAGCGCAGGGTCTTAATTGCGACATGTGGACAATAGTAAGTTGTGGCATGTGGGTTCTAGTTCCCTGATCAGGGATTGAATTCGGGTCCCCTGCATTAGGAGCATGGAGTCTTAGCCACTGGACCACCAGGGAAGTCCCTGAGGTTCAGCATTTTTAATCCAAGAGATGAGGACGAAAATATCTCCCTGGTGCTGTGACTTAAGATGATATTCCTGACGTCCAAGGGCCACAATGGGCTCTTTCCTGGTGTTCTTTCATTTCAGCCACAGATCAGTAGGGTAAGCCACTTGCCGCCCCCACCCCTCACCAATTTAAAGGGGGAAACTGAGGCCATCACAGAGAGGGGCGCCATCTGTCTCTTGCCCAATGTTACACTCTGGTGGCGGAGCAGGGATTGCAAGTCACTTACGTGTGCCCAGGTTCCTTTGAACATCATTTTAGGTCAAGTGGGAGGAAAATGAAGCCTGAGGGGTGGGGGAGTGGAATGATAAGTTGTTGAGATGTTTGTGAGCTGTTAGGGGCCCATGTCACACATATGCACACACATATAAGACACACACACATAAGGGGACACCTAGGAAGAAATTCATGGCAGGGAGATTTTTGGCAGCCAAAACTGGGAAACAGATGAGAAATTCCTTTATAGGAGAATGAATGTATACATGGAGCTATGGTAAGGAGTACGTCAAGGCTGTATATTGTCACCCTGCTTATTTAACTTATATGCAGAGTCCAAGCATCCCCCAAAATTAAAAAATCACATCATAAGAAATGATGGGCTGGATGAAGCACATGCTGGAATCAAGATAGCCGGGAGAATTATCAATAACCTCAGATATGCAGATGACACCACCCTTATGGCAGAAAGTGAAGAAGAACTAAAGAGCCTCTTGATGAAAGTGAAAGAGGAGAGTGAAAAAGTCGGCTTAAAACTCAACATTCAGAAAAATAAGATTGTGACATGCGGTCCCATCACTCCATGGCAAATAGATGGGCAAACAGTGGAAACAGTGGCTGACTTTATTTTGGGGGACTCCAAAATCACTGCAGATGGTGATTGCAGCCAGGAAATTAAAAGACGCTTACTCTTTGGAAGAAAAGTTATGACCAACCTAGACAGCATATTAAAAAGCAGAGACATTACTTTGCCAACAAAGGGGTGTCTAGTCAAGCTTGTGGTTTTTCCAGTGCTCATGTATGGATGTGAGAGTTGGACTAAAAAGAATGCTGAGAGCCAAAGAATTGACTCTTTTGAACTGTGGTGTTGGAGAAGACTCTCAAGAGTCCCTTGGACTGCAAGGAGATCCAACCAGTGCATTCTAAAGGAAATCAGTCCTGAGTGTTTATTGGAAGGACTGATGTTGAAGCTGAAACTCCAGTACTTTGGCCACCTGATGTGAAGAGCTGTCTCATTGGAAAAGACCCTGATGCTGGGAAAGATTGAGGGCAGGAGGAGAAGGGGACAACAGAGGATGAGATGGCTGGATGGCATCACCGACTCAGTGGACATGAGTTTAGGTGAACTCCGGGAGTTGGTGATGGACAGGGAGGCCTGGTGTGCTGCAGTTCATGGGCTGCAGAGTCGGACACGACTGAGCGACTGAAGTGAACCGAACTGACCGTGGTGGTGGTTTAGTCGCTAAGTCGTGTCTGACTCTTGCAACCCCATAGACGGTAGCCCATCAGGCTCCTCTGTCTGTGGGATTGTCCAGGCAAGAATACTGGAGTGGGCTGCTGGCTGTTGTTGTTTGGTTGCTCAGTCGTACCCGACTCTTGGCGACCCCATGGACTGCAGCGTGCCAGGCTTCCCTGTCCTTCACCATCTCTTGGAGTTTTGCTCAAACTCATGTCCATTGAGTCGGTGATGCCATCCAGCCATCTCATCCTCTGTCATCACTTTCCTCTCCCAGCATCAGGGTCTTTTCCAATGAGTCAGCTCTTCGCATCAGGTGGCCTAAGTATTGGTTATCAATAAAGTGGCACACAACAGAAGAGTCCGAGCTTCACTTGTCAACAGGGCTGCATCTCAGGACCAACAAAAAAATGAGAAGAAATGGACTGTGGCAGGATCCAGCTGACTTGTTTTCAAAAGGCAAAGCAACGTGTGCTGTTAGGGAAACGTGTATACAGGAAAGGGGTGAGCCCATGCAGGGGAGTGACACCCCACTCGCAAGGGGGGTTCCCTCTGGGGGAAGGGTACACAGAAGGCTTTGTCTCTCTTAGTTTTAGGTTGTTTTACTTTTTAAGCTGGGTAGGGGGTTCATGGGTCCTTGTTACACTATTACCCTGTTTTGTGTGTTGAAGTTTTTTGTAATTTTAAAAAAGTTCAAATGTCACCCACACAGAAGAATGTGGGCCTCAAGAGATCACATCTCCTGGGTTTGAATCTCAGCTCTGGTCATCTGAGCCTCAGTCTCTCCTCCTGTAACTTGGGCACAACCCCTCTACCTTGTGAGGCTGTAAGAATATCACAGAGCAGGGTTCCTAGGACACACTTCCTCTTCTCTGGCCCTCGGACCGTCCCCCCTTCCCTCCAGGGACCCAGGTGTTCCGTCGGGCTCCTCTCTGTATAGCGGATTATAAGTGCCTCTGTACTAAAGTTCCTCCGTCTGACTCCCACGTAGGAAGATACCTGGGTGGTCCAGTCGCTGCAGCCCTTGGGAATTCACCTCCTTCAGCATCCCTCCTGGCCAAGCTGGTTTTCGGGACCTTGACTGCCCCCCAGTGGCCAGAGGGGTGCAGCCGACGCATTGCAGGCCCTCTCAGGCAGGCTGGTTTGGGAACTTCCACGACCCACTTACCCAGCACCCCTGGTACCTGGCATTGGGCAAGCTAACCAGATGCTTGGTATTGCATTCCCAGGATGATTCTGGGAAATTTCATTCTCAATCGACGAAAGAGGAAACTTAGGTCCCAAACAAGGAGTGACTGGCTCAAGGCCATGCCCAGGAGTGTAACCCTTTGGGTCTCATTTTCCTCATTTCTAAGCCCTTCAGGGGCTACAGCCCAGGTAGCTGGCTGTAGCTGCCGAATGCTGGCTTTGCCACTGCCTAGCTGTAGGTCATGAGGAAAATCACGCATCCTGTGACTTCTTTTTCCCATCTCCAAATGATGTTGAAGCTGAAACTCCAATACTTTGGCCACCTGATGTGAAGAGCTGACTCATTTGAAAAGACCCTGATGCTGGGAAAGATTGAAGGCAGGAGAAGGGGACAACAGAGGATGAGATGGTTGGATGGCATCACCGACTCAATGGACATGGGTTTGGGTGGACTCCAGGAGTTGGTGATGGACAGGGAGGCCTGGTGTGATGCAGTTCATGGGGTCACAGAGTCAGACACGACTGAGCGACTGAACTGAACTGAAACAGTGGGTGTGTTTGGGCACCTACTTCACAAAAGTATTAAGTGATATGATTATACAGCACTTCTAGTACTTCAGTTTCTCAGTCATGACTGACTCTTTGCAACCCCATGGATTATACAGTCCATGGGGTTCTCCAGGCCAGAATACTGGAGTGGGTAGCCTTTCCCTTCTCCAGGGGATCTTCCCAACCCAGGGGTTGAACCCAGGTCTCCTGCATTGCAGGCAGACTGTTTACCAGCTGAGCCACAAGGGAAGCTCCTGAGAAATAAGTTAGAACTGGACATGGAACAACAGACTGGTTCCAAATCAGGAAAGGAGTATGTCAAGGCTGTATGTATATTGTCACCCTGCTTATTTAACTTATATTCAGAGTACATCATGTGAAATGCCTGGCTGGATGAAGCACAAGCTGGAATCAAGATTGCTGGGAAAAATATCAATAACCTTAGATACACAAATGACACCACCTTATGGCAGAAAGGGAAGAAATACTAAAGAGCCTCTTGATGAAAAAGGAGAGTGAAAAAGTTGGCTTAAAACTCAACATTCAGCAAAGTAAGATTATGGCATGTGGTCCCATCACTTCATGGCAAATAGATGGGGAAACAATGGAAACGGTGCCAGACTTTCTTGGGCTCCACAATCACTGCAAGCCAGGAAATTAAAAAACGCTTGCTCCTTGGAAGAAAGGCTATGACCAACCTAGACAGCATGTTAAAAAGCAGAGACATGACTTTACCAAGAAAGGTCTGTCTAGGCAAAGCTATGGTTTTTTTCCAGCAGTCATGTATGAATGTGAGTTGGACCACAAAGAATGCTGAGTGCCGAAGAATTGACACCTTTGAACTGTGGTGTTGGAGGAGTCTCTTGAGAGTCCCTTGGACTGCAAGGGAATCCAGCGCACCCTAAAGGAAATCAGTCCTGAATATTCACTGGAAGGACTGATGCTGAAGCTAAAACTCCAAGTATTGTGGCCACCTGATGTGAAGAACCAACTCATTGGAAAAGACAGATGCTGGGAAAAGATTCAAGGCAGAAGGGGAAGACGGAGGTATGAGATGACTGAATGGCATCACCTACATGATGGACAAGAGTTTGAGTAAGTTCCAGGAGTCGGTGGACAGGGAAGCCTGGAGTGCTGCAGTCCGTGGGGTCACAAGGATTCGGACACTAGAGAGACTGGAGTACTTGGGTACAAACACACTGGTAGGCTCTAGTCCAGTGTTCATACTAGTAACTTCCAGCCCTGACAGCTTTGAGCTGGGGGGCAGGAGTGCCAAAGGTGTATGACTCTGGTGATATTTTCACTTTGAACATCTTGGTACACCAGGTATGCTGCTTTGAGCCGACAAGCAATCTCCCAGAATCCCTCAGGAAGGAGTACATAGCTTTACGAACAAGAGCAGGCTGAGGGTAAGCTGCTCAGGGTCGTAGCAATTATGGACAATAGCGGAACTTGAACCCATGTCACTCAGAGTCCAGTAGTCAGGTGTGGCACTGGGTCTGATCTCAGTGGTAACTTAGTGTGGAGGTACCTCAGGGGTTGTGGCCTAGCCAGGTTAGCCTCAGCATTTTGGCTTTCCCCAGCTGGGAGGTGGGCCTGGTCCTTAGGGTGGTAAGGCTTCTCCCTGTAAGATTCAAAGCTGCTCAGTGTCCAACTCTGACCCATGGACTGGAGCCTACCAGGTTCCTCTGTCCATAGAATTCTCCAGGCAGTAATACTGGAGTGGGCAGCCATTCCCTTCTGCAAGGGAAGCATTCCTTACTGTCTGAGCTACCAGGGAAGGTCCCATCAGTGCCAAGAGCCACTCACCATGGAGACCCAGAGGGGGCAGGGCACGGAGCGGGCCCCAGACCACAGCCTCTGTGCAGGCGTCACATCCCTCCCCGGGGGAAGGAAGTTAGCACCCTGGTCCCAGCTGGGTCCATGCTGCAGCTTCCCCTGGTTGAAGGGGGTACAGCAGGGCCAGGCTAGAGATCCCTAATGAAGGATCCCATGTAGATCAGGGGAAGGAAGTGCACAGAGGCAGAGGTTAAAACCTTGGGTGGAAGGCACACAAGGACCGTGCGGGGCGAGGGCGGGTGTCCCTGCCCACTTCCTTCCAGGGAAGCAGCACTTGAGCCCCAGGGCCCCTCCTACTTTGCTCCAGCAGGGCCACTGCTTGAACTTTCAGTTTCTTTTTTCTGACACTTGCTCTGCGGACACGCCAAGGCCCTGGGTCATGCACCAGCACCTTGCCCACTGGGGGGAGAACCTGTGTGAATCTTCTTGAATCAGGCTTCTGGGGCTGCTGAGTACTACAGCCATCCAGGAAGGCCCTGGCACCTCTTTCACAAGGGAAGGGAAGCGCTCCGTCCTCCTGCCCCACCCCTCAAAACAGGAGACCCAGACCGGGGTTACGAACGAGGCAATTTATTAACCCAGCATCATTTGTTCTAATGCTTCTTGTTGGCAGCTGCCACCTGTGGGAAAAATAGACAAATAGTTATGATTAGCTGTGGCCCCGTGTTCGGGCACGTCACAGAAGCTCCGCACTAACCAGGGGGCACCAGGCCTCCTGATCTGTGGTTTCCTATGTATTCATCTCACCAGAGGCTCACAGCCTCGGGCACTTCCCCCTTTTACAGAAGCAGAAACTGGGACTCAGCACTGTAGTATGATTCTGACCTCTGTCCATGACCCCAGTCTACACTGCTGCTGGTGCCAGGCCGTGCACCGCCCCTACCGCCTGCCAGGCTACCTCCCGCTCCCAGAGGGCTGAATACGCCACTCTTGCTGACACTGAGAAACTAAGGGACTCCGCAGTCCAAGGCTCCCAGGGGCCTAAGTCAATGACACACAGAGAAGAAAACCAACAACAGGCCCCGGGGCTCCTGCTGCTGTAGCTCAGGGATCCTCGCCACCGCCTCCTGAGGTGGCTCAGAGCATTCCCCCAGACAGGGGGACTGGCCCAGGGTGTCTAGTCAGTTGGCCTCCACACGGAGGCCGGGTTCGGGGGCACCCTGCCTGATGCTCCTTATCAGGAGTAAGGAAGAAACGCGACAGTCAGAATTAGAAGGCTGACCTGGGGAGACGGACCGGCCTGTGAGGGAACGAGCCCTGCAGAAGAGGCCCAGCTGGCTGCACCCAGGCCCGGGGCTTCCTTCACCTAGGGCCCTGCATTCCAACCTGTCTCCCAGCCCCTGTGATGGGAAGTCTGTTAGAAACGTTCTTTCTCCTGCACCCCTGCTTCCCTTGCTGTACCCTCCAGAGGAGGAAACTGTCAAATCCAGGCTCCAGAGGCCCCCGGGTGGTGACTGGAGTCCCCACTCACCTGTCCAGCGATTCTGTCCAGATCTCTCTGTCCCTGAGGCGTCAGTTTGCGGCCCCTGTGGGAGAGAAGGGTCACACAGGCCCAGGTGAGCGCGGACTCTCACCAGCATCCCTGGTCCCGGCCAGGCCTCTACTGGACACGAGCCAGGCTTCCCAAGGAGGCACCTGGCCGCAGGACCTCATGACGCCAGCCAAGTCCCATTCAGGTCCTCAGTCGGCTGCATTCTAACAAGCTGGAGGCTGCAGTGGGAACCCCCCCCACCCTGAGCTGATGGGGTGTCGTTTCAGCAAGCAATAGATCAAAAGCCCCGAAAAATCAATTGGGAAAAGTTAACGAGCAGGCTAATGAAAGCGGACAGTCGCTAAATTACCTTCCTGGAGCCTGCAGTAGTCAGCCATAGAGGTCGGGGCAAGGCCCCTCGGCTGCTCGCTCTTCTGAACCCCCTGCCTGCCCGAGGGCCAGGACACACCTGACACCTCACTGATGGGCAGAGGAGGATGGTCCTCCATTAAGGCACCACTGGGGATCTGGCCCCAAGCACCCTCACATGCCCAGCTTCCCCTTGCTGGCTTACCCATCTTGGTCCTTTTCCACCATTTTCAGCCCCTCCAGGGCTTGGAGGACCCGCCGGGCCACGCTCTTGGAGCCTCTGCTGAAGTGGCTGGGCATGACGCCGTTCCTCTGGCGCCCCCCATAGATCTTGGTCATGGAGCCAACCCCAGCGCCACCCCGGAGGTACAGGTGCCGTGCCGTGGAAGCTGGGTGGGAGGGAAAGGAGGCTTGAGAACCCTTCTCAGGCACAGAAGCCCACAGGCAACAGCCCTGCTCAGGGTCACACGCTGAATTCCACAGGGAGCAGAGTCTCACCATCTTATAGTCCGGGAAATGGAGAACAGGAGGATGCACACAAGGCTCCACTGCCCCTAGTTCAGGAACCTGGGGGACTGGCAGTGGGGGGACTGCCGCAGCCACGTGACCAGGCATGGCCTGATATCCTCGGGACTTTCTTAGCTGTGACTGCCCCGGCCAAGTGGTGACGTGGACCTGAGGTTTCACGGACAGAGCCCAGCAAACGTCTGAGCCGTGGCCGTCCACAACTAGCTGTCTGGGAGCTCCGCAGGGCTGGAGAGTTGTAGAAAGGACCTACTGATTGCCCCACTACCGTCCCAGGCCTGCCCTGAAGAGCTTGGGTTCACCGTGGCAGCGGTGCTGACATCCTAATGCCATGGACAATCCCAACCTGGAAGGTACGTCAACCTGTTCCATGGACTGGGGTTTCTGGTCCCTAGACTGGCTCGGGCAAGTCCCCTGGCCAGTCTCCTTGGAAATCTCTCCTGTTCAACTGGAACACTGGCCCGCCAGGCCCTGTGCCACCTGCTTTTACGCTCTCTCCTGTGAGTAGTAAGATGGCCTCTGGAGCCAGCCTGATAGTGTGGCTGCTCTGGAGGGACAGACAGCCCTGCAGATGATTCTGGTTTTCCACCTCAGGGAGCCACTGAGGTTTGAAAGAGCTGGGGCCCAGATGCTGGCCACCACACGGCCCCCCCCCCGGCTGAAAGCTCAAGGGTAGGGACTCCAGGTCCCCGCATGTTAAGATTCTCCCAAGTCCTGAAGATGAGTCAGAAGTTATTTTCTCAATAATGACTTGCTTCCAAGAGTCACAGGGCACTGGGCCATGTCCACGAGCCTCCTGTGTCAAGAGCTGGGGTGGGCTCCTCCTCTCCTCCAGCTGCCCCTCCCAGGGCAGTTCCTGCACACAGCCCATTGTCGGCCCACCTGCAGACACGGACACAGGCTACAGGGGCCTATCACGGAGCACTAACTCCCGCCACTTCACCAGGACCACTGAGCAGCTTCTCCCTGGTGTCACTGCCTCTGGCCCTGCTCCTTTTACATCACTCTCCTTGGTTCTCTCTATGCCCATGATTTGCACTGTGACCACCTGCCTGCAGATGCCACTGAAGTCGCTCAGTTGTGTCCGACTCTTTGCGATCCCATGGACTGTAGCCTACCAGGCTCCTCCATCCATGGAATTTTCCAGGCAAGAGTACCAGAATGGGTTGCCATTTCCTTCTCCAGGGGATCTTCCCGACCCAGGGATTGAACCCAGGTCTCCCGCATTGTACAAGGGCAGATGCTTTACTGTCTCAGCTACCAGGGAAGTCATGCCATCCTCTATACCAGGGCTCTGACCCTATTCCAGGCATTAACCAGCCTACCCACTGCTAGGATCAAAAGACTCACCTCTTATAAGACGCCCCCATCCCTCAACAACCTTTCTGCCAGGGGAGTAACCTCATGGAGAAATGGCCTTCAAGACCAGTGCAAATGTCCAGTGGCCACCTCCCCCGCCACACCTGTCTGGCCATGCCCTGGTTCCATGTGGAGACCCGCTCTCCACTTGGGCTGTGGAAGGCATGAGAGCCCCACAGAAGGGTTAAGACGAACACCCCTGATTTCACCAACACCTGGAATAGGCTGCACACTAGACGTGAATTTTGCCGAACCAGGACAGCACTCAGCCCAATCTCACCACAGAAAGGGGTGAGCGCCTGGTAGCTGGAGTTTGAATCCCAACATGGCTCCATGTCAGCTGTGACACAGCCCACCCATGTCTAGTGGTCAGTGGCATGTACTCATGGGGACAACTTAGTCCAGTTCCAGCAGCGAAAGGCAGAGAACAAACTCCAACAAAGCCCAACTTAACACCACTACAACTAGCAGGTGCGGGGGACATTCCTGGTGGTCCAGCGGTTAGGATCCTGCTTTCTCATTGCCAAGGGCCTGGGTTCGACCCCTGGTCGAGGAACTAAATCCCATAAGCCAAGTGGCATGGCAGTGGCCCCCACCCCCGACCACCTGGTGTGGCAGGTACCAGGTCCACCCCCCCACCACCACAGCAGTTTGTGCAGATTGTTTTTCTGACCTGTTACAAGGGAAAGCAAGAGTATTAACTTCACAAATTGGAATTAACAGTCAAAATACTGAGTTCTACAGAAACACTGACCCCTTTTACTTCTTCTCCTCAGCCCTTCAGACCTAGGCCGAGACCCCAGCCCCTCCTCCTGAAGTAGAGCTGTAAGTAAGGGCACAAATCCAGGCCACCCCAATGGCGTTTATGATGGCCTCAGTGAACAAGGTGCTGCCACAAATGGCTTTTCCTTCAGCCCCTCCAAAGGCGTCCTTCTGCTCCCTTTAGGAAGACCCGGATGAGGAGTCGCTCCTAACCTCAAACTGTAGAGGAAGGACCACAAAGCAGCCCCAAACCCCAGCTAGGTGTCTTGTTGGGCCCCAAAGTGGGTGAGGGGGCAGGTCACACTCCAGTCCGCAAATGGCAGACCAAACAAGTCTTCACAGCCCAGCAAACCAACAGCCCGTGTTAATTTCACGTTCACTGCTCCATCCTGACCCACTGAATCCTAAGGCGGGAAAAGGAACCCACTCAGACTGGGACTGGCCTCCACCTTACAATTCAGTGGAAATTCTCTGGCAGTCCAGGGGTTAGGACTCTGTGCTTTCACTGCCCAGAGCCTGGGTTCAATCCACGGTCAGGAACAGACATTTTGCAAGCTGGATGGCATTTGGGGCGGGGGGGAGAGGAGGGAGCGGCCGGGAGAAGGGATTCCGGTGCCCCATCCAGCAGTGGCTCACTCACTGCCAGACACACACTGTATCCTTACCTCCCTCTCAGGCAGGCCCATCTGGGCACTCATGTCTACCCAGGCCACAATGCAGCGCCCCATTCAAAGCCTAGTGTCTCCCGACTCCGTTCTTCCCCTCAGAGGTCCCTGCTCTCCTGAAATGGTTCATTTCCACACCTCATCCCTCACACACTGGCCCCAACACCACTGCCTGGCGGTGATTCATCCCTACAGATAACTGCACCTCTTCCAGACCACCCTTATGAAGGCCCTGTCACCTACCTTGCCCTTGTAATCTACACCTGAGATAGCCTGCCACACCCTCCCAGAGTCTTCACCTGTCAGTACCTCAGTCTCCTCCTGGGCAAACGAGTTATCTCGCATGAACTGAACAAACTCAGTGGGAGCACTCCAGATTTCAAGAGAGGTTGGCAAACTTTTCCTGTTAAGGGTCAGACAGTAGTCTGTCATTGCTCCAACCCTGGCCTCTGCTGTGACTGTGGGTGAGTAACCATGTCTGCGCCCCAACAAACCTTGGTCTAGAACCGTTATCTGTGCCACTAGGCCAGCTAGGAAAGTCCAGTCAAAAGGGGGCTCTGGAAATCCAGAGGGAGACCAGCAGGGCAGGCGGAGGACGCACACCCAGCGTGAGGTGTTAGGGAAGGTACACAGTGGACAGAAAGGGCCACAGCAACTGCGGAGATGACCAGCAGGCTCAACCAGGTGTGTATCACCCACGGCCTTTCCCCCACCCCCCAACCTCCCGCTACCTAGAAACTCAAAGTACAGAATGTTGCCAAGGGAAGAGAGCTGCCCACCACCATCTCAAAGTGATGACAAGGCCGAGTGGGTTGTGGTCTCAGGAGCAGGCACACCTCGTGTCTTAACCACTCTGACATCAACAGCGAATCAGCTAGCACCAGTCCCTATACGGGAGGTTTCTGTTAGGTACAGATTACATAACACATGCACATTCACCCACGAAATGAGAAAAACTTCTAGTCTCTCTCCAAAGCTTGGGCATCACAAAAACGCAGTCAGGACCATACAAACCTTGCCTGCCAAGACGGGTGGATGGGCTGGTGGTGGTGCTCTTGTCCACTCTGTCCCACTCCCCATCTTTCTTTAAAAACATTGAGGTGAGTAGGTGGATAAGCTACCCACCCTACTCACCTCACAGTCATCAGGGCTCAGACTACAAAACACTTCATGTTCTGAGGTACTGGGCAACTTGACCAAGGCCAGCTCTTCTCAAAGTCATGCTGAATTCTGTCAACTTCTAAACTCTGCTTCCCACCTATTTCCCACATGGAGACAAGCTGTGGTCAGGACAGAACCCACTTCACAGAGGAGGAAGGCTTGAGAGTGGAGAGGCTGAGAGGCCATAATGAGGCCTGTGCAGAGGCTGCTGCCTTGGAACAATCCAGGGCTGAATCCCATCCCCCACTCCCAAGATAAGCTTCATGGGGCTGACTGGAGAAACTTCAATCATTAAAAAGACAGACAAGACAGTACTAACACTGTGCAGTCAGGGGCTATACTTGTCAGTCCTTACTGAAGGATTAATAAAAAGGTAAGAGAAGGAGGTGGTATAGGGTGACCATAACGTTTTCTGAGCACTTGAAACTTGTCAAGATTTAGAATAACTGAGTCACATTTCCAACCCCTTTGTTATGAACATCTTGTTAAAGAGAAGATAAGCTAGTGTGATGACCTGAATGAAAACAGTAAAGAAACATTGAAAGCACAACGACTCTCTAGAAAACAAACTACCTCTAGGCAAAAGATGAACACTTTACTCATTGTCCCTGGGATTCCCTTGAGGCTCCGAGGAAAGCAAGGGTCCTCACATAAAATCGCTTACAAATGAACAAATATCACAACACAAAATTACCCTATGTCACACAAAGCACGCAATGACAGCCAAATATTTCTCTCAGAATTTCTGGAGGAAAAGTAAGAACTCACAAAGGGGACACACAGCCCTCCACTCCCCATCCAAAGGCCCCAGTTCCTCACCAGCTCGTGTGTAGAACCAGTTCTCATCGTAGGGAGCAAGTTCTTTATGCTTGGCCAGCTTGACGGTGTCCACCCATTCAGGGACTTTCAGCTTCCCGGACCTGGAACCAGGACAGCCAGAAAGGCACAATTCAGGAGCCTCCACAAACTCCATCCCAATTCCCTTCCGTCAGCACAACTGTACATCATTAGGAGTCCAATATGTCCCACAAGAGGAAAAATACTGCAACTCAAACACACCCAGGCCTCATGTAGAAAGAGGGGACTCCATACTAACCTCCAACAAGCTTCCCCAGCCAGAAAAAGAAAGCCCGCGGGCCCAGAGGCGTCGGGCAAGACCAGAGCCCCCACCCACTCGACCCCCACCCCCATCCCCACACTCACTTTTTGAGGAAGGCTGCCAGAGCTCTGACGAACTCCTGCTGGTTCACGTCTTTTACAGTAACTCCAGGCATCTGCGGGCAAGATCCAACATGAGAACACAGGATGGATGGAGAAGACTGCCAACGGTCGGGGCTCAGCCCCACGGCGACGGAACCGCCGCACTCCCCTTACTTTCAGAAGGCCCTACTTGCAATTCCCCGCTTTAGAGGCCCCGGCGCCTGCGGGTCTTACAGAGCTTACCGACGACCACGGTCTCTCTGGGGCGTTATTAACACTGCCTGACCCCGTTTGTGAAGACGCTGTATGTCGCAAACCCCTGATTCTGCCCCCCACGCTGCCCCCGCTTTCCCGGGTGTCCACCTGGCCCAGCCGCGGTTTCCGGACCGCGCGGGTCAGACATGTCCGGACCTGCCGCTCGCACGTGGCCGCGGTTCTAGGGGGCGGGGCGGCCCCACGCGGGTGCCCCGGAGCCCCCAGGCACGTGCCTCGGGCTCGGAAACCGAGCCCCGACTCCCCGCGCCCGGGTCGTGCCGGAGCACTCTTCTTACCGTGCGGCCTCCGCGCTGCCAGCCAGGGGAAAGGGAGCAACGGGGTTTCCCGGGCGCACAAGTCGGGCGTCAGTTATCGCGAGAGTTCCGAGAGCTCGCGAGAACGGGTTTACAAAAAGCTGGCTCCACCTCTCTCAGGGCAGAGGCGGCTTCACCTCCGCGGACGTGGGCGGGTTTGGTGGTAGGGTGGAGGCTTTTTTTCTCATTGCTCTTCTTTCTCCTGCAGCGAGATAGAGTGAGAAGCTCTAATCTCAAGCAGGAAGGAATCTAGCTTTATTTGCATCAATCGTGAATAGAACGAATAGCGGCGGAGGCTGTATCTCCTGGCGGAAGTTACGGGGAAGCTGGCTAGGCAGGAAATAGACCGGCACCTCCAGCGGGACGACCCCTTTTTCCGAGTGGAAGTGGCTTTTCTGGCCGAAGGTGGGGCTAGTAAGGGCGGAACTGTGACCGGGAGCCCAGAGGAAGGACACGGAAGAAAGGCGGCCAGGCTGCCCTCTCTCGACCAGCAGTACTCGCGAGAGCAGGAGACGGAAGCCCCACCCTTCTTAGGGCGGAAATTGCTTCACCGCGGCCCTGGAGAGTGGAGTGTAAATGAGGCCGTGGAGGCGGGGAGCAGAAAAGGGCAGGAACAGAGAAGCAGAGGCGGGACCTTCGAAGTTCAGCTCTGCTTCCTAAAGCTCGAGTCTCTGTCAGACTCTTTGTGACCCCATTCACTGTATCCCATCAGTCTCTTCTGCCCATGGGGATTCTCCAGCCGAGAATAGGGGAGTGGGTTGCCGTGCCCTCCTCCAGGGGATCTTCCCAACCCAAGGATCAAACCCAGGCCTTCCGCATTGCAGGCAGATTCTTTACCTGGGAAGCCCCTCTTGGGACAAAGTGCACACATACTAATTCTATCGGCAAATGTTTTTTGTGTGCCTACTCTGTGCAAGGAGCAGGTAAATATGTACAGTGTTACATGCATTATCTAGGTTAATCCGACTAAAGTCCAAGAACACAGAGGACACACCTGCGGTTTGATGAAGTTGCTGACTTGCTGAGAGGAGAAAATATTGAAATGTGAATCCTAATGTGAACTACAATGTGTCAACGTAGACAGCAGTTGTAACAAACGTACTACTCTGATGTGTGATGCTGATAGGAGGGGAGGCTTTGGGGAGCTAGGGAAATATGGGAGCTCTTACTTTCTAATGTTTTGCTATGAACCTCAAAACTGCTTGAAAGAAAAAAACTCTTAAAAAATGGTTTGAGGGTGGGAAGTTGTTCATGTTGTGATGAGAGGAGAAGCCATGTTACAGTATATGAACTTTTTAGGGAAAAAAAAATTCCTAAGGAATCAAGACAACGTGTTTAGTCATTTATGCTGAGTGGCCAGAGAGGAGTTGAATGCAGCCTCTGTTAGAGGGGAAGACGTGGCTGGACAGGCCCAGGTGATCAGGCTTGTAAACTAGGGGCCAAGGGCCCCTGAGGAATGTAAGGAAGTCTATCTAAGGGGCTTATTAGAGATATTAAGTCAGATGAAAAGGATGAGGGTCTATGTAGGGCATGGGTTATAGAATTGTCTATGTGAATATACGTTGGCGGCTGCAGACCCAGCTACACAATGTGACAGGGATGCAGGATGAGGTCTCGTGGATCAGGCAATGAGGGTTTGAGTAGAGAAACTGGATGGGGGTGGGTAGTATGATGGTGCTACATTGGTCAGGGAGCATAATCTGGAGTGGACCAGGTTCACACAGGGCTGAGTGAAAGAGAATGTGGATTCCCAAAGGGCAGAATTTAAAAGGAGCTTCTGAAGTGAAACATGGGTGTCTGTTTGGAGAGGAGCAGGATAATGCTTCAAATCTGGAAACTCATTGATTTCTGCAGAACATGAATGAGGATGGTACATGAAGGAAACTTAGAAGAGGGATGATTTACTCAGTACCCTGTTGGACCTGGGCAACACCTTTCCTCACCTGGTAATGGGTGCTGGGAAAGGGAGTGACATACGAGACAGTGCTTACAGTCTGTTAGCTTTAATCTCCAAAGGCTGGTCAGAGGCCAAGAGCCCATTAGCTCCCTACAACTGCAGGTGAAGGATGCTTCAGCCACGTAGGAGCATGAACAATCTGTAAACTGGCCTTTTCCCCCACACCTGAGCTCTGCAGAACCTCCACCTCTCTCCCTGGGGAAGTGGTTGGAGAAGCAGTGGGGGCGCCCTGACAGTTTGACAGACAAACTAGATCTAGCCAGGAGTGTAAAAGGTCCTGCTAAGTCTGACAAGAAGGGGAGATGGGCTGCAAAGAAATGGGTCCATAACGAGTGGCCTGCCCCCAGCTTCAGTCTTCATCACTTTCTTTTTCCCCCTCCCTTTTCTCATGTCATCCTTTAACTTCAAATTATACTTTCTCTTTTACTGTTCCCAGCTGTGTGAGCTTGATGTACTGGGGACCTTTGGTCAGCCTGAATAGCAGGGTCTTAGCCATGTTTCAGGAGAAGGCAATGGCACCCCACCCCAGTACTTTTGCCTGGAAAATCCCATGGACGGAGGAGCCTGATAGGCTCCAGTCCATGGGGTGGCTAAGAGTCGGACACGACTGAGCGACTTCACTTTCATTTTTCACTTTCATGCATTGGAGAAGGAAATGGCAACCCACTCCAGTGTTCTTGCCTGGAGAATCCCAGGGACGGGGAGCCTGGTGAGCTTCCGTCTATGGGGTCGCACAGAGTCGGACACGACTGAAGTGACTTAGCAGCAGCAGCAGCAGCAGCCATGTTGCAGGAGAAGGCAATGGCACCCCACTCCAGGACTCTTGCCTGGAAAATCCCATGGACGGAGGAGCCTGGTGGGCTGCAGTCCATGGGGTCGCTAGGAGTCGGACACGACTGAGCAACTTCACTTTGACTTTTCATTTTCATGCATTGGAGAAGGAAATGGCAACCCACTCCAGTGTTCTTCCCTAGAGAATCCCAGGGACGGGGGAGCCTGGTGGGCTGCTATCTATGGGGTCACACGGAGTCGGACACAACTGAAGCGACTTAGCAGCAGCAGCCATGTTGCATGTTGCAATGCTTCCCTCCCCCTTGATTATGGAGCTTGGCTATCTGTCACTGAGAGAGCATGGCACAAGGCTTAGGCAGGTCTGTTAAGGGGCAGTCATACATCTAAATTAAAACAAGGTCAGGGAAGGAAGGTGTGAACCGACTTAGGTTATCCTGCACCGAGTCCTAGTCCTGAGAAGTGTTAGAGATTTGTTGCTCTGTAATCTGTTAGAATTAGAAGCAACTCATCTTCTCAAGGCCCCAAACTGGAAAATAGCAAGTTGTAATTGGATGCCATCACCATCAATTATCTTGAATAAAAAGAGGTGTGTAGGTAACATTAGGAAACAGAATCAGTGCCCAGGCAGAATCATCCTCCCAGGCATGAACTTTCTGTTTGGCCCTTCTAAGAGTGAGAATGGGGATGGGGGTCTCCAAATCTTCATATCTTTGGAATAGTTCAGCAGGTCTCCACATACTTGGAACAGTTCAAAAAGAAAAACTTGACAGCAGAGGACTAAGAAACAAAGGTGAGTAAGATATTACTATTTACTGCTATCTTGAATGCAAAAGCAAAGACTTTTTGAAAAACCCTTGGGATGTCTGTCTGTCTCCTGGAGTCCTGAATTTTTCACTCTCTGTATTATAAAAATTATCTATTAATTGATTTATCCACCTGCAATGCAGGAGACCCAGGTTTGATTCCTGGGTTGGGAAGTTCCCATGGAGGAGGGCATGGCAACCCACTCTAGTATTCCTGCCTGGAGAATCCCCATGGACAGAGGAACCTAGCGGCTTGTATGGGGGTCACAAAGAGTTGGACACGACTGAGCAACTAAGCACAATTGATTTGGGCCTGGCAAGGGAAAGGAACCTTTCTTCAGTATTTGCCTACAAATTTATCCTAAAATACTTGGACAAGTCATTTTATGTCTTTAAGCTTGTTTCTTTATTTATAAAATCAGAGTAATCATGCATAGCTTACAGAGTTGCTGTGAGGATATGTGGGAACTGCATACAGTGAGTACTCAAAAGATAATTGTCACCATCCTTTTATAGTTCCTTCAAATCTTAGATACATGAACCTCCTGAGTTCAGGAAAAACCTTTATAAAGACTAACTTGATTATTCCTGTTCTGATTGTTCTCAGTCTTCCCATTATAAAAATGTTAGATCAGCATTGGGGCTTCCCGGGTGGCTCAGCAGTAAAGAATCCGCCTGCAATGCAGGAGACGTGGGTTTGATCCCGTGTTTGGGAAGATCCCCTGGAGAAAGAAATGGCAACCGACTCCAGTATTCTTGTCGGGGAAAATCTCATGGACAGAGGAGCCTGGCAAGCTATAGAGTCATGGGGTCACAAAGAGTCAGACACGACATAGCAACTAAATAACAACAGATGAGCATTAAATTGGCATTCCATTGACCAAAGCTGGCCTGAAGGTATGTTTTGTTTGACCTACATAGCATTTAAGCACAGCACAGGATTTAAAGAAAAACTGAGCCAGCATTTGAAAATTAAGAAATGTAAAACAGAAATCTAGTTTTCCAGCTTCTCTTGAAAAACCAGAAGATATGGCAGTACTGAGCCCACATTCCTGCTTGGCAACAATTCACTAGGGCCAAAAGGAAGTTGCCCCCTTAGGTGGGGCATGCATTCTGTTTGCCAGGGCTCCTCTGGTGCTCTTTATTCATTTATATGATCTATTTGGCCCTGTAGGTATTTCAACCTGTGCCTCTCTGAACAGCTGGAAACTGTCTATGCTTGGCACAGAGCAGTCACTTAATTATTCAATCAGTGAATCACCTACTGTTTCCCTACCACTCTTTCTTACCTGGCCATAAAAAGAAATCCAAGTTTGTAGTTACTTGTGGTAGTTACTGAGTAAGTGACTTTCATTTTGAGGAGTGAAGTGAACAAGTCCTTTCTGTCACTCAGGATAGACTAGGTTCAGTTCAGTTCAGTCGCTCAGTCATGTCCGACTCTTTGCAACCCCATGAATCACAGCACACCAGGCCTCCCTGTCCATCACCAACTCCCGGAGTTCACCCAAACTCATGTCCATCAAGTTGGTGACGCCATCCAGCCATCTCATCCTCTGTCGTCCCCTTTTCCTCCTGCCCCCAATCCCTCCCAGCATCAGGGTCTTTTCCAATGAGTCAACTCTTTGCATGAGGTGGCCAAAGTATTGGGAGTTTCAGCTTCAGCATCAGTCCTTCCAAAGAACACCCAGGACTGATCTCCTTTAGGATGGATTGGTTGGATCTCCTTGCAGTCCAAGGGACTCTCAAGAGTCTTTTCCAACACCACAGTTCAAAAGCATCAATTCTTCAGCACTCAGCTTTCTTCACAGTCCAACTCTCACATCCATACATGACCACTGGAAAACCCATGGCCCTGACTAGACAGACCACTGTTGGCAAAGTAATGTCTCTGCTTTTTAATGTACTATCTAGGTTAAGCTGTGGTTAAAAAAAACAACTCCCACATCTCAATGGCTGAATACAATACTGGTTTATTTCTTGCTTACTCACACAAACCAAGACACAAAACGAAAATACTCTTCTGTTTACACATGCATGGAGGCAGACATGAGTGCACAGGTATATACAGGATCACATGTCAAATGAATACCCTGGAACATGAACTCATGCAGAAATCTATTTAGATACTGGTTAGCTTAAACTGCACAACTTTCTTTTTTTGGGGATTTTAAAAGGTCCCAGGACCCAAGGAAGGTAAGAGAATATCCACCTTTGGCCAAAGAAATGGCCATGCTACAAAAGGAACCAAAAGCTAACAAAGCACCCGAGAGCTTTAAAAAAGCCTGAAGCGTGTAGTACATTAAATTCCATGCAGAAATCTGTGAGTAAAATACCAAATATGCAATGCCTACAGGCTGCTGCTGCCCCCTACCCCAGGGGCCTCCACTTCTGGGCTTCTAGCTTAGGAGGGAAATGGATCCCAGTCGCCCAATATGCAGAGCCACGGAAGGGGCTGGGCTGGGCCGGAGAGAGGGCCCAACAGGCTGGAATCCTCTTCCTCCAGCAGGAGCTACAGGGAAGGAAGGAAGAGGGCAAGACCAGGTCACATCCATCTCCCCTCCCAGCAAACCCTCCCTTTTTACCCCATCTAATCCAGGCCCATCTTTGTTCACCTGGATTATAGCAAACACTTCCTCCTCACCGATTTTACCACTTCTAGTCTTGCCTCATCCAACCCCTCCATCACAGCCACCATGCTTATCTTTCTAAAGCTCAGAGTCTCTGAATACATCCCTGCCTAGCTCAGAAATATTCCCTTGTTCCCCTTCATGTGTGGTTGCCTGTTTACCTCCATGATCAGGAGCCCTTCCAGACTCACCTGGTTCTTTCTCAGCAGTTCCTTCAGGCCAGTTTCCTCACCTGCACTGCATGCCCAACCCATCATTTTGGACAGGAGAAATCTCAGCCTTCCCTTTCTCATGCCTCAAGATTCTTGTAGCTCTCTTCAAGTTTATCACTAAACTTTGTGAAAGCATCCAGGTTTTCCAAATAGGATGCCTTTAAAGGCAAGTTGCCAAATATGAAACTCTTTAAAAGCAATTATTAAGGGTCCAGGCCAGACTCTTGATATCTCCTCAGTCCCTCTCCAGACTTCAGCAGGCACTGTGGGTCCAGAGAAGCACTGGGCTGGAGTGAGGAGACCAGGCTTTGCCACTGACTTGCTATATGCTCTCAGGCCTCTCTCAGGACCTCACTTTCCTTGATATCAGGGCACTGGACATTTGCTTTTGAGCGCATACAAAAATAAATTCACTGAATAACTCTCAACTGTAATCTAAGGGGCTAGGTTGAAAAGCGTGGGGCCTGGCATCTTCAACTTGCTGACCTCCTGATCCCCTTGGTTAGTCCCTGCTTGTTCCAGCACCTCCGTTTCTCAGTCATGCCTTTCCCATCCTTTCCTTTTAGAGAACAGGTTACCTGGTGGGCCACAAGGATGGAGCAGGGAGATCCAGGCAGGGTTGGCGGGGCCAGCAGTCAGGCGGGGAGCCTGAGATGAATCTTTCAGTCCCACAAGAGCCTCAGCTGCCTCTTGCTGCAGCTGCTGCTCTGAGGAGGCAGAGGTCCAGGTCAGGCGAGAGGGTCCGGGAGCCTGCAAAGGAGAGATGCAGACTGGGAATCCCTACTTCTGCCCACCCACCAGAGGCTCCCTATCCCCGGTTACTTCATTATTCCCTACTCTTCCCTTCCCCAAGCTGAACTTCCTCCCAGGGTCCTGGATCCCACTTCTTTTTCAGGACCTGTGGCTGTAGCAGAAGAGGGTCTGGGGTGCCACAGGGCTGGAGTATCAGAGTTGAGCATCTGGAAATAAGGAGAAAAGATGCCAGGGGGATTAAACTCATTGACAGACATGTATACAAGAAAAGAGGAACAGGATTTTGCTGTGTACTGATCTGGGATTCTGAGTGCCTGTGGTCTTAGGTTTTGTGGCTTTGAGCAAGTCCCTCCCTCTGTTTGCCCTGCTTTGTTTTCTGTAAAATGGAAACATCTTACAGCTTCTTACTCCCAGAGCTACTGTAAGGATTATAGGAAACAATTGGTGTCAGTTTAAAAAACAATGGATAAAACACCTAGAGGGATCCTGCCCTACCAGTGTCTGATTTTCTTCCCTCCTAGTTCCTCAATCCCCATGGAACTTGAGGAGCTTGGCCAACCTTTAGGGAACTTTGTCTAATGGCCTCTGGCCTCTCTCCTAGGCCTCTGAAGTTCTTACCATCATGTCCCCCGACCCCTCACGTCAGTAGGCAGTTCAACCCTATCTGTTTAAGCAGATTTAATAGCCACTATTTGTTTAAGGCCAGGGCTTGTGCTAAGTGTATTCCATATATTATTGCTAATTCTTATTATTACCAAAAGATAGTACTGTCTCTGATTTACTAATAGCAAACAGGCTCAGAGAAGTAAAGATACTTGTACAAAGATTCATAGCTAGCCAGTTAGGAGAGCTCTGCCTCACACAATAGCCTGAAACTTTTTCTTCATCATCTACTATGGTGTCCAGCACACGGTTAGGCACATTACAAACACATGTCTTTTTCTCCCTACTCACGTGCGGGGCAGGGTAGAAGGCCCTCGGGATTCTCCAGAAAGAGGAGCTGTCAGTATTGGGTGAGATCCTGTGCAGGTTGCGAGAGGCCCATGAGTGGGCAGCCGGAGGGCAGTGCCAGGGTCAAAACCTAATAAGGAAAAGAGAATTCAGAGTATATAGTGTTCAGAGGTCATGGCTTCTGTCTTGCCTTTTCCTACCCTGTATCCTTTTGCTCTTCTCTTTCTGATACAGTGGTACACAGTCATTCAAATATCTGTTGAATTAACGTTGAATTCATCTTACCAGGGAAAGGATGCAGCGGGGTAGCAGGTTCTTGGCACAGCAAGCGGCAGACTACTGGGGTTGGCATGGAAAGGCCTGGAGGCAGCCAATGCCCAGGGCCCAAGGGCCTGGAGGCATTGGAGTCCAGGGCAAAGGCAAGGCTTCTGGGGGACGACTGAGCAGCAGAGGGCCACGAGAGTTCTCCTGCAAGGGCAGGGAGCACAGGTTGGAGTCAAGTTCAAGGCTGGAGAAGGAATGTTCTAGGATAGAATTGGGGCCCCCAAAACTTCAGAGCTTGAAGGGCTGCAAAATCCCACCCCACCATTTTGCCCATGGAATAGAAGTGATTTTCCCAAGATTACATAGCAAGTCAGGGTTGGATCTAGAACCCAGGTGTTTGGGGCACAAAGGAAGGGATCTGGGCAGGGGCTAGGACAGGAGTCACTCCCTCAGGGCCCAAGGGGACCTTGTGCCACTGGGACTGGCACAGGCCTTCCTTACCTTTCCAGGAGGTGTCAGTGCCAGTGGAACTACATGATGGGGAGTCTGAGGCTGGGGTGCTATGTTCTCCTTTCCAGCTGTGAGGGACCAGGGAGAGCTTTGGGAAGCTCTTTCTCCTGAGTGCCTCCCACTCCAGCCCAAAATTGAATTTTTATCTTCCTCTGTCCCATTTTTACCCCCTGATCTCATTACATCCTTCTAACACTTAATCGCATTTTACAGTTGGGGAGGGAGAAGCCCAGAGAGCAGAAACTCCTTGCCCAGATCATACATCAATTCAGTGGCAAGACTGGGGCTCTTCTCCCTACTTAGGCTTTTCCTGTCTAAATTCCTCTGGCCACAGCCAGTGACACTTACAGTGGACCCCTGGTCCAGTGACTCCCTTCTTGACACGGCTGGGAGCTTTGGGAGGAGCTGCCCCTCTCATGAGTCCCTGGGTTAGGTGCCTCTTTAGCTGCGCCTCCTGCTGCCTACGCAAGGCCACCTGGGCAGCCATGACCCTTCGGCGCTCCCTAAAGAGGGGAAGTGGTGAGTCAAAAGTCAAGTCAGCCACCTTTTAGATGAAGCCCATCCTCTCCCTTCTCTGGATCTCATACTCACAAGATGAGGACACATTTGTGACACTCGCATGCCTGAAAGAGGCACAAGCGCTTGTGGCCCTTGAGGTGGGCAGTGACACCGTGGTTGCGGCAACGGGCACAGGTTGGAGAGCGACTGACAGCTCTCCTGGGGATAAGTTCCATGCCCTGGGGGGCTCTGGTTTCACCCCCTGTGGCAGAGTCTGAAGGGCAGTGGTGGACAGCAGCCATTTCATTGGGGTCCATGGATCTAGGGGCAGCAGTGGAGGGTCAGGGTGGCCACATGGGTCCTGTCCTGACTATCCTTCTTGCCTCTAGGAGACCACACCAGAAGGGTTTTCCCACTTTGCCCATCCCGGGACTCAGCTGTCACCCTTGATTCTCCCCTGGCTCTCTCCCTTCTTCACCCTTCCTGGGGCATCCTCCTCTCCAAGAACCTCTCTCCTCTTTCCTTTCTTATGTATCTTTCTACCCAAACATCGTTCTCTGCTCATCTGTACCTTCCCAAGCACAAATACTAATTTGGGGCACACTCAGGCACTCTCATGCCACCTGCAAGAGTTCTTACACTCCCCTTTTCATCACCACTCCATTCCCACGATTTTCCTGCATCCTCTTGCACAATTATCATCCTTCCCTCCTGCAGTTATCCACTTCCCACACATGCTTTCATGTTCCCCTTTCAATCCTTAACCCTCATGTATGCCGTGCAATTCAACCTCTCCCTGCAGCCCTTTTAATCAGACCCCCTGCACCCCAGTAAATATATCATTCTCAAGAATCCCTTGTCTCACTTTCAAGAATTATTTTCATTTCCTCAGCAAAAGTTTACTGAGCCCCTTCCACCTGCCAAGCCCTGATCTAGGAACAAAGACCACCCCGCCCCCCGGTCCAAATTCCTCTCTTGCACCCACACTCCTTCCAAACGAAGGCAAACCCGGGCAAGTCGCTGCGCCCGGCCATCACGCGCCTTCACCGACTCCCAACAAGTAGTCTCGAGCCACTCCCGCCCCATCGCCCCACTCAGCTGTTCCTCGCGCGCACCCCATTCTGGAGCTGTCCCCCCAAACGGTGGGTCCGCGGCCCCGCCCCGCTCCAGGGTCTCAGGGAGGGGGCGGGGCTCGGGGAGCGCACCCAGGGTCCGCGGAGCGGGGGAGGGCAAAGAGGGCGCGAGGAGCGCGAGCAGAGAGGCGAGGGGATGCCTGGGGCGGGGAGTCCCGAGCAGGAGAGGGAGGGGAAGAGACACGGAGGGGCGGGGTCTTGTTCATCTTGTCAGTCCGGAGTTACCACAGCCTGGAGTACAGTTAGAGTCAATCTGGAGGAGGCGAAAGGAGGCGGTGAGGCAGTGGCGTGAGGAACGGCTGCGCTCGCGCCACTTTTCCCGCCCCTTCTCGAAAGGACCAATGAACTTCAAGCGGCGTCTCCGGCGCTGAGGCGACCGACCAATGCGCTTCAAGATCTTGCACTGACAGCCCGCCCCTTTACCTCCGGTCCGCTGCTCCTCGCGCTGGACTATCAATCCAGCCAATAGCGCGTCGAGTTGAGTCTCGCACTTATCCCTTCTCCTTGTGATTTGCCTTCCCAAATTGTTCTTCCCCTTTTGAGAGAAGTGGCCAATGGGGCGTCGAGTACCGCTTCCAGTGCAAGGCTGGCCCCGCCCCCAGGAACGGCCGCCTGGCCCGCCCTCCCGCGAACGTTGATCTGGATGCATTGGCGCATGCGCAGTCTTGTCCTCCGGCCTGAGCTGCACCGCCCCGCCTCTGGAGCATTTGGTGGCCAGGAGTTGGCTTGAGTGGCTTTTCACTGCGTGGACGACCGTGTGTTTTTTCGCTTCTCTCCCACTTCCCCAACTCACGATCTACATTTCTTTTTTGTTCCCCTACCTGTGATATCCTTGTTTCCCTCCCGGGTCCCATCTTCTAACGTTGTGGCCCTTTCCTTGTGTTTCTTATTGGCTATGTCCATACTGATTTCCCTAAATTTGACGTTTTCCTTGTCTGGAGTCTTTCTCTTTGCCTGTTCATCCTGCTGATTTTCGACACCCTTTCTCCACATGCCTCATCCCCTCGTAGTCTGTCCCCTTTCCCCTCCTATCCCCCATCTTTGGTTCCCGAGATACTTCTGTGACTTTTCTTTCTAACCCTTTCCACCCTCTGTGTTCATCTTCCTCTCGGATTTCACCCCATTCTCTGGCCTCCATTCTGTAATTGTAGCCTTCTCTATGTGTTTCTATTAGACCCATCCCACGGTTTCCCCACCCCCATCCTTTGTGTTGTCCCCTTTTCTCTCTGCATCCTGCCCTGTCTCCTTTTCTGTCTTTGAGCCTCTCAGGTAGTCTCCTCCCCGCCCCAGAACCCGATATTTGTGCCCAGCTTCTCATTTTTCTGCCACTCCCAATTGTGCTCTCTCTGCTGCTCATCCTCTGTCTCCCTGCAAATTTCCGTTCCGTTACTTTGCTCCTCTTTCTCAGTGTGGTTTCTCTTGTAGGAATGGTGTCTCCTCTGACCACTACTTCAACCCTTTTTCCTTGAGGATTTTATTCCAGTCTTTTCTGGTTGTGTCCGTGCTTGTACCCAGATTGCTGGGGCCTGTGGTTTTGCATTCCAGGCAGGTGTGTGCCCTATCCCCTGCTCGGTCCAACTCCTTTGATCCTTTGTCTGCCTTCATTCCCCCTTTCCATGTCCCATCTTTTCTGTTGGTCTTGGCTTATTGGTTTGCTGCAGATTTCTGGGTTGCACATCCTCTGTGTCAGGTATTCTGGTCAAAAAAGTGTGACAGAAGTGACCTCTAGCTGGACTGCTGTGCAGGGGAGCAGTACTAGACAAAATTGGAAAGGTTGTTTGGGGCCCGTCTGAGGGATGAAGGGTGGCCTGTGTGTGGGAGGCTTAAATACCAGCTAAAGAGACTGACCTTGATCTTTTAGATAGTGGAGAGAGAGAGAGATGGGGGAGCAGGGGGGCAACATTTTGGAGAGCTTAGCACTTGCCTGGCACTTTATGCTAATAATATTAATAATGAGTCTATGAAATATATTTTTAATATGTTTTATGAATGAGTTCAATAAGAGGCACAAGATCACACAGCTAGTCAGTGGAGAGGTAAAGATTTCAACCTTGGTCTGTCTTTGAGTTCAAAGTCTTAAGAACTTTGTACTACCTACAGCGTTTTATTAATTTCCAGTAATCCCCACTTGCCCACTTTTATTCCCTAACTGTCGCACAGGTGCTCATTTCAGATGGCACATGCATATCTCTTTTAGTCTGCATGTGTTCTTGGCAAGATGTGCAGTGTTTTATATGCATGATGTTTTTAACTTATGCAAGTGACATTGTTTATTATTAAAAATAATCAGCACAGTGTTTTTGTGATCCATCCATGTGCATGTGATGTGTACAGCTAACCAGTTGCTTCTAACTAGTGCATGATATTCCATGGTATGCATCCCCTGTGTGTTACATATTCACTTGGTCTCAGGGAGGGATGCCCATGTTGCCTTCAGCTCACTGTCTCCGCCATATTTCCACATCCTTTTATGTGTTCTTTTGTAGTTGAAGGTGGAAATCCCTGTTTTGTGTACCTAGGATATACCAGAAATAGCGATTCGTAAACCTAATTTCATACTGTTCATGGGGTTCTCAAGGCAAGAATACTGAAGTGGTTTGCCATTCCCTTCTCTAGTGAACCCTGATAGCTCAGTTGGTAAAGAATCCACCTGCAATGCAGGAGACCCTGGCTCGATTCCTGGGTTGGGAAGATCCCCTGGAGAAGGGAAAGGCTACCCACTCCAGTATTCTGGCCTAGAGAATTCCATGGACAGTCCATGGAGTCACAAAGAGTTGGACATGACTGGGCCACTTTCAGTTTCTCCAGTGAACCATATTCTGTCAGACCTGTCCACCATGACCCATCTGTCTTGGGTGGCCTCACAAGGCATGGCTTAGTTTCATTGAGTTAGACAATTCTGTGGTCCATGTGATCAGATTGGCTAGTTTTCTGTGATTGTGGTTTCAGTGTGTCTGCCCTCTGATGCCATCTTGCAACACATACCATCTTACTTGGGTTTCTCTTACCTTGGACGTGGGGTATCTCTTCACGGCTGCTCCAGCAAAGCACAGCCATTGCTCCTTAACTTGGATGAGGGGTATCTCCTCATAGTCGTCCCTCCTGACCTTGTACATGGAGTAGCTTTTCTTGGCCCTCCTATGTCTGCACAGCTGCCGCTCAAGGCAAAATGATAAGATACTGAAAGAGGAACTCCCCAGATCAGTAAGTGCCCAATATGCTACTGGAGATCAGTGGAGAAATAACTCCAGAAAGAATGAAGGGATGGAGCCAAAGCAAAAACAACACCCAGTTGTGGATGTGACTGGTGATGGAAGCAAGGTCTTATGCTGTAAAGAGCAATATTGCATAGGAATCTGGAATATTAGGTCCATGAATCAAGGCAAATTGGAAGTGGTCAAACAGGAGATGGCAAGAATGAATGTCAACATTCTAGGAATCAGCAAACTAAGATGGACTGGAATGGGTGAATTTAACTTGAAGTCATTCAGTCGTGTCCGACTCTTTGCGATCTCATGGACTGTATCCTACCAGGATCCTCCGTCCATGGAATTTTCCAGGCAAGAGTACTGGAGTGAGTTGCCATTTCCATCTCCAGGGGATCTTAGATGATCATTGTATCTACTACTGTGGGCAGGAGTCCCTTAGAAGAAATGGAGTAGCCATCATGGTCAACAAAACAGTCCAAAATGCAGTACTTGGATGCAATCTCAAAAACGACAAAATGATCTCTGTTCATTTCCAGGGCAAACCATTCAATATCATGGTAATCCAAGGCTATGCCCCAAGCAGTAACACTGAAGAAGATGAAGTTGAATGGTTCTATGAAGACCTCCAAGACCTTTTAGAACTAACACCCCAAAAAGATGTCCTTTTAATTATAGGGGACTGGTATGCAAAAGTAGGAAGTCAAGAAACACCTGGAATAACAGGCAAATTTGGCCTTGGAGTACAGAATGAAGCAGGGCAAAGGCTAATAGAGTTTTGCCAAGAGAACGCATTGGTCATAGAAAACACCCTCTTCCAACAACACAAGAGAAGACTCTACACATGGACATCACCAGATGATCAACACTGAAATCAGATTGATTATATTCTTTGCAGCCAAAGATGGAGAAGCTCTATACAGTCGTCAAAAACAAGACCGGGGAGCTGACCGTGGCTCAGATCATGAACTCCTCATTGCCAAATTCAGACTTAAATTGAAGAAAGTAGGGAAAACCACTAGACCATTCAGGTATGACCTAAATCAAATCCCTTAAGATTATACAGTGTAAGTGAGAAATAGATTTAAGGGACTAGATCTGATAGAGTGCCTGATAAACTATGGACAGAGGTTCGTGGCATTGTACAGGAGACAGGGATCAAGACCATCCCCATGGAAAAGAAATGCAAAAAAGCAAAGTGGCTGTCTGAGGAGCCCTTACAAATAGCTGTGAAAAGAAGAGAAGCGAAAAGCAAAGTAGAAAAGGAAAGATATACCCATTTGAATGCAGAGTTCCAAAGAGTAGAAAGGAGAGATAAGAAAGCCTTCCTCAGTGATCAATGCAAAGAAATAGAGGAAAACAACAGAATGGGAAAGACTAGAGATCTCTTCAAGAAAATTAGAGATACCAGGGGAACAATTCAGCAAAGATGGGCTTGATAAAGGACAGAAATGGTATGGACCTAACAGAAGCAGAAGATATTAAGAGGTGGCAAGAATACACAGAAGAACTGTACAAAAAAGATCTTCACGACCCAGATAATCACGATGGTGTGATCACTGACCTAGAGCCAGACATCCTGGAATGCGAAGTCAAGCATGCCTTAGAAAACATCACTATGAACAAAGCTAGTGGAGGTGATGGAATTCCAGTTGAGCTATTTCAAATCCTGGAAGATGATGCTGTGAAAGTGCTGCACTCAATATGCCAGCAAATTTGGAAAACTCAGCAGTGGCCACAGGACTGGAAAAGGTCAGTTTTCATTCCAATCCCAAAGAAAGGCAATGCGAAAGAATGCTCAAACTACCGCACATTTGCACTCATCTTACATGCTAGTAAAGTAATGCTCAAAATTCTCCAAGCCAGTCTTCAGCAATACATGAACAATGAACTTCCTGATGTTCAAGCTGGTTTTAGAAAAGGCAGAGGAATGAGAGATCAAATTGCCAACATCTGCTGGATCATGGAAAAAGCAAGAGAGTTCCAGAAAAACATCTATTTCTGCTTTATTGACTATGCCAAAGCCTTTGTGTGGATCACTATAAACTGGAAAATTCTGAAAGAGATGGGAATACCAGACCACCTGACCTGTCTCTTGAGAAACCTATACGCAGGTCAGGAAGCAACAGTTAGAACTGGACATGGAACAACAGACTGGTTCCAAGTAGGAAAAGGAGTACGTCAAGGCTGTATATTGTCACCCTGCTTATTTAACTTCTATGAAGAATACATCATGAGAAACGCTGGGCTGGAAGAAGCGCAAGCTGGAATCAAGATTGCTGGGGGAAATATCAATTACCTTAGATATGCAGATGACACCACCCTTATGGCAGAAAGTGAAGAGGAACTAAAAAGACTCTTGATGAAAGGAAAAGAGGAGAGTGAAAAAGTTGGCTTAAAGGTCAACATTCAGAAAACTAAGATCATGGCATCTGGTCTCATCATTTCATGGGAAATAGATGAGGAAACAGTGGAAACAGTGTCAGACTCTATTTTTCTGGGATCCAAAATCACTGCTAATGGTGACTGCAGCCATGAAATTAAAAGATGTTTACTCCTTGGAAGGAAAGTTATGACTAATCTAGATAGCATATTGTAGAAGGCAATGGCAACCCACTCCAGTACTCTTGCCTGGAAAATCCTATGGGCAGAGGAGCCTGGTAGGCTGCAGTCCATGGGGTGTCCAAGAGTCGGACACGACTGAGCGACTTCCCTTTCACTTTTCACTTTCATGCATTGGAAAAGGAAATGGCAACCCACTCCAGTGTTCTTGCCTGGAGAATCCCAGGGATGGTGGAGCCTGGTGGGCTGCCGTCTCTGGGGTTGCACAGAGTTGGACACGACTGAAGTGACTTAACAGCAACAGCAGCAGATAGCATATTAAAAAGCAGAGACATTACTTTGCCAACAAAGGTCCGTCTAGTCAAGGCTATGGTTTTTCCAGTGGTCATGTATGGATGCGAGAATTGGACTGTGAAGAAAGCTGAGTGCTGAAGAATTGATGCTTTTGAACTGTGGTGTTGGAGAAGATTCTTGAGAGTCTCTTGGACTGCAAGGAGATCCAACAAGTCCATCCTAAAGGAGATCAGTCCTGGGTGTTCATTGGAAGGACTGATGTTGAAGCTGAAACTCCAATACTTTGGCCACCTCATGCGAAGAGTTGACTCACTAGAAAGTACTCATGCTGGGAAGGGTTGGGGGCAGGAGGAGAAGGGGATAACAGAGGATGAGATGGCTGGATGGCATCACCGACTCGATGAACATGAGTTTGGGTAAACTCTGGGAGTTGGTGTTGGACAGGGAGGCCTGGTGTGCTGCAATTCATGGGGTCACAAAGAGTCGGACACGACTGAGTGACTGAACTGAACTGAACTGAAAACTAATTTGGCTAAGTATTGCCAGACTTCTTACAATGAATGATACTTTGGGCTTGAGACATTGATCAGAACCCTTGGCGCCTCCATTCTTCAGGGTCCAGAAGAGGACCCTATCCCTGGCCACAACTACCCCTAATGCACCAATGCACAAGGGCCTCTCCAGCCCCATAGTTCTACCAACATATTTTTCCAGCTTTCTGATCTCTTGTCAGTCTGGTAGATGCTCGTTTGAATACACTGAATTTCTGTGATTATTGTTGAGCACAAGTGTTTCTTCATGTGCTTGTTAGCCTTTCTGGTTTGCTTTTCTGAGAATTGAGAATTGCCTCTTCAAATACTTGGCCTATTTCCCTACTGAAATTTCTCTCTTTTTTCTTATCAATTTGCCTGAGATCCTTGTCCATTCTTATTGGCTTAAGACTTTGCATACACTTTTATGACCATTTTGGCATTTCATATTATTTTAGAAATTTATCCACTTATGAAGTGGATATATTTCAAATTTGTAAGTGTAGACTTGTTTTTTAAATATATATTTTAAGAAATTTATTTTTGGCTGCATTGGGTCTTCGTTGCGACATGAGGTTTCTTCGTTTTGTGGCTTCTCTCTAGTTGTAGTGCTTGGGCACTAGAGTGCATGGGCTCAGTAGCTCTGCAGCATGTGGGGTCTTAGTTCCCTAGCCAGAGATCCAACCTATGTCTTCTGCATTGAAAGGCAGATTCTCAACCATTGGACCACCAGGGAAGTCCCAAATGTGTTGTTAATGACAGTTTTATTATTCTTAGAACGTATGATGTCTTTCAGTTCCTGTTTTTCATTCTACATTTTATTTGTATCTTCTTTTTTTTTCTTGAGTAGATTTGCTGGAGGATTATCTTAGTAATAGTGTCAAAGAATGAATGTTAGTTTTTTGTAAATAGTTTTTGTAATCAATTTCATTGATTTCTGGTAATCATTTTTATTCCTTTTTGGGGAGGTTGCTTTGTTGTCCCTTGTATAACTTCTTGAGTTAATTCATAAGCATATTTTATAATTCTTATTGTTTCTTTATAAATGTACTTAAATTATAAATTTACTTCTAAATATTGATTTAGAAATCATTGTCCAATTAAAAAAAACTTTGATTGTGAAATGATTATTAGCTCACAAGAAGTTGCAAAAATTGTGTATAGAATCCCTAAAACCCTTCTTCTAGTTCCCCATAGGGACATTCTGTATGACTGTAGTAAATGAGCAGGAAATTAACATTGGTACAGTAGTCTTGGGGCTTCTGCGGTTGCTCAGTGGTAAACAATCCCACTGCAATGCAGGAGATGTGGGTTTGATCCCTGGGTTGGGAAGATCCCTTGGAGAGGAAATGGCAACCTCTGGTATTCTTGCCCGAGAAATCCTATGGACTCCTCCCCCAGAGGAGCCTGGGAGGGCTACAGTCCATCAGTTTAGTTCAGTTCAGTCAGTCACTCAGTTGTGTCTGACTCTTTGCAACCCCATGGACTGCAGCACACCAGGCTTCCCTGTCCATCTATAGTCCATAGAGTTGCAAAAGAATCTGACATGACTGAGTGACTAAACAACAACACTTTTAACTAAATTACAGACCTTATTCAGTTTTCATCAGATTTTACATGCACGTGTGTGTGTGTGTGTGACATGTAGCATGTTTTCTATTATTCAGTACCAAGTACTTTCTCATTTCTTTTTTTAAGTCAGGGCTTACTTAGTAATACATCAGTTGACTTTCACACATTTGTTGTTCTGATCTCATTGTCCCTGGATGGAGAACAGCCTATATAAATAGTGATCCTTTGAATAAGCCACCTTTCTCTGTTCAGCACCATTTCCAATGGCAGAAACTAAGCGGGAGAGTGAGAGTCAGGATTTGAGAAGCTCATGGAGTGGGTTCAGGTTAGGCTGGAGGAAAGACCATGGAGATGAAGACCTGTGTCCCAGAAGGTCTCAGGGAGCCTATGTCACAGGAACTGATAATCAACTTTCTGCTTCAGAAACAGTGATCTAGAGGCCAACAAGAACGGAATTTGAGACCTAGATTGAAATTGGTTCCAGAATCCAGGACCCAAACAGAGGACCATGGGACCCCAGCATCTCAGCCCCATGCAACTGCTCTGTCTCCTGGGGGCCATTTCCTCTCTGCCTTGTATGTCCTGTGAGGCTGGATGCTTTGGGACCCTCTTGGCTGGGGAGGATGGGGGCCTGGATTCCTGTCACTGGGGGAGGGAAAGCTGCCTATCTGGGTCCCTCAGGGGACAAGATCTGTGGAGGCTGAGCTCTTGATTTGCAGCTCAAGGGTTGAGAAGGCAATGTGAGGAGCAGTTGACCAGATAAAGATTCTTTCTTTAGGGGCTGAAGCTCTTCTGTGCTATGAAGCAACATCTTCACTCTTCAGAGCTGTAGGTCTCCATAGGTGGCAGTGGTTTCTGTTGAGGAGCATGGTGTGTAAACTGAATGAGGGCTGTGAGGAGACGCTGGTGTTCATCGAGGCAGGTGGGCGGGGGTGACTTTGCTGCATTGTTTTGGCTTGGTCTTCTGACCCCTACTTCCCTTCCCAGCACCCAGGGACTCTGGACTTCAGTTCCAGATATTTATCTTTGGGAACAACATCCAGACACCAGCAGGAGAGGGGCAGGACCCAGCTGGTTGCGCTGTGGGCTGGATAAGAGGGCAGAATGAAGGTGGGAGAAAAGACAAGTTTGGGACACATGGGAGAGAGGAGCAGACGGGCTCCTCCTGTGGAGAGAGGGGTGAGGAGAAGCAGATAAAACCTGGGAGATCTGAGCAGCGAGTGGACAGTAGGGGAGACGCAAAGCTGGTGGTGGGGCAGAGTGAGCAGCAAGGGCAGGGTGGGGTGGGGTTGGGTGGGGTGGGGGTGGGAGGTTGGACTGGGTGTGGCCAATGACACTGATCAGAGCTCTCCAATCTTCTGCTCCGCAGGCACCAGAAAGGGAATCCTGGGTTTTAAAGGCTGCAGCCCAGCCTCATCTTACCTCCCGCAAGTCTCCTACCTGGTTTCGCCACCTGGATTGTCCATCGCCTCCTATAGCCGGGTCTGCCGGACCTATCTCTGCAATAACCTCACCAACATGGATGCTATATTGCACCTCAAGGCCAGGACTCCCAAGACTTTAAAATCTTCTTCCCACAGTTGCCCAACTTGTGTGGGCGAGCACACTAAGACCTGCCTCCCAAATTTTGTCTCCAGTGAGTCTTGCCCCAGAGACGCTACCAAGTGTTACAGTTCCACAGTGAAATTCCAGGCAGGTGAGAGGACACACACTTTTTCTCTCTCAGATGCCTGCTCCATGCCTGCTGCCTCTCCATCCCTGAGGGAGGCGGGTGGGGCTTGGAGAGGTGCTGGGGGTCGTGGTACAGAATCCCAAGGGGAACAGGGGAAGGTGCCTGAAGCCAGGTCTTTGGGAGGTGAGCAGGTGTCCTGGTTGGTGAGAGGTGTCTGGAAGGAGGGGCAGGGCGCTTGCATTTTGAAAGTGTCCCTGACTGCCCCCTCTCTTCCTTGCAGGGTTTCTTAATACCACCTTCCTCCTCATGGGCTGTGCTCGTGAACATACCAGTGTTTTAGCCCATTTTCACCACATTGGGAGCATCAGAGTGACTGAGGTCATCAACATCGTAGAGAAGGCCCTGTTTACTGGTGCAGGGACCCCTTGTCGGAGTCCTTCTTGGGGCATCCTTTTAGGCCTCCTGTTTGCCTTCAAGGGCTGAGGATCTAGCTGGACCAGACCAACACCCCTCCCTTTTCACAGAGCCAAATAAAGTTACAGAGTTGCATTTCTGCCTTGTCTTGTGGGCCATGAGGGTTGTGGGGCTGTGAAAGAGCTGAAGAGAGGGGGCAGGCAGAGGGGAGGGACAGGCAATGTGCAGTCCTTTCTGTGAAGTGAGCAGGGTGCTCTGGGAGGAGGATCATTGGCAAAGTGACAGAATCATGGCCAGCGTGCTGGAGGAACCCAAACGCTCCCCTTTTCCTCCTGGGAGCATTAGTTCTAGTTTGGGTTCAGCCATTGACTTTGAGATCCTGGCCAAATCTCCTCCATTTTCTGGGTCTCCATTTCCTCTCCTTTAAAATTAAGGCTTGGGACCTAGCTGGCAGTCCAACGGCTGAGATGTTGTGTTCACAATACAGAGGCCTGGCTTTGATTCCTGGTCGGGGAACTGGATTCCACAGGCTGCAAGTAAGAGTTCACATGTTGCTACTGAAGATCCCACAAGCTGCAACAAAAATTGAGGATCTAGCTTGCTGCAACTAAGCCTGGAGCAGCCAGATAAGTATTTAAAACGAAGGCCTTGTGGGGAAGTCATAGGGATTATAGATTCAATTTGAGTAAAATGTAAAACCACATATTTAATGATAAAGGGCCTTTGACTTAAGATGGCCAAGGACTTCCTGGTGGTCCAGTGGCTAAGACCCTATGCTCCCAAAACAGGGCTTGGGTTCAATCCTTGGTCAAGGAACTAGATCCCACAGGCCACAACTAAGACCTGATGCAGCCAAATAAATATATTTTTTAAAGGAAATATCATTTTTAAAAAAGGGACTTCCCTGGTCCAGTGGTTAAGAATCCACCTAGCAATGCAGGGGACATGGGTTCAATCCCTGGTGGGGGAATTAAGATTCCCACAGGCCATGAAGCACCTAAGCCCGCATGCCACAACTATTGCCCACGAGCTCCGGAGCTTGTGTGCCACAACTAAGATTGGAGGGGTGCGTGCTGCTAAGTGGCTTCAGTCATGTCCAACTTTGGACACATGGACTGTAGCCTGCCAGGCTAGCTGTCCATGGGATTCCCCACACAAGGATACTGGAGTGGACTGCCATTTCCTTCTCCAGGGGATCTTCCTGATCCAGGGATAGAACACACGTCTCTTGCATTGGCAGCTGGCGGATTCTTTACCACTGAGCCATCGGGGAAGCCACTCAGTGGCTCTTTACCGCCGAGCCATCACTGATGCAATGGACATGAACTTGGGCAAACTTTGGGAGATGGTGAGGGGCAGAGAGGTCTGGCATGCAGCAGTGCACGGGGTCACAAAGAGTCGGACATGACTGGGTAACTGAACAACAGCAACAGGGAGAACCTGAGGCAGCCAAAGAAATATATATTTAAATATTAAAAAAGATAGACATAGCATGGATATCAATTTATTATAAAGAGAATATTAAGAGTTTCATTTTTCTGATATTAAAAGTGACTTAATAAAGACTTGTTTCCATTAAAGACAATAAAATGAAGTCTTTATGAATTCAAACTGCAGCTTTCAGGGTGATTTTAAAATACAATCTATTTGGTATGTGTCAGATATTGTGTTAGTGTCTGCTAGGGTTTCTTTTTTCTTTTGATGCAAAAAATTTATTAAAATGGACTTGTACACAAAGGCTGTGTGGGACATGGGTGAGATATGTTTTGACCCAGCTAAACTCATGCTGCAAGGTCACTTTTTCCCCAGTTTTATTGAGATGTAATTGACAAAATTGCAATATATCTAAAGTGTACTACATGAAGATCTGACATACGTATAAATTGTAAAAGGACTCCTACCATTGTGTTAACTAACACATTTGTTTACTACCTCCATATGTACCTTTTTTTCTTTTTCTGGTGAGAACACAAATTCTACTCTCTTGTGTGCATACATGCTAAGTTGGTTCAGTCATGTCCGAGTCTTTGTGATTCTATGGGCTGTAGCCTGCCAGGTTCCTCTGTCTGTGGGATTCTCCAGGCAAGAATACTGGAGTGGGTTGCCATGCCCTCCTCCAGTGGATCTTCCCCACCCAGGGATGGAACCTATGTCTCTTATGTCTCTTGTTTTGGCAGATGGGTTCTTTACCACTAGCACCTCCTGGAAAGCTCCTCTATTCTCTTAGCAAACTGCAGTTATACAACACAGTATTATCAGTAATAGTCAACATATTATACATTAGATCTTCAGACCCTATTCATCGTATAACTCAAAGTTTGTATTATTTTACCAACTTTTCCCTATTTCCTCCAACCCTAGCCCCTGGCAACCAGTTTTTGGATCTCTGTTTCTACAAGTTCAACTATTTTTAGAATTTCACAAGTGATATCATGCAGTATTTTTGTTGTTGTTGTTGCCTTTTTTCTTTTTAAATTGAAGTAAAGTTGGTTTACAATCTTGTGTTAGTTACTGCTGTACAGCAAAGTGATTTACGTACACATAGCTTCTCGGGTGGCTCTAGTGGTAAAGAATCCACCTGCCAGTGCAAAAGAGGTAAGAGACACGGGTTCAATCCCTGGGTTGGAAAAATGCCTGAGGAGGAAATGGCAACCAACTCCAGTATTCTTGCCTAGAGAATCCCATGGACAGAGGAGCCTGGCAGGCTACAGACTACAGTCCATGGGGTCACAAAGAGCTGGACATGACTGAAGGGACTTAGCACACACACACATATGCATATATATATATATATGTTCTTTTTAATATATTCTTTTCCATTTGGTCTATCATAGGATATTGAATATGGGTCTGTGTTCTATATAGTAGGACCTTGTAGTTTATCCATTCTATTACAGTTTACATCAGCTAACCCTACCTCCCACTCCGTTCCTCCCCTAACCCCTTCCCCATCAGCAAGCACCAGTCTGTTATCTATATTCTATTTCATAGATAGGTTCATCTGTGTCATGTTTTAGCTTCCACATAAAAGTGATACCATATGGTATTTGTCTTCCTCTTTCTGATTTACTTCACTTAGTCTGCTAATTTCTAGTTGCATCCATGTTGCTGCAGATGGCATTATTTCATTCTTTTTTTGGGTGGCTGAGGAGTATTCCACTGTATATATGTATCACTGTGCTGTGCTGTGCTAAGTCGCTTCTGCTGCTGCTGCTGCTAAGTCGCTTCAGTCGTGTCCGACTCTGTGCGACCCCATGGACAGAAGCTCACCAGGCTCCCCCGTCCCTGGGATTCTCCAGGCAAGAACACTGGAGTGGGTTGCCATTTCCTTCTCCAATGCATGAAAGTGAAAAGTGAAAGGGAAGTCGCTCAGTCGTGTCCGACTCTTAGCGACCCCATGGACTGGAGCCTACCAGGCTCCTCCGTCCATGGGATTTTCCAGGCAAAAGTACTGGGGTGGGGTGCCATTGCCTTCCCCGAAGTCGCTTCAGTCCTGTCCTATTCTTTTTGATCCCATGAACTGTAGCCCACTAGGCTCCTCTTTCCATGAGATTCTCCAGGCAAGAATACTGGAGTGGGTTGCCATGCCCTCCTCCAGGGAACTTCCTGAGCCAGGGATCGAACCTGCGTCTCCTACGGTGTCTCCTGCATTCACAGGTGGGTTCTTTACCTCTAGCGCCACCATTTTTATCCGTTTATCTTTGATGGACATTTAGCTTGTTTCCATGTCCTGGCTATTGTAAATAGTGCTGGTATGAACATCAGATCAGATCAGATCAGTCGCTCAGTCATGTCCGACTCTTTGAGACCCCATGAACCGCAGCACGCCAGGCCTCCCTGTCCATCACCAGCTCCCGGAGGTCACTCAGACTCGCATCCATCGAGTCAGTGATGCCATCCAGCCATCTCATCCTCTGTCGTCCCCTTCTCCTCCTGCCCTCAACCCCTCCCAGCATCAGAGTCTTCTCCAATGAGTCAACTCTTTGCATGAGGTGGCCAAAATACTGGAGTTTCAGCTTTAGCATCATTCCTTCCAAAGAAATCCCAGGGCTGATCTCCTTCAGAATGGACTGGTTGGATCTTCTTGCAGTCCAAGGGACTCTCAAGAGTCTTCTCCAACACCACAGTTCAAAAGCATCAATTCTTCGGGGCTCAGCCTTCTTCACAGTCCAGCTCTCACATCCATACATGACCACAGGAAAGACCATAGCCTTGACTAGGCGAACCTTTGTTGGTAAAGTAATGTCTCTGCTTTTGAATATGCTATCTAGGTTGGTCATAACTTTCCTTCCAAGGAGCAAGCGTCTTTTAATTTCATGGCTGCAGTCACCATCTGCAGTGATTTTGGAGCCCAGAAAAACAAAGTCTGACACTGTTTCCACTGTTTCCCCATCTATTTCCCATGCAGTGATGGGACCAGATGCCATGATCTTCGTTTTCTGAATGTTGAACATAGGGGTACATGTATCTTTTTGAATTAGAGTTTTATCTGAGGCTAGGGTTTTAAATACAGGATCTCATTCAACTCTCACAAGAGCCCAGTGAGATCGGTTTTATACCCATTTTGCAAAGAAGAAACTGGCTCTGGAAGGTCAAATGACCTGTCCAGCGTAGAATCTCTCTTGCCTCCTATGAAGATCTCTGTCCCTACTGAGGGGATTTTGTTGAGACACTCGGAGATCTGGGAAGACTTCCTCTGCCAAGTAGTTGCTTTTTTTTGTGTGTAAACTGGCAGATAGGAGGAAAGACTGCTGGGAGAGGCTTGTTTTCACCTAAGGTTCAGGTTGTAGGCTCCTAGGAGAGGACCATGTAACTCCCCTTTCTGGCCCTAAGGGGGCGGCAGATACACCAGATCCTGCAACTTCGGGCCTTCAAAACAGGGTTTTGTAGATGAGGAACGGGGTGTCCGAGGAAGCTCAGTGGTAAAGAGTCCGTCTGCAATGCTGGAGACAAAGGAGATGCAGACTCAATTCCTGGGTCAGATAGATCCCCTGGAGGAGGAAGTGGCAACCTGCTCCAGTATTCTTGCCTGGAAAATTCCATAGACAGAGGAGCCTAGAGGGGCTGCCATGCATGAGGTCGCAGATGTGACTGGGCATAGATAAGGAATAATGATGGGACACTCTGTGCCAGGCCATTTACCTGTGGAATCTCAGTTTAACTCTCTGCACTCTGTTATGAGTGGGGAGGTAGACACTTAGGGTACTTTTACTGTTCAGTTCAATAGCTCAGTCATATCTGACTCTTTGCGACCCCATAGACAGCAGCACTCCAGGCTTCCCTGTCCATCACCAATTCCCTGAGCTTGCTCAAACTCATGTCCATTGAGTCAGTGATGCCATCCAACCATCTCATCCTCTGTCATCCCCTTGTCCTCCTGCCTTCAATCTTTCCCAGCATCAGGGTGTTTTTAAATGAGTCAGTTCTTCGCCATCAGGTGGCCAATGTATTGGAGTTTCAGCTTCAGCATCAGTCCTTCCAATGAATATATTCAGGACTGATCTCCTTTAGGATGGACTGGTTGGATCTCCTTGCAGTCCAAGGGACTCTCAAGAATCTTCTCCAACAACACAGGTCAAAAGCATCAGTTCTTCGATGCTCAGCTTTCTTTATAGTCCAACTCTCACATCCATGCATGACTACTGGAAAAACCACGGCTTTGACTAGATGGACCTTTGTTGGCAAAGTAATGTCTCTGCTTTTTAATATTCTGTCTAGGTTGGACACTTGCTCTTTGAAGGAGCAAGTGTCTTTTAATTTCCTGGTTGCAGTCACCATGTGCAGTGATTTTGGAGCCCCCTCAAAATAAATCTGTCACTGTTTCCATTGTTTCCCCATCTATTTGCAATGAAGTGATGGGAACAGATGTCATGACCTTAGTTTTTTGAATGTTGAGTTTTAAGCCAACTTTTTCACTGTCCTCTTTCACTTTCACTCAGAGATTTTTTAGTTCTTCGCTTTCTGCCATAAGGGTGGTGTCATCTGCATATCTGAGGTTACTGATATTTCTCCTGGCAATCTTGATTCCAGCTTGTGCTTCATCCAGCCCAGCATTTCACATGATATACTCTGCATATAAGTTAAATAAGCAGGGTGACAATCTTGACATACTCCTTTCCTGATTTGGAACCAGTCTGTTGTTCCATGTCCGGTTCTAAATATTGCTTCTTGGCCTGCATACAGATTTCTCAGGAAGGAGATCAGGTGGTCTGGTATTCCCATTTCTTTAAGAATTTTCCAGTTTGTTGTGATCCACACAGTCAAAGACTTCAGCATTAAGCATTTTCTGTGCATTACCTCATTCATTCTTAGTACAATGCTGTGAAGATGATATTGTCACTTCTGTGTTTCCATTTTGCAGTGGAAGAAATAGATTTAACTACCTGAGGCCTCAAATCCTACCTCTGTTAATGACTTGGACAAGTGAGATCTGAAGTGCCTGCCATTGACCTCAGAAGTTGGACTGTCACGAGGACTTTGATTACTATGAATGAGTTTTGGAAAGGTGGTTGGGGAACAAAAGGAGGTCATGGGAAGTGGGTCAGGTCTGAATGGAGACCAGAGAGAGCCTGTGGCAAGAGGCTTCAAGGTGAAATTTATCACTAGGCTTCTCCTAGTCTGTACTTCTGACCAGCTGAGCTAGTAGATCATTTTAGAGGGCTGAGCCAAGGCGTGGCTGGGCCAAGGCATATGTGTGTATATTCCCTCTCTCTTTTTGATGATTTTATTTATTTTGGGCTGTGCTGGGTCTTTCTTGCTGCCCGGGATTTTCTCTAGTTGTGGTGAGCAGGGGCTACTCTCTTGTTGCAGAGCATGGGCTCTAGGGTTTGCAGGCTACTGTTGTTGCGGCAAGCAGGCTCAGTAGTTGCAGCTCCTGGGCTCTAGAGCACAGGCTCAGTAGTTGTGGCTTACGGGCTTAGTTGCTCTGTGGCATGTAAGATTTTCCTGGACCAGGGATTGAACCTGTGTCTCCTGCACAGGCAGGCAGATTCTTTACCACTGAACCACCAAAGAAACCCCCATAGATTCTCTTATCTCATTAGCCAAGGGGCTAGAGAACATCAATAACCTTCAAAAGGGACTGGTGAGTCAAAAGCATGGTATCTTTAGGTGTATGGGAGGCGCCAATCACGATGTGAGAGATGGGACATATTTACCATGTACAGAAGATTATATGTAACAAGATGACTGGCCATGGAGTGCGATTTAATGAACCCCACAAACATATCACTCAACCTAAGAAATAGGCTATCAAGAGGAACTTGCATCTTACCTATATAGTGCTTCCTACTGCATCTCTTTGCCTTCTCTCATGAAGTAACCACCACCCTACATTTTACTTGGCTTTGGTTTTTGTGTACTTTGATCATATATGCATAATATATTTTTATTTTAAAATATTTATTTAATTTTTAGCTGCACTGGGTCTTCGTTGCTGTGTGAGGGCTTTCTCTAGTTGCCACAAGCAGGGGCTACTCTCTAATTGCGGTGTGCAGGCTTCTCATTGCAGTGGCTTCTCTTGTTGCGGAACAAGGGCTGTAGGGTGCTGGGGCTCAGTAGTTGCGGCTCACAGGCACTAGAGCATGGGCACAGCCTTAGCTGCCCCGTAGTGTGTGGAATATTCTTGGACCAGGGATTGAACCTATGTCTCCTGCATTGGCAGATGGATTCTTAACCACTGGAACACCAAGGAAGTTCAAGAATAATATATTTAAACAATAAATGTTGTTAGAATTGTTTCCTTTTGTAAAATGGTTATTATATATAGTTTTCTGGAACTTTAAATAATGCATATATCTAATACTCATCCATGTTCCAGTGTGTGGTTTTGTTCCTGCATTTTCACTGATGTATTATCTCCTGTTGTGCTATTTGTATCACAATATAGTCCTTGTCAATTATGCTTGGATTTCCCCTCTCCCCACTCTCCCATTTTGGGGACACTTATTGCTGCTATGAGTGTTCTTGTACGTGTCCCCTAGTGCTTAGGTGTAAGAGTTTCTCTAGGGTGTACAACCAGATATGGAAATGCTGGGCTGTAGGTTTGTTTGGCTTTGGAAAATAATGCCAAATTGTTTCCCAAAGTGTTTGTAGCAATTATACATTACTGGTAAAGAATTCTTGTTCATTCACATGACCTCCGACTTTTCCAACTTTAAAACTTTTGCCAATCTGGTGGATGTAAAATGGCATCTCACTGTGGTCTGAATTTATATCTCCCTGATGACTAAGCTGTTGTTAAGATGGACTGCAGCACGCCAGGATTCCCTGTCCCTCACTATCTCCCTGAGTTTGCTCAAATTCATGTCCATTGAGTCGGTGATGCCATGCAACCATCTCATCCTCTGTCGTCCCCTTCTCCTCCTGCCCTCAATCTTTCCCAGCATCAGGGTCTTTTCCAATGACTTGGGTCTTCACATCAGGTGGCCAAAGTATCAGAGCTTCAGCTTCAGCATCAGACCTTCCAATGAATATTCAGGGCTAATTTCCTTTAGGATTGACTGGTTTGATCTCCTTGCTGTCTAAGGGACTCTCAAGTAGGTTGAGCATTTTTTCAGATGTGTATTGCCTGTACTTCGTCTGTAAAATGCCTGTTTATTTTTTTGGTTTCTTTTTCTATATGATCGTTTAACTTTTTCTTCTGGATACATAGGATTTCCTTAGGTATGCTTATATCTTATGTACTAATTCTTTGTCAGTCAGATGATTTGTCTTTATATCTCACAGTGTCTTTTGAAGAAAAGGATTTTAATGTTGAACTTATCAACCTTCCAGTTTTATGGTGATCCTTTTTGTGCTTTGCTTAAGGGATCCTTCTTGGTGGTTCCCCAGTGGTCCATTGGTTAGGACTCAGTGCTTTCACTGCCAGGACCCGGGTTCAATCCCTGGTCAGGGCACTAAGATCCTGTAAGACACAGAGTGCGATCACACCCCCCCAAAAAAGTTAAAACAAAAATAAAGGCTGCATGCTTAATATGACAGTAAGGCCCTTGACAGTCTGATTCCATGCATGTCTCAGACTGTCTTCCACAATAAGACACACTGTCTTATTAACTATCTCATTATGAAATAACATTTTAAAAAAAGAGATTCTTACTTATCCCAGAATCCAAAAATGCTCTCCTTTGTTTCCTCCAAAAAAGTAAGTTTGGATTTTTGCATTTATGTTCTTAATTTATTTAGAATTGATTTTTGTGTGTCTTTAAGATATTTTCATATAGACAATTAATTGCTCAGCTCCTTTTATTGAATAATTCCTTCTTTCCCCATTTATCTGCAATGGCATCTTGGTTGTATTTCAAAGTTTCATATTTGTGTGAGTCTATTTCTGGAATTCCTGTCTTCCCATTGATCAATTTATCTACTTTTGTGCCAACAGTTCACTGTATTATTTTTATAGCTTTTTAATAAGTCGTTTTACCTGATAAGGCAAGTCATTTCCCCTCCCCACTTGTTCTTCATCTTCAGGAGAACCTTGGTTATTCTTGGACTTTTTGCACTTCCGTGTACATGTGGGCCAACTTGTCAAGTTCCAAGGAATTCTTGTTGGGATTTTGGTTGGAATTTCACTGACTAATTGCTAATTTAGGGGAGAGTCTATATATTTACGAAGCTGAACCCTTCTATCCATGAACATGGGACATCTCTTTATTTAGGTCTTAATATTTTTCAGGGAAGCTTAACATTTTTTGCATTAGGATCTTGCACATATTTTGTTAATTTATTCCAAAATAATCTATAGTGTTTGTTATTATAAATGATGTCATTTTAAAGTTACATTTTCTATTTGTTTCTAACGTGGAAATGGAATAAATTTTTGTACAGTGTATTGATCTTAAAGATAGACAGTTTGCTAGACTATATTATTATTTCTAATAATTTGTTTACAGGGTTTTGGGGAGAGGTTTCTGTGTAGATAAAAAGCATCTGTGGATAATGACAGTCAGTCTGTGCTGGTTGGGACATCCCAGTACAGCAGTGACAGTGCTGGGCATTCTTGGTTGTTCTTGATTTTCAGTGTAATACTGCCATTTTTCTAGAAAACAATGTTGCTGTGTCTTGTTTACTTGCTTTTTTGAGGGGGATAGATTAAAAAATTTTTTTTCCAGCCTTTTTGAGATATAAGGGACATCATGCTCAGCTGCTGAGTCATGGCCGACTCTTTGCAACCCCATGGACTGTAGCCTGCCAGGCTCCTCTGTCCATGGGATTCACCAGGCAAGAATTCTGGAGTGGGTTGCCATTTCCTCCTTCAGGGGATCTTCCCAGACCAGGGATGGAAGCTGCGTCTCTTGCATCTCCTGCATTGGAAGGCGGATTCTTTACCACTGAGCCACCAGGGAAGCCCCATGTAATGGACGTGCAACACTGTGATGATTGAACACATGTGTACTGCAAAATGACCTCCGCCATAGCATTGGCTAGCATGTCCATCTCATCACATAGTCACCGTTTCTTGTTTGTGGTGAGACCATTTAAAGTCTACTCTCTTAGCACTTTCAAGTACACAATACAGTTTTATTAACTATAATCAGCGTGCTGTACATAAGATTCCTAGAACCTGTTTATTTTACCCCTGGAAGTTTGTACTCTTTGAGCAACATGTCCTCAGTTCCCCCACCCCTCAACTCCTGGGAATTACCATTCTACTTTCTGTATCTGTGCATTGCCTTTTTTTGTACTCCACATGTAAGTGATGTCATATAGCGCGGGTCCCCCAAACTCTGAGATCTAATGCCTGATGTTGAGGTGGAGTCGATGTAATAATAGAAGTAACATGCACAAAAAATGTAGTTTGAATCATTCTGAAATGATCCCCCAGGACCCATCTGTGGAAAAATTTTCTTCCATGAAACCAGTCCCTGGTGCTAAAAAAGGCTGTGGCCACTGTCATATAGCATGTATCTTTGCCTGTCTGACTGATTTCAGTTAGCATAATGCCATCAAAGTCCAGCCACCTTCCTTTTTATCGCAAATGGAAAGCTTTCTTTCTTTTGCATAGCTGAATGATATTTCATCTTTCTGTCTCACATCCTCTTTATATCTTTATCCAATCGTCCACTGATGGCTGCTTAGGTTGTTTCCAAGTCTTGGCTATTGTGAATAATGCTGCAAAAAACACAAGAATGTAGATGTTGTTAAAGGAGGTTCCCTTGTGTTCCTAGTGCAATAGTTTACAAATATAAGCTGGTGGCAGATATTATGAAACTATTTTTCTATATCTATTGAGATAATCAGGAGTTTTTTCCCTTTGATATTAATATGGCACACAATGTAGATATTTTAAAACTTAAAAAAACTGATGTATTACATGCAAAGACATGTACAAGTCATAAGTGTATTGCTTAATAACTTCTAAAAAATTAGACACGCCCATGTATCTAGCAGTTAGATCAGGAAACAAAACATTGCTTGCACCCTAGAAGCTCCTGCATACTTCCGTTTACAGATTTATAATGTTAAATAACCTTTACTTTTCTGGGGCCAACAAAACTTAGTCGTGGTGTGTCATCTGTTTTCACATACTGCTGGATTTGGTTTGCTAAAACCTTGTTTAGGATTTTTGCCTCTCTGTTCGTAAGTGTGACTGGCCTGACATGCTCCTTTTGGTTCTGGTTTTAATTTCAGAATGAGTTGGGAACTGTACCTCTTTTTCTATTCTGTGGAAGAATTTGATGTGTGAACAGAGTCCCAGAGCTTTTGAGGGCAATAATAAAAAATTAACTTTTGTACCATTGAAATACCAGAAGCAGAGGAAAAGAAAACATGGACTGCAAAAAAAAAAATTGAAACAATAATGGCTCACAAAGCTGAGTGAACTCAAAGTAGGATCAATCTAGACAAATTCACATGAAGATACATAGTAAACTTGTGAAAACTGAGGACAAAGGAATAATATCTTTACAACGTAGAGGTGTGGGCTGGGGAGGGAGGTGAGAGGGAGGATCAAGAGGGAGGGGACATAGGGATACCTATGGCTGATTCATGGCAGAAATCAATACAATACAGTAAAGCAGTTATCTTTCAATTAAAAAAAATCCAGATAAACAACCCATTTCCTATTGAGGATTTGTTGGGAGCCGCCGCTTAGAGGCACTCTACTCATGACAAAGGTCATGAGGAAGGAGGCTCGGCAAACGCAATGGCGGGATCAAGCCTTCAGGAGTGCCCCCGGATATTCTCGAGCATCTACCCCAAAAAAACCAGAGTCTGCCTACTTTACTGCTTTGTGCTCTCACCTCTGACTTTACTGGGGGCTGTCCTCCACCACCATCTCGCTCTCTCTAATAAAGAATTAACTTACAGCTCCAATTAATAAAGTTCCTGGGCATTAGGAGTGTTTAAATTCAAACCCCTCAGATAGCTCTCTAACTGGCCTGACAAGTTTACGCGGACACCTATAGCTATGCATATGATTGTTTACAGTCTCTCAGCCGTGAGAGGCACGGGAAGCTTAAGATATTCAAATAGCTTAGAGCCTCTCAGAGAGTTAAAAACTGTCAGAATAAAAACTAGTTCATTAATGAGCCAATGCTTTTTGCCAAGTTTTCACATCCCCCGTTTTGTATCCTTGAATGTGTATTAATTAATATAGTTGGTTTGTAGAAAAAAAAAGTAGTGGCCTTGGTGCTAGTAACTTTAGACCCTTAAGGTAATAAATTCTTTTCTTTGTTGTAAACCCACTGCGCCTCCCCCCTATAGGAATGCAAGTTTATCTAACACCTGCAGATAAAGATGGCGCCAAACCTTAAAATAATTACTCTTAGAGAAAATAAGTCTTGCGATTGACAAAACTTTGTCAAGAGTCATAAAGTGTTAATAGGCCTTCTGGCCAGAAGATGATGTAAATCACCTGAACAATTTGTACGTGATAAATTTGCAGGAAAGAAACCCTGGTTTTTGATAAGGATTAAAAACTGCTGACTTTGCATCCCCTATTATCCTCTACGTGTAACTTAGGGTATAAACGCCCCCGTTGAAAATAAAGCTACAGGCCTTGCTCACCAGAGCTTGGTCTCCCCATGTCATTCTCTCTCTCAATTTCCATTTCTGGCTGAAGTCTCCATCTGGAGCGCGGAACTCACCAAGCTTGCTAATCATGCCTGGGCTTCTAAGACCCACTCGAGACAGTGCCTAAGGTGGGGCACTTTCCGCTATTCGAGCGGGCGCCTGCGGCCTACGCAAGTGGTACAAACTTCTTGTCTTGAAGTTTTATTTGTCTCCCACGTAAACCAAGCTACTCAGCCTCTTTCCTCCTCTAAATATTCTGAACTATACTGAGCTATCCTTTAATTACTCTTAATGTCTCTAATTAATATGTAAATGAGTCGCCGATGCCGTCCCCCCTCCGAAGACCCTGGATCAGCCGGGGCTGGACCTCGGCAAGGATTTTTTTTTTTTTTTTGGCCACGAGGCATGGGGAATCTTAGTTCCCTGACTAGGGGCTGAACCCCTGCCCCTTGCAGTGGAAACTCAGACTCTTAACCACTGGACCACCAGGGAAATCCCAGAAACTCTAATTTAAATGACAGTAGATTTTGTACCTGAAAATGTGGAAGTGGCATATTTTTCAAGTGCTGAAAGGAAAGAACTGTCAACTAAGAATTCTACATCTGGCAAATTTATCCTTTGAGAATGAAAGGGGAATCAGGAAATTCTCTGATAATGGAAAACTATGAGGATTTGCTGCTGACTGGCCTTTCAAAGACTGGCCCAAGAGAAGAATGTCCAGTTCATCCTCTTTCATTGCTTAGGCTTGGTATCATATCTAAACTCTAATCAAATGTAAAATAAAATTAAAAAAATAAATAAAAATAAAATAAATCCAACAGTGTATGTTCTCTGACAATAATACAGTCATGGTAGAAATCAGCAATAGAAAGACAACAAGAAAATCTCTGAAACATTTAGAAAATAAATAACATATTTCTGAATAATCTATGGCCAGAGATGAGGTCTCAAAGGAAATTAAAAAAAAAAGAATTGAATTAAATACTGAATTAAAAAACCTCCAACCATTTGTAGAATGCAGCTTACTTACATAATGCCGAGAAGGGTACTTATGCAACAAAATGCTTATATTAGCAAAGAGGAAACACCACCTCAAATGAATAATCTAAGATTCCATGATAAGAAACTAGAAAAATGACAGCAAAAAGAATCCAATTCAAAGCAGAAGAAAGAATTAATAAAAGCACTCATGATTCTTACACTAGGTTCCGTGAATGGACGGCTTGGACCTGAGCCACTGGGAAGGGCAGGGCTGAGTCTGGAGGTCAGATTTAGTTTTGTGAGTGTGAGGTGGATGGGAACAAAGACTTGGGATGACTGAGGGTCCCAGCCTTTTCTCTTCATCTGGGGATTGCAGGCAGATGGAACAGTTCTTTGGTGTTCTGCCCTGAGAAATATGCTCCACTCTTCATGCTTCACTGTTCCCTCAGGAAAAATGTTTGCTCTGCTGGGAAGGACACCTGGCACAGGGCTCTCAGCCTGGAGGAGCTGGGAAAATAGCCTAGAGCTCTGCTCAGCCTGCCGTCTGGGGAGCTCAGCTGGGGCTCAGGGAACAGAAGGCTGTGCTCAGGTGGTGCTCCAGGCTGGGTGATGGATGGGTGTGTTTCCAAGGTCAGGCACCAGGGTTCAGAAGGTTAATCATGAAATATTCCCGAAATGTTGTAGGCAAGACAGTAGCCTGACTCTCAGGGGTGGGGAGATTCCCTGAGATGTCAGAGGTAAGTTCTCAGTCTCCCCAGGGCTGTACTCCGGGTGCAGTGGTCAGCAGCAGTGTGGCAAGTTGTAAAAGATGTGCCAATAAGTACTGTCCAGACACGTGCAAAAGGTTCACGACTTATAAATTAGAGCAAAGCAGGCTATCCCTTAAAAGTTCTGCCTTGTTGCATATTTCTCATAGAAAGAATAGAAATGGGCTGGGTTTCCAGCCCATGAAAATTTCCTTTTCATTGGGTCCTTTCTGTGCAGCCCTGGAGATGAGCACAGTGAAGACCCTGTCCATGGTGCTGACCAACACTAGCTACCCAAAGGAGCTGCATCTGCTTTCTTTACATTCTTAACACAGCGTTCTAACAAGGAAGAGGTGGAGAGGGCTTTAGGGAGTGTTGATTGGCTTCTGTCTCCATGGCTAAAGGACAGTGAGGGTGCTGTGCACATCAAATCAGGAACTAACCCCACAGTCAGGAAGACCAATTCCAGATTGCCGATGAGTAGTGGTTTTGTAGCTCAGTCGGTAAAGAATCTCCCTGCAGTGCAGGAGACCCAGGACAGAGCCGCCTGGTAGGTTCCCAGTCCATGGGGTCGCAAGAGTCAGACACAACTTAGCAACTAAACCACTATGAATTTGCAGTGAGAGAAGATGATGACCACAGCCTTGAGAGATGTGACAGAGAGAACAACGGCCCCTCAAAGTTGACCACATATTTTTTAAAAATTTTATTTATTTATTTGGCTGCATTGAGTCTTAGTTGCAACACACAGGATCTTTTGTTGCAGTGCACAGACTCTCTAGCTGTGGTGTGTGGGTTCAGTAGTTGTGGCATGCAGGCTTAGGTGGCTTAAGTGGGACCTTAAGTTTCCCGACCGGGGATTGAACCCATGTCCTTTGCATTGCAAGGCAGATTCTAAATCAACTGGACCATCAGGGAAGTCCCTGTCCACATCTTAATACCCAGAATCTCTGCAGATGTCCCAAGATAAAGGGAATTTATAAATTAAGGATCATGTGATTAGGAGATTATGGTGAGTTATCTGATTGGGCCCAACATAATCACAAGGGTGGTCCTTATAAAGAAAAAGGAAGGCAGGATAGGCAGAGCCAGAGAAAGAGATGTGATGATGGGAGCAGAGCATGACTTTAAGATACTCCACTGCTGACTTTTGAAGATGGAGGAAGGGGTCACAAGCCAAGGAAAACAGGTAGCCTCTCACAGCTTGGAAAGGCAAGGAAACAAACTATCTCCTAGACCATCCAGAAAGAAAAGAGCTGTGCTGACATCTTCATTTGTGTTGTTTTATACCACAGGTTTGTGATAAGTTGCTACAGCAGCAATAGGAAACAACAAGAGGTGTCACCTTCTCTAACCGAACATTGTGTGCATACAAGATAAGGAGTAACTTAGAGCCAAATCATGATGTGAAAATTAGCAGGTTTTGTAATTGTCTCTTATCTCATAAAAAACAACACTCAGGCAGTGGCCGGACATCCTCCTGAACTCTGGGCTCTGTGCCTTGGTGCACAGACCACTTTTCTTTGGGTGAATGTGGGTAAACTGACCAATGCGAACTTACATGGGACGATCACCCTTCCCAGGTGACCTCAGTTCTTCAGGTGTGTGGAGGGGGCTGCAGATGAGGCCCAGGTGGGAGGAGGCCCACGGGCCACATTGAGGAGGAGACAGTTTGTCCCACTGCTGTGGAACCTGGGTGAGTTTTAGGTGGGAGGAGCCCATGTACACCAAAAGGGCAAACGAGAGGAAAGTCCTCTTTATTCAGACCTCTCAGGTGGTCCACAGTGGGTCATAGGCCCAGCCACTTTCCTTGGGAGCCCTCAGTTCCTCGGGGAATGACAGTCCTTGTCTTCATCCATCCAGGGCTTCATCCATCCAGGGCTCAGGGCAGCCTTGTCAGGGCCTCCAGAAGGCCAGGAGGGACACTAAAGCTGAGCCCAGGCTCCCCAGTATCTTCAGGGGTCACAGGTGTTTCTCTGCTTCGGGTGTTTGACCTCACTCAGACTCTGGGGTCTCAGGTGGGCTCTTCTCCACAGCCCTTAAGGGGAAGTTCCTGGAGCAAACTAAGAAACCACATCTACTTTGGGGTTGATCTGGCAGTAGACATCTGTGTTGGGATACAGTAATTCCTGTAAAGAAAGAAGAGGCCTTTGAGCCCCTATAAACTTCTCAGAACAGGTCCCAGGATCTCCCTGGCCTGGGGTCCACAGAGCTGCTTTGTGGGGGGCCCGGCTGTGCTGGAGGCTTTCTGGCTCCAGATGCATTGCTCCTCTTCATCCATTTCCCCATTTTTGCTGCTGTTTCCTGAACCTCAAGAAAGTACCCTTAGAAGTGCAGGATCAGACCATTCATCCCCAACACTCACCTCTTAGATGGGAACAGCTGGCCCGGGGCTGTGTAGGGAGGCCTGGGCAGGGGAGAAAGTGGGTGTTGGGGGACAGGGAAGAGAGTCATTTCTCCTCAGAAGTGACCAGCCCTGCCTCCCAAGCAGCCACCTCCAAGCCTGAAGCCCTCACTTCAGTCCCCATCTGGGCTGCACGATCCACCCTTGATAGCCCGAGACCCCTGTCTGAAGCTCCTAGTGCCTACTCTATTCCTGGCTGGACTCCAGGGTTAACTGTGAAGGGACTTAGAGTTAACCTGTGAGTTAGGTTAAGGCAGGCTCAGTGCAGGGCGTGGGGGTGTCCTGTCCCTGAAGTGAGTCCCAGTCCTGACCAGGATGGGGTTCATGTTGCTGGCTACCCTGGAGTGAAGGGTGTCTGTACTGTGAAATGTTGGACAGTCCCACTGCCCTGAGTCTGCACAGCTGGGACCACAGGGAGAAGAGACAAGGAAAGAATGTGCTTACCAGGGAGACCGAGCTGCCAGAGGGACCATGTCCTAGAAGCAGAGACAGCAGTTAGCACCAGGGGTGTGAGGAAGTTTAGCCCATCCTCCAGGAGAGGCTGGGAGTCTTCAGCTTCCAGAGAACCATGGGAGAAGGGGCATCACCCAGGGAGAGACCTTCTGGGCATTTAGGGTCCAGTGAGGTGACCCATGACTCAGAACTCATACATCTAGCAGACCAGTCAGTGCGGGTTCCCTGTGATGAAGCTCCAGGGGGATGGCTGGCTGGAGCAGGTACTGGAGGATAGGACCAGGGTGTCCCAGCTGCTCCCGGGCTGAGAAGACACTCACCCAGGGTGGTTGCTGGAGGCTGGTGCTCTCTGAGGTCATTCTGGCCACTGGCCCTAGGAAAGGTCAAGATTATTTTTGAGGGTTGCAGGAAGCAGGAGGAGGTCACAGCTTTGGTGTCAAAACAGGGAACAAGGAGGGTTCCCTTTTCTAAACAGGGAGTGTGTACGTATGTGGTCAGATGCACAGTCACGTCCCAATCTTTGGGATCTTGTGGACTGTGGCCCTCCAGGCTTCTCTGTCCATGGGGTTCTCCAGGCAAGAATACTGGAGTGGGTTGCCAGTTCCTTCTCCAGGGGAATCTTCCTGACTCAAGGACCAAACCTGTGTCTTCTTCGTCTCCTGCACTGCAGGTGGACTTGTTACTACTGAGCCACCAGGGAAGCCCAATCAGGGAATGGAGAGACCTCCATCCTCCATCAATGCTGTTTAGGGGGTGAGGGCCCAGCAGAGAGGAGCTAGGGAAAGTCCTTAAGATGCCACATCCATCCTGGGCTCAGAGAGGAAGGATGTGTAGGTCAATGGCAGTCCAGGAGGAAGTGACTTGAGAAGGGACAAAGGACCCAGTAAAGGAATCAGACCAAAGGCTTTGAGTGGAAGGGTCAGGTCCTCAGAGGAGAGCAAGGCCAGAACACATGGAGGATGCTTGGAGAGCCGGTGCATTTTGGGTCCCGTGACTGGTGGCTCTGCGGTGGCCAGACCAGCCCCTCAGGCTGAGAGATGCTGAAATTAGACAATGGCCTCGTTCTCTGTCTTTATCTGCCTGGAAAGAGGTATAAAGCTCAGCTCCTGACCTGCTGTCCTGGCCAGATCCACGTTCTCCCATCTCACACATCAGGGGATGTGGTTAACGCATCTGCCTCATGGGAGAATCTGACCCGATCTGGCCTGTCCAGGTGGCTTCAGTCTCTTTGGCCACGATAACCCTCGGGTTCTGAGGCTGTCAGCCTCTCCTTTCAGGGTGACTGGATTTAAATAAGCAGCAGGATGTACCGCTTACTGAGCATCTGCCCCTGCCAGCACAGCTGCAGGTCTGCTCCGGGAACTAGGACAACAGTGGGTTGTTCTTGTTGTTCAGTCGCTCAGTCGTGTCTGACGCTTTGTGACCCCATGGGCTGTAGCCCGCCAGGCTCCTCTGTCCATGGGATTTCCCAGGCAAGGATACTGGACTGGTGGCCACTTCCTTCTCCAGGGGATCTTCCTGACGCAGGGATTAAACCCACATCTTCTGCATTGCAGGCAGATTCTTTACCACTGAATCACAGGGTAAACCCTGGACAACAGCAGTGGGGAGTTAACTGTGTCTAATTTACAGATGCAGAAGGTGTTGGGAAGCCACGCCAGGTCAGCATCTGGTGAAGGAGGGGCCGATGGATGAGAGGGAATGTCCTTGGGGGAAGTGGGGAGGCTGTGGAGAGCCAGGCCCAGAATCCAAGGGTAGGGTGTTTTTCTTCCTGGCTTGGCGTCAGCCTGGGGGACCGGATTAGCATCGGGCATCGCCATTTGTACCTTCTAGTCATCTTGAGGAGAACAAAGCACCCCAGAGTGGTCACCAGTGCCAACCTAACCAGGATCCCAATCATGATGATGATAACGATCTCCCTATTGAGGGCTGGGCTGTTTTCTTGGCCTGAAAGGAGAAGATAAAGGGGAGGTGAAGGCCTGAGTTCACCTGACCAGGGAAACCACAAGAAGTCTTACAGGGGAGAGGGCCTGGTTGGGGAGGAAGGAAATGCTTTGAGGTCTGTGAGTGGTTGTGTGTTTGGTCATCAGGGTGTCTTCCCAACCCTCCTGCTGCAGGTGGTTGCATCTCTCTCTCTCTATTTTAATCACATTTGAAACCTCGGACTTCCTCTAACTCGACATTCTCTCACTGTAGCCAGCTCTGTGTCCTACTTGTGTTCCTGTTAAGGGCTCTTTCCTCTTACATTACGCCCCCTTCCCTTGTGTTTCCTTCCCATCCCTATTGTCAGTCTTAGAGGGAAGGTCTGCTCAACTCCTGCTCAGTAATAATAATATTAGCCGACTGTTTCCAGTTCATTCTGTGTTGCCAGCACTGTGGGGACATCCTTTACATCCATCTGTTCTGATCCTTCCCTCCCCACGATGGAGAGGGTGTCACCCTTGCTGGGTGTACATACATCTGAGACCCATGGTGCTTAAAGAAATAAACGGAGTTCACAGAACTTCCCTGATGGCTCAGACAGTAAAGAATCTGCCTGCGATTCAGGAGACCTGGGTTTGATCCCTGGGTTGGGAAAGATCCCCTGGAGAAGGGAATGGCAATTCATTTCAGTATTCTTGCCTGGAAAATTCCATGGACAGAGGCGGCTGGTGGGCTATAGTCCATGGGGTTGCAGAGTCGGACACAACTGAGCGACCGAGCATGTAGCATATCACATCTGGTAAGAGATTAATATCCATGTCTTCAATTCAACAACAACAAAAGGCACTTGACCCTGGAGACTCTTCTTTGTTTCCCATCTCCCCCTACATGAGGCTGTCAGGGGCTGAGAGAATCCCCTCCCCGCATTCCAGGCTGGACCCAAGGTCTGCCAGGAGAAATCAGACAGAAGGAGGAAGAAGGGTCTGCTGAGATGTAGTGGGAGGGTTCAGGGGCTGATTTGGAATTTGCTTGTCACTTTTGGGAAGTTGGGAGGCAACTTCTTTCAGATTCTTTTCTGAAAACCTACGGGCTCTACCACAAAGCTTGGTACTGATGGGCCAGGGGCCACTTACCAGAGACTGTGATAGCCTTGACTGTGGTTTTACTGGGACCAGCGATGAAGTTATCGGCAAGGCAGTTACAGGATCTACTCTTATCTGCAGTGATGTTGGGGATAAAGAGCTCCTGTATGGATTGTGGGAGCCTTCCGGTGATAAGCCAGGGACACAGTGTGGCTGGGGTCAGAGGCTGTGTGGTGGGAGAGGCTGAGGTTTGCCTCTGGATGGTAACAGGAGCCTGATGGGAAGTGGTGGGGGCGGCCGGGCCATCTGAAGCAAAGAGCATAAAGCCACACGTGGTGCAATCAGAGGGAAGGGAAATTCCTGGTCTATATTAGGGCCACAGCATCCTTCTGTCTGGATTACAGCCTTGTTGTAGGAAGTCTCAACCATTACCTCTCATGTTCACTCATCCTGAGTCTGAGATATTAACCTGTTTCTTTTGTCACAACCTCTCAAGACACAGCAGCCTATCCCCTCCTAGTCTTGATTCAAGGTGGACCTGCCTGGACTTGCCTGGGACAGGAAGTCATGGCCAGCCTGGGTGTCCAAAGGTGAGGGTCCATGCACTTGGACCTGAGAGGGATGACTACGGCCTGGCCTCGGGCACTGTAGATTCAGCCAGGAGGCCTGGACCACGCAGGAACAGAGGTTACTCACAGAGGCCATTTCAGGGAGAATGGGTCACCATGGGTGATGTTCTCTGGATTCCTGGCTTCAGACATATAGGGTCCTGTGTCATTCCTTGTCACATTGAACACAGTGAGAGTCCTGTTTCCCTCTCACAGTTCCAGCTCAGTGCTGTTGTGGAGACTCTGATTGTTGATCGAACACAAGTAGAAAATGTCCCAAGTCTCAAATCTACACGTTAACACCACAGTGTCCTTGTGCTCCCTGGGGTTGGAGTTGTTGCTGGTGATGACGGGTGTGGGTAATAGCGCTATGCACATAACAGAGAGAACATTGCCCCTTCTCTACCTTTGGCTTCTCTAAAAGCATCTTCAATCAGAATTGGCATCTCTCACCTCTCAGCCAGACTGAGCCCTTAAATAAGGCAGGTCTGTGTATCGAAAACAAACGCATGGGGATCTGAGCTCAGAGAGTGTGAGGCCACCTGCTCTACGCCTGGGAGAAGCAGAGATTTCCTCAGGGATTGAGTGTGCAGGGTGTTTAGTGGTGGACAGACCTGGGTGGGATTCAGAGACCACCTGGCGTCTGTCCTGGTTTCATCAACCAGCCTTGGGAGAGAGCTCCCTGGGCTGCACCCTGGGGAACGAGAAGCTTCTAGGAGTGTCTTCCTTCCGCTGTTCCTCCCTGGGGATGCTGAGATTTCTCTGGAGTCTCCAAGTCTCCAAGGGCAGTTGACTGACTGCCTGGGGACCTTGTAGCTGTGTGCTCTCCATGCTGAGTCTCAGGAGCAGGTCCAGGCTGTCCCCCTGCCTGGTTGTGGCTCTCGGGGCTGAGCCCTGGCTGGTGACCAGCTCAGGAGCCTCCGGATTTGGCTCAGTGTCACTGGAGGCAGGAGCCCTGGGACGGGGCCTGGGAGGGGCTTCCTGGGGCTGAGCTTCTCTGTGAGGATCCCTGGGGGCCTTCAGGCCAGGATCTTCCCTGAGTCCTGCAGGGTCTTCCTCAGGGTCATGGTCACGGGGAGGGGCCCAGGGGGCTGGACTGAGAGTGCTCTCCCTCTGCTGAGTCCCTCATCAGACCTTCCTTCTCTCTACACAGTGTCTGCAGGGCCTGGCTTCCTGGAAAGCATTTCTGACCCTTTGGAGTTTGTCTCCACAGTGTGTGTCCTGCACTGAATGTTCAAACCCCGACATGGGACATAATGCAGAGGGGGATGGAGGGACCATCCGGGTCGGTCAGTCCTGCGAGTGTGAACAGAATTCACCCGGACCCATAGCTCAGTTGGTAAAGAATCAGCCTGCAATGCAGGAGACCCTGGTTCAATTCCTGGATCAGAAAGATCTGCTGGAGAAGGGATAGGCTACCCACTCCAATATTCTTGGGCTTCCCTGGTGGCTCAGCTGGTAAAGAATCTGCCTACAATGTGGGAGACCTGGGTTTGATTCCTGGGGTGAGAAGATCCGCTGGAGAAGTGAAAGGCTACCCACTCCAGTATTCTGGCCTGGAGAATTCCTTGTCCTGGAGAATTCCTTGGACTGTGTAGTCCACGGGGTCACAAAGAGTCGGACAGTAATGAGCAACTTTCACTTTCACTTTCCCACCCAATACGCCAAGGTCAGGGAGGAAGCACTCACGGTATATGCAGAGGTGTCCAGTTTGTCCTTCTGCCTGTAAATCGTCCTTTGTAATGAGCAGCCTGTAGGATCCTGTGTCTTTCTGGGTGACGCTCTGGATCAGCAGGGTTCCGTTGGGGTAAAGTGTCTCCCGTCCTCTGTGTGCAGGCCCTTTGGTAGTTACTTTAGTGTCTACCCTATATAATGCGATTAGCTGGTTATTGTCTATCCTGTCTCCTCTGTGCCAGGTATAGCCTAGAGGATTCTCTGACACGTTGTGGGCAAGCAGAAGAACATCCGACCCTTCTGCAGCAAGGGGGGGCATTGTTTCAATAGTGAGCTGGGCAGTGGTGCGTGGGGTCCAGAAAGTTAAGAGTGAGACTAGGAGGGAAGAGAGAAAAAGCAATTAATATTATGACCTGTGTGGGGGATGGGAAAATGGTGCCCCGGGTCCTGAGCAGGTCTCTTCATCCCTCAGCCTTGGTGTGTGTTTTTATACTGTGTGTATGTGTGTGCATGTGTTTGTGTATGTGTGTGTGTGTATGTATGTGTGTGTCCTCCTGGTTCAAGGTCAGCAGCATGACCCCCATCACTTCAGCCCCTCTAGGCTCGTTTTTTTCCTCTGCTTTCCCCGCTGTCCCCTGGCTCACTCCCTGGTGCCCTCACACGCCTGCTCACACTCAGGGCCTCTTGGGAGATGCCCATCCCCCCAACCAGCTGCTGTAAAGACCCTCTGTGCTCGCTTGCTGACCCTTCCCCACTCCCTTTCCTGCATGATGCCTGTAGCACCTGCCAGCACATTCTCAATCTCTCTGCTTGTCTGTCTTCCTCCCCACAGAACGTGGGCTCCATGAGGGCAGGGGCTTGTCTGATCCTGCTTGAAACCCAGGGCCTGGACCAGGCTCCAGACATTAGTACCTGGGGATGAAGGGGTGAGAGTTCCCAGGAATTCCACAGCCTGGTGTTTATTTGTCAGTTTCTAAGGGTGCGGGGTAAGGACAAAGTTTACTGTCCTGGTTATGTCTTTTTCTGTAGTGACACAATAAATTGTTATTATTGTCATCAGTTTTCAACAATTACTGCTCAGTGAAGAATAACTCATAAAACCTACAGCAGTTGAGTCTTCCCGCCCCTCACCAGCTCTAGCTCATGGAGAGTCTCCTGTGGCTGAGCCCCTACCCTCCTCTGCTCCACTGTCCTCTGCCCTCAGGTCTGAACACAAGCCCTCTGTCCCCTCTCAGAGCCCTGTCTCCCCCAGAGACCAGCCAGTCTCTTGTTCTCCAGTCTCTGCCCACTCCCTGAAAATCGTGCCCTCTCACCTGCCAGGAGGAGCCTGTTCCAGGGGACATGCCTCCTGCTTGCAGGGCCTGACGGGGGCTCCATGGTGCCTGCTGTCTGCTGTGTCCCTCTCTCTGTGAGGAGAACTTCTGGTCCAGAAACGCTCACAAGCCCTGCAGCCCTTGTGTGAGCTCTGCTGTCTTTGCCCCTGTGTGCTGGGCCTCCTCTGGGGGCAGGAGTACTTCTCAGGGTCACGTGGCCCGGGGGCGGGGTCTCTGCCCAGGCCCCGCCCTCTGCCTCCCCTCTCCTCCTTCCCTCCCTAGTGGCCCCCCTCCCTCTGTCTGTATTTCTATTCCCTGAACTCTGCTGAGTCCTCTGCCTTCTACAGCAGTGATTCTCCATCTAAACACACACATACACACCTAAACACACCTACACATACACCCCCCACAAACACATACCTGCACACTCAGCTACACACAGACACCTACATACACACACATCTGTACACACACAGGCACACCCACACACCCTTGTCTGGAAAAGCACAACCTTGGGGTGTCCGGGTCCCGGGTCCCCACTGCTCTGGATCAGATGCACACTCAGCCTCCCTGACAGCCCTCTGTCATCCCTTTCTGGCTTTTCCCTTCAGAGGAGGAGACTGGGAGTGGGGGGTGCATCAGGAACGCTTGTCACAGGGACGTCATCCCCACGGTGCGTGGGAATCACCTGTGGAGACTGCGAACCCCCAGGTGACACCATAGAAATGCTGTTTTAGCATCCGCCAGGTCACGTGCTCGCCCAGCCTGGCTGAGACCCCAGAACACCGGTTAGGCTGCCCCACCCACCCCAGTGTTGGCCTCTGCTGTGTTTTGTTCTGGGGTCTCTCAGCACAATCACAGATCCTGGGGTTTCCAAATGTTGGTGGTAATTGTTCCCATGACACAGAAACCCAGCTGGATGTTCAGGGTCTTCCTGTTGTTCTCAAATATCTGAAAAGATTGCATTCACTCCCCGCCTGAAGGTCACATTGACTCTGGAGGAGAGAAAGGAGTCAGATGAGCGATGACTGGAGAGCAGACCTGACCTCCACTTTCGAGTGTCACCAGCCTGGCGTCTGTTTTCAGGGACAGACACCCAGAACCAGGTGTCAGGAGGAGCTGCAGTTCGCAGGTGAGAAGGGAAAGGTTTGTCCTGGGAAAAGAGGAACCTGGTGCTGAGGGGTGGGCAGACTGTGGGCTCCCTGGTCCTCAGGTCAAGTTGCGGGAGACTCTCCCTCTCGTGTCTGTTGCCTGAGCCTTGGTTCAGAAACTGTCCAGGTTCTCCTTGCCATTACAGGGCCTCCTCTGTCACCCTGGTTGATCTTTCTGTGGTCGCTGTGATCTTTCCCGTGGGTGGTTGCAGGCAGGGATGAGAGCTGTCATGGGTGCCCATAGGCCCCTAGAAGGTTGGGCAGCATAGTGTGTGGGCACATATGAGGGTCTCTGAGGGTCTGTTAGAGGAGGGATCCCCTGGGGTCTAACACCTGATGATCCAAGGTTGAATTATTCCAAAATCATCTCCACCACTCCGCAATTGTCTTCCATGAAACCGGTCCCTGGTGCCCTTAAGGTTGGAGACTGCTGTTTAGAAGGAGGGATGGATATCAGGCTCCTTCTCCACTTCCTTAGACAAAACAAAGTTCACCTGTTAATTTCCTGGCCCAATTTTTTCCCCCTGGAGGTCATGAGCAGACCCAGGGACAAGGTAACGGGCTGCTGCTGCTGCTAAGTCACTTCAGTCGTGTCCGACTCTGTGCGACCCCATAGATGGCAGCTCACCAGGCTCCCCCGTCCCTGGGATTCTCCAGGCAAGAACACTGGAGTGGGTTGCCATTTCCTTCTCTAATGCATGAAAGTGAAAAGTGAAAGTGAAGTCGCTCAGTTGTGTCCAACTCTAACGACCCCATGGACTGCAGCCTTCCAGGCCCCTCGTCCATGGGATTTTCCAGGCAAGAGTACTGGAGTGGGGCGCCGGGGTGCAAACGCCAAAGGGTGTGAGCTGGCTCTGTGCCCTGGGCAGAGGTGGGCGCTGACCTCCAGACTAGAGGCTATCAGCCGGGGTTCAGGTCACTGTTGGTCCCCAGGCTTCCAGACCTCATCCCAGTGCAGGGTGAGCCCAGGGGGACGATGGGCATTGTTCAGTGGCAGGAGAGTCATCCATCCAGGTGGACGTGTGCTCAGGAGGAACTCTCAGTCTCTGAGGCTTCAAAGGAAGGGCCGGCGGGGTGTCTCTGGAGCTTTGGGGAGAGGGTGGCGGCCTGTGGGCTGGACCCCAGAAGGCCCTGTCCTTTTCCACCTCACGGCACTGGGCCTACACTCTAGTTCTCTGTCCCCATCAGTGGTCTTCTCTCAGCCTCCCCACAGTGCCAGGACCTGGGCAGCTCCACCTGGAGACTCTGTCAGGGGAGCCCTTGGGCTACTCTGTCAGTGGAGAGGAGACCCCCGTGGGACCCCAGTCCCCCTGAGATGGAACAACTGCAGAAGCTGTGTTCCTCTGTTCCGGACATTCCCCCTCTTTTCCCAGGATGCCTTAGGGGGAGGGGCTGCGATGTCTCCAGGGACCAGATCCAGGTGTCCCCACAGATCAGGCACCTTGGGATGAGGAGCTGCTCTCCAATTCCTGTGAGTTCACGCTGGGGCTCCCCCTCCCCTGTGGTGACTCTGTTGGGATGGAGGATCGGGAGTCTGAGCCAGGTCAGGTCTCCATGAGAAGGGGAAGGACTCGGACTGCTGGCTCTGACCCTCCGGGGAGACTACAAGATTCTCCCGAGTAGAGACAGGAGCGGGTGTGACTATCTGATTGAGCAGAGGTCTGATTCCTCACAGTTGAGAGGCCCCTGTCCTCACTCCTGACTCCAGGATGAATAAAGTCCCGTCCTGGAGCAGCTGTGGGCACTGGCAGGTCTCCTCCCACTCTGAGGCCAGAGCCCCTGTGTCCACAAGGAATATTCTCTGACCCCTCGGTGTCACACTGGGTGGGGGGTGTGAGTTCTGGCTTCTGTTATGCAGATTCCCTTGTCTATTTAAAGAGTATTTATTGAGCATGTGTGACCTGTCAGCCCTGGGTTGTGTCCTGGTCTCCAGAGAATAGGACGGACTTGGACTCCGGGCTCACACACTTGACCTTGTGCCGGGGAGACAGACACTCAGAGAAAATCCTGGAAAAAAGGAGCTAATTATGATGGAGGGATAGACTGAAAGGGAAGGGTCTGGTGGAAAGGAAAGGGTCTCGAGTCTGTCATGGAATCTCAGCCGGACTGGGTGTCATGGAAGGCACCCCTGAGAAAGTGATCTTTTGACTGAGATGTGAAGGGTAAGCAGAACTCAGCAGAGAAGGATGGGGCTCAGAGGGCAGAGCTACTTGAGGGGAGTCTGGCCTTCAGGTGGGCCTGGCTTGGAGGAGGAGCTGCCAGAGTCCAGTGTGGGGAACTGGGAGAAGGGGAGGACTGTGGACGGAGTAGGTTGGTGAGGGTCAGAGGCTGCTGGGCGGTGGGAGCTGCTAAGTGGGAAGGAGGTGGGCAGCCCTGTGGAGGCTCCAGACTATGGAGGAGCTCTGCCGCCCTCTGGCGGCCATAGAGGGGAGTGTCGAAGGGAAAGTTCAGTTCCGTTCAGTTCAGTCGCTCAGTCGAGTCGGGCTCTTTGTGACCCCGTGAATCGCAGCAAGCCAGGACTCCCTGTCCATCACCAGCTCCCGGAGGTCACTCAGACTGATGGCCATCGAGTCAGTGATGCCATCCAGCCATCTCATCCTCTGTCGTCCCCTTCTCCTCCTGCCCCCAATCCCTCCCAGCATCAGAGTCTTCTCCAATGAGTCAACTCTTCACATGAGGTGGCCAAAGTACTGGAGTTTCAGCTTAGCATCATTCCTTCCAAAGAAATCCCAGGGCTGATCTCCTTCAGAATGGACTGCTTGGATCTCCTTGCAGTCCAAGGGACTCTGAAGAGTCTTCTCCAACACCACAGTTCAAAAGCATCAATTCTTCGGTGCTCAGCCTTCTTCACAGTCCAACTCTCACATCCATACATGACCACAGGAAAAACCATAGCCTTGACTAGACGAAACTTTGTTGGCAAAGTAATGTCTCTGCTTTTGAATATGCTATCTAGGTTGGTCATAACTTTCCTTCCAAGGAGTAAGTGTCTTTTAATTTCATGGCTGCAGTCACCATCTGCAGTGATTTTGGAGCCCAGAAAAATAAAGTCAGCCACTGTTTCCACTGTTTCCCCATCTATTTCCCATGAAGTGATGGGACCGGATGCCATGATCTTTGTTTTCTGAATGTTGAGCTTTAAGCCAACTTTTTCACTCTCCTGTTTCACTTTCATCCAGAGGCTTTTTAGTTCCTCTTCATTTTCGAAGAGGAACTTCGAGAAAACTTCCTCTTCACTTTTCTCAAAGGGAAAGTACTCCTAAGACAACTCAAGCTTATGTCAAGTGTTTACATATCATTTTATAAATCCCAGGGACAGAGGTGCTGGCAGGCTACAGACATGAGGTCACAAAGGATCGTATATGACCAAGCGAGTAACCCTTTCAACACTACATATCATTTATGCTGAATCATGTCCCACTCTGAATTCCCAACATCTCTCATCCAAGATCTTCTCTTATATACCCGACTCCAAGATTTCATCCAGTTGAGATTTGTGTTGATACCAGGCCAATTTCTCTCTGTAGAAGTGGATCCAGATGCAACATCTCAGTCCTTGGGCAGGACTGGAGCATCTGAAAGTAGGAGGAGGGTGAGGAAACGTCTGTGTGTCCTGCCTGTTCCAGAGGGTCCATGTGGACATGAAAAGGCTGCATTTCCTTTCCCCCCATGCCCCCTTGGTGTCTTCTGCACGGGTCAGGGCCAGGTGGAATTGGAAGACCAGGGGTGGTGCGGTGATTCTGAACCTCCTCTTCCCACCTTCTCTGTTTCTGCCCCCATCAGGGGACCTGGTCTTCATGGTGGGAAGGAAGGTGGGCGTCTCCATAGGCCCCTGATCAGAGATCCTTTCAGCAAAAGGGACACAGGGATCAAGCACACTAGCACTGGACTCAGTGTCCCTGTCACCCTGTAGATGGTTGTAGTAGCTAAATTATTAGGATCTCATGGCCTCTTTTGTATTCTAATTTATTAGATTGTTTTTACTTCTTTTTACCTTTTGATATGTGAAGTTTCAAAGGTGAATCTCCATCTTCTTTAAGCCTGAGCAGCGTTGGTGCCACGGCGGTTAGGTTGTCTTAAAGGTTATTTTTTATAGTAGCTTCAGTTTCACAGAAAAAGCGAGGGAAGGTACGAAGTTTTCCTAGATACTTGCTGCCCACAAGTGTAGGGCCTCCTCAGTATTCAACATGCCACACCCGAGGTGTACATTTTATTAATTGATGAACCCACATGGACACATGAAAATTACCCAGCTTCCGTAGCTTCCATTAGGGTTGACACTTGGTACTGTAACTTGCCGGAGAAGGCAGTGGCACCCAACTCCAGTCCTCTTGCCTGAAAAATCCATGGGCGGAGGAGCCTGGTAGGCTGCAATCCACAGGGTCACTAAGAGTCAGACACAACTGAGCAACTTCACTTCCACTTTTCACTTTCATGAATTAGAGAAGGCAATGGCAACCCACTCCAGTGTTCTTGCCTGGAGAATCCCAGGGACGGGGGAGCCTGGTGGGCTGCTGTCTTTGGGGTCACAGAATCGGACACAACTGAAGCGACTGAGCAGTAGCAGCAGCAGCTGTAACTTGCATGGGTTTGAACAAGTGATCATCAGCAACATGGGCCTCCCTGGTGGTGCAGTGGTAAAGAATCCTCCTCCCCATTCAGGAGACTCGGGTTTGATTTCTGCCTCTGGAAGATCTCCTGGAGAAGAAATGGCAAACCACTCTGGTGTTCTTGCCTGGGAAATCCCATGGATAGAGGAGCCTGGGGGGCTACAGTCCATGGGGTCACAAGAGAGTTGCACATGACTTATCAACTAGAACAACCCCAAGGTCAGTGAGAGTCCTGCTGCCCAAGTCAACCAGCAGGGCTAGTGAGCACAGAAAGGTGGTTGTGTATCTGCAGGGGCTAGTGAGCACAGACAGTGTGTCTGTAGGGCTAGTGAGCACAGACAGTTGGTTATGAGTCTGCAGGGCTAGTGAGCACAGACAGGTGGTTGTGAGTCTACAGGGGCTAGTGAGCACAGAGCCGATGGTTGTGAGTCTGCAGGGCTAGTGAGCACAGATGGGGGCTAGTGAGCACAGAGCCAATGGTTGTGTGTCTGTAGGGCTAGTGAGCACAGACAGGTGATTGTATATCTGCAGAGGCTAGTGAGCACAGACAGGTGATTGTATATCTGCAGAGGCTAGTGAGCACAGACAGGTGGTTGTGAGTCTGCAGGGCTAGTGAACACAGAGCCGATGGTTGTGTGCCTGTAAATTCAAAAAGTATGACATACATCGCTTGTTTATTCACCCATACTCCCATATGGAAACCTCGTGTGTGGGGCGGCCATGATGAACCAGCGTCTACCTACAAGTTAAGCGTTGTTTAGAGGACTTTCCTGGTGGCTCAGTGGATAGGAATCCACCTGCCAAAGCATGGGACATGGGTTTCATCCTTGATCAGGAGGCTTTCACATGCTTCTGAGCAACTAAGGCCATACATCAGAACTGCTGAGTCTGTGCTCTAGAGCCAACGAGCTGCAACGACTGAAGTCTGCTTGCTGAGAGCCCCTGCTCGGGAGTAGAGAAGCCACCGCAATGAGAGGCCGGCATATCGCAATGAAGAGTAGCCCCTGCTCACCACACTAGAGAAAACTGGTGGAAAACGATGAAGACCCAGTGCAGCCAGAAATTAAAAAATAAATAAAATATTTGCTAAGAGTAGTTCAGAATTAAATGTTATTCCTGAAGTTGTCACATCTTTTCATTTCCTTTCTCAAACATCCAGAACACCATGGAAACATTGATTTTCCACAGGCTGAGGACCTGCTCTGCCACTGGGGTGACTTCACTACAAATTTGTTTTCAGTCTGAAACAGCCACTAGCGAGCATCCCGCCTTTCACACTAACCATCTGCTCTGCAGTGAACATCCTCACCACAAATCTTGGCCCCATTGGAGGATGACCCAGGGGCTCATTCATTCGACACCCAGGTATGCAGCTTCCTGCACCAGGCCTGGAGCTGGCCAGTGGACTCAGCAGAAGCAGGACAGGTGAATCCTTCCATGTCCGAGCTCCCAGCTCAGGGATCCTCTTAGAACTGGAGTCCTGGTCAACATGTGTGCACACTGAGTGCCACTGTATCCCCTAAACTGCATTTGCATGGGGAGTATAGGAAAATGTTCATTTCCAACATCCTCACCCTTTACGGAAAAATTCTGTGAGGAGATAGCACATGTGTCTATATGTCCATCTCTCTGCCACACCCCGTCCCTCCTTTATCCCTTACCCATCCTTCCATTCATCTTTTCACGAAGTCCTGTGGCTGTGCCTCTGTGGTTGGCCAGATGCCAGGACCCCTGAGATCCCCTCAGTAGCTCCCTCTGCTGCTCCATTTAAACAGGATGGTTCCACAGGTGGTGCACATGAGCCCGGGTGATTCCCACAGAGTCTGTCCCCATGAAGGATAGGGGAGGCCCCTGGTAACCCGGTGACCACTATGCTGGGTATCTCGAGCATTTTGCATGACTGTTAGGGATGCTGGATGGATTTGACCCGAGCCCTTGGGAAGTATAGCGCTGGGTTTGGGTGTCAGAGTTACCCTTGTCAATGGTACATTTGTGGAGAAGAGGAAGTTTGGGGTGACTGTGGAGCCCTAGTTCCTTCTCTTCCCTGGGGTTCACAGGCAGACGGAGGAGCCCTCAGGTGACGGGTTGTCCCCTGGAGACTGGTCTTCAGGCCCCACTTGCTCTTCAGCAGGACCCTTGCTCTGTTGGAAGCACGGAGAGATGGCAAAAGCTCTCACACCAGGCTCGAGGCTCAGACTGGAGGAGCTGGGAGGGTAGCCCAGGCGTTCTGCTCAGCCTTGCTCCCTGGGGGAGGGGGGTCATTTGGAGAATGAGGGAACAGGAAGCTGTGCTCAGGGGGCCTCCAGGCTAGGTGATGGCTGTCTCCAAGGTCAGGTACTGAGGGTCAGGACTCAATCATGAGACGTTCCCTCCAAGTTGTAGACAAGCCGGTTATGTGACACTCAGCGGCGGGGAGATACTCTGAGGGGACAAAGTTAGTTCTCAGCCTCCTTGAGGACACCCTCTGGGTGCAGGATCATTCACCCAGGAGTTATCATGGGTGTAGCTACAACTAATACACAGGCAGGAGAACGTGCTCCCGATTCATAAACTAGAGCAAAGTGGGTTATCCCTGAACCATTCTACTATGTTCATCTTTGTCAGAGAATAGAAATGGGCAGGATATTTAGCCGTCCCTTCCCATAGAGCCCTTCTTGCTGCAGCCCCGGAGCTGAGCGCAGCAGAGATACTGTCCATGGTGCTGATGAACGCAGGCCACCCGGAGACTTGGGAGTTGTGGTCTTTGAGTCACATCTGCTTTCTTTTCATTCTGAAAAATTGGGCATTGCTAGAAAAGAAGAGGCTTCCATGGTGGCTCAGACAGTACAGAATCTTCCTGCAATCCGGGAGACCTGGGTTTGTTGAGCCTACAGAGATGGCAATGGTTATCCATTCCAGTATTCTTGCCTGGAGAATCCCATGGCAGAGGTGCCTGGAGGGTTATAGTCCATGGGGTTGCAAAGAGTTGGACAGACTAAGCAACTTTCACTTCACAGGAAAGAAGAGGTGGGGAGAGCTGCAGGGAATGTGGATTCGCCTCAATCTCCAGGGCTCAGGGCCAGTGAGATTGCTGTGGACATCGTGGCACGACTTGACCCCACATCGGCATGACAAAGTCCAAGCTGCCCAGAGCAGATTGCAGTGAGGGAAGATGATGCCCACGTTCTTGAGAGGAATGGCAGTCAGAGCAAAGACTCCTGAGGGATGTGCACAGCCTCATGCTAAAAACCCAAGAATGTGCCCCGTGATTATGGAAACCTACAGATGAAATTCAGATCACATGACTGGGAGACTATGGTGGGGTATATGGAGATATGGTGGGGTGACTTGGAGATTATGGTGGGTGATATATTGGGCTGAGTCCAATACATTCACAATGATCCAGGGCAGGAGCGGCAGAGCCAGAGGAGATGGGATGGTGGAAGGAGAGCTTGGGGAGCTTTAAGGTGTTCCACGACTGGCTTTGAAGATGGAGGAAGGGGCCACGAACCCAGGAAAGCAGGCAGCCTCTCACAGCTTGGAAAGGCAAAGAAGTGAACTGTCTGTAGAATCCAGAAAGAACAGCGTCATATTGACACCATGGTTTGTGCCCGTAAATTTGTGGTCATTTGTTACAGAATAAGGAACACCAAGAAGTGTCACCTTGTCTCATCCAAGACTGTGTGCCTGGGGGGGATAAGAAGTAATTTAGACCTAAATCATGATCAGAAGCTTTGTAGGTGGCTTCTCTTACCTCTCATCTCATCTCAGCACAAATGACACTTGCCACTGCAGAGCATGCTTGCCAACTGTGGGCTCTGTGCCCTAGTGCACACACCTGCTGTATTTGTGTGAGCGTGGGCACCTGATCTGAGCAGACCTATATGAGAACAGCACCTATCGCAGGGACCTCAGGGAGAGACTGAGACCTGCTAGCCCAGGTGTGTGGTGGGGGCTGCAGGTGAGATCCGGGTGGAAACGCCCTTGGGACACTTTGAGGAGGAGACAGGTGGGCCCTTTGCCGTGGTAGCCAGGTTGAGTTTTAGGTAGAGCCTGCAACTCTGCCCTGAGGCTCACGTGTGTGTGTGTTGGGAGCAGGCTCACGATCCACATCGAAAAGCAAACTGGAAACCAGCAGGAAGTGGATAGAGGTCACGGGAAGTTCCTGGGACGACCTTGCTCAGAGCATGGCTTCCGGGTCCCTCTTACTTTGGTGACTCTGATCGCTCCTCTGGGTCCCCCCAGAGGGAACAATGTCCTCAGGGCTTAGGCCCTTAGGGAAACTACAGAAACCCATGCAGAGAGAAGGCATTCTGGATCCTAGATCTGGGGACAGACAAAAGTTCCTGTCCCATCGCTGACTCAGTGGAGATTATTGAAGCAAACTCCGGGGGATAGTGAAGGACAGGGAAGCCTGGCGTGCTGCAGTCCATGGGGTCCCAAAGACTCAGACACAACTTAGCAACTGAACAACAAAAACTCATTTGAGGCAGCACCAGATGGGGCCAGCAGGGCCTGGTGAGGAGGGCCAGAGGGCTCAGGACACCAAGAGGCTGCAAAGGGGCCTCACCCATAAAAGTTGTCTCACCCATGACTCGTCCTTCGTGACTCGTGTTCTAGTGGGTCTCAGACGGTCCCATATTCTGTGCTCCAGAGACCCCATGCCAAGTGAGCAAGCACTGGGAGGTGTCTGGGACCCCAGGGCAGTGTGAGGACTGCCGAGTGCCCATGTGGCTGCCCAGGGTCTGGTGACCTCCTTGCCTGTCAGCACGCCCCCTCCCTCCATTCTCACCATCTTCCCCTTCTTTTCCCCCAGGGAATAGATGGGGAGGTCAGGTAACTAGAGCTAATACTTTCCCTGAGGAACCATGGAGAGACCAGAGCAGAGATTCAGATGAATTTCTTGCTGGACAAGACCCAAGGGCAGTACATTTTGCAACCAGGGGAAGGAAAGTGCTCTTGATTCAAATCTCTCTGGTGGTCCACAGTGGGTCACAGGCCCAGTCACTTGCCCTGTTGAAACCTCCCCCCACTGTGGGAATCGCAGCCTGAGTTCTGGTCCATCCAGCCTTCAGGGCAGCCTGTCAGTGTCTCCAGGAATCCAGGAGGACCCGGAGCCTGGGCCCAGGTTCCCGAAGAGCCTCAGGTCTCAGAGCTGGTTCTCTGCCTAGGGTCTTCCTCTTGGCCTCACTCGGGTCTTGGGTCTCAGGTAAGCTCCCACAGTCCGTAAGAAGACGTGTCTGGAGGAACTAAGGACCCATATCTGCTTTGTGGTTGATATGACAATAAACGTCTGTGTTGGGGTGTAGTAATTCCTGCAAAAGAAAACCAATGCCTTCAAGCTCATGTAACCTTCTTAGATGACTTCCCAGGGACTTCCCAGCCCCAGGTCACCCAGGGTCTGTTCGTATCACAGGTTTTTGATCCAGACCCACCTCCCCTTCATCCCCTTTCCATCTTTCCTGCTCTTTCTTGGACCTCCAAACACAGCCAAGTGTTCAGGGGCACTTCCTCTGCCCCTTGGGCTTTGGGACCAGAACTTGGATCCCCACACTCACCTGGTAGGTGGGAGCTGGTGGTGTGGCATCAGGTAGGGAGGCCTGGGCATGGACGAAGCCGGCATCAGAGGAGGGGGAAGGAGAGTCATTTCTCCCGAGCAGCCATCTCCAAGCCTGCAGCCCCCACCCCAAATCCTATCTGGGCTCTGTTTGCCACCCTTGTTAGCCTGGCTCCCCTGACTGATGGTCCAGTGCCCACTCTTTTCCTGGCTGAACTCCAAGGTTCTCCTGAGGTCAAGTCAGGGGACCAGGGCAGCCTCTGGATAAGGTGGTGGGTGGTCATGTCCCTGAAGTTCATCCAGCTCCCAGCTTGATGGGACTTGCCATGTTCTTACTACTCTTATGAGCTTCCCTGGTGGCTCAGAAGGCAAAGAATCTGCCTGCAATGCGGGAGACCGAGGCTCGATCCCTGGGTCAGGGAGATGCCCTGGAGAAGGCAATGGTAACCCATTCCAGTATTCTTGCCTGGAGAAACCCATGGACAGAGGAGCCTGGCAGGCTACAGTCCATGGGGTCACAAAGACTGGACATGATTGAGGGACTTTCAACTACCTCGAGTGAAGGGTGTCTCACAGTGCTTCAGGGTTGGACAGTCCCCCTGCCCTGAGCCTATGAAGCGAGGACGCTGGGAAGACGAGACAAGGAAGGAAGGTACATACCTGGGAGACAGAGCTGCCAGAGGGATCACGTCCTGGGAGGAGACAGGAGTTACCACTGAGTATGTGAGGAAGCTTAGCCCATTCTCCTAGGAGAGGTTGGATGTCCACCTTCCGGAGAACCATGGGAGAAAGATCCTCACCAAGGGAGAGAAGATTCTTTGGCAATTTCAGGCCCCAGTGAGGGTGAGGGAGCCTCCCAGGATTATAACCCATAGGAAAAGCAGACTAGCCAATCGGGTCTCCTGTGCTGAAGCCCCAGAGAAAGGGCCAGAGACCCTGGGGATGGCAGGCAGGAACAGACATGGCAGGGCCTGACCAGGGCTCCCTGCTGTCCTGGGCTGAACAGACACTCACCTGAGGTGGAGGCTGGGGGCCAGTTACCTCTGTTGTGCAGACAGCCGGGGTTAGGAAAGAAAAACAAAACAGGCATATTTGTGAGGAGTGTAGAGGGACGTCAAGGCTTTGGTGTCAGTACATGGGACAGGAGGATCCTCACGTCCAAGCAGGGGCTGGACACCTCCTTTCTCCACCAAGGCTGTTTAGGAGGGGAGGGCCCAGTAAGGACGCTGAGGAAAGTCCTCAAGAAGCTGTATCTGCCCTGAGTCCAGAGAGGCAGGACCATAGGCTAATAGGATTCAGGAGAAAGTGGTCAGCGATGTCCCAAGGCTCTGGGAAAGGCATCCATCCATCCAAAGCTTTGTCTGAGTGGATTCATCACGCTTATGGAGAGACTAGGGCCAGTGCATGGGGAGGAAAGCGATCAGCCAGTGACTCTGGATCTCACTGAGTGCAGTGTTGCTGCTGTGGCCACCAACCCTCACCCAGGAGCTGCTGAAGTGTGACAGTGGCCTTGTCCTCTGCCTCCATCCACCTGGACCTTAAGTGTAAACACATCCCACCACCTGCTGACCTGGCACGATGTTCTGTCTCATGCATCAGGGGTGTTGTTAATGCACCTGCCACATGGGGGCATTTGACCCCACCTGGCCTGTCCAAACTTCCACTCTCTGGCCAAGTGTGGACTCGGTGAGGACGATGGTCAGATCCTGGCCCTGTGACTGCCCCTCATCAGAGTAGCTGGATTTAAATACACAGGAAGAGATACCTTTTTCTGAGTACTTACTACCTGCCAGCCTACATATAGGGAACGAGGACAAGCAGGGGTCTTAATTGTGTGAACTGAGAGATGGGCCTTCCCTGGTGGCTCAGAGGTAAAGAATCTGCCTGCCAGTGCAGGAGATGTGGGTTCGATCCCTGGGCCAGGAAGATTCCCTGGGGAAGGAAATGGCAACCCACACTAGTATTCTTGCCTGGGAAATTCAATGGACAGAGGAGACCATGGAGTGGCAAAGGAGTTGGCCACAACTTCGCGACTAAATAACAAAATAAATGAGGACGGTGTTAAGGAAGCCGCCACAGGTCAATACTTGGTGAGGCAGGAACTGAAGGACGAGAGAGAATACGCATGGGGAAGTGGGGATGTCCTGGAGATCCAGGCCAGAAATTGGAGGATGGAGTGTCCTTCCTCTAGGACTAGGGTCAACCTGGGGGCGGGGGCAGCATCTGGGAATGCCACTGTACCTGTGAAGGAAAATGAAACACCCCAGGACAGCCAGCAGCGTCAGCACAAGCAGGACCCCAATCACGATGCCAGCAATGGCCCCCACACTGAGGGCTTGGGTGTTTTCTTGCCCTGAAAGCAGAAGAGAAAGAGAGAGGGGAAATGGGGTCCGAGTTCACTAGAGGGAATACCAAGAGGAGTCTTAGGGGGAGAGGGCCTGGTTAGGAGGAAGGACATGCTCTGAGGCCTGTGTGGTTGCCTGTTTTGTCATCACAGTGTCCTCCTGACTCTCCCACTACACGAGATTGCATCATTTCACTCTTCATCAGATTTGAAACCATGGACTTGCTCTAACTCTCCATTCTCTCACTGTAGCCATTTCCATGACCTGTTCATTTCCCTTTGAAGGACTCTTTTCTTCTCACATGATGCCCCCTCCCTCTGATTTTTTGTTTCCCTCACAACTGTCGGTCTTAGAGGGTAGGTCCTCTCCAGTCCACCCAACACTGATTAGTAGTAATAATATTAATGAACTGTTTGCAGGTACTCCTGAAACTCCTGTTTCCAGGTATTATCTGGCACAGTGGGAAATCCCTTACACCCATTTTTTCTGATCTTTCCATCCCCATGAGGGAGGGGTCGTCATCCACCCTGTGCATACACAGATTTGAGACACACAGTTCTTCAATAAAGGAATGGAGGCCACAGAGCTAGGACCAGGTGAAACAGAAATGTAACCGAGTAGTGTGACTCTACAGGCAAAACACACAACACCGAAAGCCAAAATATCCCCTGTGGACATTTCCTGCCTGCCGACTCTGTATAGGTAAGACTCTTACCTGCAGGGGAGAGTTTTAATCTCATTCCCTTCCTAATGAACGTCCTCACAGCAGCCCTAAGATCTGGCTCCTCTCCAGTTTTAAAGACGGGGAAACGGAGGCAGAAGACCTGGTGCCTTGCCTACAGTCAAACAATTCTCACAAACAATAACCAAACTATGACAAAATTAGCTAAGTTTTGCATAATTAATTAAACACATTGTTCTACCGGCTCCAAAAGGAGACTGACTACCCACGTCCTCATTATCTGCATTCATTACACACCCAATTCCAGTGAAATTACAGGGGAAGATGGACAGGTGTGGAAGGTCACTATAGTGCTCAGTAGGGGGCTGGCATCACATCTGCAGACTCTGACTGGGAGGAGAGCCCACACTGACAGGACCCTGCATCCTCTGTCCTGACACTGTTGCTTGTCTGGGACAGCATCACCTTCTCAGTGAGTCATAGACTCTGCTCATTGATTCACTGACCATTGGATGCATGTCCCCACATCACTTGGTCTGTTTGCACCCAGACTGGAAGGCTCCTGGGATTTCTAAGAGGGAGGGATTGACTACCAAAGAGCATGACCTTTGTCTGTGGTTCCAGATCACTGGGACTGGCTCCTCTGTCCATGGAATTCTCCAGCCAAGAATACTGGAGTGGATTGCCATTTCCTCCTCCAGGGGATCTTCCTGACGCCCAGGGATCAAACCTGCATCCCTTAGTCTCCTGCATTAGCATTGGCAGGCAGGTTCTTTACCACTAGCCCCACATGAGAAGCCCCTAGAGAAGGAAGAGAGTACATCAGACTTGAGGAGAAGTCCAGTTCCTTGACTGATGCCATCTGAGAGTTCCTTGTGATGAGCCTTCCTTCTCAGGGTCCAAAACTAGCCTGCTGTCTTTGTGGTTTTCTACTCCTAATGTGCTTGTCTGAGATTGATCCAGTAGCTACATAATCAGTGTCCATGTCTAAAGCACTGGAGTCCACAGTGTGAGGGGATGGCTGGCTCCATACAGGGCAGGTCTGAGGAGCACCTGCTTCTCAAGAAAGATGTGTTCGTCCTCATTGTTAAACTATTTAAACAGGGTTGAAGAAAATCTGGAGCTGAAGAATAAGAAGTGAAAATGATAACTTAGAAGAGCGATTCCTCAGCATGTCTGAGCAGGTAGAAGAAAGAATCCGTGAACATGAAGATAGGAAGAAAGAAGTCATTCAGACTGGGCAGTAGAAAGGGAAAAAAAAAAAAAGGTGAATAGTGACTCCAGGCAAAGTATATGCAGAACTCCATCAGATGGACAAACATATGCAGTGTGGCTGTTCCTGAAGTAGAAGAGAGAGGAAAAAGCAATGAAAAAATATATATAAATTAATGGTTTAAAACCTCCGAAACTAGATGAGATCACATACTAGAGATGGTTGCTGCTGCTGCTGCTGCTGCTAAGTCGCTTCAGTCGTGTCCGACTCTGTGCGACCCCATAGACGACAGCCCACCAGGCTTCCCCGTCCCTGGGATTCTCCAGGCAAGAACACTGGAGTGGGTTGCCACTAGAGATGGTTCAGATCAGATCAGATCAGTCGCTCAGTCGTGTCCGACTCTTCGCGACCCCATGAACCACAGCACGCCAGGCCTCCCTGTCCATCACCAGCTCTCGGAGGTCACTCAGACTCATATCCATCGAGTCAGTGATGCCATCCAGCCATCTCATCGTCTGTCGTCCCCTTCTCCTCCTGCCCCCAATCCCTCCCAGCATCAGAGTCTTCTCCAATGAGTCAACTCTTCGCATGAGGTGGCCAAAATACTGGAGTTTCAGCTTTAGCATCATTCCTTCCAAGGAAATCCCAGGGCTGATCTCCTTCAGAATGGACTGCTTGGATCTCCTTGCAGTCCAAGGGACTCTCAAGAGTCTTCTCCAACACCACAGTTCAAAAGCATCAATTCTTCGGCGCTCAGCCTTCTTCACAGTCCAGCTCTCACATCCATACATGACCACAGGAAAGACCATAGCCTTGACTAGGCGAACCTTTGTTGGCAAAGTGATGTCTCTGCTTTTGAATATGCTATCTAGGTTGGTCATAACTTTCCTTCCAAGGAGTAAGCGTCTTTTAATTTCAATTTCATGGCTGCAGTGATTTTGCAGTGATTTTGCAGAGATGGTTAAGGAACTCCAAAAAGGGGTCACTCAAGATATAGACATTGTGACACAATTGCGTCCAATTGTTGAGAGACCGAGGGAAAGAGGAAGTGAAACACGCAGCGAGAGAGGAGTGACTTAGCATGTGCAGTGGATCTTCAACATGTGAAAAGTGAATTCCACGTGAGAAGGTGTTGGGATGACCGACTCAAGTCATAAAAGCAAGACTGCCAACCGGCGAAGCAATGTACACAGAAGCTCTCCTTCAGCGAAACTCAAATTAGGACTTTCCCAGATAAGCAACAGTCGAGGGAGCTCATTCCCTGGAGACACGGCATATATGAAGTGTGAAAGGAAGCCTTTAAGATGACTGAACAAACATTATACAGCAACTCAGAGCCATAGACACACCTAGAGAAGAGTGGTGAAAACGACACAGTAAGTAGCTATCTTATCTAAGCCGGTATTTTTGTCTTTTATGTAATTGCTTGTTCTTGTTTTTTTATTTCAAAGGTATTACATGAGACAATGTTTATAAATCTATATAACGGGCATATATAGTATAAGGATGGCTGAAATATATGACAGTAAATGTATAATATGGAGGGGATGGAGATGCACAGGAGCACCTGGTTTGTAATGGCGTGCTGCAGTTCATGGGGTCGCAAAGAGTCAGACACGACTGAGCGACTGATCTGATCTGATCTCATACAATCTAGTTGGTGTTTCAACTCCATAGATATATGTTTAAGATATAACTGTCATCTTCAAGTTAGGCACTAAGAAAAGAACTGAAATACATTGGAAAGGGGAAGAATAGAATCAAAATGACACATATGAAAGGAAATCATCTAAATACCAAAGAGGAAGTAATATAGGAATTAATGAATAAAGCATGTAGGACATATACCAAGTAGTGAGATGGCAGAACTTCTTTCTTATCAGGAAGTATTTGAATGATAGATAGCCTCAGCCTTCAAATTAAAGGCAGAGGTTGACAGAATGGATTAAAATTATGACCCATCTCTATACTCTCTTCAAGAGACTCACTTTAGATCCAAAGACATAGAAGGTTGAAGTAAGGCTGGAAAAAGATATTCTATGCAAAGAGTAATAAAAGGAGAATTGTGTTGGCTGTATGAGTGTCTACTATTATAATCTCTAAATCAAAAAAGCCTGCAAGAGACATTAGGACCTTGCATATCAAGAAAAATTTCCATTCATCAAGGAAATAGAACAATTATAAGCATTACACACCCAACAACTGCAGAATTGTGAATCAAAAATGGATAGCATCGAGGGGAGAAATAGCTCGGTCATAACTGCGACACTACAACACCCCACTTTCAGTAACGGACGCAGCAGTCAGAGAGATTTCAGTGAGAACTAGAGACCGTGAGAGCACTGTAAACCAGAGACCTAACCGACCAACAGACAGCACACAATCATAGGAGTTTATGTTGCACAAAGTGCAGTCCTCAAGGCCCCCATCTCTCACCACACGTGACCACCGCCCATCCTGTGAGGAAAAGGTGTCACTTCCACTGTAGAGACGATGGTGCAACGAAGAAAGACCAGGCAGGACCTGGGGTTGAGTGTGGCAGCAAGCCTGCAGTCACAACAGTGTGAACTAACATCCTGACACTTACTGCCTGAACACGTCTGCTGTGATTTCCACCTTCATCGGAGCACGTATTCACAAAGCTCTATAGAGTTCATAATAAACACCACTGTACACATAAGAAAAAGGAGATTTAGGTTTTATGACTTACCGGGCTTCCCAGGAGGCACTAGTGGTAGAGATCTCACCTGCCAATCAGGAGACATAAGAGACATGGATTCAGTCCCTGGGTGGGGAAGATCCCCTGGAGGAGGGCACGGCAACCCCTGCAGTGGAAGGTGGAGTCTTAACCACTGGACTGCCCAGGAAGTCCCAGGTGCTGATTTTAGTGCTGCTTCCAGTGGTCTTGGGAATGAGGCTTCACAGCAGAGGGCCAGGAGAAATCAGGGGATGAGGAGGGGAGAGACAGCACACGTTCCAATTGCTTGAAGTGAAGGAAATGAGATGATAGGCTAATCGTTGGTGGAGAAAATGAAAGAAGCTTATCCAGAGTAAAATGGGCTTCACTGGAGGCTTAGACGGGAAGAGTGCCTGCAGTGCAGCAGACACGGGGTCGATCCTTGGGTCAGGACGATGCCCTGGAGTAGCGAACGGCAACCCACTCCAGGATTCTTGCCTGGGAAATCCCATGGACAGAGTAGCCTAGTGAGCTCAAGTCCGTGGTGTCATAAAGAGTCGCACACCACTGAAGGACTAAGACAGGAGGCCACGGTGGTCACTCACAGGTCACCCTCAGCCTGAGGGGGCCACTTCTGCTGGAGTTGCCCCTGTTGGAGACCTCACACTGATAACCCCCGGCGTTCTCTCTGCTGACGGGGTCTATGGTGAGGGTGCTGTTGTCTGAGGACAGTGTCATCCTCTCTGTGGGGAGGAGACTCTGGCCTTTGAAGAGCCAGCGTATGGAGACCCCGGTCTCATCTGCGAGGCAGGTCAGGACCACAGGGCCCTCACGTTCTGGGACTGTGGTGTTGCTGGCTTGGAGGGAGGGCCGTGCCAGTGGGTCTGTGGAGAGACAAGGGGTTGTTGGGAAGCCCAGTACAAAATAGCTGGTTGGAGGAAGTCCTTGGGAAAATGGCAAAGGGCCAGAAATACCCCAGCTTGATGTACCCGGGCAGAAAAACATCTCCTGCCTTTGGTTATGCCCGGCACCAAGATTTTATAATAAACATTAATGATGTTGCTTGAGAAAACGGGTTATGGGATAAGCTCATGGGTCACTCAGAGCACGCTGTCCTTGAAATATTTTTACTGATTTGGTGTTAATCCCATACGTGCTCTGCTGGCTGTATACTCTAAGCTCTTTGTTCCTACTTCTATAAAAAGGCTTGCCTGCAGAAATAAACTTGTCAGTCCTTGCAAGAGACTGTCCAAGTGTCCTTCTTTTAGGTTCGTCGCTTCCAAGTCCCGGGGAGAAAATCCCCAACAAGTGGCGCCACGAACAGGGACTTGCGAGGAAGGCTGAACAAAGTGACGAGCCCCTGCAGAAAGAGGTAAGTAGGATGGGACAACATAGCAGTAAAATTCCTTTCATTTCTATAATGCATCATTTTTTGAAACAAAACGGTGTTAATGTTTCAAGAGATCAGTTGAATGACTGCTATCATATACTATTGGAACATAATCCATGGTCCCGGAGGAAGGGACGCTTGATCTTGATATATGGAAAAGGGTTAAGAATAATGTTCTGCGAGCATATAGGCAGGGAGTTCGCATTACTTCTCAATGGTGGGTTACCTGGTCACTCATATGGGCTGTTACAGAACAAATTGAAGGACATAATATTGATTTGGGAAGTAGAGACTGTTTGGTCTTTGCATGAATACGAGCTTAAGGAACAAGACATGCAAGATGCTTTGAAATGCAAGAATGTCATGCTCAATCAAACACAAACCCTGGAAAAACAACTTGAGGATGTATATATTAAGGATGTGCCAAAACCAAAACCGCTTAAGGCGGAAGTCATTTCATTCAACGGACAGCCCAAATCTGAGGCTTTTCCTTCTGCTCCGTCTGTAACTGCAGTTGCTAACCTTGCTCGTATTAACCGCTTCACTCCTCCTTGGGAGATGCCTGCTTGTGCTTTCGCTTTCCCAGTACAATTTGATCAACCCGTCCAGGGTCAAAATTCTTGGGCTGCTGTAGATTTTAGCATGTTGTCTAACTTTAAGAAAGCATGTACTCTGTATGGACCTACTTCTCCTTACTGTATAGAATTTCTCAGAGGATGGGCTGACCATTGGATGCCATATGATTTTTTTCAAGTAGCAAAGATGGTTTTAAATCCTCAACAATTACTGCAGTGGCAGATGTGGGTTAGTGATGAGGCCCGACAGCTGATGATTGACCAGCAATCTCATGGTAACCCTGCCAATTTAACTTATGATATACTCACTGGAACAGGGGCTATGGCCGATGTAATGGTGCAATTAGCTAATATTACCCTTGAGATGTTGCATTTCATTAAAGAAACTGCCTGCAGGGTGTGGGCAAAGGTTGATAGCGCTAACTCTGATGGTTCATTTGTTAAGATTATTCAAGGACATGAGGAGGAATATTCTCAATTTATAGGACAATTAAAGGATGCAGTTGAGAAATCTATTAAGGATGTGACTTTACAAAATATTATTTTAAAACAACTTGCTTTTGAAAATGCTAATGAGGAATGTTGATCCGTGCTCAGGCCAATTCGAGAGACTGGCTCTCTTATGGAATATTTAAAAGCATGTAGGGACATCGGATCTATGTCCCATAGAGCAAAATTGGCAACATTGGAAACCTTTAATATACAAAAAGCTGCTAATGCCAAATGTTTTAACTGTGGGAAGCCCAGCCACATGAAAAAACAATGTCGCATGCCAACACAGGCCAGAAAAAATAATACTACTTCTAATAAGAAGAGACCCCCAGGAGTATGTCCAAGATGTAATAGGGGGTTCCATTGGCTGAATGAATGTCATTCTAAATTTGATAAGGATGGAAACACCTTGAACCCCGGTGCACAACAAAAACAACAGGGAAACTGATAAAGGGGCCGTCCTCTAGCCCCGCTACAAAAGGAGGACCTAGCGTTATGACGCTACAAGCAGCTACATCTAAGAGTGCTTGCATTGATATACCTAGTCCTTATGATATGGAACTAATAGAATTATACAACCCCCACAAAACTCCCACTGGATATTATGGCCCGATTCCACCCGGGACAGTGGGACTGATTTTGGGATGTAGTAGCTGCACAATGAGAGGTTTAGTGGTATTGACTGGTGTTGTGGATAAAGATTATGAAGGGGAAATATATGTTATGGTAAATGTTGTGAAAATGGGAAATGTATACTTACAAAAAGGGGAACGTTTTGCACAATTATTACTTTTGCCATATGTCAAACCAATGAAGACATCTGATAAAGTTCAGCAGGGAAGCTTTGGCAGTACCAACCTTACTGCTGCACTATCCACCTTATTAAAGGAACATCAGAAACCCATGCTTTTACGCATACAGGGAAAAAAATTTCACAGACATGTTAGATACCGGAGCTGACATTTCAATCATTAGAGCTGCAGAATGACCCCTTGATTGGAGTAAGGTTGTGGCTCCTTCTAGACTATTAGGAGTGGGTGAAGCTGATGCCACACAAACTTTTGTCAGTGCATCCTATTTACAAGTGTATGGCCCTGATCAAATTGTAGCTTATCTTAAACCATATATTACTAATATCCCTATCAATTTGTGGGGTCGGGATTTTCTTGAACAAACGAAAGCCACAATTTCTTTAAATGAACCTTTTTAATGGGGGCCATTGAGTTAACACCGCTGCCTCTCAATTGGGAATCTGATACCCCAGTATGGACACCTCAATGGCCCCTAACTAAAGAAAAATTGGCAGCTCTTACACAATTAGTAAGTGAACAATTACAAAAAGCTCATATAGAACCTTCATTTTCCCCCGTGGAATTCCCGTTTTTGTAATAAAAAAGAAATCAGGAAAATGGCGAATGTTGATAGATTTAAGAAATGTTAATAATACCATGTTACCTATGGGGCCCTTACAACCCAGATTGCCCTCCCCTTCTATGGTACCAAAAGGATGATTTATAGTTATTATTGATTTACAAGACTGCTTTTTTGCTATACCTTTGCACCCTAAAGATAGAAAACGTTTTGCCTTTTCAGTTCCTTCTATAAATCACATGGCTCCTGTTAAAAGATTTCAATGGAAGGTGCTACCTCAGGGAATGATGAACTCTCCTACCATTTGCCAATATCTCATATCTGTTTTATTACAACCCATTAGAGATAAGTATCCTACTGCATTTATAATTCATTACATGGATGATATACTTCTTTCTATGGAATCTGAACTCTGTTTGCAACAGTTATACAATGAAGTTACTATTACTCTTCAAAATCATGGCCTGTTTGTTGCGTCAGATAAAATTCAATGGAAAGCACCCTTTAATTATTTAGGACATGTTATGGAAGCAGGGCAAAGACTAACAGAGTTTTGCCAAGAAAATGCACTGGTCATAGCAAATACCCTCTTCCAACAACACAAGAGAAGACTCTATACATGGACATCACTAGATGGTCAACACCGAAATCAGATCGATTATATTCTTTGCAGCCAAAGATGGAGAAGCTCTATTCAATCAGCAAAAACAAGACCAGGAGCTGACTGTGGCTCAGACCATGAACTCCTTATTGCCAAATTCAGACTTAAACTGAAGAAAGTAGGGAAAACCACTAGACCATTCAGGTATGACCTAAATCAAATCCCTTATGATTATACAGTGGAAGTGAGAAATAGATTTAAGGGCCTAGATCTGATAGATAGAGTGCCTGATGAACTATGGAATGAGGTTCGTGACATTGTACAGGAGACAGGGATCAAGACCATCCCCATGGAAAAGAAATGCAAAAAAGCAAAATGGCTGTCTGGGGAGGCCTTACAAATAGCTGCGAAAAGAAGAGAAGTGAAAAGCAAAGGAGAAAAGGAAAGATATAAACACCTGAATGCAGAGTTCCAAAGAATAGCAAGAAGAGATAAGAAAGCCTTCTTCAGCTATCAATGCAAAGAAGTAGAGGAAAACAACAGAATGGGAAAGACTAAGGATCTATTCAAGAAAATCGGAGATACCAAAGGAACATTTCATGCAAAAATGGGCTCTATAAAGAACAGAAATGGTATGGACCTAATGGAAGCAGAAGATATTAAGAAGAGGTAGCAAGAATACACAGAAGAACTGTACAAAAGAGAGCTTCACGACCCAGATAATCATGGTGGTGTGATCACTGACCTAGAGCCAGACATCCTGGAATCTGAAGTCAAGTGGGCCTTAGAAAGCATCACTACGAACAAAGCTAGTGGAGGTGATGGAATTCCAGTGGAGCTATTTCAAATCCTGAAAGATGATGCTGTGAAAGTGCTGCACTCAATATGCCAGCAAATTTGGAAAACTCAGCAGTGGCCACAAGATTGGAAAAGGTCAGTTTTCATCCCAATCCCAAAGAAAGGCAATGCCAAAGAATGCTCAAACTACCGCACAATTGTACTCATCTCACACGCTGGTAAAGTAATGCTCAAAATTCTCCAAGCCAGGCTTCAGCAATATGTGAACCGTGAACTTCCTGATGTTCAAACTGGATTTAGAAAAGGCAGAGGAACCAGAGATCAAATTGCCAACATCCGATGGATCATCGAAAAAGCAAGAGAGTTCCAGAAAAACATCTATTTCTGCTTTATTGACTATGCCAAAGCCTTTGACGGTGTAGATCACAATAAACTGTGGAAAATTCTGAAAGAGATGGGAATACCAGACCACCTGATCTGCCTCTTGAGAAATCTGTATGCAGGTCAGGAAGCAACAGTTAGAACTGGTCATAGAACAACAGACTGGTTCCAAATAGGAAAAGGAGTACGTCAAGGCTGCATATTGTCACCCTGTTTATTTAACTTATATGCAGAGTACATCATGAGAAACGCTGGAATGGAAGAAACAAGTTGGAATCAAGATTGCCGGGAGAAATATCAATAAGCTCAGATATGCAGATGACACTACCCTTATGGCAGAAAGTGAAGAGGAACTCAAAAGCCTCTTGATGAAAGTGAAAGTGGAGAGTGAAAAGGTTGGCTTAAAGCTCAACATTCAGAAAACGAAGATCATGGCATCTGGTCCCATCACTACATGGGAAATAGATGGAGAAACAGTGGAAACAGTGTCAGACTTTATTTTTCTGGGCTCCAAAATCACTGCAGATGGTGACTGCAGCCATGAAATTAAAAGACGCTTACTCCTTGGAAGGAAAGTTATGACCAACCTAGATAGCATATTCAAAAGCAGAGACATTACTTTGCCAACAAAGGTTCGCCTAGTCAAGGCTATGGTCTTTCCTGTGGTCATGTATGGATGTGAGAGCTGGACTGTGAAGAAAGCTGAGCGCCAAAGAATTGATGCTTTTGAACTGTGGTGTTGGAGAAGACTCTTGAGAATCCCTTGGACTGCAAGGAGATCCAAGCAATCCATTCTGAAGGAGATCAGCCCTGGGATTTCTTTGCAAGGAATGATGCTAAAGCTGAAACTCCAGTATTTTGGCCACCTCATGCGAAGAGTTGACTCATTGGAGAAGACTCTGATGCTGGGAGGGATTGGGGGCAGGAGGAGAAGGGGACGATAGAGGATGAGATGGCTGGATGGCATCACTGACTCAATGGACGTGAGTCTGAGTGACCTCCGAGAGCTGGTGATGGATAGGGAGGCCTGGCGTGCTGCAGTTCATGGAGTCGCAAAGAGTCGGACACGACTGAGCGACTGATCTGATCTGATGGAAGAATCTAAAATCAAACCTCAAAAAACTCAAATTTCTGTGCAGTCTCTACACACCCTGAATGATTTTCAAAAATTGCTAGGAGTTAGTAATTGGCTGCAGCCATCTGTTGGCATCCCCACCTATGCCTTAGAAAATCTATTTAAAATTTTAGAGGGATCCCCTGACCCTAACAGCCCTAGGCAGCTAACAAAAGAGGCCAAAGACGAACTGGCCTTAGTGGAGAAACGCATTCAACAATCTTTCTCAACTCGGCTAGATTATGATCAACCAGTTTCTTTATATATATTGCCCACTGAACATTTGCCCACTGCAATTATAGATCAGCATAGCCCAATAGAATGGGTATATTTACACACTAAACAGTCTAAAAAAATTGTATCACATATTGAGAAAATAGGGCACTTAATTGTGTCAGCAAGAAGTCATATACAAACTTTAACTGGATTTGATCCATATGCAATACACGTTCCCTTGACAAAAAAGGAACTGCAAATTGCCTTGCAGTATAACTTGACCATGCAAATGGCATTAAGTGATTTTCAAAATGTTATCTCATTTCATTTGTCGAAAGGAAAATTATGGGACTTTCTACAATGTACTAAATTCATTGTAACTAATATCATTGCATCCCAGCCTATTTCCAATGCACCCACCTATTTCATTGATGGCAACAAGAAAGGCATAGCAGGGATTGTCGGCCCTGATATCAAAGAAAAATTACCCACTACCTATTCTTCAGTACAAAGAGTTGAGTTGTATGCTTTATATGCTCTTTTGTCGCTTCAACCATTATCCTTCAATGTATATACTCATTCCAAATACCTTGCTTCCCTTTTTCCTGATTTTGTTACCGCCTTTTTATATAACCTAGATGAAGAATTATATACTCTCTTTTCACAGACTCAAGCTTTAATTCGCTCACGTACGGAACCTTTCTTTATTGCACATATACGTGCTCATTCGGGTTTACCTGGCCCTCTGGTTGCAGGAAATGATGCTCTCGACAGGCTCATAGCTCCCATTTTTACGTCTGCCAGAGACGAACATGCTAATCTTCATACCAATGCTAACAGATTGCACTCTAAATACTACATTCCTCTCACTGAAGCGTGGAGTATTATTAAAACCTGTGATGTCTGCGCCCCTCTGTATTTACGAACTATGATTTCAGGAGTTAATCCCCGGGGGGCACCAGCCTAACTCCCTTTGGCAATCAGATTTTACTCATTGCTCCTTAGGAAAAATTTCTTTGCTTTTTGTCTCAGTTGATACATTTTCAGGCTTTATCTGGGCAGTACCTGTGTCTTCAGAATCCAGTAAACACGCCATTTCCGCGCTCTTACTCACCTTTTCCGTTATGGAGATTCCTTCTGTCTTGAAAAAGGACAATGGACCTGCATTCACCTCGCATTCATTTCGTTCATTTTTATCAGAATGGAACATAACACACGTTACAAGAATACCCTATAATCCTCAGGGTCAAGCCATTATTGAAAGAGCCCACCACACCCTAAAAACTCATTTATTAAAACAGAAAGGGGGAAAATGGAAGAGGAGATACATTTCTTATCCCATGAACCCTCAATTACTATTATCTTTAACTCTTTATTCCCTGAGTCTTTTAAACTTAACAAAAAATAATTCTGATACTCGTGCAGATAGACATTTTGCAGAAGACAAAAACAGCAAATTAGAAATCAATATACCAATATGTTATAAGCAATTTAATCAGTGGCTGCCAGGAATCTTACGACTCCTAGGCAAGGGTTATGGTCTTGTCATTGCAGATGGAGAGGAAATCTGGGTTCCCCTTCACCATGTCTGTTACCGAGAGGGACCCCAAGACCAGACTCCCTCAGGAAGTGACGAAGTTGACGCAAAAGGTCTCGTCAATGACCCTGGAGGAGCCAATGAGGAAACGCCATCGTCTGAATCCTTACCTGACATGGGCTCAAGTGAAAAACAGGATTCGTCAGGCTGAGCAGACACTGAGGAACACTGGAACCCCTATGACTCCAGATAAGCTGTTTCTGGCAATGTTAGCTGTTCTTTCCTGTTCCTCTGGGGTAAGTGCAGAATATGTTTATTGGGCATACATACTCAACCCACCACTTCTCTCCGTAGTGGATTGGGTAGATAAAACCCCTATGATCTTTACTAATGATAGCATGCATTTTCCAAGTCCCTGGTCCACAAAGCAACCAATTCGTGAAGAAGATGAAGGAAAGCCAATCAACATTTCTGTGGGATTCAAAACTTTGCCTATTTGTTTCGGATCTCATCCCCTCTGCATGACTATCTTCCCACAGTGGTGGGCATATTCTGCGAACAATGGGACTGTTTTACGTCTGGGAATGCTTGCTATGGCATCTTTCTTACTTAATGGCTCCGAGCGACATTATCCAGGCCAGATAGCCAACTATTTGAACTCACTTTTTCAACCAGAGGAACCTTCATGTCATACTGTATCTTGGAGAATAAAACAGGAGATACCACTGTTACATTGGTTTGATTGTCGAGGCCAATTTGGGAAAGTTTCTATAATTCAGCAAAATCATACTAATCATACATTTAAATTTGTTGACTGGGGACCTCATGGTTTGTTTGTAAACTGTTCTGAAGAACAGGAGGAACATCATAATTGCTTCTGGTTTAATAGATCAAGCATTGGAGGCTTTCCTAAATCTAAGACAAGTTTCTGGACTGATAAGGACATATTGCTGAATTGGTATAACGGGGGCTTATCACCCCCGTGGCCCAGGATTGTCGTCCCCATTGTGGGGCCAGAGCAATGGCACATTTGGAAAATTCCAGCAGCCTTAGAGCACTTCACCAGTGTTTATGGGACTGTGGGTGTGTTTCGTCCTTCTAATTATACCTTCCTATATAATAGCGCACTAAGAGCGCCTCGCCGGCTGCGACCGGCGCACTAAGTGCGGCCAAGAGGAGCTACCCCACGACCAAGGTCAGGAAGGGCGGCGGTGAGGAGATACCCCTCCTCCAAGGTCAGGAGGGGCGGCGGTGAGGAGAGACCCCTCGTCCAAGGTAAGGTGCGATGGCTGTGCTTTGCTGGAGCAGCCGGGAAGGGATACCCCACACCCAAGGTAAGAGAAACCCAAGTGGGATGGTGGGTGTTGCAGGAGGGCATCAGAGGGCAGACACAATGAAACCATACTCACAGAAAACTAGTCATTCTAATCACACTAGGACCACAGCCTTGTCTAACTCAATGAAACTAAGCCATGCCCGTGGGGCAACCCAGGATGGGCGGGTCATGGTGGACAGATCGGACAGGGTGTGGTCCGCTGGAGAAGGGAATGACAAACCACTTCAGTATTCTTGCCTTGAGAACCCCATGAACAGTATGAAAAGGCAAAATGATAGGATACTGAAAGAGAAACTCCCCAGGTCAGCAGGGGCCCAATATGCTACTGGAGATCAGTGGAGAAATAACTCCAGAAAGAATGAAGGGATGGAGCCAAAGCAAAAAGAATATCCAGCTGTGGATGTGTCTGGTGATAGAAGCAAAGTCCGATGCTGTAAAGAGCAATATTGCATAGGAACCTGGAATGTCAGGTCCATGAATCAAGGCAAATTGGAAGTGGTCAAACAAGAGATGGCAAGAGTGAATGTCGACATTCTAGGAATCAGCGAACTAAAATGGACTGGAATGGGTGAATTTAACTCAGAGGACCATTATATCTACTACTGCGGGCAGGAATCCCTCAGAAGAAATGGAATGGCCATCATGGTCAACAAAAGAGTCCGAAATGCAGTACTTGGATGCAATCTCAAAAACGACAGAATGATCTCTGTTCGTTTCCAAGGCAAACCATTCAATGTCACAGTAATCCAAGTCTATGCCCCAACCAGTAACGCTGAAGAAGCTGAAGTTGAATGGTTCTATGAAGACCTACAAGACCTTTTAGAACTAACACCCCCAAAAGAGGTCCTTTTCATTATAGGGGACTGGAATGCAAAAGTAGGAAGTCAAGAAACACCTGGAGTAACAGGCAAATTTGGCTTTGGAATACGAAATGAAGCAGGGCAAAGACTAACAGAGTTTTGCCAAGAAAATGCACTGGTCATAGCAAATACCCTCTTCCAACAACACAAGAGAAGACTCTATACATGGACATCACCAGATGGTCAACACCGAAATCAGATCGATTATATTCTTTGCAGCCAAAGATGGAGAAGCTCTATTCAATCAGCAAAAACAAGACCAGGAGCTGACTGTGGCTCAGACCATGAACTCCTTATTGCCAAATTCAGACTTAAACTGAAGAAAGTAGGGAAAACCACTAGACCATTCAGGTATGACCTAAATCAAATCCCTTATGATTATACAGTGGAAGTGAGAAATAGATTTAAGGGCCTAGATCTGATAGATAGAGTGCCTGATAAACTATGGAATGAGGTTCGTGACATTGTACAGGAGACAGGGATCAAGACCATCCCCATGGAAAAGAAATGCAAAAAAGCAAAATGGCTGTCTGGGGAGGCCTTACAAATAGCTGTGAAAAGAAGAGAAGCAAAAAGCAAAGGAGAAAAGGAAAGATATAAACATCTGAATGCAGAGTTCCAAAGAATAGCAAGAAGAGATAAGAAAGCCTTCTTTAGCTATCAATGCAAAGAAATAGAGGAAAACAACAGAATGGGAAAGACTAGGGATCTCTTCAACAAAATCGGAGATACCAAAGGAACATTTCATGCAAAGAAGGGCTCGATAAAGGACAGAAATGGTATGGACCTAAGAGAAGCAGAAGATATTAAGAAGAGGTGGCAAGAATACACAGAAGAACTGTACAAAAAAGATCTTCATGACCCAGATAATCACGATGGCGTGATCACTGACCTAGAGCCAGACATCCTGGAATGTGAAGTCAAGTGGGCCTTAGAAAGCATCACTACGAACAAAGCTAGTGGAGGTGATGGAATTCCAGTTGAGCTATTTCAAATCCTGAAAGACGATGCTGTGAAAGTGCTGCACTCAATATGCCAGCAAATTTGGAAAACTCAGCAGTGGCCACAAGATTGGAAAAGGTCAGTTTTCATCCCAATCCCAAAGAAAGGCAATGCCAAAGAATGCTCAGACTACAGCACAATTGCACTCATCTCACACGCTAGTAAAGTAATGCTCAAAATTCTCCAAGCCAGGCTTCAGCAATATGTGAACTGTGAACTTCCTGATGTTCAAGCTGGTTTTAGAAAAGGCAGAGGAACCAGAGATCAAATTGCCAACATCTGTTGGATCATCGAAAAAGCAAGAGAGTTCCAGAAAAACATCTATTTCTGCTTTATTGACTATGCCAAAGCCTTTGACTGTGTAGATTACAATAAACTGTGGAAAATTCTGAAAGAGATGGGAATACCAGACCACCTGATCTGCCTCTTGAGAAATTTGTATGCAGGTCAGGAAGCAACAGTTAGAACTGGACATGGACCAACAGACTGGTTCCAAATAGGAAAAGGAGTACGTCAAGGCTGCATATTGTCACCCTGTTTATTTAACTTATATGCAGAGTACATCATGAGAAACGCTGGAATGGAAGAAACAAGTTGGAATCAAGATTGCTGGGAGAAATATCAATAACCTCAGATATGCAGATGACACTACCCTTATGGCAGAAAGTGAAGAGGAACTCAAAAGCCTCTTGATGAAAGTGAAAGTGGAGAGTGCAAAAGTTGGCTTAAAGCTCAACATTCAGAAAACGAAGATCATGGCATCTGGTCCCATCACTTCATGGGAAATAGATGGGGAAACAGTGGAAACAGTGTCAGACTTTGTTTTTCTGGGCTCCAAAATCACTGCAGATGGTGACTGCAGCCATGAAATTAAAAGATGCTTACTCCTTGGAAGGAAAGTTATGACCAACCTAGATAGCATATTCAAAAGCAGAGACATTACTTTGCCAACAAAGGTTCGCCTAGTCAAGGCTATGGTCTTTCCTGTGGTCATGTATGGATGTGAGAGCTGGACTGTGAAGAAGGCTGAGGGCCGAAGAATTGATGCTTTTGAACTGTGGTGTTGGAGAAGACTCTTGAGAGTCCCTTGGACTGCAAGGAGATCCAAGCAATCCATTCTGAAGGAGATCAGCCCTGGGATTTCTTTGGAAGGAATGATGCTAAAGCTGAAACTCCAGTATTTTGGCCACCTCATGCGAAGAGTTGACTCATTGGAGAAGACTCTGATGCTGGGAGGGATTGGGGGCAGGAGGAGAAGGGGACGACAGACGATGAGATGGCTGGATGGCATCACTGACTCGATGGATGTGAGTCTGAGTGACCTCCAGGAGTTGGTGATGGACAGGGAGGCCTGGCGTGCTGCGATTCATGGGGTCGCACAGAGTCGGACACGACTGAGCGACTGATCTGATCTGATCTGATATAATAGTACTGGCTATATTCAATCGTGTGTTCACCTTCCGTACTTGTTTATTGTAGGGCATGTTGATATTGACTTATTGGCCAAGATTGTCAGATGTACTTAATCACACCATCTCATATCACAATGCTAGTATTGCGCTAGTTAAACAAAGATCTGAGCTATGGCTTCCCGTAAACTTAACTGAACCTTGGACTGATTCTGTATTTCTTTCTGTATTGTTGAAAACTGGACTTAGGCGATCTAAGCGTATCATTGGGTGGATTATTGCAGGCATCTTAAGCCTTATCTCCATTGTGAGTGTAGGAACTTTGTCCAGTATGGCTTTACATAATTCTATACAAAATCATGATTTTATCACTGCTTGGCACAAAGACTCTCATGATCTTTGGACTCAACAAGCTCAAATAGCTCAGCACGAATTAATGAGTTACAAACTGTGGTTATCCACTTAGGAGATCAAGTGCAGCAACTGGCTTTCCAAACGCGTATACGTTGTCACTGGAATTTTACTTCTTTTTGAATGACTAACATGCCCTATAATAGCACTGAATATCCTTGGGATAAAGTTAAAGCGCATTTGCAGGATCTCACAGATAACTCAAGTTTAGACATCAATTTGTTAAAACAACAAGTTGCTAATTTTCAAATGAAGGTACCTAAGGAATTGTACTGCTGCTGCTGCTAAGTCACTTTAGTCGTGTCCAACTCTGTGCGACCCCATAGACGGCAGCCCATCAGGCTCCTCCGTCCCTGGGATTCTCCAGGCAAGAACACTGGAGTTCAACACTCAATTTTATGATACTTTAACCAAAACCCTATTGTCTCTAGACCTTAGAGCTTGGTTTTCAGGAAGCAACATTTTTATATATGTATTAATCACCCTGCTTTTTCTGTCATTGCTTATAGGATTCAGATGTCTCTACTCAAGACTCCGTGCCTCCCACAATAGAGTCCAACTAGCAGCTGCTGTGCTTAAATTAAAAACAAAAGGAGGCTATGCTGGGAAGCCCAGTACAAAATAGCTGGTTGGAGGAAGTCCTTGGGAAAATGGCAAAGGGCAAGAAATACCCCGGCTTGATGTACCCAGGCAGAAAAACATCTCCTGCCTTTGGTTATGCCCAGCACCAAGATTTAATAATAAATATTAAGGATGTTGCTTGAGAAAACGGGTTATGGGATAAGCTCATGGGTCACTCAGAGTGTGCTGTCCTTGAAATATTTTTACTGATTAGGTGTTAACCCCATACGTGCTCTGCTGGCTATATACTCTAAGCTCTTTATTCCTACTTCTATAAAAAGGCTTGACTGCAGAAATAAACTTGTGAGTCCTTGCAAGAGACTGTCCAAGTGTCCTTCTTTTAGGTTTGTCGCTTCCAAGTCCTGGGGAGAAAATCCCCAACAGGGGTGACTGCTGAGAGTGGGTCAGGGGCCTGGGCCTTGCTCCCTCCTCAGTCTCGGGGCCCAAGACCTCTGTAAAGGTGACTGTGAGGAAGGCCCTGGGTCTTTGTTCAGGTGGCAACGGAAAAGAGATGATTGCACACCTCCTCTGACCCCCAGATCACACCAGAGGGACCCCTGCCCAGTTGCGGGGACAACACTCTAGTACTAGACAGCTCTGTGCTATCACCCCTGGGAACCTTGATTTTCTGACTGTGGGGCTATCCAGGCCAGTCAGGGAATGTGGGATCTGAGAGTACATGTTGTGACTGGGGATAGAGAGAGCCTGGGCGTATTGCTGGGGCCTCACACTGACAAGCCGGGAGGATGGTGTGGCTGGGTTAGAGGCTGTGTGGCAGGAGAGGTTGAGGTTCCCCTCTGGATGGTCAGAGGAGTCTGAGGGGTAGTGGTGGGGTGTCCGGACCATTTGGAGCAAAGAGCAGAAAGCCACACGTGGTGCAATCAGAGGGAAGGGAAGTTCCTGGTCTGTACTGGGGCCCCTGGGTCCTTCTGAGCTGTTCACATGCTTGTCTGAAGACTTTGCAATCATTACCCTTCATGCTCACTCTTTATGAGTCTGACGTTAATTTGTTTCTCCCATCATATTCTGGTGATCCTCAGCCACCAACACAGAGCAGCCCATCCCCTCCCTGTCTACATTCAAGGTGGACCTGCCTGGGCTTGCCTGGGACAGGAAGTCATGGCCAGTCTGGGTGTCCAGGGGTGATGGCCCATGTACTCGGACCTGAGAGGGATGGGTGTGGATTGGCCTCTGGCAGCGTGCATTTGGGTGGGCAGCTCAGGTCACATAAGAACAGAGGTTACTCACAGAGGACATCCAGGGTGAATGGGTCACTGCGGCTGACGCTCACTGGGTTCCGGGCTTCGCACACATAGGGTCCTGTGTCATTCCTTGTCACATTGAACACAGTGAGAGTCCTCTTGTCCTCGGACAGTTCCAGCCTGGTGCTCTTGGGGAGGCTCTGATTGTTGATCCACCACATGTAGGAGGTGTTCTGAGTCTCAGCTCCACATGTTAACACCACAGTGTCCTTGTGCTCCCAGGGCTTGGAGTTGTTGCTGGTGATGATGGGTGTGGGTAGCACCGCTGTGCAGATAACAGTGAGAACATTGCCCTGAGCCTCCCTGGAGGCTCAGACAGTAAAGAATCTGCCTGCCAGTGCAGGAGACCTGGGTTCAATCCCTGGGTCAGAAAGATCCCCTGGAGAAGGGAATTGCCACCCAGTCAATATTCTTGCCTGGAGAATTCCATGGATAGAGGAGCCTGGTGGGTTACAGTCCATGGAATAGGAAAGAGGAGGACTTGACTGAACGACTAACACTCTCACTTTCTTATACTTTTGGCTCCTCTAAAAGCATCTTTCAGCAAAACTGGCATCCTTCCCCTCTCAGCCAGACTTTAAAGAATAAGGCAGGCTTGTGTATGGCAGGGCAAATGCATGGGGACCTGAGCTCAGAGAGTGTGAGGCCACCTGCTCTATGTCTGGGAGAAGCACAGGCTTCCTTGGGGGTGGATTGTGCAGCAGTGTTTAGTGGTGGACAGAACAGGGTGGATTCAGAGACCACCTGGCGTCTCTCAGGGTTTTCATAAACCAGCCTCAGGAGAGAGCTCCCTGGGGGCACCCTGGGGTCCAGGAGCGGCCAGGAGTGTCTTCCTTCCTCTGTTCCTCTCTGGGGGTGCTGAGATTTCTCTGGCGTCTCCAAGTCCCCTAGGGCATTTGGTTGATTCCTGGGGACCTTGTACCTGTGTGCTCTCCATGCTGAGTCTCAGGAGCAGGTCCAGGCTGTCCCCCTGCCTGGTTGTGGCTCTCGGGGCTGAGCTCTGGCTAGTGACCAGCTCAGGAGCCTCGGGATTTGGCTCAGTGTCACTGGAGGCAGGAGCCCTGGGACAAGGTCTGGGAGGGGCTTCCTGGGGCTGAGCTTCTCTGTGAGGATCCCTGGGGCCCTCAGGCCAGGGTCTTCCCTGAGTCCTGCAGGGTCTTCCTCAGGGTCATGGTCATGGGGAGGGGCCCAGAGGGCTGGACTGAGAGTGCTCTCCCTCTTCCGAGTCCGTCATCAGACGGTCTTTCTCTCTACACAGGTACAAGGTCTGCAGGGCCTGGCTTCCTGGAAAGCATTTCTGACCGTTTGGAGTTTGTCTCCACAGTGTGTGCCCTGCACTGAATGTTCAAACCCCGACACGGGACACAATGCAGAGGGGGATGGTGGTGCCATCCGGGTCGGTCAGAACAGAATTCACCCCCCAACACCCCAAGGTCCGAGAGGAGGCACTCACGGAGTACGTGGAGGTGTCCAGTTTGTCCTTCTGTCTGTAAATCGTCCTTTGTAATGAGCAGCATGTAGGATCCTGTGTCTTTCTGGGTGACGCTCTGGATCAGCAGGGTTCCGTTGGGGTAAAGTGTCTCCCGTCCGCTGTGTGCAGGCCCTTTGGTAGTTGCATTAGTGCCTACCCTATATGATGCGATTAGCTGGTTGTTGTCTACCCTGTCTCCTCTGTGCCAGGCATAGCCTAGAGGATTCTTTGGTACGTTGTGGGCAAGTAGAAGAACATCCGACCCTTCTGCAGCAAGGGGGGGCACCGTTTCAATAGTGAGCTGGGCAGTGGTGGGCCGGGTCCAGAAAGTTAAGAGTGAGACTAGGAGGGAAGAGAGAGAAACCAGTTAATATTGTGACCTGTGTGGGGGATGGGAAAACGGTGCCCTGGGTCCTGAGCAGGTCTCTTCATCCCTCAGCCTTAGTGTGTGAGTGTATGTGTGTGCATGTATGTGTGTGTGTGGTTCAAGGTCAGCAGCATGACCCCCATCACTTGAGTGCCTCTGGGCTCATTTTTTCCTGTTTTCCCAGCTGTCTGCCTGGCTCACTCCCTAGGTGCCCTCACACACCTGCTCACACTCAGGGCCTCTTGGGAGATGCCCCTTCCCCTGACCAGCTGCTGTAAAGACCCTCCGTGCTGGCTTGCTGACCCTTCCCTGCTCCCCTTCCTGCGTGATGCCTGTAGCACCTGCCAGCACACTCTAGATCTCTCTGCTTGTCTGTCTTCCTCCCCACAGAGCGTGGGCTCCGTGAGGGCAGGGGCTTATCTGATCCTGGTTATAGCCCAGGGCCTGGACCAAGTTCTAGATACTAATTCCTGGAGGTGAAGGAAGGAGAGTTCCAGGAATCCCCCAACCTGGTGCTTGCCAGCTTCTAAGGGTGCGGGTACGGACAGTGTTGCTGTCCTGGTTATATGCTTTTCTGTAGTGACACCCAGATATAAATAATCGTTATTGTCATCAGTTTTCAACAATTACTGCTCAGATCAGATCATATCAGTTTCTCAGTCATGTCCGACTCTTTGCGACCCCGTGAATCGCAGCACGCCAGGCCTCCCTGTCCATCACCAACTCCCGGAGGTCACTCAGATTCACATCCATCGAGTCAGTGATGCCATCCAGCCATCTCAGCCTCTGGCGTCCCCTTCTCCTCCTGCCCCCAATCCCTCCCAGCATCAGAGTCTTTTCCAATGAGTCACCTCTCTGCATGAGGTGGCCAAAATACTGGAGTTTCAGCTTTAGCATCATTCCTTCCAAAGAAATCCCAGGGCTGATCTCCTTCAGAATGGACTGCTTGGATCTCCTTGCAGTCCAAGGGACTCTCAAGAGTCTTCTCCAACACCACAGTTCAAAAGCATCAATTCTTTGGCGCTCAGCCTTCTTCACAGTCCAGCTCTCACATCCATACATGACCACAGGAAAGACCATAGCCTTGACTAGACGAAACTTTGTTGGCAAAGTAATGTCTCTGCTTTTGAATATGCTATCTAGGTTGGTCATAACTTTCCTTCCAAGGAGTAAGCGTCTTTTAATTTCATGGCTGCAGTCACCATCTGCAGTGATTTTGGATCCCAGAAAAATAAAGTCAGCCACTGTTTCCACTGTTTCCCCATCTATTTCCCATGAAGTGATGGGACTGGATGCCATGATCTTCGTTTTCTGAATGTTGAGCTTTAAGCCAACTTTTTCACTCTCCTCTTTCACTTTCATCCAGAGGCTTTTGAGTTCCTCTTCACTTTCTGCCATAAGGGTAGTGTCATCTGCATATCTGAGCTTATTGATATTTCTCCCGGCAATCTTGATTCCAACTTGTTTCTTCCATTCCAGCGTTTCTCATGATGTACTCTGCATATAAGTTAAATAAACAGGGTGACAATATGCAGCCTTGACGTACTCCTTTTCCTATTTGGAACCAGTCTGTTGGTCCATGTCCAGTTCTAACTGTTGCTTCCTGACCTGCATACAAATTTCTCAAGAGGCAGATCAGGTGGTCTGGTATTCCCATCTCTCTCAGAATTTTCCACAGTTTATTGTGATCTACACAGTCAAAGGCTTTGGCATAGTCAATAAAGCAGAAATAGATGTTTTTCTGGAATTCTCTTGCTTTTTCCATGATCCAGCAGATGTTGGCAATTTGATCTCTGGTTCCTCTGCCTTTTCTAAAACCAGCTTGAACATCAGGAAGTTCACAGTTCACATATTGCTGAAGCCTGGCTTAGAGAATTTTGAGCATTACTTTACTAGCGTGTGAGATGGGTGCAATTGTGCTGTAGTCTGAGCATTCTTTGGCATTGCCTTTCTTTGGGATTGGGATGAAAACTGACCTTTTCCAATCTTGTGGCCACTGCTGAGTTTTCCAAATTTGCTGGCATATTGAGTGCAGCACTTTCACAGCATCATCTTTCAGGATTTGAAATAGCTCAACTGGAATTCCATCACCTCCACTAGCTTTGTTCGTAGTGATGCTTTCTAAGGCCCACTTGACTTCAGATTCCAGGATGTCTGGCTTTAGGTCAGTGATCACGCCATTGTGATTATCTGCGTCATGAAGATCTTTTTTGTACAGTTCTTCTGTGTATTCTTGCCACCTCTTCTTAATATCTTCTGCTTCTCTTAGGTCCATACCATTTCTGTCCTTTATCGAGCCCTTCTTTGCATGAAATGTTCCTTTGGCATCTCTGATTTTCTTGAAGAGATCCCTAGTCTTTCCCATTCTGTTGTTTTCCTCTATTTCTTTGCATTGATAGCTGAAGAAGGCTTTCTTATCTCTTCTTGCTATTCTTTGGAACTCTGCATTCAGATATTTATATCTTTCCTTTTCTCCTTTGCTTTTCACTTCTCTTCTTTTCACAGCTATTTGTAAGGTCTCCCCAGACAGCCATTTTGCTTTTTTGCATTTCTTTTCCATGGGGATGGTCTTGATCCCTGTTTCCTGTACAATGTCACGAACCTCATTCCATAGTTCATCAGGCACTCTATCAGATCTATCTACTGCTCAGTCAAGAACAACTCAAAACCTACAGCAGTTGCGTCTTCCCGCCCCTCACCAGCTCTAGCTCATGGAGAGTCTCCTGTGGCTGAGCCCCCACTCTCCCCTGCTCCCCTGTCCTCTGCCCTCAGGTCTGAACAGAAGCCCTCTGTTCCCTCTCAGAGCCCTGTCTCCCCCAGAGACCAGCCAGCCTCTTGTTCTCCAGTCTCTGCCCACTCCCTGAAAATCGTCCCCTCTCACCTGCCAGGAGGAGCCTGTTCCAGGGGACATGCCTCCTGCTTGCAGGGCCTGACGGGGGCTCCATGGTGCCTGCTGTCTGCTGTGTCCCTCTCTCTGTGAGGAGAACTTCCTCTCCAGAAATTCTCAGAAGCACTTCAGTCCTTGTTTGAGCTCCACTGTCCTTCCCCCTGTGTGCCGGGCCTCCTCCAGGGGCAGGAGCACTTCGGTGGGTCACGTGGCCCTGGGGGCGGGGTCTGTGCCCAGGCCCCGCCCTCTCCCTCCCCTCTCCTCCTTCCCTCCCTAGTGGCCCCCATCCCCCTTCCCCCTCTGTCTGTATTTCTATTCCCTGAACTCTGCTGAGTCCCCTGCCTTCTACAGCAGTGATTCTCCACCTACACACACACACACACACACACACACACACACACACACACGTACACACACCCCTACACACCCCCCTACATACGTACACACACATACCTAATAAACACATGCACCCTTACACACACACCCCCCCCCCACACACATACCTACACACTACCCCTACACACACATACCTACACACACCCCTACACACAGGCACCTCCATATACACACCTACACACACACACACCCTTGCCTGGAAAAGCACAACCTTGGGGTGTCTGGGTCCAGGGTCCCCACTGCTTTGGATCAGATGCACACTCAGCCTCCCTCAGAGCCCTCTGTCATCCGTTTCTGGCTTTTCCCTTCAGAGGAGGAGCCTGGAGGTGGGGGTGCATGAGGAACTCTCGTCACAGGGACATCATCCTCACAGTGCGTGCGAACTCCTGTGGAGCTTCATGAAGACTGTGAACCCCCAGGTGACACCTTAGAAAAGCTGTTTTAGCAGATCACAGGTCACACGCTCGGCCAGCCTGGCTGAGACCCCAGAACACCGGTTAGGCTGCCCCACCCACCCCAGTGTTGGCCTCTGCTGTGTTTTGGTCTGGGGTCTCTCAGCACCACACACAGACCCAGGGGTTTCCAAATTTTGCTGGTAATTGTTCCTGTGAGACCGAAACCCAGCTGGATGCTCAGAGTCTTCATGTTCTCAAATATCTCAGAAGATTGTGTTTACTCCCTGCAGGAAGGACACACTGACTCTGGAGGAGAGAAAGGGGTCACATGGGTGATGATGGTAGGGGACCTGACCTCCACCTTAGCCAGCCTGGTGTCTGTTTTCAGGGACAGAGACCCAGAACCGGGTGTCAGGGGGAGCTGCAGTTCGCAGGTGAGAAGGGAAAGGTTTCCTGTGTGTCCTGGGAAGAGAGGAACCTGGTACTGAGGGGTGACCTGGCTCTGGGCTCCCTGGTCCTCGGGTAAAGCTCCGGGAGACTCTCCCTCTCCATGTCTGTTGGCTCAGCCTTGGTTCAGAAACTGTTCAGGTCCTCTTTACCATTATACGGGCTCCTCTGTCACCCTGGCTGATTTTTCTGTGGTCAGTGTGATCTTTGCTGTGGGTGGTTCCAGGCAGGGATGGGAGCTGGCATGGGTGCCCATGGGCCCCTAGAAGGCTGGGTAGCATAGTGTGGCATATAGGAGTGGCCCTGAGAGTCTGTTGAGGAGGGGTCCTCTAGGGTCTAACGCCTGATGATCTGAGGTGGAGCTGAGGGAATAATAACAGATATACTGCTACTGCTACTGCTAAGTCACTTCAGTCGTGTCCGACTCTGTGCGACCCCAGAGACGGCAGCCCACCAGGCTCCCCCGTCTCTGGGATTCTCCAGGCAAGAACACTGGAGTGGGTTGCCATTTCCTTCTCCAATGCATAAAAGTGAAAAGTGAAAGTGAAGTCGCTCAGTCGTGTCCGACTCTTAGCGACCCCATGGACTGCGGCCCACCAGGGTCCTCCATCCATGGGATTCTCCAGGCAAGAGTACTGGGGTGGGGTGCCACTGCCTTCCCCGAATAACAGATATAAGTGCACAGTAATTGTAATGTGCTTGAATTATCCCCAAACCATCTCCACCGCTTCGCATGTGTCCTCCATGAAACCGGTCCCTGGTGCCAAAAAGGTTGGAGACCGCTGTTCAGAGGGAGGGATGGAAATCAGGCTCCTTGCCCACCTCCTTAGGCAAAGCAGAGTTCACCTGTTAATTTCCTGTGTGTTATCTGGGTGGCCCAATGTTGCCGCCTGGAGGTCATGAGCAGAGCTGGGGACAATGGAATGGGCTGCACAGGAGTGCAAAGGCCAAAGGGTGTGAGCTGGCTCTGCACCCTGGGCAGAGGTGGCACTGACCTCCAGATTGAGGGGCAGTCATCTGGGGTCCAGGTCACTGTGGGTCCCCAGGCTTCCTGACTCCATCCCAGTGCAGGTTGAGCCGAGGGAGAGAATGAGGGTTATCCAGTAGCAGGAGAACCATCCATCCAGGCGGATGTGTGGTCAGGAGGAGCTCTCAGTCCTTGGGTTTCAAAGGAAGGGCTGTGGGGGGTCTCTGGGGCTATGGGGAGAGGGTGGCGGCCTGTGGGCTGGACACAGAAGGCCCTGTTCTTGCCCCTCTCACAGCACTGTGGCTGCCCTCAAGTCATCTCTGTCCCCATCAGTGGTCTCCCCACAGGGCCAGGACCTGGGCAGCTCCACCTGGAGACTCTGTCACACAGGCTCCCCTGTCAGGGGATGGGAGACCCCATGGGACCCCAGCCCCTCTGAGATGGAGCAACTGCAGAAGCTGGGCTCCCCTCTTCCACCCTGCTCCGGAAGTTCCCCAACTTCCCCCAGATGCCTGGGGAGGCTAGGATGTCTCCATGGACCAGATCCAGGTGTCCCCACAGATCAGGGACCTTGGGATAAGGAGGTGCTCCCTGATTCCCGTGAGTTCACGCTGGGGCTCCCCCTCCCCAGGGTGAATCCCTTGGGATGGAGGATCGGGAGTCTGAGCCAGGTCAGGTCTCCATGAGAAGGGGAAGGACTCGGACTGCTGGCTCTGGCCCTCCGGGGAGACTACAAGATTCTCCTGAGTAGAGATGGGAGGGGGTGTGAATATCTGGGAATGAGCAGAGGTCTGACTCCTCACAGTTGTGAGGCCCCTGTTCTCCCTGCTGACTCCAGGAGGAATAAAGTCCCGTCCTGGAGCACCTGTGGGCACTGGCAGGTCTCCTCTTACTCTGATGCCAGAGTCCCTGTGTCCATAAGGAATATTCTCTGACCCCTTGGTGTCACACTGGGTGGGGGTGTGTGAGTTCTGGCTTCTGTTATGCAGATTCCCTTGTCTATTTAAAGAGTATTTATTGAGCGTGTGTGACCTGTCAGCCCTGGGTTGTGTCCTGGTGTCCAGAGAATAGGACGGACTTGGACTCCGTGCTCACACACCTGATCTTGTGCCGGGGAGACAGACACTCAGAGAAAATCCTGGAAAAAAGGAGCTAATTATGATGGAGGGATAGAGGGTCTGGTGGAAAGGAAAGGGTCCGGAGTCTGTCATGGAATCTCAGCCGGACTGGGTGTCATGGAAGGCACCCCTGAGAAAGTGATCTTTTGACTGAGATGTGAAGGGTAAACAGAACTCAGCAGAGAAGGATGGGGCTCAGAGGGCAGAACTACCTGAGGGGAGTCTGGCCTTCAGGTGGGCCTGGCTGGGAGGAGGAGCTGCCAGAGTCCAGTGTGGGGAACTGGGAAAGTAGGGAGGACTGTGAACGGAGCAGGTTGGTGAGGGTCAGAGGCTGCTGGGCGGTGTGAGCTGCTAAGTGGAAAGGAGGTGGGCAGCCCAGTAGAGGTTCTAGACTATGGAGGAGCTCTGCCGCCCTCTGGCGGCCATAGAGGGGAGTGTCGAAGGGAAAGTTCAGTTCCGTTCAGTTCAGTCGCTCAGTCGAGTCGGGCTCTTTGTGACCCCGTGAATCGCAGCAAGCCAGGACTCCCTGTCCATCACCAACTCTCGGAGTTCACCCAGACTGATGGCCATCGAGTCGGTTATGCCATACAGCCATCTCATCCTCTGGCGTCCCCTTTTCCTCCTGCCCCCAATCCCTCCCAGCATTAGAGTCTTTTTCAATGAGTCAACACTTCGCATGAGGTGGCCAAAGTACTGGAGTTTCAGCTTAGCATCATTCCTTCCAAAGAAATCCCAGGGCTGATCTCCTTCAGAATGGACTGCTTGGATCTCCTTGCAATCCAAGGGATTCTCAAGAGTCTTCTCCAACACCACAGTTCAAAAGCATCAATTCTTCGGCGCTCAGCCTTCTTCACAGTCCAGCTCTCACATCCATACATGACCACAGGAAAGACCATAGCCTTGACTAGGCGAACCTTTGTTGGCAAAGTAATGTCTCTGCTTTTGAATATGCTATGTAGGTTGATCATAACTTTCCTTCCAAAGAGTAAGCGTCTTTTAATTTCATGGCTGCAGTCACCATCTGCAGTGATTTTGGAGCTGAAAAAAATAAAGTCTGACACTGTTTCCACTGTTTCCCCATCTATTTCCGATGAAGTGATGGAACTGGATGCCATGATCTTCGTTTTCTGAATGTTGAGCTTTAAGCCACCTTTTTCACTCTCCTCTTTCACTTTCATCCAGAGGCTTTGTAGTTCCTCTTCATTTTCGAAGAGGAACTTCGAGAAAAGTTCCTCTTCACTTTTCTCGAAGGGAAAGTACTCCTAAGACAACTCAAGCATATGTCAAGTGTTTACATATCATTTTACAAATCCCAGGGACAGAGGAGCTGGCAGGCTACAGACATGAGGTCGCAAAGGATTGTATACGACCAAGCGAGTAACCCTTTCAACACTACATATCATTTATGCTGAATCATGTCCCACTCTAAATTAACAATGTCTCTCATCCAAGATCTTCTCTTATATACCCCACTCCAAGATTTCATCCAGTTGAGATTTGTGTTGATACCAGGCAAATTTCTCTCTGTAGAAGAGGATCCAGATGCAACATTCTCAGTCCTTGGGCAGGACTGGAGCATCTGAAAGTAGGAGGAGGGTGAGGAAACGTCTGTGTGTCCTGCCTGTTCCAGAGGGTCCATGTGGACATGAAAAGGCTGCATTTCCTTCCCCCCAGGTCCCTTAGTGCTTCAGCATGGGGCAGGGCCAGGTGAAATTGGAAGACCAGGGGTGGTGCAGTGATTCTGAACCTTGTCTTCCCACCTTCTCTGTTTCTGCCCCCAGCAGGGGACCTGGTCTTCATGGTGGGAAGGAAGGTGGGCATCTCCATAGGCCCCTGATCAGAGATCCTTTCAGCAAAGGGACACAGGGTTCAAGCACACTAGCTCTGGACTCAGTGTCCCTGTCACCCTGTAGATGGTTGTAGTAGCTAAATTAATAGGATCTAATGGCCTCTTTTGTATTCTAATTTATTAGATTGTTTTTACTTCTTTTTACCTTTTGATATGTGATGTTTCAAGGGTGAATCTCCATCTTCTTTAAGCCTGAGCAGCATTGATGCCAGGGCGGTTCAGTTGTCTTAAAGGTTATTTTTTATAGTAGCTTCAGTTTCACAGAAAAAGTGAGGGAAGGTATGGAGTTTTCCTAGATACTTGCTGCCCACAAGTGTAGGGTGTCCTCAGTATTCAACATGCTACACCCGAGGTGTACATTTTATTAATTGACGAACCCACATGGACACATGAAAATTACCCAGCTTCCGTAGCTTCCATTAGGGTTGACACTTGGTACTGTAACTTGCCGGAGAAGGCAATGGCACCCCTCTCCAGTCCTCTTGCCTGAAAAAGCTGCAGTCCACAGGGTCACTAAGAGTCGGACACGACTGAGCAACTTCACTTTCACTTTTCACTTTCATGAATTGGAGAAGGCAATGGCAACCCACTCCAGTGTTCTTGCCTAGAGAATCCCAGGGACGGGGGAACCTGGTGGGCTGCTGTCTTTGGGGTCGCAGAGTCGGACACAACTGAAGCGACTGAGCAGCAGCAGCAACTGTAACTTGCATGGGTTTGAACAAGTGATCATCAGCAACATGGGCTTCCCTGGTGGTGCAGTGGTAAAGAATCCTCCTCCCCGTTCAGGAGACTCTGGTTTGATGTCTGCCTCTGGAAGATCTCCTGGAAAAGAAATGGCAAACTACTCCGGTGTTCTTGCCTGGGAAATCCCATGGATAGAGGAGCCTGGGGGCTACAGTCCATGGGGTCACAAGAGAGTTGCACATGACTTAGCAAGTAGAACAACTGCAAGGTCAGTGAGAGTCCTGCTGCCCAAGTCATACCAGCAGGGCTAGTGAGCACAGAAAGGTGGTTGTGTATCTGCAGGGGCTAGTGAGCACAGAGCCGATGGTTGTGAGTCTGCAGGGGCTTGTGAGCACAGAGCCGATGGTTGTGTGACTGTAGGGCTAGTGAGCACAGACAGGTGGTTGTGAGTCTGCAGGGCTAGTGAGCACAGACAGGTGGTTGTGAGTCTGCAGGGGGGGGGGCTTGTGAGCACAGAGCCGATGGTTGTATGTCTGTAGAGCTAGTGAGCACAGACAGGTGGTTGTGAGTCTGCAGGGCTAGTGAGCACAGACAGGTGGTTGTGAGTCTACAGGGCTAGTGAACACAGAGCCAATGGTTGTGTGCCTGTAAATTCAAATAGTATGACATGCATTGCTTATTTATTCACCCATACTCACATATGGAAACCTTATGTGTGGGGCGGCCATGATGAACCAGCGTCTACCTACAAGTTAAGCGTTGTTTAGAGGACTTTCCTGGTGGCTCAGTGGATAGGAACCCAGCTGCCAAAGTGCGGGACATGGGTTTTATCCTTGGTCAGGAGGCTTTCACATGCTTCTGAGCAACTAAGGCCATACATCAGAACTGCTAAGTCTGTGCTCTAGAGCCCACGAGCTGCAAGGACTGAAGTCTGCTTGCTGAGAGCCCCTGCTCGGGAGTATAGAAGCCACCGCAATGAGAAGCCGGCATATCGCAATGAAGAGTAGCCCCTGCTCACCACACTAGAGAAAACTGGTGGAAAACGATGAAGACCCAGTGCAGCCAGAAATTAAAAAATAAATATTTGCTAAGAGTAGTTCAGAATTAAATGTTATTCCTGAAGTTGTCACATCTTTTCATTTCCTTTCTCAAACATCCAGTACACCATGGAAACATTGATTTTCCACAGGCTGAGGACCTGCTCTGCCACTGGGGTGACTTCACTACAAATATGTTTTCAGTCTGGAAGAGCCACTAGCGAGCATCCCGCCTTTCACACTGACCATCTGCTCTGCAGTGAACATCCTCACCACAAATCTCAGCCCCTGTGGAGGATGACTCAGGGGCTCATTCATTCGACACCCAGGTATGCAGCTCCCTGCACCAGGCCTGGAGCTGGCCAGTGGACTCAGCAGAAGCAGGACAGGTGAATCCTTCCATGTCCGAGCTCCCAGCTCAGGGATCCTCTTAGAACTGGAGTCCTGGTCAACATGTGTGCACACTGAGTGCCACTGTATCCCCTAAACTGCATTTGCATGGGGAGTATAGGAAAATGTTCATTTCCAACATCCTCACCCTTTATGGAAAAATTCTGTGAGGAGATCGCACATGTGTCTATATGTCCATCTCTCTGCCCCCGTCCCTCCTTTATCCCCTACCCATTCTTTTGTTCATCTTTTCATGAAGTCCTGTGGCTGTGCCTCTGTGGTTGGCCAGATGCCAGGACCCCTGAGATCCCCTCAGTAGCTCCCTCTGCTACTCTATCTAAACAGGATGGTTCCACAGGTGGTGCACATGAGCCCGGGTGATTCCCGCAGAGTCTGTCCCCATGAAGGATAGGGGAGGCCCCTGGTAACCCAGTGACCATTATACTGGGTATCTCGAGCATTTTGCAAGAGTAGGGATGCTGGATGGATTTGACCCGAGCCCTTGGGAAGTATAGCGCTAGGTTTGGGTGTCAGAGTTACCCCTGTCAATGGTACATCTGTGGAGAAGAGGAAGTTTGGGGTGACTGTGGAGCCCTAGTTCCTTCTTTCCCTGGGGTTCACAGGCAGATGGAGGAGCCCTCAGGTGATGGATTGTACCCTGGAGACTGGTCTTCAGGCCCCACTTGTCCTTAAGCAGGACCCTTGCTCTGTTGGAAGCACGGAGAGATGGCAAAAGCTCTCACACCAGGCTCGAGGCTCAGACTGGAGGAGCTGGGAGGGTAGCCCAGGCGTTCTGCTCAGCCTTGCTTCCTGGGGGAGGGGGGTCATTTGGGGAATGAAGGAACAGGAAACTGTGCTCAGGGGGCCTCCAGGCTAGGTGATGGCTGTCTCCAAGGTCAGGTACTGAGGGTCAGGACTCAATCATGAGACGTTCCCTCCACGTTGTAGACAAGCCGGTTATCTGACACTCAGCGGCGGGGAGATACTCTGAGAGGACAAAGTTAGTTCTCAGCCTCCTTGAGGACACCCTCTGGGTGCAGGATCATTCACCCAGGAGTTATCATGGCTGTAGCTACAACTAATACACAGACAGGAGAAAGTGCTCCCGATTCATAAACTAGAACAAAGCTGGTTATCCCTGAACACACTCTACGATGTTCATCTTTGTCATAGAATAGAAATGGGCAGGATATCCAGCCATCCCTTCCCATTGATGGGGGCTGAGCACAGCAGAGATACTGTCCATTGTGCTGATGAACACAGGCCACCTGGAGACTTGGGAGTTGCGGTCTTTGAGTCACATCTGTTTTCTTTTCATTTTGAAAAATTGGGCATTGCCAGAAAAGAAGAGGCTTCCATGGTGGCTCAGACAGTACAGAATCTTCCTGCAATCCGGGAGACCTGGGTTTGATGAGCCTACAGAGATGGCAATGGTTATCCATTCCAATATTCTTGCCTGGAGAATCCCATGGCAGATGTGCCTGGAGGGTTACAGTCCATGGGGTTGCAAAGAGTTGGACAGACTGAGCAACTTTCACTTCACAGGAAAGAAGAGGTGGGGAGAGCTGCAGGGAATGTGGACTGGCCTCGATCTCCAGGGCTCAGGGCCAGTGAGATTGCTGTGGACATCGTGGCAGGACTTGACCCCACATCGGCATGACAAAGTCCAAGCTGCCCAGAGCAGATTGCAGTGAGGGAAGATGATGCCCACGTTCTTGAGAGGAATGGCAGTCAGAGCAAAGACTCCTGAGGGATGTGCACAGCCTCATGCTAAAAACCCAAGAATGTGTCCCGTGATTATGGAAACCTACAGATGAAATTCAGATCACATGACTGGCAGACTATGGTGGGGTATATGGAGATATGGTGGGGTGACTTGGAGATTATGGTGGGTGATTTATTGGGCTGAGTCCAATACATTCACAATGATCCAGGGCAGGAGCGGCAGAGCCAGAGGAGATGGGATGGTGGAAGGAGAGCTTGGGGAGCTTTAAGATGTTCCACTGCTGGCTTTGAAGATGGAGGAAGGGGCCACGAACCCAGGAAAGCAGGCAGCCTCTCACAGCGTGGAAAGGCAAAGAAGTGAACTGTCTGTAGAATCCAGAAAGAACAGGGTCATAATGACACCATGGTTTGTTCCAGTACATTTGTGGTCATTTGTTACAGGACAATAAGGAACACCAAGAAGTGTCACCTTGTCTCATCCAAGACTGTGTGCCTGGGGGATAAGAAGTAATTTAGACCTAAATCATGATCAGAAGCTTTGCAGGTGGTTTCTCTTACCTCTCGTCTCATCTCAGCACAAATGACACTTGCCACTGCAGAGCATGCTTGCCAACTGTGGGCTCTGTGCCCTAGTGCACACACCTGCTGTATTTGTGTGAGCGTGGGCACCTGATCCGAGGGGACCTATATGAGAACAGCACCTATCGCAGGGACCTCAGGGAGAGACTGAGACCTGCTAGCCCAAGTGTGTGTTGGGGGCTGCAGGTGAGATCCGGGTGGAAACGCCCTTGGGACACTTTGAGGAGGAGACAGGTGGGCCCTTTGCCGTAGTACCCAGGTTGAATTTTAGGTAGAGCCTGCAACTCCACCCTGAGGCTCACGTGTGTGTGTGTTGGGAGCAGGCTCACGATGCACATAGAAAAGCAAACTGGAAACCAGCAGGAAGTGGATAGAGGTCACAGGAAGTTCCTGGGAGGACCTTGCTCAGAGCATGGCTTCTGGGTCCCTCTTACTTTGGTGACTCTGATTGCTCCTCTGGGTCCCCCCAGAGGGAACAATGTCCTCAGGGCTTAGGCCCTTAGGGAAACAACAGAAACCCATGGAGAGAGAAGGCATTCTGGATCCTAGATCTAGGGACAGACAAAAGTTCCTGTCCCATCGCTGACTCAGTGGAGATTATTGAAGAAAACTCCGGGGGATAGTGAAGGACAGGGAAGCCTGGCGTGCTGCAGTCCATGGGGTCCCAAAGACTCAGACACAACTTAGCAACTGAACAACAAAAACTCACTTCAGGCAGCACCAGTTGGGGCCAGCAGGGCCTGGTGAGGAGGGCCAGAGGGCTCAGGACACCAAGAGGCTGCAAAGGGGCCTCACCCATAAAAGTTGACTCACCCCCGACTTGTCCTTCCTGACTCGTGTTCTAGTGGGTCTCAGACGGTCCCATATTCTGTGCTCCAGAGACCCCATGCCAAGTGAGCAAGCACTGGGAGGTGTCTGGGACCCCAGGGCAGTGTGAGGACTGCCGAGTGCCCATGTGGCTGCCCAGGGTCTGGTGACCTCCTTGCCTGTCAGCACGCCCCCTCCCTCCATTCTCACCATCTTCCCCTTCTTTTCCCCCAGGGAATAGATGGGGAGGTCAGGTAACTAGAGCTAATACTTTCCCTGAGGAACCAAGGAGAGACCGGAGCAGAGATTCAGGTGAATTTCTTGCTGGACAAGACCCAAGGGCAGTACATTTTGCAACCAGGGGAAGGAAAGTGCTCTTGATTCAGATCTCTCTGGTGGTCCACAGTGGGTCACAGGCCCAGTCACTTGCCCTGTTGAAACCTCCCCCCACTGTGGGAATCGCAGCCTGAGTTCTGGTCCATCCAGGCTTCAGTGCAGCCTGTCAGTGTCTCCAGGAATCCAGGAGGACCCTGAGCCTGGGCCCAGGTTCCCGAAGAGCCTCAGGTCTCAGAGCTGGTTCTCTGCCTCAGGCTCTTCCTCTTGGCCTCACTCGGGTCTTGGGTCTCAGGTAAGCTCCCACAGTCCGTAAGAAGACGTGTCTGGAGGAACTAAGGACCCATATCTGCTTTGTGGCTGATATGACAGTAAACGTCTGTGTCGGGGCGTAGTAATTCCTGCAAAAGAAAACCAACACCTTCGAGCTCATGTAACCTTCTTAGATGACTTCCCAGGGACTTACCAGCCCTGGGTCACCCAGGGTCTGTTCGTATCACAGGTTTTTGATCCAGACCCACCTCCCCTTCATCCCCTTTCCATCTTTCCTGCTCTTTCTTGGACCTCCAAACACAGCCAGGTGTGCAGGGGCACTTCCTCTGCCCCTTGGGCTTATGGGACCAGAACTTGGATCCCCACACTCACCTGGTAGATGGGAGCTTGTGGCCTGGCATCAGGTAGGGAGGCCTGGGCATGGAGGAAGCGGGCATCAGAGGAGAGGGAAAGAGAGTCATTTCCCCGGAGCAGCCATCTCCAAGCCTGCAGCCCCACCCCAAATCCTATCTGGGCTCTGTTTCCCACCCCTGTTAGCCTGGCTCCCCTGACTGATGGTCCAGTGCCCACTCTCTTCCTGGCTGAACTCCAAGGTTCTCCTGAGGTCAAGTCAGGGGACCAGGGCAGCCTCTGGATAAGGTGGTGGGTGGTCATGTCCCTGAAGTGCATTTAGCTCCCAGCTTGGTGGGACTTGCCATGTTCTAACTACTCTTATGAGCTTCCCTGGTGGCTCAGAAGGCAAAGAATCTGCCTGCAATGCGGGAGACTGAGGCTCGATCCCTGGGTCAGGGAGATGCCCTGGAGAAGGCAATGGTAACCCATTCCAGTATTCTTGCCTGGAGAAACCCATGGACAGAGGAGCCTGGCAGGCTACAGTGCATGGGGTCACAAAGACTGGACATGACTGAGTGACTTTCAACTACCTCGAGTGAAGGGTGTCTCACAGTGCTTCAGGGTTGGACAGTCCCCCTGCCCTGAGCCTGTGAAGCAGGGACGCCTGGGAGAAGAGACAAGGAAGGAAGGTACTTACTTGGGAGACAGAGCTGCCAGAGGGACCATGTCCTGGGAGGAGACAGGAGTTACTACTGAGCATGTGAGGAAGCTTAGCCCATTCTCCTAGGAGAGGTTGGATGTCCACCTTCCGGAGAACCATGGGAGAAAGATCCCCACCAAGGGAGAGAACCTCTGGCAATTTCAGGCCCCAGTGAGGGTGAGGAAGCCTCCCAGGATTATAACCCATAGGAAAAGCAGACTAGCCAATCAGGTCCCCTGTGCTGCAGCCCCAGAGAAAGGGCCAGAGACCCTGGGGGTGGCAGGCAGGAGCAGACATGGCAGGGCCTGACCAGGGCTCCCTGCTGTCCTGGGCTGAACAGACAGTCACCTCAGGTGGAGGCTGGGGGCCAGTTCCCTCTGCTGTGCAGGCAGCCGAGGTTAGGAAAGAAAAACAAAACAGGCATATTTGTGAGGAGTGTAGAGGGAGGTCAAGGCTTTGGTGTCAGAACACGGGACCGGAGGGTCCCCACGTCCAAGCAGGGGCTGGACACCTCCTTTCTCCACTAAGGCTGCTTAGAGGGGAGGGCCCAGCAAGGAAGCTGAGCAAAGTCCTTAAGAAGCCATATCTGCCCTGAGTCCAGAGGGGCAGGGCCATAGGCTAATAGGGTTCAGGAGAAAGTGGACAGCGATGTCCCCAAGGCTCTGGGAAAGGCATCCATCCATCCAAAGCTTTGTCTGAATGGATTCATTACGCTTATGGAGAGACTAGGGCCAGTGCATGGGGAAGAAAGTGATTAGCCAGTGACTCTGGGATCTCACTGAGTGCAGTGTTGCTGCTGTGGCCACCTGCCCTCACCCAGGAGCTGCTGAAGTGTGACAGTGGCCTTGTCCTCTGCCTCCATCCACCTGGACCTTAAGTGTAAACACATCCCACCACCTGCTGACCTGGCACAATGTTCTGTCTCATGCATCACGGGGTGTTGTTAATGCATCTGCCATGTGGGGGCATTTGACCCCACCTGGCCTGTCCAAACTTCCACTCTCTGGCCAAGTGTAGACTTGGTGAGGATGACCCTCAGATCCTGGCCCTGTGACTGCCCCTCATCAGAGTAGCTGGATTTAAGTACACAGGAAGAGATACCTTTTTCTGAGTACTTACTACCTGCCAGCCTACATATAGGGAACGAGGACAAGCAGGGGTCTTAATTGTGTGAATTGAGAGATGGGCCTTCCCTAGTGGCTCAGAGGTAAAGAATCCACCTGCCAGTGCAGGGGACACAGGCTCGATCCCAGAGTCAGGAAGATTCCCTGGAGAAGGAAATGGCAACTCACTCCAGTATTCTTGCCTGGGAAATTCAATGGACAGAGGAGTCCATGGAGTGGCAAAGGAGTTGGCTACAACTTCGCGACTAAATAACAAAATAAATGAGGACACTGTTAAGGAAGCTGCCACAGGTCAATACCTGGTGAGGCAGGAACTGTAGGACGAGAGAGAATATCCATGGGGAAGTGGAGAGGTCCTGGAGATCCAGGCCGGAAATTGGAGGATGGGGTGTCCTTCCTCTAGGACTAGGGTCAAGCTGGGGGCGGGGGCAGCATCTGGGAATGCCACTGTACCTGTGAAGGAAAATGAAACACCCCAGGACAGCCAGCAGCATCAGCACAAGCAGGACCCCAATCACGATGCCAGTAATGGCCTCCACACTGAGGGCTCGGGCGTTTTCTTGCCCTGAAAGCAGAAGAGAAAGAGAGAGGGGAAATGGGGTCCGAGTTCACTGGAGGGAATACCAAGAGGAGTCTTACGGGAGAGGGCCTGCTTAGAAGGAAGGAAATGCTCTGAGGCCTGTGTGGTTGCGTGTTTTTATCATCACAGTGTCCTCCTGACTCTCCCACTGCACGAGGTTGCATCATTTCACTCTTCATCAGATTTGAAACCCTGGACTTGCTCTAACTCTCCATTCTATTACTGTAGTCATTTTCACGTCCTGTTCATTTCCCTTTGAAGGACTCTTTTCTTCTCACATGATGCCCCCTCCCTCCGATTTTTTGTTTCCCTCATAATTGTCGGTCTTAGAGGGTAGTTCCTCTCCAGTCCACCCAGCACTGATTAGTAGTAATAATATTAAGGAACTGTTTCCAGGTACTCCTGTGCACTGGCACAGTGGGAAATCCCTTACACCCTTTTTTTCTGATCTTTCCATCCCCACAAGGGAAGGGTCCTCATCCCCGCTGTGCATACACAGATTTGAGACACATAGGTCTTCAATTAAAGAATGGAGGCCACAGAGCTAGGACCAGGTGAAACAGAAATGTAACCGAGTTGTGTGACTCTACAGCCAAAACCCACAACGCCGAAAGCCAAAACAGCCCCTGTGAACATTTCCTGCCTGCGGACTCTGTGTAGGTAAGAATCTTATCTACAGGGAGAATTTTAATCTCATTCCCTTCCGAGTGAACATCCTCACAGCAGCCCTAAGATCCAGCTCTTCTCCAGTTTTACAGACAGGGAAACGGAGGCACAAGATCCAGTGCCTTGCCTACAGTCAAACAATTCTCACAAACAATAACCAAACTATGACAAAATTAGCTAAGTTTTGCATAATTAATTAAACACATTGTTCTACCGGCTTCGAAAGGAGACTACCCACGTCCTCATTATCTGCATTCATTACACACCCACTTCCACTGAAATTACAGGGGAAGATGGACAGGTGTGGAAGGTCACTATAGTGCTCAGTAGGGGGCTGGCATCACATCTGCAGACTCTGACTGGGAGGAGAGCCCACACTGACAGGACCCTGCATCCTCTGTCCTGACACTGTTGCTTGTCTGGGACAGCATCACCTTCTCAGTGAGTCGTAGACTCTGCTCATTGATTCACTGACCATTGGATGCATGTCCCCATATCACTTAGTCTGTTTGCACCCAGATTGGAAGGCTCGTGGGATTTCTAAGAGGGAGGGATTAACTACCAAAGAGCACGACCTTTGTCTGTGGTTCCAGATCACTGGGATTCACTCCTCTGTCCATGGAATTCTCCAGGCAAGAACACTGGAGTGGATTGCCATTTCCTCCTCCAGGGGATCTTCCTGACACCCAGGGATCAAACCTGCATCCCTTAGTCTCCTGCATTGGCATTGGCAGGCAGGTTCTTTACCACTAGCCCCACATGAGAAGCCCCTAGAGAGGGAAGAGAGTACATCAGACTTGAGGAGAAGTCCAGATCCCTTACTAATGCCATCTGAGACTTCCGTGGGATGAGCCTTCCTTCTCAGGGTCCAAAACTAGCCTCCTCTCTTTGCGGTTTTCTGCTCCTAATGTGCTTCTCTGAGACTGACCCAGTAGCTACATCATCAGTGTCCATGTCTAAAGCAGTGGAGCCCACAGTGTTAGGGGATGTCTGGCTCCACATTGGGCAGGTCTGAGGAGCACCTGCTTCTCAAGAAAGATGTGTTCTTCCTCATTGTTAAATTATTTAAACAGGGTTGAAGAAAATCTGGAGCTGAAGAATAAGAAGTGAAAATGATAACTTAGAAGGGCGATTTCTCAGCACATCTGAGCAGGTAGAAAAAAGAATCCGTGAACATGAAGATAGGAAAAAAGAAGTCATTCAGACTGGGCAGTAGAAAGGGAAAAAAAAAATGGCGAATAGTGACTCCAGGCAAAGTATATGCAGAACTCCATCAAGTGGACAAACATATGCATTGTGGCTGTTCCTGAAGTAGAAGAGAGAGGAAAAAGCAATGAAAAAATATATATAAATTAATGGTTTAAAACCTCTGAAACTAGATGAGATCACATACTAGAAATGGTTAAGGAACTCCAAAAAGAGGTCACTCAAGATACAGACATTGTGACACAATTGAGTCCAATTGTTGAGAGACTGAGGGAAAGAGGAAGTGAAACACGCAGCGAGAGAGGAGTGACTTAGCGTGTGCAGTGGATCTTCAACATGTGAAAAGTGAATTCCACGTGAGAAGGCGTTGGGATGACCGCCTCAAGTCCTAAAAGCAAGACTGTCAACCGGCGATACAATGTACACAGACGCTCTCCTTCAGATCAGATCAGATCAGTCGCTCAGTCGTGTCCGACTCTTCGCGACCCCATGAACCGCAGCACGCCAGGCCTCCCTGTTCATCACCAGCTCCCGGAGGTCACCCAGACTCATACCCATCGAGTCAGTGATGCCATCCAGCCATCTCATCCTCTGTCGTCCCCTTCTCCTCCTGCCCTCAATCCCCTCCAGCATCAGAGTCTTCTCCAATGAGTCAACCCTTCGCATGAGGTGGCCAAAATACTGGAGTTTCAGCTTTAGCATCATTCCTTCCAAAGAAATTCCAGGATTGATCTCCTTCAGAATGGACTGGTTGGATCTTCTTGCAGTCCAAGGGACTCTCAAGAGTCTTCTCCAACACCACAGTTCAAAAGCATCAATTCTTCGGCGCTCAGCTTTCTTCACAGTCCAGCTCTCACATCCATACATGACCACAGGAAAGACCATAGCCTTGACTAGGCGAACCTTTGTTGGTAAAGTAATGTCTCTGCTTTTGAATATGCTATCTAGGTTGGTCATAACTTTCCTTCCAAGGAGTAAGCGTCTTTTAATTTCATGGCTGCAGTCACCATCTGCAGTGATTTTGGAGCCCAGAAAAACAAAGTCTGACACTGTTTCCACTGTTTCCCCATCTATTTCCCATGTAGTGATGGGACCAGATGCCATGATCTTCGTTTTCTGAATGTTGAGCTTTAAGCCAACCTTTTCACTCTCCACTTTCACTTTCATCAAGAGGCTTTTTAGCCCCTCTTCACTTTCTGCCATAAGAGTCGTGTCATCTGCATATCTGAGGTTATTGATATTTCTCCCGGCAATCTTGATTCCAGCTTGTGTTTCTTCCAGTCCAGCATTTCTCATGATGTACTCTGCATATAAGTTAAATAAACATGGTGACAATATGCAGCCTTGACGTACTCCTTTTCCTATTTGGAACCAGTCTGTTGTTCCATGACCAGTTCTAACTGTTGCTTCCTGACCTGCATACAGATTTCTTAAGAGGCAGATCAGGTGGTCTGGTATTCCCATCTCTTTCAGAATTTTCCATAGTTTATTGTGATCTACACAGTCAAAGGCTTTGGCGTAGTCAATAAAGCAGAAGTAGATGTTTTTCTGGAACTCTCTTGCTTTTTCCATGATCCAGCGGATGTTGGCAATTTGATCTCTGGTTCCTCTGCCTTTTCTAAAACCAGCTCTCCTTCGCTCTCCTTCAGCGAAGCTCAAATTAGAACTTTCCCAGATAACCAACAGTTGAGGGAGCTCATTCCCTGGAGACACGGCATATATGAAGTGTGAAAGGAAGCCTTTAAGATGACTGAACAAACATTACACAGCAACTCAGGGCCATAGGCACACCTAGAGAAGAGTGGTGAAAACCACACAATAAGTAGCTATTTTATCTAAGCCGGTATTATTGTCTTTTATGTAATCGCTTGTTCTTGTTTTTTATTTCAAAGGTATTACATGAGACAATGTTTATAAATCTAATCGCTTCTTGGCCTTTTGGCTAAGATCAAGTGTAGTATAAATCTATATAACTGGCATATACAGTATAAGGATGGCTGAAATATAGGACAATAAGTGTATAATATGGAGGGGATGGAGATGCACAGGATCACCTGCTTTGTAATATACATCATAGAATCCAGTTGGTATTTCAACTCGATAGTTATACATTTAAGATGTAACTGTCATCTTCAAGTTAGGCACTAAGAAAAGAACTGAAATACATTTGAACGGGGAAGAACAGAATCAAAATGACACATATGAAAGGAAATCACCTAAATACCAAAAAGGAAGTAATAGAGGAATTAATGAATAAAGCATGTAAGACATATAACAAATAGCTAGATGGCAGAAGTTCTTTCTTATCGGGAAATATTTTAATGATAGATAGCGTCAACCTTCAAATTAAAGGCAGAGGTTGACAGAATGGATTAAAATTATGACCCATCTCTATACTCTCTTCAAGAGACTCACTTTAGATACAAAGACATAGAAGGTTGAAGTAAGGCTGGAAAAAGATACTCTATGCAAATAGTAATAAAAAGAGAATTGTGGTGGCTGTATGAGTGTCTGCTATAAGAATCTCTAAATCAAAAAAGCCTGCAAGAGACATTAGGACCTTGCATATCAAGAAAAGTTTCCATCCATCAAGGAAATAGAACAATTATAAGCATTACGCACCCAACAACACCAGATGTGTCAATCAAAAATGGACAGTGTAGAGGGGAGAAATAGCTCGGTCATAATTGCGACACTACAACACCCCACTTTCAGTAACGGACGCAGCAGTCAGAGAGATTTCAGTGAGAAACCAGAGACCGTGAGAGCACTGTAAACCAGAGACCTAACCGACCAACAGACAGCACACAATCATAGGAGTTTATGTTGCACAAAGTGCAGTCCTCAAGGCCCCCATCTCTCACCACACGTGACCACCGCCCATCCTGTGAGGAAACGGTGTCACTTCCACTGTAGAGACGATGGTGCAACTAAGAAAGACCAGTGGTGTGACCTGGGGTTGAGTGTGGCAGCAAGCCTGCAGTCACAACAGTGTGAACTAACATCCTGACACTTACTGCCTGAACATGACTGCTGTGGTTTCCGCCTTCATCAGAGTGTGAATTCACAAAGCTCTATAGAGTGCATGAGAAACACCACTGTACACATAAGAAAAAGGAGATTTAGGCTTTATGACTCACCAGGGCTTCCCAAGAGGCACTAGTGGTAGAGATCCCACCTGCCAATCAGGAGACATAAGAGATACAGATCCAATCCCTGGGTGGGGAAGATCCCCTGGAGGAGGGCACGGCAACCCCTGCAGTGGAAGGTGGAGTCTTAACCACTGGACTGCCCAGGAAGTCCCAGGTACTGATTTTAGTGCTGCTTCTAGCGGTCTTGGGAATGAGGCTTCACAGCAGAGGGCCAGGAGAAATCAGTGGATGAGGAGGGCAGAGACAGCACACGTTCCAATTGCTTGAAGTGAAGGAAATGAGATGATAGGCTAATCGTTGGTGGAGTTAATAAAAGAAGCTTATCCAGAGTAAAATGGGCTTCACTGGAGGCTTAGACGGGAAGAGTGCCTGCAGTGCAGCAGACACGGGGTCGATGCTTGGGTCAGGACGATGCCCTGGAGTAGCGAACGGCAACCCACTCCAGGATTCTTGCCTGGGAAATCCCACGGACAGAGTAGCCTAGTGAGCTCAAGTCCGTGGTGTCACAAAGAGTCGGACACCACTGAAGGACTAAGGAGGCCACGGTGGTCACTCACAGGTCACCCTCAGCATGAGGGGGCCACTTCTGCTGGAGTTGCCCCTGTTGGAGACCTCACACTGATAACCCCCGGCGTCCTCTCTGCTGACGGGGTCTATGGTGAGGGTGCTGTTGTCTGAGGACAGTGTCATCCTCTCTGCGAGGAGGAGACTCTGGCCTTTGAAGAGCCAGCGTGTGGAGACCCCGGTCTCATCTGTGAGGCAGGTCAGGACCACGGGGCCCTCATGTTCTGGGACTGTGGTGGTGCTGGCTTGGAGGGAGGGCCGTGCCACTGGGTCTGTGGAGAGACAGGGGGTGACTGCTGAGAGCGGGTCAGGGGCCTGGGCCTTGCTCCCTCCTCAGTCTCGGGGCCCAAGACCTCTGTAAAGGTGACTGTGAGGAAGGCCCTGGGTCTTTGTTCAGGTGGCAACGGGAAAGAGATGATTGCACACCTCCTCTGACCCCCAGATCACACCAGAGGGACCCTTGCCCGGTTGCTGGGACAACACTCTAGTACTAGACAGCTCTGTACTATCAGCCCTGGGAACCTAGATTTTCTGACTGTGGGCTATCCAGGCCAGTCAGGGAATGTGGGATCTGAGAGTACATGTTGTGATTGGGGATAGAGAGAGCCTGGGCGTATTGCTGGGGCCTCACACTGACAAGCCGGGAGGATGGTGTGGCTGGGTTAGAGGCTGTGTGGCAGGAGAGGTTGAGGTTCCCTCTGGATGGTCAGAGGAGTCTGAGGGGTAGTGGTGGGGTGTCCGGACCATTTAGAGCAAAGAGTAGAAAGCCACATGTGGTGCAATCAGAGGGAAGGGAAGTTCCTGGTCTGTACTGGGGCCCCTGGGTCCTTCTGAGCTGTTCACATGCTTGTCTCAAACATTTGCAATCATTACCCTTCATGCTCACTCTTTTTGAGTCTGATGTTAATTTGTTTCTCCCATCATATTCTGGTGATCCTCAGCCACCAACACAGAGCAGCCCATCCCCTCCCTGTCTTCATTCAAGGTGGACCTGCCTGGGCTTGCCTGAGACAGGAAGTCATGGCCAGTCTGGGTGTCCAGGGGTGATGGCCCATGTATTCAGACCTGAGAGGGATGGGTGTGGATTGGCCTCTGGCAGCGTGCATTTGGGTGGGCAGCTCAGGTCACATAGGAACAGAGGTTACTCACAGAGGACATCCAGGGTGAATGGGTCACTGCGGCTGACGCTCACTGGGTTCCGGGCTTTGCACACATAGGGTCCTGTGTCTTTCCTTGTGACGGTGACCACCGTGAGAGTTCTCTTGTCCTCAGACAGTTCCAGCCTGGTGCTCTTGGGGAGGCTCTGATTGTTGATCCACCACATGTAGGAGGTGTTCTGAGTCTCAGCTCCACATGTTAACGCCACAGTGTCCTTGTGCTCCCAGGGCTTGGAGTTGTTGCTGGTGATGATGGGTGTGGGTAGCACCGCTGTGCAGATAACAGTGAGAACATTGCCCTGAGCCTCCCTGGAGGCTCAGACAGTAAAGAATCTGCCTGCTGGTCCAGGAGACCTGGGTTCAATCCCTGGGTCAGAAAGATCCCCTGGAGAAGGGAATTGCCACCCAGTCAATATTCTTGCCTGGAGAATTCCATGGACAGAGGAGCCTGGTGGGCTACAGTCCATGGAATAGGAAAGAGGAGGACATGACTGAACGACTAACACTCTCACTTTCTTATACTTTTGGCTCCTCTAAAAGTATCTTTCAGCAAAACTGGCATCCTTCCCCTCTCCGCCAGACTTTAAAGAATAAGGCAGGCTTGTGTATGGCAGGGCAAATGCATGGGGACCTGAGCTCAGAGAGTGTGAGGCCACCTGCTCTATGTCTGGGAGAAGCACAGGCTTCCTTGGGGGTTGATTGTGCAGCAGTGTTTAGTGGTGGACAGAACAGGGTGGATTCAGAGACCATTTGGTGTCTCTCAGGGTTTTCATAAACCAGCCTCGGGAGAGAGCTCCCTGGGGGCACCCTGGGATTGAGGAGCTGCCAGGAGTGTCTTCCTTTCTCCGTTCCTCTCTGGGGGTGCTGAGATTTCTCTGGCATCTCCAAGTCCCCTAGGGCATTTGGTTGATTCCTGGGGACCTTGTACCTGTGTGCTCTCCATGCTGAGTCTCAGGAGTAGGACCAGGCTGTGCCCCTGCCTGGTTGTGGCTCTCGGGGCTGAGCTCTGGCTGGTGACCAGCTCAAGAGCCTCGGGATTTGGCTCAGTGTCACTGGAGGCAGGAGCCCTGGGACAAGGTCTGGGAGGGGCTTCCTGGGGCTGAGCTTCTCTGTGAGGATCCCTGGGCCCCTCAGGCCAGGGTCTTCCTCAGGGTCATGGTCACGGGGAGGGGCCCAGGGGGCTGGACTGAGAGTGCTCTCCCTCTGCTGAGTCCCTCATCAGACCGTCTTTCTCTCTACACAGGTACAAGGTCTGCAGGGCCTGGTTTCCTGGAAAGCATTTCTGACCGTTTGGAGTTTGTCTCCACAGTGTGTGCCCTGCACTGAATGTTCAAACCCCGACACGGGACACAATGCAGAGGGGGATGGTGGTGCCATCCGGGTCGGTCAGAACAGAATTCATCCCCCAACACCCCAAGGTCCTAGAGGAGGCACTCACGGAGTACGTGGAGGTGTCCAGTTTGTCCTTCTGTCTGTAAATCGTCCTTTGTAACGAGCAGCATGTAGGATCCTGTGTCTTTCTGGGTGACGCTCTGGATCAGCAGGGTTCCGTTGGGGTAAAGTGTCTCCCGTCCGCTGTGTGCAGGCCCTTTTGTAGGTGCATTAGTGCCTACCCTATATGATGCGATTAGCTGGTTGTTGTCTACCCTGTCTCCTCTGTGCCAGGCATAGCCTAGAGGATTCTTTGTCACATTGTGGGCAAGTAGAAGAACATCCGACCCTTCTGCAGCAAGGGGGGGCACCGTTTCAATAGTGAGCTGGGCAGTGGTGGGCCGGGTCCAGAAAGTTGAGAGTGAGACTAGGAGGGAAGAGAGAGAAACCAGTTAGTATTGTGACCTGTGTGAGGGATGGGAAAATGGTGTCCTGGGTCCTGAGCAGGTCTCTTCATCCCTCAGCCTTGGTGTGTGAGTGTGTGTGTGTGCACGTGTGTGTGTGTGTGGTTCAAGGTCAGCAGCATGACCCCTATCACTTCAGCACCTCTGGGCTCGTTTTTTCCTGTTTCCCCAGCTGTCTGCCTGGCTCACTCCCTCACTGCCCTCACACGCCTCCTCACACTCAGGACCTGTTGGGACATGCCCCTCCCCCTGACCAGCTGCTGTAAAGACCCTCCGTGCTCACTTGCTGACCCTTTCCCGCTCCCTTTCCTGCGTGATGCCTGTAGCACCTGCCAGCACACTCTCAATCTCTCTGCTTGTCTGTCTTCCTCCCCACAGGGTGTGGGCTCCGTGAGGGCAGGGGCTTGTCTGATCCTGGTTATAACCCAGGGCCTGGACCAGGTCTACATACTAATTCCTCGAGGTGGAGGAAGGAGAGGTCACAGGAATTCCCCAGCCTGGTGTTGCCACCTTCTAAGTGTGTGGGTACGACAGTGTTTCTGTCCTGGTTATGGGCTTTTCTGTAGTGACACCCAGATATAAATAATTGTGATTGTCATCAGTCTTCAACAATTACTGCTCAGTGAAGTACAACTCAAAAACTACAGCAGTTGAGTCTTCCTGCCCCTCACCAGCTCTAGCTCATGGAGAGTCTCCTGTGGCTGAACCACCCACCCTCCCCTGCTCCCCTGCTCCACTGTCCTCTATCCTCAGGTCTGAATAGAAGCCCTCTGTCCCCTCCCAGAGCCCTGTCTTCCCCAGAGACCAGCCAGTCTCTTATTCTCCAGTCTCTGCCCACTCCCTGAAAATTGTCCCCTCTCACCTGCCAGGAGGAGCCTGTTCCAGGGGACATGCCTCCTGCTTGCAGGGCCTGACGGGGGCTCCATGGTGCCTGCTGTCTGCTGTGTCCCTCTCTCTGCAAGGAGAACTTCTGGTCCAGAAACGCTCAGAAGCACTGCAGCCCTTGTGTGAGCTCTGCTGTTCTTCCCCCTGTGAGCTGGGCCTCATCCGGGGGCAGGAGCACTTCCCTAGGTAACATGGCCCGGGGGGCGGGGTCTCTGCCCAGGCCCCGCCCCCTGCCTCCCCTCTCCTCCTTCCCTCCCTAGTGGCCCCCTCCCCCTCCCCCTCTGTATTTCTAGTCCCTGAACTCCGCTGACTCCTCTGCCTTCTAGAGCAGTGATTCTCCATCTACACACACACACATACACACACCCCCTACACGCAGGCATCTCCATATACACACCTATACACACACACACCCTTGCCTGGAAAAGCACAACCTTGGGGTGTCTGGGTCCAGGGTCCCCACTGCTCTGGATCAGATGCACACTCAGCCTCCCTCAGAGCCCTCTGTCATCCCTTTCTGGCTTTTCCCTTCAGAGGAGGAGCCTGGGGGTGGGGGGTGCAGGAGGAACTCTCGTCACAGGGACGTCATCCTCACAGTGCGTGTGAACTCCTGTGGAGCTTCATGAAGACTGTGAACCCCCAGGTGACACCTTAGAAAAGCTGTTTTATTTATTTATTTTTTTCAATAATAGAACTATTTTATTAAACATATGAATGTACTTATTTTGTACAACACACATTTCTTTCTTTCCTCTGCCCCAGGAAGCCAGAGCTCTAGAACCCCATGTTTATAAAAACACACTTTGGCAGCTACTATGACAAGGTGAAAAAAGTGCAATTCTGAAAGTAACAACACATGACCAAAGTGGGGAACAAAAAAAGGCAGAGGTGAGTACACTTTGGCAGCTACTATGACAAGGTGGAAAAAGTGCAATTCTGAAAGTAACAACGCATAACCAAAGTGGGGAACAAAAAAAGGCAGAGGTGAGTGGGCCCAGTGCTGCTCATCTTCTCTCAAGGGGAAACAATTTAAGAATAGAAACTTGAGCATTATTTAAGCAGTACTGCCCAACTCTCTTGGTAGCATCTCTCTTTCAATACCATTTATCTTGATGTTGTAACTAACTAATCTGTTACTTCTTTAAGAAATTCTGCCCTGGTTTATATCCTTTTCAGTGGCCCATATCCCTTTGAGCTTCAAAAACGCAGAAGTCGCTCAGTCGTGTCTGAAGAAAAGCTGTTTTAGCAGATCACAGGTCACACGCTCGGCCAGCCTGGCTGAGACCCCAGAACACCGGTTAGGCTGCCCCACCCACCCCAGTGTTGGCCTCTGCTGTGTTTTGGTCTGGGGTCTCTCAGCACCACACACAGACCCAGGGGGTTCCAAATTTTGCTGGTAATTGTTCCTGTGAGACCGAAACCCAGCTGGATGCTCAGAGTCTTCATGTTGTTCTCAAATATCTGAGAAGATTGTGTACACACTTCTTCTGTGTGCACTGACTGTGCACACACAGTCAGTCAGGACACACTGACTCTGGAGGAGAGAAAGGGGTCACAGGGTGATGATGGTAGGGGACCTGACCTCCACCTTAGCCAGCCTGGCATCTGTTTTCAGGGACAGAGACCTGAACCGGGTGTCAGGAGGAGCTGCAGTTTGCACGTGAGAAGGGAAAGGCTTCCTGTGTGTCCTGGGAAGAGAGGAACCTGGTGCTGAGGGGTGGGCTGACTGTGGGCTCCCTGGTCCTCGGGTCAAGTTCCGGGAGACTCTCCCTCTCCATGTCTGTTGGCTGAGCCTTGGTTCAGAAACTGTTCAGATCCTCTTTACCATTTTACGGGCTCCTCTGTCACCCTGGCTGATTTTTCTGTGGTCACAGTGATCTTTCCCGTGGGTGGTTCCAGGCAGGGATGGGAGCTGGCATGGGTGCCCATGGGCCCCTAGAAGGCTGGGTAGCATAGTGTGGGCATATAGGAGTGGCCCTGAGAGTCTGTTGAGGAGGGGTCCTCTGGGGTCTAACGCCTGATGATCTGAGGTGGAGCTGAGGGAATAATAACAGATATAAGTGCACAGTAATTGTAATGTGCTTGAATTATCCCCAAACCATCTCCACCGCTTCGCATGTGTCCTCCATGAAACCGGTCCCTGGTGCCAAAAAGGTTGGAGACCGCTGTTCAGAGGGAGGGATGGAAATCAGGCTCCTTGCCCACCTCCTTAGGCAAAGCAGAGTTCACCTGTTAATTTCCTGTGTGTTGTCTGGGTGGCCCAATGTTGCCCCCTGGAGGTCATGAGCAGAGCTGGGGACAATGTAATGGGCTGCACAGGGGTGCAAAGGCCAAAGGGTGTGAGCTGGCTCTGCACCCTGGGCAGAGGTGGCACTGACCTCCAGATTGAGGGGCAGTCATCTGGGGTCCAGGTCACTGTGGGTCCCCAGGCTTCCTGACTCCATCCCAGTGCAGGTTGAGCCCAGGGAGAGAATGAGGGTTATCCAGTAGCAGGAGAACCATCCATCCAGGTGGATGTGTGGTCAGGAGGAGCTCTCAGTCCTTGGGTTTCAAAGGAAGGGCTGTGGGGGGTCTCTGGGGCTATGGGGAGAGGGTGGCGGCCTGTGGGCTGGACCCAGAAGGCCCTGTTCTTGCCCCTCTCACAGCACTGCGGCTGCCCTCAAGTCGTCTCTGTCCCCATCAGTGGTCCATGGTGCCAGGACCTGGGCAGCTCCACCTGGAGACTCTGTCACACAGGCTCCCCTGTCAGGGGATGGGAGACCCCATGGGACCCCACCCCCTCTGAGATGGGGCAACTGCAGAAGCTGGGCTCCCCTCTTCCACCCTGCTCCGGAAGTTCCCCAACTTCCCCCAGATGCCTGGGGAGGCTAGGATGTCTCCATGGACCAGACCCAGGTGTCCCCACAGATAAGAGACCCTGGGATAAGGAGCTGCTCCCTGATTCCCGTGAGTTCACGCTGGGGTCCCCGCTCCCCAGGGTGAATCCCTTGGGATGGAGGATCGGAAGTCTGAGCCCGGTCAGGTCTCCATGAGAAGGGGAAGGACTCGGACTGCTGGCTCTGGCCCTCCGGGGAGACTACAAGATTCTCCCGAGTAGAGACAGGAGTGGGTGTGACTATCTAGTGAGCAGAGGTCTGACTCCTCACAGTTGAGAGGCCCCTGTCCTCACTCTTGACTCCAGGAGGAATAAAGTCCTGTCCTGGAGCAGCTGTGGGCACTGGCAGGTCTCCTCCCACTCTGATGCCAGGACTCCTGTGTCCATAAGGAATATTCTCTGACCCCTCGCTGTCACATGGGTGGGGGTGTGAGTTCTGGCTTCTGTTATGCAGATACCCTTGTTATTTAAAGAGTATTTATTGAGCGTGTGACCTGTCAGCCCTGGGTTGTGTCCTGGTCTCCAGAGAATAGGACGGACTTGGACTCCGGGCTCACACACTTGACCTTGTGCTGGGGAGACAGACACTCAGAGAAAATCCTTGAAAAAAGGAGCTAATTATGATGGAGGGATAGAGGGTCTGGTGGAAAGGAAAGGGTCCGGAGTCTGTCATGGAATCTCAGCCGGACTGGGTGTCATGGAAGACACCCCTGAGAAAGTGATCTTTTGACTGAGATGTGAAGGGTGAGCAGACCCTCAGCAGAGGATGGGGCTCAGAGGGCAGAGCTACCTGAGGGGAGTCTGGCCTTCAGGTGGGCCTGGCTGGGAGGAGAGGCTGCCAGAGTCCAGCGTGGGGAACTGGGGGAGTAGGGAGGACTGTGGACGGAACAGGTTGGTGAGGGTCAGAGGCTGCTGGGCGGTGGGAGCTGCTGCTAAGTGGGAAGGAGGTGGGCAGCCCTGTGGAGGCTCCAGACAATGGAGGAGCTCTGCCGCCCTCTGGTGGCCATAGAGGAGAGTGTCGAAGGGAAAGTTCAGTTCAGTTCAGTTGCTCGGTCGTGTCCGACTCTGCAACCCCATGAATCGCAGCAAGCCAGGCCTCCCTGTCCATTACCAACTCCTGGAATTCACTCAAACTCACGTCCATCGAGTCGGTGATGCCATCCAGCCATCTCATCTTCTGTCGTCCCCTTCTCCTCCTGCCCCCAATCCCTCCCAGCATCAGAGTCTTTTCCAATGAGTCAACTCTTTGCATGAGGTGGCCAAAGTACTGGAGTTTCAGCTTTAGCATCATTCCTTCCAAAGAAATCCCAGGGCTGATCTCCTTCAGAATGGGCTGGTTAGATCTCCTTGCAGTCCATGGGACTCTCAAGAGTCTTCTCCAACAACACAGTTCAAAAGCATCAATTCTTCGGCCCTCAGCCTTCTTCACAGTCCAGCTCTCACATCCATACATGACCACAGGAAAAACCATAGCCTTGACTAGACGGACCTTTGTTGGCAAAGTAATGTCTCTGCTTTTGAATATGCTATCTAGGTTGGTCATAACTTTCCTTCCAAGGAGTAAGCGTCTTTTAATGTCATGGCTTCAGTCACTATCTGCAGTGATTTTGGAGCCCAGAAATATAAAGTCTGACACTGTGTCCACTGTTTCCCCATCTATTTCCCATGAAGTGATGGGGCCAGGTGCCACGATCTGCGTTTTCTGAATGTTGAGCTTTAAGCCAACTTTTTCATCCTCCTCTTTCACTTTCGTCAAGAGGCTTTTTAACTACTCTTCATTTTCGAAGAAGAACTTCGAGAAAAGTTCCCCTTCACTTTTTTCGAAGGGAAAGTACTTGAAGTTTTCTCCTAAGACAACTCAAGCATATGTCAAGTGTTTACATATCATTTTACAAATCCCAAGGACAGAGGAGCTGGCAGGCTACAGACATGAGGTCGCAAAGGATCGTATACGACCTAGCGAGTAACCCTTTCAACACTACATATCATTTATGCTGAATCATGTCCCACTCTAAATTAACAATGTCTCTCATCCAAGATCTTCTCTTATATACCCCACTCCAAGATTTCATCCAGTTGAGATTTGTGTTGATACCAGGCCAATTTCTCTCTGTAGAAGCAGATCCAGATGCAACATCCTCAGTCCTTGGGCTGGACTGGAGCATCTGTAAGTAGGAGGAGGGTGAGGAAACGTCTGTGTGTCCTGCCTGTTCCAGAGGGTCCATGTGGATATGAAAAGGCTGCATTTCCTTTCCCCCCATGCCCCCTTAGTGTCTTCTGCACGGGTCAGGGCCAGGTGGAATTGGAAGGCCAGGGGTGGTGCAGTGATTCTGAACCTCCTCTTCCCACCTTCTCTGTTTCTGCCCCCAGCAGGGGACCTGGTCTTCATGGTGGGAAGGAAGGTGGGCGTCTCCATAGGCCCCTGATCAGAGATTCTTTGAGCAAAAGGGACACAGGGATCAAGCACACTAGCTCTGGACTCAGTGTCCCTGTCACCCTGTAGATGGTTGTAGTAGCTAAATTAGTAGGATCTCATGGCCTGTTTTGTATTCTAATTTATTAGATTGTTTTAACTTCTTTTTACCTTTTGATATGTGAAGTTTCCAAGATGAATCTCCATTTTCTTTAAGCCTGAGCAGCGTTGGTGCCAGGGCGGTTCAGTTGTCTTAAAGGTTATTTTTCATTGTAGCTTCACTTTCACAGAAAAAGTGAGGGAAGGTATAGAGTTTTCCTAGATATTTGCCGCCTCAGTATTCAACATGCCACACCCGAGGTGTACATTTTATTAACTGATGAACCCACATGGAAACATGAAAATTACTCAGCTTCTGTAGCTTCCATTAGGGTTGACACTTGGTACTGTAACTTGCCGGAGAAGGCAATGGCACCCCACTCCAGTCCTCTTGCCTGAAAAATCCATGGGCAGAGGAGCCTGGTAGGCTGCAGTCCACAGGGTCACTAAGAGTCGGACACGACTGAGCAACTTCACTTTCACTTTTCACCTTCATGAATTGGAGAAGGCAATGGCAACCCACTCCAGTGTTCTTGCCTGGAGAATCCCAGGGACGGGGGAGCCTGGTGGGCTGCTGTCTTTGGGGTCACAGAGTTGGACATGACTGAAGTGACTTAGCAGCAGCAGCAGCAGCTGTAACTTGCATGGGTTTGAACAAGTGATCATCAGCAACATGGGCTTCCCTGGTGGTGCAGTGGTAAAGAATCCTCCTCCCCGTTCAGGAGACTCGGGTTTGATTTCTGCCTCTGGAAGATCTCCTGGAGAAGAAATGGCAAACCACTCCAGTGTTCTTGCCTGGGAAATCCCATGGATAGAGGAGCCTGGGGGGCTACAGTCCATGGGGTCACAAGAGAGTTGCACATGACTTAGCAACTAGAACAACCGCAAGGTCAGTGAGAGTCCTGCTGCCCAAGTCAACCAGCAGGGCTAGTGAAAAGAGAAAGGTGGTTGTGAGTCTGCAGGGCTAGTGAGCACAGACAGGTGGTTGTGAGTCTACAGGGGCTAGCGAACATAGAGCCGATGGTTGTGTGTCTGTAATTCAAAAACTATGACATACATCGCTTGTTTATTCACCCATACTCACATATGGAAACCTCGTGTGTGGGGCAGCCATGATGAACCAGTGTCTACCTATAAGTTAAGCGTTGTTTAGAGGACTTTCCTGGTGGCTCAGTGGATAGGAATCCACCTGCCAAAGCGCGGGACATGGGTTTCATCCCTGGTCAGGAGGCTTTCACATGCTTCTGAGCGACTAAGGCCATACATCGGAACTGCTGAGTCTGTGATCTAGAGCCCACGAGCTGCAACGACTGAAGTCTGCTTGCTGAGAGCCCCTGCTCGGGAGTAGAAAAGCCATCGCAATGAAAAGCCGGCGTATCGCAACAAAGAGTAGCCCCTGCTCACCAGAGAAAAGTGGTGGAAAATGATGAAGACTCAGTGCAGCCAGAATTTAAAAAATAAATAAAATATTTGCTAAGAGTAGTTCAGAATTAAATGTTATTCCTGAAGTTGTCACATCTTTTCATTTCCTTTCTCAAACATCCAGAACACCATGGAAACATTGATTTTCCACAGGCTGAGGACCTGCTCTGCCACTGGGGTGACTTCACTACAAATTTGTTTTCAGTCTGGAAGAGCCACTAGCGAGCATCCCGCCTTTCACACTGACCATCTGCTCTGCAGTGAACATCCTCACCACAAATCTTGGCCCCAGTGGAGGATGACTCAGGGGCTCATTCATTCGACACCCAGGTATGCAGCTCCTTGCACCAGGCCTGGAGCTGGCCAGTGGACTCAGCAGAAGCAGGACAGGTGAATCCTTCCATGTCCGAGCTCCCAGCTCAGGGATCCTCTTAGAACTGGAGTCCTGGTCAACATGTGTGCACACTGAGTGCCACTGTATCTCCTAAACTGCATTTGCATGGGGAGTATAAGAAAACGTTCATTTCCAACATCCTCACCCTTTACGGAAAAATTCTGTGAGGAGATAGCACATGTATCTATCTGTCCATCTCTCTGCCCCCGTCCCTCCTTTATCCCCTACCCATTCTTTTGTTCATCTTTTCATGAAGTCCTGTGGCTGTGCCTCTGTGGTTGGCCAGATGCCAGGACCCCTGAGATCCCCTCAGTAGCTCCCTCTGCTGCTCTATCTAAACAGGATGGTTCCACAGGTGATGCACATGAGCCCGGGTGATTCAATACCTGCAGAGTCTGTCCCCAAAAGGATAGGGGAGGCCCCTGGTAACCCGGTGACCACTATGCTGGGTATCTCGAACATTTTGCAAGACTGTTAGGAATGCTGGATGGGTTAGACCCGAGCCCTTGGGAAGTATAGTGCTGGGTTTGGGTGTCAGAGTTACCCTTGTCAATGGTACATTTGTGGAGAAGAGGAAGTTTGGGGTGACTGTGGAGCCCTAGTTCCTTCTCTTCCCTGGGGTTCACAGGCAGACGGAGGAGCCCTCAGGTGACGGGTTGTACCCTGGAGACTGGTCTTCAGGCCCCACTTGTCCTTAAGCAGGACCCTTGCTTTGTTGGAAGCACAGAGAGATGGCAAAAGCTCTCACACCAGGCTTGAGGCTCAGAGTGGAGGAGCTGGGAGGGTAGCCCAGGTGTTCTGCTCAGCCTTGCTCCCTGGGGGAGGGGGGATCATTTGGAGAATGAGGGAACAGGAAGCTGTGCTCAGGGGGCCTCCAGGCTAGGTGATGGCTGTCTCCAAGGTCAGGTACCGAGGGTCAGGACTCAATCAAGAAACGTTCCCCCCAAGTTGTAGACAAGCCGGTTATTTGATACTCAGTGCCGGGGAGATTTCTGAGAGGACAAAGTTAGTTCTCAGCCTCCTTGAGGACACCCTCCGGGTGCAGGATCATTCACCCAGGAGTTATCATGGCTGTAGCTACAACTAATACACAGACAGGAGAAAGTGCTCCCGATTCATAAACTAGAACAAAGTGGGTTATCCCTGAACCATTCTACTATGTTCATCTATGTCAGAGAATAGAAATGGGCAGGATATTTAGCAGTCCCTTCCCATAGAGCCCTTCTTGCTGCAGCCCTGGGGCTGAGCGCAGCAGAGATACTGTCCATGGTGCTGATGAACGCAGGCCACCTAGAGACTTGGAAGTTGTGGTCTTTGAGTCACATCTGCTTTCTTTTCATTCTGAAAAATTGGGCATTGCTAGAAAAGAAGAGGCTTCCATGGTGGCTCAGACAGTACAGAATCTTCCTTCAATCCGGGAGACCGAGGTTTGTTGAGCCTACAGAGATGGCAATGGCTATCCATTCCAGTGTTCTTGCCTGGAGAATCCCATGGCAGATGTGCCTGGAGGGTTACAGTCCATGGGGTTGCAAAGAGTTGGACAGACTAAGCAACTTTCACTTCACAGGAAAGAAGAGATGGGGAGAGCTGCAGGGAATGTGGACTGGCCTCGATCTCCAGGGCTCAGGGCAGACTGCTGTGGACATTGTGGCAGGACTTGACCCCACATCGGCATGACAAAATCCAAGCTGCCCAGAGCAGATTGCAGTGAGGGAAGATGATGCCCACGGACTTGAGAGGAGTGGCAGGCAGAGCAAAGACTCCTGAGAGATGTGCAGCTGCGTCATGCTAAAAACCCAAAAATGTGGCCCATGATTAAGGAAACCTACAGATGAAATTCAGATCACATGACTGGGAGATATGGTGGGGTGACCTGGAGATTATGGTGGGTGATGTATTGGGCTGAGTCCAATATATTCACAATGTTCCAAGGCAGGAGAGGCAGAGCCAGAGGAGATGGGATGATGGAAGGAGAGCTTGGGGAGCTTTAAGATGTTCCACTGCTGGCTTTGAAGATGGAGGAAGGGGCCACGAACCCAGGAAAGCAGGCAGCCTCTCACAGCTTGGAAAGGCAAAGAAATGAACTGTCTGTAGAATCCAGAAAGAATAGGGTCATATTGACAACGTGGTTTGTGCCCGTAAATTTGTGGTCATTTGTTACAGAACAATAAGGAACACCAAGAAGTGTCACCTTGTCTCATCCAAGACTGTGTGCCTGGGGGCGGGTGGGTGGATAAGAAGTAATTTAGACCTAAATCATGATCGGAAGCTTTGCAGGTGGTTTCTCTTACCTCTCATCTCATCTCAGCACAGATGATACTTGGCCACTGCAGAGCATGCTTGCCAACTGTGGGCTCTGTGCCCTAGTGCACACACCTGCTGTATTTGTGTGAGCGTGGGCACCTGATCTGAGCGGACCTATATGAGAACAGCACCTATCGCAGGGACCTCAGGGAGAGACTGAGACCTGCTAGCCCAGGTGTGTGGTGGGGGCTGCAGGTGAGATCCGGGTGGAAACGCCCTTGGGACACCTTGAGGAGGGGACAGGTGAGCTCTCTGCCGTAGTACCCAGGTTGAATTTTAGGTAGAGCCTGCAACTCCGCCCTGAGGCTCACGTGTGTGTGTGTTGGGAGCAGGCTCACGATCCACATCGAAAAGCAAACTGGAAACCAGCAGGAAGTGGATAGAGGTCACAGGAAGTTCCTGGGACGACCTTGCTCAGAGCATGGCTTCTGGGTCCCTCTTACTTTGGTGACTCTGATCGCTCCTCTGGGTCCCCCCAGACGGAACGATGTCCTCAGGGCTTAGGCCCTTAGGGACACAACAGAAACCCATGCAGAGAGAAGGCATTCTGGATCCTAGATCTGGGGACAGACAAAAGTTCCTGTCCCATCGCTGACTCAGTGGAGATTAGCTGAAGCAAACTCCAGGGGATAGTGAAGGACAGGGAAGCCTGGCGTGCTGCAGTCCATGGGGTCCCAAAGACTCAGACACAACTTAGCAACTGAACAACAAAAACTCACTTGACGCAGTACCAGATGGGGCCAGCAGGGCCTGGTGAGGAGGGCCAGAGGGCTCAGGACACCAAGAGGCTGCAAAGGGGCCTCACCCATAAAAGTTGTCTCACCCCCGACTTGTCCTTCCTGACTCGTGTTCTAGTGGGTCTCAGACGGTCCCATATTCTGTGCTCCAGAGACCCCATGCCAAGTGAGCAAGCACTGGGAGGTGTCTGGGACCCCAGGGCAGTGTGAGGACTGCCGAGTGCCCATGTGGCTGCCCAGGGTCTGGTGACCCTCCTTGCCTGTCAGCATGCCCCCTCCCTCCATTCTCACAGTCTTCCCCTTCCTTTCCCTCAGGGAATAGATGGGGAGGTCAGGTAACTAGAGCTAATACTTTCCCTGAGGAACCATGGAGAGACCAGAGCAGAGATTCAGGTGAATTTCTTGCTGGACAAGACCCAAGGGCAGTACATTTTGCAACCAGGGAAAGGAAAGTGCTCTTGATTCAGATCTCTCTGGCGGTCCACAGTGAGTCACAGGCCCAGTCACTTGCCCTGTTGAAACCTCCCCCAACTGTGGGAATCACAGCCTGAGTTCTGGTCCATCCAGGCTTCAGGGCAGCCTGTCAGTGTCTCCAGGATCCAGGAGGACCCTGAGCCTGGGCCCAGGTTCCCGAAGAGCCTCAGGTCTCAGAGCTGGTTCTCTGCCTAGGGTCTTCCTCTTGGCCTCACTCGGGTCCCGGGTCTCAGGTAAGCTCCCACAGTCCGTAAGAAGACGTGTCTGGAGGAACTAAGGACCCACATCTGCTTTCTGGCTGATATGACAGTAAACGTCTGTGTCGGGGCGTAGTAATTCCTGCAAAAGAAAACCAACGCCTTCGAGCTCATGTAACCTTCTTAGATGACTTCCCAGGGACTTCCCAGCCCCGGGTCCCCCAGGGTCTGTTTGTGTCAGAGGTTTTTTGTCCAGACCCTCCTCCCCTTCATCCCCTTTCCATCTTTCCTGCTCTTTCTTGGACCTCCAAACACAGCCAGGTGTGCAGGGGCACTTCCTCTGCCCCTTGGGCTTATGGGACCAGAACTTGGATCCCTACACTCACCTGGTAGATGGGAGCTGGTGGCCTTGCATCAGGTAGGGAGGCCTGGGCATGGAGGAAGCGGGCATCAGAGGAGAGGGAAGGAGAGTCATTTCTCCCGAGCAGCCATCTCCAAGCCTGCAGCCCCCACCCCAAATCCTATCTGGGCGCTGTTTCCAACCCTTGTTAGCCTGGCTCCCCTGACTGATGGTCCAGTGCCCACTCTTTTCCTGGCTGAACGCCAAGGTTCTCCTGAGGTCAAGTCAGGGGACCAGGGCAGCCTCTGGATAAGGTGGTGGGTGGTCATGTCCCTGAAGTGCATCCAGCTCCCAGCTTGGTAGGACTTGCCATGTTCTTACTACTCTTATGAGCTTCCCTGGTGGCTCAGAAGGCAAAGAATCTGCCTGCAATGCGGGAGACCGAGGCTTGATCCCTGGGTCAGGGAGATCCCCTGGAGAAGATAATGGTAACCCATTCCAGTATTCTTGCCTGGAGAAACCCATGGACAGAGGAGCCTGGCAGGCTACAGTGCATGGGGTCACAAAGACTGGACATGACTGAGTGACTTTCAACTACCTTGAGTGAAGGGTGTCTCACAGTGCTTCAGGGTTGGACAGTCCCCCTGCCCTGAGCCTATGAAGCGAGGACGCTGGGGAGAAGAGACAAGGAAGGAAGGTACTTACCTGGGAGACAGAGCTGCCAGAGGGACCACGTCCTAGGAGGAGACAGGAGTTACTACTGAGCATGTGAGGAAGCTTAGCCCATTCTCCTAGGAGAGGTTGGATGTCCACCTTCCGGAGAACCATGGGAGAAAGATCCCCACCAAGGGAGAGAACCTCTGGCAATTTCAGACCCCAGTGAGGGTGAGGGAGCCTCCTAGGATTATAACCCATAGGAAAAGCAGACTAGCCAATCGGGTCTCCTGTGCTGAAGCCCCAGAGAAAGGGCCAGAGACCCTGGGGGTGGCAGGCAGGAGCAGACATGGCAGGGCCTGACCGGGGCTCCCCACTGTCCTGGGCTGAACAGACACTCACCTGAGATGGAGGCTGGGGGCCAGTTCCCTCTGTTGTGCAGGCAGCCGGGGTTAGGAAAGAAGAACAAAACAGGCATAATTGTAAGGAGTGTAGACGGAGGTCAAGGCTTTGGTGTCAGAACACGGGACAGGAGGATCCCCACATCCAAGTAGGGGCTGGACACCTCCTTTCTCTACCAAGGCTGCTTAGGAGGGAAAGGCCCAGCAAGGAAGCCGAGGCAAGTCCTTAAGAAGCCGTATCTTAAGAAGCCGTATCTGCCCTGAGTCCAGAGGGGCAGGGCCATAGGCTAATAGGATTCAGGAGAAAGTGGACAGCGATACCCCAAGGCTCTGGGAAAGGCATCCATCCATCCAAAGCTTTGTCTGAGTGGATTCATCACGGTTATGGAGAGGCTAGGGCCAGTGCATGGAGAAGAAAGCGATTAGCCAGTGACTCTGGGATCTCACTGAGTGCAGTGTTGCTGCTGTGGCCACCTGCCTTCACCCAGGAGCTGCTGAAGTGTGACAGTGGCCTTGTCCTCTGCCTCCATCCACCTGGACCTTAAGTGTAAACACATCCCACCACCTGCTGACCTGGCACAATGTTCCATCTCATGCATTAAGGGTGTTGTTAATGCATCTGCCACATGGGGGCATTTGACCCCACCTGGCCTGTCCAAACTTCCACTCTCTGGCCAAGTGTGGACTCGGTGAGGACGATGGTCAGATCCTGGCCCTGTGACTGCCCCTCATCAGAGTAGCTGGATTTAAATACACAGGAAGAGATACCTTTTTCTGAGTACTTACTACCTGCCAGCCTACATATAGGGAACGAGGACAAGCAGGGGTCTTAATTGTGTGAACTGAGAGATGGCCCTTCCCTGGTGGATCAGAGATAAAGAATCTGCCTGCCAGTGCAGGAGATGTGGGTTCGATCCCTGGGCCAGGAAGATTCCCTGGGGAAAGAAATGGCAACCCACACTAGTATTCTTGCCTGGGAAATTCAATGGACAGAGGAGACCATGGAGTGGCAAAGGAGTTGGCCATAACTTCGCGACTAAATAACAACATAAATGAGGACACTGTTAAGGAAGCTGCCACAGGTCAATACCTGGTGAGGCAGGAACTGTAGGACGAGAGAGAATATCCATGGGGAAGTGGAGAGGTCCTGGAGATCCAGGCCGGAAATTGGAGGATGGGGTGTCCTTCCTCTAGGACTAGGGTCAACCTGGGGGTGGGGGCAGCATCTGGGAATGCCACTGTACCTGTGAAGGAAAATGAAACACCCCAGGACAGCCAGAGGCGTCAGCACAAGCAGGACCCCAATCACGATGCCAGTAATGGTCCCCACACCGAGGGCTTGGGTGTTTTCTTGCCCTGAAAGCAGAAGAGAAAGAGAGAGGGGAAATGGGGTCCGAATTCACTGGAGGGAATATCAAGAGGAGTCTTACGGGGAGAGGGCCTGCTTAGGAGGAAGGAAATGCTCTGAGGCCTGTGTGGTTGCCTGTTTTGTCATCACAGTGTCCTCCTGACTCTCCCACTGCACGAGGTTGCATCATTTCACTCTTCATCAGATTTGAAACCCTGGACTTGCTCTAACTCTCCATTCTCTCACTGTAGCCATTTCCATGACCTGTTCATTTCCCTTTGAAGGACTCTTTTCTTCTCACATGATGCCCCCTCCCTCCGATTTTTTGTTTCCCTCATAATTGTCGGTCTTAGAGGGTAGTTCCTCTCCAGTCCACCCAACACTGATTAGTAGTAATAATATTAATGAAATGTTTCCAGGTACTCCTGTGCACTGGCACAGTGGGAAATCCTTTACACCCATTTTTTTTCTGATCTTTCCATCCCCATGAGGGAGGGATCGTCATCCCCGCTGTGCATACACAGATTTGAGACACACAGTTCTTTAATAAAGGAATGGAGGCCACAGAGCTAGCACCAGGTGAAACAGAAATGTAACCGAGTTGTGTGACTCTACAGCCAAAACCCACAACGCTGAAAGCCAAAATGTCCCGAGAACATTTCGTGCCTACAGACTCTGTGTAGGTAAGAATCTTATCTACAGGGAGAATTTTAATCTCATTCCCTTCCGAGTGAACATCCTCACAGCAGCCCTAAGATCCAGCTCTTCTCCAGTTTTACAGACGGGGAAACGGAGGCACAAGATCCAGTGCCTTGCCTACAGTCAAACATTTCTCACAAACAATAACCAAACTATGACAAAATTAGCTAAGTTTTGCATAATTAATTAAACACATTGTTCTACAGGCTCCGAAAGGAGACTACCCACGTCCTCATCATCTGCATTCATTACACACCCACTTCCACTGAAATTACAAGGGAAGATGGACAGGTGTGGAAGGTCACTATAGTGCTCAGTGGGGAGCTGGCGTAACATCTGCAGACTCTGACTGGGACGAAACCCCACACTGATGGGACCCTGCATCCTCTGTCCTGACACTGTTACTTGTCTGGGACAGCATCACCTTCTCAGTGAGCCGTAGACTCTGCTCATTGATTCACTGACCATTGGATGCATGTCCCCACATCACTTGGTCTGTTTGCACCCAGATTGGAAGGCTCCTGGGATTTCTAAGAGGGAGGGATTGACTACCAAAGAGCATGACCTTTGTCTGTGGCTCCAGATCACTGGGATTCGCTCCTCTGTCCATGGAATTCTCCAGGCAAGAACACTGGAGTGGATTGCCATTTCCTCCTCCAGGGGATCTTCCTGATCCCCAGGGATCAAACCTGCATCCCTTAGTCTCCTGCATTGGCATTGGCAGGCAGGTTCTTTACCACTAGCCCCACATGAGAAGCCCTTAGAGAGGGAAGAGAGTACATCAGACTTGAGGAGAAGTCCAGATCCCTTACTAATGCCATCTGAGACTTCCGTGGGATGAGCCTTCCTTCTCAGGGTCCAAAACTAGCCTCCTCTCTTTGGTTTTCTGCTCCTAATGTGCTTGTCTGAGACTGAACCAGTAGCTACATCATCAGTGTCCATGTCTAAAGCACTGGAGTCCACAGTGTGAGGGGATTGCTGGCTCCATATCGGGCAGGTCTGAGGAGCACCTGCTTCTCAAGAAAGATGTGTTCTTCCTCATTGTTAAATTATTTAAACAGGGTTGAAGAAAATCTGGAGCTGAAGTATAAGAAGTGAAAACAATAACTTAGAAGGGCGATTCCTCAGCACGTCTGAGTAGGTAGAAGAAAGAATCTGTGAACATGAAGATAGGAAAAAAGAAGTCATTCAGACTGGGCAGTAGAAAGGGAAAAAAAAAAAAGGTGAATAGTGACTCCAGGCAAAGTATATGCAGAACTCCATCAAGTGGACAAACATATGCATTGTGGCAGTTCCTGAAGTAGAAGAGAGAGGAAAAAGCAATGAAAAAAAATATATAAATTAATGGTTTAAAACCTTCGAAACTAGATGAGATCACATACTAGAAATGGTTAAGGAACTCCAAAAAGGGGTCACTCAAGATACAGACATTGTGACACAATTGAGTCCAATTGTTGAGAGACCGAGGGAAAGAGGAAGTGAAACACGCAGCGAGAGAGGAGTGACTTAGCGTGTGCAGTGGATCTTCAACATGTCAAAAGTGAATTCCACATGAGGAGGCATTGGGATGACCAACTCAAGTCCTAAAAGCAAGACTGCCAACCGGCGAAGCAATGTACACAGAAGCTCTCCTTCAGCGAAGCTCAAATTAGGACTTTCCCAGATAACCAACAGTTGAGGGAGATCATTCCCTGGAGACATGGCATATATGAAGTGTGAAAGGAAGCCTTTAAGATGACTGAACAAACATTACACAGCAACTCAGAGCCATAGGCACACCTAGAGAAGAGTGGTCAAAACGACACAATAGGTACCTATCTTATCTAAGCCGGTATTATTGTCTTTTATGTAATCGCTTGTTCTTGTTTTTTATTTCAAAGGTATTACATGAGACAATGTTTATAAATCTATATAACAGGCATATATTGTATTAGGATGGCTGAAATATACGACAGTAAGTGTATAATATGGAGGGGATGGAGATGCACAGCATCACCTGGTTTGTAATATACATCATAGAATCTAGTTGGTCTTTCAACTCGATAGTTATACGTTTAAGATATAACTGTCATCTTCAAGTTAGGCACTAAGAAAAGAACTGAAATACATTGGAAGGGTAAGAATAGAATCAAAATGACACATATGAAAGGAAATCACCTAAATACCAAAGAGGAAGTAATAGAGGAATTAATGAATAAAGCATGTAAGACATATAACAAATAGCTAGATGGCAGAACTTCTTTCTTATCAGGAAGTATTTGAATGATAGATAGCGTCAACCTTCAAATTAAAGGCAGAGGTTGACAGAATGGATAAAAATTATGACCCATCTCTATACTCTCTTCAAGAGACTCACTTTAGATACAAAGACATAGAAGGTTGAAGTAAGGCTGGAAAAAGATACTCTATGCAAATAGTAATAAAAAGAGAATTGTGGTGGCTGTATGAGTGTCTGCTATAAGAATCTCTAAATCAAAAAAGCCTGCAAGAGACATTAGGACCTTGCATATCAAGAAAAGTTTCCATCCATCAAGGAAATAGAACAATTATAAGCATTACGCACCCAACAACACCAGATTTGTCAATCAAAAATGGACAGTGTCGAGGGGAGAAATAGCTCGGTTATAATTGCGACACTACAACACCCCACTTTCAGTAATGGATGCAGCAGTCAGAGAGATTTCAGTGAGAAACCAGAGACCGTGAGAGCACTGTAAACCAGAGACCTAACCGACCAACAGACAGCACACAATCATAGGAGTTTATGTTGCACAAAGTGCAGTCCTCAAGGCCCCCATCTCTCACCACACGTGACCACCGCCCATCCTGTGAGGAAACGGTGTCACTTCCACTGTAGAGACGATGGTGCAACTAAGAAAGACCAGTGGTGTGACCTGGGGTTGAGTGTGGCAGCAAGCCTGCAGTCACAACAGTGTGAACTAACACCCTGACACTTACTGCCTGAACATGACTGCTGTGGTTTCCGCCTTCATCAGAGTGCGAATTCACAAAGCTCTATAGAGTGCATGAGAAACACCACTGTACACATAAGAAAAAGGAGATTTAGGCTTTATGACTCACCAGGGCTTCCCAGGAGGCACTAGTGGTAAAGATCCCACCTGCCAATCAGGAGACATAAGAGATACAGATCCATTCCCTGGGTGGGGAAGATCCCCTGGAGGAGGGCACGGCAACCCCTGCAGTGGAAGGTGGAGTCTTAACCACTGGACTGCCCAGGAAGTCCCAGGTACTGATTTTAGTGCTGCTTCTAGCGGTCTTGGGAATGAGGCTTCACAGCAGAGGGCCAGGAGAAATCAGGGGATGAGGAGGGCAGAGACAGCACACGTTCCAATTGCTTGAAGTGAAGGAAATGAGATGATAGGCTAATCGTTGGTGGAGTTAATAAAAGAAGCTTATCCAGAGTAAAATGGGCTTCACTGGAGGCTTAGACGGGAAGAGTGCCTGCAGTGCAGCAGACACGGGGTCGATCCTTGGGTCAGGACGATGCCCTGGAGTAGCGAATGGCAACCCACTCCAGGATTCTTGCCTGGGAAATCCCACGGACAGAGTAGCCTAGTGAGCTCAAGTCCGTGGTGTCACAAAGAGTCGGACACCACTGAAAGGACTAAGACAGGAGGCCACGGTGGTCACTCACAGGTCACCCTCAGCCTGAGGGGGCCACTTCTGCTGGAGTTGCCCCTGTTGGAGACCTCACACTGATAACCCCCGGCGTCCTCTCTGCTGACGGGGTCTATGGTGAGGGTGCTGTTGTCTGAGGACAGTGTCATCCTCTCTGCGAGGAGGAGACTCTGGCCTTTGAAGAGCCAGCGTGTGGAGATCCCAGTCTCATCTGTGAGGCAGGTCAGGACCACAGGGCCCTCATGTTCTGGGACTGTGGTGGTGCTGGCTTGGAGGGAGGGCCGTGCCAGTGGGTCTGTGGAGAGACAGGGGGTGACTGCTGAGAGCGGGTCAGGGGCCTGGGCCTTGCTCCCTCCTCAGTCTCGGGGCCCAAGACCTCTGTAAAGGTGACTGTGAGGAAGGCCCTGGGTCTCTGTTCAGGTGGCAACGGGAAAGAGATGATTGCACACCTCCTCTGACCCCCAGATCACACCAGAGGGACCCTTGCCCAGTTGCTGGGAAAACACTCTAGTACTAGACAGCTCTGTACTATCAGCCCTGGGAACCTTGATTTTCTGATTGTGGGGCTATCCAGGCAGGTCAGGGAATGTGGGATCTGAGAGTACATGTTGTGACTGGGGATAGAGAGAGCCTGGGTGTATTGCCAGGGCCTCACACTGACAAGCCGGGAGGATGGTGTGGCTGGGTTAGAGGCTGTGTGGCAGGAGAGGTTGAGGTTCCCCTCTGGATGGTCAGAGGAGTCTGAGGGGTAGTGGTGGGGTGTCCGGATGTTTGGAGCAAAGAGCAGAAAGCCACATGTGGTGCAATCAGAGGGAAGGGAAGTTCCTGGTCTGTACTGGGGGCCCTGGTCCTTCTGAGCTGTTCACATGCTTGTCTGAAGACTTTGTAGTCATTACCCTTCATGCTCACTCTTTGTGAGTTTGACATTAATTTGTTTCTCCCATCATATTCTGGTGATCCTCAGCCACCAACACAGAGCAGCCCATCCCCTCCCTGTCTTCATTCAAGGTGGACCTGTCTGGGCTTGCCTGGGACAGGAAGTCATGGCCAGTCTGGGTGTCCAGGGGTGATGGCCCATGTACTCGGACCTGAGAGGGATGGGTGTGGATTGGCCTCTGGCAGCGTGCATTTGGGTGGGCAGCTCAGGTCACATAGGAACAGAGGTTACTCACAGAGGACATCCAGGGTGAATGGGTCACTGCGGCTGACGCTCACTGGGTTCCGGGCTTCGCACACATAGGGTCCTGTGTCTTTCCTTGTGACGGTGATCACTGTGAGAGCCCTCTTGTCCTCAGACAGTTCCAGCCTGGTGCTCTTGGGGAGGCTCTGATTGTTGATCCACCACATGTAGGAGGTGTTCTGAGTCTCAGGTCCACATGTTAACACCACAGTGTCCTTGTGCTCCCAGGGCTTGGAGTTGTTGCTGGTGATGATGGGTGTGGGTAGCACCGCTGTGCAGATAACAGTGAGAACATTGCCCTGAGCCTCCCTGGAGGCTCAGACAGTAAAGAATCTGCCTGCTGGTCCAGGAGACCTGGGTTCAATCCCAGCATCAGAAAGATCCCCTGGAGAAGGGAATTGCCACCCAGTCAATATTTTTGCCTGGAGAATTCCATGGACAGAGGAGCCTGGTGGGTTACAGTCCATGGAACAGGAAAGCGTAGGACATGACTGAACGACTAACACTCTCACTTTCTTATACTTTTGGCTCCTCTAAAAGCATCTTTCAGCAAAACTGGCATCCTTCCCCTCTCAGCCAGACTTTAAAGAATAAGGCTGGCGTGTGTATGGCAGGGCAAATGCATGGGGACCTGAGCTCAGAGAGTGTGAGGCCACCTGCTCTATGTCTGGGAGAAGCACAGGCTTCCTTGGGGGTTGATTGTGCAGCAGTGTTTAGTGGTGGACAGAACAGGGTGGATTCAGAGACCACCTGGCATCTTCCCGGGTTTTCTAAACCAGCCTCGGGAGAGAGCTCCCTGGGGGGCACCCTGGGGTCCAGGAGCTGCCAGGAGTGTCTTCCTTCCTCCCTTCCTCTCTGGGGGTGCTGAGATTTCTCTGGCGTCTCCAAGTCCCCTAGGGCATTTGGTTGATTCCTGGGGACCTTGTACCTGTGTGCTCTCCATGCCGAGTCTCAGGAGTAGGACCAGGCTGTGCCCCTGCACGGATTGGCTCTTGGGGCTGAGCCCTGGCTAGTGACCAGCTTGGAGCCTCTGGATTTGGCACAGGCTTCCCAGTGTCACTGGAGGCAGGAGCCCTGGGACGGGGCCTTGGAGGGGCTTCCTGGGGCTGAGCTTCTCTGTGAGAATCCCTGGAGCCCTCAGGCCAGGGTCTTCCCTGAGTCCTGCAGGGTCTTCCTCAGGGTCATGGTCACGGGGAGGGGCCCAGGGGGCTGGACTGAGAGTGCTCTCCCTCTGCTGAGTGCCTCATCAGACCATCTTCTCTCTACACAGTGTCTGCAGGGCCTGGCTTCCTGGAAAACATTTCTGACCCTTTGGAGTTTGTCTCCACAGTGTGTGCCCTGCACTGAATGTTCAAACCCTGACACGGGACACAATGCAGAGGGGTATGGAGGCGCCATCCGGGTTGGTCAGTCCTGCAAGTGTGAACAGAATTCACCCCGACCCATAGCTCACTTGGTAAAGAATTGGCCTGCAATGCAGGTGACCCCGGTTCAATTCCTGGATCAGAAAGATCTGCTGGAGAAGGGATAGGCTACCCACTCCAGTATTCTTGGGCTTCCCTGGGGGCTCAGCTGGTAAAGAATCTGCCTACAATGTGGGAGACCTGAGTTTGATTCCTGGGGTGGGAAGATCCGCTGGAGAAGTAAAAGGCTACCCACTCCAGTATTCTGGTCTGGAGAATTCCATGGGAGTCACAAAGAGTCGGACACAACTGAGCAACTTTCACTTTCACTTTCCCACCCAATACGCCAAGGTCAGGGAGGAAGCACTCACGGTGTACGTGGAGGTGTCCAGTTTGTCCTTCTACCTGTAAATCGTCCTTTGTAATGAGCAGCATGTAGGATCCTGTGTCTTTCTGGGTGACGCTCTGGATCAGCAGGGTTCCGTTGGGGTAAAGTGTCTCCCGTCCGCTGTGTGCAGGCCCTTTTGTAGGTGCATTAGTGCCTACCCTATATGATGCGATTAGCTGGTTGTTGTCTACCCTGTCTCCTCTGTGCCAGGCATAGCCTAGAGGATTCTTTGTCACATTGTGGGCAAGTAGAAGAACATCCGACCCTTCTGCAGCAAGGGGGGGCACCGTTTCAATAGTGAGCTGGGCAGTGGTGGGCCGGGTCCAGAAAGTTGAGAGTGAGACTAGGAGGGAAGAGAGAGAAACCAGTTAATATTGTGACCTGTGTGAGGGATGGGAAAACGGTGCCCTGGGTCCCGAGCAGGTCTCTTCATCCCTCAGCCTTAGTGTGTGAGTGTATGTGTGTGCATGTGTGTGTATGCATGTATGTGTGTGTGTGGTTCAAGGTCAGCAGCATGACCCCTATCACTTCAGCCCCTCTGGGTCATTTTTTCCTGTTTCCCCAGCTGTCTGCCTGGCTCACTCCCTTGGTGCCCTCACACGCCTGCTCACACTCAGGGCCTTTTGGGAGATGCCCCTCCCCCTGACTAGCTGCTGTAAAGACCCTCCGTGCTGGCTTGCTGACCCTTCCCTGCTCCCTTTCCTGCGTGATGCCTGTAGCACCTGCCAGCACACTCTTGATCTCTGCTTGTCTGTCTTCCTCCCCACAGGGTGTGGGCTCCGTGAGGGCAGGGGCTTGTCTGATCCTGGTTATAACCCAGGGCCTGGACCAGGTCTAGATACTAATTCCTGGAGGTGGAGGAAGGAGAGGTCCCAGGAATTCCGCAGCCTGGTGTTGCCAGCTTCTAAGGGTGTGGGTATGGACAGTGTTTCTGTCCTGGTTATGGGCTTTTCTGTAGTGACACCCAGATATAAATAATTGTGATTGTCATCAGTTTTCAACAATTACTGCTCAGTGAAGAACAACTCAAAACCTACAGCAGTTGAGTCTTCCCGCCCCTCACCAGCTCTAGCTCATGGAGAGTCTCCTGTGGCTGAGCCCCCCACCCTCCCCTGCTTCACTGGCCTCTGCCCTCAGGTCTGAACAGAAGCCCTCTGTCCCCTCTCAGAGCCCTGTCTCCCCCAGAGACCAGCCAGCCTCTTGTTCTCCAGTCTCTGCCCACTCCCTGAAAATCGTCCCCTCTCACCTGCCAGGAGGAGCCTGTTCCAGGGGACATGCCTCCTGCTTGCAGGGCCTGACGGGGGCTCCATGGTGCCTGCTGTCTGCTGTGTCCCTCTCTCTGTGAGGAGAACTTCTGGTCCAGAAACGCTCAGAAGAACTGCACTCCTTGTGTGAGCTCTGCTGTTCTTCCCACTGTGAGCTGGGCCTCCTCTGGGGGCAGGAGTATTTCGCTGGGTCACGTGGCCCTGGGGGCGGGGTCTCTGCCCAGGCCCCGCCCTCTCCCTCCCCTCTATTCCTTCCCTCCCTAGTGGCCTCCCTCCCCTTCCCTCTGTGTATTTCTATTCCCTGAACTCGGCTGAGTCCTCTGCCTTCTAGAGCAGTGATTCTCCATCTATACACACACACACACGCACATACACACACATCTATACACACACATGTACACACATCCCTACACACCCCTACATACCTATGCACACACACCACACACCCCCACACACATACCTACACACACCCCTACACACAGGCACCTCCATATACACACTTGCACACACACACACCCGCTTGCCTGGAAAAGCACAACCTTGGGGTGTCTGGGTCCAGGGTCCCCACTGCTTTGGATCAGATGCACACTCAGCCTCCCTCAGAGCCCTCTGTCATCCGTTTCTGGCTTTTCCCTTCAGAGGAGGAGCCTGGAGGTGGGGGGTGCATGAGGAACTCTCGTCACAGGGACATCATCCTCACAGTGCGTGCGAACTCCTGTGGAGCCTCATGAAGACTGTGAACCCCCAGGTGACACCTTAGAAAAGCTGTTTTAGCAGATCACAGGTCACACGCTCGGCCAGCCTGGCTGAGACCCCAGAACACCGGTTAGGCTGCCCCACCCACCCCAGTGTTGGCCTCTGCTGTGTTTTGGTCTGGGGTCTCTCAGCACCACACACAGACCCAGGGGGTTCCAAATTTTGCTGGTAATTGTTCCTGTGAGACCGAAACCCAGCTGGATGCTCAGAGTCTTCCTGTTGTTGTCAAATATCTCAGAAGATTGTGTTTACTCCCTGCAGGAAGGACACACTGACTCTGGAGGAGAGAAAGGGGTCACATGGGTGATGATGGTAGGGGACCTGACCTCCACCTTAGCCAGCCTGGTGTCTGTTTTCAGGGACAGAGACCAGAACCGGGTGTCAGGAGGAGCTGCAGTTCGCAGGTGAGAAGGGAAAGGCTTCCTGTGTGTCCTGGGAAGAGAGGAACCTGGTGCTGAGGGGTGGGCTGACTGTGGGCTCCCTGGTCCTCGGGTCAAGTTCCGGGAGACTCTCCCTCTCCATGTCTGTTGGCTGAGCCTTGGTTCAGAAACTGTTCAGATCCTCTTTACCATTATACGGGCTCCTCTGTCACCCTGGCTGATTTTTCTGTGGTCACTGTGATCTTTCCCGTGGGTGGTTCCAGGCAGGGATGGGAGCTGGCATGGGTGCCCATGGGCCCCTAGAAGGCTGGGTAGCATAGTGTGGGCATATAGGAGTGGCCCTGAGAGTCTGTTGAGGAGGGGTCCTCTGGGGTCTAACGCCTGATGATCTGAGGTGGAGCTGAGGGAATAATAACAGATATAAGTGCACAGTAATTGTAATGTGCTTGAATTATCCCCAAACCATCTCCACCGCTTTGCATTTGTCTTCCATGAAACCGGTCCCTGGTGCCAAAAAGGTTGGAGACCGCTGTTCAGAGGGAGGGATGGAAATCAGGCTCCTTGCCCACCTCCTTAGGCAAAGCAGAGTTCACCTGTTAATTTCCTGTGTGTTGTCTGGGTGGCCCAATGTTGCCGCCTGGAGGTCATGAGCAGAGCTGGGGACAATGTAATGGGCTGCACAGGGGTGCAAAGGCCAAAGGGTGTGAGCTGGCTCTGCACCCTGGGCAGAGGTGGCACTGACCTCCAGATTGAGGGGCAGTCATCTGGGGTCCAGGTCACTGTGGGTCCCCAGGCTTCCTGACTCCATCCCAGTGCAGGTTGAGCCGAGGGAGAGAATGAGGGTTATCCAGTAGCAGGAGAACCATCCATCCAGGCGGATGTGTGGTCAGGAGGAGCTCTCAGTCCTTGGGTTTCAAAGGAAGGGCTGTGGGGGGTCTCTGGGGCTATGGGGAGAGGGTGGCGGCCTGTGGGCTGGACCCAGAAGGCCCTGTTCTTGCCCCTCTCACAGCACTGTGGCTGCCCTCAAGTCGTCTGTGTCCCATCAGTGGTCTCCCCACAGGGCCAGGACCTGGGCAGCTCCACCTGGAGACTGTCACACAGGCTTCCCTGTCAGGGGATGGGAGACCCCATGGGACCCCAGCCCCTCTGAGATGGGGCAACTGCAGAAGCTGGGCTCCCCTCTTCCACCCTGCTCCGGAAGTTCCCCAACTTCCCCCAGATGCCTGGGGAGGCTAGGATGTCTCCAGGGACCAGACCCAGGTGTCGCCACAGATCAGGGACCTTGGGATAAGGAGCTGCTCCCTGATTCCCGTGAGTTCACGCTGGGGCTCCCCCCTCCCCAGGGTGAATCCCTTGGGATGGAGGATCGGGAGTCTGAGCCAGGTCAGGTCTCCATGAGAAGGGGAAGGACTCAGACTGTTGGCTCTGGCCCTCCAGGGAGACTACAAGATTCTCCCGAATAGAGACAGGAGCGGGTGTGACTATCTAGTGAGCAGAGGTCTGATTCCTCACAGTTGAGAGGCCCCTGTCCTCACTCCTGACTCCAGGATGAATAAAGTCCCGTCCTGGAGCAGCTGTGGGCACTTACACGTCTCCTCCCACTCTGATGCCAGGGCTCTTGTGTCCATAAGGAATATTCTCTGACCCCTCGGTGTCACACTGGGTGTGGGGGGGTGGGTCTGGCATCTGTTATGTAGCTTCCTTTATCTATTTAAAGAGTATTTATTGAGCATGTGTGACATGTCAGCCCTGGGCTGAGTCCTGGACTTCAGAGAATAGGATAGACTTAGGTCTTGGGTGAATACACTTGACTTGTGATGGGAGGGTGGACACTCAGAGAAAACCCTGGAATTAATATGCTAATTATAATGGAGGGAAGGACCATGAAGGGGAAGCTCTTGTACATCCAGTCTGTAATGGGGTCTCAGCTGGACTGGGGTCATAGAAGGCATCCCTGGGGAGCAGATGGCTAATAGATTTGGACAGTCCGATGGACTTTTAAGGTAGGTTTGGGCAGATAGGGAAGGGGAGGGAGGGTGCCCCTGGCAACACAATGGTTGGCACTTGCCTACAGGAGCAACAGTAAAGAGGTTATCCTGGCTGAAGCTTTGAATTTGCTACTGAACTTGGAGGCTCAATGGATGAGCAGAGGTGTTATATGTGTGTCTGTCCCCGGTGTAGATATGAGAAGGCCTGAGGTCTGGGTTGGTACGTGGGTGTTGTGGCCCACTTAGTGTCTGCTTTAACTGGTACCACTCTGCCTAGAGGATTAGAATGGATCTGGGCGAAGTGGTTAGCATTGTGAGGCGGTCACTTATGCCCACTGACCCCAGGGAGAGAGGGGAGGGATGAAGGTGCCCCTACACACCTATGGCTCAGCTGTGTGAAGCTGCAGGTGTCTCTCCTGGTGACTCTTGAGAAACCTGCCTCTGGGACAGGTGTCACAGCCATAGTGGGTATCATTCTTCTGAGGCTGAATGAAGGGGGTCCTGGTGTCCAGGGACCCAGAGCCAAGGCCCTGGTGAAGGGAGGTGTTGGATGGGGCTGAGTGGGTTCACACGGTCAGAGTGTGAAAGATTACGGAGGGATAGATCCTCGTCTCCTCTTGACTGGAACCCTGTCTGTGTCCGGGAGAGAAAATGGGGTTGAGCCAGGGCAGAGAGAGGGTGAGCACAGCAGGGCACAGAGGACCTAGGTGACTGCTCAGTTGTGAGATGTGAGAGGAAATCTGTCCCTGTGAAAGACAGGGGAGGCCCCTGGTACCCAGGTGACTATTATACTGGGTACTTGAGTGTTTTGAATGACCATTAGGGATGCTGGATGGATTAGACCTGAGCACCTGGGAAGTATACGGCTGGGTTTGAGTTGTCAGAGTTACCCTTGTCAATGGGACCTTAGTGGGGAAGAGGAAGTTGGGAGTGACTGTGGGAGCCCTAGTTCCTTCTCTTCCCTGGGGTTCACAGGCAGATGGAGACACCCTCAGGTGATGGCTTCTACCCTGGAGACTGGTCTTCAGGCCCTACTTGTCCTTCAGCAGGACCTTTGCTCTGTTGGAAGCATGGAGAGATGGCAAAGGCTCTGACACTAGGCTTGGGGCTCAGACAGGAGGAGCTGGGAGGGTAGCCCAGGCATTCTTCTCAGTCTTGCTCCCTGGGGGAGGGGCCGCATCTGGGGTTTGGGTGACAATAGGCTGTGCTCAGGAGCCCTCCAGGCTGGGTAACTGCTGTCTCCTAGGTCAGGCATTGGGGGTCAGGACTTAAATCATGAAACATTCCCTCCAAGTTGAAGACAAGACAATTATCTGACTCTCAGAGTCAGGGAGATACTCTGCGAGGATAGTTCCGAGCCTCCTTGAGGACACCCTCCATGTGTAGGAATCATTCACCTGGAAGTTGTCATGGGTGTAGCTACAACTAATACACAGAGAGAAGTGCTCCCGATGGATAAACTAGAGCAAACTGGGTTATCCCTGAACACATTCTACTGTGTTCATTGTTCTCATAGAACAGAAATGGGCAGGATATCCAGGTGCCCCTTCTCATTGAGCCCTTCTTGCTGAAGCCCGGGGCTGAGCACAGCAGAGACACTGTCCATGGTGCTGATGAACACAGGCTACCTACTGACTTGGGAGTTGTGGTCTTTGAGTCACATCTGCTTTCTTTTCATTCTGAAAAATCGAGCATTGCTAGAAAGGAAGAGGCTTCCCTGGTGGCTCAGACAGTAAAGAATCTGCTTGCAATGCAGAAGATGCGTGTTTGGTGAACCTCTGAAGAAGGGAATGGTTACCCACTGCAGTATTCTTGCCTGGAGAATGCTATGGACAGACGTGCCTGGTGTGTTACAGTCCATGGGGTCGCAAAGAGTTGGACATGACTGAACAAATTTCACTTCACAGGAAATAACAGGTGGAGAGAGCTGCAGGGAGTGTGGACTTGGCCTCGATCTCCATAGCTCAGGGCCAGTGATGGTACTGTGGACGTCATGGCAGGACTTGACCCCACATCAGGATGACAAAGTCCAAGATGCCCAGAGCAGATTGCAGTGTGGGAAGATGATGATCACAGCCCTGAGAGGACTGGTAGGCAGAGCAAAGACTGCTGAGGGATGTGCACAGCCTCATGCTAAAAACCCAAGAATATGCCCCGTGCTTAAGGAAACCTACAGATGAAATTCCAATCATGTGACTGGGTGATTATTTTGGGGTATATGAGAGATATGGTGGGGGTGACTGGGAGATTATGGTGGGGAATGTGTTTGGCTGAGCCCAATACATTCACAATGTTCCTTACAAATGAAAGAGGAAGGCAGGAGAGGCAGAGCCAGAGGAATTGGGATGATGGAAGCAGAGCATGGGGAGCTTCAAGATGCTCCACTGCTGGCTTTGAAGATGGAGGAAGGGGCCACGAACCCAGGAAAGTAGGCCACCTCTCACAGCTTGGAAAGGCGAGGAAATGAACTGTCTGTAGAATCCAGAAAGAACAGGGTCATATTAACACCTTGATTTGGGTAGATTTGTGCCACTGAATTTATGTTTATTTGTTACAGCACAGTTAGGAACAAGAGGTGTCACCTTGTCTCATCTAAGACTGTGTGCCTGGGGGATAAGGAGTAATTTAGACTTAAATCATGATCGGAAGCTTTACAGGTGGTTTCTCTTACCTCTCATCTCATCTCAGCACAAATGACACTTGCCACTGCAGAGCATGCTTGCCAACTGTGGGCTCTGTGCCCTAGTGCACACACCTGCTGTATTTTTGTGAGTGTGGGCACCTGATCCGAGCGGACCTATATGAGAACAGCACCTATCGCAGGGACCTCAGGGAGAGACTGAGAACTGCTAGCCCAGGTGTGTGGTGGGGGCTGCAGGTGAGATCCGGGTAGGAAAGGCCCTTGGACACTTTGAGGAGGAGACAGGTGGGCCCTTTGACGTGGCAGCCAGGTTGAGTTTTCGGTAGAGCCTGCAACTCTGCCCTGAGGCTCATGTGTGTGTGTGTGTGTGTGTGTGTGTGTGTGTGTGTGTGTGTGGTGGCGGGAGACTCACAATCACGTTGGAGAGCAAAGTGGAAACCAGCGGGAAGTGGACAGAGGGCACAGGAAATTTCTGTGAGAACCTTGCTCAGAGCATGACTTCTGGGTCCCTCTTACTTTGGTGACTCTGATTGCTCCTCTGTGTTCCCCCAGAGGGAACGATGTCCTCAGGGCTTAGGCCCTTAGGGACACAACAGAAACCCACAGAGAGAGTAGGCATTCTGGATCTTGGATTTGGGGACAGATAAATGTTCCTGTCCCATCACTGATGCAGTGGACATGATTTGGAGCAAACTCTGGGAGATATTGAGGGACAGGGAAGCTTGGCATGCTGCAGTCCATGCGGTCCCAAGGAGTCAGACATGACTTAGCTACTGAACAACAAACATTCATTTGAGGTAGCCAGCAGTTGGGGCCGGCAGGGCCTGGTGAGGAGAACCAGAGGGTTTAGGATGCCAAGAGGCTGCAAAGGGGCCTCACCCATAATATTTATCTCACCCATGACTTGTTCTTCCTTCCTGACTCGTGTGCTAGAGGCTCTCAAAGGATCCTATATTCTGTGCTCCAGAGACTCAGTTACAAGCAATCAAACACTGAGAGGTGTCCATGACTCCAGGGTAGTGTGAGGACAGCCGATTGCCCATGTGGCTGGGCAGGGGTCTTGTGACCCTCCTTTCCTGTTAGTATGGTCCCCTCCCCCACCAGCCTCACATTCTTCCCTGTGCTTTCCCCCAGCGACTAGATGGGGAGGTCAAGTAACTTAGAGTTCATACTTTCCCTGCGGGACCCAGGAGAGAATGGAGCAGAGATTCAGGTGAATTACTGGCTGGACAAGACCCAAGTGCAGTATATTTTGCAAAGCAAGGGGAAAGTGAAAGTCGCTCAGTCGTGTCCGACTCTTTGGGACCCCATGGACTGTATAGTCCATGGAATTCTCCAGGCCAGAATACTGGAGGGGGTAGCCTTTCTGTTCTCCAAGGGATCTTCCTAACCATGGGATGGAACCTGGGGACCACCCAAGATCTGAATAAAGAGCACTTTCCCCTTGTGGCTCAGCTGGTAAAGAATCCACCTACAATGCAATGCAAGGGGGAAGTGCTCTTTATTTACCAGCTGAGCCACAAGGGGGAAGTGCTCTTTATTCAGATCTTGGGTGGTCCACAATGGATGGGTCACAAGCCCAGTCACTTGCCTTGATGGCCTTCCTCCCTCCAACTGTGGGAATGGTAGTCTGAGTTCTGGTCCATCTAGGGTTCAGGGCAGCCTATCAGGGTCTCCAGGAATCCAGGAGGGACCCAGACACTGGACCCAGATTCCCAAATACTCTCAGGGCTGAGAGCTGGTTCTCTGCCTCCGGCTCTTCCTCTTGACCTCACTTGGGTCTTGGGCCTCAGATAAGCTCTTTCCCACAGTCCATAACCATATGTGTCTGGAGGAACTAAGGACCCACATCTGCTTTGTGGTTGAGCCCACAGTAAATGTTTGTGTCAGGGCATAGTAATTCCTGCAAAAGAAAACCGATGCCTCAGAGCTCATATAACCTTCTCAGATGTTGTATCAGGGACTTCCTGGCCCCAGGTCTTCCAGGGTTGCTCTGTGGGGGGCCTGTTTGTATCAGAGGTTTTTGGTCCAGACCCATCTCCTCTTCTTCCCATTTTCCATCTTTCCTCCTATTTCTTGAACCTCCAAACACAGCCAGGCATAAAGGGGGCATTTCCTCGGCCCCTTGGGCTTATGAGACCAGAACTTGGATCCCCACACTCACTGGTACATGGGAACTGGTGGCCTGGCATCAGGTAGGGAGGCCTGGGGCATGGGAGAGAGTGGGCATCAGTGGAGAGGGAAGGAGAGTCATTTCTCCCAAGCATTCATCTCCAAGCCTGAAACCCCTGCCCCAAATCCTATCTGAGCTGTGTATCCCACCCTTATTAGCCTGGCTCCCCTGACTGATAATCCAGGGCTCATCTGGTTCCTTCTGGACTCCAAGGTTCTCTTGAGGCTAAGTGAGGGGACCAGGGCAGCCTCAGGATAAGGTGGTGGGTGGTCATGTCCCTGAAACGCATCCAGGTCCTGGCATGGTGCGAATTGCCATGTCTTAACAACTCTTATTGAGCTTCCCTGTTGGCTCAGAGGTAAAGAATCTGCCTGCAGTGTGGGAGAACCAGGTTCATTCCCTGGGTCAGGAAGATCCCCTGCAGAAGGCAATGACAACCCACTCCAGTATTCTTGCCTGGAAAATTCCATGGACAGAAGAGCCTGGAGGGCTACAGTCCATTGGGTTGCACAGAGTTGGAGACGACTGAATGACTTTCACTTTCAACTACCCTCAAGTGAAGGGTGTCTGCGCAGTGCATCAGGGGTGGACAGTCCCCCTGCCCTGAGCCTGTGAAGCTGGAACCCTGGGGAGAAGAGACAAGGAAGGGATGTACTTACCTGGGAGACAGAGCTGCCAGAGGGACCACGTCCTGGGAGCAGAGTCAGGAGTTAGCACCAGGAGTGCGAGGAGGCTTAGCCATTTCCTAGGAGAGGCTGAGAGTCCACCTTCTGGAGAACCATGGGAGAAAGATCCCCACCAAGGGAGAGGCACTCTGGCGATTTCCATTGAGGGCGAGGGAGCCTCCCAGGATTATAACCCACAGGACAAGCAGACTAGCCAGTCGGGGTCTCCTGTGCTGAAGCCCCAGAGAAAGGGCCAGAGACCCTGGGGGTGGCAGGTAGGAACAGACATGGCAGGGCCTGACCGGGGCTCCCCGCTGTCCTGGGCTGAACAGACACTCACCTGAGGTGGAGGCTGGGGGCCAGTTCCCTCTGTTGTGGTACAAGCAACCGGGGTTACGGGAAAAACAAACAAACAAACAAACAAAGAAACAGGCATATTTGTGAGGAGTGTAGAGGGAGGTCAAGGCTTTGGTGTCAGAACATGGGACAGGAGGATCCCGACGTCCAAGCAGAGGCTGGACACCTCCTTTCTCCAGCAAGGCTGCTTAGGAGGGGAGGGCCCAGCAGGGAAGCTGAGGAAAGTCCTTAAGAAGCCGTATCTGCCCTGAGTCCAGAGGGGCAGGACAATAGGCTAATAGGGTTCAGGAGAAAGTGGCCACGGAAGGGACAAAGGTGCTGAGAAAGGCATCCATCCATCCAAGGACTTGTCTGAGTGGATGCACATTAGGGCCAGTGCATAGGGAGGAAAGGGGAGCCAGTGACTCTGGGATCCCACTGAGAGCAGTGTCGCTGCTGTGGCCACCCGCCCTCACCCAGGAGCTGCTGAAATGTGACAGTGGCCTTGTCCTCTGTCTCCATCTACCTGGACCTTAAGTGTAAAGACATCCCACCACCTGCTGACCTGGCACATTTTTCTGTCTCATGTTCCGGGGCTGTTGTTAACGCATCTGCCAGTTGGGGGCATTTGACCCCATGTGGCTGTTACAGACTTCCACTCTCTGGCCAAGCGTGACCTTGGTCAAGATGCCCCTCAGATCCTGGCCCTGTGACTGCCCCTCATAGAGTAGTGGGATTTAAATATACAGGAAGAGATACCTTTTTCTGAGTACTTACTACCTGCCAGCCTACATATAGGGAACTAGGGTAACACTCAGGTGGCGGAGGGGTCTTAATTCTGTTAACTGATAGATGAGGCTTCCCTGGTGGCTCAGAGGTAAAGACTGCCTGCCAATGCAGGAGATGTGGGTTCAATCCCTGAGTCAGGAAGATTCCCTGGGGAAGGAAATGGCAACCCACTCCAGTATCCTTGCCTGGGAAATTCCATGGACAGAGGAGTCCATGGAATGGCAAAAGAGATGGATACAACTTTGTGACTAAATAACAAAATAAATGAGGACAGTGTTAAGGAAGCTGCCACAGGTCAATACCTGGTGAGGCAGGAACTGAAGGACGAGAGAGAATATCCGTGGGGAAGTGGGGAGGTCCTGGAGATCCAGGCCGGAAATTGGAGGATGGGGTGTCCTTCCTCTAGGACTAGGGTCAACCTGGGAGCGGGGGCAGCATCTGGGAATGCCACTGTACCTGTGAAGGAAAGTGAAACACCCCAGGACAGCCAGCGGCGTCAGCACAAGCAGGACCCCAATCACGATGCCAGTAATGGCCCCCACACTGAGTGCTCGGGTGTTTTCTTTCCCCGAAAGCAGAAGCGAAAGAGAGAGGGGAAATGGGGACTGAGTTCACTGGAGGGAATACCAAGAGGGGTCTTACAGGAGAGGTCCTGGTTAGGAGAAAGGAAATGCTCTGAGGTCTGTGTGGTTGCATGTTTTGTCATCACAGTGTCCTCCTGACTCTCCCACTGCACGTGGTTGCATCATTTCACTCTTTATCAAATTTGAAACCTTGGACTTGCTCTCTCTATTCTCTCACTGTAGCTAGTTCCATGTCCTGTTCATTTTCCTTTGAAGGACTCTCTTCATCTCACATTATGCCCCCTCCCTCTGATTTTTTCTTTCCATCACTATTGTCGATCTTAGAGGGCAGGTCCTCTCTAGTCCACTCAACACTGATTAGTAGTAATCATATTAGCCAACTGTTTCTAGGTCTTCCTGTGTGACCAGCACAGTGGGAAATCCTTTACACCCATCTGTTTGGATCTTCCCACCTCCATGAGGGAGGGGTTGTGAGCCCCACTGTACATAAATCCGAGACATATAGTAGTTCAATAACTCAACGGAAGTCATAGAACTAGGGCTGGATGAAACAAAATGTAATCAAGTTGTCTGACTTTACAGCCCAAAACCACAATGACAAAAAACAAGATATCACCTGTTAAAACATTTCTCACATGCTGACTCTGTGTAGGTACCCGGGAAAGGATTTTAATCTCATCATCTTTTCTAGTGAGCATCCTCACAACATCCCTAAGATCCAGCTGTTCTCCAGTTTTAGAGGTGAGGAAACTGAAGCACAAGATCCAGTGTTGCTCACAGTCTAACAGCTCACACAAATAATAACCAAACCATGACAAGAATAGCTGAGTCTTGCATAATTAATTGGACACATTCTTCTACAGGCTCTGAAAGGAGACTACCCATACCCTCATTATTTGCATTCATTACACACCAACTTCCAGTGCAATTACAAGGGAAGATGCAAAAGTGTTGAGGGTCATTCACAGTGCTCATCTGGGGAGCTGGGGTCACAACTGCAGATTCTGACTGGGGGGACACCTCACGCTGATGGGATCCTGCATCCCCCATCCTGACACTGTTGTTTGTCTCGGACCTGCATCACCTTCTCAGTGAGCCATAAACTCTGCTCATTGATTCACGGACCATTGGATGTTTGTCCCCATATCACTTGGCCTGTTTGCACCCAGCTTGGAATGTGCAGGGGGATTCTAGGAGGGAGGAATTGACTACTGAAGAACACGACTTTGTCTGTGGTTCCTGATCATTTAGAGAGGGAAGAGTGTACATCAAACTTGAGGACAAGTTCAGCTCCTTGATTGATGCCATCTTAGTGCTCCTTGGGATGAGCCTTCCTTCTCAGGGTCCAAAACTAGCCTCCTCTCTCTCTTGTGTTTTTCTACTCCTAGTGTGCTTGTCTGAGATTGACCCGGCTAGCTTTATAATCAGTGTTCATGTCTAAAGCACTGGAGTTCTTAGTGTGGGAGGATGGCTGTATCCATACTGGAGAGGTCTGAAAAGAATCTTCTTCTCAAGAACATGTTCTTTCTTACTGTTAAATTATTTATCCATGGTTGAAGAGAATCTGGAGCTGAAATATAAGAACTGAGAGCAATAACTTACAAGAGTGATTCATCTGCACATTTGAGCAGGTAGAAGAAAGAATCAGTGAACATGAAGATAGAAAAAAAATTATTCAGACTGGGGATTAGAAAGGAAAAAAATGAGGAATAGTGAAACCAGGCAAAGTATTGTGCAGAACTCCATCAAGCGGACAAACATATGCACTATGGCAGTTCCTGAAGGAGAAGAGAAAAAAAAGCAATGAAAAAAAATATAAAAAATTAAGGCTTAAAACTTCCTGAACTAGATGAGAGATTACATATCAAAGGTGGTTCAGATCAGTTCAGTTCATTTGCTGTCGTGTCCAACTCTTTGCGACCCCATGAATCAAAGCATGCCAGGCCTCCCTGTCCATCACCAACTCCCGGAGTTCCCCCAAACTCATGTGCATTGAGTCGGTGATGCCATCCAGCCATCTCATCCTCCGTCGTCCCCTTATCCTCCTGCCCCCAGTCCTTCCCAGCATCAGGGTCTTTTCCAGTGAGTCAGCTCTTCACATGAGGTGGCCAAAGTACTGTAGTTTCAGCCTCAGCATCAGTCCTTCCAATGAACACCCAGGACTGGTCTCCTTTAGGACGGACTGGTTGGATCTCCTTGCAGTCCAAGGGACTCGTAAGAGTCTTCTCCAACACCACAGTTCAAAAGCATCAATTCTTTGGCGCTCAGCTTTCTTCACAGTCTAAGGGTGGTTAAGGAACTCCAAAAAAGGATCTTTCAAGATCTAGGTGTTCTGACACAATACAGTCAAATCACTGAAAGACCGAGGGAAAGAGGGATGATTAAAGCAGCAAGAGAGAAGTGACTTATCATGTACAGTGGATCTTCAATAAGGTGAAAATCAAATTCCACATCAGAGAAAAGGGGCCAGAAGGTATTGGGACCACTGATTTAAGTCCTAAAAGGAAGATTGTCAACCAGGAAAGCAATGTACTTAAAAAGTGTCCTTCAATGAAGCTCAAATTAGGACTTTTCCAGATAAACAATAGTCAAGGGAGTTAATTCCTTGGACACAAGCCATATATGAAATGTAAAAGGAATCCTTTTAGATGATGGAACAAACATTGAACAGTAACTCAAAGTCATTGGAATATATAAAGAACAGTAGTCAAAGTGACACAACATTTAAGCCAGTATTATTGTCTTTTTTGTAATCACTTGTTTTTCACTTCAAAGGTATTTCATGAAACAATATTTATAAAACTATATAATGGACGTACATTGTATAATGATGGCTGAAACCTATGACAATAAGTGTGTAGAATGGGGGGAATGGAGATGTATACTGCACATTGTATTACACGTTATAGAATCTAATTGGCATTTCAACTCAATAGATACATGTTTAAGATATTAATTGTCATCTTCAAGTTAGCCAGTAAGGAAAGAACTGAAATACACTGGACAGGGAAAGAACAGAATCAATATGACACTTAAGAAAGGAAATCACTTAACTACCAAAGAGGAAGAAATAGAGGAATTAATGAATAAAGCATGTAGGACATATACCAAGTAGCGAGATGGCAGAAGCTCTTTCCTATCAGGACGTATTTGACTCATAGATAGCCTCAACCTTCAAATTAAAGGCAGAGGTTGACAGAATGGATTAAAATTATGACCCTTCTCTATACTCTCTTCAAGGGACTCACATTAGATACAAAGACATAGAAGGTTGAAGTAAGGTTGGAAAAAGATACTCTATGCAAATAGTAATAAAAAAGAGAATTGTGGTGGCTGTATGAGTGTCTGATATAATAACCTCTAAATCTAAAAAGCCTACAAGAGACAAAGTAGGACTTTGCATATCAAGAAAAGTTTCCATTCACCAAGGAAATCAAACAGTTATAAGCATCATGCACCTAACAACTCCAGAATTGTGAATCAAAATGGACAGCGTCGAGGGAAGAAATAGCTCGGTCATAACAGCGACACTACAACACCCCACTTTCAATAATGGACACAGCAGTCAGAGAGATTTCAGTGATAACTAGAGACAGTGAGAGCACTGTAAACCAGAGACCTAACAGACAGCACACAATCATAGGAGTTTATGTTGCACAAATTGCAGTCCTCAAGGCCCCCGTCTCTCACCACACGTGACCACCGCCCATCCTGTGAGGAAACGGTGTCACTTCCACTGTAGAGACGATGGTGCAACTAAGAAAGACAAGTGGAGGAACCTGGAGTTGAGTGTGACAGCAAGCCTGTAATCACAACAGTGCGAACTAACACACCGAACACTTGAAAGTGAAAAAGTGAAAGTCGCTCAGTCCTGTTGGACTCTTTGAGACCACATGGACTATACAGTCCATGGAATCCTCCCAGCCTGAATGCTGGAGTGGGTAGCCTTTCCCTTCTCCAGGGGATCTTCCCAACTGAGGGACTGAACCCAGGTCTCCCACACTGCAGGCAGATTCTTTATCAGCTGAGCCCCCAGGGAAGCCCTACTTCCTGAATACACATCTGCTGTGTGATTTCCACTTCCATTGGAAAGCCTATTACAAAACTTTATAAAAGTGCATACAGACAGCACTGTACACATAAGAAAAAGGTAGATTTAGACTTTAATACCTTACTGGGGCTTCCCAGGTAGAACTAGTGGTGAAGAACTTGCCTGCCACTGCAGGAGACGTAAGAGATACAGATCCAGCCCCTGGGTGGGGAGGAAACCCTGGAGGAGGGCACGGCAACCCCTGCAGTGGAAGGTGGAGTCTTAACCACTGGACTGCCCAGGAAGTCCCAGGTACTGATTTTAGTGCTGCTTCCAGCGGTCTTGGCAACGAGGCTTCACAGCAGAGGGCCAGGAGAAATCAGGGGATGAGGAGGGCAGAGACAGCACACGTTCCAATTGCTTGAAGTGAAGGAAATGAGATGATAGGCTAATCGCTGGTGGAATTAATAAAAGAAGGTTATCCAGATTAAAATGGGCTTCCCTGGAGGCTTAGACGATAATGCAGGAGACATGGGTTCAGACCCTGAGCTGGAAAGATCCCCTGGAGAAGGGAATGGCAACCCACCCCAGGATTCTTGCTTGGGAAATCCAATGGACAGAGGAGCCTAGCGGGCTACAGTCTGTGGTGTTTCAGTCAGACAGGATTGAACAACTAACACAGGAGGTAATGATGGTTAGCCTACGGGGGTCACTTATTCTGGAGTTGCCCCCGCTGGAGACCTCACACTGATAATTCCTGGTGTCCCCTCTGCTGACCCAGTCTAGGGTGAGGGTGCTGTTGTCGGGGGTGAGGGTCATCCCCTCTGTCATCTTCTCTGGCCTTTGAAGAGCCAGCGTATGGAGACCCCAGCCTCATCTGTGAGGCAGGTCAAGACCACGGGACCCTCATGTTCTGTGACTGTGGTGTTGCTGGTTTGGAGGGAGGGCTGTGCCACTGGGGCTGTGGAGAGACAGAGGAGATAAATGACTGAGAGTGAGTCAGGGCCTGGGCCATGCTCTCTCCTCAATCTTGGGGCCCAGTGACCTCTGTAAAGGTGACTCTAAGGAAGGCCCTGGGTCTTTGCTCAGGTGACAGTGGGAAAGAGATGACTTCACATCTCCTCTGACCCCCAGATCACACCAGGGGGACCCTTGCCTGGTTGCTGGAACAACACTGTAGTATTGGACAGCTTGTGGTATCAGCCCCGGGAACCTCTTCTCAGCCCATGTATCCAGAAACCTCATCATCAGGTGGAAATCTTCTATGATGCTTCCACGTGACCCTATCCAAAGGAATAAATGTTCAGATCAGATCAGTCGCTCAGTCGTGTCCGACTCTTTGAGACCCCATGAACTGCAGCACGCCAGGCCTCCCTATCCATCACCAGCTCTCGGAGGTCACTCAGACTCACATTCATCAAGTCAGTGATGCCATCCAGCCATCTCATCCTCTGTCGTCCCCTTCTCCTCCTGCCCTCAATCCCTCCCAGCATCAGAGTCTTCTCCAATGAGTCAACTCTTCGCATGAGGTGGCCAAAGTACTGGAGTTTCAGCTTCAGCACCATTCCTTCCAATAGCCCCTCTCATTCAGTACATTGTTGTTCAGTTGCTCAGTTATGTCTGTTTGTGACCCACAGGCTGCGGCACACCAGGCTTTCCTGTCCCTCACTATCTCCTAGAGTTTGCTCAAACTCTTGTTCATTGAGTCGGTGATGCCATCCAACCATCTCATCCTCTGTTGCCCTTTTCTCCTCCTGCCCTCAATCTTTCCCAGCATCAGGGTGTTTTCCATGAGTTGGCTCTTCGCATCAGGTGGCCAAAGTACTGGAGCTTCAGCTTCAGTGTCAGTCCTTCCAATGAATGTTCAGGGTTGATTTCCTTTAGGATTGATTCGTTTGATCTCTTGGCTGTCCAAGGGACTCTCAAAAGTCTTCTCCAGCACCACAGTTCAAAAGCATCAATTCTTTGGCATTCAGCCTTCTTTATGGTCAATTCTCACGTCCTTACCTGACTACTGGATAAACCATAACTTTGACTATATGGACCTTCACATATCTGTTTATTTTGGGGAGGCAGGCTTACCAGCCCTCTCCATGTTTTGGGCAGAATAGCTTTATATTATTAAGGAACGTGTTCCCATTTGTGATTGGGAATGAAGATGATCCGGTTAGTTTTCATGATCTTAGGACCATGGGAGATTATAGTTGAATAGTTTCTTAATCTGAAGAAGTCTTTTAATCCTGGCCTGTGGAGTGAATATCATGGTGAAGGAAATCTCTAGACAGAAGTGGTTATGGTTTTAACAAAAGGCTGTAAAAACTAGTCCTTCTATAAACTAGGGGAACTGTCTATGGGACACAGCTTGGTTAATACTTACTTCCAGGATGTTTTAGAAGACCAGAGAAGCCTCGCTCTGTGTCTCTCTCCCTCTTTCTCTCTCCCCCTTCTCTATTTCTCACTCCCTTCTCTGTCTCTGGGCTTCCCTCATATCTCAGTTGGTAAAGAATCCGCCTGCAATGCAGGAGACCTGGGTTCAATCCCTGGGTTGGGAAGATCCCCTGGAGAAGGGAAAGGCTACCGACTCCAGTATCCTGATCTGGAGAATTCCATGGACTATACAGTCCATGGGGTTGCAAAGAGTGGAACACGACTGAGCGACTTTCACTTTCACTTCACTTCTGTCTCCGCCTCTCTCTCCCTCCCACCCCTCCAACCTTCTCTTGAAAGAGAGAAAGAAGATAGGAAAAAAAGAAGAAAGAAAACCAGAGAGATCCCCACCTGAGGCTCAGTCAGAATGCTCTAGGGACCACTTATTAGAGACCCTGATTTTCTGACTGTGGTGCTATCCAGGCCTGTCAGGTAATGTTGGATCTGAGAGTACACGGAATGGCTGGGGATAAAGAGAACCTGGGCGTATTTCTGGGGCTTCGCATTGACAAGCCAAGAATCCTGTGTGGCAGGAGAGGTGAGGTTTTCCTCTGGATGGTAACAGGAGTCTGAGGAGGAAGTGGTGGGGGCAGACGGGCCATCTGAAGCAAAGAGCATAAAGCCACGCATGGTGCAATCAGAGGGAAGGGAAATTCTTGGTCTATCAGGGCCCCAAGGTTCTTCTGAGCTGTTCAGACACACGTCTGAAAAATTTCTCATCATTACCCTTCATGCTCACTCATTGTGACTCTGACATATTCATCTGTTTCTCCCATCATATTCTGGTGATCCTCAGCCCCTCAAGACAGAGCAGCCCCTTCCCTCTCCATCTTGATTTAAGGTGGGCCTGCCTGAACTTGCCTGAAACAGGAAGTCACAGCCAGTCTCGGTGTCCGGGGATGGAAGTCTGTGTGCCTAGGCCTGACAGGGATGGGTATGGCCTGGCCTCTGGCAGCGTGGATTCGGGTGGGCAGCCTGGACCACATAGGAACAGAGCTTACTCACAGAGGACATCCAGGGTGAGTGGGTCACTGTGGCTGACACTCACTGGGTTCCCGGCTTCACACACATAGGGTCCTGTGTCTTTCCTTGTCACAGTGAGTACAGTCAGAATCCTGTGGTCCTCAGACAATTCCAGCCTGGTGCTGCTGGGGAGGCTCTGATTGTTGGTCCACCACATATAGGAGGTGTTCTGAGTCTCAGCTCCACGTTTTAACGCCACAGTGTGTGAACAGAACTCACCCCCCTCCCCAGCACTCCGAGGTCAGAGAGGAAGCACTCACAGTTTACACAGAGATGTCCTATCTGTCTTTCTGTCTCTAAATCATTCTTTGCAATGAGCAGGGTGCAGGATCCTGTGTCTTTCTGGATGATGTTCTGGATCAGCAGGGTTCTGGTGGGGTAAAGTGTCTCCTGACCACTGTGGACAGAGCCTTTGAGAGTTGCATTAGTGTCTACTCTGTATGACGCAATTAGCTGGGTGCTGTCTACCCTTTCTCCTCTGTGCCAGGCAGGCATAGCCTAGAGGCTTCTCTGGCAGATTGTGGGCAAGTAGGAGAACATCCGTCCCTTCTGTGGCAAGGTGGGGCAACAATTTAACAGGGAGATGTCCAGTGGTGGGCGGGGGCCAGAAGTTTAAGAGTGGGACTAGGAGGGAAGAGAGAGAAACCAGTTAATATTCTGACTTGTGTGTTGGGATGGAAAAATGGTGCCCTGAACAGATCTCTTCATCCCTCTGCCTTGGGGGTGTGTGTGTGTGTGTGTGTGTGTGTGTGTGTGTGTGTGTGTGTCCTACTCTTTCAACATCAGAAGCATGACCCCCATCACTTCAGCACCTCTGAGCTTGTTTTTTCCTCTGCTTCCCAGCTGTCCCCTGGTTCACTCCCTCGCTGCCCTCACACGCCTGCTCACACTCAGGGCCTCTTAGGAGATGCCCCTCCCCCCGACCAGCTGCTATTAGAGACCCTCCGCGCTCACTTGCTGACCCTTCCCCGCTCCCTTTCCTGCGTGATGCCTGTAGCACCTGCCAGCACACTCTCGATCTCTCTGCTTGTCTCTCTTCCTCCCCACAGAGCATGGGCTCTGTGAGGGCAGGGGCTTGTCTGATCCTGCTCAAAACCCAGGGCCAGGACCAGGCTCCAGACATTAGTACCTGGGGATGAAGGGGTGAGAGTTCCCAGGAATTCCACAGCCTGGTTTTTATTTGTCAGCTTCTGAGGGTGTGGGTAAGGACAATGTTTACTGTCCTGGTTATGTTATTTTCTGTAGCGAAATGAAGATGTAAATTATTATTATCATCATCAGTTTTTGCCGGGGTCCAGCCCCGGTGGATCCAGGGATTTCGAAGGGGAGACGGCATAGGCGATCAGGAAACAACAGCTTATTAAAATATTAATTAAAGATATAAAGAATAATAGAAATGAGGATAGCTCAGTGAGGAGGAAATTCAGTGATGAAAAGTGGATGAAATAACGATAGCTCAGTGAGAACATTTTGTGGAGAGAGGAGGCTGAATAATTCAGCCAGAAGGTAAGAGAAAGAACAACATGGGGAGACCAAGCTTCGGTGAACAAGGCCCCGCACTTTATTTTTCCATTTTCAAAGTAGTTTTTATCCCTTAAGTGTATGCATAGAGGATAATGGGAGAAGGGGGGTGGAGTCATGCAGGGACAGCAGTCCCTGAGCCAGGCTTTCAAACGCTGCGAAGGAAAAACTTAAAAAAAAAAAACAAAAAAAAAAAAAAAAAAAAAAAACATTCAGATCAGATCAGATCAGATCAGTCGCTCAGTCATGTCCGACTCTTTGTGACCCTATGAACCGCAGCACGCCAGGCCTCCCTGTCCATCACCAGCTCCCGGAGGTCACCCAGACTCAGACCCATCGAGTCAGTGATGCCATCCAGCCATCTCATCCTCTGCCGTCCCCTTCTCCTCCTGCCCTCAATCCCTCTCAGCATCAGAGTCTTCTCCAATGAGTCAACTCTTCGCATGAGGTGGCCAAAATACTGGAGTTTCAGCTTTAGCATCATTCCTTCTAAAGAAATTCCAGGACTGATCTCCTTCAGAATGGACTGGTTGGATCTCCTTGCAGTCCAAGGGACTCTCAAGAGTCTTCTCCAACACCACAGTTCAAAAGCATCAATTCTTCGGCGCTCAGCCTTCTTCACAGTCCAGCTCTCACATCCATACATGACCACAGGAAAGACCATAGCCTTGACTAGGTGAACCTTTGTTGGCAAAGTGATGTCTCTGCTTTTGAATATGCTATCTAGGTTGGTCATAACTTTCCTTCCAAGGAGCAAGCGTCTTTTAATTTCATGGCTGCAGTCACCATCTGCAGTGATTTTGGAGCCCAGAAAAATAGTCTGACACTGTTTCCACTGTTTCCCCACCTATTTCCCATGAAGTGATGGGACCAGATGCCATGATCTTCATTTTCTGAATGTTGAGCTTTAAGCCAACCTTTTCACTCTCCACTTTCACTCTCATCAAGAGGCTTTTTAGTTCCTCTTCACTTTCTGCCATAAGGGTGGTGTCATATGCATATCTGAGGTTATTGATATTTCTCCCAGCAATCTTGATTCCAGCTTGTGTTTCTTCCAGTCCTGCATTTCTCATGATGTACTCTGCATATAAGTTAAATAAACATGGTGACAATATACAGCCTTGACATACTCCTTTTCCTATTTGGAACCAGTCTGTTGTTCCATGTTCAGTTCTAACTGTTGTTTCCTGACCTGCATACAAATTTCTCAAGAGGCAGATCAGGTGGTCTGGTATTCCCATCTCTTTCAGAATTTTCCACAGTTCATTGTGATCCACACAGTCAAAGGCTTTGGCATAGTCAATAAAGCAGAAATAGATGTTTTTCTGGAACTCTCTTTTTTGATGATCCAGTGGATGTTGGCAATTTGATCTCTGGTTCCTCTGCCTTTTCTAAAACCAGCTTGAATATCAGGAAGTTCACGGTTCACATATTGCTGAAGCCTGGCTTGGAGAATTTTGAGCATTACTTACAGACTTAGAAGCCAGCATATTATTTCTTTCTGATTATTTATTTTTGGTTACACAGAGTCTTCGTAGCTGCGCTCAGGCTTTCTCTAGTTGCAGTGAGTGGGGGCTACTCTCTAGATGTGGTGCTTGGCTTGTCATCGGGGTGGTTTCTCTTGTTGCAGAGCATGGGTTCCGTAATTGTGGCCCGTGGGCTTAGTTGCTCCATGGCATGTGGGATCTTCCTCGACTAGGGATTGAACTGGTATCCCCTGCGGCGGAAGGCAGATGCTTCACCACTGAGCCACCAGGGAATCCCCCTGGGTACTGATTTTAGTGCTGCTTCCAGTGGTCTTGGGAGGGAGGCACCACAGCAGAGGGCCAGGAGAAGTCAGGGGATAAGGAGGGGAAACACAGCACACATTCCAATCGCTTAGAAGTGAAGGAGATGAGATGACAGGCTAATTCTTGGTGGAATTGTGGCTCAGAGGGTAAAACATCTGCCTGCAGTGCAGGAGACCTGGGTCCGATCCCTGGGTCAGGAAGATCCCCTGGAGAAGGAAATGGCAACCCATTCCAGTACTCTTGCCTGGAAAATCCCATAGACAGAGAAGCCTGGTAGACTACAGTGCATGGGATTGCAAAGGGTTGGACACGACTGAGCGACTTCACTTCATCCAGGTTAGAACAGCTCCGACTCTCTGAGGGGCAGAAAAAAGGGACAGGGAACAAGGAGGCGGGACGTGCTGTAGAGATGTCTATACATCTGAGCCCTTGGAGACTGTGGGAGTGGACACTGGATCAGGCATGGGATGCACTGGAGCCATCTGCGTGGGCAGTGCGGTGTGTCCCTAGTGAAAAGCCCAGCAGACCTTTTACTCATGAAATCATCTTCTCTCCTTCTCTCCTCAGAGGAGGTCAGGCAGGTCCTTCCAGGCAGGTTGTAGCAGTGACCTGTGGCTCTAGGTGGACGCACTTTGTCAGCAGGTGTGCGCATGAATTTATCGAGCTCTCGGATCCCAGGATCAAATACCTTTGGACTTAGAAACAGGCTCACTGTGCCTCCCTGTTAAGCAATTTCTGTTTCTTCTGCCTGTAAGGAAGGCAATGCAGAAAACAGTACCAACTGTGAGGCAGCATGTTGGTGTCTGATATATAATTTTTATTATAAATCTAGAGCAAATTTTACAAGTCATTCAAAAGTGGACTTAGCCAGGCAAAATTAAATTATGCAGAAGTGTGTGCATGAGGGGAGGTGTACATAGTCTGTATCAGGGTGAGAAAACCCTGAAAGAGTTATCTGAGTACAGAGCGTTCCCAGCCAGTTCCACACAGCAGGAGGTCCATCATGAAGGTGGAATAAAGCCTTTCTCTCAGCAGCTCAAGGAGGCCCCGTCTGTGCAGAAGGCTGGTGGGAAGTAGAAGTGCCTTGGAGAAGGCAATGGCAATCCACTCCAGTACTCTTGCCTGGAAAATCCCACGGACGGAGGAGCCTGGTAGGCTGCAGTCCATGGGGTTGTGACGAGTTGGACACTACTGAGTGACTTCACTTTCACTTTTCACTTTCATGCGTTAGAGAAGGAAATGTCAACCCACTCCAGTGTTCTTGCCTGGAGAATCCCAGGGATAGGGGAGCCTGGTGGGCTGCCATCTATGGGGTCGCACAGAGTTGGACACAACTGAAGCGACTTAGCAGCAGCAGCAGACATGTCTCTCCACCTCCCGTGGACCCCATGGGAGAAGAATTCCAGAGGCTCTTCAAGAAGCCCAGGGCTGAGTCATAATCTGCCCCTGTGTCCTAAGGAGCCTGCGCACCAGTGCAGCTTTCTAGGCCGTAAGCAATGCCAACAAAGCAAGGGGGCATGTTCCCTTTAGGGTGCTCCTGCTTCTCAAGGTCCAAACATCCCACAGCAGAGACCAAGGCATCCTGAGAAGGTGAGCAGGGCAGTCAGACGGAAGAGGAGGGGGTTGATGACTGGCCTGGGACTTCCCAGGTGGTGCTAGTAGTAAAGAACCGGCCTACCAAGGCAGGAGACAGGTTCAATCCCTGGGTGGGGAAGATCCCCTGGTGAAGTGAACGGCAAAACACTCCGGTATTCTTGCCAGGACAATCCCATGGACAGAGGAGCCTGGAGGGCTACAGTCAATGGGGTCGCACAGAGTCGGACATGATTGAGCAACTGAGCAGAATGACTGGCCTAAGGTGCCTAGAAAGGGAGTGGGATCCATTTCTGGGCATGAATGTAGAAAACTGCTGCTTCTTATTTTCTGTGTGGAGCCCCTCACACAGAAGGCTTGGGGAGCTCCTGGCCAGAGGGATGTGCAGGATTTTGGTGGCTTCTTTCCTCTAAAGCAGTCAGACTGGCTTATGCAGCAAGTTAAACAGAACCCCTTTCACATAAACAAGCAGTTACAAAAATTAAAATGGCAGAATGTCTCAGAAGGAAGGGGGGAAAAAAACAATAACCTAAATTGTACATTCTTTGACCATTATTTAAATAATCTCTAGAGGGTAAATTTCTGGGTCTTTTCCCCAGTCCCAGCAGATTGTATCTGATAAGAGCTGACTAGATGAAACCAGATTGTATCTGGTTGTTGTTGACATCAGCAACCTCAGATATACAGATACCACTCTAATGGCACAAAGCGAAGAGGAACTAAAGAGCCTCTTGATGAGGGTGAAGGAGAGTGAAAGAGCTGGCTTAAAACTAAATATTAAAAAAATTAAGACCATGGCATCCAGCCCCATTACTTCATGGCAGATAGAAGGGGAAAAGGTGGAAGTAGTGCCAGAGTTCCTCTTCTTGGGCTCTAAAATCACTGCAGATGGTAACTGCAGCCATGAAATCAGAAGACATATGCTTCTTGGCAGGAATGTGATGACAAATCTAGACAGTGTGTTGAAAAGCAGAGACATGACTTTGCCAACAAAGATCCATGTAGTCAAGACTATGGTCTTCCCAGTGGTCACGTATGGTTGTGAGAGCTGGACCATAAAGAAGGCGGAGTACCAAAGAATCCATGCCTTCAAACTATGGTGCTGGAGAAGACTCCTGAGAGTTCCTTGGACAGCAAGGAGATCAAACCAGTTAATCTTAAGGGAAATCAACCCTGAACACTTGTTGGAATGACAGATGCTGAAACTGAAATTCTCGTATTTTGGTCATCTGATGCAAGTTCAGTTCAGTTCAGTTCAGTCACTCAATTGTGTCCGACTCTTTGTGACCCCATGAATTGCACCACGCCAGGTTTCCCTGACCATCACCAACTCCCAGAGTTCACTCAAACTCATGTCCATCGAGTTGGTGATGCCATCCAGCCATTTCATCCTCTGTCGTCCCCTTCTCCTCTTGCCCCCAATCCCTCCCAGCAAACAGCTGACTCATTGGAAAAGTCCCTGATGCGGGGAAAGATTGAGGGCAGAAGGAGAAGAGGATGTCAAAGGATGAGATCGCAGGATGACATCACCGATGCAATGGACATGAACTTGGTCAAACATCGGGAGATGGAGAGGGACAGAGAGGCCTGGCGTGCTGCAGTCTGTGGGGTCACAAGAGTAGGACATGACTGGGCAGCTGAACAACAACAACAAGAGCTGACTGCCCCCCCACCCCACCCCAAAGTGATAATCCCTTCCTCTGTGGGCATTTCTTGAAATGAAGCCCATGAAGTTCTTTAAACATACCTGCATTTTAAAAATTAAGACTTACTTATGGACCTAGACAAGTAGTTGTTTAGTTACTTCTAGTAGGTTCTCTCTCTTGGAGAAGGCGATGGTACCCCACTCCAGTACTCTTGCCTGGAAAATCCCATGGACAGAGGAGCCTGGTAGGCTGCAGTCTATGGGGTTGTGAAGAGTCAGACACAACTGAGCAACTTCACTTTCACTTTTCACTTTCATGCATTGGAGAAGGATATGGCAACCCACTCCAGTGTTCTTGCCTGGAGAATTCCAGGGATGGGAGAGCCCAGTGGGCTACCATCTTATGGGGTCGCACAGAGTTGGACACGACTGAAGCGACTTAGCAGCAGCAGTAGGTTCTCTGGTAGCTCAGTGGTAAAGAATCCTCCTGTCAATGAGGAGACACGGGTTCAATCCCTGGGTCGAGAAAATTCCCTGGAGGAGGAAATGGCAACCCACTCCAGTATTCTTGCCTGGGGGAAATCCCATGGACAGAGGAGTCTGGCTGGCTACAGTCCATGGAGTCCAAAAGAATGGGACACAACTGAGCACGCATACACTCACGCAGTAGGATCTCTGAAGACAAGCTTTCCAAAGGAACTGGTGGTGTAGGGTAAGGAAGTTACGAGAAGGCAAGGTTCAGAAAAAGAATGAGACCAGCACTTTACAGGAACAGATCACTTTTAATGAGGTGAGAAGGGGAAGCAGTCAGATTGGTGAGCTGCTGCACTAACCCAAGAAAAGAGTAAGTATATATAGGCATATATGTGGAAATCTACTGTCTTAAGGGGGCCCGTTCTTCTCCAAGGTTGTTCAGAGTAGTTATGGATGTGAGAGCTGGACTGTGAAGAAGGCTGAGCGCCGAAGAATTGATGCTTTTGAACTGTGGTGTTGGAGAAGACTCTTGAGAGTCCCTTGGACTGCAAGGAGATCCAACCGGTCCATTCTGAAGGAGATCAGCCCTGGGATTTCTTTGGAAGGAATGATGCTAAAGCTGAAACTCCAGTACTTTGGCCACCTCATGAGAAGAGTTGACTCATTGGAGAAGACTCTGATGCTGGGAGGGATTGAGGGCAGGAGGAGAAGGGGACGACAGAGGATGAGATGGCTGGATGGCATCACTGACTCAATGAATGTGAGTCTGAGTGACCTCCGAGAGCTGGTGATGGATAGGGAGGCCTGGTATGCTGCAGTTCATGGGGTTGCAAAGAGTCGGACACGACTGAGGGACTGATCTGATCTGATCTGATCTCTTAAATGGCTGGGGCAAGGAATTCTGGAGATCGGCCAGAGGCTGGACCTGCTGGAAGCTGGGCGTAATCAACCTTATTGTCTATTTTCTTTTTCCTTTGGTGAGTGTTTTGTTTTGCATAGAATGGTGGGGAGGACCCAGAGGGGAGTTTTACCTTCAGGCTATTTTGAGCCTTGTAACTTTCCTTCAGGTGGTCTTTACTGCTGCTACTGCTAAGTCACTTCAGTCGTGTCTGACTCCGTTCGATCCCATAGACAGCAGCCCACCAGGCTCCTTTGTCCCTGGCATTCTCCAGGCAAGAACACTGGAGTGGGTTGCCATTTCCTTCTCCAATGCATGAAAGTGAAAAGTCAAAGTGAAGTCGCTCAGTCGTGTCCGACTCCCAGCGACCCCACGGACTGGAGCCCACCAGGCTCCTCCATCCATGGGATTCTCCAGGCAAGAGTACTGGGGTGGGGTGCCATTGCCTTCCCTGCAGGTGGTCTTTAGGTAAGCATCAAGGTTTAAGCCCTGGTCTTGCAGGCAGACAACCTTGATAGGGGACGAAGCTGTCGAATTTGCAGTCCTAACTTGATTATATATGTATTTCCTATGGATGTTGAGTTCCTACTGGACTTTGAAGAGCAGAAAAGCTTTTCCTTTTCTTCTCTCTACTTTTCTGACACATGAATTTCAGTGAGAAGGACATAACTTGCAAATGTGTGGCAAATTCAAGTTAGACTCCAATAGGCCAGGACTGGGGTGGGAAGCACTGTTTACAATAGCTGAGACATGGAAGCAACCTAGGTGTCCATCACAAGAAGCTGTGGGACATACATACAATGGAATACTATTCAGCCAGTGTGCTCTGAATAAGCAAACGGGGAGGTCTAGGTCAGCAAATGGGGAGGGACAGAGATTCTGACAACTGTCTCCCAAGGTCCTCTTTGCCAAAGTTCAATGACCAGGAAGGTAGGGTTTCCCACAGACCTCCTCATGGATGTGCCTTTTCATCTATTGACACCGAAGGAAAGGGCTGTGACCAGGCAGCCTGGAGGAGCCTCATTAGAGGATTGCAGGAGAGTTGGGGAAAGACTGTCTTCCATTTTCCCTAATGGTGAAAGAATCTCCTGGTGATGGAATGAGAACCTTGAGATGGCAGCAGTGTCACGAGCGCTGCCTCTTCATTTTTGCACTACTTCTCCTTTTTGTTTCTCTTCTTCTCTCCTCCTCCCTCTTCTTCTTCACTTCTCCATAAACCGTTTCTCTGGCTGTTGGAGATGGGGGACCTGAAGTTGCTTTCTTTGATTCCTGGGCATTAAAGTTCAGAGAAGACTGTGCAACTTTGTCAATCTGAAAGGCATCAGCAGTGGTTGTTTAAGTCAGCTTCATGGGCCAGGCCCTCACCATGTCTGGGGTGACTCAGCATCCCAGGTTTTCATCCCTTTGAAACTTTTAGCTTCAGAGATACCCATTTTTTTCTGCTTGCTAACGTTCTGGTGGGTGATCATTAGAAGAGATAGATTGTGAAATTCTACAATGGATATGAAGGAGGAAACAGAACAGGCTCTATCTTGAAAGCAGGGCTCCATCTTGGGCTGGATTGTGGACTTTGAGCTATATGCCCAGTATCTATGGAAACGACATACCAACTGGAAAACCAGACCCCCGGAAGGAAGAGCCCCAGGGCTCTCCATCACCTAAAAAACCCCCTAATTATCTGTGTAACCAAATAGAATCATACATTCTAAAATGCTTATTGGGGTATGACCACAAGCCTATTGATAAGGCATATGAATCATGGGTTAACTTTGATTGATTGTATCTTTCTTTTTCGTTTGTTCAACTAGTTTCAGGGAGTTTTGGGGAGGTGGGTTTGGGCATGTATGCTTAGGGTATATAAGGTTTTCACAAAAACTGGTCAGGGTCTCTGGCTAAGAGGAGACTCTGCCTTGGGCCCGGTGGTGTAATAAACTGCACTCCACTATCTGCATTTTCCTTCTGAGTGAGTTTGTTTCCCGGAATGCGTGGTTACAACAGATACAATGATACAGCAATCAGAATAAATTAAGCACAATAGTGTACAATGAGATGGATGACTCTCATAATTTTGAATGAAAGAATCAGACACATGTAAGGACATACTGTGTTTTTCCTATGTGGAAGAGCATGAACAGGCAGACCTATCTCATGCATTGGAAGTGAGGATGCTGGTTACTCTTTGAAGGGAAGTAACTGGACATCCTCTTTAGGGTACAAATGACATATTGATTGATTTGGGTGTTGCTAACATGGATTGCTCAACTCCTGAAAGTTCATAGATTTTTTTTTAGAAACAGGTTTTTAAAATTTTATTTTTGGTTGCACTAGATCTTCGTTGCTGCAAACAGTCTTTGGTTGTGGGTAGCCGGGGATCCTTTTCATTGCAGTGCGCGGGCTTCTCATTGTGGTGGTTTCCTTTGTTGCCTTGCCTGGAGAATCCCATAGACAGAGTAGCCTGGCAGGCTATAGTCTTTTTGGCCACAAAGAGTTTGGACATGACTGAACAACTAATACTTTCACTTTCTGCAGAGACTGAACCCCGTGGTCCTGCAGCTCTGACCTTCAACACCCCCCGAGGGAATTCAGGGGGGCATGAGGCACTCTGTGCTCCAGGGAATCTGGTGGGGTAGCTGGATATTTTCAGGAACTGATTTCATGATTCCCATCTTTGCATCTCATCTCTAGAAAAGCACTAAATCCCATCATGATGACATCACCTCCTCAGCAGAAAAGCTCTTGTAACATGAGCACTTAATTGCCTTGAACTCCTCCTTCAACGAAATCTTGTATTTTGACCTTCCCCGACTGGCTCTTCGGAGCAGGCTATCAGAGCTATCTGAGGTGCTGCCTCCCAGGCTGCAGTCCTCATTTTGCCCCCAGATCAGATCAGATCAGATCAGTCGCTCAGTCGTGTCCGACTCTTTGCGACCCCATGAATCGCAGCACACCAGGCCTCCCTATCCATCACCAGCTCTCGGAGGTCACTCAGACTCACATTCATCGAGTCAGTGATGCCATCCAGCCATCTCATCCTCTGTCGTCCCCTTCTCCTCATGCCCTTCTCCTCCTGCCCTCAATCCCTCCCAGCATCAGAGTCTTCTCCAATGAGTCAACTCTTCGCATGAGGTGGCCAAAATATTGGAGTTTCAGCTTTAGCATCATTCCTTCCAAAGAAATCCCAGGGCTGATCTCCTTCAGAATGGACTGGTTGGATCTCCTTGCAGTCCAAGGGACTCTCAAGAGTCTTCTCCAACACCACAGTTCAAAAGCATCAATTCTTCAGCGCTCAGCCTTCTTCACAGTCCAGCTCTCACATCCATACATGACCACAGGAAAGACCATATCCTTGACTAGGCGAACTTTTGTTGGCAAAGTGATGTCTCTGCTTTTGAATATGCTATCTAGGTTGGTCATAACTTTCCTTCCAAGGAGTAAGCGTCTTTTAATTTCATGGCTGCAGTCACCATCTGCAGTGATTTTGGAGCCCAGGAAAATACAGTCTGTCACTGTTTCCACTGTTTCCCCATCTATTTCCCATGTAGTGATGGGACCAAATGCCATGATCTTCGTTTTCTGAATGTTGAGCTTTAAGCCAACCTTTTCACTCTCCACTTTCACTCTCATCAAGAGGCTTTTTAGTTCCTCTTCACTTTCTGCCATAAGGGTGGTATCATCTGCATATCTGAGGTTATTGATATTTCTCCTGGCAATCTTGATTCCAGCTTGTGTTTCTTCCAGTCCTGCATTTCTCATGATGTACTCTGCATATAAGTTAAATAAACATGGTGACAATATACAGCCTTGACGTACTCCTTTTCCTATTTGGAACCAGTCTGTTGTTCCATGACCAGTTCTAACTGTTGCTTCCTGACCTGCATACAGATTTCTCAAGAGGCAGATCAGGTGGTCTGGTAACTCGCAGCTCTCAAGTTGTTCACCTTTTTTAGTTGACAACCCTCTAAATCAGATGGGGTGGGAATAGCCATGTCCAAGAGAGAGCGGGGTACAGGAAGCATGAAGACCTGGGAGGAGGAGACCCATAAAAATCAGTGCCAAGAAGCAGGGCTTTAGGAAGATTGAGGAGCAGATCCAGGCCAGACACGGAGATGAATTCTCCTTCCCTCTCCCAAGCAGGGCAGTCAGCCTCGGAGAAAGCAGAACAAGAGGAAAGGTGGCATACCCTACAGTTTATTTTAAAACAGAAAATACAACAGGGCTATTGTCACAGCCAAACCAACCGAGGTTCCAATTACGATGGCGGCAATGGTACCAGTTGTGAGGTTAAACCCAGAGCCTGTCGTGGAAAGAAAATAAAAGGATAGAATGAATGAAAGTGACATTATTTTACAGTGGGAGGTGCTCTACGAAAGAGCTGTCAACATTAAGTAGTCTCTACTTCTGCCTTCAAAATCGATTTTCTGTGGGAGAGCTGTTGTGTGGTGATTAGGTGACTAGATCCTTGTGATTTTCTTTCTCTCTCCATATATTTCTAGGTTAGTGACCAGAGTTGCCTCGGTTCCAATCTGGCCTTTTCTGCACACATATATTTCCAAAGGCTTTGAAAATGTAAGAAGGACTGATGGTTATTTTTGTATGTTACTATTTCCCACCTTTTCATGGTTTTGTATGTTATAACTTCCCACCTTTTCCTGGGGCTTCCCTGGTGGCTCAGATGGTAAAGAATCTGTCTGCAATGCAGATGTGGGTTTGATCCCTGGGTCAGGAAGATCCCCTGGAGGAGGAAATGGCAACCCACTCTAGTATTTTTGCCTGGAGAATTCTATGGACAGAGGAACCTGGGGGGCTAGAGTCCATGGGATCGCAAAGAGTCAGACATGACCGAGTGACTAGCCCACGAAGGAGTCTTTTGGGTCTAGAAAAGAAAACAACAGTCTCAAAGGCCCTTGCTGAATCATCTAACTTTGGAGAAAACAAAACAGAACTTTACGTCCTGCCCTGATGCTCCAGGCCGGTTGCATCTATCTGGGACTTATCACCCCCTGTCCAGAAACCTTCCACCCCCTACATCTGCCCAGATCCCCCCCCCCCAAACCCCCCCCCCTACATCTGCCCAGAAGACTTATCACCCCCTGCCCAACTACAAATGCCATCTCAACTAAAGAATACACAAAACATCCCACCTGATTAACGTTTCCCTTAGCGCTTCCACAAACCTCCCTATAAATATGGAGCCTTCCTGATCCACTCCATGCTCAGCCTGGTGGTTAGGCTGACTGTTGCCCCTCCTTGCCTGAATAAAGGTAATCTACTTCTGTTGAGGTCATCTTTCCTTTTTCTGCCTCGGCCCGAACTATACCTTATAGCCTACACGTCACTTCCCACCTTTTCATGACTGCATCTTTCTCTGGGTACCAGGTGTGACAGCTATGAATATGTGCCTCTCAGGTATCTTGTGGTGGGCATTTATTGATGGAAAGCCCTCTGAATTCATTGCCCCTTCGCACAGAGAACACCCTTCACACTGGCTCCCAGTAAGGATGTGAATTCAATAATTCTATGAGAAAAAAAAAAAAAGAAAAAAATAATTCTATGAGAAAAAGAAAAGAAAAAAAAATAATTCTATGAGAAATGATAGGGCCTTCCCTGGTAGCTCAGCTGGTAAAGAATCTCCCTGCAATGCAGGAGACCCTGGTTTGATTCCTGGGTTGGGAATACCTGTTGGAGAAGGGATAGGCTACCCACCGCAGTATTCTGGCCTGGAGAAGCTCTATACAGTCAGCAAAAACAAGACCAGGAGCTGACTGTGGCTCAGAACATGGACTCCTTATTGCAAAATTCAGACTTAAATTGAAGAAAGTAGGGAAAACCACTAGACCATTCAGGTATGACCTAAATCAAATCCCCTATGATTATACAGTGGAACTGACAAATAGATTCAAGGGATTAGATCTGATAGACAGAGTGCCTGATGAACTATGGATGGACGTTTGCAACGTGTACAGGAGGCAGTGATCAAGACCATCCTGAAGAAAAAGAAATGCGAAAAGGAAAAATGGTTGCTGAGGAGGCCTTACAAATAGCTGAGAAAAGTAGAGAAGCCAAAGGCAGAGGAGAAAACGAAAGATATACCCATCTGAATGCAGAGTTCCAAAGAATAACAAGGAGAGATAAGAAAGCCTTCCTCAGTGATCATTGCAAAGAAATAGAGGAAAACAATAAAATGGGAAAGACAAGAGATCTCAAGAAAGTTAGAGATACCAAGGGAACATTTCATGCAAAGATGGGCACAATAAAGGACAGAAATGTTATGAACCTAACAGAAGCAGAAGATATTAAGAAGAGGTGGCAGGACTACACAGAAGAACCATACAAAAAAGATCTTCATGACCCAGATAACCACGATGGTGTGATCACTCTCCTAGAGTCAGACATCCTGGAACACAAAGTCAAGTGGGCTTTAGGAAGCATGACTACAAGCAAAGTAGCAGAGGTGATTTAATTCCAGTTCCAGCGACTGAATTGAACTGATGAGAAATGATCTTCCTCCATGGGTGACTTTAGCTCAAGGACTCCCCATCAGCTTTGCAGACACTCTCTAAAACTGCACTGCAGCCGAAAACTTCCTTCCTTCTATTTCTTTTTCACTTGGGTCAGATATGCCTTGTGGTCTGAGGACTTTCCCAGGCTCCTCCCACTCCTGCCCCACTTTCCTAAACAGGCATTCTCCCAGTAAATGTCTTGTATGTCTAATGCCATCTTGGCTGCATCTCAAGATGAAAAGTATTATACCAGACAAGAAACCTTCCAGTCAAATCCTTTTTTTTTCCTCTCCCATATTTAGTCAGTAACATGTTCCTATGAGTCTTTTGTTTTATTCTTTCCCTCCCTTCCAATATGTAATATTTTTTGCATCACTTTGTTTTTTATTTCTGTTTTCCTTACTAGTCAACTCAAATCTGAAGATGAATGCTGATGTTAGCTATTGTTATGAGATACTTATTATATGACAGACTCTCAGCTATATTACTTTACACATACCACATTTGATTCATATAATAACCCTGCCAGGTCAACATTCAGTTCAGTTCAGTTGCTCAGTCTTGTCTGACTCTTTGCGACCCCATGGTCTGCAGCACACCAGGCTTCCCTGTTCATCACCAACTCCCAGAGCTTGCTCAAACTCATGTCCATTGTGTTGGTGATGCCGTCCAACCATCTCATCCTCTGTCATCCCCTTCTCCTGCCTTCAATCTTTCCCAGCATCAGGGTCTTTTCAAATGAGTCAGTTCTTCGAATCAGGTGACCAAAGTACTGGAGTTCAGCTTCAGTGTTAGTCCTTCTAATGAATATTCAGGACTGATTTCCTTTAGGACTGACTGGTTGGATCTCCTTGCAGTCCAAGGGACTCTCAAGAGTCTTCTCCAACATCACAGTTCAAAACCACCAATTCTTTGGCACTCAGCTTTCTTTATAGTCCAACTCTCACATCTATACATAACTGCTGGAAAAACCATAGCTTTGACTAGATGGACCTTTGTTTGTCCCTGTTTTTTAACATGCTATCTAGGTTGGTCATAGCTTTTCTTCCAAGGAGCAAGTGTCTTTTAATTTCATGGCTGCAGTCACCATCTGCAGTGATTTTGGAGCCCAAGAAAATAAAGTCTGTCACTGCTTCCACTGTTTCCCCATCTATTTGCCATCAAGTGATGGGACCAGATGCCATGATCTTCGTTTTTTGAATGTTGTGTTTTAAGCCAGTTTTTCATTCTCCTCTTTCACTTTTATCAAGAGGCTCTTTAGTTCCTCTTCACTTTCTGCCATAAGGGTGGTATCATCTGCGTATCTGAGGTTATTGATATTTCTCCTGGCAATCTTGATTCCAGCTTATGCTTCATCCAGCCCGGCATTTCGCATGATGTACTCTGTATTCAGTTCAGTTCAGTCGCTCAGTCGTGTCCGACTCTTTGCGACTCCATGAATCACAGCACACCAGGCCTCCCTGTCCATCACCAACTCCTGGAGGTCACTCAGACTCACATCCATCGAGTCAGTGATGCCATGCAGCCATCTCACCCTCTGTCGTCCCCTTCTCCTCCTGCCCCCAATCCCTCCCAGCATCAGAGTCTTTTCCAATGAGTCAACTCTTCACATGAGGTGGCCAGAGTACTGGAGTTTCAGCTTTAGCATCATTCCTTCCAAAGAAATCCCAGGGCTGATCTCCTTCAGAATGGACTGGTTGGATCTCCTTGCAGTCCAAGGGACTCTCAAGAGTCTTCACCAACACCACAGTTCAAAAGCATCAATTCTTCGGTGCTCAGCCTTCTTCACAGTCCAGCTCTCACATCCATACATGACCACAGGAAAAACCATAGCTTTGACTAGACGGACCTTTGTTAGCAAAGTAATGTCTCTGCTTTTGAATATGCTATCTAAGTTGGTCATAACTTTCCTTCCAAGGAGTAAGCGTCTTTTAATTTCATGGCTGCAGTCACCATCTGCAGTGATTTTGGAGTCCAGAAAAATAAAGTCTGACACTGTTTCCACTGTTTTCCCATCTATTTCCCATGAAGTGATGGGACCGGATGCCATGATCTTCATTTTCTGAATGTTGAGTTTTAAGCCAACTTTTCACTCTCCTCTTTCACTTTCATCAAGAGGCTTTTTAGTTCCTCTTCACTTTCTGCCATATGGGTGGTGTTGATATTTCTCCCGGCAATCTTGGATTCCAGCTTGTGTTTCTTCCAGTCCAGCATTTCTCATGATGTACTCTGCATATAAGTTAAATAAACAGGGTGACAATATACAGCCTTGACATACTCCTTTCCCAATTTGGAACCAGTCTGTTATTCCACGTCTGGTTCTAACTGTTGCTTCTTGACCTGCGTACAGATTTCTCAGGAGGTAGGTAAGGTGGTCTGGTATTCCCACCTCTTAAGAATTTTCCACAGTTTGTTGTGATCCACATAGTCAAAGGCTTTGGTGTAATCAATAAAGCAGAAGTAGATGTTTTTCTGGAATTCTCTTGCTTTTTCTATGATTCAGTGGATTTTGGCAATTTGATCTCTGGTTCTTCTGTCTTTTCTAAATCCTGCTTGAACATCTAGAATTTCACAGCTCACGTACTATTGAAGCCTGGCTTGGAGAATTTTGAGCATTACTTTGCTAGCGTGTGAGATGAGTGCAATTGTACGGTAATGTGAACATTCCTTGGCATTGCCTTTCTTTGGGATTGGAATGAAAACTGAGCTTTTCCAGTCCTGTGGCCACTGCTGAGTTTTCCCGGTTTGCTGGCATATTGAGTGCAGGTCAACATTATTTCCACTTAATAGATGAAAAACCCGAGGCTTCCAGTGATGATAAAAAAGAAGGTACCCAAAGTCATATAACTAATAAGAGGTGGATCTAGTGTAGTCCTTGACTGTAGGAATACCTGATTTTATAGAGCCCAATGGTAGTAATAGTAATAACAGCATCTAATAATTATCGAACATTTCCTCAGCATGTGGCATTTTACTAAGGGTTTAATTGAGTAGTACATTAAATCTTTGAAACAATGACATGAAGCACTTTTAGTATGATTTCAGTTGAGGACTCTGAGGCTCAGTGAAGTTAAGAATCTCATTCAAGAATTTATAATTGTAAATGGTTACCTTAAAAAGAAGAAAGATCTCAAATCAACAACCAAATGTTACAACTGAAGGAACTAGCAAAAGAAGAACAAACCTTACCAGAAGCTAGCAGAAGGAAAGACATAATAACAGAGTGGAGATAAAATAAAATAGAGAATGGAAAAGTAGTAAGGTGAAAAACAATAAAACGAGAAATTGGTTCTTCAAAAAAGAATAAGAAAGGCTTCCCTGGTGGCTCAGTGGTAAAGAATTTGTCTGCCAGTTCAGGAGACATGGGTTTGACCCTTGATCTGGGGAGATCCCACACACCGCAGAGCAGCTGAGCCTGTGCTCCACAACTACTAAGCCTGCTCGAGAGCCAGGGAGTTGCAATTACTGAGCCCACGGGCTGCAACTACTGAAGTCCTTAGGCCCTAGAGCCCGTTCTCCAGAACAAGAGAAGCCACCACAATGATACGCCCATGTACTGCAACTAGAGAGTAAATCCCACTCACCACAGCTAGAGAAAAGCCAGCACAGCAATGAATACCCAACACAGCAAAGTAAATAAATAATTAGGGGGAAAAGATGAACAATTTTGACAAAACTTTAACTAGACTGATCAAGAAAAACAGGGAAGATTCAGATTACTAAAATTAGCAAGGAAAGTGGGGACATTGCTACTACTTCTCAAGAAATAATGAGTTATGGGAGTATTATGAATAATTGTATGCCAACAAATTGCATAACTTCAGTAAAATGGACAAATTCCTAGAAACACAGACGCTACCAAAGTGGAATCACAAAGACTGCGACCCCATGGCCTATAGCCTGCCAGGCTCCTCTGTCCATGGACTTCTCCAGGCAAGAATACTGGAGTGGATTGCCATGCCCTCCTCCAGGAGAAGCTTCCTGACCCAGGGATTGAACCTGCATCTTTTACATCTCCTGCCTTGGCAGACAGGTTCTTTACTACTAGTGCTACCTGGGAAGCACCAGTGTTATGCTATGCTATGCTATGCTAAGTCACTTCAGTCGTGTCCGACTCTGTACGACCCCATAGACGGCAGCCCACCAGGCTCCCCCGTCCCTGGGATTCTCTAGGCAAGAACACTGGAGTGGGTTGCCATTTCCTTCTCCAATGCATGAAAGTGAAAAGTGAAAGGGAAGTCGCTCAGTCATGTCCGACTCTTAGCGGCCCCATGGACTGCAGCCCACCAGGCTCCTCCATCCATGGGATTTTCCAGGCAAGAGTACTGGAGTGGGGGTGCCATTGCCTTCTCCGCTCCAGTGTTAGAGAGGCCATATATTAAATCTAACACCATTCTAAGCATGAAAGACTGAAAGTTTTCCTTCTAAGATCAAGAACAAGATAAGGATGCCTGCTTTTGCCACTTCTATTCAAAACAATACTAAAAGTAATAGACAGGGCTTCCCTGGTGGCTCAGTGGGGAAGAGTCCACCTGCCAATGCAGGAGACGTGGGTTCCACCCCAGTCTGAGAAGATCCCATATGCAATGGAGTAATTAAGCCTGTGAGAAAAAGCCCACACAGCTACAAAGACCCAGCCTGGCCAAAAATAAATTAAAAAATTATTTTAAAAATTAATTAATAAAAAAGTGCCCATTGCATTAAGAACCTATATCAGGTATCTCATTTAATTCTAATAAAACTTTTGTGAATTACAAAAAATAACTTTAAAAAAGGTAATAGACCAATTTGGTGCCAAAGAAAGAAAAAAATAAAAGACACTGAAATTGTCAATTAAGAAGCAAAATTAACTGTTTGCAGAGGATGTGGCCTTATTAACAGAAAACCCTAAAAATTTCAGAAAAAAACTGTTAGGTGTAATAAACAAATTTGATAGAGCTGCAGGATATGAAACCAACACATAAATGCAATTGTATTTCTATATATGAACAGCGAACAACATGAAAAGAAAAATTAAAAACTTCCCTTTATATGTTGTACGAAGGAGTTAAGGCTAACACTCCCCTTGACAAAAATGGCAGAGGCCTTTGGACCTGACAATATGCATACAGTCAAGGAATTGTTACCCGAATCATAGTATCTAACCATCATTTTTATACAAATAAATTCCACTTATAACAGCATCAATAAGAATAAAATTTAGGAATTTTGGAGCTGACGGACTTGTACAAGAGAAACTAAAAAAATTTTTTTTTCAAAGGAAAAACATAGTATAAGAAATTAAAGAAGACATGAATAAATGAAAAGTGTTTATGTTCTGGAAGACTTAATATCGCTTAGATGACAATACTAACCAAGGTGTACTGGATATATGTGGGTAACGATTGCAAAACTATATGAATGGACTTCCTTAATACCATTGAGCTATAAACTTCAAAATTATTTCCATGATAAATCTTACATTTTTTTTTTTTTTACCATATAAAGATAGTGTACCAGAAAAAAAAAAATCTTGTGCAAGGTCACAGAGTAAATGCCAGCCCCAGGAATTAGAAACTTACTGTATTTTTTTTTCTCTGTGTGTGTGCATGCTTGTGTGTGTGTGTTAGTCACCCAATCGTGTCCAACTCTTTGCAGCCCCATGAACTGTAGCTCGCCAGGCTCCTCTGTCCATGGAATTCTCTAGGCAAGAATATTGGAGTGGGTAGTCATTCCCTTCTCCAGGGGAATCTTTCCAACTTAGGGATCAAACTCGGGTCTCCTACATTGCAGGCAGATTCTTCATCCTCTGAGCCACCAGGGAAGCCCTCCACCTTTTTTTACAGAGATGGAGCTATGAAGATTTTGCCATCTTCATAGTCTCCTCACTGATACTCTGCCTGCTGTGACCTGGATCCATTGTGCACCCCGTAGGTGGAGCCATCCTCTTGGGAAGATGGAGCATGGGACAAGCGGTCACTTACCTTTCACCTTCAGCTCAAAGATCTCACTTCTGTTGGAAGTGCCTATGTTGGAGATCTCACACTGATAATCCCCGGCATTTCCCTTCTTGATGGGGTTTATGGTGAGGTTCTTGCTGTCCTTGGATAGGAAGATGTTCTTTGCGGATTTGAGTTGCTGCTTGTTGAAGATCCACTTGACGCTGATGTCCATTTCATTTGTGATACAGATCATGACCACCTTGTTCTCTTTTTCTCTGACCATGGGGTCGCTGACTTGGATGGAGGGCCGCTGCAGCAGGCCTGTGGAGAGAACGGAGGAGGTGACTGACTGAGGCCAGGTCAGCGGCCGGGGGTCAAGCTCCTTCCTCGGGTGTCTTAGCCACTGCCGGGGCCCAGGGAGCTCTGTAAAGGTGACCATGAGGAGGACCCTGAGCCTGTGAACAAGGCTGCGGGTCCTCTTCAAAAGCGGATGTGTGAGGAGAAGTCTGCCTTTCCTCTCTCACCCTATACCTGGATGACCCTGACCTGTCCACTAGACATCTCTGTAGTGCCTACTCAATCCACTTGTACAGCATCCTCAGCCTGAAGTGAAACTTTTCCTGTGAACTTTGATGGACCCTTTCCTAGAACTTCCTTTGGTTCTAAAAAGTTTCAGGTCTCATTCATTATATACCCTTCTGTGTACGTTATGGAAGACAGTTTTGCCACCCCTGTGTATCTGTAGGGCCGAGAGAACTTTACACAAAGCAGGAAAGGCAATTACTTCTCTTTTAAAAATTTATTACTGGCTTTCCCGGAGCCTCAGAGGTAAAAGATCCGCCTGCCAATGCAGGAGACATGGGTTAGATCCCTGGGTCGGGAAGACCCCCTGGAGAAGGGCATGGCAACCCACTCCAGTGTTCTTGCCTGGGAAATCCCACAGACAGAGGAGCCTGGCGGGTTATGGTCAATGGAGTCACGAAAAGTCAGACCTGATTGAGCAACTAAACAACAACAAAATAATTTATTAGGGAATGAAGATGGCCATGTCCAGTCTCCTGGTCTAGATGTATATAGTGACAGTGACCCTCTGAGCTTGGTACAATCTTGCTGGAAAGATTTCCAACCATAACCGCCGCTCATTTTCTATCACTCTGCGCCTGAGACATTAATGTGTTACTCCCGTCATAAGGTGATGACCGCAGAAGGTCATTCTCCTGGTGACCCGGGGAAAGTGGCTCGTGTTGGAGCCCCACAGAGGCTGCTGCTCCAAGATTTCTCAGTCCCTTACTATCACCTGGGAGGGTGTGCCTGGCCACAAGCCAGGCTGGGAACAGGGAAATCAGTCAATTAGGGAACTATCTGTGGAAGGCTTAAGGGCAGAGGGTGGAGGCTTCCCCGATGGCTCAGCTGATAAAGAACCTGCCTGCCAATTCAGGAGACAAGAGATGTGAGTTCGATTCCTAGGTCAGGAAGATTCCCTGGAGAAGGAAATGGCAACCTGCTCCAGTATTTGTGCCTAGAGAATCCCATAGACAGAAGAGCCTGGCGGGCTACAGTCCATGGGGTTGCAAAGAGTTAGACGTGACTGAGCCCACACGTTTGCGTCTAAGGGCAGGGAAGCCGTGCAGATCAGGGTCAGTCCTTGGCGGAATGAAGGAGAAAGAAGGTGAGAGACATGGAAGGGGCAGAGACAGTGAGAAATGTCCATTTACAAGCGACTTCAAAGTGGGGGTTTCAAGTGACTTCAAACATCCAGAGGTGCAAGAGCCTCACCACTACCCAGAAGCAGGATCCCTGCCCCCCACCCCTGGAAACCCTCCCACAGCGGAGCAGCCCACAGTCACCATGAGACTCGGCTCCCAGTGCGCTTTAGGGGCAGGTGATCAGAGGATAAAACACGGCTCCCCTCCCTGGAGAGACAGGCGCAGGCATGGCCAGAGCCTCCTAGGACTCTGCATCCAGATCCCAGCGCCTGAAGAGATCACAGATCATTCATCCATCCTTATTCCTTCCGCCCTTCCCTCCCCAAAGAGACACTGAGAACCTGTTGCCTGTCAGGCCCTGCGCTGGCTGCAGGTACAGACTGGGGAGTGAGGAACTGAGTCCTTTCCATTTCACTCCACTGGGAGTGACACCTCCAGTAACCAGCAAGTAAATGATCTCTGGTTCACTCAGTGCAAGGAGCTTGTCCATCGGCTACCTAAGGAGGGGAGGCTTGGACATTCCTGTCACTGACTTGACGGTTGATGCAGGCAATTTAGTTCTAGAATACAGAGAAATAATTCTGTTTATTCAGAATTATTTCTCTGTTTCCCTGTGACACTCTCTCCTTCTGGGTTGGGGATGCCCCAAAAGAAAGGATCTGAACCAACAGTTGGCTTCTGCATTCCTAGCTATTATAATAAGGCCCCTGGGATGGAGGAGAGGTGGAGCTGTGCTGCTGGCCTGACCCTGATTGGGCAGTTACGGTCTGTGTGAAGAGCTCTGATTCACTGATTGTATCCCCCTGTACCTCACTTTCTTTTCCATAAAATAGGATAAATGGTAAATGATCTCTGGACTGTCGATGTACTGTAATGACCTTAAATCATTCATAATTAATGACCTGAAGCTGGGCATAGTACTGTACTACTGTACTGTGCTAATTTGTTTCAATCCTGCCCAACTCTGTGTGACCCCATGGACTGTAGCCCACCAGGCTCCTCTGTCCATGGGGTTCTCCAGGCAAGAATACTGCAGTGAGTTGCCATTTCCTTCTCCAGGGGATCTTCCCGACCCAGGGATTAGACCTGCGTCTCCTACATTGCAGCTGGTTTCTTTACCACTAGCGCCACTTGGGAAGCCCAAATCATTCATAATTAATTACCTAAAGCTGAACATAGAAGAGTCGCCAAATAAACTGTTTACTATTATTTGCGTCCACAGGAGAGGGCTCCCTGGGCTGCCCGCTGAGGGGTGAGGAGCTGTCGGGAGCTTCTTCTCTCCTCTGGTCCTTCTTGGGGACGCTGACCTTCCTGTGGAGTCTCCTCTGACCCCAGGGGGTTGGCTAACGGTGTGGGGACCCAGCCTAGCCTGCTCTCTGTGCTGTCTCAGGGGAAGGACTGGACTCCACCCCTGCTCAGATGCGGCTCTTGGGGCTGAGCCCTGGCTGGTGACCTGCTGAGAAACCCTGGCCTCAGGGAGCTGGGGAATCATCCGCCCCAGTCAGCCCCGCCTGGGAGGCCAGCACCCACCAGCGGCACAGGTTCCCCATGGTCGCTGGAGCTGGGACGGGTTCTGGGAGGGGCTTCCCCGTGGGCCTGAGCTTCTCTGAAGATCCCTCAGGCCAGGGCCCTGCTGGTCTGCAGGGTCTTCCTCAGGGTCATGGTTGCAGGGAGGGAGCCAGGGGGGCTGGACTGAGAGTGCTCTCCCTCTGCTGAGTCCCTCATCAGACCATCCTCCTTTCTGCAGTGCCTGCAGGGTCCAGATCCCCTGAGTGGAATTCGGACCCTTTGGAGTTTGTCTCCACAGTGTGTGCTGTGCACTGAATGTTCAAACCCCAACACGGAACATAATGCAGAGGGAGACGGAGGCGCCATCTGGGTCTGTCAGTCCTGCGAGTGTGAGCAGAATGCACTTCACCCAACACCCTGAGGGCAGAGAGGAAGCACTCACTGTATACTTGGAGCTGTCCAGAAGCCGAAACGTTAGATAGATCAGCCTTTACAGTGATCACGGTGTAGGTTCCTGAGTCCTGCTTCTGGACGGACTGGATTACCAGGGAGCCATTGGGTTTTATCATCTCTCGACCGGTGTGTAAAGGCCCAGGTGTGTGTGAATTGTTAACTACTTGGTAGGCTTCAATCGCAGCTCTTTGCTCTATTACTTTCCCTCTGAACCAGCCATAGCCGATGATCAACCCTTCCTTATCGAGGATGTTAAAAACAGCGACCGACCCTTCTGCAGCAAGTGGGGGCACCGTGTCAACAGTGAGGCGGGCAGTGGTGGGCAGGGTCCAGAAGGATAAGAGCGAGACTAGCAGGGAAGAGAGAGGAATCAGTTAATATTCTGACCTGTGTGGGAGATGGGGAAATGGTGCGCTGGGTTCTGAGCAGGTCTCTTCACCCCTCAGTCTTGGTGTGTGTTTTTATACTGTGTGCATATGTGTGTGCGCGCGTGCGTGTATGTATACGTCCTGTTGGTTCAAGGTCAGCAGCATGACCCCCATCACTTCAGCCCCTCTGGGCTTGCTTTTTCCTCTGCTTCCCCAGTTGTCCCCTGGCTCACTCCCTTGCTGCCCTCACACGCCTGCTCACACTCAGGGCCTCTTGGGAGATGCCCCTCCCCCTGACCAGTTGCTGTAAAGACCCTCCGTGCTCGCTTGCTGACCCTTCCCCGCTCCCTTTCCTGCGTGATGCCTGTAGCACCTGCCAGCACACTCTCAATCTCTCTGCTTGTCTGTCTTCCTCCCCACAGAGTGTAAGCTCCGTGAGGGCAGGGGCTTGTCCGATTTTCTTGTACCCAAATTCCTGGTGAAGGAACCTCTACAGCCTGGTGTTTGTCAACTTTTAAGAGTTGTAAGGAAGGGTGTTGTTTAGTGTCCTGGTGTGTTCTTTCTGGAGTAACACTCAGACATAAATTGTTATTATTGTCATCAGTCTTCAACAGTTATTGCTCAGTGAAGAATAATTTCTTAAATAACTTGTAAAACCTACAGCAGTTGAGGTCTTCTCGCCCCTCACCAGCTCTAGTTCATGGAGAGTCTCCTGTGGCTGAGCCCCCACCCTCTGCTGCTCCGCTGTCCTCTGTGCTCAGGTCTGAACACAAGCCCTCTGTCCCCTCTCAGAGCTCTGTCTCCCCCAGAGACCAGCCAGCCTCTTGTTCTCCAGTCTCTGCCCACTCCCTGAAAATCGTCCCCTCTCACCTGCCAGGAGGAGCCTGTTCCAGGGGACATGCCTCCTGCTTGCAGGGCCTGACGGGGGCTCCATGGTGCCTGCTGTCTGCTGTGTCCCTCTCTCTGCAAGGAGAACTTCTGGTCCAGAAACGCTCAGAAGCACTGCAGCCCTTGTGAGAGCTCTGCTGTTCTTCCCCCTGTGTGCTGGGCCCCCTCCGGGGGCAGGAGCACTTGGCTGGCCTGAGGGCGAGGTCTCTGCCCAGGCCCCGCCCTCTCCCTCCCCTCTCCTCCTTCCCTCCCTAGTGGCCCCCTCCTGCTTCCCTCTCGGTCTGTATTTCTATTCCCTGAACTCTGCTGAGTCCCCTGCCTTCTAGAGCAGTGATTCTCCACCTACACACGCACACACGTACACACACACGTACACACATCCCTACACACCTACACACACATTCCTACACACACACTCCACACACCTATACAAACACATCTACAAACACACATCTACACACACCCCTGCACACACACCCCTACACACACACTTGTGTGGACAAGCACAAACCTGGGGTGTCCAGTTCCGAGGTCCCACTCCTCTGGACCAGATGCACACTCAGCATCCCCCACAGCCCTCCCTCATCGCCTTCTGGCTTTTCCCTTCAGAGTAGGAGCCTGGCAGGGGAAGCTCATCAGGAACTTCTATCACAGGGATGTCATCCCTCCGATGCATGGGAATCACTGTGGAGCCTCATGAAGACGGCAAACCCCCAGGTGACACCTTTGAAATGTTTTAGCAGCTGCTCAGGTCACGCACTTCCCCAGCCTGGCTGAGACTTCATAATATGGGGCGGGGCAGCCTCTCCCCAACTTCTGTGCACAGGGAGGGTCTGCAGATCCTATTAAAATGCAGAGCCTGACTCAGCAGGTGTGGGGTGGACCTGAGAGTCGGCATCTAACAAGCTCTCAGGTGATGCTGGCCATACTGGACTGTGGGGCACACTTTCAATAGCAAGGCTGATGGTGACAAGTCAACCGAGAGGCCCCCCGCACCCAGTGTCGGCCTTGGCTGTGTTCTGGTCTTGGGTCTGTCAGCACGACACAGAGACCCTGGGGTCTGGAAAATTGGTGATAATTTCTGTGGTGACATAGAAACCCAAAAGGGTACCCCAGGTCTTCCCATTGATCTCAAATATCTGAGAAGTTTAAGGTCACAGATGACTCTGGAGGAGAGAAAGGGGTCAGATGAGTGATGACTGGTGAGGGGACCTGACCTCCACTTTCGAGTGTCACCAGCCTGGCATCTGTCAGGAGGAGGTGCAGATTGCAGGTGAGAAGGGAAAGGTTTCCTGTGTGTCCTGGGAATAGAGGAACCTGGCGCTGGAGGGTGGGCTGACTGTGGGCTCCCTGGTCCTCGGAGGAAGTGTTTAGGGAGACCCTCCTGCTTTGTTCTGTTGGCCGAGTCTTCGCTCATAAACTGTCCATGTTCCTCCCTGCTGTTAGAGGTAGCCCTGTCACCCTGGTTGATTTTCTTGTGGTCACTGTGACCTTTCCCATGGGTGGTGCAGGAGGGATGGGAGCTGGCATGGCAGGGTGTCCTTAGGCCCCTAGAAGGAGTGTCTGGCGTAGAGCAGGCACAATAGGAGGGGCCCTGAGGGTCTTTTTAGAGGGAAGGATGGATTTTAGGCTCCTTCTCCACCTCCTTCAGTTCAGTTCAGTTGCTCAGTCATGTCCGACTCTTTGCAACCTCATGGATTGCAGCACGCCAGGCCTCCCTGTCCATCGCCAACTCCTAGAGTTTACTCAAACTCATATCCATTGAGTCAGTGATGTCATCCAACCATCTCATCCTCTGTTGTCCCCTTCTCCTCCTGCCTTCAATCTTTCCCAGCATCAGGGTGTTTTCAAATGAGTCAGCTCTTCGCATGAGGTGGCCAAAGTACTGGAGTTTCAGCTTCAGCATCAGTCCTTCCAATGAACACCCAGGACTGATTTCCTTTAGGATGGACTGGTTGGACTTCCTTGCTGTCCAAGGGACTCTCAGGAGTCTTCTCCAACACCACAGTTCAAAAGCATCAATTCTTCAGTGCTCAGCTTTCTTTATAGTCCAACTCTCACATCCATACATGACTACTGGAAAAACTATAGCTTTGATGGAACTTTGTTGGCAAAGTAATGTCTCCACCTCCTTAACCAAAGTGAAGTTCACCTGTTAATTTCTTGTATGTTCTCTGTATGACCCGATGATGCCCGCTGGAGGTCATGAGCAGACCTGGGGCCAGTGTCGGGATATACCAGGTGTGCTGACCAGGCTCCAAAGGGTGTGAGCCAGCCCTGAGCCTTGGGCAGAGGTGGGCTCTGACCCCCAGGCTGGGGCTGGTCAGCTGGGATCCTGGTCACTGTGGATCCTCAGGCTTCCTGACTCCATCCCAGCACAGGAGAGGATGGGCGTTATCCAGTGTCAGGAGAACTGTCCATCCAGGTGGACATGTGTGCAGGAGGACCTCTCAGTCCCTGAGACTTCAAAGGAAGGGCCAGTAGGGGGGTCTCTGGGGCTTTGGGGAGAGGGTGGCGGCCTGTGGGCTGGACCCAGAAGGCTCTGTTCTTGCCCCTCTCACAGCACTGCGGCTGCCCTCAAGTCGTCTGTGTCCCATCAGTGGTCCATGGTGCCAGGACCTGGGCAGCTCCACCTGGAGACTGTCACACAGGCTCCCCTGTCAGGGGATGGGAGACCCCCATGGGACCCCAGCCCCTCTGAGATGGAGCAACTGCAGAAGCTGGGCTCCCCTCTTCTACCCTGCTCCGGAAGTTCCCCAACTTCCCCCAGATGCCTGGGGAGGCTGAGATGTCTCCAGGGACCAGACTCAGGTGTCCCCACAGATCTAGGGCCTTGTGATGAGGAGCTTCTCCCCTTTCCTGTGAGTTCACGCTAGGGCTCCCCCCTCCCCAGGGTGACTCCCGATGGGATGGAAGATTGGGAGTCTGAGCCAGGTCATGTCTCCGTGAGAAGGGGAAGGTCTCAAGCTGCCGGCCCAGGCCCTCCAGGGAGACTACAAGATTCTTCCCCAGTAGAGATGGGAGGGGGTGTGATTATCTGGGAATGAACAGGAGTCTAACTCCTCACAGTTAAGTGGATCCTGTCATCTCCCTGGGTCAGGAAGATCCCCTGGAGAAGGGAATGGCAACCCATACCAATATTCTTGCCTGGAGAATCCCATGGACAGAGAAGCCTGGCGGGCTCCAGTCCATAGGGTTGCAAAGAGTTGGACACGACTGAAGCGACTTAGTGCTTGGCATGTCTTCTCTCCTGATTCCTGGAGGAATCAAGTCCTGTCATGGAGCAGTAGCCATAGACACTTGCAAGTCTCCTCCCAGGCTGATGCCAGTGCTCCTGTGCCCACAGGAAATATTCTTTGACCTCTAGGTGTCACACTAGGGGTGGACCATTGTGTGGCATCCCTCATCCATTTTATGAGTGTTTATTGATTATCTATTACTGAGTGCACACATACTGTTCAATATCTTGTCTGGCTTCCGTTTCATCCTTCCAGACGTTGTTGCTAGAGCAGAACCTTCTGTTCAGAGTTCCCCGTGGTCTCAAGTAAGTAACTGTTAGTTGCTCAATTGTGTCCGACTCTTGGCAACCCCATTGACTGCAGCCCACCAGGCTCCTCTGTCCATGGGATTCTCCAGCCAAGAACACTAGAACGGGTTGTCATTTCCTTCTCCAGGGGAATCGTCCCAATTCAGGGATTGAAACTGAGTTTCCTGCATTGCGGGCAGACTCTTTACCATCTGAGCCACCAGGGAAGCCCCCGTCTCAAGGAAATGATAAACACATTTTAAAAAAGTAATCTTTTTTATTTAGCTATGGCTTTGCTGGGCGGGCTTTCTCTAGTTGTGGTGCTTGGACTTCTCACTGTGGTGGCTTCTCTTGTTGCAGAGCATGGGCTCAACTACTGTAGAGCCTCAGTAGTTGCAGCTTAGTTGCTCCGAGGCACATGCAGTCTTCCCGGACCAGGGATCAAGACTGTGTCTCTTGCACCAGCAGGTGAGTTCTTTGCTCCTGAGCCACCAGGGAAGCCCCGATGAACACATTTGCCGTCGGGCTTAATGCAGAAGTCCCTTGCCCTGGCTCTGCCCCCTGCTCTCCCAATCGGCTGTCAAAGAAGAGTGAGTCCTGATTATAACTCTGCCTCCCATCCCTGAGTTGCCCGAGGTCTCACACAGCCTCCCTGGCACAACAGTCTGGGTTCTGGGTGCTCTTGAAGCTGAGTCGACCACAACCCAGAGCTTCAGTTGATTCTTCTAGTACTGGGGAGAAGGTCCAGGTGATGGCATCAGGCAGTTTGCAGGAACTTGCCTCCAAGGCTTGATGACCACCACTTGAGGGAACTGGCGGGTTCCTCCCAGTGGCATCTTGGCAGGGGGCGCAGATCAGGTGCTGGAGGTGCTCGGGTGCCCATGAGACCTGAGGGTAGAATTACTGCCTTCCAGTAGGATTAAGCGTCAGGAGTTTCCAGTGTCCCTGGACAGGGCTGGAGGTGAAGCCTATGGTGGTGATGTTTTGGACCGAGCAACTAAAAGAGCCAAAGACCCCCTGGGCAACCGCAGGGCCCTGATTCCACTAATTAGCCTCCCAGTGAATTCAGGGGCTTCGTGGCTGAAAGCCAGCTCAGGGGGACAGGTGGGGGTGCCTTCTTTGTTGTCCTGAGGACCCGGGGAGCCCAAGCCTCAGCTTATCCTGCCGCTGGTCACAGGCAGTTGGCTCTCGGAAACGGCCTAGGAGCAACCTCCAGTTTTTTATTTGATTTTAAATGGAAATGAAAGTTGATTTATTTGATTTTAAATGGAAATGAAAGTTAAAAATGTTAGTCAGTCAGTCGTGTCTGACTCTGCGACGCTATGGACTGTAGCCCACCAGGGTCCTCTATCCATGGGTTTCTCCAGGCAAGAATACTGGAGTGGGTTGCCATTCCCTTCTCCAAGGGATCTTCCTGACCCAGGGATCAAACCCACATCTCTTATATCTCTTGCATTTGCAAGCAGGTTCTTTACCATTAGTGCCACAGGCAGCCATAAATTCAGTTCTGTTCAGTCGCTCAGCCGTGTCCGACTCTTTGCGACCCCATGAATCGCAGCACGCCAGGCCTCCCTGTCCATCACCAACTCCCGGAGGTCACTCGGACTCACATCCATTGAGCCAGTGATGCCATCCAGCCATCTCATCCTCTGTCATCCCCTTCTCCTCTTGCCCTCAATCCCTCCCAGCATCAGGGTCTTCTCCAATGAGTCACTCTTCCCATGAGGTGGCCAGAGTACTGGAGTTTCAGCTTTAGCATCATTTCTTCCAAAGAAATCCCAGGGCTGATCTTCAGAATGGACTGGTTGGATCTCCTTGCAGTCCAGTCCAAGGGACTCTCAAGAGTCTTCTCCAACACCACAGTTCAAAAGCATCAATTCTTCGGCGCTCAGCCTTCTTCATAGTCCAACTCTCACATCCATACATGACCACAGGAAAGACCATAGCCTTGACTAGGTGAACCTTTGTTGACAATTACCTCTGTTTTTGAATATGCTATCTAGGTTGGTCATAACTTTCCTTCCAAGGAGTAAGCGTCTTTTAATTTCATGGCTGCAGTCACCATCTGCAGTGATTTGGGACCCCCCAAAAATAAAGTCAGCCACTGTTTCCCCATCTATTTGCCACGAAGTGATAGGACCAGATGCTATGATCTTAGTTTTCTGAATGTTGAGCTTTAAGCCAACTTTTTCACTCTCCTCTTTCACTTTCACCAAGAGGCTTTTTAGTTCCTCTTCACTTTCTGCCATAAGGGTTGTGTCATCTGCATATCTGAGGTTATTGATGTTTCATTAACCCGCCCTATGCCTCCTGAACCCGAATGTGCCCTTTGTCCAAGGGTCAGCCCCAATCTCAACTCCCCAGGGTCCTCTTTGCTCCTTTTCTAGCATGATCAGTCCACTAGAGGGCACTCACGCTCCTCTTTTTCCATTACCTGAGACAATTGCCCATTGGGGTGTGTGTGTGTGTGTGTGTGTGTCTGTGTGTGTGTGTGTCTGTGTGTGTGTGTGTCTGTGTGTGTGTGTGTGTTCATTGCCACAACCACCAGCCCTCAAGCACTCTCTAGATTTGCTATGGGCGAAGCTCCTGGGACAGACATCAGGGTCCTCCAGGAAGAACCTCACATGGAGGAGGTGGCAGGATGGACTGGTGACCTGGAACCCACCCCAGGACCCAAGTCACTGCTGAGGGGGATGGCTCCAGGCACAGAGAGCAGTGTGGGGCTGGACACGGGTGCCCAGACACCTAGGCCACCAGCGAGGGCACTGGGGGGAAACAGCTGTGAACCTACGGCCCAGTCACTCAGGATCTGTACATGTGGCCTTGGCTGGGCTGCTGAGGAACCTTCCAGAATGGACCTCTCACAGCAGGAGATGAGTCCTCCCAGGCACTTCAGGAGCCCTCGTGCCAGGAAGAGTCAGGACAGATGCGTCCATCACTGCAGCACAGGTTCTCCCGGGGCCTGAGGGGGCAGGTGGGGTCTCAGGTTCACCGTCAACCCCAGATCAGGACCCGGGGTGCTGGGACAGTGAGATCCTGCCAACCCCTCTGAGACCATCTGTCCACCACTGTTCCATCTCAGCCCTCACAGCATACTCTGAGTGAGTCTGTCACTCAGACTGTCCCCAAGACATCACATGGGTCACTCCAATCCTTTGCTTTGATCGTGATGTCTGTCTGGGGCTGTGCAGGGTCCTGGAGTTTCCAGTTCCCCGGATATAGTGGACACAGTTACAGTTCATGCATGCCTTCCCTGATTAAGCAAATGAACGTTTGAATGCCTGTATGCCGGGGTAAACAATATGGACACAGCCAGCTCTCAGGGAACTCACAGTCTAGCTGGGGTGACAGTAAGGACCACTTCCACCCTCCTGCGGGCTTGTAGCACCAAACGCCCTCCTACACTCTCCAGACCTCACAGTTGACCAGTGATAGGTACTCCTGTCATTATGCCCATTTTATAGCTCGGAAAGTTGAGGCAGGGAGGGAGGGAGCCTCTGTCCAGTGTACCACCCCCTCACAGCCTGAGGCACCAGGTCTCCAAGGCCCATTTCCTGATCATTGTCTTGCCTCTGGACACTCGGTCCTGTCTGTGAAGCTGTGTCCTGCAGTGTGACAAGGAATGCCCTCGGGCCCCAGTTTGAGCTCTGAGCCTTCCTGTGTGCGTCTGGAGCCAGCTCCACTTCTCCCCTTGGCTACTGATGATGTCTATGGGAGGGAGGGCGATGAGTTTGGGGTCTCTGGGCCTGAGGGCTAAGTCAGCTTCTTTCCTGCAGAGGAGATTCCCATAGGTCTTCACTTGGGTCGACACTCCTAATCCAGCAGGGACTTCACGTGGGCCTGAGGCTGGCAGGATGTCTCGTCTGTCAGTGTTCCTCCAGCCTGCTGGGACTTGTAAATAACGTGACAACCTAGGGAACCCAGGTGGCAGCTCTCCTTTCTCCCAAGTGAAGGTTAAAAGTGAAAGTGTTAATCTCTCAGTCGTGTCCAACTCTTTTTGACCTCATGGACTGTCGCCCACCAGGCTCCTCTGTCCATGGGATTTTCCAGGCACGAATACTGGCGTGGGTTGCCATTCCCTTCTACAGGGGATCTTCCCAACCCAGGGATTGAACTTGGGTCTTCTACACTGCAGGCAGATTCTTTACCGTCCGAGTCACCAGGGAAGCCCAAGTGAAGGTCAGGCTGTCCCAAGTCGACCCACAACCCCTTGTCCTAGGAGTAGGAGTCAGGAAACTGAGGTTGGTGGGCTGACCATGCATAGAAGAGCAGATTGAGTGAAGAATGCTGGAACCGGGCTGTTTGCAGCTGTATTTCACCCCTCCTCCAAGCATGCCCCTTCCTCCTGCCTTTCCCTGACTCACTGCTTAACTTCCTCTCTAAACCTCTCCCCCATTACCATCTCAAGAGTGTCAGAGACAGGAAAATCACAATTGAACCATTTCCCACGTTGGAAACACCGAGGGCAGGAGTCGCCCATGGTCACGCAGCGAGTCTGGAGCCAGAGTGGGAACCCTGGTTCGGGACACTCACATCCTGGACTCTCCTCCCAAGATCCAATAGTCTCTTTGCTGGGTGTGACATTTTGTTGGCACATCACCCCCTTCTCTCAATGGATCATGCCCGCACCCACCCATTGAGCCAGTCCATGGGCTCCCCACTTCTCGTGACGGTGGGTCAGTGAACTCTGTCCTGCTTCTCGTAGGATGTCTAAGGTACAGGGCCATTCCCCAACCCCGCCCGTTCACCCTTGGCTTTGCCTTTTAGCCACCACGGGGGTGGCTATGGCTCTTGGACCCCTCTTGGACCCCTTTTCAGGCCGGGGCACCAGTGGCCAAGGCAGCTCCGTTCCCCTAACTTACTTCCTGAGATCATAGCCCATGTGGCCACAGGCCTGGAAGGGCTGGGACTCCCCAGGACGAGTGTCCTCCTGCCCACTGGGCACCCTGGAGAACTGAAAGGCTGCCCCCGCGTGGCATCCGGCCTGGCCTGCGTGGCAACCCGCCGAGGGTAAGGGTCCCTGGTCAGCAAGGCGCCTGCCCCCAGCGGTGCTCAGAGTTCTGGGCCCGGGGGATGAGCACCCGCCCTCGCCCACAGCCTTAGTTTCTGTTTGATTCCCCCCTGTCCCCGCGGGGAGGTGGCCTGGAACAGGGCGAAGAATCCGAGGCTGGCTGCGGATCCTGGCGCCGCCGGCCACCCTTACTGCTCAGTCCCCTACAGGCTCCCTCTCTTCTCCAGGCCTCAGCTCCCTCCTCCATCATAGGGGGCTCTGGCTCTGTCTGGACTGCTGGACGGTGACCTGAGCTCACCTGACGTTCTGGCAGGTCTTAGTTCTTGACTGAATGAGTGACCATCCCTGGGAGCCCCACCCCCTCTCCCTTCCTCCAAGCTCAACTCACCTGTGTACCGGTATTGTCTGGGATTCTGGCTGCTGGTTTGCTTCCTGGTGTGACACCACCCTCATGGCAGAAAGGGAAGAAGTCCTAAAGAGCCTCTTGATGAAAGTGAAAGAGGAAAGTGAAAAAGTTGGCTTAAAACTCAACATTCAGAAAACTAAGATTATGGCATCCAGTCCAATCACTTCATGGCAAAGAGATGTGGAAACAAGGGAAACAGTGAGAGATTTTATTTTGGGGGGCTCCAAAATCGCTGCAGATGGTGACTGCAGCCATGAAATTAAAAGACACTTGCTCCTTGGAAGAAAAGCTATGACCAACCTCAGTTCAGTTCAGTTCAGTTGCTCAGTGGTGTCTGATTCTTTGAGACCCATGGACTGCAGCATGCCAGGCCTCCCTGTCCATCACCATCTCCTGGAGTTTACTCAAACTCATGTCCATTGAGTTGGTGATGCCATCCAACCATCTCATCCTCTGTCATCCCCTTCTCCTCCCGTCTTCAATCTTTCCCAGCATCAGGGTCTTTTCAAATGAGTCAGTTCTTCACATGAGGTGGCTAAAGTATTGGAGCTTCAGCATCAGTCCTTCCAATGAATATTCAGAACTGATGTCCTTTAGGATGGACTGGTTGGATCTTTGCAGTCCAAGGGATAGCATATTAAAAAACAGAGATATTACTTTGCCAATAAGAGTTCATCTAGTCAAGGTTGTGGTTTTTCCAGTAGTCATGTATGGATGTGAGAGTTGGACTATAAAGAAAGCTGAGTACTGAAGAATTGATAATTTTGAACTGTGGTGTTGGAAAAGACTCTTGAGAGTCCCTTGGACTGCAAGGAGATCCAACGAGTCCATCCTAAAGGAAATCAGTCCTGAATATTCATTGGAAATATTGATGCTGAAGCTGAAACTCCAATACTATGGCTACCTGATGCGAAGAACTGACTCATTGGAAAAGACCCTGGGAAAGACTGAAGGCAGGAGGAGAAGGGGATGACAGAGGATGAGATGGTTGGATGGCATCACCGACTCAACGGACATGAGTTTGAGCAAGCTTCAGGAGTTGGTGACAGACAGGGAAGCCTGGCATGCTGCAGTCCATGGGGTCGCAGAGAGTCAGACACGATTGACCGACTGAACTGTTGGTGCCCCACTGAATCCTGGCATCACTTCATAACCAGGTTCCCTCTTGAAGGCCAGCTTCATTCTGGGGGCCACTCTTCACCCCTCCTGGCTGGCAAATCGGTCTCTAAAGTACACCCCACATCCGAATCTGCACCAAACTCTATTACCCATTCAAGAAATGTCTTCTGCTCTGAAGTGGGTTTCTGCATGGTGGTAGGTTTGATATATATATATATATATTTTAATTAATTGATTTATTTATTATTATGCTGGGTCTTCATTGCTATGCAGGCTTTACCCTAGTTGCAGTGAGCTGTGGTTGCTCTCGAGTTGCAGTGCGAGGGTTTGTCACCATAGCAGCTTCTCTTGTTGCCGAGCATGGGCCCTATGGCGCACGGACTTCAGTAGTTGTGGCTTCTGGGCTCTAGAGCACAGATTCGCTAGTTGTGGTGCACAGGCTCAGTTGCTCCTCGACAGATGGGATCTTCCCAGACCAGGGATCAAACCCGTGTCTCCTGCATTGGCAGGTGGATTCTTAACCAGGACCGGCAGGAAAGCCCTGGTTTGGTTTTGCTAGAAATCTCCACTGTAAAGGCCCCGGCTGGCCTTTGGCTCCCTGGGCTGGAGCTGTGTGCTGAGCCCGCAGGGTCTGACTCTCGCCATCCTTCTCAGGACATAGGTTTAGTCTGGGCTGGTGGTCCATTTCTGGGTTGAGGTCTAGGCTGGGCCAGAGGTGGTTGATCCGGCTTCTTGTGGGGCTACAAGAGGCTCTATAGGACCAGGTTCTGACTGGGCTCCGGATCCCTGTCTCAGTTCTGGGTCCTGTTGAGTTCTAGATTCTTTTCCTGGCTCAGGTCTGTGCTATGAAGCAGCTTCCTGTTTACTGAAGGGCACCCTTTGGATGGGGGGCAGAGGCCTGTGGGGCATGAAATTCCTGGTGCAGAGCGGATTTCTGTTGTGCTCGAGGTTCCTGCTGGGCTTCGGCTTGGTGATGGGCAAGGGGCTCCTGCTGAGTGAGGGTCTTTGCTGTGCAGTGGGCTATTGGATCCCTGTCTATTGGGTCCCTTCTGATCCTCAGACGCTGGCTGGTCTGGATGTTTTTTCTGGTGCAAGCTTCCCTGGTGGCTCAGAGGTTAAAGCGTCTGCCTCCAATGCGGGGGACCCAGGTTCGATCCCTGGGTCGGGATGATCCCCTGGCGAAGGAAATGGTAACCCACTCCAGTATTCTTGCCTGGAGAATCCCATGGATGGAGAAGCCTGGTAGGCTACAGTCCATGGGGTCACAAACAGTCGGACACGACTGAGCGACTTCACTCACTCACCAGCTGGGTTATAGTTGTCTGGTGTGGCTTTAATTCTCTAACAGGCTTAAATACCAACTTAGAACCTGGCTCTGCTGTGTTTTTCTCATCAAGGGAGATATATTTTTTATTTATTTTTTTAATTAATTTATTTTTTTATTTTTTTTTTTATTTTGCTTAACTTTACAATATTGTATTGCTTTTACAATACATCAAGATGGATCCGCTGCCAGTATACACGTGTTCCCCATCCTGAACCCTCCTCCCTCTCCCCCTCCCCACACCATCCCTCCAGGTCGTCCCAGTGCTCCAGCCCCAGGCATTTGTTATCTGGCATCGTACCTGGACTGACGACTCGTTTCAGATATAATATTATACATATTTCAATGCTATTCTCCCAAATCATCCCACCCTCTCCTGGTCCCAGAGTCCAAAAGTCTGTTCTATACATCAGTGTCTCTTTTGCTGTCTTGTAAATAGGGTTATTTTTTACCATCTTTCTAAATGCCATATATATGCGTTAGTATACTGTATTTGTGTTTTTGTTTCTGGCTTACTTCACTCTGTATAATAGGCTCCAGTTCCATCCACCTCCTTAGAACTGATTCAAATGTATTCTTTTTAATGGCTGAGTAATACTCCATTGTGTATATGTACGACAGCTTGCTTATCCATTCATCTGTGGATGGACATCTAGGTTGCTTCCACGTTCTGGCTATTGTAAACAGTGCTGCTATGAACATTGGGGTAGATATATTTTTTAAAATAATTTTATTTATTTATTTTTGGCTGTGCTGAGTCTTGGCTGCCGCATGGGTTTTTCTCTAGTTGTGGTGAGCGGGGGCTGCTCTCTGGTTGCGGTGGCTTCTCTTGCTGAGGAGCACGGGCTCTAGGGTGCTCCGGCTTCAGTAGTTGCAGCACGTGGGCTCAGTAGTTGTGGCTCCTAGGCTCTGGAGCACAGGCTTGGTAGTGGTGATGCACGGGTTTAGCTGCTTAGCATCATGTGGAATCTTCCCAGACCGGGGATCGAACCTGTGTCTCCTGCACTGGCAAGTGGATTCTTTACCCCTGGGCTACCAGGGAAGCCCTCGTGGGAGATAATGATCTCCCTGGCTTCATCCCTCTGGGTCCCCACAGACCTCCTTTGTCACAGATGCCTTGTGGGTTACTCATGATGGCTCTCCCACCACCTTGGGTTCCACTGCTTCGACCTGGCATCCCTGGTCTTCCTTTCAGAGGTGGTTGGCGAGTGGGCTGAGCACCGCTGGCTCCCCGCTCCTGTGCTGAGCAAAGCACTTACGTCTCTTGCTGTAGGAGGAAGGGTGGGGACAGAAGGAAGCTGGGTGTCCATCACCCTCCCCCCAGAGGGTTATGTCTTGAAGGGGCCCTATTCCACTCCCCACTCAGATAAAGTATTTCTTCTCATGAAGGCAGCATCCCAGCTGAGTCCTCTGTTTCATCCAGGTGACAGAAGCTAGACTCTGGAGGAATGTTCCTTTTCTTTCTCGATTAAAAAAAAAAAACTTACTGGGCTGCACTGGGTCTTAGTTGTAGCACGTGGGATCTTCCTGTTGACATCTTCCTGTCAGCAGAATCTTTAGTTTCGGCATGCAAACTCCCAGTTGCAGCATGTAGGATCTAGTTCCCTGACCAGGTACCGAACTCGGGGCCCCCTGCATCAGGAATGCGGCGTCTGGACCACTGAACCTCTAGGGAAGTCTCGAGTGTTCCTTTTCTTACTTCTCCTTCTGATGTTTGAGGAAAGGGTCAGAGAGGGAAGCGGGATCTACCCCGTTGTACCTTTCCCCTCTTTATTTATTCTTTCTAATGGTTCCCACTTTAATTTCCTTATATTATTGTTCTGATCATTTTATTCCCATGTTAAAAAAGAAAAAAAAAGGTGTCTTCCCATTTTTGCAGCTGGAAACCCCTTTTCAGTGGCATTTGAGATCTCCCACACTGTATCTCCCAGGTGGCTCAGTGGTAAAGAGTTCACCTGCAATGCAGGAGACTCAGGAGATGCTGGTTCGATTCCCTGCATCGGGAAGATCCCTTGGAGGAGGGCATGGCAATCCTCTCCTGTATTCTTGCCTGGAGAATCCTATGGGCAGCAGAGTCCAGCAGGTTATAGTCTGGGTCGCAAAGAGTCTGTCATGACTGAGCGACTGGGCACTCTCCTTGAGCCCTGCCTCTGCACGTATGTCTGCTGCAGTTGCCTGGAAACTCGCAGAGTCCGGTGACCACGATGGTGACGGTGGTGATAATCACAAATACTGGGGAGGCATATTATGTGCTAGGAAATAGTCCCAGGTTCTTTTTAAACTTATATTATCGTTAGTAAAACAATGTCTGACTCATCGCTTTCACTGCTTTTCTTTGCCCTACCTAGCTCTTACCTCAGGAAGGTTTGCTGGATGAATAAAAGAGTAAAAATGTGGGCAGCGGAGAGAGACTGCAGGTGGTGTTGGGTAGAGGTGTGTATATAATCTGGGAACAGTTTGGAATGAACAGGGTAGAGTGGGTCGTCTGGATTGAATGTGCATTTCGAGACCGCATTTGAAAATGATTTTGATCTATTACATGTAAGTATATTTATTGATTTTGTTTGCTATTTTCCTGCTTGTGTTTACAGTTGGGAGGACCAGCTAGGTACTCAGAGATTCTTGGTTTCTCTTAGGTAAGTAAGCTTAAGGCTGTGTGAAGGGGCAGCCCCAGACTGACAAGTGAAGAAGGCACCGGAGCGCGCAGTAATCTCAGGGGAAATGCTTTGGGGATGATTTAGGGAGTGGGGACAGGAACAGGGCAACGCAAGGTGGGCAGAGCATCTCCTAGGTGCACTCACGGCTTTGTTGACTGAGAATGTTTCATCGGGAGGGTGGGATCTCAAAACACCTATAAAGGCAGAGCAATGCTTTCTAGCAGACATCGTGTGAGAAACTGCTGGCAGGCTCTGGAGAACTTGTTTGACCTCCTGTGATGTCTTTGGTGTCCTAGGGTGAAGAGGAAAGGGAGACACTGCAGTTAAAAACATTCTTAGAATTTAATTTTTTTTTATGAGAGCTTTTAAAATGTTACCAGTGAGACTCATCCTGGGGGGAGAAGTTTAAATGAAAAAACATCTACAGTAAGGAGATCAAGGATGCCCCAACCCCTGCTTCCACTCCTGATTCTGGTGAGCAGACTGTTGTTACTAGTTTGCGGCATAGTTTTCCAGACCTTTTGTATATAAACGTAATTGTTGTTCTTGCTTAGTCACTAAGTGGCGTCTCTTTGCCACCCCATAGCCCACCAGACTCCTCTATCTGTGGGATTTCCCAGGCAAGAATGCTGGAGCGAGTTGCCATTTCTTTCTCCAGGGATCATCCCTTTTTGATCATGTAATATCATAATAATGCCACAATATCCATAAGTTTAACACTTGCCAGTATACTTTTTATATGACATTTAATTATACAATGGCACCCCACTCCAGTACTCTTGCCTGGAAAATCCCATGGACAGAAGAGCCTGGTAGGCTGCAGTCCATGGGGTTGCTAAGAGTCAGACACGACTGAGTGCCTTCACTTTCACTTTTCACTTTCATGCATTGGAGAAGGAAATGGCAACCCACTCCAGTGTTCTTGCCTGGAGAATCCCAGGGACGGGGGAGCCTGGTGGGCTGCCATCTATGGGGTCGCACAGAGTCGGACACGACTGAAGCGACTTAGCAGCAGCAGCAGGGAGGAAATCCATTGTTTGACACTGACACCAGTGTCATCATCAGAGATCAGTGACCAGGTCCCCAACAGCCCCATCTCCCTCCACTTTGAGGGAGCAATGGCATTCTACCATCAGAGGCTTTGGCGAGCCGTCTCTAGTATTAGGGGAATTGTGTTTTGCTTTTCCTGCTCTTCCTGTTTCCCCACACGTTGACCTTGAGTGGGATGAGCTGAGATGCATGCTAATCCTGATCTTCATGTCATCTCTCTTGTCTCTTAACCCCTGCTTCATCCCTAGCTGGGGCTCCCCTGGTGCCTCAGATGGTAAAGAATCCACCTGCAGTGCAGGAGACCCAGGTTCGATCCCTGGGTCAAGAAGAGCCCCTGGGGAAGGAAATGACAACCCACTCCAGGATTCTTGCCTGGAAAATCCCAAGGACAGAGGAGCCTGGCGGGCTACAGTCCGTGGGGCCGAAAGAGTCAGACATGACTGAGTGCTGACGCTTTCATTCTCATCCCTAGTTGATTCCACAGAGCGACTCTGGTTTAAGGAGGGTCATTCTTTGACAACTTACTGGTTTTCTTCATCCTGCCCTGGAAACGATCACAGGGACACGGCTTTGTCAGCCTGGGTGCTGTTGCAAGTGTTCTTCTAGGGGCTCTCAGGAACCAATCTGAAATAAGGGGGTTGCTGCTTAGGACGGTTCATATGTTTGAGGGCTAGGACTTGACTTGCCATCTCCCTTGCCTCCCAGTTGTTCTTCATACTGCAGTGGGAAAGGGTCAACGCAGAACAGTCATATGACCACCAGGGTCTCTACGCTGTTTTGCTGACGTGTATGGATGAGAATGGGCTTCCCCGATAGCTCAGTTGGTAAAGAATCCACCCGCAATGCAGGAGACCCTGGTTCAATTCCTGGGTTGGGAAGATCCGCTGGAGAAGGGAAAGGCTATCCGCTCCAGTATTCTGGCCTGGGGAATTCTCTGGACTGTACAGTCCATGGAGTCGCAAAAAGCCAGACACGACTGAGCGTGTTTCACTTTGAAGGGCAATAATTTGGTGGCAGGTTTGGAGGAAGCATCAGAATGTCATTAAGGAGACCAAAAAAATGAGCAATGAGTGGCAGGGAGGTTCGAGAGGGAGGGGACATATGTATACACAGGCCTGATACATGTTGTGTGGCAGAAACCAACACAATATTGTAAAGCAATGATCCTCCAATTAAACATAAATTAAAAAAATGACGAATAAGAGGTGTCTGCCTTTCAGTAGCTGCTTTACTTCGACTAAGCCATTTTGCCCCTCCGATTTCTGTCTTGCCTATGAGTAAAATAAGGCTGAGAATGGGGTCCAAGAAGGTCTTGGAAGGCAGCCCTGGGTTGTCAGGGAAAAGGGCAAGGGAGAGGGGGCCAGCCAGACCTTCAGCCAGCTCCCCTGGACCCTGGAGGAGTCTGGCTCTTACATGAGACTCAGGAAGAAATGAGTGGTGGGCTGGGGGAGAGGGCAGGGGGCGAGGGCAACTCAGGTAACATCTGCTCTGCTCTCAGAGGGATTCAGGAGAGCAAGTGGGGATCTAGACAGCGCTCTGTTGTTATCAATATTTGTGTTACTGACCTTGGCATTCACATTCTTGGCCTCCTTCTCGGAGCCACCTCCCAGAAGCCTGGCGTTGGTACCTCTGGCCTCTGGCGACCCCTGTAGGAAGGAAACTGGTCACTTCCAGGCATTGGAAAGGGAAGGCGCCAAGAGATTGGTCCCTGATCACTGTGCTTCTGGGTCAGCGCAGCTCCATTGCTCTTCCTGTTTACTCAGGGATCTAGGGTACTTCAAGAGAGGAGTATTTTCAATGTATGAGGAATTGAAGTGTAAAATCTGGCCTAGAGAAAAGCTTAGCTGGAGGTAGGCAGAGAAAGAACAGCTTCTGGATAGAAGAGAGGACAAAAGGTCGGGGTGTTGATAAGACCTGACAACCTCCCCATTAAGATCCCTGCCCTGCATGCATTATAATCCTCCTGGCTCAAGAAATAAGAGCAAAGAGTAGATTATTCCATAAACCAGCCAGGAACTTCACCCGACCTCTGTGTTTGCTTGTATTTGAATCCATAGTCCCAGTTCAACTGTTAATATAAGAGGATGGTATTTACCTTTGTCCCTCTGGAACAAATCCATCTCTCTTTTTGTCTCTATTCAAGTCTGCCTTGTCACCTGATGCTCTCTGATTTCCGTTTTGTGTTTCTTGATACCATTACCAAGCTGTTGTTATAGCATTGCACTAATTAAGTGAATCACCGTCTCTTTTATTTTGAGGTGAGAACACTGAGGCCCAGAGAGAGCTAATGCAATGCCCAAGTTCACAGAGTTAATGGTGATTCATCTGGAGCTAAAACCTAGGTCCAAGGCTCTTAGCCTATTATTGGCTCTTCGAACCTACATGACCTAATGTCATGGGAGCTATTTATCATAATTTTCTAATTAGTAGGTAACCTTATAAGGAATTACTCTGTTATTGTCGTTTATTTCCTAACATTGTCATTGCTTCTCAGTTATTTATTTTTCCATGAAAAGCATATTAAGCAGGTATGTGGTTATTGTAAGAGATAAAGCAGGATCAGATTTTGTTTGGAGATTTCTGGGCAGGAGGATTGTGTAGTGTTATTTCTGCTCACCAGACTTGGTCCAACATTGCAACTACCCTTGCCTGGGAAATGGGAATTGAGCCTGTAATTGCATCCCTGGTGGCCCCAGTGAGCTCTCCCCATCTCATTGCCCTTGTGCCTTTGTAGCTACTTGAGAATGAAGTTTTACTCACTCGATTTATTGAGCACTTACTAGGTTCACATTATCCATCGTTTACTCTTCGCAATAGTTGTACATGCTAAGTGGTATTTTACTCATTTCAAAATGAAGCTTTAAAAAGTTAAGCATCTTGTCCAGGGTTCCAAGAGGGCTTCCCAGGTGGTACAGTGGTCAAAGAATCCACCAACCAAGCAGGAGACGCGGGTTTGATCCCTGAGTGGGGAAGATCCCCAGGAGAAGGAAATGGCAACCCACTCCAGTATTCTTGCCTGGAGAATGCCATGGACAGAGGAACCTGATGGGCTGTAGTCCATGGGGTCACAAAGAGTCGGACATGACTGAGCGCATGCACACACACCCCGCCAGGGGCCAAGATATGGATCATGGTCGATCCCCTGAATTCAAGTTTGAGTCTAAAGGTCTGGGTGAGTCTAAATGTGTCACCATGTTTGAGAATTATTGGTAAAGCAGTGGCTCCCCTGGGGAGTGGGTCCCCCTCCAGGGGATGTTTGGCCACGTCTGGAGATATTTTTGGCTGTATTAATGGGGTGGGGGTGGAAAGAGGCTGCTGTTGGCTTCTAGAGGGTAGAGGCCACTCGGATGTTGCTAAACAGGTTAGAAAGAACACAGCAGTGCACCCTGCCCCCCTTGCAAGAATTATTAATCTCTAATGTCAACAGAGCTGCTATGAAGCCAAGGTGTCCAGTCTCCTAAGGGGAACATTTTGAACTTAGAAACCTGAGGATTTCTTCTTCCACTTAGGTATGTTTACCTAACACCTTGCTGGGTCACAGGAGGGACATGGAAACAAGACACCAGGTTGTGCTGTGCCTGTATCGAGGTTACAGCGCAGAAGGGCAGCGGTTGGGGTAGGGGACGCAGTGACACTCAGCTCAAGGTGAAACATGGACCGTGCAGAGAGAGTCCAGTCGGGGCTGAGCTTGTGCAGGGGAGGGAGGGGGCTCATGTCTGCCTCTGGGTCGCATCAGGGCAGCGGTGGGAGCAGAACCGAGCTGGTGGGAAGACACAAGAGCAGCTGGGGAGCAGCCAAGGTTCCAAGATTCCGGCTGAGAGGAACACGGGCCCTTGTTAGTGCGGGGTGTGGGGGGAATGGCCAGGAAAGGTGGCTGTGACTGGAGCTTGGAATCCAGGCTGAGGTCTCCAGCCTGGGGGCTGGTCACAGCAGTGGAAAAGACTTCCCTCCCAGAATGCAGGTCTAGGGCCTCCCCCGCCGGGCCATGGGGCCCAGCGGCTTCCACAGAACTCTATAAGGGAGAAGATGCCGGGAATGGGTGCAGGAGGGTAGACTCCTGATGTTAGGACCCACTCGATGCTGAGCGTGTAACAAAGCTACTTCACTTCAAAGTAGCGCTTGGGGAGATGGTCACTTAGAGTGGAAATGTAGATGGGGAGGGGGCCCCTTCTGTACAGTTGTTCTGCTAAGGGCTGGGCCACTCCGGCTGTAGGGAACAGTGGGGTGGATTCAGAGCTCCTAACCCAGGATCTGCTTCCTAAAGGTGAGCTGTTCAAACAGGGCCTGTGTGCAGTCTTGCCCCCCATTAGGCCACAGGCGTGAGGCCTTGAACCAAGAACACAGAAGCAGAGCTGAGAACCAAGGTCGCCTCCAAAGCTGACTGAGCCCCTTTGTAACTGTTGCCAGGAGAGTCCCATGGACAGAGGAACCTGGCGGGCTATAGGTCACAAAGAGTCAGACGTGGCTGAAGTAATGTGCACACACGCATGTAACCATTGCCAAAAGCCCATGACCATCACTAACAGGCTTCCTGACTCCAAATTAGTCAAAGATGCCCACTCCAGTAAACACTGTATAAAGCCCCAACCAGTCCCCCAACGCCAGCCTTCCAGCAGGAATTGTCTTTGTCTTGAGGCTATAAAAATTGGCTATTAACCCACGAACACTGTCGACTCTCCCTGGCCTGTCAGGAGTTGTCAGGCCGCTGTGCTTGCAGGTCCCACGTTATCTCTGCTCTTTGTTCTTAATAAGCTCACTCCCTTCTGCAGTGCTCTGCGTCTGGAAATTCTTTTCCAACTGGCACTTGGATTGCCTCAACAGCTTGGTGTGGTCACAGCTTCAAACACGGATACTACCTGGTGATGTGATTTTCTGGTTTATCACCTTACCATGAAATAGCATTAAGAATTGTTGGGGCACGTCTAGTGTACTAGGAAGAATATAATCGAGGATGACTGACTGACTGGACGCACGCTTGCCTTCAACACCCTCTCTGCACGGCCTCCAGGCCCGGCCCCCAGGACAGTCAAGACCCCCGAACAGGACTGGGGGAGAGGTAAGGTCCTCTCCCGCCAAATACCCTTGTAGACTCTCCATACACACGTGCTCCTTTAACTTTACGACACTCAGGATTTACGTTCAGTTCATTCATTTTTGTAAATAAAGAAACAGGTGCCCAGACAGGCTAACACCGCTAACCCCTGTTGCCTGCAGGGGCTACATTTTACCACGTGTGCAGTCATGCGCTTTCCTTTTTCGCCACGTTTCTCCCCCCTTTTTATCTTTCATAGAAAGTGGACTTTTTTTTTTACCTGTGTGTGAGCTGCTGGAGACCACGGACATCAGCATTAGTGGCAGCAACAGGAGGAGGGAAGAGATTAGAACCTTCATTTCACCTGTCGATGCTGCTGTGCGTTGACTCTTCAGCAGCTCCCAGTGAGAGGGTCCCCACTTCTCCTGGCGGCTCAGGCCGTGCGTGGTATGTGGCTCGGGTGGGGGGGTGGTGGATCTGCACTTTACTCCCAGGCCAGCATTCTCATTAGAGGGCGGGAAGGGCCGAGTGGCGCTGGCCTTGTTGGGTAACAGGTTGGACCATGTGTTTTATGGGAATCTGGGAGGCAAAACTGGCCAAACAAATGAAGCCTTTGTAGGAACACAAGAGGGTGACTGGTAACCTGGCCACTGTACTCGTCCCCTCCCTCCCTCCCGCCTCCCCACCCTGCAATGTGCTATGATTTCTTCTTTTGGCTTGTTTGAATTTCCTTATATGTTTGAGTGACGTTTTCTAGCTCAGTGTCTGGCAGGAAAAGTGAGGGCTAAGGGTTGGCAAAGAGGGTGACACGGCCTGTCTCCCCTCTGTCCTCCCCGCTCCCAGCCTCGGCACAGTATAGCTGTTGCCATGTGCCCCACTGTGGACAGCGTCCTTCCTCCAGGTCTGTGACCGTGTAAGGAGGGAGGCAGAGAGGATGGAGAGAGGCTCTTCTCCCTTGCCGAAACCCTGCCCTGGGGCACTGGGTCAAAGCAGGCCTCCTCGTTGTGGTCAGGCAGGTGGCCGTGGCCTTGTTGTTGTCCAGTTGCTTAGTTGTATCCAACTCTCTGTGATCCCATGGACTGTAGCATGCCAGGCTTCCTGGTCCATCACTAACTCCTGGAGCTTGCTCAAACTCATGTCCATCGAGTCGGTGATACCATCCAACCAGCTCATCCTCTATCATCCCCTTCTCCTCCTGCCTTCAATCTTTCCCAACATCAGGGTCTTTTCCAATGAGTCGGCTCTTTGCATCAGGTGGCCAAAATATCGGACCTTCATGGTATATGGCCTTATGGCTCCTGCCTAGAGGAGAGGGACGTGCGTTGGTGGAAGACCCTCAAGGCTTCAGGTCCAAGAGGATTTGAGAAGCCAATGACACAGTAGGGACAGTGTCTGCCCAGGCTGTTGGGGCTCCTAGTGTGGATCTTGTTTGAAATCAGTCCAAGATGAAAGAGAGAGGTGATACTTCTTGGAGCAAACGTCAGAGGTCCAGAAGGGCAGCACTTACTGACGTGACTCATTCCAGAGACTTCGGGAACTGGGCTCAAAAATAGAAGAGAGGCTGGTCTTAAGGGCTGAGAGATGTTTGTGAGGCTAAAATAAAGAAAATAAGTGCTTAGTCATGTCTGACACTTTGCAGCACTTTGGACTGTAGCCCACCAGGCTCCTCTGTCCATGGGGTTTTCCAGGCAAGAATACTGGAGCAGGTTGCCATTTCCTCCTCCAGGGGATCTTTCTGACCCAAGGATTGAACCTGAGTCTCCCGTGTCTCTTGTGTTGCAGGTGGATTCTTTACCTGCTGAGCCATTGAAGAAGCCCTTGTGGGACTGAGGGGAAGGTTAAAAAGGAAGTCCTCCCTGTTCTTCCAGGCAGGTGTGAGAGAAGGTGGTGTGACTTTGTTCTAGTCAAGAGGAGGGAAGAAGCCAGGCATGCCTTTTGTTTGCTCATTCCTACCCTATCAATTTCAGATTATTTTCACCTGTGGACCTGGTGGAGCCTTGATTGTAGACTTTGCTACAAAGTTTATGGGCATCTGCAGCTGCCTGGCACTTCACTGGACAGTGGAGATTGTCCTTGAGTTGAAGGTTCCGTCTGAGCTTGGTCTAATGTGTAAAGCATTAATGTGGCTCCTCCCTGGAAGATTATTATTAAAATTTTTTTTTATTCATTTACTTACGGTCGCCCTGAGTTGTTGCTTTGCACAGGCTTTCTCTAGTTGCCGTGAGTGGGGGCTACTCTTCATTGTGGTGTTTCTCATTGTGGTGGCTTCTCTTGTTGTGGAGCAAGGGCTCTAGGCACACGGGCTCATGAGTTGTGGCACCCCGGCTTAGTTACTCTGTAGCATGTGGAGTCTTCCCAGACCAGGGATCGATCCCATGTCCCTTGTTTTGGCAGGTGGATTCTTATCCACTGAGCCACTACTCCCTGGAAATTTCTAACCATGGTCTCAGTCCTCAGGACGCTCAAGTCTAACCAGGGAGACGACACACCCTTCTTAAGACCTAGGGATATTGTGCAATCAAATTTCAGAAGTGGCAGCAGTTCACTGTGGACGGTGAGTAGCTCAAAAAACTTGGGGTTCAGTGGAACTTGGGCTGGGTCTGGAGGGTGGGGTAGGGTTTCTGTTGATGGAAGGCAGGGAGGAGGGCAGGGCCGAGAAGGAGCACAGAGCTGACTGGGTGGGGATTTTTGAGGCAGGGCTGTTAATTGTTCACTCGTAAGTTCCTAAACTTACGTAGGGCCTGGCACTTTGTGGGTGCTCTGCAAATATTTGTTGAATTGACTGATATTTTTGTAAGCCTTTATCGAGACCTGGTATGTTAGAAAGCATGTGAAAGTGCAGTCCATTATCAGTAAAACATTTTTTCTGATAGAAGGTCACGCATACACATGGAGCCTGAGGGGGTGTTTTACTTCCCCATCGAGTCCTCCTCTGTTCTGCCCCAAGGCTGCTAATCAGGGGGCTCCTCTCCACAGCTTCCTCCAGGTCCCCTCAGTCTGTTCACCCCCATCATCTCCCCAAGTCCTGGCTCCCTAGTGGTTCACTCCATCTAATCTTCCCCTCTATGGACTTGAAAAGGGATGTCGGGTCCTGTTTCCCATGGGAGAAACAGGTCTCTCGACTGCATTGATGTAAGACACTCCCGGGACAGACTTTTCTCTTGTTAATATAGACAACCACTTAGGGCTTCCCAGGTGGCACTAGTGGTAAAGAATCCACCTGCCAATGCAAGAAACAGAAGAGACATAGGTTCGCTCTTTGGGTCAGGAAGATCCCCTGGAGTAGGCAATGGCAACCCGCTCCAGTATTGTCTCCTGAAAAATCCCATGGTCAGAGGAGCCTGGGGAGCTGCAGTCCATTGGGTCATAAAGAGTCAGACACGACTGAGCACGCACGCTTAGAGCTCACTCTGAGAACTTCAGTTATGTCAAGCACAGCGTTTGTGTCTTGCAAAGGTCTCCTTCCAGGAAAGAGGTGAGGGGAAAGTGGGAAAAAGAACCACTTTCTACTGTTATTTCGTTTCTGCACACTTCAGTATACTTTGTGTGTGTGTGTGTGTGTGTGTGTGCTCAGCCGTGTCTGACTCTTTGCGACCCCATAGCCTGTAGCCCGCCAGGCTTCTCTGTCCATGTACAGTGTACTTAGACATTCAAAAATGCTTGTTGATTGTATCATACCCATGCTTCCTGTTGCTCTAAGAAGAGTCATTTATTTACACACAGTCAGTGACACAAGAGACGTAGGAGGAGGGCATGGCAACCCTCTCTAGTATTCGTTCCTGGAGAATCCTATGGACAGAGGAGCCTGGTGGGCTACAATCCATAGGGTTGCAAAGAATTGGACAGGACTGAAGCGACTTAGCACGCACAATCAGGGAGCATCAGAGTCCCTAATGTATTTGGGTGGTGGCTTCTGAGAAGCAGAAGGTGTGACGTTTCTCTGAAGAGCTCTCACCTGTGGAGACCTGTGGAGGATTAGTCCAACTGCTCCGTAATTTGTTCAAGGTCACAGTCAGTTTGCCTCCAAGCCAGAGAAGAACTCCAGTTTCCTGACTTGCTGGAACTGCCTTAGTGGGCAGCTGCCTGGCTGCTGTGTGCGCCAGTGTAGTGGGTGGGGGCCCACCAATACCCTGGATTATCCAAAGGTAAATGTCTGGTTGAACTGTGACTGCAAAAATCTGGGACACTTGCATGCTCTCTCTTTTTCACTTTGAACTTGGAATGAGGAAAATGAGAGCCTAGAAAACCTGGAGTGGATGGTTTTCTTGGGGGGCTGATGAGATGTGCCCAGACGCCTGTGTTTACCTCTTATCAACATGTTTCTCATGAGACTGCTGTGCTCTGATGCTGGGTTGGATTCTCTCCCTCAGTAAGGGCAGGGGCCAGGTCTGATTCATCCTTGTGTCTCTAGCGCAACGCAGGCTCTAATAGATACTTCTTTTAAAAGATTATTTATTTTAATTGGAAGATAATTACTTTACAATATTGTGATGGTTTTTGCCATACATCAGTATGAATCGGCCATAGGTATATATATGTCCCCCCACCCCATTCTGAAAGCCCCTCCCACCTCCCTCCCTACCCTCCAGGTCGTCACAGAGCACCCAGCTTTGGGTGCCCTGCTTCTTACATCAAACTTGGGCTTGTTATCTATTTTACATATGGTAATATGTATGTTTCAAAGCTATTCTCTCAAATCATCCCACCCTCTCCTCCCACTGAGTCCAAAAGTCTGTTCTTTACACCTGTGTCTCCTTTGCTGCCTTGCACGAAGGATTGTCGGTACTGTCTTTCTGAATTCCACATATATGCATTAATACACAATATTTGTCTTTCTCTTTCTGACTTATTTCACTAAATATTTCTTGAAAATAAAACAACAGGGGTTTCCCTGGAGGCTCGGTGGTAATGATAACCTAGAGATGTGGAGGTGGGAGGGAGGTTTCAGAGGGAGGGGGACATGTGTTTGCCTGTGGCTGATTCATGGTGATGTATGGCAGAAACCATCACAATATTGAAAAGTAATTATCTTACAATGAAAAATAAAAGTAATAATAATAAAAAAAGAATCTGCCTGCCAGTGCTGGAGACATGGGTTCTATCCCTGGCCCGGGAAGATTCCACATGCTGCTGAACAACTAAGCCCATAAACCCAACTCCTGAGCCTGCGCTCTACAACCCAGGATCAACAACTATTGAGCCCACACACTGCAATTACTGAAGCCGGAGCGCCCCAGGGCCCGTGCTCCTCAGCAAGAGAAGCCACAGCGATGAGAAGCCTGTGCCCCGCAACTAGAGAGTAGCCCCCGATCGCCACAACCAGAGAAAAGCCCGTGCAATAGTGAAGACCCGGCACAGACCGTAAGTAAAACAACAAAAAGTATACACATCCACAGATGTGGAAGGACTGGGGCAGAAGCATAAGTCGAGACTCCAATCTCCTCGCGTGAACTGAGGTGGAATTTGGCTTCTAAATACAGGGGAAGTGCTCAGCATGAGAATGTGGCTCATTCTATGGCTCTGTAGCTGTGCTTAGAACGCTCCCAGGATCGGAGTCTCTGCTCTGGTTGACATACTTCACTTGTCCGTCAGAAACTGACCACAAAGTGTTGGGGAGCTTCAGAATACGTCATTTTGGAAATGGCTCAGGGAAGACGTAGGGGGGTGCGTGGTGGTTATTCACAAATATTTGAAGGTCTGTTGTGTGAAAAGGTTTGAGACTTGTTTCCATGCCTACAGAGAGTAGCAGGAGGCTTGGCAAGTCTGCACCAGACACATTTTGGCTCAGGATGAAAAAGAACTGTCAGACGAAAGTAAGTTTCTTTGGAAAACTCTCAGTTTACTGGCAGAGTTCAGGCAGTAGCTGGGTGTCTGAAAATAACTGTCACAGTGATTTGTTGTTTCTTGAAGATTCCAAGGGTAGAGCTTGGCTTGGAACCCAGGATTCCATTAATACTACATTTTATTAGGTATTGTAAAATCTGCCCTTTGAAAAGTGACATTACTCTACGATGTCAGCCCAGGTCTCTGTGACTCTTGCTTCCAGTCAGTGTGGGTGGTTGTGATTCTCTTACCTACACTGAGACTTGGACTTCACCCGCTCTACCAACCCTCCCGCCTCCTTTATAGCTGCTGCTGCAGCTGCTGCTGCTAAGTCACTTCAGTAGTGTCCGACTCTGTGCGACCCCATAGATGGCAGCCCACCAGGCTCCTCCATCTCCAGGATTCTCCAGGCAAGAATACTGGAGTGGCTTGCCATTTCCTTCTCCAATGCATGCATGCAGAGCATACTAAGTCGTTTCAATCGTCTCTGACTCTATACGACAGCAGCCCACCAGGCTCCTCTGTCCACAGGATTCTCTAGGCAAGAATACTGGAGTGGGTTGCCTTTATAGCTGAGAACGGTCAAAATCAAGTGTATTTACTGCATGTTCATGCCCACAAGGTGGCAGCACTGCCCCACCTGTGTTTCCAACTACTCTATTCTGTTAGTCGCTCAGTCCTGTAACTCTCTGTAATCCCCTGGACTGTAGCCCACCAGGCTGCTCTGTCCATGGGGATTCTCCAGGCAAGAATACTGGAGTGGGTTGCCTTGCCCTCCTCCAGGGGATCCTCCAGACCCAAGGATCGAAGCTGCGTCTCTTGCACTGCAGGCGGATTCTTACTGTCTGAGCCATTACAAAGGCTCCACTCTATTCTGGGATGTGGGCAAATCTGAGAGCTCTGATTAGGGTTAGAAAAAGGGCACAAGTGAAATGACTAGGTGAACCTTTTTTTCCTGCTAAGTGACAGAGTTGGGGTGAGTCTCAAGCAATTGCTTTGTAAAAGTGGCAGGCACGTTAAGGTGCTAATTGATCTCCTGATTATCTTGATCAAATACAGATCTGATTCTTCTAGTGGGGCCTGAGAGTCTGCATTTAAAAAAAATTATTTATCTATTTTTGGCTGTGCTGGGTCTTCGTTACAAGCTCTTCTCTAGTTGCTGCAAGCAGGGACTACTCTCAAGTTGCAGTCCAGGGGCTTCTCATCATGGTGGCTTCTCTTGTGAGAGAGCATGGGCTCTAAGGGCACGCAGGCTTCACTAGTTATGGCTCCTGGGTTCTAGAGCACAGGCTTAATAGTTATGGTTCGTAGACTTGGTTGCTCTGCAGCATGTGGAATCTTCCCGGACCAGGGATCAAACCTGTGTCTCCTGCATTGGCAGGCAGATTATTTACCGCTGAGCCACCAGGGAAGCCCAAGATTCTGCATTTTTAATAAGATTTTGAATTATGCCATTCCTACTGGCTATTGGACCACACTCTGAGTCAAAAGCTTAGAAGTCATTTGCTGCTGCTGCTAAGTCGCTTCAGTCGTGTTCGACTCTGTGCGACCCCATAGACGGCAGCCCACCAGGCTCCCCCGTCCCTGGTATTCTCCAGGCAAGAACACTGGAGTGGGTTGCCATTTCCTCCTCCAATGCATGAAAGTGAAAAGTGAAAGGGAAGTCACTCAGTCATGTCCGACCCTTAGCGACCCCATGGACTGCAGCCCACCAGGCTCCTCCATCCATGGGATTTTCCAGGCAAGAGTACTGGAGTGGGGTGCCATTGCCTTCTCCTGGGCCTTTATCGAGAGGAAAGTATAATTCAAAAGGATACTTGCATCCCACTTTCATAGCAGCACTGTTTACAATAGCCAAGACATGGAGCCATCCTAAGAAGATGTGGTGTATATATATACACAATGGAATATTATTCAGCCACAAAAATAATGAAATAATGCCATTTGCAACATCATGGATGGACCTAGAAATAATCATACTAAGTGAAGTAAGTCAGACAAGGACATACATCATATGATATCACTTATATGTGAAATCTAAAAGAATGATGCAAATGAGCTTATTTACAAAACAGAAGTCGACTCAAGGACAAATGACCCCGGGATCCAGCCCGAGTCTCCTGCGTCTCCTGCGTTGCCGGCAGATTCTTTACCTGCTGAGCCGTCGGCGTAATTTGCCATATATTGAAGGAGGTGTTGAGACGGAAGCCAGAGTATCAATAATACATTGTAATTGGACTTCGCTGGTGGCACAGTGGATAGGAATCCACCTGCCAGTCCAAAAGATAACGGTTCAATCCCTGGTCTGGGAAGATCCCACATGCTTTGGGTCAAGTCACGGCAGTGAGACTCCCGCAGATCACAAGGAAGAGTAGCCCCGGCTCACCATAACCAGAAAAAGCCTCCACAAAGCAACAAAGACTCACTGCAGCCAAAAATAAATAACTAAAATAAAAAACAATAGATTGTAATCAATTGTGTAATGTATCCACCTTGTTTAAATTTTCTGTATTATCTATGCTATGCTATGCTAAGTCATTTCAGTCGTGTCCGACTCTGTGCGACCCTATAGACGGCAGCCCACCAGGCTCCCCCGTTCCCGGGATTCTCCAGGCAAGAACACTGGAGTGGGTTGCCATTTCCTTCTCCAATGCATGAAAGTGAAAAGAGAAAGTGAAGTCGCACAGTCATGTCCGAATCTTAGCGACCCCATGGACTGCAGCCTACCAGGCTCCTCCATCCGTGGGATTTTCCAGGCAAGAGTACTGGAGTGGGGTGCCATTGCCTTCTCTGCTGTATTATCTATAGATGGCTTATAAAGTGTTTATAGTCTAAGTAATTAAAACTTGAAATTACTCCCCCTTCCCCTGCCCAAGAAGTCATTAGATTAGTTCTCCCTTCCCCCGATTAATGGATGAAGAAAGACTGACATCCAGAGAGAGAGAAGGTTTCTTGCCTGACATAGCCATGACTTCAGCCCTTAGCTTTATACATCTTACCCCAAGCTTCTCACTCTCTTAGTCTGACTTTTACTCCACTATATGCTGTGGCCCCTTTACTGTTGTGATGGCATCTCTGTAGCCTAGAACTCCCATTTTCACCACCATCCCCTCTGGTTTCTGCTCAAGGTATCACTTTGCTTAATCTGTGTTTATGGAAATAATCAATAGCCAATCTATAATAAGAATAGAAAAGAGGTTTTCTTTGGTTGTTGTTTTTTGAGCCAAAGTGAGGATTGCAGCCTAGGAGACTAGATGGCTCTGAGGAATTGCTTGGGAGAAGCCTGGTTTTCAGCACAGCTTGTATCTTGTCGGAAGAAAGTCCACCAAACATGTCAGGAGTACATTCCTTCAAGATTTCAAATAAAAACAGGTTAGCAGAGTTAGTATGGCCTTGGCACCCAGGAAGGCGTTCTTATTGTCAAGGAGTAAATAGCTGCGGTATCCCTGGGAAATCCCACGGACAGAGGAGCTACAGTCCGTGGAGTTGCACAGAGTTGGACACTGAGCAAGTGAGCACTGAGCACACACAAGTTCCAGGAAGGCAGGCATTTAATTGTTTGTTTGTTTTTAAGTATCCTGTTTCCTTCTTTCCTTTCTTTTTTATTGAGGTATAGTTTATTTATAATATTAAATTAGACTCAGGTGTACGCCTTAGTGATTCAATATATTTATAGATTATACTCTACTTATTATGAGGAGCTTACTAGGTGGCTTTGGTGGTAAAGAATCCACCTGCCAATGCAGGAGATGTGGATTCTATCCCGGGGTGGGGATGATCCCCTGGAGGAGGAAATGGCAACCCACTCCAGTCTGGAGAATCCCCTGGACAGAGGAGCCTGGTGGGCTACAGTCCACGGGGCCACAGAGTCGGACACAGCTCAGTGACTGAGTATGCATGCAACCACGTACAAGGATTCCATTTTCTCCACCTTCTTGCCAGCATTTGTTATTTATGGTATTTTTGATGATGCCCATTCTGACCAAAATGAGGTGATATCTCACTTTGATTTCCATCTTTCTGATTAAAGATAAAGATGTTGAGCATCTTTTCATAAACCTGTTGGCTATCTATGTGTCTTCTTTGGAAAAATGTCTATTTTTCAGGTGGGTTGTTTTTTGATACTGAGTTCTATGAGCTCTTTATATATGTTGGATATTGCTCCCTTACCCGTCATATCAGGCTTCCTTGGTGCCTCAAGGGTAAAGAATCTGCCTCCAGTGCAGGATTCACAGGAGACGCAGGTTTGATTCCTTGATCAGGAAGATCCCCTGGAGGAGGGCATGGCAACCCACTCCAGTATTCTTGCCTGGAGAATCCCTTGGACAGAGGATCCTGGTGGGCTATAGTTCATAGGATTGCAATGAGTTGGCTATAACTGAGTGGCTGAGCAGGCACACAGTGCAGCAACAGACCTCTAGTTCTGGTCTAAGAAGTCAAGGATGCGCTGAGGAGGAAGTCAGAGGTTCACAGGTATGGAAAGAGGCAGATGGGGCTGCCATTGTCGAAAGGCCCTAATCTCTGGGTGTGTTTTCTGATCGTTCCTGCATTTGCAATCTCCTGCTCTTTGTGACCCTTCCAGGGACTCTGCCCACTCCTGCTTCCTCCATATTACACACTTTTTTTCCCAGTGCACACCTTCCATGGCCAGAGAATGACTGTGCAAACAGTTGACAGTTCAATAAAAATGACATTTTATGGGGACAGGGATCCTGCCCCTCTTTCTTCCCGGACAGAAGCTGCAGTTTATAAAAGCAAGCTCTTATGAAGAACGACGTGTAATTGTGAATGTGGTGGTAAAAGAACAGGTGCCTACGTGAAGAGCAAGACAGGAAACAAAAGGCTGAGTGTGGAAATGGAAAGGGGCAAAATCCTGGAAATGGAAGGGGAAAAAATCCCTGTAGAAGGTGGATTTCACTCAGGAGACCTCGGAAATCTTAGGGTGTCCTCTGCAAAGATGGAATTATTAACATTTATTTGGGTGGGAGAGGAGATTAAATTATGTTGTTACTATGCTGTTTCTTCTGATGCTTAACTTCTCTGTCTGACTTTTGTTTTGTTTTGTTTTGTTTTTTTAATAATTTTTTATAATTAAATGTTGGCTGTGTTGGGTCTTTGTTGCTGAGTACAGACTTTCTCTCCTCTTCACTGTGGCACAGGGGCTTCTCAATGCAGTGACTTCTCTTGCTGCCGAGCATGGTCTCTAGAGCACAGGCTCAGTAGTTGTGGCAAATGGGCTTCATTGCTCTGGGGCTTGTGGAATCTTCCCAGACCAGAGATCAAAGCTGTGACCCCTGCATCGGCAGGCAGATTCTTTACCACTGGACCACCAGGTGAGTCCTGTCTTAGTTTTTTTTTTAACCTGGCAAAACATGAGTGATAATACTCACGGTATTTGTCTGGCAGTTGGTGAGTGTGAGTGTGAGCTCTTATAATCATGGGAACGGGCGAAAGTGTCACCCTGGTCATCTGAGGGGAAGGGTCTTGTAGCCAAGGGTCTGGGCAGGCCAGCTGGAAACGAACATGATGGGCAAGTCTTGCCTTGCAGGACCAGAAAGACTGGGTAGCAGTAACTCATGAGTAACATTCTGGAAAATGTCTTAATCCAAAGACAGGAATATTCGGAAGGTGTGGGGCTTGTGTCACGGTTATTGTCTCTGGGGGTCTGGGAGTGTGTCCTAGAGTTAAATGGTTTTGCTGAATGCCAAGCCTAGAAACAGGCTTCAGAGGGTATGCCTTACACTCGTCTTGTTGAAGGAATTCCCTGTTGTGGTCCAGGCATTACTTTTGTCTATGTACTATCCTTAATTATAATATGAAAAGGAAAGACTGAAAAAAGATGAAATAAGAAAAGGCATGTAGAAATTATCAGGGCAGAATTAGGACTGGCAGGTGTAAGTTATGAAGACGTCTATATAAGCTTCATGTGAGTAGAAAAGGACTTTATATATTAAAAAAAAAAAAAAAAAAAAAAAACTGGAGTGGGCTGCCATCCTCTCCTCCAGGGGATCTTCCTGATCCAGAGATCGAACTGGCGTCTCTACTTCTCCTCTCATGGCAGGCAGGTTCTTTATAACTAGTGCCACCTGGGAAGCCCCTTATAAGAAGCAGATCTCTCCATGTCAATGCAATGAGCTATCTTGAGAGATATCAGACTCCATCTGAAGAAAGATGGAAGCAGAATCCCAGATGGGTTGGCGGATGCAGGGGGCGGGGCCCAAGGAGTGTGGGCATCTCTGGAGCCTGGATCAGGAGAGGGAGCGGATTCACTCCTTGGATCTCCAGAAAGAACACCGTCTGCCAAACACCTTGATGTGAGCCCAGTGACACCATGCTGGACTTGTAACCTCCAGAACTGTACGAATGGGGGGGAAGTATATCGTCGCTAGGAATTCCCTGGCAGTCCAGTGGTTAGGCTCTGTGCTCCCACTGCACGGGGCACAGGTTCAACCCCTGGTTTGTGAACTAAGATACTGCATGTCACATCGACAAAAAAAAAAAAGTATATCATCCTTGCATTCTGGGAGGTTACAGTTTGCCACTCCAGAAAAGGAAATTGGAACAAACATGCCAAGTTGCTAAATAATGATTAAGTCTAGGCTGTCAGACATGACCAAGGCAACTTAGCAGCAGCAGCAGCAGTGGGTAGAAAGGGGTTCTCTGATGCCTCAGACTGTAAAGAATCTGCCTGCAATGCAAGAGACATGGGTTTGATCCTTGGACTGGGAACCCTGGAGGAGGAAATGGCAACCCACTCCAGTGTTCTTGCCTGGGAAATCCCATGGACAGCGGAGCCTGGCGGGGCTACAGTCCATGGGGTCGCAAAGAGTCAGACACCTAGTGTGTGGCTAACACTTTCACTTTCTATGGGTAGAAAACGGAATTCTTGATGATAGTTTTCTGTTTCATACTTTATTTTAATTTTCAAAATCATTATGGTGTGTAGTTACAAACGGAGGTACATTCAACGAACTGTGGGCACACGGAGATGGAACCATTACTCGTCTGCCTGTGGACCCCTGAGAGAGTTCGCCACTCAGGTGTGCTGAGGGCAAGGGCTGGAGAAAGAAGGACTTTATGGTGGAGGAGAGGCTTGTGCCAGGGCAGGAAGCGAGGATGGTAGCCTTTATCTGGGGCTGAGCATAAGACTCTGTTCTTCAGTCTTAATGTTCAATCAGGGACTTCCCTGGTGGTCCAGTGGTTCGGACTCTGTGCTTCCACTTCAGGGGGTACAAGTTCAAACCCTGGTCCAGGAACTAAGATTCCACCTGACATGCAGTGTGGCAAAAAAAAAAAGTCCAGGAACTAAGATTCCGCATGACATGCAGTGTGGCCAAAAAAAAAAAAGAACTAAGATTCCACATGACATGCAGTGTGGCAATAAAAAAAAAAAAAAAAGTTCTTTGGCAAAAAGACCCAAAGGAATGGGTCTCTGGGCATCAAGGAAGACGGTCAGAAACGTTTTACGGAGCCAGACAAGGCATTCAGGCAACTCAAAATTACAGCATTACAGCAAGTGGCTTCAGACTTGCTGGCCGGGAGGATGTGCTCATGAAACGGTTATTTAAGGCTCAGGCCTTTTTGCTTCCCCCTTCTTCTGTTTCTTGCCGTACTGAGAGGGGCAAGGCCCTGGCCCCCAAATCGGGCCCTTGTATTTTGCAGGGGGGAGTATTTTTAGGGGTGGAGGGCTTTTTGTTTTGTTTTGTTTTTTTCTCTCACCAGCAGTTAGGGAATTGATAGGGGGACTTCTTTTTTCTACTAACAGTACAGTCATAAAACAGAGCCATCGAATCTCATCCTGTGTCCTCCATCCTCCAGGGAGCCACTCCTTTTTCTGGTTTTTCTAGATCCTCAGGGGACTCAGAGGCCTATGTGAGGAATAAAAAACAAAATAAAACCCAATGAAAATAAAAAACCAAGGGCGAGTAAGGACTATTGCAGTTGCCTTTATTTTCTTAAAGCATGTAGTTCTCTTGCTTCCTCTCTACCTTCATATTGTGGTGCCGAGTCCTGATCTCTGGATATAAAACTGGTTTCCTTGATCCTGCTGTGGTTTGCTTCCATCCATTAAGACAAGGGGCTTATTTTTCCCTCTACAGTCAAAAGCCCTCATGTTTGTTCTCAGGAGTTTCCACCCTCAACTGGTGCCATGGTTTGACGTTCCCTGTTCCATAGCTTGTAGGGTGGGGGGGTCCTGAGTTACGTGCAGGGGAAGGTTATGGAAATCCCAGACAGTTGCGCTTGGGAGCGTTTTCTAGGTCTGTTGGCAGAAGAAGCAGAACTGTGGGCCAAGGAACCTGGGCCCTGGGGCTGGTGACTAAACGCTGACCTTAATTAATAGATCAACTTTTCAAGGTTTTACCTTTGCCTGGAGCTCCCAGGTGGCTCAGTGGTAAAGAACCCACCTGATATTATAGGAGACATGGGTTATATCCCCGAGTCAGGAAGATCCAGTGGAGAAGAAAATGACAACCCACTCTAGTATTTGTGCCTGGGATAATCCCGCAGACAGGGGACCTGGCTGGCTACAGTCCATGGGGTCATAAAGAGTCAGACATAACTTAGCAACTCAGCTACAACAATTAAGTTCAGTATTAATGAACTCTTGATTCTCTGAGAAGCTTTGTTTTTTTTTAAAAAATCTCCTTCAATTCAAAATTATAATCTTGTTGAGTAGAGTATCCTAACTGGTAGGTTTTCCTGTTTCAGCAGTCTAAATATATATTACCACTCCTTTCTGGGCTGTACAGTTTCTGCAGAAAAATCAGCTGACAGCCTTATGGTGGTTTTCTTGTATGCAGCTCTTGGGTTTTCTCTTTCTCTATTCAACTCTTGCCATTTTCATGATGACCTATCTTGGTGTGGGTCTGTTTGGGTTCATTTTGTTTGGGATCCTCTGTGCTTTTTGTCCCTGGCTAGCTCTTTCCTCTTTCAGGCTTGGACAGTTGGCAACCGTCATTTCACCAAGTAGCTTTCAGACAGCTTTCTTTCTCTTCTCCACCTGGGACATCTATAATGCTAATGTCCGTCTGCTTGATGTTGTTCTAGAGATACTTTAAACTGCTTTCATTCATTTCATTTAATGAATGAAAAACATTCATTAAATGTTTTTTTCTTTTTGCTGTTCTGACTGGGCGATTTCCATTATTCTATCTTTCATGTCACTTACGCATTCTTCTGTATCCCCTGGTCTACTGGTAATTCCATAGAGGGTATTTTTCCATTTCAGTTATTATCTCCTTCACTTTTTTTTTTTTTTAACGTGTTTTCTAATCCCTTGTTAAAATTCTCACTGTGTTCATCTAGTCTTTGCTTTTTTTTGATTTTTGTTTTTAACTGGAGGATAATTGCTTTACAATGTCGTGCTGGTTTCTGCTGTCTCTGTTGGAAATTAAGTGAAACGGTTACCTAACGGTTAGGTGTGCCCTCGTGCAGGACTGTCCCTATTGTTTTTACGTGCATGCCAAGTGGGAGATCTGAGTCTGATGTGAGCATGAGTGCCGTCTTTTCCCTGGCTGTGCTGATAGCCATCAACTTGGTAGGAGGCGGAGGGGCTAAAGCCAGAGCCAGGCCTGAGGTGGGGTTTCTCTGCACAGTGGCCAGCATCACCCTATTCAGGCCAGGGGTGAGTCTCAAGCTGCTGGAACAGAAACCCCCAGGGCCAGTCTGTAAGCAGCTCCATTCCCGCTAAGTGTGTGTGTGTCCCTGCCCTCCCCAGCCTTGGCACCCTCGCCCCAGAAGGGAGTAGGGCTGGAGCAGGAGGAGCTGGGCTGGGCATTGGGTGGGGCAGGGTCACGTGCCCAGGCACTCAGGAAACCAGCTGGAGTTCTGGGCAGTTTCAATCTGCCGCCTCCTTCCTGTTTTGGGAGTCAGCAAGTGTGTGCGCGTTCTTCAGTGACATATCGGTCTCAAAGAGCCCCACTGTTAGTCCCACTGGTTTTGAATCTCTTGTCTTCCTAGTTTTGGACCCCACATCAGCAGCACCCAGAATGTGGTTCAAACAGCTTACTCCCCAGGGACGATCTCTCAGGCCCTGTAACCCCCGTAACCCGCATCCTTCTCCGTGTCCCTTCCCAGGGGCTCAGGTCCTGACCTGATCGCCTCTCTTGTCTGCCTACCAGAGTTTGTGTGCATTGCTCTGCCAGCCTCACTATGTAGATGTATTTTTTTCTAACTTTACATGTTTTATTTTGTACTGGGGTATAGCCAATTAACAATACTGCTGTAGTTTCAGGTGGACAGCGAAGGGACTCAGCCATACATGGGCACGTGTCCATTCTCCCGCAAAACCCCCACCTCCCACCCAGGCTGGCACATAACACTGAGCAGAGTTCCATGTGCTCTACAACAGGTCCTTGTTGGTTATCCGTTTTGAATACAGCCATGTGTACATGACCTTCCCAAACTTCCTATCTCTATCTCTTACCACCGCCCCCCACCCGCCATAAGTCAACCAGAAGTTCGTTTTCTAAGTCCGTGAGTCTCTTTCTGTTTTGTAAGTTCGTCTGTATCATTTGTAGGTGTATGTTTTGATGGGTCGTATGGCGAAACAGTGGAAACAGTGTCAGACTTTATTTTTCTAGGCTCCAAAATCACTGCAGATGATGACTGCAGCCATGAAATTAAAAGACGCTTACTCCTTGGAAGGAAAGTTATGACCAACCTAGATAGCATATTCAAAAGCAGAGACATCACTTTGCCAACAAAGGTTCGCCTAGTCAAGGCTATGGTCTTTCCTGTGGTCATGTATGGATGTGAGAGCTGGACTGTGAAGAAGGCTGAGCGCCGAAGAATTGATGCTTTTGAACTGTGGTGTTGGAGAAGACTCTTGAGAGTCCCTTGGACTGCAAGGAGATCCAAGCAGTCCATTCTGAAGGAGATCAGCCCTGGGATTTCTTTGGAAGGAATGATGCTAAAGCTGAAACTCCAGTATTTTGGCCACTTCATGCGAAGAGTTGACTCATTGGAGAAGACTCTGATGCTGGGAGGGATTGGGGGCAGGAGGAGAAGGGGACGACAGAGGATGAGATGGCTGGATGGCATCACTGACTCGATGGATGTGAGTCTGAGTGACCTCTGGGAGTTGGTGATGGACAGGGAGGCCTGGCGTGCTGCAGTTCATGGGGTCGCAAAGAGACACGACTGAGCGACTGATCTGATCTGATGGAGAGATGAGCTCCTTGTCCTTCTACTCTGCCATCTTAATCTCCCTCCAGGCGTGTGTGCAGGTTCTTATGTGGGCATAGATTTTCATTTCTCTCCATATAAAAGTGGGGGTAAAATCGCTGGGTCATGTGGAGGCCTTAGGATTCTTAAGAAGAGACACAGGGGCTTCCCTAGGGGCTCAGTGGTAAAGAATCTGCCTGCCAGTGCAGGAGACGTGGGTTCGATCCCCGACGCCTCAGAGTAACTAAGCCTATATACCACAACTACTGAGCCTGTGCTCTAGAACCTGAGAGCCTCAACTACTGAGCCCATGTGTCACAACTACTGAAGCCCATGCACCCTAGAGCCCATGCTCCACAACAGGAGAAGCCACCGTAATGAAAAGCACGTGCATTGCAACTAGAGAGTAGCCCCGGCTTGCTTGCCGCGACTAGAGCAAAGTCCACGCAGCAATGAAAACCCAGCACAGCCAAAAATAATTAAATAAATAATTTTTTTTTTTAAAAAAGAAGAGACCTCGCCTTAGAGAATAAGCTCAGGAACACCTGAAGCACTTTGAATGACTCTTGCCGTTTAACTTGTTAATTTAGTGAGAGTCACATTTTTCGTTGGTTCTTTGAAGAATTGATGTTAATCAAATTTCTCTGTCTAATATAATTGGGTGGGTTTTAGTCAGTTGTGTCTGACTCTTTGTGACCCCATAGACTGCGGACTGCCAGGCTCTTCTGTCCATGGAATTTTCCAGGAAAGAATCCTGGAGTAGGTAGCCATTGCCTTCGCCAAGGTATCTTCCTTGCCCAGGGATTGAACCTGGGTCTCCTGCACTGCAGGCAGATTCTTTACCATCTGAGCCACCAGGGGAGTCCCCGTCTAATGTAAACTAGCCAGCAAAGTTTAGTGCTCCACTGTAAGAGGATAAAGCCCTTGTTGGGTTTATATGGAAGTGAGAAAGTTTCAACTGGGGGAGAGGGCCTGCTAGCTGATTTTAGCCATAATTAACTCTCTGCTTCCTTCTTCCATTATGATGGGAATGTATTGTTCCTTTTGTATTACTCTTTTTTTTTTGGCTCTTCTTTTTTCTTCTTCACACACCTATGCCACCGCACATACTCCTATTTTATTCCTGCTTTTATTTTCTTCTTCAAACTCCTGGTTGTATCAAAATGTTCCTCAGTCTTATGTCAGTTAAGACAATAAAATTATGAGACTCAAATGAGTTATCAGTTTCCTTTACAAGTATGTCATATTCAGATAAATGTGGGCATTTATTCTAAAAGTTCTGTCATTACTGAAAATATTTTGGCCACTTATCATGTGGTGCATGCTGTGCTAGGTCACCTCAGTTGTGTCCTACTCTTTATGACCCCACGGACCGTAGCCCACTAGGCTCCTCTGTCCGTGGTATTCTCCAGGCAAGAATACCGGAGTGGGTTGCCATGCCTTCTTCTGGGGGAACTTCCTGACCCAGGGACTGAACTCATGTCTCTTATTAAATCTCCTGCATTGGCAGATGGGTTCTTTACCACTAGCACCACCTGGGTAGCCCACGTAAAAGTTACTCTCAAAACCTGTCTGAGCCCTATGAGAAAACTAGTTTCTCTTCCTTATAACCATACTAAGTATTTCAGGAGTCTTGCCACTCTGCTTTTCTCATTTGTCTTCCTATTTCCAGTTCTCTTTTTAATGTGTTGCTCTAGTCCCCAAGCAAGAAGAGTTCTGGGTTCAGTGGGGCTCAAAGTGCACGGCAAGGCTTATGGTCATAGAGAGCCCAGCAGGGAAGGGAAGTTGGCCAGGCTCAGAAAGCCTTGACCTTTAAACAAAGCATGCTTAAACAGCTCTTTTTAGTCTGTCCTTTCCTGTGTCCCATTTCTGCTCTGTGATTCCTCACCCACCTTTATAACAAAAGAACCATCAAATCCTAGGGCTGGGTCACAACCTTGAATTGCCCAACTCTCGGGGGTAACTTCTCTGGTGGCTCAGATGGTAAAGCGTCTGTCTACAATGTGGGAGACCCGGGTTCAATCCCTGGGTGGGGAAGATCCCCTGGAGAAAGAAATGGCAATCCACTCCAGTACTATTGCCTGGAAAATCCCATGGACAGAGGAGCCTGGTAGGCTACAATCCATGGGGTTGCAAAGAGTCAGACACGACTGAGCGACTTCACTTTCACTTTTCAGGGGTAACGGGGAGAACATGTAGAGAGGGGCCCTTCTGAGGCTCCCTTTCCTTCTGCCCCTGGGTGGTTAGTTAATGTTCTACCAGCACTTCCCACTTGTTGGGGGCCAGGACCATGTTCCAGCCCCACATCACTGCTCATGGCAGAGGGCACTTTGTCCAGACAGCTTAGACTCCAGAGAGACCTGCCTCTGAGCTTCACACTTCACCTTAGAGTCTGTGTCCTTTGTGGTCTTGTATCTCCTCAGGTCTCAGGTTCTGGCTCTTCCTCTCTTCCTCACTGTTCTTGTGGGGGAGGGGTGTGTGAAAATGAGAATGTCTGTTAATGGAAGAAAAAGGAAATCAGTTTGCACTGCAAATAACAACCTAAAGCTGGGCTCCCTGCCCATTGTGACTCCCTCTCCTCCCCAGAAGTTTCTGAGCACCAAACCCCAGTGAGATGTGAGCTGATTGTACAAATCTGTCTACAGGGTCTCCTCGGCAGTGGGATTATGTTTGAAGGCTTATGTCCTGGCTACTATCTTACTTGCTTTTCTCTTTTCCAGAGGAGTCTACTTCTCACTAGTAAGTATGAGGCCAATGAGCTACAGATTGATCCTCATTTCACCCTTTATTAGTTGCGGAATAAGTGTGGCTGTGTCTGTTTACATAATACAGCGGTGGGGAGAGAGAACAAGGAAGCAGCGGCTCACCTGCCAGGGAGGGGGCAGAGAGCACCTTTAGTGAATGAACAGCTCTGCAGCAGAGTGAAGGACGAGGTGCCAACAAGGAAGGAAGCAACAGGAAGCGGGAGAGTTGTAGGCATTGAGAGTCGAATCCCTAGGGGAACAAAGAGGGGGCTAGACAGAGCCTTTGGGTGGTCCCAGCTCTGCTGCCTGAAAGAAGAGTTGTCTGATTGTCGCCTGTTGTGGTCATGGCCTTAGACTTCCCTGGTAGCTCAGTCGGTAAAGAATCTGCCTGCAATGCAGAAGACTGTCTGCAATGAAGGAGAGCTGGGTTCAACCCTTGGGTTTGGAGAATCCCCTGGAGAAGGAAATGGCAACCCACTCCAGCATTCTTGCCCGGGAAATCCCATGGACAGGGGAGCATGGCAAGCTACAGACCATGGGGTTGCAGGAGTTGGACAGGACTTAGAGACTAAACCACCAAATCCATAGGGGAATAAAGAGGTGGCTAGACAGAGCCTTTGGGTGGTCCCAGCCCTGCTGCCTGCAAGAAGAGTTGCCTGATCCCTGCCTTTTATGGGCAGATTCTGGGCTCAGGCTAGGTTCTGGGCTGCAGAGATCAATAGGCATGGCCCCTACTTTACAAGTGTACACTCTAACTAACCAAAAGAAGTAGTAACAAATAGAAATCAGATGAGGTTTTCAAGATGTGTGATATCATGGGCTGAGATTACTGCTTCCATCACTAACAGCTAATGTTTATTCTTCCCCCATTTTCTTCTAAGTGCTCTGCACGTGGATTAACTCACTGACTCCTGACAACAGTCCTGGGAGGTAGGTATTGTTACAAGTCCCCTTTCATGGTGAAGAATCAGAGGCACAGGGACAACACACACAGCTTGCCTGAGGTCTCACAGTATGGACTCTGGAGCAGGCACTCTGGACAGGTGCTCTGAAGTAATACAGCTTCTAATAAGTCATCTACCCACTCCAGTGTTCTTGCCTGGAGAATCCCAGGGACGGGGGAGCCTGGTGGGCTGCCGTCCATGGAGTCGCACAGAGTTGGACACGACTGAAGCGACTTAGGGTTAGCAGCAGCAGCAGTAAGTCATCTGAAGACCACAGAGCTCTGTGACTTCACATTCACATGCCTTTGGGTCCACTTGCCCACCCCTTTGCCTGGAAGACTCTTTCTTATAAACTCCGGTCAAGGGAGACTCCTTTGACATCTTGTCTGACTCCTGGGTAACCCGGGGTGGTCAGTGTCCTCAGAGCTTGACTAGCACTTTGCATATGTTTTGTTAAACTACTTCATGGTCTGTTTGTTGGGATATCTGACTGTTTGTGTTATAAGCTTCTGGAGAGGAAGTACTTTTTTATTTTGGAAAATTTCAAAAATAGTTGCAAAAATGAAAGCAATAATATAATGAATCTACCTGTACTTATCATGTAAAGCAGTGATCATTCTGTGGCCAGTCTTGCAGCATCTATACTTCCTCTTCAACCTAGATTTGTTTTTTTTGGTCGCTTTATTTTTGGCTGTGCTGGGTCTGTATCGCTGTATGCACATTTTCTCTAGTTGTGGCTGGCAGGGGCTACTCTTCAGTGGGGTGCATGGGCTTCTCATTGTGGTGGCTTCTCTTGTCACAGACCACAGGCTGTAGGCGCACAGCCTTCAGCGGTAGCAGCACACGGCTCAGTATTGAGGCTCACAGGCATTAGAGCACAGGCTCAGTGGTTGTGGTGCATGGGCTTAGTTGCCCCTCAGCATGGGGGATCTTCCTGGACGAGGGATCGAACCCATGACTCCTGCATTGGCAGACAGATTCTTAACCAGTAGACCACCAGGGAAGTCCCAACCGGCATTGTTTAGAAACAAATCCCAGATATCACATCACTGCCTCTGTAACTATTTCATTTGTGTTACTAAAATAGAAGGGATCTTTAAAAAACATAATCCTACTATCATTGTCCCACTAAAAGGTTATACTTCGTTAAGTATCATAAAGTGTTTGAATTTTAGCAATTTTCTCACAATTTTTCCCTTCCCGTCTCATTCTTCTTTATTCTTTCATTTCCTCTATATCTCCCTTCCCTTTTTTAGAGTTGAATTTTTTGAATAAAGATGCACATAAGGGCTTTATTTTATAATCACCACATTGTTCTCAGCAAGTGGCTTAGTGCTTGTCACATAGTAAATCCTCAGTAAATGATGCTGAATGAATGAATCAGCAGAAGTCTATAATTACAAGGAGATCCAACCGGTCCATTCTGAAGGAGATCAGCCCTGGGATTTCTTTGGAAGGAATGATGCTAAAGCTGAAACTCCAGTATTTTGGCCACCTCATGTGAAGAGTTGACTCATTGGAGAAGACTCTGATGCTGGGAGGGATTGGGGGCAGGAGGAGAAGGGGACAACAGAGGATGAGATGGCTGGATGGCATCACTGACTCGATGAATGTGAGTCTGAGTGACCTCTGAGAGCTGGTGATGGATAGGGAGGCCTGGCGTGCTGCAGTTCATGGGGTCGCAAAGAGTCGGACACGACTGAGCGACTGATCTGATCTGATCTGATCTGATAACAAATCCTGATTGAATTAGTGCAGCCTTACTGTCGCTTCTGGTTGGTTTCGGGATGGCTTTTGGTTTCTGATGACTTTGGTTAGGAGTTAACTTTGGTGCTGGCTACTGTCAGTGCTTGTGACCATCACTAAAGGTCTGAGGGCAGTGTATGCACCTGTGACTCAGATTTACAGGTGAGCAGGGAAGGGGCCCTTGCTTTCTCATCTCTGTTTTCAATGTCTTGTAACATCAACTTGAGTCTGGACCCACCAGGTTTGGCTTTTTCGCTTCTGTAGAACAGAGACCCTGAAGGAGCTCCCTGGGAACAAGAACAGCTTCCGTATGGCGCTGCTGTAGGCAACATTCTAGGATGGAACCTCAGAACTTACTCCTAATCCCTGGACTGAGAACTGTGATAAGCAATCCTGTGGGTAATTGTGTTACGCCATGTGACAAGAGGGATTTTGCAGATATACTGTAAGTAAGGTCACTCATCAGTTGGCTTTGAGTTTAACAAAAAGAGATGTGATCTAAGTGGGCTTAATGTAATCACAAGAGCACTTTGAAAGCAGACTGTATTTTTTTTTTTTCAGCTGGCCTCAGAAAAGAAATCCGTGAGATTAGAAGTATAAGAGGGATTGGGTTTAAGGGATGTTCTCTGAGTTATACTTCTCTGAGTCACTGAGATAGAAGGAGCCTCATGCCTAGGACCTGAGAAGGTCTTCTAGGAGCTGAGAGTGTTTGTACTATGAAAATGCAGAGTTGCCTTATGGCCTCAGAACAGGCTGTTCCTAAGCTGATGTGACTTCTAGCTGAAGGAGGTGGCAGGTGGTGGGAGGGTTGGGGGCCCATGATTAAGACTTATGGATTTCGCTTCCCTCAGTCTGTGGTCCAGACCCCAGTGCATTAGACCGAGGTGGTGGTGGGGCAGGGTGGGGGGAGTTGAGGGGAGGCCTCAGTGCACTTCTGAAGATTTCTGCCAGTTCACAAGACCTGAGTTTTGCCCAGGTGTGTCTCACAGGTATGTGTCTCGGCAGCAGGCTCCAGAGGCAGGAGGGGCTGAAGCCCACAGCACCCAGAGCACCAGAGGCAGGGAAAGTCTCACCATAGGAGATGCCCACATCCATAACAGAGGCAGGAGGGGAAAGGGGAAGGAGGCAGGATGAGGAAAGGGCTCCTGGAGGCTTAGCCATCTCACGGCTGCCTGGCTTGTGTGGCCTTGGAGGGGCCATGTCTCCGGGGACTCTTACATGACCAGGAAGGGTGTGAGGACCTGTGCCAGACTGAGGGTGGGGACTGAGATCACCTCTCATATTTCAGAAGGTAGGGATTCCCTGGTCGGTCAGGGCACGTGGTGGAACAAACCAGCTCTCATTCAGTTCTAATCTGGCCTTTCGGCACTCAGATATTTTTGAAGGCTTTGGAAATGTAAGAAGGACTGATGGTTATGTTGTGTGTTATAATTTCCCACCTTTACATGGTTGCAGCTTTCTCTGGATACCAGGTGTGACAGGTATGAATATACCTCTCAGGTGCCTTGGGGTGGGGATTTACTGATGGAAGGCCCTCTGAATTCACTGCCCCTTTGCACAGAGGAAACACTTCACACCAGCTCCCAGTAGATATGTGGATTCAATCTGAATTCTGAGAAATGATCTTTCTCCACACTAGGGCACGGATCTTCCCTGCTCTACCAGGGAATCCTGGGTTTCCAAACGAATCTCTACCTCTAGAATTTTTAGTGTCCCAGCCTCAGTTTGGGATAAGCCCTCACACCCTGCCTAGCCATGTAAGATTCCCTGGAGACGCAGCCTCGGGAGAGACACTCACCATATTTCTATACATAAACAGTGAACAGTATGAAAAGGAAAATTTCAAAATTCCATGTACAACAGCATAAATAAGAATAAAATACTTAGGAATTTACTTAACCAGATAAGTGACAGACTTGTACACAGAAAAACTAAAAAACAATTTTTAAAAAGGAGAATACATAGTAACAGAAATTAAAGAAGACACAAATACGTGGAAAGATATTCTGTCCTCATGTACTAGGAGACGTGATATTTTTAGATGACAATACTAATGAAAATGTAGTGGATGTATATGGGTAATGATTCCCTGGAACTGAATCATTCCCAGGAACTGAACCTGGTTAGCCAACATCCGCTGGATCATCTAAAAAGCAAGAGGTTTCCAGAAAAACATCTATTTCTGCTTTATCACTATAAACTGTAGAAAATTCTGAAAGAGATGGGAATACCAGAGCTGTATGCAGGTCAGGAAGCAACAGTTAGAACTGAACATGGAACAACAGACTGGTTCCAAATAGGAAAAGGAGTACATTAAGGCTGTATATTGTCACCTTGCTTATTTAACTTATATGCAGAGTACATCATGAGAAACACTGGGCTGGAGGAAGCACAAGCTGGAATCAAGATTGGCAGGAGAAGTATCAATAACCTCAGATATGCAGATGACACCACCCTTCTGGCAGAAAGTGAAGAACTAAAGAGCCTCTTGATGAAAGTGAAAGAGGAGAGTGAAAAAGTTGGCTTAAAGCTCAACATTCAGAAAACTAAGATCATGGCATCCAGTCCCATCACTTCACAGCAAATAGATGGGGAAACAATGGAAACAGTGGCTGACTTTATTTTTCTGGGCTCCAAAATCACTGTGGATGGTGATTGCGTCCATGAAATTAAGAGATGCTTGGTCCTTGGAAGGAAGGTTATGACCAACCTAGACAGCATATTAAAAAGCAGAGACATTACTTTGCCAACAAAGGTCCGTCTAGTCAAGGCTATGGTTTTTCCTGTGGTCATGTATGGATGTGAGAGTTGGACTGTGAAAAAAAGCTGAGCGCAGAAGAATTGATGCTTTTGAACTGTGGTGTTGGAGAAGACTCTTGAGAGTCCCATGGACTGCAAGGAGATCCAACCAGTTCATCCTAAAGGAGATCAGTCCTGGGTGTTCATTGGAGGGACTGATGTTGAAGCTGAAACTCCATACTTTGGCCACCTGATGCAGAGAGCTGACTCATTTGAAAAGACCCTGATGCTGGGAGGGATTGAGGGCAGGAGGAGAAGGGGACGACAGAGGATGAGATGGCTGGATGGCATCACCGACACAATGGACATGGGTTTGGGTGGACTCCGAGAGTTGGTGATGGACAGGGAGGCCTGGCGTGCTGCAGTTCATGGGGTCACAGAGTCGGACACAACTGAGCGACTGAACTGAACTGAACTGAATGAAAACCAGGAATCCTAGTAGTGAGGCCACCAGGGGCTAGAGGCAAGATTCCCCTGGCTTTATCCCCCACTGAAAGCAAGAATGTTTTAAGGAGGCAAAAACTAAAAACAATAACGAATTTTATTAGAAACATAGCATAATATGTGGGAGAGCACACAGAGAAGCAGTTTGTTTGTTCAAGATAGAAGCAAGGCAGAAATACACTCCCAGAAATACATTCCCAGAGGAATGCGGGTGTCCTGAATGAGAAGCACAGTTAAGACATGACTTAAGTCAGTCATCCAGGACAGTCCCTCCGGGTCTTTGTTTACCTTTGGCCAGTTATATAACTTCTTTTCCCACATCAGACCTGTCCTAGGAGCCTCCCCAAGTCACATGGGTAACTTTTTGCTGAGATGGATCCCACTGCAGAGGCATGTCCACATGTATTGGGTGACGACCCCCTCCTCCCTTTTTGACTCCCAAGAAGCCTTCCTACACAGGTACATACAGGGAAGTTTTCCTTGACCTCGGGAGTGGTTGTCTTATCTCCTTACTTCAGCAGAGCTCAGCTCCTGCCACTAGCTCTATCCTCAGAGTGTCTGGGTGAGAACAAAGCTTCGATTTTACTCCACTGGACAGACACCAGCTGTTTGGATCAGGGGCCCATCCTTCTCCTACATCAACCTTGGTAAAAGCAATTTAGAGGAAGAAGAGAAAGAAAGAAAGCATGGAGGAGTGAGTGAAAGGTGAAAAAATAGAAAAAAAAAAATTCTGGGCTTCCCTGGTGGTCTACTGCTGCTACTGCTACTGCTAAGTCGCTTCAGTCGTGTCCGACTCTGTGCGACCCCATAGAAGGGAGCCCACCAGGCTCCCCCGTCCCTGGGATTCTCCAGGCAAGAACAGTGGAGTGGGTTGCCATTTCCTTCCCCAATGCATGAAAGTGAAGTCGCTCAGTCGTGTCCGACTCTTAGCGACCCCATGGACTGGAGCCTACCAGGATCCTCCGTCCATGGGATTTTCCAGGCAAAAGTACTGGGGTGGGGTGCCATCGCCTTCCCCGCCCTGGTGGTCTAGTGGTTAACAATCTGCCTGCCAACGCAGGGAAAGGGAATTTGATCCCTGGTTTGGGAAGTTCCCACATGCCTCGGGGCAACTAAGTCCATGGGCCACAGCTCCTGAGCGAGCACTCTAGAGCCCATGCTCTGTAACTAGACAAGCCACTGCGATAAGCCTGTGCGCTGCAGTGAAGAGCAGCCCCCCTGTGCTCCGCAACTAGAGAAAGCCACAAGCAATGAAGACCCAGGGCAGCCAAAAAATAAAAAAAGTGTCCATGGACTTCCCTGGTGGTCCAGTGGTTAATAATCCACCTTCCAATGCAGGAGACGCAGGTTTGATCCCTGGTCAGGGAACTAAGATCCCACTTGTGGTGGAACAATGAATCCCTTGCCCCATAGCTAAGACCGGACACAGCCAAATAAAATAATCAAATAAGTAAATTAAAAAAAAAAGAAAATGTGCCCAGATAGTTGAAGATGCTTGACCTAGAAGGGAAGAAGCAGTGAACGGGATGGAAGATCAAGGAAATGAGTTTTTTTCAGCAGATTGCTTTAGAGGATGTGGGGGGTGGGGGACAAAGCAGATGCAGAGGGGGAAGTTGAAGGCTGGCAGGGCACAGACAGTAACCCCATGAAACCATGAAACCACATCTCTGGATGTGAATGTCCACTTGGCAAATGACTATTGTAGATTCTTTAAAGTTCAAGTTTGCAGAGTAGAGAGAACTGGGGTTTAGGGCTTAGCCTGGTCGGGATCAGGAACTGATTGTGAGATGTTGATAGTCAGAATGTGGGCTTGACCTGGGATCAGAGTTAAGAATCAGTCTGGTTCTGGGATCAGATTAGAGGTTGATGTCCAAAAGAGAGAGGCTGATCTTTGGATATCACAAACCTAAACCTCATTCTATCTCTAGTATTTTCCCTCCTTCTCCATTCTGTAGCGAATTTTCTTTTGGTTTTATCTTTCATTTTTCTCCCTCCTCTTCTTTCTCTCTTTTTCTTAATCCCTCTTCTTTCTCCTCCACCTTTGCAACTCAAACTAGAAGAATTTAAACAGCTTGAAAAGTTGATTCTTTGCTAACTGAAATTGACTTTAGTCCCAACAGGAATAATTTAGAAATCAAAGGAGCATTAGTTGGTTCAAGGCTCTACAAATAAATAAGTAAAATCTAAATTCCAATATTTGTTTTTTAACCCACTGTTGAGTTTTTGTAATGAATCAGGAACTTTTGATTGATTTTTTTTTCTTTTAAGACTAGAACAAAACAAGCTTTACTCAGTGCCAAAGAATGGAGAAGCTGAAACTGGTTCACAGATTAACTTCTCTGAAATTGATTTTTTAAATCTTGTAACCTTGTTTCACAAATATCCTTGGGCAAAAGCCTTACTTTTCTGTAAGAGGAAATCAGACTTGGCTAATCCTCCACAGGTTCTGAAAAAGTACAATTGCAAGTTGATAAATGCAGATACATTTTAATATCAAACAGTAGGGATAGTAAGCCATCGGCCATATAGGAAGTAGCCATAAATTAGAAAAAACAACAAACCATTTAAAATACAAAAGAGTTATACTAGAAATCTCCCCCCTGAAAATATTAAAATGTTCTTCTAAGTAACTCCTGGGTGATTGTATTCAGAAAATACTGACTGTAAGAATGTTTATGTTTCAAACTCAGTATGTTACAACATGGAACATCTTACAGAGTCTAATAGAATCACAGTGCAGAACTTGTTTTGGAGAAAATTCATGCCTTCTTCTGAAGATTGCAATCAGACATTTGGAAAGGGGCTTTAGGCTTGTTTTTATTGTTGTTTAGTCACTAAGTCATATCTGATTCTTTTAAGACCCCATGACTGTAGCCTGCCAGGCTCCCCTATCCATGGGATTTCCCAGGCAAGAATACTAGAGCTGGTTGCCATTTCCTTTTCCAGGGTATCTTCCTGACCGAGGGATTATACCTGCATCTCCTACATTGGCAGGCAGATTCTTTACCAGTGAGCCATCCAGGCTTATTACTGGGCCCCAGTGGAGGCTGAATGCCCGGTGCACTGGAAATGCTAATCCCAGTATGAAGGTATTAGGAGCTGGGGTCCTTGGGAGGTCCTTAGATAATGAAGATGGAACTCTAATGCTGGGATTAGTGCCCATATTCATCAAAATTCATCAGAGAAACAGAATCAATAGGGCATAAACAGATATGTGTGTATATTAGTCACTCAGTTGTTTCAACTCTTTGTGACTCCATGGACTGTAGCCCACCAGGCTCCTCTGTCCATGAAATTTCCCAGGCAAGAATACTGGAATTGGGTAGCAATTCCCTTCTCCAGGGGATCTTCCAGAACCCAGGGATCAAACTTGGGTCTCCTGCATTGCAGATGGGTTTTTTTTTTTTTTTTTTTTTACCATCTGAGCCACCAGGGAAGCCCAAACAGATATATAGAAACATATGTAGATATATTATGAAGAATTGGTTCATGAAATTATAGAAGCTAGGAATTTCCAGGATCTACTGTCTGTAAGCTGGAGGCCCAGAAAATTTGGCAGTACAGTTGAAACTTCAAGCCTGTTAACCTGGGGAACAAGCAGCCTAAGTCCCAGTCTAAGGTAGAAGCCCTGAAATAAAAAGGCCCGATAAGACTGAAGGCGGGAGGAGAAGGGGATGACAGAGGATGAGCTAGCTGATTGGATGGCATCACCGACATGATGGACATGAGTTTGAGTAAACTTCAGGAGTTGGTGATGAACAGGGAGGCCTGGCGTGTGCAGTGTATTGGGTCGCAAAGAGTTGGACATGGCTGAGTGACTGAACTGAAATGAACTGCTGTCCCGGGGGAGGATACGGTGATGTCTCAGCTCAAGCAGAGAGCAAATTCTTCCTTCTGCTACCTATTTGTTCTACTCAGGCCCTCAATGAACTAGAAGAAGCCCACTTGCTTCTACAAGGGCCATCTTTATTCATCTTTAAAAGACACTTGCTCCTTGGAAGAAAGGCTATGACAAACCTAGATAGCAAAATTAAAAAGCAGAGACATCACTTTGGCCACAAACATCTGTATAGTCAAAACTATGGTTTTTCCAGCAGTCATGTTAGAATGTGAGAGTTGGGCCATAAAGAAGACTGAGTGCTGAAGAACTGATACTTCGAACTGTGATGTTGGAGAAGACCTTTGAGAGTCCCTTGGACAGAAAGGAGATCCAACCAGTCAATCCTAAGGGAAATCAATCCTAAATATTCACTGGAAGGACTGATGCTGAAGCTGAAGCTACAATACTGTGGCCACCTGATGAGAAGAGCCGACTAATTAGAGAAAACCCTGGTGCTGGGAAAGATTGAAGGCAGGAGGTGAAGGGGACAATGGAGGACAAGATGGTTGGATGGAATCACCGACTCAATGGACATGAGTTTGAGCAAGCTCCAGGAGATGGTGAACGACAGGGAAGCCTAGTGTGCTGCAGTCCATGGGGTAGCAAAAGTTGGACATGACAGTGACTGAACAACAACAAAAATCTTTATTCAGTACACCAGTTCAAATGCTATTGTCTCCTGGAAACACCCTTACAGAAACACCCAAAAATCATGTTTTACCAGCTATCTGTGCACTCCTTAGATGTGGCAAATTGAACATTAATTACCACAGTGCCCTTTTATGAGGAAGGCAGAGCTAGTTGGCTCTCCTCCAGCCATGTGAGGATGCAATGAGAAATCTACCATCTGCCGTCCAGAAAAGGGTCCTCGCCAGAACCTGATCACATTAGCACCCTGAGCACTTCCGGCCCCCAAAACTGTAAGAAATAGTTCTATTCTTAAAAAAAAAAAAAAATCGATTTAATTTTTGCTTCGCTGGGTCTTCATTGCTGCAGGTGGGCTTTCTCTAGTTGCGTGAGCCAGGGCTATGCATTGTTACAGTGGGCAGGCTTCTCACTGAAGTGACTTCTCTTGTGGAGCACAGGCTCTAGGTGCACAGGCTTCAGTAGTTGTGGCAACATTGACTTAGTTGCCACACAGCTTCTGAAATCTTCCTAAACTACGGCTTGAACCCCTGTCCCCTGCACTGGCAGGTGAAGTCTTAATCACGGGATCACCAGAGAGATCCTCCCATGAAGTATTGCTTCCAACTAGAGGATGTATTTTAAGGCAAAGGAACTGAGGCAGTTAACTTCCCCCATGGAGCTCACTGACCGTCCAGGTACCCCCGTACACAGACACAGTTGGCTTATCAAAAGGGTCAAATGGCCATGATGGCTTTTGAAGGCACCAGGAAGAGAAGGTACCTTGCCACCCAACAGGAGATGCTCTAGGTCTCAAACTGCCCAGTCTATCGTGTCACCTGCCCTGGAGCCAGAATGCAGGGGTCCATGACACAGGGCAGGATAAGGGGGTGTCCCCGCCCATCAGTACACATGACAACCCACTTAAAGCATTTTTGCTCCTGGTCTCTGTGACCTTGGGCTTGGTGTGGGTGAGAAACCCAATCAGAGCTCCAATCAACCAGAAGCCACGACTGCCCCCATGTGTTCCTCGTGCTGCTGAAACAAGAGGTGGAGAAGACGACCAGAGGGACCGTGACCACCAGAGGGAGGCTGGTTTGCCAGGTCAAGGAGGACTACGTTTGGAAGCCAGGGGATGCGTCGTGGGTAATATTGACTCGCTGGTGGCCCTGTTCAGCAGAAAGTGGCCAAAAGCCAATAAAGACAAGACTGTTGAACACTTACTTCCCTTAGGAATGAAACCTTGTGTCTCAACGATGTCCAGAGGAGGTGTTGGCAGGTGGTAAGAGAACGTAGAAGGGGTGGTAGAAGCAGGCAGCTCTCATCACCACCAGCCACACAGTCAGGGCCTTTGCAGCTCTGTTATAGGTTTTCCCCCATCTTCCTCTGACTATGGTTCATGGAGAACTGACCATCTAAAGCTGTGGATGTGTCACCCCTTGCCATTAGCACAAGACAGTTCTATGATTAAGTCACAGACGGGAATTGTGTGTCTTCTGTATTCTGGACTCAAGGGGTGGGTTGTGCGGTTTCCTTTTTCACATTCATTCTCTCCCCTTCTCCCCCTGCCCTGTGCTGTGGGGACTGTTAGTGGGATCTCCACCTTCCAGCTGGGTTCGGTCGATGGGGAGCCCCAGCAGGAGACCACGGGGAGGACACTGAGTGAAGTTGGGGTGTTAATTCCCCAGCTCCCTCCCTGTACTGTTGCTGTTGGCTGTGTGTGAATTTTTCAGCCTGAAGTTGGAGCTCCTGTCAAATAGCCATCTCCAGAGAGGGTTCTCTGAGTCTCTGCCTTGCAACCCCTCCGTGTTGCAGTAAAACAGCAACAGAAACACAGTGGTATCAGACCCAGGAAACTACTCTAACCCTTATGTCTCCACAACAGTCTCATGCTCTTGCAAATTGTCTCATTAAAATCTCTTTTCAAGTTATGCAGGTGGAATGGGTCCCCATTTGAGCTGGGGCCCTGACTGCTAGGGAGAATCTATATTGGTTCAAGTATACCTTCACCTCCGAGGTCTTGGGCATGGGCACGTACTTTTGACTGTAGCACCCTGGGGCTTCCCAGGTGTTGCTAGTGGTTAAAGAAAACAAACAAACGAAAAAAAACCCGCCTGCCGATGCAGGAGACTAAGGCAAGTTGGATCCCTGGGTCAGGACGATCCCCTGGAGAAGGGCATGGCAACCCACTCCAGTATTCTTGCCTGGAGAATCCCATGGACAGAGGAGCTTGGTGGGCTACAGTCTATGGGATCACACAGAATTGGACACGACTGAGCGACTAACACTTTCAGATTTTCACTTTCACTTTTCACAAAAGGGCAGAAATGAGTCCCAGGCAGAGGACCCAGAACGTGCAAAGACCAGGGGGTAAGACAGTTGAGTCAAGTAAAGTTCAACTGACTCACTTGGGTGATTAAATGAGCTAAGACACCTGAAGTGCCCTGCACACAGTGAGTGCTACGTAAAGGCCAGGAGTTATAATTATTGTACACCAGTGTGCGCACATCCAGGGTATACCAACTTAGGCGTATTAGTGGTGGAGTAATATTCTCTCCTCCTGACAACACAGGCAATCCATAACCTCAAGGCTTGATTATAGCTCTAGTGAGCTGTAACGGACAGGCAAGAAACCACACACATTTGAAGTATATAGTTCGATGAGTTTTCATGTGCACACACACTCTGTAAGGTCATCAACACAGTTCAGATAGTGAATGTATCCATTCCACCCAAGTTTCCACATGGGGACTTCCACATGAGGATGTCCTGGCTGGCCCCATGGTGAAGAATCTGCCTTGAAATGCAGGGAACTCGGGATTCAATCCCTGGTCTAGGAAGACCCTACATGCCTCAGGGCAACGAAGTCAACTAAAGAAAAAAAGAAGGAGAATCTGAAATTTTGAACAATTTTAACATGTTTACCTAAAATTTTTCCACATGAGCCTTTGTAATTCCTACCTCTGTATTCAGCCCCACCCCAACAGTACCCAGGCAATCAATCACCTTCTTTCAATTACTATAGATTAGTTTGTAGTTTCCAGAATTGTATATAAATGAAATCTTATAGTATGTTCTCTTTTTTCATCTGGCCTCTTTCATTCAGTGTAATAATTTTTTATTGAAATGAAATTCACCAAATGGAAACCATTTTAAAGTGAAAAATTCTGTGGCATTTAGCTCAGTCACAAGGTTGTATGACCACCACCTGCTGCTGCTGCTGCTAAGTCGCTTCAGTCGTGTCTGACTCTGTGCGACCCCGTGGACAGCAGCCCACCAGGCTCCCCCATCCCTGGGATTCTCCAGGCAAGAACACTGGAGTGGGTTGCCATTTCCTTCTCCAATGACCACCACCTAGATAGTCCTAAAATGCTTTCATTGCTTCCAAATAAAACTCTACTTCTTAAGAGGTTGCTCCCAATTCCTCCATCCCCTAACCCCTGGAAACCACCAATTATGTCTCAATGGATTTACTTATTCTGACTATGTCATCAATGAATCATACAATATGTGACTTTTTGTGTCTGGCTTCTTCCAGAAATGGTTACCTACTCCAGTATTCTTGCCTGGAGAATCCCATGGACAGAAGAGCCTGATGGGCTACAGTCTATGGGGTCACAAAAGAGTCAAACACAACTGAACGACTAAACAACAACAGTAACAACCTATGGGCCTCTTTGCCCCCTTCCTTCTTCCTCCGGGGCCACTGGGTTCAGTACGCACACAACCCCAGAGGGTGCCATTCACACAGCCACCGTGTGAATCATAGCGCACAACCCATACAAATGTGGTGATGGCTCCGTTGTACCTTTCCTTCCTTCCTCCCTCTCTCCCTTCCCTCAATAAATATTTATTGAGCATCTAGGCTCCGTCATGTTAGTGGTGGAGACACTGAACCAGAACATGACCTCTGTCCATGGAGCAAATTTTACACCTGCATCACAGGGGCTTCCCTGCTGGCTCAGTGGTAAATCTGCTCTGTCAACGCAGGAGATGTGGGTTCGATCCCTGATCCGGGAAGATTCCACATGCCTCGAAGCAACTAGGCCTCTGTGCCGTAACTACTGAGTCTATGCTCTAGAGACTGGAAACTGCAATTACTGAGTCCACGGGCCCCAACCGCTGAACCTGTGCACCCTAGCACCCATGCTCCGCAACAAGAGGAGCCACCGCAGTGAGAAGCCCATGCAGCACAATGAAGAGTAGCCCCTGCTCTCCATAACTAGGGAAAAGCCTGCACACCCATGAACACCCAGGACGGCCAAAAATATAAATAAGCAAGATTATTATTTTAAAAATTATTAAAAAAATAAACTTGCACACGCAAAGAAAAAATGTATAAGGATGTTGAAATAAACGTGTAATTGCAACTTTCATATTCATTTCTTTCTCTTCTGCTGCTGTTCTCAACCTTTTCTCCGTTTCCCCTCTCTTTCTCACACATTCACATCTGGCCTCTGCAGTCACGGATAGACACCTCCTATTCTTCCCTGTCTCTTCCTAGCCAGCATGCTAGAGCTGGTGTATGCAGGTTTGCAAAAGCCAATTGTTAAATACTTAGGAATTTTTCGAGTTGGTTGTGAAAATGATTGGTAGCTTAAAACCAGACAGGGTAAGAGAATTTACACCACAGAAATAGGCTGATGCTATGATGCTGTTTTTCTGAAAAGCTGATCTTCTAGCACACCACTCTTCCATCTATTTCTGGCAAGGACACTTTGCTTTGCCAAGGAGTATCCTAATTCTCTGATAGATATCCAGTCTCCACCACCACCTGTCCCCTCCCACCCCTGCCATTCCTCACTTCCCTCCTGGGTGGTGGGAAAGCGGAGGTTCTAGGACTGTGTTGTGCTGACAGTGGAGAGAACAGAAGAAGAGGAAACATGAAGGAAGTTCATGAAAAAGGGAATCAAAAGGACGGCAGTATAGGAAGGCAGCGCTAGTGGTAAAGAATCCGGCTGTCGGTGCGGGAGACGTAAGAGACATGGGTTCGATCCCTGGATGGGAAAGATCCTCTGGAGGAGGGCATGGCAACCCACTCCAGTATTCTTGCCTGGAGGATCCCATGGACAGAGGAGCCTGGCGGCCTACAGTCCATGGGGGTCACAAAGGGTCAGACATGACTGAGCGACTAACATGCACACAGGAAGGAAAGAGAAGGAAAAGAGAAGCAGGAGTCCATGGGGGGCAAGGGTTCAGGTAGAGAGAGCAGAAGGACCAGGCAAGGCTCACCACCCAGTGTCCTCACAGGCAGTTGGGTCATTTCCCCATCTTGGGCCAGAAGGTGGCCCAGCTGCTAGGAGATGAGGAAACCACCTTCTCAAATTACCCTGAAACAGGGTGGGGGTGGGGACCCGCAGAGTTGGGCTCTGCAGGAAGGAGGGCTGGGGACCTGGACCAGAGAGGTCTGAGGGCTAGGATGCCTCAGTCTCTAACTGTTGAGAGGGGCTGCGGGCCCAGACTCTTGGGTCAGAGGGGAGAGGGTAGCGGGGGACTGAATCCTGGGTCTAGGGAAGGAAAGAGGACACAGGCTTCCCCCCGCCCTGGCCTCCCCCTGGATCCTCACCCTACTCACCTCACCCCACCCCACCACCTTTAAGCCATGGAGACTTGGAGGGAGGCCCTGGCCTCGTTTAGCAAGACCCTGTACCCACCCTTTCCTGGACTATCTTGGGTGTGGCAAGATATAAAAGTGCTGTTTCATGGGAGAAAGAGCAGGAGCGAGCATTCCCGCCACCCAGATCATGAGCCCTGCCATGCTGCTGGCCCTGCTGGGCATCACCCTCGCCCTGCCCGGTGAGTGAGAGACCCGGCCAGGGAGGGCATGCACCTGGAGGCTGAGCTCAGATGGATTTGTTCCTTCCATTTCAGGAGCGAGGGCCTTGAACTGCCACTCTGGGGTAGGGGAGACCATAAGGAATGTATCGGAACAGCCCTTCCATTGGACGACTTCCCAGAAGAACTGTGGGGAAGGTTTGGGCTGCCAGGAAACGGTGTTGATCACCCAGAACGGTGAGAGGCGCACCGCGCCTGACTTGCAGCCCCTCCCTTGGAGAGATGCCCCTATCATCCCACCCTCCAGTCCTACCTGCGTTCTGTGTACAAACTCAGAAGACCGCTCCCCGAAATACCAGGAGCAGCGCCCACCTTAGCAGCCCGGGGGCCTCCTCTGCACCCTTCCGGATGCACACCCTCCCTCTAGGACCCTGGAGCCCTTACCCCACCCTGGCTTGCTTCTCTCTCCGTGCAGACCCGCTCCTGTACCTGGTGATCATCAAGGGCTGCACCCAGGCAGCCAATCAGGAGGCCCGTGTCACCGAGCACAGGGCAGGCCCCGGCCTGTCCATCATCTCCTACACCCGGGTATGCCGGGAGAATCTGTGCAACGGTCTCAACTCCACCCTCCCCTCTCTGGACCCCTCTCCCACCCACAGGTGCCGGAGGTGGGGGGAGGAGGGGACTGCCCGGAGGAGGGGAGCAATGGGGTTGAGGGGGTTGGGGTGAGCACACAGGCAATGTTCTTTTAGAATCCCTCCCTGCCTCCCCTCAACCCTGTCCAGCCTCCCCAGCACAGCTTCTTCTAACAGTCCCTTAGCAGTGCACTGGACTGATGTTCCCTCATGTTCGACTACCCACCTCCGCCTGCCGCTCTGGCCCTAACCGTGGGGTTTGGGAACTTGCCCTTCGGGGTTTCAGCATCTCCTCTTCCGAACTGAAATTGAGCTGTGGCTTCCCATTGTCTTCTTCTGTCTGAGATCGTAAATCGGATTTCGCTCTGCCCTTTGCGTTTCTCTACTCTTGGGCATCGCTGGTGGACATGGGCATCTCGTCTTCTTCCACGGCTCAGTGGAGCCCCTGGGTCCTCCCAGGGCACCCCCTCCCCTCCCCTTACTAGGCAGCCCTCCCCAGATCTCATGCTCCTCCCCGCCTTGGTCTCTCTCTAGTCACGGGTCCTAATGTCCTGCCTTCCTGAGAGGAGTCCAAGGAGGCTAAGGGAGCTGATTCTTGGGAGCTGAAAAGAGGAGCTGAAAAGCCGAGGAGGGTGGAGGCAAGGCGCCTGGTCTGAATTCAGAGCCCCCTTATTCCTCCCTCCCTTTGTCTCCCACCTCTCCAGTCCCAGGTTCTGTGCGGTGTCCAGTCTGCTTGTCTGGAAGTGACTGTCTGTCAGCCCCAGAGATGACCTGCCCGGCCGAGAGCTCACACTGCTACAACGGGGTCCTCCAGCTCACTGCTGGTGAGCCACCGGGAGGTGGGGTCGAGGCCAGCTTTGGGGGAGGCCGGGGGTGGTGGTGTGGGGCTGAGGATCAAGATCTGAGTCTCTTGGGGAGGAAAGGGAGGTGAGGATGGGGACCCTGAGGAGGGCGGGCCTGGCTTCCCCCTGAGTGTTGGCTGGTCCCAGTAACAATGTCTCTGCCTTCTCCTGCTTTCCAGGGAGTGGCACCTCTAGACTCAAAGTCCAAGGATGCATTTCTCAAGCAGGCTGCAACCTGCTGAACGGGACCCAGGAAGTCGGGCCCATCAGCCTGCAGGAGATTTGCATTCCTAAAGGTGAATGTCATGGCGACAAGACCAAGTGACAGGGGCGGAAGTTCCGGGTATGATAACCCTGCGAAAGGCAGGCATCTAAACATATCCCACCAAAACCAGCATCACAGGTCATCCAGATGTTACTACTCACTCAGGCAGGTGTGATGGGAGGGATTCTCCCAGTAGGCACTTTGGGCAAGGATGCCAGGAAACAGAAGTTACGTGGTCCAGGGAACAGATCTATAGGACAGGAGATCTATAGGACAAGGAGATCTATAGGCCAGGAGATCTACAGGACAGGTGTTTTAAACGATGCTGAGCCTGGCTCAGTTAGGACAGCCTGTCCAGGTGGGAGAGGAGCAACGGAGCTAAGAGGAAGGTCAGAGAGGCAAAGAGGGTGGGCTGCATCGAATGCCACTCGATCCATTGGCTGCAGGAGTTGCCTGCTGGTTTCCCTGCTGGGCGTGACTAGCTGCTTCTGATTCTATTTCTCCACCTCCCCAACCTTGGGGTCTCTGGCTTCCCCTTGACCCCCACCCCAACTCTGGCATTCCACTCTCGCCCAACCCCCACCCCTAGTACCGGAGGCCCCAGCAGCCCTGCTGCAGAGAAAAAGTGATCAGAAGGATGTCAAGGGTGCTTCAGGTGTGACAGGGAAAGTAAGAGCCAAACGAGGACCCAGGGAGGGTTCCCACTCACCCATGGAAACCCAGTCCAGGTGGAACACCGGTGGAGGAGTGTGGCCTGGCGTGTCTTGATATCAGGGAGCAGGATGAGGAGAGGGGTGGGGAGAGGAGGGAAGTGGGGTCTGGAGAAAGTGGGAGGAGTGTCCTCCCTGACCAAGCTTCAGGCAGAGAATTGAGTGAGTTCAGCAAACGTTCCTGTTTGGATCTCTCTGGCTGTACTGGGAGCTTTGAGGACAGAACCCAGATGTTCCTGACACCAAGGTTTTCAGCTTCGGGCAGCACAAGGGCTGGGTAAGGATGGGTTCCCCAGGATGTGTTTGCTGACAGGAGTTCATACAGCATTCCAAGGTCTCCCGTGGAGACCCCAGAGGACTCAGACCCTGGCCCTGCCCTAAAGGGCCTCTGGGACTGGGAACAGAGACATCACAGACACAGGTAGCCACAGGCTGTCATGAACAGGGCCTGGGGAGCTCAGAGGAAGAAGATGCTGATGTTCTGGGAGGGGGAGACCAGGGAGGACTTCACAGAGGAGGTGACCTATGACCCATGTCTTAATGATGAGCTGCAGTTCATTCCCAGAAGAGGAAAGGGGCAGAAACAGGCAGAGGAGACAGTATGGGCAAAGGCTTGGAGGTAGGGGCAGCCTGCTGCTTTCAAGAAGGTTCCCTGGGCTCTGCCTGAGGAGGGCTCATGGCGAGGATGAGGTACAGCTGGGAGCAGTCAGCAATGACAAGTTTTCCAGGTGGACAAGGTGAGTGTGGGTGGTGAAGGCAGAGCCCTTCCAAGCAGAAGGAACACCCTGCTGTGTCTTGGGACTGGATGTTGGTGGGGGAGCAGAGACGTAGGTGGGGGTCCTGGTGGTGGGTCAGATAGCTTCCTAGCCAGACTGATGGGGCTGGCCTTTCTGCTAAAGGCAGGGGAGCCATGGTCAGGGAGGGACAGAGTCTGAATCTTTATTTTTAATTAATGCTAGCTTATTTATTTCGCCCTCATCTCTGGAACTAGCAGGAATATTAGGTAACATAATCCAGCAGACACTCAGGAACAAATCAGACACACGCCACATGCGCCACACATCGCAATGCACACAACACGCAATACACACAAGAGACACAACCATGCGCACTGTGCCATGCACACACCACACACGTGTTTCCTCACCTCTCACACACCATACAACACCACATGCTACACCCAGCACACACCCAACACCCAACACACACACACACAGCACAGAGACTCGGGACATGCACCACAATACACATATATGACAAACACACTACATTCATCACCAGCACACTCTGTCACTATGCACACACACCACACATCACACACCCGCCCGCCGTACACATTTCACACATTCCCATACTACCCCACACCCTCCACAGGCCCACCACATATTCACACACCCCACACATATCCCACATATGTGTGCTGCCCAGACCACACACGAGTCACATAAAACACAGCCATTACGCCACAAATGGATATTCCTCAGATATGTCCCTATTTTGTTGGCTTTCAGCATCAAAGCCAGATCTTTTTTTAAAACTGTTTATTTATTGACATATGTGGCTGCACTGGGTTGGACACGACTGAGCGGCTTCACTTTCACTTTTCACTTTCATGCATTGGAGAAAGAAATGGCAACCCACTCCAGTATTCTTGCCTGAAGAATCCCAGGGAAGGGGGAGCCTGGTGGGCTGCCGTCTATGGGGTCGCACAGAGTAGGACATGACTGAGCAACTTAGCAGCAGCAGCAGAAGCACCGGGTCTTAGTTGAGACATGTGAATTCTTAGTTGTGGCATGTGGAGTCTAGTCCCCAACCAGGGATTGAACCTGGGCCCCCTGCAATAGGAGTGTGGACCAAAAGGGAAGCCCCCAGCTAGAGTGGAGCAAGATGTAAGGGAGTAAGCGGAGAACAGAAGGGCATCCCAGGGAACAGCTCCTGGAAGGCATGGGGGCAGGAGAGGACTGGGTGCAAAACGGGCCACCGCAGGAGCCCAGACTGAAGAAGAACCAAAGGTCTGGGATTTTAACAGCCTTAACTGTCCCCCTAAGGAACTGGATCCTGGTTCCCACTAGAGCAGTGGGTCAGCCCAGCCCAGGAGAGTGCAACCGTTAAGAGCTTAGCGTCTGAATGGAGAGACGTGGGTTTCAGTCTGGGCTCTGCCGCTGAACCAGCTTTTGAGGATTACCACTGCTTAGAGCCTCTTTCAGCAAGATCAGAGAGGAGGAGACTCTCACTAATGGTCAGAGGTGGCAGAGCATATCCAAAGGCACGGGGGCAGACGTGTGCCTCCATGTGTGGTTCAAAGAAGACCCCAGAAGTCATGGGACTCCAGCAGAGTGATTAAGCGGGAGCAGAGCAGGACAGGAGGACTATGCAGAGGAAGGAGGGCACCTCAGGTAGAGCCTTTGGGGCCATTTTAAGGACTTAGAATTTTATTCTGAATGGGCTGAGGATCTACTGGAGTTTTCTGAGCAAAGGATTGATGTGAATCAACCTTTCTTTTATAGGAATCATTCTGAATGCCTGGTGGAGAATAGAGTAAAGGGGAAGTGGGCATGGGGGAGGGGACCCTCCAGGAAGACTTAGGAAGAAGCAGGTGAGAGCCAAGGAGTCTTAGACTCTGGTGGAAGCCGTGGAGGAGGTGAGAAGTGATCAGGTTTTGGAGGGATTTTGCAGCTTCAGCCGACAGGATTTCCTGATGGACGCAACATGGGGTGTAAGAGAGGAGGGATTGTCGAGAATAACAGCAATGTCTTCAACTTGAGCAACTGCTAGAAAGGAGGTGCCATTGGCCAAGACAGGAAAGATGGGGATAGGCAGAGCAGGAACCAGGCTGAGAGGAAGGCTGCAGGACCCATGAAGTGTCTGTGAAGTGGGGGAATGAGTGATCCTCCTTCATGGGGGCTGTTGTGAAAGTTAACACATTTGTGGGTTACTTGCATGGTCTGCCCTGAGAGTTTCTGCATCAGGAGATACGTCCCAGCTGATCATGTGATGGTCTCAAGAGTCGGTCTAATGGTTTTCAAACTAGACTGCCGAGGGCTACAGGGACTGAGGTGGCCCAGGATGGTGATCAGTCCTCCTCTTCCCCACCACTCCCTGCAAGGAGCCAGAATAATGCCTGAGTTCCCAGCCTAGCTCCTAACTCACTCGTGGTGGGACACTGGGCAAGCTGCTTTCAAAACTCCTCTGTTTCTCACTTTGAAAATCGGGGTGATGATGATGACAACCTGTTTGGGGTGGGGGGGGCATGCCAGGAGGAAATGAAGCAATCCAGGTGAGGTGAGCTTCTGGGGAGGGTTCATCCTCGGAAACTGATCACGGCAGCTAGGCACCTTTTAAGTGTTCAGTGCACACAAGGCATTGGAGTATTTCTGTTTGGAACATAGCGTTGCTCAGTGAAGACATATATGGTGTCAGGCTACATTTCTCTTTATCCAGATGAGGACCTTGAGGCCCAGAGAGGGAGGTAGAGATTGATTCAGGCTAAGGAAGAGCCATCTGTCTCCATCACAGCTGACGGAAAGAGCCCCCTCTGGCGGGGGCATTGAGAAGGTCCCTGCAGTGTGTTTGAGCAGAAACAGGGTAAAGAATGAGGATGGGGCCCAGACTTCCAAAATGAAAGAAGTGAAAGTGTTAGTCACTCAGTCATGTCTGATTCTTTTGCAACCCCATGGACTGTAGCCAGGCTCCTCTGTCCATGGGATTCTCCAGGCAAGAATACTGGAGTGGGTGGCCATTCTCTTCTCCAGGGGATCCTCCTGACCCAGGGATTGAATCGGATCTCCCACATGGCAGGCAGATTGTTTATCATCTGAGCCACCAGGGAAGCCCTGATGCTAAATCACTTCAGTCATGTCCGACTCTGTGCGACTCTGTCCGACTCTGTGCGACCCCATAGACGGCAGCCACCAGGCTCCCCCGTCCCTGGGATTCTCCAGGCAAGAACACTGGAGTGGGTTGCCATTTCCTTCTCCAATGCATGAAAGTGAAAAGTGAAAGTGAAGTTGCTCGGTCGTGTCTAACTCTTAGCGACCCCATGGACTACAGCCCACCAGGCTCCTCTGTCCATGGGATTTTCCAAGCAAGAGTACTGGAGTGGGGTGCCATTTCCTTCTCCGAGGGAAGCCCTGAAGATCCCTTCTAAATCTGAGGTTGGGGGACCCAGTGGCCCAACGGGCTTGCAGGGTAGCTCAAGAATGTGAGCATCTTCCCAAGCGTAGGACCAGAAGGAAGACACACAGCGGGTCCCCGGCTTCCACAGACCCTGGTGATTCTTTCTCTGCAGATGTTCTGACCTGTTATCGGGGGATCATGCTGCAGATGTCTCCAAACCTGAGCCAGGACCCTGTTGAGTGGTCCACAACTACGGAGCAGCAGTGTAACCCTGGGGAGATGTGTCAGGAGACCCTTCTGCTCATAGATGTAGGTGCGTGGGCTGCGCAAGAGGGCAAGACCCCTGCATGGGGTCCTGTGTCTCCCTGCCTTGGATTTTTAAAAAATTAATTTATTTTAACTGAAGGCTAATTACTTTACAATATTGTAGTGGTTTTGCCATACATTGACATGAATCAGCCATGGGTGTACCTGTGTTCCCCATCCTGAACCCCCTCCCACCTCCCTCCCCATCCCATCCCTCAGGATCATCCCAGTGCACCAGCCCTGAGCACCCTGTCTCATGCATCGAACCTGGACTGGCGATCTGTTTCACATATGATAATATACATGTTTCAATGCCATTCTCTCAAATCATCCCACCCTCACGTTCTCTCACAGAGTCCAAGTCTGTTCTTTACATCTGTGTCTCTTTTGCTGTCTCGCATATAGGGTCATTGTTACCATCTTTCTAAATTCCATATATATGCGTTAATATACTGTATTGGTGTTTTTCTTTCTGACTTACTTCACTCTGTATAATAGGCTCCTGTTTCATCCACTTCATTAGAACTGATTCAAATGCATTCTTTTTAATAGCTGAGTAATATTTCACTGTGTATATGTACCACAGCTTTCTTATCCATTCGTCTGCTGATGGACATCTAGGTTGCTTCCATGCCCTGGCTATTGTAAACAGTGCTGCAATGAACATTGGGGTTACACGTGTCTCTTTCAATTCTGGTTTCCTCAGTGTGTATGCCCAGGAGTGGGATTGCTGGGTCATATCCTGCCTTGGATTAAAAAAAAAAAAAACTTATCTGTTTATTTTTGGCTGCTCTGAATCTTCGCTGCTGCATGGGCTTTTCTCTAGTTGCGGAGAGCGGGGGCTACGCTCTAGTTGCCATGCGCCGGCTTTGCATTGCTCTCTTGTTGGGGAGCACAGGCTCTAGGGCGTGCGGGCTTCAGTAATTGCAGCTCACGCACTTGGTTGCCCCGCAGCTTGTGGGGTCTTCCTGGACCATGGATCAAACCGGTGTCCCCTCCATTGCAAGGAATCCTCCTTAAGGGGTTAAGGAATTTTAACCACTGGAGCACCAGGGAAGCCCCCTGCCCTGGATTCTGTGCACTAAATTTCCTGCCACGGTTCCTTCAGGCTTGCAGTTCTAAGTCCAGTTCTTCCTCTATCTGTGCCTTGGTTTCCCCTTCTGAAAATCGGGACGAGATGATGGCAGTAACAGTAACCTACTTCACAGGGTGGTCACTAGGATATAGCCGGTAGTCCAGGCAAAGGGCTAAGAACAGAGCCGGCACAGAGAAAGCTTTTGCTCAGTCACTTCAGTCGTGTCTGGCTCTTTACTCATTTCATTCAAAGTCTAAGGAACTGCTGTGATGTGTCAGGCACTGTTCTTGTAGCTTTACAGGCCAGTGGGGAAGCTGCAGGCAAAACAAAACAAAAAAGTAAGATATCGTGTATGAAGACAAGAGCTGTGGACAGAAGTCCAGTGGGGATGGGAGATCGGGAGAATGATGTGAAGGTTGCAATTTGTGCTCTGAAGGCTCCCTGTCAACTAAAAAACCCCCAAACCTAAAAGTTGAGAGTTATTTATTCAGTGGGAATGTTATACACATTTGCAGCAAGCGGCAGGTAATCTGAATAGGAAAGATTACTGTTAATTAAGAGAAAACCAAATCTCTCACATGAAGAGATTTAGCAATCTTCTATCTTCTATGGGAAGATGCAAGTGTCCAGACTTGCTGAAATCATTTCCTTCATATTTGTTGTTGTTGTTGTTCAGTTGCTCAGTTGTGTCTGACCCTTTGCAACCCCATGAACTGTAGCACACTATGCTTCCCTGTCCTTCACCATCTCCCAGAGCTTGCTCAAACTCATGTCCATTGAGTTGGTGATGCCATCCAACCATCTCATCCTCTGTCGTCCCCTTCTCTTCCTACCCTCAATCTTTCCCAGCATCAGAGTCTTTTCTAGTGTGTCGGCTCTTTGTATCAGGTGGCCAGAGTATTGTAGCTTCATACGCATCTAGCTATCTGGGGCCACACACACACACACACACACACACACACACACACACACAGCTCCTCAGATCAGATCAGATCAGATCAGTCGCTCAGTCGTGTCCGACTCTTTGCGACCCCATGAACCGCAGCACGCCAGGCCTCCCTGTCCATCACCAGCTCCCGGAGGTCACTCAGACTCGCATCCATCGAGTCAGTGATGCCATCCAGCCATCTCATCCTCTGTCGTCCCCTTCTCCTCCTGCCCTCCTACTGGCTTCCAAAAACCTGGCTTTGTTTCATCCGGGCTCAGAAATTTGCATTTGAAAAAGGCGTGTTGACTGGTAGGGTTTCCCACGGGAAATTCAGAGAACGTTCTACTCCGAAGGTGACATTTGAGCCAGAAATGAGAGGCGGCAGAGCTGGAAGAGGGCCCCGACTCTGGCCCCAGGCTTCCCTGTGCTCTCTACAGGACCTGTGCCCCGGTCGTCGTCACATACCCGTCCCCTGCCTGATAAGCCCCTGACTCTGCCCCCCTTGGAGCCTCCACTCTCGCCGCCCAGCCTTCTCTCTCTCACCCCTCAGGACCCAGGTCGATCCTGTTAGGGAGCAAAGGCTGCAGCCAGGTCGCTACCCAGGCTACCTCCATCCACTCGAGGCCCCCCGGAGTGCTGGTTGCCTCCTATGCCCGGGTCTGCTCCTCCGACTACTGCAACTCGGCTGCCAGCAGCAGCGTCCTGGTCAATGCCCTCCCTCGTCCAGGTGTGTGATGCCTGGGGGCTGGGTGGGCCCCGGGGTAGGGAGAGACACATCTCGGCGCTCAAGGAAGGTGGCCGCGGCTAAGCTCAGGGCTGTGTGTTCCCAACTTTTCTCTGCTCCCCAGCCACCCCGGCCCCAGGACACCTGCAATGTCCCACCTGTCTGGCCCTTGGATCCTGCTCACAAAGCTCTAAAGTGAGGTGTCCTGAGGGCACCAGTCACTGTTACAAGGGTCAGATTTTTCTCCGGGGAGGTGAGTACTGAAGGTCAGGTCCCAAGGAGGAATGGGTTAGGGGCCTGGATTCAGGGGGTCCCGAGGTGGGAGAGTGCTTGAGACCCTGGTGATGTGGTCCGTGCGCAGGCTGGAAAAGAATTTCCAGATATGAGGCAGAACCAGAGGAATAAAGTTTAATAGAATAAATTAAATTAAGTTTAATAAAGTTTAATAGAATGGGAAAACCAAACAGTGGGCTGGTTCAAGGGAGAGCCATACCCTTTCACAGGCTAGTAGCCAATTTTTACAGCCTCAAGACAGAGAAAATTCCTACTGGAATGGTGGCATTAGGTGATTGGTTAGGATGCTATAGGGTGGGTATTTTATATACTACCGGGTCAGGGAACTGGTCGGTTTAGATCCAGAGGCTCATGGCAACAATTGCTATGGGGCTTGGTCAGTTCCAGAGATTTTTATCCTGTGACCTTGGTACAGGGCTCCACACCTATGACCTTGGTATAGGGCTCCATACCTGACTCACGACTTTGGGGGTGGAGTGGCTTGGGGACCCAGATTTTCTAGGGCTGAGGGAGGACGGGACTAAGAGCCTGGTCTTTTGGTCTGAGGTGGAGTAGAGGAAGGTCTAGGAATAATAGGGTCTAGGAACTTAAGCATGAGGAGGGTTGAACCCTCTCTGACTCTATCTTCTCTCTCTAGGTGGGTTGACCTCCCCAGTGGAAATCCAGGGCTGCGTGGCCCACCCTTCCAGCACCTTGTTGAGCCATAGGCAGAGTATCGGGGTCTTCACTGTGACTGAGACCCGTGAGGGTGGTGCTGAGGTGGATCGGCCTCTAATCCTAAGTGGAGCTGCCCCTGGCCCTTCCCTAGCTTGGGCGGTGGGGCTGGCCCTAGCCCTTTGGTGTGGGGCACCCTCCTTGCTGACCCTGTTCCCCCATGATCCTTAGCTCCTGCTGACCCCCCACGCCCCACCTCTCCCTCTGACCTCATAACTCAACAGCCTTGGACACTGAATCATGCCCCAGTCCTCATCACCACCCCCTCCACCACCACACACACACACACACACACACGCACACTATCTGACGTGGTGACAGCATATGGAAGGGCCTGAGAACAGCTGAACTGATCCTTTGGGAGGAGGGACATTCAACCAGTGGCCACCTGTGTGAGATAATAAAGACACTGTCCTTTTGCCACACGCAAGGGTTTCTCTATGTGAGGGGACGGCAGGGCTCCCAGAGATCTGGCATGAGGGAGGAATGGAAGCTGGTGAGAGAGTCACCATCTCAGGTCATCCTCCACTGGTCTGGTCCACAGCCCCCCTGGACCAGCTTGGGTGGTAGCAGAGTCTTCCAGGTCCTGCAAGCAGAAGTATTAGGGCCTCTTGGGTGGGGGGCTTTCCAGGCAGCTCAGCAGTAAAGAATCTGCCTGCAATGCAGGAGACTTGGGTTCGATCCCTGGGTGGGGAAGATCTCCTACAGGAGGGCATGGCAACCCACTCCAATGTTCTTGCCTGGAAAATTCTATGGACAGAGGAACCTGGCGGGCTATAGTCCATGGCGTTGCACAGAGTCAGACACGACTGAGCACACACATACAATGACTTGGGAAGTGAAGGTGTGCCAATGAAGCTTGTATTTTAGTAGCCAGCACCAACAGGGGGCTTACCCCACTTGAATAAATTGACATAATGGTTTGTGTGAAGCAGAGAAATGAGAGGGTTGGCACCATTTCCTGAGGTTGATATCATTGGGTCTGTTGCCCTAGGCTTGAAAGACTAAGAAGTCATTACTGTTGTTAGAATCTGGAAGGGGGTGGTGTTTAGAGAGGGCTGCCTGACAGGAGCTGTGATCTCAGGCTGAAAAGTCCACCCAACCCACAGCGACACTGCAGGGAGGGAGCTGGGGAATTAACACCCCAACTTCACTCAGTGTCCTCCCCGTGGTCTCCTGCTGGGGCTCCCCATCGACCGAACCCAGCTGGAAGATGGGAGATCCCACTAACAGTCCCCACAGCACAGGGCAGGGGGAGAAGGGGAGAGAATGAATGTGAAAAAGGAAACCGAACAACCCACCCCTTGAGTCCACAATACAGAAGACACACAATTCCCGTCTGTGACTTAATCATAGAACTGTCTTGTGCTAATGGCAAGGGGTCACACATCCACAGCTTTAGATGGTCAGTTCTGTATGAACCATAGTCAGAGGAAGATGGGGGAGAACCTATAACAGAGCTGCAAAGGCCCTGACTGTGTGGCTGTTGGTGATGAGAGCCGCCTGCTTCTACCTCCCCTTCTACGTTCTCTTACCACCTGCCAACACCTCCTCTGGACATCGTTGAGACACAAGGTTTCATTCCTAAGGGAAGTAAGTGTTCAACAGTCGTGTCTTTATTGGCTTTTGGCCACTTTCTGCTGAACAGGGCCACCAGCGAGTCAATATTACCCACAACGCATCCCCTGGCTTCCAAACGTAGTCCTCCTTGACCTGGCAAACCAGCCTCCCTCTGGTGGTCACGGTCCCTCTGGTCGTCTTCTCCACCTCTTGTTTCAGCAGCACGAGGAACACATGGGGCCAGTCCTGACTTCTGGTTGATTGGAGCTCTGATTGGGTTTCTTACCCACACCGAGCCCAAGGTCACAGAGACCAGGAGCAAAAATGCTTTTAAGTGGGTTGTCATGTGTACTGATGGGCGGGGACACCCCCTTATCCTGCCCTGTGTCATGGACCCCTGCATTCTGGCTCCAGGGCAGGTGACACGATAGACTGGGCAGTTTGAGACCTAGAGCATCTCCTGTTGGGTGGCAAGGTACCTTCTCTTCCTGGTGCCTTCAAAAGCCATCATGGCCATTCGATCCTTCTGATAAGCCAACTGTGTCTGTGTACGGGGGCACCAGGAAGGTCAGTGAGCTCCATGCGGGGAGGTAACTGCCTCATTTCCTTTGCCTTAAAATATGTCCTCTAGTTAGAAGTGATACTTCATGGAAGGACTTCCCTGATGGTCCTGTGATTAAGACTCCACCTGCCAGTGCAGGGGCCAGGGGTTCAATCCCTGGTCCAGGAAGATCCCACAGGCCGTGTGCCAAATAAGCTTGTATGCCACAACTACTGAGCCCACACGCCCTAGAGCCCATGCTCCGCAACAAGAGAAGCCACAGCAATAAGAAACCTGTGCACCACAACTAGAGAAAGCCCATGTAGCAACGAAGACCTAGGGCAGCAAAAAAAAAAAAAAAAAAAGAAAGAAATTTAATTAACTAGTTAATTAATTTAAAAAAGACTTCCTCATGGATCCCTTCCTTTGCCCACTTTCCCTTGCCTAAAAAAAAAAAAAAAAAAATTAAAAAAAACTTCGTGGGATCCTGTAGCAATAGAGCAGACATTTCCTAAGTCCCCAGATGGCAGTGTTGACAGAAGCAGTGAGCACAAGGAAGGCAGAACAGCATCCACGGAGTGTATTACTGTGGAGAGAAAGGTCAGTCTCGAGAGTTGGGTATACGTCCTGAAGAGTCCTGCTGTAGAAAGACGTCATAACAGGCTGAGATTGGCCTCTGCCTTGGTTGGTTTGGGTACTGAGTGGACTCAACAGCCAGGTCACCTGGAGAGAGTTAGCTCACTTGTTGTCACTGCATGGTGACATTAGTTAACTCACTAACCCAATAGAGTAGTAATTCTGTCCCCAGATGCTTGAACTAATACCTCCACTCCTATACTCCCTGTGAAAGATTTTGGCCCCATGAAGCCTTCCCCTTGGTCCTGTCTAGTCTCACACCCTTAGAATCGGTGTCAGTCGGGGTCCAGGGATGTGTCCTGGACCACATGCTAATTAACTACATGCTAATTTTAACCGGTAAAGTTTTTTGTTTTGTTTTTATTTTGGCCATGCAGCACGCGGGATCTTAGTTCCCTGACCAGGGATTGAACCCCAGTTAGTATAAGGAATCATTATCCGACTTCCCAGAGAGTCCAGTGTCTAAGACTGCCCTTCCAATGCAGGGGGCCTGGGTTCAATCCCTGGTCGGGGAGTGAGATCCCTCACACCGCAACAAAGATTGAAGACCCCAAGTGCCACAACTAAGACCTAGCACAACAAAATAAATAAAAATAAATATTAAAAAAAGGAAATATTTAAAAATAAAAGAATCATGAGGGAATTCCCTGGTGGTCCAATGGCTAGGGCTCTGAGCTTTCACTGCAGGCCCCATGGTTCTATCTCTAGTCAGGAACTAAGATCCACGAGGCAAAAAAAGGAAAGAAAGAATCATTATCTAGCAACACGGGGTGAGGATTAAGAGGGAATTGGTTACTAAGCCTAAAGAACCAGGGCTTTCCAGGTGGCGCTAGTGGTAAAGAACCTGCCTGCCAATGCAGAGGATGTAAGAGGCAGGGGTTTGATCCCTGGGTTAGGAAGATCCCCTGGAGAAGGGCATGGCAACACACTCCAGTATTCTCGCCTGGAGAATCCCATGGACAGAGGAGCCTGGGAGGCTGTAGCCCATAGGGTCACACCGAGTCGGACACGACTGAAGCGACTTAGCTCATGACAAAGATAAGAGAATAGTACATCTAGGGAGCAGCCTCCATACTCGGGCCGGAAGACAAGCTCTTCAGCCTGCACTGTCCCTCTACCACCCTCTACTGGCAAAGCCTGACATTGTGCCTGGAGATGAACTAAATTGCTTGCAGGAGCCCGCAGGGCAATGAAGAGCGCATTTGGAGCTGAGAGGCCATAGTTGGCACAGAATCTGTTCATACACACGCTCTAGGATCCCTGCCCGTGCAAACTGGTGAGCTTCTCGAACGCTCTCAATGTGTGGCATGTACATGCAAGACCAAGTCCTGTGCTTCTCTGGACTACATTAGAAATTCGTTCTTGTGGGTCTGGAGGAGAAGCAGTTTCCTATAAGTGGTCTCTGTCCCACATCGGAGGGTCACACTCCCTTAACACAGACTGGCAACATTGAACATTTACCTGGCAGTGCATCTTTGCAACCCGTTCACTCAAGCCTTAGGCTTGGTCCTCAGCCATATCTGCCCTGTGACTGGAAACAAGAGATGTTCTGCCAGGGGAGTTTTCTGATTGTCCATCACATTTCCATTTGGACAATCTTATCTTTCCATTGCTCCTCTTCCCCCACGTTTGCTCACTAGGGTCATTGGAAGAAACCAGCTGACTCTCCAGTCAACCTGTGCACCACTGTTGCCATAGTAACAAAGTGCCACACCCACTTCAGCTCCCAATACCTTGCTCTCCATCTGCACTTCTTTCGCTGCTACCCCAGTGATAACGTGACCAACTATGAAATTGTCACAGGACTTCTCTCACCTGGGCCCTATCTTTTTCCATCAAGGTGGTCATCCCTGTGCTTCTCCCATGTAGTGGAAACCTAATCCCAGAATACGATTTTGTTTGTCTGTTGCTGGATGCCACTGCTGATCCAAATTTCTGAATTGGTCAGGGTCCTGGCTTCAGGTTCAGTTGCTTAGTGTCCAGCTATTTGTGACCCTATGAACTATAGCCTGCCAAGTCCTCCAGGCTCCTCTTTCCATGGGATTTCCCAAGGAAGAATACTGGAGTGGGTTGTCATTTCCTATTCCAGGGATCTTCCTGACCCAGGAGTTGAGCCCGCATCTCCTGCATTGGCAATGGATTCTTTACCACTGAGCCACCTGGTAGCAGGAAATAAATTGTTCACCCAAGTTGGGTAACAAGTAGAATTTATTAAGGGGAGTGCTGATTACAACTATTAATACTGGATCCAGGGAAACCACAAAGGATGCTGCAGGAGTTGGGAGTAATCATATATTTTATTTAATTTTATTTTTGGCTGTGCTGCACAGCTTGAAAGATCTCAGTTCCCCATCTAGGAACCCAGGCCATGGCAGTGAAAGCCCAGAATCATAACCATAAGCCACCAGGGAACTCCTTCATGTATTTGAAACGTATGATTGCAACAATATATAACAAAGAGGGTTGCTCTGACCACAAATGCCAGGGGGTGGGGGTGGGGGTGCCATGCACTTCATAGATTTATAACTGGCATGAAAAGGCCCAGTACTGAAATGGGGGAGAGAGCTCCTTTCTACACAAATCCACACTTGAACACAAAGCCATGTACACTCATGGTGTGCTGGTAAACGAACAACTGCCTCCCTGAAGGGAGAAATAAAAGCTCTGATCTGTAGCATTTGCCAATGTCTTTGGTGTAAATACTCCCACTTGGCTGATTTCAAGCTATCACAATGTCCCTGCCTATGGAGTTGGGAAGAAATGACCAAGTAGGAGACACAGATTTGATCCCTGGGTTGGGAAGATCCCCTGGAAGAGGAAATGGAAACCCAATCTAGTATTCTTGCCTGGAGAATCCCATGGACAGAGGAGCCTGGCGGGCTACAGTCCATGGGGTCACAAAAGAGTCAGACAATGATTGAGAGACTGCATAAACACACAAACACCATACAAATACAATAGTTATAAATAGCCTCAAGAACATAGGTAATAGTAAAATAGATAATTTAGGAAGTGATGATTTTTGAGCATTTACTACCTTTGTTTTAAAAATTTTGCTGTTTATTTATGGCTAAGCAGGCTTTCTCTAGTTGCAGTGTATGTGGTTCTCATTTGCTGGCTTCTCTTGTTGGGGAGCACAGGCTCTAGGGTGTGTGAACTTCAGTAGCTGCAGTGCGCAGGCTCAAAGCTGGGGCACGTGGGCTTAGTTGCTCTGAAGCATGTGGAATCTTCCCAGACCAGGGATCGAACCTGGGTCCCCTTGCATTGGCAGGAAGATTCTTAACCACTGGACTACTAGGACTGGACTACCTTTGCTTCAATATAATTTAGTTTTAAGTTGACAAAACTTAATTTTTAATAGTGGCTGTATTTAGCAACTGGCTTGAAAAACTGAAAATTGACTCTCATGAACCAGGTGGAACCACTGAACCACTCCCAGCATAGCATGACCCACATCCCAGAGAGAGCCAGTGAGCACAAGTGCTCCTGCACAACCTACCCTGAGAGCCCTCAAGGATCCCCTGAGCTCTCAATTCTTAAAGAATAGATCCTTATTCTTCCTTCCATCTCTGAACTCGTCAAGATAACCTCACCTAGGGTGGGTTGGAGAAGGCAATGGCACCCCACTCCAGTACACTTGCCTGGAAAATCCCATGGACGGAGGAGCCTGGTAGGCTGCAGTCCATGGGGTCGCTAAGAGTTGGACACGACTGAGCAACTTCACTTTGACTTCTCACTTTCATGCATTGGAGAAGGAAATGGCAACCCACTCCAGTGTTCTTGCCTGGAGAATCCCGGGGATGGGGGAGCCTGGTGGGCTGCCATCTCTGGGGTCACACAGAGTTGGACACGACTGAAGTGACATAGCATAGCATAGGGTGGGTGGGTAAGGGACCAAGCTGGCTCACTGCCGGAAGCATGGGCACCTCAATATCCAAGATTTGTGGTGTGTGAGCATTGAAGCCAGCAACACTGTGGATCTCCTTATTATGTCTTGAGAAGTTACCCGAGATGACCAACACCTACAATTCCCAGGATATGAGAAGGATGGGGACTTCCCTGGTGGTCCAGTGGCTAAGACTCCACCTCCTGATGCAGGGAGCCTGGGTTCAATCCCTGGTCAGGTAACTAGATCCCACATGCTGAAACTAATAGACCCCATGTGTGGTAACTAAGACCTGGCACAGACAAATATAAATAAATATAAAAAAAGAATTTCTACCAAATTACTGATGGCTTTAAAAACCTAACCCAAAGAAAGATTTACTATATTTATATCAGTGATTAACATTTTAAAACAGCACTAGCTCTTGTTAAAATGTCTGCTTTTAGTTACTTTATTCAGAGGTGGTTTGGGGCCATCTTAACCATGCCAAAAGTTAATTTAAAACTCACAGGTAAAATGCCATGTCTCCCTACCAGGGCTAAGTGAGCAGACACAGGCAATTTACTTTAGAATAGAGCAGGGGCGGGGGGTGGGGGGAGCCCTTTATTTAAGTTTGTGCATTTGGGTGCAAACAACCTTCCAGGGAGAAATACATGGAACAATGTCCAAAGTTCACACAGAAAAAGTCTTCCAGCCTCTCAATCCCATGGTACTTAGCTATGGCAGCCTCAGCAAACGAATTAACAGGCCAATGTGTTATTTAAGATGACCTTCACTACAGTTGCTAGATGCCAGGTATGGAGCGAGAACTGAAGGGGCAGGGTGAGTGCTACTCAGAGGCATGGGAAGGCATAAGGGTCTTAAGACAAGATTCTGGAGCTCCAAGCAGGTGTCTATGCAGCTTCCAACCACCCTCTCCGCCCTCCAGTTCCCCCTAACTCATTGGTCCCGCACTGGCAATGGTGGCCAAGATCTGAGACCTTGCTCCAGATCTATAGTTACACAATAACCCAGGAAAACCACATACTGTTACAGATCAGAGGAGGTGAGTTCTGGAGGCCTGAGTCCCCAAAATAAGACAGTGTGGCTCAGATTCCTGGGTCCTGAGGGGCAGGGTCTTTGGACCAGAATGCTCTCTTACTATGTATATTAACTCTTTCTAATATTGACATGAATAACAATATTAATAATTATATTCTTAATGTTAACAGTCCGCAACTGGAAGCTCTTAATATATTTTCACATAAAGTTAAGAGTTTTACCAACACCATTCTTACTGTGGCATTTTCTCTATGAAAAATAAATATTCATTTATACCACAAAGCTCACAGAAACAGTATCAAGTCTGAAAGAACACATATGGCATCTTCGTTACATCCAGAGAACTTATATGTAAGTATACATATATGTAATATATATATAAAAAATGATTTCCAGCCATAAACAAGAAATCTGAATGATGCATCTTCTTCATGATACTGACACCAATATGTGGGTTAGCTACAATGGCATTCTGCCGTTCAAGGGTGCCCGAAATAATGCTGAAACCAGCATCTCTCTATCCAGTCTTCCAAAAGACCCGGAAGAGGCTGGCGCCCTGGTGTGTACAGAGGATGAGGCCTGGGCTGAGCAGGAACCACTTCAAGTGAAGAGTGAAGGGACCAAGTTGACTCCCAACAGATAGGGCCACTGGATGGATGCTGGGAAAGGGCCAAGCTGGTACCATGAGAGGAATTTGGGCTAGGAGAAGAGTTTGGGGGATGAAAGCCAAAGGTTTGCCTTCCCAGTGCGGCTAGGGAAGTATGAACTCTATAGATCAAACAGAAAAGTTTAAACAAGGTCATTTGGGGATGTGCCGCCCCCGCACTGAGCGGAACTAGCACCGCCAAGACCAGCGAGTTCTCGGTCCTCCAGCTTACACGCCACTCACCGTTCTGCGCATGTGTATGTTCCAAGACGGTCAGGGATAGGCCAATGGGGTGTGGGGTTCCTCCAGGCTCATCCAATGAGCTATCAGACGCTTTTGTGTCAACCAATGGGGCTTCGAATGAGCTGTCGGATGAAACAGGTCCCGCCTTCCGTGCCTCAGGGAGCTTGAAGGAGAAGGCCGGGTTGCGAGAGGGTACGTTCTAAGACGTTACTTCAGCACCAGTATATTTTTGTGAGATTATCTGGAAGACAGGAGGAATTTTGGTCCCTTAAAGAGAAAAAGAGGGGCTGGGGACCCAGTTTCCTGGGTCCTGGGTAAAGATAAGGCTGGGGTGGGAGCGGGACTCCTGGAGCTAGCAGGGCGAAGGCTGGAGCCTTGTGCTCGTTGATCTGAGAGAGGGAGAGGCTGGGTGCCCAGAATCACGCATCCTGCCAGAAAAGGTGGCTGAACCCAAACTCCTGGATCCTTAGTTAGGACTAGGCTGAGATCTCAGAATCCGGGTTTGGATGAAGATGGGGGCCGAGAGACCTGAGCCTCCAGGGCATAGGTTGGAATCTGGACTCCAGAGTCTGAGGGAGAAGGGGCCTGTAGGCCGGATTATGGCTCCAGAGGTTGGAGAGTACGGGTTGTTGAGCTCGTTGGTCTGGGTGGCCAAGTCTGAGAAGTACAGCTATGGAAACTGAGGCTTGTTAACTAATTAAGTTGCCCAAACTCACAAGCTAGATCGGGACAGACTGACTTTAAAAGTCATCGTTTTATATATACCCGTAAGCTCTGCCTTTAAGTCGGTGCTTGCTTTGATTTTATCTTATTCCGTGTGGCTGAAAAGCTTCCTGTCCATGTCCGTCAAATCACAGATCCTGATCAGTTCTTCCAAACGTCTCTAAAAGAAGCCATGGGAGCCTGTCACTTTCAGGGTCTGCTGCTGCTCTTTCTTGTAGGAGCCCCAACCTTGATCAGTATGTATTGGAGATGTAGGGGTGGGGGAGTGGTTGGGTCAAGGAGGATGGATTTCTGGTGAAAAAGAGTGATTTGGGGCCCCGGCAGAGAAGGACAAGTGCTCATCTTTATCTCCTTTTCTCCCCAGTGGCACAGAAATTGTTTTGTCAAAAGGGTACATTCATGGGTATCCAGGAGGATGCAGCAAACACGTTCAACTGGACCTCAGAGAAAGTTGAAGCTTGTGACAATGGGACATTGTGCCAGGAAACCATCCTGCTGATCAAAACTGGTAAAATGAGAAAGGGGCAATTGGGCTGGTGGGGGCGGGGGAGCGGGGGGGAGATGATTATGTTCATGTTAAGACTGTTCCACCTTCCCCAGGCCAAACAGTAGCGTCCCCACCCACTTTCTTTCCTTCCTGTCTCACAGCAGGGACCAAGACAGCGATTTTGGCCACTAAGAGCTGCAGCTTGGATGGGACACCGGCAATAACGTTTATCCAGCACACTGCAGACCCCGGCCTAGTTGTAATCTCCTACAGTAACTACTGCGAGGATCCCTTTTGCAATAACAGGGAGGGATTATATGATATATGGAACATACAAGAGACTGAAGAAGGTACCCTGCAAGGGAAGAGATGGTGCTAAGGGAAACTCTATACACTCCAGAAAAGAAAATGGGAGGCTTCCTTCTTTGTGTTCTTACTTGGTTTAGGTTTAAGTGGGCCATACACAAAAAGACCTCAGACCTTTTGCTTGTCTCTCTTTTTCTAAATTGTCACCTTGGAGTACTGTAAACAGTGTACTCCAAGCAGAGGACATCAGTGAAGGCTGCAGTGTAAAGTGGATTTGGGGTTTATTAAGCAATAGGATGTCAGTGGAGGTTTCTGAGCAGGCTGGTGGCATCAGTCTAATTGCTCCAGCTTCCCCATTGCCATGTCGCCACAGCCCAGTTCCTGCATTTGTCCTCAAAGTCTACCTCAAAGTAACCTGGCCACACCTACCTTTTCAGGTCATTTTCTTCTCTTCTCGCTCTCATTTATTGTGTTTTAGCTAGGGCAGGATTCAAAATATTTAACAATGGAGATGGTACTGACCAATCAGAAAGGATGCTGACTATAAAAAACAGTCCAGCCCTACCTGTCTGTGCCTACCAGCTGAATATCAACACCTGGTGATTTCTCACAATTCCCAAATCCACCAAGCCAGCTCACATTTCCAGGCCTCTGTCCTTGCTGTTGCCTTTTTTACCCTCATGCAACCCCCATTTCACACAGCTAACCTCTGTTCTTCCTCCATCTCAACTGAGGTGTCCATTCTGGGAAAAAATTCAACCAAATTATTTTATATAATTAAGCGTTCTTCCATTTCTTTGCTACCTTACCGTGGCCACAGTGCCCACAGAGTTGTATGGTAGTTAATTACTTACATGTCTGTCTCTTTCAGGACAGTGATCCTAGATGGCAGGAACTGTGTCCTTTGTGCATCTGTTCCTCCACACCTATACAGTTTGGAAGTCATGTTGGATTGTGTTCCGACAACACAGAAATCAGTTGGAGAGGGATGGGGAGGTGGTAGTAACAGGCCTTGAGTAGAGAGGCATTAGCAGGAAAGAATTGAGGAAGAGAAGGCAGCAAGGAGAGATAACTCCAGAGGCAGGACACATCCTTAACTTTCTCTCTTTTCGATCTTTAGAAACCAAAGGGACAACAGGCCTCCACTGCCCAACCTGTCTGTCTCTGGGGTCATGTTTGAATGCTCCTTCTCTTGCCTGCCCCAACAATACAGATCGATGCTATCAGGGGAAACTTCAGGTCTCTGAAGGTAAGCTGAACATCTGATGGTTTCAGAGGCCAGAAAACCTCAGGCGTCTGCGTGTAGCCTAAGAGGTTCTGACACTGAGTTCCAGGAATGAGGTGAGGACTGGATTCCTCTCTGATTTCCTCAAACATCTATGTGTTGCCCCATCCTTGTTCCTCAGGAAATGTCAACTCATTTTTGGAGATCAAAGGCTGTACATCTGTCATTGGTTGCAGGCTGATGTCTGGGGTCTTTAAAATAGGACCCCTGTGGGTGAAGGAAACTTGCCCCTCCATGTCCATCTCGACCCGAAAGATTGACAGTGGGGCCACGTGGCTTCACACTTCAGTTTGGAAGTTAAAGCTACTGCTGATGCTGTTACTGCTCATCCTTGGAGGGAGTGCTTCTGGTCCCTAATCCTCTCTTCAAACTGATCATCGGCAGCTTGAGCAGGTGGAGATTTGAAGAGTAGTTCCTGTGAATGTATTTGACATTTCTAATAAAGTTTCTTTCATGATTTGTGTATGCCTCAAGACTAGAAGTGGTGTTATTGTGCTAAGAGGGTCCTTAAAATTCATGCTGTCCAACCCACACATTTGCAGAAAGGGAATCAAAGATCTCAAAAACTTGAGTGAATTCCTTACTCTTACATAGCTATGGACAAAGCCATAAAGTCTGGTATTCCTTTCACTGTAGTAGGCTTCCTTCTCTTGCTGGCTAGACAGGAGACTAACATTATCCTCCTCTAGAACACTCCCAACCCAGTCGTAAGGCCAGAATCATGTGCTTTGGGGTTCTAATAATTCCTGGGGAGGTGTGTCAGAAAAATCAGACTCCAATTCTTCAGTTACAATGGGCCCTGTCTCCCCTATCCTGTTTGTCCCTTGCCCACTTTATATCATTCCTTTTCAACTCTTCTGCCTACTTAATGCCTCCTCAGTGGACAGAGAGAACTTAGGATGGAGCTAGGGCTCCATAGGTTCTGGTGAGTGTGAGCCAAACAATAATGTGGATGGGGAGATTTTTTTTTTCCAAATTCTTATGCTTTTTATTTAACTTATTACTCAAGAATACATAAAGTCTATGTTATTGTAAAAGACTCCAGTGATACAGGAGCTATATAGAGCAAAGTAAAAGAGTAAAGAAAAACAGACTTTTTTCACTTTTTTAAAAGCAGCTTTATTGAGGCTTAACTGACATATAATAAACTGCACTGGAGGTGGGAGGATAGACTTTTATTGCAGACTGTTGACCCCTCCCACAAAGGACAGGGAGCCTGATCATAGTATAGTCCAGCCAAGTTCTTTCTAGAAAGTTCTCTAGTTCTAACTAACTTTTGGAGTTAAAATCTCCCCACACAGGTTAATATTTTATCTTTGTTCTTAGGTATCCAGCTCTCCATTGTGTCAGTTTGGTAAATCTCTCTAAAGAGTGAGAAGAAACACCAACAAACTTTTAACTTAATGAGGGCACATATAAATGTGGGAAATTACAAGCATTCAGAGGGTACATACTATTCGGGGTAAAACACAAAATCAGAAACAAACCAAATAAACCAAAAAAGCCAAGTAGGCATTTCCCATAGGACACAGGTTTCTTTTTTTTTTTTCATAATTAAGTTTTTATTGTCACATTTAACTGCTTTGTCAGATATACATTGTAGGTTTCAGTATGGCATAAAAATGGAAATATTTTCCTGAATGTAAAAATTTGAACAGAGGAGACGGTGATGGCACTTAAAAAGAAAAAAAAAAATTCACATTGGTGCTAAAGCCATTAGAAGGTAGCTGGTAAACACTGGAACACATTCACAGATAAAGCGGTCTAAAGTGAAGTGATGTGAAAGTTGCCCAGTCATATCCGACTCCCATGGAATTCTCCAGGCCACATTACTGGAGTGGGTCGCCTTTCCCTTCTCCAGGGGATCTTCCCAACCCAGGGATCAAACCCAGGTCTCCCGCATTGTGGGCAGATTCTTTACCAGCTGAGCCACAAGGGAAGCCCTGAAACATTTCAAATCAAATGGCAGTGGTATAAGCCCAGTAAAACTAGAGAGTAGGAAGATACAGAATCTGCCGAGTAGCTACCTGAAGAATGGCAGTTTGAGCACTTAATTTCCAGTCAGACTAAAACTTCTTTCTTGTAAAATGAAACTACTTTTTCAGAACCTGGATTTTAAGCTTTTTTTAACAACTTCCTTATTCTTACAGGTTGTAACTAGTCCAAAGAAAAGGCAGTTATAATCCATGGCATTAGCTTTTTGGGCTGACCCTGCCATAAATGGGGGAGGGAGTCTTGTCTTTTCCAAACCAGGAGCATGTCATACTCATGAACGTCTATAGTGGTTTCACACATTCTGGGCAAAACTAGAAAATAAGCAGTAAATAAAAATGTTAAGTACATCCCCAAGGAAAGTCTCTACACATTCCACAGCTATATGCCGAATGGTAACTTAAAACCGTATGGTTATTCCGATTGAAAATGAATCTCTATTCAATAACCAAGCTTCCCAAACAGTTTATTAAATGTCTTTCTTCCATTAATAAGACTAACACTAGGAGAAGGCAATGGCACCCCACTCCAGCACTCTTGCCTGAAAAATCCCATGGACAGAGGAGCCTGGTGGGCTGCAGTCCATGGGGCGCAAAGAGTCGGACACGACTGAGCGACTTCCCTTTCACTTTTCACTTTCCTGCATTGGAGAAGGAAATGGCACCCCACTCCAGTATTCTTGCCTGGAGAATCCCAGGGACGGAGGAGCCTGGTGGGCTGCTGTCTATGGGGTTGCACAGAGTCGGACATGACTGAAGCGACTTAGCAGCAGCAGAATTTGTCAGAAGATCTACACAAGTTATCTCCTTTATGTATGAACTTGGCTAAATCCGTGGTGCCTGGAGTCTGTTCCTCGTAAAACTCAGGTCTAGAACATAACTCCTTTCTGTTATACTGCTGTGTGTCCTTCATTTAAGACTCCAGAACAGAGACCATAAACATGGCTAGTGCAACATAACAGTCACTGGAATTCCCTGAAAGAAAAATAAGTTATTTTATGACATCCTTATTTGGATGATCACTCACTGGTAATTAGTATTCCTACTTTTTTTTTTTTTTTTTAAAGCAACCATTTTAAGTGACAACACATATCAGGCTAGTAGAAAAAAAGTGGAGACAAAGCCCTCTCTTTTGATCTCACTAAGTCATGCAGACAAAAGAAGGTACATCTGATTTGTTCCAATCTTTGAATGTTGCTGCTAAACTAGTTTTCCTTTGAAAAAGTAAATTTCAAGGCATGATAGTACAAGAGATAGGGTTTTGGTTTATAGAACATTTATAGACTAATTGTGCTTAGTCTCTAATTTCCAAATTATTTTAAAGAACAGAAATGGCATTGATAAATTTATCTTTGCCTAAATTTACCAGTACATCATGAATTGCACCAGAATTTGGACAATTTGATTATCTTAATGACTTTGTTGTGAGCCTTGCACATTGCATCTGCACGTGAGGACCCCGAATGGGCCCCTTGGAGGCTCCTCCAAAGTCTGTGCCCCAAAACTCTTGTCTTGGGGAGTTCAGGGGTCTGAAAAAGCAGTTCTCCCCCAAGAGGAAGTCCTCAAAAACTCTCTCAATTAGCAATTAGGAAAAACAGTGCTAACTGGAGAGTTTCTTGCGTTCAGGTAAATCTGGGAGGTCTGAGCATTCCTGGAGCCCTCGTCAGGATGTGTCATGGGTCAAGAGTCCCTTGAATGTGAGTATTCACTATTAGAGGACTCTGTAGGGTCAATCAAATTTTCACAATCACTGTCGTCTGATTACTCTGCACTGTCTCCAGCTGCTCTGTGGGAAGGAGGGGGTTTGCTCCACTTTCAGGATATTTCAGTCCAGCACTGGTGGAGGCATAACTGGAGGAGTCCATGGCTTGAGGTTGAGGCATAAAGATGCTAGTTTCCATGTGAGAATGGTTCAGAGTACTTTCTTGATTATTTGGGTGAAGATCAGAATTAGGCGGAGGCGGGTCTGAGCCCTCTGCATCTCCAGCTGTACTTTGACCTGCTGCTGTGAACCCTGGATAGGGCATCTGAGGGCTGAAGGTGGGGTCCACACTTTCAGATGACATCTGTCTGCTTAGCGTTGCCTGTGGCAATTGTCTTTCTTGTTCCTTTTCATTCTTCCTCTGAGTGATCTGTCTTCTTAATTGATTCACTTCTGCTTGACAAGATTCAACAACTCACTCGCTCTTTTCTACAGCTATACACACTGCTTGCACTTTCTTCTGAAGCGCATTATAAACCTGATAAATCACCCTGACGTCTTTCAGTAGTCTGTTCTTGTCAAAAAAAGTCAGTACCATGTTCTTTAATAAGTGAAAGTGAAGTCGCTCAGTCGTGTCCAACCCTCAGCGACCCCATGGACTCCAGCCTTCCAGGCTCCTCCATCCATGGGATTTTCCAGGCAAGAGTACTGGAGTGGGGTGCCATCACCTTCTCCCATTCTTTAATAACTTTGGCATAATTCTGAGAAGTATTTGGCACTAAAGATACCTTATACTCTTGCTGGCTAGTATTGCCTAGATTGGGAATAGTGAGGGATAGCCTTTAATTATACCTTCTATCTAAAGAGAACATATTCTAAAGCATGAGTGGAATTGTTGGCGTGGAGATGAAGCTGAAGGGGAGGAAGATGAGGTTGGCCGCCCCCACGGTGCAGGTGAGCTGCTTATGGATCACTTGCTCTCTGTATGACATCTGCTGCTGCGTGTTTCACTGGAACTGGTACCACCCAATAACTTTCTTTCTCCCATCTTTAAGAATCCCGTCCAAGCTCTCTTCATTAACTTTGCTTGCATAGTCATAAAAACTAAAAAGTCTTGAACAAGGCTGATGGTTATGGATTTCAATTACTTGCAGAAATTCTGTGTTGCTGACTTAGGAGTCATTGATGCTGAAGGTTTCCTCTTGCCTTACCTCTCCCAGCGAAAATCCTTCCTGAGAGGAATGGAAGAAGAGAGTTGCAGGTGGTCAGCGTTGCTGTTGGCGCTGTGGAAACACACATCCCTGAAGGTGTGGCCCGAATGGAAGCTGCCATGATTGAAATCTGACGCTGGTTTCTTAGATGGCACTGAATACAGTTGCAGAAGACATTCCTGAGTGAATGAAGGAGAGCTGCCATTTAAAAAAATTTGCCCTGTGAATAGTTTTGGTATTTAAAAAATTATAATATGCTAATAAGCTTGACATGGCATGAACAAATTTCTCAGGCCAAAAACTCAAGTGTGCAAACTTTCTAATTTCATAATATAAATGTATAAGCTATTTATGATACTTTTGTTTATAACAGTTCCCCATTCTACCTGCTGCTGCTACCTAGTGGTAGGTAAAACCTAATCAGTTTGGGACTTCCCTGGGGATCCAGCGGCTATGATTCTGCTTCCACTGCGGGGAGCCCAGTTTATCTCTGGTCAGGGAACTAGATCTCACGTGCCACAATCAAGAGTTCTCATGCTGCAACTAAGACCCAGCAGGGCCAAGTAATTATTAAAAGAAGAAGAAAAAGAAACTTAACCTGTTTGAATAAATTGTTACAAATTCAGTCAGGGTTTTCTCAGTCATTTCAGATCCCCTGCTCATGCTTAGTCACTCCATCGTGTCTGACTCTGCAACCTTATGGACTCTAGTCTGCCAGGCTCCTCTGTCCATGTGATTTCCCAGGCAAGAATATCGGAGGAGGTTGCCATTCCCTTCTCCAGGGCATCTTCCTGAACCAGGGATTGAACCCAGGTCTCTTGCATTGCAGGCAGATTCTTTACCGCCTGAGTCATTGGGGAAGCCTCATTTCAGGTCTAATCAATTCAGGGCTTCTTTTCTTTTCCACTCTCTTTATCCGCAGCTTTGCAGTCATGCTGGTGGGAAGGAGGTGACTGTCTAGTTTTCACTCCTCGTGCTGCTGAAGTTCAAGTTCTTACTGATGTCTGGTTCTCAGCTTCAATTCCTGCTGGCTTCCACTGGGAAGCCTTTGATCCAGTCTGGTGTTCATGGGCTCCGTGCAGGCCCTGTGAGCTCTGCCATCCCTCTTAACCACTTTGGAGCCTCTTCCAACTGCTCTTAAATCCCACTGAGGTCCTCCAGGAATCTGAAGCAGCCTAGGAATCCCATATAATTAATGAAATTCCTCCAAGTTCTGGAGAAAAGATAATTTCATAAAGACTTGCTTTTTCCTAAGGTCCTTGGGAAAGAGATGGGACCTAGACCCTGGAATTTATTACCCACCACCCACAGGCCACTAGCATACATTCTTCTCATATCCATTTTTTGTTTTTTAGCAATCATGCCATAAGAATTCTCTGCCAGTCCAGTGGTTGGGGACTTGGCCCTCTCACTGCGGAGGGCCTATTTTGCAGTGAAAAGGAAAAAAGAGGAATGAGTTTTCTTTCCCTTTTCTGAGAACAAAGAAGATAAACAGAACAGTGAACAGGCCTGAACATTCCTAGGCTTTACTTTGAAAGTGAAAACGTTAGTAGTTCAGTTGTGTCTGACTCTTTGCAACCCCCAAGGATTATATCCTGCTAGGCTTTTCTGTCCATAGAATTCTCCAAACAAGAATACTGGAGTGGGTAGCGATTCCCTTCTCCAGAGGATCTTCCTGGCCCAGGGACTGAACCTGGATCTCCCACATTGCAGGCAAATTTTTTTTACCATTTGAGCCACAGGGATGTTTTTACTTTGTTTCTTATTTGTGTGACTTCCCTGGTGGCTCAGATGGTAAAGCATCTGCCTACAATGTGGGAGACTTGGGTTCAATCCCCTGGGTTGGGAAGCTTCCCTGGAGAAGGGAATAGCAACCCACTCCAGCATTCTTGCCTGGAAAACCCCATGGACGGAGGATCATGGTAGGCTACAGTCTATGGGGTCACTAAGAGTCAGACCCATCTGAGCAACTTCACTTTCACTTTCTTTTTTTATTTTTAAAAATTTTTTTTAAATTAAATTTTATTTTGCTTAACTTTACAATATTGTATTGCTTTTGCCATACATCGAGATGGATCCGCCACCAGTATACACGTGCTCCCCATCCTGAACCCTCCTCCCTCCTCCCTCCCCATACCATCCCTCTGGGTCGTCCCAGTGCACCAGCCTCAGGCATCCGTTATCGGGCATCATACCTGGACTGGCAACTCGTTTCAGATATGATATTATACATATTTCAATGCTATTCTCCCAAATCACCCTGCCCTCTCCTGGTCTCAGAGTCCAAAAGTCTGTTCTATACATCAGTGTCTCTTTTGCTGTCTCGTAAACAGGGCTATTGTTACCATCTTTCTAAATTCCATATATATGTGTTAGTATACTGTATTTGTGTTTTTCTTTCTGGCTTACTTCACTCTGTATAATAGGCTCCAGTTCCATCCACCTCATTAGAACTGATTCAAATGAATTCTTTTTAATGGCTGAGTAATACTCCATTGTGTGTATGTACCACAGCTTTCTTATCCATTCATCTGCGGATGGACATCTAGGTTGCTTCCAAGTCCTGGCTATTGTAAACAGTGCTGCTATTCTTATTTGTAGTCTGCAACTAAATTTTCTTTTCTGATCCCTAATTCTGCATGAGCTACATTTCACACCTCTTATCCTTTAATTCTATGCTAATTACATCCTGTATCTGGTGCTTACCACTCTCTGCAAATCAACCCTTGTAGTTTTTCTCTTCTTACAGATCAGAAAGAAGACCTCTGTAACAGCGCACAGAAGACAATGGACCCAACTACTGGGCCACCAGACTGCCAGAGGCTACCTGACACCAGCCTGTGACTATCTGGAAACAATGCAAGTGCAAGAGGAAGAAAACAAGATCTTAACACCTTTGATCCTCATCACTGATCCCTGATTTCGAGCCCTCACCTTATATAAGTCCCTAGACTCCTCACTGGAGAAGGCAATGGCACCCCACTCCAGCACGCTTGCCTGGAAAATCCCACGGACGGAGAAGCCAGGTGGGCTGTAGTCCATGGGGTCTCTAAGAGTCAGACACAACTGAGAGACTTCCTTTCACTTTTCACTTTCATGCATTGGAGAGGGAAATGGCAACCCACTCCAGTGTTCTTGCCTGGAGAATCCCAGGGATGGGGGAGCCTGGTGGGCTTCTGTCTATAGGGTTGCACAGAGTTGGACACGATTGAAGTGACTTAGCAGCAGCAGCAGCAGCAGCAGACTCCTCACAGTGGGGTGGGCACAGTTCTTGAGGCATGAGCCTAGTGTTCCCCCTCCACCAGCTGAGAATTAAAGCCACCTATTTTCCTATTTTTTTCAACTCTGTCTCTGTATTTTTATTTCTTTTTGGGGGGCAGAGAAAGCCAAGATTTTGACCGCCAGCAAACACTAGGGCCCAGGTTCAATCCCTGACCAAGAAACTGAAATTCCATAAGGTGGATAGCTTAAAAACAAACAAAATCATGCCATAAAGCCTTCATTCTTACACTGAAACTTAAAAATCCATGTCTAATAAGCAAAAGTTAGGCCTTTGGAATCACATCTACTTCCATTTCAATTTACATAATCTCTTTTGAAACTTCAAGGCTCAACATAAAGGTGTTTTTGGCTCCTTGCATTTCTAGGGTAATAGGCCTACTGACTGACCGGAGGAGAAGGGGCAAGAGAAGTAATATAAAGAATGGGGGCTTCCCCCTTGGTCCAGTGGTTACGAGTTCACCTTGCAGTGCAGAGGACACTGGTTCCTCCTTGTTCTAGGAAGATCCCACATGCTGTGGATCTCACATCCCACTAAGCCCGGATGCCCGGAAACTACTGACCCCACATGCCCTAGAGCCTGTGCTCTGTAGCAAGAGAGCTACCACAACGAGAAGGTCGGGCACTGCAACTAGAGAAAGCCTGTGCGCAGCAAGGAAGACCTAGTGCAGCCAAAAATATGGGGAAAAAAAAGAACGGGAATGTGGGCAGATACAAGTGATAGCAAAATCTAACCCTGCCAGATAGATACTTCACCCACCCACTTCAGCCTCCACATCACCCATGACACTCATTGCTCCCTCCAGGGCTGTGTTCATGTCCTTTCTTCTCTGAAACTCCATCTCCTGTTCCCACTTACCCACCCTGGAGGGTCCCACTAGATGCATCCCTGCAACTCCAGCAGACCTTTCTTGACTTGGCTGGCACTGATCTCCCTCCGCAGAGCCCTGGCGTACCTACCTGCCAGCTTCCCTTCAATATCATACTGTTCCCACTCAATGTATAACCTCCCCAGACAAGGTAACAACACTTCAGGGACAGGCATTGTTTCCGACAGCTTTACAACTTAATAGCATCCATAAAATGTGACTGGCAACTCGATATTATGGGTCTTCCAGAACTGCTTATTGAAGTGAACCAAACTTCCGCCGTTGGGGCTTCCTTGGTGACTCAGATGGTAAAGAATCTGCCTGCAATACAGGAGATGTGGATTTGATTCCTGGGTCAGGAAGACTCCCCTGGAGAAGGGAATGGCTTCCCACTCCAGTATTCTCGCTTGGAGAATTCCACAGACAGAGGAGCCTGGTGGACTACAGTCCATGGAGTCGCAGAGTTAGACACAACTGACTAACACTTTCACTTTCAAACTTCTGCTATGTATGCACACACATTCCTCTTGAACAACAAAACTAGGGACTTCCCTGGCGATCCAGTGGTTAAGAATCTGTCTGCCAATGCAGGGGACATGGGTTCAATTCCTGGTCTGGAAAGATCCCACATGCTGTGGGGCAACTAAACCTGTACGATACAAGTACTTAGCTGGATTATAGAGCCCACACATCGCAAAGAAGAGTAGCCCCAGCTTGCCACAAGTAGAGAAAGCCCACTCAAAGCAATGAAGACACAGAGCAGCCATAAATGAATAAATAAACAAAATGTAAAGGCTAAATAATAAAACCCTAAACTCCTTATTCCTCCAATAACCCGCTCCAAAGAAATCTTTTAAAAAAAGAAACAACAAAACTAACCATCACCAACTGCTGCTGATTACCTGAAACTTGACGCTGATGAGAAAAAAAAAAAAGACAGTAAGTTCTAGAGAGTAGACAAGAAGAGAGGCAGAAGTCTGAGAAGGATGAGCACTGCAGAAAGGTAAGAATTTGAAAATTCCTCTATTTTGTGATCATGTTTTAGTAGCCAGGTGGGCACATCCTGGTTTAGGGCAGTGATGTCAGAGTGGGAGGTGAGTTTTGATCAGGGGTTGCAAAATTAGTTGTTCAGATTCTTTTATTATTGTTTAATGTTAATGAAGACAATAATCATTTATTGGGCAATTTATCTGTTCCTTGCTCTACACTAAAAACTTTAGAACTACAATTTGTATAATCCCTCTGTGCGTTTTTGTAGGGAGTCGGAGGCAACTCAGATATCCATGACTAGGGGAACAGATAAACAAAATGTGGCAGACATAATCTTTAGGTGTGCAACACATTAAATTTGCACTATATGTATTTTTTTTTAAGTAAGAAAATTATTTTGTAGCAAAATACCACTTGTATAAATTAACTAGTTTGGGCAGTTCTCTGGTGACCTAGTGGTTAGGATTCTGGGCTTTCACTGCCGTGGCCCAGATTCAATGCTTGGTCAGGGAACGGAGATCCCAATAGCTGTGTGGTGTGGCCAAAGAAAAAAAAAAAAAATAAGTGATTTTAAACCACAAATCTTGAAAAAAAAAAAAAAAGAGAAGACTGTTTAGATTATTCTGGGTCCCTTGAGTTTTCATACACATTTTAGAATAAGAAGAAAGCTGGAGTTTTGATAAGGACTGAGTTGAATCTCTGGATCATTTAGGGGGTATTGCCATCTTAATGGGCTTCCCTGATGTCTCAGACAGTAAAGAATCTGCCTGCAATTCAGGAGACGTGGGTTCAATCGCTGGATCAGGAAGATCCCCTGGAGAAGAAAATGGCAACGCAATCCAGCATTCTTGCCTGGGAAATCCCATGGGATAGAGGAGCCTGGCGGGCTACAGTCCCTCCCTGAGGTCTCAGAGGGTCGGACACGACTCAGTGACTAAGCACGGGGCACGGGCCACCTTAACAGTATTTAGGTCTTCCAATCCACGAACAGGGGGTCTCTCCATTTATTTGGGCCTTTCTTAATTTCTTTCAGAAATATTTTCTGATTTTTAAAATAACTCTTGTGCTGCTTTAGCAACTGAACAAGTGTTTTATTATTTTTGATATTTTTATTAATTTTGTTTTTAGAGTATTCATTGCCAGTGTATCGAAATGCAATTGATTTTTACATTTATTTTGTAACCTGCAACTTTGTACAAGAATCATACTTTCTTGTATCATTATAAGTGTCCAATGTTTTTATTGAAACCTGAACATTTTATATAATATATTGTCCCTACTCTGGATTCTGATTATAACCAACAATAATAATAAACAACAAGGCTTCCTTTTGTTGTTCTTTGCGTGTCTTTTTGTTTGTTCAGTGACTTGGCTAGACTATTTCAGTGATGTCTATTTTCTCTGCAGAGAGACTCTGATGTTAGTCTTCCCTTTGGGAGTGCACCTCCTTTGGGCATACACACAATCAACCTGGATAGACAGTGGTTCTACCAAAGCCGTCTGTCTTTCCCCCAATCTCTCTGGTTATCACACCCAGCTCTTAGGTCCCACTAGTTCCTGGCTGATTATTCTATTTTTTTTTTTTTAATTTAAACTTATTTTTGGCTGCAATGGGCCTTTGCTGCTGTGCACAGGTTACTGTCTGTCTCATTACGGTGAGCAAGAGCTGCTCTCTTGCTGCAGTGCACAGGCTGCTCACTGCTGTGGCCTCCCCTACTGCAGGGGACAGGCTCTAGGGCTCAGTAATTGTGGCCCATGAGCTTAGCTGGCCCACAGCATGCGAAATCTTCCCGGACCAGGGATGGAACCCGTGTTCCCTGCATTGGCAGGTGGATTCTTAACCATTGGACCACCAAGAAAGCACCTATCCTATTGTTTTTGACCGTGCCTGGGATATAAATTGCTTTACATTCAGACTCTATTAAATTCAGTTAAGGGTCATTTCTGAGGCCAAGCTTTGAGTTTGTCCTGACCCCCAGAGGACTCCTGTTAGTTATCTCTTTCCCTAGTTCTCTTTTGTTAGACAGTGAGCCTAGGGTTTAATTTGTTGACACGGTGGGGCTACTCGTCTCCTCTTTATTGGTTACCACCATAATCCCCATTGTTGGGGATGTCCCTGGCAGTCCAGTTAAGACTTCACCTTCCACTGAAGGGTATGCAGATTTGATCCCTGGTCGGACACGACTGAAACGACTTAGCAGCAGCAGCAGGGAACTAAGATCCTACATACCTCACAGCCAAAAAACCCCACCAAAACATAAAACAGAAGCAATATTGTAACAAATTCAATAAAGACTTTAAAAATGGCCTTCATCAAAAAAACTTTTGATCTGCATTGTTTGCAGAGTGTCCTTAGTTATGAACTCCCCCCACCCCCAGCCTCCCTTTCTGTTCCAAATAAAGTCGCTTTCTGTGGGAAGAACCTTAAAGCTCTTTGTTCTTATCTGTATCTCTGAGCCACAGTCTGGGAGCTGGAGGCAAGGACAGTGGAGAGATTTTTTCAGAATGCCACACCTGCTTTATTATTAACAGGACACTTGGCAGGGGTGGTAGCTTCTGGTCTTCTTGGCTTGCTTCTCCTGGCGTGTAGAATCTTCACTACAAGCAGGCTGGAGTACCGGTGATGGGGATCCCTGTATTCTCAGCTTGCTATTGTTGAATGGCGCCTCAGCCCCATGATTGAAGTTGCGTTGGAGGAGACAGTCTTTAGCCTCTTGATTGCACTTGCCTGAAATGTCCCTCTATCCATCTGCGACATGGAATTGAGTGGGGTGAGCAAAGCTGGAACCCTGCCCCACTGACAATGATGCTATATAGTCGTTGGCTGGAGAAGGGGGATGAGGGAATCTGGCTTCTATTTTTTAATTTTTTATTTTTAAGGGTCTTCCTTGCTGAGCCAGGGCTGTCTCTAGTTTGGTAAGCAGGGACTACTCTCCAGGGCTGCTTGAAGTCTTCTCATTGTTCTGGCTCCTCTTGTCACAGAGCCCGGGCTCCACGGTGCGATGGCTTCAGTAATTGTGGCCCATGGACTCAGTGCTCGCCGTGCATGGGTTTAGTTGCCCTGAGGCATGTGGGATCTTCCTGAACCAAGGGTCAAACTGGTGTCCCTTGCATTTCACGGTGGATTCTTAACCACTGGACCTGTAGGAAAGCCTAGGAACCTTCTTTCTGCTACACCCAGTTAATGTTACTTTCATCACCCAGAGCTGGAGGTGCATGCAGAGCATCATTCCAAATCTCACAGATTTTTGCTGTTCTACTGATATTCAGTGTATTTCCTTAAAGAAATATTTCTTCTCCTTCTTTTTTTTTTTTGGCCACACAGTGCTAGCATGTGGGATCTTAGTTCCCCCAATCAGGGATGGAACTTCAGAGTCTTAACAACTGGACTGCCCGGCAGGTCCCTAAATAAATGTTTCTTTGTAAACCATTTAGAGTGACAAAAATGAAAATTTCTTTGCTGCTTTTCTGGAACCACAGGTGAAGGTTTTCTAGGTTCCCTAACTGGATAGCCCTTAATATCACCTGGTTTTTAGTTTTGTGCATGCTAAGTCGCTTCAGTTGTGTCTGACTCTGTGCAACCCTATGAACTACAGCCCACCGGGCTCCTCTGTCCATGGGATTCTCCAGGCAAGAATACTGGAGTGGGTTGCTGTGCTCTTCTCCAGGTTTTCAGTTTTAGTCTCAGTTATCAATCTCCACATCATAGAAGCCAAGAATGGCAACCTCACCTGAATGGTGACTTAAAGGTCATCACCAGCTCCCACAGCCTCTATTACACCCAAAGATTAGGCTCTGGCTTCCAGGTCCTTCATTATTTCTGACACTTGTGAATTTAACTTTGTCTTATTCAAGTTCAGCTACTAACTCATATATTGCTCTCCAGAATATCTGATTTTTTTTAAAAGGGCAACACGCCCTTTGAAAAACATCGGGGGACCAAATTTGTGCCACGTTCTACATTAAGAAATGATGCCAGGACAGAGAGCCCAGTCCATCTGGTTCTTCCAAAGATTACAGTCCACTGTGGAAGGGGGACAATTTAACTGCAAGAAGGAAGTAAGAAAACTGGCAAGACTTGACCAGAGAGCCTCATACTGAGGAGTCCCCATGTATTTCCAGAAAGAAATAACATTGCAGATAGGTCAGGAAAGAACAAATCCTTTATTTATTTAATATTTTAATTTTATGGAGTATTGTTTTACCATGTTGTGTGGGCTTCCCAGGTGGCTCAGTGGGTAAAGAACCCACCTGCAATGCAGGAGATGCAGGCAGACGTGATTTCGATTCCCAGGTCGAGAAGATCCCCTGGAGGAGGGCATCTTCCCTGGAGAATCCCCATGGACAGAGGAGCCTGGTGGGCTACAGCCCATAGCGTGGCAAAGAGTGGGACACGACTGAAGTGGCTGAGCACACACCCTGCTGTGTTAGTTTCAGGCGTGTAGCAAAGTTATTTAGTTATGCATATACATATATTAATTCTCTTTTAGATTCTTTTCTCATACAGGTTCGCACAGAGTATTGGGTAGAGTTCCCCGTGCTACACAGTAGGTCCTCATTGGTTGTCTATCTTATATAGAGCAGGGTGCACGTGCTCATCCCAAGCTCCTGATTTATCCCTCCCAGCCTCCATGTTTCCCCTTTGGTAACCATTTGTTTTCAAACTGTATACACTCTGCTTCTGCTTTGTAAATAAGTTCGTTTGTATCTTAAAAAAAAAGATTCCAAATGTGAGTGACATCATATGCTATTTATCATATGCTATTTGTCTGAGTGAATGAGTGAAAGTTAGTCACTCAGGTGTGTCTGACTCTGTGCGACCCCCTGGACTGTAGCCTGACAGGCTCCTCTGTCCATGGAATTCTCCAGGCAAGAATACCGGAGTGGCTTGCCATTCCTTTCTCTAGGGGATCTTCCCGACTCAGGATCTGAACCCTTATCTCCTGCCTCTTGTGGGTCTCCTGTATTGGCAAGAGGATTCTTTACCAATGAAACACTTAGGAATCCTGATAGTACACAGGGCCTAATGGGAGGGACATCAAGAAAGAAGGGGATACGAGTATATGTATGACTGACTCATTTTGCTATATAGTAGAAGCTAATCCATGAAATTAAAAGACGCTTACTCCTTGGAAGGAAAGTTATGACCAACCTAGACAGCATATTCAAAAGCAGAGACATTACTTTGCCAACAAAGGTTCGCCTAGTCAAGGCTATGGTCTTTCCTGTGGTCATGTATGGATGTGAGAGCTGGACTCTGAAGGCTGAGCGCCGAAGAATTGATGCTTTTGAACTGTGGTGTTGGAGAAGACTCTTGAGAGTCCCTTGGACTGCAAGGAGATCCGACCAGTCCATTCTGAAGGAGATCAGCTCTGGGATTTCTTTGGAAGGAATGATGCTAAAGCTGAAACTCCAGTACTTTGGCCACCTCATGTGAAGAGTTGACTCCTTGGAAAAGACTCTGATGCTGGGAGGGATTGGGGGCAGGAAGAGAAGGGGACGACAGAGGATGAGATGGCTGGATGGCATCACCGACTTGATGGACGTGAGTCTGAGTGACCTCTGGGAGTTGGTGATGGACAGGGAGGCCTGGCGTGCTGCAATTCATGGGGTCACAAAGAGTCAGACACGACTGAGCGACTGAACTGAACTGAACAGATATTTTGCCTATCAGTGGTCTCTTCACAACTGTGAGGTCATTAGTGTCTTTTATTTCGGCCACACCACGCAGCTTGCAGGATCTTAGTTCCCCAACCAGGGATCAAACTTGCACCCCTGAAGCAGAATTCAAAGCCCTAGGTCTCATGTTAAATGCATTTCAAACCACTGAGGCTTGGCGACATTAAACTGCCAGCCAATGTCCTGTACTTTCCATCTGAGAGATAAACGTGAACAGCATGCTCTCAGGCTGAGGAATGATCAAGCACTGACCAGGTGAGGTTGATTCCTATCAGGTTGAAGGGGTGTTGGGGTCACTAGTTATTTAAGAAGGAAAATGACTTGGTCAGCCACCGGAGAGCAAGCTACCATGGCACTGCGTTTGGGGCTCTTTCTGATTTGGGCTGGCGTGTCTATGTTTCTACAACTGGACCCTGTGAATGGAGGTGAGAGAGGGGTGACAGGCTAGAAATGGTGAGAAAGACCCTGCGGCAGACATGGACTGATAATTAAGGTCATGATAATAATAATAACAGTGACGAATCATCTCCCATTTCTTGAGTATGTCCCAAGGGACAGACATTATGAAGGGCTTCGCATTTTATTTAATATTCAAGAAACTATGAAATTGAAACACAGATGAGTTTGGCAGCAAAGCTAAAGGCCTTTTTGAGAGCTGCTTCTTTCCTGAATCTCCATTGCACCGACCCAGACACAGGCAACCTACTCCCAGGGTTGGTTATGTTGTTCAAATGAAGAGCTTTTGATGTTTGTAGAGTTGACTGTTTGAAATATTGGGTTGGCCAAGAAAAAAGTTCACTTGGTTTTGTCATAACATCATATGGCAAAACCAGAACCAACTTTTGGGCCAACCCAGTCACAGGGACAGTGTGGTCTCAGAGCAGGTCCAATCAACAGTGCACTAAAGCAGACCCTGACTTTGTGGTTGAATTCATGGATGGTCATAGGGGAGCAGTGAGAACGTGTCAAGGTCTCCCTCCCCTATTCTGCTTAGCTCTCTAGTCTTTGAGTATATTGGTAAACAAGGACTTCAAAAAAAAAAAAAAAAAAAGTTAGAGATGCAAGGCAGGTCCTACTATAGATGATTCTGGTCATGGCCCTGGTTTGTTTTCGACTTCTTCCAGCCCCACCCACCATCCTACTCCTCTAGGTTGAAAACACAGAGGGTGGGCTGGGCTCCCTGTGTTATAACAGCAGCTCCCCACTAGCTGTCTATTTTACACAGGGTGGTGTAGATATGCCAGTGGTACTCTCTCAATTTGTCCCACCTAACCCTAACTCTGCTTTGTTCCTGCTCCTCCTCCGTCCATCTCCTCTGCTCCTGCTTTCCTTCCAGATCACCAGCTGTCTGAGGACTATTTCATTCCTCTTGAAGAAATGGAACACACTGCTTCTGGTGCAGAAACCAAAGGTAATCAACAACGGAAGAGAATGACAACAAACCACAGTCCAGTGCAACAAATTACCATGTGCGTAGGGTAACAGATGGGGATTCTCCAGAGGTACTTTAAGGCAGGAGCTCATAGCACCCTCTCAGTCACGGGAGGAGGGAGCTGTGCGGTGCCACATGCTGAAGTAGAAACTGTCCAAAGCCACATTTGCACACCAATCCTTACAATTTATATATTTTTAACATGTTAACTGGTCACTTTTCATTTGTATTTCTTTGTATTTACAGACAGGTGTATATATCCAAATGATTTTTTTTTTTCACCATCAAAAAACAGTAAAGTAGAAACTTCCCAAAATTAGAGAAGCCTTCCTAGTCCCTGAGGAAGGGGCCACACCACACTGACCTTGGCATCCCCGATGCTTAGCAGGGGCTGTGTACACAGCAGGCTTGGCACTGATGGGCAGGCTTGGATGGAGATTTTGCTAGAGTTACCACAGACATCATGAAACCCTAAGTGCCAAAGAAGCGAACAATGTCTTTCTTCTTTCAGATGATGAGTGCGTTTTCCCATTCACCTATGGAAACAAAAAGTATTTTGACTGCACATTCCATGGTTCCATATTCCGGTGGTGTTCCCTCGATGCAGACTATGCAGGAAGATGGAAATACTGTACTAAGAGAGGTAAGCATGCAGCCTGTCCTTGTGTGAGAAGCACCTGGCTTCCCAGATGAAGGGGGAAAGCCCAAATTGCCTCCTAGAGGGAAGCCTCAGGCGTCTCCTGATCCAGCCCTCTGTGTTCCGATCCTGTCCCTTTCTCTCTTTTTTGGTGGGGAGGTGGGGAGGGCTCTGCTCAGTCTTTGTTGCTGGGCCCAGGTTTTCTCCAGTTGCAGCAAGTGGGGCCTACTCTTTGTTGGTGTGTGGGTTTCTCACTGTGGTGGCTTCTCTCGTTGGGCGGCACAGGCTCTAGGCACCAGGGCTTCCGTCGTTGCAGCCCGTGGGTTCAGTCGTTGAGGTGCCTGTGCTTCTTTCCTCCTCGGTGTGTGGAATCTTCCCAGACCAGAGGTGGAACCAGAGTCTCTTGCAGGGCAAGGTATCTTAACCACTGCACTACCAGGGAAGCCCCACTTTCTCTTGATAACGCTAAAAAGAATCCTCCTGCAACTAATACTTTCACCTATCCCTTCTATTTTTTCAGACTATGCCAAGTGTGTCTTTCCCTTTATCTATGAAGGCAAGTCACATAACACTTGCATAATAACTGGGAGTATTACTATGAGCTATTGGTGCTCACTCTCTCCAAACTATGACCAGGATGGGGTTTGGAAGTATTGCTAGCAGTAAAAAGAGGTAAGAGAGTCCAGGGAGGATGGATAGAAACAGGGGTGAGCAGGGAAGAGGAAGGGCTGGGTAAGGAGGTGCAGTAAGATGCCAGAGCGAGGAGGGAAGAGGCAGGGGGAGAAAGGGGATGAAGGAGAAAGATGCAGGGCTAAGGGTGAGGAGCAGAGGTTCACGAGGAGAACGATGCAGACATGAAGATGAGGAAAGGGGGAAGGAGAGACGGAAACAGAGGAAGAGACAAGAGCAAAATGCGAAAGAAGTGGAGAGGCGAGTCCAGAAGAGAGAGAGATTGCAAGATGACAAATGCAAGGAGGAGTATCTGGGGCGGATCAGTAGCAAGAGAAGATGGAAGGAAGGTGAGAAAGGGGCAGAGAGAGGACAACACAGTCTCAGGAGCAGGCATGAGACAGTAGGAACCAAGATGGGATGAACAGAAAGCAAAGGAGAAACAGATCTTTGCCCTCTGTGGGGACTGACTGGGAAACAAAACAGACTTCATTAACACTGACCCCAAAATTATGTTCAGTTACTGTCCAGTGCATCCACCCATGGCCATGGATGCAATCAAGCCTTTGAAACTTCAGTGGAGAAAATCAAGAACTCTCAAGCGAGGGTGATGCTCTGAGCGACAGAGGTGAAATTCTTTCCCTACATCTCCACCTTGGGCCTGCTGTGCATGGGTCCAATCAATAAACACTTTCTCTGCAGGTGTGGTCTTTGTCCCACAAAGAAACCTGTGTATCAAAGGGGAGGGTCTCAGTGTGCTCCGGTTAACCAGGCAGGATCTTCTTGTTTTCCTTTCCCTTCCTCGGGGTCCTGATGGAACATCAAAGCACATCACAATTGTCCCTCCTGGGGGTCTGATTGACAGCTGAAGACCTGGTGGTAAGGCCAGAAGTGGGGTGAGAGGAGAGACCCAGAGGGTACCAAGGCCCGTCCTCATTGTAAGAGATCTTTCTTTTCCCAACTTAGCTGAAATGTTATTTCTTCCTGGAGTTATTCTCTGATTCCTCAGTATAAGGAGTCCCATCATGTCTTCCCTGTTCATCCTTTCTCTCCTTACAATTAAACTGCGCATCTCTCCAGGGAGACTGTAACTGGGGTAGGGGAAGACAAGATGGACTGTGTTTGCCCTGGTCTCAGTCCTAAATGCAGAATCTAACACATCCATAGGAATTTTAGACAAATATTTTTTCCATCACTAACAGGGCCTGATTGAAAGAAGGTTAAATTCACAGGTGTCAGAAATAAATGAAGGGCCTGAAAAGGCCTGATCACTAAATTTTATCCTAAAAAATCACTCAGCACCTATCACAAAGACAGAAATACAGACCAATGGAATACGATAGAAAGCCCAGACACTAACCCATGCACCCACGGGTACTTTTATTTGACAAAGTGAAAGTGAAGTCGCTCAGTCGCGTCCGACTCTGTGCGACCCCATGGACTGCAGCCTACCAGGCTCCTCCCTCCATGGGATTCTCCAGGCAAGAGTACTGGAGTGGGGTGCCATTTCCTTCTCCAACATTTGACAAAGGAGGCAAGAATAGACAATGTAGTCTCTTCAGTGAGTGGTGCTGGGAAACTTTTACAGCAACATGTAAAAGAATGAGGAGAAGGCAATGGCACCCCACTCCAGTACTCTTGCCTGGAAAATCCCATGGATGGAGGAGCCTGGTGGGCTGCAGTCCATGGGGTGGCTAAGAGTCGGACACGACTGAGCGACTTCACTTTCACTTTTCGCTTTCATGCATTGGAGAAGGAAATGGCAACCCACTCCTAACACCAGACACAAAGATAAAATCAAAATGGATTAAAGATCTAAATGTAAGACTGGAAACTTGAAAACTCTTAGAGGAAAACACAGGCAGAACACTCTCTGACATAAATCACAGCAAGATCCTCTATGATCCGATTCCTAGAGTCATGGAAATAAAAACAAAAATAAACAAGTGGGACCTAATTAAAGTTAAAAGCTTTTGCACAGCAAACAAAACGGTAAAGAAGGTGAAAAGACAGCCCTCAGTATAGGGAGGAAATAACAGCCAATGAAAAACTGACGAAGGATTAATTTCCAAAATATACAAGCACCTCATGCAACTCAATACCAGAAAAACAAACAACCCCATCAAAAAGTGAGCAGATGACTTAAACAGATATTTCTCCAAAGAAGACATACAGATGGCTAGCAAACACGTGAAAAGATGTTCAACTTCTTTCATTATTAGAGACACGCCAATAAAAACTACGGTGGGCTATCACCTCACACCGGTCAGAAAGGCCGTCATCAGAAACTCGACACAAGATAAATGCTGGAGAGAGTGTGGGGAAAAGGGAACCCTCTTACACTGTTGGTGGGAACGTAGATTGATGCAGCCACTATCGAAGACGGTATGGTGATTACTTAAAAAGTAGGCATAAACCTACCATATGACCTTTCCGTATCTTGTTACCTAAAGGTATGCATGAGGAGTCCGGCTGCTTGTCGCTCAAAAGCCAGGAAACAGGCCAGGTTGGTGGAAAGGAAAGTTTGCTTTATTTCAGAGGCTGGCAACTGGGGGTGGTAGCGTGGCGGACATCTGTCGGAAGGCCGACTCCCCACCTGACAAGTAGGGGGTGAGAGTTTTATAGACAAAGTGTGTGTGTGGGTTACATGCAGAAACAGTGCAGTCATCTCTAAGAGTCATCTTCAAATCGGTCACCAGTGGTCTGACCAGCATCATCTTGAATGTTTTAGGTACAGTTAATCTTCAGTTCCAGGGTCTGTTTGTTCCCAGTTCTTTGTGATCAGTTCTTGGAATTGTGCCAACTCAAGCCCTGGGTACAGTCTGGTCATCATGCAGTGAACTTCTCCACCTGATGTTTTGCTATCTATAAGACAGCCCACAGGATATGGCTCAGAACATTATCTATAGCCCTTGAGAAAGAACTAAAGGTCCTTGACTATGCTTAACGACTACGTTACTATTATTTCGTTCCCTTAGACTGTTTTCCTTTGTTTCAGCATTTCTTATTTCTCTAATTAAACTTGTTCTTTGACCAGAGTTTTCCACAGGCAAAAGGCAGGCAGAAGGCGTGGGCGGGTGGCACAACGATCATAGAGTCCTGCTCAGTTTCAATCTCAGTACTGGGCATATACCCAAAGAAAACCAAAATTAAAAAAAATATATATATAACCCAATATTCATTGCAGCACTATTTACAAGAGCTAAGACATGGAAGCAACCTTAATGTCCACTGACAGATAAATGAATAAAGAAGCTATGGTACACACATACAATGGAATATTCAGTTCAGTCAGTTGCTCAGTCGTGTCTGACTCTTTGTGACCCCATGAATTGCAGCACGCCAGGCCTCCCTGTCCATCACCAACTCCCAGAGTTGACTCAAACTCACGTTCATCGAGTTGGTGATACCATCCAGCCATCTCATCCTCTGTCGTCCCCTTCTCCTCCTGCCCCCAATCCCTCCCAGCAGCAGAGTCTTTTCCAATGAGTCAACTCTTCGCATGAGGTGACCAAAGTACTGGAGTTTCAGCTTTAGCATCATTCCTTCCAAAGAAATCCCAGGGCTGATCCCCTTCAGAATGGACTGGTTGGATCTCCTTGCAGTCCAAGGGACTCTCAAGAGTCTTCTCCAACACCACAGTTCAAAAGCATCAATTCTTCGGCGCTCAGCTTTCTTCACAGTCCAACTCTCACATCCATACATAACCACTGGAAAAACCATAGCCTTGACTAGATGGACCCGAATATTACTCAACCATAAAAAGGAACACATTTGAGTCGGTTCTAATAAGGTGGTTCCTGGGAACAAAGTGAGAGTCACTCAGTCATGTCCGACTGTTTGTGACCCCTTGGACTATACAGTCCATGGAATTCTCCAGGCCAGAATACTGGAGGAGGTAGCCAGAGTGAAATAAGTCAGAAAAAGGAAAACAAATATTGTATACCAATGTATATGTATAGAATCCAAAAGATGGTGCTGATGAAACCTATTTGCAGGGCAGCAATGGAGACTTAGAGAGAACAGACTTGTGGGCACAGTGAGGGAAGGAGAGGGTGGAACAAACCCAAGTAGCGTGGAGACAAATACATGACCGTATGTAAAATAGATAGCCAGTGGGAACTTGCCCACATCAGGGCTCTGTGACAAACTGAAGGGGTGGGATGGGGTGGGAGGTTCAAGAGGGAGGGTGTACTTATGACTGATTCATACTGACGTATGGCAGACACCAACACAATATTATAAAGCAATTGTCCTTCAATTAAAAAAACAAAAAACAAAACACCACTCAGTGCCTATCTAAGGAATCCTTGGTACCTGGTGATAGACTTTCAGTCACCATCCAGGGAAGAGATACACAGGCTTTTAATCACTGTGCTGCTGCTGCTGCTGCTGCTAAGTCGCTTCAGTCGTGTCCGACTCTGTGCGACCCCATAGACGGCAGCCCACCAGGCTCCCCCGTCCCTGGGATTCTCCAGGCAAGAATACTGGAGTGGGTTGCCATTTCCTTCCCCAATGCATGAAAGTGAAAAGTGAAAGTGAAGTCGCTCAATTGTGTCCGACTCTTAGCGACCCCATGGACTGGAGCCTACCAGGATCCTCCGTCCATGGGATTTTCCAGGCAAAAGTACTGGGGTGGGGTGTCATTGCCTTCCCCGAATCACTGTGCAGCAAGGGGGTATTGACGGAATGTTTGTCCTCTGTGATTTAAGGCCAGTAACTCAGAGCTTCACTTGAAACCAGGAGGTAAAAATAAAACATAATTTTTAAGCTAAATAATAAAAAGTTTTAACTGAAAATGTTTTAATAAAAATAAAAAGGAAACCAGGGGCTTCCCTGGTGGCTCAGTAGTAAGGAATCTGTCTGCCATACCGGAGACATTGGTTCCAGCCCTGGTCTGGGAAGATTCCACTTTTCCCAGAGCAACTAAGCTCACGTGTCCCCACTACGAGCCTCCTCTAGAGCCCAAGAGCTGCACCTACTGAAACCTGAGTGCCCTAGAGCCTGTGACCTGCAAAAAGAGAAGCCACCACAATGAGACGCCCCTGCAGCACCGCTAGAGACTAGCCCCTAGTTGCCACAACTAGAGAAAAGCCCAAACCACAACGAAGACCCAACAGAGAAAAAAAAATTAAATAAATAAAAAGTATAAATAAAACTAATGGGAGAGAAATCCAAAAAGGAGTGGAGATATATATGGCTGATTTATTTTGCTATGCAATAGACGCTAACACTCTTGCCTGGAAAATCCCATGGACAGAGGAGCCTGGTGGGTTGCAGTCCATGGGGTCGCTAAGAGTCAGGCACGACTGAGCAACTTCCCTTTCACTTTTCACTTTCACGCATTGGAGAAGGAAATGGCAACCCACTCCAGTGTTCTTGCCTGGAGAATCCCAGGGCCAGGGAGCCTGGTGGCTGCCGTCTATGGGGTTGCACAGAGTCGGACACGACTGAAGTGACTTAGCAGCAGCAGCAGCAGACGCTAACACAAGATTGTCAAGCAAGTGTGTTGCTGTTGCTGTTGCTTAGTCACTAGGTCATGTCCAACTCTTCTGTAACCTCCTTGGACTGCAGCCCTCAAAGCTCCTCTGCCCTTGGGATTTCCTAGGGAGGAATACTGGAGTGGGTTGCCATTTCCTTCCCCAGGGGATCTTCTCAACCCATGAATCGAACTTGCGTCCCCTCCATTGGCAGGGGTATTCTTTACCACCGAGCCACCAGGGAGGCCTAAAGCAACTATACTGCAATAGAAGTTATTTAATAAAAATAAGTTCTGTATCACAAATGCTGTACACTAACAACAACAAAAGAAGTAGACAGGGATTTCCCTGGTGGTCCAGTCTGAGCTTCCACTGGTCGTTGTACTAAGAAACCCCATTCTTAGTTGCTTAGTTGCTCTGGGAAAAGTAGAATCTTCCCAGAGCCGTGATGGAACCAATGTCTCCAGCATGGCAGGCAGATTCCTTACTGGTGAGCCATCAGGCAGCGAGGCCCAGCGAAAACAGACAAACAAAAAAACCGGTAGATACCCTGAGAAGTGGACAGTTCAACTTGTCTTAGAATCAAGTTGGCAAATCAGCCAATGGCGGGATGAGGTGCTATGTTTGACTTCTAGCAGTTTCAGCCCAGCAGCTATAGTAGAAAGGGATCAAGAACGTCTTAAGTCATTTAGGCAGCAGTTGGACTGGAAGTTGGAATTCCTGAGCTCCCCTCTTTCTTTCACCAGTGACCTTCGGAGCAAGCAACCAAGGCCATTATATTCCTTAGGTTCGCCTCAAATGTTCAAAAGTATCCCCGACAGAGTCACAGAGCACCCTGACTGTTGTAAGTGGTTGATTAGGCATATCTAATAGACATTTTGCCTGATTCTAAAACAGTTCGCACCACGGACTATAAGTCATCTTAAGGTAGGAGATAGTGGATCTTTGGGCTGGACACCTGGTATTCATCAAGTGGAGTAAAATTCAGGTAAAATTCAGACACTCCAAGGACAAACCTAGTGGCAGCAGCTGAGCTCTGCTAACACAAAGAGATAAGGTGCCCACTCCTGAGGTCAAGAGGTCAAGGCTGACTGCCCGGTCAGCACTTGTCCAGAAAGGTTTCTTGGAGTCAAAGAGGGAGGCGGCCCCACTCCAGAATAAGTGTAGATAAGCAACCGTAGGCCTCTGTGTTGGGATCCATCTTAGCGAAAAGTTAAGCACACATCTTGCGAAGGGTCCATGGACCAGACAGCTGTGAAGAAAGAAACAAGATAATTGCCCAAATGTGAACAGACAACCGGAGGGACTGTCCTATAAAGGTGGTGCACATCACCTCTGTACCTCACACTCCTCCTCCAGGTCGCCGGCACTCCTCCCAGGGTGCGCATCTCTGCCTAACTGCTGACCTACTACACTCTTCTCATTGGAGAGGATGCTCATACCCTTTGTCTGTCAGGGGGTGCATCTCTGCCTAACTTCTGAGTTGGATAAACAAACTGTTTTTCTGTGTGGTCTCGCGTCTGCTGTGCAGTGTCTCGAATAATAACCTTGGTACTTGTTTTGACAGTTTTTGATTCCTGGAAACTTTCTTGCTTTCAAACCAGGGCAAGAGCCAGGGCTCCTTAGCTTCTAGATTCTAGCCTAAGCTGGTAGAGTGGCTAGGACTCCTAGTTTCCATCCAAGTGACGCAGGTTTAATTCCAGGGCAGGGAGCTAAGGTCTCTCTAGAGGACTACTCACTGCTCTCCCTCTGAGATCAGTCGCTTTAAGCCTGGGAGTTCGTTAGTGTCTTTTCCTATTTATTGGTCACACGGTGTGACTTGCAGCATCTTAGTTCCCAGCAAGGGATCAAATCTGTGCCTCAGCAGTGGAAGACAGAGCCCCAGGTCTCGTTTTAAGTGCATTTCAAACCCCTGAGGCTTGGAGACATTAAACTGCCAGCCAATGTCCTGTACTTTCCATCGGAGAGATAAACTTGCCCTGCATGCTCTCAGGCGGAGGAACGATGAAGCACCGACCAGGTGAGGTTGATTCTTATCAGGTTGAAGGGACGTAGGGGTCACCAGTTAAATAAGAAGCAGATTGATGTTGGTCAGCCACAGGAGAGCAAGCTACCATGGCACCGCATTTGGGGCTCTTTCTGATTTGGGCTGGTGCGTCTGTGTTTCAACAACTGCACCCTGTGAATGGAGGTGAGGGAGGGGAGACGGACTAGAATTGGTGAGAAAGACCGTGCCCCAGACACAGTGACTGTGCAGTGCTGGTCGCTCAGTCGTGTCTGACCCTTTTGGAACCCACTTGACTGTAGCCCATCGGGTTCTCTGTTCATGGAATTTCCCTGGCAAGAATACTGCAGTGCGTTGCCATTTCTTCCCCAGGGGATCTTCCCGACCCAGGGAGCACACCCACGCCTCCTGGAATGGCAGGTGAGTTCTTTAAGGCTGCACCACCAGGGAAGCCCACCCCAGACGTGGACTGATGAGTAAAAGTCATGACAATAATAATACCGTGACCAATGCCGCTGCCATCTCTTGAATGTGTCAGAAGTGCCAGTTGCTATAACATTCACATTTTATTTAATTTTCCAGCAACTCTATGAAATTGAAACCCGGGTGAGTTTGGCAACAGAGCGAAGGACCTTTCTGGGAGATGTCTCATTCCTAAATCTCCATTGCACTGTCCCAGACATGGGCAACCTATACCAGGGTTGGTTATGTTGTTCAAATGAAGAGTTTTTGATGTTTGTGGAGTTGACTGTTTGAACTATTGGGTTGGCCAAAAAATGTTCCTTCCTGTTTTGCCATACCATTGTATGGAAAAACCAGAACCAACTTTAGGGCCAACCAAGTAAGACGGACCGTGTGGTCTCAGGGCAGGTCCAAAGAGCAGTGAGTGTCTGACATTGTGGTTGAATCCATGTGTCTCGGTAGGGGAGCAAGGTTAATGTGTCAGGGTCTCCCTCCCCTGTTCAGTTTACCCTGTAGTCTTCGAGTGTTATCTGTTCAGAGTAAACAAGGACTTCAGAATAGAAAAGAAAATAAAAGAGACGCAGGGCACGTCCTACTACCAACGATAGTCTGGTTGTGGCTCTGCTTTGGGCTTTTTTGGTTGTTGTTGATATTTTTTTTGTTGTTCTTATTTTTTATTTTTAATTGGAGGATAACTGCTTTACAATGTTGTGTTGATTTCTGCCATATGATAATGCAAATCAGCTACAAATATATATATATATATATATATACATATATCTCCCCTCCCTCTCAAGCCTCCCTCGCACCCCACCCCATCCTCTGCTCCCTCTGTTATACAGCATCTTCCCACCAGCTCTCTATTTCACACATGGTGGTGTCCATGTCAATGCTCCTCTCTCAATTCATCCCAGCTAACCCTCACCCTGCTTTGCTCTTACTCCGCTTCCATCCATCTCCTCTGCTCCTGCCTTTCTTCTAGATGAGCCGTCGACAGATACGTATGACCTTCCTCCCGAAATTTACACTACGACATTTTTGCCTCGTACCCTTTATCATCCTCAAGGTAATCAACCACTGAAGAGAACGACAACAAAACAACAATCAAACGCAGCAAACTAACGTGCGTGTCCTGGTAACTGTGATGGGATCTTCCAAAGACACTTAAGGGCAGGAGCTGATTTTACCCTCTCAGTCACGGGAGGAGGCAGGTGTGCACATTCCCCAAGAGGGCTTATCTGGAGAGCATCAGGGATCTGCCTCTGTAGATGGTGGGGCTGGAATCTGAACCCAGGGTCCGGGATTCAGAGCTGGTGTCACATGATAAAGTAGCAACTCCCCAGATTCACATCAGTACACCAACCCTCACAACTTATATACTTTTAACATGTCAACTAGCCACTCTTTACATCTATTTCTTTGTATCTATAGACACGTGTATATCTCTAAATAAATTTTTTTCACTGTCAAAAACAATAAAGTAAAAACCGCCCATAGTCATAGAACCCTTCCTAGTCCCCGAGGGAGGGACTACACCATTTTGACCTTGACAGCCCAGATCCATAGCCGGATGCTAAGGATGATAAACGGAAGGAGGGGGACCCGGAAAGGATTTGTGGCAAGAGAAGGTGAGAAAAAGGCAGAGAGAGGACAGCACAGTCTTTGGTGCAGGCATGACAGAGCAGGAGTCGAGATGGGCAGAGCAAGGGCATGGGGGAGGCAGGGTGCTACAGCCGAGTCCCGGTTTTGTGCTTGAATCCCTGTGTGTCCTCTGGGAGCAAAGAGAACATGACAAGGTCTCCCTCGCCTGTTCTGTTCAGCCCTCTAGTCATCAGGTCTATCTGTTCAGGGTATTAGGACTTCAGAACATAAAAGAAAATAAAAATTAGAGATGCAGGGCAGGCCCCACTACAGGTCATATTTTGGTTGTGGCTCTGCTATGTTCTTTTGCTGTTGTTACTTTCTTGTTATTTTTTTTTAATTGAAGGATAATTGTATTCCAATGTTGTGTTCATTTCACAACACAAATCAGCCATAAGTATATACATTTGCCCTTCTCTTGAGCCTCCCTCCCACCTCACCCTCCATCCTACCCCTTTAGGTTGACAGCACAGAGTGCCAGGCTGGGATCCCTGTGTTATATAGCAGCTTCCCACTAGCTAGCTATTTCACTCATGAAGTGTATATATGTCAATGCTACTCATGCAGTTCCTCCCTCCTAAACCTAACCCTACTTTGTTCTTGCTCTTCTTCCATCAACCTCCTCCGCACCTTCTAGAGGAGATGCCGTATGACGACAAACCTTTTCTTAGCTTGCTTGGCAAAGCCAACGATCTTAATGCAGTTTTTGAAGGTAATCAACAAGGGATAGAATGACAGCAAAACAACAATCAAATGCAATAAACTAACACCTGTGCCCTGGTGACTGTGATGGGGATCCTCCAAAGATACTTTACAGGCAAGAGTGAATTTTATCCTCTGTCACAGGAGGAGGCAGGTGTCCACATTCCCCAAGGGGGCAACCCTGGAGAGCATCAAGGGCGAGCATGTAGAGATGGTGGGACTGGAACCTGAACCCATGGTCTGGGCTTCAGGGCTGCTGCCACATGCTAAAGTAGAGACTATCCAAAGTTAAAGAAATCTAACTAGTCCCTGAGGGAGGGACCACGATAGACAGACCTTGACATCCCCAGGGCTTATCAGGGGACTCTGTAGACGACAGTCTCGAATGGAGACTTTGCCAGAGTTACCAGAGATCATGAAAACCTAGGAGCAAAGAAGGGAACAAGGACTTTCTTCTTCCAGGTCCTCCATGTGTTTTCCCATTCACCTATAAAGGCAAAAAGTATTATAACTGCACGCGCAAAAATTCCATATTACTATGGTGTTCCTTCGATTCAAAATATCAAGGAAGATGGAAATTCTGTACTCCGAGAGGTAAGTGTGCAGCCTGTCTTCATGTGAAGAGCACGTGGCTTCCCAGATGAAGAGAGTTGGTTCATAATTGACTCCTAGATGGAAGCCTCAGGCTTCTTCTGACCCAGCCCCGTGTGTTCCATTCATCTCCCTTTCGACTCATTTTTTTTCTGGCTCTGCTGAGTCTTGTTGCTGCACGTGGTCTTTCTCTAGTTGCAGCGAGTGGGGGCTGCTCTTCGTTGATGTGTGGGTTTCTCACTGAGGTGGCTTCTCTTGTGGAGTACAGGGTCTGGGTGCACCAGCTTCCCTAGTTGCAGTGTGTGGGCTCAGTAGTTGAGGTGCCTGGACTTAATTGCTCCTCAGCTTTGGTTTCTTCCTGGACCAGGGATCGAACCAGTGTCTCTTGCATTGCAAGGCATTCTTAACCACTGGACCACCAGGGAAGCCCCCTTTTCTTTTGGTAAGCCCTCCACCATTAATGTTTTCACCCATTCCTTCTACTTTTTCAGATGAGCCCAAATGTGTCTTCCCCTTTATCTATCACAAGAAATACTATGAAAGTTGCACAAAGGTGCATAGTTTTTTCTGGAGGAGGTGGTGCTCACTCACTTCAAACTATGACCGGGATAAAGCTTGGAAGTATTGCTAGCAAAAAAAAAAAGCAAAGGTGAGTGTGTTCTGGGGAGGATGGAAGAGACGGGGTAAGCAGGGAAGAGACAGAGCTGGATTAAGAGGTGGAGTGAGATGCTGCAGTGAGATGGAGGGAGGAGGCAGGTGCAGAGATGGGATGAGGGAGAAAGATGCAGGAGGAAGAGTGAGGAGCAGAGTTTCACGAGGAGAAGCACGCAGAGAGGATGAAGAGGAGAAAGGGGACAAAAGATGGAAACAGAGGGAAGAGACAAAGGCAAACTGCAAACAATGGAGAGAAGAGAGTGCCAGAGGGAAGGAGAGAGTTTGCAGGATGACAAACGGAAGGAGGAGGATCTGGAGAGGATCAGTGCCAAGATGAGGTGGAAGAGAAGGTGAGAGAGGGGCAGAGACAGGACAACATAATCTTGGAGCAGGCATGAGACAGCAGGAATCGAGATAGAAAGAGCAGAGAGCAAAGGAGAAATAGACCTTTGCCCTCCGTGGGACTGACTGAGAAACAAAACTGACTCGTTAACATTGACCCCAAAGCTATGTTCAGTACTGTCCAGTGCATCCACCCTTGGCCGCAGATGCAATCCAGCCTCTGAAACCTCAGTGAAGAAAATCAAGAACTCTCAAGCATGAAGGTGATGCTCTGAATGACAGAGGTGAAATCCTTTCTCAGCATCTCCACCATGTTCCCCCTGGGCATAGGTCCAATCAATAAACCACTTTCTCTGCAGATGTGGTCTTTCTTTGTCCCACAAAGAAACCTATGAATCAGATAGGAGGGTCTCAGCATGCTCGGGTTAACCAGGCAGGATCTTCTAGTGTTCCTTTCCCTTCCTCAGAATCCTATTGGAACATCAATACACATTACAATTGTCCCTCCTGGGGGCCTGATTGACAGATGAAGACCTAGTGATGAGATCTGAGGTGGGGTGGGAGAAGAGTCCCAGAGGGTATGGAGGGCCAGTCCTTGTCATAAATGATTTGTCTTTTCCCAACATAGCTGAAATGTTATTTCTTCCTGGAGTTAACTCTGATTCCCCAGTATAAGGAGGCCCAATGGAGTCTTCCCAGTGGACTATAATTGACAGGAAGGGAACAAGGAGAACTGTGCTTGCCCTGGCCTCAGTCCTAACATCCTTTGTATTTATCAAAAGGACTACTCTCCTTTTAAAAACAAAAAAGAATTTTAGAGAATAGCACTGAAACATGTATATTACCATATGTGAAATAGATCACCAGTCCAAGTTTGATGCATGAAACAGGGCACTCAAGGCCGGTGCACTGGGGCAACCCTGAGGGATGGGATGGGGAGAGTGTTGGGAGTACGGTTCAGGATGGGGGACACATGTACACCCATGGTTGATTCATGTCAATGTATGGCAAAACCACCACAATATTGGAAAGTAATTAGCCTTCATTAAAATTAATTAATTAATTAATTTTTTAAAAATCAAAAGGAAATACTGCAAAATAAGTGAATAATCTGGGTGGGAGAATTAAATTTGATTTGAATTTTGTAAAAAAAATAAAAAATTAGGGATATGCCACCCAGAAACCAGTCCAGCAAAGCCAAGAAGATGACCCGCCCCCTTCCATGCTGCTGAAGGACTACCAGAATGTCCCTGGAATTGAGAAGGTTGATGATGTTGTGAAAAGACTCCTATCTTTGGAAATGGCCAACAAGAAGGAAATGCTCAAAATCAAGAAAGAGCAGTTGATGAGCAAGGTTGTGGAAAACCCGAAGGACACCAGCTCCCTGGAGGCTCGAATTGTTGCCTTGACTGTCAAGATCCGCAGTTATGAAGAACACACGGAGAAACATCGAAAGGACAAAGCCCACAAGCGCTATCTGCTGATGAGCATTGACAACAGGCAAAAGATGCTCAAAAACCTCCGCAAGACCAACTATCCTGTCTTTGAGAAGACATGCAAGGAGCTGGGGATTGAGTACACCTTTCCCCCTCCATACTACCGGAAAATCCACCGACACTTGGCCACCAAGAAGGCTCTGTGCATTCGGGTTTTCCAAGAGGTTCAAAAGCTGAAGAAGCAAAAAAGAGCCTTAAAAACTGTAGCTGCAGCAGCCCAGAAACAAGCCAGAGGAACCTGGAGAGTCCTTCTGAAGCCAGACCAGAAGCAATCAAAGAAACCCAATAAATGTTGATAAAGTAAAAAAAAAAAAAGAATTTTAGACAAATATTTTTTCTATCACTAACAGGGTCTGACTGAACAAAGGTCAAATTCATAGGTGTCAGAAATAATGAAGGACCTGAAAGGGCCTAAACACTAAATTTTATCCTCTTCAAAAACATCTAGAGTCTATCTAAGGATCCTCGGGATCTGGTGATGGATGTTCAGTCACTATCTGGGGAAGAGATGCACAGACTTTTAATCACTGTGCAGGAAGGAGGTATCGATAGAATATTTGTCTTCTGTGATTAAAGGCCAGAAACTTGGAGCCTCACTTAAAACCAGGACATAAAAATAAATAAATACATTTTAAGGTAATAAATAAAAAGTTTTCATTGTAAATGTTTTAATAAAAATAAGTAAAAGGAAACAATCATGATGATGTATGGAAGAAACCAACACGATATTGTAAAGCAATTATACTTCAATTAAAAATGAATAAATTAAGATGTTAAAAAATGCTTAATAAAAATATACAAATAAGTAAAAAACAGTGCTTCCCCTGGCGGATCAGTGGTAAAGAATCTGCCTGGCAATACAGGAGACATGGGTTTGATCCATGGTCTTGGAAGCTCCCAGAAGCCTCGGAGCACTAAGCCTAACCACAGCTGTTGAGCCTGTGCTCTAGAGTCGGGGAGGCGCAGTTACGGAGCCCACGTGCCGCAACCACAGAAGAGCCTGTGCTCCACAACAAGAGAAGCCATTGCATTGAGAAGCCTGCCCACCGAAACCAGAGTGTAGTCTCAATTCACCACAACTAGAGAAGAGCCTGCTAAGCAAGGATGAACCGGCACACCAAAAATAAAATAAATAATTAAAAAAAAATTTTTTTAAAGAAAGCCAGACAATGTAAGGACTATGCAGTTAATAGGGATCAGAAAGTCTCTCCTGGTCCTAGATAAAGAGCAAAAAAGCTTCCATTTTTGACTCTCTGAACAGATTATATGGAAATACTGGCCTTTGGGTGAAGTCTTTTCCCAAGCCCTTCACACAGTGGTTCGTGGCACTGAAATCACACAATTGAAAAATGGAAAGATCACACACACACACACACAGACACATGCATTCTCAGTTGAGGAATAAAGAAAAGTCTACAGCATAGGCAGAAAAAAGATTTAAAACCAGTCTCTAAGGGAATTCCCTGGCAGTTGGTGGTTAAGATTCAGCATTTTCTCTCTTCAATCCCTGGTGGGGAAACTAACATCTCAAATGCTGCTTGGTGCAGCCAAAACATAAATAAATAAATAAAAATAAAACCAATCTTGATGCTTCTACCAAAAACAAACCAAAAAGCTAGCATACCTCAGACAATACATGCTAAATAATTGGTATATTAGATATCACTGGCCATGCCAAAGAAAAAATAGAAAATGTTATATAACAAATGAACCTTATTTTCATTCTTTATTTTTTAAATCAATGAACTCTAATTGAAAGTCCAGAAATAACCCTTCACATTTGCAATTGATCTTCAACAGCACATCAAGGTAATTTAATGTGAGGACTTCCCTAGGGGTCCAATGGTTAAGACTGCAGTTCCAATGCAGAGGGTGCGATTTCTAACCCTGATCAGGGAACTAAGATCCCATATGCCACGAGGTGTGGTCAAGAAAAAAAAAAAGATAGCTCAACATGGCAAGAATAATATTATACTTTTTGCAACAAGTGGTGCTGAGACAAGCATATTGTGTGTGTGTGATACTTGCTCAGTCACTCGCTCTTTGCGATCCCATAGACCATAGCCCACCAGTCTCTTCTGTCCATGGAATTCTCCAGGTATGAACACTGGGGTGAGTTGCCAATCCCTTCTCTACAAGACAAGTATATCTGCATGCAGACTAAATAAACTGGATACCTACTTTATACCATATGCAAAAGTAAAGTCAAAATGAGTCATACGCTTAACTGTAAAAGCTGAATCTATATAATTCTTAGAAAAAATATACAAGTAAATCTTCAAGACCTTGGGTTAAGAAATGAGTTCTTATATGTAACACTGAAAGGACAAATGACAGAAGAAAAGGTTTATAAATTGGACTTTATCAGAATTAAATTTATGCTTTAGTTTTCAGAGAAATGAAAATTGACGGGATGGGAGAAAAGTATTTGCAGGTCAGGTATCAGATAAAGAACTTGAATCTAGAACACGTGGAGAATACTGACACCTCAATAATAAAGTGACAACACAATTTAAACATGAGCTAAAGCAACTGAACAGATACTTCACCAAAGAATGTGTACAAATGGCTAATAGACACATGAAAAAGTGTTCAACATCATTAGACATAAAGAAAATACCAGTGATATACAAAATAGAAGCAGAAAACTTAGAAGAAGTGGCAAGAATACACAAAAGAACTATACAAAAAAAGGTCTCAATAATCCGGATAACCACGATGGTGTGGTCACTGACCTAGAGCCAGACATCCTGGAATGTGAAGTCAAGGGGCCTTAGGAAGCATCACTATGAACAAAGCTAGTGGAGGTGATGGCATTCCAGTTGAACTGTTTCAAATCCTAAAAGATGATGCTTTGAAAGTGCTGCATTCAATATGCCAGGAAGTTTGGAAAACTCAGCAGTGGCCACAGGACTGGAAAAGGTCAGTTTTCATTCCAATCCCAAAGAAAGGCAATGCCAAAGAATGCTCAAACTACCACACAATTGCACTCATTTCACATGCTAGCAAGGTAATGCTCAAAATTCTTCCAGCTAGGCTTTAACAGTACCTGAATTGAGCACTTCCAGGGGTACAAGCTACATTTAGAAAAGGCAGAGGAACCAGAGATCAACTTGTCAACATCTGTTGTATCAGAGAAAAAGAAAGAGAATTCCAAAAATCATCTATTTTTGCTTCATTGACTACCCTAAAACCTTTAACTGTGTGGGTCACAAGAAACTGTGGAAAATTCTTAAAGGGATGGGAATACCAGACCACCTGACCTGTCTCCTGAGAAATCTGTATGCAGGTCAAGAAGTAACAGTTAGAACCAGACATGTAACAACGGACTAGTTCAAAACTGGGAAAGGAGTACACCAAGGCTGTATTTTGTCACCCTGCTTTTATAACTTCTAGCAGACTTTTTGTTGTTCAGTCACTCAGTTATGTCCAGCTCTTTGTGACCCCGTGGACTGCAGTGCACCAGGCTTCCCTGTTCTTCACCATCTCCTAGAGCTTGCTCAAACTCATGTTCATTGAGTCAGTGACACCATCCAACCATCTCACTGTCTCCTCCTGCCTTCAATCTTTCCCAATAGCAGTATCTTTTCCAATGCATCAGTCATTTCATCATGAGATGGCCCAAGTATTGAAGTTTCAGCTTCAGCATCAGTCCTTCCAATGAATATTCAGGGTTGATTTCCTTTAGGATTGACTGGTTTGATCTCCTTGCAGTCCAAGGGACTCTCAAGAGTCTTCTCCAAAACCACAGTTCTAAAGCATCACTTCCTCGAGACTCAGTCTTCTTTCTGGTCCAACTCTCACATCCATACATGACTACTGAAAAAAGCATAGATTTGACTATACAGAAGTTTGTGGGCAAAGTAATGTCTCTGCTTTTTAATACACTTTCTAGGTTTGTCATAGCTTTTCTTTCAAGGAACAAGCATCTTAGTGTCATAAGGGTGATGTCATCTGCATATCTGAGGCTAGAGTACATCATGCAAAATGCCAGGCTGAATGAAGCTTAAGCTGAAGTCAAGATTGCCAGGAGAAGTACCAATAACCTCAGATATGCAGATGACACCCTAATGGCGGAACATGAAGAGGAACTAAACAGCCTCTTGAGGAAGGTGAAAAGAGGAGAGTGAAAAAGCTGGCTTAAACTTAACATTCAAAAAATGAAGATCATGGCATTAGGTCCCATCACTTCATGGCAAATAGATGGGGCAAAAACTGAAAACAGTGACAGACTTTTATTTTCTCGGGCTCCAAAATCACTGTGGGCGGTGACTGCAACCATGAGATTAAAAGATCCTTGCTCCTTTGAAGAAAAGCTATGACAAATCTATAAAAGTGTATTAAACAACAGAGACATTACTTTTCCAATAAAAAGTCCATATAGTCAAAACTATGGTTTTTCCAGTAGTTATATACAGATGTGAGAGTTGGATCATAAAGAAGGCTGAGGGCTGAAGAATTGATGCTTTTGAACTGTGGTACTGGAGAAGACTTTTGAGAGTCTCTCAGGTAGTAAGGAGATCAAATCAGTCAATCCTAAAGGAAATCAACCCTGAATATTCATCTGAAGGACTGATGCAGAAGTTGAAGCTCCAACACTTTGGCCACCTGATGTGAAGAGCTGACTCACTGAAAAATACCCTGAAGCTGGGAAAGATTGAGGGTAGGAGGAGAAGGGGGCAATCAAGGATGAGATGGGTTGGATGGCCTCACCGATTCAATGGACATGAGTTTGAGAAAACTAGGAGATAGTGAAAGACAGGGAAGCCTGGCACGCTGCAATCCATGGGGTCACAAAGAGTTGGATATGACTGAGCAACTGAACAAAAGAGCAAATAGACTTAAAAGAAAATTTAATGATACATCAAATAGAGAATACCAATAATTAGAATTTTTTTTTCAAAAGGACCAAATGTAAACTCCTTAGTTAGAAAGCACAAAAACAACAACAACAAAAAACTCACTAGAGGGCCCAACAGCAGACTTGAGCTAACAAAAGAATCAGTGAACTTGGTGATAGATCAATAAAGACAATCCAATCTGAAAAACTGGTTGAGGAAATGGCAACCCACTCCAGTGCTCTTGCCTGGAGAGTCCCCATGGAAAGAGGAGCCTGGTGGGCTACAGTCCATGGGGTCACAGAGTCAGACAGGACGGAGTGACTAAGCACAATTAAAAAAAAAAATACAAGAATGAAGAAAATTCAACAAGGCCTTGGCAATCCATGGGCCACTATCCCATTTAGCGACCTGCACACATAGGAATATCAGCAGGAGAAGAAAGGGTCAGAAATGATAGTAAGATCAATTTGTCGAGTATTGCCATCATAACAACATTAAGTCTCCTCATCCATGAAGATGGAACGTCTTTCTATGGATTTACGTCTTCTTAATTTCTTTCTGCAATGCTCTGTACACATCAAACAGGTGGATTTTTGATAGGCATGCAAACTATACCCAGCAAAGCTCTTTTTAAAAACTAGAATAGGGAATTCCCTGATGGTCCAGGGGCTAAGAATCTGCTTTGCAACACAGGGTGTACCGGTTCAATCCCTAGTCAGGGAACTAAGATCCCAGATGTCGATGGGCAACTAAACTTGAATGCCACAACTAAAGACCCGAAACAGCCAAATAAATAAGTAAAAAGAAAGAAAGGAAAAATATAGACTTAAAAAAAGAAAGAATACAAGGAAGTTCCATGGGTGTTTACACTGAGTCCCACGGCCTGAACTCTTATCCAGTCAGCAGGAGAGATGGACAATGAGTTCTTCTCATTTACAGATTGAATGTTCTTGATACTTATCAGAAAGTCCTAGACATCCCCCAGGATATATGCATATTACCCCCCTGCATTAACCTCATGAATTTTCATGACTGGATTTTTCCTTCAAACCAAGAAAACCAGGGAGCACCTCCTCCTCCTATTGCCACAAAGCCTGCCTCCCGCAGCTTCTGTTTATTCACTCTGCACCTAAATGCAAACCCTGGGTGGCCCACGTGATGTGGAATGCTCTCCTCTCCCAGACTGTGAATATATGTGGCTCATTCATACACTGCTGTCAACCTCATCTGCGCAGTGTTGGGTGTTGTGTATTTGGTTCTCTTTTAATATTTAAGGTGGGCTGGATAGAGGATGATGGGAACAGCATGGCTTTTTCCCTCATGATTCTACCAGTACTACTGAACTGCAAGGGGCAGAAGGTCCACTTCTCTGGCAGCCTGCAAACCTCCATCCTCCTCCTAATACTGGCAATCTGCTATGACTCTCACTGTTTCTATTCCCACATTCCACACTAAAAGAAAAACACCTGCCTTATTTTTCCTTTTTATTTCTCCCTTACTCCCATTGTTTTTATTTCTGTCTACATCTGTTTCTATCACTCAGATCTGGTATAAATTTCTTGATGAGTCCAGGTTTTCACATACACACAAAAAAAACCAAGAGGTTTTTTTTTTGTTGTTTTTGTTTGGGATGGTTTCTGGTCTGGTTGGTTGTTTGGTTTTTTGCCTTGGTGCTTGTGGGATCATAGTTCCCAGACCAGGGACTGAACCTAGGCCCAGGGCAATGAAAGGGCAGAGTCTTAACCATTCCATCGCCAGGGAATTTCACAAGTTTTTACACTCAAAGATGCTAGGAAGGGTTTCCCAAGTGGCTCAGTGGTAAAGAACCTGCCAGCCAATGCAGGAGACACGAGATCGATCCCTGATCTGGGAAGATCCCACACGCCTCGGAGCAACTAAGCTTGTGTGCCACCACTGTTGAATCTGTGCTCTAGAGTCTGTGCGTGGCAACAAGAGAAGCCTGAGCTCTGGGACTAGAGGGTAGGCCCTGCTTGTCATAACTAGCGAAACGTCCTTTGTTGTTTGCTGGGGCAGTGAAGACCCATCACAGACAAAAACAGGTAAATAAGTAAAAATTATAAATAAAAAAAGAGGAAAACAGGAGACAGGGACTCCTGTCCTCAGGAGAAGGGAAATTCAAAAAGGAGGGGGTATATATATACGTATGCATATACATATATGCATATGTATCATCTTGCTTTGCAGTAGAAGCGAACACGACTTGGCAAACCAACTATGTTGGTACTATTTAGCCACTATGTCGTGTCTAGCTCTTTTGTGACCCCCATGGACTGTAGCTTGCCAGGCTCCTCAGACCTTGGGATCTCCAAGGCAAGAATACTAGCCTGAGTTCTGTTTTCTTCTCCAGGAGACCTTTCCAACCCAGGGACCAAATTCGTGTCCTCTGCGTTGGCAGGACAATTCTTTACCACTGAGCAGACACCAGGGAGGACCAAAGCAACTATACTGCAATAAAAGTTATTTAACAAAAAAGTAAATAAGATATATATCATAAATCCTATACACTAACGACAATAAAAACTGTATACAGGGATTTTCCTGTTGGTCCAGTGGTTAAGACTCCAGGATTCCACTGCAGGCCTGGGTCCCATCCCTGGTCATGGAACTAGTGAACCCTCATGCCACAAAGGGGGACCAAAAAAACCCAAACAACATTAAAAAAAAACCCAGTAGGCACCCTGAGAGGTTTAGGGTTCAACTTGCATTGTAATCAAGCTGCCAAATCAGCCAATGGCCGGATGAGGCTCTGTGTTTGATTTCCAGCAATTTCAGCCCTGCAGCTTTAGGAGAAAGGGGTCAAGAAACTCCCAAGTCACTTAGGCAGCACTTGGGCTGAAAGTTTGAATTCTTGATCTCATCTTTTTTATTTCACCATTTTGTGGGTTGATGTCAGGAGCAACAAACCAAGGTCATCATATTCCTTGAGTGAGTGAGTGAAGTCGCTCAGTCGTGTCTGACTCTTTCGCAAAGAGTAGCCTACCAGGCTCCTCCCTCCATGGGATTCTCCAGGCAAGAGTACTGGAGTGGGTTGCCATTGCCTTCTCCAGGGGATCTTCCCGACCCAGGGATTGAACCCGGGTCTCCCGCATTCCAGGCAGACGCTTTAACCTCTGAGCCCTCCTTAGATTCCCCCAAAATGTTCAAAATTATCATCTACAGAGCCACACAACACCCTGTTTGTTATAAGTGATTGATTAGGCATATCTAACAGATATTTTGCCTGATCCTAAAACAGTTCACACCATGGACTGTCAGTGGTCTGTTTATGACTGGGAAGTCAGTAGAGTCTTTTTTGGGCCACACCATGCTGCTTGTAGGATCTTATTTCCCTGACCAGGGGTTGAACCCATGCCCCCTGCAGTGGAAGCATGGAGCCCTAACTCAGGCAGGAGATAGGTTCCAGGTTAGATATTTATAACTGGCTTCTTGTTTGGATTTCATGGGGTATGAAGAAGTAGGCTTCAGGCTGGATATTTAGAACTGGTAGGTTTTCTGAGACAAGAGATAGATGAACTCCAATTAAGCCTCCTGTTTGCTCTCTAGAACGGAAGTAACAGGGTTAATAGAAAGTCCTGGTCTCTTGTAAACACCTTGAGAAAATAGTGATGGCAATCGTCAAGGTAATAATCAAGGCAAGGACAAAGAGGGGAAAAACCCTGTTTGAGTAAAGGATTAAGGGATTTCTCCTCCCTCAATTTTTGGGACAAGGGAGATACTCCAGGTGTGCAAAAGGGCTCCTTGTGGGTCAAAAGTCAGGGGATGACAGCAGGCCATAATGAGTCTTGCTCCTCCTAGAAGCCTTCACTTGCAATCTGTCTTGGTTGAGAGATGCATACGCTCCCAGAGGAGGATCCCAAGGTAGGTCACGTGTAGGAAAAGAAACCAGATAACTGGCAAAAGATAAACAAAGCCCCTGAAGAACTGACTTATATGAACCACTTCACCACCTCTTTACCGCAGTCCTCCTCTCGAAGGGGGACACCCACACCCTTTCTGTCTGGTGTGCATCTCTGCCTTGCTTCTGTCTTAATCAAACAAACTGCTTCTCACTGTGTGCTTTCCCACTTGTTGTGCTGTGTCTCTAACAATAAACTTTGCACCCACACCCACATTTATAGTTTTTGCCTCTGTTAAACGGATTTTTCACTGGGGGCAAAAACCGAGGAAAAAAAATTGCTGCTAGAGTCTAGACTTTGCTGTCTGATGGCTAGGATTCCAGGTTCTCATCCAGGCTACTTCAATTCCTGGGCAGGGAATTAAGATCTCGCTTCTGGCTGGCACTCTCTGCTGCCTCCTTGAGATCAGAAGGACTGGACTTTAGTCTCCTTTTAAATGTATTTCAAACCACTGAGGCTTGCAGACATTAGACTGCCAGCCAACGTCCTGTACTTTCCATCTGAGAAATAAACTTGAACAGCATGCTCTCAGGCTGGGGAATGATCAAGCCCCGTCCAGGTGAAGTTGATTCTTATCAGGTTGAAGAGATGTTGGGGTCACCGGTTGTATAAGAAGCAGATCAACGTTGGTCCAGCCACAGGAGAGCAAGCTACCATGGCACTGTGTTTGGGAATCTTTGTGATTTGGGTTGGCGCGTCTATGCTTCTACAACTGGACCCTGTCATTGGAGGTGAGAGAGGGGAGACAGGCTAGAATTGGTGCAAAAGACCCTGCCCCACATGTGGATTGATGTGCAAAAGTCATAATAATAATAATTTTGTTGTTGTTCAGTCGCTAAGTGGTTTCCCACTCTTTGCAACCCCATGGACTGCAGCTCGCCAGGCCTCCCTGTCCCTCAATGTCTCCTAGAGTTTGCCCAAGTTGATGTCTGCTGAATCAGTGATGCCATCCAACCATCTTATCCTCTGCCATCCTCCTCTCCTTTTGCCTTCAATCCTTCCCAGCATCAGGGCCTTTTCCAAAGAGTCGGCTGTTCACATCAGGTGACCATGGTGATGGCAAATACGTCTGCCATTTCTTAAGTATGCGGGAAGGGCCAGATGCTATGAAGGGCTTCACATTTTATTTGATTTTCCAGCAACTATGAAATTGAAACCCAGGTGAGTTTGGCAGCAGAGCCGAAAGCCTTTCTGAGAGCTGTCTCACTGCTGAATCTCCATGGCACTGTCCCAGACATGGGCAACCTAGACCAGGGTTGGTTACATTGTTCAAATGAAGAGTGTTTGATGTTTGAAGGGTTCACTGTTTGAAATACTGGGCTCGGTCTGTGTTTTCCCTTAATGTCAGGGCATAGCATATGAACAGCGTGACACAGCTGAGTCTGACCTTGTGGTTGATTTCATGTATGTGTCCGTAGCTAAGCAATAAGAGCAGATCAGCGTCTTCCTCACCTGTTCTGTTAGCCCTCTAGTCACTGAGCGTATCTGTTCAGGGTAAACAAGGACTTCAAAATATAAAACAAAATAAAAGTTAGAGATGCAGGGCAGGTCCTACCACAGAAGGTATTCTGGTTGTGGCCTGCTTTGTTCTATTTTGGTTGTTGCTCTTTTTCTGTTATCTTGGTTTTCTTTTTTCTTTTGAATTGGAGGATGAGTGCTTTCCCATGTTGTGTTGGTTTCTGCCATACCACAACGTGAATCACCCATAAATATGTATATATATAAATGTGTATATAAATATGTATATGTTATATATACATATGGGATGTATATATCTCCTCCTGTTTGAATCTCCTTCCCACCCCACCCCTTATCCTACCCCCCTATGTTGTCTTCATAGAGTGCCCCACTGGGCTCCCTGTTATAACAGCAGCTTCCACTAGCTATCTATTTTACACAGGGTGGTGTGTATGCATCAAAGTTATCCTCTCAGTTCGTCCCATCTAAGCCTAACCCTGCTTTGTTCCTGCTCCTCCTCTGTCCATCTCCTCTGCTCCTGCTTTCCTTCCAGATCACCAGCTGTCTGAGGACTACTTCATTCCTCCTGAAGAAATGGAAGACACTGCTTCTGGTGCAGAAACCAAAGGTAATCAACAACAGAAGAGAACGACAACAATCCACAGTCCAGTGCAACAAATTACCATGTGCGGCAGGGTAACTGATGGGGATTCTCCAGAGGTACTTTAAGGCAAGAGCTCATAGCACCCTCTCAGTCACGGGAGGAGGCCTCTGTGCATGTCCCCCAAGGGGGCATCCCCAGACAGCATCAGGGTTGAGGCATCTGTAGATGGTGTGGCGGGAATCTGAACCCAGGGTCCAGGCTTCAGAGCTGGTGTCAGTTCTACAGTAGAAACTGCCCGATCTCACATCTGTACACCAGTCCTCACAATTTATATATTTTTAACATGCCAGCTGGTCATTCTTTACATCTAGTTCTTTGTATCTATAAATGGGCATATATTTTTCAATAAAATTTTTTCACTGTCAAAAAAAGTTAATAAAGCAAACACTGCCCAAAGTTAGAGAACCCTTCCTAATCCCTGAGGGAGGGACCACATCGTACTGAGCTTGACATCCCTGGTGCTTAGCAGGGAGCTCTGTACCTGGGAGGCTGAAACAGAGACTTTGCCAGAATTACCATGGGGATCATGAAACCCTAAGAGACAAAGAACTGAACAGTGTTTTTCTTCTTTCGGATATGAAATGTGTTTTCCCGTTCACCTATAGGGGCATAAAGTTTTTTAGCTGCACATCCTATGATTCCATATTCCTTTGGTGTTCTCTCAGTGCAGACTATACAGGGAGATGGAAGTACTGTACTAAGACAGGTAAGTGTGAAGACTGTCCTCATAGGAGGAGCCCACGGCTTCCCAGGTGAAGGGGGAAGGTCAAAACTGTCTCCTAGATGGAAAGTTCAGACACCTTCTGACCCAGCCCCAGCTGTTCCATTCACATCCCTTTCTCTCTTTCTCTCTCTTTGGCTGCTCTGGGTCATCATTACTGTGCAAGGACTTTCTCTAGTTGCAGCGAGTGGGGTCTACTCTACGTTGGTGTGTGGGCTTCTCGGTGCAATGGCTTCTCTTGTTGAGGAGCACAGGCTAAAGGGGCCTGGCTTCACTAGGTGCATCAGGTTGGCTTAGTAGTTGAGATGCCCAAGCTTAACTGCTCCTCTGCCTATGGGATCTTTCAGACCAAGGATCGAGCTGATGTGCCTTGCATTGCAAGGCATCCTTAACCATTGACCACCAGGGAAGCCTCCCTTTCTCTTGATGAGACTAAAAATGACCCTCCCACAATTAATGTTTTCACCCATTCCTTCTGTTTTTCAGACTATGCTCAATGTGTCTTTCCCTTTATCTATGGAAACAAGTCTTATCAGACTTGCATAAAAACTGGGAGTGTTACTAAAAGGTATTGGTGCTCACTCTCTCCAAACTTCGATGAGGATCGAGCTTGGAAGTATTGTTAGCAATAATAATAATAATAAGGTAAGAATGCCCAGGGAGGATGGGAAGAGACAGGGGTGAGCAGGGAAGAGACAGAGCTGGATAAAGAGGTGGAGTCAGATGTCCAGTGAGGAGGGAGGAGGCAGGTGTAGAGAGGGGATGAGGGAGAAAGATGCAGAAGGAAGGAGGAGGAGCAGAGTTTCATGAGGAGAAACACGCAGACAGGATGAAGAGGAGAACAGGGACAAAAGATGGAAACAGAGGGAGAGACAAAGGCAAATTGCAAACAATGGAGAGAGGAGAGTCCCAGAGGGAAGGAGAAAGAGAGTTTGCAGGATGACAAATGCAAGGAGGAGGATCTGGAGAGGATCGGTGCCAAGATGAGGTGGAAGAGAAGGTGAGAGAGGGGCAGAGAGAGGACAACAGAGTCTTTGGAGCAGGCATAAGATGGGATGAGCTGAGATGGGATGAGCAGAGAGCAAAGGAGAAAAGACCTTTGCCTTCTGTGGGACTGGCTGAGAAACAAAACTAGACTCATTACCACTGACCCCCGGACCATGCTGTTACTGTCCAGTGCGTCCACCCGTGGCCATGGGTGCAACTCAGACTTTGAAACATCGGTGGAGAAAATTAAGAACTCTCAAGCATGAAGGTGATGCTCTGACGACAGAACTGAAATACGTTCCCTGAATTGCCACCATGTTCCCCCTGTGCACGGTTCCAACCAATAAACACTTTCTCTGCAGGTGTGGTCTTTGTCCCACAAAGAAACCTGTGTATCAAATGGGAGGGTCTCAGTGTGCTCAGGTTAACCAGACAGGATCTTCTTGTCTTCCTTTCCCTTCTTCAGGGTCCTAGTGGAACATCAGCATATATCACAATTGTCCCTCCTGGGGTCTTGATTGACAGGTGAAGACCCATTGGTAAGATTTGAGGTGGGGTGGGACAAGGATCCCATAGGGTATAGAGGGCTGATCCTTGTCATAAAGATTTTCCAGACTTAGTTGAAATGTTATTCCTTCCTGGAGCTATTCTCTGATGCCCCTGTATAAGGAGTCCCCATCATGTCTTCCCAGTTCATCTTTTCTCTCTTCACAATTAAACTGCCCATCTTCCACGGGGGACTGGAATTTGGAGGAGGGTCAGGATGGACTGTGTTCACCATGGGTGGCCTCACTCCTAAGTGCAGAACCTGACATACCTTTGGTATTGATCAAAAGGGCCACTTTCCTTTTTAAAACACACAGGAATTTTAAACGAATATTATTTCCATCACTAACTGGGTCTGGTTGAAAGATGGTTAAATTCACAAGTGTCAGAAACAACGAAGGGTCTGAAAGAGCCTAGTCACAAAATTTTATCCTACTCAAAAGCACCCAGTGCCTATCTAAGGAATCAGGAGACCTAGTAATGGACTTTCGGTCACCAACCAGGGAAGAGGTACACAGACTTTTAACCACTGTGCAGGAAGGTTGTGTTGATGGACTATTTGTCCTCTGTGATTTAAGGCCAGAAACTTGGAGCCTCACTTGAAATCAGGACATAAAATAAATAAATTTGAACTTAAAACAGAAAAAATGTGTTTTAATTAAAAACACTTCAGTCAAAATAAAAGTGAACCAGAGGCTTCCCTGGTGGCTCAGTGGTAAAGAATCTGCCTGCCAGTGCAGAGGACACTAGGCCATCCCTTGGCCAGGAAGTTCCCACACGCCACAGAGCAGCTAAGCCCACGGGCCACAGAGCAGCTAAGCCCACGGGCCACAACTATTGAGCCTGCGCTCTAGAGCCCGGGAGCTGCAACCGCTGAGCCCACGTGCCACAACTTTGGAAGCCCATGCACCCTAGAGTCCGCGTCCTGCAACAAGAGAAGCCACAGCAGTGAGAAGGGCAAAGAGCAAAGTAGAGGATTAAGAAGTAAAAATTACTATGACTAAAATAAATAAGCTACAAGGATGTATTGTACAACATCAGGGAATATAGCCAATAGTCGATAATAACTATGAACGAAATAAAACTTTAAAAGGGGAATCACTGTTTTGTATACCGGAGACATACAATACTGTATATCAACTTACCTCAATTTTAAAAAGGCAAAATAAAAATAAAATGTCCACATACACCTTGCTATATTTAAAATAGATAACCAACAAAGACCTGTTTTATAGCACAGGGAACTCTGCTCAATCTTCTGTAATGACCTACATGGGAAAAAAATCTGAAAAAGAATAGATACATGTATAATCAGATCAGATCAGATCAGATCAGTCGCTCAGTCGTGTCCGACTCTTTGCGACCCCATGAACCGCAGCACGCCAGGCCTCCCTGTCCATCACCAGCTCCCGGAGGTCACTCAGACTCACATCCATCGAGTCAGTGATGCCATCCAGCCATCTCATCCTCTGTCGTCCCCTTCTCCTCCTGCCCTCAATCCCTCCCAGCATCAGAGTCTTCTCCAACGAGTCAACTCTTCGCATGAGGTGGCCAAAATACTGGAGTTTCAGCTTTAGCATCATACCTTCCAAAGAAATTCCAGGATTGATCTCCTTCAGAATGGACTGGTTGGATCTTCTTGCAGTCCAAGGGACTCTCAAGAGTCTTCTCCAACACCACAGTTCAAAAGCATCAATTCTTCGGCGCTCAGCCTTCTTCACAGTCCAGCTCTCACATCCATACATGACCACAGGAAAGACCATAGCCTTGACTAGGCGAACCTTTGTTGGCAAAGTGATGTCTCTGCTTTTGAATATGCTATCTAGGTTGGTCATAACTTTCCTTCCAAGGAGCAAGCGTCTTTTAATTTCATGGCTGCAGTCACCATCTGCAGTGATTTTGGAGCCCAGAAAAACAAAGTCTGACACTGTTTCCACTGTTTCCCCATCCATTTCCCATGCAGTGATGGGACCAGATGCCATGATCTTTGTTTTCTGAATGTTGAGCTTTAAGCCAACCTTTTCACTCTCCACTTTCACTTTCATCAAGAGGCTTTTTAGCCCCTCTTCACTTTCTGCCATAAGAGTCGTGTCATCTGCATATCTGAGGTTATTGATATTTCTCCCGGCAATCTTGATTCCAACTTGTATTTCTTCCAGTCCAGCATTTCTCATGATGTACTCTGCATATAAGTTAAATAAACATGGTGACAATATGCAGCCTTGACGTACTCCTTTTCCTATTTGGAACCAGTCTGTTGTTCCATGACCAGTTCTAACTGTTGCTTCCTGTCCTGCATACAGATTTCTTAAGAGTCAGATCAGGTGGTCTGGTACTCCCATCTCTTTCAGAATTTTCCATAGTTTATTGTGATCCACACAGTCAAAGGCTTTGGCATAGTCAATAAAGCAGAAATAGATGTTTTTCTGGAACTCTCTTGCTTTTTCCATGATCCAGCGGATGTTGGCAATTTGATCTCTGGTTCCTGTGCCTTTTCTAAAACCAGCTTGAACATCAGGAAGTTCACGGTTCACATATTGCTGAAGCCTGGCTTGGAGAATTTTGAGCATTACTTTACTAGCGTGTGAGATGAGTGCAATTGTTCGGTAGTTTGAGCACTCCTTGGCATTGCCTTTCTTTGGGATTGGGATGAAAACTGACCTTTTCCAATCTTGTGGCCACTGCTGAGTTTTCCAAATTTGCTGGCATATTGAGTGTAGCACTTTCACAGCATCATCATTCAGGACTTGGAATAGCTCCACTGGAATTCCATCACCTCCACTAGCTTTGTTCGTAGTGATGCTTTCTAAGGCCCATTTGACTTCACATTCCAAGATGTCTGGCTCTAGGTCAGTGACCACATCATCATGATTATCTAGGTCTTGAAGCTCTTTTTTATACAGTTCTTCTGTGTATTCTTGCCACCTCTTCTTAATATCTTCTGCTTCTGTTAGGTCCACACCATCTCTGTCCTTTATCGTGCCCATCTTTGCATGAAATGTTCCTTTGGTATCTCTGATTTTCTTGAAGAGATCCCTAGTCTTTACCATTCTGTTGTTTTCCTCTATTTCTTTGCATAGAACCACTGAAAACACAACATTGTTAAACAGCTCTTCTTCTAAGTCACTTCGGTTGTGTCTGACTCTGTGCGACCCCGTAGACAGCAGCCCACCAGGCTCCCCCGTCCCTGGGATTCTCCAGGCAAGAATAGTGGAGTGAGTTGCCATTTCCTTCTGCAATGCACGAAAGTGAAAGTGAAGTCACTCAGTCGTGTCCGACTCTTAGCGACCCCATGGACTGCAGCCTACCAGGCTCCGCTGTCCATGGGATTTTCCAGGCAAGAGTACTGGAGTGGGGTGCCATTGCCTTCTCCGGTTAAACAGCTCTAGCCAATATTAAAAGAAAATTTAATAAAATAAAATGTTGTATTTCAACAAAAAGTATGAGCTATGCAAAGATATAGAAAAGGGTACTTTACACACGAAAAAACAATCAGTAGTTACTGTCTTTCAGAGATTCAGATGATAGACTTTTACCAGACAAAGATTCCAAAGTTTATATTATGAATATGTTCAAATAACTTACTTCACTCAGTACTACAATCTCTAGGCCCATCCATGTTGCTGCAAATGGCATTATTTTGTTCTTTTTAAAAGTCTATTAACTATGTTGTTGTTGCTGAGTCGTGTCCAACTCTTTTTCGACCCCATGGACTGTAGCCCACAAGCTCCTCTGTTCACGGGATTTCCCAGGCAAGAATACTGGAGTGGGTTGCCACTTCCTTCTCCAGGGGAGCTTTCAGACCCAGGGACCAAATATATGTCTCCTGCTATGGCCGGCAGATTCTTTAGCACTGAGCCACCAGGGAAGCTCTCTAGTTACTATACTCCCAATAAAAAAAGAAAAGAAAAATTTGAGAGCTAAAAAAAAAAAAAAAACAAACAAACCATGACATAGATTTAAAAGAAAGTTTAATGATATTGATACATCTAATAGAGAAAACTAATAGCAAGTCAGAAGTTTTTGTTTTCAAAAGGACCAAATGGAAATTCTTAAGTTGGAAAGTATAATAACAAAAATAAAAAAACTCACTTGAGGGCCCCAACAGCAGATTTGAGCTAGCAAAAAAAAAAAAAAAAAAAAAGAATCAGTGAAGTGATGATCCATCAATAGAGATTATCCAACCTGAAAAACAGAAAAAGAATGAAGAAAATTCAGTGGAGCCTCAGCAATCCGTGGGATACTACCGGGTTTAGCAACATGCATATGGGAATACCTGCAGGAGAAGAGGGAAAGCAGCAAAAATAAAAACAGTAAGACCAACTTAGTGAGTATTTTCATCTTATCAATGCTAAGTCTCCTCATCCATGAACAAGGGATGTCTTTCTATCGATTTAGATCTTAATTTCTTCCTGCAATGCTCTGTATGCATCAAGCAGGTGGCTTTTTGATCGGCATGCAAACCACACTTGAGTAATTGTTTTGAAAGTTGCTCAGTTGTGTCCGACTCTTTGCAACCCCATGGCCTTCCAGACTCCTCTGTCCATGGAATTCTCCAGGCCAGAATACTGGAGTGGGTAGCCGTTTCCTTCTCCAGGGGATCTTCCCAACCCAGGAACTGAACCCAGGTCTCCCACATTGCAGGCAGATTCTTTACCATCTGAGCCACCAGGGAAGCCTATACTTCAGTAAAGCTCTTTTTAAAAACAAGAATAGGAAATTTGCCAGTGATCCAATGGTTTAGAATCTGCTTTGCAACTTAGAGGTTATTCAGTAGCTAAGTCCTGTGTGACTCTTTACAATTCCATGGACTGCAGCATGCCAGGCTTCCCTGTCCTTCACTGTCTCCCGAGTTTGCTCAAACTCATGTCCACTGAGTCAGTGACGCCATCCAACTATCTCATCCTCTGTCTCCCTCTTCTCTTCCTGCCCTTAATCTTATCCAGCACCAGCATCTTTTCCAATGAGTTGGCTCTTCCCATCAGGTGGACAATGTATTGAAGCTTCAGCTTCAGCGTCAGGGTACTTGGATTCAATTCCTGGTCAAGGAGCTAAGATCCTACATGTTGATGGGCAGCTAAGCCTGTGCACCACAACTAAAAGACCCGAAGCAGCCAAATAAATAAGCAAAAAGAAAAAATACATATGCTTAAAAAGAAATACAAAACAAGAATATAAGAAAGTTCCTTGGGTGCTCACACTGGGTACCCATAGTCTGGACTATTGATCAGTCAGCAGGAGAGGTAGACAATGAGTTCTTCCCTTTTACAGATTGAATGTTCTTGATACTAATCAGAAAGTCCTAGGCATCTCCCAGGGACTCATCTATATGCATATTACCCCCCTGCATCAACTTCATGAATTTTCATAACTGGATTTCTCCTTCAAACCAAAAGAACTAGGGCACAACTCCACCTCTTGTTACTACAAAGCCTGCTTTGTAGTAATAGTAAGCCTGCTTATTCACTCTGCATTGCAGTGCAAACCCTGGGTGGCCCCATGTGACGTGCAATGTCCTCCTCCTCAGAATGTGAATGTACGTGGCTCATACACTGCTGTCGACCTCATCTGTGCAGCGTCGGGTGTTGTGTATTGGGTTCTCTTTTAATATTTAAGGTGGGCTGGATAGAGGATGATTGAAACAGCATGGCTGTTTCTCTTGATCCTACCAGTACTACTGAACGGTAATGGGTAGAGTCAATGGTCCAGTTCTTGGGCAGCCTGTATACCTCCCTCCTCCTCCTAATACTGGGAATCTGCTATGACTTTCACTGATTTTGTTCCCACACCCCAACTTAAAAAAAAAAAAAAAGCCTTCTCTCTTTTTGCTTTCTCCCTCACCCTCTTTGTCTCTCTCTCTACATTTATTTCTATCTCTCAGGTCTGGTATAAGTTTCTCATTGAGTCTATGCTTTCATCTAAAACAAGAGTTTTTTGTTGTTTTATTTTGGGTGGGTTTTTTGTTGGTGGGTTTTATTTTGTTGTTGGTGTTTGTTTGTTTGTTTGTTTTTTCCCCAGGGTGCTTGTGGGATCATAGTTCCCAGACCAGGAATTGAACCTGGGCCCTGGTCAGTGAAAGTGCAGAATCTTAAACCATTCTATCACCAGGGAATTCCACAAGAAGTTATTTTTCACATCAAAGATGCTAGGAAGGATTTCCCTGGTGGCTCATTGGTAAAGAATCCATCTATCCATTCAGGAGACATGAGGTCGATCCCTGATCTGGCAAGATCCCCATGTGCCTTGGAACAACTAAGCTTGTGCACCACATCTACCGAGTCTGTGCCCTACAGCCTATGCTCCACAGCAAGAGAAGCCACTCCAATGAGGAGCCTGAGCAATGGAACTAGAGCATAGCCCCCACTTGGCACAACTAGCGAAAAGCCCTTGGAGCAATGAAGACCCAGCACAGACAAAGACAAAGAAATAAATGAAAATTATTTTTTAAAAAAAGTAAAGACAGGGACTAATGGGAGGGGAACGCAAACTCAAAAAGGAAAGGATATGTGTGTATGCATGGCTGGTTCATTCTTCTCTGCAGTAGAAGCTAACACAGCTAAGCAGCTACATTGCCGTTCTTGTTGCTATTTAGTTGCTAAGTTGTGTCCAACTCTTTTGTGACCCCCATGCACTGTAGCCCTTTAGGCTCCTCAGACCTTGGAATCTCCAAGACAAGAATAACAGCATGAGTTGCCATGTCCTTCTCCAGGAGATCTTTCCGACCCAGGGATAGAACCTGTGTCTTCTGCATTGGCAGGCGGATTCTTTACCACTGAGCTACCAGGGAAGACCAAAAAAGAAATAAATAAAGTTTTATATCATAAATCCTATATGCTAAGAACAATTAAAATGATAGAGAGGGACTTCCTTGGTGGTCCAGTGGTTAAGACTCCAGGCTTCCACTGCAGGGGGCTGGGGTTCCATCTCTGGTTTCAGAATTAACAAACCCCCATGACACAAAGCGTGATCAAAAGGAACAAAGAAACAACAATAACAAATGTAGGCATATAGAGAGGCTGAGGGGTCAACTTGCATTGCAACCAAGTTGCCAAATCTGTCAGTGGAAAGATAAGCTTCTATGTTTGATTTCCAGATTTCAGCCATGCAGCTCTAGGAGAAAGGTGTCAAGAAACTCTCAAGTCATTTAGGCAGCACTTAGGCTGAAAGTTTGAATTCCTGAGCTCACCTTCTTCTTTCACCATTTAGTACGGTGACATTAGGAGCAACCAATCAAGTCATTTCTTAGTTTCCCCCCAAAACATCCAAAAGTATCATCTACAGAGTCACACAGCACTCTGCTTGCTTTAAGTGGTTGATTAGGCATATCTAACCACATGCAAAGAGTTGACTCATTGGAAAAGACCCTGATGCTGGGAGGGACTGGGGGCAGGAGGAGAAGGGGACGACAGAGGATGAGATGGCTGGATGGCATCACCGACTCGATGGACATGAGTTTGAGTAAACTCCAGGAATTGGTGATGGACAGGGAGGCCTGGCATGCTGCAATTCATGGGGTCGCAAAGAGTCAGACACGACTGAGCGACTGAACTGAACTGAACAGATATTTTGCCTGACTCTAAAACAGTTCACACCACATCCTATCAGTGATCTCTACAACTGGGAAGTCAGTAGCGTCTTTGTCTCTTTTTTGGGCCATACCATGTGACTGGCAGGATCTTAACTCCCTGAGCAGGGACTGAACCCATGTCCCCTGCAGCAGAAGCATGGAGCCTTAACTCAGGCAGGAGATCAATGAGTTCCAGGTTAGATATTTACAACTAGCCTCCTGTTTGCATTTCATGGGATATGAAGAAGTGGGCTTTAGTCTGGATTCTTAGAAGTGTTAGCATTTCCTGAGACGAGAGACAGGTGAGCTCCAGTTCAGGCACTTAGCATCAACCGCCTTTTGCTCTCAGGAATAGAAGTAACAATAGAAACAAAGTTAAGAGCCAATCTTTGTCTCTTGTAAACACCTTAAGGTTCTTGGCAATTGTCAAGATAATAATCAAGGCAAGGACAAAGACGGGAAAAACCCTGTTTGAGTAAAGGATTAAGGGGTCTCCACACTCCCAACCCTCCACTTTGGGGAACAAGTGAGCCACTCCATGTGTGCAGAAAGGCTCCTTGTGGGTCAAAAGTCAGGAGATAACAGGAGGCCATAATGAGTCTTGCTCCTCCCAGAAGCCTTCACTTGAGATCCATCCTGGCGGAGGGGGTGCATGCGCACCCAGGGGAGGGCCCCAGGGTAGGTTAGGTGTAGAAAAGGAAAGCAGATAATTGGCTAAAGATAAAGACACACCCTGAAGAATTCACTTATATAAATGACTTAACAGTCTCTTTGCTGCTCTCCTCTTCACTAAAGCAGACACCCACACCCTTTCTCTCTGGTTGTGTGTCTCTGCCTTGCATCTGTCTTAACTAAACTGTTTTCTGTGTGCTCTCCCACTTGTTGTTGTGCTGTGTCTCTAACAATAAACTTTGTACTTGCATTCAAAGTTTTTGCCTTCATGACAAATGTCTTTTTCACTGGGAGCAAAGATCCAGGGGAAAATTGCTTCTAGAGTGTAGCCTTTGCTGGCAGATGGCTAGGATTCCTGGTTCTCATCCAGGCTACCCAGGTTCAAGACCTGGGCAAGAAATTAAGATCTCACTTCCTGCTATCACTCACTGCTGCCTCGTCGAATTCATAACCACTGGACCTAGGTCTCCTTTTAAATGCCTTTCAAACCACTGAGGCTTGGAGACATTAAACTGCCAGCCAATATCCTGTACTTTCCATCTGAGAGATAAACTTGAACTTCATGCTCTCAGGCTGGGGAATGATCAAGCATCATCCAGGTGAGCTTGATTCTTATCAGGTTGAAGGATATTGAGGTCACCGATTATAAAAGGAGCAGATGGATGCTGGTCAGTCTCAGGAGAGCAAGCTACCATGGCATCGCAGTTGGGGCTCTTTCTGATTTGGGCTGGCGTGTCTGTGTTTCTACAACTGGACCCTGTGAATGGAGGTGAGAGAGGGGAGATGGGCTAGAATTGGTGGGAGAGAGCCTGCCCCAGACGTGGATTGATGTGTAAAAGTCATGATGATAATAATAATAGTGGTTACAAATATGTCTTCCATTTCTTGAGTATATCCCAAGGGCAAGATGCTATGAAGGGTTTCACATTTTATTAATTTTCCACCAGCTCCATGACACTGAAACCCAGGTGAGTTTTGCAGTAAAGCCAAAGGCCTTTTTGGGAGCTGCCTCATTCCTGAATCTCTACTGCACTGTCCTAAACATGGGCAACCTACGCCAGGGTTGGTTTTCTTGTCCAAATGAAGAGTATTTCTATTTTTATAGAGCTAACTGTTTGAAATACTGCGTTGGCCAAAAAGTCCATTCAGACTTTTTCTGTAATGTCATGGGAAACAAGGACAGTGTGGTCTCCAGGCAGGTCCTATGCCTTGTCTGCTACAACCGTGTCTGTGCCTCGTAGCTGAATCCATGTGGGTCCATAGGGAAGCAGTGAGAACGGGTCAGTCTCTCCCTCACCTGTTCTCTTAGCCTTCTAGTCAGCAAGTTTATCTGTTCAGGGTGAACAAGGACTTCAAAATATACAAGAAGATAAAAGTTAGACATGCAGGGCAGGTCCCACTACAGATAATATTCTGGTTGTGGCCCTGCTTCGTTCTTTTCTGGTTGTTGTTATTCTTCTGTTATCATGGTTTGGGTTTTTTACTTTTAATTGAAGGATAATTGCTTTACAGTGCTTTTTTGGTTTCTGTCATTCAACATCTCCAGTCAGCCATCAGATCAGATCAGATCAGTCGCCCAGTCGTGTCCGACTCTTTGCGACCCCATGAATCGCAGCACGCCAGGCCTCCCTGTCCATCACCAATTCCTGGAATTTACTCAAACTCTTGTCCATTGAGTCGGTGATGCTATCCAGCCATCTCATCCTCTGTCGTCCCCTTCTCCTCCTGCCCCCAATCCCTCCCAGCATCAGAGTCTTTTCCAATGAGTCAACTCTTCGCATGAGGTGGCCAAAATACTGGAGTTTCAGCTTTAGCATCATTCCTTCCAAAGAAATCCCAGGGCTGATCTCCTTCAGAATGGACTGGTTGGATCTCCTTGCAGTCCAAGGGACTCTCAAGAGTCTTCTCCAACACCACAGTTCAAAAGCATCAATTCTTCAGCTCTCAGCCTTCTTCACAGTCCAGCTCTCACATCCATACATGACCACAGGAAAGACCATAGCCTTGACTAGGCGAACCTTTGTTGGCAAAGTAATGTCTCTGCTTTTGAATATGCGATCTAGGTTGGTCATAACTTTCCTTTCAAGGAGTAAGTGTCTTTTAATTTCATGGCTGCAGTCACCATCTGCAGTGATTTTGGAGCCCAGAAAAATAAAGTTTGACACTGTTTCCACTGTTTCCCCATCTATTTCCCATGTAGTGATGGGACTGGATGCCATGATCTTCATTTTCTGAATGTTGAGCTTTAAACCAACTTTTTCACTCTCCACTTTCACCTTCATCAAGAGGCTTTTTAGTTCCTCTTCACTTTCTGCCATAAGGGTAGCGTCATCTACATATCTGAGGTTATTGATATTTCTCCCAGCAATCTTGATTCCAACTTGTTTCTTCCATTCCAGCGTTTCTCATGATGTACTCTGCATATAAGTTAAATAAGCAGGGTGACAATATACAGCCTTGATGCACTCCTTTTCCTATTTGGAACCAGTCTGTTGGTCCATGTCCAGTTCTAACTGTTGTTTCCTGACCTGCATATAAATTTCTCAAGAGGCAGGTCAGGTGATCTGGTATTCCCATCTCTTTCAGAATTTTCCACAGTTTATTGTGATCCACACAGTCAAAGGCTTTGGCATAGTCAATAAAGCAGAAATAGATGCTTTTCTGGAACTCTCTTGCTTTTTCCATGATCCAGTGGATGTTGGCAATTTGATCTCTGGTTCCTGTGCCTTTTCTAAAACCAGCTTGAACATTAGGAAGTTCACGGTTCACATACTGCTGAAGCCTGGCTTGGAGAATTTTAAGCATTACTTTACTAGTGTGTGGGATGAGTGCAATTGTTCAGTAGTTTGAGCATTCTTTGGCATTGCCTTTCTTTGGGATTGGAATGAAGTGACATTTTCCAGTCCTGTGGCCACTGCTGAGTTTTCCAAATTTGCTGGCATATTGAGTGCAACATTTTCACAGCATCATCTTTCAGGATTTGGAATAGCTCCACTGGAATTCCATCACCTCCACTAGTTTTGTTCATAGTGATGCTTTCTAAGGCCCACTTGACTTCACATTCCAGGATGTCTGACTCTAGGTCAGTGATCACACCATCGTGATTATCTGGATCGTGGAGCTCTTTTTTGTACAGTTCTTCTGTGTATTCTTGCCATCTCTTCTTAATATCTTCTGCTTCTGTTAGGTCCATACCATTTCTGTCCTTTATCGAGCCCATCTTTGCATGAAATGTTCCCTTGGTAACTCTGATTTTCTTGAAGAGATCCCTAGTCTTTCCCATCTGTTGTTTTCCTGTATTTCTTTGCATTGATCACTGAAGAAGGCTTTCTTATCTCTTCTTGCTATTCTTTGGAACTCTGCATTCAGATGCTTATATCTTTCCTTTTCTCTTTTGCTTTTCACTTCTCTTCTTTTCACAGCTATTTGTAAGGCCTCCCCAGACAACCATTTTGCTTTTCTGCATTTCTTTTCCACGGGGATGGTCTTGATCCCTGTCTCCCAGGTGCATATATATATATATAAGACATATACGTGTGTGTGTGTGTTTGGTTGCTCAGTCATGTCCAACTCTTTGTGACCCCATGGACAGTAGCCCACCAGGCTCCTCTGTCCATGGGAATTCTCCAGGCAAGAATACTGGAGTGGGTTACCTGGCCCTCTTCCAGGGGATCTTCCCAACCCAGGAATTGATCCCAGGTCTCCTGCATTGCAGGCAGATTCTTTACCATCTTAGCCAGGAGGGAAGCCCATATATGTGTGTGTGTGTACATATATACATATATATTTATATATGCATATAGGCATCCATTGGGGTTAGTGGTAAAGGAATCCGATTGCCTATGCAGGAGGTCCAGGAGACACTGGTTCAATCCCTGGGTTGAGAAGATCCCCTGGAAGAGGAGATGGCAACCCACTCCAGTATTCTTGCCTGGAGACTCCCATGGGTTTAGGAGTCTGGCGGGCTACAGACCATGGCATTGCAAAGGGTTGGATGCGACTCAGCACGCGCACACACACTTACATATGTGTGTATATATATATATATATCCCTTCCCTCTTGAGCCTCCCTCCCACCCCACCCACCATCCTATCCCTTCCGGTTGACAGCAGAGTGCTGGGCGGGGCTCCCTGCGTTGTATAGCAGCTCCCCACTGGCTATCTATTTTACACACGGTGGTGTACATATGTCCACGCTACTCTCTCAATTTGTCCCACCAAACCCTGACCCTGCTTCGTTCCTGCTCCTCCTCCAGCAGTTTCCTTTTCTCCTGATTTTCTTCCAGATCAGGACGAAGGTGTTTCTACTGACAAGTCTGCTGAATTACACGAAGGTAGTGTTCCTGGTGCAGATACCCAAGACAGTCAACAAGGAGAGAAAATGACAACAAAAGAACAGTCCAGGGCAACAAACTAACGTGTGTGGCAGGGTAACCGTGACGGGGATTCTCCAAAGATACATCACAAGCAGGAGCTAATGTCACCCTCAGTCACACACATACCCCCAGGGGCATCCAAACCAGCATCGGGGGTGAACATCTTGTAGATGGTGGGATTGGACTCTGAACATAGGGTCCAGGCTTCAGAGCTGGTGTCAGATGCTAAAGTAGAAACTCCCGCAAATTCATATCAGTACACAAAACCTCCCAATTTATATCTTTTTAACATGTAGGCTAGTCACTCTTTACAGCTTCCCAGGTGGTGCTAGTGGTAAAGAACTTGCCTTCCAGGGCAGGAGACTTAAGAGACGCAGGTTCGATCCTTGGGTGGGGAAGATCCCCTGGAGAGGGAAACGGCGACCCACTCCAGTATTCTTGCTTGGGAAATCCCATGGACAGAGGAGCCTGGCTGGTTACAGTCCATAGGGTCTCAAAGAGTCGGACACAATAGCAATCACTCTTTATACCACGTTCTCTGTATCTACAGACAGACACGACTGAGCTACTAAGCACAGAACAGCACATAGTCAGGCTTATATTTCTAAATAAAATTTTCTTCACTGTCAAAAAATAAATAAATAAAGTAGAAACTGTCCAAAGTTAGAGAAGCCTTCCTCGTCCCTGAAGGAGGGACCACGCCACATTGACCTTGGCATCCCCGATGCTTAGGAGGGGCTCTGTACACAGCAGGTTTGGGGCTGATGGGCAGGCTTGGATGGAGATTTTGCCAGAGTTACCACAGACATCATGAAACCCTAACAGCCAAAGAAGCGAACAATGTCTTTCTTCTTTCAGATGAAGAATGCGTTTTCCCATTTACCTATGAAAACATGAAGCATTTTGACTGTACATTCCATGGTTCCCTATTCCCGTGGTGTTCCCTCGATGCAGACTATGCAGGAAGATGGAAATACTGTGCTCAGAGAGGTAAGTGTGCAGCCTGTCCTCGTGCAAGAAGCACCTGGCTTACCAGATGAAGGGGGAAGGTCCAAATTGCCTCCTAGAGGGAAGCCTTGGACACGAGCATGAGCAAGCCCTGGGAGTTGGTGATGGACAGGCAAGCCTGGCATGCGGCTGTCCAAGGGGTCGCAAAGAGTCAGACACAACTGCGTGACTGCACTGAACTGAACTGAGAGGGTAGTCTCAGGCGTCTCCTGATCCAGCCTGCTGTGTTCCATTCATGTCCCTCTCTCTCTCTCTCTCCTTTTTTTTTGGTGGCTCTGGGTCTGTGTTGCTATGCCCAGTTCCTCTCTAGTTGTGGTGAGTGGAGTCTACTCTCCATTGCTGTGTGGGGTTCTCATTGCGGTGGCTTCTCTTGTTGGGGAGCACAGGTTTCTAGGAGTACAAGCTTCGGTAGTTGCAGGGTGTCAGCCCAGTTGAGGTGCCTGGGCTTAACAGCTCCTCTGCCTGCTGGATCTTTCAGACCAGGGTTTGAACCCATGGCCCTTGCATTGCAAGGCATTCTCTACCATGCACCACCAGAGAAGCCCCCTTTTCTCTTGATATGATTAAAAATAACCCTCCTGCAATTAATGTTTCACCCATTGCTTCTGTTTTTCAGACTATGCTAAATGTGTCTTCCCCTTTATCTATGGAGGCAAGAAATATGAGACTTGCACAAAAACTGGGAGTATTTGGGTGTCTTGGTGCTCACTCTCTCCAAACTATGACGAGGATAGAGCTTGGAAGTATTGCTAGCCATAAAAAGAGGTAAGAGTGTCTGGGGAGGGTGGGAAGAGACAGGGGTGAGCAGGGAAGAGACAGAGCTGGATAAAGAGGTGGAGTCAGATGCCCAATGAGGAGAGAGGAAGCAGGTGGAGGGAGGGGATGAGGGAGAAAGACGCAGGAGGAAGAGTGAGGAGCAGAGTTTCACGAGGAGAAACATGCAGAGAGGATGAAGAGGAGAAAGGGGACAAAAGATGGAAACAGAGAGAGAGACAAAGGCAAACTGCAAACAATGGAGAGAGGAGAGTCCCAGAGGGAAGGAGAAAGAGAGTTTGCAGGATGACAAACGGAAGGAGGAGGGTCTAGGGAGGATCAGTGCCAAGATGAGGTGGAAGAAAAGGTGAGAGAGGAGCAGAGACAGGACAACAGAGTCTTGGGAGCACGTTCGAGATAGCAGAATCGAGACAGGAAGAGCAGAGAGCAAAGGAGAAACAGATCTTTGCTCTCCGTGGGACTGACTGAGAAGCAAAATAGACTCGTTAACATTGACCCCAAAACTATGTTCAGTACTGTCCACTGCATCCACCCTTGGCCACAGATGCAATCCAGCCTCTGAAACCTCAGTGAAGAAAATCAAGAACTCTCAAGCATGAAGGTGATGCTCTGAAAGACAGAGATGAAATCCTTTCTCAGCATCTGCACCATGTTCCCCCTGGGCATAGGTCCAATCAATAAACCACTTTCTCAGCAGGTGTGGTCTTTCTTTTTTTCACCCACAAAGAAACCTGATTGGGAGGGTCTCAACATGCTCAGGTTAACCAGGCAGGATCTTCTTGTTTTCCTTTCCCTTCCTTGGGGTCCCGATGGAAAATCAATACACATCACAATTGTCCCTCCTGGGGGCTTGATTGACAGGTGAAGACCTGGTGGTAAGATCTGAGATGGGGGGAGGAAGGTCCCAGAAGGTATGGAGGGTTGCTCCTTGTCATAAAAGATTTGTCTTTTCCCAACTTAGCTGAAATGTTATTCCTTTTTGGACCTGTTCTCTGACTCCATAGGACAAGCAGTCTGGATCATGTCTTTCCAGTTCATCCTTTTTTTCCTTAAAATTAAACTGCCCACCTTCCACAGTGGGGCTGTAATTTGGAGAAGGGCCAGGATGGACTGTGTTTTCCCTGACCTCAGTACTAGTACAGAATCTGACACATCCTTGGTATTTATCAACAGGACCACTCTCCTTTTTAAAACAAACAGGAATTTTAGACAAACATTTCCGTCACTAACTGGGCCTGATTGAAAGAAGGTTAAATTTACGTGTGTTAGAAATAATGAAGGGCCTGAAAGGTCCTGATCACTAAATTTTATTGTGGTTAAAAACACCCAGTGCCTAAGGAATCCATGAGACCTAGTGACGGACTTCCGTCCACCATCCAGGGAAGAGGTACTGCTGCTAAGTCGCTTCAGTCGTGTCCGACTCTGTGCGACCCCATAGACGGAAGCTCACCAGGCTCCCCTGTCCCTGGGATTCTCCAGGCAAGAACACTGGAGTGGGTTGCCATTTCCTTCTCCAATGCAGGAAAGTGAAAGTGAAGTCGCTCAGTCGTGTCCGACTCTTAGCGACCCCATGAACTGGAGCCTACCAGGCTCCTCCGTCCATGGGATTTTCCAGGCAAAAGTACTGGGGTGGGGTGCCATTGCCTTGCCCGATGACAGACTTCCGTCCACCATCCAGGGAAGAGGTACACAGGTGTTTAATCACTGTGCAGGAAGGCTGTGTTGATAGAATATTTGTCCTCTGTGATTTAAGACCAGAGACGCAGAGCCTCACTTGAAACCAGGACATAAAATAAATAATTTTAAACTTAAAACATAAAAAGTATTTTAATTAAAAAGACTTCAATTAAAAACAAATAAAAGGAAACCAGGGGCTTCCCTGGTGGCTCAGTGGTAAAGAACCTGCCGGCCAATACAGGAGACACTTGTTCCATCTCTGGTGTAGGAAGATACCACACCCTACAGAGCAGCTAAGCCCGAGGGTCACAAATATTGAGCCTGAGCTCTCGAGCCCCAGGGCTGCGACTCCTGAGCCCACACACTGCAACTACCGAAGCCCATGGGGCCCAGAGCCCGTACTCTGCAACAAGAAAAACCACAGCAATGAGAAAGAAGCCTGGGCACCGCAACGAGAGAGCAGCTCCTGCTTGCCACAACTAGAGAAAAGTCGACACAGCAAGAAAGACCCAGCGCAGCCAAAATCAACCAATAGATATTAAAAATTCAGAGAAGGAAACTGGGATGTTGTAAGAGCAATGCAGTTAGTGGGAATCAGAAGATCTACCCTTCTGGTCCCAGAGAAACGGCAAACAAGCCTCCTTTTTTGACTCTCCAAGTAGATTTTAAGGAAATATTGCTCTTGGGGAATGTCCACTCTCATACCCTTCACACACTTGTTCATGGCACTGAATTTACACAAGTGAAAAAGGGCCCAATTATACACACACATAGCATATACACAAACATGCACATACATACACGTGCATTCCTAGCTGAGGAGTAACGAAAAGTCTACAGCATTGGCAGAAAAAAAAAAAAAGATTTAAAACCAATCTCTAAGGGAATTTCCTGCCAATCCAGTGGTTAGGATTAGGTGCTTTCACTGCCAGGGCTGGGTTCAATCCCTGGTGGGGAAACTAAGATGTTACATGCTGTGTGGTGCAGCCAAGACATAAATAAAAAAAATTAAAATAAAACCCATCTTGACACTTTTACCAAAAACAAACCAAAAATTCAGCACATCTCAGATGTGTCTGAAATATTAGGTATCACCAGCTATGACAAGGAAAAGTAGAGAATAAGTTATAGGAAAAAAATGAACCTTATTATTAGTCTTTATTTTTTAGATCAAGGAACTCTATCTAATTGAAAGTCCGGAATTAATCCACATTTGCAGCTGATCTTCAATAACCTATCAAGATAGTTCAATGTGGGACTTCCCTGGCATTCCAGTGGTTAAGACTCCACACTTCTAACGCAGGGGGTGGGAGTTCAATCCCTGGTCAAGGAACTAAGATCCCACATGCTTCCAGGCACAGCCAAGGAAAAAAAGGTAGTTCAACATGGCAGGAATAATATTATAATCTTTGCAACAAGTGGTGCTGAGACAAGCATATTTGTATGCAAAATAAGTAAGCTGGATACCTTCTTCACACCATGCACAAAAGTTAAGCCAAAATGAGCCATAGACTTCATTTTTAAAGGTGAAACTATAAAATTCTTAGAAAATGTAAGAGTAAACCTTTAAGACCTTTGGTTAAGAAATGAGTTCTTATATATAACAGTAAAAGGATGAATGACAAAAGAAAATGTTTGTAAATTGGACTTCATGAAATTAAATTATTTATGCTTTAGTTTTCATAAAAATGAAAAGGAAACTGCCAGAACGGGAGAAAAGTATTTGCAGGTCAGGTGTCCCATAAGGAACTTGTACTAGAACATGTAGAGAACACTTACACCTCAACAGTAAAGTGAAAAATAACCCAATTTAAAGCTGAGAGACTGATGCTCCCCTGGTGGCTCAGCTGGTAAAGAACCCGCCTGCAATGCAGGAGACCTGGGTTCGATCCCTGGGTCGGGAAGATCCCCTGGAGAAGGGCATGGCAACCCACTTCAGCATTCTTGCCTGGAGAATCCCATGGACACATGCTACAGTCCATGGGATCCCAAAGAGTAGGACACGACTGGGTGACTGACTCTTTCTTTCTTTTCTTTCTAAGAGATTGACTAGATACTTCACCAAAGAATACGTTCAAATGGCCAATAGGCACGTGAAAAAATGTTCAGTATCATTGCTATGCTATGCTAAGTCGCTTCAGTCGTGTCCAACTCTGTGTGACCCCATAGACGGCAGCCACCAGGCTCCCCCGTGCCTGGGATTCTCCAGGCAAGAACACTGGAGTGGGTTGCCATTTCCTTCTCCAATGCATGAAAGTGAAAAGTGAAAGTGAAGTCGCTCAGTCATATTCAACTCTTAGCGACCCCATGGACTGCAGCCTACCAGGCTCCTCCATCCACGGGATTTTCCAGGCAAGAGCACTGGAGTGGGGCGCCATTGCCTTAGACATAAAGAAAATCTCAGCGATATGCCTCTTCATTCTAACAGGAAGGCCGACAATGGATACTTGCAGCCCACTGTTCACAGCAGCATTATTTACAGTGGCCAAGGTACAGAAGTGACTTAAATGTCCATCAGATGAGTGGATAAAAAAGATGTGGGATGTATATACAATAGAATAGTACTCAGACATTTTAATGAAGTGTTGTTGTTTGCAGCAACATGGTTGGACTTGGAGGGTATTATGGTAAGTTCCTTGGGTGCTTGTACTGGGTCCCATAGTCTGGCCTATTATCCAGTCAGCAGGAGAGGTGGACAATGAGTTCTTCCTTTTACCGATTGAATGTTCTTGATACTAATCAGAAAGTCCCAGACATCTCCCAGGGACTCATCTATATGCATATTACCCCCCTGCATCAACTTCATGAATTTTCAAGACTGGATAGTTCCATCAAACCAAAAGAACCAGGGGACACCTCCGCCTCTATTACTACAAAGCCTGGCTCCTGCAGCCCTTGCTTATTCACTCTGCACCCAAGTGCAAACCCTGGGCGCCCCACGTGATGTGCAATGTCCTCCTCCCCCAGACTGTGAATACATGTGGCTCATACACTGCCATCAATCTCATCTGCGCAGTGTTGGGTGTTGTGTATTTCAAAGTGTTAGTGGCGTCCAACTCTTTGTGACCCCGTGGACTGTAGTCCGCCAGGCTCCTCTGTCCATGGGATTTCCCTGGCAACGAAGCAAGTAGCCATTCCCTTCTTCAGGGCATCTTCCTGACCAAGGGATCGAACCCAGGTCTCCCACATTGCAGGCAGATTCTTTACCTTTGAGTCAACAAGAGAGCCTTAGGTTTCTCCCATTTAGAAAGATAGCTGCCTGGAAGCTGGACAGAAGACAAGGAGGCAAGCTGGGAAGAAACTTCGGTAGTTCAAGCAAGTGACCATGGAAGCTTAAAACAGTGGCTTTCAAACTGTGAGTCACAACCCACAAGTGGGTCTTAAAATGGTTTTTATCAGTCACACTTGCACTTAGGAAAAATAGGCTCAAATGGAAAAGAAAATATTAAAGAGTCTTTTGAAATAGGTGGTGGGGTGGGGTGACGGGGGGAAGCAGCGATCAGCGATCAGAACACAGATCTCCGCTATCTGGAGGGCAAGCAGGCAAACTGCTCCAGAACACAGGCACAGCAGCCTGTTGCGTGGGTGGGGGTGGTGGATGAGTAGCTGCTACTGTGCAATTGAGTGAAACGAACCACAATTTACATCAAGCCTTCCCCTGGAAGTTGTTAAGCCTGTCGACAGACGCTAGTGTGGTGAGAGCATGTGCAGTCGTGTTCACCTCTTGGCGACCCCCTTGGACTGTAGCCCGCCAGGCTCCTCTGTCCACGGGATTCCCCAGAAGAGAATACTGGAGTGAGTTGCCATTTCCTCCTCCAGGGGATCTTCCCGACCCAGGGATTGAAGCCACGTCTCCTGCATTGGCCAGCGGATTCTTTATCACTGAGCCACCTGGGAAGCCAGAGTTACAAAATAGTTATATCAGACAGATTCTGCCGGTGCAGTTGTTGTCGGGTTGGAGAGACAGATTGCTGATGCTTCTCACTCTGTCACGTTCCCACTGTCTGCCAGAGTTATTTAAGTGGCTTAGATCAGCAGTTCTAACTGCCAAGTAAAAGGGAATTCACAAAGCAAAGGGTCATGCTAAACAACAGCACAGGATATGATTGGCAAAACCCAGACTGCAGAAACTCTGAAAGACAGTGACCTGGCTTTGTCAAAAATTAATTTAGTTTGGGACTTCCCTGCTAGTCCAGTGGTTAAGACTCCAAGCTCCCAATGCAGGGGACCCAGGTTCAACCCCTGGTCAGGGAACTAGAACCCACATGCCGCAACTAAGAGTTTGTGTGTCACAACTAAAGATCCTGCGTGTTGCAGCTAAGACCCAGTGCAGCCGCAGCAATAAATATTAATAAATTAAAAAAATAATTTTAATAGGATAAAAGGAGAGAGAGGAAGGAAGCTATAGCTCCAAAAGAGACTTAAACACACAAAATCAAGTGCAGGATGTAAAACTCACTTGGCTTCTGACTTGAAAAACCAGGAAAAATACTTTTATGAAACAGGTAAGGAAATCCATTCCTCGATTGGCTATTTAACCTATATGTATTTTTAATTCTCTTAGACTATGCATTTGGAACTATGCATTTCAACGTGACTTAATGGTTTGTTCCAAGAAAACCTTACCCAGAAGGATGTCTGTAAAATAATACAAAACTCATTATTTACCCTCAGGAAATTCATGCAAACCAGTTTATCTAAGCAAACAGTTTATTCACCTGGGCAAACAGGTCCTTTTTCAGGATAACAATCGCTCATATAGGCAACGAGTTCACTTATTACACAAAAGTTTGCTTATCAAGGCTTGTTGCAAGATTGTCATTTCCTTGTGTTCACCAACCCTAAATTATTGTGCCATAATCTTGGCTTAATCTTAGCTACTTCCTTGCTTAGAAAAACCCATCCCAAATAGCCTTACTTAATTTTCCCTTTTGTGGCACTACTGAGACTCTGGTGGTCTTTGTGAGAACCAACTGTTGTTATTGTATAGTCAACATTATGTATAATAGTATTGATAATATAATAATATTTTATGTTATAATAAATATTTAATAATTTTGTGTGGCATGTTTATTTTTAAAGGGAGGGGAGCTTAACATATCTGGACAAACCTGCTTTCTTGAGTAATCATTAACTTACAGGGGTCTCCCATATTTTTTCTACTTACAGTACCCAAGTGGGATTCACGATTTAATCACCTACTTTTTCCCTTTGTTGTTGCTGTCCAGTGGAAAGGTTGGGTCCGACTCTTTGCGACCCCATCAGTCTCCTGTAGCCCATCAGGTTCCTCTGTCCATGGGATTTCCCAGGCAAGAATACTTGAGTGGGTTACCATTTCCTACTCCAGGGACAATGGAATATTGCTAACTGCTAAGTCACTAAGTCGCTTCAGTCGTATCTGACTCTGTGCAACCCCATAGACGGCAGCCACCAGGTTCCCTGGCCCTGGGATTCTCCAGGCAAGAGTACTAGAGTGGTTTGCATGTATATGTTTGAAATCATCCAAAATAAAAGTTTTTCTAAGTGTGCTCAGACCACATCACTGGAGCTACGCTTGACCTTCCTCTCTTCCTCTCCTAACCTACACCCAGTCGATTAGCATATCTAACCATCAGGTTTCCTCTAGAATCTGACCACTTCTCATGACCTTCACTGCCACTTCCTTGGTCCAATTCACCACTCTTTCGCTCCTTGATTATTGTAGCAATCTCTATGTTGCAACCTTACCCCTTCCCCAATCCCATTCTATTTTCAATACAACAGCCAGAGAGAGAGACCCTTTTAAAAACTAAATCTAATCTTTTTGAGCATGGATTACCCATCTGATTATGCAGCAGGAGGGAGAGAGGGATCCTACAGAGGTCATGGGAGGCTCTTTTGAGTTAAGTCTAGAACTGAGCCTTCAAACATGTATAGGAATTATATAACCAGAGAGGGTGCTTCAGATGGGAAACAGCATGAGCAAAGGTACTGATTTAAAAAAATACATTGTATATTTGGCCATAAACTTTTGCATATCAAGTTTAAAACGTGTTAAATCACCCTTCACCTTTTGCTTCTATAACCAAGCAGGACACTATGGGGCCTTGAGGGGAAGCACGCCCTTTCCCCATGTCTTCTGCTTTAGCTCCTCTCTGAAGTACCTAGATAATAGTATCTGATGCACATTTCCTGAGTTGTGCTACAGAAATAAAAACCCCACCAAATGGAAGATGTTGACTACTTGATGACACTGACCCCAGGTCTACTGGAGTCTGAGGACTGATAATGTTAATCCCTGTGACATGATCCTGTTACCTCACCATCAATCAGAGAATTGTCCGCGAGCTGATTGTGTACCCTGTGACACCCCCACCACCACCACCTGGCCATTAAAAATGCTTTGCTGAAAGGCCTCCAGGGAGTTTGGGGTTTGGGGGAGGGGCACAAGCCACCCATCTCCTTGTTTGGCCCTGCAATAAATCTTTCTCCAATCTCCGGAAAAATAAATAAACAAATAAGTCTAGGGGACTTCCCTTGTGGCACAGTGAATAAGAATCCACCTGCCAAAGCAGGGGACCCAGGTTCAATCCCTGGTCCGGGAAGATTCCACATGCTGTGGGGCAACTAAGCCCGTGGGCCACAACTACTGAGCCTGTGCTCTAGAGCCTGGGAGTCACAATTACTGAGCTCGCTGAGCTTGTGTGCCCAGAGCCTGTACTTCCCAACAAGAGAAGCCACTGCAATAAGAATCACAAGCCCCGAGACAAAGAGTAGGCCCTGCTCGCTGCAACTGGAGAAAGTCCACATGTGCGGCAACGAAGACCCAGTGCAAACAAAAATAAACAAATAAGTCTAAGGAATTCCCTGGTGGTCCAGTGGTTAGGACTCAGCACTTTCACTGCCTGGGTCCAGGTTGGGGGACTAAGATCCTGCAAAACAAGAAGTGCAGCCAAAAAAAAAAAAAGTCTAAACAGAGTCGAGGTCAAAGTTCGTACAGCAGCCTGCAAGGTCCCACACTCTGCGCTATCTTTTTCTCTCTCTGCCCTCCTCTCCTAAGTCACATCTTTTGGGTCCCTCTCTTCCAGCCTCACCAGCCTGCCTTCCATTCTAAGGCACCAGGCACACTCCCACCTCACGACCTTTGCACTTGCTGTTCCTTCTGGTCCACGCCTCCACCTCCACGTCTTCACACAAATGTCCCCTTCTCAAGTAGACCTTCTCTGACCCCCCTAGTTAGAACTGCAGGGACTTCCCTGGTGGTCCAGTGGCTCAGACTCTGCACACTCCCATTGCAAGAGGCCCGAGTTTGATCCCTGTTTGGGGAACTAGATCCCACATGCCACAGCTAAGACTGCTGCTGCTGCTGCTAAGTCGCTTCAGTTGTGTCCGACTCTGTGCAAGCCCATAGATGGCAGCCCACCAGGATCCCCCGTCCCTGGGATTCTCCAGGGAGGAACACTGGAGTGGGTTACCATTTCCTTCTCCAATGCATGAAAGTGAAAAGTGAAAGTGAAGTCACTCAGTCGTGTCCGACTCTTAGCGACCCCATGGACTGCAGCCTACCAGGCTCCTCCGCCCATGGAATTTTCCAGGCAAGAGTACTGGAGTGGGGTGCCATTGCCTTCTCCACTAAGACTAAGCGCAGCCAAATAAAGAAATAAATAAAAGGAATTTGTCTTTCCATGCGGGGCACACAGGTTTGATCCCTGGTCAAGGAACTAAGATCCTACATGCCATGGAGCAAATAAGCCTGAGCACTACAAGTATTATGGAGCAACAAAAGCAACTAACTCAGTCAAATAAATAAATATAAAAAATAAAGTAAATTATTTTTAAAAATAAAATAAAACTGCAACCATCTTCCCAAACCCAGGCACTCCCGTTCCCCACCTGTTTTCTCTCCTTTGTACCCATAGGCATTACACATCATACCTGCTCACAGTATTTAGCATCTCCGTCTTGGGAAAACAACCCCCACACGAGCAGGGATGTCTGTCTATTCCATCCCTGCTGTAGCCCCAGTGACTGGAAGAGTGCCTGGAACGGAGTAGGCGCTCGGGAAATATTTATCCAATGACTTTGGTCACCATCATCCCTCCATAAGGTGTCCTCAGCCACTTCACGATTCCTCCAGGGTTCACATTTATGTGCTAAATCCAGATGGGACACTTAGGAAAGAAAGTCTTGATTTTAAAATATATATATATATCTCCTAAGGGAAGAGAGGCAGCGTCGTAACACTGCAGTCTACAGGTTTGCACCTAAATGGTAAGCCCTGGAGCAGAACTCCGTGAATTCACCTGGAGGGGTGGTGCCCCCTAGCGGTGGGCCCAGGTCTTTGAACAATGGCGTTACCCATAAAGGTTCAAACTAGCAAAGAATATTCAAACTACATTTTGCATGCCAGTATGAGATGGCTGGATGGCATCACTGACTCAATGGACGTGAGTCTGAATGAACTCCTGGAGTTGGTGATGGACAGAGGCCTGGCGTGCTGCGATTCATGGGGTCCCAAAGAGTCAGACACGACTGAGCGCCTGAATTGAACTGAACTGAACTGAAGGTTATGCTCATAATCCTTCAAGATATGGTTCAGCAGTATGCCCAAGAACTTTGAGATGTACCAGCTGGGTTTAGAAAGGCAGAGGAACCAGAGATCAAATTGCCAACATTCTTTGGATCATAGAGAGAAATTCCAAAGAGCATTTACTTCTGTTTCATTGACTATGCTAAAGCTTTTAATTGTGTGGATCATAACAAACTGTGAAAAATTCTTAAATAGATGGGAATACCAGACCACCTTACCTGTCTCCTGAGAAACTTGTATGCAGGTCAAAAAGCAACAGTTAAAACCAGACATGGAACAACAGACCGGTTCAAAATTGGGAAAGAAGTAAGACAAAGCTATATACTGTTACTCCGATTATTTAACTTATATAGAGTACATCAGGGTAAAATGCCGGGCTGAATGAATTTCAGTCTGGAATCAAGATTGCCCAGAGAGATATCACCAACCTCACATATGCAAATGATACCACTCTAATGGCAGAAAGTGAAGAGGAAGTAAAGAGCTGTTTGATAAAAGGGAAAGAAGAGAGTAAAAAAGTTGGCTTAAAACTCAACATTCAAAAAATTAAGATCATGGCATCTGGCCCCATAACTTTATGGCAAATAGAAGAGGAAAAAGCGGAAATAGTAACAGATTTTATTTTCTTGGGCTTTAAAATCACTGCAGATGGTGATTGCAGCCATGAAATTAAAAGACGCTTGTTCCTTGGAAGGAAAGCTATGACCAACCTAGACAGCACTTTAGAAAGCAAGAGACATCACTTTGCCAACAAAGGTCCGTATAGTCAAAGCTATGGTTTTTCCAGTAGTCATGTATGGATGTGAGAGCTGGACCATAAAGAGGGCTGAACGCTGAAGAATCGATGCTTTTGAACTGTGTTAAAGAAGACTCTTGAGGTCCCTTGGATGGCAAGGAGATCAAAACAGTCAATCCTAAAGAAAATCAGTCCCGAATAGTCACTGGAAGGACTGATGCTGAAGCTTCAATACTTTGGCCACCTGATGGGAAGAGCCAACTCAATGGAAAAACAAAAAAACAGATGCTGGGGAAGATTGAAGGCAGGAGGAGAAGAGGGCAGCAGAGGATGAGATGGTTAGATAGCATCACTGACTCAACCGACATGAATTTGAGCAAACTCTGGGAGACAGTGAAGAACAGGGAACCCTGGAGTGCCGCAGTCCATGGGATCGCAAAGAGTTGGACATATCTTAGCAACTGAACAACAACAAATAAATTATCTAGTGCGGTAGCAGATTGGAAAAAAATGTTCATTTTCCTTCCCTAGGAACCCAGGAAATGCAAACTAAAAATAATATATTACCTTGGCAACTTTTGAAACAAGGGAGGAAACTAGTCAGAAATGAGCAAACTTCGTTCAAGACAAAATTTTAAAGCAGTGTTTTGATTTCTTCAGCATGTCTCAAGACCCATGGCTCAAGTTTCTGACTCATTTTAAAAGACAGAAATAGTAGGTGATCTCCCTGGTGGTCCAATGGTTAAGACTCCGAGCTTCCACCGCAGGGGGCCTAGGTTCAGTCCCTGGTCAGGGAACTAAGATCCCACATGCCACATGTCACAGAAAAAAAAAAAAAAAATTACATTGTGGAGTTGAAAAATACTAGTAAGCACTTGGAAAAAAAGTTTGGCAGGACCTACTGAGACTAACGTGTGTTTGCCCTATGACTTTGTAATTCCACATCTGGGTATACATACAAGAAATATGAGTTTATATCCATGCACAAGGATGCTCATGGTAGCTTTATTCATAATAACTAAAGACTGGAAACAACCCAAATATCCCTCAACAATGTGTACATGTGTGCTAAGTCGCTTCAGTTGTGCTCGACTCTGTGACTCTATGGACCCTATGGACAGCCTTCCAGGCTCCTCTGTCCATGGGATTCTCTGGGCAAGAATACTGGAGTGGGTTGCCGTGCTCTCCTCCAGGTTATCTTCCTAACCCAGGGATCGAACCCACATCTCCTGCATTGGCAGGCAAGTTCTTTACCACTAGTGCTACTTGGGAAGCCATCCATCAACAATAGATGGGTAGATAAATGTGGTTACATTCATAAGATGAAGTGCTTCACCAAAATATATATATTTTTGGCTGCACCTCGCAGCGTGGGGATCTTATTTCTTCCACCAGGGATTGAACCTGGGTCCCTGTCAGTGAAAGCAACGAGTCCTAAGCACTGGACCACCAGGGAATTCCTTTCACAGCAACTTAAAAAATAATAGTATAGCTACATGCAATAACGTGGTTGAATCTTACAACATAATGTTGAGTGAAAGAAGTCAGAGACAGAAGACTACATAAGTAAAAAAGAGTGATTCCTTTTATATATCTATCAACTCATGGTTGTAGAACTCAAAAACTCACCCCTGGGTGTTATTGACTGGAAGAAGGCACAAGGAAACCTTCTGGAATGATTACAATGTTCTATATCTGGACCTCGGTGGTGGTGACATGAATGAACATATATATATAGTATATATATATAAAATACTATATATATTGGAGAAGGAAATGGCAACCCACTCCAGTAGTCTTGCCAGAAGAATCCCATGGAGAGAGGAGCCTGGTAGGCTACAGTCCATGGGGTCACAAAGAGTCGGACACGACTGAGTGACTTCACTTTCATATATATATATATAGTATATATATATGAATATATATAGTATATATATGAATATATAGTATATATATGAACATAAATATAGTATATATAAAATACTATATATTATTTAATATATAATACTATATATTATATAATATAATATATAATGTATGTTAATACATTATATTATATAATATATTATATTATATGCAATATATTATAGTATAGTATAATATATATTAATATAATATTAATATGCTAACTATATTATATTATATATAAATGTATTATTGTATTATATATTATACATATGAATTATAATTATAAATATATAATTATATATAAATATATTTTTATATAATTATATATTTATCAGATCAGATCAGTCGCTCAGTTGTGTCCGACTCTTTGCGACCCCATGAACCGCAGCACGCCAGGCCTCCCTGTCCATCACCAGCTCTCGGAGGTCACTCAGACTCACATCCATCGAGTCAGTGATGCCATCCAGCCATCTCATCCTCTGTCGTCCCCTTCTCTTGCCCCCAATCCCTCCCAGCATCAGAGTCTTCTCCAATGAGTCAACTCTTCACATGAGGTGGCCAAAATACTGGAGTTTCAGCTTTAGCATCATTCCTTCCAAAGAAATCCCAGGGTTGATCTCTTTCAGAACGGACTGGTTGGATCTCCTTGCACTCCAAGGGACTCTCAAGAGTCTTCTCCAACACCACAGTTCAAAAAAAAAAAAAGTATATATTTATACATTATTTATATATATAATATATAATATATTACTATTATATTAATATATGATATTATTTTATTATACTTTATATATTATATTGTAACGTATTTGATATTATTTTATGTAATTAATCATAATGTTATATTATGATATATGCTATTAATATATTATATATTAATTTATTATATACTGTATATTATATATAATTATTTTATTTTATTATGTATTATGCCATATATTATAATATAATGCATTTATAACATATTATATAATATATTGCTTATTATATATTATATAATATATTTATTATATATTCATATTTATGTATATATACAAATTATACATTATATATGTATTATATGTTATAATATAACATATAATATATTTACAATACATTATACAATGTATTATTTATTATATATCTATATTTATCATTATATGTAATCTATATAATATAATAAATATATTACATGTTATATCATATTATATGTATAATATATTATGTAATTATTATCTATAAAATAATTATATTAAAATATGATATATAATTCTATAGTTAATATAATATAGCATATTAATATATAATATAACATATTTATATAATATAATATATAACCAGGCTTCCCTGGTGGCTCAGATAGTAAAGAATCTGCCTTCAAGGCAGGAGACCCAGGTTCAATCCCCGGGTCGGGAAGATCCCATGGAGAAGAGAATTGCTACCAATATTCCTGCCTGGATAATTCCATGGACAGAGGAGCCTGGCAGGCTACAGTCTATTTTATATTGGAGAAGGAAATGGCAACCCACTCCAGTGTTCTTGCCTGGAGAATCCCAGGGACGGGGGAGCCTGGTGGGCTGCAGTCCATGGGGTCGCTAAGAGTCGGACACGACTGAGAGACTTCACTTTCACTTTCATGCATTGGAGCGGGAAATGGCAACCCACTCCAGTGTTCTTGCCTGGAGAATCCCAGGGACGGGGGAGCCTGGTGGGCTGCCGTCTCTGCGGTCGCACAGAGTCGGACACGACTGAAGCGACTTAGCAGCAACAGCAAGTATATGTATATGTCGAGCTGTACACTTCAGTTTTGTGCTCTAAGTTATACAATAATTAAAAATGTAAATTTTTTAATGAATAGAACAAACAACTAATACGTTGGTACATTGAAGACATGAAACAGCAGAAGGCAGGACTGGTCCAGTGGAGTGCACGCATGGAGAATTGGGGTCCAGGCTCTCAGATGCCCTGTCTCACCACAAGGTGGCTCTCTCCTCCCTCAAGACTCAAGTCTCTGGGAGGAAAAATCAACTGAAGATGACATTGCTCACTTAGAAATATTCCTGGAGGTGGAGGGTTGTGTGCTCTAGAAAGAAGAGCATAGGCCTAGGGTAGAAACGCTGTGCATCGATGCTGGCCTCATTACAGAGGATTGTAGCCCTTTCAAAACAAGGGACTGAATCCCAGCTTTGTCATTTCCTAGCTGTGTGACCTTGGAAATATTCGTTAACTTCTCTGTGCCCCAGCATCCTCATTTGTACAGTGGAACAATCATAATTTTTAGTGTGGTTGTTGTTGTTCGTTCATGTGAAATGGCTTAGTCTTCATGAAGCTCTGTACATCACCTTGTACAGAAGAAGAGCTCAGGCACTTCCCTGGTGCTCCAGTGGTTAGGACTCTGCCCTTCCACTGCGGGGGGCACAGGTTTGATCTCTGGCCAAAGAACTAAGATCCCATAAGCTGGGCAGTGTGGCCAAAAAAAGAAGAAGAATAGCTCAAAGTCATTATCGGAATAATACTGAGATGAAATCTCAGTAATGAATAGGGGAAGACCTGGCAACCCACTTCTGCAGGGACCAATTGGGTATGGAGAGCCTTGCTAAGCAGGAGATGCCATTTGGGGTTCTGTGTTTTTTTGCCAGAGCCTGATGGCCCACTCACAGCCACCACAGCCAGTGCTGATTCAGATCTGTGACCCAGAGGGTTACACGAGTCTTTCTGTTGGTACCCAAACTGTGTGGCTCGGTGGGGGAGATAGAATGCGTACGCACGTGCTCAACTGCTTCACTCATGTCCAACTCTTTGTGGCCCCATGGACTGCAGCCCACCAGGTTCCTCTGTCCACGGGGTTCTCCAGGCAAGAATACTGGAGTGGGTTGCCATTTCCTACTCCATGGGTTCTTCCAGACCCAGAGATTGAACCCATGTCTTTTTTGTCTCCTGCATTAAGCAGGAGATTCTTCACCACTAGTGCCACCTGGGAAGCCCGGGAGATAGAATATGCCCCCCTAAAATTTCCACGTCCTAATCCCTAGGACCTGTGACTATGTGATCCTTTGTGGCAAAAGGAGATTTGAAGGTGTGATTAAGCATCTTGAGATGGGAAGATTATCCTGACGATTATCAGGAAAGGTCCAGTGTAACTACTTGGGTCTTTATACAAGGGAGGTAAGAGGGTCAGAGTCAGAGGAGACGTGTTGACAGAAGCAGAAATCAGTTATGTGGCTGGGAGCCAAGGAATGCAGGCAGCTTCTGGAAACTGGAAAAGGCAAGGAGTAGATTCTTTCCTAGAACCTCCTTTTTTTTTCTTTTCCTTTTTAAAAATACTTATGTGTTTGGCTGCACCGGGTCTTAGCTGCGGCACGTTCCAGCATGCGAACTCTTAGTTGAATCATGTGGGATCTAGTTCCCTGACCAGAGACTGAACACGGACCCCCTGCAACGGGAGCGTGAAGTCTTAGCCACCGGACCACGAGGGAAGTCTCAAGCCTTTTGAAAGAAGATGGCTTTTGATTTTAGCCCAAGAAGACCTATTTAAGATTTCTGACCTCCAGAACTGTAAGAGAATAAACTTGTGTTTATTCTAAGCCATTAAGATTGTGGTCATCTGTTACAGCAGCGATTGGAAACTAATACACTCAATGTAAGCGATGTCTGGGCAATTTGGTGGTGTTTGTAGCTGTACATCTCAATTTTTCTTATTTAAACAGGAAATACAATCCCCTGGTTCAAAATTCAGTTAAGTGTATACAACTACTTGAGAAAACTGTTTTTTAGTATTCCACTAAATATATATATATATATCCTTTAACCCTGCACTTGCAGCCCTGCCTACATACTGAATAGGAGTGCATAGGTATGTCCACCAAAGGACTCCGACAGGAATGTTCCTGGCAGCAATATTTGCAGTTGCCAAAAATTGGGCATATGGGACTCTCAGAACTCAACCTGGCTCCAGTCTCTGTCTGGAAGCACTTTCTAATCGTTGGGCTGTCCCTGCACATGGGCAGCCTTCCCAGGAGGTTGCTGGGCACAGGCTGAGGGTGCCAGGGTGTGGGCTGATAATGTCCTTCCAGCTCCAAGCTGGGTGAAGTGATAGGAGTGGGAAGAGCCTGGAACACCATCAGTGTTACAAAAGCCCAACACTGAACCCAGGTCCTTTGCCCTGGGCCAGAATAATATCTCTGTGTGGCTGGGACCTCCCCTGTACCTCCCACTGCTTTGAGATAAGGATCAAGAAACTTGAATTCTGATTGATAAAACATAGGGAAGATAATTAATACTCCAAATGCATGGTGTGTGCTGTGTGCTAAGTTGCTTCAGTCCTGTCCGACTCTTTGCGACCCTATGAACTGCAGCCCGCCAGGCTCCTCTGTCCATGGGATTCTCTAGGCAAGAATACTGGTGTGGGTTGCCATGCCCTCCTCCAGGGGATCTTCCTGACCCAGAGATCAAACCCAAGTCTCATGTCTCCTGCATTGGCAGCTGGGTTCTTTACCACTAGGGCCACTTGGAAAGGCCAAATGCATGATACAGCTTCCAACTGTAAAAGACTGGGCTTGGGCTTGCCAGATTAGCTGTAAAAGGATTGCTGTTATTCCAGACTTGATTTTCGCAAAGCCTATGAGCCCTGAGAATAGGGAGGCTACTCCAGATCAAGAGCCAGGAAAAACCCACACCCGCAGTTCCTGTAAGGATGAGAGCTGCAGAGGAGACCAGCCCCTCCATTCTACAGGCTGTGTTGTCGGAGAGATGGGAATGTGCCTGCATCCCGGTCAGGCCTCTGTGCCCAGACAGCTGTCTCCATTCTGCGGGTGACAGCCCAGTGAGCCTCGCTTTAAAAAAAAAAAAAAAAAAAACCAGAGACGTTCTAGAATCATCTGGGTCCAATCATTTTTACAAGCAGCAAAAGTTCTGGGAAACTTACTTGTGGAAACCACGCAATTTTCTTCACTCGTCAAATGGAAGTAATCATATCTGGCTATAGGGAACTGCTGGGATGATTAAGTGGCTTCCACAGGGCACACAGGAAGGAATGCGGGTTTGCAGAACTCAAAGCTTACACAAGAACTAGGAGGAAAGATTTCAAAATGACTCCAAAGATCTTAGGATGCATGAATCCCTCATCTGCACCTTTATTTACAAAGCAAGGCTTCAGTGAGCTGCTGCTGCTGCTAAGTCACTTCAGTCGTGTCCGACTCTGTGTGACCCCATAGACGACAGCCCACCAGGCTCACCCGTCCCTGGGATTCTCCAGGCAAGAACAATGGAGTGGGTTGCCATTTCCTTCTCCAATGCATGAAAGTGAAAAGTGAAAGCGAAGTCGCTCAGTCGTGTCCGACCCCCAGTGACCCCATGGACTGCAGCCTTCCAGGCCCCTCCATCCATGGGATTTTCCAGGCAGAAGTACTGGAGTGGGGTGCCATTGCCTTCTTCTTCATTGAGCTAAAGACAAAAATTCAGAAAAACATAGCCCATGTATAATTGATTGATAAATAGATAGATCTAAATTAATACACTGAGATTAAAAACCTCAAATTAGATAATGCAGGGACCTCCCTGGTGGGCCACTGGCTAAGACTCAGGTTCGATCCCTGGTCAGGGAACTAGATCCCACATGCTGCAACTAAGCGTTCAAATGCCACAAGTAAAAGACTGCTCAGGCTGCAACTAAGACCCAGGGCAGCCGAATAAAAATAAGCAAATAAATAAATATTTTTAGAAAATAGATAATGCAATATGATCAAATAAGGCATTCACTCAACAGCCAGCAAATGTGGATGCCTTCCAAGCTTCCCGCCAGCTCACTCTAGACAGCCACACCCAAATAAGAAACGCAGACACAACAGCTTCTTCCCCCTGCCATTCTCTCTATTTTGTTCCCTTCGCCACATAAACCCTGTCCACCCTGAGCCTGAGAGTTTTCTGCAAAGATCCATGACACAGGAGCTGTCTGGGGTCCTCTCACAGACAAGCTCTGATGTCTCCTGCTGGGGAGCAGAGCCCAAGATCTCCGAGCTGATGATAACTGTTGGTCCCCAATTCCTCACCCCTCCCTGTATTCACGCTCTTTACCATGTAACTTTCTAGTTACATGACTCTGGGTTGGCTGTGTGACCTGCTTTCACCAGCAGAATCAGTTGGAAGTGACAGAGCGCCAATCTCCAGCCTATGTCTTAATTGAGGGGCCCCCACCCATTTCAACCTGCACTTTTGTTGCCATGAGACCAGGCTAGATCAGCCAAGAACTGACACCTCCCCACAACCACCTATCCTACCCCAGACAGACTTGTGGATAAGCACAGCTGAGCCCAGGAAAACCATTCAGCCAAGCTCAGCCTAAATTGCCTTGGTACCACAAACTTGTGAGCTAAATGAATGTTACTGAGGGTCAGGGCTGGTTTGTTACACAGCATGGTTACAGCAGCAGCTAAATGGTATGGGAAATCTGCAGGTCCAAACTAAGTTACAAGACAAAGTCCCAAAGCCAGAGTACTTTCCCAAATGGGTCCTGACCTATTTCCCCAGCCTCCTTGGCCAGGCTCCCTCCCACACAAAGATGCACGGTTTTTCCCAGAACAAGGGGGATTCCCTCAGGCCTTTGGTCTTTGTCCTTTAAAGCTCTGCTCTAATGTCACCTCCTTCAAGAAGACATCTCAGAATCCAGGCAGTGTCCACAGTTGAATTTAGTTGAGTGTTGTCGCTGCATTAGCCAAATATTAAAACAGGAGTACTCTGCAGAGCCAGGGAGCTAATGTTCAGGGGATTTCTCAGGAAAGAATACCAGGGTGGGTTCTTCTGCCTTTCTCCAAGGCTCCTAGTAAGCAGGAACTCCTAAATGGAGGTGCCGGGGGTGTGAACCGGGGGCTACAAGCATGCTAAGCACGCACTCTACCACTGAGCTACACCCACCCTACTCAAGTCAGGGCCAATGTAGATACTAACTTAGCTGACCATGCTCCACCCAGCCACCAGAGGGCGTTCCCAAAACACCAATCTGATTTCTTGGCTTAAAATTCCCACGATGGCTCCGAGTTATTCTTGATTCCTGTCGGTTCAAATCCTGGACCCACCACTTAATTCATTTTGAAACTCTGGACTAGAGACCATCTCTCCAGATCTCTATTTCTCCATGGGGTCGTTCAGTTCAGTTCAGTCGCTCAGTCGTGTCTGACTCTTTGCGACCCCATGACTGCAACATGCAGGCCTCCCTATCCATCACCGACTCCGGACTTTACCCAAACTCACGTCCATTGAGTGCGTGATGCCATCCAAACATCTCATCCTCTGTCATCCCCTTCTCCTCCTGCCTTCAATCTTTCCCAGCATCAGGGTCCTTTCAAATGAGTCAACTCTTTGCATGAGGTGGCCAAAGTATTGGAGTTTCAGCTTCAACATCAGTCCTTCCAATGAACACCCAGGACTGATTTTCTTTAGGATGGACTGGTTGGATCCCCTTGCAGTCCAAGGGACTCTCAAGAGTCTTCTCCAACACCACAGTTCAAAAGCGTCAATTCTTCGGCACTCAGCCTTCTTTACAGTCCAACTCTCACATCCATACATGACTACTGGCAAAACCATAGCCTTGACTAGAAGGACCTTTGTTGACAAAGTAATGTCTCTGCTTTTGAATATGCTATCTAGGTTGGTCATAACTTTCCTTCCAAGGAGTAAGTGTCTTTTAATTTCATGGCTGCAATTACCATCTGCAATGATTTTGGAGCCCCCCTCCCCCCAAAAAGTCAGCTAGTGTTTCCACTGTTTTCCCATCTATTTGCCATGAAGTGATGGGACTGGATGCCACGATGTTAGTTTTCTGAATCTTGAGCTTTAAGCCAACTTTTTCACTCTCCTCTTTCACTTTCATCAGGAGGCTCTTTGGTTCTTCTTTACTTTCTGCTATAAGGGTGGTGTCATCTGCATATCTGAGGTTATTGATATTTTCCCTGGCAATCTTGATTCCAGCTTATGCTTCTTCCAGGCAAGCATTTCTCATGATGTACTCTGTATATAAGTTAAATAAACAGGGTGACAATATACAGCCTTGACATACTCCTTTTCCTACTTGGAACCAGTTTGTTGTTCCATGTCCAATTCTAACTGTTGCTTCCTGACCTGCATACAAATTTCTCAAGAGGCAGGTCAGGTGGTCTGGTATTCCCATCTCTTTCAGAATTTTCCACAGTTTATTGTGATCTACAAAGTCAAAGACTTTGGCACAGTCAATAAAGCAGAAATAGATGTTTTTCCGGAACTCTCTTGCTTTTTCGATGATCCAGCAGATGTTGGCAATTTGATCTCTGGTTCCTCTGCCTTTTCTAAAACCAGCTTGAACATCTGGAAGTTCATGGTTCAAGTATTACTGAAGCCTGGCTTGGAGAATTTTGAGCATTTCTTTACTAGCGTGTGAGATGAGTGCAATCGTGTGGGAGTTTGAGCATTCTTTGGCATTGCCTTTCTTTGGAATTGGAATGAAAAGTGACATTTTCCAGTCCTGTGGCCACTACTGAGTTTTCCAAATTTGCTGACATATTGAGTGCAGCACTTTCACAGCATCATCTTTTAGGATTTGAAATAGCTCAACTGGGATTCCATCACCTCCACTAGCTTTGTTCATAGTGATGCTTCCTAAGGCCCACTTGACTTCACATTCCAGGATGTCTGGCTCTAGGTGACCATCATGATCATCTGGGTTGTGAAGATCTTTTTGTACAGTTCTTCTGTGTACTCTTGCCACCTTTTTCAACAACCCCAATGGGGGTCATTGGGTGAATTAAATAGTGTTTCCTGTAAAGTTGGAACAGTGTCTCTTAGGATGTTCTCAGTATGGCTAACTACTGCATCCTTCAGTCTGGGCAGAAAACCGACATCAAATCCAAAGTGAGTGACTGGCGTGAGTTTAATAAAAAGACTACTTACCACTACTCAGCCACAAAAAAAGAATGGAATATTGCCATTTGCAGCGAAATTAAGAGCCTAGGGATTATCATACTAAGTGAACTAAGACAGAGAAAGACATGTATGATATCATTTATGTGTGGGATCTAATAAAAAATACAAATGAATCTATATACAAAACAGAGTCACAGACATACAAAACAACGTTATAGTTACCAAAGAGGAAAGGGAAGGGGAAGAGGGATAAATCAGAAGAATTAACAGATACAAACTACTATGTGTAAAGCAGATAAGCAATAGGCATTTGCCTATAGCACAGGGAAGTATCGAACTTCTCAGGTGGCTCAGTGGTAAAGAATCTGTCTGCCCAGCAGGCGACATGGGTTCAATTCCTGGGTCAGGAGGATCTCCTAGAGAAGGAAATGGCAACCCACACCAGTATTCTTGCCTGGAGAATCTCATGAACAGAGGAGCCTGGCGGGCTACAGTCCATGGGGTTGCAAAGAGTCAGACACGACTACTAACATAATACTTTAAAGCAACTATGAAGTGAAGAAGGCTGAGCGCCGAAGAATTGATGCTTTTGAACTGTGGTGCTGGAGAAGACTCTTGACAGTCCCTTGGACTGCAAGGAGATCCAACCAGTCCATTCTGAAGGAGATCAGCCCTGGGATTTCTTTGGAAGGAATGATGCTAAAGCTGAAACTCCAGTATTTTGGCCACCTCATGCGAAGAGTTGACTCATTGGAGAAGACTCTGATGCTGGGAGGGATTGGGGGCAGGAGGAGAAGGGGACAACAGAGGATGAGATGGCTGGATGGCATCACTGACTCGATGGATGTGAGTCTGAGTGACCTCCGGGAGTTGGTGATGGACAGGGAGGCCTGGTGTGCTGCAGTTCATGGGGTCGCTAAGAGTCGGACACGACTGAGCGACTGATCTGATCTGATGAAGTGAAGTGAAGTGAAGTCGCTCAGTCATGTCCGACTCTTTGTGACCCCATGGACTGTAGCCTACCAGGTTCCACCATCCATGGAATTTTCCAGGCAAGAATACTGGAGTAGGTTGCTGTTTCCTTCTCTAGGAGATCTTCCCGACCCAGAGATTAAACTCAGGTCTCCCACATGATAGATATTGTAGGCAGACACTTTACCGTCTGAGCCACCAGGGAAGCCCCACAATACCTTAAAGCAACTACACTCCAATTTTTAAAAAAAGACTATTTACAAAGGTGGAGCAGTGAGCAGGGAGATTGCAAGGGTGGTACAGGAGTTAAGGGCAAGAAAGAGGGGAATTTTGATTACCCCCAGGCCTGGAAGAACACAGACGTGTGTGAAGTGGACCCCCAGACAGGAGCTGTGGCCTTGGGTGGAAAGATACAACCAACTGGAGGCAACTCCCACATCAAGCAGGGTGTTGGAGACATAAACACCCCTCCTTTCAATCTCTTGTCAGTGTCCCCATTGGCCAACCCAAACTGGAAGCTAGAGGTCAAGAAAGCCCTTGGTGGGACTTCCTTGGTGGTCCAGTGGCTAAGGCTCCAGGCTCCCAATGCAGAGGGCCCAGGTTCAATCCCTGGTCAGGGAACTAGATCTCACATGCCGCAAGTAAGAGTTGCTGAAACTCAAGATTCCACATGCCACAACAAAGATTGAACATCCCACATGCCACAACTAAGACCTATACAGCCAAATAAATAATATTAAAACAAAAAAAAAAAAAAAGAAAGAAAGAAAGAAAGAAAGGAAGCCCAGGGTAGTCCATAGTGACTAACCTCCCAACATTTATCATAGTGGATCATAAGAGAACAGACAAAAAATATCCAGTATATTATCATCATCATCAATTGTATTCATCTTATTATTAAACTACTTGTCAACTACAAATTGGCACTCACCAAGAGCACATCCAACAACTGAAGCACAAAGGCATTTGCCATCTGCCTCTAGCTGATGACCTGCAACAACCCCTGAGGGAGTTCAGGGTGGAGTGAGGCACTTTGTGCTCCAGGGAATCTGCTGGGACACGTCTTTAGATAGTTGAATGTTTTTAGGAACAGATTTTATGATCTCAATCCTTGCATCTCCTCATATCTAGAGAAGCCCTTCCTGGTGACATCAGATTGTCGTGACTAACAGAAAACTTCTGTAAAACGACTGTTTCATGGCATTGAACTCCCCCTTCCCCAAAACCTTACACGTTGACTTTCCCCACTGCTGCTTTGGAGCGGTCTCTCAGAGCTCTCTGAGACGCTGCCTCCCGGGCTGCAGTCCTCGTTTTGCCCCAAATAAAACTTAACTCACAACTCTCAAGTTGTACATCTTTTTTGAGTCGACATACTCATCATGGTCTAAGAGGGTCTTCAAAGTTTGGCCTCCCACTTTCCACCACATTATCCCCACCTCCCCTACTCCTCTTTGAAACCCAGAAATTTGACCCAGAAAGTGTTCAAGGGAACCCTCTGAAAGATGGTAAGGTTCTGATTCATGATAGGAATCTGGTTAGCACAGATCTACATGCTTGCCGTAAGTCTAAGGGTGCTTAAGATTGTGTATTTAAACTCTATATGAAAAGTAAAATCTAAATAAGTAAAATTAAACAGAAAATAAATATTGAACACTCATTATTTTTACACATAGGATAGCACTGAGAGAGAAGTATACTTTGAAAGGCAAAATAAAAATCAGAGGGAGTAACGGATAGACAGGGAGATGGGAAGGTGAGTGGACAGGTGAGTGGACAAGCAAGTAGCATTAAATGGTAATCGTTGAATCTAGGTGATGAGTGTTCACTATGAAATTATTTCAGATTTTCTCTATGTTTGAAATTTTTCATTAAAAAGATTGGGGAAAATGTAAAAATAAAAGCTGATGATTTCAGCAAAAAAATTTCGATAGACTTGGTTAGAGGATCCAAGAAAACAAGAATTTCTCTGGGACTTTCCACAGAAACCACAGCCACTTCCCTGCAGTATTCAGGAATGAATTATGCCAGCTGTTAAGTGCTGGATCAGAAGAAAGGCTCCCACAGAGAAATGAAGGGAAAATAGCAGAAGAGATATCGCCCCACTTCTCAGAAACCCTGTGACAGAGAGCTCTGTTTAACATCTGAGTTTATTTATTATTTATTGAACAAACTTTCCTTGAAACTCTCCTCTTCACCCAGCCCTGCCCTCAAGGGACTCCAGTGGTGGAGAAAGACTTATTCCTCAGATAGAGATAATCGATAGTGATCAGAACAGTTATGGAGGAAGCCCAGGGGCTGTGGGAGTTCCAAAGGAAGCCTCTGAGCCAGACTGGAGGTCGGAGAGGGCTTCCTGTTGGAGAGGATATCTGAAGTGAGTCTTAAAAGAGGAGTAGGTGTCAGCCAGGTAGAGAGAGAGAGGGCAGGACCCGGGAAAAACATTCTGGGTAGAAGGAATAGCACACAGAAAAACCAGGAAGCGAGCATAAGACGACAATGCTTCCAGTAAACAGAAGTTCAGGACAACTAGAATACAAATGTAAATAAGGGTGGGGGAGAGGTCTAAGAGGCAGGAAGGAGTCTGCATCAAGTAGAAGGGTAGGTATGGCCACAAAAAGCACTTGGCAGTAGAAAAGGGAAGAAATGAGTAGATTTGAGAGATATTCAAGAATCACACAGCAATCTGTAAATCCTGGCCATCTGTCCTAATTTCATAATCTAAAAACTAACCAACCAGGCTTCCCTGGTGCCTCAGTGGTAAAGAATCTGCATGCCAATGCAAGGGACACAGGTCCCATCCCTGACCAGGGAAGACCCCACACGCCACACAGCAACTAAGCCCTTGAGCCACAGCTACTGAGGCCTGGGTGCCCTAAAACCTGTGCTCCACAACAAGAGAAGCCACACAGTGAGAAGCCCACCCACCACAACTACAGAGTAGCCCCCTGTCCTCTGCAACTAGAGAAAAGCCGGAGCAACAAGGAAGATCCAGCATAGCCATAAATAAATAAATAAATAATAATACATTTTTTTTTTTTTTAAAAAAAAGAAACAAACCCCACAAAGCTCCTGAGTGCTGAGATCAGTATCTGCTTGTTTCCCAGCTCACTTTCAATAAATGTTTAAAAGATGAAAAAACCAACCAACCAACAAAAAAACAATAAAAAATAGCCATCAGGTAAAATGGATATATATTAGTCAAAGGGGATGAACTTGTTTTTATAGGATGATTAATTTCTGGGAATCTAGCATACAACATCAGTTCAGTTCAGTTCAGTTGCTCAGTCGTATCTCTGACTCTTTGTGACCCCATGGACTGCAGCACACCAGGCTTCCGCGTCCATCACCAACTCCCAAAGTTTGCTCAAACTCATGTCCATCGAGTCAGTAATGCCATCCAACCATTTCATCCTCTGTTCTCCCCTTCTCCTCCCGCCTTCAATTTTTCTCAGCATCGGGGTCTTTTCCAATGAGTCATTTCTTCGATCAGGTGGCCAAAGTATTGGAGCTTCAGCTTCAGCATCAGTCCTTCCAATGAATATTCAGGACTGATTTCCTTTAGGATAGACTGGTTGGATCTCCTTGTAGTCTAAGGGACTCTCAAGAGTCTTCTCCAACACCATGGTTCAAAAGCATCAATTCTTCCACACTCAGCTTTCTTTATAGTCCAACTCTCACAGCCATACATGACTGCTGGAAAAACCATAGCTTTGACTAGGTGGACCTTTGTTGGCAAAGTAATGTCTCTGCTTTTTAATATACTGTCTAGGTTGGTCATAGCTTTTCTTCCAAGGAGCAAGCGTCTTTTAATTTCATGGCCGCAGTCACCATCTACAGTGATTTTGGAGGCCAAGAAAATAAAGTCTGTCACTGTTTGCATTGTTTTCCCATCTATTTGCCATGAAGTGATGGGACCAGATGCCATGATCTTAGTTTTTTGAATGAACACACAGCATGGTGACTTTAATTAATGCTATGTATTATTTACTTGAAAATTGCTAAAGAGTAGATCACCACACACACACACACACACAGTGTGACTACATGAGGTGGTGGTGTTGTTCAGTTGCTAACTCATGTCTGATTCTTTGCAAACCCATGGACTGCAGCATGCCAGGCTTCACCTCCACCATTAGCCTGATTGTGGTAATTATTTCACAATGTATACGTATATCAAATCATCATTTTGTGCACCATAAGCACATACAATTTTTTTTCAATTGTACCTCAATAAAGCTGTGGAGAAAACCAATCAGTGACTGTCAGAACAAAAAATGGGCTCTGAGAGCTGCTTGAAGTAGCAGCTAATGTTTGAGTGCCCACAGTTTTTCTAAACGAGCACCGTCCAATAGAACTAAAACGGTGAACTTCAAATGTAATTCTACATTTTCTAGTAACTACATTTAAAAAAATCAAAAATAAAAAGGTGAAATAAATCATACTTAAATCCAACACATTCAGAATATTATCACTTTAGAATGTGATCAACATAGAAATTACGAATGACTTACTGTACATTCTTTTATTTTTTTATACTGTGAGGAGAGAGCAAGTTAGCTAAGATAGCGTGTTCTGGCTCTCTGGCCCCACATTTTGTAAATAATGACCGTGTGACAGCTGAGATCATTTGTAGCACTGCACATGCGCATCATGAGGTACTCGCTTGGGATGTGTGAGCTCCACCTAGAAAGGGGCCGCATTTCTGCTGTCTCAGGGCTGTGTTCGTTGGGTCAGCCGTGAGAGGAGCGAATACAGCGAGTCTACTGCTAGGGCTGCTGTACCAGCCAGGAGTGAATAAATACTGCTCCTTGCATTTTCTTCCAGCCTCTTAACTCTCTCCTTGCCTACCCTGGGTTCAGCGAACAGTGCGGACGGTGCGAACAGCGGGACAACTGGCGCTGTGATCAGAATCAGCCATACACATACTAAGTCTTCCAAATGCAGTCCCTACTTTACATTGATAGCGCACCTCTGTTTAGAGCAGCCACATTTAAAGGGCCTGATCTCTAGTGGCTACCCTCTTAGAGCAGGTCTAGACACATTAGCTAATTAGGATATCTTCCATTTTACAGATGAGGAAACTGAGGCACAGAAAGCTAGAAGGGACTTGGCCAAAGTCACACATGGGTGGAGGAGCAGGATTTTGGACCAGGCAGTGGAGCTCCTGCCATGTAGAACTAAGATGGGCCGACACAGGTCACTTATTAGGCCGGGTGAGTAACAGCCCACAGGAGCCCAGTCCTCACTCACCAGAGGTCTCTGCAGAGAGAGAACCCTGATGGCTCTTGAGACTCCTGGAGGGGAAACCCACAGTGGGACCCAAGCCTGAGGGTGAATGTGGGAATGCAGAGATACTGGAAAGGACTGGGTTATCTTGCCCCTTACTTGCCAGAGATTGCCAAAAAATTAAGAAAATCCCCTTGTGCATCTGACTACAAACTGATGGCTGCAAATGCTACCGACTTCTTTTTTTTTTTAAGTATAGTTAATTTACACATTATGTTATATCCATGTGTGCAGCAAAGTGATTCCATTATACACAGCACATATATATTCTTTTTTTCTATTTTTTCCACTAAATTTTAGTACAAGATACTGAATATGGTTCCCTATGCTAGACAGTAAAATTCTTGTTATCTATTTTATGTATAGTAGGGTGCATCTGTTAAGTGATTGTCCCAATTTACCCCTCTCCTGGCTTCGTTGAAGTTTGTTTTCATACATTTGTTTTCTATGTCTGAGTCTGTTTCTGTTACATAGACAATCTCTAGGTTCATCCATATTGCTGCAAATGGCATAGTTCATTCTTTTTTATGGGTGAGTAATATTCCAATATATTCTACATTTGGAAGGAAAGTTATGACCAACCTAGATAGCATATTCAAAAGCAGAGACATGACTTTGCCAACAAAGGTTCGCCTAGTCAAGGCTATGGTCTTTCCTGTGGTCATGTATGGATGTGAGAGCTGGACTGTGAAGAAGACTGAGCACTGAAGAATTGATGCTTTTGAACTGTGGTGTTGGAGAAGACTCTTGAGAGTCCCTTGGACTGCAAGGAGATCCAACCAGTCCATTCTGAAGGAGATCAGCCCTGGGATTTCTTTGGAAGGAATGATGCTAAAGCTGAAACTCCAGTATTTTGGCCACCTCATGTGAAGAATTGACTCATTGGAAAAGACTCTGATGCTGGGAGGGATTGGGGGCAGGAGGAAAAGGGGACGACAGAGGATGAGATGGCTGGATGGCATCACTGACTCGATGGATGTGAGTCTGAGTGACCTCTGGGAGTTGGTGATAGACAGGGAGGCCTGGCGTGCTGTGATTCATGGGGTCGCAAAGAGTCGGACACGACTGAGAGACTGATCTGATCTGATCTGATCTGATTCTACATTTTCTTTATCCATTCACCTGTTAATAGGCACTTAAGTTGCTTCCATGTCTTGGCATTATTGGAAATAATGATGCTATAAACAGTGAGGTGCCAGTGTCTCAAATAAAGTAGAAAGTTATCACCAGATAAAGCAGAAAGTTGGAGTGAGTTCTCTGTGAAGCCCCCGACCAGGGGGTGGAGGTAGTGGGGTGACAAGGCCTCTCACTAAGCCATTCTATACCAGCTCCAGAAAGAGAACTCAACTCCAGTGTCCCTTGTTACGACTCTTCCTTTCCAAGCAGGGAAACTCAGGCTCAGAAAAGCCACAGGAAGGATAGAAAGGATGCATCAGGAAGGATGGGAAAATCTCCACCCACGCCCATTCCGTGGCCACCCAATTTCTTTCTAAGTCAGAACTAGTTATTGCCTTGTGTAAATTTCCTGAGGGGTTTTAGGCATATACAAGGGTTCACACATAGATCTTTTTTTTAACACAATGCGTGCGAGCTCAGTCGTGTCTGAATCTTTGTGACCCCATGGACTGTAGCCCATCAGGCTCCACTGTCCATGGGATTTTCCAGGCAAGAATACTGGAGTGGGTTGCCATTTCTTCCTCCAGGGAATCTTCCTGACCCAGGATCTAACCACAGTCTATTGCGTTAGCAGGTGGGTTGTTTACCACTGCGCCACCTGGGAAACCCATTTAACACCAGGGTGGCACACAGCTCTGCATCTTACTTTAATTTTTAACTTGAGATTATCTTCAAGGTTTCTCCAGACTAATACATAGGATGTGCCTTGTGTTTTGTTTTGTTTTTCCCCTTTAGCCATGGACTCTATTCGAATATTTGCATTATTATTCTATACACAGTTTTAATTTCTTACAAAACTCTATATGTGCCTCATTTTTTTTTTTTTTCAAATGCCCTTAGAGCATCAAATGGTCTGAATGTACCATAATTAACTTAGCCAGCTCCCTCTTAATAAACACTTAGGAGATTCCTAGTTTTTGCCACCTCGAACATTACTGTAATTAATATCACTTGGGCAGACCTCATGCTGGCCATATGATCCATGCCTGTAAGATAAATTCCTATGAGGAAAACTGCCAACCCAAAAGTGATATGCATTTGTCATTTTGAAAAATATTTCTACATTGCCTTCCAAATTCCTCCCTCTGCCACTGGTTGACTGCTCATTTCTCAAAAGGGCTTTTTTTCTATATATATATATATATATATATATTGTTTGAATGTTTTTGGACTTCCCTGGTGGCTCAGACAGTAAAGCGTCTGTCTACAATGTGAGAGACCTGGGTTCGATCCCTGGGTTGGGAAGATTCCCTGGAGAAGGAAATGGCAACCCACTCCAGTACTCTTGCCTTGAAAATCCCATGGACAGAGGAGCTTGGTGCAGGCTTCTAACCATGGGGTCGCAAAGAGTCCGGCACGACTGAGCGACTTCACTTCACTTGAATGTTTTTACAGTGAGAAGGTATTCGTGTATTATTTATGTAACTGAAATTAAATGAGCCCTTCGTTAAAAACACAAACTTGGGAAGAAGAGAAACCAGCAAGACCAGTTCAGGCAGTCTCTCCCTCTGTCCCCTGTCACACCCGCCTCATCCCCAAAAAGCCCTGCCTGATGTTGAAATCCATTTCTCATGCACAAATAGGGACCTCAAAGGTCCAACCTTGGGAAAAATACAGGGATGAGATTACGTCAGGGCTTCTCAGGTGGCTCAGTGGTAAAGAGTCTGCCTGCCAATGCAGGAGACACGGGTTTGAGCCCTTGGTCAGGAACATTCCCTGGAGAAGGAAATGGCTACCCACTCCAGTATTCTTGCCTGGAAAATCCCATGGCCAGAGAAGCCTGGTGGGCTGCAGCCCATGGGGTTTCAAAGAGCAGGACACGACTGCGCACACGCACGGCACACACACACAGGTTGTATCATTCCCCCCCACCACCCCGTTGTTTTTTATGTAACTAGATTCTGCTGCTCTTCATCTTCTTCCTCTTTCACCTCCTTTTCCTTTCTTCTCTGACTTCTGTTACAGTGAGCATCGCACTACAAAGATTTTTAAGATGTGTCCAGTTCAGTAAAAGAACACTTAACTTAAACGGAACCTAGTATTAATAACAAGAAACAGAAAAGGAAAGGAAAGAATAGCTAGGGGCTTTTAAGTAGAAATTGGAAGAGCAAAACAATAATCTATTTATTTTATAAGGAAAGGAAATTTTTAAAAATACTTATTTGTTTAGCTGCTCTGGGTCTTCACTGCAGCATATAGGATCTTTAGTTGGGGCATGCAAGCTCTTAGTTGCAGCCTGTGGGAACTAAGAGTCAGGGATCCCTGACCAGGGATCAAACCCAGGCCCCCTGCATTGGGAATGTGGAGTTCTAGCCACTGGATCACCAGGGAAGGCCCTATTCTATTTTAAACACATCGATCTCTTCCTTTTCTTTCCCTTCCTCAGCACAAACAAGTATTGTCTAGAAGAAGGGTTGGAGTAGCCAGGAATAGGGTGTCAGGGCTCAGATAGAATAGGGAATCCACCCCGGGCACCAGGGGAGCAGGCAGTGGCAGCCGTAAGAGACTGGTTACTTTCAGGAGGATCCAGCAAATAGGTAAATATATCAAGAGCACCAGGAGCCAGTTTTTTCCCTGCCAGAAAAGTGAGCTACAATGATATAAAGGGAGAAACCCAGAATGAGCCCCATAGTGCTGGGTTGGAATTGGACATAGTGTAAACTCATGACTTTATATAGAAAGACAGATGTAGAAATGAATACAGGTCCAATATTATTCAACGATAAAAAAGAAGGAAGTAATGCCATTTTCAGCAACATGGATGGCCCTAGAGATCATCATACTGAGTGAAGCAAGGCAGACAGAGAAAGACAAATATTATATGTTATCATTTATGTGTGAAACCTTAAAAAATGATACAAATGAACTTATTTGCCAAATAGAAATAGACTCACAGACATAGAAAACAAACGTAGGGCTATCAAAGGGGAAAGTGGGGGAGGGGAAGGGATAAATTAGGAGTTTGAGATTAAAATATACACACCATTACATATGGAGTAGATAACTCATAAGGACCTACTGTAAATCACAGGGAACTATATTCAGTATCTTGTAATAACCTATACTAGAAAAGAATGTATGAAAGGATGTATCTTTATATATTTGTTTATATATACAAACACATGTATGTATATATGAATCACTTTGCTGGACACCTGAAACTATCACAACATTGTAAATTAATTGTATTTCAATAAAAATTTTAAAAAAGAAAAGCCTAGGCTTATCATCAAAGATTGAATAAAGAAACCCATACCAGTATGTTTTAAGTTTAAAAAAAATTTTTTTTAAATATAGATGTAAATCTCTGGTTCCTTTGCCTTTTCTAAACCCAGCATGATACCTGGAAGTTCTTGGTTCATGTACTGCTGAAGCCTAGCTTGAAGGATTTTGAGCATAACCTTGCTACATGTGAAATAAGCACAATTGTACAGTCATTTGAACATAATTTGGCATTGCCCTTCTTTGGGACTAGAATGAAAACTGACCTTTTCCAGTCGTGTGGCCACTGCTGAGTTTTCCAAATTTGCTAACATATTGAGTGCAGCACTTTAACAGCATTCTCTTTTAGGATTTTAAATAGCTCAGCTGGAATTCCATCATCCCCACTAGCTTTGTTTGTAGTAATGCTCCCTAGACTTCACACTCCAGGATGTCTGGCTCTAGGTGAGTGACCATACCGTTGTGGTTATCTAGGTCATCAGTGCTTTTTTGTATAGTTCTTTGGGGCTTCCCTGGTGGCTCAGAGGGTAAAGCGTCTGCCTACAATGCTGGAGACCTGGGTTCGATCCCTGAGTCAGGAAGATCCCCTGGAGAAGGCAATGGCAGCCCACTCCAGTACTTCTTGCGGAAAATCACAGAGTCAGACACAACTGAGCGACTTCACTGCACTTTTGTATTCTTTTCACTTCTTCTTAACCTCATCTACTTCTATTAGGTCCTTGCCATTTTTTTTTCCTTTATCATGCCCATTCTTACATGAAATGTTTGCTTGTTATCTCCAATTTTCTTGAGATGTCTAGTCTTTCCCATTCTGTTGCTTTCCTCTATCTCTTTAAATTGTTCATGTAAGAATGCCGACCCTGGATGCAGTAAGAACCAATAGCAATGACCACATGTAACTTCAAACTCTTGGTTTCTAAATGTCACTCTCCGGTGAAACAGATCAGGGCTTCTCGGAATAAAGACTACTTCTAGAACTGGGACAGAGCAGATATAAGGCGAGCCCACATTGCTATGCTGTGTGTGTGTGCTCAGTGGCTCAGTCGTGTCCGACTCTTGCTACCCCATAGACTGTAACCTTCCAGGCTCCTGTGTCCACAGGATTTTCCAGGCAAGAATACTGGAGTGGGTTGTCATTCCCTGTTGTGCCAGGAGGCAAAATAATGTGTAAAGAATGATGGGATACACAAAATAGATAACTAATAAGGACCTACTGTTTAGCACAGGGAACTCTACTCAGTACTCTGTAATGGCCTGCCTATACGGGAAAAGATTCTAAAAAAGTGTGTGTGTGTGTGTGTGTGTGTGTACATAGGCATGTGTAAAGTAAAGTGAAAATCACTCAGTCGTGTCCGACTCTTTGCAACTCCATGGACTATACAGTCCATGGAATTCTCCAGAATACTGGAGTAGGTAGCCTTTCCCTTCTCCAGGGGATCTATAGGTGTACTTTTATTAATATATGTAAATATATACATATAAATGTGTATATATACATGTATGTATGTGTGTGCTCTGTCGCTTCAGTCATGTCTGACTCTTTGGGACCCCACGGACTGTAACTCACCAGGCTCCTCTGTCCATGGGATTTTTCAGGCAAGAACACTGAAGTGGGTTGCCATGCCCTCCTCTAGGGAATCTTCCCAACCGAGGGATCGAACCCGCATCTCCTGCACTGCAGGTGGATTCTTTATCACTGAGCCACCAGGGAAGCCCAATATATATGTACACTCTTAAGTCACTTCAGTAGTGTTTGACTCTGTGCGACCCTGTAGACGGCAGCCCATCAGGCTCCCCCGTCCCTGGGATTCTCCAGGCAAGAACACTGGAGTGGGTCGCCATTTCCTTCTCCAATGCATGAAAGTGAAAAGTCAAAGTGAAGTTGCTCAATCGTGTCCGACTCTTAGCGACCCCATGGACTGCAGCCTACCAGGCTCCTCCATCCATGGGATTTTCCAGGCAAGAGTACTGGAAATGGGGTGGCATTGCCTTCTCCGATATATATGTATATGTATTGGTAAATGTATACACGCATATGTGTATGTATATAAATGACTCATTTTGCTGTACAACTGAAACTAACACAGCAATGTAAATCAACTCTACTCCAATTTTTAAAAAATTGTTTTTAAATCATTTAGCTTCTAAAATGAAAAAAAAAAAAAAAAGAAAACAGGATGAGGGGAACAGGCCAAAATGACCTAGAACCAGCTGGAAAGGGCAGGTCAAATTGGGAACAACTGGAACATCAAAATAAACAGTGACTGTAATAGATTACAGTCCTTTGACGCTATGAGTTTATCCTGATATGACTAAATAAATGAATAAATTGAGAGTTTTGACAACGAACAGGGTATTTACATGACCCCAAAAGACCTTCCCAGAAAACATATTAATCACGAAAAGGAAAAGAATAACTTTACAGTGGAGAAGGCTGAAAGACTCCCCCTTAGCATCAACATCCTGATGGATGTAAGATCCTAACATCACTTCTGTGATCCTCCTGCCAGAAGCGCATGACTAGAATCTGATTAGGAGAAGACATCAGATGAACACAAATTCATGGGCATCCTAGCCAAAATTGGCCTTGTGATGTTCACAAGAGTCACGGAGGTCAAGGAAAGAATGAAAAAAATTTTCCAGACTAGAGGAAGCAAAAGAGACATGACAACAAAATGCAATTCATGAGCCTAGAATGGAATCTCTGCTGTAAACACCATTATTGGGACAATGGGCGACACTTGAATGGAGCATGAAAATTAGTGTTCAGTTGCTCAGTCATGTCTGATGCTTTGTGACCCCATGGACTGTAGCCCACGAGACTCCACTGTCCATGGGATTTTCCAGGCAAGATTACTGGAGTGGGTTGCCATTTCCTTCTCCAGGGGATCTTCCTGACCCAGGAATTGAACCCGAGTCTTACGTCTCCTGCGTTGGAAGGCAGGTTCTTTACTATTGAGCCACTTGGGAAGTCCCAGCATGAAGATTAGATGGTAGTAATTCATCATTGCTAATATGTTTTTATTTCTGAGGTTATACTTTGGTTATGTAAGAGATGATCCTGTGTGTAGGAAATACATTAAATATCTGTAAGCGTTGGAGCATAAGTTTGGCAACTCATGTTCATATGGTTTAGGAAAAAATAATTTCTTTGTACTGTACTTGCAACTTTTCAGCAACTTTGAGATCTTTGCAATTTAAAAATATTAAAGCAGTGCCTTTGAAATTTGTTTGAACACTTCGGGGTAAGAAATGTATTTGACACCAAAAACAGTACAAAACATATTTGTGAAACCAAAATAAACACATCATGAAACAAAGCATAGTCTTGCTCAAAAAGATCATAACACATAAATCAAATATACTTCAATAAAATAAATTTTTTAAAAATATAATAGTGAATGGATTATCATATTAAGTGAAGTAAGCCAGACAAAGACAAACATTATATGATGTCACTTACATGTGGACTCTAAAAACTAATACAGATAAACTCATAAAACAGAAACAGACACACAGACACAGGAAACAAACTCATGGTTACCAAAGGGGAAAGGGGGAGGGATAAATTGGGAGTTTGGGATTAACAGATACACACTGCTGCTGCTACTGCTGCTGCTAAGTCGCTTCAGTCGGGTCCGACTCTGTGTGACCCCATAGATCTACCAGGCTCCCCCGTCCCAGGGATTCTCCAGGCAAGAACACTGTAGTGGGTTGCCATTTCCTGCTCCAAGATACACACTATTATATATAAAATATAAACAACAAGGACCTACTGTATAGCATGGGGAACTATATTCACTATTTTGTAATAACCTATAATGGAAAATAATCTGAAAACAAGAATGTACACCTGAAATGTTATATATCAACTTCAGTTTTTTAAAAAAGGTAATATCAAAAGTGGTTTTATAAATGGTTAACATAACACAGGAAAAAGAAATTCTAAGACACACAGAGAAGAAACAGACTCCAAAAGCACTGGTGGAGACTTACTACATTGATTTCCTGGCCTACAAATTTTGTCCACAAGCATATTATTAATATAAGAGCAAATACATATGTAGGTTGTATCACGCCCTGGGCACTGCTCTAAGTACTTGACAAATACTACTTAATCCTCACAACAATCTTAGGAGGAAGGTAACATTCACTCCCATCTTAAAGGTAATGATACTAAAGCCGAAAAAGGTTAAGTAATGTGCCCAAGGTCACGCAGCCAAGAAAAGGCTGGCTTAGAATTTTAGGCTGCCTTCACAAAAGACCTTGCAAAAGGAATATGATTATCCCTCATTTGACAGATTGGGTAACCAAGGCTCATAGAAACTAAATGGCCAGGCTGATTCTGAAAGCAGAGACTAGTCCTCAAGAACAGACTTGCATAATCAGGGAGAAATGATGTCAATGCTTAGATCCTGAACAGGAACCACTGTTTGCTCATCCAACCCGGTTACAAGAACAAGCCTCCTAATTTCACCAGCACTCCGGCTGTCGGACGAGAGCTTTGCTGTCCACCAAGGTAGTCACAGGCCAAAAGCGGCTGGTTAAATTTAATTCAAATTAAACAAAATTAAAACTTTGATGTCTCTCACTCACCACCTTTAAACATGCACTCATGAGCTCATTGTTAGCACAGTGCACAACATAGGCTACAGACCATTTCCATGGTCACTGGAGGTTCTGTTGGACAGGGTGGAATCTAGAGATTGCCTTGCAAGGGCTTGACAATTGTTTTTTCAAAAGCAGAGACTGGAATATTCTGGATTTTCTTTAATATATGCTACAGCACATCCTATCAGATTTTTCCCCTAACAACCACATTTAAGTGTGTTTTTATTAAAGTCACAGGCTTCTCTGGTGGCTCAGATAGTAAAAAAAATCTGCCTATAATGCAAGAGACCCAGGTTGGATCCCTGGGTCAGGAAGATCCCTTGGAGAAGAAAATGGCAACCCACTCCAGTATTCTTGCCTGGGAAATCCGAGGGACAGAGAAGCCTGGCAGGCTACAGTCCATGGGCTCACTAAGACATGACTGAGCATCTTTTGCTTTCACTTTTTTTCATTCATTGAAGTCACATTGTCAGATTTTTCATATAAACTAACAAGGTAGTAAGTAAACAAAGCGCACAAACTCCAACTCCAACTTGGGTTTCAATCCATAGCCGTGATTGCTGATGGCATTTGTAAACTCCCACCTTATACATTTCTTTTTTGTTTTTGTTTGTTTTTTTCTGGCATGTGGAACTTCCCCAATCAGGGATCAGACCTCCACGCCTTGCAGTGGAAGCTCCAAGTCTTAACTACCACCAAGGAAGTCCCACCTTGTAGATTTCTAATCCAGTGGCTTGAAACCCCAGATCTTGCTTCTGAATGTGGCATTCTGTGCCACATGATGTAAGCATTGCCCTGAAGAATTACAAGTGCAGAACTCAGAAAGCAAAGTGTCTGCAAATGACAGCAACTACCAGTCATTAAATGTTCTACCTACCTAGGGCTGTTACAGACCTAATCGTCATTATTTTCATGCTAACCCTAAGAGGGCTTCCCTGACAGCTCAGTTGGTAAAGAATCTGCCTGCAATGCAAAAGACCCCGGGTTGATTCCTGGGTCGGAAAGATCCACTGGAGAAGGGACAGGCTACCCACTCCACTATTCTTGGGCTTCCCCTGTGGCTCAGCTGTAAAGAATCCACCTGCAGTGAGGGAGACCTGGGTTTGATCCCTGGGTTGGGAAGTCTCCCTGGAGAAGGGAAAGGCTACCCATTCCAGTATTCTGGCCTGCAGAATTCCATGGACTGTAAAGAGTCGGACACGACTGAGCGACTTTCACTTTAACCCCTAGGAAGCACATGTGATGATCTTCATTTTACAAAATGAGCCACAGTGGCTCACAGAGGTAAAGTCACCTGCCCAAATCCACATAGGTAATAAATATAGAATGCAAACTAGATCTCTCCACCTCAGACTCCACACTCATCTTCTTCCTTTACCTAAAGAAAGGTTACCCAGCTTGTGCTAGTGGTAAAGAACCGGCCTGCCAATGCAGGACACCTAGTTTGACCCGTGGGCCAGGAAGATCCCCTGGAAGGGGCATGGAGACCCACTCCAGTACTCTTGCCTGGAGAATTCCATGAACAGAGGATGCTAAGGTCGCACAGAGATGGACACAAATGAAGCGACTTAGCACGCACGTAACCTAAGGCAAACCAAGGAGAGACACGATTCCAGCACAAAAATTATTCTGATTCAGCCCACTGTAAATTCATCATGATATGGATCAAAGCAATTAGGATTACAATAGACTAATAACTAAATTTATGCTGATGATAGACATGTCAGAGGGAGGGTGGAGAGTAGGAAAAAATAACAGGTGTATGGGGGCAGATGAAAAGCCTGCAAAAAAAAAAAAACAATAATAAAGATTAAAGCTAAGAGTGAGGAAAGGAAATGACCAGCTGGCTAAATTTTCCCCCAGTCTGTTGCTGACACACCATCTAACCGGGCCCCAGTGCTCATCAACATTACCTCTGCCATGGGGATTGAAATTATACACCTTTTCCATCTTATCCACTAGGGTCCAGTGCTGCGATGGAAGAAATTTTCACATATTGAGATTCCAGGAACTCATTTTGGCTTATATATGAGCTAACAAACTTTCTCTGTTTTTGGCCTCACTGCTGGACATGTCGGATCTTAGTTCCCCGACCAGGTATCGAACCCAGACCCTCAGCAGTGAAAGCGCAGAGTCCTAACCACTGGACCACCAGGGAATTCCCAAGCTCACTTAAATTTTATGCTAATTAGACCAACAAGTTTTGTGACATATCAGAAGAAGTTCATCTGCTTTAAGCATGAAAGAAAATGCATTTAAAAATTCAGATGGGGTAACTGTGGTTCAGTCATTCAAAATGGAGCTGAGTGGCCACTGTGGATGTGGTTTCAGACACATTCCTGCATCACTTGAGAACTTGCATTTTCTGAACTGTACCGGATTTGAGGATACCACCAGCCATTTTCAAAACAATATCCGCTAGCAGCTGCCAGCTGCAACCTTATGGTCTCAAGAACTCTCGTTGTAACTAAGCAACCCACTTTGGATCCCAGCCAATCCTTGCTTAAACAGCACCCTTACTTCTTGTTAGTTCCAGTCCTGACTCTTGACAAACAATTTATGTAATTTTGTGGTTTTTGCTCTTACAAGCCTCCCTCTTTTTGTAGTCTAGCGAAACACAATTCAAGGGCTTCCTGAATCTGTGTCTCCTGGGCTATTGCTCTGTTTGGCTCAAACAAAAACTTGAAATTTTCTATTCCTATTACAGTTTGTTTATTGCTTAAGTCCACTGACAGCTGTAATAATGGGAAGTTTTATGTCTGAAACTGTTCATACAACGGCCACAGGTGGTTATCTGAGCACTCAAAGAGCACTGAGAAATTGAACTTACATTTTTTATTTAATTTTAATGATTTAAAGTTAAATGTAGGGACAGGACTTCCCTGAATCTGCCTGCCAATTCGTGGGTCACTGGTTCGATCCCTGGTCCAGGAAGATCCCACATGCCTCACCACAACTAAGCCCAAGAGCCACAACTACTGAGCCCGTGCTCTGCGACAGGAGAAGCTGCCGCAATCAGAAGCTGGAACACAGGGGCTAGAGATTAACTCCCGCTCAGCTGCAACTGGAGAAAGCCTACGGGCCACAGTGAAGACCTAGCACAGCCCAAATAAAGTTTTAAAAGAACAGAAAGTGGAAACCAAAAAAGTTAGATATACGTAGCACATGTGGCTAGTGGCTACCGTATTGAACAGCACAGCACTAAACGGCAAGATGCAGAAGTTAGGGCAGGGCTTTCCCATTTGCGTCCCCCAAAACCTAACGTGTGAACTGGTTGTTTAAGGGGCACCGTCTGAGGTCAGACGCCCTGGGTCCAAATCTCTGTTCTGGGAAACTTTGAGGAAACACTTAATCTTGTTTTTACCTCAGTGTTTACATCTGTAACATCAGATCAGATCAGTCGCTCAGTCGTGTCCGACTCTTTGCAACCCCATGAATCGCAGCACACCAGGCCTCCCTGTCCATCACCAACTCCCAGAGGTCACTGAGACTCACATCCATCAAGTCAGTGATACCATCCAGCCATCTCATCCTCTGTCGTCCCCTTCTCCTCCTGCCCCCAATCCCTCCCAGCATCAGAGTCTTTTCCAATGAGTCAACTCTTCGCATGAGGTGGCCAAAATACTGGAGTTTCAGCTTTAGCATCATTCCTTCCAAAGAAATCCCAGGGCTGATCTCCTTCAAAATGGACTGGTTGGATCTCCTTGCAGTCCAAGGGACTCTCAAGAGTCTTCTCCAACACCACAGTTCAAAAGCATCAATTCTTCGGCGCTCAGCCTTCTTCACAGTCCAGCTCTCACATCCATACATGACCACAGGAAAGACCATAGCCTTGACTAGGTGAACCTTTGTTGGCAAAGTGATGTCTCTGCTTTTGAATATGCTATCTAGGTTGGTCATAACTTTCCTTCCGAGGAGTAAGCGTCTTTTAATTTCATGGCTGCAGTCACCATCTGCAGTGATTTTGGAGCCCCCCAAAATAAAGTCTGACACTGTTTCCACTGTTTCTCCATCTATTTCCCATGTAGTGATGGGACCAGATGCCATGATCTTCGTTTTCTGAATGTTGAGCTTTAAGCCAACCTTTTCACTCTCCACTTTCACTTTCATCAAGAGGCTTTTTAGTTCCTCTTCCCTTTCTGCCATAAGGGTAGTGTCATCTGCATATCTGAGGTTATTGATATTTCTCCCAGCAATCTTGATTCCAACTTGTGTTTCTTCCAGTCCAGCGTTTCTCATGATGTACTCTGCATATAAGTTAAATAAACAGGGTGACAATATACAGCCTTGACATACTCCTTTTCCTATTTGGAACCAGTCTGTTGTTCTGTAACATATATATATATAAATGTACCTATATACATATAATGGAGTATTACTCAGCCATAAAAAGAATGAAATAATGCCATTTGCAGCAACATGGATGGACCTAGAAATTATCGTATTAAAGTGAAGTAAGTCAGAGAAAGACAAATATCATATGATATCATATTCTGGCTACTGTAGATAGCCCCAGTGAATATTGGGGTGCATGCATGTATCTTTTTGAATTATGATTTTTTCTGGATATATGCCCAGGAGTGATAGTTCTATTTTTAGTTCTTTAAGGAACCTCTATACTGTTCTCCACAGCGGCTGTACCAATTTAGAGTCCCACCAACAGTGTAGGAGGGTTAAATCCACTACATGTATGTTAAACATACAGGGTTTAAACCTGTATGTTTTTTTCCAACACTACAAGCAAGTAACTCAATTCTGACTATCTACTGAGAGACAGCATCGGATTCCACAGGTTAAAAGATCAGCGGCTACCAACTACAGATGTCAATCACAAGTCCAGGTTGTCACCTGTGCTTCTGACTGATGCTCTATAGCTCAGAGGTTCCCACAACCCTCTCCTTGGTGTTGGTTAATTTGCTCGAGCAACTCAAAGAACTCGGAGAGGGACTTCCCTGGTGGTCCAGTGGTTAGACTCCTCTCTCCCAATGCAGGGAGCCTGCGTTTGATCCCTGGTTGGGGAACAAAGATCCTGCATGCTGTGTTGACAAAATAGAAGAAGTGGGGGGGAAAGATAATGTCTTGAACTGACTAAAATGAAAATACAACATAATCAACTTAAAAAAATTTTAATAAAGAACTCAGAAAGACATTTTACTTACTGGATTACTGGTTTATTACAAAAAGATGTAACTCAGAAACAGCTGGAAGAAGGAGATGCACAAGGCAAGATCCCAGGAGGGGGTGGGGGAGTTCCAGACACACCATCCTCCTAACACCTCCACAGTTCATCGACCCGGAAGCTCTCTGAACCCCATCTTTTGGGGGGTTTGGTGGAGGCTTTTGGGGTTTTGGGTGGAGGCTTCATTACCTAGACACAATTGATTAAATCATTGGCCACTGGTGATTGATTTCAACCTCCAGCCCCTCTCTCTTCCTGGGAGGTGGGGGTTGGGAGGGCCTGAAAATTCCAACCTCTCTAATTACATGGTTGATTCCCCAGGTAACCAGCCCCCATCCTCAGGTGCTTTCCAAAAGTCACCTCATAAGCATAAACTCAGGTGTGGTTGAAAGGGGTTTATTATAAATATCAAGACTCTTTTACCACTCTTATCACTTAGGAATTTCCAAGCGTTTTAGGAGCTCTGCATCAGAAACCAGGATGAAGGCAAATATAGGTTTCTTATTACAAACCACAATATCACAGTATCTATGGTTGAATCTTGCTTGAATTGTCATTATAAAGGTTGTCAAATGGTGACCTTTACAATGATAATTATTCCTTCTACATCATTCTTTAATTCGTAACTCTAGGAATGTGCTTTTGCTCCTTTTATTTTAAATCAGTCTGTAGTCATGAATTCTTGTTCATTTAGTGGAGTATAATCCTTTTTTTGTTACTGTTGTTTACTGGCTAAGTTGTGTCCAACTCTTTTGCAACACCATGGACTGGGACCTGCCAGGCTCCTCTGTCCATGGGATTTCCCAGGCAAGAATACTGGAGTAGATTGCCATTTCCTTCTCCAGGGGAAACTTCCCAACCCAGGAATCAAACTCAAGTCTCCTGCATTGGCAGGTGGATTCTTTACCAACATGCCACCAGGGAAGCCCGATAATCCTTTACTATCTTTATTTAATCTGACGTTCAATTTGTTCCAGATTTGGTCATAAGAAGCCTCTTTAAGATGTCTTCCTGCGTCCTTCTGACATCCCCATCATTTTTTGAGTATTTCCTTACCTCTAGATTGCTTTTTTCCTTAAAGATGGAGAAACTGAGGCACAGGGAAGTTGAATAACTTGCCCAAGTTGTCCTGATGTTAGTTGGCAGAACCAAGATTTGAAAGCAAGCAGTGTGGTTTCAGAATCCAAGCTCTTAACCACTCAACCATATTCTACCTCACAGGGGCAGGAATCGTGATTTTTTCTTGGTAGCTAGTTCCCCGACCAGGGATTGAACCCTGGATGCCAGCAGTGAGAATGTGGTGCCCTAACCACTGGACAGCCAGGGAATTCCCCTTTATATATATATATATATATATATAAAGTGTAGGCTTCCCAGGTGGCTCTATGGTAAAGAATCCGCCTGCCAATGCAGGAGATGCGGGTTTGATCCCTGGGTCAGGAAGATCCCCTGAAGGAAGAAATGGCAACCTGCTCCAGTATTCTTGCTAGAGAAAAAAATCCCATGGACAGAGGAGCTTGGTGGGCTACAGTCCATGGGGTCGCAAAGAGTCAGACACGACTGAGCAACCAAGCACATACACGCACATAGATGTTAAGTATACATGCTTGGATTTATCCTGGGATTCTTTTTTTTAACTGAAGCATAGTTGATTTACAATGTTGTGATAGTTTCAAGTGTGCAGCAATGTGATTAGGATACATACGTATCTATATCTATATTCTTTTTCAGATAAACCATGACTTGTTGTTCAAAGCTATATCCCACTACTCGGCGTGATGCCTTACCCATGGGAAGTATTAAATATAAATATGTTAAACAATGAAAGTGACGAAAGTGAAAGAGGAGAGTGAAAAAGTTGGCTTAAATCTCAACATTCAGAAAATGAAAATCATGGCATCTGGTCCCATCACTTCATGGCAAATAGATGCAGAAACAGTGGAAACAGTGTCAGACTTTATTCTTCTGGGCTCCAAATTCACTGCAGATGGTGATTGCAGCCATGAAACTAAAAGACACTTACTCCTTGGAAGGAAAGTTATGACCAACCTAGATAGCATATTCAAAAGCAGAGACATTACTTTGCCAACAAAGGTCCATCTAGTCAAGGCTATGGTTTTTCCAGTGGTCATGTATGGATGTGAGAGTTGGACTGTGAAGAAAGCTGAGTGCTGAAATATTGATGCTTTGGAACTATAGTATTGGAGAAGACTCTTGAGAGTCCCTTGGACTGCAAGGAGATCCAACCAGTTCATCCTAAAGGAGATCAGTCCTGGGTGTTCATTGGAAGGAATGATGCTAAAGCTGAAATTCCAATACTTTGGCCACCTCATACAAAGAGTTGACTCATTGGAAAGGACCCTGATGCTGGGAGGGATTGGGGGCAGGAGGAGAAGGGGACGACAGAGGATGAGATGGGTGGATGGCATCACCGACTTGATGGACATGAGTTTGGATGAACTCCAGGAGTTGGTGATGGACAGGGAGGCCTGGTGTGCTGTGATTCATGGGGTCGCAAAGAGTCGGACAGGACTGAGCAGACAGGACTAAGCGACTGAACTGGAACTGGATGTTAAACAAGTGAATAGATTGTCTGTCATGGCCCTCAGGTCCTAAAGTTCCTCCCTTTCAACCTTAAATTCCACTCTTCAGCCTTAGAATCACATTTTTGCATATACTCTCAAGTCCCTGACTTAATCGTGTTTGTAAGGCAATCTGCCAATATCCAACTTTCTACCCACTCGGTGCTTATACCAGAGTGATGTAAGTGACCAGAGCTGGTGTCAACCCCAAAAAAAGAATGCAGGAAGCTGCAAAAAAAAAAAAAAAAAAGAGTTTATTGGTGGTTTTACGAATTGCAATTTGGGAGACATGGACCAGATAAAGACAAAAGAGTGTTCTGAGGAAAAGGAAAATGCCGGGGTCCAGCCCCGGCTGATCCAGGGATTTCAAAGCGAGGACGGCATCGGCGGGGGCCAGGACACAATTGCTTAAATAAATATTAATTAAAGATATAAAGAGTAATAGAATGAGGATAGCTCAGTAGAAAAATTCAGTGGAGAAAAGAGGTTGAGTAGCTTGATTTACACAGGAGACCAATAAAACTTCAAGACAAGAAGTTTGCACCACTTACGTAGGCCACAGGCATCCTTCCATTCTCCCGAAGGAGAGGAGACACTGAGGCCTCCCCGGTCGGATCTTAGAAGCCCAGGCATAATTAGTAAGCATAGTAGGTTCCACGCTCCAGATGGAGACTCAACCAGAATTTGAGAGAGAGGGCGACATGGGGAGACCAGTCTTTCGAGGAACTGATCCCAATTCTTTATTTTATATGGTCTACTTTTATACACTGAGATGGTATACAAAAGTATACCACGGGGTATAAGTATCACATGGGGTCAGCAGCCCTGACTTTTAACAAAGTCAGGTGCTTCATACAAATGTATACAGAGGTCTTAGGGGTGTTACATCATCTTCTGGCCAGGGGGCCTGCTGACAATTTATGACCCTCTCCTTGTGACAGCAGTCAGTCAACCAGAACACTTATTTCTCCAGGGGTGATTATTCTTAAAACAGACTCTACCTTCCGAAGGTACCAGATAGAGTTACATTCCTATAGGGTGAGGGTGTAGTGGGTTTTAATCAAGGAAAGAATTTACTTAGCCTAAGGTCTGACGTGATTAATATCAAAAGTTAATACCTATTTCTTCTATATATTCATTAATGTGTGTAAGGGCAGGCGATGCGGAGACTTATTGGCTCAACAAATCAAAAACCCTTCACCAATACAATTTCTAATCAGCCCACTAATAGTTTTCTAACTTCTCTAAAAAACCTGTTTTTAGAAGCACATGTGGCCGGACAAGCCTGTCAGGTGGGCTAGAGAACCTTCAGAGGAGTTTGTAGGTTAAAACACTCCTGTTACGCCCAGGAATTTTTATTAACTGGAGCTCTAAGTTAACTCTTTTTTCAGAGAGAGGTAGTGGGGGACAGCCCCCCGTAAAGTCAGAGGTGTAGGTGAGAGCACAAAGTAGTAAAGTCGGCAGGCTCTGGTTATGGGGGTAGATGCTCGAGGATTTCCAGGGGGACTCCTGAGGCTCGACCTTGCCTTTGCGTATGTTGAGCCTCCTTCCTCATGACCTTTGCCATGGGCAGAGGTCCTCTCGCTGGCTCCTGGGAGGAAAAGTCAGGGGCTCATAAAGACAAAAAGCCGCAAGGTTGTTAAAAGCTGCCGGGCAAGAATTGTGATCGACTCTAACCAGAGTTAGAAGATATTTGTCCTTAGGGAATCACAAGTTATTTTAGGGTAGAAGTCCAACAAGTAGACAGATGGTCACAAGACATTTTAGGGCAGTGTGTGATAAGTATCTTGAATTTCTGGCAGGTGATCTGATCAAGAGATCAGATTCCATCCAGGCTGAGCATGCAGAAGTCACACTTCCTTACTAGCTTCCTGGCTTCATTTCAGAGTCCTCGCTCAGCAATACCAACTCCATTTTATAAAAACTTTTTATTTGTATTGGGGCATAGCCGATGAGCAACCCAGTGACAGTCTCAGATGAACAGCGAAGGGACTCAGCCATACACACATGTGTCCTGTCTCCCCCAACTCCTCTCCCATCCAGGCTGCACAACACAATGAGCAGAGTTCCATCTGCTATACGGTAGGTCCTTCTTGGTTATCCATTTTAAATATAGCAGTCTGCACTGCACTATATTCCAAACTCCCTAACTATCCCTTCTCCCCATCCCTCCCCCGGACAACCATAAGACCAACTCCATTTTTACCTTTCTCTCAAACTAGAAGAAAATCACTTGACCCTGTTGAAAATTCTGACTTTAAATCTGTGATATATACCCTTCAGTGGGCCCTTAATTCTGCCTAGAAATCAGCCTAGACTTTTCTGGTCCCATATACTTGCATGCTCTCCTATTTTATTTCTTCTCCTCCTCCCATTATCCTCTTAGATACCACACTAGTGAAAGGTTACTCAGAATGATTAGGGACTAGGGGTTCCCTGGTGGCTCAGCTGGTAAAGGATCCGCCTGCAATAGGGAGACTTGGGTTCGACCCCTGGGTTGGGAAGATCCCCTGGAGAAGGGAAAGTATTCTGTATTCTGGCCTGGAGAATTCTATAGACTGACTGTATAGTCCATGGAGTTGCAAAGAGACACAACTGAGAGACTTTCACTTTCACTTTCTGGCAGTCTAATGGTTAAGACTCCATCACAGGGAGTGGATAGCCAGTTTTGAAAAAGGTCTGCTAGTTTCTTATTAAACTTAATATACCCCATCCTTTGACACAGCAATTCCATTCAATATTTATGCCAGAGAAATGAAAGCCTGTGTTTGTAAAAACAAATATACAAGAACACTCACACCAGCTTTATAACATAATAGCCCCAAACTGGAAACAGGTGTCCAGCAATAGAAGAATGAATAAACAAACCGTGACGATACCATATTTCACTGAATGAATACAAAAGGATACACAATATATCTTCATTTATACAAAGCTCTAAAGCTTTAGATATTGAGCACTTAAAACGTGGCTAGTAGGAACTGAAATGTAACATAAGCATAAGATACGCATTGGACTCCAAAGACTTAGTACAACCGCCCCCAAAATATCTTATGAATAATGCTTTCACATTGACTATATATTTAAATGATAATGAAAAGTGAAGGCGTTGGTTGCTCAGTCCTGGTCTGACTCTGAGATCTCCATGGACTGTAGCCCGCCAGGCTCCTCTGTCCGTGGGATTTCCCAGGCAATTATATTGGAGTGGGTTGCCATGCCCTTCTCCAGGGAATTTTTCTCAACCTAGGGATTGAACCTGAGTCTCTACGTCTCCTGCATTGGCAAACAAGCTGTTTACCACCAGCGCCACCTGGGAAGCCAGCTGCAGGTAAGCAAGAACATAACAAATACACTTAATATTCACTCTTGTATTTGTTATAGTAGAATTTCTGCTGCTGCTGCAAAGTCGCTTCAGTCATGTCTGACTCTGTGCGATCCCATAGACGGCAGCCCAGACAGGCTCCTCTGTCCCTGGGATTCTCCAGGCAAGAATACTGGAGTGGGTTGCCATTTCCTTCTCCAATGCATTAAAGTGAAAAGTGAAAGTGAAGTCGCTCAGTCGTGTCTGACTCTTAGCGACCCCATGGACTGGAGCCTACCAGGCTCCTCCGTCCATGGGATTTTCCAGGCAAGAGTACTGGGGTGGGGTGCCATTGCCTTCCCCGAGTAGAATTTCTATTATGTATTAAATAGTGTGCACATAAGACTATGAGGAAAAAGCATTTTGATGCCCCAGATTTGGTTCAAAAGACTGGATTTAGGTTTTCATTTTTTTGTTGCTATTCATAATATGGTATAAGAAGAGATGCTGTTTTATTGTGATAACATTAAATATGTTCAGTTCAGTCACTCAGTCGTGTCCGACTCTTTGGGACCCCATGAACCACAGCACGCCAGGCCTCCCTGTCCATCTCCAACTCCCGGAGTCCACCCAAACCCATGTCCATTGAGTGGGTGATGCCATCCAACCATCTCATCCTCTGTCGTCCCCTTCTCCTCCTGCCCCCAGTCCTTCCCAGCATCAGGGTCTTTTCCAATGAGTCAGCTCTTCACATCGGGTGACCAAAGTATTGGAGTTTCAGCTTCAACATCAGTACTTCCAATGAACACCCAGGACTGATCTCCTTTAGGATGGACTGGTTGGATCTCCTTGCAGTCCAAGGGACTCTCAAGATTAAATATGTATGCACTGTAAAATATTTTTTAACTACAAAGATCATATAAAAAAGAATTGGATCTTCTCTTTTTACCTGTTTAACATGAATACTAGAAAATTGTTATTTACATATGTAATTTAAGTGTGTTTTGCAATATACTTCTGTTGGACCATGATGGTCTAAAACTTAGAAATAAAAGGGGAACCACATATAACATACCCATTCAGGGATTATCTGATTCTCTGTGAGTAATAGGGATTGTCTTCTTATTTATTATTGATTAGGGCTCAAATTCCGTAAAGTTTAGATATTAACTTTACAAATGATAAGAAGACTGGTATAGAGTAGTAACAGAGCTGAGATTTAAACGCAAGGGATACAGTTAATTCAAAAGCCTGTAGATGAGCAGGGATCGAACATGCCTCAAGGCTACTAAGTCAAGCCCATACCCCTAGAGCCCAGCGCTTGGAAACAAAGAGAAGCCACAACAAAGAGAAGCCACCACAATGAGAAACCTGAGCACCAAAATGAGGAGTAGCCCCTGCTCCCTGCAACTAGAGAAAGCCCACACACAGCTTTCCTGTGGGGAGACCTGGGGGGCTGCGGGGAACCTCGGGGTGTGCGGAATCTGGGGAGTGTAGCCAGCCAGGGGAGGGCCGGAATCCCGACTGTAAAAAGATGCCTGGGTGCCCAGCACAGTCAAATATAAAACCCAGCAGAGTCAAATATAAAAATATATATATAAAAGCCTATAGACCAGATGGAAATATATTTAGTCAACAAAAGAAAGAATGCTGAAATTTCCCTGGCAGTCCAGTGGTTAAGACTGTTCACCTTCCAGTGCAGGGGTTTGGGTTTCATCCCTGGTTGAGGAGCTAAGATAACCACATGCCTAGTGGCAAAAAAAAAAAACAAACAAACAGAAAACAGAAACAATATTGAAGCAAATTGAATAAATACTTTTTAAAAAAAGGTCCACATAAAAAAACTCTTTAAAAAATGAGATTCAACATGAATTCTTGTCTTACAGGGTGATAAAAACCTTACTCTTTGGGGCTTGATTGTTTACTGGGCAGAAGTCATTCTGTCAGAAATTATTTTCTTTACCAAACAAAAATTATTTGCAATGGTCCAAACTGTGAGTCAATAAATTTCTGTTATATTAATCATTAAAGGTCCAGTGGTTAAGATTTTGCTTTCCAATGCAGCAGGGGAGCAGGATGCAGGCTCAATCCCTGGTCAGGGAACTAAGATCCACGTGCCTTGCCGTCAAAACACTAAAACATAAACCAGAGGCAATATTGTAACAAATTCAATAAAGACTTTAAAAATGGTCCATATCAAAACAAAACAAAAAAAATTAACTATGATAGTAATACTAAAATGATATAAACTGATAGCAATGCAAAATATTCCTGCCTGGCAGATTATAGTTGACTATTTCTCTCTGGATACTGACCAGTCCTTTTAGCATTCCCGATCGCCTATATGCATGTGCTCTTGGAATTCTCCTTTGAACTGGTTGCAACATTTTACGTAAGGGTCCTCTCATTTATAAATGAGTTAAATAAAACCCTGGACATCCTGGATCTGTGTAAGAGCTGATTTTACTTTTTGAAAAATATTATCCATCAGCACCCACTTCCTGAATTTGGGACTTCCTCCAAAAATTAGAAAACTCCCACCCTCACAGAATGAGAGGTGATAAGAGGATGATTTCCAGTCTTAACACCCTCGAAACCCAGGAGTCCTCTGACTTGGACTACTAAGATGGCAAAATACAGACTCAGAGTTACCTCTAGAGTGTAACACGCTGGATAGCAGGTCTTGCTTATCAAAGCGAAAATCACACAGGTTAATAATCTTCATTCCAAGGTGTTCCAGGGCTTCCCTCTTGGCTCAGTGGTAAACAATCCACCTGCCAATGCAGGAGATGTGAGTTTAATCCCTGATCTGGGAACATCTCACATGCCATGGAGCAACTGAGCCTGGGGGCCACAACTATCAACCCCGTGCCCTAGAGCCCATACTCAGCAACAAAAGAAGCCACTGCAACAGGAAGCCCATGCACTGCAATGAAGAGTAGCCCCCTCTTGCCGCAACTAGAGAGAGCCGACATTCAGCAACAGAGACCCAGTGCAGCCAAATAAGCACCAAAATAAATAAAATTAGATAATAGTAATAAAAAAAAAAAAGATGTTCCAATAAGGTGGACTTCCTGGTGGTCCAGTGGTTAAGACACACTGCAAGGAACACAGTTAAAGTCCTGGTCAGGGAACAAAGATCCCACATGCCTCCCAGCATGGCCAAAAAATAGAAGGAAAAAAAAAAAGGCATTCCAATTAAGAGACAGAGGCTAGAATTCAGTCTGAACTCAACTTGGCTGAAACATACACAGTTGAGTTTTTAGGGAAGTAGGGGTGGCAGGCATCTCTGTTTGCTAATTGTCTTCACCCAAGGGAAAAGGAAACTGTCTTGCAACATCAGGACAAGGAGCAGTGTCACAACTTGGAGAAAGGCCCCCACTGAAGTCAGGAAACTGGGAGACAGACGTACTGTCTCCTTTGATGTTTATATTTCAAAGAGATAGATCCCAGGTCCTTTCTAATGACAGCTCCTGGGTTGTAAAACTGGCAAGAGGCTTTTAGAGATTTATATGCAACCCACTTCAGTATTCTTGACTGGAGAATCCCTTGGACAGAGGAGCCTGGCAGGCTACAGTCCATAGGGTTGCAAAGAGTCAGACTTGACTGAAGTGACTTAGCACGCATGCATACATCTCAAAAGGGCAAAGAATTTATGACGACAAGTCTTCTAAAGTACATGCTCTAAGAAACAGGAGGTCGGGGCATCTGTGGTTAGGCTGTCTGGATTCTGGAAGGGATGAGGTTGAGAGGGAGGACAGTGGTTTAGAGGCAGGAAAAGTCTATCTAAAGTTTAGTTAAGCTGAGGGAAAAGTTACGGCGCTTGTGATCATGCTCTATAAGGCTGGTCAGCCTGGGTTCAAACTCCATTGCTTATTAGCTGGGTGACATGAGGTAAGTTACTCGACCTCTCTGGGCCTAGTTTCTCATCTTATAAAAAGCAGATGATTACTACTTAATTCATTAATATTTAATTCAAAAAGCAGAGCCATCACTTTGCCAATGAAGGTGCATATAGTCAAAGCTATGGTTTTTCCAGTAGTCATGGGAGAGTTGAACCATAAAGAAGGTTGAGCACCAGTGAACTGATGCTTTCAAATTATGCTGCTGGAGAAGACTCTTGAGAGTCCCTTGGACTGCAAGGAAATCAAACCAGTCAATCCTAAAGGAAATCAACCCTGAATATTCATTGGAAGGACTGATGTTGAAGCTGAAGCTCTGATACTTTGGCCACCTGATATGAAGAGCCAACTCATTGGAAAAAGCCATTATGCTAGGGAAGATTGAAGGCAGGAGGAGAAGGGGATGACAGAGGATGAGATGGTGAGATGGTGTCACTGAATCAATGGACATGAGTTTGAGCAAGCACTGGGAGATGGTGAGGGACAGGGAAGCCTGGTGTGCTGCAATCCATGGGTTCACAAACAGTTGGACATGACTTATCAACTGAAGGACAACAATATTTAATTCACAGGATGGTTGGTTAGATTAAATATGTTAATCCAAGTACAGCCCTTAAACCACTACCTGGTACATAATAAATATATGACTTGCTGTGGGTTAAATTACTTTGCTGTTCTTAGCCTGCATTTCCCCAAATCATGCCATCTAAGAATTATATGGAAAATTAAATGAGAAGATGGATGCACACAACCTTAGCCCAAGCCTGGCATCTGGTAAGACTCTTTTAAAGGACCAATAGTCCCGTAACTATAGTTACCATTACTGATAACTTGTATTATTTGTTGCTCAGGCTATTATTCCTTATTTTGTTACAATAATCACTGTTTACTATTATTATTAACTCACATACTCCATATTATCAATGGTAATATCAGCAATATTACTTCTTTTTTTTTAGCTGCCCCAAGCCGCTTATGGGATCTTAGTTCCCCCAACAGGGATTGAAGCCTGGCCCTCTGCAGTGAAAGCACAGAGTCCTTAGGACTTCCCTAGTGGTCCAGTGATTAAGACTCTATACTCCCAATGAGAGGGCACAGGTTCAATCCCCGGTGGGGGAACTAAGATCCCACATGCCATGCGGTGCAGTCAAAAAAAGGAAAGCACAGAGTCCTAAGCACAGGACTGCCTGCGAATTCCCAGTATTACTATCTCACTATTCCGCTCATCTGTGGTGTTGGAGAAGACTCTTGAGAGTCCCTTGGACTGCAAGGAGATCCAACCAGTCCATTCTGAAGGAGATCAGCCCTGGGATTTCTTTGGAAGGAATGATGCTAAAGCTGAAACTCCAGTACTTTGGCCACCTCATGTGAAGAGCTGACTCATTGGAAAAGACTCTGATGCTGGGAGGGATTGGGGGCAGGAGGAGAAGGGGGCGAGAGAGGATGAGATGGCTGGATGGCATCACTGACTCGATGGATGTGAGTCTCCGTGAGCTCCGGGAGTTGGTGAAGGACAGGGAGGCCTGGCGTGCTGCGATTCATGGGGTCGCAGAGTTGGACACGACTGAGCGACTGATCTGATCTGATTCTGCACATCTGGTCCCCCTCTGTCAGGCAGTCTGGAAGCCTGCCAGGGTTTCTCCTTCCTAAGCCAGGCTTTTCCTCGCTGGCCCCCCAACCCTTCATCTGATTGGAGAAGGCGGTGGTGAGGCTCAGGCCCCAAGTTCCCAACAGGACGCAAAGACTGACAGCAGCTCCTGCCAGCCCTTTGGACAGGTGGGATGCCATGACTGAGCCACTGAATGATTCTTTTTCTTTTCATCATGAAGCTAGGCTATTTTTTCCTATATAATTTTTAAAGGTTACTTTCCATTTACAGTTATTAAAAAAATATTGGCTATATTCCCCGTGTTGTGCAATGATTCTTAAGAAACCAGATAGATAGCAAGGTAGGTAAACCCATGAAACAAAACTCCTCTCTGCTCCCAAGCATTGTTAAGAGTCCCATTCACTCCTCCACATTGCTCAGAGGTCTCACCCGGCCTCCCTGTCACCGGGTGGGACAGCCCACGTGCGCTGCTCAACTCAGGAGGTAAAAGGTGTTCAGACGCGACTTCCCCAGGGGGGCTGTAACTGGATCTCAGTTTCTCTATCTCGGTCTTGGCATTCCCACCCTAGGTCAACTTCCCACGAGTCTGGTGTCAGCAGTGAACTAGGAATAACTCCTATAAAACACTACACAGGGCTTCCCTGGTGGTCCAGTGGCTAAGACTCCACACGCTTAGACTCTTCAGGGCAGAGGGCCCAGGTTTGACCCTTGGTCAGGAAACTAGATCCCACGTGCCGAAACTCAAAGATCTCTCACAGCTAAGACCCAGCACACTCAAATAAAGAAATAAATATTTTTTTAAATTTTAAAACAAAGAAAACACTATAAAAGTAATCAAACTTTTATTGAAGCCTTTATGTGCCAGACACGGCACCGGCCCTGCTCTTGAGGAGCTCACAGTCTAGAAAAGAGAAGATGCCAAAAAAACGATTCCCACAAAGATGGAGGGGCCTGGGGGTGAGGGGACAGAGCCATCAACACCCCCCCCCCCAGCCTCTCCTATTCCGGGTTGGCTGGAACAGAGAACAGAGAGCTTATCACGTCTCTCCCTCCTTCCCTGGAACAGCTCTGAGTTCCCACTGTCCTAAGCACCAGGAGGACACCAGGGAGAGACAAAGATGCGGAGGATACAGTTGCTGCCCTCAAAAAGCTAGAACATCCCGGCAGGATATACATATATATATATACAAGGGTAACTCTGTATCCCAAAGCCGCAAACCAGTGCAGCAAAAGCTGGGGAGAACAGGGGCTGGGCCAGCCCAGTCCAGGGGGTGGGAAAAAAAGTAATGGAAAGGGAGGTATCCAGGGCCCAGGAAGTAGGGCAAGAGGTGGAGAAGCTCATAGTAGGGTGCCAGCAGCCACAGCTAACAGAAGAGTCACCCGTCCCGCCCAAGGAGCCGCAGAGCCTTTACTATGGGTCACATCTTTTGTGGGGTACTGCCCCATATTTCTGCGGTCCTGGTGGCCACTAGCACCTCCAGCCAAGCTAGTTTCCTCTTCCCGGAAGGTCTCATGTCCCACCTCTTGTGGAGAAGTCTGGTTGGTCTGAGCTGGGGTGATGGGTTTGGTGGTGGACCGGGTGGTGGTGGGGAGTGGGGTAGCTTTGGTGGTGATGGTGGAGGATGGGGCTGAGGTGGAAGTACTGACAGATTTGGTTGGGGCCAGGGTGGTGGGCCGAGGTGGGGGCAGCAAGACGAGAGGTGGAAATTGTGGGGAGAAATAAGTCTTGTTGCGGAGGTCCGAGTTACAACGGGACCCCTGGCAGCAGGAGCCGCTGAGCGTGAACCCTGGGCCTGTCGCCGAATCCCGGGTGCATAACTCGTCCTGGACGCAGCCCCGGACAGGCAAGGACACGGTCACATTAGCTGCAGGAGAGAAACATGAGTAGGTCCATGGTTGGGGGGAGGGGGGAGGCACAGCCAGAACAAAACTCAGGGGCAACACGAGAGCAAGAACATCCAAAACAGGGGACCAAAGGGCTCTGCATCCATTAGTCCCTACGTCTCCATTTGGGCCCCACTTTGAGAAACACTGTCCCGCTGTCTTTTGTACTCGGTAGACCACATTTCCCATAGGACTTAAGAGGAAAAATGTGTAGAATGAACTACGAGTTCCACAGTGCTTTGGAAGAAAGGTTTGAACTGGGATACAACACCTCTCAACAGGACGGAAGAGAAGAGCATTGCCTCCCTCTTCCTCCCCTGACTCCACCGTTGCCAAAATTCAGTCTTAGAGTCAGAACTCAGTTCAGTTCAGTCGCTCATTAGCGTCTGACTCTTTGCAACCCCATGGACTGCAGCATGTCAGGCCTCCCTGTCCATCACCAACTCTCAGAGTGTACTCAGACTCATGTCCATTGAGTCGGTGATGCCATCCAACCATCTCATCCTCTGTCATCATCCCCTTCTCCTCCCACCTTCAATCTTTTCCAGCATCAGGGTCTTCATCTCCCATAATACGCCTCGCAGAGGATGGGATTTCAAGAACTCAAACGGTTCCCTGAGGCAGAGATCTGGAGGCTGAACCACATCTCTCCTAATACTTTGGGGTGGGACAAAGTATTAGGAGACACTAGCCTTTGAGTTTTAAGGACTAGATTCCCCACGATGTCTGGGCAGAAGCTTAGAGACTTAACTACATTTCCCATTGTACGGCCTCCCATTCTGCACCTGGCAAGCCTCTGTGGAAACATATTTCCTCCAAAACTCCGGGACAAAAGTATTCCTATTCCCGTGCTATCCTGGGAACAGGACTACATTTCTCATGCTGCTCTAGGACAAGCCACCAACTTAGGCCTACGGTTCCCAGAAGGCGCGGGAAGGTGAGGGAACCCTTTGGGTAAAGGGGTACTATTACCTACCACCCATGAGGCCTCAGAAAAGTCTACCACGACCCGTGCTAGCCTTTGGAGCTCCGCTCCTCTCACCTGCTGTCAAGGTGACATTGCCGTCGAAACAGCCCTTGTAGAAATGGTCGCTGGCGTTGTAGCAGCTCACGACAGGCGGCGCCCTGCCCTGGCACTCCTTGCGGCTCAGCCCCACGCAGCTGTAGCACTCGACGCCGTTGGGCTGGTAGGCACTCTCATTGCCTGCGAGGCGGGCAAGAAGGAAGGAAGCGGTCCAGGAGGTTCAGGAAGCACTGACCTGCTCGGCGCCCCTCAAGTCCACGCTCCCGCCCCTCGACAGACACGCAGCTCCACCTCTAAGCCCGCCCCCAGGGTATGACCCCGCCCCAAGTCCTTGAGGATTTTTTTCCGCCTCCTGCTTGCGGCCGCCCCCAGCCGCTCGGCCCAGGCCTGGCTCCGCCCCCACCAACCTGCAGGGTTGAGTGCTCGCGAGGTGAGGTTGAGTTTTGCGTTGCAGCGGTCCTGGGGACACTGCTGCAGCTGGATGAAGGCCAGAATCCCGTAAAGGTCCAGTCCGCGGTCATTCTTGCCGGGGATTCCCGAACCGCAGCCCCTCACTGCCACCGAGAATTGCCCGTGGACTGCGAAGAGGGGGAGGGGGCGGGGTCAGAGGGGGCCCTCTGGGCGGGGCCTTGAATAGATCGGCCCCGGAAGATAGGCAGGCCAAGGTGGGAGCGCCGGGGAGAGGGGGTTCAGAAAGAGCAGATGCGAGGGGAAAGAACAACAGACTTGAAAGATCTGAGTATGAGGGGACAGAGAAGCTGACAGATACTGTACACAAAAGCTGGGATGGGGTAAGAGTGGAGATAAGAAGGGGCACGACCACAGGGAGTCTCACCCGGAAAGCAACATCAGAAAGAGCCTGAGACTGACGAAAAAGGCACAGGATCAGAGACAGACGGAGCCTCCTAGGAGCTGTGACCTCAGACAAGGGCGGGTCAGAGGGACCCGAAACCTCAGCCTTGGGACCCTAGGAGAGTATCTCTAAGGGTGGGTCTCCATCACCAAAGGTCCCATTGGATGGGGGAGGTTTGGTTGGGGTGGAGAGGATTTGGGAAGGGTCAGAAGGCGATAGGGAGATCTCAGTGAGCCAGGCTGTGCCCTTGAAGGAGACGAGGTCCCAGGTCTGGATTCTCCCAGGTCACCTCACCTCTGCGCAGCGCTCAGTCCTCACCTCTCTAAGCCCTAAAGGCGTGGGTGTGTTGAAAGGCCCAGGCCCTTGCAGACTGAAAGGGAAGAATGGGGATGCTTTCGAGTAGGTGTGGCCAAAGTCAGAAGGAGGGGGCTGGACTATAAGGAGGCGGGGCCCGGATGGAGGAGCTGGAAGCTAGTAGGCAAGGACCAGGAGGTCCCACTCACTAGTCTCCACGGCCCCCACAGCCTCTGTGCAGACTTCCACTCCTGGTGCACACTTCACCGTCTTCATTTTCTGCGGCGAGCACCCGTCATCTGCCTTCTGCACACAGCTGTAACACTCCAGGGCCTTCGCTCCTGGGGGTGCAGAGACAAGTAGAACTGAGCTATCCCAACCAAAGTCTCCTCCCCAAAGAAGAAATAGTCCTTTCCAGTCCCTCCACCCCTGTGCAACTGTACTGCACATCCTTTTCCAGGGCAGGGAGATAAGGAAATGTGTGCGCGCTAAGTCGTTTCAGTCGTGTCCAACTCTTTGCTACCCTTTGGACTGTAGCCCGGCACGCTCCTCTGTCCAAGGGATTCTCCAAGCAAGAATACTGGAGTGGATTGCATGCCCTCCTCAGGGACAAGGAAAACGTAGCCGCAAATCTGAGACCAGGAGATACACTGTGTCCCTTTCATGCCTACAGTGGGAGTATCTTTTTCACAGACCCTTATGCCCAAGGTAGGGGATCCCTGACTTAAATGGGGGGACTCCTTTCAGTTCTCCACTTAGGATGGGAGAATTTTACCCACAGTCAAGTCATTCGGTGAGACATCCCTCCCCACCCCCCACCCCCACTCTGCGACGTCTACTCAGGATGGAAGAAAGTTTCCATAGTCCCTTCTGCCCGGGGTAGCAAATCCTTCCTAGAGCACCCCCTCCCCCACCGAAGCAGGTGATCTTTCCCACAATCCCCCTGTTCCAAGTGGAAGAATTTTCCCCACAGCTCCCTCTGCTCTGGACAGGAGATTCTTCCCGAAGCCCTCTCCATTGGGAGGTGGCGGGGTGGGGGCAGACTCTTCCTTAGAGCTCCCACTGTGCCCCCTCCGCCCCCTTCTGGCAACAGACTCACCTTCTGGAAGCAGCAGCGACAGCAGGAGCAGCCAGCCAGTAGTCCAGATTACTGCCCAGGAGCCTGCTCTCCTGGCGGGGTCCATGGTTCCGTCCTGCTCTCTCGGCTTACCCCCTAGGTGTGCCGCCTCCGAACCCTGGCCCTCTTACCTGAGCCCGGGATGAGTAACCTCCCCTCAGGCAACCCTGGCCTTGCCCAACCGGGCCAAATCAGCGTCCGCTGTGGGGCGTGACACCCGCCCCTGGGTGCGTCGTCACCCACAGCTGCCAAGGAGGGAAAGGGCGGGAGTCATGGTTCCCTGGCAGTTCCCAGGAGAAAGTCTGTGTTTGGGATCTGAGGTGGGGGAGAGAGGAGAGGACTGAGGCTCACAGGAGGGGTCTACTCAACACTCAGCATCCAGTAAATATTGAATGAGTGCAGGTTTGGGGTCGGGTGATGCTGAAGACTAAACAGAACCAGTGCTGGTCCTCCCAGAGGTCACTTTCTGATGGGGGAGAAAGACATGAATTAAATAATCATCTAAATTGTTATTTCCAGCCAAGACAATGAAGGAAGAAAAGGAGGGAGCTAAAAGGAGGTGTGGAGTCTAGAAGTAGGGGGCTGATCAGTGAAGCATCCCTGGAGATGTAAATCACTGAGTTGCCTGATAATCTTGAAGACTTGGAGGTTTAAACAGTGAAGCAGGTTGGGATGGGGGCAGAGCACATGGCAAAGCCCTCGATGGGAAGCAACATGGACCATTCAAACCCAGAGAGGAGAGCAGTGCCCCTGGAGCTCAGAAGGTGAGGGGAGTGAGAGGGAAACTGAGGCACAAGAGCCAGGCAGGGGTCACACTATTTCAGGCATGCCAAGCCCTGCAGAGAGATCTGAATTAATTTTGAGAAAGATGGAGAATGTTTCTAGGGGATACAATTAGATTTGCTTTTTGATCTGTCAGTCTGGCACATGATGCAAAAACTTCTCAAGAAATGAATTCACTAAACCCAAGGAATTTCATTTCATTACCCAGCAATGAAAATGGGCCAACTACTAGCCTGGGCAGTAACGTGAATCTCAAAACTTTATGTTGAGCTCAAGAAGTCTTAAACAAATAAAAGATACCATGTGACTCCATTTCTATGAAAGTTCTAGAACAGGCAAAGCTAATCAGTGGTGATAGAAATCGGGATCATTTTAGGAAGGTATTGCCCCAAAAGAGTAATAGTAAGTAGCCCCTCCTGTCTTCATCTGGGTGGTGGTTACACATGTAACTACAAATATGTAAAAAATCACCAAACCATATGCTGTATATTTATGCATTTTACTTTATGTACACTATTCTTACAAAAAGAAAGGAGAGGGTCTTTCTTGACAGTGCAGTGGTTAAGACTTTGCCTTCCGATGCAGGGAGTGTGGGTTCAATCCCTGATTGAGGAACTAAGATCTCACACGTCTCATGGCTAAAATACCAAAACAGAAAACAGAAACAATATTGTAACAAATTCAATAAAGACTTTAAAATGGTCCACATCAAAAAAATCTTAAAAAAAAAAAAACAAAACTGTATTTAAAAAAAAAAAGTAAAAAAGAAAGGTGAAGTCAGGTACTTAGTCATGTCCAGCTGTTTGCGACCCCATGGACTGTAGCCCACCAGGCTCCTCGGTCCATGGGATTCTCCAGGCATGAATACTGGAGTGGGTTGCCATTTCCTTCTCCAGTATTAAAAAAAAGAAAGGGATATAAAGGCAGGGTGGAATGCCACTGTGGCCTCTGTAAAAAACGGAAAAGACTATAGCAGGGGTTAGAAAAGAGGGTAGGGGACCAGGGAGGGAGCAGGGCAGTCTCCCGGGTGAGAAGGACAGCAACAACCCTGATGACTGGGAGTTGGAGGCCTGTGTGCCCCGTTCCACCCCTGCACCAACACAGATGAGGCCCGCACTGTGACCGCAATGGAGTGAGACACAGTCAGGACCACCGCCTCCCAAGTCTGAACACAGAAGCAAATAAGAACTCCGGGCAAACCAGAGAGACTAAACATCCTGTATATAAACTAATATAAGTGACTATGTATATTATATATTATTTATATTCTATTATTATTCAAAGCTACAGCTGTAATCTTACTTTGCTTCTCCTGACTAATAGATGATGAGATTTACCTGTGGCAGGAAAATAGCGGCTGTGTTCATAAAACTTTTATCCGTTCTCTGGACCCCATGGGGTACCTCCCCCCACACACATGGCCAACAATGACTAGCACCTCAGTCACCTAGGCTGGGTCACTTGGCATCATGCCGCAGCTCAGAGAGAGAAAGTGAGTGTGAAGTCATTCAGCACTGGCCCCTACCTTCCTGCCTCCCAGCCTTGGAATCTCAGCCCCACTTATGGTTCGCTGTGTGACACTACCTAAGCGTCTTCGCCTCTCTGAGCCTCTGAGGTGTCTTATAGTAAAGAGAGAAGAGTCTTTCATGGTGGATTGAGGCAGTGGACAAAATTCCAAGTTTGGAGTCAGACAGACTCAAATTTTACCCTTGCCTCTGCCATCCTCTCGCTCTGTGACCTCCAGCCTCACCATCTCCCTCTCTGAATTTCAGCTGCCTCCTTTGCCAAATGGGTCTGAAACCCTATATCTCCTGAGGGATGCAGTGAGGCAGGGTGACAATACAATTATTATTGTGCACTCCAGAGCAGGAGGCCCTGCAGGCCCCAGCTGCGTGGGAGAGTTTCAGGGAGGAACCCCAACTGGCCAGACCAGAAGAGCTGGCGTCTTGGGAGGGAGTGGGACCCAGGGTGGGGAGTTTCCTCTTGCTCAGGCCTGCCTGCATCCTGGGTGCTGACAGCCTGCCCCCCCACCCCCTCGCCTCCCACAACATGGCCTGTGACCAGAGAACACAGGGAAGTTTAAATGCAGGGTCTATGCTTATAACTACTCTATGACTCTTCCCAGCTCTCCTCCACAGGGGTCAATGCAAACAGGTTGAGAATCTGTTCCCCAGAGAGATGAACAGAGGGTCAGTGTGGAGGCACCAGGTCCCCAGCCCCAGAGGTCATGCCAGGGTGTCAGACAAGCCTGGGGCCATCTGCACTATGGGTTTCCTGTCCCCTGGGGAAGGGTAGGCTCTGGGCCCGGTGATGTTCCCAGCCTCCCTCAGACCCACTCCCTCTGAGATGTGTCAGAGAAGGGGAGGGGGTCAGAGCCAGGGCCGGCTACATAATTTGCTGGGCTCAGTGCAAAATGAAAATATGGGGACCTGGTTCAAAGGGCAGGAAAGAGTGTAATGAAAGGTACTAAAGTAGAAATGCTGGGGACTTCCCTGGCAGTCCAGTCCAGACCCTGAGCTTCTACTGCAGGGAGTGTCATGGCTTCCATCCTTGATCTGGGAACTAAGATCCCACATCACATTGCATGGCCAAAGGAAAAAAAAAATTTAATAAATGCTACTTTCTCCGTGTCTCCCAACCCCATGTTCCCTTGGTCTAATGTCTAATGTCATGTTCCCTTGTGCACAGGGATACTCATGGGACAAGTACAGGTGTTTAGAGACCCTGCCCCACAACGAAAGCATTCTGGTTGCTGGGTTCCCCTTCCACCAGTTGCCCGCTGCTGGTGGGCACCCACCACCTGAGATGCTAGGAGGCACAAGTGTGTAACTCTCCTGTGGGCTCCCAGGCCTCTGCCAGGGCTTGTGGATGGCAGAGGTCACAGGGCAGGAGCGAGGAGGGGAAGGCAGACAGAACCTATCGCAGGGATGTGGGAGATGACAGGTGTGGGATTTTGAGCCGAGGCCCCAATCCCCCCAGATCAATCTCCATGTCCTTTCAGACTTCACTTCCAAAAAGCAAATTCAAATGCAAAATTAAGAATTTCCAGATGGCAATCACAGATGATTAAATCCAAGAGGGCTCTTCTGAATGCAGGAACCTGTCAAGCCCATGAGTCACATGCCTGGGAAGCTGGTCCCTGTAAGGAGACCCAGTCTGCAGAGGGGCTGAGGGATGAAATAATCCAAAGATCCAGATATCTCATACCTGGAGGTAGAGGCCAAGGAACAGCTGGGGTCCCCAAAGGCCTGGGTTTTGGGTTGTTTGCATTCTGGGGCTTCAGGACAACAACTAGATCCTTAAGGAATCCTGGGACAGGACACCCAGGACCAGAGGCAATGGGAACCAGAGGAATTGAATGCCTAGTTCCAGAGAAGTTCAAGGGAGGAAAAGGCCTATTCCACACAGGGACAGCCTAAAGCGGTCAAGGTTATATCTGGGGAGCCCACCAGGGATCAAGGAGAGCTTCCTGAAGGAGGGGACCCCTTGTCGCTGTTGTAGCTGTTTAGTCACTCAGCCGTGTCCGACTCTGCGTACCATGAACTGCAGCACACCAGGCTCCCCTGTCCTTCACCATCTCCTAGAGTTTGCTCAGACTCATGTCTATTGACTCGGTGATGACATCCAACCATTTCACCCTGTCGCTCCCTCCTCCCCCTACCCTCAATCCTTCCCAGCATAGGGGTCTTTTCCAAGGGGACACCTTGGGTGAGACATAAAGGGTAAAAAGTTCTGTCTGTCCTGTTCACTACCACCCCATCTTCAGCATCTCTCTCATCAATTTTTCAACCATCAGACATTCCCTCAATACCTAGTTTGCATTCGGGCCCATTGCTGTGTGCCAAGGACTCAGTAGTGATGGAAACAGTCCAACTCCTGCCTTCTGGAGCTCCCCCCGCCACCCCCGCCAACAGCACAAGAAACACACTCATCAGCAAGGATGACCCACAGTAGTCAAGGCTCCAGTGGGGAAGGTGCAGGCAGAATGATCAGGGCTGGGACGGGAAGCCCTGAGGAAACATCTGACTCAGTCAGAAGAGTCAGAGAAGGCTTCCTGGAGAAGGAACCATCTGAATTATGACCTAAATGATGAGGAGTAGGGTGGAGTGGAGAAAGGTGACTTAGCAAAGGGAACATTGGGTGTATTATTTACCAAGACTGAGAGATGAAAGGATAACTTTTTTTTTCCCCTTTCATGGAATGAAATGTGCCCTATGGTGCTGGGAATACAGCTATGACGAGGACAGCCCTGCCTCTGCCTTCTTGGAGCTCCCAGTCTGTTGGGACATAAATCCATCACCAATGATGACCCAGGATGTTCAGGAATGGACCGTGAGTGTGTGACTGCTATGTTGCTTCAGTCATGTCCAACTCTTTGTGACCCAATGGACTGTAGCCCAGGGGAGCTCAAAGAAGAGGGTGTGTTTGATCCAGGTGGGGGAGTCAGGAAGGGTTGCCTGTAGAAGGCAACTATCCAATTAAGACGCTAAGAACAAGGAGCTAGCTGGTTAAGGGAAGGGCAGAGGGAATAACATGTGCCAAGACCTGGAAGGCAGGAGCCTAGGAGTTCCTGCTGCTGCTGCTAAGTCCCTTCAGTCGTGTCCGACTCTGTGCAACCCCATAGACGACAGCCCACCAGACTCCCCTGTCCCTGGGATTCTCCAGGCAAGAACACTGGAGTGGGTTGCCATTTCCTTCTCCAATGCATGAAAGTGAAAAGTTAAAGTGAAGTCGCTCAGTCATGTCCGATTCCCAGCGACCCCATGGACCGCAAGCCCACCAGGCTCCTCTGCCCATGGGATTTTCCAGGCAAGAGTACTGGAGTGGGGTGCCATTCAAATTGCCAATTGCCTAGAAATTGCCCAGTCAGATCCAAAAGGATGGAAGCAGGCGGACCCACAAAGTGAAAAGACAAAATTGCCACAGGCCTCTCTACACCCACCCCCTGCTCCCATTCAAGACCAGGGAGTTGGAGAAGATCTCCATTCCTTAAGGGCAGAACCAGCTGAGGGATGGTTGGTTGTCTTGGGTACCCATAACTCAGATGCCTTGCCTAGGGGTTGAGGGGTCCTGTATGTCTGTGCTGGGAACTTCAGCAAACCGTTTTCTTCCATGTTTAATTCGGTATCACATGAGCAACAATAAATAGTTCCTTCCCGCCCCCGCAATCTTCCTCCAGCCCGGGACAGAGCCCGAGGGGCTGGCTTCCCATCCGGAGAAGGCACCTGCAGCCGGGAAAAGTCATGGCTCAGACCAGCCAAGCCATCAACCCCACAAAACTCCCTGGAGAGTTACAAAGGGGCGGGCCCAGGCTTCCGGGCAGTGGGCAGGGCCTCGAGACTGTGCGGGGGCGGAGCTCCACTGAGAAGTTCCCCTGGAGAGTGTGGTCAATCAGGGGGCGTGGTTCTCATCAGCCGCTGTAACAATGACGTCCATCCAAATACGCATCGCCTCTGGGCTGGGAGCCACCATGTAGAAAAGGCGTTCATAAGTTTTGACACAGAACGTTAGGCGAGGGTTCGGGCTCTGGAATAAGTAGCGGAGTGGAGGTGGTTAAGAGACAAATATGACTCCACCCTAGTTCAAATTCCAGCCTTGGTATTTACCGGCTGTGTAGGGTCGGGCAAGTAATTTAAACTCCCTGAATGTATGCGGATCTATCCTCCAAAATGATGCTACCTACTTCGATGGGTTATGAGGGTTAAATGAATTAACACAGGAAGGCGCTGAGAACTATGGGAGCAAGAGGAATTTAAAGGAAGGACCCATGTCCCAATCCTCCAGCTCTACCCTCTCCTATATTAGAAATTGTTGCTGTTGTTCAGTCACTAAGTCATGTCTGACTCTTTTGTGATCTCAAGGACTGTAGCCTGCCAGGCTCGGCTCCTCTGTCCAGGGATTTCCCAGGCAAGAATATTGGAGTGGGTTGCCATTTCTTCCTCCAGGGGGTCTTCCCGACCCAGGAATCTGAACTTGTGTCTCCGGTGTCTCCTGCACTGCAGGCGGATCCTTTACCACTGAGCCCCCTGTGCTGTGCTTAGTCGCTAAGTCATGTCCAACTGTTTGTGAGCCATTGACTGTAGCCTGCCAGGCTCCCTGTCCATGGGGATTCTCCAGGCAAGAATACTGAAGTGGGTGGCCATGCCCTCCTCCAGGGGATCTTCCCAACCCAGGGATCAAACCCAGGTCTCCTGCATTGCAGGTGGATTCTTTACCATCTGAGCCACCAGGGAGGCCCTACTGAGTCCCCTAGGAAGTCCATATATTAGAAATACAAGCATTCAAATTTCCCCTCTTCCAAATCTAGGTCTCCCTGATTCGTAATGGAAAAATTTAGTCTACAACCTATTTATTGAGTACCTACTTGCCAACCCCAAATTAAGTAAAGCCTTTACGTCCATTTTCTGTCTTTAACCTCAACTCTGGAGACATGGGTTTAAGAGTGCCCATTCTGCAGGTGAAAACACTGAGGCTGGAGAATGGAAGTCTCATTCTTTTCTGATGTCCCACAGCTGGGATTCCAACCTAAGCGCCAAAGACAGTTACTTTCCAGAACTTTCTAAACTTCGTATCAGTTTCTGGCACTGCACTTTTATAAAGGTTCCAATTCCAGAATTCTCTGGGGAAAAATAAATCTGATATGACACCAGGGGACCCATTCCCATTTGGCAATTGTGAGAAGATGCTAAGAAATGATCCTCTCCTTTCGATGCTCCCAGGCAGCCTCAGTCCCCACCTTGCCCAATTCAGTCATTCATTCTTGACTTGGCATCTGAGTTTCCCAAATTTCTGCTCTCAAACTTTTGTTCCAAGAAAAATAACTGTGGCTGAGAGCCAGAGACTGAGCTTTTAATTTCTGATCCCTGCAGTGAAATGACCTGTCTGGGTTTCCTGTGCTGGATGGAGTACCCTGACAATAGGGGCTGTGGGTGGCCCTTCCCCAGGGGATAAGCTAAGATTTGACTGGCGGGGCTCCAACCATGAGGGCAGGGCAGCACCAAACAGGGGCTTCACCTTGAAGGCACAGCGTAAGTGGTCGTAGTAGACTTCCTCGATGGCCTGGAAGTAGATGACGCCTTTGAGCTTGGTCTCTTCCTTGTCTGATGGAGGAGGGTGAGGGAGAAACAGAGCCAGTGAGAGATGGGTTGGGTTGGCAGGGAGGGTACCAAGGGGGGAGGAGTCTCTGAGCCCAAGTCCGGAGACTGGGGTTGGGGTGAGGAGCATGGTGATAGAATCTGAAGGTCCCTAAAGCACTGTGGTTAGAAGGTGAGTGAATGTCGATGGGAGACTGGTGTGATGAATGGATAAGGCTGGGAGGTGGGGTCTGGGGAACTGGAATCCTAGGTCCCCAAGTCCCTTGGCCCCTGAGAAGGGCAGAGACTCAAGGAGAGGTCCAGAATCATCGATTACCCTAGAGAGGAAGGAGGAGAGGCTTGGAACCCTAGATCTGGGGGCTAGGGACTGATAGTGCTCCTCCTGGGTATGGGGAAACTGGGATGTGGAGAGCTAGAATGGTACATACACAAGTGATGCCCAATGAGGGCTGGGTCGCTAAAGGAAGAAGCGACTGGGGGGTCCAGGCACATACATTGACCTAAGAGAGGAGAGACCTGGGGGTGGGGCTGCTAGGTCTCTGGGGTGAAGGTCTGGAGTGGTCTCTTTCACAGGCTTGGGGGCCCAGGCACCTCAGGCAGCGGAGCTGGGCTTACCCGCGTAGTAGGCCAGGCGGCGGGCCTGGCGGTCAAAGCAGAACCATCGCTTCCTCCAGGTCTTGATACGGCCACCCATCTTCACCAGGGGTCCGCGGCAGCAGCCCCCGGACACCCGTAAGTGCGGGCAGTTTTCCGGATTGTGGCCCCAGCGCTCCAGGTGCTGCCGGAGATCCAAGACCCGAGGGCCAGCAGGGCTGGATGGCGGCGAGGGCGGGGCCTGGGAGGGAAGAGAAGGGGCTGTGATATAGGGTCAAGAGCTGGGAAGGAAGTCTATAGCCTGGGCCCGCGAGGGGAGCCCGTCGGAGTAGCTCAAGAGTAAGGACCAGCACAGCCTTTAACTTTGGCAATGACGATTAAGATGGTATTTCTGACAGCTACTCCGATTGACTGCACACTGCCCAGGGCTTTACCAGCATCCATTCTTCAACCCCCCTCAATGGCCACTCTTGGGTCAAGGCTACTATAAGTTCCGTCTTTCAGATGAGCACACTGAGGTACAGAGAGAAATAATCCACCTGAGGTCACATAGAGCTTCTAAGTGACAGAGCAGGGATGTGAACCCAGATCTTCTTGACCTTAGCGCTCACGCTGAAATACCAGAGATGTGTTAGAAAAGTGGTAAACCCCAGTAAGCCCTCATCTACTGTATCTGTAAAACAGGAACCAGATAATGAGTGGTTATAAGGAGAACGCTGATTCCATTATTATTATTGTTGTAGATAGCATTCTTGCTGTGATGAAATTGGTGATCATTACCTGGGCTAAAACACACACACACACTTTATAATTCTCTTTGCCCCCCTTCTCCTCAGGAGGTGGGTACGTCATTGTCCCCATTCTACAGATGTGGAAACCAAGATTTGGAGAGGTTAGGTCACAGGCCCAAGTGACACAGCCAGAGCTGATGAGCCAGGACTCCCCAGGCAGAGTGGTCATCTCAGGTGGTCATAAAGTGGAGTAGAATGAAGGCAATCAAAGTGTCTACTGTTACGAGGTCTAGCCTGATCAAACCTATTCTTCCCAAATACTTCCTGCAAAGAATGGTATATGATCCCCAAGGTCACACTGAGGCCTCAGACTCCAGCACGCAAGCAGACACCTAAGGGATTTTGTTAAAATACAGACTGGGATTCAGTTCAGAGATGCTCATGCTGGTGGTCCATGGACCACTCTATGAGTATTGAGGGTTGAAAACACTGAAGTAAGGCTAAAGCAAGAAAGGATGAGAAATAGAGGTGAGAAGAATTGCATGGAGATAAGGGAGAGTGAGGAGGTGGCGGGGGGAGGAGCTGGGGAACGCACAGGAGGGTAAGGGGTGGTTAAAAGGGCACCCACTGGGTTATCCTGCCAACTCCAAACAGTAACACTAAGTGATCACCATGTATTGAAGGTCCGCTCTGCGGCCAGCACTGTGCCAAGTGACCACCTCACTGCTTCTCCAGAACAACCCATTATTGTCCCCATTTCACAGAGGAGGAAACTGAGGCTCTTAAACAGGAAGTGACTCACCAAGGTCACCCAAGTAGGACATGGGTGGAGCCGGGCCCCAGTCAAGGAGAGCGGGGATGGGCTTGGGACTGGCAACTCCCCCACTGCTCACCCGTGTCACCTCCAGGGAACACCTGCCCCTCTCCAAGTCTTGGTTTTCCTCATCCCAGCACCCTCCTCATGGGGTGCTTCACGGAAGAGCTTGCTCTTGTTACCTGGTGAGTCCACCCCCAGGCGCAAACCCCAGGGGCACGCTTGCTCATGGACACGAGAAGGCAGCTCGAGGTGTGAGGGGGTGGGGATGGGGGACAATGCAGTGAGCAGGAGACTGGTTAATAAATGATGGTGCTACACAGCAGGAGTGTTTCATTTTTAATGAGGCAGAGCTTATATGTCTGACAACCTGGAAGGCTCCAGCAGCCTTCCTGCTTTATTTTATTCCTGGCTCTCATCAGCACCTGACCTGCTACTTACTTTACTTATTGATGCTGCTTTCTGTCTCTCTCCCCTGCTAAATGCCAGCTTCCAAACGGCAGGGATTGTCACTCTGCTGTCACCCAGGGTCTACCACACAGTGCGAGCTCAGTCACTCAGTCACGCCCAACTCTTTGCGACCCCATGGGCTGCAGCCCGCCAGGCTCCTCTGTCTGTGGGATTCTGCAGGCAAGAGTGCTGCAGTGGGTTGCCACGCCCTCCTCCAGGGGATCTTCCCCACCCAGTGACGGAACCCGAATCTCCTGCATCTTCTGCATTGACAGGCGGATTCGTTATCACTGAGCCACTTGGGATGCTATGCTATGCTATGCTGAGTCGCTTCAGTCGTGTCCGACTCTGCGTGACCCCACAGACGGCAGCCCACCAGGCTCCACCGTCCCTGGGATTCTCCAGGCAAGAACACTGGAGTGGGTTGCCATTTCCTTCTGCAATGCATGAAAGTGAAAAGAGAAAGTGAAGTCGCTCAGTCATGTCTGACTCTTCGCGACCCCATGGACTGCAGCCTACCAGGCTCCTCCGTCCATGGGATTTTCCAGGCAAGAGTACTGGAGTGGGGTGCCATTGCCTTCTCCGGAGCCACTTGGGAAGGCCACCATAAATAGGCACTCCATAAATATTGGGTTGAAATGAATAAGGAAAGGCCACATGTTTCAGAGAACCAGACAGTGGCTTGGGAACCATGTACTTGTTTGTGAGGAACATAAATTCACCAAATGCAGTTTGACCAGTGAATGTGGAAAAGTATAAACACAGATTTAAAGCCTCCTCCATGACAGAAAACGTTTGCGCCTCCAGGTTGGGAGAACTTCACTTTCCCAAATTCTAAAGTGTTTGCTGTAGGGGCTTTCCTGGTGGTCCTGTGGCTGGCACTCTGCACTCCCTCTTCAGGGGGCATGGGTTCAATACCTGGTTGGGGAACCAAAATCGCACATAACACCCGGGGAGGCCACAAAATAAGTAAATAAGGTGTATGTTGTAACAAAAAAGTATTCATATTCTTAGTATAGGTAGAAATAAAAGCTTAATGAGGAGCTGTCAGCTGAACTCAGAGTGTGAGAAATTCCACAAGATAAATGACTTTTCCACCCAATAAATGGCATTTTTTTATTAAAGCAGGGAGGGAGGACTCAATCTCAGAGATTTAAGACATTGTTACTAAAGGCACTATGTGTACTTTGTTTGGATCCAGATTTGAATAACCAACTATCAAAATCTATTTTGGAGATAATTTGGAAACAATTAGGGATTTTGTTAAAATGCAGACTGGGATTCAGTCATTCCAAGGTGGGGGTCTGGAGGGGAATGAAGCTCAGGGATCCGCTGCTGCTGGTCCATGGACCACACCATGAGTATTGGGGGCTGAAAACATTGAAGTAAGGCCAGAGCAAGAAAGGATGAGAAGTAGAGGTGAGACGAATCGCATGGAGACAAGGGAGAGTGAGGAGTCACATGGAGACAAGGGAGAATGAGGAGGGGGTGGGGGGAAGGGCTGGGAAACGCACAGGAGGGGAAGGAGTGGTTAAGAGGGCACCCACTGGGTCATCCTGCCAACTCCACACAGTAACACTAAGTGATTACCATGTGCTGAAGTTCTGCTCTGTGGCCAGCACTGTGCCAAGTGATCATGATCACCTTACTGCCTCTCCAAAACAACCCATTATTGTCCCCATTTCACAGAGGAGGAAACTGAGGCTTCTAGAGAGGACGTGCTCACCAAATGTTAATATGGACCATGTATTAGAATGTTACAGAATTAGTAATAATTTCATAAGCTATGACAGTGGAACTTATGTTAAATATATATACATTAAATATATATATATACATACTTATGTTATATATATATATATACACATACTTATGTTAAATATATATATACGTGTATATATATATACACATATATATGTACCTACTATATATAGTATATATATATACTGGGTATATATATATAGTGGGTACATAGTGATGTATGGAGGGAATGATAAACTATGTGGAATTGGCTTTAAGATATTCTACTGCAGGATGGGAAGTAGGTACGGGTCCAGTACAACAAAGTTAGTAAGTAAAATAAGGTTCAATGTTGATAATCACTGGAGCAACATGGAGGGCTTCCCTGGTGGCTCAGTGGTAAAGAACCTGCCTGCGAATGCAGGAGTCGAGAGTTCAATCCCTGTGTCAGGAAGATCCCCTGGAGAAGGAAATGGCAACCCACTCCAGTACTCTTGCCTGGAGAATCCCATGGACAGAGGAGCCTGGCGGGCTACAGTCCATGGGGTCACGAAAGAGCCAGACACGACTGAGCGACTAAACAACAGCCATGAGCTGCGTGGCGGGCACGTGGGAGGTTATTAATCTCGTCAAACTTTGAACAATACACTTGAATATTTCTTAAGTAAAAAGGGTTTTTTTGTTGTTGTTGTTTTTTAAGAATCAAACAAATAAAACAAAATTTTAAATACTATGTGGTTACCCTCATACTGCAGTAACTGCTGACACCGGCACCCACTTACAGAAGAGGAAACCGAGGCACAGAGAATTGAGCTTGTCACATACCGTGGATTCAGATGACCCTGATGGGAACAGAAACTAGTTCTTCAGAGTTCCCCTTCCCTGGCCAAGCCCAGGACACTTTTTGGAGGACAGGAGAGGGTGAGATGTCAAAGGGCAGAGGCCAGAGGAAGTAGAGGCAGGGGTGAGACTCACCATGATGGCAGGTACAGGGGGGCCTGAGGAACCTTCCTTGCTTCTTCTTGTTCCTTCCTGTGGGTGCAGAAAGAAAGTGTCAACGAGACTGCAAACCAATAAGAAGTGGGGGAAATGTACTGCATTCCTGGGTCTGAGGGAGGAGGGGCTGGGGGCCTTGACCCCTGGGTCCGAGGGAGGAGGGGCTGGGGGCCTGGACTCCTGGGTCCAAGGGAGGAGGGGCTGGGGGCCTGGACCCCTGGGTCCGAGGGAGGAGGGGCTGGGTCTCACCCTGGCCTGCAGCAGCCGCTCCCTCTCCGCCACGGCCTGCTGCAGGAGCTGCTCCATTCGGGCAATGTCTGGGTAGAGGGCCCTGCAGCTGGGAGCAGGGAAGAGACGGGGCCGGTGAGAGGAGCCCAGTCTCTTCCCCCGTCTCCCCACCTTCTCCCTGATGTCTCACCTATTCCTGGGGCCACAGTTCAGCAGCTGATAGAGAGGGTGTCTCCCAGAGTCTCCAGCTTCAGGCGGGAGGGCCGAGGCCTCCAGGGATCCTGGGGGGACAAGGGCCGGGGCAATGGGCTGGGATGCTTCCTGGTCTAAGCCTCTCCCTCTCTCCCCCAACGGGGGCATCCAGGTTTCTCCATCCTGTGCACAGGGAGGGTGGTGATGGGAGAAGAGGGTATGTGGGGTGAAGTTGGTACTCACCAGTACAATGGAGCGACAGAGGCCGGGAACATCCTCTTTGACTGGCTCTCTCTCCCCTCTTCCGGGACAGGCTTCCAGTCCTCTGGAGGCCAATGGAGCCCTGAAAACACACACAGCCCAGGCACACAGGAAAAGATCCTCAGTCTCCACCATTAGATCGGAGAACCGCCAAGGAAAACAACCATCTTGAGACTTCCTGGGTGGTCCAAGGGTGAAGACTTTGAGCTCCTGCTCCCCATGCAAAGGGGCCGGGTTCAACCCTGGTCAGGGAACTAGATCCCACATGCTGCAACTAAGAGTTTGCAGGTGGCAACTAAAGATCCTGCATGCCCCAGTGAAGACCGAAGGTCCCCGAGCAACCCAGCACAGCCAAATAAATAAAATTTTTTTTCAAAAAACAAAACCACAATCTCATTGGCACGGATCAGAAAGCCACTGTAAACGCAATGCTGAGTGAATGCAGTAGTCACAAAGGAACACAGTGTACTGATCACAATGGGCAAATCCAGAGAGACAGTGGTTTCCAGGGGCTGCCAGGAGAGGGGAATTGAGGGGTGATGGCTCAAGGGTACAGAGTTTCTTTGTGCGTGCATGCTAAGTCACTTCAGTCATGTCCGACTCCTTGCAACCTCATGGACTGCTGCCCACCAGGCTCCTCTGTCCATGGGGATTCTCCAGGTGAGAACACTGGAGTGGGTGGTCATTCCCTTCTGAATATTCTCTAAAATTGCTGATGGTAATGTTTGCACAACTCTATGACTACACTGAAAACCACTGAAAAACACTTTTAATGGGTGAATTGTAGGGTAGGTGAATTATAGATCTACATAAAACTGTTTTTTTTAAAGCCCACTGTATTGGTGGAGATGTGGGAAACCCAGACGTTCTCCCACAAGGTTGCTGCTGCTGAGTCGCTTCAGTCGTGTCCGACTCTGTGCGACCCCATGGACTGCAGCCCACCAGGCTCCACTATCCATGGGATTTTCCAGGCAAGAGTACTGGAGTGGAGTGCCATTGCCTTCTCCCCACAAAAGGCTGAGGGCTGTTTTATTGGAAAAAATTTATGGAGGTCCATTTGGCTCTTTTAAAAACATAAAAATGGGAAAAAAGAAAAATAAAATGAATTTTTAAAAAGAAAGGAAATAAAATCAAAATGACAAATGTATAAACCTTTTGAGCCCCAACTCCATTTCTAGGACTGTATCTTGTGGGTACATTCAGACATGTGCAAAATGACCTGAGTTCAAGGTTAATTCCCACAGATGCCTGGAGACCACCTAGTTAGTTAGTGTTAATCACTCAGTTGTGTCCAACTCTTTGCAACCCCATGGACTGGAGCCCACCAGACTCCTCTGTCCATGGGATTTCCCAGGCAAGAATCCTAGAGTGGGTAGCCATTCCCTTCTCCAGGGGATCTTCCGAACCCAGAGGTCAAACCTAAGTCTCTTGCATCTCCTGCATTGCAGGCAGATTCCTTACCTAAGTAAGGAAGAGACCACCTAAGTGCCCATCAAAAGGAGACAGGCTCAATAAACCTGAGATCATCCACATGGAGGAAAATCCCAAAGCAGATAAAAGGCAAAGGATGCTGTTTACATCAGCTAGAAAACAATGTTTACGGTATAAGCAAGTACAGAGAGTGCGAAGAGGATACCACCTACCCATAAAGAGCGGGAGTGAGTGTATACATGCCGGACTGTTTCAGTACAGAGTATTGGGACTTCCCTGGTGGTCCAGTGGCTAAGACTCTGACCTCCCAATGGAGCAGGCCCAGGTCCCATCCTTGGTCAGAGAACCTGATCCCGAATGTGGCAACTAAGACCAACATAGCCAAATAAGTAAATATCCAATGTACAATGAAAGTTGTTCAGTCATGTTTGACTCTTTGCAACCCCATTGACTATACAGTCCATGGAATTCTCCAGGCCAGAATACTGGAGTGGGTAGTCTTTCCCTTCTCCAGGGAATCTTCCCAACCCAGGGATCGAACCCAGGTCCCCCACATTGCAGGCAGATTATTTACCAGCTGAGCTATCGGAGAAGCCCAAATAAGTAAATAAGTAAAAATAAATACTTTAAAAAAAAAATACAGTACATCTCTGGGAAGACAGGAGACACTGGTAACCCTGGCTACCCCTGGGAGATGAATTGCATGGATGGAAACAGCGGCAAGAAAGATCTTTTCTCTGAATCTCCTCCCTTTGAACTCAGAACAAGAGGAATATTCTTTTTTAAAATAATAAAATAAACATGAAAACCAAGTGCAACCTGTGTTCCTGGACCAGAAAAAACAATTTTTTGTTGTTGTTGTTTTTTGCTAACAAAAAACATTTGCGGGACAACTGACAAAAATATGAATAACAAGAGCTTCCCTGGTGGCTCAGTGGTAAAGAATCTGCCTGCTAATAATGCAGGAGACATGGGTTCCAGCCCTGGTCCAGGAAGACCCCACATGCCAGGGAGCAACCAAGCCTGTGTGCCACAGTCATTGAGATCTGGAGCCTGGGAGCTGCAACCACCGAGCTCTCCTGCCACAGCTACTGAAGCCCATGAGCCCTAGAGCCCGTGCTCTGCCACAAGAGAAGCCACTGCAACGAGAAGACCACAACTCCAGAGCAACCCCTTCACCATGGCTAGAGAAAACCAAGAGCAGCAGTGAAGACCCATTAGATAATTAAAAATATATATATATGAATAACATTTGTGGACTTGAATAGTATTGTCTCAATGTTAGCTTCCTGAATGTGATTGCTGTACTGTGGTTGCGTCTGGGAATGGCCTTGACCTCAGATGATAAAAAGTAAAAGCATTTAGGGGTAAAGGGGAATCATGCTTCAGAAAAGAAGAATAAACTGTGTGTGTGCACGTGGGTGTGTGTGTGTACAGACAGAGAATGATAAAGCAAATGCCAAATGTGGTAAAATGTTAGTCACACAATCTGGGTGACAGGTAGACAGGAATTCTTTCTGCTCCTCCTCCAATTTTCTTGTAAGTCTTAAATCATTTCAAAATAAAATAATAAAAAACTACCCCCCAAATGAAAATAAACTTATTTGAGAGTAACAAAGAAAGCAAATTAAAATCATTTCTTTAAAAAAAAAAAACAGCAAAAACTCTGCTTGGATAACAAAAAATAATAAGAATAAATAAGTTGTATAATTTGAGAATCAACACATATCGTGTGTGCCAAGCTGCTTCAGTTGAATAAGACTCTTTTGCAACTTCGTGGTCTGTGGCCACCAGCTCCTCTGCCCATGGGATTCTCCAGGCAAGAATACTAGAGTGAGTTGCCAGGCCCTCCTCCTGGCCCAGGGATCAAACCCAAGTCTCCTGCATCTCCAGCATTTCCAGTAGATTCTTTACCAAGGATCAACCAGGGAAGCCCACCAATACATATGCTCACTGCTAAAGATATTAACTCATCAAATATATGTAATTCACGAGTTAATACTAAAAGAAAAATCAAACTGGTCACCAAAAGAACAAACTCTTTATTTTGAAGGTAGGTGAATGAAGTGAAATTGTCAAGCACTTTCTTTTCCTACAAAAACCATATCCCTGGGTAACCAAATAATCAATAAAGGCAAGTCCTTCTTTAGAAAATGTCAATCAATAAACTAAGGAGGACTTCCCTGGCAAGCCAGTGGTTAAAACTCTGCACTTCCAATGCAGGGGGTACAGGTCCCATTTCTGGCCAGGGAACTAAGATCCCACGTGCTGAGTGGGCAGCCAAAAAATAATAACTGCTTTTTTTGTTTTAAGATTTCTTTAACTAAATTTAAAAAATAAATAAATAAAAATAAATGAAGTAATGACAGATGGGATTTTCCCACTCATGACCTCCAGGGAATCAATCAATGGATGCCACAAAAAAAGAGACACATGCTCCCAGGATGACTCGCCAAAATGCCAATCATGCAACTGCTTAGCCTCCCACATCCAACTTTACAGGAAATAAAGAGGCAGAGCAAGGTGGTGTTGACCCCCACAGATGCAATCAGCAGACCCTGCCTGCAAAACTACAGAGCGACTACCTGGTTTCTTCCCCAAACAAATTTCAAGAGGGACAATAAAAGAAATGGGAGTCTGTGGATGCTTCTGCTGCTGCTAAGTCGTGTCAATCGTGTCCTACTGGAGTGGTTTGTCATTTCCCTCTCCAGTGCACGAAAGTGAAAAGTGAAAGTGAAGTCGCTCAGTCATGTCTGACTCTTCACGACCCATGGACTGCAGCCTACCAGGCTCCTCTGTCCATGGGGATTCTCCAGGCAAGGATACCGGAGTGGGTTGCCATGCCCTCCTCCAGGGGATTTTCCCAACCCAGTGATCGGGCCCAGGTCTCCCGCATTGCAGGCGGATTCTTTACCGTCTGAGCCACCAGGGAAGCCCATAGCCACACACACACAAAGTTTAAATTATAGCGTTTAGCGACAGACATTGAACTGATGGAACTTTCAATGTAAGAAGACTAGGATAAACGTCAGGCTAGTGGTTATTCTCCGGGAGACCGATAGGGGTCACCATTGAGCGGGGGTATGTTGTGACCTGACACCTGGGGCCGGCACCCGAGTGTTCCCATTAATAATCATTAAGCTGTTCGTGTGCTCGACGTGATTCTCTATGTCTGTATTATTTTAAAACGTTTTTTAAAATAGTAACCATGGGACGGACTACTGGGCTTCCCAAGTGGCTCAGTGGTTAAGAATCTGCCTGTCAATGCGGGAGACGTGGGTTTGATCCCTGAGTCCCAAAGACCTCCTGGAGTAGGAAATGGCAACCCACTCCAGTATTATTACCTGGAAAATTCTATAAACAGAGGAGCGTGGCGGGCTACAGTCCATGGGGTCGCAAAGAGCCGGGCACAGCTAAGCGCGCGCGCGCACACACACAACCATGGGACTCCCACTCCACTAGAGTCTAGTGGTTAAGACTCTACACTTCCACTACAGGGGGTGCAGGTTTAATCCCTGGTTTGACAATAAGATTCTACATGCCACGCAGCTTCATTCAGAAGATAAAAAAAAACAAAAATAAAAATAATAACCAGTACTTACCAAGTGCTCAGTCTTTGCCTAAGACTGTCTGTGGCACACCACAGACCCATTTAAGCTTCTAGAAGCCCTGGGAGTCAGGAAAGGTTCAAACAACTTCAAAAAGATGAAAATAAGCTGTGGTTCTTCACTCTTCCTTTCCCTCAACTGATATGCCCAGCACTTCCCAGCTGAGAGATTGTTGGCACTGAGGAAGCGTGTAGGTAAGAGAGACTCAGTCTTCCCTGGTGGCTCAGACCATAAAGAATCTGCCTGCCAACGCGGGAGACCAGAGTTCCATCCCTGGGTTGGGGAGGTTCCCTGGAGAAGGGAATGGCAACCCACTCCAATATTCTTGCCTGGGAGAATTCCATGGACAGAGGAGCCTGGCAGGCTATAACACACACCGGCAAGAGAGCTCCAAGTCTTGTTGGCATGGAGCTAACACTGTAGGGACTGAGTGACGTGTATGTGTGTGTGCGTGTGTCCAATCGTGTCAGACTCTTTGCAACTCCATGGACTGTAGCCTGCCAGGTTCCTCTGTCTGTGGAATTTTCCAGGCAAGAATACTGGAGTGGGTTGCCATTTTCTACTCCAGGGGATCTTCCCAACCCAGAGGTTGAACCCGAGTCTCTTGCATCTCCTGCGCTGGCAGGCAGATTCTTTACCACTGCACCACCTGGGAAGCCCCAAGGAACTGCATGAGTCATCATACAAGACGCATACCATCTGACATTGCTGCGAGTGAAGAGTGTTACAAAAGAGTGTTATAAAAGGGTAATATAAAAAAGGATCACCTGCAGCTGGAAGACCAGGACAGCCTTCTGGACACTGACCCTGAGGCCCAAAGGATAAGAGTTGGCCAGAGTTGACTGAGGCGAAGGGTGTTCCAGGTTGCAGGATCGGCAAGTGCGAAGGCCCTGCGGCAGGAGCCAGCACGGTGTGCTGGGGGGTCAGTGCCCCTGCAGCTGAACAGAGTCAGTACAGGGAGGGGGATGCTGAGAGGTGGGCAGGTGTCAGACCACACAAGGACTTGTGGGCCACACCAAGGAGCCTGGGGGAACCATGGAAGGCTTTTGGGGGGAAGGGCTGAAGTAGGAGGGATGAAGATCACTCTGGCTGTTGTTTGGGAGCCAAAAACTAAGGTGGAGAAAGTCAGTGAGGAGGGTGGTAGAAGGTCGCGAAAGCCAGAAATGAGGGTGGCAGTGGGTGGAATATGAATTATAATAATAATAACAATATCAATCAAGGACCGCCCTGGTGGTCCAATGGTTAAGAATCCACCTTCCAATATGGGGGACATGGATTCAATCTCTGGTCGGAGAGCTAAGATCCCACATGCTGCGGGGCAACTAAGCCCTTAAGCCACAACTAGAGAGAAGCCCGCGTACTGCAACTAACTAGCCCGATGCAGCCAAAAATGAATTTTTTTAAAAAAAGCTGGTCTTCCCTCATTAAAAAATATAATAATATTAATCATTATATAACCAGAGTAACAGGTGCCCACGTTTACTAAGCACCTGCTATGTGCCAGGCATCACATCAAGTACTTTAATGCATTAGCCAATGAATGCTGTTATTATTCCCATTTCGCAGCTAAGTAAACTGAGGCACAGCTGTATCTCAGGTCAACCAGCTAGGAAGTGGCACAACTGGTACTGGAATCCGAGCAGAGTCAGTACTCTTAGGCATCACATGATCCTGGAAAGAAGGGGTGCGATTTGAGAAGGATTTAATAGGACTTGGAGGGAGAGAGGGGCAGGGGCAAGGAGAAGTGATTTGTTAATCCCTGCATTTATCTGCTTGTCTACTGTTTCTCTGGTTGTGTAGACAAACACTCCCTGTGTTCTTTGTGGAGCTTCCCCCTGTGGCTTAGGAGTTAAAGAATCTGCCTGCAATGCAGGAGATTCAGGAGATGCAGGTTCGATCCCCTGGAGGCCATAGCAACCCACTCTGGTATTTCTGCCTGGAGAATCCCATGGACTGAGGAGCCTGGCAGGCTACAGTCCATAGGGCTGAACAAAGTCAGACACAACTGAAGCAACCTTAGCAAGCATGCACATACAAGCTCTTCGTCATCCCTGAGGTCCCTCGTCACTGCCTATGAGCTCGTGTTAACCAGGTGCCCACTTGGGTTCTCAAGTTTCCTTGAGAAACCCTCGTCTCTGAAAGGCACAGGCTGAGGAATCAGGCAGCTTTGGTTCACACCAAGCTCTGCCGCTTAGTTGGGTGTGTGACTTTAGCAAGTCATGTCTCTTCTCAGGGCAACTCCCCCTCTGTAAAGCGAGCAAGGTCCTGCCACCCTGCTATAGCTAATGCAAAGATTCATACACTGACCTCATGCAAAACACACGAAGAGTGCATGGCACGGCCACCAGTGTCCAAGGGCCAGACACGTGGTGACACCCGCATGCAAGGTGGGTGTGGGGTCCATGCCGGTGGGTACAGGGTCCACCTGGCCTTAGAGGCTCCGTGTCCACAGAAGCCACTAACTCAGGTGAGGACTCCATAGGAATGGCCCGGCTTCCCACCAAGTCTTTATAGATATGCAGTTTAATTATAAGGGTCATATTTACCCAAAGGCACGTTGCCTGGCAACAGAGCTGACAATCCACCTTTATCAGCCTTCCAGCTAGAAAGTTACAAAAGCTCTGCTAACCCTTTACCTCGACAATAATAGGACCCACTGCTACAGTTTCTTCTAACCAAAAAATAAATTTTATATTAGGTGCATTAGCAATTTCATACATATATAATATATATTATTGATTATATATTCAAGAAACATATAATTTTAATATAAAATATATTAAGTTGAAGCATGTCAAACTGTCAGTATTTGACTGTTTCTCACCTTCAAATGGGCTTCCCTGGTGACACAGACGGTAAAGAAGCCTGAAGTGTGAGAGACTGGGGTTTGACCCCTGGATCAGGAAGATCCCCTGGAGAGGGGAAAGGTAGCCTACTCCAGTATTCTTGCGTGGAGAATTCCATGGACAGAGGAGCCAGAAATTATATGTTTCATGAATATATAATTCAATAATATATATTATATATGTATGAAATTTTATATGCACCTAATATAAAATTTTATTTTGGGGTCAGAAGGAACTGGCTTTGCATCCATGGGGTTGCAAAGAGTTGGACACAACTGAGCGACTTTCACCCTCAAATAATAGCAATTCCATGTGGTTCAAAGTGATGAGATGGCTTTGAGCAGACCCTGGCCTACATTAAGCTCTTAAATATTAATATCAATTACTATTTTAGCAATAGTTAATAATATATTAATATTACTATTAAGATATATTGCATATAAGATAATATAATCAACAGGTAAATATTATAATATACAATATAATTAATTTATTAATATTAACTTTTGAGTTCCCTGGTGGCTCAGACAGTAAAGAATCTGCCTGCAATGCAGGAGGCCCAAGTTTGTTCAGTCCCTGGGTTGGGAAGATCCCCTGGAGAAGGAAATGGCAACCCCCTCCAGTATTCTTGCCTGGGAAATCCCATGGACAGAGGAACCTGGCGGGCTACAGTCCATGGGTCACAAGGAGTTGGATACAGCTGAGCAACTAACAACAGCAACAACAATATTATGTTCTTATTGTGGGTACAAAGACAGACAGACATGGATCTTCATAACATCATTGCTTAAACTGCACAAAACTCCCATCTGCCATCCTCAGAGAGAGGAGCTCCAGGCGCCCACACAGAATTGTGTGCGCGCAGAAGCTCAGAGTGGTTCAGAGTGTGGCCTCTGAACGCAGAGTGCTGAGTTCAAATCCCAGCCTTGCTGTATACTAGCTGATTAAGAAACCTCAGCTGTCTCAGTTTCTTCCCTATAAAGCGATAAGAAGAATGCAGCTTGTAGAGTTGTTGCAAGGACGAAATGAGTGAATCCATATAAACATTTAAAACAGTGCCTGGGGACTTCCCAGGTGGTCCAGTGGTTAAGAATCCGCCTTTCAATGCAGGGGACAGGGGGAACTAAGACCCCACAGCCTTGGGGCAACTCAGCCCACACTCAGCAACTACTGAGCCTGTGGGCCACAGGGAAGATCCAGCACAGCCAAAAGAAAAAAAAATTTTTTTTTAATTCACATAAAACGGTGCCTGGCACACTATAAAGACTCCAAAAAAAAAAAAAAAAAAAAACTTCACAAATTTTAGCAGTCTTTATGATTGTTACTATTTATATCATTATGACAGAGCTATTGAAAAGGAAGAGGCACCTCCAAATGTATCGAAAGAAAAAATCTCCACCACGGTCTTGAGCTAGGGAAAAAAAAGCCAACTAGTAGCTAATACACATGTTTTTGAAAAAAACGAACAAGCACACACCCTTTCTAAGCGCTGACCCCACATCCCTACAACAGGCCTACCTCCGGGCGCAGCACTCTGCCACTGTCTACTCTATTTCATTTAAAGTTGTTAGCAACATATTCAATAAATGTTTTAACCCATTCATAAGTTGGAACCCCCATTTTTCAGAAAATCTGGAAGAAAGAAACAAATAGCCACCAGGATGTCCCTGGTGGCCCACTGGCTAAGACTCCGCGCTCCAGATGCAGGGGGCCCCGGGTTTGATCCCTGGTCAGGGAACTAGATCCCACATGCTGCAACTAAGACCAGGTATAGCCAAATAAACAAATACAAATACTAAAAAAGAATAAGAAATAGCTGCCCGGTTCTGAGGAGGAGGAGGGCCAGGGCTCAATGGGCTGGGAAGAGGAGGACTGATTATCAATATGCTCTGTTGGGTGGCTTTTAAAATTTACATCTGGGGGCCTCCCTGGTGATTTAGTGGTTAAGAACCCACCCGCCAATGCAAGAGACACAGGTTCGTTTCCTGGTCCGGGAAGATCCCACATGCCAAGGAGCAGCTAAGCCCACGTGCCACAACTACTGAAGCCCATATACCCTAGAGACCTTGGTCCACAACAAGAGAAGCCACCACGAAGAGAAGCCCAGGCACTACAATGAAAAGTAACCCCCACTTGCCGCAACTAGAGAAAAGCCCGAGCGCCGCCACGAAGGCTCAGCACAGCCAAAAAATAATAAACAAATAAATCTTTTTAAAACTAACTAAATAAAATTAACACCTGGGCGGGCCCAGTTCCATTTCTCCAGGGGAGGAGAGGTAAGATGTTAGGCAGAAGAAAGAAAAAGAATAATAAAGCTGGAGCTTGGTGAAAGTTAAAAATGCGGCTTGATCAGCCTCCCCTCTCCCTCCCTCTCTCTGCCCACAGCAGAGAAAGCCACCGTGACCATTGAGACACATCCCCCGCCCCTGGGTGATGAGGTATTTGGGGGTGGGGAGGGGGGCACCTGGAGGGAGCTGTGAACAGAGAAGAGGCAGGAAGAGGTGGCGGCGGCTGTGTGGGCAGTGGGATCCTGGAGAACCAGCAACTGGCGGTCTGTCTTCTGGGTGAAGAGGAGCTGCAGGAGAAGGGGTGGGGTGGAGGGCCGCTGCCAGGATGCTCTGGCCCAGGCCTCCAGAGCCAGCCCATTTCTTGGATGGAAAAGGAAAGGCTCAAGGCCCCAGGAGAGTGGGAATGCAGTCTCAGGGAAGGAGGACTTGTGTGTAGAGACTGCTGGTTCTCTGAGGAGGCTCTGGAGGTCTGCACTCCTGAGGCCCAGGGGGAAAAGGGATTAGGGGTTGAGAATGATGGATCCCAAGGGAGAATGGAGGTGGGGGGCCTAGATTCCTGGGTCTGAGGGAAGAGGGGGCTGAAAGGTACATGAAATCTCCATACCTTGGTGAGAGCCTGGTTGGGCTCAGAGAAGTCCCCGCCAGGGGTTCCCTGAAGGCAGTTAAGCTCGAGCAGTCGGCTCCGTTCCTGGGGAGGACAAGCCATGAGCAACTCCTACACCTCAGGGGACATATGGGGTGCAGGCGAGGCAACGGTATGCCCTAGCAGAAAGTGGGGATGTAGGACAGGTGTCGGCAGTGAACTGACCTGCGTCAGGGCCTGAAGGGCCTCCTCCTTCTTCCGGCTCAGCCCCCGGCTCTCAGCAGCCATCTGCTCCCCCAGTGACTTGAGCTGCTCCTCCAAGACCTGGATCCGGCGCTGCGGGACACCCGCCAGGGCCTGCATTACTCAGCTGTCCCCGGGTCCCGGGCTGGTACCCACAGAACCAGGCCCTCCTTGAGAGCCTGGGGTGTGCTCCACCCCATACAGAGAACCTGGCATCTGGATGCCCGGGAGGGCGTGGGGGACTCAGAGTTAACCTTCACTAGTGCCCTTCTCCCCTTTGAGGGCCTAGAAGAGACCTGGGGTGAGCTGGAGGGATGGAGGCTCCCACATCCAGAGGCTGAGGAAAACAGAGACCCGGAGAAAGTCGACATTGCCAAGAACAGAGAGAGAGAGGGACTTCCCTGGTGGTAGAATGGCTAAGACGCTGGGTTCGCGATGCAGGGGGCCCGGGTTTGATGCCTGGTATCAGGGAACTAGATCCCACATGCCAGAGCTAAAAGATCTTACATGCTGCCATGAAGATCGAAGATCCTGCATGCCCCCACTAAGGCCCAGCACAGCCAACTAAATAATAAATATTAAAAAGAAAAAAGAACAGAGAGAAAGGGAAAGACAGAGATAAACTGGAAAAGATACAGAATAGAAGAGCAAAGACAGAAGGAAAACAGAAACAGACAGAGCCTGTGAGGCAGGAATGGGAAAGGAGACTCACATCGGAACTTTCTAATCCGAAACTCTGGGAACCTTTGTATTAAATACAGTTGAAAGTTAGTCACACAGTCGTGTCCGACTCTTTGCAATCCCACGGACTGTAGCCTGTCCATGGAATTCTCCAGGCAAGAGTACTGGAGTGGCTTGCCATTTCCTTCTCCAAAATACAGTCAAACTTGTGGTTTTTTCCAGCAGGACTTTTCAGACCCTTGAAGGTGAAGCTCCCAGAAAGGACTGGTGGGAGCATCGTTTGAGATGAGGGCTGAGACATGGGGAGTATAGTGGCGAGGATCTAGCTGGTTCAGATCCCAGTTCGATCCTTTGGGAACAAAGTGACCTTGGAAAAGATAACTTGAGCACCTTGACCTTGAGTTTCTTCATTTAGAAAATGCGGGAAAAGTATGAAGACCTGTCTCCCAGGACTGTTGTAAGGATTCTATGACTTAATATTCATGAAATGTTTAGGATCGTGCCCAGCCCATGGTCAATGCTCAATAAACATCAGTGACCATCATGACTGTTTAGAAGAACATGAACGGGGAGGCCACCAGGACAGAGAAGGGACGAGACAAGCGAGTGGAGGAGCCGGAGGGCAACAGCGAGGGAGGCGGGGCGAGCCCAGACCGACTCACCCTGTGCTGCGCCACACTGGCCTGGAGCTCCTGGACCTTGGGGTCTGGCACCCCGGCCCCAGGGCTGTCCCGATCTTCTTCCTCCTGCCGGCTCTCGCGCTCCAGCTGCTGGAACTCCAGGTCCTCGTAGGCACGCTGGGCCACGTCCAGTTGTTCCCTCATCTGTGGAGGGAACACAAAAGGATGGGAGGCCTGCACCTCTAAGAACCAGGAGGGTGGAGGGCTGGAGCCACGACTCCTGGACAAGGAGGGAGGAGGGGCTGCAGATCTAGACTCTGGTGTCCTGCGGGTTAGGGGCTTGGGGCCTGAGCTCCTAGGTGGGTGGGAGAGGAGGGGACTGAGGGCCCGGATGGCTGGGTTCTGAGTGGCCTGGATACCGGGTCCCCTTACCTCCTGCATTCCCTGCAGAAGCCGCTCATGCTGGTCTTCGGGCTGCGAGTCAAGCTGCTCCTGGGCCTCCTGGAGTCTTTGGCGAAGACCCTCCACACGATCCCTCTCCTGGCTCAGCTGCCTCTGTTCCTGCATCAACAGCAACCAGGCTCTTAGCCTCGGCTTGAGCACAGGGAGGGAAACAGAGGCCAGCCAGGGCTAGGCCAGCCAGATCTCAAGCTCCTTCTCACTTGGGGAGTCCCCGCCATCCAAGTCTGGGATGTTGGCTCTATGAGGGCAGGGACCCTGTCTCTCTGGTTCATGCTGTACAGGCCCACTCAGAGCAGACCAAGTAAACAGCTTTTTAAGAAATGAAGGAGGGGACAGATGAATGGATAAAGATGTGGTACACATACACAGTGGAATATTACTCGGCCATGAAAAAGAACAAAATAATGCCATTTGCAGCAACATGGATGGAATTCGAGATTATCATACCAAGTGAAGTAAGTCAGAAGGAGAAACATAAATATCATAGAATAATAATCATATGTGCCATCTAAAATTTGACACAAATTAATCTATGTAACAAACAAACTCACAGTCATAGAAAACAGACTTGTTAGCGCAGGGAACTGTATTCAATATTCTGTGATAAATTGTAGTGGAAAAGAATATGAGGGGTCTTCCCCTCAGTCTAGTGGTTAAGACAGTGTACTTCCACTGCAGGGGGCATGGGTTAGATCCCTGGTCAGGAAACTAAGATCCCACATGCTGAGCTACATGGCAAATAAAATAAAATAAAGAATATATATATATATATAACTGAATCACTTTGTTGTATAGCAGAAGTTAACACAACATTGTAAATCAACTATCCTTCAATAAATGTTTTAAAAAGAAACGAATGAGGGAATGAATGCTAAACATATCCAGACTTGGTGATTGATGCTGGGGACCCAGAAGGGGGTCGGACCTGGGCCCTGTACTCCAGCAGGGGACGCAGCCAGTTATAGCCTGGGACAATCAGGGCAGTGAAATGCAGATTCTGTGGGAACCAGAATGGGGGGAACAATTTCTACCAGGGTAAGGCTAGGCCTCCTGGATGTGAAGATTTTAAGATGAGCCACAAAAACCAGGGAGCATTGAGACCTGGGGAGCTAGAGAGGGCTGGAAGGGCTTTCTGGACTGAGGGAACAGCATGGTGCAAATGAATGGAAGTTGAACAGTACAGGAGGGACTTCCTGGTGGTCCACTGGCTAAGACTCTGAGCTCCCAATGTACGGGACCTGGGTTCGATCCCTGCTCAGGACACTAGATCCCACATGCCACAAGGAAGAGTTTGCAGGCATGCCACATGCTAAACTGCTTCAGTTGTGTCCGACTCTTTGCAGCCTCATGGACTGTAGCCCACCAGGCTGCTCTGTCCATGGGATTTCCCAGGCAAGAATACTGGAGTAGGTTGCCATTTCCTCCTCCAGGAGATCGCCCCGACCCAGGGATCAAACCAGTGTCTCCTGGGGCTCCTGCATTGCAGGCAGATTCTTTACCACTTGAGACACCAGGGAAGCCTAAGAGTTTGCATATCACAACTAAAAAATTCCACATGCCACAATGAAGATTGAAAATCCCACGTGCCCCAACTAAGACTCAGCAGAGCCAAATAAATAAATAAATACTTAATAAAAGAGAAAAGAAAAGTAAAAGAAGTGTAAGGGCAGACTGCAGTCAAGAAGAAAGAAGGTGGGAAGAGATGGGGAATACAGGTGAGAGATGATAGTTGAAAGGCAGACAAGATGGAGCTCAGGTGTGGTTTGGACCGCCAGGCTGAGGAACCCTATCCGGGGTCAGTGGGGAGTCACGGCAAGATTGAAAGGCTGGGGTAGGATCTGGGTGTGGAACCATCCCTCTGGGAGACAGGTTCGAGGGGTTGAGACCAGCTCCTTCCTGAGTCCTCCGGGCAATAAGAATGAGACCTTACTCCAGTGGTTAAGAATCCGCCTGCCAACGCAGGGGACATGGGTTCAGTCCATGGTCTGGGAAGATCCCACATGCCGCAGGCCAACTACTGAAGCCTGAACTCTAGAGCCCAAGTGCCGCAACAAGAGAAGCCACAGCAACAAGAAGCCCCAGCACTACAAGCAGAGAGCAGCTCCCGCTCACCACAATTAGAGAAAGCCTGCATGCAGCAACGAAGACCGAGTCCAGCCAAAAGTTAGTAAATAATAAAAATTAAAAAAAAAAAAGAATGTGACCTCGCCCGAGGTCTAGGCAGGGCAGATATAAAGGAGATAGACGAGTAAGAGAGATTCAGGGAGAGCAAAGAACAGGACGTGGTGACTGACAGGCTTGGGGTGAGAGATAAGGAGGCGTGCAGAGCGAGGCTCAGGACTCTGGCCTGGTGACCAAAGGGACAGTGAGACAGGGACGGTGTGGAAAAGGGATTTGCTGAGGTCAGCATTGGATATGGTGAATGAGAAGGGGCCAGACTCCTGGATCTAAGGCAGGAGGGGCTGGGGTCCGGAAACCCAGGTCCTAGGGGAAGAAGGAGCATCTAGGAACCAATGTCCTAGGAATCAGGACACATAGGTCTAGATTTTGAGAGAGAAATCAGGGCTGGGAGAAATATGGCTCTTTGAGGTAAGTGAAGACTCAGGATCCAACCCCAGGAAATTCCAATATGTAAGATAAGGGCAAAGAGAGAGACTGATAGAATTACAAAGTTATCATTTTCCAACCTGCAGCAGTCGGGTAAAGCAATGACCACCAATGGATGTCAAAGTCTTTAGGTAAATAACTATTAGGAAGGGATCAGAGTGACCTCAGTGAGGTCTGGAGAATCAGAGACAACATGCCCCTGGCCCAGTGCCCCAAAAGCACCACAGCACATCTGAATCTGATCCATCTTACACATTTAATCAACCACCTACTTCCAGGAAGCGAAACAAGATAAAAACACCACCCCCACCCCCCCACCCGCCCACCCCCGGCGTGCAACTGGTCACATACTGACCATGGGACAGAGGACTTGGTTTCTTCAACAAAGAGTTTGGGGGAAAAAAACAGTAGGCAGGGACCATTAGAGGAGAAACAACACACACAAGGCATTTCAACCCAACAATATACTGGCCTATGGGGAACCCGATTCAAACAGCCAACTGTTAGCCATTGTTTTTGAGATAGTCTGGGACCCATGCAAACAGACTGGAGATGAGATAGTAATTCTTCAGATGTGATAATGACATAGGGGTGATGTTTTCTTAAAAGAGTTCTTAAAGAACTAAAGTATCTACTGTCAACATGATGTCTGGTACTGGATTTCAAATCTAGGGACAGGGAAGCCAACTGGAGGACATGAAACAGGAATGGAGGATTCATCGCAGCTGAACTGAGGAGTACACCACATGGCAACCGTCTATTTTTTGTTGGTTTGACATTTTTCACAAAATGACATTTAGAGAGCAAAGAAAGATGGAACACACCCCAGTGAGTCAGGCCCCAAAGTCATAGAGGAGGGAGGGAGGAGGGAAATAGAGAGAGGCATAGGTCCCTGCCACTGCCCACCCCCAGCCCCAGTATCATGGCTTGGGCAACGGGGGGTGTATCCCTGGCCCCAGGTCCCAGGAGCACCACAGGAATGTCTGTCCAACAAGGAAGAGAACCGACGATGAAGATCCAGGCGGGCTAACACACCTGTTCCCGCTGCTCCTGGCCGCCCTTCTCTGAGTCCACCTGCTGCCCTAGCAGCTCACGAAGCTGCTCCTCCTCCCGCCGAGCGGCCACTCGCTCCCCAGCCAGCTCACCCCGCAGCAGAGCCACCTCCACCTCCATCTGCAGAGAGAAGGCAAGAGCTGGGACCCAGAGGCCTGGGCCAGAGAGTAAGGAAGGGGCGGTGGCGCGCGGACGCCTGGGTCTGAGCGAAGGACCTGGGAATCCGAACTCCTGGATTCGAAGAGAGTATGGAGCTGGAGGCCTAAGACTCGGCTCCCATGGTTGTAAAGGACTGGGAGCCTGGCCTGACGGGGTTCCCCACGAGTTGGGACCAGACTTCCCAAGGGGTCTGCAGCCTCACCTCGATCCTCAGTTCCTTCCTCTGACGCTGTAGCTCCTTCACTCGCTGCTCCATCAAAGCCACGCGAGTCAGTGCCTCCAGCTGCTGCGCGGCGGAGCCGCCGCGCCGCCCCTCGCACCCCTTCTCCAGACTGAGAGGGTGCGGGGGGCGTGGCCGGGGTCTGAACTGGAGACGGAGCCTCCGCCTGAGGTTGAAGAGGGCTAGTCAGTTGGGGAGGACTCGCCCCCTGCCGTCACTAAACAGGTCCCTGAGGCGGGGACTGGGGGTAGGAGTCTGAGTTTAGCGACCCTTAACCACCAAGCTCTTTTATCCGAGGCGGGGAGGGTGCAGATCCGATGACCGCTAGGCCCCAGGAGGTGGCTCTGGGACTCGCATTCCAGGGAGGGGGCACAACGCCGACTCAAGGATGCTGTTTCCCATTGTCTTGGCCTCACGTCTTCGAAGGTTCTGCATCTCTTTCTCTCTCCCCGGGTCTCTGAGTCTTTCCCCCTTTTCTCTGGACTTCATCTTTCTGATTCAGTATGTCTTCTGTCTCTGAATCGCTATGTTTCTTTCTCCCTCGGAGTATCTCCCTGTCTCAAGGTTTCTCTGTCTCTCTTTCTGTTTCTCTGAGTATCATTGTTTCTGGGTTTCTGTCTGTGTCTATCCTCAACTCTCTGAGTCTCTTGTCTCTGGTCTCGCAGTGTCCCTTGACTCCTTTGGATCTTTGTCTCCCAGCTTCCCCGTCTCTCGGTCTCTATCTGGTCTCCCTAGATCTGGCTCTCTGTGTCCTGTCACCCGCTAGGCTCTGCTCCTTTGGGTCCCCCCGCACCCAGTGACTCGCCCCCCGGGTCCCTCACCGCATCGTGGCTGCTTTCGGTGCTGCTGCCTTCTCCCACTTCTTCCTCTTCCTTCGCCTGCTGCTCAGCTCCTTGGCCGCTCGGAAGCTCTTCTGGGGCCTCGGGCGCCTCCCGCTCGCGGGAGTCTTTGGGGTGCCCCCGGGGCTTGGAGGCCCCTTGAGATCGGACCTCTGTGTCGCACTCCGGGACCGCCGCCGGCGGGGCCCCCAGGTCCGGGCTGCTCCGCGTCCCCATGGCCGCTGAGAATTCCCGTCGGGTGGGCGGGGCCTGGGGTTCCGGAGGCGTTGGGGGCGTGGCCCAGGGGGCCGGCGCGTCCCGCCCGAAAGCTACGGAGAGCGCTCCAGAGGCGGGGCCTGAGAGTTCAAAGGATGGGACTGAACATCCCAGAGGCGGGGCCTGGAGCTTCTAGGGGCGGGGTTCGTGGCTTCTAGGGCGTCACGCCCCAAGAGGCGGGACCGGAATTTGAGTCCGGGTCCTAGTACGCCCCCTACCGGCGTCTCTCTGCTATCTCGGTGTCGAGCCTTGTACTTGCCCACCCTCCCCCGACAATCCCCTTGGACCACTTTAGAGCGACCCCATCACCATCTGCTTCGCGGACTCAGGATCTGGGTTCGGCCCTGTCCTCTCTGGAGCCCCGTAGTCTCAGCTCTGACCCACCTGTGTAAGGGAGCCGTGCCCCTGCCGCCTCACCCAGGGATCGGAGAGTCGGGTCCCCTGGTCTCCCTCTCTGGACAAACCAGGAGCCTTGAGTCCTCAGCTCCTCGGGAGCGAGATTCCAGAACTCCAGCCCCCGAGACCCCCACAGCCCCGGCCCCCTCACCGGCTCAGGCTTCGGCGCGCTCCGTTCTGCGCTCCGGCGCAGCAGTTTCTGCCCACTGGACAGGTGGCTGGGGAAGAGGGAGGAGAGACAGGCTGCTCGGTCCCCCTCCCCAGCAGCCCGGAAGTGGAGGGGGGGGGGGACAACAGGTCCAACAGCTCTTGAGGGAGGACGGAGAGACCAGCTTGCCCCGCCCGCAGCCGCGGCATCGGGCCATCCTGGCCCCACTGGCGCCACCCTAGGAAAACCCAGCATGATGACCCCCCAGCTCTGCCTCCAGCGCTCCCAGTCGTGCCCCCGGGGGGCCAGGCGTCTTGGTCACCTGTGTAAAAGCGCCTCCCTAATGCTCAGACCCTGAGAATCCTGACAGGCAGAGGGAAAAGGAGGTAGGGGCCTCTCCCCTTTAATGAGCACTTTAGAAGGGCCCCAACCGGTTTGGGGAGCTGGACAAGAGGAGGGGGTGCCCTGAGCTGAGTCAGAGGCCCGCCCAGAGACAGCGGGAAGTGTGGCCCCCCCACCTTGCTATGGGTGGAGGGCAGAGGTTAAAGGTCTCAGCCAGACCCTTTCCTCTCTGGGCAAAAACAGGAAAATAACTGCTATGTGAGAAAGGATTTTGGATGTCAGGAGCTGCCTATATACAGTATAAACATTTTATACACATTAATTTATTTCATCTTTACAGCAGCTTACAGAGAAATTACTATCTCCATTTTATAGTCAGGAAACTGAGGCTGAGGAGGGCAAGTGATCCCAGAGTCTACACATGCTGTTGATGTGAGCAACATATCTGTTCTCTGGAAAATCCATAGTCTTTACCATTAGGCTTACTGTCATTCAAGCCAGGAAGTCCCTGAGAGATCATTCGGAAAGATAGTAACAATAATAGTTAACACTGATAGGAAATCTGCTGTGTAGGCAGTGTGCCAAGCACTTCATGTATATGAACTCATTGGATCATCACAACACCCTATTATTATTTCTATTATTCCCATTTTACAGATGAAGAAACTGAGGCTGGGAGAATTGAAGTACTTTATTCTGGGTCTCACAGGGCAAGTGGTTTAAACTCAAGACTGTTCTAATCCAAGGAGCTGAGAAACCCTGCCCCACATATCTGTTTGCTTCTCTCTTATGAGTTACAAAAATCTCCTCCTTCCAGGCTCCCAGGACCTTTATCCTGCCTTGCTCCCTGACCTCTCCAGGGACCAGAACTAACCACAGATACCTCAGCTCAGAAACCCACTGGTTCCCCCAGAAAACAGAAGTCAGATTCAGAGGAGAAAAAAAAGATTTTTATTTAAGAAGCTTGAGGGGGCTAGTAAGGGAGGGGAAGAGGAGAGAGGCCCCAGTGATGGCACTGCTCCCCTCACCCCACCTAGTGCATCTTAACGGATGTGAGCTGTGAGCGCCCGAGAGTCAGGGTCGGTCAGGAAGGGGGTGTCTGGATCCCACAGCGCATGTTAGCTGGAACAGCAAAGTCTGAAACGAAGAAGCCAATAGTGAGACAAAGGGGCCCAAGCAGACCATCCGGCTTCCTCTCTGCCCCACTGGGGACCCAGACATCCTAATAGCTCTTCTTCTTTGAGAAACTAAGAGTCCAGACCCTCAGCACCTCCTCCCTCAGACCCAGGTGTCCAGACCCCCAGCTCCTTCCCTCAGATCCAGGAGTCCAGATCCTCAGCCACTCACCTATCTGCTGAGGTTTAGGCAGGTTCAGTTTGTTCATGACCTTGACAAACTCCTCACAGCTGAGGGTGAGCCGAGGGTTCAGAGTCCGCTCCTCCTCCACAGTGGACACTGTGAGCCCTAACGGCCAAGGGAGTGGGGAGGAATGTCAAACTGTCCAGTGCCTCTGGCCTCCAAGAACTACATTTCCCAGGAGGCCTCAGGGTACCTTTCTGGCCCAGGATTAACAGATTGCCTTCCCCCTAACCAATAGGCACTATGGGAAATGTAGTTTCCTAGTTCCTTAAGTTCTATAAGGAAGTCCCAGGAAAGTCTATGCCTTCCGGAATTCTAAGCTTTGCCAACAAAGGTCCGTCTAGTCAAGGCTATGGTTTTTCCTGTGGTCATGTATGGATGTGAGAGTTGGACTGTGAAGAAGGCTGAGCGCCGAAGAATTGATGCTTTTGAACTGTGGTGTTGGAGAAGACTCTTGAAAGACCCTTGGACTGTAAGGAGATCCAACCAGTCCATTCTGAAGGAGATCAGCCCTGGGTGTTCTTTGGAAGGAATGATGCTAAAGCTGAAACTCCAGTACTTTGGCCATCTCATGCGAAGAGTTGACTCATTGGAAAAGACTCTGATGCTGGGAGGGATTGGGGGCAGGAGGAGAAGGGGATGACAGAAGATGAGATGGCTGGATGGCATCACCGACTTGATGGATGTGAGTTTGAGTGAACTCCAGTTGGTAATGGACAGGGAGGCCTGGCGTGCTGCGATTCATGGGGTCGCAAAGAGTTGGACATGACTGAGCGACTGAACTGAACTGACCCTCAGTATACCTCAGCACTTGATCTTTTTAGCCAGAGGAATTCCTGGGAATTGTAGTTGAGAGCCACACGAGGATTACAGCAGTTCAATGCTCCCTCTCAAATGCTAAATTATGTAAATCCCACATCTCCTCCAGGAAGCCCTCACCGTGGTAATCATGAGCAGGGTAGATCAGACAGTTTCCTGGAAGAGTGAAGATCTTTTCGTGAACTGAGTGGTACAAGGTCTTAGCACAGCCTGGGGAAGGAAAAGTCAGAGGTCAGTGGAACAACAGGTTGAGAGAAGCTCCCAAACCGCTTCCTTTCAGGAAGAAGACAGTAGGATAAAAATCACTGTAGCTAAACTAAACCTTCTCACTCATTTTCTGCCAGTAGCCAACCCTTTGGGTAGAGGAGAGGGAAGGGAATTCTAGGTAAGTGGAACAGCACATGCAAAGACTTAGGGAATGGTAAGAATTCAGCATGACTGTAAAGAAGGTTGGGATAGGACCCTGAAGCACCAAGTCCCCTCACTCCGGGCATGCTAAGAAAGGATTCTGGGCAGGGAAAGCGGACTAGAAGGTAAGAAATTGAAGACATGAGGCAAAGAAGGATAGAGCCATAGTTTTGGCAAGAAGCTCCGAGTCCTAAATTGGGACAGGAGCAAACCTCTCAGAATGTTCTGCCATCTTTTCTTTCATCTTTTCTTTGATCTCATGACTGTGTTGGGGATGAATAAATGGAAGATTAGGAGCTTCAGAGAGAAAAAGACAGAGACCAAGATGGAAAGATAAGGAAAGGGGAAGCAAGAAGCAGCCTGGGGACGTGGGTACCCACAGCCAGCTCACTAAGGCTATCTCTTTTCTCTCATCCAGCCTCACCCTGCAAGGTGGCTGAATCCTCCCAATCTAGCGTCCACCCCATTCACACACATACTCAAAGGGCAGCTGAACCCTGACACTGTGAAACTAAACACCCTTCCCATAGTGAAACTCCTTAATGTAACTGCCCCCAGCAGCTAAACCCCAAATGTAACATCGTACGTGCATGCTCAGTCACTAAGTGGTGTCCAACTCTTTGCAACCCCATGCAATTTCCTCCTCCAGGGGATCTTCCCGACCCAGGGATCAAACCAGCATCTCCTGAGTCTCCTGAATTGGCAGGAAGATTCTTTACTGCTGAGCCACCAGGGAAGCCCAATGTAACATCACCCCCTAGCAATTAAACCACTGAACCTAACCACCTCCTAGCAGCTAAACTCCTTGAGTCTAATCCTGATCTCCTAAAAATCTAACATTTGTTCATTCATTCTTACAATGGACACTTAAAATCCTGGCATTCACATAACCATACTAAAATCGTGGGTCAGGGACAAGGGCCTGTGACCTTGCTGGAAGTCTGTCCGCCCACACCCTCGGATAAGCAGGGCATCTCCAGTGAAGGCCATGCTGTGGTCATTCAAGACGAAGGTGACACAGCCAGGGGTGTGGCCAGGGCTGGCCCGGGTCTCCAAGGCCTGGCAGAGAAGGAAAGTACAGAGTCACCAATAAGCCTATGGTTTTACACTCACGGTAAAACTGGCCTCAGATGCTCCCACCTCATCCCAGGATCACATTTAGATAATGTGTACCTTTTTCTGATTAAGAAAAAATGTAAGTTAGATCCTAGACTCAAATGTCACTCCAGAGTAAACCCCCAATGAATTACAAACTTAAAACAAGGAAATAAAATCATAAAACTAGAACAACAAACATACAAAGAAATAGTAGGCTGGCCAAGAAGTTCATTCATGAAGTTTTTAGCCAACCCGATATATGATCTCTGTTAGAGAATAACATTCATCTTAAAAGGCATAAATCATTAAGGGAAAGATCAGTGGCTTGAATTTTAATAAATTTGAGGTTTCAGAATGGCAACAACATGATAAACAAAATTTAAAAGAAATCAACACACTGGCAAAATATTTTTGTAGCACATACATACCAGACAGTAGTCAGGATACTTTATATATGAACGGATCTTGCATATCAGTAAGAAAAAGATAAGCACACTAATAAATATGAAATACTAAGCAGTCATTTAAAATTATGTCATTGAAATAAAATTTAATGATGCTATACACAAATATTTAATGGCATGAAAAGATGTTTACTAGCCAGTAAGTGCAAAAAAAACAGGTTACAAAGCAACTTAAACAATGTCTATTTTAAAAAATTTATTAATTAACTCAAAATATTTTTTTCTTTAGACTCCTCCTATATTTTCTTTTAGTTTTACAGTGAACATGCCATTTTGTAATCAAAAATAAAACACAAAATTCAGGATAAACTAAATAAACACTAAAAAAAAAACCCCCCAAAATTCTAGAGGGAAATATAAAAGAATAGATCTATATTTATAGATACATATTATATTAATGTTCATATAACATTATGCATATATATAATATATTATATATATATATATATATACATAAAATCTCGAGGTAGAAAAGGTTTTTCTAAGCACAGTAGGAAATCCTGAGGCCACAAGGAAAAACAGGGACCACATAGTTTAACTTCATTATAGAAAAGGAGAATCAGAGTGACAAAACAAAAAAGCTCAGACAATATTAGCAGCATGTATAAGAAAGTGTTATAAAACCAGAATATCTGAACAGCTCCCAAACATCAATAAGAACCCCCAAAGAAAATTGGCTAAATAAAAGAATAGGCAATTCAGGGAAGAGGGAACAAGCATCTGAAAAGATGTTTGATCCCCTTTAAAAAAGGGCAGGGAGAGAGAGATCTAAATTTTAAAGCCTTTATTTTTCATTTATCAGATTGGCAACTGTCAGAGTTGCTCAGGGTGTTTGAGACAAACCCTTTCATCCTCTCAATGTGAGTACAACTCAGAAAAGCCATTTTAGATGGCAGCTAAGTGGCGTCTCGGAGAAGGCAATGGCACCCCACTCCAGTACTCTTGCCTGGAAAATCCCATGGACGCGGGAGCCTGGTGGGCTGCAGTCCACGCGGTTGCGAAGAGTCAGACACAACTGAGCGACTTCACTTTCACTTTTCACTTTCATGCATTGGAGAAGGAAATGGCAACCCACTCCAGTGTTCTTGCCTGGAGAATCCCAGGGACGGGGGAGCCTGGTGGGCTGCCATCTATGGAGTCGCACAGAGTCGGACACGACTGAAGTGACTTAGCAGCAGCAGCAGCAAGCAGCGTCTAGCAACATCTCAAAGGCACATATTTTCTGACCTCTCAAAGCCACTACTAAGGCTCTGCTATTAAGAACAACCAACACATGAGCACAAAGACACCACCCAGGGAGCCCTGATTATCTAAATTCCTGCATTCAGTTCAGTGAAGCAACTGTCAGAAAAAAATTATTACCCCAGTGATCTAATAATCACTTATGAGATTAGTTTCCACTCACATATCACTCCTCCTCTCTTAATAGAGGCTCCTCCCACCAGTTAGCATCCTTGTCCAGGGCAGTCATCTGCTAATTATCAAAGGACCCTATATACAGGCTGTATATCCACACCCGATATCTGTTTTAACCTTCCCCACTCACAGATCTCCAGTTTGGTTTGGGGCATCAGTATGCCCAGCAGAAGCACTTTCCCAGTCTCCCTGACAGCTTGGGTGGCCTCTGGCACAGTTCTCTGGCCAATAAGATCTCAGCCAGTATCCTGAGAAATTCTGGGAAAGCTTTTCCCTTCCTGATAAAAAGGGACTGGCACTTGCCCTTTCCACTTCATCTGGCTCTGAACACAAGATGTGATGGCTGGAGTTGCAGCAGCTATCTTGCAACCATGAAGGAAAAAAAGCCAAGATAATCAATCCCACAAATGATGGTGATGCCAAATCAGAGAATAACTACCTTCTTCCAAATTTCCTGTTATAGGAAAAAGTTAAACTGTTTGTTCAAGCCACTGTATGGTTTTTTTCAGTTACTATCTGCCAAACACCTTCTTAGCTCATCTGCACTAGGGTATATGGGCAATGCAAAACAAGTGCAAAGGGAAATCACAAATCTTGCAAAATCTTGTGGGAAAAAGCACATCCCCTGGCCCCTCAAATTAATATTACCTTTTGGTAGTGGAGGGATGATATTTCACTTTTTATTTTGTATGTTTCCATAGTCTCTGAATTTTTTAAAACAAAAAGCGTGGAAATTTTTGAACTAAAAAAGGGGATGGATATTCAGGAGAAATGTTCAAAATATTTAACTTTGGTTATAACAAAGCTATGACAAACCTAGACAGTGTGTTAAAAAGCAAAGACATTACTTTGGTGAAAAAGGTCTATATGGTCAAGGCTATGATGTTTTCATTAATCACGTACAGATGTGAGAGCTGAACAATAAAGAAGGAAGAGCACTGAAGAATTGATGCTTTTGAACTGTGGTGTTGGAGAAGACTCTTGAGAGTCCCTTGGAAAGCAAGGAGATCAAACCAGTCAATCTTAAAGGAAATCAACCCTGAATACTCTTTGGAAGGTCTGATGCTGAAGCTGAAGCTTCAATACTTTGTCCACCTGATGCAAACAGCTGGCTCATTAGAAAAGACCCTGATGCTGGGAAAGATTGAAGGCAGAAGGAGATGAGGGTGACAGAGGATGAGATAGCTGGATGGCATCACCGATTCAATGGACATGGACTTGGGTAAACTCAGGGAGATGGTGAGAGACAGGGAAGCCTGGCGTGCTGCAATCCGTGGGGCCACAAAGAGTTGGACATGACTTGGCAACTGAACAACAACAACAAATAACATGGGCATTGGCCAATCAGAAGGGCATCAGTTGTAAACAACCAGTAATTAGAGTATATAGGGGCTTCCCCGGTGGCTCAGCCGCAAACAGTCCGCCCGCAATGCAGGAGCCTTGGATTCAGTCCCTGGGTCGGGAAGATTCCCTGGAGAAGGAAATGGCAACCCACTCCAGTGTTCTGGCCTGGGAAACCCCATGGACACAGGAGCCTGGCTGGGTCCACAGGGGTGCAAAAGAATCGGAGCGACAAACAACAGTTAGAGCATGTACAGTTGACCCTTAAATAACTCAGATTTGAACTGCGCGAGTCCATATATAGGAGGATTTTTTTTCAGTAGGAAATACTACGGTACTACCCAATGTGGCTTAGTGAATCCATGGATGTGCAGAAAATACAGCTAGAAGGAAATTAAGATATACTCCGATTTTTGAACGTGGGGAGGGTCAGTGGCCCTAACTCCCTGAATTGTTCAAGGGTCAACAGTATATGGCATATTAATTACGTGATGTGTATAAATTAAACAAAATTTTAATATAAATTGAACACAATCCTGCTTGCCACAGGGATCAAAACCTCCTAGGCCCTTAATGACCAAGTCTGTGTCACAGGTGGCTTTGCTAATGGTCAGCCTCCCTATTTATTTTTCCCTTCTCTGGAATATCTAGAATTTACCATCTCTATCAACCCCCATAATCCTGTCCATCCCAGGCCTCGCCTGCTTGGGCCAACCACCAGCCTCCTCCCTGGCCTACTAGCCTCCAATCTACCTCCTACATGACCTGAGGGAACTTTTCTACCACCCAGATCCAATTTTGTCCCTCTCCGCTCAAAACCCTTCCTGGGGGAGGGGGGTTCAAGAGGGAGGGGACACATATATTCCTATGGCTGATTCATGTTGATATATGGCAGAAATGAATACCATATATTAAAGCAATTATCCTCCAATTAAAAATAAATAATTGTTTTTCAATCCAACAATTAAAAAACAAAAAAACCTTTCCCAGGCTCCCAGTGGCCCCGGGACAGAGTTTCAGCTCTTCAGCCCCGGCTCTGGTGCCTGCTCACGTTTCCAGTCCCGTGTCCTATGACATCCGCCCTTCCCCAGCTACTTTGAATCCCAGAGTCATTGCCAGAAAACACCAGGCTTCGCCACACTTTTTTTGCCCCTGCAATTTCCTCTTCTCCCATCAGTCTGGTCTGCCTACTTTTTATGAGCCTGATTGACTCCTTTTCCTTTGTCAAGGCTCTCTTCTAAGGCCTTGACATGACTGAATTCATTCAGACCTCACACATCATTACTTGGTAAGCATCATTCCTGTCCCCACTCTACAGATGAGGAAACTGAGGCACGGGATGCGAATGAATGAACTACACATGACGATACGGATGAATCTCACAGACATAACCATGAGCCTAAACAAAAAAGTGGGGCAGACATAAAGAGTGAAGTGGAGAGGGGGAGGATAAAGTGGGAAATCTCAGAGTGCCTGGTGCACAGGAAGGTAAGTGGTATTTCACGAAGCTGAGGTTTCAGTGCTGACCCCAGATGTAAAATATTTCTCTCTCAGTGAAAGTGCATGGATTAGTGGTTAAGAGCAGTCTCTGGAGCCATATGACATGGGCTGTAAATTTGGCTCCACTCTTTCTAGCTGTGTGACCTTGGGCAAGCTATTTCACCTCTCTGGGCTTCTCTGCTCATTTGTAAAATGGGGATAATAATAGTCCCCACTTCATAGGGCTATTATAAAGATTAAATTATTTCACGTATGCAAAGCATTTTAAAAATGCTCAGGAAATTCCCTGACAGTCCCATGGTTAGGACTCCACATCCTCACTGCCAAGGGCTGGGGTTCGATCCCTGGTCACAAGGGACGGGGGAGCCTGGTGGGCTGCCATCTATGGGGTCACACAGAGTCAGACACGACTGAAGCAACTTAGCAGCAGCAACAGCAGGGAACTAAGATCCTACAAGCCAGGTGGCACAGCCAAAAAATAAAAATGCCTGACATACAATAATTTCTGTATTATAAATAATAATAATGTTTTACAATTCTAACTGATCTAGTGGAACCACCAAGCCCCCTGGGTTCAAATCCTGGCTCCGCCAACTTTCTCAGTATAACAATTGGGCAAGTCACTTTTCCTCTCTGCACTCCCTTCTCTGTAAAATGGGAAAATACTTCTGATCTAACTACAGGGATGTTGTTGTTTAGTCACAAAGTCGTGTCTGTCTCTTTGCGACCCCATGGACTGTAGCCCACCAGGCTCCTCTGTCCATGGGATTTCCCAGGCAAGAATACTGAAGTGAGTGGTCATTTCCTTCTCCAAGGGGATCTTCCCAACCCAGGGATCTAACTTGCATCTCCTTCATTGCAGGCGGCTTCTTTACCCTGAGCCATCAGGGCATCCCTACTACGTGGTTAGTAAGGTTTAATGAGATTTATCTGTCAGAGGAGACACAGTGGAGGGTCAAGAACCAGGTTCAGCCATAGTAATGCTTCGTCTGGACTGCTCGGTAGTTATTAAAAGTCTGAATTTGCTGTTGACCCTTATCATTTGGAGGATTTCTCAAAAATATATATTTGTAGCTTCTAATTTTAAAAAAAGACTGAGAGAAGGGCTTCCCTGGTGGAGACTAAATACACATACCAGCCAAATGCCATGTATGAACTTTGATTGGGTCCTATTTAATAAATGAATAGCTATAAAAATGATGCTTTTGAACTGTGGTGTTGGAGAAAACTCTTGAGAGTCCCTTGGATTGCAAGGAGATCCAACCAGACCATCCTAAAGGAGATCAGTTCTAGGTGTTCATTGGAAGGACTGATGTTGAAGCTGAAACTCCAATACTTTGGCCACCTGATGCAAAGTGCTGACTGATTTGAAAAGACCCTGATACTAGGAAAGATTGAGGGCAGGAGGAGAAGGGGACAACAGAGGATGAGATGGTTGGATGGCATCACCGACTCAATGGACATGGGTTTGGGTGGACTCCATGAGTTGGTGATAGACAGGGAGGCCTGGTGTGTTGCAGTTCATGGGGTCGCAAAGAGTTGGACATGACTGAGCGAATGAACTGAACTGAACTGATAAAATGATCCCTGAGAAACTGGGGAAATTTGAACATGGGCTAGATTTCAGAACTATTTAAGAATTTAAGAACATGTCTATGTTGTTAGACATGACAGAGATTTTTTTTTAAAGAATGGTTCTCAAGGTGGTGTCATAGAGGGAACCCTCAGGGTCTGCAAGATCAACACTATTAAACTATTTTCATAATGGTGTGAAGAGGCCTTCTGTCCTTTTTCACTCCCATGAGAATTCAGTGGAGTTTTCCAGAAGCTACATAACCTGTACTGATGTCATCACTCTGACAGCTGGGTGCTTGTGTATTCTTGTGCTTTTAAAAAAGTCTCAGTTTCAACTTCTGATACAGTAAATGTTTTCTGCATATCAGAATACTTATGTTTTCTTTTTAAAATTGAGATATGACTGACATATAACCAATACAGTAAATATTAACAGACAGAATCCAGGTAAACAAGAGCTTTTTAGGGCCCTTCATAAACCCCATGAACTGTAGCCCACCAGTCTCCTCTTTCCATGAGATTTCCCAGGCAAGAATACTGGAGTGGGTAGCCATTCCCTTCTCCAGGGAGTCTTCCCAATCTAGGCATCAAACCCCCACCTCCCACAATGCAGGCAGATTTTTTACCATCTGAGCCACCAGGGAGGTCCTTTATAACTTTTAAGAGGGTTAAGGAATCCTCAGATCAAAACGTTTGGGTTTGAGAACCACTGATATAGGAAAACAATCTTAGAAGTCTTTAGGGGGGAAAGTCTGCAACTTAGCTTTTGACTACAAAAGGAAGAAAAAAGTATTAATATATACACAAGAGAGTGAAGTAAAGCAAACGTAGTAAAAATGTAAGCAACCGGTAAACATCAGAGAAAAGATATGAGACTATTAACTGTACTATTCTTTTGATTTACTACAGTTTTGAAAATACTAAAAATAAAAAGTTGTGGGTGGGGGCAGCTAACATGGTGACCTAGCCCAGCCTCGCCTGTTCCTGAAACCTGAGTAATCCTCTGCAGGGATTCTGTGGGACCCGCCTAACCCCACATTCTTTTCAAAAATTTATTCTTCCCGTTCATGATGCATCAAGGGCGTAATACAGCCCCACAGCTGCCCTTTCGCCTATTTCCTGCAGAAATGTGCCTGCTAAGTCGGCTTCGGTCATGTCTGACTCTTTGTGACTCTATGGACTGCAGCCGCCAGGCTCCTCTGTCCATGGGATTCTCCAGGCAAGAAAACTGGAGTGGGTTGCCATGCCCTTCTCCAGGGGATCTTCTCCACCCAGGGATCGAATCCACATCTCTTATGCCTCCTGCACTGGCAGGCAGGTTCTTTACCATTGCGCCACCAACTGCCTGTTATGACCTAGCCTCTGAAGTCAGGCAGGATCACACCTGGGAAGCCCTTCCTGCAGATGTGGTGCCTTACAAAACCATCAGCGAAACTCAACGCAAGAGAGGCACGCAAGCACGAGGCTCCTTCGCCTGGCAGTTCCCACGGCCCGCACTGCCCCCTGGTGGCAAGTAAGCGCTAGCCTTTTCCCAATTGGTTCCCAAGTTCATTTCTCTGCTCCATTATTTAAAAAGCACTTGGTCATGGTATAACTAACTGCTGTTTCTATACCCGCTAAACTTGAAGATCTAAAGTGTCATTTTCCATTGTAGCTAAATACTCTGAAGTTTCATCAGCTAAACTTTCTTTTGCGAAAAAAAAATTTATTTTTTCTGCTTAGGGGACTAGGTACTTAAAAATGCATCAAAAAAGATGGACGCTGTGTTGTACACATGAAACTAACAACATAATGTAAACCAACTATACTTCAATTAAAAAAATAAGATTAAGTGATGGATAGATAGAGGTATATGCTGTAAATGTTTTTTCAACTTTTATGTATGCTGCAAGTTTTTCATAAAAATATTGGTGGGGGGGTTGGTTAGACTTGTTCTGGGGCTTCCTGGTAGCTCAGCTGGTAAAGAATCCACCTGCAATGCAGGAGACCCCAGTTCGATTCCTGGGTTGGGAAGATCCCTTGGAGAATCCCCACTCCAGTATTCTTGGGCTTCCCTGATTGCTCAGAAGGTAAAGAATCCACCTGCAATGTGGGAGACCTGGATTTGATCTCTGGGTTGGGAAGTTCCCCTGGAGGAGGGCATGGCAACCCACTGAAGTATTCTTACCTGGAGAATCCCATGGACAGAGGAGCTTGGCAGGCTACAGTCCATGAAATCGCAAAGAGTTGGACACGATTGAGCGACCAAGCACAACACAGCACACAGACCTGTTCTACAATATTTCATTCCAAATAGGAAGAACCACTGACATCCTCAGGTGGGCCAAATGAGAATCACCTGTGAGGTTTTAAAATATACTGATTTCTGGTGTCTGCCTCAAACAATTAAATCAGAATCTCTTAAGTGGGACCTGGGGATTAGTATCTTGAGCAGCAACCTCTCTGCATCAATATATGAAAGTCGCTCAGTCGTGTCCGACTCTTTGCAACCCCATGGGCTTCTCCAGGCCAGAATCCTGGAGTGGGTAGTCTTTCCCTTCTCCAGGGAATCTGCCCAACTCAGGGATCGAACCCAGGTCTCCCACATTGCAGGCGGATTCTTTACCAGCTGAGCCACCAGGGAAGCCCAAGAATACTGGAATGGGTAGCCTACCCCTTCTCCAGCAGATCTTCCTGACCCAGGAATCGGACGGGGGTCTCCTGCATTGCAGGTGGATTCTTTACCAACTGAGCTATCAGGGAAGCTACATCAATATGTGTAACAGGAAAGACTAACTTTTGGAATCTGCCACCCCTCATGGGAGCTGCTGGAAGGTTTAAGTCTCAATCATTGCTTAATAAAACAGAAAGTCCATTCTACAATGAAACCACCCAAATGTGGCCCACTGTGAATATAAAATCTACAGCCAGTTCAAAAAACTGGTGGTTTCTACTAAAGTTAAATATGTGTCAGTTCTAAGACCCAGCAAGTCCACTCCCTGGAATTGAGGGTAATGCCCACCATCACCATTGAGGGTGATGTTCAAGAATCTCCAAAGCAGAACAAGATGGCGACTGAGATGGTGGAGCTTCATAAGCTGAAGCTTGCTGAACTAAAGCAGGAGTGTCTTGCTCGTGGTTTGGAGACCAAGGGAATAAAACAAGATCTCATCAACAGGCTCCAGGCATATCTTGAAGAGCATGCTGAAGAGGAGGCAAATGAAGAAGATGTACTGGGAGATGAAACAGAGGAAGAAGAACCAAAGCCCTTAGAACTGCCTGTCAAAGAGGAAGAACCTCCTGAAAAAACTGTTGATGTGGCAGCAGAGAAAAAAGTGGTAAAAATTACATCTGAAATACCACCGACTGAGAGGATGCAGAAGAGAGCTGAATGATTCAATGTACCTGTCAGTTTGGAGAGTAAGAAAGCTGCCCGGGCAGCTAGATTTGGGATTTCTCCAGTTCCATCAAAAGGCCTGTCGTCTGACACCAAGCCTATGGTTAACCTGGATAAGCTAAAAGAAAGAGCTCAAAGGTTTGGTTTGAATGTCTCTTCAATCTCCAGAAAGGCAAAGAAGAGGAAAAGAGCAGAGCGCTTTGGAATTGCCTGATGAAAAGCTTTTGATGCTTTCTGTTCTCCAGTGGTTTCCACCTCTTTGACTCTTCCTGGTCACATATATACCTAAATGCACAGTTATGTGCCTAGGTCCTGCCTTGCAATGAGGGAGCATGTACCCTGGGTACATCTGTGAACTCCAGCAGCAGTTTGACTTATTGCAGTTCCAACTTTAAGGTTTTGTTGTTGTGTTGTTGTTTTTTAATTATTATTTTGCTTGTTAATAAAAAAAGAAAATAGAAAAAAAAAAGAATCTCCAAAGCAGTGTTATACATAATAGGCCAAGACTGAAATCAACCATCAAAAGGATAATAGATATAAACTGTCATTAATTCACATGATGTTAAGTCACTTCAGTTGTGTCAGACTCTGTGCGACCCCATAGATGGCAGCCCACCAGGCTCCCCCGTCCCTGGCATTCTCCAGGCAAGAACACTGGAGTGGGTTGCCATTTCCTTCTCCAATGCATGAAAGTGAAAAGTGAAAGTGAAGTCGCTCAGTCGTGTCCGACCCTTAGCATGGACTGCAGCCTACCAGGCTCCTCTGTCCATGGGATTTTCCAGGCAAGAGTACTGGAGTGGGGGTGCCATTGCCTTCTCCAATTCGCATGATAAAATGCTCTAAAGCAGGGGCTGGCAAACTATATACCACATTTGGCTGCCACTGGCTTTTATAAGCCCTGGGAACTAAGAATGGGTTTTCTTTTTCATGGTTGGAAAAAAAAAATCAAAATAATAATGGCTTTTCATAACACTTGGAAATTATTGAAATCAAATTTTCAGGGGCCATAAATAGATTTTAGCAGAGCCCAGCCGTGCTTATTCATGTCTGCACTGTCTATGACTACTTTCACAGCAGCAGGAGCATTAAGTAGTTACAACAGGGATCATGTGGCCTGAAAAACCAAAAAGATTTACTATCTGGTCTTGGGCAGAAAAAGTGTGCCAGCTACTGCTGTACAACACAAAAGGAAAGAACTACGATTATACAGAAGCATACGTAGAGTGAAGGAAGCAGACACCAAGAGTACACACGGATCCCTGTTTATCAAGTTCAGAACAGACAGAACTAGTCTGATGAAATAAGTCAGAATGGTCCCTTCGTGTGACTGTCAATGGCCAGAAAGGGGGATATGGAAGACTTTGGGGCCAGTGGGCTTGATTTGGATCTAGGCAGTGGATACTCCAGTGTAGACATATGTAAAAAATTACCAGGCTGCACGTGTATAATATGAGCCCTTGTTATTATAATATGCATGTTACAATTAAAATTTTTAAAGTGGAGGGGAGAGAAGTGAGAGAGGAAGAAAAGTGCCCATCTCCAAAGGTTTATAAAGAACTCAGATGAAAAACAAACAAAAATGCTGAATAATCATAAAGACAGATAATGAAAAGTGTTGGCGAGGATGTGGAGGAACTGCAACCTTCACACAGGTGACGGGAACATAAGATGGTACAGCCAGGACTTCCCCGGTGGTCCAGTGGTTAAGAATCTGCCTGCCGATGCAGGGCATGTGGGTTTGATCCCTGGTCGGGGAACTAAGCTCCCATATGCCTCCAGGCAGCTACGCTTGTCTGCCACCACTAGTGAGCCTGTGAGCTCCAGAGCACACACGCCACACCTAGAGAGAAGCCTGTGGCCATGATGAAAGATCCCACATACCTCAACTAAGACCTAACACAGCCAAATCAATACATATTTTTTAAAAATGTTTATTTAAGGGCTTCCCTGGTGGCCCAGATGGCAAAGAACCTGCCTGAAACGCAGGAGACCCAGGTTCAGTCCGTGGGTTGGGAAGATCCCCTGGAGAAGGGAACGGCAGCTCACTCACTCCAGTATTCTTGCCTGAAGAATTCCATGGACTGAGGGGCCGGCCACGTGGGCTAGTCAATCCATGGGGTCGCAAAGAGTTGGACATGACTGAGCGACTAACACACACACACACATTTTTTTTTAAAAAAAGATCAATTTGAAAAAAATAAAATTGTGTAGACACTTTGGATAACAGTTTTTTTTTTTTTTAATTTATTTATTTGGCTGCACTGGATCTTGGTCAAGGCATGTGAACTCTTAGTTATGGCATGTGGGATTTAGGTCCCTGACTAGGGATTGAACTTGTGCCCTCTGCGTTGGTAATGCAGAGTTTTAGCCAGTGGACCACCAGGGAAGCCCTGGGTAACAGTTTCTGATAACAGTTTCTCAAACTGTTAAACAAAGTTAGCATATGATCCAGCAATTCCATCCCATGTATACACCCAAGAGAGATGAAAACATACGCCCCCACAAAACTTAAACATGAGTATTCATAGCAGCATTATTCACAACACCCTTAAAGTGGAAACAATTTAACTGCCCATCAACTGATGAATGAATAAAATGTGATATATCCATTCAATGGAATATTATTCAGTAATAAAAATAATGAAACACTGGATACATGTTACAACATGGATAAACCTTGACAAATTGTGGTAAGTGTTACAGTCACAAAGACCACATATTATGTGATACCATTTCTCTGAAATATCCAGAATAAGCAAATCTGTAGAGACTGAAAGCAGATTAGTGGTTGCCTGCAGCCGTGGGAGGGAAAGAAGGACACACTGGGGTGACAGCTAAGGGGTGCAGAATCTTCTTGGGATGAAAATATTCTAAAATGAACTGTGGTGAAGGATGTGCAACTCCGAATATCCTAAGTCACTGAATATGTATTTCAAATGGGTGAACTGGATGGTATGTGAACTGTATCAATAAAGCTGTTTAAAAAAAACAAGCACTGGCTGTTCCCTGGTGGCCCAGCGGTCTGAACTCCATGCTTCCACTGCTGTGAAAAGTGAAAGTGACTCAGTCGAGTTCGATTCTTCATGACCCCATGGGACTATATAGTCCATGGAATTCTCCAGGTCAGAACACTGGAGTGGGTAGCCTTTCCCTTCTCCAGGGAATCTTCCCCACCCAGGGATGGAACCCAGGTCTCCCACATTGCTGGTGGATTCTTTACCAGCTGAGCCACAAGGCAAGCCCAGTGCTGTGGCCCTGGTTTAATCCCTGATCAGGGAACTCAGATCCTGCAAGCTGCTCCACACAACAACAAAAAAAGAAAAGCACTAAAACAATCTTCCATAGCTAAAGCCTTCCACACTAATTAACTGAAAACATCACTCATCCAGTATAACAAAGGGCTCACCTTGACACATAACTCCAACTGTTTCTAACACCTCTAATGCTTGTTGCTGCTGCTGCTGCTAAGTAGCTTCAGTCGTGTCCGACTCTGTGCGACCCCATAGATGGCAGCCCACCAGGCTCCCCCGTCCCTGGGATTCTCCAGGCAAGAACACTGGAGTGGGTTGTCATTTCCTTCTCCAATGCATGAAAGTGAAAAGTGAAAGTGAAGTCGCTCAGTCGGGTCCAACTCTTAGCGACCCCATGGACAGCAGCCCACCAGGGACCTCTGTCCATGGGATTTTCCAGGCAAGAGTACTGGGGTGGGGTGCCATTGCCTTCCCCGCTAATGCTTGTTAGAACCTGCCTATTAAACACAGTGTACATAAATGTCCAACGCATTTTCTTTTTACTTTCTTCCAGGAAAAGACTTGAAATAAAGAGGCTGTAACCAGTGGAGATAAACCCTCTGATTCCAAATTAGGAGTCTGGGATTAACATATACACACTACTGTACAGAAAATAGGTAACCAACAAAGACCTACTGTATAGCACAGGGAACCCTACTCAATATTTTGCCATAACTCCATATGGGAAAAAATTTTGAAAAAGGATGGGTAACTGCATCACTTTGCTGTACACCTGAAACTAACACAACATTGTAAATCAATTAAACGCCAATATAAAATAAAAATTAAATTTAAAAAGTAATAATAAACCTTCTGATCCCACACACAGACCTCATTTCCGCAAAATCCTGACTCAGATAAACTGACCTCGTTTAGCAAAACCTGGAGGCAAAGTCCTCACCCTGTCATCTAACATTCTGTCTACAAAGCCAGCCAAACTCTCCTCAGTCTTCAGCAACTTTGATCAGAAAAGAGTTCTGCCAGCTGTTTCCCCTTCCCCCTGAGGGCAACTCCCCCCAGCACCCTCCTCACCCATCATATTGCCCTGGGTTAAAATTCTGGCCGGAACCCTGCTGATATTGCTGTGTGAGGCAATAGCGGGGCTAGCCTTAGGGTGAGGCAAGCAGGCTCCTAAAGGGGCGCAACATTTAAGGAGGCACCCACTCGAAGGTGCCAGCCCTGTCGTTTCACAGACGTGAGAATGAGCGCCTCCTTAAGTGTTGCGCCGGAGGCAACTCTCTAGCCTCACCCTAGTTAGTCCTTGCTCTGGGGCTACTGGATGCACCTTCTTCCATCAATGATTTTAGGAAGCCAGAGCTGGGTCTCTCCCTCAACGGTGGCCTTGGAATTCCAGCTCCCAGTCAAATGAGACTCCAAGGCCAAAGGAGTGGCCACAAGGTTACAGAAAACTCTTTATGTGTTGTTGACTTAAGGGGTTCGGTCAGAGACACACCTGCTAGAGAGAGACTCTTGGCCCACTTTTCCACCTGGGTTTATGGTGCCCTCCTCCCAGAGACAGATGAGGAACTCAGGCCTGGCCGCCCCTCCTACCACAGGTCTCAGAAGCCCAGGCCTCCATTCCCACTTCCCTTTAGCCCAAGAAGTCCAGGCCACCACCCTCTTAGACCCAGCATCCAACTCACGAAGCGCCCGAACTGGATGGAGTCTCCATCCTCAATGTGCCAGTCAGCCTGGGCCCCGCTAAGGCGGGAGATGACAGACTGGCAGCCGGGAAGTAGGGACCGGAGGAGCCCGGAGCCGGTAATGTGGTCCGCATGGCAGTGGGTATTCACTGGGAGAGAGAGGAGGGCCAGGTCCGGGAGGGCACAGAGAGGACCCGGAATCCTCATCCCCAAGCCCCCGCCCGCCCTGAGACCCAAGAGTCCGGGTCTCCGGCTTCCCGCTCCAAGCTGCGGCCCCGCGCCCTCAGACCCCAGGAGCTCCACACTGACCCGCATACAGCAGCCGCAGCCCCAGCTCCTTGACCAACTGGGCATCTCGTTGCGCTGTCTCCAGAACCGGGTCGATCAGAACCGCCTCTCGGGCCTCTCGGTCCCCCAGAAGGTAAGTATAGGTGCAGCTCTTGGGCTCAAACATCTGGGAAGCGGGGCGGGTACAGCTGAGAGCGCAGAATCGGACTTCCACTCATTGCGGACCCAGGAGTTCAGGCCTCAACTAGATTGTCTTCCTGAGATCCCGGCCCAGAAACTCCAGACCCGTTTTACTCCAGGAGTCAGGAGTCTGGGACCCCTGCACCCTACTCTGTCTAAACCAAAGAATCCCAACATCCATCCGTCCCCAAATTTGGGTCCCCATCACCCATTCTGAAATAGAAGCAGGATTCCGGCCCCAAGTCCGGAGGATTCCAGAAGCTCCCCCCTCCACCACCACCACCACCACCACCCTTAAAGGACGCAAGAGTCTAGCCCCACACCCTTTCCTCAAAGATCCAGGATCGGGGCCAGGGTATCTCTCCGGATTTAAAGGACCCAGGAGTTCCGCCCTTGCACCCGCTCAGACCCAGTAATCTCGCTCCCGGGTCCAGCCACAGCGAACCTGCCGTAGGAGAACGGGAGCTCCAGACCCTGTGTGTTGACTGAGCCGCCGGCCGGCGATCTTTAGTACAGACCCCGCCATCGTGCCCGAGGCAGAGTAGGGACGGAGCCGAGGACGAATGCCTGCGGAAGCCGGGTGCTCCGCTGGCTGACCTCGGAGGGGCAGGGCGGGGGCGGGGCCCGCCTTAAAGGAGCCGCGACTGCCGGGACCGAGGGCCGGGCTGAGCAGAGCGAGGCTGGCGAGTGTGGGAAGTCCCAGAGAAACAAAGAACAGTCACCTCACACTGGCCTGAATGGCCATCATCAAAAAGTCTATGAACAATAAATGATAGAGAAGGTGGGGAGAAAAGGGAACCCTCCTACACTGTTGGAAGAGTTACAACCACTTTGTGAAGAACAGTATGCTGCTGCTGCGGCTAAGTCGCTTCAGTCGTGTCCGACTCTGTGCGACCCCATAGACGGCAGCCCACCAAGCTCCCCCGTCCCTGGGATTCTCCAGGCAAGAACACTGGAGTGGGTTGCCATTTCCTTCTCCAATGCGTGAAAGTGAAGTCGCTCAGTCGTGTCCGACTCCTAGCGACCCCATGGACTGCAGCCCACCAGGCCCCTCCGTCCACGGGATTTTCCAGGCAAGAGTACTGGAGTGGGTTGACATTGCCTTCTCCGGAAGAACAGTATAAAGGTTCCTTAAAAGAAAAAAAAGCGTCTGCCTACAATGTGGGGGACCTGGATTCGATCCCTGGATGCAGAAGATCCCCTGGAGAAGGAAACAGCAACCCACTCCAGTACTCTTGCATGGAAAATCCCCTGGACGGAGGAGCTTGGTAGGGTACAGTCCATGGGGTCACAAGGAGTGGGACACGACTGAGCGACTTCACTTCACTTCACAAATAATAAATAAATAAAAATAGAACTACCATATGATCCAGCACTCCCCCTCCAGGGGCATATATCCAGAGAAAACCACAATTTGAAAAGACACATGCACTCCAATGTACACTGCAGCACTAGGTACAACAGCCGAAACAGGAAGTACCCTAAATGTCCATCAGCTGGGGGAATGGATAAAGAAAGTGTGGCACATATATAAAAGGGAATATTACTCAACCATTAACAATGAAATAATGCAACATAAATAGACCTAGAGATCATAGTACTACGTGAAGTAAGTCAGAGAGAAAGATAAATATCATGTGTTATCACTTACATGTAGAACCTTAAAAAAATGATACAAATGAACTTATTTACAAAACAGAGTCACAGACTTTGAAAACAAATGTATGCTTACCAAAGGGGAAAGGTTGAGGGGAGGGATAAACTAGGGGTTAACATACACACACTGCTACATATAACATAGATAACCAACACGGTCCTACTGTATACCACAGGGAATTCTACTCAATATTCTGTAATAACCTATGTAAGAGAAGAATCTGAAAAGAATGGATATGTGTATACATATAAATGAATCACTTTGCCATGCACCTGTAACTAACACAACATTGTAAATCAACTATAGTCCAATATAAAATAAAAATTAATCTTTTAAAAAATCAGAAAAACAAAACATAGGGCGATACTCAAAGGTCAAGGGAGGTACATTGGGAGAAGCACAGACTTCTTTTTCTGGAAAAGTAGGAATCCAATAAGAGACCCCAGTACACTCATAGCTCTGGGGCCATTTTATAGGAAAACCAGGCTGTTGGACACTCATTTTTAGAAAAAAAAAAAAAAATGGTGCAATGTCATTAGTGTCCTGAGGGGCTGTTGGGTGAGTGCCTGGTTCCAGAACAACATATTATCCAATTAAAATGTATTTAAAATTTGCTTAAGTATTTATCAGAATGTTTATCTCTTCCCAGGAAAAAATCATTTTAAAAATAATTTTCCAGAATTCCCTGGGCATTCAGTGGTTAAGACTTGGCACTTTCACTATTGACATGTCAAAGATCCCACAAGCCATTCAGTTCAGTTCAGTTTAGTTCAGTCGCTCAGTCGTGTCCAACTCTTTGCGAACCCATGAATCGCAGCACACCAGGCCTCCCTGTCCATTACCAACTCCAGGAGTTCACTCAAACTCACATCCATCGAGACAGTGATGCCATCCAGTCATCTCATCCTCTGTCATTCCCTTCTCCTCCTGCCCCCAATCCCTCCCAGCATCAGAGTCTTTTCATGTGAGTCAATTCTTCACATGAGGTGGTCAAAGTACTGGAGTTTCAGCTTTAGCATCATTCCTTCCAAAGAAATCCCAGGGCTGATCTCCTTCAGAATGGACCGGTTGGATCTCCTTGCAGTCCAAGGGACTCTCAAGAGTCTTCTCCAACACCACAGTTCAAAAGCATCAATTCTTCGGCGCTCAGCCTTCTTCACAGTCCAACTCTCACATCCATACATGACCACTGGAAAAACCATACCCTTGACTAGATGGACCTTTGTTGGCAAAGTAATGTCTCTGCTTTTCAATATGCTACCTAGGTTGGTCATAACTTTCCTTCCAAGAAGTAGGCATCTTTTAATTTCATGGCTGCAGTCACCATCTGTAGTGATTTTGGAGCCCAAAAAAATAAAGTCTGACACTGTTTCCACTGTTTCCCCATCTATTTCCCATGAAGTGATGGGACCAGATGCCATGATCTTCGTTTTCTGAATGCTGAACTTTAAGCCAACCTTTTCACTCTCCACTTTCACTTTCATCAAGAGGCTTTTTAGTTCCTCTTCACTTTCTGCCATAAGGGTGGTGTCATCTGCATATCTGAGGTTATTGATATTTCTCCTGGCAATCTTGATTCCAGCTTGTGCCTCTTTCAGTCCAGCGTTTCTCATGATGTACTCTGCATAGAAGTTAAATAAGCAGGGTGACAATATACAGCCTTGATGTACTCCTTTTCCTATTTGGAACCAGTCTGTTGTTCCATGTCCAGTTCTAACTGTTCCTTCCTGATCTGCATATAGGTTTCTCAAGAGGCAGGTCAGGTGGTCTGGTATTCCCATCTCTTTCAGAATTTTCCACAGTTGATTGTGATCCACACAGTCAAAGGCTTTGGCATAGTCAATAAAGCAGAAATAGATGTTTTTCTGGAACTCTCTTGCTTTTTCCATGATCCAGCGGATGTTGGCAATTTGATCTCTGGTTCCTCTGCCTTTTCTAAAACCAGCTTGAACATCTGGAAGTTCACAGTTCACGTATTGCTGTGCAGCTAAATAAATAAATAAATGCTTGCTAAGTTTCTTCAGTCATGTCTGACTCTTTGCCACCCTATGGACTGGCTCCTCTGTCCATGGGATTCTCCAGGCAAGAATACTGGAGTGGGTTGCCATTTCCTTCTCCAGGGGATCTTTCCCACCCAGGGATCAAATCCTCATCTCTTAGTCTCCTGCATTGGCAGGCAGGTTCTTTACCATTAGTGCCACCTGGAAAGCCCCAAATAAATAAATAATTTTCCATGATGCCTTGCAAAATTGGGTTTGGAATCATTTGGCTTCTTTTGGAATGTGAACCTCTAAAAATGGCTTTTGTTCATTTACACCAAAGACCTAGAGTTGAAACACGTCTAGTCATGGGCAGTCTGAAAGTTTGCTCTTTGGAACATATCAATAGCGAGAATAGGGCACCCCACCCTCACCTAGAGGGTCTAAATCACTTGGTCACAGATTCAGAGGTCAACTGTATCACATCATTTTATATGAGATATATTGACATTCCCCATTCTGGTACCCAAGAGAGGTCCTGGAACTAACCACTCTCACCCCATCCCATGGATACTGAATTCATGTTTATGCTCAGTAGTTTCAGTCCTGTCTTACTCTTCATGAGCACGTGGACTGTAGCTCACCAGGTTCCTCTCTCAATGGGATTCTCCAGGCAAGAATACTGGAGTGGGCTGCCATGCCCTCCTCCAGGGGAACTTCCCGACCCAGGGATCAAACCAGCATCTTCTTTGTCTCCAGGACTGCAGGCAGGTTCTTTACTGCTGAACCACTGGGGAAGCCTGTGGATGCTGAGGGATGACTATAATTCTCCCTATGCTTGGGGAGACAGCCAGTGCTCCGTCTTTGGTCCTCTCCCCTTAGCCAACTTTGCCAGACTCCTAGTGTGTATCTGATGGACTTTATGAAGGGAGAGACTCAGAGACAAGGAAGATGCAGAGACTCAGTCATATTGAGAGAGGGAGAGAGAGATCTGGAGAGTTTCAGAGATACATGGAGAGGCATAGAGTTGAAACGGGGTATGGGTCAAATGGAATATGGTCACAAAGATATACCTGGAGGGACTTTACTGGCTGTCCAGGGGTTAAGATTCTGTGCTTCCACTGCAGGGGGCACAGGTTTGATCCCTGGTCAGGCTTAGTTGGTAAATAACCTGCCTGCAATGCAGGAGATGCCAGTTTGATTCCTGGGTTGGGAAGATCCCCTGGAGAAGGGATAGGCTACCCACTCCAGTATTCTTGGGCTTCCCTTGTGGCTCAGCTGGTAAAGAATCCACCTGCAATGCGGGAGACCTGGATTTGATTCCTGGGTTGGGAAGATCCCCTGGAGAAGGAAAAGGCTACCCACTCCAGTATTCTGGCCTGGAGAATTCCATGGACTGTATAGTCCATGAGGTTGCAAAGAGTCAGACACGACTGAACGACTTTCACTTTCTCTCAGGGAATAAGATCATGAATGCAACATGGCATAGCCAAAACAAAACAAAAAAAGATACACTTGGAGATTCTAGAAGATTGTGGAGATGGGAAGAGATGTGGGGAGCAGGAAACATTAGAGCAGGGAGAAATGTACAGGAAGGAGAGCCTGTCAGAACAGGGAAACACCCAGAGAAGGGAGAAATAGGCAGAAAGACAAGCTCAGACTCAAGGAGAGAACCTGGTTCAGTTATCCTCACATTGAGGTGTCCTGAATGTTTGGCTCAAGCTGGGTGAAGCTGGAGATGCAGAGGTCAGTCCTCAGTCTGGTTGGTGGGGAAGGAGGAGCAGACATCAGGCCTAAAACAAGGAGAGGTACAGGGATAGCCAGGAGCTCAGGGGAGAGAGGGGCCAGGAAAGCAGGGATCCTCAGGCACTTTACTGTGAGGATCCCCCAAATAAAACCTCCTTAGCCCTGGGGCCCATTCCTAACTGTTCTGGCCGGATCTCTAGACCATTACCTGTCCCTTGAAGGCATGCACGCCCTCTGGGGGTTTTGTGGAGTTAGCTATGAGGCATCCTAAGAGTTAGAAACTACCATCACTCTTCCCAACTGTGTGACCTCAGGCTCAAAACTTAACCTCTTCTGGGCTGTTTTCTCATCTGTAAATTGTGGCTGAAAACAGTTCCTCCCTCACTGTGAAGATCTAAGAAAAGATAACAAGCATCCCAATGTTCACAGCAGCATTGTTTACAATTGCCAAGATATGGAAGCCACCTAAGTGTGCAGCCACAGAGGAATGGCTAAGGAAGATGTGGTGTATATATACAATGGAATACTACTCAGTCATAAAAAAGAACAAAATTTGTTGTTTGCAGCAACATGGATTGACTTGTAGGGCATTCTACCAAGTGAAATAAATCAGACAGAAAAAGGCAAATACTGCATGCTGCTGCTGCTGCTGCTGCTAAGTCGCTTCAGTCGTGTCCGACTCTGTGCGACCCCATAGACGGCAGCCCACCAGGCTCCCCCGTCCCTGGGATTCTCCAGGCAAGAACACTGGAGTGGGTTGCCATTTCCTTCTCCAATGCATGAAACTGAAAAGTGAAAGTGAAGCTGCTCAGTCGTATCCGAATCTTAGAGACCCCATGGACTATAGCCCACCAGGCTCCTCTGTCCATGGGATTTTCCAGGCAAGAGTACTGGAGTGCGGTGCCATTGCCTTCTCCCAAATACTGCATGATATCACTTATATATGTGGAATCTAAAAAATACAACAAGCTACTGAATGTGACAGAAAAAAAGAAGCAGACTCACAGATAAGTGCAAACTAGTGGTTACCACTGGGGAACAAGAAGTGGGGAGGGCATTACGTGGGTAGAGGGTTAAGAGGTATAAACTATTAGGTGTAAAATAGGCTACAAGGATATACAGTGCAAACGGGGAATATAGCCAATACTTCATAATAACTATAAATGGACTATAACCTTTATATTCAATAAATTGAATCACTAGACTATACACTTGTGATTCGTATACTCTTGTCAGCAACTATATTTCAATTTAGAAAAAAATCAAATGAGTGCATGCTTGCAAAAAGGTTGGCAGATCACCTGGCACAGAACAATTTCTAGGTGTTTTGCTCCCAGGGAGGTGGCTCTCCTTATTTCATCATCCTTGACTCCTTCCTCCTTTTACTACTTCCTCTCCATTCATTACTAAGCCCTGTTGAATTAACCTCTCCAATCAGATCACTTTTGCATCATCATGGCCTCTGCCCCAGTCACAGAGACTGCAAAGCAAGAACGTAAATGACATGGATTCCAGGGTTAGGCTGCAAGGGTTCAAATCCTGGCTCTGCTTCTTTCTGCTTGAATAAGTCTTAGTGCCTCTTTTTTTTCTTCCGGCTCTTCTGGGTCTTAGTTGCAGTATACAGTATCTTCAGTTGTGGCATACAGACTCTTACTTGCAGCATATGGGATCTAGTTCCCTGACCAAGCCACGGGATCACCAGGGAAGGCCCAGTGCCTCATTTTTAAAAAAGAATTTATTTACTTTTATTTTTGGCTGTGCTGTATCTTCCTTGGGGCGCATGAGTCCTCGTTCCTATGCACGGGCTTTCTGTAGTTGCAGCCAGTGGAGGCTCCTCTCTAGTTGCCAGTGCACAGGCTCTAGCTGCGGGCTTACTACCTGCGGCACATGGCCTTAGCTGTCTCACCGCAAGGAAGGAAGATGTGAGCTCTTCCTGGACCAGGAATGGAAACCATGTCCTCTGGATTGGCAGGCAGATTTTTAACCACTAGACCACTAGACCAGGGAAGTCCCCCTGTGCCTCATTTTTATCAAAGTAGCGCCTCCTCTCGAGAAAACTGCTGTCAGGATTAAATGAATGAACATCTATAAAGCCCTCAGGACAATTTCTGATATAAAAGATCAGAAATGCTGTAATGATAATATAATTATTACAAAATTATATCATTTTTAATAGTTAATAATATAATTAATATATAACAGCCGCCTCACTGACTTGTCTTCCACTCTGCCTCCCGATGATCCATTTTCCATGCAGTAACCTTTTAAACCTTTTAAATGAACCTTTTAAAATGTTAAAGAAGAGACTGAAGACTCACAGCAAACAAATCCAACGTGTGGATCTCGTTTAACTACTGATTCAAACAAACCAAGCATAATAAAAATATTTTTATGGAATAGGAGGCCTGGTATAAAGCTTCAAAAATCACCTGGGAGGAGTGGGTGGGGAAATGAGCCCAAATAATCCTTTCTTATAACTCCCATGACTGCCAGGGTTTGCCAGATCTTGTGGATTATCAAACTGAAGACCCACCCATGCGGGGGTAGTTTATGGGCACTTCACCACCATTCCTGTGCGGGGCGGGAAGGTGCACCGTCACGTAATGGTTAAGCAAGCCACCCTGGGCCTAGCTTCAGGAGCTCCAGCCAGGAAGGCGGGGGCCCGGGAAATGTGGACACTGCCGTCTTCCCTGCCCCAGGGCCTTAGCATTGGGGTGCGAGGGGCTGAGAATCCTGAATCACCCAAGGGCGAAAAGTGTCGGGCGCTGTGCAAATAACGTGACTTTCATCGGGCATCAGCTCCCTCTGAGCCCGGAGTCCCGCTTCCGTCCTCTCTCGAGGAAATGGCTACCCTTTCCTTGCCAATGCATTTAAGGGGAGAATAGGAAGCGGGTTCTTGAAACTGATTCGCGAGACGGAACTCAAGCTCCCAGCGGAATTCTCGAAAAGAAGGGGAACATAAAAAGAGAAGGCTGTCTCAGCGATCTCCGAGTTAGGTTTCCGCGCGTTAACTCCTGCACGTGCTTGACCCCAGTCAGCCACCGTAGGCCCCGCAAGCCGCAGGATACTTTCCTCCGGTCCTTCGGCCTGTTAGCTCTGCGCCTGCTCGCCAACTCGCTGGCCTGGCGCACCCACCCACTCTTCCTTTCCATCTCCTCCGCAGCAGCCCCCACGAACCGCGACTGCGCATGCGAACTGACGCCCCCAACGTCTCGGCGTGGGAGGAGGGGATGGAAATAAGGCTGGGCCCAGCAGCTCGCGCGCGCTCCCTCCTTTTCCCTCCCGTGGTTGGGCGCGCGCCGGGTGGTGCAGCTCCCCAGCATCCGAAAGCAGCTCTGCAGTGGCCAAGGCCGCCGAGGGAGGGGCCCGGAGCCCCGCCCTCAGGGAGGGGCCGTCCGCAGGTGAGGGGGCAGGGGTTCGGACCCAGACACTTGGGTCTCGGGAAGTGGAGTGGGGCCTGGACGCCACAGTTCCCGGAGAAGGACCCTTTGGGGTCCTGATGCATAGGTTCCGGAGGGGCTGCATTGCCGCCTGAGCCTTGGGAGGGTACATTGATGCCCGAATGCCATGATCCCAAGGGGTGCGTGAAGGCTCGGACGCTTGCGACCTCGAGGGAGAAGTCCATTATGGGTCTCTGGATCGCAACACAAGAGCCACGCTCTTTCTGTGTCTTTCTCCAGGTCTCCCCTCCCTCTCCACGTCTCCAGCTCCACTCCGGGGTTGAAAGGCAGTGCACGCGGCGTCAATGGACTGAGACTGAGCCAACAGCCGGGTAAAACTACCTATTGGGTGTGAATTCCCGCACACTGAGCTCGTAGGCCCCTCCCCTGGGACAGAGTTGCTGAGCAACCGACTTCGGGTTTTAATTGTATAGCTCCACCCATCCGCGGCCGGTCCCGCCCACCCTGGGCTTAAGCCCCGCCTGCTCCGTGCCCTGGGAGGCTGGGAGTTAAAGTTGTAAAGGCCCCACCCACTCCGCCGGAAGGCTCAATCGCGGGGTCTAGGTTCCAGACTGCTTCTGGGTCGGGTTTGCGTAACCCCGCCCACTGCGCCCTTAGGCTCCACCCCCCCCCCCCCCCCCTTTTAGGACCCGACGTGATAGCCCCTACTCCTGAAAAATTAACGCCTGAATATGGGCTCGGGGAAGGCAATGGCACCCCACCCCAGTACTTTTGCCTGGAAAATCCCATGGACGGAGGAGCCTGGTAGGCTGCAGTCCGTGGTGTCGCTAAGAGTCGGACACGACTGAGCGACTTCACTTTGACTTTTCACTTTCATGCATTGGAGAAGGAAATGGCAACCCACTCCAGTGTTCTTGCCTGGAGAATCCCAGGGACGGGGGAGCCTGGTGAGCTTCCGTCTATGGGGTCGCACAGAGTCGGACACGACTGAAGCGACTTAGCAGCAGCAGCAGCAGCAGAATATGGGCTCTCAGTCCTATCCCCAACAGCCTGATAACCCCCGGTGCCGCCCCCTCTCCGGGCTAGGTACTCCCTCTAGGTTTCTGGGCCAGCAGGATGCTGGAGCGAGAGACGGAGTCTGCGGCCGGGGGCGCCGAGCCTAGTCCCACTGGCAAGGAGCCTGTGATCAAAAGAGAAGGTGAGCGCGTCTCCACCCGGGGTAGGGAGCGTTCTCCAGGAATTGGGGCTAAGAGAGTCACTGGGCACCTTAGGGTGACAGTTTGAGGGCCCAGGGTGATAACCATTTTGGATCCCCAAAACGCAACGTTCTGGGGAATCCTCCAGGTTGTCTTTGGGGGACCTCAGTGATTCTCTGTAGGGATTTCAGGGTTATCACTTGGGAGGATACTGGAAACGAACACTTTAGTGGCTTTGGGAAAGCTTAAGTCTGGGGTTCCAGAGACGTAGTTCTTTGGAGCCTGCCTTGGGAGGATGCATGGCAGTGGGTGAGGAGCAGGATCAAGCCATTTGGGGAACCTCAATATGACCCTGGAGGTGTCCAGATACACTAGAATGTCAAGGTCTAGGGGGAGTCTGGTCTAGATTCAGGGCATTGGCTGCTTTCTGGAGCCCACCAACCCGCCTGTTCCCTAGCTCCCGACCAGGACCCGCCGCAGAAGCCCAGCCAGTCTGTTCCAGAGCCCGCTGCCTCCACGGGGGCACCTTCCCCGACCCCGCCGGCGACCCCCGCCCCAGCGCCCGCACCGCTGCCCTGACTGTGACAAGGCGTTCTCGTACCCCTCCAAGCTGGCCACCCACCGGTTGGCACACGGCGGCGCCCGCCCCCACCCGTGCCCCGACTGCCCCAAAGCCTTCTCCTACCCCTCCAAGCTGGCCGCCCACCGCCTCACGCACAGCGGCGCCCGCCCGCACCCGTGCCCACACTGCCCAAAGGCCTTTGGCCACCGCTCCAAGCTGGCAGCCCACCTCTGGACCCACGCGCCCACCCGCCCCTACCCATGCCCCGACTGCCCCAAGTCCTTCTGCTACCCCTCCAAGCTGGCGGCCCACCGCCACACGCACCATGCCACCGACGCCCGCCCCTATCCTTGCCCACATTGCCCCAAGGCTTTTTCATTCCCCTCCAAACTGGCGGCCCATCGCCTGTGCCACGACCCCCCAACCGCGCCGGGCAGCCAGGCCACCGCGCGGCACCGCTGCTCCAGCTGCAGTCAGGCGTTTGGCCAGAGACGCCTCCTACTCGTTCACCAGCGCAACCACCAGCCGGAGAGCCCTGGGGAGCGGGAGTGAGCGCTCCTCTTGGCTCACTGGCTCCTTCTGCTGCCAGCCCCGGTCAATAAAGAGGTGGCATCTCTAAGCCAGGCTGTATGGACTTGCCTCTTCCAGGTAGACGAAAGGGAAGTTGACCCCGCATTGGGCTCAAACTTAGAGGCGGAGGAATCCTTTGGGGGAAAGTGTCATCCATAAGAGTTTGCACTGAGTTCCAAACCATGGACCTGAAGGTGTGGTTAGAAAGGCCTTGCCTCTGGTTCCCCCCCACCTATTCATATGGCAAAGGTTAAACTGCTAGCATTGTGTGCTGCTGAGGAGTGTGGAGACAAGCTCTCCTTCTTGTTGTGAGTTTAAATTAGTGCCTCCACTTTGGCCATTGACTGTGTGTGTGTGTTAGTCGGTCGTGTCCGACTCTTTTCGACCCCACAGATCCCTGTAGCCCACCAAGCTCCTCTGTCTATGGAATTCTCCAGGCAAGAATACTGGAGTGGGTAGCCATTCCTTTCTCTAGGGGATCTTCTTGACCCAGAGATTGAACCTGGGTTTCCTGCACTGTGGGGAGATTCTTTACTGTCTGAGCCACCAGGGAACCCCCGACTATAGGTATAAAGAAGTTTGAATGTGTCTATGTTCATGTCAGCTATTCCACGTCTAAGAATTTATCCTACCACTTGGGAAAAATTAAAAAAAAAGGATATAAGATTAAGGATGTTCACTGCAGTACAATGGTAGTGCCAAAGATGAGAAATAACCTGAGTGCCCATTGATAGGGGACCAGCTAAGGAATTACAGTACAGCCACAGAATGGAAGATGTAGCTGCAGGGGGGAAAGTCAGCTCTACATGTACTGACATGTAGAATTCCCAAGGCATACTAAATCATAAGAGCAAGCACAAAGGGTGTACTACCAGAAGTATAAAAATTTTTTTAAAGCTCAAGCTTTGGAGCCATTTTTGACCCACTACTTAAGAGCCTCAGGGCCTCAGACAAGTTCTGTGATTTCTCTGGACTCAGATGCCTTATCTATAAAATGAGAAAATTTTTTTTAAATTTTGGCCACACTGCACAATTTTCGCAATCTTAGTTATCCAACCAGGGACTGATCCCAGGCTGCTGGAGTGAAAGCGCTGAGTCCTAACCACTGGACTGCCAGGGAATTTCCAAATGGGAGTATTATAAGGTCTTTACAAGCATCTTGTTGGGCAAAGATGGTTCCCCTTTTGGAGCCCGTTTCTCCTGCTATAAAACAAGGATGACTGAACTAACAGTGGACTGCTCTTCATTCTACAGACAGGTATTAGGCAGGTACTGTGAGCTGGGCCCTGCACAGGGTGTTAGGAACAGGGCAGTGGACAAGACAGACCTGATCTAGTGAGGGGGTGGACACCAGCCAGAGTTGCAAAAACAAGATAAAGAAGCCAAGGAACTTCTTTGGCCGTCCGGTGGCTAAGACTCCATGTGTCCGATGCAGAGCGCCCAGGTTTGACCCCTGGTCAGAGAACTAGATCCCACCAGCTGCAATGAAGATCAAAGAGCCCATGTGCTGCAACTAAGACCTGGCTGTCCTTCAGTGGCTAAGTCGCATCCTACTCTTTGTGACCCCGTGGACTGTAGCACGCTAGGCTTCCCTGTCCTCCGCTATCTCCTGATGTAGCCGAATAAATAGTCTAGAAATAGTACTGTACAACATATAGGTTAAAAAAAAAAAAAAAAAGGTAAAGCCAAGCCCACTTTGAACAAGTAGGGGAGCCTCACTGCCCCCCATTTGAAGAATTATTACACAGCTGTCATAATGAGGCTGGTGATGTTGGCTTGGGAACAGGCTGGAGGGGCAGCACTGGGAGCTCAGAGACAGACCTGTGCTTACAAGGTCCTGTCAGGAGACACTCCCCACCTGTATACTCAGAGGCTGGCAAATTTTTTCTGTAAAGGGCCGGGCAGTAGATCTTATTAGGTTCTGCAGGCCATACAGGGTCTGCCACCTCTACCCAGCTCTGTTGCTGTGCCGCAAAGGCAGACAACCACGTTAGGATATAAGGATGAGCTTGGTTGTGTTCCGATAAAACGTTATTTACAAACAGCCGGTGGGCGGATTCAGCCCATGGACTGTAGTTTGCCAGTCCCAACTGTAGACGAGCCAGGGCAGGATAGCTAATCGGCAAATGAGCTGAGAGGTAAGAGAAGAAAATTAAATGAGACCCTGTGGTCAGCAGAATAATGGTCCCCCAAAGATGTCCACGTCCTAATCCCTGGAACCTGAGTTTGTGTTGGCTTCCACACAGCAGAGGGGACTTTGCATACATCACGAAGGATCTCATCTTGAAATGGGAGATTATCCTAATTATTCCAGTGGGCCCAGTGTAATCACAGTGTCTTACATGGGAAAGACAGAGGCAGAGGAGCCAGAGATGTGACAATGGAAGCAAAGACTGGAGTGATGGGGGCCCATGAGTCAAGGAATGCAGGCAGCTTCTCGAGGCTAGAAAAGGTGAGGAAATGGATTCTCCCCTAGAACTTCCAGAAGAAACACAGCAAAATAAAATTTTAAATACATAAATAAAATTAAAAAATAAATTTAAAAAGAAGGAACACAGCCCAGACATCACCAAGTTTTTACCCCAATTTAGACTGATTTTGGTTTACTGACATGCAGAACTGTAAGAAATTTGTATTGTTTAAATCCTGTGACCTTGGTAATTTGTTACAGCAGTGTAGAAATGAATACAGCTCTCCACCTTACAGCATACACAAAAATTAAGTTGCTAGTGATTTAAGATCTAAGTTTGAGACACAAGACTCTGGAGCATTTAGATGGGAATAAAAGAATATCTTAGTAACCTCAGAGACAGAGAAACTGACACAAAAAGTATAAATTGTAGAGGAAAAGACTGGTGAATCTGATCATAAGCAAACCAAGTTACAGCTATGATAAAGATACATAAGGGTTGGGTTGTTTTTTTTTTCTTTTTGACCCCACCATATGGCATGTGAGATTTTAGTTCCCTGTCCAGGGATCAAACCCATGCCCCCTGCTTTGGGGATGCAGTCCCAACTGCTGGACCAGGAGGGAAGTCCAAAGATACAGTATTATAAGTGTATGCATGCTAAGTCGCTTCAGTTGTGTCTGACTCTTTGCAACCCTATGGACTGTTCCCTGCCTGGCTCCACTGTCTGTAGGATTCTCCAGGCAAGAATACTGGAATGGGTTGCCATGCCCTCCTCCAGGCGATCTTCCCAGGGATCAAACCCGCATCTCTATGTCTCCTGAATTGCAGGCAGATTCTTTTAGCAGCTGACCTACCAGGGAAGCTCATTATGAGTGTATACCTGGCATATGCTGTTAGATACAGAGTTAGGAAAGGTCTTCTTGAGGAGCTATTATTTGAGCTCGGATCTGAAAGGTGGGGAGGATGGAATGTGAGGTGGTTTGTGGAATCTCCAGCATCAGGCTCCAGACAAATGAAAACCAGAGGCCCCAGGATGGCAGGCTGCTCAGCAAGGCCCTGGGGGAGGGACAGCCAAAGGGCAGGATCTCTCCTCTGAAGTCGGCAGTGTGTTTACCATGGAGCCTGTCTTGGCAGATCTGGGAAGCAACTACACTGCTATCCGAGTCTCAAAGACACAAACTCATTTGGGATGTGTCCATCTGGTCCAACCTTAGCTTGTCTAGACCAGAGAGCTGACTCCTGGAGAGATGGGATTTGGTCATACCCAAACAAGAGGACAGGGCTTCCCAGGTGGCGCTATTGGTGAAGAACCTGGCCTGCCAATTCAGGAGACACATGGTAAGCGGGTTTGATCCCTGGGTTGGGAAGGTCCCCTGGAGGAGGGCATGGCAACCCACTCCAGTATTCTTGCCTGCGAATTCCTATAGACAGAGGAGCCTGGCGGGCTACAGTCCATGGGATCAGAAAGTCGGACAGGACTCAGCACGCACAAGCATCATGCCCCTGATGCTGGAGATTCCACAAACCACCTTGCATTCCATCCTTCCCCCCCTTTCAGATCTGAGCTCAAACAATAGCTCCTCAAGGCCTAACTCTCAGACAGGACTGCGCACGCATACAAACAAGGGGACAGTATTGAGTCTGGGTGGGTTCCGTTTTCCTGACATCCTGATGCCCTGCTGCTCCTTCCATGTGTTCCTGCCTTGCTTTTCCTCTGCCTGGAAAAGCATGGTTCCCCCAGACCCTCCCTTGCTTCTCCGAAGTCCCTGCCGATGGGTAAGTGCTCTGAGATGCCTTCCCTATGACCCTGTCACTCTCATCGCTGGATAACCCCACCCAGCTTTTTCTGCTTACACAGGGTTTATTGCCACGCTGCAAGACACTGTCTCTGACCCCCAGCAGAATGTCAGCCCCATGAGAGCAGGGACTCATGTCTCATTTGGCACACCAGAGCCCCATTGTCTTACATGTGGTAGGTGTGGTTGGCACAGTAATGACCCCCCAAAGACACCCACGGTGTAATCCCTGGAACCTGTGGGTATGTTACATGGCAAAGGTGAATTAAGAGAGCATCCCTAAAGGGATTTCCCTGATGGCTCAGTGGTAAAGAATCCACCTGCCAATGCAGGAAACACATGTTCGACGCCTGACCTGGGAAGATCCCACAGGCCTCAGAGCAGCTATGCCTGGGCACCACAACTATTGAGCCCATGTGCCCCCACTACTGAAGCCCGCCCACCTAAAGCCTGTGCTCAGCAATAAGAAGCCACCACAATGAAAAGCCCAGACAAGTCAACTAGAGAGTAGTCCCCGCTTGGTGGGACAAGAGAAAAGCCCACACAGCAACGAAGACCTAGCACAGTCAGATAAATAAAACTTTTTAAACCCAGCATAAGGAAGGAAGCTTGCTAACGGGCTGACTTTAAAACCAGATTATTCCAGGTTATCCAGGTGGGCTCAGCATTATCCCAAGAAGTCAGTGTCAGAGTGATGCAGCCTGAGAAAGACTCCATGGGCCGTTGCTGGCTTTGAAGATGGAAGGGGCATGGGTCATGGGCTGGAAGTTGGGAAAGATAAGGACACAGATTCTCTCCCAGAGCCCCAGGAAGAGCAGAGCCTTGCCTGCGCCTTGATGGTTAGCCTGGTGAGACCCATTTTGGACCCCAAATCTAGGTTATAACCTTTAAGACACTAAGTTTGTGGTCATTTGCTCCCCAGCTCTGATCCTGCCCTCTGCCCTCCCTAGGATGAAGTTTGAGCTTCTAGGCTCCCGTCCACTGCACTGCAGGGCTGCTCTGTCCTGCTTTCTACAGTGAGGGAAGGCTCTCCATCGGCACTGTCCAGAGCAGCAGCCAGTCGGCACTGGAAGTGCAGCCAGTGTGGCTGAGGAAGTGAATTGTTCATTTCACTGTTGCTAAGTTTTTATTTTTTGCCACACCAAATGGCATGCAGGAGCTTAGTTCCCTGACCAGGGATTGAACTCATCTTCCCTGCAGTGGAATTGCATAGTCCTAACCACTGGAGCACCAGGGAAATCCTAAAGGTGGTTGTGTTTGTTTCGTATTTTTTTGGCTGTGCTACATGGCATGCTGGATCTCCCCCAACCAGGGATTGAACCCATGTCCCTGCATTGGGAGCACGGAGTCTTTAACCACTGGACCACCAGATAAGTCCCCCATCCCACCCCCACCTTCTACCCTGATTCTGTAACACCCAGGTCAGTTTCCACCTTAAATATGGTGGAGCCTTAAAGGGGGTCTGGGATTTGTGGAAGGCGATTTAAATGCCCCTTCCCTAGCTCTCCCTCCCATGTGGTGACGTCAAACCAGGCTGGAGATGGTTTCACAGCTACTTCTGAGAGCCCTGGAGAAAGGGAAATGTCCTTGGCCCAGGAAAACTGAGACTTCGAGGGAGACCACCCCATGAGCATCCCAGGACCCCCAGAGGAACTGAGATACGGGAATGGGCTCCGGGGATCCGAACCAGCTGAGGGGTGGTGCTGAGTGTCAGATTCCCAATCCCCTGCCACCTGCTGCCAAAGCCGGGAGGCACCAGGGAGAGTAACGAGGAGCTCCTTCCCAACCAGGCCCCGGACAGAGAGCCCGTTGTTCTTCCGCAGACCCCAGGACAGGAGTCATCAGGTGGCCCACAGACCCGGCCTTCAGAGGCGAGTGGAACCAAACCTGAGACAGAAAGCAGGGAGCCTGCTGGGGGTTCTCAGAGACGAGAGACGGAGGGGCAGCTGCTCCAAGCCAAGTCTCCTTTATTAAACTCGTGTGGGTGGATGTGTATGCGTGCACATATGTGCGCGCGCGTGTGTGTGTATGTATGCATCCATGTGTGTGCACATACATTTCACGCCTGGGGCACCACCCCGTAGAGCTGGTGGGGAAGTAACTTCTGCTTCTCGTTGCAACTGTAGATCCAGCGGGGGCGGACGAACACCAGGGAGGGGTTGTCCGTCAGGGCCTGTAAGGGGCAGGGGGGCAGTGGGAAAGGTATGGGCAGGAACATGTCAGCCAGGAGGGGCTGGGGGATGTGCTGGGGCAGGCAGGGCCTCCCTCTCCCTGCCCCACCAGCACTCACCTCCTCAAAGCTGGGGTCCCACTCCTGTGCAGTGATCACAAACTGGACCCGCTCACTCATGTAGTCCTCAAGCTCCCTGGCGGGGGATGCGAAGAGGTGGAGAATCGGCACGCCCTCTCTTGACACCCTCCTCCCCAACCACTCTCAGAGGCTGTCCTCTCTCCATGCCCACCCATCGCCCCTGTGGGCCACCCGTGGGTCTCCTACTCCCACGTGCCAGGCTCGCCGTATCCATGAAACCGCCAGCTCCTGCCAGCACCAATCCTTTCAGAAGGGCGGTGAGGAGCCTCACTTTAGAGAAAAGAAAGTGGGGGGTGAAGGGGTCGGGGCTGGGGAGTTTGGGGGTGTGGTGTGGGAAGCTATGAATCCAGGGCCCCAGCACAGCGAGCAGGGCTGGCACGGAGCTCCACAGGCTGTGTCGACCCTCAGGGTACATCCCTTCTCCATCTTCCCCATGACCTTTCACCCCCCGAACCCCCTGCCCCTGGAGACTGACCCGTTGAAAGCTGTGACATAGCGGCTGAGCGTCCGCCGCTCATCCCCTGGGAACTCCCCGTAAAGGAAGAAACGTTTGCCCTGGAAGAAGTCTGCAGGGGAGAGATGGGGCGAGGAGAGCCAACGTGAACCCCTGGAGGCCCGGGGTGCCAGCCAGGAGCCACAGGACACTCGCAGACTGGACAGGAAGGCCGGCGTGGCAGCTGGATGGGGTAAGAATGTCCGTGAATGTTCGTGGACACCCTGACTGGGAAGCCTGACAAGCAGTGGTTCTAGGCAGCCCTAATGGGGTTTTGTCTTGTATTAATGGTAAAAGATACTATTAGTGGCAATGTGTTTCTTACACCATGTCAGTCAGTTTCTTAACTTGGTCTGGGTTGGAAACTTCACATCCTGCCACTTCCTGGACTGGCTGGCCTGTTGCTGCCCTTCGGGGTGGCTCTTCGTTCCAGTTTAACATGATTTTCTGTTAAGTTGCCAAGGTCACGTTTGGGGCTTTGGAGGAGGATCAGAGTATGTTCCTGCCCATCACTTGTGAGGAACCAGGTGGAAATGGCTTTTTCCGGTGGGCCACAGACCCTCACCTCCACTCAGAGCCTCTGACTGTCCGGCTCTCCTTTCATTCTCTCTTCTGGCTGCGCCACACCACACGCGGGATCTTAGTTCCTCAAACCTGAGCCCCTGAAGCCTGGAGCACAGGAAGCCTGGAGTCTTAACCACTGGACCACCTGGGGAGTCCCTCTCCTTTCCCTCTTGACCAGAAGAGGCTCTGAGGCCTGCCCCCACGTCTGGGGTGATGAATAGCAAGGCGGGTGCCAACAGAGATGGGTGCATCTGTATTCCCTGAGCCCCACCCTCACCGGCAAAGCTGAACCCGGGGGTGCAGCCAGGGTACCTGCAGATTCTTAAAGCCCCCGGGTTGGTCTTGAAGCCAAGGGAGTGGGAGGCTACTGTCATCGGGGTGAGAAGCTAAAGGGGGTCTGGCGGGGGGCTGGGCTGTGAGGGAAGTGGTCACAGCGGAAAGTCAGGACGGGACACACAGGGAAGGATGCTGACAGGAGGGAACAGGCCTGAGAGGATACGGAGGTGGCAAAGGTCAGAGAGGAGGGCGAGGAGCCTGGGAGATAAGTTAGAGTAGGCAGCGGCCATCCCAGGGGGCCTGGGACGAGTCACCTCAGACAAGTGACAGGGCAAACCCCACATCAGGAGGGGTTCCCACCTGGGAGCTCGGGAACTGGCAGGTCGGGAGACTCCGGGGGGCCCTCGTGGTCCGTGTTCTCATCTGTGGATCCCGCGTACGGGTCCTCGCCATTCTCCTCCTGACCAGGGAGCTGCCTTTCTTCCTTCTGCTCGGCCACCCTGGGGAAACCAAGAAGGGTGGGGAAGGAGTGTGCAGACCAGCTCCTCCTCCACCCAAGGCCGGGGCCACCCTGCCCACCCAGCTCCACCCTACCTTCTCAGCTCGTCCTCGGTGTCCCCAGAGTCTTCTGCCCCGTTGTCCTGTCCTTCTGTGAGCAGACGCTTAGTCAGCTCGAGGCCCATACCTCCCAGCTTCACACCTGAGCACAGGTGGGGTGTCCCAACCCCCAACTCAATCGCTCCCCAAATCCAGCTGGGGGTGAGGGGGCAGCCTCCCCCCGCCCCCCAGATCCACTGTCTGGGATCCAGCCCCATCTCGCTGGACCCAGCTCAGACTTGGAACTCCTTCCCCTTCTAGATGAGGGAGTCTGGGTCTTCAGCCGCTCCTCCCTCAGACTCTGACCTGACTGCTCCGCCTCAGTGTCGTCATTATCTTCCTGGGCCCCTGGTGAGGCTGGTTTGGTCTCTTCTGGGGTTGGGGGTCTCTGGGGTGAGCTAGGTCCTGCTGCCTGAGGGGGCTTGGCTTTGGTCTGGGGGCGCTGAGGAGGGAGGGTGGGTCAGGGAGGAGGGAAGGGGCAATGAGGGTGTGAGTGTGTGCCCGCAGGAGACAGGAGTAGAGAGTTTGGGGTACCATGTCCCCGCGACTCCACCCCTCCCTCGTGCCGGGCAGGGGACATGGACCTTTCGGGGAGCCTTGGGGGCTTCATTCCCACTGCCGCCGCTGTGAGAGCCCCCCTCGTCCTCGCTGCTCGAGCCTGACCCAGCCATGAGGTACCTGGGGGAGGGATTGGGCCTCAGACCAAGAGCAGACATGTCCCCCAGGGGAGGTGGGGAGGGGGGCTTAAGAAGCAGCAGGCACTGGAATTTACTATCAATAAACAAATCCTCAGGGTGCAGTTGTGGTCTCCCTCCTGGTCTGCCCCTTCTCCCAGCTCCAGAAGGGCCCTGTGGACCTTCAGCCACCCACACCATAGACCACAGCAATCCCTGGCTTCCCCTCCCTCTGAGGGAAGAAATGTCTCATAAACAAAAGAAATCATAAATAATTCTCTCCTTCAAGCATCAAAGTCAGTTTCTCATTAGGAGAACGTCTACTGATTAAGGGGAAAATCTCAAAAGCAAATTTCCTATGTGCCAGGCACTGTTGCCAACACTTAACAGGTTCAGAGTTGCTGAATCCTGAGGCGGGTGCAATTTTTAGCCCCATTTTACAGATGAGAAAATGGAGGCCCAGAGAGATGAATCAAGTGGCCCCAAATCCAGGGCAGAGTGTGTACGCAGCAGAAGTAAGTGAACCTGTTGGTGGTGTTGCCCTGGCCCCCATGTTAAGATCCTTCTGCACATGATATGGTTGTTTCCAACCTGGTGACGTCCTTTTCGAGTAAGTCACCCTCACTGTAGAACCATGGCTCGTGGGAAAACTCAGAAGGCTTAAAGTGGTGGGGGCCTTTCCCAGTGGTCCAGGGGCTCAGACTGCTAAGGGAGCCCCTCTTCCCAACAGACGCCAGGCTGACCCAGCCTCGGCTCCTGCCTCTGCTCAGCATAGAGAACCTCTTCTCCTCCTTGAAGAACCCTGGCTCATTGCAGTTCTCCCTGTGGGCCCTCCTCCAAAGTATTTCACAGTAAGTCTGGCCCCTCATCAAAGTCACAGGCTCTTGAAAGGAGGGACCGATGTCTGGGGTCCAGCGGTGGGCAGCCCAGCCTGACACCGCACAGGGGTTTCAGATGAATGAATGTCAACAGGTCCCAACACTTCATTCTCCGCCCTGAGCCTTTGTGAACGCTGTTTCTCCAGCCTGCAGCCTTTTCCCTTGCTAAGCAGACTTCCCAAAGCCCTCCTGGGACTCCTGGGGACACCCTCCCTCTCCTCCCTGTCTCCCAGCCCTGTCCCTCCTCCTCTGGAAGTCGGCTGATTCCAGGCTGGCAGGCCACAGCCTGATTTCTCCCTAGATGCCTGACGCTACCCGGCACAGGGATGAGGGGCAGGGTCAGGGTGTGCATGTGCAAACCACACACGTGCAGAGAGGCCTCACCTCCGCGAGGGCAGCCGCCGCCGCATGCGGTGACAGTCCAGCACCCACTCTTTGCGCACGATTCTGCCTCCGAGGCCGAGGACCTGGCTGTACTTGGGGGTGTTGGCAAAGGCGCAGCTGGTGGGGAGCAGAATGGAGGGTAGTCTGAGCGGCAAAGACAAAAAGACAAGGGGCACGGGAGAGAGACAGAGGGGCGGAGGGAAGAAAAGAAAGAGAACAAGAGGCAGAGGATACAGAGAGGCGAGGTGACAGAGAGAGAGCAAGACAGAGCAGATGGAAGAAGTCGGAGAAGGGGCAGCGGGGAGTGAGGGGAGGGGACGTAGGCCTACATGAGGTGCGTGCTGTCTTGAGTCCAGTCCGGTCGATACTTGGCCCCCAGCTCAAGGGCCTTGTCCCGGAGCTCCGAGCGGAAGGGGTTCTGGAAGCCACTCAGCACCACCACCACACCCTGGAGGATCTTCCCCAGCTCCTGCGGGCCTGCGCCGGGGGCCTTGGGCTCGGCGCCTTCTCCTCGGGGCTTCCCTGGTGCCGCCCCTCGTGCTGGGGCAGGGGTGGGGGGAGTGGCTGGGGTACGGGCAGGAGCTGGCACTGGGGAAGCCAGAGAGTGGATTCAGTTAGAATATGTATGGTTACACCCCCACCTGTCCTTTCACACCCAGGAGTTCAGGCTCCCAGCCCCTCCCCTCTCAGACCCAGGAGTTCAGACCCCCAGGCCCTCTCCCTCAGACCCAGGATCCCTGCCCCTCCACCCTCGGACCCTCTGTGGGAACAAGGAATCCAGTCTGCTCACATTTGGGTCTTTTGAGGGCAGGTAGTGAGGGCTGAGCTGATGGTTTGCTGGGGGTCTTCTTTTCTTCTTGGTTCAAATCCAGCTTCCTCTTGCCTTTGGGGGACTCCTGAGGCTGAGGGGGTGGGTTGTGCTGAGGCCTCCAGCTCCTCTCCTCCTTTTCCACCCCCCTCCAGGGTCTGGTGATCTCACCTTGAAGGCGCTGCCTGCTGCCTTGGAGGCCGGGGAGGCTGAGGCCGCAGCGCTGGAGGCCTGCAGTGTAGCCGCTGCATAGCTGGGTCCTGCCGGGTCACTGGCTGCCACTGCAGAAGCGGAGAGTGGATCCAGGCTGAGGGGGCTGGACCCTCAGGCCTTCTGGCTCCTTCCTATCCATGGGTCACAAAGTGTTGTTCCCAAGACCCAGCAGTGACCCAGGGGTCCAGGCCCCAGCCCCCACTCCCTCAGGCTCAGGATCCAGGCCCCAGGCCCCCAGCCTTTACTTGCTCAGGACCCAGGCTTTCCGTCCTCACCTGGGGGTGTCTTGTTGATACGACTGAAGAAGAGAGCCCCGGGTTTCAGGGAGCTGGCACTCTCATCCTCCTCCTTCACACGGAACTGGCCGAGCTTGGTCACCTTCTAAGGTCCCACAAGGTCAGTGCAGTGGGAAGACTGTTGGCAGGTGAGGGTGAAGAGGTGGGGAGAAGGCTCTGGGCAGGGGCAGGCAGAGCTTACCTGGGATGAGGCCTCGGCCTCGTCTTTGTCTGGGGGGCTGTGAAACCGTACAAAACTCAGGCCATAGGGGGCGTCCTGGGAGAGGAGGGGTGGGAGTCAGGGAGTCTGGCCAAGGACAAAGGCTTGGCCCCCATCCCTTTTGTTTAGAGAAACCCCTTCCTGACTGTTTCCCTCCAATGGATACACACATCTGGGGAGCTGCCCGGTTGATCACGACAAGGATAATAACCACAAGCTGTCAGTGAGCCCTAACTTGGGGTCAGGTTCAGCACAAAGCCCTTTACGTGCTCAGCCCTTGAGCCTCAGAGCAACTGGCAAAGGCTGCAGGGTGTCTAGGCAAATCCACTCTGCCTGCCAATTTCCTGCCCATGGAATGGGAAGGAGGGCCGTGTGCCACTTCTGTGACTCAGAAATGCTCCCAGCTCTTTCCTCCTTTGCAGGGTGGATGCAGAACCATGAGATGGAAGGAACCTGGATCCCAGGATGGCCAGAAAGATGAAGTCACTAGCCCAAGATCACAGAGCTAAGGAGTGCAGCAGCCAGGTTTTAAACCAGCATTCTGACTCCAGATCTCACGATGCTAACTCTGAGGCCCCGCTCTAAGAAGCCACATGTCTCCTACAAGTCAGCAGAACCCCTCCCAATTCCCGTGAGATCTTGCAGGTCACCCTTTCCAATCTCCCTCCAGGAAACCAAGATTCCTATATGGGGAGGATGGAAAGCCAATTTCAGAGAACGCAGGAGCCCAGCCTCCTTGTAATTCCCCTGGGAGGCGGACTGTCTGGCCCTCCCAGCCCTCAGGGACTCAGTATCAGCCTCTCGCCTCTCCCGTGGCGCGGGACCAAGGACCCCGCTCCCCCCTGGGTACCTTGCTGTAGGGCTGGCTGCAGACAATTTTGACTCGGTCCCAGCGCTTCTCTGCTGCTGCCCGGACCAGCTTGTCAGGCCCAAAGATACGAACGCGGTTGGAGTTTGAGCCACTGCGACTCTCGGCAGGGGACATGAAAGACGAGGTGACCAGAAGGACCTGGGAAAAGGCAGCGTGGCTAAGGACCAGGCCCGGCTGGTGGCAATGACACCTCCTAGGGACTGGAAGAGCGCAGGGGCCTGAGCAGAGACTAGGGTGTCTCCAGATCCAGCTCTGCCTCAGTGCTCCTCAAGGCTTCCAGACGCTTCTCTTCTTCCTGGGTGTCCTGTCGGTCCTTCCCTGACACAGGCCGCAGAGGGATGCTTCCACTCCCCTTCTCTAAATTCTTCCAGAGTCTTCTATATCTGGACATGCAGAGGGCTGCATAGCCTTGGGAACCCTCCCAGATCGGTGGGCTCCCAGCAGAGGATATTCACAATTTTTCAGAAACACACGACTGAGGGAGCAGAAGGGAAGTGTTAGGGCCCGAAGGAACAGACCAGAAACCAAAGAGGTAGGGGAGACACACCCACTATTAATTGACCGTCTCTGGACTTCCCTGGCGGCCCAGGGACTAAGACTGCATTCCCAATGCAGGGGGCCTGGGTTCAATCCCTGGTCAGGGAACTGGATCCCACATACTGTAATGAAGATTGAAGATTTTAGTGTGTCACAACTAAGACCTGGTACAGCCGAACAAATAAATTAATTAATTTAAAAAAATTTTTGACTGTTTCTCAGTTCAGACCCATCTTTGAAAAATAAAAAATCAAATAAATAAAATAATAAAGGAATATAATGGAAAAAATTAAAAAGAAGAAAAAAATGAAAAAAAAAACTTTTTTTTATATAAAAAAAAAAAAAATCCACACTGGTGGCTCAGCTCTGGGATGCTGGGGACATTTCTAATTGCCAGCTGCTCCTTGTCAGGCTCCGCCAGCAGGGGGAGCTAGAGAGAGAGAGAGAGGCTGCAAGGCTGAAGAAGGGAGGTGATTCTTGCAGGTCAGGTGGGCAGCATCTCAGGTGTGCTTTGCTGCTCCTTGAGCAGCAGTTCTTCCCAGGAGGTTGGGGGTGGGGGGGAGGTGGAGGGAGCTGCACAGGTGAATTCAGTTTGCGGCATCCCAGGACCTGCAGAACTAGCCTCACCGCACATTCTCAGGGTGGACCAGAACCAGCTAGGGATCACCCCCTCAGGATCTGAGTTTCAGCCCCAAGGGTTCACCTCCAAGCTTCAAAACACCCACATTTCAACAATTCCAACCTCTTCCTTTTGTTCCTCCAACCCTAAGGGTGGTGGCTGCTCCCAGCAGTTGCTTCTGTGTTCTATCTGTGTCTTCTGGCCTCCTTAGTTCAATACTTAGTTACTAATTCTTTATATTAATTCTCTCTGTTAAACTAACTGGTATGATTTCTGCCTCCTGGTGGGACCCTGACTGATACAATGGGTGGCACTCATGTTGGTGTCTGCCTTGTTATCAACTTCAGGTGGCAGAGAGCGTGATTGAATCAAAGGGTTCTACACGGCAGGAATACTTTGGCCACCTGATAGAAACAGCCAACTCAGTGGAAAAGACCTTGATGCTGGGAAAGACTGAGGGCAAATGGAGAAGTGGGTGACAGAGGATGAGGTGGTTGGATGGCATCACCGACTCAATGGACAAGAGTTCGAGCAATCTCTGGGAGACAGTGAAGAACAGGGAAGCCTGGAGTGCCGCAGTCCATAGGGTTGAAAAGAGTCAGACGGGATTTAGTGACTGAACAACAATGTGATGTGAGCAGGGAAAACAGGGAGTTCAAAGCATGAGCTCCAACTCAGGAAGAAAGGCATCTCAGGAGACACCCCTGTGCAGAGAGCTGGACCTTCCTTTCATGAGTAAATTAGGAAGAAATGTGTCTTGTGGGGAGAGTCAGTGGGAGCCCTTAGCTCTGGCCAGAGCTCTCTCCCAGCAGAGAAAACAAGAAAAGTTCTCTCTGCAGACTCCTATCCCCAGATGGGTTTCCCTGGTAGCTCTGATGGTAAAGAATCTGCCTGCAAGGTAGGAGGCCTGGGTTCAATCCCCAGGTTGGGAAGATGCCCTGGAGAACAGAATGGCAACCCACTACAGTATTCTTGCCTGAGATCTCTACTCTCAAGGATTTGGAGCAAAAGTGCACACTAGTTATCAGAATGGGAAAACCCAAGTTGAAAATGCAAGTGGTCCCATGTATGCTCAGGTCCCACCTGGTGCTGGCTGGAGCAAATCATCTTTGGAGGAATGTACTTCAAACCAGGCCCTCATAGAACTTCCACCTATATATTACCCAAGGGTGGAATTAACACACACACACACACACACCATTAGGCATGAGGAAACAGGTTGCCGTGATTTAAGGTCAGCAAAAACCACAAACTGCAGACTCAGACACACAAAGAGTGCATATATTGATGGGGAAAAACTGGAAAGAGTGACAGACTTTATTTTCTTTGGCTCCAAAATCACTGTGGATGGTGATTGAAGCCATGAAATCAAAAGATGCTTGCTCCTTGGAAGAAAAGCTATGACAAACCTACACATCGTATTCAAAAGCAGAGACATCACTTTGCTGACAAAGGTCTGTATAGTGAAAGCTATGGGTTTTCCAGTAGTCATTAATGAATGTGAGCGCTGGACCAAAAAGAAGGCGCTCAGCCAAAGAACTGATGCTTTCAAATTGTGGTGCTGGAGAAGACTCTTGAGAGTCCCTTGGACAGCAAGGAAATCAAATCAGTCAATCCTAAAGGAAACCAACCCTGACTACTCACTGGAAGGACTGAGGCTGAAGCTGAAGCTCCAATACTTTGGCCAGCTGATGGGAAGAGCTGATTCATTGGAAGAGACCCTGATGCTGGGAAAGACTGAGGGCAGGAGGAGAAGGAGGCGACAGGGGATGATATGGTTGGATGGCATCACCTACTCAATGGACATGAGTTGAGCAAACTCTGGGAGACAGTGAAGGACAGGGGAGCCTGCTGTGCTGCAGCCCATGGGGTCACAAAGAGCCAGACAGGACTTAGCAACTGAACAACAACAAACTGATATTATCAAACACACAACATAAAAGTAAGTGTGCAACTTCCCTGGTGGTCCAGTGGTTAAGAATCTCCCTGTCAGTGCAGGGGTCATGGTTTCAATCCCAGGTCTGGGAAGATTCACACATCTCGGGGCAACAGAGCCCCAGGAGTGCAATTACTGAGCTCGTGCACCACAAGGGGAGTAAACCTTGCTCGGCGCAACTAGAGAAAGCCCACACACAGAGATGAAGACATGGTGCAACCAAAACTGAGAAAAAAATTATAAAATTAAAAAACAAACAAACAAACACCTCAGGGGATTGGGAGACTACTGACATAAAGGTTTCCAGACTCTGCAAACTAAAGCCCTGAGCTGACCATTCCACTTTTCTACGTAGATAAGAGGTTTACAATAAACATCCACATGCCAGACTAGATACAGTTTTAGCAAAAAATGCACTGGCTCTTCTCGTAATTAAAAAGTGGAATTTTGATCTGAATTTGTTTGCCAAGAAGAGAGAACTTTTTTTTTAATTGCCCCAAAGATGGTTGATTTTATGTAAAATTTTAAACAAGGAGGCCATTAGACTTGGTGACTCTAAAGCCTTAGGTAGCTTCAGTAAATCAATCAAAATTTAACCAGAGTTGATGAACTCAAATCTAAGAAAATGAAATCAACTAATTGTGAACAGCCAAGCCCCTCGATTTTCCCAAGTAAGAAAATCGTTTAAGGTCCAGGGAGGTGGGGTGGACTGGGACATTGGGATTGACGCACTGATATGCCTGATACCCTGTCCGGCAGAGACGGCTGATGAGATCCTTCTGTACAGCGCGGGGCGCTGCACTCAGGGCTCTGTGCTGACCTAAACGGGGAGGAAATCCAGGAGGGAGGAGATATGTGTATACATGCAGCTGATTCACTTTGCTGCACAGTGGAGACTAACACAACACTGTAAAGGAACTATATCCCAATAAAACTGATTAATTTAAAAAGTTCACGTTCAAGCGAATTAAATAATAGCTCTGCTCTGCTTTCCTGTTTTCACTCTAAAAACCTCTGTCCTAGCCCACCCACAAAGCACCTCTAATAATTTTTTAGTTTTGGCCACCTACTTTTTGATTCAAGTTATAGGCTTAAATAAAACATAACATGCCATCAATTTGCCTTTTCGCACCTTCAGATCAGATCAGATCAGTTGCTCAGTCGTGTCCGACTCTCCATGCGACCCCATGAATCACAGCACGCCAGGCCTCCCTGTCCATCACCAACTCCCAGAGTTCACTGAGACTCACATCCATCGAGTCGGTGATGCCATTCAGCCATCTCATCCTCTGTCGTCCCCTTCTCCTCCTGCCCTCAATCCCTCCCAGCATCAGAGTCTTCTCCAATGAGTCAACTCTTCTCATGAGGTGGCCAAAGTACTGGAGTTTCAGCTTTAGCATCATTCCTTCCAAAGAAATCCCAGGGCTGATCTTCTTCAGAATGGACTGGTTGGATCTCCTTGCAGTCCAAGGGACTCTCAAGAGTCTTCTCCAACACCACAGTGCAAAAGCATCAATTCTTCGGCGCTCAGCCTTCTTCACAGTCCAGCTCTCACATCCATACATGACCACAGGAAAAACCATAGCCTTGACTAGGCCAACCTTTGTTGGCAAAGTAATGTCTCTGCTTTTCAATATGCTATCTAAGTTGGTCATAACTTTCCTTCCAAGGAGTAAGCGTCTTTTAATTTCACGGCTGCAGTCATCATTTGCAGTGATTTTGGAGCCCCCAAAAATAAAGTCTGACACTGTTTCCACTGTTTCCCCATCTATTTCCCATGAAGTGATGGGACCGGATGCCATGATCTTCATTTTCTGAATGTTGAGCTTTAAGCCAACTTTTTCACTCTCCTCTTTCACTTTCATCAAGAGGCTTTTGAGTTCCTCTTCACTTTCTGCCATAAGGGTGGTGTCATCTGCATATTTGAGGTTATTGATATTTCTTTCAGCAATCTTGATTCCAGCTTGTGTTTCTTCCAGTCCAGCGTTTCTCATGATGTACTCTGCATAGAAGTTAAATAAACAGGGTGACAATATACAGCCTTGACGTATTCCTTTTCCTATTTGGAACCAGTCTGTTGTTCCATGTCCAGTTCTAACTGTTGCTTCCTAACCGGCATACAAATTTCTCAAGAGGCAGATCAGGTGGTCTGGTATTCCCATCTCTTTCAGAATTTTCCACAGTTTATTGTGATCCACACAGTCAAAGGCTTTGGCATAGTCAATAAAGCAGAAATAGATGTTTTTCTGGAACTCTCTTGCTTTTTCCATGATCCAGTGGATGTTGGCAATTTGATCTCTAGTTCCTCTGCCTTTTCTAAAACCAGCTTGAACATCTGGAAGTTCACGGTTCACATATTGCTGAAGCCTGGCTTGAAGAATTTTGAGCATTACTTTACTAGCGTGTGAGATGAATGCAATTGTGCGGTAGTTGGAGCACTCTTTGGCATTGCCTTTCTTTGGGATTGGAATGAAATCTGACCTTTTCCAGTCCTGTGGCCACTACTGAGTTTTCCAAATTTGCTGGCATATTGAGTGCAGCACTTTCACAGCATCATCTTTCAGGATTTGGAATAGCTCCACTGGAATTCCATCACCTCCACTAGCTTTGTTCGTAGTGATGCTTTCTAAGGCCCACTTGACTTCACATTCCAGGATGTCTGGCTCTAGGTCAGTGATCACACCATCGTGATTATCTAGGTCGTGAAGATCTTTTTTGTACAGTTCTTCTGTGTATTCTTGCCATCTCTTCTTAATATCTTTTGCTTCTGTTAGGTCCATACCATTTCTGTCCTTTACCGAGCCCATCTTTGCATGAAATGTTCCTTTAGTATCTCTGATTTTCTTGAAGAGATCCCTAGTCTTTCCCATTCTGTTGTTTTCCTCTATTTCTTTGCAGTGATCACTGAAGAAGGCTTTCTTTCTTCACACCTTATAAAACCTTTATTTTATTATTCTTATTTTTCATCACACTGCACAGCCTGTGGGATTTTAGCTCCCCAACCAGAGATCAATTGAATCTGGGCCCCTGGCAACAACAGTGGCATCGTATAAACAGTGGACCGCCATGTGTGCGTGCTAAGTCACTTCAGTCTCGTCCGACTCTTCGTGGTCCTATGGACCACAGCCTTCCAGGCTCCTCTGTCCATGGGACTCTCCATGCAAGAATACTGGAGTGGGTTGCCATCCCTCCTATCCTAACCACTGGACCACCAGGGAATCCCCTAGAACCTTTAGAATAAGAATGTGTGTTCAAGGAAAACCTCATTGGTTGGAATGTACCTTGTATGATGGAAAAAGTACTTGATAAAATTCAACACACATATTCATTGAAAAGACTGGCAGGACCTCACTGGTGGTCCAGTGGCTAGGACTCTGCACTTCCAATGCAAGGAGCCTGGGTTTGATCCTTGGTCAAGGAACTAGATCCTGCACGCCACATATGACCACAACTAAGACCTGGCCCGGCGACACAAATAAAGACTGGCGACATCAAGTATAAATAAGGGTGTGGAGCTCACATACTGCGGAAGGGAATGTCAAATGGAATAACCACTCCGGAAAACTATCCATTTCTAATAAGGCTGGAGAAGGCAATGGCAACCCACTCCAGCATTCTTGCCTGGAGAATCCCATGGACAGAGGAACCTAGCAGGCTACAGTCCATGGGGTTGCAAGAGTCAGACAAGACTTTAGTGACTAAACCACCACAATACTAGAAACTGTACTTTGCTTTCTAAGGCTTTGCAGGAGACCCGGCTTTGATCCCTGGGTTGGGAAGATCCCCTGGAGAAGGAAATAGCAGCCCACTCCAGTACTCTTGCCTGGAAAATCCCATGGCCTGCGGAGCCTGGTAGGCTACCATCCATGGGGTCGCAAAGAGTCGGACTCGACTGAGCGACTTCACTTTCACTTTTCCAATAAGGTTAAACAGAGATCTACCTGAAGACACTGCAATTCAACTCTTTTAAGTATTTACCCCCAAAGAGATCTCTATCCAGAGGCTTGTACAAGAAGGTTCACAGCAGTTGTGTTCATAATAATCAAAAAGTGGTGGGGAGTTCCCTGGTGGCTAGTGTTGAGAGGACTTTGCACTTTCACTCCTTTGCACTTTGCACTCCTTGGGTCTGCGTTCAATCACTGCCTGGAGAACTAAAACCCTGAAAGCCTTGAGGTGTGGACAAAAACAGCCACCAAAAAGTGGCAATAGACCAGAGGCCCGTCAACAAGAGAATGGAGGAACACGTTGAGATCTCTGCTTCCAGTGAACCTTCTCAGCAATAAGGTGGAACACATCGCCAACCTACACACAATATGTTAGACCCTCAAAAAACAGTAGAGTAAAAGAAGCCAGCCACACACACAGAAATACCTGAAGACCGCATACTGTAACGCCATTTATATGTAATTCTAGGAAAGACAAAACTAGTCTGCAGTGACAGAAAAGAGGTGTGGCAGCCTGAGCTGAGGGTGGGAGAAGTGACCCGAGTGACACGAGGGAGCTTGCAGGTAGGCTGGTGATGCTCTGTGCCATTTTCCTTTTCTTTTTTTTGGGCCACACTCCAAAGTATGTGGGGCCTTAATTCCCCGACCAGGGATCGAACCCAGGACTTCTGCATTGGAAGGCAGAGTCTGAACCGCTGGAACACCAGGAAGTCCAGTGTTTTATGTCTCGATCTGGGGGATGGTTACCCAGGTATGTACATCTGTCAGAATGATGACCTGTGCGTTTTATTATACGCAAAATATACCTCAATTAAAAACAATTTCTCACTGCGAGGAAAAAATCATTTCTTATAGAAAACAGATTCATTCACTGAAAATTATAAACTCTCTTTTTCACAATATGTTTATTTTTCCCCAAAACATTTGGCTGACTCACCAGCTGGCTCATTACGATCTCCCCAATCCTGCCTGCATTAATTTAACTCGTTTAAAAAAAAAAAGGGATTGGGTCAACATTTAAAATATTTGTAACACAGCAAGAGACTCGTACACATTTGTCATGAATCAAGTAGCTCACAGAGGCGCCCCAAGCAATTTGGAATGTCAATTTGCCAGGACATCTTGGAGAAGTTCTGGGACCAGATAAAAGCAGTTTTGCTCTCAAGCAGGGAAAGGGAAAGGGTTAGTTTCTCGGTCGTGTCCGACTCTCTGCAACCCCATGAACTATAACCTACCAGGCTCTTCTGTCCATAGGATTCTCCAGGCAGGAATACTGGAGTGAGTTGCCATTCCCTTCTCCAGGGGATCTTCCTGATTCAGGGATTGAACCTGGGTCTCCTGCCTTGAAGGCAGATTCTTTACCACTCAGTCCCCTGGGAAGCCCAAGAATACTGGAGTGGGTTGCCATGCCCTGCCATGCCCTTCTCCAGGGTATCTTCTCAACCCAGAGATTGAACCTGGGCCTTCTGCATTGCAGGCAGATTCTTTACCAGCTGAGCCACTAAGATGCCTGAGTCGTAAAACACAGAGGTGCCTTTGGTTCTTTCTGCAACTGTGATGCCGTTTTGGCACACAGCTTATCACCTGGGTCGGCTCTTTATCTCTTTGAGCCCTGGGCTCCTCTGAAGGGCTGAGGTGGCCCAGGGGCTAGGAAACCCTAGCAGGGGACAATGGGGGCATCTGGGGCAGGGATCAGCGGGGGACACACCTCAAGGCCCAGCTCACCTCATAGTCCTGCTCCCCGGCACCTCCGGCCGAGCTGCCCACCAGCACCTCCACGAAGGCCGAGCCGTCATTCCCGATGTCCACGCTGTGGATCTGTTCCTCCTTCTCCAACTGCATGGGAGGCAAGGCCCAGGTCAGTGCCACTCTGCCCCACGCCCCACCTGGCTTTTCTGTGGGACCTCAGAAGATGGACGACCCCCATCCAGGCCACCTTGTCTCGTTGCCAAGTCAACTCAGTGACAGAGGGGGCAGGGCTGCAGGCTGCCATTGTGTCCCCCATACACAGCACAGGATGTGGAGTCAGAGTTGGAAAACAGACACTGACTGATTGCCTACAACTCGGCACCCATGTTGCCGGCTCCACCAGACTCTGCCTGATCGGCTTCTGACCCGGCACCACGGAGCTCTCCTTGGCGGCGCTATGCAGACAAAAGGCACACCAGTTGCCCCTGCCGGCAATCACACAGGATCCCATGGATGCTCCCTGAGGGTAGGGCCCTGGTCTGGTTTGGCTCAGCACGGACTCTGGGTTTGAGTCCCATCTCTGCCACTCCCTAGCTATAGGGCCTTGTCAGCTCGGCTCTCGGAGCCTCAGTTTCCTCATCTGTAAAGTGGGGGTGATCACCCTATGTAGGGTTACGCACATAAATACCACGTTCACAGGGCACGGCATGCAGCAGGCACCCTGTGGCTACCGGTCAGGAAGTGTTATTCATCACTGCTCAATGATTATTTGTTGAAAGAAGGAAAGAACTGAATTTCCCTGGTGGCTTGGGGGATAAGAGTCTGCTTGCCAGTGCAGGGGACAGGGGTTTGACCCCTGGTTCGGGAAGATTCCACATGCCACCGAGCAACTAAGCCCAGGAGCCAAAACTACTGAGCCTGTGCTCTACAGCCCGTGCGGTGCAACTGCTGACCCACGTGCCCTAACTACTGAAGCCTGTGTCCCACGCTCCGAAACAAGAAGCCGCCGCAGTGAGAAGCCCACACACAGCAACTAGAGCAGCCCCTGCTCGATGCAACCAGAGGAAGGCCACGCTAAAGCCATGAAGACCCGGCACAGCCAAAAACAAGGGCGGACTGTAGGAAGTCTTCCCCCAAAGTCACTGACAGTCCCGTCTGACATAAACACGTAGAGTCATGTGGGCGTGGAGGCAGCTACAGGGGCTGAAGCAATCTCCTATTTTCCATCCTGGGGCTTTTAATATTATTATTCATTTATTTGGCTAACTCGGGTCTCAGTTGCGACACTGGGGATCTGCACTGCAGGATCCTTTGTTTGGATGACCGAGTTCAGTTACTCCAAGGCACACGGGCTCTTAGATCCCTGATTAGGGGTCACACCTGTAGCCTCTGTATTGCAAGAAGGACTCTTAACCACTGGACCACCTGGAAAGTTTCTGGGGTTGTTTGATTTGGCTCACAGAATGACAAGTGACTGTGACCCCCAAAGGTTCCTAGTCCACCACCCAACACTGCCAGGAACATCTGATGGCCCAATCTGCAATGTCACCTCCCAGATGGGAGGTGGCCTGGAGACTCTGCTGGCACCCTGCTACAGACAGGAACATCCCTACATCAGAGGAAGGAGCCTGGGCTTGTGGGGAGGCCAGCCTGAGTTCAAATCTAGCCCTGACACTGCCAAGCTGTGCAGCCCTGGGTGACATAAAACCTCTCTGAGCCGTGGATTCCTCATGAGTGAAGGGGGGCTCCCTACTTCTGAAAGGAGTTGACAGGACACAGAATGCTAACCATTGCAGGGCACAGCCACTGTGGAGGCACCTAAGTGTAAACAGTGTGGCAGCCCTGTAACACCTGTAAGACCGCCGACACTTCTGGGAGCCAGGATCTATCTTTATTTCCATTTCACAGGCGAGCCATTGAGACGGGAAGCAGCTGTGTAACTTCCCAGAGGTCACGAGGCTGGGCTAAAGCCAGTGACAGCTGGCTGCGTTCCTTCTAGATGTTCTGGAGGAGAATTGTTCCCTCATCTTGTCTGAGCTTCTAGAGCACCCTGCCCTCCTCGGCGGTGGCCCCTTCCTCCAGCTCCAGAGCCAGCAGTGGCATCGCACCAGCCTCTGCTTCCATCCCCACCGCTCCCCTGACTGGTTCTCCAAACTCCCTCCTTCCCTGATAAGGACCCTTGTGATGACACCGCTGCTGCTAAGTCGCTTCAGTCGTGTCCGACTCTGTGCGAGTCCCCAGACAGCAGCCCAACAGGTTCCCCTGTCCCTGGGATTCTCCAGGCAGGAACACTGCTTCCCCCTAATTCATCCAGGCCCATCTCCCCTCCTCAAGATCCTTACAGGGACTTCCCTGGTGGTCCAGTGGTAAAGACTCTGCCCTCCCAATGCAGAGGGTTTGGGTTTGAACTCTGGTCGGGGAACCAGATCCCACAAGCTGCAGCTAAGAGTTCACAGGCTACAGCTAAAGGATTGTGCACACCTCAATAAAGACAGAAGATCCCCCATGCCCCAGCTAAGACTCAATGCCACCAAATAAGTACGTATTTTTAAAAATGCTCACAAAGTCCCTTTCTCCATGTAAAGGACACAGGCACAGGTTCTGGGGATTAGGATGCAGACAACTCTGTGTGTGTGTGCGCCCTCAGTTGGCCAGTCATGTCCAGCTCTTTGCCACCCCAGGGACTGTAGCCCACTGGGCTCCTCTGTCCATGCAACGTCCCTGGCAAGAATACTGGAGTGGGTTGCTCTTTCCTTCTCCAGGGGATCTTCCCAACCCAGGGATGGAACCTATGTTTCCTGCATCAGCAGGCAGATTCTTTACCACTGAGTCAGAGAAGACCGTGACACCTTTGCTACCGCTAAGTCACTTCAGTCGTGTCCGACTCTGTGCGACCCCATAGACGGCAGCCCACCAGGCTCCCCCGTCCCTGGGATTCTCCAGGCAAGAACACTGGAGTGGGTTGCCATTTCCTTCTCCAATGCATGAAAGTGAAAAGTGAAAGTGAAGTCGCTCAGTCGTGTCTGACTCTTCACAACCCCATGGACTGCAGCCTACCAGGCTCCTTCATCCATGGGATTTTCCAGGCAAAGGTCACCTTTCAGATCAGATCAGTCGCTCAGTCGTGTCCGACTCTGTATGAGGGGTGATAACAGCTCCAACACTGTCCGACTCCCTGGAGAACCAGATCACGCAGGGTAACACCCAGGCAGCCCCTGGGAACACGCTAGCTCTCTTCTCCCACCAGTTCCTTATGCCTGATGGGAACAGCCTGTTGGGAAGTCTGTCACCATCCTGGGTCAAGCTCCCCTTTTCCCTTTGGTCCCTCCAACTTCACCAAGCATGTACCAAAGCACTCTGCACTCCACAATGGTCACTAAGACTGGCCACTTCACTTTGGCCCTTCCTAGGCCTCAGTTTCCCCATCTTTAAAATGAGCTTGATTGCCTTAGATGATATGAGACACCTTCCAGTCCTAAGCCCAGGGCCTTAAGAAGGCAGAATGTGTGGCAATGGTTTACTCTCTTCCAACTGAGGATGATAAGGCTCTGAAAAGAGCAGCAACCTACCTGGACCACACATGGATTCATTCCTGGCCTAGTTCTTGCAGCACCCATCTCCTCTGCTAAGGGCACAGGGACCACACTGCTCACCGTCCAAGAGAGGTGGTGGGGACCAAAGAGAAGTGCCTCAGCTCACTGCCAGTTAACTCCAGAGTAGAGTCCGGACCCCGGACCTACAGTTTCTATTAAGGAGATGGAGGGAGGGCGACTTCTCTGGGGGTCGAGTGGTTAAGACTCTGAGCTTCCAGGGCAGGGGGCTCCAGTTAAATTCCTGGTGAGAGAACCAAGATCCCACATGCCACCCAGCAGAGGGGGGCGGGGGGAAGATGGTGGGGGGCGGCTGGCAGAATCACCTGGAGCACCACAGAGATGGTCTTCTCACCCGCCTTGGCTGCCCGCCATTTACGGTAAGTGTCTGCCTTGAGAAGGTTTTCTGCACAGTACGTCTGGAGAGAAGAGGAGGAAAGGAAACGTTAGGGTTCAGAGGTGAGAGCTATGTCCCCAGCTCTCAGATTAGTCTGAGAGTTCTCTCAAGCCCTCTGACATCACTCAGGTTTCAGTTTCCTTATTAATCCCCCCACACTCTGGGGTTTGAGGAAGAATGGATACATGGATATGTATGTCTGGAGTCCCTCTGCTGTTTACCTGAAACTTACAACATTGTTATCTGGCTGTATCCCAATACAAAACCTTCTAGTGTTAAAATAATAAATCCCCCCACACTCTACCTGGAGTCCCGTCCAACATTCTCCCCTGGAAATTCACCTCTGCTCCTTCCCAGGAAGCAAAGCACCCTCCTTTTCTCTCAGCAAATTCCTCTATCCCACATCTCTCCAGAATTCCCTATGGCCTCCCAGAAAATTTCCCATGACCCTCCTAGAATTCCAAAGTCCCCTTTGTGAAAGGAAAACCAAAATGAAGGCCGTATTGCTAAAAGTGTTCTCAAAGATTGACCGGGGGGCCACTGAGGAATTCTGACCAAGCGGGTCGCAGCCACAGTGGAATTTCTCCTTTTAACCATTTATTGTATTCACACAAGCATCCAGAGTATGTGCCAGAAACTCAAGGTACTTATCAGACCCTTACCCTCCAGTAACTCAGGACAGCTTCATCTTTAAAGCCAAATATTTCTTTCCGTGTATCACAGTCAATTAGAATTCTCTCCACACGACTTTAACAATGTGCTGACCTCTGTCCTCATAAGCCCCTGATTCCCTCTGACAACGCTCTGTTTACCGAAATCTGTCTCCCAAACTGCAATTCTTAAGAACCCTAATAAAGATCTTTCTTGGCACCCCGAATACGGATTATTTTTCAACACCTTTGAGACTCCTAAAGTTCTAGAGCCCGCTGACGAATTCCTTTACTTCTTGACCCTCCCCCACGCCAGTCCCTCACCGAGTCCTGGCTACTGCAGGACACCACATGGCGGAGGCGGATCTCCGGCATGTCAACGTCGTGTGCGCTTCGCCCGACCCAAAAGATGCACGAAGGTCTGAGTTTGAGGGGCTCACAGGGGGTGCGCCCCGGGCGGCCTGTACTGCGCAAGCGCACGAGGCCCGGGCCTTTCAAACGGCGGCGCGCCGGCAGTTACGTCACCACAGCGCATGCCTACTTCATCTCTCGGAGAGCTGCGAGAGGCGCCGAGTTCCCTAGCAACGAGCTTTTCCCGCCTCGCTCTAGGCCAACGCTCTCTCGCCCCTCCTCCTAGTCACTTTCACAGCAGGCTCTCCTAGCAACCGCCTTGGCCTGCAGGATTGGTCCTGAGCAGAAATTCGCCATCCTCAGCGCCCCACCTGAAGCCTGGAAAGCAAGAAGCCAGCAATCTCGAGTGGATTTTTTCAGGAAGCCGGGAGCCTACCGCAACAAGATCCCCTCCATGGCTGGCTGGCTACCCTCCCCATACCCAACACACAGACACACACAAACACACATAGCCAAGAAAAATGTCTGATCCCTAAAGATCAGACCTGAGGCAGAGACAGTGTGTAAAGGACCTCATTAAAACACAAAGTATGTGCCCGAACCAGACACACACCCAACCTTCCTTTCCCAATGTGAACTCTGGGCATCTGTGCCCTACCATCCCCATACCCTGAACAAGCATCCCTCTGAGAGACCCAAGTGCATCGTGGGGTGGCGTCGGAAATGGAGAGAGACCAAACACAGAAAAGGGAGTGTGAGCTATGCATGCGCCCACAAAACAAGCCTGGACTTGCTGGGCACTCAAAGGAAGGGCCTCACCCACACTGGGCACCTCCTTGGGGAAGGAGAGAAGGGGGAGGGTACCTGAGTCCTAGCAGCTGCTCTACCCCACTGGAAACAAAATGACCTGATGCTGATCTTGGGCTTCACGTTAGAAAAAAAGCGGGTGAGGGCCCGGGCATTGGGACCTGATCAAAGAGAGGGTTGGAAGCCCAGATTCCTGGAGCGGCATGGAGGAGGGGGCTGGGCACAAGATGTCACTGCTCCTTTTGGATTCTGGTTCCATATCCCCCACTCAGAGCTGCAGAGACCTACCCCCAGGGCTTACATCATCATTTCTTAGCCTAGGGGTAAGGGAGGTCCAGACCCGCCCCTTCTCAGCTTCCTATAAGAACAGCTGAGGACCCAGGCCTGCAGGGTCACTATCCGTCCATCATGAAGCCTTCCATGAAACCTGAGACCTTCCTGCTGGCCTCTAATCTGCTCTGCACCCTCCTGGGTCTGGGTAAGTGACTAAGGCTCTGGACTCCTGGGACCCTTAATACAAGGAGTATGACAAAACATTAGCCAGGTCCTCAAGGGAAAAGGGAAAGAAGAGGTGTGCTGGGAATTGAAATTCATGGAGAAGGCAGAGGGTAAACAAGAGAAAGCCTGGGTCCCCAAGGGAGGAAGAGCTAAAAAACAATGTGGGTTTAAATCTCTGAGAAAAGAGGAATTTGGATGGGCTCTGCTCCCTCTATCCCAGGCAGTGTCTCAAAATAGACACCTGAATTCTAGAAAATCAGATGAGAGTATGATTAGTAATTTTAATTAGTATGAAAAAAAATAAGGGTAAGGTGAGAGATTTCCTTTCTCCCAGGACTCTAAGCAGTTCAGGTCCCCGGTGTCCTCCTCCCTTAGATGTAGGAGTTCAGGCAGCTCCACTTTCCCCAGGACCCAGATGCCTTGTGTCTGGGCCCCCAGTTGCCTCCTCTCTCAGGACCAAGGAGTCCAGGCCCTTATCCTCTTAGTCCTCGATCTTTCTTCTTGACCTGGGATGCAGACCTCCTCTCAGATACCCCTGCCTGAGCGCCCACTGCCTACCAGACTGACAGCCTGATCCCCACAAGGAAGGTGATCCCACTTCTGAGAACCAGCTGACCTGAAGGTTCATGAAAGTCCATGAAGGACTTGCCCACTGGTTCAGGGCACAATCTGCCTGCCAATGCAGGGGACATGGGTGCGATCCCTGGTCCAGGAAGCTTCCTCGTGCACTGGGGCAGCTAAGACCCTTCACCACAACTACTGAGCTCATGCTCTAAAGCCTGTGCTTTGCAACCAGAGAAACCAGCACAAATGAGAAACACCAAAACCACAAGTAGGAAGTAGCGTCTACTCACAACAGCTGGAGAAAAACCAACAGGAAGCAGGCACCCAGCACAGCCAACAATAGAAAACAGAAAATTAATAATATAAAAAATATTTTTAAAGTCCATGGTATCTTCAGCAGGATCCCTCAAGGTTTATCATGGGGTCTAGCATCCAAAGTCCCCAGCCTTGTAATTAGATAAACTTGCTCCCTGATCGGAGTTGCTTTCTGCCCTGCCGCAGAAAGCAGCTTTGCTCACAGCACCATGGCATCCCTGCCGAGCTTCAGACTGATCCCTGTTCAGCGGCCAGGGTCCCGCCCATGAAAACCAGGGAGACACAGGTCCTTCTTCCTTCAGACCCCTCCACCCCATCCCCCGTTTGGATTCGGGAGTCATGGCCCACAGACTATGGCACCTTTCACTAGAGCCCTGCTCTCTAACTGCAGGGCACCCACTGAGCTGTGAGGTGTGTGTCGGTGATGGTCCCAGTTGCAGAGGAAAACTGCGGACTTGTGCCGCGGATGAGGACTCCTGCATAGTTGTCGTGACTGAGACCAACAGAATTAAGAGGGCAGGGGTTGGTATCACATGCTGGGGAAGCGAGGGGGGCGCCTTCACGGTGGCAGATACTGCCATGCGCTGGGAGGAACCTTTGAGTGATGATTATCAGGAAAGAGGGAAAGGCAATCTCGAGGTGGATGGTGGACAGAGAGTGCAGTGGAATGACAGAAACCACTGTTGCCAAGGATTTCTGAAAATGAGACTCCAAAGAGAGGATGGGGAAGTGCAGATACAGACTTTCTTACCAAAGAAGGAATTAGGAAAGCAAACGACATGGGGGAAGAGTGCAATCCAGAGAAGGGGGAAATCTAATATATAAAAAGTGAAGGGGTGGGTGTAAAACAGACTGGGTGAGTTGCAAATAATGTGATCAGGTTGATTCTCTGGGGCTGCGAGGGGTCTCCCAGAGATGCGGGCTGCAAGAGACTGTTCCTGACAAGAGAAAGTGGGTGATACTGGGGCTGGTTGAGTTGGGTGCGAGCTCAGTTATGTCTGACTCTTTGCAACCCCATGGAGTGTAACCCGCCAGGGTCCTCTGTCCTTGGGATTTTGCAGGGAAGAATATGGAGAGGCTTGCCATTTCCTCCTCCAGGGGATCTTCCCCACCCAGGGATGGAACCCACGTCTCTTGCATCTCCTACATTGGCAAGGGGGTTCTTTACCACTGCACCACCTGGGAAGACCCAATATTGTCATAGAGAGAGAGACGTATAAGGACAGATGGTCGCTGGGCGCAGTGCATGAAGTCGCAAAGAGTCAGGCACAACTGAGCACCCACACACCCAAGCACGGGGGATAAAGAGCAGAAACCCTAGGCCTGGAGGAGCCCACCCCGTCTATGGTCGGGAAGCGGAAGTCCAGGGAGACTGGAAGAGACCACTTCAGGAAGACCTGAGAGAAGCCAAGGAGGGCAGCAAGAGATCACAGATAAGAAGTCTGGGGAGTGACCCTGGGATATCTGGAAGCATCTGCCTTACATGGAGAAGGAAATGGGTGTTACAGCAGGTGGGGATGGCAGCCCCATCCCAGCATTTGGTGAAAGGAATTCCAGGGGTCAGGGGAAGGCTGAAGACTGGAAGAGACCATTCACACAGGCATGGGGGCAGTCACAGGTGGTCTGGAAAAGACCACTCCAGGTGTGACCCCTGCAGGATGGCAGTGGGGTGGCCCTGGGGCTGAAAGGGCTACCCTGGAGAGTGCAGCACAGCCTGGGGGATAGGGGAGGATGGGTTGCATAAGTAATAAACCATTCAGACAATATCCCAGGCAGAAAAGAGGTCTGAATTTGGTGAGGTGGAAGAGACCTGTCTAGACAGGAGTGGGCTGGGACAACTCTGAGGTGGGGGAGACACCCCAGGGCAAGGGTCCAGATCAGGGGCCACTGAGCCCCCTGCCCACGGCCATCCTGCAGAGGCCTCCTTGGTGGTGACCAGCTACAAGGGCTGTGAGAAATCCAGCCAGTGTGAGTCCGGATTATTTGGCATCACCGTGAACCCTGAGAACTACATGGGCTCCAAGAGGCGCTGCTGCCAGAAGGATGGCTGCAACCAGGACCCCCTGCCCGGTAAGCCCCAGCTGAGCCCCACGGCTGGAGTCCCTCCCTGCCCACCCCTCCCCGCCAGAGCCAGCTGTGAGCACCTGTCACTGACCTGCACTGTCAGGGGCAAGCGTCTTCCTTGCGCTGAGCCTTGGGTTCTTCTCCTGTAAACTGCAGCGTCCAGGGACTTCCCTGGTGATCCACTGACGAAGCCGCTATGCTCCCTATGCAGGGGTTGGATCCCTGGTCAGGGAACTCGATTCCACAGGCCGCAATTAAGATCCAACAAAGCCAAATAAAGATTGATTTCTGAAAATGCAGTGTCCATTACCAACTGCTGTGCCCTGAGTGGTTGGGAGGTTGGGAAAGGGACTCACGTCTCCGATTACCTTACCCTCCACCCTCCTCTTCAGCGTTCGTGAGAAACCATACAGAGAACGGCCTTCAGTGTCCTTCCTGCATCGCTGCCTTTACGGAAACATGCACTGGGACTGCGGAAGCGCTCTGTGTTGGCGAGGAAACCCACTGTGTTGCCATGTCTGGCCTCGTGCGGCCTGGTAAGGGGCACCTGGAATTCGGGAGGAGGGACAGGGGTTCCAGACAGTCCCAGAACTGGAGCCTCATACTTCCAGATTCTAAGGGAGAGAGTGTCTCCAAAGATCTGGGGGAGAAGGTGGCTGGGGCATATGACCCTCGACTAGGAGGAGGGAGGCATTGGCCATCCTGACTGTAGTCTAAAATCCCCTCCAGCAGGTGACAAATTTGTTGCCCGGGGCTGTGGTACCAAAACCGCCTGCCACACCAAGCCTGGGACCCTGGTGCCCTCAGGCGCTCTTTTGTTCACCATCAAGAAAACCAGCTGTCTCTGAAGCCCCCAGGCTTCTGGCAAGGCTGAGTGAAGAACTGAGGCCTGTGTGGTGTTTGGTCTCCATTTCTTCTCAGCTATGGTTCTAGAAATTCCTATGGTTCCCATATGTCTATAAATTAAGCAAGTTAACAGAACAATCCTGAGTCTTTGTGATGTGCTGTGTTTCGGGGAGATGGGATGCAAAAGGCGGGGGTCTGAACCCTTGGGAGCCCTCTCTTTGGAAGAAAGAAAGGGCAGACACTACCTTTTCTTAAGGAGTTACCTCCTGCCTGGTCCCCATGCTAAGTGTTTTCCATGCGGTGCCTCATTTCATAATCACAGCTCTGTGAGGTTGAAAGTATTGCCCCCATTTCACAGAGGAACACACTGAGGCATGGATTGTGGTGTCACTTGCCTTCGGTCAAAGAGCTGGGAGGGTCAGACTCCAGAGTCCATGATCACCTCTCCTAGTTAACCTGTTGTTGCCCCAGAGTTCATGTTCATAAAATGTGGATATAATAGCTATAACCTCAAACGCTGTCTTAAGAGTCAAATGAAAGAAAATGCAAAAAGGACTTAGTGCAGTGCCTAGCACCTTTCAGGGGCTTCCCTGGTGGCTCAGATGGGAAAGAATCTGCCTGCCAATGTGGAAGACGTGGGTTCGATGCCTGGTTCTGTAAGATCCTCTGGAGAAGGGCCTGGCAACCCACTCCATTATGTTTGCCTGGAGAATCCCATGGACAGAGGAGTCTGGCGGGCTCCAGTCCATGGAGTAACAAAGAGTCAGACCCCACTGAGGGGCTGAGCACACTGCACCAGCACCTTTAAGACAGTGTGGGCTCTGGGACAATGTGTCTGGCCAATACTTACCATCCTAGTAGCCACTACTTAGTGAGTAGCCATGTGTGGCAGATGCTAGACCTTGGCATCTATCAGGAGAGTCTGGATTATACTACAGTAACAGACAAGTCCCTGAACTCAGTGGTTTAAAACAACAAAGTTCTATTAGTCTGTTCATGCTGCAGTAATGTTGTATAACAAACCATGCCCAAGTTGAGACTTGTAAAAAGAAGCATTCTTCCTAAGGGTTTGTAGGTATCTGGGGCGACTCTGTTTCTGGCTGTGCGCTGGTGGGTTTGGCTCCAGTTTGGGAGGGGGACTCTAGTTCTCCTCCGTGGGTTCCACAGCCTTCTGGGATTGTGACTCCCTGGTTAACATCCTTCTCATGGCAGATGACAGGGGCACAGAACGCAAGTGCACCAAAGGTCCCTGCGGAGGTTTGGGGGTTAGCAGGAGTTCTAACCTGCACACAACCCCAGCATCCCTCCTCTCCAGGAACCCTGGAGTCCTCACCCTGGATCCCTCCTCCCTCAGACCCAGAAGTCTAGGCTTCCAGCTGAGAGGATCCCAAGCGTATTCCACCCCGCTGAAATCCCGAAGACAGACCCACAACAGAATTTCTACTTTTTTATTCACTCCTCCAAAAAACAAAACCCACAGGCAAAGCATCCCCTTGATTCTCCGGGCTTCGTGGTTCCCTACCTCAATGGACACACATTTATCGTTATCCAGACAAGGAGGAAATTCAGCTAAGCTGATGAGGCTTTTGGATCTCCTCTGCTTCTGCCAGTGGCAGCACTGAATTTCTTTCCTTGAATTTCTGCCTTCAAGGGCCTGCCAGCCTGCAGGTGCCGCATAGACTCACCCTGAGGTCAGCTAGTGATCCCTCAGCAAGGGAGTCTTCAGTCTTTTGTGTTTGGATGCTCCCAGAGACAGATGCCTCGCTACCAACTTGCAGATGGAATTCCTATTCCTCAAGGGGGACCAAAGGGTCCCCAGTTCTTCCACACAGACCCCAATTCCCTCCTCTCCATGGAGATCTTTCACCAGCCATGAATCACGAAGAAAGGAGCACAGCCTGCTGGGGAGCCAGGAGTTCCGAGACTCCCCTTCCCCCAAAGAAGATTTAAAGCCCTCTTTGGATGCAGGCCTATCCCCCAACCAAGGAAACCTACAACGTATACCCTTTGTGGCTCAGAAGCCCAAGGATTCCAGCGCCCTGGGGAATCCAGAGCCCCCTTCTTCATGTCAGAATCCCCATTGTGAAGGAGACCGCCTTCATCAGCAATTAGGACATCCATCTCTTCCTCTGCAGGGGGACCAGACACCTATTAGATCTATTTTCTATTCTTAAGAGACCACAATAGCCCTATTCCAGGAGTCCAAACCCTCAACTCCCTTGAGGAGTTCCATAGTCTGATGGTCCCCAGAGAAATAAGGGATCCCATCCCTAAAACTCTATTTCCCTTCAGGACCCAGGAATCCTGGTGACCAGATGTCACCCCCTCCAGGCCCTAGTCAGAGCCCTCATCCCCTTCAAGCACCCAGGATTCTGACGGCCGACCACTCACTCTTCAATCTCTCAGGCCCAGACATCCCATGCTAGAGTCTGGACCCCGGGCCCTCTCCCTCTCCCCAGGTCTTGAGTCCTCAGCCCCTGGCAGAGCCAGGCACCTAGGGCCCTGGGCACACGCGGAATCCCAGATCCTCAGCCCAGCTCACACTGCACAGGCACCTGCAGCGCCAGCACTGCCTTGGCGTCAGCGCGCATCTCGACCAGAGCCTGCACCAGGACGGCGAGCGCCGTGCGTCCTGGATGCTGTAAGATGCCTGCTAAGTCACTTCAGTCATGTCTGACTCTGTGCGACCCCATAGACGGCAGCCCAACAGGCTCCCCCCGTCCCTGGGATTCTCCAGGAAAGAACACTGGAGTGGGTTGCCATTTCCTTCTCCAATGCATGAAAGTGAAAAGTGAAAGTGAAGTCGCTCAGTCGTGTCCGACTCTTCGCGACCCCATGGACTGCAGTCCACCAGGCTCCTCCGTCCATGGGATTCTCCAGGCAAGAGCACTGGAGTGTGGTGCCGTGAACTCTAATCTCCAGCTGCTCCTCGACAGACCCCACCAGCAGGGAGAGCCAGATAGAGAGAGAGCTTGGGCTGCTGCAAGGCTGGTGAAGGGAGGCGGGAATCACATGTCCAGCAGGTGCGCTTTGTGGCCGCTTTCGTAGAGGGGGGAATCGGGCGGAGTCGTGCAGGTGAATCCAGTTTGCAGTGTCCCAGGACCTTTCAGAACTGCCTCACCGCACGTTCTCAGGGTAAAACCAGAATCAGCTGGGGATCGCCCCCTCCTCAGGATCTGAGTTTCAGCCCCAAGGGTTCACCTCCAAGCTTCAAAACACCCACATTTCAGTATTTCCAACCTCTTCCTTTTCTTCCTACAGCCCTGAGGGTGGTGGCTGCTCCCAGCACTTGCTTCTGTGTTCTACCTGCGTCTTCTGGCCTCTTTAGTCAATGGTGGTGCTTTAGTCACGAAGTCGTGTCCGACTCTTTGTGACCCCATGGAATGTAGCCTGCCATGCTCCTCAGTCCATGGAATTCTCCACACAATTATACTGGACTGGTCTGCACTTTCCTCCTCCAGCAGATCTTCCCACACCAGGACTCCAACTTGTGTCCCCTGCATTGAAGGCAGATTCTTTACTGACTGAGCCACCTCCTAATTCTTTATATTAATTCTCTGGGAAACTAACTGCTGTGATTTCAGCCTCCTGCTGGGACCCTGACTGATACAATGGGTGGCACTGATGTTGGTGTCTGCCTTGTCACTGATTCCAAGTGGCACAGAGCTTGATTTTCAAAGGGCTCTAGGTGGTGGGAATACTTTGGCCATCGGATGTGAAGAGCTGACTCACTGGGAAAGCTCCTGATGCTGGGAAAGGTTGAGGACAGGAGGAGAAGGGGGTGACAGAGGATGAGATGGTTGGATGGGATCACCGACTCAACAGACATGGATTTGAGCAGACTCTGGGACATAGTGAAGAAGAGGGAAGCCTGGCACACTCCAGTCCATGGGGTCTCCAAGAGGCGGACAGGACTTAATGACTGAATGACAATGTGGCGGGAGCAGGAGAGGAAGGGAAACAAGCATGAGCGCCCACTCAGGGAGACAGGCCTCTCAGGAGACGCCCCTGAACTCTCAGGAGCGCAGAGAGTGGAGCTCTCCTGCTGTGTGTAAATGAAGGAGAAATGTGCCTGGTGGGGGGAGTCCGTGGGAGGCCTTAGCTCTGCAGGGACAAGAGACAAAACATGAAAACTTCTCTCTGCCTCTCTGCAGACTCCTAGCCAATAATGGCTTCCCTCGGGGCTCTGATGGTAAAGAATCTGCCTGCAATGCAGGAGACCTGGATTCCATCCCTAGGTCCACAAGATTCCCTGGAGAAGGGAATGGCAACCCACTGCAGTATTCTCATCCATGATCTCTACTGTCAACGATTTGGAGCAAAAATCCTAACTAGTTGTCAGTGCGGAAAGACCCAAGTTGAAAACTCTAAGTGGTGCCATATAAGTAGTATCACCTGGTGCCGGGGCAGATAGTCTTTGGAGGAATGTACTTCAAACCAGCCCCGCAAAGAAATTTCCGCCAATATATTACCCAAGAGTGGAATTAACACACACACACACACACACGCACACCATTAGGCATCAGGAAATAGGCTACCATGATGAAGGGTCGGAAGAAACCACAAACTGCAGACTCAGACACACAAAGATTACATATATTGATTGGAAAATATTGGAAAGAGTGACAGACTGTATTTTCTTGGGCTCCAAAATTGCTGGGACGGTGACTGCAGCCATGAAATTAAAAGAGGCTCCTTGGAACAAAAGCAACGACAAACCTACACATCATATTCAAAAGCTGACAAAGGTCCATATAGTGAAAGCTATGGTTTTTCCAGTAGTCAGGTACGTACATGAGCTTTGGACCATAAAGAAGGCTGAGCACCAAAGAGCTGATGCTTTCAAACTGTGGTGCTGGGGAAGACTCTTGAGAGTCCCTTGGACTTTAAGGAGATCAATCCAGTCAATCCTAAAGTAAATCAACCCTGAATATTCATTGGAAGGACTGATGCTAGAGCACCAATACTATGGCCACCTGATGTGAAGAGTTGACTCATTGGAAAAGAGCCTGATGTTAGGAAGGTTTCCTTGGTGGTCAGATGATAAAGTATCCACCTGCAGTGTGGGAGACCTGGGTTTGATCCCTGAGGTGGGAAGATCCCCTGCAGAAGGGAATGGCTGCCCACTCCAGTATTCTGGCTTGGAAAATTCCACAGTCAATGGGCTTGGAAAGCGTCAAACACAACTGAGTGACTTCTACTTTCACTGATGCTGGGAAAGAGTGATGGCAAAACGCGAACAGGGCAGCAGAGGGTGAGAGTTTAGTTGGCATCGTGGACTCACGGACTCAATGGACATGAGTCTGAGCAAACTCCAGGAGCCGGTGAAGGACAGGGAAGCCTGGTGTGCTGGGGTCCATGGGGTCGCAAAGAGCCGGCCACAACTAAGGTACTGAACAACAACAAACTGATATTATGAAACACACAATATACAAGCAAGTGGGTAAGAACCCACCTGCCGGTGCGGGGCTCTCAGTCTCCACGCCAGGTCTGGGAAGATCCCACATGCCTCAGGCAACTGAGCCCGAGCACCACAACTACTGACTCTAGGCACCAAAGCCTGTGCTCCGCAGTACTCATACAAAAGCAAAGCCTTTGTATGAGAAGCCCGTACACCACAAAGAGAGGAAACGCCACTCTCTGACACTGGAGAAAGCGCATGCTCAGCAGTGAAGATCTGGTGCAGCCAAAATTGAGAAATAAATTGCAGTAATTGGAAGGAATGATGCTAAAGCTGAAACTCCATACTTCGGCCACCTCATGCGAAGAGCTGTCTCATTGGAAAAGACTCTGATGCTGGGAGGGATTGGAGGAAGGAGGAAAAGGGGACGACAGAGGATGAGATGGCTGGATGGCACCACCAACTTGATGGACGTGAGTCTGAGTGAACTCCAGGAGTTGGTGATGGACAGGGAGGCCTGGCGTGCTGCAATCTGTGAGGTCACGACTAAGCAACTGAACTGAACTGAACTGAATAATAATTTAAAAATACCTCAAGGGAATGGGAGATTACTGATGTAAGCGTTTCCAGCCTCTGCAAACTTAAAGTCCTGAGCTGACCATTCCCCTTTTCTAGGTAGATAAGAGGTGAATAATGAAGATCCACATACCAGATTAGATACAGTTTTAGTGAAAAATGCATTGACTCTTCTCATAATTTAAAGGTGGAATTTTGACCTGAATCTGTTTGCCAAGAAGTTTTTTTTTTTTTTTTAATTGCCCCAAGATGGTTGACTTTATGTAAAATTTTAATCAAGGAGGCCATTAGACTGGGTGACTATAACCCTTAGGTAGCTTCAGTAAATCAATCAAAATTTAAGCCAGAGTTGATGACCTCCAATCTAAGACAATTAAATCAACTAATCGTGAACAGCCAAGCCCCTCAATTTTCCCAAGTAAGAAAATCCTTTAAGGTCCAGGGAGGTGGGGTGGACTGGGACATTGGGACTGACACGTGGATATGCCTGATAGCCTGTCGGGCAGAGACGGCTGATGAGATCCTTCTGTACAGCGCGGGGCGCTGCACTCAGGGCTCTGTGCTGACCTAAATGGGGAGGAACTCCAGGAGGGAGGAGATATGTATGTACGTGCAGCTGATTCCCTTTGCTGCACAGTGGAGACTAACACAACACTGTAAAGGAACTATATCCCAATAAAACTGATTAATTTAAAAAGTTCACGCTCAAGCCAATTAAATAATTGCTCTGTTTCCGTGTTTTCTCCTAAAATCCTCTGTCCTAGCCTACAGACAAAGCACCTCTAATCATTTTTCAGTTTTTGCTGTCTGATTTGAATTGTCTACTTAAATGAAGTCTATAAACTATAACATGCCGCAGTTTACCTTTTACAACTGATAGGACCTTTATTTTATTATTATCATCAATCTTTTTGGTCACACTGCACAGCTTGTGGGATTTTAGTTCCCCAACCAGGGAATGATTGAATCTGGGTCCCTGACAATGAGAGAGTAGCGTCCTAACCACTGCACTGCCAGGGAATTCCCTAAGACCTTTAGAATAAGAATGTGCGTTCAAGGAAGACCTCATTGGTTAGAATGTGCTTTGTAAGGTGGAACAAGCACCGTTTAAAATTCAATGCACATGTTAAAAGACTAGTGGGACTCCCCTGGCTGGCCAGTGGCTAGGACTCCGCACTTCCAATGTAGGGGGCCCGGGTCCGATCCCTGGTCAGTGAACTAGACCTGGCTGCTATATGCAGCTGCAACTAAGACCTGGCCCAGTGAAATGAATAATTGAAGACTGGCGACATCAAGCATCAGTGAAGGTGTGACGCGCACATGCTGCTGAAGGAAATGTAAAATGGAACAACCACTTTGGAAATCAGTCCATTTCTCATAGGTAAAACAAATCTGCCTGCATGCTAAGTCAGTTCAGTCGTGTCCAGGTCTTTGTGACCCTATGGGCTGTAGCCCACCAGGCTCCTCTGTCCATGGGGCTCTCAAGGCAAGAATACTGGAGCAGGTTGCCATGCCCTCCTCCAGGGCATCTTCCCAACCCAGGGATTGAGCCCGCCTCTCCTGTGTCTCCTGCACTGTGGGCAGATTCTTTATCACTGAGCCAACAGGCAAGTAAGTCCTAGATCTAAGGACTGAAGATCCTGCAATATGACTCTTTTAAATAGTTACCACAAAGAGATCTCTGTACAGAGGCTTATACAAGAAGGTTCACAACAGCTGTGTTCATAGTAGTCAAAAAGTGGTGGGGAGTTCCTTGGTGATCTAGTGGTGAGGGCTTTTCACTTTCACTGCTGGGGTCTGGGTTCAATCCCTGCCTGGAAACTAAGATTCTGAAAGCCGCGAGGTACGGACAAAAACAGCCACCAAAATGTGGCAACAGTCAGAGGCCCGTCAACAAGAGAACGGAGGAACACGTTGAGATCTCCGCTTCCAGTGAAACTTCTCAGCAATAAGGTGGACTAGACCGCTAACGTACACACAATACGTTAGACCCCGTGTTCCTGGCTCCACCAGACTCTGCTGGACGGGCTTCCAACCTGGCACCACAAGATCTCCTTGATGGCACTAAGACAAATTGCCTATCTGTCACCCCTGCCTGCAATCACACATGACTCTGTGGATGCTCCCTGAGGGTCGGGGCCTGGTTTGGTTTTGTTCACTACTGATTCCTGAGCTTGGGCCCAGCTCTGCTGCACACTAGCGTTAGCACCTTGTGGGCTCAGCTTTTGGAGCCTCAGTTTCTTCGTCTGTAAATTGGGGATGATCACCCTATGTAGGACATGCTTTACAGATGGGGAACCGAGATGCAGACAGGAAAATCAAAGGCTCACGTGTCACACACAGGTAATGACTGGCAGAGAAATTCAGGCCAACTGCTGGACTACACGCCAACTCCACAATTTCAATCCCTGTGGTAAAACCTCAACATCTTGGCACTACCCTGGCCGTCCTGGGGTTAGGACTCCCAGCTTCCACCGCAGGGGGCCTGGGTTCAATCCCTGGTCAGGGAACTAAGGTCCCACTGCCACATGGCATGTCCAAAACAAAAAAACAAGACTCAACACCTCTGCCTTGCCCACATTAAAAGCATGGGACCCTCCATCCAGTAGGACGTATACCTTTGTATTTTAATGACTAATTCTGATTTCACATACGACTACTTCTACTTTTAACACACACAGATGCTCCCTTGTCTTTCTTATGACAAACAAAAAAATTTCTGATTAAAAAATATGGTATCAACCCAAATGTCCATATGAATGGACATACAGTGTGTGATTCTCTACAATGGAACAGTGAAAAGGTAAGTATCAGTCATTCAGTCAGGTCCCATGCTTTGTGACCCCCAGGGACTGTAGCCTGCCAGGCCCCTCCATTCATGGGATTCTCCAGGCAAGAATACTGGAATGGGGTGCTATTCCCTTGCCCAGGGAATCTTCCTGACCCAGGGAACGAACCCTGGTCTCCTGCATTGCACGCAGATTCGTCACGATATGAGCTGCTGCTGCTGCTGCTGCTAAGCCGCTTCAGTCATGTCCGACTCTGTGCGACCCCATAGACGGCAGCCCACCAGGCTCCACCGTCCCTGGGATTCTCCAGGCACTATATGAGCTAATGGAAAAGTATTCTGCTGTAAACAGCAATGAGGGTCTGATGCAAGTTGCAACATGGAGAAAACCTGAAAACTACGTGAAAGGAACCATACACAAAAGGTGGAACATTGCACGATCTTATTTATAGGAAACGTTCAGGACAGAGAAATTCGGAGAGACAGAAAGTATATTAGTGGTACATATACACACTGCTGCTGCTGCTGTTGCTAAATCACTTCAGTCGTGTCCGACTCTGTGCAACCCCAGAGACAGCAGCCCACCAGGCTCCCCCATCCCTGGGATTCTCCAGGAAAGAACACTGGAGTGAGTGGGTTGCCATTTCCTTCTCCAATGCATGAAAGTGAAAAGTGAAAGCGAAGTCGCTCAGTCGTGTCCAACTCTTCGCGACCCCATGGACTGCAGCCTACCAGGCTCCTCCGTCCATGGGATTTTCCAGGAAAGAGTACTGGAGTGGGGTGCCATTGCCTTCTCCGACATATACACACTAGTATAAAGTAAATAACCAAAAGGACCTGCTGTATAGCACAGAGAATGACAGTCAATATTTTGTAATAACGTATAAGGGGAGAGACTCGGAAAAACAATATATATACACATACTGCTGCTGCTGCTAAGTCGCTTTAGTCGTGTCTGACTCTGTGCGACCCCATAGACGGAAGCTCACCAGGCTCCCCTGTCCCTGGGATTCTCCAGGCAAGAACACTGGAGTGGGTTGCCATTTCCTTCTCCAACGCATGAAAGTGAAAAGTGAAAGCGAAGTCGCTCAGTCGTGTCCAACTCTTCGCGACCCCATGGACTGCAGCCTACCAGGCTCCTCCGTCCATGGGATTTTCCAGGCAAAAGTACTGGGGTGGGGTTCCATTGCCTTCCCCAATATACACACACATGTATAAATAAATGAATCACTGCTATATACCTGAAAGTACCACGACACTGTAAATCAACTCTACCTCAAGCTTTTAAAAAAACCAGAAAAAGAAGTTCAAACTAATCATATAGTTTTTTAAATATAGGATGTAAATATTAGGATTTAAATATTAAAAAGGTTAATATCAAATGTTGATTTAAATATACAGCAGCAATGCTAAATTCAGATTAATTCAATAAATTCGTCTGAGTAAAAATAAAAAATTAACAACTGAATTTCACGTTTTTTGCTTTTTTAAAAACGTACATCAGCAGTTGCTAAGGGAAACTGTGGGAAGACAGTAATAGGGAACGACCACTTAATGGTTCTGGGGTTTTTTCTGGGGGGAGGTGATGAAAATGTTCTGAATGCTGCACGCTGTAAATATACCAAATCCCCTGAATTACATACTTTCAGTGGTTAAAGTAATGAACTTAAGTTACATGAATTTTATCTCAAGAGAAAGAAGAGAGTATTCAGTATGTATCAGTCGTTAGGAGAAAGGCTTAAGCGCACGCGGACTCATCTGGGCCCAGGTCTGTGTGTACCTGTCTCAGGAAGACAGGATTCACGACAGTGGCATAAATGAGACGTGGAGGGTCTGCAAACACTGAGATATCTTGTTAAAAAACTGTTTCAAGATAAATACCATATGATATTGTTTCCATGCGAAATCTAAAAAAAATTATTCAAAAAATCTTATCTACAAAACAGAAACAGACACACGGACTCAGAAGGATCCACGGTTCTCAGGGTGCGTGTGGGGGCGGGGGCAGGGCAGACAGGGGCTGAGGACTCACATGGACACACAGGGATATTTAAAATAGATAACCAACAAGAACCTACGGTACAACACAGGGAACTCCACTCAGTACTCTGTGAGAACCTGAGTGGGAAAAGATTTTGACAAAGCATAGATACATGTATATGCATAGCTGAATGACTTTGCTGTACATTTGAAATTAACATAACATTGTTAATCAACTCTAGCTCTACTTGAACATAAAATAAAAATTAAAGGGACTTCCTGGGTGATCCAGTGGTTAAGACTCTGAGCTTCCAGTGCCGGAGGCACAGGTTTGATCCCTGTTTGGGGAACTAAGATTGTGCATGCCGCCTACTGTGGCCAAAAAATTTAAAAATTGAATTCAAATTTTAAAACAAGGTTCCACATCCATGAAAGGCAATCTTATGCACCATTCAAAAGAATAAGGGAGAACCTGATGCCATGACACTGGACCTCTAAGATACGGTTTCTTGGGAAAAGCAAGAGTACATGTACACATTTTGTACTTTAAAAAGGGGGGTTTGGGTGAATATATATGCTTGTATTGTCCAAAATCACTGCAGATGGTGACTGCAGCCATGAAATTAAAAGACGCTTACTCCTTGGAAGGAAAGTTATGACCAACCTAGATAGCATATTCAAAAGCAGAGACATCACTTTGCCAACAAAGGTTCGCCTAGTCAAGGCTATGGTCTTTCCTGTGGTCATGTATGGATGTGAGAGCTGGACTGTGAGGAAGGCTGAGCGCCGAAGAATTGATGCTTTTGAACTGTGGTGTTGGAGAAGACTCTTGAGAGTCCCTTGGACTGCAAGGAGATCCAACCAGTCCATTCTGAAGGAGATCAGCCCTGGGATTTCTTTGGAAGGAATGATGCTAAAGCTGAAGCTCCAGTATTTTGGCCACCTCATGCGAAGAGTTGACTCATTGGAGAAGACTCTGATGCTGGGGGGATTGAGGGCAGGAGGAGAAGGGGACGACAGAGGATGAGATGGCTGGATGGCATCACTGACTTGATGGATGCGAGTCTGAGTGACCTCCGGGAGTTGGTGATGGACAGGGAGGCCTGGCGTGCTGCAGTTCATGGGGTCGCAAAGAGTCGGACACGACTGAGTGACTGATCTGATCTGATCTGATATGCTTGTATGTGGACAGAGGGACCTGGGGAACCACATCAGAAGCTGCTCACAATGAGTGCCACAGGAAGGAAGACCTGGGCAGCAGGAATGGGGGGATGGGGAAGGAGGGGACTGAAACAGGTGGCCTGTGATGAGGACTGCATTTTCCGTGTATACGCTCCCTCTTGTGCTTTTTTCAGTTATGGACCACATGAGCCTCGGCTGGCTCCTCTGGCTCTCCCACTCCCCCACTTCCGGTCTCTTCTTGCTCCGACTCCAACAGCGGTGCAGAATTAAACAGGATGCTGCTCATCATAAATGAGCTCAGCAAGATCATCCAGGAATACACATGTGAATATCCCCCTCTACACAAACACCTGTGTGGTGACACGGCACTTTTGCAAACATTATGTCACCGGATTTTCACGGTAACCCTGGGCTCCCATCACATTATCTTCCATGGACAGATGAGAAAACAGCTTCTGAGAAATGAAACCATTTGCCTGAGGTCACAGGGAGAGTAAGAGGGAGAGATGGGGACTTGAATGCCACCTGAGATTAACTTGTCAGCCACCTGCATCTCTCTTTCAGTTGAAAATATTGGCTCTAGGCAAACTGTATAATCTCTCTGGGCCTAGCTTCTTCATCATACAAGGGGATAATAATACATTGGAGGTGATGGGATTTTTATGAGGATTCAATGAACTAACCCATATGAGGCATTTAGAATGGTAACTGGCAGAGATTTTTTTTCCGGGGTGTGGGACATTTTCCCAAGTTGGGCATTGAACCTGGGCCTTGTGGCATGGAATGGAATCCTAAGCACTGGCCCAGGGTATTCCCAAACACTTGTAACTGTGAATAAACTGTTAGCTTTCTTTATTCTGACTGTACTACGTTAGGGAACTATGAGATATGTAAAGTCTAAAAATCATTCACAAAATCTTGTGACTTTGAGTATAATTCGTGCAAGAAGAATTCTCAGCTTCTCTCTAATTTGCAAAAAGGTCTATGAACCAAAACATTTGCAGAACCACTGGGTAAGACAGACAATAATATATTTAACACAATCCTGTAGGCCTTGCCCCCAGCATCCCTCCCCAAACATCCTTACATTGGAGGGATGAATGTGGCCAAAATCAAGAAGTGGAGGACTTCCCTGGTGGTCCAGTGCTTAAGAATCCGTGCCTTCAATGGGGCAGGGGGCTAGGGGCAGGTTCAATCTGTGACTGAGGAACTAACGCCCCAGTGTCATGTGGTGTGGCCAAAAATTTAAAAAAAAAAAAAAAAAAAAGACTGAGACTACTCAGGAGATCCAGGAATTACAACTCCATGCTCCCAATGCAGGGTGCCCAGGTTCCCAACCCTGGCCAGCTAACTAGATCCCACATGCCTTAACTAACACCCAATGCACCCAAATATGAATAAATTTAAAAAAAGAAAAGAAGTCAACATATGGACACAAAGAAGCAAGAAAAAGGTGGCTAGAGCACCCACACTGGGTTCAGCTCTCAGCACCGCCATGTATGAGGGGTGATAACAGCTCCAACACCGCCCAACTCCCTGGAGAGCCAGATCACGCAGGGCAACACCCAGGCAGCCCCTGGGAACACACTAGCTCGCTTCTCCCACCAGTTCCTTATACCTGATGGGAACAGCCTGTTGGGAAGTCTGTCACCATCCTGGGTCAAGCTCCAGTTTTCCCTTTGCTCCCTCCAACTTCACCAAGCATGTACCAAAGCACTCTGCATTCCAAATGGTCACTAAGACTGGCCACTTCACTTTGGCCCTTCCTAGGCCTCAGTTTCCCCATCTTTAAAATGAGCTTGATTGCCTTAGATGATATGAGACACCTTCCAGTCCTACGCCCAGGGCCTTGAGAAGGCAGAATGCGTGGCAATGGTTTACTCTCTTCCAACTGAGGATGATCAGGCTCTGAAAAGAGCAGCAACCTACCTGGACCACACACGGATTCATTCGTGGCCTAGTTCTTGCAGCACCCATCTCCTCTGCTAAGGGCACAGGGACCACACTGCTCACTGTCCAGGTGAAGGAGTGGGGACCAAAGAGAAAGTGCCTCAGCTCACTGCCAGTTAACTCCAGAGTAGAGTCTGGACCCTGGACCTACAGATTTCTATTAAGGAGATGGAGGGCGACTTCTCTGGGGGTCCAGTGGTTAAGATTCTGAGCTTCCAGGGCAGGAGGCTCCAGTTCCATTCCTGGTCAGAGAACTAAGATCCCTCATGCCACCCAGAGAGGGGAAAAAGAAAAAGATGGGGGGGGGGGCGGCTGGCAGAATCACCTGGAGCACCACAGAGATGGTTTTAGAGGCTGCCCGACATTTATGTAAGTGTCTGCCTTGAGAAGGTTTTCTGCACAGTAGGTCTGGAGAGTAGAAAAGGGAACGTTAGGGTTCAGAGATGAGAGCCATGTCCACAGGTCTCAGATTAGTCTGAGAGTTCTCTCAAGCCCTCTGACATGACCCAGGTTTCAGTTTCCTTATTAATCCCCCCACAATCTGGGGTGCGGGGAAGAATGGATACATGTATATGTATGTGTGAGTCCCTTTGCTGTTCACCTGAAACTATCCCAACTTTGTTATTGGCTATACTGCTGCTGCTGCTAAGTCTCTTCAGTCGTGTCGGACTCTGTGTGACCCCATAGACAGCAGCCCATAGGCTCACCCGTCCTTGGGATTCTCAAGGCAAGAACACTGGAGAGGGTTGCCATTGCCTTCTCCTATCTGGCTATACCCCAATTCAAAAAACCTTCTAGTGTTAAAAAAATAAATCCCCCCCCCACTCTACCTGGAGTCCCCTCCAACATTCTCCCCTGGAAATTCACCTCTGCTCCTTCCCAGGAAACAAATCATCCTCCTTTTCTCTCAGCAAATTCCTCTATCTCACACCTCTCCAGAATAACCTATGGCCTCCCAGAAATTCTCCCATGACCCTCCTTAGAATTCCACAAAGTCCCCTTTGTGAAAGGAAAACCAAAATGAAGTCCGCATTGCTAAAAGTGTGCTCTAAGATTGACCGGGGGACCACTGAGGAATTCTGACCAAGCCTGTCACAGCGGCAGTGGAATCTGACCTTTTGACCACTTATTTCATTCACACAGGCATCCAGAATATGTGCCAGAAACTCAAGGTACTTATCAGACCCTTACCCTCTGTTAACTTAGGACAACTTCTTCTTTAAAGCCAAATATTTCTTTCTGTGTATCACAGTCAATTAGAATTCTTTCCACATGACTGTAACAACCTGCGACCTCTGTCCTCTTATAAGCTCCTGATTCCCTCTGCCAACACTCCGTTTACCAGAATCCGTGTCTCTCAAACTGCAATTCGTAAGAACCCCAATAAAGATCTTTCTTGGCACCCCGCATACAGATTATCCTTCAACAACCTTTGAGACTCCAAAAGTTCTAGAGCCCGCTGACGAATTCCTTTACTTCTTCCACCCTCCCCCACGCCAGTCCCCCACCGAGTCCTGGCTACTGCAGGACACCAATGGCGGAGGCGGATCTCCGGCATGTCAACATCGTGTGCGCTTCGCCCGACCTAAAAGATGCCCGAAAGTTTGAGTTTGGGGGGCTCACCGGGGGTGCGCCCCGAGCGGCCTTTACTGCGCAAGCGCACGAGGCTCAGGCCTTTCAAACAGCGGCGTGCCGGGGGTTACGTCCCGACTGCGCATGCCTAGTGCGTCTCTCCGGAGAGTGGCCAGAGGCGCCGAGTTCCCTAGCAACGAGCTTTTCCCGCCTCGCTCTAGGCAACCGCTCTCTCGCCCCTCCTCCCGGTCACTTTCACACCAGGCTCTCCTAGCAACCTGCTTGGCCTGCAGGATTGGTTCCCCGCAGAAATTCGCCATCCTCAGCTCCCCAGCTGAAGCCTGGAAAGCAAGAGACCAGCAATCTTGAGTGGATGTTTTCAGGAAGCCGGGAGCCTACCGCAACAGGATCCCCTCCATGGCTGCCTGGCTAGCTACCCTCCCCACACCCAACGCACACAGACACACACAGATACACACACTGACACACACACACACACACACACACACACACACACACGACAAAACCTCTGATCCCTGAAGATCAGGCCTGAGGCAGAGAGAGTATGTAAAGGACCTCAATAAAACACACAAAGTATGTGCCCGAACCAGACACACACCCTGCCTTCCTTTTCCAATGTGAACTCTGGGCATCTGTCCCCTACCATCCCCATGCCCTGAACAAGCACCCCTCTGTTCAGTCTCTGAGAGACCCAAGTGAATCGTGGGGTGGGGTCGGAGATGGAGACAGACCAAACACAGAAAAAGGAGTATGAGCCAAGCATGCGCCAGCAAAACAAGCCTGGATTTGCCAGGTGCTCACAGGTAGGGCCTCACTCAACTGGGCACCTCCTTGGGGAAGGAGAGAAGGGGGTGGTACCTGAGTCCTAGCAGCTGCTCTACTCTACAGAAAACAAAATGACCTGATTCTGATCTTGGGCTTCACTTTAGAAAAAAAGGGGATGAGGCCCAGGGCAGTGGGACATGATGGAAGATAGTGTAGGAAGCCCAGACGCCTGGGGCTGCATGGAGGAGGGGGCTGGGCACAAGATGCCACTGCTCCTTTTGGATTCTGGTTCCCTCTCCCCAACTCAGAGCTGCAAAGACCTACCCCAGGTCTTACATCATCCTTTCTTAGCCTAGGGGTAAGGGAGGTCCAGACCTGCCCCTTCCCAGCTTCCTATAAGAAGAGCTGGGTACCCAGGCCTGCAGGGTCACTCATCTAGCCATCATGAAGCCTTCCATGAAACCCGAGACCTTCTTGCTGGCCACCATGCTGCTCTGCACCCTCCTGGGTCTGGGTAAGTGACTAGGGCTCTGGAATCCTGGGACCCTCAAAACAAAGAGTATGAGAGAACATTCTGCCAGGTCTTCAAGGGAGAAGCGAAAGAGGAGGTGTCCTGGGAATTGAAGTTCACGGAGGAGGCAGAGGGTAAACGAGAGAAAGCCTGGGTCCCCCAGGGAGGAAGTGCTAAACAACGTATGGGTTTAAATCTCTGAGAAAGGAGGGGTTTGGATGGGCTCTGCTCCCTCTATCCCAGGCAGTGTCTCAAAATAAGACACCTGAAATCTAGAAAATCACATGAGAGTATGATTGGTATTTTTCACTAGTATGAAAAAAAATGAGGCGAGGTCAAGAGATTTCCTTTCTCCCAGGACTCTAAGCAGTTCAGGTCCCCGGTGTCCTCCTCCCTTAGATGTAGTTGTTCAGGCAGCTCCACTTTCCCCAGGACCCAGATGCCTTGTGTCTGGGCCCCCAGTTGCCTCCTCTCTCAGGACCAAGGAGTCCAAGCCCTTATCCTCTTAGTCCTCAATCTTTCTTCTTGACTTGAGATGCAGATCTCCTCTCAGGTACCCCTGCCTGAGCGCCCACTGCCTACCAGACTAAGACAGCCTGGTCCCCACAAGGAAGGTGATCCCACTTCTGAGAACCAGCTGCACCTGAAGGTTCACGAAAGTCCATGAAGGACTTGCCCACTGGTCCAGGGCACAATCTGCCCGCCAATGCAGGGGACATGGGTGCGATCCCTGGTCCAGGAAGCTTCCATGTGCACTGGGGCAACTAAGACCCTTCACCGCAACTACTGAGCTCATGCTCTAAAGCCTGTGCTTTGCAACCAGAGAAACCAGCACAAACGAGAAACCCCAAAACGCAACTAGGGAGTAGTGTCTACTCACTACAGCTGGAGAAAAACCAACAGGAAGCAGGCACCCAGCACAGCCAACAATAGAAAAAAGAAAATTAAAACTATAAAGAAACTATTTAAAATCCATGGACAGCTTCAGCAGGACCACTCAGGTCCCCAAGCTGTATCAGGGGGTCTAGCATCCAAACTTCCCAGCCTTGTAATTAGATAAACTTGCTCCCTGATCGGAGTTGCTTTCTGCCCTGCACCAGAGAGCAGCTTTGCTCCCAGCACCATGGCATCCCTGTGGAGCTTCAGACAGATCCCTGTTCAGTGGCCAGTGTCCCGCCCATGAAAACCAGGGAGACACAGGTCCTTCTTCCTTCAGACCCCCTCCACCCCATCCCCGTTTGGATTTGGGAGTAATGGCCCACAGACTATGGCACCTTTCACTAGAGCCCCGCTCTCTAACTGCAGGGCACCCACTGAGCTGTGAGATGTGTGTCGGTGATGGTCCCAATTGCAGTGGAAAACTGCAGACTTGCACCCCGGATGAGGACTCCTGCATAGTTGTTGTGACTGAGACCAACAGAAGTAAGAGGGCAGGGGCTGGTATCACATGCTGGGGGAGTTTGGGGGTGCCTTAATGGTGGCAGAGACCTCCATGGGCTGGGAGGGAGCTTTGAGTGATGATTGTCAGGAAAGAGGGAAAGGCAACTCGAGGTGGGTGGTGGACAGAGAATCTGGTGGAATGACAGAGACTACTGTTGCCAAGGATTTCTGAAGATGAGACTCCAAAGAGAGGATGGGGAAGGGCAGATACAGACTTTCTTACCAAAGAAGGAATTAGGAAAGCAAAGAACATGGGGGAAGAGTGAAATCCAGAGAAGGGGCAAGTCTAATATGTAAAAGCTGAAGGGATGGGTGTAAAATAGACTTGGGTGAGTTGCAAATAATGTGATCAGGTTGATTCTCTGGGGCTGCGAGGGGTCTCCCAGACATGTGGGCTGCAAGAGACTGTTCCTGACAAGAGAAAGTGGGTGATACTGGGGCTGGTTGAGTTGGGTGCAAGCTCAGTTGTGTCTGAGTCTTTGTGACCCCATGGAGTGTAACCCTCCAGGCTCCTCTGTCCTTGGGATTTTCCAGGCAAGAATACTGGAGAGGCTTGCCATTTCCTCCTCCAGGGGATCTTTCCCACCCAGGGATGGAACCCGAGTCTCTTGCATCTCCTACATTGGCAAGGAGGTTCTTTACCACTGGGAAGGTTCTTTACCACCTGGGAAGTCCCAATATTGTCATAGAGAGAGAGAGACGTATAAGGACAGATGGTCCCTGGGTGCAGTCCATGAAGTCGCAAAGAATCAGGCACAACTGAGCACCCACACACCCAAGCACGGGGGCTAAAGAGCAGAAACCCTAGGCCTGGAGGAGCCCATCCCATCTATGGTGGGGAATGGGAAGGCCAGGGAGACTGGAAGAGAACACTTCAGGCAAGAACTGAGAGTAGCCAAGGAGGGCAGCAAGAGATCATAGATAGGAAGTCTGGGGAGTGACCCTGAGTAATCTGGAAGCGTCTACCTTAGATGGAGAAGGAAATGGGTGTTACAGCAGGTGGGGATGGCAGCCCCATCCCAGCATTTGGTGAAAGGAATTCCAAGGGTCAGGGGAAGGCTGAAGACTGGAAGAGACCATTCTTTTCCAGACCATTCCAGTGGTCTGGAAAAGACCACTGCAGATGCAGGATGGCAGTGGGGTGGCCCTGGGGCTGAAAGGGCTACCCTGGAGAGTCCAGCACAGCCTGGGAGCTGGGGGAGGATGGGTTGCATACCAAATGAACCATTCAGACAATGCCCCAGGCAGAAAAGGGGTCTGAATTTGGGGAGCTGGAAGAGACCTCTCTAGACAGCAGTGGGCTGGGGCAACTCTAAGGTGGATGAGACACCCCAGGGCAAGGGTCCAGATCAGGGGCCACTGAGCCCCCTGCCCACGGCCATCCTGCAGCGGCCTCCTTGGCGGTGACCAGCTACAAGGGCTGTGCAAAATCCAGCCAGTGTGAGTCAGGACTCTTCGGCATCACCGTGAACCCTGAGAACTACATGGGCTCCAAGAGGCGCTGCTGCCAGAAGGATGGCTGCAACCAGGACCCCCTGCCCGGTAAGCCCCAGCTGAGCCCCACGGCTGGAGTCCCTCCCTGCCCACCCCTCCCCCGCCAGAGCCAGCTGTGAGCACCTGTCACTGACCTGCACTGTCAGGGGCAAGCGTCTTCCTTGTGCTTAGCCTTGGTTTCTTCTCCTGTAAACTGCAGTGTCCAGGAACTTCCCTGGTGGTCGACTGACAAAGCCTCCATGCTCCCTATGCAGGGGTGGGATCCCTGGTCAGGGAACTCGATTCCACAGGATGCAATTAAGATCCAACACAGCCAAATAAAGATTGTTTTCTGAAAATGCAGTGTCTGCAACTGCTGTGCCCTGAGTGGTTGGGAGGTTGGGAAAGGGACTCACGTCTCCGATTGCCTTACCCTCCACCCTCCTCTTCAGCATTCGTGAGAAACCATACAGAGAATGGCCTTCGGTGTCCTTTCTGCATCGCTGCCTTTACGGAAACATGCACTGGGACTGCGGAAGTGCACTGCGTTGGCGAGGAAACCCACTGTGTTGCCATGTCTGGCCTCGTGCGGCCTGGTAAGGGGCACCTGGAATTCGGGAGGAGGGACAGGGGTTCCAGACAGTCCCAGAACTGGAGCCTCATGCTTCCAGATTCTAAGGGATAAAGTGGCTCCAAAGATCTGAGGGAGAAGGTGGCCGGGGCATATGACCCTGGTCTAGGAGGAGGGAGGCTGGGGATCCTGACTGTAGTCTAAAACCCCCTCCAGTAGGTGTCAAAATTGCTGCCCGGGGCTGTGGTACCAAGACCGTCTGCCACACCAAGCCCGGGACCCTGGTGCCCTCAGGCGCTCATTTGTTCACCATCAAGAAGATCAGCTGTCTTTGAAGCCCCCAGGCTTCTGGCAAGGCTGAGTGAAGAACTGAGGCCTGTGTGGTGTTTGGCCTCCATTCCTTCTCAGCTACGGTTCTAGAAATTCCTATGGTCCCCATGTGTCTATAAATTAAATAAGTTAGCAGATCAATCCTGAGTCTGTGATGTGCTGTGTTTCGCAGAGATGGGATGCAAAAAGCAGGGTCTCAACCCTGGGGAACCCTCTCTTTGGAAGAAAGAAAGGGCAGATGCTACCTTTTCTTAAGGGGTCACTTCCTGCCTGGTCCCCATGCTAAGTGTTTTCCATGCGGTGCCTCATTTCATAATCACAGCTCTGTGAGGGTGAAAGTATTGTCCCCATTTCACAGAGGAACACACTGAGGCATGGATTGTGGTGTCACTTGCCTTCGGTCAAAGAGCTGGGAGGGTCAGACTCCAGAGTCCATGATCACCTCTCCTAGTTAACCTGTTGTTGCCCCAGAGTTCACGTTCGTAAAATGTGGATATAATAGCTATAACCTCAAAGGGCTGTCTTAAGAGTCAAATGAAAGAAAATGCAAAAAGGACTTAGTGCAGGGCCTAGCTCCTTTTGGGGGCTTCCCTGGTGGCTCAGATGGGAAAGAATCTGCCTGCGAATGTGGGAGACGCGGGTTCAATGCCTGGTTCTGTAAGATCCTCTGGAGAAGGGCCTGGCAACCCACTCCATTATTTGTGCCTGGAGAATCCCACGGACAGAGGAGTCTGACGGGCTCCAGTCCATGGAGTCACATAGAGTCAGACCCCACTGAGGGGCTGAGCACACTGCACCAGCACCTTTAAGACAGTGTGGGCTCTGGGACAATGTGTCTGGCCAATACTTACCATCCTAGTAGCCACTACTTACTCAGTAGCCATGTGTGGCAGATGCTAGACCTTGGCATCTATCAGGAGAGTCTGGATTATACTACAGTAACAGACAAGTCCCTGAACTCAGTGGTTTAAAACAACAAAGTCGTATTAGTGTTGGGGCCTTTAATGGACCGGGACCTGGCAGTCCGGAGGCAACGATAAGAAAGTGAAAGAGAGAAGAAGGCTGATACTCCCTGGTTTACAAAGAAAACCAATAAAATCCTTGACACGTGTCGGGTCTCTCACGAAGGCACCGGGCGCCCTCTCGTGGGCGGATGAAGGAACAGTGCGCCTCATCAAGAGAATCTTAGAAGACCTGGCACAGAGTGAGCCTTAAGGGTCTGTGCACTCCAAGGAATCAGCTGAGGAGAGTGAAAGAAAGATATGGGGACCCAAGCTCTGAGGGAGCAAAGGTGCCTTAATGATTTCTCTGTGAGTATATAAAGGCTGTGGTACAGGAAGTTTCTTTCAACAATGATAAAGATCAGCAAACCAAATATAGAGCAACTGTCACCAAGGGAACAATAATGGTCACAAGGTCAGGAGACAATCCACATCTCAAGAAGGGGGATCGAGACTAAGCAGTTTTGTTGTAAAGAGAATGTTTACTAAAGGAGATTCGGGAACCTCAGTTCCTGGGAGCAGCTGTTCCGCTTAAAAAGGAACAAATGACTTGTGAGAAACAGCAGGTAGGAATCCACCTGTTAAACATTCCCTGGCATTTCCCCCTTATTTATTTATAATATTTGTAAAAAGAGTTCTGACCATTAGAGTTTGTTTAGTTCTAACAATCTTGGCATGAATCTTGGCAGCGGTAGATGACAAATGTAATTGTTAAGACAATCACCAAAATTAGTTTTAGACCCAATGCTGTGAGTAATGCTTTGAAACCATCTGCCTGGGTCTAGCCCAGATAATTGATCAGCTAGTTGTTCTGCTAAAGTTTCCAAATTAGTGGAAGAGGGCAGATTATTAGAAAAGGTTTCAAATATATTTTTTGTAATAATTGTACTTGCAGAGAGACAATATCATGTATGTTTTATAAATGAAATTTGATTTGTTCCTAGTTGTAGGCATTATTATTGAAATGAACAGGAGTAACACAAAATTGAGTAGAATTCCAATCATATTTTAGCATCACGTGTTTTTGTACATCTGTTAATTGATCTCCAACCCATTTGATGGCTGTTTTTAGTTCCTGTATTTCATCTTGAATATCCTCATCTATCTGAGCCTGAGTGGCCCACATAGTATGAGCATCTTTAGTCCAATTTTGGATAAAATTATGTGTTTGAATTGAGGTTTGTAAAACAACACCAGCGATAGCAGCAGTGGTGCAAACAGCTATTAATCCCAAAATGCCAAAAACCAGCCATCCAATGAATCGTTTAGATCATCGGAGCAATTTATTAAGTAACCAGGAAGCAGTTCCAGCCATGGGACCTTCTTCTCAGGGCTGCTGGAGATTTATTGGTAACCACAGATTATGTTGAGATTGAAGAATCAGAAGGGAGCCATTTCTCAAGGAAATAGAGAAGTTAAGACAAGTATATAATTTACAATTTATGCAAGTTACAGAACGTAAAGTCTTATTGAATTGTAAATTTCCTATAGCTACAACAAAAGGAAGTGGAACATAGGCTTGTATAAAATATGATTGATTATACTGAAAGAAATAATGGCTACATCTACGACTAGTCCCTGTGAAATGTCCAGTCCAAGTCCCAAGTTCCTCTGTGTTTGCAGCAAGTTTCCAGATGTCCCATTGCTTAGGCCCAATCTGTTCATCAAGAACGACTGGAGGGTGAGGCGGGAACTTTCCACTGTCAAGCCATCCAAGAAGTCCTCTGTCATGGTAATGCTCCATTGTAGTATTAGGAACTTTCCATGCTGTTTATGTAACATAATCATACACAGTTCTATTAATATCATCTGAGCAGTTAGATAACCACATACCATGGGGTCCCCAATCGACAATTGTATGATTAGCCATAAACGTTAATTTTCCTGATTTGGCCTGACATTTGTCCCAAGGAAGAGGAATATATTTAAAGTTCTTATTGGTAAACCCTTTGCATAGTGTTCTTTGTTCTTTCCTTAACTCTTTCCCTAAAGCTTCAGTAGTATAAACATGGTTCACAGACAAAGAAAGGGTAGTAAATAATCCAAGCAGTGTCTGAAAGTCCTCTTCTAGAGGCAGGGCAAAAGCCCAAGTTTGTCAGCTAACATTTATGCAAAATTTTGTTGGGCCCATATACAAAGGAAGGACTTCATAACCTAGAGAGATATTAATTAGTTTTTCAGGATGAGAGGGCCCCTCCAAGTTCCAAGGAGGGGGCATATGTGTTGAGTCATCCGTAGATACGATTGGTCCTATATCTGTCCATTCTATAACCTACAGTAGAAAAGGGGGGTTAGGTATATAAGCCCAATAAGTGTGATCAATCAAGTCAGCCTGAGCAGGGGAAGCAAAAGCGAGCATAGCGAAGAAAAATATTTTCAGGATTCCGAGGCATTCCCTGTTGAGAAATCAGATTTTCAGCTTGATTAGTAAGGGTTTTTATCTGTCCCCAAGTAGGGAGATCATAAGGTCGGTGACGTCGAGTGTGGCGTTTTTGGGAAAATTTTAAAACCGCCATGGCTTGTATTGGAATTTCTTCCTTCTGGGGTTTTTGTTGTTTCATCTCTAGTCTGAATGCTGGGGGCCCCCTTAAGTTGGATCTTCTGAAGAGGAAGCCATGTGAGTTTGTTTGATCCATCTGGAGAAATAGAAGCATATCCCTTTCCCTGCAAGATTAGTTTCTTAGCTTTCCACTGATTAGTTAACCCGTCTTGATATCAAATGGGCAAAGGAAGGGAGGTGTCCTTTAATGTTTCAAAATGTTTTTCTGCTTTTGTCAAAATATCTCCTTGCAGTAAGTTTAAAAAATTAAAAAAAAATAAAGCTATATTAACAATAGTCATAGAAAGAAAGGAAAGCGATAATGATGAAAACATTCTTAGGAAATATTTCAGTCCAAAAGAAAAAAAAATCATCTAGAAATCTGTTTGGGACTGGTATTTGGCTGTGGTTTTGAATTAACAGGTTGATTTTCTCTTCATTCAGTATATACATTTTTCCTGATATAAAAAGAAATGGGATCTGACTGTGTTTTAAATGGTTTGTGTTATTTGGGGCAAAGGATTAGGAGCAAACATTCAAATATTCTTTCCTAAGTGAAATTATTGAAAGTTGATGCAGAACAACTTGATAAATGAAATGCTGCTCATATCCAAATATATTTGACCTTGTCCTTGGAAAAGAAATGCAGCCTGGCAGCTGTTGAATCTCTCTGTTCAGTGTGTCAAGGAAGATGATTATACTTTCAAGACAGACCTGAAAAAAAGGTGAATATTTTGCACTTTGATATTCTTAGGAGCAAATAACTTATTTGACAAATGGTGTCCTTTTTACGTTGCTTTTGTTTTGTATTGTGAAACAGGCATTGAAGTTGATGTTATTTTAAGAATCTTACAGACTGGAAATAAAGCTGTATTAACAGTAGTTATAGGAGATCAATCCTGGAATTTCTTTGGAAGGAATGATGCTAAAGCTGAAACTCCAGTATTTTGGCCACCTCATGCGAAGAGTTGACTCATTGGAGAAGACTCTGATGCTGGGAGGGATTGAGGGCAGGAGGAGAAGGGGACGACAGAGGATGAGATGGCTGGATGGCATCACTGACTTGATGGGTGTAAGTCTGGGTGACCTCCGGGAGCTGGTGATGGACAGGGAGGCCTGGCGTGCTGCGGTTCATGGGGTCGCGAAGAGTCGGACACGACTGAGTGACTGATCTGATCTGATAGGCTTAAAAAATATATTGCATCAGAATCTAGTAATGTCTGCTCTGCTAAGGAAGATAAAAGTGTTCCTGTGTATTTTTCTTTATTTAATTTTCCACTTGTAGTTACAGTGTGTAATGTGTTTGTTTAATTATGTCTTGTGTTTGTGGATTATAAGGAATGTTTGTAATCTGTTTAATAAAGAATGAATGTAAAAATTGTTTGAATTGTTTAGAAATATAGGCAGGGCCATTGTCTGTTTTTAAGAATTAGGTGTTCTCAGTATTGCAAAGTAAGCTAATAGGTGGGTTATGACATGTTGTGTAGTTTCACCTCGGAGAGGTGTGGCCCTTACAAAAGAAGAATTTGTACCAATCGAGACGTAAGAAGGAAGAGGAAGAAAGTTCAGGGCAATGAGTTACATCCATTTGTCATAAAATTTTCTTTCATTTGTCATAAACCCTTTTTATATTTTTATATTCATCATTTATTTGTAATTTCTTATATCTTTTTATTGAAAGCATATATCTTATTTTTCTTTAGCAACTATGAAGTGTCTTGTACGTTAGTATTTTTATAGATTGATGAATATATTTATTATATTATATAATGTATATTTATTTTTATATAAATATATATTTATATTTATTTACTAATAGTTTAAAATCTCTTTAGTTTTTCTGTAAGAAAAACTTTTTGTAAGAGGAAGATAGTGTTCAGTAATTAATGTTTTAAAATCTTATTTCATTTGGAAATGACCTAGCTATTTAATAAACTTTTATTATTTAGTTTAGTATAAATCCAGAAACTTAAGTTATCCCAATCCTAGGAGATTATTTTAGATTATAATAATAGATTATTCTATTAAAAATATAATTATTTTTAATAGAGTTTATCTAAAAAGTTTTCATCTTATTTATATATATATATATATAAAGAGTTATGTTTTTGTTGATAAATTTAGTTTACGTTAAACTTAGGCATAATAAAAGTATTACATAGTATTGATGATTTAAGACATGTCTCAATTAGATTAGCAAACAATTATATTTAAATTATATACTTATATTTAAATAAACATTTAATATTGAATATTTTTCAGTTCATGTTAACTTGAATTTAAATAGAGCTTATTAACTTCATATTATCCAAAAACAAAGACATATATTGAGACATAGATAATTTTAGATAGATAGGCATAGTTTTCTGTTTGAAATTTAAAATATCTTTTTCTTTTATTTTTTGTTTTAGATCTGCCTATAAGCTGGGGGGCGGGGGGGGGGGCGGGGCAAGGAGAGGAAAAGAGAGAATAAAGGTATTTTTAGTGTGGTTTTGTTTGGTTGCCGGGGGCCGGGGGGAAAAAAAAAAAAAAAAACCTAACTAATGTACAAAAAAAAAGATAAAAAAAAAAAAAATAATATTATTCTGTGTATTAAAAAAAAGTAGCAATAGAAAAAAAAAAAAAAACCATTTTTTGTTTTGGTATATAATAAATAAAAATGAATGAGGAAAAGACAGAAAGAAAAGGGAAAAAAGAAAAAAAAAAAAAAAAAGGAGGGAGGGGAAAAAAAAAAAAAAAAAGAAATTCCCCGGTCAAAAAGAAAAGGAAATTAAAGCAATCTGTAAATAGTAAAATAATGTGCAATTTTGAGGAATAATAGTAAAAAAAAGTGATGGGATCCCTGGTTGTAATGCATCTATAGGTTTCGTAGATGCATTAACTTTTCTAAGGTCTGTTAAGAGACGCCATTCTGTTAGATTTTTTTTTTTTAAAAAAAAAAGGAGGTTTTAAAAAAGAAAAAAATTCTTTATATTTTTTTAAATTTTTTAAAATTAATATTTTTTTTTATTAGTTTTTTAGTTACTTTTCCAAAAAAAGTTTTTCTATACAAGGCCATGGTCTTTCCTGTGGTCATGTATGGATGTGAGAGTTGGACTGTGAAGAAGGCTGAGCGCCGAAGAATTGATGCTTTTGAACTGTGGTGTTCAAAAAGACTCTTCAGAGTCCCTTGGACTGCAAGGAGATCCAACCAGTCCATTCTGAAGGAGATCAGCCCTGGGATTTCTTTGGAAGGAATGATGCTAAAGCTGAAACTCCAGTAGTTTGGCCCCCCCATGCAAAGAGTTGACTCATTGGAAAAGACTCTGATGCTGGGAGGGACTGGGGGGGCAGGAGAAGAAGGGGACGACAGGATGAGATGGCTGATGGCATCACGGACTTAATGGACATGAGTCTGGATGAACTCCGGGAGTTGGTGATGGACAGCGAGGCCTGGTGATCCATGGGCGAAAGTTGGACACGGGCAGGAGGACTGAAATTTATCTTTCGTAAGGGGCCATTGCTCTGTCCAAATAGGCTCGTCATTCTTCCAAGTTATTTTAATAATTGCTTTGTTTGTTAAATGAGCAGTGGCCCCTAGGAACAATGTGGGATGACGAGTTGGTATAGCTATTTTTTTTGTTTCTAGTTTTTTTGTTTTTTTTACTTCCTAAGATAAAAAGAAAAAGAAAAATGGAATTTTTTTTTATTTGCGGGTATTTGGGAGACCAAAATTAGAAGAGATAAAAGAAAAGAAGAAAAGAAGTAACTGAGCAATTTTGTCCCCCTTTTTAAATTGCCATAGAATCTGAGATGACATTATAATTTAAATTTCTCCTTTATAATCTGAATCAATTATTCCAGGGTGAACAGTAATTCCTTTAGAAGCCAAACTAGATGACCAAAATAAAAGATTGAAGGTTTGTGGGGGCAGGGGTCCAAAAAGTCCAGTAGGTACTCTAGAAGGGACTGCTTAAGGGTAAAGGAAAAAATCATCTAGGGCTGGTATATTAATGGTAGCATTGCCGGATGTTGAGGGTTTGAGGGAAAAGAGAGAATTTGCCCCTGGTTTTTGTTGTAGGGGACCTGGGGGGGTCTCCTGTTTGGAGTTCCCTGGAATAGGTTTTCCATCAATATCAAATTTAAATTTACAATCTTTGGTCCAGTGCATTCCTCTAAGGCAATGAGGGTGAATTCTTGGAGGTTTTTTATTAGCCTTTGTAAGGTAGTCCCTTTTTAAATGGTTTTTATCTCTACATGTAAAGCATCCTTCATTTCCCTTTTTAAAGGTAGTAGCCATTGTTTCAGCTAGCATTTGCATCTTTTGAGTTTCTGATCCTAGATTGTGCTGCTGCTGCTGCTAAGTCACTTCAGTCGTGTCCGACTCCGCGTGACCCCATAGACGTCAGCCCACCAGGCTCTCCTGCCCCTGGGATTCTCCAGGCAAGAAAACTGGAGTGGGTTGCCATTTCCTTCTCCAATGCATGAAAGCGAAAAAGTGAAAGTGTAGATTGTGACAAGCCTTCAAATAGTGAATAATAGTCCCAGTTTCACGAATTGCAGCGATAGCTCTTTGATATTTCTGATTTGCATTCTCGTAAGCAAGTCATTTCTCTAGCTGTTTCTTGGTTTCTTCTCCGATTACAGTACGGGAAATAGCAGTTTCTAATCTAGCTAAAAAATCAGCATAACTTTCATTAGGTTCCAACAAAGGAGAGACTTTTGGAGTTGTATCTGTTGGCAGAGGAGGAGCATATGGAGCAGCCGGGGCAGGGCTAGTAAGAAAATTTTGAAATATTTTATGTTGTTCTAATTGGGCCTTTTTAAAAGTTTTATCATCTAATTCATATTCATGCGATAAGTGTTCCGTCTGTTGTCGAATATTAGGAGGGCTAAAATTTACCTTGAAATGGCAGAAATCAATTGGAATATTTTTTCCTTGCTTGGTGTCTCATTCAACATTTTCTTTGACCTGATGCCAAATTTCTAAATCAAAACTGCCTTTATCAGGGAATCAAGGACTACTTTCAATCAGTGTTTGAAAGTAAGCCTCTATTCATTTGCGTGAAACCAAAAGTCCCTGAGCTTTAAACATATGGCGAAGTAAAGTAGAGAAATGATGGGGCTTTCCAGCCGTATAACCCGTGTCTTAGTACTTACCGACCTCAATAGCTCCCGACCTCCATCGGTCCCGAGCCCCTCTGACCGAAACGCCACGTATACCAGAGTCCCTTTCTGGGGCGCAACTTGTTGGGGTCCTTTAGTGGACCAGGACCTGGCAGTCTGGAGGCAACGATAAAAGAGAGAAGGAGGCGGATACTCCCTGGTTTGCAAAGAAAACCAATAAAGTCCTTGCCACAGGACTTGATCTCTCACGAAGGCACCGGGCGCCCTCTCGAGGAGGGTGAAGGAACAGTGCGCTTTCTCAAGAGAGTCTTAGAAGCCCGGGCAGGAGAGTCAGCAAGACAGGTCTCTGAGCGCCAAGGAATCAGCCAAGGGGAGGGAGGAAGGGAGGGAGAGACCCAGGCTCTGATGGAGCAAAGGTGCTTTAATGATTTCTCTGTGAGTATATAGAGGCTGTGGTACAAGAAGTTTCTTTTGACAATGATAAAGATCAGAAAACCAAATGTACAGCAACTGTCACCAAGGGAACAAGGGATTAATAATGGTCACAAGGTCAGGAGACAATCCACATCTCAAGAAAGGGGATCGAGACTAAGCAGTTTTGTCGTAAAGAGAATGTGCCTGTCTCACATGGTGACCTCAGTGCCTGGGAACAGCTGTTCCGCTTAAAAAGAGACAAAGGACTTGTGAGAAACAGCACATACAATCCTCTTGTCAAACACTCCCTGACGTATCAGTCTGTTCAGGCTGTAGTAATGTTGTGTAACAAATCATGCCCAAATTGAGACTTGTAAAAAGAAACATTTTTCTTCCTAAGGATTTGTAGGTATCTAGGGCGAGTGTTCTTGCCTGGAGAATCCTAGGGACGGGGGAAGCCAGGTGGGCTGCTCTCTATGGGGTCACACAGAGTTGGACACGACTGAAGCGACTTAGTAGCAGCAGCAGCAGGGCGGCTCTAGTTGGACTCTGAAGAAAGCTGAGTGACAAAGAATTAATGCTTTTGGACTGTGGTGTTGGAGAAGACTCCTGAGAGTCCCTTGGACTGCAAGGAGATCCAACCAGTCCATTCTGAAGGAGATCAGCCCTGGGATTTCTTTGGAGGGAATGATGCTAAAGCTGAAACTCCAGTACTTTGGCCACCTCATGCGAAGAGTTGACTCGTTAGAAAAGACTCTGATGCTGGGAGGTATTGGGAGCAGGAGGAGAAGGGGACAACAGAGGATGACATGGCTGGATGGTATCACCGACTCGACGGACATGAGTATGAGTGAACTCCGGGAGTTGGTGATAGACAGGTAGGCCTGGCATGCTGCGATTCATGGGATCATGACTGAGCGACTGAACTGAACTGAACTGAATAATAATTTTAAAAAACCTCAAGGGAATGGGAGACTACTGACATAAGCATTTCCTGCCTCTGCAAACTAAAGTCCTGAGCTGACCATTCCACTTTTCTAGGTAGATAAGAGATGAATAATAAAGATCCATATACCAGATTAGATACAGATTTAGCGAAAAATGCATTGACCCTTCTCATAATTTAAAGGTGGGATTTTGATCTGAATCTGTTTGCCAAGAAATTTTTTTTTCTTTTTAATTGCCCCAAGATGGTTGACTATGTAAAATTTTAATCAAGGACGCCATTAGACTGGGTGACTCTTAACGCCTTAGGTAGCTGCAGTAAACCAATCAAAATTTAAGCCAGAGTTGATGACCTCCAATCTAAGAAAATGAAATCAACTAATCGTGAACAGCCAAGCCCCTCAATTTGCCCAAGAAAGAAAATCCTTTAAGCTCCAGGGAGGTGGAGTGGACTGGGACTTTGGGACTGACATGCTATCCTCCTGATACCCTGTCGGGCAGAGACGGCTGATGAGATCCTTCTGTACAGTGTGGGGCGCTGCACTCAGGGCTCTGTGCTGACCTAAACGGGGAGGAAATCCAGGAGGGAGGAGATCGGTGTGTACGCGCAGCTGATTCACTTTGCTGCACAGTGGAGACTAATACAACATTGTAAAGGAAAGTGAAGTCGCTCAGTCGTGTCCAACTCTTCGTGATTCCATGGACTGTAGCCCACCAGGCTCCCTCGTCCCTGGGATTCTCCAGGCAAGAACACTGGAGCGGGCTGCCATGTCCTTCTCCGTGATATATATACACACATGGCTGAATACTGTTCAGTGTCATTTAATTAAATTCACCAAATATTTATCGGGTGCCCACTATTTGAAAACCACCATGCCAGGCGATGCATAATCGATCTGAAGACACGTGAAGCTCACTCACATCAGCCACACAAAGCCAAACTTCAGATAACATACTAAACCTCAAAAATAATCAAAAGCAGAGCTAAAGTTGAATAATGAATAAGAAAAGATATACACAGGATAGGACCTGTGTTTACAAAGATTTACAACTGATAGGACCTTTATTTTATTATTATTATCAATCTTTTTGGTCACACTGCACAGCTTGTGGGATTTTAGTTCCCTAACCAGGGACTGATTGAATCTGGGTCCCTGGCAATGAGAGAGTGGCGTCCTAACCACGCACCACCAGGCAATTCCCTAGGACCTTTAGAATAAGAATGTGCGTTCAAGGAAAACCTCATTGGTTAGAATGTCCTTTGTAAGGTGGAACAAGCACCGTTTAAAATTCAGTGCACATCAGTTAAAAGACTCGTGGGTCTTCCCTGGCTGTCCAGTGGCTAGGACTCCGCACTTCCAATGTAGGGGACCCGGGTCTGATCCCTGGTCAGTGAACTAGACCCTGCTGCCATGTGCAGCTGCAACTAAGACCTGGCCCCGCGAAATAAATAAATGAGGACTGGTGATATCAAGCATCAGTGAAGGTGTGACGCGCACATGCTGCTGAAGGAAACGTAAAGAGGAACAACCACTTTGGAAACCAGTCCATCTCTAATAGGTAAAACAAATCTGCCTGCAAGCCTCATCACTTCAGTGGTGTCCGACTCTTTGTGACCCTATGGACTGTAGCCTGCCAGGCTCCTCTGTCCATGGGGCTCTCAAGGCAAGAATACTGGAGTGGGTTGCCATGCCCTCCTCCAGGGCATCTGCATCTTCCCAACCCAGGGATTGAACCTGCCTCTCCTGTGTCTCCTGCATTGCAGGCAGATTCTTTACCACTGAGCCAACAGGCAAATCCTAGATCCAACTGAAGACCCTACAATTTGACTCTTAGATAGTTACCCCAAAGAGAGCTCTATACAGAGCCTTATACAAGAAGGTTCATAGCAGCTGTGTTCATAATAGTCAAAAAGTGGTGGGGAGTTCCCTGGCGGTCTAGTGGTGAGGGCTTTTCACCTTTTGGCTACTGGGGTCTGGGTTCAATCCCTACCTGGAGAACTAAGATCCTGAAAGCCGCGAGGTGGGGATAAAAACAGCCACCAAAAAGTGGCCACAGTCCAGAGGCCCGTCAACAAGAGAATGGAGGAACACGTTGAGATCTTCGCTTCCAGTGAAACTTCTCAGCAATAAGGTGGAACAGACCACTAACATACACACAATATATTAGACCCCGTGTTCCTGGCTCCACCAGACTCTGCTGGACAGGCTTCTAACCTGGCACCACAAGCTCTCCTTGATGGCGCTAAGACAAATTGCCTATCTGTCACCCCTGCCTGCAATCACCCAGGACTCTGCGGATGCTCCCTGAGGGTCGGGGCTTGGTTTGGTTTTGTTCACTACTGGTTCCTGAGCTTGGGCCCAGCTCTGCTGCACACTAGCGTTAGCACCTTGTGGGCTCAGCTTTTGGAGCCTCAGTTTTCTCACCTGTAAATTGGGGATGATCACCCTATGTAGGATTTATGCACATAAATACCATGGCCTCAGGGCACAGCTCATAGTGGGCACACTGTCACTGCCAGTTAGGAGGCCGCTGCTCAATTACTGTGTTGAAAGAAGAAAAGAGCTGGACTCTCCTTATCACAAGGTGGATTAGAATCTACCTGCCAGCGCAGGGGACAGGGATTTGATCCCTGGTCTGGGAAGATTCCACATGCTACAGAGCAAGTCAGCCTATGAGCCAAATGTACTGTGCTTGTTCTCCAGAGCCCTTGAGCTGCAACAACTTAGTGCACATGCCATAGCTGCTGAAGACCATGTCCCATGCTCTGTAACAGGAGAAGCCCAGCACTGTAACCATGGCTACTGAAGACCATGTCCCATGCTCTGCAACAGGAGAAGCCCAGCACTGTAACCATGGCTACTGAAGACCATGTCCCATGCTCTGCAACAGGAGAAGCCCAGCACTGTAACCATGGCTACTGAAGACCATGTCCCATGCTTTGCAACAGGAGAAGCCCAGCACTGTAACCATAGCTGCTGAAGACCATGTCCCATGCTCTGCAACAGGAGAAGCCCAGCACTGTAACCATAGCTGCTGAAGACCATGTCCCATGCTCTGCAACAGGAGAAGCCCAGCACTGTAACCATAGCTGCTGAAGACCATGTCCCATGCTCTGCAACAGGAGAAGCCCAGCACTGTAACCATAGCTGCTGAAGACCATGTCCCATGCTCTGCAACAGGAGAAGCCCAGCACTGTAACCATGGCTACTGAAGACCATGTCCCATGCTCTGCAACAGGAGAAGCCCAGCACTGTAACCATAGCTACTGAAGACCATGTCCCATGCTCTGCAACAGGAGAAGCCCAGCACTGTAACCATAGCTGCTGAAGACCATGTCCCATGCTCTGCAACAGAAGCCTAGCACTGTAACCATAGCTACTGAAGACCACGTCCCGTGCTCTGCAACAGGAGAAGCCCAGCACTGTAACCATAGCTACTGAAGACCACGTCCCGTGCTCTGCAACAGAAGCCCATATTATTTGAGATATATTATTTGATTTGAGGCAAAAAATACAGAGTAGAAGGAAAACCTACAGATCAGTGTCCTGAATTTATGGCTTATCACTTGTTTGAAAAGAACCAAGACTAGATTCAGTGAGTGTGGAGTCACCCTGTATGCTGCTGCTAAGTCGCTTCAGTCCTCTGGCTGCCTCACTCCCCACATTCTGTCTCTTCTTGCTCCCACTGCAGCTACAGTGCACAATTAAATGGGAAGTTCCTGGTCATAAAAGAGCCCAGCAGGATCATCCAGCAATATACACGTGAATCCCCTCCTTTACACAAACACCTGCATGGTGACAGCGCACTATTGCAAACATTACGTCACCGGATTTTCACGATAACCCTGGGCTCAGATCACATTACTCCCAATGGACAGATGAGAAGACAGGTTCTGCAAGATGAATCCATTTGCCTGAGGTTACAGAGTGAGTAAGAGGGAGAGATGGGGACTTGAATCCAGGTATGAGAGATTAACTTGTCAGCCACCTGGATCTCTCTTGGTTTAAAATACTGGCTCTAGGCAAATTGTATAGCCTCTCTGGGTCTACTTTCTTCATTATGTAAGGGGATAATGAATAGAATTGAGGCCATGGGATTTTTATGAGAATTCAATGAATTAACCCATATGAGGTGCTTAGAATGGTGACTAGCAGGTTTTTTTTGTTGGTTGCAGTTTCCCACCTGGGCATTGAACCCAGGCCCTCGGAGAGTAGAGTCCTAACCACTGGACAACCAGGGTATTCCCAGACGGTTGTAATGCTGAATACATTGTCTCTCATTATTCTTACTGTACCATGTTAGGGAACTATGAGATATTTAAACATCTAAGGTCATTCAGTAACTCTTGTGGGCTTGTGTATTATTCCTGGTAGGAGAATTCTCAGCTTCTTTCTAATTCTCAAAATGGTCTATGAACCAAAATGTTTTCAGAACCACTGGGTAAGACAGACAATAATATATTTAGCCCAATTCCGTAAGCCTTGCATCCAGCATCCCTCCCCCCACACACAAAAGTTCAGAAGGGAGGAATGTGACCAAAATTGAGAAAGGCAGGCCTTCTTTGGTAGTCCAGTGGTTCAGAATCCATGTTGCCAATAGGGGGCTGGACGGTGGGGGGCGGTGGGCACAAGAGGAAGAGGGGCCCAGGATCACTCCCTGGACAAGGAATAAAGGTCCCAACATGTCATGCAGTGTGACAAAAAATTGTAAATAACTTTTTTTTTTTTTTTTTTTTAGAGACTTCCCAGGTGGTCCAGTGGTTAAGACTCCATGCTCCCAATGAAAGGGGCCCTGAGATCCAATGCCTGGCTAGAGAACCAGGTCCCACCTGCCACAATTTAAGACCCAAGACAGCCAAATATAAATAAATATAAAAAGGAAAGAAAGTCAACATATGAACACAACGAAACAAGAAAAAGGTGGCTAGAGCACCCACACTGGGTTCAGCTCTCAGCACCGCCATGTATGAGGGGTGATAACAGCTCCAACACCGTCCGACCCCCTGGAGAGCCAGATCACGCAGGGCAACACCCAGGCAGCCCCTGGGAACACACTAGCTCTCTTCTCCGACCAGTTCCTTATGCCTGATGGGAACAGCCTGTTGGGAAGTCTGTCACCACCCTGGGTCAAGCTCCCCTTTTCCCTTTGCTCCTTCCAACTTCACCAAGCATGTACCAAAGCACTCTGCACTCCACAGTGGTCACTAAGACTGGCCACTTCACTTTGGCCCTTCCTAGGCCTCAGTTTCCCCATCTTTAAAATGAGCTTGATTGGCTTAGATGATATGAAACACCTTCTAGTCCTAAGCCCAGGGACTTCAGAAAGCAGGATGCGTGCCAATGATTTACTCTGTCCCAACTGAGGATACTAAGGCCCTAAAAAGAGAAGCACCCTACACAGGCCACACACTGATTCATCCCTCGCCTAGCCTTGCATCACCTTTCTCCTCTGCTAAGGGTATAGGGACCACACTGCTCACTGCGTATGCTGAGGCCCAAAGGGAAAACTGCCTCAGCTCACTTCCAGTTAACTCCAGAGCAGAGTCTGGACCCTGGACCTTCAGACTTCTATTAAGGAATGGGAGCAGGGAGACTGCTCTGGGCAGGTCCAGTGATTAAGACTCAGAGCTTCCACTGCTTGGGGTATGGGTGCCGTACCTGGTCGGAGAACTAACACCCTGCATGCCACATAGCATAGAGGCCAAAAAAAAAGATTAGGGGGCGGTGCGCAGAATCACCTGGAGCACCATAGAGATGGTCTTCTCGCCACCCCCCGCCCCGGCTGCCCACCATTTACAGTAAGCGTCTGCCTTCAGGTTTTATACACTTTAGTCTGGAGAAAAGAGTGGGAAAGGGAATGTTAGGGTTCAGAGATGAGAGCTAGGTCCCCAGCTCTCAGATTAATCTGAGAGTGCTCTCAAACTCTCTGATATTCCCCAGGTTTAAGTTTCCCTATTAATCCCCACACACTCTGGGGTTTGAGGAAGAATGGATACTTGTATATATGTATACAATAGCTACATTCCTTCGCTATTCATCAGAAATGATCATATCATGGCTAATTGGCTGTACCTGAATACAAAATGTTTTTAGTGTTAAAATAATAATTGGGGAAGGAAATGGCAACCTATTCCAGTATTCTTGCCTGGAAAATCCCAGGAACAGAGGAGCCTGGTGTCACAGAGAGTGGGACATGACTGAGTGATTAACACTCACCTCACCCTCACCATTATTATTGTACTTTGAAAAGTGTAAAGGGGATGCATAAATAGTGGGTTTATAGAGCATAAACAATACATTGGGAACACTTTAAAACTCTTTCCATATGTGGAGTTTCTCTACCTTACAAACAAATTCTTTAAAACTGCACTGTTTAATATGGTAACCTCTAAGCACGGGGAAGGCAATGGCACCCCACCCCAGTACTTTTGCCTGGAAAATCCCATGGATGGAGGTGCCTGGTGGGCTCCAGTCCATGGGGTCGCTGAGAGTCAGACACGACTGAGCGACTTCACTTTCACTTTTCACTTTCATGCATTGGAGAAGGAAATGGCAACCCACTCCAGTGTTCTTGCCTGGAGAATCCCAGGGACGGGGGAGCCTGGTGAGCTTCCGTCTATGGGGTCGCACAGAGTTGGACACGACTGGAGCGACTTAGCAGCAGCAGCAGCAAGCACATGTGGCTACTGGACACTTGAAATGTCACTAATTAACTGGAACTGAACTTTTAATTTTCTTTCATTTTAATTAAGCTAAATAAACAATTTTCATTTAAAAAAATAATAAATCCCCCCACACTCTGCCTGGAGTCCCCTACAACATTTTCCTCTGGAAATTCACCTCTGATCCTTCCCAGGAAGCGCCCCCTCCCTCCTTTTCTCTCTGGAAAATCCTCTATTCCACACCTCTCCAGAATACTCTTATGGCCTCCCAGAAATTCTCCCATGACCGTCCTTAGAATTCCACAGTCTCCTTGGTGAAAGGAAAACCAAAATGAAGTCCGCATTGCTAAAAGTGTTCTCTAAGATGGACAGGCCAGGTTGGGGGTGGGGACACTGAGGAATTCTGACCTTGGAGGTCTAGACCACAATGGGATCTGATCATTTGACCACTCACTGTATTCACACAGGCATCCAGAATATGTGCCAGAAACTCAAGATACTGATCAGACCCTTACACTACAGAAACTCATGACAGCTCCTTCTTTAAAGCCAAATATTCCTTTACGTGTATCACAGTCAACTGGAACTCTCTCCACACGACTTTAACAACGTGCTGATCTATGTCCTCATAAGCCCCTGACTGGCTCTGCCAACACTCAAGAGTTTACCGGAATTTGTGTCTCCCAAACTACAATTCTCAAGAACCCCAATCAAGCTCTTTCTTCTTGGCACCCCGGATACACATTATTTTACTTTTGAGACTCCAAAAGTTCTCCTAGAGCCCCCTCACGAGTTCCTTTATTCTTCCACCCTCCCCCAAGGCAGTCACTTAAGGAGTCTTAGATATTGCAGGATCCACGGAGGTGGATCTCTGGCATGTCAACATCTTTTGGGCTTCGCCTGACAAAGAAGACAAAGAAGACTCAGGAAAGTGTAAGTTTAGGAGGCTCAGCTGGTGCGCTCCACTCTGGCTTCACTGCGCAAGCTCACGCACGAGGCTCCGGCTTCTCAAACCGCGGCGTGCCTGCAGTTACGTCACCACTGCGCATGCCTAGTGCGTCCCTCCGCAGAGGTGCTCCAGTTCAGTTCAGTTCAGTCTCTGAGTCGTGTCCGACTCTCTGCGACCCCATGAATCGCAGCACGCCAGGCCTCCCTGTCCATCACCAACTCCCGGAGTTCACTCAGACTCACGTCCATCGAGTCAGTGATGCCATCCAGCCATCTCATCCTCTGTCGTCCCCTTCTCCTCCTGCCCCACAATCCCTCCCAGCATCAGAGTCTTCTCCAATGAGTCAGCTCTTCGCATGAGGTGGCCAAAGTACTGGAGTTTCAGCTTTAGCATCATTCCTTCCAAAGAACACCCAGGGCTGATCTCCTTTAGAATGGACTGGTTGGATCTCCTTGCAGTCCAAGGGAGAGCGGCTAGAGGCACTAAATTCCCTAGCAACGAGCTTTTCCCACCTCGCTCTGGCCAAACCGCTCTCTAGCCCCTCCTCCCGGTCACTTTCACACCACGCTTTCCTAGCAATGGGCTTGGCCTGCAGGATTGGTCCCCAGCAGAAATTCACCGTCCTCAGCGCCCCAGCTGAAGCCTGGAAAGCAAGAGGCCAGCAAACTTCAGTGGATTTTTTCAGGAAGCCAGGAGCCTACCACAACAGTATCCCTCCACCGATGGCTGACTACTCTCATAACACCCACCACACACGAGACACAAACACACACACGAAAAAAATCTCTGACCTCTGGAGATCATGCCTGAGGTAGACAGAGTTTGTAAAGGACCTCAGTAAAACACAAAAGTATGTGCCTGAACTAGACACACACCCAGCCTTGACTGCTTTCAACCATGTCTCACTTTTCCAATGAGATTTCTGGGCATCTGTCTCATACCATGCCCATCCTGGTCTAATGACAAGAACCCCGCTGTTCAGTCTCCAAAAGACCCAGGTGCATCCTGGAGTGGAGGCGAAGCTGTAGACAGATAAGGGAGTATGAGCCAAGCATGCCCCCGCAGAACAAGCCTGGACTTTCTGGGCACTCCTATAGGGGTAGGGCCTCAACCACACTGGGCATCTCTGTGGGAAGTGAGAGAAGGGAGACCATATCTGAGTTCTAGCAGCTGCTCTACCTACAGGAAACAAAATGACTTGATTCTGATCTTGGGCTTTAGGTGAGAAAAAAAGGGGGCACAGTGGGTGAGACCTGACAGACAGAAGGTTGGAAACCCAGACTCCTGGGGTCCCCATGGAGGAGGGGGTTGGGCACAAGATGCCCATGTTCCTTTTGGATTCTGGTTCTGCCTCCCCCACTAAGAACTGTAGAGACCAACCCCTAGGTCTTCAAACACAATTTCTTAGCCTTAAGGTGGGTCCAGACCCGCCCCTTCTCAGCTTCCTATAAGAAATGCTGGAGACCTGGAACTGCAGGGTCACTCACCAATCCATCATGAAGCCATCTGCAAAACCTGAGACCTTCCTGCTGGCCACGGCGCTGCTCTGTACCCTCCTGGGTCTGGATAAGTGACTAGGGGTCTGGACTCCTGGGACACTTGATATGAGGACTATTACAGAGCTCTGTTTTTTGACACTGGTATAGACTACTGGTTTTTTCCAGTAGTCATGTATGGATGTGAGTTGGACTGTGAAGAAAGCTGAGTGCCGAAGAATTGATGCTTTTGAACTGTGGTGTTGTAGAAGACTCTTTTGAGAGTCCCTTGGACTACAAGGAGATCCAACCAGTCTATTCTAAAGGAGATCAGTCCTGGGTGTTCTTTGGAAGGAATGATGCTAAAGCTGAAACTCCAGTACTTCAGCCACCTCATACGAAGAGCTGACTCATTGGAAAAGACTCTGATGCTGGGAGGGATTGGGGGCAGGAGGAGAAGGGGATGACAGAGGGTGAGATGGCTGGATGGCATCACCAACTCGATGGACGTGAGTTTGAGTGAACTCCGGGGGTTGGTGATGGACAGGGAGGCCTGGTGTGCTGGGATTCATGGGGTCGCAAAGAGTTGGACACGACTGAGCAACTGAACTGAACTGAACTGATAGAGCACTGTGCCAGATTCTGGAGGAAGAAGGGAAAGAGGAGGTGTCCCAGGAACTTAGTTTCTTGGAGAAAGGCAGAGGGTAAAGGAGGAGACAAAGCCTGAGTCCACAAGGGAGGAAGAGCTAAAAAAGTGTGTGGTTTTGAATCTTTGAAACAGGAAGGGTTTGGATGGGCTCTGCTCCTCTCCTCTCCGGCAGTGTCTCAAAATAAGACACCTTTATTCTAGAATATCAGATGAGAGTATGATTAGAGAAAAGAAAAGTGAGGCAAGGGGGAGAAATTTCCTTGCTTCCAGAACTCTAAGCAGTTCAGCTTCCCAGTGTCCTCATCCCTTAGATGCATTTCAGGCAACTCCATTTTCTGCAGGACCCAGTTGCCTTGTGTCTGCGTCCCCAGTTTCCTCCTCTCTCAGGACTAAGGAGCCAGGCCCTTCTCCTCTTAGTCATTGATCTTTTTTTTATCTGGGATGCAGATCTCAGCCTCAGGTACTCCTGCCTGAATTTCCACTGTCTACAAGGCTTAAGCGTGGTACCCACGAGGAAGTGGGTTCCGCTTCTGAGAACCAGCTGGACCTAAAGGTTCACAAAATTCCATGAAGGACTTCCCCAGTGGTCCAGTGGTTGAGAATCTGCCTGCCAAAATGGGGGACATGGGTTTGATCCCTGGTCCAGGAAGATTCCCATGCCCTGGGGCAACTAAGACATTTTACCACAACTGCTGAGCCCATGCTCTGCAGCAGAAACCACCACCAATGAGAAGCCAAAGCTCAACAACTAGACACTAGACCATAATCGCTACAATTAGAGAAAAACCCACAGGAACCAAGAAGACCCAGCAAATCAAAAATAGAAAAAAAATTAAAAGATGAGAAAAATGTTTTAAGTCCATGGTAATCTTCAACAGGACCTCTCACTGTCCCCAAGCTTGCTCAGGGAGTCTAGAATCCAAAGTCCCCAGCCTTGTAATTATGTAAATTTGCTCCCTGGTCAGAACTGCTTCAGCCCCCAACCCAAAAGCAGCTTTGCTCACAGCACCATGGCATCCCTGCCAAGCTTCAGGCAGATCCCTGTTCAGCAACCAATGTCCTGCCCATGAATAGCCAGGGAGATACCTGTCCCTCTTCCTTCACATCCCCCCTCTGCCCCATTCCCCTCCAGACTAGGAAGCTGTGGCCCAAAGACTATATCAGCTTTCACTAGACCCCTGCTCTCTATACCACAGGGTACTCACTAAGCTGTGAGGTGTGTGTTGGTGACGGTCCCAGTTGCAGAGGAAAACTGCAGACTTGCGCCCCAGATGAGGACTCCTGCATAGTTGTCGTGACTGAGACCAACAGAAGTAAGAGGGCAGGGGCTGGTATCAGATCCTGGGGAGGTGGGGGGTGCCTTTAGGGTGGCAGATACTGCCATGCACTGGGAGGAACCTTTGAGTGATGGTATGTCAGGAAAGAGGGAAAGGCAATCTCAAGGTGGGTGGTGGACAGAGAATCCAATGGAATGATAGAAACCACTGTTGCCAAGGATTTCTGAAGATGAAATGCCAAGAGAGGATAGAGGAGGGGCAGATATAGAGACTTTCTTACAAAAGAAGGAATTAGGAAAGGACATGGGGGAAGAGAGAAATCCAGAGGGGGGGGAATCTAATATCCAAAAGGTGGAGGGGTAGGTGTAGAGAAGAGGCTAGGGTGAGTTGCAAGGAAGGTGATCAATTTGACTCTCTGGGGGCACAAGTGATCTCCCAGGGATGCAGGTTGCAAGAGATCTTTCCTGACAGGAGAAAGAGGGAGATACAGGGGCTGATTGAGTTGGGTGTATGCTCAGTCATGTCTGACTCTTGGCAACCCCATAGACTGTAGCCTGCCAGGCTCCTCTGTCCATGGGACTTTCCAGGCAAGAATACTGGACTGACTTACAATTTCCTCCTCCAGGGCATCTTCCCACCCAGGGACGGACCCACGTCTCTTGCATCTCCTGCATTGGCTGCTGCTGCTGCTGCTAAGTCGCTTCAGTCATGTCCGACTCTGTGCGACCCCGTAGACGGCAGCCCACCAGGCTCCCCTGTCCCTGGGATTCTCCAGGCAAGAACACTGGAGTGGGTTGCCATTTCCTTCTCCAATGCATGAAAGTGAAAAGTGAAACTGAAGTCGCTCAGTCGTGTCCGACTCTTATCGACTCCATGGACTGCAGCCCACCAGGCTCCTCCATCCATGGGATTTTCCAGGCAGGAGTACTGGCAGAGGGGTTCTTTACCACTGCACCACCTGGGAAGCCCCAGTATTCGCATACCGAGAGAGTATATAAGGACAGATGACCCCTGGACTCAATCTATGAGGTCCCAAAGAGTCAGACACGACTGAGCACACTTGCACCCACATGAGTGTGGGGTGAAGAGTGGAAACCCTAGGGCTGGAAAAGACCACTCTGTGCTGGGGAGGGGAAGTCCAGTGAGACTAGAAGAGACCACTTCAGGCAAGACCTGAGAGTAGCGAAGGAGGGCAACAAGAGATCATTTGTAGGAGGTCTGGGGAGTGACCCTGGGAAACCTAGAAGAGACCACTTTAGATGCAGAAGGAAATAGGTGTTACAGGGGGCGGGGATGGCAGCCACATCCCAGCATTTGGTGGCAGGAATTCCAGGGGTCAGGGGAGGGTTGAAAGCTGGAAATGACCATTTAGCACAGGCATGGGGTTAATCATAGGTGGTCTGGAAAAGACCACTCCAGGTGCAAACCCTGCAGGATGGCAGTGGGGTGGCCATGGGGCTGAAGGGGCCACTCAGGAGAGACCAACACAGCTGGGGGCAGTGTGAAGAGGGATTCCGTACTTAATAAACCGTTCAGACAACACCCCAGGCAAATAAGGGGGTCTGACATTGGGGAGCTGGAAGAGACCTCTCTAGAAAGCAGTGGGCTGGGGCAACTCTAAGGTGGAGGAGACACCCCAGGGCAAGGGTCCAGACCAGGGGCCACTGAGGCCCCTGCCCATGGCCATCCTGCAGAGGCCTCCTTGGCAGTGACCAGCTACAAGGGCTGTGCAAAATCCAGCCAGTGTGAGTCTGGATTCTTCAGCATCACCGTGAACCCTGAGAACTACATGGGCTCCAAGAGGCACTGCTGCCAGAAGGATGGCTGCAACCAGGACCCCCTGCCCGGTAAGCCCCAGCTGAGCCCCACGGCTGGAGTCCCTCCCTGCCCACCCCTCCCCCGCCAGAGCCAGCTGGGAGCACCTGTCACTGACCTGCGCTGTCAGGGGCAAGCGTCTTCCTTGCGCTGAGCCTTGGTTTCTTCTCCTGTAAACTGCAGCGTCCAGGGACTTCCCTGGTGATCCACTGACGAAGCCGCTATGCTCCCTATGCAGGGGTTGGATCCCTGGTCAGGGAACTCTATTCCACAGGCCGCAATTAAGATCCAACAAAGCCAAATAAAGATTGATTTCTGAAAATGCAGTGTCCGTTACCAACTGCTGTGCCCTGAGTGGTTGGGAGGTTGGGAAAGGGACTCACGTCTCAGATTACCTTTCCCTCCACCCTCCTCTTCAGTGTTCGTGAGAAACCATACAGAGAATGGCCTTCAGTGTCCTTCCTGCATTGCTGCCTTTACAGAAACATGCACTGGGACTGCGGAAGCGCTCTGCATTGGCGAGGAAACCTACTGTGTTGCCGTGTCTGGCCTCGTGCAGCCTGGTAAGGGGCACCTGGAATTCGGGAGGAGGGCACAGGGGTTCCAGACAGTCTCATAACTGGATCCTCATGCTTCCAGATTCTAAGGGAGAGAATGGCTCCAAAGATCTAGGGGAAAAGGTGGCTGGGGCATATGACCCTGGACTAGGAGGGAGGCATTGGCGATCCTGACTGTAGTCTAAAATCCCCTCCAGCAGGTGACAAATTTGCAGTCCAGGGCTGTGGTACCAAGACCGCCTGCCACACCAAGCCTGGGACCCTGGTGCCCTCAGGCGCTCGTTTGTTCACCATCAAGAAAACCAGCTATCTTTGAAGCCCCCAGGCTTCTGGCAAGGCTGAGTGAAGAACTGAGGCCCGTGTGGTGTTTGGTCTCCATTCGTTCTCAGACAGGTTCCCAGGTGTCTATAAATTAAACCAGTTAAAACAACAAGCCTAAGTCCTCATGATGAGATGCATTTCTGGGAGATGGAATGGAAAAAGCTGGGATCTCCACCCTGGGGAACCCCCTCTTTGGAAGGAAAACAGGGAAGATGCTACCTTTTGTTTAGGGGTTACTTCCTCCCTGGTCCCCATGCTAAGTGTTTTCCATGAGGTACCTCATTTCATAATTACAACTCTGTGAGGTTGAAAGTATTGCCCCCATTTTACAGAGGAACAAACTGAGGCCCAGATTGTGGTGTAACTTGCATTTTGAAGGCGGCTTCCCTGGTGGCTCAGATGGGAAAGAATCTGCCTGCCAATGCGGGAGATGGGAGTTCAATCCCTGGGCTGGGGAAGAGCCCCTGGAGAAGGTCATGGCAACCCACTCTATTTTTGCCTGGAGAATCCCATGGACAGAGGAGCCTGGTGGGCTACAGTCCATGGGGTCACAAAGAATCAAAGCCAACTGAGTGACTGAGCAAACACACTATTAAGACAGTGGTGGTTCCAGAGAGGATGTGTTTGGCCAAATATTTACATTTGTAATAGCTGACACTTACTGAGTAGCCATTTCTGACCAATCAGGTCTCCACCACAAACGAATCTGACCTTTTGACTACTTACTGTATTCACACAGGCATCCGGACTATGTGCCAGAAACTCAAGATGCCTATCAGACCCTTACCTTCCAATAACTCATGACAGCTTCTTTAACGACAAACATTTCTTTGTATCAAATATTACATGTATCACAGTCAATTATAATTCTCTCCACACAATTTTAACAACCTGCTGACCGCAGTACTCATAAGCCCCTGACTCCCTCTGCCAACACTGTTAAATTTTATGGGAATTTGTGTCTCCCAAATTCTAATTCCTAAGAACCCCAATAAACTTTTTTTTCTTTGCAGTCCAGATACGGATTATTTTTCAACACCTTTGAGATTCCAAAAGTTCTCACAGAGCCCCTTCACGACCTCCTTCACTTCTTCCAACCTCCTCCACTTCTTCCAATCTCCTCCAAGCCAGTCTCTCACTAAGTCCTGGCTACTGCCGGACACCACATGGCAGCGGCCCATCTCGGGCATGTCACCGTCGTGTGGGCTTTGCCTGACCAAGACGCAGGAAGGGCTGAGTTTAGGGCGCTCAGAGCGGGCGCGCCCTGGGAGGCCTTCACTGCGCAAGCGCAGGACGCTCCGGCCTTTCGAACCGCGGAGCAGAAGGGGCCACGTCACCACTGCGCATGCCTAGTGCGTCTCTCCGGAGAGCGGCGAGAGGCGCTCAGTTCCCTAGCAATTATCTTTTCCCGCCTCCCTCTCTCCAAACAGCTCTCTACCCCTTTCTCCTGATAACTTTCACACCACGGTATCCTAGCAACCCATGCGGCCTTCAAGATTGGTCCCCGGAAGAAATTCGCCAACCTCAGCGCCCCAATTGAAGCCTGGAAAGCAAGAGGACAGAAAACTTGAATGGATTTTTGCAAGGTGCCTCTTGAGAAGTTTGTATGCAGGTCAGGAAGCAACAGTTAGAACTGGACATGGAACAACAGACTGGTTCCAAATAGGAAAAGGAGTACGTCAAGGCTGTATATTGTCACCCTGCTTATTTAACTTATATGCAGAGTACATCATGAGAAATGCTGGGCTGGAAGAAGCACAAGCTGGAATTAAGATTGCCGGGAGAAATATCAATAACCTCAGATATGCAGATGACACCACCCTTATGGCAGAAAGTGAAGAGGAACTAAAAAGCCTCTTGATGAAAGTGAAAGAGGAGAGTGAAATTTTTGGCTTAAAACTCAACATTCAGAAAACAAAGATCATGACATCTGGTCCCACTTAATGGGAAATAGATGGGGAAACAGTGGAAACAGTGCCAGACTTTATTTGGGGGGGAGTTCAAAAATCACTGCAGATAGTGACTACAGCCATGAAATTAAAAGACGCTTATTCCTTGGAAGAAAAGTTATGACCAACCTAGATAGCATATTGGAGAAGGCAGTGGCACCCCACTCCAGTACTCTTGCCTAGAAAATCCCATGGATGGAGGAGCCTGGTGGGCTGCAGTCCATGGGGTCGCTGAGGGTTGGACACGACAGAGCGACTTCACTTTCACTTTTCACTTTCATGCATTGGAGAAGGAAATGGCAACCCACTCCAGTGTTCTTGCCTGGAGAATCCCAGGACGGGGAGCCTGGTGGGCTGCCATCTATGGGGTCGCACAGAGTCGGACACGACTGAAGTGACTTAGCAGCAGATAGCATATTGAAAAGCAGAGACATTACTTTGCCAACAAAGGTCTGTCTAGTCAAGGCTATGGTTTTTCCAGTGGTCATGTATGGATGTGAGAGCTGGACTGTGAAGAAGGCTGAGCGCCGAAGAATTGATGCTTTTGAACTGTGGTGTTCGAAAAGACTGTTGAGAGTTCCTTGGACTGCAAGGAGATCCAACCAGTCCATTCTGAAGGAGATCAGCCCTGGGATTTCTTTGGAAGGAATGATGCTAAAGCTGAAACTCCAGTATTTTGGCCACCTCATGCAAAGAGTTGACTCATTGGAAAAGACTCTGATGCTGGGAGGGATTGGGGGCAGGAGGAGAAGGGGACGACAGAGGATGAGATGGCTGGATGGCATCACCGACTCGATGGATGTGAGTCTGAGTGAACTCTGGGAGTTGGTGATGGACAGGGAGGCCTGGCGTGCTGGGATTCATGGGGTCGCAAAGAGTTGGACACAACTGAGTGACTGAACTGAACTGAGGGGCCTACCGCAACAGGATCCCCTCTACCTATGGCTGGCTACCCTCCCCACAGCCACCCCCATCCCCCCATACACACATAAAATTACACCCCCCAAAACACACACACACACACGAAAAAATATACATACACACGTGAAAAAATACACACACCGACACAAGGTAAAGGATCTCAATAAAACACAAAGTATGTTTCCAAACCAGACACACACCCAACCTTGAGTGCTTCCAGCTGTGCCTCAGCTTTCTAATGTGGTTTCTGGGCACCTGGTACCTTGCCCATCCTGGCCCAATGACAAGCACCCCTCTGTTCAGTCTCTGAGAGACCCAGAAATGCATCTTGGGGTGGAGTTGGAGCTGCAGACAGACCAAACACAGAAAGGGGGGTATTGAGCCAAGCATGCCCTGGCAGAACAAGCCTGGACTTGGTGGGCGCTCCCCTGTAGGGCCTCAACCACACTGGGCACCTCCTTGGGAAGAGAGACAAGGGAGAGGGAATCTGAGTCCTAGCACTGTTCTATCCTACAGGAAACAAAATGACCTGATTCTGATCTTGGGCTTCAGGTAAGAAAAAAAAAGGGGGGTGGGCACAGGGGGATGAAGGGGGTGAGACCAAATGGAGAGAGGGTTGGAAGCCCAGACTCCTGGGGTCCCCAGGGAGAAGGAGGCTGAGCACAAGATGCCCATGTTCCTTTTGGATTCTTGTTCCACCTCCCCCACTCAGAGCTACAGAGCCCTACCCTCAGATCTTACATCATCTTTCTTAGCCAAGGGGCAAGGTAGATCCAGACCCGCCCCTTCTCCCCTTCTTATAAGATGAGCTCGGGACCTGGGACTGCATCTTCACTCATCCAACCATCATGAAGCCTTACACAAAACCTGAGACTTTCCTGCTAGCCCCCATGGTGCTCTGTACCCTCCTGGGTCTGGGTAAGTGACTGGGGGTCTGGACTCCTGGAATCCTGAAATGAAGACTATGGGAGAGCATTTAGCCAGGTCCTTGCGGGTGAGGGGGAAAGAGGAGGTGTCCTGGGAATTCAGATTCAAGGAAAAGGCAGAGGGTAAAAGAGAGAAAGCCTGGGTCCCCAAGGGAGGAAGAGTTCAAAAACATGTGGGTTTAAATCTCTGAGAAAGGAAGGGTTTGGATGGGCTCTGCTCCCCTCCCCCTCCAACAGTGTCTCAGAATAAAACACCTGAATTCTAGGAATTCAGATAAGAGTACGATTAGAAAAAAGAAAAGTGAGGTGAGGGGGAGAGATTTCCTTTCTCCCAGGACTCTAAGGAGTTCAGGTCCCCAGTGTTTTCTTTCCTTAGATGCAATTCAGGCAACTCCACTTTCCCCAGGACCCAGTTCCCCTGTGTCTGGGCCCAGTTGCCTCCTCTCTCAGGACCAAGGAGCCAGGCCCTTGTCCTCCTAGTCCTCGATCTTCCTTCTTGACTGGGGTTGCAGATCCCAGCCTCAGGTACCCCTGCCTGAGTGACTATGCTGTCTACCAGACTTAAATGTACCCACAAGGAAGAGGGTCCCACTTCTGAGAATCAGCTGGACCTGAAGGTTCACAGAAGTCCATGAAGGACTTCCTCAGTGGTCCAGTGGTTGAGAATCTGCCTGCCAACGCAGGTGACATGGGTTCGATCCCTGGTCCAGGAATATTCCACATGCCTTGGGCAAACTCAGCCCTTGTGCCACAGCTACTGAGCCCACGCTCTAGAGCCTGTGCTCTGCAACAGGAGGAGCCACCACAAATGAGAAGCCCAAGCACTGCAATGAGAGAGTAGCCCCCACTCACTACAACTGGAGAAACACCCACAGGAAGCAAGGACAACCCAAAATAGCCTAAAATAGAAAAAAAGAAAATTAAAGGATTTAAAAAAAAAAACACGCATGGAAACAACTAACAATAGTAAGAGGGTAGGGAATAGCGTCAGATCCTAGGGAGGTGGGGGTGCTTTCAGGGTAGCAGATACTACCATGCTCTGGGAGGAACCTTTGAGTGAAGAAGGTGGGAGAAAGAGGGAAAGGAGGAAAGAGAATCCAGTGGAATGACAGAAACCACTGTTGCCAAGGATTTCTGAAAATGAGACTCCAAAGGCATGATGGGGGAGGGGCAGATATAGAGAATTTCTTAGGCAAGAAGGGATTAGGAAAGGACACAGGGGAAGAGTGAAATCCCTGGTGGGAGGCAAGAATCTAGTATGCAAGAGGTGTAGGGGTGGGTGTAGAGAAGACTGGGGTGAGTTGCAAAGAATGTGATTAGGTTGACTCTGTAATCAGGTATAGCCCACCAGGCTCCTCTGTCTGTGGGATTTTCCAGGCAAGAATACTGGAGTGGCTTGCCATTTCCTTCTCCAGGGGATCTTTCCAACCCAGGGATTGAACCAGTATTTTGTGTCTCCTACATTGGCAGTGGGGGTTTTTACCACTGCACCACCTGGGAAGCTCCAGTATTGGAACAGAGAGAGAGAGAGATAAATAAGGACAGATAATCCAAGGACTCAGTCCATGAGTTTGCAAAGAGACAGACAGGACTGAGCACCCACCCACCCAAGCTTTTGGGGTACAGAGCAGAAACTCTACGGCTGGAGGAGACCAACTTTGGAGGGAGGGGGAAGGCCAGGGAGACTGGAAGAGACCACTTCAGGCAAGACCTGAGAGTAGCCAAGGAGGGCAGCAAGAGATCATAGGTAGGAAGTCTGGGGAGTGACCCTGGGAAATCTTAGACGAAGAAGGAGATGGGTGTTACAGGATGGTGGCTGAGGGCTGCATCCTAGGATATGGTGGAAGGAATTCCAGGGGGCAGGGCAGGGCTGAAGGCTGGAAGAGACCATTTCACACAGGTCTGAGGGTAGTCATAGGTGGCCTAGAAAAGACCTCTCCAGGTGTGACCTTTAGAGAATGGCAGTGAGGTGGCTGTGGAGCTGAAGGGACCACTCAGGAAAGACCAACACAGCCGGGGGCGGAGGGAGGAAGGGTTGGGTTCAATACTCAACCCTCCAGGCCTTGCCCCAGACAGATAAGGGTGTATGACTTTGGGGAGATGGAAGAGGCCTCTCTAGACAGCAGTGGGCTGGGGAAGCTGTAAGGTGATGGAAATACCCCAGGACCAGGGTCCAGACCAGGGCTCCTGAGTCCTCTGTCCACCCTCATGATGCAGAGGGCTCCATGGACATGACCAGCTACAAGGGGTGCTCGAAACCCAGCGAGTGTGACCCGGGATTCCTCTCCATCACCGTGGCTCTGGAGAACTACATGGGGTCCAACACGCGCTGCTGCCAGAGCGATGGCTGCAACCACAATCCCCTGCCTGGTAAGCCCCAGCTGAGCCCCATGGCCGGAGTCCCTCCCTGCGCACCCCTCCACCCACCAGAGCCAGCTGTGAGCACCTATCACTGACCTGCGCTGTCACCGGGGCAAGTGTCTTCCTTGCGACGAGCCTTGGTTTCTTCTCCTGTAAACTGCAGTGTCCAGGGACTTCCCAGATGGTCCAGTGACTAAGACTCCATGCTCCCTATGCAGGGGTTGGATCGCTCGTCAGGGAACTAGATTCCACAGGGTGCAACTAAGATCCGGTCAAATAATTATTATTTTCTAAAAATGCAGTGTAGGTTAGCGACTGGTGTCCCCGTGATGGTTGTAAGGTTGGGAAAGGGACTAATGTCCCCGTGCACCTTACCCTCCGCCCTCCTCCCCAGCATTCAGGAGAAATCTGACAGAGAATGGCCTTCGGTGTCCTTCCTGCTCCACCTTCCTCAAGGAAACATGCACCCCGACTGAGGAAACGCTCTGTTTGGGTGAAGAAACCCGCTGTGTCACCATGACTGGCCTCAAACACCCTGGTGAGGGGCACCTGGATTTCAGGAGGAGGGCACAGGGTTCCCAGAGGGTCCAGAACTGGAGCTTCATTATTCCAGATTCTTAGGGAGAAAGTGGCTCCAGAGAAATGGAGGAAGGTGGCTGGGGCATGACCCCTGGATTGAGCAGGGAGGCATTGGAGATCCTGATTCTAGTCTGAAATCCCCTCCAGCAGGTGTCAAATTTGCTGCCCAGGGATGTGCTACAGAGAATGCCTGCCACATCAAGCCTGGGACCCTGGTGCCCTCAGGCTCTCATTTGCTGACCATCAAGAAGATCAGCTGTCTTCCAAGCCCCCAGGCTTCTGGCAAAGCTGACTGAAGAACTGAGGCCCGTGTGGTGTTTGGTCTCCATTCCTTCTCAGCTATAGCTTCCCACATGTCTATAAATTAAACAAATCAACAGAACAAGTCTGAGTCTTTGTGATGTGATGCATTTCAGGGAGATGGGATGCAAAAAGTAGGGGTCTCAACCCTGTCGAACCCCCTCTTTGGAATGAGGAGAGGGAAGATGCTACCTTTTGTTAAGGGATTCCTTCCTGCTGGGTCCCTGTGCTAAGTGTTTTCCATGAGAGAGCTCATTTCATAATCACAACAACTCTGTGAAGTTCAAAGTATGGTACCCACTTTACAGAGCAACAAACTGAGGCACGGATTGTGCTGTCACTTGCCTTTGGTCAAACAGCTGGGAGGGTCAGACTCTGGAGTCCATGCACAGCTCTCCTTATTAACCTCTTTTCAGTTACCAACATCAGTTTCTATGTTTGTAAACTGTGGATATTAACAGCTAGAGCCTCAAAGGGCTGTCTTAAGAGTCAAATGAAAGAAAATGAAAAAAGGACTTAGTTCAGCGCCTAGCACCTTTAAGGGGGCTTCCCTGGTGGCTCAGATGGGAAAGAATCTGCCTGCCAATTCAGAAGATGTGGGTTCAATCCCTGGGTCGGGAAGATCCCCTGGAGGGGGCATGGCATCCCACTTCAGTATTCTTGCCTTGAGGATTCCATGGACAGAGGAGCCTGGTGGGCTATAGTCCATGAGATCGCAGAGTCGGACACAACTGAGTGACTGACTACACACACTACCGACTTTAAGACTTTGTTGGTTCTGGAGACAGTGTGTCTGAGCAAATAGTTACCATCCTAACAGCGGCCACTTACTCAGTAGCCATTAGTTAGAAGGCACTAGACTTTGGCATCTATCAGGATAGACTGGATTATGCTAGAGCAACAGATAAGTCTCCAATCTCAGTAGCTTAAAACAACAAAGCTGTATTAGTCAGTCGATGCTGTAGTAATGTGTAACAAACCATGCTCAAATTGAGACATGACAAGAAGCATTCTTCTTCCTAATTGGTAGCCATTCCTAAGGGCAGCTTTGTTTCTGGTTGTGTGCTGGTGGGTTTGGCTGCAGCTTGGGAGGGGGACTCTAGTTCTCCTTCATGGGGTTACAGTCTTCTGAGATCTGTGGCTCCCTGGCAAGTGTCTGTCTCATGGCAGATGACATGGGGCACACAAACCAAGTGCACCAAAGGTCCCTGTGTTGGCTGGGGTGCTAACATTCCATGGAGTAAAGTAAATCATACAGTTAAAGCCAACTGGAGCAAGGAACTATGGTACACCTCAATGGCCCTAGCAAACCCTGGGGGAAGGGGCAAAAGAAGAGCAGTCTGGCCCCCTAGTCACCCCCAACCCCTGCCAGACAGGCTTCATTACCAGCATGACCTCTGAGGGTCATGAAATGAAAATAACATTTAATCTTCACCACTGCTCCTTGTGATAGGCACTATCCTGTTTTCAGAAGAATCTGAGGTTCAAGAAGGAATATCACACTGGTGATTGTGCAGCTAAAATGTGGCAGATCTTCTGACTTTAATCATTGAGTCATATTGAGAGGGAGAAAGAGACCACATCCTGGAGAGAGGGGACACAGCTGTATCAGCACCGATACTTGGCTACATAACAAGCCCCTCCAAACCTCAGTTGCTTAGAATAATTGCCTATGTAAACATCCTTATATATATTTATTTGGCTGCATTGGCTGTTAGTTGTGGCACACAATATCTTTAATAAGTCATGCAGGATCCCTTTTATGGCACGTGGAAACTCTAGTTGCAGCTCCCAGGCTTAGATGATCGGTGGCATCTGGGATCTTTGATACCCACCAGGGATTGAACTTCAATCCTCTGCATTGAAGAGGATTGTCCTGGCTGACTGGGCCACATGTATCTAATCACCCTGCAGGTTAGCCTGGACTTCCCCATGTGGTCATGGTAGCAGGGGTCCCCAGGGCAGCAAGAGAGATCATCCCAATCCATGAGCACTTGTCAAGCTGCTGCTTGTATCACATTTGCTGAGTCCAGTAGTCAAGCAGATCCAAAGACCAGGTCTAAAGTCAGAAGGGTCTATCCAAGGCCATGGCTGCAGAAATGCTGAACAGACTGGGGGCATTAATGGGCCATGCTAGTTCTAGAGCTAAGAAGTTTACTATCACAACCCCCAAGGTTAAACAATTATTAGGCCACCCCACCTCCTCCAGGGTGGCAAAACTCTTAAAGTCACTGGACTGCAGCCCAGGGAATTCTATCCTGCACACACCCCCACCATCCCTCCTCTCCAGGGACCCAGGAGGCCTCACCATTGGACCCCTCCTCCATCAGACACAGGGGTCTAGGCTTCCAGTTGACAGAATCCCAAGCATCTTCCCCCTCCTCTTAAACTGGCAATGAACACACACACAATGCAATTTCTACTTTTTTATTCACTCCTCCAAAAAGCACCACAGGTCAACCCACCCTTGAGTCTCCCAGCTTCATGGTTCTTCATCTCAATGGACACAAGTCTATCATTATCCAGACAAGTAGGAAATTCATCTAAGTTGATGAGGCTCTGTTCCTCCTCTGCTTCTGGTGATGGCAACACCAAGATTCATCATAGATTTCCTAGAATTTCTGCCTTCCAGCCTGCAGGTGCCATGTAGGCTCACCCTGAAGGCAGCCAGTTGTCCCTCCACAAGGGAGTCTTCAGTCTTTTCTGTTTGGATGCACCCAGAGACAGATGCCTCACTAGCAACTTGCTGCCTCCAGAGCCTAAAATTCAATTCATTTAAGAGTCATGATTTAAAAGGCAACCACTCCAAAAGACAGTCGTGACACCCAAGGGTGCCGAAACACAACTACTTAAACACAATCAGCATACTCCACGAGGGACAGTGACACAAGGAAACAAAACTGGGTCTTGCTTTCTCAGAGTCAATCTCAGGCAGCAGTCCCCTTGGCGGGAGGACAGAGGGAATTTGGAACAGAGAAGCATAGTGTAGAGATGTCCGACAAGGCCAAGTTAGAGATGGTGTCAGAGAGGAGGGCACCCTGAGCAAAGGCACGGGGGTGAGGCTGATGCTTGCGCTCCCTGTGTTCCGAGCTTCCAGGAAGGGCTGCAAGTCTATTACTGTGGACCAGAGAGAACAAATGTGCCTACATGGAATGCTCACGATAACCCTGCGGGTAGATGCCATTGGCTGACTCACTTGCAAAAGGCCACCCCTATGGTCAAAGGGCTGTCTGGCTCTAGGGCAATGCACAAAGGATTCCCTGTGATACTAGGGCTGGGTTATCCAATACTGTTACTATTCAGCACCTGTGGCTGCTGAAACTGGGAAACTGAAGTTTCCTTGTGAATTACTTCTGATTGATTTAAAAATTGCTCTTCATCATCCTGACTAGTAAACCATTCAACATCATTGGGACAACCTGGGTATAGGAATCAACTTCTCCAAATGTGAGAGAAGTTTCATGAAATCTAAACAGAGGCCAAGTATTTCGATGAAAATTTATCATCTGAATTGAGATGTGCTAGGAGAAATACGTGCCAGATTTCAAAGACTTAGCATAAAAAAAGAACATGAGATATCTCATTAGCACTTTCCTATATTGATTACATGTTAAAATAACAGTATTTTGAATAAATTGACGTGAGACATATTAGAATTGGTGCCACCTATTTCCTTTTCCCTTTTTAAGTGAGTACTAGAAAATGGGAGCTACCTGTGTGGCCTATGGGCTCCTCAGAAGGTTCAGTGGTAAGAACTTGCCTGCCAAAGCAGGAGAGGCAGGTTCAATCACTGGGTTGGGAAGATCCCCTGGGAAGGAGATTGCAACCCACTCCAGTATTCTTGCCTGGAGAATTCCACGGTCAGAGAAGCCTGGCAGGCTACACTCCATGGGGTTGCAAAGAGTCAGACACAACTGAGCTACTAACATATACATACATATTTATATGAAATGTCCGGGATAGACAAATTCATAGACACAGAAAGTACATCAGTGGTACATATACACACTAGTATAAAGCAGACAATCAAAAGGACCTACTGTATAGCACACAGAACTACAGCTAATATTTTATAATAACCTATAAAGGAAGAGAATCTGAAAATATATATACACGTACACATAACTGAATCACTATATTGTACACCTGAAACTAATAAGACATTGTAAATCAACTTTACTTCAATACTTTAAAAAATCGGAAAAGGTGAGTTTAAACTAAAATAATAATAGTTTTTATCTCAAGGATTTAAAAATGGAAAAGGTTAGTATCATGTTGATTTACAGATGACATGATCCTCTACATAGAAAACCCTAAAGACTCCACCAGAAAATTACTAGAGCTGATTAATGAATATAGTAAAGTTGCAGGATATAAAATTAACACAGAGAAATCTCTTGCATTCCTATACACTAACAATAAGAAAACAGAAAGAGAAATTAAGGAAACAATTCCATTCACCATTGCAATGAAAAGAATAAAATACTTAGGAATAAATCTACCTAAAGAAACAAAAGACCTATACATATAAAACTATAAAACAATGATGAAAGAAATCAAAGATGACACAAATAGATGGGACAATATACCATGTTCATGGATCAGAAGAATCAATAAAGTGAAAATAAGTATACTACCCAAAGCAATCTATAGATTCAACGCAATCCCTATCAAACTACCAACGGTAATTTTCAGAGAACTACAACAAATAATTTCTCAATTCGTATGGAAATACAAAAAACCTCGAATAGCCAAAGCAATCTTGAGAAAGAAGAATGGAACTGGAGGAATCAACCTGCCTGACTTCAGGCTCTACTACAAAGCCACAGTCATCAAGACAGTATGGTTCTGGCACAAAGACAGAAATATAGACCAATGGAACAAAATAGAAAGCCCAGAGATAAATCCACGCACGTATGGACACCTTATCTTTGACAAAGGAGCAAGAATATACAATTCGTGAAAAGACAATCTCTTTAACAACTGGTCCTGGGAAAAACGGGTCAACCACTTGTAAAAGAATGAAACTAGAACACTTCCTAACACAATACACAAAAATAAACTCAAAATGGATTAAAGATCTAAATGTAAGACCAGAAACTATAAAGCTCCTAGAGGAAAACATAGGCAAAACACTCTCTGACTTACATCACAGCAGGATCCTCTATGACACACCTCCCAGAGTAATGACAATAAAAGCAAAAATAAACAAATGGGACCTAATTAAACTTAAAAGCTTTTGCACAATGAAGGAAACTATAAGCAAGGTGAAAAGACAGCCTTCAGAATGGGAGAAAATAATAGCAAACAAAGCAACTGACAAAGAATTAATCTCACAAATATAGAAGCAGCTCCTGCAGCTCAATTCCAGAAAAATAAACGACCCAATCAAAAAATGGGCCAAAGAACTAAACAGACATTTCTCCAAAGAAGACATACAGATGGCTAACAAACACATGAAAAGATGCTCAACATCACTCATTATCAGAGAAATGCAAATTAAAACCACTATGAGGTACCATTTCATGCCGGTCAGAATGGCTGCGATTCAAAAATCTACAAACAGTAAGTGCTGGAGAGGGTGTGGAGAAAAGGGAACCCTGTTACACTGTTGGTGGGAATGGAAACTAGTACAGCAACTATGGAGAACAGTGTGGAGATTTCTTAAAAAACTGGAAATAGAACTGCCTTATGATCCAGCAATCCCACTGCTGGGCATACACACTGAGGAAACCAGAATTGAAAGAGACACATGTACCCCAATGTTCATCGCAGCACTGTTTATAATAGCCAGGACATGGAAGCAACCTAGATGTCCATCAGCAGACGAATGGATAAGAAAGCTGTGGTACGTATCCAGAATGGAAAATTACTCAGCTATTAAAAAGAATGCATTTAAGTCAGTTCTAATGAGGTGGATGAAACTGAACTGGAGCCTATTATACATCGTGAAGTAAATCAGAAAGAAAACACCAATATAGTATATTAACACATATATATGGAATTTAGAAAGATGTTAACAATGACCCTATATGCGAGACAGCAAAAGAGACACAGATGTAAAGAACAGACTTTTGGACTCTGGGAGAAGGCGAGGGTGGGATGATTTGAGAGAATAGCATTGGAACATGTATATTAACATATGTGAAATAGATTGCCAGTCCAGGTTCAATGCATGAGACAGCGTGCTCAGGGCTGGTGCACTGGGATGATCCTGAGGGATGGGATGGGGAGGAAGGTGGGAGGGGGGTTCAGGATGGGGAACACAGGTACACCCATGACTGATTCATGTCAATGTATGGCAAAACAACTACAATATTGTAAAGTAATTAGCTTCCAATTAAATTAATTTTTTAAAAAGTTGTGTTGATTTAAATGTACACCAGCAGCGTTAAATGCAGATTGATTAAGTTCATTTGAGTAATAAATAAATAAATAAACAATTGAATTCCCTATTTGAAAAAAAAAATACATCAACAGTTGCCAGGGGGCGACGTGGGATAGCGGAATACGGAGTGAACGCTTAATGGTTCTGGGGTTTTGGGGGTGATGAAAGTGTTCTGGATTAGACACTGCAATGACTGCTGAAGATTCTGAGTATACTAAACCCCCTGAATCATATACTTTCTTTTTTTATTTTTATTTTTATTTTTTATTTTTATTTTTTTTTTGCAGGGGAAAATGGACAAAGGAAAGGATCAATGAGGGTGGGAGGGAAATGGGAAGAAAGAAGGGGAGTGATGGTGGGGAGGAGTATATGTAATTTCTTAACCAATGGCTTTCTGTTTTTAATCACAAAGAACACTTAAAAAAAATCATGGTGAATTCATCTTATATTAGGAGGTTTGTTCTCGAAATGAAAAGTTCCGGAAACAAAAAGTCCAGTTTGGGTGTCCTCATCTTTAGGCACATCTTGGTATTTTATATTGGTAAGTCTATCTTTACCACAATATATTATTTAGGACAGGATCACATTTGTCACCTCTTCCTCCCTACTACCCAAAGTGGTACCAAACCCACAAAATAGTCAATAAACCTCCACAGAGTGAACAAATAAGTCTTTTTTTTTTTTTTAAACTCTCCTGAGTGAACTGAATTTTTTGAGGCTCATAAGTAAATATGTTTTCCTCTTTACTTTGTCTATTACAGCCAGATTATATGAGTGGGGTATTAAAGTCTCCCACTATTTTTGTATTGCTCTAGAGAATGTCCTTTAGTTTTTGTTGGAGAAATGGTTTAGTGGTACAAAATTCTCTCAACTTTTGCTTATCTGTGAAGCTTTTGATTTCTCCTTCATATTTGAATGAGATCCTTGCTGGATACAATAATCTAGGCTGTAAGTTATTTTCCTTCATCACTTTAATTACGTCTTGCCATTCCCTCCTGGCTTGGAGAGTTTCTATTGAAAGATCAGCTGTTATCCTTATGGGAATTCCCTTGTGAGTTATTTGATGTTTTTCCCTTGCTGCTTTTAATATTTGTTCTTTATATTTAATCTTTGTTAATTTGATTAATATGTGTCTTGGGGTGTTTCGCCTTAGGTTTATCCTGTTAGGGACTCTCTGGATTTCTTGAACTTGAGTGGTTATTTCCTTCTCCATTTTAGGGAAGTTTTCAACTATTATCTCCTCAAGTATTTCCTCATGATCTTTCTTTTTATCTTCTTCTTCTGGAACTCCTAAGATTCGAATGTTGTAGCGTTTGATGTTATCCTGGAGGTTTCTGAAATTGTCCTCATTTCTTTTGATACGTTTTTCTTTTTTCTCGTCTGATTCATTTATTTCTAGGATTCTATCTTCTAGTTCACTAATCCTATCTTCTGCCTCTGTTATTCTACTATTTGTTGCCTCCAGGGTGTTTTGGATCTCGTTTATCGCATTATTCATTATGTGTTGACTCTTTTTTATTTCTTCTAGGTCCTTGTTAAACCTTTCTTGCATCTTCTCAATCCTTGTCTCCAGACTCTTTAACTGTGATTCTATTTTGATTTCGAGATTTTGAATTAATTTCGCTATCATTATTCGGAATTCTTTATCAGGTAGATTCCCTATCTCTTCCTCTTTGGTTTGGTTTGGTGGGCATCTATCCTGTTCCTTTAGCTGCTGGGTATTCTTTTGTCTCTTCATTTTGTTAAAATTGCCAAATTTAGAGTGTCCTTACTATATTCTGGTAGTTTGTTGAATTCTCTTTATTGAGGCGGTTTACAGGTCTTTTCAATATCTGATCTCTGCCTTGTTACAGAGGGGGCGGAGATGAACACCCAAATCTAAACCGGCCAGCTTCAGGCACTCAGATAATCCTCAGAAGCACAGACTTGGTTGAGTCTGCGTTTTATGCCCTTCCCAGATCCGAGTAGCGCAGGTGATGAAGTGTTCAGCGAGCGCAGGTGCTGCGACTTATCGCCTCTCCGCCGCTCAGTTTTCTGGGTATACAAACAGCGCACTTTCTCAGGCAGATGTTGACCATCCAGAGCCCCAAGAAGCGTGAGTCAGCACAGAAACCTACTCACAGTTCCGTTAGACAGTGTCTCTCTAGGGCTGTAATTGCCCGCCTCTGGCCCTGGCTGCCTGTCACCGGAGGGGATGGCCTGCAGCCGGCCAACTCTGTGCAGCCCTTTGTTCCATAGGTAGTCCTGGTGGTGTCTTAAGTTAGGGCTGGCTTTTGATGTAGTAGATAACCGACAGTCTGGTTATTTCGCTCAGATAGCGCCCGAGATAGCCAGGCCAAATCCTTTCTCAAAGCAATGCAGGCCTCGCCGCTCCTCCTAGCCCAGCCCCCACTTGCCAATAGCAAATGCTGGTGTCCGCGCCAGTTCTCCGCAAAAGGAGTTACTGCAGGGCTCGTTTTCTTGTTTTGAAGACAATGAGCTGTCTTTCTAAGTGCCTGATGTCCTCTGCCGGCATTCAGAAGTTGTTTTATCGAGTTTATTCAGCATTCAAATGTTCTTTTAATGGATTTGTGGAGGAGAAAGTATTCTCCCCGTCTTACTCGTCCGCCATCTTAGCTCCTCCCCTGAATCATATACTTTCAATGGTAAAAATTATTCACTTTATATTACGTGAATTTTATCTCATGAAGAAAGAAGAGAGTGTTCGGTAAGTATCAGCAGTTAGGAGAAAGGCTTAAGCACGAGCTGACTCATCTGGGGCCCAGGTCTACGTGCACCTTTCTCAGGAAGACAGGATTCACGACAGTGGAATAAATGAGAGATGAAAGATTTGCAAAGTCCCTGAGACATCTTGTTAAAACAACTGTTTCAAGACAAATATCATTTGATATTGTTTCTATTCGTAATCTAAAAAAAAAAAAAAAAGGTTCCAACAAACTTATCTAGAGAACAGAAACAGACACACAGACTTAGAGAACAAATTTATGGTTACCAGGGTGAATGTAGTGGAGGGAGTGCTGACAGATACAACACAGGGGACTCTACTCAGTGCTCGGTAAGAACCTGAGTGGGAAAAGAATTTGAAAAAGGAGACACATATATGTATAACTGAGTCACTTTGCTGTACACTTGAAATTAACACAACACTGTTAATCAACTCCATTTCAATATAAAATAAAAATAAAAGGGATTCCCCTAGTGGTCCAGTGGTTAAGACTCAGAGCTTCCACTGCGGGGGAACAGGTTCAATTCTTGGTTGGGGAACTAAGATCCCCATGCCACCCAGTGCAGCCAACATTTTTCAAAATTAAATTCAAAATTTTAAAGAAAGGTTCCACATCCATGAAAAGCTATGTCATTCCTCATTTGAAAGAGTAAGGTAGAATTTGACACCATGATAAGAGACCTCTAAGATACAGCTTCTTGGAAAAAAAGCAAGAGAGAGGAATATGTACGTACTATGTACTTTTAAAAGGGGGGATGGGTGAATACATATGCTTGTTTATGGACAGAGTGACCTGGGGAAGCACATGAGAAACCACTCACAATGACTGCCACAGGAAGGAAGACCTAAGTAGCAGGGATGGGGCGGGGGAGCGGTGCTGAGGGGACTGAAGCAGGTGGCCTGTGATGAGGACTTCCTTTTCAGTGTATACTCTCCCTTTTGGGCCTTTTGAGTCATGCACCATACGCAAATAACACCCATTTGAAAAGCAAAGTTAATAAAAGCACAGTGGTTACCTCCAACAATGGAATACCATGCAGAAATGAGAATGAACCGTCTAGAGGCACACCCAGCAAGAAGGATGAAACTGACAGAATGAAACTAACACACGATGCTGGCAAAGAACAGACTGTCTGGAGGTAAAATTACTATATACTGAAATGATCATATACCGTGTGATTTCATTTATATACAGTTCAAAGCCAGGCAATCAAAGCTGTTAAAAGTCGGCATCATGGTTCCCCTTGTGGGGGGCAGTGGGCAGGAAGGAGCCCAAGGAGACGTGGGTGGGGGAGGCGTGTTCTGTTCCTTGATCTGGTGCAGAGGACGTGGGCTGCGCGTGTGTTGATTCACTGGACTGTGCCTGCTGTACACACGTGTCATGTATGTACAAGTAGGTAAAAAATATAAAACACCACAGTGGCAAAATGGGTGATTAGAAAACACTGAAATACAGAAATGAAACATCTTCAATTTGCTACTGAACATTTCTTCTGAGAATGTACCTCCAACAGGAGACTAGAGCCGCACCTCTGGCGCAGGGTGGTTAACCAAGAGGCTGGAACTGCCAGCCTGGGAGCAGGTGATGGGTTGGCCACAGAGCCTCTCTTGGCCACTGCACACAAAAAAGGCAGGTGGGGCTGTTATGAGCTGAACCCCAGATGGTAATAGACAGATATTGCCAGATATCATTTGATGGGGGGAAAAAAAAAGAGTAGTAGGAAAACCTACATATCTATCTATGTGTCCAGGTGGCCCAAAGCTTCTGTTCATCACTTGCTTGAAAAGAGCCGAAATTAGCATTCGATGAGTTTGGAGTCACTGTGTGTACTGGCAGCTGCCAAATGCCATCGGCTTGTCGGAAGGGTCTCAAACCCGAAATAAACTGACAACCGAGGTTGCAGCGCTGCCTCTCCATGCACTTCACCCCGATGTTTATTCTCAGCCGGGAACCCTACAGAGGATTATGCCAGAACCTAACTCCGAGTCTGTGCTCCTCCGCGTTGACGCCTGCCCCGGCTCCCACCTCATGCAGAGTAAAAGCTTAAATCCTTACAGTGACTTTCAGCGCCCTCTACCCCAATGCTGTCAGCTCCTGCCCGCTCCCCTGTCAACTCCGCTCACCCACACTGGCCTCCGTGCCATCCCTCCAGCCCAGCAGGCACCCACCCACCAGGCAAGACGCCAGCCCGCCAGGCACCAGCCTGCCTTGGAGTCTGTTTCCGTCCCAGACATTAGCAAAGCTCGCTCTCCTTGAATGTCAGCTTCTCAGGAGGCGTCCCATGACTCCCTATTTAGGTTAAAAAAAAAAAAAAAACAAAAACCTCTTGGGATTTTCCTGACGGTCCAGGGGCTGAGATTCCACACTCCCAACACAGGGGACCCAAGTTCCATCCCTGGTCAGGGACCTAGATCCCACATCCCACAACTAAAGGATACCGCATGCCACTGCTAAGGCCCAACTCAGTCAAATAAATCAATAATTTAAAAAAAAAAAAAAAAGTCAAAAGACGCCTCCCACTGTCTCCTCTCCCACTGGAGGCATTCCTCGTTCTTCCTAACTGTGTAATTTCCTCCCCAGCACTCGTCATCCGACATACATTTGACTTAATGATCTGTCAGAGTTTCCTTGCCAATATAAAATCTCCACAGGTTAGGATACGTGTTTGTCTTGTGATGTCTGCTGCACTATGTACCTACATTATAAAAGGGGATAATAGCAGATCAAGGTCATGGGGTTTTTATGAGGATTCAATGAATGAACCCATATGAGGTGCTTAGAATGGCGAAAGGCAGGGTTTTTGGTTTTGGTGGCAAATTCCCCAACTGGGTATAGAAGCCGGGCTCTCGGACTGTCCAATCCTAACCAATGCACCACCAGGGAATTCCCAGGCATCTGTAGTGCTGAATAAATTGTTAGCTCTCGTTATTCTTTTTTGTTTGTTTGTTTAGCTCTCGTTATTCTTACTGTATTATGTTAGGGAACTATGAGGTATTTAAAAGCCTAAAATCATTCAGAAAATTCTTGTGGGTTTATGTATTTTTCCTGGAAGGAGAATTCTTAGCTTCCTTCTAATTCTCAAAAGGTCCTATGAACCAAAAGTTTTTCAGAACCACTGGGTAAGACAAACAATAAGATATTTAACACAATTCCGTAAGCCTTGCCCCCAGCATCCCTCCCCAAAATTGCCTACATTCAGAAGGGAGAAATGTGGCCAAAATCAAGAGATTCAGGACTTCCCTGGAAGTCCAGTGGTTAAGATCCATGCTTCCAAAACAGAGGTCAAGGTTCAATCCCTGGTCAAGGAATTAAGGTCCCAACATGTCATGTGGCAGAGCTGAAAATTTTTTTAAAAATTTATTTTAAAGAGACAGACTTCCCTGGTGGTTCAGTTGCTAAGACTCCATGCTCCCAATACTGGGGGCCTGAATTCCCATCCCTGGAGAGAGAACTAGATCCCAATGCCACTACTAAGATCCAATGCAGCCAAATATAAATAAGAAAGAAAACCAACATATGAAGTCAAAGAAGCAAGAAAAAGGTGGCTAGAGTACCCATACTGGTTCAGGTCTCAGCACTGCCATGTATAACAGCCCCAACATCATCCGACTCCCTGGAGAGCCAGATCACGCACGATAACACCCAGGCAGCACCTGGGAACACACTAGCTCACTTCTCCCACCAGTTTCTTATGCCTGATGGGAACAGCCTGTTGGGAATTCTGTAACCATCCCGGATCAAACTCCCCTTTTCCCTTTGCTCCCTCCAACTTCACCAAGCATGTACCAAAGCACTCAGCATTCCAGACAATGGTACCTTAGACTGGCCACTTCACTTCGGCCCTCCCTAAGCTCGATAAAGGACAGAAATGGTATGGACCTAACAGAAGCAGAAGATATTAAGAAGAGGTGGCAAGAATACACAGAAGAACTGTACAAAAAAGAGCTTCACAACCCAGATAATCATGATGGTGTGATCACTGACCTAGAGCCAGACATCCTGGAATGTGAAGTCAAGTGGGCCTTAGAAGGCATCACTACGAACAAAGCTAGTGGAGGTGATGGAATTCCAGTGGAGCTATTCCAAATCCTGAAAGATGATGCTGTGAAAGTGCTGCACTCAATATGTCAGCAAATCTGGAAAACTCAGCAGTGGCCACAAGATTGGAAAAGGTCAGTTTTCATCCCAATCCCAAAGAAAGGCAATGCCAAAGAGTGCTCAAACTACCGCACAATTGCACTCATCTCACACGCGAGTAAAGTAATGCTCAAAATTCTCCAAGCAGGCTTCAGCAATATGTGAACCGTGAACTTCCAGATGTTCAAGCTGGTTTTAGAAAAGGCAGAGGAACCAGAGATCAAATTGCCAACATCCGCTGGATCATGGAAAAAGCAAGAGAGTTCCAGAAAAACATCTATTTCTGCTTTATTGACTATGCCAAAGCCTTTGACTGTGTGGATCACAATAAACTGTGGAAAATTCTGAGAGAGATGGAAATACCAGACCACCTGATCTGCCTCTTGAGAAATCTGTATGCAGGTCAGGAAGCAACAGTTAGAACTGGTCATGGAACAACAGACTGGTTCCAAATAGGAAAAGGAGAACGTCAAGGCTGTATATTGTCACCATGTTTATTTAACTTATATGCAGAGTACATCATGAGAAATGCTGGACTGGAAGAAACACAAGTTGGAATCAAGATTGCTGGGAGAAATATCAATAACCTCAGATATGCAGATGACACCACCCTTATGGCAGAAAGTGAAGAGGAACTAAAAAGCCTCTTGATGAAAGTGAAAGTGGAGAGTGAAAAGGTTGGCTTAAAGCTCAACATTCAGAAAACGAAGATCATGGCATCTGGTCCCATCACTACGTGGGAAATAGATGGAGAAACAGTGGAAACAGTGTCAGACTTTATTTTTCTGGGCTCTAAAATCACTGCAGATGGTGACTGCAGCCATGAAATTAAAAGACGCTTACTCCTTGGAAGGAAAGTTATGACCAACCTAGATAGCATATTCAAAAGCAGAGACATCACTTTGCCAACAAAGGTTCGCCTAGTCAAGGCTATGGTCTTTCCTGTGGTCATGTATGGATGTGAGAGCTGGACTGTGAAGAAGGCTGAGCGCCAAATAATTGATGCTTTTGAACTGTGGTGTTGGAGAAGACTCTTGAGAGTCCCTTGGACTGCAAGGAGATCCAACCGGTCCATTCTGAAGGAGATCAGCCCTGGGATTTCTTTGGAAGGAATGATGCTAAAGCTGAAACTCCAGTATTTTGGCCACCTCATGCGAAGAGTTGACTCATTGGAGAAGACTCTGATGCTGGGAGGGATTGAGGGCAGGAGGAGAAGGGGACGACAGAGGATGAGATGGCTGGATGGCATCACTGACTCGATGGATGTGAGTCTGAGTGACCTCCGGAAGTTGGTGATGGACAGGGAGGCCTGGCGTGCTGCAGTTCATGGGGTCGCAAAGAGTCGAACACGACTGAGCGACTGATCTGATCTGATCTGAAGCCTCAGTTTCGCCATCTTTAAAATGAGGTTGATTGGCTTAGATGATATGAGACACCTTCCAGTCCTAAGCCCAGGGCCTTTAGAAGGCAGAATGAAAGGCAATGATGTTCTCTGCTCCAAATGAGGATACTAAGGCCCTGAAAGGAGCAGCAACCTACCTGGGCCACACATGGATTCATTCCTGGCCTAGTCCCTGGATCACCTTTCTCCTCTGCTAAGGGCACATGTGATGGCACCCCACTCCAGTACTCTCACCTGGAAAATCCCATGGGCGGAGGAGCCTGGTGGGCTGCAGTCCATGGGGTTGCTGAGGGTCGGACATGACTGAGTGACTTCACTTTCACTTTTCACTTTCCTGCATTGGAGAAGGAAATGGCAACCCACTCCAGTGTTCTTGCCTGGAGAATCCCAGGGACGGGGGAGCCTGGTGGGCTGCCGTCTATGGGGTAGCTCAGAGTTGGACACAACTGAAGCGACTTAGCAGCAGCAACAGCAGCAAGGGCACAGGGACCACACTGCTCACTGTTCAGGTGAGGAAGCTGAGACCCAAAGGCAATGTGCCTCAACTCACTGCCAGTTGAATGCAGAGGACAGTCTGGACTCTGAAACTTCAGACTCCTATTAAGGAGACAATGGGAGGGAGACTTCACTGGGGATCCACTGATTAAGACTTCAAGCATCCACTGCAGAGTGTATGGATTTCATCCCTGGTCAGAGAACTAAGATTCTGCATGCCACACAGCAGCAAGGCCAAAAAAAGAAAAAACAAATAGGGAGCTGGCAGAATCACATGATGCCCTACAGAGATGGTCTTCTCACCCATCCGGCTGCCTGCCATTTACAGTAAGTGTCTGCCTTGAGAAGGCTTTTTTGCACAGTAGGTCTGGAGAGAAGAGTGGAAAAAGGAAAGTGAGGGTTCAGAGATGACAGCTAGGTCCCCAGCTCTCTGATTATTCTGAGAGTTCTCTCAAGCCCTCTATCCCCCAGATTTAAGTTTCCCTATTAATCTCCCCATACTCTGGGGTTTGAGGACAGAATGGATACATTTATATGTATGGTTGAGTCGCTTCGCTATTCACCAGAAACTATCACAACATTGCTAATTGGCAATAGCCCAATACAAAATGTTTTTGGTGTTAAAAATAATAATAATAATAAATCCCCCCAGACTCTGCCTGGAGTCCCTTACAAAATCTTCCCCTGCAAATTGACCTCTGATCTTTCCCAGGAAGCGATCCACCCCTCCTTTTCTCTCGGAAAATTCCTCTATTCCACATCTCTCCAGAATTCCCTTATGGCCTCCCAGAAATTCTAATGACCCTCCTTAGAATTCTAAAAAGTCCCCTTTGTGAAAGTAAAATCAAAATAAAGTCAATATTGCTAAAAATGTTCTCTAAGATAGAGCCACTGGGGGAGGGGGGAACCACTGAAGAATTCTGACCATCAGCCAGAATGGAATCTGACATTTTTGACGACCTATCGCATTCACACAAGCATCCAGAATATGCTAGAAACTCAAGATACTTATTGAACACTTACTCTACAGTAACTCACGATGGCTTCTTTTTTAAAGCCAAATATTTATTTGCATATAGCAGAGTCAGTTATAATTCTTTCCAGGTTCATGAATCAAGGTAAATTGGAAGTGGTCAAACAGGAGATGGCAAGAGTGAACATCAACATTTTAAGAATCAATGAACTATATTGGACTGGAACGTGCAAATTTAATTCAGATTACCATTAGATTTAGTACTCTGTGCAACAATCCCTTAGAAGAAATGGAGTAGACCTCACAGTCAACTAAAGAGTCCGAAATGCAGTACTTGGATGCAGTCTCAAAAACGACAGAATAATCTCTGCCAGTTTCCAATGCAAAACCATTCAGCATCACAGTAATCCAAGTCTATGCCCCAGCCACGAATGCCGAAGAAGCTAGAGTTGAACTGTTCCATGAAGACCTACAAGACCTTCTAGAACAAACACCAAAACAACATGTCCTTTTCATCATAGGGAACTGGAATGCAAAAGTAGGAAGTCAAGAGATACCTGGAGTAACAAGCAAGTTTGGCCTTAGAGTACAAAATGAAGCAGGGCAAAGGCTAACAGTTTTCCAAGAGAACACTTTGGTCATAGCAAACACCCTCTTCCAACAACACAAGAGATGACTGTACACAAGGACATCATCAGATGGTCATTACTGAAATCAGGTTGATTATAGTCTTTGCAGCCAAAAACAGAGAAGCTGAATATTGTCAGCAAAAACAAGACCTGGAGATGACTGTGGCTCAGATCACTGGCTCCTTATTGTAAAATTTAGGCTCAAATTGAAGAAAGGCCATTCAGGTCTGACCTAAATCAAATCCCTTACCTTTATACAGTGGAAGTGACAAACAGATTCAAGGGAGTAGATCTGATAGACAGAGTGCCTGAAGAACTATGGATGGAGGTTCGTGACATCGTATAGGTGACAGGGATCAAAATCATCCTCAAGAAAAAGAATGCAAAACAGCAAAATGGTTGTCTGAGGAGGCTTTACAAATAGCTGAGAAAAAAAGTGAAAGGCAAAGGAGAAAAGGAAAGATATACCCATCTGAATGCAGAGTTCCAAAGAATAGCAAGGAGAGATAAGAAAGCCTTCCTCAGTGATCAGTGCAAAGAAATAAAGAAAGACAACAGAATGGGAAAGACTAGAGATCTCTTCAAGAAAATTAGAGATACCAAGGGAACATTTCATGCACAGATGGGCTCGATAAAGGACAGAAATGGTATGGACCTAACAGAAGGCAGAAGATATTAAGAAGAGGTGGCAACAATACACAGAACTATACAAAAAAGCTCTTGGGACTTCCCTGGTGGTCCAGTGACTAAGACTCTGCGGTCCCAATGCAGGGAGCCTGGGTTCGATCCCTGGTCAGGGAACTAGATCCCACATGCTGCAACTAAGAGTTTTCATGCCTCAACTAAAGATCCCATGTGCCAAAAGTAAGATACAGTGCAGTCAAATAAATAAATGCTAAGAAAATAAAAATATTTATATTAAAAAAAAGCTCTTAATGACCCATACAACCATGATGGTGTGGTTACTCACCTAGAGCCAGACATCCCGGAGTGTGAAGTCAAGTGGGCCTTAGTGGCCTTAGTGGGCCCAAGTACAAACGAAGTTAGGGGGGTGATGGAATTCCAACTGAGCTATTTCAAATCCTAAAAGATGATGCTATCAAAGGGCTGCACTCAATATGCCAGCAAATTTGGAAAACTTAGCAGTGGCCACAGGGCTGAAAAAGGTCAGTTTTCATTCTATCCCAAAGAAAGGCAATCCCAAACACTGTTCAAGCTACCACACAATTGAACTCATTTCACCCCCTAGCGAAGTAATGCTCCAAATTCTCCAGGGAAGGCTTCAACAGTACATGAACCATGAACTTTCAGATGTTCAAGATGGATTTAGAAAAGGCAGAGGAACCAGAGATCAATTTGCCAACATCTGCTGGATCATAGAAAAAGCGAGAGAATGCCAGAAAAACATCTACTTCTGCTTTACTGACTATGCTAAAGCCTTTGACTGTGTGGACCACAACAAACTGTGGAAAATTCTTAAAGAGATGGGAATACCAGACCACCTGACCTGCCTCTTGAAAAATCTGTATGCAGGTCAAAAAGCAACAGTTAGAACTGGACATGGAACAACGGACTGGTTTCAAATTGAGAAAGGAGTACGTCAAGGCTGTATATTGTCATCCTGCTTATTTAACTTACATGCAGAGTACATTATGCAAAATGCTGGGCTAGATGAAGCACAAGCTGGAATCAAGACTGTGGAGAGAAATATCAATAACCTCAGATATGCAGATGACGTCACCCTTATGGCAGAAAGTGAAGAGGAACTAAAGAGCCTCTCAATGAAAGTTAAAAAAGGAGAGTGAAAAAGCTGACTTAAACTTAACATTAAAAAAATGAAGATCATGACATTTGGTCCCATCACTTCATGGCAAATAGATGGGGGAACAATGAAAACAGTGACAGACTTTATTTTCCTGGGGTGACTGCAGTCATGAAATTAAAACACACTTGCTCCTTGGAAGAAAAGCTATGAGAAACCTACACAGTGTATTAAAAAGCAGAGACATTACTTTGCCAATGAAGGTCTGTATAGTCAAAGCTATGGTTTTCCCAGTATTTAGGTATGGATGTGAGAGTTGGACCATAAAGAAAACTGAACACCAAAGAACTGATGGTTTTGAACTGTGGTGTTAGACTTCAGAGTCCCTTGGACTGAAAGGAGATCAAACCAATCAATCCTCAAGGAAATCAAATCTGAATATTCATTGGAAGGACTGATGCTAACGCTCCAATACTTTGGCCACCTGATGCGAAGACCCAACTCATTAGAAAAGACACCAATGCTGGGAAAGATTGAAGGCAGGGGAAGGGGAAGACAGAGGACGAGATGGTTAATGACATCACTGACTCAATGGACATGAGTTTGAGCAAGCTCCTGGAGATGGTGAAAGACAGGGAAGCTTAGCGTGCTGGAGTCCATGGGGTCTCAAAGAGTCGGAGACGACTGAGAGACTGGACAAACCACCAGCACACTTTAACAACCTGCTGACCTCTGTCCTCAAAGGCCCTGACTCATTCTGCCAGCTCTCTTTCAGTTTTATGGGAATATGTGTCTCTCAAATTGCAGTTCTTAAGACCCCTTCCAAGGAAACTCTTTTTTTCTTGGCAGCCCGGATACGGATTATTTTTCAACACCTTTGAGGCTCCAAGGTCCTCGGAGAGTCCTCTCACAAATTTCTTCACTTCTTCCACCCTCCCCCACGCCAGTCTCTCACCGAGTTCTGGCGACTGCAGGACACCACGTGGCGGAGGATGATCTCCGGCCCGTCAACGTCGTGTGGCTTCGCCTGACCAAGAAGATGCAAGAAGGTCTCCGTTAAGGGCGCAGATAGCGGGTGTGCCCTACCCCCGGCTTCACTGCGCAAGCGCGCAAGGCTTGACCCTTTCAAACCCAGGCGCGCCTGCGGTTTCGTCACCACTGAGAGAGGTGTGAGGCCCTGAGTTCCCTAGCAACGAGCTTTTCCCCCTGGCTAAGCGGCTCTCTAGCCCATCCTCCCGGTAACCTTCACTCCGGGCTATCCTAGCAACCCTCACGGCCTGCAGGCTTGGTCCCCAGAAGAAATTCGCTGTCCTCACCGGCCCAACTGAAGCCTAGAAGCAAAGAGGCCAGCATACTTGAGTGGATTTTTGCAAGAAGCAGGGAGCCTACCGCAACAGGATCCCCTCCATTGCTGGCTACCCTCCCCATGCCCACCACACATACACACACACCACTCACACACACCACACACACACATACACACCACACGCACACACACACACACACACACACACACACACACACACACACATACACACAGGATTAAAAAAAAAAAATCACTGATCTCTGAAGATCATGCCTGAGGCAGAGAGAGAGTGTAAAGGACCTCAGTAAAACACAAAATATGTGCCCAAACTAGACACACACCCAGCCTTGAGTGCTTCCAACCTTGCCTCAGTTTTCCAATGGGACCTGTGGGCATCTCTCTCCTATCATGCCCATGCCTGTCTGATGACAAGCCCCCTCTGTTCAGTTCCCCAGAAACCCAGAAGTGCATCTTGGGGTGGTGTCAGAGCTGGAGATAGCCCAAACACAGAAAAGGGAGTAAGAACCAAGCATGCCCCGGCAGAACAAGCCTGGACTTGCTGGGCGCTCCCAGGTAGGGTCTCACCCACGCTAGGCACCTCCTTGGGAAGAGAGAGAGAAGAGAGGGTATCTGAGTCCTAGCAGCTGTTCTACCCTACAGGAAACAAAATGACCTGATTCTGATCTTGGGCTTCATGTCAGAAAAAAAGGGGGTGAGGGCAGGGGCGGTGGGACCTGATGGAAGAGAGGGTTGGAAGCCGAGACTCCTGGGGGAGGGGTTGTTTACAAGATGGCCATGTTCTTTTTGGATTCGGATTCTGCCTCCCCCACTCAGAGCTGCAGAGACCTACCCCCAGGTCTTACATCATTTCTTAGTCTGGGGGTAAGGTTAAGGTAGGTCCAGACTTGCCCCTTCTCAGCTTCCTATAAGAAGAGCTGGGGACTTGGAACTTCAGGGTCACTCATCCATCCATCATGAAGCCTTCCATGAAACCTGAGACCTTCCTGCTGGCCTCTGCGCTGCTCTGCACCCTCCTGGGTCTGGGTAAGTGACTAGGGTTCTGGACTCCTGGGACCCTCAAAACAAGGACTATGAGTGAGCATTCAGCCAGGTCCTTGAGGGAGAAGGGAAAGAGGAGGTAGGGAAAGAAGGGAAAGGGAATTGAAATTCATGGAGAAGGCAGAGGGTAAAGGAGGGAAAGCTTGGGTCCCCAAGGGAGGAAGAGCTAAAAAACGTGTGGGTTTAAATCTCTGAGAAAGGAGGGGCTTGGATGGGCTCTGTTCCTTGTACCCCAGGCAGTATCTCAAAATAAGACACCTGAATTCTAGAAAATCACATGAGACTATGATTAGTATGATTACTATTTTTCATTACTATGAAAAAATATGAGGCGAAGGTGAGAGATTTCCTTTCTCCCAGGACTCTAAGCAGTTCAGGTCCCCGGTGTCCTCCTCCCTTAGATTCAGGAGTTCAGGCAGCTCCACCTTCCCCAGGACCCAGTTTCCTTGTGTCTGGGCTCCAGTTGCCTCCTCTCTCAGGACCAAGGAGTCCATACGCTTACCTTCTTGGTCCTTGATCTTCCTTCTTGACCTGGGATGCAGATCCCAGCCTCAGGTACCCCTGCCTGAGTGCCCACTATCTATCAGACTTAAGTGTGGTACCCACAAGGAAGAGGGTCCCACTTCCAAGGACCCGCTGGACCTGAAGGTTCACGAAAGTCCATGAAGGACTTCCGTAGTGGTCCAGTGGCTGAGAATCTGCCTGCCAAAGTGGGGGACATGGGTGCAGTCCCTGGTCCAGGGTTCGATCCTTGGTACGGGACAATTCCACATGCCTTGGGCAAACTAAGCCCTTGCGCCCCAGCTATTGAGCCCAAGCTCTAGAGCCTGTGCTTTGCAACAGGAAGAGCCACGGCAAATGAGAAGCCCAAGCACCGCAACTAGAGAGCAGACCATACTCGCTACAACTAGAGAAAAACCCCGGGAAGCAAGGAAGGTTCAGCATAGCCAAAAAATAGAAAAAAAGAAGAAGAAGAAGAAAAAAAAATCTCCATGGAAACCTTCAGCAGGACCCTTCACTATCCTTAAGCTTTCTCAGAAGACCCTAGTGTCCAAAGTCTCCAGCCTTGTAAGTAGGTAAACTTGGTTGCCGGTGGGGTTGCTGTTTACCCCTAGAAGCAGCTTTGCTGGCAGCACCCCGGTGTCCCTGGAGGAGCTTCAGAAAATTTTCTGTTCAGCAGCCCACCCTTAATAACTAGGGAGACATGCGCCCCTCTTCCTTCAGACCCCTCACCCCATGCCCCTCTAGACTCGGAAGTTGTGACCCACAGACCACACCAGCTTTGACTAGAGCCCCGCTCTCTTCTGCAGGGCACCCACTAGACTGCTGGGTGTGTATAAGCCCCAGTCCCTTTTGCCATGGAATGATACAACCTTGTGCCCCCGAAGAGGACACCTGTATGGCCGCTGTGTATGAGACCCACAGAGGTAAGAGGGCAGGGGATAGCGTCAGATCCTGGGGAGGTGGGGAGTGCCTTCAGGGTAGCAGATACCACCAGGTGCTGCTGGGAGGAACATTTGAGTGATGAGGGGGCAGGAAAGAGGGAAAGACAATCTCAAGGTGAGTGGAGGAAAGAGAATCTGGTGGAATTATTTGTTGCCAAATATTTCTGAAAATGAGACTCTAAAGAGAGGATGGGGGAGGGGCAGATATAGGGACTTTCTTAGGTGAAAGGGGATTGGGAAAGGAAAGGACATGCTGGGGGTGGGGGAAGCAGGAAATCCAGAGAGGGGGCATCTAATATGCAAAAGGTTTAGGGCTGGGTGTAGAGAAGACTGGAGTGAGTATACAAAAGGTTTAGGGCTGGGTGTAGAGAAGACTGGAGTGAGTTGCAAGGTAAGTGATCAGGTTGACTCTCTGGGGGCCCCAGGAATCTCCTAGGGATATGGGCTGGACTAAAGGTTTCCAGACAGGAGAAAGAGGGAGATATTGGGGTTGATTGAGTTGGGTGTGAGCTCATCATGTCCGACTCTTTGTGATCCCATGTACTACAGACCACCAGGCTCCTCTGTTCATAGGATTTTCCAGGCAGGAATACAGCAGTCACTTACCATTTCTTCTTCAAGGGATCTTTCCCACCCAGGGATCGATTCAGCATTTCTTGTGCCTCCTGAATTGGCAGTCTGTTTCTTTACCACTGCACTACCTGGGAAGCCTCAATATTGGGATAGAGAGAAATATATGTAGGGACAGATAATCCCTGGACTCAGTCCATGAGGTTGCAGAATCAGACACCCTCGAGGACCCACAGACCCACGCAGGTTGGGTGAAGAGCAGAAACCCTAGTGTTGGAAGAGATCACCCTGTAGTGGGGAGGGGGAGGCCAGGGAGGCTGGAAGAGGCCACTTCAGGCCAGACCTGAGAGTAGCCAAGCAGGGCAGCAAGAGATCATCTGTAGGAGGTCTACGCAGTGACCCTGGAAAAAAGAGATAGGTGTTACAGGGTAGTGGCTGAGGGCTGCATCCTAGGATTTGGTGCAAGGAATTCCAGGGGTCATGAGAGGGCTGAAGGCTGGAAGAGACCATTTCACACAGGCCTGGAGGTAGTCATAGGTGGCCTGGAAAAGACCTCTCCAGGTGTGACCCTTAGAGGATGGCAGTGGGTGGCGTGGGGCTGAAGGGACCACTCAGGAAAGACCAACACAGCTGGGGGCGGAAGGAGGAAGGGTTGCTACCTAATAAACTGCTCAGACGATGCCCCAGGCAGATAAGGGGGTCTGACCTTTGGGAGCTGGAAGAGACCTCTCTAGATCACAGTGGACTGGAGATGCGGTAAGGTAGGGAGACACCCCGAGGCCAGGGTCCAGACAGGGGCCCCTGAGCCCTCCCCCTGCCTCCATCCTGCAGTTGGGGACGTTTTAGTGAGCTCCAAGAAGGGGTGCACGACATCCAGCGACTGTGACTCAGGATTCCTCTCCTTCAATGATGGCCTCGAAAGCAACATAGGGTCTACCACACGCTGCTGCCAGAGCAATGGCTGCAACAAGGACCCCCTGCCCGTTAAGCCCCAGCTTCCCTGCCCAGCCCTCCCCCCGCCAGAGCCAGCTGTGAGCACCTGTCACTGACCTGCGCTGTAACTGCAGCGTCTTCCTTGCGCTGAGCCTTGGGTTCTTCTCCCGTAAACTGCAGCGTCCAGGGACTTCCCTGGTGGTCCGCTGACTAAGCCTCCATACTCCCTGTGCAGAGGTTGGATCCCTGGTCAGGGAACTAGATTCCACATGCTCCAATTAAGATCCAACACAGCCAAATAAACATTTTTTTTTTTTAATGCAGTGCCGGTTAGCGACCGGTGTCCCCGTGCTGGATGTGAAGTTGGAAAGGACTTAATGTCCCCGTGCACCTTGCCCTCCGCCCTCCTCCCCAGCATTCAGGAGAAATCTGACAGAGAATGGCCTTCGGTGTCCTTCCTGCTCCACCTTCCTCAAGGAAACATGCACCCCGACTGAGGAAACGCTCTGTTTGGGTGAAGAAACCCACTGTGTCACCATGACTGGCCTCACACACCCTGGTGAGGGGCACCTGGATTTTGGGAGGAGGGCACAGGGTTCCCAGAGGGTCCCAGAACTGGAGCCTCATTATTCCAGATTCTTAGGGAGAAAGTGGCTCCAGAGAAGTAGAGGAAGGTGGCTGGGGAATGACCCCTGGATTAGGAGTGGGGAGGCATTGGAGATCCTGATTCTAGTCTGGAATCCCCTCCAGCAGGTGTCAAATTTGCTGCCCAGGGATGTGCTACAGAGAACACCTGCCACATCAAGCCTGGGACCCTGGTGCCCTCAGGCTCTCATTTGCTGACCATCAAGAAAATCAGCTGTCTTCCAAGCCCCCAGGCTTCTGGCAAAGCTGAGTGAAGAACTGAGGCCCGTGTGGTGTTTGGTCTCCATTCCTTCTCAGCTATAGCTTCCCGTGTGTCTATAAATTAAACGAATCAACAGAACAAGCCTGAGTCTTTGTGATGTGATGCATTTCAAGGAGATGGGATGCAAAAAGTAGGGGTCTCAACCCTGTCGAACCCCCTCTTTGGAATAAGAAGAGGGAAGATGCTACCTTTTGTTAAGGGATTCCTTCCTGCTGGGTCCCTGTGCTAAGTGTTTTCCATGAGAGAGCTCATTTCATAATCACAACTCTGTGAGGTTGAAAGTATTGTCCCCATTTTACAGAGGAACAAACTGAGGCATGGATTGTGCTGTCACTTGCATTTGGTCAAACAGTTGGGAGGGTCAGACTCCAGAGTGCATGATCACCTCTCCTGGTTAACCTCTTTTTGCCTCAGTTTCATGTTTGTAAGCGGTGGATATTAATATTTATAACCTCACAGAGCTATTTGAACGTTCAAATGAAAGGAAACTAAAAAGGGACTTAGTACAGTGCCTAGCACCTTAAAGGGGGCTCCCCTGGTTGCTCAGATGGGAAAGAATCTGCCTAATAATGCAGGAGAGACAGGTTCGATCCCTGGGTTGGGATGATCCCCTGGAGGAGGGCATGGCAGCCCTAGCATTCTTGCCTGGAGAATCCCATGGACAGACTGAGCAGAGGCACTAGCACCTTTAAGACAGTGTTGGTTCTGGAGACAATGTGTCTGGCCAAATAGCTACTGTCCTAATAGCTGCCACTTACTTACTTAATACCTGAGTAAGCATTAGTTGGCAGGTGCTAGACCTTGGCATCTATCAGGATAGACTGAATTATGCTAAGGTAACAAAGAAGTCCCTAAACTCAGTGGTTTAAAACAACAATGTTGTATTACTGACAAAGGTCTATATAGTCAAAGCTATGGTTTTTCCAGTAGCCATGTATGGATGTAAGAGTTGGACCACAAAGAGTGCTGAGCGCCAAAAAACTGATCCTTTTGGAGTGTGGTATTGGAAAAATCTCTTCAGAGTTTCTTGACTGCAAGGAGATCAGACCAGTCAATCCTAAAGGTAATCAACCCTGAATATTCATTGGAAGGACTGATGCTGAAGTTTCAATACACTGGTCACCTGATGTGAAAAACTGACTCACTAGAAAAGACCCTGATGCTGGGAAAGATTGAAGGCTCGATGAGAAAGGGACCACAGCGGATGAGATGGTTTGACAGCATCAGTGACGCAGTGGACATGAGTTGAGCAAGCTCCTGGAGATGGTGAAGGACAGGGATGTCTGGAGTGCTTCAGTCCACGATGATGCAAAGAGTTGGACACAACTGAGCGACTGAACAACATTAGTCAATTAACACTATGACAATGTTGTATAACAAACCATCCCCAAACTGAGATTTGTAACAAAATGCATTCTGCTTCCTCTGGTTTGTAAGTATCTGGGGTGGCTCTGTTTCAGGTTATGAACTGGTGGGTTTCGCTCCAGTTTGGAAGAGGGACTCTAGTTCTCCTCCAAGGGGTTTCAGTCTTCTGGGATCTGTGGCTCTGGCTAATATCTTTCTCATGCAGACGACAGGGGCAGAAAACCCAAGTGCACCAAAGGTCCCTGAGGAGGTTGGGGATGCTAACATTCCATGGAGTAAAGTAAATCATATGGTTTAAAGCTAACCTCAGTAGAGTAGGGAAGGATGCTTCCCCTTCCATGGCCCTAGCGAAGCCCAGGGGGAGAGGCGGAAGAAGAGCAGTCTGGCCCCCTTTGGCCCCACCCCGACCCCTGCCAGACAGGTTTCATAACCAACATGATCTCTTAGGGTCATGAACTGAAAATGATCCACTTTATCTTCACAACCACTCCTTGTGATAGGCACTATTATTCTCAACCCTGTTTTCAGAAGAACCTGAGGTTCACACTGGGTATCACCATGCAGCTAAAAAGTGACAGAGGTTAAGATTTTAATCACTGGGTCCTGTTGAGAGGGAGAAAGAGACCACATCTCAGAGAGAGGGGACACGCCTGTATCAGTTATCCATCCTTTGCTATATAACAAGCCCCTCCAAACATCACTTACTTAGAGTAATTGCCTATATAAACATATTTATATAGTTTTATTTACTTGGTTGTATTGGGTCTTAGTTGCAGTGCACAAGGCCTCCATTGACTCTTGCAGGGTCTTCATTGCAGAGCATGGACTCTGTAGCTGCAGCTCACAGGCTCAGTTGCTCTGTGCCATGCGGGATCTTAGTTCCCCCACTAGGGATTGAACTTGAATTCCCTGCATTGCAAGGCAGATTTTTTTCTTTTTTCTTTTTTAAAGAAAACTTATTTATTTGGTTTACATAAATTTATTTACTTTTTAAAGAAAATTTGTTTGGCTGTGTCAGGTCTTAGTTCTGGCATGTAGAGTCTTTAGTAATGGTATTTGAGACCTTTAGCTGTAGCATGTGAACTCTTAGTTGTGGTATGTAGGATCTAGTTCCTTGACCAGGGATCAAATCTGGGCCCCCTGCAATGGCAGCGCAGAGTCATGCAGGATCCCTTTTGTGGCACGTGGAAACTCTAGTTGCAGCTCCCAGGCTCAGATGATCAGTAGCATCTGGGAACTTAGTTACCCCCCAGGAATTGAACTTCAATCCTCTGCATTGCAACACAGATTCTTAACCACTGGACCACTAGAGAAGCCTCTAGAATAATTATCTTGTATTTACCTCATTCCATGGGTTGGCAATTTGGTCTAGGATCAGCTGGAGGATGGATCAGCTGCCAGTCAGCTAGGCAGCTCTCTTTCAGAGGGCCAAAACTAATTGGGGTGTCCTGGCTGACTGGGCCACATGTTATCTAATCACCCTGCTGGTTAGCCTGGACTTCCCCATGTGGTCATGGTGGCAGGGGTCCCCAGGGCAGCAAGAGAGATCATCCCAATCCATGAGCACTTGTCAAGCTTCTGCTTGCATCACATTTGCTGAGTCCAGTAGTCAAGCAGATCCAAAGACCAGGTCTAAAGTCAGAAGGGTCTATCCAAGGCCATGGCTGCAGAAATGCTGAACAGATGGGGGGCATTAATGGGCCACGCTAGTTCTAGAGCTAAGAAGTTTACTATCACAGCCCCCAAGGTTAAACAATTAGGCCAACCCCACCTCCTCCAGGGTGGCAAAACTCTTAAAGTCACTGGATTGCAGCCCAGGGAATTCTATCCTGCACACACCCCCACCATCCCTCCTCTCCAGGGGCCCAGGAGGCCTCACCATTGGACCCCTCCTCCATCAGACACAGAGGTCTAGCTTCCAGTTGACAGAATCCCAAGCATCTTCCCCCTCCTCTTAAACTGGCAATGAACACACACACAATGGAATTTCTACTTTTTTATTCACTCCTCCAAAAAGCACCACAAACAGGTCAACCCACCCTTGAGTCTCCCGGCTTCATGGTTCCTCATCTCAATGGACACAAGTCTATCATTATCCAGACAAGTAGGAAATTCATCTAAGTTGATGAGGCTCTGTTCCTCCTCTGCTTCTGGTGATGGCAACACCAAGATTCATCATAGATTTCCTAGAATTTCTGCCTTCCAGCCTGCAGGTGCCATGTAGGCTCACCCTGAAGGCAGCCAGTTGTCCCTCCACAAGGGAGTCTTCAGTCTTTTCTGTTTGGATGCGCCCAGAGACAATGCCTCGCTGGCAGCTTACTGCTTCCAGAGCCTAAAGTTCAGTCCTTTTAAAAGTCATGATTTAAAAGGCAACCACTCCAAAAGATAGTCGTTGACCCCCAAGGGTGCCAAAATACAACTACTTAAACACAATCAGCATACTCCATGAGGGACAGTGACATAAGAAAACAAAACTGGGTCTTGCTTTCTCAGAGTCAATCTCAGGCAGGAGTCCCCTTGGTGGGAGGGCAGAGAAGCATAGGGTAGAGATGTCAGATAGGGCCAAGTCAGAGATGGTGTCAGAGAGGTGGGCACCCTGAGCAAAGGCATGGGGATGAGACTAATGTTTGAGGGCTTCCAGGAGGGGCTGCAAGTCTATTACTGTACACGAGAGAGAACGGGGTACAAACGTGTCTACATGGAATGCTCTGGACAACCCTGCAGGTAGATTCCACTTGCTGACTCACTTGCAAAAGGCCACCCTTATAGTCAAAGGGCTGTCTGGCCCTAGTGCAATGCAGACAGAATTCCTGGTGATACTAAGGTTTTTTTTTTCCAGTGCTGTGGCTTCTCACCATGTTTGTGGTGCAATGAGGGAAAAGTTTACCTGCAACTTACTTCTCATTAATTTAGAAAATGCTTCTCATCTTCATTATTGGAAAACTATTCAACATCACTGGGACAGCGTGGGTATAGGAATTGACTTCTTCAAATGTGAGTTTCATGAAATCTAAATAGAGGTCGAGTAATTCTGATGAAAATTCATCATCTGAATTGAGATGCGCTACAGAAATACACACTAGATTTCAAAGACATAGTGTAAAAAAGTTCTTTCCTATATTGATTACATGTTGAAATAATATTTTGGATATATTGACATGAGACATTAGAATTGGTGTCATCTGTATCTGTTCCCTTTTCCTTTTTCAATGTGGCTACTAAAATATTTGAAGCTGTGTGGCTCATGAGCTTCCCAGGTGGCTTAGGGGCCAAGAACCTACCTGCCAATGCATGAGACACAGGTTCAATCCCTGGGTTGGGAAGATCCCCTGGAGAAGGAAATGGAGACCCACTCCAGTATTCTTGTCTGGAAAATTCCATGGACAGAGGGGCCTGGTTGGCCACAGTACCTGGGGTTGCAGAGTCAGACACAAATGAGTGACGAAACATGTGGCTAATGTTCTGTTTCTACTGGACTGGCTGTTCTGTGTGTTCTTGTTTCTGCCTGTGGCAGGCAGGCTTGATGCAGAGGCTTGAACCACAGTTGAGGTGGGGAGACAGTGTTGTGCTGGCTATCACAGAGATGGATGAGGAACGTTTTCCTAAGGCCAAAAGAGCTTTGAGGACAATGCCTGGAGCCACTGAGTATAGTGCGAAGTGCTTTCCCCTATCTGGGCTATCTTAACTTCGATGGGACAGATTGTGCCAGTGGTGGGAATTCTAGTTAGACCTGGGGGTACCACCCCTTAGCAACCTGCCCCTCAGACTGCTTGTCTTCAGCTGTCAAAGGAAATAGGGTCTCCAAAGTGTTTATGCTCGTTCTCCGGCCCTTTCACTTCACGGGTGGGAACACAAGGCACCGGCTCAGGTCACCCAGAGTGACATGGCAAAGCCATGCTGGCTGCCCCGGCCCGCTGACCCCCGACAGGTGTCTCCTCTCCTAGGAGAGGCTTGTTTCTCCTCCATCTCCCACCTTTTCCCTGTTTCGGGGCAAGAGGCTGACAACCTAAATTCCAGCCCTAGTTCTGCCACTGATTAATGAATTAAATATTTACTAAGCACCTTCTGTATGTCAGGCACTATTTGAAGGGCTGAGGGTACCGCACGGGGATAACAGCCAATACACAGGTATATAAATAATTTTCTAAAATTATAATTGCTGCAAGGAAAAGAAAAAAAAAAAACTCAGTGGAGATGAATAATAAGGGTTGGGTGTGAGCTACTTCAGTTATAATGGTCAGGAACGGTCCCTCTTGAGGGGACATTTGTGCTGAGATCTGATTGGCAAGTAGATCTGGGAGCAGAGCATTCTGGGCAGAAATAACGGAAACTATAAAGGTCCTGAGGCATGACCCCAGGTGGCCCACTCAAGCATCAGAAGGAAGATGAGGATGAGAGGGGGCAGGAAATAAAAAGAGGCAGGGAGGAACCTTGCCGTGTGCTGTTGGGCCTAGAGCCTGCCCTCTCTGTGCTTTGCTTTCCCCATCTAACAACAGAGATTCTGCTGGACGGTTTCTCAGCTGCGCCCCCCACCCAACCACCACCCCGCCCCATTCTCTCTCTTTTTGGCATTAAAGAGTTCTGTGACTTGTCGCTTCTCCTCTACTGGTAGCTGGCAGCCTAGAACATCCTAGGCACTGTGGTTTCTGCCTTTGCCTCCCTGTGACACATTCCCATGGGCTGGAACACCTGCCCGGCTGTTCTGTGGGCCCCTGGCTCACTGAGGCCTTCTCTGTGTCTCTCTTGGGGACACCTGAGGTAGCCACACCGAAGTGTGTGGATTAGTCCAGCAGTACGGCTGTGTTTCCCAAAAGGCGGGTATACAAAATAGCAAGGCCAGAAACGGTTCAGGCTTAATGACAGAAGAAACCAAGACCCAAGAACGATAGAAACCCCTAAGGGAGAGCAGGATAGAGTCCCCAGAGAGCCCCATAATTGCCCAGCACCTGAAAATGGGGTCAGTCACATCCCCTTCCAGTCAAACTCAGAGGAGGGGAGCCACCAGGATCCAAATCCATTAGGGATTCTGGGGAGTTCCCTCTGACGGATGGGTTCCCGCCCTTCCAGTCAGAAAGCCTCATTCCTGGTCTCTGGCTACTCCCCAGCCCAATCATGCCCAGAACACTCTTGCTTCCTCTCGTGTTTTGTGGTACCATCCTCCCCACAACAGTGGGGAAAGAAACCTGTGCCCCCAATCTTCTGGAGGGGCAAATATTACACCCCTCCATTTCCCAAGACCACTGGGTCTTCAGCTCTATCACACAGCACCGGATTCCCTCCTCTACATGGATACCTTTCACCACCCATGAATTAGAAAGCAAAGACCTCAGCTCTCTGGGGAGCCAGGCATTCTGAGAGTCCAGAGAACCGTCCTTCCCCCACCCCCGGAAACCTATATCTTATATACCTTTGTGGCTCAGAAGCCCAAGGATTTCAGCTCCCTGGGGAACCCGGACCACCCCCTCCTCCATGTCAGAATCCCTAGTGTGAAGGAGACCGCCTTCATCAGCAATCAGGGCGTCCACCTCCCCTCCTCCGCAGGGGGATTAGACACCTATTAGATCTAGTTTCTATTCTTGAGAGACCAAGATAGCCCCCTTCCAGGAGTCCAAACCCTCATCTCCTTTGAGGAGTTCCGTAGTCTGATGGTCCCCAGAGAAATCAGGAGTCCCGTCCCCAGAACTCTATTTCCCCTCAGGACCCAGCAATCCTGGTGACCAGACGTCACCCATTCCAACCCCTAGTCAGAGCCCTTATTCCCTTCAAGCACCCAGGATTCTGACTGGCGGATCCCTCGCTCTGCGATCTCTCAGGCCCAGACATCCCATGCTAGAGTCTGGACCCCGTGCCCTCTCCCTCTCACCGGGTCTTGAGTCCTCCGGCCCTGGCAGAGCCAGGCAGCTGGGGCCCAGGGTACACCCGGAAGCCCCCGCCCTCAGCCCAGCTCTCACTGCGCAGGCACCTGCGGCGCCAGCACTGCCTCTGCGTCCGCGCGCATCTCGTCCAGCGCCTGCAGCAGGACGCCGTGCGCCGCGCGGTAGCCCAGGCCCCCGGTGGCCGCAGCGCCGCCCGCCGGCCACAGGAAAGAGAGCGCGCCCAGCGCCGCGCCCCCCGGCGGTGCCCTCGCCTGCCCACGAGCCCAGCCTCGCTTCCACTTCAGCTCGCGTCACCGGGCCCGGGAAGCGCGTCCGCTTGGCCAACTCCCCCGGGAGCCAGGCCCAGCGCGCGCTCGCGTCGGGCCAGCGCCACGGGTTCGAGCCCCAGCGCCCGCCGCCACTCTGCTAGCTGACCCCGCAGGAGCGCCACGTCGCACGCCCAGCCCAGCCCTGGGACTGGGGCCGCCGCCGCTGCCAGGCTAGCCAGCAGGGCCGGCCGCCACGCCCCGGCCCGCAGCGCAGCAGCCTTGGTCCGGGCCGCGCGGGGAGATGCGGGCGGCAGCGCGAGCAGCAGCGCCCCCGCCTGGGCCGCGGGGAGCGCGCGCCGCAGCCACTCGCACAGCCCCGGGAGCCCGCCCGGCCGCAGCGGGAACACGGGCGGCGGCGCCTCTTCTAGCACCTCCCACGTTTCGTCTTCGGGGCTCAGGGCAGCCGTGCGCTCCGAGTCCCCGCTGCCGGATTTCTTCGCGCTGACGCCCACTGGCTGCAAACTCTCCGTGCCTGCTTCCTCTGAACCTTCCCCACTGCCTCCCTTTTGCAATCCGGGGCCGCGGTTCTCCTTTCCATCACTGCGGGCATTCTCAAACCCCTCTCCGTCTGCGTTCTCCAAGCTCTCGCTGCCAGACTTCTCTGCCTTTTCCTCTTCTTCCAGAGACTCTGGGTCCTCGCCCTCGCCGTCTGTTCGCACACAGACCAATGGTGTATCCGGTAGCACCAAGGGCCGGACCTGGGCCCAGTCCTTCTCAGTGGGTGCCCCAGGGGTGACGAGGATGAGAGCGTCGTAGTGGGTGGTCGGGTACGGGGCGACGGTGGTGTCCGCGGAGCTCAGAGGCACGCTCCAGAGCACCACGTTGGGGCGCTCTGGGGTCGGGTAGGGCGTGGGCCCCGCAGGCGCTGCAGCAGGCACTGCACCCGGATCTTCAGGATCTAACCCAAGGAGCACGTCCAACACAAGGCCCACGTCAGCCCTACCGGCCACGGCCAGGTCCAGGCGTGCACTGCCCAGTCGCTCCAGGCCGGCCCGAACCCACGACAGGGCCGCCTCCAGGCCCCCAGTCTCAAAGGCCTCCCGCACAGCCTCTAACTCGGCAGCGCCCAACACCTCGAAGCCATCCTGAGCTGGTGGAAGGAGCCTGCGGGGACAGGGAGGGATAGGGTCAAGGGCAGAAGAGGGGCTCAAGGCTGGAGAGCTAGCCTAGGGGGTAAGACCAGGCTAAAATGACAAGGTGGAGTTTGAAGCAAGAAAGGGAGGGGTTGGGATTAACTTTCCTAGGAAGGAAAGTAAAGTGGCTAAATCGTGTCCGACTCTTTTCGATTCCATGGACTGTAGCCTACCAGGCTCCTTCATCCATGGAATTTTCCAGGCAAGAATACTGGAGTGGGTTGCCATTTCCTTCTCCAAGGGATTTTCCAACCCAGGGACCGAACCCAGGTCTCCATCATTGCCTAAAGTAAGGGAGGGACTGCTGGGTTGAAATCTGGCTTCCAACAGAGCTGAAAATGGGGAACCGGCTAAGTCTGCCCATGGGTTACACTCTTTGGGAGCTGGGCTTTCCAAAGGACCTGCAGGATTAAGAAAAGGCCATGCGGGGTGGGGCAAAACTCACAGAGAGTGAGCCTTAGGGCAAAAGAATCCTGAATGGATTGAGGGACTAAATGAAAATCATTTAAATGCTCTAGGTGGGCAAGGTCACCAAGGGCACTCTTTCTTGAGCAGAGGCTTGGCAGGAGTGTAAAGTCCAATGAGGGGAGAAGCCTCATTTAATAGTGGGGCCTTAGCAAGGGCGTGGGGCTAAGGAAAAAGAAGGGTGGTGGGCTTGGAGCTGCTGCCCCTCCCCGAGGCTCTTTCAACCTCTACAAAAGGAGACCAGGCCGCTTAGGGTGGGGCGGGGGAAGAAAAGACAGGAGATAGCCAGCAGGTGGGTACAGAAAGAAGAGGGAGGGGATTAGAGAAACGAAATGGGGGAGGGCCCCTAAACGACAAAGCTCACTGAGGGTGTGGCTTTCTGGAGACTGAGATCCCTTGAGAACCAAGCAGATGGTGAGGAGGAAAGTGAAGACTGGAGAGTTGAGTCTTCGGGTACAAATTGCATGGGGATCACCAGTTTGGATGCAGTCCTCCTTCACCCTTGGCTTGGGGGCAGTGTTTGGGCTTTAGGTCCGGGCCCCTCCTAGAATTCTGGCAGGGTAGCGGGACTTTTGACCTCAGAGTGCTAGCAGGAGCAGGCTGGATGACAGGTTGGGACTTCCAGCTGATCCTTGGATGGGGGCTAGATGACAAAAGCACAGAGCGCTAGCTTGAGGGGGGCCTTGTGGAGCTCATGACCTGCACTCAAGGGCAGGATCTGGAGCAGGGCTTTCAGCAGATATCTCATTAAGGTTGGTCCCAAACTGCTGCGGGCTGACTTCAAAGAACAACACCTTAGGGTGGAGGTATAGAATAAATAAAGCTCCAGGCCTCTTCCACCCACCCATAAGCTCTGCGCTTACCTCTGCAGCGCCTCGGCCTGGCTCCGCAGCGCCGCTCGCAGGCGCTCCAGCTCCTCGCAGCCGTCGGTGCTGAGGCAGTCGGTCCGTGGCATGAAGAGAGCCGCGGAGCCCAACCCGGCGCTGTCCAGCAGGGCCGCGGTCTGATCCCGGGCCTGGGCTTCATTCTGTGACTCCTCGGGTCGGAGATTCCGCACAGCCAGCAGCGGGGTCCCTCGGGCCAGGGCGGCCCGTGCTGCCTCCCCCAGCGCCGGGGCCAAGGGCTCCTCATTGCCCTCTGGGCCTGGCAGCACCAGTACCAGCACGTTGGCCTCCGCCGCCCAGGGACCCGGCTCTGCGGGTGGGCAGCTCAGTTCGCCCAGGAAAAGGCCTGGGCCTGCAGCTCGCAGGCTGGGGAGCCCGGAATCCGGCCGGCCGTCGGGGATCTCGACCGTCTCCACATCTCTGTCGCACAGCGCTGCAATCAGCGCAGATTTTCCGGAGCCCGGAGGCCCCAGGAATAAGACGGTCACGTCACCTCGCGGCGGAGGCATAGCTGGGAAGCAAGGAGAGAGAGAGGAAGACCTAGGTCACGGAGCACCCAACCTTATTCTTTTCTAGCTTCCCTACTCCAGTCTCACATTTCAGCTGATTATTCCGTCCCTTTCTTTCGTTCTCGGGTACCACTCCCAGGCAGCCAGAAATCTGGCACCCAGTCTCTATTCCCCAGGGACCCGGGAGTCCCGTCCGCCGTCCTTCTGGATGGCTTTCCTTTTCCGCTTCAAAAACTCAGAAGTTGGTCTCTAGCTCCCAACCCGCTCTGGGATACAGATGTTTTTAACCCCTCACTCCTCCCTTCCAAATCACCAACCGAGCAAACAGCCAGCACAAGGGACGGCGCAGTTGGTAGCAGCTGGTTTGCCCCTGAGAAGCCCCCGCTCTGGGGTCCGGGGACGGAGGCCTAAGAGGCTAGAGCGCCGGGATTCGGGGACGTCCAGACGCTTTCCAGGGGTTCTAACCTGACGTCATTCCCTTTAGGAGGAGGTGTGTCTTGAAAGCCTGACCTCTGGGAGACGGCCCTGTGCGGCACCTGCGCAGAACGACCGATGGGCGCTCCCCGTCTCTCAGCGGTCGCAGGTCCTAGAACAATGAGGGAGCCAAAGCGCGTGCGCGCCAGGAGCGCCTAACACGCTTGCGCGGTCTGTCAGGCGAGCGTTGCTTGCAACGTCATCATTACGCACCCCAGTGCAGAGAAGGACCCCTCGCGTTATTTTGAGGACCGAATTGGTGAGACTGCATCATTGCAGTCCGATGGCAGTCCAAGATCCGGGCTTCGAAAGGCTCATCAGGCGAAAGGCCGTGGAAAGCCTCGGGACTTTTGAGACTCGGTGGGCCCTACCCCGTTTCCCTTCGGGTGACGGCGCTGTGACGAGCAACTGACAGGCGCAACGAAAGGCAGCCCCTCTGCTGTCTTGGAGAAAAGCAGAGACCTGGGTTACTGGCCTCGGGAGGGAGCCGCGGGCAGTGCTTGGGGGCAGCGGGTCACAACGGCTGAAAGCGCGCGTGGGAAGCAGGGTCTCAGGATGGAATGAGTTTCGGGATGTCAGAGAAAGATGTCTCCTGGGAGGAGGCGGGCTAAAGAGTGGGTACCACTACCTGCCTCAAGACAGGTGGGAGAGAAGGGGATGAGGCTGGTGTCCAAAGATCAGGGGGTCCCTGGCTCTGTGTTCAAGGAGTTAGTTTGATGTGGCAGGCATAGGTCAGAGGTCTCATGCAAGTGAGAAGGCGCTAAGAGAAGTCACAAAGCTGAGGAGTTGAATCTTTTGGAAGGTTGAAATCTTTAGTGAGAGCTGTCAGGTTAGAATTCAAAGAGATGTTACCTCATGGAAGTCAAAGACTGGCAAAGTCAGCCTGTCAAAGATCACAGGATTAGCGGGCCCTCTAAATTTGACTATAGATAAGCGACTTCAGTTGATTTACTATTCTGCCATGCGTGCTCCTCTCTTGACCAGAGGGGTCCCAGTCACCATGGAGGACCGGCACTCCAAACAGACCATGATGCAGCAGGATTCGTCCAAGGAGAGAAGTTCCCGAAGTCCGGGAGGTGACATCTGTGAGTACTGCTGACCAGAGGAGGGGGGTTGCAGGAGCTGCGATGCTAAAAGTATTTCTGTAGCATCTCAGTGTTCAAAGCATTGTGGGGACTTGCTCGTTAGGAAGGAGCTGTTAATGGTCCCTGATCTGCCCTCTCAGGATCCCGACCCTTGTCACCTGCTCTGTCCACATAAATATGAAAGGGATGCACTTCAGAGATAAAGAGTGGCATCCAGAGAGGCTTGGGGTGGGAGGAATGACTGGGAAGAGCAATGAGCCCCAGTCCCAACCCTGCCCCAGACTTTCCGTGTGCCTTGGACCTCAGTTTCCCTGTCTGTCAAAAGGAGTGGCCACTCCTCACCTCACAGGGCTGGCTGGTATGAGGATTAATGGCAGAAAAGGGGAAAGCTTAATATTAATGAAGATAGCCAATTTGACAGAACAGCAACAGCTTCTACTGAATGCTTATTGTGTTAGGTGCATTCTAAGATTTTAACACTTGTTGTCTCAGTCCGTCCTCCTAACAGACTCTATGAAATTGATAATTATCACTTTCATATGAAGTGAGGGAACTGAGGCAAAGAGAGGTTAAGTGTAACAGTGAAAGCCAACGTCAGCACTCTCTAGCTGGAGACCACCAGGAACACACGTGGAGTCAAGCAAATCGGGCTTATTGCTCATTGTGCTGAGGAAGCACACACACTGTGGGGCATCTCATAAGAAAGGACTTATTATAGGATCTGGGCTTGTGGTAGGTGCATTGGGGAAGGTTCAAGAAAGGGGTTTTGCTCTGGATAGAGGCTGCCAGGAAGCAGGGTTTCTTAGATGGCTGGCTCACTTAATAAGTCTGACCTAGGAGGAGGGAGGAACAAGGGAACGCTCTAGCTCTGACTGGCCGAGCAGCAGCAGGCACTCACGTAAGCCAGGACAAGGGGCTGTCTGGCCATTTCTCGTGGCCCAGACAATGTTCACGTTTTGTCTGTGTTCAGAACGGCACCGTGGCGTGGTCTTGATTGGCCCCAGTCACAGCATGGCCTTGTTTGACAGTGTTCTGTGGAATTGTTTATGCTCACCAGGAGAATGCCAAGGCCTAGCTGTGCCAGGCCAGCCCCTGGCTGTGGGGTTTCTTCTTTCTCAACAATAATGATTGCAAACCATTGCGCAGCACCATTCTAAATACTATTTATAAGTTCATTCATTTATTCCTTCCAACAACCCTATGAGGTGGATACTAATATAGTGATTACCCCATTTTCCAGATGAAAACACTTTTTACTTGCCAGGGGAGTCGGTTCCAGGCAGTCTGGCTCCAGAGGCTGTGCCTTAATCATACAGCTGTCAGAAGGGCAGACTGCCTGGGTTCCAGCCCTGACTCCACCATTTCACTTCCCAGCCTCATGACAGTCAGCAAGTTGCCTAACCTTTTGCAGCCCCGGTCTGCTCATTCACAAAACAGGTCCAGTAAGGCTGCCGTCCAGGCCTGGCATAGCACCTGGCACAGAGCGAGTCCAGTCCTGCATGCTGGTTGTCGGCATGATTCTGGGGCTAGGAGAGGCCCTTGCCACACCTGCTAGCCTCTCCCAACCTCTCCCCCACGTCCTCAGGCCACCTGGGGGCCCTGCAGTGCACCCGCTGCCTCATCACCTTCGCTGATTCCAAGTTCCAGGAGCGCCACATGAAGAGGGAGCACCCAGCGGACTTCGTGGCCCAGAAGCTGCAGGGGGTCCTCTTCATCTGCTTCACCTGCGCCCGATCCTTCCCCTCCTCCAAGGCCCTGATCACCCACCAGCGCGGCCACGGTCCAGTGGCCAGGCCCTCCCAGCCGGCTGCACCCATCACCACACCGCCCACCTTCCCCTGTCCCGACTGTGGCAAGACCTTCGGGCAGGCTGCTTCTCTGAGGCGGCATCGCCAGGCACACGAGGCCCGCACCCTTACTGGCCCCTTTGCCTGCACCGAGTGTGGTCAGGACTTTGCCCAGGAAGCAGGGCTGCACCAACACTACATCCGGCATGCGCGGGGGGAGCTCTGAGAGTAGCTTACGCCCACCTCAGGGCCATGGGAGCTCTGTGGCTGGTGGGATGCACATCTGATAGGAGATGGGAGCCTTGGATTTTCCTCCCTGGAAAGGCAAAGGACTCCTGATAAACAGGACCCAGAAGATGCTCATTTGGAGCTTCAGTCTCTGGAGGACACAAAAGCCTTCAGGGAAACCAGTCAAATCAGACAATAATGAGATCTATTGTTTTAAAAAGAAATTAACAAGAAAGAGGGAAAACTGTTATTTGTATCTCCCTCAACCCCAATTAAATAGTTTGAAATTGCAACTAGCTGCAGATTGTGTAACCACCTTTAATTCATCCCAGATGGATGCTGTGGGGCTGTAGGAGCCGAGTGACTGGATTTGGGCCTGATTGAGGGCAGGGAAAGTGAGGCATTGCCCACCTGTAACGCCACCACAGCACAGGTCCCACACATGGAGTGACTTGGGCCTTTGGGGATGGGACGGCAAAGTCAGAGTCTACTGAGTCATGTGGGGGTTGCAGTCTGAGCTAGTGTCTCTTCTCACCCCCCTGCCAGTCTTTCCCACTCAAGGAGGGGCCACGGCATTGGACAGCTCTGCCCCCTTCTCCCCAGATGCTGCTGTTGCTGCTAAGTCACTTCAGTCGTGTCCAACTCTGCGACCCCATAGATGGCAGCCCACCAGGCGCCTGCGTCCCTGGGATTCTCCAGGCAAGAACATTGGAGTGGGTTGCCATTTCCTTCTCCAGTGCATGAAAGTGAAAAGTGAAAATGAAGTCGCTCAGTCGTGTCCAACTCTTAGCGACCCCATGGACTGCAGCCTGCCAGGCTCCTCCACCCATGGGATTTTCCAGGCGAGAGTACTGGAGTGGGGTGCCATTGCCTTCTCCGGATGACTTACTGTTTAAATAATTTTATGTACCATTCTGGTCATGGATTATTTTCTATATGTGTAGGTGACATGGCATGAATAAACTAACAGAAATAGTATCTAAAAACAAAAGATCCGTGGGACTTCCCTGGCGGCCCAGTGGTTAAGACTCTGCACTTTCAATGCAGGGGACGTGGGTTTTCAATCCCTGGTTGGGGAACCGAGATCCCTCATGGCTCACAATGTAGTCAAAAGATTAAAAAACAAAAGGTCCACATTAAACTGTCTAAGCACAGAACTCTGGCTTTCGAGCAGGAATTCCCAGAGAACAGAAGAGCACAGGGGCGTGGGGTGCTCAGGGCAGAGCTGGCCCTGTAGGGGAACTGGTTTGGAGTCAAACAGAGATACCTTCTGTTTCCTGGTTGTATTTGGCCAGCACTGGGAGATATTCCATTAAGATCCTATTTTCAGCTCTGAAAAGGTCCCATTCTGGGCTGAGTTCCACTGGGCCAGTGTTACTCCCTCACATTACCTGCTCTGCCCCAGAAACAATGGTCAATGCTTTGCACAAAATAATCACAGGCTCTGAACTGAGGGATATTTTGAAAGCCCCAGAGGCTGAGCCATCTCCCAGTTTTTAGCTAGGCACATGCTGGCTACAAAGACAGCATCTCCCACATTTCCTTGCAGCTGGATGTGGCCATATGATACAGTTCTGACTCAATTCCTGGGTAGTCTTCAAGCTTCAGAAAGGAATCTACTTTTCCTCCACCTTCCCACCTGGAATGTGGACATGGTCTCCAGCCATCTTGGACCAGGAGAGGGGACCCCATGGTGGCAGAGCAAGAAGACAGTAAGAGGCAGGTTCTCCTGTTATTACTGCTCCCCACCCCCGCCCCCCAGTCTGTCCCCCCATTGTATATGGAAATCAGCTTACATCACTCATTAAAAACCCTCCAACGGGGGACTTCCCTGGTGGTCCAGTGGCTAAGACTATGCTCCCAATGCAGGGAGCCTGGGTTTGATCCCTGAATGTGGAACTAGATCCCACATGCTGCAGCTAAGACCCAGCACAGCCAAATAAATAAATATTAAAAAAAAAAAAAAAAAAAGACTCGGAAGTGCAGACCTGGGGCAAAGTGCCTGCATGCTCAGGTCTAAGAGTAGTAGTTTGGGAGGGGAAAAAAAAAAAGACTCACCCTCCAATGGCATCCTGTAAGTAACATTGAAAGACCTTAACCAGTACCACAAAACCCAACAGTGCCAAGGCCCCAGCCCCCAAAGCAGTCTCAGCTCCAGGGATGGAGCTGTCGTCTTCCCTACACTCCAGCCACACTGGCCAGGCTGACATCTGCCTCGGAGCCTCTGCACTCTCTGCTTCGTCTTACCCAGAACTTTGCCAGGCTGCCTCCTTGTTACTCAGGTCTCAATGCCTGCCACCTCAGAGGTCCTCCTTGGCTACAACAGCACCTCCAACCCTTGCCCTGATTCAGTTTCTTCGCAGCACGGTTCACCGCTTGGAACTGTAACTCCTGTGTTTATATCATCACCTGTGTCCTTCCTCTGGAATCCGAGCTCCTGAGGGTGAGTGTTGCGTCTTCCTCGCGGCTTCATCCTCAGCACCTAGGACAGCGCTTAACCACGGCAGCTCAAAAAAGAATTCCTTGACTGCCTACTGGCTTACTTCGCTCTCAGCCTCAGCCCACCCTTCCATGCTGTTCTGTCAGCCTGAGCTCTTGGCAGCTGTACTTCCCAGACTCCCTGGAGAGCTGGCTTCCTTAACTTCATCCCATAAGACCTAAGGGCAGAAAGAAGGTCAAAGAGGGAAGAAGGGGTCCTGCTGGAGCCCCTCCAGCAGCAGTTCAAGCTCCAGTGTCTCCTCACACACTCAGCCAGAGCGCTGTGCCCCACTTAGGGTTTAAGCAGGAGCTATGGGGTCATTGATCCCTGCACCAGCCACACATGTGGCTCCCATTGGCCATTGTATTTCTCTTTCTGCATCGCAGTCCTAGAGGTGGGAGCTTCCTGCAGACACTAATTTCTCAGTTACCATACTTCGAGCCTAAGTTTGTGCTCTTAGCTTTCCAGTACCTGTGTGACCATCTCCCAGTACAGAATCCTCCGGAATTCCTCACTTGGCCTCTATTTCCTCTAGGCTCTGAAGAACTGAAGGACTCCACTGGCAGCAGACCAGTTCCCCTGATTCCCAATCTCTCACGATCCTTAGGAACTTTTGCTGACGAAGGGGTAATTCTCTACTTCTGTGTTTAGAAAGCCCCGTCTTAAGGCAGAATAGGGCTTAGGCATGCTGCCCCAGGAAATAAAATCCATCTGTTGTTTTAATGAGCTCTGAGTTTCTACTGAGTTGGCCAAAAAGGTCATTAGGATTTTTCCATAACATCTTGGCTCAGCTACTGAGCTTCTGAGGTGGTTCTGTGGTGGTGGTTTAGTTGCTAAGTTGTGTCCGACTCTTTGCGGACCCCACAGGCTCCTCTGTCCATGAGATTCTCCAGGCAAGAATACTGGAGTGGGTTGCCATCTCCTTCTCCAGAGGATCTTCCTGATCCAGGGATCGAACTCTTGTCTCCTGCACAGCAAGCAGATTCTTTAACACTGAGCCACCAGGGAAGCCCTCGTAACAGCTTATGGAAAAATCTGAATGAACTCTTTGGCCAACCCAATGCTTTGATGATTCTGAGACTCACTGATGTTAAGCTAGAGTGGTTATGAAAGTCTCAAAGAGTGGATAAATGTCAGATTCGGAGCTTCCAGGATAACAGTATAGGGTTTTGAAAGATGCTTTGGTCATAATCCTGTAACAGACATCAAAATATAAATTATCTTTTGGGGCCAAGCAGGTACCACAAATTGGTGACACAAGCAGGCTATGAGGGGTCCAGATGCCAGATGGTGGGGTCTGCACATGCAGGAGGGAATGCCCCGTTAATAGGAGGTGACCCCCACTCAGCTCTAGCAAACTGTCACCCTATGGGATTGTGAGTGCAGCCATCAATCTCACAGGGATGCTGGAAACTTTTTCTGTTCCAGATCTGCCCAGTTTTTCAGTGTTGTTGACCAACATGATTTTAAAAACCTCAATAACTCTGGAGACCAAATGCACTCCTGCAAGTCAGATGATGGCTGTAGACAGCCATTTCTGGTGTGTGGCTTAGTGGCTAAGAATGTGTGCCCTGCAGCCAGTTGTCTGGATTCAAACCCAGCTTCTGCTGCTTTCTAGCTATGTGACCTCTAGAAGATTACTCAACCTCTCTGTGCCCCAGCTGCGAAATGTCATGATCATGGCCCCTGTAGTTCTATGGATTACGAAGACAGACATGGAGAGAAAGTCAAAGCTGGTATTACGCCCTATGTGACGTGGCCCTCCGCCCCTACGCTCCCACCAGTGTCCCCACTGCCTTCCTCAGCAACAGCCTCTCGCCCCAGGTGCCCTGCCATGAGCATCCCAAGCAGGGCCTTTGCATCTGCTGTCCCCACAGCCACATGGCCCGCTCCTCCCCATCTAGGTCTCCTCTGATGTCACCTTCTCAGTGAAGCCTTCCCTGACTACCTCATTTGAAACTGCTTCACACACACAAAAGCCTCCCATTCCTCCTCTTTTCCTCCACCGCACTTATAACCTGCTAACATTCTATACCTTTTTTTGTTGTTGTTTGTTTTGGCCATACTCAGTCTTAGTTGTGGCTTTCGGGTTCTTTCAGTTGCAGCATGTAGGATCTGGTCCCCTGACCAGGGATTCAACCTGGGCCCCCTGTGTTGAGAGTGCAGTCTTAGCCACTCGACCATCAGGGAAATGCCCATTCTATACATTTGGCTTAAATATTCAAGTATCTGTTTTCACTGTTATAACCACGACGAAGGCAGAAATTTTTATTCATTGTGTTTACCACTCTGTTCCCCGCTCCCCAAATAGTACCTGTATCACATGCTCACTACATCAGTGTTGAATGAATGGGAATAAATAACGGTCCTCACCTCATAAAGGGTCCGATGTGATCATCCCTATAGAGCGCTTAGCCCAGAGTCTGGTCAGCCGTGAGCCATTATGGTAATTCAGATTCTATTCTTGAGGGTTCTTAGTTGCCAAGCTTCTGTGAGTTAACACATGTAAAGCGCCTTAGAACAGAGCTTGGCACACAGTAAATGGTAGCTATTATTATAATTAAGCTTCTATTTTCAAAGAAGCTTTGATGCCAAGCTTCTGGGAATTAGTATTTCCCGTATCAGAGCGAGAGCTGGGTTTCCACACGGCTGTCACGAGCAGGCCCTCTCCTCCCAACTCTGACCTCATCCCTCCAGCCACTCTGGCCTCCTTGATGCCCCCACGCCCTCACCTAGACAGCTCCTCCCACCCCAGTGCCAGGCTCCCTCCCTCCCCTTCTCTGGTCTCTCTTCACCACAGGGAGGTGACATCACTATTTAAAACTGCACCCTCTTTCAGAACTGTTCTCTTCTCTGCTCTAGTCTCCTCCACAGTGCTTAGCACCATCAAGCATGTTACGCCTTTCTCGTCTATTTCTTGTTCACTGTCTGTCCCCACCAGGGGCCCCTTCTCACTTCCAGGTAAGCTCCACGAACACAAGGATTTTATCTTATTCACTGGTGTGTTCTCAATGCTTAGCACACAGCTAAGGATTGAAAAGATATTTGTTAAGTGAGCTCACAGTCCCTACCTTGCAGAGTTATTCTAAGGGCCTGATGATCTCATGCAAATAAAATGCAGCACTGTTAAGTGTTGGGAAAACGGCAGCTGTAATTATAATTAAGGTTCTATTTTTGTGTGTTCCTAGATGCACAACTTTTCTGAGTCAATACACTGAATACATAAAGCTCTTGGACAGGCGTTTGGCACTCAGGAAGCGCTCAGGAAGCAGAACTATGATTATAATTAAAGTCCTCTTTGTGAAGGTTCTTGGATGAAGTGGTAGAGCGTGCTCGCCGTCTTCCACAAACGTTTTCTGCTTTCTGGGCACTTGGCGAGACCGCCTTTCCCACACTCCCTTGCAGCAAGCTGCAGTCATGTGATTCATCTCTCAGCCACAGAACACTAAGTGGCGGCGGTATGCGCCCCTTCCAGGCTGGGGCTTCTCCACAAGCCATGTGAGCCTCTCTTCCACCCACAGAGCCCCAGCCAGGACACCCAGCCATGACCATGCGAATGACAAAAGGACGGCCTGGGCCTCCCCACATCACCACATGCAGGTTACTCGCCACCCCTGGACTACCATGTGAGTGAGAGACAAAATCCTCTTGTGTCTGAGCCTGCACATCATAGGGTCTATGATTCAATACACGGAAACCACTTAGTAACTATGCACTTAGTAAACATTAATTATCGTGGTAACAATGATCCTAAGGTTTCCCCAAGAAGGAGCCTGGGGATGATGAGGTAAATGCCCAGGTGCATGCCTCACACACTCGTGCTTACACACACACACACAGGCGCATGCCTCACACACTTGCGCTTACACACACACACACCCCCCAAAGGCACACTGGACCGACACACAGAATTTGGCTTTTATTCTGGCCTTCACATGTCTACTGCTAAGACGACACAGATTGGAGGGACCCCATCCCCTTGACCACCCCAGTGTCCTCAGCCCCCTCCTCCCACCCGCCCCGCCCCGCCCCGCCCCGCCCCTCTACCAGGCGCCCGGTGGGGCTCTGCCTACACCTCCCCGCGGGCGTGCAGCATGAAGTGCCCGTGCAGCTCGCCGAGGCTGTCGAAGGAATCCTCGCACTCGGTGCAGTGGTAGGTGCCCTCCTCCTCCTCTTCCTCGTCCTCCTCGTCCCTCCCGGTGGGTCGGCCCTCCCCAGCCCGAGGCGCGCCCCCCTCTTCCTCCCCGAGGGCCCGGGTTTCAGGGGCTGGTGCTTCCTGGGGGGCTACCGCAGGGCAGCAGAGCCGGCAAGGTGGGGTGCCCGGAGGGGCCTCCCCGAGGGGTGAGCGGCCACAGAGCTGGCAGGGCTGGGCTGGGGGGCCGGGAGGTTGGGCCGCACGGGGGGCCCGGCGGGACGGGCCGCCACGGCCCCCGCCCAGGCGCTGCTTCACCTTGTAGCCGGGGTCATATTCGGGATCGTCAGTGGTCTCCTCCTCCTCCTCTTCTTCCTCATCTTCCTCTTCGGAGTCTGGCTCTGAGAGAGTGTACTCGGAGTCAGAGGAATGCTCGGGGCCTGCAGGGGGTGGTGGGTAAGGAGACAGTGCGTCACAGGACAGAGGGCTGTGCCTGGCCGTCCCCTCCAGGAGACCCATGCAGACTCACTGCAGTACTGGGCCCAACCCTGCTCTCCTCACTGACGAACCCCTGTCGCACAGAACAGCCCGGCAGGCAGGAGGTGCTAGGAATCTGTGCGTGAAGGAAACGCACATCTTTTAAGAACTGCATCTTAGGGGGTTAAAGGGAACAAAGTAGGAGAAATAGGAATAATAAAAACAACAGTGATAGTGTCCACTGCTATTTTAAGAACTTTGGGGGTTTTTTTAGCCATGCCATGCAGCATGCTGGATCTTAGTTCCTCAACCAGGGATCGATCCTACACTCCCTGCAAGGCAAGCACTGAGTCTTAACCACTATACTACCAGGGTATTCCCAAGAACCTTATTTTTTATAAATACTAACTCAACTAATCTGTACGACCATCCTGAGAGAGTTACTATTATTATTCCTAAGTGACAAATGGGGAAACTGAGGCATGGAGATGCGGTGACTCACTGGCCTCCAGTCACACAGCTCAAAGGGAAAGCTAAAGGTGCGTGATGGCCTAGCACGGCTCATTTTAGGGAGGCAAACACTCGAGCAGATATTTCAGCAAATTAAAACACATATACATACATACTTTGAAATACATGGTTCTATATTAGTATATATGCATGAGTGCATGCTCAGTCGCTTAAGTTGTGCCTGTCTCTTTGCGACCCCGTGGACTGTAGCCCGCCAGGCTCCTCTGTCCATGGGGCTCTCTAGGCAAGAATACTGAAGGTTGCCATGCCCTCTCCAGGGGATCTTCCTGACCCAGGGACTGAATCAGATCTCCTGCACTGCAGGCCGATTCCTTACCACTGAGCCCCTGGGAAGCCCAAGAATACTGGAGTAGGCAGCCTATACCTTTTCCAGGGGATCTTCCCTACCCAGGGATCGAACCCACATCTCCTGCACTGCAGGCAGACACTTTACCGCTGAGCCACCGGGAAGCCCTTTATAAATATATATATATATATAAGCCTTTTATATACATATATATATGTATGTATGTATACAAAAAACATCTAGTAAAGTGAGTTAAAATATTTGTAACAATAGGTGTATTACTGTGATTTCATGGGTATGAAGGAAATGCCTAGGACAAATTTACGTTTAAATAAAGAGTGTAAAGTGGATATACAGGGAAGGGCGACACCAACAGCTGGTATGGGGGGTGTGGACCCCAGCCCCAGTCAGAGGGAGCCCCTACTTCAGTAGCAGTGGCGGTGTGGGAAATACCGGCTGCTTTAGGAATGGTGGCCTGAGCCTGCCAAGAACATCTCCTAAGACTGCGACAGCTCAGCCCTTCATCCATGGCCCTGCGCCTTTGTCTCCCCCAGCAGCGTAAAGGGACCCCGTTACAACGGGGCCAGCCACATTCCTCACATCCCTCAACACCCAGGCCAGAGCCCACCTCAGGGCCTTCGCCTCCCTTTCTGCAGGTGGACCTAGGCTTGATCCCTCCCTCCCATCACACCTCTGCCCAGGTGTCATCTCGGTGAACACCTGGTCAGTGAGTCTGAGTGGCAGTCCCTCGAGAGCACTCCCTATGCCCCTCACTCAGCTTTATCCGTCTCCTCAATTTACTGTATGCAGCTCCTGCTAACGTGTTTACTGCCTGTCCCTGAGAGCAGGGGCTTTGTCTCATTCATGGCTGTGCCCCGAGCATCTAGAACACTTCCCTTGTGCCTGGCATTCAATTTGACAGCCTTTTCTGTGGCTTTCCCATGTGCTGGGAATGTCTCCTGTTAGCCTTTAGGAACTTCCTCTTTGCTGAGGGCACTCCAGATCTCCTGATCCCAGGCAGCCAGTCATTTCTGCTCTCTGGCTGTCCTAGTCCTGAACCCTCAGGGAGGTGCCCATCTGAAGTTCTACCCCACTGATCAGAGGACAGGCCTGGGCTGACTCACTGCTGGGTCCCCGGCATCACGGAGCTTGGAAACCCAGGTTATAAATGTCTGTGCCTCTCTGCGGCTCCCTCTGTCTCTGACTTGTTCTTGCCTCTGTCCTGCTCTCTCTCTATCACGTAAAGAGCCTTGGCGTGGGCTGGTCCCTGGGCCTGGAACGCTGTTTCCCACTTTGTCTGCCTGGCGACCTCCTACTCATCCTTCAGGACCCAACACAGGCTCCGTCCTCCTTGAAGTCACCACCCTGATGACTTCAGGTGGGGAACTCTGCCCTCTTCCCTCCACCCAGGCTCCACCTCCCCATCACTGTCCTAAGGGCTGCAGCCATCTGGGCCCCAGAATGTCTCTCCCATCGGGCTAGGAAGCCCTCGGGGCAGGGCTGACTCATCTGGGGTCCTCAACAGGCCGCGGGGGTGGGATGAGAAGGGCCGCCCTGCTCCCTCCCCTCCAGGCCTTTGCCTCTGCTCCCCTCCTGCCTGGGATAACCCTTTCCTTCTTGACTAGCAAACTCCTGCTCCTCTTTAAGGCCCCAGCTCCACGTCACCTCCTCTGTGAGGTCCTCCCGGACTGCCCAGGTGGTCAGTGCCTCTCTCGTCTGGGTTCCCTCTACCCCCAACATACCCTAACCGCATGGCCTGGGCAGTGACTGTCTGGGTGTGGAGACTGGAAACTCCTGGAGGGCAGGACCTGGGTCTCACCCCCTCTCTGCATCCTCTCCTTATCCTGAGCATAAGCCAGCCTGAGGAGGCATATGCTGAAGAGCTGTGAAGCACACCTCCAGCTTTGGGCCCAGCCCAGAGCCCAGCCCAAAGCTGGGGCCCCACCCCTCTTTCTCCCTCCCCCTCTGACTTCACACCACCCCTCCAGGGTCTTCACTGCCCACTGTGACTTCACGAAGTTGGCTTGAGCAAGGCAATCAGGTAGTCACCTGTGGCTACCAGGCCTTTTGTGTCCACCGTGACTTCCAGGCCCACGAGCCCTTTCACGGCCACCATGCCTTCTCCACCTACGAGAGCCCCAAAGCCCAGCACATCTCCGGCACCCACTGGACCCCCAATGCCCGCAGCATCTCCCAAGCCTCCTGCCTCCTTGAAGACCCCCAAATCGGCAGTGCCCAACAGCCCCTCAGCATCCACCAAACCGTCCACAGCCCCCAACTCGGTTACAAGCCCAAGCAGTTCCAAATCTCCCAAATGGGCGAAGACCAAGACAGCCCCTTCTAACCAGCCCAGCCACAAGTCTCGAGTCCACAGCCAGGCACGCACGCCCAGCAAAGCCAGCACCGATACCCGGGCCAGCACCGACACCAGGGTCAGCAAGGCCAGCAAGGCCAGTGGGGTAAGATGCCCCCAGCACCAGGGCACCCGCAGCCGGGGCAGAACTCCTGGCAGAAAGGGAAGCCGCAGCTCCAAGCGGTCAGCCAACAGGGCCAGCACGCCAAGCAGGATAAAAACTCACGGTGCCAGACCAGGCATGCCCAGCAAGGTGAAAACTCCTACTTCCCAGCAAAAACAGGGTATGGGGAAGAGTTACAGCCGGCCTAGAACCAGCAACCAGGAAAGGAGCGAGAGCCAGCCTAGAAGTGTGAGCCGAAAGAAGAGCTATAGCCCCCCAGGAGCCTCTGATATGGGAAAGAGTTCCAGCCCGGCTGCAACCTCCAGCAGGGCAAAGAGTTACAGCCCCACTCGAACTCCCTTCGAGGAGACAGGTTACAGCCAGTCTCCATCATCATCTCGGAGGGTGAAGAGTTACAATCAGATGATTACCCCCAGCAGGGAATGGAGTTACAGCCCGACTGAAGCGTTCAGCAAGGTCGAGAGTTACAACCAGGATAGTATGCCCAGCCGGCTCCAAAATCACAGCAGGTCTAGCAGCCCCAGCCGGCCCCAAAGTCACAGCCGGTCTAGAACACCCAGAAGGGCAAGAAGTCACAGCCGGGAGAGGGCCTACAGCAGGGTGAGAAGTCACAGTTGGAAGAGAAATCACAGCAGGGCAAGAAGTCGTACCCGCAAGGGAACTCCCAGTCAGATGGGAAGACAAAGTGAGTCAAGAATCCGCAGCAAGGGGAAAAATTATAACCAATCTAGAACCCCCAGAAAGGAAAGAAGTCACAGCCAGTCTAGAAGCCACAGCAAGGAGGGTGGTTACAGGCGATCTAGAACTCACAGCAAGGAGAAAGGTCGCATATGGTCTAGAACCCCCAGCGAAGAAAGAGACCACAGCCGATCTAGGACCCCCAGTGAAGAGAGAGACCACAGTCGATCCAGAACCCCCAGCAAGGAGAGAGATAACAGCCAAACTAGAACCCTCAGCAAGGAAAGATATTACAGCCGATCTAGAACCCCCAGAAGAGAGAGAGATCACAGACGATCTCGAACCTCCAGCAAGGGGAGAGATCACAGCCAACCTAGAACCCCCAGCAAAGACAGAGATCACAGCCAAACTAGAACCTCCAGAAAAGAGAGAGATCACAGACGATCTCGAACCTCCAGCAAGGGGAGAGATCACAGCCAACCTAGACCCTCCACCAAGGAGAGAGATCACAGCCAATCTAGAACCCCCAGCAAAGAGAGAGATCACAGCCAAACTAGAACCTCCAGAAAAGAGAGAGATCACAGACGATCTCGAACCTCCAGCAAGGGGAGAGATCACAGCCAACCTAGACCCTCCACCAAGGAGAGAGATCACAGCCGATCTAGAACCCCCAGCAAAGAGAGAGATCACAGCCAAACTAGAACCTCCAGAAAAGAGAGAGATCACAGACGATCTCGAACCTCCACCAAGGAGAGAGATCTCAGCCAATCTAGAACGCCCAGCAAGGAGAGAGATAACAGCCAAACTAGAACCTCCAGAAAAGAGAGAGATCACAGATGCTCTCGAACCTCTAGCAAGGGGAGAGATCACAGCCAACCTAGACTCTCCAGCAAAGAGCGAGATCAAAGCCAATCTAGAACCCCCGGCAAGGAGAGAGATCACAGCCAAACTAGAACCTCCAGAAAAGAGAGAGATCACAGACGATCTCGAACCTCCAGCAAGGGGAGAGATCACAGCCGATCTAGAACTCCCGGAAAGAAGAGAGACCACAGCCGAACCAGAACGTCCAACCAAGAAAGTGACCCCAACAAGGAGAGCAATTCCAGCCAATCTACAACCCCCAGCAGTCTCAGCAGGAAGGGATCCCCTAGCAGAGCACAGAGTCCTAATGGGAAGAGAACACCTAGCAAGACAAGGAACCACTCGAGGACAAGATTTCTTAGCAGAGCCCCAGTCCCAAACCAGGATGATACACAAGCCGACACTACCGCCTCTAAGGCCGTCTCACCTGGAGAAAGGTCCTCATCATCTTCTTCCAAGCTGGCGTAGCCCCCCGTCTCAGCTGGCTCACGGGTCTCTGTCATGGCCGGGGGAGGGGACAGGAGACAGGAGCAGAGCAGAAGCTGGGCAGTGTCCCTCCCTGGCCAGCTTTCCACAGCCACACCTTGGCTACAGGTCTTCTAATGTGGATGTTGGCTCGTAGAGAGGGATGCTGGATAGGGGAAGAAGGAAAGACCTGTGACGACAATAAATTTTTACATAGCATCTGCCTCCCCAGGACTCCGTGTGCTCAGTGTGGGTAAGGCAAAGATGATCCCAGCTCTGTCCTAAACTGTCTACAGGGCCTTGACTGCAGGCTCTGTCCCTCTTGTAGGCGTTAATTTCCCCATCTGGTTCTCATTCAATGGGGTGTGAAAGGATACTATTTCCAAATTATTTAACAAGGAGTACTAACATGAGCACAAATCAGGACTGAGAGTGGAACATGGGCCTCTTGCCAGGCATTAATCCTTTACTTGCTGGGCTCTGAGTAAGCCTGGAGTTGGGAGAAAATTCCAAATTGGGAAGCAGGGGTAGGGATTACTTGGTATACAGGTGATACACCAACCAGTCTAGAAGTCATTCTGTATTTAAACAACTAGTATGGCTGCACGTAATTTGTGACTGTCAGCCCTAATTATTTATCAGTTTACACCCTGGCAAGAGGATATCTAGGTCTGAATCCCAAATCTGCCACATTCTAATTGTGCAGCTTCTAGCAAAGGGCCTACTTTCTCTAGTCTATTTCCTCCTAGGTACAAAAAAGTCTTCCAGAGCTTAATTTATGTATTTGTAACCATACTGAGACAGATTATTATCTCTTTTGTACAGATGAGGAAACTGAAGCACAAAGAGGATTAACAAGTAGCCCAAGGTCGTACCAAATCGACCTTGGGTGGGTGAACTAGGATTTAAAGCCATGTCATCCTACCTTTCAAAAAATGATCCTTCTGCTGAAAAAATTTTTTGAAAATTCAGTAGATTCATTTGTATCAAATGCTGGTATGTGGCAGGTACTCCATTAATGGAGGCTATTAGTATCCCCACCCGCAACCCCCTCTATAAACCCCAGTCATTTCAGACTCTCACCTCTCCCTGTGAACACTAAGATTTTTCACAACTGTGTGCTTAGTCGCTCAGTTATGTCCAGTCTTTATGATCCATGGACTGTAGCATGCCAGGCTCCTCTGTCCATGTGGATTCTCCAGGCAATACTGGAGTGGGTTGCCATGCCCTCCTCCAGGGGATCTTCCCAACCCAGCGATCGAACCCAGGTCTCCCGCATTGCGGACGGATTCTTTACCAGCTGAGCTACCAGGGAAGCCCCTTCTTCACAACTGTGGGGCTTAGTAATCCTGCAGTTGCTGTCTAGAATGGGCTCCTTCCCGATTGTCTGCCTGGAGAACTCTTATTAATCTCTCTCTGAACCCACCTTACATACAAGAACCTCTATACTTCTCCCCAGCCAAACACCACCTCTGCCTCTTTGAAGATGCCTTCCGACTCCTCTACTTTCTCTCCCTCTTCATCAACACTACACACGGACACATGGCACTTCTTTTGTCTCTCACTGTGCTTCTTGACAGCAGAGTGCCAGGTTGAGCAAATTATGATGGGGCTGGCAGCCTCAGCTGCACCCCTTACCTGGCAAGGCCCGTGCTGGGTATTGGGTAATATGGTGGAAAATACATGATCCTAAGCCTAAGGGGTCATGTTTAATGCTGGGGACTGAAGAGAAAAAGATTAAGATTGAGCCTGAAGGAGGCTGAAGCATGGCAAAGCTGGCATCAGTGGCAGGTGAGCTTTCTAAAGACACCTGGATTGGGCTTTAAGGACAGAAAGAATTCATAAATGGCAGAGAAGAGTTCTTATAATACTCTATTGCCTATAGTGTTAGCCGCTCAGATCAGATCAGATCAGTCGCTCAGTCGTGTCCGACTCTTTGCGACCCCATGAACTGCAGCACGCCAGGCCTCCCTGTCCATCACCAGCTCCCGGAGGTCACCCAGACTCGCATCCATCGAGTCAGTGATGCCATCCAGCCATCTCATCCTCTGTCGTCCCCTTCTCCTCCTGCCCTCAGTCGTGTCCTACTCTTTGCTACCCCATGGACTGTAGCCCACTATACTCCCTGTCCATGGAATTCTCCAGGCAAGAATACTGGCGTGGATTGCCATTTCCTCCAGGGGATCTTCCCAACCCAGGGACGGAACCTGGATCTCCTGTATTGCAGGCAGATTTTTTTTTTTTTTTTTTTTTACCATCTGAGCCACCAGGGAAGCCCATTGCCTATAGGGCCCCATTTAATTTGGGAATTCTACTTCATGCCAGGATAGGTTGTCAGATTTAGTAAATAAAAATATACAACACCCAGTTAAATTTCAATTTGTGATAAAAAGATGGTCTTTTAGAAATGTACATCTCAAATACTGCATGGAACATAGGTATATTAATCAATTCTTTGTTGTTTATCTGAAATTCAAATCTAACAGGGTGGTCTATATTTTAACTGGCAACCATATACCAGGGACAATCAGAACTTCCTATGGGATTACCAGGAGACATTGCTCAGCAGTCCTGCCTACCCATCCCCAAACCCACAGCACACTAAGCCCCTTCCAGAGTATTCCAGATGTTAGATGGAAACATTCCTTGGTGCTCAAGTCCCATTCCTACAATGAATATGGGGGCCAGACTGGCTTCCACGATCTTAGAGGGGAATAAATGAGACTCCCTCACTATCATAACACAGTGCCAGAGACCCCACAATGTCCAACTCCCAAGACGCCAAGCGCGAACATAATGGGCACCCGTTCCCACAATGCTAGGGAGAAGAAGAGCAAAACCTTAGGACTATAAGGACCAGTGCCCACAGTGCTCTGCTACTGCAATTTCTCCCAGGATGCCTTGGGCCTGTAACAACCACCTTCCAAGGCGCTCTTCGTCAAAGCACTCCAAGCTTCCAGGACGCTCAGCGGAAGGTGTGTGACAAAAGAGACGGTTGACCGCAAGAAGCTAGGATAATCCCAGAATGCTCCAGACCCATTAACGACTAGTAGCCAGACTCCCACAATGCTTTAGGGCAGGGCGTCCGGTTTTCCCAGGATGCCCCCAGAGTGGCATAGAGCCGAGTTGGGGGAGAAAAGGGAGCCTGGGTCTCGCTTTCGAGTCATCACAGCCCAAGACCGCTGCCGACTCCTCGGTGACGGGAGCCGTCACTCCCATCATGCAGCGCTGCCGTAGTGCCCGCTTCCCAGCATGCCCCGCGCACCTCCATCCCGGACACTCACCGGCGCTGGGGGCCCCAGTTCTGGCTCGGCGGCAGCGACTGCACGCCCAGGCTCTGCGCCTGCGCTGCAAGTAGGGTAGGAGGGAGTGCGAGGGGCGTGAAGAGCCTAGGGCGCTTGCGCGACGAGATAGACCATTCCTGTCGCAGAGTGGGAAAGGGGGCTCTCTGGGTCGGGCCATCGATGAGGCTCGCGCAGGGGGTTCCGGGCTTTGCCCCTCGCTGTCCGGGTTTACTTGGTACAGTCCGCAACCGGACCGAACAAGAAACGGCAAGGCTCGCGCGTGCATGAGCGCTCGCATGAACGCGCCAACGGATAATAGGATGCTTCGAGAGTGGGGTGGGGGTGTCAGCTCGGCCCGGATCCTGGACCTGAGGCCTGCTCATTTGCATAATCTTAGCGCGGGACAATGGGAGGCCTAGGGCGCTGGAGGGGTTGATTTGCATATTCCCCTGAGGGGCCATACTCAGGAGCGCAGAGATTAGCATATGCGGGGCGTACTGGGGTGGGCAAGGGGCGGAGGAGGGGCGGGGGCGACTGACTAGCGCGTGCGCAGATGGACTGCGGACTAGCGCGAAGCAGGCATCCTCGGTGTAATTGGGATCTGTTTGCATTCGGTGTCTGGGCACAAGGGACGAGACCCTTACCAACCCTCACAACCCTCCCTTCCCGCAAGCAGGATAAACATTTATTGTTCTCTTTTGCTAGAGGGCACTATGGTTTCCGCAGCGAGCAGGGCCAGCATCTATGCTGCTGGCCTCCCAATCAAAGGAAGGAGATTCCCATATAATCAGGACCACAACTGAGTGCTTAGACTTGGGATGAGTAGAGCAGAGGAAGCTGTGGGAGTCACAGGAGGCGCATGCCTCAGGGAGTCTTTGACACAAGGAATAGCAAGGACAAAGGCCTAGGGGCAAATTTTTTAAAAAGTTGAATGGTTTGAGGAAGTGAAAGCAGTTTAGTATGCCTGAAACACAAGGAGAGGAAGTTCCTCCAGGTGAAGTTAAGAGCTCAGGCTTTAAGATGAGAGTGTAGGAAGCTATTACAGCATTCTTAGTCTTCCTGGAAATGACTCACTTTACAATTGAAAACTCTCCAATGAGATCCCATTACACCTGGAAAGAAAATCAAAGGCTTTATCAGGTCCCTGGGGCTTCCCTAGTGGCTCAGACGGTAAAGAATCTGCATGCAATGCAGGAGACCTGGGTTCCGTCCCAAGGTCAGGAAGATCCCCTGGAGAAGACAATGAAAACTCACTCCAGTTTTCTTGCCTAGAGAATTCCATGGACAGAGGAGCCTGTTGGGCTTCAGTCCATAGCATCTCAAACAGTCTGATAGACTGAGCCACTAACACTTTCACTTCCCTGGTAGCTCAGCTGGTGAAGAATCCACCTACAATGCAGGAGACCCTGGTTCGATTCCTAGGTCAGGAAGATCCCCTGGAGAAGGGATAGGCAACCCACTCCAGTGTGGGAGACCTGGGTTCGATCCCTGGGTTGGGGAGAATCCCTGGAGTAGAAATGGCTGGAGAATTCCATGGAGTGGGGTCGCAAAGAGTCTGACAGGATTGAGCAATTTTCACTTTTCAGGGGCTATACACCTGGTCAGTCCATTCTGAAGGAAATCAGCCCTGGGATTTCTTTGGAAGGAAAGCTGAAACTCCAGTACTTTGGCTACCTCATGCAAAGAGCTGAATCACTGGAGAAGACTCTGATGCTGGGAGGGATTGGGGGCAGGAGGAGAAGGGGACGACAGAGGATGAGATGGCAGGATGGCATCACTGACTCGATGGATGTGAGTCTGAGTGAACTCTGGGAGTTGGTGATGGACAAGGAGGCCTGGCATGCTGCGATTCATGGGGTCGCAAAGAGTCGGACACGACTGAGCGACTGAACTGAACATCTGGTCTAACCCCACTCACCTCTGACTTCACCCCCATCCCCTCCTCTATCCACTGGGGTGCTGTCTACCTGAGCCTTACCATCTTAGGCACTTGCCGTTGCTATTCCCTTTGTCTGAAAATGCTTTCTCCTCTGATCTTCGAATAACTGTTTGCTCATCATTCATATCCTGGCAGAGGTGTCAATCTGAGAGGTTTTCTCTGATGTTTCTGAGATAGCACCTCCAGATTGACTCTAGAGAAGTGAGTGGGTTATGAATAAAGCAGGATTGGCTTTCAGAGCCAGTGAGATGATTGTTGAAGCTGGGATTGACAGATGCTCAGGGCTTTATTGTCCTCTTCTGCTTTTGTATGTTTGATGTTTTCTATAGTAAGAAGTTAAAAGAAAATAGTACACCATATCCCCTTACTCTGCCTTTTATCTTAATAGTATTTGTGTGTGTGTGTGTGTGTGTGTGTGTCTCAGTCATGCTCAACTCTTTGTCACCCCCTTTGACTGTAACCCCACCAGGCTTCTCTATCCATGGAATTTTCCAGGCAAGACTGCTAGAGTGGGTTGCCATTTCCTACTCCAGGGGATCTTCCTCACCCAGAGATCTAACCCCCACCTCTTGGCATCTCCTGCAGGCAGATTCTTTACCATTGCGCCACCTAGGAAACCCAGCAGTACTTATGGCAATCTGAAATTCAGTTTTGTTTGTTTTGCTTCCTTGCTGTAATAAAAGGAAAAGAAGGCTGTAAAAAAGGAAAAGAAGGCTGTAATGAAAGAAGGCAAAAATGGAGTCACTCTTTTCCACTTTGGATGTTCAGTGCCTAGAACAGGATCCAGTCTGCAGTCAGCAGTAAGCTGTCTGGAACACATAGCTTTTGCCTGTTTTATTCACCATGGCATCTCCAGTCCTTTGAGCAGTACCTTATACAAAGTAAGGTTAATATATTTTTTACTTGAAAATAAAAATCACTTATTTAAAATTTAGATGAATGAATGAGGGGCCAGGAATGCCAGGCTCAGGAGCTTTGACTTGGTCTAGAGGTAAACAGAGAGCTAGGGAAAGATTTTTGAGCTGGCAGGGACAGGTTTTGACAGTGCAAAATGTGAGTAATTGAAAGGTCCTCTGGAGATTGATGTCAGGGGTGGGGATAAGGCATGGGAAGTGTCCAGGCTATTTTTGGTGGGGATAGGGTAGCTCAGTGGCTACTGAAAGGACAAGACAGTGCTTTTTGGCTGAAAGACTGACCAGAAAAAACCCAGGTTTCTTGGGAGGGTGGAGGTGTCCTTGGAGATGTAAGGACCCTTTCCTGACCTATACAGTCCACCAGCAATCATCACTCTCCCTCCCCCTCCCTTAGTTCAGCACCCCTCCCAACATGGTGCAGGTCTGGGCAGAGGGACAGACACACAGCCACCCCAAAAACTTGTTCTCTCCTCAGTTTAATGGTGGTTAGTGGGATTGCCAAACCCCCTCCCCCGTTCCCCTCCCCGCCCCGTACAAAATGTGTTTCGTTTTGTTTTTTTAAACAAGAAAAAGGGGGCAAAAGCCAGGAATGGGGGGGGGGGGTGCAATCTGATATTTTCATACAGATTTTTTATTTTTTTAATATATTATATATAAAACCATAGAGAGCAATGCACCCTCCCCCCAGACTCCTTTCCCCTTCCCCGGGGGGCCTGGAGGAGAGATGGGGAAGGCCCCCCCAGGAGTGGGTGGACAGAGAGACAAAAATGGATGGGACAGATGTGGGGGAAGGGGGAGGGGAGGAGAGCCCAGGAGCTGGGGAAAGGGGACTGGAGCAAAGTTGGGGCTGTCTCCCTCACCGCCCCCATCAAAGTTATGACACAAAGACACAGAATCCCTGTTTCCACGCCCTCCCCCCACCCTTACCCCCACCGTGCAAACATGGCTTTGCAAAGAGGTGCCCAGAGCTCTGTGGAACTCCTACAATGGCTGGCATGGGGTCTGGGACCCCCAAAGAAATCTCTGTTCCCTTTCCCTGCCCACCCCACCCTTCCCAGAATCTGACCCCTCCCCACAAGACCTGGGACTGCAGCCTAGGGGCCTTGGCCTTCCCCCAGTTATCTTACCCCAACCCAATCCCTACCGCCCTCCCTGGACTTAGGGGGTCTGGACCTTTGGCCCTTGCCCCCCCATTGGGGGACCCAGACCTCTGGGCCCTTGCTTCTGGCCCTTGTAGAGACGCAGGCAGCCAACACCCCCATCCCTGTCCAAGTGTCTGAGGTGTTAGTGGTGGGGGGAGAAGCCCACCATCCCAGACTCTGGTAAATGTCTTTGCAGCTGGCAGTGGGGTGGACCCCAGCCCAGGCCCAGGCCTGGGGTGGAGGTGGGGTCAGATGAAGAATTCTTCTTTCCTCTTGTGTCCATCGCTGCCATTGAGAAAGGCTTCTCTCGCTTCTCCCTGCTCATCCAGGCCACTGGCCTCATGGGTCAGATAGGAGCCTGAGGGGTGACAGACCGCCCCCCGGCAGAGGCCACAGATACGTGTGGACCCAGGAGTTGGACGGGGAGGCAGACAAAACACATCAGATGAAGAGGGAGAGATGGAACATACAGGGAGAGAGTCAAGTCCAGGGAAGAGCAAAACAGGGGCAAAGAAAGAGAGAAAAGCAGAATTAGGAGTACTTCACAAGTTCACTGAAAGATCAACCCTTATCCGTTCTCTAGGTAGTATCCCCTCGCTCCGCTCCCAACGAATTCGCCAATTAGGAATTCAAACGTAAACGTCCTTTATTCAGCTCCAACCCTTAACCCCTTTTAGGATACTGGACCGAAAGACCCGCCCTTTTCGGGATCTGGGCCTCAAGTTTCCAATCCTGGATCTACGCCCGCCCTCTGTCGAATCGGATTCTAGGCCCCACCCCCTTCTGGACGCCACAACCAACCACACCCGTCGCTGATTTTGACCCCGCCCCCACTCACCCTTCTGCCGTACCGAGCACCAGACCATGCCCACCAGCACACAGATGATCAGAAACACCAGTAGCGCCAGGATGCCGCCCACAATGGCGTAGGGCACCGACGTCTGAGCCTCTACCACCGCACCAGGGTCTGCCAGAGGGACAGGGCGCAGGCCCAGGTCATCAGAGGACGGTCCCAGCCCGGGCCCATAGCCGGCAACGTCTTAAACCATTCTGCAGCCACGTCCAACCGCACCCCCTTACGTGCCACGCCTCGCAAATTACCGCCACCTGGTGGGCCCTTCCCCTGGCGCCTCCCCCCCACCCCCAATTAGCAATAATTGCGCCTTGGAAAAACCTCATTGGCTACGACGCTGCCACTGAGCAAAGCTCCTGGCGCCATTCTTGATGTTCCACTTCAAGGAACGCGTGTTGGTTTGTACACTGCCTGACTTGGCCCCCAGTCATTTCGCTAATACCTACCTGCCTCCTCCCCTCACTTCATTCCTCAGAGAACAGAAATAGCACATCCTTTTTCTTTGACTTAAGACCTAAATCCCTTCCCATCTTGTTTAAAACGCTCCAGGTATTTAAACTGCTGATCTAGGGCCCAGCCACTCCAAAATTCCTGCCGTACCGTCATAGGAGCTAAACACGTAACACTTCTTTGTGCTGCTGCTGCTGCTGCTAAGTCGCTTCAGTCGTGTCCGACTCTAGTGACCTCCAACTGCTTTCTATATTTAGCTCATAATTTTTACAACAACCCTATGAGGTAGGTGCTGTTGTTTATTTCCACTTTACCGATGAGGAAACTAAGGCACAAAGTTACCTGCAACAGGACGCTGCAGAACTGAATCTGAATCCAGACAGATCCAGTCTGGTCCCAGAACTATAAGAACTCTGTGGGCTCTTGATCCCCCAGAATCATGCATAGGTCGACGCCTCAAACACGTTTCAATCCATCCTGCCTATTCCCAAGGCCCAGTCCCACCCATGATGGGGAGGAGACCCCAGGAGGCCTCGTCCCTACGCTGAGCCCTGCCCCCAGGTCCTCACCGTAGACCACGAGCACATAGAGCGCCCTCGCGTGGCCGTGCTTGTTCGACGTCTCGCAAGTGTAGGTGCCATTATCCGCGGATACCAGACCCGGCAGCGTAAGCGTCTCCCCGACTGCCTCCGCCCGCTCTGGCAAAGACTCATTACCGCGGTTCCAGCGGATCTGGTTTGGCCTGGGAATGAGTATTAGGGACGCAGCTGTCAGCACCCAATTCTGACGTCTCAGAAATCTAGATATGCGACATCTCCAAATAAGAAAATGCTTACTAGACCTTTCCTTCCTTGAAAACCAAGAGTCCCGGGCCCAACTTCCACCCATCAGCAGGATCTTAGGAATCCTAGCCCCTCACCCCTACCCTCAGCCCCTTCCTCAGAATCCAGGAGACTGGGGACCCACAGCCTCCTTCCTCATCATCTAGCCCCAGATCCCTTCTTTCTCAGGATTCAGAAGGCTGGGTCTCAGCCCTCTCTGTTCTTCGAGCTTCAGGTTTCCGGGGCATCTATTCTCCGCAGGACCCAGGAATCCAGGGCCCCAAAGCTCACCTGGGGTTCCCTGTCACAGCACACGTCAGCACCAATGTATCTCCCTCCCTCACCACAGCTTGGGAGGCATGGATCCGGGCCGTGGGGGAGTCTGTGGGCAGAAGTGAGATGGGAGAGTGGTTATGTGGGTTATGCAGGACTAGGAATTCTCCTGGGGGCAGGTGGCAGGCGCATTGGAACCCTCCTTCCCCCGCCGGGCGCTGGCCTGCCAGGCACTTACACTGCACGTCCAGCACGTACTGCGTCTGCTTGCTGTGTCCGGAGGGTAGCGCCTGGTTCTGCGCCTCGCAGGTGACGATACCGCCATCGTCCTTGCGGTCTACACGAAACCGCACTGTGCTTGCCACGCTCCAGACCTTGCCATTTTCCTGGCCGCTGGTCACTCCTGCCAAGCCCCGCCCAGAAACTGTCAAGGCAGGGCTATGGCTCCGCCCACTGAAGGCACACCCACCTGGCCAATCCCAAAGCAGGCTATTTGCCAAGCTCCACCCCTTATCGGCAGCCTCGCCTCTAGTCCTCCAAACCACGCCCCTATCCAAACCAGGCCCACAACCCCGTGTCTCTTCCCAAAGCTCCTCCATCTTTCACCCCACGCCCTCTCATCTAACAATTCATTCAATAAGTATATACTGAGTGGTGGTTTAGTTGCTAAGTCATGTCCGACTCTTGCGACCCCATGGACTGTTAATCCGCCAGACTCCTCTGTCCATGGGATTTTCCAGACAAGAATAATGGAGTAGGTTGCCATTTCCTTCTCCAGATCTTCCCAACCCAGGGACTGAACCTGGGTCTCCTGAGCTGTAGATTGTCTCCTGTGTTGCAGGCAAATTCTTTACCGACTGAGCCACCAGGGAAGCCCAATACATTGAGTAGTAGTGTCTGCCAAACCCATGCACTCTTCCTCAAGCTCCGTCCAGCCTTTCCCAAGCCACACCTCCTGGAACCCCGTCTCCTAAGTCTCGCCCTCCGCAGGCACCTCTCCAGCCCACTCCCATCCCCACCCCCAGTTATACCTTTGAGTTCCTTTCGGTCCCGGTACCAGCGCAGGACGGCAGCTGGGCGGGACCGTGGAACAAGACAGCTGAGCTCCACCTCGCCGCCCTCCACCGCCTGCTCCCGGACCTCCACTATAGGATTCTCCGGGGCCACTGCCACAGGGAGAAGGGGACAAGAGGGAGGTCATGAGAGGGACCAAGGTGGGCTCAGAGTAACCAAACTGCAGGATTCCAGGGAAACAGGGGAACAAAGGGTCAAACACAGAGGCAAGAGGTCAGGGAAACCGGCCATATTTACTGGGAGCAGATGTCCAGGAGGTGAAAAACAGCCAGGGTCAAGTCTCAGGATAAGGGATGAGCAAAGGAGAAAGGAGACAGGATAGATCTGAGGAGGGGGAGGCTGTTACCCAGTACAGTGAGCGTGGCAATCTGGTGGTGGGTGTCCTCTGTGTAGAGCTGGCAGAAGTAGCCCCCCTCATCCTCCAGGCGAGCATCTGAGAGCCGGATCCGTACCCGGCGCGGGGAGAACTCCTCAAGCTGGAAACGCTCATCCTTCAGGGCTAGAGAGTGAAGAGGCGGGAGTGAACTTGGGGAATCCGTAGCTCAGAAGTCCCACCTTTCTTCCAGGAGCTTAGAGTTCGGCCCTCTCTTTTCTCCAACCACACCCAGGTGTCTAAGGTGCCCACCTAGTCACTCTCCTGGGTACCCAGAATGTTTCAGGGCCTCTCACACGACCAAGAGTCCAGGCCCCAGCCCCCTCCTCCCTCAGATCCAGGAGAACAGAGTCTCAGCTCTGTCTTTGGTCAGTCCCCAGCCCTCTCATCTTCCAAGGCTCTGGACCCCCAGCACGCACCACGGGTACCATTGAAGAAGAGGGTCTGCCGGGCGGGGTTCTGAATGACAACTATGGATCCATCATACTGGTGCAGTCGGCAGGTTATCTCGGCCACCCCACCCTCAGCCACTGTCACATTCTCCGTCTGTACTTCCTGTCCTGCCCCTGGACCAGCAGACAGAGAAACAGGATAAGAGACTCATTGAGGGGTACAATTCAGTCTTTGCTCTCTCTCTCGGGTCCTCACCCATCCAAACTTCCAATACCTCTCCTCCCCCTTTCATGCAGTTCAGTACACCCAACATTTCCTGTGGGCTGGAATCCAGGAGATGGATAAAACCTGACCCCTGCTCTAGAGGAGTTGCAATCAAGATCCAGTGGATCTAAGGAGTGGGTGGGTGGGGCAGCACAGGTCACACTGGGAGCCCAGAGGAAGTGGAGACTAAGACCACCCAGGGAGATGAGTGGTTAGAGAAGATTCTAGAAGAAAGCTCCATTGGATCCATATTTTAAAGAGTGAGCAATCCACGGGGTATGGGAAACTGTTGTGTGTTCACCAAACCCCATCCTTCACACCTGAGCATGTTTTAACTTGTCTGCAGAGATGGGCAAGATATTCTCATCCCTGTAGAGTTAAGTTTGCTGCTTTTCCTGTTTTGGGTGTTGTTTGTTTGTTTGTTTTTTTTTAAGGCTGTGTAGCACAGCTTGTGGGATCTTAGTTCCCCAAACAGGGACTGAACCCCTATCCCCTGCAGTGGAAGTGCAGAGCCTTAACCACAACCATTGAACCACCAGGGAAATTCCTGCTGCTCTTCCCATTAATGGAGCACTCTGACCCTGTGGATCTGGGGAGGGCTTGTGACTTGCTTTGATCAACAGAATTTGCTAGAAGTGATACTGAATGAGTTCTGGAGCCTAGATCTCAAGAGACCTCACAGCTTCCACTCATGCCCTTTTGCTGCTCTGACACTGTTGGATGAAGATGCCCGGGCCAGCCTCCTTGAGGATGAGAGACCACACGGAGGGAGAGAAACCCAGCCAAAAGCCAGCACCAAATGCCAGCCACGGGAATCAGGCCATTCTGGACTATCCAGCCCCCGTGGCACCACCAGGTGACTGCAGCCACAAGAGTGACCCCAGCTGAGACCAAGAGAAGAAGTGCCTAATTGATCCAATCCAAACTGCTGACTCCCAGAGTCATGAGCAAAAAACATAATTGCTGTTCAAAGCCACAATGTTTTGGAGGGTGTCTTAACACGGCTAAAGTTAACTGGTACAACACACTGAAGTGAAAGTCACTTAGTCATGTCCGACTCTTTGCGACCCCACGGACTGTACAGAATTGAATTCTCCAGGCCAGAATACTGGAGTGGGTAGCCGTACCCACTCACTCCAAGGGATCTTCCCAACCCAGGGATCAAACCCAGGTCTCCCGCATTGCAGGCAGATTTTTACCAGCTAAGCCACCAGGGAAGCCCTCAAGGGGCAACACGCTATTAGGCTACATTTCCGAGGATCCCTTGTGCTTACATGGAGCCCCATGACTGATTTCTGGCCAATGGGCTGTGGGCAGAAGAGAGAAACACTTCCTTCAGCCTGGTTCATCTCACCCGCAATCCTTCATGCTGGCAGAATGGAGAAGCCCAGAGGAGAACAGGATTATGAGCTGGAAGGAGTCTGGGGCCCTGACTTTCTATCCCAGGTTACCTGCCTGCACAGGACTGTAGCATGAGTGAGAAATACATTTTTTTTGTTAAGCCATTGAGATTTCAGGGCTGTTGTTAACAGCAGTTAACTTACCCCGATTAATCCATCAGAGGAATGAAGTAAGGGATTAGTAAGGGGGTGTTTCCAGCCAAGTAAACAGTGCAGAGTAAAGCTCAAAGCTGAGATTAATCATCATCAGCATCATCAATGTCACTGTCATCTTCAAAATAACAATAACCATCATAGCTACTGTTTATTAGGCAATTTCTGTTCCAGGCTTTGTGCTAAGGGCATTATCCATATAATTTCCATTTAATCATCACAATACCTGAATAAGGGAGGCACTACTATCAATCCCCAGTTTTCTTTTTCCAGTTCTCATTTTTTAGAGGAGAAAATTTGTTCCATTGCAAGAAAATGACTTGGCCAAGGTCACAGCCTGAGAGTGGCAGAGGCAGGATTTGCCTTGAGGTCTCCCAGTTCTGTGTCCTGCACCCACATCTACTCCTGGTTGTCTGGGTGAAAGGTGTCCAGCATTGGTGAGGACTGTGGCATGTGCTTGTGAAGGGTCTCAGCCAAGCTACAAGATCAGCTTTTATCCTGAAGGCCAGGAACTGAAGCAGGAAAGAGCCATGATCAGATATGATTATTCACTTTTTTTTGGGGGGGGGGGCATGCCATGTAGCACATGGGATCTTAGTTCCTTGACCAGGGATCAAACTCATACCCCCTGCACTGGAAGCAGGGATTCTTAATCACCAGACCACCAGGGAAGTCCCTGGTTATTCACCTTTAAATTCTGGATAACTATTTTTTCATATCTCTTACATTCTGTCTCATTCCTTCATTTGTGCTGCAGGGAGGTTTTCAGGGGCTGGGTGCCCCAGGGATGAGTCAGATGAGGTCCCTGTCCTGGAAGGCCTTCAAGCCATGGCACCCCACTCCAGTACTCTTGCCTTGAAAATCCCATGGATGGAGGAGCCCAGTAGGCTGCAGTCCACGGGGTCGCTCAGAGTCGGACAGGACTGAGCTACTTCACTTTCACTTTTCACCTTCATGCATTGGAGAAGGAAATGGCAACCCACTCCAGTGTTCTTGCCTGGAGAATCCCAGGGACGGGGGAGCCTGGTGGGCTGCCGTCTATGGGGTTGCACAGAGTCGGACACGACTGAAGCGACTTAGCAGCAGACATATATCATTGTAAAATCCCATGAGAAGTGTTTCAGTCCCTCTAAGGGGGATAGGTAACCTGATCTGGGGGCTGAAGGGTGGAAAATATTAATTCTGGAGGGCACAGGGAAAAAGCAGAGACAGCTAGCTTCCTAGTCAGTATACACTCTTTCCTTCCTCTTTAGTAAAAGAATCCTGATTGTATTTTATGGTTGCCCTGTGCTGTGCTCATCAGCTAAGGCATGTTCGACTCCTTGAGACCCCACACCACGGACTGTCCAGCCCACCAGGCTCCTCGGTCCATGGGATTTTCCAGACTAGAAACACTGGAGTGGGTTGCCATTTCCTCCTCCAGGTGATATTCCTGACCCAGGGATTGAACCCCCATCTCCTGTGTCTCCTGCATTGGCCGGTGGATTCTTTACCACGGAGCCACCCAGGTAGCCCTTACGGTTGCCCTACATTCGGCAGAAAGAGAAATTTCCCAGACTCCCTTGCAGCTAAGTGAGGCCACGTGATAAAGTTTTGTCCAACTAGATATCAGGAAAAGTGTCATGTGACCGTTTGAGGGGACTTCTTTTTTACATTTTGCTATGCCAAGTCTTAGCTGCAGCATGTCAACTCTTAGTTGTGGCATGTGGGATCTAGCTCCCTGACCAGGGATCAAATCCAGGCTCCCTGCATCAGGAGCACGGAGTCCCAGCCACCGGATCACCATGGAAGTCGAAGGGGACTTCTTAAAGAAAGGGGACAAGTCCTTTTTCCACCTGGTCACCTTTGTGCTGCCTGAAACTAGGATGTGATGGAGTTGGGGAACTGAGACCTGGAAGATGCCTGGATCTCTGGTGATGACGTGGAATTGTCATAAAAGCCTTGGATATCAACTTCCGGCTTCTTTTATCTTTGAATACAACGTTTTGTGAATTTAAGCCCCTCTTAGGGGTTTATCTCAAGAAGGGGACGACAGAGGATGAGATGGCGGGATGGCATCACCGACTCGATGGATGTGAGTTTGAGTGAACTCCGGGAGTTGGTGATGGACAGGGAGGCCTGGCGTGCTGCGATTCATGGGGTCGCAAAGAGTGGGACACGACTGAGTGACTGAACTGAACTGAACTAGGGGTTTATCTAGGACTTTCCTGAATAGCAATCTTAATATGTCCAATCCCGGCACCAAACATTTTCCTTCCCATGTTTTCTCAGGCTCAGTAAATGTCACAACCTGGATGCTCAGGCCAAAACACCTAAAAATCATCCACGTTTTCACCCTTTCCCTCACCTCTAACACCCACTCCATCAGCAAGATCTATCCATTCTGCTTCTAAAATACATCCCAAACCTGTGCACCTTTGTCACATCATCCATTGACACTATCTCTGACCTGGTCCTTCAAGAGCTACTCGTGAGTCTCCCTACTTCCACACCTGCCTCCCCGCAAGACCAGTCTTAACACATCAGCTGGACAGTTGCGGTGCGTGGGCTTTTCCTGTGGTGGAGCACAGGCTCTAGACTGCGCAGGCTCAGTAGTCACAGCTCATGGGCTTAGTTACCCCGAGGCATGTGGGACCTTCACTTAGACCAGAGGTCAGACCCAGACCTCCTGCATTGGGAGCCTGGACCACCATTAGCCACTGGACCATCAGGGAAGTCCCCAGAACTCTTTCTATTTCATTGCCACTGTTTTATTTCCTGTATGGAACTTTCACTGAAATTAGTTTATTCATTTGCACACATGTTGGTTGTCCGTCCTCCATTACTCGAATATACACCCCATGAAGGCAGGATTGTAATCTTTCAGGTTTGTTGCTGCACCCTAGTGCGTGGATGTGTGCTTGACCCTTGATAAATGTCTGGGGAGACAGATTCCTGAATCTCAAGTGCTAGGCATTTCAGCCTCATGACAACTTTGTGACATGGCATTATTCTCATCTTAAACACTTGGGTTGATCCCAGCTGGACCACTTGCCATCTGTGTGACCTGGGACAAATGGCTTAACCTTCCTGAGCCTCAGATGCCCCGTCTGTAAAGTGGGGATGATGCCAGGGCCTGATTCACAAGAATCAGCCCAGAACCTGAGGCTCAGGGAGCCCTCTGCGCTGCTGTTATTACAACCTCCACAAACATGCTTATTCCTGTGAAAACTGAACTGGCCTGTTTGCACATCCCGGCACTTTTTAAAAAAACATCTTGAAGGCTATCTGTGGATCCTGGTCCTCAGGACTAGCCCAAGGGCTAGCCCCCCATTTTACAGATGCGGAGAATGAGTCTCAGGGGTCCCAGGCCAGTCAGTGGCAGAAACTCAACATCTCTTGGGTGCCCTCAGGACCTCTGGGTCTGCACCGCCCCCAAACATATCCCCTGCTCTCTGCTTGAGGGAGCACATGGGGTAAGGGTGGGGGGCTTTTGTTTTATTCCCTCCCCCTCCTGAGGAGTCAGTAACCAACAGTGTCTGTGCCTGGAATATTAATGTCCCAGGAGCTTTTGTTTCGGGGTTGGGGGGTGGTGAGGCAGGACTTTCTGGTCAGCGAGGGGTTGAGCTTTGGTGACTGGGGCACTGGCCCTTTAAACTGCCTGGAAAAAAAGGGACTAGGGAGGGTTTGGGAAAGAGTGGCTGAGCAGGTGATGTGTAAAGACCCAGAATCCAACACTCTCCTCCTTTAGACCCAGGAATCCAGCCCCCCAACTGCCTCCTCTCCCAGGATCCAGGAGCCCTGGTTCCTAGCTTCCTTCTCCATCAGGATCAGGAATCTGGGTTCTCAGCATCTTCTCTCAAATCTAGAAGTCGCAAGCTCCCAGCCTTCTCCCTCCTCAAATCCAGGATTCTGGGCCCTCACCCCCCTCTTCCTTCAGGAACCAGGGGTCCAGACCACACAGCTGGTGGATGTTTCCACGGAGACTAAAGGGAGTGGGGGGAGCACTTCCTGGGTCCTGAGTCAGCGAATACCCAAGGGAGTCTCAAGGTCACAGTTCCGGGAAGGTCACAGCCACCCCCTCCATATCCTCTCTCCAGGGGGCTCATGGCATCCTGCCTCCTTCCCCCCCATCCTCCCTAGGGAGGTGGTACATCCCTGCATCCTGACCGAGCCCCCCGCCAGCCCCCCATCAATGGCGGAGTCCGAACATCCTCACACAAAGCATCAATTCTTCCCCAGCTCAGCCTTGTGAAGGCGCCTGTATTCGCAGGACCTAGGCATAAGGGTCCCATCCCCTCCTCCCTCAGAAACCTGGAGTGGGACCCCCGCCCAGGACTTCCTCTCTCAGGACTCAGGAGTCTGCACCTGCACCCCACCCTCCGTCAAGACCCAGGAGTTTGGGATCCCAGTGCCCTTCTCCCTCTGGACCCAGGAGTTCAAGCCCCCCAGCCCCCTCCTCCCTCAGACCCAGAGTCCAAGACCCCAGCCCCTCCTCGCCCTAACACGGAACCCCCTAGACTTCTGCTCCCTCAGACCCAGGACTCGAGGCCCCCGGCTCCAGGATCTCCTGGGAACTTTTGGCTCCAGGGCCACAGCCATCAGCACCCCCAGAACCACAGCCCTGTCTCCCCAGCCCTCTTGTCCCCCTCCCATCTGTGAGGCAAGCATCAGGTGGGGGCGTCGGGGGTGAGTCAGCAGCCTGCATACAAAGTTCCCCCTGTGGCCCCCACGTTCCTGGGATATTCAAAACTCCCTGGATTCCGGGCCTTGAGCCCAGTCAGGGGGTGGGGGAGTCCTCCGGAGGTTCCCCCTGGGTGTGGGGTCAGGGGAAGAATTCCTGCTCCGGGGAGGGTGCACTGAGCCCTCGCTGTCTTCTCTTCCACCCCCAGCGCCCTCTATATTCACCCCCTTCCAGAAGAACTCGGGCTCTGCCGCTGCCCTCTTGCCCCACTGGGTGTCTGCTGAGGCGCCTCCGTGCCTGGTTCCTAGAGGACCTAGGGGCCTGGGGTCCGCACAGGCAGGAACCAGTGGGTGCTCGGGTCGTGGTGCCACAGGCCACTGGGCGCTGGCGAGTCCGGGGCCCCCACCCCCACCCCACCCAGAGAGAGAAAGCTGCCTTTGTGTTTCCCAAGATGGGGACAGGCCAGGCTCGCACGACATTAACCCACCCCAGGCCCCAGCCCTGCTGCGTCTAAGGTCTTGGAATCCCTCGTCTAAGGTCTTGGAATCCCTCGCAGAACCTGACCCCCTGCTCTGGGGACGCAGGCATCCGGCTTATGGGTGGGTGAGGGCCAGAGGCAGAACCCTGCTTCTCAGAGTGGCCAGCCCAAACTTTAGGAGGCAGGAAAGAGTCAGTCCCTGGGGAGGGAAACATTATTCGGGATTAATAAACTCTCCCTCCATCAGGGCCCCCCAGCCCCACTCTTAATAGCCTCTTCATCTTTTCTTTGGATCTGGAGGTCTGTTTCCCGTGCTCCCTTCTGGGTCATTCAGTGCCTGGCCTGTGGGTCTGTTTCTGCCTGCCTGCATCTCTGGGCAGGCAACCCATCCCTCTCTCAATCCCTCTCGCCCGCCCACCCTGGACCCTTCTTTCTGTTGGCATACATCTTGTCATCCTTTTCTGATATTCCTGGTAGATAAGGGAGCCAGTGAAAAGAGAATACATTTTTGAAAGGGTGTAAATGAACCCCAGCTCCTGTCCCCACTCCTGCTGGCTGGGCAAGGTGAGAGGGGAAGGGGAGTGACAAAGAGGGGAAGGTGGGGACCATGGACACCTCCAAGAATCCGGTGGCCAAAGCCATTCAGAAATAGCCAATGAAAAGGAAAGCAGGGAGGGCCCCCTGGCATCAGATACTTCAGCTGCCTAGCCCACACCTTACAGAAGGGGAAGTGAGGCTCAGAGGGGGATGGGGAAGGGGCGGACCCAGAACTACACCTGAGAGCCCCGGCTCCAGAGTGCTTCCCATGACACCTAGCTCTCTCCCAACTGGTAAAGGCCCCCGTCATTTCATCTAGAGAAAGTTTACAGAAGGGATTAGGGCACCAGTGAGGAGGGACTTTAAAACCACAGGACGGACAAGCCTGGAGAGCTCCTTCCCAGAAGTGCTGGCGAAAAGATTCTCAAACTGGGGAGTTGGTCCTCTTAGGCAGTATTCTGATTCTGAGAATCCAAATTCCCACGATTCTAGACCTCAGAGGTGTCAAGATTCGGGATCTCGGAGAGGTAAAGGTTTCAGAATTTTGAAGGTGTCAGGAGGCTAGAATGCATACGCCAGTGAGGTTCTGGAGTTTTAAAGGTGTCAAGAGTCTAAAGACTTTGGGCCTCTGGAAGCCAGTGGTTCTAAAACACCCTCAGGTTCTCTGTTCACTGGATTCATTGGTTCTAGGAGTCTATGAGCTGGCCTAACAAAGAAAGAGAAACAAAAGTGGATGGAGATGTAGCTTAAGTACTAAAACGCTCATCTGGGAAATTGTGGCTTGTCTGCCACAAAGAAAGGACGTAACGGTGAACGTTCTGAAGAGATGACAGAAGACTATAGATGAAAGCAAGGTGGAGGGTGACAGGCCCACTCTCAGCCCGTCACTTTGCCCTGAGGAGACGGGAAGCACACTTTGCCTCAGCTCTGGAGTGGGGAAGGTGTCACTGCACCCAGCTTGCCAGAAACCCCTTCGGGTGTCCAAGCTGGAGTTCCTTTCCTTTCAGGTCACCGAGTTCAACACCCTCACTTTACAGAAAGGGAAACTGAGGCCCCAAGAGAGAAGGGTGCTTGCCATTGGCTACACTGGCAAATGGCACGAGCCAGAATTTAAACCCAGGCAGGCCCCCAACCCTGTGCCATCTGGTCACAGCTCCCAAATTTCTACAGGACATCCGGCCCTCCCACTCCGGCTCAGCTACCTCCCTGTTATCTGCTCCCCCCGCCCTCCGACCCCAAGTGGCTTTCCCCACCGGGGAGGGGGTGACTGGTGGCAGGTACCAGGCACACACAATTGAGACTGTGAGTGTGGGGGTGACATTTCCTGACCTTGTCCTGGGTCTCAGGGTCACCCTGTCTTGGAGGACTCCAGCTTTCCACAGCGTGTGATAAGGGAACCTGGAGGGCTCCCTAGATGTCCTGGAGGGGGCTTCTCTGAAGATAGTGGCCTGGGTGTGTTAATGGGTGGGGAGGGGCAGCGTTTGGAAGGTATCTCTTGGATCCACGTGTGTGCCCACATGCCAAGGTTCCCCACACACTTCACACACACACACACACGCGCGCGCGCACACACACACACACACACACACACACACACACATTTCCCTCCAGGGCCCTTCAGGATGCCCTGCCCGGCTCAGTTCCTCTCCAGGGGCACAGAGGGACAGAGAGATGCAGAAATGAAAGATGGTGATGAGGAAGTCCAGGATGGAGGATGTGACAGTAGATAGGGGAGGCAAAGAGATGGGGGACAGGGACACAGTGGGACAGACAGAGAGGAGAGAGTGGGGAATGGGGGAGACAGATGACAGGGAGGGCTAGAGAACCAGGAATGACAGAAAGAGAGGGGACAAGGGAATGGGACAGATGGGGGACAGAGAAGCAGAGGTGACAGAGAGACGGGGCAGAAATATAGGGGCACAGAGAAGGGAATGGAGAGCATGTTGGGGGGCGGGCAGAGTGACCCAGTGAAAAGGGACAGAGGTGGGGGACAAAGACAGGCTAGAGAGACGGGGGACAGGGAGGCAAGGAGAAAGGGGGACAGGCAGAGAGACGGGCAGTCTTGGAGACAGAGGGACAGAGGACAAGGGTAGGGGGACAAGGAGAGAGACTGAGGGACTCAGAGGCGGGCGCACAGAGGGGGCGCAGGGACCGGACAGGACAGAGGGGCCGCCTCGAGAAGGCCGGCTTGGGGCTGGAGGGGGGTCTTAGGCCCTTTGTCCCTGCCGCGATCAGGGCCTGTGCGGGGCTGGGGGGGCTGCGGCACGGTGGCCGGGCCTGCGCCCCCTCCCCCGCTCGCGGCTCCCGGCTCGCGGCTCCCGGCCCGCGCTGCGCTTTGTCCCGGGGAGGGGGGCCCGGCCCGGCCCCGCGCGCATTGTTCGGCCTCTGCGGCCCCGCGACCGCCCGGCTGTCACCGCGGCGCGCCCCCCGCCCCGCCCCGGCCAGCCGGCCGACCCCGGCCCCCGACCCTACCTGGCCCCGCCGCGGCCGCCCACAGCAGCAGCAGCGGCCACTGGAAGCGCCGGGCCCGGCCCATGGTGCCGCCGCCGCCGCCGCCGCCGCTCGCTCCCTGCCCGGCACCTGCACCGCCCGCGCCGCCCGCCCCGCCCCCGCGCCCCGCCCCCCCGCCCGCCCGGGGGGCGGGGCGCCGAGGCCGGGGCGGGGCAGGCGCGGGGGAGGGGGCGGGGAGACGCGGGGAGGCCCCGGGCAACGGGGGGCGAGGGCACCTCTAGAGGATGCGGGGAATCGGAGGAGGGGATGTGCTCGGGAGCTCGGGGCCTGGGGGCGGGGGCGAGCAGGGGGCGTGTGCCGGGGGAACCCGCGGCCAGAGAATGCGGGCGCTGGGTGAGGGCAAAGTGGTGGGCTATGATGCGGAGGGGAGCGCGGGCAGGTGCTGTGAGGGGCAGCGTGTCGTAGGAAAGGCGAGGGTGCTGTTGCAAGGATGCGTCAAGGTGCGGGTGGGTGCGGAGGGAAGGGAGTTGAGTGAGGATGTGTGTGAGGCTGTGAGCGTCCAGGGAGGGGGAGTTTGGTGGGGAAAGTGAGTGGGAGAAGTGTTCCCCGGACAGGTGGAGGTATTCTGTGGGTGAAGGTGAAGTGGGGTGCACATATTCCAGAGGGGAAGTGAACGTATTCTAGAGGGGGAGTGACGGTGAAGATGTGAGCATGGAGTGGGGTATAGGAAAGGTGACAGTGAGAGGTAGTCGGTGGACAGGTGAGTGTGAGGTTGAGAGTGTCATGTGACAGGCTGTGAGCTGAGCCACTTTGAAAGGGAAGGCAATAGCCTGGTATCTGGGCAGGTCCAGGACCTCTCAGGGCAGGGCTAGGCTGGGCTGGGGTCAGGTCTCACCCTTCGCTCGGTCCTCACCCGGAAACTCCGTGTTTCTGCATCATTCCTGGGGTGGGAGAGGCTCTGGTGGACGCCCAAGCGTCTAGCCTCCCCCCACCCTGCGTCCCTACTTTTCCGGCCCCAGCCTCTCTTTTCGTCCCTGACTGTCTATGCGCTCTCCCCACTTCTCTCCCATCGTTGGTGCTGACTCACTCCTCCAGATTTGGGTCCCTTTTCCCTCCTGGGAGGTGAGTCTCCCTGAACCCCCTTCTGTGGGACTTTGTAGACCTGGTGCAGGGTTATCACTCTTATGAGCCAGGAAGAGTGAGAAACCATGGAAGGTAGGAGACTTCAACCTCTTCTACCATCATTTGACAATCAGGGAAACTGGGATATGCCAACTATGAAAATCCTTTATCTCCATCACTACCCAAAACTCCTCCATTTAGGTCCTCCATCGGACTTCAACTCCTGGTACCCTTTCTGTTCTCAGTTCCCAGAATCCTCTCTGTCCTTGGGACCCAAGCTCCCATCAGTCTCTATGTGCCCAGGACCACAGCTCCAAGTGACTTCTTTCCTTTTCAATTCTCAGTTTACCTTTTTGTGAACTGGAGAAAGGTGTGGGGTTGGATAATCTCCAGTCCTCCCAGAGCTCACAGTCTGTGTGTTGAGATAGGTGGGAAAGAGGTGTCCAACCTGGATTTGGGATACTGGGTTAGGGAGTAGGTAAGGGTTGTCTTTCCTCTCAAGAATCTATAGGTCCCCCACTCATGGCTTTAACCAGTGTCTCCTACTCCAGCTCCAGGGCACCCTGGAGGATGTTGCTTTGGCTCTCATCTATCTTTTTTGGGCCCCATCTTTTCTTCCACATGAGGTTGTCCTGTCCCAGTCCTACTCCAAGTTACTGTATCCATTGGGAATTTCATGCAAGTGATGGAAAATTCAACTCGACTGGCTTAAGAAAAAGAGGATTCTTTCACATATAAAAAGGTCTTGGGTATGACTGACTCCAGCATCATCTGTCCTAAGGATAAATGGTCCCCTTATGTAGAAGGATGACTGGTCAATACCCCCCTGAGACCACATATTTGGGGCTTCATATTTGCAGGGGGGTAGAGAGAGAAAAGGGCTTCCCGGGTGGCATTGTGCCTGTCAATGCAAGAGATGCAAGAGATGCATGTTTGATCCCTGGGTCAAAAAGATCCCCTGGAGGAGGGCATGGCAACTCATTCCAGTATTTATGCCTGGAAAATCTCATGGACCTCTGAGCCTGGCAGGCTACAGTCCATGGGGTTGCATAGAGTCAGACACAAATGAAACCACTTAGCACACACTCACATAGGTATATACCTGAGCTTCCCGGGTGGCACTGGTGGTAAATAATCCACCTGCCAATGCAGGAGATGCAAGAGATGTGAGCTCAATCCCTGGGTTGTGAAGATCCCCTGGAGTAGGAAATGGCAGTATTCTTCAGTATTCTTGCCTAGAGAATCCCGTGGACAGATGAGCCTGGCAGGCTATGGGTCACAGGGTTGCAAAGAGTTGGACACGACTGAAGCGACTTAGCGCACACAGCACAGAGAGAGAAAAAGACAGACAGACTGAGAAAGCCAGGCTGTGGGAGCCTGAGCAGAGATAAGAGACTTGAAGAAGCTCCTTCAGCAGAATGAGGAAATACTTTTTTTCCCCCTTAGAACCCTCCTTGAAATTGGTCCAGATAATGCCACCTGCCTATCACTGAACCAACATCAATGGCCAGGAGATAAGATGAAACTGATTAAATTAGATATGAGCTACAGGCTCCCTCTACCCCCAGGTCAGAGGTGAAATTAGATTTCTCAAACAGAAGTAGATATTAGGGAGACAGTTGCTGTCCCCGCTATTTTGGGCGGGGTGGGCTGTGCACTGTGGGCTTGACCATTCTTGGGTTTTTGAAGTCTTGGGATGGTTCAGACTTTGTTATTTGTTTTCTCAGCATCGTTCTGCAAGATAATAGAAAATATATTGGTCTCTGCCCCTGGTTCCTGACACAGAGCTCCTGAAACCCTTGTAATTACCTAAGTGATAAGAACACCAGGAACAGCTTTGTTCTAATATTTAGTCTTTGACCCTAGCTCCTAACTCAGGTCTCCGGAAAGTCCTTGTCATTTCTTGGGTGATAAGAGTATCTTTTGTTCTAATAGGTGACTTATGGTGGGCTCCTGGATGAGGTCTGGTCCCCAAAAAGACCCAACTATGATAACAAACTTGAGATTTTCAGCCGCACTCCCCATTCTCTTGAGAAGGGAGAAGGGCTGAAATTGGAGTGAAGGATCCATGATGCCTTTGTGATGAAGCCTCTGTAAAAATCCCAATAATATGGGGTTCAGGGAGCTTGTGGGTTGATGAACACATGCAGGGGCTGAGAGAGTGACATGCCTGAAAAGAGAATGGAAGTTGTGTGTCCCTGGGCACAGACCTTGCCCTGTGCGTCTCTTCCATCTGACTGTTCATCTGTATTCTCTATCATATTCTTTTAAAATAAAAGGAAGTCACTGTTTTCCTGAATTCTGTGAGCCACTCTGGTGGTTTAATCAGACCTGAAGAGGGGGATCCTCATGGGAACCTCTGGTTTGTAGCCGATTGGTCAGAAGCACAATCTGGACTTCTGATTGTCATTGGAAGTGGGAAGTATGGGCCTGAGTCCTTAATCTGTGGGATCTGAGGCTATTTCTGGGTAGTGTCAGAATTAAGTCACAGAACAGCCAGCCAGGGTCACAGAAAATTGCCTGGTATGGGGAAGCACTCCCCACATTTGATGACCTAAAGTGTTGTGAGTGTGATGCTAGTGTGAGAGTAGAAGAGACGCACAGGAGAAAGACACAGTAGGGAAAAACTGAGTTGTTCCCTCTACAGAAAGAAGACTGGGTGGGCATTTTCCCCCAACACCCATTCCCTCCTCCTTTGTTCTTTCCTAAGAGAATCCTGATTTTGTTCAGGCATCGACTTTTCTTTAATAGTCAGCTGATGTGTGGGAAGTCCTAGGAGTAGGGTCTGATTATACTTTGTTAAATTCTGTGGTTCCATGCCCGCTTCTAGTGCAAGGGGTGAGGCATGAAACAAATCAGGCAAATAAAACGCGGGAAAGGCAAGTCACCCTGGAAGTTTTGGGATAAGCTTTCTTTGTTTTAAAAAGAAGAGAAGAGATGGCCCTTTGTTATTGCTTCCGAATGTGGGTGTGATGCCTGGAACTGCAGTGGCCTTCTTGAGGCCATGAGGCAGATATGCTTGAATGGATCCTTTAGGACATAATGGAAACATTGAATAAGTCAAGCCAGGAACTGCCCTAACTCATGATCTCTTCTGTGAGATCATCAATTTCCTCTTTGTTTCAACCATTTTGAGTTGGGTATCCTTGTAAATACAGCCCTGACCACCATATTACCTGCAATTCAGATAGAATACATGGAGGCATCCCTGCTTACAGATTAAAACATTTTAAATGGTAGTTTTTCAGTTGCTCCTCCATCCTTGTGATGAGGTCTCTCTCATAGAGGTGGTTTTCTCAGCTCTGCCTGAGTGGGTTGCCTACCATGAGAATTGCCTGAGTGGCAGATGCTTGTTTACAATATGCACAACTGTATGTCATGGCTTTGATATAAACTTCCCTGGCCCTAGCAGAGGAGGTTGTTGGCAGCATCCTGACCCAAACTGGACTCCACCAGAAAAGAGTGAGAAGAGTCTGTTCATCAAAATAGTGTAACCAGACACAAGTAGTTCTTGGTACTTGACATTTCAAGGGCATGTTCGGCTACTGTGTTTGAGGCCAGAGGTAGTCTGTGAGGAGACAAAAATAAGGTGAAAGCCCAGTCCATGAAGGAAGCCACACACTCAGAGTAAGAGAGAGTGACACAGAGGGGCAGATTTTGCAAAAGAGAGACAACATTGATTTCGCCCAGCTTTTCAATTCTGTTTCTTGTCCCTGGTGCAGCCCAGAGACCTAGCTCTTGCCTGGATTCTAAACTTCCAATAATGCTGTCGTTTTTTGCTTGAGTCAGCTCAAACAGATTTTATTTCTTGCAACTGAGATCCCTGAGCAAAAACTTGGGAGCCATTAATGACGAGGTCCTGATCGCAAGGTCTGGTGTAGAACATTATGAGAAATTTATCTCTAGCCTCAATAGCTGCACCAAGGGACATGTATTTCCATCCTTTGATCCCCCCTGTAGGGCATCATGGGAGACGCAATCCTACCCTCCAGTCTCTGCCGCAGGGTCTCATGGGAAATGCAGTCCTAGCCTCAATTTCAGCTCTAAGTCATCGTGGGAAATGTATTTCTAACCTCCAATCTCTGCTATGGGGGCATCATGATGAATGCAATCCTAGTCTCCAGTTATCACCCAGGGAAGCAACCTGAGGGTCCCTAACCCACACCTCAACTGTCTCAATAAAACAAGTACACCTCCCTTAGACAAAAAGATAAGGAAGCCATCCTCCCCCTCATTTCTAAGAAAAACCTCACTCCAGAAAAACTTGCAAAAAAAAAAAAAAAAAACACCCCACAATTGACTATACCTTCTAGCTGCTTTTTCTTTTCTTTTTTTTTTAACAAGACAGGAACAAGAGAGCCTTAACCACAAGACACTGGTATAAGCTGACCGGACTTCAAAACTGGGACAAGGGTTGCTCTGCAGCTCATTACCATCTCATTGTAATATTAAGATCTCTGCCCCTGGCGCCATATTGGTACAATCCAATTCCTGTCCAGCCACCAAAGGGTCATTCAAGGGCAGAAAAGAGGAGTTCATTCTAGGAAATCAGTACCTATTTCCACAAATCAGGGTGACATGAGACCCGCCCCCAATAACTCTTCTTCACCCTTTTCTATAAAAAGCTTGTCCCCCACTTGTAATCTGGAAGAAGGTATCTTTAGAGCATAGAATATCCAACCAGTCAATCCTAAAGGAAGTCAGTCCTGAATATTCATTGGAAGAACTGATGTTGAAGCTGAAACTCCAATATTTGGCCACCTGATGCAAAGAATGACTTATTAGAAAAATCCCTGTTACTGGGAAAGATTGAAGGCAGGAGGAGAAGGAGATGACAGAGGATAAGATGGTTGGATGGCATCATTGATTGGATGGACATGAGTTTAAGCAAGCTCCAGGAGTTGGTGATGGACAGGTAAGCCTCGCGGGGCTGCAGTCCATTGGGTCCCCAAGAGTCAAACATGACTGAGCGACTGAACTGAACTGACCCCTTCCCCATTCCTGGACCACTGAATAAAAATCTGCCTTGCAACAAACTTCTGGATTCACTGGTGCGGGAGGGTGAGGGGATTGTGGGGTAGCGGGGTGAGTGGAGCGGGAAGTGGAGGTCACTTTTCAGTAAGTTTCTGCTGCTGTAGAGAATCACAGCAGAATGGTGAAAGTAGCCTCAATTTTAATTATGAAGCATCTCAGAAAATGTCATCTTAGCCTCATCTCTGCTTAAGGGTATCATGGGAAATATAGCCTTAGGCCAGATTTTGTTGTAGGGTACCACCCAAGATGTCCTCTTTCCTTCCCTCCCTTCCTCCTTTGTTCATGTCCTGGGCTCTAATCTAGAAACTGGGAATACAGTAGTGAGCAAATAAAAGGATTTACTCTGTATGGAGAGTCTTGTGGGGAGAGTTAGCAAAAACCAGACAAACAAGTGATTATTCTAGCCAACCATTGCAGCATAACAAAATACCCCAAAACTCAGCCATGTAAAACCACAACCTCTTTATTTTATGTTTCTGTGGGTCAGGAATTTGAGCAAGGCACAGTGAGGTCAGTGTGGATTGTCTCGTCAATGGATTGGAGCCAACAGCCAGAGATGGATGAGCTGCTTCATCTGGAGCCATACATTGGAAACTTTGGTTCTGTGTGGGTTCAATTGTGTCCCCCCAAAATATGTTGAAATCCTAACTCCCAGATTCTATGAATGTGACCTTACATGGAAATAGGGGGACTTTCAGGCAGAGGGTGCATGTTCGATCCCTGGTTGGGGAACTAATATCCCACATGCTGAGGGGTACAGACAAAAAGTAAAAAAAATAAAGGAAAGAAAGGTAAATTGGTATATTAAGATGAGGTCAAACTGGATTAGGGTGAGCCCCTAAATCCAATGAAGAGTGTCCTCATACGAAGAGAGATTTGGAGACTCACAGCCATATTGACAGGAAAGAAAGTCATGTGATGACAGGTGGAGACTGGAGTGATGTAGCCACAAGCCAAGGACTGTTGAGGATTGCTGGCAAAGAAGGCTGAGTGCTGAAGAGCTGATGCTTTTGAACTGTGGTGCTGGAGAAGACTCTTGAGAGTCCCTTGGACTGCAAGGAGATCAAACCTGTGAATCCTAAAGGAATCAACCCTGACTATTCATTGGAAAGACTGATGCTAAAGCTGAAGCTCCAACATTTTGGCTGCCTAATGCAGCCAAAATTGGAAAAGACCCTGATGCTGGGAAAGATTGAGGGCAGGAGAAGAAGGGGGTGACAGAGAATAAGATGGTTGGATGGCATCATCGACTCAATGGACACGAGTTTGAGCAAACTCCAGCAGCTAGTGAAGGACAGGGAAGTCTGGTGTGCTGCAGTCCATGGGGTTTCAAAGAGTTGGACATGACTGAGTGACAACCCAGAAGCAAGGAACAGGCCACAAAGGATTCTTCCTCAGAGCTTTAGAGGGAGCATGATTCTGCTAACACCTTATTTTTTTTGTTTCTAACATCCAGAATTTCTGTTGTTTGAAGCCACCTCGTTGGTAAGTTTGTAGTCATTTATCATGGCAGTTCTGCTACTGCTGCTACTGCTGCGTCACTTCAGTCGTGTCCGACTCTGTGCGACCCCACAGACGGCAGCCCACCAGGCTTCCCCGTCCCTGGGATTCTCCAGGCAAGAACACTGGAGTGGGTTGCCATTTCCTTCTCCAATGCATGAAAGTGAAAAGTGAAAGTGAAGTTGTTTAGTTGTGTCCAACTCTAGCGACTCCATGGACTGCAGCCCACCAGGCTCCTCCATCCATGGGATTTTCTAGGCAAAAGTACTGGAGTGGGGTGCCACTGCCTTCTCCGCATGGCAGTCCTAGGTAATGAAATCAGCTGAGTTTCTTAGGTCTCCTGCACCTTGCATCTGCTGGGTTGCCACGTCCAGGGTAGCTCCTTTGTTCTCTTGGCTGGTCCCTGGGCTGAGATGGCTGGAACCTCTGGGGCTCTCTCTACATGTGGCACCCCTGCATGAGTAGCTTGGGTGTCTTCAGAGCATGGCAGTCTTGATGCAGGAGGACTTTGACATGGCAATCAGCTTCCCATGTTGCCACTTCCACCACATTCTAGTTTTGTAAAATTTATTATTATTTGCCTGTGCTGGGTCTTAGTCGTGACATTCAAACTCTTAGTTGCAGCATGTGAGATCTAGTTACCTGAGCTGGGATCAAACCTGGGTCCCCTGCATTGGGAGCATGTAGTCTTAACCACTGGATCACCGGGGAAGTCCAAGAGGTGATATTGACCCCATCCTACTAGGCCACCACAATGACAGTTGGTGATATATGATTTGTGTGTGAATGTGCTCAGTCATGTCCAACTCTTTGCAACCCCATGGACTGTAGCCCACCAGGCTTCTCTGTCCATGGGATTTCCCAGGCAAGAATACTAGAGAAGGCTGCCATTTCCTACTGCAGATCTTCCTGATGCAGGGATTGAACCCAAGTCTCTTGCGTCTCCTGTATTGGCAGGTGGCTTCTTTACTGCTGAGACATCTGGGAAGCCTGGATATATGATTTGAGAAGATCTTAAAAAGAAATCCTGTCTCTGGGAGTGGGCAGGAAGAGATAGGTTGGGAGTTTGGGATTGACATATAGCACCACTATATTTAAAACGGGGCTTCTCTAGTGACTCTGGTGGTAAAGGATCTGCCCGTGATGCTGGGGACCTGGGTTCGATCCCTTGGTCAGGAAGATCCCCTGGAGAATGGCTCCCCATTCCAGCTTTCTTGCCTGGAGAATCCCATGGACAGAGGAACCTGGTGGGCCACAGTTCATGGGGCCACAAAAGAGTCAGACATGACTGAGCAGATAACACTTTCACTTTCATATATATGTGTAACTGAATTACACTGCTGTCCTCCTGAACTAATACAACATTGTTCATCAAGTATACTCCAATATAAAATAAAAATGGAGAAGAGAAAAGAAACCCTGTCCTCCACCTGCCCCCAGATATCATGGAAAATGTTCTTTTTCTTCATTAAACCATAGGGTTCCAGGGAAACAATTTTGTCTCTGCGGGCTTGCCTCAGCAAACCATGGAAAACATGAATTCTGCCATGTTGTGGTCAAAGAGTACCATTGAAATGGTAGTTCTCACAAAAAATAAATTTAAAAAAGAAACAAAAGAAATGGTAGCTCTGGCTTTTTCTCAGTTGGCCTGAGAGCATCCTAGGAAATATAGCCCAGCCTTTATCTCCTGCCCACAGAGCAGCAAGGGGATGAAATCCTGTCCTTAGTCCTCATGGCAGGGCTCCCAGGGGTCATCTCCTATTCATCTCCTGTCTCAGAACCCCCTAGGAAACGCAGATGTGTCCCTTTAGAGCAACAAAATAGTCTTGACCTTTGGATGTGGGAGAAGAGACTGGAAGGTTAATGCTTGGGTCAGTGAGTTGGAAAGTTGCATTTGGAGGCCAGAAATAGATGTGGAGGTGGCTTTGGGTGGAAGGCTGTATGGGACAGCTTCCAAGGCTGGGGTCTCGAATGCCTGGGTCCTACAATATGACCCCCTAATTCCAGGAGCCTGTGAAAAAGTGGCCCCCCCTCATTCATCCTCTCTGGAGAAGGGCAGATGTGGCCTTGTTCGCTGGTTCAAAAATCTTTATTTCCGTATAAAATATTAAATAAAACAAATATTAATTAATAATAACAATAGCCACAACAATATCAATAATCACATGAGCTCGCTCCTGCTGGCCTGCAGCCTTTTGCTAGCTTTTCTCCTCTGGTTCTCACAGCCCTCTCTCTGGACAGCTGGGAAAACTGAAGCCCAGAGAGGGCAGCCCACTGGCCTGAGGTCACACAGCAAGTTGGTAGGGCTGGGAACTGAGGGAAGGGCAAAGGGATTGCCTGAATCCACGCAGTGTGGTGGGAATGTGGGGTTCAAGTGCAGAGGAGAGTGGCTCCCCAAAGTCTGGCAGTCAAGAGCAGGCTGACAAACAAGCTGAGGTGGGCAGGGCTGGTCTTGGGGGCACCCCCCTTGCGGTGCTGGATGTCCCTGGCTGGATGGTTACAGCCATTTCCAGTACAGCACGAGACGTTGACGTGGGTGAGGTCGAAGGCTTCAGCCACATGGAGGCTTTGGCACCACGAGGGGGCTGCACAGCCTCTGATAGTGTAGTTTGGGTTCTTTAGTCCTGAAGAAAGAGAACGACCACGTGAGACTCCGAGTTCTCGGGACTGGAAACTGGAATTCTCACTGCGTGGCGCGCCACCTTGTGGTGGGTGCCACCTGGAAAAGCAGCTGTTCTAAGCTTGGTCTAGGGACTCCTGGGCTTTCCCTCAGACCCTTCCAGGGGCTCTGTGAAGTCAAAATTATTCTCATAATAATGCTACAACCTCACCTGCCTTTTTTCTTTTTTTGCTCTCACAAGGGGTTTCCTAGAAACCCAAGGGCATGTGATCTTGCAACGAACTGAATGCAGAGGCAAATATGAGGGTCCAGCTGTTTTCTATTAAGCCAGACATTAAAGAGATTGCAAAGAACAACGTCCATCTTCTCGCTCACTTTTTTTTTTTTCATTTTTGAAAATGTCTCCTTCCCCCTCCCCCATAGAAATATGTTCACATGTCATGAGTTTTCAATTGTTCTTTTAAAATGAATAAGTACATTTTAGAAAGTTTCGTGGTTTTCATTTCTAATGCAGTAAATAGCTAAAGACATAACTGACATAAACAATAAGTTTTAAGAGCATCAAGGAATCTTGAGACCCCAAAGTTTGAAAAGCTCTGGAATAGAGGAACCTGCCCTGGACATCTCAGGATGGAATCTCATGAGGTCCACAGAAGTCCCACCCACCCACGGAAGTTCCACTCCCCCACAAAGATACCCACTTGTCTGTAGTGAAGATACCCACTTCCTAATGAGGGAGTCCTAAGTCCTTGCTACACTTTGCATCCTCCTGAAGGAAGTCCTACCTTTTCCAACAAGACGATCCACCTCAATTAAGTTCAGTTTCATAGGAGGTTACCTCTTGCAGAACCCCCCACTCCCCACCCACCTCAAGCATCCAAGTATCCTCACCTTTAGTTCCTGTGGCTTCCAGACATTGATTCATAGGGCCGCGGCAGTCAATGAGCAAAGTTTCTTCAGAGGAACACCTGTGGGCGCCGTTCCCCTCACAGCTGTAACACTGCAAGCCGTTTGGTGGCAGGTTTTGAAGCTCCAGGACTTGGGAGAAGATCAGTGACAGAGAAACCAGGGAAATTAGCCCGAAGGGTTTCCCACCATTAGGTCTCCAGGACACCCACCTCTCAGCCAGAGATGTCATGGCGCCCCCTTGTGGTCAGACCTTGGAACAGCACCCTCTTTGGGCGGGGGTTTTGGGGTTGGAAGCGGGGTGGTTCTCTGAGGCTTGTGACAGAAATCTCCCCATGAACCCTCACCTGCCTAGACTCTGGATAAGGCGAAACAGTACCTGACTTTAGAGAACTTAACGATTTAGAGCTACACTGTCCCCGGACTTCCCTAGTGGCCCAAGGGTTAAGAATCCACCTGCCAACGCAGGGTACCTGGGTTCGATCCCTGGTCCAGGAAGATCCCACATGCCGCAGAGCAACTAAGCGCGGGCGCCACAGCTTTGCAGTCTGGGCTCTAGGGCTGGAGAACCACTGACCACTGAACCCCGCGTGCCCTAGAGCCCGTGCCCCGCAACAGAAGAAGCCACAGCAATGAGAAGCCCACACACCCGAACTAGAGAGTAGCCCTCTCTCTGCAGCTAGAGAAAACCCATGGGTAGCAACAAAGATCCAGTGCGGCCATAAAAAGAAATAATAAATAAATAATAGAGCTACACTGTCCCATATGATAGGCACTGGCCACCTGTGATTGTTTACACTGACACTAAAATGAACATGGAATGAAATCCAAAATTCAGTTCAACTGCTCAATAGCCATATGTGATACAGGCTACTCTATTGGGCAATACAGATACAGAAATTTCCATCACCATTGAAAGTCCTGTTGGCCAATCATTGTTTGCAGAGACAAAGTAACACAAAGGATCTAGATTATACTTGGGAGGGCAGAGTTAGGGACATCTTTCCTGAGGATGATGCTTTAAAGCTGAGAAGAGAGCTGATGAAGGAGAAATAGCCAGCCAGGCAAACTCCTAGGGGAGATGTGTTCCTGGTGGAGGGTACTGTATGTGCAAAGGCCATGAGGCAGACACATGCTGGGTTACAGAGAGCATAACAGAACCTTCAGACAGCATTTTAAAAGCAAGCGGAAGGCATTGAAATGTTTGAGGAAGAGGGACATGCTTTGATTTATATTAAAAAAAAAAATCACTCTTGCTGCTGTGTTGAATGTAGGCTGTAGGGTAGCAGGAGGGGCAGCAAGGTCATTGCAACAATCTAGGTGAGAGGCCATGATGGCTGGGACCAGCGTGGTGAGCAGTGGAAGGATTCAAGAAGATGTAGAAGCATAAAGCACAGGTCTTGGTGAGGCTTTGATGGTCTCCTTGAATTCCCACAAAGTCTTTCTTGAGAAAGGGCTTAATAGGTCCTTTTTTTTTTTTTTTCCCAGAGGAGAAAGCAGAGTGAAGGGGTTTACCTGTGAGCAAGCAGCCTGAATGCACCTCTCTGCCCCCAATTCTAGGTCTTATGCCAGGTCCCCTGCCCCCTTACCTGAGCCCGCATTGCATTTGGTGGTGTTGCAGCACCGCAGGAAGTGGAAGGTGTGGTTGTTGTGGAATCCGGTGGGGCCTGGGCAGCCAGGAAGGACGCCACAGCCTCTTATGTGGCGCTCATCACCTGGATTCTCTGTGGGGACAGAGGAGGTTGGACTGTTGCTGAGGAGCTGGGACTGGATCTGTCACCTGTCCATCTTCTGCTTCATCCTTCACTATAGGACTCTCACTGTATGAGGGGCAGCCATATATCTAACCAAGAGACACAGATTCTGGCCTCCATGGATATAGTCAGGGCTTCCCAAGTGGCACTAGTGGTAAAGAACCCACCTGGCAATGCAAGAGACATAAGAGATGCGGGTTCGATCCCTGGGTTGGGAAAGTCCCCTGAAGGAGGGCACAGCAACCCACTCCAGTATTCATGCCTAGAGACTCCCAAGGACAGAGGAGCCTGGCGGGCTACGGTCCATAGGGTAGCCAAGAGTCAGACATGACTGAAGTGACTTAGCATGAACACATGGGTATAGTCATGTGGCTAAGTTCTGGTCAATATGATCTAAGTAAAAAGGCTTATGGGACTTGCAGAAAGGAGAAGCTTTACAAAAGTAAGGCCACCCCGCTTTTGCCCCTTCTTTGGGGCATGAGGTCTGGTGCTCAGGCAACTATCTTGGACCATGAGGCAATCTTGCAAACGGAAGCAACATGTAAGAAATGAGAAGGCATCTGGTGACTGTGGAACTGTCGTAGTGGCCCTAGACTTCCCATCACTGGGCTTCCTGTGTGAGTACTAACTTTCTACCTGGCTTGCTGCTGCTGCTGCTAAGACACTTCAGTCGTGACCGACTCTGTGTGACCCCATAGACGGCAGCCCACCAGGCTCCACCATCCCTGGGATTCTCCAGGCAAGAATAGTGGTGTGGGTTGCCATTTCCTTCTCCAATGTATGAAAGTGAAAAGTGAAAGTGAAGGTGCTCAGTCGTGTCCGACTCCCAGCGACCCCATGGACTGCAGCCCACCAGGCTCCTCCATCCATGGGATCTTCCAGGCAAGAGTGGGAGTGGGGTGCCATTGCCTTCTCCTCTACCTGGCTTACCTCCCTGTTATTTGGGGGTTGTTGTTAAGAGCAGCCTTTGGGAGGAACAAAGCTGGGAAGGGGAGTTGCTGGCATGTTGGGGCTCACCTTTCAGGCTCCGGTGGGTTATCACATCCACGCACTGATCTCTAGATTTGGGGCATTGCATGGTTTGGTCCCAGCCCCTCTCACAGCTGAGGTCTGTCGAGGAACAGGAAGCACATTCGAGGTAGCGGTTTCTGGAGACAGTAACATCTGGGCCTGTTTGGGGAGGAGCAGGAGGGTGAGACCCCACAGGAGGAGTCCTAGAGACCTATCTTGCTAGAGGACTCACCTGCACATCAGTTCTTCCCTATCCCACTCTTCAGCCAGTCAACAAGTTCTGCCCATCCTATCTCCTAAATCTTCCTAGGATCCCTCCCTTCCTTTCAAGCTCCATGACACCAGGTCAGACCTCCTTCAATACCAGCTTCCTCCCTGGCCTCCTGGTTTCCATTCTGGCCCTTCCCACCCCAGTGCCTCCCACATGGCGCTAGAAGAATGCTTCTAATACTCAAATCGAATCCAGTCTCTCCTCTGCTCAGCTCTTTCATGGGTCTCCAGTGCCCTCAGAATAAAATCCAAGAAACTCAGCATGACATTCAAGGCCCATCAAAGACTGGTTCCTGGCCACCCTTCCTGCCTCATTTCTCTCCCCCATCTGCTCAGACTCTATACCAGCTTCCCTCAGTCCCCAAGTGTAAGTGCTGACTCCCACCCAGCCTTTGCTTTTGCACAACATTTTACCCTGCTCCCTAATTTCCCTATCTCCTACTCATTCTTCAGGAGTCATCTTTCCTAATTTTTACCTCCTCCAAGAAGCCCTCCTTGACCTCCCAGGCTGGATTAGGTGTGCCTCTGGGCTCTCCAATCCCAGCTCTGTATACTTTGGATCATCTCTGTTTGTACTAAGTCCCAGGCAGAGCCTGGGCAATCTTGTGTGCCAACATGACCCAGCACAGGGCCAGGGCCAGATAAAATAGTCAATAAATATTTATTAATTATTATTTTTTTGGCTGTGCTATCAGCATATGATAGCACAGCCAAATAATAATAATAATAATTCTGGAGAAGGCAATGGCACCCCAGTCCAGTACTCTTGCCTGGAAAATCCCATGGATGGAGGAGCCTGGTAGGCTGCAGTCCATGAGGTCGCTAAGAGTCAGACATGACTGAGCGACCTCACTTTCTCTTTTTACCTTCATACATTGGAGAAGGAAATGGCAACCCACTCCAGTGTTCTTGCCTGGAGAATCCCAGGGACGGGGGAGCCTGGTGGGCAGCTGTCTATGGGGTCACACAGAGTCGGACACGACTGAAGCCACTTAGCAGCAGCAGCAGCAGCAGCAGTAGGTACCTGGGCCTTCCCAGGTGGCAGTAGTGATTAAAAAAACCTGCCTGTCCATGCAGGAGATGTAAGAGATGTGGGCTTGATCCCTGGGTTGGGAAGATCCACTGAAGAATGGGATGGCAACCCACTCCAGTATCCTTGCCTGGAGAATCCCATGGAAAGAGGATCCTGGTGGGCTACAGTCCACGAGATCACAGAGAGTCAGACATGACTGAAGTGACTTAACACATCAGCATATGAGATCTTAGTTCCCCGAACAAGGATCAAACCCTCATTCTGAGCACTGGAAGCACAGAGTCTTAACCACTGAACCATCGAGGAAGTCCTACAGCAATAGGACTTCCCAATCATGTCATAGGTCAAAGTCTCACTTGACTAATCTGTGATAACTTTGCCTCTCACATGGACCTTCCCGTCCAGGCCAAGTGGATGAATTAGTTTTTCCTGGAAACACCAGAGTCATTCCTCTGCCCAGACCTTGGCTCACACCATCCCCAAGCCTGGCATGCCCTCTCCTTCCTGACCCCAGATATCCAAGTTTGAGTTTGAGCCAAGTCTTAGAGAAATTACAGGGCTCTCTCAGCCAAGACACTTAACCGGCAGGCCAGGAGCTCTAATTAGGTGAAGCACTTACCTTCAAAGCCAAATCTTCCTTACCCCCTCCCCCGAAGAAAAATAACTTAAAAGGCTAACAACCCATGTCTTCTCATATGAACCACCATGAAAATGAAAATACAAATTGCCATCATTGCCAACATAGCTGTCTCACATCACCCATGGGTCTCCTTTGTGAGTTCTTCTTATGTCGCTCTTCTAAACGTGGATGATACCCAGGCTCTGTCTGAGGTCCTTTTTTCATTTCTCATGATATATACTCTCTCCCATTGGATGTTATCCATTGACATTGCGTCATCTCCGCCTATATGTGGAGAAATCACGAATCTCTCTCCAGGCAAGACTTTCCTCTGCACTCCACACCTGTATGCCCACAGGCCTCCTGGAGGTCCGCTGGCTATCTGTCAAACACCTGAATCTCTACCTGGCCCCAACACGACTCTCCATCTTCTCCAAACTGCTGCTTCTCCTGAATTCCACGTCTCTGACGTGGCCCCATCTGGTCTCCCAGGGTAGACACTCGGCAGACTCCTTGATCTTCCATATCTAGGCATCAATCTAATTACTCCAACTTCCCTATCTTCTGTAATACTTTTGCCATATTGCTTCTGATCTCCATTACGCATGTTCTATTGAGTTCTTAATTTTAGACCCTGTTCTCTATTTCCTGTGGGACTCATTAAATGGATTCCAGATTTCTGATAAAAATTATCCTTTCCTCTATTTTCTTAAAGATATTGATCATAGCTATTTTAGACCTCCCCTGTCTAATAACTCCAATATCGGATTCACGACAAATCTATTTCTGTTGCGGGATTTTTCTCTTGGTTTCCCCAGTCGATTTGTCCTGTTTATTTTCTTCAGGATACCTTGTATGTTTTGATTAGATGCCAGACATAGATAACAACTTGTAAAGGCTCTAAATGATTTTATCTTCTGCCAAAGAGAGATTAGGTTTTCTTCCTGTAGAAATTGGATGTAGGCATTTTTGTGCTGTGCTTAGGTCTTTCAGTCACGTCCGACTCTTTGCGAATCCCATGTATTGCAGCCCACCAGGCTCCTCTGTCCACGGGGATTCTTCAGGCTGGAGTGGGTTGCCATGTCCTCTTCCAGGGGATTTTCCCAATCCAGGGATCGAACCCAGGTCTCCTGCATTGCAGGCGGATTCTTTACCGACCGGGGTTGGTCAATTTCTGGTTTTGCCCTTATTCTTAGGGTGTGGTCTCAGAGGAAAGCCTGAGACTTCTCTTTCCAATTTGGCAGCTTCAGTCTCCCAGCATCACATGCTCGCTGGAATTCCTGCTTGGTTCTGTAGTTTCCCAGATACTATTTTCTGTAGAGTTTCTTGGAGTCTAACACTATGCACGTATGGCTTGCCAATGAGTTGAAGGAAATCTGCAGATTTGGGGACTCCCTTTTCTGTGGTTCTATGCATTCCACGATTTTTTTTGTTTTCTAGACACTCTGGCAGCCCCAGATTTCAACCTTTGCCTTCTCAGTCTAGCGACAATCTCTTTTTATCTGCATTCTACTTCCCTTCCAGAGCAGTGAATTGGCAAGTGCGCTCAAGGTAAAAGCCAGCTTGTCTCTGGAATTCAACTTCTATGCTTCCCTTATTTCAAGGATTGGAGCTACTTCCTCTCTCCATTTGCTGCTCTTGAGTGACTTCAATGATTGTTTATAATTTATGCAGCTTTTGTAACTATCATTGGTGGTGGATGGGGGGTGGGGGGGTTGGTCTGAGACAAGTAACTCCACATGACCAGAACTGCATATCTGCCCTCACCATCTAACCCGTCATTAAGTTATGCTTATCTGCCTGCTAAATAGCTCTTAAATCCATCCACTTTTCTCCATCTGCTGATCAGACAGATACTGTCTTCTTTTTTTGTTTTTAGCCACGTCATGTGGCATGTGGAATCTTACTTCCCTGACCAAGGACTGAGCCCATATCCTCTGCAGTGGAAGCATGAGGTCTTAGTCACTGGATTGCCAGGGAAGTTGTACACTCCCTTCTTTATCTGGACAACCTCACATATCTCCAGGTTGGTCTCCCCTAATCTACCTTCCCTCTATCATTTCTTCCTTCCAATCTGTCTTCCACTCTGAGGTCAGAATGCATGCCTGCTAAGTCGCTTCAGTCTTGTCCGACTCTTTGAGACCTAATGGACTGTAGCCCGCCAAGCTCCTCTGTCCATGGGATTCTCCAGGCAAGAATACTGGAGTGGGCTGCCACGTTCTCCTTCAAGGGATCTTCCCGACCTGGGGATTGAACCCACATCTCTTACGTCTCCTGCATTGGCAGTTGGGTTCTTTACCAATAGTGCCACCTGGGAAGCCAGAGGTCTGAATAACTTGTGCACAAATACAAATCTGATAGTGACCCTGTAGCCTTTCACAACCTCCCAGTGTTCCCCAGATGAAGTCTATATTCCTCACCACAGTCTAGAAGGCCTTGTATAATGTGACCTTGCCAATTTCTCAGTTTCTCTTGCCCCATCTTGCCTTTCCTTCAGCCATGCTAGTTTCACTCTCTTCTGTTGCTTTTGTATCTGTTGCTCCTTCTGTCTGGAAAAACCCTTTCCACCATCTTTTTAACAGCCTGACTCCTCCTCCCTCCAGATCCAGCTTAGCTGTTGCTTCCTGTAGGAAACCTCCTCTGACCTGAGTCATTTATCTCCTCTAGGGTCCTATAGCCCCTACTCATAGTTATCCCAGCTCTCGTCACTCTCTGGTCTCTGTTTGCCCCATCTCAGCCCTGATGATTCTGGACTGTGCTTCCTATTACAGCTCTGACCTCTCTGGTCTGTTTCCTCTGTCAGGGTCCTGACACCTTTCTCTGTGTTTCCCTGATCCCAGCTCTGACTGGGGGCAGGGCAGTCACTGTCTGGTGATGGTCTATCCTGCCTCCTCCCCCACCTCCCACCCCTGCCATATATACACACATTACTGGACTATGAGCCCCAGAGGGGCAGGGCTCAAGGCTGTCTTGGCCATTGCTATGTCCCCAGCATCACAGAAGAACAGCTGTGTCTGACTCTTGGTGATGCCATGGACTGTAACCCTCCAGGCTCCTGTGTCCATGGGATTCTCCAGGCAAGAAAAATGTGTTGCCATTTCCTCCGCTGGGGAATTGTCCTGATCCAGGGATTGAACCCATGTCTGTTACATCTCCTGCATTGACAGGTGGGTTCTTTACCACTGTCTCCACCTGGGAAGCCCATTAAAATCCCTAAGTCCCCAAGATCCACTAAAGGGGAAACACCAGGCCCAGTAGGAGGCCTTGAGGGAAATAGGTCCTGACCGGTCAATGTCCTCTGCACTGACCAGTGCTGTTAACTATTTTGGTTGTTATTTCTGATTACAAGTGTTCCTGAGACTCAACTGTTACTGCTTTCCTTTGGCACATCTAACAGAAAGAGGAAGCCAACATCCTCTCTCTTGTCACTTCCTTGAAAATAAACATCTGACTCAATTCCCACCAATGGATGAAAGTCTGAGGTCAGAATCAGTGAAAATCTAGCAGAATCATGGCAGATGCAAAGCAAGGGCAAAACTGAGTGCAGACGCAGGTGCTCTGTTTTCTGATGTCATTGTGGCTGGACTGGTCTGAACACATTTCCTTTCTCCCCAGGGCCAGAAAGAGGAATCTCTGCTTGACCCTGTACCATGGTCTCCTCCTTCCTATCCTTCCTCTCCTGTGAGAACTCGGAGGAATTTGAGCCTTTCTAAGTCTTTTTCTTACACTGAGGGACCAGAGCCTAAAGTCATGAAATTCTACAAAAAGCCTTGCAAAAGTTTCTTCACATTGTTTTTTCATCGCCCAACTCAAGAATTGAGTCTAGGGAACTTTACCAGCCCATGGCAGCCTGTCTGGCTCCCTCCTCTTTTGACTTTCTTTAAAGACTTTGAGTCACTGGCACCACTGGTCTTTGTATCTTGGTCCCTTGCTAAGATACGAAGCATCTGTTGCCTGAACCATCTCCTGTCCCATGAGAAAAATGAGATGGCAAAATGTCAGTGAGATAACTCACCTGCCACTCAAGTGGGTGTATGTATATACAGCTTCTTAAAGGCCGGTGATGCATCTTATAAATGACAACCACACACACAGACACACAAGCAGTGCAGGATGAGATAGAATGAGATGAGTTTGTAGTTGGGAGTGGGGCCAGTGACAGTTTGAGATGAGTTGGGATTGATTGGGGGATGGGATTAGAGATGTGTTCAGGAGGAGGATGGGTTTGAGTTGGAGAGTGTTGGGGATAAAATGAAGTTGGGGAAGGGATTGGGGTTGGGGATGGAAATGGAGTCAAGTTGGAGATTTGCTTAGGATAAGGAAAGGTTTGAGCTGGGGCATCGGTCCTGGGGTAAGGCATGGAGCTGGGGTTAGGGTGGTCCCAGATTGGGGATAAGACCAGGGTGATGTTGAGGTTGGGATGAGGATGTTTTGGGGTTGGGGATGGCAAGGGCTGCCCTACTCACCAGGGTTGGGCTTGTTGCACAAGTCTGACCTGCACACGGTCTCTGAAAGGGTGATGATCTGATTGGCAGCCCGATAGCTCATGGACCTGTTGGTCTTGTCCGGATGGGTACAGCCTTTTCTCATCACGTTCATCTCGTTGCTGCCTATGAGGAATGTCTCTTTGTCACCCCCAGAAGCTCCCCTGGACCCAACCAGCCGCTGACACTCCTGGTTATAAAGTCACCCGCTCCCAGGAGCGGTTATAAAGTCCCTTGCCAGGCCTCTTGTCTTACTTGAGTCCAACTCTGTCTTTTCTAGACTTACCCATCCTCCCCATCAACCTCTTATACCAGAAGCCTACTCTCTCTTAGTGACAACACTGTACCTGGGGCATTCTGGATCCATCAACTCCTCCCTCTCATCCTGGAGATCTTAACAGACAGAGGCCTCTAGTAGGAATCTTTAAAGGAAAATGCTTTGAGCTTACCAAAAAGCACAAGAGAATGATATAATAAATACTGTGCATTAGTCATAAAACTTTATAAAGTATTAGTATTTTGTTATATTTGTTTCAGATTTTTTTTAAAAAGAGAAACCAAGTTTGCTGCTACTGTTAAGTCACTTCAGTCGCGTCCGACTCTGTGTGACCCCATAGACAGCAGCCCACCAGGCTGCCCCGTCCCTGGGATTCTCTAGGCAAGCACACTGGAGTGGGTTGCCATTTCCTTCTCCAATGCATGAAAGTGAAAGGTGAAAGTGAAGTCGCTAAGTCGTGTCCGACCCTCAGCGACCTCATGGACTGCAGCCTACCAGGCTCCTGCGTCCGTGGGATTTTCCAGGCAGAAGTATTGGAGTGGGGTGCCATAGATAGTTAAAACCTCCTGCTTCCTCCCCTCTTCCAAATCCCATTTCTCTTATTCCCTGTCTGAAGGCAACCACTGATATAAGTAATTCTCACACCTGTGTATGCAGAATATATGTTATTGCTTATTTTGACTGTTAAATACTATTTCTAGTAAAAGGTGTCCAACTCTGCAACATGCTTTTTTTCCCCTCTTTTAATCTTACATTTTTGAGATGTATCCAGGTTAATACTTACAGCCTTGTGTGTGTGTGTGTGTCTGTGTGTGTTAGTTGTTCAGTCTTGTCTGACTCTTTGTGACCCCCATGGACTGTAGCTCGCCAGGCTCTGTCCATGGAATTCTCCAGGCAAGAATACTGGAGTGGGTTGCTACTCCCTTCTCCAGGGGATCTTCCCAGGGATTGAACCTGGGTCTTCCACATTTCAGGCAGATTCTTTATCATCTGAGCCACCAGGGAAGTCCCCAACAGCCCTAGTTCCTTCATTTCAGCTGCTGTGGGGTATAATGTGTGATTATACTTTAAGGTTTCTCCTCTGCTGCCCCTAAGTTCAGTCTTTCCAGTTTTCTGTGTCACAAATATGAGGACTAGGAACATCCTTTTACATGTGTCTCAAGGCAAGTGTGGCTAAGGTTCTTTGGGGTCTCTACATTCCTTGAAGTTTAACTGCTGCTGGTAGGTTATGTTAATCTTTATTTGTATCAGATATTGCCACGTGGCTCTGTTCCGTGGATGAACAAACTTACCTCCCTAACAGCAGAGCCCGCAGTTCCACAACCTCATCGATCTCAGTACTGTCAGATTCTTAAATGCTTGTCCATCTGGTGGGCGTGTTACGGGTCTCCGTGTCTTTTCTTCTTGCTATTTCCCTGATTAGTCGTGAGATAAGCTTTCTCGGTCCCTCTCTTTCCCTGCCCCACACACTCACCTTCCCACACACTCAGGACCGTGGTGCTGCAGAGGTCCTGACCAGGAGTACACTCTTCAACACTGCAGCTCATCATGTTCTTACACTGTAAGCACCGCAGGCCCCAAGAGGCTGGGGGAGGGAGGAGACGAAAGAAGAGGTGTTATTGCTCTGAGCCAGGATCCCGCTCCGCGCGCCACCCCCACCGCCCCTCACCCCGGCCCCCTTTAAGCGGCAACACCTGGACCAAATCTCCAGGCCTTGTGCACTCAGGTTCAGACTCCACTTTTGCCCTGCCTGGGTTCCAAGGCTGGGTTCCAGCCTGCTATGCTATCTTTACGCCAACGTTTTGTCTTTGTCTTTTACCCTGATGTTCTCCCCTCCTCGTCCACAGGTCCTTCCTAAATCCAGTCCTCGTTCGCTTTCCCTTTAATTCTAACGGAGCGCCGGAGCCATCCGGAAAGTGAGATTCCCACTCTCTCTGCGGGTGCAGACTTGTAGCCTAGTCCTTTCCTCTACCCCCACCCGCCTGGGCCTATTCCACCTCGCGAGCTCTCCTAGGGGGGTTCCGACTTCCGCCGATCTTTTCGTTCTACCTTCGTCCCTGGAGCTCCCCCAACTAACGCCCACTGGTTCTCCTCCCTTTCCTAACCTCTCCCCAACTTTCTCCCGCCACGCAGCAGTCCGAGAACTTCCAACTCCGCCCATCAGCCCTGCGGAGATTCTAACCTGGGGTCTCCCCCGACGTTTTCCCCCGCCCCGCAGCGGCTCTTGAGCAGTTTTAACCCCGCCCACTAGGGGCTCGGGACCTGTCAGCCCCACCCACTGGTTCCGCCCCGAAGTTCTCACCCCGCCCACCACCTCCGCCCAGATGTTATAATCCAGCCCTCTAGCTCCCCTACCAAGGCTCAGCCTTGCCACCAGACCTCCCTTGTGGTCCCTTGAAGTGAAGAAGTGAAGTCGCTCAGTCGTGTCCGACTCTTTGCGGCCCCGTGGACTGTAGCCTACCAGGCTTCTCCGTTCCCCTTCCCGCTCCAAATTCGGAGTCCCCAATCGAGTTATTACTCATTCTAGGCCTCCCGCCGTTGGTTTATTACCGAACCAACTCTCAACTCCTAACCTCCCCCCCGCGCCCCGCCTTCACAGTTCCAACTCAACTTCCTTTCATTTTTCGACCCGTTTTCCATTTTCCAAAGAAAAGAGGTAAGAGGTCCCGTCGTCTAGAGTACAATGAAAGGGAAGGAGCCTCGGTACAAGCCCCGCTTTCCCTAGCCCCCGGCTCTGCCCGACTCAGCCTGACTCTCTTTAGACCTTGTGTAAAATGAGGCGCTGTCCTCCCAGTCTTACGAGTGTGTGTGTGGCGGGGCGGGGGTTGGAGGGGAGGGATCTGATAGAGTGGAGAGGGCTGTAGGAGCCACTGCGGGTCAGAATCCCACTTACATAGGCTGGCTGTGTGACCTCGGACCAGTTAGTTAACCTCTCTTTGCCTGTTTCTCTGTAAAAAGGGGTTCCACCCAGTTGGAAGTTGCAAGGAAGAAGCTTAGAAGAGTGTCTGGCATAAAGAGCGTATCCACCAGATGATGGCTGTCGTTAAGCTCCTTTACTCAATAAATATTTCCTGAGCGGCTACTGTGCGCCCGGTTCTGTACCGCGGGGGGCGGGGCGCCGAGAACAGGAGAATTATTTGATTGTGGGGGTGGGGGCTGAGGATTGAGCCCTCCTTCTCCGAGTCATCAGATTCTGAGCTCTCTTCCCCTCTCCCTTTCCCGCCGTCAGACCCCAGTCCCCAGCTTAGAGGTCCGGGCACCTTGCCCCTACCTGGAATGTAGGTGTGAACCAACAGCAGTAGCAGCAGCGGCTGGCCCATGTCCGACGGCGGCTCCTGCTCGCGATCTCCCTGCACCTCTCTCTGGCCCCCGGAAGGAGACAGTTTTGTGGCTCTGGGGGCTCCTCCCAGAAGTTTGCGAAAGAGCGAGTCAGCCCCAGATGCGAGTCAGCCCCAGATGCGTAGGTCATTCCTCGCCGCCCCCTCCCCCGCCTCCCCTACCCACCCCTCCCGGACCTTCCTCAAAAACTTCCTTTACCAGGGTGTGGCTAGCTGGGGGTACGGGGGCTGACCCTGCTCTGACTCACGTTGGCGGTAGTCACAGCTGTCCCCGGACTGCCTGGGTGTGAATTCCACTTTTCTCTCAATGCCACATCACCTAGGGGAAGGGACCTCACTCTTTAAATTAAAACTTATCCCTTCGGGAAATTTGTGGCTATTAGATATTACAGGGCTTTCCTTAGTCTAGTTAGGAAGGATCGTGGTTATATAGGAAAGTGTCTTTCTCATTTAGAGCTGCAGGCTGAAATATTTGGGAGTGAAATAATACAGTGTCTCCAATTTACTTTAAAACACTTGAGCCAAGAAGCAGATATTGCTGTTATGACAATAGTTTTGTGGTTATGCGGAAAACTTTTTCTTGTATTCTACAGATGCTGAAATATTTAGAGGCTGAATGTCATTGTTGCATTTGCATTTGCCTTAAAATACTTTAGGAAAAAAGGCAAAATATCACTGTTTAGTTGCTAAGTCGTGTCTGACTTGTTGCAACCCCACAGACTGTAGCCCACCAGGCTCCTCTGTCCATGGGATTTCCCAGGCAAGAATACTGGAGTGAGTTGCCATTTCCTCCTCCAGGGGATCTTCCCAACCCAGGGATTGAACCCAAATCTCTGCACTGGAAGGCAGATTCTTTACCACTGAGTCACAGTTAATTATTTATTTTAATATTTATTTGGCTGCACTGGGTCTTAGTTCTGGCACGTAGGATCTCCAATCTTCTCTGTGGCATGAGACTGGGGGGGTTCCTGTTTCAGCTAGTCATTAGCTGTGCGACCTTGGGTGTTTTACTAAACTTCTGAGATTTTGAGTTGTAGCATGTGGGATCTAATTCCCTGACCAAGGATTGAACCCAGGCTCCCCAAATTAGGAGCATGGAGTTTTAGCCACTGAAACACCACGGAAGTCCCCATAATAAGCTTTTAAAAGAGAAAAATAAAATACAGAACATGAAATAGCCTCTCCCTCCCAGTCAGAGCAATTTAATGCGGTAGAATTAAATGCCTGAAATGGTCACTGGCCCACATGGAGTGTCTCAACGACCTCTGTCAACATTTACCAAGGACCTGCTTTCTGCCAGGCACTGGTCCAGAAGCTGTGGACCCAGCAGAAAAGTCCCTGACCTTGTGACAGTAGGCAGTAAATATGTATTACCTGGTCTATTGCTGTCAGACTGTGATAAGTAAAATGCAGAAAAACAAATCGGGTTGAAGGAAGTGCAAGGGTACAAGTGAGGTGAGGTTGGTTTTAAGCCAGGAAAGCCTGGAGGGCTTTCCCGAGGAGATGACATTTGAACAGAGGCTGAATATAGTGAGAAGAGACGTTCAGACAGATGGTCCAGGAAGAGTTCCAGGGAAAGGAAACAGTTAGTACAAAGGCCCTGGGGTGGGAGTGGACCTGATGAGACCAAGGAACAGCAGAGAGGCCAGTGTAACTGGAACAGAATCAAGAGGGACACAGTAGTAGGCTGTAAGTAGGCAGTAGCTATCTCTACCACTGCAATAATGATTAAACTATCATTATTCTTACTAACATATCAAAGCCTTAAGGTAATCATTTTAAGATAAGATAAGAAAAGGACTTCCCTTGTGGTCCAGTGGTTAAGAATCCAACTGCTAATGGAGGGAACATGACTTCGTTCCCTGGTCCAGGAAGATTCCACATGCTTTGGGGCAACTAAGCCCATGCCCTGCAACTACTGAGCTCGAGTGCCGCAACTAGCCAGTAGCCCTGGATCTCTGCAACTGGAGAAAGCCCACGTGTAGCCACGCACACCCAGTTCAGGCAAAAATAAATGAATGAATTAGTTAAAAAGATAAGGTAAGAAAAATCTCCAGAAATTCTCTTTTCTAAGAGGCAGTATATGTAGTGGTTCAGAGTGTGGGGGCTGAGACCAGGCTGTGGGGGTTCCAGTTTCAGCTACTCATTAACTGTGTGGCCTTGGGCAGGTTACTTAACCTCTCTGGGCCTCAAGTCCCCTATCTGGAAAGGGAAGCTAATTGCCTCCCTTCCACAGCTGGTGAGCTAGAGACAGAAAAGTGTACATTCTTGCACAGTGCCTGGCTCTGTGCTGGTGCTCAATAATAAGAATAATAGCAAGTGCTCAATAAAAAAGTCACTGCCATTGTTATCCCTGTTGGGTTCAGATTCTAGACTCTGGTCCTGCATTTCCTCTCTGTGGGTAGGATAGGGCAGGAGGTAGAACTGTCATGTTGACTCACAAGGACAGCAACTGTTATGCTGACGACAGCAGGATAGTACAGCCCAACTGATATCCTCATTGCCAAGCAGCAGTCTCCTCATGTGGAAAATTCAGCCCCTCTTGGGGTTGACGTGAAGACAATGAGATACTGATGCAGATGAGGTGGGGGGGTAGAAAGTCGGGGTGTTGGCCCAGGTGGCCTTGGACCCAGTTCAGCCCCTTGCTCCTGCGGGTCCCTGGGCAGGTGGCTTCACTCCATGGATCCTTGCTTTTCCCAGCTGTGAAATGGGTCTGGGGTGGGTAGAAGCATCTCTCAGTGAAAAGTAGCTTCAGGTTTGTTAATTTATGGAGCTGTGTGGTCTGGCGCTGCCACTTCCTGGCCAGATGACCTCATCGCTATGGACTACGAGTTCCTCTTTTATTTGAAGACAGAGAAATAACTCGGAGCCCTCCCATCCTCCCACCCCAGACTGCTCTAGTTTCCTGAAATCTGTCCATCTGTCTCTCCCTTTCTGTGTCTGTGTCTTTTTTTATTTGGCTGTGCAGCATATGGAACCGTAGTTCCTGGACCTCAGCCCTGCAACGGAAGCACAGAGTCTTAACCACTGGATGGCCAGGGGGAAGTCCTTCTTTGCCTTTTTCAGTATGTCCGTTTTGCTCCTTTCTTTTTAATATTTATTTATTTGGCTACACCAGGTCTTAGTTGCAGCAGGAGAACTCTTAATTGTAGCATGTGGGATCCAGTTCCCTGATCAGGGATTGAACCCGGGCCCCCTGTATTAGGAGCATGGAGTCTTAGCCACTGGATCACCAGGGAAGCCCCGCTCCTTTTCTTTGTCTCTCCCAGTCTCTCTGACTCTGTCCTCCGTTTCTGTGTCTCTGGCTCTTTCTCCCTCGCTGTCTCTGTCTCTGACTTGTTCTCTCTATGTGACACACACTGTGAGGTCCAGTGACGTGTTATGGGAGGAGAAGGGCAGGAGGCTGGGCGGTGGATGGTTCCAGAAAAAAAAAACTGCAGGAATGTCAGCTCCTTCCTCCTCTGACTCACCTGGGCCTCACCCAGCTCCTACCTGCCTGTGGGGTCCTGGGTGAGGCCCACGGGTTTCAGGGGTTTCCCAGGGCTGGCGAGAGGAAAATCTCCTGAAAAGATATAGAGGGAGAGGGATCGAGAGAGATAGAGGCAGACAGAAAAGAAGAGAGAGTGAGAGAGCTAGGGGTCAAACACAGCCAGACTCAGGGGAAATCAGAGAGGGACACAGAGACTCAACATACAGTTTAAAATATGACTTCTCTGGTGGCTCAGTGGTAAAGAATCCTCCTGCTGATGCTGGAGACACCGGTTCAGTCCCTGGGTCGGGAAGATCCCCTGGAGAAGTAAATAGCAACCCACTCCAATATTCTTCGGAGAAGGCAATGGCACCCCACTCCAGTACTTTTGCCTACAAAATCCCATGGATGGAGGAACCTGGTAGGCTGCAGTCCACGACTGAGCGACTTCACTTTCACGCATTGGAGAAGGAAATGGCAACCCACTCCAGTGTTCTTGCCTGGAGAATCCCAGGGATGGGGAAGCCTGGTGGTCTGCCGTCTATGGGGTCATACAGAGTCGGACACGACTGAAGTGACTTAGCAAATAGCCAGTATTCTTGCCTGGAGAATTCCATGGACAGAAGTGCCTGGCAGGCTATACAGTCCATGGCCTCTCAAAGGAGTCAGACAGAACTTAGTGACTAAACAACAACAATATTTAAAATACATAACCAACAAGGACTTCCTGATAGCACAGGGAACTCTGTTCAGTACTCTGTAATAATCTGAATGGGAAAAGAAACTGAAAAAGAATACATGTGTGTATCAGTTCAGTTCAGTTCAGTTCATTTGCTCAGTCGTGTCCGACTCTTTGCGACCCCATGAATCGCAGCACGCCAGGCCTCCCCTGTCCATCACCAACTCCCGGAGTTCACTCAGACTCACGTCCATGGAGTCAGTGATGCCATCCAACCATCTCATCCTCTGTCGTCCCCTTCTCCTCTTGCCCCCAATCTATAGTCCAATATAAAATAAATTTTTTTTAAATGCCCAGATTCTGAAGATTGGCTGCACAACAATGTGAATATATTTAAGGCTACTGAACAGTACCCTTAACATGACAAATTTTATGTTATATACATTTTATCAAAATTAAATATTTTTTCATTGCAGAAGAAGACCGAAGCTGAGAGCCAAGGATAGAGGCAGAGAGAGATTAACGGACAGAGTTAGCTAGAAGGACCCTCTGTTGCCTTCAAAGAGAGAAAAGTAGAGACAGATTGACAGACATTGCCTGTGTGTGTGTGTGTGTAATCCCCTCAGCCTCTTGCCATCTGACTGAGGAAGTGACCCCCTCTGGCCTGGGCTGATGGTGGAGGTGGGGCTGTAGCTATTACCTTCCCAACTCCAGGAGGCCTGACAGGCAATACTCACAGGCTTTCCCATCCTGGCCTGGCTACCTTCGAGATGGGGGACATCTCCTCTCAGGCCCTTGCCTTTCCCTCTACAAGCATGAGGTACAAAAGAGGACCTACCCTTGGCAGAGGCAGAGCTGGGAGACCCTGAAGTCCACACCCCTTTTCCCTCTTTTCCAGATAGAGAAACTGAGGCCCAGAGCGAGACACCATTAATGAGGACCTCCCCTGCTCGGTTTGACGGGGCTCTGTGGCCATGCAGGGGAGTGGTCTGAGTGCTTTCTCTATATAACCTGGTGAATCCTCCCAATCCCCCATTTTACAGTTGAGCAAACTGAGGGTTCAGAGAGGTGTAGTAGGCTTGATCAGGTGGCTTTGGCCCGAGACGGCCTGGAGCGGGGCTTGGGTTCCCAGCCGGAGACAGGCCAGGGCGCGGTGGTGAGAACACCAGATCCTAGCCACTAGACTGATGGCCAGTGACAAGGGTCCTGGCCCTTTGGCTCTGCAGAAAATAATTTCCACCAAGACAGAAAGTCGTGACGCAGGTCAAGTATTTATTAAGAGGAAAAAGAGTACAGTATGTGTGGAGAGACACGCAAGTGGACTGAGAGAGAGAGTTCTTGAGTTGCACCTTCGTGCAGTTTGAATTACTTTCATGGGGCATTTCTTCTGGGTTTCCTTTGGCCAATCATTTTGGCTGGCCTGGTTCATAGTCCGTAGGTGATGCATCTCAGGATCTTCCCATGTATGCACACGCATCTCTTAGCCAAGATGAATTCTACCAAAAATGTGTAAGGGTAGAGAATATCTGTTATCGTAACTCCCCTTTGGCCTCCAAGGAGCAATCTCCTGACTTTGAGAAAAAGAAATATGTGGTCTAAGGCAGGGCCTGACCTCCTCTCTTAATTATCCTGCTATTCTCCTCTTGGAGTTTCAGCCCACAGGGAATGAATCTTCAATCACTTTACCCTGGGCAGGAGGGAGGCACGCATCTATCTCTTGCCTTAGGCTGAGCAATGACCTCCCAAGAGATACAGGTCCTAAGCTCTGTAACCTGTGATGTTGAACGAACGTGAAGTCGCTCAGTCGTGTCTGACTCTTTGCGACCCCATGGACTGTAGTCTACCAGGTTCCTCCGTCCATGGGATTTTCCAGGCAATTGTACTGGAGTGGATTGCCATTTCCTTCTCCAAGGGATCTTCCCAACCCAGGGATCGAACCCGGGTCTCCCGCATCATAGACAGACGCTTTACTTTACCTCATGTGAACAAAGGGTCTCTGCAGATGCGACTAAGTCAAGGAGCTTAAGATGGGGACATCCCTTATCCTGAATTTCTGAGTGGGCCCTACGTGTAACCACAAGTGTCAATATAGAGGGGAGGCAGGTGGGCATGCGACTACAGACAGAGTGAAGGAAACTGGGATCGGAGAAAGAAGATGTTTTGCTGCTGGCTTTGAAGATGGAGGAAGGGGCCACTAACCAAGGAATGGAAGAGGGGCAGCTCTAGCTACTAAAAAAAAGGCAAAGAAATCACTGAGCCCCTACAGTTTCTGGAGGAAGCGCCATCCTGCTAACCCCTTGGTTTGGACCCCTTAAGACTCATTTCAAGGATTTCTCATGTGGTCCAGTGGCTAAGCCTGCGCTCCCAATGCAGGGAGCCCTGTTTCCAACCCTGGTGAGGGAACTAGATCCCGTATGCTGCAACTAAAGATCCTGCATGCCACAACTAAGACCCAGCGCAGTCCATAAATAAAATATATAAATTATAAATAAATATAAATGAATATATAAATGTGTAATTACATGCAAAAAAAAAAAAACTCATTTCAGATTTTCAACCTCCTGTGCTATAAGAGAATATATTCCTTTTGCTTTAAAGCAGTAAGTTGGTGGTAATTTATTATGGCAACAATAGCAAATGAATACCAGAGGTTATTGGACTTCCCAGGTGGCTCAGTGGTAAAAAATCCACCCGCAATGCAGGAGACAGAGATGTGGATTAGATCCCCTGGAGGTCGAGAAGATCCCCTGGAAGAGGAAATAGCAACCCACTCTAGTATTCTTGCCTGGAGAATCCCATGGACAAAGGCGCCTGGTGGGCTACAGTCTGTGGGGTTGCAAAGAGTGGGGCAAGACTTAGGGACTGGGCACACGAAAGAGGTTAAGTTCCCTGCCTGTGATGACTTGTAAGTACAGAGTCAGGATTTGGACCCAAGGCTCTACGGCTCACGCTCATAAATACCCTACTGGGTTTGAGTAACTATCATGCTGTCCTGGATGGGGGGGGCAAGAACCAGGGGCGGGGAGCCCCCAGCCTCTTTCCAGACCATCTTCCATCAGTCCTCTTTGCCACGCTTCCCCCTGGTTTCATGACATTGGGGTGGCCTGGAGAGAGGATGGGAGCCAGAGGAAAAACATTTGCTGAGTTTGTACAACAAAAGGTTTTCCTACCTCTAGCTCTTAGCAGCTTATGTTTCCCCACTTAGGTACAGTAGCAGAAATAATCATTGTGATCTGAGAGTTAATATTGCTGCTGCTGCTGCTACTGCTAAGTCACTTCAGTCGTGTCCGACTCTGTGTGACCCCATAGACGGCAGCCCACCAGGCTACCCGTCCCTGGGATTCTCCAGGCAAGAACACTGGAGTGGGTTGCCATTTCCTTCTCCAATGCATGAAAGTGAAGTCGCTCAGTCGTGTCTGACCCTCAGCAACCCCATGGACTGCAGCATTCCAGTCTCCTCCACCCATGGGATTTTCCAGGCAGGAGTACTGGAGTGGGGTGCCATTGCCTTCTCCGTTAATATTGCTAATAGATTAAAAGCTCCAATCAGGGGTTGAAGGGTGTGCCTATTTAAAAAAAAAAAAAAAAAAAGAAGAAGCGAACAAAGAAAAAGATATGCTGAAGTTCTAACTCCCTGTACTCAGAATGTGACCTTATTTGGAAACAAGGATGTTGTTGCTGATGTAATGAGTTAAGATGAGGTCAGAGTGGAGAGTCAGGATTTGGACCCAAGGCTCTATGGCTCACACTCACTACCATCCTGGGTTTGGGTAACTACCATGTTGTCCTGGGGGTACAAGAACTAGGGGCGGGAAGCCACCAGCCTCTTTCCAGACCATCCTCCGTCAGTCCTCTTTGCCACATTTCCCCCTGGTTTCATGACATTGGGGTGTGTCTCCGACATTGTAGGCAGATTCTTTACTGTCTGAGCCACCAGAGAAGACCCGTAGTAGAGTAGGGTGGACCCCCTAATCCAATGTGATTGATGTCTTTATAAGAAGGTGGTCATGTGACAACAAAGGCACAGAGAGAAGACCATGTGATGCTGAAAGCAGACATTGGAGTTATAAACTGCCAGCCAAAGACTTCTAGCAAATCACTAGAAGCTGCCAAGAGGCAAGAAAGGATCCCCTGATTGGTTGCAGAGAGAGCACTGTCCTGTCAACACCTCAGTTTTGGACTTCTAGCCTCTAGATTGCAAGATAATACATTTCTGCTCTTTCAAGTCACACCGTTTGTGGTAGTTTGCTGTGGCAGCCACAGGACATGGATATAGCTCCTGTGAATTGACAAAAAATTAGGAAAGGATGGAAGAAGATACACAATGGTGAAACTTCCCTGGTAATCCAGTGGTTAAGAATCTGCCTGCCAATGCAGGAGGTGCGGGTTCAATCCCCTGGTGGGGAAGATCCTCTGGAGGAGGAAATGGCAACCCACTCCAGTATTCTTGCCTTGAGTGTCTCATGGACAGAGGAGCCTGGCGAGCTGCATACAGTCCATGGGGCTGCAAAAGAGTTGGATGCAACTGAGCACATACAGCATGGTGTCCTACCACACCCCTTTCTCCTACAGGTCGGCAAAAATAAAACACCTGGATGATGCACAAAGCTAGGGAGTCTATGGGGAAATGGGCACTCCCCACACTACTGATGGGACTGTAAACGGATGGTCGTTTTGCAATGGCTCTCAAATTTACAAATGTAGAAAACGTTCCTGATGTTGCAAAAACACTTCACCACTTCTGAAACGCAGAACTCTGTACCTACGTTTTTCACTGAAGCGGTTTGTAATTACTCAGTGAATGGTACTAGAGGTTTGTACCAAGCTGTACAAGAGGTATACTTACCCAACAGGAAAAAGAAAGAGGAAACTGTGTAATTCAGGTTACCTGATTGTCAGGTGGAAAAATCTAGGGGCAGAATTGTGTGTATCATATACTGTTGTTTGTCTATAAAAGGGGGGTGGGTGCGTGCTCAGTTGTGTCCACTTCTTTATGACCCCCTGGACTATAGCCTGCCAGGCTTCTCTGTCTGTGGTGCTTTGCAGGCAAGAATACTGGAATGGGTTGCCATTTCCTCCTCCAGGGCATCTTCCCAGAAACCTACATCTTCTGCATCTCCTGCTTTGGCAGGAGGATTCTTTATCACTCAGCTATCTGGGAATATTTGCTTGGACATGCATTAGAGAATTGCCCTGAGGTCCCCCACCTCCAGGTTTTAAATTAAGGGCAGGGAGGCATGGAAGGGACATTTCCCTGCCCTTCACAATCTTTACTCAGAAAACCTCCTGTTTGTGCAGTCAGTGGCCTGTTTACTCAGCCTCAGTTATCAGCTAACCTTTGAGGAGACTGGCTGTTACTCATGAAGCACCAGGAGCTGCTCCCTCCTCCAAGAACCCCAGGCTCCCTGGGGACTGTTCTCCCTTCTTCCCACTTCTCCTGAACCAAGAGGCTGGGGATCCACCTGGGAAGGAGGTGGCCTCCTCCCCAAACTCGTCTCTGCCACAGCATCCCATCCCATGGCGGGAAGAGACACCGCCCCGCCGCGGACTCCTGCCTTTCTCTTTAGCACTGGTACCTTCCCAAGTGGGCTCCTTGAGTCTACACCCTGATCGAGGGCCCCGCTCTGGAGTCTGGAAAGCCCGGCAAGGCCTGTGGAATGACCTTGGACTGGTCCTTTTTCTCTGCTGGGATCTCTCCTCTGAGCCAAGAGGGGAGCCCAACCCCAGCCTTGCCAGGCCCACTGCCAGATGATGACAATTATAACGGGGAGATGGTGAGACGATGATAAGATGATGATGTCATCGAGCATCTATTGTTCTCAGCGTTCTTCTCTGATGCATCAGCTCGTTTTATCCTCACGGCAGCCCTATGACATAAATCCTCCTGTGTGCTCTCTTTGACAAATGAGGATACTGAGACTCAGGGGCGTGAAATGTCCAAGATCACACAGCTTCAGGAGGCAGAACTGGAACTTGAATCCTGGCCTTCTGATTCCTCAGTGCTCACTCCCTTTGGCATGCGCGTGTAGTTTCCTTGAAGCTTGAGCATCACTAGTATACATCACTTGGAGAAGGCAATGGCACCCCACTCCAGTACTCTTGCCTGGAAAATCTCATGGACGGAGGATCCTGGTAGGCTGCAGTCCATGGGGTCGCTACGAGTCGGACACGACTGAGTGACTTCACTTTCACTTTTCACTTTCATGCATTGGAGAAGGAAATGGCAACCCACTCCAGTGTTTTTGCCTGGAGAATCCCAGGAACGGTGGAGCCTGATGGGCTGCCGTCTATGGGGTCACACAGAGTCGGACACAACTGAAGTGACTTAGCAGTAGCAGTATACATCACCCGCACAGGAATGTAGCCAACAGAGCCTTTCCTGAGGGCCCTGGGTTGATCCCATTTTAGTGTCACCAGGGCAGTGATATATCTCTCTTCTATCTGCTTAGGGACTGGTGGAGCCCTGAGGGTCTAACTTATTTCCTTCCTGGAAAGTGTCATCTAAGCTGTGGTCTCCTAAGACCTGATATAAATCCTGGGGCTAGGGCAGGGGTCCTTGACCGAGGCCCCCGAGGTCAGAGCCTGAGCTTGCAGGAGGATGGAACTGCCCGTTGAAGATGTTCAATTCTGATTTCAAATCATAAGGATTTCAGAGTTGAAAGAAATGGACCTCAGGGTTCAACACACCAAGGCCCCAAACGAGAGGGAAGGGGCAGCCCCAGAGTTACTTCTCAAAGGAGAGGCAGGTGGGACTCAAAGCTGGTGAAGAGACATTCCAAGCATTGGGACTGAAAGGCCCTTTGTGGGTGGTTGAGATGGATCTTATTCCCATTGAGCAGATGTGCAAATCAAGCCTTTATGCAGAGGTGAGGGCAAGAGAGCAACGTGGGCCTCGTCAGGAGGGGCGTGCTGTCTTCCCTCTCCGCTCTTGGTGGAGCCCAACAGTCAAGTCAGTGGGGCCTGAGTTCAAATCCTGGTTGTGCCAGAATCCTCACATTGTGGCCTCAGACAAGGGCCTGGGCTGTTCTGAGCTCTAGTTTCCTTCTCTGTAAAATGGGGAAACTCAGGGCTGATTGCAACTGTACCAACTGTTAAAATATTGAGACTTTAACCAGATTTGGTTGGTAGAAATCTGCTCTTCCAAGACCCTGGCTGCTCCCCAACTCATGGTGTGTCTGGGTCTTCCCAGACACCCCCAAGTTCTACTAACTAAAACGGAATCACCACGTTGGTGAAGGGGACCAGAACAGTGCTCTACTAATGGGGCTGAATTGTTACTGCTGCAGAGCCTGCCCTGTACTGACTGACGGTCAAATATTTTAAAAAGATATTTACTTATTTTTTATTTGGCTGTGTTGGGTCTTAGCTGAGGCATGTGGGCTCAGTGGCTCCTCAGCATGTGGGATCTTAGTTCCCTGATCAGGGATTGAACCTGCATCCCCTGAACTGCCAGGTAGATTCTTAACTGCTGGACCACCAAGGAAGTCCCTGGTCAAATATTTTGGAATATGCCTCCTAGGGTTAATGATAATGGCTTGTAGGATTATCAGTAGGATCCAGTGAGTTAATGTCTCCTATAAAATGACCAGCAAACCTATTAGTAATAATATATATAACAGCAACATACCCGAAAAAACAAACCAAAAAAAAGGAGAAAACAAAGGACAAAAAAGGAAAGAAGAAAACAAAAACAGGCCAATTGTCCTTCTTTGGTTTCACTGAATAGCCTCTGGCTTGTCCCCCAGGCCCCTCAGGACTCAGTCTCCCCATCTCCAAGCTCTCTAGGCCCCTCCCCTGCTCCCAGTAGCCAGCTTGGCAGGTGGGGCTCTATCTGCCCAACCTATTTGCTCTCCCTCTTCCAGGGCTGACACCCTGCTGCTAAGTCGCTTCAGTCGTGTCCGACTCTGTGCGACCCCATAGACGGCAGCCCACCAGGCTCCCCCGTCCCTGGGATTCTCCAGGCCTGACACCCTAGACAAGGCCTTTGAATAAAAGGCCAGGGCATCTTGGTCCTTCTTCCTCCTCTCCAGCCTGGATCACGTTCTGGCTCCCCCGCCTTCTAGTGCTCCTGGGAGCACTGGCAGTCCCAGAAGGTAAGGTGTCTTGTGTGTGGTTCCTCGGAGAGGGAGTGGGTGATGGGAGCCCGAGTGGCAGCTTCTTGTATCTTGGCTTTTTGTTCGGCAGAGGCAGCTGGATGGGGTGTTTGAGAGCGTACTTCTGGAGCCAGGCTGCCTGGGCTCAAATTCTGGCACTGCCGCTTCTTAGCTGTGTGACCTTGAGCAAGCCACTTAACCTCTCTATGCCTTGGTTTCCCTATCTGTGAAATGAGGATGATAGTCACTCTGCCTCGGGGGGCTCTTGGGGGCAGACATTCACTGAACTAATGTGTTAGAGGGGATGAAAGTGAAAGTGAAAGTGAAGTCGCTCAGTCGTGTCTGACTCTTTGCGACCCCGTGGACTATAGCCTACCAGGCTTAGACTGCAGCCTACCAGGCTCCTCCGTCCATGGGATTCCCTAGGCAAGAGTACTGGAGTGGGTTGCCATTTCCTTCTCCAGGTTAGAGGGGATAGAAAAGTGCAAAATTAAATAACTTGATACTTCTGGGTTTTCTTTAATTAACAGAAACCTTTTGGTGTTCAACTATCTGTTTTTTTGTTTTTGCAAAAACTCCTATACTGTACTATATTCCAGAAAACTCCTCCCTTACGTTTTTGGAACGGTCCCTCAGAGCTATCTAAGAGGCTGTATCTTGGGCTTAAGTCCTCAGAAATGCCCCAAACAAAACATAATTCTAAACGTACAAAAATTTTTTTGTTTGAAGAGATTTTTAAGAACTTGGAACAATATCAGGCCATAAGTGGCCTTGCCTGATGGTGAGTTATTAATAATAACAACTTACTATTTCTTTACCTCACCTGACTATCTTCCCTCTGCTTATGATTCTGCTACCTTTGGCTCAGGATAGATCTTCCCTGGTGATTCAGAGGGTAAAGAGTCTACCTGCAATGTGGGAGACCAGGGTTTGATCCCTGGGTTGGGAAGATCCCCTGAAGAAGGAAATGACAACCCACTCCAGTATTCCTGCCTGGAGAATGGGGTCGCAAAGAGTCAGACACAACTGAGCAACTAACACTTTCACTTTGGCTCAGGATAGGAATTAAATGGTCAAGACCCAGCCCAGGACCTCACAGTGTGATCTTGGGTAAGACTTTAACTCCATCTGGTTTCAGTGGCCTCATCTGTAAGTAGACGGTGTGAGTCAAGGTCAGTCATACACCTTTTCAGGGTGTGTGTCTTAGAGCCTTGAGATTTCTTGGAAAAGCCTCAGAGACGTCTTGGGGCTTAAGACCTGCTGGACAGACAGGGTGGTCCTTAGCCAATGAAGGGAAATGACACTGTTTTTCAAAAAGAAAAATGATTTATTTATTTTTGGAGGGGCCTTTGGTTGCTGCAGGAGAGCAGTGGGGCTATGGTGCGGTGTGCAGGCTTTACATTGTGGTGGCTTCTCTCGGGTGGCACTAGCAGTGTTACCCGACACGGTCTTGGTGGCACGGGCTCTGGGGTGTCAGGACTTCAGTAGCTTTGCCTCCCCGGCCCTAGAGCACAGGCTCAATAGTTGTGGCACACGGGCTTAATTGCTCCACAGCATGTGGGATCTTCCCGGACCAGGGATAGAACCCATGTGCCCTGCATTGTCAGGTGGATTCTTAACCACTGGACCTCAAGGGAAGTTGAGGAAATGACTCTCTTATCTCTTCAATTCTGGACTTGGTGGGGAAAGGGGGAGATGTTTGGAGAAAGAGTTCCATGGTGAGAACTGGTAAGTTACATGCAGACTGTCCTAAGCTCCAGCCTGGAGATGCTGATTTCAGCTCCCAACCTTTGCCTGCAATGTCTCACCCACCTGGAATGCCATTCACCCACCACCAGGAAAATGTTCTTGATCTTCTCCCAGCAGCCCTCCCACCACCATTAGTTCTATTGGAAGCACAGAATCTTAGTCACTGGACTGCCAGGGAAGTCCCTCTTAGCTCTATTTTTGACTTGCGTGTCTGCATGTGAGTATATGTGTTTGTTCTCCTTTCCTCCTTCTCAAATCTCAGGTTATAATCACCCCCTCTCCCCACAAGGACCACCAAGACGTGTCCAGCCTGCCCTTTGCTGGGAAACTGCATGGAGAAAACCTGTCCTCTGACCCAGGACTCCTGCTTGCTTAGCCAGTTGCAGCTGGGTGGGGGGTGGGCCGGCCGGGGTCGGGGGTGGGTAGGGAGGATGGACAAAATGGGTGGGCAGAGGTTGGAGGAGAGTGGCCTGGACCAGCCCCCCGGGACTGAAGGTTTCAAACTTCACCTCATAGCTCAGCTAGCTCAGGGCTGCTGGGATGGCAGTGGGGAGGCGGGAGTGGAGGGGGTGGTCTCAACACCATCTGAAGCCCCAGACTGATCTGTGGGGTTTGCTGCAGAGGGGGCAGAGGTCCCGGAGGGCTTTGGGGCAGGGAGGTCTCTAACTTCCCATCCTCAATTTCTGTCACCAGCAAATGGGACGGTCATTAAGAATGGGTCCTGCGTGTCCCCTGGGGGGTCGAAGAGATGTCTACTCCTTGACCTACGGTCCTGGCTTGAGTCTCTGGATCAGCACAGCCTGTTGTGAAGACAACGGCAGCAGTGTTACCCCACAAGGTCTGTTGGCCAGGCCCTGGGGATCACACACCCTGGTGGGGTGTCATGGGAACTTGGCCTTAGTCTCTGGCTCTGCCTGGCTGATTGGGACAAGAAGAACCTCGGTTTTCTCATCTGGAAAATGGTGTGCAATAATTTGTGCAAGAGTTGCAGACAGTGCAAAGCTGACACAGAGTAGGCACTCTATAAATTGTAGCTGTACTTATGGAGTTATTGTGGTTGGGGGCAGCGCTTAACAGAAGCCCCAGGCTCTTCTTTCTCCTTAGGAGAGGGGGTTGCCCGAAGGCTAGTCAAACAGAACAAGATATGTCACGATTGGTGATGGGCTCCGGTCTAGGGTAAGGGGAAATGCTCGTTTTCTGGTGCTGACTCTGCACTTGCTCAACCTTGACAGTGAGCATCTCCTCGCTGGCTCCTTCCGAACTTGGCTCTGAACGGTGATAAAGATCACTTTTTGTTGCTTGGCTGTTTTTCCCAGAGAAGGAGTTTTGAATTTGGCAGGTGTATCAGTGGGGAGACTCTATAGACAGCTCCACACTTGGGGCTTCTAGCTATCCGTCCAGACCCCTGGGACTTCCCTCCTCCTAAACTGTGCACATCAACCAAATACAACATCCAGGTCTGAGCCGAAAGCAGGGTATGCTAGTCAGCAGATAAATTGTCAGTTAGGAGTATAACTGCATCAAACAAAGCTCCTGTGTGTAAAGAAAGGTTGCAGAGACTACTTTAGAATACTTGGAGCAATTGTCTGATTTTTTTTATTCTTTTACATTTCAAAATAAGCATATACACATATCCATTCTTTTTCAGATTCTTCTACTGATCATTTTTATCTTATTTTTTTGTTCCTTTAAAATTTTTAAATTTTATGTTGGATTTACAACATGGTGTTAATCTCAAATGAATAGCAAAGTGATTCAGTCATATATACACATATATCTGTTCTTTTTCAGATTCTTCTACTGGTAATCTTAATTTAATTTTTACCTTTTGGCCACACTACATGGCATGTGGAATCTAATTCCCTGACCGGGGATCGAACCCACAAACTCTGCATTGGTAGCATGGAGTCTTAACCACTGGATCTCCAGAGAAGTCCATATTTTTACTTTATTGCTCTTTAAGATTTTTAAGTATTTTTATATTTCATTTTATATTGCAGTATAGTTAGTTTACAATCTTGGGTTAGTTTCAGGTGTACTAGAGTAATTGTCTCTTGGTAGGGCTTCCCTGGGGGAAGGCAATGGCACCCCACCCCAGTACTTTTGCCTGGAAAATCCCATGGACGGAGGAGCCTGGTGGGCTCCAGTCTGTGGGGTCGCTAAGAGTCAGACACGACTGAGCGACTTCACTTTGACTTTTCACTTTCATGCATTGGAGAAGGAAATGGCAACCCACTCCAGTGTTCTTGCCTGGAGAATCCCAGGGACAGGGGAGCCTGGTGAGCTTCCGTCTATGGGGTCGCACAAAGTCGGACACGACTGAAGCGACTTAGCAGCAGCAGCAGGGCTTCCCTGGTGGTTCAAGGTGGTAAAGAATTCACCTGCAATTCGGGAGATCTGGGTCCGATCCCTGGGTTGGGAAGACCCCTGGAGGAGGACATGGCTATCCACTCCAGTATTCTTGCCTGGGGAATCCCCACGGACAGAGAAGCCCAGCGGGCTACAATCCATGGGGTCTCAAAGGGCCAGATACGACTGGCCTTTGAAGTGACTTAGCATACACACGAGCAAGATGCCCACAGCTGTCTGTAGAAATAAACTGTGAGCTATACAGAGAATGAAAGCTTTTCTAGTAGCCACATTCAAAAGTATGAAGAAGCGGGTGAAATTAATTTTAAGAATAGATCTTCAGGTACCATATCCAAGCTATTATTTCAACATGGTGATAATCAATATATAATTATTAATGAGATATTTTTACTTCCTTTTCCCAAATGAAACCTCTGAAAACACACCCTCTAGGGTGTGTTTTATACTCAGAGCACATCCCAAAGGGAACCACCCACAGTTTAAGTATTTAATAACCACGTGTAGAGAGAAGCCATCTATTAATCAGCACAGTTCTCTACTTTTCTGTATCTGCCAGTGTTTCAGTATAAACCCATGTTAAAACAATCTGTGGCTGTTTTGACTAACGAAAAAAAAATATGCTTAAATAGCTTCCTCTTTAATGTTCCAGATCTCTAAGAAAGCTCTGAACACTAATCAGATGGTGGAGAACCTGGAATTAACCAGATGGTGGTGAACTACTCTTTTGTAAAACACCACAATATTTTAAAATCTAGAATAACAGCATCACCTTTTCATCACGTTTGGAATTTGGGGTCTTAGAGGGAGGGCTTTGGTCTGTGGCCATTGTCTTGAAAACAGGGCCTGGCACAGGGTAGGTGCTCAAGAAATGTTTGTGGAATGAATGAAAGAACCTCTGGACTTGAGCATGAAGGTTTGCTGAGGACAAATGGACAGCGTGGGGCTAACTCCACCTTTGATTCTCTTCACTGCTCCTTGGAATCAGTCTTCAAGGACCAGAAGGAGGTGTCTCAGACCTCTAGACTGGTCTCACTTTGGAGGAAGATTGTGGTGGGTGGAAGCAGCAAGAACAGAGGGTGGGAAAAGGGGGAGGAAAGGGGGGTCTCCCTCAGCCCCATCTCACTGTCACTACAACACTCCCACCAGAAGCAAGACCCAACGCCCAGCCCAACGGGGTGCAGTGCCACTACTGTCCCAGGAATAAATTGGCCCAGTATGACTCCCTTTCAGTCATGAACTGCACTGGAAACCAGACTGTGTGTTTCACCCTCAGTGGGACATGTCACGGAGGTAAGAGTTCCCTTCAGGAGGTCAGTTGCATGGCCAGCCTCCACGCTATCTGCACAAATCAGTGTTGAGGTTCATTTGCATGTGTGTTCTGGTTATTTATTGCTACTTAAATGTCTCTTTGGAATAGCTCCACTGGAATTCCATCACCTCCACTAGCTTTGTTCCTAGTGATGCTTTCTAAGGCCCACTTGACTTCACATTCCAGGATGTCTGGCTCTAGGTCAGTGATCACACCATCATGATTATCTGGGTCGTGAAGCTCTTTTTTGTACAGTTCTTCTGTGTATTCTTGCCACCTCTTCTTAATATCTTCTGCTTCTGTTAGGTCCATACCATTTCTGTCCTTTATCGAGCCCATCTTTGCACGAAATGTTCCTTTGGTATCTCTGATTTTCCTGAAGAGATCCCTTGTCTTTCCCATTCTGTTGTTTTCCTCTATTTCTTTGCATTGATCACTGAAGAAGGCTTTCTTATCTCTTCTTGCTATTCTTTGGAACTCTGCATTCAGATGTTTATATCTTTGTTTTTCTCCTTTGCTTTTCGCTTCTCTTCTTTTCACAGCTATTTGTAAGGCCTCCCCAGACAGCCATTTTGCTTTTTTGCATTTCTTTTCCATGGGGATGGTCTTGATCCCTGTCTCCTGTACAATGTCACGAACCTCATTCCATAGTTCATCAGGCACTCTATCTATCAGATGTAGGCCCTTACATCTATTTCTCACTTCCACTGTATAATCATAAGGGATTTGATTTAGGTCATACCTGAATGGTCTAGTGGTTTTCCCTCAGATTGGAAAAGGTCAGTTTTCATCCCAATCCCAAATAAAGGCAATGCCAAAGAATGCTCAAACTACTGCACAATTGCACTCATCTCACACGCTAGTAAAGTAATGCTCAAAATTCTCCAAGCCAGGCTTCAGCAATATGTGAACCATGAACTTCCTGATGTTCAAGCTGGTTTTCGAAAAGGCAGAGGAACCAGAGATCAAATTGCCAACATCTGCTGGATCATGGAAAAAGCAAGAGAGTTCCAGAAAAACATCTATTTCTGCTTTAATGACTATGCCAAAGCCTTTGACTGTGCAGATCACAATAAACTGTGGAAAGTTCTGAAAGAGATGGGAATACCAGACCACCTGATCTGCCTCTTGAGAAATCTGTATGCAGGACAGGAAGCAACAGTTGGAACTGGTCATGGAACAACAGACTGGTTCCAAATAGGAAAAGGAGTACGTCAAGGCTGTATATTGTCACCACGTTTATTTAACTTATATGCAGAGTACATCATGAGAAATGCTGGACTGGAAGAAACACAAGTGGGAATCAAGATTGCTGGGAGAAATATCAATAACCTCAGATATGCAGATGACACCACCCTTATGGCAGAAAGTGAAGAGGGGCTAAAAAGCCTCTTGATGAAAGTGAAAGTGGAGAGTGAAAAGGTTGGCTTAAAGCTCAACATTCAGAAAACGAAGATCATGGCATCTGGTCCCATCACTACATGGGAAATAGATGGAGAAACAGTGGAAACAGTGTCAGACTTTATTTTTCTGGGCTCCAAAATCACTGCAGATGGTGACTGCAGCCATGAAATTAAAAGACGCTTACTCCTTGGAAGGAAAGTTATGACCAACCTAGATAGCATTTTCAAAAGCAGAGACATTACTTTGCCAACAAAGATTCGTCTAGTCAAGGCTATGGTCTTTCCTGTGGTCATGTATGGATGTGAGAACTGGACTGTGAGGAAGGCTGAGAGCCAAAGAATTGATGCTTTTGTTGGAGAAGACTCTTGAGAGTCCCTTGGACTGCAAGGAGATCCAACCAGTCCATTCTGAAGGAGATCAGGCCTGGGATTTCTTTGGAAGGAATGATGCTAAAGCTGAAACTCCAGTGATTTGGCCACCTCATGCGAAGAGTTGACTCATTGGAGAAGACTCTGATGCTGGGAGGTATTGGGAGCAGGAGGAGAAGGGGACGACAGAGGATGAGATGGCTGGATGGCATCACTGACTCGATGGATGTGAGTCTGAGTGACTTCCGGGAGTTGGTGATGGACAGGGAGGCCTGGCGTGCTGCAGTTCATGGGGTCGCAGAGAGTCGGACATGACTGAGCGACTGATCTGATCTGATCTGAAATGTCTCTTTGGAGAAGGCAACGGCACCCCACTCCAGTACTCTTGCCTGGAAAATCCCATGGACAGAGGCGCCTGGTGGGCTGCAGTCCATGGGGTTGCTAAGAGTTGGACACAACTGAGCGACCTCACTTTCACTTTTCACTTTCATACATTGGAGAAGGAAATGGCACCCCACTCCAGTGTTCTTGCCTGGAGAATCCCGGGGACGGGGGAGCCTGGTGGGCTGCCGTCTACGGGGTCGCACAGAGTTGGACATGACTGAAATGACTTAGCAGCAGCAGCAGCAGCAGCAAATGTCTCTTACCTGTAGTGTCTTAAAACAATCATTTTATTAACTCTTATGGTTTCTGTAGGTTGGGAATTCAGGAAAAGCTCATCTGGAAAGTTCTGTTCTCTCACATAGATACAGTTAGAGGGCTGCTGGAGCTGACACCGAGGGGCAACTAGGGGCTTAATGAGCATCTCGTACGTGTAGAATCTGGGCTTTTCCATGTGTTCTCTCCACATTGGTTACATTTGGCTTTCCTTACAGCATGGCTGCCTTGGGGCTTTTTATACAGTGGCTGGAGCTCCAATACATTGATTAATGCAGCAAACAAGGCAGCAGTTGGGGCTCGTTGGCCCATCTCTCTCTCTATGTAATCTCAAGGCTTCTCTGTGTGGTTTCTCTTCATTGGGCTTCCTCACATCATGGCTGCCGCCATCTTTGCATGGCAGCTGAAGAGTTCAAGAGCAAGTATTCCAGCAAACAAGGTGGCAGCTGCGTGGTCTTTTATGACCTAGCCTTGGAATTCACAGCCTGTCATGCCTTCTATGTTTTATTGATTGAAATCATCACAAAAGTCCATCTGGTTTCATTGGAGAAGAGGTATAGACCCTCACTGATTGGTCTTAAAGAATGTGCACATGTAGTTTTATTTTATTTTTTACATAAAAAAATAAGTTTATTATTATTAAGCCTTAGATATGCGTGCTAAGTCACTTTAGTTGTGTTTGACTCTTTGTGACCCTATGGACTGTGTAGCCCTCCAGGCTCCTCTGTCCACGGGTTTCTCCAAGCAAGAATACTGGAGTGGGTTGCCATTTCCTACCTCAGGGAAGATTTTTTTTTAATGTGGACCATTTTTTTAAAAGTCTTTATTGAATTTGTTACAATATTTCTTCTGTTTTATGTTTTGGTCTTTTGGCAATGAGGCATGTGGAATCTTAGCTCCTCCATGGGAGACTGAAATGGCATCCTCTGCATTGAAAGGTGAAGTCTTAACCACCAGAGCACCAGGGAAGTCCCTGCAGGTGTATTTTTAAATCATCACGTGTTTGCAAACGGCTGGAGCAGAGGCTTTTTGAACAAAAGGCTTGGAACACAACCATACTGATCAGAGACTAGATTACCTGTGAAGAGTCAAGGAGAGAAGTGGTCTGGGCTTCTGCTCCTAGAAGTCTGGTGGACTAGATCCTCTGCAGGGTCTTTCTGTTACAAACAGTGGCATGCTTGGAGGGTGGGCGTGAGAGGAACAAGAATGGAAGGAGTGGTCTGCTCCGAGTGAGAGAAGTATTTATCACCACCACTGTTTAGAAATGCTGGTATATGATGATAATAAAAAGCAGACCGGCTTTCAGTTGGTTTTATTGCTTCTAACTGCTCCACAGGCAATACACTCTAATCTTTTAGCCTGCTTCCAGGATGGATTGCTCCCACCACCCATCCCCCTTGGTTCCACTGTTTACAGATGAACTAGATGCTGTACAAAAGTTTCCCCATGATTTTGGGAGCTTGAGGGACATTTCCAAGGGTCCCCAAAGAAAACTAAAGAGTGAGCAGAAATCAGAAGATCAGTGAGTGAACATGTAACGCACAGTGGCCCTAAGAGCAAATACTTGTAACAGCCTGCTTTAAGGGACTTCCTCGGTGGTCTTATGTCTAAGACCTCACTTTTCAGTGCAGGAGGTGTGGGTTCGATCCCTGGTCAGGGAACTAAGATCCCATATGCTTCTCAGTGTGGGCCAAAAAAAAAAAAAAAAAGCCTGCTTTAAGTGACTAGATCTTGGGTCCACAGCATGGTTGGAGAACTGACTCTGTAACCCCTCTGTAAGTCAGGGATCTTGGAAGGAAGCTGAAATGATCCCAGGTTGGTAGAACTCCTGGCTCTCAGTATTTTGTTGTTCAGTTGCTAAGTCCTGTCTGACTCTTTGTGACCCCATGGACTGCAGCACGCCAGGCTTCCCTGTCCTTCACTATTTCCCAGAGCTTGCTCAGACTCATGACCGTTGAGTTGATGATGCCATCCAACCATCTCATCCCGTCTTCCTCTTCTCCTCCTGCCCTCAATCTTTCCTAGCATCAGGGTCTTTTCCAGGGAGTCAGCTGATTTGATTTATCTGACAAAGCATAGGCCAGTTGATCTCAGTATGCTATGATATGCTATGCTAAGTCACTTCAGTCGTGTCCGACTCTGTGTGACCCCACAGACGGCAGCCCACCAGGCTCCACCGTCCCTGGGATTCTCCAGGCAAGAACACTGGAGTGGGTTGCCATTTCCTTCTCCAATGCATGAAAGTGAAAAGAGAAAGTGAAGTCGCTCAGTCATGTCTGACTCTTAGCGACCCCACGGACTGCAGCCTATCAGGCTCCTCCATCCATGGGATTTTCCAGGCAAGAGTACTGGAGTGGGGTGCCATTGCCTTCTCCGTGATCTCAGTATAAGCCAAGGCAAATCCTCTCCAGGGAAAAGCCCCCAGGACTCCCATGGATGACATCAACCCCACGTGAGCTCCCAATCCAGAGCCCATGAAACGCACAAGGAAACAGACCACCGTAAATGAGAGCAGCAGCAACAAACAGTGGATGGAAGTCCACAAGGAACTCAGCTATTATAGTTAGCAGCCACAGAACATAGCATAGTCATATGTGACATATATGAAGGAATACAGTTAGAACCCTTCAAATGAGTGGGCAACAAGAGGTTGTAAGAAATGACCAGATAGATTTGATAATGAATCCTACAGAACAATCAAGAGAGCTGGAAACTTTCACACAGAGAAAGACAGACATCAAGTTGGGAAGGCTCAAGCTCTGAGTCTCCCCCGCCAACTTTACCTTGTTTCTACAGGGACCCCCCCCCCAAACCCTGAAAAGCTGTGCTACACCAGAGATCTGCCACCTGCAAGCGAACACCACTCTGGGCCCGGAAGCGTCTGGATTTCGTCTCATCACCAAGCCCCAATGCAGCCGTGTGACTCCCACCACCCAGCCAGGTGCTTTGAACCCAGACTTCCTGAGACTCTACCCTCTTTGCCCTCTCTGGGTCCCTAATGCCCTTCCTGATCTTATGTGTTCCCAAGTATCCCCTCTCCCTACCATCAAGCTCCCAGAGAATGCAATTACTCATATGTGCGCAGGCACGTGCTCACACACACCACCACACAGATGCACACAGATGCACTCACACCACCTGACACCTGGATGCAGAAAATCCCATTGGCCCACATCCACAGACCATCTGCATTTACATCCCAGCACCCAAAACATGCCTGCAGAGGAGCACTACGCCAAAACGAGAACATCCTGTTGTGTAAATGAGATTTGAGATCTAAACTCGGTTTAGAAGAAATCTGATGGTCTTTTCATTTTCTTCACTTCCTGGCTTGTGAAAGAAGACACATTTGACAACAGCCTTCTTTTGGCTTACCAAAGAACACTGACAATAGTTTTTGTCTTCCAGAAAAGAGAGATGTTAATTTGGATAGTATTTACCAGGTTGACAGTTTTGTTTTTGTAAAATATCTATTTAATTTATTGGGCTGTGCCAGGTCTTAGCTGCAGCATGCAGGATCTTTAGTTGCAGCATATAGGGTCTAGTTCCCTGACCAGGGATGAAATCCCAGGCCCCCCGGATTGGGAGAGTGAAATCTAAGCCATTGGACCAGCAGCAAAGTCCCAGCAACAGGGTTTTAAGTGACAACTGAGCAGAATTATAGACATTTCAGAGGAACAAAGGTAATTTTCAAACCTGGATTCAGTGTCCCCTCAGCCCTGGGGGCATAGAAAATACTATTGTTAGAACCTGCACAGCAAAGACAGTTCTGTGATAAAGAAGATATGTTTGCTGAATTTGTAGGCAAAGCAGGAACATTCTCACCTTTACTATCTCAGATTACCAGCTGTTAGGCAGTTTACTTTTCAAAAGTAATCAAAGAACTAAATGAATGATGACGATGAAGAAAAAAATGGTAGACTTGAGAGCTAAAATTCACAACGTGGAAAGAGGAAAAGGGCAAACTAGGATTACTGACGACTGGGAGATGGGACGTGGAATTTTCGTGGGTACAGTCCTTGTGGATATATGACACATCTATGCAGGGACACGCACAGATGAAGGTTGGTTGTCAGATCCAAGCACATGGACTGGGAAAGAGACAGGTACAAACACACAAATATTAATACACAAAAGTACAAAATATACACACACACTGAAACACTTAGCTAACGTACACATCTGTGCACCAACATGTATATCCAAGCCCCCTAAACCTTGCTGGAACCACAGACTCCCTAGACCAGCCTCCTACACAGACGCATGGGCTTCCCAGGTGGCTCAGTGGTAAAGAATCTGCCTAACAATGCAGGAGACGTGGGTCCGATTTCCTCAGTGGAAAAGATCCCTTAGAGAAGGAAATGGCGACCCACTCCTATATTCTTGACTGGGCAACCCCATGGACAGAGGAGCCTGGTGGGCTACAGTCCATAGGATCGCAAAATGTCAGGCATGACTTAGAGACTAAACGACCACAGCAACATAGACGCCCATACACAGAGGGGCTCACGAAAGCAGACACACAACCATTCCTCCCCTTCTTCAGACAATTCCAGAACACACAGAGTGCAACACATTCATGTATAGCCACATGACCACGTGTGCATAGAGAAACAGGCCTGGATGCTCATACACACAAACTGCATCATCACAGAAGTGCATCCATACAGCACCGTCACAAGTATATAGCTATGTGCCCAGAAACTGACACACACGCGTGCACGCACACACACATATCCTCCAGCCAGCTCATCTTCCTCTCTCCCCAGGTCCCTATACGGCCCACAGCAAGGCTAAGGTCACCACGCGCTTCGCCTGCTCAGACCTCCACCACTGCAACCCTCTCCCCTGCACTGAAGACAGGAACCACTGCCTTCGGACGGTGGGCATCACAGGTGAGCGCCCCTGGGACAGGATGGGCGAGGACAGGCAGAAGTGGGACAGAAGACATCCAAGACCTCTCCCTGCCCTCCTGTGTCTGCTGCTTCAACTCTAGCCATGGTAACCCTTTCCTGGCTATGAAGGACAGAGGTTGGTTGCAACAGAGGATGGGAGTTTAAAACCTGATGCTGCAAGTGTCATAGGAATTCCTGAATGGCAAAGCAGCTAAAAATATAGAAGCTTCACCAGACACAAGAAGATAAATACTGTATAATTCCATTTACATGAGGTATCTAGAGTGGCCAAAATCATGGATAAAGAAAGTAGAATGGTGATAGATTCATTTCTGCAAAATGAAAAATTCTAGAGATGTATTACCCGACAATGTAATATAGTGAACTCTGTTGAACTGCACGCTTAAAACTGGCCAAGAAGGTAAATTTTGTATTATGTATATATATATTTTTTACCACAATGATAAAAAAAAAAAAACAGACTGAATGACTTAACAATGATTTGGGGAATTCCCTGGCGGGCCAGTGATCTGGACTCAGCACTTTCACAGCAGAGGCTGCTGGTGAACCTGCGGATTCAGTCCCTGGTGGGGGAATGAAGATGGCTTGTATTTGCGTCTCATGAACCCACCCTCCATATCCTTCCAGTCCTAGGCACAACTAACTTTGTTGCTTGGAGAAATGGTTCCTGTGTGGCCTCCAAGGATTGCACACCTGACAACTCCATCTCTTCCTTGACCTACAGCATTGGTTTTGGCTTCTGGGTCAACACCACCTGTTGCCAAGGCAACTGCCAAGAGCCCAGTCCTCTCGGTGCGCTGCCACCAGAAAGTGGTCAGGTGGGAGGCCAAGGAGGCGGTGGGGTGACTTTGGAGGAGAGTTTGTCCTGGATTGAGGAGGGTGGGCACTCAATCCTCATTACCAGTCAGGTTGCCCTAAGCCACCTTGACTGCAGCTCCCTGGGAAATCCCATGAAGGTCATCCCCCTGTTGTAAAGCCTATGAGCACACGAGGGACCCTGGGAGGTCCTGAGAGTCCTCCTGGCTGACCATCACTCTCCCCTCTACAGCCGCCCTGCCAGCCTCAAGCACCCTGAGTAAGTTCCTGTGTCCTACATGTCCTGGGGGCCAGTTGGGGCCCTGCAGCCCCTCCTTCTACACGCAGTGTCCCAGCAGGGAGACCGAGTGTATCCACATAAACCTGGTGTCTGAAGTAGGTAAGATGTGTGTGTGTGTGTGTGTGCGTGCACATGTGCACAAGTGAGTCTGAACACACTGGTTTTGGATACAGGCATGCCTGGGTTTGGGGGGCCCAGTTCCATCATTGACCCTGTGTGGCCCAAGCACCTTCATCTCTTTTAGCCTCATTTTTCTCTTCTGATAAGTGGGGATGCTAGAAGCATACCTGCCGGGCGCCAGCACAGGACCCCAGTACATACCTTACAGGGTTTGATGAGGATGAGATGAATTCATGAGAGAGGTGATGGAGTAGAAGGCGGAAAGCAGGACTCTGGGGCCAGGCTGCTTGGGTTCAAATCCTAGCCCTTATGAGCTGGGTGACTCTGAGCAGGGGACTTTCTTTGTCTGTGCCTCAATTTCCCCATCTGAGAAAGAGGATAATCAAAGTCTCTTATCTGTTATGAATATTAAATAAGATAATCCATGAAGCTTCTAGATGTGTGCTGTCCAAAAGAAATACAATGTCCACATATGCAAATTAAAATTTTTTACTAGCCTTTTTGAAAAGGTAAAAGGTGAAATTCATTGAATAATATATTTTCCTCTGGCTTCTTTTTTTTTTAACTTTAAATTGATTTGTTTTTTAATTGAAGGGTGATTGCTTTACAGAATTGTGTTGGTTTCCACCAAATGAATAATATATTTTTAACCCAACTTATCCAACAGTTATCATTTCAACATGCAAATGACATAAGAAATGATAAATGAGAAATTTTACATTCATTTTTTTCCTACTAAGTCTTTGAAATCTCACATGGGTTTTACACTCATAGCCCATCCCAGTTCAAACCAACCACATGGCAGGGGCTCAAGAGCCACATACAGCTAGTGGCTACTGTACTGAATAGCATCATTCTAGAACATAGTAAGGGCTATGTATGGCATGTCAGCAAGTCTGAGGTGATGGGAAGACAGGAAGACAGCTGTCTTCCAAAGTGTTAAAAAATATATGTATGTACTCAGAGGTAAAGAATCTGCCTGCCAAGACAGGAGACTCAGGTTCCATCCCTGGGTTGGGAAGATTTCCTGGAGATGGAAATGGCAACCCACTCCAGTGTTCTTGCCTGGGAAATCCTATGGACAGAGGAGCCTGGTGGGCTACAGTCCATGGGGTTGCAAAGAGTAGAACACAACTGAGTGACTAAACTCTGTGTGTGTGTGTTGGGGAATAGGGATTTGCATCTTGGAATTGATGACATTCAGTGTTAGTGGTTCGGAGAAGGCAATGGCACCCCACTCCAGTACTCTTGCCTGGAAAATCCCATGGGTGGAGGAGCCTGGTGGGCTGCAGTCCATGGGGTCGCTAAGAGTGGGACACGACTGAGCGACTTCACTTTCACTTTTCACTTTCATGCATTGGAGAAGGAAATGGCAACCCACTCCAGTGTTCTTGCCTGGAGGATCCCAGGGATGGGGGAGCCTGGTGGGCTGCCGTCTATGGGGTCTCACAGAGTCGGATACGACTGAAGCAACTTAACAGCAGCAGCAGCAGTGTTAGTGGTTATCATTGTTAAATGTGAATAAGGCTCAGGTGGACTGAATAGCTCTTTAATTGATCACTGTCCAGGGAAGGGATGAACTGGGGAAGTTAGTTTTTGTGCACAATGGGGTAAGTGTGTGGGTGTTTCCGGAGAAGGGGTGATATGTCAGTGAGCAGGAAGCCTGAGTGTGTTTGGTTTGTTCTCTGGTCTCTTGGACTTCATATGGGCTGTGATTGAGGTATGTGCGTTTGTGTGTACGTGTGTGGGTGGGTGTGCATGACGGTGGGTGTAGGACCATGACTCACAAACTTGGCTCTTTGAGGAAGTGCACTCCAGTTCAGGGCAAGATGACATAAACTCAGACTGTGCTGTGAGGCTTACATTTCTTTTTAACTTTTGTATTATGGAGAAATTCAAAGGCAAATATAAGAGTAAATGGTTTAATAAGCCCTGTGGATCTTTCACCCAACTGTGATCATTATCTACTCATGGCCCATCCTGTTTCATCTCTATCCAGGCCCCATGTTATTTTAAATACATGCAGATATCCTACTACTCAACCATAAGCATTTCCACATATGGCTTAAAGATAAGGACCTAAAAATGACACCAACAGTTGTGGTTAAGTATTTTCCTGCTGGTGTGTACCTGCTGCTCAGTCAAGTCCAACTCTGTGCAGCCCTATGGACTACAGTCCTCCAGGCTCCTCTGTCCATGGGATTCTCCAGGCGAGAATACTGGAGTGGGTTGCCATTTCCTCCTCCAGGGGATCCTCCCGACCTGGGGATTAAACCCTCATCTCTTGCCTCTACCTGCCTTGACAGTGGTTTTTTTTTTTACCACTAGCGCTACCTGGGAAGCCAGACTATTTCACTTTCAAATTTCTCACAAGTCCTTAATAAACTGGTTTACTCTGGCATATTTACATTTTTATATAAATACGTCACATCCTGTCATACTAATCATATAGGGCTGTGAGGAGCATAGGAAATAATTGGGAAACTGGTTGGAGCGATGTGTGAAGCCGAGTGGCCTCCAGGTGTCATAATTTTTATTAATATTGAACACAAGTGAAAGAACACCTGTAACACATGAGTAACATGCAAAGATTAAGGAAAAGGAAGAGTCGTGACCAGTTCCAAATCAAGGCTCAGAACACTGCTGGTAAGTTTTTCTGGAGGGCACGGATGGACTTGAGAGCCGGCCATTCCCTCCGAGGTTGGCGCGCTCTGTGTTCCCCTTTCCACGTGACAAGAGTCTTTTAGGAAGGCGACCCCACGGGGCTGGAGGGAGTTTCCTGGTAATCTGTTGCATTGGAGGAACTCCGGGGGTCTGGAGACAGCGACGCGGCGCTGGTACCAGTGGCGACGTGCGTGCGCCAGGCGCGCGCTCGAGGGGCGCATCCTCACGTCCCCGTCCCCACCCTCGTCTCCGCAGGCGGCCGGAACCTGGGCGTGCGCGGCTGCGACACCCGCGACCCGTGCCAGGAAGAGCGTTTCCCGGCCGTCTGCAACGCCAGGCAACGCGCCATCCTGGACCCCAAGTGCCACTCTGGCGCGGCGCTTGGCCTCCGCCTCGCCCTGCCGGTGCTGACCGTCGCGCTGGGCACCGCGACTCTGTCCTGAGCCACCCCCCCCCCTGCACCCCCGACCCCCTCCTCGAAGCCTCCCTGCTTGTTCCGCCAGACGGTGCCCCTCTATTAGGGCATTTCTAGGGGTTTGGAAGCTTCCGGTGAGAAAGGGAAAAAAGCAGGGGTGAGCCTCCTCCCTCAGACTAAGAGATTCCCCAAAGCTAGTCCTCTTTCTCCACGATGGGACCCCAGAGGCTGTGCTTCTTCCCTCGGACTAGGGCTTCCTCAAGTCTGGTCCTCTTTCCTCACCAAGGGCCTCAAAGGCTATGCCTCCTTCCTCAGACTAGGCTGTTTTTCCTCCTTAGATGAGAGATTCTTCCATGGTTACACATTCTCCTTCCTAATGGGGGGCCCAAAGACTAAATAAACATCCTTCCTCAAACTAGGAGGTTCCCAATACCAGGCTACTCCCTCAGACTGTATCTCAAGAACATTAGAGAACAGCTCCTCCTGCTCTTCCCCTCTTCAGGGTCTAGCAAAGTCCTGGCAGCCAACGTGGGGCTTGAGGACAAAACACACTCCCTCCTCAGGCTTTCCGAGCAGCCCATTCCACCCCCAGCATGGGCCCTCTTCAGTCCCGGCAGTCTCTCAGCTGTGCTGTTGTTCCGATGCTAAGTCGTGTCCAATTCTTTGCAACTCTATGGACTTCGGCACGCCAGGCTCCCCGTCCTCCACCATCTCCCAGAGTTTGCTCAAATCCCTTCCAATAAACATTCAGAGTTGATTTCCTTTAGGACTGACTGGTTTGATCCTGGCTGTCACCAAAGCTGAGTGAATCGCATAGCACAGTGCCTAGTGGTTGGGACCTCCTTTTGCTGACATTGCAGCCCCTGAGGTGGTCTCTATACCCTGGGGATTCAGATGGCAAGGTCTGGGAGCCTTGAGATCACATGCTCAACGTGGAGTGAGCATCATTTTAGAGCAAGCTTTGGATCCAAAGGCGGGAGCAGACAGGTATAATAAAATCGAGGAGCTCACCGCAGGCAGAATGCCAGGAACATTTGCTCGCAGCTGAAAGTAATAGGAAGTCCAACGAGAAGAACTGAAACGATTCATTTAGCAAAAATGTATTGATCACAATACTATATACATCAAGCACAGTTGTAGACACAGGGGACACTGAGTAAACAAAATCTCCTGCTCTCAGGAAGTTTATGTTTTTATGGGAGAGGAAGATAATAAACCTCTCATTTGGGTTTCTCTGGTGGCTCAGATGGTGAAGAATCCACCTGCAAGACAGGAGACCCGGATTCGATCCCTGGGTCAGGAAGATCCCCTGGAGAAGAAAATCTCAACCCACTCCAGTATTCTTGCCTGAAAAATCCCATGGACAGAGGATCTTGGTAGTCTACAGTCCATGGGGTCGCAAAGACCGGGTGACTAACACTTCACTTCATGATATTCCAGATCATAATGAGTACTCTGGAGAACACAGTTTGGGAAGAGAAGTGGGGATGCTGCCACAGGGGTGCACTTTCTAAAAAATTGCATTTATATTTTATATTTATTATTTATTTGGCCATGCAGGGTCTTAGTGGTGGCACACAGGATCTTCAGTCTTCCTTGGAGCACACAGGTTCTTTTCGTTGCAGCATATTAACTCATAGTTGCAGTATTTGGGATCTAGTTCCCTGACTAGGGAACCCAGGCCCCCCTGCATTGGGAGCTTGGAGTCTTAGCCACTGAACCACCAGGGAAGTTCTGGGGTGCACTTTTATGCAGGGAGGATTTAGAACGTCATCTGAATAAAGACCTGAAAGGGGCTGATAGAGAGGGTCATGCAGAGGTCTGGAGAGCAAGTGGGAGGCTTTCCAGGTAGAAGGAACGGCAAACACAAAGGTGCTGGAGCAGGAGCAGTTGTGGTTCAGTTGCCAAGTTGTGTCCGACTCTGTGACCCCATGGACTGCAGCACCCAGGCCCCCCTGTCCCTCACCATCTCCCAGAGTTTGCCCAAGTTCATGTCCATTGAATCTGTGATGCCATCCAACCATCTCATCCTCTGTCACCCCCTTCTTCTCCTGCCCCCAGTCTTTCCCAGCATCAGGGTGTTTTTCCAATGAGTCGGCTCTTCGCATCAGGTAGCCAAAGTATTGGAGCTTCAGCTTCAGCATCAGTCCTTAGGACTGACTGGTTTGATCTCCTTGCTGTCCAAGGGATTCTCAAGAGCAGTAAGGAATACCTAATATAATACAACATAACAGAAAGGATGTAGATGGAGATACCCAGGGGTCATTAATTCAGCAGTTCCTAGAAGTCACTGAGGACCTACCCTGCTGCCCTGCTGTCCTCAGCATGTTGGTGTTTGCACAATGGTGGCCAGAGCTCCATCATCATTTCCTTGTACAACCACATCCAAAGCTGGAAGAGGGGGCTTCCCATCTCTGTCTTGTCAGAAACCTCATCATCAAGCAGACTCTGTCATGTCCCATCAGCTGATCTGTGGCAAGGTGATGGATTATTTTGACTGACTTTGCCTAATCAAGATTCAAGGGCTTCCCAGGTGGTTCAGTGATAAAGAATCCTCCTGCCAACACAGGAGACCTGGGTTCGATCCCTGGATCGGGAAGATCCCCTGGAGAAGGAAATGGCAATCCACTCCAGTATTCTTGCCTAGGAAATCCCATGGACAGAGGAATCTGGTGGGCTAGAGTCCATGGGGTCACAAAGAGTTGGACATGACTTAGCTTGAATGACAACAATCTCTACCTTGACAGAGGCAAATAAATGATTGAAAGATATAAAAAGTCATCAGAAGGCTCTTCACCCCCTTCACCCCACTGCACTCATTTCCTCTTTCCCTCTGGCTCCTACCCCATCTCCTTCATACCCTCCTCTTCCTCATTCTAGCCCTCTCACTGAATTTCCCCTTTTCTCTGGCTCTCCAGCTGCCACTTCCTGTCTTGACACATAGTTTCTCCTAGAGTTGACAAGGCTCTGGGATTTCCTGGTAAACACTGCATTATACCCTTAAACAGCAAAGGGGAAACAAAAATTAAAAATTAATAAGAAAACCTTGCCAAATTCTGGTAAATATTGGAACTACACTATCCACTTTAAATTCCACATAGACCCTGTAGACAGGATCCTTAAAAAATCTGGCAGGAGCCAGCAAGAGGTGAAAATTCTTAGCCAAATCAGTTCTCCCTCATCTCCATCTGTAGTGGCCAGTTGAGAGAAGAATATAAAAATTTCACATTGTCTCTTCCTTTCCAGATCCAGAGCTCTTCCTCTCCCAGAGGTAACCACCATCTTTCTTTCTTTCCTTCCTTCCCCCTCCCTTTTGCCACAGAACACGTGGGAATCTGCCTGCAATGCAGGAGACGCTGGTTCAATTCCTGGAGAATCCCCTGGAGAAGGAAATGGCAACCCACTCCAGTATTCTTGCCTGGAGAATTCCATGGACTGTATAGTCCATGGGGCTGCAAAAAGTTGGACACAGCTGGGCAACTTTCACTTTCAAGGCAGTCTGAGCCACCAGGGAAGCCCTAAATCCCAGGCCTGGTGGGCTATAGTCCGTGGGGTTGAAAGAGACATGACTTAGTGACTAAACCACCGCCACTATGTGGGATTTAGGGCTTCCCTGGTGGCTTAGACAGTAAAGAATCTGCCTGCAATGCAGGTGACTTGGTTTCGAGCCCTAAATCGGGAAGGTCTCCTGGAGGAGAAAATGGCAACCCACTCCAGTATTCTTGCCTGGGAAATCCCATGGACAGAGGAGCCTGGTGGGCTACAGTCCATGGGGTCACAAAGAGTCAGACACAAAGAGTCAGTCGCACACAAACGTGGGATTTTAGTTCCCTAACCAGGGATTGAACCCACACCCTCTGCAGTGAAAGCACAGATTCTTTTATTATTATTATTAATTGGTTTGTTTTTGGCTGTGCTCAGTCTTTATTGCTGCTCATGGGCTTTCTCTAGTTGCGGTGCTCGGCTTCTCACTGGGGTGGCTTCTCTTGTTGCAGAGCACAGGCTCCAGAGCGCCGGGGCTTCGGTGGTTGTGGTGCACAGGCTTAGCTGCTCCGTGGCATGTGGAATTTTCCCATACCAGAGATCGACCCCGTGTCCCCTGCACTGGCAGGTGGATTCTTATCCACCAGAAAGTCCCTGATATAAAATTTTTTTAAGGCCCTTTTTTTAAATTTTAAATTTATTTATTTTAATTGGAGGCTAATTATTTTACAATATTGTATTGGTTCTGCCACACATCAACATGAATCGTGAACCCCCCTCCCACCTCCCTCCCTGTACCATCCCTCCGGGTCATCCCAGTGCACCAGCCCCAAGCATCCTGTATCGAACCTGGACTGGTGATTCATTTCTTATATGATATTATATATGTTTCAATGTCATTCCCCCAAATCATCCCACCCTCTCCCTCTCCCACAGAGTCCAAAAGACTGTTCTATACATCTGAGTTTCTTTTGCTGTCTCGCATACAGGGTTATCGTTACCATCTTTCCAAATTCTGTATTTGTGCGTTAGTATACTGTATTGGTGTTTTTCTTTCTGGCTTACTTCACTCTGTATAATAGGCTCCAGTTTCATCCACCTCATTAGAACTGATTCAAATGTATTCTTTTTCATGGCTGAGTAATACTCCATTGTGTATATGCACCACAGCTTTCTTATCCATTCATCTGCTGATGGACATCTAGGTTGCTTCCATGTCCTGTAAGGCCCTTTCTTTTAAGCTAAAATATACCTGGGTGGTGAGGAGAGCTATAGCCATTCGAGAAGATAAGCTGAACTTGTTCCAACTGTCCTTTTATAACTAGCATGTTTTGTATTATTGTACCTGATTCATGGCAGAAATTTTAAAATGAAACTATTAAGGTCTCTGTATCTGTCTCTGCTTATGTGTGTCAATAAGTGTGTTATAGATGTGTGGTATTTTTTACCTTTGGATGGTATTACAAAAATTAATATGTAAAAGAATTCTATCGAATTGGCTTAAAGAAAATAAAGTGCTTGCACAAATTAAGTATTTATAAAACTTTAGGAAATACAGTAGAACATCACCAAAATGCTTTTCAGGTTCATGTGATATGGGAAAATATTCAATATTAGAACTGCTTTGTTGGTTTGATTAAAATAGACATGTCTTCAAATTATAAACATGGAGTGTAATGCAAACATACAATTTTTATTCTACTTGGGTTTATTAGTGAAATAAGTTCAGGCCACAAAATCTGTCAGTAAGAAAAGTAAGTTGGTTTGAAGAAATGTTCACAAATAATCTAAATAGTTGTTGCTGTTTAGTCGCTAGGTCGTGTCCAACTCTCTTGCCACCCCATAGACAGTAGAGGTTTCTCTGTCCATGGGATTTCCCAGGTAAGAATACCGGAGTGGGCTGCCATTCCCTCCTCCAAGAGTAAATAGATCTAAGTACAATAAAAAGTTTTAAGGATAATTTTACAAATAGTTTCCCCATATCTTTTGGTAACCTGGAAACCTTAGTTTTGCTGAGTTCAGTTAAGTGAAGTGAAAGAGAAGTCACTCAGTCATGTCTGACTCTTTGCAACCCCATGGACTGAAGCCTACCAGGCTCCTCCATCCACAGAATTTTCCAGGCAAGAGTACTGGAGTGGGTTGCCATTTCCTTCTCCAGGGGATCTTCCCAACCCAGGGATCGAACCCAGGTCTCCCACATTGTAGGCTCAGATGCCTTACTGTCTGAGCCACCAGGGAAGTCAAGTTCAGTTAAATAATGAGTTAAGCCAAAATCATTGAATATCCAGATCATTTCCAAATAAGATAAAACACTGAAACACTAAATATTGAACATAGGTTTATCATTTGGGGGCTTCCTTTAGACATTTGGGCTTATTGGTAAATATGTTTGATGCCACACTGAGAAAATGTTCCATGAGAAAGTATGTTTCTGGAAGTTATAAAAAGTATATCTAAATTTGCCAAGCCACAGAACGCTAATTAGAAAAGAAAGTTCATAATTCTTTACTCTTTTATAGTCACTAAAAGTTGAGGTTTCTAAGGGTTTTTTGAAAGTCACTCAGTCATGTCCAATTCTTTGGGACCCCATGGACTATACAGCCCATGGAACTCTCCAGGCCAGAATACTGGAGTGGGTAGCCTTTCCCTTCTCCAGGGGATCTTCCCAACCCAGGGATCGAACCCAGGTCTCCCGCATTTGCAGGCAGATTCTTTACCAGCTGAGCCACAAGGGAAGCCCTTCTAAGGGTAAAGTGAAGGGAAGTGAAGTCGCTCAGTCGTGTCCGACTCTTAGCGACTCCATGGACTACCGCCCACCAGGCCCTCTGTCCATGGGATTTTCCAGGCAAGAGTACTGGAGTGGGGTGCCATTGCCTTCTCTGTTAACAGCAGCTAGGCATATTATATTTACTTGGAGCTGGTATACTTGGTGACAGCCTTAGTGCCCTCGGATCTCCCTGGATGTGATAGTCGAGCGCTTGTTGTAATGCGCCAGGTGCGATGCCTCACCAGCAATGCACTCGAAAATGTCGTTGACGAAGGAGTTCATGATTCCCACGGCCTTGGATGAGATGCCGGTGTCCGGATGGACTTGCTTCAGCACCTTGTACACGTACACGGAGTAGCTCTCCTTGCGGCTGCGCTCGCGCTTCTTGCCGTCCTTCTTCTGGGCCGTGGTCACAGCTTTTTTAGAGCCCTTTTTAGGGGCAGGAGCAGACTTAGCCGGTTCAGGCATGTCTATAATGACAACACCCAACAACACAGAAAGATCTAAGGGTAAAGAATTCTAATTAATATATGCAAGTAAAGCTACTGAAAATGATAAGGGAGATAACTCAGTATGCAAGAAAAGTAAGATATGGGTTTGTTGTTATTGTTATTGTTAGAAAGGGTATGAGAGGACTTCCCTAGTGGCCCAGTGGTTAAGAATCCACCTGCCAATTCAGGGGCCACGGGTTGTATCCCTGGTCTGGGGAGATCCCACATGCTGAGGAGCAACCAGGCCTGTGACCACAATGAGCACCCTAGGGCCTGTGCTCTGCAACAAGAGAAGCCACTGCAACGAGAGGCCTGAGCACCACAGCTAGAGAGCAGCTCCCGTTCTCCACAACTAGAGAAAGCCCGTGAGCAGCAACGAAGACTCAGTGCAGCCAAAACAATAAATAAAATACAACAGTGTACGAGGTATGGAGATGCATTTTTGTTGAGGGAAATGAATGTTATTTTGTCTTAAAATAAAGCTGGTTGTTTTGGAGAGGGAATGAAATGAAAATGAACACAGGAATCTGAAGATTTGTGGAAAAGGAATCTGGGAAAGAAATCTTACAGTGTGATCAACCTAGATAAGGTTGAAAAAAAGTTTGCTATAAAAGTTTTTTTTAATAAGCCTTAATATCAATAGTGTACTTATGTGTAAAATTGGAACTTAACCTTCTTTCGTCTGCTAAAATGGCAGCTTCTTGGAGTCTGGGTCTGCTTCTGAGAGGGGCTTGTTAAAGGTTTCCATTTTTTAAAAACATTTTAATTGGAGGAAAATTTCTTTACAATGTTGTGTTGGTTTCTGCTGTACAAAAATGTGAATCAGTTTCCCTTACTTTTTAAGTAATATGCCTAGAAAGCAAAGATTCTGTGTTTTATTAAAATTATTTCCTGGGCTTCATGTCATCTTAGTTGGATCTTTGATTACTTAAGGAAAACAGAGACTCCTCAATATTTAAAGAGCTAAGTTTTGCTCAGAACTATGAAACTTCTTACATTTACCTTAGAAATCTTTTTGTCACTTTGGTAAAGTAGATAATTATCATTTCATGATAGTCTGTGACCCAATTTAGTCAAGTGTCTAAAATCTTTTGATATTTTTGCCAAACTTCCGCAAAACCAAATTCTAAAGAAAGTCTTTTTGATCTAAAGTAACTCTGGGGCTTTCCAGAGGGCCTCTGGAACATTGCAAAAAAATTGTTCTCTTTATGGAAAATAGAAATTTAAATTAACTAGGCTTCTTTGTATGTTAAATGACATGAGAAGCAATGTCAAGTAAGTGATGATAAATGTTCTTAAGTTATATTGCATGGGTGAATATTATTAATATGTGTTCTAGAAACTGTATAAAACCCTAACATTCTGATATGTTCTGGCATAATGTTTTCAGTTGTAATTCTAGTTATTGTCTTAAAATGCGTGTCACAGAAACAACGGCACTTTCTTGTCAATTGCATTGTACTAAACTCTCATCAGATATCTAGCCATTGCCATTTTTAAGCCTTTGTCATTGATAGACAGTTATTCTTTTATCCTCATGCTTTCACAAAAGCATTCCTGTGGAAGTACTTCATATTCAAAGAGATTCAAGGAAAGGGCTTTTCACAAGTACAGGTTTCTGATAGCTTGAAGATCATCAGACTGAACTAGGTAAGAATTTCCAGAGCTAATGGAAAAAGTGGATTCAAGAAGAACAAGTGTTAATCAGATAAGATCGAATGAACTGAGAGGATTATAATTTTTAAATCACTTTTCATTTGAAACCACACTGTTCCTTAGTGTTTTTTTTTTTTTTTTCAAATTTAAGGAAGCCTTTTGTCTTTGGCTGGGCTTCCCAGGTGGCATGAGTGGTAAAGACCCTGCCTGCCAAGGCAGGAGAATCAGGAAATGTGGGTTCAATCCCTCGGTCAGGAAGATCCCCTGGAGGAGGGCTTGGCAACCCATTCCAGCATTCTTGCCTGGCAAAAATCCCATGGAGAGGAGCCTGGCAGGCTATAGTCCATGAGGGTCACAAAGAGTCGGACACAACCAAGAGACTAACATATATATTTTTGTCTTAAGCCATCATGACATATAGCAATTTGGCAAAGTACACCTTTGTAAACAAAAATGAAACATTTACTTTCTCTTTGTACTTGATCTTTCCAAAATTTGGAAATCCTTGCACATTATTCTCATGGCAATATAGTTAGCTATTTACATAAGTTTAATAAAAATCTGTCCTCCCTGGGACTTCCTTGGTGGTCCAGCGGTTAAGACTCTGTGCTTCCACTGAAGACAGCATGAGTTCGATCCCTTGTTGGGAAACTAAAATCCCACATACCATGCAGAAACCCACTCCCTCCCCCCAAAAAAACTATTCTCCTAGTAACAGGATAATTAGAAACACTGAATGTATTACCAAGATGTTGACTGGAATATTGTAGTCAAGAGAGATATGCATATGCTTAAATATGACCAGACAGCTTTAAGGAGTGACTTTAACTTTGGTATGACTTCCTGGCCTTGAGAGTTCTTTTTAAGCATTTAATCTGAGACTCCCTATAAAAATTTCCAACAAAGCAGTCTTAAAAAGAGCTTATTAATATATGGTCAATCACTGCTCTTGCTGTATTTATGTCAACAATTGGGCAACATTTCATGCAAATAAATTTATTTTGACTGTGTGTGGGTTTTGGGGTCTTGTTTGTTTGTGTGTATGTGTATGGCTTGTGAGATCTTAGTTCCCCAACCAGGGGTTGAACCTGGGGCCCCAGCAGTGAAAGCGATTAATCCTAACCACTGGAACACCAGGGGATTGTATCTTTGATAAAAATGAAGGCAACTGTAGAGAGAGAAATTATGTTTGCACCTTTTTATATATTCTAATCTTGTCAACAGTCTCTGAGTTTATATACCTATAAACTGAACTGGCTCTTGGAAATTCTTCTGCATGTGTACGTGTGTGTGTTGTCAGCATCTTTGCGACCCCATGCACTGTGGCCCGCCAGGCTCTTCTGTCTATGGGATCCTCCAGGCAAGAATAACTGGAGTGGGTTGCCATGCCCTCCTCCAGGGAATCTTCAAAACCCAGGGATCAAACCCTCATCTCCTGTATCTCCTGCACTGGCAGGCGGATTCTTTACCACTGTGCCACCTGGGAAGCCCCTGAATTCTGCTAGTTTCCCCAGATATCTGGCTATTAATCCCCAAACTAATGTTTCAATCAGCAGGAACAAAGGATCCACTGCCCTTGGATCTCCTTGGAAGGGACTACACCAGGTCTTCCTCATCACCTGGATGGCAGCCAAACTTCAGGCACAGGAAACTTGGCCACACATTTCACAGCTGAAATGGCCCTGCCTGGCATCTGATCCTGTGAAAATGCTAGAGACCTCCGAATCAAATTGACTGGGGAGAGATGTAGCTGACACTGCGGTGGACTGCTTCCTCCCAAGATGCCAGATAAAGACTTTGTACTTGAGCTAAACATAAAACACTTTCTTTCTTCTTGCCTTTCTCTCCTTTACTCTGTCACAGGTCTGGAAAGATAATGCCATCATCCATTTCTCCCAGGCCATCGCTATAACCTTTCAGACTGTGCCGGATTTGTCATCCAAAACTCTGATCTGGTGAAGCAAGTCAGAAAGAGGAAAACAAATATCCTATATTCACGCATATATGTGGAATCTAGAAAAATGGGAGAGACAAACTTATTTGCAGGGCAGGAATAGAGATGCAGATGGAGAGGGAATGGACATGTGGACCTAGAGGGAAAAGAGGAGGGTGGGATGAATTGGGGGAGGAGGATTGACATATATACACTATCATGTGAAAAATAGCTAGCTAGTGGGAAGCTGCGGTGTAGCCCAGGGAGCCCAGCTCATTGCTCTGCGATGACCTGGAGGGGTGGGAGGGAGGCTCAGGAGGAAAGGAACAGATGTTTACACACAGCTGAATGATTGTTGTGCAACAGAAACCAACATGACATTGTAAAGCGCTGGCAATTGAAGGCAAAGTCCTAACCGCTGGACTGCCAGGGAAGTCCCTTTGGGTTACCCATCCTTCCTGGGAGAGAGGATTAACTGAAATAAACCTGATGAGAGCCAAGCATGACCTGCCCCCATCCCTGCCCATTAGCAAAAGGCTCCAGAACGTCCTTCACCTTCAGATATCTATCTCACTTCACCTCTGGGGTAGTGACATTCTTCTAAAGTCTACATAGAAAAATCATGTCAAAAGTTCAATTTGCAGTCAGGAGACACAATCAAAGAGAGAGTCCAGCGCAGTAGTTAAGAGTATGGACTCTGATACCAGTCTGTCTAGGCTAGAAGTCCAGCTTAGCCAGTTACTGGCTTTATCACATTGGGTGAGCCCTTAGACCTCATTTTTTCCATTGGTGAAATGGGGTGATCATGCTTCCTTCTCAAGAATTGATATGTGTACAGAAATCAGAAAAGCACATGTGGAAAGAGTTTCTTGTAAGTAACCAAGAGCATATACTACTATTACTTGGGAGGGAGAATGCCCTTTGGCTCTAAAAATCCCTTTCTTGGACTTCCCTGGTGGTCTAGTGGTGAAGAATCCACCCACCCGTGCAGGGGACACGGATTCACTCCCTGGTCTGGGAAGATCGCACATGCCACAGAGCAGCGAAGCCCGTGCACCACAGCTACTGAAGCCACGGCAATGAGAAGCCCACACACCACAATGAGGAGGCACGCCTGCTTGCTGCAACTAGCGGAAGCAGGCATAAAGCAGCAAAGACCCAGCATAGCCAAAAAATTAAATAAAAAATAAAATAAAATAGAAAAATCTTTAAAAAAGAACACACGCTATTTATTGGTGGTTGGATAGCATCACTGACTCAATGGACATAAACTTGGGCAAACTCCAGGAGGTAGTGAGGGACAGGGAGGCCTGGCGTGCTGCAGCCCGCGGGGTCGCAAAGAGTCGGACATGACTTAGCAAATGGACAACAAAACAACAACAAACACTATTTTAAAAAATAAAGTCCTTTTCTTTCTGCTCCCCAACATGGCCTGTCTAGAGGATGCCTGCCCTGAGGTGTGGGTGCCGAGTAAGCTGGGGTGGCAGGGAGGGGATGAGGAAGGAAGGAAGTGTTTCTGTGAGATCAGAGGTCCCCAGGGATGAGGCCAGGATATGATCCACCTGGGCTGAGCTGGAGCCCATGGCAGGTGGTCAGGAACTGCTCACAGAAGGAAACAATCATTGAATGACCCTAACCCTGGAGTCCGGAGAAGGCAATGGGACCCCACTCCAGTACTCTGCCTGGAAAATCCCATGGACGGAGGAGCCTGGTGGGCTGCAGTCCATGGGGTCACTAAGAGTCGGACACGACTGAGCGACTTCACTTTCACTTTTCACTTTCATGCATTGGAGAAGGAAATCGCAACCCACTCCAGTGTTCTTGCCTGGAGAATCCCAGGGACGGGGAGCCTGGTGGGCTGTAACTCTACGGGGTCACACAGAGTTGGACACGACTGAAGCGACTTAGCAGCAGCAGCAGCAACCCTGGAGTCTGCAGGAAGAGAAAGGTACTTTGGGAGTGGGGTGGGGCTGACCTGGGCAGAAGCTTAAATTTTATTGTTCAGGTCTTTTTATTATCAAGTCTTTTAATTTCCACTTTTCTGTAACGGCATACATGTGGGTCCATGATTCAAGGTAAAATTTTTACTATTAATTACTTAAAGCTTACATAAACACACAAAATGTTTTAAATAATTAAAAAAATAAACAAAATCAACCTACAAAAACAAATAAAGAAGTGGGTAATGTTTCTCACGGCTCAGCTAAAAGGCAGAAAGAATTAACAAAATAGTCGAAAGCTCCTGCACCCCTTTCCCTGGCCGCTTGGCTTTCCTCTCTCCTCGCCTGAGATAAATTCTGCCCCAAACACGATAGTGGCAATTTTGCTACCTATGTCCATGCTTTGAGTTTTCTGAACCAAGCCTTTTCCCTTTGCATTTTCTCTTTTCTCCCCAGAGATTTTCCCCAGGGAAGCTCATCCCAGGAATCTCATGTTAACAATCTCAGATATCTCTTCCTGTTTTCATTTCCCAAACTCAGACAATCCTATACAGACATTCTGTTGATCGAAGCAAGTTACAAGGTCAGCTCAGATTCTGCAGAGGACAAAGACTCCCCCTCTTGTGGGGAAGAGTGGTGTGTGTGTAAGGAGATGGAGAGATGGTCAGCAGTCATAGTTGCAGGCAATCAACCAACCAACCCCTCAATCCATCCCTTACACTTGCTGCCTTGTTCTTCTCTTCTCTTATTGCTATTGGACACTATCTTGCTTTTGTTTATTATCTATATCTTTCCAAAAATATAAGCTCCATGAGTGCAAAGGTCATCTGTGGCTTGTTCGCCCATGTGTCAGTGCCCAGAACTCTGTCTAGATCCAGAAGGCAGACAATACCTATCTGAATGAATGAATGAATCCTTGGGGGCTAGCTTTCCTCAGGATGACGGCAAATGGAGAGAAGGTGGGGGCTTCCCTGGTAGCTCAGTCCTAAAGAATCCGCCTGGCAGTGTAGGAGACATGGGTTTGGTCCGTGATAGGAGAAGATCCCACATGACCTCGGAGCAACTGAGGCCGTGTGCCACAGTTACTGAACCTGTGCTCTAGGGCCTGGGAGTTGCAACTACTGACCCTGTGTGCTGCCACCACTGAAGCCCGAGCACCCTAGAGCTCGGGCTCCCCAACAGAGAAGCCACCACAGTGAAACCCGTCAACCGACAGCCTTGGCCTCCCCAACAGAGAAGCCACCACACTGAGACCCATCAACCGACAGCCTTGGCCTCCCCAACAGAGAAGCCACCAAAATGAGACCCGTCAACCGACAGCCTTGGCCTCCCCAACAGAGAAGCCACCACAGTGAGACCCGTCAACCAACAGCCTTGGCCTCCCCAACAGAGAAGCCACCAAAATGAGACCCGTCAACTGACAGCCTTGGCCTCCGCAACAGAGAAGCCACCACAGTGAGACCCGTCAACCGACAGCCTTGGCCTCCTCAACAGAGAAGCCACCACAGTGAGACCCGTCAACTGACAGCCTTGGCCTCCCCAACAGAGAAGCCACCACAATGAGACCCGTCAACCGACAGCCTTGGCCTCCCCAACAGAGAAGCCACCACAGTGAGACCCGTCAACCGACAGCCTTGGCCCACAGTCAGTGTCTATTGCACAAACTTCCTCCCTGCAGGAAGTACTGTCTGCGTCATCGCTGTGTTCCTGAACTAGCAGACGCAGAGCAAACACACAGGAAGCACTTTCATCGATTCTAAGATGCATCATTCATCCCCCACACCCACCCTGCATTTTAGTAATTCTGAGATCAGGAAGAGTCATACAGGTTGACACCTTACAGCCAGGCAGTCATTGTGACGCAGCTGTCACTGACTGAGTGTGAACATGGAGATTTTTTCCCCCGACGGTTATCATTATTTTAGCAGTAGAGCATTTTTAAAAATTTATTTTCTTACTGAAGTATAGTTGATTTACGATGCTGTGTTAATTTCTGCTATATAGCAAAGTGATTCAGTTTATACATACTTATGCTTCCTTGGTGGCTCAGTGGTAAAGGATCTGCCTGCAATACAGGAGACCCGGGTTTGATCCCTAGGTTGGGAAGATTCCCTGGGGAAGGAATGGCAACCCACTCCAGTATTCTTGCCTGGAGAATTCCATGGACAGAGGAGCCTGACAGGCTACAGTCCGTGGAGTTGCAAAGAGTTGGACATGACTGAATGACTCACACACACACACACATTTTTTTTTTAATAGTCCTTTGTAGTATGAGGTATCACAGGATATTGAATATAGTTTCCTCTGCTACCCAGCAGGATTTTGTTGTTTATCCATTCCACATATAATAACTTACATCTGCTGATTCCAGACTGCCACTTCATCCCTCTCCCATCTGCCCCTCTGGGCAACCACAAGTCTTCTCTATGTCCGTGAGTAGTTTTCTGTTTCATAAATAAGCTCGTGTCACATTTTACTACTTTTAAATTTTTTATTTATTTATTTATGGCTCTGCTGAGTCTTCACTGGGCTTCCCTGGTGGCTCAGATGGTAAAGAATCCACCTGCAATGCAGGAGACTCAGTTCGATCTCTGGGTCAAGAAGATCCCCTGGAGAAAGGACTGGCAACCCACTCCAGTATTCTTGCCTGGAGAATTCCATGGATGGAGGAGACTGGAGGGCCACAGTTCACAGGGTCACAAAGAATCGGACACGACTGCGTGACTAACACTTGCACTGCATCTTCACTGTTGCACTCGGGCTTTCTCTAGTTGTGGCGAGTGGGGGCTACTCTCTAGTTGCAGTGAGCAGGCTTCTCATTGAGGTGGCTTCTCTTACTGCAGAGCACAGGTTCTAGGGCACACGGGCTCAGTTTAGTTGTGGCTGAGTTATATTTTGGAGAAGGCAGTGGCACCCCACTCCAGCACTCTTGCCTGGAGAATCCCATGGACGGAGGAGCCTGGTGGGCTGCAGTCCATGGGGTCACGAAGAGTCGGACATGACTGAGCAACTTCACTTTCACTTTTCACTTTCATGCATTGGAGAAGGAAATCGCAACCCACTCCATTGTTTTTGCCTGGAGAATCCCAGGGACGGGGGAGCCTGGTGGGCCGCTGTCTATGGGGTCGCACAGAGTCGGACACGACTGAAGCGACTTAGCAGCAGCAGCAGCAGTGTCATATTTTAGACTGCACATGTATAGGTGATAACATATGTCTTTCTCTTTTTGACTTACTTCACTTAGTATGATAATCATTAGTTGCATCCATGTTGCTGCCAGTGGCACCATTTCATTCTTTTTTATGGCTGAGTAGAATTCCATTGTCTTTATGTACCACATCTTCTTCACCCATAATTGAGCTACTTTTAATAACCTCATGGCTGTGCCTGTTGGCATGGAGGACAGAAGATGTTTTGCATGAGAAAGTGTGGACATCCACTGCTTGGAGCAGAAGTGACTCCACAGAGTCAGAGTCTGTGATTTCAGGCTCAGCTTAGCTAACTTATTTCTCTTGTATTTTCCTAGTTAGATGCACACACGGATAGTATAAGATACAAACCTATATTTTCTAAGTAAGTCTACCAAGCGCTCTTGCATTTAATTTTATTTTCTGGGTTTTTTTTTTTTTTTGCCACCTCATGTGATATTCGGGATCTAAGTTCCCCAACAGGGATCAAACCCATACCCCCTCCAGTGGAAGTGCCATGTCTTAACCACTGAATCGCCAGGGAATTTCCTAAACATTTTAAGTGATAGTGAAATACATCATAATTTTATTGGCAGTGCTTTTAAAATTTTGTTAGTGGGATAGAAAACGGTGCATCTGACAACCATGGTACCTCAGATTGGATGAACTGGGGAGCACACAGAAGGAGAGGATGAATTGGTATGTTTGTCTCTATCTTTCTCTCTATTCCAGTCTCAGTTTCTGGGTGTTGTGTCTATCTTGGGATGACAGGTGGCAGAACAGAATTTTAGTCTGGGCTAAATGAATTACTCCACCTGACAGGCTTCACACACCTTGTTGTTGTTTAGTTGCTAAGTCATGTCTGACTCTCTGCAACCCCATGGATTGTAGCCCACCAGGCTCCTCTGTCCATGGGATTCCCCAGTAAGAATGCTGGAGTGGGTTGCCATTTCCGTCTCCGGGGGATCTTCCTGACCCTAGGATTGAACTTGCGTCTCCTGCATTGGCAGCCAGATATTTTGACCACTGAGCCACCAGGGAAGTCCATGCACAACTGGTGTATCAAAAATGTCCCGTAAGTGAGCATTCGGCTTTAGCATGTGAGCACGATAGTGCCCCCACCAGCCTGGGAGGTCTGTACGAGCAGGGATGTGTGAGTCACATCTTGGGCCCAGCACAGGGACTGGTGAGGTCTACACAAATGTTTGTGGGATGACCACACAGCTGAGTCAGTTACAAGACAAATGAGAGCTCTCTCTCTCAGCTCAGGGTCTTTGCCTAGGTTCTTTGGGCTGGGATGCAACTTCCTAGCTGACCATCTGGCTCACTCCTACTCATCCTTCAGTTCTCAGCTCAGGCGCCTGTTCCTCCAGGAAGCCCTCCTTGACCCCTGAGCTAGTTCAGGTGGTCCCTTGGTGCTCCCACAGTCCTCTGGGCCACCCTCCCCATCCCAGTTTGGTCCACTCCGGGTCATCATTGCCTGGGGATGGATCTGACTCCCCCACTACATGGGCTTCTCTGGTGGCTCAGATGGTACAGAATCTGCCAGCAATACAGGATACCTAGGTTCAATTCCTGGGTTGGGAAGGTCCCCTGGAGGAAGAAACGGTAACCCACTCCAGTATTCTTGCATGGAGAATCCCATGGACAGAGGAACCTGACTGGCTACAGTCCATGGGGTCACAAAGAGTCAGACACAACTGAGCAACTAACGCTCTAACTGCACTATGAATCAGTCCTGCGGGAACAGAGCCGGGGGCGGGGGGTGTTGGTCTTTGCTGTGTTCCCAGCATCTAGCCCAAGACAGGCCCTTGGAGAAGTGCTGAGTGTTTGATGAATGAAGACAGAGAGGAGGTTTGGCGGACAGGCACAGGCGCAGCCTCCCACGGGCTGGCACTCTCGGGAGCCGGGAGAAGCACCCCTGGCAGTGTGCCAGCCTGCATTAGACACATTTGCACAGGCGTCCTGCATCCTGGTCTTGGTCCAGAGTTACCCTCGGCTGTGACCATCTCCCTCCTTTCCTCCAACCCGGAGCTCCCAAGGGCAGAGCCTGATGTATCTACTTTGGAGACCCTGGCTCGTGGCTGCTCACACAGCTTAGGAGCTGGAGCAGAATGAATGGATGTGGAGGGTTTCAGGGGCTGCCATCTGCAAGTGTGGCTGCATCTCCTCTAGTCTGCTAGTCTGTGTGCGCCTGCGTGTGTGTGGCTTGCGAGGCTGTTGTACATTTGCCTGCTTTGGACTTGTCTGGACGGAGGAGCCTGGTGGGCTGCAGTCCATGGGGTCACTAAGAATTGGACACGACTGAGCGACTTCACTTTCACTTTTCACTTTCATGCACTGGAGAAGGAAATAGCAACCCACTCCAGTGTTCTTGCCTGGAGAATCCCGGGGACAGAGGAGCCTGATGGGCTGCCGTCTATGGGGTCGCACAGAGTCAGACACGACTGAAGCAATTTAGCAGTAACAGCAGCAGTGATGACTGTACTTGAGGTTCTGTGTCTTTCCTTTCCCTCTTGGGCCAGGCTTTGGGTCTGGATTTGCGGGGAGAAACCTTAGTTCGTGTGTTTGCTGTCTGGGAATGTCTGAGGATCTTTTTCCAACTCTTGGTCTCTGTTTGTGTCAGTCAGTGAGGATGTGGATGAGTTTGTGTGCTGACCTGCATTTCTGTCTCGCCTGTGGTTTAAGAACTCAGTGTAGTCAGCAGAGTACCCTTTTCCCATTCTCCATGTGATCTTCAACTAGTCTCTTCCTTTTCTTTTTCTTTTTTGGTGGTAGGGGGAGTCCCCTCTCGTTCCTTTCTGGGGCTCCACCTCTTCCTCAGCTGTTCTTTTGGAGGATTCTTTCCAGAATTGAACTTCAGATTGTCAGCAAAACGCCTTGAGTATCCAGGGCCTCTGGTTGTGTGCGTGCTAAGTCGCTCAGTCATGTCCAACCCTTTGCAACCCCATGGACTGTAGTCTGCCAGGCTCCTTTGTCCATAGGATTCCCCAGGCAAGAATACTGGAGTGGGTTGCCATGCCCTCCTCCAGGGGATCTTCCTGAGTCAGGGATCGAACCTGCATCTCTTATGTCTCCTGCATTGGCAGGCGGGTTCTTTACCCCTAGTGCCACCTTGGAAGCAGGGGCCTCTGGGTAGTGGGGGCTTCTGGCCGCATCCCAGGAAATGGGAGTGAGGGTGGGACACATGGCCTGGGCAGAGAGAGGGTTGGGAGGAGAGCCAGGGTGGAGACTGTCATAAAAGATTCCCTAGACTGGAAGGGAGGCTTGGAAGGTGCAGAGACGGGGGCTGGAATTGAGGAGAGCCAGAGATATCCCCCAGGAGGCTGGTGTTCTTGTGTCCTGGTCTCTAGACCTTCGCTTCTTCCCTTGTGCATCTGGGTCCACGCCTTGCTTTCCATCTCTGTGGTTCTGCATCTTTTTGCTCTGTCTGTAACTTGTGCCTCTGAGAGTATCTTTGGTGGTTTTCTGACTCAGTCCCTCATCCCTGAATTCTTCCCTGACTCTCCCTCTGATTCCTCCTTAAGGACTCTCTTTTCCATCCCAACTCTTTCTCTCTCTTTTTTAAAATTTATTTTAAATTGGAGGATAATTGCTTTACAATGTTGTGTTAGTTTCTGCTGTACAAGAATGTGAACCAACTACAAGTGATATACCCTCCCCTTCGTGAGCCTCCCTCCCACCACACCCCTCAACTCTCTTTTCTCATTCACATCTCCCCCTGCTTCCATCTCCCTCTTTGTCATACTGCTGCTACTGCTAAGTCACTTCAGTCGTGTCCGACTCTATGCGACCCCATAGATGGCGATGCCATTTTATTTTTAAAAAATTATTTTTATTCTTTGGCCATGCCATGCGGCATGCAGGATCTTACTTCCCCAACCAGGAATTGAACCCGTGACTTCTGCACTGGGACTGTGGAGTCTTAACCACTGGACAACCAGGGAAGCCCCCTCAATGCCATTTTAAATGGTTGTGAGGAAGCAGGGGAGGGAGACAGGAGAAAGGAGGAAAGTGTTATGAAGTCGGCACCTGAGCTGGGATTTGAAGGATGGGCTGAGGGTACACAGCTGTTAATGTTGTTCAGCCGCTCAGTCGTGTCCGATTCTTTGAGACCCCGTGAACTGCAGCACTCCAGGCTCCCCTGTCCTTCACTGTCTCCTGGAGTTTGCTCAAGTTCATGTCCATTGAGTCAGTGATGCTATCTAGCCATCTCTTCCTCTGCCGCCCTCTTCTTTTGCCTTCAATCTTTCCCAGCATCAGAGGATGTTAAAATGCTAGGGAGGGAGGAAGGCCAATCAGGGAGCTTGGAAACCAGATACTGAATAGGGGTGTGGGTGCTGCCCCACTGCCCCATGGACCACCAGTCCCGGCCAGGACCAGGCCAAATCGCATGGGGCTCTCCCAGCCCTTCCTCCCAACTCAGCCAGAGCTGGCTGAGCTTAATCATCACCCACAGAGACTACACAACCCTTGGTGAGGTGGGTGAACGGGTAGACAGTGCAAAGGAGGGAGAGTGAATGACTTGTTTGGGAAACTGAGTCCTGGAATGGAGGAGAAATAGAGGGTGGGATGGTGAGCAGGGCCAGATTCTCAGATGCCAGAGCTGGGATTTTGTGCTGGGGTGATGGAGACCACGGGCGGGTTTTGAACAAGTCTTGGTGTCAGAAAGCTCTCTCTGGGTCCCTGGGTGGGTGGAGGGGGGCTAAGGGCCCGAGACCACCCAGTGGTGGTCCATGAGGAGCTGGGGGCGGGGTCCCACGGGGGGCTGGGACCCCACCCCCTGACATCACCCTCACATTATTGCACCAGGGCTGGCTGACCAATAAGCTGTGGTTTGCTACTATAATGGGTCCTAGCAACAGGCCTTGATCCTGTGCTAACAGGAGAGGAGGCCCCACCAGCGGGGAGAGTGAAGGGGAGAGGGAGAGCCTGCAGGGCAGGTGAGTCCCCCCGAGGGCAGCTCCCTTGTCCAATCCCAGGCCCAGCTCCCTCAGCCCCTCAGTCCACCCCTTGCACTGAGACCTGTCCAAGGATTCCCCTTCTCCTCTACCCAGGCCATGCTCTGAGATGGGTTAGGGGTCGGGACGCAGGAGGGACTGGGTAGAGCCCCAGGGTGAAATGCCCCCACCTGGGATGGGTGATCAGACCTGGCGGGAACAATGGAATAAGGACCGTCTTCCTGCAAAAGGTTGGGTGAGGATGGGGCCAGGTGCAGCTGAGGAGAGAGAGGGGAGGTAAAGACACGTGATTGAAGGGAGAGCAGCTCTTCAGAAGGACCTGGGTTGGAGCCCTGGCTGTGCCTCTGAGTGGGGACATCTCATGTCTAGTCTGAACCTCAATCCATCTCCATCTGATGCGGACACTGATCCCTGACCTGAGCGTCTTCTCCCAGGGTTCTCTGAAGAGTCTTTAGTCAATGACGAAGTGTATTTTAGAGGCAATAGACAAGGAGAGTGTGTGATCCGGAAGAGGGAGGGCAGGGAAGCTCCCAGGTGAGGAGGAAGAATCTCAGGAGAGACCACCATGACAGGCTCCTGGAGATGTGAGAGGACTTGGCCTAGCCAGCCCTGCCAAGCAGGGCTGGGTGTTTAAGGAGACGCCCAGGGTGGGGGCACCCCTCCCCATGCCTGGCTGAACCCAAGAATATCTTCAAAGGTGACCTAGAGACAGACAGGTGATGGGGCTCATGATGGTCACAGAAGCCCTGCGACATGGGCAAGGTTATCTCCCACCATGCAGGTGCTACAGCAGAGACTCAGAGAGGGCAGGGATGTCACACAGCCAGGAATATTAATAATAATGATAATAGTGATGCTGATAATGCAGACCACCTGCTCTGGGTCGGGCACTATTTTTTTTTTTCCCAGAGAAGTTTATATTTGGGCCTTAAGCTTTTGAAAATAAAGTTTAGAGACATAGCATATGAATACCACTGTAATACACATGAAATATTCTATCAGACCCTAAAAATTAACATAAACTTCAACTTTCTCATAGTCAACAAAATAGTGGCTGGGTGCTGATTTCATTAGATAAGTTGGCTACAGCATTTTAATTATCATTTTACGTCTATCTAGGTGTAGCTGGCAATGGCACCCCACCCCAGTACTTTTGCCTGGAAAATCCCATGGACGGAGGAGCCTGGTAGGCTCCAGTCCATGGGGTCGCTGAGAGTCGGACACGACTGAGCGACTTCACTTTCGCTTTCCACTTTCATACGTTGGAGAAGGAAATGGCAACCCACTCCAGTATTCTTGCCTGGAGAATCCCAGGGACAGGGGAGCCTGGTGGGCTTCTGTCTGTGGGGTCGCACAGAGTCGGACACGACTGAAGCGACTTAGCAGCAGGTGTAGCTGAAATTCAAAATGCACATCAAAGTAAAACTATATCACAGCTCAATGCCATGTTAAACGTACTTGGCCTCTGTGGTAAAATTCACAATGGGTTCTGCTGGATAGATACTGGGTTGGGCACTATGTTAAGAGCTTTTTCTGGATGAACTCATTTCATTCTCAAAAGCTCTAGGAGGTGGTCTGCTATAAGGATTGCAGATCGCTTTGATCTGTAAGATGAGGAAAGTGAGGCAGCGGTCAGGAACTTGCCCCAAGTGTCTCAGCTGGTGTGCGGTAGGGCCCGCCTGGATGGAATCCCAGGCAGTGTGGCTCCAGGGTCTGGGTCCCCTTGGCCATCACTTCTTGCTGCTTCTAATCACCGCAGAGGCAGCAGCCGGAGATTCACTGCTCCTGGGATTTCCTGGGCCCAGGAGCTGAGCTAAAGCCCCTTCCACTGCAGGCCTGGCTACATACACAAATTGCAGGGCCCAGTCGAGAATGAAAATGCAGCACCCTTGCTTTGAATGTTTAGAATTTTAGTCAATGTCAAAAGAGCATTAAGGCAAGAGCTGGGTTTTGTTTTGTTTTTTATTTATTTTAATTTATTTATCTAGCTGTGTCGGGTCAGTTGGGCTCTCCAGAGGTGGCATGCAGGCTTAGTTGCCCAGCAGCATGCAGGATCTTAGTTTCCCAACCAGGGATCGAACCCCGTCCCCTGCATTGCAAGGTGGATTCTTAACCACTGGACCACCAGGGAAGTCCCAGGAGAGCTGGGCCTTTTAATGTGGGGCCCCATGTGACAGCATGGGTCTCAAGCTGCCCATAAAACTGTGGAAGTTCCTAGGGTTATCCTGAAGACTCCCTCAGTGCCCTGGGAGGCAGGTCAGTCATTACACTCATTACGCAAGAATCAAACAGGCTCAGAGAGGTGTGCTTCGTTTTGCCCCAGGTCACACAGCAGGTTAGTGGCAGAGATGGGATGGGAACCTGGGGCCACCGATTACAGAGCCGCCTCCCTACCTCCTGTCTAAAAGGTATCCCAGGTTTGTTTTTTAAGAAGGAGAGGGCTGTGGGGCTCCAGAGAGACTTCCTTCATAGCCCTGGTGTGTCTCTCCCTGCCCCACGCCACGTTCCAGGAGGCCTGAACAGCTGGCTCCCTTCTGCTCTCCCCTCCACAGACACTGAGGACCACGCGTCCATCGGTGACTCTCCCCCACCCCCCGCACCCTCTGACCCGCCAGTCACCATGGCTACTTCGAGGTTGCCAGCGGTGTCCGGGGAGGAGGAGACCACCATCCTCATGGCCAAGGAAGAGCTGGAGGCCCTGCGCACCGCCTTCGAGTCGGGCGACATCCCCCAGGCCGCTTCGCGCCTCCGGGAGCTGCTGGCCTCCTCCGACTGCACCCGGCTGGAGGTGGGCGTCACAGGCGAATCAGGGGCCGGCAAGTCGTCCCTCATCAACGCCCTTCGCGGCCTGGGCGCCGAGGACCCCGACGCGGCCCTCACTGGCGTCGTGGAGACCACAATAGAGCCCTCGCCTTACCCGCACCCGCAGTTTCCAGACGTGACCCTGTGGGACCTGCCAGGGGCCGGCTCTCCCGGCTGCTCAGCCGACAAGTACCTGAAGCAGGTGGAGTTCGGCCGCTACGATTTCTTCCTACTCGTCTCGCCCCGCCGCTGCGGCGCGGTGGAGACCCGCCTGGCCTCTGAGATCCTGCGCCAGGGCAAGAAGTTCTATTTCGTGCGCACCAAGGTGGATGAGGACCTGGCGGCCACGCGCATGCAGCGGCCCTCGGGCTTCAGCGAGGGGCGGTCCTGCACGAGATCCGCGAGCACTGCGTCGAACGGCTGCGCGGGGCCGGTGTCCACGACCCGCGCGTCTTCCTTGTGTCCAACCTCTGGCCCGCGCGCTACGACTTCCCGCTGCTCATGTCCACCTGGGAGCGCGATCTGCCCGCGCACCGGCGCCACGCCGGCCTGCTGTCGCTGCCGGACATCTCGCTGGAGGCCCTGCAGAAGAAGAAGGACATGCTCCAGGAGCAGGTGCTCAAGACGGCCCTGGTGTCCGGCGTCATCCAGGCCCTACCCGTGCCCGGGCTGGCAGCCGCCTACGACGACGCGCTGCTCATCCGCTCGCTGCGCGGCTACCACCGCAGCTTCGGCCTGGATGACGACTCGCTGGCCAAGCTGGCCGAGCAGGTGGGCAAACAGGCTGGGGACCTGCGCTCCGTCATCCGCTCCCCGCTGGCCAACGAGGTCTCCCCCGAGACGGTCCTGCGACTCTACTCCCAGTCGTCCGACGGTGCCATGAGGGTGGCCCGGGCCTTTGAGAAGGGTATCCCCGTGTTCGGGACGCTGGTGGCGGGGGGCATCAGCTTCGGCACCGTCTACACCATGCTCCAGGGCTGCCTAAATGAGATGGCCGAGGACGCCCAGCGCGTCCGCATCAAGGCTCTGGAGGAGGAGGAGGATACTCAGCCTGATGTCAGCCTGGAGGCAGCTGGTGATAATGGAGTGGAGAAGCGGGGATCTGGGGAGGGGAGCATGGAGGAAGCCCCCCTCTCGACCCGCCGGAAGCTTGGCCTCCTCCTTAAGTACATTTTGGACAGCTGGAAGAAGCGAGACTTGTCCGAAGACAAATGAAAGTGCAGCCCTTACCCACTGCCTCACCCACAAACCAAGCCTTTTGAAAACCCACCAAACAATCAAAAAAGGCCTAATGTGGTGAAAATGTGACATGTAGTTGCTGAGTGGGGACGGGGTGGGGTGGGCTGAGGGAGGCAAAGGAGGGAGGCCCAGGGCCAAGTCCTGAACTGAGGATAGGAATTGATCTTGGGAGGCAGAGGTTCAAGGTGTGGCTGAGGGTGGGGCAGGACTCTAAAAAAAAGAAAGCCTCTCTCCCCCTGATCCCCAAGTGGCCATGGCGGGTGGAGGGGGGCATTGGGAGGAACAGGACAGCCTGGCCTGGAGCCAAGCCAGGAGCCCACTGTCAACATGGGTGGGTGGCTGAATGGGCCGCGGGGCCTGCAGTCTCGTGTCCCTTTCTGAGAACTCCAAGGCCTGCTCTGGTGGGGGAGGGGCAGCCAATTGGTACCCAGGCTGGGCACAATAGTGCCTAGCAACCAACTGAGTGAAACAGATGCCAGGGAGATGGGACATCCTGAGCCAGCCCTGCTGCCTGTGAGTGATGGGGGGTAGGGAGCAGGGAGGGAGCAGCCAGGTGGCCACTGGACTGGCCTCTGTGCAGAACCTGGGGACACAGAATGAGAGCAGGGGTGGGTGGGCGCGTCTATGAGCATCCATGGAGAAAGGAGGCGGGGACGGCTCCGGCCCCCTAGAACAAGCCTCATTTCAGAAAGATGGCCAGTGTGTCTGCATGTGGATGCATGTGGGAATGAGTTTGCTGGTGTGTCTGATTGGGAGGGATCTTGGTAAGCCTTGGTGATTTGGATGCTGTGGGTGGGTCTAAGATTGTGAGTGATTGGCTGAGACTGGGGTTCCAGGTCTGTGTGTGCCTGGCTGCATGGCTGGGCACGAATTTTGGGCATGGTGCTGTAAGGCCGTGGGTCTGACAGGGCGCCTGTTGGGATTTCTGAAGCTGCACGAGGTTTCAAAAGACACGGGGTGTATAACACAGTGAGGCGGCCCTGGGTCCTCAACTGCTTGCCACAGCCCCTCGCTCTGTGCTGGGCTCTCCAGCTGGATGCAGAAGTGAATCTGACACCTTTTGCTCAAACCAAAACTCACATGCCGAGTCGAGGGCCACGCATGTTTAAAAAGGAATCACCAGACTGGGGCACTTGGACAGGACAGGGGTTGCCCCAAGAGCATCCGTGGACTGGGACGAGGGTCCAGGGAAGGGTGGGATTTGAGGAATTCACAGGGTGGTTCCGGTGCAGTGGAGATGGCCTCACTAACCCTCCCTGAGTTGTTCCAGGATCTGATGACGGTTCTAGCCCCATTGTACATATGTGTATGTGCATGCGTGCTCAGTCATACATGATGCTCTGTGACCCCATGGACTGCAGCCCGCCAGGCTCCTCTGTTCGTGGAATTTTCCAGACAAGAATACTGGAGCGGGTTGCCATTTCCTACTCCAGGGCATCTTCCTGACCCAGGGATCGAACCCACATCTCCTGCGTCTCCTGCATTAGCAGGCAGAGTCTTTACCACTGTGCCACCTGGGAAGCTCCTCTAGCCCCATCAAGGGGCCTCAAATTACCCCTGACTCTGGGAAATGGACTAAGAGGGTCCACTTTTACCTGGGGTGTTAAAATTTCTTTGCTGAAGAACTCTCTGCTTTGCAAAAAAAGATTCCTGTCTTCCCAGAAGGCCTCCCGTTGGCCCTACAAGGACCATTTGGGGTTCACATGGACCTTTTTGCACCAAAGAGGGTACAAAGGATCATGGTAGGGATATTCCAGACCCCCAGGGGGAAATCCCCATGGTAGGGATTTCTCAGATGCATGATAAAGATGGTCTCTTTCAAATCCATTCTCAAAAGGCACAGCCCACATCCCTATAACCTGAGGACCCTCGGACTCACTGGCCCCAAGTGGCTGGGATGGAAAGGTTGGGCATGCTCTCAATACAATGGGCCTGAGGTTAAAAGAGATAGCCTGGGTGACCACTGTCCCCTGCTTCCAACTGGTGGCCTCCTTCTGTCCTGTCCCTTCCCCCTCTATCTCTCCCTTCCCCATCTCCACCCTCAAGCCCTGTTCCAGCTCTTGGCCCTGCCCACCCAGGTCCTGCCCCTGCCCCTCCCCTTGTCTCCCACGCCCCAGTCTCCTGCACCGTATGGTCATGAAGGGCTCTTTAGAAAAAATTACTGGCTTCACCACGAGACTTGTGGGATCTTAGTTCCCCAACCAGGGATCAAACCTGGGTCCTCAACAGTGAAAGCGTGGTGTCCTAACCACTGGACCGCCAAGGAATTCCCAGGAGGGCTCTTGGTAATGTCCCCAGTGGACCTCTCCCTTCCCTGCTCAGAACCCTTCCACGGCTACCCACAGATAAGGATCAAGTGCAGCCGGATGCTCCACGCCCTTCCCAAGCTGGCCTCTGCCTGAACCTCGTCAGCAGTAAGACCCCGAGCCTTCCTAAAACAGTAGGGCTTGGAGGGTTCTGAGGAGTCATCTTTCCATTCCACAGGTGAGGAAACTGCGCCCCCACCCTTCATGGAGGGGAAAATAAAGGCCCCAGAGGGGCTGTGACTTGGCTGGTTGTCACCCCAGCAAATCCCTGGCACCGCTGGGACCAGACACAGTCACACAATCCCAGGATGTGAGCGTGGCTGCCCCACCCATCATATGGACTTGACAAAACGGTGCATGTGGTTAGAAGAGTGGCTGGTCCCGAGTAAACCTCAAATAAACCCGAGCTATGACTACCAGTGATGAAGGTTCCAGCTCTTAATCCTGGTGCTGGGCACGTGGTAAAACCCCTGCCCCCTTTCTCAAAGTTAAGACTTTGAATTCTAGGGCCAGAATACCTTAGCCCCTTTCGCAGTTTTCCCACGCATTAGCTGGAGCACCTTGAAGTGAAGTGAAGTCACTCAGTCGTGTCCTACTCTTTGCGACCCCATGGACTGTAGCCTGGGGGAAGGCAATGGCACCCCACCCCAGTACTTTTGCCTGGAAAATCCCATGGACGGAGGATCCTGGTAGGCTCCAGTCCATGGGGTCGCTAAGAGTCAGACACGACTGAGCGACTTCACTTTCACTTTTCACTTTCATGCATTGGAGAAGGAGATGGCAACCCACTCCGGTATTCTTGCCTGGAGAATCCCAGGGACAGGGGAGCCTGGTGAGCTTCCGTCTATGGGGTCGCACAGAGTCGGACACGACTGAAGCGACTTAGCAGCAGCAGCAGGACTGTAGCCTACCAGGCTCCTCCATCCATGGAATTTTCCAGGCAAGAGTACATTTCCTTCTCCAGGGGAGGACCCTGGGCCTCATTTATTTTCTCAATGCCAAATGTGGGTAAGAAGGGAGGGAAATTCCTTCTCCAGCTGGTTTGAGGATTTGTAGATACTTCAGGAGAAGCTGGCGGTGATGAGTAAATGTGAATTAAAATAAAGCTCTTAGCACCAGACCTGGCATCTTGTAACACCCTCAGTGCTATTACTGGTGATGCCACAAATACTCTGGGCAAGCTGAGGGATGTAGAGAAGGTAGGGCAACTCAGAGTGAAAACATTCCCCTTCCCTTCCCTGTCCAAGGTCATCAAGTCCTGAAGACGGAGAACTGGGGGTCCGGCAGCCCATGGCCAGCGAGGTTTTCCAATCATGCCTCAGCCAATGCAAGATCCTGGAGCTCTCAAAGGACACCAGGGCCCTGAAGGAGGCCTTTGAGGCGGGGGATCTGCCAGCAGTCGCTGCCAAGTTACAATCTACGCTTCATTCTCTGGAGAACGTCCGGCTGGACGTTGGTGTCACCGGGGGGATGGGCTCAGGCAAGTCCACCTTTGTCAACGCCATCCAAGGGCTGGGGGACGAGGACCCCAACTCAGCCTGCACGGGCGTGGTGGAAATGACCGTGGACCCCACACCGTACCCACATCCCAAGTACCCCAGTGTCGTCTTCTGGGACCTTCCGGGCATCGGCACCCCTGCCTTCCGGGCTGACAAATACTTCCAGCGGGTGCAGCTCTTCCGATATGACTTCTTCCTCATCATTACCTCGGAGAGCTTCACCGCCGACCTCGCCGAGCTGGCTCTCGAGATTCTGCGACAGGGCAAGCATTTCTACTGCGTCCGCTCCAAGGTGGACGTGGACATCGCCGCCTCCCGCAGCCGCCGCCCCAGCTCCTTCTCGGAGGAGAGGGTGCTCAACCAGATCCGGGACGACTGTGCACAGCGACTGGAGGGTGAGGGGCAGGCTCTGGGGGGCTGGGTTATTTATTTTGGAGGCACAATGCAGCTTGCAGGATCTTAGTTCCCTGAACAGGGATTGAACCCGGGCCCTTGGCAGTGAAAGTGCTGAGTCCTAACCACTGGACTGCCTGGAAATTCCTATCTATCTTATTCTTATTTATTCATTGATTGGGGGGCTGGATTCTTGAGGGATTACCCCCGTTCCCCTGCATCTTCCCACTGAGGCCCAAGGTGGGGTAAGGCCACCCAAGTTATGTGGCCCCTGTTGGTGAAATGCTGCTTACAGCTGCCATTTCAGTCACAGATGACAGAGACCAGTCACTTGAATTAAAGAAAAGAAAGGGTGTGTGCGTGCTAACTTGCTCAGTCATGTCTGATTCTTTGCAACCCCATGGACTGTAGCTTGCCTGGCTCCTCTGTCCATGGGGCTTCTCCAGGCAAGAATCCTTGCATGGGTTGCCATGTCCTCTAGGAGATCTTCCCAACCCAGGGATCGAACCCTCAGTCTCTTACTACATCTCCCACATTGGCAGGCCGGTTCTTTACCACTAGTGCCACCTGGGAAGTCCCACTGGCCAGTGCAAATGCTACGCACCCACGCCCAGGCGGGGCTTCCCTAGTGGCTCAGATGGTTAAGCGTCTGCCTGCAATGCGGGAGACCTGGGTTCGATCCCTGGGTTGGGAAGATCCCTGGAGAAGGAAATGGCAACCCACTCCAGTATCCTTGTCTGGAGAATCCCATGGACAGAGAAGCCTGGTAGGCTACAGTCCACAGAGTCACAAAGAGTCGGACATGACTGAGCAACTTCACTTACTTACTCACTTACTTACATGGAAGCCCAGAGAGGTGGGTGTGGTAACTGGCCTGAGGCCACACAGGGAATAGGAGGGAGGCTGGGATCTGAACTCAAGCAGCCTGGCTCCAGGGCTGATGCTCTTAAGCCACGTGCTGTGTTGACACAGCTTATCACCCCCCTCCCTCCCCTCCCTACCCCCACACTCACGGGCAGCTGTCAGGACACCTGGGTCTGCTCAGTGGGGAAATGCACCCAAGGTGCCCTTGTCTCCTGCAGCACAGGGACTCAGGGACCCCAAGGTCTTCCTGCTGTCCATGTTCGAGCTGGGCAAGTATGACTTCCACCTGCTGGAGGAGTCGATCGTGAGGGACCTTGAGAGTCACAAGCGGCATGCATTCCTGGTGGCCCTGCCCAACGTCTCCAAGCCCACACTGGAGCGGAAGGCAGCCTCGCTGAGGCAGCATGCCTGGCTGGTGGCCACGGTGGCCTGCGGGGCCAACCCAAGGCCCGTGCCAGGCCTGCCGGAGGTGGCGTGTGACCTGTACATGCTCACCCGGGCCCTGGAGGGCTACCGCCACAGCTTCGGCCTGGACCGGGGATCCCTCGTCAGGCTGGCAGAGCAGACGGGCCAGCCCTTGCACAAGATCCTACAGGCGCTCCAGGGCCCGAAGACCAAGGTCACCGAGGTGCTGGTGGCAGAGCTGCTGGGGCAGGCCTCCGGGGATGCCTCAGCCTTTAGCCAGAAGCTCCTCAACGTGCCCATCTTGGGCTCCCTGGCCTCCTGCGGCCTGTCCTTCGCCACCGTCTACCGGATGCTCCGCACCTCCCTGGACGTGGCTGTCAGTGATGCCCAGAGCGTGCTGGTTCAGGCCTCCCTCAACAACCCCGATCGCAGGCTCCTGGATGGTCAGTGGTCCCAGCCCAGTGCCTAGGCCAGCCAGAGGTGGCAGCGAGGGGCTGGGAGCCTGCAGGCTCTGTCTGTGCCCAGGCTGGGGGGGTGTTGGGGGAGGGAAGTAAGAAACTTCAGCTCCTAACTGTCCTGGACTGAGCTGTGTGCTCTCGTGCTTTTGCGCCCTGGGTCTTGTGCCCTGTCTGGCCATTGCCCCCACTTTCCCTCTTCTGGTGAACCCCGCATCAACCAGCAGTGCCCTGGGAATCGCAGGGAGGGGACAGACACGGGCATGCTAAGTTGTGACAAGGCAGGGAAAAGCCAGTTGCCTGGCTGGGGAGGGCAGTCAGGAGGGTGTCCACCACGCAGGTCAGGGTAGGGGGGCGGGATGAGGCAAAGGGTTCAGAAGCATTTCTGTAAGAGGGCAGTCAACAGTTCTCAGTAATCTTGGGGGTCACAAAGGGAGGTTCCGCTTAAGGTCTTGGGCAGTTGTGTGGCAGGGCCAGAGCCTGCCCTGGGCCTCATAACTCTTAGACTTCTGGCCAGACCTGCTCTGAGTCTGCAGCCTCCAGTCAGACTTGCTCTGAATCTGCAGACTCCCCACTTTCAGCCAGGCCTGCTCTGAGGCCAGAGTTTGCTTTCTTCCCTGTCCCCCTACCTTCTTCAGGCTTCCCAGGTGGCTCAGATGGTAAAGAATCCGCCTGCAGTGCAGGAGACCTGGGTTTGATCCCTGGGTCGGGGTGGGAAGATCCTCTGAAGAAGGGCATGGCAACTTACTCCAGTACTCTTGCCTGGAGAATTCCATGGACAGAGGAGCCTGGCGGGCTACAGCCCGTGGGGCCGCAAAGGGTCGGACATGACTGAGCGACTATCACTTTAATTCACCCTCTTCAGCTGTACCTTTTCCTCCAAAGGCCAGTGCCCCCGGGGCTGCCATGACTGCACACCAGGACTGTGTACAGGATGTCCCCGGGAGCAAGGGGAAGCCAGGGAGACCAAAGTGGCACGGGGGGCGGGCTGGGCAGACCGGCTCAAGCCGCTTAGACTGGAACCAAGCGCTTGACTCAAAGGTGGAGTGGCATCATTGGAGGGTCAGGACTAGTTTGGGATTAGGGTGTGGTGACCAGACCAATTCAGAGACGTATTTTGGGGAACACTGAACTAGGATGGTGTACTGTATTTAACTGAGTGGGGGAGGGCAGGTACTATAATGAACTGAATGGTGTATTTAATTGAGGGTTAGGTTCTGGCTTTGAAGGGAGGGGCCATTTTTCAGAGTAGTTGAGGTACACAGGGGAAGCCATCATGTCTAACAGTTAATAATGTGTGAGCATTTGACAAGGGTAGCGCCTGTTTTGATTAAGGGGAAGGGCAGTTGGCCCTCTGTATTGGAGGGTTCCACATGTGCGGATTCAACCACGCTTGAAAATAGTAAAAAAAGAAAAAAACAAACCCATAAAGTTCAAAAAGCAAAACTTGACTTTACCAAGTGCTGGCAACTATTTACATACAATTTACACTGTATTTACATTTACAGCATTGACAGTGGATTAGGTGCTTTAAGCAGTCTAGAAGATGACTTAGGTAGATGGGAGGACGCGTGTAGGTTATAAGAACATGCCATGCTATCTAACTTAAGGGACTTGAGCCGCCACGATCTGGGGATCTGCAGGGGTCCTGGGCGGAGAAGGCAATGGCACCCAACTCCGGTACTCTTGCCTGGAGAATCCCATAGACAGAGGAGCCTGGTAGGCTGCAGTCCATGGGGTCGCCAAGAGTCAGACACAACTGAGCAACTTCACTTTCACTTCTGACTTTCATGCACTGGAGAAGGAAATGGCAACCCACTCATGTTCTTGCCTGGAGAATCCCAGGGACGGCGGAGCCTGGTGGGCTGCCATCTATGGGGTCCCAGAGAGTCAGATACGACTGAAGCGACTTAGCAGTAGCAGCAGCAGCAGGGGTCCTGGGACCAATCCCTCATGGACACTGAGTGACTCTGTATGGTATTTAACTAGGGACCTGTCTTACTTTTTAACGTACTGAATTAGGCACTGTGCTTAGCTAAGCCGTATCACCAAAGGCTGGCACCATCTTTGAGAACAGATGAAACGCGAGGGCCTGCACGTTCTTCTCCATGACACACAGACAGGAGACTTGATGGCACCTCACCAAACAGAAAGCCCCTCTCTATAGAGGCTTCCTCCTCAGCAGACTTGTCTTTATCTGCTGACAACTCTGACCTACAGTGGACGTGTCCCCACAGGAAGTTCAATGGGAGGCCACTTGGGAAGTTCAATGGGAAGTTCAATGGCCCCCAAGGGCTGGGACCAGAAATTTCAGGGCTTGTCAGGACAGCATGCTGGGGAGGAGGAAGAGAAGCACCGGAACAGACTTGTGTGACTGCGTTTATTCTAACCACCAGACACTCCGATGAAGAACTCCCCAGATGCCTCACCCTTTCCAGGCAGGAGCCTGGAGTCAGGGCAGAGGGACCTGCTGCTCTGGTCCCTGCAGAGGGAGGCTGGCACGGAGCTGGGCTTCCTGGTGACCACGCAGGCTCCTCCCACCGCCTGGCCCTGGGGGCTGAGGATGGACTGCCCGCCCAGCTGCAGGGCTGGATCTCAGTCGCCCCCTGAACAACGCTCCCTGGAGGGTAGGGGCCTGGCCCTGGACCCCTCGTGTCTCCAGACGAGGAAGTCGTGGTCCCTCGTCCATCAGGCCTGCTGCCCTTCTCCACCCTGTGGGGGGAGAACGAGGGAGCCTGTCACCACCCACCGGGGGCCCGGAAGGGGGTTTTCTGTGTGACAATCCTCCCCTCGGCCTCAGGCCAGCAGGCGGCTGTACTCTGCCAGGGCGGAGGACTTCTTCACCCCGTCCCAGATCCGGGCGGCATAGTGGAACCTGTGAGGGGAGGTCAAGAGTCAGCGCTGCCCTGGCTACAGGCCTTGCACGACCGACCCCATCGCCTGGGATGCGGAGAATGTGAGGTGGCCCAAGCCCCTCACCTCCCTGGGGGAAGCGAGGCTGAAGTCCGTAAGCCCCCAGCTGTGAGCCCAAACTACTTCCCCCTCCCCTCAGTGCTGGCCTTCGTGGGTATGGGTCCATCTCTTCAGCCCCCCGAGTCTTGTGATGATCAGAAATGTCTTGTGTTGTCATCTAGTCTCTAAGTTGTGTCTGACTCTTGTGACCCCATGGACTAGACTGGCAGGCTCCTCTGTCCATGGATTTCCCAGGCAAGGATACTGGAGTGGGCTGCCATTTCCTTCTCCATGGGATCTTCCCGGCCCAGGGACTGAACCTGAGTCTCCTGCATTGGTAGGTGTGTTCTTTTCCACTGAGCCACCACGGAAGACCCTTAGAAATGTCCAGCAGCAGCATAACCCTACCACCTCCCCAGTTCTCTCCTCCCCGCTGGGTCCTGGTTCAGACCAACAAGAGGAGCAGACCTCCGATCCCCCAGGCCCTGCACCCGCCAAGTGGCATCCTGCTATGCCCACACTCTCTGCCCCTTCTGCCCACAGGCGACTGGACAGACCCAGGGGAGCCAAGCTAAAGCTCCTTCTCAAGTTCTTGTTTCTCTTGGAAACGAGGCAGTCCTGGATCTGCGGCAGCCCTGCTGTGGGCTCTGGACATAGAAAGTCACGTAGAGTCAGGGCTGGGGAGGTGGTGCAGGGCTCTATGAGGGCAGATGGAGACAGCCTGAAGGCAGAGGTGGGAAAGTGGAGGGGACCACGGAACCTGCGAGCCAGCGGGAGCTGGAGAACGCGGTGCCCGTGGTTCCTGACGGCTTTCTGCTTTCCTCTCCGGTGCTGCTATGTTTTCTGCACTCAGGGTCTTAGAATAAATCCTTTAATTTGACCAGGCTCACTGCTTCTACTCCTTGCAGTCAAGTGACATCTAATTACAGGTATGTGACCTCACTACACACTTCCTTTCTTTGAGCCTAACCTTCCCCACTAGTAAAACGGGTAATGAGACCTACGCACTATCAGCTCATGAGGATTCAAAATCACACAGAAAAGCAGCAAGACAGTGGTGATCAGTGTTCCAGGACAGGTGCTGAGGTATGGAGAGATCCCCGAGACCCCGGACACGGGGCCCTCACACTGACCCCGCCCGCTGCCGAGCGCTCTCACCAGTTCTTCTCGGTGAGGATCGTGTGTGACAGCTGCTGGCCCCCTCACACTGACCCCGCCCCCTGCTGAGCGCTCTTACCAGTTCCTCTCGGTGAGGATCGTGTGTAACAGCTGCCTGACACCCTCGCACTGACCCCACCCCCTGCTGAGCGCTCTCACCAGTTCTTCTCGGTCAGGATCGTGTGTGACAGCTGCGGCCGGGCCATGGACATCACCTGGCTCCGAAGCTTGCTCACCAAGGACTGGAAGCTGGGGTGGCCTCGGTACCCAGGGAGCAGGGAGAAGAGGGGGCTGGAACCAGGTCCTGGAAAGTTAGAGGTCAGGAGGAGAGAGGGGAGCCTGCCACGAGAGGGCCAGCCTCCCCGTCAACAGCGTCCTGGCCTCCCAGGAGCACCTCTGAGTTCAGCCTCGGTGCAGGTGCTCCCATTCTTCCATGACTTGGAAAAACGCTCCCAAGAAAGGGTCTGAGCAACTCAGGGACAGGCCTGCATCTCTGCTCAGACCAGGAAGAGTCTCTCTCACACACTCAAACCAGGGCAGCCCGTGTCTCCCCATGGCCCAGATCCCCTCGAGGGGGAACCCTACCTGCGCGAGGTGGGGTTTCACTCTCTGTCTCGCTCTCCATGAAGGGCATCAGGAACAGGTTGACCTCAGAGTCCAGGAAGTCAGGTGGGAGCCCAGGGAAGACATTGCACTGCAACATGGACAGAGTACCTGGCGGAGAGAACCCGTGAGAGGCTGCAGGCACCGCGGTGCAGGGCCAGGGGGCGGGGACGGAGGTCTGTGCTGAGTGGTCAAGCTGGGGTCAGGCGACCACGTCTGACCTCCCTCCCAAGTCTGGGGGAGGGGCCGTGGGACTGGATCAGGAGCCAGGCAGCCACGGGCCAGCTTGGGGGCGGCCAGGGGACCCTCACCCTTGTACCGCAGGTGGGAGTGGGCCATGAGCTGGTCGATCATCAGGTGCATCTGCCGTAGCTTTCGGGGACAGAAATCCTCCCGGCGAGCTTTATTCTGCAGGAAGACTTGGTGGGGGGGGGAGGTGGAGTCTGAGAGGCAGTTGGTGCTCTGCCACTCGGACTCCCCTCCTCACTCCAAAGACCTGCCCTGACCCAGAGTTCTGATCATGGCTAAGTATTCAGTACCAGGCCCCTGTGCTGGTTGGTGCTAGGGATCTGGAAAAATGAGTCAGATCTGGCTTCTGCACTCAGGAAGCCCCTGCTGCTAAGTCACTTCAGTCGTGTCCGACTCTGCGCGACCCCACAGACGTCAGCCCACCAGGCTCTCCTGCCCCTGGGATTCTCCAGGCAAGAACACTGGAGTGGGTTGCCATTTCCTTCTCCAATGCATGAAAGTGAAAAGTGAAAGTGAAGTCGCTCAGTCGTGTCTGACTCTTAGTGACCCCATGGACTGGAGCCCACCAGGCTCCTCCATCCATGGGATTTTCCAGGCAAGAGTACTGGAGTGTGGTGCCATTGCCTTCTCCGCAGGAAGCCCCTAGTCTGATGGAAAAGATGAAGAGTAGATGGGCATGTGATCAGGACTGAGCCAGAAAGACCAGGGCCCAGGCCAGGCGGAAGAATAGGGAAGAGCCTGTCTGGGGCATCATAAATGAGCCATAACTCTACAGGAGAGCAGGGCAGGGACAGAGCAGGCCAAGGACATGTGTGCAGGGCCCCAGGCAAGGTGGCGAGGGTGCACAGCGCCACTCAGCCCAACCTGACACTTACTCCCTGAGCCCCAGGCCAGGGATCCAGATACGGGAAGACTAGGATCCTGCCCCCAAGAGGTGCCCCTTCTGATCAAAAAGCCAAAGTCATACTTGGGGGTGGAGCCCTTGATGCCTGAGGGGGCCTTCAGAGGAAGTGGCAGACAATCCTGGCCCCCCTCCTCACGGCTCTCGCAGGCGTTCCTCCTGGTGCCCCCTTCCCCAGAGCGCTCCTGGTTTCTGTCCCGACTCTTTCCCCCACTCTCCCCGCTCCAGCCCCCGGGGAAGCGGCTCACCCAGGTGGGGGTAGTACTCAGTGCCTTCCTCGGAGCCTGATGAGCTGCTGGACTCGTGGCTGGGAGATGGGGTGGAGGGTTTCACCATCTCTGCTGTCTGGAGGAACCTGGGGATTTGGGGTGAGAGGTTGGCGCTCCAGCACCGGCCCCTCTGTATCCCACTGTCTGGGGAAGGAGGGGGCTCCCTTTGCCAATGTGATTAAAGCGAGAGCCACGCTGGGAAAAAACACCACACAGACACCACATTCCTCACACAATTTCAGGGAATCCAGAGACAACCCTTAGACACCAATTCATGGACCCACATCAACATATTATGTATTTTTTAACAAACTCATGCCATCCAGAAGGACTTTATTTTTTGCGAGTTTTGGATTCACGGCAAAATTGAGTGGAAAGTACAGAGATTTCCCATAGATTGCCTGCTCCCGCCACGCCCCCAACTTAGCAACATTCTGATGACCCTCCACTGTTACCCAAAGCCCCTGATTTACATGTGGGTTCACTCCTACTGTTGTCTGTTCTATGGGTTTTGACCAAAAAAAAAAAAAACACCATGTGAGCACACCACAGAGCGTCACAGTGAGTAGCTGCCCGGCCCTAAACTGTCTCTGCTCCCCCTCCACCTCCCAATCCTGGCAGCCACTGGTATTCTCACTGGTCTCCATGGTTTGCCTTTTCCAGAATGTCACAGAGTTGGAATCGTACAGTACGAAGCCTTTTCAAACTGGCTTCTTTCACTTAATTATATGCATTTGAAGCTTCTGCATGTCTTTCATGGCATGACAGCGCATCTCTTTTCAACACTGAATAATGTGGTTAGACAGCATCACTAACTCAACGGATATGAATTTGAGCAAACTCCAGGAGACAGTGGAGGACAGAGGAGCTTGGTGCGGCGCAGTCCATGGGGTCGCAGAGAGTCAGACACAACTGAGCGACTGAACAACAACAACATGCGGATGTACGACAACTCACGGGTCCATTTATCTACTAAACGACATCCTGGCTGCCCCCAGTTTTGGCAATCATGAATAAAGCTGTGCAGGTTTTTGCATCAATATAAGTTCTCAGTTTATGCAATTTTAAGGTAAATTTTTCCAAACATGTCAATAAAGGTAAATAAAATAAACCTATTACCTGAGATAAGCGATAATGGGGTCTGATTAACTCTGGCTATTCTCCTCATACAGACACACGCACAAATATGTTGCCCACAGTTTCCAGTGATTCACCCACTCTGGGAAGCCCACCCTGAAGACACTGACTTAAAACTGAGGCTCTGCGTGGGCCAGGTCAGCCCACAACACACCCCCTACCCCACCAAGAATGTGAACCCCCCAGGTCAGCCTGTGTTATCTGTTCGATCACACCTGTATCCCCAGGGCAAAGGACAGCGACTGGCCTAAACAACGTCCAACACACTTGTCCCTCGAATGAGGAGGGGGATGTTTCAGAATAAAGCCACTTAGATCCGGTCATGTCAGCCGGCTCTCCCAACAAGTTGTTTTTTTACTGCTGGCCAGACCCTCAGCCTATCTCCATCCCCAGAGCACACACATTAAGCTCCTACTTGTCAACATCTTACTATGTACCAGGTACTGCGCTGAATGCTTAACATTCTTTAACTCACTTCAGGTACTGCGCTGAACGCTTTATATTAACTCACTTCATCACAGGACACCGTTTGCTTACGAGAAGCTGTGGAAAAAGCAGCCACCGCCTAACAAGGACACAGATTCAAACCCAGGGCTGCCTGACTCTGGGGACATCTGCTGCCTTCAGCTTGGCTCCCCCTCCCTGTGAGCGCCCGTTCCTTCCATCTGTCTGCCTGGGCCTCGAGCCCAGGGCTGCTGGCCAACCCACAGCTACCTCCTGGGACCTACGGATGGGAGCCAGTCCTATCTGGGGGCATTACTGGAACCTCCAGCTGCTTTAGGCAGCACTCCTGCCAGATCCTGGCTCCTTCCCCTCCCAGCCCAGCAGGGTACTTCGGGGACAGCACCCGTGCCTGGAGATGGACCATGAGGCTTGAAGAACCAGACATGCCAGCTCCTCAGCACGCTGTTCATTCAACAAACTAGGGTTAAACGTCCACCTTGTGCCAGGCAGCGTGCAAGGCACTGGGACTTACATTCTAAGGAGGGAGAAAGACCATAAAGAAGGCTTTGTCATCGGTGCGAAGAAGTACACAGCAGGGTCACAGGAGACTCAGTAGGTCAGGGGAGGCCTCGGGTTGACCTCAAGGACATGAGGGGGGGCCTGGCACCCGGGGGAGTGTTTCTGGCTGCGGGATGAGGAGTGCAGAGGTTCAAAGTAGCAAGAAGAACAGCTATGGGGCCACTATACCCTTGATGGAAGGAGTGAGGGACGTGGTGGGAGAGGTCAATGCGGTGACCAGGACCACATTACACTGGACCTTGTAAACCACACAGGGGAAGGGCTTCGGATTTTACTGGGAGTGACAGGTGCAGTCTATGTGTGTGCGCTGAGAGAGGATTCAGTGGCAGTGACCCTCTCTGGCTTAAATTTTCAGAGGGTCCCTTGGCTGCCGTATGGGAGTGGTGAGAGCTGGGCAGATCGCTGAGTCTGGGGGCCCATCCTTTCCCTGGCTCACCCCCCAAGTTCCTCACCTGTAAAGACTGAGGTCCGTGAACCAGTCCTGGACGACTATCACCACGTGGCAGACCGTGAAGAGGAAGGCAGCGATCTGGAGTGACTGAGGGGGGCAGGAAGGGACAATAGGGTTGAAGGTCCCTGGGTCCAGAGTGGGGTCCCTGATCTCAGGACTCACCTGAGGGGGCCGCAGGACAAGGGCCTCTGAGCCTATGAGCATCTACTGTGTGCCCAAACTGCAAGGGTACTTCCCTTCCAAGCTGTCCCTAGATTGGGCCAGATGGCAATGATCAGCCCCTGGTCATACAGGGGGATGTAGAGGCTTAAGATGGGGGGTTACTTTCCCGAGGGGCAGAGCCAGACCCGACTCTTGGTGCCATCTTCTCCTACCAGCTCTCGGGGTACCCAGGGCTCTTTGCAAGTAGAACTGACAAGCCCATACCCATGAGCTCTCGGCCTCGGGCCCCCAGGCCTGGCTCAGGCCCCTCACCTGCATCTCAACATAGGTGTGGGGCAGGTTGTACTCTGGCGGCAGCTTGCGGTCGTTGTTGATGAGATGGTCCAGGATGGAGGGACTCAGGATGGGCTGGGGCAGGGAGAGAGAGGACTGTCAGGGTGCACGTGGGGATCCCAGGGGACACAGTCACCCAAGTTCCACTTGGTGAGGGCAAGTACAGCGCCTCTCAGGACAAAGTAAGTTTGGAAACACAGGCAGCTTCCTTCTAATTAGTACAGAGCTAATCAGCCAGAGGAGGTGAAAAAATAAGTCTCAAAGTTTCACCTTCCCCAGCTCTTTTGCAAATCCCCACTGCTCTCAAGTGTCGCCTGCCCTAGAAGAAAGCTTCCAGGGCTAATAAATCTAACATTTACATGAATGAGTCATGTCCCTACAACACCCTTGCTTTGTTGTTTCAAATGCCTTCAAAATTTCACTAAGATAATTACTTAGGTCAAATAACCATGATTAATGTGAAGATTGGTGAGGATTTTAAAAACAGTATCAGTGGGTGTGCAAGAATCCACGGTGAGCTCATCACCTCTTCTTAAAGGAACATTCCATTTAGAAAAACAAGAGCCTAAATTAGTGGCTGGGCTATCTAATTGCACTTGGTGGAATCCTTTAAGAAAGAGGTTTTCCCAAGGGCTCACTTTCTAAAACTGGATCCAGACAGCACAGTGTGTGGATCTTACCTTCTGTTCTGCCCCCTGGAGCCCCTGGCCCTGCCCACAGCCATTTCACTGTGTCTCTAAGTGCTGGGGGTCCTAGCACGCAGGTCTCACCCCACATTTGTGCAAGAGTTCCCACTCTCCCGTCATCCATGTGTGCAGCGGCCAGAACTGTGTTGCACTAACACTCCCTGAGGAGCTGTAGGCAGCGGGGGAGCGAGTGTCATACACGAGAACCAGACCGCGGTCAGTCACGAGAGGTGCTGGGATGGCCACATGGGCACCAGTGGGCACTCAGAGGCGGCGGCTCCTGGAAGGAGGCATTTCCCCCTAAGCAGTCTTCAGGGAGAAGGCAGTGGCCCGGGAACAGAGCAGGGGCAGAGAGTGTGTTCTCCTGGGGCCGGTCCTGACGGCCAACAGTACTGAGAACCCTCTTCCTGCCAGGCCCTGGCAGGACTTCACTTGTGCTCACTGACTGACACCTCACAGAAGCCCCATGAGGGAGGTAATGTTGTCTATCCTGCTTCAGAAAACTAAGGAATGGAAATGTTAAGTAACTTGGTCGAGGTGGCGCAGCTCGGGAGAGAGCCCATGGCGAGCCTGAGGGAGGCTAGCCACACGGGCCCTGTATGCCAGGCTGAGGAATGAGGAAGCCGGAGGAGCTGAGGAAAGCTGCTGGGCATCACAGGACAGGCCGGCTCCCGTGACACTCAGGTGCCTGAAGCTTTTCCATGTGCCGGCTCCTGTGCCCAGCACACTGCCTGGACAGGTCCACTGACTCCCTGAAACCCTCCTATGAAGCTGAAAACAACCATCAACCCCATTCACAGATGAACAAACTGGTGTCTGGGGGAGGTTAAAACTCAGTCACCCAGCTGGTAAGAATTAAAGGTCAGATCTGGCTTCAGACTGACTCCAGGGCCCCCACTTTTAACCAACAGGCTACAGCAGGGGTCTCCAACCCCTGGAGGAACCAGGCCACAAAGCCAGAGGTGAGCGGAAGCAAGTGAATGAAGCTTCACCTGTATTTACAGCCGCTCCCCGTGTGCGCATTACCGGTTGAGCTCCACCTTCTGTCAGATCAGCAGTGGCACTAAACTCTCATAGGAGCGAGAATCCTGTTGTGAATCTCACATGTGAGGGTCTAGGTCGTGAGCTCCTTATGCGAAATCATCCCCAAACCATTCTCCCAACCGTCCAGCCTGTGGAAAAATTGTCTTCCACGAAACTGATCCCCAGTGCCAAGAAGGTTGGGGACCACTGACTCTTGAGGCGCCTCTGTACACAATGGATGGGAGGGGAGGGGGATAAAATCTGACAAGAGGAGACTAAGGGCCAAGAAGAGACACAACTTGCCCAAAGGCATGAGCATGTCCACGGCTTGACTGGAGCCACGGGGAACACAAGCAAAGTTGTGGCTTAGACACTTGCAGGGAAGGAGCGTAACATGGCATGCCGCGGGGTGGGGTGGGGTGGGTGGGGGCCGGCACCTGTGTGTCCAGGAAAACAATCCGCTCTTGGGTAATAAAGAAGTCGATGCCACTGGTCTGGTTGCCCCCTCGCTCCTTCATTTCGGCGCTCTGGGCCCGGAAAACATATGCCCTGCGGAGGAGCAGGTGGGGTCATCAGAGGTCAGGTTCTCGGCCTCTGCCGCCTCCAGAGTGAAGCCGTGAGTGAGCCTGTGGGACTTGATTCCCCACCCGCCTGCAGAGCTTTCCATCCCTGGCCCTGCTGTTTCGGGGCTATGTTTTATATCATGTGACTTCACCCCAACCCATAAGTGGACCTGCGAATTCTCAACAAAATTACTAGACTGAGGTGTTTCAGAGCAGGGATTCTCCCAGGCTGCCCGGATTCAAACCCTAGCTCTACTTCTTCCTGGCTGTGTGGCTTTGAGCAAGTTCCTTAATCTTTCTTCTGTTTCCTCGTCTGTAAAATGGGGACAGTAGTCTCAACCTCTCAGGGTGACTGTGAGGTTAACATACGTAAAGCCCTTAGAAGAGTGGCTGACACACGGCGATATAAAATCGCTAGCTATTCACTACCAAGTGTACCGGCCATACGCCAGGTACAGGACACGCAGACCTGAAAACTCTCCACCCCGCAGTGCGAGGATGTTGGTGTCTTGGTGCCTCGTTCTTGCCCTGACTGGAATGCTTCCCCTGCTCCCCTCCTCCAAGTCTGTTTGTTCTCAAATGTCTCCTGGACCACCTGATTTAGAACAGTAACCTGGCTCCAATGCCGCCCCCTCTATCCCTTCTCTGTTCAGTTACCATCTAACGTGCTTGTTTACCATCTCCTCCATTAAAATGCAAGCTCCATAAGGACAGGGATTTCTGCCAGTTTTTGTTTATTGCTGTAGCTCCAATGTGGAGAACAGGGCCTGGCCCATGGCAAGTGCCTCGTAAATACTGATTGAAGTGAAGCAGGAACACCAGTTAGGAGATTCCTGGCCTCCTCCAGGGAAGGTGGCAGTGGCCTGGGCCAGGAGGTGGGTGTGGAGGAGGAAAGGAGCAGATGAATTCTCAAGGTTCTGACTCTGTAAGCCCCATGGACTGTAGCCCGCCAGCCTGCTTTGTCCATGGGATTCTCCAGGCAAGAATACTCAAGTGGGGTGCCATTTCCTTCTCCAGGGGATCTTCCCAACCGAGGGATCAAACCTGGGTCTCCTGCATTGCAGGCAGATTCTTTACCATATGAGCCACCTGGGAAGCCTATTCTCAAGATAATTAGGAGTAAAACTTATGAGATCTGAACTTCTTTGGCAGTCCAGTGGCGAGACTCTGCACTTCCAATGCACAGGGCACAATTGCTGGTTGGGGAATGAAGATTCCACGTGTGGTATGACCAAAAAAAAAAATCCCAAACAAAAAAATGTAAGTATCTCTAAAAGATACACACACCCCAATATTCATTGCAGCACTGTTTACAAAAGCATAAGACTCAGAAACCACCTACATGCCCATCAACAGAGGAATGGATACAGAAGATGCTGCACAGACATAAAGTGGAGTGTCACTCAGCCGTAAGAATGAAACAATGCCATCTGCAGCAACATGGATGGACCTAGAGTGTGTCACTCTGACTGAAGTGAGACAGAGCGGCAGAAATACTGTATGATATTCTTTAAACATAGCATCTAAAAAGAAATGATACCATTGAACTTACAAAACAGAAAGAGACTCACAGACTTAGAAAATGAACTAACGGTTGCTGGGGGAAGGGACAGAGAGTTTGGGATTAGCACGTACACACTGCTATCCTTTTAACAGATAACCAACGAGGACCTACTGCACAGCACACGGAACCCTGCTCCATGCTACACGGCAGCCTGCACTGGATGGGAGCGGGCTTTGGGGAGAATGAACACATGTGTGTGTATGGCTGAGCCTCTTTGCTCTTCACGTAAAACTAACACCATTGTTAACTGGCTATACCCCAATACAAAATAAAAAATTTAAAAAAACCTTATGAGACCTGATGATAAAAGTTGGTAGCAACGTCTACCACACCACAGGCTGAGCTGCCTCAGAAAGACACGTCAGGCTGATGGGAATCTAGCTGAGGACTCTGAGCCAAGAGCTGGGGGTGGAAGCTGAGATGGAAAGAATGCCAGCTAAGAGAGCTGCAGCTGTGCCAGATCAGAGCTGACGTCGTGAGCAAGAAGAGCAGGATGGAGCCAGCCGGGAGGCAGAGCGCCCGCAGCTCTGGGTCTGGGGGTGTATGTTCTTGCCACAGGGAAACTTAACTCGTTCTGGGCTTCGCTCGGGCCCCTCTGAGATCTGCCAGGAACTATGGAGCCTCTCCCTAGAAGAAAAGCCTGGCTATAGATGTATGTAAAACCCCACATACACCACTGGGGGGTTCATGGACCCCTGAGGCCCATCCACGAAGTCCACAGCAAAATCACTGGTTTCATAAAAAAACAGACCCCTATTGTTTCAAAGAAATCCCCAATGGCTACTACTTCTGCTCACCCCCCATCTTGATTCTTCCTGAATTAAGACAGTCTATGTCCCCTACTCTATTCCTTATAATCCCTGCCTGTCTCTTCCTTGCCCTCAGTTTGGAGCTCTAATTCCTAAACTCCTCCTCCCCGACATCCTCTCCCATGACTCCATCCTCTGTCTTCACAATCATACCCCGTCCTCCCTAACAAGGCAGGCGAGAGGCTAGTCTAGAAGCCACAGCCTTCTTCCAGGTCTCTCCCCTCACTCTGGCTTTCCAGGCCAAAACAGCCACATCCTGGGAGCATTTGCTCTGTGCTAGGTTCATGCTCAAGTTTGCCTCCCCAATCTTGTCTCACCCTCCCAAAACTCACTTGACAGATGAGGAAGTGAGGTACCAAGAGGTGAAGGGGCTTGCCCGAGGTCAACCAGCTGGCGCAGGGCTCAGACCAAGGTGGACCTAAATCCAGACTTAATGAATGGGCCATCCCAGTTCCTGGCTGGCCCTGCACCATTTCCAGGAGTGAGGCAGGAAGGGAGGGAGGGAGGAACAGGACTGGTTTCCTTGGAGCTGCATGAGCGGAGAGTGTGGTCCAGCCCATCATCATCCTCTTCTGACAGAGACACTGAGGTTAAGGGAGGGGAAGTGACTTCCCAAAATCCTGTGGTGATGCCACTTGCAACACCCTGGCTGATAAAGGTGGGTGTCCTCCTCCCCCACGGCCTTCCACACCCCTACCCAATGCCCCCCTCACCTCTGGTCCTCCTCCGGAGTGTTGGCTGACAACAACGACATGACCATGGACTTGCCCGTCCCCTGGAGGCCCAGGACACCAACCACCAGGACATCGGTCTGATCCAACAGGTACTGTGGGGAGATGCCGGAATGCAACCCTCATAAACCTGCCCATTGCTAATGTGGGAGACGGGGGCCCTACAGACTTCCGTGGCTGCCCCCCTGCCTTGTGAGATACAAAAGAAAAGTGTTTATGGCCCCAAATCCCCTCACTGGGGCACAGAAACTCTGTGTGTGTGGTGGTGGTGGAGGCACACATGGAATGTTCGTGCTACAAAGAACAGCATTTGTGAGAGCTCCAAAGAGGACGAGAGCCTGTCTGGTCGAGAAGCTAACAGGAAGTCAGTGTGGCTGGAACACAGTGGACAAGGGGCACCTGACTTTGGCGATGGAAAGGGAGAGGCTCAGAACAAAAAGACAGGTGGAAGACAGAACCAGGTGGCTGCGGGCCCCTGCAGTGACCCCTGGGAGGCCCTGGGCTTCAGGAAAGTTGGGGCAACTGGGAAAGCATGAGGAAGGGAGCAGCAAGCACAAGGGGAGCCGGGCGGGTCCTGGCTCTTGTCTGTGGGATTTCAGAGTCCTGTGCAGTCTGGAGACCTTCGCCTCTGGGCTGCCAGCGATGCTGACTTTCACCACCAGGGGGTGTGAGAGACACACTCCTCAAGGAAAACAGTCACGCCCTCCATGTGGCTACTGCACCTCAGAATCACCTGGAGAGCTCTAAAAAAAAAAAGACTTGAATCTTGGGCCAAACCCTGGACCCATCAAAGTAGAATATCAAGGGCTAGCGCTATTCAATATGGTAGACGCTGACCACATGTGACGACTAAACTTTAATTAAAATTAAACAAAACTACAAATTTAGTTCCTCAGTTATATGAGCCATATTTGGAGATTTGTGGGTAAGCGCTCAATAGCAGGGCCTGGACAGTGATTTTTTTTTTTCCCCCATGCCCCAGTTCATATTAACATGAGAGTGGACCCAGAAGGCAGCAGGGGCCAGGAAACAGATGGCCTGGCATGTTCTCCTACTCAGGCCAAGCTGGGAAGGAGAGGGGCTCACCTGGGAGAATCCAAGCAGAGAAGTGACGTGTCAGGTCTGGGGGGAAACACATCAGAAGAGAGGAAACGAAGACTGGGACATTGGAAGTAGGTCTGACAGCCAGGAGTGTAAGATGTGAACCAGAGTGAGGGCTCCTGGGATGGGGTGGGGAACCTCAGAGGGTTGACCCTCAACCCAGTTTGCACTGGTCCAGCACGGGGTTCGACCAATCAGGAGGACTGGTGCAGGCCCTGGAGACTGTCCTGCTGTGGGAGCGGGGAGGAGATCCCAGGGACTCTGCAGTGCTAGTGGAGTCCTCTTGGCCAACCAGTATCAAAGTATTTCAGTAACTGAACCACCAGCACAGCTGAGCCATTGGCATTCAGCCCAGCTAGATGAAAACTCATCCCTTCCCTCTCACACCTGCGTGGACGCGCTCAGTCGTGTCTGACTCTGTGACTCAAAGGACTGGAGCCCGTCAGACTCATCTTTCCCTGGAATTTCCCAGGCAAGCATACTGGAGTGGGTTGCCATTTCCTTCTCCAGGGGATCTTCCCGACCCAGGGATGGAACCCGAGTCTTCTGTGTCTCCTGCACTGGCTAGCAGGTTCTTTACCAGCTGAGCCACCGGAGAATCCCTCTCACTGCTGCCACTGCCCAAAAGCCGTCTAGGCTGGTGTCGCCTGCCAAGAGGGTGAAAGTGGAGGGCACCAGGGAGGGGAGGGGAGGATGGAACCCAGAGAAGCTCGAGCAGGGAGTCGCCCAGCCCCCCAGTACCTCAATGGCACTGTCGCACCAATTCATCTGGTCATCCACCAGCTTGATGCTGTGCTTCATGCGCTCTGGGGGCAGCAGTTTGGCCTGGCCCACGACAGCTGCAGGCGAGAGAAAGCAGGAGACAGAGGACGTGGTGAGGCTCTGTGCAAGGGGGTGTCGGCTCCCACCCGGCCCCCAACTCACGGTCCATGGCTGCTGGGGCGGCAGTGCCCATGCCCCGGTTCTGGATCTGGTACACGGGCTGTGTGGGTCTCTGCCCCTCCTTCTCCCCCTTGGGTGGCACGGGGGCCGCCGGGGGTGGTGGGGCAGTGCCCTCGGGGGTTGAGGCGCTCGTTGTGGCCGCTGGCCCTTTCCCTTCCTCCCGGGGCTTCATGAGCACAATGGGCTTCTCCAGAGGGGCCGGGGCAGGCGGGGCGGCAGGGGCTGCTGGAGGCGGGGGCTGCTTTGACTGTGGGAGCGAGAAGGTGCTGGTCAGCCGGAGAGATCCTTGCCCTAACTGCTCCCAGCCTCCCCTTCCAAAGAAAAGAGTCTGCCCTGCTCACCCGCTCTGCTGGAGGCTTTGAGAGGATGATGGGGGTTTTCTGCATGACCGCCGTGCTGGTCTCTTCGCTGCCATCCTGTGGTGAGGGAGGGCAGTTACTCAGCAATGATGCCCTGGACACTCTGTGAGTGCCAAGTGCCACTCTAAATGCCTTCAGACATGAACCCCTCCTAACCTACCAAGATAGCGCTGTCAGAGAGGTACCTTGAGCTCCATGTTTCAAATGAAGTAACTGAGATCCAGAGAGGTTAACCGGCTTGCCCAAGGTCACACAGCCATTAAGTGGTGGAGCCAGATCCCAGTTCTGGATCCGGATCCAGAACCACGCTGCCAGCTGCTTGCTGGACAAGCCTGGGTGGGAGGAGCTGGAGCTCGGGAGAGGGAACCGTGTTCAACTTGGCCCTGGCTTTTGTTGGTTGTGTAGACTGGGATCAGCAACCACCCTCACTTAGGCCTGTGTGCTCATTTGGCGAATGGTGACAGGAACTCCTTCCTCACAGGACTGTTAAGAGGCTGAAAGTAAACAGGACTCCCCAACAGTCCACGTGGCATCAGGCACACAGCAGGATCAAGCTACCTAGAGCTGCTATCTGACAGCCCTGCGGTCCCCTTCTCCTCCCCAAACCTGCGAGCTGATTCCCATGCCTTGCCCTCTTCAGGCCTCTTCTGACTCACCCCAAATCTGTCTAAGAAAGGGCAGAGACCTGGGTCAGAGTCCTGTTCCTCCTCGGGTGCCCTGAGTAACCTTGGGAGGGTCCTGACCCCTCATTCGGTCTGTTTCTTCATCCACATATTGAGGACACATTTAAATCCTGCTCACTCACTGGCCTACGATGGACAAACCAAAGGATATCAAAGTGCTTTGCAAAGAAGAGGTGAGGGGGATGTCCCCGGGGGAAAAGTGGAGAAGAATCTTCCTTCCAAGGCAGGGAACGCACGTTTAATCCCTGGTTGGCAACTAAGCCCAAGTGCTGTAACTATGGATCCCTTGGGCTTTCAAGACTGCATGCCACAAGGAAAGATCCCATATGTTGCAACTAAAGTACTTAAATAAATGAACTAAGAAATGAATATTAAAATAAAAAAAAAGAGGCAAGGGTGGAGAGATGATGATGGACTGGAGATGCAGTCAGGAGGCACCTTGTACAGTAGCAGGTGCAGGGAAGGTGGGGGTGGGGAGTGTCCAGGATGAGGCCTGATGAGCTGTCAGTGATCCCGAGAGGAAGAGAAATGGCAGGAAGACATGGGTCAGCGGGAGATGTGGAGGCTGTGAGGAGTCCTCTGGCCAGTTAGCAGGCTGCCAGGGCTCAGCAGCGAAGTCAGAGTCACAGACCAGAGATCTGGGAGTTGCCTGTTCAGGGACTGAAGCTGAAAGTGCAGGAAGACAGTAACGCTCCCCAGAAGGATGTGTGTGGGAGGGGAGACTGCTGTTACCACTTACCCTGAGACCCAAGGGAAGGAGCAAGAGCCAAGCTCACTGTGAAGAAATTTCCTTCATGTCTACCATTTTGTGGCTCAGAAACTGTCCCAACTGTTACCTTCTTCCACCTCCCCACAAACAGCCCTCAGAGGTGGGCAGGGCGCTGGAGAAAGAACCTCAGAGTGTGGTTCTGGCAGTGAGAGGAGCAGGGTGGGGCGGGGCCCCGCGCTGAAGTTCCCAAGTCCTGAATCCCAGGACAGGACAGTCTCTAGACTGGGCGTGAGGGTGCTATGCCTTAGGCTCCCTTGGATTTGGGTTCGAGTTCTGGCTCCAAAGGTTATTGATCTGTGACTTTGGGGGTGTCCCTTCCCCTCTAAGACTCATCTCCTCATTAGTGAAAATCAGGTCAAATGTAGGCTCCACTTCACAGGGCAGCTGCAGGAGTTCAAGAAGAACCAAAGGACGGAAAGCACTTTGCAGAGCGCCAGCACACTGCTCAGCAAACAGAAACGGCCACTACGATTACACAAGTCTGGAAGACAGGACCTCTGGCACCTCCCAGCTCCAACTCCAATGGCAATCCCACTCAGTGAGATCCCAAGTGCTTCCCAAGGCCGAGCAGGTCCCACGTGGCCTGGCCCCCGTGTCCTTTGACCTCATCTTCTATCGCTCTCCCTTTTTCATCCACCACAGCCACTGGTGCCCCCAGGCTCCTCTTTGAACACACCAGATAAAGGCCTCAGGGCCTTCACACTGGCTGTTTTTCTGTTTTGAAGGCTCTTCACTCAGACTCTGTCAGGGCTTGTCCTCTCACCTCAGGTCTCTGCTCATGAGTCAGCTCTTCAAAGAAGCCTCCTCTGACCACTTCATCTAAGACAGCTCCTTTATCGTTCTCTGAGGACCGTTCGTCTTGTCCACAGATACATCCCTGGCACACGGCAGGCGCTCAATAAACCTTTGTGGAATGAGTGGATGCATGAATGCCGCCCTTGGACCCAGACACTCACCCGTCTCTCTCTTTCCCAGGGTGCGATGTAGTCCCTCTCCCGACCTCCGGGCCCAGAGAGATTCTGGGGGCCGCCAGGGCCTGGCTCCTTCCAGCGCCGCCGCCTCTCCATCCCATAGAGTCCTGGCTGACTGTGCCCAGACTCAGACATGGTCACCTGCGGGGAGAATGAGGTTGACTGCAGGGTAAAGAGAGTCTCTCCTCACTCCATCTGGCTTACCCTGGAATATAAGAAAGCACATCCTTTCAAGAGAGCTCTGTGGCTGCGGCAGTGATTGCCAGTGGGCTCCCAACATCCATTCTTCGCTTCTTTCAAAGAAATAAAACCCGCAGTTCTCAGCTGGATACATGGTTATCCGGGATACACTTCTTGGGCCAGTCTACAGTTAGGTGTGGCCATGTGACTAAGTTCTTTCTGGTCAACAGTATGGCAGTAGAAGTGTGTTTTGGCAGCGTTGGGAGATTCTTCTTCACAGATGCTAGCACATGCCGTTTGTCCCCTTCTCCTCCTGGCTGAAAGGAATGTGGGTCTGGAGGCTGGAGTTTAAGCAGCTGTTTTGGCCTGTGAGGCAACTGAATGGAAAGAAGGTACGACAGAACAAAACACGAGGTTCGGAGATTCCCTATTAACCTTAAATTGAACATTAACCTTAAATTGGCTATCTCTGGATGCAGAGACAAATAATATCCCCTTCTCTTGTAGTCAAAACTATTCCCAACTACTAATCACTTTGCTCAGCATAAATATAATAACACCTAGCAGGAGGGTCACATGAGGATGGAATATTGTTGTCCCGCTCAGTCGTGTCAGACACTTCTGTGATTCCAAAGACTGTAGCCCATCAGGCTCCTCCGTCCTTAGGATTTCCCAGGTAAGAATACTGGAGTGGATTGCCATTTCCTTCTCCAGAGGATCTTCCTGACCTGGGGATTGAACCCTCATCTCCTGCATTGCAGGTGAATTCTTTATCACTGAGGCACGAGGGAAGCTCCCCAAAATGGGACACACTCTTTCCCAAAGTGTAGCAAATCTTCTCCAAACATATTTGTAACGTGATTTCCAGTTTGACAACTACTCTTCTGATAAGCCAATAGCACATGTTTAGGGGGTGGGGGCGCTCCAATATTCAAGGACCCATTTTCATCTGGTGTCCCTCTGCTTTCAGTGTGTTTACCTTCCATTTCTGATGGTCTGCCACCCCTCAAACTCCAAGCTCTCACCAGGATTTAATCTAAGATATTATAAAATATATGGTTACCTCCATGACCCACTCTCTATCCCTGGTGGCTCAGATGGCAAAGTGTCTGCCTGCAATGCAGGATACCTGGGCTCGATCCCTGGGTTGGGAAGATCCCCTGGAGAAGGAGATGGCAACCCACTCCAGTACTCTTGCCTGGAAAATGCCACAGACGGGGGAGCCTGGTAGGCTACAGTCCATGGGATTGCAAAGAGTCAGACAGGACTGAGCGACTTCACGTTCTTTCTTTTATAGGTCCCTAGGGAGTTTATTCCTAAGAAGGCAATGGCACCCCACTCTAGTACTCTTGCCTGGAAAATCCCATGGACAGAGGGGCCTGGTGGGCTGCAGTCCATGGGGTCGCTAGGAATCAGACAGGACTGAGCGACTTCACTTTATTTTTTCACTTTCATGCATTGGAGAAGGAAATGGCAACCCACTCCAGTGTTCTTGCCTGGAGAATCCCAGGGACGGGGGAGCCTGGTGGGCTGCAGTCCTCGCACAGAGTTGGACACGACTGAAGGGACTTAGCAGTAGCAGGGAGTTTATCCAGCTGTTTACACCTCATTCCAGGGAAATCTCTGAGTAGCTCACAGAGCCACAGCTGGTCTGCCTTCTGTTTTGGGGAATAGTTTTATTGAAATACGGCCACATCCATCAATTTATAAACAGTCTACGGCTGGCTTCTTGAAACAATGGCAGAGCAGTCCAGACAGACTGCCGAGTCTAAAATAATTACCCTCTGGACCTTTACAGAAAAAGTATGCTGACCTTTGCTTAGCTCTTAGATGCCTTCAAACCATTCTATGAATCGCTCCACCTCCTACCCCATTACACAGTGACATTAAGAGGTCCCTGTGTGAGACACTTCCACTAGAACAGAAATAACTGTTTACTGGATGCAGGAGTAATTTTGCTAGCTAGTAATTTTGTCTAGCTCCTCTCCTACTGCTTTCTTTACATGACCTCTTCCCCAGCCACAAACTAGGTGGAAGACTGCCTTCTGAGACAAAGGAGGGCAAGGCCAATTTAAAGATGCTTATGGAAACTGATTCAGCACTTAAATGACTGTTTACATTCGTGGAGAGTCCCCTAGGAAACTGGGACTCTTGTGCAATTAAGGGTCTGTTTACACTTTATCCTGGAGACCTTCCCCACACTTAAGTGTCTGTTTTCTTGTCTCAATGGGGATTCTGCCTGAGCAGCAAGGTGTCTGTTTACAAGCCCATAAGGACCCTCTTCCTATGCATGTTATTCTACGAACTCACACAGTATTTTGAGTCAATTCTACAGCCCTGAAGTTCCCCAGAGTTTAAGAGTTTACCTACAAGCATTTTGGGGACTCGAAACATTGTCTCTAGGCTCCTCTGGGGATTCTACCCCCCAAAAAAGTATAAAGCCAGTCTATTTGTGTTTATTTACAGCACTCTTAAGCCGACCTCCCAGAAATTAAGAGCCTAGTTAAATTAAGGCTCTTTGAGGAACTTTTTCAGTACTCAGGCATCTCTTAATATGCGACTTTTGGGGGAGTCTCCCAGAATCAAAGTGTCTATCTGCAAGTTGTCTGAGGAGTCTTCCAATTCCTAACCCTGTACTTACGGTATAACGAAGCAACCCCACCCCAGTACTTGAATCTATTCACACTTTTTCTAGAAGACTCTAACAATTACATATATATGTACAGTCTTTTATATGGGGTCTCCCCTGGAACTTGAGTCTAGAATGTTTTACTCAGGGGACGTCCTCATAATTATGAATCTGTTTAGAAGCCTCCCACGGGAGAACTCCAGAACTTAAATTTCTATTTACACAGTATCTGTTGTCATTTGGAAGACAAAAGTCAAGGATCCGTTTGTAGGCCCTCTACGAGTGTCCCCAGTACTTAAATTTCTCTTTGCACGTTATTACAGGGATTTCGCAGTACTTTGCCGCTAGTTTACAGGCCCTCACTATTAATGGTCCCTCAGAACTGAAATTGCTATATACGTATCATCTGTCTCCTCTCCACCGAACTCCCGCCAACCCAGCCAGCATTTAATGGGTCGCTTTAGCTGGGTACTCAGTGACACAGAGCCGCCGGGAGTCGGGGCAACCAGTTAGCGGTCGAGGAAGGGGCGGGCCCCGAAACACGCCCCGCGCCCCGCCCCGATAGGGGCGCCCGCCTTGAGCGGACACGCGGGCCTCTTACCTAAGGCGGCTGCTGATTGGTTTCTGGGGCGCAGCGGGCTCTCCGAGATGGGGTAGGGTAGGGGTGAGCAGGGTCCACCAGAAGCCACCGGCCTGTAAATGGAGTCTGGGGCCCCAGGAGTGTCGCAGGAGAGAAGTAAGAGAACTGGTACCGGTCAACCCAAGACAGGTCGGGGCATCCCGGAAGCAGCACCGAAGGAAGGCCAGCCGGAGGGAGGAACAGCTGGATGAAATATCGCGAGGCCAAACTGAACTCAGGTCTCGCGGGCTGCCGACCCCACGCATGCGCCGCGGGCTGGCCGCGCAAGAACCGAGCGTGAGCGCCAGACTGAGCATGCGTCGGTGGAGGTGGTTGGCCTCAACGGGCTCGCCGATTCTGCTTTAGTGCGCGTGCGCGTCTCAGGGAGCATGCGTAGGCTTGCAGAGACGGGTGGGTGCGGGTGGCACCGAAGACTTTAGATTCGAGTTCTTCCTCATCAGTGTCGGCGAGACGCTGTGGGGTGAGACAGCAAGGGAGAATTTAAGTGTCCTGGGCTGACTGAGTGTTGAGAACACAGGGATGAATCAGACCTGGCGCATACACTGGAAGAGATCCCGGCCTGTGGAAAGAGACAGTTGGGTAATCAAATTACTTAGGAAAGGGCGCGGATCTTGAAGGGCGGGCAAGGACACTCCGGGCGAGGGAACCTGGGGAGAAAGGTCCAGCCAGACTGGCTTGGACTCCTGGAGTTCCACGGGTGAGAGATGAGGCAGCAGACATGGGCAGATCAGATCCTGAGGGAAACGAGACGTGGACTGGTGGGACCACGTATTAAACCCTTCGCTAGCCGCGGTGGAGGAGGAATAGTGTGCTAAAGGTCCAAAATTCAAACGCCTGCGTGCGGCGCGGCAAAAAGGAATGCCAGGCAGAGCGCTGTCTGCAGAGGGTGCGTGCGCATCAGTCCAAAGGGCTCCACGACTTAGCTGGAGCTGATGGTTACCCATGGGAATGATAGATGCTTCAAGAGAAGAGAGAAGTGTATATGTATTCATAGCTACGTAGATGAGTGGAGAATTTACTCTTTTTCATGTAAAAATTCTGTTTGGACAGGGAATACATGTACTTTTTGACAAAATTCAAGCAGCCCATGGGATACACGAGAAAAGTCTTCCTCCACGCTGATTCCCATATTCCATTCCTAGCACACCGCTTCCCAGTGTCCTGGAGCTGCTGTTACACCAAAGCATTGGAGCTGAGAACTTGATCCTGGCCAAGTTCTTTAACCCTTTCTGCCTTTTCGTCTGTTTCTACAGTGGAGGACTTCCCTGGTGGTCCAGTGGTTAAGACTCCATGTTCCAGTGCAGGGGGCACGGGATGGATCCCTGCTTGGGAAATGAAGGTCCTGCATCCAGCTTTGCAAGGCCAAAGAAAGAAAAAGGGAGTGATGGATCACCACTTCCCTGGTGGTCCGGTGGCAATTCACTGCACTCCCAATGCAAGGGGCTTGGATTCCATCTCTGGTCAGGGAACTAGATCCCACATTGCCTCAACCAAGAGTTCATGTGCCCCAACTAAAGTTTCCAAATGCCCCAATAAAAAGCAAAGGTCCAGAGTGCCACAGCTAAGACCCAGTACAGCCAAATAACTAAAAGGGACAATGGAGATGGACTTTCCTGGTGGCACAGTGAATAAGAATCCACCTACCAATGCAGGAGACACAGGTTTGATCCTTGGGAAGATCCCATGGAGTGGGAAATGGCACCACCCTCCAGTAAGCTTACCTGGGGAAAATCCTATGGACAGAAGAGCCTGGCAGGCTACAGTGCATGGGATCCCAAAGAGTGGGACACAACTGAGGGGCTGAGCACTCATGCAGGGGGACACTATGTTTTGATTTTGTGGTTTACAATGACAGTGATAGTGACTGAACTGCTCCCCTCCCCTCCAGGCCTCATCCCTGCTGCCATTTTCTCAGCACAGGTGGCAGGTGGAATTATTTCTCCAGGCTGTTACAGTCTGGGTGAAAACAACCATCACACAGACTGAGTTGAGAGTCCTGTTGTTTATGGATTCTCCAGATGACTGTGGGTGTTTGGCAGAGATAGACATGACAGGACACCTTTGTGTTATGTCTGTCAGTATCCCTTTTTTAGCATCTTCATCTGTTAGGTTGCATCTGTTTTTATTACCTGAATTTCTCAACCCCAGGGGAGCCTCCATGCCAGTTTTACCTCTGGGAAACCCTTAGAGGTGGAAATTTGAGTTAAGGGAAAAGGAGAGGCTTGGCATTGGACCGTGGGCCTGCTGTAACCACCTCATTTAACACATGCAGAATATGAGTCTGAGAAGGGCCTTATTGAAGCCCCCATAGCCAGGAGGCATCAAGGCCTGGATTCAAACTCCAGCCTGTCTCATTCTAGGGCGAGCCCACATTTTTTTCTCAGGCAATGGGCAGCCTGCCTAGGAGTGAGTCACAATCGAGCACCCAGAGAGCTGCCTTTGGTATTAATAGGATGGTATGCAGTTGTGTGGATATGCAGGATTTAACCATTTCCCTAGTGATAAACACTCAGGTTCTTTCTGAACTTTTGCTGTTACAAACATTCATCACAATGAAATATTGTTGTACATCAGGTTGCATGTAGATGATAGTATTATCAATAAAGTACCTCATTTGAAGTAGAATTGCTGGGTCAAAGAGTACATGCACTGGGAATTTTAAGAGCCCTTTGCCAAATTATCTGTTAATTGCTCAAGGCACTTCTCTGTTGGTTTCATTCATTTTTTTATATCTATTTGGCACCCCACTCCAGTACCCTTGCCTGGAAAATCCCACGGACGGAAGAGCCTGGTAGGCTGCAGTCCATGCGGTCGCTAAGAGTCGGACATGACTGAGCGACTTCACTTTCTCTTTTCACTTTCATGCATTGGAGAAGGAAATGGCAACCCACTCCAGTGTTCTTGCCTGGAGAATCCCGGGGACAGGGAAGCCTGGTGGGCTGCCGTCTGTGGGGTCACACAGAGTCGGACACAACTGAAGTGACTTAGCGTGACATAGCATAGCATTGAATGAATTATAGAACTCTAGTCATCTACCAGACGTGGTGTAAGGTGGAGATCCTATAGTGCAGGGGTCCCGGAACCTCTGGGATCTAATGCCTGATGATCTGAGCTGGAGCTCATGTAATAATGGAAATCAAGCACACAATAAATGTAACACGCTTGAATCATTCCCAAACCACCCCATGCCGTCTGTCGAAAAATTGTCTTCCACGAAACTGGTCTCTGGTGCCAAAAAGGTTGAGGACTGCTGTTTAGTGATAGGACAGAGCACCTGCCCTCCTGGGACAGATCTCGTGGGGTGGATGATGTCAGGTAAAAGATGCTTGGAAGGAAAAATCAGGATAAGGGAATTGAGAGTGACAGAAGTCACAGAGAGTGACAGGTCAGGGAAGGCTCCTCTGAGAAGGTGACATTTGAGCAGAGGCCTGGAAGATGGTAAGGGGATGAACCATAGGCAGATGCTGAAAAACAGATTAAAGATCCCAAAGTGAGAGCCGACCTGGGTGTTCAAGGATTAACAAGTTGAAGGCTTATCAGCCAGAGTGGCGGAAGCATAGTGAAATAGGGATAGGATTACTTAGGGATACAGCTATAGAGAGGACCAAGTTACATGAGGCCTTGTAGGCCATGGTAAAGGCTTTTGAATTTACTTCTAAGTGAAACAGGAAGCCTTTGGAGGGCTATAAGCAAGGACCAGCGTGTTGTGATGTATGTTTTCTTAAGACTTTTACATTTCTGAACTATGAGACTGTTATGTACATGCAAAAAAGTTAAAGCAGTGCTGGTTGCCATGAGGAGAGTGGGCTGCAGCTGGGCAGCAGTGGAAGCAGGAGATGAGGAAGCCACTGTCCCTTCCCTGGGCGAGAGAGGATGATGACTCAGGAGGAGGGTTGTGTGAGAGGAAGCATGAATCAGAGATGACTTAAAAGTCATCCTGGAGGTTTGGGCCTGACCCACTGGGTGAAGAGTGATGCTTTTTGAAGATGGGAATGAGCAGACTTGATAGGAAATTGAAAAGCTTTGAGCTGCTTACCTTTGAGGTGCACATTGGTCCAAGTAAGTGGTCACAGTAGAGAAAAGCCAGCATTTGTAGATACAGAATTTTTTACTGACTCTTCATTGTGGAGTTTTAAAAACACACACAGAAGTTTTTCTGGTATGAGGAACTCCTTTAAACCCACCACCCCGTATGGCCAGTCAGCCCATTTTACTTATCTTTTTTCTTCTGTTTTCTTCTTTCTAATTTTATAAGTACACTTTCTCCTGGAGTTTCTGTTTTATTTTTTAAGCTTCTAAGCAGACTCTTCAGATGTCCTGTCATTTTATCAATAACTATACAAGTATGCTAAATTTTGGAGCTGTTAATATATAGATGGCATTTAAAGCCTGGGGATTTGTTGAAACCATCCAGACTGAGGAGCAGATTGAACAGAGACTGGGCCCTGGGCCTCCCATATTTAGGAATCAGAGAGAGGACCACTGTCCTAGAGAAGGAGCAGGAACATCAGGAGAGGTGATAACCTAGGGCGAAGGGAAAGAAAAGTTCCTAAAAGCTGGTGATCAACTGGGGAGCAGAGATAACAGAGCAGTGGCTGGAGGTAGATGTGGGTCCACCATGAAGAAAACATGGCTGTCTTATTCCCCAGTCTTGTTGCAGGAGAATTGTCTGGAGGAGGATAGCCATGTCACAGGCCTCAGATGAGTCCCTGGGAGGGGCCATCAAGTGACGGTCCTTGGCGTCACAGACAAAAGAATTCAAGAGTGAGCCATAGTATAAAGTGAAAGTCAGATAAAGTCTTTTTATTTAGATAAAATAAAGATAAAGTCTCTTTATTTAGAGAGAGTACATTCTGTAGTCAGAAAGGAGACCGTCTCAGAAAGCAAGAGTGGCCAGTGGGGGCGGGGGTGGTTAGTTTTTATGGGCTGGATAATTTCATAAGCTAACAAGTGGGAGTATTATTCCAACTATTTTGGGGTAGCAGCGAGAATTTCCAGGAATTGGGCCACCACCCACTTTTTGGCCTGTGGTCAGCTTCAGAACTGTCATGGTGTGTGTGGTGTGTCACTTAGCATATGCTGATATATTACAATGAGCGTATAATGAGGCTCAGGGTCTAGGGAAGTTGTATCTTCTGTCATCTTGGGCCTAGTGGGCCTAGTTTTAATTGTATCACCAAGATCTGCATCAATCTTTTAAAGGTTGGGTCCTGTCCCCTTCCCTCCTGTCTTGGTCTCACTCTGTTATGGAAACTTCTTAATACCATAATAGAGAATCTATAAGGAAAAGTTTATAGGCACTTATTTTTCTTTATCTTTTTTTTTGTCTCAGTGTAACTTAAATGTGGCCAAGTGCAGAAAAGGGTCATTAAATTTTTACAAATATATATATATATACACTCATGTAACCATTAACCAGGTCAAGATAGAGAACACTGCTGAAACCCCAGAGATTTCTGTTGGGCTGTTTCCCTGTCAGCTCCCCTGCTCCAGAAACAGCCTCTGATCTGATTCCAGTCATTACAGATGAGTTGTGGCTGCTCTTGAACTTGATAGAAATGAAACTTGAAAGAAATCTGACAGCAGGTCTTCTGGGTTGTCTGCCTTCTTTAGCTCTTTGGTCTGTGAGAGTCTTCCCTGCTGTTGAATGTATCAGGAGCTTGTTCTGTAAGAACTTGGATTTCTACATGCAGGTTGTTTTACAATGTAGAAAATAAAGACCCAAGTTGAATTCCAGCTGCTTTGCAGTGTGGTGAGTACGTGGTGGGCTTTAAGGACAGTAGAGGATGTAAAGTGCTTAAAGTTCTGGGGGGCCAGTTTTAAGATGGGAGGAAAGAGCATGTTTGTGTGCTGCTAGGAGGGATGGTGAAACCATGCCACTCAGACTGGAACTTGAACCCACAGGCCAGGACTCACAACCGGCCAAACCCAGACTGGGACTCAAACCCACAGTCTTTTAATTGAGATCACACACCTGGCCTCAGCACTTAATGAAGCTTAGGTTCTTGATGTCCCCTTGCAGGAAGAATTCCGTGAAAGACAAAGTGACAGGTAAGAAATAGATTTATCTAGAGAGAAACACACCCCACAGACAGAACGTGGGCCGTCTCGGAAGGCGACAGGCCCTGGAAATTTGGGGGCTGTGAGTTTTTTATGGACTGGGTAATTTCATGGGCTAATGAGTGGGAGGATTAGGCCAGCTATTTCTAGGAAAGGGCAGGATTTGCCAGGAATTGCACAACAGCCCACTTTTTGACCTTTTATCATTGGCCCTGAAACTGTCATGGAGCTGGTGGGTGTGTCATTAGCTAACGTATTACAGTGAGTGTATAATGAGACTCAGGTCTACCGGAGGTCGAGTCTTCAGCCATCTTACATCTAGTTGGTTCTAGTTTGCCATGTCCTATGGCAGTGTCATTCTTTTAAACGTTGCCCCCTGCCCCTTCCCTTCTATTTCAATAGCAGGGAAAGTGGATGAGGGAAGAAACTCAGGACTCTGGCCCTTGAGGAAGTGAGAAAGGGTGCAGCCAGGGTATACCCTTGGCTGGACTAGAAGAAGGGCCAGTTCATTCTGGTAGAAGAAAGAAATGACATTGCTTCCAAGTTGCAAAAGCACTCTCCTGGTTTTTACATGTTAGCAGCTGTCCCACACAGAAAAGCAAAAACAAGTCTTTAGTCTGCAGTCCGGTATTGATGTAGATGATATGGCTTCCTTCATGGACCCTCATAAAGAACTGGAAAAGTACTGGTGATATTTGTTCTACATGGATGGGGAAAAGGGGACAGGAGAGTTCAGGAGAGATGACCAGTTTTGACAATTCTTGGGAAGGAAGAGGAGCCCTGTGGCTGGAGCAGCTGTGATACTGGGTTTATAATAAATATGGATTTGGTCTTTATCCCAGAGTCTGGCACTGCTGCTGCTGCTGCTGCTAAGTCGCTTCAGTCGTGTCCGACTCTGTGCGACCCCATAGACGGCAGCCCAACAGGCTCCCCATACCTGGGATTCTCCAGGCAAGAACACTGGAGTGGGTTGCCATTTCCTTCTCCAATGCATGAAAGTGAAAAGTGAAAGTGAAGTCACTCAGTCGTGTCCGACTCTTCACGACCCCATGGACTGCAGCCCACCAGGCTCCTCTGTCCATGGGATTTTCTAGACAAGAGTACTGGAGTGGGGTGCTATCGCCTTCTCCGGAGTCTGGCACAGAGCTCCTAAAACCTTTGGAACTTCCAGTGAAGAGAGTAATAAGGGTGTCTTTTGTAATGAGGTGGCTTTGTGAAGCATCTCGGTAACCTAAGGATAGGGGCTGGGTGCCAGGGGCCCTAAGGGGTGATTAGAGGTTTAGAACTTCCAGATCTACAGGAAAGGGAGAGGGGTTGGAAGTTGGATTAGTCACCAAAGTTCAATGATTTAATCAGTCATGGCTATGAAATGAAACCTCCATAATAACCCCCAAAGGACAGGGCTTGGAGAACTTCCAGGTTGGTGAACACTTGGAGATTTGGGGACAGCGGTGCCAAGAGAGGGCATGGAAACTCCCTGCCCCTTCCCCAACCCTTGCCCTGTGCCTCTCTTCCATCTGGCTGTTCCCCAATTACATCATTTTATAAGAAACCTATAATCTAGTAAATAAAACGTGTATCTGAGTTCTGTGAGTCACTCATTGAACCCAAGGAAGGGGCTGTTGGATCTGTAGCCAGTTGGTCAGACACACAGGTAACAATCTGGACTTGAAATTGGCATCTGAAGGGCTAGGGGTTGGGGGCAGTCTTGTAGGACCCAGCCCTTAACCTGTGGAATCTGATGCTGTCTCCGGGTAGACAGTGTCAGGACTGAGTTGAATTGTGATGTCTGAGAATTGCTTGCTGGGGGGAGAAAACCCAAACCGCAACACTGGACTTGGGTGCAGAATCATTATCTGCTGTGACAGGGAGGAGATAGGGAGGCTGGAAGAGGGGTGGGGCCACAGCCTGAAGAGCCCCCCAGGTGAGGCCTGTGGGTGTATTAACACCATTCTGTAGGGAAAAAGAACGCAGCCCTGGCTGATACCTGGAAGCAGGAACACACCAGGGTGTACAGCAGGTTTCTTTTCAAAGTTCAAAACTGGGCAAAAGAAAATCAAGATGGAAAGGAAGAGAGAGTTGTTAGGGTCATGGAAACTTCAAGCTTGAGCTGAGTGGTATTTGCTTGGGTGAATGCATTTGTAAAAAAATCTATTGAGGCTACATTTAAACTTTGTGTCATTTATGTAAAATAAATCTCAATAAAAGAAAAAATGAGTGAGGACTTGCCTGGGGGTCCAGTGGTTGAGAATCTGCACTTCCATTGCTGGGAGCATGGGCTCCATCCCTAGTAGGGGGACTAGGATCCCACATGCCACAGGGCTAGGTCTAGGAGCTGGACTTTGACGGAAATACAGGTGGGAACCATGGCAGGGTTTTGAGCAAGGGAAGGGCCCGGTCGTGTCTTGGGTGGTGGCCCCAACCCCTGACTGGCTCTCGAACCCCAGTAATCCCCCAGCCCTTTCTGGACCCAGTTTTCCCCACCCTGTCCTCTTACAGGCATGGAGGCAAAACTGAAGTAGGAGGGGGAAGTTGCCAAAATCACCGTGAAACCAAGTCCCTCGGGAGCAGAGCCCTCTGACTCATGCCTGCAGCCCCCACGCCAGTGCAGGGCAGTCAGGAAGTGGTGATGGTGTGATGGGGGTGAGCAAAGACTGCTGGAAGGGGGCGTTGGGACCTGTGCTCCACAGTGAGTGGCGGCAGAGTGGCGGGGGCAGATCTGAGCATTCAGAATGGCAGTGCTCTCCCGTTCTCTTAGTGCCTTAGGCAAAAAGCCCCTTCTCACCACTGCCTACCTTGTCCCAGGAGAAACCAAGCCATAGAAGGTGCGGCGCTTCCGGCCACCCCAGGTAGGCAGTGTGTTCATTCAGTGATAACTCACTGAGGCCCAGCATATGCAGGCCCTCGACACTGAAGACACAATATAGACAGCAAAAATGAAAGGAGGGTATAATGATCCCTAAATGAATGAGCTGACTGGCTAAGCGCTGAGCCTTCAGAGCCAGGCCATCTGGGTCAAATCCCAGCTTCGCCATCTCCTTGCTGCGGGTTCGGGTAGGGTTCTTAATCTCTGTGCCTTGGATTCCTCATCTGTTAAATGGGACCAGTAATACCACCTTGCTTCCTTCTGTAGAGATTTTGTGAGATCATTTACATAAAGGATTTAATGTGGGACTTGGCACAATAAATATTACTGTGATAGAGACAGGTTCAGGGGGCCTGTGGGAGCTTCAGAGAAGGCTTCCTGGTGGAGGGGACATGTAAGCTGGGGCCCAAAGGAGTTGGAAGGAGTTTGCCCAGTGAAGCCAAGTAGAACTAGGAAAGGGTGGTCCCAGTAAGGGATCTGGCAGCACTGAGGAGGGCTCACTGCAGGGGAGGGTGTTGGAAGCGTTCCTGTTTCCTCTGCCTCCCAGGTGGGCTGGCGTCCAGAGGAAGGGGCAGTGGGTGAGGCAAGCCCCAGTTTAGCTCTGGGGGCTGAGGGGCGGGGCTGGCTGAGGACTTGCAGGGAAATCCAAAGATAGCTCAGCAGAGAAGGATGACTCGCAGCCCGGGCTTCCCCACAAGTCAAGGGAAGCGGGGATGAATCAGCCTCTCAAAGTGGAAGGCAGCGGCTGTGGGAAGTGAGATCCAGGTTCAAGGTCCAAGGTCACTCTGTCTCTGACTCACCTCAAGCCAGGCTCGGTCTCAGGATGCACTGGGTGTGAAGCCAGACCCTTGAAGCCTTCCTCCTCTAGAAACTTCAGTCTCTATTTGTACAGTGGGGTGGGGCGGGGCAGGCAGAGGTGGTGGTGACTTACAAAATGGGACGGCAGAGCTGGGCATACAGGAGGACCTCCATGAGCACCAGCCCCCTTCCCATTTCCTGGCCAAGTCTTAGCAGATACGAGAAATGAGTACAGGGGATGGTTTGGGGTTCCCGTTACTCTCCTGATGGACGAGTTGTCATCTGGGTTCTGGTGGGCTATGAGTAGAGAGGGGCAGAGGAAAGAGCAGCCATGTACTGATTGTGTCTGAAAATCAATAGCACTGATAAAAATGATTAATAAGTTATCTCTCATGAATTCTTACTAAATGCCCAACCCTCTGTGCCCCTCCCTGTGGGAAGGTGACCCCATCTCACAGGTGAAGTGAAATGTTCAGAGAGATGAAGCCACTTGCCCAAAGTCACACAACCAGTGGATGGCAGATCCAGGGTTTGAACCCCAATCTGTCTGAATTCAAAGCCCTTGCTCTTAGCCTAAGATCTGGTCTGGGGCAGGAGTAGGGATGGTGTTGAGGACTCTTCAGCTTACAGACCTGGGGAGGATACTTCTCGGAGGCCTCTTTTCTAGTTGCAGAAGCTGGTTCAGCCGGGCTTCCTCCGCGGCTTAGGAGGTAAAGAATCTGCCTGTAATGCAGGAGACTCAGGTTTGATCCCTGGGTCGGGAAGATCCCCGGGAGGAGGGCACGGCAACCCTCTGCAGTGTTCTTGCCTGGAGAATCCCCGCGGACAGAGGAGCCTGGCGGGCTACAGTCCATAGGGTCGCAAAGAGCCGAACACAACTGTAGCGACTGAGCACGCAAGCAGGTTCAGGCAGGGAAAGGGCCTTCCAGTGGCTGACCTGCCTGTTTGGAGTGCGGATGTGTTTAGAAAGAAACAACAACTTCTTCTGGCTTTGTTTAACATTTATTGCAAAGTATAAGAGCAGAGACTGGTGGGCTGCACCCTGGCCCCTCCCACCTTCTCCCACCAGATAATTCTCTGCAGCTCTGGAGAAACAGTGTCCTCCTCGCTCTCCCGCCAGGGGGCGCTGCCTCCTGCCTCGTCCGGGCCTCGGGCCTGGTTCTTTCAGTTCTGCCGGCCGGCCGGCGGGTCACTGAGGCAGCCCTGGATCCTGGACTCTGGGCGCCTGCGCCCCTCCACCTCCTCCTCTGGGACCCAGGAATCCCGAACCCCAAGCACCTCCACGTCCACCTGAAAACTAGTGGCCATCTACAGCAGCAGAGTGAGGATGTTTTTGTCGAGGGTATGTGGGGCAGGGGTGACCGTTTTCCCATTTGGGGCCTTGGTGGGGGGTAGGCCACTGCCTCCCTCCTTAATCCAGCATCCTCTCCAGCATCCTTCAGCATCCACCATCCAAGGTGGGGCCCCCAGCAGTCCTCACACTTAGGGGGGCTTTATATGTGCGGCTGGGTCAGGAGTAGCAGAGAGAATGTCCTTGACCTCAATCCTGGGGAAGGGTAGCCTGGTTCTTCCCCGATGGGTCCTGGGGAAATGAACAGAGAATTGGATAGAAAGGCAGGCCGGACACCAGAGGAAGAGACAGACCAAGCAAAGAAAGAGGGCGGGGGGCGGTCCAGCCCCAAACTTGGTGTCCCTCCCTGCAGGCAGAGCCAGAGCAGAAGAGATCGGGTGGCCTCAACTCCAGACCCTTTGTCCCCCTCCCCTTAGCCACATGGGGTGCTGGACACAGGGCACCCTTCCTCCAGGAGATTCTCTTGCCCAAGTCCCAGCCCCCTCACCAGCTACGTGGCCTCTTGGCTTGGTTCTGGAAGCTGCCGCGGCCCCAGCGCAGCGCTGAGCAGCTCGCTCAGGGTGTCCAGCCTCCCTGCTAGCGCGTCAATCTGCTTCTCCAGGGCCTGGTGAGAGCTGCTCAGACGGAGCTGCAGGTCACACAGGATCATGTGCATCTGGGCAGAGAGAGATCAGAGGGATCAGTGGGCTAGGGGAGACTTCCTCCCTGCCCTGCAGAGTAAGGCAGTGGAGCCAGCATTTCCTAAGTCCTTACAGGCCCAGGAGATTATCCTCAATAATAAGTTACCATTTATCAACCGCCTGCCACCGCCCAGCGACTGGGCCACGTGATCCTCATATGCAGTTTAAAATCCTCCTAAAAGTGTGGGAATGGGAATCCTGTTTCCATTTTTAGCAGCTGAGGAAACAGGCCTGGAGCGGATAAGTTGACATGCCCAAGGCAGCGCCCGGACCAGGGTGACCCGAGAACGTAGTAGGCGCTCACTTAAATCTTTGTGGCCTTGATGGCCACCTGACTTTAAAACCCACAGAGCCCTTTCTCTGCCTTCTCAAACTAGGATTCACAACTTCGTCCTTCAGGGCGTGAGAACTTTCTATGAAAACCCTTGACTTCCGCGTTTGGGGCCAGGTGGCTAATCTTAGAAATCACGACCTGCCAATTCCGGCAGATCTAGGCCACTGCCATGCAGTTTAGGGGCCCGGCACCTGCGGCTGTGTTTACCATGGCATCAGGGCCCAGGGCCACTGTTTGAGTTGTCTCGGGCTAATGAGCAAAAAGCAAAGGCTACCAGATAAGCAAGAGGAGCTGCTAACCAAGCCAGTGGGGCGCGACATCACTGACCCTGAGCACTTCAGAATCAAGGAGACCCTGCAGAAGGAGGGCAAGCCCTTGACCAGGCAAGCCTGCCCGGCGCTCCTGGCCACCTTCCTCCTCTTCACAGCAGCAGCACAGATTGAGTTTTCCCGGAACAATGTCACTCGTCTGTATGTTGGTGCTGTTAATTCACATTTTATTGCTTTGCCTTTTGTGTTTGAACTTCGTTTGTCAATTTGCTTTGGTTTTATGGTTGTATAAGAGTCATAGTTGAAAGGAATTTTATATCTACCCACATGTAGGGAACTTGACAATGGAAATAATTTCACATCAAACACTGGAGTTCTTTGCACAAGTAAGTTCCTTAAGCTTCAAAGGAAGCTGCACCTTTCATGAGAAGCTCTATTGCATCATTCACTTCTTCATTTGTTTGTTCCTTCAACCACAAGAGCTTTCTTGAGTGCCCGTGTGTGCCAGCGTCCCCGATTCCAGGCCTAGAGCTCCTTACCAGCCACCCCCTACCTCCCTCTTCTCCTAGACCCCCTCTCACGGGATCCCAGTACCTTGGAGATGTCCACCATAGAGTTCACTTGCTCCCGGAGCTTTCTGTGTTTCAGCCGCACCTGGCGGAACCTGGGGTTAAAAAGAACAGCAGGGGGTGGGAGTCAGAGCAGCCCTAGCACAGGGGTGGGATGAGGGGAGGGGAGACTCACAAAGATAAGAGTATAATGAGGAAAAGTTGCCAGAGAACTGAAGGGGTGGGAGTGAGTGGCTGCACCCATGAGCCCACCTCCCACATAGAGATCCAGGTACCCAGGCCCGGGATCACACACACAGAGTCACTGTGATGTCCAGGTGAGCATCCTGACCTGGGTATGCATTCATACTCACACACGGACACACACACACACACTCATACCCTGCAGAGAGGAGTAGACTCAGACAGGGCTGTACACGGCGTGTGCACACACAGAGGTCCTCACCTGTTGATGGCAGCCAGCAGCCGGCGCTGGTGCTTGCGGGCGGCTCCAGACTCCTTCCTGCGTGTATGTTTGTACAACATCCAGGACTCCTGCAGCACTCGGGCAGCCGACTCCCTCATCTGGGTGTGGGGGGCACAGTGTCAGGGGAGATGGGCCCCCTAGGGCTCTGGGAGGAGGGGCTGGGGACTTGGACTCCTGGGTCTGAGAGAGGGTGTGTTCTGGGCACTGGAGGCCCCCCTCACCTCTTTGGCATACTGAATATCCATCATGAAGTTGTGCACGTGCTTCTCTGCCTTGTTAAACTCCAGCTTCCGGGCCACCACGGCCACCAGCAGGGCTGTGCAGCAGACCCCCTGTGGGTACAGCAGGTGTTATGACACAGGGGGCCTGGGGCTCTGAGGGCCAGCCATGTGCCACCAACTCTCTCTCTCTCTTCTTGAACCCTCCCAACAGACACAGCTGGCAGGTACCACCCACCTAGTTGACAAACAAGCGAACTTGCTGGGAGAGAACCAGTGTCCCAGAGGTTCCAGAGGTGGAGCTGAGATCAAAATCACACATCTGAGTGCAACTCCCGGCCATGGTGTTTACACCTCACCATATCCTGTTTTGTTAAGGGTGTGATCGGAGACGGGGGAGAAGGGCTGGTGCTGGGTGACGGGCAGACCTCAGGCTCCTGCAGGACCCCTGCCTCCCAATGTTCCAGTCGGCCATCAGGTCACCCGGGGTGTTCTTCCCCCTCCTCCCCACCCCTATAGACGCTGCCCAGCTCTGGCCACATCTTCTCCCTCCTGGACAATTTCTAGCCTCCCCTTCACCCCACCCTGACCCAGCTGTGACCCTGACCCCCTCACCCTAATCTCCTTCTGGACTCCCATGGCCCCAGACTTCTTAGCCTGGCTCTCAGGGCCTGCTAAGGTCCAGGCCACTCTTTCTCTGCCCAGCCTCCCTCTCAGGCAATTCATCCCTCACCTGCCTGAGCACCTTGTCCCAAACCCTCATTGTCATCCCTTCCTTCTCGAGGCCTCTGATCCATCAAGGCCCCATCAAATCCCGACTGCCCTGTACCACCTGCTCACTGTCCCTGGAGTTAGAATGAATCGTCTGAAGTCTGTCTCCATCCCATTATGTTTCAGCTCTTGACCCTCAGAACAATTTACTAGCTACAGGGACTGCTTGGGTTCCAAGCCCAGCTTGGAGTAAGTTATCTAATCTCACAGTGCCTGAGCTTCTTATCTGTGAAATGTGCACGCCCTCACAGAATTACTCCAGGGATTCTGTCAGTTAGCACCTTGAGAGCAGAGCCTGGCAGGGTAGGGACCCAATAAAAGTTAGCCATTATTATTTCATTGCACCCTGGAACTTCTTGGCTGGGAGTAGGCTGTGAACTCTAGTGCAAAACTCACCATGAGAGAGTCTTCTGTCTCAGGTTCTCCCTTTCTCAAATGAGGGAGTAGGTCTCAGGCAGCCCTGAGGGTCCCTGAGCCTTTGAGAGTATGTCCCTGGCTGCATCCCTGCCCCTCTTTCCTAGTCACAGAGACTCACCACTATGTGTGTGTGTGTGTATGTGTGAGCCACATTTCCCTGCCACCCCATGCATCACCTGTGGACCCAGGACTCGGGGGTTCAGCATGTCCTTCCTGGGACAAATCAGGGCTGGGGGCTGTTGGCTTGAATTCCTGAGCTTGGGGGAGCCAGATCTCACAGAGAGGTGGAGGCCAAGGCATTGGGTGCTGGGTCTATGAAGGGAAGGGGGCCGGTGTCTAGATTCACAGGGAGGCCGACTCTGGGGAACAGGCTTGGGTCTAAGGCTTAGGGAGCCCTCTGTCTCATCCTTGAGGGCACAGGAGCCAGGATAGCAGACAGCCACACGCTTGGAACCAGCTACAATAACAGCTTCCCCATCGCCGCCCCCCTCCCCCCGACCCATTTCCTGAGCCTTTCCTGTGCTTGAGACTCTTTGTGTGCTGTGCTGTGCTATGCTCAGTCGCTTCAGTCACGTCCAACTTTTTGCAACCTGTCAGGCTCCTCTGTCCATGGGATTCTTCAGGCAAAAATACTGGAGTGGGTTACCATGCCCTCCTCCAGGGGATCTTCCTGACCCAGGGATCAAACTGGTGTCTCGTGTCTCCTGCATTGCAGGCAGATTCTTTACCCACTGAGCCACCTGGGAAGCCCTTTTGAGACCCTTTACATGGTTTAATTCATTTAGTCTTCTCAGGAGCTCCTTGAGCAGTACACTGGTATCATCATCCCCATTTTATAGATGAGGAAACTGAGGCCCAGAAAGATTATATGGCTGACTCCCAGCTAGGAAGTGGCAGAAACAGAATTTGAACTTGAGCAGCCCGAGCCCACAGGCAAGCTCCTGATATCTATATGCGATAGCCTTAATGGAGACTGGGAGACTGGATCCCTGGGTCCTGAAGGAACCTGGAGCTGGGAAACCAGGTACCCTCAGACCTGGATGATTGAGAGAGTAAAGAGAGGAGAGAGCAAGATCCTGAGCCTTGGGAGAACAAAGGGCTGGATTCCTGAATTCTGGGAGGAAAAAGGGAAAAAGGACTGGCAGGTTCCCAAGGAGGATGAGGTCTGGGGTGCTAGATTCCAGAGAGAGTTAGGACTTTAGGGGATGGATTCCTGGGATTTTCAAAGGAAATAGGGCTGGTGTCTGTGTTCTGAGCAAAGATCCATGTAGTCTGAGCTATGGTTTTTCCAGCAGTCATGTACAGATGTGAAAGCTGGATCATTAAGAAGGCTGAGAGCTAAGAATTGATGCTTTTGAACTGGTGCTGGAGAAGACTCAAGAGTCCCCTTGGACAGCAAGATCAAGCCAGTCAATCCTAAAGGAAATCAACTCTGAATATTCATTGGAAGGACTCTTGTTGAAGCTGAAGCTCCAATACTTTTGATCACTGGATGGGAAGAGCCAACTCATTGGAAAAGACCCTGGTGCTAGGAGAGACTGTAGGCAATAGGAAAAGGGGACAGCAGAGGATGAGATGGTCAGATAGCATCACCAACTCAATGGACATGAATTTGAGCAAACTCTGGGAGACAGTGGAGGACAGAAGAGCCTGGCATGCTACAGTCCATGGGGTTGCAAAGAGCTGGACACGACTTGGCATCTGAACAACAATGACTGTGTCCTGGACAGGGAGTGAGGCTGTGGGGGTCCAGATACCCATGTTTCCTGGGGTGTCCCTGAGTGCTTCAGTTGGCTCCATGGTTTCCTGGGGCCCGGGGGATGAGCAGTGTACAATACAGGAGGCCCTGAGTGGATGTACTCACCATGACACCAGTGCAGAGGCAGACAATCTTGCCCCACATGGTGCCTGGCACCACATCACCATAGCCAATGGTCAGGAATGTGATGGGGATCAGCCACAGTGTGTCCGAAAGGTGCCCGGTGGCGTTCACGGCCTGCCTATAAGGGGAGAGCAGGTTAGTTCTGGGGTTCCTGTGCTGTTTGATACCCTCTTAGCACACACCCACACTCAAAAAAAGCACTCAAAGCGTGCCTGGCTTTGGCAAGCCTGCCTGGCCTCCTTTTTGCTGTGTGACCTAGACAAGATGCTCAACCACTGTGGGCTGTGGGCTTTGAACCTGGATCCTGTTGATTCCAAAGCCCATTTGGTTTCAGCTAGGCTACCAGGTGGCTTCCTTGGTGACTTCCCTGGTGGCTCAGACGGTAAAGCGTCTGTCTACAATGCGGGAGACCCGGGTTCGATCCCTGGGTTGGGAAGATCCCTTGGAGAAGGAAATGGCAATCCACTCCAGTACTACTGCCTGGAAAATCCCATGGACAGAGGAGCCTGGTAGGCTACAGTCTGTGGGGTCGCAAAGAGTCGGACACGACTGAGCAACTTCACGTTCACGTTCAGGCTACCAGGGCTGCTGCATTTAATGTGGTTGAGGGATTGAAAGGGGGAAGAAACCCAACCTGAAGTTCACTTGTCAGTCCCTGGCAGGGAACTGCCTCCACCCAGAGAAAGGGTGGGTTTTCTGATTTCCACAAAGATTCTATGTGGCCTAGAGGTGGCTCTATCAGGACTAAAAAGGTGGGACTCTAAAAAGGCTTGGGTGGGGGGATTCTCTTCTTTCCCCACACTTCATGGAAGGGGATATTTAGGTCCAGTCCTTAGGGCTTCCCTGGTGGCTCAGAGGTTAAAGCTCCTGCCTGCAATGCGAGAGACCTGGGTTCAATCCCTGGGTCGAGAAGATCCCCTGGAGAAGGAAATGGCAACCCACTCCAGTATTCTTGCCTGGAGAATCCCATGGACAGAGTAGCTTGGTGGGCTACAGTCTACAGGGTCACAAAGAGTCGGACACGACTGAGCGACTTCACTGATAGAAAGGACTGAAAATCAGGATGTGTCTAACTCTGACCCATAGTTAGGCCAGAGCAAAGAAAGCATCATTCACCAGGGTCCCAGAAACCTCAAAACCACCAGAGGTGGGGACTGAATCTGTATGGTTAAGCCCCACCCCATTCATCCCAAAGTACACTCAAGTTTGTGGACTTCCGCCTCTCGGAGGCTCAGAGAGGAGAAATCTCAGGGCAGATGGTCCCATTCTCCACCTCTCCTCAAGAATCCTTTGCTCGATGTACTAAACTAGAGGTTCTCAAACTTGGGCCAGCATCAGAATCAACTGTTAAAAACAGATTGCTGGGTTCCGCCCACTAGAGTCTTGGATTCCATAGATATGGGTGGGGTGTGTGAATTTGGATTTGCAACCAGTTCCCAGGAGATAGAGAGCATACTAAAAAGCAGAAACATTACTTTGCCAGCAAAGGTCCGTCTAGTTAATGCTATGGTTTTTCCAGTAGTCATGTATGGATGTGAGAGTTGAACTATAAAGAAGGCTGAGTGCCGAAGAATTGATGCTTTGAACTGTGATGTTGGAGAAGACGCTTGAGAGTCCCTTGGACTGCAAGGAGATCCAACCAGTCCATCCTAAAGAAATCAGTCCTGAATATTCATTGGAAGGACTGATGCTGAAGCTGAAACTCCAATTTGGCCACCTGATGCAAAGAACTGACTCATTGGAAAAGACCCTGATGCTGGGAAAGATTGAGGGCAGGAGGTGAAGGGGACGACAGAGGATGAGATGGTTAGACGGCATCACCGACTCAATGCACACGAGTTTGAGTAAACTCCAGGAGTTGGTGATGGACAGGGAGGCCTGGCATGTTGCAATCCATGGGGTCACAAAGAGTCGGACACAACTGAGCAACTGAACTGAATCCAGGAGACGCTGCTGGTCCCAGAACCACTGGCTAAGATTACCCCTAGTTTCTTTTATCTGTAAGATAAATGGGGCTTCCCTGGTAGCTCAGTGGTAAAGAATCCATCCGCTAATGCAGGAGACGTGGGTTTGATTTCTGGATTGGGAAGATTCCTGGAGAAGGAAATAGCAACCTACTCTAGTATTCTTGCCTGGGAAATCCCAGGGACAGAGGAGGCTCACAGGCTACAGTCCATGGGGTCACAAAGAATCAGATAGGACTTGGTGACTAAAACAACAACAAAGATAAGTGGAGGCCCTGATGGGGTACAGTTCCAGCATCAGGTCAGAGTCCAGCAGGCAGCTGGGAATTTCTTCCAGGGCAGCCCCGGGGTGGTTAGGAGCACCTACCAGTGCATCTGTGCTAATTTGGAAAAGCAGAAAGTCTCCTTCCTTCAAAGCAGGTGCAACCCTTGGCCAGCCAGGCCCCAGGGCCTGCATTATACCTGGATTCCGGAGGCTGGAGAGATTTGAGGCAGGAAGGGCAGGGCTTCCTAGGGTATATGTGTGTTGGGGGGTTGGGGTGGGGGAGACTGGAGGCTGCAAGTGGAAGAAAGGCTTTGGGGCTGGTCTGTAGCTTCTTCCCACCCAGCTGCATAAGAGTGTGGACAGATAGCTTTCTCCACGGCTTGGTCCCGGGGAGTCCTGGTCTGCACCACCGTGAAGGGCAAGAGTGGTTGTAAGCGGCTGCTCCAGAGGCTTCAGGTACCCTCCACCGCCACCCGCCCTGACACCCTCACCTCTCGGCTACAGACAGCACCCAGGCGGTGGTGAGCCAGAGGCCAAGCGTGAGGCAGAGCAGCAGGCGGCCGGGGTGCGTGTTCATGTACAGCTTGGCCACGAACCAGTGGCGGAAGCGGACCTGGTTGAGCGCGCCGATGCTGCGGTAGGAGGCGTTGAGCAGGACGCCGCTGCGCAGGAGCAGGGCGCGGGGCACCAGGTACAGGCGCAGCAGCATGGCCAACGACAGCAGCGCCTCCCCCTGGTCCAGGAAGCTGGGCCAGGACTGCGTGGCCGCGGTCTTCGGGAACCCCGAGCTCAGCACGCACGGCGGGCCCGGCACCGGCGGCGGGTGCAGCCCGCACACCACCAGCTCCAGCACGATCTGCGCCACCTGCCGCCCGGTCAGCGCCACGCGCCAGTCCCGGAGCCCGTTGTCCGTCATAAACAGCTGCGGGGAGGAGGAAGGACGAAGGAGGGAGTCATGTGAAGGTCAGGCGTCCGCTCCCCAGCCTGCGCGAGGAGATAAAGCGGGGGCGCACCCGCGGGGCCGCAGAGGGAGGCAGATAGCGCAGGGCCTGGGGCCGGGGAGGGTGGGGAAGGGACACGACAGGACCCGAGGAAGACATCTCTCCGCCTTCACTCCCGTGTCCCGTGTCTACTTCCAGAACCTCCAGTCCAGGAACACTTATTGAGTGTCTACTGTGTGCCCGAAGTTGAGATATGTTGAGGATATGAGTGAACAAGACAAAAACGCCTTCCTCTCTGGAGTCTACATTCCACATCCACGGAGCTAGGCCTTACTCCTGTCTCGGGACCCAGCAGTGTAACTGGCATCATCCCATTACAGTGACAATAGCCAACACGTGTGGGGCACCTGGAGGTGCCCGGCATTGCGCTATCCCCTTTGGTGGTGTGACTCCTGGAATGCTCACAAGACAGTGATATTGAAGGTATTCTTACCCCCATTTTATAGGTGTGGAAACTGAGGCCCAGGGCGCTCAGGTGCAGCTGCACAGCTGGGTTACGAAATCAGGCCGCTTAACTATTTGAATGACAGCTATGAATAATAAGGTCTGCTTCTTACTGAGCTTGTCTTGTATGCCAGTCTCTGCAGGGGCATACCACACTTGGCCAATAACCCCCGTTTTATACGCCAGGGTGGTGGGTGGGGCAAGGATCTGGGGGTGTGGAAGATGGGAGGAGAGGGGAAGGGGTGCAGAGCCCCTTGGGGATTGAGTCATGCGATGGGAGGGGGGATCCATGTGGGGGAGAGGGCACCCTTCCATGTGATGGGAAGGGCGCCTGGATCTGGGGGTCGTTGGCACAGAGGTGGGGAGCTCAGGCGTGGGGGAAGGACGTCAGGCACATAACTAGGATCTGAGTTGTTGGGACCAGAATGGGTGGGGGCCCAAGGGTTGAAGAAGGGAGATCTGGAAGGCTGGGCCTGGTGTGAGGTAGCCTGGAGCTAGAGTGGCCAGAGAGGCCTGGGGTTGGGAACTCTCAGCACCTACAGGTGTGCCTGCCAGGTGAGTCAGAGGGCAGCAGGTGGAGGAAGGTCAGGGCTGCTCCGGGAGGCTCTGTCTGTTGTCCACGGTTTATCCCCTCCGGGTAGATAAGGGTGTGGATGCATCTCAGGGTGGAGGAAGCTCATTACTCAGCTCAGCAGGCTGGAAAGTGTGAGCTGACAGGGTGTGGTGGGGGCTGAGGGGAGCAAGAAGGGGCTGGGGGCGGGGTCTACCCTACCTGGACCTCTTTGGCGTGAAAGGCCACGATAAGGGAGAGGAGCAGGAACGTGGAAATGCTGATAATGCATTTAACCAGGAACAGGTAGAGCACCCACTGTTGGGAGGGAGAGAGAAAGGGGTGAGATCCTAGGTCTCCACCTGCTCTGCCCCCTCTACCTTCCTTCCAAACCACCATCCCTTCTCCCTTCCCATTCATTCCTAGCCTCCTAACCGCATCCCCAGTCCAGCCATCTCCTGATGCCTTCAAGGTCTGGGGAAGCCTCAAAACTGTCATCGGGTCCCCAAGGAGAGCACCCTCTTCCTTCCTAAGGGGATAGCCCTGGCCCAGATGCAGGGTTCACCCTCCTCCTCAGCCTCTCCTAAGACCACATCCCTGAGAGAAGAACTCAAAATGCACATTCCTTCCTAACTGCCGCGTATGGGTCCCCATCAAAAATAGTTCTCAGTTGGCGGAGGGGTGTCTAGAAACAGACATTTAGCCTCTAAAGAGTGTCCCTCCTCTTCCCTTCCTCCCCAGCTGGTCTCTGTCCTAGAAAGCAACTTCAAGTCTCCCCCCATCCCAGCAACCCAATTCCTAAGGAGCCTAGAAACTGTCACTCAATCCCCAAGGAAGGAATGACACCCTCCCTTGCCCTCATTCAGGAACTGGAGCCCTGAGACCCCAGCCCCAGCTCTGAGAAAGGCCTCCAGTCCTGCCCTGTATGGCCCTTCCCCGCCCCGCTCCTGCCCTCTCTCCTGGCTCCAAGCCCAGAGCAGATCTGGCCGGAAGCACATGGCCTCCAGAAACCACGGAAAGTTTTTTTCCCTCTCTTTGTGGGTCTATGCCTTGGAGGAATCTAGAATTCTTAAGGGAGAGATTTAGAGGGGAATGGGACTGCTGGATTCCCTAGGAGGGGGTGCCTGCCTGGAAGGTGGTGTCGGGGAAAGGGCCACCTGGGCGCCCGCAATGAGCTCAGCACCTGTTTCTTCTAGAACGCTGCCAGCTCTCCCCGCCGGCCAGGGCCCCGCCTCTGTGCAGGGGAAAAGGGCCAGTTTCCTGCCCCGGGGGGCCTGCCCCCCCCAACCCTCCCTGAACAATGGCGCTGTTGTCCCTAGCCCTCCCCCACCCCCTCATCCTTCTATGGCTCCCCAGTTCCCTCTCCCTTTCTTTAGTTTGTCTCAACCAGCACCCCACCTGACCCAGCCCTCTCCCAGCTCTGTCGTCCACTTCTCTGGTGGTCCTCTCTCCTTTGCAATTCCTTTTGCCCCAATCCTGCACCCTCTTCTCTGTCTGTAGCATGCTGTCTCTCACTGCATCTTTGCCTTGGTCTCTCTGTCTTCGTCTTTCTGTGTATCTCTGCCTCTATGTGTTTGTTGAGTCGCTTCAGTTGTGTCCGACTCTTTGTGACCCTTTGGACTGTAGCCTGCCAGGCTCTTCTGTCCATGGGATTCTCCAGGCAAGAATACTGGAGTGGATTGCCATGCCCTCCTCCAGGGGATCTTCCCAACCCAGGGATGAAAACAGCGTCTCTTATGTCTCCTGCATTGGCAGGCGGGTTCTTTACCACTAGCACCACTTGGGTAGCCTCTCTGTACCCCTCACCACCCTCCCTCTCCTGCCCGGCTGCATCCGTCACATTCCCCTGTCTCAGTGGGCTCTGGCCCCCACCTCTCCTCCAGCCCCTCCCTGCTACCAGCAGGTGTCTGGATCCCTACAGAATGAATTCATTAGACTGTGATGGATTGTGATGGAGGTGGAGAGGGGACATAGGGAGGGGACATGGGTATTGTCAAGGCGGTCATAGAAAGGGGGCTGAGGAGGACCCTTCAGGTCATCTATTTCAACCCTCACCCCCAATTTCCAGTTGACAAAACGGGCCCAGAGAGCTACAGCAGATGCCAGTGTCGCCCTGCTGGAGGCAGCAGCCTGGTGGGTGGTGGAGGGAAGCAGGGGGAGGTGAGAGGGTGGAGGGACTAGATGGTGAAGGAAAGACCCCCGACCCATAGCATCTGCCCCCTTAGCCTCACCTCCCCTGCTGGGTGGGGTGCTGAAGCCTGGGAGCGGCCGGTCAGCTGGGCGATGCTTCCTGTTGGCCTGGGCTTCGGCAGCCCCACCCCCTCAGTGCCCGCTGCCCTCACCCAGCCAGAGGAAGCCAGTCTGCCCCGACCCTCCATGGGGCTCCTGGGTATTTCAAAGCTGCCTGCATCTCCCACTCCCAAATCCAAGCCTGAGTCTTGTCCCCGGGAATGCTCCCACCTCAACCCTCAAACCCAGGGCCCCCCGACGAGCCCAGTTCCACGCCCCTTACCCCAGACAGATCTGCAGCCCCTCCTTTCCTGTTGAGCAATTCCGTCCCGTCCTGCAGCTGCCAGTTCTGACCCATGTCCTTCATCTGCCCCCATCACAGCCCAGACTTGGGCTGGAATGTGCTGGAAGCCTGCTCGGACCTGTCCCGGCCCCACCTGTCCTTTCCTTTCCTACTCACACTATCCTCAAAGTCAGCCCCTCTTCGCCTACACACACTCTAAGGCACCCTCCCCTTCAAACCCAGGAGCCCAGGCCCCCAACCTCTCCTCCCCGGGACCCAGGAGCTCAGCCTACGAGAAACCTACCTCTCCCTTATTTCTCAGACTAAGTAGATTCTGAGGAAGCTGAGCTTCTCAGTGATGGAGATGGAATTGGTGGCGGGATGCTTCTTCCCCCCACCAACCCTCCCCCAACCCCAGCCAGTTTTTTCCATCTCTGCCCTTTGCCTCTGAGATACGGGGCAAACATTTGAGTTCAGATAAGGACCAAGGAGCCTCCACCTAGTGGAGGAAGTCAGCCTTTCTCCTCGCCCTCCCTTCACTGAACCTGGGGCTACCCCTCCCCTAATCTGCTCTTGGGAGACGCCAGTATCTGACCAGCCACCCCCTTGGACCTCCAACTGTCTGACTGCAGTATCTTCAAATTGACACCCTGTGACCCCTCTTCCCTTCCTTTTGCAGAGGGGGCCCCCTACCATTTCCCTCCCTGCGTCCCAGGAGTCCAGCGCTCAACCTCCTCCACTCTCAGACCCAGGGGTCCCCGGCCCCATCTCCCTCTGACCGTGGATTCTCAGCCCCCAGCGCCTCCTCCTCCCTTAGACCCAGGAGTTCTGGCCCCCAGCCCCTCCTCCTTCAAGACTAGAAGCCTCTGCCTCTACCCACCACTCACCGGGCACCCCCCGAACCACAGCATCTCCGCATGCAGGACCATAAGTCCAATGCCAGTTCCTGCCAGTGCCAGTGTCCAGCCGGCCAGACTCTTCTCCTGCTCCAACAGGCGCTTTCGCCGCCGCAGGGCCCCCAGGCCCGGCACCAGCTCCCCGCCCATGGCTCCTGGGGTCTTGGGGCCCAGCCAGCTTCCTGCCCAGGGTCCCCCACCTCGCAGCACGCAAAGGGCAGCCACAGTGGCTTGAGGCCCCCGGCCTGCTCTGCTCCCTTGCTCTGGGCTTGTGCTTTGAGGTACAGCAGAGTCTGTGCCCTCTGGGAGGTGGTGACTGCTGGGCAGGGCGGGGAGGTGCTGGGGAGGCCCCCGGGCAGAGGGGAGGCTCCCCAACCCCCCTTCTCAGACTAAGGAGGGGCGGGGGTGTGTCTTAGGGCAGAGCAAGGAAGAGGCGTGCGTCCACGTGGATTAAGACACACACACACACCAATACACAATGGGCTTTGTCACACACAACGGTTTGCAGCGTATATTACACACCTACGCTGGGCCACACCCGGACACCACTCAACATGCAGTGATTACACCCTGAACCATGGCATGGCCAGAGACGGAACCTGACACCCATGGGCACACAACACTACTGACACCAAGTGACTCACAACTCCCAGCAAGCTCGGAAACCCACAGCCACACCCAGACACCACACACACACGGTGTGACACACGCCGGCACTTAGTGAACAGGCAGCGCCCTGTGGCACACAGGGCCACCCAAATATTGTCCACCCGGAAGCACAGACATCACAGTCAAAACTGGCACATCGTCTGACACAAACAGCCACACCCAGACACGGCACAGGGGATGCTGCCTGTCCGCAGCCACACAAACACGACCTACACAAGTGTTGTACAAACACACAGTCTTGTATTGACTTAGCAATCCCCTAGTGCCACGCACAGCATATCTGTATGAGCAAGGCACGCAGCCATCACACACCCGTGGAAGAGTACCCAGTACATGCAGACACACAACATTTAGTGACACACAACATTTAGTGACACACCCACGGCAGTCACCACTCACCTAGCACAGTGAGTCCAGCGCATATGCTCACAGAATGATTCACAACACACACGGATTCACCTCAACACACAATGGAACCCAAGTACACACTGCCATGCAAATATACAGTCAGAGAACAGGAGGAATGGACGCGTGGGGGCTTACAGGCACAGTGACACACACAGAAACCCAGGGGCATCGGCCCCTATAAGACGTCCTGAGCTGTTTTTTTGCATCACCCAGGACACAACAGAATGGTACCCAAGGGAGGGAGGCCGGGCACACAGGCTACATAGGCCCTGATGCCCAAGAGCCACGTACACGGAATAGAACACCACCGTTGCTTCACACTGACAGACAGCACATACCACACCCACACATATGATACACTCCAGGACCAGTGGCCACACAAGCACCACATACACAGGGTAAAACGCACAGACACCATGACCCCAAACACTGATACAGTCTGCCCAGCACAGGCTCTGTGTCCCGTGAACCGGCGGATGTGGCCCACTGACTTATCCGTCACCTAGGCTGGCACCAACACCCACACAGCACCAGGGGGACACCCTCTGGTACAGTGTGACACACGGCCACACAGTCACAACACTCTGAGTGGGTCGCCGGGCTGTCCTTGTCAGGGAAAGGAGGGGCCCCCAACATGGACATACACCTTGAAGGAGAGCACAGTGCCACATCACTGAGTGAGACACAACTGTTACACACACACAACCTATAAAGAGACACAACACGTGCGGTGATGTACAGAACAGCAAATGCAGTGCAGAATGATGCGTGATGACTCCCAGAGGGACAGCCGCACGGCGTGTGTCACGTGCCCACGTGCAGCAGCACAGAAGGCACGCAGGGGTCTCTACTGCATACAGCTGGACACAGATCAAAGCGCTCCCGCAGCAACGCACCAGGACTTGCTGCCGGGGTGACACAAAACCCCTCTCAAGGTGTGGCCCATGGACCCATGGACACCACTCTGGGTGGGGAGGAGGGACACACAAGGCATTAGCCCCTCTCCCTTCCTCGGATTCACGTGTCAAGCAGGAACACGGACCCGCCAGCCACAGGGCAACGAGACACACACAGACACTCCTGGCGTCACACCAACACAACCCACACAGACACGCCCAGAGGCACCAAACCGCAAACGCAGACACACCCGGTGACAAAAACACAACCTAGGCTGGGGCCCTGCCCCGTGCCGCGCGTGTGATTCCCACTCAGGATGGGAGGTGGAGACGCGGCGGGAGCGCGATGGAGACGCACGCGTGTGCCCGCTCGGAAGAGACGCTGCCGCCTCTGGGCGATCACAAGACTGCAGCCCGCACCCCAGCGGCCCACCTGCAGCCCTCCGTTTCTCCTCTCCTCCTTCTCGTTCCCCGGGGCCTCGCCTCTGGCTCCTCCTGTCTCTCCCACTCTGGAAGCCTTTGGGTTCGTCTTTATCTCTGTCTCCGGCTGTCTTTCTCCGTCTCTGTTTTCCTCTGTTCTAAGCCCCTCTGTCTCTTCTGGCTCTCTCTCTCTCTTTGAGCACCTCTGACTCTGTGCATTTGTGAGGTTCCGTTTCTCTCTCTCGCTCTGCTTCTCTTTGTGTCTCTTTGTGTCAGAGCATCTCTGTCTCTGCATCCCACTGCTTTTTAAAATTTTTACAAAGTATAGTTGATTTACAATGATTCTGGTGTACAGCAAATAATTCAGTTATATATACGTGTGTGTGTGTGTGTACGTGTGTAAATGTATATTTTCTTTCAGATTCTTTTCCATGATAGGTTATTACAAGATATTGAATGTAGTTCCCTATGCTATACAGTAGGTCCTTTTTGTTTCTCTATTTTATATACAGTAGTGGGTATCTGTTAACCCCAAATTCCCAATTTATCCCAGCCCCTTTTGCCTGCAATGTGGGAGACCAGAGTTCGATCCCTGGGTGGGGAAGATCCCCTGAAGAAGGAAATGGCAACCCGCTCCAGTATTCTTTCCTGGAATATCCCATGGACGGAGGAGCCTGGTAGGCTACAGTCCATGGGGTCGCAAAGAGTCGGACGCAACTGAGAACTTCACTTTCCTTTTACCCTGGTGACCATAAGTTCGTTTTCTGTGTCTCTGACTCTATATTTGTTTTGTAAGTAAGTTTATTTGTGCCATTTTTTTTGGACACCATGTATAGGTGATACCCGATGACCCCTCTGCTTTTCTATTTCACACTCTCTCCCTGTCCTCGTCCTTCTGCTTCCATGCCCCTCTCCTGTGTTCTCACTGTCTGTGTCTCTGTCTAACGGGCTCTGTCGTCTCTCCTTTTTATTTTTTGGTTGTGCCATGTGACTTTCGGGGCATTGTTTCCCCGACCAGGGATTGAACGCAGGTCTTCAACAACTCCGAGTCTAACCACTGAACCTCCAGAGAATCCCCACCCCCTCTCCGGGTCTCTGTGTCTTGCTCTCTGTTTCATCCTCTCTCTGTCTCTAGAGCTCTGTGTCTCTGGACCTCTCTAAGCTCATCTCTGCCTCAGTTTCCCTCTCCTGTTCAGGGACACAGCTGGGGACAGCCTTGCCTTCCCCCGTACCACCCCCACCTCGCTTCAGGGGCCAAAGGCCAGAGACACCCAGACTGCAGCTGCCTGAGAGGGTCGGTGGCCACAGAACAGGCCCCTAGCCCCAGGCCCTCCACTGCCTCTGTGCGCCCATGCGGGCAACTGTGAAACACTGACGGAAGACAGACAAGGGAGACCTTGAAAACTGTAGCCAGAGGAGAGGGAGACAGAGAGACTGACAGACAGACAGAGAAGGAACAGAGGGGAGGGGATGGTGGGAGAGAGAGGGGTGGGAACTTTTTTTTACAAACTCAAAGAGATGGAGACAGAAGAGACCCAAAGGGGAGGAGAAGGCAGGAGTCATAATCAAAGACTTGGAAGTTGGAGCAGAGGGGAATTTTGCCTCCAAAGAGACCAAAACCAAAAGAGAAAAGCGGAGAGAGGGCAGGCGGGGGAGATGCCAGGGTGGGCGGCGAGCTTCATTGGGAAGGGCACCTGCCTCCACAGGGAAGTTCTGGGCTGTGGGGGTCAGCTGGTAGGACACGCGGCTCCAGAGCCAGCTCCCTGCAGCCCAGAGAGGGGGTTGGTGACTCAGGGCCCCGCCACTTCCTGTGACTCAGCCTTGTTCTCAAGCCTGGAGCGGGGAGTGCAGGGGAGAGGGGTCTCTGAAGAGAGAGGGAGGGGGAGCCCCAGAGGACGTCTCTGTCCGGAGGAGCGGGTGGGGCAGCAGCCTGGGACTTTGAGGGGAAGAGGGGCTGGGACCTGGACCCCTGGGTCTGAAGGAGGAGGGGCTGGGGGTCTGGACCCCTGGGTCTGAGCGAGGAGGGGCTGGGGGTCTGGAGTCCTAAGTCTGAGGAAGGAGGGGCTGGAGGCCTGGATCCTGGGTCTGAGGGAGGAGGGGCTGGGGGTCTAGGACCCCTGGGTCTGAGGGGGGAGCGGGCCTGAATCCCACAGCGCTGGTCCGGGAAGACTAGAACTTATTTGCAAGTCCTTAGGACTTTCACTTGGCCTCCTCCCAGCTGCCCCACCTTCATCCAAGCCCCATCTCCGGGCCTGGAAAGGACCCACAGGCCTTGGGGCCCAGCCGGAAGGGGCCAAGACAAAGAGGTGTTTAACTCGGCAGGGTGGCGGAGCGGGTGAAGAGGTTGTCTCAGACGGAAAGGTCACTCGTCGCCCAGGGCTCGTGCAGGGAAAGGCGGGGCTCAGCCCGGGGGGAAGACATCCTGAAAGTCTGAGGCCTGTGGCGTCAAATCCTCCAGCCGCTGTCTTTTGGATTTTCACATTAGGAGGCGTCAGGGCCTTAGGATCCTGCCACCTGGTGGTATTTTGGGGGAACTGCAGGCTCTCTTTCTTCAGTCTCACTTCAGTTCAGTCGGTCAGTCGTCTCCGACTCTTTGAGACCCCGTGGACTGCAGCACGCCAGGCCTCCCTGTCCATCACCAACTCCCGGAGTTTACCCAAACTCATTTCCAGTATAATGTTCATCTGTTGAGCTTGCCTGTTGGCTCAGACGGTAAAGGGAAAAAAAAAAGTGTTAGTTGCTCCGTCGTGTCAGACTCTTTGTAACTCCATGGGCCGTAGCCTGCCAGGTTCGTCTATCCATGGAATTCACCAGACAAGAATACTGGAGTGGGTAGCCATGCCTTTCTCCAGAGGATCGTCCAGGGATGGAATCTGGGTCTCCTGCACTGCAGGCGGATTCTTTATGATCTGAGCCACCAGAGAAAGAACCTGCCTGGAATGCAGGAGAGGAGAGTTTGATCCCTGGGTCAGGAAGATCCTCTGGAGAAGGAAATGGCAACCCACTCCACTCTTGCCTAGGAAATCCCATGGACAGAGGAGCCTGGCAGGCTAGAGTCCATGGGGTCGCAAAAGAGTCAGACACGACTTAGTGACTAAACAATCCATCTATTGAGTACCTACTGAGTGTCAGATACTGCTGTAAGCATTCGGGGTACAGTAATAACAACACAGACAAAACCCCTGCCCCAGGGAGCTTCCTGGCTAAAGGAGGGAGACCCTGTGGTTCTGTCAACCTCTCTCTTGCTTTCGCTTTGTCTCTGTGAATCTGCTTCCTCTCTCTCTGTACTCACTGGCCTTGCTTCTGAGTTTCTGTCTCCTGGTCTTTGTCTCCAAATGCCTCTCTGTTTTTATTCTATCCTTTGTATTTATGTGTTCCCTACCAATTAAAAACAATTTGTTTTATTAAGTTATATATATGTATATATAAAGAATCCGCCTGCAATGCAGCAGACCAAGATTCAATCTCTGGGTCAGAAAGATCTGCTGGAAAAAGACGTGGCAACCCACTCCAGTATTCTTGCCTGGGAAATCACATGGGAAGAGGAGCCTGGCAGGCTAGAGTCTAAAAGAAGTTGCAAAGAATCAGACGGGACTTAACAAGTAAACTATCAGTCTCACAATCTGGGTGTCTAGAGACTTTGGGTCAGTTGGGTTAAATCTTGACACAGCCACCGTTACTGACTTTTTGGGTGGAACATAATAACGTAACACACATACAGCCTGGTTTAGAGACAGACCCAAGTTCATGTCCAGCTCTGCTGTCCCTAGCTGTGTGTGCTGTGAGACTTGTGACATTAGGATGATTATAACCTATGTCACAATCCCAAAGAAAGGCAATGCCAAGCAATTTAAACAAGATGAAAAGACAGAAGAATTCCCAGCAGGTAAAGGAACAGGATAAAAGCCCACCAAACCAAACAAAAGAGGAAGAAATAGCGAACCTACCTGATAAAGAATTCCGAATAATGATAGTGAAATTAACCCAAAATCTGGAAAGCAAAATGGAATCATGGATAAATAGTCTGGAGAAAAGCATTGAGAAGATGCAAGAAAGATTTAACAAGGACCTAGAAGAAATAAAAAAGAGTCAACATATAATGAATAATGCAATAAATGAGATCCAAAACACTCTGGAGGCAACAAATAGTAGAATAACAGAGGCAGAAGATAGAATTAGCGAATTAGAAGATAGAATGGCAGAATTAAAGGAATCAGAGGAGAAAAAAGAAAAACGAATTAAAAGAAATGAGGACAATCTCAGAGACCTCCAGGACAATATTAAACGTTACAATATTCGAATCATAGGAGTCCCAGAAGAAGAAGACAAAAAGAAAGACCATGAGAAGATACTAGAGGAGATAATAGTTGAAAACTTCCCTAAAATGGGGAAGGAAATAATCACTCAAGTCCAAGAAACCCAGAGAGTCCCAAATAGGATAAACCCAAGACGAAACACCCCAAGACACATATTAATCAAATTAACAAAGATCAAACACAAAGAACAAATATTAAAAGCAGCAAGGGAAAAACAACAAATAACACACAAGGGAATTCCCATAAGGATAACAGCTGATCTTTCAATAGAAACTCTCCAAGCCAGGAGGGAATGGCAAGACATACTTAAAGTGATGAAAGAAAAGAACCTACAGCCCAGATTATTGTACCCAGCAAGGATCTCATTCAAATATGAAGGAGAAATCAAAACCTTTACAGACAAGCAAAAGCTGAGAGAATTCAGCACCACCAAACCAGCTCTCCAACAAATACTAAAGGACATTCTCTAGACAGGAAACACAAAAAGGATATATAAATTCAAACCCAAAACAACAAAGTAAATGGCAACGGGATCATATTTATCATTAATTACCTTAAATGTAAATGGGTTGAATGCCCCAACCAAAAGACAGAGACTGGCTGAATGGATACAAAAACAAGACCCCTCCATATGAATGAAACTAGAACACTTTCTAACACCATACACAAAAATAAACTCAAAATGGATTAAAGAGCTAAATGTAAGACCAGAAACCATAAAACTCCTAGAGGATAACATAGGCAAAACACTCTCTGACTTACATCACAGCAGGATCCTCTATGACCCACCTCCCAGAATATTGGAAATAAAATCAAAAATGAACAAATGGGACCTAATCAAACTTAAAAAGCTTCTGCACAACAAAGGAAACTATAAGCAAGGTGAAAAGACAGCCTTCAGAATGGGAGAAAATAATAGCAAATGAAGCAACTGACAAACAACTAATCTCAAAAATATACAAGCAACTTCTACAGCTCAATTCCAGAAAAATAAATGACCCAATCAAAAAATGGGCCAAAGAACTCAATAGACATTTCTCCAAAGAAGACATACAGATGGCTAACAAACACATGAAAAGATGCTCAACATCACTCATTATCAGAGAAATGCAAATCAAAACCACTATGAGATACCATTTCACGCCAATCAGAATGGCTGCTATCCAAAAGTCCACAAGCAATAAATGCTGGAGAGGGTGCGGAGAGAAGGGAACCCTCTTGCACTGTTGGTGGGAATGCAAACTAGTACAGCCACTTTGGAGAACAGTATGGAGATTCCTCAAAAAACTGCGAATAGAACTGCCTTATGATCCAGCAATCCCACTGCTGGGCATATACACTGAGAAAACCAGAATTGAAAGAGACACCTGTACCCCAATGTTCATAGCAGCACTGTTTGCAATAGCCAGAACGTGGAAGCAACCTAGATGTCCATCCACAGATGAATGGATAAGCAAGCTGTGGTACATATACACAATGGAATATTACTCAGCCATTAAAAAGAATACATTTGAATCAGTTCTAAGGAGGTGGATGGAACTGGAGCCTATTATACAGAGTGAAGTAAGCCAGAAACAAAAACACAAATACAGTATACTAACGCATATATATGGAATTTAGAAAGATGGTAAAAAATAACCCTATTTACGAGACAACAAAAGAGACACTGATGTATAGACCAGACTTTTGGACTCTGGGACCAGGAGAGGGTGAGATGATTGGGGAGAATAGCATTGAAATATGTATAATATTATATCTGAAATGTATTAATTGTTCAAACTAAACACTATCATGTTACAATTTGTTCATACTAGATGTTTGTAATGTTTCTGATAATCAATAAAAGAGATTCTTGATCAAAAAAAAAAAAAAAGAAAGAAAGGCAATGCCAAAGAATGCTCAAACTACCGCACAATTGCACTCATCTCACATGCTAGTAAAGTAATGCTCAAAATTCTCCAAGCCAGGCTTCAGCAATATGTGAACTGTGAACTTTCAGATGTCCAAGCTGGTTTTAGAAAAGGCAGAGGAACCAGAGATCAAATTTCCAACATCTACTGGATCATCAAAAAAGCAAGAGAGTTCCAGAAAAACATCTATTTCTGCTTTGTTGACTATGCCAAAGCCTTTGACTGTGTGGATCACAATAAACTGTGGAAAATTCTGAAAGAGATGGGAATACCAGACCACCTGACCTGCCTCTTGAGAAACCTATATGCAGGTCAGGAAGCAACAGTTAGAACTGAACATGGAACAACAGACTGGTTCCAAATAGAGAAAGGAGTACATCAAGGCTGTATATTGTCACCCTGTTTATTTAACTTATATGCAGAGTACATCATGAGAAACACTGGGCTAGATGAAGCACAAGCTGGAATCAAGATTGCTGGGAGAAATATCAATAACCTCAGATATGCAAATGACACCACCCTTATGGCAGAAAGCAAAGAAGAACTAAAGAGCCTTTTGATGAAAGTGAAAGAGGAGAGTGAAAAAGTTGGCTTAAAGCTCAATATTCAGAAAATGAAGATCGTGGCATCCGGTCCCATCACTTCATGGCAAATAGATGGGGAAACACTGGAGACAGTGTCAGACTTTATTTTCTTGGGTTCTAAAATCACTGCAGATAGTGACTGCAGCCATGAAATTAAAAGATTCTTGCCCCTTGGAAGAAAAGTTATGACCAACCTAGACAGCATATTCGGGGAAGGCAATGGCACCCCACCCCAGTACTCTTGCCTGGAAAATCCCATGGACAGAGGACCCTGGTGGGCCCCAGTCCATTGGGTCGCTAAGAGTCAGACACGACTGGGCAGCTTCGCTTTCACTTTTCACTTTTATGCATTGGAGAAGGAAATGGCAACCCACTCCAGTGTTCTTGCCTGGAGAATCCCAGGGACGGGGGAGCCTGGTGGGCTGCCGTCTATGGGGTCACACAGAGTCGGACACGACTGAAGTGACTTAGCAGCAGACAGCATATTAAAAAGCAGAGACGTTACTTTGCCAACAAAGGTCCATCTAGTCAAGGCTATGGTTTTTCCTGTGGTCATGTATGGATGTGAGAGTTGGACTGTTAAGAAAGCTGAGCGCCGAAGAATTGATACTTTTGAACTGTGGTGTTGGAGAAGACTCTTGAGAGTCCCTTGGACTGCAAGGAGATCCAACCAGTCCATTCTAAAGGAGATCAGTCCTGGGATTTCTTTGGAAGGAATGATGCTAAAGCTGAAATTCCAGTACTTTGGCCACCTCCTGTGAAGAGTTGACTCATTGGAAAAGACTCTGACGCTGGGAGGCATTGGGGGCAGGAGGAAGAGGGGACGACAGAGGATGAGATGGCTGGATGGTATCACCGACTCGATGGACATGAGTTTGAGTGAACTCCAGGAGATGGTGATGGACAGGGAGGCCTGGCATGCTGCAATTCATGGGGTCACAAAGAGTCGGACATGACTGAGCAACTGAACTGAACTGATACCCTTTGTCACAAGGTTGCTTGAGGATTAGGTGCAGTGCCCCATGGCTCAGTGGTAAAGAGTTTGCCTACCAGTGCAAGACATAGATGCAGGTTTGATCCCTGGGTTGGAAAGATCCCCTGGAGGAGGAAATGGCAACCCACTCCAGTATTCTTGCCTGGGAAATGTATGGAGCCTGGCAGGTTATATAGTCCATGGGGTCACAAAGAGTCAGACAGAACTGAGCGACTAAGTACACACACATACACACACACACACACACACACACACACACACACACACACACACACACAAAGGGCCTGGCGTATGTTAAGCCCTTGTGGCACTTTGTCTCCCAAGCTGGCTCCAGTAATTCCTCCTCCTTTGTGCTGGCAGGTGGCTTCTCCCTCCAACAGGTAGACTCTGTGTCCTTTCTTTTTCCATCTGGCTGGCTTGTGACTTGCTTTGACTCATAGAAATGTAGCAGAAATGATGCTGGGCCAGATCCAGGTCCAGTTCTTAAGAGAACTAAAAGTGGGAAGTCTAAGACTCCATTCTGAAAGGAAGCCCAAGCTTGTCAAGGCCATGCAGAGGAGAAACAAAGCACCCTGGCCGCAAGCCCCAGCCCGGCCCCATCTGTTCCAGTTGCATGAATAAATTCCAGAGAAATCAGCAGGATTGCCTTGTCAACCCCCAGAATCATGAGAAGTAACTTTTTTGTTTTATGGCACTAAATGTTGGTACTCTCTCAATTCATTCCACGCCCTCCCCTTTCCCCCTGCTGTGTCCACAAATATGTCTGCATCTTCATTGCCGCCCTGCAGATTCACAGATAGGCTCATTGGTACCATCTTTCTAGAGGGAGTGAACATACGTATATCTATGGCTGAATCCTGTTGATATATGGCAGAAGCCAACACTAAAACAATTATCCTCCACTTAAAAATAAATGTTTTTTAAATAGAAGATACAATAATAAAAATACAATTATCAAAAAGAAGACACTAAATGTTGAAGTGGTTCGTTATACAATAAACAATAAATATTACACTTTTCTGTTCACTTTTCTGTTTGAAGTTTTTCATCATAAAAAGTATGTATATGTGAATATGCTGTGTGCTGTGCTTAGTCACTCAGTCATGTGATGCTCACTCTTTGCAACTCCATGGACTGTAGCCCGCCAGGCTCCTCTGTTAATGGGGATTCTCCAGGCAGCAATACTGGAGTGGGTTGCCATGCCCTCCTCCAGGGGATCTTCCCAACCCAGGGACCGAACCTGAGCCACAAGGGAAGCCCATAAATATGTATATGTGAATAGGTAATACAGTAGATAATAGAATAGTGTTATTTTACTTCTCTCTTTTTTTTAAATTTATTTTTATTTTTTGGCAACACTGTGCGACATGTGGGATCTTAGTTCCCCTACCAAGGATCCATCCTGTGCCCTCTGCATTACAAATGCAGAGTCTTAACCACTGGACCACCAGGGAAGTCCTTAATTTCTTTTTGCCTCTGAGTCTTTTTTAATTCTTTCAGGCTCTGCTTGTCTTTCCTATTTTCCTGTCTCTCTTTATCTTTTTCTCTCTGTATGTCTATTCCTATCTTGTCTATCTTACTAACAACCCCTCTGGCCACTTTCCCTTCCACTTTGCTCCACCACATTGACCTTCTTGCTGATCCTCAAACATGCCATGCTGTTTCCTGTCTCAACATCTTGGTGCTTACTTTTCTCTGCCTGAATGCTTTTTTATCTTCAGTCTTCTCTTGGATCATTTCTTTATTTCATCCAGTTCTCTGTTCAATATAGTCTCTTCCTGACCACTTCTTCAGAAATGGTCCTTGGTAGTCCAGTGGTTAAGATTCAGTGCTTCCACTGCAAGGGTTGTGGGTTTGATTCCTGGTCGGGGAAGTTCAGCATGCTGTCCAGTGCAACCTAAAAGAAAGATCCAGTTTCCTTTGGGATTTACCAGGTGGTCCAGTGATTAAGACTCCAAGCTTCCAATGCAAGTGGCATGGTCAGGGAACTAAGATTCCACAGTGCCTCCTCCCTACCACAAAAATACCAGAAAACAAAATACAACCCAGAAATGGTTCTCTCCTGCCCCACAAATAACTCTATATCACATCTTACTACTATGTCTTTATCATGGCCCTTAGGATTATTAAATGATCCTGTTTTTTTCTCTTTCAAGTTGTTCAGGACAGGGATTTTGTCATCCCGAACGTTTAGAACAGTGGTGGGCACAGGAGATGCTCAGTGGCTATTGGTTGAAGGACTGCTCTTATTCAATAGTACTGATTGGCTCTGCTTTGACTCTCCCCTCTCACCCTGTTCCACTGCCCTGGAAGTGGGAAGGCTGTCATTTCCTCATTGCCCTGTCCTTTGTCCCACTTATTAGTTGCGTTGCTGTCTGTGGTTCTGAGACCCAGTGTGTGGATCTATCCTTGGTGCTGACCTAAGCTCCCACTTGCATTAACCTGGGGAGGGCGAGGGACTCATAGGAGAAGGGTGATCGATGTGAGCAGGATCCAGACACTGGACCATGTAGACCATTGAGAGGAGGGAGGCATCTGAGTTCTGAAGGGAGGGAGTGCCTGGGTCACTGGACTCAAATGGTAGTTGTTCTGTCCATCTATCTGTTCGTGTATACACACACACAGACATGTATATTATTATGGAAAACTTCAAACAAACAGAAGTGAACAGAAGAGTATAATAAGCCTCCATGTACCTGTCTAACAAATACCAACTCATGGTTAATTGCATTTCATCAGTGCCTCCACCCATTTCCTCACTTCCTATATTATTTTCATGCAAATCCCAGACATGAGATCATTTAATTATATGTCCTACTTTTAAGTTTCCTTTTGTGGAGGTATGGCTTACGCATTGAAAAGGTCACACATCTTAAGTGTCCAGATTGATGCAGTTCTACCTGTGTGTAGACATGTGTGACTGTCACCTCAAGCTAGTCATAGAGCAACTCCATTATCTCAAGAGGTTCTTCTGTCCCCTCTTCCCAACCGATGCACCAGAGATAGCCAGTATCTTGACCTTTGTCACCAAAGACTAAAGAGCCACAATGTGGGAGTCTTAGGCTCTAGGTCTGACTTTACTGTTGTCATTAGTATTATTTTTTATGCAGTATACCATACATGCATAAAGTGCATACAGTATAGAGATATATATTGGACAAATAGGAGCTTCCCTGGTAGCTCATCTGGCAAAGAATCCATCTGCAATGCAGGCAACCCTGGTTTGATTCCTGGGCTGGGAAGATCCCCTGGAGAAGGGGTAGACTGCCCATACCAGTATTCTTGGGCTTCCCTGGTGACTCAGATTCTTTACAGAAAGAATCTGCCTGCAATGCTGGAGACCTGTTCGATCCCTGGGTTGGGAAGATCCCCTGGAGGAGGGCATGTCTACCCACTCCAGTATTCTTGCCTGGAGAATCCCATAGACAGAGAAGTCTGGCGGGCTACAGTACATGGAGTCAGAAAGAGCCAGACACGACTGAGCGACTAAGCACACTGGACAAATTACATTCATGGGGGAGGTGGGTGGGGGGGTTCAGGATGGCGGGGACACATGTATACCTGTGGCCAATTCATGTTGATGTGTGGCAAAACCCATCACAATATTGTAATTTCCCTTCAATTAAATTCATTGAAAAAATTACATTTGTGGACCCCCATGAAATCACCACACACATAGAATGCCACCACTCCCCAGAATCTTTCTGTGTGCTTTTAAAATTTTTAAACATTTTAATTTACTTATTTATTATTTTTGTTCACGCTGAATCTTTGTTGCTGTGCATGGGCTTTCTCTAGTTGCAGCCCACCGAGGTTACTCTCTAGTTTTGGCCCACAGGCCTCTCATTGCAGTGGTTTCTCCTGTTTCAGAGCATGGGCTTTAAGCATGAAGGCTTCGGTAGTTGTGGGATGAGGACTCTAGAGCTCGGGCTCAGTAAATTGCAGTGCATGGGTTTAGTTGCTCCACCAAATGTGGGATCTTCCTGGACCAGGGATTGAACCATGTCCCCTGCATTGGCAGGCGGATTCTGAACCACTGAGCCACCAGGGAAGTCTCACCTAGGTAGATTTCTTTTGCAGGGAAGCCTTACCTCTGCTTTTGATGCCTTTGAACTGATTGAATCAGACCCAGCCAGATGATCTTAGGGTAATCTACTGAACTTAAAGTCACAGACTTTGATCACATCTAAAAAATACCTCCCAGGAAGCACTGAGATTAGCATTTGAATGACTAACTGGTACTGTAACCTAGCCTAGCCAAGTCCACATCAGACTGACCAGTCCAGGTTTAAACCACAATTGTAATAAAATTCCAAATCTGTACCCTCCAAGAGAAAAGTCATTACCTTGAAGGTAGGGATGTTTGCCTGTTTTGTTCACTGCTGTATGTCCAGCAGCGGGAATGGTGCCTGGCACACAGTTTAGTTCAGTTCAGTCGTATCCGACTCTTTGTCACCTCATGGACTACAGCACACCAGGCTTCCTTGTCTTTCACTATCTCTCACAGTTTGCTCAAACTCATGTCCATTGACTGGGTGATACCATCCAACCATCTCATCCTCTATCACCCCCTTCTCCTCCTGCCCTCAATCTTTCCCAGCATCGGGGTCTTTTCCAGTGAGTCACTATTCACATCAGGTGGCACACAGAAGGTGCTCAGTAAAGGAGATGAATGAATAGATAGTAACATTCAGCTTCCCTGCCTAAGTCAGGATATACAGGCATTGAGAGCCCTTCTCCCCATGACCTCAGAGGAGTGTAGGAGTGTTTCTGAGACGCCCTCCTCCCCACAAGGCTGCCTGTTGGGGTGAAGTTGAAGATACGAGGATACACTCTTGCAACATCACTTACTCTGAAAATTACTCTCATTGTGCCTTGGGCAAATTCTCTGCAAAATGGGCATGCGGTTCCCTTTTTTTGCTTCCTCACTGGGTCACTGGGAGGATTCAGTTTGTGGGGAAATGATGTGAAGGGACTTTGTAAAACCTGTGTGCAAACAGATGTGCTGGAGGGTTCCATTTCTATGAAGTTCACGAGCTTGTGTAAATGTCCCACACACCCTGAGTCCCTTGCTGCCTCCAGATCTTTGTCCAGGCTATCTCCTCCACCTAGAATGCCCTTCCTCCTACTTCTCTTTGCCAGTTCATCTTTATCTTTTGGGCTTCCCAGGTGGCTCAGTGGTAAAGAATCCTCCTGCAATGCAGGAGACACGGGTTGGATCCCTGGGTCAGGAAGAACCCCTGGAGAAGGAAATGGAAACCCACTCCAGTATTCTTGCCTGGGAAATCCCACGGACAGAGGAGCATGGCAGGCTACAGTCCATGGGATCCCAGAGTCAGACACGACTGAGCTCGCACGCTTTATCCTTTAAAAGTTTGCCTAAGGTTTACTTCCTTCAGGGTATCTTCCCTGATCCCCATAGGTTAGAGAGTTTTGCCTGGTTCAGCTTTGCTTCAAGTGTTTTTCTTTCTTTCTTTTTTAAATTTTGATTTTTTTTCCCCATCGGAGTAGAATTGCTTTACAATGTTGTGTTGGTTTCTGCTGTTTAACAAAGTGAATCAGCCACATGTATACATATATCCCTTCTGTCTGGAGCCTCCCTCCCACCCCACCGCTTTAAGTCATCACGGAGCACAAGCTGAACCCCCTTGTGCTACACAGTAGCTTCCCAGTGGCTATCTGTTTTACACATGGACACTACTTAATGCTACTCTCTCAATTCATCCCAGCCTCCCCTTCCCTGCCCTGTGTCCACAAGCCCATTCTCTACATCTTTGCCTCTATTCCTGCCCTGCAAACAGGTTCATCGGTACCATTTTTCTACATTTCATATATATGTGTTAATATATGATTTTTTTTTCTCTTTCTGATTTACTTCACTCTGAATGACAGACTCTAGGTCAGATGCTGCTGCTGCTGCTAAGTCGCTTCAGTCGTGTCCGACTCTGTGCAATCCCATAGACAGCAGCCCACCAGGCTCCCTCATCCTTGGGATTCTCCAGGCAAGAACACTGGAGTGGGTTGCCATTTCCTTCTCCAATGCATGAAAGTGAAAAGTGAAAGTGAAGTCGCTCAGTCGTGTCCGACTCTTAGCGACCCCATGGACTGCAGCCTACCAGGCTCCTCCGCCCATGGGATTTTCCAAGCAAGAGTACTGGAGTGGGGTGCCATTGCCTTCAGAGTTGTGTTAAGACTCTTCATTCATGCTAAGTCACTTCAGTTGTGTCTGACTCTTTGAGACCCTAAGGGCCATAGCCTGCCAGGCTCCTCCATCCATGGGATTCTCTAGGCAAGAATACCAGAGTGGGTTGCCAAGCCCCTCCTCCAGGGGATCTTCCCCATGTAGGGATTGAACCTGTGTGTCTTAAGTCTCCTGAATTGGCAGGCTGGTTCTTTACCATTGGCGTCCCCCGGGAAGCCCAAATCCACATCACTACAAATGACCCAATTTTGTTCCTTTTTATGAATGAGTGATAATGACGTGCCACGTCTTCTTTATCCATTCATCTGTAATGAACATTTAGGCTGCTTCCACATCTTGGCTACTGTAAATGGCGCTGCAGTGAACACTGGGGCACAGATCTCTTTGGTTATGGTTTCCTCAGGATATATGCCCAGGAGTGGGATTGCGGGGTCTCAAGTGTTTTTCTATTAAGTCAATCAACATTCATGTGTTTGTGAGTCAGAGTCACCAAGGGGTTCACAGGGCTTGGAGTCACGCTCCCCACTCATGCGATACATGAGGTCAGTCAAGTGCCTTTGCAAGCATCACATCTGCTCGTCTGTGACATAAGGACCGTGACAATGGTGGCACTTTTGTCCTTGGCACTCCATGTTCATATTGTTAGATTCTACCCACAACCACGGTGAAGTAGGTCTTGTCATTATCGTAGGCTTTATTTTCACCTCTGCCCAACAGGTGAGGAAACATAGTCTCAGCGAGGCTAAGGAACCACCCAAGGTCACCCACAGGCTAAATGGTAGAGGTGGGATTTGAACCCATGCAGCCTGGCTTCAGGGTCTGGGCTCCTAAGTCTCCTATGATGGTACTAATAAAGACATCCTTGTAGCTCCCTGCTGGAGCTGGTTAGATTCTGGGAGAGCGTCAGACCAGGAAACCCTCAACAGGAAATGGGCTGCGGGGAGGCTGGGCCTGTTTGGTGCTCAGCAGGGGATCAGGTTTGCTCTTTATGTGGGATGTGGCCATTTCTCCCCACCCTGGGGTGCTGGGGACCTTGCCCAGTTGCTTCCATGCCTGCTGACCAGGTAAGGGCTAGGCATCAGTAGAGAAGCAGGAGGGAGGGAGGGAGAGAGAGAGACAGGTGTGTAACTCTGATTTTCCACATTCCAGAGAGTGAAGCAATCAGAAGGGGGTGTGTGTGCCCTGCGCCCAGCATCCCACCCAGGAAGAGGCTGGAGGGACTGACTATGAGGCGAGCCCGAGGGGTCCTCCCAGAGCACCACCCAGCAGGGGGACCATGAGGAGCAGGCCCGTGACGTGGGACACCCTGGGAGTGGCGGCGTCCGAGGCGCCCGTGAAGGGCTGGGTCAGGGAGTCCCTGTTGCAGAGGTCCCCCTCACAGCAGGAACCCTGCAAGTCGATGTCTGTCCAGGGGCTGGTGGTGCCTTTGATGGTGCAGGAGGGCCGTTGGCAGGTTCGGATGTACACAGGGGCTGAGAAATTGCCTGGAAAAGGGGTGGTGAGGACGGGTCAGGGGCGAGGGAGGCAGCCACACCTAAACCTCCACCTCAGAGGCCAAGGCCATGACTGGGTCCTGGGACTTCTTTCCAGTGCCCTCCTTAGACCAGGGCCATGCCTCCTTCTTTAGACCAGGGCCATGCCTCCTCCCTCAGACCAGAGCCATGCCTCCTTTAGATCAGGGCCATGCCTCCTTCCTCAGACCAGGGCCATGCCTCCTTTAGACCAGGGCCATGCCTCCTCCCTCAGACCAGAGCCATGCCTCCTTTAGATCAGGGCCATGCCTCCTTCCTCAGACCAGGGCCATGCCTCCTCCTCCAGGCCAGGGCCATGCCTCCTCCCTCAGACCAGGGCGTGTCTCAGTCAGTCCAGCCCTGCCTCCACGCCCCTTGCCCAGGCCCTCCCAGCCCCTCACCAACGGTCATTCGTCCATTGCCCTGAAAGCAGACGCTCTGGTCCTGGTGACACTGGACCCGCCGGGACTTCTCCGGGGTGCAATCCTCTGGGTGGATCCCCACGCAGGCGTAGCATTCAGTGCCGCTGAGCGTCGGCGGGTTGGGCGCTGCCAAGAGAGCGTGAAGGCACACTCAGGTCACCGTCCGCCGTCGGGGCGTGGGGCGTGCGCACTGCGCCAGGCCGCCCACCTTGCTCGACTGCAAGGCTGGAAGGCCAGCGCGTCTGGAGGAGGAGCCCAGCGGAGGCCAAGCCCCCGCACGCCGGGGGGGCGGGGGGGGGCCCGTCCCGCCCCACACCCAGCCCCGCCCTCTCGCCTACCGGGGCTCAGATTGGGGAGGGAGTCGTGGGTCTGGAGGTTCGCGTTGCACAAGTCGGTGGCACAGCGGCGCACCACCGAGTAGTCAGGCGGCAGCGACTTGTCATCCGACAGCATCTGGCCCGTAAGCGGGCCTCTCCAGCAGCCCTTCTGTACCAAGGTCACTGCGGAGCGGTACCCTGGGGGCGAGGGGATGGAGTCCGGGGCGCTGCCTCTTCTTCAACCCGCCCTCCTCTCCCACACCCATGCCTCTCCCTGTAGTCTCAAGTCTGTCCCTCCGGGCTCCTCTCCTCCTCCACTCTCTTCTCGGCCTGGCTTCTCTTCTCCTTGCTGCCCGGCCCTTCTCTTCCTCCCTCGCTTCCCTCTCAAACTCCGCTTTGCCTACATCCCTCCCTCGCCGCGCCCCCCGCCCTCCACCACCAGCCCTTTTCTCCTGCTTTTCTCTGTCTCCGGTCTGCTCTCTGTCGCCCCTTCCTGGCTCTGCACGGTCTCCTCCTCCCACCTCCCACCCCTTCATCTCCTCCTTCTTTCTCTCCCGCTTCCTCCTCCCTCCACCTCCCCATCTCTATCGCCGTCTTTCGTCTCCTCTTCTATCCAGTTCCTTCCCATCCTTTGTCTCCTACTGCATACCCCCTTTCCCACGCCCTCTCGCTCACGTTTCACCCCCGTCCCCGTGCCCCGCCCCCTTTCCCTCTCTCATTCTGCGTTTCCTGCCCCTCACCAGTGTTCAGGGACAAGACAGCCTCAGAGCATCCCTGCGGACAGGAGACGTTGCTGAAGTTCACATTACTGAGGTCAAAGGGCCCGAAGTAGATGTGCTGGAAGCTGTAGCATTGCCGGGCCTGGGAGCCTGGGGAGAGCAGGGGTAGGTGAGAGGAACAAGCCGGCGATGAGCCTCCGCCAGGCACTTGGGGCTCCGTCCTAAAGATGACAGCCAGAACCTTCTGCTCTGAGACGTGACAGGCCTTGTTGCCCTGAGAGAAGCAGGGTCTGCTGGTGTGGCTGCTCATGACTATGCCTGACTCTTGGCAAGGGTATTGGCCTCTGCACCTGCCAGTCCAGTTTTTTTCCCCCAGGCTGTTCCAAATTTCCACTCTCTTCCAGGAAGCCCTCTAAGATTTTTGATAAAGGAGGAAGCAATTCACTCCTGCTCGGCCTTCCCCTCTCCCAACAAAGTGCACAATATCCAGTAGCACTAAAAGGCTGCCGATGGAAAACAAACACTCTACTACAAGCACCGGGATGTGCAGCCTCATGCTGCAAATACACACCACAGCCAGTCCCTGCAGTGCCCGGACAGAACACCGAAACACTGCTGTAAACACAAAATAACAAAATTGACACAGGTTCATGCCGATCTCAGAAACATACACAGAGTACCCTGTATGTGTTCATGTAGAGTTCTACATTCACACACAAGTACCACCCAGACCCTCCAGTAGAAACTCTCTAAACCAAGGTATCTCATACATACAAAATTCAGACTCTCAGACAGAAATATGTGTGGATACAGAAACAGTCACAACACACAGACCCAGGAACACAGGAACTCACACCTGGAGAGAGACAAATACAGACCCAAGAATCACACAATCAGAGCCTACAATAAGGCGACGATAGAGACACACAAAAAAAGAAACCTACAAAATCAGACAACTTAAAATAATAGTCAGATACAAGATTCATAGAGACACACAGAGAGACAGACACGCATCATAATACCCAAACACACATAATACCCTGTCATAGAGATGCACAAAGAGAAGCAGAGATGCAAAATAATACATCTCTTACAAAGAAAAGTGAGGATCAAAGATGAACAGATCCATGAAAATACTTGTTCAAATACCCAGACACTAAAACCTGCTATAAATACACACACACACAAGCACAGAGGCCCACAGCACATGCTGACTCGTGGAAAAGTACAGAAATAGAACTCTCTTCTGTGGATGAGCACACACAAAGTTGTGTGCAGGCATAACCCCCTTCCCATCTCTCAAATATCTCAAATTTGTAGCCACTTCAATCCTGATATGACTGCGTCCCTGTAGGGGAAGAGGTTGCCTGAGTCAAGGTTTCCTGCCAGTTCTAAAAAGAGCCCCCATGGCTCCCCAGAAGTACCTTTGAATGAATAGGGACATGGGCAAAGAGGATGAGAAAGACTAGAGTAGTGAACCAAAGATAGTGGAGCAAGTGTGTGGTGTGGGAAGACCAGAGGAGGGGAAGAGAAGGGAGAGGACACTGTCTCTGACCAAGACCCAGGAGTCCAGGCCCCCAGCCCCTCCTCCCCCAGACCCAGGAGTCCAGGCCCCCAGCCCCTCCTCCCCCAGACCCAGGGGTCCAGGCCCCCAGTCCCTCCTCCCCCAGACCCAGTATCCAGACCCCTAGCCCCTCCTCCCCAGACCTAGGGGTCCAGGCCCTCAGCCCCTGATTCCCCAGACCCAGGAGTCCAGGCCCCCAGCCCCTCCTCCCCCAGACCCAGGAGTCCAGGCCCCCAGCCCCTCCTCCCCCAGACCCAGGGGTCCAGGCCCCTAGTCCCTCCTCCCCCAGACCCAGTATCCAGACCCCTAGCCCCTCCTCCCCAGACCTAGGGGTCCAGGCCCTCAGCCCCTCCTCCCCCAGACCCAGGGGTCCAGGCCCCCAGCCCCTCCTCCCCAGACCCAGTATCCAGACCCCCAGCCCCTCCTCCCCAGACCTAGGGATCCAAGCCCCCAGCCCCTGATTCCCCAGACCCAGGGGTCCAGGCCCCCAGCCCCTGCTCCCTCAGACCAGGAGTCAGGGCCTCCAGTTCACTTTTCTCTGAGTCCCTGGAATCTGGCCCCCACTCTCTCGGCTCCCTCAAACCCAAAAGAGTCCTGCTTCTGCCCACCCAACTGCCCTTCTTACCACTGGACTCAGAAGTCTGGACATCGGTCAGGCAGAGGACAGGCCCCAAGAGCCCCAGCAGGATGACTCTGGCGACTCCCACTGCCATGTTGTGGACCTGAGTGGAGACACGGAGGACAGCTCCTCCTGCTCTGACTTCTGCCTGGCTGGTTCTCCAAGGCAAGCCCCAGGCATCCTGGCTATCCAGGCAGGCTGACATTTCTCCACCCCCGCCCTCCCCCGCTTGGGCTAGTCTCCTCCTAGATAATCATGATTGGGGCCTGGACACTGGGTCTGGGGGAGGAGGGGCTGGGGGCCTGGACACTGGGTCTGAGGGAGAAGGGGCTGGGGGCCTAGACCCCTGGGTCTGGGGGAGGAGGGGCTGGGGCCCCTTCATTTTGGGGGACTTGTGTTTTGGGGACTGTCTACCCAACTCCCCCAGTACTGTGTTCTAGTCTGAGGTGGGCACACGTGGCCTCCAACTTCTCTTCCTTTACCCTGATACATGCCACCTGTAGGGGACCATGCCTCCAGACTCAGAGAAGCAAACATCACCTCCTCTCTGAAGCCTTCCCTGACCTGCACCCCCACCCCAACCATCATTCCCCCACCCTTGGCCTCAAGCACCTCCCTGTCTCCCAGCCTTGGTCATTCTGGGTTAGGCTAATGTCTGTTTTCTCCATCAGGCTGTGAATTCCTCAGTGGTCTCAGGGGATGTTTGTGATGATGTAGGAATGAGTGTTCTTGCCTGGAGAATCCCAGGGATGGGGGAGCCTGGTGGGCTGCCGTCTATGGGGTCGCACAGAGTCGGACACGACTAAAGCGACTTAGCAGCAGCAGCAGCAGCAGCAGGAATGAGTGAATCAAAGACCTGACAAATTGACAGGGAGATAGAGCGTCCCAGAAAGGCAGTTACTCATGGGATGCAGAAAAACAGACACACCCGATGTGGACTGATGCAAATCTAGACAGACAAATCAACCCAGACCTGCTGAGCCAGACATGCCCACAGAAGGTATTTGAGAGATTTTTATTAGATTGTTTTAAATATTTTATTTATTTGGCAGTGTTGGATCTTAGTTGCATCACGTAGGATCTTTGGTTGCGGCGCACAGACTCTCTAGTCATGGCACAACTGCTCTGTGGGATCTTAGTTCCTGGCCAGGGATCAAAACCATGTCCTCTGAATTGCAAGTCAGATTCTTTTTTTTTTTTTTTCCTAATTTGGCTGTGCTGGGTCTTAGTTGTGGCAGGATCTTTAATGGCTGCATATGGGGTCTAATTCCCTGACCAGGGGTCAAACCCAGGCCCTGCAAGAGAGTGGAGTCTTAGTCAGTGGACCACCAGGGAAGTCCCTAGATTGTTAAATGAATAAATTTAAAAACACTGGAGGGGACAGACACAGGCAGATGATTGGAGACATACACTGTTGCCCAAGGATGCGGACACACCCACGTGGACAGTCAGACATTGGGCAGATGGGAACTTCCAGATGGGCAGTGGGGCCTGTGACAGAAACCCCAGGTCCTCACCGCCTGATCCATCTTGCTTCTCACTGCTTGAAGACACTGCTTGCAGGGGTCATACCCACTCACTGTGCTATACGGGGTGGGCACCAGGCACATGCAGAGACCTAGAGTTATGAGCCCACAGATGGACAGGCAGAGGCAGTGACCAGAACAGCCTTAATGGTTTCCTGAGCTTAACTAAACTCGACACGGGGTTTCTTCCTAACTACAGGAAACCCCAGCCTCCCTTTTCTTGGAGGATTTACTTTAGAAAACTTGTCATTGCCAATTCTTTCCCTGTCCCTTTGAAATGTAGGTAGATCCTCTCCCAGCTGCTTGCCACTTTTACAGCCCAGGAATGTCTTTCTCAGGGACCTGGGAGCCATCCCTTCGAAATGTCATCATTAAGGAAGATAGTGTAGGAAGATAGAGTCCAGGCTCTGTGTATGGTGGGGCAGGAGCCAAATTAGCAAACACAGATGCTTGATCACAGCAAAGAACATTTGCAAACACAGGAGTAAGTCATTGTGCTGGACCATCCCTTGGACCAACCTCCCCTCTGTCTCCAGCACTTTCCCACTAGTTTGTCCAGCACTGAAAACCCCTCCCTGGTTTTATTTCAGTGGAACTGAGTTCAGTCTCTCTGCTTTGGGAGCACAGAGTCTTAGCCACTGGACCACCAGGGAAGTCCCTGCCAGTTTTCATATTCTGCATAAATGTTCTTCACATACATTATCACAACTGTGGAGTTTTCTTCTGGGACTTTAGTCACAGCCTTACTCAAAGCTGAATTGTGTATATTGTGTGCCAGTATTTTCTTATTTCACATAAACTCTGCTACATCAGTATTTCTTTTTCAGATCAGACCTTAATTTTTTAAAACAGTTTAGTAGTATTAAACATATTTACATTGCTGTGCAACCAATCTCTAGACCCTTTTTAATCCTGCAAAGCTGAAAATTCAGACGCATTAAACAGTATCTTCTCTTACCCTCTCCTCCCAAACTCTGGCATTTGGCATTTAACTTTGTGTTTCTATGAATCTGACTGCTTTGTATGAGTGAAATCAAACAGTGTTTATCTTGTTACGAATGGCTTATTTCACGTAGTTCTCACGGTTCATCCATGTTGTAGCATGTGTCAGAATTTCCTTTCTTTTTAAGGATGAGTAACAGCCCGTTGTATTTATCTATTTCATTTTGTTTATTCATCCATCCGTCGATGTGCACATAGATTGCCTCCACTTATTGGCTGTTGTGAACGCAGCTGCAATGAATATGGGTGTACAAACATCAGTTGGGGACCTTTCTTTCAGTTCTTTGGTATTTATACTAAGTCCAATCCTAACTTTGAATATTGCAAACTGTTGTGGATTGTTCCCCTTACTTTCTTATTTTCAAATACGTGATCCAGGCTGGCTGTCAATTTCTGTGTGACTCCTTGAGAGGCAAGTGATCAAGACTGTGGGATCTACAGCTGTGGAAGGGAAGCCAAGGGGGCAGAGCTGGGCAGAGGGAAAAGCTGGGCTGTGGTTCAGCCCCACGAAGGGCTCAGTCCACCTTGGGGAAGCTCTAGTGTGTGGGTTCTTAGCAGCTTCTTCATGAACCTGCTAAGATGAGAAACAAGTTCTTCATCCCTAAAAAGATCTTAGTGATAAATCACAGCAACTACCATACTCTACTCATTCTCTTTTTAGTATATTTTTTTCCATCTCCAGAGCTTGAAACAAAGATAAATTTTAAGAATCTTTGAGATGAAATAAACTCACTGGAATTTGATCATTTATTCCTCAGTGGGAAGGATTTGGTAAAACGACATTTCTGTCTTTTGGAAGTTAAACGTCCTTACCTTAATTAATTAAATTTAGAAAAGGCAGAGGAACCAGAGATCAAATTTCCAACATCTGCTGGATCATCAAAAAAGCAAGAGAGTTCCAGAAAAACATCTATTTCTGCTTTGTTGACTATGCCAAAGCCTTTGACTGTGTAGATCACAATAAACTGTGGAAAATTCTGAGAGAGATGGGAATACCAGACCACCTGATCTGCCTCTTGAGAAATCTGTATGCAGGTCAGGAAGCAACAGTTAGAACTGGTCATGGAACAACAGACTGGTTCCAAATAGGAAAAGAGTACGTCAAGGCTGTATATTGTCACCATGTTTATTTAACTTATATGCAGAGTACATCATGAGAAATGCTGGACTGGAAGAAACACAAGTTGGAATCAAGATTGCTGGGAGAAATATCAATAACCTCAGATATGCGGATGACACCACCCTTATGGCAGAAAGTGAAGAGGAACTAAAAAGCCTCTTGATAAAAGTGAAAGTGGAGAGTGAAAAGGTTGGCTTAAAGCTCAACATTCAGAAAACGAAGATCATGGCATCTGGTCCCATCACTACATGGGAAATAGATGGAGAAACAGTGGAAACAGTGTCAGACTTTATTTTTCTGGGCTCCAAAATCACTGCAGATGGTGACTGCAGCCATGAAATTAAAAGACGCTTACTCCTTGGAAGGAAAGTTATGACCAACCTAGATAGCATATTCAAAAGCAGAGACATCACTTTGCCAACAAAGGTTCGCCTAGTCAAGGCTATGGTCTTTCCTGTGGTCATGTATGGATGTGAGAGCTGGACTGTGAAGAAGGCTGAGTGCCGAAGAATTGATGCTTTTGAAGTGTGCTGTTGGAGAAGACTCTTGAGAGTCCCTTGGACTGCAAGGAGATCCAACCGGTCCATTCTGAAGGAGATCAGCCCTGGGATTTCTTTGGAAGGAATGATGCTAAAGCTGAAACTCCAGTATTTTGGCCACTTCATGTGAAGAGTTGACTCATTGGAGAAGACTCTGATGCTGGGAGGGATTGGGGGCAGGAGGAGAAGGGGACAACAGAGGATGAGATGGCTGGATGGCATCACTGACTTGATGGATGTGAGTCTGAGTGACCTCCGAGAGCTGGTGATGGATAGGGAGGCCTGGCGTGCTGCAGTTCATGGGGTCGCAGAGTCGGACATGACTGAATGACTGATCTGATCTGATCTGATTTTAATTAATTAATTTAGCTGTGTTGGGTCTTAGCTGCAGCATGCAGGATCATCGCTGTATCATTCAGGATCTTTCCTTACAGCACACAGGCTCTCTAGTTGTGGCTTGAGGGCTCAGTAGTTGCTGCAAGCGGGCTTAGTTGCTCTGAGGCACGTAGGATCTTAGTCCCCCGGCTAGGGATCAAACCATCATCTCCAGCATTGCAAAGTGAATTTACCAGGGCAGTCCCAACGTTCTTACTTAAAGCGAATAATTTTTAAGAATTTAAATTTGCATTTAATATCCAAACCCTCAAATTACTAGAGTTTAGATTTAAGTCTAATATTCAAATTACATGGCTAGGTCCTTGGGTTGAATTCAGTACACAAAAAAAGTTAGATGAAAGGATTATTCATTTTCTTCCTCTTCTAGTTATTTCTTGAAATTTTTCCTTCATAGTTTAAATGGAGGTAGAAGATAAATTCAGACCAATCGTAAATGGATCTGGATTCATCTACGTTCACCTGAAATAACGCCTGGGACAGTCCCTCCAACCCACCACCTTATTTTTCACAAAAATGTATTCAGTGATCCAATTAGTTTTGTAATAGCTTTCCGTGTTCTGGCCCTGATTATTTTTCTTTTTTGACTTTTCAGGGTTTTAGTTCCCTGACCAGTTTGAACCTGGGGCTACAGAAGTGAAAGAACCGAGTCCTAACCACTGGACTGCCAAGGAATTCCCTGTTTTTCCTTCTTGCTAGATGTCAGATAGGATTAATTTTTTAAAAATTTTAACACCTTAAAACAACAGGTACATAACAGTAATTAATTTTTAGAATAGTTTTTATGCTGATGAAATTTCTAAGGCAATAATTAGCAAATACTGTAATAATATAGTTAACAAACTATTGTGTAATACTCTTTCATTTCCACCCACCTACATTCTTTGTGGATTACTAACACCCTAATCAAATGTTAGTTATTATATAGTGATTTAGGCCAAGTGAAAGCATATATAGGTTTAAATGTGGAATTCCGTATTTCTAGTCTGGTATAGTAAATAATTAGCAGAAACTATGAATTGCAATATGAAACACTGAATGTGGCCAAAGCACAGATACCAATAGGGATTTTTTTTAAAAGATGCTTTGTGTGTATCTGTGTGTGTGTGTGTGTGTGTGCTGTGCTCAGTCATGTCTGACTCCTTACAACCCCATGGACTGTAGCCCACCAGGCTTGTTTGTCCATGGGATTTCCTAGGCAAGAATACTGGAGTGGGTTGCCATTTCCTATTCCAGTGGGTCTTTCTGACCCAGGGATAGAACCTGTATCTCCTGCATTGCAGGTGGATTCTTTACCCCTGAGCCACTGGGGAAGACCAGTTTATGGTTCGGTTCAGTCGCTCAGTAGTGTCGACCCCATGAATCTTTGCGATCCCATGAATCGCAGCACACCAGGCCTCCCTGTCCATCACCAACTCCCGGAGTTCACTCAAACTCACATCCATCGAGTTGGTGATGCCATCCAGCCATCTTATCCTCTGTCGTCCCCTTTTCCTCCTGCCCCCAATCCCTCCCAACATCAGAGTCTTCTCCAGTGAGTCAACTCTTCGCATGAGGTGGCCAAAGTACTGGAGTTTCAGCTTTAGCATCATTCCTTCCAAAGAACACCCAGGACTGATCTCCTTTAGAATGGACTGGTTGGATGTCCTTGCAGTCCAACAGACTCTCAAAGAGTCTTCTCCAACACCACAGTTCAAAAGCATCAGTTCTTCAGCACTCAGCTTTCTTCACAGTCCAACTCTCACATCCATACATGACTACTGGAAAAACCATAGCCTTGACTAGATGGACCTTTGTTGGCAAAGTAATGTCTCTGCTTTTGAATATGCTATCTAGGTTGGTCATAACTTTCCTTCCAAGGAGTAAGCGTCTTTTAATTTCATGGCTGTAGTCATAATCTGCAGTGATTTGGAAGCCCAGAAAAATAAAGTCTGACACTGTTTCCACTGTTTTCCCATTTATTTCCCATGAAGTGATGGGCCCAGATGCCACGATTTTTGTTTTCTGAATGTTGAGCTTTAAGTCAACTTTTTCACTCTCCTCTTTCACTTTCATCAACAGGCTTTTTAGTTCCTCTTCACTTTCTGCCATAAGGGTGGTGTCATCTGCATATCTGAGGTTATTGATATTTCCCCGGTAATCTTGATTCCAGCTTGTGCCTCTTCCAGCCCAGCATTTCTCATGATGTACTCTGCATATAAGTTAAATAAGCAGGATGACAATATACAGCCTTGACGTACTCCTTTTCCTATTTGGAACCAGTCTGTTGGTCCATGTCCAGTTCTAACTGTTGCTTCCTGACCCGCATATAGGTTTCTCAAGAGGCAGGTCAGGTGGTCTGGTATTCCCATCTCTTTCAGAATTTTCCACAGTTTATTGTGATCCACACAGTCAAAGGCTTTGGCATAGTCAATAAAGCAGAAATAGATGTTTTTCTGGAACTCTCTTGCTTTTTTGATGATCCAGCGGATGTTGGCAATTTGATCTCTGATTCCTCTGCCTTTTCTAAACCAGCTTGAACATCTGGAAGTTCATGGTTCACGTATTGCTGAAGCCTGGCTTGGAGAATTTTGAGCATTACTTTACTAGCCTGTGAGATGAGTGCAATTGTGCAGTAGTTTGAGCATTCTTTGGCATTGCCTTTCTTTGGAATTGGAATGAAAACTGACCTTTTCCAGTCCTGTGGCTGCTGCTGAGTTTTCCAAATTTGCTGGCACTTTTGCTCTATTTACCTACTACTGTTGAACCAGTAAAAACAAGTGGCAGATACCATTTTGCTTAACTTCTAAATATAAATCCTGGAGTAGGCAATGGATCTTTTCCCGAGTATGACTCTCCCTCTCCCTCTCTGAAGGCTATCTTTTTAAATTGAAGTATCATTGATTCACAATGTTTTCAGTTTTTTAGTTTCAGTTTTTAGCAAAGTGATTCTGTTATATAAACACATACATATTCTGATTTGGATTCTTTTCCACTATAGGTTATTACAAGATATTGAATATAGTTCCCTGTGCTATACGGTAGGTCCTTGCTGTTTATCTATTTTATGCATATTAGTGTGTATCTTTTAATCTCAAACTCCTGCTTTTTTCTCTTTTCCCTTTGGTAACCATAAATTTGTTTCTATGTTTGTGAGTCCATTTCTGTTTTGTAAATAAGTTCATTTGTATCTAATTTTTAGATTCTATATATGTGATATAATAAGACACCTGTCTTTCTCTGTCTGACTTACTGCTCTTAGTACGATCATCTCTAGTTCCATCTGTGTTGTTGCAAGTGGCATTGGTTCATTCTTATGTTTAAGATTACATTGTGTGTGTGTATATATACATACTGGAGAAGGAAATGGCAACCCACTCCAGTACTCTTGCCTGGAAAATTCCATGGATGGAGGAGCCTGGTAGGCTACAGTCCATGGGGTCACAAAGAGTCGGACATGACTGAGTGACTTCACTTTCACTTTCATATATATATATATATACACACACACATATGTGTGTACCCCACATCTTTTTAAAAACATTAAAAAAGACTTTTTATTTTATATTGGAGTTTATTCAGTTAACAATGTTGTGATACTTTCAAGTGTGCAGCAAAGCAACTCAGCCATACAGATTCATGCATCCATTCTCCCCTAAACTCCCCTCCCATCCAGGCTGCCACATAATATTGAGCAAAGTTCCCTGTGCTATGCAGTCAATCCTTGTCAGTTATCAATTTTATTATTATTTTTAAAATGTTTATTTATTTATTATTTATTTGGCTGCACCAGATCTTAGTTACAGCATGTGGGACTTTTACTTGTGGCACGTGGGATCTAGTTCCCTGACCAGGGATCAAATCTGGGCCCCCTGAATGGGCAGGGCAGAGTCTTAGCCACTGGACCATCAAGAAAGTCCCTTGGTTATCCATTTTAAATATAGCAGTGTGTACATATCAATCCTAAAATTCCCTAACTATTCCTTCCTTCTACCCTTCCCCCTGGTAACCATAAGATTGTTCTCTAAGTATGTGACCCCATTTCTGTTTTGTAAATAAGTTCATTTTATACCACATCTTCTTTGTCTATTCATCTGTTGGACACTTAGGTTCTGCAGGCTATTTTTAAAGAGCTAAATAATTTGAAACTCAGTCATTTATCTCCCATTCACACAATAACTGCAACAATAGTGAAGGGCCAACAAAGAGAAATATTCACAAACATGAACTTTTGCCCACAAAGAAGTTATAGGTTTGAGGCACAATATCCATTAAAACCCTTTGGAGAATCTATTTTATTTGTGTGATCAAGATAAAAAGTTCAACCAGACAGGCCCAGATGCCTTGAGGCAAGAGGTGCCCAGTGCAGGCATGAGGTCAGACATAAGGTCGGGCATTACCATGGGTTGTGCCCATGTAGAATTGACCAGAATTCATGCAGGGACGGTTGCCACAGCAGGGAATCAAGAGAAACAAGTTTCCAAAGGCCCCAGGCACAGGTGAGGCTGAGAGGCTATGAATGAAGTAGCACCTGAGACCTGTCTGAATGCTCCCCTAATTAAACTCTTCTACACAATTATCTGAGCCTGGTGATGATGAGAGTTTAGATCCTAAACTATTGACACTATTATCATTAGTGATTAACTACCTATTCAGATTAGATCAGATCAGATCAGTCGCTCAGTCGTGTCCGACTCTTTGAGACCCTGTGAATCGCAGCACGCCAAGCCTCCCTGTCCATCACCAACTCCCGGAGTTTCTATTTGTTCTTGTCAATTCTTTAAGTTGTATCTTTCTAGGAATTTGTTACGTCATCTGTTACCTTTCTCCCCACCCCCCTTTAAAAAATTATTTATTTGGCTGCAACAGGTCTTAGCTGCCACCTGTGGGATCTTGTTCCCTGATCAGTGATCAAACCCACCCCTCTCCCTGCATTGGGAGTGTGGAATCTTAGCCACTAGAATACCAGGGAAGTCCCTTCCTTCCTTCCTTTCAGTGTTTTCTACTTAATTAGCTCGTGCTTCACTAATTCACTTGCTTTGCTCCAATTTCTGTTACTCATTCTGGTATTCTGTTTTGAACTTATGTACTCAGTAAGTTTAATACCTAATTTTCTTGGTGTTCTACTTATGTTGTTTGTTGTTTTTGCTACTGTAATGCATAGTGGCTTGTTTCCTTACATTAAATTTGGGGTTTTCTGTAAAAGCTCTTCAAAGTATGAATGAAAGTTACAACCCTCCAGAGAATTTCCTTGATGATTTTTCCAAACACCCTGGCACTCCAAGCCCGGGATCAATTTTATACTAATTTCTCAACCTGAATTTCCCAGAACATGCTAGCAATACAAATCAAGGTACTAGCAAAATATTAAGAGAGGTACACAGTGATTTGTGGTCCCCTGGTGGCTCAGACAGTAAAGAATCTGCTGCCTGCAAAGCAGGAGACACAGATTTGATCCCTGGGTTGGGAAGATCCCCTGGAGAAGGGAATGGCAGCCCACTCCAATATTCTTGCCTGGAGAATTCCATGGACAGAGGAACCTGGTGGGCTACAGTCCATGGGATTGCAAAGAGTCAAATACAGCTGATCGACTAACACTTTCACTTACACAGCAATTTACAAAAAGGATCTTATATTATGCTCTCCCTTGGCTTATTACAAAAATGGAAGGTTGGTTTAACATTTAAAAAATCAATGTTTGCTACCATGTTATCAAAATAAAGAAGAAAAATTTTATGGTCATATTAGTATACACAGAAAAGACATCTGATTAAAAACGTCAACAGAAAACTATAATAATAATTATGAAGATTTTTTTTTAGCAAACTAATAATTGAAATGAATTTATTTCTTTGGATTAAGAATGCGTGTTTTTTAAAAAGAAAGTTAGAGCAAACATCATACTAAATAAGCCACCCAACAAACAACCCACTCAGCAAACATACACAATGCCCATCAGACATAGTCAGAGATATATGCTGACATGTCACATGTATAGATGGGCATACATACACACATAACACAGGATCACAGAGATATGCCGCAGGCCTGTCATCCACCACACAACAGTCACACCCTAGCCCTGTCATGCTACACACACACACACACACAAACACACTTTTACCACAGTCACAGATTCATCCCAATCCTGTCATCCTATCTCTTCTTTCTGGTACACACATATGGCCTTGTCACACAGTCATAGAAAAACACTCCAGCTCCATCATAAGCAACAGACAAGCTCATACAAAGCTTATGAATGTTGGCTTAAAACTCAACATTCAAAAAACTAAGATTATGGCATCCAGGTCCATCACTTCATGGCAAATAGATGGGATAACAATGGAAACAGTGAGAGACTTTATTTTCTTGGGCTCCAAAATCAAACCCTAAAAGATGCTTCCTCCTTGAATAAAAGCTATGACCAACCTAGACAGCATATTAAAAGGCAGAGACATTGCCGACAAAGGTCCGTCTTGTCAAAGCTATGGTTTTTCCAGTAGTCATGTATGGATGTGAAAGTTGGATCATAAAGAAAGCTGAGTGCCAAAGAATTGATATTTTTGAACTGTGGTGTTGGAGAAGACTCTTGAGAGCCCTTAGGACTGCAAGGAGACCCAACGAGTCCATCCTAAAGGAAATCAGTCTTGAATATTCATTGGAAGGACTGATGCTGAAGCTGAAGATCCAATATTTTGGCCACCTGATGTGAATAACTGACCCATTAGAAAAGACCCAGATGCTGGGAAAGATTGAAGGCAGAGGAGAAAGGGATGACAGAGGATGAGATGGTTGGATGGCATCACCAACTTGACAGACATGAGTTTCAGCAGACTCCGGGGGTTGATGAAGGACAGGGGAGCCTGGTGTGTCACAGTCTGTGGGGCTGCAAAGAGCCGGACACGACTGAGCGACTGAGCTTAATTGAAGCTCATACAATGTATTTTACATGCAGCTACAAAAACAAACTGGCCACTTCGTAGGCACAGGTGCCTGCTTACACACATCCACACACCCAATTCCATCTGTCACAGGACATCTCAGCCCTGTCGTGTGCAGTCATGCAAATACAATATCACCTTTGATACAGTGTGACACCCTTTTGGCCCTACCACGCGCACAGTGTTCACACCCAGCTCCTACACCACACCTGTCCCTCACCGTCACGGAAGCACACTCCGACCTTGTCCCATACCTGACTCTGCATCACACGAAACCAGGAAACACCCTCACCTGTTTTGACCACCCCTCCCTTCTTGTCTGTCACACCATCACCTCCCTCGCAGCTCGAGTTCACCTGGACAGCTACCCTCCTCTCACCCCCACCGCCGGCTGCGGTCCGAGTTAGCAAAGTCCTCCCTTTCACGACCTACATCGATTTCTGTTTCCACTGGACCGGCTCACTACCGGAGCCCAAGAACCACAAGACCGCTCTGAGGGGACTTTCGAGACCGCCTGTCATTCGCGCCCTGTGCCCTGTGGGAAATGTAATCCAGAGCCGGGAAAGCAGAACACATCGGAAGCCTAAGGGCCCTGGGGCAACCTCGCCGCGGAGTTTTCTGGGAGTTGTAGTCGGGGCTCATAGTGCGCAGGCGCCGGATCTGGCCATCCTTGGGTGCCAAGGGTGAGTGTTCCAAAGCCAGCAGGTGCTGGACGATATGAGTGCCTGTGCACCTTTGCGCTCCGGAAGGCCCAGTGTAGGCTGAAGGTCCTTTCAGATGCGCCAGCTCCTGGAGTCCCAGCAGGAGTGTGTGTGTGTTTTGACTCTGGGTTGCTGTGACAGGCGAGGGACAGATTGAATGGCTTTGGATGGGTGTGGCAGTGTTCTGGAGCTGGTTCCTACAGTCAGATGCTCAGATAAATTGAAACGTGTTAACACAACCATTGATCTGGAGTGCCTCGGCCTGCACTGGCTTGAAGCAAGGCTTCGGTTCCTGGCCAGAGAGCAAGGTCCAGTCCAGGAGGTGAGAGCACTGAATCCCAGCCACTAGACTAATGGTCAGTGACAAGGTCCTGGCACTTGAGCTTTGCAGAAAAAGAATTCTCACAATGATGGAAAGTAGTGTAACAAAGTATTTATTAGGAGGAAAAAAAGAGTACAATATACATGGATAGACATGTGGGCAGACTCAGTTGCTGAGTCTCACCTTCATGGAAGTTTGAATTACTTATATGGAGCATTTCTTCTGGTTTTCCTTGGCTAACCATTTTGATTTGTCTGGTTCAGAGTCCATATTTGATATATCTCAGGATCCTCCCCTCTGTGCATCTCTTAGCCAAGATTGATTCCAGTGAAGAGGCCTATGAGTAGTTAACATCATGTAGCATCATTCCCCTTTTGACCGCCAAGGAGCCTCTCTGTGCATGTGCAGTTGGGGCGGTCTCCTGACTTGGAGAATGAGAAATATGTGGTCTCTTATCTTCTCTCTGGGTGGGGCCCAGCCTCCTCTCTCTATCCTGCCTTTCTTGTTTTTAAGTATCTACCCTAGGGAGGCCCGTCTACCTCCTGCCTCACCATTACAGTAGACCCTCAGTATCTGCTGGGGACCCACTGTGGATAGTGCTGAGGATGCTGAAGTCCCTTTTATAAAATGGCATAGTATTTGCTTGTGGCCAATGCATATCCTAGGCCACATGCAAATACACATGCAAAAGTTGGCTTAAAGCTCAACATTCAGAAAACGAAGATCATGACATCTGGTCCCATCACTTCATGGGACATAGATGGGGAAACAGTGGAAACAGTGTCAGACTTTATTTTTGGGGGCTCCCAAATCACTGCAGATGGTGACTACAGCCATGAAATTAAAAGACGCTCACTCCTTGGAAGGAAAGTTATGACCAACCTAGATAGCATATTCAAAAGCAGAGACATTACTTTGCCAACAAAAGTCTGTCTAGTCAAGGCTATGGTTTTTCCAATGGTCATGTATGGATGTGAGAGTTGGACTGTGAAGAAAGCTGAGTGCCGAATAATTAATGCTTTTGAACTGTGGTGTTGAAGACTCTTGAGAGTCCCTTGGACTGCAAGGAGATCCAACCAGTCCATTCTGAAGGAGATCAGCCCTGGGTGTTCTTTGGAAGGAATGATACTAAAGCTGAAACTCCAGTACTTTGGCCACCTCATGTGAAGAGTTGACTCATTGGAAAAGACCCTGATGCTGGGAAAGATTGGGGGGCAGGAGAAGAAGGGGACGACAGAGGATGAGATGGCTGGATGGCATCACTGACTCGATGGACGTGAGTCTGGGTGAACTTCGGGAGTTGGTGATGGACAGGGAGGCCTGGCACGTTGCAGTCCATGGGGTCGCAAAGAGTCGGACATGACTGAACGACTGAACTGAACTGAACTGAACTGATGCATATCCTTCCCTACACATTGTCATCTGTGGATTACTTGTATTAGATCTCATTTACCTAATAACTAATGACACAGTTTTGATCCCTGGGTCGGGGCAATCCTCTGGAGAAGGAAATGGCAGCCCACTTCAGTATTCTTGCCTGGGAAATCCTGTGGATAGAGGAGCCTGGCTAGCTACAATCCATGGGGTTGAAAAGTCTGACATGACTTAGTGACCACATAACAACAACAAAGCAAATACAAATTTTGCTTTTTGGAACTTTTTGGAATTAAAAAAAATTTTTTTTAATTAATGCTTAGATAAATTCATGAATGCCAAACATATGATATGGAGGGCTGATTATATTTAAAAGTTACATAGACTTAAAAGAAATATGTTTAGAAAACTAAGGTAATAAATATTCAACACATCACTTCGTAACTATTATCTATGCTTTTGAGATTATGTCTGTTGTGTCTATAGGGTGGAAATAACTGTATCATGGTGTTTACTGGACATCTCTTTCCAACTCCACCTTCAGTGATACCACATTGGTAGCTAGAAATTGGCCATCACAGGACACTTAACACCATGGGAATTGGTAATTACTACAAATGAGGACTTGATGTATTGTTTTGTTGGTCTGGGGATGAGGGAGTTTCCCAGAGTCCTACCTCCTCCACCTGCAATGTCCTTCTAGTGCCCTCTTTTGGTTAAGCTTACATTTCGAGCTGAGGCAATTATTTAATAATGGGAACAAATGACTTACCATGTCTTCACTTGTTGGTGTTTACCTGCTAAGTCATGTCTGACTCTTTGCAGCTCTATGGACTGCAGCATGCCAGGCTCCTCTGTCCTCTGCTATTTTCTTAGAGTTTGCTCAAATTCAGGTCCGTTGAGTCGGTGATGCTATCTAACCATCTCATCCTCTGCCAGCCTCTTCTCCTTTTGCCTTCAATCTTTCCCAGCAACAAGGTCTTTTCCAATGAGTTGGCTCTTGGCATAAGGTGGCCAAAGTATTGGAGCCTCAGCTTCAGCATCAGTCCTTCCAATAACTATTCAGGGTTGATTTCCTTTAGGATTGACTGGTTTGATCTCCTTGCAGTCAAATGAACTCTCAAGAGTCTTCTGGAGGACCACATTTCAAAAGCATCAATTCTTTGGCACTCAACCTTCTTTATGGCCCGACTCTCACATCCATACATGACCACTGGAAAAACCATAGCTTTGACTGTACAGACCTTTGTTGGCAAAATGATGTCTCTTAACAAATTTCAAAAACAAATGTAGTATACAGTATTGTTGAGAATGTGGGGGAATGAGAACTCTCATAGGTAATGACTACAGTCTTTTTGCAATTCATCTGGATATAATTATTGCAATGCCTGAAAGCAAACCCCTAATAAACCAGCATTTTTACATATGAGTCTAGTTTACAAAAATTCTGACTTGAAACAAGATGTGAATATAGTAAAACTTAATGAAGCCATGCCTGTAATGCCAAATTAACCTCTGGTTAATCCTTTGTGGAAATGTTAGTCTATTTTGAACAACATGATAACTATTTGTGGCTATTTAAAGGAGAAGGCAATGGCAACCCACTCCAGTACTCTTGCCTGGAAAATCCCATGGACGGAGGGGCCTCGTGGGCTGCAGTCCATGGGGTCGCTAGGAGTTGGACATGACTGAGCGACTTCACTTTATTTTTTCACTTTCATGCATTGGAGAAGGAATGGCAACCCACTCCAGTGTTCTTGCCTGGAGAATCCCAGGGACGGGGGAGCCTGGTGGGCTACTGTCTATGGGGTCGCACAGAGTTGGACACGACTGAAGTGACTTAGCAGCAAAGTCGTTAAAATTAAATAAGATTTAATATTCAGTCCCTTAGTCAAACCAGTCATGTTTCAAAAGCTTGTTAGTCAGTGTGACTACCAGTTACTGTATTGGAAATGTTGAAAGCATTAGTTGCTCAGTCATGTTCGACTCTTTGTGACACCATGGACTCTGTTGTTTGAATATCTAAAAACTAAAATCAACTCAATATTACTAAGTCCAAATACATTTTTGTACTTGTTTTGAGAGATGTTATGCTGCTTTCTACTCTCTCAGATGCTTACTCTTTCTTGATATACTTTTGATATACTTTCTTGATATACTGAAAAACTTCACTCCTTACTGTTTTATCTCCTCTTTGAAAAGCATTAGTAAAAGGAATTGACTAAAAAGTCAAACAGTGAAGAATTGTGGCATCAGAAAATGTGAAATCTGTGAGATCAATTTAAAATCCCAATGGACTTCCCTGGTGGTCCAGTGGTAAAGAATCCATCTGCCAATGCTGGGGACATGGGTTCAATCCCTAATCTGGGAAGATTCCACATGCTGCAGGGCAACTAAACCCATGCACCACGACTACTGAGCCTGTGCTCCACAACAAGAGAAGCCACTGCAATCAGAAGCCTGCACGCTGCAACCAGAGAAAGCCTGCATGCAGCAACGAAGCCCCAGCAGGGCCAAAAATAAATAAAACCACAACAATAAATATTTTTGTAAAATGTATTTCTTTTTATTTTATAATGACAAAAGCAATGTCTGCTTATTAAAATGAGAAGACAATACAAATTAAAGAACAGGAAAAATATCCTTTGTTCCACTGAGCCAAGCACCAATACTGTCATCACTCTGCAGTAGAGAGTCCCAGGTCATATTTGATGCACCTGATATGCATCACAGGGAGGCCTGGCGTGCTGCAATTCATGGGGTCGCAGAGTCAGACACGACTGAGCGACTGAACTGAACTGAACTGAATATGCATCAAATTCACAGGCTTTCCCCCATCATTCAAACATTTTGTACTTCAGTACTGTATTAAACAATGTATCAATGTTTGGATGTTAAAACTGTACCAACAAATTCCTTAACGTTGGACGTTTTAGTTGTTCCTGTTTCCCAATAACCAATCCCAGATGACAGGATAAGGAAGACTATGTCAAAATAAAGAAATAAAAGACCTGAAAAATGGGTGCTCTGAATTATCATTTCTTAACAACGTGGACCAAATCCATGATTTTGACGAGACTATGTCATGGAATCGTTTCCCCAGAGATAGCTGCAGGATTCACCCAGGGGTGCTCAGAGTTAGAAGCAGGTGCAAGTCTTCAGTCCCAGAGGAAGCTGTGCCTGAGGAGAGATGAGTGGGGATAGTGGCTCTAGGGAGCATTGATCCACCCCGTCCTCCTGCAACACAAGGTTCCCAAACTTCTATCCAATATGGCAGCTTCCTTAATCTTTTTTCTGTGTAGGGAGTGCTAGGATATAGAGGGGACATAAGGACAGAGGGGCCTGGTGGGCTACAGTCCATAGGGTTGCAAAGAGTTGGACATGACTGAGCAGTTGAGTACACAGGCATGCACACAGACAATTATACACCTGAGAGAAAGTTTTGATTTTTTTTGATACATAGGAAATCTATATAAAAAAAGAAAAAGCTTTTAAGCCAGTGAAAAAGCTGGCCAAAACTCAACATTTAAAAAACTAAAATCATGGCATCTGGTCCTATCACTTCATGGCAAATAGAAGGGATAACAGTGGAAACAGTGAGAGACTTTATTTTCTTGGGCTCCAAAATCATTGCAGACAGCGACTGAAGCCTTAAAGTGAAAAGATGCTTGCTCCTTGGAAGAAAAGCTATGACAAATCTAGATAACATATTAAAAAGCAGAGACAGTACTTTGCCAACCAAGGTCTGTATAGTAAAAGTTAATGGCTTTTCCAGTAGTCATGTGTGGATGTGAGAGTTGGACCATAAAGAAGACTGAGCATCAAAAAAATTGATGCTTTTGAACTATGGTGTTGGAGAAGACTCTTGAGAGTCCCTTGGACTGCAAGGAGGTCAAACCAGTCAATCCTAGAGGAAATCAGTCCTGAATATTCATTGGAAGGACTGATGCTGAAGAAGCTGAGACTCCAATACTTTGGCCATCTGATTCAAAGAACTGACTCATTGGAAAAGATCCTGATTCTGGGAAAGATGAAAGACAGGAGAAGGGGACAACAGAGGATGAGATGGTTGGATGACATCACCAACTCAATGGACATGAGTTTGTGCAAGCTCAGGGAGATGATTAAGGACAGGCAAGCCTGGCATCCTTCAGTCCATGGGGTCACAAAGAGTCAGACATGACTGAGGGACTGAACAACAACAATGGGAAATCACCCCAAAACTTAATGACTCAAAACAAGACTTGGGAATTCCCTGGCAGTCTACTAGTTTTAGGATTCCACACTTCCACTGCAGGAGGCACGGGTTCCTGGTCGGGAAACTAATATTCAGCATGCTGCTTGGCATGGCCCAAACAAAAACAAAACCAGCAGTAATAACAACAACCGAACCAAACAAAACAAAACTGCAATTCTATCATCAATAAAGGAAATGGTTATTGGATAGCACATCACTGTTGACTGCCACACTGGGCAAAAGATCCTTCACAATGAAGGTAAAAGAAAGATAATTTTAGTCGTGGAGGAGCTCAGCAATGATGTCAACCAGCTAAACTCTTGGTGGGAACGCTTCAGGGAGATACTTACACGCATGATCAGTTGTGTCTGACTCTGTAACTCCATGGACTGTAGCCCACCAGGCTCCTCTGTCCATGGGATTCTCCAGACGAGAATTCTGGAGTTGGTTGCCATTCCCTTCTCCAGGGGATCTTCCTGACCTAAGAATCGAACCTGTGTCTCCTGTCTCTCCTGTTTAGCAGGAAGATTCTTTACCACTGAGCCACCTGGGAAGCCTGTTCAGGAAGGATATCCAGCCAAATGACACTTACATTAGAACTAAATTTTCATGGAAGGATAGATGAGGGGCATGCCCAGAAGTGGTGCCCCCACACGCCTCTGACCTTTCAGTTCCTCTCAAAATCTCAAAGCACTTTACACTCGCAAAGTTTGCAATGCCAGAAATTCTCTCCTCCATGTCTTCACCTGAAACATTCTTTCTCATCTTTGGAACAGCAGCTTAATCACTAATTTCTCTTTCAGGCCTTCCCTACACTCACATAAACATCATGATTAGCCATCACAAGTTCTCCAAAAATCCTTTTCTTTTTGTTCTTACAACTCATCACAATGTGTGCTTTTATGTTTCTTTATATTCGGATTATTCTGAGTTCTTTGGTCAAATAAAGTGTCCATTAGGTCAGACATTGTGACTCTTTGATTATTCACTGATGTGTGTTAGTTGCTCAGTCGTGTCTGACTCTTTGCAACCCTATGGACTGCAGCCCACCAGGCTCCTCTGTCCATGGGGTTCTCCAAGTAAGAATACTGGGGTGGATTGCCATTTCCTTCTCCATATTCATTGATAGCAATGGTCAGAAAACTATGGTCCCAGGACGTCCTTGGCGGTCCAGTGGTTAAGATTCCATGCTTCCAATGCCAGGGGTGTGTGTTCAGTCCCTGACTGGAGAGCTAAGATCCCACAAACCAAGTGGGATGGCAAAAAAACTTAAAACAACAACAACAACCCTGGGTCAAGTCTGACCCACCACCTTTTTTGTACAGCTAATGAGCTAAGAAAAAAAAGTGGTTGTCACTTTTTTTTTTTAAAGAGAGAGAAACAGTATTTGTGACGAGTTGAAAACTATTACGATTTGAACTTCACTGTCTTTAAATCAAGTGTGATGGGAACACAGCTCCGCTGTTTGTCTAGATCTTGTCTATGGCTGCCGTCCCACTGCAGTGGCCACGTCAAGTAGTTGCAACAGACACCCTGTTTTGAACTCTTACTGTCTGGTCCTTTATGAGATAAATGTGCCAATTCCTGCTCTATAGTCAGCACAGAGACAAATATCTGACAGATAGTGGGATTTATTTGTCCACATTCAGTGTATCACTTAGATATCGGGCATTTACCTCAAGAGCTAGAATTTTATTTCTTTTTTAACATTTTTATAATTTTATTGATTTATTTTTGGCTGCTGTGGGTTTTTGTTGCTTTGTACGGGCTTTCTCTAGTTGTGGCAGCCAGGGGCTACTCTCTAGTTGCCATGCGCGGGCTTCTCCTTGCGGTGGCTTCTCTTATTGAGGACCCCTGGGTTTGAGGCATGAGGGCCACAGTAGTTGCAGCACGCAGGCTTGGTAGTTGGGGCCCTTGGGCTTAGTTGCTCCAAGGCATGTGGAATCTTCCTGGACCAGGGATTAAACCTGTGTCTCCTTCATTGGCAGGTGGATTCTTTACCACTGAGCCATCAGGGAAGCCCTTTGTTTATCTGGTTTTTAAAATTTCATTAGAGTATAGGTGGCTTACAGTTGGATTTTTAAAAGCAATCACTTTCTTCCCAAAGTGGGAAAACAAGAGGCTTCAATCAGGCAAAGGGGATTCCTGGGTGCTGAAAAGTCAGGTTTGCCTCACCGGCTGGTAGGCAGTGGACCCAGAGCAGCTCAGTTGGAGGATTGAAGGGAGAAGACTGTGGAGTCGGATGTGGAGACAATCAACATAGATGGAAGTGTGAGCATGGGGACATGGGAGTTTGTTATTGATTCTGTCGCTGCACAGTCTGTGCACAAGTCATGCAAGCCCCCTCTGTTCCACCCTAGGGACGTGTCTGTCTCCTTGCATCACAGGAAAGTTTCTCTGCATGGTGCATTGGTCTTCCTGGATTTTTCTCATTAAGCGTTAGTAATTGATCTTGTTATTATTTTTTTGACCAAAGTCAACCATTTCTCAGAGGTATTATCAATTCTCCTGGCAGACAATGTCACTGCTACCAGTGACATTATAATGAGTGTACTAGTGGGAAATGAGGTCATGGTGTCTCTAACCTATAACCGGGGTGCTTTCTCATACCCTGAGGAGACGTGAACCCTGGCAGAGACAGGCTCACCAGGCACATATCAGAGGGCTGCTTGGTGAGTATGTTTTTCTTTTCTCTCCTTTTAGAAGAAGTCCCTCAGAGTGACTTTTGGTGTTGGAACTTTATCTTGGAGTCCTACTATGCTTTCTTATTTGGGAAGAAGTGGTGTGTCACCTTAAATCTGAAGATTACAGTGAAATCTATGACCTTCATGAGGACTCTACTAGCGCTTGCAGCTTTTTTTAGATTTTTTTTTTAAATGTGGACCACTTAAAAAGTCTTTATTGAATTTGTTACGATATTCCTTCTGTTTTATGTTTCGGTTTTATGGCCCCAAGGTATGTGGGATCTTAGCTCCCCAACCAGGAATTGAACCTGAGACCTCCGGTATTGGGAGGTGACATCTTAGCCACTGGATGGTCAAGGGAGTCCCAGCTCTTGCCTTTTTACTGCATTTACTGTGTTGCTCTTCTCTTCTTTATTTTTTTTTAAGCAAGAGAATAGGGTTTATTAGAGAGGAGGAAAGTACAAAGTCCTCGGCATAGACACTGAGAGGGGGTAAAGAGTCCCCATCTTCTTTTCTTTTTTTATTCTTGGCTTCCTGAGACCTCTTTTGTCCATACTTTCTCAATATTAGACTTGCTAGAATTCTTCTTTCCTTCCAACCTTTTAAAACTTTTCTTTAAAACTGGGGAGCACAGGACCTCCATTGTAGGAATATTGTGAAGAATAAATATAATTATATAAATATCTGGCTTTGACACAGAAAATGTGGGTTCTTTTTTTTTCTTCTAGTTTTCTCTGGGGTCAAGATCAGCTTTAGAAAAACAACCATAAAGAGCTATCCCCTTGGGTGGTGTGAGGAAAAGGCATAAAGCCTATTCTTTTCAAGTTCTTCTTAGACGACAGGGAAGAGATGTAACTGTTGACTCTGAGTCTTATAAGGAGAGATGTATTCCTTTTTTAAAAGAAATATGTATTTATTTGTTATTTTTGGTTGCACTTGGTCTTTGCTGCTGCATGCTGGCTTTCTCTAGTTGCTGAAAGCAGGGGCTACTCTTCATTGCAGTTTGTGGGCCTCTCATTATGGTGGCTTCTCTTGTTGTAGAGCAGGCTCTAGGCACATGGACTCTGCAAGCACGTACACAAGCTTAGTTGCCCAGAGGCATATGGAATCTTCCCGGACTAGGGATCAAACCCATGTCCCCTGTGTTGGCAAGTGGGTTCTTATTCATTGCACCTGCCACCCGGGAAGTCCAAGGAGAGATGTATTCCTGAATTTATTTCCCAGAGCCAAGCATAGATATAAAGCCACTCATGGACCACATTGTTGGCACTGAGCCCGAGTCATAAAATGAGCCATGACTTTAGGACAGGAAACCCTGAGTTTGGGGTTCTAATTCAGGATGGCTCCCTCTCACATGTCCAGATATGACCCCACCCTGCCCTCGGTGCTGGAGAGGAAATGAAACATGCCAGGGCAGGGCCCGGCAAAGAGCCCATTGAATGAGGAGTGATGGAATGATTATTTTTTGGCTTAAGTAAAGTGGATTTACTATAACATGTAACAAGTCCAAAAGGTAGGCAGGCTATATGCCTTCTTATTTAAAGCGGCTCCATGATGTTATCAGCACCCAGATGTTTTTGAATCTTTGCCTTCTGTAATTCTCAATATATGGATCTCATTCTCCACCTGGTTTCCCTGCAGTGCTGGTTCCCAGTTGCTGTGTGTTGGCTACTAAAATTTCTTACCTGTATATCTCTCAGGAGTTTTGCCCTTCATTAAAGAGCAGCCTGACCTACAAGGCTATCACCTGAATGGCTAGCGATCAATGCTTGACAGGAGTGGGGTCTGTAAACCCAGCCTATGGTCTCAGTGAGGAATTAACTCTGTGCTACAGTGTGCTACAGTCCCTGGGACTGCAAGGAGATCCAAACAGTCCATCCTAAAGGACATAAATTCTGAATATTCATTGGAAGGGCTGATACTGAAGCTGAAACTCCAATACTTTGGCCACCTGATGTGAAGAACCGATTCCTTGGAAAAGGCTCTGATGCTGGGAAAGATTGAAGATAGGAGAAGGGGATGACAGAGGATGAGATGGTTGGATGGCATCACCGACTCAAGGGACCTGAGTTTGAGTAAGCTCTAGGAGTTGGTGATGGACAGGGAAGCCTGGTGTGCTGCAGTCCATGGGGTCGCAAAGAGTCAAGACATGACTGAGCGACTGAACTGAACTGAACTGAACTGAACAGTGTGTGCACCAGGGCCCCCTTGTTGGGAACAGGCTTGCTTAGCCTCTCTCCTGCCGCACCTGCCTGCCTCCCTCCCTCTCTCCTGAGAGTGCTCTCAGTTAAGCAGCTTGACAGCCTCTCCATCACAGCCTCTGCTCCATGGGAACCTGACCTAAAATGCTGATTATCCGGTTTCGTAATGAACAAGAGGCTTAGCTTAAAGGCACGAGACCCCAAATCTGAGCCGCTAAGGACTGATGTTCCAGTTATCAAAGACATTTCCGAGATGGAGTGTGTGTGTGTTTGTGTGTGTAGGGGGAGTCCCTTCAGCATCATGTGCTTGGCACTGGAAACCGGAAATGGCATGGAGGTCTTCCCATGGGCCATTATTCCTGGATATTTGGAAATTGATCGATGGGAATCATTGAAAATGACATCTCTCTTCCTTCCTCCATTCCTCCCTCCCTCCCTTCCTTTTTTCCCTTTTTTTTTTTTTTTTTGCCCTTTTACCATAACACAGTAAAAATGGACTTTAAGGTAATACTGCTAATCTATAGCTCCCCCCTCTCCCTTCAAATACAGCAGCTCCTTCCTCAGAACTACAAAAGGCATGTACCTGAGCCTTTGAAAGTAAGATGCTGTTTAATTCCTCCTTTTCTGAGAAGGCTTTGTGCTTAGCTGTAAAGTAGGAGTTGAGAGTAGGAGACATGGAGATTGGATTCAAAGGTTCCTACATCACTGTCCTGTAATTTTAGGTAATTTATTAAGTTTTTCTCATCTGTAACAGATGATGATAATAACACCTCTTTTATTTCTTTATTCCCCACCATACAGCTTGAAGGACCTTAGTTTCCCGACCAGTGATCAAACCCATGCTCCCTGCAGTGGAAACACGGAGTCTTAACCACTGGACTGCCAGGAAAATCCCAACATGTATTTTTAAAGAGAAATTAGTAAGTTACACTATTACACAAAGTACTATACTTAGAACATTGCCTTCCTCCCTTGATTTAATTCTCCAGGCAAGGATACTGGAGTGGGTAGCCATTCCCTTCTCCAGGGAATCTTCCTGACCCAGGAATCAAACCAGGATCTCCTGCATTGCAGGCAGATTCTTTACCAGTTGAGTTATCAGGGAAGCCCATTTTAAAAGAGAAATTAGTAAGTTAAAGTATCACACGAACTTAGAACATTGCCATCCTCCCCTGTTTTTATGTACTCGACACACATGTTTAAGTCAGTCATACCTCCCCCTCCATGACTTCCAGAGTTTATGCTTAGCATGAACAAACAATTAATTTTCCAAACCAAAAAGGTTTAGAATGAAAAGGGGCTCTAATCAAACTCCACGGGTGCATTTTTGCCTTTCTTCTTGCAATATTCCTATTGAATTGCTACAGAATGTATCTTCTCTACCTCAATGAGAACATTGGCTCTCAGCATCAACACATTTATTCACGTTTTTGGTGCAGCAAAATATAGTTTCAGAATTGCTTCAACCACAGAAAACACACCTACTAAACGAAGTTCCAGATTTGTTTGCAGTTAATTTGCTGTTCTCTTCCACCACCTACCTCACCGAAGACTGAGGGTGTCTATTCAAATATTGTCTTGTTTTCTTTTTGTTCTTATGGTAGTCATTGAAGTCCAATTGGGTTTATTGGTTTCAATTTTAATTTTTTTTTTAATCCTTTCCCATCCTTTCTGATTTTATTTTATTCTTGGAAAATGTAGAACGTTTTAAACATGGTTTTAAAAAAGTCAAAGTATGTACATTTTTTTTTTTTTTTTAATTAGAGAAGTGTCATTCCCTCCCTTAACTCTTTTAGTCTGTGAGCATCTATTTTCCATTCCAGACTGGTAAGCTCCCTTGTGGAAAGGGCACAACAAGGCTCCAGTGTGTGCCCTTGTTGAGTGTAGGCAGAGGAGAGGGGAAGGGCTGTAGGCTGGAAGGCCTCAAGTTCCACAGAATGACTGTGGATCACTCTGGTGGTGGTAGGAGTAGTTTAGTCACTATGTCCTGTCCAACTCTTGCAGCCCCATGGACTGTAGCCCACCAGGCTTCTCTGTCCAAGGATTTCCCAGGCAAGAATACAGGAGTGGGTTGCCATTAACTTCTCCAGGGGATCTTCCTGACCCAGGGATAGAACTCAGGTCCCCTGCATTGCAGTGAGATTCCTTACCCACTGAGCTACCAGGAAAGCCCATGGATCACTCTATGTATTGCCAATTCCCCACCAGGGACTCAACTTTAAAACCTAAAGAAGCAGAACTTGGTAGGGAGATTTCTTCCATCATCTGCCACCCTGGGGTTTGGTGGAGAAAGAAAGGAGTGAGTATCTGGGCAGAGTTGGTAACCCTACATTTGTTTTCATAATTTTCTCAATTTAGCAAGGCTTTTAATTTTCCTGGATCAACCCCTCCGAAGTCACATCACTTGGGATTAAAAAAAAATTATTTGATTTGCCTTCCGTGGTGGCTCAGTGGTAAAGAATCTGCCTGGCAATGCAGGAGACATGGGTTCAATTCCTGGGTCAGGAAGATTCCCCTGGAGTAAGAAATGGCAACCTGCTCCAGTATTCTTGCCTGGGAAATCCCATGGACAGAGAAACCTGGAGGGCTTACATGGTGTCACAAAAGAATCGGACTCAACTTAGCAACTAAACAACAACAATTTATGTTATTATTTATTTGGCTGCACTGGGTCTTAGTTGTGGTATGCAGGATCTTTTTTCTTTTTTATATATATATTTTTTAATTAGTTTATTTATTATAATTGGAGGCTAATTACTTTACAATATTGTGGTGGTTTTTTGCCATACATTGACATGAATCAGCCATGAACATGTGTCGCCCTGTCCCAAACTCCCCTCCCACCTCCCTCCCCATTCCCTCCCTCTGGGTTGTCCCAGTGCACTGGCTTTAGTGCCCTATTTCATACATTGAACTTGGACTTGTCATCTATTTCACATATGGTAGTATACATGTTTTAAATGCTATGCTCTCAAATCATCCTGCCCTCGCTTTCTCTCACAGAGTCCCAAAGACTGTTCTTTACATCTGTGTCTCTTTTGCTGTCTCTCATATAGGGTCATCGTTACCATCTTTCTAAATTCCATATATTTTTGTTAATATACTATATTGGTGTTTTTCTTTCTGACTTATTTCACTCTGTATAATAGGCTCCAGTTTCATCCACCCCATTCGAACTGACTCAAATGCATTCTTTTTAACAGCTGAGTGATGTTCCACTGTGTATATGTACCACAACTTTCTTATCCATTCATCTGCTGATGGACATCTAGGTTGCTTCCATGTCCTAGCTATTGTAAACAGTGTGTGCAGGATCTTTTAACTGTGGCATATGAACTCTTAATTACTTTTGGCATGTGAGATGTTGTTTCCTGTCCAAGGATAGAATCTGGGCCCCCTACATTGGAAGCTGGAGTCTTAGCCACTCATTGGACCACCAGGGAAATCCCCACCTAGGATATTATTATCTAATATTATGGATATTGGGTCAATATATATCCTTGAAATACTATATAGGGGAGCAACAAGTGTAGAATATCAAAGGTCTCTCTCCAAAATTATCATCTTTCTTGACCACATTTACCAATATTAGTCTAATTTACATCTTTTCTACTTTTATCAAGTATAGTTACTTTTATTTTATTAATTTATTCTTTTATCTTCATGCTATGTTCCCTCTACTGTCCTAAGCAAAATTAAGCAAAATACATAAGTTAATTAAATATTTTTTTCACAGTTAAAAATTATTCCTTTAAATCTATCAAATTAGGCAGGCTGAGCATGTTACTCAAATTCTCTATTTTTTGTTTATTTTGGGAACTCAGTGGCATTTTTCAGAAAGATATCTGTTAAACTGCATCTTGTGTCCTTCTATTTCCTAAAGCCTTTTACTATAAAAAGGAAATTGTCAATTCAAAATCCTACACGGTTAAGGGACTTTCCTGGTGGTCTGGTGGTTAAGACTCTTTGTTCCCAATGCAGGGGCCACAGGGTTGATCCCCAGTTGGGGAATTAAGATACCACATGCTGCACGATGTGGAAAAAAAAAAAAAATCCTATAAGGTTAAGCCATTAATGTGAATAAATAAAGCTTGTTTCATGGAGACTACAATGAATTAGAGGATACCTTCCCAGTCAATAGAGGTGACATTACCTAGCTCCATTTACCATTTTTCATGGGAAAACACTAGCCATGACTATAGCATTTTTAATTTTTTAAGAGAAATCAAAAAAAAAAATCTAGATTGTTCAGAAGTTGGCATTTAATCTAAAATTTATAAACCACAGAACAGGAAAAAGAAGAGACATATTGGTGCCATAACTGCCCATTTTCTGCCATTGTGTAGCCTATGTTTAGACAAACATCATTCATAAATACATATCTACATTGCTGTTCTTCCATTGTTAAGCTGTGTGAGACTCTGCAATGCCATGGACTGTAGCACTCTAGGCTTCCCCGTCCTTCACTATCTCCCAGAATTTGCTGAAACTCCTGTCCATTGAGTCAATGATGTCATCCAATCATCTCACCCTCTGCTGCCCCATTCTTTTGCCTTAAACTTTTCCCAGCATCAGGGTCTTTTCCAGTGAGTCAGCTCTTCACATCAGGTGGCCAAAGTATTGGAGCTTCAGCTTCAGCATCAATCCTTCCAATGACTATTTAGGGTTGATTTCCTTTAGGATGGACTGGTTTGATTTCCTTGCAGTCCAAGGGACTCTCAAGAGTCTTCTCCAACACCACAGTCTGAAAGCATCGATTCTTTGGTGCTCAGCCTTCTTTATGGTCCAACTCTCACATCTGTTCATGACTACTGGAAAAACCACATACCCTACATAAAATGCTAGCAAATCATTTACAACTTGGAAAATAACTAGTTTATTCTTTCAAGATAGTTTTAATCAATATATGTATACCCAAATCTGAAGTAGGATTTTACAAATATAAATCAAGGTAAAATTTGCCACATGAAGGAAAAATAATACACATTTTATCATTCCCTCTAGACCATCTGGCTTTGAATAAAATAAGCTGCTGGATGTTGACATTATGGCTCCTGGTGAGTTGGTATTGGGGATTCTCTTTCTCTTTCAGACTGGAGTTGGGCTCTTAGGGAATTTTTCACTCCTTTATTTTTATATGTTGACCTTGTTCACAAAACACAGTCAGAGGCCCACAAATGTAATTCTCAATCAGTTGACCTTAGCCAACTCCCTGGTCCTTTTCTCTAGGGGAATCCCTCAGACACTGGATGCTTTTGGTTTGAAACATTTCCTGGGAGAAGCTGAATGTAAGGTTAGCTTTTATACTCACAGAGTGGCCCGGGGGTTTCCCTCTGTACCACCTGCCTCTTGAGTGGCTTCCAGGCTATCACAATCAGCCTTAGTGATTCCAGGTGGGCAAAACTCAAACTTGAAGCTCCAAAATTTGTTCAACCTGCCTGTTCCCTCTGTTGGATTGTTCATCTCCTGATAAATGTTGTTGTGCCAATCAAACTGACTCACCAGATAATTACTGCAAATGTAACAGAAAATCAAAGTTTTGGATTGTGTTCTGCAAAAATGCCTGATTCATTTTTGACCTCAATCTATGCATTCCTGTTTCCTTTCCTTGATATGTTGTGTTTGGTAACTATGGGTTGGGCCAGTGGTTCCATAGTGCTCTTCCTGCAAAGACATAAGCAGAGAGTCCGGTATATTTACCACAATAGTCTCTCTCCCAGAGCATCCCAGGAGGCTTTTGCCATTCGCACTGTCCTGCTTCTGGTGAGCTCATTTGTTTCCTTTTATTCTCTCTCCTCCATCTTATCACTTTATATGACTTGCTTTGTCAACCCCAACTTGCAACTAGTGAATGTCAGTGCATTCCTGGCTGCTTGTTTTCCAGCTCTCAGCCCGTTTGTGCTCATCAGCTGTGATACTCAAATCTTCAGAACGTGCCTTGTTATTTGTGGTAAAACAAAAATCTCCAAATAGTCCTTTTACAAATAGCTACCACTCATTCAACACTTTTTAAGCACTCAATATTCGATGACTGAGTTTAACTGTAGACTCATGTAAAATGTATTACTTTTCAATGTGATTTGTGATTTAGTTTAATTTTATATATGCCTTTGTATTTTCTCTTTGCATATTGTCTTTCAATGCAGGCAATATGTTTTCCTCTACCCAAGAAAAAAGGGATCACTTCTGTTGACACTTGGCATTATCCTATATGACAGGGAGCTATTAATAATTCCAGTGGAAGACCTACTTGATACTATTCTTGCCCTACTACATATAATTTGATTTAGCTTTTTAAGGCCTCATCCTTAAAATGGATCAGCTAAGGACCAGCAGGCACTTGAAGAAATATTCTATTCTGAAACAAAGACAAAGACAAACAGATAGGGGAAAATGATGTGGATGAAAAAGGATATTAAAGAAGTAAGCTAAAATTTTACAATTTGTGAGCAATATTGTTGGTGAGATATGAAACTCTATTACATGCATAAGGCAAGGGTAGTATGCTATCAAAAGAATGATAGAAGACCAAAAAGACTACTGGGACCTAGAAACATGACAGAAGAGGTGAAGTATTCAGTAGGGTGATAGAAAGTTAGAATGGAGGAACCTCTAGGAAATTGGACAAAGGGATAAGAACATTCAGTTCAGTTCAGTTCAGTCTCTCAGCCGTGTCCTACTCTTTCCGACCCCATGAATCGCAGCACGCCAGGCCTCCCTGTCCATCACCAACTCCAGGAGTTCACCCAAACTCATGTCCATCGAGTTGGTGATGCCATCCAGCCATCTCATCCTGTCGTCCCCTTCTCTTCCTGCCCTCTGGATGAAGGGATAAGAACATTAGAAACCTTAGAAAAGAAACAGAAATGATATATGCACCCCTATGTTCATCTTAGTATTATGGAAACAACCTATGTGCCTATTAATGGATGAATGGATAAAGATGTGGGAGATTCACAGATATGCAGGAATATTATTGAGCCATAAAAAGGTGAAATCCTGCCCTTTGAGACAGCATGGATGGACCTTGAGGGAATTATGCCAAGTGAAATAAATCAGACAGAGAAAGACAAATAACATATGGCTTCATGTATATTGTGGGATATTAAAAAAAGCATCAAAAAACAAAATAAATGAACAAGCCAAGTCAAACTAAATGTGTAGACATAGAGAGCAGAGTGGTGGTTGCCAGAGGGGAAGGAGTAGGTTGGTGGGTGGGAAAGGTGAAGTGGTTAAAATGGGTGTCTGGCTCGACCACGCTGACTCCATTTTGTCAGCTCATTCTCAGACTCACAGTCCTACCCTCTTCCCCTTCTGAGTGACTGAACTTTAGCCTCCTCACAAGGAATGCACCCAAGCCAGATAAGTTCTCTATCAATTTTTACCCTTTCCTTCATCTAATAGGCAAATAGATGAATGCTTTGCTGGTGCCAATGGTCAGTGGTCATGAGACCCATCAAAGAGAGGAAAAAAATCCCCCATTCCTGTCAGTGTGGGTGTCCTTTTTACTTGGTAGTCAAATTCTATTTTTAGCTTTGACTCCTTTAAATTACCCCACACCCTTTTTGATGACATGGAGTGCAGCTGTGAATGCTTCTGGATCATCCATCCACCAGATCTTTCCTGCCTGTATGTAAGTTAACCACAATGAACTTTATGTAAAATTGCACTTTATGTAGTGGCCTGCTTAATATTCCAATCTCAAAGTTTCTTCTCAGTTCAGAGACTTTTACTCAATATCTTCACTTCCCCACAGGCGGTCAACTGTACAGTCATGGATGGAAGCTAAAATTTTGGTGGTAAGGAGGCCTAAGTGCATACAGAAACAGAAATATAATGTTATACACATGAAACATAATGTTATAAACCAATGTTCAGATCAGATCAGTCGCTCAGTCGTGTCCGACTCTTTGCGACCCCATGAACTGCAGCACGCCAGGCCTCCCTGTCCATCACCAGCTCCCGGAGGTCACCCAGACTCACAAATGTTACCTGGGTTTAAAAAAAAAAAAAGAAAAAAATAATGGCCCCAAACTTCCCAAATCCAGGAAAATAAACGACATCAAGATTCAAAAAGCCATAGAGACTCAAAATAGGATGAATCCAAAGTAATCCACAGTGAGATCATGGTAACCTGAAAGAATATGCATAAAGAAGATACACAAAAGAAAATGAGAAAGACAGCAGACCACATCACTACACACACACACAAATCAATGAAACAGAAAGGAAGACAGCAAGAAGGGAAAAGTGACAAAAAAGCTGTGAGACAAACAGGAAACAGCAAAATGACAATAGTAAGTCCTTCCCTGTTAATTATTACTTTAGATAACAATGGATTAAACCTCCCTCTCAAAAGACAAGAGTTGTTGAAAGAATAAACAAATAAGATCCAACTATGTTTTATCTACAAGAGATTCAATTTAAATTTAGACACACAGAAGCTGAAAGTGAAAGCATGGGAAAAGACCATGCAAATTAAAAATGAAAGCATGGGTGTTGTTTACTCACTAAGTTGTGTCCAACTCTTTACAACCTCATGGACTCTAGCCTGCCAGGTTCCTGTGTCCATGAGATTTCTCAGGCAAGAACACTGGAGTGAGTTGCCATCTCCTTCTCCAGAGGATCTTCCTGACCCAGGGATCGAACCCACGTCTTCTGCATTGGCAGGTGCATTCTTTATGGCTGAGCCACCAGGGAAGACCCAAAGCATGGGTGGCAATACTTTAATTACCTAAAATAGATTTTGTCCAAAATTCAAGTAGGGTATAAAAATATCAAGTGAAAACACCTGGACATCTATTGCCTTGTTATAATGATTCTTAGTAGCTCTCAGTCTCTTCTGACACATATACATGTAAACAAGAGGTGTAGGAGGTGTATGTATGTATTTTACATTTTAAAAAATTTCATTAAATTATTTTTTTTATTTCTGGCTGTGCTTGGTCTTTGTTGCTTTGCATGGGCTTTCTCTAGTTGTGGAGAGGAGGGGCTTCTCTCCGGATGTGGTGCACTGGCTTCTCATTGTGGTGGCTTCTCCTGTTGTGGTGCACAGGCTCTAGGGCACTCAGGCACAGTAGCTGTGGTGCACAGGCTTAGTTGCTCCACAGCATGTGGATTGTTCTTGGACCAAGTATCAAACCCATGTACCCTGCATTGGCAAGCAGATTCTTATCCACTACACCACCAGGGAAGTCCTGCATTTGACATTTTTAACAGGCATAGAATATTGTTAAAAATCTGGCATACATAACTTTGCCCTTGTTCATACACTCATACATATACCAACACTGCTGCTGCTAAGTGGCTTCAGTCATGTCCAACTCTGTGCGACCCCATAGACGGCAGCCCACCAGGCTCCCCCATCCCTGGGATTCTCCAGGCAAGAACACTGGAGTGGATTGCCATTTCCTTCTCCAATGCATGAAAGTGAAAAGTGAAAGTGAAGTCGCTCTGTCGTGCCCAACTCTTAGCAACCCCATGGACTGCAGACTACCAGGCTCCTCCATCCATGGGATTTTCCAGGCAAGTGTACTGGAGTGGATTGCCATTGCCTTCTCCATATAAACACAGTTGCCTTCAATTTCTATATCAAAAAGTTTAAAATTTCAGCACAGATAAATTCTTTATAACTAATGAATATATTTTAAAAGTATATAATTGTGTAAGTACAACCCAAGAAATAGAAAACACAAAGTAACTTTAAATCCTTTTATCAACTTATCTCTTCATCTTCCTGTCTTCCTGTAGTTTCCACATTCCTGAATTTATCATGTTTGTTTTTTATTATGTACCACTTATGCACAAAATATCACTTGTTTTGTCTCTTTTTAAAGTTTTATGAATGAAATTATATTGTATATATATAACTCTTTGCTCATCATATTTGTTAAATTCAGTAATTTTCACTGCTGTGCACTGTCCTGCTGTATAGGTACTCCACAACTAATTATCCATTCCTCTTCTGATGGGCATGTTTCATTTCTGGATTTGTCATTGCAGTGAAATGAAAACAGTGAAAGCAATGTAGTGAAATCAATGCTGCTGATTTTGATGACAGTGAAAATTTTGATGAAACCAATCCAGTTCAGTTCAGTCGCTCAGTAGTGTTCGAGTCTTTGTGACCCTATGAATTGCAGCACGCCAGGCCTCCTTGTCCACCACCAACTCCCAGAGTTCACTCAGACTCATGTCCATCGAGTCGGTGATGCCATCCAGCCATCTCTTCCTTTGTCGTCCCCTTCTCCTCCTGCCCCCAATCCCTCCCAGCATCAGTCTTTTCCAATGAGTCAACTCTTCGCATGAGGTGGCCAAAGTATTGGAGTTTCAGCTTTAGCATCAGTCCTTCCAGTGAACACCCAGGAAACCAATTAGGGTGAAGCAAAAGAGAGACTTTTGGAAGAGAAACACACCAACCAACAAAAAAAGGTCAAAAAAGAAAATCCTTTTTTTTTTTTTTAAGGAATGCTTAGACTTTTATTCTGAAATTGCAATAAGAGAGAAATTTTATCTTCTCCCCTAATACTATACCCATTAACTGTTCATCTATTTTTATCTACCATTTCAGATAAGAAAAAAAAGTCTGACAGAAGAAACTGTATATATTTTGGTTCAGCATTGCAACTGGCATAGGTCCTGCCTAAGAAATGAAACTTGATTTTGTATATTTAGAATATTTTAAAATGCAATGATCATTTTTGGAAATAAAACAAGTAGTGTTCTGACTGACTAATTACATTGTCTCAGACAGATTCCATCCCTTATCTGACCCATAAGCTAGGACATCTGATTCCCTAATTCTGGGCTCTGCTGAAATCTACCTGCCCCTACCAGTGGGAATTTATTTCTTTAGTCCAGGGTTTTCAAAATCATTTGCTCAAGTTTCCTTAACATCATAAGAGAGTGGAAGCCTACCTCAGCCATTCCATGACTGGCTGTTAATTTGATTTCTTTTTTATTTTTCAAGGTTATGCTGATTTGCATTCTTTCCCATAAAACATCTTTGATTCATTATAAAATATCCAAATCTTTTGGCAGATAAATTTCAAGTCTTTTTCTGCATATTAAATTTGATTCTCCAACAAGATGAAATGACACTATTCTATTTTCGAGGTAATGAAACTGGATTATTGTCCTGCTCAGTCACATCATTCACTATCAAAACACACAGTCACGATTTCCCAGGCACATATAGTGGTTGGTAGATAATCAAACTAAAAAACTAACATGCCAAGTTAGATAACATTGTACTGTTTTTCAATTCCAGCTGGACAGTGTCCCATTTTCACAATCACCATGGCACCATGGTGTACACACAAAAGAAAAACCTATCAGAAAAAAATCTCACAAATACTGTCATGTTCAGTTACTGACATTAATAGAAATACACAAAGACACAGACCTCAAGTCTCTGTTCTTCTCATAGGTCCCCATGGTCACATCCATTCATGACCATTTCTTGTTGCTTCCCAACAGTGGCATATAATCTTTAATACAAACTGCCTTGAAAGTGAAAGTTGCTCAGTTGTGTCCAACTCTTTGCAACCCCATGAAGTATACAGTCCATGGAATTCTCCAGGCAAGAATACTGGAGTGGGTAGCCATTCCCTTCTCCAGGGGATCTTCCCAACCCAGGGATCGAACCCAGGTCTCCCGCATTGCAGGGAGATTCTTTACCAGCTGAGCCACCAGGGAAGCCTAGGAAACAGAGATTCACATTTGCAGAAACTATCCCATCAATATAAACAACTCTACAGTGTTCCAGACATCGAATTGCATCCGCAAGCTCACCTAAGGCAATACACACTCATCTTTTCAACTGCCAGACCCTGCTCCAGTCTCTCATACCCAGGCAAGCTCGTCATGGCCCAGCTCAGGGTCATTTCCATGACTTTTACCCCAGATGCTTCAGCTCACTGAGGCCTAAGCCGGCAACTGAGAGAATCAATTCCTAGGTGGGTTGACAAGAAGTCCAAGGTCCCAGAGGAGGAGATAAGGGTCTGGAGTTCTCAAGGAGGAGAAAAGGACAAACATTTTGTTCTTTAAGCCCAGAGCTGATGATTGCACAACAAAACAACTCATCTTGCTCAAGGATATGTTCTCCCTTAAACTCTGTGCCAATGATAATATAACAACAATGTATCCTGCTTGTGGACATATTTCTCCTTCTTGAGAACCTTCTGACTAATCCTGTCATCTTAAAATATATATTATATCTCTGTTCATTTCCAAGACAAACCATTCAATATCAGTAATCCAAGTCTATGCCCTGACCAGTAATGCTGAAGAAGCTGAAGTTGAATGGTTCTATGAAGACCTACAAGATCTTCTAGAACTAACACCCAAAAAGATGCCCTTTTCATTACAGGGGACTGGAATGCAAAAGTAGGAAGTCAAGAAACACCTGGAGTAACAGGCAAATTTGGTCTTCAAGTACAGAAGGAAGCAGGGTAAAGGCTAATAGAGTTTTTCCAAGAGAATGCTGGTCATAGCAAACACCCTCTTCCAACAACACAAGAGAAGACTCTACACATGGACATCACCAGATGGTCAACACCGAAATCAGACTGCTTATATTCTTTGCAGCCAAAGATGGAGAAGCTCTATACAGTTAGCAAAAACAAGACTGGGAGCTGACTGTGGCTCAAATCATGAACTTCTTATTGCCAAATTCAGACTTAAATTGAAGAAAGTAGGGAAAACCACTAGGCCATTCAGGCATGACCTAAATCAAATCCTTTATTATTATATAGTGGAAGTGACAAATAGATTCAAGGGATTCAATCTGATAGACAGAGTGCCTGGAGAACTATGGATGGAGGTTTGTGACATTGTACAGGAGGCAGAGATTAAGACAATCCCCAAGCAAAAGAAATGCAAACAGGCAAAATGGTTGTTTGAGGAGGCCTTACAAATAGCTGTGAAAAGAAGAGAAGTGAAAGGCAAAGGAGAAAATGAAAGATATACCCATTTGAATGCAGAGTTCCAAAGAATAGTAAGAAGAGATAAGAAAGCCTTCCTCAGTGATCAATGCAAAGAAATAGAGGAACACAATAGCATGGGAAGATTAGAGAAGTCTTCAAGAAAATTAGAAATGCCAATGGAACATATTATGCAAAGAAGGGCACAACAAAGGACAGAAATGGTAGGGACCTAACAGAAGCAGAAGATATTAAGACGAGGTGGCAAGAATACACAGAAGAACTATACAAAAAAGATCTTCATGACCCAGATAATCACAATGGTGTGATCACTCACCTAGAGCCATACATTCTGGAATGCGAAGTCAAGTGAGCCTTAGGAGGGCTGATGGAGGTGATGGAATTCCAGTTGAGCTATTTCAAATCCTAAAAGATGATGCTGTGAAAGTGCTGCACTCAATATGCCAGCAAATTTGGAAAACTCAGCAGTGGCCACAGGACTGGAAAAGGTCAGTTTTCATTCCAATCCCAAAGAAAGGCAAGCCAAAGAATGCTCAAACTACCACATGAGTGCACTCATCTCACACGCTAGTAAAATAATGCTCAAAATTCTCCAAGCCAGGCTTCAACAGTACATGAACCATAAATTTTCAGATGTTCAAGCTGGTTTTAGAAAAGGCAGAGGAACCAGAGATCAAATTGCAAACGTCCATTGGATCATCGAAAAAGCTAGACAGTTCCAGAAAAACATCTATTTCTGCTTTATTGACTATGTTAAAACCCTTGACTGTGTGGGTCACAACAAACTGTGGAAAATTCTTAAAGAGATGGGAATACCAGACCACTTGACCTGCCTCTTGAGAAATCTGTATGCAGGTCAGGAAGCAACAGTTAGAACTGGACATGGAATAACAGACTGGTTCCACATTGGTAAAGGAGTGTGTCAAGGCTGTATATTGTCACCCTGCTTATTTAACTTATATGTAAAGTACCTCATGAAAAATGCTAGGCTGGATGAAACACAGGCTGGAATCAAGATTGCCAGGAGAAATATCAATAACCTTAGATATGCAGATGACACCACCTTTATGGCAGAAAGCGAAGAAGAATCAAAGAGCCTCTTGATGAAAGTGAAAGAGGAGAGTGAAAAAATTGGCTTCAAGCTCAGCAACATTCAGAAAACTAAGATCATGACATCTGGTCCCATCACTTCATGGGAAATAGATGGGGAAACAGTGGAAACAGTGACAGACTTTATTTTGGGGGGGCTCTAAAATCACTGCAGATGGTGACTGCAGCCATAAAATTAAAAGATGCTTGCTCCTTGGAAGGAAAGTTATGACCAACCTAGATAGCATATTGAAAAACAGAGACATTACTTTGCCAACAAAGGTCCATTTAGTCAAGGCTATGGTGTTTCCAATAGTCATGTATGGATGTGAGAATTGGACTATATAGAAAGCTGAGTGCCAAAGAATGGATGCTTTTGAACTGTGTTGTTGGAGAAGACTCTTGAGAGTCTGTTGGACTGCAAGGAGATCCAATCAGTCTATCCTAAAGGAAATCAGTCCTGAATATTCATTGGAAGGACTGATGTTGAAGCTGAAACTCCAACACTTTGGCCACCTGATGCAAAGAACTGACTCATTTGAAAAGACCCCGATGCTGGGAAAGATTGAAAGCAGGAGGAGAAGGGGACGACAGAGGATAAGATGGTTGGGTGGCATCACCAACTCAATGGACATGAGTTTGAGTAACCTCCAGGAGTCGGTGATGGACAGGAAAGCCTGGTGTTCTGCAGTCTGTGGGGTTGCAATAAGTCAGACACGACTGAGCAACTGAACTGAACTGAACTAATCCTGTCATCTTAAAATGTAAATTGTGGGAGTGGGCCTAGTAAGACCTTTACAATCTTGAGACATTCTTTTGATTTATTGTAATGACCAATTTAAAAAGTATATAGCTCCCTTGCTAAGACTAGCGAGGGGGGACTCTCCATCCACTTTCTGATGTCTATGTCAGAAGCTTTCTCTGTCCCTTTTCATACTGCAATAAAACTCTGCTACACAAAAGCTCTTGAATGATCAAGCCTGGTCTCTGGTCCTGAAACTAAATCTTTTTCGGAGATCACAAATCCGACATCGTTCAAGGTAAGCTATCATAACCCCTATCTCCACCTGCCCTGGACTTGAGAATGCCTTCCTCGACCTTCGTTGACAACTTCTTAACTCTCCCTCAGCCACGCCAAAGACAACGAAGCCACTAGGTTCGGCCAATACTCTTCTTTCTCCGGCAAAGATCAGAAATTCAGATTGGCTTTAGAAAAGGCGCCCGTGACAGGAGGAGCCAAGTTGCATGCTGGGATGAAGGTCCAGGTTCCCATCTTCCGGGGATTCGCTGGCCCCGGACTACATTTCCCAGAAGTCTTTTGGCACAAATCCTCTCTGTGCGGGGCGAGTTTGCGGAGAGCGCTTCGAAGTGCTGGGCTAAAGTCTCTGAGGACTTTCGGCCTCTTATTTCCCATGAACCTCTGGGCCTAAACTAACCTCAGTCTCTGGGTCTCTTTCCGGTGTCTTCGAGATTTTTGGACTCTGCGCGTTGAGTTGGACGCGTTGGAGGAAGTGGTCAGCCCCCAGTCAGGGTGGGAGGGCTCAGCGGACTTCTCCAAAGCCCTGTCAGAAACGGCAGTGAGGGAGGGAGGCGCTCGAGGTAAGAAGGCCCGGCGGCTGACAGGTTGTGTGGTGTCCGGAGTCTCAAGCCTGGTGTGTGAGCGAGAGTCTGAGAAAAATGGTGTGTGACAGACGGCGTGACAGGGCCAGAGTGTGTCTCCCTAACGGTGTGCGAGATTGGGACTGTGTGACGATGTGCGTGGTCTTGTTAGTACGTGTGGTTTGCTTTGGCGGACGCTCTAGGTTCCCTCTAGACTCTCTTCAGATCAGATCAGATCAGTCGCTCAGTCGTGTCCGACTCTTTGCGACCCCATGAACTGCAGCACGCCAGGCCTCCCTGTCCATCACCAGCTCTCAGAGGTCACTCAGACTCACATCCATCGAGTCAGTGATGCCATCCAGCCATCTCATCCTCTGTCGTCCCCTTGTCCTCCTGCCCTCAATCCCTCCCAGCATCAGAGTCTTCTCCAATGAGTCAGCTCTTCGCATGAGGTGGCCAAAATACTGGAGTTTCAGCTTTAGCATCATTCCTTCCAAAGAAATCCCAGGGTTGATCTCCTTCAGAATGGACTGGTTGGATCTCCTTGCAGTCCAAGGGACTCTCAAGAGTCTTCTCCAACACCACAGTTCAAAAGCATCAATTCTTCGGCGCTCAGCCTTCTTCACAGTCCAGCTCTCACATCCATACATGACCACAGGAAAGACCATAGCCGTGACTAGACGAACCTTTGTTGGCAAAGTGATGTCTCTGCTTTTGAATATGCTATCTAGGTTGGTCATAACTTTCCTTCCAAGGAGTAAGCGTCTTTTAATTTCATGACTGCAGCTGCCTAAGTGACCACAAGAAAAAAAGCCCTGTATTAAGTCCTAGAATGTGTGTTTCCGGCAAGAAGACACAGATCGAGTCTTGAGATGAGGATTTTACAGTTTTACGTCTGGAAGCGTCCTCATCACAGTCTCCTGGGAAGATGTGTACGATTCCTCTTTCCGGGGCCAGCTTCACGTGTCAGCACCACTGCAACCAGACCTCTGTCCCCAAGAATTCCTCTCAGCTGAGTTGCAGCTTCCCCTTTAATTCCTCTAAATTTGTGTGTGGATGATGGCAGATGTGCCCCCGGAGAGTGTTTTGTTTGTTTTTAGTTAGGTCTAGCTGTGTTCCAAGGAATTCTGGTGTCTCACGATTTCTTCTCATCCCTTCTCGCCGCCCCTACCGACCCCTCCACCACCCCCGGTGCTGCTGGGTTTCTGAGACGACCCTGAGAAGTAGGAAAGAACTGTTGGATATTTTTTGTTGTTGCATACTTAGAAATCAAGGTTCAGGTGAATTTGTCTTTCTTTTTTTAATTCATAGTTCCCTTTGTTATCTCTCTCTGCTTCTCTTTTTTAAGTCTTTATTGAATTTGTTACAACGTTGCTCCTGTTATATGTTTTGGTTTTTTTGGCCAGAGGGATCAAGCTCACACTCCTTGGATTGAAAGGCGAAGTCCTAACCACTGGACTGCCAGGGAAGTCCCACCTTTGTTTATAATTATGAGAATTTTTGTTTTCCTTGACGTTAAATATCTCCATTAGTAGTGTCTGTCCTGGGCCTTCTGGTGAATGACCCACCACGCTGATGCAGCCCTCTCCCCAGAGACCCCCTATTGTCCTTCTCCTCAGTCAGTAGCCATCTGTTCATATGGCAAATTGTTCAAATCCTCGGATGCATTGGAAGACATTTTTCAAGGATTATATCCAAATGTTTTAAATTGACCATTCAGTGAAGAATGAGAATGGTGTAGCCACACTGGTTAAGTATCTACTATGTAGGAAATATTGTTGTGTTTATGTGTGTAGATTTCCCTGCTCTGACTTTGAAGGGAAAAAATAATTTGTGTTCATTCACAGGAGAATCTTGACAGTGAAAGTGTCTCACTGTGCTACAGCTACAAGATGTTGAGGAGCTAGTAGGTGTCATTTGTTTCAGACCCACTGATTTTCAGTGTTGGGCCTCTTGGTTCAGTTTTCTTCGTGACTGAACTCCCTATCACTCAATTTTTTACATTTGGAAATATCTTTATTTTTCTAATTGGGCTTCCGGGGTAGCTCAGCTGGTAAAAATTCACCTGCAGTTTGACTCCTGGGTCAGGAAACTTCCTGGAGAAGGGATAGGCTACTCACTCCAGTATTCTTGGGCTTCGCTGGTGGCTCAAGATGGAAAAGAATCTGCCTGCAATGTGGGAGACCTAGGTTCAATCCCTGGGTTGGGAAGATCCCCTGGAGAATGGAATAGCTACCCACTCCAGTATCTGTGCCTGAAGAATTCCACGGACAGAGGAGCCTGGCAGACTACAGTCCATGGGGTCGCAAAGAATTGGACACGACTGAGCAACTTTCACTTTTATTTTTCTGATTTCAGAGTTAACACAAGTTTGTTGCAAAACATTCACCAATCTGGGAAATGTATAGAAAAGGAAGTTAAAATTATATCCCATAGAGTTAATCATTCTTATTATTTTGATGTCTTTTTATTCAGTTGTTTAAGTCAGGACAGGCTCACTTAAGCACACCTGGATTAAAGCTTCTTTTTCCTTCTGCAGCTCTGGCTTTTCTGGACTCTGTGCTTCACCAATAGAGGAGCCCTATGGGGCACTAATTAGTTCCTGGGATTCTAGAACCATGACTGACGTAAGTTGGTCTTTCTCCTTGACATGTTGTGATGTTTAGGTCATGTGGATCTTTTCCTGAATTACCCTAAAGCTTTCTACTTAACAGAACCCCCTCCTTGAACCTCCTTCTCAGTTCTTCCTGTTCCAGTAAAGGGTGATGCCAAATAGCCCAGCATCTGCCCTCTGTGCCATTTCCAATCAGCACCATTGTATTCATCAACCACTTAACTCAACATCTCCCCGTGGCTCAGTCTTCCATCAAGAGCAGTGAAGGGATGGAGTCCTCTAAGGGAAATATTTGAGCATCTGTCCAAGAATAACACAAAGAAATATACTGAACAATCAGTTCGCTTTTATTTATATACTAGGAAAACCAACAGTAGGTTGAGTTCATCATCTTTCAAAGGCATGAAGAGGATTCATATAAGAGGAGAAAAGAGGAGAGAATGAAGACTTCAGACCTTTGGAAAGCACCAGTTTTTCTTTTGCAAGCCAAGATGCTGATTAATTCATGTTCTATCTAGAAAAAAAAAAGGATAAAGTTTCCTCAATAGTTTTCCTTTTTCAGGCTAATATGCAGCTATCAAAGAAGCGGGTCAGGGTGCTCTGCCCTTAGCCAGCTGAATGGTCACCCATGGGAAGAGTTTCAATTGTGTATTCTCTGGTAGAACTTTGGTGTTTAACTGGCACAGATCCATATCAGGCTGTCTTAAGTCTTGCCTTTTGTTATTACTTCCATCTTCGTTCAGCCAGGGCTGCCCCATTTCCCTTATTAGGGTTTCTCATTCCCATGACAAGTCTGTGGTGTGATGAGTTAGTGATGAGGGTTCCTTTGGATCACACAGGAAAACTTGGAACTTCTACACAGACCTGAGTTTTCCAGAAAGATAACATAGAATATAGGATTTCTTAGTTTCAGCTTCAGTTTGTATGAGATCACATGTTTTGTAAACTTTCAGGATTAGAGTGGGGAGTAAGTGGTTCTTTTCAGGGATTCCCTTATCAATAAACACCAGTGTCAAAGTCCATTTTGTTATTGACCAGGTTGTGACATCTGTGTCACGTCTGATCTTCTATCTGTATCTTCCAACTCGAGAACAAGGAATGTGTTAAGCAATGGATGGTTGATGGTATCACATAAGAAGAGGATCCAGATTCTTAAATACTGGATGATAACAGACTCCTGGAATTAAGAAAATTTTTAAAAGTTTTGTTCACCCTAAATGTATAATAGTTATTAATCTTGTACATTCATATGATGAACTGAGTTGCATCTAATAAAAATGTTTTATGTATTAAATTTATCACAATAAAAAAATGCTAACCACAGGGAACTATACTCAGTATTTTATAAATACCTATAAGGGAAAAGAATCTGAAATCCGTTTTCAGGGAAAAGCACCTGAAACTGCTGCTGTTGGCTGCTGTCACTTCACTCGTGTCCGACTCTGTGCAACCCCATAGACGGCAGCCCTTCAGGGTCCCCCGTCCCTGGGATTCTCCAGGCAAGAACACTGAAGTGGGTTGCCATTTCCTTCTCCAATGCATGAAAGTGAAAAGTGAAAGTGAAGTCACTCAGTCGTGTCTTGATTCTTGGCGACCCCATGGGCTGCAGCCTACCAGGCTCCTCCATCCATGGGATTTTCCAGGCAAGAGTTCTGGAGTGGGGTGCCATTGCCTTCTCCAATACCTGAAACTAGGACAATATTATAAATCAACTATACTTCAGTAAAAAATTAATATAAGAAGAAAAAGGAAAATGCCTATGATATAATCTAACAGAATGATTCACTTGAGGTTTAATGGTAATCCTTAATTTAATGGAAATCATTTTTCTAAAATAAGAGATTTTATAGTACATTTGGGAAAAGTGGGGTTTTTTTTTCTTATTTTTTTAAAGGGACAAGATGGTGTAGCAATTCCTATATATAAAGAATTTATGAAGTGGGCACATAGCAGGTTGTATGTGTGTATACACACCCATAAACATCCCTGTCCCTTCCCCCAACACAATTTTTATTTAATAGAGGAGAAACTAGGATTATTTTATGCATATCAGACAGATCTGGGCAGCTGAGTTATCTCACAGTATACAGGAAGTTCTTTCTGTGATAACAGGTTTCTTCTTGAACCTGTAGACACTCTGCTTTAATCATACTAATTTCCTTACTTTTTCCTACCCATCTGTTTCACAGGCTTTCAGCTGACTTGGTTGCTATATTTTTATCTTCTTATAGGTTATCCTTCATACTCCTCTCTTTTTTCCTCTTGGAAATACTTTTTAATTTCTTTAATTTCACAAGTAATGAGTGGGTTTTTGGTTTTAGGGTGTGGTGACATTCAGGGATGTGGCCATTGACTTCTCTCAGGAGGAGTGGGAATTTCTGGACCCTGCTCAGAGGGACTTGTATGTGGATGTGATGTTGGAGAACTACAGCAACTTGGTCTCACTGGGTAAGGTCATATGCCTGAAATAGTTTACTTTTCTATCTGCAACATCAGCTTTCTCCACTGGGAATTACAGGGCTCTCTTTGAAGAAATCAGGTGAATTTCTCCTTCATGTTCTCAAAATAATGTTTTGGTATTCATTGGCTTAGAAATGGGTTCACTGAGCACCTTGATCATCCCATCCCTCAGGGAGCGTCAACCCTCCTCTGGCCTTTTCTACAATGGCATCTCTTCAATGACCAAGGAGCTGGATTTGTATTATGGGGCATATGTTTATTTCATAACTACTGTCAGAGAAACCACATTTCATACTGTGTTTAACGTCAGCATTTCTACAGGTGATCTCTGTCCTTGCTAGTCATAGTGTGGTTCTTTTATGTGAGGGACCATAGAAAGGCCAGAATAGAGTTAGTGAAAGAGAGAGAGTACCCAGAAGTGAGTGAGGGAGACAGAAAGAGCCCAGGTGACAGGCTGTGGTGTCGGTTTCGGGGAATAATGTGGATTGTTCTCTCAGTGATTAGAAGCCATGATTTGGTTTACATGGGGTTTTAACTTTTTTATTTTTAAGTGTTACACAAACACCTATCATCAACTTCTTCCAGGGTTTGTTAGAAATTGCAGCTTGTCTGGTCCTACTCCAGCATCTGTATTTACTTATGGTCCCTGGTGATTTTTATTCACCTTAAAGAATTGCTCCCCTTTGTTATATTCTGACCCACATATGGGAAGTACAGCTAGAAACAAAATCCTGATACACTGGCTTTCAGAAGAACCTCTCTACTTTAATAGAGTGGTGGATTGAATGAACAGAAATTCATTACATGCTAAGTGAACATGTTCCTTTACTTCCAACATATTTGAAGTTGAAAATTACAATCTGAACTTTGCACTTGACAAAGTTAAATCCTACACTGAGTTAAATCCTAGAAATGTCTCACAAAACTTGTTTTCACCTTAGCAAAATAACAACAGTAACAATAATAACATTAATAGTTAACATTATGCTTACTAAAAACCAGGCCCTGCACTAAGCAGAGCAAATACATGAATGTTTTTAACTTTTACAACATCCCCATGAGGTAGGTACTATTTTTTAGCCCTTTTTATAGATGAGATTACTGAGGCACATACACAGTTTAAATGACCTCCCAAGGTCACACAGCTGGTGGGGACACAGTGGCAACAGTTGAACCTAAGAAGTCTGGCTCTAGAATCTGTGTTTTAAAATCACCGTTATGTGTTCTGTTTGCTCAAAAGAGGTAGAACCTGAATGATCCTAAAACAAGGTCATTTTTCTACTTTATATGATCTCATTCCCACTGTTTGGCTCTTCTCTGGAGTCTGTCAATATTATTTTCACCTTTATTGCAAATTTAAGCAAATGTTTTGCACTTATAATTAAAAAAACAAAAAACAAATCTCTGCACCATTTGAGATTTCTTTTCCTGCAAGCAGACACTCCATTTCTAAGCCAGATATAGCAGCATTATTGGAGCAAGGAGAAGAGCCCTGGATAATTGCTGGGGGTGTGAGGAGGTGCAAGAAGTTAGTTCCCAGGAAGGCAAAGGCAGGAGGGAGCCATCAGCCCAGGGAACAACCTCACAGGTCACACAGGAGGAGAAAGGGAACAGCTGGGATGGTGTTTGGAAGTTCCTTATGAAGGACCAAGGCCTGTGGAGTGAAGGCCTGACACCTGGGAGAAGATAGAGATCTCAGTTTGAGCTACCAGAGGAACTTCATCGTGATCTCATTTCTGAGACTCCTTGTTTCTCTTCTTCTATTTCCCTCCCATTTCAGTGAGGAATTCTTTTTTGTTCTCATTGGAACTATTTTACTTATATGTTGGATATAGCTATTTTCCAGCTGTTTTGCATTTGTGTATGTGAGTGAATATACACACTCGTTCATCAATTCACCACATATTTGGAGTTCCTATCCTAGCCAGGCTGTGTACTGGGCACTATTAATACCATCAGGAACAAGATTGATAACTTGCTCATTCTTGTGTACTTTGTGTCTTCGGGGAGAAACATAAATAAGTAAATAAATAGATAAATAGTATCATGTAATAAAACATGTTCCTGAGAGGCAGGCAGCATAAGAGAACAGAAAATGATGGGAACTCATACAGCTAATTCAGATAAGGGGGTTAGGGAAAGCTTTTTTGAATAGAAATGTGAGGTCTAGGATCAGGTTATATGAATACCTGTGAACTGAAGGGCAAAGGGCCTGAAGGTGGTAAGGAACTTTATTGGAAGAACTCTAAGAAGGGTAGAGTTAGTAAAGGAATGTGTACTGGTCCTGGAGATAAGCATGGGTTAGATAATATACAGTTGTGTTGTTGTTTTCATAGGAATTTGGATTGTTTAGTTTCAGTCTGAAACCATTCATCTTTTCTTGATTTACATTCCTTATTTCTTGAATAAAAGTTTATAATATTATGTTTCAAGTATATAGCAAAGTGATTCTGTTATACATATATATATATATATTCCAGATTGTATTCCATTATAGGTTATTACAAGATATTGACTATAGTTCCCTGTGCTATACAGTAAATGCTTATTGTTTTTCTATTCTGCGTATAGTAGTTTTGTTAATCCCATACTCGTAATTTCTCCCTCCCTTGACTTACCCCTTTGGTAACCATAAGTTTCTTTTCTATGTCTCTAAGTCTGTTTCTGTTTTATATATAGATTCATTTGTATTATTTCTTAGATTCTACATATAAGTGATGTCATATAATATTTGTCTTCCTCTGTTTGACTTACTTCACTTAGTATGATATTCTCTAGCACCATCCATGTTGCTGCAAATGGCAATATTTCATTCCTTTTTATGGCTAAGTAATATTCCATTGTGTGTATATATATCATATTCTCTTAAACCAGTTGTCTGTTGATGGGCATTTGGGTTGTTTCCATGTCTTGGCTATTATAAATAATGCTGCTATGAACATGGGGTGTATGTATCTTTTTGAATTAGAGTTTTTGTCTTTTCAAGATATATGCCCAGGAGTGGGATTACTGAATAATAATAATTGCTCTATTTTTATTTTTTTAAGGAACCTCTGTTTTTGTTCTCCATAGTGACTGTACCATTTTACATTCCCACCAACAGTGTATGAGGGTTCCCTTTTCTCCACAGTCTCCAGCATTTATTACTTATAGACTTTTATGGTGGCTATTCTGACTGGTATGAAGGGGTGCCTCAGTGCAGTTTTGTTGTGCATTTCTGTAGTAATTAGTGATGTAGAGCATTTTTTTATGTGCCTGTTGGCTATCTGTATGTGTTCTTTGGAGAAATGTCTATTTAGGTCTTGTGCCCATTTTTTGATTGGGTTGTTTGTCTTTATTGATATTGAGTTGTATGAGTTGTTTGTATATTTTGGAAATTAACCCCTTTAATGAGACTTTTATGAGGAGGAACTTTGAGGCTATTAAATGTATTCCTCTTCAAACTTTCAGTTTATTCATATGTTGGATTTCTAGTCAGTAGGTTGTAATTTGTTCTTCCCATTATTTATTTTGAAGCTCAAAATATATGAGCTGGTCCCAGAGGTGATCCATGGGAACCCTCTAAATAGTAGCTTCTGTGTCCTTTGGCATGTCTCCATCACACTTAGAGCACCTCCTTATTTTCTGACATAACTCCATGTTCCAGCCCTAAAGTCAGCCTTTTCTTCAAGGTGCCCTGGTTCTTTTTAGTTGAGTATGGTATTCAGAAGCCAGAATCTGAGTGCTAGATTTGCTCATTGCTGCTGGGGAATGGCTGTCCCTAGGCCCTCTCAGTGAACAGAGTAGGGAGAGAATATGTTTATATGCACACATGCATATATGTACACACATTTACATCTATCCCATGAGTTCACACAGATGTCTCCAGTTCCTTTTCAACACTACAGGTTTCATTTCAGCTTATTCACCTTCCATATTTCTAACTCCCTTTTCTGACAATGAAAAACATGGGTTCCATTATTCTTAATCTATTTATAGTTGACCCTTGAACAACATGGGTTTGAACCATGCAGGTCCACTTATATGCAGATTTTTGTCAAGAAATATACAGTAGACTCTCCGTTTCCACAGGTTCTACATCCATGGAAAAGGAGAGCCAACTATGGGACTTTGCATCCTTGGGTACCTGAGGTGGGTACTGGAACCAATCCCCCAAGATACCACCAAGGGATGATTGTATTTATTTTATCAAACTCTCTGTGACTAACCAGTCTTCTGTTACCACTGCCACCACCACCTTGATCATGTGATTGCTTTTCTTATCCCAGTTGGACTGTGACAACCCATGCCAAGTTACTCAGCATATGAACACTTGTCCTTACCTTGCTTGCATTCTGACTCCTGACATGAGAAAACCCTTTTACACTGTGACCGTCCTCATGCTGGCTGACCTTCAGATCCTGCTCTGGGCCTCATTTTATTAAAAACTGATCCTTGAGGATGCATTTTGAAAATATTCTGTGTGATGAGATGGAAAGTCTTCATTAAGCTCTTCTGCTGTATACTGAAGTGTAGTGGTTACCTTGCAGGAAACTGCCTGTGTCATTGTTTGAATTATGAGTTAAACTAGCTGCTTTTTTCATGGAACACCCCCCCCTTTTTTTTTTTTTCCTTGAAAGAATGACTGACAGGCACCCTATGGTTGAAGGCTTGAGTAGTTGGAAAACATTTTCTTCTAAATGAGCATGTCACTTTAAGAACAACTAAGAGTATTTATTGCCAATGATAAAATTTAAACTTTCAGTAAAAATTAGAATTGTGTGAAGCTTATATCCATTATTTTGAGCTTTACAGCTTCCCAGTAAATATTTTTTCTGATGAGGTAGATATATTTTTAACTTATGGTTTTCTTCTATATTATATAATGAAATATGTCAGCATTTCAAATATCTGCAGAATTCAGTGAACCAGTATTTATCAAATGACCAGTGCATGATATTACAGAATTATGCATGGATAAAAGAAAATCATCTAAAGTGCAATGGATTCTGTAACATAATATGAAAAGTTCATGGGTGTGGTTGCATACTCCACCTTGGAACTAACCTTTTAAGAAACCATCACTTCTCATGTTTTACTGTATCAAAGAATAGCATCCACTATTACCTAAACAAGCTCATAGAATATTCTGCTATTTTATAATTATATATCTGTTAGAGGCTGGATTTTCTTCATATACTGTTTTCTTCAGTGCTATTTCTTCAACCAAAATAGCATTGCCACAGTTTGAATGCAAAAGAATCCAGTTGTCTTCTGTTAAGCCAGATATTAAAGAGACTTTCAAAATATTTTAAGAAGTTATTCATTAATTTTTTGTTTTGGAATTTTTTTCTTCCAAATATGGTTAATTTTCATAAAATGTGTTATTTAACATTAATGATTTATCATTTTTAAATAAATTAATAACTTTTAATTTCTCAGTTTTAATTTCTAATATGGTTAATTTCAAAAGATATAACCTACATAAACAAAAGCTCTTTTGGGTCCTCAGTGCTTTTTTTTTTTTTGAACATCTAAAAAGAAGTTAAACCTCTGTTAATTTACTATCACTGTTGAGCCTTAAACAAAAACATTCAAATACCAAGTAATTATAATGGAAGCTCAATTCTTATTTGTTGAACTACTTATTGAGGCTAAGTTGTACATAAGCGCACTCCTTATAGTTTATATTTGGTCATCTCAAAGTAATTGTAATATTAGGTTGGTCAGTTTAAATACTGGCTTCCTTTTGGATATACACACAGTCTTCACATCAAAATGTTATTGTATACAAAACAATAAGAAATTATTAAATAAAATAGCAATAGTCAGTGCAGTTTAGGCCTGTGCCCAATTATTGTTGATTAAAATTGCTTCCCACAATCATTTCCACAGTACTCATCCAACATTTATTAGCTTACCAAGGTATTATACAAACACCAATAGGCAAAAACACTAGATTTGTATACTGTGTATTGCAGATATACTTACACATGCACAAGCAAGGGATTCACCAATATTGAAGAGGATAAGAGTCTACTGAGACCAAAAAGTTTGAGAACTATTGTTCCAGGGTATGGTTCTTACTTTCAATATATGGTCTTTGAGAGACCTCAAAGTAGATGCTTGGGAGTATTCATTGAGGTCTTTCCATTTGAACTGGGTTGACTTCCAGTGTGCAACTTCTAGAATCTCTGATTGTAGTCAATACCCCAGGCACCTTGTGAATGCATGATATTTGGTTAAAGATCCAAGGAAGAACCCCTGCATAGGTTCCTTTGCATGGCTTCTCCTTTGATAAACCTTGAACCACAAATTCCACTCACCTTAGCAGCCCTGAATTCAGATCCTAATATCCTTTGTCTACTGACTTGATTGGTGGAAGGGCACATTTTAGTTTAAGAGACTGTTTACAAAGGAAGATGATGAGGAACTTGTTAAAATGACCTTTGTGGAATCCTCCAGAGAACTGTCAAATCAGAACATGATGATGACAGAAAACAACAAAATTCTGTAAAGCAATTATCCTTTAATAAAAAATAAATTTAAAAAAAAAAGGCAAAAAGAAAAAGGACAATGAGATCACAAGAGCTAAAAAATCACAACTGAATTTGTTGTTGGACAGGAGAGAGGCTTGTACTTAGGAATTTACTAAGTTTCCTGATTCAGTTCACTTATGAGTATTATTTTCAATTTGTCTTTACTTCTAGTATAAAGGACTTTTTTTCTGGTAAAGGGAATAAAATGTTGTGGTTTTCTTTTTTCTTTCAGATTTGGAGTCGACATATGAGACAAAAAATACATTTTCAAAACAGGACATTTTTGAAATAAACTTTTCCCAGTGGAAGATAAAGGAAAGAAGTAAAACCATTGAGCTTGAGGCATCCGTTTTCAAAAATAACTGGAAGTGTAAGAGCAGATTCAAGGGGCTCCAGGGACACCAAGAGAGATTGTTCAGTCAAGTGATAATCAGCTATGAAAAAATGCCCACTTACAAAAAGCATGAATCTTTTATTGCACATCAAAGAACTCCTAATCAAGAAAAACCTTACATTTGTAAGGAATGTGGGAAGGCTTACAGACATGGCTCAAAACTTGTTCAACATGAGAGAATTCATATGGCTAAAAAACATTTTGAATGTAAAGAATGTGGGAAGGACTTTTTAAGTGCCTATCAACTCACTGTGCATCAGAGATTTCATACTGGTGAGAAACCTTATGAATGTAAGGAATGTGGGAAGACCTTTAGTTGGGGATCAAGCCTTGTTAAACATGAGAGAATTCATACTGGTGAGAAACCCTATGAATGTAAAGAATGTGGGAAGGCCTTTAGTCGTGGCTATCACCTTACTCAACATCAGAAAATTCATATTGGTGTGAAATCTTATGAATGTAAAGAATGTGGGAAGGCCTTTTTTTGGGGCTCAAGCCTTGCTAAACATGAGATAATTCATACAGGTGAGAAACCTTATAAATGTAAAGAATGTGGGAAGGCCTTCAGTCGTGGCTATCAACTTACTCAGCATCATAAAATCCATACTGGTAAGAAACCTTATGTATGTAAAATTTGTGGAAGGGGATTTTGTTGGGGCTATCAACTTACTCGACATCAGATATTTCATACTGGCAAGAAACCCTACGAATGTAAGGAATGTGGGAAGACCTTTAATTGTGGCTCTAGTCTGGTTCAACATGAGAGAATCCATACTGGTGAGAAACCCTATGAATGTAAAGAATGTGGAAAGGCCTTTAGTCGTGGCTATCACCTTACTCAACATCAGAAAATCCATACTGGTGAGAAACCTTTTGAATGTAAGGAATGTGGGAAGGCTTTCAGTTGGGGTTCAAGCCTCGTTAAACACGAGAGAGTTCATTCTGGTGAGAAATCTTATGAATGTAAAGAATGTGGAAAAACCTTTGGTAGTGGCTATCAATTTACTCGACATCAGATATTTCATACTGGTGAGAAACCCTGTAAATGTAAGGCATGTGGGAAGGCCTTTAATTGTGGCTCAAGTCTGGTTCAACATGAGAGAATCCATACTGGTGAGAAACCCTATGAATGTAAAGAATGTGGGAAGACCTTTAGTCGTGGCTATCACCTTACTCAACATCAGAAAATCCATACTGGTGAGAAACCTTTTAAATGTAAGGAATGTGGGAAGGCTTTTAGTTGGAGTTCAAGCCTTGGTAAACATGAGAGAGTTCATACTGGTGAGAAGTACTGTGAATGTAGAGACTGTGGGAAGGTCTTCAATAGTGGCTATCAACTTAGTGTTCATCAGAGATTTCATACTGGTGAGAAACCTTATCAATGTAAGGAATTTGGGAAGACCTTTACTTGTGGCGTAAGCCATGTTCAACATGAAAAAATTAGTAATAATGATAAACCCTACAAATACAAAGAGTATGGGGAAGCCTTTATATGGACAGCCTATTCAAATGGGGCAGTTGATGCTGGTGAAACTTTATGACTGAAGAAATGTGAAAGAATGTGTTGGTGTATGTGTATAGACAACTTACTTAATGTGAGAAGTCTTACTCTTGAGAAACCTTTTGAATGTAGGGAATGTGCAAAACCCTAAACTGTATGGATAACTGATATCAGAAAATTCATATTAGTGAGGAATATTTTGAAAATGAGGACCAGGAAAAGGCCTTTCGACTTCTGTATAATCTTGAACATCTATACTGATGTGAAGCCATTTAAATGTAGAAAATGTGTAAAGATCTTTAATTCATAATACAAAGTCTCATAAGCATTGGAAAAATTATGCTCGTCAGAAACTCTTAAAGGGATATGGGAAGATTTTAAATTTAGTTTGGTTCTTGCATATCAGAGAACTCATACTGCTGGGAAATCCTGTGAATTTAAGGAGTATGGGAAGAGTTGTAATCATGGTAAACATCTTAAAATACATCAGGGAATTCATCCTAATGAGAAGCTATTTGAATTAGAATTGTAGGAAGGCCTTTAGACAAGTGCTACTCCAGCTATTGTCCAGAGACGTTCTGCCAGTCTATAAAATCATTGCCTGTCAATCATGAGATAAATGCAGAAAGTGAGAGTAAATGTTTGGAAACTTTCATAGAAATTTGATATTGCCATAACATTATATTTTATAAAAGTATCAGTCAATGAATGATTGGAAATTAAAAATGAAAAGTTTGTCCTTCCCTCTATAAGTTGAGAGACAACATTCATACTTTAAAACAGGAGACAAGTTACAAAGTAACTTGTAAGATATGTATGATGTATACTTCATCAGACTTTGGTAAATCTGAATAATGAAAAGTCAAAAAAGTTGGCAACATTGTAGAATCATTAATAAGAAAAGATATAATTAGAGATATGGAGTTTTTCTTTTTTTAATTTAAGGCAACACAATCTATTTAAACGTATTTGGGAGTAAACCGGGAGGAGCTAAGATGGCGGACGAGTAAGACGGGGAGAATACTTTCTCCTCCACAAATCCATTAAAAGAACATTTGAATGCTGAATAAACTCGATAAAACAACTTCTGAATGCCGGCAGAGGACATCAGGCACTTAGAAAGACAGCTCATTGTCTTCAAAACGAGAAAACGAGCCCTGCGGTAACTCCTTTTGCGGAGAACTGGCGCGGACACCAGCATTTGCTATTGGCAAGTGGGGGCTGGGCTAGGAGGAGCGGCGAGGCCTGCATTGCTTTGAGAAAGGATTTGGCCTGGCTATCTCGGGCGCTATCTGAGCGAAATAACCAGACTGTCGGTTATCTACTACATCAAAAGCCAGCCCTAACTTAAGACACCACCAGGACTACCTACGGAACAAAGGGCTGCACAGAGTTGGCCGGCTGCAGGCCGTCCCACTCCCGTGACAGGCAGCCAGGGCCAGAGGCGGGCAATTATAGCCCTAGAGGGACACTGTCTAACGGAACTGTGAGTAGGTCTCTGTGCTGACTCACGCTTCTTGGGGCTCTGGATGGTCAACATCTGCCTGAGAAAGTGCACTGTTTGTATACCCAGAAAACTGAGCGGCGGAGAGGCGATAAGTCACAGCACCTGCGCTCGCTGAACATTTCATCACCTGTGCTACTCGGATCTGGGAAGGGCATAAAACGCAGACTCAACCAAGTCTGTGCTTCTGAGGATTATCTGAGTGCCTGAACCTGGCCGGTTTAGATTTGGGTGTTCATCTCCGCCCCCTCTGTAACAAGGCAGAGATCAGATATTGAAAAGACCTGTAAACCGCCTCAATAAAGAGAATTCAACAAACTACCAGAATATAGTAAGGACACTCTAAATTTGGCAATTTTAACAAAATGAAGAGACAAAAGAATACCCAGCAGCTAAAGGAACAGGATAGATCTCCACCAAACCAAACCAAAGAGGAAGCGATAGGGAATCTACCTGATAAAGAATTCCGAATAATGATAGCGAAATTAATTCAAAATCTCGAAATCAAAATAGAATCACAGTTAAAGAGTCTGGAGACAAGGATTGAGAAGATGCAAGAAAGGTTTAACAAGGGCCTAGAAGAAATAAAAAAGAGTCAACACATAATGAATAATGCAATAAATGAGATCCAAAACACCCTGGAGGCAACAAATAGTAGAATAACAGAGGCAGAAGATAGGATTAGTGAACTAGAAGATAGAATCCTAGAAATAAATGAATCAGACGAGAAAAAAGAAAAACGTATCAAAAGAAATGAGGACAATTTCAGAAACCTCCAGGATAACATCAAACACTACAACATTCGAATCATAGGAGTTCCAGAAGAAGAAGATAAAAAGAAAGATCATGAGGAAATACTTGAGGAGATAATAGCTGAAAACTTCCCTAAAATGGAGAAGGAAATAACCACTCAAGTTCAAGAAATCCAGAGAGTCCCTAACAGGATAAACCCAAGGCGAAACACCCCAAGACACATATTAGTCAAATTAACAAAGATTAAATATAAAGAACAAATATTAAAAGCAGCAAGGGAAAAACATCAAATAACTCACAAGGGAATTCCCATAAGGATAACAGCTGATCTTTCAATAGAAACTCTCCAAGCCAGGAGGGAATGGCAAGACGTAATTAAAGTGATGAAGGAAAATAACTTACAGCCTAGATTATTGTATCCAGCAAGGATCTCATTCAAATATGAAGGAGAAATCAAAAGCTTCACAGATAAGCAAAAGTTGAGAGAATTTTGCACCACTAAACCATTTCTCCAACAAAAACTAAAGGACATTCTCTAGAGCAATACAATAATAGTGGGAGACTTTAACACCCCACTCATATAATCTGGCTGTAATAGACAAAGTAAAGAGGAAAACATATTTACTTATGAGCCTCAAAAAATTCAGTTCACTCAGGAGAGTTTAAAAAAAAAAAAAAAAAAGACTTATTTGCTCACTCTGTAGAGGTTTATTGACTATTTTGTGGGTTTGGTACCACTTTGGGTAGTAGGGAGGAAGAGGTGACAAATGTGATCCTGTCCTAAATAATATATTGTGGTAAAGATAGATTTACCAATACAAAATACCAAGATGTGCCTAAAGATGAGGACACCCAAACTGGACTTTTTGTTTTCTGGACTTTTCATTTCGAGAACAAACCTCCTAATATAAGATGAACTCACCATGATTTTTTTAAGTGTTCTTTGTGATTAAAAACAGAAAGCCATTGGTTAAGAAATTACATATACTCCTCCCCACCATCACTCCCCTTCTTTCTTCCCATTTCCCTCCCACCCTCATTGATCCTTTCCTTTGTCCATTTTCCCCTGCAAAAAAAAAAAAAAATAATAATAAACGTATTTGGATCAATAAGCAAAGGAAAAGACTGAAAAAAAATTGCTCCAAGATCTCTTTTTTAGAAACAATAGTTGGAAATTGTCATCTTCTTAGGTATCAATTTCAAGAGGAAAAAAAAAATTTTACTATCTCATCTGGATAACATATATATCTAGGAACAAAACTAAATGGAGATAGCCTCTAAAAAGCAAAAGCTAGATTAATTGAATTTCCATGCATGCCTGTTCAGTTGCTTCAGTCATGTCTGATTCTTTGTGAACTCATGGACTGTAGCCCAACAGGCTGCTCTGTCCATGGAGATTCTCCAGGCAAGAATACTGGAATGGGTTGCCATGCCCTCCTCCAGGGGAACTTCCTGACCCAGGTAAATGCAAAATTTTTAATTAAAATACAAGTAAGCAGAATCCAGATGTAAGATTGCACAATAGAAAATAATTTTTATGGAATATCCAAGCCCCAAATTTTCTGGTTTAAATGGAAATATAGGCTAACTGACAAAAAAAAAGAATCAGTATAAGTTTAATTCATTCTGATAGTTCATTGTAGATTTGTGTGACTTTTAGAGTAGGAAATTACACGCAATGACTTAATTCTAAGAAGAATTTAATATTTGTAAATCAGAATGCATCTCAAAATTGGTGCCTTTTCATTTTCATCTGGGTGGCTGTTATGATTTAGTGCCGACATGAAAGTATATTAGTTATGATGAAATAAAAGGATGTTTATATACTCAGAATTTGACCCTTTAAAAATGACTGATTTCCAAAAAAATCAGTTACATAAGAACTGGACTGACAAATGTCTGTGGTTCATCTTGGTCATTGTTTTAATCTGCACCTCACCTCTATGTCCATTTTTGCAGATAGGCCATCCATGGTATCTCTGTTCAGTCCTTTATGATCTAGTGGTTGACAGCATTCTGCCTAATTGTAATAATCAAATGTAACACAAAGCAGAATACTTTGAGTGTTTTAATGGAATATATCATCACCAGTTAGTATTTTACTCCTCCTGGGTACCATATTTGCATGTTAACTAGACAATATGACGATAGCACCTTATCCTACCATTTCTGAAATTGTAGGTCTCAGAAGTCACCAGTGCTTAATAGTACTTGAGGAACAAAGGAAATTAATTCTCTGATTAAAGAAGTTTATGAAGCAGCATCTTCTAAAATACCCTTTTAAAAAAATAATAAAATACTCTCTTAAGTAACTACCTAAAGTACCTTATCAGCTTATCAAAAGACTAAAGAGTAGTGAAGAAAATTGTTCAACTGTGTTTAAGTTGGCGTATCTCAAACTTCACTATGGAAATACCAATTCTCATGACTTATATAACATCTTGAGGGTGTGAAACTGCATTGGGAGGTGCAACCATAACTAAGACGATAAAGTTGGAAATTTCAGTCACCAAGTCTGATTGTTTAGCTATGACAGGATGACAGTATCGTACTCTCAGATCAGATCAGTCGCTCAGTCGTGTCCGACTCTTCGCGACCCCATGAACCGCAGCATGCCAGGCCTCCCTATCCATCACCAGCTCTCGGAGGTCACCCAGACTCACATCCATCGAGTCAGTGATGCCATCCAGCCATCTCATCCTCTGTCGTCCCCTTCTCCTCCTGCCCTCAATCCCTCCCAGCATCAGAGTCTTCTCCAATGAGTCAACTCTTCGCATGAGGTGGCCAAAATACTGGAGTTTCAGCTTGAGCATCATTCCTTCCAAAGAAATCCCAGGTCTGATCTCCTTCAGAATGGACCGGTTGGATCTCCTTGCAGTCCAAGGGACTCTCAAGAGTCTTCTCCAACACCACAGTTCAAAAGCATCAATTCTTCGGCGCTCAGCCTTCTTCACAGTCCAGCTCTCACATCCATACATGACCACAGGAAAGACCATAGCCTTGACTAGGCGAACCTTTGTTGGCAAAGTGATGTCTCTGCTTTTGAATATGCTATCTAGGTTGGTCATAACCTTCCTTCCAAGGAGTAAGCGTCTTTTAATTTCATGGCTGCAGTCACCATCTGCAGTGATTTTAGAGCCCAGAAAAAGAAAGTCTGACACTGTTTCCACTGTTTCTCCATCTATTTCCCATGAAGTGATGGGACCAGATGCCATGATCTTCGTTTTCTGAATGTTGAGCTTTAAGCCAACCTTTTCACTCTCCACTTTCACTTTCATCAAGAGGCTTTTTAGTTCCTCTTCACTTTCTGCCATAAGGGTGGTGTCATCTGCATATCTGAGGTTATTGATATTTCTCCCAGCAATCTTGATTCCAGCTTGTGTTTCCTCCAGTCCAGCATTTCTCATGATGTACTCTGCATATAAGTTAAATAAACATGGTGACAATATACAGCCTTGACGTACTCCTTTTCCTATTTGGAACCAGTCTGTTGTTCCATGACCAGTTCTAACTGTTGCTTCCTGACCTGCATACAGATTTCTCAAGAGGCAGATCAGGTGGTCTGGTATTCCCATCTCTCTCAGAATGTTCCACAGTTTATTGTGATCTACACAGTCAAAGGCTTTGGCATAGTCAATAAAGCAGAAATAGATGTTTTTCTGGAACTCTCTTGCTTTTTCCATGATCCAGCGGATGTTGGCAATTTGATCTCTGGTTCCTCTGCCTTTTCTAAATCGTACTCTCAGTTGCCTTCTAATGTTTTCTCTTGAGTAAATATCTTTGTTGTGTCTAAGTAGGCATGGCTTCTGAGTTTTATCAAATGCCATTTTATCATCTCTTCCTGCAGTTGTATTTAATTTGTTATACTGTGATAATTATTTATACTGACAGATTCTGACTTCTCCCTGTTTCTAGGTATACTCAGGTTAGCCATTGGGGTGTGTGTGTGTGTGTGTGTGTGTGTGTGTGTTTTTGATGCACTACTTGATTTCACTTACTACTATTTTATTTAGCACTTTTACATCTTGTGAGTGAGACTATATGATGATTTTCTTTTAGAATATATTTTTTGTTTTTGTATTGCGATTACCTCTTCTTTAAAATTGCATGACTGTATTGGATTGTTTTGTTTTGAATTGGAGGTCCTTAATCATTTTTCTGACTCTTTACAACCCCGTGGACTGTAGCCCACCAGGCTCCTCCATCCATGGGATTCTCCAGGCAAGAATACTGGAGTGGATTGCCATTTCCTTCTCCAGGGGATCTTCCCAACCCAGGGATCGAACCCAGGCTTCCCACATTGCGGGCAGACGCTTTAACCTCTGAGCCACCAGGGAAATAACTGCAGATGGTGACTGCAGCCATGAAATTAAAAGATGCTTACTCCTTGGAAGAAAAGCTATGACCAACCTAGATAGCATATTAAAAAGCAGAGATATTACTTTGCCAACAAAGGTCCATCTAGTCAAGGCTATAGTTTTTCCAGTGGTCATGTATGGATGTGAGAGTTAGACTGTGAAGAAAGCTGAGTGCTGAAGAATTGATGCTTTTGAATTGTGGTGTTGGAGAAGACTCTTGAGAGTCCCTTGGACTGCAAGGAGATCCAACCAGTCCATTCTGAAAGAGATCAGCCCTGGGATTTCTTTGGAAGGAATGATGCTGAAGCTGAAACTCCAGTACTTTGGCCACCTCATGCAAAGAGTTGACTCATTGGAGAAGACTCTGATGCTGGGAGGGATTGGGGGCAGGAGGAGAAGGGGATGGCAGAGGATGAGATGGCTGGATGGCATCACTGACTTGATGGGTGTGAGTCTGAGTGAACTCCGGGAGTTGGTGATGGACAGGGAGGCCTGGCATGCTGCGATTCATAGGGTTGCAAAGAGTTGGACACGACTGAGTGACTGAACTGAACTGAACTGAATCATTTTTGTAGTTTAATCTGTTGATTTTCTTGTCTTTGAATTTCCACTTAGGATACAACAATTTCACTGAATATCCAGCACAGTTCCTTTAAGGAATCTTCATAGTACCAGCCAAGATCCACATAAAAAGAGCATTCCAACATAGTCCCTAATTGAAAATCTTCTAGTATGTGTTGTGGAAGATACTGTGTTGGGAAGTCAGAGTGCCTTATCAGATCAGATCAGATCAGATCAGTCGCTCAGTCATGTCCGACTCTTTGCGACCCCATGAACTGCAGCACGCCAGGCCTCCCTATCCATCACCAGCTCTCGGAGGTCACTCAGACTCACATTCATCGAGTCAGTGATGCCATCACTGGAGTGGGGTGCCATCACCTTCTCCAGTATTCTCTGAAAGTCATGGCTAATAGGCCTGTTATAATTAGCCATGACTTTCAGAGAATACTGGAGAAGGTGATGGCACCCCACTCCAGTACTCTTGCCTGGAAAATCCCATGGATGGAGGAGCCTGGTAGGCTGCAGTCCATGGGGTCGTGAAGAGTCGGACAGGACTGAGCAACTTCACTTTCACTTTCAGAGTATACACATTTCTTTCGGTGTATACTGGGAGGTAGAATTGCTTGAATTTGTTTATGGGTATGCCCATGTTCAGCTTTAATAAGTTTAGTTCTCCTACATATTAATAGATTTCCAAACAAATATACTAGCTGGCACTCCCAACAGCAGTGTGTGTTCATATTCTTGACAATATGTGGCATCATCAGTTTAAAAATATATGTACATATTTTGCTACTGCGGTAAGTATACAGTGGTACCTGATTGTAATGATTGTGGTTCACATTTCCAGTTTTCTGATTGTCTGTTGGCTATTTGAATTTTTCAGTATCTCTTTGCTCCTTGCTCATACATCATTGGATGCATTAGGTGTGTACAGTTTCACAAAGTATCTGTACAATTTCTAGGACAGGATTTAACACATAGGCCATCATCTATGCATTTATCCTCCACTAGATAGGGAGCTGGTTGATGGCTATGATGGAATCAGCTTTGTCTTTGCATCTCCAGCTCCCAGTGTGATCCATGAGTTTTAGTTGTTTAACACAGTTAGGATACACTGTGATCAGAAATTAAAAGAACCAAAATGACTGAAGCAATGAGGAAGTATATTGAGTCATATAATATGATCCATTCTGGGCTGGTTGCCCTTTGTGCCTAACATGAGAGATACTGTGATCTCCACCACCATCACATCACTTCTCTCCTATATTGAGTTTCTAGTTCTCTGCTCACTCCCCAGGTGGAAAACCTCCAGTTGCTTTCTTAGAAGGGGGTGATTTTAAAATAACTCACGTGGTTAAAGTTTATTCTCCCCTTCTGTTTCTGATGTCTCATTTTGGCCAGCAGATTCTTGGGCATGTTCTTTTCACGGTCCATGGCAGAAGCACAAAATGCTGAGCCAAAGCATCTTTAAAGTCTATACACCAATCCTGATCAGCTTACATTCTGTTGATTAGACAAGTCAAATGGACAAGCCCAACATTAACAGAGGCAGGGTGAGCCATGCCAAGGGCAGATGGTAAAGGAAGAATTGTGGGAAGACAGTATAAGCTACCAGGCTCATAACAACATAGGTCAGTCAGTTCAGTCGCTCAGTTGTGTCTGACTCTGTGACCCCATGAATCACAGCACGCCAGGCCTCCCTGTCCATCACCAATTCCCAGAGTTCACCCAAACTCACATTCGTTGAGTCAGTGATGCCATCCAGCCATCTCATCCTCTATCGTCCCCTTCTCCTCCTGCCCCCAATCCTTCCCAGCATCAGGGTCTTTTCCAATGAGTCAACTCTTCGCATGAGGTGGTCAAAGTATTGGAGCTTCAGCCTCAGCATCAGTCCTTCCAATGAACACCCAGGACTGATCTCCTTTAGGATGGACTGATTGGATCTCCTTGCAGTCCCAGGGACTCTGAAGAGTCTTCTCCAACACCACAGTTCAAAAGCATCAATTCTTCAGCGCTCAGCTTTCTTCACAGTCCAATTCTCACATCCATACATGACCACTGGAAAAACCATAGCCTTGACTAGACAGACCTTTGTTGGCAAAATAATATCTCTGCTTCTTAATATGCTGTCTAGGTTGGTCATAACTTTCCTTCTAAGGAGGAAGCGTCTTTTAATTTCATGGCTGCAGTCACCATCTGCAGTGATTTTGGAGCCCCCCAAAATAAAGTCTGACACTGTTTCCCCATCTATTTCCCATGAAGTGATGGCACCGGATGCCTTGATCTTTGTTTTCTGAATGTTGAGCTTTAAGCCAACTTTTTCCTCTCCTCTTTCACTTTCATCAAGAGGCTTTTTAGTTCCTCTTCACTTTCTACCATAAGGGTGGTGTTATCTGCATATCTAAGGTTATTGATATTTATCCTGGCAATCTTGATTCCAGCTTGTGCTTCTTCCAGCCAGCGTTTCTCATGATGTACTCTGCATATAAGTTAAATAAGCAATAACATAGGTGGCTTCCCTATATTGCCTTATGGGGGTAGCTGAGCAATAGTTAATCATTTCAAAGATAATATATCTCCATGATGTCAGCCAATAGAAAAATATAAACCTTTCCTATAACCATGCTCATAGTTGCCATATGAATTTATAAATTTACATCTATTTCTTTTAAAAATAGTAAATTATCATGTATTAATATAGTTTAAATTGAGTCTTCCTTGGCTCAGTGGTAAAGAATCTGCCTGCCAATGCAAGAGACGCAGTTTCAGTCCCTGGGTTGGGAAGGCCCCCTGGAGAAGGGAATGGCTACCCACTCCAGTATTCTTGCCTGGGAAATCCCATGGACAGAGGAGCATGGCAGGCTATAGCCCATGGGGTTGCAAAGGAGTTAGACACAACTTAGTGATTAAACAAGTTGAGTCTTATGATGACTTGTGGCAGAACGATTGTCACTAATATGTCTGCTTATGAATGAGTTCATTCATTCAGTCACATCCAACTCTTTGTGACCCCATGGGCTGCAATACTGTCCATGAATAGTTATGAATAGTTGTGGAGAAAATTACAAGAAAAAGGGAGAAAATGTGTCAGAATTCTGTACGTTAAGATGCTTTGTAATACCCAAAGTTAAAGAAATTTCTCCTTCATACAGACTTCCTGAAAATGTGACCCCCACCATGTGAGCACAATTTGACAAAGAAATAAAAGGTATGGGCAGATAAACAGGTGTTCTTACTTTGTGGGGTTGTCTCACAACATGGAACTCCAAATGAGTATTATTTGGACCTTAGTGCTGGACTGGGACGTGCTCTAACAAAAGGCTGTGCAGGGACCCACTGACAGCCTTTTATAAGATGGAGGCTATTGGAAGAGGTCCTCAAAAGGAGGTGACCACTGGTTGACCTTAAAGCTGGACCCTGGATTGGAGACTCCTCCCTACTCCCTTCCTTGGAATGTGCAGTCTTCCCAATGTTCTCACACTAGGAGCCATTTCAAGGATGCAGCCTTGAGATGCTAATGTGTTGTGGAGACCATCTGGACAGTAAGTGTGGCTGAACTCAGTTAAGGCTTCTCTGTAGGCAGCTTGCAGCTGCCCAAGATAAGCCTCCTACATAAGTTCCCTTGCTTATTTACACTGCCACCTACCAAGATGGAGCTGTCTGCCTCTTCTGTTGCCCTCCATGTACATGGGTCAGTTTTGAACTTCACCTGGAAACTCCTGTTGTGAACCAACACCAAGAAGGGAAAGTGCTTGGAGATTTTGAGGAACTGGAAGGTCAGAAGTGATCCAGGAGCATCACTCCTGGATGTGCACTTCATTTCCCTTTCCCTGAAAGCTTAGTTGTGATTTAAGTGTTGTTTGGCTGGATCCCCTCCCCTAACAGTTCCTTCAAACAACTTCCATAGGTTACATTCAGTGGAAGGCATAATTGCTGAGCCCCATCATAGCTGAGATTTTTTCTTTGTGTGTGTTAGTCTGGGTTCTCCAGAGAAACAGATGATACATATACACTTTGCCAACAAAGGTCTGTATAGTCAAAGCTGTGGTTTTTCCAGTAGTCACTTATGGATGTGAAAGTTGGACCATAAGGAAGACTAAGCGCCAAAGAATTGATGCCTTTGAACTTTGGTACTGGAGAAGACTCTTGAGAGTCTCTTGGACAACAAGGAGATCAAGCCCCTCAATCCTAAAAAGTATTAACACAAAGAAAATCATACTGAGGCACATCATATTTAAACAGCTGAAAACTGAACGTAATGAGAAAATCTTGGAAGCATGAAGACAAAAATGACTTGTCTTCAGAAATGAAGCAGAAAAATATAAAAAACAAGACCCAGAATTCAGTAGCAAAGAATCCATAAAGAACAAAGGCATTTCAGTAAAAGACACAATGAAAATTTGTCATTAGCAGACATGTACTCCAATAAATTAAGTTCTTCAAGCTGAAAGGAATTGATAATGGAATTTAGATCATTGGGAAGGAATGAAGATCATGTGAAAAGGTAAATATATGAGTAAATAAAACAAGAGGTTTTTGGTCTTAATTTCTTTAAAATACAAAAGACTTTAAATTTCCAAGTGGAGTGCTGATGTGACTTTATGGATTACTACTTCTTAACTGCAAAAAAAGAAAAAAAAGTACTGATGCAACGAAGAGAGCTGGTCAATACATGAATCAGGAGATTAAACATAGCTTCACTTATGTGCCCCCTGTTATTTGACAAAATATTGAGCACACAATATTGTCTATGAAGTTATCTTGTTAAAAATGTTTAATCTGATACCTAACCAAGCCTCTAGACATAATGTTCACAGTAAATGGGAAGGTTAGAGAAACAAGCCTATCTGAAGAAAAATTAGCACAAATCTAGAATGGGCAACATTATATGGGTTACTTCTCCTGAGTCTTCAAAGAGTTTGACTCACAAAATAGGTGGACGATAAGTTCTTGACCAAAACAGACTCAACTGCCATAATCATAAAATATATGACCTTAGTTTGTTTTGAGCTTTTAGAAAAAGCAAACACTTTTGAAAGACATTTCTTAAATAATTGGAGAAATCTGTAAGTGGACTGATTATAGAATATTATAGGTCTAGTATTAATGTCTTTTAGGTGACAATGGCCTAATAGTCATGTAGAAGATAATCTTTAAATCTAGGAGTTGTATTTTTGAGTTGTATGTTGATTTTCTTTTAGAGGTGAGGTGATACCTGAAACATTTACTCAAAAAGCACAGTACTGTGATATCAGATCAGATCAGATCAGTTGCTCAGTCGTGTCCGACTCTTTGCGACCCCATGAACTGCAGCACGCCAGGCCTCCCTGTCCATCACCAGCTCCCGGAGGTCACCCAGACTCACACCCATCAAGTCAGTGATGCCATCCAGCCATCTCATCCTCTGTCGTCCCCTTCTCCTCCTGCCCTCAATCCCTCCCAGCATCAGAGTCTTCTCCAATGAGTCAACTCTTCGCATGAGGTGGCCAAAATACTGGAGTTTCAGCTTTAGCATGATTCCTTCTAAAGAAATTCCAGGATTGATACTATATAACATATATATATATATATATATATATATATATATATATATATATATGTTCAATATGTTATAAATATGATAGCTGTGAATATATATACATTCTTAGATGGAGAGAGAGTGGCAATACACTGAATCTAGGTGGAAGGCAAATAGCCTTCATTATACCATTGTACCATTCATGTAAATGTGAAAATTTTCAAATACTTGAGGAAAACTTTGCCAGGTCAACACCTCTCTTTTGGCTACCCAACTGAAATCTCTAATTTCCATGAGTTGTAGAGAATGTGAATTGTCTGTCACCTATATTCCAGAAATTAATGTAAGAAAATTTATTCAAGCCATTTTGTAATTTCTCAACAGCTATACACTCAACATTCAGTAAAGGCATAGTGTTTCTTCCCATTATTCATCTTCAGGGGGATGAGCTCTGAATAAAAAAATTTCCTGTTTAGTACATTCTATGGGATTTTGTGTAAAATTAATGCTCTGACGTGAATATGGATGAGTGATGATAGAAAGATTTTTAAAATGTTCATAGGGTCTTCCTTCCCTGTGAATTTATAACAATACTAGTAATTATCATTAAAGAATAATTATTAATAGTAAGCAAATACTCTGAGCCAGACACCCTTCCAAGCATTTATATTTATGTTAAATAATAATCTTTAGCATGACATAGTTAGGTGGTAGAAAAGTGATACTATTAAAGGATGTGCCAAGGCTAAAGGCTTTCTGACTTTCATTACATTAAGAGTTTTTCACCAATGTGAAATCTTTGATGTTGAGTAAGTTGAGAGCAATGAGTAAAGGCTTTCCCGCATTCCGTACATTTATGTGGCTTCACAGCAGTATGAATTCTCTGATGCTGAGTAAGTTGCTTGCTACGATTATAGGCCTTATCACATTCCTTACATTCATAAGGTTTTTCACTAGTATGAATTCTCTTATGTTGAGAAAGACCTGATATAGAACTGAAGGCCTTTTTACATTCTTTACATATATATCGTTTCAAGCCAGTGTGGACTGTCTGATGATAATTTAGTTGAGAATTAAATGTAAAGGTTTTTCCACGTTCCTTACATTCATAAGATATTCTCCCCAGCATGAATTGACTCGTGTGTTTTAAGGTTTCTGACATGACTAAAGGCTTTCCCACAGTGTTTACATTCATATGGTTTCAAGTCACTGTGAATGATCTGATGTTTAATAAGGTAAGAATGGAGCTTAAAAGTCTTCCCACATTCTTTACATTCATGGGGCTTCTCACCAGTATGAATTCTCTGATGTTGTGTAAGTTGACAACCTCTACAGAAGGCCTTCCCACATTCCTTACAATCATAGTGTTTCTCACCGCTATGAATCCTTTTATGTTTACAAAGGCTTGAGGCCCTACTAAAGGCCTTTCCACATTCCTTACATTCATGAGGCTTTTCACCAGTATGACTTCTCTGATGTTCAGTAAGTAGATAGCTGTGAACAAAGGCCTTTTCACACTGTTTACATTTATATGGTTTCTCAGCAGAATGAATTTTCTTGTGTTGATAGAGACTTGAATGATGACCAAAGGCCTTTCCACATTCCTTACAGATATAAGGTTTCACACCATGATGAATTTTCTGATGGAGACTCGCGTGTAGGTAGAACCTAAGTTTCCCCACATTCCTCACATTCGTAGGGTTTCAAACTAACATGAATGTTCTGATGTTTAGTAAGGTGAGAATGACGTCTAAAGGCCTTTCCACATTGCTTACATTTGTAGGGTTTCACACCAGTATGAATTATCTGATGTTGAATAAGCTGTGAATAAAATCTAAAGGCTTTCTCACATCCATTACGTTCATAGGGCTTCAAATCAGTGTGACTTTTTTTTATGTCTAATAAAATGCTGGAGAAGTGGGAAGGCCTTTCCACATTCTCTACATTCATAGGGTTTCACACCACTGTGGTCTCTCAGATTTTCAGTAAGATGTGAATATTTCCTAAAGCCCTTCCTACATTCCTTACATTCATATGACTTCTCTTTAGTGTGGATTCTCTGATGCAGAGGAAGAGATATATGTTTTTGGAATATCATTTGACTAAAACGTCCCACTTGAGATGCCTGTTGTCCTTCAAATTCATTTCTGCTCTGTGAGTCATTTCTGAAAATAAACCCCATAAGGTTGAAGGTTTTACTTTTCATTATCCCCCAATGATATGAATTTACTTCAAAACTACTTTTTTTCTGAAGATAATTTGTTCTCAGTTGTGAAATCAAAGTCTTAAAGAAAACAAGAAAATGAACAAATGATATTTTTCCAGTACAGGGGGAAATATAGTAAGAATAATGATAAAATTGACAAGTAAATCCATTAGAAGTAAAAGGCCATAAAATTCTAAATTACTGTGATAAAGTTTTTTAAAGGCGTGATGGACTCAGAAAATTATGAAAGTTCATATGAGAATGTAACGTTTGTGAGTAGGCAAAGAGAAAAATCAGTAGTTCTCAATTAGTTGTGGATCAGAATTATCACAGGAATTTCTTACATATACTATCCCCCCTTTTAATTTTATTCTTTATTTATTATAAAGAATAGCTTTATTGCTTTGCCAGACAAAAGGAGCTACAGTGGGCTAAAACCCTCAAGACCACCAACCTGGAGGAGGCAGTGAGAAGTTTTATAGAAGGCATGATCAGCTTGTGGATATATTACCCTTTAGATATCCACTGAGACTGAGTGAATCAAAATCTATGAGTAGGTCTTGATCAATTACATTTTAATGTTTTCTATCAGATGGTTTTTCCAATAGTCATGTATGGATATGAATTGGACTATAAAGAAGGCTGAACTCCAAATAATTGTTGCTTTCAAATTGTGATGCTGGAGAAGACTCTTGAGAGTCCCTTGGACTGCAAGGAGATCAAACCAGTCAATCCTAAAGGAAATTAACCCTGACTATTCATTGGAAGGACTGATTCTGAAGCTGAAGCTCCAATACTTGGGCCACCTGCTGTGAAGACCTGACTCATTTGAAAAGACCCCAATGCTGGGAAAGGTTGCAGGCAGGGGAAGGGGGCAGCAGAGGATGAGATGCACCATTGACTTAGATTAGATAGCATCATTGACTCAATGGACATGAGCAAACTCCAGGAGATAGTGGAGGACAGAGAAGCCTGCTGTGCTGCAGTCCATGGGGTCACAAAGAGTCAGACATGACTTAGTGACTAAACAACAACACAATCAGATGGATCTCTATGTAATTTTTCCAAAGGTCTGTCTTTATCTTAGGATGAAACCCAAATATATAACCACGAATGGAGGTCTGTCTTTATCTTAGGATGAAACCCAAATATATAACCACAAATAAGAAGACTCTGTCTTATTTCTACAAATTAATTTCAAGCCCTTCACATCTTTGTTCCCCTATATCTGACCACATTGCTTCTTTTCAGCTACAAGAACATATTGTGATGTTTCCCATTGCCTGTGGCTTCACATGAATGCTCTACCTTTCAGGAATCCTCTTAGGTGGCATCTATAAATGACTACCTCCAGGTGTGGCAAGTTAGAAATTACTTCCTCAGAAAGGCTGGCCCTGCTAAATGTAAGTATATTCATATCCTTTATTCTATATCCCAACACCTAATTCTGTCTTCATGATGCTTACATATGCATTCAAAATTTCTTCTAACTACTACTGAAAAACAAGTTGTATCATAAGGTATTACATAATTAACTGTAGAATAAAATACTGAATTAAAAAAGGTAACGGATGAAAATCACAGTAATTAAGGATTAAAGTCAAGGTCACTGGAGTAGGCAGCTGAGTAAAATAATGATCTAGTTTATGAAAATTATGTGGCAATCACCAACTATCTCTCTCTGACTCTTAATCTCTCACATCTTATTGCCTCAGTGGGTGCGTGCATGCTAAGTTGCTTCATTCGTGTCCGATTCTTTGTGACTCTATGGACTGTAGCCTGCCAGACTCCTCTGTCCATGGTATTTTCCAGACAAGAATACTAGAGTGGGTTGCCATGCTTTGCTCCAGGGGCTCTTCCTGATCTGGGGATGGAACCCATGTCTCTTATGTCTCCTGCATCTGCAAGCAAGTTCTTTGCCACTAGTGCCACCTAGGAAGCCCTTTATTGACTCAGAACTGTGAGAAAAGTTCTCAAAAGATCTAACTTAAGTATAATTAGAATCCCAGAAGAGAGGAGAGAATAATCTATTTTTTCTAAAAACTGAACAAAGACACTTCTGACTAGAACCTATCAAATCACTGAAAGCCAACATTTCCACTGCTATAAAATTTTAAATAATACTCAAAAAGTTAATGAGCTTGATTCACCCTATCAATGTAAAAAATTACAAAGGCTCATTTGTAGTAAAGAGAAAACCAGACTCTTTGTTACCTGTTCTCCATACAGGTGAATCAGCAATTAAAATAGAATATTTATAGATATTCTGAACATATGCATAATATGAAATTTGCCTTCTTTGCCAGCAGTTATGCAGAAAAATCCCAGGATTCAATCCTTTGGTCATTTAGAAAAGGAAGCAACTACAGGATGGATCAGAAGGAGGTAGGATGGCAAATGAAGGATAGGGGAGATGAAGGTGCTGAATGGAGGAGCCCATTTCCATCTGACAAAGCCCAAAATAGTCCTTTGAGAATATGGAGCAGAAATTTTGTGAGTGTCTTGGCACAGAGCATAAAATATACAGTAAAGAAAGTGGATATTCCAGACAGCAGATACTACATTATTCCAGGCAGATGTCCTTACCCAGTGATACCAAGTTAGTATAAGTCTCCAACATCACATCTCTGTACAAATTCTTCTGATCTGAATTTAGGCATTCCCACTCCTCCTGAGAGAAGCCTATGGACACATCACTGAATGTAAGAGGCACCTGAAATGACAGATCCATGTATTATTTGTAAAAGTGGAAAAAAATTTCAAGATGAAATATTGAGTTGCAGAAGGAGGTGATATAAAAACAAGTAAGCTGAAGTTAGAGATCATGACATGGTTAGATAAGAAATAAATTAGTGTATCTGAAGTACAGTGCCTCATTTCAGTTGCTCAGTCATGTCTAACACTTTGCAACCCCATGGACTGCAGCACGCCAGGCTTCACTGTCCATCACCAACTCCCACAGCTTGCTCAAACTCATGTCAATCGAGTCGGTGATGCCATCCAACCATCTCACCCTCTGTTGTCCCCTTCTCCTCTTGCCTTCCATCTTTCCCAGCATCAAGGTCTTTTCCATTGAGTCAGTTCTTTGCATCAGATGGCCAAAGTATTGGAGCTTCAGCTTCAGTATCAATCCTCCCAATGAATATTCAGGACTAATTTCCTTTGGTATTGACTGGTTAGATGTACTTTCAGTCCAAGGGACTCTCAAGAGTCTTCTCCAACACCACAGTTCAAAAGTGTTCAGCTTTCTTTATGGTCCAACTCTCACATCCATACATGACTACTAGAAAAACCATAGCCTTGACTAGACGGACCTTTGTCGACAAAGTAATATCTCTGCTTTTTAATATGCTATTTAGGTTGGTCATAACTTTCCTTCCAAGGAGTAAGTGTCTTTTAATTTCATGGCTGCAGTCACCATATGCAATGATTTTGGAGCCAAAGAAAATAAAGTCTCTCACTATTTCCATTGTTTCCCCATCTATTTGCCATGAAGTGATGAAGCCAGATGCCGTGGTCTTAGTTTTTCTTTTTTCTTTTTAATTAATTATTTTAATTTGAGGCTAATTACTTTACAAGATTGTGGTGGTTTTTGCCATACATTGCAGCCATGGGTGTACATGTGTCCTCCATCCTGAACCACCCTCCCACCTCCCTCCCCACCCCATCCCTCAGCGTTGGCCCAGTGCACTGGCTTTGAGTGCCCTGTTTCATGCATCGAACTTGGACTGGTGATGATCTTAGTTTTTTGAATGTTGAGTTTTAGGCCAGCTTTTTCACTCTCCTCTTTCACTTTCATCAAGAGGCTCTTCAGTTCCCCTTTGCTTTCTGCGATAAGGGTGGTGTCATCTGCATATCTGAGGTTACTGATATTTCTCCCAGCAGTCTTGATTCTAGCTTGTGCTTCATCCAGCCTGGCATTTCGCATGATGTACTCTGCATAGAAGTTAAATAAGCAGGATAAAAATATACAGCCTTGATGCACTCCTTCCCCAATTTGGAACCAGACTGTTGTTCCATGTCTGGTTGTTCCATGTCTGGTTCTACCCGTTGCTTCTTGACCTGCATACAGATTTCTCAAGAGGCAGGTCAAGTGGTCTGGTATTCCCATCTCTTTAAGAATTTTCCACAGTTTGTTGTGACCCCCACAGTCAAAGGCTTTGGTATAGTCAATAAAGCAGAAATCGATGTTTTTCCGGAACTCTCTTGCTTTTTCGATGATGCAACGGATGTTGGCAACTTGATTTCATGTTCCTCTGGCTTTTCTAAAACCAGCTTGAATATCTGGAAGTTCACGGTTCACATATTGCTGAAGCCTGGCTTGGAGAATTTTGAGCATTACTTTGCTATCATGTGAGATGAGTGCAATTATGCGGTAGTTTGAGCATTCTTTGACATTGCCTTTCTTTGGGATTGAAATGAAAACTGACATTTTCCAGTTCTGTAGCCACTGCTGAGTTTTCCAAAACCATCAATCTCTATTTCACTTTTAAATAGAGATCAATAACTAAATTTAAACAACTTTCCAGATATATCAATATTTATAGCTAGTAAGATAACATATAATTTATACTATAGACCAAGTTATTATGCTGAAACTTGTGGATTCTTTCTTTTAATGTTTTATTTTTTGGCTGTGCCATCCAGCATATGGGATCTTAGTTCCCCCACCAGGGATGGAAGCCCTGCCCCCTGCAGTAAAGCACGGAGTCTTAATGGCTGGAACAGCAGGGAAGAATCAACGTGGGGATTCTTGACTAAAGAAGAATCCAAACAATTTTATCTAATTGGAGAAGGGCATCCATTATTGTCAAGACACAAGCATATTATATGTCAGATTATATCATAAGTATTTCCCTTATTCTGACAAATTTACATTTTCATAAACATCAGGTTTTTCATAGACATCAGGTTTAATCTTTCTTAAAGTGTTAGGTTATTAATAATAACATATATACTATTATAGTATTTTGGCTGGACAAAAATCCTGACCTCTTCCTCAAAGTTTAGTATTATCCAGCAGATGTGGTTCTCAATGATCTTCCTTTTTACACTCTCTTATTGAACTTCTGGTTCTTGAGTTGGGACACACTAATATAAAATGATCCAGAATAGTACTGAATCACTCAAGACCAGCAATTTCTCTTCCACCACATAATGGACCTTCCACCACAAAATGGACCTATTCATTTCTCAGTGATTCCTTAGCCAGAACCCCACCTCTCTCTCTTTCTCGGAAGGGACCAACTCCATTTCAACCCAAACCTAAAAGCTTTTCAAAGCTGAGGTCTCATCCCACACTGAGACTGAGACCATTCATAACCAAATTCACCCTTTGTTGTTGTTCAGTCCCTAAGTCATGTCTGACTCTGTGACCCCCATGTACTACAGCATGTCAGGCTTCCCTGTCCTTCACTATCTCCTGGAGTTTTGTTCAAATTCATGTCTATTGAGTCAGTGATGCCATCCAACCAGCTCATCCTCTGTTGGCCCCTTCTCCTACTGCCCTCAACCTCTCTCCCTTATCTACCTGGGAAACAGTGGAGAAAGTTCTCCCTCTTCTGGTCAAAGAGGACCACCATTTTTATATAATTAAACTACAAACCCAACAAGGGAAGCTCAAATATTTCCTTCAAGGTACTCTACCCCTTCACTGCTCCTTCACTGCTCCAACACCGCCCCTAAGAGAAGACTGAACATACAAGATACATAAATTTTTTGATGAAAAACTGAAAAACCAGTTCAAAAAAGGGAGCAAACAGAGAGGACACAATCATTCTCTGTAAAGGGAAAAGTGAAAATTGGCTTAGAGATACAGCTTCCCTAAGAAGAAGATTTGGGGCTAAGGAATGAAAATATTACCTGAATTAAAAACTATAATATTTCAGGAAGGAAACAGAGACATCTACTTATCAGGGCCATGATTTTAGAACTGCCAATCATTCTCAGAAGCTGAGTCCAGAGAAGCCAGAGCTGAGGGAGGAAAAAGAAGCTTTGAGACCCAGCATAGCTCAGAACTCCAAAAATTAAGGTATGAGAGCCCTTCTTTTTTCTTCTTTATTCCTGCTTCCCATTGTCCTTGCCACTCTTCCCCTTCCCAAACACATAAACACATGTCAGGGAATATGAGTAGGAGTCCAGACAATTCCAGCTTCCCTGATAGCTCAGGTGGTAAAGAACTGGCCTGCAATGCAGGAGATGGGTTCAATCCTGGGTTGGGAAGATCTCCTGGGGAAGGAAATGGCAACCCACTCAGTAGTCTTGCTTGGGAAATCCCAGGGACAGAGGAGCCTGGCAGTCTACAGTCCATGGGATCACAAAGAGTTGAACACAACTGAGTGACTAACACACACACACACACACACACACACACACACACACACCCCCAGACAAATCCAAGCACCCTTTCTTATGCCTAGGAAACAAGCCACACAAGCGTGGATACACAGCATGGGCTCTCTGAAGCAAAGCCAGTTCCAGACACAACTCTCTGGACTATTTCTAATTCTGATCACACCACATGTACCCAGCCTGGGTTGTCCAGTCACAATGAGTAGATCCTCCCCAATCCAGCCCTACCTGCCAGGGTTGAGACCAGGCCATACAACAAAAACTTCAATAAGCTCATGGCCTACCAGTGGATCTGGACTCTGCTAGACAGAAGGCAAAAAACAGTAGAGACCAATCTGAAAAACTTAACTACTCTAAAACTGCCTGCCCATGTGAAGCCTGAACTTGACTCTCAAGGTCCCCTGGGGTGACAGAGATCGGATCAGATCAGTCGCTCAGTCGTGTCTGACTCTTTGCGACCCCATGAACCGCAGCATGCCAGGCCTCCCTATCCATCACCAACTCCCGGAGGTCACTCAGACTCACATTCATCGAGTCAGTGATGCCATCCAGCCATCTCATCCTCTGTCGTCCCCTTCTCCTCTTGCCCCCAATCCCTCCCAGCATCAGAGTCTTCTCCAATGAGTCAACTCTTCACATGAGGTGGCCAAAATACTGGAGTTTCAGCTTTAGCATCATTCCTTCCAAAGAAATCCCAGGGCTGATCTCCTTCAGAATGGACTGGTTGGATCTCCTTGCAGTCCAAGGGACTCTCAAGAGTCTTCTCCAACACCACAGTTCAAAAGCATCAATTCTTCGGCGCTCAGCCTTCTTCACAGTCCAGCTCTCACATCCATACATGACCACAGGAAAGACCATAGCCTTGACTTGGCGAACCTTTGTTGGCAAAGTGATGTCTCTGCTTTTGAATATGCTATCTAGGTTGGTCATAACTTTCCTTCCAAGGAGTAAGCGTCTTTTAATTTCATGGCTGCAGTCACCATCTGCAGTGATTTTGGAGCCCAGAAAAACAAAGTCTGACACTGTTTCCACTGTTTCTCCATCTATTTCCCATGTAGTGATGGGACCAGATGCCATGATCTTCGTTTTCTGAATGTTGAGCTTTAAGCCAACCTTTTCACTCTCCACTTTCACTTTCATCAAGAGGCTTTTTAGTTCCTCTTCACTTTCTGCCATAAGGGTGGTGTCATCCACATATCTGAGGTTATTGATATTTCTCCCAGCAATCTTGATTCCAGCTTGTGTTTCCTCCAGTCCAGCATTTCTCATGATGTACTCTGCATATAAGTTAAATAAACATGGTGACAATATACAGCCTTGATGTACTCCTTTTCCTATTTAGAACCAGTCTGTTGTTCCATGACCAGTTCTAACTGTTGCTTCCTGACCTGCATACAGATTTCTCAAGAGGCAGATCAGGTGGTCTGGCATTCCCATCTCTTTCAGAATGTTCCACAGTTTCTTGTGATCTACACAGTCAAAGGCTTTGGCATAGTCAATAAAGCAGAAATAGATGTTTTTCTGGAACTCTCTTGCTATTTCCATGATCCAGCGGATGTTGGCAATTTGATCTCTGGTTCCTCTGCCTTTTCTAAATCCAGCTTGAACATCAGGAAGTTCACGGTTCACATATTGCTGAAGCCTGGCTTGGAGAATTTTGAGCATTACTTTACTAGCATGTGAGATGAGTGCAATTGTGCGGTAGTTTGAGCACTCTTTGGCATTGCCTTTCTTTGGGATTGGGATGAAAACTGACCTTTTCCAATCTTGTGGCCACTGCTGAGTTTTCCAAATTTGCTGGCATATTGAGTGCAGCACTTTCACAGCATCATCTTTCAGGATTTGGAATAGCTCCACTGGAATTCCATCACCTCCACTAGCTTTGTTCGTAGTGATGCTTTCTAAGGCCCACTTGACTTCACATTCCAGGATGTCTGGCTCTAGGTCAGTGATCACACCATCATGATTATCTGGGTCGTGAAGCTCTTTTTTGTACAGTTCTTCTGTGTATTCTTGCCACCTCTTCTTAATATCTTCTGCTTCAGTTAGGTCCATACCATTTCTGTCCTTTATCGAGCCCATCTTTGCATGAAATGTTCCTTTGGTATCTCTGATTTTCTTGAATAGATCCCTAGTCTTTCCCATCCTGTTGTTTTCCTCTATTTCTTTGCATTGATCGTTGAAGAAGGCTTTCTTATCTCTTCTTGCTATTCTTTGGAACTCTGCATTCAGATGTTTATATCTTTCTTTTTCTCCTTTGCTTTTCACTTCTCTTCTTTTCACAGCTATTTGCAAGCCCTCTCCAGACAGCCATTTTGCTTTTTTGCATTTCTTTTCCATGGGGATGGTCTTGATCCCTGTCTCCTGTACAATGTCACGAATCTCATTCCATAGTTCATCAGGCACTCTATCTATCAGATCTAGGCCCTTAAATCTATTTCTCACTTCCACTGTATAATCATAAGGGATTTGATTTAGGTCATACCTGAATGGTCTAGTGGTTTTCCCTACTTTCTTCAATTTCAGTCTGAATTTGGCAATAAGGAGTTCATGGTCTGAGCCACAGTCAGCTCCTGGTCTTGTTTTTGCTGATTGTATAGAGCTTCTCCATCTTTGGCTGCAAAGAATATAATCCTGGGTTTTTCCCATCAGGATCCACTTTGCTTTCTGACATGAATTATTTCCTATGCTCCCCCACATCCCCTGCTCCCAACCCACCCAGTACCCACAAGAGAGAGGTGAATTTATGCTAACTATAGCTGTATAGCAACACATAGATTTTTGCAACCTTCTATGTGATAGCTGCTCTATACACATTAACTTTTAATCCTAAAATGTAATTATTAACTCAGTTCAACAGATGGGGAAATAGAAGCTCAAAGAAGTAAAGATATTTCCCCATATAATAAACAGTAAGTAGAAGCGATGTGTTTTGAAACACATTTCTATAATTTTTTTTTTGTTTGTGTGTAATAAAGTTTTATTAAAGTATAAAGGAGACAGAGAAAGCTTCTGACATAGGCATCAGAAGGGGGCAGAAAGAGTAACCCCCTAGCTAGTCTTCAGCTGGATGTTATATAGTCACTGCTGCTGCTAAGTCACTTCAGTCGTGTCCAACTCTGTGCGACCCCACAGATGGCAGCCCACCAGGCTCCCCCATCCCTGGGATTCTCCAAGCAAGAACACTGGAGTGGGTTGCCATTTCCTTCTCCAACATTTCTATAATTATAAACTCAACTTTAACTATTGTCTCTGACATCCAGTTTTTGTTGTTGTTGTTCCATTGTATGAAATCTGAGCACAGGTAATTAAGATATCACCTGCCAAAAGACCTACTAAAGATGTTTTAAATAAAGAGTACCATTTCACAGGTATTCTACTGTCAGATTTTAAAAGTTAATGATGCGCCATATATTAATAAGTGCCGGGGTCCCCCACTACCTCTCTCTGAAAAAAGTTAACTTACAGCTCCAGTTAATAAAGTTCCTGGGTGTGATAGTGTTTCAACCTACAAACTCCTTTGGAAGTCCTCTAGCCTGCCTGAATAGGTTTTTGCGGCCACATGTGATTGCTCAGAGCCTCCCAACTGTGAGAAACATGAGAAGTTCTAAACTGTCTAAATAGAGATTCCCTTGAGCAGTTAAAAGATTGATTAGAAATTGTATTGGTGAAGGATTTTTCACTTGTTGGGCCAATGTTTGCTGCTAAGTCTCCATATCCCTTACCTGCTGTGTCCCTGGCAGTGTATTGATTAATATGATTGGTCTAAGTAGTAGCTTTAATGTTTGTAATTGGGCTCTTGAGTTAATTCTTTTTCTTGTTATAGCCCACCACACCTTTGCCCTATAGGAATGCAACTTTATCTAATGCTTTTGGAGGGTGGCGACTGACTAATCACCTTTAGAGAAAAATACGTTTTCTGAAGAAAGGTTCTTAAAATGTTAACAGGCCTCTGGGCCAGAAAATGATGCAATTCATCTAAACTTTTGCATATGATAAGTTTGCAGGAATAAAGCCTGGCTTGCTGCATGACTCTACCCCTTCCCCCATTATCCTCTATGCATTACTTAAGGTATAAAAACTACTTTGGAAAATAAAGTGCGGGCCTTGTTCACCGAAGCTTGGTCTCCCCATGTCGTTCTTTCTCTCACCTTTTGGCTGAATTATTCAGCCTCTTTTCCCCACTAAATCTTCTCACTGAGCTATCCTTATTTAACCACTCTTTATATCTTTAATTAACATTTAAATAAGCTGTTGTTTCCTGATCACCGATGCCCTATCCCCTTCGAATTCCCTGGATCCACCGGGGCTGGACCCCGGCAAATAAGGTTGTAGGAAAACAAGAACCTTATGCTCATGCTGTCCTGTAGACCTATGAAAACCTATGCAATTGAGACTTGTACAAAAAAATATGCACAAGAATAATTTAATGATGGAAAGCCATTTCAGAGTCTTCATCAAAAAAATAACGGTAAAACGTGCCTAGAAATGTATAAAGGAAGATGATGACAGACGCTGCTGCTGCTACTGCTAAGTCGCTTCAGTCGTGTCCGACTCTATGCGACCCCAGAGACAGCAGCCCACCAGGCTCCCCTGTCCCTGGGATTCTCCAGGCAAGAACACTGGAGTGGGTTGCCATTTCCTTCTCCAATGCATGAAAGTGAAAAGTGAAAGTGAAGTCGCTGACCCCATGGACTGGAGCCTACCAGGATCCTCCGTCCATGGGATTTTCCAGGCAAGAGTACTGGGGTGGGGTGCCATTGCCTTCCCCAATGACAGACGCTAGTTAAAATGAAAAAAAATATATATATATTATATATATATATATTATATATATATATATTTATATATATATATAAAATCAACACACAGAAATCCCTTGCATTCCTGTACACTAATAATGAGAAAATAGAATAAATTAAGGAAACAATTCCATTCACCATTGCAATGAAAAGAATAAAATACTTAGGAATATATCTACCTAAAGAAACTAAAGACCTATATATCAGATCAGATCAGATCAGTTGCTCAGTCGTGTCTGACTCTTTGCGACCCCATGAACCATAGCATGCCAGGCCTCCCTGTCCATCACCAACTCCCGGAGGTCACTCAGACTCACATCCATCGAGTCAGTGATGCCATCCAGCCATCTCATCCTCTGTCGTCCCCTTCTCCTCCTGCCCCCAATCCCTCCCAGCATCAGAGTCTTCTCCAATGAGTCAACTCTTCACATGAGGTGGCCAAAATACTGGAGTTTCAGCTTTAGCATCATTCCTTCCAAAGAAATCCCAGGGCTGATCTCCTTCAGAATGGACTGGTTGGATCTCCTTGCAGTCCAAGGGACTCTCAAGAGTCTTCTCCAACACCACAGTTCAAAAGCATCAATTCTTCGGCACTCAGCCTTCTTCACAGTCCAGCTCTCACATCCATACATGACCACAGGAAAGACCATAGCCTTGACTTGGCGAACCTTTGTTGGCAAAGTGATGTCTCTGCTTTTGAATATGCTATCTAGGTTGGTCATAACTTTCCTTCCAAGGAGTAAGCGTCTTTTAATTTCATGGCTGCAGTCACCATCTGCAGTGATTTTGGAGCCCAGAAAAACAAAGTCTGACACTGTTTCCACTGTTTCTCCATCTATTTCCCATGTAGTGATGGGACCAGATGCCATGATCTTCGTTTTCTGAATGTTGAGCTTTAAGCCAACCTTTTCACTCTCCACTTTCACTTTCATCAAGAGGCTTTTTAGTTCCTCTTCACTTTCTGCCATAAGGGTGGTGTCATCTGCATATCTGAGGTTATTGATATTTCTCCCAGCAATCTTGATTCCAACTTGTGTTTCTTCCAGTCCAGCATTTCTCATGATGTACTCTGCATATAAGTTAAATAAACATGGTGACAATATACAGCCTTGACGTACTCCCTTTCCTATTTGGAACCAGTCTGTTGTTCCATGACCAGTTCTAACTATTGCTTCCTGACCTGCATACAGATTTCTCATAGAAAACTATAAAACACTGGTGAAAGAAATCAAAGAGGACACTTAATAGATGGAGAAATATACCATGTTCATGGATTGACAGAATCAATATAGTGAAAATGAGTATACTACCCAAAGGAATTTATAGATTCAATGCAATGCCTATCAAGCTACCAATGGTATTCTTCACAGAGCTAGAACAAATAATTTCACAATTTGGAAATACAAAAAACCTCAAATAGCCAAAGCTATCTTGAGAAAGAAGAATGGAACTGGAGGATCAACCTGCCTAACTTCAGGCTCTACTACAAAGCCACAGTCATCAAGACAGTATGGTATTGGCACAAAGACAGAATTATAGACCAATGGAACAAAATAGAAAGCCCAGAGATAAATCCACGCACATATGGACACCTTATCTTTGACAAAGGAGGCAAGAATATACAATGGATTGAAGACAATCTCTTTAACAAGTGGTGCTGGGAAAACTGGTCAAACACTTGTAGAAGAATGAAACTAGAGCAGTTTCTAACACCATACACAAAAATAAACTCAAAAATGGATTAAAGATCTAAACATAAGACCAGAAACTATAAAACTCCTAGAGGAGAACATACGCAAAACACTCTCCAACATACATCACAGCAGGATCCTCTATGACCCACCTTCCAGAATATTGGAAATAAAAGCAAAAATAAACAAATGGGACCTAATTAAACTTAAAAGCTTCTGCACAACAAAGGAAATTATAAGCAAGGTGAAAAGACAGCCTTCAGAATGGGAGAAAATAATAGCAAATGAAGCAACAGACAAACAACTAATCTCAAAAATATACAAGCAACTCCTGCAGCTCAATTCCAGAAAAATAAATGACCCAATCAAAAAATGGGCCAAAGAACTAAATAAACATATCTCCAAAGAAGACATACAGATGGCTAACAAACACATGAAAAGATGCTCAACATCACTCATTATCAGAGAAATGCAAATCAAAACCACAATGAGGTACCATTTCATGCCAGTCAGAATGGCTGCAATCTAAAAGTCTACAAGCAATAAATGCTGGAGAGGGTGTGGAGAAAAGGGAACCCTCTTACACTGTTGGTGGGAATGCAAACTAGGACAGCCACTATGGAGAACAGTGTGGAGATTCCTTAAAAATCTGGGAATAGAACTGCCTTATGATCCAGCAATCCCACTGCTGGGCATACACACTGAGGAAACCAGAATTGAAAGAGACACGTGTACCCCAATGTTCATCGCAGCCCTGTTTATAATAGCCAGGACATGGAAGCAACCTAGATGTCCATCAGCAGATGAATGGATAAAGAAAGCTGTGGTACATATACACAATGGAGTATCACTCAGCCGTTAAAAAGAATACATTTGAATCAGTTCTAATGAGGTGGATGAAACTGGAGCCTATTATACAGAGTGAAGTAAGCCAGAAAGAAAAACACCAATACAGTATACTAACGCATATATATGGAATTTAGAAAGATGGTAACAATAACCCTGTATATGAGACAGCAAAAGAGACACTGATGTATAGAACAGTCTTTTGGACTCTGGGAGAGGGAGAGGGTGGGATGAAAAAAAAAAAAAAAATGGTCCCTGGCATAATACTGATGTCATTTATCCAAAATTTATGTCCTATAATCTGAGATTACTTCAGGTGAATTCTATTAATCAGATGGTCAATGATGTATCTTGAAAGAATGACCTTTTAGGTCAACCTGCTGTTTAGCTTGGGTTGTTTCTATGTTGCTAACTTCTGTATCACTCCTTGAATCATTTACTTTCTCCTAGATCTCACCTCTTAGAGATGAAAAATACTTTTAGAAATTAGATATTTAACAAAAAAGAGATAATAATTGAAAAAATTGTCAAAAAGATTGTTATATAAACAGTACAATTAAGATGTGATGAGAAATACATAAGTCTAAAAAGCCAAAAAAAAAAAAAAAAGTGCCTAGACATGTATAAAGGAAAATGATGACAGACACTAGTTAAAATGAAAAAAAAAAAGCTGTAGAAAAGTCTAAAGGTACTTAGATGGGTAATTAATTAAATAAATAAAATGTATTCATTCATATAATGGAAATGAAGTAAGGGAATTCCCTGGTGGTCCAGCAGTTAAAAATCCACCTTCCAATACAGGGAACACAGGTTCAATCCCTGGTAAGGAAACTACGACCCCATATGCTGCAGGGCAACTAACCCCTTGCACCACAACTAGAGAGACTTGTGCCACTCTGAAGATCCAGCATAGCCAAAAAAAAAAAGAAAATGAAGTAGATACTTAAAATGGGCAGATCACTGGTTCTCATTGGGGGTGATCTTGCTCCTCGTGCCACACGTGGCAATGTCTGGAGACATACTAGGTTGTCAAAATGTGTGGAGGGAGGCTACTATCTAGTGGGTAGAGACCAGGGATGCTACTAACCACCCCACAATGCACAGGAAAGCCCCCCACGATAAAGAATTTTCTAGTCAAAAATATCAACAGTGCTAAGGCTGAGAAACCCTGACTGTAGGCTTACTAAAGGAAGATAACATAATTCAGAGTGTCAACAATATGTTATTCACAATGCCAGTCTATAATAAAACTTAATGAAAATGCAAAGAAACAGGAAAATGTTACTGATAATCAAGAAAGAAAAGTCTCAATAGAAATAAACCCAAAGATAATCCAGTCAGTGGAGCTAATAGACAGGATTTGAAGATATTATGATTAACATGTTAAAGAAAAGTGAGGAAAAGATGAAAAATATGGAATGCAAAATGGAACATATCAATAGAGGTTAAGACTCTTAAAACAAGAATAATGAATCATGGCACACCAGGCCTCCCTGTCCATCACCAACTCCTGGAGTTCACTCAAACTCATGTCTCATGTCCATCGAGTCAGTGATGCCATCCAGCCATCTCATCCTCTGTTTTCCCCTTCTCCTTCTGCCCCCAATTCCTCCCAGAATCAGGGTCTTTTCCAGTGAGTCAACTCTTCGCATGAGGTGGCCAAAATACTGGAGTTTCAGCTTCAGCATCAGTCCTTCCAATGAACACCCAGGGCTGATCTCCTTTAGGATGGACTGATTGGATCTCCTTGCAGTCCAAGGGACTCTCAAGTCTTCTCCAACACCACAGTTCAAAAGCATCAATTCTTCAGCGCTTAGGTTTCTTCACAGTACAACTTTCACATCCACATGTGACCACTGGAAAAACCATAGCCTTGACTAGATGGACATTTGTTGGCAAAGTAATGTCTCTGCTTTTGAATATGCTATCTAGATTGGTCATAACTTTCCTTCCAAGGAGTAAGCGTCTTTTAATTTCATGGCTGCAGTCACCATCTGCAGTGATTTTTGAGCCCCCCAAAATAAAGCCTGACACTGTTTCCACTCTTTCCCCATCTATTTCCCATGAAGTGATGGCACCAGATGCCATGATCTTCGTTTTCTGAATGTTGAACTTTAACCCACTTTTTCACTCTCCTCTTTCACTTTCATCAAGAGGCTTTTTAGTTCCTCTTCACTTTCTGCCATAAGGGTGGTGTCATTTGCATATCTGAGGTTATTGATATTTCTCCCGGCAATCTTGATTCCAGCTTGTGCTTCTTCGAGCCCAGCGTTTCTCATGATGTATTCTGTGTATAAGTTAAATAAGCAGGTGACAATATACAGCCTTGACGTACTCCTTTTCCTATTTGGAACCAGTCTGTTGGTCCACATCCAGTTCTAACTGTTGCTTCCTGACTTGCATACAAATTTCTCAAGAGGCAGGTCAGGTGGTCTGGTATTCCCATCTCTTTCAGAATTTTCCACAGTTTATTGTGATCCACACAGTCAAGGCTTTGGCATAGTCAATAAAGCAGAAATAGATGTTTTTCTGGAACTCTCTTGCTTTTTCAATGATCCAGCAGATGTTGGCAATTTGATCTCTGGTTCCTCCGCCTTTTCTAAAACCAGCTTAAACATCTGGAAGTTCATGGTTCATGTACTGCTGAAGCCTGGCTTGGAGAATTTTGACCATTACTTTACTAGCGTGTGAGATGAGTGCAATTGTGCGGTAGTTTGAGCATTCTTGGCACTGCCTTTCTTTGGGATTGGAATGAAAACTGACCTTTTCCAGTCCTGTGGCCACTGCTGAGTTTTCCAAATTTGCTGGCATATTGAGTGCAGCACTTTCATCTTTCAGGATTTGAAATAGCTCTACTGGAATTTCATCATCTCCACTAGCTTTGTTCGTAGTGATGCTTTCTAAGGCCCACTTGACTTCATTCCAGGATGAATGGCTCTAGATGAGTGATCACACCATCATGATTATCTGGGTTATGAAGCTCTTTTTTGTATAGATCTTCTGTGTATTCTTGCCATCTCTTCTTAATATCCTCTGCTTCTGTTAGGTCCATACCATTTCTGTCCTTTATTGAGCCCATCTTTGCATGAAATGTTCCCTTGCTCTCTCTAATTTTCTTGAAGAGATCTCTAGTTTTTCCCATTCTGTTGTTTTCCTCTATTTCTTTGCATTGATCACTGAAGAAGGCTTTCTTATCTCTTCTTGCTATTCTTTGGAACTCTGCATTCAGATGCTTATGTCTGTCCTTTTCTCCTTTGCTTTTCACTTTTCTTCTTTTCACAGCTATTTGTAAGGCCTGTTCAGACAGCCATTTTGCTTTTTAGCATTTCTTTTCCATGGGGATGATCTTGATCCCTGTCTCCTGTACAATGTCACGAACCTCTGTCCACAGTTCATCAGGCTCTCTGTCTATTAGATCTAGTCCCTTAAATCTATTTCTCACTTCCACTGTATAATCATAAGGGATTTGATTTAGGTCATAACTGAATGGTATAGTGGTTTTCCCCACTTTCTTCAATTTAAGTCTGAATTTGGCAATAAGGAGTTCATGATTTGAGCCACAGTCAGCTCCTGGTCTTGTTTTTGCTGACTGTATAGAGTTTCTCCATCTTTGGCTGCTAAGAATATAATCAATCTGTTTTCAGTGTTGACCATCTGGTGATGTCCATGTGTAGAGTCTTCTCTTGTGTTGTTGGAAGAGGGTGTTTGCTATGACCAGTGGATTCTCTTGGCAAAACTCTATTAGCCTTTGCCCTGCTTCATTCCGTATTCCAAGGCCAAGTTTGCCTGTTACTCCAGTTGTTTCTTGACCTCCTACTTTTGCATTCCAGTCCCCTACAATGAAAAGGACTTGTAGGTCTTCATGGGAGAAGGCAATAGCACCCCACTCCATTACTTTTGCCTGGAAAATCCCGTGGACGGAGGAGCCTGGTAGGCTGCAGTCCATGAGGCCGCTAAGATTGGACACGACTGAGCGACTTCACTTTCACTTTTCACTTTCATGCATTGGAGGAGGAAATGACAACCCACTCCAGTGTTCTTGCCTGCAGAATCCCAGGGACGGCGGGGCCTGGTGGGCTGCTGTCTGTGGGGGTCGCACAGAGTCGGACACGACTGAAGCGACTTAGCATTAGCAGGTCTTCATAGAACCGTTCAACTTCAGCTTCTTCAGCATTACTGGTTGGGGCATAGGCTTGGATTACCATGATATTGAATGGTTTGCCCTGGAAACGAACAAAGATCATTCTGTCGTTTTTGAGATTGCATCCAAGTACTGCATTTTGGACTCTTTTGTTGACCATGATGGCTACTCCATTTCTTCCAAAATATATTACTGAAAATTAAAACTGTACAGGATAATTTAACAGCAGAAAACTGTTTTAATTAACATAAAGTTAAATTAACAATAATCTTATACTGAGAGAAAAAAAGAACAGAGCTGAACGTAAGAGAAATACAAGAAACTGCCAAAATGTAGAAATGAACACCTAAAGCAAAATAGAACAGAAAATTTATTTGAAGAAATAATGGACAAAAAGTACAATTGTCATGAAATATCTTGATATATAAATGAAAAAGCTCAGCAAACCTAACCAGTTGAAATAATGGAATCCATACCTAGGCACATCTTGGCCAAATTGTTAAGAAACAAAGCTGAAAAGCATATATTAAAAGTATGTAGTTTTAAAAAAAGACATCTGTTATAAATAAACAAGAAAAACAGTCCATATCTTAACAGAATCTTTAGCAGCCTGAAAAATGGAACCATGTGTTTAAAAAGTGCTAAAAGGAAAAACCCTGAGAACTCTGACTCTTATACCCAGAGACGATATCTTTCAGAAAGAAACGTGAAATAATAATTTTTTTTTTTTTAAACAAAGTGAAGTCGCTCAGTTGTGTCCAACTCTTTGTGACCCCATGGACTGTAGCCTACCAGGTTCCTCTGTCCAATGGATTTTCCAGGCAAGAATACTGGAGTGGGTTGCCATTTCCTTCTCCAGGAGATCTTCCTGACCCAGGGATTGAACCCACGTCTCCTGCATTGTAGGCAGATGCTTTACCATCTGATCCACCAGGGAAGTCAGCCGAGAGAATTTCGTATCAACAGACCCATAATACAAGAAATACTAAAAGAACAGAAGTCAGGCAAAAGGAAAATAATCCTAGATGGAAGAATGAATGTGCAAAAAATCTAGGAAATATTTCAAGCTAAATGATAACGAAAGTATGGCATAACAAAGCTTGTGAGATGCAATCACACCAATGCTTACAAAGACATTTTTAGGACTTCCCTGGTGGCCCACTGGATAGGAATCTACTTACCAAAGCAGAGGACATGGTCTTGATCCCTGGTCTGGGAAGGTTCCACATCCCACTGGGCATCTGAGCCCGTGCACCACAACTACTGAACCTGTGCTCTAGACCCGCAAGCTACAACCACTGAGCCCATGTGTGTAGATCCTGTGCTCTGCAACAAGGGAAGCCACTGCAATGAGAAGCCCTGACTTGTTGCAACTAGAGAAAGCCCACTCAAAACAATGAAGACCCAGGGTAGCCAAAAGAATAAGTAAATTATAAAAAACAAAACAATAAAAAACCGAAAGATATTTTTAGCCTTAAATGTGTATTTTTGTTTTTGTTTTGTATTCACAAATGCTGCAGATAAATACCATTCATTATCTCATCACCACTGATAATTGCTAGGTGTACTGAAGTCATAGAAAATCAATTGGTAGTGAAATTATTATGAAAATACTTTGTCAAATTACTGCAATGCCAAATAAATCCATAATTTATTTTCTCCCATAGATATCATGAGCATTTATAATGACTGCCAACTTATGTTTTCCCTTTCTTTTTACCCTTCTTTGATCCCCTTCACGTAAACATGAACATATGTTTTATAAAGTAGAATGGTTAAAAAACAATGATCTATCTCTGGAAGCTAGAAAAGGAAAAACAAATTAAGTCTACAGAAAGTAAAACATACTAAACAAATGGCATTAAAAAACCCCAGACATATAACAGAGAAAAATCAATAAAACCAAAAGCTATTTCATTGGAAAGATAAGATTAATAAACCTCTTGGTATACTGTCAAGAAAAACACTGCCCATATCAGGAATATAAAAGGAGATGTCACTACATATATTATAGACATTATTTTGATAACAGATACATTGATAACATAACTTTATGAACTCTATGACAATAAACTTGAAAATGTACATGCAATTTAAAAATTTCTTGAAAACAATTTATCAAAACTGATATAAAAATGGAAAATCTGAATATAGTTATATTTATTAAAGAAATTAAATCTGTATTAAGGACCTTCTCATAAAATGTCAGGCCCAGAGGCTTCAGTGGCAAATTCTCCAAACACTTAAGGAATTAAAAATGCCAACCAAACTATCTTTTCTAGAAAACAAACCCCAAAAATGGACCATATCATGAGGTCCATAATTATGATATCAAAACCTGACAAGAACATTATAGGAAAGGAAAACTATAGTATATCTCTCTCATGAACGTAGATGCAAGAATATTAAATAAAGTATTAGCAAGAAGAGGTCACTGATATGGATGAGCAAGAGATTTATTCTAGAAATGCAAAGTCACTTAATTTTCAAAAAGCAATCAATGTAATCTTCCAACTTTAAATAAGACAGAGTTATCCTGGTGGATCAGTGGTAAAGAATCCATCCACCTGCCAATACAGAAGGCACAGGTTCCATCCCTGATACAGATCCCACATGTTGTGAAGCAGGTAAGCCAGTGTGCCACAACTATTGAGCTTGAGCTCTAGAGCCTGGAAGCCAAAACTACTGAGCCCCAGTGCCCTAGAGCCCTGTGAAAGTGAAAGTCACTCAGTCATGTCTGACTCTTTATGACCCCATGAACTTCTCCAGGCCAGAATACTGAAGTGGATAGCCTTTCCTTTCTCCAGGGGATTGTCCCAACCCAGGGATTGAACGCAGGTCTCCTGCATTGTGGGCAGATTCTTTAACAGCTGAGCCACAAGGGAAGCCCAAGAATACTGAGGTGGATAGCCTATCCCTTCTCCAGGGAATCTCCTGACCCAGGAATCTCCCGACCCAGGAATTGAAACGACCCAAGAATCGAACCAGGAACTCCTGCATTGCAGGCAGATTCTTTACCAACTGAGTTATCAAGGAACTCCGTGCTCCACAACAAGAGAAGCCACCACAATGAAAAGCCCGTGCACCACAACAAAGAGTAGCCCCCACTTGCAGCAACTAGAGAAAAGCCTATGCAGCTATATCTGAGAAATATCAATAACCTCAGATATACAGATGACACCACCCTTATGGCAGAAAGTGAAGAGGAACTAAAAAGCCTCTTGATGAAAGTGAAAGTGGAGAGTGAAAAAGTTGGCTTAAAGCTCAACATTCAGAAAACGAAGATCATGGCATCTGGTCCCATCACTTCATGGGAAATAGATGGAGAAACAGTGGAAACAGTGTCAGACTTTGTTTTTCTGGGCTCCAAAATCACTGCAGATGGTGACTGCAGTCATGAAATTAAAAGACGCTTACTCCTTGGAAGGAAAGTTATGACCAACCTAGATAGCATATTCAAAAGCAGAGACATTACTTTACCAACAAAGGTTCGCCTAGTCAAGGCTATGGTCTTTCCTGTGGTCATGTATGGATGTGAGAGCTGGACTGTGAAGAAGGCTGAGTGCCGAAGAATTGATGCTTTTGAACTGTGGTGTTGGAGAAGACTCTTGAGAGTCCCTTGGACTGCAAGAAGATCCAACCAGTCCATTCTGAAGGAGATCAATCCTGGAATTTCTTTAGAAGGAATCATGCTAAAGCTGAAACTCCAGTATTTTGGCCACCTCATGCGAAGAGTTGACTCATTGGAGAAGACTCTGATGCTGGGAGGGATTGAGGGCAGGAGGAGAAGGGGATGACAGAGGATGAGATGGCTGGATGGCATCACTGACTCGATGGGTATGAGTCTGGGTGACCTCCGGGAGCTGGTGATGGACAGGGAGGCCTGGCGTGCTGCGGTTCATGGGGTCGCAAAGAGTCGGACACGACTGAGCGACTGATCTGATCTGATCTGATCTGATACATGATCCCACATTGTATTTGGCTATTATTTCTTCCCACCCCACAATATTTATTTATTTGGCTGCAATGGGTCTTAGTTGCGGCATGTGGGATCTTTAGTTGTGGTATGCTAATGCTTAGTTGTGGCATGTGGGATCTAGTTCCCTGACTCGGAATTGAACCTGGGCCTCCTGTATTGGGAACGGAGTCTTAGCAACTGGACCATCAGGGAAGTTCCAGGCTGTTTGTTATTTCTCCTCAGTCTCTTCCAGTCTACACAGTCTTTCCTGTGGTAATGGTTTTCAATTGCTGCCATAACAAATTAACCATAAATATATCTTAACACAACACACATTTATTATCTCACGGTGTTTTGTGGACTTGGAGTCTGGACACAGTTTCACTGGGTGCTCTCCTCAGCTGGTCTTGAGGTTACAAACAGGTGTCAGCTGGGCTGTGTTCTCATTCAGAGGCTCAACTGGGGAAGAATTCAATTCCAAGTTCATTCAGATTGTTGGCAGAATTCATATCCTTGTGGCTAGATGAATGATGGCCTCAATTTTTTTATGGTTGTCAGCTGGAGGACACCCTCAGGTCCTAGAAGCTGCCTGCAGTTTCTTGCAACAGGAAATTCTCCAACATTGCCACTTACTTCATCAAGCCCACAAGGCAAGTCTCTAGCTCCAGTCTGCTACAATGGAGTCTTAAATGATAAAATGGAACCACAGTAGTGACATCCCATCACTTTTTCCACAAAAACTAACATGATCACAGGACTGACGTTAGGCCACAGGTTAAATAATTTAGAGACAGAAGGGCTTGGGGACCCTGACAAGGGTGATTAATTTGCATGGCCCTATGACTTACAGATATGTTACTATCAGACAGTATATTTCATCCCCAGGGAAAGAAGGATTATATGCCTTTAAAATTAAAGTGTATTTTACCAATGAGGAAACACAAACTCACTTTAACTTAAACTTTTAGTTGTTTAACAAAAATTCTTTCCTCTCTCAGGATCCTATTTTTTAGAGACATGCAGCACTAAGAAAAGAGAAAATGAACAGGAGACATCAGCATTTTCTTGGAGAGCACATTCATTTACAAAACACGCCCCCCTCTCATCCAGTCCACCATAAACAACCAGATGGGAATAGGAAGGAGGCTCGAACAGCATTGACCTTTCCCAGTGTGAGAGAGGCTGGGGTAACTGATGTCTAGGGTGGAATCTGTGGAATTGACAGCAGGCTTCTGGGGCCAGAGTTATGGAAATGCTGTGGCTGTGAAACATAGCTGGCCCCTCGAAACTTTCAAAGGGGACCCTCCCAGGAGGAAACCCACTCCTAGGACGTCATTGTTGCTGTTGCTGTTAAGTCGCTTCAGTCATGTCCGACTCTGTGCGGCCCCATAGACGGCAGCCCACCAGGCTCCGCCGTCCCTGGGATTCTCCAGGCAAGAACACTGGAGTGGGTTGCCATTTCCTTCTCCAATGCATGAAAGTGAAAAGTGAAAGTGAAGTCGCTCAGTCGTGTCCGACCCTCAGCGATCCCATGGACTGCAGCCTACCAGGTTCCTCCGTCCATGGGATTTTCCAGGCAATAGTACTGGAGTGGGTTGCCATTAGGTCTTCCCAAAAGCCTGTTTGGGGCGTATTCAGCTTCAGAAAATCTCATCTCGTGATCCAATCTGTGTCTTCTTGCTGGGATCCTCCATTCTTCCATTCTAAAGCTAAGATTCTGGCTTCCCTCCTTTATCTGCCACAGACCCCAAGCGGCTGTGAGGGGAGAGATACGAGGAATCGGCAGAGACAAAAGCTAAGAGTTCCAGTGACAGTCCACACAGCCACACAACTGCTGCTCATCCAAAAGCCACGCATCATTGAAATAAGCACCATCACCCAATTAAATAATGACACACAAACGTACGACACACAAACGTGTTCATGGAGACACGTCTACACATACAACTTTCTCAATAGGTACATAAATCTCTGCTGCTCTCGCAGACAGGACCCTTACATTCGAGGACCGATACGTCTTGTCCGCGCCCAGAGCGTCCTGGCCTTGAGCGCCTGTCACCAGACGGCTACCGAAATAGACTATGGAAGCGAGTGCCGTTTGGGGGATCTACTTAACACGTAGGGACTCCGCCACCGGAAGAGCACCCAGGGCCCGAGGCTGATACGAGCCCGGTGGCTTCTGGGAAATGCAGTCTATCCGGAACATTTCTGGCGCTGAGAGAGCTCGGCGACCCGAATGCTCAGATGCCAGGACTGTGTCAGCGCGCGGTGGAGAACGGCTAGACCCCTCTGAAGGAAGACGGTAGCTGGTGAGGTTAGCATACGTGGAAAAAGCGAGTGGAATCTGAGTCCAGTCTGTAGAAGACGGGGTGGGATCCTGGGGACTTCAGAGCCCCAAACCTGCGGCAGAAGGAGAAGGCGGGCTCTTGGTTACGGTGGTTTTTTGGGTATGAGCTCTGAGGATTGGGACTTCAGTCTTTGGACCCCCATCCCTACCCCCATTCCCACTCAGGTAGCATCAGCATCCCAAGTAGCGCCAGAAGCACACCTGGCATTAAGTGTGCATTTGTTTTTAAAGAAAGAACCCCTGGGGTTGTGTGTTTGCGTTTTCATTCTCTGTGTTTTTGTGGGACCTCAATGTGTGTCTGTAACCACGTATGGCGGCTTCCCTTGTGGCTCAGCAGTAAAGAACCCGCCAGTCAATGCAGAAGATGCGGGTTCTATCCCTGGGTGGGAAAGATTCCCCTGAAGAAGGAAATGGCAACCTGCTTCAGTTTTCTTGCCAGGGAGATCCTATGGACAGAGAATCCTGGCAGGCTACAGTCCTTGAGGACAAAAAGAGTCAGACACGACTTAGCAAAACAACCACCATGTATGGGATTGTTTTTCTGTTTGGTTTGTTTCCTAGAGTGTAAATGTGAAGATGGTTTGTTTCAGATTTTGAGATATTATAAAACTTGTTAAGCACACTTCCTTCCCACTCTTCCATCCCCACCCTGAAATTCCTCCTGCCCAGTATCTTGTGTTTCTTTCCGTTAAGGGGTACCTCTGGCTGACTTTTGCCAGAGACATACGCTAGCAGGGCCAACTCATCCATTAGACACAGTATGCAAAACGCCTAGAGCCCACAATACTCTTTATTGTTGTTGTTTAGTCGCCTTTTCCGACTCTTCGTGATGCCATGAACTGCAGCACCTCAGGCTTCCCCGTCCTTCACTATCGCCCAGAGTTTGTTCAAATTCATGTCCACTGAGTCCGTGATGCCACCCAACCATCTCATCCTCTGTCGCCCACTTCTCCTGCCCTCAATCTTTCCCAACATCAGTGTCTTTTCCAGTGAGTCGGCTCTTCACATCAAAATATTGGAACATCAGCATCAGTCTTTCCAGTGAATATTCAGGGTTGATTTTAGGGGCCTACCAATAAGTCTTAAAATCAGAAATAAACATTAATTTTTGGTCAAAGGAAATGTTTAATTCAAAGAAACTCAACTTATTATTATTACTATAGCTAAATAATCACAAAATACTGTTATTTTTATTTTCTATTTATTGATGAAGGGCCCCACAGAAGTTCTAATACAGCTCCGCCTCTTACCCAAATCAAATCAGATTTCAATTCAGCCTTATTCCTCTTCAGTTCTACAGTGGGACTTGTGAAAACAGCACTGTACCTGCTGACCTTAGGTGAAACTGCAGTAAACTCTGACCTTCCCTCATGTGAGTCTTCCATGATCCCAGGATTAAGTGGAACATTTCCTTCTCCAGCTGTCTGGGCACCTTGAAAATGAAGTTTGAACACATATTTTGGTCTCCTAATAAAACTTCCCTTCCCAGACTCTTTGTAAATAAGCATTAAAAAGTTTGAGTGCTTTTGTGACTGTGTGTGGAATTATATAATATAATGCACATTTTGAGGCCTGTGAGATTATGGCTTTAGTTATGAGATTGTGTGTTTTTATCTGTGAGTATGACTTAAAATGTATGTGATGCCTTGAAAGACATGCTTTTATTATGTGGGCATTTTACAGATATTGTGAATGTGGATTACCTAAAACAGGCTTATTAAGTGTGAACAGGCTTATTAAGTGAGAAACTACATGAGATGGAAACGTGTGATTCTGATTATATGAATATAGAACCCTGTGATATTATGACTGTATATCTTGGTGAGTGACGATAAGCTGCTTTTACTCTTCTCAACAATAAATGAGAAGAATGTTGCACCTTTATGGAACAATAACTTTAAGATTTGGGTTAAAGGATTTGCTATTTATTTGGCAAATCATTTGGTAAAAGACGCTTACTCCTTGGAAGGAAAGTTATGACCAACCTAGATAGCATATTCAAGAGCAGAGACATTACTTTGCCAACAAAGGTTCCTCTAGTCAAGGCTATGGTTTTTCCTGTGGTCATGTTTGGATGTGAGAGTTGGACTGTGAAGAAGGCTGAGCGCCGAAGAATTGATGCTTTTGAGCTGTGGTGTTGGAGAAGACTCTTGAGAGTCCCTTGGACTGCAAGGAGATCCAACCAGTCCATTCTGAAGGAGATCAGCCCTGGGATTTCTTTGGAAGGAATGATGCTAAAGCTGAAACTGCAGTACTTTGGCCACCTCATGCGAAGAGTTGACTCATTAGAAAAAGACTCTGATGCTGGGAGGGATTGGGGGCAGGAGGAGAAGGGGACGACAGAGGATGAGATGGCTGGATGGCATCACTGACTCGATGGACATGAGTCTAAGTGAACTCTGGGAGATGGTGATGGACAGGGAGGCCTGGCATGCTACGATTCATGGGGTCACAGAGTCAGACATGACTGATCGAGTGATCTGATCTGATCTGATCTGATGCTCTATTACTTAGCCTTAAAAAGAAAAAAATTCCAACACATGCTATAATGTGGATGTATCTAGAGAACGTTGTACTAACTGAAACAAGCCCATCACAAAAAGATGAATACAAGAAAAGAAAACTGCAGACTAATATCTCTGAAAAACATAGATGCAAAACTTCTCAACAAAATATCAACAAATTGAACTCAACAGAGTATTAAAAGGATCATATACTAGGACCAGGGTTTCCCTGGTGGCTCAGTGGTAAAGAATATGACTGCCAATGCAGGAGACATGGCTTTGATCCCTGGGTTGGGAAGATCCCTTGGAGAAAGAAATGGCTACCCACTCCAGTATTCTTGCCCAGGAAATCCCAGGGACAGAGGAGCCTGGCAGGCTATAGGCCATGGGGTCACAAAAGAGTCAGACATGACTTAGTGTCTAAACAACACTAGGACCAAGTGGGATTTATCCCTCCAATACAAGGATGATTCAACATATGCAATATTAACAGGATGAAAGATAAAAATCATAGAACCATCTCAATAGATACAAAAAAAGCATTTGACAGTACAACATCCTTTGATGATAAAATCTCTCAACAAATTGGTATAGATGGAACATAACATAATAGAAGCCATATACAGTGAACTCAGAGCTAACGTCATGCTCAGTGGTGAAAGGTTGAAAGCTTTTCCTTTACAAACAGAAACAAAACAAAGGTGCCCACTCTCACCATTTCTATTCCACAGAGTACTGGAAGTCCTAGCTGAGCAATCAAAATATAAAGAAATTAAAAGGCATTCAAGTCAGAGAGGAAGAAATAAAATTGCCTTTGCAGATACAAACAAAAGAGATATATAAATAAATATATATTTTTTAAACACTATGCATCAAAACTGTTAGAACTCATTAGTGCCTTCTGTCAAGTTGAATAATACAAAATTAACATACAAAAACCAGTTGCTATTTTTATACAGTAACAATATATGTAAAATAATTCCATTTACAATATCACTAAAGACAATAAAAATACTTAGGAATAAATTTAAATAAGGAGATGAAAGACCTGTATACCAAAAATGATAAGACTTTGATGGAAGAAATTGAAGACACAAATAAGCATAAAAATATGCTGTGTACTTGGATCAGAAGGATTAATATCATTAAAATGTCCCTACTACCCAAAAGCCGACTCAGTGCAATTTGTATCAAAATTCCAATGGCATATTTCACAGAAATAGAAAAAAAAATTCTAAAATTTTGTATGGAGCCACAAAAACCTGTAATAGCCAAAGCAATCAGAAGAAAGAAGAACAAAGGCAGAGGTATCCCACTTCGTAATTCCAAACTCTACTACAAAGATGGGCTTACCAGTAGCTCAGGTGGTAAAGAATCTGCCTCCAATGCAGGAGACTCAGTTCCAATTCCTGGGTTGGGAAGATACCCTGGAGAAGGGAATGGCTACCCACTCTAGTATTCTTGCCTGAAAAGTTCCACAGACAGAGGAACCTGGCAGGCAGCAGTCCATGGGATCACAAAGAGTTGGACATGACTGAGCAACTAACATAGCAATTCTACTTCTGCTTGTATATTCAAAATAAATGAAAATAGTTATTTGAAGAGGTATGTGCACTCCGATGTTTCTTTTAGCATTATTCACAATAGGGAAACAACCTAAGTGTTGAAGTTGTGGCATATATACAATGGAATTTATTCAGCCATAAGAAAGAAAAGAAAAAGACCCATTTGCAAAGCAAAGGTGGGTATTATGCTAAAGTGAGATTAAATCAGACAGAGAGATACTGTTTATTATCACTTGTGTGTGGAATCTTAAAAAAAAGCAAATTCATAAATACAGAGTAGAATGATAGCTATTACAGGTTAGAGGGCTGGGTGTGAATGGGATAGTTTTTTAAGGGTACAAATTTGGACTAGAAGATAAGTCCTGGAGAGCTAATGGACAGCATAGTGATATAATCAATAATACTGTATTATGAACTTCAAAATTTCTAAAGGACTAGACCCTAGTTGTTTTGAAACCAAAAAAGTCATGAAAACTAGTTGAGGTGATAGAAGTGTTAGCTGACACTAAGATGATAATCATATTGCAATACATTAATGCATCAAATCAACATATGTTGTACCTTAAAATTACACATCAATTAACTGGTTAAAAAGGAAGACGAATTACATGGTGTGATTTCTTAATTGGAAGACGAATAACTTTTTCGAAATACAAGTAATATTTCAATTCCCTAATGATGTAAGAAAACCAAAGCAAAGCAAAGTGAAGCATTTTTCTGCTTGTTTCATGTCCCATTCAATGGTTGCATCTTATTTTCTTGGCCAAGGTTGAATACAGGGCCAGGTAGTAAAGAAGATGGTTCATTCTAGCTCAGTTCAGTTCAGTCGCTCAGTCGTGTCTGACTCTTTGCGACCCCATGAATCACAGCATGTCAGGCCTCCCTATCTGTCACTATCTCCCAGAGTTCACTCAAACACGTACATCGAGTCGGTGATGCCATCCAGCCATCTCATCCTCTGTTGTCCCCTTCTCCTCCTGCCCCCAATCCCTCCCAGCATCAGGGTCTTTTCCAATGAGTCAACTCTTCGCATGAGGTGGCCAAAGTACTGGCGTTTCAGCTTTAGCATCATTCCTTCCAAAGAACACCCAGGGCTGATCTCCTTTAGAATGGACTGGTTTTCAAGAGTCTTCTCCAACACCACAGTTCAAAAGCATCAATTCTTCAGAGCTCAGCTTTCTTCACAGTACAACTCTCACATCCATACATGACCACAGGAAAGACCATATCCTTGACTAGACAGACCTTTGTTGGCAAAGTAATGTCTCTGCTTTTGAATATGCTATCTAGGTTGGTCATAACTTTCCTTCCAAGGAGTAAGCGTCTTTTAATTTCATGGCTGCAGTCACCATCTGCAGTGATTTTGGAGCCCCACAAAATAAAGCCTGACACTATTTCCACTGTTTCCCCATCTATTTCCCATGAAGTGATGGGACCAGATGCCATGATCTTCGTTTTCTGAATGTGGAGCTTTAAGCCAATTTTTTCACTCTCCTCTTTCACTTTCATCAAGAGGCTTTTTAGCCCCTCTTCACTTTCTGCCATAAGGGTGGTATCACCTGCATATCTGAGGTTATTGATATTTCTCCCAGCAATCTTGATTCCAGCTTGTGCTTCTTTGAGCCCACCGTTTCTCATGATGTACTCTGTGTATAAGTTAAATAAGCAGGGTGACAATATACAGTCTTGACATACTCCTTTTCCTATTTGGAACCAGTCTGTTGGTCCATGTCCAGTTCTAACTGTTGCTTCCTGACCTGCATACAGATTTCTCAAGAGGCAGGTCAGGTGGTCTGGTATTCCCATCTCTTTCAGAATTGTCCACAGTTTATTGTGATCCACACAGTCAAGGCTTTGGCATAGTCAACAAGGCAGAAATAGATGTTTTTCTGGAACTCTCTTGCTTTTTCAATGATCCAGCGGATGTTGGCAACTTGATCTCTGGTTCCTCTGCCTTTTCTAAAACAAGCTTGAACATCAGGAAGTTCACGGTTCACGTACTGCTGAAGCCTGGCTTGGAGAATTTTGAGCACTACTTTACTAGCATGTGAGATGAGTGCAATTGTGCGGTAGTCTGAGCATTCTTGGCACTGCCTTTCTTTGGGATTGGAATGAAAACTGACCTTTTCCAATCCTGTGGCCACTGCTGAGTTTTCCAAATTTGCTGGCATATTGAGTGCAGCACTTTCACAGCATCATCTTTCAGGATTTGAAATAGCTCCACTGGAATTCCATCACCTCCACTAGCTTTGTGCGTAGTGATGCTTTCTAAGGCCCACTTGACTTCACATTCCAGGATGTCTGGCTCTAGGTCAGTGATCACACCATCGTGATTATCTTGGTCCTGAAGCTCTTTTTTGTACAGTTTTTCTGTGTATTCTTGCCACCTCTTCTTAATATCTTCTGCTTCTGTTAGGTCCATTCCATCTCTGTCCTTTATCTAGCCCATCTTTGCATGAAATGTTCCCTTGGTATCTTTAATTTTCTTGAAGAGATCTCTCACACGTACCACGCCTTTACAATTATTTGCCATTTACTTTTCCATACATATTTCCAATTTCTGTCAGGAAACGAGGGGGGAAAAAAAGCCAAGTTCTACAAGCGCCCGACGGCTTACACATATTCCACCTGCTAATTCAAAAGTAAAATTGCAGACAGGTGGGAAGCTCAGCGGCAGAGAGCATTCTGGGAGGTGTAGTCTCGGAGGCTTCCTGTGATTCGGAACTTCCGCTCCGGTAAAGCGCGAAGGGGTTATTCGCTGAGCTGGGGAAATAAAAAGCCATAATCAGCGCTGTGCGTGTCTGGTGGTATTTCGCCTATCGGAGAGCAAGAACACAAACCTCGCTGCTTTCGTGAATTCTGGGAAATTCGATTCAGGTCTGCGATGCCGAAACGTCACTTCCTGTCGGGGGCGGGGCAGGGCCTCCTTCCCCTCTCGGGGATCCTGGGAAATGTAGTCCAGGAGCTGCGAATAGTTAGAGGTATTTCCGCTTTAGGAGGTTGCGATTGCGGCCTTCGGTTCTCACAGGTAGGTGAGTGATTCCCTGGGAGCCTGCCGTCTCTTTTAACTTTTCTCACCCGGTCCGGGGATCAGCTGGACTCGGTATTCGGTCGCAGGGCAGAAAAGCCACGACTTGCGACAGAGGGCGGGATGGAAGGGCGAGGGCGGCCGCTTGCCTTCCTCTTAACGGCTGGATTCTCTGCGTTTGGGGCGGTTCACAAGTCCTGGGGTTGTAGGCAGACTGAAATCGGCAGATAGACTGTCTCTAGGTCTCTTTGCTGTCCAATCCGCCTCCTCCAGCACCTTCCACACCGTTAGTTACTTCCTAGCGAGGTAACGTTAGTTGCGAATTTATTCTTTCTGTTCCTTGGATTCCTTTTCTATAAAAAGGGATATTAAGAGTATAAGGCAGGTACTCACTTGCTTTTGGTAGATAGAAAAGCAGTCTATCACATAGTCAACCATTAGGAAACTGGCTGCAGAGGAGACTTTTGGCATCAATTTGGGCAGATAGGTTGGAATTTTATTGTAGAGGATTTGAAAGCAGGGTTAGTGAGTTTGTCCGTCTTTGTAAAAATTTGAAAGCATCCTTATTTAATCTTATTTTAAATAGTTTAAAGCTTGTATACTGATTATAGAAGAAATGCACATTCATTGTAGAGAATTTAGAAAATGTAGAGCTATGACATAGTCAAAACCATTACGAATTACCCATGTAGATAGGTATAACTTACAGGATGTGTATGACGTATATAGGACACAGACCTATAGGATATAGACGATTATCAACATTTTAAGTGCATTTCTGTTTAGCAGCTTTTCTATATGTATTTATCTATGTTATATACAATTGTTATCAGATTATACATATCCTTAACTCTTAATTTCCAGACAACCTGCCGGGCTCCTCTGTCCCTGGAATTCTCCAGGCAAGAATACCAGAGTGGGTTGCCCTTCCCTTCTCCAGGGGATCTTTCCGACCCAGGGATAGAACCTGGGTCTCTCTCATTGCTAGCAGATTCTTTACCATCCGAGCCATGAGGGAAGCCCCACAAAGTGTAATATAATGACTCCTGTTGTAACAGTCATCCTGCTTCAGTTCTTGCTGATCTTGTTGCATCGCTCTATCCCTATGCACAGGTTTTTCCCATTGAGTATTTTAAAGCAAACCCAGATGTTGAGTCAGTAGAACTTAAACATTAATTATTATACTGAGACTATATTAATTTGCTAAAACTTGTTGTTCCGTCGTTCATTTGGGTCCGACTCTTTGCATCCCCATGTACTGCAGCATGCCATATCACTGAATGTAAGAGGCACTTGAAATGACAGATCCATGTATTATTTGTAAAAGTGGAAAAAATACTCAAGATGGACTATTGAGTTGCAGCAGGGGGCGATATATCATAAAAACAAGTAAGCTGAAATTAAAGATCATGACATGGTTAGATGAGAAGAAATAAGTTAGTGTATCTGAAGTACAGTGCCTCAGTTCAGTTGCTCAGTCATGTCCGACTCTTTGCGACCCCGTGGACTGCAGCATGCCAGGCTTCCCTGTCCATCACCAACTCCCAGAGCTTGCTCAAACTCATGTCCATCCAGTCCGTGATGCCATCAACCCTCTCATTCTCTATTGTTTCCTTCTCCTCTTGCCTTCAGTCTTTTCCAGCATCAGAGTTTTTTCCAGTGAGTCAGCTCTTCGCATCAGATGGCCAAAGTATTGGAGCTTCAGCTTCTACTGGTACAAAAATATCACAACCTGGCTGGCATAGACAACAGAAACAAATTAATGGAGCTAGGAGTCTGTCAGCAGATTTGGTTTCTTCTGAGGCCTCTCTCCGTGGCTTGCAGATGGCTGCCGTCTTGTCATGTCCTCATAAGGTCTTTCCTTTGTGTGTGTGCATGCCCCTACTATCCCTGTTTATGGCCAATTTCTTCATAGAAGGATACCAGTCAGATTGATTTAGGGCCCACCCTAATGACCTCATTTTAATCACCCCTTTAAATGCCTTGTCTGCCAATGTAGTCACATTCTGAGGTTCTGGTGATTAGGACTTCCATGTGTGAGTTTAGGGGTAGGACTCACAATTCAGTCCATAACAGGTATTAACAACAACTCTTTAAGATTTTTCACACTTGGACACTAGGAGAATGTTTTTTATATAAGAAAGTTAGAAAGAGGTGGAATTACGAAAGAAAAATGATAAATTTCCTGTGCTGCTTTGGAGTTGCACTTGCCACGGGCATGTAACTCTCAGTTTCATCTTTCTCTCCTATTAGGCTACAGGGACCTCTGATTCATGGACCTTGTCCTATTCTTTTTGGAGAGTCCAGCACAGGGTCGGAAGAGAGGAGTTATTTAGTGAGTAAGTGTGATGCAAACAGTCACCCAGAGGGGCTATAGCCTGGAATTAGAGAACAAAATAGAAAGGCAATCTATAGGCATATGCCTTGTGTGGTGCTTCACTTTCCTTTTGCGAGCTGTAGAATTCAGCAACTTTTTCTGATTGTTCAAAGTTTGATGCATCATCAACTCTCTTGCCTTCTGGGATGGCCCACACTCTGTGAAGTGTATTTCTCTCTAAATAAATCTACTTTTTACCTTAAAAAAAAAGTTGATGTATCATCATGCCTGATTTTGTCATGCTGCAAGACAGATTTCCTTGGAAGCAAATAAATTTTTTTAAAAAATGGAAGCATAGTTAATTTACAATGTTATGTTAGTTTCGAGCTTTCCGGATAACTCAGTTGGTAAAGAATCTGCCTGCAATGCAGGAGACCCTGGTTCAATTCCTGGATCGGGAAGATCTGCTGGAGAAGGGATAGGCTACCCCCCTAGTATTCTTGGACTTTCCTTGTGGCCCAGCTGGTAAAGAATCCGCTTGCAATATGGGAGACCTGGTGTTGGATCCCTGGGTTGGGAAGATCCCCTGGAGAAGGGAAAGGGTACCCACTCCAGTAGAGTCAGACACAACTGAGTGACTTTTACTTTCATGTTAGTTTCAGGTATGCAGCGCAGTGATTCAGTTATTTATATATATGTGCATATATGTATGTCTATATGTATTCAGTACATATGTATATATAGTCTTTTCAGATTCTTTTCCCTAAAGGTTATTATAAAATACTAAGTATAGGTCCCCGTGCTATACAGTGAGTCCTTGTTGATTTTCTCTTTTGTGTATAGAACTGTGTATATTTTAATCCCAAACTCCTAATTTGTCCCTCTGCCTTCCCCTGGTAACCATAAATTTGTTGTCAAATCAATGTTAGTGTTCAGTTTTTTGTTTGTTATGTCAGGATTGTGATGGGGATGCTGAGAAAAGCTAAAATTTGTTGGGCACCTCTTCTGTTTCAGCGAATTTCCAGTGCTCTGTGTGCAATAATTATTATTGTCATTTTTTAAATGAAGAAACAGTCAAAGACAGTTGAATAAATGACCTGGTGACCCAGCAAGGGGCAGAGCCAGAATCAAACCTCAGCAGCTGGCTTTAAAACCTCCTTGTTCCAGCACTCTGTGGCCAGCACAGCTTACTTAACTTCTCTGTGCCTCGGTTTTCTCATATCAAGTAACCACAGCATTAAAGTTTTGGGGGCTTCCCTAGTGGCTCAGATAGTAAAGAATCTGCCTTCAATGCAGGAGACCTGGGTTCAATCCCTGGGTCAGGAAGATCCTCTGGAGAAGGAAATGGTACCCCACTCCAGTATTCTTGCCTGGAGAATCCCATGGACAGAGGAGCCTGGTGGGCTACAGCTGAGGGGGGCACAAAGAGTTGGACATGTGATGATTAAAAGAAATATGATGTGGAAAGTGCTTGAAATGGTGCCTGGCATGTAGTACATCCTATATGTATTATAGACTACAGCTGTACTTTTTTTTCTATTACAGAAGAGTATGCAGTATGAAAAATGCAGTGAGTTATTAAAAGTGCAAAGAATATTTTAGGGTTTTCTTTTCTACCCCATTTTATTCTTTTAATAGTTCAATTTGACCATACAGTTGAGCAAAAATGAATCGTTTCCGTAATAACCTTTGTTGAAACTGATAACTAACAGAATTGGTTGTCTTTTGAACCTAGTCAGTTCCTGGGGGCAGAGAAGGCAATGGCACCCGACTCCAGTACTCTTGCCTGGAAAATCCCATGGAGGGAGCAGCCTGGTAGGCTGCAGTCCATGGGGTCGCTAAGAATAGGACACAACTGAGTGACTTCACTTTCACTTTTCACTTTCATGCATTGGAGAAGGAAATGGCAACCCATTCCAGTGTTCTTGCCTGGAGAATCAATCGCAGGGATGGCGGAGCCTGGTGGGCCACCGTCTGTGGGGTCACACAGAGTTGGACACGACTGAAGCGACTTAGCAGCAGCAGCAGCGGTTCCTAGGGGATAATCATATGGTCTCTATTGCTTTAAAAAGGCCTGAGTTTGCACCATTCACTATGGTAGCCATTGGCCAAGTGAGACTGTTGTTCTTCAGATGTGGCTGGTGCCAACTGAGATGTGCTGTTAAGTGTAGGACACACAAGAGATTTCAAACACTGAAAAAGAATGTAAAATATCTCTGTTGCAGGTTGAAGTAATATTTTGGATATGTTGCATTAAATAAAATATATTGTTAGAATAATGGCTACTTCTTTTTACATTTTTCAACGTGTCTGCTAGAAACATTTAAATTACCCATGTAACTTGCATTATGTTTCAGCTGGGCACCACTGGTATAAATGGAAGTCTCCATTTTTCCTCTGAGGATTTGCCTCCCAGGGCATTTACAAATTACTCTTACCTCTTTAGACCTTCGAGGGCATCTTACAACAGAGAGAAGCAGGCGGCTAGTCATCAGGAGGCCTGAGTGCCAGTTCTAGCCCTGCCCTGGGCTTCCTGGCTATTAGGCATTTCAGATAACAGTTTGAGGGGCAGAATAGAATACTGCAGTGGTTCCCAAACTTGGGCCATATTAGAATCACCTAAGGAAGTTGGTAAAAAGTGTAAAAACCCAGTCCTTTTTCCATTTCAACGAGTCTGGGCTTCTGTGGGTTTGTTTGTTTATTGAATTTTTTTTTTTAAGTATTGTTTCTGTTTTATGTTTTGGCTTTTTGCCTATGAAGCATGTGGAATCTCCCTGACCAGAGATTGAACCCACACCCCCTGCAGTGGAAGGCAAAATCTTAACCATTGGACCACCAGGGAAGTCCCTGGACTAATGTGTTCTTTTTTAGCTTTCTGGATGATTGTGATGATGTTCCGATCACTTCCTATTCACCTTATTTAGGAAGGCGGAATCCCTGTCCTAAACAGTATGAGATATCTACGCCGGGCAGATGAGGTTGGCAGCAGTTTGTTTATCACGTACAGCCTTGCAAGGCCATGCATGGTTGCACCTGGGACTAGAATGAAGCAGCAGTGGCTCTGGGAGGCAGGCTCTGTATTAAACAGAGGGTAGGACGGCAACCCACTCCAGTGTTCTTGCCTGGAGAATCCCAGGGATGGGGGAGCCTGGTGGGCTGCCGTCTGTGGGGTCGCACAGAGTCGGACACGACTGAAGTGACGCAGCAGCAGCAGCAGCAGGGTAACCCTTGGTTCTGGCAGGAGGATGTGGTTGGCTTGCTTGAACAATTTTGAAACTGGCACAGAGGTGAAACCTGTTAGGTTGAGAACTAGGTGGGCTACATCTGATCATTTGATGGGGTGAATTGTGTCAGGTCTTCATTTATAAAGGTGATCGAATGATAGCATGGAGAGGTTACCAAGAAAGAAGGTTTTCTGTACTTACAGTTTCCCCAAAAAAGAGACACAGCATGCCACCCAGGACCATACAAGGCCTGTCACACACAGGAGTCATGGAGCAGAGCAAGAGGACTACGTCTTTATGACTATAGTGGTGGGAAGTAAATAGGTGGTGACATCCCCTTTTGGGGCACTAAGAACAGGAGAGCAGGGGGCAGTGGTTGGGCGGATTATCTTACATTGACTAAAAAGTTTGTTTGAATTTTTTCCATAACATGCTATGGACCCTTGTGACCCTCACATGCCTTGGGAAGCTGGCTTGTGGGGAATGTGTTACTAACTGTGGTTGACAGTCTGGCCCTGTGATTCAACAGACTGAGGAAGAAGTCAGGAATCACAGATGTTAAATAGCTAGAATCTAAAAACATGGTTAAGGGATGGGACTTCTTGGCGGTCCAGTGGTTAGGACTCCGCACTTCCACTTGCAGGGGACACGGGTTTGATCCCCGGTCAGGGAACTAAGATCTCACATGCCATGTGGTGCTGGCAAATAAATAAATTAGTTAATTAATGAATTAAAATAAAACATGGTTAAGGGAATTCCCTGGCAGTTCAGTCTTTAGGCCCAGCACTTTCATTTCAGAGACCCAGATTCGATCCCTAGTTGGAGAACTAAGATCCCACAAGCCATGAGGTACAACCAATAAATGAATAAATAAAAACATGGTTAACCCACAGGCGAACTAGCTGGATGGGGAGTCTTCCTCAGGAAAAAGGAGAGAGCAGAGGAGCTAAGAGTTAGGCCTTCTGGGCTCTGTGAGGCTCAAAGGCATCAGGGTAGAACTGGGAATTTAGGCCTTTCAATAGAGCTGACCAGAGCTTGGGAACTACTGCACATTGATCACGGTTACCACCCTGTGTCATGTTACCTGGGCTTCATTTCCTGGTGCAGTGTCTTGACTAGACAGTGAAATCACAGGCTGGGGTGCTAGGAGAGGGGTAAGAATGCAGATGTTAGCAACCCTCCTCCACAGTTTCTGATTTAATTAGTTGTGAATAAGTTCTGAGCATTTCTTGGTCTTTGTTTTTGTTTTTGTTTTAAAAAAAACAGTTTTTAAAATACAGCTTTTAAAAGTTGCTTTCCATTTAAAGTCTGACCATTTTTTTAAAAACTCCCCTGTGAGTCCGATGTGCTATTAGGTTAGGCTCTCGATGAAAATCTTGACTTCTGTTGGCCATAACCAAGTTAATTCCTGATTTACAGATCAGACCTTGGGACTAAGTAGTAGGATGTTGGAGATGCCAGTATTCAAATACCAGTGGTCTGATTCCAAAGCCTCCACCCTTCCTGACTCTGTTCTCATCTCCTTCAAGCAGATCCTCTGACTTCAGAGTCCTTTTCCAGTTTCCATGTCTGTCTTCTGTCCCCAGCTCTCAAGCTCTCATTTCTCTTTCCATGAGACCTCAGACTCCCATCTGTGTATTTTTTTTTTCCCTAGAAGCAACAGAGACACAAGATCTAAAAGATTAGCTCCTTTGTGAGAGTGGATTCAGGTTCCTCCCCTGCCTCTTGAACTCACCGAGCCTTGGGTTCCTCGTCTGTTACTTGGGAACAACAGTTGTGACCATCATCATTTACTGAGAACTTTGTAAAATGCCAGGTACAGTGCTAAGGGCATTTAGCTCATTCATCCCTCACAGTAACCCTAGGACTGACATTCTCTTTTTTTTCTCTCCTGTTGTAGCTGAGGAGAGGCACAGAGGTGGAGGTGATCAGACCAGCTTCACACTGCTTGTACGACACTAGATTCTTCACAGGTGTGTGGCAAGTACCTAATGTGTGCCAAGTGTGTCTCAAGGTCCCTAGCACATACTTAGTGCTTGTGCAGGGTTAAACATTGCCATTTGTGTTGTTTTGGTCATTACTACAATTAGCTTGTTAATTAAAATTGCATACTGATTAACTTACTGTTAAATGATAGGATTGTGTTAATTTTTCTTCAGCTCAATGATATGAGGTTTTTTAAGGCCCTACTGTTAGCAAAGTCAAATTAGCAAGGTCTTATATCTTTGAAAAAGTGGTCATTCATAGTATCATGAAAAATTTGATACTACAACTATAAAAGTGGAGTGGTGGTTACCAGGGGCCAAGGGGATAGGCAGTGGAGAGTTAAGTGTTTGATGAGTACAGAGTTTCAGTTCCTGGTGGTAGAAAAGTTCTAGAGACAGACAGTGGTGGTGATTCACAATATGAACGTACCTAATGAACTCGACACCCTAAAAAAATGGTTCAAATATAAAATTTTATGTGATATATATTTTACACAGGGGAAAAAATCATCAAGGTAATCTTAAATATTACTGCAAAGGCATCAAATTAAGTATGACAAACCAAGCAAGAATAACATGTCAGAGGCTAAAGGTGATTTTCATATGACAAAGCAACATCCTCTGAAGGATCCAGCGATAGAAACTATGAGGACAGGTTTTTCGTTACTGAACATGACCTGCTTTCTGCTGCTACTGAGAAATAAGGTGCCTTGGAAGTGTTCTTTGAGCTTTCCACCTACTCATTTAATTCTGACAGCAATCCTAGGCACTGTTTTGTTTTTATACTCCAGGTTTAATTAAAATTTAAAGTATAAGTTCTGTTCGAATAGTGAAAAGTTATGTTAGCCTGTGCATTTTGCCACATAAGTTGTACTGAAATTGTGAATACAAGTTAATTATTTTAGCAAAGACAGTAGCTGTACAAGATAGACATTGTTAATCCCTCCATTTTCTGCTGTGCTGTGGGTTCAATCCCTGGCTGGGGAATATCCCCTGGAGAAGGAAATGGCAACCCACTACAGTATTCTTTCCTGGGAAATCCCACAGACAGAGGAGTATGGTGGGGTGCAGTCCATGGGTTCTCAAAAGAGTCAGACACAACTTAGCAACTGAACAATAACAACATGGGTCAGTGACATCCTTGACCAGACTTTGACAGTTTTTTTTCTTCTTCTCCCATCAGGCCTTCCCAAGACTCAGCAATTCCCTAGAAGGAGGAGGAAAAAATGTCCAAGTTCAAGGTGAGTTGGACCTGCCTTTCTAGGCATTCAGTTGTCACCTCATTTCTCAGCAATTAAACACATCCTGTTTCTCTTTCTTGGGAAGCCCTAAAGTGAACAGTTGAAGTGAACAGTAGGCATCTGAGAACCTCTTCCAAGAAGAGTGCCAGATGATCACTGATTTTTAATTTTAATATAGTTTCATTTTTGTTGTTTTATCACTCTTTTGTAATTTCACATATCAGAGTAGAATAGAAGATGTTAAAATAATGCTGTATACAAGTGATTCTTTGGAGAAGGCAGTGGCACCCCACTCTAGTACTTTTGCCTGGACAATCACATGGATGGAGGAGCCTGGTAGGCTGCAGTTCATGGGGTCGCTAGAGTCGGACATGACTGAGTGACTTCACTTTCACTTTTCACTTTAATGCATTGGAGAAGGAAATGGCAACCCACTCCAGTGTTCTTGCCTGGAGAATCACAGGGATGGGGGAGCCTGGTGGGCTCCCATCTATGGGGTCGCACAGAGTCGGACACGACTGAAGTGACTTAGCAGCAGGAGCAGCAGCACAAGTGATTCTTAGTCACGAGCGATTGTGCCCTCAGGCCGTGTCTAGAAACATTTTTGCTCTCTGACTTGAGGGATGTTACTGATACAGTACATAAGAGCCAGGGACACTGCTAAACACCGTGCAGTGCACGCAGCAGCCCCCTTCAACAAAGAATCATCTGGCCTCGAGTGTCACAAGTGCCAAGGATGTAAAACCATACTGTCCCCAGTGCTATACAAGAACAGTAGCCAAATGTAGGTGAAAACATGTGTCATCAGTTCAGTTCAGTCACTCAGTCGTGTCCGACTCTTTGCGACCCCATGAACCGCAGCACGCCAGGCCTCCCTGTCCATCACCATGCTCAAAAAACCAAAGCTTTAAATCTGTAATAAGAATTTTACAGAATCCTAATATAAAACCCCAGTTGGAGTATGTGCAAAGAATATTAACAGGTTCGACTTCCCTGGAGGTCCAGTGTTAAATATTCTGTGCTTCCACTACAGAGGGGTGTGGCTTCAGTCCCTGGTTGGGGAACTAAGATCCCACATGCCATGTGGTACGGCCAAGGTAATTAAAATATATATATATATTGGCCATGTCCTGCCTGCCATGAGACACACACAGTAGGATTTGCTCCAGGACCTTGCTTCAGACAAGGAAGGTACTCCTCTATGAATCCACTGATACCTCTGTTGCTGAAAAAAATAAAATTAAATTAAAAAATAAGAATATTAACAGGCCAAGTTCTGAAGAAAAAAATTAAAACACCTGGTAAATATGTGAAAATATGATAAGCTTATTAATGATCAACTAATTGCAAATAATCAAATTAGTTGTTCTTTTACTGATAAGTTTGCCTAGGATTTAAAAATATGGTTATATTCAAAGTGTGGGATATGGAGAATTGGGGCTACTTATATACTCTTAGAGGAGGATAAAATAAGAGAAAAGTTGAGAATAAAATGTGCTGTTGTACATAATAATTTTGAAGCTGCCTATTCTTTGACATGGTAATTTTTCACTGTTTGGAACTTATCCTAAAGAAATAATCAGAAGGGAAGCAAAAAAATCTATATAAAATGTTGTCCTCTTCAGCATTTATTATGAAAAGAAAAATACATACAGCATAAGTGTGTTATTGGGGACGTTTAATTATGTTACAGTAAAATTGACTCTGGTCTCTCAGCACCTGGAACCACTTTATACACATCCTGCCCACTTTTCTCAGTTGTTACCCTTCCTCCAGGGAGAATCAGGAGTGTGATTGATGTTGTAGGAGGCAGTGACCTTCAAGGATGTGGCTGTGGTCTTCACAGAGGAGGAGATGGGGCTGCTGGACTTGGCCCAGAGGAAGCTGTACCAGGAAGTGATGCTGGAGAACTTCCGGAACCTGCTGTCAGTGGGTGAGGACGGGTGCCCTCTGTGACTGAACAGAGACCCCCTGCAATATTTATGTGCCCTTGAACAGGCAGAGCTTCAGAGCTCTTGAACCGAATTTCGGTTTTCTAATCAGCATGAGATGCAAAGATTGCAGGGCTTTTTGTTTGTTAAGTTTGTTTTAATATTTATTTATTTATTTGGCCACATCAGGTCTTAGTTGAGGTACACGGGATCTTGTTACTTCATGCAGGATCTTTCACTGAAGTGCACGTTCTCTAGTTGCAGTGCATTGGCTTAGTTGCCCCATGGCATGTGGGAACTTAGTTCCCTGACCAGGGACTAAACTTGCACCCCCTGCATTGGAAGGCAGATTCGTAACCACTGGACCACCAGGGAAGTCCCACAGAAATAGTGTTTTTCTTTCTCTGCTGACCAAAGTGTGTTTGTAAACATACTATAAATTGTCCGCATGATTGCTCTACCTTTTTGGCTTTTCAAATTGTAATCATCTCCAATTAGTGGGTCATGACATTCTTTAAGGAATTGAAATAAAATAGGGTAGAAAATATCACAGCATTTGGCAGTAACTGCACAAGGCGATAAAAACTATGGCCTGTTGCCAAGAATAGTGTGAGAAATGGTGAAAAGGGTGCAATGAAAATAATGTCTTCCAGTAATTTATACTTAGTCTACATATCCTGGGGGCTTCCCAAGTGGCTCAGTGGTAAAGACTCCACCTGCAATGTAGGAGATATGGGTTCGATCCTTGGTTGGGAAGATCTCCTGGAGAAGGAAATGACAACCTACTGCAGTATTCTTGCCTGGAAAGTCCCATGGACAGAGGAACCGGGTGGGCTACAGTCTGTGTGGTCTCAAGAGTTGGACACGACTTAGCAACTAAACAGCAACAGCAATGACTACACATCCTCGGTTTTGCATAAAATATATTTCTGCCCATGGGTCATAATTGAAAGCTTGGAAAACACTGATTTTAATGTCAGTGTTGATATAGTGTAAACCACAATTTTTCATAATTTGGGCTTCTAATACATTCATTTTAAATGTTTGTTCTTGCCTTTTTACAGGGCATCAATCCTTCATACCAGATGTACCATCCCAATTAGAGAGAGAAGAAAAGCTACAAATGATAAAGACAGCAGCCCAGAGCTGTTGTTCCTCGGGTGAGAGTCCTATGACTCTGAGTCTGTCCTCCTTCTTGTTGCCTCTCCAGCTGTGGCTCTGGTCCAAGTCAGAGTGTAGTCTGGATTACTGCCACGGCCTTTGTAATGCTCTCTCTTCTGCTCTGCTTTTTCACAATCAATTCTCCATTCTGAGTGATTCTTTTAAATTCAAACATTGTCGTTTCTCTGCTCAGATCTCTCATTCAAAATAAAATCCCAGTATAGAAAGTGGTTTGTGTTGTCCCATATGCCCATCAGTTTTATAGTCTACTTTCAGAAACAACTTTTTCACAGGGCAGGGGTAACATAAGGGTCAAAATATTGACTCCTAAATGAAAAAGGAAAATCTTCACCCATTCAGGAAAAAGGTATAAGAATTTGAGAAACAGTCCATCTGTATGCCTCATGGCCATCTTTATGCCCTATGCTTTTTTTTTTTCTTTTTTGCCTTCCGAGTGATTCTTGCCAAGATTTTTTTTTTCTTTTTCACACTGTGTGGCTTGTGGGATCTTAGTTCCCTGACCAAGGATCCAACCTGAGCCCTTGGCAATGAGAGCGCAGTGTCCTAACAATTAGACCACCAGGAAATTCCCTGATTTTGTGATCATCGTGATTTTCTCTCAGCAACATTCACTTAGATTAGCCCTGCATCTAGTGAAGCCTTTCAGCTTCCCAGCTGTTTCTACTTCCTTTCCTGTGATGAGTAAGTTACTTGCAGAAGCTCTTTTACTTTTGTAACATGGCTCAAACTGTCACAGAGACATCAAACTAGGATTTATTTATCCATCCAGCATGTACTTCTGGAACACTGACCATATCAGACAGAGTTCTGGGAGTGGTGATAAACCTGTAAACAGTACAAAATGCTTGTCCCTGTGGGTATTATGTTCAAGCAGCTATGCTGTGCTAAGTCACTTCAGTCGTGTCCAACTCTGTGTGACCCCATAGACGGCAGCCCACCAGGCTCCACCGTCCCTGGGATTCTCCAGGCAAGAACACTGGAGTGGGTTGCCATTTCCTTCTCCAATGCATGAAAGTGAAGTTGCTCAGTCATGTCTGACTCTTAACATTCAAGCAGGAGAAGACATAAAATGAAAAAGATCAAGGACTTTTTGTGCCCTATACTATGTATATAGTATGTCAGATGGGAATATGTGCTATGTAAAAACAAGACAGTGTATGGCTAATGGAGATTTCCAGGAATGTAGAATAGGTAGGGAGAATTTAGTATATGATATTGTATGGTAATAGAAAAGGCATCACTGATAAGACATTATTTGAAAAGACACCTCTAAAGAAGTTAGTAGCAAGCTATATGACCAATTGGTGGAACAGAGTTCCAAGGAGAATGTAAATCTTCCTGTCCAATACTGACTTTTAAAATCTGTATTCCACCCTATTTATTTGCTCCTTGCAAGGTCTTACTCTGTTGTAAAAATTAGGTTATCTTTTAATTTTTCAGTCTTTATTTTTCCCCCATGAAAGTTGTAGGAATTTTATTGATGTGAAGTTTCAGAATAGTGTATGTTATTATAGTAAACTTCTCTGCATATTGTTTTCCTGAAGGATATTTCCCAGCAGGAGACAAAAGACCACTCTCTCTGCTTATACTCTGAACTTTAGGCCCTTAGGTGATAAATTATTTTCTCCTAAACATCTATCTTTCCAACCTACCAGGGCCTCCAAAGCTCCTTCCAGTGGAGTAAACTTCTAATAAAGCAAAAGTTTTCAACACTGCTTGAGGATATCTTCTGATAATCTGTCAGTAAGGGTCTTACTTGAGCTTTTGAGCATTTGGATCAGATGTGCAATTATGTGAAAGCTGTTTATTAAACACTTGTTGCAGCAGAGAAAGTAAGGCTTTGAGTAACATGCAGCCTCATCTTGGTAAACATTCCCTAGGAGGTATTTTTCTTGCTCTATAGCTACTAGATCTCTAATTTATATTTCAGCTATGAAACTTATTATGATTCTAAATGGATCCCACTAATGTGTAGTGAAAGGGACCCTGGTGGAACACCTCTCAGTGTCTGGAGGTATGCAAATGATACATGATGCTGAAGAAAAATAGAAATTTTTCATGTCTCCATACGGCCTTAGGGTGTGGGCCTAAGTTTATAACCTTGGCATTTCTGAGCAAAGCACTCATATGCCCCATCTTTTAATTTTCTTTATCCTCTTAGGAAATCAGAATCTAAATGGCATAGAGACTCTTCAAGAAGTTGGATTAAGGTATCTGCCACACGAAGAATTTTTCTGCTCAAAAATCTGGCTACAGGTTACAGAGGAATTAACCAGGTGTCGAGATTCCATGGGAATTATTCAAGGAATTGGCTCTCAATTGGAAAAACAAAGTGATACACTCTATAAAGATGAGTTCAGTAAAGACTTCAGTCAGAGTTCACATCTTCAAGTTCAGCGCAGAGACTACACTGGAGGAAAACCCTATAAAGGGGTGGAGTGTGGGAAGGGTTTCATATGGGGCTCTTACGTTCAAATGAACCAGACAGCCTCCACAGGAGAGAAGCCCTATAAATGTGAAAAATGTGAAAACACCTTCCGTCGGTTTTCAAGTCTTCAAGCCCATCAGAGAGTCCACAGTAGAGCAAAACTGAACAATTATGATACGTCACATAAAGGTTTTAGTCAGAGGTCATATCTTCATCAACATCAAAGAGTCCCTGCTGGAGAGAATCCACACAGATTAGAGGAGTGTGGGAGGAACATCAGAAAAAGCTCACATTTTCAGGCTCCTCTAATAGCCCACCCATTGGAGAAACCCTATAAATGTGAGGAATGTGGGCTGGGCTACAGTAAGCGCTCCTATCTCCATGTCCATCAGAGAGTTCACACGGAAGAGAAACCTTATCAATGTGAAGAGTGTGGGAAGGGCTTCAGTTGGCATTCACGCCTACAGGCTCATCAGCGAATTCACACTGGGGAGAAACCTTACAAATGTGATGCGTGTGGCAAGGGCTTCAGTTATAGCTCACACCTGAACATCCATTGTAGAATCCACACAGGTGAGAAACCGTATAAGTGTGATGAGTGTGGGAAAGGCTTCAGTGTGGGTTCCCACCTCCAAGCCCATCAGATAAGCCACACAGGAGAGAAACCTTACAAATGCGAGGAGTGTGGGAAGGGCTTCTGCCGGGCCTCAAATCTTCTGGACCATCAGAGAGGCCATAGTGGTGAGAAACCCTATCAATGCGATGCATGCGGAAAGGGCTTTAGTCGTAGCTCAGATTTTAACATTCATTTTAGAGTCCATACAGGAGAGAAACCATATAAATGTGAGGACTGTGGGAAAGGTTTCAGTCAGGCCTCAAATCTTCTGGCCCATCAGAGAGGCCACACTGGAGAAAAACCGTACAAATGTGGTACATGTGGGAAGGGCTTCAGCCGGAGTTCAGATCTTAACGTTCATTGTCGAATCCACACAGGAGAGAAGCCCTATAAATGTGAAAAATGTGGGAAGGCCTTCAGTCAGTTCTCAAGCCTTCAAGTGCATCAGAGAGTCCACACTGGCGAGAAACCGTATCAGTGTGCAGAGTGTGGGAAAGGCTTCAGTGTGGGCTCACAGCTGCAGGCCCATCAGAGATGCCATACTGGAGAGAAACCCTACCAGTGTGAGGAGTGTGGGAAAGGCTTCTGTCGGGCCTCAAATTTTCTGGCTCACCGTGGAGTCCACACAGGAGAGAAACCGTACCGATGTGATGTGTGTGGTAAGCGCTTCAGACAGAGATCATACCTTCAAGCCCACCAGAGGGTTCACACTGGAGAGAAACCATATAAGTGTGAGGAGTGTGGTAAGGTCTTCAGTTGGAGCTCATACCTCCAGGCCCATCAGAGAGTCCACACAGGGGAAAAACCATATAAATGTGAAGAGTGTGGGAAAGGCTTCAGTTGGAGCTCCAGTCTTACAATTCATCAGCGAGTCCATGCTGGGGATGAGGGTGATAAAGACTTTGCCTCATCAGAGAATACATACAGCAAAGAATCTCTATAAAATTGCATGTGTTAATACCTCACATGTCTGCTGAAATAGTCCTGACATAGAAACAAACATTTATTTCCTCTAGAACTCACAAAGTGTCATGGTGGTTGGGTGACCACACAGCAGAGAAGCCTCATGAGTGTGGAGACAGAGAGCTTCATTCAGAACCTTGACATTTAGCAGATACTACATGGATGAGAGAAGGATGGGTCCGATCTGGAGGGAACCAAAAGTACTAAGACAGATATGCCCAAATCTCTTCCACTAGAATAGAAGCTCCTGGAAGGCATGGACTTTGTTTACAGCAAGTCCACTCTGCCTCTTCAATGCCTACCACACTGCAGGTGTCCAGCAATGTTCAATGAGTTACAGGGGGAACAGTGACTTTTGAAATTTTTATTCAGTTCCTCTCTAAAATTTTCTATAAACTTGTAAACAGAGGAATTCTCCAAGTTTTGGAGGATTAGATTAGACACTTGGGGTCATCTTCCCAACCCTCCAGGTCTTGTAAACTAGTGCTTATCAAACTGAAGATCATAACCCATTAGTGGGTCCAGAATCACCAGGTTTTGTGTGGCCAGCAATTTTGTATGCTAACAGTTCCTTATTAAGATGTAATTTGCATGCAAGCAAATGCATAAATCTTAAGTTTACAGCTTCGTGAATTTTGATAAATGTATCATGAATTTTGATAAATGTATCTACTTGTGTAATCATCACCAAAATCAATATATGCCACATTTCTATTAAACCTGAATGTTTCCTTGTGTACCATTCTTGTCAGTTCTACCTCCAGTGGCAGCAAGTATGATGATTTCTATATGATGTATTAACTAGATCTGTCTGACAATATTTGTGTATCAACACAGCTTTCTTTATTTTGGTAAATACTTAGGAGTGGGATTGTTGGGTTGTAAGAGTATGTCTAACTTTGTGAAAAACAGGTGTTTCTAAAATGGATATGCCATTTTGCACTCCTACCACCAGTGCATATCAGGGTTTTATTTTTTAACTTTTTAGTAGTTTTATAGTGGTTTCTCATGTTGGCCTTAATTTACATTTCCCTAATGACTAAGTTGAGCATCTTTATACATGAATGTTTGATAACCATAGACCTATTTTCTTTGGTGAACCATTTTCTTGTTCTTGATTTTTGAGTTCTTTATATGTTCTGGACACTTGTTCTTTGTCAGTTATGTTTTTTGCAGATATTTTGTCACAGTGTGTGGTTTTTGTTTTTGCCCCATAGTATTTTTCACAGAGTATTTAAGTTTTTTAAATTTTTGATGAAGTTCAGTTTTTGTCTTCTGTGATTGTCCTTTGGGTTTCAGATATAATAACTTTGACTAATTTAATGTCACAAAGGTTTTTCTGCCCCCACTTTTTTTCCCCTACTCTAAAAGCTGCACAGTTGCAGGTTTTACATTTAGGTCTATGATCCATTTGAATTAATATTTATTTATTTGGCTGTGCCAAGTCTTATTGGTGGCACGTAGGATCTGTGCTCTTGCGGCATGCAGAATCTTTAGTTATGGGCTTCTAGGATCTAGTTCCCTGACCACAGATCAAACCCAGGCCCCCTGCACTGGAAGCTGGAATCTTAGCCACTGAACTACCACGAAAGTCTCTGACTCATTGACTTTGGTGACTCAGACTCATATGAGAGACACAATAAAGAATCAACCAAATTAGTGTATTCTCTTGGGCCCATGAAGGTTATAATACACTTTTGAGCTTGTATGTTTTTTGCCTTGCCACACTTGTAGGATCTCTAATCTCAACCAGAGATTGACCCCAAGCCACTGCAGTGAAAGCCTGGAATTCTAACCAGCAGGGAAGTCCCTATAATACAACCTTAAAGTGTTTTTAAGTTTTTCTTCGGTGCAGGAGGGCCAAGAGGAACTACTCCACGTTCAAGGTCAGGAGGGGTGGCTGTGAGGAGATACCCCTTGTCCAAGGTAAGGAGCAGTGGCTGTGTTTTGCTGAAGCATACCTGAAGAGATATACCACATGTCCAAGGTAAGAGAAACCCAAGTAAGATGGTAGGTGTTGCAAGAGGCATCAGAGGGCAGACACACAAACCATAATCACAGAAAGCTAGTCAATCTAATCACATGGACCACAGCCTTGTCTAACTCAATGAAACTAAGCCATGCCATGTGGGGCCACCCAAGATGGGCAGGTCATGGTGGAGAGGTCTGACAGAATGTGGTCCTCTGGAGTAGGGAATGGCAAACCACGTCCGTATTCTTGCCTTGAGAACCCCATGAACAATATTAAAAGGCAAAATGATAGGATACTGAAAGAGGAACTCCCCAGGTCGGTAAGTGCCCAATATGCTACTGGAGATCAATGGAGAAATAACTCCAGAAAGAATGAAGGAATGGAGCCAAAGCAAAAACAGTACCCAGCTGTGGATGTGACTGGTGATAGAAGCAAGGTCCGATGCTGTAAAGAGCAATATTGCATCAGATCAGATCAGATCAGTCGCTCAGTCGTGTCCGACTCTTTTCAACCCCATGAACTGCAGCACGCCAGGCCTCCCTATCCATCACCAGCTCCCGGGGGTCACCCAGACTCAAATCCATCAAGTCAGTGATGCCATCCAGCCATCTCATCCTCTGTCGTCCCCTTCTCCTCCTGCCCCCAATCCCTCCCAGCATCAGAGTCTTCTCCAATGAGTCAACTCTTCGCATGAGGTGGCCAAAATACTGGAGTTTCAGCTTGAGCATCATTCCTTCCAAAGAAATCCCAGGGCTGATCTCCTTCAGAATGGACCGGTTGGATCTCCTTGCAGTCCAAGGGACTCTCAAGAGTCTTCTCCAACACCACAGTTCAAAAGCATCAATTCTTCGGCGCTCAGCCTTCTTCACAGTCCAGCTCTCACATCCATACATGACCACAGGAAAGACCATAGCCTTGACTAGGTGAACCTTTGTTGGCAAAGTGATGTCTCTGCTTTTGAATATGCTATCTAGGTTGGTCATAACTTTCCTTCCAAGGAGCAAGCGTCTTTTAATTTCATGGCTGCAGTCACCATCTGTAGTGATTTTGGAGCCCAGAAAAATAAAGTCTGACACTGTTTCCACTGTTTCCCCATCTATTTCCCATGCAGTGATGGGACCAGATGCCATGATCTTCGTTTTCTGAATGTTGAGCTTTAAGCCAACCTTTTCACTCTCCACTTTCACTTTCATCAAGAGGCTTTTTAGTTCCTCTTCACTTTCTGCCACAAGGGTGGTATCATCTGCATATCTGAGGTTATTGATATTTCTCCCAGCAATCTTGATTCCAGCTTGTGTTTCTTCCAGTCCAGTATTTCTCATGATGTACTCTGCATATAAGTTAAATAAACATGGTGACAATATACAGCCTTGATGTACTCCTTTTCCTATTTGGAACCAGTGGAACCTGGAATGTTAGGTCCATGAATCAAGGCAAATTGGAACTAGTCAAAACAGGAGATGGCAAGAGTGAACGTCAACATTCTAGGAATCAGCAAAATAAAATGAACTGGGATGGGTGAATTTAACTCAGATGACCATTATATCTACTACTGGGCAGGAATCCCTTAGAAGAAATGGAGTAGCCATCATGGTCAACAAAAGAGTCCAAAATGCAGTACTTGGATGCAATCTCAAAAAAGAATGATCTCTGTTCGTTTCCAAGCCAAACCATTCAATATCACGGTAATCCAAGTCTATGCCCCAACCAGTAACACTGAAGAAGCTGAAGTTGAATGGTTCTATGAAGACCTACAAGACCTTTTAGAACTAACACCCAAAAAAGATGTCCTTTTCATTATAGGGGACTGGAATGCAAAAAGCAGGAAGTCAAGAAACACCTGGGGCAACAGGCAAATTTGGCCTTGGAATACGGAATGAAGCAGGGCAAAGGCTAATGGAGTTTTGCCAAGAGAACCCACTGGTCATAGCAAACACCCTCTTCCAACAACACAAGAGAAGACTCTACACATGGACATCACCAGACGGTCAACACCAAAATCAGATTGATTATATTCTTTGCAGCCAAAGATGGAGAACCTCTACACAGTCAGCAAAAACAAGACCAGGAGCTGACTGTGGCTCAGATCATGAACTTATTGCCAAATTCAGACTTAAATTGAAGAAAGTGGGGAAAACTACTAGACTATTCAGGTATGACCTAAATCAAATCTCTTATGATTATACAGTGGAAGTGAGAAATAGATTTAAAGGACTAGATCTGATAGAGTGCCTAATGAACTATGGACGGAGGTTTGTGACATTGTACAGGAGACAGGGATCAAGTCCATCCCCATGGAAAAGAAATGCAAAAAAGCAAAATGGCTGTCTGAGCAGGCCTTACAAACAGCTGTGAAAAGAGAAGCGAAAAGCAAAGGAGAAAAGGAAAGCTATAAGCATCTGAATGCAGAGTTCCAAAGAATAGCAAGGAGAGATAAGAAAGCCTTCCTCAGCGATCAATGCAAAGAAATAGAAAAAAACAACAGAATGGGAAAAACTAGAGATCTCTTCAAGAAAATTAGAGATACCAAGAGGACATTTCATGCAAAGATGGGCTCGATAAAGGACAGAATGGTATGGACCTAACAGAAGCAGAAGATGTTAAGAAGAGGTGGCAAGAATACACAGAATAACTGTACAAAAAAAGAGCTTCACAACCAAGATAATCATGATGGTGTGATCACTGACCTAGAGCCAGACATCCTGGAATGTGAAGTCAAGTGGGCCTTAGAGAGCATCACTATGAACAAAGCTAGTGGAGGTGATGGAATTCCAGTTGAGCTATTTCAAATCCTGGAAGATAATGCTGTGAAAGTGCTGCACTCAATATGCCAGCACATTTGGAAAAGTGAGTAGTGGCCACAGGACTGGAAAAGGTCAGTTTTCATTCTAATCCCAAAGAAAGGCAGTGCCAAAGAATGCTCAAACTACCGCACAATTGCACTCATCTCACATGCTAGTAAAGTAATGCTGAAAATTCTCCAAGCCAGGCTTCAGCAATACGTGAACCGTGAACTTCCAGATGTTCAAGCTGGTTTTAGAAAAGGCAGAGGAACCAGAGATCAAATTGCCAACATCTGCTGGATCATGGTAAAAGCAAAAGAGTTCCATAAAAACATCTACTTCTGCTTTATTGACTATGTCAAAGCCTTGACTGTGTGGATCACAAGAAACTGTGGAAAATTCTGAAAGAGATGGGAATACCAGACCACCTGACCTGCCTCTTGAGAAACCTATATGCAGGTCAGGAAGCAACAGTTAGAACTGGACATGGAACAACAGACTGGTTCTAAATAGGAAAAAGAGTATGTCAAGGCTGTATATTGTCACCCCGTTTATTTAACTTATATGCAGAGTGTATCATGAGAAACGCTGGCTGGAAGAAGCACAAGCTGGAATCAAGACTGCCGGGAGAAATATCAATCACCTCAGATATGCAGATGACACCACCCTTATGGCAGAAAGTGAAGATGAACTAAAAAGCCTCTTGATGAAAGTGAAAGAGGAGAGTGAAAAAGTTGGCTTAAAGCTCCACATTCAGAAAACTAAGATCATGGCATCCGGTCCCATCACTTTATGGGAAATAGATGGGGAAACAGTGGAAACAGTGTCAAATTTTATTTTGGGGGGCTTCCAAATCACTGCAGATAGTGATTGCAGCCATCAAATTAAAAGATGCTTACTCCTTGGAAGGAAAGTTTTGACCAACCTAGATAGAATTTGAAAACAGAGACATTACTTTGTCAACAAAGGTCCATCTAGTCAAGGCTATGGTTTTTCCAGTGGTCATGTATGGATTTGAGAATTGGACTGTGAAGAAAGCTGAGCGCCGAAGAATTGATGCTTTCAAATTGTGGTGTTGGAGAAGACTCTTGAGAGTCCCTTGGACTGCAAGGAGATCCAACCAGTCCATTCTAAAGGAGATAGTCCTGGGTGTTCTTTGGAAGGACTGATGCTAAACCTGAAACTCCAATACTTTGGCCACCTCATGCGAAGAGTTGACTAATTGGTTAAGACACTGATGCTGAGAGAGATTGTGGCCAGGAGAGAAGGGGACGACAGAGGATGAGATGGCTGGATGACATCACTGACTTGATGGACATCAGATCAGATCAGATCAGATCAGTCGCTCAGTCGTGTCTGACTCTTTGTGACCCCATGAATTGCAGCACGCCAGCCCTCCCTGTCCATCACCAGCTCCCGGAGGTCACTCAGACTCACATCCATCGAGTCAGTGATGCCATCCAGCCATCTCATCCTCTGTCGTCCCCTTCTCCTCCTGCCCCCAATCCCTCCCAGCATCAGAGTCTTCTCCAATGAGTCAACTCTTCGCATGAGGTGGCCAAAATACTGGAGTTTCAGTTTTAGCATCATTCCTTCCAAAGAAATCCCAGGGCTGATCTCCTTCAGAATGGACTGCTTGGATCTCCTTGCAGTCCAAAGGACTCTCAAGAGTCTTCTCCAACACCACAGTTCAAAAGCATCAATTCTTCAGCGCTCAGCCTTCTTCACAGTCCAACTCTCACATCCATACATGACCACAGGAAGGACCATAGCCTTGACTAGGTGAACCTTTGTTGGCAAAGTGATGTCTCTGCTTTTGAATATGCTATCTAGGTTGGTCATAACTTTCCTTCCAAGGAGCAAGCGTCTTTTAATTTCATGGCTGCAGTCACCATCTGTAGTGATTTTGGAGCCCAGAAAAATAAAGTCTGACACTGTTTCCACTGTTTCTCCATCTATTTCCCATGTAGTGATGGGACCAGATGCCATGATCTTCGTTTTCTGAATGTTGAGCTTTAAGCCAACCTTTTCACTCTCCACTTTCACTTTCATCAAGAGGCTTTTTAGTTCCTCTTGATGGACATAAGTTTGGGTAAATCCGGGAATTGGTGATGTACAGGGAGGCCTGGCGTGCTGCAGTTCATGGGGTTGCTAAGAGTTGGACACGACTGAGCAACTGAACTGAACTGAAATTGTTTTTATCAACAGTTCTATGTAGATTTCCAAACGTGCAGCTTCTTGAGCCTTCACTTTGTGCGATGTTCTTTCAGAGAATCTGAAGTTCATCACTGGAGTTTGAACTAAACTTTCAAATGATATGTAGTTTTGCTTACAAACAGTACCTTAAACATCATACAATAGTCTCTGCTCTTGAATTCAGGAGAGGGTAACACTCGCCCCTAGTAGGAATCCACCTTACTGTCCAGGAAGTCGACTGCATAAACTCTGCCTGCAAGGGCATTGTGGAAACTATAGTCCAACATCTGTGAATGGTCTTAAATACTTACAGTGCAAAGAATGAAAAGTGTTAGTCGCTCAGTCGTGTCTGATTCTCCGCGACCCCAGGGACTGCAGCCCGCCAGATTCCTGTGCCTATAGAATTCTCCAGGCAGTAATACTAGAGTGGGTTGTCATTTCCTTCTCCAATCTTCCCGACCCAAGGATAGAACCTGGGTCTTCTGCACTGCAAACCTCAGATTGCAGGCCTTCTGAGAATTCGGGAGGCATGCCCACTTGGCTTTCTGGGAAGTGTAGTCAACAAGTAGGGTAGGCTCGCGCTCACTTGCGCGCAGGCGCAACCGGACAAGGGAATTGTGGGAAATGTGTGCTCTGGGCGGAACTTCCTCTCTGGGCGGAACTTCTGCTTTGGGCTGTCCTGATACCCTCCTCTGCTACCTAGCAACGGTGAGTGGTTTCCGCATTATGCGACTCGTGGGAACTTCTTTGGGAACCTGTCTAACCCAGTCATCAATTTAGGGGAAAGAGCTGCTTCAGAGAGCAGTGGTTTGAACGATGGGGCGTGGAAGGTGGTTCCTTTGGGCTGAGGCCTATCCGTTCCCGGAGGTGGATGGGATCAGTTCTGGCCTAGTTGGAGGGTCTCCAGATCTATCCCCGTGAGGACCCTCCTCAATCTGCATGCCGTCCATCTTACTCTGTCATTTAAGGCAGTAGAACATTGGATGAATTAAATTTCTCCTCCTCTGACGGTTTTCCGTAAGTTTGAGATGAGGTTACTACTTTTAAAAAACAAGGTTCAAGAAATTCCCTGTTGGTCCAGTGGTTAGGACTCCGCACTTTCACTGTCAAGGACGTGGGTAGGATTCCTGGTCAGATCCCACAAGCCGCTCATGGCGCGGCCACCCCCCGCCCCCCGCCCCCAGGGCCCAATTCCAAGGAGTAAATGTAAAGATCTGATTTGGCTTTATGAAGCTATTTGTGAACTGGTCAGCTAGAAGGGTTATACAAAATGGACAGTTTTTTTCTTAGGCAGAAGAGTAGGGCAAAGGAATTGTTAGTTAAAGAAAAGGAAGGATAATTTTAGGTCAGGACATCTTTGAGGGGGGATGGGAATGGCAAGGGCTTTATAGTGCAGATACCTGTTCTCTGGGGGATGGAGATGGGCTTTGTAATAGATGACCTCCTTCATGCTGACCATAAAATAGCAACCTAGTTGACTAAGATTACATTTCTATGAAAGATGAAAACTGAAATAAAGTTTTGATGTGCTGCCATGGTGTGTGTGTGTGTGTGTGACAAATTACTCCACTTTAGGCTTTTTTTTTTTTTTTAAATACTACCTTCCTCGGATCAGATCAGATCAGATCAGTCGATCAGTCGTGTCCGACTCTTTGCGACCCCATGAATCGCAGCACGCCAGGCCTCCCTGTCCATCACCAACTCTCGGAGTTCACTCAGACTCACATCCATTGAGTCAGTGATGCCATCCAGCCATCTCATCCTCTGTCGTCCCCTTCTCCTCTTGCCCCCAATCCCTCCCAGCATCAGAGTCTTTTCCAATGAGTCAACTCTTCACATGAGGTGGCCAAAGTACTGCAGTTTCAGCTTCAGCAGCATTCCCTCCAAAGAAATCCCAGGGCTGATCTCCTTCAGAATGGACTGCTTGGATCTCCTTGCAGTCCAAGGGACTCTCAAGAGTCTTCTCCAACACCACAGTTCAAAAGCATCAATTCTTCGGCACTCAGCCTTCTTCACAGTCCAACTCTCACATCCATACATGACCACAGGAAAAACCATAGCCTTGTCTAGAGGAACCTTTGTTGGCAAAGTAATGTCTCTGCCTTTGAATATGCTATCTAGGTTGGTCATAACTTTCCTTCCAAGGAGTAAGCGTCTTTTAATTTCATGGCTGCAGTCACCACTGCAGTGATTTTAGAGCCCAGAAAAATAAAGTCTGACACTTTCCACTCTTTCCCCATCTATTTCCCATGTAGTGATGGGGCCAGATGCCATGATCTTCGTTTTCTGAATGTTGAGCTTTAAGCCAACTTTTTCACTCTCCACTTTCACCTTCATCAAGAGGCTTTTTAGTTCCTCTTCACTTTCTGCCATAAGGGTGGTGTCACTACCTTCCTAGTGTTGCAGAAACCAGGAATCAAGAAACCAAGCACCACACTGGGAGAGCTGGAGAGCTCACGTTTATTACACCAGTGGGCTCAGAGGAGTTAACACTCCAAGCTCTGAGCCCTGAACAAAGGGGTTACAGAGATTTTATAGACAGACTATAGTGGGCAACACCAGCTGCTAATAGGCTGGTTTAATCTAAGGGGTTTTACATACATGGGAGCAGTAGTCAAGATGGGGAGGGGGAGTCCCTACCTTTAAATGGACAGGCATGATTAAGCAGGTTTGCAGGGGCTGGGCAATTGCAAAGAGTTGAACAAGGTGAGTGAGATAAGCTCCAGTTCCTAGTATTGTAAGTCCCCACTTTCTGAGACTACGTGACCTACATGATCCAGACTTTGCAAGGAGGAAGCTGAGTTACAGAGGCATAACGAGCAGGAAGTTATGTAAAATTTTAACTTTTCAGTAGTACAGTGGCTTGAGAATTAAACCAGTTGTTGAGTTGCCCAGTTGTGTCTGATTCTTTGTGACCCCATGGACTACGCCAGACCTGCCTATCCCTCATCATCTACTGGAGTTTGCCCAAGTTCATGTTCACTGCATCAGTGATGCCCTCCAGCCATCTCATCCTCTGACACCCTGTTCTTCTTCCCTCAGTCTTTCCCAGAACCAGGGACTTTTCCATTGAGTCATCTTTTTTCATCAGATGACGAAAATACTAGAGCTTCAGCTTCAGTATCAGTCCTTCCAGTGAATATTCAGAGTTGATCTCCCTTAAGATTGACTGGTTTAATCTCCTTGCTGTCCAAGGTACTTTCAAGAGTCTTCTCCAGCACTGCAGTTTGAAGGCATCAAGGTTTTGGCGTTCTGCCTTCTTTACTGGTCCATCTCTCACAATCCTATGTGACCACTGGGAAGACTAGCCTTGACTCTGTGAACCTTTGTCGGCAGAGTAATGTCTCTGCTTTTCAATACATTGTCTAGGTTTGTTATCAGTTTGGAGAAGGCAATGGCAACCCACTCCAGTATTCTTGCCTGGAGAATCCCAGGGATGGGGGAGCCTGGTGGGCTGCCGTTTATGGGGTCACACAGAGTCGGACACGACTGAAGCGACTTAGCAGCAGCAGCAGTCATCAGTTTCCTGCCAAGAAGCAATCGCCTTCTGATTTCATGGCTGCAGTCACTGTGCACAGTGATTTTGGAGCCCAAGAAGAGGAAATCAGTCACTACTTCAACATTTTCCCCTTTTATTTGCCATGCAGTAATGAGGCCAGATGCCATGATCTTTATTTTTTTTTTTTAATATTGAGTCTTAAGCCAGTGTGTGTGTGTGTGTGTGTGTGTGTGTAACAAATGACTCTACTTTGGACCTGTTAGTTTGTTTTTTTTTTTAACCCTACCTTTTTAGTACAGTGGCTTGAGAATTAAACTAGATAGTATGAATAAAATCTTGTTGGAGAAACTGTGTATATTTTGAGGTGTGGGCAATCATTTTAGCTTATACATGGTTTGGCTTTGTATGTAGCACTGCTTTTATCGAAAAGCCCACTGGGGATTGGGTAATTTAGGTGGCAGGCAGGAGTCACTGTTATGGCTTGAATTCTTTGCTTTGAGGTGGCATTCTCACTCAGGAGGTGGAGTCATTCTGAGCCAAAAGCAGCCAAAATGTCAGAGCCCACATTGCACTTGCCTATGGAAACCACAGTGACTGGCACCTAAAATGTCCCAAAGCATCACACCCACAACCACATCAGGCACATAGGCCACACAAGCACATAAGCACTATGGGTACCAGGTTCATCCCCAAAGCCCAGTGTCGCCAGTTTAATCTTTAGACCTATGGAGGCCTAGAAAAACTACCATATGGGATGCAGTGTCCACGATTCCCAGAAAAGTCTTAATTCCTCTGTTTCCCCCTTTTATCTTGGAGAATAGGGCCACTGTCTGGTGAAGACATGGAGAACTTGGTCCTATCCCTAAGTATGTTATTTGGCTGGAGACATTTGAATCTGCAGTGTCCCCTTAAATAAGATGCAGCATCCAGTTAGCATGGGATTTTCCTAGCTTCTGTCCTTATCTGTACTTCAGTTTTTAAATTTACCCCTAAAGGAGGAGATTATCTCAAAAGTTTCAGTAAAGCCATCAGTCATTTGGTACTGCAGAAAAATGAGAGTTGTGAGTGACCTGGACTGGATAGAGCTTCCTGCACAGGACCCTTCTAATACTCCCAGAAACTGCAACCCCTGGGACATCATGGGAGTTGGCAAGTAGCACACAAGGGAGTTTGAGCTTGGCCAAAAGCCTGGGTAGAATGTGGTCTCCTGCTCTTCTAGGAGTCACCTCTCAGACTTCTGTCCTCACCCACTGCACCAGCTTATCCCTGGTAACAGGAAGCTTATCTATATCCTGTTTGTCCCCATGTGGCCAGAGGGTAGCCAGCAGCTGAGTTTTTCACTCAGGGAACTGGTACTGCCAAGGGACAATGGGACTGACAAGCCCTTGCATTTCCACTATGCCATGTGGAAATGTCTCTGCTCAATCTTACAGGATTTGGGCTTTGGTTGGGTGTTTTGGGACAGAGCCTAAGGAAGCAGTGTTCACTCTAGGTTGGATGCTGTCAGAAAACTTTGGGAGAGCAGAATAGAACAAAGATAAAGTCTAAAGTGATAATGAAGTAGCAGTCACTCTTTCAGCCAAGAGGGTGATGTTTGGTATTATGTGGGTGGCACAGTGACCTTATTTTTGTCGGTCTAAACAAAATTAGGAAGGAGCCTTGTTTTGTCTTACTTTACCCATAGTCTCAGAGACACCTCATTTGAGGATGGTATTCTGTGATTGGTTTATATCCTAAAGGAGAATAACATTGGCCTAGTTGGAGTGCTGTGCCAGCTTCCACATGTCAGGGGCTGTTTTGTTTTCTCTTCTCAGATTCATTTAATGAATCATTATATAATCATCAGTGAAAGGTTTTAGATTTTCAGTGGCTTTTATTAGAAAATGTTAGCTTATACTGAGTTTAGAGAAATAGAGGCAAAATATGAGACTTGAAGAAACAAGTACATGTGGGGACTTCCCTGGTGGTCCAGTGATTAAGACTCTGTGTTTCCATTGCAGGGGGTATGGGTTTAAACCCTGGGCAAGGAACTATATAAGATCTTGCATGCCATAGAGTGAGGGCAAAACAAAAAAAACCAAGTCTGTGTGTTGATATATGTTAAGTATGTTTATAGGGAGAAAAAAAAATCCGGTTATCTTCAAGGGGACAGAATCTAAGTATCATTCCACCACCTCTACCACCCCATTTGGCTTTATACTGTTTTAATTAGCAATGGCATGGACCTAACAGAAGCAGAAGATATTAAGAAGAGGTGGCAAGAATACACAGAAAAACTGTACAAAAAAGAGCTTCACAACCAAGATAATCACGATGGTGTGATCACTCACCTAGAGCCAGACATCCTGGAATGTGAAGTCCAGTGGGCCTTAGAAAGCATCACTATGAACAAAGCTAGTGGAGGTGATGGAATTCCAGTTGAGCTACTCCAAATTCTGAAAGATGATGCTGTGAAAGTGCTACACTCAATATGCCAGCAAATTTGGAAAACTCAGCAGTGGCCACAGGACTGGAAAAGGTCAGTTTTCATTCCAATCCCAGAGAAAGGTAATGCCAAAGAATGCTCAAACTACCGCACAATTGCACTCATCTCACACGCTGGTAAAGTAATGCTCAAAATTCTCCGAGCCAGGCTTCAGCAATACGTGAACCGTGAACTTCCTGATGTTCAAGCTGGTTTTAGAAAAGGCAGAGGAACCAGAGATCAAATTGCCAACATACACCGGATCATGGAAAAAGCAAGACAGTTCCAGAAAAACATCTATTTCTGCTTTATTGACTACGCCAAAGCCTTTGTGTGGATCACAATAAACTGTGGAAAATTCTGAAAGAGATGGGAATACCAGACCACCTGATATGCCTCTTGAGAAATGTGTATGCAGGTCAGGAAGCAACAGTTAGAACTGGACATGGAACAACAGACTGATTCCAAATAGGAAAAGGAGTACGTCAAGGCTGTACATTGTCACCCTGTTTATTTAACTTATATGCAGAGTACATCATGAGAAATGCTGGACTGGAAGAAACACAAGCTGGAATCAAGATTGCCGGGAGAAATATCAATAACCTCAGATATGCAGATGACACCAACCTTATGGCAGAAAGTGAAGAGGAATTAAAAAGCCTCTTGATGAAAGTGAAAGTGGAGAGTGAAAAAGTTGGCTTAAAGCTCAACATTCAGAAAACGAAGATCATGGCATCTGGTCCCATCACTTCACGGGAAATAGATGGGGAAACAGTGTCAGACTTTATTTTTCTGGGCTCTAAAATCACTACAGATGGTGACTGCAGCCATGAAATTAAAAGACGCTTACTCCTTGGAAGGAAAGTTATGACCAACCTAGATAGCATATTCAAAAGCAGAGACATTACTTTGCCAACAAAGGTTCGCCTAGTCAAGGCTGTGGTTTTTCCTGTGGTCATGTATGGATGTGAGAGTTGGACTGTGAAGAAGGCTGAGCACCGAAGAATTGATGCTTTTGAACTGTGGTGTTGGAGAAGACTCTTGAGAGTCCCTTGGACTGCAAGGAGATCCAAGCAGTCCATTCTGAAGGAGATCAGCCCTGGGATTTCTTTGGAGGGAATGATGCTGAAGCTGAAACTCCAGTATTTTGCCCACCTCATGCGAAGAGTTGACTCACTGGAAAAGACTGATGCTGGGAGGGATTGGGGCAAGAGGAGAAGGGGACGACAGAGGATGAGATGGCTGGATGGCATCACTGACTCGATGGATCTGAGTCTGAGTGAACTCCGGGAGTTGGTGATGGACAGGGAAGCCTGGCGTGCTGCGATTCACGGGGTCGCAAAGAATCGGACAGGACTGAGCGACTGATCTGATCTGATCTGAAGGAGCTCCCCGTAGTTTCAACACTTCTTCCTAGAAAGTGAGACTCTGGTTTGTGTCCCTTGGCATTCGTGGAAGTGTAGTTCTGACACTGTTAGTTACTTGCACTGCCGCTCAGGAAGGGGAAATCTCATGAATTCTGGGAAGTGTAGTCCAGACGCCCCGCGAACTCCTAGGACTTCCGTTCAGGGAGAGTGCGGTTGCTGGTGTCTCTTCCATGGGGAGGGCTTGTCAGTTCCGCGTCTTGCTGGCCCTCCCAAATTTCCTGGATCCATGCATGGGATGCGCAGTTACCTGGCAATCGACTTAGGGGAAAAGAATCCTCGGCGGAGAGTGCAGGTGCGGAGGAGCAAAGGCGGCAGTGTGCGTTCCCCTAGGCGAAGCGGTTGGGGTATTCTGATGACTCAGAGAGGACCAGCTCCCCTCGTGTATCTCCTAGATTAAGAGTTTCCGTGGCTTTGGTATAGCCCGTTCCGCCTCTCAACTCTCCACGCGCGCTTCTACTTCCTCACATGGGGAGTTAATCTCCCTGTGCCTCCCGTTGTGTGTATGTGTGTGTGTGGAGTTAATCTCCCTGTGCCTCCCGTTGTGTGTATGTGTGTGTGTGTGAGTTAATCTCCCTGTGCCTCCCGTTGTGTGTATGTGTGTGTGTGTGTGCTCAGTCGTGTCCGACTCTGCCATCCCATGAACTGTAGCCCTCCAGGCTCCTCTGTCCGTGGGCTTCTCCAGGCAAGAATACTGTTACCATGCCCTCCTCCAGAGGATCTTCCCAACCCAGGGATCGGACGGACCCAGATCTCCGGCTTTGCAGGAGGATTCTTTATCGCCTGAGCCACCAATTACTTTTTGTTTTGGAGGTGATACAAATAAAAGTCTTAACCGGTTCCCGGCAAATAGTGAATGGTGATTTCTCCCTGCTATTAATTTCTCAAAGAGTGGTCAGGTACCCGAGTTAGCATCAGAGATCCACTTTAAGTGACCCTTATCCTTCTTTCTATCTCTGTGCGACACTGGGTCATCCTGCACCCCTTCTGACTTGGAAGAGAAGGTTCCAGACTGCTCGGAGGGAAGGGAGGCTTTAACTTTTAACGAGGCGGAAGGCTCGGTCCTGGCATTTCCTAGCATTCTTTATTTCCCCAGCGTGACCTCAAAAAGAACTACAGGAGGTAAGAGTGACTCCTGGGCTACTAACTGCAAAGCTCCACGTGAGTAGGACTTGATATTTTTCTCTTACAATGACGGTTACATCAATCAGAGAATGTGTCCGATGTGTAATTTGACATGGGCATTGATAATAATTAACCCTTAACCATTAACTTCAATGAATCAAAGTGTTAGTTGCTCAGTCCCGTCCAACTCTTTGCGACCCCATGGACTGTAGCTCTTCAGCCTCCCGTCCATGAAATTCTCCAGGCAAGAATACTGGAATGGGTAGCCTTTCTCTTCTCTCCAAGGGATCTTCCTGACCCAGGGATCCGATTCTGGTCTTCTGCATTACAGGCAGATTGTTTACCACCTGATACACCAGGGAAGCCCCAATGATGAGCTGCTGCTGCTGCTAAGTCGTGTCAGTCATGTCTGACTCTGTGCGACCCCAGAGACAGCAGCCCACTAGGCTCCCCCAGCCCTGGGATTCTCCAGGCAAAAACACTGGAGTGGGTTGTCATTTCCTTCTCCAATGCATGAAAGTGAAAAGTGAAAGTGAAGTCGCTCAATTATGTCCGACTCTTAGCGACCCCATGGACTGCAGCCTACCAGGCTCCTCCGTCCATGGGATTTTCCAGGCAAGAGTACTGGAGTGGGGTGCCATTGCCTTCTTTGCCAATCATGAGGCCTTTATACAAATAAATACATTGTGCCACACCATGACTCTGAAAAGAAATGTTGCTTTTTTCCCCCTTCTGTAAAATGAGATTGATACTCAGAGTGCTGTAAATTATGTGCCTATAGTCACACACCAAGTCAGAGGGCTCAATTGAGGTTGAAATTCAGGCAGTCAGTCCAGAGCTTGAGTTCATAGTCTTTTAGTTCTTAAGGCTTAGGAACCAAGTGGAATCAGGCATCATAGTTAGGAATTGGTCATGAAGGACCTTAAATCAAATAAGATGGGTTTGGACTTTCCTGTGAGTTTTTAAAATCATTGTTAACTATTTTGTTTCCCTTGTTGTGAATAATATTTCTTATTATTACAGACTCTTATTGTGGAGCATTCAGGAATTAAAAATTTGAGAGAAAAAATTTCTTAATTACTCATTAATCCAGGGTGTAATGATAGCAACTGTTAAGCTTCTAATATGTTTTTGCTTAGTGGCTCTTTTTGTATATTTGTCTATAAACATTTTACAGGTTTTTTTTTAAAATCATGCCTTTCTCATTGGTTTTCCCCTTATGTGTTTTACCTATGGGAATTTCCAAACCCTGATAAGATAGAATAAATGAATGAACTTCCATATAATTTCATAATTAGTCTTACTATTTTCATTATTGTCATTCCTATGACTGTTTTCTGATTTTTAGGGCTATTTTATCTTTATATAATGTTAAACCTATGGAAAAGTTGCAAAAATATTGTAAGGAGCTCTCATATACCTGTTACTCAAATTGACCAATTGTTTACATTTTGCCTATCTGCTCTGTACCTCCATCATCCAAATAACACCAGGAAGTTACTTGTATTCAGTGACAGCTTATCTTAACTTTCTGCGTGAAGGAAGCCCACATACCATGAAATCAGGAGGTGTCTTGGTAAGAGGGATTTCAGAAAGACTGATTGTAGAATTTTAGCATCACGTACTTGGTAATGTTAGATATTATACTAAAGCATAGTGTTTTATCTAGTAGGTATCTATTAAGTTAATCATAAGTAAGTAATGCCAGATAGCATATTGGATAATGTACTATTAATCCACAGTCTTGTATTTCTTTTGTTGTGTCTTTTTAACTAAAAATCTTCACAACTGGTTCCCCCCCCCCAGTTCAAAGTCCAATTTTATGCCTTAATTCGTATTTTTTGTTAATAAACATTTTACAGAATTTTTCTCATACTTTTCTTAACATTCTTCTTTAATGTGGAATGATTCTACAACCTTTGTCTTTTTTGTTCTTGATATTTTGGGGGAGTATCAGTTCAGTCGTTCAGTCGTATCCGACTTTATGACCCCACGGACAGCATGCCAGGCTTGCCTGTCCATCACCAACTCCTGGAGCTTGCTCAAACTCAGGCCATCAAGTCAGTGATGCCATCAACCATCTCATCCTCTGTCGTCCCTTTCTCCTCCTGCCTTCTGTCTTTCCCAGCATCAGGGTCTTTTCCAGTGAGTCAGCTCTTCTCATCAGGTGGCCAAAGTATTGGAGCTTCAGCTTCAGCATCAGTCCTTCCAATGAATATTCAGGGTTGATTTCCTTTAGGATTGACGGATTTGATCTCCTTGCTGTCCAAGGGACTCTCAAGAGCCTTCTCCAACACCATAGTTCAAAAGCATCAGTTCTTTGATGCTCAGGTTTCTTTACGGTCCAACTCTCACATCTATACATGACCACTGGAAAAACCATAGCTTTAACTAGACAGACCTTTGTCAGCAACGTAATGTCTCTGCTTTTTAATACGCTGTCTAGTTTTTGGGGGGTGTATAGAGTCAAGTTATTTTGGAGAAAGTTCTTCATTTGAGGTTCATCTGATGTTTTCCATTTTTAAGTTCAGATTATGCATTGTTGGCAGGAATTCCACAGAAGTAGTGAGGTGTCCTTGTCACTGCAACGTAGCTGGAGCCAAAGGATATCAGTATATCCCTATATTAGTAAACTCAGCTTTGTTTACTAGGCTCAGGTAATGTCTGTCAGATTTCTTCATTGTAAAGTTATCTTCTTTTTTTAATTAATGAAGTTTTTTAATAGGGAGATATGTTTATTAATTAACATTCTACTGTAAAGAGAAGCTTCTCTTTCCCTACTTATTTATTTATTCATTCATATATAAATATTAGTATTGACTCAATCCATAAATTCATATTGCAAATCTAAATGATATGTAGATTAATAAACATTTACTTTTACCAGCCCAAAATGTGCATATCATAGAATTCACCCATTTCAGGTTTACAGATTAATGATTTTTATTAACTTTTCTCAGCAGTACAACCATCACCATAATAATTTGGAACATTTTCATTTTTGCAGTTGGATTTCTTAATTAACCCCCATTCTCTCCCCAGAAACCCCGGGTACCACTAACATACTTTTTGTCTCCATAGATTTGCCTATTCTAGACATTCCATATAAATAGAGTCATACAGTATGTAGTCTTTTGTGTCTGTCTTCTTTTGCTTTCCATAGCAGTTGCAGGGTTTACCCATGTTGTAGCATAGTCAGTACTGGATTCGTTTTCATTGGTGCATAATATTCCATTGTATGACTATACCACTGGAGAAGACAATGGCACCCCACTCCAGTACTCTTGCCTGGAAAGTCCCATGGACAGAGGAGCCTGGTAGGCTGCAGTCCATAGGGTTGCTAAGACTCGGACACGACTGAGCGACTTCACATTCACTTTTCAGTTTCATACATTGGAGAAGGAAATGGCAACCCACTCCAGTGTTCTTGCCTGGAGAATCCCAGGGCCGGGGGAGCCTGGTGGGCTGCCGTCTCTGGGGTCGCACAGAGTTGGACACAACTGAAGTGACTTAGCAGCAGCAGCAGCAGCATGACTATACCACAATTTGTTCATTCACACATAGGCCAAAATTCCAGTTGTTTCCAGTTGTAGGTTATTATGAGTAATGCTGCTATAAATGTTCATGCACTCATTCACAAGAAGCATCTGTGTGGATGAGCAGTGACCCAAACTACTCTTCCATGTTTTTTTCCTGCCTTCTCAGATTCTCAGAACTCTCTCAGACAGTTCTGACCTCCTAGAACCTGTATAACTCAGGACTGTGCCCATCCCCAGGCATAGGAGGAAACATGACCACATTCAAGGTGAGTTGTACCTGCCTTTCTCACTTTAAAGTTCCATCTCATTGCTCAGATGGTTACACGTTTGTTTTGGGATGACTCAAGCAGAACAGGAGACATGGGAGACATTGCATTGTCCTTCTTGAGTTTTCTTTGTGTTTGTTTTTATTTTATATGATTATTATATATTTTATGGAGTAGAAAAATGACTAGAAATGAATAACTCCCATTTCATTACTTCCCTACTGGCAAACTAACTGTTTTTATTTTGTCTTTTCCTCATGTGCATTTATAACTGTATTTGTATTTATGGTGTACATCTAACTTTAAATTATGACTTTGTTCCTTTAATATTATATATATTTTAAAATGGATACTTCACATTTGCCACTGTATTGATACACCTTTTTTTTTTTGGAGGGGCGGGGCTGCCTTTTTATTTTTGACTACTTCCCACCTGTAGACATTTAGGTGGTTTACAAATTTGACTATTCTAGGTAACACTTCAGTGACAGCTTTCTTCCATGATACCTTTCCCCCTCAAATCAGTTCTGAAAACAATGTCAGTTTTGTCCTTGATGTACTATGCATTCAATATAGAAAGAGTACATTTGATCTGTGTTGTGTTGGCTGTTTCTTAGGTAGAATATCCAAATAACGGCATGACACAGCTCTTCTTTCTTTCTCTCTCTCTTTTTTTTTTTTTTGATGCACCACACAGCTTGTGGGATTTTAGTTTGTTAAAAAGATTTGAGGAGACTTCCTGGTGGTCCAGTGGCTAAGATTCCATATAGCCAATGCAGGGGGCCTGAGTTCAATCCCTGGTCAGGGAACTAGGTCCCACATACCCCACCTGAAAATTTGCATGCCGCGACTGAAACCTGGTTCAGCCAAATAAATAAATAAATAAATTTAAAAAAAAATGTTGGTATAACACCAGACATATGTAATGTCCATCTTACAATCAGTGGCTACTTGAAAACGGAAAGTGCCAGGAAGGTGGAGAGGATGAGTAGGAAGTGAGTCCAGATTCTGAGGGACTTCAGTCAGTCTGTTGCCACTGAGGAAGGAGAATCACTGAGGAAACCACCAAGGCTGAGGAAAATCAGTGTGTGGTACTGGCAGGATAGAAGAAGGGCTGGGAAGTCTACAAATTGACTGAAGACCTTCAGAATCTGAACTCACATCTCACCCATCCTTTCTTTTCCATAGCCGCACTTCTGGGGAGGCTGAGGAAAGTCAGTGTGTGGTGTTGGCAAGACAGGAGGGGGACTGGGAAGTCTACACATTTCCACAGGAGCCAGAATATCTTCCCATCATCCACCTCTCCTTCTTGGCTTTGTCCCTCTTCCACTGGACACTGGTTGTAAGATTGAGCTGAGATTGTTTGTTGTAGGAGGCAATGACCTTCACGGATGTGGCTGTGACCTTCACAGAGGAGGAGTTTGGGCTGCTGGACTCGGCCCAGAAGAAGCTGTACCAGGATGTGATGCTGGAGAACTTCCGGAATCTGGTCTCAGTGGGTGAGGACAGGCACCCTTTCTTTTTAAAAAAATATGTACTTGGCTGTTCCGAGTCTTAGTTGCAGTATGTGGAATCTAGTTCCCTGACCGTGGATCAAACCCAGGCCCCCTGCATTGGGAGTGCGGAATCTTACTCACTGGACCACCAGAGAGGTCCCAGGCACCTTTTCTAACAAGGTCATCTCCCTGGTTTGGCTTTGTGTCCTCAGATGTGGAAGGCTTTGGGCGTATTGAAATGGCATTTGGGGACCTGACTTTCATACCAAAGCTTTTTATCAAAATAAAATAAGGGAGAAAAATATCAGAATTTGTCAGGAAGAATGAAATACCCTGCAGGAAAAACTCTGGTCAATTGTGTGAGTCATATAAGAACCAGTGAGGAGAGATTTAATGAAAACAGGCACTGGTGAGAAATTGGTTTCTATAATACTTACTGTATTTATGTGTCCAGGTCTTGAAATATTGGTATTTGGTGGGGGGGGTTGTGTTTTCCTTTTAACTTTTTGACTGCACCTTGGGCCATGAGGGATCTTAGCTCCCTGATCAGAGATCAAACCCGTGCCTCCTGCATAGAAACTCAGAGTCTTAACTGCTAGACTGTCAGAGAAGTTCCGATATTTTTTCAAATAGGTCATGTTTTCTTAAAAATATTTTAATTACACTGGTTTTGATCAACATTAAATACAAGAATCTTAATTTCCAGTAAATTGTACTGTTAGTGTTTTCATTTTCTTTTTTTTCTGACTTTAAGTTTATGTATTTTTAATTGAAGGATAATTACTTTACAGTATTGTGTTGGTTTCTACCAAACGGCAACATGAATCAGCCACAGAGTGTGTTCATTTTAAATATGTTACTCTGCATGTTCACAGGGTGTCACCCCTTCAGACATGATATATTTCACTTAGAAAAGGAAAAAGCCTTTGGGTGGTGAAAACAGCAACCCAAAGAAAAGGAAAGTCAGGTAAGAACCAGGCAGACGGGGGTCCTTAGAGAAGCCCTCCCATGTGTTTTTACTTCTCTCCAACCCTTTGGCTGCCATCGCGTCCAGACTGCCAGACCTCTTCTTTAACACACCCTTGTACTGGTTGCCCTGCCCCTCCTATAGTCTATTTTCCAGGTAGCAGCCAAGAGTGATGCTTAGGAAAGACTGCCATTCCTCTCTTCCAAATATTTTATAGCTTCTTATTTTTCTTAAAGTTAAACCTCTTAAAGTGGCTCTGCAGTCCTCCAGGATCTGCTCATGGTCCCCCACTGTCTCTCTGATTGCTTTCCTCTTGCTCCTTGTCTCCTACCCATGCTGTACACCACGCCAGGCTCAGACTTGCCAGGGATGCTGTATCACCTGCGGCTGCCTGAACAAATCACTGCAAACACCATCAGATCAGATCAGATCAGTCGCTCAGTCATGTCCGACTCACAGCACGCCAGGCCTCCCTGTCCATCACCAACTTCCGGAGTTCACTCAGACTCACATCCATCGAGTCAGTGATGCCATCCAGCCATCTCATCCTCTGTCGTCCCCTTCTCCTCCTGCCCCCAATCCCTCCCAGCATCAGAGTCTTTTCCAATGAGTCAACTCTTCGCATGAGGTGGCCAAAGTACTGCAGTTTCAGCTTTACCATCATTCCCTCCAAAGAAATCCCAGGGCTGATCTCCTTCAGAATGGACTGGTTGGATCTCCTTGCAGTCCAAAGGACTCTCAAGAGTCTTTTCCAACACCACAGTTCAAAAGCATCAATTCTTCAGTGCTCAGCTTTCTTCACAGTCCAACTCTCACCATAGCGTAACACAACACACGTTGAACATCTTACACTTCCAGAGGTCAGAGGTGTGGTGTGGTTTCACTTTGGAGGTTCTGGGGGAGAATCTGTGTATTTGCCTTTCCAGCGGCTCATGGCCACCTTCCTCAAGCTTCACAGCTAGCAACATCGCTTTTCTCTGCCCTGTCCTCCCTTGTCACATGTCCCTCTTCTGCTTTTTTCCTGCGTCACGCTTTTGCTTCATAGGAGACTTTTGATTGCATTGAGCCTCCCACTCTACCCCAATATAGAGTACTTACATTTTAAGGTCAGCTAATCGGCAGCCCAGGGACGGGGGAGCCTGGTGGGCTGCCGTCTATGGGATCGCACAGAGTCGGACACGACTGAAGCGACTTAGCAGCAGCAGCAATCGGCAGCCTCAATCCTGTCTGCGATCTTAATTCCCCTTTGCCACATACTCTGACATAGTCTAGGCTCCAAAAATCAGGATGTGAGTTCTTTGGGGGACAGTTACTGTGATCACAGCAGGTACTTCCACCTATGAGGCCTTAACTCTGTCAGACCTACTCTTCTACCTCTAGTCTTCCAGCTCCCTCCCTTTCTGCCTTCAGGTCTCTGCTCAGTTCCAACATCATGAGAGAGGCCTTCTCTGACCACCCTGTGTAAAATTCCATCCTCCCTTTTCTCTCCTCATTCTGCATCCTACTGGATCTCACAGACTTTGCTTGTTTATCACCCCTCTCTCTGCACTGGAGTGTGATCACCAGGAATGTGGAGTTTTGTCTGACTTGAATACCCAGAGCAGCCCAGTTGTTGCAGGCATCTGTAAATATTTGTTGACTCTGTGTAAGTTTGATGGATGGGATAGGAGAGCTCTGTTTCTTTCAGTGTGAAGGGGATAATTGTAGGTCATGTAAAAACCAGAGTGAAGGAAGGAGGTTGCAGAGCATTTTTTGTCTTTTGATGATTGCCTATCTGATTACTTTCTTTTTTTTCTTCCTTTTAGTTTTAAAAATTTACTTAATTTTCCCAGTTCCTTTCTATTTTAATTTCTTTCCTTTTTTTCTTTAATTTAAATTGAAGAATAGTTGATTTACAATGTTGTGCTAATTTCTGCTGTGCAGCAAAGTAACTCAAGAAGTTAGACTCAGTTTTTGAGGGCTTTTTTTGTAAAACATGAACCATGGTAAGAAATGCATGCTTTGTCATAACCAAAACCTGCATTTCAGGTGTTGGAGATTTATATGTATCACTTTCATAGGTATTTCATGTGATGACCCCTTTCCTGTTGATGATGGTGCTGGTTCTTTTTTCTTTTTAAATATTTATTTTTATTTACTTTATTTGGCTGCACTGGGTTTTCCAGAATGTCATATAGTTGGAATTATACAGTATGTGTGCTTGTCAGATTGGCTTCTATTTAGAAACTTCGAAATACGTATTTATATTTCCTCCACATCTTTTCCTGGCTTGGTAGTACATTTCTTGTTAGCACTGAATAATATTCCATTGTGTGGAAGTACCATACTTTTTATTTATACATTCACCTGCTGAAGGGTATCTTAGTTGCTTCCAAGTTTTGTTTACAAAAAAAGTTATTGCTTTCCCTTAAAGTTCTAGTTGATTCATATTTTATTATCTATATAACTTTTTTGTTTGCATCATTTACTAACTATAAAGTTTACTATTGGAGATTCTACACTGCTTGTGAATCCAATAGAAAGTGTCTATAGGTGAACAGTTTGAATCTAATTATCATTTTTTCAAGTTATATTTTTGACGTCTAACTTGCACCTCATGGAGGAAGCTTGCACCAGTGGGTTTTGTTACACTTAGTGGTGGTGGGTAGGAGTGACCTGGACCACCACTTGGTTTCCATTGGCATGCAAACCAGAGCACATGACACACAATGGAAGATACAAACTGAACATTCTCTGGATTCATTCACATCTCATACTCTCTCCTAAATGTGAAATCTTGAAAACAGCCAACAGAACCTTCAGTTGTCCACATCTCTGAATTTTGTGTCTTTGCAGAAGAAAAGATCCAAAGTGAGATGCAGACTATTTCAGAAGTAGGACCACATGAAGAGCTTTCCTGCTGGCAGATCTGGCGACACATTGCAAGTGACTTAACCAGGTGTCAAGACTCCAGGATAAAATGTTCTGAATTCCACCAACAATGTGACTCACCTGGCCAGAATGGGGCAGGACTGTCTGTAATTCACACAGGCCAGACACCTTCTCAGTGTGATGAATGTATAAAATCTTTTGATGATCTCTCCAACTTTGATCTTCATCAACAAATTCACTCAGGAGAGAAGTCTCATACATGTTGTGAGTGTGGAAAAAACTTCTGTTACAGCTCAGCACTTCGCATTCATCAGAGAGTGCACTCGGGAGAGAAACGCTATAAATGTGATGAGTGTGGCAAGGAATTCAGCCAGAGTTCACAGCTGCAAATTCATCAGAAAGTCCACACTATAGAGAAGCCATTCAGATGTGAGCAGTGTGGGAAAGGCTTCAGTCGTAGATCAACACTTACTGTTCATTGTAAATTACACACAGGAGAGAAACCTTATACTTGTGACAAATGTGGAAGGGCCTTCATTCATGCTTCACATCTTCAGGAACATCAGAGAATCCACACTGGGGAGAAACCGTTCAAATGTGATATATGTGGTAAGGACTTCCGCCGCAGATCAGCACTTAACAGTCATTGTATGGTCCACACTGGAGAGAAACCATACAAATGTGAGGAGTGTGGAAAATGTTTCACTTGTAGCTCAAATCTGCATATCCACCAGAGGGTCCACACAGGAGAGAAACCTTATAAATGTGAGGAGTGCGGTAAATGCTTCGTTCAACCTTCACAATTTCAGGCCCATCGGAGAATTCACACCGGAGAGAAACCATATGTATGTAAAGTGTGTGGTAAGGGCTTCATTTACAGTTCAAGTTTTCAAGCCCATCAGGGAGTCCACACAGGAGAGAAACCATACAGATGCAATGAGTGTGGGAAGAACTTCAGGATGAAAATCCATTATCAAGTTCATCTGGTTGTCCACACAGGAGAAAAACCCTATAAATGTGAGGTATGTGGGAAAGGCTTTCGTCAGAGTTCATATCTTAAAATCCATCAGAAGGCCCACAGTGTAGAGAAACCCTACAAGTGTGAGGAGTGCGGGCAGGGCTTCAATCAGAGTTCACGACTTCAGATCCACCACCTGATCCATACTGGTGAGAAGCCATACAAATGTGAAGAGTGTGGGAAGGGATTCAGTCGTAGAGCAGATCTTAAAATTCACTGCAGAATCCACACCGGAGAGAAACCGTATAATTGTGAGGAGTGTGGAAAAGTCTTTAGTCAGGCATCTCATCTTCTGACCCATCAGAGAGTCCACAGTGGAGAAAAACCATTCAAATGTGAAGAGTGTGACAAGAGCTTTGGTCGGAGTTCACACCTTCAAGCCCACCAAAAAGTCCACACTGGAGAAAAGCCATACAAATGTGAGGAGTGTGGGAAGGGCTTTAAGTGGAGCCTGAACCTGGACATGCATCAGAGGGTCCACACAGGAGAGAAACCATATAAGTGTGGGGAGTGTGGGAAGCACTTCAGTCAGGCCTCAAGTCTTCAGCTTCATCAGAGTGTCCACACTGGAGAGAAGCCCTACAGATGTGACATGTGTGGTAAAGTCTTCAGTCGGTCTTCACAGCTTCAGTATCACAGGCGCGTTCACACAGGGGAGAAACCTTACAAGTGTGAGATGTGTGGTAAGAGCTTTAGTTGGCGCTCCAATCTTGTAAGTCATCACAAAGTTCATACTGGAGATACATGAAAGCGATGAGAGTGGTAAGAACATCAGGGAACTGTCAGAGGAAAGAAGTTCCACAAAATGATTGTTTCAAAAAACTCATGTGCAACCCTGAATTCTTGCAAGTGTCAGGTCTCATAGGAGGGAAGGTATTGGGTGTCGAAGCAGTAGTTGAACATATCCCAGTGTTCACCAGACCACATAGCAGAAACCTCCTCTGAGTGGTGCAGTAAGGTTGCATTCAGAACTTTGACATTTGTCAGAAACCACTTAGGGAGATAGCACTTAGAGAGGAAGAGTTTGGTCTTGCCTTTAATGAAAGTGTAAGTTTGGGCTTGTCAAAACTGATGTCCAGGAGAATGTGAGCTCCATGAGGGCAGGCACTTGGATGCTGAATCTACACAACCTTAACATCGACTCTTGCTTGTAGGTGTGCTCAGCTCATGTATGTTAAATAAACCAAAAGGGGGAAAAGTACACTATATGAAAATTGTTTCAGAGGAGGAAACCTACCAAGTAAAATTAATTCAGGAAGTGATCATTTGTTGAAGTACAGAAAACCACTTGATATTATAATCTGCAGTATTAATATGATATGAGCTTATTGCAACTGGCTCCTTGCCTCCCACAGCCTCGGTTCTCAAGTACAGTTATTTTCTGAGGCCCTGTCTAGTTTTCCAAGGATTGTGTCTAATATAAAATTGAACTGTCTTGTGGATTTTTTTTCTGACAGTACAAACTGAAAATGTTACTAACTTTGCAACAATAGGTAACTGCATACTTTATGATTGATTTTTTGTGAGTCACTTAATGTTAAGGCAGGATTTACTGTAACATTTTGAATATGTCACAAAAATTGTCACTAGAAAAAATTTTATTGGTCGACCTTGAACTTACTGATTTCTAATTCCCTGCATTTTTATCTAGACTTTGAAATGTTTGCTTACTAAGAACTGTAGCATTTCTTCTGTCAAAACTTCTCAGGTAGAGGCTATGCCATATTCTTCACACACATCCATGAGGAAAATACCCAGGAAAATGTAGGAATTTGATAAAATTATTAAATGTATTATTGAGGCAAGACTGACATTTATGTCCTTTGACCTATTGGTAGCAGTAAAGCATGGTTTTGGGAAAGGAGTACTTATTAGTATCTACGTTGTAAATCTCTTTGAACTCAAAATCATATAATTGAATGTTTTTGATTATGAGGTTAAAATACGAAAAAGATAAGCACCACATCAATGATGTCACTGAATTTTTTAATGGAAATAAGTGTACAGCTGTAGGAATTTTGAGTTTTACTATATTTGTATATTAATCTGAAGCCATTAAAATTATGGCAAATATAATGGCAAGAGATACACAATATGGGCTTTGAGAGGTCACAGATTGTAACCTTCAGAGTATAATCGAACCTTTGTGTATATGTGTGTGTGTGTGTGCGTGCGCGCGCGTGTGCATGTACACATACATCTGTATGTAGACATGCATAAGATCATGTGTAAAGGGATACTATTCCATAGTGGTTTTCCTTAGTTAGGAGCATTTTGTGGTATTTTTTCATTTTATAATTTCATGTTATGGTTTTTTCATTGACTAGTACTATCAAAGCAGGAAATTACAATAGAATTTGTAAAAATTACTAGTAAATATCCCGTGTAGTTAACACCTCATAATATGATTGTTCTATATTGTCATAAGGCATATAAAGATCAAAATTATGATAGGATCCCAGAAGCCAATTTCGAATTAAAAAAAAAAAATCTAATTGTTTTGTATACACAGATAAATTGATGTTTCCACCACTGAATCTTTATGCTGTACTTTAACTATAAATACATAACATGGAGAGGGCAAATTCAGTAGCTGGAAACAAAGTAGATATACATTCATTGGCATCTGACTCTTTGCGACCCTGTGGACTGTACCCTGACAGGCTCCTCTGTCCATAGAATTCGCCAGGCAAGAATACTGGAGTGTGTTGCCATGCCCTCTTCCAGGGGATTTTCCCGACCCAGGTATTGACCCCATCTCGTGCATTGCCGGCAGATTCTTTACATGTGTGGCTCACCTGATAAAGAATCCGCCTGCAATGTGGGAAACCTGGGTTGGGAAGATCCCCTGGAGAAGGGAAAGACTACCCATTCCAGTATTCTGGCCTGGAGAGTTCCACGATCTGTATAGTCCATGGGGTCGCAAAGAGTCGGACACGACTGAGCGACTTTCAATTTTCCTGTTGAAAAGATGTGCGCGAGGAGGGAAAACAGAATTACAACAGAGGACCCTCTCGATGTGGAACCAGTAAGGACGAAGCATGTTTGGTCACATTTCAGAGATTGAAGTATTTTGACTTTTGACTTCAGCCTGTTTCAAAGAAAGCCTAGTGTCCTTCTCTTATTTCAACAGTAAAACTCTGGGGTTTACCAGGACGCCTCTATGGCTGGTAATGCATTTATGTCACTTAGGCCCTTGGACATGTCCAAAGTGCTTCTAAGCTTGTAACCCTGTTCTAAGGCTGACGCGGTAGACTGGCAAGACATTTGCCTGAGACCTTAGGGGTTAAGGGAAGGGAAAACCAGGTGAACTGGCCACTTCTTCATCAAGGGGCGAGGCTTTGACGGTTTTCCGCTCGGACCTTCGCGGGAAGTGTAGTCCAAGAGGGCGGTAGTGTGGACGGCCCACACGCACTCCCTTTGTATTCTGGGATGTGTAGTCCGAAGCTCCGTGTAGGTTCGCACACTGGAGCTATAGTAAGGCTGGACTGCGAATGTCTCCCCACGGAATTCTGGGAAGTGTAGTCCAGGAGCTCCGGGTAGTCGCAGGCCCTTGGGCCCCAGGAGGACGACGTAGCAGCCATCTTTCGCTTGATGATGGTTTTTCAGGTCCGCTTTTCACGATCCATTCAAACTTCCCCGAAATGCGCTTGGGGCCAGCATCTCCTGATCTTTCATTTGGAGAGAAAGAGAAGCAGCGGCTAGAAGCAGAGGTTTGAAGCAGAGGTTTGACGGCCAAGGGTGATGATGTTCGTGCCCCTGGGCGGAGCGTTTGGTAGCATCCCGGGATGGGGCGGGCTTAGGTCGTGCTTCTTGGGATTTGAGGGTCTCCCCGGCTTTCTGAACCCCTAACCTGACCTCCCACTTATGAAGCTAACACTTTGGCTTCATACTCTGTCACACTGGGTGAGTTGCACCCTTTTGTGCCTCCGTTGCTGTTGTGTAAAAGATAAAAGCAATGTTTTCTTAATACAGTATTTGGAGAAAAAAGAGATAGCAAAAGGTCAACAAATGCCTGACACATGATTGTTATTAATGCTACTGTAATTCAGAAGCACCTGGATTCTTACAGTGAGGTTCTGAGAGCCCAGGAAACTGAATTGTCCTGGACTCCGGACTTGTTTAGAAAAGGGAGGGTTTATTCTAGCTGGTACAAGAGGGTGTGAAATATAGGGGATGCAAACACAATCCTGGGATTTCACAACCTCCTTTCTTTCCCCAGCCCTGACTTCTCAGAAAGCACTACACGAAGGAAGAGGCAACAGAGATCCACGGGAGTAGAACTTGGCATTCTTCTATTTAAGATACATAAACTGTAGAACGTATGGGGCATGAGTAATGATTGTAACTATGCCTTGGTCACTTAAGTTCCATTCCAAAAGCTTTATACTGATGAACACATTTCCATCACACTGGCTCTGTGCCTCGGTACTGTTGTTTTCTCTGCTTTAGAGATAAGGAGATGGAGCCAGGGAACACAACCCTATTGGCCCATCCTCACCTGAATAGTAAGAAGCAGAGCTGCGGTTGTAACCCCAGGCAGGGTGAATCCAACACCTGAGTTTGCTAATCTCTTTGCTATATTCTTGTTGAGTATAGGGAACTGACTAGAATCTTTTCATGAAAGTAGGTTGGGACTTAAGTGTGGGGACCTTGAGAGCAAGGTTTAAGTTATTCTATGAAGTTTTTTTGTTTGTTTGTTGTGTTTTTGTGTGTGTGGTTTCTTTGGTCTCACACAGCTTGCTGGATCTTAGTGCCCTGACCAGAGATTGAACCGGGGCCCATGGCAGTGAAAGTATCGAGTCCTAACCAGGACCACCAGGGAATTCCCTAGTCTATCAATTTTAAGATAGTTTTCTCAACTGGGTCATTTATTTTATTTCAAATAATATTTATATTATAGAAGTAACAATCATTACAGTAAATGCAGATGTAAAGAAAAATTTTAATTACCCATAAGTTTAGAATGTAAAGATAACAGCTGTTAATGTTTTCATGCCTTTTTGTCTAGTTACTCTTTGTTTATATGTCTGTTTAGTGGAGGCTGTTTTCTTTGGGACTGAGGTTACACTGCCTTGCTACTCAAATTGTGGTCCACAGGCCAGCAGCATTGGCATCACTAGGGTAGGAAGGCCCAGCCTTGAGCCCCATTCAAGACCTTCTGATTTAGAATTTCTGCATAGGGGACCCAGAAGTCTGCATTCCAACAAGATCCTGTAGTAACTCCCCTGCATGTGAAAATATGAGAAGCTCAGGAAAGGATCTTGTCTGGAAACTTGAGGCCGAGGAAATTGCTGGATGTCATAGATAAAGCTGAGCTGGATAAAGCAGAGCTTTACTTAGTTGGAGGATTTTATTACCCCACTAATGATTGTCATTTGTCAGGGATCCTTGCAAAAAAATCCTGACTTGAGCAAAAGGTAGCTAGCAAGTGTAGAATCAAAATGGAAGGGTATTAGATGCAAAGATATATCCCTTCCAGGCTTTTGAGGGTAGATTCATTGCTGTCTTTTAAACTAGAGTGCTGTTGCTGCTGTTAAGTTGCTAAATTGTGTCTGAGTCTTTGGGACACCATGAACTGTAGCCCACCAGGCAGCTCTGTCCAAGAGATTTTCCAGGCAGGAGTACTGGAGTGGGTTGCCTTTTCCTTCTCTAGGGGATCTTTCTCACCCAGGGATCAAACCCGAGTCTCCTGCTTGGTAGGCGGATTCTTACCACTGAGCTGCCTGGAAAGCCTCGTAAACTAGAGTACTTGTGCCTAAAGTGGGAAGATCAACTAGTAGTTATTGTTAATTAGTACTATATATTTTTGCCATAGTCATCATCAATGAACCATTACTATTATTACTATTGTTATTACTATGACTGTTTCTTAGCTTCTCTTTTTAAATTTTATTTCTTAAAATATTTATTGGAGTATAGTTGATGCTGTGTTATATGCTTTCTATAACTATTTTCATTAAAATATTAAGAAATCATAATTTCAAACAGAGAAAAGTTGCAAAAATAGTATAAGGAATTCTCATATACTCTTTATGTGGAATCACCAATTATTTCTGTTTTGCTCAGTTGCTCATTTGTGAACACCAGGCAGTAGCCACCAGGAACATACCTGTAATCAAAGAGCTCAGTTTAAACTTACTGCAGCAAGGACGCCTATGCAGCACTGGTGTCCTGATAAGGAGGCGGTGAGGTATGGCTGCTTTTACGGTTTCGGTTTGTGTTAACTGAGTTGGGGAGAGCTTTAGGCAGTGAGAGTTTGTTCTGGATTGGATGGTGTCAAGAAAGAGGTGCAGTTTGACTACTGAATATCATAATGATTTGCATCTAGTAGATGAGAGAAACAAAATGGGACTGGAGTCATTATTAATGAAGTGGTCCATCACTTTATGTTTGCTGAGAGGACAGTTCTTTGTTTTTTTTTTTTTAAATATTATTTACTCGTGACTGCATCAGGTCTTAGTTGCGACAAACACGCTTAGTGGCTCCACAGCATGTGAGATCTTTGTTCCCAGACCAGGGGTCCAACCCACATCCCCTAAATTGAAAGGTGGATTCTCAACCCCTGGACTACCAGGGAAGTCTCAGTTCTTTGGTTATTTTTGTCTGTGTTATGGTGCAGCTTGTCTTTTTATCATTTCAACACGATTCTTGTTGATCAGTTGAAAACACCAAGTTGGAGCCGTTTCTGTTGCTAGTTCTCAGTGCAGTGTGGTTTTCACAGCTTTATCATGCTTGTATATTTTTTCGTTTGCAGAGCCAGTTGATCAAAAGGAGGTTAATGACATTGATAACACACTACTGTCTAATGCACAGCCCATTTTATTAGCCTTTTCTTTAAGATCTTAAAATTGAAATCTAGTTGATTTATAATATGTTTATTTCACAGCACAGTGATTCATTTCTTTTTCAGATTCTTTTCCCTTACAGGTTACTACAAAATGTCAAGTGTAATTTCCTTGTGCTGTACAGTAGGTCCTTGTTGGTTCTGCTGAAGTCTGGCTGAGCCACTTTTCTTCTTCAAGGTGAGTCCAGTTGTATGTGTCGCACTTAGCCTTTGTTTCATTAGTCTTCTTTAGCCCAGAATGATTCCTCACACTTTTTGGCTTTTGATATTTTTGAAGAGTATTGATAAATTATGTTGTGGGGGGGCCCTCTTTTTTGGTTTCTCTGACCTTTGTTTATAATTAGGTTCAGGTTATACATTATCATTTTTTAAATAATTTTATTTCTTTATTTTTGGCTGAGCTGGGTCTTCGTTGCTGCATGGGCTTTTCTCTAGTTACGGTGAGCAGGGGCTACACTCTAGTTGCGGTGCGCGGGCTTCTCATTGTGGTGGCTTCTCTTGTTGTGGAGCACAGGCTCTATGGCTTGTGGGCTCAGTAGTTGTGAAACACAGGCTTAGTTGCTCCACAGTGTGTGATATCTTCCCAGATCCGGGATAGAACCCATGTCTTCTGCATTGGTAGACAGATTCCTCACTACTGAGCCACCTAAGGAAGCTGTGGTTTATCTGATACTTGTTCATGATTACATTCAGGTTATGCATTAAAAAAAAAAATTTTATTCATTTGTGTTTGGCCGTGCTGGGTATTCGTTGCTGCACAGGCTTTTCTCTAGTTGTGGTGCACGGGCTTCTTGCGGTGGCTTCTCTTATTGTGGAGAACAGGCTCTAGGCTACATGGGCTTCAGTAGTTGCAGCTTGAGGGCTCAGTAGTTGCAGCTCATGGGCTCTAGAGCACAGACAGGCTCAGTAGTTGGGACACATGGGTTTAGTTGCTTCATAGCATGTGGGATCTTCCTGGACCAGGGATCAAACTCATCTCCTGCATTGGCAGGTGGATTCTTTACCACTGAGCCACCAGGGCAGTCCTGGTTTATCTGATATTTGTTCATAATTGGATTCAGATCAGATCAGATCAGTCATTCAGTCGTGTCTGACTCTTTGCGACCCCATGAATCACAGCACACCAGGCCTCCCTGTCCATCACCAACTCCCAGAGGTCACTGAGACTCACATCCATCGAGTCAGTGATGCCATCCAGCCATCTCATCCTCTGTTGTCCCCTTCTCCTCCTGCCCCCAATCCCTCCCAGCATCAGAGTCTTCTCCAATGAGTCAACTCTTCGCATGAGGTGGCCAAAATACTGGAGTTTCAGCTTTAGCATCATTCCTTCCAAAGAAATCCCAGGGCTGATCTCCTTCAGAATGGACTGGTTGGATCTCCTTGCAGTCCAAGGGACTCTCAAGAGTCTTCTCCAACACCACAGTTCAAAAGCATCAATTCTTCAGTGCTCAGCCTTCTTCACAGTCCAACTCTCACATCCATACATGACCACAGGAAAAACCATAGCCTTGACCAGGCAAACCTTTGTCGGCAAAGTAATGTCTCTGCTTTTGAATATGCTATCTAGGTTGGTCATAACTTTCCTTCCAAGGAGTAAGCGTTTTTTAATTTCATGGCTGCAGTCACCATCTGCAGTGATTTTGGAGCCCAGAAAAATAAAGTCTGACACTGTTTCCACTGTTTCCCCATCTATTTCCCATGAAGTGATGGGACCAGATGCCATGATCTTTGTTTTCTGAATGTTGAGCTTTAAGCCAACCTTTTCACTCTCCACTTTCACTTTCATCAAGAGGCTTTTGAGTTCCTCTTCACTTTCTGCCATAAGGGTGGTGTCATCTGCATATCTGAGGTGATTGATATTTCTCCCAGTAATCTTGATTCCAACTTGTGTTTCTTCCAGTCCAGCATTTCTCATGATGTACTCTGCATGTAAGTTAAATAAACAGGGTGACAATATACAGCCTTGACGTACTCCTTTTCCTATTTGGAACCAGTCTGTTGTTCTGTGTCCAGTTCTAACTGTTGCTTCCTGACCTGCATACAGATTTCTCAAGAGGCAGATCAGGTGGTCTGGTATTCCCATCTCTTTCAGAATTTTCCACAGTTTATTGTGATCCACATAGTCAAAGGCTTTGGCATAGTCAATAAAGCAGAAATAGATGTTTCTCTGGAACTCTCTTGCTTTTTCCATGATCCAGCAGATGTTGGCAATTTGATCTCTGGTTCCTCTGCCTTTTCTAAAACCAGCTTGAACATCAGGAAGTTCATGGTTCACATATTGCTGAAGCCTGGCTTGGAGAATTTTGAGCATTACTTTACTAGCGTGTGAGATGAGTGCAATTGTGCTGTAGTTTGAGCACTCTTTGGCATTGCCTTTCTTTGGGATTGGAATGAAAACTGACCTTTTCCAATCCTGTGGCCACTGCTGAGTTTTCCAAATGTGCTGGCATATTGAGTGCTGCACTTTCACTGCATCATCTTTCAGGATTTGAAATAGCTCAACTGGAATTTCATCACCTCCACTATCTTTGTTATCCATTATTAACGGTGATGCCCCAGAAGTGGTGAGGCAGCCCTCCAAGGCATCATACCAAGCAAATGTCAGTTTGTGGGTTTGTTCCAGCTGGTGATTTCAGCTTTGTGTGCTTGGTTAAGGTGTCTGCGAAGTAACTGTTGTCCTTTTTGCAATTAATATTTTGAAACAATGTGGCTATCTTACTCTGCACTAAACTTTTCCAAATTTTAGCACCCATTGATGATTTTCTGTCTTTCATTATTAGTTATTTCAGTTATTAGTTTGTGTTCTACAATGGGGAGGAGCTCTCTCTTCTCATCCATTTATTTCTTAAACATTTCTTTATTTATAATTCAGATTCCTGTATGGAATTTTTCAGTATGGACTGTCAAGGTGTTTTTTATTATTTTTGCAGAATCCAGGCTTTTATTAGTTCTCTTTACATCTGTGCATAATTGTCAGAAGGGTATTTCCTGCTTAAAAAGAAACAATGTATTTTTATATCTTTTATAAAAATTTGCCTATTTCAGTTTAAATATTAATGTTGTGGTAACAAAATTAGGAGGAATACAAGCAGAGATTTGCAGAACTCTAAAAACTCCCATTTCGGGACAACAACCTGACACCTGCCCATATTTGACTGTGTTCTCTTGTTAGAAATCACATGTGTAAGGATCATTTAAAATTGTACAGTATCATCTGCTTTACCACAGTTGCTGAGAAATAAGAAATCTTGACGGGGTTCTCAGAGCTTTCCGCCTTACACCAGTCTCATGAGATGGATACCCCTCTTGTCCCCTACTTGCTGATGACAGAATTGAGGCGGAGAGATGTTAATAATTTGCCAAAGATGACACTGCTAGTGAGTGGTATAGCCCGAATTTCAGCCCATGAGTGTTAACTCCAAAGCCTGCTCTTACTCACATGGTCTCTGATTACACCTTGGAATAAGAATGACCACTGTGGAAGCCGCCGCACACTGATGGGGCCGGTGTGTGGGTGGGCATGTTGCTCCCTGAACAGCTAATGAGAGGGGTCTTGGAGGCATCTGGTATCAGTGCAGGATCCCTCTCAAGCCCACTCGGCTGCAGCCACTTGGAGGACTGAGTGCCTTGCTGATTCACAGTGAGCCCCACCTGGGTTAGTCACATTTTTGTAAACCAGTTTTCACTGACTTCTTTCTCCTTTCTGCCCCCGTCTTCCTAGGACTCTGCACTTCCCTGGAAGGAGAGAGAAGATGAACATGTTCATGGTGAGTAGAGCTTGTCTCTCTTGCTGTTAAAAATACCATTTTCGTACTCAGAGATTTTACATGGATTTTTCTTTCTTTGTTTTTAATTGAAGTATAGCTTCCCTGACAGCTCAGTTGGTAAAGAATCCGCCTGCAATGCAGGAGACCCCGGTTCAGTTCCTGTGTCGGGAAGATCTGCTGGAGAAGGAATAGGCTACCCACTCCAGTATTCTTGGGCTTCCCTTGTGGCTCAGCTGGTAAAGAATCCACCTGCAATGCAGGAAACCTGGGTTCAATCCCTGGGTTGGGAAGATCCCCTGGAGAAGGGAAAGGCTACCCACTGCACTATTCTGGCCTGGAGAGTTCCATGGACTGTATAGTCCATGGAGTCACAAAGAGTCGGACACGACTGAGTGACTTTCACTTTTCACTTTCATACTTGATTTACAATGTTGTGTTAGTTTCAGGTACAGCAAAATGATTCAATTATATATGTGTGTATTTATATATATATATTCAGATTCTTTTCCCTTACAAGGAAATATTTTATAAAACAAAATACTGACTGTAGTTCCCTGTGGGTTTTTCTTTTTCAAGGAGAGTCTAAGCCTGTGAGGACCTTCGTGAGCCATGTGTGCTTTTTAAAAAATTCCTGTCTTATGTAATTAGTTTTGGTTTTAATTTTGGTTTTATTTCATCATTTTTTCTTTTACAAGTAAAAGAAAAATTAAGGGACACGAAGAACATCTTCCACTTTAATATTTCCCAGCTTACAAATTAGCTGCTTTTATATTTCTGTAATCTCTTCATCATATATATTCATAGCTGTATATTTGTATTTATAACATAGTAGTCACTTTTCACTTTCATGCATTGGAGAAGGAAATGGCAACCCACTCCAGTGTTCTTGCCTGGAGAATCCCAGGGACGGGGGAGCCTGGTGAGCTTCCGTCTATGGGGTCGCACAGAGTCGGACACGACTGAAGCGACTTAGCAGCAGCAGTAGTTATATTAGTCGCTCAGTCATGTCTGATTCTTGATGACCCCACAGACTGTAGCCTGCCAGGCCCCTCTGTCCATGGATTCTCTGGGCAAGAATACTGGAGTGGGTAGCCATTCCTTTTGCCAAAGGGTCTTCCCAACCCAGGGATCGAACCTGGGTCTCTTGCATTGCAGGCAGATTCTTTACCATCTGAGCTACAGGGAAGTTCATTTATAAAATAGGTATAGTTTAAAAACTTTTTTCATTTAATATTACCTAACATTCACTTTTAATTGCTTTATCACGTTCCCAAAAACTTCAGTTCAGTTGCTCAGTCGTGTCTGACTCTTTGCGACCCCATGGACTACAGGTCTCCAGGCTTCCCTGTCCATCACCAACACCTGGAGCTTGCTCAGACTCATGTCCATTGAGTTGGTGATGCCATCAACCATCTCATCTTCTGTGGTCCCCTTCTCCTCCTGCCTTCAGTCTTTCCCAGCATCAGGGTCTTTCCCGGTGAATGAGTTCTTCACATTAGGTGGCCATAGTATTGGAGCTTCAGCTTCAGCATCAATCCTTCCACTGAATATTCAGGACTGATTTCCTTTAGGATTGGCTGGTTGGATCTCCTCGCAGACCAAAGGACTCTCAAGAGCCTTCTCCAACACCACAGTTCAAAAGCATCAATTCTTTGGTGCTTAGCTTTCTTACATACCTACTTTTAAACTATTCTTTATTCATAGACCTTTAGTTTAGGACTTTTACTGTTTTAAGAATGCTACAGTGACAATGTTCCTGATTTAACTTTTTTCTCAAAAAATATATTCTGAAAAATATTGCCTCTTTTTGCCCTTGACATACTGCTGCTGCTGCTACTGCTAAGTCGCTTCAGTCGTGTCCGACTCTGCGTGACCCCATAGACGGAAGCTCACCAGGCTCCCTTGTCCCTGGGATTCTCCAGGCAAGAATACTGGAGTGGGTTGCCATTTCCTTCTCCAATGCATGAAAGTGAAAAGTCAAAGTGAAGTCGCTCAGTCGTGTCTGACTCTTAGCGACCCCATGGACTAAAGCCTACCAGGCTCCTCCGTCCATGGGATTTTCCAGGCAAAAGTACTGGGGTGGGGTGCCATTGCCTTCCCCGCTTGACATACTAGATATGCAAAATTGAAGTGGTATATTTTGTAAGTAGTGCCTTGGATGTTTTTTGGTAAAATAGCCAAATATGGCACAGTAGGGTCAAACTGCCTCTTCACACAGAAAAAATAACTGTTGGTAGTTTTCTTATGACAAGAGTGAGATTCTGTCTTCTGTGCTTGAGTCAGACACTGTGTGTATTTTATTTACTGGTTTGTTTGTTTTTCCATCTTGTACTGGGTTGGCCAAAAAGTTTGTTCAGATATTTCTGTATGCTGGTACGGAAAAGCTGGAATGAACTTTTTGGCTAACCCAGTATTTTTTTCTTTTGATCAAAATAATCCATGACCTTAATTGTAAAAGTCAGGTGGTACTTCACTTGTCACTGCATTGACACCTGAGAACAATTGTCTAAAGAGGTATGTACTTGGTTTTATCTTTGTTTTAAAAAAAAGGGTTGTGGAAAATGAGGAACCAATTCAGATTTATCCAGAAAACCAAGATTCTGGAGTCAGAGTATACCATTAGATAAGAGAAAGACAAACAGGGAAAGAAAGAAGGGTTTCATCTGAGGCCTGGCATGGCCTTTTGGTTAATTCCCTCATATGACCCTCCTCCTCACCTGGTTCCTACTTCAGTGAGAGGCAGGTGCCATCATATACTGCCGGGCCTAAATTAGTAAATGTTTCCGGGACAATTGACGATTATAACTAAAAAGTGAAATGTTTTGGGGAGTTCCTTTTATGGCTCAGCTGGTAAAGAATCCACCTGCAATGCAGAAGACCTGGGTTCAATCCCTGGGTTGCGAAGGTTCCCTGGAGAAGGGAAAGGCTACCCACTCCAGTGTTCTGGCCTAGAAAATTTCATGGACTGTATACAATTGTGTATAGTCCATGGGGTCGCAAAGAGTCAGACACAACTGAGTGACTTTGACTTGGTGGTCCAGTGATTAAGACTCTGCACTTCCACTGCCATGCCCCGGGTTCAGTCCCTGGTGAGGAAACTTAAGATCCCACAAGCTGCAAGGCATGGCCAGAAATAAAAAGTGAAGACTTTTTAGTTCAGGATGCAGCAGTTAGAATTCTAGGGAGTTTATTTATGAGTTCACTGAGAACACCAGGTAAGTACACAAAGCTTCCTTCCTCATAGCTGCACTTGCGATGAGGCTAAGGAAAGTCAGTGTGATGTTGGCAGGATGGAAGGAGCGGGGCTGGGAAGTCTACACATTGCACAGGAGCCAGAGCAACTTCTTATCATCCTTCTCTCCTTCCTGGTGCTGCCCCTCTTCCACTGGACACTGACTATAAGATTGAGCTGGTATTGTTTGTTGTAGGAGGCAGTGACCTTCAGGGACGTGGCTGTGGCCTTCACAGAGGAGGAGCTGGGGTTACTGGACTCAGCCCAGAGAAAGCTGTACCAGGATGTGATGGTGGAGAACTTCCGGAACCTGGTCTCAGTAGGTGAGGACAGCCTTTCTCTGCAAGTGTCTCGTGACCTTGGTGTTTCAAGGCTCTGGGGTTCTTGAAATGGTTCCCTGAGTTTGAAGACCAGACTTTTCCAATTCCAGTGGGACATGAGAGGCTATCTCTGGTCTTTTTAAACAGTATGTTTCCGGTCTTTTTATTTTTTTGGTTAAAGAACAGTAAATGAACAGTATCCTGCTGTACTTTGTTCTTTTTCAGATTTCACTCATGTCCCATTAGTGGCAGTCCCATTAGTGGATTATAAAGCCAACTTATCAAGCCTAACATGCCGTTTTTAATGAAATCAAATATCAGAGAAAATATCAAGAGCTTCTTAGGAAGAATAGATCATGTTGCAGTGAAAACCCTGGTCGATGCATGAGTGGTGTGAGAGCCAGTGGGAACAGATTTTAGGAAAATAGACATTGGTCAGAAATAGGTCATTCAGCCTTCATTTTAGTAATGCATATTCCTACATATGTGTCTGAGTCATGAAATAAATGCTACTTCTTCAGTGGGTCATAATACAAAGTTTGAAAAACAGGGCCTTCAGTATCTTTTTTTGAAACATAAATTATTTATTATTTGTATAATCAAGGCAAAATGTCTTAAAACAATTAGCCTTGATAATGGAAATATAATCAGAACCATTTTACAGTTTGTTCCTCTCTGCTGTTCAGACTTCACTCTTCAGTATCTTAAATATGCAGTTGGAAACTCAAATTTCCAGTAAATTGTAGCTCTGACCTGTTCATTTTAACTTGCAACTCTGCATGTTCTCATTCTTCAAAAGAGATACAAAACATATAGAAAGAGAAGAGAGGCTTTGGATGATGAATTCAGCGACCCAGATAGAAATTTAGGTAAGCACCAAGCAGTGGTTCATTCTCGTGGTTAACTCTCCGTATGTTGTGCTTCTCACCAGCCCTGTGCTGTCCATCACCCGGTCCCAATGGAACATCTCTTTCCCTGGTTATTGCACAGTCTATACTGGTCACCTGCTCCCACCTTTCCCCTCCCACAGTTCGTTCTTGAAGTGGTGAAGGGATCCTTTGTAACTTTAAGTCAGATTATGTTAGTTGTCTGTTCAAAATTCTCTTATGGCTTGTTTTACTTAGAATAAAAACCACCTATTTCTGGAATTATTCAAGCAATTTCTGGAATCCTCTAATGGTCTGCTTTTCGACCCCACCACTTCCCTGACTACATCTCCTCTCCTCCTTCTGACTCCGTCCTTTCTGTCTCCATCATCCTCCCTATTGTCTCTGACCTGCAAAGGATGTGTCTCCTTGTCCCCTCTGCCTGGAATCCTCTTTCACCTGTAATCCTTCAGGCCTATGTACGTACCTCAGGTCACTCACCTTCAAGAGGAAGAGAGGGCTGTCGTTGGATCACCCTATAGAAAATCCAATCCTCTCTTTCTTTCTCTGCCCTGCCTTGTTTGATCTCTGAGCATTGATCGTCACTCATGTACATACATTTTGGTTCACCTGTTTCTCACTTCTCTCTCTTCCCCGGAGGATATTCCAGGAATGGAGGAATTTGTCACTGTTGTTTTTTAATATTGATTTCTTTATTTGGCTGTGCCAGTCTTAGTTGAGGCATGCTGGATTTTCACTCTTCATTGCCTATGTGAGATCTGGTTCCCTGACTAGAGATTAAACCCAGGCCACCTACATTGGGAGTGTGGAGTCTTAGCCACTGGACCACGAGGGAAGTCCCCAGAGTGGAGGAATTTGGTCTGTTCCATTTATTGCTTACAAGCCTAAGTGCTTAGAATAGCCTTGGTACATGACAAGGACTCTAAATATTTGTTGAATAAATAAATGAGTCAATAGATAGAGAAATTTGCCTACCACTTAAATAGCCAGTGGCTGGTGAACAAATCTGAGTGAATAGGGATATTGCAAAATGTTTTTGTGTCTTCAAATGAATTCCTAGCCTAATTCTCAGAGAAAGAAATGGTAACCCATTCCAGTACTCTTGCCTAGAAACTCCCATGGACAGAGGAGCCTGGTAGGCTGCAGTCCCTGGGGTTGCTAAGGGTCGGACATGACTGAAGTGACTTAGCAGCAGCAGCAGCCTAATTCTAACTTCTTAGGTCCCATGGTGTATATGTGGGTGTTTGCCTTTCCGTACAAGTTGAGCCTCATCCACTTGAGCAGACACGTGGATAAAACCTGTAATTATAACCAAACTGAGTGAGATGCTTTCCCTGTGACTTTCCTTTAGCCGTTACTAGCAAGCATATTCATTTGGGGAGAAGATTTTTTTTTTGAATGAAGAATTCTTATGTCTACTTCTTAGGTAGCTTTTCATAGAAAGAAAAAAATTCTATTTCCTTATCCATCATATCTGGGGAGAAAAGGTCTCAGAAAATAGCTAACTGGTGTTAGTCTTGCCCTGAAAAGATTTTCCCAGCTCTGTCCCATCTCCTTCCTCCCAAGACCACCTCAGTAACAAGAAATGGATCTTAGGTTGTTACCTCTACAAACATTTTGTTTCTGTGGCAATTTGTACATATCCTTTAGAAGGGATTTCAGATCATGTTTGCCTTGACTGCTTTGATGAGTCTTTGATAGTCTAGTCTTTCTAAAAACTTATCATAAGCTATGGAATTTATTCCCACCTCACTCATAAACTGCCTTCTTCACTTTGGAAATCATTCTTGTTAAAGGCCAATGTATTTATGTCCAAAATTTTTCCGTGCTGTGGTTATTTTTTTTTTAAATAAGCAGCCAGTTTGTTTTCTTAATATTTATGTATTTGGCTGTGCCAGATCTTAGTTGTGGCATGTGGCATCTCTGTGTTGCAACAGGTAAACTCTTAGTTACAGCATGTGAGATCTAGTTCCCAAACAGGGATCAAACCTGGAACCCTTGCATTGGGAACTGGACCACCAGTGTTAGTGACTGGACCACCAGGGAAGTCCTTTCCATGCTGAGACATCGTTCTTCCCTAGCCTGTAAATGTTGATTCCTACTTTATGGGGATGTGGAGCCATATTAGGCTATACAGCTACCTCAGAAGGATCCAGTGTATAGGTTTCAGATTATGATACTGACATGCTGCCTACTGCACTAAGAAGCCAGAGTACTGTATAGGTTTGTGCTTTTTTTCACCCCCACTGATTCTTAGCACCTTGAATCTTCTCAGCACTACCTCCTTGGTGTACTGCTGCCTCTGGTGCAGCGTTTCAGCTTTTCAGCATGCTGTACTTTCCAGTGCTTTTCCTTTTTCAGACACCTTCCTTCTGAAAGCTCTTTTGCTTCTCTGACTTGATTCAGAGATAATCTGGAATTCAAAATGTCGAGCATCCCGGAAATCAAACTGGGGTTCACCTGTACATGCCTTTCTTGAGCCGTTACTAACTTAACTGCCAAACATTGTGAAACCTGTGAGCACAGCAAAATGCTTGTCTGTCTTGATACTGTACTATGATAGGAGCGATATGTAATTCTTGAAAGATGCTGTGAATAGTATGTCAGATAGCATTTTGTTTTACATGGTTTTCATTACTGCTAAGTATTTGGGAGTTTAATGGACCACCCCTTGGTTGCTGTCAGTATATAAACCTGAGAACTTTATTTGTGGCGAAAAAGATAAGTCAAACCATGCTGGGGTTCATTAAAGTCTCATACTGTGTCATAAGTGTGAAATCTTGACTCTTTGAACAAAGCTTTCACCTGTCCACATCTCTCAATTCTCTGTCATTATAGAAGAAAACAATCAAAGTGAATTGAGGGCCGTTCAAGAGAGAGGATTACATGAAGAGCTTTCCTGCTGGCAAATCTGGCAACAAATTGCTAACGACTTAACCAGATGTCAAGACTCCATGATAAATAATTGTCAGCTCCACAAACAAGGTTATTCCCTGCACCAGGTTGGGGCAGGACTATCTATTCAAATTTCTGAAGATGAGAACTATATATTAAATGAGAAAGCAGGTGGTCCTGGTGATACTGGAAATCCAGGGTTTGCATCTTTGAGAGCCTGGAATTCTTGGAGAAAAAGTTCCTTAACTGAGTCACAGAATTATCAGAATAGATACCAGGAGATTTCCACGCAAAGTAAACTGTGTCGGCGCAAAGAGGATGTTGACAGCATTGGTCGGATCTCATACCACCTTGATGATCTAGGAGTACACAAGAATGAAAAGTCTTATTGCTACAATGATTATAGAAAAGACAGCACAGTTTCCACATTGGATCAGAATAGTATGATTCACACAGGACAAAAACCTTACCAGTGTAATGAATGTAAAAGAACCTTTACCAGCCTTTCTACCTTTGATCTTCACCAGCAGTTACACTCAAAAGAGACATCTCACGTGTGCAGTGAGTGTGGAAAAGGCTTCCGTTATAGCTCAGTTCTTCATATTCATCAGAGAGTTCACATAGGAGAAAAATGCAGTGTGTGTGATGAGCGTGGAAAGGAATTCCATCAGAGCTCACAACTGCAAATTCATCAGAAAGTCCACAGCATAAAGAAACCATTCACATGTGAGGAATGTGGGAAAGGCTTCAGTCGTCGATCAGCACTTACAATTCATTGTAAAGTCCACACAGGAGAGAAACCTTACACTTGTGAGGAGTGTGGCAGGGCCTTCAGTCAGGCCTCCCACCTTCAAGACCATCAGAGAGTCCACACCGGGGAGAAACCATTCATATGTGATGCATGTGGTAAGAGCTTTAGTCGGAATTCACACCTTCAGTCCCACCAGAGAGTCCATACAGGAGAGAAACCGTACAAATGTGAGGAGTGTGGGAAGGGCTTCATTTGTAGCTCAAATTTATACATTCACCAGAGAGTCCACACAGGAGAAAAACCCTACAAATGTGAGGAATGTGGGAAAGGCTTTAGTCGGCCTTCAAGTCTTCAGGCCCATCAGGGAATCCACACTGGAGAGAAGTCATACGTATGTAATGTGTGTGGTAAAGGCTTTACTCTGAGTTCAAACCTTCAGGCACATCAAAGAGTCCACACAGGGGAGAAACCATACAAATGTGAGGAGTGTGGGAAGAACTTCAGGAGGAACTCCCATTATCAAGTTCATCTGGTCGTCCACACAGGAGAAAAACCCTATAAATGTGAAGTGTGTGGGAAGGGCTTCAGTCAGAGTTCGTATCTTCAAATCCATCAGAAGGCCCACAGCGTAGAGAAACCCTACAAATGTGAGGAGTGTGGGCAGGGCTTCAATCAGAGTTCACGACTTCAGATCCACCAGCTGATCCATACTGGTGAGAAACCATACAAATGTGAAGAGTGTGGGAAGGGATTCAGTCGTAGAGCAGATCTTAAAATTCACTGCAGAATCCACACTGGAGAGAAACCATACAATTGTGAGGAGTGTGGAAAAGTCTTCAGGCAGGCCTCAAATCTCCTGGCCCATCAGAGAGTCCACAGTGGGGAAAAGCCATTCAAATGTGAAGAATGTGGCAAGAGCTTTGGTCGGAGTTCACACCTTCAAGCCCACCAAAAAGTCCACACTGGAGAAAAGCCATACAAATGTGAGGAGTGTGGGAAGGGCTTTAAGTGGAGCCTGAACCTGGACATGCATCAGAGGGTCCACACAGGAGAGAAACCATATAAGTGTGGGGAGTGTGGGAAACACTTCAGTCAGGCCTCAAGTCTTCAGCTTCATCAGAGTGTCCACACTGGAGAGAAGCCCTACAGATGTGACATGTGTGGTAAAGTCTTCAGTCGGTCTTCACAACTGCAGTCCCATCAGAGAGTCCACACAGGGGAGAAACCTTACAAGTGTGAGATGTGTGGTAAGAGCTTCAGTTGGCGCTCCAATCTAACAATTCATCAAAGAATCCATGCTGCTGATAAATTCTATAAATGTCATAGGGGTGGTAAGACCATCAGAGATTCAACTTAGGAGAAAAGTTCTATAAAATGATTTTTTAAAAACTCAAGTGTCATGTGAATTCTTCCAGTTGTCAAGTTCAAAAGAAAAAAAAATCATTTGTTTCATTAAAAAGTCAGCATTTTAACCATAGCTCAACATGTCCCAGTAGTCAGAAGACCACGTAACAGAGATCCCTTATAAGGGGTATAGTAAGGGTTTCAGTTCAACTTTGACCTTATTATTAAATACTACTCAGAGGAGAAGACTTAGTATGATTTTATCAGGCCTTATACAAAATTATGATGGATGGGTCAAAACTAATGCCCATTAGAACGCTTGATGCCCAATAGTCTCTCCAGAATGCAGAGACTTTGTTCTGAATTTGCAGTCTGACCATGGCGAAGTAATACTTCATGTGAAAGTTGTTCAGTCATGTCTGACTCTTTGCATCCCCATCCCCTATATAGTCCATGGAATTCTCCAGGCCAGGATACTGGAGTGGGTAGCCTTTCCCTTCTCCAGGATATCTTCCCAACCCAGAAATCGAACCCAGGCCTCCCGCATTGCAGGTGGATTCTTTACCAGCTGAGCCACAAGGGAAACCCGTAATACTTCATAAGTGCTCAATATTTGTTAAATTAGTAAATGAAAAATGTTTTAGAAATTATATTGCAATCACACTCAAAATTTCATAAAAAGTTTTATTCAGAACAGGTAATTAAATGTGACCTTAAAAGTAGTTCAGAGAGACAAAGAGTTAAAAGTATAAGTAAACCACTCAGTACTGTAGTCTGTGGTATTAATTTGACATTGTCCCATTTTGATTAGTTCCTCTTGTCCGCCTAGCCTTGCTTCCAGTTGGATCTTAACCATCTTGGAGTTTGTCTAGTATTCTGTCAGATTTATACAGTACAAATTAAGTTACTTTTTGTGACAGTATGAAGTGAAAGTTGCTCAGTCATGTCCAACTCCGCAATTCTCTAGGCCAGAATACTGTGGGTAGCCTTTCCCTTCTCCAGGAGATCTTCCCAACCCAGGGATTGAATCCACGTCTCCTACATTGCAGGAGGATTCTGTACTAGCTGAGCCACAAGGGAAGCCCTTGTGACAGTATAGACTTACTGAAAAATGGATTGTTAATCTTGCAGTACAGAAAACATACTACTGATTATTTTTTCAAGTCAGAGTTATTAATGACAGTGACAAAGGACAGACATTTCTTAGTAAATGAATCGATTGTTGGTTTTTTATTCTTCACATTGCCGTCTAGGCTTTGATGTGATAGTCGTCCAAAGGTCTTAGTGTTAACTTTCATCAAGACTTCCAAAGTAAAGAACAGACACTATAAAGTAGATTACTTTCATCAAGTTCTCTATCCCAGTCCTACTCCTTCCTGGCCTGAAATAAAAGGAAAAAAATTATTTGTTGGAAGTTGGTCATTTCATTAAATACATTGATTCAGTGACTGACTTGCACACTTTTCCTAGCAATGGATTGAAAAATTGCTTTTCGAAGAGAAGTTGGCAAGTATATATCAAAACACAGGATGTGACTTCTATAGTACAGAAATCATAGAAGTGGAACTTATAATTAAAGAGGGTCAAGTAGAAAAGGTGAGTAGCACATCAAGGATGCTGCTAAATTTTATAGAAGTAAAATAAATATTCAGTAGGAGTTTATTTAAATATATTTTGGTATATGAAACCAGATCTAGAGAAATGATGTCCAAGACTCAGGACCAAAGCATGTAACAGGCTGATGTAGTTTAGGGACATCACACAGTTTAAATATGTGTTTTTTAATGCATCTTGTCATCTGTAAACAGAGAAGGCAATGGCAACCTACTCCAGTACTCTTGCCTGGAAAATCCCATGGCTGGAGGAGCCTGGTATATTTCACCCTCATGTAAACAGTGACAGGATTTTCAGGGAGTTTCCACATTTTAGATTCCATATTTTAAATTTTTTATTAAGCATCAATTTTACAGTAAAATACTGTGATATAGTACTGTAGGTAGTAAAACTATATAAAACAAAATTACTAAACATGCTAATCCCTCACAGTAAGAAAATGTATATATAGCCCAAGTTAAGGAATAGAACTTTTGGAATCAATTACAAAAGGAAATTTATATGGTTGTTCAAAGATACAGAATATCAGCTAGTATAACATATTTTTGTAACTAATGAAGTTTAGGCATAAATCCATACAGCCCAGAAGATTATTTTAATTCCAGTAGTAGAAATTTATACATCTTAGTTCTGTTCCTTACTGGGCTGATGGATGGATAATCCAGAGTACTGGCTTATCCGTTCAAGTGCTTGGTCTGATTAGGAAAGTAACTGGTTCATTCCAGGTACTGTAACCCAAAGAACCTTGAGCTATTGGGGGTGGGGTGGGGGGGAGGGCAGGGGGCAGAAGGAATTTAGAAAATGAGTGTTTTAATTGTTTACCAAGCTAACACTGATTGGGCAAACCTGAAGATAAAGAGTCAATATATGTAAGTCTTGGAGGTAAAATTTATCAAAGATTTCCTAAGGAAAAGATGTGCTTAGGGAAAGAACATAGATAGCATAATGGGAACAACCTGTTGAGATTTGAATACTATTTCCTAGTTCTTCGTTCATTTTTCACTGATGTTTAACACTTGTTTGGTTAAAGAACTTTACTCAGCAAAAATGAGTATGTTAACGTGAGAGGCAGGTTTTTCAGATTCATTTCCTAGACCACATCTTTATATGAGTATGAAAGTCCATGCTATCTCAAATTGCATTAGATGTTATATTTTGAGTAGATATCAACATAGACCATCAACTCTCAAGGTAATTTGTATAGTTTAGTAAGTTAAGTCAAGGACTGGAAAACTACTGCCTTTTAAGTTTGTTTGCCACAACTCTGCATATGGGATCTTCGTTCCCTATCCAGGGAAGTCCTTGTTTGTTTTCTATTTCGTAGATCTCTTCATTCACTTCCATCTACTTACTGTATTTTTTGTTATTTTTTAAATTACCAAGGGGTGATTTTTTCATTTTAATAATTAACTTAGGTATTAGTATATGCTTTCAAAATCCCACATTTCTTCCTAATTATGTATTAAAAATCCCCATTCTGACAGTGAATTTTCCTCTTTGTGGTTCTGTCAGTTTTGCTTTTCCAAGTTTGCTTTTTATTGTATGTGAACCCATTCTTGGTAGTCTTAAATTTATAAGCTTTGTATATTTTATAATGCTTTTTTCTTCAAGGACTACTTTGCCCTGTATTAGTAATTTTTAAATTATAGGAATAATTTGAAACCTTGGATAATGCTATCTTCCCTAGAAAGAATTGTCATTTGTTCCCTTTAAGTGCTTTGAGTGTCAGTAGCTCAGTCGTGTCCGACTCTTTGCGGCCCCATGGACTGACTGTGGCCTGCCAGGCTCCTCTGTCTATGGAATTGTCTAGGCAAGAGTACCGGAGAAGGCAATGGCACCCCACTCTAGTACCCTTGCCTGGAAAATCCCATGGACGGAGGAGCCTGGTAGGCTGCAGTTCATGGGGTCGCCAAGAGTCGGATACGACTGAGCGACTTCACTTTCACTTTTCATTTTCATGCATTGGAGAAGGAAATGGCAACCCACTCCAGTGTTCTTGCCTGGAGAATCTCAGGGATGGTGGAGCCTGATGGGCTGCCGTCTGTGGGGTCGCAGAGTCGGACACGACTGAAGTGACTTAGCATAGCATAGGCAAGAGTACTGGAGTCGGTTGCCATTTCCTTCTGCAGGGGATCTTCCCAATCCAGGGGTCGAACCTGGGTCTCGCGCATTGCGGGCAGATTCTTTACCATCTGAGCCACCAGGGAAGCCGGGACTTAAGTGCTTGTAGATAATAGAAAAGATTCACGCTAATCCGATTTCAAGTAATTGAGGTGATTTAGAGTTTGGTTTTAGTCTCCACCAAAGGTGATCCATTACCCTATGTACTTATTCCTATAGGACGGTTCTTTGAGGTTTTACTACCGACTTCCCTTCCCTACCCCGACCTCCTCTCAAGCTGCTTGAACGTGGCTAAAGTGAGGCTCAGCTTTCAATACTAGAATGATTGGGATTCTCAAGAAAGAGTAGCAGCTCCAAACGGAACAACTTCGCCAAACTCCGCACTGGCCTTCTAGAATTCAGTACCTGGAAGTTCAGGGTATTCGGAAGTACTTCCACTTGAGGGGGCGGGGCCACGGCCGTCTTTTCTCTAGAGCATTCTGGGGCGTGTAGTCTGAGGTCCCTGTAGCACAGAGCACTTCCGTTATGGACGGCTGGAGCATTCTGGGAAGTGGTCCACGGGCTGTCTCTAGTAGATAGGTGGTGCTTTCGCTGTAGGAGGGACTGGCTACCTCCCACTTGCCTTTCGGGTAAAAGTGTCTTCAGTTTCCGGGGCCCGGGTAATCTTGGTGGTGGAGCCAGCGAGTCTCTGACTCTCGTCCTCAGAGAAACCACGGAGAAACCGCGGCCTGCTGCAGAGTTTGTATTCCCCTCCGCTGAGCCTCCAGTTCAGAGAAGTTCCTGTAGCCCCAACTTGGGGACTGCCCAGTCGCTGGTCTTCAGGTTTGAAGGTCTCCCGGCGCTTCAACTGGCCTCCCTCAACTACAGTCAGTTCTGCCACTTCCTAGGGTATAATTTTGTGGTAGTTACTCTGTCCTGGCCTCATCCGCATTATCAAAGCAGTGTCATTCAGTCGCTCAGTCGTTGTCCGGCTCTTTGCGACCCCGTGGACCGCAGCATGCCAGGCTTCCCTGTCCATCACCAACTCCCAGAGCCTGCTCAAACTCATGCGCTTTATCCAGCCTGGCATTTTGTATGATGTACTCTGCATATAAGTTAAATAATCAGGGTGACAATATATATACAGCCTTAACTACTCCTTTCCCAATTTTGAGCCAGTCCGTTGTTCCATGTCCAGTTCTAACTGTTGCTTCTTAACCTGCATACAGGTTTCTCAGGAGGCAGGTAAAGTGGTCTGGTTTGTTGTGATCTACAGAGCTTAGCAGGAGAAGGCAATGGTACCCCACTCCAGTACTCTTGCCTGGAAAATCCCATGGAAGGAGGAGCCTGGTAGGCTGCAGTCCATGGGGTCGCTAAGAGTCGGATAGGACTGAGCGACTTCACTTTCACTTTTCACTTTCATGCATTGGAGAAGGAAATGGCAACCCACTCCAGTGTTCTTGCCTGGAGAATCCCAGAGATGGGGGAGCCTGTTGGGCTGCAGTCTATGGGGTCACACAGAGTCGGACACGACTGAAGTGACTTGGCAGCAGCAGCACAGAGCTTAGTGTCTTAGAAAATTTTCATGCATATCGGAAGGTTAGTGAAAGGATCCAAAAGCACTGGGATTTTTATGAAATTGCTATTAAGAAAAAGGACAGGAAAAGTTCAAATTCAGTAACTCTCTGATTACAATGGCCCTGATTGCATCGAAAAATTGATTACACAGTCTACGAAATTTGTCTTTCCACTCCGTGTCTAGTTGTCCTTTGGACAAGGAAAATTCTTCTTTCAGGTTTTTGAAATTTTACTTTTAGTGAGTTTATCGTATCTGCCCAAGACTTAACAGCTAGGAGCTTCCCTGGTGGCTCAGATGGTAAAGAATCTGCCTTCAATGCAGGAAACCCGGGTTTGATTCCTGGGTGGTGGAAAAGCCCCTGGAGAAGGGAATGGCAACTCACTCCAATATTCTTGCCTGTGAGATCCCCTTGACAGGGGAGCTTGGTGGGCTGCAGTCCATCCACTGAACAGCTAATTAACAATGTTTTCATCTTTCAAATTCAGTAACTCTGAGGATTGAGTACAAAGGCCCTGATTGCATTGAGAAATTGATCCCACAGACTACGAAACTTGTCTTTCCACTTCATGTCTAGTTGTCCTCAGCAGCCAAGGTCTGAATTATTTGACTTTTCTGTTAACAATAGTAGAAATCGATGATCTTCCCCCATTGCATTTTGGGGTCTTTCACTCATATCTAAAAACGTTAAAACTACATTTTAAAGCTATCATCCTCCCCACGCCCCCACCCCTGGCCCATTTGTGTTTTCTGGTAGAGTGGTTACAGTCCTACTGCGTTGATATGTTTCTTTTTATTAAGATTCTGACTCTTCAAATATTTGTTATGTTTTATCAATGAGATAAAGGAGAAGGCAATGGCACCCCACTCCAGTACTCTTGCCTGGAAAATCCCATGGATGGAGGACCCTGGTGGGCTGCAGTCCATGGGGTCGCTAAGAGTCGGACACGACTGAGCGACTTCACTTTCACTTTTTCGCTTTCATGCATTGGAGAAGGAAATGGCAACCCACTCCAGTTTTCTTGCCTGGAGAATCCCAGGGGCAGGAGAGCCTGGTGGGCTGACGTCTATGGGGTCACGCAGAGTCGGACACGACTGAAGTGACTTAGCAGCAAAGCAAAGCTCTACTGGCGTCAGAGAACTGCTTTAGGTTAGCAGTAACAGGATGGCATGAAGGAGTTTCTGGAAATCTTTGGCCAAGAGGTCCTGAGAGTTTGGGGTTAAAGCTCCAAAGGGGCGGGCATGGCCCTTCCTCCACTTGGGGTCCTGGGAAATGTATTTCGCCGCCCTACCCGCCCCCCAAGCCCCCGCCTCACAACTCTCTCCGGAAATGGGGGGCTGCTGCTCGTGTTCTCCAGGGCTTTTGGGAAGTGTAGTTCGTGAGCTCTGTGTAGTCAGAGGCTCTTCCGCTCCGGGAAAGCGCAACCGCCACCATTTCTTTCGGTCTGGGAGGTGAGTTATCCCTGCGCCCCCGCGACCCCTCCGAGCTTTTCTGGCTTGAGCGTGGTACTAGTCACTACCTGGCCGGCTGTCTTAGTATGGAGAGGTCGTGGCCGCCGGCGGAAATCGAGAAGCGGAGAGCAGAAGTGCGGAATCCCTCTGCTCTCCTCCCTGGCTTGCCAAGCAGCGCTACTTCTGTCCGTACGATATATGGCGAGCGGTTGATGATCCGTCCCCCTACTTGCATCCTCTGTAAGATTGCGAGAGATATGGTCACTACTGTTTAGGGTTGTGATTAGATTCAAGTGAGATCACACGTGTCAGCAGCTTCGAATATTGGCGGCACCACAGGTTGGCTTTTGCTATTGATGCAGTTAATTTTCCCAGGAGCACCGTTTTGACTGGATGCCCCAGGGAAGAGACCCAGGAGCGATGGCGTGGCCTTTCTGTCCGGAGACAGCTCCTTCCGAGCTTTGACTGATCTCTTTCTTTAGGAAGCACTGAGTCACCCCGCGCTAGTGCCTCGGAATGTCCGCTGCAGTTTATACAGGAAACGTGAGACGAACACAATCATTCTTTCCCACCGCATCGTTTTCATCGCCCGTCTTGAAGCCGGAAAGGGGGCAAAGGAAAGACTTCCTGCCTCCTCAGAGCATAGCCGCAGGTATATACCAATGAAAGGTCTTTCTTGGTCGGTCATGTTTTCAGTTCATTAGGTTTCCTTCACTCAATAAATTACCGCTAGGAAAACGTTCAGTTATCTATTGACTACATCTGAGAATGTTTAATATGCTTGTTAATATGTGCGTGTGTATGTCTACCATAAATATGTTTTTGAAATAAATATTTTAAAAATATAAAACATTTTATTTACTTTAGGTTTTAAATATTAAAAAAAATTTTTTGAAGTATAGTTGATTTACAAGATTGTGTTAATTTCTGCTGTATAGCAAAGTGACTCAGTTATATTCTTTTTATTAAGATTAGCACCGAATATTGAATATAGTTCCCCATGCTACACAGTAGGACCTTGTTTACCCATTCTGTACATAATGGTTTGCATCTGCTAATCCCAAACTCCCAATCCTCCCCTCCCCTAAAGTTCCCCCCACCCCCCAACAACAGTTTGCTCTTTCTATCTATGAGTCTGTTTCTGCTTCACGGATGTGTGTCATACTTTAGATTCCAGATATAAGTCATGTCATATAGCATTTGCCTTTTTCTTTTTGGCTTCGGTTAGTATAATAATCTCTAGGCCCATGCATGTTGCTGCAAATGGCACTGTTTTGTTCTTTTTAATGTCTGAGTAAAGTTCCTTTGCATATGTATACACAGCATGTACTTTATCCATTCATCTGTCAGGGGATATTTCCGTGGTTTCCATGTCTTGGCTGTTGTGGATAGTGCTGCTGTGAACATTGGGATGCATGTATCTTTTCGAGTTATAGTTTTATCTGAGTGTATGTCCAGGAGTGGAATTGCTGGATTATATGGCAACTCTGCGTTTAGTTTTTTGAGGAATCTGCCTATTGTTTTCCAGGTGGCTTCACTAGGTTGCATTGCCACCAGTAGTGGGTTTCCTTTTCTCTACACCCTCTCCAGCATTTATTATTTGTAGACTTTTTAATGATGGACATTCTGGCCCGTGTGAGGTGGTACCTCATTGTAGTTTTGATTTGCATTTCTCTAATAATTAATGATGATGAGCATCTTATCATGTGCCTTTTAACCACATGTATGTCTTCTTTGGAGATGTCTATTTAGGTCTTCTGTCTGTTTTTTGATTGGGTTGTTTGCTTTTTTTGAAATTTATTTTTATTTTATTTTGTATTTTGGGCTGTACCTCACAGCTTGCAGGGATCTTGGTTTCCCAACCAGGGATTGAACCTGGGTCACAGCAGTGAGAGCCTGGAATCCTAACCACTGGACCTCCAGGGAAGTCCCCCTGTTGTTTGCATTTTTTATATTAAGCTGTATGAGCTGTTTGTATATTTTGGAGATTAATTCCTCATGGGTCGCATCATTTGCAGACATTTCCTCCCATTCCATAGGTTGTGTTTTCGTTTTGTGTGTAGTAGGAGCAGAAATCTTCACAGTAGGGATACTGTGTATGGTTGTGCAGGTTGTTCTTTGTCCATCGGCTGCTGGCTGACAGTCTTGTTAGCAGCTGCAGTCTACGCCAAGCTCTGCTTACCAAGCTATGTGGGTGTATCTGCCTTGGAGCATGTGTGTTCGTGCATAATTTCTGCAAAGATCCACATGGGGTCATGAAAGCCGTGGCCTGCATCTCATGGCTTCTTTGTCCTTCCACAGTTATGCCTTCTCAGGACTCTGACTTTCCCCAGAAGGAACATGAGAAAATGACCGAGTTTCAGGTAAGTAAGGCATTGCTTTCTGTCTTCTAAGGATTTTATTTCTCAGAGATTAGGGACATTTTTGTCTTTGTCCCTAATCTTCCTTGGACAGCTTAATGAACACAACACATCTTGAGTGCACATTGTGTGCTGCTGCTGCTGGCTGTGTATTTTATCATCTTCTTTGCTTCACAAAGCAATCTTTGAAAAAATTAGGGAAACTTAAAATAGACAAACATAATTTACAGTGCTACCCTCCTTACAAACTAGCTGTTTTCACATTCTCGTTTTCCTTTTTCATAGGCATTCACGACTATATATTTGCAATATTAGAACTGATTAGGATATACTTATTTATTTATTTAGAATTTCATTGTGTAACCAACTTATTGGCTGTGCTAGATCTCTGTTGCTACACACTGGCTTTCTCTAGTTGTGGCAAGAGGGGGCTACTCTCTACTTCTGGTGTGGGCTTATTTGCCCCATGGTATGTGGAATCTTCCCAGACCAGGGATCGAACCCATGTGCCCTGCATTGGGAGGCAATTCTTAACCACTGGACTACCAAGGAAGTCCAGTGAGGTGTACATGTAAACATTAGATAAAGGTTTAATATCTCTAATTCGTATCAAAATTAGCAACACAAACTAAGACCCAATTGGAATATGAATAAAAGAAATTATTAGACACGTCAAAAAAAAAGGAAAGTAGATTTATGAAGAAAATAATGATCATTAATAACTAAATGTGTGAAAATGTTAATAAATCTTCCTATTTATTTATTTCACTTGGATTCTTGAAATTTTTTTGTTTCATTTTTTTAGGGCTTTCAGTTCAGTTCAATCTCTCAGTCATGTCCGACTCTTTGCAACCCCATGAACCACAGCACGCCAGGCCTCCCTGTCCATCACCAACTCCCAGAGTTTATCCAAACTCATATGCATTGAGTCAGTGATGCCATCTAACCATCTCATCCTCTGTCATCCCCTTCTCCTTCTGCCTTCAATCTTTCCCAACAAGGCTTTAGGTCCTTATTAACCTGTCTAGAGATGCAGGAGCATTTGTACTCCTTCATGTGAAAGGTGAATTGGGAACACCTTTTGAGATGGAAACCTGCCATTACACTTTCAAATATTTTAAAGTGCATATTCTTTGACTTTGCAATTGCTACTTCTTGGCTAAGGTCTGTGAAAAAGGATCTTTACAGCCTTAATGATAAGTAAATATGTGTAACTAATTGTACTTTATTTGAATTGAGTAAAGCTAAGTCACCAGTTCTAAGGAATACTATACAGTCACAAAATGAAATGAAAGAGATTATGATAAAACTGCTTGTTCAAATTTATTGAGCACTTATTATGTTCCAGGCACCAGTGTTAGGGATTTACATGTATTCATTAATGTGATCCTTTCAAACACCTTGTGATTTAGATACCACTGTAGAGAGGAAATTAAGATAGTGAGAGGTGAGGGAATTTGCTCGGTATCCTATAATTAAAGCCTTGAAGTGTGAACTTAGCCTATGCTTTCACCAGCTGTGCGTGCAGCCTTTTCTGGATGTGGCTTGTGCCTTTAAAGCGCAGACCAGAAGCTGTGCAGCTGTCCTGGAGGGTTACTGATGGCCCATGACCTTTGCAGACGTTAAAAACAGTGATGGAGTGGGGCAGGAGGGAGGTGACAGCACTGTCACTGAGAGAAAGAGACAAGTGTTGGGACTGAGAACTGCCTGGAGTCCCTCCAAATCAGTAACTGTTTTGGGGGTTCATCTTCTTTATCCTGCTTGACGCTGTCCTTCCAATGGAGGTTGTAAGATTGAGTTGACACGTGTTTGATGTTGTAGGAGGCCGTGACCTTCAAGGATGTGGCTGTGGTCTTCACTGAGGAGGAGCTGGGGTTGCTGGACTCGGCCCAGAGGAAACTGTACCAGGATGTGATGGTGGAGAACTTCCGGAACCTGGTCTCAGTGGGTGAGGACGGGCTCCCTCTGACCCTGAACCTCATCCCCCTTGAGAGTGTCTGATCCTTCTTTGTTTGAAGGGTTGGACCTTTTAGCCAATTTTTTTTTAACTGAAGGTTAGTTTTATAGTTACTATTTTATTGTTGTTGTGGTTTAGTTGCTAAGTCGTGTCCAACTCTTTTGTGACCCCCATAAACTATAGCTCACCAGGCTCCTCTGTCCATGGGATTTCCCAGGCAAGAATACTGGAGTGGATTGTCATTTCCTTGTCCACCTTGGACCTTTTAAAATGGTTCCCTGACCTGCAAGACAGAGATGTTTCTAATTCACAGGTTTCTCTGGTCCCTGTCTACTTGGGCAAAATTCTGTCCAGGGTTGATTTTGCCTCCCTGGGGATGTTTAGTGATATCTGGAGATAGTTTTGATTGTCACAGCTGAGGGAGGGGTGCTAACTGGCATCTAGTAGCTGGCGATGCGGTTAAACCTCCTCCAGTGCACAACACAACCCCCACCACACAGAATAGCCAGTCCAGAATATCAGTAGTGCCTGATTGAAAAACCCTGTTTTAGATGAACTAGAAATACACAGCTTAGCTTCTTTACTTTGTCAAATATTTTGGTGGATCATGGAGTCACCTTAGTTCATTGTACTGGGATTATTTTTTTTCTATAAAATAGAATAAGAATAGAAACTGTCAGAGTTCCTTATCAAGATCCACTCACATTGCAGCAAAACCCATGACCGTTTGCATTAAGTAGTGTGAGAATGTGGGAAATATGATAAAAACAGACATTGGCTAAATCTGATTTTATCTATTTATAGTCATGAACTAAGTTATGACATTTCTTTTTTTTTTAATTGAAGTATAGTTGATAGATTAATTCAATGTTGTGTTATTTTCAGGTGTATAGCAGAGTGACGCAGTTGTATATATGTATTCTTTTTCAGTTTCTTTTCCCTTGTAGGTTATTACAAAACATTGAGTGCAGTTCCCTAAATTTATTTCTTATTACAGTTCGTGATCAAAAAGTTTTTGAAATATCACTCAAAGGTTATAGAATTTGGACAAAGATCTCTTTTAGCGGTGTGTTCACCTTAAATATATAAATCTGGCTTTTCCTAGGACATCTTTCCTTCAAAGCAGATATGGTATCCCAGTTGGAGACAGAAAAAAAACTGTGGACAGTGGAGAGGGAAACCCAAAGAAATGGTCATTCCAGTGAGATCCACTCATCTGTTACTTCAGGTGTTAGTTAATCTGCTTCTCTCCACATCCATGCTGTCGTCTCTTGCCTGTGACAGCAGCCTCCACACTGGTCTCCGTGCTTCCACCCTTGCACTCCTGTAATCTCACATAGTAGCCAGACTGGTTCTTTAGAAAGCAGGTAAGACTACGCCATTCCTCCACTTGAAACTCTCCCAAGGCCTCCCATCTCACTCCGAGACCTTCCAGTGGACTGCAGGACCCTACCTGACCTGGCTTTCTCACTAAGTTCCTCTTTGATCACCTGGCCGTTTATCCTTGCTTACATTATCCCGGCCATCCTGGCCCTTTTTGGAGTATTCTCCTCTGTTTCCTGGCCTTCGACTTGCTCTCTGCCTCAGTGTCCAGGCGGCCAGCCACTCCCTTACTCACTCAGGTCTTTGCTCAAATCTCATCTCATCAGATAGCCCTTCTGTGTCTGCCCCATTTACTGTCCCATCCTCTCCCCATTCTCCATGCCTTCACCCTGTCTTAATTTGTGTCTAAGCACTGATCACCTCCTGACCCAGTAACCTGTCTTTATTTCCTTGTTCATCATCTGTCTGCCTGTGAAAGTAAGAATTTGGGCAGTTGTATTTGCTGTCTCTGTTCAAAGCCTCCAATGGCCCTTCTGCGTGGTAGGTGCCCAGCACATAATTCTTGGATGAAGAAATTACTCTAAAAATTACTATTGTTTGGAACAGGGGTGAGGAAGCTCTCCTCACAGTTCCTCCTGACCTGTGACCCCAGCCTTCCTCATCCGTGAAGTGCACTTCATCCTCTGGATCCCCAGCCCCTCTGTGGCCCTCCGTTCTCCTGCCCTCGCTCAGATCTGCTTTGTTCACTTCACTTTCTGACCTCCTTTTTCTTTCCCTCCTCTTCTTTCCTTTCTCTTTTAATTTGCATATTCCTCACTTCTACCCATTTAAACATATTAGACATTCATGGGAATGTAAGTGTATATACTCTCCCTCTGCCTGAAGAATGAAGCAGAGAAGCTTATCTGCTAACATGATGGACCAGGCCCTGAATTCTGAGAATCGCCAATCTGCCTTCGTTTGTCCATCTCCCTTCTCAGGTCTACATGTTGCTTCACAATTTGATACCTTCAGGAATATTATATGCTTGCTTCACTGGAAAGGGTCTCGCTTTTCTTTTTTTTTTAAATTGAAGTATAGTTAATTTACAGTGTTTTACATTGCACACTGGACCTCAGGAATCATGAGCCTCCATATTGTCACACTGAGCTTTGTGCCATAGATCAAGTCTTTCTCTTCAGAAATCTGGTAGCATTTTCTGCCACCCTTTCTCAAATTTTTTTTGTAGTTTTTTTTTTTTTTTTGACCTCTTCATCATCCACATGTTTCAGGATTTAATGGATCATTTTCAAACATTGTCTCCCCATGAACCTCTAATGTAATTCTAATTTCTTAACATCTTTCAATATGTAACAGTACATACTCAGTAACCTTATAAGATAAAAGCTGTTCACAGTTATCAGAATCTATCACTAAATTATCAAAAACTAGCCACACTAAGATGCCAGGCATTATAGTTCATCACTTCTCATGTAACAATTTCAAGTTGGCTGCTTATGAACAGGAACTGCCTCATCCCTCCAGCCAACTTCCCACTGAACTTCCAAATAGCCACTGCCCAAGCAGTCATATGACATATATGGTAATTGTTTCAAGCTGGATATTTCCAGAAGTCTAAGGGCATTGACATAACCCATGGATATGAAGGAGTTCTGATTAGGAAAGAAAATGACAGAATTCCTAAATAGATTTTCTAGTGTAATTCACATCTTAGGAAAGAAAATTACAGAATTTTTACAGAAAATCTAAATAGATTTTTCAGTGTACTTTGCATCCTGGTGTCATAATAGGCTGATGTCACAGGCAACATGAGAAGCCTTCTACATGTTGCAATGAGTTCTGATACCAAACACACAAAGTTCACAGGCTAAGGGCACTGCCCACCAGGACTTCAGACACCAGCCTGGGGTTCCCAGGGCCTCACTTCTGACCAACTGGCTACAAATTCAGGTGTTTCTACAATAATTTGCTAGGACAGCTCAGGAAAGCTCTCTACATACAATTATGAATTTATTATAGCAAAAAGGATACAGATTGCTACTGGAGGGAGATGTGTAGGGAACTCTGGGAGAGTTCTTTCCTGTCTCCCTCTTACAAGGCCCCTTGTCTTTACTCTGGCCTCATCTGGAGAATCCAGGATAACCTCCCCATCTCAGGATCCTTCATTCAATCAAACCCAAAGTCCTTGTTGCTGTGTCCATTCACATATCTGCAGGCGCCAGGGATTAGGGCATGGGCATCTTAAGGACGTTCAGTTAGCAAGTCTGTCATACCCAGAAGCGTGCACATAACTGTTGGGACTTGTTCAGTTTATGTTTGACTAACTTTCCATTTAAGGAAATTAATCATTCAGGACTTGACACCCCCTTAAACATTTTAAGCCAGCGGCTTCCATACATTTTTAAAAATTAATTACTTACTTACTGTGCTGGGTCTTCGTTGTTGCGTTGGCGTTCTCTAATTGTGGCAAGCGGGGACTGCTCTCTAGTTGTGGTATGTGGACTTTTCATTGTGGTGGCTTGTCTTGTGGTGCACAGGCTCTGGGTCTGCAGGCTTCAGTAACTGCCACTCGCAGGCTCTGGAGTGCAAGCTCAGTAGCTGTGGTCCATGAGTTTTGTTGCCGCATGGAATCTTCCCAGACCAGAGATCGAACCCATGTCCCATGCATTGGCAAGTGGATTCTTAATCACTGGACCACCAGGGGAGCCCCTTCCATACATCTTTAACTGTGATCCTCAATAAGAAATATTTTATATCCTAACCCAGCATGAATATAATGCATGTGCCTATTTATGTGTATGTCTACAGCTGAAACAGGCATTTCATGTAGTGGTACCCTTACTGCTTTTGATACTCTTTACATGTTTTTAATCTTTTCTTTTTTCCCAATGTCACAAGGTATGGGATTGGTTTCACAGTTCTCTAAAACATGTCCGCAATTGGAAGGATTCTGCTACAGTGGGGATAAAGCAGTGAAGAAAGCAAAGTGCATGTCTTCCTTATGACTGTTATTCTAGTGCATCTAAGAGGGAAGAAAAACCTAGGGAATATTAGTACATCAGTAAGTGCTGTGGGGGAACATAAAGCAGAATAAGACAGATGGGAAGAATGGAAAGTGTGGGGAGTGGGGAGGAATTATTTTTACGTTGGGTGATAGAAAGGCCTCACCCAACAGAGTGACATTCAAGCAGAGAGCCCAAAGGGAATAAGAGAAAAGGCAGGCTTCACAGCTTCCTGGACAAAAACTTTCTAAGTTGAATAGAACACCCCCTCTCCTCCCATTCGAGGTTTCCTTTGAGAGTCTGCACTCTGGTCTCTTTCTTTCCTCCACCCAAGTTCTTTCTCAGCTGTTCAGAGTTAGTTTTCCCCTTTCCTGCTTCTTTTCACAGAGACCTGATCACTCCCAGGCAGGTTTAGAACAATGGATGCTATTATCCCAACCGCTTCTCAGATTTGCTCTTGGAAGATCATTTCTACCAGGACCTAAAATACTGTTCTGAGCCTGCACTCTGAGCTTTTATAACCTAACTGGGTAGAAGCCCACTTATTGTAAGGCTACTAAGGAAAAGACAAGGGGGCTTTTAATTGATGTTGCTTTTGTCTGGAGTGTGGGTTGTCTTAGTTGTCCTGCAGCCATCTGGTTTCAAACCTACCACCCTCCTATTAAACTGTTGGACCTGTGGTTCTAAATGGGTCACATTTCCATAAGAGTCTGCTAACCTCTTTCTTTGCTTTGGAAAGAATAACAAAAGGATAAACGGTGTGGTACAGACATGACCCTTGCACTGGATTATCAAGGCCTCATCCCATGGCCCAGGTGTGAAACCCCGATATTTCTGAACAAAGCATTTGCTTGTCCTCACCCCTGAATATCGTCTTTTCTTTAGGCAGCAAGATCCCAAATGAGATGGAGACTCTTGGGAAAGTCATGTTAAAATACCTCTCATGTGAAGAGCTGTCCTGCTGGCAAATCTGGAAACAGGCCACAAATGATTTAACTCTGCAAAGAAAGAGTTCCTGGTTCCTGCAAGGTGATTCTCTTCAAGTTTCTGAAGATGAGAACCATATAATGAATCATAAAGGAGATCACTTCGGTTTCCTTGAGAATCGGGAGTTTTTGATTCTGACAGCCCAGGCGTCCTTTGGGAGTAGGTGTCTGAGCGAGTCAGAGAATCCAAGCAGAGGTAAACAGATGAATGTGAAAAATCATCTGCATGTATGTGAAGGCTTCACAAAGAATTCACCACTGAGCGATCCTGGTAAAACTGACACAAAACAGACACCCTGCAAAGGAGAGAGACCGCATCCCTGTAGAGCGTGTGGGGAGGGCTTCAGTCATGGCGCAGTGCTCCCAGTTCATCAGAAGGTTGACCCTGGAGAAAAATGCTCCCATCTGCAGACTCATCAGAGAATTCACCCAGGAGGGACTGTCAATAAATGTCCTAAATCCGGTGATGGTTTCCATCAGAACTCCTTTCACCCCCATCACTCTAACCCCACAGGAGAAAAGTCCTACAGGTGTGACAGTTGTGGCAAGGCCTTTGGTAGCAGCACCGGCCTCATCATCCATTACCGGACGCACACAGGGGAGAAACCTTACAGATGTGAGGAGTGCGGCAAATGCTTCAGCCAGAGTTCCAATTTTCAGTGCCATCAGAGAGTCCACACGGAAGAGAAGCCCTACAAGTGTGAAGAGTGCGGGAAGGGCTTCGGCTGGAGCGTCAACCTCCGTGTTCACCAGCGGGTCCACAGGGGCGAGAAACCCTACAAGTGTGAGGAGTGCGGGAAGGGCTTCACGCAGGCCGCCCATTACCACATACACCAGAGGGTCCACACCGGGGAGAAGCCCTATAAGTGCGACGTCTGCGGCAAGGGGTTCAGTCACAACTCGCCTCTGATTTGCCACCGGCGCGTCCACACTGGCGAGAAGCCCTACCGGTGTGAGGCCTGCGGCAAAGGCTTCACCCGGAACACGGACCTCCACATCCACTTCCGCGTCCATACAGGGGAGAAGCCCTACACCTGCAAGGAGTGTGGGAAGGGCTTCAGTCAGGCTTCAAATCTCCAAGTCCACCAGAACGTCCACACTGGGGAGAAGCGGTTTAAATGCGAGACCTGCGGAAAGGGCTTCAGCCAGTCGTCCAAGCTCCAGACCCACCAGCGAGTCCACACCGGGGAGAAGCCCTACAGGTGCGATGTGTGCGGCAAGGACTTCAGTTACAGTTCCAACCTGAAGCTGCACCAAGTCATTCACACTGGAGAGAAACCATACACCTGCGAGGCATGTGGGAAGGGCTTCAGCTGGAGGTCCAACCTTCATGCTCATCAGCGAGTCCACTCGGGAGAGAAGCCCTACAAATGTGAAGCGTGTGACAAGAGCTTCAGTCAGGCCATAGACTTCCGGGTCCATCAGCGGGTCCACACAGGCGAGAAACCCTACAAGTGTGATGTCTGCGGGAAGGGCTTCAGCCAGTCCTCGGGTCTTCAGTCCCATCAGAGGGTCCACACTGGGGAGAAGCCCTACAAATGCGATGTGTGTGGGAAGGGCTTCCGATACAGTTCCCAATTTATTTACCACCAGAGGGGCCACACTGGCGAAAAGCCTTACAAGTGTGAGGAGTGTGGGAAAGGCTTCGGACGGAGCCTGAACCTTCGCCACCACCAGAGGGTCCACACAGGAGAGAAACCCCACAAATGTGAGGAGTGCGGGAAGGCCTTCAGTCTCCCCTCCAATCTTCGAGTCCACCTGAGCGTCCACACCCGGGAGAAACTGTTTAAATGTGAGGATTGTGGGAAGGGCTTCAGTCAGAGTTCTCGGCTTCAAGCCCACCAGAGGGTCCACACAGGAGAAAAACCCTACAAGTGCAACATATGCGGTAAGGACTTCAGTCACCGTTCACGGCTGACATACCATCAGAAAGTCCACACTGGCAAGAATCTTTAAAAATGAGAAACGTGTTGACGGCTTCAGTCAGGATACACACATTCAGGGTTTTGGAGAGTCCATACTGGTGATAAACTATAAAGCAGGGGTCCCCAACGTCTAAGAGCTAATGCCTGATGATCTGAGGTGGAGTTAAGGATGTGCTTAAATCGTCCCAAAACCATTCCCCCTACCTCTGGTCCTTTGAAAAATTGTCTTCCACCAGTCCCTGGTGCCAATAAGGTTGGGGTCTGCTGCTATAAAATATTGAGATGGAAAGGGATTCCTTCAGGTGGCTCTTTCTAGCAAATCCATTAAAATGGTTGGTGACATAGAACCATGGATAGTAACAGGGAAAAATAGGTTGTAACCCTCTTGGTAAGATCCACTTGATTTAAATGATCTCTCAGAGTGAATATTGGAGAAGGAAATGGCAACCCACTCCAGTAATCTTGCCTGGAAATCACCATGGACAGAGAAGCCTGGCAGGCTACAGTCCGTGGGATCACAAGAGTCAGACACAACTTAACAACTAAACCATCCACCACTACAAAATGAATATATGCCTAAAGATAATGTGTGAAAAGGATATTTGCCATATACTAGCTAGTTTTTTGGTGGGAGGGTGGAAGTCAAGGAAGACTTGGGGTTATTTTTTCATCAACTTCCATTTTATACTTATTTATAATGGCCATTATTTTTACTAATACTGTAAAACTATGAAAATGAATAAAATACTAAAAGTTTCATATAGCCGAGAATTTATAATATGACTTTATTTTATATGATAATATGAATTAAAACATGTATCTGCCACAGATGTATATGAAGGAATGTTCATTGCATCATTGTTTATAATAGCAAACAGAAATAATCAGTTGGATTGCCAAAGTATTTTATGATTTATTTATCTAGTGCAAATTGTTGTTAACGGATGTTGGAAGATATCCAGAAAACGTTCACCTGGAGAAACAAAGCATGGGATTTTTGTGTGATCTCATTAAAAAAAAAGGTAGGTATTTATTTTTACTGATCTCTAAATGATGGAATTTTGCTTCATGTAAATTTTTTACATTTCTTTAAACTTGTTTTGAAATAATTTAACACATGCCAGAAATTGTAAAAACTATCTGAAATCTTACTCAGATTCACCAGTTAACATATTTGAAACATATTCTCTTCATGTATGTGAATGTGTATGTATGTGCACACATATTGACACATACTTTTAAAAACTATTTTTAATTGGAGGATAACTGCTTTACAATATTATGTTGGTTTCCGCCATATCTCAGCATTAATCAGCTATAGGTGTACACATGTCCCCTCCCTCTTGAACCTCCCTGCCACCTCCAACCCCACCCCTCTAGGTTGTCAGCGGAGCATTGGATTTGAGCTCCTGTGTCATGCAGCAAATTTCCACTGGCTGTCTAATTTTACACCTGGCAATGCATATGTTGCAGTGCTACTCTCTCAGTTTTTCCCACCTTTTTCCCACACTGTGTCCGCAAGTCTGTTCTCTCTGTCTGCATCTCCATTGCTGCCTTTCAGAATGGTTCATCAGTGCCATCTTTCTGGATTCCATATACATGTGTTAATATACGGTATTTGTCTTTCTCTTTCTGATTTACTTCACTCTATATAATAGGTTCTAGGTTCTTCCACCTCATTAGAACTGAAATGCATTCCTTTTTATGGCTGAGTAATATTACATTGACATGTACTTTTTCTTAACCATGAATATGTCCCAGTCCTTTTACCTTGTATTGATATATTGTAAGAACAAGGAAATTTACTTACATATCTACAAGTATAGCACTCAGGAAAATTGAATATTGATATATAACATTGTCTAACCTCCAGACCTTATTCAAATTTATCAGTTCTCTCTTTCCCTTTTCTCCCTCCCTCTCCTTTTTATTTATTTTTTGATAGGTGACAGAACTAAAATCAACTTATGGAATCTTTAAAGAAAGGTCTATATTGCCTCCCATATAATTTAATTATTCACCATTTGAATATTCAGTTGTTGCTATACCAGTTACTGAAATTTTCCCTTATTCCCCACTACTTTGCAGTGCCATTTTTGAAGAAAATCCGTGATTTAAATATGATTAGATAGGTGTCTTGACTCTCAATTCCCTTTGATTGGTCTACTTTTCAGTAATCTTACTAATACCACACTACTTCAACATAGCTTTGCAACAAGTCTTGGTATTTGGTAGAAGACATTTTCTCATCTTGTTCTTTTTAGGGGTGTCTTGGCAGCTTCCAGTTAGGATAATAGGAGATACAAACAGAACCCCCATGAAGTATTGTTTCTTAAAAAAAAAAAAAACTGAATCAAACCGTTCTAACCCTTGGTTCACAAGAAAAATATGGGGAAATATTTGTGACAACATGAGTGAAATTGTAGGACATAAACTAAATGAAACAAGACAGAGAAAGACACTGCATGGTATCATTTTATCTTATATGTGGAATCCAAAGGGGAAAAAGTATCAAACTTACTAGAGACAGTGAGTATAATAATGGTGGTGGCTGCCTGGGAATGGGGAGAGGTTATAAAAAGGGTACAAACTTTCAACTTTAAGATGAGTAATATCTAAGGATCTAATCTATAGCTTGGTGACTATAGTTGATAATGCAATATTCTATAGTTGAAATTTGCTAAGAATAGATATTAAAGGGTCTCCCTGCCCCCCAAAGAGTTAGCTCTGTGATGATGTGTTAAGTAATTCATTTGTGGGAATCCTTTCACAGTATATATCAGTTCAACACATATTAAAATTTTACTTATCAATTATATCTCATAAAGTTGAAAAAAGGAGTTGAATTTGTTACGGTTATCTGAGCAGGATACCCCACTTTCACACCAACTTTTTGAATAATCATGGCTCAATGATTTAGACCAACCTGGAGAAAAAACATTCTGTAGTATTTATGATGGTTTTATTTGTTATGATGATTTTACAAATTGAAGGTTTGTGGCAAACCCGTGTCAAGCAAGTCTTCTGGTACCATTTTTTCAACAGCATTTTAAAATTAAGGTACATACATTATTTTTTAATATGTAATTGCATACCTTGACTACTGTAGTGTAATAACATATGCACTGGGAAACTAGAACTTTCATGGGGCTCACGTTATTTCATAATTTGCTTGATTGCAGTGGTCTGGAATCTAACCTAAAATATCTCCGAGGTATGCCTGTATTCTAGGCCTTTCTTTTTCAAATTACAGTATTTCCCTCCCTTCTTGCTAATGCATCTTCTTTAATTTGCTAGAAACTCCAGCTTTCAAAAGGAGCAATTAAAGCTAACAAAAGTGGGAAACTTTTGTTATTTGTTTTGTGGCTTGATCAAAGGTTACTTTTCCTTCTGGTGAGTCTTTAACATATTGGAATGACTAGGTCATGCCAAGTAAACATTGTCAGTGGTCTAAATGCATCCGGGTACAAGTAAAAAAACACAATAAACCAAGTTTGAGATTCTCTCTTCGCCCTTTTTCATGCAGCCACATTTACTTTTCAGCCACACTTATTAGTAATGTAATGAAAACAACACCCCAAACCCTCCAAAAGACAGGAAGGAAAAGAAAAGATGAAGCTAAAACAGCACCTCGGTGAACTGAACGAGCTTCATTTTTTAGATTCACTACTTTTGCCGAGGATTCTGGGAAGTGTAGTCCAGTGCGCCGGGTATTCAGCGCTACTTCCGTCCCCTAGGGTAAGGAGGCGTAGCCCTTGTTCCGGTGGGGGATTCTGGGAAGTGTAGTCCTAGAGCAGCGTGCAGTCCGGGCACTTCCGCTACTGGAGTGAGAGGCTTCAGTATCTTCTGAGAGGTGAGTCAGTACCTGGAGTCTGGGTCTCTTCTGATCCTGTCTGGATGTGGAATACGCAGCTTCCGACCTCGCTTTCACCCTCGTGAAACAGAAGCAATGGAGGGCAAGGATGACGGTTTTTGTGTTTGGCGTTTGGTGAGGTTCTCGGGTCCCCTGGTTGGGGGCGAAGCGGGGTAGCGCTCTCCAAGTTTGAGAGTCTCAGCCCATCGGTTTTCCTCGCCTCCCTTACCTTGTGCACGCTTTGCCATCTCTTAGGGATATACTCTAAGTAGAATTATCAGATTGCTCCGATTCACTTATGTAAAGAGTTAATAGTGGTACCTCCTTAGTTGGCATGTGATGAGATTGCTACTGCTGCTAAGTCGCTTCAGTCGTGTCCGACTCTGTGCGACCCCATAGACGGCAGCCCACCAGGCTCCCCCGTCCCTGGGATTCTCCAGGCAAGAACACCGGAGTGGGTTGCCATTTCCTTCTCCAATGCATGAAAGTGAAAGTGAAGTCGCTCAGTCGTGTCCGACTCTCAGCGACCCCATGGACTGGAGCGTACCAGGCTCCTACGTCCATGGGATTTTCCAGGCAAAAGTACTGGGGTGGGGTGCCATTGCCTTCGGGAAGCATATGTGAAACTGCTTAGACCCGATCGCTGGCACCTGCTAAAAGCAGTCGATTGTTAAGTTTCTTCTTCCGCGATGCTTTCAGTCCTTGAAAGCCTCTGTGAGCCCCGGGTGTTCTGAGCTCCAGCTGCAGAACCACTGGCTCTTCTCTAACCTCTGCAGAAAGAGGGCTTTTCCGTGGATTCCTTTGACACCCACAGCCCCGATCTTTTTTTAAAGTAAGAAGAGGGTCTCACCCCTAGCCGGTGCATGGGGATGTCCGCTGTAAGTTATCCTGGGCCTGAGACACACAACTGTGTCTTTTCATTCTTCCGTATCTTCCTATCTTTCCATTCCTGACCCTGATTTCTCAAAGAGGACTCACAGAGAGGAGAGCGTGAGTGACCCACGAATCCTGGTACGTTGTCCCAACGTGAGGGAATTTTATCTTGCCGTGTCATTTCTGCCAGGTGGGCAACAAGTTTCCTTCACTCATGAGCAGGTTTTTTCTACCAGACTAATGTTCCATTGTTGATAGAATAAATGGGAGGTTGGATGAGACCTGCTGATGAATGAGTAATAATCTGTTAACATAGTGAATGCCAGATACTCTTCTACAGGCTTTATATGCATTGTGAAGTGAAGTGAAAGTTGCTCAGTCGTATCTGAATCTTTGTGACCCCATGGACTGCGGCATGCTAGGCTTCCCCATCTTTCACCATCTCCTGGAGTTTGCTCAAACTGATGTCCATTGAATTGGCAATGACATCCAACCATCTCATCCTCTGTTGTCCCCTTCTCCTTCTGCCTTCAATCTTTCCCAGCATCAGGATCTTTTCTAATAAGTCAGGTCTTCGCATCAAGTGGCCAAAGGATTGGCGCTTCAGCATCAATCCTTCCAATGAATATTCAGGACTGATTTCCTTTAGGATTGATTGGTTTGATCTCCTTGGAGTCCAAAGGACTCTCAAAAGAGTCTTCTCCAGCACCACCGTTCAAGAGCGTCAATTCTTCGGTGCTCAGCCTTCTTTATGATCCAACTCTCATATCCATACATGACTACTAGAAAAACCATAGCTCTGACTATACAGACCTTTGTTGGGAATCTCATTCGTCAACCTGGTTCCAACCCATCTGGGGTCTACATGCGTGTTAACCACCGTCACATAGAGCCTGGATGGGTTGGAACCAGGTTGATGACTGAGGTTCCCAAAACCCAGAGGAAAAAATTGGAAGATGTGATTTATCTTCTCTCCTCCCAATCAGGAACAACCTCAGGATTTTACAGCTCAGAGGAACCTCTGAGATGGTCCAGCCCAATCCTTGCCTGGGAAAGTGTGTCTTCTGTCATCCTTTGATTCCATGTGCAGATCCTTTGATTCCATGTGCAGAGTCTATATTCTCCAACTCCCCTTTCGTTTCTCCCCAGTGACACCCTTCTGTGTGATTATAGACCTGGAGACCAGCCCTGGAATCAGAGTTGGATTCATGTGCTCTGTGATTATCAGTAAAGTAATTGCATGAATTCTCAGCTTTCTCTTCCATTATATGGGGAAAATAATCATCATATCATCCCTTATTGAGAGCTTGTGTTATGTGCCAGGCACTGAGCCAAGGCTGTTTTTTTCCCCTATTTTTTAAAAAATTTTTTATTAAAAAAATATTTTTTAGGCTGCTCTTTGTAATTTGTGGGGTTATAGTTTCCTGACCAGGGTTTGAACCTGTGCCCTCTGCAGTGAAAGCACAGTCTTAACCACTGGACCACCAGGGAAGTCCTTTCTTCTATTTTTTAACTTAAGATGTAATTCATATATACGTTTTCTTACAAAATATACAACTCAGTGGTTTTTAGTATTTTCACAGGATTGTACAACCATCACCACTGTCTAGTTCCAGAACATTCTCATCACCCCCAGAAGAAATCCCATGCCCTTGAGCCATCACCTCTCACTTGCTCCATCCCAGGCCCTGGCAACCACTAATTGACTTTCTGTCTGGATGGACTTGCCTGTTCAGGGCTATTGGACTTGCTCACTCAATCCCCAAAGCACCTGTATAAATTCAGATCTGTTGTGGCCACTACAGTATTAATTTAAGTGAGACAGACCATTGCACTTTTGTTTAAAATGGAAAAAAAAAAAAAAGGAAACCTAGCAGTTGTATTTTAAAATATTTTTTTTTATTTCAGTCGTCATGGCAGAGGGGAATGTGCCATTGAGACTCTTCTGACTACTTGAAGAAAATTCACAAGTACTGTATTTATACCTTTTATAGAACCAGATGCTGATATCAATGAAATATCATTACAAGACCAGAAACTATTAAGTGACATAGCCAATCAGAACTATGGACTTGTCAGAAATAAGGGTGAATTTCTTAAGACAGAGCATTGAACAGTCTCTGAAATCTGGATGTTATAAAAAGACTCCTTTAATGGAATGAAGGCGAAACAAAACACACTTCTAGCATTCAGGAAATTATGAAGGTTTCAGGAGCCCTGTGTCAGGAACTGAGGGTAGAAAAACCAGTATCTTATGTCACAGGAGTAGCACCAGGATTGACCTGGGACCTGTTGGCCCCAGAGTCCACTCTCATAGCCAGTACATCCCACAGCCTTTCATTTCCCCCAATACCCAGGATGAGAATGATGGCCCTGAACCCCGGGACCCCCAAGGGACTCTGGTATGAGCTCTACTGCTTAGACTTGAGCAGACTGTTCACTGCCCAAGGGCCAGAGGAGCTGGTGATTCACACGAAGCAGCCACCTGGGCTTGGACCTATGTCTCAAGGCTTCTTTCTCCTTTGCCACTATGTCTTCCCAGGACTCTTGACTTTTCCCAGAATGGGTGGCAGAGCATGACCAAGTCCCAGGTGAGTTGAATTTTATCTCTTAAAATTACATCTCTTTCTGCAAAGATTCTCTTTTCTTAAAGATTAGGCACATTTTAAAAAATTGAAGCGTAATTGATTTACAGTGTTGTATTAATTTCCACTGTACAGCAGAGTGATTGCATTATGCATATAAACACATTCTTGTTCAAATTCTTTTCCATTATGGTTTATCACAGGGTATTGAATATAGTTCTCTGTGCTATACAGTAGGACCTTGTTGTTTATCCATCTTATGTATAGTAGTTTGCATCTGCTAATTCCAAACTCTCAGTGTATCCCTCTTCCACCCGGCTCCCCTTTGACAGTCACAAGTCTTTTCTCTATTATCATGTTTTTTTTTTTTACTTTTATTTTCTTCTCTTCTGTTATCTTTTTTTCTTTTCCATGGGAAGGATAAAGGAAGAAAACATTCCTTGTATGCCATGTACTTGCTTTTTTATGGTTATATTTTTTTGCTTTTGCTTTTAGTTATTTTTTTTTATTTTGTCATCTTCATTTCATAAATAATAGTATAGAAACTCAGACATCAAAAAATTTGAAAAACTCAAATTACTACACTGCTTGTAAGTCAGCTATACTTTATTTACTTAGAATCATAGTCTATGATACTTTATTTACTTAGAATCATAGTCTGTGTACAGATTTCAATTTTATATTTTCACTTAATATTGTCAATTGAGTTTTTTTATGATTCAGCACTCTTTTATGTATTACCTCAGAAGGGTTTCTGTGTTTTATTTAACCATTCAGAAGTCACAGTTAAGCCTACAGACTGTTGTACCTCTGAATAAATTTGGTTTTGATTCATAACACTTTTGCTTAGGGCCTTTAAAAATGGAATATAATTTACTTACAAAAACTACACAAAAATCTCAAGTGTTCCGTCAATGACAGTTGTATATCCTGTTTTCAAGATTGTGTAATTGTATTAGCCCACTATCCAAAACAGAAATAAAAACTCTTACATTACCCCCAAAGTTCTCTCATGTCTCTTTCAAGTCAGTTTCTTTGACTGGGAAGCATCTCCTGTTCTAATCTGTGATCATATGATTAGATTTGCTTGTTTTCAAATTAAACATAATTAACAAAATCACACTGTATGTACTGTTGTACCTCTTTGACCCTGCATAATGTTTCTGAGATTCAACTGTATTGTTGCAGGTGTCAGTAATCCATTCCTTTTTATCATATTCCATTTTATGAATAGATCACAGTTTGTCCTTTTAAAGAGATATTTGAGTTATTTGTAGCTTTAATGTATTTATTTTTTAAATTTCATAATTTATTTGTATATTATTTATTTCATTCATTAGTTTATTTTTTTGGCCATAGTTTGTGGCATATGGGATCTTAATTCCCTGACCAGGGATTGAACCCAAACCTCCTGCCAAGGGAACATGGAGTTTTAACCACTGGACTGCCAGGGAAGTCCCCATTTGTAGCTTTTAATTGTTTTGCTCTCATGATCATGCCTCACAGACCTTCTTAGGGATGTGTTTTCATATCTCTTGGGCAAACATTTAGAAATGGAATGACTGGATTTGTAGGGTCAGATCAGATCAGATCAGATCAGTCGCTCAGTCGTGTCCGACTCTTTGCGACCCCATGAACTGCAGCACGCCAGGCCTCCCTGTCCATCACCAGCTCCCGGAGGTCACTCAGACTCGCATCCATCGAGTCAGTGATGCCATCCAGCCATCTCATCCTCTGTCGTCCCCTTCTCCTCCTGCCCTCAATCCCTCCCAGCATCAGAGTCTTCTCCAATGAGTCAACTCTTCGCATGAGGTGGCCAAAATACTGGAGTTTCAGCTTTAGCATCATTCCTTCTAAAGAAATTCCAGGATTGATCTCCTTCAGAATGGACTGGCTGGATCTTCTTGCAGTCCAAGGGACTCTCAAGAGTCTTCTCCAACACCACAGTTCAAAAGCATCAATTCTTCGGCGCTCAGCCTTCTTCACAGTCCAGCTCTCACATCCATACATGACCACAGGAAAGACCATAGCCTTGACTAGGCGAACCTTTGTTGGCAAAGTGATGTCTCTGCTTTTGAATATGCTATCTAGGTTGGTCATAACTTTCCTTCCAAGGAGCAAGCGTCTTTTAATTTCATGGCTGCAGTCACCATCTGCAGTGATTTTGGAGCCCAGAAAAACAAAGTCTGACACTGTTTCCACTGTTTCCCCATCTATTTCCCATGCAGTGATGGGACCAGATGCCATGATCTTCGTTTTCTGAATGTTGAGCTTTAAGCCAACCTTTTCACTCTCCACTTTCACTTTCATCAAGAGGCTTTTTAGCCCCTCTTCACTTTCTGCCATAAGAGTGGTGTCATCTGCATATCTGAGGTTATTGATATTTCTCCCGGCAATCTTGATTCCAACTTGTGTTTCTTCCAGTCCAGCATTTCTCATGATGTACTCTGCATATAAGTTAAATAAACATGGTGACAATATGCAGCCTTGACGTACTCCTTTTCCTATTTGGAACCAGTCTGTTGTTCCATGACCAGTTCTAACTGTTGCTTCCTGACCTGCATACAGATTTCTTAAGAGGCAGATCAGGTGGTCTGGTATTCCCATCTCTTTCAGAATTTTCCATAGTTTATTGTGATCCACACAGTCAAAGGCTTTGGCATAGTCAATAAAGCAGAAATAGATGTTTTTCTGGAACTCTCTTGCTTTTTCCATGATCCAGCGGATGTTGGCAATTTGATCTCTGGTTCCTCTGCCTTTTCTAAATCCAGCTTGAACATCAGGAAGTTCACGGTTCACATATTGCTGAAGCCTGGCTTGGAGAATTTTGAGCATTACTTTACTAGTGTGTGAGATGAGTGCAATTGTTCGGTAGTTTGAGCACTCCTTGGCATTGCCTTTCTTTGGGATTGGGATGAAAACTGACCTTTTCCAATCTTGTGGCCACTGCTGAGTTTTCCAAATTTGCTGGCATATTGAGTGTAGCACTTTCACAGCATCATCATTCAGGACTTGGAATAGCTCCACTGGAATTCCATCACCTCCACTAGCTTTGTTCATAGTGATGCTTTCTAAGGCCCATTTGACTTCACATTCCAAGATGTCTGGCTCTAGGTCAGTGATCACATCATCATGATTATCTAGGTCTTGAAGCTCTTTTTTGTACAGTTCTTCTGTGTATTCTTGCCACCTCTTCTTAATATCTTCTGCTTCTGTTAGGTCCACACCATCTCTGTCCTTTATCGTGCCCATCTTTGCATGAAATGTTCCTTTGGTATCTCTGATTTTCTTGAAGAGATCCCTAGTCTTTCCCATTCTGTTGTTTTCCTCTATTTCTTTGCATTGATCACTGAAGAAGGCTTTCTTGTCTCTTCTTGCTATTCTTTGGAACTCTGCATTTAGATGTTTATGTCTTTCCTTTTCTCCTTTGCTTTTCGCTTCTCTTCTTTTCACAGCTATTTGTAAGGCCTCCCCAGACAGCCATTTTGCTAAGTGAATATAAACTCTTTTGCAAAATACCTGTACCATTGGACAACACAGCAGTGGTGCATGAAATTTTCAGTGTGCCCTTCTTCTTTTCTGCCATTTGGTATTATGGATCTTGTTTCTTTAAGCCATTCTAATGAAATGACAGGCTTCCCTTGTGGATCATCTGGAAAAGAATCTGCTTGCAGTGTGAGAGACATGTTTGATCCCTGGGTTGAGAAGATCCCCTGGAGAAGGGAAAGGTTTCTGGCTTGGAAAATTCCATGAACAGTATAGTCCATGAAGTCACAAAGAGTCGGACAAAAGTGAAGAAGAACTAAAGAGCTTCTTGATGAAAGTGAAAGAGGAGAGTGAAAAAGTTGGCTTAAAACTCAACATTCAGAAAACTAAGGTCATGGCACCCGGTCCCATCACTACATGGCAAATAGATGGGGAAACAATGGAAACAGTGACAGACTTTATTTTCCTGGGCTCCAAAATCACTGCAGATGGTGACTGCAGCCATGAAATTAAAAGACGCTTGCTCCTTGGAAGAAAAGCTATGACCAACCTAGACAGCATATTCAAAAGCAGAGACATTACTTCACCAACAAAGGTCCATCTGGTCAAAGCTATGATTGTGAGAGTTGGTATGGATGTGAGAGTTGGACTATAAGGAAAGCTGAGCACCAAAGAATCGATGCTTTTGAACTGTGGTGTTAGAGAACACTCTTGAGAGCCCCTTGTACTCCAAGGAGATCCAACCTGTCAATCCTAAAGGAAATCAGTCCTGAATATTCAGTGGAAGGATTGATGCTGAAGCTGAAACTCCAAAACTTTGGCAACCTGATGTGAAGAACTGACTCATTGGAAAAGACCCTGATACTGGGAAAGATTGAAGGTGGGAGGAGAAGGGGATGACAGAGTATGAGATGGTTGGATGGCATCACCAACACAATGGACAGGAGTTTGAGTAAGCTCCGGGAGTTGGTTATGGACAAGGAAGTCTGGCGTGCTGAAATCCATGGGGTCACAAAGAGTCAGACAGGACTGAGTGACTGAGCTGAATGGAATGACATCTCACCATGACTGTAATTTCTTTTTCCCTCATGATGTTGAATACTTTTTCGTGGGTTTTCTCCATTGTCATATCTCTTATGAAAAGCTTGCTGAAGTTGTTTGCCCATTTAAAAAATGGGCTTCTACTTTTTATTATTAAGGAGTTCTTTATATTTTCTGAGTTCAAGTCCTTTGTTATATATACATTTTGGGAGTAATTTTTTCCATTCTGTGGTTTGTCTATTTGCTTTGTTAATTGTGTCTTTTTATATCATTTGAGGTGAAATTTACATGTAACTTACACACAATAAGTGTATTTGATCAATTCTGACAAATATACCCATGTGACAACTGCCTCAGTCTAGATGTAGGCCATTTTCATCACCAAAAAGGTTCCCTCATCCCCAGTTAATCCCTATCCCACATGCCTGACTATAGGCAGCAACTGATTTACTTTATGTCACTACAGACTAGATTCATCATTTCTTGAGTTTCATGTTAATGGAATTACACAGTATATACTCTTTTTGTGTCTGGCATCATTTGTTCATTTTGAACACAGGTCAATAGTTTGCTCCTTTTTATTGCTTCATTGTATTTCATTGCATATTTCACTGGATATACCACAATTGGGTTATTCATCCACCTCCTGATGTGCTTTTTTATTGTGATAAAATATACATAGCATAAAATTTACCATTTTAACCATTTTTAAATGTACAGTTCAGTACTTTTAAGTACATTTACACTGTTGAACACATCTCCAGAACTTTTTTCTTCTTCTCAAAGTGAAATTCCATACCCATTAAACAGTGACTTCCTACCCCCCATACTCTACTGATCATAAGATTGAGGCTACATGTGTTTGGTGTTGTAGGAGGCAGTCCTTCAAGGAGGTGGCTGTGACCTTCACCAAGGAGGAGCTTGGACTGCTAGACTTGGCCCAGAGGAAGCTGTACATGACGTGATGCTGGAGAACTTCTGGAACCTTGTCTCTATGGGTGAGGGCTCAGGAACTCTGTCAACCCTCAAAAGTGCCTTGGTGTCAACATGTTTAAGATTTTGGGGCTCTTGAAATGCTTCCTTGCATGTGGGGCCTGAATTTCTTCCTTTTCATGGGACATCTTATTTATTCCTTGTCTGTTTTCTCAAATTGCAGTTGTAACATCTTCATGTGGTTTAAAGTCAGTTAGTGAATTATATTATTATTGCATTTAATGAACTAGGACAGAAGTAGCATTGTTAGAAACTGCATATAGTGCAACAGAAACTGAGTAAAAAACAAGAAAGGAGATATGATAAAAGTAGTTAATCAGGGACCTCCCTGGTGGTCCAGTGGGTAAGAGACTCCATACTTCCAGTGCAGGGGGCATAGGTTCAAGCCCCTGGTCAGGTAACTAAGAACCCACGTGCTGCAGGACACAGCCAAAAAACAAACAAGCAAACAAAAGAACAAAGTTAACTGGCAGTTGAAATAAGCTAATCTATTTAATCATGTAAAGTAACACTTCTGTACAATATGAAAATAAAAACACATAAATGTTGACATCTACAAAGCTGTAAAAGTAGAATCCTTATTTTTTTAAAAGTAGATAATGGTTAGGATTCAGTCACTTGTTTCAGTGATGTGCATCTGTTTATTTGCATGCCCAATCACAACAGAAGAGGTATGTATTACAACAGGTCATGATCAGAATTTGGAAAAATACTGCTCAGAGTGCATGAAGATCATAGTATTGGAATTAAAAATTTTGTTTTTATTCACCTAACACATGTATGGTTACTTTTTCACAGGATATCAACCCTTCACGTTAGATATAGTACTCCAGTTGGGGAGAGAAGAGCAACTTTAGGTGATGGAGCCAGAAACCAGAGATGAATGTTCAGCTGAGAACCATGCAGGTCTGAGCCCTTGCAGCTTACAGAGAGTGGTGCTAAGTGGATCTCACTGTCCCCTCCTCCTGCAGACAGCTCACGAGTGGAGAATAAACCGGTGTGATGAAAGGATTATTTCAGAACACAGTTCAATCTTCTGATGAATGTCTAACTTTAATTTCTATGTACCTAATTAGTCATCTGTTGCTATATGACAAATTATTCTTAAATTTCTCAGCTTAAAACTATAGACATCACAGTTTCTGTGCATCAGGATTCTGGGGCAGCCTCGCAGGATGGTTCTGGCTCATCATCTCATAAGATCTCAAGTCTGCCAGAGCTGCAGTCCTTTGAAGGCTTGATGGGCCTGAAGGACATGCTTCCAAGATGGGGTCATTCACAGAGTTGTTGGCAGGAGACCTCAGTTCTACCCTGGCTTGACAAGAGAGGAGGTCTTAGTTCACTGGCAAACAGCCCTCTCCCTGAATGTTCTTAAAACACGACAGCTAGTTTTCCCAAGGTACTTGAACCCAAGGGAGTAGAAGGCAGAAACTACAGTGTCTTTTATGGGATGATCTTGGAAGTGACATACCAGCACTCCTGCCATATCCTATTGGCTTCGCAGACCAATCCTGATAGGTTGTGGAGGGGACTTCAATAGGGTGTTCATATCAGGAAGCAGGGATCATTGGAGGCTGTCTTGTGTGCTGGCTACCACAGCACCTGTTGGTATTTGCTGATTCATATCTACAAAACCTGGAAGATAATATTAGCTGTTCAGGCTTATCAGAAAATCCAGCCAAATTTAGCAGCAATAATTATCATAGGATTTTTTTTTACTGCGATAGGATGTATCAGCTAAGGGATTAAGTTTTCTAGTTTTTTTTTCCCAGTTATAATGTTCATTAGTTGAATATTATATATTTAGACATTATTGAAATAAAGAAGAACTCTCTCAAATCTAGCTTATGTATTGTGCTTGTGCTCAGTCATCTCCAACTCTTTGTGACCCCATGGACATAGCCCTCTGAGCTCCTCTGCCCATGGGATTTCCCAGGCAAGAATACTGGAATGGGTTGCCATTTCCTACTCCAGGGGATTTTCCCGACCCAGGGATCAAACCCACATCTCTGGCATCTCCTGCACTGGCAGGAGGATTCATTACCCCTGTGCCACCTGGGAAGCCCAGCTTATGTATTAACATGTGCATTTAGCGGCTAAATTACGGAGAAGGCAATGGCACCCCACTCCAGTACTCTTGCCTGGAAAATCCCACAGATGGAGGAGCCTGGTAGGCTGCAGTCCATGAGGTCGCTAAGAGTCGGACATGACTGAGCGACTTCACTTTCTCTTTTCACTTTCATGCATTGGAGAAGGAAATGGCAACCCACTCCAGTGTTCTTGCCTGGAGAATCCCGGGGACAGGGAGGCCTGGTGGGCTGCCGTCTATGGGGTCGCACAGAGTCGGACACAACTGAAGTGACTTAACATAGCATAGCATTAGCGGCTAAATTAAGGAAAATAAAGTTATTATCTCATGGGTTCATTATCAGGACAGAGGTGATGTCGCCCTTTGCAAATATATTCCTTTCACTTTTGCTGAGAACGTCCCTTCCTCTGTAGTACTGTATTTCTCTTTTGACCTCGTGTATAAGCCTTGGCATATTAGTTCCTTTTTTAAAATTTAATTTTATTCATTCATTCATTCATTTTTAGGCCATGCCGTGCAGCATGTGGGCTCTTGGTTCCCCAACCAACAGATTGAAATGCTACCCTGCTTTGAGAATACTGCTTTGAGAATGCAGAGTTTTAACCACTGGACCACCAGAGAAGTCTCATCAGCATACTTCTAAATGAGTCTCATTATTACTTCTCTGTTTCCATAGGCATGATAAAACTAAGAATCCAGCTGAACAATGCACTGGTTGAATAGGATCTCCCAACACAGTTGACCCGTGAAATATCTTATATCCCTGAACTTGTCCTCATTTTCATCTCTTAATTTTTTATCCTTCTAGGACACAGGGATCAAAATGAAATTGAGACTCTTCAAGAAATAGGACTAAGACACATTTTGCATGAAGGCCTTATGTGTAGGCAGATATGGGAACAATTTACAAATAAATTAACCAGAACTCAGGACTCAATAATAGGTCTGCAAAGCAACAAGTCCAAATTACTAAAACAAGTTAATGCCTCCTGTTGGGTACGGGCAGGAGAATCTGCTGAGGTTGCTGAAGATGAGAACTGTGTGGGAAAGCTTCAGGGGAAGAGTTCCAATCGTGTCAACAATCAAGAGCCTCAAATTCAGACCTCCTGAGATTTCTGGAGGAAAATGAATCTGCTGCTGCTGCTGCTGCTAAGTCGCTTCAGTCGTGTCCGACTCTGTGCGACCCCATAGACGGAAGCTCACCAGGCTCCCCTGTCCCTGGGATTCTCCAGGCAAGAACACTGGAGTGGGTTGCCATTTCCTTCTCCAATGTATGAAAGTGAAAAGTCAAAGTGAAGTCGCTCAGTCGTGTCCGACTCTTAGCGACCCCACGGACTGGAGCCTACCAGGCTCCTCCGTCCATGGGATTTTCCAGGCAAAAGTACTGGGGTGGGGTGCCATTGCCTTCCCCGAAATGAATCTGAGAGTCAAAATTATCAGAGTAGGTAACAGCTGCTGCTAAGTCACTTCAGTAGTGTCCGACTCTGTGCGACCCCATAGACGGAAGCCCACCAGGGTCCCCCGTCCTTGGGATTCTCCAGGCAAGAACACTGGAGTGGGTTACCATTTCCTTCTCCAATGCATGAAAGTGAAAAGTGAAAGGGAAGTCACTCAGTCGTGTCCAACTCTTAGCGACCCCATGGACTGCAGCCTACTAGGCTCCTCTGTCCATGGGATTTTCCAGGCAAGAGTACTGGAGTGGGGTGCCATTGCCTTCTCCGAGGTATCAGCAAATTGACGTAAAAAATAAACTGTGGCTGTGTGATCATTGCATCATGAGAATGATCTCTCATCACCATGGTGATCAGGAAGTACACAAAAGCAAGATGGCATTTGGCCACAATAATTGTGGAAAAGACTTTGTGAGGAACACATCCCAGCATAGCATCATCCACTCAGAAGGTCAGACCTCTGATGAGAATGGAAAAGGCATCAACCTTGGCTCTGATCTTGAACTTCAGCAGCAGCTGCAAGTAGGAGAGGAGCCCCGTATGTGTAGTGAGTATGGGAAGGGCTTTAGTCAGAGCTCACATATGCAAACCCACCAGAGAGCCAATCCAGGGAAGAAACCCTACAATGTCAGGTATGTGCTGAGTGCTTCAATCAGAACTCCTCCCTTCTTGCTGATGAGCCCATTCACCCCTGGGTGGATCTGTATAGATGTGGCCAGTATAGGAAGGGCTTCAGTCATGTCTTAGACCTCAACAGTTGCTGTGTGGACAACACTGAAGAGAAATCTTGGAAATGTGAGCTGTGTGGTAAAGGCTTCAATAAGATATCACAACTTCAAGCCCATCAAACAGCCTACCCTCAAGACAAAACATCCAAATGGAACACATGTGACAGGATGTTCAGCCAGAGCTGTGGTCCTCTTCAAAAAGTTCACACTGGAGAGAAGCCACATAAATGTGAGGTATGTGGGAAAGACCAGTAAGGCCTCAAACCTTTAAGCCCATCAGAATCCACACTGGGGAGAAACCCTACAAATGTGATGTGTGTGATAAGAACTTCAGCTGGAATTTCCATCTTCAGGCCCATCAGAGAGTCCACACAGAGGAGAAACCCTACAAATGTGATATGTGTGGCAAGGACTTCAGTCAGATTTCCCATCTTCAGGCCCATCAGAGAGTCCTAATAAGGGAGAAACCCTACAGATGTGATATGTGTGGGAAAGGCTTCAGTCAAAGCTCACATATTCAAGACCACCAGTGGGTCCACACCTGAGAGAAACCCTACATGTGCAATGTGTGTGGGAAGGGTTTCAGTTGGAGCTCACATCTTCAAGCCCATCAGAGAGTCCATACAGGGGAGAAACCCTAGAAATGTGAAGAATGTGGGAAAGCCTTCATCTGGAACTGGTACCTTCATGTTCATCTGATTATCCACACAGGAGAGAAACCCTTTAAGTGCAGCATGTGTGGGAAGAGCTTCAGTCAGACCTCCCATCTTCATTGGAGGGTCCATACAGGAGAGAAACCCTACTAATGTTTTGACTGTGGTAAGGGCTTTAGCAAGATTTCTTGTCTTCAGATTCATCCGAGAGTCCATAGTAGTGATCAGTCCAGTACACACGACAAGTGTGATAAAAATTTCTTCAGAACCTAGATGTGACATTTTTATCAGAAAACCCGCACAGCAGGGGCTAGTTATAAAATGTTGTATTTTAAGAATTCAAGAGGGAGCTGTATTTTTTTACAGTCATCTGAATTCCACTGAGGAGACCTACTTGTATGAGTATGGCTGGTGTGTCCAACAGAGACCAAAATGTCACAGTTTTCAAGAAAATATACAGCAGCGAAACCCTATAAGGATGGTGCAGTGGGTTTCAATCAGAACTTTCACATTCAATAGAATCTACATAGGGGAGGCTTTACAATTAGAAGTACTCTCAGGACTTTAGCAAAAGTATAATGATGGACACAACAAAATCCATGTCCACTAGAATGTAGGTTCCATAGGAGCAGGAAATCTGTTTGCTGCTATACAGCCATGACCTGGCACCAGTGCCAAACATAGCAGGTGCCCTGGAATTTGTATCACTTGAAGGATAGGAAAACCTACTATAAATAGGACAAACATTTGAAAATTTTAGTGCACTCAATCCCAGTTAATCACAATAAATTGTACTAGGAAAAGGATTCTTAGAAGAGGCCTTAAAGATTAATTCAAAGAAATCATCATTTAATAAAGATATGTAAAAACATGCAATCTGCAATTTGAATGTTAGATTTTTTTCCATTGCATTCTGTCCTGCTTAGTTTCACTTTACAGGCAGAAAAGGACCCAAGTTTTTATCTTACCAGTTAAGACTTTCTCTGGACAGTGTACCATCAGTCATATGTAGTGTAAGTTTCATTATTTTTCTTTTATTGGGTCCTTGGTGACCAGACTGAACAGAGAAAGTTGGTTTTCTTTCCATAAAATTTTATGGCAAAGAGTATACAAAAGGGGGAACATATTAAAACATACATTCTAGATGCTGCACTAAGCTATTAAGGCAGAATGTTTTGAATACCACTCTGTACCTCTCAGATGCTTTCAAGTTTGCTTGGTTGAACAGTTTACTCGGGTGTACATTTACTGGAGGCTTTCCACTATTGTTTTATTGAAATATAGTTAATTTACAATGTTGTATTACTCTCGTGTTCAGCAAAGTGATTCGTGTATATATTGGTATATTTTTCAGATTCTTTCCCCTATAGATTATTACAAGATATTGAGTAGAGTTCCCTGTGCTATAAAGTAGAACCTTGTTGTTCTCACAGTTTCTTCTGAGCCTTACCTTCCAGGACACTGGATACTTTAATTCTATTCTATCTCAACTTACATGTTACTGAAGAAATCCAGGGCCAACACCAGACCCTGAAGTGGGCTGCTCAGAGTTCCTGGTGGTTTATAACCATTAGGATGTTCTCAATTGCAAGAAACAGGAAACTCAACTCAAACTAGCTGAGACAAAGAGGAGGGTTATATACTTAATTCCAAATCTTTTTCAGATAATCCCAACATCTGAATTGGTATTGATGTCTGTTAATTGTTTTTTCTCATTCAAGTTCTGATTGTTCTGGTTCTTGGTATGATGAGTGATTTTGTTGTTGTTGTTGTTGTATACTGGATACTTGGGGTATGCTGCTGCAAGACTTTGGATCCTATTTGATCTTTTGTGGCAGGAAACCTGTTTAGGTGTAGTACACAGTTCTAAGGGCTTCCCAAGTGGCTCAGCAGTAAAGAATCCACCTGCAGTGCAGGAGCCACATGAGATGTGGGTTCAATCCCTGGATCAGGAAGATCCTATGGAGGAGGGAATGGCAACCCATCCCAGTATTCTTCCCTGAGAAATCCCACGGACAGAGGAGCCTGCTGGGCTATATTCCATTGGGTCACAAAGAGTCGGACATGACCGAAGCAAATTAACACACACTCACATGCCAGGTCTTAGTTGTGGCATGTGGGATCTACTTCCCTGATCAGGAGTTGAACCCAGGGCCCTTGCATTGGAAATGTGGAACCTTATCCAATGGAACACCAGGGAAGTATTTCCCCAAATTCAGTTTAAGTGATATTCCTCAAGTTTACTTAGTTTACACCCAGGATGGAGGATTTACTGTGAATAGGGGTAGAAAGAGCTCCAGAGAGATCAAATACCTTCATATTCACTAGAGTCCATGAGGAAGAGAAACCCTACAAGTGCTGTGTGTGTGGAAAGAATATTGCATAGAGCTGAGTTTTCACACTCATCTGAGGATTCTTTCAGTAGATGAATCCTATACGTGTAATGAATGAAACAGCCATGAAGGTGATGAGTGGAGTAAGGGTTGATTTGGAATTTAGATCTTTGTGTCCATCTCAGAACCCACAAGCTTCCCCAGTGGCACTAGTGGTAAAGAACCCACCTGCCAATGCAGGAGATGCACGAGAAGTGGGTTCAATCCCTGAGTCAGGGAGATTCCCTGGAGGAGGGCATGGCAACCTACTCAAGTACTCTTGTCTGGAGAATCCCATGAACAGAGGAACTTGGGGGCTACAGTCCATGGGATCTTGAAAGAGTCTGACATGACTGAAGCGACTTAGCACACATACATGCACAGAACCCATTAGAGGCTCCATGTGTATGAAAAAGATATTAAGGACTTCAAGTGAAACTCATACCTTTTCATTCAGCAGAGGTGCATGAGGAAAAGAAAACCACATGTATGTGAAGTTTGTTGCTTTTAATAACAGTTCAGACCTCACTCATCAGAGCCTGCACAAGAGGACAGAAATTCTATGCATATGGTCAGTACTTGTCAGGGTTCAATAGAGAAACAGATGCCACTCTGTATATTCCAGGCATGAATGCTTTTTGTGTGTGGGGGTGGAGGGTAGGTAGTAGGGGGTTTTTTTGGGTTTTTTTTTTTTTTTTTTTGCCCTGCCATGTGGCATGTGGGGGTCTTAGTTTCCTGACCAGGATCAAACCTGTGCCCCTTCCAGTGGAAGCTCAGAGTCCTAACCACTGGACTGCCGGAAAATTCCCATGGAGTGATCATTTTGTTTGGAGTATAGTTGATTTGCAGTGTTGTGTTAGTTTCTGCAGGCACAAATGCTTTTAATGCAAGCAATAAGAGGCATACACACTTTTGGCAGAGTTGAGGGAATGGTGGTCAGGCAAGCCAATGGCAGCCTGCAGCACCAAGTTAGGCTCTCAAGAGCTTTCTCTCTCTTTTTAAAAATTTTATTTACTTATTTTTGGCTGTGCTGGCTCTTCGTTGTTGGGTGGGGGCTGCTCTCTAATTGTGGTGGTTGGGCTTCTCATTGTAGTGGCTTCTTTTGTTTGTGGAGCACAGGCTCAATAGTTGTGACATATGGGCTTAGTTGTTCTTTGGCATGTGGGATCTTTGCAGACTAGGGATTGAACCCAAGTGTCCTGCATTGCTCACAGATTTCTTTACCATCTGAGCCACCAGAGAAGCCCAGGAAACCCCTCTAGAGGGAACCTAAACTGTGACAAAACAGCACAAACAGTTCAATTCAGTCACTCAGTCATGTCCGACTCTGCGATCCCATGAATTACAGCACGCCAGGCCTCCCTGTCCATCACCAACTCCCAGAGTTCACTCAAACTCATGTCCACCGAGCCGGTGATGCCATCCAGCCATCTCATCCTCTGTTGTCCCCTTCTCCTCCTGTCCCCAATCCCTCCCTGAAGGTTGGAGTTTCACCTTCAGCATCAGTCCTTCCAATGAACACCCAGGACTGATCTCCTTTTAGGTTGGACTGGTTGGATCTCCTTGCAGTCCAAGGGACTCTCAAGAGTCTTATCCAACACCACAGTTCAAAAACATCAATTCTTTGGCATTCAGCTTTCTTCACAGTCCAACTCTCATATCCATACATGACCACTGGAAAAACCATAGCCTTGACTAGACGGACCTTTGTTAGCAAAGTAAAATCTCTACTTTTCAATATGCTATCTTGGTTAGTCATAACTTTCCTTCCAAAGAGTAAGCGTCTTTTAATTTCATGGCTGAAGTCACCATCTGCAGTGATTTTGGAGCCCCCAAAATAAAGCCTGATACTGTTTCCCCATCTAATTCCCATGAAGTGATGGGACCAGATGGCCATGATTAGTTTTCTGAATGTGGAGCTTTAAGCCAACTTTTTCACTCTCCTCTTTCATTTTTATCAAGAGGGTTTTTAGTTCCTCTTCACTTTCTGCCATAAGGGTGGTGTCATCTGCATATCTGAGGTGATTGATATTTCTCCCGGCACCCTTGATTCCAGCTTGTGCTTCTTACAGCCCAGCGTTTCTCATGATGTACTCTGCATATAAGTTAAATAAGCAGGGTGACAATATACAGCCTTAATGTACTCCTTTTCCTATTTGGAACCAGTCTGTTGTTCCATGTCCAGTTCTAACTGTTGCTTCCTGACCTGCATACAGGTTTCTCAAGAGGCAGATCAGGTGGTCTGGTATTCCCATCTCTTTCAGAATTTTTCACAGTTCATTGTGATCCACACAGTCAAAGGCTTTGGCATAGTCAATAAAGCAGAAATGTTTTTCTGGAACTCTTGCTTTTTCCATGATCCAGCAGATGTTGGCAATTTGATCTCTGGTTCCTCTGCCTTTTCTAAACCCAGCTTTAACATCTGGAAGTTCACGGTTCACATACTGCTGAAGCCTGGCTTGGAGAATTTTGAGCATTACTTTACTAGCATGTGAGATGAGTGCAATTGTGCGGTAGTTTGAGCATTCTTTGGAACTGCCTTTCTTTGGGATTGGAATGAAAACTGACCTTTTCCAGTCCTGTGGCCACTGCTGAGTTTTCCAAATTTGCTGGCATATTGAGTGCAGCACTTTCAAAGCATCACCTTTCAGGATTTGAAATAGCTCAACTGGAATTCCATCACCTTCACTAGCTTTGTTCATAGTAATGCTTCCTAAGGCCCACTTGACTTCACATTCCAGAATGTCTGGCTCTAGGTGAGTGATCACACCATCGTGATTATCTGGGTCGTACAGACAGAACTGACCCCTATTTGGTCCAATGAGTTTTTCCAATTAAACATCCAGAATTGCCAGATCTCTATGTGGCCCCCAGATACAAGGCAGAAGGCGGCGTCTGATGATCCTGGAGGCAGAGAGAGGAAATCAGGAATTGGAAGGGGATGCTCCTTCAAGTAAGGACAGACACTAACAAGAATAGGAATCCCCCGATAGCTCAGCGGTAAAGGATCCACCTGACAATGCAAGAGATGCAGGTGGTGCAGGTTCGATCCCTGGGTTGGGAAGATCCCCTGCAGGCAGGCATGGTGACCCACTCCAGTATTCTTGCCTGGGGCATCCCATGGACAGAGGAGCCCGCGGGTTACAGTCCATGGGGTCACATAGAGTTGATCACGACTGAGCATGAGTACTCACAAGAATAGGGAACTCGTCTAAACGCTTACCACGTGCCCACCACAGATCCATGTTTCATGTATAGTCACTGTGTCATGCCTCCTGAAGACCTAGTGAGGAGGTTATGATTTTCTTCATTTTACCCAGGTGAAGCACAGAGAGGTAGCAAGTCACTATCAAAACCTCAGAGGGACTTACCTGGTGGTCCAGTGGTTGAGGCGCCACCTTCCAGGGCAGGGGGCAGATTCCGTCCCTGGTCAGGGAACTAAGATCCCACCTGCTGTGTGGTGCAGCCAAACACACACACACACACACACACACACACACACACACACACACACACCCCACAAAGTTATGGCTCCAGAAACCAAGCTCCTCCACACACACACACACACACACACAGCCCTCAAAGTTATGGCTCCAGAAACCAAGCTCCTCCCTGTGTTACACACACACACACACAGCCCTCAAATTATGGCTCCAGAAACCAAGCTCCTCCACACACACACACACACACACACACACAGAAACCAAGCTCCTCCACACACACACACACACACACACACACAGCCCTCAAAGTTATGGCTCCAGAAACCAAGCTCTTCCCTGTGTTACACACACACACAGCCCTCAAATTATGGCTCCAGAAACCAAGCTCCTCCACACACACACACACACACACCAGAAACCAAGCTCCTCCACACACACACACACACACACACAGCCCTCAAAGTTATGGCTCCAGAAACACACACACACACACAGCCCTCAGAGTTATGGCTCCAGAAACACACACACACACACACACAGCCCTCAGAGTTATGGCTCCAGAAACACACACACACACACACACACACACACAGCCCTCAGAGTTATGGCTCCAGAAACACACACACACACACACACACACAGCCCTCAAAGTTATGGCTCCAGAAACCAAGCTCCTACACACACACACACACACAGCCCTCAAAGTTATGGCTCCAGAAACACACACACACACACACACAGCCCTCAGAGTTATGGCTCCAGAAACACACACACACAGCCCTCAGAGTTATGGCTCCAGAAACACACACACACAGCCATCAGAGTTATGGCTCCAGAAACACACACACACACACACGCACAGCCCTCAAAGTTATGGCTCCAGAAACCAAGCTCCTCCCTGTGTTACACTCTCCAGCAAGCAGATCGCATGTCAGCAGGAGCTTTCCCCTTTTCTGTGTGTCTGTCCTCTACTCCTTGTGGTTGACTGAGTTCGTGCCCCCTAAAGATGCCCTGACCCCCAAGAACCTGTACATATGTTCCCTTATGTGGCAAGAGGGACTTTGCAGGTGTAATTAATGTCTGGAGATGGGACGAGGAGTTCGGATAATCCAGGTGGGCCCAATGTAATCACAAGCGTCTTAGAAGAGGAGGGCCGGCTGTCAGAAAATAGCAGGCACCTGGCTTTAAAGATGGCGGAAGGGACTGCGCGCATCATCTGAAGCTGGAAGAGGTGAGAGACGGAGCTTTCTACAGAGCAGCCAGGAAGACCCAGCCCTGCACGCGCCTTGATATTAGCCTTACTCGCTTCCGACTTCCAACCTCCAGAACTGTAAGAGAATGCATTTGTGTTGTTTGCAGCTGAGTTTGTACTAATTTTCTACAGCAGCTGTAGGAAACGAATCCACTCCTGGACTGTCCTTTCTTGACTCCACGAGAATCCCCCCTTCTCGTCTGTACTTGTCTTCAGAGCGGCCTGGTGATGAGGTGAAGAGCACAGGTTCTTGAGTCAGAAGTGGATTCAGTAACTACCCTTTAGCTGTAGTTTAGTTGCTCAGTCGTGTCCCACTCTTTTCGACCCCATAGACTGTAGTCCACCAGGCTCCTCTGTCCATGGAATTTTCCAGGCAAGAATACTGGAGTGAATTGACATTTCCTTCTCCAGGGAATCTTCCTGACCCAGGGATCGTACCAACTTCTCCTGCATTGGCAGGTGGGTTCTTTACCACTGAGCCACTAGGGAAGCCCATATATGTTTTTAAATTTCCATGAGAGGTTTTTTACAGATCCCCAAAACAAAAAAACCTGGATTCAGTCCCAACCACTGCCACTTGCCAGCTGTAACACCCGGGTATTTTGGTCTCTTTGAACTTCAGCATTCCTATCTGTTAAATTGGAGCAATGGTCATCCCAGACCTCATTAGTTGTTGAGAATTTAATGTGCCAGGCCCTGAGGCTCACAGAACCTCCAAAATGACTACATGGGTTGGGTTTTTGTCATCACTGCTCAAGTACTATTAAAACAGAGACTCACAGGGACTTCCCTGGTGGTCCAGTGGTTGAGACTCTGCCTTCCAATGCAGGGGTGCAGGTTTACTCCCTGGTCAGGGAATTAAGACTCCATCACATACTGTGGGATGGGGCCCAAAAAGCAGTTAAAAGAAACAGTGAAATAGAGACTGGCTTCATGAAGAAAATTGACCAGCAATGATTTGGGGTTTTTTTGTTGTTTAGTCGCTCAGATGTGTCTGACTCTTTTGCGACTCTGTGGACTGTAACCCACCAGGCTCCTCTGTCCATAGGATTTCCCGGGGAAGAATACTGGAGTGGGTTGCCATTTCCTTCTTCTAGGGGATCTTTCCTATTCGGAAATTGAACCCACTTCTCCTGCATTGCAGGTTGGTTCTTTACCACTGAGCCACCAGGGAAGCCTGGTTCCTTTCTTTTTAAATTATGAATATAAAATAAGGCAACAAATAAGTAGTACTCAGAATTTTACACTTTTCAAAGATTACAGTCTGATGTTCAGGTGTCTGACAAGCTCTTTGACAAAGATGGCTTTACCGTGCAGCATAGCATCCGCTTCTATGCAGTGGCCAGAAAAGGAAGGGTCCCCGAGGGAACGTGAGCACAGCTTTTCACCTGCCCACATGTTCAATCCTCACAACTGTCCTGAGAGGTAGGCCCTGTTGGAGTCCTCAACTTGCAGATGGCGAATTAATGTAAGCACAAGTTACTTGACCTGTGAGTAGCCTGGCCATGACTTGAACTCGGGCATTTTGGCCCCAGCACCAAAATACATTCTATTGCCTCCCTACCCACGTTTCCCAGGATAGTACAGCCAGCCTGGGTGCTCTGGGGACCAGCTGCTGACCATGATGGTGCTCAGCCGAGGTGAACTAGTGGCAGCTGGACCCCAGCCACACTTGGCTCACCAAGGCGTGTGGGGCCACTTCTGCTCTGAGGGAGGGGCACCTTCTTGTAATTTTCACAAAGATGCCAAACAGGCTAGGGGGTTCCTGCCTTTCTCTCATCATGTCTTTTTCTAGCTCTGTCTTCTCATGACTCTGCCCTTCCCCAGAGGAAGGAGAAAACAACCAAGTTCCAGGTGAGTTGCTTTCTCTTTCTCATGTCTTGTTTTGTAATGCGTGGCCGTGTCTTCTGATTTCTGGAAGTGTGAAAGATGATACTGAATATTTAGTACTTGTGATGTGCCAGGCATTTGCCTTTTATGGTGCAATTTCATTTATAGTTTTTGCTTGTTCTCATGTTTGTTTCCCAAATAATAGTATAAAGGTGAATTTAAAAATTTCTGCATTACTACTTCATTACAAACCAGTTTTCTGACTTGAATTTTATTTACTTGTTATTGAAGTGTAGTTGATCTTACAATATTGTGTCTTAGAAGTGACTCAGTTACACATATATTTATATATCTGTTTTCTGTTTTCAAAATTCTTCTCTGTTTATTACAAGATACTGAATATGGTTCCATGTAGTATACAGAAAATACTGCTGTTTATCTATTTTATATGTGGTAGTGTGCTTCTCTTAATCCCATACTCCCAATTTATCCCTCCTCTAAGCCAGTTTTCAGCACTCTTTAAAAAAAGAAAAAAAAAGGCATTCATCCTTCCAATTTGCATGTGTTTATGTTCCTGGATATATTCCAGTAATTTGTATTACTGGATATGTCTCCTAGTAATTTGTATCCTACTGTTGTGTGAAAATTGTATAAATTTTAATTCTGTCAAATTAGTTCATAGTACTTTTCAGGTCTATTATATTCTCTGTATATTCATTCTACTAATTTTTGAGTGTTTGCTATTGAAACTCTAACCAAATATCTTAATTTATCCACTTAAGAAATAATTGTAACATGTTGTTGTTTGGTTGCTGAGTTATGTATGGTGGAACTATATGTAACCTTGTTCTGTATTTTCCAAGTTACTTGTATCTTCCAAGTAAATGTGTTATCACACTTTCATAATTTAAAAAAAGAAAACATAGGCATTCATAATATTTGCAATAATCAAAAAAGTGATTTTGAAGAGTGCTGTCTTTGCCTACTTTTTATAATTGCTTAATTGAGATATAATTCACAATATACACCCACTTAAGATGTAACATTCAGTACTTTTTAGTATATTCACGGATATGTGCACCTATCACCACAGTTAATCTTGGAACATTTTCATCACCTCAAAAGCAACACTGTACCCTTTAATTACTATACCCCCAAATCCCTCATGAAAATGGGATCCTATAATATATAGTCTTTTTGTGACTGGCTTGCTGGATATGGTGTAATGTTTTCAGTTGGATATGGTGTAATGTTTTCCAGGTTTATCCATGTGTGACATGTATCACTACTCTGTCCTTTTTTGTGACTGAATAATAGTCTGTTTATGAATATAGTACATTTTGTTGATCTACTCATCCATTTGGATTGTTTCCACCTTCTGGCTACTGGTAAATAATGCTACTGTAAATCTCTATACACGTTTTTGTGTGAATAATGTTTTCATTTGTCTAGAATGTTTCTCTTTAGAAGTGGAATTACTGGGTCATCTAGTAACTCTATGTTTAAATGTTTGGGAAACTGTCAGACTGTTTTCCAAAGTGGTTGCACCATTTTACAATCCTGATAACAATGTTTGATGGTTCCAATTTCTCCACATCTTTGCCGACACTTGTTGCTTGTGGATTTTTTTATTTTTTACTTCTGGCAATCTGAGTGGGTGTGAAGTGGTTTTGATCTGCCTTTTCCTAACAACTAATCTCATTTTAAAACTGGGTTATTTGATTTTGTATTATTTTGTTGTTGTAGTACAGCGTATGTTCTAAATACTAGCAGGTACATGATTTGCCAATATTTTCTCCCGTTCTGTTTCACAGATAGGTTCAATTTGTCATATTTTAGATTCCATGTAAGTGATATATGAGTGATACTATACAGTTTGTCCTTCTCTTTCTGAACTTCACTTAGTATGTTAACCTCTAGTTGCGTCCATGTTGCTGCAAATCACCCAGCAACTTTTGACAACCTTCGTAGCTTTTTGTCTTTGTAAGTCCATGACTCTCCTTCCTTCTTTGGAACACACTTGTGTGTCTACCTGAACCTGCATCTCCTGATTTGCACTTCTTAAGACCCCAGATAAACTCTTATTTGCAGCCTCCCACATTATATTTTGGTTGACCAGGAACCCATACGGGACGTCTCACTCCTCAGCTTTCCCTTTTAAGCTTTGTGATTAGTTCATTATGGGCCCCAACTGAACTGCCTTGGGCCACCATGGTGCGCGAACATTGTATGGGGTGGGCCTTCCAGGGAATCTACCAACTGGCCCAATAATAACTCCTTGGGAAGAACTCCAGGTCTGCTCTGCTTCCTCCAGGATTGGAAGAACAGGGTCTCAGTTTCCAAGGCTACTGCTGAGCTGGGGAGTGGGAGGTGGGCCTAAGCTAAAGAAAAACCACAGACCTTCCTTTCCTGACTGAGATTCAGCAGTTTTTCTTGGCTAAATCCACCTGGGTTGGTTGCTGCAGGTCTTTGGTTAACTTCCAGAGTTCTGGGAAAAAGTCAATTCCATATCTGCCAATTTTTTTTTTTTCATTTTTTTAATGTAGAGTGGACTTTCCAAAGTCCTTAACTCTACCATTTTGGCCAAACATTTCTATATAAGTACTTCCATGGATTAATTTGTCCTACATCAACACCCAGGAAGGTAATCACTGGGGCACAGGAAAGATAGTATATTAGGGTTTTTAAAAAAACAGTCAGACTTCCCCCGCTCCCAGTAAGTTGTACTATTTTCGATACAAACCTCAACTTTATGATTCATAATGTCACATGAACTGAATCATACAATTGAAATGTCATATAACTAAATTATGTTTTCATGTATGACTTACTGATTTAACATAAAGTCGAGGTTCATCAATATTATTAATTTAATGTTTATCAATTAATTAGATTTAATTAGTTCATTAATCAGTTTATTCCTCTTAAGATTCTATTTCATGTTATGGCGTGGATATAAGTTTATGATATGAATCTATCACAGTTGTTTACCTATTAACCAGCTGATGAAGCTTTTAGTTTATTTTCAGCAGTTGGCACTTAAGAATAAAGCTGCTATAAACATTGCATACAGATTTTTGAAAGCATGTTTTCATTTCTTTTGGGTCACTGCCTAGGATTAAGATTGCTGGGTCTTAGGGTACATTTTAGTCATTCTGATAATAAACTATCAAACAATTTTCCAAAGTGCTGTTAAATTTTATGTGAGTAGAACTTCCTTCCTTATTAATTTGATCCATTCTAATAGGTCTGTTGTTGTTATGTCATCACTAAGTCATGTCCAATTCTTTTGTGATCTCATGGACTGTAGCCCACCAGACTCCTCTGTCCGTGGAATTTTCCAGACAAGAATACTAGAGTGGGTTGCCATTTCCTACTCCGGGGGATCTTCCCGATCCAGGGATCAAACCCATGTCTCTTGCATCTCGTGCATTGGCAGGCAGATTCTTTACCACTAGTGCCACCTTGGAAGCCCACACAATGTCATAATCTACCTTAAAATAATGCTACATTGCTTAAAGAATGATGTCAGATCATTACAACCACGTGCTTCTAGTTTCTCCCTTCTGTCCTTTGTGCTATCATTATACATTTCACCCACACATGTAATAAATTTCAAAAATATTTGTGCTTCAGATAGTCTATTTCTTCAAAGTTTATTTAAAATATCACTATTTTACTTTATAATAAAAATGACTTTATAATAATAAAGAATATTTTGGTGTTTAATTCTGTGAATTATTTATTTATTGGCCATTCTGTATGGCTTGTGGGAACCTTAGTTCCATAACCAGGGATCAAACCTGCATACCCTGCACTGGAAGCCTAGAGTCTTACCTACTGGATGACCAGAGAGTTCCCAAATGCTGTTAATTTTAACACATGTATAGATGTGTGTAAGCATCATACTCAGAATACAAAATGGTATCCTCACATCAAAAAACTTTCTTATGCTATCTCTTTATGGCTCCTTCTCATCACGTTGATAAACACTCAAAACCAGTGATATGCTCTCTAACCCTATGGTATTGTCACTCAGTCGTGTCCGACTCTTTGCGACCCCATGAATCACAGCACCCCAGGCCTCCCTGTCCATCACCAACTCCCAGAGGTCACTCAGACTCACATTCATCGAGTCAGTGATGCCATCCAGCCATCTCATCCCCTGTCGTCCCCTTCTCCTCCTGCCCCCAATCCCTCCCAGCATCAGAGTCTTCTCCAATGAGTCAACTCTTCGCGTGAGGTGGGCAAAGTACTGGAGTTTCAGCTTTAGCATCATTCCTTCCAAAGAAATCCCAGGGCTGATCTCCTTCAGAATGGACTGGTTGGGTTTCCTTGCAGTCCAAGGGACTCTCAAGAGTCTTTTCCAACACTACAGTTCAAAAGCATCAATTCTTCAGCGCTCAGCCTTCTTCACAGTCCAGCTCTCACATCCATACATCACCATAGGAAAAACCATAGCCTTGACTAGATGGACCTTTGTTGGCAAAGTAATCTCTCTGCTTTGCAATATGCTATCTAGGTTGGTCATAACTTTTCTTCCAAGGAGTAAGCGTCTTTTAATTTCATGGCTGCAGTCACCATCTGCAATGATTTTGGAGCCCCCAAAATAAAGTCTGACACTGTTCCCACTGTTTCCCCATCTATTTCCCATGAAGTGATGGGACCGGATGCCATAATCTTCATTTTAGAGAATGCCATTTAACTGAAATCATATAATGCTTAACATTATGTAACTGGATTCTTTCAATTAAGATAATTCCTTTAAGGGTCTTCCTTAGTGGTCCAGTGGTTAACACAATGCAGGGACCCGGGGTTCCATCCCTGGTGGGGGAACTAGACCTCACATGCTGCAATTAAAGATCTTACATGTTCCAACTGAGGGTCCCACATACCACAACTAAGACCTGGTGCAGTCAAATCAATCAATAAATAATTTTAAGTTTGGTTCAGTCGCTCAGTCATGTCTGACTCTTTGCGACCCCATGGACTGCAGCACGCCAGGCTTCCCTGTCCTTCACTGTCTCCCTGAGTTTGCTCAAAATCATGTCCATTGAGTCAGTGATACCATCCAACCAACTCATCCTCTTGCCCCCTTCTCTTCTTATCTGTACCATTTTCCATTCCTCCCCTCCCCAGTCATATATGAGAATTCCAGTTGCTCTGGGACCTCATGACAATTTGACATTGTTCCTATTTTTGTTTTTAGATATATTTTTAATTGGAGGATAATTGCTTTACGGTATTGTTGGTTTCTGCCATACATCAGCATTAATCAGCCATAGGTGTACATATGTCCCCTCCCTCTAGAACTTCCCTCCCACCCCACCCCACCCCTCTAGGGTGTTGCAGAGTCACACAGCACATCCCCACCGGCTATCCGTTTCACACATGGTGGTTTGTATGTTTCCATGCTACTCTCTCAATTCGTCCTACCCTGTCATTCCCCCACTGTCTCTACAATCTGTTCTCTATGTCTGCATCTCCACTGCTGGCCTGAAAGTGGGTTCATCAGTACTATCTTTCTATTATTCCATATATGCCTTAACATACAATATCTGTTTTCTCTTTCTGACTTGCTTCACTCTGGGTAGCAGGCTCTAGGTTCATACACCTCATTAGAACTGACTCAAATGCATTCCTTTTTGACTGAGTAATATTTCATTGTGTATATGTACCACAACTTCCTTATCCATTCATCTGTCAATGGACACTTAGGTTGCTTTCATGTCCTAGCTGTTGTAAATGGTGCTGCAATGAACATTGGGGTCCTTGTGTCTTTTTCAGTTATAGTTTCCTCAGGGTATATGCCCAGGAATGGGATTGCCGAGTCATATGATAGTTTTATTTCTAGTTTTTTAAGGAATCGCCATACTGTTCTCCATAGTGGCTGTATCAATTTGCATTCCCACCAACAGTGCAACAAGAGGATTCCCTTTTCTCCACACCCTCTCCAGTGTTTATTGTTTGTAGACCTTCTGATGATGGCCATTCCGACAGGTGTGAAGCGATAACCTTGTGGTAATTTTGTTTTGCATTTCTCTAATACTAAGTGACATTGAGCATCTTTGTTTGTGTTTATTAGCCATCTGTGTATCTTCTTTGGAGAAACACCTGTTTTGGTCTTCTGCCCACTTTTTAATGGGGTGGTTTTGTTTTTTGCTTCATGAGCTGCTTGTATATTGCTCCTATTTTTTATTTAAGGCATTCTAATCGGTGTGTGAAAGTGAAAGTCATTCAGTTGTGTCTGTCTCTTTGTGACCCCAGACTATACAGCCCATGGAATTCTCCAGGCCAGAATACTGGAGTGGGTAGCCTTTCCCTTCTCCAGGGGATCATCCCAACCCAGCCAGGGATCGAGCCCATGTCTCCCACATTGCAGGCGGATTCCTTACCAGCTGAGCCACAAGGGAAGGTGTGTAATGGAATCTAATTGTGGTTTAACTTGTAATTTCCTTAACTGCTAATGATGATGTATATATTTTCATGTGCTTATTTGTCATCATCATATCTGCTTTGGTGAAGTGTACATTGATGTCTTTTTGCCCATTTTCAATTGGGTTCTTGGTTATTGTTGAGTTTAAAAGTTCTTATTGTTGAGTTTTGAAAGTTCTTTATATATTATGGAAAGAATATTTTTTGAATATGTTTTGCAAATATTTTCTTCCTGCCCATTGCTTGTTTGTTTCATTCTCTTAATGTTGTATTTTACATAAGTTTTAAAATTTGATAAGATTTAGCTGCAGTTCATGGGGTCACAAAGAGTCAGACACAACTGAGCAACTGAACTGAAATCTATAAATGTGTTTTTATATGGAGTGTACTTGTAGTGTCAAGTCTAAAAATTCTTTGCTTAATCTCAGATCCCAGAGATTTTCTCTTATGTTTTGTTTTTAAAATTCGCCCCCCCTTAAAAAAAATTGGAGTATGTGGATTGATAGTGTTTTAGTTTCAGGTGTACAGCAAAGCGAATCAGTTATACATATATCCTCTTATTTTTAAAATTTTGTAGTCAGATCTGTAAGTCATTGCTAATTTTTGCTTCAGGTGTACGTTTAGGTTAAGGCTCATCCTTTTTCTGCACTGGAGGTCAGTTGTTCAAACATCATTTGTTGAAAGACTGTTCTTTCTCCACTGAATCACTTTTGCCTCTTTGTCAGTTTGCCAGATTTATATGCCTACATTTCTGAACTTTCTGTTTTCCGCTAATCTGTCTGTCTGCCCCTTCACTATCACAACACTCTTGATTACTGTAGCTTTAGAGTATCTCTCAACATCAGGTAGTATGTTTCTTCCAGTTTACTCTTTTAAAATAAAAATTTGTCTATTTTTCTTTGCTTTCCCATATACATTTCATTTATTTTTAATTGGAATATAATTGCTTGACGACATCATGCTAGTTTCTCCTGTACAGGAATGTGAATCGGTTAGAAGTACACATGTATCTCCTCCCCCTTGAGCCTCCCTCCCAGCCCTCCAGGTCGTCACAGAGCCCTGAGCTGAGCTGTCTGTGCTGCACAGGAGCTCCCCCACCAGTTTTACACACGGTGGTATATGCACGTCAGGGCTGCTCTCTCCGTTCGTCCCGCCCGCTCCTTCCCTGGCTGTGCACGCATGTCTGTTCTCTACATCTGTGTCTCTATTCCTGCTCTGTAACTATTAATATTTGTTGTTCATCACCAGTTTTATAGATTCCACATATATGCTTTAATATATGATATTTGTTTTTCTGACTTCACTCCGTATGACAGACTCTAGGTTCATCTGTATCACTACCGATGACCCAATTTCATTCCTTTTTATGGCTGAGTAATATTCCATTGCATATATGTACCACCATTTCTTCATCCATTCACCTGTCAGTGGACGGTTAGATTGCTCCCGTGTCCTGGCTGTTGTCAGTAGTGTTGCAGTGAACAGGGGTGCATGTGTCTTTTCCAGTTAGGGTTTTCTCAGGGTATATGTCCAGGAGTGGTTTTGCTGGGTCATATGGTAGTTTGATTTTTAAATGAACCTCCGTACCAGTCTCCATAGTGGCTTTATCAGTTTACAGTCCCACCAACAGTGCAACAGGGTTCCCTTTTCTCCACGTCCTCTCCAACATTTATTTGCAGATTTTTTGATGACAGCCATTCTGAGTGTGTGCGCTGATACCTTGCTGTAGTTTTGGTTTACATTTCTCTAATAGTGATGTTGAGCTTCTCTAAAACTGACTGATGTTGAGCATCTTTTCATGTGTTTATTGGCCATCTGTGTGTTTTCTTTGGAGAAAAGTCTGTTTCGGTAGTTTCTGCCCATTTTTTGATTGGTTGCTTGTTTTTCTTTTTGATATTGAGATGCATGAACTGCTTGTATATTTTGAAGATTAATCCTTTGTCCATTGTTTCACTTGCAAATGTTTTCTCCCCATTCTGAGGACTGTCTTTTCGTCTTGTCTATGGCTTTCTTTGCTGTGCAAAAGCTTTAGAGTTAATCCACACCTACGGGCTTCTGTGATGCCTCAACGGAATCCACCTGCAGTGCAGGAGACACAGGAGATGTGGGCTCAATCCTGGGTCAGGAAGATCCCCTGGAGAAAGGGATGGCAACCCACTCCAATATTCTTGCCTGGAGAATCCCATGGACAGAGAGGAGCCTGGTGGGCTACAGTCCATGGGGTCACAAAGAGACCCCACTGAGCAACTACACACACACACAATCTGTATTAAGAAAATGCTACTGGGGGACTTTCATGGAGGTCTAGTGGTTAAGACTGAGCTTCCACTGCAGGGGGTGTGGGTTCAATCCCTGGTTGGGGAACTAAGGTCCTGCATGCCTTGCATTGATGCAAAAAAAAAAAAAAAAAAAATGCTGCTAGAAATTTAATTAATGTTACATTAAATCTAAATCAATTTGGGGATAATTGGTATGTTTACTGTGTTGAGTATTCTAATTCATGAACTCTGTGTATCTCTTCAATTATTTAGGTGTTTTTTGGTTTCTTTCTACCAGTACTTTGTAATGTTTAGCATGCAAATTCTCTACATGTTGTTAGACTTAACCTAATATTTCATTCTTTGGAGAGATGGCAAATGGCACTATTTTTAAATTTTGTATATTGCTAGGGCATAGAAATATTATACATTACTGCTGCTGCTAAGTCGCTTCAGTCATGTCAGACTCTGTGCGACCCCAGAGATGGCAGCCCACCAGGCTCCGCCGTCCTTGGGACTGTCCAGGCAAGAACACTGGAGTGGGTTGCCATTTCCTTCTCCAGTGCATGAAAGTGAAAGGTGAAAGGAAGTCACTCAGTCGTGTCCTACTCTTCGCGACCTCATGGACTACAGCCTACCAGGCCCCTCTGTCCATGGGCTTTTCCAGGCAAGAGTACTGGAGTGGGTGCCATTGCTAAGTGAAAACTGGACTCTTTGAGACCCCATGGACTATAGCCCCACCAGGCTCCTCTGTCCCTGGGATTCTCCAGGCAAAAAGTTGTTGTTCAGTCATTCAGTCGTGTCTGACTCTTTGAGATCCCATGGACTGCAGCACACCAGGCTTCCCTGTTCTTCACTATCTCTTGGAGTTTGGTAGGATATTGAAATATAATTGATTTGTGTTTTTGTATTTATTGGCCTTAAATGACCTTGATATACTGCTTCTAAATTCTAGGTATTTGTAGATTCCTTAGAATTTTCTTGGGTAGGTAATTATTTCTTCCTTGCCAATCCATATACCTTTCTGTCCCTCGCTTTGTGCACTGGCTAAGACTTCCAGTACAATTTTGAATAGAAGTGGTGAGAGTGAACGTTCCTGCTTTGTCCCGTCACATGGGAAAAGCCTTCAGTCTTTACTAAGTATGATGTCACCTGTTGGGCTTTCTCCATCTCTTTTATCAAGTTGAAGTTCTTTCCCTAGTTTGCTCAGAGATTTTTATCATTACTGGATGTTTTATTTTGTCAGATGCCTTTTCTGTATCAATTGAAATGATACAATGAAATGTTTTTTCTTCCTGAGACCAGTATAGGTAAACATTTTCTGAAAAGGTGTGTGTGTGTGTGCGCATGCTCAGTCGTGTTTGACTCTTTGCAACCCCATGGACTGTGTAGCCCACCAGGTTTCTCTGTTCCTGGGATTCTCCAGGCAAGAATACTGGAGTGGGTTGCCATTTCCTCCTTCAGGGGATCTTCCTGACCCAGGGATCGAACCTGCATCTCTTGTGGCTCCTGCATTGGAAGGCACATTCTTTACCACTGAGCCACCTGAAGATAAGAGAGGAAACATTTTAGACTTTGTGGGCCAAGAGGCAAATTGAAGATATGTGTGCATTTAAATCAGTGGTCCCCAACCTGTTTCGGCACCAGTGACTAGATTCATGGAAGACAGTTTTTTCATAGATAGGGATAGAGGAGGGCGAATGGTTTCAATATCATTCAAGCACTTTATGTGTATTATGCATCAGCTACACCTGAGACCATCAGATTCCAGAGGCTGGGGACCCCTGGCTTAAATAACAAGAAAATGCTTGCCCTAGCTCACTCTGTTTGCCCTGGTGGGCTTCTGAGGTGGTGGGCACGCTTTGTGTCTAGCTGCCATCACTTGGACACATTCTTAGACTATAGAGCATCTGGCCTGAGGAGGAAGGGTCTGAAGGGCGGAGTCTCTTTAACATAAACAGTGGCACAGAAAACCAACATCAGACAAGGCCACTTTGTTACCATGATACATACATCAAGGCAAAACCAAGCCCACTGTGCAAAACACTGCCTCAACAGGTACAAAAATAGCACCGAAACAAAAATGGTCAACTAGCCCCCTCTCCTGGTTGATCTGAGTAACTGCTTTTTAAGTCAATCATTAAAAAGCCTTGGTCTTGTTTTCTCTTTCTGTATTATTGTTCATTCAGCTAAATCGTGTCCAACTCTTTGACCCCCTGAACTGCAGCGCACCAGGCTTAAGATTTATTAATTAAACTCAAACAGAATTATGTCCTTTGAATGAGTCTATGTCTGAATCTTTTTCCTACATCTAAACTTTCTTCCTTCTCCTCCCAGAGAGAACGCTGTTAGCCTTTTACAGTATAATTGCATAATTGTCTGAAGTTGGATCCCTTTCTCTGTTGTTTCACTTCCTCTTTTTTCCTTTCTCTTGTGAAACTTTTGCGATTCATTATCCAAAAAATCATTCTGCTGTTATTCTAGGAATATCTAGTCAATCTTGTCAACCATCTTGTCAACAATATCTAGTCAACCATCAAAAATGGTTTAAAAGAAAAAAATGTTATTAAATTACGAGTTATTATGTCTTACCAAAGGGATGTAGAGTTGGTCTTTATGTAAAATGACTAAGTTAATTCATGCCCAGATTAAGTTTTCTTTTTTTTTTTTTGTCACCAAATTATTCTGTTAAACTCCCAGGTAATAGTCACTGGTATTCTGCTGTTCTGTGTGCAGGCTCGGTCACTAAGTCGTGTCCGACTCTTTTGCCACCCCGTGGACTGTAGCTCGCCAGGCTCTTCTGTCCGTGGGATTTCCCAGACGAGAATACTGCAGAAGGCTGCCATTTTCTTTTCTTTTTTTCCCTGCCATTCTCTTCTCCAGGGGATCTTCCTGACCCAGGGACTGAACCTGTGTCTCCTATAATGGCAGGTGGGTTCTTTACCACCGAGCCACCTGGGAAGCCCTGTTCTTGGGTATCATGTTCTATAAATATCAATTTAGATTGACATGGTTAATATTGTTAATATTTGTCTCAACTGATTTTTGTCTAGTTGTACTGATTTTCTGGGAGAGAGGTTAAAATCTTTACCTCTGTGTTTCTGGATTGTTTTCTTAAAGTTTTGCTTCCTGTGTTTTAAAATTTTGTGATTTGTTCCATAATCATTTAAAAATTTTGTTACTCATGTATTGACCTTTATATTGTTGTAAAAAATTCCCTGTTTTAGCTCTATAAGAATCTTTGAAAAGAAATCTACTTCATCTAATATTAACATATGCTCCAGCCTTCTCACACTTATGAACAAAGTCATATGGATTTGTGGATGCCAAGGGGGAGGGGAGTGGAGAACAGATGAAGTGGGAGGTTGGAATTAGCAGGTAAAAACTATTATGTGTACTTTCAATCTGTCTGTCTCTTGATGTTTCAGGTACATTTCTAGAAGAGAGCATATAGTTACTTTTTAATACTTTCAGTCCTTGCCTTTGTGTACTCAAGATTTAATATATTTATGTGGCTATATTTAGGGCTACTCTTTTACTCTTTATGATCTTTCCTCTTGATTTTCGTTTCTCTGTTTTTCCATTCCTGCTATCTTTTGGACTAATTCAGTTATCTTTAAGATATTTCAATGATTCCACTTCAATTATTTGTTTTCTTGGCTGTACTTCTTCATCATTTAACAAGGAATTTAGTGATTACAAAATTCTTCCTAGCTTTTCACAGTTGTCTTAGAGTGACTGTTGTGTCATTTCATCTAAAGCAAATGGTGTATTTGTACATGTAAAATATATAGTGTATATTGATGTAATACATCAACAGTCATATGTATATTAAGAAAAATATTATATTTTATATTTATCCACATCCTTGCCATTCCTGGTGTCCTCCTGCACTTCCTGGAGATGTTCCCCCCAGCATCATTACTGTTCATCCTGAAAAACTCCTCGAGCATTTCTTATGGTGTGGTTCTGCTGGCAGTGAACTCTGTTTGCCTTTATCTGAACGTCTTTACTTTGTCTTTATTCCCAAAGAAAGCTTTCTTTGAAGGTAGGATTGATTTTTTTTTTCTTGCAGCTGTTTAAAGATATTGCTCCTCTTTTTCCTGCCCTAGATTTCTTTTCTGTGTAGCATTTTTTTTTTCAAATGTCAGCTGTTGTTTAAATCATTGTTTTCCTCTGCAACATCATTTTTTCTTTAGCTGCTTTCATGATTTGACTTTTATCTTTTCATCAGTTTGACTACAATGTATATAGGGCAGTTTTTCCTATTTGGAGTACACTGAGCTCTTTTTAGAAAATATTGAAGTCTAGTTGATTTGTAGTGTGTTAGTTTCCGCTGTGATTCAGTTATACATGTATATATATGTATGCTGTACATTCTTCTCCATGTTCTTTTGTAGTATGGTTTATCACAGGATAATGCACGTACTTCCCTGTGCTGCACAGCAGGACCTTGTTGTCTATCCAGCCTACGTCTAACAGTTTGCATCTGCTAATCCAACCTCCCACGCCATCCCTCCCGCACCCCCTCCCACTTGGCCCCCTCAAGTCTGTTCTCTGTGCTCCTGTTTCATAGATAGGTTCATTTCACCCTGGGTTTCTTGAATCTGTAAAGTTACATCCTTCACCGAATTGGGCAACATTTTGGTCTTTATTTTTTTCAAATTCCTTTGTGCCTCAGTCACGATCCCCCTCCTTCTTGAAACGTAAATACGTGCACAATATACCTTTGTATTACTCCTCTGATTCCAGAGGTTCTCTCCAATTTTTCTGTGATATTTTTTCTCTGCGCTCTTCAGATTTGATCATCTACTAATCCATCTTCAAGACCACTCATCTTTTTCCATTCTGCTCTTTTAATAATATGGCAAACTCACTTCAGTTATTATATTTTTAATTAATAGATTTTGTGGATTTTTTAAAAGAGGAGTTTTATGTTTACCAAAGAAAAAGAGGCAGATAGTAGACTCCCATGAACCCTGTCTCCCTGTCCTTTTCCCTTCTCCTCACCCATTTCCCTCATTATTAACATCTTGGATTAGTGTGGTATACTTGTACCACTGATGAACCAATATTAAACTTTAAACATTAAACACTTTATTATGGTATAAATTCTTTTCATACATTGTTGGATTTGTTTTGCTAGTATTTTGTTGAGAATTTTTGCACTTTGTCCATGAGAGAGATTTGCCTATAGTTTTCTTTCTTCTAATACCTTTACCTGGCTTTGATATTAGGGTAATACTGCCCTCATAGAATATCCCTCTGTTATATTTCCTGGAAAAAATGATATCAATTTTCTATAATTTCTTCCTTAAATGTTTGGTAACTTCACTGATGAAACCCTCTGAGCCTCACTTTTTGTAAGTTTATTACCACTGGTTCAATTTCTTTAATAGACACAGACCTAGTCAGATTACCTATCTTATTCTTGATTGTGTCTTTCAAAGAATGTCCATTTCGTCTAAGTTATTTTCAAGTTCACTGAGATACTTTTCTCTGTCATTTTCATTTATGTTACAGTGATCTAGTAATTTAACTTAGGATATATATGTATAGTTCTTGAATTTTAATTTTGTTCTTTTAGGATAGATCCAATTTATCAGCTGAGATTTCTTATCTCTTCCTTCATAGTGAGTATAAATCCCTTTACATGTTAAGTATAGTTATGATAGCTTTTAAAATTCATTATCTAATTGCGATATCTGGATCATCTCATGGCTGATCTCTATTGATTTCTTTTCTCTTGAGAATGAGTCACATTTTCCCATTTCTTTCATCTGTCTAGTAATTTTGGATTATTTCCTAGATATTGTCATTAATATATTGAAGAAACTGGATTTCATTGTGTTCCTCCAAAGAGTATTGATTTTCTTTAAAAAAAAAAAAAAAAGTATTTTTATTAGGCACTTAATTTAGCTGGATTCAAACTGAAAATTCTTTCCTGTGAGTAACAGCTCAAATTTCAATTCAGCTCTCTCTGTATTGACTTGGTAGCTTTAAGTCTCCTCTGCCTTTTAGAGTTGAGTTTGGGATTCTCCTTCTCTGGCTCGCTTTTTTCCAGGCTGTCCTACACATGTCATTTTCCAGCAGCAGTTATACAAGCCTTGAACTCTTTTATAGCCATGAAATTAAAAGACGCTTACTCCTTGGAAGGAAAGTTATGAGCAACCTAGATAGCATATTCAAAAGCAGAGACATTACTTTACCAACAAAGGTTCGCCTAGTCAAGGCTATGGTCTTTCCTGTGGTCATGTATGGATGTGAGAGCTGGACTGTGAGGAAGGCTGAACGCCGAAGAATTGATGCTTTTGAACTGTGGTGTTGGAGAAGACTCTTGAGAGTCCCTTGGACTGCAAGAAGATCCAACCAGTCCATTCTGAAGGAGATCAATCCTGGAATTTCTTTGGAAGGAATGATGCTAAAGCTGAAACTCCAGTATTTTGGCCACCTCATGCGAAGAGTTGACTCATTGGAGAAGACTCTGATGCTGGGAGGGATTGAGGGCAGGAGGAGAAGGGGACGACAGAGGATGAGATGGCTGGATGGCATCACTGACTCGATGAATGCGAGTCTGAGTGACCTCCGGGAGCTGGTGATGGACAGGGAGGCCTGGCATGCTGCGGTTCATGGGGTCGCAAAGAGTCGGACACGACTGAGCGACTGATCTGATCTGAACTCTTTTATAGTTTTCCAAATGGTAATATCCAAGATACAATCTAAAATTTTAGCTGCCCTAGATTTGACTTGCTCTCAGGGTGAAAGCCGTAAAAAGTAGAAAGCTGATCCTGTCATTTCCTTCTCAGTATTGACCTAGTCCCAGGATAGGATAAGTAGGATGTACCTACTTTTGTTCACTCGCCATTGCTTTTGTATAGTTAAACATTTTTTTAATTGAAAATATTTGGTATAGAATTAATACTTGCTATCCATTGGAGTTTTGGTACAGTAAGAAATTCCTTTGAGCTTCAGCATATTTAAACTCTCCTCTCATCATGTCCTTCATATGTGGTTACTCGTTTACATGTTTGTCTATCCCAGTAAGCGGGGTATCCCTCAAGTGTTTTCCAGCTACATCATGATGGCTTGTGAGATGTTTCCCAGATAACTTGTTCTGGCAATTGCTCAGTCTCCAAACTCAGAAATTTTTTTTTTTTTTAAATCCCAAGAGTGTTGGTGTTATTACTATAATAGCCCTATTCTCACCAGAACAGCAATGTTCTTTAAGTGGAACACAAAAATTAGAGTTGGAGCTAGTATGCTTAGAATTCATTTCAGTCACAGCCTATCTGAACCACACACTATAGACAGCTTCATCCCCCATGTATTCCTAACCCAAATTCCTAGCTCTTGCTTGCGTCTTCTGTAACAAACAGCTGGAGGAAAGAAACTCAGTGTTCCCCGCTGCTCGAGGCTGAGACACAGCTCTGGACAGTGGGACACAAACAGAAGTCCACTGTCTTTTCTAGACACAGGAGCAAATACCTTGAATGGCAAAGAAGAGAAGTGATCAAGGAGAGTGAAAAAGCTGAGAGCAGTGGGTTTTAGGTCCTTGTGCTCTCAGTTATTAAAATGAGAACAAAGACAGAATAAGCTGGGGAAATAAGAGTTGGTGATTGCAGAGTGGAGCATTTGAGCTTGAGAGGATAGAGGGGTTTCAGGTGACTGGCAGTGAGGTGTTAGCGTGGAGGCAGGGGTGGAGACACGGTGGAAGACAAGACCCCTGGAAGCAGAGGGTGGAGGAACTGAGGGTTTGGGAAGTGGGTGTGTTAATCTTCAAATAGTGTGGCTGGAGGAGTGAAACTGGCTCTGGAAATAAAACCTTCAAGGAATAAGGAAGAATGAACAGATTGGTAGGTGGCTCTATGGAGAAGGCATGGTGGGTAGTTTGACATGAAAATTAATGCTAGAGGGGTGGGAACTGGAATTCCAGAAGACAGTTTGGAAGGAGAAGTGAATAAGACGCCCAGCCCATGTCCAAGCCTAGTGGGATAAGGACTGTGAGAGAGAACACAGGAGACCACTTGAAAGAGAGAAAGAGAGTCATTGGGGGGGGGGAACAACTTCACTGAAATTTCAGAATATTTATAAGAACGCCTCATTTATAGGCAGAAATATTTAGTATAAATAAGATTACATATTATTAATATACATTAATATGTGACTTCCCTGGTGGCTCAGATGGTAAAGCGTCTGTCTACAATGTGGGAGACCTAGGTTCGATCCCTGGGTCAGGAAGATCCGCTGGAGAAGGAAATGGCAATCCACTCCAGTACCCTTGCCTGGAAAATCCCATGGACACAGGAGCCTGGTAGGCCCCAGTCCATGGGGTCACAAACAGTTGGACACGACTGAGCGACTTCACTTACTTACTTATATATTAATATGGGCTTCCTGGGTAACTCAGCTGGTAAAGAATCTGCCTGCAATGCAGGAGACCCTGGTTTGATTCCTGGGTCAGGAAGTTCCCTTGGAGAAGGGATAGGTTACCCACTCCAGTATTCATGGGCTTCCCTGGTGGCTCTGATGGTAACGAATCCACCTGCAATGCGGGAGACCTGGGTTCAATCCCTGGGTCAGGAGGATCCCCTGGAGGAGGGCATGGCAACCCACTCCAGTGTTCTTGCCTGGAGAATCTCATGAACAGAGAGGAGCCTGGAGGGCTATAGTCCACGGGGTTGCAAAGAGTTGGACACAGCTGAGCAACAGCACAGCACACACGCACAGCACATACATTAATATACATATTATTAGTATACATTAACATACATGTATTCATATCTATAAATACATATATCATAATTAGTAAATTGTCCAAGTCTTAAAGCAACCACATCAACTACAGAGCTCTGCTATAAACTTTCTGACCCTAAATGTCTATACTCACTAGCTCTTTCTATATTATATAATTCCTGGCATATTTTTGATATAAAGAAAAATATAAGAATGAAACAAATATCCCTTTATAAGCCATCCAGCTTTTGTTGCTGTTCAGTCACTAAATTGTGTCCAACTCTTTGCAACCCCGTGGACTGCAGCATGCTAGGCTCCCCTGTCCTTCGCTGTCTCCAGAGTTTGGTGATTCAGGAGTATTGGGTCAGTGATGCTCTCTAACCATCTCCTCCTCTGCCACCCTCTTCTCCTTTTGCCTTCAGTCTTTCCCAGCATCAGGGTCTTTTCCAGCTTTTGTAAATCCACCCAGTTTCTACCATGTATTATAGTCTCTCTATTCCTATGGTCTACCTACCCAAAGGAATATAATGCAGTCATTAAAGATGAATTTCATGAAGAATATGGAACACTGAAAAGCATTTACTGTGGTAATTCCAAGGAGGTAAATAGCCCACTTTAAATATCTGAAGACGGACTTTCCTGGTGGTCCAGTGGTTAAGAATCTGCCTTGCCACACAAGCAGGTGTGGCAGTGGCACACACACACACACAAGCAGGTGTGGCAGGTTTTTTTGCAGTGACATTGTTTAGGAACTCTAAAGGTACTTGCTGCGTTTTGGAAAGTGAAAGTCGCTCAGTCGTGTCTGACTCTTTGTGACCCTATGGACTATACAGTCCATGGAATTCTCCAGGACAGAATACTGGAATGGGTAGCCTTTCCTTTCTCCAGAGGATCTTCCCAACCCAGGGGTCGAACCCAGGTCTCCCACATTGCAGGAGGATTCTTTACCAGCTGAGCCACAAGGGAAGCCTAAGAATACTGGAGTGGGTAGCCTATCCCTTCTCCAGCAGTGCTGCATTTTGGAGGACTGAACAAATGAGTAAACAGACTGATGACTGGGAGCCAATTTCTGACTATTGGAGAAAAAAGTCAATATGGAATAGGGAAAGACTGGAAAGACTTACATGAAATGAAAGGTGTCAGCATTTATACACATATACACAGACTGCTACCCCAGTAACAATGAGAACCATGAGTGGTTTCCCCACTCCAAGGACTCAGGGCTCTGTAGAGTCTGTGGCTCCAGCACACAGTAAGATAAACCCAGGATCCTTCTGTGCCAGAAAACAAGGATTCATACTGAGGGAGAGACTTGGGGGAGAGGGGAAAGATCTTAAAACGGCAGAGCGCCAACTGCTAAATATAAAAGGGATGCTATGCTATGCTAAGTCACTTCAGTCGTGTCCGACTATGTGTGACCCCATAGATGGTAGCCCACCAGGCTCCCCCATCCCTGGGATTCTCCAGGCAAGAACACTGGAGTGGGTTGCCATTTCCTTCTCCAGTGCATGAAAGTGAAAAGTGAAAGTGAGGGACTAAGAAAGTCATCCTTTTGCCATCATCACAGTGATAATTGATTCCAAGAATATTCATGAATGCAAAGACTAGCAGGTGAAGGTTATGATGAGGTAGTTGTTACACAGTCCCAAAGAGGTCCCCACAGATAGTCATTAATTTCAAAGGCAAATAGCAATTTCACAGCTGGAGAAATCTAGTAGTTACAGTGTATCCAAGTGACGGAAGTCACCATCATTAATGTAACAGATACATGGTGTTTCCTGTTCTACCAGCTGGGAACTATGCATCATTCATAATACTCACCCGGCAAATGCTTAACCTGAATCTAATTATGAGGAGTCAAAGCCCCAGTTAGTAACATCCTACAAAATAACAAGCCTGTGCTCTTCAAAAAGACGAGTTTCATGGAAGGTAAAGAAAGGCCGTGGAACAGATTCAGATTTAAAGCCGAAAGAACATGACAATCAAATGCAGGTTATGACACATCTTAAGATTACATCCAGAAATAGGGGGAAATGTTATACATACGTGTGTGTGTGTGTATGTATATAGGGGTAACTGTGGAATTTGAATGAACTGTTTATTACAAAGTGTTGTAGCAATGTATGATAGTCTTATGTTTGGTAATCCTTTGACATTCCTCACCTCAGGTGGGGTCCATATCCCCTCCCCGTGATCCTGGCAGGCTTTGTGACTATTTCTACAGACTGACTGACGTTGTTACTTCCACGGTCAGATCAGCAAAGGCCATAGTGCTTCTGCTGGTTTTTCTCAGCAGACTCAGCCCCTTGTCCTGTCCAGTTACTGTGATGTGGTCATGCTGGAGGCCATGCAGATTTGTAAAGACAGGCCAAGGCTCCCTGGGTTCTCAGTTCAGCTATCAGATAAATAGGTTTGCTAGTAATCACATTACTCAAAAAGTATACATGAGAGTTCTATTTTTCTTCTGAGTGTTTAGAATGAACTAAAATGCTCTGCTGCTGCTGCTAAGTTGCTTCAGTCGTGTCCGACTCTGTGCGACCCCACAGACAGCAGCCCACCAGGCTTCCCATCCCTGGGATTCTCCAGGCAAGAACACTGGAGTGGGTTGCCATTTCCTTTTCCATTGCACGAAAGTGAAAAGTCAAAGTGAAGTCGCTCAGTCGTGTCCAACTCTAGCGAACCCATGGACTGCAGCCCACCAGGCTCCTCTGTCCATGGGATTTTCTAGGCAAAAATACTAGAGTGGGGTGCCATATATATGATCTAGTTACCTTTAAAAGGAGGGCATTATGTGAAACATTTCATACAGAATTCTTTGTCTCTGCCCACTTTGCTCAGGATATTCTGCATACCTACTACGGTCAGTAACTGAATCTACCTTTTCCGTTTGATGCTGTGTCATATTCCGCCGAATGGATAAGCCGCAGATTGTTTTGTCAGATCCAGCTGATGAATGCAGCGCGTGCTGCTACCGATGATGCGAATGGTGAACACCCTTCTATGTACATCCATGACACAGGTTTACACGCTGTGAGATAAAGCGCTTAAGATTCAGCTGTAAGGGATTTCCACTCAGTAATTTTGCTGTCCCAGTCTTACCGCTTTGGTAAAATGGGTAATGGTCACTGTAAAATAGTTTTTCAAAAAGGTAAAGAAAATCCATCCCAACCTCTGCTGGAGTAAACCAGGTAGCAATTAATCAGGACCTCTCCACCTGCCATCTCCGTGCCCATGACCACACGGTTGGGTACACCTCCGTGCCCATGATCGCATCATTAGGTATATACATCCTTTAATGACCTGGACTACACCAGAAGACTCTCACCTTGTTTTCTCGTGAACAGCTCTTTTCCTGTCATCACAACCTGTAACATATTTTCCATGACTGTGTATTATTAGAATATAAGTATTTTGTCCCCCCCAACCCCTTTTTAAATCAGTATAAGCATCTTTATGTACAATTTTCCTTGTGTGCTCAGTCGCATCCAACTCCGTGACCCCATCTCCTCTGTCCCTGGGATTTCCCAGGCAAGAATACTAGAGTGGTTGCCATTTTCTTCTCCAGGGGATCTTCCTGACTCAGGGATTAAACCTGCATCTCCTGTGTCGGCAAGTGGATTCTTGACTACTGGGCCTCCAGGGAAGGCCCTTGAATAGGTGAGACAATCTTCCTTTGTGTAAGCAAAACCCCTACTGCTAGGACTTGCCAGGTCAGAGTATTTTGATATATATTAACCAGTGAATGTTCACTAAGATGTTCAATCCTTGAACACAGAATGCTGTGTACATGAAATCTCAAAATCCCAAAGCGTTCTTGTCTATCCCACCCTATTTTTAGGGAAGGAACAACTGGGTGGAATGTGACAATATCCTTGGTTTCTGCCAAACCCACTGCCTGAAGAAGTGTGGATGAAGGATCATGCATAGAAAAGACACTGTGACCAGGACCTGAATGGAAACAGTACAAAGAAATCATTAACAATTCAAGTTTACTAAGAAACTTTTTGTCACTAGTAACTACTTTTAACATTTTCAGTTACAGTAACACCCTACCATAACAAGTTAGGGTACAAAATTTCCAATCATATAAATTGTAATGTTATTTTTGTAATGTATTTTGTAATGTTAGACTAATAAAAAGTCTTTTTCGGTGTATAAAATACAAGCTAATGAGACTCAATATTACACTGCACACAATGGGTAATTCCATACATATGACTGAAGCTGCATGGAGGCTGGTGGCCATTCACAAGCCTTGTCCAAATCTGTACTGTTGTGGGTGGCAGTATTAATGTGATTCTGTCAATGACTATTTCCTGAAATTAATTTTATTAAGGCAACTTGCAGGATTCCTCTTGAGTATGTTGTTACAAATTTAGGGGCAGGAGCGGATTAGAATTTTCAAATATTTGTCCTGATTAGAGGGTTTTTCTCCACTTGGTTCAGTAACTGCCGGGGACCTATCAGAAGCCACACACAGTTCTACATGGCAGAGACGGAGTGGCGACGAACAGCCCGCCCTGTGTGCAGGGCACCCTGCAGTTGGCACTGACTGACTGCACTATACTTGTTAGTTCAAGCCCTGCCCATAAAACCTTCATGTATAAGCCTTCTCTCCTGGGAAAAGGGCAGTGATTCTTCTCGTGTCACATCTTGAGAGGGCATTCAGGGCTCTGGTGTAACCACTGACCATATTTATAGAATACATTCTCTACAAAGAGGTCACCTCCCAGCTGAAACTTGCAGACATTGCCTTTTCTACAACTTCTTTCCCATGAAGATGCCTCGGAGCTTCCGAGGCCCACAGGAACCTCGCATGACCCCTGGGACAGGACTTTTCCAACAGAGATGAAGAGGTGGGTTCTCACTGAGGCCGGTTCCACACCCCCCACCCCTATAGATTCCCTCCTGCATGGACCCTCTGGTGGTAAACAAGATGTGACCTCTGGCTAAAGCCCTTACAACATATGTCACATATGTAGGGCCTCTCCCCTGTGTGGACCCTCTGGTGGGTGTGGAAGTGCGAGGCCTGGCTGAAGCCCTTGCCACACTGCTGGCACGTGTAGGGTTTCTCTCCCGTGTGCACCCGCTGGTGGGCACTGAGCCCTGCGCTCCAGCTGAACTCCTTCCCGCACTCCTCGCACTTGAAGGGCTTCTCGCCCGTGTGGATTATCTGATGGACTTGAAGATTCGACCTCTGGCTGAAGGCCTTGCCGCAGGTACCGCACTTAAAGGGCTTCTCCCCGGTGTGGACTCTCTGATGCGCCTGCAGGTGCGAGGCCTGGCTGAACCGCTTCTGACACGCGGCGCACTTGAACGGCTTCTCCCCAGTGTGGACGCTCTGGTGGGCCTGGAGGTTGGAGGCCTGGCTGAAGCCCTTGCCGCACTCCTCACACTTGTAGGGCTTCTCGCCCGTGTGCACGCGCTGGTGGTTGTGGAGGTTCAGGCTCCAGTTGAAGCGCTTGCCGCACACCTCACACTTGTAGGGCTTCTCCCCCGTGTGCACGCGCTGGTGGGCCTGGAAGTAGGAGCTCTGGCTGAAGCCCTTCCCGCACTCGCTACAGCGGAAGGGCTTCTCGCCCGTGTGTACCCGCTGGTGGCTCTGGAAGCTGGAGGCGGAGCTGAAGCCCTTGCCGCACTCCTGGCACTTGTAGGGCTTCTCGCCCGTGTGCACACGCCGGTGACTGTGTAGGTTGAAGCTCAGGCTGAAGCGCTTGCCGCACTCCTCGCACTTGTAGGGCTTCTCCTCCGTGTGCACCCGCTGGTGTGTATGAAGGTTGGAGCTGCAGCTGAAGCGCTTCCCGCAGTCCGCGCACCTGTAGGGCTTCTCGCCAGTGTGGATCCTCTCGTGCGCCTGCAGGTGGGACCTCTGCGTGAAGCCCTTGCCGCACGCCTCGCACTTGTAGGGCTTCTCGCCGGTGTGGACCCTGCAGTGGATGTTGAGGTCGGTGCTCCGGCTGAAGCCCTTGCCGCAGCTCTCGCAGCGGTAGGGCTTCTCCCCCGTGTGAATGGGCAGGTGGGCGTACAAGTGCGAGGTCTGGTTGAAGCTCTTCCCGCACTCGTGGCAGGAGTAGGGCTTCTCCCCCGTGTGGACTCGCTGGTGGGTCTGCAGGTTGGAGCTCTGGCTGAAGCCCTTCCCGCACTCACGGCACCAGTAGCGCTTCGTCCCTGGGAGGGCACCCGGAGGAGTTGGGTGTGCTGAGCCGTGACCTGGGTCCTTCTTGGGCGTCCTGTGGGTCGGGGACTTCCCCGCCCAAGTGTAGCCGCTGATGAAGCTCCAGGCTGGTGCAGCCACCGAGTCCTCTCTCACCCTCATTGCACGGGTAGGCTTTTGGTCCAGCCTCAACGACGCTTCGCTGGGCTAGTGGTGATGCCTTGAGGAGGTCCTTACCACACTCTCTCGTGCCCTGAGCCTTCTCTCTTTGGAGCACCATGTGGTCATCGTGGTGGGGGGAGATACGCGGGAAAAAGTCAACACACGGAGCAAACATACAGATCTTGTTCTTCATGGAAGTCAGCTGACAGCCTCTCTGGTAATTCTGTGTCTCGCTCAGACAGAGTTTACCCCGGGAATTCGGAGCTCTCCCAGCTGGAAATTCTTGATTTTCAGTAATATCAGAATGATCCTCTATAAGAGTGAGGAAACAGCTGCCTTCCATGGAAGCCTGAGCAGACACTCCTGCAGGGGAATTATGTTGTTTGGGGGATTGAGAACTCTTCTCTTGAGTATTTATCACAGAGTCTTGGCTTTTGGTTGATTTGCTCACAATATGTCTCCTGATTTGCCAGCATGACAGCTCTCCCCATGAAAGGCACCTCATTCCTGTGTCCTGAACAGTTCCCATCTCATGATTCCCGCCTCCTGAAAGGGAAAGAATAAGGAATTAAGGAAGGAGAGCATGGCATCACCAAGATGGTGGGCCAGGCAGTGCCAAGCCCTTGTTCCCGCCATGGAAAAATTCAGTAAGCGACTAGAGGACTAGGGGAAAATGCTTTCATCAGAGTTCCGAAAAACAAAGGTCTACAGAAACCAAGAGAACATCAATGAAGAAAAAGCCAAATTTAAAAAAGTATGGCAGGGGAGTAGAAAAAAATTAATTAAAAAAAAAAAAAGTGCTATTTAGGATCAGTTTAGAGTGAGGTGTGCCCAATCCTTGGTGGATGCAGACAAGGAAGAGACGGAGAGTCTGGACTGAAAAACAGCCAATAGAAGCCAAGACAGACATGGAAGTGTGACACCAATACACGTGATTTACCCAAAAGAATAAGAAGAGGACAAAGATGAATAAAATAGAGGAGAACCCCGCCCCCAACAGAAGTGATTGTTAATATACCTATTTCAGTAACCATATTGTGTGGACGCGGAGTCCCCTAAAATCTCTACCCACATTCAGGCAGAAGCAAGCAAGAGGCATACAGATTGGGAAGGAAAGCAAAGGAATATATTTGCAAAGGTTATGAATCTACATAAAGAAGTCTTTCAGATCAGATCAGATCAGTCGCTCAGTCGTGTCCGACTCTTTGCGACTCCATGAACTGCAGCATGCCAGGCCTCCCTATCCATCACCAGCTCTCGGAGGTCACTCAGACTCACATCCATTGAGTCAGTGATGCCATCCAGCCATCTCATCCTCTGTCGTCCCCTTCTCCTCCTGCCCCCAATCCCTCCCAGCATCAGAGTCTTCTCCAATGAGTCAACTCTTTGCATGAGGTGGCCAAAATACTGGAGTTTCAGCTTGAGCATCATTCCTTCCAAAGAAATCCCAGGGCTGATCTCCTTCAGAATGGACTGGTTGGATCTCCTTGCAGTCCAAGGGACTCTCAAGAGTCTTCTCCAACACCACAGTTCAAAAGCATCAGTTCTTCTGTGCTCAGCCTTCTTCACAGTCCAACTCTCACATCCATACATGACCACAGGAAAGACCATAGCCTTGACTAGGCGAACCTTTGTTGGCAAAGTGATGTCTCTGCTTTTGAATATGCTATCTAGGTTGGTCATAACTTTCCTTCCAAGGAGTAAGCGTCTTTTAATTTCATGGCTGCAGTCACCATCTGCAGTGATTTTGGAGCCCAGATGCATTTAGAATAGGTGAATAGAGGAACGTCACAGGCTACAAGATGGCATGAAAATCTGGGGCACTTTCTGCCCCCTTCTGAGGTCTGTGTCAGAAGTTTTCTCTATCTGTTTTCACTTTAATAAAACTTTCGCTGCACAAGAAAAAAAAATTATACAAAAATATATTCAGATATAATAGAAGTAATTGGAAAGTGGAATTAACTCCATTTATATACCATCAGAAAAACCACTTCTGAAAAAGTGGACATCCAATTCCTATACACTATATGCTATGAAGGTGAGTGGGGATTTATAACAGATGTTTCATTGTCTTCCATGGTTCCTGGCTCATGGCTCCTAAGAGGAAAGAGCAATGGGAGTGTCTTTTGTTCTAATATTTGGTTTTTTACTTTGTTCTAATATTTTGGTCTCTGTTCCTGAAATGGCTTCAGAGCCCTAAGGGTGAAATGGGTGTCTTATTATTCATAACAAGCCTGGGATGCTTCATGAGTTGATGAATAAGTCCATTTAGATCTTCATATTTACTCTTGAATTCTGTCTCGTATCAGATCAGTAGCAGCAACAAGATCCCCAAGCAGAACTTCTGAGGGTGTTGTGGGTCAAGAAGAAACACAGGCACGGCGTCGGGAGAACCATTCTGAGTTCACTATCTTTCTCGCCGTTTCTGGGGACTGGTGGTACCTGTTGAAAGTGTTCCTAAAATTGTGTTGTATGTCCTGGCATGAAATGTTATAAACATTGTCATCAAAACTGAGGCTCAGGCGGAAGGACTGAACCTGAGTTTCAGGGAAGCACCCTCGTTGACTTTTACACGAAGGCAGCAGCAGCATCTGTATAGTGTGGTGTGTGTGGATGAAGTCCACTCTGCTTTTGTAGAGCGTGACCCCTCAATGCCAGATTTCTGCCACCCTGACATCCTTGTCACCTGGCAACAGCCAGCTCCTGAATCAGACTGAGATGCGCGAACAATGGCTGTAAATTCAAGGGTTAGGCAGGGCTCCAGGAAAAACCCCAGCTGGCTGCTTGATCTCTCCAGCTCCCTGGAAAACCCCATTGTTGGTGTCTGCATTCCTTCACTCACCACAGTGCGTTTAAGAAAAACTTGTAAGTCAAAACTCTCTGTACAGCCTGGTGACTACGGTTAATAATACTGTACTGCATATTTGAAAGTCGCTGAGAGGAGACCTTAAGACAGGAGACCTTAAAAGTTTTCATCACACACACAAAAAATTCTAGTATATGTGGTGATGGATGTTAACTAGACTCAATCATTTTGTCATGTATACAAATGTTGATTCATTATGTTGTGCATCTGAAATTAATGTTAATTACCTCAATTTAAAAAAATTTAAAAGAAAAAGTAAACCATCTTTGTCCCTAGAAGCCTCAGACCTACTCTTTCTGGATCCTCTGACTACTTGGCAGCAGCAGGGATTCATTCAGGGGCCCCTCACTGTGGGTCACAAGGCGGGACGTCTTCCAGGTGGTAAAGCCTTTCCTGGCCACAAGACCAGAGCCCTCACGGCAGCAAAGAAACTGTTAGAGACTGAGTTTCCTCTTTGGGGTGCACCTTCCAGTGTCTAATGATCGAGGCACCCACATCAACCGGGCGAATCACATGGAAACCCTACGAACTTCTTGGAAGGATTGCTGCCCTGTTGACCTCAATCATCAGGCAAGGTTGAAAGAATTAATGGGAAAAACAAATTCAAGGAGAATTAAGTGTTAATTATGGGACAACAGAGGCTGGGGAGGATGCTCTGATGTTTTTTGTTTTTCCAGATTTAGAGACACCTTTTAGGTTACCTATGACTTACAGCAATCTGGTAAAATATACTTTTGTTAGCAAAGATGAGATATCTACTTAAAAAAAAAAAAAAAAATTTACTTATTTCTTTGGTTGCACCAGGTCATCTTTGCAGCATGTGAGCTCTTACTTGCAGCATGTGGGATCTAGTTCCCTGATCAGGGATTGAACTCAGGACCCCTGCATGGACAGCAGAGTCATCTGCTGTCAACAGCCACTGGACATCTAGCCCTGAGACATCTATTTTTTATCCTTAACTGATCCTTCCAGAATTCAGGAAGTCTCAGTGACTATCCTTATTTTCCAGACAGTATATCTGTTCACGTAAATTCAGTAAGAATCTGTTCTCCTTGTGACAGGACACAAACTGAAACACCATTGTTTACCCAGGCTTGACTGGAATATTGTATTTGAGAGACGGGTGTAGACTTGGACGTGCCCACACAGCTTCAAGGAACTGCTTGGAGCAACTGAGCTGGTACCTGGCCTCCAGGAAAGCAATCTTAGAAAAGATTTAATGTGATCAGTCACCTTTCCTGCTGTGCTTATATAAACAATCAGGCCAAGTTTAACACAAACAAATGAGCTTTACTGCAATCATCTTTGGTTAAAGAAAAAAGGGTGGGGGGAAAATGGTTTTACCTTTGTGGCTATTAGATTCTACTCCTGCTAACTGTCTTGGAGCTTTTTTCACATATCTGTAAACTGGCCTGGATCCTTAATTTTTCTAGTTTCCTCAAATATCTAACTCTGACTCAAATTAACACTTCCAATTTTCTCCCACCTTCTGATTTGGAATCAGGAAGAAGAAAAGCAGCCCTCAAGCCCCTTCAGAAAGGGCCTCATCAAGTGCACTTGTCCACTGACGCTTCGGGGAAACTAGAAGGTACGCTGGGGACCTCCCGACCACAGTGACACAGGCGAGAGGCAGCTGACACCAGAGCAGACAACTGCCTCAGCCCACGGTGCCGGATCCAGGCTTCAACTAAGCGTGAATCCTGCTCTCTACTCCGGCACTGACCTGGGGAGACTATACCCTCACTTGCATCCCCCAGGCCACACAGCCAAGGGGGTAATGCCTGGAATTCAGAATAGATTTTCTCCTAGCCTTAAATAAAAGTTAACAGACCCCTGGTTTGAATGATAACAGATAACAGTTCTTACAAATGAATCCACTAACAGGGCCATCTTCACAGTAGTTTGTGCCCTGACAAGGCTCCTCTTCCTCTGGGGTGATTATGCTTCTCCTCAGGCCTGTGGATGCCTCAATGGTGGCACACAGCTGGGTAATGCCAGTCAGTTACATAACCATGCCCCCTACCTGCTCTAGAAAGGGCCTACCGGGACGCTTTTCCTGATTCAGGATTCCTTTGGCAGGGCCCTACTTCCTTGATTAAGAGTAGATATAAGTGAGGCTGTGATCAGAAACCTTAATTCTTGAAGAGACTGCAAATTCTGTTGCTATGACACTAGCTGCCTAGAGAAATATGTGGACCTTCTGGTCAACGCTGCTGCTGATAGGATTGTTGTTTAGTTGCTTAATCGTGTCCGACTCTTTGCGACCCCATGGACTGTGGCCCGCTAGGCTCCTCTGTCCATGGGACTTCCCAGGCAAGAATACTGGAGTGGGTTGCCATTTCCTCTTCTAGGGGATCTTCCCAACCAAGAATTGAACCCGCATCTCCTGCTTAGCAGGCAGATTCTTTACCACTGAGCCACCTGAGAAGCCTGCCTAACAAGATGGCCCTTGATTATCTTCCAGCTGAGTGAGGTGGTGTCTGTGCTGCGGCCAGCACCACTTGCTGCTCCTTCATTAACACTTTCGGAGAAGCTGAAATGCAGGTACAGAAGATCACTAAGGAGGCCACCTGGCTTAAGATGACTCCATGCTGTAAACAGAAAATCCTAAAGTTGCTACCAGAAACTACTAGAGTTCGTCAATGAATTCGGCAAAGCTGCAGGAGACAAAATTAATACAACAAATCTCTTGCATTCCTACTACACTAACAATAAAGATCGGAGAAATTAAGGGGAAAATCCCATTTACCACTGCATCAAAAAGAATAAAATACCTAGGAATAAAAAACTTGAGGAGGAAAAAGATCTGTACTCTGAAAACTGTAAGACACTGATGAAAGAAATCAAGCAGAAGACATGATGATGGAAATTCTCTGGTGGGGTTTAAAAAAAAAAAATGAGTTCAGTTTTAACACCCATCTTTATCATGTATACCGTCAGGTTGGTGCTTTTGTATATGATTATCTTGATCACATTCACACTTTTGGAATTAACTAATTTTCTGTATTATTCGTTTGAGATTCTTCCACTTCTGCAGTAGATGCTGCACTTGCCAGAGATGGCAAACAGGCAGCTTAGGGTCCATGGGAGTGCTAACAGGTTTTACGTCAGTGCCTCTACTAAGAGCAAACAGGCTTTAAGCCTTGACTCACCCACTGACAAGCTATGTGACATTTTCTAAGGCATAAGTTTCACCCCATAAAAAACATAACCACCCAGGTAGTCGGGACTATTCCATGAATTGAATGCATAAGGTGCTTTTTTTGTCCTTGTAGCACTGCGAGGTTCGTAGGATCTTAGTTCCCGGACCAGGGAGTGAACCCGGGCCCTTGGCAGTGAGAGCACGCAGGCCTAACCACTGGTCCACAGGGAATTCACAAGGTGCTGCTTATAATACTAAAGACAAAGTAAGAGTAATACCGAATTATGCGACTAAACTTAGAATGGCAGAAAGTTCATTTCTATAATTTCTTCTCTGTTCCTACACAGAGCCTCCTTGTCAACCCAGCTGCAAAATCTGTGACTTCTATAAATGTCACATTTGAAATGTAGAAAACGTCACTGAGGCCATGTGATTAAGTACCGGAGAGGGGCAGAGAGGGTGAGATGGCTGCCTGCCGGGCTGGGAATATGGGCTCTACACAGAAAAAACTGCGAAAACCAGTAAGTGAATTCAGCAAAGCAGCAGGGTAGAATGTTAACATACCAAGGTTAGGTTGCATTTCTAGCCACTGTAGAAAACAGTATGGCGGTTTCTCAGAAAACTGAAAATGGAATTACCATATGCGCCAGCAATCCCACTCCTGGGCATATATTCAGCCAAAACAAAAATTCAAAAAGATACACGCACCCCTATATTCACAGCAGCACTATTCACTATAGTTCAGACATGGAAGCAACCTAAACAGCCATCGACAGATGAACGGATGAAGGAGATGTGGTGTGTACGCATGGAATACTACTCAGCCATAAAAAGAATGAAGTAATGCCACCTGCAGCAACATGGATGCAACTAGAGATGATCATACTAAGTGAGAGAAAGACAAATACCACACGACATCATTTATATGAAATCTGAAATCCGACACAAATGCACTTGTTTATGAAACACAAACATGGACAGAGAGAACAGGCTGGCGGCTGTGAAGGGACATGGGGGACGGAGGGGTGAACCGGGAGTCTGGGGTTAGGAGATAAAGCTTTTATATACAGAATGGATAAACAAGGTCCTACTATATAGCACAGGGAATTGTATTTAATATCCTGTGATAAACCATAATGGAAAAGAATTATGTAAAAACGAATGTGTATATGTATATCTCAATCACTTTGTTTACAACAGAAAATACAACATTGTGACTCAACTATACTGCAATTAAAACCCAAATTAGTTGCATTTCTGTCCTCAATGAACAATTTGAAAACAAAGAAAAAAATTCCATTTATAATAGCGTCAAAAAGAATAAAATACTTGGGAATCAACCAGGGAGGTGAAAGGCTTGTACACTGAAAGCTACAAAACGCTGGTCCACAGATGGGGAGATTTCATACTGCTTCGCCAGTGCTACCCAGAGGGATCTACAGATTCAACGCTATCCTTGTCAAAATCCCAACACAGAAATAGGAAAACTCATCCGAAAACTCATCCAGAATCTAGGACTCCGCTGGTGGTCCCGTGGTTAGGAGCCTCTGCTTCCACCGCAGGGAGCTCGGGTTCCACCCCCTGGTCAGGAAACTGAGACCCCACATGCTGCACAGCGCAGCCAAAGGAAAAAAACATGAATTAAGAGTAAAAGAAGCGGCCAGGGAAGGCCGTGGGTGAGACACCTTCTGAGCAGAGGATGAGGGGTCAGAGGTCTGCAGGCTAGCAGCCTTCTGGCCAGAGGAAAAAGAAAAACGGTCCTCGTGTAGAAACATAAACCTCGGATGTGAGAACAGAGGACATGGGAGGGGATGTGACAGGAGGGAAGTGCAGGACGGCGCGGCTGGGCGAGCAGGCCCTTAAACATGCGGCCTTTATTCCAGGTGGAGTGGGCACTGGGGGCGGCGTGGGAGGACCGGAGCGCCGGACTGTGAGGTGACTGAGCTCTTCAAAGGGCTGCTCTGGCTGCTGTGTGGAGAAGACACAGATGCTCCAGACAGATGCCGGGGAATGGCCGGGCCGCGCAGTTCTCACCTGAACACCCTCCTCTCTGGGGCTGGATCTCTGTCATCCAGAACTCCTCTCTCTCCAACTCGGATATCATGTCTGGCTTGGAGGACTGGTGCCCTGAGAAAAAAAGCGGGGAGAAAAGTACTGAACAATTCTGGTTCCAATCCCATGATGAACATTTTTCATCAGACTCACTGTGAAAAATACATACAGTCTCCTTAGTGATTACCCCACATAAACTACTGAAATAAAAGCTAGAATGACCTGGGTCTCATTGTGGTCGTCACATCCTTTGTAGACTCCTACACTCCTTACTGCAAGCACTGCAGTTACTGCTACAACGTGCACCATTCTGGCCGAGGGGCTCTGATGTTGCTACTTTATTCTACACTATTGTAAGAATGCTAAAGCAATTTACTAATTTCATGATGCACCAATGGATCAGGACCCACAAGTTTACAAAAGATATAATAGGAAAGGGTTTTGTGTGGTGTGTTTTTTTTTTTCTTTTGGCTGCAAGGCATGTAGGCTCTTAGCTCCCCAACCAGGGATCGAACCCGAACCCCCTGCATTGGAAGAATTCTTAACCACTGGACCACTTGGGGAAGTTTCACGGTGAGGGTTAAATTTGGGATTTACAAAAAGCAAGCTATAATATGAAATAAGGAGCCAGGTGTAGTCAAGCTCACCTGTTCACACAATTCATTTACAAAAGACTAATGTTTACCTTGGAACAAAGACTAGGAACATTTTGTCTCTGTGTTTTCCAAAGGGACTGGAAAACTGGTCTCTGAGGAGTCCCAAAGTCTTGAAGTAGCGGGCAGTGGGCCAGGGACACTACTAAACATCCTAAAATGCTCAGGACAGTCTCCACGACAGATCACCTGGCCCCAAAAGTCAGTAGTGCCAACGTAGAGAACCCTACGGGGGTGATGCCAAGTCACAGGGCGCCATCCTCACCCACGGACAGCAGGTTCCGGAAGTTCTCCAGCATCACGTCTCGGTACAGCTTCCTCTGGGCCAAGTCCAGCAGCCCCAGCTCCTCCTCGGTGAAGGTCACAGCCACATCCTTGAAGGTCAATGCCTCCTACGACACCAAACACATGTAGCCTCAGTCCTACAACCAACTGCCTTTGAGGGAAGGGCAGCACGGAGACGGTGGAGGAGACACGTGGGAAGCTGTTCCAGATTCTAAGTGATCTGAACCTCCTTTTAGGAGACGGTTTCCTCTTCCCCTTCCACAGTCACACCAGAGACGCAGGGGGTGGGAGGGGGATGGTAGAGGAAGGAACGAAAAGGAAAAATTCTAAAACCTTCCGTGCATGCAACACGGCGCCCTTTGTATGGTCACGTCTCTAGAACTGTCGTCCTTCAATCATGGTATACAAGCATTTTACAATTTGAAAGTGCCACGTTTTGTAAGAAATGTTGAGTTCATTGGCTCCCAGTAGTATTTAACAGTGCCCATCTCCTCCTCTGAGTGGGCAGTACCACAGTTTTGTCAATGCCTGCCCATCTAACCAGCCTTCAGTACCTCGAGTGGAGGCAGGTATACAGTTCATCCTGTCTCAGGAGCGTGCCATATCTCAGTGCAGCAGCGTTCAGTGCCAAGGTGAAGAACGCAGGTTTTGGAGACTGAATGCTTCAGTTCACACTCTCTGGCTCTACTTCTAACTTTACGGTCTTGCAAGTCACCTAACTTTTCAATCCCTCAATCTCCTCACCTGCACAAAAAGAACATCATCAGGGACTTCCCCGGTGGTCCAGTGGCTAAGTCAGAACTCCCAACAGAGGGGGCTCAGGTTCAATCCCTGGTCAGGGAACTAGATTCCATATGCTGCAACTAAGACCCAATGCTGTCAAATAAATAATTACTTTTTTTAAAAATAAAAAGGCGACTCACCATAGGGTACTTGAAGGGATTAAATGAGAATGTGCAAAAGATTTAGGCTAGTACCTGACACGTGTCATTAAATAAATATTCAACAAATGTCAGCCACCACTATTCCTATTATCATTATTTGTGTCTGCCTGGTACTTCGCACAAGTGAAAAATACATTTAATCATTCCAAATAAATGATACAAAAATTTAAGAATTTAAACCATTGAAAATGCTGCAAAAACAAACAAGCCATCATATTTTCATATAGCTCTCAGTCAACCTGTCTGGTTATTTCCTTAGGTTAAGTTCCAAGAAGTGGCAACTGCCTATCAAAAAATATGCACCTCTAGGGACAAAGGTCCATCTAGTCAAGTCTATGGTTTTTCCAGTGGTCATGTATGGATGTGAGAGCTGGACTGTGAAGAAAGCTGAGCGCTGAAGAATTGATGCTTTTGAACTGTGGTGTTGGAGAAGACTCTTGAGAGTCCCTTGGACTGCAAGGAGATCCAACCAGTCCCTTCTGAAGGAGATCAGTCCTGGGTGTTCTTTGGAAGGACTGATGCTAAAGCTGAAACTCCAGTACTTTGGCCACCTCATGAGAAGAGTTGACTCATTGGAAAAGACCCTGATGCTGGGAGGGATTGGGGGCAGGAGGAAAAGGGGACGACAGAGGATGAGATGGCTGGATGGCATCACTGACTCGATGTACATGAGTTTGGGTGAACTCCGGGAGTTGGTGATGGACAGGGAGGCCTGGCGTGCTGCAATTCATGGGGTCGCAAAGAGTCAGACACGACTGAGCGACTGAAGTGAACTGAGGGACTTCCCTGGTGGTCCAGTGGCTACGAATCACCTGCCAAATGCAATACTCTAAAGCAATTATCCTTCCAGTTAAAAAAAAAAAAGAATCCACCTGCCAAGGTAGGGAATAGTAGTTCCATCCCTGGTCTGGGAAGATCCCACATGCTTCTGGGCAGCTAAGCCCGTGCACCACAACTACTGAGCCCACGTGCCTAGAGCCCCTGCACGGCAACGAGAGATGTTACCGCAGTGAGAAGCCTGCACACCAAACTAGAGAGGAGCCCTCGCTCTCCGCAGCTAGAGAAAGCCCGAACACAGCCAAGACCCAGCACAGCAAAGGCCAGTAAATAAGGTAACGTACCACAGGGCCGCAGAGAGTCAGACGTGACTGAGCGATTGAGCACAGCACAAAATAAAATATTTTTTAAAAAGGAAAGAATCTGCCTGCCAATGCAGGGGACCCAGTTTCGATTGTTGTTCCAGGAAGATTCCACATGCTGCAGGGCAACTAAGCCCGTGCGCCATAACTACTTAGCCCGGGCTCCAGAGGCCATGCTCCACAACAAGAGAAGCCACAGCAATGAGAAGCCCGTTCAGACTCAGCAGAGCCATACATAAACAAATGAGATGATTTCCCTAAAGGCTTCGCTCATCTCTGCACTTCCTCTGACTGGAGTCCTGAGCACCGATGTATTAAACAACTAGTTGGCACATCTGGCAAAGAAGAGACAGGCACCAAGAAAAGGCAGGACGTGAGGGCAGTGTTGTTTTTGGAGTCCTCCAGCCACCAGCCCTGCCAGGCGTCTACACGACTCGGCCTCGGGGCCCAGAATAGAGCAGTCTCTTCTCCTGGCTCTCTCCATTTACCCTCATCCAACTCCTGAAAAGACCTAGCCCAGGCAATGGAAACTCTAGTGTCAGCTGGGGACTGAGCGGATTTTAATAGGAAACTGAAAGCTCACAAATCTGTTAAAATGCAGCTGTATCTTTATACAGGGCATCTATGGTAAAGAACCCACCTGCCAATGCAGGAGACTCGGGTTCAATCCCTGAGTCGGGAAGATGCCCTGGAGAAGAAAATGGCAACCCACTCCAATATTCTTGCCTGGAAAAATTCATGGACAGAGGAGCCTGGGGGGCTACAGTCCATGGGGTCGGAGAGTCGGACACAACTGAGCACACACACATATCCTTACACAGTTGCTCCATAGAGTAAATGCCCGGTAAGTCCCTGCTTCTACAGACTCTCCAAACTCAAGTGTGTCCCTCCAAAATATACTCACACGGCAGTGAATAAAACAGACACTTAACTATAATACATTCACGTGTAACTTAGAATTACAGAATCTAGTCCTTCTTGGAACTTCCTTGGTGGTTCAGTGGCTAAGACTCCATGCTCCCAATGCAGGGGGCCGGGGTCTGATCCCTGGTCAGGGAATTAGATCCCACATGCTGCAACTAAGACCCAACACAGCCAAATAAATAAATTACTCAAAGGGAAAAAAAAAAAAGCTCTAGTTCTTTTTGTCTGAAAACAAAACTATTTTCTCTGAGTTCAGTATCAGTTGGATTTTGTTACACCAAACCATATTTTAGACAATTTAGACACAAAACTTGAGGCTCCCCATGAGAAAAATGAGCTCTGAAAATTTTAGAAAATGGCAGAGCACTCAGAATTCCTGTTTGGGAAGAAAGGTTATATGAAGGAAAACTGTCACGGCAAACATTTTGAAATGGTAAAATTCATTGTTTAGTTGCTAAGTCGTGTCCAGCTCTTTGCAACCCCATGGACTGCAGCCCGCCAGGCTCCTCTGTCTATGGGATTCTCCAGGTAAGAATACTGGGGTGGGTTGCCGTTTCCTTCTCCAGGAGATCTTCCAGACCCAAGAATTGGACCCAAGTCTCCTGCCTTACACGTGGGTTCTTTATCACTGAGTCACCAGGGAAGCCCAGTAAAATTCATTAACCACATAAATATGGACAACAGAGAAAAATATTAGGTAAATTATGGAAAGTCATGTGACCATTTAAGTTGCAGATGCTATACAATCAAATTTTAAAAATCCAAAACGGTACTGAAACTATAATCACAAATCTATACACGTAAATACAAATGAAAAGGAATGTGGGAAGATGAAAACTGATTTGTAAACATGTTTATAATGTGGGAGCTATTTTTTATTTTTTAAAAATACTAATTTGGGGGACATCTCTAGTGGTCCAGTGGTTAAGAATCTACCTTGCAATGCAAGGGACTCCAGTTTGATCCCTGGTTGGGGAACTAAAATCCCACATGTCGTGGTACAATTAGTTAGGCCCATGGGTCACAAGCACTGAAGCTCAGGAGCCATGGCTAGAGACTGTCCTGCAACAAAATATCCCACGTGATGCAACCAAGACCTGATGCAGCCAAATAAGTTTTTTTTTTTTTCAAAATATTTTCACAACATTATTTGGTAATAAAAAGCAAGGGCCAGTCACCCAGGTCCTCAGGTGCCCTTGGTTCCCTCTTACCTTTCCTGAGCAGGAGAAAAACATGTCCAGTCTTTGTGAAATGAGATGTCATTTTAAGAAACAAAAAGGCATATCCAACTTACCTGGAGTTTGGTCATTTTTTTCCTCCCTCTTCCTTCTGGGGAAAGGTCAAGTTCTGGGAAGGCAAAACTGGGGACAGGAAAGAAAGCCACGGTTAGACAGCTGCCGGGATGGCTGGAGCATGTGGGGCTAAATGTGATCAGGAAGAGGGTCCCCTTTCTCTTCAATCGCAGTGACGACATAGCCCAGTGAGAACGGAGCTGGATTCCAGCTCCCTGGGCCCCCTTGGCCAGCCGCCTGATTTCATGAACAATCCGGAAACAGCCCTATCCTAAGTGTTTCTTATAAGCTCCCAGAGTATTCCTGAGGCTGGCTATCAGAGGAAATGAGATACAGACAGGCAGCACCAACAACTTAATGGAGCCAAAATGCCTGGGATCTAATTCCGGCCTTTCTGCTTGTTTTCTACTTGTCGCATAAACCTTGAGCAGGCTGTTAATCTCTCTGTACCTCAGTCCAGTCTGCTTGTAAATAAATGGGCACAATAGTGCCCTAACTCCCTGTTTCCTGCAGCTTCCGACAAGGAGGTCCTCTTAAAACTTCCTTTGTGAATCTGCTTCAGAGAAGATGGATCTTAGGAAACACTTCACAGATACTGGCTCCTGAGTTTCCCTCACTTTCAGAAAAAAATCTAATTCGGACAAATGGTCTCACAGGTGATTTGTGCTGTTGTTAATGAAGGTTAAATGGTCAAGGAATTTTCCTCCTTAATAAGTTTAACTACTTACATGTGTTAAGCTGGAGGCACTCAACTAGGTTTCTTCTAGAATATGCATGAAGGTAAACAATGACTGATAAAAACCTAAGACTAAGAAATCATGCTTCATTTAAATTAATGACACAGAGCTGTTACACAACACTAGGCATTTTTAAAAATTAAGGCCCAGCTAGGCTTCGCTCTCACTTCACTTTCATGCATTGGAGAAAGAAATGGCAACCCACTCCAGTGTTCTTGCCTGGAGAATCCCAGGGACAGGGGAGCCTGGTGGGCTTCTGTCTATGGGGTCACACAGAGTCGGATACAACTGAAGCAACTTAGCAGCAGCAGCAGCAGGCTGCAGGCACTGTGCTAAGCTGTGAGCAGGATCACTTTGAAATGAAGCAGGACCCTGTGGTCCCTCCCCCACATAGTCTCAGCCTGCTTTTTTGTCTGTGGGAAAACTTTGGCCAAAGAATAAATTTAATCGGAGAAGTGAGAACATGCAGAAAAAAAGGGAAAAGAGTCCAAGGAGAACAAATGATAATAGTTTGGTCATTAAGCACAGTCGAGGACCTTTAGCTCCTTCTCAGCGGCTATAGGTAATATTCTGAGTTGTATCCTGTGAGCTGTCTTCTAGCTACTGGAACCTCCACCAGGTGGAAGAAGTTAACTACATGATGACCAGACTGTGGCCATGACATAAGCTGTCATCCCAAGAACTGGCCTCAATGAAATGGGAACAAACCAACCCTGGAAGTGAAGATTAGCTGTACCTAAAACAACTAAGATGATGCTAGTCAGACCACTGATGACGAATTTCCAGATGACTGTCACAGCTGACGGTGCTGTTACTGCAGGTCGTCTCCTCCTCCCTCTGTCTATAAAAGCTCTTGCCCACTGACTGGGGGTGGGGGTACTCAGTCTTTGGACAGGTATTCCTCTCCTTGCCAGCATCCAAAATAAACCATTAACTTTCCTTTCCACCAATCTGGTCTCTTTACCAGCTTTTGAGAAACAATCAGCCAGACTCTGCTGTTATAATTTCTCTGTCTGGAATAATCCACAGAGGACTTTTCCCTGAATCCAGCTGAAAACAACTTTCCTTCCTAAACAAGTGTCCAGAAAGAGTCCAGGAATCCAGGACCAAACCCACAGTCAGTGACGAGGGAAAGGACAGCGGGGCTGCAGCTGGAGGTCCGACCCCATCCCAGCTCGCAGGAACTTCCCAAACAACAGGGAGCCTGAGTGTTTAGTGGACTTGATGGTAACATCCAACATCTTACCGTACTCAGTCAGCCCTGTTCTTTTCAAATATCATCTCAATCCTCAGAAGACCACCACTGCGAAGGAACTAACCCGAGGAAACAGGTAGAGAGATTAAACTAGCCGCTCAATAATTTGCCCAAGAAAGCGACAGAGCTGACCCCTGGTTCCCCGAGGAGGGCTGGGGGAGCAGAGAGCGCGGGAGACCCTCAAACTCGACGCAGGACGCGAGCCCGCCCCCAACTCGCGACTCCAGAGGAGCGCCTCGGCCCCCTCCCGCTCCCCGCCGATCGCCGAGGATTCCCTGCCCCAGGAGCGAGGACCGGGTCTCTGCTGGCCCCACGCAGAGGCCGGCAAGGATTGCAGGGACGCTGGGTTAACTCACCTCCCGGGAAGCAATCTCGGCCCCAACCTGGCCTTCCCAAAGCGGAAGTGCCTTGGGCTATACACAGTTCCCGGACTACACTTCCCAGAATCCCCACGAAGCGCCTCAGATTTCACGCAACTCCTGGACTACATTTCCTAGAACGAAGTTCGCCCCTGCTTCCCACCAGGGGTCTTGGGTTTTGACTGTAGAAGTTTCGGATTTAAAGCGGCAGGTGCTGGACCTGTCAAATTCTTTTCTTTTCTGTTTTATTCAGTTCTTAAAACTCATGAGAAAATAATGCTGTGAATGCGAATTTTTTAAAAAGGCAGCCGTATAAGAGAGAAAAGCAAGGCTTGCGCTACCAAAATAAATTAAAAAATAATTTTTTTAAGGGAAGACAAAAGGTAGACTAAGAAATGGGAAATATAAAAGTAATTTAGGCTGGGTTGCCTAACACAGAACTTATGGAACACTGGATTTCTCACTTGCTTAGAATTCTGGCTCCCCAAATATCAGCAACAAAATTTGTTAATGAGACAGAAACGTAGTTTATTGCTTACCGCAGTAAGGAAGAACACCTCCACGGAGCTTCAGCACCTTGACAGTGTGCACAGAACCAGGAAGACAAGGTTGGAATTTACTGATAATTTAAAGTTCGATTTAAGGCGGGTTTTTCAATGCAGAAGAGGAATGGGATTGCTTGACGGTCAGGATGCTGTAGTCCAGGACTGGTAGGAGCAGCAACGATTTTTGTAAGGTGAGGAAACTACAGCTGAAATTGTTGACGCTCTCTTTAGACGAGATGGAAGAGTTGATGGGTGCTTGTGGAAGTTTCTCTAAAACTCAAGCCATTTACTTGGGCAGGAATCTTTTGGAATAATAAAGGCATGCCAATAAAACTTACTAGTTATGTTAATATAAACAGTAAATTGTAGGAGGGAAGGTAGGGGTCAACAACCACCTGGGGGTTGGTATTGTTAGGGGAACCACTGACTGAAACCACCCACCCTGGACAGACATCAGAGTAACCACTTGCACGAGTTACCAAGGAGTTCAGAACTAACAAGCTGCCACCAATCAGAAGACTTCAAGAAAGGTCAAAAGGAGAGAGAAGACTCCAGTCCACATGTCCTACCAACCTCCCAGAATCCTTCTGGTTGGAATCCATCTTGGCTGAGCGATGTGAGCACCACCAGGAAGGATCCTGAGTTGGAATGATTGGCCAGAGACAACCTGGAAACTAACCCAATTACTATAAAACCCGAGACTGAGAGCCACGTGGCAGAGCAGTCCTCCTGGGTTCCCTTAGCTGCCTGCTCTCCACCTGGGCATCCCTTCCCAATAAAGTCTCTTGCTTTGTCAGCACGTCTGTCTTCTTCACATCCTAGTGAAAGCTGAATGTGCTGGCCAAGAACCCGAAATGCAACCAGGCTGCTGAGACTTACTCCTGGCTCTGCCATTTCCTGGCTGTGTGACCCTCAGTACAAGCCATTGTTCAAGGAACCTTTCTGTGCCTCTATTCCCTCACCTGTACCAGATGAGTCATATGAGTTTTATGCAAGCTGATATGTGCAAAGCGTTAGAGTCTCTGCCTATTAGTAAGTGCTTCATAGCTGCTAATAATTATCATCATTATGATTAAAGTCACCATGTGATACATACAGGAGCCACACATTTAGTGCTGGCTTGTTTCTAAAGAAACGTGTCTTAGATCATGAAAGTATTATCAATAATTATATGTCTACAACTCGATAACAAAAAAACAACCAACTGAAAAATGGGCAGGCCTAAAGAGATATTTCTCCAGAAAAGAAATACAGATGGCCAATAGGCACATGAAAAATATGCTCAACATCAATAATTATTAGAGATATGCAAATCAAAACTACAATGAGTTACCACCTCGCACTGGTCAGAATGGCCATCATTAAAAAGTCTACAAATAACAAATGCTGGAGAGGGTGTGGAGAAAAGGGAATCCTCCTACCCTTTTGGTGGGAATGTAAGTTGGTGCAGCCACTATGAAAAACAGTATGGAGGTTCCTCAGAGAAAAAGTCAACTTACCATATGATCCAGCAACTCCACTCCTGGACATATACCCAGACAAAACTATAATTAAAAAAGATACATATACCCCTATGTTTATAGCAGCACTATTCACAACAGCCAAAACGGAAACAAGTGCCTATCAACAGATGAATGGATAAAGATGATATGGTACATGTATATATACAATGGAATACTGCTGCTGCTGCTACTGCTAAGTCGACTCTGTGCGACTCTGTCCGACTCTGTGCTATCCCATAGACAGCAGCCCACCAGGCTCCGTCCCTGGGATTCTCCAGGCAAGAACACTGGAGTGGGTTGCCATTTCCTTCTCCAATGCATGAAAGTGAGAAGTGAAAGTGAAGTCGTTCAGTCGTGTCCGACTCTTAGCGACCCCATGGACTGGAGCCCACCAGGCTCCTCTGTCCATGGGATTTTCCAGGCAAGAGTACTGGAGTGGGGTGCCACTGCCTTCCCCACAATGGAATACTACTCAGCCATAAAAAATAATGCCTTATGCAACAACATGGATCCAATTAGAGATTATCATACTAAGTAAGTCAGAAAGAGAAAGACAAATACCATATGATACCACTTACTTGCAGAATCTAAAGTATGGCATATATGAACCTAGCTACAAAACACAAACAGACGCATAGGACAGATGTGTGGTTGCTGGGCTGAGGGTGGGGGATGGACTGGGAGTTTGAGGCTGGTAGATGCAAACTATTACATTTAGAATGGATAGATAAGAATGTTGGTTAAAGTTGCTGGCCCCTTGGTCATAAAACAGTGGTTACCAAATATGTAAGCAGTTACTGTATTCTTTTGTTTTTAAACTGTGCCGCATGGCTTGCAGGATGTTGGTTCCCCAACCAGGGACTGAATCCCAGCTCAGCAGTGAAGGCACGGAGTCCTACCTAGTGGACCACCAGGGAATTCCCAGTTATTGTATTCTTAATTGCCGTTCACTCAGAAAAAAAGTGATAGTTTTGCTTAAGAATGTACTTGATGAAACAGTAAAAGTTTTTAATTTTACCTGGTAACTCAGGTAAATTAGGCATTTGTTTACGGACAACATCCTTTTCTTGAAAGAACAACTGGGAAACTGCAGTTGGTTACATCCAGGTATTTGGCAGAACTTTTGGAAGTGAGCACTGGCACTTCAGAGAAAGTTACTGTCAGCATCTGTTGCCAATGACAAAACTTATGCTTTCAAGAAACTATAAGGGGCTTCCCTGATGGTCCAGTGGGAAGACACCACACTTCCACTGTAGGGCACATGGTTCAATCCCTGGTAATCCCTTATGCCATGCGTTCTGTCCAAAAGAAAAAGAAAAAAAAAGTATCAGAATTTTGGAAAATTTGTATCACTAAGAGCTTGACAGATTCCCAGTGCTTAAAGACTTCAGGTCTTTAAAGATAGAACTTTTCTGATGAGATGGGTGATGGTATTGACAAATGTGATTTTTTAAAGGTATTATGAAATCAATAAAACTCAGTCATTTAGTATTTTCCAAACAGTGGCACCCCACTCCAGTACTCTTGCCTGGAAAATCCCATGGAAGGAGAAGCCTGGTAGGCTGCAGTCCATGGGGTCGCTAGGAGTCGGACATGACTGAGCGACTTCACTTTCACTTTTACTTTCATGCATTGGAGAAGGAAATGGCAACCCACTCCAGTGTTCTTGCCTGGAGAGTCCCAGGGATGGGGGAGCCTGGTGGGCTGCCGTCCATGGGGTCACACAGAGTCGGACACGACTGAAGTGACTTAGCAGCAGCAGCACACGAGGGTTGCATAATTTCACAAAACCATGAATAGATAAAAAGACTCAAAAAAGTACAGGACAAACCAAAGAATTTTAATGGAATAGAGTAAGAAGGTACTCTGAGATGGTTTCAGGTTGTACACTGCAATAACCTTAAGAAACTATCACATACGGAACTTGGGTGCAGTATCAAAGGTGAACATTACCTGTAAAGTCTATCAGTCTTTTCTTTCTTAATTATAACTGTGGGGCGGGGTTTTCGTCATTCCTTCAACCAAAATAATATATCACCACAGGTAACAGAAGATATGAAAATCCAGCTATTTTTCTCATAAAAAAATAAAAAGATTTGCAAAAATGTAAAACATTGCTACTCTTGTTAAATTTGGTTTTGGAAATACCGTTTTCTCATAAAAGCTAGTTCTGTTATTGGTTTATTTTAAAAATAGATTAATAAAAGTTTTAAAGTAATTTTTAAAAAGTATTACTATCCCTAAACAGTAAATAACACTTTTCATCTGGTCACCCTAAATGTAATTTGTATCAAGCCCTTAGACTGGAACTTAATTAAGGTGTAATTACTGGCATCCCTCACAACCAAATAAATAGTGTGAACATCTTTAGGAGAAGAATGCCAAGTCCTACTCACATGGGGCCCTGGGCCAGGAGCCGAGGGGTCAGTCACTCCCTCCAGTTCAGTTCAGTTCAGTCCAGTCCGACTCTTTGCTACTCCATGGACTGCAGCACGCCAGGCTTCCCTGTCTATCACCAACTCGCAGAGCTTGCTCAAACTCATGTCCATCGAGTTGGTGATGCCATCCAACCATCTCATCCTCTGTCGTCCCCTTCTCCTCCTGCCTTCAATCTTTCCCAGAATCAGGGTCTTTTCAAATGAATCCGTTCTTCGATTCAAGTGGCCAAAGTATTGCAAGAAAGTGACCACTCCCTTCACGTCGGCGCAAGTCCTTCTTATGAAGTCAGGGCTGGGGAAGGAAAGGAATTTGTGAAATATCACCATGGCTCAAATGAACCACAGAAGGGCTTCCAACGCTATTAGAAAAGAATTGCTATTAATCCATTTTACAGATGTGCAAATAGAGGCATAGAGAGATTATAAAATTTACCCAATACTACACTGCTAGAAAATGGTTGACAGATGGGAGAGGTGAGCTGGGGGAACTAGCAAGAAAGGGACTGCATCCCAGGCCCCGCGCCCAACTCCGGGTGAGGATATCTCCCCAAACTCTAGCCGACTCCGTCTAATTGAACTAAAAATGTCGTCCTTACACCTCAAACATCTTTTTTCCTCCTTAAACCCACAACCGGGTTGCTGCTGCTTGCAGAGCAACTCTAAGTTCGGAAAAGTTGCCGGAAGCGAAACTGACAATCTCTTCAAAGGAAGAGTTAGTCACAACCTCGTCCGCCTGGGCCGGAACTGCCTGCAACTACCAGGTGCCCTAGATCAATGTTTCCCAGAATACCCCATCACGGCCCTTTGGGAACGGAAGTGCCTGGGACACCACGGAGTTTCATCACTACACTTCCCAGAATGCGGGAGGAGACAACATCCACTGCCCGGGCCCTCTGGGCGGAAGTGCCGGAGAGTATTCTGAACGCCAGAAAGGTGCTTCCCAGAATGCCGCGGGAGACCGCTGTCCATGGTCCTGCCAAGTGCTTGTGGCTAAGGGGAGCGCCTGGACAACATTTTCTACAGTGGCCTAGGGCAACGAAGACTACAGCCCAGTCTTCTAGGACGGAAACGTGGAATACTACTCTAAGTATCTGGGTTAAATTTCCCAGAGTCCCAGAGCGGAAAATATTCGATAGACATGGTTGTGGAGCCCAAATGGAGCTAAAAAAAAAAAAAAAAGCTCTAGCAAACTGAGCACCACTGACAGCTTGCCTGACCAGAAGTTTCTTTTTCCAGTTTCTAGAGTGGTTGCAAGGTAGTGCTTACTGTCATGAAGCCCTTGGGTGTTATGAATAAGTGGGTTCAATTTGGATGAATTCTGTGCCGCTGACTGAGCCCAGTTTTTCCTTTTATCACTCCCCCTCTTTTTTCACGTAACTATACTAATAAGCTATTGTCAAGAAAATATCTTGTATAGGAGAGAAAAGTGAAGCTTGAACTATGGGAAGAAAATAAAAATCGTTAAAGAATGGGAGTGATGTGTGAGTTAAAAATGGAGATCTTGAAAGAGGATTGACCTGTACTGCATTGGAAAATTTAAGGAACACAAGATCTGTCTTACCTCGACTGGTTTGCCTTCTTTGTTCCATGTGCACCTGGATGCATCTGAAACTTCTACCAGTGTCAGCTGGTGTAGACTGTTGATTCAGAAGTATTCAGTTCAGTTCAGTCGCTGTCATGCCGACTTTTTGCAACCCCATGGACTGCAGCATGCCAGGCTTCCCTGTCCATCACCAACTGAGCTTGCTCAAACACATGTCCATTGAGTTGGTGATGCCATCCAACCGTCAGAAGTACTATGAAATCACAAAAAGGCAAATGTTCATTAGGTCATAATGCAGAAGTATTTAAAACTCCCAGCATTTCCTTAGTCTTAATTTCTCACTTTAAAAGTGAATGAAAGCTACACTGGCAGGGAACTGGAGTAAACACTGCAATACTTAAAAGGGTAAATCCTATATAAAATCTTGAGAATATTTCTTATTTATCTTGAGATATCACATCACCTACTACTGACCTGCTCTTGGCACAGTAAATCCAATGAATTAATGATATGCCTTATTATTCCACAAGCCAGTTGAAATCAGAGAGGCCATGATTTATCCTGTGAAATAGGGGCTCAAGTCTAGAAAAACTATATAACAACAAAACTGATTACCACCAAAACTGAAAAATCTCATAAAATCCAAAAAGGCTGTCCTGTCTACTTTTCAATGGCATAAGAATGAAATCATCTACAGTGAAAACTTTAAAAAAAAAAAAAAAACAAAAACACTGGAGAAAAGAGTTAAATGTGCATAAACACATCTTACAAATAAAACATTATCGACATGCTTCCCCACGTGCTTCATCTTTTTTCTTTTTTTAATAACAAATAAATACAAATCCATGACATCTTGTCACTTCTCCCTAAAATATTTTCATATATTTCTCAGAAACATAAGGACATTTATTTTCATAACCACAATTTAGGTGGTTCAGTGGTACATAATCTACCTGCAGAAGCTGGAGACACAGGTTCAATCCCTGGGTCAGGAAGAGCCCCTGAAACAGGAAATAGCAACCTGTTCTAGTATTCTTGCCTGGGAAATACTATGGACAGAGGAGCCTGGAGGGTTACAGTCCATGGGGTTGCAAAGAGTGGGACACAAGAGAAAATGCCCTCATGCATGTACTCATATAATACCAGTATCACACTGAACAAAATTAATACTCTCAATATTAATTTGCTCTATCGTTACTCTAAGTTCCAAATTCTTCCAAGTGTTTTATGCTTTTTAAAAAAATCAGTATCAAAATATGTCCATTCAATGCTTGATTTTTGCATAAATCTTGTGACCCTCCTGCATCTTTGTATTGTCCACTTTTTTTCACTAGAAAAATATTTCATTCTAGTAAGTGTGTAGCTCCATCTCATTGGGATTTTAACTTGAATTTCCTTGATGATAGTGATGCTGATTCTAATATCATGTCCTTAATTCAGTCATATATGTTCTTTGGTGAAGCGTCTGTTCAAAACTTTTGCTTATATACTTTTTTAAATGTGTTATTTTCTTAGTGTTGAACACAAGTCCTTTTTTAATGTTATGTTTCACAAATATTTTCTCCCAGTCTGTAGCTTCTCTTTGTATTTTTACAAATGTCTTTTGAAAGCTGAAGTTTAAAACTTTGATGAAGCCCAACTTATCAAATTTTCTTGTATGGATGATACTAAAAAGTTGTCTATTCAAGCTGACAGGTGATGGAAAAAAACTGTCCAGTTTCTTCAAGAACTTTTATTATTTAGGATGAAAAGTTTGATTGAAGATCCATTTTGAGTAAATTTTTTATATGGTATGGTGTATAGGTTGAGATTCACTCTTTTGCATGTTGATGTTTAATTATTCCTGCATATTTCAATGAAATACTATTTCTCTCAATGAATTGCTTTGGCATGTTTTTTAAAATATCAGTAGACCACATATGTGGCTCTATTTTTGGACTCTATTTAACATCCTACTGTTCTATATGTTTATCAATTTACACACTGTCTCGATTTACAGTAACTGTAACTTTATGGTAAGTCTTGAGATCAGATATTATGAGTCTTCAAATATTTTGTTGTTCATTTTTTATATTTTTAAGGCTATTCTTGTTTCTTTGCTTTTTGCATAGATTTTTTAAAATAGCTTGTCAATTTCTGCAACATCTCCTGCTGGGATATTGAGCAGGACCATGGGCTTCCCTTGTGGCTCAGCTGGTAAAGAATCCACCTGCAATGTGGGAGACCTGGGTTTGATTCCTGGGTTGGGAAGATCCCCTGGAGAGGGAAAGGCTACCCACTCCAGTATTCTGGCCTGGAGAATTCCGTGGACAGTGTAGTCCATGGGGTTGCAAAGAGTCGGACACAACTGAGTGACTTTCATGTTCACGTTCATGTTGCACTTACAGATCAATTTAGGATAAATGGCTTACCAATATTGACTCTTCCATTCTATGGAACAAGCTCTTTATTTGTTTGAGTAGTCTTTTAATTCTTTCATCAGTAATTTTACTGTGCAGCATAGAGATCACACACACCCCCATCCCAGCCACCAAATTATATATTTGGCACTACTGTAATTGGTACTATGCTGTATGCTTAATTGATCAGTGCTACCCGACTCTCTGGGGCCCATGGACCGTAGTCCACCAGGCTCCTCTGTCCATGGGATTTCCCTGGCAAGAATACTGGAGGATGTTGCCATTTCCTACTCTAGGTTGCCAAGAGATCAAACTGCATCTCTTGGCAACCCCTGCATTTGCAAGCAGATTTTTTACCACTGGTGGCTCAGAGGTTAAAGCGTCTGCCTGCAATACGGGAGACCTGGGTTCGATCCCTGGGTCGGGAAGATCCCCTGGAGAAGGAAATGGCAGCCCACTCCAGTATCCTTGCCTGGAGAATCCCATGGGCGGAGGAGCCTGGTGGGCTACGGTCCATGGGGTCGCAAAGAGTCTGACACGACTGAGCGACTTCACTTTCACTTTTCTTTACCACTAGTGCCACCTGGTGGTTCAGTCACTAAGTCCTGTCCGACTCTTGCGGCCCCATGGACTGGAGCCCACCAGGCTCCTCTGTCCGTGGGATTTCCAGGCAAGAATACTGGAGTGGGTTGCCATTTCCTTCTCCAGAGAGTGCCACCTAGGAAGCCCTTAAATGGTAATGCTTTTTTGGGTGTGCCAGTCTCTTAGTTTGAGCATTCTTTGGCATTGCCTTTCTTTGGGATTGGAATGAAAATTGACCTTTTCCAGTCCTGTGGCCACTGCTGAGTTTTCCAAATTTGCTGGCATATTGTGTGTGGCACTTTCACAGCATCATATTTTACGATTTGAAATAGCTCCACTGGAATTCCATCACCTCCACTAGCTTTGTTCGTAGTGATGCTTTCTAAGGCCCACTTGACTTCACATTCCAGGATGTCTGGCTCTAGGTGAGTGATCACACCATCGTGATTATCTGGGTCATGAAGCTCTTTTTTGTATAGTTCTTCTATGTATTCTTGCCACCTCTTCTTAATATCTTCTGCTTCTGTTAAGTCCATACCATTTCTGTCCTTTATCGAGCCCATTTTTGCATGAAATATTCCTTTGGTATCTCTGATTTTCTTGAAGAGATCCCTAGTCTTTCCCATTCTGTTGTTTTCCTCTATTTCTTTGCATTGATCACTAAGGAAGGCTTTCTTATCTCTTCTTGCTATTCTTTGGAACTCTGCATTCAGATGCTTATATCTTTCCTTTTCTCCTTTGCTTTTCGCTTCTCTTCTTTTTACAGCTATTTGTAAGGCCTCCCCAGACAACCATTTTGCTTTTTTGCATTTCTTTTCCATGGGGATGATCTTGATCCCTGTCTCCTGTACAATGTCACGAACCTCATTCCATAGTTCATCAGGCACTCTATCTATCAGATCTAGGCCCTTAAATCTTTTCTCACTTGCACTGTATAATCATAAGGGATTTGATTTAGGTCATACCTGAATGGTCTAGTGGTTTTCCCTACTTTCTTCAATTTCAGTCTGAATTTGGCAATAAGGAGTTCATGATCTGAGCCACAGTCAGCTCCCGGTCTTGTTTTTGTTGACTGTATGGAGCTTCTCCATCTTTGGCTGCAAAGAATATAATCGATCTGATTTCGGTGTTGACCATCTGGTGATGTCTATGTATAGAGTCTTCTCTTCTGTTGTTGGAAGAGGGTGTTCACTATGACCAGTGCATTTTCTTGGCAAAACTCTATTAGTCTTTGTCCTGCTTCATTCCATATTCCAAGGCCAAATTTGCCTGTTACTCCAGGTGTTTCTTGACTTCCTACTTTTGCATTCCAGTCCCCTATAGTGAAAAGGACATCTTTTTTGGGTGTTAGTTCTAAAAGGTCTTGTAGGTCTTCATAGAATCATTCAACTTCAGCTTCTTGAGTGTTACTGGTTGGGGCATAGACTTGGATTACTGATATTGAATGGTTTGTCTTGGAAACGAACAGAGATCATTCTGTCATTTTTGAGATTGCATCCAAGTACTGCATTTCAGACTCTTGTTGACCATGATGGCTACTCCATTTCTTCTGAGGGATTCCTGCCTGCAGTAGTAGATATAATGGTCATCTGAGTTAAATTCACCCATTCTGGTCCATTTGAGTTCTCTGATTCCTAGAATGTCGACATTCACTCTGGCCATCTCTTATTTGACCACTTTCAATTTGCCTTGATTCATGGACCTGACATTCCAGGTTCCTATGCAATATTGCTCTTTACAGCATTGGACCTTGCTTCTATCACCAGTCACATCCACAGCTGGGTATTCTTTTTGCTTTGGCTCCATCCCTTCATTCTTTCTGGAGTTATTTCTCCACTGATCTACAGTAGCATATTGGGCACTTACTGACCTGGGGAGTTCCTCTTTCAGTATCCTATCATTTTGCCTTTTCATACTGTTCATGGGGTTCTCAAGGCAAGAATACTGAAGCGGTTTGCCATTCCCTTCTCCAGTGGACCACATTCTGTCAGATCTCTCCACCATGACCCACCCGTCTTGGGTTGCTCCACGGGCATGACTTAGTTTCATTGAGTTAGAGAAGGCTGTGGTCCTAGTGTGATTAGATTGACTAGTTTTCTGTGAGTATGGTTTCAGTGTCTCTGTCACAACTGCACTCATCTCAAATGCTAGTAAAGTAATGCTCAAAATTCCAAGCCAGGCTTCAGCAATACATGAACCGTGAATTTCCTGATGTTCAAGCTGGTTTTAGAAAAGGCAGAGGAACCAGAGATTAAATTGCCAACATCCGCAGGATCATTGAAAAAGCAAGAGAGTTCCAGAAAAACATCTACTTCTGATTTGTTGACTATGCCAAAGCTTTTGACTGTGTGGATCACAATCAACTGTGGAAAATTCTGAGAGAGATGGGAATACCAGACCACCTGACCTGCCTCTTGGGAAATCTGTATGCAGGTCAGGAAGCAACAGTTAGAGTTGGACATGGAACAACAGACTGGTTCCAAATAAGAAAAGGAGTACGTCAAGGCTGTATATTGTCACCCTGTTTATTTAACTTATATGCAGAGTACATCATGAGAAACGCTGGACTGGAAGAAGCACAAGCTGGAATCAAGGTTGCTGGGAGAAACATCAATAACCTCAGACACCACCCTTATGGCAGAAAGTGAAGAGGGGCTAAAAAGCCTCTTGATGAAAGTGAAAGTGGAGAGTGAAAAACTTGGCTTAAAGCTCAACATTCAGAAAACGAAGATCATAGCATCTGGTCCCATCACTTCATGGGAAATAGATGGGGAAACAGTGGAAACAGTGTCAGACTTTCTTTTGGGGGCTCCGAAATCACTGCAGATGGTGACTGCAGCCATGAAATTAAAAGACGCTTACTCCTTGGAAGGAAAGTTATGACCAACCTAGATAGCCTATTCAAAAGCAGAGACATTACTTTGCCAACAAAGTTTCGTCTAGTCAAAGCTATGGTCTTTCCTGTGGTCATGTATGGATGTGAGAGTTGGACTGTGAAGAAGGCTGAGTGCTGAAGAATTGATGCTTTTGAACTGTGGTGTTGGAGAAGACTCTTTAGTGTCCCTTAGAGTGCAAGGAGATCCAACCAGTCCATTCTGAAGGAGATCAGCCCTGGGATTTCTTTGGAGGGAATGATGCTGAAGCTGAAACTCCAGTACTTTGGCCACCTCATGCGAAGAGTTGACTCATTGGAAAAGACTCTGATGCTTGGAGGGACAGAGGATGAGACGGCTGGATGGCATCACCAACTCGATGGACGTGAGTTTGAGTGAACTCCGGGAGATGGTGATGGACAGGGAGGCCTGGCATGCTGCAATTGATGGGGTCACAAAGAGTCGGACACGACTGAGCGACTGAACTGAAGTCTCTTAGTTGTAGTATGAGTGATCTTTTATTGAAGCACATGGGCTTCTCTGTAGTTGTGGCCTGTGGGCTTCAGAGCCCATGGGTTCAGTAGTTGTGGCAGGCAGGCTTAGTTGCCATGCAGCATGTGGGATCTTAGTACCCCCACCAAGGATCGACTCTGTGTTTTCTATCTTGGAAGGCAGATTCTTAACCAGTGGATGATCAGGGAAGTCCCTGCTTTTTTCAGTTTCCAATAGTTCAAGTATAGTGATTTTATTTTTTTGGTCCATGACCCAAAGCAGGCAGGATGGGGGATCTTAGTTCTCCGCCCAAATTTTGAACCCAAGCCCCCTGCAGTGGAAGCAAGGAGTCTTAACTACTGGACCACCAGGGAAGTCCTGATTTTGTATATTTGTATACTGATCTGTGAGTTTGCTAAACACACTACTTCTACTAGTCTTTCTGTTGATTCTTTAGACTTTTCTACATAATTTTGCCTTCTGCAATTAGTTTTGTTTCTCCCTTTTCTATCTGTATATCTTTCCTTTTTCTCACTTTGGTGCACTGGCTTTTAGCTCCTATATGATGTTGACATGGGTGGTGAGAGTAGAAATCTTTCACTTCTTTCCAAACTTTGGGTGAAAACTTCAATTTGTTCAGTTCAGTCACTCAGTCATGTCCAACTCTATGTGACTCCATGGACTGCAGCACACTAGGCTTCCCTGTCTAACACCAACTCCCAGAGCTTGCTCAAAACTCATGTCCATTGAGTCCATGATGCCATCCAACCATCTCATCCTCTGTCATCACCATTTCCTCCTGCCTTCAATCTTTCCCAGCATTAGGGTCTTTTCTAAGGAGTCAGTTCTTTGTATCAGGTGGCCAAAGTATTGGCACTTCAGCATCAGTCCTTCCAAGGAATAATTTTCTTTAGGACTGACTGGTTTGATCTTGCAGTCCAAGGGACTCTCAAGTCTTCTCCAACACCACAGTTCAGAAGCATCAATTCTTTGGTATTCTTTATGACCATAAAGCTTATGGTCCAGTTCTCACATCTATACATGCTGCTGCTGCTGCTGCTAAGTCGCTTCAGTCGTGTCCGACTCTGTGCGACCCCACAGACGGCAGCCCATCAGGCTCTGCCATCCCTGGGATACTCCACGTAAGAACAAAAGTGAAAGTGAAGTCACTCAGTTGTGTCCGACTCTTCGCAACCCCATGGACTGGAGCCTACCAGGCTCCTCCGTCCATGAGATTTTCCAGGCAAGAGTTACCTTTTTCCAGCAAGTGGGTTACCATTGCTTTCTCCACACCCATACATGACTACTGGGAAAATCATAGCTTTGACTAGATGGACCTTTGTTGGCAAAATAATGTCTCTGCTTTTTAATATGTTGTCTAGGTTGGCCATAGCTTTTCTTTCAAGGAAGTGTCTTTTAATTTCATGGCTGCAGTAACCATCTGCAGTGATTTTGGAGCTCAAGAAAATAAAGTCTGTCACTGTTTCCATTGTTTCCCCATCTATTTGCCATGAAGTGATGGGACCAGATCCAATGATCTTAGTTTTCTGAATGTTGAGTTTTAAGCCAGTTTCTTCACTTTTTTAAAGCCACTTTTTTTTTTTTTTTTTTTCACTGAAAGCTGCAATCATTCACCATTAAAAATAATGCAATCCAGGGACTTCCCTGGCTGTTCAGTGGCTAAGATTTCTCATGCCCAATGCAGGAGGCCCAAGTTCAATCCCTGGTCAGGGAACTAGATCCCACATGCATGCTGCAACTAATAGTACACACATAGCAACAAAGATCCTGTGTGCCTTAGCTAAGACCCAGCCCAGCCAAATACATAAATATTTTTAAAATGATGTAGTCCAATGTTGTAAATCAACTATACTATGAAAAAAGAAAAAAAAATTGGTATACTTCTCTGTTAGATTTTTTTCCTTTTATCAGACTTGGAGTATTTGATTCACAGCATTTTGTTTCAGAATGTTAAAGATGTTACTCCACTGTCTTTGGGCTCGCATGGTTTTTGATGAGAAGTCTCCTCTTTTCCTCATCTCTGTTCTTTGTATGCATTGTGGCTTTTTTCTGTCAATATTTCCTCTGCATTGTTCATTTTCAATATGAACACTGGCAATAATGCACATACTTTTAGAGGTTTGTTTGCTTTTAAATTCTTCTTGTGTATTATAGAGTTCTAGGACTGGGTAAAGTCTTTTATTATTTAAGACAAAATTCTCACCCACTATCTCTTAAAATATTTTTCTTTTCATTCTCTCCCTCCTCTCCCTCTGGGTTTCCAATTACACATAAATTAAACCACAAAAAAGTTTTCCCACAGTTCTTGGATACTTTATTCTGTTTTCTTCACATTTTGTTTGTTTGGATTATTTTCATTGGCCTTTATTCAAGTTCCCTGACATTTTTCTCAGCTGTTTTTAGCCACTTACATGTTCTTCAAAATAATCCTTTGTTGTAACACTTCTTTACTAGCATTTCACATTTGATTATTTATTAATTTCCACTGAAATCCCCCCATCTGTTCATGTACATTGTCTGCCCCTTTCATGAAAACATTTAACACATCAACCAGAAATATGTAACATTCTTTATTTGGTATTTCTAAAATATGGTCATCTCTAAGTGAGGTTCTGATGGGTCTGCTGTCTCTTAGCAGATGGTTGCATGTTCTTCTTTTAAAATCTTGTAATTCTTGATTTGAATGCCAGGTACCATGTATCAAACAGCAGAGACTTAAGTAAATAGTATTTTTGCTGGAACTGGGCACACCTGTTTTGCTGGGATGTTTAATCAGTCTCATCAAGAATTAAGTTGAAATTGGATTGTTTTTACAATAGTTATCTTCCATACACTTCTTCAAATTTTTCTAATGTTACCTTGCTTTAGGGTAGGTGCTGGCGGATCTTCCTCAATGTTCCTGTCCACCTTCAGCTTCTGGCTATCCCTGTGCACCTGTGCCACAGAAGGATTCTCCATCCACATCCTTCTCCTTTTCCCTACATAGCCTGCTATTGGCTTGTCACTAGGAGAAAGCTAGCCTGTTTATGGGGACCAGGGATGTTCTTTATTGAGTTGATTTAGTCTTACTCTTGAGTGGGGATTGGAGTGATCAGAGACTTTATACGTTTTGGGGCGCTAGGACTATACAACACTAATAATGAGACAAACTCTCTTCTCTAGGCTATGAACAAAAAAAGCAGGTGATACTGCCTCTTTGTGAGGAAACTGCAGTCCAGAGAAAAGAGAATTAAAGAAGAGCAACATAAAGCCCTTTTGAGTGACCCAGACCCGAGTCTAACCTTACCAATATCTTTTCACTTAAATGAACTGAGAAAAAATTTTGGTTTAAGCAATTCTGTAGGTTAATGAAACTCTGTAGGTTACAGTTTGTTAACCTACAACTAAAAGCAACCTGAGTGAAAAAACCACCATGAGCTTTCATGATCTTCCCTTGGAAGTGAGAGTACGAAAGAAACACATTAAAAGCCCTGAATTTCTGATGATACTGTGAAACTTGAACTAGCACCTTGGAAGCCAGATTAAGCCTGTGCCTTGGTCACCCCACTCACCTAACAGATTGATATATGACAGAAAAACTATGGAACACCAATTTATACTATGTCTGAGTTGTACCAGGTTGTTTAAGCCTGCATGGGCTTTGAGACCTAAAGAAATTTTATAGGAAGTTAAAGCTGCTGACACCTAATCTATCTGTATCCTCTAGAGACCTCTGAACATCATCTTCAGGAGTTTTATTCTTTAATTTTGCCTGTGCTGCTGCTGCTGCTGCTAAGTCACTTCAGTCGTGTCCGACTCTGTGCGACCCCATAGACAGAAGCTCACCAGGCTCCCTCATCCCTAATGCCATCTAAAGAAATAGAACAATCAAATTATGAGTTCTTAACTATAAGGGACAATGTCTCAGTACTTTATTGCTTTGGTAAAACATTAATTGTGAATTTTAAAAAGTACAAAAAAGACTAAGCTAAAATTCTGCTTGCCACAGAAAACCACTGTATACATGATAGTGAATAATCTTTCACAGATTATCTATTAAGCATGTATTTGAACATATATGTATACAGACCAAAGGTAACTGGATATTATGAAGGTACAATCTGCATTTTCTACTAAACAGTATGCATGAGCTTTCTGTCATTTTACATTGATTCTATGTTTCCCATAGCACTATATTATAGGAACATTGAGAAATTTATATTTATTAATTTGCAGTTTTAATAATTACCCTTATGTATACGGCCTGTTTAAAACCACTTTATCATAAAATATTATTCTATGATTTCCAGACACTGACTGGCTCAGAAGGAGAATGATAGACTATATACTGTCACCCTGCTTATTTAACTTATATGCAGAGTACATAATGCAAAATGCCAAGCTGGATGAATCACAAGCTGGAACAAAGATTGCCAGGAGAAGTATCAGCAATCTCAGATATGTAGATGATATCACTCTAATGACAGAAAGTGAAGAGGAACTGAAGAGTCTCTTGATAAGGGTGAAAGAGGAGAGTAAAAGAGCTGACTTGAAATTCAACATTAAAAAAACTAAGATCATGGCATTTGGTCCCATCACTTTATGGCAAATAGGTGGGGAAGCAATGGAAACAGTGAGAGACTTTATTTTTGGGGGCTCCAAAATCACTGCAGATGGTGACTGTAGCCATGAAATTAAAAGACTCTTGTTCCTCTGAAGGAAAGCTATGATAAACCTAGACAGCATATTAAAAACCAGAGACATCATTTTGCTGACAAAGGTCCATCTAGTCAAAGTTATGGTTTTCCCAACAGTCATGTACAGATGTGAGAGCTGGACCATCAGATCAGATCAGACCAGTTGCTCAGTCGTGTCTGACTCTTTGCGACCCCATGAATTGCAGCACGCCAGGCCTCCCTGTCCATCACCAACTCCCAGAGGTCACTCAGACTCACGTCCATTGAGTCATTGATGCCATCCAGCCATCTCATCCTCTGTCGTCCCCTTCTCCTCTTGCCCCCAATCCCTCCCAGCATCAGAGTCTTTTCCAGTGAGTCAACTCTTTGCATGAGGTGGCCAAAGTACTGGAGTTTCAGCTTTAGCATCATTCCTTCCAAAGAAATCCCAGGGCTGATCTCCTTCAGAATAGACTGGTTGGATCTCCTTGCAGTCCAAGGGACTCTCAAGAGTCTTCTCCAACACCACAGTTCAAAAGCATCAATTCTTCGGCACTCAGCCTTCTTCACAGTCCAACTCTCACATCCATACATGACCACAGGAAAAACCATGGCCTTGAATAGACAGACCTTTGTTGGCAAAATAATGTCTTTGCTTTTCAATATGCTATCTAGGTTGGTCATAACTTTCCTTCCAAGGAGTAAGCATCTTTTAATTTCATGGCTGCAGTCACCATCTGCATTGATTTTGGAGCCCAGAAAAATAAAGTCTGACAGTTTCCACTGTTTCCCCATCTATTTCCCATGAAGTGATGGGACCAGATGCCATGATCTTCGTTTTCTGAATGTTGAGCTTTAAGCCAACCTTTTCACTCTCCACTTTCACTTTCATCAAGAGGCTTTTTAGTTCCTCTTCACTTTCTGCCATAAGGGTGGTATCATCTGCATATCTGAGGTTATCAATATTTCTCCTGGCAATCTTGATTCCAGCTTGTTTTTCTTCCAGTCCAACATTTCTCATGATGTACTCTGCATATAAGTTAAATAAACAGGGTGACAATATACAGCCTTGACGTGCTCCTTTTCCTATTTGGAACCAGTCTGTTGTTCCATGTCCAGTTCTAATTGTTGCTTCCTGACCTGCATATAGGTTTCTCAAGGGGCAGAGCTGGACCATGAAGAAGGCTATGTGTGGGTGCACACGCTGAATCATGTCAGACTCTTTGCAGCCCCACAAAATATAGCCCACCAGGCTCCTCTGATCATGGAATTTCCCAGGCAAGAATACTGGAGGGTGTTGCCAAACAAGGCTCTGCACTGAAGAATTGATGCTTTCAAACTGCAGTGCTGGAGAAGACCCTTGAGAGTACTTTGGACTGCAGGGAAATCAAACCAGTCTATCCTAAAAGAAATCAACCCTGAATATTCATTGGAAGGACTGTTGCTGAAGCCCCAATACTTTGGCCACCTAATGTGAAGAGTCAACTCACTGGAAAAGATCCTAATGCTGGGAAAAACTGAAGGCAAAGGGAGAAGGGGACAGCAGAGGATGAGACAGTTAGCATCACCAACTCAATGGACATGAATTTGAACAAACTCTGGGAGATAGTGGAGGAAAGAGGAGCCTGGCGTGCTGCAGTCTATGGGGTCGCAGAGAGTCGGACATGACTTAGCGACTGAACAACAACAAACATGTACACTTTACATTTTGATACATATTGTACAACTCTGAAAATTTTGTATTTTTCACTTCCTCCAATAAAATGCATTGTTCTTGAAGATATAGATTAGCAAGCAAAAGGAAATCTTATCCTAATAATCAATACATTTGAAAAAATGTCTAGAAAAATTCAATATTTTTCCTTTCCTTACTAAAAATAAAATCCTGGTCACACATCTGGACCAAACTATAATTCAAAGAGATACATGCACTCCTATGTTCAGAGCAGCACGATTCACAACAACCAAGAAATGGAAAGCAACCCAAATGTCCATTGATAGATGAGTGGATAAAGAAGATGCAGCACATATATATAGTGGAATGTTACTCAGCCATAGCAAAGAATGAAATCATGCCATTTGCAACAACATGGATGCAACTAGAGATTATTACACTAAATGAAATAAGTCAGAAAGAGAAAGACGAATACCATATGATATCACTTACATGTGGAATCTAAAATACGACACAAATGAACACATCTATGAAACAAAAAGAGAATCATGGACACAGAGAACCGACAGGTGGTTGCCAAGGAGTCAGGGGAGGGATGGAGTAGGAGGCTGGCTTAGCAGACGTAAGCTTTTATATATGCAATGGATAAGCAACAAGGTCCTACCGGATAGCACAGAGAGCTATATTCAATATCCTATGATAAACCACAATGGAAAAGATTATTTTAAAAGAAATTTTTAATTGATTTACTTTGCTGTACAGTAGTAATTAACACAACACTGTAAACCAACTATACTTCAACTGTTTTTCCTTTCTTTGTATGAGTGGGAAAAGTATGGTGATATAAAATTTGACAAGATTAAAGTCCTCCAAATTTGTCACAGATCCTGCTGAAGAGGTCTGAATTGGACAACAGCTATATAGAAACCAGTCAGATCAAAAGGATTTTAATGGAAATATGGAAGCTAGAAAACAAAATATTGTAATTTGAACATTTATTAAGAAAGTATTTACTGTTAGTAACCATTTCTGACACTTTCCAAATATTATAGTAAAACTGTCTTAACACACAGGGCAGGAGTAAAAATTCAGTTATGTAAAATGCAGCATTTCATTTTTGCCAAGTTAACCAGAAACACTGTTTTATTAGTTTGTATTGTCCTTTTAAAGTGCACATAGGTATACACACGTACACACACACACACAGAGCTAAACTTATCCAGATAGTACACTGTAGAGAAAGAGACCAAATGCTAAGAAATTCAGCCCATCCCTGCTGATGAGGGACAAATGGGGAGGACCAATCCTGGGGGGTTAAACCAAATTCATGTCATTTAAGATTGTGATACTGCCCATGTTCTACATTTCAAATAATGTTTATGTTTACTTATTTGCTTACATTAAGGTGACTTACAGGATTCCTCCTCCAAATACATTTTAAATTATTTTTGGGGGAAAATCAGCATTTCAAACATGACACCTTTACATACTTTTAGTCATTTAGCAAAAAAGTACTGAGCACCTACATTGAGTTGGAGACTTAGCAATGTATGAAACCCCTTCTCTTAATAAGCTTACATTCCAGTGGATGTGAATTTAGGTATACTCATCATTGTATAAATTAGGGCTTCCCAGGTGGCTAACCATACTCATGTCTCTTCTAAGCTCTAGTACAAGAGCTGATTAAAGTCACTTGCAGTGACTGATATTCCAGTTCTCATGAAATCCCATATGGAACCCTTCTCATTAGGTAAGTCTCTGCTGTATGGACTACTGTAAATGTTGATGTTGAGCAGAAACATTACATTTTCACGAAAGAAATTCTTTTTCTACTATGAGAACTCAAGTAAGTGGAAAATTTCAGCTCTTGTTTGAAGACTTCAGAACAAAATGGAACACCACATTACAGAACTTCACTTCTGTATGGATTCTCTGATGAAGGATAACCCTTACTATACTCTTCACTTGTATAGAATTTATCACCACTGTGGACTCTTTGATGAATTAGAAGACCTGAACTCCAACGGAAACCCTTACCGCACGCGTCACATTTGTAGGGTTTCTCTCCTGTGTGGACTCTCTGATGAGCCTGGAGGTTTGATCTCTGACTGAAGCCCTTTCCACACACTTCACATTTGTATGGTTTTTCCCCAGTGTGGACTCTGTGATGGGCTTGAAGACTTGAAAACCCACTGAAACCCTTGCCGCACTGTTCACATTTATAGGGCCTCCCTTCTGTATGGACCCTCTGATGGGCTTGGAGGCGGGAACTCTCACTGAAACCCTTCGTGCACACTGCACATTTGTAGGGTTTCCCTCCGGTGTGGACCCTCTGATGTGCTTCAAGGCGTGAGCTCTGACTAAAGCCCTTCCCACACATCTCACATTTATACGGCTTCACTCTGGTGTGGACTCTCTGGTGGCCTTGAAGATATGCTCTCTGACTGAAGCCCTTCCCACAAACCTCACAGATGTATGGTCTCTCTCCGGTATGGACACTCTGATGGCTCTGAAGGTAAGACCTCTGACTGAAGCTCTTACCACACTCATCACACTGGTAGGGTTTCTCTCCTGTGTGGACTCTCTGATGGGCCAAAAGAGTTGAGGCCTTGCTGAAGCCCTTCTCACATTCTCCACATTTATAGGGTTTCTCTCCTGTGTGAACCCTCTGATGAATTTGAAGATTAAAGCTCCAACTGAAGCCCTTCCCACACTCCTCACACTTGAATGGTTTTTCTCCCGTGTGAACCCTTTGGTGGCCTTGAAGGTGTGAACTCCGACTGAAGCCCTTCCCACACTCCTCGCACTTGTATGGTTTCTCACCAGTGTGGACTCTCTGATGCCCTTGAAGGTATGAATTACGACTGAAGCCCTTCCCACATGCCTCACATTTGTATGGTTTTTCTCCTGTGTGGACTCTCTGATGGGCTTGAAGGTATGAACTCCGACTGAAACCTTTATCACACTCCTCACACTTATAAGGCTTCTCCCCTGTGTGGACTCTCTGATGAACATTAAGAACAGATCTATGACTGAAGCCTTTACCACATGCACTGCATTTGTATGGCTTCTCGCCAGTGTGGATTCTCTGATGATCTTTGAGTTTTGAATTCCAGTTGAAGCCATTCCCATACACCTTGTAAGGTTTCTCTCCGATGTGAATTTTCTGATGGCCTTGAAGATATGAACTTTGGCTGAAGCTGTTACCACATGTGTAATGTTTATAGGGTTGTTCCCTAGTGTGGACTATCTGAAGGTCTTGAAAATGTGAGGCCAGACTGAAGACATTCGCACATGCCTCAGAATTATAGGGAATCTCTTCCATGTGAACTCTTTGCTGAATGTTCAGATCTGAGTTACAAATGAAACCCTTCTCACACTCCACGTCTGTGTATCGTTTCTCTTCAGTGTGCATTTTCTGATGGGCTTTAAGACAAGAATTCTCATTAAAGACATTCCCATTCTCCTCAGATTCATGGGATTCCTCCTCGATGTAGACCTTAACAATACTACTAAGGTCTAAGCTATGACTGAAGCCTTTCTCATACATGCTGCATCTATTAGACGTCTCTCCTCTGGGTATAAGTTTATATGTGTTATGAGAGGAGCACTGATTGACGCTCTCACTGTATTCACATTTAAATGGCTTCTTTTTTGCGTGTCCTTTCTGATGTGATTGCAGATGTGAATTCTCAAAAACACAATGATTTCCTCTACAAACACTCTGATGAATATGAAGAACTGACCTGTAACTACAGTCCTTTTCACATGGACTGTATGTACAAGGCTTTCCTTCTAAGTCTAATTGCTGATGAACTTCAGAGCTGGAGTCATCACTGAAGGCTTTTCTGTACTCATTACCAGGATAGGGCTTTTGCCCTGTTTGAATATGATTAAGCAATGAAACCTTCATGACATCTTCTCCACAGTCATGGCAGCTAGAGTTTTTTTCTGATCTGTGTATACCCAGATTATCACCATGATGTGAGATCCAACTGATGCTGGCAGATTTACAGAAATCATTTTCCATGGAAACTTGCTGACATCGACACTGATAATTACGTGACTCTGTAAGGAACATTTTCCTCCAAGAATGGTGGGCTCGCCAAGAGGGAAATTCTTGACTTTTTATGTCATTGGAACCATCTCCTATGTGAGTCAAGACATAGTTCTCATCTTCAGAAATCTGAATTGGTATTCCTGCCCAAACCTGGCAGGGGGAATCACCTTGTTTTTGCACCTGAGAAATATTCTCTTGGAAGTTTCTCATGGAATCTTGACACCCAGTTAACCTGCCTGCACCTTGTTGCCCGGACTGCCAGGTGGAAAGCTCTTTGGGGGAAAAGCAGCTTAATCCCACTTCTTGAATACTTTCCATATTATGTGGACTCTTGGTTCCTATAAGAATAAAGAGAATTTAGACATGTGCGCAATGAATGCTTTTATTCAGAAATTTCAAGATTCTGCACTTAGATCATGACATGAAACATCAATAAACTGGAGGAAAGTTTGTTACTACCTCTGACAATACTTAGAATATTGTTTACTTTTGACTACACCAGGAATAGAAGTAGGATCCACAGAATTCGGGCTATGCATATGCCTCAAAATCAGGGCTATGCAATGCAACCTGGACATCAAAGATGGTGGCTCTGTTCAAAAGGCCTAAACCATGCACACATTATCATGGGCTGCCTGGGGATTCCAAGGAACAAAACAGAAGGAGGTAGTCTCAAACTGGAAAGAATATAGTTTCAAGTGGACAAATGTGTTTTGCCACACACAAGATTGTGTGTTAAATGCTATGCAGATGAAGGTAAACAGAGACCTTTAATCGATTCTTGAGGTCTTATGTGGCCTATCTCTAATGAGTTCATTTTCATGAGAATAATGCATTCTCCTATGTCACTATAAGCCATAACCAGTTTTAACTCCTTTTAAAAGATATTTTGCAATTAGCAAGGGCCATAGGGCAGGTGAAATGTGAAACACTGTGGCAGAATTGCACAGGCAAGACGGGAATTTGCTCTATGACTCAAGAAACTCAAACCAGGGCTCTGTAACAACCTAGAGGGGTGGGATGAGAAGGGAGATGGGAGGGAGAGTCAAGAGGGAAGGGATATAGGTATACCTACGGCTGATTCAGGTTTATATTTGGCAGAAACCAACACTATTCTGTAAAGCAAGTATCCTTCAATTAAAAATAAATAAATTTAATTCAAAAGAGAATTGCACAGGCAAGTTTCATGGTCCTTTGAGGCAACTTAACAAGCAAAATTCAATGAACACTGACTGTCATTTTGCTGATAAAGTACTTTAATGTTTAAGGAATCTGAGGCACTGGAAGAGTTGAAGATGGGCATGTTTGGGTGGAAATGGCTTGTCTGTTAGTTACTAAAGCTCAGGTTATCAGCAAGCAGCATATCATTCACATCCTAGTGAGAAGTATACTTATTCCCGGAGAACAAGTGGTTCAACAGGGCTGAAGCAATAACACGCACTCTCCTAATACTTGGCAAAGAATTTCAGTATCCAAGGTGAGGGGAAAAAGGCAGTAAAACGGGATTTTTTTCTCATAATGTGAATATTATCTTCAAATGCAATAATTCTTCCTTAGCTACTTGTGTTTTCCTGTCTCTAAACACTGGAGTGTATTACACACAAGGAAGAGCACTTTGCTGTGTATGCTGTCCCACCCTTACTGCCTACAACACTCCTAGTGAACAGCAGCTGCTCAATAAGCATTTAATGAATAGATCACAGCTGGAGTCATTCTCAGTCACGGAACTGAAAGGGCATGCATGTGTAAGTTACTTTTTATGGGAAAGAAGCTGGTGATGGCAATTTTACTGAACAGCTGAAAGGTTGTATGAGAGGCAGGGTTACACTCAGTTACCACTTGCCAGCGAGAAAAGCAAAGGTCACAAAAATCTTGTGGACTGTGTCTTTTTAATTTTGAAATAACCTTTGAAATGGTGTAGTTTTTCTCACACAAAATCTTACTCTTAGCCCTACCCTATCGCCAACTTTTAAAACAAGGATAAAAATAAAGGGCGACACTGACGACCATGTGGCAACAGGCTCTGGGGCAACGCATTGGCTGCAGGGCCTACCGCACGTCCACGAGTACTCATCTCAGTACTTCAAGACAAGAATGCTTAGCGATGTCTTGGATTTCTCAAAAGCAAGGCTTTCAGTTATTATACTAACATTCTGTCACCTAAAGATGAAATGGGAGTTCCCTGGTGGTCCAGTGGCTACAACTCCACGCTCCCAATGCTGGGGGACCCGGGTTTCACCCCTTGTGAGGGAACTAGATCCCACATGCTGCAACTAAGACCCAGTATGCAAATGTTGCATGTTATAGCCACATATTGGGTTATGTAGCAATGATTTTTTTTAAAAAAAAGAGTTATAATCTCAGATTGGGAGGGATTTCCCCAAGGTACCATGAAGGAGAAAAATTAGTACTTTAAAAATAAGAATATATATTTTCAAAATTTTGCATGAATATAAGGTATAAACATGTTAATATATGGAAATACTAAATAAAAAGGTACTTCAAAATATGACATTACATTCCTACTGATACTATCCGGCTGGAGGACTAGCACACTACGGCCCTAGCTCTGTTTTTGTATAGCCTAGGAACAAGAATAGATTTTACATTTTTTAAACTGGTGTAAGAAAAAACATTTGGTCTCTTTGACAGAGATCAATTACCATCTGGACCTTGAGAGAAAAAGTTTGCTGACACTTTCTCTAAAGAGTATATTGCCTGTATGACCTTGAACCTGGACTGAGATGACAACTGAAAAATCATAGAAGTGAAGTAATTTGTTTTGAAATTTTCAATTGACTCTCATTCCTACCCAGGAGCATTTCCAGCTCCACAGCTGTGACCACGGCTTTTGACATCAGAGTCTGAGGGCTCAAGAAGCATTACTAAAATGTTGAGACTTGCATAAATGTCCAGCTTGGAAGTTCTACTTTAAAAAGAAAATTACAGAAGAGTTGACTCATTGGAGAAGACTTTGATGCTGGGAGGGATTGAGGGCAAGAGGAGAAGGGGACAACAGAGGATGAGATGACTGGATGGCATCACTGACTCGATGGATGTGAGTCTCAGTGACCTCCAGGAGTTGGTGATGGACAGGGAGGCCTGGCGTGCTGTGATTCATGGGGTCATAAAGAGTCAGACATGACTGAGCGACTGATCTGATCTGATCTGATCCTCCAGTGAACACGATGCAAAAATCCTCAACAAAACATTCTGAATTCAACAGCACATTAAAAGATCGTATAAGACAATCACATGGGACTTATTCTAGGAATGCAAGGATGGTTCAACATCTTCAAATCACTACATGTGACACCGAATATTAGCAAAATGAAGGATAAAAATCATATGATCAAAAGCAACAAAAGCAAAAATAAACAAGTGGGACTACATCAAACTAAGAAGCTTCTGCACAGCAAAGGAAACCAACAGCAAAATGTAAAGGCAAACTTTCTGAATGGGAGAAAATATTTGTAAATCACATATTTGATAAGCGGTTAATATCCAAACTACATAGAGCACTCATACAATTCAATAGCAAAAAACCAAACTATTCAATTTTAAAAAGTGGGCAGAAGACCTGAATAGACATTTTCCCAAAGAAGACACACAGCTGGCCAACAGGTTCATAAAAAGATGCTCAACAACAGTAATCACCAGGGAAACGCAAACAAAAATTACAATGAGCTATCAACTCCCAGCTGCTGGAATGGCTATTATCTAAAAGATGCGCATGTGTGCTCAGCTGCTTCCGTTGTGTCTGACTCTTTGCGACCCAATGGACTGTGGCTCACCAGACTCTAAGACAAGAGATGACAAATGCTGGCAAGGACGCAGGAAAAGGGAAGCCTTGTACACTGTCGGTGGGAATATAAGTTGGTGCAGCCACTATGGAAGTCGTTATGGAGGTTCCTCAAAAAATTAAAAATAGAATTATATGATTCAGCAATTCTAGGTATTTATCTGAAGAAAAAGAAAACACTAACTTGAAAAGATACAGCCCATAGGGTTGCAAAGAATCAGACATGACTAAACAACAAATGTACACTGCAGAATTATTTACAACAGTCAAGATAAAGGAACAATCTTAGTGTCCACTGGATAAACGGATAAAGAAAATTCAACCATAAATAAAAACGAAATCTTGCCATTTGCAACAATACAGGTAGACCTTGGAGGTATTTAAAGACAAATACTGCTCGATCTCTATTATATGTGGAATCTAAAACCACTCCCCAACACACACACACACCAACCAAGCTCACAGATAACAGAAAACAGATGGTTGGCTGCAAGAGGCAGCAGTTTGGGGATGGGAGAAATAGGTGAACTGATTTTTTTTTTAATTTAAACAAACTGAATAAAATTTAAAAAAAGAAAAAGAAAACTGTAGCTAGGTCAAGAGACTGTTACATATTAGAGGATGGGAGAGTAAGAAGTAAGAACAGAATAGGATAAAGAACTGGGCATTTGAATGAGGAAGTTAATGCAAGAGTGTCTCACCTGAAATTGCTGCATGGAAGGGCAGATTATCCTTTAGCACTGATCATTTCTGATATTTCTTTTAGTTGCCTGACTATTCTTATCCTTTAAGGAATAATGAGTACCTATCCATGAATACTAAAGGACACCTACACAGAATTAGGATAGGCGTTCATCTGAAGACAAATGACACTCTGGAGCATCTCTCTGTCACGTGGTTTACTCTATACCTGTTGGCTGCCTCAGGGAGGACTGAAAACAGTGAAGACCATGCATGTGTTAACTGACTCACTCATTCAAGGAACACAGCAAAGCAAGCCAAGTAACCCAAAGCAGAAGCATCACTGAGACTGGGCAGCAAGTGGGCCAGTGCAGCTGGGACCGAAGGAATGAGCTAGGATCGGAGACGCTAGAGCAGTGAGGGTACAGACACCTCAGGGCCTGACCCCTTCTGACTCATGTTCTGGGAGGGGCTGTCTGGCTGCTGGGTGACTGCCAGATGGTTCTCACCTGAACACCCATCTCTCTGGGACTCCATCATCAAACGCTCTTCTCTCTCCAGCTGGAATATAAGCTCTGGTTTGAAGGGTTGATTTCCTGTGAAAAAGGAGAGAAGAGCAAAAGTTTTCAATTTTGACCAAGTCTAACTTGTGGTTTTTTGTTTTTTTCCTCTCCTGAATCATTTTTTTTTTTTTTTTTTGGTGGGTTTTTTTCTTCTTACGATTCATGTTTTTGTTGTCATATCGAAGAAATCTTTGCCTAACCCAAGGTCATGAAAATTTTCTCCTGTGTTTCCACCTACAAGTTTCACACTTCTACATTTTACATTAGGCCCTTCATCCACTTCAAGTTAATCTTTCATTTTGTAGGTGGGAGGCATGCAAATACATGCACACAGAAGCCCAAGTGTTTCAGCACTATCTGCTGAAAAAATACTTTCTCCAGTGAATTGCCTTGGCCCCTGCAGTAGAGTTGCTTATTCCGTTCACTGCAGTAAACAATGGAGAAGGCAATGGCACCCCACTCCAATACTCTTGCCTGGAAAATCCCATGGACGGAGGAGCCTGGTGGGCTGCAGTCCATGAGGTCGCGAAGAGTCGAACTCGACTGAGTGACTTCACTTTCACTTTTCACTTTCATGCATTGGAGAAGGAAATGGCAACCCACTCCAGTGTTCTTGCCTGGAGAATCCCAGGGACGGGAGAGCCTGGTGGACTGCCATCTATGGGGTCGCACAGAGTCGGACACGACTGAAGTGACTTAGCAGCAGCAGTAAACAAAGCCACTAAGAAGTGTTGAGAATTGCAATTCATTCTCCCATCCTCCTCTCACTAGACCTAAAACTAAAGGTATACAGAGTTATAAACTGTATTCCTTAGCTACTTCCATGAATCCTTTTTTTCTCTGTTTACTGTAGAGGTATTCCTCTCAAACACAATTCATTTTTCAAGGATCATCCCTTCACATTCTTATTTGATTTACTTTTTAGAATGTGTTGAACTAAATATTTTCTTGAGACTTTTTTGATGTGGATCATTTTTTAAAAGTCTTTATTGAATTTGTTACAGTATTGCTTCTGTTTTATGTTTTGTTTCTTTTTGGCTGTGAGGCATGTGGGATCTTAGTTCCCTAACCAGGGATTAAACCTGCATCTTCTGCATTGGAAGGTGGAGTCTTAACCACTGGAACACCAGGGAAGACCCCTGACATACTTTCAAAAGTCCAAACTAGACAAAAAGGTGTATTCAGACAAGTGTGACTCTCTCAAACATCCCTTCCACGCCATCACAACTCACGATTGACAAGAAACTAAATTCATGATTTCCTGATTAATCCTTGCGTTGCTTACATATATTTACTTATTTTCCCTTACACAAACTAGTAAGTATACTATTAATGCTCTTTTGTACTTGGTTATCTTCAGGGAAAATTCCTACAAGTGAGTTGCTGAGAAAGGGTAAATCCATAGTTCTGTTAGACACTGTCAAAGTCTTCTCCATAGGGGTGGTATCGTGTTGCATTCCCACTGTCAAAACATGAAAGTGCTTTATTCCCCACACTTTGACCCCCCTCCCCCAAAATAGTGTTAAGTTTCTGAATTCTGGGGGACTTCCCTAGCAGTCCAGTGGTTAAGACTCGGTGCTTTCACTGCTGGGGCCTGGGTTCAATCCCTGGTTGGGGAATGAAGATCCCATAACCTTCATGAGACAGACAAAAAAAAAAAAGTTTTTGAATTTTTGCTAACCTCATGAATGAAAAATGGTGTTTCAGTATAATGTGAATTAGTACTTCTCTTACTTTGAATGAAACTGAATATTCATATGTATGTATATTTATATATATGCATGTGTGTGTATGTATATGAATACAGGTGTACACATCCAGACACACCCCTAATCCTAGCTCTAAGCCTTAAAACCAGGAAACAAAGATACCACAGTGGCAAGGACAGTTCCTAGCATCCAAGGCCTATTCTGTAACCTTTCCATGTAACAGTGTAGCCTTGGGTATAACAGCTTTTAGTGAGTCCTCAGAGTCCTCTAGCAAATTATCTGAGGCACCCCCCAGCTGGGCACCCCCCAGCTTGCCATTGGTGTCAGAGCATAGTCCTGGGGATTCCTGAACTTGGCCTGCACACAGAAGCATTTAGGGATATTAGGGCCATGGCATGTGTAAATTACCCTCAAATGGTTCAGATATAAATTATGCATATGAGAAAACAGCATTCACATAAATGATAAAGTAAATGTGGTGAAATACTCTAGGTGTGTGTGCTGTGCTCAGTCAAGTTTGACTCTTTGTCACCCATGGACTGTAGCCTGCCAGGCTCCTCTGTCCGTGGGATTTTTCAGGCAAGAATATAGGAATGGGTTGCCATTTCCTCCTCCAGGGCATCTTCCCGATTTAGGGATTGAACTTAATCTCCTGTGTCTCCTACATTACAGGCCATAGGTAAAAGTAATAGGTGTATTCTTGTTCTATACTTTTGCAAATTTTCTGTATGTTTGAAGGTATGTCACTAAAGCAGAAAAACCAAAATACCTCTGAAAAACCACAGCTACAGTTACTGGCACCATGAAAATCTGCAGCAACTAGACTTTATGGGGCAGGACCACAGGCTCCCCATTCATATTAATAGTTCAAGGGACAGATTTTTTTCCTGGACAGAAACACATTGTCTCTGCCTCTGGGATTACTAGGACTTGTAGGTAAGAGTCGGACCCGACTGAGCGACTTCAATTTCACTTTTCACTTTCATGCATTGGAGAAGGAAATGGCAACCCACTCCAGTGTTCTTGCCTGGAGAATCCCAGGGATGGGGGAGCCTGGTGGGCTGCCATCTATGGGGTCGCACGGAGTCGGACACGACTGAAGCGACTTAGCAGCAGCAGCAGTAGCAGTAGGTACCTAAGCTGAGAGGACGATTTTAGGAGTTCCAGAGCTTCAAATGACTGCACCCACAAAGGAATCCCAGGAGGCTGACACTGAGTCCCCGAGGCACTGTGCTCACCCACTGAGAGCAGGTTCCAGAAATTCTCCAGCATCACTTCCTGGTACAGCTTCCTCTGAGCTGAGTCCAACAGCCCCAGCTCCTCCTCGGTGAAGACCACGGCCACATCCTTGAAGGACACTGGCTCCTATGACACCAAACACACACACACACACAATGTTTATGGAAGAGGAACAGCCCCGAGAATGTCAAGGACGGGAGGTGGTTCCGGATTCCCAAGGACCGAGTCACATTTCAGCAGCCGCCTTCTGTTTGCCTTTCACACTACTGATTCCACCCACCAGAAAGGCTGCAGGAAAAGGAATCCTTGCACTTTAAACTGCTGCCTTTTGTTAGTACCCCTGTAGGTAAGTCCCTGGAGCTCTGTTGCATTGCGTGGGCTGCTAGAAAAGCTTTAGTTCCAACAGTGTGCGATGGAGTCTGTTTTCCCTCTTTTTATATACATATACCGCTTATTTGATGTGCCAGACTTATAGGGCATGACTCACTCTTCCTATTCAAGTATGGAGCCCCTCCTCTGTGCCCCCATCCAGATGTGCAGCATTTATGGACACAGCTCTGGGGCCTCACTCTGCTGTGGGGCCCTGGACCCAGTCCTCATCCTCTCTTCATTTGCAGGCTGATAACTGTACCTTAGGGTATTGGAAATAATAAAATGAGTGAGTATAGGTAAAACACTTAGGAACAGTGCCTGGTACATAGTATGTATCCAGTGTGTGCACGCTAAGTCACTTCAGTTGTGTCCGACTCTTTGTGACACCATGAACTGTAGCCCACTAGGCTCTTCTGTCTGTGGAATTCTCCAGGCAAGAATACTGGAGTGGGTTGCCATGACCTCCAGGAGATCTTCCAACCCAGGGATCGAAACCGCATCTCTTTACATCTCCTACATTAACAGGCAGATGGGTTCTTTACCACTAGAGCTACCTGGGGAGCCCAGGTATCTAATAAATGCTAACTATTATTATAAATTCTATTACCATCATCATTGCTGACATTCCACTTCAGGGCTACACAGTAATTCAAGGAATTGATGGTTGAGACTATAGTGAACTGATACAAATAATGCATGCTTACTTAGTTTTAGAGTATATATTATTAATAATGTTGCAAGATTGTTTCCATATAGACCTTAGTCCCTAGAACTCTGCTGGTTATCTCCTGAAGATAAATAACAAAAAGTAGAAATGGTAATGTTGAAGAAAAACAAACTTTAAAGTTTTCAGACCATAATGGCAAGTATTTCCTCCAAAAAGATTTTTCTTAATTTATTCTGCTTCCAAGAAAGTATAAATTCCTAAGCCTCCATACTCTGGACAACAATGGACATGAATACTTAAAAGCAAAAACCAAAAAACTTTGATAATCTCAGAAGTCAATTTGGGAAGCCAAAACTAGTTATCTCAAAAACTTTCACAAAATTGATAAGTAATGAATATTACTCTATTTTCATATGTTTACAGGTCATATCTGTTTCTTGTTTTGTAATAACATTCATTCACTTGGGGACAGTAGACCTTTTCTTCCATATATGATATAAAGTCTTTTCTTCCTACCTTGTTATCTGTCTTTTAATTTTTTTGCTATAGGGAAATTTAAAATTTCTATATGAAGACCTGCTCAACACTGCATTTGTTCTGGCTGGAGCTTCAAACACCACAACTTCAAGCCTTGGTCTCTGAATGAGAACTCTGGTGTGGTTGGTTTTTTGGCTTTTGTTTTGTGTCTCTTTCCACCCCAACAGTATGCCTGATACTCTGGGTCCAGAAAGACTTTGGAATCAGCCAGACACGTGCCTACTGCAGAAACCTGAACAGGATCTGAACTTACATGAACCTCTAATTTTCATGTTGACAGGGAAGATGATTAAGTCTCTCTCAGGGCAGTGAATAGAGTTACAGATGGAAAGTACCTGTGTCTTGTTTTTGGAGTATAGTTGCTTTACAATGTTGTGATAGTTGCTGCTATACAGTGTCTGTATGACTTACAGTATGACTAAAATCTTACAATTAAGTACCTGTGGTGCTCTAATAAATTCATGAATGGTATAACACAGAAAGGTACACAAACAGACACAGACACACACAAAGAAAGCTTTCAGGTCCTGGAAAGAAAGAATCTAGATCTTTTTGAATGAAAACAGCTAACACTCTTTTTCTGAGTTCAGCCTCAGTATGAATCTGTTAGACAAAACTACTCTTTAGGTATTCTTTTTACCAAGTCTGTGGGGTACCACTTAAAAAAAAACTTGTTTTAAAAAATTTTTTTAAAGTTTTGAGTCCCTAATACATTGGACAAATAATATTGGAATTCTCTCAGTAAAGAGAGAATTACTCTGAGTAAAGATTAAATATAGGGAAAATGATTCTGTTGTGTAAAAGTGCAAGAATCATCAAGATGTTAAAAGTTGTGAATGAGGAATACTTTTTTAAAAAGGAGGAGAGTGTATAATAGTTCATTGAAATAATAGATGACAAAAATTGAGTGCTATAATCTTAAGTGAAAAAAAGACAATTCAAAATTGTATCTATTATTGCAAGTCTAGTTATGAATGCACATGAAAAATAAACATAAAAAAACAAGTGATTTGTAGGCAGGGTAATAATGTGTGGGCCTTCCCATTTTTTAAATTTCCATCCCTTTTACACTATTAGTTGTGAAACAAAATGGTAATGTATAAAAACTGAGAAAGGAAATTTTAAAGTGAACCAAGAGAGCATGGCACACAAATGGTATTAAATGTCTGCCGCCATTCTTTACTTTTGGCAAGGAAGAGAAATAAGGTATCCACTGAGAAACGAAATTACCTGTTAAGTGCAGAAATAAAAAATCAACTCACCTGGAACTTTATCATCTTTTTGTCCTCTTCCTGGGGAAAGGCAGAGACCTGAAGAGACACAAAACAAGAAAGAGGCCATGAGGGAGGGGAAAACACATCTCTGTGCAAATCAGAAAAAGGTGTCCCTTCTCCTGGGCAGAGTGTGGGCTGGGATCTAACCATCCCTAGGCTAACCCGGCAGGATGCCCACCAGCGAGGGGCAGCCTGCACCGCCACACCCTGCAGCCCTCACACAGCTCAAGTGTCCCCAGATACGCACTGTGAACCTGGGGAACATGGAAAAGGAGGCACAGTTAAGTGGGAGAGGAGAGGTGCTCGTTAAAAGGACCTCTGGGGACAGTTAGCTTTTAAAACCTCTAATTGCTATATATTTGCTGCACATTTGCTCTATATTCCTTGTGTGTGTGCTAAGTCATGTCTGACTCCTGGTGACCCAGTGAACTGTAGCCCACCAGGCTCCTCAGTCCATGGAATCAGACAATACTGGAGCGGATTGCCATTCCCTTCTCCAGGGGATCTTCCCAACCCAGGGATCAAACCCACATCTCTTGCATCTCCTGCATTGGCAGGCAGATTCTTTACCTGCACCACCTGGGAACTGCTCTATATTGGCACTGTTAAAGATTTGCTATAGATTTTTAAACCATGGTTAAATTGCTTTGCCAACAAAGGTTCATCTGGTCAAGGCTATGGTCTTTCCTGTGGTCATGTATGGATGTGAGAGCTGGACTATGAAGAAGGCTGAGCGCCAAAGAATTGATGCTTTTGAACTGTGGTGTTGGAGAAGACTCTTGAGAGTCCCTTGGACTGCAAGGAGATCCAACCAGTCCATTCTGAAGGAGATCAGCCCTGGGATTTCTTTGGAAGGAATGATGCTAAAGCTGAAACTCCAGTACTTTGGCCACCTCATGCGAAGAGTTGACTCATTGGAAAAGACTCTGATGCTGGGAGGGATTGGGGGCAGGAGGAGAAGGGGACGACAGAGGATGAGATGGCTGGATGGCATCACTGACTCGATGGATGTGAGTCTGGGTGAACTCTGGGAGTTGGTGATAGACAGGGAGGCCTGGTGTGCTGCGATTCATGGGGTCTCAAAGAGTTGGACACGACTGAGCAACTGATCTGATCTGATCTGAAATTAATTAACCTCCCTAGGCTTACTTCGGCGGAGAAGGCAATGGCACCCCACTCCAGTACTCTTGCCTGGAAAATCCCATGGATGGAGTCGCTAAGTCAGACACAAATGAGTGACTTCACTTTCAAGCATTGGAGAAGGAAATGGCAACCCACTTCAGTGTTCTTGCTGGGAGAATTCCAGGGATGGGGGAGCCTGGTGGGCTGCCGTCTCTGGGGTCGCACAGAGTAGGACATGACTGAAGCGACTTAGCAGCAGCAGCTGCTGCAGCAGCAGGCTTACTTCTGCAAGCTGCAACACTAGGATTGTAATAGTACAAATACCATAAGATTGCTGTTAGGATACATGGGTGAGTAGTGGAAAACTGCTGTAACTACACCAGTGTTTTAGATTAATATCTGGTAGCTTCAGAGAAGCAGGCACTATTCTGCAATATAAAACAGTCCTTCAAATGGGGGTTGTAAGAAATCTGGGCAGCAGAGATTATGGCTTTTCACTTAATAAAGTGCCCTGATAATATTGCAGGTGGCCAAAAGGTTCATTTGCGTTTTCCATACCATATTAGGGAAGAACCCAAAAGAACTTTTTCACCAACCCAATAACATTCCTTTAGACTTTGAGACCACCCTTCTGAGAAGTTTAATGGCTGGTGACTATTCCTCCTGAAGCCAAAGGAGATTCCAGTGGTACATCCCTCTTCCCATGTGGATACGATAAAGATTATAGAAACCCATGATGATACTGTATCTATGTGAAGCACTGGCTCCATGCTTGACCCATGGGAGGATCTGGAAACCATGAGTTTGACTTCTTGGGTTCTTCCTCAAGGTTATTTACCATTCTCAACAGTCATTTACTGTTATTTATCTTCTTTACTATTCCCAAGCAACTTCCAAGTCATCTATGGAAGAAAAAGAAGGGGGAGGGGGCTAATCACAGGCTCTGTGGCCACATAGTCTCTGTGGAATAAGGTTCCTTTTGTTCCTTTTACAACCTTTAAATGTAAAAACCATTCTCAACTGAGGAGGGAGAGGAGCTTTACAAAAATTAGCCATGGGCAGTAGTTTGCCCACCTGCATTCTCTACCCTCTTAGGTTTTTAAAGTCTTTATTGAATTTGTTACTTTGCCAACAAAGGTTCGCCTAGTCAAAGCTATGGTCTTTCCTGTGGTCATGTATGGATGTGAGAGCTGGACTGTGAAGAAGGCTGAGCACCAAAGAATTGATGCTTTTGAACTGTGGTGTTGGAGAAGACTCTTGAGAGTCCCTTGGATTGCAAGGAGATCCAACCAGTCCATTCTGAAGATCAGCCCTGGGATTTCTTTGGAAGGAATGATGCTAAAGCTGAAACTCCAATATTTTGGCCACCTCATGCGAAGAGTTGACTCATTGGAGAAGACTCTGGTGCTGGGAGGGATTGGGGGCAGGAGGAGAAGAGGACGACAGAGGATGAGATGGCTGGATGGCATCACTGACTCGATGGATGTGAGTCTGAGTGAACTCCGGGAGTTGGTGATGGACAGGGAGGCCTGGTGTGCTGTGATTCATGGGGTCACGAAGAGTTGGACACGACTGAGTGACTGATCTGATCTGATCTGACTGAATTTGTTACAATACTGCTTCTGTTTTGTGTTTTCCTGGCCCACGAGGCATGTGGGTTCTTAGTTCCTTTACCAGGGATTGAACCCACACTCACTGCATTGGAAAGAGAAGTCTTAACACTGGACTGCCAGGGAAGTTCTAGCCCTCTTAGCTTTTAACACTCAGTTGGTCCAAGATACCTTTTAACAAGCTTGGCTACAGTCTTATTAATTCCTAATTAATTCTAATTAATTCCTAATTCCTAATTCCCACTTTGTCAGCCTAATAGAAGCAATGCTTTGTCCAAGCAGGCAATGAAGGTGGGTGTGGGAGAGGTTGTCAGTCCCTGGGTTGGGAAAATCCCCTGGAGGAGGGCGTGGCAATCCACTCCAGTATTCTTGCCTGGAGAATCTCATAGACAGAGGAGCCTGGTGGGCTACAGTCCATAGGGTCACAAAGAGTCAAACAGAACTGAGCACCTATGTAGCAAAGTAAATTTCTGCAAGTTAATTAACCCCTCAGTGCCTCTGTTTCTTCATCGGTAAAATGTAAATAAAAACAGGAAAGATTCTGTAGTGGTCCAGTGGTTAGGAATCTGCACTTTCACTGTCCAGGGTGCTGGTTCAGTCCCTTGTTGAGGAACTAAGATGCCATGGGCAGCACGACGTGGCCCAAAATAAACTTTTCTAATGGAAATAAAAATAGGTTTATCATGAAGAATACATGAGTTAATGCATCAAAGCATTAGAAAGCCAGTGAGGTTCACAATAAGCACCCAGTAAACATTAGCTATTATTAGTGTCATCCTCATTGTCACCATGAAACATACTGAAGCCACACATTAGCCCTGGTTTGTTTCTAAGTACCTTTATTTTAGGTAGTAATTATCAGTATGCGTATATCACCTCTTGAATATTCCTAAAAAGCTGGTGGCTTCAGCATCCCACCAAAACTGACCACAATATGAAACATGTATGAAAGTAAAGTCATTTCAGTGACAAGTAACTTTGTTGGAGTCACAAGTAGTGCCAAGTGACTTTATCAATTTCCACTGCTGTCAAAAGTTAAAACAAGGAATATCTTCATTCCTGCATAATCTTTTAGTGTGATGTGATGGCCAAAACTCACAGGATTTACACTAAAAGTAATTCTACTGTATGTAAGTTAAACAATAAATGTTAAAAAATTGAATGAAGCTCTTCAGCAAGCACTTTTCCAACCTTAAAATAAATAAAGATCACCTGGGGTTCCTATTAAAAGGAAGCACCTTGGTACCACCCCTACCTACAAAATTCTACCTAAACTGGTATGAAACTGGATCCCAGGACTTGCCTCTATACAGAGCTCCCAGGTGATAATGGTGCTTGAAAGACACCAGAGAAAAACAATGCATCGCCTACAGGGGTACAGTGATTCAAACGGTTCCAGATTTTTCATTAGAAATCACGAGGCCAGAAGTAAGTAGCACAATACTTTTAAAGGAGTGAAAAAAAGAACTGTCAAAGCAGAGTTGTATACTAAAGACAACAGTTTAGAAAAATGTTTAGGGATGAAGTTTCATGAAAATGCTCTCCGATAAACTCAGAATTCATAGGTAGCCTACTTACCTTAAAAGAATTGGTAAAGGAAAACTTTCAAAGGCAACAAGGGGGAAAAAAATTGGATCATTAGGAAGGAGTCACAGAACAGTAAATATCTGGGAAAACGTGATAGATGACTTATCTCTTGAGTTCTTTAAAATACATTTTGCCATTGGAAACAAAAATTATAACACTGACAGTTTTCAAAGTATATATTGTGTTGGCCAAAAAGTTTTGATTTGTCCGTAAGAGTTTTTTATATGACAACTAGAACATAAACATGATGCATTATTTTTTCTCTGGGTAATGCTTTTTGGTTTCTTTCTTTGTCTTTAGTTTTGAGTTTATCCTGTCTGGGATGTGCTCAAATTCTTAAAAGAAAACCTCTAGGTTACACTTAAGATGCTAGAAAAGAGAAGCAAAAAAACCCAAGTCTAACAAAAGAAAGGAAAAAATAAAGGTAAATGCAGAGATCAATGAAATTGAAAACAGATGTGTAATAGAACCAACTCAATGAAACCAAAAGTATTCTTTTTTTTTCTTACTGTAACAAAAACTCTAGCAAGAATGGCAAAGAATAAAAGAGAGATTTAAAAAAAAGTTACCAATATTAGGAATGAAAGAATACATATCATGACTTCCAGAAGAAAATATAAGAGAAACTCTTCCTGACTTGGAGTTAGGCAGAGTTCTTAGACGTGAAGAACACAACTCATAAAACACTGATAAATCAGACTTCATCAAAATTAAACCTTTTGCTCTGCAAAATACACTGTTCAGAGGATAAAAAGACAAGCCAGTCTGAGAAAAAATATTTGGAAATGACATCTGACAAAGAATTTACATTTAGAATATATGAATAACTCTCAAACATCAATAGTAAGGAAAATACAACTCAGTTACTCAATTTATCCCTGGTGGCTCAGACGGTAAAGCATCTGCCTGCAATGTGGGAGACCCGGGTTCAATTCCTGGGTCGGGAAGATCCCCTGGAGAAGGAAATGGCAATCCACTCCAGCACTCTTGTTTGGAAAATCCCATGGATGGAGGAGCCTGATAGGCTACAGTCCATGGGATCGAAAAGAGTCGGACACGACTGAGCGACTTCACTTTCACAAACATTTTAGTAAAGAAGATATTTAAGCTGAAGAAAAGATGTATCTGCTGAACATTATTAGTCATTAGAGAAATGTAAATTAAAGTCACAATAATATAACAACACAGGTATATTATAATAAAGTTTTTTTAAAAAACCAACAGAAAATATGAAGTGCCCACAAGGATGTGAAGCACCTGGAACTCTCGTGTATCATTAACGGAAACGCAAAACAGCAGATATCCTGGAGAACAGTTTGGCTGCTTCTTACAAAGTTACATATACATTTTCTATATGACCCACCAATCCCATTCCTGGTTATAAATTCTTGAGAAATAAGCAAACAAAACAAAACGAAACCTTGTACACAAGTGTTTATAGCAGCTTATTCGTAACTGTCAAAAGTTGGGTAGCTCAGCTGGTTAAAAAATCCGCCTGCAATGCAGGACACCTCGGTTCAATTCCTGGGGCAGAAGTTGCCCTGGAGAAGGGACAGGCTACCCACACCAGTATTCTTGGGCTTCCCTGATGGCTCAGACAGTAAAGAATCCGTGTGCAATGTGGGAGACCTGGGTTTGATCCCCGGGTTGGAAAGATTCCCTGGTGGAGGGCATGGCAACCCACTCCAGTATTCTTGCCTAGAGAATCCCCATGGACAGAGGGGCCTGGTGAGCCACAGTCGACGGGGTCACAAAGAGATGGACACGACTGAGTGACTAAGCACAGCACAAAAACATTCCAAATTTTCTTCAACGGGTGACTAAACTAGTATACCTATAAACATAATATTAACCAGCAACAAAACGTACTGATACACACAACAACTTGGATGAATGTAAAAGGCATTACGCTAGGACTGGTTCTCAGAACTCTGAGATGCTGTTCCTGGGTTATAACCCTCAACTTGGCACAAATAAAATTTTCCATTAAAAAAAAAAGGCATTATCTGAGTGAAAGATACCAACCTTAAAGGGTTACACATGGTACAAGTTCATTTAAGTGGCGTTCTCAAAAAGATGAAACTATAGGGCAATACCCGTTGTGGTGGATGTGACTGGTGACAGAAGCAAGGTCCAATGCTATAAAGAGCAATACCACATAGGAACCTGGAATGTTAGGTCCGTGAATCAAGGCAAATTGGAAGTGGTCAACAGGAGATGGCAAGAGTGAACATCGACATTCTAGGAATCAGGGAACTAAAATGGACTGGAATGGGTGAATTTAAGTCAGATGACCATTATATCTACTACTGTGGGCAGGAATCCTTTAGAAGAAATGGAGTAGCCATCATGGTCAACAAGAGAGTCTGAAATGCAGTACTTAGATGTAATCTCAAAAACGACAGAATGATCTCTGTTCGTTTCCAAGGCAAACCATTCAATATCATGGTAATCCAAACCTATGCCCCAACCAGTAACGCTGAAGAAGCTGAAGTTGAACAGTTCTATGAAGACCTACAAGAACTTCTAGAACTGACATCCAAAAAAGATGTCCTTTTCACTATAGGGGACTGGAATGCAAAAGTAGGAAGTCAAGAAACACCTGGAGTAACAGGCAAATTTGGCCTTGGAGCACAGAATGAAGCAGGGCAAAGGCTGAGTTTTGCCAAGAGAATGCACTGGTCATAGCAAACACCCTCTTCTAACAACATAAGAGAAGACTCTACACATGGACATCGCCAAATGGTCAACACCAAAATCAGACTGATTATATTCTTTGCAGCCAAAGATGGAGCTCTATACAATAAGCAAAAACAAGACCAGGAGCTGACTGTGGCTCAGATCATGAACTCCTTATTGCCAAATTCAGACTTAAATTGAAGAAAGTGGCGAAAACCACTAGACCATCCAGGTATGACCTAAATCAAACCTCTTAAGATTATACAGTGGAAGTGAGAAATATATTTAAGGGCCTAGATCTGATAGACAGAGTGCCTGATGAACTATGGACAGAGGTTTGTGACATTGTACAGGAAACAGGGATCAAGACCATCCCCATGGAAAAGAAATGCAAAAAAAGTAAAATGGCTGTTTGAGGAGGCTTTACAAATAGCTGGGGAAAGAAGAGAAGTGAAAAGCAAAGGAGAAAAGCAAAGATATAAGCATCTGAATGCAGAGTTCCAAAGAACAGCAAGGAGAGATAAGAAAGCCTTCCTCAGTGATCAATGCAAAGAAATAGAGGAAAATAACAGAATGGGAAAGACTAGAGATCTCGTCAAGAAAATTAGAGATACCAATGAAACATTTCATGCAAAGATGGGCTCAATAAAGGACAGAAATGGTATGGACCTAAGAGAAGCAGAAGATATTAAGAAAAGGTGGCAAGAATACACAGAACTGTACAAAAAAGATCTTCACAACCAAGATAATCATGATGGTGTGATCACTGACCTAGAGCCAGACATCCTGGAATGTGAAGTCAAGTAGGCCTTAGAAAGCATCACTACGAACAAAGCTAGTGGAGGTGATGGAATCCCAGTTGAGCTATTTCAAATCCTGGAAGATGATGCTGTGAAAGTGCTGCACTCAATATGCTAGGAAATTTGGAAAACTTGGCAGTGGCCACAGGACTGGAAAAGGTCAGTTTTTATTCCAATCCCAAAGAAAGGCAATGTCAAAGAATGCTCAAACTACCACACAATTGCACTCATCTCACACGCTAGTAAAGTAATGCTTAAAATTCTCCAAGCCAGGCTTCAGCAATACATGAACCATGAACTGCCAGATGTTCAAGCTGGTTTTAGAAAAGGCAGAGGAACAGAGATCAAATTGCCAACATCCACTGGATCATTGAAAGAGCAAGAGAGTTCTAGAAAAACATCTATTTCTGCTTTATTGACTATGCCAAAGCCTTTGACTGTGTGGATCACAATAAACTGTGGAAAATTCTGAGAGAGATGGGAATACCAGACCACCTGATCTGCCTCCTGAGAAATCTGTATGCAGGTCAGGAAGCAGCAGTTAGAACTGGACATGGAACAACAGACTGGTTCCAAATAGGAAAAGGAGCACGTCAAGGCTGTATATTATCAGCCTGCTTATTTAACTTATATGCAGAGTACATCATGAGAAACACCTGACTGGAAGAAGCACAAGCTGGAATCAAGATTTCTGGGAGAAATATCAATAACCTCAGATATGCAGATGACACCACCCTTATGGCAGAAAGTGAAGAGGAACTAAAAAGCCTCTTGTTGAAAGTGAAAGAGAGTGAAAAAGTTGGCTTAAAGCTCAACATTCAGAAAACGAGGATCATGGCATCTGGTCCCATCTCTTCACGGAAAATAGATGAGGAAACAGTGGCTGACTTTATTTTGGGGGCCCCCAAATCAAGATGGTGACTGCAGCCATGAAATTAAAAGACGCTTACTCCTTGGAAGGAAAGTTATGACCAATCTAGACAGCATATTGAAAAGCAGAGACATTACTTTGCCAACAAAGGTCCGTCTAGTCAAGGCTATGGTTTTTCCTGTGGTCATGTATGGATGTGAGAGTTGGACTGTGAAGAAAGCTGGGCGCCAAAGAACTGATGCTTTTGAACTGTGGTGTTGGAAAAGACTCTTGAGAGTCCCTTGGACTGCAGGGAGATCCAACCAGTCCATTCTGAAGGAGATCAGCCCTGGGATTTCTTTGGAAGGAATGATGCTAAAGCTGAAACTCCAGTACTTTGGCCACCTCATGCGAAGAGTTGACTCATTGGAAAAGACTCTGATGCTGGGAGGGATTGGGGGCAGGAGGAGAAGGGGACCACAGAGGATGAGATGGCTGGATGGCATCATTGACTCTATGGACATGAGTTTGAGTGAACTCTGGGAGTTGGTGATGGACAGGGAGGCCTGGTGTGCTGCAATTCATGGGGTCGCAGGGAGTGGGACACGACTGAGCGACTGAACTGAACTGAACTGTTAGGGTTATAGTGGTTTCCAGTGCTTATAGACACCGTGAGGGGTGATTATAAAGGAAATACAGAAGAATTTTTTGGGGGTGATGGCACTGTTCTGTATTTGATGGGGGTGATTATACAAATCTATACCCGTGGCAAAATTTATAGAATTGTACCCCTAAAAGGGAAAAATAGACAACTTTACTGTTTGATGACTGTTTTTAAAAAACCTGCCTCTCATCTGTAAAATGAGGGTAACTGTTGAGACATAAGGTAATATCTGTAAGTCACTGGAAACACTGCCTCGTCATAAAACACAATCTATAAATGTTTGCTATCATCATTTCTATCAATGTGTTTCTTAGGAAGCTTGTTTTATATCATGAAAAGAGTTGTTCAGAAACATTTCAATCACCTGAAATAAATGGTGGACTCTATAATTTGTCAACATTAAAGGCGATTAAGGAGTATCCCCTCGGGTTATTTCTTTTCTGTTTTTACCTAATTCCAATTTCAGGAATTTTGCACTGCAAACCCTTGGTGCTGACAGTCTGTTGAGTGGCTACTCTAACTTCAAACCCTTGCCAATCTTGTCCGGTGTGCTGGTCACACAGAGAAAAATATGACATGGTCCCAGGAACAGAAGAATTTTCAGTGTATGAAAAAGAGACAAGAAACAAAGAGTCATCCAATGGCTATGACTCCATGTTTCCAATGCACGGGACCCCGGTTTGATCTCTGGTGGAAGAACTAAGGTCCCAAACACTGCAGGGCAACTACTGAGCCTGTCCATCCTGGAGCCCATGTGCCACAGCCAGAGAGAACCTCACAACAAAAGATCCCGCGTGCCGTAATGAAGATCCTGAGTGCCACAACTAAGATCCAATGCAGCCAAATAAATAAATACTAAAAAAAAGAGAAAGAAACAAAGAGCCCTAAGACATAGGTAAATCAAACTGTACTGCAGAAAACAAATGTTATCACCATCAATCTCCAGAGTGCAACGCTCTCATGCCCCTCGCTTTCTCAAATGAGTGGCATTTTCCAAGCTGCAAAAATAAAAACCTTAAAGTAGCTGCTAACATCTCCCTTTCTTGGCTTTGCATGTAAACAATGTGTCATAATCAGTTCTGGGCAGTTATCATCATAAATCAATCACTATTGTACTGACTCAGTGTTGGAGACTTGCTTTAAAATGCTGAATAACAACAACAACAAAAATTGGGAGGGAGGATGTGTTGAGACAAGACTGACAAATGATAACAAGGGTTGAATTTGGGTGATGCTTCTCCAGGGGTTCATTATTTTATTCTTATTACATTTGGCTCTGCTTGTAAATTTCCATTGTAAAAATTTAATGGGAAAATAAAACCTATCATACCTATTTTGTAAAAGTTAAGTAAAAATCCAAAAATAAATCTACAGAACAGGAAAACATTAAAATATTACTATTGCTATCTCTATATCCTGTACTACATCCTTATACTTCATGTATTTTCTTAATTCTCTATAATATGCAAGCATTATTTTATAATCAAAATATGAGTTACAATATTATTTCAAATAAAACACAAATAAACCACAGATGCAGAGAAGGCAATGGCAACCCACTCTAGTACTCTTGCCTGGAAAATCCCATGGATGGAGGAGCCTGCTGGGCTACAGTCCATGGGGTCACGAAGAGTCGAACACGACTGAGAGAATTCACTTTCATGCATTGGAGAAGGAAATGGCAATCCACTCCAGTGTTCTTGCCTGGAGAATCCCAGGGACGGCAGAGCTTGGTGGGCTGCCACCTATAGGGTCGCACAGAGTCGGATTCGACTGACATGACTTAGCAGCAGCAGCAGCAAACTGCAGATGACTGAAAAGCTATCATGAAAAACTCAAAATTTTCATGGCCCCTTACAAAAATCCAAACATGCCTTCTCAAGGTGACACTAAACACATTAAGAACCAAAGCAGCATATTGAAACTTCTTGTTGCTGTTCAGTTGCTCAGTCATGTCCTACTTTTTGTGACCCCATGGACTGCAGCATGCCAGACTTCCCTGTCCTTCATTATCTCCTGGAACTTGCTCAAACTCATGTCCACTGAGTCGATGATGACATCCAGCCATCTCATACTCTGTCATCCCCTTCTCCTGCTCCCAATCTTTCCCAGCATCAGGATCTTGAAACTACCTAAATTCTAATCCCAGTTAAGCCTCTTACTGTGTGGTCTAGAATAAACAGCTCATGCTCAGAACTTCCCTGGTAGCCCGGGGCTAAGGCTTCCAACACAGGGGGCAAGGATTCAATCCCTGAAAGCGAAAGCGAAGTCGCTCAGTCGTGTCCGACTCTCAGTGACCCCATGGACTGCAGCCCACCAGGCTCCTCTGTCCATGGGACTCTCCAGGCAAGAGCACTGGAGTGGAGTGCCATTGCCTTCTCCACTGATAGTTGCTAATTCTGAAAAACCAGATTAGTTAGATGAGAGGAAGGGAACAGAGATGATTATTTATACTTATAGGAGACGAATTTAAAAGGATATTTAAAGAGCTGCTGCTGCTGCTGCTGCTAAGTCACTTCAGTCGTGTCAGACTCTGTGCGACCCCATAGACGGCAGCCCACCAGGCTCCTCTGTCTCTGGGATTCTCCAGGCAATACTACTGGAGTGGGTTGCCATTTCCTTCTCCAATGCATGAAAGTGAAAAGTCAAAGTGAAGTTGCTCAGTTGTGCCCAACTCTTAGCGACCCCATGGACTGGAGCCTACCAGGCTCCTCCATCCATGGGATTTTCCAGGCAAGAGTACTGGAGTGGGGTGCCATTGCCTTCTCCAATGGCAATCCCTTCTCAATCCCTGAACAGGGACCTAAATCCCACATGCCACAACTAAGACCCGGCGCAACCAAATTAACAAAATTATTTTAAAAAGAAAGCATCATACTCTCTGTGTCTGATTCCTCATCTTTAACATGGAAATAACAGTATCCACTCTTGTAAGGATTAAGTACATTCATTCATAGAAAACTCCAAGAATAATGTTTAAATACTCTCATTATTAGCTTCCCAGGTGGCTCAGTGGTAAAGAATCCCCCTGCCAATGCAGGAGACAGAGGAGACCGGGTTTCGATCCTTGGGTCAGGAAGATTCCCCTGGAGGAGGAAATGAACCCACTTCAATATTCCTGCCTGAAAAATTCCATGGACAGAACAGACTGGCCGGCTACAGGCTTTGGAGTCACAAAGCATCAGACATGACTGAGCATGCAAGTACAGGCTGTAATTATTAACTATGCCCAAGCACTCCTCCATCCCTTCTAGCATTTATTCAACAAATATCAGGGCATCTTTGTAGAAGAATTTGTCCATGAGTGACATGAATGTCTTCTCCCCTGCGAAGAGATGACACAAGACGAAGAAGGACGCTAAGTCCCACTCAGGTGAGGCTCTGCTGTCTGCGGCCAAAGTGGCATTCCCTTCTCACCGTAGCCTTTTTCAAGAAGGCGAGGCTGTGAAGCAGAAAGGAACCCGAGAGAAATCGGAACTCCATCAGCATTCCCGCATAAATCTCAGTGCACATCCCAGACTACGGGCAGAAGTGACCCTCTCCAAAAATTTAAATTTAAAAATTATTAGGAATCTGGGTACAGCCCTGACTCCTTTAAGGATCAGAGAACGGCCAGGAACACTGCTGCAAGAGCTCTGACCTCAACCAGGGTTCACAGAAGCCTTTAGGAAACCAAGCGCTCCTCGGGAAATTAAAAAATACTAGTGACAAGAGACCTTATGATTTTTAACCACAGGTTAGCCTCTGTTCTAAGTCTTTCCCTATACATTCTCATTTAACTCTCAAACTACCCCTATTAGGTTGACACTGCGGCTTCCCATTCGGCTCAGTGGTAAAGAATCCGCCTGCCAAGGCAGGAGACGCAAGAGACGTGGGTTAGATCTCAGGGTCGGGAAGATCCCCTGGAGGACGGCTTGGCAACCCACTCCAGTATTCTCACCTCGAAAACCCCATGGACAAGGGAGGCTGGCGGGCTGTAGTTCATGGGGTCGCAAAGAGTTGGACACGCCTGAGCACACATACACAGGTAGACGCTAACATCAACTTTAAAGAAGAGAAAACAGAGGCAGAAACATTAAGACTCTCGTGGAATATACTATTAAGAAGCGTCATCACGGGCTGGTGGTCAGGAAACGGGTTGGGAAAGTACAGAATCCAGGAGACAAACCAAACCCAGCGACAGAGGGCCCTGGCCGGGGCCCCTACACGGGGGATACACCAACAGTCCCGCGCTCCAGGAGGCTTAGTCAAAGGGAGCACCATCCCCGCTGCGCCGCGGGCGGTTCCTTCCACCAGACCGAGGACCAGGTCGCTACTGGCCCACAACAAAGCGAAGAAAGGTCAGTGTGGACGCGGAGAGAGGGGAGCGGCAAACGGAGGGCTCACCTTTCCAAGAGGAATGAAGGCCGCGGCCTCGCGTACCTGAGCCGGAAGTGACTCTGCCTACAGAGACCTCCCGGACTACGCTTCCCAGAATTCCCGACAGGAGCACGGACACAACCAGCGCCTGGAGCGGAAATTCTTCAACGACGGTATTCCCGTACTATACTAACCAGAATTTCCAGGCACATCCTAGCCTTCGAAAAGACTGGTTGCTATAATGAGCTTGTGGATTGTATTTTCACAGCATCCCCGCTCGGAACGAATTTCGTAACCCCGCCTCACTGGAGCCGAAACGTTTCCAAACCTACAGCGCTCTATCTACTACACAATTCTGTATTTTCTCCAGCAGACAAAGCATTAACACCGCCTTTTCATGGCGTAATTGTCTCTGGGATTATTAAGAATTCAATATTTTCTTTATGCTTTATATAGTCTCTTAGTTATCTACAACGTTTCATTATTCAGTTATCCAACCATTATTTCAGTAAAGTATCAACTTACTTGAAATAAAATACAATAAAAAGCTGGAGATGCATGAGAAAGCTCACTGAAAACACAATCATTTACATACTTTCTTGGTCTTTTACAAACTATTCCTTCTAGACTAGACAACAAACAAATCAAAATGAGGTTGGGGACTGCAAATACCTTGGTTCAATTCCCAATTCAGGTTCATAGTAGTTGGATGACCTCAGCTAGGAAAATTTTGCTCTGAGTCTCAATGTCCTCCTTTTTAAATGGGCAGATAACCCACCTCCCTGGGCTTTTGTGAGAATTAAATGTGGTGAATTGTATCAAGCCCTTAAAATGGCTATTATCAGTATTATTTATGCCCAAATATTCCTCCTACCCACTCCTATTTTATTCAACAAATATTTAAATATGTATCAGACTGTGTAATAATTATTAAAAGAAACTTCTCCACTGAGAAGAGACATGATATGGCAAAAAGAAGGATGCTAAATCCTACTCAGGCTAAGATTCTGCTGCTAGGACCTGCAGTCATTCAATTCACCTTCCTACAGCCCTCTTCAAGTTAGAGCTAAGAAAGGAAAGGAAGCAGGGAGAAATCAGAACTCTGTCTCCCTTGTGCACATACACACATACCAACTCCACTTCTGAGACAGAAAATGAATCCAGAAGGAATCAAGGAATAGCCCAGATTCCTGCAGGGATCAGAGGGCTAGTAGTACTGCAGGTGGAAATCTGATCTCTTCCTGGACTCATACAAGTTTTCAGGTAACTGAGTATCTGGAATCAAGATTGCTAGAAGTATCAATAATCTCAGATATGCAGATGACACCACCCTTATGGCAGAAAGCGAAGAAGAACTAAAGAGTCTCTTGATGAAAGTGAAAGAGGAGAGTGAAAAAGTTGGCTTAAAACTCAACATTCAAAAAACTAAGATCATGGCATCCAGTCCCAACACTTCATGGCAAATAGATAGGGAAACAATGAAAACAGTGAGAGACTATTTTCTTGGGCTCCAAAATCACAGCAGATGGTGATTGCAATCATAAAATTAAAAGATGCTTGTTCCTTGGAAGAAAAGCTATGACCAACCTTGACAGAACATTAAAAAGCAGAGACATTACTTTGCCGATAAAGGTCCGTCTAGTCAAAGCTATGGTTTTTCCAGTAGTCATATATGGATATGAGAGTTGGACCATAAAGAAAGCTGAGCACCCAAGAATTGATGCTTTTGAACTGTGGTGTTGGAGAAAACTCTTGAGAGTCCCTTGGACTGCAAGGAGATCCAACCAGTCCATCCTAAAGGAAATCAGTCCTGAATATTCACTGGAAGGACTGATACTTAAGTTTCAATACTTTGGCCACCTGATACGAAGATCTGACTCATTGGAAAAGACCCTGATGCTGGGAAAGACTGAAGGCAGGAGGAGAAGGGGACAACAGGATGAGATGATTGGATGCCATCCCTGACTTTATGGTCATGTTTGAGCAAGCTCCAGGAGTTGGTGATGGACAGGGGAGCCTGGCATGCGGCAGTCCATTCGTTTGCAAAGAGTTGGACATGACTGAGTGACTGAACTGAACTGAACATTCCTCAGGAAATACATTAACTAAAGAAACCTTTCAACCTTTTATTTGTGACTATCTCATTTAACTCTCCGAACAATTTTACTAGGTAGGTCATGTCATGCCCCTTATTTTACAGAAAACGAATCCCACCTCTTTTAGGTTGTCACAGAACACCAGGTTGAGTTCCCTGTGTACCCACAATTCTTGATTATGCTCCCAGAATTCCCCAGGAGATAATGGTCACACCATGCCCCTCTGTAGAGGCAGTTGGCCACCTATACAGAGCTGTTGGACTACACTTCCCAGAACCCCCATGTCATTGCCTTCCTAGGACAGAAGGTCAGCTACTACCCTTAGAGCCTGGATTACATTTCATAGGATTCCAGAGCACAGTCAAGCAACTTGATTAAACATGTTCATTTATTGGATAATCAATATAATTTTTCATGTATTTACTTGCTATAGCAATTGCTTCTTTAAAAAACTTGCCTATTCATATCCTTTGTAGTCATATCTATATTCCTATTGGGGTTTCTTATCTCTTCTTGCTATTCTTTGGAACTCTGCATTTAGATGTTTATATCTTTCCTTTTCTCCTTTGCTTTTCGCTTCTCTTCTTTTCACAGCTATTTGTAAGGCCTCCCCAGACAGCCATTTTGCTTTTTTGCATTTCTTTTCCATGGGGATGGGCTTGATCCCTGTCTCCTGTACAATGTCATGAACCTCATTCCATAGTTCATCAGGCACTCTATCTATCAGATCTAGGCCCTTAAATCTATTTCTCACTTCCACTGTATAATCATAAGGGATTTGATTTAGGTCATACCTGAATGGTCTAGTAGTTTTCCCTACTTTCTTCAATTTCAGTCTGAATTTGGCAATAAGGAGTTCATGGTCTGAGCCACAGTCAGCTCCTGGTCTTGTTTTTGCTGATTGTATAGAGCTTCTCCATCTTTGGCTGCAAAGAATATAATCGATCTGATTTCGGTGTTGACCATCTGGTGATGTCCATGTATAGAGTCTTCTCTTGTGTTGTTGGAAGAGGGTATTTGCTATGACCAGTGCATTTTCTTGGCAAAACTCTGTTAGTCTTTGCCCTGCTTCATTCCTTATTCCAAGGCCAAATTTGCCTGTTACTCCAGGTGTTTCTTGACTTCCTACTTTTGCATTCCAGTCCCCTATAATGAAAAGGACATCTTTTTTGGGTGTTAGTTCTAAAAGGTCTTGTAGGTCTTCATAGAACCTTTCAACTTCAGCTTCTTCGGCGTTACTGGTTGGGGCATAGATTTGGATTACTGTGACATTGAATGGTTTGCCTTGGAAACGAACAGAAATCATTCTGTCATTTTTGAGATTGCATCCAAGTACTGCATTTCGGACTCTTTTGTTGACCATGATGGCCACTCCATTTCTTCTGAGGGATTCCTGCCCACAGTAGTAGATATAATGGTCATCCGAGTCAAGGCTGCATATTGTCACCATGTTTATTTAACTTATATGCAGAGTACATCATGAGAAATGCTGGACTGGAAAAAACACAAGTTGGAATCAAGATTGCCGGGAGAAATATCAATAACCTCAGATATGCAGATGACACCACTCTTATGGCAGAAAGTGAAGAGGGGCTAAAAAGCCTCTTGATGAAAGTGAAAATGGAGAGTGAAAAGGTTGGCTTAAAGCTCAACATTCAGAAAACGAAGATCATGGCATCTGGTCCCATCACTGCATGGGAAATAGATGGGGAAACAGTGGAAACAGTGTCAGACTTTGTTTTTCTGGGCTCCAAAATCACTGCAGATGGTGACTGCAGCCATGAAATTAAAAGACGCTTGCTCCTTGGAAGGAAAGTTATGACCAACCTAGATAGCATATTCAAAAGCAGAGACATTACTTTGCCAACAAAGGTTCGCCTAGTCAAGGCTATGGTCTTTCCTGTGGTCATGTATGGATGTGAGAGCTGGACTGTGAAGAAGGCTGAGCGCCGAAGAATTGATGCTTTTGAACTGTGGTGTTGGAGAAGACTCTTGAGAGTCCCTTGGACTGCAAGAAGATCCAACCAGTCCATTCTGAAGGAGATCAATCCTGGAATTTCTTTAGAAGGAATGATGCTAAAGCTGAAACTCCAGTATTTTGGCCACCTCATGCGAAGAGTTGACTCATTGGAGAAGACTCTGATGCTGGGAGGGATTGAGGGCAGGAGGAGAAGGGGATGACAGAGGATGAGATGGCTGGATGGCATCACTGACTCGATGGATGCAAGTCTGAGTGACCTCCGGGAGCTGGTGATGGACAGGGAGGCCTGGCGTGCTGCGGTTCATGGGGTCGCAAAGAGTCGGACACGACTGAGCGACTGATCTGATCTGATCTGATCTGATTGGGGTTTCATTATCTTAAGATTCATGTTAAGGATTTTAATCCATTTTTTAACATATATGCCAGTATATGTGGAGGAGCCTGGAAGGCTGCAGTCCATGGGGTCGCTGAGGGTCGGACATGACTGAGCGACTTCACTTTCACTTTTCACTTTCATGCATTGGAGAAGGAAATGGCAACCCACTCCAGTGTTCTTGCCTGGCGAATCCCAGGGACGGGGGAGCCTGGTGGGCTACCGTCTATGGGATCACACAGAGTCGGACACGACTGAAGTGACTTAGCAGCAGCAGCAGCCAGTATATGTCAAATAGGTTAATATATGTCAAATAGGTCAGTATTTTTAGCCCGGTTGACTGTCTTTTACGTATGCTGCCTTTTTAACACAGGGAAATTAAAATTGTTTCATACATAATTAATTGTTGTTGGCTGGAGCTTTGTGCATCCATAACGAGCAGCTTTTTCTGTGCACCATTACTATTCCATATGTTTTAAAATTATTAACTTCATTTAACTTCCACAATCCCACTAAGTACTATATAATTATACGCCAGCGACTAGGCTCCTCCATCCATGGGATTTTCCAGGGAAGAGTACTGGAGTGGGTGCCACTGCCTTCTCCAGATTCAGAGATTAACTTGCCCAAAGTTATAACACTAGCAAGTGGCCGCGCTGATTGCGAATCAAGGAGAGGGTGGGGGAATACAGAACCCCGAAGAGAAGTGAAATGAAAGTGTTAATCACTCAGTCGTGCCTGACTCTTCACGACCCCACAAACTGTAGCCCACCAGGCTTCTCTGTCCATGGGATTCTCTAGGCAAGAATACTGCAGTGGATTGCTATTCTCTTCTCCAGGGGATCGAACCATGGTCTCCTGCATTGCAGGCAGTTTACCTTTGAGCTACGGGGAAGTCCAAGTGCTAGTGATCACTAGTATAATGTGTGCTCAGTCGCTTCAATCAAGTCCAACTCTGTGCAACCACATGGACTGTAGCCTGCCAGGCTCCTCAGTCCACGGAATTTTCCAGGCAAGAATATCGAAGTGGGTTGCCATGTCCTCCTCCAAGGAATCTTCCTGACCCAGGTATCCAACCCGTGTCTCTTCTGGGTCTCCTGCACTGCAGGCGGGTTCACCGGGTAAGCCCATTCATCAAAAAAGCCATGTACTATACCAGCCCGCTCCCAACCAACTGCTCTGCAAACGCTAGGATTTTCTGCCCAGAAGGAAACGCAAATGCTTCTAACCATTGTCACCCACCGACCATCGCTTCTCTTCCGGGACCACTGTTGGCCCCTTGCTTAGACTGAGGAAGCGCGGAGCTGTTACTGGGATTCAAGTCACCACTGCACAAAGGGACTGAGGGCCGCAACCTCCCATGAAACGGAAGTTCTTGCGAGTCACTTCGCAGGTTCCGGAGACTCTCCGAGAGGGCAACACCCCGCACTCCTGAATAGGAAGTGTTGTTAAGGAAGTGTTGTTGATTGCACGAAACTTCTGGACTACAGTTCCCAGAAATCCCAAAGGGGTATGGGACTACGGCCCTGCCTGTCTAGGGTGGAACTGTTTCCGACTACACCTCCCAGAATCCTCTGCATGGTCGTGCTTCCGCCTTCCCTCCACTATTTCTTTGAGTTAAACTCAACCGGAGTCATTTAAGCACGGTTAGCATTTGGCCTTTTTGTTTTTGTAAATTTTTTTTTTTTCAAGACGAAAACGAGAACGTGGGCATTTAAAGGAGATATAGATATTTAGGGGGGAAAAAGGGAAGATTCTCACATGTAAAGAAAATGAACAAATTTTAGCAAGAAAGCTATGCCTATGACAAGACTTGCTCTGTGCTGCACTGGACATCGACCTTAAGGAATATGGCATCTCCGATTTGGTTTGACTTCATTGTCTCTTTATATATGTCTGAATTCATCTACTTCTGACTTTGCTGTCTAGCATATACTATGTACTCCAAGATGCCAAGCACAAGGAGTTCCAAGCACAGGCCATAAAACAAACTGCTTCCTTGTTTTTGACAAATGAGAAGAGCTGTATGGGCAAAGAACTGGAGAAAATACCGTAATAGGGAAAAAGTCTCTTTCCTTGGAATTTTTTAAGTTCAGACTCAAGCCAGCAAATTTGGAAAACTCAGCAGTGGCCACAGGACTGGAAAAGGTCAGTTTTCATTTCAATCTCAAAGAAAGGCAATGCCAAAGAATGCGCAAACTACCGCACAATTGGACTCATCTCACACGCTAGTAAAGTAATGCTCAAAATTCTCCAAGCCAGGCTTCAGCAATATGTGAACCATGAACTTCCTGATGTGCAAGCTGGTTTTAGAAAAGGCAGAGGAACCAGAGATCAAATTGCCAACATCCGCTGGATCATGGAAAAAGCAACAGAGTTCCAGAAAAACATCTATTTCTGCTTTATTGACTATGCCAAAGCCTTTGACTGTGTGGATCACAATAAACTGTGGACAATTCTGAAAGAGATGGGAATACCAGACCACCTGATCTGCCTCTTGAGAAATTTGTATGCAGGTCAGGAAGCAACAGTTAGAACTGGACATGGAACAACAGACTGGTTCCAAATAGGAAAAGGAGTACGTCAAGGCTGTATATTGTCACCCTGCTTATTTAACTTATATGCAGAGTACATCCTGAGAAACGCTGGACTGGAAGAAACACAAGTTGGAATCAAGATGGCTGGGAGAAATATCAATAACCTCAGATATGCAGGTGACACCACCCTTATGGCAGAAAGTGAAGAGGAACTCAAAAGCCTCTTGATGAAAGTGAAAGTGGAGAGTGACAAAGTTGGCTTAAAGCTCAACATTCAGAAAACGAAGATCATGGCATCTGGTCCCATCACTTCATGGGAAATAGATGGGGAAACAGTGGAAACAGTTTCAGCGTTTATTTTTCTGGGCTCCAAAATCACTACAGATAGTGACTGCAGCCATGAAATTAAAAGACGCTTACTCCTTGGAAGGAAAGTTATGACCAAACTAGATAGCATACTCAAAAGCAGAGACATTACTTGGCCAACAAAGGTTCATCTAGTCGAGGCTATGGTTTTTCCTGTGGTCATGCATGGATGTGAGAGCTGGACTGTGAAGAAGGCTGAGCGCCAAAGAATTGATGCTTTTGAACTGTGGTGTTGGAGAAGACTCTTGAGAGTCCCTTGGACTGCATGGAGATCCAACCAGTCCATTCTGAAGGAGATCAGCCCTGGGATTTCCTTGGAAGGAATGATGCTAAAGCTGAAACTCCAGTACTTTGGCCACCTCATGCGAAGAGTTGACTCATTGGAGAAGACTCTGATGCTGGGAGGGATTGGGGGCAAGAGGAGAAGGGGACGACAGAGGATGAGATGGCTGGATGGCATCACTGACTCGATGGGTGTGAGTCTCAGTGAACTCCGGGAGTTGGTGATGGACAGGGAGGTCTGGTGTGCTGTGATTCATGGGGTCGCAAAGAGTCCGACACGACTGAGGGACTGATCTGATCTGATCTGACATTGTTCCTTTTGATACCATATATTTGCTATGAATCTTTTTAGACAAGGTGAGGTCATTATTATTTAGGGCTGGGGGATAGGTAAGTTGATGTGGGAGATGGAGTCCATATAATGACAACAAGTGAAACGATAGGAAGTATGTACTTAGTACTTTCCTCTGGGCAGGAAATAATCTAAAAGTGAAACTTCTAAAAATAGTACATAGTATTGAGAATAGTAACATGAAGTTCAGTTCAGTTCAGTTGCTCAGTCGTGTCCAAATCTTTGCAACCCCATGAATCACAGCACGCCAGGCCTCCCTGTCCATCACCAACTCCCGGAGGTCACTCAGACTCATGTCCATCGAGTCAGTGATGCCATCCAGCCATCTCATCCTCTGTCGTTCCCTTCTCCTCTTGCCCTCAATCCCTCCCAGCATCAGAGTCTTCTCCAATGAGTCAACTCTTCACATGAGGTGGCCAAAGTACTGGACTTTCAGCTTTAGCGTCATTCCCTCCAAAGAAATCCCAGGGCTGATCTCCTTCAGAATGGACTGGTTGGATCTCCTTGCAGTCCAAGGGACTCTCAAGAGTCTTCTCCAACACCACAGTTCAAAAGCATCAATTCTTCGGCTCTCAGCCTTCTTCACAGTCCAACTCTCGCATCCATACATGACCACAGGAAAGACCATAGCCTTGACTAGACGGACCTTTGTTGGCAAAGTAATGTCTCTGCTAATATGCTATCTAGGTTGGTCATAACTTTCCTTCCAAGGAGTAAGCATCTTTTAATTTCATGGCTGCAATCCCCATCTGCAGTGATTTTGGAGCCCCCCAAAATAAAGTCTGACACTGTTTGCACTGTACAAAACACTACCTTTGTTTGTAGTGATGCTTTCTAAGGCCCACTTGACTTCATATTCCAGGATGTCTGGCTCTAGGTGAGTGATCACACCATCGTGATTATCTTGGTCGTGAAGATCTTTTTTGTAACATGAAGTACTAAATACATACAGGTTAAATTCAACACTTATCAGCATTATGTCACACTGGCTTCATGTATCCCTTTAAAATTTTGCTGCTGCTGCTGCTGCTGCTGCTAAGTCGCTTCAGTCGTGTCCGACTCTGTGCGACCCCATAGACGGCAGCCCACCAGGCTCCCCCGTCCCTGGGATTCTCCAGGCAAGAACACTGGAGTGGGTTGCCATTTCCTTCTCCAGTGCATGAAAGTGAAAAGTGAAAGTGAAGTCGCTAAGTCATGTCTGACTCTTAGCGACCCCATGGACTGGAGCCTACCAGGCTCCTCCATCCATGGGATTTTCCAGGCAAAAGTACTGGGGTGGGGTGCCATTGCCTTCCCCTACTAAAGAATTTTAAGGACTTCCCAGGTGCTGCAATGGTAAAGAATCTGCCTGCCAACGCAGGAAACACAAGACATACAGTTTGATCCCAGGGTCAGGAAGATCCCCTGAAGCAGGAAATGGCAACCCATTCCAGTATTCTTGCCTGGGAAATCCCATGGACAGAGGAGCCTGGCAGGCTACAGTCCATGGGGTTAGAAAGAGTCAGAGGCAACTAAGCACATTTATAAAGAATTGTAAAGCAGTCTTTAACACTATCATTTCCTTTCAAATATAATATTGCTTAAAAATAATAAAATTATTTTACAGCTGGTTTACTCCAGTCAGTATCCAAATAGATGAATTCATTGTATTTGATTGCTGTCTCACCTGAGGCTCATTTATTCTAAAACGATATCCTACACCATTTACAGCCACCGTCATCTCTAATGTCCTTGAACTGTTGGAAAAACAAAGATGTCAAATTACGTGTCTGAATTCTGGATTTGTCTATCAGCTTCTCGTACTTTCTCCTCAAAACTTCTAAAAGTCCTGTAAGTAGAATTTTTATTTAAAAGCTATCTTAGGTACAGGTTCGGGGAAGGCAATGGCACCCCACCCCAGTACTTTTGCCTGAAAAATCCCATGGATGGAGGAGCCTGGTAGGCTGCAGTCCATGGGGTCGCTAAGAGTCAGACATGACTGAGCGACTTCACTTTCACTTTTCACTTTCATGCACTGGAGAAGGAAATGGCAACCCACTCCAGTGTTCTTGCCTGGAGAACCCCAGGGACGGGGGAGCCTGGTGGGCTGCCGTCTATGGGGTCGCACAGAGTCGGACACGACTGAAGCGACTTAGCAGCAGTAGCAGTAGGTACAGGTTTGTTTTTTTTTTTTTTTCCTTTTGGCAAAAACATGTCATAGAAGGGAATGGAAATATTTGAACATGAAATATATTCTGTTCAAACAAAGCCAATGCAAAGCCTGGGCAAGTTTCTGAAGTGAAAAACCAAAATAAATAACAGCAAATATGTTAAAAACACCTACCTTAAAACAAGGAAACCATTACCACAAATCACATCTTATGATCCTCTATATTACAGATTCTATCTTTGTGAAGGGAAAGAGAATATTTGTTAATCTCAGTTTTGAAGTTTCACATATATTAAACAGGATAAGATAAAAGCAAAGATTTTTCAAATGAGGAAAATAATTTGGAGAAAACATTTCCTATGTTAGACATATCCCCAACTTGTGTTAAATCCCCAAGCAAACCTTGTAACAACACTGAAAAGTGAAATGTAGAGCAGTGGTGGAGTATTGGTCCCAGTGCTGCTCTGCCTCCTACTCTTGTCTATTATAGATCATACTTGATCTTTTATACCTTGATGTTTTCTCCAAACAATATGTGAAAACTTACAGGTCTAAATTATTTTAATGGTTGATATTATTCCTTTCTGTGGGCTTCCCAGGTGGTACAGTCAGATAAAGAATGCACCTACCTAAGAGAAGTGAATGGCAACCCACTTCAGTATTCTTGCCTGGAAAATTCCATGGACAGAGGAGCCAGGTGGGCTATAGTCCATGCGGTTGCAAAGACTCAGACACACCCACACATTATTCCATTATATGAGGATGACATAATTTGCTCAATCTCTTATGCATAGAACTTTAGGTTGTCTGCAATTTTTATTATTGCAAATATTCTTAGAATATGCTCCCTTCTTTAAACCATCTTTTCCAACCTGTGCAATCATGACTTAAAGACAAATTCTGAGCAGCTGCATTAGTGGTTGAAAGATAATGCTCCTTATACATTTTGATACATATATATAAAATCCTCTTCAGAAGTGTGTTTGTTGTTTTGTTTTTTCTTTCACTAATTAACACATGGTAAGGATGCTAACTTCTTTCTACTCCCTTACTGTTACTGTTACTGTTAAGTCGCTTCAGTCGTGTCCGACTCTGTGCGACCCCATAGACGGAAGCTCACCAGGCTCCCCCATCCCTGGGATTCTCCAGGCAAGAACACTGGAGTGGGTTGCCATTTCCTTCTCCGATGCATGAAAGTGAAAAGTGAAAGTGAAGTTGCTGAGTCCTGTCTGACTCTTAGCGACCCCATGGACTGGAGCCTACCAGGCTCCTCCGTCCATGGGATTTTCCAGGCAAAAGTACTGGGGTGGGGTGCCATTGCCTTCCCCGTTCTACTCCCTTACTGACACTCAATTTAGTTAATCTTTCACTATTGCCGACCTGAATTGGTAAGAATGTAATACTTCAGGGATGGTTTTATTTGCATTTGAATGGCTGTTTCATATACAAACAATAACTAGTATGAAAATATAATGTAAAAAAACAAGAACAACTAAAGGGACTTCCCTGGTGGTCCAGAGGTTAAGAATTCACTTTGCAATTCAGGGGTTGGTTCAATCCCTGGTCAGGGAACTAAGATCCCACGGGCCACAACTAAGACCTGATGCAGCCAAATAAATATTCTTTTATAAAGGAAAGAAAACTAGGGATAAAATATGATCAAAATAACAAACAAAATAAACAAACAGATACAAAAATACATTGTTATTGAAGATAAAGATACTGTAAAAGTATGTCCTCCTCCAAAATCCAACTATAATCTCAAACTGAATCACAGTATTGATAGGAACTTGACAAAATGAGCATCTTCTAAAAACCTATTATTAAACAAGATGCCGAGAAAGAGTGGTGTCTGCGTCTGACAATGAACATTTTGGCTTGGAAAATAGAACCAGTAGGAATATGAATGCACCCCACCCCAGTACTTTTGCCAGGAAAATCCCATGGACGGAGGAGCCTGGTAGGCTCCAGTCCATGGGGTCGCTAAGAGTCGGACACGATTGAGCGGCTTCACTTTCACTTTTCACTTTCATGCATTGGAGAAGGAAATGGCAACCCACTCCAGTGTTCTTGCCTGGAGAATCCCAGGGACGGGGGAGCCTGGTGAGCTTCCGTCTATGGGGTCGCACAGAGTCGGACACGACTGAAGCGACTTAGCAGCAGCAGCAGCAGCAGGAATATGAATACATATCATCATCTCTGCCGAATCCTTAAAATATCACTTCCATAGAGCTTCTCAACTGTATGAAGAATCTAATGGATTTGAAAACCTGAGTATGGCCTAATTCTTACCATAATAATAACACAGCTTTCATCTCTGAGCACTGTTTTGAATGTTCTTAGCAGAGAATACATTTCTAGAGGAGACTCTAAAAACAAGCGAAAACACCTACAGGTTTTGGCTGGACTGAAGTTCTTGCTGGCTCCATCCCAATTAGAATTTCCTTCCTGGGCACACCCATTAATGGAAATTTGACCTCTAATTACTGTCATTGCCACAAACAGCCCATTTGTCAAGAATCACTTTCTTGGCCTACGACAGCTGATGGGCGTTTCAAGAAAGGTGTTGAGATCCACAGTAGTTTCCTGGAATGCCCTTAAGAAATATTTGCTTTAGTGCTGCATGCTGACATCATGGGTGGCAGCATCCCTGTCCTTTGCTCCTCCAGCCCTCCCAATGGCTGAGTAAGTGTCTATCATCTGGAACACCTAGAGTAGCTTCTGTTTTCCTCATTGAACCCAGACTGGCTACATTTATAATGTTTCTGTCCTCTTGTGCAGTCTTAGCTGAGTAAGAAGGTCCAAGCTATATATTTCCTGAGCCTTGTCATGCTCAGGACATGCATAGTCCATCTCATCCCTATGAACTCTCTAATGGGCAAGAAGATATGAGTTAGAACTGACACCCTTCCCACACACCTTACACTATAGGGCCTCTCTCCTGTGTGGACTCAGAGATGAATGTGAAGATCTGAGTTCCAACTGAAGCCCTTCCCACAACTGTCGCATTTATATGGCTTCTTGTCGGTGTGATCTCTCTGATATAAGTGAAAATAGGAGCGGTAACTGAAGCTCTTATCACACACTTGGCATGTGTAAGGCTTTTCTCCTGTGTGAACTCTCTGATGAGTGTGCAGAACTGAGCTGTAGGCAAAAGCCTTCCTGCACACATCACATTTGTAGGTTTTCTCCCCCGTGTGCACCCTCCTGTGTGCTTTGGCTGAAGCTCTTCCCACCCTCATCACACCTGTAAGTCTTCTCCCCCGTGTGCAGCTTCTGGTGAACTTGGAGAATGGAGTTGGAACTGACGCATTTGCTGTACTCGCTGCATTTGTAGGGTTTCTCCCCGTGTGGACTCTCTGATGGACAAGAAGGTTGGAGCTCTGATGGAAGTCCTTCCCACATTCGGCGCACTTATACGGCCTTTTCCCACTGTGGACCCTCTGATGGAAACAGAGGAGCGACCCCAAATCTGAACCCCTTCCCACACACATCACAGGTGTAGGGCATCTCCCCCATGTGGACTTGGCAATGGTTATGAAGAGAGGAATCGCAACTGAAGCCTTTGTCACATTCCATGCATTTATAGGGCTTGTCCCCTGGAGGGCCATTGGGATTCCTAGGAAGGTCTGAGTTCTGTTTGCAGCCCTTAGCCCTCTCTTGACCTTCACAAGTTTCCTCCCCTGAATCGGTTTTATCATGAACAGTATGTTCTGAGCTCTGGCTAAAGTCCTTTCCATACCAATGGTGTTTATAAGATTTTTCTCCGTGTGAGCACTGTGATGAACATGAGCATCATCTGTGAAGCCCATTTCAGGGTTATTACATCTGAAAGTGTGCCACACTGCATGGACCACATGACTGTGTTTGACTGTTGACTTTATAACCAAGTGTTTCCCACAGTTGGTGTATCTACAAAGTTCCTCTCCTTTATATTCTTGGGAATCATCATAATCACGCAAGGTCTGAAGGAAGCTGTCATCACACAGAGCACATCCATCCAGTTTCTCTTCTATCTGCTTTCTCCGAGAATTGTGGAGCTCAGTCATTAGGTTGGCTTTCTTCCAGGATTCTGGGGTAAGGACCTGTGTCAGGCTTTTCCAAGCTGTGATGTCTTGATTTTCTAAATTAATGGCATTTATTACATGGTTTTAATTTTCATGAAATCAGAAGAGACACTCCTGTCCACTCTTCACAGAGGGAAATGTCTCCTAAATACTGAGGACAATCTCCCTGAAGATTCATAATAACATAATCATGACTCACAGTCAATTCACTGATCCTTTGGTTCCTAATTTGCCAAAAGTAGAGCACTCCTGGTGAGAGGTAACTCAAGCCTTTGTCCTGAAGGTTCATAAGGTTGTTTTTAATCCTGTCTTCTATGAGGAGAAAGAGAATTTGGCTAAGCAAACAAGTAGATCATCCATCCAAAGGCTCTGAGGATATGAAGCTGGGTGGGATGAGAAGTTGCCACTGGATCCTAGTTGTGTATAAAACAAGTAGAAACCTAATCATTCTAATCTGTGAGCTGCCAATCAAAAACCACTGACTGCAGATACATCAAAAGAAATACTGGAAACAATTTATAAAGGAAGAAATTCACCTCTCTGCTATTAGAGTAGTCCATAAAAAGACTTTAGTCATTTTTCTAATTTGTTTTTAAGTAATGGATTTGATATCCATGATCTCTAAAGCCTGTAGTTTTTTCAACAATATTTAAAAATAAATTTATCTAGAATAACTTTGCTTCCAAAATACACAAGCTTTTATAGTTTTTAAGCACATAGTCCCTGTGCGACAACTTTAAAACTTAATAAATCTCTGTGTGGGTACTTTTGTAAGAATTATGTACATCTGTGAGGCTTTAAAGGGAGATGAACTTTTAAACACTGTATATATTGAACCACACTGAAATGGAATGCACCATACTTAAAATTTGTTGTTCACTGTGGATTCATTTTCAACATATTCTTGGTTATTGCTGTTTCTGACTGAAGGAGTGAGTATACATCAGAAAGAATCATCATAGCTACTACACCATGTGACTATTTATTTATTACATGATATGAAGTTAGAAGAACAAAAATATGTAAAAAAACAAACAAACAAAAAAAAAAAAAAACAAAAACCCCCAAACATAAGGGGAAGGCTCCCATATGATTTATGTAAAATATATAATAATGGAGTTCTGGACATGGTGAGAGATATAAAGGATCACAGAGACCTTCCAGGATCCTGTAGAAGGTTGCAGAAACAAGCAACAAGTCCTGTCTCCTAACCAAGTCCTTTCCTTTACATCAACTATTAAATGCGATAGAACTATCATGTATATTTGTGTACAACCTGCACAACGGTACATAGCGGGCCTACAGCTGCAGTGGGGATTGAAATGGGGATAATATTGTGACATATGGGACATCCTTTTTGTTTTCCCTGAGGTTCTCTGGCTTTGTGAAGAGACAAAATCCCTCAAGACCCTGTAGTCCGATTCCCAACTTCTCCCCTTTGAGGTTATTGCAGAATCTCTAACAGCCATGGCTAGGAGAATGGGCAGCATGGAACTATTCATGGCCTGGAACCCAGGGAAGCAAGATTGTATGAAAGGTTCATAAGAAATAGAGGGTTGAAGATGGTCACAACACCTTGGCACCCAAAAACAGGCTTCACAAAATGTCACAAATATCATCTGGACACTGCTTCTAGTTCAAGGTAATTTTCTGATTCACTTTATTGAGTGACTTTGGTTCATAAAGTGGTGTCAGAGGAAAGAGGAACAAGTTTAAAGCAGTAGTTTTCCAACTGTTTGGACTATACCCATAGCAAGAAAAGCATTTATACTGTGACCTAGTCCCTACACACGCACACAGACCAGAAACTAAAATACTGTGATCAGTTGAGGCTTACCTTACCAGGTGCAATGTACTCTGATAAATCCTTTTGTGTTCTAGTCCATGGATTTGTTTTGCTTTTTAAAAACTGCTAGCTATGACATGGTCACTTGATTTCAGGACTCACCCATGGGGTCAGTCCTGCACATTTATGCCAAGGAGCCCTGTTTACAATCTATGGACATGGCAGTACTTCATGACACCTGGTTATTATAAGCACAGGGCTGAGGGTCAGACTGAGAGGTTCAAATCCTAGTTCCTCTGACAAGCTGGGTGATCCTGGGCAAGTTAGTCATCCACTCTCTGCCTCAGTTGTTTGCTCTGTAGAAGGGGGACAATAAGAGCAACTATCTCTTAACCTAAACTGAGGTCACAGATACCTTTATACAGGGCTCTGAGCAATTGAAGCTAGAATAGATATTGATCAGCAAGAGGGCAAATAAGCGGACACTCATAGTGTACTGACTACCAACTAGATCCTAACTTGGTTCCTTTAACACCAGTTTGTCCAAAATATTGGTTAAAAAAAAAGAAAACTGGAAAAAAAAAGAAAAAAAACCACCCCACATTGGTTTTATTCTAGAGGCAACCAAGGGACCAAGGCCTTGGTAATGTGAACTTCCTCAGTCTTGCTCTGGAAAATATGAGGGAATGAGAGCCTAAACATGTGATGAGATCAGCGTAGGCTTGCCAACTGCATCGGATGCCCACAGGCAGGAGGCACAGGGTGGGGGAGAACTCCCTCACCCACCCACAACTCACAAGGGACAGTTATCTGCTAAAACTCATTAACTGCAGGTTGTCATCTGCATGTGTATCCCTTAGGAGGTTTCCCTTTGTGCTCCAGCTGGAATATTCTATCCAGTTTGAAGCTGATCCCTTGAGAAAATGGGACCAGTGGTTTGATGCTTAGTTATAGGGGCTTGTTGTCCTCACCCATGGAGACCAGGTTCCTGAAGTTCTCCAGCATCACATCTTGGTACAGGTTTATCTGGGCAGAGTCCAAGAGTGCCCGCTCTTCCTTGGAGAAGACCATGGCCACGTCCTTGAAGGTCAAGGCTTCCTAAAACATCAAGCACATGCCACGTTCATCATCTGCACTAATGACTCCTGGAAGAAAGCTACATTGGAAGCTGCAGTATCAGTCATTAAGTTTTTATCTTTTTGCTCCAAATCCTCTTAGTTCCCTGACCAGGAATTGAACCTGGAGCCACGGCTGTGAAAGCATGGAGTTCTAACTCCACCAAGGAATTCTCCAAACCCTTGTTTTTGTTTTTGTTTTTTTTAATATTTATGTATTTGGCTGCCTTTCAGCATGCTGGTTGAGCCACAGCATGTGGCATCTTAGTTCCCAGACCAGGGATCGAACTCATGTCCCCTGCATTGCAAGGTGGATTCTTAACCACTGGATCACCAGGGAAGTTCCTTACTCTTGATTTCTGTACTTTATCTCTCATGGACCAGGGACAAGCAGCTCATTGACTGGCACTGGTAAGCAAACTGAACTTAGAAGCAGCCCTGAACCAGACAGCCTGACATTTCTGAGCCTGTTTCTTAATTTCTCCGAAGGGAATAATACCACTACCTTTCCCAGCTGTTCTAAATAAGGTAAAGTGCCTACCACACAGAAGTCACTCAAAAATTGCTGACTTCCTTTTGGAAAATAGAGATACCCAGCTCCTCAGAATGGACATGGCATTTAAGAGAAAGAAAAGGAAACTTCAGCTTACCTGGAGCTTAATCATACTGTCTTCCTCTTAGAGATAGCAGGAGCCAGAGAAACCAGAACTGCAAAGGAGAATCCATAAGATCGGGGGTTTAACAAGTTGTGAATGAATATTAGTTCCTTCTGGACTGGACAGTTTTCTCACACATTTTTTTTCCCAAGATGTCTTTTCCTCTCCTCTTACTCTCACCAGACCAAATTCCCACCTCCTCAAGCCCCCCGCCCGCCAATCCCATCCCAGACACCTGTATAACTCCTCTTTCCTCAAGCTTTTGGGTCAAGCTGTCACATTTTCTTTTAATATTTATTTTTTTGGCTGTGCTGGGCCTTAGTTGTGGTACACAGGATCTTCAGTCTTGATTGAAGTATAGTTGTGGCATGTGGGAATCTAGTTCCCTGACAAGGAATTGAACCTGGGCCCCTGTACTGGGAGCGTGGAGCCTTAGCTACTGGACCGCCAGGGAAATCCTGCCATTAGGTTTTCAACATAATGAATTTGAGGAGGACACAAACATTCAGACTACAGCAGGTACCACTTCTCCTACGATAGCATTATACTGCAGTGGCTTAATTGCCTTCTGCCTCTGTCTCTAAGCTCAGAGAGGACAGGGACTGCATTCCCTCATGTAACACATATTTATTAAGTGCCTACTGGGTGCCAGGCAGTGATCTGGACACTGAAGATACCACAGTGATCAATGCTATGGAGTAAAAAATTTTAAAAAGCAGGGAAGGGGGACTGGGAGTGAAACAGGGTGGTCAGGAAATGTCTCACTGAGGTGATACTTAATGAAGTAAGGGAGTAGGCAATGCAAGTATGTGTACAGAGCATTCTAGACGGAGGAAATAGCAAGTGCAAAGACCTGGAGGTGGCAGCATGCACATGGCTCAAGTGGAGTGCGTATGGGAATGAGCAAGAGGGAATGGAACGCAGGCAAAGGGAGCCGGGCGGCAGATGCTACAAGAACACCTGAAGGTTTGGGCTGCTAGTCTCATTAGTTAGAAGTAATGGGAGGATTCTGAACAGGGGAGTGACATGATTTAACTTAGGGTTTTTTTAAATTTTTTTTAAATTTTATTTTACTTAGCTTTACAATATTGTATTGGTTTTGCCATACATCAAAATGAATCCGCCACAGGTATACATGTGTTCCCCATCCTGAATCCTCCTCCCTCCTCCCTCCCCATACCATTCCTCTGGGTCGTCCCAGTGCACCAGCCCCAGGCATTTGGTATCAGGCGTCGAACCTGGACTGGCAACTCGTTTCAAATATGGTATTATACATATTTCAATGCCATTCTCCCAAATCATCCCACCCTCTCCCTCTCCCAGAGTCCAAAAGACTGTTCTATACATCAGTGTCTCTTTTGCTGTCTCGTATACTGGGTTATTGTTACCATCTTTCTAAATTCCATATATATGCGTTAGTATACTGTATAACTTAGGTATTAACAGGATCGTGCTAGCTGCTGTGATGAATGGACTGCCAATTGGGATTGACATATATATACTATTGACGCTATCTATGAAATGGATAACTAGTGAGAACCTACTGTATAGCACAGGGAATTCTATTCCATGCTCTGTGTTGACCTAAATGGGAAGGAAATCCAAAAAACAGGAGATATATGTATAGCTGATTCAGGGCTTCCTTGTTGGCTCAGGCAGTAAAGAATCTGCCTTCTATACAGGAGATCCATGTTCGACCCCTCAGTTGGGAAGATCCCCTGGAGGAGGGAATGGCTACCCACTCCAGTACTCTTGCCTGGAGAATTCCATGGACAAAGGAGCCTGGCAGGCTACAGTCCAGAGGGTCACAAAGAGCCAGATACGACTGAGCGACACACACACACACACACACAGCTGATTCATTTTGCTGTACAGTAGAAACTAACACAACATTGTAAAGTAACTATACTCCAGTAAAAATTAACTTTAGATCCCCACAAAATCAGAATAGACATACACACAAAGAATGGACTACCAACGGTAAGAAGGGGAACAGGAAGACTAGTTAGGTGGTTTTCAGGAAATCCCAGTCAGAGATGACGGTGCCTTGGATCAGGGAAGCGGAGGTGGAGGTAGTGAGAAATGGCAGGGATCAGGATTTATATGGATGATCTGGTCAATAGGATGTTGATGATTTGCATGTGGGCAGAGAAAGAAAGACAGGAGAGGAAACTTCAGCCTCAGTTACTGCAAAGACTGAGTTGTCCTTGGCAGAGATGGGGAAGTCCATAGGAGGGACAGGTTTTGTAAGAAGGATCAGAAGTTCAGTTTTGGAAATAACAGGTTTGAGATGTTGAAAAACACACGGATATTCACAGAGATAGAATTGAAAAATTGTCCCATTTACAAGGGACAAAAGACATAAATGACCTCAACTTCACTAAGAAAGGAAGAAAACTACAGAATTTTATTGAAAGGCCTGAAACTCTGACTACACCTCAGAGCCCACAGGGACTCCCAGGGCATTGAGGTCTAGTCTGAGGGGGGATTTCCAAGGTTTAGCCTCATATACTATGTGCAACTAAGAGGAAAATCCAACTTTCCTATGCTTCAGGCATTTCCTAGCTAGTTAACTGGAAAATCGTTTCCAAAATATTGTATTATGGAAATTTCTAACATATACAGAGGCAGACAGAATAGCACAGTGAACCCCCAGGTACCAGTCACTTGGTTCAAACAATTATTAACATGTGGTCACTCTTGTTTCAACTACACCTCTACCCCTTCCCTACATATTCACATACTATTTTGAAGCAATTCCCTGACATATTATTTTGTCCATAGATATTTCAGTAAGTAGCTCTAAAAGATATTAAATCATCTTTAAAATGTTAATATCACACCTCAATAATTCTCTAATATTATCAAATGTAGAGTCAGTGTTCATATTTGTTGACTGCAGTTTAACAATTTACAATTTGTGGGAAACGCCTGGGCCGCACTGGGCCGGCGGCAGCGATGGCGGCGGTAGCGAGTGGGGCTGCGCTTCAAGGGTCGCGGGGGACCCGGCGGGCGCCGCAGCCTGGGGCGCCGGACCGAGCTGAGCCGCCGCCCCCAGTACGCGCAGCCAGCAGAGCTGCGCGGAAGGCAAATGAAGATAAAACAATGTCAGCCAACCTAAAATACCTTTCTTTAGGAATTTTGGTCTTTCAGACTACCAATTTGGTTCTGACGATGCGTTATTCTAGGACATTAAAAGAAGAGGGGCCTCGTTATCTGTCATCTACAGCTGTGGTTGTTGCTGAACTTTTGAAGATAATGGCCTGCATTTTATTAGTCTACAAAGATAGCAAATGTAGTCTAAGAGCACTGAATCGAATACTACATGATGAAATTCTTAATAAACCTATGGAAACGCTTAAACTTGCTATTCCATCAGGGATATATACTCTTCAGAATAATTTACTCTATGTGGCACTGTCAAATCTCGATGCAGCTACTTATCAGTGGCCCTCAGATTCTCAAGAGCTTAATTCTAAGGAACTTTCAGCTGGCTCACAATTTGTAGGCCTCATGGCAGTTCTCACAGCATGTTTTTCCAGTGGCTTTGCTGGGGTTTACTTTGAGAAAATCTTAAAAGAAACCAAACAATCAGTGTGGATAAGAAACATTCAACTTGGTTTCTTTGGGAGTATATTTGGATTAATGGGTGTATATGTTTATGATGGAGAACTGGTGTCAAAGAATGGGTTTTTTCAGGGATATAACCGACTGACCTGGATAGTTGTTGTTCTTCAGGCACTGGGAGGCCTTGTAATAGCTGCTGTTATTAAGTATGCGGATAACATTTTGAAAGGATTTGCAACCTCTTTGTCCACAATATTATCAACACTAATATCTTATTTTTGGCTACAAGATTTTGTACCAACCAGTGTCTTTTTCCTTGGAGCCATCCTTGTAATAACAGCGACTTTCCTATATGGTTATGATCCCAAACCTGCAGGAAATCCCACTAAAGCATAGTGGTAATTTATCTGGTTTTTCACAGTGGTGCACTGGGAATCTCAACATTAATGCTGCACAGAGGACTTCTACAGATTCTAAGAGAAAATATCATGCTGAATCTGATCATAATGTTCAAATGGTTTGAAAATATAAAAGTTTAAGGATAAAATATGTAACAAAATGCCTACTGCATCTAAAAATCAAAACTTGAAAGTATTTCCAGGGATTAGAATAATTACTAGAGGAAATTTAAAATTTGAGTTTTTTAAAAGATATTATGTTTTTGATTGCTGCAGAAATATTCTATGCACTCTTTGAAACAGCACACAGCAAGTGTCAGACAACAATTTTGCAAATTATATATATTTAATTTTATTAAAAGTTTTTTATCTTATTCTTTCTGTACAGATATATCAAATAACATGGATATTCAAAGTTTGAACATTATAATTATCTATAAAGCTGTGAAGAAATAGTATGATTTGAAAACCATTTTCACATATCTCAGATTTTTATATTTATACAGAAGATTACTAAACAAAGGATTACTATATGTTGCAAATGTTTAAATGCATAAAAATTGATAAAGTAACTTTCTGGGTCTGATTTGTCAGAGAATAAAATTCATACTTAAATTTAATATAAAGAAATATACACATCTGTTTCTCCATCTAAACTTTAAGATCTTTTTAGTGCTTTGAAACTGCTGAATGCAATCCATTTGTTCCTGTGCTAGATAGTAGCCAGTGATTTTTACATTAATGGAGTTTTGTCCTTTATCTCTTTTTTTTTCCCTTTATCTCTTAATTGTATTTCTTTTCTGTAAATTGGATAAATCCTTACTATTACTTTAAAATAAATTTCTCTCTGTGTTAATTTCCAAAAAAAAAAAAACCAATTTACAATTTGTTATGTGTCTTATAATCCTCAAAGATAGCACTCTCTGTCTCCATACTGTATTCAGAGACATACTCCTGGCCAGGACATACAGAGAAGGGATGTACGCAGTTTGACTTGCCCCTCTATTTCCAGAGGCCAGAACTTCTGCCCTAAAGTCAAGATTGCCCCGCTGGAGTCAAGAGCTGCCACACCCTAAACTCAGAAGCCTTCAGAAACTAATAAGATTCCAAGGATGTTGGATGCTGAGCCGGAATCGCCCCTTCGCCGAAACGAGGAATGAACAGACTAAGCTGTCCTTCCTATCGGAGATGACCCAACTGCTTGGGTCAATTCCTCTCCCCATCAGGGAGGGAGGGTGTGTGGGTGTGTGTGTCGCTCAGTCCTGTCCGTGTCCGACTCTTTGTGACCCCATGGACTGTAGCCCGCCAGGCTCCTCTGTTCTCTCCAGGCAAGAATACTGGAGTGGGTTGCCATTCACGACTCCAGAGGATCTCCTGACCCGGGGAATCGAACCCGGGTCTCCGGCATTTCGGGCAGATTCTTCGCCGACTGAGCTACCAGGAAAACCCTCCCCATCACCGGCGCATGGCCCAAATCAGCATCTCCAAAACCTGAGGCCACGCCCCCTGACCCCCGCTTGGGTTGAGATGCACCTGCCAAGACTCACACCAACTCTGACCCGGAGTTGCTCATCCTACAAACCTGCAGGGGCACCACCTCGGATCCCAAGCTCCCCACTCCGGATCCCATTTCAGGGATGTCGGGCCGGAGCCCCTCACCACTTCACCTCGCCAAGGAAGTCCTTTTATCGGTCACTAGTCCCCGCTTCCTACGCCTCCCATTCCAGTTCACAAGGTCGGGCTACAGTTTCACAACCGCCCCCCCCCCCCATACAGAGCGACAGCTCGGAAGGGGGCGCGGGCCGAACCCCACACTCACCTCAGAGCCCCAAATAATGTGGCCCACAGCATCCGTACCGGCCCATGGCGCATGCGCGAGGTAGCCTGTGCACTACAGTCCCCAGAAGCCCTTGCGCGGCACTAGGGGCCGCGCCAGGTTGCTCGTGGTTTACAGTGCTGTAGGGACTAAAGCTCAACATTCAGAAAACGAAGATCATGTCATCTGGTACCATCACTTCATGGGAAATAGATGGGGAAACAGTGGAAACAGTGTCCGACTTTATTTTTCTGGGCTCCAAAATCACTGCAGATGATGACTACAGCCATGAAATTAAAAGACGCTTACTCCTTGGAAGGAAAGTTATGACCAACCTAGATAGCATATTTAAAAGCAGAGACATTACTTTGCCAACAAAGGTCCGTCTAGTCAAGGCTATGGTTTTTCCTGTGGTCATGTATGGATGTGAGAGTTGGACTGTGAAGAAGGCTAAGCGCCGAAGAATTGATACTTTTGAACTGTGGTGTTGGAGAAGACTCTTAGATCCAACCAGTCCATTCTGAAGGAGATCAGCCCTGGGATTTCTTTGGAAGGAATGATGCTAAAGCTGAAACTCCAGTACTTTGGCCACCTCATGTGAAGAGTTGACTTATTGGACAAGACTCTGATGCTGGGAGGGATTGGGGGCAGGAGGAGAAGGGGACGACAGAGGATGAGATGGCTGGATGGCATCACTGACTTGATGCACGTGAGTCTGAGTGAACTCTGGGAGTTGGTGATGGACAGGGAGGCCTGGCGTGCTGCGATTTATGGGGTCGCAAAGAGTTGGACACGACTGAGCGACTGAACTGAACTGAACTGAGGGACCACCTGGACTCTATCTTTGTAAAATAATAACAACAATCACAGCAGTGATAAAATAATAACGAAATGTTAAAAATAATTTAAAAAAATCTCTACCCAAGATAAAAAAAGAAGAGTGAAGAGTCAACAATGTCTTACCACCAAAAAATGAGCACTTGTTATATTTTAGTGAAAATCTTTAAAGGTACTTATTCTGTAGGCATATCCTTTACTTTTGTTTGTTTTTGTTTCAACTGTTTATTAACCAGATTACAAAAATAATCCTGCTAGATACTTTAGTTCATCCTTCTAATAAGCCTGTTGATCTGGTCTTCCCTGTTGCCAGCATCTCCACCTTCTACAAAATGGGTGGTCTTTTTCTTCATTCCACTTCGTAGAGAAGACAATTTAAAGGGCCAAAGGAAGTTGCTTCTTTGAAACGTTTTCCAATGGTATAGATCTCATGAATCAGATCCTCCATGCATATTTCCCAAGAGATCGAGCAATCAATGCCTTGTCTGTCAGGGCAATTCGCTTCTTGTTGATTTTGCCATAACCACATTTGTAGATCAATTCATTTGCTGCAGTCCATGGGGTCGCTAGGAGTCGGACACGACTGTGCGATTTCACTTTCACTTTTCACTTTCATGCATTGGAGAAGGAAATGGCAACTCAGTCCAGTGTTCTTGCCTGGAGAATCCCAGGGACGGGGGAGCCTGGTGGGCTGCCGTCTATGGGGTTGCACAGAGTCGGACACAACTGAAGCGACTTAGCAGCAGCAGCAGCAGCATGCAATGTATGGCTCCATAATTCTCAGCATGTTAATTGAAACCTTGTTGAGCTTCACAAAGGTGCCATTGAAGATGTGCTGGAGGCAAAGGAGCTGCAGAACCTTCAGGCGCACACTGCTGATACCTCTGATTCTGATGACAAATGCCAATTTAGGTTTCGCGGGTACATAGAAGCTGCCGGCTTTTCGTGCCATCCTAGCCATTCGAATTTCAGTTCTGTACGTCTGCCTGTATTCCTTGTGGTATGCTTGGCTTTTTCGTAGATAAGCTTCCTCATTGCCATTCGAAGCATCTTTTAGGCAAACTTCCTTCGCAGGCGCTTGATCTTAAGCTCTGCGAAATTCTTTTGCTTTTTTGTAAGGGTTTCTGGCACAGCAGGAACCTTCTTTTTCTTCTCTTCTGCTCCCTCCACGGTGCCAGCCGGGAAAGAGGCTATCTTTTACTTTTATAAACACACAACTTTTCAATTAAAATTTACTTCCCTTTTTTTTCAGGATTTGTTTCCATTTAAGGAAACTCTGGGAAATCTTCCACAGGACATCTGACTTTTCCCCTTAGGAGAAGCAGAAAGACGTGTGAACTAGTCGGTAGGTGCTGTCCTTTATCAGGGAATTGTAGGAGTTTGGGGTTCTCTCTAAAGAGAAACATTTCAACAAATTATGAAAACATGGAAAGCTTTCACATTCTCTTTGAAAGCTCCCTTGTTGGGACTTAATGTTTTTTTCTCATTTTAAGATTTCTATTAAACATTTTCATTTTTCAATACCTTAAATTTGAATTGGGCCTTAAAATTAAATAAGAAGTATATTAGAGCCTATAATTCTGACCTATAGAGAAAGAGTCAAAACAAACAAAACACCCCAAAAATGGATGAGAACTATCTCTGTCAGCTCTAAATCTAGATTAGACAGTTGGTGATTGGCAGGAGCTGAAAGGATTACATTCAACAATAGCTTAACATCAAAACTTGGGGCACACAAAGAGAATGGTGAAATAAATGCTTTGGGCCTGTCTCTTGTCATTTGATGTCTTGACATTTCAGTTTCACTGTGACTTTTTAAAAAATCGAGTGAAATCTGCCACAGAGATGAGAGTCACCCTTAATTATGGCAGAGCCTAACAGTCTTTTTTTATCAGATGGAGAGGAGGATGGTTTCTATAATACATCTCAGTAATATTTGTGATAAATAGGTAGATCCTCCATTTCTGAATTAATTTATCCACTTTAGCCCCTCCTCTCTTACCTCATCTTCCATTACTTCCTCACTTGCCCATTCTGGTCCAACCATGTTGGGCTTTGTGTTATTCGTCAGACCTGATCACTGTTCCTCTGCTGGTATGTTCTTTACCTCAGTGGCCACAAAGTTTACTTCACCTTCTTTATTCTTTGCTGAAATGTTACTCTCAGAGAGGTCTACTATTTAAAATGTAACAGCCCCAGGCACTTCATCACCTGCCTCACTCCACTTTCCCTTTCCTTTCTTGGTACTTATCACCTTCTAAAATGCAGGCAAGCATATCTTGTTTTATTGAACTCCACAGATACTGTGCTTTTTACAAAGTGACAGTTTGTAGCAAGCCTGTGGCAAGCAAGTGTATCAGCACCATTTTTTCAACAGCATTTGCTCACTTTGTGACTCTGTGTCACACTTTGGCAATTCTTGCAACATTTCAAACTTTTTCATCATTGCTGTATTTGTTAGGGTGATCTATGATTGGTGATCTTTAAAAAAATTTTTTTTGTCTGTTAAAAACCTTTTGTGATCAGTGATTTCTGATGTTAACTGTTTCAAAAAGATTACAACTCATGGAAGACTCATATGATGGTTAGCATTTTTTAGCAAGAGTATTTTATTATTTTGGCTGTGCTGCGTGGCTTGCAGGATCTTAGTTTCTCAATAAGAGGTTGGGTCCACAGCAATGAAAACACCCAATTCTAACCACTGGACCCCAGGGAATTCCCCAGGGAAAAAGTATTTTTAAATTAAGGTGTGTATTTATTTTTTAGATATAATGCTACTGCATACTTAATAGACTATAATATACAGTACTACAGATGTAAGTTTCATGTACACTGGGAAACCAAAAAATTCATGTGACCTGCTTTACTGCAGTATTTGCTTATAGCAGTGGTTTGGAATCAAACCTGCAAATCTTTGAGATATGTGTGTCACTTAGATTCCTTTCCTTGCAGCCCCAGGTAGCAGAAAGGGACTCATCCCAGGTCATGCCTCAGGCCTCCTGAGTCATCCAGGTGGAGACATCAGACTGGAGTTACGGTGCACTATCCTCTACTGAAGCCAGGCTTGTGGGCTCCTGGATCCCTGAGGGCCAAAACGTAGGACAGAAGTACTAAACAGGTCCTCCCAATGATCCAGAACACCTCATCTTCTACCAGCCAGCAAAAATGATGCAGCCTCTGAAAGTATCTAAATCACAAATTTCACAGTTCACTTGTATACCTTATATTTGGTACTAGGTGCTAAGTGAACAGTAGAAAAAGAAAAAAAATTATAGTTTATAACATGGATCCTTGACCATACGGGATTATTCCAGCAGACTAATTTTTTTAAACAACAGTTTTACTGACGGAGAAGGCAATGGCACCCCACTCCAGTACTCTTGCCTGGAAAATCCCATGGACCGAGGAGCCTGGTAGGCTGCAGTCCATGAGGTCACTAAGAGTCGGACACAACTGAGCGACTTCCCTTTCACTTTTCACTTTCATGCATTGGAGAAGCAAATGGCAACCCACTCCAGCGTTCTTGCCTGGAGAATCCCAGAGACAGAGGAGCCTGGTAGGAGGCCATCTATTGGGTCGCACAGAGTCGGACATGACTGAAGTGACTTAGCAGTAGCAGCTTTACTGTTGTTATAATATTAATGTATACTTTTTGTGATAAATATATAGAAGTCCATGAAAGTATTACAGACCCCGTATTCCATCTGCTAGAAATAAGCACTTACGATACTGACCTTTCACACATATTTTTCCTTCTCTGTTTATAAACACACACACACACAATATGAACAAAATGGGGTCATAGTATAATTGTCATTCTACAAGTTTTCCTGTTCTCTCAATAGTTTGTAGGCAACTTTCAATGTCATTACAGGTGTGCCTGAATATTTTTAGTGGTTTGTCCTCATATACATATGCCTTAACTTACTACAACTGGAGAATTAACATTTGTGGGGTTTTCCTATGATTAAAAAAAAAAAACTGCTTGGTCATATACACACATCTTTTCCCACATCTGTAACTATCTCCCAAGTATAAATTATTACACACTTATTGCCACTTTGAAGGTTACACAAATTGAATTTGATACACTGACAAATTCTTTCAAAAAAGGCTATTTTCATTCTCATCAATAAGTAAGAGTGCATGTTTCCACAGCTCCATGGACATGGCTTTGGTGAACCTGTTTTACCACTGCTGTTCTGACAAGTTAAAAATGCTACTTCTGAATTTTAAAAGTGTATGAATATTTGTCTTATAAGTTAAAAATAACCCAACACTCTATGAAATAAAATGGGTAAAAATATATTCATGATAAAGGTAAAACAAAATCCTAGAAATATATTTAAGAATATTCAGAACCTATCTTTTAAAATCTCTAAAAAACGTGACTGAAAGATCATTTAAAATACTTTAGTAAAAGTGGAAATAAATAGCATTTTCAAAATGGAAAAAAAAATCAGCATTTCAAATATGCAGATTCTTTCTAGATTAACCTATTAATTCCATACAATGCCAATTAAAAGCCCAATCAGATTTTACTTAAAATGATAAAATATCCCTTCAGTTTATAGAAACTTTCTATGAAAGCAGTTTAGTTCTGTGAGATAAAACCCCATCACAGAAGCATGATGAAAATGTGCTAGAGATACATTACCCAGGCCTGTCAAGAGAATATCTCTCCTTGAAGCCATTCTTGGCCTTCTAAAGGTGACTTGCCTCAATGAATGTCAACATTATCTTTTACTTTTTATAAAAACTATCTTTTTTTTTTTTTTTTTTTTTTTTTTGCTGTGCCACACAGCACATGGGATCTCATTTTCCTGACCAGGGATGGAAACCTCACCCTTGCATTGGAAGTGCAGAGGCTTAATCACTGGACTGCCAGGGAAGTCCCTATAAAAACCATCTCCTAAAAGGTATGGACATTATTGGTTTGAGTAAGAGGACAATGTTTTTCCTACATTTGTTCTGTTAATAGGTATTTCCCCCCCGCCACGAGGACTGTGTATAATCTGCTCCTAGGATATATTCTCGTTACTGTCATCATTTGTAAAACCTCCCTCCTAGGCCAGCTCTGATGAAGGTGACCATTTTCACTGAAGCCGCTGGCCAGGTCACTGCCTTAAGGAGTATTCAACTGTGCAACAGACTCTTGAAGACTGAAGTTTGTGACTTAAGTGCTTTCCCTATTTACCAAACTTCTAGATTTTCCCTTCCTAGGCAGACCAGTAGCTATGAAAACATCAGCCCTTCCTGAGGATCTCCATACACATCACGTCTATAATGTTTTTCTCTTGTTTTGGCTTTGAGATGAAGGCAAAGTTCTAATTGGAGACCTTGACTCACATCTACTTATAAGGCTTCTTGCTTACATGCACCCTCTGATGATTTCACAGACCTGAGCTATAATTGAAGCCTTTCCCACACTCTGCACATTTGTAGAGCTTCTTCTTCTTCTTTTTTTTTTTTTTTCACACATTGGCTGCACCACATTGCATGTGGGATCCTAGCTCCCTGACCAGGGATCAAACCTACGCCACCAGGGTGGAAATGCAGAGTCCTAATCACTGGATTACAAGGGAAGTCCCGCAAAAGAAATTCTGAATAATATTTTACACACACATTTACTTCTTTAATAATGCTGTTGTTGATAACAACATCGAACACCATTACAACACTTCTATGTACCAAAGAGGTATACGTACTAACTTCTTTAACCCTCAGAGGAACATGGAGGTAGGAACTGTCATGATCTTCGTTTTACAGAGAACACCCAGGCACAGAGAGGGTAAGTGGCCGAGTTAAGCTACTCCAGCATGCCTGAGGAAGTGTTGAACTGGGACTGCAGCATACAAGCCTGGTCTCAGAGCCCATACTTAGTGGGCATTCTCATCACATCGCCTCACAGGGCAACTGTGAGGCTGGGTACATGTGAGCTGAACCTCTGAAGGGCTCCATCTGTGGCTGTGTGTTCTGTGAGCATATTCAGGAGGAATCAGGCAATATGATAGGTCTGGAGACATAAAAATCTCAACATACCCAGGTCACTGCTGGCTAGCCAGCAGACTGTTGTATTTACTGCAGCATTCCATGTGACCTGAAAAAATGTGTCCATGCTGTCTGACACTCTTTATTGGCTTTTCTCTTTTAAGGTTCAGGTAACATGACCCTGTTTATGGCCATGAATCTGTAGAATATTGCAGGCAAGTGAGAAACCCATCAGAGGATAGAGTCAACCTTCTGGAACAGACTGTCTACTACCAGCTTGCTTGTCTTACACTGCCTGTCTCTATCAGAGAAAAGGCACTCCAGAGACCACTTGCTCCCTCTGGGTATGCTACTCTCCGGAAAGCATGAAGGCAGCATGAAAAGATGGGGACTGAGTAAGAGAAATGAGGCTGCACAACAATCACCTACCACGGTACCCACTGTATCCACAGGAAAGATCAAGGTTAGGGAACGGCCTCTGCATGGCCAGCTAACCCTTCACTGTCAGGCTGGGTCTCTAGCCTGGGGAATGGTTATTGTGCTTTCCTGGTTGGTTCAGTGGTAAAGAACCTACCTGTTGAACCCTGGGTTAGATGATTCCCCTGAAGAAGGAAACAGCAGATGGCAGAGGAGCTTGGCGGGCTACAGTCCATGGGGTCACAAAGAGTGAGACATGACTTAGCGGCTAAGCAACAAGTACTTTTCTTAAAGTTACCACTTAGTACTAACATGTTCACATTGTAGAAAGTCTGACAATATTCTCAAATAAATCCACAATCTTTCACAGGATGCAAAAGCATTATTGATGTTTTGGTGTAAATTACATACAGAGAAGGAACTTCCCTGGTGGCTCAGACGGTAAAGAATCTGCCTGCAATGCAGGAGATCAGGAAGATCCCCTGGAGGAGGGCATGGCAACCCATTCCAGGATTCTTGCTGGGAAAATTCCATGAATAGAAGAGCCTGGCAGGCTACGGTCCACAGGGTTGCAAAGAGCTGGGACATGACTGAAGCGACTGAGCACACAGATATATATAAATGTTTTATAATATGTAATTTATAATAGTTTATATGTGTAAGATTTATGGATACATATTTTATATATACTATATGTAATTTACATGTACAATTTTATATATGCCTATCACTCAAGTGTTTTAAAAATTTGGTTCTAGGAGAGTATCCCTTAACATCCACGTATTTAAAAACATTCTGGAGAATTCCCTGGCAGTCTAGTGGTTAGCACTTGGCACTTGCACTGCTGGGGCTGGGGTTCAATCCCTAGTCAGGGAACTAAGATCCCACAAGCTGTGCTTTGTGGCCAAAGTAATAAATACATAAAAACATCTGGCCACTCTTCATCTCTTTCTAATTTTACTAGAGTATGGTGCAAGAAATTTGGCCTGTAAAATAACTATGCATATTTCTCTGTCCAAGTATGATCTTTTTTTGTTGTTGTTGCTCTAGGTCTTTGTTGCTGCGTGTGGGCTGTGGGCTTTCTCTAGTTGCACAGAGTGGAGGCAACTCTCCAGTTGTGGTGCATGGGTTTCTCCATTCTGGTAGCTTCTCTTATTGTGGTGCACAGGCTCTAGAGTGCTCAGGCTTTAGCAGCTGTGTTGTATGGGCTTAATTGTTCCAAGGCATGTGGAATCTTCCTGGACCAGGGATCAAATCCATGTCTCCTGCACTGGCAGGCTGATTCCTATCCACTGTACCACCAGGGAAGTTGCCAAGTATAATTTTATTTTTGTGAATTTTACAAAAATTTTTATACAAGGAATGCATGTCATTTTAAATGTGTCATATGTGTGTCATTAAAATCAAGTTACTGACTCCCTTTTTTAACCCTACATTTTAGGTTCAGAAATTTAATTACCTATTTTTGATATGCTGTCACTTTAATGTCTCTTCATTCTTTTGACTTTTTTTTTTTTAGAAGAATGCCTTTTCTACAAAGGGAAATAAATGAGCAAATAAGAGAAATGAACATGCTTGTTTATCTATTGGATCTCTTACTTCAAAACACTTGGCAACCATAGTTCACCTAGGAACTGACATAATATGACTTAGTGCACACAGATGACCCACATATTCAACCTGGCCAAGAAACACACAAATACTCACTTCAAAATTTCTTGGCAGTTTTGTCTTTATATTTTCAATGAAGTATTTTAAATATTTACTAAAGAGATCACTTTGCAATAAATCCCTTCCCAAACTTGAATCTTCAGAGCTTTCTTAGCCCAGTTGGTTTTATACTTGTTTGTACAATCCTGTTTCCTTGCCTTCAAAATAAGATTCAACATGTCCAGTGAAAAATCATCTACTTGCTTTATCTATAGCTTGGAGAAAAAGAAGCCTAACCAGATCCCATTATTAGAGTTTTCACTATTTTATGTCCTTCCCAAAACTGCAGTGCTTGGAGAACCCCTTCTGTTCCTCTACCTGTGCAATCATGGACTGACTGAAGATTCTCCTGGGGTGGGGAGCCAGTTTTCCAGTCATCAACAACTGTTCCCCCAGAACTTCAGTCACTGTCAGATATGCTGCACTCTCTGGATTAATCCTCATTAAAAACACTTAGGGTCATCTCATGGGGACAGAATTTACTATGGGGAACCCCTATCAGGGCTTCCCTGTGGGCTCAGTGGCAAAGATTCTGCTTGCAATGCAGGAGACCAAGGTTTGATCCTTGGGTCAGGAAGCTTCCCTGGAAGGAAATGGCAACCCACTCCAGTATTCTCGCCTGGAAAATCTCATGGATAGAGGAGCCTGGTGGGCTACAGTCCATGGGGTCACAAGAGTTGGACACTAAACAACAAATCCCTATCAGTTGTCATTTTAGCTTTTTGTTTCTTCAGGGAATTTACCTCTACTCTGTGCTCTCTCAGTTCAACTCTATTTTTCAGTAACTCTCCAGGATCAGAGTTTTCAGGTCCATGATAATCCATAGGATTAGAATTCATGATTTAGGGGCAAGGGCCAGAAAAACTTGTGAACCAAATCTAAAAAAAAATTTTAAAAAACCCAATGCGAAACTACAATTATTACCTCACTAAAAGCATTCTTGTGAACTTAATTTATGCGGCGAGCACTTAGCCAGGGCAGTATCTTCCCACTCAGAGGACTCTTGAATTAGGGAACATATCCCGGAGGGTAAAAATATAATACTATATAAGGAGAGAAAAAGAAAAAAACAAAAACAAAAACCTTAAAAACAGAGCTCTTTTATACTGCTTTGGATAAGATGGGTTTAAAAGAAAAAGAAAAGAAAAAAACCTCATCTGCCCTCTGTACTACCCATGAATTCTCATTTAATTCTCTGGCATAAATTTCCAGTTCCACATTGCCAGGAAAATATTTAAGTTCTGATTTTATTTATTTTTGACTGTGCTGGGTCTTCGTTGCTACATGGTCTTTTCTCTAGTTGCAGAGAATGGGGGCTACTCTCTAGCTGTGGTGTGTGGGCTTTTCATTGTGGTGGCTTCTCTTGTTGCTGAGCACAGGTTCTAGGGTATGTGGCTCAATAGCTGCAGTTCCTAAGCTCTAGAGCATAGGCTCAATAGTTGTGGCACATAGGCTTAGTTCCTCCTTGGCATGTGGGATCTTCCTGGATCAGGGATGGAACCCATGTCTCCTGCATTAGCAGGTCGATTACTCACCAATGAGCCACCACAGAAGCCTGAAATATTTTATTTTCAATAAGGAATATTCCTGGGAATCTAGGTCCTAAGGAGTCACCTATTCATGCTAATCCAAATGAACTCTCAAAAGCATGAGGGATCTCTGCTATCTGGCTAAATGGTCAAAGGAGATGGGTATTTTTCTATTTTTGGACTATTTATTTCTCATATCATTCATTAGTATTATAAAAAAAAGCACACAGTCCAAAAAACAAATGAAAAGAAAATTAAGTATAAATCTAAAATTAAAAGATACACCTAGAATCCCTTTAGATTCTGATCCAAGCACAAATATATCTTTCATGATTCTAGAAATGAATATTCTATACTCTGGCCCTGCAATTTTCAATTCACATCATAGCCATTTCCTTTTTTTTTTTTTTTTTTTTAACAAAATCTTTACAGATAAGATAACGTGCTTATGAAACAAATTACCAAGTAGTGCTAGAGAAATCATGTTGGAGGAGGATACACTGAAATTCTGTTTTCCAGTCTAAGTTCTAATGTGCAGTGTGCTAAGTCACCTCAGTCATGTCCAGCTCTTTTGCAACCCCATGGACTGTAGTCCACCAGGCTCCTCTGTCCATGGAATTGTCCAGGCAAGAATACTGGAGTGGTTTGCAATAACTACAGCAATTTCCCAACATTTTCAACAAGCCAACCAGTATTAGCATTCTTTTATTCCTTTTTTTTTTTTTTTTTTTTAGGTGCTACAGCTTTATTCTCTTTAGATTTACTATCTTTTTTTAATTGCAGGATAATTGCTTTACAATATTGTGTTAGTTTCTGTCATATATCAACATGAATCAGTCATAGGTGTATATATGTCCCCTCTCATTTATTCTTTATTGGAAAAGAGGTCTACCTCACTGGCAATCACTCCACAGCATATTGACCATTTAATGATAATTCTCTCAAATTCAGGTCGAAGTGCTTTCTGCAAGGAAAAGTGCCAAGAGTTATCATGCTCATGGGAATGTTTAACAAATCAACAAGTTAAGTTTGATTTTTTTAAAACATGGAATTGCTAAGTAAAATACATGATTCATACTTTTTCTTTCTTCTCCAGAAAGAGTTTTCAGATACACAGTTGAACAGAGAGCTAATGGAAAGCTTTTTTTTCCACACACACTATTTTCATGCTTGTTCTTTCCAATACATGTAATCCTGGAGGAATGGAAGGAGGGAACAAGGGAATGAGGGGCTGAAGGGAGAAAGGGAAAGAGTGAGGGAGAAAGGGAGGCAAGGAGGAAGGGATATACTCTGCTGAAAGGTTTCCAGGTTAGTTACATCCATAGGGTTTCTCTTCTGTATGAGTTGCCTGATGTCTAATAAGTTTAGAACTATTAATGAAAGCTTTCCCACATTGATTACACGTAAAGGGTTTCTCTCCAGTATGAGTTCTTTGATGTACAATAAGTCGAGCACTCAAGCTGAATGTTTTTCCACACTGATTACATTCATAGGGTTTCTCTCCAGTATGAGTTCTCTGATGTTGAGTAAGGCATGAACTCTGCCTGAAGGATTTTCCACACTGACTGCACTCATAGGGCTTTTCACCAGTGTGAGTTCTCTGATGTACAACAAGGACATAACTCTGGCTGAAGGACTTCCCACACTGATTACATTCATAGGGTTTTTCTCCAGTATGAGTTCTCTGATGCATAACAAGGTGAGAACTGCGGTTGAAAGATTTCCCACACTCATTACATTCGTAGGGTTTCTCTCCAGTGTGAGTTCTTTGGTGTGCAACAAGTTGAGAGCTCCAGCTGAAGGATTTTCCACACTGATTACATTCAAAGGGTTTTTCTCCTGTGTGAGTTCTCTGGTGGGCAACAAGTTTGTAACTTTGACTAAAAGACTTTCCACATTGATTGCATTCATAGGGCTTTTCTCCAGTATGAATTCTTTGATGGGCAATAAGTTTATAGCTCTGGATAAATGATTTCCCACATTGATTACATTCGTAGGGCTTCTCTCCAGTATGAGTTCTTTGATGTGCGATAAGTTTGTAGCTCTGTCTGAATGACTTTCCACACTGATTGCACTCATAAGGCTTCTCTCCAGTATGAGTTCTCTGATGCACAACAAGGACATAGCTCTGGCTAAAGGACTTCCCACACTGATTACATCTGTAAGGTTTCTCTCCAGTATGAGTTCTATGATGGGAAACAAGGTGAGAGCTGCGGCTGAATGATTTCCCACATTCATTACATTCATAAGGTTTCTCCCCTGTATGAGTTCTCTGATGTGCAACAAGATGAGAGCTCCAACTGAAGGATTTTCCACACTGATTACATTCAAAGAGCTTCTCTTCAGAATGATTTCTCATGTTTTGAGCAAGGGATGAACTCTGGGAGGTCTTACGACATTTATACTGACTCTCTCCAATGGAGTTTCTCTGTTGTTCGTTATGGGATATGCTGTGGTTCAAAATTTGCCCACATTCTTTAAAATCAAAGGATCTTCCTTGTGCATGTGTTTTCTCCTGTATGTTTAAGGGTGTACCATGGTTAAAAGGTTGAATACTGTCACTAAATCCATAGGATTTATCTTCTGTTTGAGTTCTTGTAAACTGAATAAAATGAATACTCTGGGGGAGGTTTCCAAATTCATTATTTTCACAGAGTTTCTCCGTATCAGTAATCATATGATGAGTGTTTACCACAGAATTATAATGTAATTTTTTAACATGTGAAGCATGTTTATGAAAATGGTTCCTTATGGGTATCATCTGTGATGAAAGAAGACTGGAATTCAGACCAGCCTTCTCCTCAGGGCTATCATTTTTGCAGTCTCTCTCATGAGTAATGGCATTCCTGTGAGTAAATGTCACTTCCTTCAAAAGTCTCTCTTGTTTTTCCTGTTGCTTCTCCAACAGCTCCTTACAATCCTGAAGTTCTTCACATGAAGATAACCAAGGGTCATCTCTTGTCAACTTTTCTATCTTCACGCTATGGGATAGTTTGTCATCAAAAATGCTCTGCTTCAATCTTGATTCTCTTCTTCCAAGTGCAGTTGCCGAGTCTGGAAGAAAGCAAAATAGAATACCCTAGCCAAAAATTGTTACAGCTGGAAATAGTGGGGGGAAAGCTGACAAGAAAGTATGAAAATTATATGTAGATTTATTTTCAGCTATGGACCTATAATATGAATTGAAAAGCAAAACATAGAGATGAGCAGTAAGCAGAGAACCACCACAGTCAGATAGCATAATAAGGAATTAATATGAAACTATATCATATCTTAGTGTTGCTGAATAAAGACTTTAGATGTCAAATATCTCCATATTCCAAAATGGGATCATCTATGCAGAACTTACAGGATTGCAAAACAATTCTGCAATTCTTAGTAAAAACACGAAGGATCCTTTCTACCCTCTTTAGTGCTAGACACATGTTCACTGAAATAGAAATTAATGTCTACATTTCTAGGACTTTCTGAAGGCATGAAACTTGTCAGTACAGTCGTGTTAGTAAGACGAAGTCAAACTACTTTGTGAACCAGGGAAAAATAATGAGTGCACTGTTATCCCAGGTTCCCTAAATGCCTTAGAGGCTAATATGGCCCCATGGATTCCTTTGGTCCCAAGTGAGAGAGGATGGAGATTTGCTCATACACAGAAGCCTGAGTGGCTATTAGGCCAAGCAACAGAAGGTACATTTGGGAAAAAGTGGTGATGTATATAGTCCTCTTCAAGTGGGAGAAAAGAGAAATACGTGGCATGCCCTATGGGGATTTTTCAAACAAATCTATACCTGTGAAAGAAAGTGAAAGTGTTAGCCATTCAGTCGTGTCTGACTCTTTGGAACCCCAATGCACTTATAACCCACTAGGCTCCTCTGTCCATGGGATTCCCCAGGCAATAATACTGGAGTCGATTGCCATTTCCTTCTCCAGGGGATCTTCCTGACCCAGGGATCGAACCCGCATCTCCTGCATTGGCAGGCTGATCCTTTACCACCCAGCCACCAGGAAAGTCTATACCTGTAATGACTCCTAAATGTCTATTTCTCACCTGGATATGCATGTGGGAAAATTCTTTTTATACTCATCCTCTTGTTCAAACTAGATTACATCTAGTTTGGAAAGCTGAGAGGAAAGACAGAACTTTGGGTGTCTGGACTGGGGACAAAAGAAAGTCACTGCAGAATCTGGTCCCTGTCTTTGGCTCTTAGGAACCTAGAAGACTGAATAAGCTCAAACTCACGAAGTTGTACGTTTGCTACCCTACAAACTAAAACTGTATCTTCACCATACTAATCTTTGTGTGGCCAAAATCATTCTGGCCTCTGAACTCCCTAGATCCTGATCTGTAGAAATAAGAAATTATTTCAATATACAGATACCATTAAAGGGGACTATACTCTTACCCCAAGAGTCCCTGTGGTTTTCCAGGATCACATCTCTGTCCAGGGTCCTCTGAGCAGAGCTCAAAGTGCCTTCTTCTTCCTGAGTGAAGTCCACAGTCACTATTTTGAAGTTCACTCCCTCCTAAAACAGGACACACATTCCTACTCAGCTGGGTATCATTTCCTTTCAGTGTTTAGAGAGGAAAAGTTTGACAGATGGAAGAAAAAAAACCTGATGGCCTGGAAACAGTCCTGAGATAGTCAACATTCAAAAGATTCTAGGGGTACAAGTACCTTTTAGGCAAGCCCCTTTGGGTTTTGGATGCTAGACCTGTTTATATATAACCCCAAAGAGGAACATCAGAAAGAACTGACAAACTGTTTTCTTTCTTGTAGACCTTAAAGAAAATGCTAATTCTGATTTTTGTGTTGGTGAATATGGAATTCCAACTTAGGAATTCCCTCCAAATTATCAAGAAACTAACAAAACAGGTTCAGCAAATTTTTAACTGTCAAAGGTCAGAGAGTAAATATTTTAGGCTTAGCAAGCCATACAGCCTCTATTACAATTAGTCAGCTCTGCTGCTATAGCAAGACAGCAGCCACAGAAAATATATGAACAAATGGTTGTGGCTATATTACAATAAAACTTTACTTACAAAAACAGGTGATGGGCCAGATTTGGCACACAGCTTTGTTGATGCAGAGAATGAAATGTGGGACAGAAAATGAAATGCAGGCCTCATTGAAAGGCAGGCTGTATAAGCTAAGAGCACTGGATTTGGAAAAGAAACTTGGGTTTTTTCCTCTATTAAGAGCATATGTCTGAATTTTTTAAAAAAATGTATCTAATCTGACCGTCTCTTAATGGTGAGGTTATTCCATTTCTATTTATTAGGCTTAACCATACTCAACTCATATGTTGTTGAGTGAATTAAATTGTAATGATACATAAAAAGAGAGTTTACTGTATTAGAGAGTTTACTGAACAAAAAACAAAGGCTGGTAATTATCAGGATCCTTAGGTTTGAGAACACTGAAAAATTAAATGACAGTCAATGAGAGACCATTATCCTGAACTCTTAGTCTTCAGAAAACAGTTCTATTTTGCCCATACTATGAGCTGCACCACAGAGCCTGTCATTACTGCCATGTAAACGGGGGGTCTCTTGAGCTGCCTCCTGTAAGCAGGAAGAACCCTCCTTTTAGGACTCTGTGTGTGTGTGTGTGTTAGTCAGTCGTGTCTGACTCTTTGCGACTCCATGGACTACAGCCCACCAGGCTTCTTTGTCCATGGAATTTTCCAGGCAAGGATACTGGAGTGGGTTGCCATTTCCTTCTTCACCTTTTTGGACTATTAGGTGGTAAATCAAACTATACCCCAATAAAATTTTTTTTAATTGAATTAAAAAAAAAAAAAAATATTGGGCAGGAATTTTGTTCCAAAAAAGTACTGGATGTGATCTGTCCTTATCCAAAGGCAGCAAAAGCCACTGAAGTCGAATGCCACTTGCCAAGACATTTTAAAATAGATGGGAGTGTTCTTAAGCTGTGGTTCATGAATAGGACACAAGGTCCCTGAAGCCCATGAAACTTGATGCAAAATGCTACTGTACTTGCATTTTTCTAAGCTGTGGCTCATAATTTTCACTAAAAATCTCAAAGATTTTAATAATGAGCCCAAAATGAGATTCAGAAAACTGCTCCCTGTGTTCAACATGGATCTATAGGTACTGTTTTTCAATTTCCAATCCATGCTTCCTTTTTAAAATTAAAAAAAAAATTTTTTTATTTACTTATTTTTTGGCTGCACTAGGTCTTTGTTGCTGTGTGGGTTTTTCTCTAGTTGTGCTGAGTGGGGGCTACTCCCTAGTTGCGATGCCTGGGCTTCTTATTGTAGTGGCTTGTCATGTTGCAGGGCTCAGACTCTAGATCACAGGCTCAATAGTTGTGGCTCACAGGCCCATATGTGGGATTTCCCAGAGAAATAGAACCTGTGTCTCCTGCATTGGCAGGCAGATTCTTTACCACTGAGCTACCAAGGAAGCCCCATGCTTCCTTTTAATTAACATGTCCCTTCAGTGTTTAATGTAGGTCCCTTTAATATCAAACTTCTTCAAATGTCAAATAAATAATACTAGACTAGATTATCACCCCCACTCCACCTCAAGCTTTATATTCCCAAAGTTCCAGGAATTTCTATCATAAGACCCGCCACCCTTTCTTATCATTTGCATAGTGGTCATCTTGGTCACTAGGCTGTAATCCATGATGGCAGGGACAAGGTATTTATTTAACTCCAGTGCTTAGTGCAGTATTGGTGTATAGTACAGACTAATTACATATTTGGTAACTTATTTCAGTAAGTGAATCAACAGTATATCAATAGACTTTGTAATACATCAAAATAACCCTGGTTCAAATTCTGATTTAAGTCCTCTCTGCTAACCTGAATCTCACAAGGCTTATCACATACTCATTAGAAAAAGTCCCTTAAGTATGGATATTGGCTTTTCTGGACTTCTATTCCTTATTCTATACTTCATCTACTTGTCCCCAGCTCCCCACTGCTCAAAATTCCTTCCCAAACCTTTCAATTTGGGAATTCTTCTATAATAATGAAATCCCACATCTTCACCAAATATTCTCTCTACATCCCTTTTTCTTTTTTAATAAGTATAGTAGTCTTTTTTGTGTGTGTGTGTGGCTGTGCTAGGTCTTCATTGCTGTGTGGGTTTTTCTCTGTAGTTGCAGCAAGTGGGGGCTACTCTAAAGCTGCAGTGTGTGGGCTCATTGCAGTGGCTTCTCTTGTTATGGAGCATGGAATCTCGGACTCTAGGGCCATGGCACAGAATTCAGTAGTCATGGCATGTGGGCTCCACAGCACAGAGTCAATAGTTGTGGCGCATAAGCTTAGGTGCTCTGCGGCATGTGGGATCTTCCTGGATTAGGGATCAAACATGTCTCTTGCATTGGCAGGTGGATTCTTTACCAATGACCCATCAGGGATGCCCCATTCCTGAGTTAATAGAAACCTACACTCCCCCTCAAGGACTCCCTCCTCTGCAGACCTCACAGGCTCAGGGTGGTCATGCTCTCCCATCCAGGGGTCTCAGCATCAAAGGTGGAAAAGAGTGTGTATCCTCCCAGAAACCCTGAAACTCATGCCATTTACCTCACTTCTTGGAGCCTTGTTCTACCAATAACTTGACCACCACCTACCTTCCATTCCACTGAAGATTTATATTAACTAGGATTTATCCTCTAATTCAACAAGTTGTATTGTCTTGTCTTGGATGGTCTATAGCATCCATTTGTAGAGTTCTCTAAAATAATTGACTCTAATGAAGCACTTACTGTGCGGTGTCAGGCAGTGTAAGCCTGTTGCATAAATTTGTTCTTGTTCAGTCGCTGTGTCCAGTTCTTTTTTGACCCCATGGACTGTAGCCCACCATGGGACTTCCCAGGCAAGAATACTGGAGGGGGGTGCCATTTCTTCCTCCAGGTGACCTTCCTGTGGGATTGAATCCCTGTGATCTTTCTCCAGGGACTGAACCTGTGTCTCCTGCACTGGCAGGCGGATTCTTTACCACCTTAGCCACCAGAGAAGCCCACTGCATAAATTATTTTCATTGATTTCTTACAAGGTCCCTGAGAAAATACTATTAGCAGTACCATTTTTGAGATGAAAAGCTAGAAGGTTAGAGAAAGTAACACATATGCCTAACTGGGATGCAACTTCAAGTTTCCCTAACTTCATAGACTATGTTCTCAGTCATCAACTCATACAGCCAGCCTGACTTCCAGTCCCTCATTCTTAGAGTGAGACCCCAGATCTTGAAACCACCATAAAGTACTCCACCTCCCAAGTCACACACAGAGAACTGCTCACTCTTTCATTACAACATCAGATTTCTCCACTTTACCTGCTCAATTGTCCCCTTTACTCTTCTCATTCTTTGATGGTTTGTGGTCTTTATTCTATCGAAAATGAAGTTGCTCAGTTGTGTCCAACTCTTTGCGACCCCATGGACTGTAGCCTACCGGGCTCCTCTGTCCATGAGATTTTCTGGGCAAAGGTACTGGAGAGGGTTGCCATTTCCTCCTCCAGAGGGTCTTCCCGACCCAGGGACGAACCCAGGTCTACCTGCACTGCAGGCAGACGCTTTACCCTCTGAGCCACTAGAGAAGCTCTTTATTTTATTCTAAAATTGCCAACATCCGCTGGATCATGGAAAAAGCAAGAGAGTTCCAGAAAAACATCTATTTCTGCTTTATTGACTATGCCAAAGCCTTTGACTATGTAGATCACAATAAACTGTGGAAAATTCTGAGAGAGATGGGAATACCAGACCACTTGATCTGCCTCTTGAGAAATCTGTATGCAGGTCAGAAAGCAACAGTTAGAACTGGTCATGGAACAACAGACTGGTTCCAAATAGGAAAAGGAGTACGTCAAGGCTGTATATTGTCACCATGTTTATTTAACTTATATGCAGAGTACATCATGAGAAATGCTGGACTGGAGGAAACACAAGCTGGAATCAAGATTGCCGGGAGAAATATCAATAACCTCAGATATGCAGATGATACCACTCTTATGGCAGAAAGTGAAGAGGAACTAAAAAGCCTCTTGATGAAAGTGAAAGTGGACAGTGAAAAGGTTGGCTTAAAGCTCAACATTCAGAAAACGAAGATCATGGCATCTGGTCCCATCACTACATGGGAAATAGATGGAGAAACAGTGGAAACAGTGTCAGACTTTATTTTTCTGGGCTCCAAAATCACTGCAGATGGTGACTGCAGCCATGGAATTAAAAGACGCTTACTCCTTGGAAGGAAAGTTATGACCAACCTAGATAGTATATTCAAAAGCAGAGACACCACTTTGCCAACAAAGGTTCGCCTAGTCAAGGCTATGGTCTTTCCTGTGGTCATGTATGGATGTGAGAGCTGGACTGTGAAGAAGGCTGAGTGCTGAAGAATTGATGCTTTTGAACTGTGGTGTTGGAGAAGACTCTTGAGAGTCCCTTGGACTGCAAGGAGATCCAACCAGTCCATTCTGAAGGAGATCAGCCCTGGGATTTCTTTGGAAGGAATGATGCTAAAGCTGAAACTCCAGTATTTTGGCCACCTCATGCGAAGAGTTGACTCATTGGAGAAGACTCTGATGCTGGGAGGGATTGAGGGCAGGAGGAGAAGGGGACGACAGAGGATGAGATGGCTGGATGGCATCACTGACTCGATGAATGTGAGTCTGAGTGACCTCCGAGAGCTGGTGATGGATAGGGAGGCCTGGCGTGCTGCAGTTCATGGGTTCACAAAGAGTCGGACACGACTGAGCGACTGATCTGATCTGATTGAAACACCTACTATTACTATTCTCTATAGTCTTTTCCTTTCTGTTTAGTATCCTTTTTATCTTTTCTATCTTATTCATTTGAGAGTCTATGGATCATTCATCTTAATCTTTCTATTTGATATAGTTAAAAATTCCCTTTTAAATATTGCCTTAAACCTGTGGGCTGTGGGGCTTCCATTGAATGTAACTAAATACATCTAAATATCAACCTGCTCTCCATTATTATTAATGGCTACTATCTCAGAATGCCATCTGATGTGAAGAGCCAACTCATTGGAAAAGACCCTGATGCTTAGAGAGATTGAGGGCAGGAGGACAAGTGAGTGAAAGAGGATGAGATGGCTGGACAGCATCACCAACTCAACAGACATGAGTTTCAGCACACTCCAGGAGATACTGAAGGACAGGTAAGCCTGGAATGTCTGTAGAGTTGCAGAGTTGGACACAACTTAGCGACCAAACAATCTCAGAATGAATTCTTGGGACTGACCAGCAACCCCACTGTACCTCCTAGAGCAGCCTGTCTCCCCTAATCCAAGTTACTACTTTAAGCCTTCTCCACTCTTCATCCAACATCTCTCCATTCTGATTACCACCCTCATGCTCAACAGATAATTTCATCTGAAGGTTCACAGAGAAAAATGCAAGCCTTCCAGTAATTCCCTCAACCTCACTTTTCTTATATGAGCCCTTCTTCCTCTAACAGAGCCAATGCATTCACATATGTTCTAAATTAATTCCCCTGACACTAATCAAGGACTGTTTTTTTAATGGCTTTTATTTTTATACAATTTTGATGGGCTGCCGTCTATGGGGTTGCACAGAGTCAGACACGACTAAAGTGACTTAGCATAGCATAGCATACAATTTTGAAAGGTTACTTTCCATTTACAGTTATTACAAAATATTGGCTATACTGCCCACGTTGTATAATCTACCCTCAAGCCTGTCTTACACTCCATACTTTATACCTCCAATTCTTCCCCTCAGCTCCCGCCACCTCTAGCACTAGTAACCACTTGTCCTCTGTATCTGTGAGTTCTACTTTATAGTTGTAGCTTCTCTCTCTCCTGACCCTGAATTTTTCTTCAATCCCAATCTCAATCTCTCAATCTCTCCTGCAACCATTTAAACCAAGCCAAATTCTTTCAAACCTTTAGGGGGAAGGAAATGACAAACCTCACTCTCAAATTTCCATGCAGTTATCACTCTCCTTACATTATAACCAACTTTGTGTAAAAGGCATCCATTCATCTCAATTTCCTCATTTTCTAATCAGTTCACTTCAATGTGGCTTCTGCTGCCTGCCAGCCATGCACATTTCTCAATCGAAAGACACAAAGGCCCTGTCCAACTCACCTGGGATGGGACAGCCAGAGACCGGGCATCTTCTCCCTCAACCTTGATGATAATCTCCTGAGGAAGGAAAGAGTCCTGAGAAGGCAGAGCAGATGAGAAAAAGGAGAATAATCAGGGCTCAAAACGCCCACTGTGAGTTGGCTAGGACCCACTAGACCACCTGTTTTAACACATCCCACCGACAAAACTTCTGCTCCTTCCCACCGGTAAGCTCAGGTAGGCCACATGGGGAGAGACATGGGATACCCAGAGGAGCAATGAGGCACGAGACATGGCCTGGTATCTCTGTGCATCTTTCAGACCAGCCCAGTTAGCAGCTGAATGGAGTTGAGTGACCCCAGACACCATATAGAAGGAAAGAACTGTCTAGCTGGGCCCTGCCTGAATTCCTGGATCACAGAATTGTAAACAAATAGGATGGAATACAGCATGACTGAGGAATGATAAAGGAAAAGAACACCAAATTAACTTCATAAAATGTTTGGCAAAAAATACCACTGATAAGAGCACCACTAATAAGAATCTATACTGTTATGATTTCTTCCAAATCGGGAAGAAAAAGGTAGAGACTTCCCTGGTGGTCCAGTGGCTAAGACTCTGAGCTCCCAATGCAGGGGGCCCAGGTTCAATCCCAAATCAGGGAACTAGATTCCATATGCTACAACTAAGATCCAACACAGCCAAATAAATACATATTTTTTAAAAAAGAAAGAAAGAAAAAGGTAGCTTCGACAGAAAAATGGACAAAGGAAAATGCACAGGCAACCCAACTATGAAGAAATAAAACGGCCAGTGAATACACAAAAAGACGCTCATTTCTTTCAATCAGATAAAATCACATCTCTATTTCTATAACTATCTCTGCGCATTAGAGACCATAAATTCACACTAACATTTCCAATTTAACAACACATTTTATTCTGGCCTCACTGCTTTCTATATTTTTACCTTCCTTCTCTGGCTCCCATTATTCTATTTATATTTGCTTCTTTGCTCAAACCCCTGTATGTAAGCAATATCCTAACCACATGGACTATTTCTTCAGCCTATTTCTGATGATCCCTTCCCTGGTGGCCCATGATTTAAGAGATTCATCTTCATATACTCTTAGTGGAGGTTTAAGTTGATACAACCTTCCTGGATTGGTGATATATTTTTTTAAATAACATTTTACTTGGAAATAGTTTAAAACTCACAAGAAGTTACAAAAATAGAATAGATTTCCTGTGTATCCTTCACCCAGTTTCCCATATACAACCACAGCACACTGTCAAAACCATGAAACTGATATTAGAGCCACATTTTTAACTCGGGTACACACTTTATCCAGATTTTATCAGTTTTTATATATACTCTTTGCCTTTATGTTTATTTTTTAATGGTAATGTTTAAAAATATGTAATATCCAATAAGTCTACTTGAAAGTTTCCTTAGAAAATACACTTAGGGAATTCCCTGGCAGTCTAGTGGTTAGGACTTAGGACTTTCACTGCAGTGGCCTGAGTTCAGTCCCTGGTCAGGAAACAAAGATCCTGCAAGCCCTGCAGCACAGTCCTACCCTCCCGCCCTACCCCCCAGCCCCAGAAAGAAAGTATATTTAAGTATATGTACAAGAAACCTCATTAAAAAGTTACATTAACATAGCAAAAATGGTAGGAGGGATTAAGTGTCCATTAGTAAGTGCCTATTTAAATAAATTATGCTTCACCCAGGTAACTGACTACTCTTCAGCAGCCAAGAGAAGAAAAGATAGATTTGCATGGACTGAGGCATACAAATGACAGAAGGATGTCTGTAACATCAGATCAGATCAGATCACATCAGTCGCTCAGTCGTGTCCGACTCCCCGCAACCCCATGAATAGCAGCACACCAGGCCTCCCCATCCATCACCAACTCCCGGAGTTCACTCAGACTCACTTTCATCGAGTGGGTGATGCCATCCAGCCATCTCATCCTCTGTTGTCCCCTTCTCTCCCTGCCCCCAATCCCTCCCAGCATCAGAGTTTTTTCCAATGAGTCAACTCTTCGCTTGAAGTGGCCAAAGTACTGGAGTTTCAGCTTTAGCATCATTCCTTCCAAAGAAATCCCAGGGCTGATCTCCTTCAGAATGGACTGGTTGGATCTCCTTGCAGTCCAAGGGACTCTCAAGTGTCTTCTCCAACGCCACAGCTCAAAAGCATCAATTCTTCGGCGTTCAGCCTTCTTCACAGTCCAACTCTCACATCCATACATGACCACAGGAAAAACCATAGCCTCGACTAGACAAACCTTTGTTGGCAAAGTAATGTCTCTGCTTTTCAGACATATTGTTGAGTTAAAAAAAAAATTAAGAACAGCATACGGACTATGAATAAATTTTTATAGAATATAAACAAGCAAAGAAAAGTCTGGAAAGACAGTTCCAAAAGCATTAAAAGCAGTTGTAATTTGGAAATGCAGAATTGAGGGACAGGTCCATAGTGTGGGTTTCAACACTGTATCCATTTTTAAATGACATTTGTTTCCCTATATTAAATACAGAAAAAAAAAACAAAAAGAGCAAAAATGTTTCCTCTTGAATAATCACTTTGAAACAAGGCAATCCCTTTGTGGCTTCCTGAAGTTTTTATTACGGAGTATAATGACAGAGACGGCAATGGCACCCCACTCCAGTACTCTTGCCTGGAAAATCCCATGGATGGAGGAGCCTGGTAGGCTGCAGTCCATGGGGTCGCTCAGAGTCGGACACGACTGAGTGACTTCCCTTTTACTTTTCACTTTCATGCATTAGAGAAGGAAATGGCAACCCACTCCAGTGTTCTTGCCTGGAGAATCCCAGGAACAGGGGAGCCTGGCGGGCTGCAGTCTATGGGGTCGCACAGAGTTGGATATGACTGAAGCAACTTAGCAGCAGCAGCAGCAGCATAATGACTCAATCTGTCAACTGACAGTCCCTTCAAGAATAGGCATATCTCTTTTTATTGTGCTTTACAGATACTGCCTTTTACAAACTGAAGGTCTGTGGCAACATCACATCAAGCGAGTCTATTGGTTCCATGTTGCCAACAGCATCTGCCCACTTCCTGTCTGTGTGTCACGTGTCATTAATTCTCAAAATATTTAAAACTTTTTAAGTATTACTGTATTTGTCATGGTGATCTGTGATCAGTGATCTCTGATGTTACTGTTGTGATTGTTTGGGGCTTCCCAGGTGGCTCAGCTATAAAAAATCCTCTTGCAATGCAGGAGACTTGTGTTCAACCCCTGGGTCCAGAAGATCCCCTGGAGAATGAAATGGCAACCCACTCCAGTATTCCTGTCTGGGAAATCCCATGGACAGAGGAGCCTGGTGGGCTACAGTCCACGGGGTTGCACAGGGTCAGACAGGACTCAGCCACTAAACAACAAAATTGTGATTGTTCTGGGATGTCAAGAATCGTGTCCACATATAAGAGGGCAAATTTAACCCATAAATGTGTAGATTCTGACTGCTCCACCGACTAGCCCTTCCTCTGTCTCTCTCCCTCTCCTCAGGACTCCTTTAATTCTCTGAAACACAATGATATTTAATTAGGCCAATCAATAGCCCTTCAGGGGCCTCTAAGTGTTCAGATGAAAGGGAGAGTTTCATGTCTCTCAATTTAAAAGCTAGAAAGGATTAAGCTTAATATGGAAGGCATGTGAAAGCTGAGACAGGACAAAAGCAAGACCTCTAGCACCAAACAGTTAGCCACATGCTGAATACAGAGGAAAAGCTCTTGAAGGAAATGAAAAGTGCTATTCCAGTGAGCACTCGGATGACAAGAAAGCGAAACAGCTTTATTTCTGATATGGAGAAAGTGAGTATTCTGGAGAGAAGATCAAACCAGCCACAACATTCCCTTCAGCCAAAACCTCATCCACAGCAACGTCCTATCCCTTAAATTCTGTGAAGGCTGAGAGAGGTAAGGATGCTGCAGAAGAAAAGTTTGAAGCTACCAGAGATTGGTTCATAAGGTTTAAGGAAAGAAACTTTCCTGTGACATAAAAGTGCAAAGTCAAACAGCAAGTGCTGATGAAGAAGCTGCAGCAAGTTATGCAGAAGATCTAGCTAAGTAGTTATTGAAGGTGGCTATACTCAACAGGTTTTCCATGTAAACAAAACAGCCTTATACTGGAATAAGATACCATCTAGGACTTTCCTAGCTAGAGAGGAGAATCGATGTTTGCCTTCAAAGTTTCAGAGGACAGGCTGACTCTCTTGTTAGGGGTCAATGCAGCTGGTGACTAATTTAATGCCAGTGCTCATTTACCACTCTGAAAATCCTAGGGCCCTTAAAAATTATGTTAAATCACTCTGCCTGTGCTCTATAAATGGAAAAACAAAGCCTGGATGATGGCATATCTCTTTACAACATGGTTTACCAAACATGTTAAGCCTGCTGTTGAGACCTATTGCTCAGGAGAAAAGATTCTTTTCAAAATATCACTGCTCACCTGAGAGCTCTGACAGAGATGTACAATGAGGTTAATGTTGTTTTGATGCCAGCTAACACAACTTCCATTCTGCAGCCCATGAAGAGGGATCATTTCCACTCTCAAGTCTTATTATTTGAGAAATGCATTTCATAAGGTCATAGCTGCCAAAGACAGTGATTCTGCTGGTGGATCTGGGCAAAGAAAATCGAAACTCTTCTGGAAAGGATTCATCAGTCTAGATACCATTAAGGAGATATGTGTATGTGTGTGTGTGTAAAATCTTCTGGAAAGGACTCATCAGTCTAGATACCATTAAGGAGATGTGTGTGTGTGTGTGTGTGTGTGTGTGTGTGTAAAATCTTCTGGAAAGGATTCATCAGTCTAGATGCCATTAAGGAGATGCGTGTGTGTGTGTGTATAAAATCTGGAAAGGATTCATCAGTCTAGATAGCATTAAGGAGATTCGTGTGTGTGTGTGTGTGTGTGTGTGTGTGTAAAACCTTCTGAAAAGGATTCATCAGTCTAGGTGCCATTAAGGAGGTGTGTGTGTGTGTGTGCGTGTGTGTGTGTGTGTGCATGTGCACGCACATGAGCATGCACACATGCTCAGTCATGTCTGACTCTTTGTGACCCCATGGACTGTGGCTTGCCAGGCTCCTCTGTCCATGGGATTTTTCTGGCAAGAATATTGGAGTGGGTTGCCATATCCTCCTCTAGGAGACCTATGGGAAGACGTCAAAATATCAATATTAACAGGAGTTTGGATGAAGCTGATGCTAACCCTCATGGATGACTTTGAGGAGTTCAAAACTTCAGTGGAGGAAGTCACTGTAGATGAAGTGAAAATATCAAGAGAACTAGAGTTAGAAGTGGAGCCTGAAGATGGGACTGAATTGCTGCAATCTCATGGAAAAAAACTTTAATGAATGAGGAATGGTTTCTTAAGGATGGGCAAAGAAAAGTGGTTTCTTGAGTTGGAATCAATTCCTGGTGAAGATGCTGGTGAAATGACAACGAAGTACTGTACTTCCTTGATGGTCCAGAGATTAAGAATCTGCCTGCCAAAGCAGTGGACATGGGTTCAATTCCTAGTCCAGGAAGATCCTACAAGTTGTGGGGCAACTAAGCCCAAGGGCCCTAGAGCCTGTGCTCCACAAAAGAGGCTACCACGGTGAGAAGCCTACAGACCCCAACTAGAGAGTAGCTTCACTCTCCACAACTAGAGAAAGCCTGTGCACAGCAATGAAGACCCTAGTGCAGCCAAAAGAAAGAAAGAAAGAAAACTTTAAAAAAAAAAAAAAAGGAATTAGAATATGACCTGAAGTTAGTTGATAACTCAGCAGGAGGATGAGAGGATTGACTCCTATTCTGAAAGAAGTTATATTTTCAGTTATGTGGGTTAATGCTACCAGACGGCACTGCAGGCTACAGAGATACTGTTCATAAACGAACAAGTCAATTGATAAGGCAAATTGCACTGTTACCTTCTTTTAAAAAATTGCTACAGGCACTCGAACCTTCAGCAACCACCGCCTAGATTGGTCAGCAGCCACCAATGAGGCAAGGCCCTCCACCAGCAAAAAGATTATGACTTGCTGAAGGCTCAGATATTGATCAGCAATTTTTAAGCAATAAGATATTTTAAAATTAAGGTGTGTGCATTGTTATGGGGTTTCCCTGGTGGCTCAGAGGTAAAGAATCTGCCTACTAATGCAGGAGACTGGGTCAGAAAGATCCCCTGGAGAAGGGAAATGGCAACCCAACCTAGTATTCTTGCCTGGGAAATCCCATGGACAGAGGGGCCTGCGGGTTTACAGTCCATGGGATTGCAAAAGAGTTGGATCCAACTTAGCAACTAAACAACAACAAAAACATCGCTTATTTAGACACAGTGCTACTGCACACTTAACAGACTCCAATATAGTGTACACGTAACTCTGATATGCACTGGGGAACCAAAACATTCATGTGCCTCCCACTGATAGGGGACAGAGTAAAGGGACAAAGTAGGTAATTAAACAGTTAATCCCACTAGGGGACTGTAAGAAAAGAAAAAAGTATAGGAGACCCCTGTAAGTTAATCATCACTCAAGAAAGCAGGCTTGCCTAGCAACAAAACCAGGTAGCAGGAGCATATGAGACACGCCCCCAAAAGAATAAAACAATGGTGGTGTGAGACCTGCATCCTGATAGGCGAGCTCAGTAAGTTAATGATTCCTATGACATGCTCCTCTGTGTGCACAAAAACAAAAATATAAGTAAACAGTGACACTCTGCTTACTAAAACCTGAGACAATATACCATTTTTAGCATGAGTATATGTTACTTACTCTTATGCAAAAGAACATTATCTCTTTTGTTCATTTCCACTGTGCCGTGACAGTCCCATGACCATGTAGAGACAAGAAAAGGGCTGCCCAATGTGGAGGAGGAGTTGATGACGGAAGCATGACGTCTACTCAAGAAGGAGGAAGGTGGTCCTCTCCCCCTCCTCACTTTTCCCTTGCTTATAAAACTGCAGCCCACTAAGTTTCAGGGGCATGGCCCCCTCTCACCCACCTGCTTGTAAGCCTCACAAGTGTCCCATTCTAATAAGTTGCTTTTTAGCTATCACTTTGCCTCACTGTGCTGAGATAGAAATAAATGGAGCTCCTCAGACCCCTAGAAATGCCACCCAGCAGTTTCTGTTGTTGTTGTTCAGTTATTAAGTCACATCTGACTCTTTGTGACCCCCTGGACTACAGCACACCAGGCTTCTCTGTCCTCTACTGACTCCTGGAATTTGCTCAAACTCATGTCCATTGAGTTGGTGATGCCATTCAACCATCTCATCCTCTGCCGCCCCCTTTTCCTCCTGCCCTTAATCTTTCCCAGCATCAGGGTCTTTTCCAGTGAGATGGCTCTTCACATCAGCTGGCCAATATACTGGAGCTTCAGCATCAGTGCTTCCAAAAAATAGTCAGGGTTGATTTGCCTTAGGACTGGCCTAAAGTGGTTTCACCATGACCCCTTTTAGATTTACTTATCTGATAAGTAAACTCCTCTGTAAGTAACTGATCTCCCATTTCCACTGCCACGCTCTCTCCCACACAGGCACCCCTTGGCCCACCAGGACTCTGCTGCCCCACAGGAGGCCAGCCTCTGCCAAGAAGCCCTTGTCATCCTGCCTGGGCGCTGGCTCTGCAAGCCTCTTCTCACGTGCCACTTGGCTGTGGCCTCTGTGTCGATGGCCTTAACATCCTGCCTGAGCTGATACTCCACATTGGGGCACTCTCACATGTAGATGCTCTCTGCCTGCTCAGGCTGTGACACGCCACACCAGCATGTACCTCCACTCCCAAACACGGGTGCCTGTCTCACCCTTGGGGCTCAGACACCCCAAGCTGGACCAGCCCTTGCATGGACACCCCCACTGCACTTGGGCTACCCACACTGGTGCATCCACTCTCGGGAAGTCCTTCTCACCAGCTCTGTTCCTATCACCCCAAACGAGCACCTCCTCCTCTGTATGGGCACTTACCTCACCTGACCTGGGCTCAGACTCCTGATGCCTCCATCCTCACCCTGCTTGGTCCCTGACGTCCCCACACATGGACACCCTTGTCACTCTGATCAGGCTGTGAGGCCCCATGGTAGGCAGTCCTCCCTTAGCTGCAGACGCCTACCTGGCTCTACTCCACCTAACAGCTTCAGGACTGAACTGTTCAGGAAGGGAAAGGTGAAATTCTAATTTAACTAATTTTTTTTAAGTTTAATTTTTTTTTTTGATGTGGGCCATTTTTAGTCTTTATTGAAGGTATTACAATATTGTTTCTGTTTTATGTTTTGGGTTTTTTGGCTGGGAGGCATGGGGGATCTTAGCTCTCAAACCAGGGATTGAACCCATACCCCCTGCATTGGATGGAAAAGTCTTAATTACTGGACAACCAGGGAAGTCCACTAATTTAACATTTTAAAGCAATGAAATGTTCTCAAAGAAGATGTGCTGTAGGAAAATGCTTTAAACTGTTTATTTCCTAGACTTAAAATGCACTGCATAAAAGGACAAAAATAGAGCTAAACGAAAATAGAAAGTCACTTGGAATACAACTTACAGATAATCTTTGTTAACTGATAAATTTATAACATATTTTCTATGTACATGCAAATTACACCCCTTTATAAAAAGCATTTTGAAATGCTATTTACTTAACCCAGATCATAAATATCTTTTCAGCTTATCAGTAGCTACAGTGAATTCCATTCAAGGTTTTACTATAACTCATTTAACTCTCTTCTTGCATTGAATATTCTTGAAATTTCTTTCCAACTGCTTATTCCCAAGCAAAGCTGTGAGTTGCTGGTCAAGAGGGAAACAGCACCCTAAGGGCTTTGCATTGTTGTTGTTTAGCTGCTCAGTTGTGTCCGACTCTTTGCAACCCTATGGACTGTAGCCCGCCAGGCTCCTCTGTTCATGGAATGTTCTAGGCAAGAATACTGGAGTGGGTTGCCATTTCCTTCTCCAGGGCATCTCCCCTCCCCCCGCCCCTCCAGGGACTGAACTCACGTCTCCTACATTGGCAGGCAGATTCTTTACCACTGACCACCAAGGAAGCCCAGTGCTTTCAATATGAGATGCCAAATCCCTTCCAGAAAGAGTTATTGGGTTAAAAGGGTGAGGAAGTGTAGGGAGCTCCATAAAATGTATATAAAGTGTTAGAAGTTTGCTGACTGGGAGGGACCAGAAGCCCTAAAACATGACAAAGAGAGCCAGACAGCCTCCCATGCCCGGAGGAACAGACTGTGAGGCATAGGGGGAGCAAACTCTGGTCTCCCAGGAGAAGGGAAGGTCCACTCACCTGCACGCAGGCCTTTAGGGACCCTTGGGGCTTCTCATCCTGCTCTTCCATGCTCTCCTCCAGGTACAGGCAGGGGCCTGAGATACTGAGCTGCAAGACGAGAAGCCCTGAGTATAGCATCCTCCTGTAGGTCCACTGTGGGCCACACCCCACCATCAGCCTCTGCTTCAGGGATGCAGTCTCCATGACAACTGTGTTTCTAGAAGCTCCTGCCCAGATAGAGTCTTGCTTGAATAGCTATGTTTGTACCTAGAGTCGCTAGTCCCTCTCCCAGGCCAAGACTCTGCAGTTCCACTGGATGTTCCAGTGTCTGAGGCCTCTGGACCACCTACCTGGAAACCCACCATGTGCCCAAGCTCCACCTTACACCCATCACCAAAATCTGCAGCATGAATCAGTCTCTGTCCCACTGGATCCTGGGACTACCCTCCTCCCATCCCCACAAACACCCAGCACACTGAGGATCCCCTAGTGTCCACCTGCCACCCTCAACCTGAATCTGCAGACCCAAATCAACACTTCTTCCTAAGGCAAAGAGCAAGGCTCTGGGCTTGATGTTGTTGTTTACTTGCTAAGTCATGTCTGACTCTTGCAACCCCATGGACTGTAAACCCACAGGCTCCTCTGTCCATGGGATTTCCTAGGGAAGAATACTCGAGGGGGTTGCCATTCACTTCTCCAGGGCATCTTCCCATCCCAGGGATCGAACCTTTGTCTCCTGCACTGCAGGCGGATTCTTCAGCTCTGAGCCACCATGTAGGGCCCTGGGCTTGATGCTGCTGCTGCTGCTGCTGCTGCTAAGTCACTCCAGTCGTGTCCAACTCTGTGCAACCCCAGAGATGGCAGCCTACCCGTCCCTGTGATTCTCCAGGCAAGAACACTGGAGTGGGTTGCCATTTCCTTCTCCAATGCATGCAAGTGAAAAGTGAAAGTGAAGTCACGCAGTCGTGTCTGACTCTTAGCGACCCCATGGACTGCAGCCTACCAGGCTCCTCCGTCCATGGGATTTTCCAGGCAGGAGTACTGGAGTGGGCTTGATGACCCACAGTCAAACACCTGATTAACTGCGTGAAGTTCATTACTTAGCCGTGCCCCTCCCAGGATCCTATCCTTCCACTGACCCTCCAGCACCTGTCGACTGCCTCTCGCTTTCTGTTCAAAAAGCCAAGCATACGCACAGAGCTCAGTTGCACCCACGACCTCCTCCCTCCTGGGATCGGTGGGCCCCTACCAGAAGAGTGCCAGCCCAGACTCCCCACCACTCAAAATCCTCCTGGGCCGCCCATCAACCCAGTGTCCTCACCGCTGAAACCAAAACATGGCCGGCATGGGGCTGGGGGTCGCCCTGACAAACACAGTACCTGCTAGCCCCTCCTAGGCCCTGAATGTGGACATGTTGTCTGTGTACCGGCTCGATGTTTCTGGGTCTGAGATTCGAACAGCTTCTGGCAAATCCCCGCCTCCACAAGCCATCCCTGCCCCATTGCTCTCTCTTATGAACATCCCTCAGCCCCACTGGATCCTCACTCAAACAGTACAGTGTGAGTTCATAATGCAGCTGTACCCTGAACCTGCACCCAAACCGCTTTCTCCACCAATCTCCCCAGGCCCCTACGTGCGTCGCACCTGGGACGCGCGCAGAGCACAGTACCGGGATCTGCAGTTGCCCCAGCATCACCACCAACTTCTGTGATTAGAGGCTGAAGCCCCGCCCAGGCAGGTCCCAGATCGCCCACCCACATACTCGGTCCCAGCCACCCGTCTAGACCCTGCGCATGCGCGCACCAGGCACCCGGCGTTGCCCCGCCCCATCACCAACCTGAGCGTCCACCAGCTCCAGGGCCAGGCAGGGCCTGTCACAGCTTTAGTGCCCACCACTTCTCTGCGGCAGGACGAGCTCGGTTAGGCAATTCTCTGCCACAACTCTGCACACGACAGACTAGGCTTAAGCTAGTTCTATCCCCTCCTTTAGTCAGTTTCCACAAGGCCGCTCGGCTTAACCGCCAAAGGGCCGAGGTGCACGGAGATTGCAAGCGTCCGTGCGCAGGACAATGGCTGCACTTCTGGCCGAACTCGGAAGTGCGTTTGGACTCTGCGAACCGGAACTACAATTCCCAGAAGCCTCGGCGGTGCGGGCGGTGATTGGAGGGTGATTCCAGCTTCGTACCCGGGGTGTACTCGCGCGGAGGTGGCCACACAAGAACCAGGAGTGAAAATCGAATTAGCGGCTGAGGGGTGCGAGTGTGCGCGTCCGAGTTTTTGCGCGGCGTTGAGACTAGGAGCCAGATCGGAAATGGAGGCCAAGAGACCGATGCGTGGGAAGTGGCTGTCTTGGGAAAGGCAGGCCCTGGGCTCGGCTTGACATTCAGGAGTGACAGTGAAAACGGGATGCGGTTGGAAACGTATTTTCATACAGCTTTATTTTTAAGCTTTCTCCTTTAATACTATCAAGTAACTGTAGTTTTCCTCATGTAAATCTGACTTTAACAACAAAAAATTATTGCTGTTTGAAATGAAATCTCTACCCCCAAAGTTTCTTATAGCTGGTTATTGTGGTTGATTTTTTTTTTTAAGTATTTATTTTGTATGTGGTTAACCTACTGAAATGTTCTGAATTCTCATAGTATTAAATTTTATTTTCCTGCCTTCTCTGCTGCTGCTGCTGCTAAGTCGCTTCAGTCGTGTCCGACTCTGTGCGACCCCATAGACGGCAGCCCACCAGGCTCCCCCGACCCTGGGATCCTCCAAGCAAGAACACTGGAATGGGTTGCCATTTCCTTCTCCAATGCATGAAAGTGAAAAGTGAAAGTGAAGTCGCTCAGTCGTGTCCGACTCTTCGAGACCCCATGGATTGCAGCCTACCAGGCTCCTCCATCCATGGGATTTTCCAGGCAAGAGTACTGGAGTGGGGTGCCATCGCCTTCTCCACCTGGCTTCTCTAGTGAGCCAGTCATCTACAGATAGTAATTTCATCTCTTCCTTACCGATATTTTAAACCAGATACTCCCTTTTACAGAAAATGAAACTGAAGCCCAGTAATATTAAGTAACAGGTTGTATTGTAAGGGCAGAATTAGTATTTGAGTTCAAGAAGTCTGACTCTGCAAAGTACATTGGTAGAAACATGGGATGGGGCCAGTTTCAGTTTAGGAAGGTGAAAAATTCGGGACATGGAAGACGGTGAGATTTTCACAATAATATCAATGCACTCAGTGCCACTGAACTGTATGGTTAAATATGGTTAAGATAGTATGTTTTAAATTATGTGACTTTTACCACAATAAAAGAGAAAAGTCTGACTCTGGAATCCCTGCTCTTAATTTCTACATTATGCATTTTGCCCCTTGCCTACATACCAGGATCTTTCCTCTACATAAGCAATACTTAGTTTACAAACAAGACAGAGAAAGGAGCTTCCCTACTGGCTCAGCAATAAAGAATCCGCCTACCAATGCAGAAGACATGGGTTCAATCCCTGTGCCAGGAAGATCCCACATACCATGGAGTGTATCTATCGAGCCTGCGCTAGAGCCCAGGAACTGCAACTACTGAAGCCTGTGGGCCCTAGAACCCACGCTCAGCAAGAGAAGCTCACGCACCAAAACTAGTGAGTAGCTCCTGCTCACCACAACTGGAGAAAAGCCCAAGGAGTAACGAAGACCCAGCACAGCCAGTAAATAAAATAATTTTTTAAAAAAGACAGAAAAAGGTTCACATTTATTTATAAGAGAAGCAAAAAAAAAAAAAAAACCTACAAATAAATTTAGTAAAATATATAGAGACATTGGTAGAAGCCTTCGAAACTACTGAGATCAAAGACATATAAATGCCACAGTACAATGGTTGTGTTGTAAAGAGGTCAAACATTGTAGATTGATCTTCAGATTTAGTATAATAAGACAAAATCACCATGAGGTCTTTGGAGTGTTATCTCCTCTTTTTTCTGTTCACTTTTTTGTTTTCATTGTTTTTTTCACTTCAAAATATGCAGACATTAAAGCACTAGTACTATATAGCTTAAAACTGACTTTGTCTTCTGTTTTGCCAATTTTTTTTTCTTTTAAAATCGAATAAGATGGTAATATCTACTTGCAAGAGCACCTGAATCCCTGACCTAACCTGAATAATACAGACTTTGGAATAGCTACTCCTGAGGAACAGAAACTCATTCTACACAGATGACCATCTAACCCAGAGATTTCTCTCTCAGTTGCTTGAGGATTGGCTGAGACCCAAGTTTCATACTGAGGTTCTATTGGCCAGGAGTTGGATGAGGGCTCAACATCTACAGAAGAACAAGGAAGTTATAAATTCATTTGCTTCAAAGACAAAGATAAGGGAGGGGGAGAGTGTAATCTGTCTCTCTGATATTCGGGGGAAGCGAGGAGGAAGTTCTTAGCAGGATTAAAAAGGACAGTCCTTTTCCTTTGCTGAATCTTCTACCTCAAACTATAAATATTGGAGGGACTGTGCTTAATCAGCCCCTACTCTTCTCTGTCTTCATCTACTCTCTTTGGGATCTGTAGGGGAAAAGGTTAACTCAGCAGGCCTGAGTTGCTCAAACCCTACCTATTCCCCCCAAAAAGCCTATTTCCAAGGACTAGTTCTTGGCCAACTTCCTGGAAACTGAGGAACATGGTTTCTTCCAGACTTCACCATCTGTACCTTTTCCTCTTGCTGATTTTACTCTCTGTCCTTTTGCTCTCATGAGCCATAACAATGATCATAACAACTTGGAGGTCCTGTGAATCCTTTTAGCAAATCATTGAGCCTGAGGGTGGTCCTGGGGACCCCTGACAAGATCTCATCTAACCCCATAACTTCAAATCCCACTGACAACTCCCAATGTATATTTCCAGCCCTGCTCTATCTAGACTTTTTAAAAAAATTTTTTCTGTTTACAGGTTTATTCAACACAAAGCAATCTCTTTCAACTTTACTGAGGTGGCTGACCACGTCCATGACCAAATTAGCCTCTAAACTGGAATTTAGTTGCTGACCCAGCCCCAGCCTCAGCTTTCTTGTCAGCACCAGGGGGCACGGCGTTTCATCTGTAGGTGTTTCTGTTGGCTTTCCCTTGCGTGAGCCTTGCAGGTCGCTCTCCCTGCAGACCTTTGAGCCTTGGCCAGCCAGTCTCAGGATGGCTGTGGTGCAGGGTGGTAGGCATAATCTCAGGGGGCAGGTTGGAGGATGCCTTTGTTGGTGAGGTTCCAGTACAGATGTCTCCAGGCAAACTGGTCCTTCACATAGCCTTGAGAGACTGCATGGCTTTCAAGACGTGCAGACTGGGCACGTTCTTGTCTGCCAGCTCCAGGTGATAAGGCATGTGGACGTGCTTCCTGGCCACCATCACCCCCTCCTTAAAAAGGAGTTCATAAACGACAATCCGGTTCTTCTTGGGCATCAACATCATGACGGGTGCTGCGTTTGGGGCCAGAGCTGGAAAGGGAGCTACCTAGACTGTTATGAACATTTGCCTGCTTGATTCTCTGCTTGATCCTTGATGTGTCAAACCAAATTCTTAATTTCTCTCTCTGTCCCATATTTACTCCTTCCCCATTGTTGCCTGAAGAAACTGTCATCCAGTTGCTCTGGCCAGAAACATGGGAGTCATCCTGGACTCCTTGTTCCCTTTAGCAAATCTCATCCTCACATCTCCATCCCTGAGTCTCTTGGGATTCAAAGTATCTCGTGCCTGCACCTCCCTAGGTGCCTCATTCCCATGCTTCATTCTGTGTTTTCTCTTGTCATCTCTTAGCAGCTCCTTGTTCCTTATCCTCTACCATGATTTGAAAAGACACTGCTTATCTGACCCGTGGATACATCCCATGCTCCACCCTGGCTGACTCAGGCTCACACGTCTCCCCGCCTCCTGTGTCCATCAACGATGTATGTAGTAAAGACTATGACACCCCCAGCTTCTGGGTAGCAGACCTTGGTCCTTTAATTCTAGGTGGCTTTTGACTTGTTTCTATTGCTTTTAAAGAAACATGAGCCCAAAGCTTAAAATTTGGTGAGAGCTAGGGTCTAGAGCCTGAAAAAGACATCGGAACAGAATTTCACAAGGTTTGCAAAGAGAATGGCTGGAATATAATGTGTATGTAATAAACATCATTGAATATATGATTGAGCGTGACTTCTTTAGGATTTCTGGAGAAAGGATCTCTGCTTCCATTAGGTGGGACGGTTGATTTGGCAGTAGATGCTGTGTTCTGGATTCACAAGCACCTATTACACAAAGAGAATAGGTAAGTTCCAGTTCTGGTGGGCTTTCCTGGGCTACCTGCTGTAGGGGCTCAAATTCTCTGGCATTCTCCTTTCTCAACCTTGAAAATGCCAAAGAGCTTCCTTTCTCATTGTACTTCAGTCATGCTGACACCTTTCCTTACCTGGAATGGCCTTTGCTTCCCCACTATGGAGAACAGAGTCTGAGGTGACCCCCATAATCCTCACCTCCTGGTATTCATGCCTGCATCTGTGCTTAGTCCCTCAGTCATGACAGATTCTTCGCCAGCCTATGGATTGTAGCGTGCCAGGCTCCTCTGTCTGTGGGATTTCCCGGGCAAGAAGACTGGAGTGGATGGCCATTTCCTTCTCCAGGGGATCTCCCCAACCCAGGGCTCGAACCAGGTCTCCTGCATTGCAGGAGGATTCTTTACCATCTGAGTCACCAGGGAAGTCCCTTGATTTTCATGCCCTGATGCAGACCTCCCCTTGAAGGCAAGACCTGTGACTTACATCTAGCCATTTGAATATGGCCAAGGTGCAGGAGGTATCTGCTTACATTAAGTGATTCTTTTATATAACAGTGTGACATCTGTCTTGGCTTTGAGGAAGCGAGATACGGTGTTGTGAGCTGCCTATGGAAAGCACTGAAAAGACTGAGTGCAGCCTCCAGCTCACAGCCAGTAAGACACTGAGGCCCTCATTATGACAGCCTGCAAGGGACTGAACGCTTCCAACAACCGCAAGAGCTCAGACGTGGATCCCTTCCCCGTAGAGCCTCAGGTGAGACCTGAGACTTGGCCAACGCCTTTTTTGTAGCCTTGCAGAAGACCCATCTGAGAATTGCCTGAACTCCTGATCCAGGAAACTGTGAGATAATAAATGTGTGTTGTTTTAAGCTGCTAAGTTTGTGGTAATTCTTTATGCAGCAATAGATAAAAAATACATTCATTTCAGGACCTGATGCTCCTCAACTCAGAACACTCTACTCTAAACCCTCTGCATTGTTTGCTCCTTCTCATCCCTTCAGAAGGTAGCAGACACTGAGGTGGCTGACTTGACACCCCTATATCTTCCCTCTTGCCTGCTTCTATTGGAGAGACTGGGAAGGATAACAGGTAATTTTCTCAGCCTTCCTTGCAACAAGTGCCACACGACAGCATCCCAACCCAAGGAGACATAAGAGGAAGTTTAGTGGGTGAGATTTCCAGGAAGAGCTTTTGCTCCACTGATAAAAAGGAACAAATGAGACTCCTTTCCCCTAGATCCTGATGAAGAGAGGGACCTAAGAGGCTATGTTTGTGCCAGTTCACAGCTAATTAGAGAGCTGACAAATGTCAGCACAGTCCATACAATGGCCAGAACAACTAGGTTTCTCCTCTGAAGAATCTGAACCTAGGAACCTTTAGACAGTAGCAGAGGGAATTGTCATATATAATTTGAAGTTATAGAGGAGCAGTGACCAGGAAGCTTGCATACGAATTCAATCTGAACCAAGGAGAATGGAACAAATTCATTGATCAGCAAAAATGAGCAACCACCCTTATTAAAATGTACAAGGTACAAATAAATACTTTTCCTTATTTAAAAAAAAAAAAGAGCAGCCATAAGAGAGAAAAACTTCCTGATTCTAATCCCCACGAGGCCCACAAGTAATTTCTGACATTGGTTACCTGAGATTCCTCAGTGTTTTCTCAATTAATCCCCACTTTAATTAATCTAAACGACTGTCACGAGGTTTGTTTTTCTTATTAAAAATCCCAAAGATATTTAGACATTCACATCTTTTGAGAATGGTTCATATGACAGGTAATGGAGCAGAATGGAATGTGGTACAACAGGGTGGGATGGATTAAAGAAGAATGAACAGGAAACAGAAGAGTGGAGAGTTGGAGATTAGCAGATGCAAACTATTATGTGTGTGTGTGTGTACATATATATACAAATATATATGTATAACTGAATCACTTTTCTGTACACAAGAAGATAACACCACATTATCTTAGTGAAGTAAATCAAGTAGACTTCAGTAAAATAATTTTTTGAAAGTAGAAATAGAATGGAAGACAATGCAATGAAAGGGAATAGAAAAGAATGAAACAGAACTGAATGGCAGGGGAAGGGATGAGGAAGAGGAAATGGAAGAAAAAAGGGAATGAAAAGAAATAGAATGAGAAGAAATGGAAGGTGGTGGAATGAAATGAAAGCTGACCAAATGGAAATGAAAGTAGATAGGACACTGACTAGAAAGGAGTGGACGAGTAGGAAACAGAACGAAAGGAGTGGATTAAACATGCGGGTGGAAAGGACAGGAGTGATAGGGAACAGGAAAGAGAAGAATGGAAATGACATGAAAGAATAATGAAATGAAAGTGAAGTAATAAGAGTAATAAATGAAAGATATGGTATGGAAATGGAAAAGTGATAACCAGGATTAAAATAGACAGAAATGGAACATGGAAGAAATAAACAGGTGGGATTTCAAAGGAAAAATAAAAAGGAATAAAAGGTAATAGGGAGGGAGAGGGTGGGATGATTTGGGAGAATGGCATTGAAATATGTATAATATCATATATGAAAGGAGTCATCAGTCTAGGTTCGATGCACGATACTGGATGCTTGGGGCTGGTGCACTGGGGATGACCTGGAGGGATGGTAGGAGGAGGGAGGAGGGTTCGGGGTGGGCAGCACATGTATGCCCGTGGTGGATTCATTTTGATGTATGGCAAAACCAATACAATATTGTAAAGTTAAATAAAATTAAATAAATAAATAAAATAAATTTTTTTAAAATCAGAAAAAAAAAGGTAATAAGGAGAAGTGGGAAATAATGGAAAGGAATGAAAGAAGAAAGAAAAAACGTGACACAATGGATGAAGCAGAATGGAATGGGATGCATAGGAATGCACTGAGTGGTGGGAAGCGATGACAAAGGATGGAATGGGAAGTAAGAAGAGGAACAGAAGAAATGGAAAGGATATAAAAGGAATTTTATGGAATGATATGGAGTGAGAGGGAGTGGAATGGAATGGAAAAAAAAAAACCAGAAATGGACTGGAGAGGAAACAGTTGGAATAAAATGAGAATAAATGAAATTAAATGGATAGAAAGTTAAACGGGTGGAGTGAAAATAAATGTGATGGGAACATGAGATGGAGTGAAATGGATTGACAGGAAGGGAATGTAATGAAATGAACCAGAAAGTGAGACGATGGAAGCGGGTGCAAAGGGATTGAAAAGATTTTTGAAAGGAAATCTCTTGATAGGTTATCCTACAGACTCTTTAGCAAGGAGGAAAAGGGAGATTGGTGGCAGCTCTCCGTCTGTCCAAAGACTCTGTGTGGCATAAAAATACCTCATAGTTTGACTCTGCATTTTCGTTTTGTGGAGTTGGGACCAAGGGATCCAATGCAAGTTTGGAGGATGGCTTCCCGGGGCCATGAGAATACCGGCCATGGCTGGTGGGAGGTGATAACTGCTGCAAGAGAACAAAGAGAACAGTTAGGGCCCACGAGCAGTTTGCCCTAGAACCATAGCGTCTGGAAAGTGTCAACATGCACTCTTCAGAGACCCAGAGACAAAGAGATTCCCAACCAGGTTCTCTCAAAGGATCAGAAGCAGAAGTAGGTCTAGAACCAGAACTCTTCCTTTTCACCTGGCTACGTCTGCAACTTCTACTCCAAAACTTCCTTTGCATCCCGTCACATGCTAGGCCTGTATTAGCTTATTTGCAACCCCACTGCAAGCACCGGAAGCGGAAGCAGCACAGGGCAGGAGCTAGAATCCTGGACTCTGACCCAGGAACTTCCCTGGTGGTCCAGTGGTTAAGAATCCGCCTTCTAATGCAGGGGATGTGGATTCGATCCCTGGTGGGAAACAGATCACACAGGCCTTGGGGCTACTAAGCCCACGCTGCAACTACTGAGCCCATGCATTCTGGAGCCCTCGAGTCACAACTACAGAGAAACCCACCACACTACAACGATCCCACACACTGCAACAAAAACCTGGCGTGCTGCAACACAGCCATAAATAAACAAATAAATATATATTTTTAAAAGGAATCTAGCCCAACTCCCTATGAGGCCTAGAGCCACTTTCTTTCCATTCCTGGCCCAGCAATGCTCAATGAAAGATCTAGACAAGAAGATTTCTCATATTTGTCAAATATAACATTCTCAGATTGTATTCCTTTGCAACTTCTTTAATAAAATCAAGCAAGGCCAACCTACCTCATACAATTTCTCTGGAGGGTCTACTGGCAGCATCTAGAGGGAAAAGAAAATAGTGAAGAGGTCCTGAAGCCTGGATAAAAGATCACCCCTGGAAATTCTTGGAAATAGCTCAGACCTCAGAGGCAGTTACATCTCTTCTGATTTCCAGAGCGGGCTCCAGGTTAGGCATTGTCAAGCGAAAGAGAAAGAAAACAAAGAGAAGAGATGAAAAAGCTATGGAAGGTCTTGAGATCCCCAGAAAAAGTAGGGACCCAAGCTACCACTGGGCATCCTTAAGAGAACATGCCTGAACTTTACCCCCACCCCAAGAGGTGAGACGTAACAGCCCTGCTGGGCTGGAAAGTGTCGGACAGTCAGGGGAGTAGAAGGGGTGCCTCTGGAGAATTACCCACCTTTTTGACTGGTATCTGTCCTTGGATGGCGGGTGCATTGGCATACACAGGCATGGGCCAGTCTAGAGAAAGTGAATGCCAGCCCAAGGCTGGAGTTAGGGAGAGATATGAGGGAGGAAGGGGCTTCCCCAGTGTCTCAGTGGTAAAGAATCTACCTGCAATGCAGGGGACGTGGGTTCGAACCCTGGATTGGGAAGATCCCCTGGAGGAGGGCATGGCAACCCACTCCAGTATTCTTGCTGGTAAAATCCCATGGACAGAGGAGTCTGGTGGGCTACAGTCCATGGGGTCGCAAAGAGCCAGACACGACTGAAGTGACTGAGCACGCACGCATGCATGAGGGAAGGGGCGATCTGTCCAGGCAGGGCACTTCTACCCCCAGGAAGGATGTGGTAGAAACCTTCCTTCTTTTATCCTCAGGACTACCCCATCACATCTCCAGTGATCTTGACCTGGGACGGTCTTGGAAATCAAGTTCTGGGTTAGATAAGGCTGTTTGATGACACAGATGAGGGCAGAAATCTTAGATCAAGCCCCAGGTGCACCAGGGTCCTCTATAGCCTATCTTTATCATATATCCTTCCTGGCCTTGGTTTTCTTTTCTGTAAAACTGAGCTGAATTGGACAGTCTCCAGAGGACTTCTGCTTCATGAGCCATTCTTACCAGAATCTTAGACCAGATATAGCAAAGATGTTTTGTTTTGCCTTTGGTCAGAGAAGGCTGCATGAGGTACTATATTGAGATGGACAATGAGACTTGTTTTGAGTTTAGCAGGCAGGAGTGTCATGACTGATTGTCTCTGCTTATAGCAATCCATTAACAAAGTTTTCTGAGAGCGAGGAAGACTAGAATGGTGGTACCTTGTTGTATTTATGTTGTGGCTGTTGGGACAGGCAGAACTCCTCAGAGTTCTCGACCCTGATCTCATCCATTTTCCAGATGGGGACACAGAAGGTCCAAGACTACAGGGCTTGCCCATGATGTCATAGTGACCCAGGGGCGAAGCTGGGAGCAGAAGCCTGGGCTCTCTGTACCAGCCTCTTCTCCAGACCTCACTGCTGCCCTGGGTATCAGCTATGGAGTCACTTACTGCGACCGAGCTCTTCAGGGAGATCCTCTTCAGAAGTGGGTGTCGTGTTCTCATAGGTGGTATCCTCTGTTGTTCTCCTTGAGAGCCTGAAAACCCAAGACCCTCGTTCACTATGCTTCTAGTCCTTGCCCATCTCCGCAGGCTCCCGTTTTGGGCAACGTCCCAAACCCTCTCAAGTGCCCAACAGGCACCACTCAGCACCATGGTCAGCAACCCTTCTACTGGGCAGGTCCCCCATAGACCACACCCCCGCCCCATTCTGAGAGTTACCTTATGGTATTTCCAGTGTGTACAAAGCAGCCCAGCCCTATGGCCAGGGCAACGACAGCCAGGATCCCGATGGTAATGCCAACGATGGCCCCTACAGACAGGGATGACCGGTGACCTGGGCAAGGAGAGAGAATCAGGACCTCATCCCTGTCCCCAACCTCATTCCCAATCTTGGGGCTTTATCTCCACTGTCATTTGATGAATACTTGTTTTCCAGCCATTGGGAGGCAAAAGTTTGTAGTAGTAATAGAATCATTTCTGGAGTCAAATGTTCTAAGTTCACATCTCAGCTGTGTGACCCTGGCCATGCTACTTAACCTCTTTGTGCTTCCTTTGGCTCTTCTGTAAAAACAAAGATAATATGAAGCCTACTCCATATTGTTGCTGAAAAGATTAAACACATATGTATTCACGTTCAGTAAATGTAAGGTTCGGTATGTTCACTGTGGGTGAAATATTTAGACCCATGGAAAGTGATCAGTCAGTGTTGGTGTGATGATGTTACTGATTAAGAGGATGAATCAAATATGGTGGTCACAGCAAAGGGCTTTGGCAACTGGAAACCTGAGTCACCTTTGACTCTCTGGGGTCCTGTGGACACAGACAAAAGTAGCTACTCTTTCTGAGTCTCTTTTCCTCATTTGCAAAGTGGGGGAAATGGCACCTACTCTATAGGGATGTTTTAAAGATGAAATGAGATCATGAATTTTTTGTTTCTATTTTTTGACCACTTTGCAGCATGCAGCATCTTAGTTCCCTGACCAGGGATCGAACCCTCGCCCCCTGCAGTGGAAGCACACAGTCTTAACCACTGGATCTCCAGGGAAGTCCTGAGTCTGAGTGTTAGTGGCTGGAATTCAACAGCTCTGGACTAGGAACCTGCCCATGCAGGACAGTCAGTGCCACACTCCAGTCCTTAGTAAGGGAAGATCAGAGTGCTAAGGCCAGCATCAGAGAAAGTCGCCTGGACCCAAGGGGAAGGCGTACCTGAAAGACTCACCTATGACGCTGACCATGACTGAGGCAGAGCAGGTCTGCAGTGTGACCGAGTTAGAAGCTGTGCAGCTGTAATTCCCTTGGTGTTCCCAAGTCAGGGCCTCAATAACCAGCTGCTCCCCCTTGCCCACACTGGTGTTGTTATGGGTCCAGTTAAACTCAGCATCCGGCTGGGATTCAGCCCAACACTGCAGGGTTATGCGGGAGTTGAGCTCCGCACTGACGGTGGTGTCCGCCAGGGTCTCCGACCCTGTGGTGAAGTACATTCGATCGGGGCCGTCTGTGTGCAGAGCCAGATATTATGCTCCATCCTCCACCGGTGAGATATCCTATTTTATCCCATTCAATTCCACATGTGAAGTTCTGCTTTCTTTTCCCCCTCCTTCTCAATTCTAACTGAGGGAATTCCTGGGAGTCAAAGGCTTTTCCAACTGCTGCTGAAAGGAATCTCGGCAAGAGAAGGAGGAGAAAAAGGTCCCTTTTCCTCCCTTAGGTGCTGAGCAAGCAGAATGTAATCCACAACACAGAGGGGGTAAGTCCAAAACAAAACAAAATTAAAATCAAAAACAAAAACCCCTGCCCTTGCAAAAGTGAATTCTAACAAGGGAGCCTCATGAGACATCCAGGCTTCAGAAATTGTTGCTATGTCCTGTGACATGTAGCCCCTAACTTCCAACATGTTTATAGTTCTTATAGTTCTGATGGTAGCTTAGGCCAAAAAAAAAAGACAAAAAACCTTGGAGTCATTCTTGACTCCTCCCTTTCTCTCTTGCTTCATGTCAACTAGCAGTAAACCCTGTGACTTTGATATTTAAAATATATTCATGGCCTGATCGCGACAGCTGTCGCTGGCTCAGCCTCGTCATTTCTTGATGGATGACTGTGGCTACCACGAGAGGACGCCTCACAGACCTCCATGGGTACGAGTGGAATTGACCAAGGGCCCAGCTGCAGTTCCCCGCAATCCACTCCCAGACCTCTCCTGGGCTGCACCCTGCCAGGACCTGAGAGTGTTGGAGAAAGTAAGGCAGACCCCTTCCTGGGAGACCTGGGCTCCCCGAGAGTCCTGACAACGTTCCTTAGACTCCACGGTGGTCTACATGCTCCCACCAACTCTGTACTCTGTCTTCCTCCCTCGCTTCAAGTACCTCGGTCTGAGGACAGTCCCATTCTTTTGAGGCTCCCCCCTACTTTTTCTGCACAAGAGCATTCTCTTAAGAAAATCCCTGCATGTATAATCCCACTGAATCCCGTTTTGAGGTCTGCCTCTCCATGGAATCAGACAAAAACAACTGTATCACCTCCTCCTTCTCCCCTGTTCCCACCCTTTAGACAAGGGCCAGAGAGACTCTGTGCAAACCCTAGTCTAATCCTCTCTCTCCTCTGCTCAGAGCCTTTTGTAGCTTGAGTGTCCTCATGACGGCCCACAGGACCCTGTGTGGTCTATTACCCCCACCCTCCCAGCTTCTTCTCTTCCATTCTCCCTATGATTTACCTCTCCAGTCATCTTGGCCTCCAGGGATTCCTCTGACAGGCCAAGCACAGTCCCCCTTTCCCAGCCTTGGAACTCACTTCCCTTGGTCACCAGCACAGCTCTCTCCCTACCTCCTGCTGCACACATACTGCCTCCTCCAGGAAGCCTCTCCTGACCACCCCAGCCAGGACGGCAACACCTCCCCAGCTTCCCAGCCTTGCCTGTCTTTCTCACTGCCTCTAGTCCCATCTGACACAGCGTGGATTTCCCCTTGTTTAGCTGTGTATAGTCTGTCTCCCCCGACTAGAACATAAAGCTCCATGAGGGTGGCCTTGTCCCCTGCTCAGAGACGCCTGTCACAGAGCAGGTGTTTGATAATTATGGGATGAGTGGCTGGAAGTAAGAACTTCAGCAAGGGAGAGAGGAGGAAGGAGAAGAAGGTCCAAGCTAGGGACAACTCACAGCTGATGTTCAACTTCAGGGGTTCACTCCGTGCTTGGCTGCCCCAGTTCCAGACCTCACACGCATAGGGCCCTGTGTCATTCCGCCGAAGGCCGTGGATGGTCAGGGTCCTGTTGTCGGGCACCAGGTGCTCACTGGACAGGAGGAGCTGGTCCCCTAGGAACCACCGGACTCCAACTCCCTCATGGATGGTCTGGCAGGTCAGGACCACCAAGCTGGTGTCCTCCACGAGAGTCCGGTTTGGGGCCATGACGTAAGGCTTGGTCACTCTTTCTGGAAACACAGAGAGAGACGGGACAGGGTTCAGGGACACCCTATGCCAGTCTCCTGCCCATATGGGACCCACAGGATTTCCCAGGGATGTGTGTTTATATGGTGTGTGGCGTGTGTGTGTGTGCTTTGCATATGACTGTGCTGTGTGGGTGGTGCATCTAGGTCTTTTGTGTGTGAGCGTGTGTTGTGTGACAATTATGTGACTGTTACAGGTTTTGTGTGTATGGAGAATGTGGTACATGGATGAGTTTTGTGTGTGTGTGCTTTGTGTCTATTTATTTTTGCCTGTGCTGGCATTTTGTTGCTGCATGAGGGCTTTCTCTAGTTGTGTTGTGTGGGGCCTGCTCTCTAGTTGCGGTGCGTGGGCTTCTCATTGTGGTGGCTTCTCTGGTTGTGGAGCTCGGGCTCTAGGGCGTGCGGGCTCAGTAGCTGTGGTACAGACTTAGGAGGTCCCTGGCATGAGGGATCTTCCCAGACCAGGGATTGAACCCTTGTCTCCTGCACTGGCCACTGGACTTAACCACTGGACCACCAGAGATGTTTCTTCTGTGTCCATCTACAAGTGTGTGTTGTATATACATGTATTGTGACTGTGAGGTATGGCGGTGTGTATATACTTTGTGTGCAAGTGAGTATATATTGTGTGTATATATCTTCTGTACCTGAGTATAGGTTGTGTGTCTGTGGTAATGTATGTGTTCTGTGTACATGCTGTACTGTGTATTCACAACACCGCACATGTATGTACATTTCTACATGCTTGGTATATCACTCCTATGTGTGAAGTACAGTTATGTGCTGTGTGTGTTCTGCATGTGTTGAGGGTGTTAAACGTGTGGTGTGTGGGGTGTTTTCTGTTTTGGACATGAGGATGTTGAGTGTCTGTGATATGTGTTGTGGGTGTCTCTTGTGTGCATATTATGTTTTGTGTGTATACATGTTTTATGAGAGAATATGTTGTGTGTCTGTGGTACTGTTTGTCACATATGTGAGATGTGTGTCTGTGTTGTGTAAGTACTGTGTACGTGCTTGGCCTGTGTGTGTGTATGTTTATGTACACGCCGTGGGCTTTATGTGTACGTGTGGTGTGTGTGATGTGTTATGTCCTGTGTGTTTCATGTATTGTGTGTGTCTGTTGGGTCATGTTATATGTCTTGTGTGTGTGTGTTACGTGCTTTTGTATGCTGTGTCTATGTGTTTCGTGTGCATTGTATGTGTTGTATGTGAGTTGTCTGTGGTGCACATGTGTGTATCTGTGATGCATGCGTGACTGTTTCTTTATTTTTGGCCATGTCAGGCGGCATGAGGAATCTTAGTTCCCCAACCAGGCCCCTGCACTGGGAGCGCAGTCTTAACCACCAGAATACCAGAGAAGTCCCCTGCATGTGTGATTGTTATGTGTGTGTGTCCATGTGTATATGGAGTGTGTGAGTGCTGTGTTAGTGTTTGTATGTTTAGAGAATCGCCTCCCACACTTCATGAGAATAAATCGACAGACACCCCACAGAGAGCCTCCAAAGTCTTGGGGAGGATGTGCCAACAAGGACCCAGGTCCTCCCTGTGCCCAGAGCCACAATCTGCCACGAGCCACAAGGGCAAGCCCCACTCCACTATGTCCTCCTCAAGCTCCAGGATGTCAGTGCAGCCCTGATTCTCAGAGACATAAAGAAGAGGAATGGGGGAAAGAGACTTACCAAGGACGCCGACTTTGACAGTACTCCGGAGGGACTTCTGGGTGGCAGTGTTGTTCACCAAGCACCCGTAGGTGCCCTCATGTTCCTTGGACACGGCATGGATGGTAAAATTGCTCATGTTGAGGAACAAGCTCGTGATGGGCATGGAGTCATTGGAGAAAAACCATGAATATGAAGCTTGTGGGTAAGACTCAGTTTCTGCTGAGAAGGTCACATTGGAGCCCTCCATCACCTCAACCGTGTCCCCACTGGGTGCACCAGGCTCCACCGTGATCGTGGCTTGGTCAGGGCCATCTGAAAGGACAAGAACAATTGTAGCAGCAACAACAGCATCAGTGAGAGAGCTCTCTTGGGGGACCCAGCCATTCAATGAGCAGGAACTTTTCTCTTCTCTCCCCTCAAACTCTGGAACCATTACAAAGGAGATGTTAGAGTCTGACAGTGAGGATATGTCACATGCATCCCTGGGTAAAGCAGGATTGAAAGACACACCTAAAGCATGCCAGCAAGTGACTTCCCTGGCAGTCCACTGGTTACGAATTTGCCTTCCAATGCAGGGATGCAGGTTTGATCCCTGGCCGGAGAACTAAGATCTCACATGCCGTGGGTCCACTATGCCTGTGCTGCAAGTACTGAGCCCAAGTGCTCTAGAGCCTGTGCTCCACAACAAGAGAAGCCCAGCTGTCACCCAGAGCAGTAAAAATAAAAATAATACATAAAAAAATAAAGCATGCTGGCAATTGCTCTTTCCTCATGACTACCTACGCAATATTTTGGATCAAACATTCGAAAGTTAAGGAGCTCAATTTTAGGCACGTCACATTGGACGTTCCTAGGAGAATCCAAGTAGAGATGTCAAACAGCTATGTGTCTGGAGTTCAAGGATGGACAAGTCTGCATTGGGATGGTATGTGAAGCTGTGAGACTGGATGAAATCACCAAGGAAGTGGGTGTTGCTGAGGGGCTGGGGAGAATGAAAAGGGACTCACAGTACACAATCAGGTAGGTGGGGTCACTGCTCTTGACCTGGAGGACACCCCAAGCTTCACATTGGTACGTCCCAGCATCCCCCCGCTGGACACTGAGGATGGTGAGGTTCTTGCCATCTGTGGACAGCTGTATGCGCTCATTTGATGTCAGGGGCTTGTGGTTGGAGACCCAGCGGATGGTGATGTTGACGTCCGGAGTGTCACAGTAGAAGGCCACATTTTCCCTGTGCTCTATGACTGTGCCCTGGCTGACTGAAAGGGTCGGCTTGGCCAGAGGTTCTACAGAGGGAGAAACAGAGTAGGGGGAGACAGAAGCAGAGACACAGATGAAGGACAGACCAAGCAAAATACAGTCACAAAGGGACCCCGAGAAACAGGGAGGGGTTAGAGTTGCAGGCAGACACCCCTTAGCTCCATGACTGGCCTCCAATGCTGGATCTAGTTCTCATTCTAGGTGAGGTCTTGGGACCCTTAAGTCTCCTCTCCCCCAGTAAATGAGATATTGCAAATAAAACACCGTCAGGGACATGATGGTGGGTCAATTATTATTGGCTGCAAAGAAGTCAAGCTTGTACTGGGGATAACAACCAGGTCCCTCTACCACTTCTTAGCCAATTTTCCCTAGCCCCAGCCAGGACAGCCACCCCTTCACACCCCCCGCCCCCTCTCCAACACAACTGACTGGACCAGTTGTTGCCTGACTGGGCCAATCAGGTTTGTCCTGTTGGGACTTTGGGCATGGAACCCTGATGAGCACTTGAGGGTGGAGATGGAGACCAGAATGAGAGCTTTGTTTTCTGTGCCCTGAATCTACCATGAGTCTGGGGTAACCAAGGGGCCCCAAATGTAGACAGAACAATATCCTTCTCACTTTGGGTGACAGCATCACGGGAGATCTGGGCTGCAGCTGCCAAGCTCCACACGGTCAAAAGTGAGGCTGGAGGGGGAAAGAGGAGGCGTTCAGAGAGGAAGGTGCGTTGGGGGTGTCCAGTTGTGGTCTTCCTAAGTGGAAGGAGGTCTGAGGTCATGAATGGGGCCCTCCACCCCTAGAGGCTTGAGTTTTACTCACTACTTCCTGGCTATGTGACTTGAGGCATGGTTTGTTGTCGCTGAGCCTCAGTTCCCCCAGCTATAAAATGGGAATAATATCGTCTGCCTCCTAGGATTGGAGTGGGTGGTAATGAACACTGACCAGTTTTGACTGGGTCCCCTGAGGGTCACTGCACTCTCTTCAGTGATGCTCATTCCATGGAAGATGCCTCTCCCTTCCATTGCTGCTGCTGCTAAGTCACTTCAGTCGTGTTTGACTCTGTGCGACCCCACAGATGGCAGCCCACCAGGCTCCCCCGTCCCTGGCATTCTCCAGGCAAGTACACTGGAGTGGGTTACCTTCCTTCTCCAATGCATGAAAGTGAAAAGTGAAAGTGAAGTCGCTCAGTCATGTCCGACTCCTAGCGACCCCATGGACTGCAGCCTACCAGGCTCCTCCGCCCATGGGATTTGCCAAGTGAGAGTACTGGAGTGGGTTGCGCTCAGATCAGTGAAGTCACTTTCAAAAACCAGATAGTAAGCGTCAGAAGCTAGACTTGAACCTGGCTTGCCAGTTCCTAAAGACTTTCCTCTCAACACTGTGCAGTTCCTCTGGTCCAGGGATGGGCACAGAGCCAGCCCCCAATAAAGGAGAACTTCTGTTATCTTTGATGGGAGAAATTAACCGCTTGCTCTCAGGCAAGATTTCTTCTTCACAGAGGGGAGAAAAGGGAAAGAGATAGCATGAGCTTTCGGTTTTCTATTTGGTCATTCTGCACACAGTTTTATGGACGCTCAGAGACTGTGGGCATAGGTGGGGATGCCCAACCCCAGCAGCTATGGCCATGTGCCACTGACCTTGAAACTCCTGTCCCTGCCCTAACCATCAGCCCAATTAACAAAGGCAGGCAGCCATGACTTTCTCCAGCCCTCTGCTGCTGCTGCTAAGTTGCTTCAGTCGTGTCCGACTCTGTGCAACCCCATAGATGGCAGCCCATCAGGCTCCCCCGTCCCTGGGATTTTCCAGGCAAGAGTACTGGAGTGGGGTGCCATTGCCTTCTCCGTCTCCAGCCCTCAGATGACCCCAATTTAGATCAAGCATTGCCCCATCCCCTGCTCATTCAGGTTAAAGACAAGGGCTCTTAGGAACAAATATGGACTCTGATAATGATAATGGACTTTGTCTGCTATCATGGGCAAGGGGCTTTCTCTTTGTGAGCCTCAGTTTCTTCAACTGCAAAACAGGGAGAACGGTAGAACTTAGTGCACCAGGTTATTGTGAGGTCTGATATCAGACGTGACAGTTCACAGTGTTAGTCACTATTATTAGCACTTAGTTATTATTACTATTATTGGCATTGTTATTTCCTGTGCTTGTAATAACTGACAATGGAAAACCATCTGAAATTCTCTATCCTCAGTGCTATTGGAGATGAAGTCCATAGGGCTCATTCATTGGAAGGACTGATGCTGAAGCTAAAGTTCCAATACTTTGGCCCCCTGATGGGAAGAGCCAGCTCATTGGAAAAGACCCTGATGCTGGGAAAGATCAAAGGCAAAACGAGAAGGGGTGGCAGAGGATGAGATGGTTAAATAGCATCACCAACTCAATGGACATGAGTGTGAGCAAACTCCAAGTGACAGGGAAGGACAGAGCAGCCTGGCGTGCCTCTCTAGGCTGGCATAACCTCTCGTTGCCAGTCTCACTCCTGTCTGTTACGCTCCAGCTCTGACTGTGTCTCTCCCCGCCCTGACTCCCCTGAATCTATTTATCTGTATGTATCTTGAAAAGCTTTCCTTTTAAAAACAATTAATTTTGAGTACGTATGTATTTGTGGCTGTGCTGCGTCTTCGTTGCTGCCTGGACTTCTGTCTAGTTTCGGTGTTCGGGCTTCTCACTATGGTGGCCTCTCTTGTTGGGGAGCACGGGCTCTAGGGCATGCGGGCTTCAGTAGTTGCTGCACACTGGATTCGTTGTTCCGCAGCATGTGGGATCTTCCCAGGTCAGGGATCAAACCTGCATCTCCGGCATTGGCAGGCGGATTCTTGACCACTGAGCCACTAGAGAAGCCCGGAAGAGTTTTTTCGCTCTTTGTCCTCCGTCTCCCTCTCTCCTCTTTGCTCTGTTTTCCCTCTGGTACAGTTTCTATTGTAATTTTCACTCTCTCTTGCCTCTCTCTGGTTCTATGGCTCTGATTCCATTTCTCTCTCCTCCTCTGTGTATATGTCTTTGTCTCTTTCTCTGTCCCCCTTTGTCAGTCCCTCTCTTATTTTATTTGGCTGCACTGGGTTTTAGTTGAGGCATGTGGGATCTAGTTTTCTGACCAAGGATTGAACCTGGGCCCCCTGCGTTGGGAGTTGGGAGCGTGGACTAGACTGCTGGGGAAGTCTCTGCCAATCTCTTGTATTTGTGTTTATTCCCGTCTCTGTTTCTCTCTTGTCTCTATTTGGGTCTCTTTCGTGCACATGTACAAACCACCCTCCCCTCCCCCACCTGAAGGAAGCTGGACACTCACCTGAGAGCAGGATTCCTGGCCAGCGGTGGCCCCCTAGGTCAGCGGACTCCATGGGTCCTGACACCTGACTTCAGAGCGCCAAGCGATCTTCCCGGCTTCCGCACGATGACCCGGTCCTCACTCCGTCTGCAGCCTCTCCAGATCTCTTCTCTTCCCCTCTGCCCAGCTGCCAACTCACAGGCACTTCGGTGACAGTGGCTCCCGGGACAGACCGCGAGGGTGGCAGGGGAGGAACTTCGGCTGCACCTTCCTCGGCCCTCTACCCCAGGCTTTACCTTCCTCCTCCTCCCAGCACCGAGAGAACCAAAGTCCCGACGTCCCCGGAACCCTGGGGTTTCCCCCAAGGCTCGGAAGGAGGAAGAAGCCCCGCCCTTTGGCCGCGGATCCCCTTGAAAATTACGCCTCTTCCCATTCAAAGGCCCACTTGGGATGGGGGTGAGGGAGCTGCCATGGAGAAGCAGTGCCAGGGAGGGGCAATTTAAGCATATCAGCGTTAAAGGGACCAGGAACTGAGATTATAATGGTCAACAGCTACAACAGTAAAGTCAATAATGATGGTTCCCGGTTATCCAGAGCTTAATAAAACAGCGCCAGGTTCACCATGCGCTCAGTCGCATCCAACTCTTTGTGACCCCCTGAACTGTACCTCAGTCCATGGGATTTTCCAGACAAGAATACTGGAGTGAGTTGCCATTTTTTTCTCTAGTAGCTCACCATGAGCTGCCTGGAAATACAAAATGAACTGAACTGACCCGTGGTATGGAGTCCTGGTCACAAACACGCTGGAGTCCAAAGGGCGGGATGCCCAGAGTTCTGTGGGGATAGCCCCAAGGAGTACCTGACTCAGCCTTCCGGGAGGAGGCAGGGAAGACTTCTTGGAGGAGGGGACATCTGAGCTGAGACCTGGAAGATTAAAAAAAAAAAAAAAGTATCTGAGTGTTAATTATTCTCTTTAAAAAAATTCCCTTTGGGTAAGACATGCTGTTGGGAGCCTCAAAAACCAAGATTGAATGTAATCGACCTGGTCAGAGAACTACCTTCAACCTATATCTTTTACTTCAGTTCATTCATTCCTTCATAATAACAGCTGTTCCCCCAAACTCTTCCTCTGGGCTGATTCCTGGACCTAATAGTATACAATAATACAGCAGAAATCTCTAGGTCTACCTTCACAAGCTCATGGTCCAGCAGGGAAGACAGACCTGTCCCCAGTCAGTAATGACCCAGAGTGAGTGGGGCTGGGGTGCGGGAGCCCAGCGTGGGTGCCTGACCCAGCCTGAGGATCAGAGATGGCTTCCTGGAGGAGAGGGCACCAGAGACGAGGATGCAGGGACGAGCCAGGAGGTGAGTCTGGTAGGCAGAGGGAGCGGGATGTGAGACGGTGCTGAGTTGGAGGCACAAAGAAAATTCAAGTGGCTCCAGAAGAGAGGAAGTGAGAGGGTGGGTGGTTCAAGATAAGGTTGAGAACACTTCACCATGATTACTTAGGCCGGGAGGGGCAGTTTGGCATCAGGGGAAAGTGATCTCAGCTCACCTCCAATAGCTGCTCCTGTTTGGGTCCCCATTCACACCACAGCATTCACCAAGGGTCTGCTCCAGTGAAGCCTGAGGCTGAGCAAACCAGCTCTGGAGCCAGACTGCAGGGGTTGGAATCCTGGCTCCTCTACCTGTGAGCTGTGCAGCCTTCGGCATGTCAGTCCCCCTCCCTGGTCATCACTTTCCTCAGCTTTAAGATGGTAATGGTTTTGCCTCTTCAGGGGCTGTGGTCCAAGCTCTCCATGCCCCAGCAGTGGTTTCTTGAGAAGGTTATATCATCCCGTGGGTGTCAATGTTCTCATCAGCAGACTGGACATAAACAACAGTCTCCCCTCACACAATGCCTGTGAAGATCAAGCAAGTGAATGAATGCTGGGAAAGTACTGGGAATAGCACCTGAGTACTGGCACAGAGAGCGTGCTCAGGACATGCAAAACCCCTCTAGGCATTGTGACTGGGGTGTTGTAAAACTCACAGGAAGTGAGGAACACACTTACTCAGCCATTCAACACACTCCCTGAGTACCTACTGCTCCTGCTTTAGGTGCTGGAGAGAATGCAGGGGACAGAAAAGAGAAAACCCAGCTCTAGTGGGGAAAGAGACAGTAAAGAAATGTCTTTACAAAACAAATAGGCAAATTATGTGGGATCTTAGACAATGACACATGCTACGGAAAAATGAAAAGTAGAGGAGGCTAAGTGATAATATTATTCCATTTCATAGTTAAGAACACTGATGCTTACAGAGGTGCAATGACTCGTCCAACTGAGGCCAGGGATTCTGGTCTACCTGGCTTTTCACCTTCTTGTGTGCCACCTTCCAAGGTCCTAAGGTGGCTTCTGGTGATCTCCAGCCCCATCTCCTCTGTACATCCCAATCGGTCAATGCCTGTGACCCCATCACTCCAGTACATTCTTAAACTCTGTGGTTCCCTGGGTGGACGGCACCTGGGGTAGACAAGTCAGCCTTCAAGGTCTTTACCATCTACCCTGTTCTTCCTGGAATATCTGAGTCTTCTGACCACCCACCCACTCCTCTCCTGACATTCTCTGATCTGTGCCACCTACTTGGAGCCCCCTTCCTTCCTCTCCTCCACCCCACCCAAGAGGACACAGCTGCCACTGGAGTAGGCTTCCCAAATTTGCCTCTTTATAAGGAATAAGGTTTTCTCTCCCTAAACCCCACCTACCCAGCCTCCCCTCAACCCCCATGAAGGTTCTGTCTTTCCCTGTCCCACAAGAAAGAGGGACTTTCTGGGTCCTTCCCATAACATATCTTCCACTTTCTTTCCAATAGGTGATTATAAAGCCAGGTCCTTCCCACCTCCACACCCTTTCCTAGTGGTCTCAGCCAGCCGGGCTGACCCGAGGTTGTGTCTTTCCATGAGCGACCTCAGCTCACCTTCCAACCTGTATTGCTGCCCCAGGGCTGCCCCCACCGTTCACTCAGCAAAGACTTATTGACTCCACTACATGCCAAGCACTATGTTGGGTGCTTTTTAAAAGCTACAAATACCAGGTCCAGTGGTTAAGATTCCGAACTTCCACTGCAGGGGTCACAGGTTTGCTCCCTGACCAGGGGACTAAGATCCTGCATGCCACATGGCCAAAAAATAAAGAAAATAAATTAATTTTTAAAAATTGTAAAGATACAAATACTGTATCAAGTTCTCTGTGTTGGTATCACAAAACTGATCCTTCACTGTGTGTGCTGTGCTTAGTTGCTCAGTCACGTCCAACTCTTTGCGACCCCATGGACTGTAGCCCACCAGGCTCCTCTGTCCATGGAATCCTCCAGGCAAGAATACTGGGGTGGGTTGCCGTGGCCTCCTCTAGGGTATCTTCCCAACCCAGGTCTCCTGTTGTAGGCAGATTCTTTACCAGCTGAGCTACCAGGGAAGCCCACTAGAAAACAAAACAAAACAAAACAAAACAAAAAAGCCGGTATTGATTAAATTGAACAGAATGTGGGGACCTGCCAATTCTGACTAGCTAGTCCATGAAAACAAGTTCATACATGATTTTAAAAAGAGGAGGGATATTGGCTGGTACAGTGCTCTGCGATCTCTCAGTTTTGATTACAAAAGCAGGCCTTACAATATTGATCTCATACAATATGCATCATTCGCCCAATTTTGTTTGTCCTAATTAGATAAGATGCACACTGTTAGCAATGAAATATAGCTCTCAGCCCTTAAAGAAATTACATTTTTATACAGGAATGGGGGAAGGGTGGAGGGAGACAAATAATAAGCAAGCTACATAATATATAACTGAATTATCTATGATGTTAGAAAGTAATGGAGTCACAGGGGATCAGGGCAAGGGCGTCAGAGTGCTGTGGTGGACATGCAGAATATAGGACTGAAGCCGGTGATCTGGGTCGGCCTCACAGTTTTGAGAATGACTTGAAGGAGGTCAAGCAAACCTCCAGAGGTTCCTGGGAATTAATTCACTTCTGGAAAAAAAAAAATGGAGGCAAGGCCCCAAGGAGCCATCCCCTGCTTCTTGCATTTCAATAACTGTATGAGAGATGTCCCTGGTGGTCCAGTGGCTAAGACTCCATGTTCCCAATGCAGGGGGCCTGGGTTCAATTCCTGGTGAAGGAACTAGATCCCACATGCCTCAGCTAGAGATCTTAAATGCTGCAGAGCAACTGAGCCCGCGCACAACTATTGAGCCCTCTCTCTAGAGCTCAGGAGCTACAACCAGAGGCCGGAACACCTGTGTGACCAGGCGCCTGTGTGACCACCAGAAGCCTGTGTGACCTCTACAGCTCAGAAGCTGCAACTCAGAAGCCTGAACGCCCTAGGGCCCGTGTTCCACAGCAAGAGAGGCCACCGCAAAGAGAAGCCTGCACACTTCAACTAGACAGTACCCCCCACTTGCTGCAACTAGAGAAAAGCCCATGCAGCGATGAAGTCCCAGCACAGCCAAAAACAAATAAATAAAAATTTTAAAAAAACACAGAGAAATTCCAAGATCCCCAGCAAACCCTACAAGAAGTCTGAGATACTCCCATCTCTCCCCTGACAAATCCAGGGTGAATGTGTAACTCCTAATTCTAGCATCTGAAGCTGCATTACCTGGGGGCTTCCCTCTCTTGCTTCTGTCCTCAGCAACTCCTGCACACACAATGCAGGGCTCTCGGGGTCATTTTACCCAGATGGATTTTATTTTTTTTCTTTCGTTTTGAAAAAGATTTATTTTAATTGGAGGCTAATTACTTTACAATATTGTGGTGGTTTTTGCCATACATTCACATGAATCAGCCATGGGTGTACCTGTGTTCCCCATCTTGACCCTCCCTCCCACCTCCCTCCCCATCCCATCCCTCAGGGTCATCCCAGTGCACCAGCCCTGAGCACTCTGTCTCATGCATTACCTAGATGCATTTTAGAGAGTATTTTTCCTCTGAAAGAATATTTCAAAGGTGAACGCCACAGGATTCTTGGGCTGGAGAGAAAGAGAAGACGTCTCAAAAGGAAGAAGAAGTTGCAGAAGAAAGGTAGGGAAAGTACCTGCCTCTATGGCTCAGCCGGAACAAGGCCGTCTTCCCTCTCCCATTTTCAAAAGAGGGGAAAAAGGGCAAAAAGATGAGATTGCTGCTTTAAGGATGAGCCTGAGGTCCCCAAGAACCTTGGAGGCAGAGCAAACCTGTCATCTTGATGCGGTGACACTGGGGTCCATGCCAGCAGGTGTGCTTGTTTGGGGTCCACTCAGATGTGGTGTGCTGACATGGCATCTTAGTCCCAGCCCTCCACAACCCTCTGCTCTAGTCTTCACACGTTTGAGGGAGCCTTACAGTGGAGTGGTTCAGGAGCCAGGCTCTGGGCCAGACAGAAATGGGTTCAAAGACCAGCTATTCCCACCAGCTAGCTGTGTGACCTTAAGCAAAAGGCTGAACCTCTTTAAGCTTCAGTTTATTCTTCTACAAAATGGGTGTAACCAAAGCACCTCTCTCTCAATGAGATGCTGAACCTAACAGCTCAGCAAGGAGTGAAGTAAACTTTTTACATTAATTCTTTAATTATTTCCCATTTGTATTTACACTTACACAGGCATAAGTATCAATTCTTTAACTCTTCCTAATAATCCACTGGAAGGAAATGGCAACCCACTCCCATATTCTTGCCTGGAAAATCCACGGACAGAGGAGCCTGGCTGGCTACAGTCCATGGGGTCGCAAGAATCGGACACGACTTGGCAACTAAAGCAAACACTAATCCGTTGATTTCTCATGATGTACTCTGCATATAAGTTAAATAAACATGGTGACAATATACAGCCTTGACGTACTCCTTTTCCTATTTGGAACCAGTCTGTTGTTCCATGACCAGTTCTAACTGTTGCTTCCTGACCTGCATACAGATTTCTCAAGAGAAAGATCAGGTGGTCTGGTATTCCCATCTCTCTCAGAATTTTCCACAGTTTATTGTGATCTACACAGTCAAAGGCTTTGGCATAGTCAATAAAGCAGAAATAGATGTTTTTCTGGAACTCTCTTGCTTTTTCCATGATCCAGCGGATGTTGGCAATTTGATCTCTGGTTCCTCTGCCTTTTCTAAATCCAGCTTGAACATCAGGAAGTTCACGGTTCACATATTGCTGAAGCCTGGCTTGGAGAATTTTGAGCATTACTTTACTAGCATGTGAGATGGGTGCAATTGTGCGGTAGTTTGAGCACTCTTTGGCATTGCCTTTCTTTGGGATTGGGATGAAAACTGACCTTTTCCAATCTTGTGGCCACTGCTGAGTTTTCCAAATTTGCTGGCATATTGAGTGCAGCACTTTCACAGCATCATCTTTCAGGATTTGGAATAACTCCACTGGAATTCCATCACCTCCACTAGCTTTGTTCGTAGTGATGCTTTCTAAGGCCCACTTGACTTCACATTCCAGGATGTCTGGCTCTAGGTCAGTGATCACACCATCATGATTATCTGGGTCGTGAAGCTCTTTTTTGTACAGTTCTTCTGTGTATTCTTGCCACCTCTTTTTAATATCTTCTGCTTCCGTTAGGTCCATACCATTTCTGTCCTTCATCAAGCCCATTTTTGCATGAAATGTTCCTTTGGTATCTCTGATTTTCTTGAAGAGATCCCTAGTCTTTCCCATTCTGTTGTTTTCCTCTATTTCTTTGCATTGATCACTGAAGAAGGCTTTCTTATCTCTTCTTGCTATTCTTTGGAACTCTGCATTCAGATGTTTGTATCTTTCCTTTTCTCCTTTGCTTTTCTCTTCTCTTCTTTTCGCAGCTATTTGCAAGGCCTCCCCAGACAGCCATTTTGCTTTTTTGCATTTCTTTTCCATGGGGATGGTCTTGATCCCTGTCTCCTGTACAATGTCACGAACCTCATTCCACAGTTCATCAGGCACTCTATCTATCAGATCTAGGCCCTTAAATCTATTTCTCACTTCCACTGTATAATCATAAGGGATTTGATTTAGGTCATACCTGAATGGTCTAGTAGTTTTCCCTACTTTCTTCAATTTAAGTCTGAATTTGGCAATAAGGAGTTCATGATCTGAGCCACAGTCAGCTCCTGGTCTTGTTTTTGCTGATTGTATAGAGCTTCTCCATCTTTGGCTGCAAAGAATATAATCGATCTGATTTCGGTGTTGACCATCTGGTGATGTCCATGTATAGAGTCTTCTCTTGTGTTGTTGGAAGAGGGTATTTGCTATGACCAGTGCATTTTCTTGGCAAAACTCTGTTAGTCTTTGCCCTGCTTCATTCCGTATTCCAAGGCCAAATATTCCAGACTGGTTCCAAATAGGAAAAGGAGTACGTCAAGGCTGTATATTGTCACCATGTTTGTTTAACTTATATGCAGAGTACATCATGAGAAATGCTGGACTGGAAGAAACACAAGCTGGAATCAAGATTGCTGGGAGAAATATCAATAACCTCAGATATGCAGATGATACCACCCTTATGGCAGAAAGTGAAGAGGAACTAAAAGCCTCTTGATGAAAGTGAAAGTGGAGAGTGAAAAGGTTGGCTTAAAGCTCAACATTCAGAAAACGAAGATCATGGCATCTGGCCCCATCACTACATGGGAAATAGATGGAGAAACAGTGGAAACAGTGTCAGACTTTATTTTTCTGGGCTCCAAAATCACTGCAGATGGTGACTGCAGCCATGAAATTAAAAGACGCTTACTCCTTGGAAGGAGAGTTATGACCAACCTGGATGGCATATTCAAAAGCAGAGACATCACTTTGCCAACAAAGGTTCGCCTAGTCAAGGCTATGGTCTTTCCTGTGGTCATGTATGGATGTGAGAGCTGGACTGTGAAGAAGGCTGAGCGCCGAAGAATTGATGCTTTTGAACTGTGGTGTTGGAGAAGACTCTTGAGAGTCCCTTGGACTGCAAGAAGATCCAACCGGTCCATTCTGAAGGAGATCAGGCCTGGAATTTCTTTGAAGGGAATGATGCTGAGGCTGAAACTCCAGTATTTTGGCCACCTCATGCGAAGAGTTGACTCATTGGAGAAGACTCTGATGCTGGGAGGGATTGAGGGCAGGAGGAGAAGGGGACAACAGAGGATGAGATGGCTGGATGGCATCACTGACTCGATGAATGTGAGTCTGAGTGACCTCCAGGAGCTGGTGATGGATAGGGAGGCCTGGCGTGCTGCAGTTCATGGGGTCGCAAAGAGTCGGACACGACTGAGCGACTGATCTGATCTGAATCCGTTGATAGAGGTCCTATTACCAGCCTCAAATTCATAGATCAAGAAACCAAGACTGGAAAGTTCAAGAATTCATCCAAGGTAACAAAAGCCCAGAAGTGGTGGAGCAGGGACTTGAAAGCAGGACTTTCTGTGAGGGAGGCAACTTGGCATATGAGGTCAAGTGCAGATCCTGTGTGACCCTGGCTCTGATTCTCTGAGCCTCCGTTTCTCCTCCTCTCAACTGGAAAAAATAATATGTGTAGCTTCTTCTTAAAGTTGTTGGGAGGATTTCAGAGTAAACCCAGAACCATGATTGGTGCAGTTAGCTCTTTGTAATTTAGCAGTATCTATGATGAATGATGATGTAATTATAATAGTGGGCTTCCCAGATGGCTCAGTGGTAAAGAATCTACCTGAAATGCAGGAGACGCAGGAGATGTAGGTTCAATCTCTGGGTCATGAAGATCCCCCTGGAGAAGAAAGTGGCAACCCACACAGTATTCTTGCCTGAAAAACCCCATGGACAGAGGAGCCTGGTGGGCTATACAACCCAAAGTGTTGCAAAGAGTCGGACATGACTGAGCAACTGAGCATACTGATCCATTATAATACTATAATAGCTAGAAGTTAGTGGGCACCACACGAGCTATAATTTGTCATTTACTTTAACAATACTATTAATGATAATAGGCTTAGAGACCATTTACCACGTGCAGACACTGGCTAAGCCCCAGCGATGCCAGTGACCTGTCGTGACAATTCTATGGCTAAGTGCTTGAGTGCTCAGTAGCTTCAGCTGTGCTGACTCTTTGCGACCCCATGGACTGTAGCCCACCAGGCTCCTCTATCTATGGGATTTCTCAGGTGAGAATACTGGAGTGGGTTGCCATGCCCTCCTCCAGGGGACCTTCCTGACCCAGGGATTGAACCTTCGTCTCCTGCATTGCAGGTGGATTCCTCACCACTGAGCCACTAGCAGAGCCCGGCTACATTTATCCCCATTTCACAGATGGGGCAACTGAGGCAGGAGGGGGTGGGTCACTTTTCCAAAAGTACCACTGCTAGAAAATGGTGACCAGGTATTTAAGCTCACTTCTGCTAACTGCTATCCTGGGGAGCCTAGGATCTAATCACTACACTAACCTGGGAACAAGTGAGAAGTGCCCACCTCCAGCCCCAGTCCTGGTCTCCAGGTCCTCAGGCATATTCCTTCCCCGAAGACCTGCCCTAGGCGATCCCCCGGCTCCCAGCCCACATGGCTTACAGCAGTGCAGCCCTCTGAACTCCCCAGACGCTCGGTCTCAGCTCTGTGACCTCTGAAGAGCCCAGAGCTGATACCTGGGACCTCATGACCCAGACAAAGGAGCCAGCCACCCCTGTGAGTGCCACACCGATGAGGACACCAGAGTGATCCCCACGATGCCCCTCGTAGGAATGGTTGTCCTGAGGAAGACTGGCTGCAGGATGCTCTCTGGAGCCTCTGCAGGAGAGAGGGGAAGCAAGAGAGAGAGAGAGAGACTGGGAGAGAGAGCAAGGTAAAAGGGCTCTGAGTTTCAGGTCCTCTGGACTGGGCATGCCTTTTGTATGCCCTTTTCTCCCTCCATTTTACAGATTTGAAAACTTAGGCCCAGGGAAGGAATAGATAATGATTATTATCTATATAATAGATGATAATAATATAATAATAATTATCTATATAATTGGTGAAGGAAATGGCAACCCACTCCAGTGTTCTTGCCTGGAGAATCCCAGGGATGGGGGAGCCTGTTGGGCTGCCGTCTATGGGGTCACACAGAGTCGGACACGACTGAAGCGACTTAGCAGCAGCAGCAAAGTATATGATCTCATTTATTGCTTAACATAACTATGAGATAGGTTTTATTAATATCCCCATTTTTCAGAGGGAGAAACTGAGGCACAGAGAGGTCAAACTACCTAGCCAATATCACACACATGGTAGAGTTATAATTTGAAACGTACTGATGCCAGAGCCCACAGTCTGAATCCCTCCATCATTCAGCCTCTGGGGATCATATTTATCTATTCCCCCATTCAGTAGACATTTATTTAGTACCTACTGGTGTGCCAGGTACTTTTTTTAGGTACTGAAGATACAGCTGGAACAGAGCAGATAGAAATCCCCTGCCATCCTGGAGTTACACTTTAGGAGAGATATGAGACCCCAAACACACAGTGGGGCAAATAAGTATTATTAAAGTTTTACCAATGTGATAAACGAACAGAATGGGATGTTCTGTGAGGTCCTTCCAGGAAGATCAGATCTAACCAGGGGTAATCAGGGAAGCTGAGCTGGACGTAATGACATTTAAACTGAGATCCAAAGGTTGAATCCAGGATCAGTAGGTCTAAGGGTGAGTCTCCTGGGCAGAGTGACTAGAGTTTCATTCATTCATTCAGCAAACTGTTCTAGTCACCAAAGGCACAGCAGGCAACAAGGTAAACAAGGTCTTTGCCCTCATAGATCTGAACATCTAATGGGGAGACTGACTGATGATTAAAAAAATCAATATGATGAAGTGAAGTCAGAGAAGGCAAAGTATCACATGATGTGGCTTATATGTGGGATCTTAAAAAAATGGTACAAACGAACCTATTTGTTGTCATTTAGTCACTCAGTCATAAACGACTCTTTTGTGACCCCCATGGACTGTAGCCCACCAGGCTCCTCTATCCATGCGATTTCCCAGGTAAGAATACTGGAGTGGGTTGCCATTTCCTCCTCCAGGGGACCTTCCTGACCCAGGGATTGAACCTGCGTCTCCTGCAAGTTTCCTGCATTGGCAGGCGGATTCTTTACCACTGAGCTACCAGGAAGCCCTGAACTTATTTACAAAAGAAAAACAGAGTTAATGATGTAGAAAACAATCTTAGGGTTACAAGAGGTTTAGAGGGGGAGGGATAAAATGGGAGAGATTGGGATCAACATGTACACATTACTATATATAAAATAGATAGCAAGTGGAGGGATTGGGAGCAGGAAGAGAAGGGGTCGCCTCCAACTCTGTGACTCCATGGACCATAGACCACCAGATTCCTCTCTCTGTCCACGGAATTCTCCAGGAAAGAACACTGGAGTGGACAGCCATTCCTATCTGCAGGGGAACTTCCCAATCCAGGGTTGAATCTGCATCTCCTACATTGCAGGTGGATTTTTTTTTTTTACCACTGAGCCACCAGGGAAGCCTGTTGCATAAATTCAGTTCAGTTTAATTGCTCAGTCATGTCCAGCTCTTTGTGATCCCATGGATTGCAGCATGCCAGGCTTTCATAAGTTACCATTCATTTAATTCTCACAAGGTCCCTGAGAAAATACTATTAGTAGCACCATTTTTCAGATGAAGAGCTAGAAGTTTAGAGACATTAACACATATGCCCAAGGTTAGTTTCTGGGATGCAACTTCAAGTTTCCCTAACATCGCAGACTATGTTCTCAGTCATCAACTTGTACAGCCAGCCCAATTTCCAGCCCTTCATTCTTAGCATGAGACCTCAGATCTTGAAATCACCATAAAGTACTCCACCTCTCAAGTCACACACAGAGATCTTCCTTGATCCTAGAATAAATAAGCCATTAAAAAAATTCATCTGCGATTTCCCTGGTGGTGGCAGCGGATAAGTGTCTGCCTGCCAATGCAGAGGACACGGGTTAATGCCTGGTCTGGGAAGATTCCACATGCTGTGAGGCAACTAAATCCACGTGCCATGACTACTGAGCTCACGCTCTGGAACCTGCGAGCTGCAGCTACTGAGCCTATGTACTACAACTAATGAAGCCCATGTGCGTAGAGCCTGTGCTCTGCTCTCCACCACAATGAGAAGCCCACATACCACAATATACCCCTGCACATTGCAACTAGAGAAAGCCAGCACACAGCAGTGAAGACTCAGCACAGTCAAAAATAAATAAATTAATTTAAAAACGTAAAATTTCATCCATTTAATACATATTTACTGAGAACCCACTTGGGTGCTGAAAAGAGATCCGTGACCTAGTCTCCCACCCAGTGGAGTCGTGCGTTGCTGGAGGAGCTAGGGTTTCATTTCCTGCACATAGGGTTTGCAGGCCTTTCCCAAGTGCTCAGATGGATCGTCTGCTCCCAAGAAATCGGTAACATGTCTCACAGTGGGATGGAGCATCTCTGGCCTGGAGAGACTTAAACAGGACCCTCAACTAACATGAGGCATTTATGCAAATAATACAAGCCCCCTGCCTTAGGGCAGACACCACCAGCTTGGCCAAGAGAACCAGCTGGATTTCAACCCCTGCTTCACCCCTCAGACACACTCTTGTGGTGTCCCCACCCACCTTTTAGCAAGGCCCTCAACTCACAAATGACTTTGATGAGAATAGGGTTGCTGATGCTGCTGTTGCTGAGTTGCAGCTCTCACACTGGTAGAAGCCTGAGTCATTCCTGGTGATGTTCCATAGAGTCAGTGTCCTGTGGTCAGAGGACAGCTCCCTGTGGCCCCCAGTGAAGAGATTCTGGCCCTGGATGTACCACTGGATGGCCACAGTGCTCTTTGGGTTCAAGCTGTGCAGGCTGATGGATTCCACATGCTCCTGGGGCTGAGTTATTGACTGTGACATTGGGCTGGGGCAGTGTCTCTGCAGGAAAATTAGGAAGAGGTAGAAATGTTGAGTCCTGACAGGTCATAGGCTTCAGGACAGAATGCCTGGGTAGAATTCAGTACCCTTATCAATCATTCTTCTAATGAATAATATGTCCACCCAATCACCTGTCCACACACCTGTTCCTAAGTTTATCTGTTTACCCACCAACTCAGCTGTTCATACATCTATCCAGTCAATGGTGAACACTTCCTTCCTTCCATCCTACCCATAAATCCACCGTCCCATTGAGGAAGAGGAAAAAGGACTCGAAACTGTACACAAACCTCTGTGTCCGTGTCTTTTGAAGTAAAAGGCTGACTCAAGAGTTAGTGGTTAGGGGACTTCCCTTGTGGTCCAGTGGTTATGAATCTGCCTTCCAATGCAGGGCACACAGTTTCAATCCCTGGTCAGGGAACTAAGATTCCCACATGCCTCGGGGCAGCTAAGTCCTTGCACCACAATCAGAGAGGACCATGCATCGCAACTAATACCTAAAGCAGCCAAATACATAAATATTTTTTAAAACTTTTTTTTAAAAGAGTTAATGATTGGGAAATGTGAAGATGTAGAAACAGTGTGTGTACCGGACCACTTTATCTGTCTCCTGCGAAACCTGTATGCAGCTCAACAAGCAACCGTTAGAATCAGACATGGAATGATGGACTGGTTCAAAATTGGGGAAAAGAGTATGACAAGGCTGTATATTGTCACCCTGCTTATTTAACTTAAATGCAGAGTACATCATGTGAAATGCCAGGCTGGATGAAGCACAAGCTGGAATCAAGATTGCTGGGAGAAATATCAACAACCTCAGATATGCAGATGATACCACTCCAATGGCAGAAAGTGAAGAGGAGCTAAAGGGCCTCTTGATGAGGATGAATGAGCAGAGTGAAAGAGCTGGCTTGAAATTCAACATTCAAAAAACTAAGATCGTGGCATACAGTCCCACCACTTCATGGCAAACAGAAAGGGGTAAAGTGGAAACAGTAACAGATTTTATTTTCTTGGGCTCCAAAATCATTGCAGAGGGTGATTTCAGCCATGAAATTAAAAGATGCTTGCTCCTTGGAAAGAAAGCTATAGCAAACCTAGGTAGTGTATTTAAAAGCAGAGACATCACTTTGCCAACAAAGGTTTCCAATAGTCGTGTACAGGAGTGAGAGTTGGACCATAAGGAAGGCTGAGCACCAAAGAACTGATGCTTTTGAATTATGGTGATGGAGAAGACTTTTGAGAGCCCCTTGAATAGCAAAGAAATTAAACCAGTCAATCCTAAAGGAAATCAACTCTGAATGTTTATTGGAAGGACTGATGCTGAAGCTGAAGCTCCAATACTTTGGCCACCTGATATGAAGAACCAACTTATTGGAAAAGACCCTGATGATGCTGGGAAATATTAAGGGCAAGAGGAGAAAGGGGTAACGGAGGATGAGATGGTTGGATGGCATCACTGATCCAATGAACATGAGTTTAAGCAGACTCTGGGAGACAGTGTAGGACAGGGAAGCCTGGCGTGCTGCAGTACATGTGGTTGCAAATAATAGTCGGACATGACTGAGTAACTGAACAACAGATGGTAGTTCTACTTTTAATTTTTTAAGGAACCTCCATATTATTTTCCACGATGGCTGTGCCAATTTACATTGCCACCAACAGTGACAAGGGCTCCCTTTTCTCCACATCCTCATCAATGCTTGTTATTTTGCTTTAACTTTTCAAACCAGCAATCCTACTCCTAGGAAGTTAGCCTGAAGAAACATTTCCAACACTGTGAAAACACATGTGCACAAGGCCATTTGTTCCAACAGTGTTTGCCATTGAAAAATATTGGAAAGTACCTAAATGCCCAAGCATAGGATAGTGGTTGAATACACATGGCACCTAGAGTCCAGGGAGTACCATGCAGCTATTTTGTAAAAATGAGGAAGGGCTCTATGAACTGACATGGGGTGATTTCCCAGACATTATGTAAAGTTAAAAAAGCAAAGTACAAAGCGCATTCACAATATGCTATCTGTTGTATAAGAAAAAAGACATAATGAGAAAATATACACATATCTGCTTATTTTTACAAAAAATAAGAAGGATAAACCAGAAGACAATGAAGCTGGTTGCCCGCAAGGATGGAAGAGATTTGGGAGTGTGGGACAGTTCTCTGAGTACATCTTTTGGTGTACTGTTGACTTCTGGAATCACATTACTACTCTACGTATTCAAGAAATTAAATCATTAAGAGTTGGAAAAGGGAACGAAAACGGAAAAGCAAACTAAAGCAAATAAACCTAATTGCACTTCACATGAATATCAGAATCACACTGAGGGGAAAGGAAGGGAGGAAAGTGTGAGGAGAGGTAACCCAAGTAATTTGTAAACATACTATTTGACTATATATGCTCCCTTTTTTGGCAGGAGAATTGCAAATAAGTTCAGAACTCTTTTCAGTAGGATATTTTTTGTAGTGGTACCGGTTAAGCAATTAAAAAATAGTTTAGATTCATTATAATGAGGAAATTGTTATATTGAGCAAATAAATAAATGAGTTGGGCTTCCCAGGTGGCTCAATGAGTAAAGAACCCACCTGCAATGCAGGAGACACAGAGAGATGCAAGTTCAATCCCTGGGTCAGGAAGATCCCCTTGAGGAGGGTATGGCAAACCAGTCCAGGACTCTTGCCTGGAGAATCCCCCGTTACAGGGGAGCGTGGCGGGCTACAGTGCATAGTGTTGCAATGAGTCGGATATGACTGAAGAGACTGAGGGCACACACATGCAAGTAAGTGTGTTAATGTTGTCGGGAGCCAGCATTCTCACTGTGAAAGAAGAGGGGCACAATTATGGAATGGAGGAAGTTAAGAAAGAACCTGGAATTTGAGGTATTGGTGTAAACTCATGATTTTGAAAATATACATAATTTTGTGTATATGAATGCATAAGTGTACTTATATACGATGCATGCATATAGGTGTGTATATGTGTATGTACGTGTGTATCGTGGTTAGTCACCAAGTCAGGTCTGACTCTTGTGACCCCGTGGAGCTTGCCAGGCTCCTCTGTCAATGGGATTTTCCAGGTAAGAGTACTGGAGGGGGTTGCTATTTCCTTCTCCAGGGAATCTTCTTGACCCAGGGATTGAACCCAGGTCTCCTGCATTATGGGCAGATTCTTTACTGACTAAGCCACCAGAGAAGCCTAGTTCTGTTCCCTGAAATGTCCTAGAAACAAAGACACCCCAGTAGTAATGAGTACACCCTGATCTTGGCCCCTAATCCTATTCTCCACTAAGTTACCCACCCCCAAAAAATGGCTGACCCAAGTTCTCGGTTCACATACTGGTGAAGCCTAGCTTGAAGGATTTTGTGCGTTACCTTGCTTGCATGTGAAATGAATGCAATTGTATAGTAGTTTGAACATTCTTTGGCATTGCTTTTTTTGGGGATTGTAATGAAAACTGATCTTTTCCAGTCATGTGGCCACTGCTGAGTTTTCCAAATTTGCTGGCATATTGAGTGCAATACTTTAACAGCATCATGCTTTAGGATTTGAAATAGGTCGGCTGGAATTCCATAACCTTCACTAGCTTTTTTTGTACTAATGCTTCCTAAGGACCACTTGACCTCATACTCCAGGATGTCTGGCTCTAGGTGAGTGATCACACCACCCTGGTTATAAGAGTCACTAAGATCTTTTTTGTACAGTTTTTCTGTGTATTCTTGCCACCTCTTCTTTATCTCTTCCATTTCTGTTAGGTCCTTGCCATTTCTGTCCATTATTGTGTTCATCTTGGCATGAAATATTCCCTTGGCATCTCAGATTTTCTTGACGCGATCTCTAGTCTTTCCAATGGAAGCCTCAAAGGTCAGATGCTTGTTCTCCCATCCTCCTCTGAGTCGGGAAACAGTCGGGAAATGACCAGAGGTCAGGCAACCTGACCCGTCCTCCCTGGACTTTGAATTGAGAGCTAGTGATATAAAACAGCAGGACTAGGGAGTTCCCGGTAGTCTGGGGTTAGAACCGGGTGCATGCTATGATGTCCACGTACTGAGCTTTTCATTTCAGCTGTCGTGTTTTTTCACAACAAATGCCTCTGGTGGGGTCGTCTTGTTAAAAATGTGCTCCTCCAGCTCCCTACTCCCAGCACTCTTTCACCTACCAGAGAAGATCAAGCTTACATTCACATCCTGTACTCTCCGCTCCAGTTATTCTGCTGTGTGGGATAGGTGATTGACATTCTATTTATTACATGCCACTGGCTTTCTTGCGTCTTTGTGCTGTAGTGTTAGTTCTCCTAAATACACGTGGAACCGAGGTCGGTCTGTCTGAACTGACACCAGAATCATGTGTGAACAGCACCTGGCCAGATTCACTTAGGAGGGAAGGAATAAAGGAAGTGAGAGAGGGGAGGAGAGGGCTGGGAGTTTGGGATTAGCAGATGCTAATGATCATATATAGAATGGATAAAAAACAAGGTCCCACTGTATAGCAAAGGGAACTGTATTCAATATCCAATGATAAACCATAATGAAAAGGAATATGAAAAAATGTATATATGTATATGACTGAATCACTTTGCTGTGTCATAGAAACCAACACAGCATTGTAAATCAACTACACTTCAATAAAATAAAATTTTAAAAAAGGAACTGAGAGGTGTCAACAGCCTGACTTCTGGAAGCAAAGGGTTCTGAACATACTGATTCAGAGAGCAAACTGAAAATGCTTTCATGTATGGGCTCTGGGTTTGAACACCACTTTCCAGCTGAGTGATCTTGGGTAAATTACTAGACCTCTCCGAGCCTCCATTTCCTCACCTGATAAAAAAGAGGTTACAATATACTTTCATCATGAGGTTGTTAAGATATTAAAACGGCTGCAAATTCTTTGTCACTACTCCCACAGAGAGGTGAGGACCATGGCCCCTCCCCTGGAATCTAGGCCAGCTCAGGACTGCTTTGACCAAGACACAAGTGATGCTGCATGACTTTCCTGGTGAGGTTATAAAAGCTCATGGAGTTTCCACTGGTTCTCTTGGTGTCTTAGTTTCCTGTGGCTGCTGTATCAAATTGCCACAAACATCGTGACTTAAACAAACAGCAGGGTATCATTTCAGTTCCGGAAGTCAGAAATTTAAGTGGCTTGGCAGGGCTGCATTCCTTCTGGGTGCTAGAAGGGAATCCATCTCACTGCCTCTTCCAGCTTCTAGGAGAGGCCACCTACTAGCTGATGGCTCCTTCCTCGCATCACTCTGACCTCTACGTCATCGTGATGTCTCCTTCTCTGGCTCAGATCCTCCTGCTTCCCTTACAAGGACTCTTGTGATCACATGGGTCCATCCACGTAAGCCAGGATGATCTCTCCATCTCGAGATCCTTGACCTTATTATATCTTCAAAGTCCCTTTTGACATGTGAAGTAATATACTCACAAGTTCAAGGGACTAAGATGTGGACACGTTTGCTGCTGCTGCTGCTGCTGCAAAGTCACTTCAGTCGTGTCCGACTCCGCAACCCCATAGACGGCAGCCCACCAGGCTCTGCCGTCCCTGGGACTCTCCAGGCAAGAATGCTGGAGTGGGTTGCCATTTCCTTCTCCAATGCATGAAAGTGAAAAGTGAAAGTGAAGTCGCTCAGTCGCGTCCAACTCTTAGCGATCCCATGGACTGCAGCCTACCAGGCTCCTCCGTCCATGGGATTTTCCAGGCAAGAGTACTGGAGTGGGTTGCCATTGCCTTCTCCAATGGACACGTTTAGGGGGCCATTATTCCGCCGAGCACAGCTGGATAGATGTTGCCTTTCTGTGCCTCAGTTTCTTCATCCTTAAAATGAAGGTGACTGGTACTCAGCTCTGACGTTGTATCGAAAATTAAATGAAATCATACGTGCTTGGAAGCAGACCCAGCACCAAGAAGGGCTCAAAAGTATCAGCTATTTTCTTAGTTTAGAATCTCCCAGAAGATGACAGTGAAACCACACAGTCAATTTGGGAAGTGCAGGAAAGAGTGCACTTGTGGGAGGTGATACAGGGAAGAGAAATTAAATAATAAAGGGTAGTCACTCTGCCGGAGAAGGCGATAGCACCCCACTCCAGTACTCTTGCCTGGAAAATCCTATGGATGAAGGAGCATGGTGGGCTGCAGTCCATGGGGTCGTGAAGAGTCAGACAGGACTGAGTGACTTCACTTTCACTTTTCACTTTCATGCATTGGAGAAGGAAATGGCAACCCACTCCAGTGTTCTTGCCTGGGGAATCCCAGGAACAGGGGAGCCTGGTGGGCTGCCATCTATGGGGTTGCACAGAGTTGGACACGACTGAAGTGACTTAGCAGCAGCAGCAGCAGTCACTCTGCCAGCTGCCACTGCAGGTAACCATAGAGCAAGCCAACAGGGAGAGTCTGGGAGGAGGGGCCCAGAGCACATCTGAGGGGCAAGGGTGCTGTTTTTGCTCCAGTTTCTCTTAGTTATTACCGGAGGGCTATTCTCTTAGGGTGTTAATTTCCTGGCACTCCCAGTCTGGCCCATGCAGGCAGAGTGACCTTCTGTGGTCTCAGAAAATAGCTCACAGGTACCCAGATGCACACTGGAAGTCCACTAGGGCTCCACGGAACATCCGAGAGATGACAGCAAAGCTCTGAGAACATCTCCTGGAGATGTTTGTATTATTACATCCAGCTGAAAGGGATAAGAATGCACCCAAGCTGTATGGATTAATCTTGTAACCAAGTCCCCCCTAAAACCAAGTTCCTCTGCCCAGTTTATAGTTCATCTGTCTATTTAAAATTTTATTCCCTTTCTTAGCAACCTAAATGTCCATCAGCAGATAAATGGATAAGGAAGTTGTGGTACATATACATAATGGAATATTCAGTTCAGTTCAGATCAGTCGCTCAGTCATGCCCGACTCTTTGTGACCCCATGAATGGCAGCACGCCAGCCCTCCCTGTCCATCACCAACTCCCGGAGTTCACTCAGACTCATGTCCATCGAGTCGGTGATGCCATCCAGCCATCTCACCCTCTGTCGTCCCCTTCTCCTCCTGCCCCCAATCCCTCCCAGCATCAGAGCCTTTTCCAATGAGTCAACTCTTCACATGGAATATTACTCAACTATAAAAAAGGAATGCATTTGAGCTGGTTCTAATGAGGTGGATGAACCTAGAGCCTATTATACAGAGTGAAGTCAATTAGAAAGAGAAAGAAAAATGCCGTTTATTAAGGCACATATATATGGAATCTAGAAAGATGGTACTGACGATCCTACGTGCAGGGCAGCAAAAGAGACACAGACATAAAGAACAGACTTTTGGACTCAGCGGGAGAAGGAGAGGTAAGATAATTTGAAAAAATAGTATTGAAACATATACATTACCATATGTAACATAGATAACCAGCCTGAGTTTGATGTATGGAGCAGGGCACCTGAAGCTGTTGCTCTGTGACGACCTGGAGGAATAGGGTGGGGAGGGACCTGCGAGGGGTTTCAGGATAGAGGGGACGCCTGTGTACCTATGGCCGGTTCATACTGATGTATAGCAGAGACCATCACAATGTTATTAAGTAATTATCCTCCAATTTAAATAAATAAATAAATAAACTTTCTTTCCCTTTCTTTTCCTGAACTGGTTCCCCCTCAAGGCTGAGGAATATCAAGGAAAGGGGAGATTGTCACCAAGTAGGACCCCATGGGGCCTTTCTGCGACAGGACCCCTCCCCTACGAAGTCCTCCACCTGCCTCTTGAGTGTAGAAAAACTGTAGCCTTCCAGGTCTTCCTCATGTTCCAAAGAGTAAATTTAATCAGAGACGTGGAAAAGTGTGGAAACAAAGGAAAACTGTCAAACAAGACAAAATAATAATAGGTTAGCCACTCAACATGGAGAAGGCAATGGCACCCCACTCCAGTACTCCTGCCTGGAAAATCTCATGGACGGAGGAGCCTGGTGGGCTGCAGTCCATGGGGTCACTCAGTGTCGGACATGACTGAGTGACTTCAGTTTCACTTTTCACTTTCATGCATTGGAGAAGGAAATGGGAGCCCACTCCAGTGTTCTTGTCTGGAGAATCCCAGGGCCAGGGGAGCCTGGTGGGCTGCCGTCTATGGGGTCACACAGAGTTGGACACTACTGAAGCAATTTAGCATTAGCAGCAGCAGCAGCAGCAGCCACTCAACAAAGGCAAGGACTTTTAGTTCCTCCTCAAGGCCTACAGATAGTAACCTGAGCCACATCCCCCAAGAAGCTAACTTCATGCTGACCACAAGCACAGAGACCCCAAACCTTTTGGAACCAGAAGGTTGTTGATGCTGACTCCCAGTTATCTCGTGCGTGTGTGCTCAATCGCTTCAGTCTTGTCTGACTCTTTGTGACCCCATGGACTATAGCCTGCCAAGCTCCTCTGTCCATGGGATTCTCCAGGCAAGGATACTGGAGTGGGTTGCTATGCCCTACTCCAGGGGATCTTCCTGACCCAGGGATCGAACCCTCGTCTCTTAAATCTCCTGTATTGACAGGCAGGTTCTGTAGCACTAGCACCACCTGGGAAGCACCCCCCAACCTGGGAAGACCCCCCCACCTCCCCACTACCCCCCCCATCAACCAAACAGAAGAACGTCCACAAGCTGATCACACACCCCTCGTCCTCACCCTGTCTTTACAACCCTTTCCCTTGAAAGCCATTGGAGAGTTTGGGTATTTGGGGCATCAGCTGCCTTGCTGGGTGTACCCCTTGCTTGGTGCCTGCAGTAAATGCTGCGCTTTCTCTCACCACAACCTGATGTCAGGAGATTGGCTTTCCTGTGCTCAGGTAAGCAGACCTAAGTTTGGTTCGGTGACAATCCTGAGGTCATGGAGGATAACGGTCACACCCAGCCAGGACTGCTTTAAGGCACAGCCCTAAAGAATCTGCCTGCAATACAGGAGACCAGGGTTCGATCTCTGGATCAAGAAGATCCCCTGGAGAAGGGAATGGCTACCCACTCCAGTATTCTTGCCTGGAATATTCCATGAACAGAAAAGTATGGTGGGCTGCGGTCCATGGGGTCACAAATAGTCAGACATGACTGAGCAACTAACACATTTTAATATTTTTCCGGCTCTTAGTGTCAGTAGAGGCTCCTTGGGCCTTCTGAGGGAAGGGGTTCCCCTCCAAAAAGAGCTGTGAGCTCTTGTGTTGCGGGTCATCCCCACTTCACGCCCTTGATCATGAGACATGAACTGATATCAGTGGGCAGTGGACCAAGGAGGCCCATGAGACCACAAGAAAGGGAGAGGCAAGCCACTCCCAAGAGGCTGAGGAAACTGCCCCACTCGATGGACCCCACATTCAACGAATCAAACCACCCCCAGAGATGGGCACTCAGAGCAAGTCAGGGTTTGGGATCCCTGAGGAGGCCCATGCCTACTGGCCTCCCAGGACAGGAAAGTCCAACATGAAGTCATCCAAATGAAAAGAGGTTTATTATCAGGAGACCAAAGGGTGCCTCCAAATCAAAGACGGGACGGGGCTGGTCTCACGGACCTGAGCAGCCAGGGCCCCCACACCCTCAGTGTGGCTTCTCTCCATCTCTGAACTCAGATGGATCCGGTTCAAATTCCACTTCACAGCCCACAAGCTGTGTGGTCTCCTGTTGCTAGACCCCTATGATCCTCAGTTTCGTTATCTGTTCTCACACACAAGAGGGATAATACTAACTTCCCTTCCGGTGGGAACACGGCCTGACCCACAGTATGGCTGTGAGTTTGTTGTCATATTTTTGTTGTTGTTTAGTTGCCAAGTTGTGTCCGACTCTGGGACCCCGTGGACTGCAGCACACAAGGCTTCCCCGTCCTTCACTATCTCCCGGAGTTTGCTCCAACTCATGTCCAGAGCCGCTGACGTTATCCAACCATCTCATCTTTCACCGCCCTCTTCTCCTTTTGCCTTCAGTCTTTCCCAGCATCAGGGGCTTGTTGTCATATGTTGTTGTTCAGTCACCAAGTGGTGTCCAACTCTTCGTGACCCCATGGACTGCAGCAGGCCAGGCTTCCCTGTCTCTCACCGTTTTCCGGAGTCTTCCCAAGTTCATGTTGCCATATATATAATGTGCAACTATAACATATAATTACATATGTTACATATAGTGTATATTAACATTCTTAATTATCCTCTCACTGACAAGTTCTCACTGATTTTATGCCTCTGAAAGGCAGCCACCAGAGGGCGCCAGACTCTTTGGTTTTAAGTCCCAGATACCACTTCCTGACTCTTTTGAATCTGAGTCATTTGATGCTGGGAAAGACTGAAGGCCGGAGAAGGAGATGACAGAGGATGAGATGGTAGGATGGCATCACCGACTCAACTGACGTGAGTCTGAGTAAATTACAGGAGTTGGTGATGGACAGGGAGGCCTGGAGTGCTGCAGTCCCTGGGGTCACAAAGAGTCAGACAAAACTGAGCAACTGAACTGAACAACTCCCTGAAGCCAGCTGGTGCCACAGTCCAGGATATTCTGAGGCCTGTTTTCTAGAAAGTTCATGGAAATGGAATCATAAGTCATGTGGTCTTTCCTATCCAGTATATTTTGCTCAGCATCATGCATCTGAGACTTATCCAAGTTACTCTGTGGATCAAGTGCTCGATCTGTTTTATGTAAATTGGTGCAGCCGCTATGGAAAACGGTATGGACGTTCCTCAAAAGACTAAAAATAGAGTTATGGGTTCCTGCAAACTCACTCTTGAGAATGCTGCTGCTGCTGCTGCTGCTGCTAAGTCGCTTCAGTTGTGTCCGACTCTGTGCGACCCCATAGACGGCAGCCCACCAGGCTCCCCCGTCCCTGGCATTCTCCAGGCAAGAACACTGGAGTGGGTTGCCATTTCCTTCTCCAGTGCATGAAAGTGAAAAGTGAAAGTGAAGTCGCTCAGTCATGTCTGACTCTTAGCGACCCCATGGACTGCAGCCCACCAGGCTCCTCCATCCATGGGATTTTCCAGGCAAAAGTACTGGGGTGGGGTGCCATTGCCTTCCCCGATTCTTGAGAATATATCCCCAAAAAACAATAATTTGAAAAGATACATGCACCCTTAAGTTCACAGCAGCACTTTTTTCACTAGCCAAGATTTGGAAGCAAACTAAATGCCCATCAACAGAAGAACGGATAAGAGGATGTGATATACATATATGAACATATATGTGTGTGTGTGTTGTATACACACACAAGAGAATACTACTCAGCCATAAAAAAGAATGAAATAATGCCATTTGCAGCAACATGGATGGTCCTAGAGATTAACATACTAAATGAAGTATGTCGGAAAGAGAAAGACTTGTATATGGAGATATGAATGAACTTATGAAACAGAGACAGACCCACAGACACAGAGAATAGATCTGTGGTTGCCAAGAGGAAGGGGACTGGGGAGGAAGGGATTGAAAGTTCGGGACTAGCAGATACAATCTATTAATATTACATACAGAACGGACAGACAACAACGTCCTACTGTCTAGCACAGGGAACTATATTCAATATCCTGCAATAAAACCATAAAGCAAAAGAACATGAAAGGTGTATATATAACTGAATCACTTTGCTGTAGAGCACAAATTAGTAACACATTGCAAATCAACTATAGTTCCATAAAAAAGTTGTTTTTTTTTTTTTTAAATACAGCTCATTCTGTTTTCTTGCCAAGAGGTCTCCACTGTGTAGATGGCCCACATTTTGTTTCTCCGTTCATCTGGTGATGGACATTTGGATGAGTTCCAGTTGAGGCTGTCATGAATAATGCATGAACAGACAGACACTGCTGTGGACATTCATGCCCAAGTCTCTGTGTGAAGGCTCTGTCTCAGGCTTGAGCTGCACTTACGCTATGTGGGGCATGGTCATGCTCAGCGATTGAACTTGGTGGAGCCCCTGGAGCTCGCATATTGCTGCCCAGCGCAAGACTTCTCCAAGGGGCTGTCTTGGCTCCAGAGCTCCTCCCCAGGTGGCTGGGCTTTGTCAAGCCAGCACATGGTCTGTGTCCCTCTCTTCTCTCCTGTCACAGGTGTGTCTTCCTACCAAACCTCTTGCACTACTGACTCAGTCTTGATGTCAGCTTTCCAGAGCACCCAGCCTGAGGCACACATGGAATGTGCTCGGAACAGTACCTGGCATATTGTTTATCATTGTGATTATAACGTGGAGACAGGCACATGGGTTCTGGCGCTGGATGACTAGGTTCAGCTCCAGTGCCCCCTGACGGGATAACAGTAGTGCCAGAGCCTATCCCACTTGGGCCCAGCCATCCAGAACTTTCCAGTAAAAAATCCACCTGCAATGCAGGAGAATCAGAATCCAACCCGGGATCGGAAAGATCCCCTGGAGGAGGAAATGGCAACCCACTCCGGTATTCTTGCCTGAAAAAGCCCATGGATAGAGAAGCCTGGAGGGCTATATCCAGTGGGGTCATAGAGAGTCGGACACGACTGAGCATGCGTGCGTGCCAGGGCTCAGCTCTAAAGAGGAGGGGAGTGAGGAGAGAGTGGGTCAGCATCCCAAGCAGAGAAAATAGAGGAGAATATTCCGTTCTTTTTTTCTGACCGGGAAGTAGGATTTATTGGTGAGCATGTGTAAGGAGGGGACAGCGCCAAGGTTCTCATGAGTGTTGCTGCTGCTGCTGCTGCTGCTGCGTCACTTCAGTCGTGTCCGACTCTGTGAGACCTCATAGACAGCAGCCCACCAGGCACCAACCGCCCCCCACCCCCCCACCCCCCCCCCCCCCGCCCCGTCCCTGGGATTCTCCAGGCAAGAATGCTGGAGTGGGTTGCCATTTCCTTCTCCAATGCATGAAAGTGAAAAGTGAAAGTGAAATCGCTCGGTTGTGTCCTACTCCTAGCGACCCCACAGACTGCAGCCTACCAGGCTCCTCCGTCCATGGGATTTTCCAGGCAAGAGTACTGGAGTGGGGTGCCATTGCCTTCTCCGCTCATGAGTGCAGGATCCGCTATTTATCCAGAGGGCCACAATTACGGATGTATTTAACCCCTAGCCATCTAGGGTGGGCCGCTTTTCTGCTACCATGTTTCCAAATTCATCCACCTTAAACTTAGTAAATCCTCATGTCTTGGATCTTCTGGCAGCCAGGGAACTTGAACCTGGCCCTGTGGAGGGCCTCCATCACATGCTTCTTGTCCTGCAGCTTGGTGTGGACAGACATTACGACTAGCCCAATGTAGACGCCGGCCACTATGCCCTGGGGCTTTCCAAAGGCACTGCACCTACCTGTCTAGAGCCTAGACTGAGGACAGCAGGCCAGTCATGAATGTCCTCTGGAAAGGGCTGTCTCCAAGGTCCCTTAGGGCAACCCACTGCAAACACAACTGAGACGGCTGCTGTCTGCAGCCATTGCACGGCAGACCCACCCTTTTTGTTCCGTCCTCAGCTTCCCAGTCTGAAGCCGCCTTGGGGAAGCAAGAATCTTCTGAGATGTCATGATGAAATGGTGCTGCATAATTTTATTACTGAACCGAGACAGCTCTTGGGACAGAGGCAGTTTCAGGGCCTTTTGTTACTGAAGAGGATCTGACACATTTGCATTTTGCCTGATACTGTGTCCAAAGGGCATGGAGGAATTGTCCTCATAGTTATCCACAAGAACAAGGAAGGGGAAAAAAATAGACATTGGGTCAGCTTGTGCCCCTGGAGTCCTGATACTCCACTTGGTAGACATGGCAATTCCACAGTGGTCATTTCCTGCCTCTCCCTGAACACTCTGGGACAAAAGCCATTAGCTGGGACAGAGTTAGCAGGCAGGGGCTGGGGGAGGGGCCGTCTGGCCCAGAGAAGGGAGTCAGAGTCTGCCCAGCATGAAGGAAACACGGAGGCAGGGAGTAGGCATGGGAGAAGGCCACCCATAACACGCAACAGGGTCCATCGAGTAAGTAAATGAATTCACGATTACAGGAGCGGGGTTCTCACTGTCAAAGTGGCGAGGCTGAAACAGGAAGGGGGAAAGCCAGCACGACACTGGCTGTAGGCTGGAATTAGGCATCAGTGTGAACCTGAGGTTCTCCATAGGTCGTCAAGAGATACAGGTAGACGTAAACGTGTGTGTATCGGCCTCTAAGTACCATTAACCACTAACAAGAACCAGGGATCTTTGTAGAATGGACTCATTTTGAGGGGACTGTGTGTGGGGGTTAGTTGCTTAGTCATGTCTGACTCTTTGAGACCCCATGGACTGTAGCATCTGTCCATGGACTTCTCCAGGCAAGAATACTGGAGTGTGTTAGCCATTCCCTTCTCCAAGGGATCTTCCCAACCCAGGAATCGAACCTGGGTCTCCTACATTACTGGCAGTCTCTTCACCATCTGAGCTACCAGGGAAAGCCAGGGCAGCAAAGTTCAAGGTGAGTCTGAGACATCTTGTTATGCCGGAAAGTAAAGACGTGCACGAGGAAGGATGGGGTCATGTCGAGAGGATGCAGAAGTCACCTGACGTCCTCTGGCCTAAAAAAGGGATAACTGGGACATCAAAATAAATCATAGTAACTTGTTTGATTTCTACAGCTGATGTAACCAAGTGCCATAGAGTGGCTCAAACAACAGAAACGAATTTGCCTCACAGGCCTGGAGTCCAAGATCCAGGTGTTGGCAGGGCTGGCTCCTTCTGAGGCTCTGAGGGAACATCTGTCCCCTGTCTCTCTCTCTCAGCTTCCAATGGCTTGCTGGCAATCTTTGCTTTCTTTGGCTTGTAGAAACATCACCCTGATCTCTGTTTTCATTTTCACATGGCATTCTCCCCATAGGTCATTGTCCAAATTTCCCCTTTAAAAGGACACCAGTCATGTTGGAGTTGGGACCACCCTACTTCAGTCTGACCTTATCTTAACTAATGACCCTATTTTCAAATAAGGTCACATTCTGAAGTCCTGGGGAGTAAGGACTTCAATCGATTTTGAATTGGGGAGGTACACAACTCAACCTGTAATACACAATAGCAGATTGTAATGTAAGGGATCAACAGGAAGCCACATGTCCATATTGGTATATAAATACTTATTTAAATAAATTAATTCACTCAAGCGAATGTGTGATGAGGAACAGACACATACAGTATCAAAGCATCTCCCCACTAGTTACTTATTCATGACTAAGGGCAAAAGAGAAGCTGTAAAGAGGCCCCATCTCCAGATACAGTCACCTTAGGGTAAGGGCTTAAACGTATGAATTTCATGGTCAGGGAGCAAGATTTGGCCCATAACAACTACTTTGCTCCCAAGGAGGGGAACTGAGGGGATGTCATGCTATGGTTCTCAGAGGTCTCCAGCAGTCACCTGCTCATCAGTACCCCTAGGGTTGCCTCCTTTTCCTCCCACGTCCCCACCGTCTACAGGTGCTTCTGGGGATCCTGCAGCCAAATCAACCACATGCCCTTGAATCCTGGTCACAGGTGCTGTTTCTGGGGACTCCAAACTCATCCGGTGCCCCTACCTCCAGCTTTGAACCAGATCTCCAGCCTGGCAGGGAGAGGAGCGGCCAGATGCCACTTTGGGGCAGGGGTGAGCACACCTGTGCAACTTCAGAATTGCAGTCTGGACACCTGACTGGCACTGGCTGACAAGAGTCTCTTTCCCAGGGAATTTGTGACTGAGACCAAGAGATTCTGGCTCAGGCTATCAAAGAGAAGTTATGAAATGGGAGCTGGGGACTTCCCTGGCAGTCCAGTGGTTAAGACTCCACGCTTCCACTGCAGTGGGTATGGATTCCATTCTTGGTTGGGCGATTAAGATCCCATGGTTCGGCCAAATAAAATTAAACTGAAAAAAAAAAAAAACCAGACCTGGAGGAAGCCTGCTTTCTCCATGCCAGGCCCTGAGAGACAGGGAAAGCAGAGCTGCAGGAAAGGAAGAGAAAGACGGACAGAGGCGCACAGAGGCGAGGTAGTGCGGAGCACTGATGATGCTCTGACAGTTTCTTTTTCCTTTCTCTTCTGAGGCCTGGCTGAGCCCTCTCACAACACGTGCTGTGTCCTAGCATACCCTTCCTTCCTCCTTCCTGTTTTCTTTAAGGCGTCCTGGGTTAGTGCCCCAGTTACTAGTGATGCAAAACAAATTACCGCAACATCGACCAGCTTGAAACAACCGCGTTACTCTCTCTCCCAGTTTCTATGGGTCAGGAATGGAGGAAGGGCTCCGTGGGGTGGTTCTGGTTCAGGACCCCTCACACAGGTGCAACTAGCCACGCCACTCCCACAGGGGCGATATCACTGCTTCTTATTTAAACCACTACCTTTGGGATTCCCTGGTGGCTCAGACAGTAAAGAATCTGCCCACAATGTGGGAGACCTGGGTTCGATCCCTGGGTTCAGAAGATCCCCTGGAAGAGGAAATGGCAACCCACTCCGGTATTCTAGCCTGGAGATCCCATGGACAGAGGAGCCTGGCAGACTACAGTCCATGGGGTCACAAAGAGTTGGACATGACTGAGTGACTAAGCTCACACACACACACACACACACACACACACACCTTTGGGAAGCCTGGCATGCTGCAGTTCATGGGGCACAGAGTCGAACAGGACTTAGCAACTGAACAACCAGCACCTTTGGGGGCAATTTGTTTACACAGCAATATATAATAAATACACCTAGAAAGTGGCAGAGCTGACATCTTGGACTGAGATCTAAGACTAGTGTTTTTCTCCCTAGAGAAGCTCCAAGCCTGGGGAGGGCCAGGAGACTTTTGGGAGGCTGCAGGTGGTGATGGCTGGGGAAGGGGCCAGGTTTAATGATTTCCTGAAAGGCGAAGATGGACGTTTTGTGAATTAACCTAAAGCAAGACAGGCAAGGGAAGAGAACAGAGAAGATGGTCTAACTCTGGCCTGTTTGTTTGGGAAAGCTTTATTTGCCTTTAATTTTACTGTAGTTGTTCGTTTCTTTGTAATTCTACCTCATTTTAAAAATTGTTCATTTACTTATTTTTGGCTGTGCTGGGTCTTCATTGCTGTGTGGGCTTTTTCTAGTTGCAGTGAGATGAGCCGGGGCTACTCTCTAGTTGCAGGGCACACGCTTCTCATTGCGGAGGCTTCTCTGGTTGTGGAGGACAGGCTCTAGGGCACTCGGGCTTCCATAGTTGCAGTCCATGGGTTTAACAGTTGCAGTTCCTGGGCTCCAGAGCACAGGCTCAATAGTTGTGGCTCACAGGCTTAGTTGCTCTGCAGCCTGTGGGATCTTCCTGGATCAGGGATTGAACCTGTGTCTCTTGCATGGGCAGGTTCTTTACCTCTGAGCCCCTAGGGAAGCCCTCTACCTAATTTTTAATTAGGAATTAAATTTTACAAATTGATTTATTAATTAATTATGAATTAAATTATCTAATTTTAATTAGGTAAGAGCAGTACAACGAACTGGGGAAGGCAATGGCACCCCACCCCAGTACTTTTGCCTGGAAAATCCCATGGACGGAGGAGCCTGGTAGGCTCCAGTCCATGGGGTCGCTAAGAGTCGGACACGACTGAGCGACTTCGCTTTCACTTTTCACTTTCCTGCATTGGAGAAGGAAATGGCAACCCACTCCGGTGTTCTTGCCTGGAGAATCCCAGGGACGGGGGAGCCTGGTGAGCTTCCGTCTACGGGGTCACACAGAGTCGGACACGACTGAAGCGACTTAGCAGCAGCAGCAGCAGCAGTACAACGAACATCTACATTCCTTTACATCAATTTCATAAATGATTAACATTTTCCACATCAGTTTTACCCCACTCCAAAAATGTTCTCAGCATTTAGAAGAGAAGTATGCAGGACCTAAGCAGAGAGTTCAGATTCTCACAAAGGATGACGCCCGCGTAAGCATGAGCTAGAGCCTGCCAGGGACAGATGCTGCCCTTGATTCCCCTCTTCCCCCACCCACCCTCCTCCCCAAAAGCAACTATCAGCGTGCTTCTCAAACCACATCACTGGGGCAGGTTTGAAATGAGATTGTTCTCATCATAATCCTTCTAGGGAGGATTAAAGATTCCTTGGAGAATCAGCAGAAAGCCCTCCAGGCCTCTCTCCTAGCTGAAAAAGCAGGTAACACACACCAGTTGCCACTCAACTTGTAGAGATGGCCAGCCCTGAAGCTCACCCCAGAATGAACCTCCGGGAAAAGGTGGAAGCAGGCACAGCTGGCTCCAGGGGGCTCCTGGGAGACTCGGCTCAGGCCGTTCTGCAAGGATCAGCAAGAGAGTCCGGCCTGGCCTTCCTCTTCCTCCCCTGGGAATCTAGCTGCTTCCCTCTGCAAGCGACCAGAGGATGCCCTTTGGTACAGTTGCTGGCTGTGCCATCTGAGCTGGGGGTGGGGGGCGGGCAGACGTGAACAAGCTAGGGCAGGACTGGAATTGGGGCTGACTGATGGGTTCATGAGCACAGGTAGGACATTTTAGAATGTAGATTTTACTTCTATTCAGGCGTGGTGAGGCCAAGAGATCAAGACTCAACTGCCAATGGAAAGGTAGGTAATGACTCACAGGTCCCAAGAGGAGGGGGATAAGCCAAGCCCTGAAAGGCCCCAAGAGAGAACACTGAGGTTGGTCTCAGGCCTGGGTGGGGAGGTGGGTGTGAGAGCCTTTATTGTGGTTTATACAGGAGGGAACCGGGGAACAGGGTTAAGTCAGCTTAAAATTGGCTTCTTTGAATCATTTCAGTGGGCCCTGAGACGTAAGGGGCTGTCCCCTAGTTGACTGATACCTGGCCCTTGGGTAATAAAGGAAGGCGATATTGAGCCCAAACAGGAGCCTTCCAGAAAAAGAAAGCGGCTGGGGACACAAGTTCTGGGTTGGTTAATTTGCGTATGAAAGGCCTGCTAGCAGGCAAGCCTTTTGCTATCTTTAGGAATCAGCCAACTCTGTAGGTTGTCGAGGGTCACCAAGGCCCCAGATGCATCATAATACAGAAAACTTGTAAAATGCAGTTAAAACAATTCAAGAGCCAAACAATCTGTTAAACACTTTCTCTGTGTTAGCTCTTTCAGCCCTGGCAGCGAAACTATGAGGCGTGATCAAATTTATCTGATAAGGACACTGGGAAGGTTTCCCACAGTTTGACAACTCAAATTTATTCATGTTGCAGCAGAGGACTTCCGAATCCTCTGCGCTCTCTCCCCAAGCAGAAGACCTAAGGTTATATATTAGATGTGGGGAAGTGTAGTGTGTGGGTGAAATTTAAATGATACTTTTTTTTTTTTTTTTTTTTTGCCATGCCAAGCAGCTTGGGGGATCTTAGTTCCCCAACCAGGGGCTGAAACACTACTTAAGCAGTGAGAGCATGTAGTCCTAACCACTGGGCCACCAGGGAATTGCTGACTTGGTGTACTGACTGACAAAAGCAGGGCTGTGAGCAAGAGGATCAATAAGGCCTGGGCTGCGAGGAGAACTCAGCGCCCCGTTTCCTTGGAAGCTATGAAATTAAGCTCAGTATGTAACACTGAGCCTCAGATTAGATCAGTTGCTCAGTCGTGTCCGACTCTGCGCCCCATGAATCGCAGCACGCCAGGCCTCCCTGTCCATCACCAACTCCTGGAGGTCACTCAGACTCACATCCATCGAGACTGAGCCTGGAGACCCCTTATCTGAAGCTCTGAACCTGGGCAGGGGCTGGAGGTTCTGTCTCCAGGTCAGAGTTATTTAGACCCCTCAGGCAAAAATGGAATGTCCCATTCTCATTAGTTTGATTTCAAATATCCAAGTCTCTGAGAGTCGATTTTAGAGAATGATGCTTCTCCACCTTTTGTCCTTGGAAGTTAATTAGCAAAAGCAATTTTATAGATTCACAGATAAGTACTATTCAATACCCATTTCACAGATGAGGAAACTGAGGCTCAGCAATATGTCTCTTTTTCTAAATCATGACTGAATCAGCAGCAAACCATACCTATCTGGCTCCAGAGCCTGGAGTCTAATACGTCCCAGACTGCAGTGTGGGCACCAAGAGGGGCGTACTCAGAACCCCCTCCTTCACCCACCTCAGGGCTTCTAATCCATCCCAGACTCCCAAGTGGAAAAAGCTAGACATAAAATTCTTAGTCTTGAGCATGTGTCAAAGTTGATTTCTCACCAACAGTGGGATTGCAGGAGGTGGGGGGTGGTGGGAGGCCAGGGTTGGGGGTGGGGGACCAGAAGATAGAGTGAGCCTGGTGGAGGTGGGCAGGGAGAGAGCAGAGCAGCCAGGCACAGTCTTATTTATTTCCCCAGGATGTCAAAGCACCACAGTCTCATCAGCGTAGCATTAGATGTGGGAGGACATCTTTAGGCAAAAGACATTAATTGGAAATAATAAGCAACTTCTGAGAAGCAAAGACAATCCACCTGAGGCCATGGAGTTTAACCCCTGCTGCTGCTGCTGCTGCTGCCGCCGCTGCTGCTGTTAAGTCGCTTCAGTCGTGTCCGACTCTGTGCAACCCCATAGACGGCAGCCCACCAGGCTCCCCCGTCCCTGGGATTCTCCAGGCAAGAACACTGGAGTGGGTTGCCATTTCCTTCTCCAATGCAGGAAAGTGAAAAGTGAAAGTGAAGTCAGTCAGTCATATCCAACTCTTAGCGACCCCGTAGACTGCTGCCTACCAGGCTCCCCATCCCTGGGATTCTCCAGGCAAGAATGCTGGAGTGGGTTGCCATTTCCTTCTCTAATGCATGAAAGTGAAAAGTGAAAGTGAAGTCACTCAGTTGTATCCGACTCCTAGCGACCCCATGGATTGCAGCCTACCAGGCCCCTCCATCCATGGGATTTTTCCAGGCAAGAGTACTGGAGTGGGGTGCCATTGCCTTCTCTGGTTGATCCCCTAGCAGAAGCCAGTTAGCAGCCAGGTACCAACAGTCCATCTCCAAAGGGTCAGGTGGGGGTCTGTCCAGCAAAGGGGCTCCACGAGCAGTGATCTGTACATTTCTCTAGTGAGTAAAGATGCAGAACACATGGTGGGCTTCAGTTTCAGTTTGGGGACAAAATGTTTTCTTTCTCAGAAGCAAGTAGGAGTGGGACGGTGTTTTGTTTGGGGAAAATTGAGCTTAGAGACTGAGACAGTCTTTGTCAAATATTTTATCTAACAGGCTCACTGTGAGAATTTTAATAATTTCACAAGCCAGCAGCATACAAGATAATGTATGTATGTATGTAAGAAGTCAATAAAGAAAGATGAGTCAGACGGTAAAGACTCTGCCTACAATGCCGGAGACTTGGATTCAATCCCTGGGTGGGGAAGATCCCCTGGAGAAGGGAATGGCAACCCACTCCTGTATTCTTGCTGGGGAAATCCCATGGACAAAGGAGCCTGGTGGGTTACAGACCGTGGGGTAACAAAAGGTCAGACATGACTGAATGACTAACACTTTCACTTTTCTGCAAATCAGTGACAGATGAACTACACTATTGTTCCAGGCAAGGGAAGATGAAAGAAATATAGTCCAAATTTAGTTGCTGCTGCTGTAAGAAGAGAGAAGAATGAATGCAAGGTACAGAGGGAGGCAGATATGAAAGGGAGAACAAAAGTCCCTGCAGAAGTTTGAGCTTCCGGTCTGGGTGTCCTTGAAACGCAGCCCACTCTTATCTTGGAATTCCCCTACAACAAGTTTTCCTATTTCCTTCCAGTGGGATTCCTGTCATGCAGCCCCAAAAGAACTTCAAGAGATACACTTGGCTTGACAGGATGTCTCCTGACTTTCTTCTCCATGAGAGAGTATTTTTGTCAAGACTAGGTCCAACTACACATAACAGAAAAACCCAAAATCATATAACCTAAACAAGTTGCAAGATTAATTTGTTTTTACACAGAGTCTAGAGGTAGGCTGCTGCTGCTGCTGCTGCTAAGTCGCTTCAGTCGTGTCCGACTCTGTGCGATCCCATAGACGGCAGCCCACCAGGCTCCCCTGTCCCTGGGATTCTCCAGGCAAGAACACTGGAGTGGGTTGCCATTTCCTCCTCCAATGCATGAAAGTGAAAAGTGAAAGTGAAGTCGCTCAGTCGTGTCCGACTTTTAGCGACCCCATGGACTGGAGCCTACCAGGCTCCCGTAGGCTATCCAGGGCTAATGTGGCAGCTTCACAGTCATTAGTACCCAGCCTCCTTCAATATTATTGCTCTGGCATCTTCAGTATATAACTTGTGATCCAAGATGGTTGCTGGAGCTCCAGCCATCACATCCACATTCCAGTCAGTAGTGTAAAGGACAAAGAAAACTTCTTTAAGACCAACCCCAAGGAGGCCCACACAATGCTTCTACTGGCATCTATTGGCCAAAATGTCATCCCCTGGCCATACATAGGGAAACTTAGACAATCTAGTTTTTGCTGGTTTAATGTGTCCATTTAAAAATCAAGGAGACTTCCGGTTAAGATGGCGAAGGATTAGGACGGGGAATACGCTTTCTCCTCCACAAATTCATCAATGGGACATCTGGGCGCCGAGTAAATACCACAAACAGCTTCGGAGTGCTGGCGGAGGACGTCGGACACCCAGAAAAGCAACTCACTGCCTTCTAAAGGAGGTAGGAAAGAATATAGAAGCCAGAGAGAGACAAAGAGGGAGGGGCGGACCTCTGTCCGGGGAAGGGAGTCTTAAAAAGAGAAGTTTCCAAACACCAGGAAACACTCTCCCTGCGGAATCTGAGCCGAACCTGGGAAACACGGAGACTATCATAACAGGGAGGAGAACAGTTGAGCAATTAGAACCCACAGACTGCGGGCCCTGCGGTAACTTCCGCAGCGGAAAAGCACCGCTGCAAACGCCCGCATCTGCCATTGGGGAGCCGGGGCTGGGCAGGGAGACGCCTTGGCCGTTCCCACGCGGGACGCTCCGCTGCCGGCGCTCCCCAGAGGGACGCTCCCCCGCGGGACTCTCCCCCACTGGACGCTCCCCCGCCGGCCACTCCCGCGCAGGCGTGCCCCCGCCCGCTGTGCCGGCGGCTCCCACGAGGGCCACCCCATCCCCTCCCCCACCCGCCCGCCTGCCATTCCCGTCGCCGACCCCTCCCCCTCTGCGGGCCTCAGCGCAGACTTCGTTCGCCTGATTGTCTGGAGTGCTGCCTAACTGGAGCAGTTTGGGCCGGCAATCCAGATAGTGCAGCGCCGACCACACGAGTGGCGGGCCTTGGCCCAGAACACCGCCGAACCGTGCACAGAACAAAGAACTATACAGACCAACCACAGAGAAAGGGGCCTATAGATCTTGAGAAATTTAAGCCGGAACAAGGAACTAGCTGAAAATGAACTGAACCCACAACAATAATAGAGAAACTCTTATATATATTGTTACTATTTTTACCATCATTATTTCCTTTTTTTTTCTTTTCTTTTTTTAATATATATATATTTTTTAAATTTTTATTATTTTTTAATTGGAAAAAGGAAAACAAAAAATTTTTTTTTTCCTTTTAATTTTTTTTTGTTGTTGTTTGTTTTGTTTCTTTTATTTTTTTATTATTATTATTATTTTTATCCTCTAGTACTTCTTTAATCTCCACGTTTAGATATAACTTTTGCGACCCTGTTTTGTTTTTTTTTTTTTTTTTTTTTGTCCTTTGCTTTTTTCCTTTCCTTTTTCTTTTCTTTACTGATTACTGACTAGATCTGTCTCTCTCCTTCACACTCCCTCCTTTTATCCTCCTGACCACCTCTGTCTCCTTCCTCCCTTTTTCCTTCTATGTATAATTCCGTGAACATCTCTGAGCAGTCCAGTTGTGGAATGCATTATAGAAGAAGAAGTTTTTGAGACTACTGTAAAAATAAGACCAATAACTGGAACCAGGAGGCTTAAGTCCATACCCTGATCCCACGAAACACTAATTGACAGGAGCTCATTAAAAGCCTCCATACCTACTCTGAAACCAAGCATCACACAAAGACCAGCAAGTTCCACAACAAGACATACCAAGCAAATTCTCCAGAAAAACAAGAACACAGCCTGAGCTCCAATACACAGGCTACACAAAGCGACCCCAAAAGCATAGACATCTCATAACTCACTACTAGACACTCCACTGCACCCCAGAGAAAAGAAATCCAGCTCCACCCACCAGAACACCGATACAAGCTTCCATAAACAAGAAACCTCGACAAGCCACCGGTACAAACCCACATAGAGTGCAGAAACGCCACAATAAAGAGAACTCCACAGACTACCAGAATACAGTAAAGACACCCCAAACTTAGCAATTTAAACAAGATGAAAAGACAGAAGAATTCCCAGCAGGTAAAGGAACAGGATAAAAGCCCACCAAACCAAACAAAAGAGGAAGAAATAGCGAACCTACCTGATAAAGAATTCCGAATAATGATAGTTAAATTAATCCAAAATCTGGAAAGCAAAATGGAATCATGGATAAATAGTCTGGAGAAAAGCATTGAGAAGATGCAAGAAAGATTTAACAAGGACCTAGAAGAAATAAAAAAGAATCAACATATAATGAATAATGCAATAAATGAGATCCAAAACACTCTGGAGGCAACAAATAGTAGAATAACAGAGGCAGAAGATAGAATTAGCGAATTAGAAGATAGAATGGCAGAATTAAAGGAATCAGAGGAGAAAAAAGAAAAACGAATTAAAAGAAATGAGGACAATCTCAGAGACCTCCAGGACAATATTAAACGTTACAATATTCGAATCATAGGAGTCCCAGAAGAAGAAGACAAAAAGAAAGACCATGAGAAGATACTAGAGGAGATAATAGTTGAAAACTTCCCTAAAATGGGGAAGGAAATAATCACTCAAGTCCAAGAAACCCAGAGAGTCCCAAATAGGATAAACCCAAGACGAAACACCCCAAGACACATATTAATCAAATTAACAAAGATCAAACACAAAGAACAAATATTAAAAGCAGCAAGGGAAAAACAACAAATAACACACAAGGGAATTCCCATAAGGATAACAGCTGATCTTTCAATAGAAACTCTCCAAGCCAGGAGGGAATGGCAAGACATACTTAAAGTGATGAAAGAAAAGAACCTACAGCCCAGATTATTGTACCCAGCAAGGATCTCATTCAAATATGAAGGAGAAATCAAAACCTTTACAGACAAGCAAAAGCTGAGAGAATTCAGCACCACCAAACCAGCTCTCCAACAAATACTAAAGGACATTCTCTAGACAGGAAACACAAAAAGGATATATAAATTCAAACCCAAAACAACAAAGTAAATGGCAACGGGATCATATTTATCATTAATTACCTTAAATGTAAATGGGTTGAATGCCCCAACCAAAAGACAGAGACTGGCTGAATGGATACAAAAATAAGACCCCTCCATATGAATGAAACTAGAACACTTTCTAACACCATACACAAAAATAAACTCAAAATGGATTAAAGAGCTAAATGTAAGACCAGAAACCATAAAACTCCTAGAGGAAAACATAGGCAAAACACTCTCTGACTTACATCACAGCAGGATCCTCTGTGACCCACCTCCCAGAATATTGGAAATAAAATCAAAAATGAACAAATGGGACCTAATCAAACTTAAAAAGCTTTTGCACAACAAAGGAAACTATAAGCAAGGTGAAAAGACAGCCTTCAGAATGGGAGAAAATAATAGCAAATGAAGCAACTGACAAACAACTAATCTCAAAAATATACAAGCAACTTCTACAGCTCAATTCCAGAAAAATAAATGACCCAATCAAAAAATGGGCCAAAGAACTCAATAGACATTTCTCCAAAGAAGACATACAGATGGCTAACAAACACATGAAAAGATGCTCAACATCACTCATTATCAGAGAAATGCAAATCAAAACCACTATGAGATACCATTTCACGCCAATCAGAATGGCTGCTATCCAAAAGTCCACAAGCAATAAATGCTGGAGAGGGTGCGGAGAGAAGGGAACCCTCTTGCACTGTTGGTGGGAATGCAAACTAGTACAGCCACTTTGGAGAACAGTATGGAGATTCCTCAAAAAACTGCAAATTGAACTGCCTTATGATCCAGCAATCCCACTGCTGGGCATATACACTGAGAAAACCAGAATTGAAAGAGACACGTGTACCCCAATGTTCATAGCAGCACTGTTTGCAATAGCCAGAACGTGGAAGCAACCTAGATGTCCATCCACAGATGAATGGATAAGCAAGCTGTGGTACATATACACAATGGAATATTACTCAGCCATTAAAAAGATTACATTTGAATCAGTTCTAAGGAGGTGGATGGAACTGGAGCCTATTATACAGAGTGAAGTAAGCCAGAAACAAAAACACAAATACAGTATACTAACGCATATATATGGAATTTAGAAAGATGGTAAAAAATAACCCTATTTACGAGACAACAAAAGAGACACTGATGTATAGACCAGACTTTTGGACTCTGGGACCAGGAGAGGGTGAGATGATTGGGGAGAATAGCATTGAAATATGTATAATATTATATCTGAAATGTATTAATTGTTCAAACTAAACACTATCATGTTACAATTTGTTCATACTAGATGTTTGTAATGTTTCTGATAATCAATAAAAGAGATTCTTGATTAAAAAAAAAATAAATAAATAAATAAAAATCAAGGTTTGTATTACTAAGGGAGAAAGGGGCAGGGATATCAGAGGACTCTCTTCCAGAATCTTATCCTTTAGCAGAGATGGAGGGCATCCTGAAGCTTCCGCCAAGGCCCTCTAAACTGAGAGGTTTCCTCACAGGCCTTCAGAGAATTGATTGCACAAAAAACAAACTATCCACAGTGGGCCCGTGGATGTAGCTCACCAGGGGACAGGTAGTGTGACCTGGGAAGCAGACACAAGCCAAAGAGCTGTTGATCTTCTGTTAGAGTCCAGTTTCATCCCTTCTTATCAACAGAGAAAACCATCCCAGCCCCACCCAGGGCAAGGTTCCTGCTGCCCAGCTGGGAGCTGACACTAATCAAGAATCCAGACTTCCCATGAGGCAACAACAATGAATGCTTACCTGTGACTCCCAAGAGCTGTAAATGGGGAAGGGCTTTGTTCTCTTGCCACCCCCAGAGATAGAAGACCCCCACCACCCCAGTTCTCCCCTGGCCTACTGTCTGGACCATCCTACCAATGTCCCCTTTTAAAATACACACCTCCACCAACAGGAAGCGCCATTCACAAAGCATATCCAACAGAGTTATGCAAAGCAGGGGCGTCCTGGTCCACATCCCAGTGGGGTGGAAAGGAAGCAGAAGAACTAGGTTGAGGGGGTCTATAAACTTTTTATGGCATACAAGTATTACAGTCATACTCATAATACAGTACTGGGAACCTTGTTGCTTTTTTTAAAAAATTACTTATCTAAGTAAGTGTAGGCTGACACACAGTTTCTTCAATTATGAGGGGGAGGGAGAAAGATATACTGGAATTTAATTCTTTGAAAGCAAAGTCATAAAAACACTAAGAAAGCTAACATGTTAATTTTATATTAAATGTATAAATATATTCAGCTTATACCTATGTAAGGATAGGCACCTCAAAACAAGGCTTGCACATGATGTTCTACACATATATTCTTGTGTATTTATTGAAAAAAAAAATCTGCGTGTAAGTGGACCCATGCAGCTCAAAACTGTGTAATTCAAGGGTTAACTGTACTCAGCAGTAAAAAGGAATGAAGTACTGGGACAAGCAACCATGTGGCTGAATTTCAAAAACATGCTGAGTTAAATGACTGCTCAGAATGGACTCAAAAGAAGGCATTCAGTGTAATTCCCCTGATAAGAAATGCTGAGAGACACAAATCTAATTTTTTTTCCCCTAAAAAAAGGCCAATCAGTGGTTGCTTGGGATGGGGGGATTAACTGCAAAGAGGCACAAAGGAATCTTTTGGAGTCACAAAAATGTTTTGTATCTTGACTGTAGTGGCAGCTGTGCGTGCGTCCCAAGTCGCTTCAGTCATGTCTGACTCTTTGTGACCCTATGGACAGTAGCTCGCCAGGCTCCTCTGTCCAAGGCATTCTCCAGGCAAGAATATTGGAGGGGGCTGCCATGCCCTCTTCCGCGGGATCTTCCCAACTTAGCGATCAAGCCTGTGTTTCTTCTGTCTCCTGCATTGGCAGGCAGGTTCTCTACCACTAGCACCACCCGGGAAGCCCAGTGGTGGTTACATGGATTAAATACATCCAATGTGCACTTGAAAAACAATCCAAGTATAGTTGATTTACAATGTTTTGTTAGTTTCAAGTGTAGAGGAAAATGATTTGAACCTGCACAGATTTTCAAAATCCTGCATGATCTGGTCCAAACATGCTTATTCACAGTTAGCAGCTATCAGTCTCACAGAAACTGTCTATTCAAAAATCTGGCTTCCTTACCGTCATCTTGACTTTCATATCTGTAATTTTCTTTTTTTTTTTTTTTTTTAACTTGACCTGATACGTCTTTCCCTAAAACTTCAAAGTTTGGTACATGGCTTGTCCTCCACAAACCTTCCCTGGCAGTTCCAGTTTATACCGACCTCTTTACAAACTCAATTGTTCCCGCATTCGAATCAGGTATGGAGCTTCTGCCCACCCCTGTGAGACACTGACTTAGTGGCTCTCATAGGGAGCCTGAGGATCTGTATGTTCACAGAGCTGTAGCAATGATTCTGATACATACACAGGAATGCAAAGTACCTCTCTGGCATGTAATATGCCTCCTGCACCAATCAATTAAACATGTGTTCAATATTGCCTCCATTGCCTGGGGGCCCTGGGGATACACAGACATAGCAGCATCCTTATGTTCAGGTAGCACAGAGTGTAGCTGTGGCATTCCCTCAAATAAATGTGATGGGAACTATGAAGGAGGTGCGGGTCCAGTGCTTTGGGAACAGAATGGTAAATGGTTACCAAAGGGACCATGGAGGAAGTTGAGGTGGCCCTTGAAGAAGAGTTGGATTTTGTCGTTTAGTCTCTAAGTCACGTTTGACTCTTTGCAAACCCATGGTCTGTAGCCCGCTGGGCCCCATTGTCCATAGGATTTCCCAGGCAAGAATACTGCAGAGGATTGCCATTTCCTTCTCCAGGGGATCTTTCTGATCCAGAGATCCAACCCATGTTTTCTGCATTGGTAGGTGGATTCTTTACTACTGAGCCACCAGGGAAGCCCAGTTGGATTTTCGGTTCAGTTCAGTTGCTCAGTCGTGTCTGACTCTTTGCGACCCCATGAATCGCAGCATGTCAGGCCTCCCTGTCCATCTCCAACTCCTGGAGTTCACTCAGACTCACGTCCATCGAGTCAGTGATGCCATCCAGCCATCTCATCCTCTGTCATCCTCTTCTCCTCTTGCCCCCAATCCCTCCCAGCATCAGAGTCTTTTCCAATGAGTCAACTCTTCGCATGAGGTGGCCAAAGTACTGGAGTTTCAGCTGCAGCATCATTCCTTCTAAAGAAATCCCAGGGCTGATATCCTTCAGAATGGACTGGTTGGACCTCCTTGCAGTCCAAGGGACTCTCAAGAGTCTTCTCCAACACCACAGTTCAAAAGCATCAATTCTTGGGCACTCAGCCTTCTTCACAGTCCAGCTCTCACACCCATACATGACCACAGGAAAAACCACAGCCTTGATTAGACCGACCTTTGTTGACAAAGTAATGTCTCTGCTTTTGAATATGCTATCTAGGTTGGTCATAACTTTTCTTCCAAGGAGTAAGCGTCTTTTAATTTCATGGCTGCAGTCACCATCTGTAGTGATTTTGCAGCCCAGAAAAATAAAGTCTGACACTGTTTCCCCATCTATTTCCCATGTAGTGATGTGACCGGATGCCATGATCTTCGTTTTCTGAATGTTGAGCTTTAAGCCAACTTTTTCACTCTCCATTTTCACTTTCATCAAGAGGCTTTTTAGTTCCTCTTCACTTTCTGCCATAAGGGTGTTATCATCTGCATACCTGAGGTTATTGATATTTCTCCCGGCCATCTTGATTCCAGCTTGTGCTTCTTCCAGTTCAGCGTTTCTCATGATGTACTCTGCATATAAGTTAAATAAGCAGAAGAAGGCAATGGCACCCCACTCCAGTACTCTTGCCTGGAAAATCCCATGGACGGAGGAGCCTGATAGACTGCAGTCCATGGGGTCGCTAAGAGTTGGACACGACTGAGCGACTTCACTTTCACTTTTTGCTTTCATGCATTGGAGAAGGAAATGGCAACCCACTCCAGTGTTCTTGCCTGGAGAATCTCAGGGACAGGGAAGCCTGGTGGGCTGCCGTCTACGGGGTTGCACAGAGTCAGACACGACTGAAGCTACTTAGCAGCAGCAGCAGCAAGCAGGTTGACAATATACAGCCTTGATGTACTCCTTTTCCTATTTGGAACCAGTCTGTTGTTCCATGTCCAGTTCTAACTGTTGCTTCCTGACCTGTATACAGATTTCTCAAGAGGCAGATCAGGTGGTCTGGTATTCCCATTTCTTTCAGAATTTTCCACAGTTTATTGTGATCCACACAGTCAAAGGCTTTGGCATAGTCAATAAAGCAGAAATAGATGTTTTTCTGGAATTCTCTTGCTTTTTCGATGATACAGCGGATGTTGGCAATTTGATCTTTGTTTCCTCTGCCTTTTCTAAAACCAGCTTGAACATCAGGAAGTTCACGGTTTATGTATTGCTGGATTTTATCCACTCTCAAATAATAGGGCTATTTTAGCTGTAGCCACATACAGAGTATACATCTCCAAATACTCTAGTGGAGACTATATGGAGGAAATGACAGAGTCAGAATGGAAATGCTGGTAGAGATTAGAACATGAAGAACATCAAATACCACGCTAAGAATGTCACTGTTTTCGTCTGGACAACTAAAAATAATTTAAGGAAGAAACATCCAACTTAGTTGTTGTTATTGTTTTCCAGCACATATTCACATGATAGTAATCTCTTTGAGTATGGTTCTATTCTATTCATTTCTATTAAAACTGTGTCAAAACATTAAAAAAAAGTTTTTTGAAAAGGGACCTTCCTGGTCGTCCAGTGGTTAAGACTCTGTGCTTCCAGTTCAGGGGCATGGGTTAGATCTCTGGTTGGGAAGCTAAGATCCCACATGCCTCTCTGCACAGTCAGAAACTAAAAAAAAAAAAAAAAAAAAAAAAAAAAAGAAATAATAAAAAATTTTACAAATTATAAAAAGGTTTATGATAATCGATTTTGTGTAAGAAATACCAAATCAGAGTCTCTCTAAATGTATAAGAATACTACATTCTCATCTAGTTTTTCTTTCAGTAATAATTCACAATACCCAAGCTTCAAGTTATAATCTTCAATGATTCTTAAAACAATATATCTTAACTACATCTAGCTTCAGTTACAATTACTAACAAATCCAAATGCACCAAAAGATGACCACCTGAAACCAATTTTATGTGCATGGTAGCAAACAGGTGAAAATAAGTATCCTGTCTGCTTTTTGTTATTATTTACAATTTTTGCCCACACCCTTCGCCTGCCACACCCTGCAGCATGCAGGACCTTATTTCCGTGCTGCTAAGTCGCTTCAGTCGTGTCCGACTCTGTGTGACCCCATAGACGGCAGCCCACAAGGCTCCCCCATCCCTGGAATTCTCCAGGCAAAAACACTGGAGTGGGTTGCCATTTCCTTCTCCAATGCATGAAAGTGAAAAGTGAAAGTGAAGTCGCTCAGTTGTGTCCAACTCTTATTGACCCCATGGACCGCAGCCCACCAGGCTCCTCTGTCCATGGGATTTTCCAGGCAAGAGTACTGGAGTGGGGTGCCATTGCCTTCTCCAGACCAGGGATCAAAAACCATGCCCCCTGCAGTGGTAGGTGGAGTTTTAACCATTGGACTACCAGGGAAGTCTTTGTCTTTGTGCTTTTTAAGGGAACTCCTAGAAATTTTAAAAATATATATCTATGGCATGCAATATATTTCAGAGCTGCTTCAAACTGCAATGCTACCCACTTCCCAAGGATTGGTACATGGTTCAGTTCAGCTTAAGTCTATAAGTAAAAGAGACTGATTTTAAGTCGTTGAGGGGGCAAGGGGAGTTTGATAAGCCTTAGGAAATACTGAAACAGTAATAGGTAGCATTTAAACAGACCGAACTATGTGCCAAGCACATGTGCTTATCTATTACCTCACTGAATCCGATGAATCCTGTGGTTTCCGTGAAGGAGTGTAACAAATTACTCCAAAACTCATGGCTTTAAAAAAAAAAAAAGTTTTTAAGCACAGCTAGCAAAAACAAGACCAGGAGCTGACTGTGGCTCAGACCATGAACTCCTTATTGCCAAATTCAGACTGAAATTGAAGAAAGTAGGGAAAACCACTAGACCATTCAGGTATGACCTAAATCAAATCCCTTATGATTATACAGTGGAAGTGAGAAATAGATTTAAGGGACCAGATCTGATAGATAGAGTGCCTGATGAACTATGGAATGAGGTTCGTGACATTGTACAGGAGACAGGGATCAAGACCATCCCCATGGAAAAGAAATGCAAAAAAGCAAAAGGGCTGTCTGGGGAGCCCTTACAAATAGCTGTGAAAAGAAGAGAAGTGAAAAGCAAAGGAGAAAAGGAAAGATATAAACATCTGAATGCAGAGTTCCAAAGAATAGCAAGAAGAGATAAGAAAGCCTTCTTCAGCGATCAGTGCAAAGAAATAGAGGAAAACAACAGAATGGGAAAGACTAGGGATCTCTTCAAGAAAATCAGAGATACCAAAGGAATATTTCATGCAAAGATGGGCTCGATAAAGGACAGAAATGGTATGGACCTAACAGAAGCAGAAGATATTAAGAAGAGGTGGCAAGAATACACAGAAGAACCGTACAAAAAAGATCTTCACAACCCAGATAATCATGATGGTGTGATCACTGACCTAGAGCCAGACATCCTGGAATGTGAAGTCAAGTGGGCCTTAGAAAGCATCACTACAACAAAGCTAGTGGAGGTGATGGAATTCCAGTGGAGCTATTCCAAATCCTGAAAGATGATGCTGTGAAAGTGCTACACTCAATATGCCAGCAAATTTGGAAAACTCAGCAGTGGCCACAAGATTGGAAAAGGTCAGTTTTCATCCCAATCCCAAAGAAAGGCAATGCCAAAGAATGCTCAAACTACCGCACAATTGCACTCATCTCACACACTAGTAAGATCAGACCAGATCAGATCAGTCGCTCAGTCGTGTCCGACTCTTTGCGACCCCATGAACCGCAGCACGCCAGGCCTCCCTGTCCACCACCAGCTCCCGGAGGTCACCCAGACTCACACCCATCAAGTCAGTGATGCCATCCAGCCATCTCATCCTCTGTCGTCCCCTTCTCCTCCTGCCCTCAATCCCTCCCAGCATCAGAGTCTTCTCCAATGAGTCAACTCTTCGCATGAGGTGGCCAAAATACTGGAGTTTCAGCTTTAGCATCATTCCTTCTAAAGAAATCCCAGGATTGATCTCCTTCAGAATGGACTGGTTGGATCTTCTTGCAGTCCAAGGGACTCTCAAGAGTCTTCTCCAACACCACAGTTCAAAAGCATCAATTCTTGGGCACTCAGCCTTCTTCACAGTCCAGCTCTCACATCCATACATGACCACAGGAAAGACCATAGCCTTGACTAGGCGAACCTTTGTTGGTAAAGTAATGTCTCTGCTTTTGAATATGCTATCTAGGTTGGTCATAACTTTCCTTCCAAGGAGTAAGCGTCTTTTAATTTCATGGCTGCAGTCACCATCTGCAGTGATTTTGGAGCCCAGAAAAACAAAGTCTGACACTGTTTCCACTGTTTCCCCATCTATTTCCCATGCAGTGATGGGACCAGATGCCATGATCTTTATTTTCTGAACGTTGAGCTTTAAGCCAACCTTTTCACTCTCCACTTTCACTTTCATAAAGTAATACTCAAAATTCTCCAAGCCAGGCTTCAGCAATATGTGAACTGTGAACTTCCTGATGCTCAAGCTGGTTTTAGAAAAGGCAGAGGAACCAGAGATCAAATTGCCAACATCCGCTGGGTCATCAAGAGAGCAAGAGAGTTCTAGAAAAACATCTATTTCTGCTTTATTGACTATGCCAAAACCTTTGACTGTGTGGATCACAATAAACTGTGGAAAATTCTGAAAGAGATGGGAATACCAGACCACCTAATCTGCCTCTTGAGAAATTTGTATGCAGGTCAGGAAGCAACAGTTAGAACTGGTCATGGAACAACAGACTGGTTCCAAATAGGAAAAGGAGTACGTCAAGGCTGTATATTGTCACCATGTTTATTCAACTTATATGCAGAGTACATCATGAGAAATGCTGGACTGGAAGAAACACAAGTTGGAATCAAGATTGCTGGGAGAAATATCAATAACCTCAGATATGCAGATGACACGACTCTTATGGCAGAAAGTGAAGAGGGGCTAAAAAGCCTCTTGATGAAGGTGAAAGTGGAGAGTGAAAAGGTTGGCTTAAAGCTCAACATTCAGAAAACGAAGATCATGGCATCTGGTCCCATCACTGCATGGGAAATAGATGGGGAAACAGTGGAAACAGTGTCAGACTTTGTTTTTCTGGGCTCCAAAATCACTGCAGATGGTGACTGCAGCCATGAAATTAAAAGACACTTACTCCTTGGAAGGAAAGTTATGACCAACCTAGACAGCATATTCAAAAGCAGAGACATTACTTTACCAACAAAGGTTCGCCTAGTCAAGGCTATGGTCTTTCCTGTGGTCATGTATGGATGTGAGAGCTGGACTGTGAAGAAGGCTGAGTGCCCAAGAATTGATGCTTTTGAACTGTGGTGTTGGAGAAGACTCTTGAGAGTCCCTTGGACTGCAAGAAGATCCAACCAGTCCATTCTGAAGGAGATCAATCCTGGAATTTCTTTAGAAGGAATGATGCTAAAGCTGAAACTCCAGTATTTTGGCCACCTCATGCGAAGAGTTGACTCATTGGAGAAGACTCTGATGCTGGGAGGGATTGAGGGCAGGAGGAGAAGGGGACGACAGAGGATGAGATGGCTGGATGGCATCACTGACTTGATGGGTGTGAGTCTGGGTGACCTCCGGGAGCCAGTGGTGGACAGGGAGGCCTGGCGTGCTGCGGTTCATGGGGTCGCAAAGAGTCGGACACGACTGAGCGACTGATCTGATGCTGAAGCTGAAGCTCCAATACTTTGGCCACCTGATGCCAAGAGCCAACTCATTGGAAAAGACCCTGGTGCTGAGAAAGATTGAAGGCAAAACAAGAAGCGGGTGGCAGAGAATGAGATGGTCAGATAGCATCACCGACTCAATGGACATGAATTTAAGCAAACTCCAGGAGTCAGTGAAGGACAGGGAAGCCAGATATGCTGCAGTCCATGGGGTCACAGAGTCGGATATGACTTAATGACTGAACAACAATAATGAGATGGCTTAAACATGAGAAAAAATGTTCTCATACTTCCAGCAGTCCAAGGTCAAGGTGCTAGCAGATCTGGTTTCTCCTAAGGTCTCTCTTTTTGGCTTGCAGATGGGTGACCTCTTACTGTGTCCTCAGATGACGTTTTCCCTGCAGGCATGCCCATCCCTGGTGTCTTTTCTTATGAGATCACTGGGCCTGTTGGGTTAGGGCTTCATGATTATAACCTCATTAAACTTAATTACCCCTTTAAAGAACTGTCTCCAATACAGTCACATGAGGGTTTAGGGCTTCAGCATATGGATTTTGGAGGACACAATTGAGTTGCTGATAGCTCCCAAATCTGGACTTGTTGTTTTAATAATAACCTGTTGCCCCTGATAATAATATCTACATTGATACTCCCTTTTCCTGAAAAATGCCAAGATCAGTTTTCATTGTTGTTTCTCTCTTCTTCTACCCTCACAGAGCTAAGACGAACACTCATGACTCTGCTAGATGCTTTATTTAAACAGTGTTATGTCACTTAAATTAATGTTTACCTCCTATTGCTATGAGCTGTGACTTAAAAGAGGAAGGTGAGAAAATTGCTTTCACTTAGGAGACAATATTGCCCTTGTGTTGGGAAGGTGTATGTTGGGAAGGTAGATGGTCTGGTGCTATGACATTCTTGTGTATATGATTTGACTTAAGAGTGGATTGACTTTTTAAATTAATTAATTAATTTATTTTTGGCTGTGCTGGGTCTTCATTGCTGCATATAGGCTCTCTCTAGTTGCAGCAAGAAGGATCTCCTCTCTAGTTGCAATGCACGGGCTTTCACTGCGGTGATATCTCCTGTTGCAGAGCATGGGCTCTGGAGCACAAGCTCAACAGTTGTGAGGCAAACCGTTAGTTATATTGGATCTTCCCAGACCAAGGACTGAACCCATATCCCCTGAATTGGCAGGCAGGGTCTTAACCACAAGACCACCAAGGAAGCCCTGGATAATTTAAATTGGCTGAAAGGAACAGACCCACACCTACAGATATTACAGGTTTAGTTCCAGGCCATTGCAATAAAGTGAATATCACAATAAAGCAAGCCACAGGAATCTCTCGGTTTCCCAGTTCAGATAAAACTTACGTTTACACTATATTGGAGTCATCAAGTGTGCAACAGCATTATGTCTAAAAAAATGCACATATCTTAATTTAAAAATACTTTATTGCTAAAAAATGCTAACCATCATCTGAGCTTTCAGCCAGTTGCAACAACACCACCAAAGATCACCGATCAAGGCCACTATAACAAATATAGTAATAATGAGAAAGTTTGAGAAATTGTGAGAATTACCAAAATCTGACACAGAGACAAGAAGTGAATAAATGCAGTTGGGAAAATGGCACCAATCGCCTTGTTCAACACATGGTTGCCACAAACCTTCAGTTTGTATAAAACATAATCTCTGTGAAGCACAATGAAACCAGTAGGTCTGTAGTGGCCCCAGAACCACATCATACTTGCTGAATTCACAGAGAGCCTCTCAAAACACACAAAGCCAGTCACTGGTGGTGCCTTAGAATAAACACCAGTCTGTCCACGACTGGCTTTACAAAAATCCATAGCAGAAGCATCATGAGCAAAGCTTCCATTTCACTTTCATTTTCCAAATCTCATGCAAGTACGTCATATTGGCTTCAAGGGAAGTAAGGAAATAAAGCTTCCCACCCTCTGTGGTACTGGAAGTTATTCTAAAAGGGGAAAGTCTCAGACGGTGAGCAAAGAAATGCAACAATCTAAAATCCCTGGGACATTTTCTCTTCAGCTTCCTACATCCAGGGGGAACTCCACTGCTGATCTGTCCCCTGCGTAAGTAAGGCCTGCTTTGCAGAAGAAAGTCCAAATAATCTCTGGTTTCTTTACACCCATTTTTCTACCAGCAACTGGGTGGAGATTGAAGATCTCAGTGAATATCACCCTTTGCCCTGATCTGCAGGTAGTAACAATTGAGAGAGAAAAAGAGATGCAGGGGTGTGTAAGAGAGAAGATGATGGTTTTATTACCTGAACTATAATCAGTAGCCGGGAACATGGCCAAGTCCTGTGGCCCAATGGGTTTACCATCACCTTCCCCTCCTTTCTGCTGCCCCCAAACTGAACAGCTTAAAATTTGGCTGCATGTGAGATATTCAAAATAATGATAGCTTGCATTACACAGAAATGTTATTTCTCTCTCCTGCCACAATCCAAGTTGGTGTGCAGCTCTGCTCTGTGAAGGTGCCAAGGGTTCTCTGATACTGTGATACTTGTCTCCTTGGCCCAGGATGCCAGCTCACGATGTCCCCACTCTAGCCTGAAGAAAGGGAAAATGAGAAAGGGAGGCCCTCTTCCTTTAAGTTCAGTTCAGTCGCTCAGTCATGTCCAACTCTTTGCATCCCCATGAACCGCAGCATGCCAGGCCTCCCTGTCCATCACCATCTCCTGGAGTCCACCCAAACCCATGTCCATTGAGTCGATGATGCCATCCAGCCATCTCATCCTCTCTCATCCCCTTCTCCTCCTGCCCTCAATCTTTCCCAGCATCAGGGTCTTTTCAAATGAGTCAGCTCTCTGCATCAAGTGGCCAAAGTATTGGAGTTTCAGCTTCAACATCAGTCCTACCAATGAACACGCAGGACTGATCTCCTTTAGGATGGACCAGTTGGATCTCCTTGCAGTCCAAGGGACTCTCAAGAGTCTTCTCCAACACCACAGTTCAAAAGCATCAATTCTTCAGCGCTCAGCTTTCTTTATAGTCCAACTCTCACATCCATACATGACCATGACCTAAAAACTCCACCTCTGCTCACGTCTCATGGACCAGAATCTGGTCACATGACCGCATGCTGTAAGAGAAGCTGGGAAATGTAGTCCTTATTCCAAACATTTAAGGGCCCCGCTAAAGTTTCTTTAACTATGAAAGAGGAGGCTAATAGATCAGGGATGGGGGCACCACTAGTTTCTTTTCCTTATAAACTTACCTCCCACAGGCTCTATAGTCACATGACAGGAGGCAACAGACCAAAATGTGCAGATCCAAAACAAGAGGAACATGAAATAGGACAAAAACCAGAGCCACATGAACCTTACTCCAATCCCACCTTTCTAACTGGTGTGCTGTTGGCCTTTTCCTTTTTTTAAATATTTATGTATTTATTTATTGGTCGCACAGCATGTGGGATCTTAGTTCCCCAACCAAGGATTAAACCCTTGCCTCCTGCATTGGAAGCACCAAGTCTTAACTACTGGACCAGCAGGGAAGTCCCACTATTGGCTTTTCAGGTGAGACAAATCGCTGGTATACAGTCCCATCTATTATTGCTGGATCTTTACAGCAATAAAGGTCAGTGCTATTCCATCCTCAGGCATGTGGCAACCAAAATGTAGGGAGATATTTCCAAAACCCATTGAAGGGGCTGTGGCTGCCTCTGATGAATGGCAGGACCTCCTGCCATGGAAATGTGAAACATGTGGGATAAGGTTTGCCCCATCCACACTTAGCCCCTGGCGGGACAGGGAGTTCTTTTGGCCTTCAAGTTGCATTTCACAATTCTGTCCAGAACTGCACCACAGTTCTGCTATTTGTCCTGTTATTAACAAAATGATGCTTTGGACTTCTCTGCTGGCTCAGTGGTTAGGAATCTGCCTGCCAATGCAGGGCACACAAGTTCAATCCCTGGACAAGGAAAAGCCCACATGCCAGGGAGCAATTAAGCTGGTGTGCCACAACTATTGAAGCCCATGCACATTACAGCCTGTGCCCTGCCAAAAGAGAAACCACTGCAATGAGAAGCCCACTCACTATAACTAGAGAAAGTTCATGTGCAGCAACAAATACCCAGTGCAACCAAAAATAGTTTTTTTTTTTAAATGATGCTTTACTGCTCCCCTCTGATGCACCATCACACACACACACACACACACACACACACACACACACGAAGAAATAAATGATGCTGCAAGTATTTAAGGAGCCAAGGACACAGGATCTGACTTGTGTCTCAGGGAATGCATTGTCTGAGGACAGGAGGAAGGAAGTGAGGCTGGTTTGGGGTGACTGTGACTTACATGTGTGTGACCTTGAGCAATTTATTTAGCCTCAACCATGTATCTCTGTTTCCTCATATGAAAACAATAATATCTACCACTTAGGGATGTTAGAAGGCCCAAATGACATTTTTTAAAAAATTTATTGGAGTATAGTTGATTTACCATGTTGTGTTTGTTTCCCAAGTGACATTAAAAGATTGTTGTATATAATATTTAAGATCACAGACTGTGGAAACTGGCACCTAGGTCTGCCCAGCCATCCACCAGCTGTGTAAACTTAGATAAGTCACTTACCCGCTCCGTGACTTCATTTCCTCCTCTGTAATAGGGGAATGGCAGCACTTGCCTCAGAGGGGTGTTGAAAGGATAAATGAGCTAACAAATGATAATGAGCTAACAGATAAATGAGCTAACAGATAATAAATGAGCTAAAGTGTTGACAGCAGTGCCCCATTCAGAGCTGAGTTCTCTGTAAATGTTAACAATTGCGATGTCAGGATTATGTCCTCCAAGTAGGTCTCGTGTTTGTTTGTTTGCTTCCATTAAACTCTAGACTGTATTCTAATTTCACCAGTTTTTCCATTAAAGTTCTTCTGTTTCAGGATGCAATCCGGATTACCATATCACATGTTGTTTCCATGTCTCCTGGGTTTCCTTTGTGGCAGGTTCTTCGTCTTACCTTGCTTTTCATGGTTGTCAAAGTTTTAAGGAATACTGGTCAGATATTTTGTAGAACGTCTCTCAGTTTGGGTTGGTCTGAGTTTTTCTCAGACTGGGGTTATAGGTTTGGAGGGAGGGGAGAAATACCATAGAGATGAAGTCCCCTTCTTATCACATCATATAAGGAGCTACATAATATTCACATGACATCACTACCAATGGTAGACTAAGCTATCTGACTCTAATGAAAGAGAAGTAACTTATTAGATTTTACATCTCCCATTAGCATTCTTTCTTCCTATTTGAGTATTCAGTCCCTTCCCCAAGTTAACTACAGACTTGTTGATGGTTTGTTATGATTTCTACATATGTAATTTTGCTATTTATTGGAATATAAGCAAGGGTTTATTCTAGACTGTAAAGACAAGCTATGTACATGATTGCTCCTGGCTCTCTTCTGGTTAAAAAAAAATTTTTTTTAAATTGTGGTTTCAAAAAACACATAATACAAAATTTTAAGGTACAGTTAACTTTATTTTTGAGGTACAGTTCAGAAATGTTAAGTATCTTCTCATCATGAAGCAACAGACTGGGGCTCGTATTCTTTTGGTGACACACCAAAAAATTTACACCAGTTATGTGGGAAAATAAGTTTTATATTCATCATTATGTTTTAATTTTCATCTGCATTAATATAAGTTGCATATTAGTATATAATTTTGTGAATTTTAGTACTTAAAAACTGAGTTGAGCTTATTTTAGTTGAGTTGTTTTAAGGAAAACTATTAAGTAAATAAATTAAAATTTATGTGGGTGTGCATATGGAAGGTATTATGATGTGGTAAGAGAATGTGGTAAGTTGTGAAATTCTGACCTGCTAAATCTTCCTCCTCCCCCAGGGTCAGTTTAACCATCTCCTTCACAGGGCACTTCCCCTACCATCCTCAGTCTCTGCTAGATCCCAAATCAGATGGTCTCAAAACTCTATTTTTCACTTTTTCTCTCAATCAAATTTCTTTTGGAGACAAGTAACTGAATCCCAAATCAAACTGGTCTGGGAAGATCAATGGAAATATATAGACTCACGCAATACAAAATGTGAAGTCAACATTAGTACCAACTTCAGGCACAGCTAGACCTAGGTGTTTAAATGATATCCCCTGAGATTTCTGTTCATTCTGGCTATGCTTTCCTGTGTGTTGGCCTCTGTCCTTTACAGACTCTCTACTCAAGGTAGAAAGAGGGCCCCCGAGCAGCTCCACAGTTAGATCCCTTCTGCTTAGCAAGCCCAGGAGAAAGCAGTGCTCTATTTCCCAGAATTCCAGTAAAAGTCCTCATTTTGCTCCTCCTTGGCCTGCTTTGGGTATGTGCCCAAGTCTCAAGAAATTACTGAGGCTTGGGGCTAAAAAGCTCTGATCAGTTAAGCTCGGGTCACAACTCCAGCCCTCACTCAGTCACTGTGGTTGAAGAGTGTAAAGTGCTCTGATAGGTGAGGCCTGGGCTCCTTGGCTCCCTGGAACCAAGAGGAAGTTAGTTTCTCAAAAGAAGCTCCACTTGTTATCACCTGGATAAAAGAACATGAACACTGGCGGATCAGAAACCACAGAGTTCTCATCCGTAGATGGTTATTAACCATACTGCAAATATTTGTTTATTACCCATTCCTGATCCCCTGGCCTGGCTAGTTGCCCTAGCAGAGGCCTTCAGAAAAATCATAAAAAAGGCAGTGTGGCTAGTACCAGTAAAGACATAACCCTGTCACTGGATGATGACTACTTTTAGAGATTCAAGGGGGAGACTTTGTCCCAGGGTGGGGTAGAACCTAGACATCTCTGGGAGAGAAAAATAGGAACTTCTGAGTCAGACATGAGTTCAAATTCCAACACTCCCCATTATTTCATTATTTCCAACACTCATTCTCTCATGCATTCACTAAAGGAAATTTATTAAGCATCCATGGTGTGCCAGGTATTAGTACTGCTCTAGACCCTGGGACATAGTCATGAGCCAAACATGACTGAAGGGCTTCTCCTGGATCTGACATTCTAGCCAGGGAGGTAGGTGTGGGGGATAAGAGACAAATAATAAACAAAAAAAGAAATGATTTCAGAGTGTATAATAATAGATATTATACAGAAAATAAAGCAGTGTATCTTGCTGGCAAAAAGCAGGAGAGGGCTGCTGTAAGTCAGTAGGTGTTTAGGGAAGACCTTTGTGGGGCATTACTATTTGAATTGATATTTGACTTGAGATTATAATAGTGAGATGATGATTGTTCTCGTCTCAGCCAGTCATGAGATGATTCGTGAAAGCCTCCAAGAAGGAGCAGCAGTGCTAAGGTCCTGAGGTGGCTCACTCCAAGAACTGACAAAAGCCATTATGAATAGCTGTGTAGCATTGCATGAATTTCTTAGCCTCTGTGAACCTTGGAAAATGAAGATGTTCGTACCAACCCCTCAAGGTACTATGAGGAGCCAACCAGATCACAATTGTAAATGGCAATAACTGGCACCCAATGGGTGTTCAGTAAATCCAAGCTAGTATTTGGGCAGTATTATTATTAACTTGAGAAGGAAAGACTAGGCCTGAAGGGCCAAAAGGATGAGAGAAAGAAGCTTCGGTGGCTTCTCCTTCTAGAATCCAAAATTTAGGATACATAATATGAGCAAAGCCATGAGAAAGGGCTCCTGATCATGACTTGAGAACATCCAAGATACCAATAATGATAATTATAATTAGCATTATTGTAATAGCCACGGCCATTTTTTGAGTATCTAGGACATGCCAGACACTCTGTTGAGCACCTGATTTATGTATGAATGGGCCCCTCTGACCCTGGGGAAGGCACTATCAACACCCTCATTTTACAGAGGCTCAGAGTTAATAGTCTGAAGGTCTAGAGCAAACTCAGGAGGCCAGTATGAGGCCTAGCTCCCCGCCTACCTGATGACCTTTGGCCCGTCGTCGCCTCTGATGTGGGGTTCCAGGGACAGTTCTGTCCTAGTTCTCTATCTTCATCGTTCTCCCGGCCCAGAGGGGCTGGGAGCGGGAGCCAGAGAGAGAGGCGAGCTCAACTCCAGAGCCTCTTCTCCAAAGACCCTTCCCCAGCCTGCTCGCCACCCACCACTGCCACGAATCCAGTGCTAGAGAAGAGACTTCCAGCTCATCCCTGGGGACCAAGGCTGGGCACCGTGTGGGTGTGGCCAGGGAATGGGCGGGGCCTTGCGGGGGCGGGGCCAAGGTTGTGTACTTGACAGTGTGGACCTAGGAGACCCCACTCCAGAAAGGCGGCCTCTCCTGCGCAGCTGCCTCCGCCGCAGGACAGAACGCGGCATGAGGTGGCCTCTGGGCACCAGCTCCAGCCACAGCCCGGCCTGGACAAGGCTGTTTCTAACAGGTGCGTGAGAAACAAGGGCTGCACTCACGGGTTGGGGACAAAGAGGAGACATCCCTGGGGAGGAAGAGAGTCTTTATCCAAATCAGAGACGTCCCGACTCTGCGTTCTGACTCTGGTCATGTTACAGCCCATGGAGCATGGGCAACTGACGCACAAGAGCTCTTAAAATCCCCAAGAGGCCCCTGTGATTGACCCCTTTTACAAAGGAGTAAAGTGAGGCTTGGATAGGGGTGGGGTCACTTGCTCAAGAGCAGGCGGCTGCCAAAGGCAAAATAAGAATTCAGTACCCTCATGCCAGCCCTTTTCCACCAGAGCACCCTGTCTGACCCTAGCTATCCATATCTAATAATAATTTTTCAATAACAATGAAAATAGTATAACAATCATAATAAAAAGAAGCCATTGTGACTACTTCTCCATGTCAGCCTCTTCTAAGTGCTTTCATGTAGTAACATTTAATTCTTAACCCCAGGAGGCTAGAGCCACATGAGCCCCATTTCATAGTGTGGGAAACTGAGACACAGAGAGGTTATGGGTCCTCCCCAGGCCACACAGCTTGAAAGTAACAGAAGGAGGATTTGGCCCCAGATGGTCTGGCCACCAAGAACACACTTTCCAGAAACCACCCACATTTACCTCTTGGAGAGTAAATGAATTACTTCTTTTTCCAGGCCTTAAAAAGTCCAGTTATGTGTAATTTCAAAACTTCAGCCACAGTTGAGAACTTCACTTCTACCCCAGCTTGGACCTGGGTCAGGCTGCAGTGAGGATGTAGTGGGATGTGGTGGGCCTTGTTCCTATGTCTCTCTGTGTCCTTTCTCCCCACCCAGAGGTGAGGTCTGTGCCCACCCCCCTCCACCCCCCAAGGCCATAGGCAGAGGAGAGGAAGGCAAGGAGGGTGCAGAAAGGTTTCAACTTGACTGCTGTAGTGGTAAGGTGGGGACATGGCCTTCTGTGTGGCTGAGGCATGATGGTGAGATCTTCCTGGGTGGGGAATCTACCCGGCAAGTCGTCTCCTATGGGGCTTTTTGCCAGGACAGGCTCCAGAGATGCCCCCATTCGGAGCTCTGACTGGATCCTTCAGCAGCATTGGCTGCTGGGAAACTTGTGAACATCTCTGTTGTCCCACCAAACGCAGGAGGTATGGACCACATCCATCCTGCCCATTTCGCCTCCATCTGTCACCTGAAGACTTACAGGTCTAAGTTCCCACAAGCTCCACAGCACACATCTCCAGCGCTCCAAGAGGTTCCCTTGGAGCCCCCCTCACGTAGCAGGAGGTGGAGGAAAGTCCCAGCCCCAGCGGGGACCTTCAGTCTCCCCAGAAAACCTCACTCTGAGCCATCTCCTCTTCTCTGTGAGCTCTCAGCCTTCTCTCTTGGCAGGGTAAAGTGGCTGGTGCTGGCAGAACTGGTGATGGGTAACCCCTGTTAGCTGGGCTTCCCTGGTGGCTCAGATGGTAAAGAATCTGCCTGCAATGCAGGGGGACCCAGGTTCAGTCCCTGGATTGGGAAGATCTCCTGGAGAAGGGAATGGCAACCCACTCCAGTATTCTTGCTTGGAGAATTCCATGGACAGGGGAGTCTAGCGAACTACACTCCTTGGGGTCTCAAAGAGTCAGACATGACTGAATGACTAATTCAACAAAAACCCCTGTTAGCTAGACCTCCGTTGGGAATGGGGAGTTCTTGGTGTCTGTTCTTTTGTTCTCAGCCTCTGAAAGCTTTGGGGAGATTCTGCGACAGTGGAAGTCAAGTGTAACATTCTGGTGTATTTATATATAGTGATTCGGGGAACTGTTCTGGGATCAAACAGGAAAAAACTGAATAGTGACTTTTTCACATTTGATTGAATGAAATAAAATAGCCATGCTCCAGGCAAGTAGGACTTCTGGAATTATCTCTATGGTTCTAGCTCTGAAATTCCATATGTATACACATATGGAATTATATATATATTATATATATAGGTTTTATATGTATTGTGTGTGTGTGTGTATATATATATATATAAATTGAGTGTACATGCTAAGTTTCTTCAGTTGTGTCCAGCTGTCTGCGGCCCCATGAACTGTAGCCCACCAGGCTCCTCTGTCCATGGGATTTTCCAGGCAAGAATACTGGAGTGGGTTGCCATACCCTCCTTCAAGGGATCTTCCCAACCCAGTGATTGAACCCTTGTTTCCTGCATTGGCAGGCAGATTCTTTACCACTGTGCCACCCGGGAAGCCCCTTTTTATTTATTATGATCACCGTTGTCACATCAGCTCTCCATGGCACACATTCTCACCAGCACGGGGTTAGCGGCTGGGGCAGCATCTTGCCTTTGGTCCCATTGCTCCCTCGCTCTCTCTTCTCCCTCCCACCCTCCTACAAGGCACCCTGCTCGCATTCAGTACCTGCTCTGCCTCCTTGGAGCTGCTCTCCTCTGTGTCTCTGGACCCTTTGACTGAAGGAGCCGATGCCCACCTGCCAGTCCCTAGAAGCCTGGATAGGGTTCTCGCCACCTCTTGGTTCCGAGGGCATGAAGTCCGGCCAGAAAGCATGATCTTCTCTCCCAAGGGCCTCCCAGGGCCTGGCCACACTGGCCGGGAGACGCTGGACACCCAGGGCAGCCTGATCATCAGAAATGTGACGACTCTAGATGCGGGCAGCTACACGGTGGTACTGGAAACCAGCAGGGGACGCAGGAGGGCGACGGAGCAGATACCGATCAAGGGTAAGATAACCCCACCACCACCTGCCTCCCTCCACGGCAGGGCGGGAGGGATGGAGTTCTCAGTCCGCAGGGCCCCAGGGGACCCATTTTGAACCCGTCATCCGTTCCAAACATCCCATAACTTAAAAGAGCAATCAATTTTATTTTTAGCTCTTGATTCTCCTGAACAGTTCTGGTTTCCGCTAATTTTAGCTAGGCTCACTCCGCTGTCTGCAGTGAGCCGGTTTGGAAGTATTGCCTGGGCACTGGTGCAGAATGGCCTCCTCCCTGTCTGGCAGTGGCCTGGCTGGCAGTTGGGGCGATGGGGTAATTGGGCCACGAGCCTTCCCATCCTCCAGCCCGGTAGCCTGAGCTCATTCGCTTATCAAAGGAGCAGAAGCTGCAAGGCTCTGGAGGCCCAGGCTCAGAACCGGCCTGGCAGTACTTCCACCATGTTTTATTGGCCAAAGTGAGTCACATGACTGGTTTTGCTCCAATGGGAGGGAAATAGGCTGAGGTCCATCAGTCTGGGCTTCCCAGGGCGCTCCGTGGTAAAGAACCCGCCTGCCAATGCAGGAGGCATAAGAGACCAGGTTCAATCCCTCGGTCGGGAAGATCCACTGGAGGAGGAAATGGCAACCCACTGCAGTATTTGTGCCTGGGAAATCCCATGGACAGTGGAGCCTGGCAGGCTGCAGTCCATGGGGTCACAACAGTCAGATTTGATTTTGCAACTAAACCACCACCATCAGTCTACATATCTGTGATTGGAAGACCAGTTCTTCTAGAACTGCCTAGAGTGTGTGCAGATTCTGAAACCCAAGCACCTGCGTCCTTGCTCCTTCACTTCCTAGCTGCGTCTCTTTGCAAAGCGACTTGTGCGCTGTGTGCTTCCACATCCTCCTCTGTAAAACAGAATCATGGTAGACCCGCCCTTGTAGGAGTGCTATGAGGAACAAACAAATTAATCCACGCCAAATACCTACAACAGTGCCTGGCACCTGTTGCCAAAATCTTGGTTCTCTGTGGGAGATGCGGGTAAAAATACAGAGACAGGGTTTTGGAGGAAAGAGAAAAAGTCACTTTATTTCTTTGCCAGGCAAAGTGGGAACACAGTTTTTTACTTTTACTCTATTATAAGAACTGTGTCCCTGCTGGAGGAGTTTTATAATCGGTATAATGGGGCTCATGGTCTGGGATACGTGATAAGGATCAAAGTAAGAAAGGTCTTGTGTTCTTCTTCCTTTTGTAGAGTTTCAAAATAGCCCTAGTTGACATCAGGCGACTCTGTGACTTTGTCTGTCTGTGTCCCAGGGTTATTGGCCCATTATCTTCTTTCTGAAAGGAAGAATGCTATAGGAGATTGTTACAAGAAGTGTGGGGGAAGGTGAACCCCAGGTGCAGGGTGTAACTCACATAGAGTCTGAGAGTGGTTAAGGAATTAGCTTTGTGAAAGGCAGGCGTGCACAGTGAATCAGTGGCAGTTAAAGTGAAACTAGGATTGCTTAACTCTTTCAGGGCAGTTTATGCTATTTCCCCAGGCTCCTTCATTGGTTCATTGGTTCCTTCAGATCAGATCAGATCAGTCGCTCAGTCGTGTCCGACTCTTTGCGACCCCATGAACTGCAGCACGCCAGGCCTCCCTGTCCATCACCAACTCCCGGAGGTCACTCAGACTCACATCCATCGAGTCAGTGATGCCATCCAGCCATCTCATCCTCTGTCGTCCCCTTCTCCTCCTGCCCCCAATCCCTCCCAGCATCAGAGTCTTCTCCAATGAGTCAACTCTTCGCATGAGGTGACCAAAATACTGGAGTTTCAGCTTGAGCATCATTCCTTCCAAAGAAATCCCAGGGCTGATCTCCTTCAGAATGGACTGGTTGGATCTCCTTGCAGTCCAAGGGACTCTCAAGAGTCTTCTCCAACACCACAGTTCAAAAGCATCAATTCTTTGGCGCTCAGCCTTCTTCACAGTCCAGCTCTCACATCCATACATGACCACAGGAAAGACCATAGCCTTGACTAAATTGGTTCTTTATTTTCCTTCTTTATCAGAAAAGTCTCATTTCTATCTTTGCTGCAACACACAGAGTAAGCGAATGTTCGCCATGAGTATTTCAGGGGACTTGACCGCTTTGAGCCCTTGTTTTCCCATTAAAAGGATGATAACAATGAAATCTACCTTGTAGGGTTGTTGTGAGGATTAAACGAGTAAATCCAGTGGCTTTCCAGTTTTTTAAATCATGACTCTGTATGTTCATATATCTACACATCACAAGTCACTTGTCTTTATAAGTGTCATAAAATAACAATTATTGCTAAGTGTAATGCATCCTGATACTTTCTTTTACATCTCGTTTCACATTTTAAATGCTGATTATTCACTCAATGTGCTCAGTCATGTCTGACTCCTTGGGACCCCATTGACTGCAGCCCTAAATGCTGATTACAACCTACTAAAACAACCTACTAAATGACTTCACCCAAGCATGGGTCTTACTCGTAACATATGCTATGCTATGCTAAGTCACTTCAGTCGTGTCCGACTCTGTGTGACCCCAATAGATGGCAGCCCACCAGGCTTCCCTGTCCCTGGGATTCTCCAGGCAAGAACACTGGAGTGGGTTGCCATTTCCTTCTCCAATGCATGAAAGTGAAAAGAGAAAGTGAAGTCGCTCAGTCATGTCCGACTCTTAGCGACCCCATGGACTGCAGCCTACCAGGCTCCTCCATCCGTGGGATTTTCCAGGCAAGAGTACCGGAGTGGGGTGCCATTGCCTTCTGCGACTCGTAACATAACAAGCCAGTAATATAACAAGCTGTAGTTAACATGTGTTTAGAATGGTGCTTGGCTCACAGTAAGAGTCAATCTAGATGGCTGTTACATCAATTCTTTTTTTAAAAAAATAATTTTAATTCTTTTTGGCTGCGCTGGGTCTTCATTGCTTTGTGGGTTTTTCTCTAGTTGCATTGAGTGGGGACTACTCTCTGGCTGTGGTGCGCAGGCTTCTCCTGCGGTGGCTTCTGTTCTTGCCAAGCACAGGCTCTAGGTGCATGGGCTTCAGTAGTTGTGGCTCATGGGCTCTAGAGCACAGGCTCAGTAGTTGTAGCACAGGGGCTTAGTTGCTCTGTGGCATGTGGGATCTTGTCAGACTAGGAATTGAACCTGTGTCTTCTGCATTGGCAGGCAGATTCCTTACCACTGAGCCCCGACATTGATTCTTGTTTCCACACCTGTGGGTTCTTTCTCCTCCTGCAAGCCTTAGCTCAGGCACCACCTCCCCCAGGAAGACTTCTCCGAGCTCTTTGGCTGGATTGAACTTTTTTCACTTTTCATATTGCACCGAATGGTAATCAGCTCCATATAGAGGTCCCCAGCACTCACCATGACATCAGATCCAAATCCCAGCTGCGCCTCTCTCTCTCTGACCATGAGCCCTGGCCGTAAGACCCCCAGACCTCAGAGTCTTTCACCTGAAAAAAAAATAAAGAACTATGGTGAGGAGGTGGGGAGGGGAGCTTCCCTGGTGGCTCAGCGGTAAAGAATCTGCTTGCCAATGCAGGAAATGTGAGTTCCATCCCTGGGTCAGGAAGATTCCCTGGAGAAGGAAATGGCAACCGACTCCAGTATTCTTGCCTAGGAAATCCCCTGGACAGAGGAGCCTGGTGAGCTATAGTCCACAGGGTCACAAAGAGTCGGACACGACTTAGTGGCTCAATAATAACAACAAATGATGAGGATGATGTATGCTGTCTGTAAGGAGCCCTCCCAGTAGCCAGTGGCCCAGGCCCCAAGCCTTGGAGGACCCCTTGACCACCACCACCCTCATCTACATCCAATCTATCAGCAAATCCTGTGGACTCTACCTGCAAAATAATCCAGAATCCAGCCACTCCTCCAGAAGCTCCTTGGCCTTTACCCTGGTCCAGCTGAGGGCAGGGGACCTGGGGTATTTATGTACCAGTCCACATTGGTCACTGTGGAAGGCTGTGTGCCCACTCTCCAGTGCTTTGGCTGCTGCCTCCATGAGCAGAGCAAGCTCTGGCAGCCAGTGAACGCCCTGAAGCCACAGATGCAGTGTTGGCAGTCATATGTGCTGAGGACAGCTCAGCTCCATCCAGTGTCTGGATCAACAGTGGGCACAGACCAGGCCCTCCAAACATGTTGATGAATGAATGAATGAGTGAATGAATGAACGAATGCCTCTGTGGTGAACAGAGGAAGTGCTCGGCCTCTCTGAGTGGTCTCCACCCATGTGACCTTGCCCCCTTGTTTGCACAGCCACCTATGATGGGGTGCAGCTGGTGACATTCCCAGGAAATAGACAAGGTATCCTCTGGAGTGAACTCAACTACTCTGTGATCCTGCAGTGGGCGGCTTTAATCACACCTGAACCTGTGCTACGATGGACCTTCAATGGGAGACCTCGTGGAACTGGGGAAAGGCTGATTATCCACAGGTTGTCCATGAAGGATCTGGGCACCTACTTATGCTTGGCCGAGAATAGTGAGAGGGTGTACCTCTCCCAGCCTGTGACTATCATGCTGCCACGTGAGTCTCCCACCCTGACCCCAAACCCCTGGTCAGTGGCCAGCTTTCCTGATTCCACTGAGCCACCTTCTGTGAGCAGTTCCCTCTGAGACCCTTCATAGTCAAGGCGACATCCCATTCTTTCATCCTCCTGGCAGAGTGGGGATCATTAGCCCATTTTACAGATGAGAAGCTGTGGCCCGAAGACATGAATGCTAATGAAAGCTCAGAGCAGGATCTGGAGCCGGCTGTCTAGGTCCTCCTGGCTCCAGTCACTTTCTACTGTGTGTGTTTGAGAAGTGTCTTTGCCTCTCTGAATCTCAGCACATGCCACAGGAAAAATGAAGGTGGTAATGTTACGAGCGGTTACAAGCACGGGCTTTGGAATTTGAATTCTGGCTCCACTACTTGCTGGCTGTGTGACTCTGGGCCAGTGCCTTGACTTCTCTGTGCTTCCGTTTCCTCAGTATTCTGAGGAATATAAACTGGGAAAATAATAGTGCCCACCCCCAAAATACAGCTGTGAGCATTCAGTGAGATATGCAGGTGAACAGCTTAACATACGAGTGCCTAGCACTATGGAGCACTAGCGAGTGCTCAATAAACATGAACTAGTGTCATTGCTATGATTAGTATTAGCCCTATTATTAATTTTGTGCCGGTTACCAGAGGCAAGAGTGTGTACAGAGGCTCAGACGGCAATCACAAGATGAGCCAGTTACTGGGATTAAAAAAAACTGGTTTGGGAGCCAGTCAAAGTGGAGTTCAGTTCCTGCCCCTGTGCCTTCTTGGCTGGGTGACTTAGGACAAGTTGTGTCTCTTCTCTGAAGCTCCAGTTTCCTCCTGTGTATAACCAATGTGATGGTGTAGACCTCTACAAAATTGCTGTTAAGGAACTGAAATGGTAAACTCTGGAAGCTAGTTAGCTGGTGCTTTAAATAGCAGCAGTTGCCATGCATGTGATTTTTAGTATTTCTATTCATAGAGTGGTGCGGAGGAGCTGCCTAGAGAAGAAGGGGAGGCATGTAGGCAGCAGGAATCACTTGAGCCAAGGTCCAGAGCAACGGAGAGATGGAGAGGGTGGAGAGCCTGGCTTGGCTACATTCCTAGACCTGCTTCCTTTCCCCAGCCATGGTCCAGTGGGAGATTTCAGGATTTGATTTTAGGTAATTTATTGGGAGAAAAAATATAAATCTTGGAGCACCTGGTGACCCTGATACATTCCCTGAGAATGATAGTACTTCTAAGACCCCCTTCCCTTGTTCATCAACTGTTCAGGAAATGTTTATTGAGCACCTATTATGTGACTGGCCTATGCTGGGCAGTGCTGAGGACAACTGGTAACAGAGACAGTCCTGGTCCTGCCATCACAGGACTTCCAGTGCAGTAGGGGACAGGCCTGTCCACAAACAGTAATGACCAGAGTGGGCAGGGCTGGGGTGGGGGAACTCAAGCTGTGAGACCCAGGGGGGTGCCCAACCCAGCAAGGGAATCAGGGAGGGCTTCCTGGAAGAGGGGACGTCTGAGTTGGTACTAGGACACATAGAAATTGTCCAGGCCAGGGGGAGAAAATGGCATTCCAGGGGCACAGATAAAGGCTTGGAAGTAGGAGAGGGAAGTAGAAAGTTAAATAGACTCCAACAAGGCTTAGTTATAAATGTAGAGGGTAGAGAGAGATGAGACTGGCCAGACGCAGATTCTTGAAGGTCAAGGTGAAGTCCTGGGAAGCCACGGGAAGGTTCTTAGCAGGAGAGGAACAGGGTCAAGTGTGGACTTTACAAAGACCCCTCTGGGGACTTCCCTGGTGGTTGAATGGTTCTGTCCTTTCAATGCAGTGGGCATGGGTTCGATCCCTGGTCAGGGAACTATGATCCCACATAACAAGATGTAACCAAAAAAATTAAAAAACCCTTTGGCTTCTATGTGGTGATGAGATGGGTTGAGGAGAGACTGAGACAAGAGAGCAGGGAGGAAGCTGGTGTGGAGACGGGGAGGATGGGGAAGGAGGTGGAATGGCGGGGGGGGGGGCGTAGGGATATGGAGGGAGGGTGTCTCCTGCAGTCTCTCCCCTTCTTGGTTCCCAGAAGCTGACGTGGAACCCACAGAACCTGCACCCATCTCTCGGAACCCCCGCTCTCCCTGTCAGGAGGATCTGCCATTGCTCTCATCGTGGCCGCATCTGTGGCAGGCTTGGTACTGGTTGGAAGCGTGCTCTTCACCTTCATCCAGAAGCTAAGGTACCTGCCTTCCCTTCCTCCCATCCACTCAGCATCCACAAGGCACAGAGCTCTCTCTACAGCAAGACTGAAGCCAAGCCAACAACCTTATCCCAGGGAGTATAAAGTTCATTCAGAGCGGATGACATGGACCCCCGATGTGCCCCACCCTACTAGTCAGTTTCCAAAGTAGCCCCAGGAATAAACAAAGAGACAGGAGAGGGTCCTGGAGCTGTGTCCAAATCCCCGTTCTGTCACTTATCCAAAGTGAGGCCATGGCAAGTCGCCACCCTGCTCTGGGCCTCGGTTTCAGTTCAGTTCAGTTCAGTCACTCAGTCGTGTCTGACTCTTTGTGACCCTATGAACCGTAGCACTCCAGGCCTCCCTGTCCATCACCAACTCCCGGAGTCCACCCAAACTAATGTCCATCGAGACGGTGATGCCATCAAACCATCTCATCCTCTGTCATCCCCTTCTCCTCCTGTCCTCAACCCTTCCCAACATCAGGGTCTTTTCAAATGAGTCAGCTCTTCGCATCAGGTGGCCAAAATATTGGAGTTTCAGCTTTAGCATCAGTCCTTCCAATGAACATCCAGGATTGATTTCCTTTAGGACGGACTGGTTGGATCTCCTTGCAGTCCAAGGGACTCTCAAGAGTCTTATCCAACACCACAGTTCAAAAGCATCAATTCTTCAGTGCTCAGTTTTCTTTATAGTCTGACTCTCACATCCATACATGACTACTGGAAAAACCATAGCCTTGACTAGATGGACCTTTGTTGACAAAGTAATGTCTCTTCTTTTTAATATGCTGTCTAGATTGGTCATCACTTTCCTTCCAAGAAATAAGCGTCTTTTAATTTCATGGCTGAAATCACCATCTGCAGTGATTTTGGAGCCCAGAAAAATAAAGTCAGCCACTGTTTCCACTGTTTCCCCATCTAATTGCGATGAAGTGATGGGACCGGATGCCATGATCTTAGTTTTCTGAATGTTGAGCTTTAAGCCAACTTTTTCACTCTTTCACTTTCATCAGGAAGCTCTAGTTCTTCACTTTCTGCCATAAGGGTGGTGTCATCTGCATATCTGAGGTTATTGATATTTCTCCCAGAAATCTTGATTCCAGCTTGTGCTTCTTCCAGCCCAGCGTTTCTCATGATGTACTCTGCATATAAGTTAAATAAGCAGGGTGACAATATACAGCCTTGACATACTCCTTTTCCTATTTGGAACCAGTCTGTTGTTCCATGTCCAGTTCTAACTGTTGCTTCCTGACCTGCATATAGGTTTCTCAAGAGGCAGGTCAGGTGGTCTGGTATTCCCATCTCTTTCAGAATTGTCCACAGTTTATTGTGATCCACACAGTCAAAGGTTTTGGCATAGTCAATAAAGCAGAAATAGATGTTTTTCTGGAACTCTCTTGCTTTTTCCATGATCCAGCGGATGTTGGCAATTTGATCTCTGGTTCCTCTGCCTTTTCTAAAACCAGCTTGAACATCAGGAAGTTCACGGTTCACATATTGCTGAAGCCTGGCTTGGAGAATTTTGAGCATTACTTTACTAGTGTTTGAGATGAGTGCATTTGTGTGGTAGTTTGAGCATTCTTTGGCATTGCCTTTCATTGGGATTGGAATGAAAACTGACCTTTTCCAGTCCTGTGGCCACTGCTGAGTTTTCCGAATTTGCTGACATATTGAGTGCAGCATTTTCACAGCATCATCTTTTAGGATTTGAAATAGCTCAACTGGAATTCCATCACCTCCACTAGCTTTGTTTGTAGTGATACTTCCTAAGGCCCACTTGACTTCACATTCCAGGATGTCTGGCTCTAGTTGAATGACCACACCATCGTGATTATCTGGGTCATAAAGATCTTTTTCGTATAGTTCTTCTGTGTATTCTTGCCACCTCTTAATATCTTCAGCTTCTGTTAGATCCATACCATTTCTGTCTTTTATTGAGCCCATCTTTACATGAAATATTCGCTTGGTATCTCTAATTTTCTTGAAGAGATCTCTAGTCTTTCCAAACTATTGTTTTCCTCTATTTCTTTGCATTGATCATTGAGGAAGGGTTTCTTATCTCTCCTTGCTATTCTTTGGAACTCTGCATTCAAATGGGTATATCTTTCCTTTTCTCCTTTGCTTTTTGCTTCTCCTCTTTTCACAGCTATTTGTAAGGCCTCCTCAGACAGCCGTTTTGCTTTTTTGCATTTCTTTTTCTTGGGCATGGTGTTGATCCCTGTCTCCTGTACAATGTCATGAACGTCCGTCCATAGTTCATCAGGCACTCTGTCAGATCTAGTCCCTTATATCTATTTCTCACTTCCACTGTATAGTCATAAGGGATTTGATTTAGGTCATACCTGAATGGTCTAGTGGTTTTCCCCACTTTCTTCAATTTCAGACTGAATTTGGCAATAAGGAGTTCATGATCTGAGCCACAGTCAGCTCCCGGTCTTATTTTTGCTGACTGTATAGAGCTTCTCCATCTTTGGCTGCAAAGAATATAATCAATCTGATTTCGGTGTTGACCATCTAGTGATGTCCATGTGTAGAGTCTTCTCTTGTGTTGTTGGAAGAGGGTGTTTGCTATGACCAGTGTGTTCTCTTAGCAAAACTCTATTAGACTTTGCCCTGCTTCATTCCGTATTCCAAGGCCAAATTTGCCTGTTATTCCAGGTGTTTCTTAACTTCCTGCTTTTGCATTCCAGTCCTCTATAATGAAAAGGACATCTTTTTGGGGTGTCAGTTCTAAAAGATTTTGTAGGTCTTCATAGAACCGTTCAATTTCAGCTTCTTCAGCATTACTGGTCAGGGCATAGACTTGGATTACCGTGATATTGAATGGTTTGCCTTGGAAACGAACAGAGATCATTCTGTAGTTTTTGAGATTGCATCCAAGTACTGCATTTAGGACTCTCTTGTTGACCATGATGGCTACTTCGTTTCTTCTAAGGGATTCCTGCCTGCAGTAGTAGATATAATAGTCATCTGAGTTAAATTCACCCATTCCAGTCCATCATAGTTTGCTGATTTCTAGAATGTCGACATTCACTCTTGCCATCTCCTGTTTGACCACTTCCAATTTGCCTTGATTCATGGACCTGACATTCCAGGTTCCTATGCAATATTGCTCTTTATAGCATAGGACCTTGCTTCTGTCACCAGTCACATCCACAACTGAGTGTTGTTTTTGCTTTGGCTCCATCCCTTCATTCTTTCTGGAGTTATTTCTCCACTGATCTCCAGTAGCATACTGGGCAGCTACCGACCTGGGGAGTTCATCTTTCAGTGTCCTATCTTTTTGCCTTTTCATACTGTTCATGGGGTTCTCAAAGCAAAATACTGAAGGGGTTTGCTTCCCTTCTCCAGTGGACCACATTCTGTCAGACCTCTCCACCATGACCCACCCATCTTGGGTGGCCCCACACGGCATGGCTTAGTTTCACTGAGTTAGACAAGCTGTGGTCAGTGTGATCAGATTGGCTAGTTGTCTGTGATTGTGGTTTCAGTCTGTCTGCCCTCTGATGCCCTCTCTCAGTGCCCACCGTCTTACTTGGGTTTCTCTTACCTTGGACATGGGGTATCTCTTCACGGCTGCTCCAGCAAAGCACAGCCACTGCTCCTTACATTGGACGTGGGGTAGCTCCTCTCGGCCGTGGCCCCTGACCTTGGACGTGGGGTAGCTCCTCTCAGCCACCGCCCCTGACCTTGGACGTGGGGTAGCTCCTCTTGGCCGCTTCTACGCCGTCATGCAGCCACCACTTCTGCAGCCTCAGTTTGCACATCTGCAAAATGGGGGTGGTATTAATAGCACCTGCCTCATGGGGCTCTCATTTGGATTTCTCAAGCCTTTTGGGGCTTCCCTTGGTGGTCTTGTAATTAGAGGTCTACGCTTCCACTGCAGAGGATATAGGTTTGATCCCTGGTGGGGAACTAAGATCCTACAAGACTCACAGCAAAAAAAAAAAAAAAAACTTTAAAGCAGGGCCTGGGATATGATCCTCATTTTCCACATGAATAGAACTAAATCACAGAAAAATCCATCAACCTGCCCAAATACATCCTGCTAACAAAGAGTTGACCCTGAATCAAACCCAGGTCTAACTCCAAAGTCATATTCTTAGAGGGGAAAGGTGAGATACCAGGTACTATGAAAATGTTCACTCAGACTACTCAGAGTCCCTGCCTCCATGAACAGCAGAAGGGGTCACTTCCTGTCCTCCCTGCCATTCTGGCCAAGTCCTGTTTATGACAGACCACTGCTTACGTCATCCAGAAGGAACCAGCCTTGTCCAATCAGCTGGGACCTTGGAGATGAGGTCATGGGAACAAGCATGGCTGTCTTGACTCTCCCCGTGGGAAGAGACAGTCTCCAAAAAAGAGGGGTCTGGACTGAGAAGCACCCCAAGAAGGCCTGCCAAACCCACCAAGGGCCAAGGGAGATTCCCCGCAGGTTTGCAGTTAAGTTCTTGGACCCTGACGCCTTAAGCTCATCCTAGCTCTGCCATATGCTTGCTTTTGGGACTCTGGGTAACCCCTTTAACTGCTCTGTGCTCCATCTGTAAAACAGGGATAATGGTAATATAATATCTGCCTCAAAGAGTAGGTGTGTGAGGGACTTCCCTGGTGGTCCCATGGCTAAGACACCGTGCTCCCAATGCAGGGGTCGTGGGTTCAATGTCTTGTCTGGGAACTAAGATCCCACATGCCACAACTTAAGAGTTGAGTTCACATGCCCCCATGGGGCAACTAAGACCCAGCACAGCCAAATAAATAAATTTTTAAAATATATTTTTAAATGAAGGATAGATGTGGGACTTCCCTGGTGATCCAGTTGTTTAGACTCTGTGCTTCCACTGCAGGGAGCGTGGGTTTGATCCCTGGTCAGGGAACTAAGATCCCACATGTGGCCAAAAAATAAAAATAAATAAATATTTAAAAAAAAAAAAAACAGAGTAGATGTGTGGATTGCATAAAATGGTGGGAGTGAGACACCGTTAATCGTGCCTGGCATGTGGTGAGCCTTCAAAGAATGTCAGCCACGTGTATTATTATTATGGATATATTTGTTATTATTATTATTTCTCTCTCCATTGTAGGTCTGGCTGACAATGAAGAGATGGGTGAACCATTTGGGGTATTTTTCAGTTTAAATAAATTGGATAAAAATACAGACAAATGAATCTAGACAAAAGGCGACATTATAAGCAGATCTTAATCATGAATTTTCCCATAGTATTAGAATACTGACAGCTATTTTACCATATCCATATCCAGTCAAAATATACATTTTGTGGAATGTGTACATTTCTGTTCAGTATATAATTAGTAGTGGAATTTCACAGTTGTAGAATATGTATATCTTCAACTTTTATCGAACAGTTTTTATAAAACAGTTTGGGAGCATCGATAACTGTTTTCCAGTCAAATTCAGTGTATTTTCAGACAATGGGTTCCACAGTGAAATACTACGTAGCAGGACTTCCTTGGTGGTCCAGTGCCTAGGATGCTGTGCTTCCAATGCAGGGGACGTGGGTTCAGTCCCCGGTCGGGGAACTAAGAGCCCACGTGCCATTCAGCATGGCTGAAAATGGGCTCCTGGGCTCTGAAACCCCTATTTCCAATCATGCTACTGCCCCATTGCTCCCTCTCTGGAGCCAAATCCCCCCTTCCATTGCTCCCTCCTATGTCAGGGAGGTGTCCTTGTGTTCATGTACATAAGCTAAAAGCAAGGTACAGAGAGGGCAAGTGATTTGCCCAAAGTCACACAGCCACATGCGATGCCAGCTCAAGTCTGTCCGATACCAAAGCCTGTTTCTTAGACTAGCACTGTCCAGGAACACTCTCCGGTGAAGGAAGTGTCCGTATCTGTACTGTTCACTACAATATTATCCAACACTAGTGGTTATTGAGCCCTTGAAATGGACATCATGTAACTGAGGAACTGAATTTTTAATTGACTTTTAATTAATTTTAATTTACATATCCACCTGTGGTTAATGGCTATTGCATTGGACAGTGCAACTCAAACTCGTAATTGTTAGAAAATAATAATAATAAATCCCCTAGCAGCCATATGTGTATATTACTGACTCTGTGGCAGTTCTGGGGTCCTTGCCCTGATCTATCCAAGGGTCCAGATTTGCTCAGAAACACCTAATATTGAACCAGATCCTTTTCCTACCTGAGGCATCCTGCCCTCCCACATCCCTCTACTATAAAGGACAAATCATTTCCTGCCTGGGCAGTGGTGAAGGCAGCTGGTTCCCTGAGTCTCAGAGTTGACAGCAGCTGCCACTCAGCCACCAACTAGAGAACAGCTGGCCAGGGCTGTAGAACAGCTGAGAATCATTACGATGTTCCTCCCTCACTAAAAATAAACTGTGCAAATTTTCTCAAAGAGATTTCCTGACCACTTCTGTTATAAATGCACTCCCCTAATTGAACTTGCCCATAGGACTGTTCTGCTTTATAGTACTTAGCACCTTATGTCATTAAATATTTATTGGTTATACCAACTGATAGTTTAACAATTATCTCCATGATAGGGCTTCCCAGGGGGCTCCAGTGGTCAAGAACCCACCTTCCAAGCAGGAGATTCGGGTTAAGTCCCTGAGTCGGGAAGATCCTCTGGAGAAGGAAATGGCAACCCCCTCCAGTATTCTTGCCTGGGAAATTCCATGAACAGGGAGTGTGGTGGGCTACATACAGTCCATGGGGTCACAAAGAGTTGGACACAACTTAGCAACTCACCAACAGCAACATCTCCATGTTAAATGTCAGCCCCATGATAGCCAGACCTGTATCTGCTACACAGAATGTGCTCAATAAATGTTTGTTGAATGAATGTATGAGAGACTAAAACCACACCACTAGGAAAATTCAAAAGCTCAGAAATGAAAGCACTGAATGAGTCTCCAGCCTTCTCTAAGTTGGAGTTTAACAGGAATAACAACCTGACTTGAACTCCTCTCACTCTGTCTCTCTATCAGAAAAAAATAAAAAGGTCAGGCATCTTGAGGCCCACCCACTAACCCCGCGTGGAGGGTAAATGATCATCTGGCTGCAGCAGAAGAGCCCACTCTCAGCAATTGGGGTAGCATTTACTCTCAGAGTCCAGGAATTCATTCTCTCCTCCCTCTGTAATAACCAAATCTTCAGTTTCAGCTGGGCACATGATGTCCAAGGGGAAAGAAAAACAACCTTGTCAGTAAAATGTGTAAGGGTTATGCGTGACTTGCAGAACATGCCCTTCAGGTGGAGGAGCATCTTCTCCTGTTGGCAGGAATGAGAATGTGATGACTGGAACCAAGCAGATATACAGGATCATGAGGTGACCGTCTCACACGGAGGAGGACAGAGTGGCAAGTGTGAAGTGTGCCAAACCCAGCTTGTGCCAGCTCACAAGAACTTGCTTTGGGAAATTCCCCAGCAGTCCAGTGGCTAAGACTCTGGGCTTCTGCTGCAGGGGGCTTGGGTTCAATCACTGGTCAGGGAACAGATCTCATATGTCTCAGGGCAAAAAAAAAAAAACAACAACAGAAAACAGAAGCAATATTGTAACAAATTCAATAAAGACTTAAAATGGTCCACATCAATAATCTTAAAAAAAAAAAAAAAAAAAAACTTACTGTGTACATCTCTTCCTAACTCTACATTCAATGATGACATGTTGGTAGACTGAAATCAATTGTTATAGTGATATTTACACCAAGGAAATTGGGAATTACTACAAATCAGGAAATTTTTTTCCAGAGAGATAATTTACCAACCCTCCACTGAAAAACAGATATCTGGAGATTTTGTGAAGCTATTCAACTAGCACTGTCTTAAACACATGTGCAGTTCCTTGTACATGAAAGAAGAAACAAAAGTCTGTCTTGCCAAAGCCAATCTTGTTTTAGTTCCATGGTTTTTTGCAACCCTGTCTATTCCTTTTTTAAAATATTTATTTATTTGGCTGCACCAGGTCTTAGTTGCCGCATGTGAGATCTTGTTCCCTGACCAGGGATTGAACTTGGGTCCCCTGCATTGGGAGCTCAGAGTCTTAGCCACTGGACTATGAGAGAAGTCCCAACCTGGTCTACTCCTAATAGATATATCTAACCCTAAGATTTAAGCCATAAAGTCATATATTTAAATGCCACTTGGGGGACCTCTATGGTGGTCCAGTGGAAGACTCTGACTTCCAGTGCAGGGGACAAGGATTCGATTCCTGGTCAGAGAACTAAGATCACACATGCCTCAAGGCAGTTAAACCCGTATGTCACAACTAGAGAAGCCCACGCACCACAAAGAAAGATCTCAAGTGCCATAACTAAGATGTAACACAGACAAGTAATAAATGTTAAAACAAACTGATAAATAAATTCCACTTGGCAAAACAGAGATTGAATGGCTGGAAGAGAGCCTGTGACCATATATAGGCTTGAATGAATTGGGCCACAATGAAAGTGTGAGACAGGAACAAGGAAAATAATATGCCAACTTCCCATGGTGGCAGAGGGCGGGGAGTGGGCAGGCTGGGGAATGCAACTATCAGAAACGAGAAAGAACTGAGAATGCCACACCTGGTTCTGGTTTTCTGGCTCTGATTGTGTAGATGTTCTGTATCCAGACAAAAGAAAGATAAAAACAAAGACAAACTGGAACCTTCCTTCTCTGGGCAGGAATTCTCTCCCTCCCTGGCAGCCACATCTGCCATGATGAGCTCAGGGTCCATAGGCAGAAGCAAAGAAGGAAGACTAGACTAGACGGTGGGGTAGGAGAGGGCAGAGAGAAAGCTGAACTGCCTTCAGATTAGAGGAGACTCAAGGAGGAGCAGAAACTGTGAGACAAGGTCACCTCCAAGACGTGTCCCAGACTCGCAGCTCATCCTCTCAACCTGCTCTTCTCCCAGGGATCCCCCATCTCGACAGGATATCAGCTTGGCAGAGACCCCAAATCACTGAGGCTTAAACAAGATAGAAGTGGACTTCCCTTGCAGTCCAGTGGTTAAGAATCCACCTTGCAGGGGACCTAGGTTCCATCCCTGGTCAGGGAGCTGAGATCCTACATGCCAAGAGGCAACTAAACCCACATGCTACAACTAGAGAGCCTATGTGCCAAAACTTAAGCTCCAGTGCAGCCAAAAATAAATATTTAAAAGGAAAAAAAAAAAAGATTCCATGCTCCCAATGCAGAAGTCATGGGTTCAATTCCCGGTCAGGGAACTAAGATTCTGTATGCCACACAGCATGGCCAGAAAAAAAAAGCAAGATAGAAGTGGGTTTCTCTCTCATGTAACAGTCCTGATGGATGCAGCCAAGAATGGTATAGAAGCTGTGTCTGGTGACGTCATCCAGGAGCCCTGGTTTCTTTACCTTGTGGTCTGGCCATCCCCAGGGTGTTACACAGTCAGAATGGTGCATGGCCAAGTCCCCATTCCAGCCAGAAGGAGGTGGCAATGTTGGAGACAGCCTCACTGCCTTCCTTTGATGGCACAACCATCAAAGGTGACATGAGAAGTTTCTCACATCACTTGTCCTCACATTCCAGGGGTCAGAACTTGGTCACATGACCCCACAAGACCCTACTGTTAATTTGTTGTGGTTGTGCAGTCGCTCAGTCATGTCTGACTCTTTGCGACCCCGTGGACTGCAGCACACCAGGCTCCCCTGTCCTTCACTATCTCCTGGAGTTTGCTCAGACTCATGTCCATTAAGTCGATGATGCCATCCACCCATCTCATCCTCTGTTGCCCCCTTCTTCTCATGCCCTCAATCTTTCCCAGAATCAGGGTCTTTTCTAATGAATCAGCTCTTCGCATCAAGTGGCCTAAGTATTGGAGCTTCAACTTCAGCATCAGTCCTTCCAGTGAATATTCAGTGTTGATTTCTTTTAGGATTGCCCGGTTTGATCCCCTTGCTATCCAAGGGAATCTCAACAGTCTTCGCAGTGCCACAGTTTGAAAGCATCAATTCTTCAGCACTCAGCCTTCTTTATGGTCCAACTCTCACATCTGTACATGACTACCGGAGAAAAACCATAGCTTTAACTGTTTACTTTGCTGGCAAAGTGAAGTCTCTGCTTTTTAATATGCTGTCAAGTTTTGTCATAACTTTCCTTCCAAGGACCAAGCATCTTTTAATTTCATGGCTGCAATCACCATCCACAGTGATTTTGGAGCCCAAGAAAATAAAGTCTGTCACTGTTTCCACTTTTTTCTCCTCTGTTTGCCATGAAGTGATGCACTGTTAATTACCCGCTCACATCTCTAGTCTCACTTTGCCCCCTTGTTGCCCCTCTCCAGCTGCACCAACTTTAGACAGGGCTGGATAACTGCTGTAACAAATATCTCCAAAATGTCAGCGGTGTGACCCAATAAAAGCGTTATCACCCACTCATACCATAGTTCACTGCAGATCACTGAGGAGACTCCGTCCCTACACAGTCATTCCCGAACCTACTATGCTTCTAGCCTGAGTCTCTGCCCCGCTCTGGGTCATATGACCATAGTACTATGAGAGATTCTGAGAAATGAAATCTTCCTGAGCTCCTGGAAATAAGAGGAAATAGGTTTAGGGGAACAGCTAGCCAGTTGTACTTAACGCAGTGCTCGCATGTCACCAGTCGTTTGCACGTGCTATTTTCTCTGCCTGGAAAGTTTATTCACCTTTCTTCAACCAGTTAATTCCTAGTCATTAAAAAAATCTCAACGCAGTCACCACCACCTGCCTGGATTTCACTCCCCCACCCAGGCTTCCCTGGTGGCTCAGAGGTTAAAGCATGTCTCCAGCATTGCGGGCAGACGCTTTAACCCTGGATCGGGAAGATCCCCTGGAGAAGGAAATGGCAACCCACTCCAGTATTCTTGCCTGGAGAATCCCATGGATGGAGGAGCCTGGTGGGCTACAGTCCACGGGGTCACAAAGAGTCGGACATGACTGAGAGAGTTCACTTCAGTTTACTTCACCCTAGCTGCACACACCCAGGAAATCCCTCTTCAATAATCATCACAAGTTGCCAGGTTAGGGACTTCCCTGGAGATTTGGTGGTTAAGATTCTGCTTTTCTACTGCAGAGGGGACAGGTTGGTTTCCCGGTTGGGGGACTAAGATCCCACATGCTACACAGTGTGTGTGGGGGGATGTTGCCGATTTATAAGTGTTTGAGTGATACTCTGACAATGTCTGTCTCCCCAGTCAAGAATGAAGTCCCAAAGGGCAGGAACTGTGTCTCCCTTGGCTCAACATCTTGCCCTCGGAACCTACAGTAATGCCAGGCCATGATGGGCACTCAATAAACATGCTAAAGGAATCAATGAATGGATAGAAGACAGTTAAACACTTTTTGAACCCCCAAAGTTCTGCGGCATGGAGCAAAACACTAACGTAGTTCTTTTCTGTCCTCATGTGGTGAACCAAGGCATCCAGAATCTCAGAAAAGGCGAATAAACAAACCCAAATGCATAGGGAATGCCTAACTATAATCTCCGGCCATCATTTCTCTCCCCAACTCTTATTTTTCACATGTATTTGCCAGGGACGACAAATACATTTCTTCTTAACTACCATTAAAAAAAAAAAAGTTATCATTGTTTTAATTCCCAGTGTCTTTTCCTTTCTTTCTTTCTTTTTGGCTGTGCTGGGTCTTCACTGCTGTGTGGGCTTTTCTCTAGTTGTGGCAAGCAGGGGCGGCTCTTGGTTGCAGTCCGTGGGCTTCTCAGAGCTGTGGCTTCTCTTGTTACCAAGCCCGGGCTCTAGAGCACCCAGGCTTCAGTAGTTGCCGTTCCCAGGCTCTAGAGCACAGGCTCAGTAGCTGTGGCACGTGGACTTAGTTGCCCCACAGCATGTGGGATCTTTACAGACCTGGGATCAAACCCGTGTTTCCTAAACTGTTAAAGGATTCTTTACCACTGAGCCATCAGGGAAGCCCTCAACTGCCATTGTTGATAGACTGGCAATGGGTCCTCCAAGATCAGTATTAAGAATTCTGGGAACCTACTCACGCTCTCCAGGAAGGAATGGCTGTGCTGATTGTTGACACCTGCTGAGAGCTTGGGCATGAGAGTGGTGGTCAGCAACCCCATATTTGCTTCTGCTGCTCATCAGCCAGGTGTCACATTCTCTGTACTCTCTGATGAGGACCAAAAGAATTTCCGCCTACTCAGAGTATACTATGAATCACAACTACAGAGGCACAGCAACATTTCCGAGCTGTTTTAACGTCTGACACATTTATTGGGCCAAGAAATATGTGGTGAGCACCATCTGTGTGATAGGCTCGTGCTAATGCCAGCGATACTGCCATGAACAAGACAGACTTGGTCTCTTCTTAATAGTTTACAAATTCAGTCTCCAGCATCCAGCCCATTTCTTGCCCAAATTCTCAGCCTTCCCCCCGCCCCCCCGCCTTCCAGCCCACCCTCAATTTCTTCCCTCTTTCAAAGAGGCTCTTCCTCTCTGTCACATACACCGACACAAGTCGGTGAGTAGTGAAAGTGAAAGTCGCTCAGTTGTGTCTGACTCTTTTCGACCCCATGGACTATACAGTCCATGAAATTCTCCAGACCAGCATACTGTAGTGGGTAGCCTTTCCCTTCTCCAGGGGATCTTTCCAATCCAGAGATCGAACCCAGGTCTCCTGCATTGCAGGTGGATTCTTTACCACCTGAACCACACAAGTCCATGAGTAAGTTTTGTCTAAATTCCAGTAATTACAGAAAACATAATTGTATATGCTAGAGCAAGAAAGAGGAATTAAGGTTATATAACAATCAGAGATCAAATAATCACTAAAGTCATTCATTCATTCATCCAGCACACCTTCCTCTGTCCACTGGTATTCAGTCCTGTGCTGGGCAGTACTGGGGACCCAGAGGTGACCATCACAGCCACGCCCCTGTCTTCCCAGGGCTCACAGTTCACTGGGGAAGACAGAACCATCCCCAGATAGTATCAACCCAGGATAGTTGGGGCTGGGACATGAGAACCCAGAGAGGGCTCCTGATCCAGTCTGGGGGTCTAAGAGGTCATTTTGTGGGAGGGGTCAGCTGTATTGGAGAACACACTAAGGTGATTAACAAGAGCAGCCATATATCCTGAAACTGAGATTTACCAGACATTGTACTGAAGGGCTTTAATGCATCATTTCCCCAAACCCTGGAAAGTAGTGTTATTATTTGTTCCATTTTACAAGATGAGAAAGTTGAATTGTCACTGCCGAGCTGTCAGTTACACAATCCTGGGTTCTGCCTCCGTGGAACTTTGCAGTCCAGCGGGTGACAGATCCATCCCTAGAGAGTGATAATTCAGAGTGGGCAAAGGCTGAGACAGCAGAGCTCAGGGGCCTCAAGGAGACCTAAGGAGGGATAACCCAGCCTGGGGAATCCAGGAAGGCTTCCTGGAGGAGGGGGTGGCTTAACCTGAAGTGGGAGCCATTAACTAGTGAAGACCAGAGGGAAAGTGTTCTGGCCTGAAGGTGAACAAATATGGTTTGCTTAAAAGGATTACAAGGGTTTCCGTCTGGCTGACACATAAAGGGGGAGTGGAAGAGCCTTTGATCAAGGGCCAGGTCATACAGGAACTAGTCAGCTAGGATTTAGAACTGGGACTTGTTCCCGCTAAAGTCAGGGATGCATCAAAAGGTGTGGCTCTGATGAGTCATCTGTGGGCAGAGGGAAGGGCAGAAAGGTTTCACTTCCTTCCTGGGGGAGCGAGAGGACTGTGGGATTTGGAAGGGAAGGATAGAGGGGAACAACCATTGCGAGGCACCTGCTGCTGCTGCTGCTGCTGCTGCTGCTAAGTCGCTTCAGTCATGTCCGACTCTGTGCGACCCCATAGACAGCAGCCCACCAGGCTCCCCCGTCCCTGGGATTCTCCAGGCAAGAACACTGGAGTGGGTTTGCGAGGTACCAGTACATCCCAAATAGAAGTGAGGTCAGCGGGGCTGGTGGGAAGTGAGAGGGAGGAAGTGACTGCTCTGGTAGCCCCTGGGGAAGGGCGGGAAAGTGGTTTTTATTTGGGAGTTTCTCTGCCAGCTTTTTCTGCCTAGCCTCGGAGTACAGAAGCTGAAAGCTCTGCCCTCGCCCACCCCACCCACCCCCCGCATTCTCTGTCCCAAACTGCAAAGAGGGCAGGACAACAGGGCACGTCACTGCTATTTTCCACATGAGGAACATGAGCTTTATTATCTGCCATGAGGTCCTCGTCCTGCACAACACTGAATGACTCTGCTGCCCAAGACTGTCGTTCCTAACCAGGGTGCACGGCAAGTTAATAAGGTGGCCTCCCAAGCCCCAGGACGTCAGTAATAACTGCTGCCATTTGTCAGAGCAGCAAAATAAATCACCTTTTTATCTATATAACTTATTTAACCATCACTCTATGTTTTGGGGAGCTCCTGTTTTCCAGATGAGAAAAAGAAGACAAGAAAATCCATACAGGTTGCCTAGGATCACCAGCTGTTAGTTGGTGAAGGTGGGATTTGAACCAAGGGAGTCGCATTCAGGAGCTCCCACCGAATCATTCCTGTCTCACCTTCTTCCGTTCTCCCCCACCCCCATTGCCTCTATCTCCCTCTCTCCCTTTCTCCCCACCTCCCCCCGCCCTTCTGCCACCCCGCCTCCTTCTTTCTCTCTCTTTCCCTCCCAACCCTCCCACCCTGGCTCCAGGTCCCTACATCAAATTGTCTAGGACAAAATTTCACATCTGAAATTTTAAAAGCTTCAATTCACTACCACATGATTCCCTGGGTAGGAAACACTGCTGTGTTCCTAGTTGGCTGGCAAGAGTACTGAATGACAACTAGCCAGTATCCTCCAAAACCACAAATGTGCATGTGCTTTGACCTGGCAAATCAGCTTCTAGGAACCTAGGGAACTGATACTGTCACAGGCGTGGGAAATGGCGTGGACATGGTCACTCATCAGAGGATAGTTTGCAAATGCAAAGAGTGGGAAACACCCAAAGGACTCATCTGCTGAGGACAGGTTCACAATTTATTGTGGGTTCATGCATTAGAATGCTGCATAGCTGTGAATGAATGAACCAATGAATGAATGAATGCTGTGTCCTTGCCTAGAAAGATCACCAAGATGTGTTGCTAGGTAAAAAGCAGGAAGAGGCAGAACAATGCTACTATTTATTTTTTTTTCAATGTGGGAGGAAAGAATAAGGAAATTATGTATAAGGAATATATATGATATTTATATATGTATATAAGGAAATATGCATATGTATGTATATATAAGGAAAATACACACATATACAAAATAAATTCCTTATATACATAAGAAAAGAATAAGGAAATATGTTCATATTTGCTTAATTATACAAGCTTCCAGGTGATTCTGTTAAAACACAAATCTGATCACATTGGCTCAAAACCCTCCAAAGTCTTCCGATCTCTTAAAATGTCAATGTCTTATCCTGACCTGTTCTTGTGATTGTTCAGTTGCTAAGTTGTATCCGACTTTTTTCGACCCCATGGACTACAGCACACCAGTCTCTCCTGTCCTTCACTATCTCCAGAGTTTGCTCAGATTCATGTCCATTGAGTCAGCGATGCTATCTAACCATCTCATCTTCTGCTGCCCTCTTCTCCTTTCGCCTTCAATTTTTCCCAGCATCAGGGTCTTTTCCAATGAGTCAGCTCTTTGCATCAGGTGGCCAAAGTATTGGAGTTTCAGCTATAGCAGCAGTCCTTCCAAAGTATAGTCAGGGTTCATTTTCTTTAGGATGGACAGATTTGATCTCCTTGCAGTCCAAGGGACTCTCAAGAGTCTTCTCCAGCACCACAATGCAAAGGCATCAGTTCTTTGGTGCTCAGTCTTCTTTCTTTATGGTTCAGTTCTCACATCCATACATGACTACTGGAAAAAATATAGCTTTGATTATACAGGCCTTTGGTGGCAAAGTGATATCTCTGCTTTTTAATATGCTGTCAAGGTTTGTCATAACTTTCCTTCCAAGGACCAAGCATCTTTTAATTTCATGGCTGCAGTCACCATCCACAGGGATTTTGGAACCCAAGAAAAGAAAATCTGTCACTGCTTCCACTTTTTCCCCTTCTATTTGCCATGAAGTGACGGGACCAGATTCCATCATCTTAGTTTTTTAATGTCCTTGTCTCCTTCGCTTATTTTTCTTCATAGCTTTTACCATCTCGTAGTATATATAGTACCTGTCTACTTTTTTTTTTTATTATCTTCCTCTCCTCAACTCTCATCCAATCCAACCCAGGACCTCCAGGAAGGCAGGAACTTTGTTTCTTGAACATCACTGTATCTTTAGCAGCTAAGAAAGTGAAGCACCTGGGACAGGGCCAAATACACAGTAGGTGCTCAATCAACATGTATTGATTGAATTAATAAAGAGCAAAGGGCCGTGGTGGGAGAGCCCGGGGAGCTGCGAGAGCCAGAGGAGGGTGGTTTCAATGGGACTCCAGACCACTCTCAGGGCTCAGAGGTGGAAAGGGCCTGCAGTGGGGGGCTATCGGGAACCAGACAACTCCTTAACACCACCCACCCATTCCAGCTGGCACCCATCTCTCTCCATCATGTCCTTGCTTTAGCCATATCCAGACCTGCAACAAGATATTTTATTAATTTATTTTATTTTGGTTGCGCTGGGTCTTCATTGCTGCACACAGGCTTCCTCTAGTTGGGACTAGATGGGGCTTCTCTTGTTGCAGAGCACAGGCTCTAGGAGCATGGGCTTCAGTAATTGTGTGGTGCGGGCTGAGTAGTTTCTGTTCATGGGCTCTAGAGCACAGGCTCACACGTTGTGGCCAGCATGCTCCGAGGCCTGTGGAATCGTCCCACAGACTCAAACCCATATCTCTTGCATTGGCAGGAGGATTCTCATCCACTGTGTGTGTGTGCCAAGTCACCTCAGTCGTGCCTGGCTCTTTGCGACGCTATGGACCATAGCCCACCAGGTTTCTCTGTCCGTGGGATTCTCCAGGCAAGAATACTGGAGGTTGCAATGCCCACCAGGGAAGTTCAGGACATTTTATTTAATTCGAAGATTTTGACAGCCTGGAGCTTTTGGCCTTCCCAAGTATTTATCGACTCAGAGGGTTTTTCCCTGGGAATACCAGCCACCAAAGGACCTTCCCCTCCTACTGACCCTCACCACATCCTAACCCTATCCCCCAGGCCCTCCCTTTTTTGACCCCATCTTTGACTTCATCCCTAACCTTCACCCCATCCCTGACCCTCAGCCCTGCCTTGACCCCACTTTTCAGCTTCAATAACAGAGCCTCTAGTATCCCCATTGCATGAACTGTTCAGGACGAGGGTTCTAATGGTCTGATTTGAAGCAGAGGCCCCACTCTTGTTGCCAGGAAGTCAGATGTCCAGTGGGGAGAAGACAGAAAGTGGGGTGACTTGGGCCCCAAATATGACATCCAAACATTGGTGAGGGCAGGGGGCAGCTGCTAACCATCCAGAGTCAGAGAGGTGGCTATTGAAACCACAGTAGCTGAAGCTGGGAGCCCTGGGGGAGGGGGGAACCCCAGAGGTGACATCACAGTTCAAGGGAGGAACAAAGCAAGTTTCCCAATTTGGAAATTACTCACAGGCCCTGAACAAGAGTGCCAGAAAATTCAGAGATTTCCCAGAGACCAGCTTCCACATTTCCATTCAGAAATTCACCTACGTACATGCAGAGTGAGAGACGCCCAGCATCAGAACCGCCCACCCACGACTGTGTGCCAGGAGTGGGCTCCGGGACCAAGGCAGAGGGGTCAGCAGGAAGCAGAACCCTCCGAACTGGCCAAAGTCCAAGGAGAAGCAACTTGCCCAATATGACCCCAGGGGTGGCAGCTTTGGGGGTTAGGAACTCAGAATCTGTCCCCATGATAGACTCAAATCCCTGCTCTGTCCCTCACCAATCCTGAACTTTAGAAAGTCGCTGAACCTCTTTGCCTCAGTTTCCTCAGTTACCTCTTTGCCTCTTTGCCTCAGTTTTCTCAGTTACCTCAGTTTCCTCGGGGCTCAGCGGTAAAGAATCTGCCTACAGTGCAGGAGGAAACCCCAGCTGGATCCCCGGGTGGGGAAGATCCCCTGGAGAAAGAAATGTCTACTCCCCGCAGTATTTCTTGCCTGGGAAATTCCATGGACAGAGAGGAGCCTGGCGGACCACAGTCCGTTGGGTCACCAAGAGTAGGACACGACTCAGGGACAGAAACAGCGACACATCCGATCCCTTGTCCTAGAGAAGTCACCGTCGTTCGTGACGTCGGTAGTGAAGTAAAGGGGCAGAGGGAGGGGCAATACCGGCGCCTCTGTGGGCGCCAGAGGAGCCAGACGCGTACCTGCGAGGGCGCGCATTTCTATTTCTTCCTCGCTGCTAGTCTGAGGAGGTCCTCCCTGAGGCTGCAGCGGCTGAGTGACGCCGGGATTCCTGCGCAAAAGGTGCGGAATCAGCACAAGCCGCGCGTACGCGGCTGGCAGAGCGAGCGGGCGCCCGGCTCTAGTGAAGGAGGCCGGGCACGCCCTGCCCAGGGGCGCCGGGAGGAAGCTGGCATGGCTCCTGCTTTTCTCTTCACTCGGCGGCTGCTGCTGCAGTTCCTGCTGTCGTTGTTCTGGACGTACTTGGGAGCCGGTGAGTGACCCCGCGCGATCGGGCGGCCCCCGTTCCCCCTCTCCCTCCTCGTGGGCCCGGGCGCTCGCCTCACCCTGAGTTGCTCGCCGCCCTTCGCCGCGCGCCAGCCCGCCCGCTCCCCTCCGCCCCAGTGATGCGGCCACGCCGGGCCTGGGCCAGACTCTCCTGATAGCTTCCCAGAAAACCGCCGGACTTCGGGAGATTAATGAAGGGCAGGGAGGGCAGGCCTCCGGGGAAAAATAAAGCGGAAGGTGAACTTTCTCGGTGCCACACCTGCCCGGGCAACACACCCGCGCACCTGCTCGCTATACCAGCGCACCCTTCTCCCCAGCCCTCAACAGCCAGCTAACAGCCACCGAGGATGCTTGATGAGGGGAAGGAGGGCAGCGGCAGACAACCCTCTCGTTCCCCTTCGACCGCGTCTGGCTCTAGGCCGCGGCCATTCATTCATTCACGCATTCACCCCACACACGTGTGTTGAGTGCCTACTGTGGGCCGCGTTCCGCCTACTGGGAGTATAGCTCTGATGCCAGACAGCAGTGAGTTCAAAATAGCTTTTGGCATTTAATGCCTCCCTGTTTCCCTGAAATGTCTGTTGGGGGCTGGGAGGAGGAAGGAGGGGAGAATGGAATCCCACCTACCCTGTAAAATGGCGTCTTGGAAACACCCTGAGCTAGATGCACGGAAGAAAAACAATAATGACCGTGATGAGTCACGTGAACAGTGATAATACTGACCACAGACTTGAGGAAAACAGAGTCTCCTCATTTCTCAAAAGGTCTCAACCCAGGCTCTGCCCCCTAGCTTCCTGGTTTACCCAGGCAGATAGCTTGACCATGACCATGAGCTTGACCAAGTGAGCAGATAGCTCACTTGACCCCTCTGTCCAATGAGGGTGAAAGTCCTAGTGCTAGAAGTGTGGATCTCATGGACCTTGGAGAGGGTTGGAGGAGGATTGGCCCAAGGGAGCAGCTCAGGGGCCTGGCATGCAGTGAAACTTGGCCCTGGCTATGGCACAGGGAATAAGCCTAGAGAAAGGCCACTTCACCCAGTGTCATCCTCACAGAGGTCTTACCATCAGAGAAGGAGACACACTTGCCCAGAGCTGCACAGCACATCCATGGTAGAGCTGGCATTCGATCCGAGACCAGTGTGCTCAGCTCACCACTCTATCCCCTCGTGTCCAGACCATGTCCTCCCTCCACACGCCTTGCTCCAAGCCCCCCAGTCCACTATGTCCTGACCTCCTCTTCCTCATAGCAATAATTATAATATTCACCAGTATAGAGTGCTTGGCATATATCTTTACATAAATTTCATCATTTAGTCCTTCCACCTCCCTCATAAGTTACAAACACCTCCATCTTACAGATGAGGAGACAGAGGCTCAGGGGAGTGAAACCACGGGCACAAAGGCCACAATTAGTGAGTGGAAGGACTGAGATTCAAAGCACTTAACTCCTTCTCGCCTTCTCCTTTATCCCTACTAATAAGGATGCATGCTGCTGCTGCTGCTAAGTCGCTTCAGTCGTGTCCGACTCTGTGCGACCCCATAGACGGCAGCCCACCAGGCTCCCCCGTCCCTGGGATTCTCTAGGCAAGAACACTGGACTGGGTTGCCATTTCCTTCTCCAGTGCATGAAAGTGAAAAGTGAAAGTGAAATCGCTCAGTCATGTCTGACTCTTAGCGACCCCATGGACTGCAGCCTACCAGGCTCCTCCATCCATGGGATTTTCCAGGCAAGAGTACTGGGGTGGGGGTGCCAGTGCCTTCCCCAATAAGGATGCATAGCGTTGTGTTTATCAATGTGGATAGAAGTCAACACATGTTGAGGATCTAGTGTGTGCAGGGACTCTGGGGAGAATGATTTTCATATGGAGTCTGTGGATTAGAGATCAGGAGTCTTGATTGAAGATGCTACTGCTAAGTCATGTCAGTTGTGTCCGACTCTGTGCGACCCCACAGACGGCAGCCCACCAGGCTCTGCCGTCCCTGGGATTCTCCAGGCAAGAACACTGGAGTGGGTTGCCATTGCCTTCTCCATTGCGTGTAAGTGAAAAATAAAAGTGAAGTCGCTCAGTCACGTCCGACTAGTAGCGACCCCATGGACTGCAACCCACTAGGCTCCTCCATCCATGGGATTTTCTAGGCAAGAGTACTGGAGTGGCTGATTGAAGACAGCCCAGGTTCAAATCCCACGTCTGCCACTTGCCCTCGGTGTGACCTGGAGCGGAAGACTGTGCTTTGGATTTCCCCTCTGTAAAGTGGGGCCGACAGTGGTACTTCTGCCTCAAGGTGCTGCTTAAGGACTAAATGCTGGGAAATGTGTAAAGCACTCAGAACAGTTCCTAATCTGTGTAAGCAACCCCAGAATGTTAACTGTAATTAGTCCTATTTTACAAACTAGCAGAAATGAATCCGAGATGTTAAGGAATCTGCCTGAAGCCCTCACAGCAGAGAGCTGAGGGGATCCAAAACCTGGGGGCTATAATCACCTCCCTTCTTTTAAAAAAAAAAACACTTTTTTTTTGGATGTGGATGCTTTTTAATGGTCTTTATTGAATTTGTCGCAATCCTGCTTTACTTTTATGTTTTGGCTTTTTGGCTGCAAGGCATATGGAATCTTAGCTTCCTAACCAGGGATCAAACCTATGCCTCCTGCATTGGAAATCTTAACTACTGGACCACTAGGGAAGTCCTATCAATTCCCTTCTTATGCTTGGACTCCCCCTACAAACATTTTCCCAACCTAAGGCCATGAAGAGTAATAATACTACTTTTTTCTTTCTTTTAGGATTTGTTTTATTATTATTATTTTTTAACTTTACAATATTGTATTGGTTTTGCCATATATCAACATGAATCTGCCACAGGTATACACGTGTTTCCCATCCTGAACCCTCCTCCCTCCTCCCTCCCCACACCATCCCTCTGGGTCAAAAGAGACATTGATGTATAGAACAGTCTTTTGGACTCTGTGGGAGAGGGAGAGGGTGGGATGATTTGGGAGAATGGCATTGAAACGTATAATATCATATATGAAATGAGTCGCCAGTCCAGGTTCGATGCACAATACTGGATGCTTGGGGCTGGGTACACTGGGATAATACTACTTTATTTCATGGATCCTAAGACGTTGAGTTTCTTCCCCCTTGTTTGTATGTGTGTGTGTGTGTGTGTGTGTGTGTATGTGTGTGTGCATGCGCACGCGCGTGTATGCTCAGTCACTCAGTCATGTCCAACTCTTTGTGACCTCATGAACTGTAGCCTACTAGGCTCCTCTGTCCATGGGATTTTCCAGGCAAGAATACTGGAGCGGGTTGCCTTTTCCTACTCCAGGGGATCTTCCCCACCCAGGGATTGAACCAGCATCTCCTACACTGACAGGTGGATTCTTTACCACTGAGCCACCTGAGAACCCCTTCTTCCCCTTCCCATACCTCTAAATCGGAAATGCTCTAACAGCTTCCCAGTGCATTTTAAAATTGGTGACTGGAGGTAACAGAAAAGTTTTGTAACTACATAGTGATGCTCTCTGCACAACATCGTGAATGTACTTAACTGCCACTGGAGTATATGTTTTAAAGTGGTTTAAGAGGCAAATTTAATTTTTAACCACAACACGGACCACAATTTTTAAAATTGATGATGCTGAGATAGAGGATATACGGTAACAACAACCCAATGGAGGGGCGGGGCGGTGCGGGACCCAGTGGCAGACCCAGTCCAGCCCCCATCTCATCCTCACCCCCGGACCAGGATTGGTGCTCTGCATCCCCGTTCCCCTCAACACACACACATCCAAGGGGTTCCAAGCCTCAGGAGCCCCCTACTCCATCCGGATCAGGGACACTTAGATGTGACCACCCTGTGTTTCCCCGCAGGGACCAAGATAATCACAGTGCTGGCCCCAGTCCAGGTGTCCGGTTTCCTGGGAGAAAATGTGACACTACCATGCAAACTGCACCCCTTGGAACACAACGTGACGGTGACGCAAGTGACCTGGACAAAGCAGAGACAGGCAGAGCCCGCCCGCAGCCTGGCGGTCTTCCACCCCACCCAGGGCCCCAGCTTCCACGAGTCCAGCCGGTTGGAATTCATGGCCGCCAAGCCCGGCGAGAAGCTGCGGGACGCCTCGCTGGCTGTGCGGGAGTTGCGCGTGGAAGATGAGGCTAATTACACCTGCCAGTTCGCCACGTTCCCTAATGGTGACAAGAGCGCTCGAATCCGGCTCCGTGTGCTCGGTAAGCCGGGAGGGGGGAGGAGCCGAAAGGGAGGGATGTGGAGTCAGATAGGGAGGTGAGCAAAGAGAGGGAGGGGGCCAGGAGGGAGGGAGAAATTCCGAGGGAACAAAAGGAGGTCGGGCAATGACCCTGCGGGATGCAGGGGAGATTAGAAGGGGGAGGGGGTCAAGGACCGGAAGAGAGTCCGAGGTCTTGGGATGTAAGATCTTGGAGACTGTGGGCCAAGGGGATTGGAGGATCTGGGAATGCTGTTGGTATAGAGGGGAGTGGCTGATGCAAGAAGTAGGTGGGGACAGAGACTGGCCTGGGAAGCTGGGAAGCCACTGCCAGCTTGGGCAGGTGGATTCATCTTGAAACCTGTTTTCTTCATCTGTAAAAGAGGCTTAGTAACAATAGTGCTGCCTTCAGAAAGCTATCCTGAAGGTCCAAGGAGTTCATCCAGGTGAACCGCTTAGAGCAGAGACCTATGTGGGCTGGGGATAGTGGGTCAGTTACTGTTACTCCCTTTGGTGAGGAAGTGAGTGAGTGACTGCTCAGTCATGTCTGACTCTTTGTGACCCCATGAACTGTAGCCCGCCAGGCTCCTCCCTGTGGGATTTCCCAGGCAAGGGTACTGGAGTAGGTGGCCATTTCTTGCTCCAGGGCATTTTCCCAGCCCAAGGATTGAACCCTCTCCTGTGTCTCAGGCATTCCAGACGGATTCTTTACCCACTAAGCCAAAGGGAAAGTTGAAATAGACTGGGGTGGGGGTGGGGGGGAGTAGATTCTGATATCCAGGAGTGGAGGGCTTTCTCCAACTGAGGTGGTGGTGGGGGGGATGCCCTTGGCATTGTCATGGAAACATGCGTTCATTTTTATTGAGTACCAGAGAAAATATGACAGGCCTTCCTCTTGGCAAGAGTATGAAGTCTCTTTGCCTCGGGTTTCTCATCTGTGAAATGGAGATTGCTGTGAAGATGAATAAGAGCTCATGTTTCTTTTTTGCTTCTGTGTCAGGAACTGTTCTGGTCCTTGTATGAATGATTCACCATTCTCCAGGGGGTCTTCCCAAAGCAGGGATCGAACCTGGGTTCCCTGCATTGCAGGCAGATTCTTTACCGTCTGAGCCACCAGGGGAGCTCACTATCACTTTCTGTGTTGGAAACTGTCCCCGGCCTTGCATGAATGACTCATGAAAGGTTAATTCCTTGGAACAGTGGCTGACACATGCCCCCAACCAAAGGCATCTCTCATCATTTCAGAAAGCTTAAGACTTCAGGTCTTGTGATTTAGGATGAGAGTAAAACAGAACCGGTGAGTCAAATTAAAGAGAAATCTTGGGTAACAAGAACACAGGTACTGAGGGAAAAGGAACCACATGAAATCCCAGGTCTGGGAATCACCAGAATGATTAAGAAATGGGCAAGGTAGTTTTAGAGTCAGACAGACCTTGTGGGAAGATCCAGTTCTGTCATTTACGACTATGGAACCTTGAGCCAGTCACTCTTGTCTGAATCTCCAAAGCATAGCTCAGCCCTCCCCTCCTCCGTGAAGCCCTCAGTAACCACCATCCCCGAGATTCAGGCACCCCTTCTGGGATCCCCCATCCCAGCCTTGCCCAGTCTGAGTCATCACTGTCTGGGGAAATCCGTCTTCACTTCCGACAGTCCACCCCATGAAGGCAAGGGTGGGGCTGTCTCAGTCCTTCCTGAGTTTTCAATACTGTCCATCACAGAGCCAGGCACCGTATTCAATTACCAATCATAATTATATATATTGACGTATTACCTGCCAAGTGCCGTTTTAAGAGCTTTACCTATAAATTCTCATTGCTGGTCATCCTCCCCTTATCCTCAGTTGACAAAGAAACTGAGGCACGGACTTGCCCAAGGCCACCCTACGGCTGGGCCAGAGCAGGGATTTGAACATGGCCACATCCGGTACCCTCATCTCGGTACTCCCCTGATGCTGAGATGTTTGTTGCATGACTGCTGATGAGGCGTAACCCGTGTCTTTTGCTCCTCTTCTCAGCCAAGCCCCAGAACAAGGCTGAGATCCTGGACATCCCGCTCAGCCCGAACCCTGTGCCGGTGGCCCGCTGCGTCTCCACCGGAGGTCACCCACCTGCCCGCATCTCCTGGTCCTCAGATGAAAAGACCAATACCACCCAGGAGCCAGGGCCCCTGCCTGGCACCGTCACTGTCACCAGCCTCTTAATCTTAACACCTTCCAGCCAGGTGGACGGCAGGAACGTCACCTGCAGAGTGGAGCACGAGAGCTTTGAGGAGCCCGAGGTGCTCCCCATGACCCTGGCTGTGTCCTGTGAGTGGGTCTAAGTGTGAGCAAGGGCGGGAGGGGCTGCCAGACTTTCTCCACCCTCCCCCTGCCATTCCAGCCTCCCCCTGCCATTGGCCAGTGTCTCCACCCTCACTCTGCCATTGGCCAGTGTCTGCACCCTCCCCCTGCCATTGGCCAGTGTCTGCACCCGCCCCCTGCCATTGGCCAGTGTCTCCACCCTCCCCCTGCCATTGGCCAGTGTCTCCACCCTCCCCCTGCCATTGGCCAGCTGTCTCCACCCTCCACATTGACTCTGAGGGGTACTTTCAGCATTACATCATTTCATCATCAGAGCTAGCTCTCTGACTATCGCCTTACACCCATCCCCACATCGTCTACACTGACTCCCCTGGGCCATAGATAACCCTGTCCTTTATTGTCTATACCAGCTTCTTTTTTTTTTTTTTTTTCCCGTTTGGCCATACCACAGGGTATGTGGGATCTTAGTTCCCTGTGCCTACGTGCATGCTGTCACTTCAGATGTGTCCGACTCTTTGCGACCCCATGGACTGTACCAGGGTCTTTTGTCCATGGGATTCTCCAGGCAAGAATACTGGAGTGGGTTGCCATGCCCTTCTCCAGGGGATCTTCCACATCCAGGGAGTGAACCCGAGGCTCTTATGTCTCCTGCATTGGCAGACGGATTCTTCACCACTAGCACCATGAGGGAAGCCTCTTAGTTCCCTGGCCAGGGATCAAACCCATGCCCTGTGCAATGGAAACGCTTAAACACTGGACTGCTAGGGAAGGACTCTACCAGCTTTTTATACCACAGTTCACACTGCTCCCTGGAGGCCGCTGTCTACACGGACACCCCACATACGCCGCTCTCTGGAGCCTGCACACAGTGCCTACACCCTCTTCCCTGGGCAACTGTCCACACGGACCTTGTACACACTGCCTCACTGCTTCCTCGCCATCGACACCAACTCCCTTGTGTTTCCTACGCTGCCATAATACCATCTGGGCTTCCCAGGTGGCGCTGCTGGTAAAGAATCTGCCTGCCAATGCAGGAGATGCAGGTTTGATCCCTGGGTCGGGAAGATCCCCTGCAGGAGGAAATGAAAACCCACTCCAGTATTCTTGGAAAATTCCATAGACAAGAGGCAGCTGGTGGGCTACCGTTCATGGTGTCACAAAGAGTTGGACGCTACTGAGCATACACACACACTGTTATCTACACTGGCTCCTGTGGGCCCCAGACAGCATTGCCCTCACTGTCTACACCACTCCTTTAGGCCACCAGCTGAGGGCAGTTGGCAGTTGACCACTGCTGCCTTGACACCCTGCATTTTCTGCTCAGGTTCTCCTAGATACTCTCTCACACCGACCCACAGCATTGTCTACATTGGCTATCCTGGAGAACTGCCTACATTGTCCCCACCCTCACCCCCCGTGTAGTCTACACTCCCCTTTGCCCACCGTTGTCTACACTGGCTCACCTATGGACTGGGTCCTCCCATCACTGTCTGGACTGACTACTCCCTGCCTGACAGTTGCTGCACCGTCTACACCCAACTCCCTCAATTGGATCTGAGCGAGAAGGGTGTCTAAACTGACTCCTTCCCAACACACATACAAAAACACCCTGTCTCACTGGCCTTCCCCCTGGGGACTTCAAAAATCTTCCCTGTCGATCATATTTGAGTTGGGTAACACACAGACTGAAATGCAGTCATCCAGGATTCTCTTCTGCAGGACTTGTCAGAGCCTTGAATATGCTCACGTGTGTTATGAACACCCAGAAGGAGGCTTTTTCTCATAGGACATCCCAGGCATGCCAGGACCTGGCTTTATAGGGAAAACCAATAGAGAAGCAGGTCCTGAGAAGTGCTCTCTGTGACCCCCGTCCTAGCATCCTGCTGAGGACTCCCAGGCTTCTATTTTTGGTGCGGAAGCTGGAACCCATTGCCCAGACCCCTCCCAGGCCTCTCCACCTTGAGCTGTTCCCCAAACCTGCCAAGGCCCTCTTCCTGTTGTGACATGAATCCCAGCTATCTTTAGGCCCCTTGAAGGCTCCCTGTCTCCGAGCCTGTGTGTCTGTTTCCCCCAGACCCCCCGAGGTCTCCATCTCCGGCTATGATGACAACTGGTACATCGGCCGTAGAGAGGTTGCCCTGAACTGTGACATCCACAGCAAACCAGAGCCCACGGGCTACAACTGGAGCACGTGAGTTTCTGGGTCAGAGGAAGGAGGGGCTGGGGGCCTGGACTCCTGGGTCTGAGGAAGGAGGGATATAGGCAGGAAAGTTAAAAACAAAGCAAGAAGTCAACTTTGGGCCCCCAGGAAAATATCTTGTATGCACAGAGTTAATGAGGTGATAAAGTCCAGGTTTGTTGACACACCTGCTCTTTGTGGGGTGCCTGCTGTGTGCCAGGTACTTACCTGCACCCCACGTGATCCCCACACTCTGGCCACAGTCTGCACTATCACCAGGCCCAGGTTAAAGATCTGCCTGCTAGCTGTGCTCATCTGCCCGGGCACACGGGTATAGAGGTGACTCTCCCATCGGCGTCTGGCTCCAAACCCAATCCTCTTAAGCCCTGGACTGTGCCACCTCCCCAGCCACCTTGTGTAACCTGCTCAGTCACCTCTTACAGAGCAAATTCTGTCCCATCCCCATTCTCATTTTTTAAACATATCTATTTATTTGGCTGCATCGGATCTTAGTGGCAGCACGTGGGATCTTTGTTGTGCGCACAGACTCTAGTTGCAGCGTGCATGCTCAGCAGTTGCAGCGCACAGGCTCAGTTGCCCCAAGGCATGTGGGATCTTAGTTGCCCAAGTGAAAATCTCTTGGTCGTGTCCAACTCTTTGCGACTCCGTGGACTATACAGTCCGTGGAATTCTCCAGGCCAGAATACGAGTGCGTAGCCTTTCCTTTCTCCAGGGGATCTTCTCAACCCAGGGATCGCACCCATGTCTCCCACATTGCAAGCATATTCTTTACCAAATGAGCCACAAGGGAAGCCCAAGAATGCTGGAGTGGGTAACCTATTCCTTCTCCAGGGCATCTTCCCAACCCAGGAATCGAACCTGGGTCTCCAGCATTGTAGTTCAGATTCTTTACCAACTTTTCTTTACCAACTGAGCTACCAAAATTCTTTACCAAATGAACTACCAGGGATCAAACCCGCATTGCAAGGCAGATTCTTAACCACTGGAAGCTACCACCAGGGAAGTAGCCCCCTCCCGATTTTCTTGATTGAGGAGCAGAGCAATCAGAAAACTTCCTCAAATTCCTATTGAGACCAAGGATAAAAGTGGGGAAAGATAAAGGCAAAGGGGTAAATGGTTTAACCTAATTTTTATTGGGCCCAGTTTTTGTTATTACAAAAATAACTTATAAGCACTGTAGAAACTTTAGGCAATATGCTGCTGCTGCTGCGGCATCGCTTCAGTCGTGTCCGACTCTGTGCGACCCCAGAGATGGAAGCCCACCAGGCTCCCCCATCCCTGGGATTCTCCAGGCAAGAACACTGGAGTGGGTTGCCATTTCCTTCTCCAATGCATGAAAGTGAAAAGTGAAAGTGAAGTCGCTCAGTCTGGTCTGACTCTTAGCGACCCCATGGACTGCAGCCTACGAGGCTCCTCTGTCCATGGGATTTCCCAGGCAAGAGTACTGGAGTGGGGTGCTGTTGCCTTCTCCTTAGGCAATATGGCTATAAGTAAAAAGAAAAAAATAGCTCTTATAGTCTTGTATCCAGTCATCTCCAGAAACATCACTGTTTCCCTTTGTTATATATCCTTCCTGTCTTTTTTTCAATGTTTCTAAAAAAAAAAAGAAAGAAACTGTGCTGTATGTATAATTTTGAAAACTTTCCTCTGTCCATGAATACTCTTCTTTCGTTTTTGTTTCGTCTTTGCCACACCGCACAGCATATCTGATCTCAGTTCCCTGATCAGGGATGGAACCCACGCTCCTTTGCTGTGGAAGTGCAGAGTCTTAACTGCTGGGCCACCAGGGAAGTCCCTCTCGTGAACACCTTTCCAAGTCAGGGCACACAGATCTGTTTTCCCCCAGCATTTTATCAGGAAATGTTTCAATCCTACAGAAGTCTTGTAAGCATTTTCCAGTAAACATTCAAAACCCCGCTGTGTGGATTCTCTCACGAACATTTTCCTGGACTTGCTTTATCACATTCCTGCCCTTCAATCCACCCCTCTTGCCATCCACCCCTCTTGCCATCCACCCCTCTTGCCATCCACCCCTCCTGCCATCCATCCAACAGTCCTCATCATTTATGGTATCAAAACCCCACCACCTGCTTCTTTGAGGGTCTAGGAGTCTGTTACAGATGAGGCTGTCGATGACATAACCAGTCCCACCTGGGGATACAGAGGTGCTTTCCCCATTCTCAACTATGCAAATGTCGCGGTGGCGGGCATCCCCAGCAGTCCACCTCTGTGGACAGCCAGTCATGTGTCAATGGTCGGCCAGTGGAGCTACCAATCAAAGGTTTTCGATTGGTATCGACAGCTGGCCTTTACTTTCCTGTCTCAAAGCAACGCAATTCAGGCTCACAAACCATACGGCCAGCTTTCCATGCCAGCTCTGCAGAATACCCAAACCCATGCCCCGGTCTCCTCTGTCCATTAAACCAGTGTTTCTTTCGTTCTTTTAAAATATTTATCTATTTATTTGGCTGCACTGGGTTTTAGTTGTGCTATGTGGGATCTAGTTCCCTGACCAGGGATCGAACATGGGCCCCCTGAATTGGGAAGTCTTAGCCACTGGCCCACCAGGGAAGTCCCTAAACCAACGTTTCTTGACTGCTTACTGTGTGTCGGATGCTACTGATCCACGTGCTGCGTGCCAAGTCATTTCAGTCATGTCTGACTTTTTGTGACCCCATGGACTGTAGCTCACCAGGCTCCTCTGTCCATGGGATTCTCCAGGCAAGAATACTGGAGTGGGTTGCCATTCTCTCCTCCAGGGGATCTTCCCCACCCAGGGACTGAATCTGTACCTCTTAGGACTCCTAAGAGTGGGTTCTTTACCACTAGCACCACCCACAGGCTTCAGTAAATGAAAAAAGAACCAAATTCCTCCCTCTCAAATCTCCAGATCTAGGGAGAGAAATAAACAAGGTAATGTTGGAATTCCTTGATGGGTCACAAGTTATGTTTCCACAGTTTCCCTGCCAAGGGCCCCTGGAGTTCAATCACGGGTCAGGGAACAAAGATCCCACAAGCCTTAGGGTGTGGCCAAAATTTTAAAAAAAATTTTTTAATTTAAAGAAAAATAAACAAGATACCATTTTTAAGGATGTAGTGTGTCAGTTCAGTCCAGTTCAGTCGCTCAGTTGTGTCTGACTCTTTGCAACCCCATGAATCGCAGCACGCCAGGCCTCCCTGTCCATCACCAACTCCTGGAGTTCATTCAGACTCACGTCCATTGAGTCAGTGATGCCATCCAGCCATCTCATCCTCTGTCGTCCCCTTCTCCTCCTGCCCCCAATCCCTCCCAGCACCAGAGTCTTCTCCAATGAGTCAACTCTTTGCATGAGGTGGCCAAAGTACTGGAGTTTCAGCTTTAGCGTCATTCCTTCCAAAGAAATCCCAGGGCTGATCTCCTTCAGAATGGACTGGTTGGATCTCCTTGCAGTCCAAGGGACTCTCAAGAGTCTTCAGGTGGGGAGCCCCCTGGGTGGGGAGAACAGAGGAACTTAGGATAGATATCAAAGAGGATAATGAAGTAGGATTCCCCCTGAGGGAGGGGTTTAGAGGTGGTCCCTGGTTAAAGGAGTCCTTCAACCACAAATGCTGTGGGAAAGACCTTGAAGAGGAGGCGGGGGGTCACTACAGTTGAAAGAGGGTAACCAAGGAAGGTGTCAGAAAGGTGATGTCTGAGTAGAGGACTGAAGGAGGTGAGGGGGAGCTGTGTGGGTACCATGGGAAGGGCATTCCAGGAATAGGGAACAGCATATGCAAGAACCCTGAGGTGGGAACATAACTGAAGCGTTCCAGGGTCAACAAGTCAGCCACCATGGATATAGAGGCAGGAGCAAATGGATCGTGTGGGACCTGTGTGGGACCTGTGCCCATAGTCAGGACTTTTCCTTTACGGAAGGGCTCTGGGCAGAGGGCTGAAGAACTGATGCTTTCGAATTGCAGTACTGGTGAAGACTCTTGGGAGTCCCTTGGACTGCAAGGAGATCAAACCAGTCAATCCTATAGGAAATCAACCCTGAATATTCATTGAAAGGACTGATGCTGCAGCTGAAGCTCCAATACTTTGGCCACCTGATGGGAAGAGCCGACTCATTGGAAAAGACCCTGATGCTGGGAAAGATTGAGGGCAGAAGGAGAAGAGGGCAGCAGAGGATGACATGGTTAGATAGCATCATCGACTCAATGGACAGGAATTTGAGCAAACTCCGGGAGATAGTGAAGGACAGGGGAGCCTGGAGGGCTGCAGTCCATGGGGTCGCAGAGTCGGACACGACTTAGCAACTGAACAGCAACAATAACTAGACAGAGGAGAGACTTTGGCTATGTTCTCTGTTTTTAACGTTTATTTGTTTTTAGTTGAGCTGGGTCTTAGTTGCTGCACACGGGATCTTCCTGGCAGCGTGTGGGCTTCTCTCCGGTCATGGTGCACAGGCTCCAGAGTAAATGACTCTGTGGTTTGCAGCAGACAGGCTTTCTAGCTGAGGTGCCTGGGCTCAGTAGTTTCGACTTGCAAGCTTAGTTGCCCCTCAGCATGTGAGATCCCAGATCCCCAACCAGGGATCGAGCTCACATCCCTGGGTTGATTGGCAGGCAGATTCTTAACCCCTGGACCACCAGGCAAGTCCATCTGTGTGGATTTTGAACATGGGGCAGACAGGGTTTGCTGATAGGCTGGATGGGAGTGTGAGAGGCAGAGCTGTGGGAACTCCAGGCTTGCTCTGAACTTGTATTATAGACGGCGTGAGAGTTGCTATATTCCTGCTGTACAGTGAGTGCCCCAACACCGGTTACTCCAGGCCTCTGACTGAGACCACTTCCTCACCCATCTGTCTCTCCTAGGCCCAACGGAACCCTGCCACTCTCTGCTGTGGCCCAGGGCACTCAGCTCCTGATTCATACTGTGGACGAGACCATCAATGTCACTTTCATCTGCCTTGTCACCAACGCCCTAGGGACCAACCAGGCAAACGTGACCGTCCTGGTCAGAGGTGAGGAGCCCCCTGGGTGGGGAGAACAGAGGAACTTAGGATAGATATCAAAGAGGATAACGAAGTAGGATTCCCCCTGAGGGAGGGGTTTAGAGTTGTTCCCCGGTTAAAGGAGTCCTTCAACCACAAGAATGCTCCCAAGCTCCCATTCTTTCCCTAAGCCCCTTCATGGAAGGTTCAGTGGGCTCAGCTTTACTGTCTGTTAACTCACCATCCGAATCATTGGAACCACTGTATAGCCACCTGGACACAGCCCCTCTGCAAACCCAGGCTGGGGTAGTTGCATAATGCCTCTTCCCCGTGGACTCAGGAAGGCTTTTCCAAGTATATTAGACAGAACTCTGTCATTTGCAATTGATAGAAGCTCAACTCAAAATAGTCCAGGCAAAAATGGGACTTTATTAGAAATTCACCTTCAGGTATGGTTAGATCCAAGTGCTCCAACTGTGTAACCCAGGAACTTTTCTTGACCTCTGTTGTCTCTGCTTCTCTTTTGCTGGCTTTATTCCCTGGCAAGCTTTCCCCTCAGGAAGGTAAGATGATCCCCAGCAGTTCATAGGCTCACAGCCCACCAGTTTAGTGATCCCAAGGAAAAGAATACACCACTTTCAATAGCTCTAGCCAGAGTCTGAAGGCTGGCTCTCATTGGCTCAACTTAGGTCCCACCTCATGAACCAATTCCAGCAGCCAGAGAGAATGGAATGCTCTGATTGGCCAGGCCCAGGTCAAAGTCCCATCCTCCGGCTTGTACACGCTGCTATATTTAAAATGAATAACCAACAAGGACCTACTATATAGCAGGTGGAACTCTGTTCAATGTTATGTGGCAACCTGGACAGGAGGGGGTTTGGGGGAGAATGGATACATATATATGTATAACTGAGTCCCTTCGCTGTTCACCCAAAATTAACACAGCGTCATTTGTTAATTGGCTCTACCCCAACACATAATAAAAAATTAAAAAAAAAAAGAAAACTGAAGTCCCATCCTAGGAACCAGAGGGTGGGGTGAAGCTCAGCTAAACCATATAGACTGAGGGAGGCAGAACGGTAGCCTCCTTCAAAAGTGAAGTCTAATATTTTGGGGGGCAGATGAAACCCCCAAAAGTCTCTCAGCTTAAATCTCTGCTTCCTTCTCTTCTGGCAGAACGTCCAAGGGAGCAGTCACAAGAAGGCTTGTCCTCTATAATCTATATTATCATCCTGCCCTTGGTAATCCTGTTTGTTGTCTTCCTGGTGTTCCTCCTGATTTATCTCCGCTGCTGCAGAAAGTCCCGTGAGTCCCCTCTTTTTCACAATATCCCCTGCCTACCTGTTGTAAATGAACATCATGACAGCCGCCATAATTAAGCACCTACTATGAGCCTACAGGCTCTGTACTAAGCCTTCCACATGGCAACCTCTCCCTGAACCCTCATGCCAACACCATGAGGTTCCCCCGTTTGACAGACAGGGACACTGAGACCAGGGAGTTTTATTCATTGGATCATTGACTCATTTTTACAAAGTGGGAGCAGCTCCTGTAAGTCCTGAAATGCCACAGTAAGGACTTTGGCTTTCAATCCAGGTGACAGAGAAGCTCCTGCCAAATGGGTGCAGTGCAGAATAACACTTCACCGTCACTTTCCTTCATCTGCCTTGCTCAGGACTGGCTCCCTGAAAGGAGGGGTTGCCCCAATCCCTGGCTCTAAAAGGTGCCCAGATCCCTGGCTCAAGAGCTTTGCAAGGCTCCCCTACCTGCAGCCCTCTTCCCCATGGCTCCCTCTGGCAAAGTCCTGTGGCTAAGTCTGTAATCAAAAGAGCTGCATTTTGCTGAGCACTTTCTCTGTGCCAGGCACTTCCTGTGCACAGCCCCCTTGAATGCTCACGACCACCCTGTAAAGAGAGTCCCCCTATGAGCCCATTTTACAGGTGAGGAAACATTTGCTCAGAGAGGTGACACTTTCCAGCTGGAAAGTCAAGAGTTGAAGGCAGATCTGTTGGTTATAAAGTTTTATTCGTTCAACCACTAAACAAAAAGTCCTCCTCACATCCCAGTGGGAAGCTCTCTCTTCCAGGGAGCCCTCCCTGATCTTTCCCTGAAATGAACCAAGCACCTGCTCTGGGCATCCCCACCCCCACCCCTTGCCCATTCAGGGGCATCACGGTATGGGGACTTGTCTGTCTCTCCAGTGGACTGGGAAACCCAGGAGCACAGAGCTAGACTGTCGGTCATGGCTGTGTCCCCAGCACCACCCACCACTGGGTCAGGCACGAAAGAGGCGTTTGAAGAAATGTTTGCTGAATGCATCACGTCCAGAGCCAGACTGCCTGTTGTCTGAGCCCACAGGCAGTCACCATGGGCAAAGGCCTTACTATGACTCAGTTTCCTTATCTGTGAAATGGGCATGTCCATACCTGTGAGTGTAGATCCAGCACTTACCATAGCATTTGGCACATTGTAAGCCACACGCTGGATATTTTTGTCTGTTTTGTTTACATCTACATCCCCAGCACCCAGAATGCATCTGGCACAAAGTAGGCATTTGCTATTTGCTGAATAAATCCCTGTTTGATGATTGAGGAAACTGAGGCACAGAGAGGTTAAGTCAATTGCCCATGGTCACATGGCTCATAAAGGACTGGGATTTGAACCCTTCCATCTGGTTCCAGAGCCCATGCTCAATAAATATTTATGTATAGTTAATAACTGAAGGGATAACTAGATGAAGCCTATACCCCAGCTGTGTTTTTAAATGTAGGAACCATTTTGGGACATGACTCCCCCATGTCAATGGCAGAGCCGGGATTGGTCTGTCAAAGCAGAATTCAAGGGGTCTGGTCACCCACATGTGTCTTCTTCCCATGCTTTCCAGCGTTGTCATTCACTTCTGATTACTTCTCCTCCTGTCTTCTCAGGTCAGAACCAGTACAGTCCCAATGCTAATGGGGTAAGTGTCGTGGTGGAGCTGAGGAGGGGGTGGGGGTCTGCGCGAACCCCAGATTAATCTCCGTGAGCGTTTCCAAGAAAGGGCCAGGCATCTCTGTGCACCCGCAGCACTTGACCTGGGAATCTGCATTTTCATATCTCCCCTTTGCTCCCCGTTCATGGAGAAGGGCTGCCCTGGCTTCCAGGGTTGGGAAAGGAGCAGGCCTGCAGCTCTCTGTATGCTGGGCTTCGGCAGGAAGAATTTTTTTTTTTTAAGGGCTTGAGGCTAAAGTTAGGACAGAGGATGAGATGGTTGGCATCATGGACATGAGTTTGAGCAGACTCCAGGAGATAGTGAAGGACAGGGAAGCCTGGTGTGCTGCAGTCCATGGGGTTGCAAAGAGTTAGATACAACTGAGCAACTGAACTAGAGAATAAAGTTTGCGTATTTCCCTAGACGGTCCGCTATTCAGCTGTCGAGAGCAATTCCCAGGATCCATCGACAGAGGGCACCAGGTGACAGCGTGGGGCTGGATGATGAGAAGAGCTGGTGAGCACGTGGATCTTCCAGCTGGACTCCCTCCCCTGCCTCAGTAGAGGGAGTCTCCCTCCAAAGACACTGGCCACCCTTCCCCTGCCAGACCTCAAGGATGCCCCCTCTGCCTCACAACACAGTGACCCGGGCAGAGGGCAAGTTCAGGGGTCTACAAGACCAGCCTCAGGTTGAGTCTTTCACTACAAGGACTATGGAACACAGGAAAGCTGTTTACTCACGGATATAATTTACTACACTGCAAGGATGCGATCAAGAGCAGCAACGTGAAAAGGCACGCAGGGCAGGGTCCCGGCACAAGCTTCTGGTTGTTCAGTCCCGGTAGAGTCATGTGGACAGCACTTAGTTCTCCCAGCGATGACATGTGACCGCACACACAGAGTGTTGCCAAGCAGGAAAGCACGCCTGAGCCTTGGTCTCCAGAGGTGTCAATCGTGTAGACATGGCTGACCACCTATGCAGCTGACCTTGGTACCAACATAGAAAGAATTGAAGAAAGAGTGCGTGCATGATCAATCACATCTGACTTTGCGACCCCATCGGTGTCCATGGGATTCTCCAAGAAAGAATGCTGGAGTGGGTTGCCGTTTTCTCTTCCAGGGGATCTTCTCGGCTCAGGGACTGAACCGGTGTCTCTTGCATCTCCTGCGTTAGCAGGCGAATTGTTTACCGCTGCGCCCCCTGGGAAGCCTGGCACCAACATAGGTCAAGCCATTATTGTGTGGCCTAATGCCCCCGCCATGAATCACACTATCGGCACAGATTATCCTGTATAGTCCACAGCCCCAGGTAAACAAAGACTTCTATCAGCCAGGACATTCCAAAGAAGGGCTAAGAGGTTACTTCACAGGAACCAGGGGCAAAGGGCCACATCTTTTTTTGAACAAGGTTAATCCTTTCCTTGGAAGGAAGGTTATGACCAACCTAGATAGCATATTCAAAAGCAGAGACATCACTTTGCCAACAAAGGTTCGCCTAGTCAAGGCTATGGTCTTTCCTGTGGTCATGTATGGATGTGAGAGCTGGACTGTGAAGAAGGCTGAGCACCGAAGAATTGATGCTTTTGAACTGTGGTGTTGGAGAAGACTCTTGAGAGTCCCTTGGACTTCAAGGAGATCCAATCAGTCCATTCTGAAGATCAGCCCTGGAATTTCTTTGGAAGGAATGATGCTAAAGCTGAAACTCCAGTACTTTGCCCACCTCATGCGAAGAGTTGACTCATTGGAGAAGACTCTGATGCTGGGAGGGATTGAGGGCAGGAGGAGAAGGGGACGACAGAGGATGAGATGGCTGGATGGCATCACTGACTCGATGAATGTGAGTCTGAGTGACCTCCGAGAGCTGGTGATGGATAGGGAGGCCTGGCGTGCTGCAGTTCATGGGGTCGCAAAGAGTCAGACACGACTGAGCGACTGATCTGATCTGAATCCTTTCCTACAGGATTGCCACACAGAACGTTGCAACTAACAGAGGTTTTTTTGGTAGAATTTGACTTCCAACCTTGAGCTTCTAAATCTCTGATTCAGTTGGATCTCAGTGGCTTACAAGAAACAGTCACTGATCCTTGTCATCAGAAGAGAACCAGAGGCGGGAACTCAGCTGCCCCGGGACTGTCCAAGGAGCAGGAGCAAGTGGTGGCCCTGAACTGATGCAATCCCCGGAAAGCATCTGTGGCCAGCGAGCTGGGGTTGACAAGACCTTGGTCATCCACTGAGGAAAGCAGAAAGTTGTTTGCAAAACAAGGAGGAAAAAATAGATGTTGAAGAATCAGAAGCTACAGGTGTGCAGCACAGGCTGCCCTCAGACCTGGATGGACATAGCCCAAGCCCCAGGATGAAGAGCTTCTCTGATACACTGACATGTTTGTGTTATAACTGTCCGTGATCTTGGGGGCAGGCACCAGAATTCCTCTGTCTGTTGGAGAAAATAGGCAGATAGAGACCTTGGGCAAGAATGCTAAACCGGAGAGCAGGGCATGAGCCACTCTGCAAGAGAAAGTGAGAAGGACGTGTGGGCTTCCATCTGGGCAGATGGGAGAATGCAAAACAGAGAAGCATGGGGAAGAGATGGGACCCAGCCAAATGGGAGGGTGGAGGGCATGACAAGGCCAGTGGGGCTCCACAGTGCAGGGACATAAAGGAGACTGATTGCCTAGCTGCCACCTAAACCCCTTGTCCGTTCCCAGTCCCAAATACCTTATTAAAGTTAATTTATTATACCTAGAGTGGCTGTGTGCAAGGGGGTCTTTTGTGGAAACTGGGGAGGAACAGAGTTTTGCCCAAACCGTCACCATGAGAGACAGAAACAAAGGCATGGAGGCAAGACCTTGAATCAAGAGGGCCACAAAGGGACTGCCCCGGTGGTCCAGTGGTTAAAGCTCCCAATGCAGGGGCCCCGGGTTTGATCCCTGGTCAAGGAACTAGATCCCACACACCGTAACTAAAGCCCCTGAATGCCACAACGAGAGACAAGCACAGCCAAGCAGATAAATGGTGGTGGTGGTTTAGCTGCCAAGTCGTGTGCAGCTCTTGCAACCCCATGGACTGTAGCCCGCCAGGCTCCTCTGTCCATGGGATTTCTCAGGCAAGAATACTGGAGTGGGTTGCCATAACCTCCTCCAGGGGATCTTCCTGACTCAGGGATCAAACCTGCAGCTCTGGTGTCTGCTGCCTTTGCAGGCAGATTCTTTACCATTGCACCACCACCTGGACTTCAGTGTGCACACCCTAATTTTAAAATGCTGTATTGCAAAAAATAAAATTCTAACCATCATCTGAGCTTTCAGTAAGTCATCATCTTTTTACAACAGTAACACCAAAGATCACAGACCATGATAACAGAATCATGAAAAAAGCTTAAAATATCGTAAGAATTACCAAAATATGATACAGAGACACTAAGTCAGCAGATACTTTTGGAAAAATGACACAGACCGACTTGCTCAATGTGGAGCTGCTCAATTTATTTAAAAACACACACACACACACAGTATCTGCCAAGGGTAATAAGGCAAAGAGCCATCAAATGAGGTGGGCCTTTAACTAAAACCCTCAAATCAAAAGTTATAAAAAGATATCAGGGGTCCATTTTGAGTTTATTTGCACAGAAGTAATAACGTGAGGGTTTAGCTCAGTCGCTCAATAGATGACTGGATAAACAAAATCTGGTCTATCCAAGCAACAGAATATTATTCAGCCATGAAAAGGGATGGGGTGCTAATGCATGAGACGGTCTTGGAAACATGATGCTAAGTGAAAGAAGCCAGACACAAAAGGTCATTTCTTGCATGATTCCATGTAAATGAAATCTCCAGTATAGGCAAATCCATACAGACAGAAAAGAGATCAGTGTTTATTGGGGCCTGGGGGGAGGGGGAATGGGGAGTGACTGCTCAGTGGGTTCAAGGTTTCCTTTTGGCATGATAAAAAATGTTCTAGAAATAGATAACAATGATGGTTGCACAAGACCATGGACCTACAAATGCCACTCAGTTGTACACATTAAAATGGTACATTGTATATGGGTTTTGTCATGATAAAAAAAATAATTTAGAAGTTTTATTTAAAGAATTTTTTGATGCCCCAGAGATTACTGGACGAATTTTCAGGAACCAATTAAACTCATGAAGGGTAGGAGAGTTGTTAGAGAAAAAAAATATTCTAACTGTTAAAGAAAAAATTATTTAATGACACCAGTTAAAACATGGTGTTCTCAGACAGTCATGTCTGACTCTTTGTGACCCCCTGGACTGTAGCCCACCAGGCTCCTCTGTCCATGGGATTTCCCAGGCAAGAATATGGGAGTAGGGTGCCATTTCCTCCTCCAGGGGATCTTCCCACCCGGGGATCTAACACACACCTCTTCCATCTCCTCACTGGCAGGTGGATTCTTTGCTGATAGTGCCACCTGGGGAGCCCAGTGAAAGCATGAAGTGGAAGTGTTAGCGGCTCAGTCATGCCTGACTGTTTCCAACTCCATGGACTGTAGCCTGCCAGGCTCCTCTGTCCATGAGATTTCCCAGACAGGAATACTGGAGTGGACCACCATTTCCTTCTGTAGGGGATCTTCCTGACTCAGGGCTCCAGCCCAGGTCTCCCGCATTGCAGGCAGATTCTTTACCATCTGAGCCACCAGGGAAGCCCAAGGCAGACTTTATTTAGGGAGATGGGGTCATCACCTTAGGTAGAGGGAGCATCTGCCAAGGGGAGAGGGACTTGACCCAATTCCAAACCCAGTATGGGCACGTGGGGATTCATAACCAAGGAGCAGGCTGGGAGTCAGTGGATGGGAACCAACTAAGAAGTGGGCATAGGGAGCAAGACCCTGGTGGGGCTCCTGGACTCAAAAGCCTTTCTGTGTCCCCCATTTCTTGATTACAGGAAAGATGCTTCATTCAGCCTCCCTGACCTTCCCAGAGTTCCAAGAGCAGGTTCAAACAATTGCTATCAATATCAGGGAGAGGAGAGGGTGCAGAGACAAGGGAAGAACAGTCAAGAGAAAGAACAGAACACACTTGGGGCAGGGTCCTGGTTCAGCCTCAAGGGATAAACATAAACAATATCTTCGAGTTGTTTGGAACCTCCACTAGATGGGAGAGGTTAAGGGGTGTACTGCCCACAAGGACATAGACCTCAGACTGGTTGGCACCAGAAGGTTGGTGATGCTGACTCCTACTTACCTCACACTGACCAATCAGAAGAATGTCCGTGAACTAATCGCACCCTCTATGAACCATTATTATAAAACTCCTCACCGGAGTTGCCTGGTGGTTCAGTGGTTAGGACTTCATATATCAACTGTGGGGGACATGGGTTCTATCCCTAGTGGGGGAACTAAGATCCCATGTGCCACATGGCATGGCTAAAAGTAATAACGACAATAAATTGGGGCTTCCCTGGTGGCTCAGTGATCAGGAATCCTCCTGCCAATGCAGGAGACATGGGTTCGATCCCTAATCCAGGAAGATCCCACTTGCCGAGGAGCAACTAAGCCCGGGCACCACAACTATTGAGCCTGTGCTCTAGAGCCCGGGAGCCACGACTAGTGAGCCCTCCGTGCCAAAAGTCCTGAAGCCTGAGCGCCCTGGAGCCTGTGCTCTGCAACAGGAGAGTAGCCCCCACTCGCCACAACTAGAGAAAAGTCCCTGCAGCACTCAAGACCAAGCACAGCCCCAAATAAGTAATAATGACTTATGTTAATAATCATAATAAATAAATTTTCAACATATGTTAAAATAAAACTCTTCACAACCCCCTGCAGGTCAGGACACAGTTTCAAGGTCATTAGTCCCCTGTCATCCCCTTACCTGGCAAAACAAGGAAACTGTTCTTTTCTACTTCTCCCAAAACTGTGTCTCTGAGATTTAGTTCCGCAGAGGGGTACAGAGGCTGGATTCAGCTTCAGTAGCTTCAAGGGTAAGAAAGAGTTTAGCTATGCCAACCTAACAGGATTCTTACTGGATCAGATATCACCTGGGGGGTGGGGGGTGGGTGGAGGAAGAAGAACCCGATCAGATATCAAAGGAAGACAGTTCTAGCTGAACTGATTTAGAAGGACTCTTGCTCAAAATGGACAAGGCCACGATGAATAACCGAAGTCAAACATCAATCCTAGCTGGGAAAAGAGTTCAAGAAAGCTTAAGCAGAGTTCAGTCAATGAGAGAATCTTTGTCAGTGTTTGAAAATGTAACTGGGGGTGCTTCAGGCTCCAACAGCAGAAAACCTCTCTCACCCCTCCCACCCCCACCCCCAGGCTGAGGTTAAAAACAAAGAACTGGATTGTCTAGTTCAACTCCAGGTACTACGTGTGGTGTTCAGCTCTGCTTCTCTGCTGTTTACTCTGCTTTCCTCCACATACTGGCTCTCATCCTCAAGCTGGTGCCAAGGTGGCTGCTGCATTCCGGCCATCACAGCCAAACAACTGTGGGGAGAAGCAGCCCACTCCATTGGTGGAGAGCTTCCCCAGGAGCCTCCCCTCAGCTCTGATTGGCCAGCACTACCCACTGCTCAACCAATCCCTGGCCAGAGAATGGGACCACCTGGAGTGAGGCAGGAGAGAGATGGGCTCTAGGCTAGGCATTTACAATTATCCTCCTGTTTACACTTCCTGGGGAAAGAGGCAGGCAGGCTCTAGGCTAGATATTTACAATAAGCCTCCTGTTTGCACTTTGAGTTAGAAATAACAACAGGAACAGGGTAAATAACTGGACTTTGTCTCCTGTGGACACTTTAAGATAACAATCACAGCAGGGACAGAGACAAGCTAAATTCTGTTTGAGTAAACGATCGAGAGGTCACACATTTCCCATCCTTGGGGCAAGGGAGACACAGCACATGTGGAGAAAGACTCCTTGGAGAGTCAAAAGGAGGTGCCAAACCACAATAGGCAATGCCAGGGCCCTCCATAGACCTCTGGGGTGAAACCCATCTTGGAGAAAGTTGTGCATCCTTGTTGGGGAGGTCCTAGGGCAAGTCAGGTGTGAAAAAAGAAATCAGATAATTTTCCAAAGGTAAACAAAGACCTGGGCTTCCCAGGTAGTACTAATGGTAAGACTCTGCCTGCTAATGCAGGCGACGTGAGTTGGATACCTGGGTCAGGAAGATCCCCTGGAGGAGGACATAGCAATCCACTCCAGTATTCTTGCCTAGAGAATCCCATGAACAGAGGAGTCTAGTGGGCTACAGTCCAAAGGGTCCCAAAGAGTCGGACACGACTGAAGCGACTTAGAACGCATGCTTAAAGACCCAGAAGAATTGCACTGTACGCTGTGTTCCGCCTCGCTGGTGGGGGAAGCCCACACGCTTTCTCTCCTGGTGTGCATCTCTGCCTTGCTTCTGTCTTAACTAAACAAACTGTTTCTCTGTGTGCTCTCCCACTTGTTGTACTATGCCTCCAATAATAAACCTTGCATGCGTTTTCACAGTTTTTGCCTCCTTAAAAATACATTTTTGCTTTCAAATGGAAGCGAGAGACAGGGAAATTCTGCTTCTAGCCTCTAGCCCTTTGTGATCTGGTGGCTAGGGTTCCTGGTTTTCGCCCAGGTTGCTGCTGCTGCTGCTGCTAAATCACTTCAATCGTGTCTGACTCTGTGCGACCCCATAGACGGCAGCCCACCAGGCTCTCCCGTCCCTGGGATTCTCCAAGCAAGGACACTGGAGTGGGTTGCCATTTCCTTCTCCGATGCATGAAAGTGAAAAGTGAAAGTGAAGTCACTCAGTCGTGTCCGACTATTCACAACCTCATGGACCGCAGCCTACCAGGCTCCTCCGCCCATAGGATTTTCCAAGCGCCCAGGTTGCCCAGGTTCAATTCCTGGTCAGGGAACTAAGATATCGTTTCAAGTCACCACTCACTGCTGCCTCTCTGAGATTAGGAGGCTTGAACCAGCCAGGACCTGCTTTTTCTGGGGCTGGTGAAAAGCCAGGATGAAGACTACAGGGCGGAGGATGGAACTAACATCTGGTATTAACAGCGACCGGTTTCCCTGGCAGCTCGGCGCTGAAGAGTCCGCCTGCTAATGCAGGAGATGCAGGTTCGATGTCTGGATTAGGAAGATCCCCTGGAACAGGAAATGGCAACTCACGTGGGCTACACTCCATGGGGTCGCACAGAGTTGGACACAAATGAGCAACTAAACAACAACAATTAACAGTGATTCTCTCTGGGCAGTTAGAAGCTGGCTGAATTTTACTCTCTTCCAAGTTCATTCTGTCTAAATATTCTAAATAAACCTTGACTTTTCTTTTAGTAGTTGTAAGAGGAATCAAAGTCATTAGGTGAGAGGGAGGCAGGAAGGAAGGAGGGAGGGAGGGAGGGGTAGAAAGAGAGAGGAGCTTTAGGAACTGGAAAATCTAGAATAACTGGCTTTGCTTGGTGCCCTGTCTCTCCCTCTCCCAGCTCAGAGAACCTTTGCTCCTGAAGTTTAACAGGGAAAAGTCATCAGAATCCCTGTGGCCCCTAAACTCCACATCTGCTGTGCTCCAAATTCTTAGCAGAATGAAAACGGTCTGGGCAATCTGATTGCCGCCCAAGATTGGAGCAACAACCTTGGAAATAAAGGCTAGGTTTGCAACAATCCCTCTGAGGCAGATGGACATAGCAAACCTCAAAACAGCAGCAAAAAACCCTGGAAGAATTCTGACCCCAGGAACACAACCAGGAACACCGCCTCAAGGCCTTCCAGGCTGTAGAGACCATTTGGGAGGCGAGGATTGGAAACACCTACAGGAAAACATACTTCCCACAAACAGAGTCACAAATCTGGGAGGCAGGGCAAGTCCATAGACAAGTTGGATAATAATTACAAATAAAGGGCATTTACTGCCCCCTGCCTGCAGTCTCCTTATTCCTCCCAACAGCCCCGTAAGTAAGGGTGTTTGCACCATCCTCCAGAGGAGGAAACCAAAGTTCCAAGAGGTGAACTCTTGCACCCAAGATCCCATAACCAAGTGGTGGCAGAGCTGGGCTGAGAGCCAGGCTCTCCTACTCACAGCAGGGCAGTCCTGGAGTCTACAGATGTTCAGACATCTGGACCATGCCACTTTGGACTGCCTCGAGACAGTTCAAAGCCAAGATTTCTTTCCTGTCCCAACCTAAGGACTCTGGGATTTCCCTGGTGGTCCAGTGGTTAAGACTCGGTGCTGACAATGCTAGGGGCTCGAGTTCAATCCCTGGTCAGGGAGCTAGGATCCCACGTGCCATGCAGCGCTGCCTAAGATTTTAAAAGGAGAAGAAGAAGAAGGAAAAGAAAGAAAAGTGTTCCAGCCTGGGGACTCTGGAAGATGCCAGTCTCTGAAATGTGTCCAACACACACACACACACACACACACACACACACGTGCATGCGCACACACATACATACACATACACACAGAGAGAGACATACATATACACATACATGAACACACATACAGACACACAGACACACATACGCACACATACATACACACAGAGACACACGCACGCACACACAGAGACACACATATACACACATACACACACATACATACATACAGAGAGACACACACACATACATACACACAGAGAGACACACACACATACACACACACATACATACACACAGAGAGACACACACACATACGCACACACACACATACATACACAGAGAGAGACACACATACGCACATATACACATACATGCACACACATACATACAGATACACACATATACACACATACGTGCACACATACATAAACACAGAGAGACACACACATACACACACATATACACATATACATGCACACACATACATACACACAGAGACACACACATACACACACACACATGCACACACATACATACACGTACACAGAGAGAGACACATATACATACACATACACATACATGCACACATATACACACATACATACACACAGAGAGACACACATATACACACATACATACATGTACACACAGAGAGACACATATACATACACACATACATACACAGACATGCACACACATGCACACACATACATACACATACACAGAGACGCTCACACATACACACACACAAACACACACACATACACACACATACACATACACACTGCTACGTGATGTACGGCACCCTGACTTGGTGTTCTCTCCTCCTACAAGACAAGAAATCTGAGCTGGCATCAACCCCCTCAGATCCCTAGGTGTGTGCTGTGCCATAGGAGTTTCTCTGACGACGATGGACGTGTCCTGTACCCATGCTCTCAAGTGTGGTGACCACTGGCCACATGGGGCTGTTGAGCACTTGAAAGTGGCTAGTTTGAGGAACTAGGTTTTCTAAGGCATTACATTTCAATTAATTTAAATTTATATTTAAATAGCCTAATCACTGCAGTTGGTGACTGCAGCCATGAAATTAAAAGACGCTTACTCCTTGGAAGGAAAGTTATGACCAACCCAGATAGCATATTCACAAGCAGAGACATTACTTTGCCAACAAAGGTTCGTCTAGTCAAGGCTGTGGTCTTTCCTGTGGTCATGTATGGATGTGAGAGCTGGACTGTGAAGAAGGCTGAGCGCCGAAGAATTGATGCTTTTGAACTGTGGTGTTGGAGAAGACTCTTGAGAGTCCCTTGGACTGCAAGGAGATCCAACCAGTCCATTCTGAAGGAGATCAGCCCTGGGATTTCTTTGGAAGGAATGATGCTCAAGCTGAAACTCCAGTATTTTGGTCACCTCATGCAAAGAGTTGACTCATTGGAAAAGACTCTGATGCTGGGAGGGATTGAGGGCAGGAGGAGAAGGGGACGACAGAGGATGAGATGGCTGGATGGCATCACTGACTCGATGGATGTGAGTCTGAGTGACCTCCGGGAGTTGGTGATGGACAGGGAGGCCTGGCGTGCTGCAGTTCATGGGGTCGCAAAGAGTCGGACACGACTGAGCAACTGACCTGATCTGATCTGATCTGATGTGGCTATGGGCATCGGAGAAGGCAATGGCACCCCACTCCAGGACTCTTGCCTGGAAAATCCCACGGATGGAGGAGCCTGGTAGGCTGCAGTCCATGGGGTCGCTAAGAGTCGGACATGACTGAGCGACTTCACTTTCTCTTTTCACTTTCATGCATTGGAGAAGGAAATGGCAACCCACTCCAGTGTTCTTGCCTGGAGAATCCCAGGGATAGGAAAGCCCCGTGGGCTGCCGTCTATGGGGGTCACACAGAGTCGGACACAACTGAAGTGACTTAGCATAGCATAGCATAGCATGTGGCTATAGGCATAGCACAATCCTGGACCCTCCAGCACCCACGTCATGCCCCAACAGAGCTCAAAATTACACTTGGTCCCTCCCACTTCTCCAGCTTCACCCCCCAACACACACCTCCTCCCTGCTCAGCCCTCCATCCTTCCAGGATTTTGCTGACTCTTCAGTGCGCCTCGAGGGCTGTCTCAGCCTCCAGGCCTTTTGCCTGTGCTGTTCACACTGCCTGGTATACCTCTCCCCAATCCATCCCACCGCATTCCTCCTCCTACTCTTGGTCTCAGCGCAGACGTGCCCTCCTCCAGGAAGTCCGCCCTGCCTCTCTGGCTGAGTAAGGCATTCCCTCAGGTTCTCCCAGGCCCTGAGGCTCCTCCATCCCAGCATTGATGATCACTCTGTATCATCATTGTCTGGGGATGGGCCTCTCTGTCTCACACACACATGCGCGTGCATACACACACACAGACCTGTGAGCCCCGCTGTGGACCAAGGGCAGAGCAGGAGCCGTCTCAGTCATCACCGTGTTCTCAGCATCACTTGGCCCAGAGCTGGGCATAGCGTGAGCATGTTGGAATGAATGAACAGAGGGATGTTTTTGAACAACTATGCTAAGAGCTTCAGAGTGAGCCAGCCACAGGTCAGATTCCATCTCCACCTGCTGATCGACTTGCCTCTCTCCTTGAGCCTCAGTTTTCTCATTCCATGAAACAGAAAGTTATGCATGGTGGATATGGGATGAGGTATTTGGACAAGGTATTACCTACCTCCTTGCCTGGCCCAGGGGGATTGCTCAATCCGAGGCTGCTGTGACTGTTGTTTTTGCTGTTATAATTACTGCCTTGCTACTGACAGGGAAGAAGAGATGTAAAGGGGTCAAGGGAGGAGTCTTGAGAAACCCTGGAAGTTCCTCAGTCACCCTGGAAAACTGGTTCAACCAGCTTTTGTGCAGATGATCCTTCATCTGAAGGAGCACAGGTGAGGCCTTGAGCTGATGGAAAAGGGGCGCTAGGCTGGGCCGGCCTCAGCCATGTCTCAGAGGCACCCCGGGATTCCCACTGAGCGGGCTCACTTCGGATAGCCAGGGGCCCACCCTCGGGCCCCCTCGGTGTCCAGTAGGTGGCCCCTTAGCATCTCCATAGGACACCAAGATGGAGATTCCTGCTGGGTCCCGGCACGCCTTCCCCAAGAGCCTCCTGCTCTCAGGTAAGGAGGAAATGTACCCCCAGTGCTGAGGGGAGAAGGGGTTCTTAGCCCAGGGGCTGAGGTTTCCTCTTGAAAGAGGGAAAGTTTGTCAGGGGAAAGGAAATTATGACATTAAGACGGGAGGGAGGGGCAGAAGAATCACAACCTCATCCCCATTTAACCTGTGGAGTTTTCTAGAATGTCAGGGCCATGAAGGCTGGAATTTACTTCTGCTTGATTCCCTGCTGAATTCCCAGGGCTTAGAAATCTAGGGAATTTTATTTTCTTTTATTATTGTTTTGGCTGTACCACGCAGCTTATGGGACCTTAATCCCCTGACCAGAGGTTAAACCCACACCCCCTGCATTGGAAGTCTTAACTACTGGACCACCAGGGAAGTCCATAAGGAATTTTAGACATATCATATATAATTGGTATTGTAGCATGAACAATATATTGGTCAAACAATTATTAGTTAGACAAATTAATAAATTAGTTCAGAGAGTCCATGTGTTTGCAGGCAGATCACATACCATCTCCAAGCCGAAAAACTTTCTGGACCAATGGGATGGCAGATCTGTGACATTCATACCTGGGTTCCCACTCTTGCACCCAGAACAGACATCACTAATCAATCCCAGCGCTGCTGCCAATGAGCAGCACTCAGAGCCTGCAGTTGAGGACCTATAGGGAGGAGAATGCTATGGTCCCTGCCCGACACTTCTGATCCCAGGCCTCCCCTGTAACCCCACAGCCTCCATCCTGGCCCTCTGGGTCCCCCAAGGCTCCTGGGCAGCCCTGCGCATCCAGAAGATTCCGGAGCAGCCTCAAATGAACCAGGACCTTCTCCTGTCTGTCCAGGGCATCCCAAACACCTTCCAGGACTTCAGCTGGTACCTGGGGGAGGAGGCCAATGGTGGCACGATGTTATTCACCTACATCCCCAAGCTACTACGACCCCAGAGGGACGGCAGTGCCATGAATCAGCGTGACATCGCTGGCTTCTCCAACGGCTCCATGCTGCTGCGTCACGCCCAGCCCAATGACAGCGGCACCTATCAGGTAGCTGTCACCATCAACCCTTCCTGGACCATGCGCGCCAAGACTGAGGTCCAGGTGGTCGGTGAGTGTTGGGCACTGGGGGAAGAAGTGGGGAGGCTAATGCAACCTGAGCAGCCACCAAGCTCTGCGCAAACATCTGGTCCTCTTGTTCCTTCAGGCAACACATATTGGCTGAGCACTTACTCAGTACCAGCCCCGAAGCTGTCATTTAATCCTCTGGTGCATTAACTAAGAACACATCTGTTGAATGCTTACTTTGTGCCAGACACTGAGCTGGACCCTGGAGAATGCACCATTCATTTACTCTTCACATGCATGAATTCATGAAATGTGTATTGAGCACCTACTGTATGCCTAGTCTTGAGGGATCTATGTTCATAAGTCAAGAATTTATTGGGAATTCCCTACCAGTCCAGTGGTTAGGACTTGGCACTTTTGCTGTGGGGACCCAGGGTTGATCCCCGGTCAGGGAACTAAGATCCCACAAGCCTCACAGTACAGTAAAAAAAAAAAAAATGTGTTGATGAATCTACTTTGAGCAAAACAGAGATATGGTGGCAGACAACAGCAACAGCTAATATTTCCTAGGTACTTGTTATGGATCAAAAACAGCTCTAAACACCTGCCCTAGAACACAACTTCTCAATCTGGGCACTATTAACATTTTGGACTGGCTACTCCTTCGTAGCAGAGGCTACACAGTTCTGTGCACTGTCAAGTATCTAGCACCTTCCCTGGGCTCTAGTCACTAGACGCTAATAATGCCCTCCCAGTAGTGACAACCAAAAACGTCCTCAGACTTGCCAAACGTCACCTTCAGTCATGTCTGACTCTGCACGACCCCATAGATGGGAGCCCATACCCTATATTAATTCATGTGTTTCTTTTCTCAGAACTTCATGAACTATTATATGCCAATTATATCTCAATAAAGCTGGGAGTGGAATGACTTAACTTTTCCAGGCAGACTTGGTCGCTCATCATCTAGGTCCCCAGAGGACTCTGCTCATCCCTTTACCTTTGTGATTGTCATCATGGGTTCTAATTTATCACCTTAAGAACTTATCTTGTGGCAATTCCCTGGTGTTCCTGTGGTTACAACTCCTTGCTTCCACTGCAGAGGGCACAGGTTCGATCCCTGGTTGGGGGACTAAGATTCCACATGCGCATCAGTGCGGCCAAACAAACAGACCACAGAGTAAGAAAAATGGAACATACTCACCCTTTTATTTTTTAATTAATCCTTTCTGAAGTCTAGTTGCTTTACAATGTTGTGTTATTACTGTTCCTATTGTACAGAAAAGTGAATCAGCCATACATACATCCCCTCCCTTTTGAACTTCCTTCCCATTCAACTCACCGTTAAGTAGAGTCCCTATGCTATACTATTAAATGACTTGTTATAGGTAAATGCCAGCTTTACCCATAATAACTCCTTTAATCCTCACTGCAGCTCTGCTAAGTAGGCAACATTATTAGATCCATTTTACAGATGAGGAAACTGAGGCACAGAGAGGTTAGACTTGTCCAATAAAAATAAATAAATAATGATGTGATCTAGAATAGGCTTTGCTGAGAAAGTAGGCAAAAGAAGGAAGGGAGTCCTGAAGATTTCTAGGGCAAGAGTTCCTGACAGAGGGAATAGCATGTGCAAAGGCCCTGAGGTTAGACTAGTTTGGTTTGTTTAAAGTATAGACAGATGGACTCCATAGCTAGAAGGCAGTGACCGAGCTGGGTGCAGGGAGATGAGGTCTGAGAGGTAGACAGGGGCCAGGTTCATTGACCATGGCAAGACTAACAAGAAGCCATGAGAGGGTTTAAGTAGGAGAGTGATCGGATTCACAGCTTAACCCATCCATCGGGCACAGAGCAGGTTGAATCTCTGTTTTATTCTGAAGGTTTGAGGAAGGGTATCAGGCAGCTCACCATCAAATCAGCAGCAGAGATGGGACTCGAATGCAGTGCCTCCTGAATTAGACACACAACTGCCTCTGCAGGAGCCAAGCACCCACTAAGAGCCACCTCCTCAAGGCCTCCTCTGTGTCTGGCCGGTACTGGGCAGTGCTGGGGATGGAGTGGTGACCAAGACAACCCTGACCTTCCCCTCCTGGGGCTCACAGTGAGGGAGACAGATACTAGCTTCATAATCACATACACATACATAGTGTCTTATGCACAGTGCAGGTACTGGGAAGGAAAGTGCAGGAATTATGAGATTGTAAAGAGGGGTGTTAGGGAGGTTGTCTGAAAAGGTGATCCTTCAGTTGAATGATGATCGACAGTTCTTTTTTTTTTTTTCCACTACTTTTTGTTTTGGTTGCTCTGTGACATGTGATCCCTTAGCTGCACCATGTGGGATCTAGTTCCCCGGCCAGGAATTGAACCCAGGCCCCCACATTGGAAGCACAGAGTCTTAGTCACTGGAACCACCAGAAAAGTCCCCTGGAAGTTCTAATTAGAGAAGAAAGGAGCTCTGGAAGGCATATGGGCAGAGGGCTCAGCCTGTGCATAGGGCCTGGGGCAGGAAGCTACAGGGCTCATGAATTAGCTGGCAGGATGCCAACATGGCTGAGACAGGGCTGTAAACAGGGGGCATCCTAAGAGGCCAGCACCGCAGGATAAATTTGAGCCAAGGCCAGGGGCTTCCCTGGTGGCTTAGACAGTAAAGAATCTGCCTGCAATGCAGGAGACCTGGGTTCGATCCCTGGGTTGGGAAGATCCCTTGGAGAAGAGAATGGCAACCCATTCCAATATTCTTGCCTGGAGAATTCCATGGACAGAGAAGCCTGGCAGGCTATACAGTTCATGAAGTCGTAAAGAGTCAGACATGACTGAGCAACTAACACTTGGGTTGTAAGGATAGAAGCTCTCTCCAACTGACTCAGAGTGCGGGTGTCTTGTAGAACCCCAGAGGTAGCCCCTGGGATGTGGGCTGTATATTAGGCCTGGGTTCACAGCTGCTTCTTCAGAGCCTAAAACAGGGCCAGTCACGAATGAATGGACCAGGCGCCCAGCCTGGAGGGTGGGAAAGGAAGCTTTGCGAGAAAGCAGGTTCTCCCTCCCCGTCCGAGGGGTGTCATCTCTGATCTCATCTCTGCTCCAGGGCTCCGTTCTGCTCTCACAGCCAAGGATTCCTACCAAGACACTACACAGGTTTCTTTGCATATTCTGAGTCTTCTCTTCCAAGATGCAGAGATAGAGAGAAAGGGAACTGGAGAGACAGACAGACAGAGAGTCTGATTGGCCCTATCTGGCCTGTGGGTCTGCTTCCCCTTGAGTCAAAGGCCCACCCCTTTTCCGAGGAGATGGGATCAAGTACAACAGACCAGAAGGGGAGCTGGGGATGACGGCTAGGAAGATGAGCCAGGACTCAAAAGTCATAAGATAGACTTTATCGTTTTGTTCATCATCAGTCTCCTACTGCCTAGAGCATGGCTTAGCACACATGAGCCACTCAGTAAATATTTGCAACCCCATCTCTGATTTATGAAGCACTTACTACTTGCCAGCACCTCCAACTAAGTGCTTTGCCAACCTCACTTCATTCCATTCCCATAAGAACCTTGCAGGTAGCCCTGGGATGGTCCCCATTTTACAGAAGGGTAAATGGAGGCCCAGAGCGGGCCCCAGAGCACGCCTCTGGGAAGGGGAGGAGTCAAGTGCATAGCCCTGGCTCTCCTGCCACGAGGTTCTTACACACGGACTCCCATGGAAGTACCGAGGGGTCCCTGTAGAGAAAGCAAGCAAAGGAGGCGGGGAATGGCCTTGATTTCAGAGGGCTGAGCACAGGGAACAGGGAAGCCAGGCAGTTCAGCCCAGCATAAAAAGAAGAGCAGAGGAAAAGGCAGAGGGAATTAGGGATAGGCTTGGTTGGGAGGGTCCTCATGTTAGAGTGGGTGTCCTCAGCCCCAGACATTTATATTGGAGGGCCCCAAATTCAGCCCCCCAACCTCGGTGGGAATGGAAATGGTGGACAGCACTTCCAGCATCCCAGCCAGGTAACTTGCACACTCAATCTTTCTTCATCATGAGGGAGTTTGGCTGTAACAGAAGCCAACTCTGACTGGCATGTGCAGGAAGGTGTTTTTAGGTTTTTTAAAAAAATATATGTATCTTTTAAATGTATTTATTTGGCTGTGCCAGGTCTTCATTGCGTCATGTGCGACCTTCTAGTCCCAGTATGCAGACTCTAGTTCCCTGACCAGGGATCGAACCCAAGCCCCCTGCATTGGGAGCATAGCGTCTTAGCCACTAGACCACCAGGGAAGCCCTCAGAAAGTGGTTTAATAAAGCTTAGCATGTCTAAAAAAAATAATACACATCAATTTAAAACTCAGAAATAGACTCACAGATATGAAAAACAAACTTATGGTTACCAAAGGGGATGAGGAGGGATAAATGAGGAGTATGGGATACAGAGCTTTATATATAAAATAGATAAACATTAGGGATTTACTGTATAGCACAGGGAACCATTGGAGAAGGAAATGGCCACCCACTCCAGTATTCTCGCCCAGAGAATTCCATGGACAGAGGAGCTTGGCAGGCTACAGTCCCTGGGGTCAGACATGACTGAGTGAGGAACATTACTACAGGGAACCATAGTCAGTATCTTGCAACAATTTACAATAAAAGAATCTGAAGTTACACAGCTAAAACTAGCCCAACGTTGTAAACCAACTATGGTTAAATTTTAAAAAATTAAATAAAAAAGGTAGTATATGTTCACAGGACCTTCCCGAGGCTAGAAACAAGGGACAAGGTATAAATGCTTTTGAACTGTGGTGTTGGAGAAGACTGTTGAGAGTCCCTTGGACTGCAAGGAGATTCAACCAGTCCATTCTGAAGGAGATCAGCCCTGGGATTTCTTTGGAAGGAATGATGCTAAAGCTGAAACTCCAGTATTTTGGCCACCTCATGCGAAGAGTTGACTCATTGGAGAAGACTCTGATGCTGGGAGGGATTGGGGGCAGGAGGAGAAGGGGACAACAGAGGATGAGATGGCTGGATGGCATCACTGACTCAATGGATATGAGTCTGAGTGACCTCCGGGAGTTGGTGATGGACAGGGAGGCCTGGCATGCTGCGATTCATGGGGTCGCAAAGAGTCGGACACGACTGAGCGACTGATCTGATCTGATCTGATAAATACCTTGGTGGAACTGCTCCTACTGAAGTAGCCATTGCCCACAACATCTGGGCCCCTGGGGCCCAGGACCCCTGCCTGAGGGCCCTTGGAAGGCTGCATTCATTCATGTATTCATTCAAAGAGCATCTACATCGAGCACCTACATCGAGACCTACTGTGCGCCAGGCACTGAGCTTGCAGAAGGGAAGCACAGAGATCACTGCTCTTGTGGAGTTTACATGTCGGTGGACGTGCCGGCTCCAGCCTCACCATCACAGGCCCCACGTGGTACCTGCATCTGTGGCTTCACATGGACGCATCTAAATCAGGGAGCCTGGCTCACATGACAGGTCCCCATGGGAAAAGAACCTAAGAAAGAGAGTCTCTGGCAGGACTCCCAAGGCATATGATTCACAAGTGAAGGCTCAGGATGTGTAGATACTGTAAACCGTCCCCAGTTTACAGATGAAAATACTGGGGCTCAGAGAGGGGAAGTCAGTCTCCCGAGGTCACACAGCCCGCAAGCAACAGCAACTTGGCTCGAAAGTACAGAGGGGAGCCACAGTCCCAGAAACCTAGTCATGAGAGTTTGGGGCCTTTGAGAAACTCTGCCCTGTTTCCTCAGTCTTCAGGCCCTTTGATATCCATGGGGATTAATTGTGGAGCCTGACTGCCCCAACTGACCATGTACAGTGCGTTTGTCACACAGGTATCGTCTATGCCCTCCCAGCCATGGTGTGATGATCCCCGTTTTACAGATGGGAAAACTGAGTAACTTGTCTAGGTCATCCACATAGGGAGAAGCAGATGCTGGCCTGGAACCTGGGCTAGTTGGCTCCAGAGTCTGTGCTCCTAGTTAGGTCTTGATTCTGCCTGAGTGTTAACAGCTATCATCGTAAACTAACTATACAGAGTCAAGGGTTTAGTCCTGACCCACAATGCAGTTACGGAATTAGACACAAAGCCTGCCCTTGAGGCCCTAGCTGAACCCAAAGCGCCCCCCCACCCCGGCTCAGGGAGTTCTTTCCCACTCAGGCTCAAGTTTGAGCTGCCATTAATGAAATTGAATTTGGTGCAAGCAAGACAGGCTTGAGAGTGGCCAGAGAATGGAGAAGGGGAACTTCTACTCTAAAAGCCTCTTCCCTCTGAAGGGAGAGCAGTAGGAGGATTTTAAGGGTTAGGAAACAGACAGGTCATCAGGGCTCCAGGAAAGAGGTGGAGATTTCAGGGGTAGCCTTGGGCAGGCGCAGTCACCCATGCTCCTTTGCACATAGCTCTAAATGAGCCTTTGTTGTTTTAGTTGTTAAGTCTCCTCTGACTCTTCAACCCCATGAACTGTAGCCCACCAGGCTCCCCTGTCCATGGGATTTCCCAGGCAAGAATACTGGAGTGGATTGCCATTTCCTTCTCCAGGGGATCTTCCTGACCCAGGGATCGAACCCAAGTCTCCTGCACTGGCAGGCGGATTCTTTACCACTGAGCCACCAAGGAAGCTAATTTTGCCTAGCAGAGTATAAATCCCCTCTTTGGGCAGAGATCTAACGAAACAAAGGTAACTCTCGGACACCTCCAGGTCCCAGTTGCACAGGTGCACTCGTGGGGTCATGTCAGAGCCAGTTTTGGGGCGGTTGACCACTGTATATCTCTTAGCGCACAGCTGCAAAGCATCGCTGGAAGATACCAAGTGCTTTGAAACAAACACAGAGATAAATCAGAGCAAGTGTTCTTCAGCTCTCGGGGCCTGGTATGAAAACACGGAGATAAACAAGGCGAGGACAGTCGGCCTTCTTGGATCTAGCCAGTTCAGTCCGGTTTTGTCTCGGGTCTTTGCAGCATCCTGTTGATAAAACACAACTAACCTGTGTGGTTTAAAAAAAAAAAAAAAAAACAGTTTCTGTATCTGGGACCTGGACTGCATAGACTGCATAACGCGGTTGTCAATATGACCTTTAGTGAAATGGCCAAAACTTTCAGAGGCTTTGTTCTTATGTCTGTAAAATGGGGGCAACAACATCACCACCATCACAGGATCCTTTAGATCCCCAACATTTTTGGCACCAGGGATGGGTTTCGTAAAAGACAATTTTTCCGTGGCAGGTGGGGTGAGGTGAGTAGTTTGGGGATGATTCAAACGCATTACTAGTATTATGCACTTTATTCCTGTTTATTATTACATCAGCTCCACCTCAGATCATCCAGCATTAGATCCCAGAGTTTGGAGACCCCCTGCTTTAGAGGACTGCCTTGGCAAATCCATGTGAAGCTGCTACTTTTGAAGCTGTGGAAATAAAGGATAACCAAAGAAGGAAAACAAAGGCTATTAATTCAGAGCTTATGTGTAGCAGGGGCGTCATCCACTATCCCTTGCATTTTGGCAGAGACTCAAAGGCAGGCAGAGAGGTGGAAAAGCCTTGGAATGAAAAACAGGAAAGGCTACAGGTGTGTCCTTGTGGGAGGCTGCTGGCACAGAAAAGCAGGACACCCTAGGTGACTGGTTACGGTACGTGTTTGGCTTCCTCTGGTCCTGAGTTAGAAGGAGGGGACAAAAATTAGGGAGGCTGTTAGTTGTTAATCAAGTCCTGGCCATTTGGCACTGATTGTTACAGAAGTTATTGTTCAGCTTCCTACATTGTCACTAGAGATAGAAATCTGGCTTCCTGTAAGTCTGACTTTAGCTGGCTTCCTGGGCTGTTTGTAAGAGGGTTGGTTTCCTAGGCAGTTTGCTGCACCTTGTGAGTCAGAATTCTGTTTTCGGAGCTGGTCTGACAGATGTCGGTTTGCATATTGGTCTCTCAAAGCACTTTTTCGATGTGATTCTATCTTATCAAGATCAACATGGAGGGACTTCCCTGGTGGTGCAATGGTTAAGAATCCACCTGCCAACACAGGGGTCACAGGTTCCATCTCTGGTCCGGGAAGACCCCCACATGCTGTGGGGCAGGTACGCCTGTGTGCCACAAGTACTGAACCCACGCTCTAGAGCCTGAGAACCACAGCTACTGAAGTCCATGCACCCTAGAGCCTGTACTCAGCAACAAGGGAAGCCACTGCAATGAAAAGCCCTCACACAGCAATGACGTGCAGACCCCGCTCCACAACTACAGAATGCTCCCATGCAGCGACAAAGACCCAGTGGAGCCAAAGATAAAATTAAAAATAAAAGGATCAACATGGATAAATCTACTCCATGGAAGACCCAGATTTTTTGTTAGTAGAACTGAGAATAGATGGTCCCAGAGACCAGTGAAGAGAAAAGCCAAAAGAAAAGACGTTTCAGTCCTTGGAGAAGAAACAGCATGTGAGGCTCGGTTCCAGCTACTTCTTGCTGTGGGACAAACTCTATGGTATAAAACAACAACCATTTTATTATGTTCATGATTCCTGAGATCAAGAATACAGACAGCTTCGTGATATCCAGCCTCAGATGAGAGGCTTCAAAAGGCTGAGCTTGGCTCAAATGCCAGAAGCCAAAAGCACCCAGAGGTGTCTTCATGCACTTGCCATCAGCTGGGAGCTCAGCTGGGGCTATCAATAAGATCATTGATCCTCTTGATCAATGCGTCCTCACCAGTGTGACTGCTTGGGCTTCCTCACAACATGGTAGCTGGGTTCTGGGTTCATGATGGGAAAGCATGGTAAGAGGAAGTGCTCTGGAAGACCACAGCAGAAATTCCGTGGCTTCTTCTGACCTAGCCTTGGAAGTCACACACCTTGATCTACACCGTATTCTTCTGATTTCAAGTGAATCACTAAGGTTGGCCCACATTCAAGGGAGGGAGATTAGACCTTCTGCTAGATAGGAGAATGGCAAAGTCATATTGAAGGAGGGTGTTCACGGAAAATACATTGATTCACAGGCTGGCTCTTCACAAGCTCACTGTCTATAATAAAAGGCAGAAAAACTTCCTTGGTGGTCCAGTGGTTGAGAATCTTCCTGTAAAGCAGAGGACACCTTTTGGATCCCTGGCCCGAGAAGTGTTCACATGCCTTGGAGCAACCAAGCTTGCACACCACAACCACTGAAGCCCTCGCACCGAAGAGCCCTGGATGCAGGACACAACAAAGACCCAGAGCAGCCAAAAATAAATAAAAAATTTTAAATACATAATGTTTTTAAAATATAATAAAATAAAGGGCAGAAAATATAAACAAGCTGTGAAAATCATGTGATTCAGGGAAGCTTTCTGCTACAGCAACAGAAACTGCTTCTGGCTGATATAAACAGAAAAGGAACAAATTCAAGGATCCTAAACAACACAGAGTCTCCATAATGGCAGGGAGCCAGGCTTGGAAAGTGTTGTTTGTTGAATTGCATGCTCAGTTGCTTCAGTCGTGCCCAACTCTTTGCAACCCTGTGGACTGTAGCCCACCAGGCTCCTCTGTCCTGTGGGGATTCTCCAGGTGAGAATCCTGGAGTGGGTGCCATGCCCTTCTCCAGGGGATCTTCCTGACCCAGGGATCAAACTCGTTTCTCTTATGTCTCCTGAACTGGCAAGTGGATTCTAAACCCCAGGCTTAGCTACCAAGAAGGACTGGGATAAAACAGATATCCAGATTGAGATTAAAGGCTGGAGGTCCTCCTGGAGGGGGCCAGAGTCAGGTAAGGCTTGGTCCCAGATCTGGCATGTTGAGTTTGAGAATCCTACAAGTCCTTTATGTTCCTGACAAAACACAGTCCAGAACTTCACCCTTTTCCTGGGAGGATGGAGGGGTCATCAGCTGAGGGAAGAAAAAGCCAGTCATTGGAGCAAGTGTGAGGCAGCATCTCACGAGGTAGGTGTGGGATGTGCTGAGGTTGGAGGGAAATCCTTGAAAAGCAGAGATTTTGAGGTGGGGGGAGCCAAGATGTTCCATCCGGGACATGTTGACTTTTCCGTGCATCGGAATCAACCGGACAGTTGGATGCTCAGATCTGAAATACAGGAGAAAGCTCTGAGTTGGGAAGATGAAATCACACTTCAGTGTTCTATGTACTGTCACTAATACAGTGGGGAGGGTGGTGGGGAGCCCTTCCAAAGAATCACATGGCCCTCTCTCTCTCTCTCTAACTCCCCAGAAAAGCCTAAGGAGCTGCCCATTACCAACCTGCCTGTGAGTGCTGGGATCGTGGCGGCTATCGTCCTTGGATCTCTTGCCACTGGGTGTATGTTCGTCGGCACCATTGCCTATCTCCTGGTGACAAGAGGCTGGAAAGCTCAGAACCACAGGTACAGGAGCCCCAGCCCTCTCTCCTTCCTGTCAGTCTGCTCCCCCTCCCCTCTTGGATCCCCTTGATTTTTCTTCCCTAAGTCACATCATCCAACTCATACACAATCTCATCCATCCTGGAACCCCTGAGGTGGAGAGGATCTTCCTACCTTGTATTAGACAGAATTCTGCATTGCAAGGGACTAGACCTTACCTTTATATTGGCTTACCAAGTAATAAGAAACGTTCTTGTCCTATATAAGTGAGTTTCAGGTATGGCTGGGTCCAGGGGCTCAATTCTATCAAGAAACTCTGACAGAATGTAGACCTCTCAGCTCTCCTTTTCTCTACGGTGGCTCCATTTCCAGGAAGACTCTCTCCTTAAGGTGTGGCAAGATAGCTCTCAGTGGCTCTAGGCTTATATTCTAGCTCAGCCACCCAAGAGGAAAAACAATGCCTTTTTCCTGATAGTTCCATCAAAAACCCCAGAGCTACCTCTCACCAGCTTAACTAAATCACATGTCCTTACGTGAAATAATCACCATGGCCAGGTCTTAGAATGCAAAGTTGAGCTACTTGTATAACCTTAGAGCCAGAGAGATAAACCCGGCTCCACACGATGAAATGGACTGGGAGTGGGGAAGTTTCCTCAAAAGAAAACCAGATGTAATTGCCAAAGAATGGGAGTGGATGGCAAGCAGGCAAAGGCATCAGATGGTCCTCACCTCTGAGGGGGTTGGGTAGGCAGGAAGAGGGAGAGGCAAAGACACAGACAGAAGGGGGAGGAAGCCTGGTTTCCCAGGAAACAGTGTATTCATGAAAAACTCATTTCTCGTGAGATCAGCCTCTTCAGAACTTTGTCTCCTACCCTGATTCTGAGCTAAGATGTCTAATTTCACTTCCACTCAGTAATCCCTAGAAAATGAAAGCAGTAATTTTGTCTCCTCCCTCAACTCTTCCTGACCTTCAAGATTTTGTTTTCCCTGAATATGTTCTAATTTAGGGGTGGCAAACAGCTTTCACCTCCCAGCCCAATTCCAATCAGTAAATTAACCTACACATATTTGTTGAGGGCCTGCTATGGGCCAGGTACTATTCTAGGCACTAGACAGCTTAACAGAAAAGGAGGTGGGGAGTCCCATCTAAATTAGCGAGAAAAGATGCTGAGATGGATTAACAATGTCTGCCACAGTCATAGCAAAGGAAGTGGGGGCACATGAGCCATACCCGCTAGACATCCTTGTCATCTCAAAGGTGATACAGAAAGAGGTGATGGGGGACATCTCTGGTGCTCTGGTGGTTAAGAATCCACCTTTGGAATGCAGGGGATGAGGGTTCAATCCATGGTCGGGGAACTGAGATCCCACACGCCGAGGGGCAACTTAGCCTGTGTCCTGCAACTAGAGAAACCCGCATGCCACAACTAAGACCGGATGCAGCCAAAATAAATAAGTCAATAAAAGGGAGCTGCAGTCCACGGAGTCACGAAGAGAAGGACACGACTGGGCAAACACACACACACACAAACACCATAGTTTGCCAGCGCCTTAGAGACTAGAAGTCATTTACCAAATGGCACAGAACTGGCCCGTGAATGGCAAATTCTCAAGATAGTGAACCTTACCTGCCTACCTTGTAAGCTCCAGAACCAAAGCTAGACACTGTATATCCTGACCCTCTGACCAGCTTCCTTCTCGCAGGGCCAGTGATTCTAGGTAAGTTTGAAACATTTTGAAATCTAAAAAAATTTTAACATTTCAATGACATTTTTAAAGTTATGATATTTTTAAAGGCGTTGAATCAGATGGGGAAAAGAATTCCTTTTTCTTCTCTTTTTGCATGATTCTGAGAGCAGCAAATGAACACCTTGATCAGGTTTTTTTAATGGCTTTCTAATGCTTGTATCTTCTATGAAGAGAAAATCAGCAACATATGGAGCTATGAATCTAAACCATTGTTTGACTTTTACTTTCTCACTTTCTATACTTATGCCCAGCTGTATGGAGTTGTATTTTCATTCACAATGTAACAGCTTCCAATTGGTCTCCCTGCTGCCACTCCCACCCACAAAGTCTGTCTCCCATTCTCCCATTTAGCAGCCAGAGTCTGTTAAAATTGGTCAGGGACACCCCTGATGGTTCAGTGGTTAAGAATCAGCCTTGCTATGCAGGAGACATGGGTTTGATCCCTCGCCTGGGAACTAAGATCCCACAGGCAACCAAGCCCAGGCGCTGTAGCTACTCAGCCAGCAAAGATCCCACATGATGCAGCGAAGATTCCCCTGAGCTGCAACTAAGACTCGACAGAGCCAAATAAAGAAAGAAATCAGTCAGCTCCGGTCCTGGAGTCAAGGCCAAAGTCCACACCATGGTCACAAGACCCAGCTCAATCTGCCACGCACCCTCTCGCCTCCCTGACCTCACCTCTTGCCACTCTTTCCCTCACTCTCTCTGCCCCAGCCACACTCCCCTCCCTTACTATTCCTTTGCTGTCCCGGCTCCTGCCTCGGGACCTTTGCACAGACTGTCATCTCCACGTGGAACTTTTTTCTCTTGATTTCTGCACACCTGGTCCCCCTGGCTACTTCAAGCCTCTGCTCAGTTGTCACCTTCTCGATGAGGCACCCCAAACCACCCTGCCTGAAACTGCACACACACACACACACACACACACACACATATACCACCCTCTGCCCTCTGCAGTCTTCATTTTCCTTCATCCCACTTGTCATTCCCTGATGTTCAATGTCCCATCATTTATTCTAATCCTCTCCCTCTCTCCTCACTATGGCGTCCACTCCAGGAGACCAGGGGTCTTTGTCAGTCTTGTTTCCAGCTGTGCCACCACTGACTTCAACAGTGCCCAGCCCGTGGTCAGCGTTTTTATAAATATTTGTTTAGTGAATTAATGAATTCGTGGTAGGGAGGTCACGTACTTTTTAAATAAGGGTATTCAAAAGAGCCGATTTAAAGAGGAATATTAAGGAAATCATGAAACAGGTAGGTGGAGCTGAATCGTTCAGGTGGTCTGTGTAACTGACGAGGTTAAGGATGCCCTGTGTAAGGTGGCAGCAGGGAAAACCTGAGGAACGACTGTGTGCCTGGGGATTATGGGTGAAGAAGCTGGGATGGGGCAGACCTTGTCCTGGGTCATTTTGAAGTGGGGATCCTCTCTCTCTCTAGGGCCTGATGGGGTTTCCAGCTTCTCTGAGTCTCTCTCCAGCCACCTGAGCATCTTTCAATTCTAATATCCTTTCCTCCATGTGCCCCCAGGATAACAGCCACAGAGAAACCAGAGCTGGGCCCCAGTCATCGTGCTGGTAAGCCAGAGACCCCCACCTCGCAACCCGGCTTTCCTCAGGGCCCCTTCCTCCTCTGCCTCCCAGCCAAAAACCCCCAGTTTGGGGCCTCCCAATCACTTCCCCCACCCAGACCTTGCTGGGACTCCCCAGATCCAGCCCACAGAGTCTGAGCACATTAGCACTCACCCCAAACCTGTTTCTCCTCCTTTTCTCCATGTCTAGTACTCCCGTCCTCTGTCACCACAACACTGCTGGCTCCTGTCCTCCAACGGGTCACAACCCAACCCAAGCTCCATCTTCTGGATCTCCCAACACAGTCCCCCACTGTCCTCCCAGCTCCCACACTCGCCTCCACTCCATTTCTGAGCAGAGTCCTTCTACATCTCTGACCCTGTCTCTCCTCTGCTCAAAAACCCTCTATGGCTCCCTAGTACCCTTAGGACAAAGTTCAGACCCCTTAACATGACCCTCAAGGCCCCTCATTAACTGGTTCCCTCTGTCTTTCTTGGCTTCATCTCTCATAAGTAACATTTCCATCCCCAAAACAATACAAAGAAATATATATATATATATATATATATATATATATTAGGGTTGCAAAAAAGTTCATTCAGATTTTTCCATAAGATCTTACGGAAAAACCCAAACAAACTTTTTGACCTACCCAGTGTAATCCAGACAGATGAAACATAGTTCCTCAAACAGCAGCGTTCTCACTGCCAGGCCTCTGCATACCCGCTCTCTTGCTTTTGCGTGGCTCTCACTTCGCTTGCTGTTCTCAGAGGTCCCCTCCTCCAGGAAGTCCTCCCTGACCCCCCTCCAGGAGCCCTGTGGGCTCCCCCACTGCAGCTCTGCACACTCTGAGTCATCCTTGACCGGGGACAGGTTTGTCTCCCCCACTGAACCATGAGCCCTAGGAATGCAGGGCAAGGCCAGCGCTGCCTCGGTCACTACTGTGTCCCCAGCATAGGGCTGGGCAAGAAGAAGGCTTAACACAAATGCTAGTTGCAGTAGCTGGAACGGACCTGTGGGCCACCTGTCAGCCGGTTTCCCGTCTTGTCCTCTGCTTCAGGTGATGACAGCATCTATGAAGCAATACCATCGCCAGTCCTCCTGGTGTCCCCTTGTGACACGGGGCCCACGATCACTGCCACGGTGAGCCCCCGCCCCTCTCCCCTAAAGCCTCCTTTTGACCTGTTGCCTCTCTCCCGGGTGCGCTGGGGCGCCCTAGGGTGCCTTGTCACACAGTTTGGGAACTGCTGTTCGGAGCCTCATGGTGCATCAGAAAAAAAAAAGAAATAAGAAGAAGGTGGAGGAGAAAGAAAAGGGACTTAAACAGTTAAGACTGAAAGCTTAGACCCACATATGTTGACAGGGAGGCTGAGCATTATCTGGGTGATTGTCAAGCCATTGGCCGCACCTCCCATGTACCCATTTCTCAGAGGAGAACACTGAGTACAGGGAGGTTAATCCCCTTCACTTAGAGGCCTCAGAGTCAGGGAGGGGCAATGGGACCCGGAGTCCAGGTCTGTCCCGATACCACAGGGCAAAGGTGGGGGGTGTTAGGGTGTCGGGGGCCTGGCTCACCTCTGTTCTTCCCTTGCAGCCGCCAGACCTGCCTCTGCCCCCGCCCCCACCCCTACAGCCCCCACTGCCGCAGCCTGAGAACCACCCCTACCAGGTATGGAGCTGGGGGTGGGGGGCGGTCAGGAGCACCAGGCTCGGTGGGCGGGGCTTCCTTTCCGACCCCCGACCCCGACCCCGACTCCCGAGCTCCCGGGAAGGAAGTGCGTAGCCCCCTGGCTGAGACTTCCCGGGCAAGTCATTTCCCATCTCGGGGTGGGCGGGGGCGAGGGGCGGAGAGGGGTGGGTTACAGTTTCTTCCTTAGTCAAAGGAAGCCAATGCAGGAAGAAATGAAGCCCAGAGAGGGGAAGGGCCTTGCCCAGGGTCACACAGCGAGTCAGGGCCCCAGCGGAGGGACCCTCGTTCCTGGGCCTGGGTCTCGGCCAGTTGCCCGCCGTCTGCCCCTGAGCTTCTGCCTGCGTCTGTGTCCCTGTGCGTCCTATCTTAACATTTCTCTGTACCTGTCTCTCTACCCTTGAGGGGTCTCCCCACCCCGCCCCAGGCTCCCTATGATCTTGTGTCTCTCCCTAACTTTTTTCTGTATTCTGCGCAGAACTTTCTCTGTCTCTCTCACTCTCTCCTTGTCCCTCCTTTTCTGTGTCTCTGTCTCCCCCTGGCTCTCACCCCCAAACCACAACAACCCCTCTGTCTCTTTCCCTCCTCTTCCCCCCAGGATCTGCTGAACCCCGACCCTGCCCCGTACTGCCAGCTGGTGCCCGCGCCCTGAAGGGGTCCCACGTGAGGCCAGCCAGGGAGAGGAGATGCGTCAGACTTCCCCCCCACCCCGGGCCTTGAACCCGCAGAAAAGCCTCCGCAGAGACGCAGCACGACTGGGACCCCGGGGCTGTAAGGTCGACAAGATGGACGCGGCCTTAGGCAGCATCCAGCAGGAAGGTGATGGGCCTGGCTCCTCACTCTGCAGCTGAGTGAACAGCGGGCCCTGAGGTCTGGCCCTCCAGCAACCTGGCCTGGGCCCATGCCTGGGAGAAGCAGGCTCTTGCTAACCTCCCCCTCCACTCCAAAGCCCACTAGAGGGTGGTCTCAGGCCTGCTTCCAGCCAGACTGCACAAGCCCCTGCTTGGCTGGGCTCCCTCATCTCAACCCACAGCGCCCCACCCAGCTCTGTTGACCTCCCTAGAAGCCCCTTCCCCTGGGCTCCCCACCACACGTGCCCCAGAGCACAAGGCACATGACCGCAAGCTCCAGCTTCACAAACCTGTGGCCCCAGAGGACAGTCCAGGCCGGTTTCCACGGCCGCCGGGGCCCCTTCCCTGTCCAGGCAGATCCAGCCCCTCTTAAAATTCAGTTTCTTAGAACCTGTGGCCAACTTCTGCCCGTTTCCCACCACACCCCCAGTTTGGGGCAGCCACTTTCTCCTCTACCCCCACTTAACCCTGTCCTCAATGTGCGTTCCATCTCTCACCCTCTAATTTATTCATTCATTCGGCAGTAAATAAACTGTGTGCCCTGCAGGGTTCAAAACAAACATCCCTGCTCTCCTGGAGGGTCACTCTGGCAACAGAGTCAAGAAACAAAATAAATAACATACATGGTGTGTTGGCGGGAGGCATAAAGAGAGAAGGAGGGCAAGAGTGGGAACTATGTGTGTGTGTGTGCGCGTGTGTGCACACGCACTCACTCAGTTGTGTCCAACTCTTTTGCAGCCCCATGGACTGTAGACCACCAGGATCCTCTGTCCATTTGATTTTCCAGGCAAGAATACTGGAGTGGGTTGCCATTTCCTCTTCTGGGGATCTTCCCAACCCAGGGATTCTTTACCACTGAGCCACTTCCCTCCAGTAGATTGAGAGTGTTTGGGGATTGAGGTTTTAAACAAAGAGGGCAGAAGAGGCTTAGCTGAGAAGGTAACAGTGGACAAAGACCTAAAGGAGGAGAGGGAGGGAGCCCTGAGGGGATCTAGAAGGAAAGCATTCCAGGCAATGGGAATAGCGAGTGCAAAGGCCCTGAGGTAGGAGTCTGCCTGGTGAGTTCCGAGAGCAGCAAGGAGGCCAGCATGGCAGAAGCAGAATAAAGAAAGGGGAAAGGGTAGGAGGCGAGGTCAGGGAGATGGGCAGGGGCAGACCATGCAGGGCATGTAAGCCCCTGCGAAGACTGGCTTTTCCTCTGGGAGCCGAAAAACAAAGACTGTGGTAGGTGGAAGAATGACCCTTGCATTGCTTAGGGATTCTGTTACACCCAGCTCCCTGTAAATCCTAACTGAAACAACCCCCACACCCACGATGGCAGTACTTTCAAGAGTAAGTTCTCTAAGGCTGACTGCGTGCCTTCTAGCTCTCTTGGTACCAGCTTTGTTCTACAATAAATTGTGTTCCCCCTCAAATTCATGTTGAAGCCCTAATCCCCCATGTGACTCTTTTTGGAGTAAGACCTTTAAAGAGATGATTAAGACTCTTGAGAGTCCCTTGGACTGCAAGGAGACCAAACCCGTCAATCCTGAAGGAAATCAGTCTTGAATATTCACTGGAAGAACTAATGCTGAAGCTGAACCTCCAATACTTTGGCCACCTGATGCAAAGAACTGACTCATTGGAAAAGACCCTGATGCTGGGAAAGACTGAAGGCAGGAGAAGGGGATGACAGAGGATGAGATGGTTGGGTGGCATCACCGACACGATGGCCTTGAGTTTGAGCAAACTCCAGGAGCTGGTGATGAACAGGGAAGCCTGGCGTGGTGCAGTCCATGGGGTCGCAGAGTTGGACATAACTGAGCTACTGAACAGAGAAGGCAATGGCACCCCACTCCAGTACACTTGCCTGGAAAATCCCGTGGATGGAGGAGCCTGGTGGGCTGCAGTCCATGGGGTCACTAAGAGTCGGACACGACTGAGCGACTTCACTTTCACTTTTTCACTTTCAGGCATTGGAGAAGGAAATGGCAACCCACTCCAGTTTTCTTGCCTGGAGAATCCCAGGGGCAGGATAGCCTGGTGGGCTGACGTCTATGGGGTCACGCGAAGTCGGACACGACTGAAGTGACTTAGCAGCAGCAGCAGCAGAGCTACTGAACTGAACTGAAAGTTTAAATGAGGTCAGGGGGTAGGGCTGTAATCCAGTACAATTAGTGTCCTTACAGAAAGAGGAAGAGAGAATTCGCTGGTGGTCCAGGGGTTTGGATGCCTTACTCTCATTGTGAAAGTCCTAGGTTCAATCCCTGGTTGGGAAACTAGATCCCACAAACTATGCGGTGCAGCCAGAAATAAATAAATAAAAATTTAAAGTAAAAATACCATTAAAAGAAGAGGAGGGGACCCTAGGGATGCACATGCATGGGGAAAAAAAATGTGAAATCATAATGAGGCAGTCATTTTTAAGCCAAAGAAGGAAGCTTCAGAAGAAGCCAAGTCTGCTGACACCTTGATCTTGGACTTCCAGTCTCCAGAATTGTGAGAAAATAACTGTTGTTGAAGCCATCAGATCTGTGGTATTCTGTCATGGCCATTCTACCAGGGTAATATAGGTTCGTACTACAGCCCTAGGAAACGGGCATCATTCCTTCTTCCTCCACCACGATGAAGCCAGGTTTAAATATAATGGTAACTGGACTTCCCTGGTGGTCCAGTGGCTAAGAATCTGCCTGCCAATGCAGGGGACACAGGTTCCATCTCTAACGGGGGAAGAGTCCACGTGGCGAGGGATGCCTAAGCTGCAACTGCTGACTCGACTGTGCCTCTCCCTATTTGAATGTAAGTTCTCAGAATAGCTGCGGGAGGCTGGGACTATTATATCCCCATTTTGTTGATGGAGAGGTGGAGTGACTGCCTCAAGGTCACGCATCAAGCATTAGGAAAGACCAGTGATGCATCAGGATGGGCTGGGTTATGCTGCAGTAACAAGCAACCCCACACATTCCATGGTTTAGAACGTCAAAAGGTTCCTTTCTCTCTCTCTCTCTCTCTCTCTCTTTTTTTTTTTTAGCATTATTTATTTATTTGGTTGCACCAGGTCTTACTCTCAGCACATAGGGTTTTTGATCTTCACTGTGGCATGCAGGATCTTCAGTTGCAGCATGTGGGCTTGAGTTCCCTGAGCAGGGCTCAAACCCGGGCCCCCTGCCTTGAGAGTGCAGAGTCTTAGCCACTGAGCCACCAAGGAAGCCCATACCCAGAATACGTGGGTCGTGCATTCTAAGTCGCTTCAGTTGTGTCCAGCTTTTTGCATCCCTTGGACTGTAGCCTGCCAGGCTCTTCTGTCCATGGCATTCTCCAGGCAAGAATACTGGAGTGGGCTGCCATGCCCTCCTCCAAGGGATCTTCCCAATCCAGGAATCAAACCCGTGTCTCCTGTGGCTCCTGCATTGGCAGGCGGATTCTCTTACTGCTGAGCCTCCAGAGAAGTCCTCATACCCAGAATATGGAGAATCAAAATATATGTGAATAGCTCAGTCAATACACCTTCAGGATTCATGTCAGAGCCCATGCTCTCACCCACTATGCTTTCTAGAGAGATTCTCTGGCAGGCCTGCCTTGCCCCATCTATTCATTCAGTGACTCGTACATTCATTCAGCAAGTGCTAGACCAGGGTGGAGGGGGTGGCTGGGGAAGAAGTGCACAGAGCTGAAAGATATTTAGAATGAAATATTGGTATTATATAATTTTATCCTGGATTAGATGAGGCGGGTGAAGGAGAAGGGTGTTGTCCACAATGTGTCCATTCATCTATTCAACAAACATTAATCCATCACCTGCTGTGTGCAGCCATTCTAGGCTCTGAGGAGACACCTGTCAGCAACACATACAGAGATCCCTGCCCTCAGAGAGCAGTACTGAAGGTAATATCTGAGCAGGATGAGGGAGAGGGGCTATGAGGGAGAAGGAAACAGGCACCGGGGATGCCAGGGTACCAGAATGCCCAGGTCTTTCTTGTTCCTGGTTTGCCACTGAGGGGTATAGGACAGTGGTGCCATCCAAGCTGCAAGAGGGCAAGGTTTGCAAGAAATGAAGACATACATCCCCACAGAAATGTGTTCACAAATGTTCATAGTGGAGTTATTCATAACAGCTGAAAATTAAGACAACCCCAACGGGCTATCAGCAGATGAATGGATAAGCATAACGTGATCTACCCATAGAGGAATGAAATAGGAGCTTCCCTGGTGGCTCAGTGGTAAAGAATCTGCCTGCCAATGCAGGAGACACAGGTTCAATCCCCGGTCCAGGAAAATCCCACACACCAAGGAGTAACTAAGCCTACGCGCCACGACGACTGAAGCCATTGCTCTGCAACAAGAGAAGCCACCACAATGAGAAGGCTGAGCACTGCAACTAGAGAGTAGCCCATACTCGCTGCAACTAGACATAAGCCCGTGCAGCAGCAAGAAAGACCCAGCAAAACCATAAATAAGTAAATACATGGAATGAAATACTGATCCACACTACACCTGGAGGAAACGAGAACACTATGCTAAGTGAAAGAAGCCAGACACCAAAGACCACCCAGTATATGACTGCTGCTGCTGCTGCTAAGTCGCTTCAGTCGTGTCCGACTCTGTGCGACCCCATAGATGGCAGCCCACCAGGCTCCCCTGTCCCTGGGATTCTCCAGGCAAGAACACTGGAGTGGGTTGCCATTTCCTTCTCCAGTGCATGAAAGTGAAAAGTGGAAGTGAAGTCGCTCAGTCGTGTCCAATTCCCAGCGACCCCATGGGCTGCAACCTAAGGCTCCTCCGTCCATGGGCACACGAATGAAATATCCAGAACAGGCAAATCCAGAGAGACAGAAAACAGATTAGTGTTGGGCAGGGGACTGGGAGGGAGAGAGAATGGGGAATGACTGCTGATGGAGACAAGGTTTCTTTTGGGAGTGATGGAAATGTTCTAAGGTTGATTGTGCTGATGGTTGTACAACTCTAGGAACACATTTAATACCTGGTTCGCGTGTTGCATCTCAATAACACTCTTTAAAAAGAAAGAAACGGGGAGGGCTTGGGAGGCCAGTCTTGAGTTTAGTTCAGCGTGTCGGCAGGGGAAGGCAGCTGAAGATCCAGGTCGGTGGCGTTAGACTGGGGACAGTGAATGGGGTGCACCCTGCAGCTCGGCTGCCCAGGTAATACCCTCTTTGTCACTGGTTGGGTTTGGGCTTACTGGACCCATCCTGGTTGCCAAGACTTACAGGCAGGACGCGAGTCAAGGCGGAGCCAGCAGGGGGCAGCAGAGGACCGCGCAGACCCACCGGCCAGAGCCGGGCGGCGTAGTGCCGCGCATCCGCCCGCCTCCAGTCTCGGCCCCTTTCTCTCTCCCTCTGGGCGCCTGTGGAGTCTACACGGCTGCCCAGACCCCGAAACATGGGTGCCTCCCTCCCTCGGTCTCACTGAGGCAGGCAGCGGACCCTGCCCCCTAGTGTCCTGAGCTAGGCCTTCCATCCTCTCTAAAGTCACCACAGCTTTCAACTACCTGCGGGGTCTGCCTCCTGGGGCCCCTCAGTCTAACCTCTCAGACTTCTGCCCCTCCCCCCAACCCTGTGGTCTGTGATCTGAGGGGCTGAACTTCTTCAATAACCTTAAAGAAGGTATTCTCTTCTATCTGCCTGGAGTATGCCTGTAGCCATATCACCCCACTGTACCTGCCTTATACATTCATTTATCCTCCAATCTTTATTCAGGTGCCTCTTCCTCCAGGAAGTCCTCCCTGACTCCCAATCTGGGTCAGATCTCCCATTCTGAGTTCCTGTCCACTCCAGCCTTGCCTATGCTAGGTCATCATCACTGTCTACAGATGGGCTTATTTCCCTGGTGCACTGTGAGATCCCCAGAGAACACAGTCAGGGTCACCCAATGAGTCCCAGCACCGCTCAGCATGCGGCACAGGGTAAGGGTCCAGGAATGCATGTGGAGTAAGTGAACCTGGTGTGAACCCTCATTATCTGTATCTTCTCTTCCTGTGTCCAGCATCTCCATTCATTCATGGACAAATGTTTATTGAGCAATTACTATAGGAGAATCGGTCCTGGGTGTTCTTTGGAAGGAATGATGCTGCAGCTGAAACTCCAGTACTTTGGCCACCTCATGCGAAGAGTTGACTCACTGGAAAAGACTCTGATGCTGGGAAGGATTGAAGGCAGGAGGAGAAGGGGACGACAGAGGATGAGATGGCTGGATGGCATCCCTGACTCAATGGACGTGAGTTTGAGTGAACTCTGGGAGTTGGTGATGGACAGGGAGGCCTGGTATGCTGCAATTCATGGGGTTGCAAAGAGTCAGACACCACTGAGTGACTGAACTGAACTGAACTGAACTGAACTATACATCAAACTCTGTCACGTGAACTCAACTGAGCACCAGAGACAGGAAGATAAACTGGACTAACCCCCAATCTCAGAGAGCTCAGAGTCTAGTGGGGGAGGAAATATGGAAGCCAATGTAATAATAATTAATAATAAATGTCTCTTGAGCATTTACCAAACGCCATGCAATAAGTGCTTTACTTACTTATTTTATCCTCAAAAGTTTCATGAGGCAAGTACTATGATTCCTCCTATTTTATAGACCCAGAAACAGAGGCTAAGAAAAGTCAAGTAAGGGACTTCCCTGGCGGCCTGGTGCTTAGGACTCCGAGCTTCCACTGCAGGGGGCATGGGTTCAGTCCCTGGTTGGAGAACCTTTTAGATTCCACGTGACCTGTTGTGCAGCCAAAAAAGAAAAAGGTCAGGTCACACAGGCTGTAAAGGGACAAACTGGGAATGGAACCAAAGACTTTCTAACTCCATGCTTTATCCTCTGCATGGTTCCAGTCTGAAGGGACGAGGGACCAGGATGTAACCCACACCCACTCAAATGCTGGGATCTGCGTGTCCAAGCAGAGGGGAATGCTTAATCCGAAGGAGGTATCACTGATGGTGGAATTTCAGGCACTGGCCCAGTTTTTGGCCCGGTTAGGAAGAGACCAATGTCTTTGGCTGGGACTGGGAGCCCCCAGGCTCCTTGGCTCGCTCGGCCCCATCTCTGTCCACTAGGGGTCACTGCCCACCACCACCTACTTCCCATGAGTCCAGGGGCGCCTCTAGACTCTCAGGCCTGTGGCTCCTTGTTTTACAGACAAGGAAGTGGCTGCGTGGGGAAGGAAGTGCTGCTGGGCCATGACCAAGAATGATAATGATTCATGGGGAAAACCCTTCTCTCCCAAATTCAGCCCCTTTGTGTGCAAAAGGGCATTGCACTCTGAAAGAGTCGGTCGGGGTCAGATGGTGCAAGTAGCCTGGCCTCAGAGGTGTGGACGCCCCTTCCCCACCCTCCACACCTTTGATGGGGGTGCAGGTTGGATCCTCTACTCGGGAGAGGGGGCTGAGTTGAGCCCCAAAGTACTTTTATCTGCTGGATGCACTGGGGTTCCACAGACGATTTCGTTTGAGGAAAGCCTTCCATTGAACGGAAGCAAACACACCTGAAGTGAAGCAAACCCTTCAAAATATTGAGCTATTTTTGGATCTTAGCACAGGGAAACCCTTGAGGGGTGATGAAAGGGTTCTAAAACTATATTTGGGGGATGGTCGCATATTATGAATATTGTGGGATGAATATTCCAAGGTGAATATTATGGGATGGAAAGTATGCCCCCCAGTGAAGCTAGCAGAGAGATTATGACGTTCAGGAGGTGACTGGAAATTTGGACCCATTGGGTATATGAAGATACTAAGGAATTGTTCACTGTTGGTTTTGTTTTCACTTTTTAGGTGAACCAATGACATTGCAAGTATGTGTTTTTTAATGAGTCCTTCCCTTTTGAAAAGACCCTGGTGCTGGGAATGATTGAAGGCAGGAGGAGAAGGGAACGACAGAGGATGAGATGGTTGGATGGCATCACCGACTCAATGGACATGGGTTGGAGCAAACTCTGGGAGCTGGTGATGGACAGGGAAGCCTGGAGTGCTGCGGTCCATGGGGTCGCGGAGTTGGACACCACTGAACGACTGAACTGAACTGAACTGAACCCTTTAGAGATACAGACTGAAGTATGAATAAAAACAATACCATGGCTGAAATTTCCTTTCAAAAATCAAATGGGAGAAGAGCATGGGTAGGGACAAGAAACAAGATTGGCCTGAGCTCGGGGGAAGGGTGTTGCTCTGCCCTCTGCTTTGGGTGAGCATGTAAAATCTGAAGTTTTCCAAAGCTTTTAAATTGCTTTAAACCATAACTCAAAATCCAAGTCCAGCCCCTTCCCATATTCTTGATGGGGAAAATGAGGCCCAGAGAGTAAGGACACTTAGCCAGGTCGCCCCTCCCAGGCCCCTTCTGCCCTTTTGGGGTCCCCAGAGAACCTCGGCACTCTCTCTGCTCCCCTCCACCTCCCTAATTCTGCCTTTCACTTCCAGGCCTCGACCACCTTCCAGAGAAACTCATTCCCCTCACTCGTGCCAACTGGGTCCCCTGTGGCCCCTCGCCCTACACCTAAACCCTTCCCTTCTGTTCCTGGAGAAGGGAATGGCAACCCACTCCAGCATTCTTGCCTGGAGAATCCCATGGACAGAGGAGAGCCTGGTGGGCTACAGTCCATGGGGTGGCAGAGTCGGACATGACTGAGTGACTTTCGCTCACTTCACTCGCTCTGTTCCTCATTGGCTCTTATCCCAAGTTCAACCTTACCATCACATGACCCATCTATAATGGGCTATCTTGTGTCCAAAGGGCCTTGTTCTGGGTCCCCTGCTCCTTTTCCTATTTTTTTCTTGGCTGTGCCACACGGCATGTGGGATTTTAGTTAGGGATCTTGGCTCTCCGACCAGGTATTGAACTTGTGCCCCTGCAGTGGAAGTGCAGAGTCTTAACCACTGGCCTACCAGGGAAGTCCCCCACCTCTTCTATAACCAGCTCCTCCCACTGTACTGCCTCGCCCAGTTCCAGCCACACCCCGTCTCCTCACCTTCTTCACACTCATCCTCGCCCCTGCTGCCTCGGGGCCTTTGCACTCGCCCACTGTTATTTAGCCACTAAGTCATGTTGAGTCTTTTGCAACCCCATGGACTGTAGCCTGCCAGGCTCCTCTGTCCATGAGATTTTGCCCAGGCAAGAATACTGGAGTGGGTTGCCATTTTCTTCTCCAGGGAATCTTCCCAACCAGGTATCCCATCCGCGTCTCTTGAGTCTGCTGTATTGGCAGGGGGATTCTTTACCACTGAGCCACCTGGGAAGCCCAAGACTTCTGCCAAAAACACAGCTCCCCTAGATAGTCACAGTCTTCCTTGGTCTCCTCCTTCAGGTCTCAGCTCAAACATCACCTCCTAGAAAGACTCCCTGACCTCCCTACCAACAGAGCAACCCTTGCCACTCCCGATCCTCTGGCCCTATCTCATATTTTTATATCACTTATCTCCACCTGACATGATATTCTCTATCAGTCCTTCCATTACGACCCGTCTCCCTCCAATAGGATTTAGCCCCACAAGGAGAGTGATGTTGCCTGTTTCCCCAGCCATCCTGGCAGGTAGTCAGTGTTCAATAAATATTTGTTCAATGATTGAATGACCTGGAAAAACCCAGGTGAATAAGGTGAGACTGGGATGGGGGCAGGGAACGGGACAGGTATCCAGGCAACGGGAACAGCCAAGGCCAAGGTCTGAGGCTGGCCCCTTCAGTCCACTGTCCACCCCCCACCAGGCACAGTAGCCTGGACGTTCTTCTGAGGGTAAGGAATTAAGGGGACGTGGAGTTCTTTCTCCCCAACAACAGCCTCCCCAAGACCAAGCCCAGACCTTGCCAAGGCAGCATAGGAAGCCACACCCTGAAGTCAGATCCATGAGTAAATATTACAGCACCCTCAGCCTCGCCCTGGAGAGATAAGGGAACAGAGAAAAGAGGGGTCCAGAAACCTGCTTCAGCCTCGCTAGGTGAGTAGCTCTCAGGTCGAGGGCTCCAACCAGAAGAACAGGGCAAGTGTCCTGGCATGAGAGCCCCAGCCACGAGTTCCACCTTAGGAATGTCGTCAGTCGTGGGCGGAGTCTCGGAGAGGAGACAGAAAGGAGGAGGCCCAGGTCACCCCCAGCTCCCTTGGGCACTAATGACGTGGCTGGTGAGATAAGAGGGCAGGGGTCAGGGGACAGAGTGGACAAAATAAGGTCAGAGAACTTTGTCCCCAGCTGCAGAGAAGATTAAGACTTGCCCACTTCAATTTCCCAAAGCTAAGGTCTGGGCCTCAGTTTTTTTGTCTGCAAAATGGGTTTTCAGGGAGGGAGAGTGATGCTGGTTGAGACAATAGGTAAAGCCAATAATGTCAAAATAATGCATAAATCATTAGTAAAATATATCAGTGACCCAACCACTTCTCCCCTCCGTGGGCCAGCCATGCGTACAGTTTAAAATGTTTTGGTATCACATGAAGAATAATAAAAAGAAACAGGTGAAACAAATTTATGTCACCCAACATAGGCAAAATGTTATCATTTCAACATGCTAAGTCTCTTCAGTCGTGTCCGACTCTTAGCGACCCCATGGACTGCAGCCCACCAGGCTCCTCCGTCCATGGGATTTTCCAGGCAAGAGTACTGGAGTGGGATGCCATCACTAGCTCCCATCATTTAAACATGGACCAAGTGAACAATAGGTTTTGCATTCTTTGTGTATGTGTCTGTAATAAATCTCCAATATTTTTGTGAGCTTTTGTTCCTTTTCACTTTCAGGGTTTGGTTTTGTGGTTTTTTTTTTTTTTTTTTCCAGTTTTATTAGGAAAAACCTTATATAGGGAGTTCCCTCATGGTCTCCACGCTCTCACTGTAGAGGGCCTGGGTTCAAATCCTGGTCAGGAATCTAAGATCCCTTAAGCCACGCAGCATGACCAAAAAAAGAAAAAGAAAGAAAAAGTTGAATATATCACTGTTTAAGGTGCACAGTAAGATGGTTTGATTTACATATTTTCTGAAATGATTGTCACAACAGGTTTAGTTAAGCCTATCGCCTCCTATAAATACAATAAAAAAGAGAAAAATAATTTTAAATTTATAGATGTTATAAGACATGAAGATTTAATATCTCCACCTCTCCTTCCTCATCCTCTCTTCAAAATTTTATCATGCATGCATGCACGCGTGCATGCTCGGTCGTGCCTGACTCTTTGCAACCCCATGAACTGTAGCCTCCCAGGCTCTTCTGTCCATGGGGTTTTCCAAACAAGAATTACTGGAGTGGGTTGCCATTTCCTTCTCCAGGGGATCTTCTCGACCCAGGAACGGAACCCACGTCTCCTGCATTGCAGGCAGATTCTTTACCACTGTGCCGCCTAAGAAGCCCATGCTTTTAATTATATCAATAATTAGTGTTTGCAGCATTATGATGACAATGTAAATATTGTTCACTGCGGGACCTATTAGGATACTGAGCTTACATGTCTTTTCTTTTAGCTGAAGTGTAATTGACCTGCAACACTGTTGGTTTCAGGCGCACAACGTAATGACTCAATACTTCTGCATATTACAAAACCATCGCCTCTTCGGTGTGTACTTTTCACTCACTGCTCATCTAAACTCAGATAAGCTAATCGCAGTGACTACCACACTGGATGAGACGGTTGGATGGCATCACTGACTGAAGGGACATGAGTTTCAGCAAACGCCGGGAGATGGTGAAGAATAGGTAAGCCTGTCGTGCTGCGGTTCATGGGGTCACAAAGAGTCAGACACAACTGAGTGACCGAACCACCACCACCACGCTGGACAGCGTGTCTAGACTTCTGTAGTCACCCCACTGCCTCCCAGCATCTGCTGTCACCTCCCACAGTCTGTGCCCCACACGCAGCCAGAAGATCCTATTGACACCTAAGTCAGCTCCCATGCCTCCTCTGCTCACATCTCTCCCAGGGCTCCTATCTCAGAGTGAAAGCCAAAGTCCTCCTGTGGCCCACAAGGCCCTGCAGGATCTGCCCATGTTTCCTCTCTGCCCCCCTCCGCTCACTGTGCTCCAGCCACACCAGCCTCCCACTCACCAAAACACTGCTGCCTCGGGGCCTCTGCACTTGCTGTTCTGTCTGCCTGGAATGCTTTTCCCCCAGAGTCCCCCAGATTCAATTTTCCCTCATTGAGTCTCTACTCTGATGTCACCTCCTAAAACATCTTCTGTTGACCCTACATAAAGCAGTGCCCCAGGCACCTCCATCCCCTCTCCTGCTTTCTTCCTCTCCATCACATTATCTCCACCTGATATATTACATCTATTTATTTGTCAGCTGACTATCGCCCTGAACAAAAGGTCAGCTCTATGGGGCAGGGATTTGTCCAGTCTTATTCGTAGCTGTAACCCAGCACCTAGCACAGTGCCGGGCACCTAGGAGATGCTCAATAAATGTTTGTTGAAAGGTGAATGCATGATGGCCTCTGAGTACCTCGTACCCGCTCTGGAGTAGGCACGGCACTGAGCCCATGCACCTGCTCTCCCTCACCCCCAGAGAAACCCCAGAGAGGTCAGTATCATGATCACCTACCACCCACCTGCCAGACCGGCAAAGGCCCCTGCCCAGGATGGCCAGGTTTACTTTCTGCCCAGCTCTGGTGCTCAAGAATCCACAGCACTCAGTTGGACCAAAAGTCCAGGCTCGTGTCTGGGAGCACCAGGGGGAGGGGCTGGGGAGATGGAGCCGGGAGTGAATCAGGAAGCGCAAGGACCACAGAGAGAGGAGGGTCTGTGTGTTGCTGAGGGTGGTAGGAAGCCATGGTGCAGTCTGGACAAAAGCCAGGACCCAAGACTCTCAGAGCCAAAGCCTCTTCTCGCTACTCAGCCAGACAGCAAATCCCCAGAAGCCCAGACCTCCCTGGAGACTCCTCTGTCTGTGTCATCCGCCCCTGGTGTCCAGTTCCACAAACACTCTCAGCCTCTGCTCCATCATCCGATCCGGTGCTGGGCAGTGCAGGGGGACACCATGATGCCCACAGCACAGCGGCCCCAGTCCTGCCCTCCCACGACTCAGTCACTTTGAAGAAACAGACCTACCCCCTGACAGTGAAGACCCAAGGTGGTCAGGGCTGGGACTGACTGGGGATGAGGGGCGCACCTCATGAAGTCTAGGAGTCCAGGAGGTCTTCCTGGAGGAGGAGGGGAGTTGTTGAATAGGCAGTGAAATAGAGCAGGGGGAAGCAGGGATGTGCTGGGTGGAGAGAGTGCCAGTGAGGTAGAATAACTGGAGCAGAGTTCCCAGAAGGAACGGCTGTTCAAGCAGGCAGGGGCCAGGCCATGTGGGGCCACAGTGACAAGCTGGGCTTTCTCCTGAGGGCATAGATCTCCTGAGGAGCCATAGCAGGTTCTGGGCACTGAGAGGGAGCCAAACCAGGGTCAGAGACCAGGGAGGAGTTGGGGAGGGGAAGCCAGATGAGGGGCCAGTGCAGGTTGGGGAGACCTGGACTAAGGCAGGAGCCACAGGGAGAGAGACAAAGACGCATAGGGCATTTAAGAAGCAGGCATGATAGAGGGTGGTATGCAGTGGTGGGGGTGGGGGGGAGGGGGAGGGGTAGATTAGAATCAGGGACAAGGCCCTGTCTCTGCCCCAGTGACGGTAGACGGTGGCGCCATCTCTGATAAGAGGGTGGGGAGGAGAAGCAGGTCTAGGGGAAGATCTTGAGGTCAGTCTGGGACGGGGTGAGGGAGAGGTGCCCAGGGACATCCGGGGAGGTGGGGAGGAGGAAGCATCCTGAATGATATCCTGAGCCCCTGGATGAGGTTCCCGGGGCTCAGGGGAGAGGGTTGGGCTAGGACAGAGAAGGGTGAGTTGAGGTCACAGGAGGGATGGGGGGAGTATGCCAGGTCACCCACAACTCACCTGGCTGCACCCACCCCTCTCAGCTCACACTGTCCCCCACGTCAGAGCCCCGCCCTGCCAGGGCAGCTGAGGACGCAGTGCTGGAGGAGCAAATCAGGACAGGTGAACCACAGGTATGGCCCCCGGCCCAGAAGCAGGATGCTGGAGCCTCAGAGACACCAGGACCCAGACGCCATCGAGATACTGATAACACATTCGTCAAGAACAGATGTTCTTGACTTGGTGGCAGGGGTGGGGGGGGTGCTTCCCACCCCCTGCCCCATCCCCCCACGGCCTCTACCAAGCATCACCTTCCCAGAAACAGCCTCCCTGCCCCACCACCTCTGGCCCCAATTCCAAAATCGCCAGCCCCCTTCCTGGCTTGATTCTTCCCCACAGCACTTATCTCCATCTGACATGGGATAGATTTTATGTTTGGTTTGTTTACCCCACAAATCTCAGCCCCACAAGGGCAGGGATTCTGCCTACTAGCCCCAGGACAGTGCTTGGCAGACCAACAATGCTGATTAAATATTTGTAGGGTGAATGAATGAGCAATTTCTTTTTTTTGAATATATTTTATTTGTTTATTTGGCTGCACCGGGTCTTAGTTACAGCATGTGGGATCTAGTTCCCTCACCAGGGATTGAACTTGGGCCCCCTGCATTGGGAGCATGGAGTCTTAGCCGCTGGATCACCAGGGAAGTCCCTGAGTGATTTCTTCTTGAGCCTCTGCTCCGTGCCAGGCATCATGGTAAGTACTTCACACAAGTTCATTCATTTCATCCTTCCAGTAGCCCATGACGTGGGTATTATCATCACTCCCATTTTACAGATGAGGAAACTGAGGCCCAGTGGGCTCTATAACTTGCCTATGGTCATGGAAACTAGGAACAGAGGAACTAGGTCCAATAACACCAACCACCCCTTGTGTTTGGAACCCAACTCTGCCAGGTGCTAAGTTCCTGATACGTGGCATCTCACTAACCGCTCAACAACCCTGATTAGAGTCTATACATCCCTGGTTTTCAGAGCAGTCAACAGAGACTCAGGAAGAGGCTGCTTCCAGCCTCACTTCCAGAAAGTGTATAGCCAAGGTCAAGACTCTCTCTGGCCCCAAAGGGTTCACATATGCCTATTTCACAGACAGAAAGAACAAGGCTTCAAGGGAAGAAGAGAGAGAATGTGGATTGCTCAGCCCCATGTAGGAAACCAACAGAAAACACAGCCCCTGGGACTTCCAGTGCTTAAGATCCCACACTTCCAATGCAGGGGGAACCTGGTCAATTCCTGGTCAGAGAACTTGAACCCTATGCCGCCACTAAAGATCCTGCCTCCCACAACGAAGATTAAAGATCCCATGTGCCGCATCTGAGAACCGGTGCAGTCAAATAAATAAGTATATAAAAAAACAAACAAAAAACAGGGCCCCAGAGAAAGTGTACAGTCACTGGCCTCCTTCTCCTCTGTGTGGGTTCAGAAACAGAGCAGAGTTCAGAACCCCCTGCCTGCAGGAACTTGGGCAAGTCAGAGCCCTTACCCCATGCCTCAGTTTCCCCATCTGCCTTCTCTGACAGTGATCGCATCACAGGGCAGCCACTGAGATGAAACCTGAGGGTCACCCACAGCTTTGGGCCTGAGAAAACGGCAGTCACTGTGGATGGGTTTTATCCCTCTGTGTCCCCCCCAAGTCGGCCTGCACCATGGGTAAGAACTGCCCTAAAATCTTCCCCCTGGCTCTCCTCCTGCCTCCCTGGTGACCTGGTTCTTCTCCCGGTACCAAACCCAGGCCCTCGGCACAAAGAAGGTCAGGCAGCACCCCAGGAGGCCTGACCAGGTCATGACCCCTGGCCCGTGCCTGCCACACCTGCTCTGGTACCCAAACAGGGCCCCAGATCCTTGGTGACTCGATCCCTCCAAATTCAGGTGATCTCCCCCAGCTCCAAATCACTGAATCCTCCCAAGTCCAGCGCCAGACGGAGCCAAACCCCAACCAGGAAGGGCCTCGGAGCGCCGGGCCGCCAACGCCGTTGTCTCCAAGAGCCGGCTTTGGGGTGAAAGATGGTGCTGATCCGAAGCAGATGGCTCCTTCTCAGTGGTGAGCAAGAACGGCACCCTTAGAGCCTTAGCCCCATGGTCTCAGGGAAGGGAAGGGACCCTGGGGAGGGAAGATGTGAGCCAGAAACCCAGCAGGTAGGGGCGACGGCTCTGCTTCATTCAGGCAAGATTTGCTCCTCCAAGAATCACCAGTGTGGGGCAGGTCACCCAAAGAGATTTTTGAGGTGACTTTGAAGATTTCTAAAACTGGGGTGTAAATTAGGGTTAGGGAGCCACTGCTGTGCTTCATTCATGTAGCAAACCCTTACTGAGCTACAGAAGCCTTAACTACCATGAATTGTAATCAACAGCTCAGCCCCTACCTCAGGATGTGGTTTGGGCAGTTGCTTTCCTCTTCTCAGCCTCAGTTTCCTCATCTATGAAATGGGTCTAACTCCTGGGGTCATTTGAAGGTCATCCCCAGCAGCATTTACTACCGTCTACTGGGTGTTGTCCTATATACTTTTTGGGTATTCATAACCACCCCACCCATGACCCCCACTCCATAGACCAAAAGCCTGAGGTTCAGAGAGGTGAAATCGCTGGTCAGGGTCACACAGCCAGAAAGCGACAGGGCTGAGTGCTAGATCCAGAGCCCTAGCTCATAGCCAGGCTCCATCAGCATGGAAAGTACCAGAAACCAGGCCAGGCATGTAAACACTTCTTACGTGAGAACCACCGCAGCTTCCTGATCCAGGCAGCCTCACATAAAATTCCATCCCAGGCAGACCCGACCAGCTAGTCGGGTTTGGGGCTTATCTCCTGGGTTGAGAATAGAAGGGGTGGAGTGGATTAATCACAGCCCTACTTTCTGCTGTGGTTGAGCCTGGGGAGGCAAAGGAAGGGCACCCAACCAGGAGCTGGGGTTCCCGGGGGCGCTGGATGAGGCAGCTTAATCTTGTAAGTGGAGGCCTGATGACTCTCACAACCGGGGAAAACCCTCTGGATCTCGTCCTGGGTCCCATAGGCTGAGTGGGTGCTGTGAGCTTGCGATGAGCAAGGCCTATGCTAGATCCTTAGCACAGCCCATCAAATCCGGTCCTCAGATCACAGCCCCTACCTCCCCCCAGGACTGAGACCCCCTTTAGCTGACAGTTACTGAGCACTTACTGTATGGAAGGAACACATGTGCCAGGAGCCCATGTCTCCTCCTCCATCAAACGTGGGGAGCCGTCAAGCCCGCCTCACCCCACCCTTCTGGCTCCTTTTCAGCCGCGTTCCTGAGTGCGGGGGCCGAGATCATTATCACCCCCGAGCCTGCCCAGCCAGCCGAGGGCGACAACGTCACTCTGGCTGTCCAAGGGCTTTCGGGGGAACTGCTGGCCTACAACTGGTATGCGGGGCCCACGCTCAGCCTGTCTTACCTGGTAGCCAGCTACATCGTAAGCACAGGCGATGAGACCCCCGGCCCAGCCCACACGGGGCGGGAGGCTGTGCGCCCCGACGGTGGCCTGGACATCCAGGGTGCCCTGCCTGGGCACTCGGGCACCTACATCCTGCAGACTCTCAACAGGCAATTTCAGACGGAGGTGGGCTACGGACACATGCAGGTCTATGGTGAGACACCCCCGAGAGCCCCCTCTACCCTAGCTGGGCTTTCTCCCAGCTTCTGCCCAATCCTTCTTAAAAAAAAAAAAAAAAAAACTAAAAAATGTGCCATCAAAAAAAAAAGAAAAAGTCCTAAATAACATTAAAATGCTCACTTCCTCCCAGATGGCTTCCAGGATTAAACCTTCCTCTCATCCTGTTCTTTGCCCCTCTGGCTGGGGTTTCAGGGGTACTGCTGGGATACAGCCATGCCCCCTGTCTGGGGAGGGGGAGACTCTGGGAGCAGGCAGTGCTCGGCCCCCTCCCCCTCTGTCTCTTGCCCCACAGAGATCTTGGCCCAGCCTGTGGTTGTGGCCAACAGCACGGCCTTGGTGGAGCGCCGGGACACCCTACATCTGACGTGCAGCAGCCCCAGCCCTGCTGAGGTCCGCTGGTTCTTCAATGGCGACACCTTGCCCATCGCCGTGCGCCTTGGCCTGTCCCCCGACGGCCGGGTGCTGACCCGGCATGGCATCCGCAGGGAGGAGGCCGGCGCCTACCAGTGTGAGGTCTGGAACCCTGTCAGTGTCAGCCGCAGCGAGCCCGTCAACCTGACCGTGTACTGTGAGTCCTCCCGGCCCAGCCCCCAGCCTCCTAGATGGGGAAACTGATGCCAGGAGAGGGTGCCCGAGGGCACACAGTGAGTCAGTAGGCCAGCTGGGGTTAGAAACCAAAGAGTCCCCTCAAAATGCACTCGACCTGTCTCCAAAGGACGAGAAGACCACGTTTGAAATTGAATCATCTTTCCCTTTGAATCGATACCTCCAGGACTGGTTGTTTTTGAAAGGGAGAGGGGACATGAATGGTGGAATGGGAGGGGGAATAAAATTAAAAACATAACCAAAGTATGGAGTCATCCCCAGGAGCAGCAGATGCACCATGTGGCACTCAGAGAAAGGGCTTCCCAGGTGGCTCCAACTGCCAAGGCAGGAGATGCAGGTTCGATCCCTGGGTCGGGAAGATCCCCTGGAGAAGGGAATGGCAATCCACTCCAGTATTCTTGCCTGGGAAATCCCATGGACAAAGGAGCTGGGGGGGGGGGGGGGGGGCTACAGTCCATGGAGTCACGAAAGAGTCCAACACGACTGAGCGACTAAACAGGAACAACAACCCAGAGAAAAGAAATCACTCAGGTACACGAGGGATGGCAATGTAGAAAAACTTAGAATCCTACAACCAGGGTTTTCTAGATTTGAGAAGCTCAGGATTCTAGACTCTGAGAACCCCAGAAGCTCTAGAGGCAGAGATTCTTAGACTCTAATTCTAAAAACTTAGAGCTGCCCAACCCTAGAATCTTAGAAACATAGATTTCTAGACTCTTAGCCTCCTAGAACATAGAAACACCTGCTCTTGGAACCCTAGAATTCTAGATTCTTAGAACGGCTTATAGGAAACCAATCACTTAGACCTTTTTTTCCCTTAATGAACCCATAGATGTCAAAAACATCTTGCAGTGTTTTTGTGCAGTGCCCCAACGTCGTCTTTCCACAGAAAAGACAACTGAAATCCCCTGAGAGGGAAAGTGATTGTCAAGATCTTAGAGCAAGTTAGAGATCCATGTGGGATTTGCAAAGGCCAGAGCACCTTTTTCCTCCAGATTTTCCCAGGGGCCCCACCTGGTGGAAAGAAAGCCAGGCGGGTGCCCGCCTCGACCGCCCTCTCCTTCCACTGCCCTGTTTGTCTCCCTCCCGCCCTCACAGTCGGCCCAGAACGCGTGGCCATACTCCAGGACTCCACGACCCGCACAGGCTGCACCATCAAAGTCGACTTCAACACGTCCCTCACACTGTGGTGTGTGTCCCGGTCCTGCCCGGAGCCCGAGTACGTGTGGGCCTTCAATGGGCGGGCCTTAAAGAGCGACCAAGACCACCTGAACATCAGTAGCATGACAGCCGCCCAGGAGGGCACGTACACGTGTATTGCTAAGAACCCTAAGACCCTGCTCTCTGGATCTGCCTCAGTGGTGGTCAAACTCTCTGGTGAGTTGCCCCCAGCCTGGCCACCACCCCCTCCCCTTGGAGGCCCAGTTGGACCCCAGCTTTGGCTGCTCCACCCACCATTCTGCCGCCATTTGCCCAACAGATGATGGGAAAGGGAGAGATTCTCACCCCATTCATTGGCAAAGGACAAAGTGGCATTTCAGGTGGACTCTCTTCATCCCCAGGTCACAAAAGGAAGGCAGTCTGTGCCTTATCACACCGCCCCCTCCCCCCGAAAAAATAAATCGACATATCAGAGTCTCTTCCTTGAGGGGTGGGTGGCAAAGCCAGAAACGGGCCACATGTCCCAAACCGTGCAGCGGTTGAGTGGAAAAACATTCGATGTCCCTTTACATGAATGCCCCTGTTTTAAATTCAGTCTGTCACAGCAGCTGCAGGCTGGACCCCGTCCATGCCACAGAAACAGCTGAACCTCCGCGCAGCCAACTCAATTATTCAGTTATCTGGCGCAGATGCTGGTGCGCACATGCGCACACCCTCGCACAGGCAAACGCGCTCCAGGGAAAATTACAGCCGTTCATTGGCAAATGGAAAAACACAGCCAGAGAGGCACTGTCTTGCCTCTGTCCTTAAACAACCTGGCAGTGGGGGTAGCACGGACACAGCTGGTGTTCTCAGAGCCATCAGGATCCTCAGGGGACGTCTGCTCATCCCCTGGGGATGGTGGCTTTGAACATGAGGGCCTCATTCATTCCGCCTTGGTTCCTTCCCAAGTGGCCACCATCCCCCGGGGACAGGGGGAACAACCCTTCCCTCCCTCGTGCCTCCCTCCTACTCACAGGCTGGGTCTCATCCAAGGGGTGGAATCTCTTTCACCCAAAGCAGAAATGGCATCCCCAGAGGTAAGTGTACCTCCTGCCCCACCCTACGGGGGGCCTTGGCAGCTGGTCTTGGCAAGAGACAGGGGGTGGACCAGATGACCTGAGGCGCTGGCCAGAGCCCTGTCTCTGCAGGTTAAGATGGGGGGTGTCCAAGGTGTGCAGGTATGTGCAGGGAGTGGGCACAGCACCCCCAAAGGGCCTCCTGAACTGTCGGCCACCCTGGGGCAGGTGCCAAGGTGGGAGACAGAGGAAAGGGAGCCACCACCCTGCCCCAACCTGGTCTGATGGAGGAGACATGGTCTCTGCCCTCGGAGAGACGGTCTTGAATTAGGGAAGAAGCCTCCCTATTCAAGAGCTGCTAGTCAGAGAGAAGAGGCAACGCCTCACACGCCACCCGAGCAGTGATGAAGACGGCATGACTTCTGATCAGATGGAGGAGACACAGGGGACACTGAAGCAGATTTTGTATTCTGATGGGGGAGATAGAGTCTTAAAGAGACATGGCTTTTTTTTTTTTTTTTTTTTTTGAGAATTCCTAGTCTGATGGGGGAAACACAGTTTCCACTTTTGGGGGTACTCCCAATCTGATGGGGGAGTACAGGCCCCCCACTTTCTAGGAATTTCCAGTCTGATGGGATAGACATGCCCCCCATTCAACTTCTGGTGTCCCCAGCTGACTGGAAAGACCCAGCCCAATAATAAATTGGAATTTCCAATCTGATGGAGGAGACATGGCCTCCACTCTTGTGCAATCTTTCAATCTAATGGGGAATTATAGCTCCCCCTATTCTGAGGTCTTGCAACCTCACAGAAAAGACAATACCTGGAGCACATAGCTCCCAACGATCTAATGGGGGAGACATGGCCCCCACAACCGGAGAATTTCCAATCTGATGGGGGAGATGCAGCCCCTGGACTTTTAACAATTTCCAATCTGATGGAGGAGACATGACTCGGCCCTCTAGGGTCTTCCAGTTTAATGGGGAGAGATAGTCCCCCAAGAGCTGGAAATTCTTAGTCTAATGGGAGAGAGACGGCCCCCATGCACGGGGGTCTCCCAAACTGATGAGGGAAAATGCAGCTCCCTGGCGGGCAGGCATTGTTGAGACACAAAATCCACCTCCACTGCCACACAAGTCACCACCTCCTTCCTCTGTCTCCCTCCTGGCACCCCAGCACAGGGAGGGCCAGTCAGTTGCGGGAGGCATAGATGAGCTGGCTGGGGGTGGGCGGGGGGCGCTGTGCCCCAGGCAGGCCCAGCTGACCCAACCACCCTCGCTCTCTCCCCAGCGGCCACGGTCGTCATGACCATCGTTCCGGTGCCCACCCGGCCAATGGAGGGCCAGGACGTGACGCTGACCGTCCAGGGCTACCCCAAGGACCTGCTGGTCTATGCCTGGTACCGCGGGCCTGCCTCCGAGCCCAACCGGCTTCTCAGCCAACTTCCTTCCGGGAACTGGATCGCAGGCCCCGCGCACACAGGCCGGGAGGTGGGCTTCCCCAACTGCTCACTGCTGGTGCAGAAGCTGAACCTCACGGATGCCGGCCGCTACACCCTCAAGACCGTCACGCTGCAGGGCAAGACGGAGACGCTGGAAGTGGAGCTGCAGGTGGCCCGTGAGTGTGCAGGAGGGGACTGGGAGGGGGCAGCTCTTTTCAGACAAGGGCTCCCAAAAGTGGAGAGTCCAGCTGACTCAGTCCTCCAGCTGACTTGGACCTCCCCAGATGGTGCTCCTGCCTTGTCTGTCAAACCGACAGATCAGGGGCAGACTCCATCGGACTGGGGGCACTCAGTGGGACCTTCGTGCCTTCTCTCTTCTGTAAGAAGCACACCAGACCAAAGGTTTCAAAATACAGGGTGTAGACTGAGGGTAAGGTACTCTTTTATCTGGAACATAAAACACGGGAGATACTGCCGCCTCCCTGACGCTGTACCTCTCCCATCAGACGAGCAGTATAGGGTGAGGGTGCATCCGTGCCTCCCTCCTCAGACTGTCATCGTAGACAATGCGGATCATGTTTCGTGCTTTGTACTACAGTAAGAGAACAGAATTTCTACCCTCAGAGGGTACATTTCTCTCTCAAGCTGAAACAAGGACGATCGCCTCCATCGAGACGGAGATGCCTAGGTGCTGGGAATTGTGTTTCCTCTTCAGACTGGAAATTCCCAGTGGTCAGGAACAATGTCTCCTCCATCAGACTGGGAATTTCCAGATGTTGGGGACCATAACTCCCAGTCAGACTAGGAGCTCCCAGAAGTCAGGAATAATATCTCCTCCATCACACTGGGAGCTGCCAGATGTTGGGGACCATGTTTCCCCATCAGACTGGAAGCTCCCAGAGACAGAACTCATGTCTCCTCCATCAGACTGGGAGCTCCCAGAGGTAGGGACCATGTCACCTCCATCAGACTGGGAGCTCCCAGAGTTAGGGATCTTGTCTCCTCCATCAGACTGGGAGCTCCCAGAGGTAGGGACCGTGTCTCCTCCATCAGACTGGGAGCTCCCAGAGGTAGAGCTCATGTCTCCTCCATCAGACTGGGAGCTCCCAGAGGTAGGGACCATGTCTCCTCCATCAGACTGGGAGCTCCCAGAGTTAGGGATCTTGTCTCCTCCATCAGACTGGGAGCTCCCAGAGGCAGGGACCATGTCTCTCCCATCAGACTGAGCATCCTCAGAGGTGTGAGAGGCCATGTCCCTGGAGCCTTGCCTCCCACATCAGACCCGACAGTCTCAGAAGCCATGTCCCTGAGTCAAGGACTTTGACCCCCCTCCCTCAGACTTGAAGCTCCCAGGATCAAGGGCCCAGTCACTTCCAGACACCCCTAGCACTGTCCTTCATCCATTCACTCATCAAAGCCTAGTTTTCTGGGTCAGTGTTGGGGGGGAATGCTGGTCCATGACAGCAGGTCGCCCCCTGATGACGCTTCGGAACCCCTTTTCACCCTGTCTCTCTCCTCACAGTCAACCTTCCTTCCTCGCCCAAGGACCAACGTCACACCTTCCTGAATCTGAACCTGGCACAGGCTGAGCACGGGGCGGGTGGGGCTGCCGGGAGGCCAGGGTTGGGCAGGGGCTCAGGAGGAATGGGGGCACCAGGGACCTGGTCCCCTACCTCCCCTGATAGCTTCCTCCACCCCTGTGCCCCGTCCTTCCCCCACAGTCCTGGAGTAGCACTGTGGACCTGGAGACCTCCAGAGAGACGAGCTCTTCATGTCACTCTCCTTGTCTCCTCCCCTGGAGCAGAGGGCCACTCGCTTCCAGCAAGGATGCCGGACCATGGTCCTCTGTTCTCCTGTTTTCACCCTAGAGTTAGAGCCAACGAGGCCCTACTCCTTCACTGAGCTGTCGGAGAGCCACAGAGGCTATAAACATCCTGGTTAACACACGCCTGTGTCAGCCTCTTCTTCCACCGATGCCAACCTTGTCGTTCTGGTGGCCACACTTGCTTCCCTTCCCACCCAAGATGGTCTTGGTCTGGCTACATACATGCACAAGGATGCCCCAAACGCAGGGCTCCAAGCCCCCACTGCTTCATGTCACAGCCTCAGGCCCTTCCCACAACACCCCAGATTATTTCTGAGGGTCCTGCTTTCCAGCGGCTGAAAGAGTGCCCCTCCTGTGGCACCCCTCCTGTGGCACCAAACAGCTGTGGGACATGCCACCCCACACACACACACTGCACCTCCCTCCATAACCTGGAGCCTGATGCAAAGCTATTTGCGCACAGGACAAGGAGTAACCAAATTTCTCAAGAAGAGTTCCAGCACCTTCTGGCCTACATCGATTTAATCAAAGATGCCCTTTTGTGCTCTCCACTGTCCTGGGATTCCCCCACCCCCACTCCATGTATCTCTCAAGCATCACCTGCAGAATCCTAAAAATATCTCCCTCCTCCTCTATGCACACCAAAAAAGCCCCTATGAATGAATGAATGCAAACGGGGCAGGGGTGGGGTTGAGGGCTGGAGAGCAGGGAAGAATGGGAACCAGAGGGCGAGTGTCTTCTGACCTGTCTCACTAGGGTCTGAGCCACAAGCCCAACCCAACCAAGATGACCCACTATAGCGAGACCTAGTGTTAATCAGAAGTGTGATAGTAAAGGCTCAGGGTGGAAAGAGAGGTTTGGGCAGGGATGGAAAAACTCAGTAGAGCGATTTCTCAGAAACTTTCAAGATAGCCTTTCTGGGGATGGCCATGTTGAGCTGGGGAAAAGGCAATGGCAACCCACTCCAGTACTCTTGCCTGGAGAATCCCATGGATGGAGGAGCCTGGTGGGCTGCAGTCCATGGGGTTGCTAGGAGTCGGACACGACTGAGCTACTTCACTTTCACTTTTCACTTTCATGCATTGGAGAAGGAAATGGCAACCCACTCCAGTGTTCTTGCCTGGAGAATCCCAGGGACAGGGGGAGCCTGGTGGGCTGCCGTCTATGGGGTCGCACAGTCGGACACAACTGAAGCGACTTAGCAGCAGCATGTTGAGCTGAGATGGTGAGTGGTGAAAGGCACCCAGAATGAGGATTCTAAAATCTGGGCTAGAGCCCTTCATTTGCTATGGATTCACTAGACCCTCCATTTGTCCACCAGTAAAAAGGTGTGGACTTAACAATACTGGAGTGGGTTGCCATTTTCTTCTCCAGGAGAATCTTCCTACCCAGGAATCAAACCCAGGTCTCCCACATTACAGGCAGACTCTTTACCATCTGAGCCACCAGATAGGATAGGGAAGACATAGGATAGACTAGAGTTTTCCAAACCATTTGATTAGCCTCAGAGCCCTTTCTTCAAATGCAAGCTTACATGGTATATCAATATATTATTTTTAAAACATTTTTAATATATTAAACCACAATGCAATAAAAGCAGACATCAATTCAAAAGCAATAGCCCTCTTTTCCCACCACCACCAACTTTTTACACACTGTTGAAAAGAAAAATTCTTACATTTAAATGATATGTGGATTACAGAGGCAATTAAAATGTAAAATAGCAACCAAAATCAAATGACAGTGAAAATATTAAATATAGAAACTGTGGGATATGATAAAAGCCACACTTGGGGCAGGATGATAGCATTAAAATGCTTAAATACATCAAGAGTACCAAAAAGAAAAGATTTTGAAATTGAGCAAAATAAGGTTATACTGATACTGAAGTCGCTCAGTCGTGTCCGACTCTTAGCGACCCCATGGACTGGAGCCTACCAGGATCTTCCGTCCATGGGATTTTCCAGGCAGAAGTACTGGGGTGGGGTGCCATTACCACTCAAGAAACTAGAAAAAGTCCATGAAATAAACCAAAGAAAAAAATGTAAGAAATTAAGAAACGTAAAAGCAGAAATTGATGAAATATAAAATCAGAGCTAGTCAATAAAACCTAAAACTAGTTCTTTGAAAATACCAGAGAAATCAACAAACTTTTGGCAGTATGATGAGAGACAGAGAAGACATATATATAAAAGAGAAACGGTTCTGATTGAAGTAGAGCAGATTAGATGCTCAATAAATATATATAACGAGGGAAGAGTATGTAGATACTTCCCCAGCAGCCACTCCTCTTTGCTCTTTTATGACGGAGGCACCGCCTCCCATAAAAGAAGCTGAAAAATGCCAGATACTCACTTTCCCAGACTGCCTTGCAGGTTCAGGTGGTCATGTGACCAATTCTGGCCAATGAAGGAAGGAGAGAACTAAAAGTTCTGTCCAGTGACTCTCCCTACCTAAGTGGGCACTAAGGGAATTCCATGGAGCTGAAAGCTACCGGCTAAATCAGTGTTCTCCAATATGAGGTTTCCAGGCAATGGCACAGCTAGGAAATGAGAATGGATTTTAGCCCATACTCTTGACCCCAACAACGCTATCCAGACCCAAAATGGGAAATAGCGTCCGTATTCACTCCACCCCTCCAAGTTCACATAAGAGTCAGTGACACATATATCAGTGAGAATTTTTCTTCAGTGGCCAGTAAGAGAGATTGGACATAACACAAACAAAGACAACACTAGAATACAAGATAAAAGAGAAACTGATATGCTTAAGAGTGGCTTACATAGATAGAAGATTATTTCTCTCACACATAAAAGGCGACCATAAGCAGAGCTGGGATGATGGCGCCACAGTTTCATTAGAGACGGCCCTTTCTGTCTTTCTGCTCCGTCATGGTTAGCTTGGGGCTTTCATTCTCTTGATCACCTCATGGTCCAAGATGGCTGCTGGAGCCACAGCTGCCTCATCCGCGTTCCAGGCTGGAAGCAGAAAGAAGGGAACAAAAAGTAAACGCAGCTCCATGCCCAATCATGGACTGTGCCCCCGACCTGCCCATGTTTTCCCTCTTTGGCCACACTGCGTGGCATGGGAAACTTTCCTGACGAGGGATCAAATCCTTGCCCTCTGCAGCAGAAGCACAGTCTTAACCACTGGACCACCACGGAAGTCCTAAACCGTGCCCTTTTAAAGGAACCTTCCCCAAAGTCCCATCCTACAACTTCCACTTACATCTGATTGACCAGCTCTTAGTCATGTGGCCACCCTAGCGGCAAAGGAGGCTGGGACGTGTAGTCTTTTCCCTGGCTATATCACTGCTCCAAAGAACTTCAGGGTCCTGCTCTCAAAGACAGGAAAGAATGGATCCCAGGTGGGCAGCTGGCAGGCTCTGCCATGACAGACCTTGGAACTCCTCCTTCCCAAGCTGGACAAAATGGCCTTTCTCACCTAAGCCCAAAGGGAAGGAGCCCCAGATATAGTAGCCAGGATTTGGGAAAGACTGGGGTGGTGTCCTGCCAGGGCTTGCTTTGTGCAGTGGAGAATGAGGCCAGCAGGAGGGGCAAAGGAGGGGAAGGGGTGGCAGCTCAGTTTTCTAGGTCAAGTCGGATCCCATATCCTCAGGGTGTGGAGGCTCAGATGTCCCCAGGACCGAGTCTCCTGTCCCCCTAGGCCTATCTGGGCTTCTGGACTGAATCCTCCAGACAGGCCAATTCCCCTCTTTAACAGTCCAGGAAAGAAAAATAGCAACAAAGCTTCCCAGGTGGCTCAATGGTAAAGAATCTGCCTGCCAATAAAGGAGACCACAGGAGACATGGGTTCTATCCCTGGGTCGGGAAGATCCCCTGGAGTAGGGCATGGCCACTGACTACAGGATTCTTGCCTGGAGAATCCCACAGACAGAGGAGCCTGGGGGTCACAGAGAGTTGGAAACAGCTCGGCAACTAAACCCTGCTGACCCTGGTGGTCCTGCGGTTGACGCTGCCCTCCCACTGCAGGGGCCCTGGGCACAGGAAACAATAATAATAGCTCCTGATATCTCAAATGTTGATTTTGTCCTTTTGTGTCTCTAGCTCAATGAATTCCTACAAGAACCCTGAGTAATTACCGGCAGTTCCTCCATTTTACAGATGAGGAAATTAAGACCCAGAGAGCCAAAAACCTTGCTCCAGGTCCCATAGTTCCCACGGCTCCTGGAAGGAAGCTAGCTGAGTTTCCGTCACGCCTCGCCAGGGCCAGCCAGGCCAGGGCACAGGCTCGGAGCCCAGACAGAACTGAGAGCAGCCACTTGAGCCGAAGGACTCCAGGCAAAGTGACTTTTCTCACTTATAAGACAGAGATAATAACAGTATCCACCTCCGAGGACTGTTGAAAAGATTAAATGAGTCAATATAAGGAAAGAATTTCATTACCTAAGTGCTTGATGAATGCTTTTTAACTCACTCGGGTGGGAGTTTGGGCAACATGCAGATGGAAAAGCCAACAATAGCCATTTTTCTGTCACGGCTTCTTCCTGGGGGGCTTAATTAAGCCTGTGTCACAAGGTCACCCGTGACAAACCTAGGCAGTGTGTTAAAAAGCAGAGACATCACTTTGCCAACAAAGGTCCATATAGCCAAAGCTATGGTTTTTCCAGTGCTGCTAAGTTGCTTCAGTCGTGTCCGACTCTGTGCGACCCCATAGACGGAAGCCCGCCAGGCTCCCGTCCCTGGGATTCTCCAGGCAAGAACACTGGAGTGGGTTGCCATTTCCTTCTCCAATGCATGAAAGCGAAAAGTGAAAGTGAAGCCGCTCAGTCGTGTCCGACTCTTAGCGACCCCATGGACTGGAGCCTACCAGGCTCCTCCGTCCATGGAATTTTCCAGGCAAAAGTACTGGGGTGGGATGCCATTGCCTTCCCCGACAAATGTGAGAATTGGATCATAAAGAAGGCTGAGTGCCAAAGAATTACTGCTTTTGAATTGTGGTGCTGGAGAAGACTCCTGAGAGTCCCTTGGACAGTAAGGAGCTCCAACCCGTCCATCCTAGAGGAAATCAACCCTGAATATTTATAGGAAGGCTGAAGCCGAAGCTCCAATACTTTGGCCACCTGATTGGAATACAGTGGCCACCTCTTTGGAAAAGACCCAGATGCTGGGAAAGATTGAAGGAGAAAGAAGGGGGAGACAGAGGATGAGATGAGATGGTTAGATAGCCTCACCGACTCAGTAGACGTGAACCGACTCAACGGACATGAATCTGAGCAAGCTCTGGGAGATAGCAGAGGCCAGGGGAGCCTGGTGTGCCACAACCCGTAGGCTTACAAAAAGTCGGACACGGTTTAGTGACTGCACAAAAACAACACAGGTTCCCCTCATTTTACGGAATACATGATGTTCTTGAAAAAGTGTAATCACCCGAAAATAGTTTATGAGAAAAATAATACATGTGTACAATTAGAATCCTGATGCTGAAAGGTGTTTTTTTTTTTTAATTTAAAAATAAAAGATAACGAGGAATCCCCTGACAGTCCAGTGGTTAGGACTCGGCACGTTCACTGCCGGGGCCCCAGAGTTCCATCCCTGGTCGGGGAACTAAGACCCCACAAGCCATGTGGTGCGGCGAACAGCAACAACAAAAGAACAAAAAGAAAACAAAAAGAAAATCTAAAAATATCAAGATAATCCCAAGGCTGCTCATCACAGGTGCCGGGGGAATGTGCCCTCAACTCAGATCCTCTGGCTTGTGCCTCACCGCCTCCCTGTGAAATGGAGCTCTATTTTTCCAATCTCCTAACTCTTTATTAAAAATACACCTTCAAGGTCTCCCCCTGGGCCCAGGAAATCTGTATTGTCTCCATGGAAGGGACCTGGAAACTGGATTTTTTTTAAAATAAATAGCCTGGGTGATTTTTGTCAGCTGCAAAATTGGGGGACCCAGATGCAAGAACTGTCTGACGGACAAGAAAAGGAAATTAAGGCACAAAGGGTAGGAGGCAACTTACCCACAGTCCCTGAGCCAGGAAGGGGCAGGGCCTGGGGTTGGCCCAGGATCGCACAGCAGGGTTCAGACTGGAGGCTGAGACTGGGGCCTCTTCTGCCCCACGGGCCTCATAACTGCTCCCCTTCTCCCCCACTCCCACTACCCACCCCCTCCCCACACAGCCCAGAGGGTGCTGGGGTCCTCTGGGACCCTCGGATTAGCCGTGGGCAGGAGCCAAGCGGAAATCCAGTGCAGTCTCTGCCTCTCTCTGCCCCCTCCCTCCCTGCTCCCCCAAGACGCCTTTTCTCAAGTAACCTTGCTGAGGCTGACTTGGGGAGGGGAGGGGGGGGGTGGCAATGACCTTGAGGCCAAAACACACAATGGCCCAGTCAGGCTCTGGAGCTCTGCCAGGCAGAGGAAGGAAGCCTGCCCTGTTTTTCTCCCCTGGGCTGGAATGTTGATTCAGGAGAGAGAGAGAGAAAGGAGGGTGAGAGAGAGAGAAAGGGAGTAGGAGGGGGAAATGGGGTGGGGGGGTGAGGGGGTGGCGGAGGAGAAAGAGAGGTGAGGATGGAATAGGAAGGAGGAAGTGGGCAGGAGAACAATGGTGAAAGAGGGGAGTACCTGGCACCAGGGTGCCAAGCCTGGATTTTGGGAACCAAGTGGGGAGTCTGGTCAGCACACACTGTTGAGGGGCCAGAGGGGTCATCCCAGCCCCTCGAGGTTGCACAGGACCAGGGCAGCCAAAGGCCCTCACTCGTCTGCTGACCACAGACATGGTGACCAGCAGGGGCAGGTCTCAGGTGCCCCCAGAGGTAAGGTCACCTTTCTGAATCATCTCCCCTTTTGGATCACGGTCTATTTCCTCCTCCTCTTTTTTCCTCTCACTCTACTCTGGCCACACTGATCTCTTGGTTATTGTTTAAACAAACCATGCAACTCCTGCCTCAGGGCCTTTGCACCAGCCTTTCCCTCTGCCCGGAATATTCTCACCATGGATTCTTGAATCACTCTATTCTCTGCTCAAATGTCATCTCTTTAGAAGGCAATCCCCCCAACACTCAATGCCGTCTAGCTTTGTTCTTCAGAGCCTTTATGACACATACACCCACCACTTCATATCTTCATATTATAGTTTTTCCTTTTTTTTTTTTTTGGCCACACCAAAGGGCTTTTGGGATGTCAGTCCCCCAGCAGTGAAAGCCCTAAATCTTAACCACTAGACCTTCAGGGAACTCCACATTCTATTTCTTCCTTCACTTGTTCATTATCTGTCTTTTCCACCAGACTGTGAGCTCCACAAGGCAGGAATTTTCCTTCTTTTGACTATTACCTTAAATCAGTGCTTGGCACAAAGTAGGTGCTCAATAAATAGTAGTAATAATGATAAGGAGACTTTCTCGACCAGATAACAAAATGCACAGTAGAGTTATTGCATCAGTATCTACTTACTGGGTAACAAATTACCCCAACACTCAGCAGCTTTATTATCTCAGTTTCTGTGAGTCAAGAATTCGAGAGTCGGGACTTCCTTGGCAGTCCAAGGGTTAAGATTCTGTGCTTTCACTGCAGGGGGCGAGTGTTTGATCCCTGGTCAGAGAACTAAGATCCTGAAAAAAAAAAAAAAATGGAATCCAAGAGTGGCTTCGCTAGGTGGTTCTGACTCAAGGTCTCTGGTGAGGGTACAGTTAAGAGGATGGCTGGATCACAGTCATCTGAAGGCTTGACTGGGACTGGTTGAGAACCCACTTCCTGGCTCATTCACATGACCACTGGCAGGAGGCCTCAGTTCCTTGCTACATGGCCCTCTCTGCAGAAGGCTCATGACAAGGCAGTTGGATTTTCGCAAAGCAAGTGACTGCATGGGAGGACAAGAGAGAAGCCACTGTGCCTTCATGATTTGGTCTCAGAAGTCACACACCACCATCTCTGCCGGACTCTACCAACTAGAAGCAAGTCACTACTTCCAGTCACATTCAAGGGGAGGGGAATTCCTCTCCACCTTTCAATGGGAAGATTGTCAAAGAAGTTGCAGACATATTCTTAAACCACCACAGATGTAATAAGATGTCATAAGTAAAATAGTGTGGAATGAAGAAAAAAACAACTGAGAGACAATGAATGCTGGAAGGTGTCTGAGTCAGTTCCCACTGCCGTAACAAAATACCACAGACGGGGTGGCTTAGACAACAAATGTTTCTTTCTCATAGTTCAAGAGGCTGGGAAGTCCAAGATCAAGGGGCCAGCAAGGCAGACTTTAACCTGAGGCCTCTTCTTACGGCTTGCAGCTGGGTTCCCACCACCCTGTGCTGTCCTGGGCTCTTCTTTGTGGGCTCACAGAGACGGAAAGAGAGCAAGCTCTCTGGGGTCTCTTCTTCTAAGGACACTAATCCTATCAGGTCAGGGCCCCACCCTTAATTACTTCCCGATAGGCCCCATTTCCAAACACAGGCCCATTGGAGGTTAGGGCTTCCACATATGAATCTGGGTGGGGAGACACAAACATTCAGTTCATAATAAGGGGCAACAGAGGACTTCCCTGGCAGTCCAGTGGTTAAGACTCTGTGCTACAGGTTGGACCCCTGGTTGGGGAAGTAAGATTCCACGTGCTGTGTGGCTCCGTCAAAATGATCAAAAGCAAACAATAAAACATAATAAGGGGTGACACCGGGGCAGAATCACTGTCTGCATGCCCCAATTCCGAGAACAGTGCCAGGCAAATACTTGGTATCCAATAAATACTTGATAAGTTTAATAAATGAATGAATGGACGAATTTGACCAATATCTGCTGACTATGTACTCTTGAGAGTCCCGTGGACAGCAAGGTGATCAAACTAGTCAATCCTAAAAGAAGTCAACCCTGAATATTCATTGGAAAGACTGATGCTGAAGCTGAAGCTACAATATTTTGGTCACCTGATGCAAAGAGCCGACTCATTGGAAAAGACCCTGATGCTGGGAGAGATTGAAGGCAAAAGGAGAAAGGGGTGACAGAGGATGAGATGGTTGGATAGCATCACCGACTCAATGGACATGAATTCGAGCAAACTCCGGGAGATAGTGAAGGACAGGGGGAGCCTGGAGGGCTGCAGCCCATAGGGTCGCAAAGACTGAGCAACTGAACAACAGTGACCACAGTGTGCCCTCAGCAGGCCCGATGCGAGGTCACAAGAGCATATTCTGATGGAGACAGCCTGACCTCACAGAGCTTACAGCCCAGAGCAGGGGACAGGTGTTAAGAGGTCGTTACAAAGTCATGACAAAGGGTCATGAAGCCCTGATGGAAAAAGGGTGGTTTCTGTAAGAGAAACACCAGGGCATGTAATTTAGGTGGAGGCTCCAAAGCAACCTCCTTGGGATGATAGTCACAGTGTGTATCAGTTTCCTGTGGCTGCTGTAACAAACTGTCACCAATTCAGTGGCTTTAAACAGCAGAAATGTCTTCCCTTACAGTTCTGGAGATCAGAAGTCAGAAATGAGTTTTACAGAGACTGAATCAAGGGGGTCACAGGGCTGGTTCCTTCTGGAGGCTCCAGGAAAAAAAAAAACAAATCCATTCCTTGCCTCTTCCAGCTTCTGGCAGCAGCCAGCCTAATTGGGCTGTGGGTGCATCACTCCCATCATCATCTCACGATCTCTTCTGGGGTCAGCTCTTTCTCTGCCTCCTTCTTACAAGGATGCTTGTGATTACACTGAGGGCCCACCAAAATCATGCAGGATTGTCTCTCCAGCGCGCGATCCTGAACTTCATTGCCTCTGCCAAGTCCCTTTTGTCACACAAGGCACTATTCTCAAGTCAGATTCAGACCTGGACCTCTTTGCGTGCTAAGTCGTGTCCAACTCTTTGCAACTCCATGGACTGTAACCCATGGAGGCAAGAATACTGGAGTGGGTTGTCATTTCCTCCTCCAGGGAATCTTCCTAACCCAGGAATCAAACCCAGGTCTCCCACATTACAGGCGGATTCTTTACCACCTGAACCACGAGAGTAGCAGATTTCTTTGGGGAGCATTACTCAGCCTATCACAAGGTCGGAGGAGCTGGGCGGAAAGTTGGCAGAGAAAGCATTTCAAACCAAGGGCCAGGAGGAAGGAAAGCAGATTCAAGCCAGTGTGGCAGGGACTTCCCTGGTGATCCAGTGGCTAAGACTCTGCACTCCCAAGGCTGGGGGCCCAGGTACCATCCCTGGTCAGGGCACTATATCCCATGTGCCATGACTAAGGGCTTACTTGCCCCAACTAAAATATCCCACCTGCCGCATCTCAGACCCAGCGCAGCCAAATAAATAAAAATTTTAAGTGTGGCAGGAGTGGAGTCAACACAGGGAGAGTGGAGGAGGTGAGGCCAAGGGGGAACAGGGAAGGTGCAGGGCCTTGTAGGCTGCGGTGAGGACCTTGGCTATCACCTTGAGAGAGATGGGAGCCCCAGGAGGCTCTGTGCAGAGGTTGGACGGGCTCTGACTCAGGTCCTAAGAGGATCTCTCTGGCCACCTCTTGGAAGACACTCTGGTAAGCAGACATAAGAGCAGGGAACTCAGGTAGGAGGTGACAGCGGTGCTGACCGGAGGTGACGGCAGCTGGACCAAGATGGTGGCCGTGGAGGTGGGGAGAGATTTTGCAGCCGGAGTCGACAGCATTTGCTGATGGACTGGGGGGAAGAGAGGAGTCAAGGGGGTCTCTCAGCATTTCTCTGAGCAGGCGCAGGAGGAGGGGCTACCATGCATGAGGCTGGAAGGCTGCAGACAGAATGGGATCTGAGGTTGGAATGAAGACATGTGACATTTCAGAGGCCAGTGATCGGGCAGATGGCCTGGATGGACCCCAAGGCACACAGGCTCCGAGAGGGAAGTTGGCACAAGTTGTGGACTGTGGTTTTCACCCACCTCGAGGGGCCCCTTATCCTCTCCCCCAACTTCCCCTCACGCCCGGGTGGAGCCAGCTTTGTTTGCTTCCCTCCCGTCATCCGTTTTATGATGGGGAAGGCTGGTTTTCCCCTAACCCAGCAGACACCTCTCCCCTCTGCCCGTCCCTGACCCTCCCGCCTCGGGAAGCCCCGCGCTGGCCTCCTGAAATGTCCCAGCAGGATGGGGCCCCTGCCACCCATGCAGCCAGCCAGATGGGCCCCAAAAGGGGAAGTGGGTCACCCACAGTCACCCGGCACGCGGTCAGCTCAGGACCCAGGGTCTCGTCTTCTTGATGTCCCACCACAGTCCTGGGAGGTGGGGGGAGGAAGCAACCATCCTTTTCACATTTCTCACGAGAAAACTGGGGCTCCAGGAGAGGCCCGAGTTCACCCGAAATGCTCCGCCAACAGGGAAGCTGGGATTGAAACCCAGGTCCTGATGGAAGGATGTCTTCATTGTAAGCACTGCGGACAAGGCGATGGGTGAACAGAACCCAGTCCCGTCCTCCCAGGACCCTAGTAGGGGAGACATAACTGTCACCGACAGTGACAGCCCGGCATTGGTCAGGGCTGAGACGGAGGGGGCCCAGGAGTCTGGGTTGGGGATGGCTGAGGCAGCTGGAGAGTCAGGGAGGACTTTCTGGAGGAGGGGATGGCTCACTGAGACCTAGACAATGAGTGGGAGGGAGTTAATACATGCAAATATTCCACTCAGAGGGAACAGCATATGCGAAGGCCCAGGATTAAGAGGAGGAACCTGGAGACTTCTAAATCTAACCTTGTACCTCCTCTGATTAAACTCTCCGATGGCTGCGGGCAAGCTCTTTAGCCTGGTATTCATTCATTCTTTCCTTCATTCATTCAAACTAACATTCCCTAAAGTTTACAGCTAGTGTCAAGACCTGTGGGGACACAGCCCTCCCCATGGGACTGTGACCCTGACTTGGCGAGGGGGTCAGAGAGGGACTCCTGGAAGAGGAGACACCTCCTCCAAGACCTGAGGGAGAAGAACAAGAGATGCTGGGAAGGGAACTTCCCTGGTGGTCCAAGGAAGTGGCTAAGCCTCTGAGCTCCCAGTGCAGGGGACCTAGGTTCGATCCCCTTTCAAGGAGCTAGATCTCACATGCTGCAACTACGAGAGATAATAAGAGAGATGCTGGGAAAGAGGCAGGGAAGGGCGTTCCAGGCAGAGGGAACAGCCTATGCGAAGGCCTGAAGGTGAGTTCCGAGAACTACACGCTCCCAAAACTACTCAGGTTCAGTTGAGGCACAGGGCGGTTTGGGAGAGGTTAGAGAGGCCAGCCTCGCAGCCCCCGTTTGTGGACCTCCTTCCAGGGCACTGGGGAGCGACGGCAAAGTTGAGTGCAGGGAAGAGACAGGATTAGGCTGATAAGTCAGAGAGACACCGCCCCCCACCACTGGAGGATGAGCGCGATGAAGCCTTAGAATCACAGATGGGTTTCTTTGGACGTGGGAGGGCGGGGAGGATTTGAACCTAGCTTCCGAAGAAGGGGGTCCCGTTCTTCTGGGGGGCTTCAGCTCTGGACTGGAGGCTTGGTCCGTAGCAGCCGCTAGGTGGTGCTAGGACACCACCGTCACCACCACCCGGTTCTGAGCTCACGAAGAGGCGTCCGGCCCAGAGTCCTGCAGCACCCAGCCCGGGTTGGGGCAAACCCCACAGGCCCTTTGCTTCTGTGTCCTGTGGTCCTGGCCCCCACAGAGCTGGGGCTTGCTCACGGTGATATAAGCATTTAGGTGCTGCTTGGACTCGGAGGGCTCCGGAAAGAGGTGGCTGAGCGGGAGCAGATTTTATCTGTCATCACATTGGAAACTCAGACTGGAGGGTCTAGTTTCCGGCTTCGGGGTCGTGGTGTGTGTGTTGGGGATGGGGGGAGCGGTATTCTGACCTCCTTCATCAGACTGGGGCTAACAGTCTCCTCCCTCAGATTAGAAACTCATTTCACACATCAGAATGAACCTTCCTTCCCTTCCCCCAACAGACTGGAAATCCTGTTCTCCATCCAGGGAACTGGGCCTTATCTTCTCTGTCCTACTTGGGAAATCCTGTCTCCCTCCTCAGACTTGATAAGAGCATTTTATTGTCCCCATCGGGCTGGGACTTCTGGTGTCTCCCTCCACCCTCTCCACCACCAGCCCTCCCACCCGGCCGCGAGGGGAAGATTCACCCGCCGGTTGCCAGTCCCTCTTCTGTCCGTTGAAGGAGCCACGCCCATTTTACCAAGGGGTAAACCGAGGCCCAAAACCTCGAGGCTGCACGGCCAGGTGGAACTGCAGATGCTCGCCTTCCCCTTTTGCCCCCTTCTCTACGCCTGCCCTTTGCCCTCCGCGCCCTGGGTAACTCCCTTGGCAGCGGGAGTAGGGGAATTTCGCCCGCAGGCCTCTGCACCGCTTGCCTGCTTTTTATTGGCACGGGGTGGAGGCTGGGGGTAAAGTCCAGAGCTGGGCTTGGGGCTCAGGGCACTGCCTAACCTGCCTGAGGCCGCCCCTGGAGGGGAATGAGCAGGACAGCATCCTGGTCTCTGCAGAGCGGAAACAGAGCGTTTGTTTGAATCTCCCCACTTCTGGTTCCCCACTGTGCGGCCTTGGAGTGGAAACTCTGCAGGCTCTCCCAGCCTCAGTTTCCCCAGCTATGAAAAGAGGATGCTCCCCTGGGTGATTGTGAAGACTCATGGAGTTCCTACATGAGAAACACTTGGCTCAATGGCTGACGGTGACCTTGGAAGTCAACATGGACCCCCACCATCTCCCATCCCCAGGGGTCTGCCTCCTAAGTCTCTCCAGTTGACCCTCTCCACTTCTCTTGCACCTACCCTCCCAACCCAAGCCACCTGCTGTCTTGAGGCAGACAGCTGGTCCCACTGCACAGTCAGAGGGGTCTTTCCAAAACTCAAGCTTGGGAATTCCCTGGCGGTCCAGTTGTTAGAATGCCAAGCTTCCACTGCAGGGGACAAGGGTTGGATCCCTGGTCAGGGAACTAAGATCCCACAAGCTCCACTGCTGCTGCTGCTGCTGCTAAGTCACTTCAGTCGTGTCCGACTCTGTGCGACCCCATAGACGGCAGCCAACCAGGCATCCCGTCCCTGGGATTCTCCAGGCAAGAACACTGGAGTGGGTTGCCATTTCCTTCTCCAATGCATGAAAGTGAAAAGTGAAAGTGAAGTCACTCAGTCGTGTCCGACTCTTAGGGACCCCATGGACTGCAGCCCACCAGGCCCTTCCATCCATGGGATTTTCCAGGCAAGAGTACTGGAGTGGGGTGCCATTGGCCTCTCCGACAAGCTCCACAGTTTGGCCAAAAAAACAAAACACTCAATCCTGACTGCTGCTCAGAACCTACTCTGGCTCCCCAGTGCCCTCGGGAGAAAGCCTGAGGGTTACACCTCAGTTCTAGGCCTGCTGGGCACTGTGTGGCCTGACTACTGCTTGCCTCCACCCTCCTTTCCGTTTTTCTAGAAGATCCTAGCGTTCTCCTCCATCAGACACTTCCCCAGCTGCTTTAGGTCTCAGCTGAAACATCAGGGCCCCAAGGATGGTTTCCCCTGATCTCCACAAAACAGGCCTGATCCTCTCATTCCTCCCCTTCCTGCCTCCCTGTACGCACCACACAGTCCCTTTCACAGCTAGAAATAAGACATACTTATTTGAAGGTGTCCACCTTCAAAATAGCCTCTGAATTCAGCCACTTCTGTCCATCGCAACTGCTCCATCCACCACCACATCACCTATGGCCTGGACCACTGAGTCTCCTCCTCCTTACTGGGCTCCCTGCCTCTGTCCTTGGCCCTCACGCAGCCAGATTTTGTTGTTTGGTCATTTCAGTCGTGTCCGACTCTTTGTGGCCCCGTGGACTGTAGCCCACCAGGCTCCTCTGTCCCTGGCATTATCCCAGGCAAGAATACTGTAGTGGGTGGCCATTTCCTATTCCAGGGGATCTTCCCGAGGGATTGAACCTGCATCTCGTGCATTGCAGAAGGATTCTTTGCCACTGAATCATCACAGCCAGAGGGACCCTGATAAATCCTAAATCAGATCACATCCCTCCCTTGGGGCCTGGCTCAGAACCCTCTCAGGGCTCCATCTCCCTCCGAATAGAAGCCAAAGTCTCTATGCGGCTGCTGCTACTGCTAAGTCGCTTCAGTCATGTCCGACTCTGTGGGACCCCATAGATGGCAGCCCACGGGGCTCCCCCGTCCCTGGGATTCTCCAGGCAAGAACACTGGAGTGGGTTGCCATTTCATTCTCCAATGCATGAAAGTGAAAAGTGAAAGTGAAGACGCTCAGTTGTATCTGACTCTTAGCGACCTCATGGACTACAGCCTACCAGGCTCCTCCATCCGTGGGATTTTCCAGGCAAGAGTACTGGAGTGGGGTGCCGTTGCGACCTGGAAAACCCAAACAGTCTGTTCAAGCCTCCCTCTACCCCTTGTTTTCCTAATCTCATTTCCATCCTACCCCCCTGCTCCCTCTACTCCGGCCACACTGGCCTCAAATAGCCAGCACAATCCACCTCAGGGCCTTTGCACCTGCTGTCCCCTCAGCCTGGAACACTCTTCCTCCCAGATGTCCGTACGACTCCTTCTCTCCCCTCCTTCACGTCCTTGCCCAAATGTCACTCTTTATAGGGGCTTCTCAATTCACTACAAAACAGTATTTTCTAATTAATTACTTAGAACTTTTAGGCTTCGCAGGTGGCTCAGAGGTTAAAGCATCTGCCTGCAATGCCGGAGACCTGGGTTCGATCCCTGGGTCGGGAAGATCCCCTGGAGAAGGAAATGGCAACCCACTCCAGTATTCTTGCCTGGAGAATCCCATGGACAGAGGAGCCTGGTGGGCTACAGTCCACGGGGTCGCAAAGAGTTGGACACGACTGAGGGACTTCACTCACTCACTCAGAACTTTTAAAGCGGTCTCCTTAATGGTGTTTGAGTAAAAGAGGAAATAAAAAACTGCAGTTACAGACAATTTAGAGAAAGATGATGAGAGCATTACATTTCACACCTCATGATGAAAGCAAAGCTGTACTCCTGGAAAAACATTTACATCCATGAATGCGGAAGTCTAATCCAGTGATTAGAATGAATTACTCTAGCGTCTGGGCTTCCCTGGTGGCTCAGGAGTAAAGAATCTGCCTGCCAATGCAGGAGACATGAGTTTGATCCCTGGGTCAGGAAGGTCCCCTGGAGAAGAAAATGACAACCCACTCCAGTATTCTTACCTGGGAAATCCCACGGACACAGGAGCCTGGCCGGCTACAGTTCATGGAGTCACAAAGAGTCGGATCATGACTTAGTGACCAAACAATAAATACGGGCCTCTGGATTTAAAAAAAAAAAAGCAAACACTTTAGGACTTCCCTGGTGGTCCAGTGGTTGGGAATCCCCCTGCCAATCCAGGGGGCACAGGTCCGATCCTTGGTCTGGAAAGATTCCTCATGCCAAGGGGTGGCTAAGCCCACGGGCCACAACTCGAGAAAGTCTGGAGCAGCAATGAAGACCCAATGCAGCCAAAAATAAATAAATGAATTTTTAAAATAAATATAGGGGGAGAATGGATGCATGTATATGTACAGCTGAGTCCCTTTCCTGTGCACCCGAAACTATTGCAACATTGTTAATTGACTATAGTCCAATACGAAACAAGAAACTTAAAGAATTAAATAAATTAATTTTAAAAAAATTTAAACCAGGGGACGACAGAGGATGAGATGGTTGGATGGCATCACTGACTCGATGGACAAGAGTTTGAGCAAGCTCCAGGAGTTGGTGATGGACAGGGAAGCTGAGCGCGCTGCAGTCCATGGGGTTGCAAAGAGTCTCACACGACTGAGAGACTGCACTGAAGTGAAACCACTCTCCACCTCTCCCTCCCCCCACCCAGTCCCTTGACGACTTCTTTTTTTTTTTTTTTTTTTTTGGTTCTTTATTTATGGCTGCACTGGGTCTTTGCTGCTGTGCACAGGCTTTCTCTAGTTGCAGTAAGCCAGAGCTACGTTCATTGTGGTACACAGGCTTCTCATGGCGGTGGCTTCTCTTGCTGTGGAGCTCGGGCTCTAGGTGGGAGGGCTTCAGTAGCTGCAGCACGCAGGCTCGGTAGTTGTAGCACACCCCACGGGCTTAGAGGTTCGTGGGATCTTCCAGAGCAGGGATGCAACCCATGTCTCCTGCAAGGGCAGGTGCATGCCCGTCTGCCTGGGGAATCCTTGACGGCTTCATTTTTCTCCCCAGCAAATACTTGACACTCTCGATATTTTCCTTGCCCTGTTGATAGTCTGTCTTGAGAACTAGACTCTGATCCCCAGGGGCCAGACCTTATTGGTTCACCACCAGAGCAAGGCCTGAAATACCTGTCGGTGAAGTGTGTGGATTGCATGCCTCTATTTTGAACTTGTAAGACATTCACAAGTTTCAAAATCCAAAAGACAGGAAATGGAAGTGAGAAGCACGACCTATCGACCTGGCCTGACCCTTCCCAGTGCTGTTCGCCTGTCCCAGTGTCTTGTCCAGAGGTCGTCTATGCAAGGATGAGAAAATGTGTTCATGTATTTCTTCCCCCTCCTTTCTCTCCACAAATGCCACACACTCTTATCCTGTTCTGCAGTTTCCTCCTAGCAATACATCTAGGGGATCACACCACATCAGTTTCCAATTGCTTCCTCATTCTTTTTTGTTTCTCTTTAAGCAACTGCATGCATGGTGACCAAAGGGGAAAGAGTTTTTGTCGCAATCACAGTTTTCCAGGAGCAGCGGCGGCTGAGAGCTCAGCGCCATCTCACAGACCTCCAGACTCACATTGTGGTTCTGCAGTCAAGATCTCCCACAGGCTTCTGGTGGGCATGCAAACCAGAGTGGCCACTTTGGAACACAGTTTGCCAATCTCCCCAGAGGTTAAATATACATTTCTCATATGACCCAGCCCTTTCATTCCTGGGTGTTTACCCAAGAGAAATGAAAACCTCTGCGCGCGCGCGCGCACACACACACACACACACACACACACAACCTGTATGGGCATGTCTCTAGCAGCTCTCTTCTGAATCGCCAGCAGCTGGAAAACAGCCCAGATGTTTCTTCACCTGGGAGATGGAAAAGCAAAACTGTGGTTCCCTCCCACATGGCAAGAAAAATGCAACACACTTCGGATTGGACAACCTGAATGAATGGCGGGTGCGTTCAGCTGAGTGAAGGAAGCAAGACTCATAAGGCTCTTTTATTCCATTTAGAAGACAGTCTGAAAAAGGCCACTGGGTAGCGACAGAAAGAGCTGTGGGTTGTGGGGGCGGAGTGGGGGAAGGGTGTGGCCACAGAGGGCCAGCAGGAGGGGATTTTGGGGGTAATGGAAACCATCTGCATCTTAATTCTGGGTGACTACTGCCTGCGTGGCACAGAGCTTATAGAGCAGCACAGAGAAAAGAGTAAATTTTACTGTAGGCAAATATTTTCATGAGTTTTACTAAAAGGGTACCTAATGTCGGAGCCCATGTATATGACATGCTGGAATAGCAAAGTTATAGGAATAAAAAGCGAACCAGGGGGTGCCCGGGGTGGGGGATGAGGGGAGGGGCTGACTGCAAAGGGGCACAGGGGTGGTTTTGGGGTGATGGAACTTGATGGTATTTTGATTGTGATTCGATGATATGACTATATACTTTTACCAAAAGTCGTACCTTGTACACACTTAAAATGAGCGCCTTCTATTGTATCGTATTGTATTATGAGTTATATCTCAATAAAATTGGGTTTGGAGGTGTTTTAAATATAATTTAATCTCAAGTGGTGGTGGTGGTTTAGTCACTAAGTCGTGCCCAACTCTTGCAACCCCATGGACTGTAGCCCGCCAGGCTCCTCTGTCCGTGGGATTTCCCAGGCAGGAATATTGGAGTGGGTTGCCATTTCCTCCTCCAGGGGATCTTCCTGACCCAGGGATTGAACCCGTGTCTTCTGCATTGCAGGCAATTCTTTACCATTGAGCCACCAGGGGAAGCCCCAGTAAAGTTGGTCTTAAATATCCTGTCTCAGGACTTCCTTGGTGGTTGGGTGCCTAAGACTCCATGCTCCCAATGCAGGGGGACCTGGGTTCGATCTCTGGTCAGGGAACTAAATCCCACAGGCCACAGCTAAGAGTTCGCATGCCACAAGTAGAGATCTGACGTCTGCAACGAAGATCGAAGATCCCGTGTGCGGCAACTAAGACCCAGCATGACCAGATAAGTAAATATATTTTTTAATTAAAAAAGAAATGTTTGTTTAAAAAAAAATATCTTATCTCCCCTTGCCCTTCCCTGACTGTATGACCTTAGGCAAAGCCCCTAACATCTCTCTGCCTCCAGGGAAGGAGGAAAGATCTGGAGAAGAGGTGGGTGCTGAGGTCTTGGGTCTCATCATGGGTACCTAGGTACACCAGTAGCCGCAAGAGACGTTTACAAAGAAAGCAGAGGGGCTTTATGAGGCTTTAGGGTGAAACTAGGGTCAGGCAGCTGAGCTGCGGACAATGGCTCCTGTGTCTCGGAAAGACAGGTCCTGCACTGAGCCCTGTCAGGCCCTTCCTGAGTCCCTTTGAACCACCGGGCACTCCTTGTTGACCTAGAAAAGCGAGGAGAAGCATCCATGGGTCCCAGAGGGATGGCATCAGGGATGCACAATTCAGAGCACTGTAAGAGAGCCTTTTTCAGTAGTCAGATGGGACTGCCGGATCAGTTCCCTGCAGTCTCAGCTGTTCGGGGCAGAGTTTGGGTATGTACAGCCCACAGCCTGCTCTCACTGGCTCACCCGTAGGGGAGACTGAGCTATATCAGTGATATCCTAGAAGAGCTGGGGGCTCAGGCTGGGGAATTCCGAAGGGGCACGACTCAACCTAAGGAGAGAAATCAGGGAGGGCTTCCTGGAGGACAGGCTGCCAGAGCTGAGCCCTAATATGCTGACTGAACACCTACTGAGCACCCTGGTTTGGATCTCGGTGGAAGAGCCTATTTTTGAGGCTGAAGTGAAAAGGGTGTGTGTGGGCAGAAGGGCGGGGGCAGAGGCTGCTGCTAAAAGCAGGGGTGTGGGGGGGCGGGCAGAACAGTTGGAGATAAGACAGGAGTGAGGTGGTACCTGGTTCAAGGCCACCCTGGCAGGAGCCTGGAGTTTCTCCCTCTCATGCCCCGGGCAGGAGCAGCTTTCTCAAGATCCATCCACGTGCAGGGAGACGGAGATGGGAAGAAGCTGGGAGGGGTCAGGGGAGGTGATGGGAATGAGGTGACAGTCGGAGTCACATGGAGAAGCGGGTGCACGTGTTACCAAAAGCTGAGGTGGACCCGGCTGCTCACCGCTCAAAAGCCAACAAACAGGCCAGACTGGTGGAAAGGAGAGTTTGCTTTATTTCAGATGCCAGCAGCTGGTGGGGGTGGGGTGGGGGCAGACATCTGTCCGAAGGCTGACGACACCCCAGTCCTGGCAAACAGTGGGGCAAGACTTTTTATAGACAGAAGTGGCCGGGGAGGGGGGCTACTTGCAGAAACAGTAGAGTCAGCTCTAACAGTCATCTTCAAATTGGTCATCAGTGGTCTGACCAGCATCATCTTGATTGTTCTGCTGCTGATGCTAAGTCACGTCAGTCATGTCCGACTCTTTGCGACCCCATAGGCGGCAGCCCACAGGCTCCCCTGTCCCTGGGATTCTCCACAAGAACACTGGAGTGGGTTGCCATTTCCTTCTCCAATGCATGAAAGTGAAAAGTGAAAGTGAAGTCGCTCAGTCGTGTCCAACTCCTAGAGACCCCAAGGACTGCAGCCCATCAGGCTCCTCCGTCCATGGGATTTTCCAGACAAGAGTACTGGAGAGGGGTGCCATTGCCTTCTCCCTTGATTGTTCTAGGGACAGTTACTCTTCAGTTCCAGGATCCTTTGTTCTCATTTCTTTGAGGCCAGTTCTCAGAATCGTGGCAGCTCATGTCCTGGGTACAGTCTGGTCTTCACCTAGTCAACTTCTTCACCCTGGTGTTTTGGTATCTATAAGACAGCTCACAGGATATGTCTCAGTATATTTAGCTATAGCCCTTGAGAAAGAAGTAAAGGTCCTTGACTCTGCTTAATGACTATATTATTATTGGGTCTCCTTTGGCTGTTTTCCTTTGTTTCTTCATTTCTTGTATCTCTGATTAAATGTATTCTTTGACTAAAGTTTTCCACAGACAGAAGGCAGGCAGAGGACATGGGGTGGGAAGGGAGGGACCATGAGGTCCTGCTCCATTTCACAGGTAGAGTGAGAAGGCAGAGTTCCTGCCTCTTAGGTCCCACCCAAGACCTTTCCAAGAGCTAGGAGGTCTCTGCTAATGGAGCTTTGTTATTTTTAAAGCATTAACACAATGATGCTTTAGAGATGCATTGCCAAAGCGGCATTTTTTTCTCATTCTTTAGTTCCTCAGACTCTCCTATCTGATCATTCTTCGTTTCTTAAATTCTGTTCGTCTTGGCTTCTAAAGTTCCACAGTGGCAAATATCTTTGATCCTTGGAGGCTCAGATTTGTTCATTCAGTAAACATTTATTGAGCCTCTGTCCTGTGTGAGTGCCAAGAACACAGAAAAGAACAAAATAGATGAAATGATGCAAAGAGCTGACTCAATAGAAAAAAAAACCCTGATGCTGGGAAAGATTGAAGGCAGGAGGAGAAGGGGACGACAGAGGATGAGATGGTTGGATGACATCACCGACTCAATGGACATGTGTTTGAGCAAATCTCAGGAGATGGTGAGGGACAAGGAAGCATGATGTGCTCCAGTCCATGGGGTCGCAGGGAGTTGGACACAACTGAGCGACTGAACAACAACAAGATGGAATTCCTGCCGTAGGGGAAACCACATTATTGAGGGCTAAGGTACCAGGAGCAATTCTAGGTGTCCACATGTAACTCCTTTAATCCTGCCTCCAACCTTATGAGTTAGAGACTTGAGTAATCCCCATTACCAAATTCAACATTCAAAAAACAAAGATTACAGCATCCGGTTCCATCACTTCATGGCAAATAGATGGGGAAACAGTGGAAACAGTGACAGACTTTATTTTGGGGGGGCTCCAAAATCACGGCAGATGGTGAGTCCAGCTATGAAATTAAAAGACGCTTGCTCCTTGGAAGAAAAGTTATGATCAACATAGACAGGATATTCAAAAGCAGAGACATTACTTTGCCAACAAAGGTCAGTCTAGTCAAAGCTATGGTTTTTCCAGTAGTCATGTATGGATGTGAGAGTTGGACTATAAAGAAAGCTGAGTGCAGAAGAACTGATGCTTTTGAATTGTGGTGTTGGAGAAGACTCCTGAGAGGCCTTGGACTGCAAGGAGATCAAAGCAGTCAATCCTAAAGGAAATCAGTCCTGAATATCCATTGGAAGGACTGATGCTGAAGCTGAAACTCCAATAATTTGGCCACCCGATGCAAATAACTGACTCCTTGGAAAAGACCCTGATGCTGGGAAAGATTGAAGGGAGGAGGAGAAGGGAACGACAGAGGATGAGATGGTTGGATGGCATCACCGACTCAATGGACATGAGTGTGAGCAAGCTCCAGGAGTTGGTGATGGACAGGGAAGCCTGGAGTGCTGCAGTCCATGGGGTTGCAAAGAGCCAGACACAACCGAGCAACTGAACTGAACTGACAAAGGAGGAAACAGAGGCACAGGATTCTGGAATGCCTTGCTCCTAAAAGTCTCAGTCAGTCAGTTCAGTCAGTCATGTCTGGGACTCAAGAATTCTTTGCTCCTAAGATCCTAAGGTCCCACAGTTGTTGGTGCTGGTGTTTAATGCAGTCTAGTTGATTTCTGACGTGCGCTCATTTCTGCTGTACAGCACAATGACTCATTTATACATATATGTTTTGTTTTTCATATTCTTTTCCATTATGGTTTATATAAGTTTCTAGACTTTTTTGTCCTAAAGAGTCTGTTGTCCTTCCATTCAAGTGAACAGCAGACTCAATCTCATTGTGGAGTGAGAAATTGCAAATTAGAACCACCATGAGATTCACACATGTACACACACACCAGGATGACTCAGATTTTCAAAGTCTAACCAGATTCAGTGCTGACAAGGTTGTGGGGGGAGGAGACCCCACAGCAGACACTGAGATGGGAGTGAAAATTGGAGCAACTGTCTGGCAGTATCTCCCACATCTGGACATCTGGACACCCTGTGTCCCAACAATTCCATTCTTGGGTTATGGAGAGCAATGTGTGTGCTCATGGGCTCTAGGAGATGTACACAGCATTGTCAAAAGAAGGCAGAACCTGGAGACCACTCACATGCCCATCAACAGGCAAATGGTTTTGTAAATGTCCATGCAAGAGAGTGATCCACAGTCATGGAAATGAAAGAAATTCAACAGATGTAAGAATATGCATGAACCTCACAGACATACCTCACAGAGAGCTTTCTAGGTGGCTCAGTGGTAAAGAATCTGCCTGCTGGGCTTCCCTTGTGGCTCAGTTGGTAAAGAATCCGCCCGCAATGCGGGAGACCTGGGTTCGTTCCCTGGGTTGGGAAGATTCAACCCTGGGGGGAAGATCCTTCCCTGGAGAAGGGAAAGGCTACTCACTCCAGTATTCTGGCCTGGAGAATTCCATGGACTGTATAGTCCTTGCTGCTGCTACTGCTGCTGCGTCACTTCAGTCGTGTCCGACTCTGTGTGACTCCATAGACAGCAGCCAACCAGGCATCCCGTCCCTGAGATTCTCCAGGCAAGAACACTGGAATGGATTGCCATTTCCTTCTCCAATGCATGAAAGTGAAAAGTGAAAGTGAAGTCGCTCAGTCGTATCTGACTCCTAGCAACCCCATGGACTGCAGCCCACCAGGCTCCTCCGTCCACGGGATTTTTAGGCAAAAGTACTGGAGTGGGGTGCCATTCCACCTGCTAATGCAGGAGATATGGATTTGATCCCTCGGTGGGGAAGATCCCCTGGAGAAGGAAATAGCAACCAACTCCAGAATTCTTGCCTGGGAAATTTCAGGGACAGAGGGGTCTGGTGGGCTACAATCCATGGGGTCACAAAGAGCTGGACACAACTGAGCACACACACACACACACACAGACATAAGATTGAGTGCAAGAAGCCAGATCCAAGAGACTGCACTCGAAGATTCTCTTTATTAAAAATTCAAAGGACTTGCCTGACAGCCCAGTGGTTAAGACTCTGCGCTTCCACAGCAGGGGGCATGGGTTTGAACCCTGAGCAGGGAACTAAGATCCCACATGCCTAGTGGTGTAGCCAAAAAAAAAAAAAAAAATCAAAACTGGGTGGGGGAAATAAATCAAGAGTTTGAAGTTAACATATACACACTACAATATATAAAAATAACCAACAAGGACCTACTATATAGCACAGGAAACTATACTCAACATTTTATAAAGATCTACAAGGGAAAAGAATCTGTAAAAGAATGAATACATATATATCTATGTGTACATATATATATGTATAACTGAATCACTTTGCCTGTACACCTGACATTAACACAGCATTGCAAATCAACTATTGTGTGTGTTCAGGTTGTTGGACTCTTTGCAACCCCGTGGACTATATAGCCCACCAGTCTCCGCTGTCCATGGCAAGAATTCTGGAGCCGGTTGCCACTTCCTGCTCCAGAGGATCTTCTGGACCCAGGGATGGAACCCACATCTCTTGCATCTCCTGTCTTGGCAGGTGGATTCTTTACCACTGCTGCTGCTGCTAAGTCGCTTCAGTCATGTCCAACTCTGTGCGACCCCATAGACGGCAGCCCACCAGGCTCCCCCATCCCTGGGATTCTCCAGGCAAGAACACTGGAGTGGGTTGCCATTTCCTTTTCCAATGCAGAAAGTCTTTACCACTAGTATCACCAAAAAAAAAAAAAAAAAAAAAATTAAATAACAAAAAAAGAAATGAAAAAAAAAAGAAATACAGTTGTCATTTTTAAATTGACCTCACATTCTAAGCCTCACTAAATAACTATTTATGGTGGCTTTTCATAGATATGGAATGTCCTGTGTCACATGCCTTATGTGAATGAAGACAGTGTCAGTCCTTCAGGATAAATAAACAAAAGTATAAATTAATCAATTAAAAACTGTAGTGGTCAGGTGTGTATTCATAGGTAGTAAACGTAAAATAATAACAGCACCAAAGAATGTGTTCCCTTGAGAAAAGAGAGAGTTGCAATTGGGAAGAAGCCTTGGAGGAACTAGCAGAACCATTTCTGAACCTAACTGTCCCTTTGAAAAGAGTTGGCGAAAGGGAGCATCATCCGTCATGCGATTCTCTACATTATATTAATAATTCATAATTTGAAGATTTATATTCTTTTCATCTCATGATTCCACAATCTCTCCGTTTCTCCTATGACTTGGTTCTCTAAGGGGGCAAGATTTCTGAGCCCGGTGGGGGGACGGGCGGGGGCGGGGGGAGGGCGGCAGGAGACGGCTGCGGGAAGCCACAAGAAGAGAATCTGGGATCTGAAACACAAGATACCATTTGACTTTCCCAGCAGCGAGCGAGGGTTCTGGGACCGTGTGACCACAGGAGGCCCGAAGGGACAAGTTCAGAGGTGGGTATGGCCGCAAACCAACCCCAACCCCACCTCCCGCGGAGCCTGTCAGTAAGAGGTCCCGGGCACCCCACTTCTCACCAGCCAGCCCAGAGCCAGGGGTCCAGGGGTGCAACCTTTCGAGGACGCCCCCAGGCTTTCTGATGTGGAACTGAGCTTGCCCAGGGCTGCGCAGCTGGGAGGCTGCGGTGCAGCCAGCGACCTGATTCCTCGGGGCGGGGTAGCGGAGACACGCCCGCCGGGTCCTCACTCTCGTGGGAAAGTGCGGCGGGGCAGGGGTGGCCCCGACTGGGACGGGCGGATGGAGCCAGGGAAGGTGAGTCCAGCGTGGCCCCCCCCCCGCCCCCCGCTCAAATGAGGAAGGGAGAGTATGGCCTGACCTGCTTTCCCAGGAGCCTGGGGGACTTTCGCATCTGTTTTTCTAAGCCCCGGTGGCAGCTGGGGAGGTTGTGGCCTCGGGCTGGGGAGGCACCGACTTCCAGGGAAAAGGCCAGCTTTTCAGGGAAGGTGCTGTCCCTTCGTCTGAGGTGGCCTCTGTGCTCTGAGGTGGGCTCGAGAAGGCGGGGTGGCTCCCAGTTCACTGAGGGGAGGGTCGCCTCATCTGGGGAAGGGTGTAGACTGATGGAGGAGGCAGACACCCCGTTTCCTCCTGGGGAATTTATAGCTTGTACTTCAATACTGGAGGAGGGCATGACAATTCACTCCCGTATTCTTGCCTGGACAATCCTACAGACAAGGAGCCTAACAGGCTACAATCCACAGAGTCGGACATGACTAAGGCAACTTAGCACCCAGGCACTTCAATACTGGGGACAAGATTCAGTCTTATTAAGTGTTCCCAGTGAGATGGCTGGTTCAAGCGATATCACTCAGCGAGCTAGTCTGATGGAGGAGGGCAGGACCCGGAGGACAACTAGACCAGGCTCAGAGGGCAAAGTGCTTGGCAGCAGCCACAGGGTTGGAAACTGACAGAGTAGAAGGTAGACCCAGACTCGATTCATCTCACTTCTTACAGGTGAGGATGATGTCGGCAACTGTGCCAAAGGCCCTAGGAAAATTCACTGGATCCTCTCAGCCATCACATTATCACCACCATGATGACTCAGAGGGGGATACTGACACCCAGAGAGATCAGATGCCACTCCAAAGCCACTCAGGCAGAGCTGATACTCACACTCAGGTCATCTTAACTCCAAAACCCATTGTCTCGACGGGGTCCCCCAGAAAGCAGATACTTAGAGTTGTTGTTCAGTCGCTAAGTCGTGTCCAACTCTTTGCGACCCCATGGACTGCAGCACACCAGGCTTCCCTGTCCTTCACCATCTCCCGGAGTTTGCTCAAACCCACATTCATAGAGTCAACCATGCCATCCAACCATCTCATCCTCTGTCATTCCCTTCTCCTCCTACCTTCAATCTTTCCCAGCATCAGAGTCTTTTCAAATGAGTCAGTTCTTCCCATCAGGTGGCCTAGAGTTGGGAGGGCAAAAGATTTATGGAGAGCAGCATGTGGGAAAGGGGATGTGGGGGAAGCAGGATTGGGTAGGGGACCATCGGGCCAGGATAGCCCCAGGGCCAGCTCTGGAAGCAGACTGCCCATGAGGAATCCCACAGTGGACAGAAAATGGCCAGACCCTCTGACCGCCCCCCTACCTCTGTCAATGGCCAGAATCCCCAGCTGGCAAGCTGAGGCAGACCCTGAAGGAGCCACTGTCAGCCATCTACACGCCTGGCAGCTGGGCCACAAGTCCTTTCTTCAAAAGGCATCCAAGCAGCGTGCCTCTGTGGCAGCCCTTCCATACCCTATACTAATAATAGCAATCATTTGAAAATAACAGCTTCCATTTACTGAGAACTTACTTCACGCCAGCCTGAGCCAACACATGTTAACGCCTTTGACCCTCACTACAATCCTGTGAGACGTGCACTGGTTTCGCCCTGTTATAGATGAGGAAACTGAGGTTCAGAGAGGGCGAGTCACTTGCCCAGGGTCACACAGCTGCTAAGTGGCAGAGCTGGGGGTTGAAGACCCTCAATTAAAGCATGAGCCTCGTTTACAGATGAGGACACTGAGGCCCTGCAGCACACCTCCTGTTAGTCCACCATCGCCTCACTGGGACGTCTCTGCCTTACACCTTTCCAGAACCCCACTCCCACTCCCCATCCCCCCAGGGCAGATGCTGATATCCACAAACCCCTCCCACTGCATCTCCCCTGTCTGATCAACCCAGTGAATTAGGGGGTGGGGGGAAGCTGTCCAGTCTTCAGACTCGCCTGGGGAGAATGTTGCAATCTTCTGACTCAGCAGCGGCATGCGTGCAGACCCAGCAGGAGGGAGAAAGGGGAAGATTAAGTCTTGGCCCAAGCCCCAAATGGGCTATGCTGCCTGGTGCCAAGGATTCCAGCAGCTGCCAAGGCCCCAGGGTGGGGAGGAAGCAGGAGGTGCAGGCCAACCTCCAGGAAGCTGGCCTGCATTCACCCCTGGGGGTGGGGGTGGAGCCCAGGAGCTGTCTGCTGACCCAGGAGGGACTTGCAGCTCAAAACTGTGTGACTGGCAGGCTATGTGACCTTGGGCAAGTCCCTTCCCATCCCAGCTCAGCATCTCTGTTTCCCTCTTGTCTGCAAAATTCACTTGCTCTTCCCAGATCAGATCAGATCAGTCGCTCAGTCATGTCCGACTCTTTGCGACCCCATGAATCGCAGCACACCAGGCCTCCCTGTCCGTCACCAACTCCTGGAGGTCACTCAGACTCACATCCATCAAGTCAGTGATGCCATCCAGCCACCTCATCCTCTGTTGTCCCCTTCTCCTCTTGCCCCCAATCCCTCCCAGCATCAGAGTCTTCTCCAATGAGTCAACTCTTCGCATGAGGTGGCCAAAATACTGGAGTTTCAGCTTTAGCATCAGTCCTTCCAAAGAAATCCCAGGGCTGATCTCCTTCAGAATGGACTGGTTGGATCTCCTTGCAGTCCAAGGGACTCTCAAGAGTCTTCTCCAACACCACAGTTCAAAAGCATCAATTCTTCAGCGCTCAGCCTTCTTCACAGCCCAGCTCTCACATCCATACATGACCACTGGAAAAACCATAGCCTTGACTAGACAAACCTTTGTTGGCAAAGTGATGTCTCTGCTTTTGAATATGCTATCTAGGTTGGTCATAACTTTCCTTCCAAGGAGTAAGCGTCTTTTAATTTCATGGCTGCAGTCACCATCTGCAATGATTTTGCAGCCCAGAAAAATAAAGTCTGACATTGTTTCCACTGTTTCCCCATCTATTTCCCATGAAGTGATGGGACCGGATGCCATGATCTTCATTTTCTGAATGTTGAGCTTTAAGCCAACTTTTTCACTCTCCACTTTTACTTTCATCAAGAGGCTTTTTAGTTCCTCTTCACTTTCTGCCATAAGGGTGGTGTCATGTGCATATCTGAGGTTATTGATATTTTTCTCCCAGTAATCTTGATTCCAACTTGTGTTTCTTCCAGTCCAGCGTTTCTCATGATGTACTCTGCATATAAGTTAAATAAACACGGTGACAATATACAGCCTTGACGTACTCCTTTTCCTATTTGGAACCAGTCTGTTGTTCCATGTCCAGTTCTAACTGTTGCTTCCTGACCTGCATATAGGTTTCTCAAGAGGCAGGTCAGGTGGTCTGGTATTCCCATCTCTTTCAGAATTTTCCATAGTTTATTGTGATCCATACTATGGATCACAAAGGCTTTGGCATAGTCAATAAAGCAGAAATAGATGTTTTTCTGGAACTCTCTTGCTTTTTCCATGATCCTGCAGATGTTGGCAATTTGATCTCTGGTTCCTCTGCCTTTTCTAAAACCAGCTTGAACATCAGGAAGTTCACGGTTCACGTATTGCTGAAGCCTGGCTTGGAGAATCTTGAGCATTACTTTACTAGCGTGTGAGATGAGTGCAATTGTGCGGTAGTTTGAGCATTCTTCGGCATTGCCTTTCTTTGGGATTGGAATGAAAACTGACCTTTTCCAGTCCTGTGACTGCTCTTCTCAAGCCTCTCTTAAATCTAACTCAGCCCTGCTGCAAGGCAATCTTCTCTCCGTCTGCTCCACCGTCCCTGGCCTGCAGAAGAGCACTGGAGCAAGAGCACAGACTCAGGCACCTGATCTTGCCTCTCCTGTGCCCTAGTTTCCGCATCTAAATGATTCCTTCCCAGGAAGTGGCTAGGATGAGAGCTGAGAGGGGAGGCCAACGGTCTCTGGGACTAATGAGCATCCCTTCTGAGTCCGTGGTGCAGCATTCAAGATGCTGGGGCCACATAGACCTGGTTTAAAATCGTGCTTTCCCCACCCGTCTCTCATGACGTTCCCCTAGACAGTGACTTCACTGCTCTGTGTCCCTTTCCTTCCCTTTGAAATGGAGATTTTCACTTAATTTTCCTTACCGGGTGTTAAGAGAATGAAGTTAGCCTGTTCCTAAGTAGGACCTCAGGCAGAGCAAATGGGCCTATCTAGTCTCATCTCTGGGTGAAAAGCATGACAAGAAAGGCCTGGCCTGGCCTGGGGGCTTCCCTGATGGTCCAGTGGCTAAGACTCCAAGACTCGGAACTCCCAATGCCAGGGACCCAGGCTTCGATCCCTGGCCGGGGATGGAGATCCCACATGCCACAACTGAGACATCACATGCTGCAACTATAAACAAAAGAGCCCGCACGACACGACGACAATCAAAGGTCCCGCGAACCACACACTAAGACCCGGTGCAGTCTAATTAATTAATTAATGAAAAATTACAAATAATCAAAGGCCTGGCCTGGCGGTGAAGGCAGACAATGTGAAGCATGGATACCGTTCATTCACTCAGTCAGCCATCCACTCTGCATACCTGCTGTTGATCTGCTCAGAAATCCTGGGAGGCAGAAGCTGTCATCATTCCCAACCATAAAGTCACAAGGAAGGCCCAGAGCGGGAAAGCCACCTATCCAAGGTCACACAGCTAACACACAGCAGAACTAGGGCTCAAACCCAGCATGTTGAATCAATGAAATTGGTCCTGCTGTTGAAAATGTGGGTTAATGGATTAATAAGAATTGGTATTATTTCTATGCCAGGTTATAACATGGTTATAATGATAATAGCAGCTACATTGTATCAAGCACTTTCTATAGTTCAGGACCTACAGAATGGAGGCATGTTTTCTCAATTTAGTCTGTTTTATAAATGAGGAAACTGAGACTCCATAAGGTTCAGTAACTGCTGCAAGTCACAAAGCTCATGAAAGCTGGAGACAGGACTCCTCAGTCAGAAGCAAAGAGGACAAAGGCCAGGAATTAAGCCAATAGGAACTTAGGGTCTGACCAGCCCAATCTTCTCCTTTTAGGAGAAATGGAGGCCCCCAAGGGCAAGAAAGCTGGCCCAGAATCACAGCCTTCTAGCTGTGGGACTTCACTTCCCTCTTGGGACCGTGAGCAGGTATAATCGTGGCTCTTCCTTCCCCAGGGAAGTTTGAAGAAGGACAAGAGGAGAAGCAGTAGGAGGCAGTGTGACCAGGTACAAAGTTTGGCCTGCGTGGGGAAAGTGGTTAGACACCAAGCAGAACTTCCCGGCCTCCTCTGGGAAGTTTCTGGGACTCATCCAGGGGCTGCCCCTGCGGGTGGGGGGGGCCCTCCAGAGCTCATGGCCCACAGAGGGGAGACCCTAGTCCTCCCCGACAAAGGTGCAGGGAGCAAGGGGGGAAAGGAGGGGGAGCCGTCCTGGTTCCGCATCCTCCATTCCCGACACAAGAGGGAGGCGGCTGTGGGAGCTGGGACTTTCCTGAGCAGCAGAAGATTCTGGGAAATTAGAGACAGCTGCGGGGCGGGGCTGACTCCAGGCCTCCCTTCTCTTCCCTCCCCTCAGTCCCTGCTGGTTCCCCAAGCATGCCTCCCTCTGCCCCAAGGAGGCCCTCCTCCAACTGATCCCCCTCCCTCAGACCATGGCCGCCACCCTGAGACCCTCAGATCTTCTCCTGCAGAATGTGCCTCCACGCTCACAGCCTCTTCAGATCTCATCTTCCCTCAAACCCTTCTTCCCCCACCCTCCACTTTCTCCTCCTTTCTCAGAGCCACTGGCCTCACTTAGTTCTCTCTCTCCCTCAGACCCTCACCTCCCACCTCAGACCCTCACCTCCCGCCTCAGACCCTCACCTCCTGCCTCAGACCCTCACCTCCTGCCTCAGACCCTCACCTCCCCCTCAGACCCTCACCTCCCCCCTCACACCACCTACTTCCCTCTTGGACCTGTCTTCCTCCTTCATATCCTCCTCCCTCAGACTCTTTCATCCCTCCTCCACCCTCAGATTCAGAACCAGCAGCATCCTCTCTTTCGGCCCCTCTAAGCCCCCTCTGGGCCGAAAGCAGACACCCCTCCCCAGTCCTGTCTGGGCCCAGAGTCATTGTTCCACCTGCAGCAAGGGAGCCAGGGCATGGGAAGACCTTGGGCGTCCTTCCAACCCTACCTCCTGGGGTCATCACCTTGACAAGCCTCGCTTCTCCCAGGCTCAGCTGCTCTCTGTACAGCGGGGCAGTGCTCTACACCCCATCCCTCCCCTGTGTTGGAGAGTCACCAGAGGTGAGGGCTGAGTGGGTGGGAATGCCAGACTTCCCAACCTAATTCCCTCACCTCTTCCCCTGTAGCCCCCACAACTCTGGGGGCAAGGGTTGATTTCAGCCTCATTTTCCAGAAGAACAAACTGAGGCTCAAGAGAAATGACCTAAGGTCCACTGTCAACAAGGGGTGGAAGTGGGACTTGAATCCAGATCTTGCCCCCAGACGCTCTGCCTTTACAGGGCGCCGAGGGGAGACCCAGAGAGGCAGAAAGGAGAGAAGCAGGGGAAGAGAGTGAGGCTTCTGTCTGCCCACAGCTGCTCCTGACATCACTGGGGTGGAGTCCCAGTCTTGGGCAAAGTCCCTTCCTGAGCACCGGGGCCTTACATCTATTTTCAGGGTCCCAGGATGGAGAGACTGAGATGCAGACAGAGATGAAGAGACAAGGCGACAAGGTGGGACTGGAGGCTGAGAGACGGAGACCAGGGAAGGAGATGCAGAGACCGGGGGAGACACACAAAACCAGGAAGACCCTGCGTGCCGCCTGGACAGACCTGGGGCGCAGCACCCATTCCCTCGCCCCTTTAGGTCCCCCAAGTCTTCCGCTCCACCTCCCGTAAGTCAGTGACCGGGACTCAACCCCAGAGATAGCCCCGCCTCCAGGGAAATCCGGGAAAGCCCCGAGCGGCTGGGGCCCCTCCCCGGGGCGGAGAGAAGGGCGGCAGAGGCGGGGTCAGGGGAGAGGCCCGCCTCCGTCCTTCCCTCCCCCTGGCCCCGCCGCCCCCAGCTCCAGCCTGCCTCTGAGTCATGCCCCCAACCAGCCTGGCCTGTTCCCCACCCACCAACCCCGCCCGGGATGGGAGGGGGACGCGGGGGCAGAAGGGAAGCCCGCCGGCCCCCCATCTTCTGGATCCGGGCTTTGGCCGCTGTGACTCTGATTTTGTGACCCTACGGCTCTTGCTGTCTCCCCGTCTCCCTCTTACCTGGCCTCTCACGACCTCTGGACCCCTTTCGCCACATCTGTTTCTCTGTGTATCAAGGATTTCGGGAGCACCCACCCTGTGCCTGGAGGCTTAGGCTGGGTCATGGGACCCCGGGGGGAGAGACACGTTCACGGTTTCTCTGTGCATTCCCCACAGAACATCTCCCCCCCACACGCCCCCAAGCGAAGTTCACACCCCAAACTGAGCAGGCACATGGAGGAGGCTGAGATGGGGGCAGGGCAGGCAGAGGGATCGTGCCCGGGCGCCGAGGGTAGTCCCTGCCCTGGGTGCGTCTTCTCGCTCCCACAAAGGAGGAAACGACTCAGAGAAGGGAAGTGCCTGGTCAAGGTCACCCAGCGAGGAAGTGGGAGTCTGGAATCGAACCCACGTCCTGGCGACCCCAAGGGCCTCAGGGAACTGCCTCCCTGGGGAGGTGGGGTCGCGGAGAGAGGAAGAGGCTGAGAAGCAGACAGCGCTAGAGAGACAGACACACGGAAAGGGATGCCCAGAGACGATGGAGACAGAGACAGTGAGAACAGAGAGAGACACAGAGATGGAGAGACATCCATCCAGACCCTCGCGTCAGGGACAGTTCCAGACAGATACAGAGATAGAGACCTACAGCCAGAAACACACACACACACACACACACACACACGGAGACGCCGCCTGAGGCCCGCAGCCGCAGGGGTGGGGACCCCGCAACCCCGCGACCCCGCCTCCTTCCCACCCCCTGCCCGCCCCCGCCCCCAGCCGAGGCCCAGCCGCCCCGGGCGCCGCGGGGCCGGGAGGGGGGCGGGCGCGGGGCGCGGCGCGGGCGGGGCGATCGGCGGGCGGCACCGCGGGACGGCGGGAGCGGCGGCGGGTCCAGGAAACCCCTGGGGCGGACGGGTGGCCCCGGGGGGGCCGGGGGCGGGGAGGCGGGCGGCCGGCACCGCCCGGGCCGACAAAAGTCCCTTCAGTTCAGCCGGCGGCAGGGGAAGTCCCGGCGCTCGGCGCAACCACCCTCCCGTGCCGCCGAGCCCAGCCGCGCTCCGGCCGCCCGCTCGGCCGCCGTCCCCGGCGGCCCCATGCCCCGATGCCCCGCGGGGGCCATGGACGAGGGGCCCGTGGACCTGCGCACCCGGCCCAAGGCCACCGGACCCCTGGGCGCCGCACTGCCGCTCCGCAAGCGTCCTCTGCGCGCGCCCTCCCCGGAGCCCGCCGCCCCGCGCGGCGCTGCGGGCCCCGTCGTCCCCCCGGATCCCCTCCGCGGTGGCTCCGACACACCGGCTGTGCCCGCGCCCCCTCACGGCCTGGCGCGACCAGAGGCAGTTTACTACCAGGGTGAGTGGCTTCCGCAGGTAATGGCCGGGTGGGGGGCAGGCAGTGCAGAGGGTCACCACCCCAGTCAGGCGGCAGAGCTCCGACCTTAACACAGGGGGGCCTCGGGGAGCCGAGGGACAGAAGCCAAGGTCCCAAGGATACAGAGAGGGGGTTCCTGGGGAGTTGCGGGCAGAGCCTGAAGTCCCAGGGGTGCAGATATGGGTGCTTCAGGGAGCCAGCACCTTGGGACACAGATACCAGAGCTCTAGGAAGCTGGGTGTCTGAAGTCCTGAGATCTGAGACCCACCTATAGGGAGCCAGGAGACAGTGCCCAGCAGTCCAGATATCGGGTCTCAGGGAGTCAAGTCCCAGGAACACAGAATTATAAACTCTTAAGAACCCAGGTATATAGGGTTATAAGGAATCAGCAGCTGGACCCAAGAAGCTGGTGGTTTTGGAATCCTTGAACTTTATGTGGGGGTAAAAGCGAGTGAGGGGAACAGAGGCTGGGGTTCTAAGGAGACATATTAAGGATCCCCATTTGTCAAAATCTCGGGAACCCAGATGTCGGGAGAAGATGGGAACAGTGGGAGTACTGAGCACCCCAATATCTGGTATTACAAAAACCCAAGGAAACTGTTCCCAATACCAGGGGTCCTAAGAGTCAGCAGGACAGAGACCTGGGGTTCTAAGCATCCACTTCGGTGTGCTTGCAAGTGATCAGGGTCTCACTGGTGTCATAAGGTCAGGAGGCCTTAGTGGGGATTTGGGGACTGAGGATTCTAAGAACTGAGGGGCAGGACTGGGAGTTCTGGGCCTCAAGGATTTAGGGCCAGGGAGGATTTGGGGGTCTCTGGGCAGAAGGCCTGAGGGCACCAAGGCCTGGTATTGAACATACAAGGACTAGGAAACTTAGGGTTTCAGGAATGGAGCCCCCAAGGACCAGGAGATGACAGAAAAACAGGCACTATTCTTCCCATCCTGTCTCCGTCCCTGATACCCAGGAGGGGGCAGCCACTCCCACAGATGTGCCCACGTCACAATCTCCGAGTGACCCCCAGAGCTGCAGAGATCCCAGGCCTTGGGCCTCTAGAACTTTGCCCAGTTTCTGCACCTTTCATCCCCTCAGGGTACAGCTTCAAGCCCTCCATCAGGAGGCCTGTCACTGCCTTCTACCCTTTCCCATTTCCTCATGAAAACCTGAGCCTCAGTTTTCCCCATCTGAGTGATGGGCAGATGTAGATTTGCCAGCTACCTCGGTGCCTTCCAGCAGTTTGATTTATGCCAGATTCTGGCACTACTCCCTCTCCCCAAACTCTGTACACATTCATCCCACCCCCTACACCTGGTGCTTCATCCACCCTTACCTTCCTCAGCCACAAATTCACTCAGCAAACTGGCCCTGAGGTCCCCATGCTGGGCGATACTGCAGAATCTTTGCCTAGTAGAAGATGAGGGGTCAGACAGAAGTAAAGATAAGTGATAATGTCCAGGGCTGGGGAGGGGAGCTGCAGGAGCGCAGAGGAGGGCCGTGGTAGAGGAGTTTGTCTTGGGCCTTGAGGGCTCAGGAGGAGATGCTAAAGGGACCAGGGGAAAAAGGCAGGTGACCCAGAGCGAAGGCCTGGAGCTGGGGGGCAGGCTGATGACCTGTGGGCTTGGCCTCATGCATGTCCTTTCTCTCCCCAGGACCTTTACTGTCCCTGTACCCCACCCCGACCATGGGCTCCCCCTTTCCTCTGCTGAACTTGCCCACACCTCTGTACCCCATGGTGTGCTCCATGGAACACCCCCTGTCAGCTGACATCGCCATGGCCACGCGAGCTGATGAGGATGGAGATACGTGAGTGACAGTCCCCCGTTCGTGGAGGGGAGTAGAAGGGTGGGGAGGCCAACCCTCCACCCACCTCACCCACCCATTGCAACACAGGGGCACTCAGCACGAGCTTTCAAGTTACCTGCACTGAATTAGAATCCTGTCTCCCCGCCTATGCAACTTTGAGGAAGCCCCTTTCTCTCTCTGAGCCTGTTTACTCTTCTGAAAAATGGGCACCCTGAGAACCCTTACCTCCCAGGACTGTTTTTGAAGCAGTAGGCTTTAAAGTTTTTACCAAAAGCCAAAAATGAGAAAGACATTTTACAGATTGACTTATTATACGAATTATACATGTTAAGCTCCTTGCACAGAGCCTTGTAGATTGAAAGTGCACAATCTGTATTAATTAATGTTATTATCATTATTACCTTTTACTAAGCACACACACATATATAAACTTGAAATAAAAATTGCACAGAACAAAACAGCACTCATGCTTACAACATGGGAGCTACTTTGGGGTTTTCTATTCTAGTCATGTCGCTGTTTCCTGGTCATAGCCCACTAAATTAATTTGACAATTCTTTAAGTTGATGTCACAAATCTCATGGTTTTATCATTTACTGTTTGAAGGACAGGCTTCTGAGCTGCATGAAGCCACGGAGAAATCCTGCATGGGAGCATTTAGCCCAGGCCTAGCACTCAAAAAAACACTTGACCACCATGGTTATGGTAATTCTACCAACCTCGGATGGAATCTCAGCTGGTCACTTTCTCACACCTCTCTGCCTCAGTTTCCCCCTGTACAAACAAGAACCACAAGATGAAGGTCTCTATGAGGCAGAAAAGAAATGATTTCAATAAAGCAATTATCCAGGAATGGGCTTGGGGACTCTGGAAACCACAGGGGGAGATGCAAGGAAAGTGGGGGGGGGGGTGGTCTCCACCACTGGCCCCTGGGTGACTTCACATCCCCAAGCCTCAGTTTTCCTATCTGGAAATCAGGCCTCATGATCACAATGCGGATTCAGTGCAGTGAAGTACAGGACTTGCAGCGCATAGAACAGGGCCTGGCACACAGTTGGTGCTCAGTACCTGGGAGTGGATTTTGTTGGAACAGAGCTCCCAGGGTGGTTGTGGCCTATCCTTGCGAACCCAAGCAGGACAAAGTGTCTGAGTTATAAATGTGTCTTTATATATATGTATATATAAAGATATATATTTATACACAAAGGCCTGGGTAAAACTAGTTCCCGCCGCCTCTGGGTACCTGTGGGGTCATCTGTGAAATAGATTCAATTTGTCTCTGTCCCCAGGGGTGGTTTGTTTGCAGCCTGTGAAAGCCGGGTGCAGAAGCCCTGGCACACCAGTCTCCAGCCCCACGCCCCAGCCTCCCTCCCCCTCTCCCCCAAAGCAAACACTTCTGCCTCAGCTGCCTGGTGGGGGAAATCCCTTCCCGCAGAACTTGACCGCAGCCCAGCTGCTCTGCCTTCCCCACGTCAGCACCCGTCACTCACTCGCAGCCTCCCCCTCCTGGCTCTCCCTCTAACCTTAACCCCTTCCGCTGGGGCCGAGGCTTTACCGGAATGGGCAGCGGGCCGGGCGGGGGCGGGGGTGGGGGGACACGCTAGGTCTGGATCCCCAAAGGGCCAAAGCTACGGTTGGGAGGCTGGACTTCGAGGTATTCAGGGCAGTAAGATCTCAGGGCATTTGCAATCACCCACCCACCCCCTCCCAAAGGTCTGGCAGTGGGGAGCTGGAAGTCTGAGTTTCCACGAGGTGGGGGGAAGGGGTGACGCGTTCTGAGTCCCGGAGGGCAGAAGTTGGGGTAATACATGCCTTGACCGCTTAGCGGGTAAGGCGCTGGGCGGCAGGGCAGCCGGGGGGAGCCTAAAACTCGGCGCGATGGGGACAGTCCGTACCCGCCAAGAGTTAGGGCATCGTATGCCAGGGTCGCAGGAGGATGCAAGCCAGGATGTGGGGGACAGAGAGGCAGCTGGAGTCTGAACCCTGAGGCATGGAGTTCTAGCGGGGTCCCCTGGCTGGAGCAATTGGGGTCCTTTCTTATCCCCAAGGTAACTAGAGAGAGCTCTTTGGGTCGGGCTCCCCTCTCCGCCTCATTCGAGGATGGAAGTTGGGGTGTCGGGGTGGCCAGGGTAGATCCCCGAAGGGCCAGGCTTCCCTCCCCCGGGAGCAGGAAGCGGAGCCCCGCCCAGCAGACCTGTTACTGGAAGTCCGAGGGCTGGGCCGCCCCTCCCGTCCCCACTTCCTCCAGCCCCGCCCCACCCCCTGCGGCCCGCGCGTTTATGGGAACTCAGGCCTGGACGGTTTCTCTGAAATCATTTCTCCCTCTGCCCTCGCTTAACCCCGCCCGCCCCGAAGGGGACCCAGGCGGGGCGTCCTGAGAGATGCGGGGAGGGGGGGCCCCTGGCCCAGGTCTGACACCTTCCCCGAGATTTCTTTTTCAAATGTGGCTCTCCCGGTTCAGGATCCGGGTTCAGAGTTTCACCTGCAGAATCTCTTCCTGGGAGCTGGGAGCTATTGCGGGAGATAATTTACCGAGGAGAAACCCGAGGCTGTAAAGGGCCACGTGACTTTGCCCACGCTTCAGGGCGAGAGGTTTGCAACCCTGGCTCAGCCCCCGCAAAGCCCTCCCGTGCGGCGGAACTTCTCTGCCTCCAGCACCTAGGAGGTGGGTTCTAGAAGTCTGTTCCGCCGTGGGGAGGACCGCTGTTCACCTCTCTTAGCCTGGCCCAGGTTTGGCAGCAAGCAGCGGCGGGTGAGAAGGAAGTTGCCCCCAGTAAGTGGCCCTTAAATAGAGGTTGTGGGGCTTGTGTAACTTCAGCCAGCCTTATGGACTCAGCGCCAGCGTCCCCCCACCCCCCTACAGTCATCCCAGATTGTCCTCAGCTCTGAATGGCTCCAGCTTTGGGGGCCCTGAGAAGCTGGCAGGAGGTTTATTGGAAAGGGTTCTCCAGCTCAGTGCCCGTGGGGATGGAGAAAGCCGGACTGGGCAGAGGGAGAATTCGCCGCTTTGTAGTTTCAACCGGGCCTCAGGGATCCCACAGGGAATATGGCAGCTGGAGCGGCCTTTCAGAGAGTTGGGGCCAGAAGGCTGGGCCTTTTGTGCCCACACGGACCAGTCAGCGGATGCCATTGGGTGGCGTCTACCCACCCCCATGACCTGGGCAAACAGCCCTTTTCAGCGGAAGGTAATTCCCAGAGAGAGCCGAGATTTGACAACCTTCCCAGAAGCTGAGGAAATGGAGTCCTTCAGTCCTAATGGGGGGATCAGGGTTGCGCAGTCCAGCCTCCCAAGCAACGACCCTCATCCCTCTTTGTCCCACCTGTACCGTCATCTCCCTTCTGGGCAAAACTTGCCCCATGTACCTACTCTTGGGTTGGAGGCTGAACGTGATCTCCAGTCACCACGGATGGAGACCATCCAGTTCATCCCTAACCCATTCCACAGATGAGAAAACTGTGGCCCAGAATAGGGTGAGCACATGGTCCCCAGCTTCAAGGATGGTCAGGGATCCTTGAAAGGGCCTCGTCTATTCAGGGTGTTTGTGGAGCACTTTCTCAGCACCAACCACTGTCGTAGGCACTGGAACAATGCTTTACCTGGTGGAGCTGACATTCTATCGAGGGAGATTCAGACAGGAAACAGTGTAAGATGTCAGGTGATGATGTGGAGGAAAATAAAGCCTGGGGGTGGTGGGGGGGGAGCCGCTGTCCTACCATTTTAGCGGAGGCCCCAGTGAGGGAAGTTAGCCTCGAAGATATGGGGGCAGGGGAGATACTGTTCCTGGCAGAGGGAGCAGCCAGTGCAAAGGCCTAGGAGGCAAGCATGCTTGGTATGTTTGAGGAAGAGCAAGGAAGCTAGTGGCCAGGGTGAACTGAGGAGAGTGAACAGAGATGACATCAAAAGGAATCAAAGAGGGAGAGACAAGATCACCCCGGGCCTGTGGGCCATGGTGAGGACTTTGAGAATTCTGTGCAGAAAAGGGGCATGATCTGACTTAGGTTCTAAAAGGGTTTCTCTAGCTGCTATGTGGGGGCAGACAGCAGGGCTCTGTGGTAGTGGAGAGGCCAGTAAAGAGGGGACACTCCAAGAGGGAGATGATGGTGCCTGAACCGGGATGGAGGGAATGGGGAGCAGTGGTTGGATACCCCTGTTACTTCTAAAGCATCCTGCGCATTTTGGAGTTAGCACTGCTAAGCGTATAGGGGTGAGAGGTGACCACTCTCATGCCTGTGATTCTCCACCCCCCAGGCCACTCCACATTGCCGTGGTGCAGGGCAATCTGCCAGCTGTGCATCGCCTGGTCAACCTCTTCCAGCATGGAGGCCGGGAACTGGATATCTACAACAACCTCCGGCAGGTGGGGCTGGGGGTCTGAGTCCTAGGGGAAGAAGAGCTGGAGGCCCTGACGCTTGAATCTGAGGGGGAGGTGCTCAGATTTCTGGTTCAGACTACTGCTGGGGGTCAGGACTCGGAAACTCTGAGGGAGGCAGGACTGGGTCGCAGGGCAGGAAATAGGAGTCCCTCACAGTCTCTGTTCCCCAGACACCGCTACACCTGGCTGTGATCACCACCTTGCCGTCTGTGGTCCGGCTCCTGGTGATGGCCGGTGCCAGCCCCATGGCACTGGACCGCCACGGCCAGACGGCAGCCCACCTGGCGTGTGAGCACCGCAGCCCCGCCTGCCTGCGGGCCCTGCTGGACAGTGCGGCCGGGGGCACCATGGACCTGGAGGCCCGCAATTACGATGGTGAGCGCCTACCCGGGCGCTGGGTGGGGCTGTCTAGTAGGACCTGGAGACCTTCTGAGGCTGCAAAACCCTAGGCCTACGTTTAACTGAGTCTCTCGCTCCTTCAGGGCTCACCGCCCTGCACGTGGCAGTCAACACCGAGTGCCAAGAAGCGGTGCTGCTCTTGTTGGAGCACGGCGCGGACATCGACGCGGTGGTGAGCGTGCTTGGGCCGGGGTTGGAGGGGGCGGGGTGGAGGAGCAGGGAGGGGCGGGGCCAACGGAGCGGGGCTCGAAGGACCTAAGGAAACAGATGCTGGACCCAGTGGTTGGGATGCGGGCCTCCAGCTACTTGGGCAGAGCAAGGGGACGCTCAAAACCTTCCTTCCTTGCCAAAGGATATTAAGAGCGGCCGCTCCCCACTCATCCACGCCGTGGAAAACAACAGCCTGAGCATGGTCCAGCTGCTGCTGCAGGTGGGTACGGGCCCTCGCCCACCCTCTCCTCGGGCCCTGGCCGCCTGTCGCTCCATCCCTGCCACCGACCCCTCCTCCTTCCAGGTCTTGCACTTGTGCTTGCAACGCTTCCAGCCCCGACCCTTCCTCCTAGGCCTCCTTCCGTCAATCCTAGGACTTGACCCCTCCAGACTACGAACCAGTCCCGGGCCATCTCGCATTCCTTCCTCTAAACCCTCAAAACGTTCCAGGCCCCTCCCAGCTAGAGTCTTGCTGACCCCGTCTTCCGGCTTTGGCCCAGTCCCCGCGCTGTCCTTCCGCCCTGACTCCGTCCACAATCAGGCCCAGATCTCTGTACCCTTCTCTTCTCTGACCCCGCCTCCTTTGCCTTGGCTGCCGAGTCCATCACCAACTGATTCGGTGTCGCCCCGCGACCCGCTTGGTTCCGCCCCTGTTTCCAGTTTCCACCCTTCTCTGACCATCCCGGGTCAGGCCCCGTCCCAGCTTGTGACCCCGCCCCTCACGCTGGCCCCGCCCCCTGGATCTCGCCCCCTTCCACCCTGGCGGTGGTCCTGACCCAGGCCTCTCCGCCCGCAGCACGGCGCCAACGTGAACGCGCAGATGTACTCAGGCAGCTCTGCGCTGCACTCGGCGTCCGGCCGCGGGCTCCTCCCGCTAGTGCGCACGCTGGTCCGCAGCGGCGCAGACAGCGGCCTCAAGAACTGCCACAACGACACACCGCTCATGGTGGCGCGCAGCCGCCGGGTGAGTGCGCGCGCTGGTGGCGGCGGGGCGTTGCGGGAGTTTCGGGAGTTAGGGGGGCGGGGGCTGAGTGAGGGCTGGTTCTGTGTCCGAGCGCCGGTCTGCAGGGATGGGACAGATGAGCGGCACGTGTGTGCAAGGGATGCGGCAGTGTGCGTGTGCGCGTAAGCACCAGGGCGTGGGGGCGAGCCGGTGCAGCCTGACGCGTGGGTGTGAGTTCTAGGCAGAGGAGAGACTGAGGCCCGAAGAAAGGAAGTGACGTGCCCTCTTGCAAGTCCTGAGAGAAAGGCGAGGCTCTCTGAGCTAGGAGACTCGGGAACCAGGAGAAATGGAGAGAGACAGGGCTGTGTGGGCAAGGCTGGCCCGGAGGTGATCATGCAGCGTCCCACAGGTCATCGACATCCTGAGAGGCAAGGCCACACGGCCTGCTCCGGCATCCCAGCCGGAGCCCTCCCCGGACCGGAGCACCACCACGTCCCCTGAGAGCAGCAGCCGCCTCAGCTCCAATGGTGAGAAGCCAGCCCCCAAAGCCAGCCCCCCAGCTCCCAGAACCCAGGGATCGGGACCCCCAGCCTCCTCCCTGGCTCTAGCCTCTGGCCACCCTCACCCTCTCCCCTCTCTTCTCTTCTCTTCCCGCAGGCCTTCTGTCAGCGTCACCACCCTCTTCGCCCTCCCAGTCTCCCCCCAAGGACCCTTCTGGATTCCCCATGGCTCCCCCCAGTTTCTTCCTTCCACCCTCATCTCCACCAACCTTCCTGCCCTATGCCGGGGTTCTCCGAGCCCCTGGCCGGCCGGTGCCCCCCTCCCCCAGCTCCAGGAGGTAGCTGAGAGGAATGGGGGGGCAGATCTTGGACTCGTGAGGAGGGACCTCGCTACCCTGTGGGGTCAACCCTCCTGGAAACTGTGAAGATCTCACTCTGCCCCCCCCCCCAATCTTCTGGATCAGGATTTGCACAGAGGCACATATATTTACCCCCAACCCCCCTCTTCTCAGCACGGATATTCCTCCATCTCAGCCCCGCCCCCAACCCAGGACTCTTACCCCCATTTTTCTCAGGCATCCTGGTCTCCCAGTCTTTCGTCTGGAACTGCCCCCAAACGTTCATTTACTTCTCCTCTCCCAGAGCTGGTGGAACCAAGGAACAGCTCTCCCTTCTACACTCTACCCACTTCAGTGAGGAGGGAGAGATGGGTTGACTCCAGGCACTGATATCCATGTAAATTATTAGGCGTTTTGGTTGGATTTCTTTTGTAATAAACTATTTTTGTACCATATCCCTGGCTTTGCTGGGTCTCTTACATAAGGAGGTTGGGAGGAAGTGTGTGTGTGTGTGTGTGTGTGTGTGACACACACACCTGGATGCCATATCCAGCTGACTCAACGTGAGTCTCAGACTAACGACAGGTGCAGGTGATGCTGGGATTCCAGGTGTGTTGTGAACATTGCATAGTTGTGTCACCGTGCCGTTGTTTCTGGAGAGTGATGTGAAGTGTGATATCTTTCCAGAGGACCCTATTGGCTTCCATAGTAACCTTGAGTATGTGTGTGTGTGTGTGTCTCTGAAGGACTCTGCGGTTTGTGTGGTCCCTGTGGTACCACAGCTGACTGTGTTGACCTGTTGTAAACTGTTCATTCCAGCTATCTCTGGGTCTCCATGCATGAGTGTTCTTAACACTGAGACCTACAATTATTGGGTGATTGTTTCTGTGTGACTGCTTCATGTGTCACATTTATTCAGTGGCTCCAGGGCCCCCCCCCACCAACATACATACATATATATATATATATACAAGGCAATGGCACCCCACTCCAGTACTCTTGCCTGGAAAATCCCACGGATGGAGGAGCCTGGTAGGCTGCAGTCCATGGGGTCGCTAGGAGTCTGACATGACTGAGCGACTTCACTTTCTCTTTTCACTTTCATGCATTGGAGAAGGAAATGGCAACCCACTCCAGTGTTCTTGCCTGGAGAATCCCAGGGACAGGGAAGCCTGGTGGGCTGCCGTCTATGGGGTCACACAGAGTCGGACACGACTGAAGTGACTTAGCATAGCATAGCATAGCATATGTACATATGTGTATATATACATATATGGGCTTCCCAGGTGGCGCTAGGGGCTAAAGAACCTGCTCTGCTGGTGCAGGGGCCATAAGAGACACAGGTTCGATCAGGAAGATCTAGAGGAAAGCATGGCAATCCACTCCAGTATTCTTGCTAGAGAATCCCATAGACAGAGGAGCCTGCTGGGTTACAATCCATAGGGTCATAGAGTTGGATACAATGGAAGCAACTTAGCACATGTACACACATACATATACATATGTGTATATAATTATACACACACACACATATATAGGCCTCACTGTGGGGCCTGTGGGATCCTAATTCCCCAACCAGGGATTGAAACTTCGCCCACTGCCTTGGAAGGCAGATTCTTAACCACTGGCTCCCCAACCCTGGAAAGTCCCCAGATATATTTTTGACTCTGTGGACACCTTTCTTATGTATCAGTCAGGCTTTGCATTCATTCCCTGTTGCCACTATAACAAAGCACCACAAGTTCAGTACCTTAAAACAGCACAACTTCATCCTCCTACAGTTCTGGAGGTCAGCAGTCTAAAATCAGCCTCACCAAGTCAAAGTGCTAGGAGAGCTGCTTCCCTCTGGAAGCCAGAAAGGAGAATCTGCCCCCTTGCATTATCCAGCCCACAGAGGCCACCTGCATTCCTTGGCTCATGGCCCCTTCCTTGTATCAGAGCAATTTCTGTCTTCCATTTGCACATCTACTCTGATCTGTCTCCCTCTTACGAGGTCCCTCTGATTCCCTGGGGTCCACCCAGATAATCCAGGAAAACCTCCCTTCTCGAGACCATTAACTTCCTCACATCTGCCAAACCCTTTTTGCCATATAAAGGAACAGTCACAGATTTCCAGGGGTTAGGATGTGGATATAATTCAGCCAACTACATGGCTTCAGTCAGAGAAACATTACTAGCAAAAGGTATATGGATAAGAGATTCGTTAAAGGGATTTGCTTGGGGACTTCCTTGGTAGTTCAATGGTTATGACTCTGCATTGCCAATGCAGGGGGCCTGGGTTCAATCCTTGGTCAGGAAACTAGATCCCACATGCCACAACTAAGAGTTTGCATTCTACAGCTAAAGATCCCACATGCTGCAGCCAAATAAGCTAACATATAAATAATAAATAAACAAATTTATTCTCTAACAGTTCTGGAGGCCAGAAGCTCAAAATCAAGGTGTCAGTAGGCCACACTCCCTCCAAAGCCTCTTGGAGAGAATCCATCCTTGTCTCTTCCAGCTTCCAGTGGCAGCTGGCATTCCTTGGCTTGTGGCCGCATCACTCCCATCTCTACCTCCCTCTTCACGTGGCCTCCTTCTCTGTGTATCTGTGTCTTCTTTTCTGTCTCTTATAAGGACCATTTTCATTGGGCCTAGGACCCACCCAGACCCCATCCAGCATGATCTAATTCTTGACATCCTAACCTGAAGTGTATCTGCAAAGACCCTTTTCCCAAATAAGATCACATTCACAATTTCTGGGGCGTTCAGAATGTTTCCTTGTGGGAGGCCACCATTCAACCCAGGGCTTCTCAGGTAGCGCTAGTGGTAAAGAATCCACCTGCCAATGCGGGAGATGCAAAAAATTCCCCTGGAGAAGGGAATGGCAACCCACTCCAGTGTTCTTGCCTGGAGAATCCCATAGGCAGAAGAGCCTGACAGGTTGCAGTCCATAGGGTTGCACAGCTGAGCACACACACACACACATGCACAGCTCAACCCACTACATAGGGTGACTTTTGTAAGCAGCTGCATGTGAGAACTTCCCTTGTGATAATCCCACCACATGAGCAAGGTCATGTGCAACGGCTGGTCTGTCCAGCAGACAGTGAGCTCTGGGAGGGCAGTGTCCTCTACAGCAGACAGTGAGCTCTGGGAGGGCAGTGCCCTCTCCAGCAGACTGTGAGCTCTGGGAGGGCGGTGTCCTCTTGCTGCCTGACCCACGGCAGCCATCACACCACCTGGCACGGAGCAGACCCCTGAGAAATGAGGGCAGAATGCACTATGGTGTCTGTGATTCTTCATGGCTGTGTTTGATCCCTTGTCCCACTGTGTGGCCAACGTGGGGGCAAATATTAGCAGCAACGTATTGACCATGCGTGCTAAGTCGCTTCAGTCACGTCTGACTCTTTGCCTGCCAGGACTGTGGACTGTAGCCTGCCAGGCTCCTCTGCCCATGGGATTCTCCAGGCAAGAATATTGGAGTCGGTTGCCATTCCCTCCTCCAGGGGATCCTCTTAACCCAGGAATTGAACCCTTGTCTCTTACGTCTCGTGCACTGGCAGGTGGGTTCTTTACCATGAGCACCACCTGGAAAGTCCTGCTTTGACCATAATGGTGCCCATATTCCAGATGGGAAAACTGAGACTCACAGAGAGCAAGCTGCCTGTCCAAGGCCAGGTCTGCTACCTCCTAAACCCACGTTCATAGTTCCTGGGCCCTCTTGACTCACAGGAAGTTAGTGTGTGGTTGTGTCCATTATTTTAAGTGTATGTGTGGGCACCTGTGTGTGGAAAAGAGAGCAGCTGTGTGATTGAGAGCACAGGCCCTGGAGTCAGACCTGGGTTCAAGTCCTGCCCTTCTGCTCCCTAGCTGTGTGACCTAGGATTGGGTGACTTTCACAGCCCTGAGCCTTCATGTCCTCAACTGTAAAATGGGAATAATGTCCACTTCTCGGGGTCAATGGGTTGATGATGGTTTGATGAGAGCAGAGGTACCAGCCCCATCATTGGCCTGGAATGTGTGTGTCAGGATCTCCTTGTATCTGTGGGTCCAGACGGTGGGTGATGTGTCTCTTTGTGTGTGGGAAACTATCTCCGGGTTCAAAAGCTGAACCCAGCCCCTGACTTTGGCAAGCTACTTCTCTAAAACAAAGGATCTGGCTTCTCCATGGATGGAAATCCCCACTCAGCCTCCTGACCTTGGGACTGGGCACGTGTCCTTCCACACCCAGCCCCCTTCCCCTGAAGAAAAGCAGACTCCTAGGAGGTGGAGAGGAGGGTCATAGAGAGGGTCTCCAGGCCCCCTACCCCAGCCCTCCCAGAATTAAACATGCCTCCCTCAACCAGTGCCACCAAGACCGTTCTCATCTGTGAAAGTCCTTGCATTCTTGAGCCAGAAGTCATGCTTCCGAAGCATTTCTCCACGAGCCCCACTCCTGTTGCAAAGTTTCACTTGTAATCACCACCCTGGGTAAGCCCACACGCTCAGTCAGAGAATATCACTTCCAAGTGCATGCACTGCTGTTTCTGTGAGCTGTGCTCAGATACTCAGTTGTGTCTGACTCTTTGCAGCCCCATGGACTGTAACCCGCCAGGCTCCTCTGTCCATGGGATTTCCCAAGCAAGAATACTGGAGTGGGTTGCCATTTCCTTCTCCAGCAGATCTTTCTGACCCAGCAATCGAACCCTTGTCTCCTGCATTGGCAGGTGGATTTCGTGCCACCAGCACCACCTGGGAAGCTCCAAGTGCATGCAAGAAATCTTCCAAATCTTAAATATGGGTGCTATTCCCCTCAAATGCTTTTAAGAGCATTAGGACTAAACAGAGTGCCTCAGCTGGTTGATAAGGATTTGATGAGAGTGTAGGTGTGAGCTCCAGGTATGTGAGCAGACCCTCAGGTCAGCCACACCTCCATTTTACAGAAAGGGAGACTGAGGCCCAGAAAGGAGAGACTCTGACTTGGTGTGGCGATGAGTCCGGGATTCCATGATTTACCTTCACCAAGCGATGGAATTCATCATCAAGAGTGCAGCCACCACTACCGTGTACCTTCTGATATGATGCTCAGAGAAGGACACAGCATCATTTATAAAAATGCCACCAGAATCTGATCACAAGGAAATGTCAGACAAACCCAATCCTAGACATTGTTACAAAAGAACTAAGAAGTGGCCTGCAATTGATCAAAAATGTCAACTTCATGAAACACGAAGAGGCTGAGTGATTGTACCAGACTGAAGGACACTAAAAAAGACGTCAAAACTAAGTGCATGAACTTCCCTGGCGGTCCAGCGGCTAACACTTGGCCTTCCAGCGCAGCGGGTGTGGGTTCCATCCCTGGGGGCGGAGCTGGTATCCCACAGGGCATGTGGCCAAAAACCCAAAACATAAAATAGAAGCAATATTGTAACAAATTCAATAAAGACTTTAAAAATAGTCCACATTGAAAAAAATGCAGCTTGTGATCTCAGATTGAATACTGGACTGAAAAAATAGCTTGCTATGAAGGATAGTTTGGAAACAACTGGCGATTTGAATATAAACTGTGTTGTTAGATGTCAGTATGGGATCACTGTTAAATGTCCTGCTGTTGATAACCATACAGTGACTGTGTAAGAGAATGTCCTTAGATTCTAAGCAAAGAGGTATAAAATCTGAAATTTACTCTCAAACTGTTCGAGGAAGGGGGAGAGCAAATAATAAAGCAAACTGGTGAATCTGGGTGAAGGGTATACAAGATATCTTTGTCCTATTCTTGCGACTTTTCTGTGAGTTTTAAATGATTTCAAAACAGAGAAGAAAGTCTGCAAATTAAAAGTCATGGTTTTAAGGCTCCACGTTTCTAAGAGGATAAGTCTGTGCACGCATGTGCTCAGACCTCTGGGTGTCGGAAAAGTGAACTTGCTGCTTCAGACTGCTTTGGGGTGTGACCTGGGTTTTAGGGTGTGTTTAAGGTCTGGGGATGTGGTCAAGGCCCTGGGGGCGTGGCCAATGTTGCAGGCGTGGCCAGAAAGAGGGGCCGGCCAAATCCCTGGGTGTGGACAGATTCTCAGAGCTGTGGCCAGAGTCTACCTAAGTAGGGCCTGAGAAACTCAGTTCCCAAGGGAGGAGGTAAATCTGTGCATAGAGCGCCCTCTTGTGGCTACCCTGGAGTGTGGCCTCCACTTTTAAAAACTGATCAGTCGCTCAGTCGTGTCAGACTCCTTGCGACCCCATGGACTGCAGCACGCCAGGCCTCCCTGTCCATCACCATCTCCCAGAGCTTACTCAGACTCGTGTCCATCGAGTCGGTGATGCCATCCAACCATCTCGTCCTCTGTCGTCCCCTTCTCCTCCTGCCTTCAATCTTTCCCAGCATGTGGGTCTTTTCAAATAAGTCAATTTTTTGGCCATTAGATGGCCAAAGTATTGGAGCATCAGCTTCAGCAATAGCCCTTCCAATGAATATTCAGGACTGATTTCCTTTAGGATGAACTGGTTGGATCTCCCTGCATTAGAAGGGAGTCTCAAAGAGTCTTCTCAAAACCACATGTCAAAAGCATCAATTCTTCGGTGCTCAGCTTTCTATGTGGTCCAACTCTCACATCCATGCATGACCACGAGAAAAACCATAGCTTTGACTGCTGCTGCTGCTAAGTCACTTCAGTCGTGTCCGACTCTGTGTGACCCCATAGAAGGCACCCCACCAGGCTCCCCCATCCCTGGGATTCTCCAGGCAAGAACACTGGGGTGGGTTGCCATTTCCTTCTCTTCTAGCTTTGACTAGACGGACCTTTATTGGCAAAGTAATGTCTCTGCTTTTGAATATGCTGTCTAGGTTGGTCATAACTTTTCTTCCAAAGAGCAAGTGTCTTTTAGTTTCATGGATCCACTCACCATCTGCAGTGATTTTGGAGCCTAAGAAAATAAAGTCAGCCACTGTTTCCACTGTTTCCCCACCTATTTGCCATGAAGTGGTGGGACCAGATGTCATGATCTTAGTTTCTGAATGTTGAGTTTTAAGCCAACTTTTCCACTCTCTTCTTTAACTTTCATCAAGAGGCTCTTTAGTTCCTCTTCACTTTCTGCTATAAGGGTGGTGTCATCTGCATATCTGAGGTATTGATATTTCTCCCAGCAATCTTGATTCCAGCTTGTGCTTCATCCATCCCAGCGTTTCTCATGATGTACTCTGCATATAAGTTAAATAAGCAGGGTGACAATATACAGCCTTGACGTACTCCTTTTCCTATTTGGAACCAGTCTGTTGTTCCATGTCCAGTTCTAACTGTTGTTTCCTGACCTGCATATAGATTTCTCAAGAGACGAGTCAGGTGGTCTGGTATTCCCATCTCTTTAAGAATTTTCCAGAGTTTATTGTGGTCCACCCGATCAAAAGCTTTGGCATAGTCAATAAAGCAGAAGTAGATGTTTTTCTGGAACTCTGTTGCTTTTTCCATGATCCCAGATGTTGTCAATTTGATCTCTGGTTCCTCTGCCTTTTCTAAATCCAGCTTGGACATCTGGAAGTTCACAGTTCACGAACTGTTGAAGCCTGGCTTGGAGAATTTTGAGCATTACTTTGCTAGCGTGTGAGATGAGTGCAATTGTGCAGAAGTTTGAGCATTCTTTGGCATTGCTTTTCTTTGGAATTGGAATGAAAACTGACCTTTTCCAGTCCTGTGACCACTGCTGAGTTTTCCAAATTTGCTGGCATATTGAGTGCAGCACTTTCACAGCATCACCTTTTAGGATTTGAAGTAGTTCAACTGGAATTCTATCACCTGCACTAGCTTTGTTCATAGTGATGCTTCCTAAGGCCCATTTGACTTTGCATTCCAGAATGTCTGGTTGGTGATCACACCATTGTGATTATCTGGGTCGTGAAGATCTTTTTGTATAATTCTTCTGTGTATTCTTGCCACCTCTTCTTAATATCTTCTGCTTCTGTTAGGTCCATACCATTCCTGTCATTTATTGTGCCCATCTTTGCATGAAATCACTCCCTAGTTCCCTCCAACTCTCTTCCTTTAGCCCCAGGCAATCCCTAATATACTTTCTGTCTCTGTAGATTTGCCTATTCTGGACATTTTATATAAATCAAATCATATAACATGTGGTCTTTTATGACTGGCTTCTTTTACTTTAGCGTAATGTTTCTGAGGTTCATCCATTCCTTTTAAAGGTCAAACGATATTCCATTGTATAGGAGTGTTGCATTCAATTTACCCATTTATCCATTCTCATCTGAGAGACATTTAAGTTGTTCCCACAAATCTTTGTGTGGATATATGTTTTAAAATTGTATCTCTTTATTTTAGGCTATGCCAGGTCTTCATTGCTACACAGGCTTTTATCTAATTGTGGCAAGTGGTGGGGGTGGGTACTCTAGTTGCCGTGGACAGGCTTCTCACTGCAGTGACTTATCACGTTGTGGAACAGGGGCTCTAAGCTGTGCAGGCTTCGGGCGTTGCAGCCTGAGAGCTCAGTAGTTGTGGCTCTCGGCTCTGCAACACAGGCTCAATACTTGTGGCACATGGGCTTTCTTGCTCCAGGGCATGTGGGATCTTCCCGGATCAAGGATCATACCTGTGTCCCCCACACTGGCAGGCAGATTCTTTACCACTGAGCCACGAGGGAAGCTCCTGGATGTATGTTTTTAATTCTCTGCGATAGGTCAAGATAGGCATGGGACTCCTGGACCATGTGATGACACTGTGACGTTTTGAAGAGCTACCAAACTATTTTCTGCAGCACCTGCCACATTTTACCTCCTCACTAGCAGTGCCTGAGGCTTCCAGCTTCTTCACAGCCTCTCCAATACTTGCTATTGTCTGTCTTTGGAGGAGGGAGCGCTGCACAGCTTGTGGAATCTTAGTCCCCAGACCAAGGATGGCACCTACGCCCCCTGCCTTGGAAGCACAGAGTCTTAATCACTGGACCGCCAGGGAAATCCTAATGTCTATATTTTTTATTACAGCCTTCCTGGCAGGTGTGAAGTCGGATCTCCTTGTGGTTTCGATTTTCGTTTCCCTAATGATCATGTCTTTTTCAGTATCTTTTCTTATCATCACTTGGTTTGTATCCACTTTGCAGCTACATGAACTCTTAACCAGTTTGCCATATGTGATTCAGATATGTTTAAAGCATTAACAATATCCTCAGAGTCCATCTTTTCCCTTTGCTGTGTCTTACATCTAATGCTCAATGTTACCCTCATGGTTTCATACTATAATCACAAACAATGCATTCCCCAGGTAATATAGTGTACTGGTTTTGCAATTTTTCTTACTTGGTATAAAAAAGGAGGGAATGGCCACCCACTACAGTATTCTTGCCTACAAAACTCCACGGACAGAGGAGCCTGGAGGGCTAGTCCATGTGGTCACAAAAAGAGTGGAACATGACTGAGCACACACACGTAAATAACATTGTGTTATACTAACTCCTCTGCACTTGCTGTTTGTTTTGTTTTTTTTCCCTAAAGTCATTGTATTAGTTTCCTGTTGCTGCTGTAACAAAGAACCACGAACTGAGTGGATTAACACATTTCTCTCACAGTCCTGGAGACCAGAAGCCCCAGATCAACGTTCTGGCAGGGCTGTGCTCTCTCTGAAGGCTCTAGGGGAGTGTCCTTCCGTGCCTTTTCCTAGCTTCTGGCTTCTGCCAGCAATCCTTGGCTTATATATTCATCACTCCAGTCTCTGCCTCCATTGTCACGTGGCTTTCTCCTGTGACAGTTGGGATACCTGTTTTTGTGACCCAGTTTCCAGTCATACTGAATATAGAGTGTGTATACTCAGTCACTCCATCATTCTCGATTCTTTGTGACTCCGTGGACTGTAACCCACCAGGCTCCTCTGTCTATGGGATTTTCCAGGCAAGAATACTGGAGTGAGTTGCCATTTCCTCCTCCAGAGGATCTTCCCGACCCAGGGATGGAACTCGCATCTCTTGCATCTCCTGCATTGCAGGCAGATTCTTTACCACTCACTGGGCCACCTGGGAAGACTGGATGTATGGCATACCTCATCTAAACTTGGTTAAAGCCTACAAAACCTCATTTTCTAGATAAGGTCCTTTCATAGGTCCCAGTGGACAGAAATGGGGGAGGGGGACTATTCAACCCAGTAACCCTCATCGTTACGTTTTTACGATCCACACTATTGGGATGTGTGTCCATTTCATTCATTTGGACTGCTGTATGAAAGTCCTTTGTGGAAGGATACCACAACGTATTCATTCCTTCTCCTGATAATGAAACTTGCCTGGTCTTTAGTTTTCTCCATTTCCAACGAGGCTGCAATTAATATCCCTGAACCTGTCTCCTGGACTTTTTAGGGCAGTATTTTTCAACCTGCCCAACAAGATCCATTAGTGGGTTGTGAAATCAATTTAGTGGGTTGCAAACACAATTTTCCCTTTAATGAAATGAAATGAACTAGAAGATACGAGAGCGCATGCCCATAGATGGGGTAAGGCTTGCCCCGTGGAACTGTTTCAGGTATATAATGTCTCAAAGTGAGCAAAAGTGTTTACAAGCCACGGCTCTGAAAGACAAAGCTGGCAGTGGACTTGCCCTGCCAAGGCTTTGTTGGATCCTGTCAAATTACTCTCAAACCTAATTTGTCCATTTACACTTCCATCAACTCCTGGTCAACACTTGGCATGGTCAAAATTTTGAATTTTGACCTGGAGGTGGAAACTGAGGCTCAGAGAGAGCAGGAACTCAAGGACCTGGGAGGTGGACCCTTCCATCCTGACTACAAAGACCCAGTCTTCATTTAGTTTGAGATGAAAATTCAAAGATTCCTCAAATTAAGGATTCTCAGGTTCTAAGAGATAAGGGGTGGGGGCTGAGGAGGGAAGTAGGGTGCGGTGGGGGCCTTACATCTCATCCTAAACCTTCTCCCTCTCCTTCTACCTCAGTTTTTGAGGATTCAGTGAGAAAATGTAAAGCCTGACACAGAGGGCTCGACAGAGTGTTTAATAAAGGCCTTGTTGGTGTTCAGTCAGTCAGTGGTGTCTGACTCTTTCAAATCCTGAAAGATGATGCTGTGAAAGTGCTGCACTCAATATGCCAGCAAATTTGGACAACTCAGCAGTGGCCACAGGACTGGAAAAGGTCAGTTTTCATTCCAATCCCAAAGAAAGGCAATGCTGAAGAATGCTCAAACTACCACACAATTGCACTCATCTCACACGCTAGCAAAGTAATGCTCAAAATTCTCCAAGCCAGGCTTCAACAGTTCGTGAACTGTGAACTTCCTGATGTTCAAGCTGGTTTTAGAAAAGGCAGAGGAACCAGAGATCAAATTGCCAACATCTGCTGGATCATGGAAAAGGCAACAGAGTTCCAGAAAAACATCTATTTCTGCTTTATTGACTATGCCAAAGCCTTTGACTGTGTGGATCACAATAAACTGTGGAAAATTCTGAAAGAGATGGGAATACCAGACCACCTGATCTGCCTCTTGAGAATCTGTATGCAGGTCAGGAAACAACAGTTAGAACTGGACATGGAACAACAGATTGGTTCCAAATAGGAAAAGGAGTACGTCAAGGCTGTATATTGTCACCGTGTTTATTTAACTTATATGCAGAGTACATCATGAGAAACGCTGGACTGGAAGAAACAGAAACTGGAATCAAGATTGCCGGGAGAAATATCAATAACCTCAGATATGCACATGACACCACCCTTATAGCAGAAAGTGAAGAGGAACTAAAAAGCCTCTTGATGAAAGTGGAAGAGGAGAGTGAAAAAGTTGGCTTAAAACTCAACATTCAGAAAACGAAAATCATGGCATCCGGTCCCATCACTTCATGGGAAATAGATGGGGAAACAGTGGAAACAGTGTCAGACTTTATTTTTCTGGACTGCAAAATCACTGCAGATGGTGACTGCAGCCATGAAATTAAAAGACGCTTACTCCTTGGAAGGAAAGTTATGACCAACCTAGATAGCATATTCAAAAGCAGAGACATTACTTTGCCAACAAAGGTTCGTCTAGTCAAGGCTATGGTTTTTCCAGTGGTCATGTATGGATGTGAGAGTTGGACTGTGAAGAAGGCTGAGCGCCGAAGAATTGATGCTTTTGAACTGTGGTGTTGGAGAAGACTTTTGAGAGTCCCTTGGACTGCAAGGAGATCCAACCAGTCCATTCTGAAGATCAGCCCTGGGATTTCTTTGGAAGGAATGATGCTAAAGCTGAAACTCCAGTACTTGGCCACCTCATGTGAAGAGTTGACTCATTGGAAAAGACTCTGATGCTGGGAGGGATTGGGGGCAGGAGGAAAAGGGGACAACAGAGGATGAGATGGCTGGATGGCATCACTGACTCGATAGATGTGAGTCTGAGTGAACTCCGGGAGTTGGTGATGGACAGGGAGGCCTGGTGTGCTGCGATTCATGGGGTTGCAAAGGGTCGGACACGACTGAGCGACTGAACTAAACTGTCATTGTGCAGTCACTCAATGGTTTCTGACTCTTTACAATCCTACAGACTGCAGCACGCCAGGCTTCCCTGTCCTTTACTATCTCCCAGAGTTTGCTCAAACTCATGTTCATTGAGTCGGTGATGCCATTTAACCATCTCGTCCTCTGTCGTCCCCTTCTCCTCCTGCCTTCAATCCTTCCCAGCATCAGGGTCCTTTCTAATGCGTCAGCTCTTCGCATCAGGTGGCCAAAGTATTGGAGCTTCAGCTTCAGCATCAGTCCTTCCAATGAATTTTCAGGGTTGATTTCCTTTAGGATTGACTGGTTTGATCTATTATTATTATTACTATTATTCTCTGATTAGAAATTCTCTGTGCTGTGTGCTTAGTCGCTTCAGTCCTGTCCCACTCTATGCGACCGCATGGACTGTAGCCCTCCAGGCTCCTGGGTCCACGGGGATTCTCCAGGCAAGAATACTGGAACAGGTTTCCATGCCCTCCTCCAGGGGCTCTTCCCAACTCAGGGATCGAACCCAGGTCTCCCACACTGCAGGCAGATTCTTTACCATCTGAGCCACCAGGGAAGAAATTTTCTAGGTATGGGCATATTTGTAATCACAAATAGGCCAGTTTCCTGGCCGGGGCGTGACCAGGAAGCCAGGGGGCGTGGCCTGGATCCCTTGAGTGACGGAGGGACTGTCCGACCCACCAAGGCCCAGCGTGGCCGCCCCGCACGCAGCCCTGGCTAAGTAGCGGCTTCTCTCCAGCCCTGCTCTGGGCAGCTGCTGCAGCCATGAGCCCTATCTTCCGCCTCACCCCCTGGGGACCCAGAAGCCCCCACCACCTCCTTTGGAAATCTGAGTGTCTCAATTCCAGCCTGATTTCTCTCAGGGCCCTGCTTATGGGGACCCAGGAATTTTCTCACCGGATTCCTGCTCCCTCAGACACTCCTGGTCTGGTCTTAGGGGACCCACGGGTCTGGGCACGCTGTGTTTCTTCTCTGGGACAGAAGGGTTGCACTATTTCCCTTACGTTTCCTCCTAGAAGGTTCAGCTCTAACCTTTAATCCCATGCCACGAGCAATGACCAAAATTTGACCCATGACCCAGGAAAGCTACCTCCCAACACCACTCCCCTTCACGGTCTGGGTAGCTAAACTCCCAGCCCCACCCTCGCCCCCAACAAAAGTCCTAGATTTCCCCCAGCCCCTCCTCCATTGCTAACTTGGGACCCAGCCCTCCACCCCTCGGCAGAAAGGGCCCAGGCATCGGACCTGCGATTCCCACCCACCCAGGAAGTCCTGTCGCCACCCACCAAAGCCACCCCATCCGGCTGTCCTTTGGGGATCGGACGTGAGAAACCCCATCTCTAAGGAACATAGGTGCCCCAGCCCCCGCCCCCTTGGGGCACACGAGTACCGGCAGTCACCTCCCCCGGTTCTCCAGGGCCTGCCCTCACCTCTTCCGCCCCGTCCCGCCCCTACCTGGGGCTGGGCGGTGCCAGGCCTTTCTCCGCGGGCCCCCGTCCCTCCTCCGGCATCAGAGGGACTCATGGCTGCGGCGGCCCTGCGGGGACGACAGTGGGGAGAATCCCACGCGTTTGGCCGCGCGGTGAGGCTGCTGCAGCGCCTGGAAGAACAATGCGGGGACCCCGGCTCTCCTCGAGTCCCCCCTCTCTTCGGGACCTGCTGCCCCGCACGGCGCAGCTGCTGCGCCAGGTGGCGCAAGCCCGGCGGGAGGCCGGCGGAGGCGTCCCCGAGGGTCCCGGGGGGCCGTGGGACTTTCTGGTGGTCTATCTGGCTAACCTGGAGGCCAAGAGCAGGCAGGTGGCGGCACTGCTGCCACCCCACGGCCGAAAGATTGCCAACGACGAGCTCTTCCGGGAGGGCTCCAGACTCAGGTGAGCCCTTGCGCCGGGACAAAGGTTGAGATCGTCAGTGGGGCTGCCTCAGGAGTCCCGATCGCAAGCCCCTCTCCGTGAATGAACCTGGGAAACTAAGCCTCCCAGGTTGTTTTTTCCTTTTTTGGGCATGGATACCCTGAGCTCACCATGTCCCCTTCTTTCTTGGCTTAGAAGCGGGCTGTTCGCCCCGAGGATTTAGACACACATTACGGAACGTGGGGACCCCAGGAAGCTTCCGGCATGGGAAGCACAGGAGAAAAAGCTCTGAAGCCCCCATCACCAACCCTGCCCGGACACTCTTCAGAGCCTGTCTTTAGTTCCTTAGCCTGTCTTTAATTCCTTGGGTGGCTAGCTCAGGACCTAGGACTTTTTTTCTTTTTCCTTTTTGTCTGCAGGCTGCCTGCTCTGAATTTCCAAGAAAGGGCTGTTGAGTGACAGGGGCAGAGTTTTGAGGTCTAGAGCCAGAACAAGGCTTGGAACAGTAGCTCTCAACCCCAACAGGCCCCCAAGCCCTTTCTTTAGAGCAAATATTTCCTGGTGTCTCTTTAAATCTATCCTGAAATGACATACATCGGGTGAATAACCTACCTACTCATAATTCTTAAAAAAATAAATCACTATAATGCCCAAATTGTAGTATAAGGGAATGATCAAAGGAATGTTCTTTATAATAAAATTATTTATATTTGGAATGAAAATGCCAAGGCACTGTTACAGTTACCCTGGAAGGCAGAATTGTATACTTGTACCTGGGAGAAATAATCATCCATTGCTGAACGAAAGAGACTTCCCTTGACACATAGGATAGTGAATCTCTGTAAAATTCAAAATTGATTTTAATATACAAAAAATGCTTATGTAGGGTTAGGACTCTGCTTTCACTGCAGAGCCAGGATTTGATCTCCGGTCAGGGACCTAAGATTCCACAAGCCAAGAAAAGAAAAGCTTATGTAAAATGGAACTGGACTCTAAGCTCAGACCACTGTAACTGGATTTTCCATCTTCACAAATGTGTGATGGGACATTGGAAAGTTGAGTAGGGGGTGGGTAAAATCTTACTGGAGGGGATAGTCCCCCACAATCTAGCCTCAAGCAAATTTCTAGAAGCTCCTTAGAAGGATAGTATAACTCCACTGAGCACCACTGTTGTAGATTCAGTAGGTTCTAGAAACTAGGGAGCTTAGGGACTCAGTGAGTGGCTCAGTGGATTTTCTAGAGTCATGAGGTCCTAGCAATTCTTTGATGGAGATTCTAGACCAGGACTTTCTACAAAAATCTAATGCAAGCAACACATGTAGTTTTTCATTTTCCAGTAGACATATTACAAAAAGTTTTTTTAAGCAGGTGAAATGAATTGCAGAAACTTTTAAAAATTCATTATATCCAAAATATTAGGAGCTCAACTTATAATCAATAAATATAAAGTGATGCTTAATGCAATAATTCACATTCTTTTTTTTTTTCCTTTTGCACTGTGAAAGTCACTCAGTTGTGTCCAACTCTTTGAGACCTCGTGGACTATATGGTTCATGGAATTCTCCAGGCCAGAATACTGGAGTGGGAGCCTTTCCCTTCTCCAGGGGATCTCCCCAACCCAGGGATCAAACCCAGGTCTCCCGCATTGCAGGCAGATTCTTTACCAGCTAAGCTACCAAGGAAAGGATACCCACTCCACTATTCTGGCCTAGAGAATTCCATGGACTGTATAGTATTATCCATGGGGTGGAAAAGAGTTGGACATGATTGAGCAACTTTCACTTTCACTTTTGCACTAAGTTTCTGAAACCTAGTGTGTATTTCACATTGAGAACATATTTCAAGTTGGACCAGTCACATGTGAATAGTGACTGCGTTACAGACTGTGGGAAGGGAGGGCGCTTAGAAACTATCAAGGGTTTCCCTATAAAAAACATCAAGAATCCAACAGACCTGGAGGCTATTAATATAAAATAAGAAGAACAGTAACTAATTAACATGCCCTGAATGCTGACTGTATACTGGGTTGTGCCTGGCATCTTATGCGATCATAAGATGGGTAAGAATCCTCATCACGCACCACCCCCCACTCCACCATGAGGCAGCAGCTATACTTATCCTGTATTTATACCCATTTCACAGATGAGGAAACTGAGGCTTGAAGAGGAAAAAAGGAACTTGCCAAAAATCACAGAGCTAAGTGTCAGAGCTATCCTCTGCTGCTCCCCACACCCTGAGTGGTTCCTCAGGGAGGCAGTGAGCAGGAGGAAGCCCAGGGGTCCACCACCCAGGGCTGCTTAAACCAACAGGAAGTCTCCGAGCTCAGACTGCCCTAAATGCTCCCCCCAACCAGTGCTCCCCACATCTGACTAGGCAAGGCTTCGGACAGAGACTTGGATTCGTTTGCTGGGGGATGCCTCAGATATGAGGCGGTACCTCCCTTTCCTTCACAGATGGGGAAAGAGAGGTCCCCAGAGGGGACGCTTCAGGACTGTAACAGGTGGTCTCAGAACCGACTTTCATCGCGCACTGACATCTAAGAGGCTGGGGGTGTTCCCCACACAGCGTGGAAGGGTCAGTGGGGCTCCCAAGGTCAAGTCCAAGTCCTCAGAGCCCATCCCCGCAGGCGGCAGCTGGCCAAGCTGGCCCTCATCTTCAGCTACATGCACGCGGAGCTGGACGCGCTCTTCCCCGGCGGCAGGTACTGCGGCCACACCTACCAGCTCACCAAGGTCTCCGCCCACACTTTCTGGAGGGAGCGCTGCGGAGCCCGGTGAGTGAGCGCCCACCGCAGGGCCCGCAGCGGCTAGAGCCCCATCCTGCCCCTGACCAGGCTCCCAGGAGTCAGGCCCCAGCCCCTCCTCCCCCAGACCCAGGAGTCAGACCCCAGCCCCTCCTCCCCCAGACCCAGGAGTCAGGCCCCAGCCCCTGGTCCCTTAGACCAAGGAGTCAGACCCCAGCCCCTCGTCCCTCAGATCCAGGAGTCAGACCCCAGCCCTTCGTGCCTCAGACCCCAGCCCCTCCTCCCTCAGACCCAAGAGTCAGACCCCAGCCCCTCCTCCCCCAGACCCAGGAGTCAGGCCCCAGCCCCTGGTCCCTTAGACCAAGGAGTCAGACCCCAGCCCCTCGTCCCTCAGATCCAGGAGTCAGACCCCAGCCCTTTGTGCCTCAGACCCCAGCCCCTCCTGCCTCAGACCCAGGAGTCAGACCCCAGCCCCTCCTCCCCCAGACTCAGGATCCAGGCCCCCAGCCCCTAGTCCCTCAGACCCAGGAGTGCAGCCGCGCTCCTTCCCAGGAGCTATGGCTCCCAGAGGCTTCATCTGCACCCCCCACCCCCACCTAGATGTGTGCTGCCCTGGGCTGAGTTTGAGGCCATCTTATGCATCTGCCACCCTGTGGAGCCAGGCTCCACAGCCCTGGCCTTGCGCTCCACCATGGACCTCACCTGCAGCGGCCACGTGTCCATCTTTGAGTTTGACATCTTCACCAGGCTCTTCCAGGTCAGGGAAGGCCAGGGTCTGAAGCCCAGACTCTTGGGTCCTGGGGGAGGAGAGGTTGGGAGCCCAGACTCCTGAGTCTGTGGGAGGAGGGGCTGGGGGCCTGGACTCCTGAGTCCTGGAGGTGGAAGTCTTCTGTGTCAAAGATATTCCGAGGCCCATGGTGAGTGTGAGTGAGATGTCTGTGTTCTTGGACCCCGGGAGACACTAGGAGCATGGGCCACTTCCTCAGCCCCTCCCTGACCTCAGCGCTGCCCTGCCCTAGCCATGGCCAACACTCCTCAAGAACTGGCAGTTCCTGGCAGTCAACCACCCGGGTTACATGGCCTTCCTCACATACGACGAGGTCCAAGCCCGTCTGCAGACTTTCAGAGACAAGCCAGGCAGGTAAAAGGGCTGGGCCTTGTGAGGAGGAGGTTGCGGAGGTTGCAGGGTCTGGATCCTGGGCTGGGGTGTCTGGGTGACTGAGACATCCTTCAGAAAGTAAGGACTGAAAGGCCGTGGTACATGGGACCCCAGAGAGTCGAGAACTCAGAGAAAGAATGCTGAGTGCCCCTGCCACCTAGGTTGTCCTGGGACCACCTAAACCTGCCCACAGTCCAGCAGCTAAATACCCCTGGTCCAGCAAGGGGATCCGAAGATCCTGCCCTGGTATACAATCTGTTTCTCATAGGTTAGAACCCACACATCTGTTAAATATTTGGAATGTGACCTCCCACCTGCTGGGAAACCAGACACTTGGGTCCTTAAAAGTATTTCAAGCCAGGAGTTTTGAGCCATTGGGTCCCACTAGAGGGCTAAAAATTGAGGGACTGAGCTACCTGGGACACCAAGAGGTTAAAGGAATAAGATGTCAGATTCCTGAGTCTTTGCAGGACAGAGGTGCAGGACCCCCAAGATGGTATGTTAGCACTTTTCCAGTTACACTTGAGACTGGTGTAAAGGGAAAGAAAAAGGAATGAATCAAGGGCCATAATTGAGAAGACCAGGTGTGGATTTCAGGAACAGCTGGATCCAGGTGCTCAAGCATTGTCAGAAATCAGTTCCTGTCCTTCCCCAGCTTTCCTCTGTGCTAGCCTCGTTCTCAGACATAGTCTTTCCTTGTGGTGGCAAATGCTTTCCAGAAGCCACAGCTGCACACCCTACCAGCTTAGCATCCCCTATAGAAATGGGATGCCTTGCTCCTATTACTTGCAGCATAAGTCCCAGCGTCGTCTAAACCCAGTGACGGTGGAGGAGGAGCTTAACAGGTAAACACCACAGACATTCCCTAAGGTGGGGACAGGGACCTAGTAGTGCCTCTTTTGCCTAAAAGGTAGGAAGTTTATGAAGGAGCAAGAATCTAGACACCTGGATCCCCAGCAGGGTGAGGGGCCAGGAGGTTCCAGAGGGTCAGCGGTGGCCACTCCCTCCCCCATCCCTTCCTACCTCTTCCTCCAGCTACATCTTCCGGCCCAGCTGCACTCGCCTGGGGAAGTGGGCCATCGGATACGTGAGCTCAGACGGCAGCATCTTGCAGACCATCCCTCTCAACAAACCCTTGTTCCAGGTGCTCCTGGAAGGACAGAAGGAAGGCTTGTGAGTCACCATCCTAGGAGGGATGACCACGTCTGAGAGCACAGGGTTCACAGAACGCATGCCTTTGGCAACATAAAATTGCAATACTGCAGTGTTCCAGCAGGTGGCAGGCAGAGGTGCAGAAAGGCACGCCTTGTCAGATCCCACACAGCTGCCATATTAAGCTAGCCGCAGGTCTAGGAGGAGTGTGTGGTAGCTAGGCACAACCCCAGGGGTCCCCTTCCTTGGACTTGCACTCAAGGCTTTTGCTTCTAGATATCCATGTCCTGTTCTAGAATCTAGACTGTGAGAGCAGAAGAACTGAGCAAAAAGCTAGACTGGGGTTTTCGGTCTGTAATCTTGGCTGCCCCAGGGCCCCTCTTCCAGAATCTGACTTGTGTGGGACAGGAGGGGTGAAAAAGGCAGACAGCGTTCCTGAGTCTCACCTTGAAGGTTTAACCAGAGCCTCCTTCGCTCCTTATCATATCTATATGATATGCTGAGATAGATAATGGATTGATCTGTGATAGATGGATACATAGAAGAATAGATGAACAGATAGATAGGCAGCTAGATAGGTAGGTACATAGATGGATGGATGACATTGGATAGATAGAATGGATGGATGCATGGATAGATATAGGGAGACAGATAAAATGGAGGATAGGTAGATTAGATAGGTATCTAGATAAGTAGATGGATGGATGGATAGGTAGGTAGATATGCAGTTGTGTGTGTGCTAAGTCAATTCAGTCGTGTCCGACTCTTTGCCTCATGGACTGTAGCCCACCAGGCTCCTCTGTCCATGGAATTCTCCAGGCAAGAATACTGGAGTGGGTTGCCATGCCCTCCTCCCTGAATCTTCCTGACCCACGGATCGAACCCACGTCTCCTGTATCTTCTGCATGGCAGGTGGATTCTTTACCACTGAGCCACCAGGGAAGCCCGTATTTCTATTTAAAGACACCTAGTTAATGTCTGTCGTTGATACATTCGCTTTGAACTTGTGGCCAGCTGCACATAACTCCTGCCTGAACGAAGCTCATCTCCCACACGTATTTTCTCCACATCTTAGCCTTCCTGTGCTTCGGCCACTAGGCAGCACCTCAGCAGTCTGCCTGGGGGCGTTGAAACCAGCGCGGTCACCAGGACAGAGCACTGAAATGGGATGCTGCACAGACTGCGAGAATAACACGTTTATAATATGAGAGCTCAGAGGAAAAGGCCAAATGCTGCCCGGTCCATTTTCAGCTGGGAGCAGGCCTGGCTGTGAATGTCCATGAAAGTGCCACAGGGAGTATGGATGTTGAGTTTCCAAGTGCAGTTTAGCAAGTAGGCAAGTCTGCACATACAATATCTGCAAGTAATGAAAATCTACTGGGCATGTGTGTGTGTGTATTTATGTAAGCGTGCATGCTCAGTTGTTCAGTCATGTCTGACTCTTTACAACCCCATGGACTGCAGCACGCCAGGCTTCCCTGGCATGCTATACACCTTATGCTATATACTATATATATATACTATATACTCTAAGGTAATGAGTTCCAGGTCAGATTTCAGTGGAGGATTCCAGAGTTAAATGTGAACACCTTCCATCTGGTTTAACCCCTCTGATCTATGTACATGAGTGCGTGCATGCACACACACAATTCTAGAAATGGACAAGTCAAGAGAGAAGCGGGGAGGGGACACTAAGCTCTCTCTACCTCACAGTGAGACAGTTTCTGGGTCTTTAGACATTGATCCTAGCAGTTCCCCTCTCACTGGGTGTTTATGTGTGGGGACTGAGTCCTGTGTGTTCTCTAAGCACTGTCTTACTTGATCTTCATCACCCATCTTTAGCCTAGGCATGATTACATCCATTTTTCAGAAGAGAAAACTGAGGCCAGTGAGGTAGAGTTGCCCAGTACTGGTCACTTATGACTTGGATGGGAGACTCAGGGTGTGCAGAGCCTGGGGTGTCCTGGAGCCAGTCACTCGGACCTGGCCCACAGCACGACTGCATGGCCTCAGGCATCGCCTTTCTTATTCAGAGACCCGGTCACCCTCTGTGAAGTAAGAATAGTGTAGACAGACCAGGAGGTCCTTCCAGCCCTGTGGGCCTAAGACTGTAGGATCTGGTCACTCCTGCAATCTGTGACAAAGATGCTCTTATGGGGACTTCCCTGGTGGTCCAGTGGATAAAACTCTGCACTCCAAATGCAGGGGGTCCAGGTTTGATCCCTGGTTGGAGAACTAGATTCTACACGCTGCAACTAAGACGTGTCCCAGCCAAATAACTTTTAAAAAGAAAGGTGAGGGGTGAGCTGTGAAGGAAGCTGGTTTTGCAGTTTTAGGGGAAAAAAAGATGCTTTTACGCTGGGGCCTGAAGACTCTAGGATGAGTGAAGTTCTGGGAGGGCTGGACCTGAGGTTTAATGCTTCCTGGTTCTCATTCATCTGGAGTTTCCAGAGCTGGAGACCTTCTTTGGGGGTCTGAGGGGACACAGTTTGCCCAAGTCCTTATTTGAGGAGGAGGGAGGGAACTTTCCCCAGGCCGGCCATGTATTTGGGACAGCCGCTCCAGGGTAGGGTGGGGGCGGATGCCCCCCTCCCTGTACCCACCTCCTCCCTTCCCCCAGCTACCTCTACCCAGATGGGAGGAACCACAACCCGGACCTGACCGAACTCTGCCACATGGAACCGCATCAGCACATCCACGTGTCGGAGGTGAGGCCCAGGCCCCCACCCCGGCTCACCTGCCCCCCACCCACACTGCACCACGGCTCAGGGATCCTCTCCCATGAGTCAGGCCCCAGACTCCCAGAAGCCTTCAGGTTCTGTGCTGGCTTGGTGGCCATGTGACCTGGGGTAAATTGCTTGACCTCTCCGTTCCTTCTCTGGAAAACACTGCCCCTCCTGCCTCTTACCCCGGGGGTTTCCTGGTAATGAAGCCAGGAAATGATACTGCTGAGATCATCAGGGCAGCTAATGCATTTTGTGCATTCACCAGTGGCAGCTTTTAGTCTTCCAACCATCCCAAGGGGATGACATGACAAACAAAATTTTGAGTATGAGTGTATCCCATGCAGAGACTTCCCTGGCAGTGCAGTGGTTAAGACTCTGCACTTCCAGTGCAGGGGGACACAGGTTGGATCCTTGGTCAGGGAACTAGGATCCCACATGCCATGCAGTGCAGTCAAAATTTTTTTTAATTAAAAAAAAATTTAAGGTGTATCCATGCAATATTTGGGACACACTTAGATCTCAAAATGTGTTCACTGTTCATCCGAAAATCAAATTTAACAGGGTATCCTGTATGTTTATTGGCTGAGTCTGGCAACCCTGAGTGTAGACCAGCCCCAGAGAACAAGTGTGATAACAAAAGCACATGTAGGAGGCAGCTAGACACACAGCCTGGAACCTGGGAGAGGGTTCAAGGCTGATGCTGAGGTTTGGGACTCACTCCCAGTGGCCCGACTTGCCTGCTTGCGGCTGACAGCACCCCTGCTTCCGGTGGTCCCCTTCTCACCTGGCAGGAGCAGCTGCAGCTGTACTGGGCCATGGACTCCACGTTTGAGCTCTGCAAGATCTGTGCCGAGAGCAACAAGGACGTGAAGATAGAGCCCTGCGGGCACCTGCTCTGTAGCCGCTGCCTGGCTGCCTGGCTGGTGGGTCTGACCCCGCCCTGCTTTCCCCCCTCCACCCCGTCCCCCACCCCTTTCCTCCAATAGAGCATCTCTCCTGAAGGCAGGAGGAGAAGGGGACAGCAGAGGATGAAATGGTTGGATGGCATCACCAACTTGACATGAGCTTGAGCAAGCTCCGGGAGTTGGTGGTGATGGACAGGGAAGCCTGGCGTGCTGCAATCCGTGGGGTCGCAAAGAGTCGGACACGACTGAGCAACTGAACTGAGAGCATCTCCCACATGCCTCGTTGACCACATGGGGAAACTGAGGCCCAGGGAGAGCAGAGGCTTGCTCCACCTATGCCTCTGTCTCTCTCGCACTATACCAGTCACCTCTGTTTCTCCGTCTCCAGTTACATTATTCATGGAAAACGCTGCATTGGTCCCAGTGGGAGACAGTGGTGTCTGCGGGACTGGCCACATTTAACATGCCCCGGGCATTTCGAGCCTGCAGCAGTCCCTCACTGGGTGATCTGGACCAGTGGCTTTACCTCTCTGAGCCTTATCTGCCTTCTCAGGGGAATGTGGCTGAGGCTAGTGACCTCCCAAGGGAGGATTCAGGCCTCTGGGTAAAGGGAGCCCCTGTGGGTAAAGGGTGCCTAATACATGGCTTATTCCTTGTCATGTAAGTGTTTGGCCTTAAGCTTTTGATTGGGGAGATTATCATAACAAAGACATCCCTCTTCCGGACTCAGCAACTAGCAAAACAACTAGATAAGGGGCTATCAAGCCCTGAGCCTTGAAGTTTCCCCTGAGAAAGCCCTAGGTAACTGAGCATGGAGTGTCCTGCTTCTCTCTTCCAGTCTCTGCTTCTTCCTCTTCTGCTTTAAATTTGCCAGTCAACAGTGAGCGCCCGAAATCCTAGGCACCGCACTCCACCCCCAATAAAGGCAGAGCCCCAGGTCTGCCTCCTCTGCCCTCTACCCTCCAGGACCTCTGAGTAGTAAGTTTTGTTCTTCAAAGTTCCCTGATGGTTGATGCTGAGATGCACCCGGCAGTCTTAAGAACCAAACGGCTGGTCCACCCACGACACTGGCCCCAGTGGTGGTGACGGGGGGTGTCTATGGGGGCCCCCACAATGAACACGTACAGGCCAGGCAAGTGTCTCAGGCATTCCTTTTGTTGCTCACTACACTCACTCAGTTGTGTCTGACTCTTTGTGACTCTATGGACTGCAGCACACCAGGCTTCCCTGTCTTTCACCATCTCCTGGAGTTTGCTCAAACTCATGTCCATTTGATAGAGTCGGTGATGCTATGTAATCATCTCATCCTCTGTCACCCTCTTCTCCTCTGCCCTCAATCTTTCCCAGCATCAGGGTCTTTTCCAATGAGTCAGCTCTTAGCATCAGGTAGCCAAAGTATTGGAGCTTCAGCATCAGTCCTTCCAACGAATATTCAGGGTTGATTTCCTTTAGGCTTGACTGGTCTGATTTCCTTGCAGTCCAAGGGACTCTTAGGAGTCTTCTCCAGGCATTCCTACCCCATAGCATCCCTACCCTGAATATTCATTGGAAGGACTGATACTGATGCTCCTCCTGACCTCAGGCAGCCCCTTCTTCGTATCCTACATCTCTCTCTCCATCTTTCTCTCTTCCTCCTCCCTCTCTCTGTTTCCCTCCCTCTGTCCTCCTCACATGACTCGGTGGAGGATAAAGGCCCCTGTCGTCCCAGGGGACGTGGTGGGAACAGGGAGACCCTGATCTTTTCCCTCTCCACTTTCCCCAGTGCTCAGACGGCCAGACCTGCCCCTTCTGCCGCTGTGAGATCAAGGGCCAAGAGGCTGTGAGCATCCATCAGTTCCAAGTCAGCGCCACTGTGGAGGACCCAGAGCACAGCAGTGAGGAGGAGGAGCTGGAGCAGGTCAGCAGGGCCAGGCAGGAGCTGGAACGGGAATCCCTAGGGTCTGAGGGAGGAGGGGCTGGGGGTCTGGATCCTGGGTCTGAGGGAGGAGGGGCTGGGGGCCTGCACTCCCGGGTCTGAGAGAGGAAGAATGGGGGTCTGGACCCCTGGGCCTGAGAGAGGTGGGAGCTGGTAACAGGCTTCTGGGGTCCCAAGGACACGAACTTTCGCCTCCCCAACGGTCTGGGGCTGTGACTTTCTCTAGTATAACCCTCCCGAGGGTAGGACTTTGTCTCATTCTCCATTCTACCTCCAAAGCCTACAAAGCATCTGAATGCTGGACCTCCTGGCAGGGGCACATGTAGGTGAGCAGAAAATGACAGCCCACATGCCCTCCCCACCCTCTGTCTCCCTTAGATGGCCCCTTCAGGTCCTCCCCTGCCCCCTCGGCTGGATCTGTGTCCCAAGAGCCCCAGCAGCAAAGGCCAGCTGAACGTGGTGAGTGGGGCACTGGTCTGGGGAGGGCAGGTGGCTCCCATTCACCCCTGGGGTCCCCAGTCTGGCCAGATGCCTCGGAGTGCAGGCCAGGCACCCATTCTTTGCACCCATTTACAGATGCCATCTGACATCCATACCTCTGTGGCCTCTTTTCTTCTTCTCTCCCTTACTCACCCCACCTCACTGGCTTTCTGGCTCCTCTTGCAGCGTCCCAGGCATGCCCTACCCCAGGGCCTTTGCACCAGCTGTTCCCTCTGCTTAGATCTCCTCTCCCAAGGCTCACGTTCCCATCCCCTCCTTGGGGAGGCCTTCCCTGACCACCTATTGAAAATAACACCCCCATGGGGCTACCTTGGACTGCCCTGGTGGCTCAGACAGTAAAGAATCTGCCTGCAATGAAGGAGACCTGGGTTCGATCCCTGGGTTGGGAAGATCCCCCAGAGAAGGGAATAGCTACCCACGCCAGTATTCTTGTCTGGAAAATCCCACAGACAGAGGAGCCTGGTGGGCTACAGTCCATGGGGTCGAAAAGAGCTGGACACAACGGAGGACTAACACTTTCACTTTCTGGGGCTTCCCTGGTAGTCAAATGGTAAAGACTCCTAGCTTCCACTTCAGGGTGCACGGTTCAATCTCTGGTCTGAACGTTCCGCATGCTATGGGGGTGTGGCCAAAAAAAAGAAAATAGTGCCCCTCACCCCCACCCTCCTGTCCCTCCAAGCCCCTGCCTGTCTGAATTCCCCCTGTGCTCTCACCAGGCTGGCAGAGCATATAACCCATTGTTTTCTGTCACCATCAGCAGGTTGTCATCTTCCCAAAGGTTAGGACTTTGCCTCATTCTCTGTTATGTGAACTGTGCCTGACACACAGTAGGTGCTCAAGAAACAGACATTGAGTGAGCCAGTGGAGTGAGCCTTCCCCGCCCTAGGAAGTCAAAAATGTTCCTCTCCTCGTTTTCCAGAAGGGGAAAAAAAAAAAAAAAAAAAAACTCAGAGAGGAGACTGCACCTGCCCAAACACACAGCCTGAAAGAAGAGAAAACCCTTTAAAAAAAAAAAAAAAAATCTGTTTATTTTCTTAGCAAGCCCCCACCTTGCTTTTTTTCCCCCTGCACTCTTCACCCAAGCATTTTCCAAGTCCCGGCTTCCTGGAGTGGGGGTGGAGGGTAAGAGGAGGTCTCTGTTAGATTTCAGGCTGAATACACACCAGATCCAATCGATACTGGGCAGTCTTCAAACAAACAGCTCAGGAAGTCCGGGAACATTATTCGACCACAGAAAACAGGAGAGCCAGCCGGGGAGAGGGGGGCGGGGAGTGGGGGAGGCGGGCGGTGACACCAGCCAGGGAAGCTAAAAACAGATCTCGACCTGCAGCCAAAACCAAATGGAAACAGTGAGAGGTCCTCAGCCGGCTCCCGGCGGACGATGAAAGGGACACAGGGCAACGGGCCCCGCTGGCCAGAGGGTCGCACCGTCCCCGAGGCTGTGCCGTCCGCCCTGCAGGCTCTTTCCTCCTCTGCCCAGACCCTTCCCAGTTCAAATTCCAGCCAACTCTTCTTCCTTCATTGCTTGAAACATGCTGCAGGAGGGAGCCCTGGTCTGTTATTTCCCAGCAAGGTGACGGTCATAATGAAAATAGCTCATCTGTGTGTGTAAAGCTCTCGCTATAGGCCTAGGGCTACTTTTTTTGTTTTTTTGTTTTTAATTTTTGGCCATGCCATGCAGCATGCAGGCTTTATTCCCTGACCAGGGATCAAACCCGTGCCCCTTGCAGGGAAAGTGCGAAGTCTTAACCACTGGACTGCCAGGCAAGTTCCTCGCACTCTTTTGTTTTGCTTTGTTTTTGCTGCACGAGGTCTTCATTGCCTTTTGTGGGCCTTCTCTAGTTGCGACCAGTGGGGGCTACTTGTCATCAAGGTGCCTGGGCTCCTCGGGCATCTCTAGCTGTGGCACACGGGCTTAGTGGCTCGGTGGCATGTGGAATCTTCCCGGGCCAGGGATCGAACCCTTGTCCCCTGCATTGGCAGGCCTGTTCCTATCCACTGTGCCACCAGGGAAGTCCCTCCCTGCTGCTGCTTTTAATGCCGTCATTTAGTTGTCATGACGACCTGATAAGGTAGAGGCTATAACAACCCCTATTACATAGAGGGGTATACTGAGGCTCCAAGATCTGAAGGCCACCCAGCTCAAGGGTGTGAGAGTCAGGACTGGAACCCAGGCCCCTGGCTTCAGACTCCAGAGTCCATCCTTGTTTTTCTTGTCTGTGAAATGGGCGTGATGCCAGTCCCTGCCATGTGGGTATGATGAATCCCCTGACTGGGCATGCTCCCTCACAATGCTGTTCTCCAACAGATAAATCCCCCTTCGGGGGTTGAAACAGTCATTCAAAGGGACCCAGGCACCTTGCTGCGGCCACTGGGGACCTCTCTCATCCTCAGTGCCTACACGTGGAGTATATATGGGGGCAAGCATGGCATGGGCCCCATGGGTTGTGAGGAGGTCAGCAAGATTGTCAGCTCCCTCACCTCTCAGAAGCCCCCAAGACCTCAGGACTCCAAGAATTAAAGCCACCGTCCTCTCCATCAGCCCATAAGGCCTGGGGATCAGACCCCTCCCCACTGCTCTGACCTCCCAGCACCCTCTCAACTCCTTTCCAGCATCAATGGACTCCTTACTGTTCTAACAAAACCAGCAAGCCCACCACCCACTGCAACACTTCTGCTCACATCCTTCTTGCACTCAGACTTCTGCTCAATTTCCCCCTCCTCCAAGAAGCTTTCCCCAGTCACTCTCAGGTCCGATCACCACCCTCCTCATCCCGTCCACTGTGAGGTCTTTGAAGGACACACAACTTTCTAGGATATTTCCTTGTTCGTGCACTGATGACTCATGTTAAACCTCTTCCTTAATAGACTGTTGGCTCCATGAGGACAGAGATTTTTGTCTCTCTAGTTCCTGCTGTCTTTTCAGAGCCCACAACAGTGGCTGACACGCTATAGCTACTCAGGAAATTTGTGGGATGGATGGATGAATAAACAAATGAATAGGCAGATTGCTGGGTAGATGGATGGATGAACAGATGGATGGATGGACAGTCGGACAGATGGATGGATGAGGGGATTAGAAGGGGGAATGGCTGGATGGGTAGATATCTGGATGAATGGGTAGATATCTGGATGGATGGGTAGATATCTGGATGGCTGGATGGGTAGGTAAGAAGACAGGTGGATGGATGGATGGATGGATGGATGGACAGATGGATGGAAGGGTGGATGGATAGATGGATGGATGGATGAATGGATGGATGGCTAGGTGAGCAGATGGGTGGATGGATGGATGGCTAGACGGGTGAATGGATGGATGGATGGGTGGAGGTATGGATGGGTGGGTGAATGGATGGGTGGATGTATGGATAGACAAACAAAAATTTTTTCTACCCAAGCCAGAGGTGTTAGGGGAACAAAACAGCATGGACTAGGGACAAGACCCTAGCATGCTGCCCCCGCCTGCACACCCTGCTCCCGCCCTCACCTGTGACCCCTGTCCAGGCCTGAGAGATGAAGTGCTGCTGCAGCTTATCTGTGAAATTTCTTAATATCCTCCCCTGCAGGCACCTCCGACCCTTCCCAGACTTCGAGCTCCTCTTCCCTTGCCAAGATTCTGGACTGAGGCTTCAGCCCCGTGGGAAGTCACCTCCAGCCCCCAGGCTGGGGAGGGAGCCCGAGGGTGAGTGCAGAGGGCAGCTGGGGCTGGGACTCCGGGGTCTGAGGGAAGAGGGGGTGAGGCTGAGGGGGAACACTGGTGCTAGGAAACGAACATGGCCTTTAAACTCTTGTCATTGCAGAAACTCCTAAAGCGAAAGTCTCCCCTTCCATCTGCCCCTGAGGGATCCGTGAAGGCCTGGATGCCAGGTGAGGCCCCCTTCCCACCCAGGCTCCTGCCCTCAGCCTGGCCCTGCTCACCCCACCCCATCTTGCTGTGATACTATCTAAACCGCCTCTCTTTCCGCCCCACAGGGCACCAAGCTGTGCTGTGTGAAGGGAGCCCCAGGGGCTGGAAGGGGTTTATGACGCAAAATAAACTGAGCCCAGTCTGTCCTCTGGTGTGTGGAGGAGTGTGGCGGCCACTAGGGGGCAGCTTGGCGTAGGCGGTGGGCCCGAGGCCTGATCCCCACCTGCTTAACACAAGCGTCTGGGGTTCCCAGAGTCAAGAGTGGAGGACCCAGCTCCTCTGGATCCAGGAGTCTAGACACCCAGACCCCTCCCCTCTCAGACCCAGGAATCCCGCCCTCAGGACTTAGAACTTAGGAATTCTCAGAGAATCAAGAATCAGACTGCCTTTCCTCATCATGGCAAAAAAAAAAAAAAAAATTCTGGACCCAGACCCAGATGCTGCTGCTGCCAATTGCTAAGTCGTGTCTGACTCTTTGCAACCCCGTGGACTTAGCCTGCCAGGTTCCTCTGTCCATGGGATTTCTCCCAGGCAAGGATACTGAAGTGGGTTGCCATTTCCTTCTCCAGAGGATCATCCCTGACCCAGGGATCGAACCGGAGCTCCTACTTGGCAGGCAGTTTCTTTACCACTGAGCTACCAGTGAAGTGAAAGTGAAACTCACTCAGCCGTGTCCAACTCTATGACCCCGTGGACTATACAGTCCATGGAATTCTCCAGGTCAGAATACTGGAGTGGGTAGCCTTTCCCTTCTCCAGGGATCTTCCCAACCCAGGGATCAAACCCAGGTCTCTCAGGAGAGACTTTCACTTTCACTTTCTTTACCAGCTGAGCCATAAGGGAAACCCACGAATACTGGAGTGGGTAGCCTATCCCTTCTCCAGCGGATCTTCCAGACCCAGGAATCGAACCAGGGTCTCCTGCACTGCAGGTGGATTCTTTACCAACTGAGCTATCAAGAAGCCCTCAAACCCAGATACCCAAGTTCTAATTCCCTTAGACAAAAAGCCCCCACTTTTCCTTGAGAGTGACACACCCCATCTTCCCACAATCCATTCTCATCTCTCTCTCCTCCTTTCCTCGTGGGATCCTTCTTCCCATGTAGCAATGGAAGTGTCTCCCCACCGCATCACTAATCCTGAAGGAACCCAAGCCTCCCTCTGCCTAAGTTTAAACCAGTTGCCATCCGGGCAGCCCCCACCCCGCGCTCAGTCCCAGGCCAGGCAAGGAGGGCAACGTAGAGGGCTGCAGGAACCTGGAGCAAACAGCTGATTCAGTTGAGGCGGTCAGGGAGGGCTTCTAGAAGGAGGGAACATCTAGGCTGCGGCTGAAAAGATGAGTTAAAAGGTAATTCAGTGTAAACAGAATATGGAAGCATGCGTCACAGATTTAGTTACAAGGAACAGAAGCCTCCTCTGGGGCAGGAAGGGAATTGATTGAGAGGACTCGGGATCACTCACAGATTCCCAGAAGTGATTAGAGAATCAGGATCGGAAAGTGATCGAGGGAACACGACGGGCCGCTGGCCTCCAACCATAACCCAGCCACGGTCACACCATAGAACGTGTCTGAAGGGGATACGCTGGGGCCTCAGTGACCACTAGATGCTGGTCATCTCTCTGCTTCTGCCACCCCAGAATAGGCTAGCTGTTGCATGGAACAAATCACACCGACACTTTCATTTTAATATAATTTTATTTATTTATTTAGGGCCGCGATGGGTCTTCATTGCTTTGCGCAGGCTTTCTCTAGTTGTGGCGAGCGGGGGCTGCTCTTCATTGCAGTGCCCGGGCTTCTCATGGCAGTGGCTTCGCTTGTTGTGGGGCACAGGCACTAGGCACACAGTCTTCAGCACTTGCGGCTCATGGGATCTAGAGCACAGGCTCAATAGCTGTGGCCCAGGGGCTTAGTTGCCCCAAGGCATGTGGAATGTTCCAGGACCAGGGATCGAACCTATGTTCCTTGCACTGGCAGGCGGTTTCTTATCCACTGTGCCACCAGGCAAGTCCAACACAGACTCTTATTTGTGCGCAACAGTAAGGGTTTTGGGTGGTTCTGGCTCAGGGTGCGATTGAGTGGTGCCTGGAGCAGGGCAGCTGGGGATTGGACAGACACTCCTCTGCTGTCTCAGACCTCTCCACGTGCTCTCCATGCTTGCTAGTTTGGGCTTCCCCACAGCATGGCTGCCTCAAGGTAGTCAGAGTGCTTATATGGTGGCTGAAGTCTTCACAGAATATATTCCAGTGATGCAGACAAAAGTTACATGGTTTTTTCTACCTAATCTTGGAATTCATGAATGAAGTATTCTTTTTTTTTTTTTTTTTTGGTCAAGCTGCATCCATGTTGTGGGACACGGGATTTCTTTAGTTTCAGTGTTAGGGATCTTAGTTCCATGACCAAGGATCAAACCTATGTCCCCTGCATTGGAAGGCAGATTCTTAGCCACTGGACCACCAGGGAGGTCCCCAGTTCTGCCATATTCTAATGGTTAGATGCGCAGATTTAAAAGGAGGGGACGTGTTTGATAGATAGACCCTCACCTCTCAATGGAAAGACGGTCAAGTTCAGCTTGTGGTAGAGCATGTGGGATGAGAGCTCTTGTCACAGCCATCTTTGAAAAGCTGCACCTGTCCGTCTGCCGTCAAGGGCATAGATTTAGCCAGTCTTGGCTTGTTTGGTATTAGCACCTGATTCCAAGGTAGAGTGGGATTCACCAGGCTCAGCTTATCTGAGCTACAACGGAGGCGGGAAAGAAATATCTGTTTGGTTTCAACAGAGGCTAACAGGCTTTTGGATGGCAAGGACTTTTTTTAATGTGGGATGAGGTTGTGTGCATGCTAAGTCTCTTCAGTTGTGTCTGACTCTTTGCAACCCTATGGATTGTAGCCGGCCAGGCTCCTCTGTCCATGGGGATTCTCCAGACAAGAATACTGGAGTGGGTTACCATGCCCTCCTCCAGGGGATCTTCCCAACCCAGGGAACGAACCCACATCTCTTACGTCTTCTGCATTGGCAGGCAGGTTCTTTACCACTAGCGCCGCCTGGGAAGCCCTGAAGTGGGTGCAGCTGCTAGCTAACCCACCCTCACAAAAGGCCATTGTAATCCACCCCTTTGAATGTTCAGCATCAGTAGGTACCCTTTACTTTAGACTTACATTCTCTTCGCCGCAGAGTTCTATTTTTAATATTATTTTTATTTATTATTTTGGCTGTACCAGGTCTTGGTTGCTACATGTGAACTCTAAGTTGTGGCATATGGGATCGAGTTCCCTGACCGGGGATCGAACCTCGGCCCCCTGCACTGGGAGTTCAGAGTCTTAGCCACTGGGCCACCAGAGAAGTCTCCAACCCCAAAAGTTCTTATCAAAGCTCTCCTTGCACAATTGAGCCTTGTACAAATAAAAATGCATCATGCTGGCCCCCAAGACAACACAAACTCTCAATAGTTACATTTTCCAGATGCAAGTCTAGAATCATGGGGGAGTAGACATTCCCCCTCCAAATACATCATGACTCCCCTGTATTCCACAATCTGTGAACTAGTTTAGAGTAACCAGCCCACGCTGCGGGTTTCCCCAGTGGCTCAGCGATAAAGAATCTGGCTGGGTTCGATCCCTGGGTCAGGAAGATCCCCTGGAGGAGGAAATGGCAACCCACTCCAGGATTCTTGCCTGGGAAATCCCATGGACAGAGGAGCCTGGTGGGCTACAGAGTTGGAAGTGACTGAGCACACACACATATCCCACACTGTATCCAAGATAATAGGATAAAGGTATAGAAATACGGGGCTTGTTAAAATGTCTAAGTAGCTACACATGAGACAGCAATGGAATTAGAAAATTCATTGATTTCAGGCATAGTCAGCTCCTTACACCAAGCACCATTCTAGACACTGGGGGTACAGTGGTGAACTAAAGTTCCCATTCTCTTGGAGCTTCTGTTTTATGCAAAACAATAAAAAATAAATATGTGGCAGTGATAAGTGCTGCGGAGGAAAAATGTAGCGAGATAAAGGGCTGGGTTAGTTGCTGCATCAGAAAGGATGGTTAAGGGAAGCTCTGTGATAAGATGATGCGGTAGAGATTTGTAGCCAGACAGGGAGAGAGAGATGGCAGGAAAGAATGTCCCACAAGAGGGAAGAGCAAGAGCAAAGGCCCTGAGGCTGGAACAAGCCTGGCAGTGGAGGAAGAGCATGGAGTCAGAGATCAATGTGGCAGGAAGAGAGCTAGCGAGGAGGGACAGAGAAGAGGAAGATGAGGCCGGGGGAGGCAATGAGGACCAGATCCAGGACATTGCGCACCATGGAAAGGACTTCAACTTTTACTCAGAAGGAGAAGATCTCTGTGGAAGGGTGACAGGGGCTGACTCACATTTTAATGGGATCCTTCCGGCTGTTTTATGGAAGTAAATTGTAGGGGACAAAGACAGATATTTCAGTGCTAGTTGGTGCAAGTCCTCAAGGAAACGGCCCTGGTATTTATGACTTTCCTCCTTCGTACACACTCCATATACCCCGACGTTTATGAACCAGAACCAGAACCCCGGCTGGTTGGATTATTAAGGAAGGTGGAAGGGGGCTGTTGAGGAAAGGGTATACCTAGCAGCCCGAGCAGAAGGTGTATGAGCCAGGTGCAGGGGAGCTGGGGAGTGGGTGCCTGGGGTCCCTGTGTGGAAGCTTGTGCCAGGGAGCTCTTTTGTCCACTTGCGAGTTTGCAGGTGTGTTGGACGACGAGCCAGTCTGGGTGGGGTTTGCATGTGAGCCTGTGTGCGCCTGTGTTTGAGCCTTGCAAACCTTCCCTGAGTTCTTGCACCATGTCTTGCCTGGGCTGGACAGTACCGGGGACACAGTAGTGACCACAGCAGCCCTGGCCCTTCCCTTCCTGGCTCTCGGTCCAGTGGGGGAGACAACTCATCCCCAGACAGAGCTGACCCAGAATGGGCAGGGCTGGGTGGGGGAGCCCAGAGGTGGGCACTTGATTCAGCCGAGGAGAGCACAGAGGGCTTCCTGGAGAAAGGGAGCTAACACTACAAGGTCACCTCTCCCAACTATAACAATCACTCTCCTGTATGGACAAAGTAGCCTTGACCAGTCTAACCAATAACCCCCGTGCTGACCTATAATCTAAGATGTCCCTGGTGCCTGACCAGTGGTCCCCCTTCTGCCCGTCCCTACATCTGATCAGAGGCCTGGAGAAAGTCTCCCAGCATGACCAGCTGTCCCTTACTAGCCAGTGTTGAGGGCTAGCTTCTCCTGGGTAACCAGTGAAATCTCACCCCACCCCCATCCTCCAGCCAGCATCTAGGAATTTGGTCCCAGCCAGCCCTGCCTTGTAAGGAGCCCTGGACACTCTGATCTGTGATCCCAAGTCTGACCTGTGACCCTTCCTTGTGACCCATAGCAGGACTCCTCCTTTTTTTCCCTCAGGTGCCTGGGCCTCCTCCCCGCCCCCACTCACCTGTCAACCCCGATTCTCTTCCCCTCCCCCCAAAGTTGTAAGGGAGTAAAGGGAAGAGAAAGGGAGGAAGGGGGGTGGCATTCCTAGGATTCCCTGGAAGGGGGGAAGAGAGGGAGGGCCCCAGGGAGGAGAGCTAAGGGAAGAGCACCCCACTGCCCCCGCCCCCGCCAGCATCCCAGAGGCCTGGACAGAGCTGGGTGTTGAAGACTATCAGACACTAGAACCATTAGACATTAGAACCGGGTGGGTTCCAGGCCACTGGTCAGACAAGAAAGCAGCCCAGCGCACTGGCCACTGGGGATTGCTGGTTGGACTGGGAGAGGCCGGTGCAGGCCACTGGTTGGACCCGGGCCAGCAGGTCGAAAACGACGAGGGGAGCCCAGGTCACCGGCCGGGGTGGGGAACGGGTCCCGCCAGTAAGAATGAGGCGGAGAGGATCCTCGGGGGTCCAGGGAGGACCCCGCTCTGGACACCGGCCGAACTGGTTGGTCGAGTCACCCGCCAGGGGCGCTGGTCAGTTAGAACCTGACACCCTAGGGCCTGGGGGCGGGGAGCCTGGCTCCCGGCTGAGCGCTGGGAGGTCGGCTCCGGGCAGTGGGAGGTCCTGGCCTGGCGCCCGGGTTTGGAGGGGGACGAGGGGGAGACCGGGAGGGCGGGGTGGGGCGGGGCTGCCTGGGGCGGGGCCTCCTCGCTCCAGTCCCTGCTGCTGAGGAGCCCCAGCCCGGGCTCAGTCTCTGCCCCTGCCGCCCGCCGCTCGCCGCCCGCTGCTGCCGCCGCCTTGAACATGGAGCCCCCGGACGCGCGGGCTAGGGCGCGTAGGGCCCCGCGGTTGCTGGTGCTTGCGCTCCTGCTGGCGGCGCACCCAGGTATGGCTTGGACTGAGAGCAGGGTGCGCCTGAGGGGCGCGGGGAGGGGAGGGGAGGTGGGGAGGAGCTTTCACCCACCCCAGGGACCCCAGAAAAGGAGGGATATGGGGTACCCCTCCCAGTGAGAGATCTAACGACAGCCAGGCAGAGGGCTGGGGATCCTCAGCTGTGTATTAGAAGCGATCTGAGAAGCCGTTGGACCCAGGGGTGCGGGCGCTCCGTTCCCTGCCCCCTCAGACGCTGGGCTCTGCCCCCGCTCCCACCCCCGCCTGGCCCCTATTCCCCCGGACCCAGAGGTCCTGGCCTCCAGTGGCCGGAGTGCCTTTTCCCCGGAGACAGAAGAGACCAAAGCGGAACTCCCCGCTCAAAAGTTGTCAAGTTTTGAGAGGGTCAGGGACCCTCTGGCTAGAAACCAGCAAGTCACATGCGATTGAGGGTTCCCCCCATTCAGATTCAGAGTCCAGACTCTAAAGGACCCGCCCCTCTCGCCTCCCGCTCCATCAGAAAGGGCTGGAGCCCGGCCCCTGGGCAGTGACAGCGGAACTAAGTGTTTCCAAGTGACAGAGCCCCCCTTCCCGGGGGCCCAGATAAAGCCATGCACCTGCGTGGTGGTTGGAGGAGAGGTAGAGGCCCTCAGGGGCTAGAGGAAGAGAGAACTGGGGGAGAGAGAGATACCTCCCACCATCCTTGCTGTCTCTACCGCTTGGACCCAGCCCTGGGCACCAGCCTGGCCCCACACTCCCTCCCATGGGGCAGGCCCAGGCCAGAGGTGGGTGCCTGGGAATCCAGGGCCCTGGCACAAGCATGGTGAACAGTGGGTCCCCAGGGGCAAAGCTGGGCCAGGCTGGGCAGGGAAGGGAAGGGAGATTCTAAGAACTGAGAGCCGGGGCCAGGATGCCAGCCCAGAGACTGAAAGAGCTCACTTTCCTAATGCGAACACCTCTACCTGCCCGGATCCTGGGACAGATCCTGGGACAAGAGTCCTGGCCCTTCGCTCCCTTCTCCCTCAGGACCCAGGATCTGGGGCCTCCACCCTGTCCTGCTCTGAGGCACGTGCTGCTGCTTCTCTCAAAGAGTTAGAGGGGCCGAGGCGCGGGTAGGGGGCTCGGGCAGGTCTGAGCCAGCCTGTCCCTCCCACATTCCTGAAACCTGCCCAGCCCTGTCCCCCCTCACCGCGCCCACACACCCATCCTGCCTCAGCTCTGGCCCAGCCCCAGTCCCCCCGCTCCTGATGGAGAGACCCGGGGGGCAGGGCTGGGCAACACAGAGACTGAGAGTAACGCAGAAAACCGTGAAACTAAGACGGAGACGCAGGGTGAGGGGCATGCACACACACACACACACATACACAGAGGCGGTGACTGAGATGGAGACGATTATCCATCTCATTGTGCCAGGTCCCGAGTGAAGTGCTGGAGGCTCAGGAATGAGCCTGCCAAGGCCCTGCCCTCAAGGGGCATTTGGTCTAGTGGGACAAGCAAGGACACACAGGATTTGAGCCCAAGCGGATTGTATGGAGGCCACCAGGGCCCTGTGTGGCCCAGGGGAGGAGTCTTCAGTTCTGCAAGTGAACGGAGAGATGGGATCTGAAGCTTAGAGATGCAGAAATGAGAGATGAAGGGAGAGAGGAGCTGAACCTGAGGGAGCAGGGGCTGAGGGCCTGGATCCTGGGCCTGGGGGAGGAGGGGCTGGGGGCCTGGACTCCTGGGTCTGGGGGAGGAGGGGCTGGGGTCCTGGACCCCTGGGTCTGGGGAAGAGGGGCTGAGGGCCTGGATCCTGGGTCTGGGGGAGGAGGGGCTGGGGGCCTGGATCCTGGGCCTGGGGGAGGAGGGGCTGGGGTCCTGGACCCCTGGGTCTGGGGAAGAGGGGCTGAGGGCCTGGATCCTGGGTCTGGGGGAGGAGGGGCTGGGGGCCTGGATCCTGGGCCTGGGGGAGGAGGGGCTGGGGTCCTGGACCCCTGGGTCTGGGGAAGAGGGGCTGAGGGCCTGGATCCTGGGTCTGGGGGAGGAGGAGCTGGGGGCCTGGACCCCTGGGTCTGGGGGAGGAGGGGCTGGGGAGTCTGGATCCTGGGTCTGGGGGAGGAGGGGCTGGGGGCCTGGACCCCTGGGTCTGGGGTAGGAGGGGCTGGGGGCCTGGACTCCTGGATCTGAGGGAGGAGGAGCTGGGGGCCTGGACCCCTGGGTCTGGGGGAGGAGGGGCTGGGGGCCTGGACTCCTGGGCCTGGGGGAGGAGGGGCTAGGGTTTGGATCTCCAGGTCTGAGGGAGCAGGGACTGGGGGCCTGGATCCTGGGTCTGGGGGAGGAGGGGCTGGGGGCCTGGACCCCTGGGTCTGGGGGAGGAGGGGCTAGGGTTTGGATCTCCAGGTCTGAGGGAGCAGGGACTGGGGGCCTGGATCCTGGGTCTGGGGGAGGAGGGGCTGGGGGCCTGGACCCCCGGGGTCTGGGGGAGGAGGACTGGAGACCTAGAGAGCTCTGCCTCCTGGTGGCAGTGGGAGAGAGCTCAGTCACCCTCCTGCAGGTTCCAAGGCTGAGGTCCGCCTGTCTGTGCCCCCCTGGTGGAGGTGATGAGGGGGGAGTCTGTCACTCTGGACTGCAGCCCCTTGGGGACCCATGACTATTTCATGCTGGAATGGTTTCTGGTGAGTGCTGTGGGCTGGGAATGAGGGCTTGACAGAGGGTGGCCTGAGACTCAGGGCGCAGTGAGGCTGCAAATGTTCATCCCCTCATCTGAGCCCGAAAGCCCCTAGGAGCCCCATAAGCTGCCTTTCCATTTTACAGGTGGGGAAATGGAGGCCCAGCAAGGGGAAGCCCCTCTCCAGAGTACCCTGGTGTCTGGGCACAGCTGGGCTAGAATGAAAAAGGTCCCCTGGCTCTTGAAAGAGGACATTCAGAGGCAGACACCCAGAAGGCAGGAGCCCGGGGATGGGACTAAAGAGAAAGAGAAACAGGAGACCCAGGGCAGGAAAGGGAGACAGAGATGAGATGGCGAAAGAGGGAACCAGAAAGGGGAAAAGGTGAACACAGACAGGGAGCAGGGCTGGGAGAGCTGGAGAGGACAGAGGGACCAGAGAGAGAGAGCGAGAACATGAGAGAAGGAGACCCGAGGAACAGCAACGAGAAAGGGGACACGGAGGAGGGCCGTGGCCGGGCAGCCTCTTGCTGAGATGCTCCCGGCCTGCCCCTGCAGGTCGACCGCTCCGGGGCCCGCCACCGCCTGGCCTCGGCAGAGCTGCGTGGCTCCGAGCTCCGGGACAAAGAGCTCAACTCCAGGGGCCGCAGCCCCCCGTACCAGCTGGACTCCCGGGGGGCGCCTGGTGCTGCCTGAGGCCCAGGTGGGCGATGAGCGCGACTACGTGTGTGTGGTGAAGGCGGGGGCAGCGGGCACCGCCGAGGCCACCGCCAGGCTCAACGTGTTTGGTGAGTGTCTGTGCCTCCCCTCCGACCACCGCCCCCCTCTCCCACAACACACACACATCCTGGGAAGGGGCAGGGAGGTGAGAACCCCGGGAACCAGCTCCTGACTGTAAGTCCCTCCCGCAGCCAAACCAGAGGCCCCGGAGGTATCCCCCAACAAAGGAATCTTGTCTGTGATGGATGACTTTGCCCAGGAGGTACCTTGGGCCGCACCTCGCTTCCAGGATTCTGAGGGAAGGAGGGGGTCCTGGGCTCCTATAGCCCAAGGTTGGGAGAGGCTGGGGGCTTGGGCTTCCCAGTCCGAGGAGTAGGGGTCTGGGAGTTCCAACCTTGGGTCTCCCTGGAGGAGAGGGTTGGGAGCTGGACTCATGTGTCTGGGTCTGGTCTAGTCCCCACCGCCTTCCAGGGAGGGGGACCCAGACTCCAGGGTCCTGGCTTCCAGCCCAGTGTGGGTGTGGGTCTGTATCTGTCCCAGATAGCTACTTGCAGCAGCCGCAATGGGAACCCAGCCCCCCAGATCATGTGGTATCGGAACAGGCAGCCCCTGGCCGTGCCCCTGGAGGTGAACTCCGGTGAGTGGCGCCTGAGGGAGCTCGGCTAGACCTCAGGGGCTGGGGCTGGGTGGCAGCCAGGCTGGCTGACCGCCTCCCCGCCGCCCTCTCCCACAGAGGGCTACATGACCACCCGCACCGTCCGGGAGGCCTCTGGCCTGCTCTCTCTCACCAGCACCCTTTACCTGCGGCTCCACAAGCCCGACCGGGAGGCCAGCTTCCACTGCTCCGTGCACTACCACCTGCCCGCCGGCCAGCACGGCCGCCTGGACGGTCCTTCCTTCTCCCTCACCCTGCACTGTGAGTCTGAGCCGGGCCCCCGGCCGCCCCCACCCAGAACTCTCCCGCTGAGGCCTGACCCTCCAAGATGACCCCGTGACCTGCCCCACCCCTTCCAGGCCTTCAGCCCCCTTACCTCAGGCTGAAGTGGCTACTCGCCTCTGATCTCTGACCTCAAGTGCCAGCGGGAGCCCCATCCTGACTTCTGACTCCCCCCATAATACCTGAACCCCATGGACTCTCAGGACTAACCGTTGTGCCCCATGCTTCCACCTCAAAATGGGTCCCCCTAAATTTCACACTAACCTGTCACCCACACTGTAGCAAAGGAAAGGACTAAGGTTGGCCAAAGGTTAGGGGTCATATCTTTTTTTTGGCCACACCATGAGGCATGTGGGATCATAGCTCCCTGACCAGGGATCGACCCTGCGCCCCCTGTATTGGAAGTGTGGAGTCAACCCCCCAACAACCCTGCCTCCAACCCTTTCTATGGTGCTTGTCCTGGTCTAGATGCCCCCGGCCCCTCCAGTCTCCCATACAAGGCAGCCAGGGAGCCCTTCCCAAGGGAGACACCGACCTGTACTCTCCACCTCTGACCTCGGGTCCCTGATGTCAGAACAAGTGCAAACTTGAGCCTCAAAATATGACCTCTAAGGAACTTCCCTGGTTAAGACTCCACACTTCCAAAGCCCCCCTTAACCTAGCCCTGCCTTTTACCCTTGACCCTGACCATGAGTCTGGCCTTTCCCTTAGATCCCACAGAGCGCGTGCTGTTCTGGTTGGGCAGCCAGTCCGCTCCTGAAGGCTGGGTCCGTGAGGGTGACACTGTCCAGCTGTTGTGCCAGGGGGATGGCAGTCCCACCCCGGAGTACACGTTTTTCCGGCTTCAGGTAACCCACCCCCTCATTCCCCTGACCTCTGCGATCTACTCGTCTGCACCAACTTCTGACCCCTGGCTTAGCAAGGCACGTGATCAATGACCCAGGAGCTATCTGTTCCCCGATTTGTGAGAGTCTTGACATACGTTGATGCCTGGCTTGGGTGACCCTGGACCTAACCTGACCCTGCCAGCCCAGAGCATCTCCTTAACAGGGTTCCTCATTCCTGGTCTCCCCCAGGACAAGCAGGAGGATGTGCTAAAAACAAGTCTTGAGGGGAACTTGACGCTGGAGAGGGTACAGCGGAACCAGAGCGGGACCTATGGCTGCAGGGTGGAGGACTACGATGTCCCTGAGGATGCGGAGCTCTCCAAAACCCTGGAGCTGCGTGTGGCCTGTGAGAGCCCCCGGAGCGGGAGGGGGCCCTGGCATCAGCGATCTCCTCACCCTCGCCACCCCCTCCCCCCGCAGCCCTGTCTCCAGCCCTTTCTGTGGTGCCCAGCCTGGTCTCGATGCCCCCAGCCCCTCCAGTCTCCCATACAAGGCAACCAGAGACCCCTTTCCAAGGCATACACCTGACCTTCCCCTACCTAGAACCTGCTGTGGCTCCCCAGTCCTCTGGGGACAAGACCCACATGCTTCACCCCAGCCTTCAAGACCCACCCGGCTGGCCTCACCTTAGGCGGACCCTTCTCCCCATCGCACCCCAAGCTCTTCTCCTCTTTCCTACAGTAACTCCCCATCTTCTCTTCTGTCCAATCCCAACCCATCTCTCGGGTCCCAGTCTTCCAAGAAGGCTTCTTGGTTTGCCTGCACACAAGCCCTGAGCAAAGGCTCTGTCCCTCCTGGGCATTCCTGTCACCTCCCTTCCTGGGGCTAGACCCTGTGCCACACGTCAACAGACAGTGCAGCCCAGCCTCCACCCAGCTCCAGGGTCCAGTAGGGGAGACAGATGTTAAACGCTGAACACACACTTTTTTTTTTGAACACACACTTTGAGTCACAGTCCTGCCTCTACAGAGACTAATGCAGAGGAGTGGGATAAGGACCTGGTGCGGCAAGCAGGGATTATTTTCCATGGAGGGTGTTGGGGGCCGCAGATTCTGACTGCAGGAAGGAAATTTATGGGGAGTGCCCTGGGATCCACACCTCTTGGTGCGTGATGAGGGAAGGAAGCAGGATGCAGCAGAGGCGGAAGTTGGGCTTCAGCCTAAGGAAGACCTCTACATGCTCACAGGACATTTAGAAGCTGAGAGATCCCCAGTTGGAGTACAGAGGCTGCGTCTTTTGTACATCCATGTCAACCCGTTATTAGATGTGAGCTGCCTAGGGAAGGAGGGGACATGACCTTGAGCCAGGGGCTCTCTCTGTGACTCAGGCAGTTTCCAGAGAGGGCTGACAGCTGAGGGCTGACAGCTGACACCCTTCTCAACAGCTGGGGAGAAAATCCTTTGGTGCCAAAGGGGAAATCTGAGTGTCCACGACAGAGGGTCAGAGAGACCTCTCTGAGAAGGGCATCATGTGTAGGAAACCAAAGAATGGAACCAGAGATATGATGAGCCAGAAGAAAAGCATTCCAAGTTGCGGAAACAGCACACGCAAGGGCCCTGAGGCCCACACTGGCGTATCGGAGAACAGCTGGGAAAGAACAGGGTAGCCGGAGCTCAGGGAACAAGAGGGGAAGGTGGGAGATGAGGTTGAAGCAGGGGGCAGGGTCAACCAGGCAGGACTCTTTGGCTTCATCAGGGAAAGAGGCCTGTATGCCCACCATACTGGGCAACCACTGCAGAGTTTTGTTTTGTTTTTTTCCTCACTGCAAGGTTTTAAGCAGAGGCAAGGGCTGACCAGTGTGTGTTTTGAAAAGATGCCTTGGGAGGCCTTCCCTGGTGGTCTGGTGGATAACACTCCCAACTCCCAATGCAGGGGACCCGGGTTCAGTCCCTGGTTGGGGAACTAAGATTCCCACATGCCATCACTAAGCCCCGTGATGCAACTAGAAAAGCCTGGGCACTACAAAAAAAAAAAAGAAGAAGAAGAAGAGTGGGCTGTTTTTGTTTTTGTTTTAAAAAAGAACCCAGCACAGCCAAAATTAAATAAATAAATTTTAAAAACAATTTTTTTTAAGTCAAACTTGGACATGACTGAGCAACTACACTTTCACTATTTAAAAAAGAGAAGATCCCTCTGGCTGCTCAGCAAAGAATGGACCAGAGAGGACAAGAGTCCTGCCGAGTACAGAGACCAGTGAGGCCGTGACGGCAGTGGTCAAGGCAGTTGGACCCCAGGATCAGAGATGGAAAGAAGTGAGAAGATTCATTTAGGGGACAGAGCAGAGAAAGACTTGATGAAAAAAAAATGGGTCGTGTGGAGGAGAGAAGGCCAAGGTTTGAGGGGTAGCCGGAGAAGGAGCGCCCAACACCTCCCAGGTTATCCATTAACCTCGGCCTCAGACGTCAGCTCTGGAGGCAGGTGGTCGAAGTGGGCCTGTATTTTGGTTTTTTGTTGTTTTAAGTGTTTATTTTATTTATTTAATCTGGCTGCACCAGGTCTTCATTGTGGCATGTGGGGTCTGGATCCCCGACCGGCCCCCCTGCATTTGGAGCACAAAGTCTTGGCCACTGGACCACCAGGGAAGCCCCATGGGAATGTACTTTGGAGTCAGACTCCTAGATCTGGGCTCAAGGGCCCAGATGAGAGAGTGGAGAGCTTGTGGAGCTGGGGAGAAGTTGGCATTCTCTGCTGACGATTTTCCATTCACGTCTGCCCTCCTCAAAAGCCCTGGGGATCCCCTAACTGATCGGGTGAGGGTCCGGGGAAGGTGACATTCTGCTCCCCCCACTCCAGACCTGGACTCCTTGGAGCTCAGCGCAGGGGAGGAGCTTTCCTTACCTCTGCATAACAGCACAACCGTGACCTGCTCTGCACGGGGCCTGCCCACCCCGACCCTACATTGGACCAAGGTGAGAGGGAAAGGCGTCCCTCCCCAGCACAGGACCCTCCCCTTTCCATCAATCCCTCCCTGCCTCTCACACCCAGCCGGTGCCTGCTCTTTCTCTCCCCACCCAGGACTCAGCACGCATGGGGGAAGACTCCACACTCTCCCTCCACTCTGTCACCTTCGATTCTGCCGGCACCTACACGTGTGAGGCCAACGTGCCCAATATCCCCCTCCTGAGTCGCACCCGGAGCTTCAGGCTGCTGGTTCAAGGTTTGGGGTGTGGGCAGGCTGGGATGGGGATAGTAAGGGGGGATATGGGGGGCCAGGACAAATGAGATAGGTCCACGGCTGGTCCTTCTCTCCTCTTTTTCTCTCCCTCCTTTCCTTTTCCCGGGTGCCTACATCTCACCCCCTTTCCCACCCCACCACTCACAGGGACACCAGAGTTAAAGGCACAGGAGACTCAGCCCAAGGCCGAAGGCAGCTGGACCGAAGGAGATGAAGTCACCCTGATCTGCTACGCCCGCGGCTACCCGAAGCCCAAACTCACCTGGAGCCAGTTGGGCGGCAGCGTAAGGGACCCTCCTCTGACCCTCCCCAAATCCCAGCCCGCTCAGTGGTCCACGCATGGTGTCCTCCCCACGCTCCACCTCCACCGACCGCTTCCTTTTCACCTCTGCCCACATCCGAAGCCCTTGATCTCGCAAACCTGAGCCTGACCTGCACCTCCACAGCCCACAGAACCAGCCCCTGGGGGCCAGGGCTGGGTGAGCAGCTCCCTGACCCTGAGGGTGACCAGTGCCTTGAGCCAAGACGGCGTCTCCTGTGAGGCCTCCAACCCTCTCGGGAATACCCACCATGTCTTCCACTTTGGAACCGGTGAGTAACCACCGTGGTGGGACCGACACCGGGTGCGGGGCAGACAGCGGGCTGCTGGCTGACCCCTCCCCTCCGCCCTGCCCCGCAGTGGCCCCCCAGACCTCCCAGGCCGGCGTGGCGGTCATGGCCGTGGCCATCAGCGTGGCCCTCCTGCTCCTCATCGTTGCTGTCTTCTACTGCATGAGACGCAAGGGGCGGCCCGGCTGCTGCCAGCGGGGCGAGAAGGGGTCTCCGTGAGTGGCCTGCAACTTTGAAACTGACCTCTCTACCCCAACCCTGACCTCACCCTGACCTCAGCCCCAAACCAACAACAGCCCCAACCCCAGCTCCATCGGCAAATAAGATGCCATCCCATCTCCAACCTCCGACCTGGACCATGACCGTCCCCTTCCCTCTCCTCAACCCCACCCAGCCCATAACCAACTCCCAGTCCACCCCAAGCTCACCTTAACCCCATCCCCAATCTCATCCCCACCTGTGATCCACACCCACCCCAATCCCAAAGTAACCTCATCTATACCTCCAGCTTTCTCTCCAACCCCAACCTCTCCCCCAGCTGCACCCTTAGCTCCAGCGCATATCCAGTAACCAAATACAGCTTCAGCCACCTCCCCATCCCAAGCCCCCCTGCACATCCCCCCATGAGATTCCTAACTCCAAACCCATCCCCATCCAACCTTATCTCCAACTGCGACCACACAGCCACCCTCAACTCCAGTCCACAGCCACCCCCACGTGCGTGTGATCTAAGTCTCCTCAGTTATGTCCAACTCTTTGCGACCCCATAGACCATATAGCCTGTCAGGCCCCTCTGGTTCTCCAGCCAAGAATACTGGAGTGGGTTGCCATGCCTTCTTCCAGAGCATCTTCCCAACCCAGGGATTGAACCTGCCTCTCTTTGGACTCCTGCATGGCAGGTGTATTCTTTACCACTGAACCACCAGGGAAGCCCAGCCATCCCCACAGCCCTCCCTAAAACCCGTCCCAGTGACATCACCAGCTCCAACTCCAAGAGCAGTGTCAAGCATGTCCTCACCCCATCCCTGACCCCAGGGCCATTTCCACCTCCTACCTCACCCCCAGCTCATTCCCACCCACCCATCGCCAAGTCTGACCTCATCTGACACACCCATGGCCAGTTCCTTCCTTGGCCATGACCACCTCCAACACAATGTCTCCTCCCACTAGGCCACCTGGGGAACCCAAGTTGAGCCACTCAGGATCACAGCGGCCGGAGCAGACAGGCCTTCTCATGGGGAGTGCCTCTGGAGGAGCCAAGCATGGGAGCGGGGGCTTTGGAGATGAGGTGAGTGAGGGCCTGGGCCCCTGAGGAGAGGGGACCACTGTGGGTGGAAGAGCTGCTGTGGGCCCAGGCTTATCTCCCCATCTTTTCTCCAGTGTTGAGCCTGAGGACCTTCCTAGAGGCAGTCATTGAACCCGACCTGGAGTGGCGAGCATCAGAAAGCCAGCCCCGCTCACACCTCTGCCTGCCCCCACTTTCCCGGCCTTCCCTCTTCCCTCTCTGGGCCCTCCCTTCCTTCCTCTGTGGGCTGGGCAGGGACCACAGCGGCCTGGGAGGGAGGGGACCTTCCTCCAGGGATTGTGACTCTCCCAGGCCCCAGAATAGCTCCTGGACCCGAGCCCAAGTCCTGGCCTGGGACGAGGCTCGAGGGTCGGCTGGCTGGGGCTATTTTTACCTCCTGCCTCCATTGCTGGTCCCCCGCTCCCACCTGACGTCCTGCTGCAGAGTCTGACACTGGATCCCCGCCCCCTGCCCTGACCCCATCATCTGTGGACACTGGAGTCTGGAATAAATGCCGTCTGTCACCTGGACACCATCCTGTGGCCAGAGCCGCCTCTTCTAGGGGATGAGAGGGGAAGAGGGGTGCAGGTGATGCTCTGGCCCTGCTGGCTCTCCCACCCCCTTGCTGGACCTCAGGAGAAATCTGATGTCATTGAGAAAGAAATAAGAGAGAAAGGATGGAGGGTGACTCAGCTGGAAAAAGGTGGAGAAGAGAGGTGCTGGGGGTCCAGAGGGAGCTGAACCTGGACCCTGAAGACCAGTGCCTTTGGGGGGAGGTGGGGTGCTGTTCCCTTAAGTTAAAAATGCCCAGTCTCTCTTGCCAGAGGCCCAGAGGGAATTGAAACATCCAGAGGAAAAGCTCTCTCTGAGCTGTAGAGTGGATGGAATTAGGGATTTAGGCATCTCCTCTGAGGACAGCCTGGGGCCTGCAATGGGGGGAGGGGGTAGGGGAGGAGGGACAACTTGGAGGAACCCCCACGAAGGGATCTAAGCAGAGAGAAGGGACGGCAGAAACAGCAAAACAGAGACTTGCCAAAGGGGAGGGAGAGGCGTTTGAAAGGAGGACGGAGAGGCTAAGGGGGAGAACTGAGGGATGGGCTGAGGCAGCTCAGAATAGAGAGAGCCACTGAGTCAGACAGAGATATGGGGAGAGAGAGGCAAAGACAGACAAATAGAGACATTCCTGGATCTATTTACTGTGCAATTCCAGACCACAGCAATAAAGCGAAGATCACAATAAAGCAAGTCACACAAATTTTTCAGTTTCCCAGTGCATATATTACGTTTATACTGTACTGTAGTAAGTATGCAATAGCGTTCTGCCTGAAAAAAAAAAAAAGTACATAGCTTAACTTAAGAAACACTTTCAAAAACAAAACACTTTCTTGTTAAAAATGGTAACCACCATCGGAACCTTCAGTGAGTCATAGTGGTCACATCAAAGGTCACTCCTCAGTGACCATAACAAACAGAAGAACAATGAAAAACCTTGAAATATTGCAAGAATCACCAAATGTGATACAAAGCGAGCAAAGGCTGTCGGGAAAATGGCACCAATAGACACAGCGTTGCCACAAAACTGTAATTTATTAAAAAAAAAAAACAACACACAAAATTCAGTATCTGCGGAGCACAATAAAGTAATGTGCCATACAGAGAGGTAGGGCTGCAGAGACAGACAGAAACACAGAAAGAACTGGGATTCAGAGAGATCAGTTAGAAAGGGAGGGGAGAAAATAGTTTCAAAAGAGCAGCTCAGAAGCAGTGCAGGGCAGACAAGCGTGACCTTGGGCAAGTGACTTCACCTCCCTGAGTCCATCAGATAGAGATAAATCACACTTGAGCCGTGGACGGCCACTGTGAGGAGAGGGAGCAAGTATCCCTGTGCAGTGCATGCTGGGCAGTCTCTGCCCGTGACCCCACCCCTCTGTCCTCAGTTTACTGAGCCCCCAGATGGACCAAGTGGGATCTGTGGCCATGGGGAGTCGAAGAGATGCTATGGGAGCCTCCTCGTAGGCAACTGAGCAAATGCTCAGAGATTTCCAGAACCGAAGAGCTCACACTGGCTGAATTAAGGTGCTCAAATCCCATGATTTATTGAGTCAGATTAAAACAAACAGGAGGGACTTCCTGGTGGTCCGGTGGTTAAGACTCCACCTTCCAACACAGGGGTCAGGGTTCAGTCCTTGGTTGGGGAACAAAGATTCCCGTCGGGTGTGGCCAAAAGATTAGAAATAAATAAATGTATAAACAAATCTGAGAAACAAGAGAGATGGGGCAGGTTAACACACTGAGATGGGGAACAAATCATCAAAGTTCTGCCGCCTGAGCTCGGGGGTTCACGGGGCTCTGTTGTCCTCCCTTGCGGTGTGGTCTCCACGCCCAGAGTCGAGGGGGAGCAGGGAGGATCCACATCCGGAAGTTGCCAGGGCTGCGTGCGGGCAAATGCACTCAGCCACACCTGCAGGTGGAGCAAAACATGCCTCCTGGCCTCGGCTCTCATCTGGATGACGTGAGCACAGGACTCACCGAGCAGTGCGAGAGTCCTCAGGAGTCACCTTACGGACTCTTGGATAAGTGAAATGAAAGCGTCAGCCAGTCAGTCGTGTCCTGACTCTTTGTAACCTCACGGACTGTAGCCCGCCAGGCTCCTCTGTCCATGGGATTCTCCAGGCAAGAATACTGGAATAGCTAGCCATTCCCTTCTCCAGGGAATCTTTCCGACCTAGGAATCGAACCAGGTCTCTTGCACTGCAGGTGGTTTCTTTACTGTCTGAGCCACCAGGGAAGCCCAAGGACTCTCAGATACTTGAGGCTTAATCAATCTTTCCGTCCTTCGTGTGGATGTTCAGCTCACATTTTTTTTTAATCGAAGTATAGTTGATTTACAATGCTGTGTTAGTTTCCAATGTATGGTTTTTCCTGTGGTCATGTATGGATGTGAGAGTTGGACTGTGAAGAAGGCTGAGCACCGAAGAATTGATGTTTTTGAACTGTGGTGTTGAAGAAGACTCTTGAGAGTCCCTTGGACTGCAAGGAGATCCAACCAGTCCATTCTGAAGGAGATCAGCCCTGGGATTTCTTTGGAAGGACTGATGCTAAAGCTGAAACTCCAGTACTTTGGCCACCTCATGCGAAGAGTTGACTCATTGGAAAAGACTCTGATGCTGGGAGGGATTGGGGGCAAGAGGAGAAGGGGACGCCAGAGGATGAGATGGCTGGATGGCATCACTGACTCGATGGACGTGAGTCTGGGTGAACTCTGGGAGTTGGAGATGGACAGGGAGGCCTGGTGTGCTGCGATTCATGGGGTTGCAGAGAGTTGGACACGACTGAGCTGAACTGAACAGCACAGTGATTCAGTTTTACATATATAGTCTTCTTCGTATTCTTTTCCATTAGGATTTATCACAGAATATTGAAGAGTTCCCTGTGTATACAGGAGGACCTGTTGTTCATCCATCCTATATATAATAGTTTGCATCTGCTACCCCAATCTCCCAATCCTTCCCTCCCCCACCCAGAATGGAATATCCTTTTTTAAAAATATAGCAGACACACAGAGAAATCATAGAATGGTTGGGAGAATTTGATAACTGTGAAAAGTGTTTAGTGCAAAGCCTGGCACAGAGCATGTGTTCAGTATGTGTTTAGTATTTTTATTATTATCACTCGTGGAAAATGGAGGGACAGAAAGAAGAGCAAGAAAGGGATCAGGTGGAGAGAGATACCGCATTAAGGGCAGATATTGGTGGGGTGGGGATTTGGGGAGCTGGAGTGGGAGGGAACAGATGGCTGGGGGAGGGGGAGAGAGGGAACCCCAGGGAGAAAGGGATGCTCCGCCCAGCACCTGGTCCCCAAATTAATGAGGGGAGGGTCTTGGCCTGCCTCCCAAGGGCATACATTTGCATAAGATCCCTCATCTGCATGGCATTCCAGGCAATTTGCATACAGATGGCAGCCTGTGCCCTCCTTAGTCTGACCCCTCCTCCCACCTTGGCCAAGGGTCTGGGTGAAGGGGCTGCAGGTGTGGGGGGCGATGAACCACCATGATCTGGGGCTCCAGGAAGTAAAGGCAAGTTCAGAGTAGACTCCCCTTGCTCCTCAACCTTCTGTGGCTCCCTTTTGCTCTCAGGACAGTGAGGCACCCTTCACCTGGCATTCAGGACAGGCTAAGATGTCACCCCTCACACATACCCACTGCTCCGTCTGTCACATCTTTGTGCCTTTGCGAATTTGCTATTCTCCCACCTGGAATGTCCTCTCTCATCTCCTGCACTGTAACAAAGCTTGCCTCTCCTTCAAAGCCAGGACATCTTTAAGATTTCTGACAAGTTTTCCCTAGTGACGCAGACAGTAAAGAATCTGCCTGCAGTGCAGGAGATCTGGGTTTGATCCCTGAGTCTAGAAGGTCCCCTGGAGAAGGAAATAGCAACCCACTCCAGTGTTCTTGCCTAGGAAATCCCATGGACAGAGAAGCCTGACAGGCTACAGTCCATGGGGTTGCAAAGAGTCAAACACAACTGAACAACACTCCTTGTCCTTGGAACTTTACTGGAATTTGGGCCACCTCTGGACTCATACAGATTTTATTAGTAAAAGTGTGTTTTGTTGCAAATGACCAAAAAAAAAAAAAAAAAAAAACTGAAGTAAAAAAAAGTTTTGTAAATGAAAAGGGAAAATTATTCATTCATGTAACCAGGAAGGTCAAAGACTGACTACTTTCAGGCATAGCTGGATCCAGGTGCTTAAATAGTCTCATCAGAAAGCTGGCATGTTCCATTTCTCAGCTCTCCTGTCCTCCATACACAGACAGTTTCTTCTGTCTCTGGAAGCACCTAGAGAACCAGTGTTTCGCCAGTTTAGCAACCCTCATCAAAAGAGGTGTCCCTTCCCTATTAGTTCAAGCAAACATCTCAGGGCTAATTCTCATTGGTCAGGAATGAGTCCTACCCCCATCCCTGAACCAATCCCTGTGGCCAGGGGACCCAATGCTCTGATTGGCCAGGACTGGGCCAGGCTCACTCTGAACCTTAAGGGCTTAGTATGGAAGAGGTTTTGTTATTGTTCAGTCACTCATTCATGTCCAACTCTTTTCAACTCCATGGACTACAGTACGCCAGGCTTCCCTGTCCTTCACTATCTCCTGGAGTTTGCTCAGACTCATGTCTATTGAGTCGATGATGCCATCCAACCATATCGTTCTCTGTTGCCCCCTTCTCCTTCGGCCCTCAATCTTTCCCAGCATCAGGGTCTTTTCCAATGAGTTGGCTCTTCACATCAGGTGGCCAAAGTATCGGAGCTTTAGCTTCAGCATCAGTCCCTCCAGTGAATATTCAGGGTTGGTTTCCTTTAATGGACTTCCCTGTTGGCACTAGTGGTTAAAAATCTGCCTGCCAATGCAGCAGACATAAGAGATGCAGGTTCAAGACCTGGATTGGGAAGATGCCCTGGAAGAGGGCTTGGCAACCCACCCCAGTATTCTTGCCTGGAGAACCCCATAGACAGAGGAGCCTGGCAGGCTACAGTCCATAGGGTCGCAAAGAGTCAGGCACAACTGAAGCGACTTAGCACACATTTCCTTTAGGATTGACTGGTTAAAGGGCAGGTAAAATATAATACTTAGCACCAACTCCCTAACTCCGTCAGGAAGACTTTGGCTCTGTGCCCCTACCTCCTAGTGGTTATGACTCTTTAGTGAAGTGTCACCTTGAGACTCCTTGACACTGGAAGTCAACTCCTCAGGTATGAGACTCACCCAGTCATCTGTCAACACACAAGGGAGTGCTCAGCCTTATCCAAGTCCCCTTATGCATGTGACTAGGGGCATGAAATTCCAGCCTATTGGGGCTTACCTCCTGGGCTCACCCCAGCTCACAAAGAAGAGCCAGGAGACAGTTGAGCACCCTCCTTGACAGGCTTGGAGAAGAGTGGGTGCTAAGGCGGGGGACCTTCCTGGAGAAACTCTCCCTGGGGACTGGTTATTTTGTCCAGGGGAGGAATGGGGGAAGGGGGCAGAATTTCACAAAGCAAATCAGTAGCAAAGTTGGCACTAACCCCAGAGATCCTGGCCCTCTAGTCTGGTCCCAGACTGGGGAGAGAAGGACAGAGAGTTCTAGAGAGAATTTACCATGCACCTACGGTCATTCTCCTTTATCCTTTATCCTTTGGGATACATTCCAAGACCCCAGCGGATGTGTGGGTTGTACTGAACCCTGCATATACCGTGTTGTTGTTGTTTTTTTTCTACATACACAGCCCTGTGACAAACTTTCATCTATAAATAAGGCACAGCAAGAGAATGTCCAAATTGCCAGCATCACTACTCTTGTGCTTTGAGCCATTATTAAATAAAATGAGGGTTATTTGGACATCAGCCCCATGACACCACTGCAGTCCATCTGATAGTGCAACCAGCTACTAAGTGACTCAGAGGCAGGTAGTGTATAAGCACTGGATAGAGGGATGATTTGTGTTTAGGGCTCGAGACTTCATCATGCCTCTCAGAATGGTAAAAATATGATGAATTTTTATTTCTGGAATTTTCCATTTGATATTTTTGGACTGGGGTTGACGCGGGGTAACCGCAGATAAGGGGCGGGGGTGACGACTGTATTTGTCCAGCTGATCTCCTGCCAGGCTGAGAGACACCATGGGAAGGTCCTAGCCTGCTACTTCCTTGCTGGGAGGCAAGGGGGCAGATAATCACTCTATGCTCTGTGTGTTTTTCAGTGAAATGGGGATCGTGAAATCTCCCTTCATGAGATTTTTGTGTGGAATTAACTGACAAGTGGGCATCTTTGGTGGCTCAGCTGGTAAAGAATCTGCCTGCAATGCAGGAGACCCAGGTTCAACTCCTGGGTTGGGAAGATCCCCTGGAGAAGGAAATGGCAACCCACTCCAGTATTCTCACCCGGAGAATCCCATTGTCAGAGGAGCCTGGCGGGCTACAATCTATGAGGTCGCAGGAGTCGGATACGACTAAACCACCACCAACTGACAAGTAGCCAACTCTTTGACTTTGGATCCAGTCACTTCTTTCTTTGTGCCTCAGTTTCCTCATCACATAGGGTACTGTGGAGGGGGGGGCTTATTTGAGATAATACAGCGCACTTGGATTAGCACCAGGCACATAGTCAGTGCTAAATACATTTATTAACAGTATTATTACCAAGATGTGAATGCCAGTCAGTAAGAGTCTCCACTACTTAAGATCTTGCACTTCTGGGTAGGAAAACTCAGGTGTGTGGCAGGTGGGAAGGGAGGGCAAGTCTATGGGGGTCCTCTTGGTTGGGCATGAAGCATCAGCCCCCAGCTGATCAGCTCCTTTTCCGAGGAACTGGAACCAAGGGATTTCAAGCGCTCAACGGCATCGTCTCCCTCAGCCTCCTGCTTGCCGCCCTCGTCCCTACAGGCTGGGCGGCCTCACCAGCTCCCCCGGGCAGTCCAAGGAATGTGAAGAGGTAGGTGGGGGAGGGGAGGAGCGGGAGCCGCCGGGGAGAGACAAAGGGGCCGAGTCAGAGCGAAAGACACAAAGACGCGAGGAGGTTAGGAAGATAGGAGAAGTGGGACAAGGAGATAGGAGAAGTGGGACAAGGACACGGGGAGGGACTAGGCAAGTCTGGAGGCCCGACCGTAGCCCAACCCCGCAGGGCCAGCCGACCGCTGGGAGCGGTCTGTGCTGCCCCCTGGCGGAAGGCTGCAATAAGGAGATGGTGCGGACCAGATGCAGGAGCAGCGGGCTGCGGGATGGAGACAGGTCAAGAGAGACGCAGAGAGAAACCAGAGACACGGAAAGAAACACAGAAACGCACCGAGAAACACAGGGACAGAGAAAGACAGAGATAGAAACCCACAGAGTGACAGGGGTAGGGACAGACACAGATGCAGGGAGCGAGAGAAACAGAGCCAGAGTCAAAGGGATGAAAAAAGACAAGAACCAAGTGACACAGAGACAGTGATAGAAAGACCACCAGGAAGAAAGAGACCAGAAACACAAAGCGACACCGAAACGTGAAAACTGAAAGACCCAGAGATAAACACAAGGGACGGAAAAAGAGGCAGAGAGACTCACAAAGACAGAGACACTAAAAGACAGGAATCTAAAAAGACACGACGCGGCGACTCCTAAAGTCTCAGGCAGAGATTAGAAAGAGATGAGGATAGGCTGAGAATGCGGACAGACCTGACAAGACAGTGAGCGCGGGTCGAGAATGGGGGAAGACGCTAGGCGGCGAAGGGGGTGGAGTCTCAGTATGTGGGCGGGGCTACAGAGGGGCGGGTCTATAGGAAACCACGTGCCTCACGCATGTGTGTCCAGATGGCCTTATCCAATACTAAAGGGGGCGGGGCAGAGGCCTGGACAAACTGAACTGAGGTGCAGGGGAAACTACGGGGAGAACGAATGGGCAGGGCCATGCCTGAGGGGCAGGACTTCGTGGAGGCGGAGACAGTCGGAAGCGCTGTACTGCCCCATTAGACTGGGGGCGGGGCTCGAGGGCAATTTAGGTGTAAAGGGGCGTGGCTATTGCACCAAGGGGCGGGGTTTGCCTGGAGAGGGCAAAGAGAGAATTCTGGGGCATGGAGGCCGGCGATCAGAGAGTCCTGGGAGGGACGAAATTAGAATCCTGGGGAGCAGCGGGTGTAGAATCCTGGGAAGGGGAGGGAGAGGAATGCTGGGGGTGCAGGGCGAGCGTAGAATCCTGGGCAGAGACTGACATGGAATCCCAGGAGGGGGCGGGGTCTAACCTGCCTGAGGGGGCGTGGCCGGAGCCAGATCTGCTCCGGGAGGAGGGGAGGAAGGGGGTGGATCCTGTGACGTCAGTTAGTCCGAAGCCAGAAAGAATCTAAGGGCCAGGGGCGCTGAGCCCGAGAACCGGACCTCGACAGCAGAGCCGAGAAAGCCGAGCGCCGCAGGAACCAGCCGGCAGCCGAAGCCACTCAGGCACCTACTCGTCTGCCCAGTCGATTGGCGCACGCAGAGTGGCCCTCAGGCCCCTGCCCGGGCCCAGTCCCTCCCCGGGACCCCCATGGCCCGGGCCGCAGCCCTCCGGCCGTTGAGATTGTCGCCGCCGACGCTGCCGCTACTGCCGTTGCTGCTGCTCTTGCTCCGGGAAACCGGTGAGAGAACGCAGACGCCTCCCCGCCGCGCGCGAAACCATCCTTTTCCCTACTCCCAGCAGGAGGGTCGCGATGATCAAGCGAGACTACCCCCCATCTTTCCTTCTCTCAGAGTTGGGAGTCTGAGGCCCGGGGAGAATTGAGGGCAGGGAGCCAGATATCTTCAGAGGGGCGGGCGGGGAGCTCGGACTTTGGGCCCCTTACAGGGCCAAGAATGATAATTCGGACGACCTGGGGAAGGGCTTAAGGGCTCCAAACTGGCCCCAGGGTGCTGAAGGCTCTGACTCCTGGGCCCGGAAAACAAGGAACTCCTGGACCCCAGAAAAAATAGGGGCTGAGGGCTCTATCTCTTGGGTCCCAAGGAGAATGAAGGCTAGGGGCTCCGTCTACCGGGGTCCTGGTGGAATTGGAGTCAGGAAGGGCTCGAACTTGTGGGTTCCAGATTGTGAGCAGGGTTCTCTGTCTGTCTCTAGGGTCCCAGACAGAACTGGGGGGAGAGGAGGCCAAAAGGCCCTGTCTCCTGGGCTCCAGATTTAATTGTGGGCATTGGAATGTCCTGGAATTCAGATATAAATGTGGGCAGGAACCCTGTCTCTTGGGTTCCAGATCTAATGAAGAGCTAGAGGCCCTGTCTGAAAGCTGGAGGCTCGGTCGGCCTGTGTCCCGCGTAGACTAAGGAGGCAGAGTCCCGCCGTCTGGGACCTTTCCCGTTCCTTGTGAGCGATAGGTAGGGACATTCCTGGGGAAGTTTTCCCGGTTTCACTTTCATCGAGCCAGGGGAGGGCGGGGGCGGGAGCTCTCCAGGCTCCCCGTTCCGGATTCCCGGTTTCGGGGACTTCATCTCTCCTCTCGTCGCGCCTTTGTCCTCAGAGCCGCAGCGGGAGGTGGACGTGAGGAGACGCCGCCCTAATCCGCGGTCTCTCCCTCCGCTGTGCCCACTTCCCCGCCCCTCTCCCCGACTCCTGTTTGCCCCACCTCCCCTAGGGGAGGGGGTGCATCCCCAGGAGAGGGAGGGGCTGGGAGGAAACAGGTGAGGGACGCTCTCGCCCTGCCCCCTTGCTGGTGACCTGGTTGTTTATTCCCAGCTAGAAACTCACGATACTGGAGTTTCACAAACGTTTGCCAGAAAGTGCGAGGGAGCTCGCGGAAGCCCTAGATCTTTTTTTTCTCCCAGCCTGTCTCTGAATGGTCTCCCAGTTTGGACCCAGAGCAGGGGTACTGACTTTTCCTTCCGCCTGTTTCTCCCTCTGCGTCAGAAACGGTGAGATAAAATCAGTGCGTGATCTCGCAGAAGGCTCTCAGTCGCCCTAAGGGACGGGTGCAGTTCCTGTTCCCATTCGACAGATGAGGAAACAGAGGCTTAGAAAGGACGAGCCACTTTACCAGGATCCTCAGCCAGTTTGCAGACTTCAGAGTCTTTCTTGGCTCTGCCCTACCTGGTGAGCTCCAGAAAGTGCCTCTGAACCTCTATTCCCTTCTTTGGAAAACTGAGATAACAGTTCCATCCCAGCAGGGACACTGGGGTTTGGGGGCAGGTTCAGAGATCCCACTGATCCCCAGAGGAAGCTCTTAGCACCTGAGGAGGAAAGCGTCCCCCTTCCCCACACTCTATCCTTGAGCCTTTGTGCCCTGCTCTCTCTCATCTCTGCCTCTTTCCTTCCCTCCTTCCCTTCCTCCTCTTCTCCGTCTCTCCCTCCCTTCCTTCCCTCACTTTCTCTCCCCCTCTTCCATTTCTCACCCTCTCCCGGTCTGCTCTGGCTCTCTAATCTCTCTCCAAGCTCTTTCCTCCTTTTTCACCCTCTCTCTCTCTCCTTTCCATCCGTCTCTGTTTCCCTGTCTCTGGCTCCTCTAACTTCCCCCTCCTTGGCCTCCAAGGAATGAGGGTGCACCACCTGGGCTTCTTGCCGGGCTGGCCCCCCTCCCCAGTCCTCCCGGGCTTTCACTGCTCATCCATGTCAGCCAGGCAGCCCCACGTAGCGGAGGGGGATGGGAGGGGAGGGGGATGGGAGGAGAGGGGACTGCCGGCCTGCTGTCTCTTCTCATTAGGGAAGGAGAACTGGACAGGGGAGAAGTAGGGGTGGGTCTGCCCACATCCTGGGGGAGGGAGTAGAGGGGCAAGAGGAATTCAGGGAGAAGCTGGAGATCCACGCATGGGGACAGAAGCCAATAGAGGGAGGGTGTCAAACAAATTTAGGGATGGTGTCAGAGACACACGTAGAAATGGAACAGAGAGATGGTGGATGAAATCCAGCCACAGGGATGGGGGCAGAGAAGGTGGGGGGCAGGGGAAAGGGAGCTGGGAAGACATCTTGAGAAAGGCAGGAACAGCATAAAGAGACAGAGGTTTTATGACAGTTGGGTGGGGGCGCAAAGACCCCAGCCAGTCAGTGATGGTGATGTGATGACCCAGGGTGGTCAGGGCACAGGCCAACCTCAAGGCCTCAGTATGTGGGGGCCATGGGAGGTGGTAGACACCGGAGGGACAGGGAGTTGGGCAGGCTGGCTAGCTCCCCCGCCCCTACCAGGGACGCTGTTACATTTTTAATGTCCCAACGATGCTGAGAAATGGAGCAAGAGGAGGAGGAGAAAAGGGGACCCAGCAAGATGGCCCAGCGAAGAGGAAGGATGTCAGGGGTGTGGAGAAACATGCAGAGATGGGGAGACCCAGGAGGCAGAGGGTCAGAGCCATGGAGAATCAGAGATCCTGAGAGACAGAGACCAGAAACCTGGAGAGATTAGAGACCCCAGGAATCGGTGCCGGGAGCCAGATCCCAGAGACGAGGAGACCCCCAGACCCAAAAGATCCAGACCTCAGATGTCGGAGTACAGAAGAAAGAGAATATGAGAACAGATAGGGTCTCTTGGGCCTGGTGAAAATGATCTGAAATTGATTGTGGTCATGGAGGCACAAATGTATGAAATTTACTAAAAGTCATTGAACTAGACACTTTAAATGGGTGAATCATATGGTATGGGAATTGTATCTCAATAAAACTTTTAGAGAGAGAGACAGACAGACAGACGGACGCAGAGAGCAGAGACTAGGGACTCCTGGGAGATACAAAGGAGCAGACTACGAACCCTAAGAACCAGAGACAGAGACACAAGAGATCAAAGAGACAGGACCTGCAAGAGGAGGGCCAAAGTCTCAGAGACAGAAGTGTTTTGGTGTAAACTCGGCCTGGGCAGAGTGGTGGGGTGGGGTTCTGTCTCAGGGGCCCAGCCAGGAAGAACAGTCCTAGAGAGTCACCCCCAGAAGCATCAGACTCCACAGGGGAGACCTTTAGTAGGGGTGGAGTCCCTGCAGAAAGGCAGAAAATCACAGACCAGGGAGGGGAATGATGACCATCCTCCAAGCTGAGTGATGACCACCATCAGAGAGGTGGGCTGGAGGAGGCAGGTGAAGATATGCAGACCCAGACAGACAGCCCAATATCTTGGATGCTTCTGCTTAACAACACCCACCGCCACGCGCACCCCCCCACCACACACACCCCGCTGCAGCCAAACCGGCTCCTGGATGTCCGCTGTGGGGGTGGGCACCGTGATTAATGCAATTAATTAATTAAGGAGGTAGCTGAGGCAGCAGCTGAGGCCAGCACTCCAAGCACGCTGGCTTTCAAGGGCCAGCTGGCGTCTGCCACACCCTATGGTCAGAGGGCAGGTCTACAATACCTTGTAGGTCTGGAGAGGGTGAGCCAAGCCAGGAGGAGCCAGCCAGGCAGGCAGGAACCCAGGAGTCCAGGCCCCCAGCCCCTTCCTCTCAGCCCTGATTTCCCCTCCCCGGATCTCAGGGTCTCAGGCTCTGGGTCTCTGTCCCCACCTGCCCAAAGGATTCCCCTGGGCTCACACAATGCCCTGGGATGCCCCTGCCCTGCCACCACAGGAAGCCTGGCATGCCAGGCCACAGGCAGGAGAAATGTGTCTGGGGACCCAGATGACACCCCATGAAGCTGTCACCAACCTGGCTCGCAGAGGAAAGCTGAGGGCGGCTGGTGTTCCCACGGCCACACCCTCCCCCACTGTGCTGCTGACCATGTTCTGGCCAAGGTCAGGGCACAGGCTCCCGCCCAACAGCGTCCTGAACACTAGGGTCTGAACTCCAGGCCAGCCTTCCTCCTGGCTTCATTTCTCCCACCTCTGCCTGAAACGCAAAACATCTGGGCATCAGCCAATATACCTTGTTCCCCTCTCCACCTACCCCTGCCCCACAGCTGGTCAGCCTCCGTGTCCCAACCATTCCAACTTCTGAATGTGTTTCCAATCCAGTTCATCCTCCATCCCCACTGCCCTGACCTCCGAAGCCTGGCCCCAGTCCATTCTGGGGGTTCTTTCTAAAGCACAAATCTAACCTTGTCCCTCCCCCTGCCTATAATTCTCTATGGCTCCCCAGTGCCCCTAAGAAAAAGCCCAAACTCTAACTCAGCCTCAGCCTGTCATCTAATGCACTGTTGCTTCCCCATCTCCACCTCATTCATTCACTCAACACGTTTCTGGAGCTCTTACAGTGTGCCGGGTACTCTTCTAGGCTCTGGGAATACAGCAGGAACCAAGGCTCAGATGGTAGAGAACCCGCCTGCCAATGCAGGAGACCTGGGTTTGATCCCTGGGTCAGGAAGATCCCCTGGAGAAGGGAATGGCTACCCACTCCAGTATTCTTCCCCGGAGAATTCCACGGACAGAGGAGCCTGGCAGGCTACAGTCCATGGGATCACAAAGAGTCGGACATGACTGAGGGACTAACACTTTCAAGACAAAGATCCCTGCCCCCAGAACTAATGTTCTAGCAGGGGAAAGACATCAGGTGCCATGAGGAAAACGAAGCAGTGTCAAGGGAATTTCTGTTCTCATCATTAGAGTGGTGAGGGAACGCCCCAGAGCAAAGATCTGAAGGGAGCGAGGGAGGGGAAAGTATTCCAGGATGAGAGAACAGCAAGTGCAAAGGCCCTGAGGTGGGCCTGGCATGTCTGAGAAATGGTGAGGAGGCTGGTGTGTCTGGAGCAGGGTGAGAAGGGGAGAGAGTGAGAGATGAGGTCAGAAAGAGGAAGGGCACAGGTCACACAGGACCTTGTGGGCTGCTGTAAAGACTTGAGCTTTTTTATTTTCCGAGTGAGGAGAGAGCCATAGAAGAAGACCCTTCTCTGCATGTGGGAACTGCAGGGGGCACCTGCAGCCCTTCATGGCAAGGGAGGAGGTGTTGTCAGATGACCTAGGGGAGAGATGCCACTGGCTTAGACCAGGATACGGGTAATGCAGGGGTCAAACCTGGTCCACTTGAAGATATATTTTGAAGAAGAAGCTGATGGGATTTCCTGATGGATTGCAATGCAGGTTGAGAGAGAAAAAGTGGAGTCAGATATGACTCCAAAGTTTCCATCCTAAACCTTTTACTGAGGTGGAAAGACCTAAAAGATGGGCCATTAACCATATGGAGGCTGAACCATGCTATTAATTCATTCAAAATGAGACATTTAGAATGGGAATCGTGGAGCCTTGAAATTTTAGAACCTCCTCCATTTCACATATATGGAGCATCTACAGGAGCAGGTCTCTGTTGCTGGTCTCAAGTATACCCCTGTGAACAAGACCAGGCAAAGAATTCCTGCCCTCCAGGAGCTCAGGAGGGTCATGAAAACCTGGTGTGTGAGATGGGGAGATGGTTGCGGAGTGAGGGGATGATGAGGGCCAGCTAGTCAGAAAGAGGAAGGATGTATGGCCATCCAGGACAGAGTATTGGTGATGAAAGAAATTCCTATGGATTAAAGACAATCTCTTTAACAAGTGGTGCTGGGAAAACTGGTCAAACACTTGTAAAAGAATTAAACTAGAGCACTTTCTAACACCATACACAAAAATAAACTCAAAATGGATTAAAGATCTAAATGTAAGACCAGAAACCATAAAACTCCTAGAGGAAAACAAAGGCAAAACACTCTCTGACATATATCACAGCAGGATCCTCTATGACCCTCCTCCCAGAATACTGGAAATAAAATCAAAAATAAACAAATGGGACCTAATTAAACTTAAAAAGCTTCTGCACAACAAAGGAAACTATAAGCAAGATTAAAAGACAGCCTTCAGAATGGGAGAAAATAATAGCAAATGAAGCAATAGACAAACAACTAATCTCAAAAATATACAAGCAACTCCTACAGCTCAATTCCAGAAAAGTAAATGACCCAATCAAAAAATGGGCCAAAGAATTAAATAGACATTTCTCCAAAGAAGACATACAGATGGCTAACAAACGCATGAAAAGATGCTCAACATCACTCATTATCAGAGAAATGCAAATCAAAACTACTATGAGGTACCATTTCACACCAGTCAGAATGGTTGCGATACAAATGTCTACAAGCAATAAATGCTGGAGAGGGTGTGGAGAAAAGGGAACCCTCTTACACTGTTGGTGGAAATGCAAACTAGTACAGCCACTATGGAGAACAGTGTGGAGCTTCCTCAAAAAACAGGGAATAGAACTGCCTTATGATCCAGCAATCCCACTGCTGGGCATACACACTGAGAAAACCAGAATTGAAAGAGACACGTGTACCCCAATGTTCATAGCAGCGCTGTTTATAATAGCCAGGACTTGGAAGCAACCTAGATGTCCATCGCAGATGAATGGATAAGAAAGCTGTGGTACATATACACAGTGGAGTATTACTTAGCCATTAAAAAGAATACATTTGAATCAGTTCTAATGAGGTGGATGGTACTGGAGCCTATTATACAGAGTGAAGTAAGCCAGAAAGAAAAACACCAATACAGTTTACTAACGCATATATATGGAATTTAGAAAGATGGTAACTAACCCTGTATGCTATGCTATGCTATGCTAAGTCACTTCAGTCGTGTCCGACTCTGTGTGACCCCATAGACAGCAGCCCACCAGGCCTCCCCGTCCCTGGGATTCTCCAGGCAAGAACACTGGAGTGGGTTGCCATTTCCTTCTCCAATGCATGAAAGTGAAAAGCGAAAGCGAAGTCGCTCAGTTGTGTCCGACTCTTAGCAACCCCATGGACGGCAGCCCACCAGGCTCCTCTGTCCGTGGGATTCTCCAGGCAAGAGTACCAGAGTGGGGTGCCATTGCCTTCTCCAACTAACCCTGTATATGAGACAGCAAAAGAGACACTGATGTATAGAACAGTCTTTTGGACTCTGTGGGAAAGGGAGAGGGTGGAATGATTTAGGAGAATGGCATTGAAATATGTATAATATCATATCTGAAACAAGTCGCCAGTCCAGGTTCGATGCCTGATGCCAGATGCCTGAGGCTGGTGCACTGGGATGACCCAGAGGGATGGTATGGGTAGGGAGGAGGGAGGAGGGTTCAGGATGGGGAACACATGTATACCTGTGGCGGATTCATTTTGATGTATGGCAAAACCAATACAATATTGTACAGTTAAATAACATTTTTAAAAAATAAAAGAAAAAAAAAAAGGATTCACAGAATTTAAAAAAAAAAAAAAAAAAAGACATTCCTGAGAAGCTTGCCCCACAAGAAGCTAAAAGTGGGGTTTTTTAATTTAATTAATTAATTCATTTATTTCAGGCTTGCTGACCAGAGATTGAACCCCTGCCCTCGGCAGTGAAACCACAGAGTCCTAACCACTAAGCTGCTAAGAAATCCCCCAAAGTGGGTTTTTTTTCCTTCCTGTTGTTTTTTTAAAATCTTCTGAAGCGACCAGGGCCACTTGAGTTGCAGGAGGGCAACCTCCCTCAGAAGAGAGGTGTGAACCCCAGGCCACAACAGTGAAAGCCCAGGTCCTAACTACTGGGCAACCAGGGAACTCCCCAGAAGTGAGGCGACTGGCAGCCACAGGATTTCCTTAGGATAAGAAATTTGAGTCCCCAAAGGGACCCAGTGACCCAGAGCGAGGTGTGGGGCTCCACGGGCTGGAGCTTGGCTTCCCTTGGGAAGGGTCTCCTCCTCCAGGAAGCCCTCCTGCCCTTCCCCTCGGCTGGGTCAGGCCCCTGCTTTAGGTCCTCCCCTCCACCCCCAGCCCTGCCCTCCCCACCCGACTGTCTGTGCAATCTCTCCCCTCTCCTGGAATGTCAACTTCTGGAGGACTTGTCCTGACACCTCTGTGTAATATACAGCCAGAACAGATCTTGATATTTATTCAACAGTTTTTGTTGTTGTTGTTTTTTCCCCAACAGTATTGATTAAGCACCTACTATAACCACGCTCTGGTGTGGGCTCTAGGGATACAGTAAGCAACAAATCCCCATCCTCAGGGACTGACTCTCTAGTACCTGGGGTCACTGTGTGGAGCAACTATTTGTTGCCCCACTGGTTGGCACAGGCTGGAAAAGAATGGCTAGCAGGAAGGTTCTACCACTCAAGCCCTTGAAGTTCTCAATCTTTGCTTTAGTCAAGTTCTTCACCAAGTGAAGAACCCTCAGTGGTTCCCACTTACCTCAAGAAGAAAACTTAAACCCTCATCCCCACCCTACGTCTCTTCTGCACTCACACTAGCCTGGGTGTTTTTTCCCTGACTGAGTTCCCATCCCTCCTCACCCAGCTCAAAAGGGGCAGAGCCTTTGGGAACCCTTGTCCCATCCTCAGCACCTTTGGGGGCCACACAGTGTCCTGGCACCTTGAGGGAAGGGGGCGACCCTGCCTAAGCGCCACCCAACTGCTGCCCCCAGGGTCTCATATCCTGATTTTTGTCTGGATTTGACCTCCAGACCTTTCTGTGCTGCTAGGTCACTTCTGAAACTATGCTACCTGAGCCAAAAGTAACTGAGGGAGCTGGACTTGGCCAGTAGCATGTGGCTGTCTGCCCCTCCTTGACTCACCTGCTGTGCCTGCCCTCTGAGGAAGCTACGGGAGAAAATCATGTCATGAACTTGTCGCCAGGGACCCTACAGTGTTGCTCAAACATTCCCATTTTACAGATGGAAGAAATCAGGCTCAAAACAAAGTCACCCGGGGACTTCCCTGGTGGTCCAGCAGCTGGGAGACTCCATGCTGCCAATGCAGAGGGCCTGGGTTCCATCCCTGGTCAGGGAACTAGATCCCACATGCTGCAACTAAGAGTTGCCATGCCACAGCTAAAGATCCCACATGGCACAATGAAGATCCCACATGCTGAAACCAGGGCCTAGTGCAGCCAAATAAATAAATATTTTAAAAAAAAGTCACCCACTTAAAAGGGCCCAGAGCCAGCAGGAAGCCCCCAGCCATCTGCTCCAGGGTCCCACACATGACATTCTGCAGTGTGGTCCCTCCAGAGGGGAGGATGCCCATATCTCAAGGTGACCCCCCTGGGTTTGAGTTGCAAGATATATGTCGGGATTCCACGAGATGATATGTGTGTCACACGGCCTTCACTGATGGCTTCTTTTGATCAGTGCCTAGGATGGGTCCTGCCTGAAGGACTGCCTTAGACCCTCTCACTAGGGTCACTGTTAATGTTCCCTGGATTCCTGTGGGAGGCCAGCCGCTGCACACATGCCTCCCCGCACATCTCGGTCAGGGACAGCTGGGCATGGGCCTTTGCCTCGGAGCTGGGTGTCAAGGGCTACTTGTAATTATACTTAGCTGGTTATGTTTATTTACCAAGCACTGATCTTGCGCTTCCTGGGGCCCTGTGTGCTAAGTACTCAACAAACATCCTTTAATCCTTAAACAGCAACCCCTAGGAGGTGGGCACCATTATTACCCTCCCCTTTACAGCTGAGGAAACTGGGACACAGAGAGATTAAACGACTTGTCCAACGTCACACAGCCAGTAAATGGCAGAGCTGGGATTCGAAGGCACGCAGTCTGTGCTCTCAGTCCCCATGCTTTACTGCCTTGCACAGTAAAGAAAAAAATTCACCTTTTTAAAAAATAAATTATTAATGCATTCATTTGGCTGTGCTGGGTCATAGGGTTAGAGTTAGGGATGTGGAATGTGGGATCTAGTTCCCTGGCAAGGGACTGAACCTGGGCCCCTGCATTGGGAACATGAAGTCTTAGCCACTAGACCACCAGTGGAAGTTTCTGGAGGAACATTTATTTTTATGTTAGTTTTTATTAAAAGCCAGAAAACAAATGATGAGCTGAGAAATAAAAGCCATATATTCAGACAAAAACTGGCATGGAAATGTTCACTGTAGCTTTGTTCATAATCACCAAAAGGTGAATACAACTCAGCTGTCCATCAGCTCCCAAATGAATGAACGAAATGTGGTCAGTCTGTACAGTGGAATATTACTGAGCCATAAAAAGGAACCGAGGCACTGATCCATGTTACTGCCTGGGTACGCCTTGAAAACACTGCCAAGTGAAAAACACAAAAGGCCATGTATTTTTTTATTTGATTTATGTGATATGTCCAGAAGAGGCCAATCTCTAGACAGAAAATAGATTACTGATTGTCAGTGACTGGGTGATGGGAGGTGCAACTGACTGTATGATGGGTACATGGATTTCTTTGGGGTATTATAACAATGTCCTAAACTTGATTATGGCAATGGATGCATAACTCCTGTGAATACATGAAAAGCCACTGACTCGTACATTTTTACTGACCCCTAGTGGATCACTAAACCAGTCCACAAGCACGGGGAGATGCGGGGGCTGACGTCTGCAGGCAGAAAGAGCCCCAGGCCAGGCAAGGGCTCCAAGTTCCACCAAGCTATTGGTGGCTCTCTCTGTGCAGCTTGGAGAAGGCGCAGTACTCTCCAGCTCCACCGCTACCGCTAATATAAGTAATGTTTGTCAAGTTCTTACCTAATAATTTAGGACGTTCTTGTCTGCTTAAAAGTGTTTTTTTAATTTGTTAAAACTAGTTGTCTGCAGATTGCTTCATTGAATGCATTGTCAAATTATAAAAGTTAGGGACTTCCGTAGTGGTCCAGTGGTTAAGACCCTGTGCTTCCAATTCTGGGGGCACACGTTTGATCCCTGTTCGGTCTGGAACTAAGACCCTACATGCTAAGACCTGGAACAGCCAAAGAAAAAAAATTATGGAAGTTAAAGTGCAGTGATGCTTGAAGACTTTAAGTGATGGTGTAACCCATTTCTAATAAGGGGAATGCCTTTGTTTTTGCTTTCTTAGGGAGTTGATATGTCCATGTTTAAAATGCTGTTTGGGCAATAGGTGTAAAGTTCTATAAAAGAGGAGTGCAGAAATTTAACCCTTTAGATTTGTTGATGCATGTGATGAGACCTGCAGCTTTACTGGGGTGATGCAATGCTCTGCAGTTCTATGGAGTTTGGCAGGTACAACGTTTTAAGTTGGATATTGCTTGGAAATGTGAAGGGTGTCCTGATCCTTTCTCAAGATCATATGCAGAAAAATAAAGTTGACTAGGGTCCATGTTTTAGGCTTAATCTGATACTACATTTATATAACTGCTGCTTCTGAAAGGCAAAAAGTAATGCCACCATTTTTAAGAGAATTAAATAGACCTGTTGCAAGAGGGTTCTCACAAATGAATCAAATCCTGGTTTACCAAAATTAAATTGCCTTGACCTCCACGGTACCACTGAAGTTCACATAAAGCTCCTGGTTCAGACTCTGATATCTGTAGAATACTGAACTTCATTCAAGATGGTTGTATTGACATTGGTGTTGATTAAAACTAATGGAAATTGAACATTAGCTAAGTGAGAGGGAATTATTAGCCCTGAGGTTTTAGGAGGCTAGTAACTCCTAGGATTTAGGATTGGGAGGTTGATGTTCATCAGATCCCTTTCAAGTGTAGGACGATAGGAAAAACTTATCAAAAAATTAAATGTTTTATCTGTAGTATTAGTTTGTGACCATCATGAACCACCTTAGGGGATGCAGGAAATGGGGGTGGTTATATTTAAAAGTATCATTGCTAAGTGTAATCAGTGTTCTCTGAGGTCAAGTCACCCCATTCTTAAAAGGCTTCTGAGAAGGACTTCCCTTGGGGGTCCAGTGGCTAAGACTCTGTGCTCCCAATGCAGGGGGCCCAGGTTTGACCCCTGGTCAGGGAACTAGATGTGACATGCCGCAATGAAGATCAAAGCTCCTGCATGCTGCAACTAAGACCTGGCAACTAAATAAACAAATAAATAATAAGTATCTTTTTTTAAAAAAAGGCTACTGAGAAAAGTCATGTAGTTGGGGTCACTACAAGTTCAATTAGCTTCTGCCTTTGTGCTGTCTACAGTCGTTCCCATCCCTGCTCAAACCGCCCTCGAGAGCCTCACAGTTCCAGACTTGCCAGGCCACCAGTTGTGGCTGGGCTCACCACCTCCTTCTGCTTGTTGACCACCTCATTCTGCTCGTTGCATCGTGTCTTCCTGTAGACTAGACTTCTGTTTCCCAGGGTGTATTTGAGTGTAGAAAATACGGAAGAGGAATTGCCCCAGTTCTTGGTTTACTATCTTAATGGGTAGTTTAATTTTGAAATCTAATTACTGATTTTCTTGAACCAATTTTTCTTGTTCCCCCTCCCCCAAGGGTCTTTTAAAAGGCCCACTTAAGTGATTTCCAGAAAACAGGCTTGCAAAGCCTTTTGAGACCCAGATTCCTTCCTACTCAAAAAAATCTTAAACCATATTATTCTGTGTGTAGAGGTTGTTCAACTATATAATAATGGAATAAATGTCTATTAAACTAAAAAAAAAAAAAAAAAGAATCTGCCTGCCAATGCAGGGGACACAGGGTTCGATCCCTGGTCTGGGAAGATTCCACACACTACAAAGCAACTAAGCCCAAGCACCACAACTACTTAAGCACAGACAAAAATTAAATAAATAAATAAAATGTTAAAAATAAATCAATCAACTATACTTCAATAAGATAGAGAATTCCCTGGCAGTCCAGTGGTTAGGACTCGGCACGCTCAATGGCAAGCCTGGGTTCTATCCCAGGCAGGGGAACTAAGACACTAAAAGCTGTGCAGTGAAAAATGAAATAAAATAGGATATTTTAAAAGATTTTTGATTTAAGGACTATGTGGTTATTCAGTTGCTTAAGTCATGTCCCACTCTTTCCCACCCTATGGACTATAGCACACCAGGCTCCTCCGTCCTCCACTATCTCCCAGAGTTTGGTCAAATTCATGTCCATTGAATCAGTGATGCTACCTAACCATCTCATCCTTTGCCGCCCCCTTCTCCTTTTGCCTTCAGTCTTGCCCTGCATCGGGATCTTTCCCAGTGAGTCGGCTCTTCACATCAGGTGGCCAAAAACTATTGGAGCTTCAGCTTCAGCATCGGTCCTTCCAATGAATATGCAGGGTTGATTTTCTTTTTAAGATTGACTGGTTTGATCTCCTTGCTGTCCAAAGGACTCTCAAGGGTATTTTCGAGGACCACAATTCAAAAGCATCAATTCTTCGGCACTCAGCTTTCTTTATGGTCCAACTCTCACATCCATACATGACTACTGGAAAAACCATAGCTTTGACTCTCTACAGATCTTTACTGGCAAAGTGATGTCTCTGCAGATTAATATGCTGTCTAGGTTTGTCATATCTTTCTTTCCAAGGAGCAAGTGTCTTTTAATTTCATGGCTACACGAATACTACATAATCACAATTTATTCATCACACCGAAGATCATGAGCAATAATTTCATAATCGTATGACAGCTAGCCCAGAACCCAAATGGCCCTAGTTTTTCTCATATTGTCTTATCTGGCTGGCCTTTTGGGAACTGGGACAGCCTGAAGATGCCTGCGTTACCCTGACGTCTGCATTTCTGGAGTGGGGTGGAGGGGCCCCCCTCCCATGATGGCTCTGCCTGGCCCAGGGATTTCTAGGTTCTTCCCCAACCGGACATCTCTCTCTCTCCTCTCTCCCCAGGAGCCCAGGATGTGCGAGTTCAGGTCGCCGCTGAGGTGCGGGGCAACCTGGGGGACACGGTAGAGCTGCCGTGCCACCTGCTGCCTTCAGCGCCTGAAATCCGCGTGTCCCAGGTGACGTGGCTGCGCCTGGACGCGCCCCGAAGGCAAACAGAACGTGGCCATCTTCCACCCTCTGTATGGTCGGAGCTTCCCCAGCCCAAAGCCCGGCAAGGAGCGGCTGTCCTTCGTCAATACCGCGGCGAGCACGGGGGCCGGGCAAGGCACGGAGCTGGAGGTGCGGGACGCCACGCTGTCCCTCCGGGGGCTGACGGTGGAGGACGAGGGCAACTACACTTGCGAGTTTGCCACCTTCCCCAAGGGCACCAGTCGGGGAGTCACCTGGCTCAGAGTCATAGGTGAGCAGGGTGCGGGTGGGGGGCTGCGGCGAAGCGAGAGGGGGAGGGTTGCAACGCGAGAGCGCCCCCACGGGCCTCTTTCTGGGCTTTGGCTGGGAAATCGACCTACCTTGTCTGCGGTCATCAGTTGGCGGGCCTCATCAGTTGGCTGGCCGTGATTCATTAAGCACCTGCTATTTGCCACCGGTAGCTCTGCAGGCAGGAGATACAGCTGGCAAGAAGCATTCAGAAGGTTGAGTTTCTGCTGTTGCTGCTGCTAAGTCGCTTCAGTCGTGTCCAACTCTGTGCGACCCCATGGACCAGGTTCCTCCATCCATGGGATTTTCCAGGCAAGAGTACTGGAGTGGGGTGCCATTGCCTTTTCCGGGTTGAGTCCCTACTCTGTGGCAAACACTGTGCCACGCTCTAGGGATGAAGCCCCAAGGAGAACAGAAGTCCCTGTTCTCCTGGAGCTTAGACTCCAATTAAGGGAGTAGATAACATAGGAAGAATAAGAGTGAGCTGGGCGGTTGTAGGTGCTTTAGAAATTGGAGGAGACTAGGTTATCATTTTAGTAAGGGTGGTCTGGTGCTATTTGAACCCAAACTAGGAGGGTTTGAGGGAGTCCTGCAGGTCCACGGAGGAGAGTTTCAGGCAGCAGGAACAGCAAGTGCAAAGGCCCTGGGGCAGGGCACACCTGGAAGGTCTGAGGAAAAGCCAGGAAGTCAGTATGGCTGGAGATGAGTGAATGGGGGCGGGCAGGGAGAGGCAAGGTCAAGGCAGTGATGGGAGAGCACAGATCACAGATGACCTCATGGGCCATGAGAAGATCTTGGCTTTTGCCTTGAGAGAACAACAGCTACAGTAGACTCTGAGTAGGGGAGGAATGTGTTGACTTGGGTTTTCACAGGCTATGTGGGGAGTGAGAATGGAGGCTCACAAAGGTGGCAAGGGCATAAGTCCAGGAGACAGGTGATGGCAGTTAGACCGAAGGGGAGGCAGTGGAGGTGGTGAGATGTCATTGTTTTATGGAAATATTTTAGAGGTCAAGCCAGAGAAAAATCAAATTAGCAAACAAAAGGAGCTCCAGGATGTTTAATACTCAGAGTAAGGCCCCAGTGGACTCACGTAGAGAGAATGGTCAGTGAAAGCCTCTTAGTTAAGTCTCGCTGTGTAAGCAGGAGCCACCCTCGGGGAGAAGAATGAAGGCCCAGCGGAGGGAACGGAACAGTCTAGGCAAAGGCTGGGATAAGAGAAACAGACTGGCACATTCTAGGAAGAGACAGGAGGGTAGTGGCAAGGGCTTGGGTGAGCCTCGACGAGGCAAGGAACCAACAGGGCCAGGTTACACGAACCTCATAGACAAGAGGCCAGGTGGCTGGAATTCATCTGTTGGTTTTTTTTTTCCCCCGTGCTGAGCAGCTTGGAGAATCTCAGTTTCCCAACCAGGGATTGAACCCACACCCTTGGCGGTGAAAGCGTGGAGTCCTACCCACTGGTGGACCACCAGGGAATTCCCTTCATCTGAAATGTTATTTGGAGCCATAAGACGGTTTCAAATCATAAGAACACCCTGACCAGGGTCTTGAAATTCTTTAAAAAAAAAAAAAAAGGTGGGGGAGGGGGGTCACTGGCAGTGCTTCCCTGGTGGTCTAGTGGTTAAGAATCCACCTGCCAGTGCAAGGGACATGCGTTCAATCCCTGGTCCCAGAAGATCCCACATGCCACGGAGCAACCTAACCCATGCACCACAACTACTGAGCCCGTGCTCTACAATAAGAGAAGCTACCACCACGAGAGGCCCATGCACCGCAACCAGGCGTGGTCCCCACTCAGCACAATTAGAGAAAACCCGCTTGCAGCAACGAAGACCCAGAGCAGCCAACTGGATGCCAGGGTCAGGGAGGGGTGATGGGCATGGGGCAACAGAAGAGTAGACAAAGGTAGAAGGAAGCAAGGAGACAGGTGAGAGAAGGCATCGGTTTGGAAGAGGGAAGAAGCAGGGAGGAGTGGGGAAAGGAGAGGAATAAACAGAGAAGTGAAATAATCACCCTTTTGGGAAATAGTGGGTGCTTGTCCGTGAACTAAGGGATGAGGAGGAGGAAGAAGAACTCCCAGCCTTCGGGCTCCAACAGGAAGTGACCAGCATGACCATTTAGCGAAATGTGGAAGAGTTAGGGAAGGCATCTTTTCAAAGGATGCTATTTCTTGCTGAATCTTGGCGATCCCCTGGGGTCCCGCCTTCCTCCAGCAACTCCGAAGAAGCCACATCACTCTGGATACGTTACCCCTGCTCTGAGCTCCAGAGAGTTGGAGAAGTGTACCCTGTAATGTCCCTCAGTATACACTCCCCTTCCCAAGGAACCCTGAAACCACAGTTGTTTCACATAGTAAACCACTCTCCTCCTCCCCATCTTTCTCAAAGGCCTCTCTTTTTCTGCCATCATTTGTTCTATTAAGAGATATGTAGAGATCACTTACTACCAGGCACCAGGTGCCTATAAGAGCACAGAGCAGAACAGTGAAACCTCTACTTTCTTGCGGAGTCAAACTTCAAGGAAGTTTCTATAAGAAAGTGAGTCCAGGATCTGGAAAAGGAGGAGGAGCAAGACAAGAAGAAAAGATGCCAGAACATTCCAGGCAGTGCAAGTCACTAAAGACCCTGCAGTGGGCAGGAGCAGGGACCAGGGACAGGTAGTGATGCGGGTCAGATCTTGAGGGGATTGGTTATGAGCACACATCAATAACTGTGGTTGGTATTATTATTCCTCACGGAGGTTTTAGCCCGCCTAATACTTTTCCATGGCTCCCAGGAGGATGGGTGAAAAGGGCGAAAAATGTCCAGATTTGGGAATCTCCACTGCCTTTATTTCACTGCTGGGCCGAAATCTAGGGGTGACGAAAGGAAAAGAAGTAGAAGTTCTTTTCAGCTGGACCTTTGAACTGCATTGTTCTGCTTTGGCTTTTCGCTTAAAATCACAGCTTCATCCTGGCTTGTGGACACCGTCTGCTTTACTAGTAGAACACAGAATGCACTGCACTATGATGGCTAACACTCAGATAGCACAGTGAGCGTCAAGCACTGTCCAAAACGCTTTATATGTCAATTTATTTCATCTCTGTGCTGGGTCCTATTACTATCCCCACTTTACAAAAGAGGAACCTGACATAGAGTTGGGAAATGACTTGCCCAAAGCCATGTGGCTGCAAAGCAGCAAAACTGAGAAGTGAAGCCCTGCAGTTGGGCCTTGGGCCTCCCAGATGACTCAGCTGTAAAGAACCCGCCTGCCAATGCAGGAGATGTGGGTTCGATCCCAGGGTCAGGAAGATCCCCCAGAGAAGGAAATGGCAATCCATTCCACTCCAGTTATGACTTAACTGCTCAGTTCCACTGCTGAAGGTGTTTATGGACTGACTCTAGGTGTGGAGTGACCCACCCCCTCTGTTCCCTCTCCCCAGCCCAGCCCCAGAACCATGCCGAGAAACAGGAGGTCACATTCAATCTGGATCCTGTACCCGTGGCCCGCTGTGTCTCCGCAGGCGGCCGACCACCTGCCCGGGTCTCCTGGCTCTCACCCTTGGATGGGGAGGCCAAAGAGACCCAGGGGTCAGGGCCCCTGCCTGGCACGGTCACCGTCACTAGCCGCTACACTGTGACACCCTTGAGCGAAGCAGACGGGGTCAAGGTCATCTGCAAAGTGGAACACGAGAGCTTCCAGGAGCCCAGACTGCTGCCAGTGATCCTCTCTGTGCGCTGTGAGTACATCAGGCTGTGACCGCTCCCCCGCCCCAAAACACTGGCTCCTCTGGGGCGCCGTCTACACGATCCCAGAGTGTGGTCTACACTGGCACTCTGGATCAACTTCTGCACTGCCTTCCTGTCCATTGTCTACACTAGCTTCACTAGGCTCTCAACTTATTGCCACAGTCAATGGTACATCAGAACGGGCTTGCAAGGGTCAGTTTTACACATTTCTTCCCAATTCCACGTCCATTAAGTGTTACTGGTAGTTTGAATCAACTGTGGGGCGTATTTATACCAAGAGAATTGACAAACACCACAAACTAGTGTTATCCCTTTTTTCTTTTACCAGCACACAGGTGCACCCAGCAATCCCTTCTGGCTCCCAGGGACCCCAGCTGACCCTGCTCCTTCACTCTTCTATCAGCTACTCTGTCTACTCGGCCCAGCCCAGTATTGTTTACGCACACACCCCCATTCATACTGTCTGAATTGGCTCCCTGGGCACTGTCTATACTGACTCGCCTGGGGTCTCCACACCAACTTCTGCCCCGAACGTGACCATACTGGCCCCTGTGGACCCTGTCCACACATTGCTGTCGCCAATGTTGTTAGTGGCGCTGGTGGTGGTGGTTTTGCGGGATCTTAGTTCCCGGACCACGGACTGAACCCAGAGCCATGGCAGTGAAAACACCAAGTCCCAGCCACTGGATCCCTTCCCATATGTTCTGAGCTCTCTCTTCCCCAAACTGCCTACCCCGACACCCCCCACCCCGATATTCGCCAGAGAGGCTCTCCTGGCACTTTCCCCACAGACTCTGCCAAATAGTTACCTTCGCAGCTTTTCCAACCACATACCCCAACTCAGCATTTTCTATACTAGCTCCCCAGACAATGCCTTCAGTTAAACTAATTCCCTAATCTGCTCTGGGCATGTCAGAAATGACACACATTATCTCTAGTGGCTCGCTCAGGCGCTGCCTGCACTGAACAATAACTTCCTCAGAACGACCCTCAGTGACGTCCCTGGACAGTCTCTGAGCAGGCACTGTCCCTGGGTCCACCTCCTGCCAGCGCACCCTGTTTCTTTAGGATTCTTATCTGTATACACACTTGTCACCCATTCTGGGATTCCCCTGGTCACTGAGCCAGTCCCCCTATTTCCTGCAGACCCCCCCCAGGTCTCCATATCCGGCTATGATGACAACTGGTACATCGGCCGTAGTGAGGCCACCCTGAACTGTAACGTCCGCAGCAAACCAGAGCCCACAGGCTACGACTGGAGCACGTGAGTCCTGTTTGGAGCCAGACTCCTGGGTCTGAGGGAGGAGGGGCTGGGATCTGGAGCCCTGAGTCTGAGGGAGGAGGAGCTGGGGATCTGGAGCCCTGGGTCTGGGGGAGGAGGGGCTGGGGATCTGGAGCCCTGGGTCTGGGGGAGGAGAGGCTGGGGGCCTGGAGCCCTGGGTCTGGGGAAGAGGGGCTGGGGGTCTGGATCCTGGGTCTGAGGGAGGAGGGGCTGGGGGTCTGGACCCCTATGTCTGGGGGAGGAGGGGCTGGAGGAGGAGGACGCCTAGGTCTGAGAGAGGAAGGGCTGGGGGAGGAAGACTCCTGGGTCTGAGGGAAGAGGGGCTGGGGGCCTGGACCCCTGGGTCTGGGGGAGGAGGGGCTGGGGGAAGAGGATGCCTAGGTCTGAGGGAGGAAGGGCTGGGGGAGGAGGACTCCTGGGTCTGAGGGAGGAGGGGGCCTGGACCCCTGGGTCTGGGGGAGGAGGGGCTGGAGGAAGAGGATGCCTAGGTCTGAGGGAGGAAGGGCTGGGGGAGGAGGACTCCTGGGTCTGAGGGAGGAGGGGCTGGGGGCTGGATCCTGGGTCTGGGGAAGAGGGGCTGGGGCCCCAGACTCCTATGTCATGAAAAAGAAACACCCGAGGCCTGAAACCGTAAGTCCCCCAGGAGGAGGGAGCTGGCAGTTTGGGGTGTCAAGGACTAAGTTTCAAGTCTGTGGAGCTTGGCTCTTGAGGGTTGTGTCATCGGGGACCAGATCTGGGCCCCCCATGGACCATGCTGTCCCTCTCACGTGACCCCACACCCTCCAGGACTTCCGGTGTCTTCCCAGCCTCAGCAGTGGCCCAGGGCCCCAAGCTGATCGTCCACTCAGTGGACCGGCTGTTCAACACCACCTTCATCTGCACCGTCACCAACGCCGTGGGCACCGGCCAAGCCGAGCAGGTGGTCCTCGTTCGAGGTGAGTGGGTCTTGGGGGTGGTGTGACGACAGGGCCTGCTCCCCGAGTGTTCCTCCCGCTGGGCTCTGGGGCTGTGCTGGGGGGACTGTGCCGCCGACCTGGGGTGGGCTCCACCCACCTCACCGATGTGGGGCATGGCTTTTATCCCCTGGCCCCAGGTGGAGTCTGGATTGGGATGACTGGGTAGGTGCTGACAGAGGAGTTAGGAACCTGAGGCCTCAGAAGGGTCATTAGGAAGAGATCCAAGGCAACTGGCCCTGCCTCCAGCCGACGAGACACACCCACAGGAATCAGACAGCTCAGTCACGGGAGGGCAGCTGGACGAGCACTCAGAGACAATAGACTTTTTGCAGGGAGCACTGGCCGGTACCAGCCGGAAGCCAGTTTGCGTGTGTTGGGGTGTTTGTGTTCCTGGAGGTGGTATTTTGGGTTTGTTTTGTTTTTTGTTCTTTTGTTGGCCTGCTGCTCAGCTGACGGGATCTTAGTTCCCCAACCAGGGACCAAAGCCAGGCCCAGGGCAGTGAAAGCATGGAGTGCTAACCAGTGGACCGCCAGGCAGCTCCCTGGAGGTGGTATTTTGGAAACAGTGGCTGGTGTGTCTGGCAGTCAGAAGTGCTCTGAGTCTCCCTGATGGGACCCAAGATACACAGCCAGAGAGGGAAAAAGTGGAAGGAAATGAAGCCCAGGTGCGGGCTGATGGAAATGGGGTTGAAATCCAACTGTAGATTGCGATGCCTACAGGGAGCCAGGGGGCCTTGGTGTGCCCCCCATCTCAGAAACACCACCAAAGACAGCCTCAGAGTCACCCATGTGCAGACAGACACACACACACACTGGAGACAGGAGGAAGCAGGTCCCTTGCTGAGATGATCGTCTCACACACACACACACACACACATGCACACACGCACATCTAGAAAGACACCCACATGAAACCCCCCCAAAAAAAGGAAAAATGAAAACGGATCCCTCTTGAGGAATTCTGACACTTGCCAGGGAGATGTGACGTAGCCACTCAGAAACACTGTCATAGACCACACAACCAGAGAGAGCCTTGGCCCGCCCTCAGCACGTCTCACACGCTCAGGTCCACAAACACACACCTGGGGGGAGACACCGCCACACAGACATGCTACAAGAACCTCCAGCAGCAAGGCCACACGGCGAAACGTCATCACCCAGATGCTGAGAAGGAGACTCGAAGACATTCTCAAGGGCACGCCCTCAGAAACCCCAGAAATACCAGTGTGGAGCTTCTCTTTCAACAAATCATCCTCTGACAAGTTATTTGCTGAGGTTTCCTCTTGGCCAGCCATGCTCCTTGATGTTGGGAATACAGCGATGACCTAGTCAGAGTCCTGCCCTCCAAGGCACACCCAGAGGAGGGTCAGCTCCACCCACCCAGCAAGGTGCCCAACTGGAAATACACCCCCTGAACTGTACCCCAGAGACACACCCACCTGAGAAACCGGTCTCTCCACCCACACTGGGCCCATGGGGGTGGAGCCTGCAGAATCCAGACAGGATCAAACTGAAGGGCCATGGGAGAAACACACGGCTGCGAAAGCATGGATGCCGCCCCCGAGACAGCCAGAAACCCCAGGAACGTCCACTGCTGGCAACCCCCAAGGCGAACACACCACCATCAGAGTTCAGCCCTGGACAGGCAGTATTCACCCAGTGAAACACACATACCCGGTGGGGTGGGGTGCACACAGAATCACACACCCGTGGAAAGACCCCCTGACCCCGCAAAGGTAACCACAGACCCACAGGCAGCCAAAAGCATCCTTGCAAAGTCACACACCTACAGATGGACACCAACAGATGGGGGTACTCTCAGCACTGTAGAAATTCAGTCAAAGGTAGTGATGTGTCAACAGATGGCCTTGCCCGGAGAGGAGATTCACTCACAGCTCTTGGCAAAGTCGCCGCAGAGGGTCTCAGAGACGGCTCACGTTCCTCACGTGCACACAGACCCGCACAGGCCATCACACTCCGTTTGGGGCTCACGCCAGAGAAGACATAAGTACACAGGCCATGCCACAGGCTAGATGTTGCTTCAGAAACTTCTGACCCTGAGAAAGGAACATACTCAGCCAGCACCCCCAAAACACTACCTTCAGTAACGCGGACACACGTCCCGACACGCGTAAAAACTGGCCTCCACACTTCACTGAACAGTCTTTCCCGCCTTCACCCAGGGTGCAGGTGTAGAAATATACCCCTACCAGAGGTTTCACAGAGTATTATTGGCCCTTCACACTTGAGGTGGACTTTTTCTCTTCTGTTTTACTCTTGTTTGCACTGATTTGACAGCCCACTAGGTCATGACCCCCGCCCCACCCCACTGTAGTTTTGAAAACATCTAGAAACTGTGGGCTGGGTTCCAGCCCCTCCAATGTCCAGAGACGTAGGGAGGGGAGATTCAGGTGTGAGCAGGTCCCTCCCTGGTCTCTCCCAGTCAGGCCCTGCCTGCCAGGGTGGGGGAAAGCAGGTATGTGATAAGATGCCGGTTGTGGGCCCCAGACGCCCCTCCCTCATCCTCACTCCTCCCCGATTAGTGCTCCCCTGCTTCATCTTCTACCCACCCCTGCCCTCCCCCAGACCCGTCCCCTCCCACCAGCTCAGCCTCCGCAGAGAGAAGAAACCCCCAGGACTGTGGGCTTAAGGGGCGCCATTTTCCACCCTGGGGAAAATGTTCCCTTCTCTCAAGTGCTCAGAGCTTTGGGATCAAACAGCCTCAGGCTCAAACCCATCTCTGCTTCTTTCTGGCTGGATCAGCCACAAAGATTCTGTGACCCTGACCTCAGAGTTTCTGAGAGGGAGTGGTAAATTCAGATGCCTACAAGGTCCTGGCGAGTGACGGGGTGGCCAGGTGTGGAACTCTGTGCCTGGGGTCCGCAGCCTCACTCAGCCACAGCCCACCACCAGGTGGAGGGGTGTGATGATGCCAGCTCTGATTTTTTTTTTTTTTTCTGCCGTAAAAGAAATCTGGAATTTTCAGTGGGATGACCTAGTGCTTTAAATGTTGGGTAGCGAGCTGTTGCTTCCTGTATGCACGTGTGCGTATGTGTGTTGGTTTTTTCTTTTTGTCGCCGCGTGGCTCGGCAGGTGGGCTCTTAGTTCCCCAACCAGAGATTGAACCTATGCCCCCTGCAGTAGGGCTTCCCAGGTGGCTCGGTGGTAAAGAATCCACCTCCCAATGCAGGAGACGCAGGAGACTCGGGTTCTCCCCCTGAGTCAGGAAGATTCCCTGGAGGAGGAAATGGCAGCCCACTCCAGTATTCTTCCCCAGAGAATCCCATGGACAGAGGAGCCTGGCGAGCTGCAGTCCATGGGGTCGCAAAGAGTCCAGAATATGGCTGAGTGACTGAGCAGTCCCCCTGTGGTGGAAGCACGGAGTCTTAACCATTAAACGGCCAGGGAATCCCTAGCAGTTTTCATTTTGGTTTTGTGTTTGTTATTTCGGGAGTCTTTTCTTTTTTTTTCTATGTTGTTAGCAAAGCACTAGGCAGGTGTAAGGAAATCCATCTAGGGGAGGGCACCCACTGGCGCGGAGGGTGTGCGGGGCTCTCCCTTCCCTCCCCGCCTCCCTGTCCTCTGTCCCGTGTAGCGCCACCTCCCCAGTTCCCAGCCCTGCCCTGCTGTGTCCTGTCCCCCCAGCCCCCCAGCTCCAGATGTCTCCTCTTGACCTCGTGTCTCCCTCTCTCTCTCTCTCTCACCCCCTCTTCTCTCTCCTCAGACACCCCCCGGGCCCCGCCTCAAGGCGCGAGCCCAGTGGTGTGGGGGGCTGTGGGGGGGACACTGCTGGTGCTGCTGCTTCTGGCTGGGGGCTCCTTGGCCTTCATCCTGCTGAGGGTGAGGAGAAGGAAGAGCCCCGGAGGAGGAGGAGACGGCGGCACAGGAGGGGTCCTACGACCCGAAAACTCAGGTGTTTGGGAATGGGGGTCCCGTCTTCTGGACGCCCGCGGACCCTGGCCCCCTGAGGCCACAGGGCAAGGACGAGGAGGACGAGGAGGACGAGGAGGAGAAGGCAGAGAAAGGCCTCATGTTGCCGCCGCCCCCGGCGCTGGAGGACGACTTGGAGTCCCAGCTGGACGGCTCCCTCATCTCCCGGCGGGCGATTTACGTGTGACCCCCCCCACTCCCCACCAGCCCACCCAGGCAGACAGACAGACAGACTGAGACAGACACAGCACTGCGCACACCGGCCAGCCAAGGGCCCCAGGCTGGTTGAACTCGTTTGTCCGAAACACACTGGAGTTCAAAGCTACCTCCCGCTTCCTTCCCTGGGATGTAGAGGGCATGGAATATCACACACTGGACTTCTGCGTCCCCTGCCGCAAGGAGCAGGGGACGGCCCCCCCGGGGGGAGGGGGCGCTGGGGAATGGGGACCCACAGAGCACCACCCCCCACAGAGACTCTTGGTTTGGGCTCCAGCCTGCCATGGCCCCATGACGCTCAGGAGTTAATAAACGCCTTGGAGGAAAACATCACGGGGTGTCTTGTAATACATCAGACCCCCTCTTTGGGGGGTGGGACAGGGACTGCTAGGTCCCAGGGGGTGGGCGCTGGAGAGGGGGAGCATGGTGGGGGCTAGACGTGGGGAGGCTGGTGGAAGGGACGACTCTGGTCACTTGGGTCCTCGAAGGACACGTTGGATGTCCGAGCCATCTGAGGCCCGGGGAACTGGGCTCAGGGGCTGGCACTTGGATGCGGGGCTTCCAGGACAGCCTTCCCAGGCCGAGTGGCCAGACTGGCAGGAGAACTGAGTTCCTGGGCCCAGTGGGGCTGAGATCCTGGACTCCTAGGCCCTCAGGGGTGGTGAGGGCCTGGGATCTGATCCTCTGGGGGCGTCTCAGACCTGACCTCCCCGAGTCTGCTGAGGACATTGGAAGGGAGGACTTTCCACCTGCATTCTCAGGGTGCTAAGAAACCAGGGGAGCCCCACCTGGGGAGGACATCACGTCAGCCTTTCTTACCTTCCTCCTAGTCCCTTATCCCCAGGCTGGGCCCAAGGAGGGGCTCTGTATCCTTCTCACTGCCCCCTCTCCCCATTTGAAAATCTTCCAGACTCAGGCTGGGGACTGTGGTGGTGGGGGCGAGAAGGGAGGCGAGGTTAAATGTGGTCACCTCCACTCTCCCAAGCCCCACGACCACCCCAGGTGGCCTTCATCTCTGCTCCCGAGGCCGTCCTGGTATTCAGCTAAGGCTGCACCCGAACACCCAGCGTGGGGTGAAGCACCCGGGAGGGGCTGGGCGAGTCTGCTTCTGCCACCAGCATAGCCTTCCACTCGCTCTGCGGCGGACACAGCAGTGGCGCGCAGTCAGAAGAGCAACCTTGGGATGAACAAGTGTGTGGACTGAGCGCAATTACTCTGATATTTCCCCGACCCTCTGAGAAGCCCTCCAGAGGATGCCAGGCTGTGTAACAGGAAGCTGTGGAAATGGGATGGTCCAGGGATCCAGACAGCATTCCCTCGGGCAGCTTTCTCTCCTCCTCTCTGTAGTGGGGTTGATGGAAGGGGGAGGCCTGTGGGCGGGGCCTTGGCACACATGTTATTTCCTCTGCTTGTTTTCTGTCTGTACCACCCTGTCCTGTCCTGCCCACTTCTCACCCCAGCTGCTGCCTCTTCCCCCAATGGGAGGGTAGTGCCAGGAGTGCAGGGGCGGGAATGTGGTCAATCTGGCAGACAGTGGGTCCCCAAGTGTCCCTCTCGAGCCCCTCCTTATGCATCTAGAAAAACACCAGCTGTGTGCCAGACCCCGTCCCTTGGACGTCACAGTGTGGAAATTGGCAAGTAAAACAGGTAACGGCTCCAATAATTATTCAGGAAGTGGGAAGTGTTACAAAGGAGAGGTCCGGGGCTGTGTAGGGGGGTGTCACACTTCTCTCCACCCCTTTTCCTGTGAGGTTGGGGGCCCTCTAATGCTCTGCCCAGGATAACTTCATTCTGTATAATGCATGAGGGGTTCTGATCCCAAGCCCAGAATCACATTTTCTGCCTTTTCCCTCCATTCCTTGTTACCTCTCTTCCCTTAGCACCACACTGTCCACCAGCTCTCTGCTCTCTGCTCTGCTCCCTCCTGTCCCTAAAAACAACCCGAGGCTTCCTCCAGAGGACCTTGGCTCTGGCTGACTGTTCACTCTTCCTGGAATGCTCTCATATCCTCATGGCTCGCCCCCTACAGCTACTTCAGGCCTTTGCTCAAGTATCTCCCAGTAAGGCTCTCTGACTACCTTTGACTACCCTGCTCTGTCACGTGGCACTTCCCTACTATAAGTAAGGTGAATGACATTGGCATTATGTGGCATTATGTGGCATTGCCTTTATATGTGAAAGTGAAAGTGAAGTCTCTCCGCCGTGTCTGACTCTTTGCGAACCCATGGACTGAAGCCTATCACGCTCCTCTGTCCATGGGATTTTCCAGGCAAGAATACTGGAGTGGGCTGCCATTTCCTTCTCCAGGGGATCTTTCCTTCCCTACCCAGGGATCGAACCCAGGTCTCCCGCATTGCAGACAGGCACTTTACCATCTGAGCCACCAGGGAACTATATATATATATATATAAATAATTGGCTTTTTTTGGCTGTCCTGGGTCTTCATTGCAGTGCGCGGGCTTCTCGCTGTGGTGGCTTCTCGTTGCAGAGCACGGGGCTCTAGGCATGCAGGCTTCAGTAGTAGCTGCCTGGCGGCTCCAGAGCGTGGGCTCAGTAGTTGTGATGCACGGGCTTAGTTGCCCCTCAGGATGTGGAATCTTCCCGGACCAGGGATGGAACCCGTGTCCCCACCATGGGCAGGTGGATTCTTATCCATTTCGACATGAGGGAAGTCCCCTCTATCATTTGCTGTCACCTGGCACATTAGCTATCATGTCTATTTCTCTACTTGTGGCCCCCCTGCCTGACAAAACATTCGTCCCATGGGACTGGCATTTTTGCATGTTTTGTTCACCATTCTATCATACAACAAATGCTCAGTGAGGATTAAGTGAATAAAAAGAATGTCCTCTGCCCTTAGGCAGGTGGTGACTGGAGGGTGGGGTGGGACTGGGAATAAGGCCTTGTGTGGCTTCCTCCTGGAGACTCACTCACGCTGTCCTCCTCCTTGCAGAGACACCCAACACAGCCGGAGCAGGGGCCACAGGGGGCATCATTGGGGGCATCATCGCCGCCATCATCGCTACTGCTGTGGCCGCCACGGGCATCCTGATCTGCAGGCAGCAGCGGAAAGAGCAGAGACTGCAGGGGGCAGAGGAGGAGGACGAGTGAGTGAAGGGTCCTAAGAAGTGGATGGGGGAGGGGTGCCAGGACCGGGGTGCACAGGCTGGAGGAGGAGGCTGGGAGAAAGTTGTTGGCAATGGTTGTGACGCTGAAATGGCTCAGCTTCTCTGCACACGAGTGCCGAATCAAATCTCCAAGACAGAATTTGGGATGACTGGCAGGCTACTGTCCAGAGGGTCGCAAAGAATCGGACACCACTGAATCGACTTAGCACGCACCCAGAAAAGAGTAGCTTTATTGCTTTGCCAGGCAAAGGGGGACACAGCGGGCTACTGCCCTCAGAACCCAAGTATCCTAAGTTGGGGAAGACATTGAGAAGTTTTATAGTAATTTTTCAAAGAGAGTGTGATCATCCCATGGACATTCTTCTGATGGGTTGGTGGTGAAGTAAGTAGGAGTCAGCAGCATCAAGCTTCAGGTCCAACTGGTCCGGGGTCTACATGCTTGTGGGCCACTTACCATCATCAATCAGTTGCTTCTCCCACCTGGAGGGGATTTCTTTATCTGCAGAGTAGTTCAAAGATACTGTTGTGTGTGGGAAACAGGACCTTGGCCCAAGGCTGCTCTTAACTGTTTGTTTCTCCCTGGTCTTGCATCTCTTGCCTTCCCTAAGTAACAACTGCTTGAATCTCCCCATTGGCACTCAGGGAAGGTCATGGAGGCGGAATGAAGGGTGTTTCCTATAAACAAAGAAATGGGGGACACAGAAAGGTCTTGTGCCCCAGGACCCCCACAGGACCTTGCATGGTATCAACTCTGTGAAACAGAGTGATCCAAAATGACCAGGACGTAAATGGAGTGGAGAGGAGGGTTTATTTCCTGGAAATCATGGCCATGACAACTCTGCTCTGTGATGTCATCAGAGTCCAGGTTCCTGCTATCTTGTTGTCTGCCTTCCCTTCATTCACATTCCAAAATGGCTCCCTTCTCTCTTATCATTATCTATAAGGACAACCAGACATGGCCATCCTGGCCTCAAGGACCACCCTGCTTATCAGTGGGAAGGGGAAATGGAAATAGAGGGCAGTCCTGTAAGGGAACCATCACATTCTCTCACTTCCCATTGGCCAGGGTCTAGGCACACGGCTGCCCTAGCTGCAGAGGAAGCTGGGAAATGTAGTCTTTATTCTGGTTGGCCACATGCCCAGTCAAAATCCGTATTACTGTGAAAAAGAAGAATATTGGGGATATGAGGGGAAACTAGCTCCACTTCTCTCTGTAGAGCACTTGTTATGAGAGACATCCTGACATCTCTACAGCATCTTGTGGAGACTTGATAAGAGGCATCGTACTTGTGATCTCAATGAAGCCTCATATCCATTCATCCATTTGTTCATTCAGTAGGTAATTCAGAAAGTATCCCCATGGGGTTGCTGCTGCTAAGTCACTTCAGTCACGTCCGACTCTGTGTGACCCCATAGACGGCAGCCCACCAGGCTCCCCCGTCCCTGGGATTCTCCAGGCAAGAACACTGGAGTGGGTTGCCATTTCCTTCTCCAATGCATGAAAGTGAAAAGTGAAAGTGAAGTCGTGCAGTCGTGTCCGACTCTTAGTGACCCCATGGACTGCAGCCTACCAGGCTCCTCTGCCCATGGGATTTTCCAGGCAAGAGTACTGGAGTGGGGTGCCATTGCCTTCTCCAATCCCCCGTGGGGTGAGGCCTTTAAATTTAGGAACACAATGATGAGACAAAACACTTAAAAGGTGTCCAAAAAAGGGCTTCTCTGGTGGTCCAATAGTTAAGAATCCGCCTGCCCATGCAGGGGACACGGATTTGATCCCTTGTCCCACAGGATCCCACATGCTACAGAGCAACCAATCCTTTGCATCACACATACTGAGCCCGTGCGCCTAAGAGCCTGTGCTCTGCAACAGGAGAAGCCCAAGCACCTTAGGGAAGACTCAGCACAGCCAAATAAATACATAAGCCTTTAAAAAAAAGTCCAAAAAATAATAAATTTAAAATATAAATAAAAGATATCCACACACATCAACATATCATATCAAGGAAACCTAGATTCTCAGACAGAGCTAAGGATACACATCTTCTCAAAGAGGAAACAGGTTCAGAGAGCTGAACTCACTTGCTGAAATTTGTTCAGCAAGAAAGTTTTTGGGGCAAAATGGTTCTGAAATAATGTGACCCAGAGTGTGTGAGGGGAGCATTTGTTAAAAATGCACCTTCCTGGGCTCACCCCAAACCTACTAAATCTGCACTTTGACAAGAAGGGCTCCCTAAGATGCACATGGAAGTTTGTGAACCAGTCTGAATCACCTAGTCAATACAGACTAACAGCCTGCTGATGTTCTCATCCTCTAAGCCCGTGAGACCCAGTGGTGTCTGAGATGGCGCTGGCCTTGAGCTCCTGGGGTTCACAGTCTGGAGAAGACAGATCCATCCCCAGACAGTGACAGTCCAGGATGACTAGGAATGGGCTAGGGAAGCTGAAGGAGCTGAGCGCAGCTACAGAGAGCACCTGACTCAGCCTGAAAGATCAGGAAGGGCTTCCTGGAGGCAGGGACATCTGAGCTGGGGATTGAAGGTGTAGTGAGCACCCGCCGTTATTTATTTTTTTTTTTTTTCAACGTTTCATATTTATTACTGAGTCTCAGACTGATAGTGAGGAAATAACATTAGGAGCCAAGCATTATAGTAGTGATGTTCTCATTGTGATTTGGCTGCTTAAAAAAGTTGTCCTAACAGGTGTGGCACACATGTTAAGACCACTTATTATAGACCCAGCTTGTTTCTTATAGACCCAGCTTGGTTCTTCTCCAATGTCTTCTCTTGGAGTTGTACCTGATTTTATTGCCAGTTTTCATTCGAATCCATTGAGGAATGGGACGATTCTGCTTTTTTTCTTGGCCAGGAATCGCTTGATCCTGAAAGTCTTGTGAGAAGACATGGTGAGGCGAGAACTCAACCGCACCTGCCGTTATTATATATATAGGATACTCTGGTCTGTGGGTGTGCAGAATGAGGGATTTAATACAGTTTGGGCGACAGGAAAGCATTTCACTCATTCTTTTCATTCTCTCTCTTTTTAAAATTATTTCTTTGGCTGCACCGGGTCTTCATTGCTGCGCCCCAGCTTTCTCCAGTCACAGCGAGCAGAGGCTACTGTCTAGCTATGGTGCACAGGCCCCTCACTGCGGTGCCTTCTCTCGTTGCGGAGCACAGGCTCTAGGTGCGCTGGCTTCAGCATTTGCAGCCTGCGGCTCCAGATGCAGGCTCAGTAGTTGTGGCCCATGGGTTTATTTGGCTCACGGTACATAGGGTCTTAGTTCCCAGACCAGGGATCGAACCCGTGTCCCCTGCAGTAGCAGGCAAATTCTTAATCACTGGACCACCATGGAAGTTCTCATTCTGTCTTTCTCCAAATATGTCCTGATACTCCTCATCGTGGGTTCTGGGAACACAACACAAATCTCATTTTTCTCCCCTCACACTGTTTGCAGCGGGATACAGTTGTTGAATGAGATCAGAAGTAATATTTCAAATACAAACTCAGTACATGCCCCATTAGAGACACATAGCTAGCTATGATCCTATAACAGGAACTCTGGCTCCTCTTGGAGAGTCAGGAGGACTTCCTGGAAGAAGAGAAATTCATGGAATGAGTAGGAGACAGCAGGAGAAGGGGAGGTGGGTGGTGGAAAAGGGAGAACAGGTAGAGGAAAGAGATGTGCAGTGGCTCTGGAATAGAGGGGTTCTCAGGGCTTAGCTTCCACCTGACTTAACTCCTACCCCACAGACTGGAGGGACCTCCGTCATACAAGCCACCGACCCCAAAGGCAAAGCTGGAGGAACCAGAGATGGTAAGCACTTTCCATGGAACCTGTCCTGCCCACACCTCTCACCCACCTTCCCCCACTGAGGCCAGGGCTGGAACTGGGGAACCTGGGGGAAGAGGCTGTCAGGGTAGGGGGTGGTCCTGACTTGTCCCTCTCTCTCCCATCGAAGCCCTCCCAGCTCTTCACCCTGGGGGCCTCGGAGCACAGCCCACTCAAGACCCCCTACTTTGATGCTGGTGTCTCATGTGCCGAGCAGGTAGGAACTCAGGAAAGGTCAAGGGTGGATTTGGGATTTGAGTTTAAGGGCCCCCTTACATAAGAGGAGGCTTCCCAGGTGGTGCTAGTGGTAAAGAATCTGCCTGCCAAGACTCTGGGTGGGTAAGATCCCCTAGAGTAGGAAATGGCAACTCACTCCAGTATTCTTGCCTGGAGAATCCCATGGACAGAGGAACCTGGCAGGCTACAGCCCGCAGAGTCCCACAGAGTTAGACATGACTGAGCACGCATGCAGAATCTTATATAACAGATCAAGGATTTAAAAGTTACAACTCAAGTTCAGGGCTGTATCTCTTGTCAGAGCTTAGAGGATTGAGATGTATTTAGGATTCAGTGAGGACGGTCATGGTTTTGAAAGTCCAAGAACAAGGGATGAGGGTTAAAATCACTCTATCAAAGAGGACCAGTTGAGTATCTCCATTTGCCGGATACTGTGCCTGGAGCTGGGACCAGACAGACAGTCATTCCCCTCAGTGGCCTCCTGGAGGTCAGGGGTTGGATGTTGAGTTTGAGAACAAGTCAAGTTTCAAGAGTAGAGCTTAAGTTTAGGTCAAGATTGAATTCAAAGGCTCATGGGGAAAGACCAGGGTTTCAATGATCAAAAGAAAAGGAGAAGCTTAGGATCAACAGGGTAGGGTCCATGCTCTGGGCTTTGAGTTAAGAACCACCTATATGATTATCCCAGTATCAACCCAGGGAACAGGGGGTGACATAGGGTGAGGTCTGGTCTGGTTGGCATGGGGAGACAGTGCTCAGGATTTGAGGGTCAGGGAGCAAATTGGGATTCTCTGTCATGCTCAAGAGGTAACCTTGGGTTCATTCCCTCCCCATTCCCAGGAAATGCCTCGATACCATGAGCTGCCCACCTTGGAAGAACGGTCAGGGCCCCTGATCCTTGGGGCCACAAACCTGGGGTCCCCCATCCTGGTGCCCCCAGGGCCACCTGCTGTGGAGAGGGTCTCCCTGGATCTAGAGGACGAGGAGGAGGAGGAAGACTATATGGACAAGATCAACCCCATCTACGACGCCCTGTCCTACTCCGGCCCCCCTGAGTCCTACCAGGGCAAAGGCTTTGTCATGTCCCGGGCCATGTATGTGTGAGCCACCGTGGCCTTGCCCTCTCACCTCTCATTTTTTGATATCTTAACTTTCTGTCAGGGATCTAGGGTCCCTGACCTCAGGCCCAGCCACTGTCAGTTAGCACACATGTGTCTCATCTTTGACTTCTATCTTGGTGGCTCCACTGTGACCTCTAATCAATGATCTCTGATTCAGAGAAATTGGTCTTGACAATGGAAACCTGATAACCTTAGGAGGGGCTGGAGAAGGTAGGTTTCTGCACAAACTCTTACCGAAGGATTCACCAGACATAGATTATACCTCTCACGACCCACCATGTCCAGACTCCTCCCAAATCCCAAAGAAGATCCCAGACTTGATTTTTCCTCAGGCAGTAACTCCTAACAGATCTGCTGCGGTGGGTGCTGGGGACATTCTGCTGCTCAGACCTGAGCCCTCCAGGCGGCAGAGCCTCTGTTACCCATTCCCCACCCTGTCCCCTAAAGGTGGAGGGAGGGGATTCCCCAGCCCAAAGTGGAACTTCCCCATCTCCTCCCTCCTGCAGGCAGGAGTCTCAGGGTACAGACCCTTCTTCCCTGTGCCCCCACTACCCCAATTCCTGTCTCCAGAGAATTAAGCCCCAGCTCAGGGCTACATGGGGTGAGCCTCATGCAGAGTGTGCCTTGCTGATGCCAACCTTGGAAGAATTTGCTGTTACTTTGAAGACTACTGAGTCCTTTTACTCCTCCCCAGTGGGATTGGACCCAAACATCTCCCTGGGAGTTGGGGAGGAGTGGATCACCTGGGTTAGGGATAGGGGATGTGGTTTTTAATATAGCATTTCCTACAAAATATGAGTTTGTACTTTGACCAGGTCTCAACTGGTGTTTTCTGTGGGCTGTTTAGGGCATAGGGGTGGAACATAATGGGTAATGAATGGGTGGCAGGGCAGGGTCCAGGGCTTGAGGGAATCAGTAGACTAGAAGTTAAGATAGGTTACAGACAAAAGAAAAGGACCAAAGATATGAAAAAGATAAGTGAGGGGATAATGAGCAAAAATGCATGAGCCATGGTTAATGGAAGGAGCAGGAGGAGCCCAGGGCATAAGGAAAAAGAATCTACAACAGCAGTCTAATGGGTAATTGGCAGAAATAAATGGAACAAAGTAGAAATAGCAGTAACTAAGTACAAGGGGCAGGGGTGTAATGAGTAAGAGTAGGCCAAAGGCAAAATTATGAATAATGTTGTAATAGGAGCTCAGGGCATGATGGGCAATAGATCTCAATGAGTGAGCCAGGGGTCAGTCAGTTCAGTTCAGTCGCTCAGTCGCGTCTGACTCTTTGCGACCCCATGAATCGCAGCACACCAGGCCTCCCTGTCCATCACCAACTCCCGGAGTTCACTCAAACTCATGTCCATCGAGTCCGTGATGCCATCCAGCCATCTCATCCTCTGTTGTCCCCTTCTCCTCCTGCCCCCAATCCCTCCCAGCATCAAAGTCTTTTCCAATGAGTCAGCTCTTCGCATCAGGTGGCCAAAGTATTGGAGTTTCAGCTTTAGCATCAGTCCTTCCAAAGAACACCCAGGTCTGATCTCCTTCAGAATGGACTGGTGGGATCTCCTTGCAGTCCAAGGGACTCTCAAGAGTCTTCTCCAACACCACAGTTCAAAAGCATCAATTCTCTGGTGCTCAGCTTTCTTCACAGTCCAACTCTCACATCCATACATGATCACTGGAAAAACCATAGCCTTGACTAGATGGACCTTTGTTGGCAAAGTAATGTCTCTGCTTTTGAATATGCTATCTAGGTTGGTCATAACTTTCCTTCCAAGGAGTAAGCGTCTTTTAATTTCATGGCTGTAGTCACCATATGCAGTGATTTTGGAGCCCCCCAAAAATAAAGTCTGACACTGCTTCCACTGTTTCCCCATCTACTTCCCATGAAGTGATGGGACCAGATGCCATGATCTTCGTTTTCTGAATGTTGAGCTTTAAGCCAACCTTTTCACTCTCCTCTTTCACTTTCATCAAGAGGCTCTTTAGCTCCTCTTCACTTTCTGCCATAAGGGTGGTGTCATCTGCATATCTGAGGTTACTGATATTTCTCCCGGCAATCTTGATTCCAGCTTGTAACTCTTCCACTCCAGCATTTCTCATGATGTACTCTGCATATAAGTTAAATAAGCAGGGTGACAATATACAGCTTTGATGTACTCCTTTTCCTATTGGAAAAGACATGGAACCAGTCTGTTGTTCCATGTCCAGTTCTAACTGTTGCTTCCTGACCTGCATATAGGTTTCTCAAGAAGCAGGTCAGGTGGTCTGGTATTCCCATCTCTTTCAGAATTTTCTGCAGTTTATTGTGATCCACACAGTCAACACCGAAATCAGATTGATTATATTCTTTGCAGCCAAAGATGGAGAAGCTCTATACAATCAGCAAAAAGAAGACTGGGAGCTGACTGTGGCTCAGGCCATGAACTCCTTATTGCCAAATTCAGACTTAAATTGAAGAAAGTAGGGAAAACCACTAGACCATTCAGGTATGACCTAAATCTAATCCCTTACGATTATACAGTGGAAGTGAAGAATAGATTTCAGGGACTAGATCTGACAGAGTGCCTGATGAACTATGGAATGAGGTTCATGACATTGTACAGGGGAGACAGGGATCAAGACCATCCCCATGGAAAAGAAATGAAAAAAAGCCAAATGGCTGTCTGAGGAGCCCTTACAAATAGCTGTGAAAAGAAAAGCGAAAAGCAAAGGAGAAAAGGAAAGATATAAATATCTGAATGCAGAGTTCCAAAGAATAGCAAGGAGAGATAAGAAAGCCTTCCTCAGTGATCAGTGCAAAGAAATAGAGGAAAACAACAGAACAGGAAAGACTAGAGATCTCTTCAAGAGAATTAGAGATACCAAGGGAACATTTCATGCAAAGATGGGCTCGATAAAGGACAGAAATGGTATGGACCTAACAGAAGCAGAAGATACTAAGAAGAGGTGGCAAGAATACACAGAAGAACTGTACAAAGAAAGAGCTTCACGACCCAGATAATCACGATGCTGTGATCACTCACCTAGAGCCAGACATCCTGGAGTGCAAAATCAAGTGGGCCTTAGGAAGCATAACTATGAACAAAGCTAGTGGAGGTGATGAAATTCCAGTTGAGCTATTTCAAATCCTGAAAGATGATGCTGTCAAAGTGCTGCACTCAATATGCCAGCAAATTTGGACAACTCAGCAGTGGCCACAGAATTGGAAAAGGTCAGTTTTCATTCCAGTCCCAAAGAAAGGCAATGCCAAAGAATGCTCAAACTACTGCACAATTGTACTCATCTCACACGCTAGTAAAGTAATGCTCAAAATTCTCCAAGCCAGACTTCAGCAATACGTGAACCCTGAACTTCCAGATGTTCAAGCTGGTTTTAGAAAAGGCAGAGGAACCAGAGATCAAATTGCCAACATCCGCTGTATCATGGAAAAAGCAAGAGTTCCAGAAAAACATCTATTTCTGCTTTATTGACTATGCCAAAGCCTTTGAGTGTGTGGATCACAATAAACTGTGAAAAATTCTGAAAGAGCCAGGGGTAGAGGAATGAATAAGGGAGAAATAGGGGCCACAGGGAAGTTGAGCAACAGACATAAAGCCTGATGCTCAATTACGGTACAGCTAGAAGAATGCGGGAGGAATTCCCTGGTGGTCCAGCAGCTAAGACTCTGCAGCTCTCAATGCAGGCGGACAGGGTAGGGAACTAGATTCCACGTGCTGCAACTAAGAATTCACAGGTCACAACTAAAGATCCCACATGTCCAGTCGTGCAGCCAAATATTGATAGATACATACTTTGAAAAAAAAAAAATGTTGGAAACGTACAGGCGTAAAAGGGCTAAAGGTCGTACAGGCAACTAAGTTGAAATGAATGGAGCGGAAGGCATGCTGGGTAATGGGATAGGAATGAATGGGCCAAGGATTGAAGCTTCCGTGACTGAGGTTGGGGAAAAGACATAGAAAGCATGATGGGTAACGAAAGGGGTGGGCCTACGGCAACTGTCCCGTTAAATAGGTAAGAGGCATTGTGGGTAACAAGAAGCAGGACAGAGTTCACAAAACGGGTTAGAATTCTCCGCCATAGCACTGTGGGAAGAGCTAGCACTTCCGTCTTTCGGTCTCCGACTTCGGACTTGGGGGCCGCCCCTTTGCCGCGGTGCCTGGTGGGACGCGAGGCCTGACCTTGCTGCCTAGCAGCCTCTGCTGCGCAACCCATCTTATTCCATGTCCCTTGACCCTCCCACGTTAGCCAATGAACACACAAGATGGCTTACGACACCAGGGTCCGACCCCCTATACCTGCAGGAGCCAATCAAAAAGCTGCAGGGGCCAAGGCCGACCAATTATCATTAACAACTTCGCCGCGGGGCGGAGTCGAAAGAAGGACGCCTTCGGGAATGGGGCGGAGGTGTTACTTCAAGGGGCGGTGCAAAGTGAGCAGCACAGACCAATGGTGGGTGAGCCCCGGAACCCGCGGCATCGCGAGCGAATGGGCGTGGGCTCCCTAAGCCAATGGGAAGGGCACGGAGGTGTGCTGTGACCTGTCTGCAAGTGGGAACCAACAGAAAAGGACGTTCCAAAGAGGTGGGTGGGACTCTCATCCATGACTTCAATAGTAAAGCCAGACCCTGCAGCTGGCGGGAGGGCCTCAGGACCCGCTAAACCAATGGGCTGGATGGGGCGGGGCGACCGTGGCGGTGGCGGCGGCAGCGAGTTCGGTTGCGCGTGGCCCACGGGGTGGGAGCGGAGCCCGGACCGGGAGGAGGCGCTACCGCGCGTAAGAATTGGGGTTCTGAGCGCGGGGGGGCCTGGGGGTGTTGGATGGAGACTCAGCCTGGAGCCTGCGGGCCTTGACCTCTGCCCTCTGACCTTTCCCCTTGCAGGCGACCATGGGGAACGTATTGGCCGCTAGCTCGCCGCCCGCAGGGCCGCCGCCGCCGCCTGCGCCTCCACTCGTGGGACTGCCGCCACCTCCGCCCTCTCCGCCCGGCTTCACTTTGCCGCCACTCGGGGGCGGCCTGGGCGCTGGGGCCGGCACAGGTCGAGGTTCCGAACGGACCCCCGGGACTGCGGCTGCCAGCGCTGGAGGGACCGGGGACGATGGGGCCTGCGGCTGCCTGCCCAATCCGGGCACGTTCGAGGAGTGCCACCGGAAGTGCAAGGGTGAGGGGCTAGGGGCCTGGCAGGGGTGTGATGGCCCGGATCTCTGGGGAAGGAGAAGCACACTGAGGACCTTGGGAATTGGCACGGACCATTGGAATCATTTAACAGAGCTTTAGGAGTTGACGTTGGGATCGAATAGTGGAACATTGAATCTGGGGCTTAGAATGATGGGATCAAATGATGGAACCTCAGGATGCAATGCCAGAGCGGTACAGAAAAACCTTAAGGACCTCATGTGCCCCAGGAATCGGCCAAGCCAGCCTCATGTGATCGGGAGGGAAACCGAGGCCCAAGGTCACAGTGTCAGCAATGGGTCAGTGGAGGTGGAACCCAAGGCTTCTGGATCCTGGCTTGGAGTAATTGTGGTAGCAAAAGTGGTGGTGGGTTATTGAGCACTGTTCTGGCATTCAGTGTGTCTTAATTCATTAAATCCTTGCAGTATTTCTATGTGGTGAGCATCTTCAACTAGCCTAGGTTTGACATGGATAAAATAACCTGCCTAAGATTACACAAGTAGTAGATGGTGGCACTGGAATTTGGATGCAGGCAAAGGCTTTGGTCCTGAGCCCATCCTCTGGGCTGTTCTGCCTCTCTATTGGATGAGGTGCTTTGTGCAGTGTGCTGGTTGTGGGTTCCTGGAGAAGGGAGAGTGAGGACCATAGGGAAGAAAGGGATGAGAGATGGGGTGTGTGTGTGACAGCGTTTTTCTCTCCTTCAGAGCTGTTTCCTATTCAGATGGAAGGTGTGAAGCTCACAGTCAACAAAGGATTGAGTAATCATTTCCAGGTGAACCTTTCTTGTGCCATTATCCTCCAGAGGTCATCCCAGCCATCCCTCTGCATCTGCACGTACAGTCCTTTAGTGAAAGTGAAGTTGCTCAGTTGTGTCCGACTCTTTGCGACCCCATGGACTGTAGCCTACCATGCTTCTCAGTCCATGGGATTTTCCAGGCAAGAGTACTGGAGTGGGGTGCCATTCCCTTCTCCAGTCCTTTAACTCCTCCTTAAAGATCTGGGTTCCTTGATACTTAAAGACACCAGAGACAGTGCCAGGCTGACCACTCAATTTGGGGGCAGTGGTTGGGTTTAGGGACCCGCCCCCGCAATCAACATCCAGGCAGGGATGAAGTACCAGGTATGCTCCCACACATCCCTCCTCTTGAGTGTCTAATCTAGTCAGGCCACACCTCCCAGTCTTCATCCCCTGCCATGCCCAGGGACGCCCTGACAGGGAAGTCAGATTGGCAAGCATCCCCCATCCCAGGCTGGAGGGGAGCTGATCTGGAAATGGGCTCAGCTGGGTTCCTTGGGGAGTGACCCACAGGCTCACCACCACAGCCCTCCCTCTTCTCCCAGGTGAACCACACAGTAGCCCTCAGCACAATCGGGGAGTCCAACTACCACTTCGGGGTCACGTACGTGGGGACGAAGCAGCTGAGTCCCACAGAGGTGAGGTACCTTTTGCCATTCATTCATTGTATCTTTCTTCTAACAAATAATGTAGCCAGTCAGTAGAAGAAAGCTGGGCTGCTGGTGGTGTGAGGAGGTGGGAACTGGGTCTCTCCAGGGTGCATTGAAACCTGGGTCATTTCTCCATCCTGACCCCCACTTCTCTGGGTGAGTCTGAGGACACCAGGGTCACCAGGCAGTGATGACCCAGAGTGGGCAGGGCTGGGCTGCAGATCCTGCAGGCCTTTGAAGGCCAAGCCAGGCATTTGAACTTCCACTAGGGGGCACTAGAGAGCCACGGAAAGATTTAAAGGAGGGGAAGATGCGGTGATACCAGTGCTTTGGAAATAGCATTTCTCAGGGTGTCTGCAGGAAGCTGGGTTAGAAGAGTGAAGGCAAAACTGGAAGCCCAGAAGGAGGCTGGGGCAGGACACAGGTGGAGTTGGGGGGCTAAATTAGGTTTTTGCTTGTGTTAACTATTTCCATGCAATAAATTTACTTATTCAGCAAACCTTCAGGGCACCCCCCCATGTCCTGCCCATTTCTGTGCTGGGTGGTCCTGGGGACACAGCGGTAACTGAAACAGCCGTAGGGGCTCACAGCCTAGTGAAGAAAGAGAATAAGCTTGTCCCCAGAGAGGAACAGTCCAGGGAGAGTAGAACTGAAATGGGGGAACCCAAAGGCTGAGCCCAGAGGAGAGCCTAACTCAGCCTAGGTGGTCTTAGAGGGCTTCCTGGAGGAGAGGACCTCATTCTAGGCTTTCCAGTCCTAGGCTTCTCACCAGAGCGCATCATGCATGTCCATCCATGACGCTAGGTCTCTCACCTCTAACCGTGCCCTCTGCCCCACAGGCATTCCCCGTGCTGGTGGGTGACATGGATAATAGTGGCAGCCTCAATGCTCAGGTCATTCATCAGCTGGGCCCTGGCCTCAGGTCCAAGATGGCCATCCAGGTGAGTGGAAGGATGGAGTCGGTGACTCCCCCATCCTCCCTGAGCCCCAGGCTGCCCTTGGGTGTTGAAACCAAGAACTCCAGGCACAGTGCAGCCAAACAAACTGAACCATCAGAGTCTGGAGCAGAGAAAGGCTTATTACAAAGATCAAGTGAGGGATACTGGTAGGTGGTTCTCTACAGACCAATCTCCCCCACAGTTTTCAGGGCGTGAGTGAATGAAGTCGCTCAGTCGTGTCCGATTCCTTGCAAGCCTGTGGGCTGTAGCCTGCCAGGCTCCTCCATCCATGGGATTTCCCAGGCAATAATGCTAGAGTAGGTTGTTATTTCTTCTTCCAGAGGATCTTCCTGACCCAGGGACTGAACTCAGGTCTCCCGCTTTGCAGGCAAACTCTCTACTGTCTGAGCCACCAGGGAATCCCAGTTTTCAGGGAAGGGCTTCTAACGGCAAATTGGGGGCAGGGTGCTGCAGGATGTGTGACTGTCTTCTGGTTGGTCAGTGGTGAGGCCATAGGATGGATGGTGTGCCAGGAGTCTTGTGCTCAGCTGGAAGTTACCGTTCTCCTCCTGGGTGGAGGCCCTAGCATGTCCTTGACAGGAGCTAGGATTCCACCTTATCATGGCACTGTTGTGCTGTGCTTAGTCACTCAGTTGGATCCGACTTTTTTCGACCCTTTGGATTGTAACCAGCGAGGCTACTCTGTCCATGGGATTTTTCAGACAACTTTTCAGAGTACTGGAGTGGGTTGCCATTTCCTCCCCCAGGGGAATCTTCCTGACCCAGGGATCAAACCTGTGTCTTCTGTGGCTCTGCATTGCAGGCGGGTTCTTTACCTGCTGAGTGCTAAGAGAAGCCCTCATGGCACTATTGTGTGACTATTGGCAGATTGCTTTTCCTTCCTTTCTGCTTTCTCTCTCTTCTCTGATGAGTAAATGGATCTGCTCTTCGGTGAAGGTCTAGGAGGTGGAAGCCTTTTTCCTACAAACAAGGGGAGGCCACTGAAAGGCCTTTTGTACACCGGCGGGCCCCATGGGGTCCTGCTCAGTTTCACCCTCATACTTGGCCCTCCCCCCACAGACCCAGCAGTCGAAGTTTGTGAACTGGCAGGTGGATGGGGAGTACCGGGGTTCCGACTTCACAGCAGCCATCACTTTGGGAAACCCAGATGTCCTGGTGGGTTCAGGTAAGAGGCACAGGGCTTGGAAGGTGGTCAGACCCCATGCCCAGCAAATCCATTTCTCCCTCTGACCCTCCTTTTCTGCCATCCAAGAAATGGTTTCAGGGACAGGTGTGACTTCAGAACACAGAGCATCAGTTAGGTCTTGTAGCCTAGTGGGGGAAAAACAGGTTCAAGTCCCAGCTCTGCCACTGGGTTCACTGCAGTTGGGGGCAGGGGGGTGGGGGCACTTCCATCATCCTCATGGGCCTCAGCTTCCTCATTTGTTAAAATCGGGTTGCCTCACAGGGTTGTCGAGCAGGTCATGTGTGGAAAGTCTCAAATGGGGTCAGACATGTGACGGTCCCAAGGAAATGAGCTGCTGCATTACTCCTGGGGCTCTGGGGTTGCTCGGGGGCACAGAGCTGACCCCAAGGCAGGCGGAGTCCACGTGCAGCTGAGGGGAGGCAAGTCAGTCTGCAACGGAGGGTGACAAGGAAGATTCCTGTTTGGGTTGGCTGGGGTTCAAGGACCTGCTGACTAATGTCTGTACTTCTGGTCTCTCCTCTCTGCTTCCACCTTTTTTATTTTTGTCTCTGGGCATCTGCCTTTGATTTCTCTACATTGATTTGATATTTCTTGACTATGAATCATATACTCTACGTCCAGAGGATATGGTGATGAACTAAGGAAAACTAAGTCTGTCTTCTGGACATTCTAGTGGTGATTTTTATATTAGGTATATTAAGGGAGGCGTGCACACATGCTAAGTCACTTCAGTCTTTTTGAACTCTTTGTGACCCCATGGACTGTAGCCCACCAGGCTCCTCTGTCCATGGGAGAGTCCAGGCAAGAATACTGGAGTGGGTTGCCATGGCCTTCTCCAGGGGATCTTCCCAACCCAGGGTCTTACATCTTATATAAGACCCAGGGTCTTACATCGGATCTTATAAGACACCTGAACCCAGGTGTCTTATATCTCCTGCATTGGCACGTAGGTTATCACTAGCGCTACCTGGGAAGCCCCTGGAACCTTCCATTCTAGAGACAAGAGTAAAGCAGATGGGTGATGGAGCCCTATGGAAAGATGGTGGCATCGGGAGGGGCTGGTGGAGTCTTGAGAGAAGGCCTCATTACATAGGTAATATCTGAATGAAGACTGAAGGATGTGAGGGAAGGTGCCACACAGATATGTGGGAAAAGAGCTTTTCAGCCGGAAGGAACCGCGAGTGCAAGAGCCCTGAGGTACGACCCTTCACTGGAACATCGAGGAGGCCTGGAGCTGCAGCAAATGAGGACGGAGGGCAAGTGGTAGAGGTCAGGATGGCAGGGCTGAAACGGCTCTTGAGAGCTTCTGAGTCTGAGGCCACAAGAGGATTTTGAAAGGGACAGGATCGTCCAACGTAGCTTCTGACAAGACCTCTTGTGCCCACGTGTAGAGACCAGGCCACGAGGGGGCAGCGGAGGGGGTAAGCGGAGGTCTGGGGGTCTGGATGTACCTTGAAGGCGGAGCAATGGTATTCACTGCTGGATTCCGTGTGGGAGATAAGAGGGAGGTCAGAGTTGAGAAGTCAGCCTTTTTGGGGGCAGGGTGGGGCTTGACCCACCAGAAGGGTAGAGTTGGTGATTCCAGATTCTTGTGCCTGCTGTGAGCTCTATCAGGAAAAGCAGGCTCTTGGGTAGTGAGTGCAGCGTGAAGGCGCCCAGCACCTGAAACCGTGCTGGGAACAGAGTAGGCGCTCAGAAAATAGCACGCAAAGGAGTAAGCAGCGGTCACTGCAGGTCCTGTTTCCCACCTGGTGCCCTTTGCCAGGCCCTCGGCATACTGTGCCCACCCAGGCCTTCACCCAGTCACTCGAGCCAATAGGGATTGGCTCGTGCAATCCTTCACAGCCCTGTGGGTGGTGCTGCCTTCATCCCTGTCTGATTGAGGCCCAGAGAGGGCACGTACTTCCCCAAGGACACACAGCGAGGCCACCTCCAGAGTCCACAGCACCAGGCCCCCCGCCCCTGCAAACACTCACCAGCATCGGCCTCTTGCTCCTCAGCACTGGCCTCTAGGTCTCTCTTCCCTGGAGCCCAGGCCACCAGTGACACTCTTGTCTCTGAGTCCCTGTGGACGTCCCTTCCTCCCCTCAAGCACCGATCAGAACTTTTGGGCCCAAGGCAGTACTGAGTATATGAGTAGTTACTCGTGTAATTATTCATGACCCGTTCTGAGCCTCGGTTTCCCATCCATCTCAAAGACACAGTCCCAGCAAGTGCAGCTTGGTGAAGGAATCAGTGGGCGGATCCGTCAGCCCCTTGTGGGGCCAGACACAGCTGCTTAGGGTTCACTGTGGGATGGGTCTCTGGGCCGCCCCACAACAGGCAGGGGGATTGGGGTTCTCACAAGTGAGGAAGGCAAGGTCTGGGGTGAAATCGGCTCCGCCCCAGAATCGCACAGCGAGGAAGCAGAGGGCCTGGCGTTGGAATCACAGTTGAGGCCTAACGAGGAGCCCACAGACTACCTGGTCCCCTCCCCTGGCCTCAGCTCCTCCTCTGGGGCCTCGGCTTCATTCTGAGCACCCCGAGTATGTGCCCACCCTGGGACACACACAGCCCCTCCCTGGCCAGTAGCCAAGACACTTGCCTTGAGACAAATAATCACAGTGACTATGTTACTGTCGGGAGAATGTCTACTCGGGAGAGGTCCAGGTTGCTGTGAGAGCTTACAACAGGAGGGCCCAGCTCGCCTGGAGTGACGAGGACAGTGTCTCTAGATGCAAGTGTCTAGACCGAGGAGGGTGAAGAGAAGAGCAGCGCTCCCAGAGGAAGGCTGCATGGCCAGAGCCCCGGGGACAGCAGCGTGGGGAGGGCAGGAAGCTGTTCTGTCAGGCCCCAGCCAAGAGCCCACTGTGTACCCCCTCCCCAGGGAGCCAGGTGTGGCCCCAGCCCCGCAGGTTTCAGGAAAGCCGCACTCCGCCCCTTGTCCCAGGCCACCTCTTTGCTCTCAGACCTATAATAGGTGTTCTTTTCCTTCTCGTGGAGTTTTGAACTCAGTGGGTTCTTCACAGCCACTCCAGGCACTCCATGCTAAAGGAGATCAGTCCTGGGTGTTCACTGGAAGGACTGATGTTGAAGCCGAAACTCCAATACTTTGGCCACCTGATGTGAAGAGCTGACTCCTTGGAAAAGACCCTGATACTGGGAAGGATTAGGGGCAGGAGGAGAAGGGGACGACAGAGGATGAGATGGTTGGATGGCATCACTGACTCAATGGACCTGAGTCTGAGTGAACTCCGGGAGTTGGTGATGGACAGGGAGGCCTGATGTGGTGCAGTCGTGGGGTCATAAAGAGTTGGACACGACTCAGCAACTGAACTAAACTGATCTGAAGGAGATGGAGGTGCTAGAAAGGACAAGATGTTCAAGAAAAAGGCCTGTGAGGAGATGAGCACTTTGCAAGGACTTGTGAAGGAAGGAAGTCTGTTTGAAAGCTGGGGATGAACCACAGGGGGCTTTGCCCCCGTATCCTAAGAAGCCAGGGTGTCCTTGATGCTGGGGCGTCATGGCAGGTTCTGAGCAGGGGGAGCAGGGTCGGGTGTGTACTTTAACAAGATCCCTCTGCATGTGAAGCTGCTTGGAGAGGATGAGACTGGGGCAGGAGGCCAAGGAGGAGGGTAGGGCTTGGGAAGCAGAGGGTGAGGCAAGCCAAGGAGATGGGGGGTGGGAGAGCAGTTTGGGGTCTCGAAGCCCTCAGTCTAAACCATGACCAGAGACTCTTGAGTTTAAGTCCCTGTGTGACCCCTGGACGGTCACTTTTCTCTCTGTGGGCCCGAGGTTCCCCCTCTCTTGGGACAGAAGCTGCTCTTGTCCAGAGGTGTGCTGGGGATGGCTTAACAACCAGCTGGCGGAGGAGGGGCCAGGAGATGGGTCAGTGTCACCCACTCCCAGGGAGAAGCCAGCTCCAGCCTGCCCCAACCGCAGCCGCCCCCAGTGGCAGCCCCTTCCTGGGTGTGCCTGAAGACGCGAGCAGGTCCCATCCTGTCCTCCCGGCCTGCCCGCCTCCTCAGGCCAGTCCCCTCTCGCGCCTCTGATCTCTGTCCAGGGAAGCATCTGCACGTCTGCACTTCCCTTGTCTTTGCTTGTCCCCACCTCCTTCCCTCCTGCCCCGGTCTTCCCCATTCTGGCTGGGTGTCCATCTCTAAGCTTATCTCACTGGTCCTCACCTGCTCCGTCCTTCAGGTCGGGCGTCTTCAGGTCCCGCCATCCACCTCCATCTCTGAACGCTTCCCCGTCTCTACAGAGGTGACTCCTGCTTTCCGGTTCTCTGTCATCACCCCCTCTGCGTCCCCCACTGCCTCTCTTCCTCCCTGGCCCTTCCCCTCCGCAGTGATCACCTCTGTGGTGTCCACCCTCCTGGGCTCTCAAAGACAGACAATCTCAGTCCTTGGGCTCGAGGAATTCGAGCGGCGGTGGAGTGGGCGGTTAGCAAACACTGAGGGGCCCTCAGAGCCATCCTTGCTGCCGAGGGGCCTGGGCAGTGGACTTCTGCAGAGCAGGTCTCCGTGGTGGCCGGGCCCTGGCCGTGTGCTGAGCACGCCTTGTGCACACCATGCCTGCATCCAGCGCTCTGCTCTTCCTCAGAGTCTTGCAAGGTGTCCCGCTCACGGAGAAGTGGTGCCAGTGACCCTCGGTTACCCCAGCAGCAAGTGCTGGGGCTGGGATTTGAACCCAGGCCGTCTGGCCCCCCAGAGTGTGCTCTTGCCTACCACTCGTGGCGGCGGGATGGCTCAAAGCCTGCGCTCAGGAGATGGGGAGCCCTGGACTCTGCCCCTGACATGTCCTATGACCATGTGGGAGTGACTTGACTCCTCAGCCTCTGCAACCTCCTGTGTAAAGGGAGGTGAATGCAGAGTAGATGAGGTCCCGGGGGCTGTGGGAAGCTGACCTCAGAGCCCCGTGAACGGCCCCAGCAAGGAGCCCAAGTGGGAGGCCCGGGGAAGTGGGAGTCCAGTCTGGTGCCTTGACCAGGTGGAAACTAACCACCAAGCTCAGAAGTCGTGACTCCACCTCTTGCCTGCAGGGATCCTCGTGGCCCACTACCTCCAGAGCATCACACCGTGCCTGGCCCTGGGCGGAGAGCTGGTCTACCACCGGCGGCCTGGGGAGGAGGGTGCCGTTATGTCGCTAGCTGGGAAATACACATGTGAGCCTGGGGGCCTGGAGCCCTGGGACTAAGGGAGGAGGGGCTGGGGGCTGGACTCCTGGGTCTGAGGGAAGAGGGGCAAAACCTGGGCCCCTGGCTGCCCAAACCCCCTTGGTAACCCACCTGCTCTCTTCCAGTGAACAACTGGTTGGCGACAGTAACATTGGGGCAGGCAGGCATGCATGCAACGTATTACCACAAAGCCAGTGACCAGGTGAGCCCATCGGGGGACTGGCTGTCTGGGTATGGGGTGCCCAGGACTGGCGTGCCTGAGAGTCCAGCCTAGGAGGCTGACTCGTGTGTGTTGCCCTGGCCCCTCCAGCTGCAGGTGGGTGTGGAGTTCGAGGCCAGCACAAGGATGCAGGACACAAGTGTCTCCTTCGGGTACCAGCTGGACCTGCCCAAGGCCAACCTCCTCTTCAAAGGTACAGATCTCCCTTTGCTTACGTGAGAAACAAGCAAGAGGTGACTCGGCTTTGAGTGGGGTACAGGCCAGAGGAAATGGGAGAGGGCAGCATGCTGGGCCCCCAAATTACCCAGGAATGCTTGTTAAGACAGTGGGTGGGTGCCTGGGCCCCGAGCTTTGCAGGAATCATCCCCACCCCAGCCAGCAGCCCTCCAGCAGTCTGCATGCATGGCCCTTGCTTTTCTTTTTCTCATGCATGGAAGACAAGTTGGAGTGCAGCCGGCCTTGCCCCACTGTCTCACCTTAGGGATGCTCCCCAGTCACAGCCAGACCCACAACTTTCCCCCAGGCTGACTGAGTCTCATCTTAAGTTTCTCCTTGCGCCTCAGTGGCTCTCGGGTTTGGGGTGTATGGAGACCACCCCGGAAAGGCCGCTTCAGTGGCCCTGGTTCAAGGGTTCTAAAGGCAGCCAGGGGAAGTCCCAGGTGGTCCAGTGGTCTCACTCTCAACTGCTGAGGGCCCGGGTTCGATCCCTGGTCAGGGAGCTAAAATCCCATAAGCCATGCAGTGTGGCCAAAAAAAATTTTTTTAAACAAAAGTAGCCAGGAGGCCCAGGGAGAGGAGTTTGTTTTGCCTCTGAAACCTGCCTTAAGTCCTCACTCTGCAGTCAGCCCTGGGTCTGAGGCTGCGTTTGGGCTGTAGCTTCTCTGCTCCTGTTCAATGAGTCCTTGAGCTCCATTGGGTACAGACGGCAGTGGGCACTTGCACACCCATCAGGTCTTGGGCACGAGCCCTAGAGATTTCAGTCTCTGATTCAGCAGATACTCAGCACCTGCTCTGTGCCCAGCTGGGGACACAACAGCGACAACCCAGTGGGGGGTGTCACTCACAGTGGCGGGGACGGGCCCATCCACACAGAGCAGTGACCTGGTGCGGACAAGACTGGGATTGGGAGGGTGGTCCACGGGGTGGCCAAGGGCTTCTGGAGGGGAGGGATCATGGAGCTCAGAGCTGAAGCACTTAGGGGCATGAAGAGGACTCCAGGTGGTGAGGATAGTACAGTCAGCGGCCTGGCCGGTGGTATCTGATGTGTCGGGTGAGGCTCTAAACACAGCTGTCCACCCACAGGCTCTGTGGACAGCAACTGGATCGTGGGCGCCACGCTGGAGAAGAAGCTCCCGCCGCTGCCCCTGACGCTGGCCCTTGGGGCCTTCCTGAATCACCGAAAGAACAAGTTCCAGTGCGGCTTCGGCCTCACCATTGGCTGAGCTCCCGCAGGCCCCGCCTTCCTCGCCCTTCTTCCTTCTGATCCCACCTCCCCCTCCCCGTGCCACGGAGGGGAGGCCTGAGCCCCCTCCCCCTCCCTTCCCTCCCTCCTCAGGGGTCAGGGGGCAGCGGAAAGGAGGGGACCCATCACCCCAGCAGCTGAGGGGGGATTCTCCAAAGGATGGGCACGGCAGGACGTGGAAGACAAGGGGCCGCGTGCCCAGTAGTCTTGGGGTCCAGGAAGCGATTCTGGAGTCAAGGGGCCTCCGGGATTCTGAGCACCAGGGGCAGAGGCGGCCAGAAAACCTCAGGGAGGTGTTGGGGTGTCCCCGTTCCCCCGAAATGGCCAAATGGGCCCAGCCCCAAGGGGGCAGCAAGGAGAGGCGCATCCCCAGTCACCCCGCCCCTGCCCGCTTTCCCATCCACCCCTCGGTATAAATCATGTTTATAAGTTATGGAAGAACTGGGACATTTTACAAAAAAAATAAAAAAATAACAAAAAATATACATGGAAAAAAAAAAAAGAAATGGGAGGCCTCTGTTTTCCTCTGTGTCTGTGGCCCATTTTGTCCAGCCCTGACCTCCCGCAGTGGCCGGTGGGGGGAAGGGAATCCAGCCTGGTCACTGGCCAGAGCCCACACCAGAGAGGGGAAGGGCCTGGCCCAGGATCACACAGCTGCCCTGTAACCTTCCCAACGAGGACATCACAGGCCTTCCCCCCCGGGAGGGTGCGGCCTGTGGTCACTTAGCCTGGCCATGGCCAGCAAGGCTGCAGAAGACTTTGTCCCAGTGAACTGAAGCGGGTGTGGGGAAGCAGCGAGCTGGGACTCTGGGGTCTTTCCAGGTTCCAGAATGGGCAGGGGATGAAAGGGTGTTAAGACTTGAATAGAAGGTCAAAGCTTTCAAGAAACTTCAGGAAGCATTTGAGCACCTGAAAAGAGTTTGGATGGCACCCCACCCCAGTACTTTTGCCTGGAAAATCCCAAGGACGGAGGATCCTAGTAGGCTCCAGTCCATGGGGTCGCTAAGAGTCGGACACGACTGAGCGACTTCACTTTCTTTTCACTTTCATGCATTGGGGAAGGAAATGGCAACCCACTCCACTGTTCTTGCCTGGAGAATCCCAGGGACGAGGGAGCCTGGTGGGCTTCCTTCTATGGGGTCGCACAGAGTCGGACACGACTGAAGCGACTTAGCAAAGAGTTTGGAATCATTTAGTTCTCGTGGGGTGGGGGAGGGGTGGGCTGGAGTCTGACTCATGGCCGGGAGAGGGTGGGGGCGTCAGTTCTGCACACCTAGGGCTTGGGCAAGCTGACATCGCTAACCCCTCTCCAGACAGGGGAACTGAAAGTTCATCTCACTCACACGGTGTCTGGGCAGGGAGGCTGCTGGCCCGTGATGACCCATTATAGCCCAGAGAAGCCACTCCACCCACTCCCTGCCAGCGCCTTCTGAGGCCAGAGCAGACAGGCTGACAGCAACCCAGGACAGGCTGGCACTGGGGGCCCCTTCTGGGGACCAGGCATCCAGCCTCCTCAGCCCCTCGGGATCCAGTAGTCCTCAGCTCCTTAAAGGACCAGGAGTGAATCCCAACTCCTCCAGTTCTTCCAGGGTGACTTTACCATCCACCTCAACTCTGAATCTCCTCTTGAAAGAGGAAAGTGGGCAAAGGGGACTCCACCTTGGCTGTGGGACTCCATTTTAGACTTATTATGAACTTTGGACTACATGCCTGGGTGCTCTCCCAGTGGACTTTGAGCTATGTGCCCAGTATCTATGGAAACAACATACTAACTGAAAAACAGACCCCCCGGATAAAGGACTCCAGGACTGGTACCTAGACTTCCCATCACCGAAAAGAATGTACTAATCTACCCCAGAGCAAAACAAATTACCTCCACAATACCTATTGATATATGTTAGCCTCATTAGCTGTCTGGACTAATACATGAATCATGGTTTAGCCCCTTTACATTATCCAGGCTAGTTTCGGGGAATTTGGGGAGGTGGGTTTGAGCACGTACACTTATGGTATATAGAAAGTGAAAGTGAAGTCGCTCAGTAGTGTCCGACTCTTTGCGATCCCACGGACTGTAGTCTACCAGGCTTCTCTGTCCATGGGATTTTCCAGGCAAGAGTACTGGAGTGGGGTGCCATTTCCTTGTCCAATAAGATTGTCGCAAAAACTGGCTTAGAAGAGACTCTGCCTTGGGCCTGCCAGTGTAATAAACTGCACTCTACTATTTGCATTGTCCAGTCCATTCTGAAGGAGATCAATCCTGGAATTTCTTTGGAAGGAATGATGCTAAAGCTGAAACTCCAGTATTTTGGCCACCTCATGCGAAGAGTTGACTCATTGGAGAAGATTCTGATGCTGGGAGGGATTGAGGGCAGGAGGAGAAGGGGACGACAGAGGATGAGATGGCTGGATGGCGTCACTGACTTGATGGGTGTGAGTCTGAGTGTGACCTCCAGGAGCTGGTGATGGACAGGGAGGCCTGGCGTGCTGCGGTTCATGGGGTCGCAAAGAGTCGGACACGACTGAGCGACTGATCTGATCTGATCTGATCTGATCTGAGTGAGTTTGCTTCCCGGAGAGCATGGCTACAACATTTTTGGTGCATTGGCCGGGAAGCTCCTCACTTTGAGGAGACAAGCCCCATTTGGAGCTACTCCGGGGCCTTGTGGCTTGAATCACCTAGAGGGGTGAGGGTGCCTCGCCCCTCTGGAACGATTCTGCCTTTCAAGGCCCGGACCTCTTGTGTTAGCAAGTAGTAGATGGCAGTGATGAAACTGAGCGCTCACGTAAGGAGGGTCCCACCCTATAGGGTGGAAGAGGGAGCCTGCTCAACCCCCTGAGAGAGATTAGGGAAGTGCTCAGACCTATGATGACTGATGTATGAGAGTGACTGCAATTGTCGGGTACAGGTTGATGGATGTGACAGGGCTTTAAGGAAGACTCTATTGTGAATGTCATTTAGGAGGTGGAGTCTTGGGGGAAATTATTACCAGGCAATCGCAAGAGTGTTACTGGGGGAAGAAACTTGGTCTCTGTGTGCACGTATTCTGCCCTCCCCCAGGAGGTATCCCATCTACTGTGAAAGTCTCAATCCCTTCAAGCTTGTTAAAATAGAGAAAGGGAAATACATAAGTGAGTACGAATTGGCTTTTCCGGAGATCGCCTGGGATGCGGGTTATTTAACTCACCTGTGCATTTGTCGACACCCGATCAAGCTCACCAAGGTGGAGAAGGCATTTAAAGTTTCAGGAGAAGTGGTCCTAGACAAAGTGATATTCTGGTTCAAGCATGTAAAACAACAGGAGAAAGCACGCTGGACTCCCCTCTCCCTCTGGGACTTGGCTGGCAAAGCCCTTTTCAGTCCTATCAGGGAAGAAGCCGAGTGGCAATTTAAGTGCTTCATCGAGTGGAAATATCAGAAGTATCTGGGGTACCAGAAACTCCGCCAACAGGAGAAGGAACACTCCCGGAATGGTAGGCGAAATGGGAGGAAACGGACCTAAGGCAACTATACTGGACAATATGATCAAAAGTTTCAAAAAGGGGTTCAGAGGAGACTATGGGGTAAGAATGACACCTGGCCGGCTGTGCACCCTCTTCAAGGTCGAATAGCCTGCTATGGGAGTCGGCTGGCCACCAGAGGGCACAATGGACCTGAAAATAATAAAAGCAGTCTATATGATAATCACGGGAAAACCTGGACACCCGACCAGTTCCCATACATACTCCTGGCTAGAGCTGGCCCAAGATTCCCCCACATGGGCACGATTTTATATTCAAACTGGAGAAGGAAAAAGGCAGAGAAACTAACTGATGATAAAAAAGATTCTAGAAGAACCCAAATGAGGAACTTCCTCCCCCGCTGTACTGGATGATGAACCCGCCCTCAAATGTGTGGGCCAGGCTGGGGGGCCTTAACAGCCACCAGACCGAGGCCACAGGACATTCCCGCATCACAGCTGTCCCCGGCCCTTCCTTCAGCACCCCCAGAGGTCGTAGAGCCGCCACCCCAGCAGGCTCCGACCCCAGTGGGAGGGACCACTGGATACTGCCCTCCGGATTCAGCTCCTGCCACAGAGGCACAACCTAAGATCTACCCGCCGCCACCAACCCCCGCCTCCCACCCCCACAACATGAGTATCAATGAAAAACGGGAGGGGAACATTGGAATTAAACAAAGACTGTGCTCCGCCAAGGAGTTAGAAGAAAAGACACCATTTCAGATGCCCCTTAGGGAAGTCCAGCAGGCCTGCATACAGGGGCAAGATGGTAATTATCACCAGGCTCCTGTGGCCTACTACGATCAACTATTTTTGTCTACTGATATATTGAACTGGCAAAAATATACGCCACCATATCCAGAGGAGCCACAGGACATGATTAGATTGATGGAAACCAATTTTTGTACCCGCTGACCGACATGGGACGATATTATCCAATTATTAACTTCCCTCTTCAGTACTGAAGAGTGGTATAGAATTCTTACTGAAGCAAAGAAATGGCTGCTAGAAATGGTTCCAGAAGGGACTGTAAACCCACAAAGGTGGGTGGAACAAATCCTCCCCGATGACAGGCCTAATTGGGACTATAATACAGACGAGGGGAGAAGCCAACTAGACAGATACCGTACAGCCATTCTACAGGGACTGAAAAGGGGAGCCCGCAGGCCTATGGATATGGCAAAACCTGCCGGAGTAGTGCAACTAAGGGCCGAGCCCCTTTCTGAATTTTATGAAAGGCTGTGTGAGGCTTATAGACTCTATATGCCGATCGACCCCGAGGCCAGGGACTCCCACATCATTATAAACTCAGCATTTGTGTCACAGGCTTATCCTGATATTAAAAGAAAGCTCCAGAAGCTGGATGGAGTATTATCAATGTCCAGCTCCCAACTAATTGAAATTGCAAACAAAGTATTCAGAAACGGAGATGTGGAAGCCAAGAAAGAAACTGAAAAAAGACGGAGGGAGGACGCTAAGAGAGCAGACCGGAGATTTGCAGTGCTAGCCGCGGCCTTGGGAAGGCCTGCTAGGCTGCCCACGAAAGCCCCTCCCTCCTGGAGACAAGACCACTCCCTCAGGAGATCCCCACAAAAGCCTAGGCCCACGCTACAGCCCAATCAGTGTGCCTGGTGCCGAGGGTTTGGCCACTGGAAAAACGAATGTCCTAAAACCACTAAAAACCGGGAATCAACCAGGACAGTGGAAGGCCTGGGCGGACTAGAGACCGAGTAGGGATGCCGGGGCTCAGAGACACAGGTCCGCAAGAGCCCGCGGTAACATTAAAAGTAGGGGACCGACTTACTGACTTCATGGTGGATACCGGAGCAGGATTGTCAGTAGTAACTGAACCCATGGCACCTCGCTCGAAAAAGGCCACTGCCATAACTGGGATATCTGGAAAGGAAATGATTAAACAATTCTGTAAGCCCCGAAAGTGCCAGATGGCGGAGGGGGGCACCAAGTGACTCATGAGTTATATATCCCTGAATGCCCGGTACCTCTATTTGGAAAAGATCTACTCTCTCACCTGTGGTCACAAGTGACCTTTTCCCCCCACGAACGCCCCACTTTGCACATGGGCCCAGCTACTTATTTACTCTCCCTCTCACTTACCCCACAAGATGAATGGAGGTTACATGAATATACTGAGAAAAGACAGGAAGGGATGAACGGCCGGGAGGAAACACCGGCTCAACAATTGCCCGAGGTCTGGGCAGAAGGAAACCCCCCTGGGGTCACCAAACACTACGCTCCAGTAATAACAGAACTTAAGCCCGGTGCCACCCTGGTTAGAAAACGCCAGTATCCATTGCCCCTGGAGGCTCGTCTCGGCATACTGCCACGTATAAATAGACTGAAACAGGCCGGCATCCTGACTGAATGCCAATCAGAATGGAACACACCAATCCTGCCAGTTAAAAAGGAAGGGGGACAGGACTATAGGCCAATACAAGATTTAAGGCTGGTCAGCCAAGCTTCCATGACCCTGCACCCCACAGTCCCAAACCCATATACCTTACTCAGCCTCCTCCCTCCACGTGCAAAAGTTCTATACTTTTCTGGACTTAAAAGATGCCTTTTTCTGTATACACCTAGCCCAGGTATCACCACCAATTTTTGCTTTCGAGTGGGAAGACCCAATCAGATCAGATCAGATCAGATCAGTCGCTCAGTCTGTCCGACTCTTTGCGACCCCATGAACCGCAGCACGCCAGGCCTCCCTGTCCATCACCAGCTCCCGGAGGTCACTCAGACTCGCATCCATCGAGTCAGTGATGCCATCCAGCCATCTCATCCTCTGTCGTCCCCTTCTCCTCCTGCCCTCAATCCCTCCCAGCATCAGAGTCTTCTCCAATGAGTCAACTCTTCGCATGAGGTGGCCAAAATACTGGAGTTTCAGCTTTAGCAGAAGACCCAATAGGGGGCACCAAACAACAACTAACCTGGACCTACCTCCCCCAGGGGTTTAAAAATTTTCCAACCATTTTTGAAGTAGCCCTGGCTTCGGACTTAGGCTCATTTCAGCCAGAAAAGTTTGGTTGTTGGCTGCTGCAATATGTGGACGATCTGCTCCTGGCCGCTGAGAACAAGGACGATTGCTGGGAAGGAACCAAGGCCTCACTGAGACTGCTGATGGAGGCTGGCTACCTGGTCTCGAAAAAGAAGGCTTGGATCTGCAAGGAGGAGGTGAGGTATTTGGGATTTGTTCTAAAGAGGGGCACAAGGCTGTTGGGCCAGTCCAGTGCCATGCCTCTATCTGTGATGGATGGGCTCCCATGGCGGGTATCACCTCTACGGAAGAGTGATATATGCCTATGGGATTTTTTTGCATCAAGCAAGACAACAAAAATCAAGTGTAGAATGGCATTAGACATACTCACTGCCGCGCAGGAGGAACCTGTGTCATACTTAAGGTTGAATGCTGTGTATGGAACCTGTGCCATACTTAAGGCTGAACGTTGTGTATACATTCCTGATTTATCTGGCAATGTAATGACTGCTTTGGGTGACGTGAGGGACCAAGTAAAAGCAATGTCAGATGAAAATATTCCCTCCTGGACCTCGGTCCTATCTTGGGTAAAGGGTGATTGGTGGGAAACTGTGCTCACTGTTATTATAGTCATTTTAATAGTTCTGTTATGTGGACCTTGCATTTTACAATGTGTTGTTAACTCTGTATCCCAGAGACTAACCTCACTTTCCCAGATCGGCGTTAGGAGGCCTAGGGTACAATGTATTCCTATGAGTGATGCTCCCACTGAGAGTTAGGAGCATCAAGAGAGAGACATGAAAGAGGAAAGTGGGCAAAGCAGACTCCATCTTGGCTGCGAGACCCCATTTTAGACTTCTTGTAAACTCTGGACTACATGCCTGAGTGTTCTCCCAGTGGACTTTGAGCTATGTGCCTGGAATCTATAGAAACAACATTCCAACTGAAAAACAGACCCCCCGGATAAAGGGACTCCAGGACTTGTACCTGGACTTTCTGTCGCTGAAAAGAATATACTAATCTACCCCAGAGCAAAACAAATTGTTATCTGCACAAAACCTATTGATATATGTTAGCCTCATTAGCTGTCTGGACTAATATATGAATCATGGTTTAGCCCCTTTACATTATCCAGGCTAGTTTCGAGGAATTCGAGGAGGAGGGTTTGAGCACATACACTTAGTGTATATAAGGTTGTCGCAAAAACTGGCCGGGTCCTTGGCTAAGAGGAGACTCTGCCCTGGGCCCGCGGGTGTAATAAACTGCACTCCACTATTTGCGTTGTCCTGAGTGAGTTTGCTTCCCAGAGAGCAGAGAGCAGTGGCTACAACACTCTCAATTCAGGATGCCCATCTGTGAAACAGCTGCGGTTCGTGAACAGGGCTGCAAGGGAGGGAGGGACAGGAGTGTTCACCGTGGCCCGGTACACAAGTGAGGTCCAGCATGGGGCCACTGTTTGCCGGCTAACCCCAATTGTTCTCAGTACACACAGCAGCCTGTTGCTTCACCGAATGACGGTGTTAAGTGCAACTCTTTTCCTGGTTTTCTGGACCAAGAAACTGGATGTTCAGAGAGGCTAGGTCGTTGGCTCAGGGTCACACAGCTGACAACTAGCAGAGCCTGGATTCAGGCCTGAGCAGTTTGGTTCCGGAGTCCACAGTCCTAAGCAGGCAACACCCATGCTTCAAGCCCCACTGAAGGAACAATACACAGTTGGGGAGAAATGCTGGATTTTCAGGTCTCAACTGGGGAAAGGGGCTCAAGAGAGGCAGTGTCCTGTGCCCAAGGTAACAGCCCAGGAGGGAGCTCCTGTTAAAGTCCAGACTGCACTCTCAAAGGCTGGGCTTTGAGCAGATTCCTTACACTGTCCCCAGAACTCCTATCCCATTTCTATCTGGGCGGGCCAGCTCCCTTCCCCCTCCCCACCCAGAGTCCCAACCCCTCCTTCCGCTAACCCTGGATTTCAGGCCCCCGGTCCTTTCCCCAAATTCTATTCATCCATCCGCTGGAAAAGAGAGGGGTAGGGGATGGGTACTGCGGGCAGTGGCCTGTCCCAGCCCCTTCCATGCCCACAGTCCCAGCTCTCACCAGCTCACCCCCCCCACCCCCAGAATGGAGGAAGCCGCCGGAGTTACTGGGTGAGAAGTCATCTTTTCAAGGGGGCTGGGAGTGGGGGCTGCCAGGCCTCCAAGCCCCACCCCCTCCCCTCCTTGCCAGGTCTGAAGGGGGAGGACGGCCCACCTCGTGACCTGAGGAGGCTGGCCCAGCTTGCCCCAGCTCAGGAGTGGTGGGCGGGCCAGGGGGAGCCCTATAATTGGACGAATCTGGGATCCGTGAGTCCCTACTCAACCCCGGAGGCGAAGGACAAGGTTTCCGGAGGCGAAGAACGCGGTGAGAGGCAGAGCTGGGGGGCACGGAGACCAGCTCGGGGCTTCTGTGGGGGACGGGCTGCGGGAGAGGTGGACGAGGTGACGGTCCGACGCCGCCCGGACCAGGACAAAAGCTTGAGCAGAGACCAGAGGCAGAGGGCTGGACCTAGAGGGGTGGGGAGCAGGCGCATCCCGTTTGGAGTGGAAGGTGGGTTCAGGGGAGCAGCTGGACCTGCAGGAAAAACCAGATGAGAGATAGCAAAAACCCACTAACCGTTACTGCCGTTTATTGAGCACCTACTGGGTGCCCACAATCGTCCTAAGATCTCCGGTAAGGGGAGGCTCAGGGGCGGCGGCACGGTAGCTAAAGCGTGGGTTGAAGGACTTCTAAGTGAGGATTAGATTAGCGAATACGCGGAAGACAACTTTTAGATGTTAAGTTGGAGCTGAGAATGGGAAGATAACAGTGAGGAATGCGAGGTCGGAACTTTAGAAAGTCCAGCCGGGGCTCTCAGGGAACTCCGGTATGGAGGGGAGGGCGGGGTGAGTGGAATCTGAACCGTGGGAGAGGGATGGAATTTAGGCGGCGGCAGACCTGGGCATGGGGAGATAAGAGAAGACAATGAGGGAATGAAATAGACAATGAAGGGGCCGCTGGGTAAATATTTGGAATTGGATTAGGATGTTGCTGGGAGCGAGGCTTTGAAGGCTAAGACCGGATGGGGCGGGGCTCTGAGGGGCAGGGGGTCCCCCCCACCCCAGGGTTGAGTGACAATTTCTCCCTCCTTCAGGTTGGCCAATCGCAAGCCAGAAGATGAAGGTTCTGTGGGTTGCTGTGGTGGTCGCGCTTCTGGCAGGTATGGGGGCGGGGCTTGCCCAGGTTCTTTGCCCCACCCCCTCCCATCCTCAGCTTGCCCTCCTCCGGTCCGTGGCCCGTGCATCCTCTCTTCTGCTGGTCTGTCTCCCCAGGTCTGAGGTCTCTCCGACATTCCGTGGTTCTGAGCTGCAGATTTACTTTGTCTGAGCTTCAGTTTCCCCATCCTTAAAATGAGAGTTTCTAGCGCACTGTTGTCAGGCAGGTAGTGAGGAGCAGCTAAGTGTCAGCGGTGATTATTCTCTATCTAGGGCTGTTTTATTCTCTAGCGCCCCAGCGTGGACCACACACAATCCATGCTTGTCAAGTGATTAAACAGGCTGGGCGTCTCTCCACCCCCTCCCCACCCCCCAGTGCTCTAAAGAAGCCCACCAGCCTCTGTGGAGCATCTCCTCTGTACCGGGTGCTGTGTGCTTGGAGCGGGCAGAGGACCCTGACCGCGGTGAACTTGCTGTGTGCAGGATGCCAGGCGGATATGGAGGGAGACCTGGGGTCCGAGGAGCCCATTACTACGCAGCAGCCCCGGGGGCAGGACAGCCAGCCTTGGGAGCAGGCGCTGGGCCGCTTCTGGGATTACCTGCGCTGGGTGCAGACCCTGTCTGACCAGGTGCAGGAGGAGCTGCTCAACACCCAGGTCATTCAGGAACTGACGTGAGTGCCTCCGCCCTGGCCCCTGATCCCTCCGCCCTGGCCCCTGATCCCTCCGCTGGGCAGTGTGTTCGGGACCCCAGTTTCCTCTGATCTGGGATTCTTTCCGTCCCCATCACCAACACTTGGAGGTGGGTGGGGCGGGTCTAGTCTCTGCTCATTTCTTGCTTTCTTTTCTCCTTGAGCTCCTGGCTTTCCCTCTCTCTGATCCTGTTCTTCAGCGTTTCCTGTCTGGCACCTTCCTCTTCATCTCTCCCTCCATCACCCTAGCTCAGGATCCCTACCTCTTTTCTCCATTCCTGCCCTCTCGGCCCCCAGGGCGCTGATGGAGGAGACCATGAAGGAGGTGAAGGCCTACAAGGAGGAGCTGGAGGGACAGCTAGGCCCCATGGCCCAGGAGACACAGGCCCGCGTGTCCAAGGAGCTGCAGGCAGCCCAGGCCCGGCTGGGCTCCGACATGGAGGACTTGCGGAACCGCCTGGCACAGTACCGAAGCGAGGTGCAGGCCATGCTGGGCCAGTCCACCGAGGAGCTGCGGGCCCGCATGGCCTCCCACCTGCGCAAGCTGCGCAAGCGGCTGCTCCGCGACGCCGACGACCTGAAGAAGCGCCTGGCCATCTACCAAGCTGGGGCCAGCGAGGGCGCCGAGCGCAGCGTGAGCGCCATCCGCGAGCGCCTCGGGCCCCTGGTGGAGCAGGGCCAATCGCGGGCAGCCACCCTGAGCACCCTGGCCCGCCAGCCGCTGCTGGAGCGCGCTGAGGCCTGGCGCCAGAAGCTGCACGGGCGCCTGGAGGAGGTGGGCGTCCGGGCCCAGGACCGCCTGGACAAGATACGCCAGCAGCTAGAGGAGGTGCGCACCAAGGTCGAGGAGCAGGGCAGCCAGATGCGCCTGCAGGCCGAAGCCTTCCAGGCCCGCCTTAAGAGCTGGTTCGAGCCCCTGGTGGAAGACATGCAGCGCCAGTGGGCTGGGCTGGTGGAGAAGGTGCAGTTGGCTCTGCGCCCCAGCCCCACCTCTTCACCCAGCGAGAATCATTGAGCGCCCAGGCATCGCCCTGGGGGGGCCCCCTACTCCCACCCCGAGCCTCTGGTGCCCCCAGCCTGCAGGAGGCCCTGCCGCTGCCCCAGCTGTCCTCCTGGTGGGCCCTAGCTTAATAAAGATTTATCAAGCTTCATGGCAGCTGCTGGGCGTCCGTGTATGATTTGTCACCGCTCAAGCCTCAGTTTCACATTTTTTCCCCTTGTTGACTACACAGCGTGCTGTCCTGCCCCCTGAGCCTGTGTGTGCCTGTTTTCTTTGTGTCTCTTTCCTTCTGTCCCCTTTTAGAGTTGCCTGGCGACTCAGTGGCAAAGAAGCCGTCTGTAGTGCAGGAGACTCAAGAGACATGGGTTTGATCCCTGGGTGGGGAAGATCCCCTAGAGAAGGGAATGGCAACCCACTCCAGTATTCTTACCTGGAGAACCCCATAGACAGGGAAGCCTGGCACAGGCTATGGTCCATAGGAAGTGACTTCAAGTCCCCTTTTAAGTCTTTCCCGTTTTCCTCCATCTGTACTCACAACTGCTCACTCTCTTTCTTAATTCTCACTGATTTGTTGCTGCGACAAAGTTCTGGAACAAATCCACCAGTGGGTTAAACCCTTCGGTTGCCCCTGACTACTCTGGGCAAAAAGAGCAACCTCACTGAGCCTCGTTTGGCCTGGCTTCACAATATCTGCCTCATGACTCAAAAGACTTCAGACCACTTCTGTGAATATTGAGCCATTTTCTGGACTTGCCTGGTGGTCCAGTAGTAAAGAATCCACCTCCCAATGTAGGGGACACCCAGTTCCATCCCTGGTTTGGTAGCTAAGATCCCACATGCGGGGCTACTGAGCCTGCATGCTCCAGAACCCTTCTGCCAGAACAAAGACCCAGTGTAGCTAAAAATAAAAAAATTTTTTTAATTTAGCCATTTTCAGGGGATTTTTTTTCCCCCACTTATTCTCCCACCTGCCCGATCTGATTCTGCCTCCTTCCTGCCTCTGTCTCTGTTTTTCTGTTTTCCACTTTACCTCCATCTTTTCACTCTCTGGTTTCTCTTGCCCGTGCGCGCGCGCGTGTGTGTGTGTGTGTGTGTGTGTGTGTGTGCGCGCGCGCGCGCGCGCACGCACTCAATCGTGTCCGACTCAGTGACTCCAAGGACTGTAGCCCTCCAGACTCCTCTGTCCATGGAATTTTCCAGGCAAGAATATTGAAGTGCATTGTCATTTTGTCTTCCAGGGGATCTTTCCTACTTAGGAATCAAACCTGCGACTCTTGTTTTTCCCGCATTGACAGGCAGATTCTGTACCACTGCACCACCTGGGAAGCCCTCTCTTGCCCCTGGTGTGACATTTCTTCCTTCCTTTCATCTGGGTTTGCCCTCACCACCATTTTGTTGCACATAGACCCTCTGCCTGTCACCCCTTTCTCTTGTTCCTTCTCTCCTCCAAACGGGTGGTTGGCGTCTTGTCTACCCTGACAAGCCTATTGGGTGCCAGGTGCAGACTGCAGAGAGAGGCACACTGAGAGTCTGCAACAGGCCCCTGCTGTTTAGGGCTGGAGGAGCCGGTTGGAAATTTCATTCAGAGAAGCTTGGCTGGAGCCTGGAGGTGCCAACGCTGTCCTCTCCCACGCCCTTAGTTCTCCAAGGAGGGGAGTAGGGTTCCCCACCACAGGGGACAGGCCAGGACTTGTATCTCCCAGGCAGACCTCTGCCTGCTTTGGCTCCAACACACTGCACTCCACTCCGAGTTTTCCCTAGAGTTGCCTTGTTTGTCCTGATGGGATCAAGCCCCTCCCCGCCACCAGATGCTTCACCCTCGGGATTGAGTGGGGGGTGGGGGGTTTTCTGGGGACTCAGAGGCAGGGGGCCTAGTCCCACCCACGTTTCCTGTTCACTCCGCTGACTCACTCACTGTGTGTCCAGGGACTGGGGCCGAGCCCCCTGAGCCTGTTTCCCCAGATGTCAGTGAGCGCAGGGGCATCAGCCATATTGTCCACTTGAAGACCTGAATTGAATTCTCCCTAATGAAGCCGGCTAAGCACAGAGGGTGTCCCACCTCACCACAGCATCCCCCTCAAGGAGGCTGACGGGGAGGCTGACCCCAGCAGGAATCCAGAGGGACAGCCTGAAGTCCGGGAAGGGGAGGGAAAAGATGAGGGACAAAGAAGGGGAGGACCCTTAGCCTCTCACTGAGCCACTGAATGTTCTTGGCTGCGCCTCAGTTGCCCCATGTGTAAACAGAAACTCGGATAGCTGAGGTGAGGACGAGGCAGGCAGACTGCAGTGGTTGTTTGGTGCTCGCAGAATGGGGTGGGGAGCAGGGGCATTTGGGTGGACATGTGGGGAGCACTGGGGGCTCAGAGAGGAAGCAGATAGGGCCCCCCGACAGGGATTGGCAGCACAGAGCTGGCCAGAGGGCTGTTGCAATCCTGCCACGGCAGTGTCTGTGCCTCGATTTCACAACTACCCACTTCGCCCCAAGGCTGACACGTGGGTGTGGGGGCACGAGGCCAGCCAACCTGGAGTCTGGGGCCAGGGCCACCCTCTCCCAGCTGCCAGGGTTCACTAGCAGTCAAAGACAGCTGGGCGGAAGAGGGCGGACGCCTTGGACTGGAGCCCCGGGGGGGATTGATGTAGTGGAAGGGAAGGGGGTGGTGCGTGTCTTCTGAGTAGCCAAGAGGGTGCATAAGGGCAGATGGAGTGTTTATAGGGGCCCTGGAGGCTTGGACAGCGGGTGAACAGATAGAAGGGAGTTCCTGGTGGATCTCTTGGAGGGGCACACGTCAGGAGTCTTGCAGCTGAGGTTTTGTACCTTTGACAGGTTGAAAAGACCTCTCTCTAGAGAATTCCCTGGCGGGCCAGCTGTTAGGACTCCGTGCTTTCACTGCCATGGCCCTGGGTGCAATCCTTGATTGGGAACTAAGATCCTGCAATGCGTGGCAAAAAAATAAAGACCTCTCTCCAAAAAACATTGGGGGCCGTGAAATTAAAATCCCAGAGGAGCATCCAGGCAAGTTTGGGGGAGTCTCCCAGATGCAAAAAGATGGGAGAATAGGAAGGCTAGTCTGAAAGTGACACTGGATGAGGTAAAGGTGCAGATGTGTGGCGGCAGACTGTAGGACCCCAGACCCTGGGAGGAAGAGTCATTTTAGCTGAAGAGGCTGGCTAAGAAGGGAGAGGGGATGGTAGAGATGGCCTGGGGACACAGTGTGAATTGACTTGGTGAGTTGGGTTTGTCTGTTTTTTTAATAATCATTTATTATTTGGTTGGGCCAGGTCTTTCAGCTGCAGCATGTGGGATCTAGTTCCCTGACCAGGCATCGAACCCAGGCCCCCTGCAGTAGGAGCACAGAGTCTTAGCCAGTGGACCCCCAGGAAAGTCCTAAGTTAGTGAGTTATTGAGTGTTACTGAGAGAACCCACCCCCCACATCTGCTCACCCAAGGCTGGGAGGAGAGACCCCTGAGGAAAGATGACCACAGACAGAGGGGGAAGGCTGTCCCCTGGGTTGGGAAGGGACTATAGCAGCTTGAGGTCCCCACCAGTCAGGGAAATTTAGAGGCGCAGGTGCTGAACAACAAAATGCTTTGGGCCTGAGGCTTCAGGCTTGTGCCCTACTTTATCCCACCACCACCAAGGAGGAGTGGAAGTGGAGGAGGTGGGTGGGCACAGGGAGGCAGATGGTCAAGTGAGGGCTTAAGGGAAGGGAGACTAACCTGACCCCCACCCCCTACCCGTCCACACCCCCGGCATCAGTAAGGCCCCGTGCTGTCCTCAGTGCCCAGAAAGGAACCTTCAGAGTGCCCCTCTGGACCCACCCCACCACAAAGCTCGTTCTGTCCCTCTTGGTCCTATTGGTGGCTCTCTTCATGGTTTGGGGCGGTAAAAGTGGAATGGGACACTGAGAATTTGAGATTTGGAAGACTGAAGCTAGCACGGGCCTGGGGCACAAGCTTAGAGGATGCTTGAGAGCCCTGGGGCCCATTCTGTGCCCTGGATCTCATATCCTTCACCAAGTGCCCCCGCATCTCCACCCACCCTGGGCGGGTCTCAGATCAGATCAGATCAGTCGCTCAGTCGTGTCCGACTCTTTGCGACCCCATGAACCGCAGCACGCCAGGCCTCCCTGTCCATCACCAGCTCCCGGAGGTCACTCAGTCTCACACCCATCAAGTCAGTGATGCCATCCAGCCATCTCATCCTCTGTCATCCCCTTCTCCTCCTGCCCTCAATCCCTCCCAGCATCAGAGTCTTCTCCAATGAGTCAACTCTTCGCATGAGGTGGCCAAAATACTGGAGTTTCAGCTTTAGCATCATTCCTTCCAAAGAAATTCCAGGATTGATCTCCTTCAGAATGGACTGGTTGGATCTTCTTGCAGTCCAAGGGACTCTCAAGAGTCTTCTCCAACACCACAGTTCAAAAGCATCAATTCTTCGGCGCTCAGCCTTCTTCACAGTCCAGCTCTCACATCCATACATGACCACAGGAAAGACCATAGCCTTGACTAGGCGAACCTTTGTTGGCAAAGTGATGTCTCTGCTTTTGAATATGCTATCTAGGTTGGTCATAACTTTCCTTCCAAGGAGTAAGCGTCTTTTAATTTCATGGCTGCAGTCTCCATCTGCAGTGATTTTGGAGCCCAGAAAAATAAAGTCTGACACTGTTTCCACTGTTTCTCCATCTATTTCCCATGTAGTGATGGGACCAGATGCCATGATCTTCGTTTTCTGAATGTTGAGCTTTAAGCCAACCTTTTCACTCTCCACTTTCACTTTCATCAAGAGGCTTTTTAGCCCCTCTTCACTTTCTGCCATAAGAGTGGTGTCATCTGCATATCTGAGGTTATTGATATTTCTCCCAGCAATCTTGATTCCAACTTGTGTTTCTTCCAGTCCAGCATTTCTCATGATGTACTCTGCATATAAGTTAAATAAACATGGTGACAATATACAGCCTTGATGTACTCCTTTTCCTATTTGGAACCAGTCTGTTGTTTCATGACCAGTTCTAACTGTTGCTTCCTGACCTGCATACAGATTTCTCAAGAGGCGGGTCTCAGGGCTCTCTAAAGGTTGGTCCAGCGGATGGCAATCTGCCCAGGGGAGCAGCTAGCAACTGATGACGTAATCAGGCCTTCGGGATTGGCTAGTTTGCTTTTACCACGCCTAGAAAGGGCGGGGAACCAGTCTAGTGCTGAGAGTAAGGCAATAGTGCTGAGAGTAAGGCGATTACCAGCATCGTAAAAACGATCTGGTCGCTCTGGTACCCTCCGCTGCATTCTAATGCCATGACACCCAGAACCACATTCAAGGATCTCCTTTCCCATCCCTGGAGTCTCATCCTAAAGGGCTCCCATTATGGAAATGTTTGCACCCTTGCTCCTCTTCTGGGCACTGCCAGCCCCAGCCCAGGTGGCCCCAGGCTCTATCAAATTTCTTCCCAAATCAGAGGAGTACCGTGGTTTGGTCAAGTCGTGAAGACAACACAGCGAGTCGTTAGCACCGTCGAACACAGAGAAGTTCCTCTGAAGGCCACGTAAGGATCCGTCCCAGGGCAAGGGAGGACTGGGGTGTACAGATTCAGAGACTGGGAGGTGGCAAAGTCCCTGTGGCCACACAGTTGGTTCTCAGATCTCAAGGTGCTCAGACTTGGGGGGACTGGTTCCCTGATGCCTATCCAGCCGTACTGTAGAGATGGTCCTAGAGGATGGTGAAAAAACCCAAGCCGAAGGGGCAGGCGGACATAGGTCCACAGGCTGGCAAAGACTCACTACGCCCTGTGTAATCATGAGCTTCATGGTGATGGGTTGACTCATCACCATGCAGGTGGTAGATTTTATTACATTTTGAACAGATAATGAGGAGGGATTTGAAAGAGGGCATGGGCTAGAAAACAGAAAAGACTGACACAATTCCCAGTCTCCACGTCTCGGCTTTGATGTCCCTTCCTCCAGGAAGCCCTCCTTGAAGCCCTCCAGGAAGCCTTCCCAGGTTGGGTCGAGCACCTCCATCCCAGCCCTGTCCACTCTGGGTCATCACTGTCTGGGGATGGGTCTGTCCCACGCCCCACTGAACTCTGAGACCCGGGGGCAGGGACAGGGCTTCATCACCACTGTGGACCCAGGCATAGCCTGGCACAGGACTAGGTATGATACAAAGATTTAATATTTGGTGAAACAAATACGGTAAATCAGGGGGAAAAAAAAACTAAAGTAATATATCATTTTTACAACCACCCCCCTTGAGGCAGATGCTGTCATGCTCCTATTATAAGAGAAAGAAACTGAGGCCCAGAAGGCTAAAGTCACTTGCTAGACATCACAAAGCCCAAAGTGCATAGAGATGGGATTTGAACCCAGGTGGGGCTTCTAGGGGCTATGTTGTACTTTGACTTCCTCCCCCAAGTCACCTTGCCTATCATATCATCTGCAATTAAGCACACACACCCGACCCCAGCCTCACTGGCATCACATCCAGCATGTTAAAATGTGCACATGTCCTTACTTTTTGTTTTAATGTATTTATTTTTGGTTGTGCTGGGTCTTCATTGCTGCGAGCGGGATTTCTCTAGTTGAGGTAAGCAGGGGCTACTCTTTCTTGCAGTGTATGGGCTCCTCATTGCGATGGCTTCCCTTGTTGCGGAGCATGGGATCTGGGTGCACGGGCTTCAGTAGTTGTAGCGCATGGGCTTAGCTGCTCTGAGACAGGTGGAATCTTCCCAGACCAGGGATCGAACCCGTGTCCCCTTCATTGGGATGCAGATTCTTAACTACTGTACCAACAAAGAAGTCCCCCATATCCTTTATTAGATTGAATTCCTATGAGGAGTTGCACTGGTCTTGCCTAGTTGGTATATGGGTATATCCTGTAGCAATTTCATCAAAAAATTACTTTTAACTTGGTTTGTTTATTTAGCATTTTGGAATCAATCAAATGATTTCCCAAGCACTTTCCTAAATCCCCAGAAATCTGTCACGTTGAACACTCAGAAGACACACAGGGGGACTTCCCTAGTGGCCCAGTGGCTGGGACTCTGCATTCCCAATATGGAAGACCTGGGTTCAATCTCCAGTTGGGGAACTAGATCCCACATGCCGCAACTAAGACCTGGTGCAGCCAAATACATAAATACATAAATATTTTTTAAAGATGAGTATACAACTGAATCCCTTTCCTGCATACCTGAAACTAACATATTGTAAACAATCATACTTCTATTAAAAAAAACACAAAACTTTTTTTATACTGAATAGGAAAAAGGATGAATGAAGCCACTTTGAAAAACAGTTTAGCAATTCCTCAAAAAGTAAATAGTTATTGTACATCAATTAAAAAAAAAAAGAATCACCTTGGGAATTTTTTTTTTTTTTGGTCCGAGGTTTAATGAAAATATTTCAGCACAGCAGAAAACTTGAAACAGCTCTAAATTCATCCCAACTGTAGCCTGCTGAGTGACCTGCAGTTTGGACAGACTGCCAAAGTCCAAGAGCTTCAGGGTTTTCTTAGCATCAGGATCTATTTCAGAGATTTCCTAGTCCAGGGCTGAGACCTCAGGCATGTAATTCTCTTTCCCCTCTCCTGCCTTCTCCTGCAGCTGAATGCAGACACCCTTCACCAGGCCTCTCTGAATCTGCTTCATCAGAAGTGCAACATGACCTTTGATCTTGTTGCTGAGCTTCCTGCCAGAATCAGGGCTATCTCCTGGCCTACACGCTTGTTGGTGTGGAAGTTGCTGCCCAGGCTGGTGTAGACTTCTTGGTGATGACCTGGGGCCGCCTTCTTCACAGTTTGGGTGAGATCTCAGCCCACGTTGGTGGGTCCTTGGTAAAAGTGGGGGTTTAAACAAACAAACAAACAAACAAACCCTGTTGTACATTATATGTAGGGGCTTCCTTGGTGGCTCAGTAGTAAAGACTCTTCCCGCAATGCAAGAGATCCAGGTTCGATCCCTGGCTTGAGAAGATCCCCTGGAGAAGGAAATGGCAACCTACTCTCATCTGGGAAATGCCCTGGACAGAGGAGCCGGTGGGCTGCAGGCCACGGGGTTGCAGAGAGTCTGACACAACTGCATAGGCACACACTGCACGCATATTATATGAAAGTTATCGTGAGAGTAGATCCTGAGAGTTCTCCTCACAAGAAATTTTTTTTTTGCATTTCTTTAATTTTGTATATATATGAAATGTGGGTGTTTAGCAATCTTTACATTATGTATGTAAGTCAAATCATTATGCCGTGCAACTTAGACAGTGTTGTATATCCAGTTTCAGTTCAGTTCAGTTCAGTTGCTCAGTCGTGTCCGACTCTGCGACCCCATGAATCGCCCCACGCCAGGCCTCCCTGTCCATCACCAACTCCCGGAGGTCACCCAGACTCATGTCCATCGAGTCAGTGATGCCATCCAGTCATCTCATCCTCTGTTGTCCCCTTCTCCTCCTGCCCCCAATCCCTCCCAGCATCAGAGTCTTTTCCAATGAGTCAACTCTTCGCATGAGGTGGCCAAAGTACTGGAGTTTCAGCTTTAGCATCAGTCCTTCCAAAGAAATCCCAGGGCTGATCTCCTACAGAATGGACCGGTTGGATCTCCTTGCAGTCCAAGGGACTCTCAAGAGTCTTCTCCAACACCACAGTTCAAAAGCATCAATTCTTTGGCACTCAGCCTTCTTCACAGTCCAACTCTCACATCCATACATGACCACTGGAAAAACCATAGCCTTGACTAGACGGACCTTTGTTGGCAAAGTAATGTCTCTGTCCAGTTTACCTCAATAAAATTGGAAGAGGAAAAAAAAAGTTAAACAAGGTTACCACATGACCCAGCAATTGCATTCCTAGGTCTCTACTCAAAAGAACTACAAACAGGTTCACACAAAAACTTGTACACACCTCTTAATTAGTCCTTTTATTCATAATAGTCAAAAAAGTGGAAAACAGCCAAAAAATACCTTTTAACTGATGAATGAATAAATAAATCCATATAGTGTATGTAAGTCCATACACAGTGGAATATCATTCAGCCATAAAATGGACAAAGCCCTGGGAATTCCCTGGTGGTCCAGAGGTTAGGACAGCAAGCCCTCACTGCCAAGGGCAAGGGTTTGATCCTTGGTCAGGGAGCTAAAATTCCACAAGCCGCACACACACACAAAAATCCAGGAGAAAAAAAAAAAAAAGGAACAAAGCGGTGACACACGCTGCAACAGGGATGAACCATGACAGGAGCAACCACAACAGACCTATGTTATAATTCCATTTACATGAAATGTCCAGAATTGGGAAATCTACAGAGACACAGGATGAGATGGTTGGAGGCATCACCAACTCAACGGACATGAGTTTGAACAAACTCTGGGAGATGGTGAGGGACAGGGAAGCCTGGCGTCCTGCAGTCCATGGGGTCACAAAGAGTCGGACACGACTGAGCGACTGAACAGCAACAAAGAGACAGAAAGCTGGTCGGTGGTTGCCCTGCCTTGGGGAGCAGGGGATAGGAGTGAGGGCTAAAGGGTGTGGGGTTTCCTTTTGGCTGATGAAATGTTCTCTAATTAGATAATGGTGATTGTTGCAAACTCTGCAAATATACCAAAACTCATTGTATTGCACACTTCATTTATTTATTTATTTTTGGCATCACCACACTGCATACAGGATCTTAGTTCCCCAACCAGGGATCAAACCTTGGTCCCCTGCAGGGAAGTGTGGAGTCTTCACCACTGGACCACCAGAAGTCTGAATTGTATACTCGAAAAGGGTGACTGTTATGCTATGTGAATATCTCAGTTTTTTTGTTATGTGTTTTCTTTTCCAAATATCTCAACTTTTATAATAAAAGGAATGAATAGAGATCTTCCAGACAAAGGCAGAAAGTAGAGATGGAAGGGATATACCAACCTCTCTTCCACCCCTGACTTCCCCACCACAACCCAGAGCAGCCAGGGAGGTGAGAGTTTAGGGATGAAGGAAAGGGAATGTAGGATTTCATGGGATGGGGAGTGGAATCTGGGAATCATGGGATGGGGAGTGGAATCTGGATTGAAGCAGAGAGCCTGGAGTGGAATCTGGATTGAAGCAGAGAGCCTGGAGTGGAATCTGGATTGAAGCAGAGAGCCTGGAGTGGAATCTGGATTGAAGCAGAGAGCCTGGAGTGGAATCTGGATTGAAGCAGAGAGCCTGGAGTGGAATCTGGATTGAGGCAGAGACCCTGGAGTGGAATCTGGATTGAGGCAGAGACCCTGGAGTGGAATCTGGATTGAGGCAGAGACCCTGGAGTGGTTGGGAGTCTGGTGGTGGGACTGACGATCTTGTGGACACAGAGGTTCAGGCTCAGAGATGCTCTCTGTCCCCAGACACACATGCTGAGATCTCAGGGCTCACTGCTCCTGTCCCCCATTCCCCCTTTGTGAACTCTCTGCCCCCCACCCTTCACCCACAGTTGTTTTTTTGAGCCACCCCTGAGGTCCACCCTGAACGACCTTCAGCCTGTTCCTGCCTTGGATGACAGAGATGGGCAAACATTGCAAGCAGGGAACGGCTCATGTTGACCTTGGAGCAGGGTCAGAGACCTTCCCTTCAGGCCCACTCACCCCTGGCCCTGCTTCCATCTGTCTCTTGCCCTCTGGAATTGGGGTGGGGGAAGTGAAGGCAGAGGTCGTTTCTGGCTTGGTTAGGCAGAGTGAAAGGGCTGGCTTCAAATTTACCACTTACTGGCTGGGGAGCCCAACCTCCACAGCTTCAGTTTCCTCACCTGTAAAATCAGAATGAAAAAGATGCCCACTTCGCAGCAGTGAGGTTAATTCAGTGAGTTAATGAGCCCCAAGGGGTAGCGAGCATCAGGAAATCCAAGCTTAATAATTAGCAGCGGGGTTAACAGCACGGCTTTGCAGTGTATCTGGCGTTGTTAGGGTAAGTTAGGTAAACGATCTACTTTACTCTCCTGCGTAGGCCATAGTCCATGACTGTGGTTCGTGGATGAAAAAACAGTCTCAGAGACATTAAGCAACATACACCAGGTCACACAGCAGGAAGGAGGTGGAGCCAGACTCTGAACCCAGCACCCCACTACTTCCCCTAACACAATGCAAGATGGGTTTTTTCTTTTTCTTTTTTTTAATCATGGTAAAACGTGACATCAAGTTTACCATTTGAACCATTTTTTAGGTGTACAGTTCAGTGGATTTAAGTAGATACACAATCTTGTGCAACCATGATCACTATCCATTTCCAGAATATTTTCATCATCCCAGTCGGAAACTGCAGGAGATTTTATTTCACTTATTATTGTCAGTGGCTCAGACGTGAAGAATCTGCCTGCAGTGCAGGAGACCGGGGTTTGATCCCTGGGTCGGGAAAATCCTCTGGAGGAGGGAATGGCTACCCACTTCAGTATTCTTGCCTGGGAAAATCCTATGGACAGAGGAGCCTGGCAGGCTACAGTCCATGGGGTTGCCAAGAGTTGGACACAACTGAGCAACTGACACACATTGTGAGTGAGGAACTCTAGGGAGCATTCATTGAGCACCTACTGTATGCCAGAGCCCACACGGGGCCCACTGGAATGGACGGCCTCCTGATCAGTTCTGTACAGTCATTCAGGTTGTGGCCAAAGTTCGACTGTCAGAGTGCATGTGTGCTTAGTCACTCAGTCATGTCCGACTCTGCTATCCCATGGACTGTGGCCCGCCAGGCTCCTCTGTTCATGGGATTCTCTAGGCAAGAACACTGGAGTGGGTTGCCATTTCCTCCCCCAGGGATTGTTGCAATCACCACATAAAAACACAGAATGCCTGGTTAGATTTGGGTTTCAGATACACAACCAATAAATTTTAGTATACTTCCCGAATACCGCGTGGGATATATTTATACGAAAAAAAAGACTCACTATTTCTCTGAAATTCAAATGTCACTGGGAGTCCTGTATTTTATCTGGCACTCTTAGACCAAAGAATCCAGCCTGTGGTTTCTTGGCTATATTGTGCACCCTGGCTCACAACTCAAGACCTTCAGGAGAAAAAGGCTCATTTTCTTTCTGTCTGGTGTTTGACGGAAGCCTGATGTTGACAATCTCCCACTAAGGTCTCCCTCACAGGGCCTCACTTGGCTTCCATGTGGATCCTGGGAGGCAGACACTGCTGTCCCCATTTTACAGATGGAAACCCTGAGCCCAGAGAAGGGAATATATTCACCCTGATCAAGCGGTGAAGGTGTGTCTGGCTCTATGGCCAGTGGCCAAGGGATCTCAGAGACAAAAGAAAAATAGGCAACTCTGATCTGTGAGCACCTTTGTTGCCAGCTTCCACACTAAGAATTTCCCTTAGGATGTCCCTGGGGGTTCAGTGGTTAAGACTCCGAACTTCCAATGCAGAGGGTGTGGGTTGGATCCCTGGTCCGGGAACTAAGATCCCACGTGCCACAGAGTGCAACCAAATAAAATAAAAATTTTAATTTTACAGACTTAAAAATATTTAATTTCCCTTGTTATCACATCATTTAATTTACATCCTAAAGTATGGATTGTGGGCCCATTTTACGGAGGAGGAAACTGAGGCCCCAAAGAGGGGCTATCACAAGAGGTGGAGCCAGGATTTGAACTCAGTTCAGCCCAGGAAGCCAAAGAAACTTCTGTCTTCTCCTGTCAGGTTAGGGTGGTGGGAGGGTAGGAAGGAGGCCAGCAGGGGCGGGCATGGCCTCTGACTGTCATTGTCACCTGGGCCCCTCTCTCTCTGAAGTCCCTGCCAAGAGGCGTGGGGAGGCGGCCAGGGAGGGCTCTGCTCAGTGCAGCCTGCCCCTCCCCCAGCCCGGAGAGCTGAGCTCAGAGGGACAGAGGCCCCCAGAAATGTCGTTCCCTGGATGCAGGCCCCAGGCCCTGGCCTTCCTCTGCTTCTGTGTTCTGGTCCTGGCCTGTGTTGTGGGTGAGGAAGAGCCGGGGGTGGGGTATGGGGACCCCGCAGCAGCCTGGGGTGTGAGTGTGCGGGACTGTGAGGCGTGCAGATCTGTGCGTGTGTCTGGGAGTCTGTGTCAGGGGTGGCCGTGTTTGAAAAGTGTGTACACGGGGTTGGTACAGATGACACTGGCCATGAATTTGCATTTGTGTGTGTGTCAGCAAAAGAGTAGGCAGGCGAGGTAAACGTGTGTGTGTGAACACGCATTTGTATGCTTGTGGGCACGTGTGTGTCTTTACGGGGTAATTATGCAAAAGATTTGAGGGTTAGCGGGTGGGAGAGTGTGTGTACGGGTTCTGCACGTGCAGTTCTTAAGTTTCGTTGCTTTGGCCATGCCATGAGGCACGTGGGATCTTAGTTCCCTGACCAGGGATGGAACTCATGCTCCCTGTATTGGAAGCGCAGAGTCTTAACCACTGGACTAAGCAATGAAGTCCCTCTGCACATGCATTTAAAATATCACTATGTACACAGTGCCTCCGATGTGCTGGAAACTGGTTCTCCGTGTTAACCCTGAACTCTCACAGTAACCCTATAAGCCCGAGCCCTTTCTACAGAAGGGGAAACTGGGTCTTGAAGAGGTTAAGTCGTTGCCCAAGGGCACCCCACTGGTCGCATGGGTGCCTCCGTACCTGCCTGTAGACATGTACCCGTGTGATGGCTGGTCTCTGTAGGTGAGGCTTTGCCCAGGTATGGGGGTGCTGGACCGACAGGTATATCTGATTCCTGGTAGAACCCCTGGCCCACCAGCCTGACACACAGCTTTGCCAACCTCCGTCCCTGGGGACACCCCTCACTGCCCACGGAGGTCATTCAGACTGTGTGGGTGGGGTCGCAGGAGAACAGAGGAGGCAGCAAGATCAGCTAGCAAGGGAGGCCTGGAGGGGCAAGGGTTACAGACTGCGGGAGGGAGCTTCAGGCAGATGGAGCACTGATGGGGGTCCTGGGCACAGGGGGTGAAAGGAGATGACCAATGGCTGGAGGGGGGCGAGGGGTCAGAGGAACAGAGAAGACAGAGAGAGAGCTCCAGGAGTGACAGCGACCGCGAGCATGGAGGGAAGGGGAGAGGGACAGGTTCAGGGGCCCGCTCGTCCAAGTTGTCCTCTGGTCCCACCTAGCATGCCAGCAAGAAGAGCCTGAGGGGACCCTGAGCACCCTGCCAGGGCCGGCCAGTACTTCCCAGAGCCGGGTTCCAGGCAAGGTAAAGGAGCAAGAGCCAGAGAGGACCCTGAGCCCCGCGCCAGCACCAGCCAGGAGTTCCTGGAGCCTGGTTCCAGGCAAGGTGAAGGAGTGGGTGGAGCCGCTGGTGAACAGGACCAGAGAGAAGTGGAAGTGGTTCTGGTGAGTGTGTGCAGAAGGGGCCTGGGGGCCTGGTTCTCAGAGAGCAGGGGGTGGGGTGGGGGTGGGCTAGGGGGCCTTGACATCTGGATCTGGGGGAGGAGGGGCTGGGAGTCTGGATCCTGGGTTTGGGGGAAGAGGGGCTGGGGCTCTGGACACCTGCATCTGGGGGAGGAGGAGCTGGGGGCCTGGACCCCTGGGTCTAGGGGAGGAGGGGCTGGGGGCCTGGACCCCTGGGTCTGGGGGAGGAGGGGGCTGGGGGCCTGGATCCTGGGTCTTGGGGAGGAGCGCCTGGGGCCTGGATCCTGGGTCTGGGGGAGGAGGGGCTGGGGGCCTGGACCCCTGGGTCTGGGGGAGGAGGGGCTGGGGGTCTGGACTCCTGGGTCTGGGGGAGGAGGGGCTGGGGGCCTGGATCCTGGGTCTTGGGGAGGAGCACCTGGGGCCTGGATCCTGGGTCTGGGGGAGGAGGGGCTGGGGGCCTGGACCCCTGGGTCTGGGGGAGGAGGGGCTGGGGGTCTGGACTCCTGGGTCTGGGGGAGGAGGGGCTGGGGGCCTGGATCCTGGGTCTGGGGGAGGAGAGGCTGGGGGCCTGGATCCTGGGCCTGGGGGAGGAGGGGCTGGGGGCCTGGACCCCTGGGTCTGGGGGAGGAGGGGCTGGGGGCCTGGATCCTGGGTCTGGGGGAGGAGGGGCTGGGGCCTGGATCCTGGGTCTTGGGGAGGAGGGGCTGGGGCCTGGACCCCTGGGTCTGGGGGAGGAGGAGCTGGGGGCCTGGATCCTGGGTCTGGGGGAGGAGGGGCTGGGGGCCTGGATCCTGGGTCTGGAGGAGGATGGGCTGTGGGCCTGGACTCCTGGGTCTGAGGGAGGAGGGGCTGGGCGCCTGGACTCCTGGGTCTGGGGGAGGAGGAGCTGGGGGCCTGGACCCTGGGTCTGGGGGAGGAGGAGCTGGGGGCCTGGATCCTGGGTCTGGGGGAGGAGGGGCTGGGGGTATGGATCTCCAGGTCTGAGGGAGCAGGGACTGGGGGCCTGGATCCTGGGTCTGGAGGAGGATGGGCTGTGGGCCTGGACTCCTGGGTCTGAGGGAGGAGGGGCTGGGCGCCTGGACTCCTGGGTCTGGGGGAGGAGGAGCTGGGGGCCTGGACCCTGGGTCTGGGGGAGGAGGAGCTGGGGGCCTGGATCCTGGGTCTGGGGGAGGAGGGGCTGGGGGTATGGATCTCCAGGTCTGAGGGAGCAGGGACTAGGGGCCTGGATCCTGGGTCTGGAGGAGGATGGGCTGTGGGCCTGGACTCCTGGGTCTGAGGGAGGAGGGGCTGGGGCGCCTGGACTCCTGGGTCTGGGGGAGGAGGAGCTGGGGGCCTGGATCCTGGGTCTGGGGGAGGAGGGGCGGGGGTCTGGATCCTGGGTCTGGGCAAGGAGGGACTGTGCCCAAACTCGTGGGTTCCCAGGAGCAGGATGGGGTGGGGGCAGGCCTGTGACGCTGGGTCTGAGAAGGGTAGAGGGTAAGTGTTGAAAGCGGGATCCTGGGTCAAAGGGAGGAACGGGTGAACTGAGCAGTAGTCTTAGGGGCTATCTGCGGTCTCCACCGTGAATCCCCTCCCTTCCAGGGGTCCCACGGCCTTCCGGGGCTTCATGGAGACCTACTACGATGACCACCTGAAGGACCTGGGCTCTCGCGCCCAGGCCTGGCTCCGCAGTTCCAAGGATAACCTCCTGAACAAGGCCCACAGTCTGTGTCCCCAGCTGCTCTGCAGGCCCAGCAACTAAAATTAAAGCGTCACACCCTCTGCAATAAACAAGTTCTCTTGTGTGTGTCCCTGTCCCAGTCCCTCCTGGCCTTGCCAGAGATAACCCCCCATCACCCTCCAGAGGGTAAGGGTGGAGGAAGTGACACGTGGCAGGAGCACCAGTGGGGGTGGGGGTGGGGGGAGGGGAAGGACTGGGAGGCCCTGAGGGATGACCCCATCCCGCCCCCAGTGCTAGACCCACACTGTCAGGCTTCTCGGTTTGGGGTGTAGGGTGAAGGCTGGACAGAAGTTAGCAAGGCCCCCACCCCTGCCAGCTGCCCCTCCTTCAGAATTCTGCCTTCCCCTCCCATGCGACGGAGACCCCATACCTGGTGCCTGGTGGGCACCCAGAACCCCCGACCGCTCCGCAGCCCCCCATTCAACCTGTCTCCTCTGTCCCCACGCCACCTCCCCCCCAACTCTCCCCCTCCCACCCCCGCAGTCCTGTTGGCCAGGACTTTGGCCGAGGTGTCGAGGTGGGGGTGGAGGGGTGGATCTCAAGAGCTATAAAGCCTTTCTCTGCCCATTTGGAGCTGCTGAGGACAGCCGCCAGAGTCTGGTAAGAGAGGGGACAGAAATGGGGGGGTGGGGGACAGCAGGAGTGGGCCAAGATTGTTAGGTCAGAAACCGCAAAAGTCAAGATATAAGATCCCAGGGAACTCCCTGGCCATCCAGTGGTTAAGACTCCAAGCTCCCAATGCAGGGGGCACGAGTTCGATCCCTGGTTGGGGAACTAAGATCTCTCATGCTGCTTGGCTCAGAGTTAAAAAAAAAAAAAAAAAAAAAAAATTTAGTTCCAGTTTTAGAATCCTGGAATTTAGGGAATTCTCCGGTGGTCTAGTGGTTACGACTGGGCATTTGCATTGCTGGGGGCCTGGGTCCTGTGCCAGGTGTGAGAACTTAAATCTCACAAGCCGAGCATGTGGCATGGCTGGGGTTAAAAAAAAAAAAAGAATCATGGAATTTAAAAACTGTAGAATGTCTGTGTGTGCTGATCCTCCGTCAGATGTCAACCTCCACGCCGCTGTCTCTGAAACGTGGAAGGTGATGTGATGGACTGAGCCCTGTTGTCCCTGAAACTGACTCCCTCCCAGGGTTGGGATCAAGATGACTCTGGAATGTGGGTAGAACAGGGCCCAGAGCAGAGGAAACTCACTCATCCAAGTGGTGGCTCTTAACCCAGACTGTGGCACGTGGCCCTGTACTGACTGGGTCTTAACATAAATGCCACCTCACTGCTGAGGCTTTCCCGGGCTACACAGCACACCCTCTGCATTCCAGAGCACTTATCAGAGGGAGACAGGCGCTTTAATTCATTCATTTGACGTTTGCTCCTTGCATTTCTCTCTCATGTTGGCTTCCTGAGGGCGGCGGGCCACAGTGTTCACGGCTGGGCCCAGAAATGTGCCTGGCATACAGTAGGTGCTGATGAAACGCTTCTTGAATGAATGAATGTTAGAAATAAGATGCTGCAGGGAATTCTCTGGTGGTCCAGTGGTTAGGACTTGGCGCTTTCACTGCCAGGCCTGGGTTCAGTCCCTAGTGGGGGAACTAAGATCCCACAAGCCATGTAGCACAATGAAAAAAAAAACAAAAAAACAACAACCAAAGAATTAAGATGTAACAATCAGCAAGCAGGAGTAGCATCATAGAGTATTAGGAAGTGAGGCTCAAGTCATTAGGAACTTGACTCAGGTGGGGAGGAAGGGGAGAGGGGGTACTAGGCCAGTATCCCTGAGGCCTGGAGACCCCAGGACCAGATGCCTCCCATGGCCCTGCCCCCACCCGCCTCAGTGTTTCAGGTCTCCTGACGCCATGGGCACGAGATACTTCCTGGTCGGGTTTCTCATCCTCCTGGTGTTGGGATTCGGTGAGTGGGGTTGAGTGGGGTCGGTAGGGGAGGTGGGGATGCCAGGACGGGGAGGAGCCCCGAGCATCCTCCCAGTCCGGTTCTTGCCCCGCCCTGCCCCTGTCCATCCCTCTCCTTCCCCCTTTTATTCCCCCACTGCAGCAGGCCCCTAAGCTACCCTAACACACTCTCCTCCTTGCAGAGGCCCAAGGAGCCCATGTTCCCCAGCAAGATGAGGCCTCCAGCCCTGCCCTGCTCACTCAGATGCAGGAGTCACTCTTAGGTTACTGGGATACAGCCAAGGCAGCCGCCCAGAAGCTGTATAAGAAGACATACCTACCCACCATGGATGAGAAAATTAGGTATCACCTGCTCCCCACCCACACCCCAGGAGCCCAGAGTCCCAGACCCCACCCCTTCTCCCTCACACTCAGGATTCCAGGTTCAAACCTGTAATCTCTTAAGGCCCAGGTATCTCAGCTCCCAACACCTAGCCCTGGGATTTTGGGATCCCATCCTTGTCCTACTTAGGGATCCACGGCTTTGGGTTCTAGTCACCTTTCCCAACAGGATTCTGGGCCCCCAGCCCCTCCTCCCCCAGACCCAGGACTCCAGACCCCCAGCCACCCATCCCTCAAACACAGGGTCCAGACCCCCAGCCCCTCCTCCCTCAGTCCATCTGTCCTTTCTCCCCAGGGACATATACAGCAAGAGCACGGCAGCTGTGACCACCTATGCAGGGATTATTACTGACCAGGTCTTTTCTATGCTGTCAGGAAAAGATTAACAGCTGGGCCCTCAGTCACAGGGAAGTCCAGGCTCCAGCAACTCCCTGGGTCCCCTGATCTACAACCCTGCCCACTTCCTTGCAACTCTCAGCATCCTGTTCCCAATTCTAGCCTGACTTATCAATAATAATAATAAAGCCAAGTTTATTCTTTTCGACGTCGTCACTTTTCTGAGACCTCAGGGTCCAAGATGGAGGAACTGATGCCTGCCAGCCAACACTTATTGAGCACCTGTTCCATGTATATCTTCCTAACCTGGTCAGTGAGAATAAAGAGGTGAATAATAATCATGAATAATCGTAAAAACAATAATTAGACACTGACCCTCACTGAGGTCTGGCTTTCTCATCCATTTTTTTTGGTCATGCCATGTGGCGCATGAAATCTAGTTCCCTGACCAGGCATCGAACCTGTGCCTGCTGTGGAAGCACAGAGCCTGAACCAGTGGACCAACAGGGAAGTCCCAGATTTCTCATTTGTAAAATGATAAATGAATCAGTTCAGTTCAGTCGCTCAGTCATGTCTGACTCTGCGACCCCATGGACTGCAGCACACCAGGCCTCCCTGTCCACTGCCAACTCCCAGAGTTTACTCAAACTCTCGTCCACTGAGTTGGTGATGCCATCCAACCATCTCATCCTCTGTCATCTCCTTCTCCTCCTGCCTTCAATCTTTCCCAGCATCAGGTAAATGAATACAGCTTACTTACAGCGGCCTCTGACTGTGTCTGGGGCCTGGACTGACACTTTTTAAAAAATTTATTTAAGTGAAGGATAATTACTTTGCAATATTGTGTTGGTTTCTGCCATTCATCAACATGAATCACTGGGCTGACACTTTAAATATGCCATCACAGAGAGGTGTTCAATGGCCCGGTGGCAGAGGGGAGAGTGGTGCCCATGAGTCATTGCTGAGTGTGGGAACGCAGGGCCCAGGTTGTCTGGGACCCAAGAGGGCAGATCTGTAAAAGCTGTGTTCTGTGCCAGTTCCTATACATTTTTCCCACCCCCTGTCATGTATTTATTGAGACACAACCAGGCCCTGGAGACACAGCAGGGAAAAAAGACAGCCCTGCCTTCATCAGTTCAGTTCAGTCGCTCAGTCGTGTTCGAGTCTTTGCGACCCCATGATCTGCAGCACGCCAGGCTTACCTGTCCATCACCAACTCCCGGAGCTTGCTCAAATTCATATCCAATTTGGTGATGCCATCCAGCCATCTCATCCTCTGTCGTCCCCTTCTTCTCCTACCTTCAATTTTCCCCAGTACTAGGGACTTTTCCAATGAGTCAATTCTTTGTATCAGGTGGCCAAAGTATTGGAGTTTCAGCTTCAGCATCAGTCCTTCCAATGCATATTCAGGACTGATTTTCTTTAGGATTGACTGGTTTGATCTTGCCTTTACATGGCCCCTCAAAAAGGAACTGATTGGGTCCTGACCCAGCTTCATACAGTTTTACTGATTACAGCTTGGCAGTATGCTTTTTAGCTCTTCTTATTAGCAATAGTAATAATACTTCCTGAGCTCCTATTCAGGACCAGAAGCTCTGTTCTATCCTGAGCCACAAAGAGAGGCTGAGGGGATGGGGTGGGAGGCAGAGACAACCCATGGAGAAGATAATTTCACACAGCAATGCAGGTGATGAAGAAAAGGTGAAGTAAGGAACGAGTTCAAGATCTAGGTGCAGCCACCTTGGATAGGGGTCACAGGGAGCTTACTCTAAAGGACGCAGCTGGGCTGGTCACAGGTACGTGGAGTCACAATGTAGTGTGGTAAGGACAATTGCTGATGGAAAGTAGGGGGAGAGGAGGGGAGTATTCACTTGGCTCCCAGGTCTGAAAGGATGGACTCTACCCTCTGGTATATGGGCAGTGGGGAATTACCGGTCAAAAGCACAGGGGGTGAATTAAGAGCAGAGGCCCTGCAGTCTGAGGGAGGACAGTGCTGGGGCCCATGGGTTGAGGGGGCGAAGGGGTCTGGACTCCTGCATCTGGAAGGACTAGAGAGTGGGTCCTGTGCCCCCAAGTCCCATGAGTTGGGCTACTGGCCTCTGAGGATGCAGGGCCTGTAGTCCGCTAACAGACTTGACATTAACTTCCGGCCAGCCTTTTCAGCTCTCTTGGGGCAGTTTTCCCACTCCTGGGGCTGGGCAGCTGTGAGTCCAGCAGAAAACAGGGGCCTTGGGGAGGGATTGTGGGAAATGCCCCCAAAGTCCCCAGGGCCTGGGAAGAACTGAAGCTGCCAAGCCCAGTGGGTGATGGGGCAGGGGGGGACCCTGGATGAACAATCCCTGCTCTGTCCATTTGTTTCCCACAGACTCAAGCCAAACCAAACCACTGCCCAGGCTAGTTCAGCTTCCAACCAATCCTGGTGTACTTCCCAGACTCCTCCTTCCTTTCTCAGGCACCCACCCCCCATCCTATTCCCTTCAGGACCCGGGAGTCGAGGCCCCCCAAACTCCTCCTCTCCCAGAATCCAGGACCCTCAATCCGTTCTCCTTGGGGACCCAGAAGTTCAGGTCCCCAGCCCCTTAGAATTTGAAATCTTACCCTCTGGTTGGTGTTGGGCGTCCCCTAGTGGAGCACAGAATGGGTCTGATCGGTGATTGATTTAACAGGAATGCAAGTATTTACTTAGTCATTCAGTGGACATGGGGGAGGGCTTTACAAAGGCCCCATCTGAGGTCACAGTGTAGCTCAGAGTCCCTGGTGTTGCAACAGATCAGGACTCTGCAGTATATGAGGATGTTGGGGCGTGTAGTGCTGAAAGCAGAGATGGGGTAACAGTGAAACTGGAGAAGATGAAGCTTCAAGGCCCCTCACTTGCCTGGGCTTTCTTTGGTCCTCTATTTAAATTTGTACACGCGATTTGGCACTTTTTAAAAAAGAGGTTCACAGGTACTTCCCTGGTGGTCCAGTGGTTAAGAATTTGTCTTCCAATGCAGGGGACGTGTGTTCAGTCCCTGGTGGGGGAACTAAGATCCCACCTGGCTCAGGGCAACTAAGCCTATGCGCCACAAACTAGAGAGAAGCCCGTGCCACAGTGAAAATCCCAGGTGCGGCAAATAAGACTCATGGTTGTTTTTAAAAGCCTACAAAATCTCCATCTGCCCATCTTATGGGAGACTTCATCATCATGTTCTTTCCATCTCTAGACTTGAAGACTAGGCCTACAATTTCACAGAATCATTACTATCGTTAGTATCTGTACTAGAAAGGGACAAGGCAAGAAGATTTCTAAGGTTTCTTCTTGTCCTTGTGTTGGTTCACAGAGGTAAGTTATTCACCTTCTGCACTCAAGAGTTTCATTCTTTGACTCAGCAGTCATGCCCTAGGACAGTGCTGGAGACACATGACCATGACCTTGCGGTGACCATGACCAAGACACACCCATCTCCGTCAGTGAGGACACAAAATGTGGGCAGGGACGGGGCGGGCAGTCTAGGGATACAGGAGGTCTGGGAGCTCAGGAGCGTTTCCTGGAGGACAGATACTTTTGAGCTGAGGCCTCGAGGAAAGTGGAGAATGTAGTTAGTAAAACGTTAAATAAATATTTAAAATATCTCAATGCAAAGCCTGCTTTCCTTTCCAGACCATATGTAAAGTTCATAACCACAGTGCTTGATACTGATCACTTACTAATGTCCACACTAAGTGAGGACGGGGGCCAGGTGCTTTACATTCTTTTACAGAGGGAAAAAATGAAGCCCAAAGAGATAGGTCACTCGTCGGCAATCATTTAGCCGCTCCGCAGCACAGCCAGGGTTTGAACCCAGGTCAGACTTCCACCAATTCACTGGTGAAGGTTTCAGAACTGCTGAGTCTTCTGTCCTCTCTGGGCCTCTTATTACTCCTTCCGTGGGCCAAGGGTCTCTCAACACACATCCGGAGCTGTAGCAAGTTATTGAAAAGGCATGGAGTTCTTAGAATCCTTGACGCGGAGTCCACAGCGGCAGGCTTCGCTGGAATGCGAAGACCTCGAGGGCTGCGTGCCTGCGCATTACACTAGGCAGCCCCAAGGCTTAGGGAGGGGCCGAGAGGGTCCAGTTAGGAAGTGTGGTGGCGCTAGGACGCTGAAATAGTAACCACGCGCACAGGGCTATAACCTAGGGAGACTTGTCAGAGGAAAAGAAGAGAGGTCAGAAAGAGAGGCCACCAACTCTTGGTTCGAAGCCCAGGAAAGTTCCTTTAACGCAGGAGGGGTGTTGTTCAAGCGGAGCGGTTCTGTGCCTTTACGGTGGCCGGGAAAGCTCATGAAAGTTGAAATGAAAAGGATTTAAAGAATCCGCGGGGCAAAGCGGACAGAATGACCCAGGAGGTTCATACAACTGAAAGGGGCGGGGTTACGCGAGAGGGGCAGAAAGAAGGGAGGCTGTGGCAATCGTACATGTTCGCGAAGAAAGTCCTGGGAGTTCGGGTCACGCAAGGTGTCTACTGTTTGCTGTTGTTTCAGTTCAGTTCAGTCGCTCAGTCGTGTCCGACTCTTTGTGACCCCATGAACCGCAGCACGCCAGGCCTCCCTGTCCATCACCAACTCCGGAGTTCACCCAGACTCACGTCCATCAAGTCAGTGATGCCATCCAGCCATCTCATCCTCTTTCGTCCCCTTCTCCTCCTGCCCTCAATCCCTCCCAGCATCAGAGTCTTTTCCAGTGAGTCAACTCTTCACATCAGGTGTTTGGCTCCATCCCTTCATTCTTTCTGGAGTTATTTCTCCACTGATCTCCAGTAGCATATTGGGCACGTACCAACCTAGGGACTTCATCTTTCAGTGTCCTATCTTTTTGCCTTTTCATACTGTTCATGGGGTTCTCAAGGCAAGAATACTGAAGTGGTTTGCCATTCCCTTCTCCAGTGGACCACATTCCGTTTAGGCTATTTCAAATCCTAAAGGATGATACTGTGAAAGTGCTGCACTCAATATGTCAGCAAATTTGGAAAACTCAGCAGTGGCCACAGGACTGGAAAAAAGTCAGTTTTCATTCCAATCCCAAAGAAAAGAAATGCCAAAGAATGCTCAACTGCTAAGTCACTTCAGTTGTGTCTGACTCTGTGCAACCCCATAGATGGCAGCCCACCAGGCTCTGTCGTCCCTGGGATTCTCCAGGCAAGAACACTGGAGTGGGTTGTTATTTCCTTCTCCAATGCATGAAAGTGAAAAGTGAAAGTGAAGTCGCTCAGTCGTGTCCAACTCTTAGCGACCCTATGGACTGCAGCCTACAAGGCTCCTCTGCCCATGGGATTTTCCAGGCAAGACTACTGGAGTGGGGTGCCATTGCCTTCTCCGAAGAATGCTCAAACTACTGCACAATTGCACTCATCTCACACGCTAGTAAAGTAATGCTCAAAATTCTCCAAGCCGGGCTTCAGCAAAATTCTCCAAGCCGGGCTTCAGCAATACGTGAACCATGAACTTCCAGATGTTCAAGCTCGTTTTAGAAAAGGCAGAGGATCCAGAGATCAAATTACCAACATCCGCTGGATCATGGAAAAAGCAAGAGAGTTCCAGAAAAACATCTATTTCTGCTTTATTGACTATGCCAAAGCCTTTGACTGTGTGGATCACAATAAATTGTGGAAAATTCTGAACGAGATGGGAATACCAGACCACCTGACCTGCCTCTTGAGAAACCTGTATGCAGGTCAGGAGGCAACAGTTAGAACTGGACATGGAACAACAGACTGGTTTCAAACAGGAAAAGGAGTACATCAAGGCCGTATATTGTCACCCTGCTTATTTAACTTATATGCAGAGTACATCATGAGAACTGCTGGGCTGGAAGAAGCACAAGCTGGAATCAAGATTGCCAGGAGAAATAGCAATAACCTCAGATATGCAGATGACACCACCCTTATGGCAGAAAGTGAAGAAGAACTAAAGAGCCTCTTGATGAAAGGGAAAGAGGAGAGTGAAAAAGTTGGCTTAAAGCTCAACATTCAGAAAACTAAGATCATGGCATCTGGTACCATCACTTCACGGGAAGTAGATGGGGAAACAGTGGAAACAGTGAGAGACTATTTTGGGGGGCTCCAAAATCACTGTAGATGGTGACTGCAGCCATGAAATTAAAAGACGCTTACTCCTTGGAAGGAAAGTTATGACCAACCTAGACAGCATATTAAAAAGCAGAGACATTACGTTGCCAACAAAGGTCTGTCTAGTCAAAACTATGGTTTTTCCAGTAGTCATGTATGGATGTGAGAGTTGGACTATTAAAAAAAGCTGAACGCAGAAGAATTGATGCTTTTGAACTGTGGTGTTGGAGAAGACTCTTGAGAGTCCCTTGGACTGCAAGGAGATCCAACCGGTCCATCCTAAAGGAGATCAGTCCTGGGTGTTCTTTGGAAGAAATGATGCTGAAGCTGAAACTCCAATACTTTGGTCACCTGATGCAAAGAGCTGACTCATTTGAAAACCCCCGATGCTGGGAAAGATTGAGGGCAGGAGGAGAAGGGGACGACAGAGGATGAGATGGTTGGATGGCATCACCGACTCAACGGACATGAGTTTGGGTAGTCTCCGGAAGTTGGTGTTGGACAGGGAGGCCTGGTGTGCTGCGGTTCATGAGGTCGCAAAGAATCGGACACGACTGAGCGACTGAACTAAACTGAGTCGCTAAGTCGTGTCTGACTCTTTGCGACCCCATGGACTGTATAGCCCGCCAAGCTTCTCTACCCATGGGATTTCCCAGGCAAGAAAACTGGAGCAGGTTGCCATTTCCTTATCCAGGGAAATCTTCCCTACCCAGGGATCGAACCCGCGTCCCCTACTTGGCTGGCGAATTCTTCACCACTGAGCCACCTGGGAAGTCCGAGGGTATCTGCTGCTGCTGCTGCTGCTGCTGCTGCTGCTAAGTCGCTTCAGTCGTGTCCGACTCTGTGCAACCCCATAGACAGTTCATATTCCCATAGAATCCCTGGGATTCTCCAGGCAAGAACACAGGAGTGGGTTGTCATTTCCTTCTCCACCGAGGGTATCTACTAGGTGAAAACAAACGGGACGCGGCAGGACTAGGGTACGGCGGCTCGATTGGCCCTTTCATAGCCGGAAGAGGCTCCCGACAGGCGTGGCTGAGGCGCTCTTGAGGGATAGATACGGTGGCCGGCGGGTCGGGCAAACGTGAAATCTCGCGCGATCGCGCTGGAGCCGTCCGGGACGGGGCGGGCCTGGCGGCGGGGGCGGGGACCCGGAGCGGGAAGATGGCGGCGGCGCAGGAGGCGGACGGGGCAGGCAGCGCCGTAGTGGCGGCCGGGGGAGGCAGCTCCGGTCAGGTACGGAGGCCGAGAGGGGCCTGAGGGGTTCTTCCCCACCCGGGGGCCTCCCACGGGGCGTGTCCTGCCTCTTTTCACAGAATCCTGTGCTCTGAGGGGTCCTTGCCCAGAGGGACCTTGAATACCGGGCCCAGGCGGGGCCGGCAGCCTGGGAGGCCGGACAGTGCGGGGAGCGGGGCCCTGTTGCGCGCCGGGTCCCCTGCATACTCGCGCCGGGCGGCCAGCAGGCTCGCTGCTGGAGCCGACGAGACAGGGACGCAGAGGGGCGCAGGCTCGTACCCAGGCTCCCTGGGTTCCCGACTCCGCGGTTCCAAGCTTCCGGACAGTCCCTAGAGTGGGCTGGGGTTCACGGCGTGCTCTAGCTGTGGGCAGTGATTGATTATTTTGGAGTTTTCTAACTCTGGGGAAGTCAGGTTGTCATCGTGGTGAAAGGCACGCGCTGTGGAGACTGACAGACCCATTTTACAGACGGGAATCCAAGGAACAGACTAAGGCGCTTAGAGAAGGTCACCTCGGTTAGACTTGGGATCTGTTCCCTGTAGAACTTACCCGCCGTTGCTGAAGCAGGGTGGTCGAGACTGAGATGGATTTACTTTCAGCATACGTGAGTCCTATGGGGAAATTAATCCTGGCACTGACTTTTGACCCATTGCCACTTCAGCTAAACAAGCTGTAGAACATACTAGTTCAGGCACCCACCCTTGAGATGTTCAGGGAGTCGATGGAGTGACAGCAGAGGTTCAGTCGACCCACCCACTGGGATGTCACTGACATGTGGGAGGCAATACAGGAGAGAGGAGCACAGGTTGTGAGAAGAGAACAGATCCGAAGCTGACTCTGGGTGTGACCTTGGGCAAGTTCCTTTCCCCCTTTCATTTCTCCAGTGGTAAATGGAGGGGTTGGGCAGGAGGGCCAGCCCTGTGAGAACCCTGCTCTCTCTTCTCCTAGCCACGAGAGTGGCTCTAACCTTGTCCCTTCATCAGGGGAGTGAGAGAGAAGACAGGAGTATAAAGAAGCATAATCCTGGACTGACAAGGGTGGTGACAAAAAAATCCATGTCAGGGACTGAGGGAGCCCAGTTCAGTTCAGTCGCTCAGTTGTGTCTGACTCTTTGCGACCCCATGAATCGCAGCACACCAGGCCTCCCTGTCCATCACCATCTCTCGGAGTCCGTCGGGTCGGTGATGCCATCCAGCCATCTCATCCTCTGTTGTCCCCTTCTCCTCCTGCCCCCCAATCCCTCCCAGCATCAGAGTCTTTTCCAATGAGTCAACTCTTCGCATGAGGTGGCCAAAGCACTGGAGATTCAGCTTTAGCATCATTCCTTCCAAAGAACACCCAGGGCTGATCACCTTTAGAATGGAGGAGGGGCAAATAATACCACCTGGGGAGGACGCGAGGGTGCAATTTCTATGACAGAGCCAACCTTCTGGAATGGTCTGGATCTTTTCAGCATCTTCAACCAGGGCCTGGCCCCAAGGGTAGTCCTAGGAAGTGTTTGTCCCTGTCTTCAGGAGCTTCCCAGTGAAAGAAGGCCTTTCCTTCTCTTGAGTTTCTGTTGATTGTTGTCTGGGGCAGTGTTCAGGGAGACTAAGGCTCAGTTTGCCCTGATTGCTCTGAGCTTACAGAAACCCACCCCTACTCCACCCCCCGCAAGATCTCTTGTCTGACTTCTATCCAGAATCTTTCAAGATTTATCCCTTTGCTTTCAGGGTTAAGTACAAATTCTTTGGCAGACCGAGGCATTGCGAGATCTGCCTTTTTTTCCCCTAACTTGACTGGGATTTCTCAGCTTCAGCACTCTTGACATTCGGGGTTGGACAGTTCTTCGTGGTGGGCGCCGTCCTGTGTGTTGTATGGTGTTTAGCAGCATCACTGGCCTCTACACGTTGGATGTCAGTAACACACACGTCCCCTCGCCCATTGTGACAACCAAAAACATCTCCAGATGTTGCCAGGTGTCCCCTGGAGGGAGTGGCAGCGGGGAGGAGGCACAATTGTCCCTGCCTGAGTCCCTGGACAAGAGGAGCACCGGCCACTGTGAAGCTCTTACTGTGAAACGAGGCACATGCCTCGCTCTCTCTTCCAGCCTTTGCACGTGTTTCTCCTGTCTTTACCTGACTGATCCTTATTAGTCCTGGATATCTCAGGCATTCTCTCCCCGAGGAGCCTTTCTGACCCTCTCAGACTGGGTCAGGGTTCCCACTGTCCCTGGGCTGTCCCGTGCCAGCCCTGCCCACTCTGGGTTGTCACTCTGTCTCCTCCGATAGACTGGGAGCCCCTGGAGGACAGAACAGGAACTGCCTTGGTCAGTGCTGTGTCCCCAGCACCGCCCAGCTCAGGAGTAAGCATGGAGCAGCCGCTCGGCACCTGTGGGATAAATGGGTCTGGAGGCAGAGGCTGAGCTGAGGTGGAATTCCCAGTGCGGATCCAGGCAGGCAAAGAGGATCCCCCCAGTTCCTCCCAGCCCCAGCCTGGTCTCAGGGCCTCTGCTGCTTCCTGGGGCCCTTCATGCGTGTTCTGGGGATGGTGTGAGACTGGGCATGCGGGTCCCAGAGCAGGAACTATGTCTTAGTCACTGCTGTGCCCTCAGCCTCTGCTGCCACCCTCGTCTGGCTCCTGGGCGGACCCTCAGCGATCTGCCCCAGCCAGCCTGCCCCTCCTTCAGCCAGGGCCTCAGACACCAGCCCACAGCTCTAATAATCATCCCTTCAGCTGATGTGGGTTGGGTCCCCGCTGCTTGTTAGTCCCCATGCTGATACTGGGGATCGGCTGGGAATAAACAGAGGCCCTGCGCTCTTGGAGCCCATGTGTCGTTGAGGACTGGGGGGTGGGGTGGAGTTAGGGACAGGGACAGTGAACAAGAGAAATAAGAGAGCATATACAGATAACACATGTAAGAAAAACATTCAGCGGCTCAGGTGGTGATAAGTGCCGTGGCCGGAACTAAAGCTGGGGAGGAACATACGAAGTGAGGGTTGGGTAGGAGGGTTGTAACTTAAATACAGTCGTCTGGGAAGGGCTTCTGAGAAGGCGACATTTGAACAAAGACGTACTGGAGATGACAGAGGGAGTCACACAGACAGTGGGGGAAAGCCCTTTAGGTGAAGAGAACAGCCGGTGAAGAGAACAGCCAGTGCAAAGGCCCTGAGGCAGAAGAAGCCTGGGGTGACAAGGGAACAGTGGGGAGGCTGGCCTGTCTGGAACTGGTGACTGAGGGGAGGCAGGTGAGAGAAGACGGGCATGGAGGATCGTGCCAGGCCTCAGAGGGCCACGGTGACAGCTTTGCCTTTACTGTGAGAGGAGTGGGAGCCGCCAGAGGGCTGCCTTGCTGCTGCTGCTGCTGCTGCTAAGTCGCTTCAGTCGTATCCGACTCTGTGCGACCCCATAGACGTCAGCCCACCAGGCTCCCCTGTCCCTGGGATTCTCCAGGCAAGAACACTGGAGTGGGTTGCCATTTCCTTCTCCAATGCATGAAAGGGAAAAGTGAAAGTGAAGTCGCTCAGTTGTGTCTGACTCTTAGCGACCCCATGGACTGCAGCCCACCAGGCTCCTCTGTCCATGGGATTCTGCAGGCAAGAGTACTGGAGTGGGGTGCCATTGCCTTCTCCGCCTTTCTGCTAAGGTGTAATTTAGACACCTGTGGTCTGTGTGGAGTTCAGAAGCTGTCTGTACCTTTCTGCAGTTGTGCGGTGCAGCCACTGCCCCAGTGTGGTCTGAGAATGTTCCCAGCCTCTCAGAACGCTCCCTGCTTCCCTTCTGCATGTTCTCTGCCCCAGCAGTGGTCCTTTTTTATGGCTCAGTAGTATTCCATCGTGCCGATCCAGCACAGGTCACTCGACAAAAGACTCGTTTGTGGGTTGCTTCTGGCTTTATGTATAACACTGCTGTGAACATTTGCATATAAACTTCTGTATGGATGCATGTTCTGAATTCTCTCAGGCAGAGACCTAGGAGTGGGATTGCTGGCTTGGTTGGGAGCATACTTAGCTTTTAAGTATCTGCCGGATTTTTCAAACAGCAGCTCTGTCTCCCACCAGCAGCATACGGCTCTTCCATTTCTCCACGTCCTCACCAGCACTTGTGCTTGTCTCTCTTTGATTACAGCCATCCTAGTGATTTGGTTTTCCTTTGCATTTCCCTGGGAGGGTTTCCAGGCCAGCTTGTCCACCATCATGGGTGGGATAACAGACCTGGGAGCCAGCCGGGTGCTAAGGTGCTCAGTGTCTGAGTCTTTGCAGCCCTGTGGCTCCTCTGTCCATGGGATTTTCCGGGAAAGAATACTAGAATGGGTTGCCATTTGCTACTCCAAGGGATCGTCCCAACCCAGGGATTGAACCCATGTCTCTTGTGTCTCCTGTGCTGGCAGGTGGGTTCTTTACCACTGGCGTCACCTGGGAAACCAGCCAGACGTGGGTTCAAGTCCTGGCCTGACTTCAAGCTTCCTTTTCTTGACCCAGAATCAGCTCAGACCTGCTGGAATCCCTTGCCCCCTTTCACCAACCCCTACCCTGTGTCACCAGGAGCAAGGCTAGCCCTGAATTCTGCATGAAGGTTCCTGTGCCTGTTTGACCTCTCCCGCTCCTTGGCCAAGCCTTTGCCCACACCTTTTCCTCAGATGCCCTTCACCCAACGGCAGAGAGAGCTCCTCAGGAGGCCTCCTCGACTACCCGGCCACCCCTTTGTCATCACCCCCTCTGCTTGTTTCCTCCGGAACACATCCCAGTTGACCATTGGTAATTATCCTGTTTACTTTTCTGCCGGCCTGCTTCCCTCTAGACCCCGAGCTCCAGGAGGGCAGGGCCCAGAGCTGTGTGGCCAGCACCGACCCCACCGCCCAGCACTGGGCCTGGTGTTTGGGAGGTAACTTCTTTTGACACGCGAAAGAAATCTTTTCTGCCCTGAATGTATGGTATTATCACAGCCTGGCCCCTGGGTCAGAGAGGTGAAGTGTCAGTGAGGGGAAGCGACACACCCAAGATCTCACAGCCAGGAACTGTGGGACCAGACTGCAGCCTGGGTCTCCTGGGCTCCAGAGCCTCCACCTTTGACCCCAGTGCTGGGTGCCACCCCCACTTCGGGAAGTGAAAGGAGAGCACTCTCACTGGTGAAGGGGACCGGAAATGGCAAGTGAAGCATTTAACAAACACTGGCCTTGGCCTCCTGGTAGCCTCATCTGGCTGCGGGGGGGCCTCTGTCTTCCGCTCTCAGGGGCATTTGCAACTGACCGAAGGCAGAGGAGCAGCTTTGGGGCGAGAGGGAGAGAACTGGAGGGGCCCAGGAACAGGTAGACTTGAGTGGCTTGGGTGTTCAGGGTGGGCCGTTGAGGCAGCATTTGTTGATTTTCCAGGTGTTTGTCGAGCCCCTGCTCTCTGCCGACGCTGGGCGGGGCAGTGCTCCCAACTAAAAGCAATCGTGACAGTCTTGGTCGTGTTCTCAAAAGCTGGTGGGTGAGGGGACAGCTGTCGGGAGGGAGTAGGGCAGGACAGGGGAGCTAGCAGGTGCAAAGACAGGGGCGGAAGAATTTCTCTATCTCAGGCCCTTCCACTCTGACATCATGACACTCTGCTTCTGAGCTTCTCTGTCTTTCTTTATTTCCTTTTTAAAAAATTTATTTAGTTTTGGTGGTGCTGGGTCCTGGTTGCTGCGTGTGGGCTCTCTCTAGTTGTGATGAGCAGGGGCTTCTCTTCAGTTGCGGTGTGAGGGCATCTCACTGTCGTGGCTTCTCTTGTTGCGGAGCTTGGGCTCGAGGGCGCTCAGGCTTTAGTTGCTCCTGGGCATGTGGCGTCTTCCAGGATCAGGGATCGAACCGGTGTCCCTTGCATTGCAAGGCGGATTCTTAACCACTGGACCAGCAGGGAAGCCCCTGAGCTTCTGTTTCTAAGTGATGACTCTGCCTTTGGGCAGCCCTGCCTGGCCTGCCCACCCCTCTGTCATCCTGCCGTCATCCTTCCTGAATGACCCAGACGCGTGGTGGCTTAGGCTCCCCGAGCCTCGTTTGCCCGCCTGCCAGGTGGAGATGTTCCTGGTTCCAGCCTCACAGGCGATCTGAGCCATGTACGGGTCACGCATGTCCGCCTGCCTCACGCTCCGGCTGTGGTTGTGTTTCTCTGTGTCTGTCTCACTTGCTGGATCCGGAGCCTTTGGAGAGAGGGCGCCCCCGACAGGGCTGGCCACAGAGGAGGCATCATGACTTGTTTGCATAGGGAAGGAGCTTTCCGATCAAGCCCAGCCTTGCACAACCTGACACCTCCCGCATGACCCCTTCTGCGCTGTCCCCGGTGGGCACCTCGAATCCTGGGAACATCCTGGCTGCCAGAGCACTGGCCCATCCTTAGAGTCAGACTGTCTCTCTCACCTTCACATGTCCACCTGCTGCTTCCCTCATTGCCTCCCCTGCGCTGGCCAACTGGTTATAATTTAGGGCTCAGCTCTGGTGTCTACTTCTCCAGGACTGCTCCCTGACTCCCAGGCTGGGCCAGGCGCCCCCTCTGCACTCTGCCCTTGCTGGGCCTCAGCACGCAGTGGCGCCTGCGACAGCCTCAGTGCATCAGGACGCGTCCTCCGTCCTCACTCTGGCCTCTGTCCCCACAGGTGACCAGCAATGGCAGCGTTGGGAGGGACCCGCCGGCAGAGACCCAGCCCCAGAACCCACCACCCCAGCCAGCACCCAACGCCTGGCAGGTCATCAAGGGCGTGCTGTTTAGGTGAGTGGATGCGGCTTCGGTGTTGTTCACTGACAAAAGCTCAAATAAGGAAAGCATAAAGAGGGAGTCCTCTGGCAGTGCAGTGGTTAGGACTCTGCACTTCTGCTGCCAGGGGTGGGAGTTCAGTCCCTGGTCAGGGAACTAAGAGCCCGCAAGCCTCATGGTACGACCAAACAAACAAAATTTAAAGAAAAAAGAGGAAAGGAAAGAGTCACTGAGAATGGCCACCATCGGTATTGATGGAGACCCTTTCTATTTGTCCGTGATCCTGGAGGCTGGAAGTCTTGAGGTCGAGGTGTCAGGCAGTCTCGTCCCCTCTGAGGCCTCTCTCCTCGGCTCGTGGCTGGCCGTCTTCCTGTGCCTTCACCAGGTCTTTGCTCTGCCTGCGTGTCTGTGTCCTAATCTGCCCTTCGTGTGTGGGCAGTCTTGTGGGATTGGGGCCCACCCTGAGTAATGACCTCACTCAGCCTTAATCAGCTCTTCAGAGGCCCCGTCTGCCCATACTGGCACTGAGATACGGAGGGTTAGGGCTGCAGCACGTGAACGTGGGGTGGGGTGGGGCGCAGACACAGTTCAGCCACAACATTTGCATTACATAAAATTTAGCATTTTAACTTTTTTTATTTTGGCCACACTGCAAGGCACGTGAGATCTTAGTTCCCCGACCAGGGATGGAACCCAGGCCCCCTGCATTGGAAGCCCAGTGTGGTAACCTCTGGACCGCCAGGGAGGTCCCGTTTAACTATCCTTAAGTGTACCATTCAATGGCATTTGGTAATTGATACTGTCGTGCAACCATCAGACCATCTATCCACAGAACTTTGTCGTCTTCCTCAAACTGAAACTCTGTGGCCTTCCCAGGTGGCTCAGTGGTAAAGAATCCACCTGCCAGTGCCGGAGGCACAAGAGACATGGGTTTGTGGCTCAGACAGTAAAAGCATCTACTTGCAATGCAGGAGACCCAGATTTGATCCCTGGGTTGGAAGATCCCCTGGGGAAGGAAATGGCAACCCACTGCAGTACTCTTGCCTGGAAAATTCCATGGATGGAGGAACCTCGTAGGCTACAGTCCATGGGATCGCAAAGAGTCGGACACGACTGAGCGATTTCACTTTCACTTTCTTTTCCAGTATTCTTGCCTGGAAAATTTCTTTCCATGGAGGAGCCTAGCGGGCTACAGTCGATGGGGTCACAAAGAGTCGGACAGGACTGAGCACACACACACAGTCTGAAGCTCTGTACCCATGAAACACTGACTCCTGTCTCTCCCACACCCGCTTCAGCCCCGGCCACCACCACTCTGCAGCACCTTCTGTCTCTATGGAGCTGACTGCTCTGGGTGCCTCCTGTAAGTGGAGCCATACGGGCCGTCCTTTCGAACCTGGCTGGTGGTCATCCTTTTGCCTGTGGATTCGTATGACCATCCCAGGTGCCAGGAGGACAGGACCTGCCTTCTGGAAGGCTAGCATCTGACCAAGCCCTGGGGAGCCTCTCGGAGGCCGTGGGAGATGGGGTGAGGAATCTCCCGGGTGGGTTTTTTCATCCGTGGAGCCCTCTCCCTTCTCTTCCCCATTTACTTCCTCCTGTCCCCTTGCCCCCATGTCCAATAGCAACTCTATGGACCATAGCCAACTAGGCTCCTCTGTCCATGGGATTCTCCAGGCAGGAACACTGGAATGGGTTGCCATTCCCTTCTCCAGGGGATCTTCCCAACCCAGGGATCGAACCCACGTCTCTTATATCTCCTGCATTGGCAGGCGGGTTCTTTACCACTAGTGCCTACTGGGAAGCCCAGTATGGAGTTAGAATCTTCTTATCTTATACATCAGTTTCTTCTTTTCATGCTTCAGGCACCTAGGAATAAAGATTATTTTTATCTTTCCCTTCATTTTTACATAAGAGGTAGCCTATTTTACACAGTTCTGCACCTTGATTTTTCTCATTAACAATATATCTTAGAAACCTCTCCACATCAGTACATAAGAGAGCTTCCTTCAGATAGGCGTTCTCCATATGACACGGTGTAGGCTCATTTCCTTCCCTAGAACCAGGCAGCACCAAGAAGCGGTCCCCGTGGGTGCCCGGGGACCTTCTCTATCCGGAGTTCTTAGATGGGCTTCAGGCTTTGTGCTCAGGGGCCTGTGAACTCTCTGAAGCATGGAGCAGATTGTGAGAGTGGCCTTTTGGGGGAGTAGAGGGTAGAGTCCATGGTTTTCAGCACCTCCTGCAACTATACCAGTGGTTACCTGGAGCAGGGGGTGGGATGGGAGGGCGGTTTTGTATGCTTTTTTATATATTTACAATTTTTTTCTGTGAATGTATTGATAGACTGCCTGCTTGAGGTGGGAGTGAAGTCTCTCTTATTTGCTCACTCCAGTAAGTTGAAAAGCAGTAGGTGAGGCCAGCACTGATATCCTCAGGCTAGGCCTCCTCGTCTGGGAGGTGGGGATGTTGGGCTGCATCCGTGGGCTGCATCCAAGAGGGCCTGTGATGAGCAGATTGTGCACACTGGAGGGAACTGGGGATCTGGAATCTTGCAGAAAGTTTGGTCCGGCCTGCCACGTCTTAGACACAGGGGCCCAGAAGCCCAGAGTGGGTGGGCCCCCTGCAGTCCACGTACTAAGTCAGGGCAGAGCTGCCTGTGGATGTCCTTGCTCCCACACCCTCTCTTGGCATATTTACTAAAATAAGAGCCTCTCTTGGAAGTGGAGGGGTCCCTGGAGATCACCAGTGTCAGACCTTCCCCAGCCCTGTGCATCAGGGACCTCCTGGGGCAGCAGCGGATGGCTCAGCTGAGCCGTGGCCCCCGAGACCCCAGGGCTGTGTGCCTTGTACAGGCAGAGGCAAGTCCCTGCGCCTGATCCTGCCCTTCAGTGTGGTTTGGGGCTCAGCAGGGAGGTACCCACGCGCACTAGAATTCCCTTGTAGTGTTTTTCCAGTGCAGGGTTTGTTGTATGCCTTTTTTCCTATGATGAAAGTAGCGGTAATAGCTGACACGTCTAAAGCATTTGCTGTCAGTACCACGCCCCATTCTAGATGATGTATATATCATATGTGTGCGCATGTATATATCAGTGCATCTAATGCTTATAAATAACCCCACGTGGTAGGTAGTATTGTTGTCCCCATTTTAACTGTTGAGGAAATGGAGGCCTGGAGAGGTTGAGTCCTGCCTGAGGTCTCACAGTCAGGAAGTAGCAGAGCTGGACTTTGGATGCAGATATTGCAGCTTAGAGGCTGAGCACTTAACCTTTCTGCCACACAGCCGAACACAGTCTCTGCTACACAGTTGAACAACGTGGGGATCAGGAGTGCCTGTGCTGTGTGTCCACGTAGAGCTTATAGTTGGCCTTCTGTGCCGGCGTCTCCTCCATATTTGTGGTTCCACAGCCACAGGTTCAACCACCCACGGATTGGGTAGTTCTGTAGTATTTACTACTGAAAAAGATTTGTGTGTTCAAACCTTCGTTGTTCAACGGGCAGCTGTATGGCTTTTCACACCTGTGATCAATAAGTCCTTGTCTCATTCAGTAATTACAGAGCTGCATGTATATGCGAGACCTGAATTAACACAATAGAACTTTCCCTCTGTCTCATGTACTGTTTTGGACTTAGGTTATGCAGTGTTCTGCATCCCAGATTCCTTCCTGCTCTTTGTTCATTCCTGGATTTTGCCTTTTATCCTCGTGGCCTAAAACCGCTGCTGAGGATGTGGCCATCATGTCCACATTCCAGGAGGGAAGAAGAAATAAAGGAGGGATGCTCTGTCTCTTTAAGATATTCATATAACATACTGTTTTTACATTTTACTGGCCAGGACTTCACCATGTGTCTACACCTAGCTGAAATGCTAGGCTTGTAGTCTTATTCCAAGTAGCCAAGAGGTCCAGTTAAAATTTAGGAGTTTTCTTTCTGTTGGAGAAGGGGAAGATGAGTATTGGGAGAAAACTAGCAGTTTGCTATAGTTTTATTGTGGGGCTTTTATTTTGTTCATTAAAAAATATTCAAAAAGCAAAGCATAAAGAAGAAACTAAAAATCACCTCATGGTAGCTGGCGTTCATCATTACTCTGTCGGTGGCGGTCCTCTTGCTGCGTGGGCTTCTACTGCAGCGAGCCGGCACAACTAGAAAAGCGCAGGCTTTTCATTGTGGTGGCCTCTCTTGTTGCAGAGCATGGGCTCTGGGGCTTGCTGGCTTCAGTAGTCGCGGTTCCTGGGCGTTAGAGCACAGGTTTAGTTTTTGTGGCATATGGATTACTTGTTCCTCGGCATGTGGGATCTTCCCAGACCAGGGATGGAACCCATGACTCCTGCGTTGGCAGGTGGAGTCTTTACCACTGAGCCACCAGGGAAGCCTCTGCGCTGAATGTTTTTAAAGACAGTATTGTGTTTTGAGGCATTTTGTTCTGTTTTTGCTTACCCCCAGGTCTTCCCTATTCCCCCAAAGCAAGGGGGTCCATTTAAAAGTTGATTTGTACGTTATACTTGTCTTTGCTTTTATGATGGCATAAAGGTGCTTTACAGATTGTTGGGATTTTTCCTTTCTTTTTATTGCAGCAAAAAATGTATATAACACAAAATTTACCATTTTAAACAGTTTTTAGGGGTACAGTTCTATGGCGTTAAGTACATTCACATTACTGTGCAGCCATTATTGCCAAACTTCTCCAAAACTTTTGCATCTTCCCCATCTGAAACTGTCCCCATTAGACACCAACTTGCATTTCTCTTTCCTCCAGTTCGGATTTTCCGTGGGGTTTTTGCGTATATTACACAATATGAATGGGTAACTATATATTTCCTTCCCCTCGCCTTTCTCCTTTAAAAGTGTATCCTGGAAATACCTCTGCTTCATTTTCAACTCAAAGGTTGCATATTATGTTTATTCAATTTTGTAAATTGAGAAAATGACTAATGTATTTGTTTTAACTAAGAAAAAAAGAATATGTCTACACAACTATACCTTAATAAAAATGAATAAAGAGTATATATTTACATGTGTCAGACTTTATTTTTCTGAGCTCCAAAATCACTACAGATGGTGACTGCAGCCATGAAATTAAAAGATGCTTACTCCTTGGAAGGAAAGTTATGACCAACCTAGATAGCATATTCAAAAGCAGAGACATTACTTCGCCAACAAAGGTTCGCCTAGTCAAGGCTATGGTTTTTCCAGTGGTCATGTATGGATGTGAGAGTTGGACTGTGAAGAAGACTGAGCGCCGAAGAATTGTTGCTTTTGAACTGTGATGTTGGAGAAGTCTCTTGAGAGTCCCCTTGGACTGCAAGGAGATCCAACCAGTCCATTCTGAAGGAGATCAGTCCTCGGATTTCTTTGGAAGGAATGATGCTAAAGCTGAAACTCCAGTACTTTGGCCACCTCATGTGAAGAGTTGACTCACTGGAGAAGACTCTGATGCTGGGAGGGATTGGGGGCAGGAGGAGAAGGGGACGCGACAGAGGATGAGATGGCTGGATGGCATCACTGACTCGATGGACGTGAGTCTGAGTGACCTCCGGGAGTTGGTGATGGACAGGGAGGCCTGGCGTGCTGCAGTTCATGGGATTGCAAAGAGTCGGACTCGACTGAGCGACTGATGTGATATTTACATGTATTATGTATGAAAATTATATGTAAGAATATATGAAGAATGTAGAGAATATATTGCTATATTAAGACTTGTAATTATATATACAAAACTAATGTTGGTATTTTTTTACTATGTATGTATATATTTTTTGGCCTTGTAACGAGGCTTGTAGGATCTTAGATTCCCAACCAGGGATTGAACCCACCCCCTCAGCAGTGAAAGCGCAGAGTCCTAACCATTGGACTGCCGGGGAATTCCCTACATAACTCCTCCAACTAGTTTCCAACAGGAGAGTTGGTCTGTATAACCTAGCCCAATGTTACTAAAACTCGAGACTCACGATTCCTTGCTATCTGCTTGTCCCGTTTTCAGCTGACTTGAAGTTCTGAGATGTTGCTCATCCAATGTCTGTGCCTCCAAAATGCTGGGATTCCAGATTCCAGGGTTCTCACGCTTTGGGATTCCAGGGGACTGGGACATGAGGTGTCCTAGTTCTGAGGTTTCAAGGGTCTGAGCCCCTGCGGTCTGTGGCCACCAGACTCCCGGTGGGAGTCAGCGCCAGGCCCCCCACTGGCAGACACAAGCATCTGGAGTCTGTCCCAAGGCATGGCCTTTGGGGGCATCTGGTCTTCTCAGCAGCCCTGCAGCTTCCTTCTTAGGGACGCCCCCTCCCTGATCAGACCCCCAGTCAGGCCCCAGCAGGTGCTGAGTCAGGTTAGGAGTGGCCACATTGGGAAGAAAAGGACTCACCACCTTCCCTGCTTGCCTTCTCAGGATCTTCATCATCTGGGCCATCAGCAGCTGGTTCCGCCGAGGGCCGGCCCCTCAGGACCAGGCAGGCCCCGGAGGAGCCCCGCGCGTCGCCAGCCGCAACCTGTTCCCCAAAGACACTTTAATGGTAACCGCTGGCTGGGAGGCCAGACCCGGGAGAGGAGGGGTAGGGGAGGGAGGGGGAGTGACACCGACAGTCAGCACAGACGCCGTCCCTGGTCACAGGCCGGTCTGTGAACGGGTCTGGGGTCAGAAGACTCTAGGTTCATCTTCAGCCTATGAAACCTGAGTCACTTGAGTGACATTATGAGGAACAAGGAAATTCTTTCGAGTTTGGGCAGCAGTCTTGGCTTCTCCCACGTTTGTGGTTCTTCAGAGCTCTGGGATGCCAGATTTCTCGGAATTCTGGCCAGCAGGGTTACCACCGTCCAGCTGGTCCTTATCAGGGGACTTCCAGTTTCTGGAGAGAGAAGGCCATGGGGATGTGAGAAGGGAGGGGGTTCTGATGCTGCATGTGCAGCATCCCTGGGTTCTCAATAGCCAGCCGACACTCTTGCACACCTTAACTGGACTTTATCCATGGGAATTCTGATGAAGTAGCCCATGAGAGGCTGAGAGGGAACATAATACAGGGAGGTTCGGATCCTTTCTAACCCCAAATTCTAATCGGCAGGCTGACCGTTGTTAAGACTCAAGGTGGATCCCTGGGTTGGGAAGATTCTCCTGGAGAAGGCAGTGGCAACCCACTCCAGTACTCTTGCCTGGAAAATCCCATGGACAGAGGGGCCTCGCGGGCTACAGTCCATGGGGTTGCAAAAGAGTCAGACAGGACTGAGCACGCACACCTTCCTTCTTAGATGCCATAGGCTCAGACCAGGACAGACATGGTGGGGTATGAGAAAAGAGATTTATTCTACCAGCGGCCACGCTTTTCCCCACTAACTCTCCCCACCCCACGTTGTTCATATTACTGTGATGACAGCTCCTCATCTGGTCTTTAATCTGTCAACCTTCAGAGGCTTCTATGGGCAGCCCTGGCTGACTCCCCTGCTTCCCTTCCCGACAGAACCTGCACGTGTACATCTCCGAGCACGAGCACTTTACAGACTTCAACGCCACGTCGGCGCTTTTCTGGGAGCAGCAGGACCTCGTGTACGGCGACTGGACTAGTGGCGAGAACTCCGACGGCTGCTACGAGCACTTTGCTGAGCTCGACATTCCACAGGTGCGGACGGCTTCTGGTTTCTGGCTCCACGGCTGCTGGGCCAGCACCCAGGGCGTTTCCTTGAACCAGCTCCCAGGCCGGCAGTCGAGAGTCCAGGTTCCAAGCCTGGCTCTGCCCTCATTTCACACGCTGTTGAGCACAGGCAACTCCCTAAGGTCTCTGGGCCTTGTTCCCCACACCTCTCCAGGCAGATGGAGTTGGAATTGGCTTCCCACGTGCTTTCAGGGTTGTGATCTGTGTTTTAAACCAGTGAAAGATTAGTAATCGTCCCTGGAGGTGTCCAGTCAGGCAGCCTGGTTTGAAAAATACAGTTGGTGTTGATTAAGTGGTCACTGCATGCTGGGCACCAGACTAGGCTGACTGAGGGGAACTGCCCAAGGCAGTGGGAACTTTTCTTTCCGTTTGACTAATGAGGAAGATTAGGTACAGAGAGGCCACACCCAGGGTCACACAGCCAGTGACAGTTTTGAACTCAGGCTGTCTGACTGACCTCTATGGCAGCCCCAGGTGCTGATCCCACCTCCTCCAGGAAGCTCTCCCTGATACCAGGCTCAGGCAGAGCCCTCTCTGGGCTCCCCAACCCAAGCCTTGCCAACTCTGCAGGGGGGTGGTCACTACCTGAATACGGATCTCTTTCCGCATGGGACTGCGAACCCTGTGACGGTAAGGCCAGGACCATCTTGGTCACCGCTGTGTCCCCCGCTCTACCCGGCAGTGCGCTGGGTGCAGAGTCCGTGACTGTTGAAGTGTCCGTGAAGTTGATGGCTCTGTGAATGTTGCCGTCTCTCTGGGGCTTCCCTCACTCATGCCTCCCCATCAGGTCTCCTCAGCCTTCTAGGGAGGGAGCGGGTGTGGGTGCTGCGTCTGGCTCTGGCTTGGTCTGTCGGCAGCTGGAGGTGGCGGGGCGATGCAGGCCTTCTGAGGCAGGCAGGACAGCCCAGGCCGTGGGAGGGGCGGATCCCGCGGAGACTTCACGTCCAGCCCCTAGACCCCTCCGCAAGATCCCAGGAGGGCTGTGGGGCAGGAAGCAGGGCAGTGAGGGCTGCTCCCAAGGACTTGGAGCTCACCCTCCTTCCCAGCTTTGTGATGGGAGGGTGTCCAAGTTGTTCCTGATGTTGATTTAAGGAGGTGACTGAGCAGCAACACAGAGAAACCAGTACCACTGGAAGAAGAATTTACTGCTTACATTTCCTGGGAGGGGGCCCACCACACCATGCAGGGCCACGTGCGAAAGTGCCAAGTTTGGGCAGGAGCACTTCAAAGGGGCAAGGAGAGGCCTCGGCCGAAACCTCCCTCCATTGAGGTTTCCTGAGGAAAGGCAGGCCAGGTGGGGAAACAGCTTAGGACTGGCCGGTCTGGTCAGTGTGTAGGCTCCGGGCTAGAGGGGTGTTCTCTAGTTGTCTGGTGCCTGCCCTGGGTGATTCAGTGCAGCCTGGGGTATGAGAGTCAAATAAAGGGCTTGTTGCAGGTGTGGACTTGGGCTTCTTGGTTTGCATTTTAAAGGTGTCTTCGAAAGCAGGCGAGTTGTTTATTATCTCCAGGAGTCAGCTGGCCCTGGGAGGAGCAGTTTCTCCCCCACCAGATGTGAATACAGCATAAAATATAAAAAACATAAAAAGAAAAAGAAATAAAAAACATGGTTAGCACAGGGGTGGACTTAAAAGACGGAAGTTGAGGACAGAGAGCGGCCAAGTGACACCCAGCTCCCCACGAAGGTCAGACAGAGAGGCTCCAGCGAGGCCTTGGCCGCCCTGCTTCAGTTTCTAATCTGTGTTGGGGGGAAGGGCGGGCAGGGAGGGGGCATGAGAACAGCGGTGAAGGACCCAGGGAGGACTCAGACAGTGAGAGGCAGGGCCCTGGGGGAGCCCGCAGACTGGGTTCGGACAGATGCATGTACTCACTGCTTGTAGCCTCCCCATGTGAGCCTCAGTCACCACATCTGGAAAACAGGATAATAACGTGCCCCACTGCCTGAAGTTTACGTGCGCTATGTGGACGTGGACTCGCTGGATTGGGCAGTTGCCATTCGAAGTGTCAGAGCAGGGTCTGACCTTCATTGTTTTACTGTTTAATGAATTCGGGCCGCTGGTGTTTATTGAGCTCGTCGTCTGGGCTCAAGTGACTGTGCTCAGCGACCCCGGGTACTCCTTACTCACCTTCTGTGTCCTCCATGCTGACCATCTGTGTCCTGCAAGTGGGCCCTGAGGCTCGGTGAGCCACACAGCTATTGTGTGCTGGAGCCCGGTTTTGAATTGGAGTCTTAACTCCAGTGTCTGGCCTCAACCCCTCAGCTACACTGCCCGCCCCAAGTACTCAGGACATGGGGGTGTGGGTGGGCATCATCAGGGGCGTCACTGTCTCCTTGTCCCCATGCACCCACCTTGCAGAGTGTCCAGCAGAACGGCTCCATCTACATCCACGTCTACTTCACCAAGAGTGGCTTCCACCCAGATCCTCGGCAGAAGGCGCTGTACCGCCGGCTCGCCACAGTCCACATGTCTCGGAGTAAGTTCCTCTCTGCCCTGGAGCCCGGCTGGTATGGCCAGACTTGAACCCCACGTACTCTACTTGTCTCTGGACACCCATGGACAGACAGGAGAAGAATCTGCTTAGAGCAGGTGGAGAAAGGGCCTTTGGAGGGGGAGGAGTTGGTGTTCACAGAAGGGGAGGGCGGGCCGGCTGTGCGCAGTGCCGGGCCTGGCAGACCAGAGGGTCCAGGGCAGTCTGTGGGCAAATGCTAGCTGGATTGAGTGAGCAGAGGGAAACCGGAAGGCCCTTGGCCGTTGGTTCCATCCAGTGTGATCTCCGATCATCCATGTCAGCTGCTCCTGGAACAAGTGCTGCACAGTGGGCGTCTGGGGCCTCCCTTGGGGCCGGGCGAGGCTTCCAGGCTGCGGGTTTGGGTGCATCCTGCGTGTCTACTCCAAGCCTCTGTCCCTCTGCACCCCCAACACATGCCTCGGCGTGGGGCCGCTCTTGATGAGGCAGGCTGGTGGGGCCACGTTAGCGGACTGGCCACGTTCTCAGCCTGCTGGCCGTCCACCAAGTGCCAGGTGCACCCCCCGAGAAGCTTGATCTGGTGAGCAAACCCCGGGACTGCCAGTGGCCCCAGAAGCCCCGGCTCAGAACTGTGGCCATTTACACAGCCTGGTACTGAAACTGAGCTGCTCTGCCCACGGCCTCTTCTTAAAATTTTTTTTTGTTTTAAATCGTGTTACGAGCACATGGTTTAAAACTCAAGTAAATTCAACCAGACAGCAAAACCCATCTGTCTCCTGCCCACCTCCTCTCAGGCTCCCCCAGTTTCCACTCCCCACTGGCAGCTGCTCTAGCTGTTTCTGCTCCTTAATCTCCAAGGCTCCCAGTAACAAGGCGATGCTGTAATTTTTGGGTTTTTCTGTTCTAGACATTGCCTCTTGACTTCCTACTCTGGAAGAGGAAATCTCAACTCAGGAACGTAATTTGATTAGATTCAAACTCAACATTCAAATGATCTTGAGTTTGTGGCTCTTCCTCCCATCTAAACCACACAGCGTATGTGTTTATTTTTCCCTTCCTAGTCTAAATTCTTTTCCATGAGGTTAATAATTATTGGCATTCTTTAATCTGCTCTTTGTCTTTTGTCCTTGAGTCTACTGTCTCCTAATGGGCAGTCATGGGGCTCTCTCAACACACTTGAGTTTCAGCAGATCTAGAGAACAGACCCCCTACCTCCCACCCCTCAAAGCCCCCATTGCCTTCATGTAAATGCTGTGTGCCCCTTGCTGTGATTCTATTGTGCCTGAGGACTTGGTTAAGATCCCTCCAGCTGTTTTGTGTGGGACAGCGACAAATGCACTTTAATTTGCGTGGTTAGGTCTTTCCCTACTTCTCTGGGAATAAAAATAACCCAAAGGATGAGAATATTTTTGTGATCGTCTACACTGGATGAAACAAAAAACTAGTGACTCTGTCAGTTCTCAGAGCTGAGTCGGAAAAGTCCCCGGGTGTGCTGAGCACCGTTCTGACTAAGCCAGTGTGCCTGTGGACCGTGTTCTGCAGGCTTTTCTACCCGGCTGGCTGGCTGGCGGGCTTCGGTGGCATGCGTCCTTGAAGATGTGGGCTGAGGGGGTGTGGTCTGTAGCCCCCCCACCCCCAAATGTGTCCCTGCAAGTCTGGTCACACGTGCCTGATGCCTCAGAGGTTCCCTTGAATGTGACCCCGGTGGGCACCTGCTCACCTGTCGAGTTACCCCCAGCAGCTCTGCTCAGTGCCAGCATCCTTTGTGGTTTTGCCTTTGGTGAATGTGATCTCTGGCACTGTATGGCCAGGTCGTGTTCACGGTCAGTGTGACAGATATTGGCACGCTCTACAAAATAGAACCTGCAGCCTGTGAACCTGAGAAACCACCGGGGTCACCAGGCTTGCCTCACAGCTGGGCCCTCTTAGAGCAGGGGCTCGGAGGAACACGCCAGCCCACTCCAGGGCATAGGACGAGAGTGTGGGACCGGAAAAGCCCCCTCCCCAAGGGACCAGCAATCGGGACTCGCTGAGTGCTGTCCCGTAGAGATACAGCGCCCGCCACAGAGGTCATTTTAAGTTATCTAGTGCCCACATTAAAAAAAAAAAAAAGATGAAAAAATGATTGTTAGTAATAATTTTATTGAGGCCAGTGTGTTGTCATTTCAGCATGTAATCAGTATAAGAAATTAACAGGGTGTCTTAGTCGTCTTTTTCCTGCACTCCGTTTCAAAGTCCAGTGTGTGTTATGCACTCATAACACATCTCCGTTTCAGCGAGCCACATTGTCTGTGCTCGGGGTGTAGTTCTAGAAGCTTTAACTCCTAAAACTGGGAGCTTCTTTCACCCTTCGGAAGGCAGTTCCATCTCATATCATAATCCCCTCTGATGCCATCAAGTTGCAGAATGTTCTCCACCCGAGTGGAGAAGCCTCTCTTCTCTGGGGCCGGCCCTCCCTCCCCCAGGTGTGGAGCATGTCCAGTGACAGTGACATGGTCAGTGGAGCGCGCCCCCTGGATTCATTCCCCAAGACGTCCACCCTTGGGCGTTTCCTGCTTTCCCCCAACAAGTGGGGCCTAGTTCTGAAATGCCTTCCCTGTTAGTAATAATAGAAATGCTGGGATGATATTCATGGGGACGATAGGAGCAGCTGTTCCTGGGCTGAGACCCTCAGTCATTTGCCAGAAGAGTTTTTGAGCGTGAGCTCGTTCATAGACTCCAGAAGCCCCCAGTTCTGAGCGGGTGGGAGGGATCTGGACCCTGTGGCGTGTGTCAATGTGACTGTGCCGGGACGCTCTGCTTGGCTGCGCTCTGTAGAGCAGAGAGCCACCTCCCAGTGGTCCTGCCCAGAAAAAGCGAGGCTTTTATCCCCATTGTCAAGAGCGGGGACCGAGGCCCAAGGAAGTGACATAGCTTATCAATGGCCCCCAGCTTGTGGGAGACAGAGCCAGGGTGTGACCCCAGGGGCCCCCAATTTTGGCTAGCTCCCTCTCCCAATTCCTCATGTCTCCCTAGCCCCTGAGGGCAGGATGAAGTCTCAGACAGGCCATATGAGGTCCCAACAAGGAGGAGCTGAACAGTTACCCAGCTGAGGAGGAGGCGGGGCGACAGAGTGTAAACGAGCACCAGCCCTGTCTGTCTGGCGTGTTTGGGCAAGGTTGGGGGCAGGGTGGCAGGGCCCATGGCTGACCTGGCATCCGCAGGAGGAAGTGAGGTCCATTCCTGCCCAGGGACTCAGCCCCACAGCACTTTCCACATTGGCGGCACTTGGCCTTCTCCAGCACTGTTGCGGCCCACCTGTTTACATGTGTCAGCCCCGCTGCTCGTCACTGTGGGCCCAGCCTAGAGTGGGGGATATACCAGAGTCCAGGGTGGGCCGAACCCCACAGTTCGTAGACTGGTTGAGGGGACAGACAGCAGACGAGTAAACCAGTGCACAGGTGACCAGTGGGTGGTGATGGGCTGCTGTGAAGGAAAGAGAAATGGCGAGGAGCAAGCCTGGGCAGTCTCCTTCAGTGGAGGGGGCAGAGGGCCATGTAACCAGGGGCTGGAAGGAGAGAAGGAGCCAACCAGGAAGATTCCCACCCTGATGGGTCCCTGCCAGGGAGACACAGCAGCTCATCTGAAGGCCCAGGGTCAGCACATCTGAGGAGAAGGAAGTGGGGTGGGTGAGGGAGGGAGGTGGCGCAGGCTGAGCGTCAAGGGGGCCATGGTGAGCCTCTCAGGGGCCTTGCCCAGGACAGTGGGAGCCCTCTAGGGTTCTGAGGCAGAAGGATGATGCGATTGCATACTTGGTCACAAAGAATCTGGCTTTCCTGGGCAGAGGGGATCTTAGGGAGCAAGAGTGGCCACCAGGAGGCCAGTACTGAGGTGACTCTGGTCAGCCAGGAGGGTGTGCTGTGGCTGGCCTGGACGGGTGCCCAGGAGGGGAGGCAGTAGTAAGGTGTTCGGCATGTGCTGGAGGGCATGTCCACCCAGGGTGGGCTGATGGAATGGACGCAGCAAACTGTGGAGAGGGAAGACAGGACAATTTGGTGGATGCTACTGTGGCTATAAAGATGGGGACCCCGAGGCCAGGTGAGATGTGGAAGGCAGTGCGGGCTCTCTGGTTGCTTCTGTTCTCGGTTGGCGGGCGAAAGAGTGGGAACCGGCAGCCAGGTGAGCAGCAGTCAGTGGGCGGAGGTCTGGGGCCTGGGTCCCCCGAGTGCCAGCCCATCTCAATGTCCACCCCTTTCCCGGCCTCCCTGCCTGCAGTGATCAACAAATACAAGCGCCGACGGTTTCAGAAAACCAAGAACCTGTTGACAGGAGAGACAGAAGCTGACCCAGAAATGATCAAGGTAAACACAAGCAGAGCCATCAGGTCCTGGAGGCGCCGTCCAGACCTGGCTTCCCAGCTCAGCAGGCAGCCCAGGGGAGTCATCTCCTGCACCACCCCTGAGCCCCTGGGGAGCCTTTATGTCTCTGAGCCTCAGTTTCCCTCACTGGAAGTAGAGTCAGGATGCAGTTAGCTCTCGGGGAGCTGGGGGGCTCCAGGCGAGGCTCCGGCCGACCTCTGGGAGTGGCAGGGCGGGCCCTCTGCTCAGTGCACACAGACCCACCCAGAAGCCTCTTGCCAGCCCGCTGGGTGGGTCCCGGCACAGGCAGACTGGCCTGAGGTGTCACAGCCAGGAGATGGCAGGGCCGTGATGCACACCCAAGTTGCCGGGCCCAGAGCCCAGGGTCGGCCCGGCACAGAGGAGGCACTGGCTGATACTGTGGTTCTGGAAAGAACACTCCCTGTCAGTCCAGGATGTGAACTGGCCCCAAGTCTCCCTCTCCACAAGGTGATTCCAGGCAGGAGGGTGGCCCCTAAGCATGGAGGCTGCACTCCACGGCCTGGCACGCCGTCCCATCCAGGTGGGCAGACCTGCGTGTTGTGCTCCAGCGGGTGGCTGGGGACAGCCAGGGCAGTGGGGTCTAGAGGCCGGCCCTCGGCCAGCGGTCGCTGTGGTGGTTGCTCTTTTGCTGTCACGATGGTCACGGGAGTCCTCTGGAGGAAGCGAGAAGCTGCCTGAGGCCTCCCACCCCGTCTTCCCTCAGAGGGCCGAGGACTATGGGCCGGTGGAGGTGATCTCCCACTGGCACCCCAACATCACCATCAACATCGTGGACGATCACACGCCGTGGGTGAAGGGCAGCGTGCCGCCTCCCCTAGACCAGTGTGAGTCCTGCCCCGCTCAGGCTCCTGACAGGCCATTTCCTCATCTCCTAGCCCCATGCCCCCACCCCTGTATTCCGTCGTCTCCAACTAGGTGTCCCCCCTCCCAAGCTTCCCACCCCACCCTCTAGACACTCCCCTTTCTCTCCCTCCCGCACCCCTGATGACCCCAGTGCTGACCACCGTGTGCCCAAACCAGTCTCATCTGCCCCACGAGCTTTCTTCAGAAGGTGTGCACTGTTGCCAACCTTGGAAATGGAGGCATCATCACTTAGGAAGCCAGATTTCTGACTCTTTTACAAAATCCCAACACGCTGTGGCCCTTGGGGCAGCCGGAGTCTGGAGCTGAGCTGCACCTGTCCCTCAAGCTGGGGCCTACCCAGCCTGCCCTTAGCCTGCCCCCCGAGGTCATGCAGTCTTTCCACTCCTAGGCACAGCCCAGAAACGTCCCCTGTCCTCCAGTGTCTGTCGGGGGCCCCACTGGGTCCCTGCAAACATCTGAATTTGACCCTTTTGTCCTCGGAGGCTGGAATTGCCCCACCCCTGTGGGTGCCTGTGGCCTCCGGCCCGGGCTGAGCGGTACCCCCACCCCTCGTGTCTGCAGATGTGAAGTTCGACGCCGTGAGTGGTGACTACTACCCCATCATCTACTTCAACGACTACTGGAACCTGCAGAAGGACTACTACCCCATCAACGAGAGCTTGGCTAGCCTGCCGCTTCGTGTCTCCTTCTGCCCGCTGTCACTCTGGCGCTGGCAGCTCTACGCCGCGCAGAGCGCCAAGTCGCCGTGGAACTTCCTGGGTGATGAGCTGTATGAGCAGTCAGATGAGGAGCAGGACTCGGTGAAGGTGCGGCAGAGGTGGGGCCTTCCCTGGCTGCAGGAGGGGAAGGGGAAGTGGACCGCGTTGCTGGCCGGGGGGCTGCTGGCCGGTGCTCTCCTGCCCACAGTTTCACAACCTCTCAGGGCCCCTCCCCGTGGAGGGCAGGAAGCAGGCACTCGGCCTCAGGCCCTGGCTGACACTGGGGGTCCTGCCGCTGAGGCTTCCGTGGCCATCTTTGCCTTGGCTTTTCCGTTTGCCGGGGCCGGCCCTCTGGGTCTAGACCTGTCCCTTCTGCCCCACGGCCTGCCGCCCGGCCGTTGGGCTCCAACTCGAGGTCTCTGCTCACTTGCCCTGTGTCCTTGAGCAGCATCCTTCTCTGCCCGCCTCTGGCATGTTGGGTCTTGGCCGCACTTGCCTGGGGCCGTCTCTGGTGTTGGATTTCTGTCCCTCACTCTGACTCTCTGTTATTACTCTGCCTGCCCCCATTGCTGTCCCCCTGTCTCTCTTCTGTCCCCATTTTCCCCCTCCCTCTCTGTGCATCCCTCGCCCACCCTCTCTGTGCCCATCTGCCCATTTCTGACCTGCTCTCCTACTGGCCAGCATGCCCCCTCCCCAGAAGCCCCGGGGTCAGGTCTGTGAGAATATCATCAGGCTCTCCCGGGGCCAGAGGAAGGAGAGACGGGCTGGCTAACCGGGAGGCGCTGCGGTCAGCCCCAGCCGGGGCCCGGCAATGCTCACAGCCATCTCCCCACCCCCACCCCAGGTCGCCCTCCTGGAGACCAACCCCTACCTTCTGGCGCTCACCATCATCGTGTCCATCGTCCACAGTGTCTTTGAGTTCCTGGCCTTCAAGAATGGTAGGGATGGGCCCCAGGGCCCTGAGAGAGGCCATGGGGGACTAGGGGAACGGGGGTGCATGTGGGAGAGTAGGGTACACTCCCTCCCTCTTCCTCTCAGGCCCTCTCCCTGCATGGGGCCCGCCAGCCCCACTCTCCAGAGGCCTAGGGAGCGGCCAGCAACTCCCAGCCCAGAAACTCCCGGCCGCCGGGCGTGGCGCAGGGGGAGGGGCAGGCCCGCTGTTCTGGCAAAGGTCTGGTCGGCACAGCCAGGAAGCAGGGCCGGGGAACTCCAAGGCCGGGAGCAGGGAAGCCCCACAGCTGCTCCTGCTGCCCTGCCCAGCAGGCTACCCATTGGGGGAGACCCCTCCGGGGGAGCAGACAGGGCCCACCTGAGTGGGAAAGTGACAGCCGTGTCCCCAGAAGGCTCCAAGTGCCAGAGGCCAACAGGGGTGATGGCCATGTTTGAGGGGCCCTGGCCACCTGCCAGGCACTGTGGGGGCACCCTCGCCAGTGAGCTCATGGAAGCTCCGCAGCCGGAGCCCAGGAGGCAGCATCATTACTCCACGTTTACGGATCAGAGAGGTTGGTTCCTTGCCCATGGTCATACAGCTCCCAAGTGGCCCAGCCAGGACTTGGATCCAGGAGCCCGCTCCAGCTCCCGCTTCATATTCCTGGCCCTGCCGGCTACTTCTTCCTTCCCTGGAGAATCCTGGTCTGAAGGAGGCCTGGCCCTCTGCAGCTTCTGAAAGTGGCAGTAATAATGAGTACTATTAATATTATCATCATTATTATTAAGAGGGCATGGCTGTGAATGAGTTACTTTTTGGAAAATTGTAACATCAAAACCCAACAATAAATGGTGCTGACCCCAGTAGGGAGGAGTCTGTTAGCCGAGGTGGATGCTGGTCCAGGCACCAACTTGCAGACGCTCCTGCTGACTGCAAGCCAGGTCCCTCAGGGTCCCTCTTTGCCTAAGCAGAAATGAAGGCACAGGGGAGGGGAGTCACTTGCCCAAGGTCACAGAGCAAGGGTGTGAAGGGTGCCTCTCTGGTCTAAAGCGGAACTCGGATCCATGCACCCCTGCCAGAACCCCTGTATGTCTTCGGATACATTGGGTAGGGGAGGTCCTATGAGAGTTTGATGGTCTGACAAGAGAGGCGTGAGTCTGTTGGGTCTGCTGGGGCTCTGGAGTCAGAATCAGAGCTGGGTGGGCAGCCAGCACCCAGGCCATGCCTGTGTGACCACGGGCCTGGCTTCTCCTTCAGAAGACCTGCATCGTGCTGAGTCAGCCTCCTCTGTTGGCAGGGGCTGGGTGCACAGCCCAGCAGGGTCCCGCACTGCCATGATCCTTGGGTCCACGGGGCCCGCAGGGGGACTGAGCTGGGCCCCACGGAGGGTGGTGGGGGTCCAGGGGGGACACAGGAAGGAGCTTCCATTGGAGAGCAGAGCCCGTGGTCCTTGTGCACGCCCCACGCGTGGTGCCGGCAGGTTCCTTCAAGGCTTTGGGGCCGTGGGCCGAGAGAGTACGTGTGCTGGATTTTCCCACCCAGCGGAGGCACCACAGCGCCCAGGTGGACAGTTCAGGTCTGGTGTCACACAGACCCAGCTTCCGTGTAGATTCTGCCAGGCCAGGCTGTGTGGCCTTAGAGATGCTGCGGCCCTGAGCACTGAGCGCGTGAGGAGCCCCGGAGCATGGCCGCTGTCTCACCATCACTGCCCATCTAGGGGCTGACCCTGGTTGGGGTGGGGGGTCCCAACCTGAGGACTGCAGAGATCCTGCCTGCCTGGGGCTTCGGCGGCACCCGCGGAGCTGACTCTCAGGGGAAACGGGAGTTGTGTGCCCCCTTCCCCCTTGGCAGAGCCACTGCCGTCCCTGGAGTCTGAGGAGGTCAGGGTTTGAGGGAGCTGCAGGAGGGCCCAGGCAGCTCCTCACCTCCCTGTTGCTCCCCCGCCCCTTCCCATGCACAGATATCCAGTTCTGGAACAGCCGGCAGTCCCTGGAGGGCCTGTCTGTGCGCTCTGTCTTCTTCGGCGTCTTCCAGTCCTTCGTGGTCCTGCTCTACATCCTGGACAACGAGACCAACTTCGTGGTCCAGGTCAGCGTCTTCATCGGGGTCCTCATCGACCTCTGGAAGATCACCAAGGTCATGGATGTCCGGGTAAGGCCGGGCTGCCACACTGCGGCGGGAGCCCCCCGAGGTTGGGAGCAGGGTCGCACGGCCCAGTCAGACCCTGGAGCTGGCCCCGGGGGATTCCCAGTGCCTGCCACACTCCCAAGACCAAGGGGATTTTTGCACCAGGGGATTTTTCGGGTCACACATGGGGCAGGGGAACTGGGAGCAGTGGGGAAGGTCAGGGGCTGGAGCTGGCTCGGGGGTGGGGGGAGGGCGGGAGCCGGCACGGCAGCTGGCCGCAGCCTCCCTGCTTGTCTGCAGCTGGACCGGGAGCACAAGGTGGCAGGGCTCTTGCCCCGCCCAACCTTCCAGGACAAGTCCACATACGTTGAGTCCTCGACCAAAGTGTATGACGACGTGAGTGTCCCCCTTCCCAGCGGGCCCCACGGGAGCTCTCCAGGTACCCACTCGCTCTGGGGGGCCCCAGCTCTGCACAGTGGTTGGGGGGCTGGGATGTCTGCCTGTCGGCCAACAGCCCCTTGCTTTAGGGCTTGTGTCGTTCCCTCCAGTGTCCTCTGTCTGCCACATCGAGTTCCTGGCTGAGTCCAGAGTTCCCAGGGCCACCTGGAAATTCCCCGGGGCTGGCCTGCCAAACCAGGTGTGGGTGGGTGGGGGCGAGGAGCCAGGGTGCCAGGTGGGGCCCAAGGAGCCACATCCCAGCCCCACCCTGTGCCCTGCAGATGGCGTTCCGGTACCTGTCCTGGATCCTCTTCCCGCTGCTGGGCTGCTATGCTGTCTACAGCCTCCTGTACCTGGAGCACAAGGGCTGGTACTCCTGGGTGCTCAGCATGCTCTACGGCTTCCTGCTGACCTTTGGTGAGCAGGCCCCGGGCGCACAGCCCCCATGGTGTCCGGGCAGGTATCCAGCCACGGCTCTCAACACCATGCTGGGGCCTCGACAGTTAGTGAATCGGCCTGGCCCTGCCCTCCCCACACTTGAGGTCCAGTGTGGGGAGACTCACCCAACCCCAGACCGGGATACTTTGGGGTGGTCAGGGATGGCACATGGGCAGCTTCAAAGTGCTGCCCAGTCTGATTTGGGGGTCAGAGAGGGCTTCCAGGAAGCCCTGGACAGTGCATTTCGGTCCTCGTCCCCAGGGGAACTGACAGAGTGAACAGGCAGACGGTGAGCAGGTGATGAGTGGTATGAAGGAGTCAGAGTGAGGGGCATTGAAGCTGGTGGGGGGACCTCTCTGAGGAGATGACATGTAAACTAAGGCCTGAACGATGCCTAGGAGGGAACCATGCAAATATCTGGTGACAGCAGGCAGAGCAAGTGCAAAGGCCCTGAGGTAGGACGTGCTGGGCTGTGCAAGTAGCAAGGAGGCCAGTGTGGCTGGAGCAGAGTGAGGAAGGCACAGAGGCCAGAAATGCAGTCGGGGTGGTGGATCAGGATCCCCTTTCCTCTGCTCACGGGTGCCCCTCCTCACCCCACAGGCTTCATCACCATGACACCCCAGCTCTTCATCAACTACAAACTCAAGTCTGTGGCCCACCTGCCCTGGCGCATGCTCACCTACAAGGCCCTCAACACCTTCATCGATGACCTGTTTGCCTTTGTCATCAAGATGCCTGTTATGTACCGGATCGGCTGCCTGCGGGACGGTGAGGCCCGGTGGGTGGGTGGGTGAGTGGTTGGGTTGGCTGGCAGCCCCCCCGCAGTCTCTCACCAGAGCTGGGCATGGGCGGGGCTCAGTCTGAGGGAGGGGCCCCGGCCTGGGGGCTCAGCCCACTCAGGGCAGGATGACTCCTCCACCTTGCCACATGCTGGGGGCCGGGTGGGCCCTGCCTCCGTCCCTCACGCCACCCCCTCCCCCCGCCCCTCCCCCAGATGTGGTCTTCTTCATCTACCTCTACCAACGGTGGATCTACCGCGTCGACCCCACGCGGGTGAATGAGTTTGGCATGAGCGGCGAGGCCCCAACTGCAGCTGCCCCCATGGCCGAGGCCCCGCCAACAGCAGGGGCCCTCTCATCTGCCCCCAGCCCTGCCACAACCACCGAGGCCTCTGGGGAGGAGGCCTCTACACCCCTGTCCTCCCAGGCCCCCCAGGGGCCCAGCTCTGCAAGCGAGCTCCAGGAAGCCCCTCCAAAGCCAGCAGAGGACAAAAAAAGGGATTAGTCGCTCCTGGTCCTCCTCCGCCCAGGCTCCTGGTGACCACCACCCCGCCGCCCTGGCCCCTCGCCACCCCATCCCTGTTGCCCTTTCCCTGGACAGATCAGGCCGGGGCGGCGGGAGGTCCCCACGGCCGGGGCTCAGCGTGAGGCGTAGGGGCCGGGGCAGGCCAGGGCCCGTCATTTGTGGAGGTGCCGTCCGTCTGTTCCTCTGTGTTTCTAGCCATCACGCCCCGCCAGCCTAGCACCATTGGGAATCATGGTGAAGCCGATGTGGCACTGCCGAGGGGGTGGGCCAGGCGGGGGAGGGGCGAGGGCCCCACGGAGGGACGCCCACGGCCGTCCATCATCTTGTCCCTCGATCCCCCACCAACCCCCCTCCTCCCAGACCGCAGCCCTTTAACACAGTCTGGATTTAATAAATTCATATGGGTGTTTAACTTAAACTCAGCAGAGCCCCCACCACGTGCCTTCCTTCCTCTGCCACCCCAGGGAGCAGGTGTGGGTGGCTCTCCTGAGCATATTAAGGAACGCTCTAGGCCAGGCCCCTTTCTCATCCTTCTCCCCTCCCAGAGGGTTCCAGAACTGTCCCATCTCACAGATGGGGAAGCTGCCTGCCGTGACCTCACTGCACCAGCACTCTTAGCCACAGAGGTGTGTCAAAGCCTCACCTGTGCCTGCTGATTATTTCAGGCAGCCTGGCAGGGCAGGAGGGCAGACCTACCACCCCGAGAGTCGAGTCTGCCTCCCTCGGTCCATGGTCCTGGGACCCTGGCTGCCTGACCTTGCTTCCGGGCTTAAGAGCTTGTCTCCAGGGGGACCCCGAGGGTGAATCCTGGCTCAGAACAGTGCCAAGCTGTGGCATCCATAACTGTTGGCATGCCATCAGCACCCTCAGGGCTGCCTGTGCCAAGGACCCAGCCAGAGTCTTGGTGTGTGGTGTGCCTGCCTTCCTGACAGACTGGGTACTGGTTCACCCACTTTGTTGGTAAGGGGACTGAGGCCCCTGGGTGTCCCTGTACTCCCAGGAGTTGGCGCCCCACATTCCCAGGTTTCCTTTTATTTGTTTATTTGCATGAGTGTTCTCATGAGTACTTCTAGGAGAGGAGCCCTGGGGCTTAGAACCTCTGCCACGGTGCCCTGCAGAGCCAGGCAGGGCATCCAGGAGGTGTGTACAGAGCCCCACCTGTGTACACAGGCGCGTGTGCACACGCTGCAGGTTCCACCCCCCAAGCAGCTGCTCCACTCCCTCTCCTGCTGTGCGTCAGCTCCCGCACCCACTTCCCTAGGAGAAAGCCCCAAATCCTCATCCCACAGCCTTTGGCAAGACCCATCAGTGTACCCCACAATTGCTTGGGGTTCTCACTGCTTTCACTGAGACCACCTGGTCCAGACTCCTCATTACCCTGGGGTCCCCACTCAGCCTCCTCCCTGGTCTCCTGCCCTTCCTCTCACCCATTCACTCCTCATTCAGCAGCCAGAACTTTTCTTGTTTCTTTTTTTGTTACCCTGTGTGGCATGTGGGATCAAACCCATGCTCCCCGCAGTGGGAGTGTGGAGTCAACCACTGGACCACTGGGAAAGTCCTGAGCAGCCAGAGCTTTGTGAAGCACAAACCTGACCCTGGTCCCTTGTTCAGAACCTACCATGACTCCCCAGTACTCTTGGGAGAAGAGCTCAGGCTGCTAACAGTGCTGAACACTTGTGGGGAGGGGGCTTCTTAACCCTTACAGCCTCATCTTCCTTGCTGTAACTAGCTGTGACCTCTGATCCTCTGGTACTGTTCCCTGACCTGAGACATGCCTCCAGGCACACAACCCTTCATCTTACCATGTGCATCCTCCAGGCTGTAGCTCCACAGCTCCTCCTGACCACCCTGACCACCTTCCTGACCACCTCCTCTGGGACATCCCTCCCCACCACCACCAGCTTCCTGGTCCCACATCCCAGCTCTGCCCGCTAAAGGTCATCACTACCTGGACTGAGGCCTGTGAGTCTCAGAGCTGCCTTGGCCGTTGCTGTGTCCACGGCACAGAGGAGTCACTGAATGTTTGCTGAGTGCATGTTTGCACAATTCGGACTCTCACAGGCACACATCCAGAAGTATAGACCTAGATGGGACCTGTTTTAAGACACCAGTGGAGAGACTAACATACAGTCGGTCAACAAATGTTCCCTGAGCCCTTCCCCTGGACACTGCTCTAAGCTGGGGGGAGTTCTGTGCACACAATAGGGGTCAGAACAAGCCCAGGCCTGCCCTCGTGGGGCTCAGAGCCCCAAGCTGAGGGTTTCTGACGTGTCTTTTCAGTCATTCACCCAACAAAAGCGTTGTGAACTCTGACATATCATGGGGCAGAAGGGAAGCAGGTGGGCTAACTGGCCCTACGCATAGGAGCCACTATTCAACACTCTACCATAAGGCAAGTTCTAGTCTAGCTGTACGTGGTTCTCTTCATTAAATTTCAGTACCCAGTGGCCCCGTCACCTTGCGGACCACGGCTCTTGCCTCATCTCCACTACTTCCCCAGCAGTCCCTCACGACCTTGCTATTCTGTGAACATGCCGTGCGTGTTCCCACCTTAGAGCCTTTGCACTTGCCATTCCTTGTGCCTTGAACACTCTTAACCTAGACATCCACATGGATCCTTCACCATTTCAGGTATCTGCTCAGATGTCACCTCAGACCCTCCCTGAACTTCCAAACCCAAATGTTACCCTCATACTCAATTCTTGTATCCTGCTTTAATCTTCTGTAATACTATCATCACCATGAGACACGTATTTGCTTATCTCTTTTCCAGCTGTCTCTCCCCCAGCTTGGATTTCAGTGCCATGATGGCAGGGGCTTTTTACTATTGTGTTGCCTGCTGTGTCCCCAGCTTTTGGAAGAGTGCCTGGTATTATTACCCTGTGTGCAACGTTAGTCATACTTCATAAGAGCAGATGAGAAAACTGAAAAACCAGAGAAATTAATTTGTCCAAAGTCTGACAAAGTAATATGACATAAAGTGCTAGAACAGTGCCTAGCACATGGAAGAGCTCTATACAGGTGTCAACTATTGTTAGTATTTAATCCTCACAACCATCATATTATTAGACCCATTTTACAGAAGGGGAAACTGAGGCTCAGAGAGATGAAGTCAGTTTCCTAAGATCTAGTAAGTGGGAGACCTAGGATTGGAACTTGGGCAGCCTGATTCTGTACCTTCAAATCATAGCCGCCTAGCAATGCCCTTGTCATATGCAGGCTACAGCCTGCAGGCCCAAAACAGCATTTTGAATTTTCCTGTAATTTTGACATGTTTTAAGTAGTTGGAGGAAAATCTCAATATGTTGTTTCACATGAAAGTTAAAATTCAAATTGCAGTGGCTTATAATATTTTATTGGAGCACAGTCATGCTCATTGTTTCTGTATGGTCTTTGGTGCCTTTTGTGCTATGGCAGAGAACGAAATGGCATCCCACTCCAGTGTTCTTGCCTGGAGAATCCCAGGGACGGGGAACCTGGTGGGCTGCCATCTCTGGGGTCACACAGAGTCGGACATGACTGAAGCAACTTAGCAGCAACTTAGCAGCAGCAGTGCTATGGCAGAGTGGAGTTTTGAGACGTCTGATCCTCAAAGCCTAAAGCAGAACAAATTTGCTATCCAGCCATTGAAGAAAATGTCTGCTCCCCATTTTGGCTTTACAGCAATACTCTAACTTAAGCTGACTTCATATCACCAGAAGGCTTAAGGCCACACCTTGAGAACTACAGTGGACTCTTCTGCCTCCCATGAGCAGTTCCAGGGCTGGCTTGGGTGCCCTGGTACCCAGTGCAGGCTCTGGCACACAGCAGGTGCTCAATAAGTGTATGTCAACTGAATCAGTGAGTCCATGTGGGCCATGAAGAGAAGAGGTGGAACACTCAAGATTTTCACAAGCAGACAAAGTATGTCAAACCTGGGCTCTGTGACCTGAGGGTGCTTGGTGTCCAAGCTGTGACCTAATGAATAGGCTTGACATGGTCTAACCAACTGGCTGCCCCTCTTTGAGCCTCAATCTCCTCTTCTCTCCATTAGTCCCAATTATCTCACCTTTCTCTGATGCTGGTGCAAGGTGTGAGGCATTGGTGAGGCCCCCAGGTAAGCCCAGGGATCAGGCACTCAACTCATGTACCCTGGGGTCTGTGCTGTTATCTTTCCCCGACAGTTACTGAGCCTTTGAGCTGAAAGTGTTGTGGGCTGTTAGAAAACCTAAGGGAGCTGTGGGGAGGAATGAAGCATTCATCCATTCATTCAGTAAACATTATTGGACACCTGCTGTTTTTCAGGTGCTGTTCTAGGTGCTGGGGATACAGCAAGGAACAAAACAGACAAATCCTAGAGTTGACACCGTAGCTTTAAATGTTTAAGTATCTTCAACGACTGACTCAGTTGAAGGAACTGAGGTGTAGAGAGACCATGGAAGTTTCGAAAAGTTTATCATCAGGGCAGCTATGGAGCCCTGGTAACCTCCTGATCCCGAAGCTTCCCTTTCAGCCAGGGAAACAGGTCAAGGCCGCTTGGCAGACTTGGGGAGGCAGGTCAGTTTCCTAATTTGCTACATGGGTAGGTTAGGTAGTGGCTCCAAGCGGACTCAGTGGTCTCAGCCTGGGTAATGGGCATCGTCGCTGGTCGGGCCCCTCGGGTGAGCCCAGCCTCCTCTTCCCGGCCGGCCCCGCCCCCGAAGCCACGTGACGCGTGGGGGTTTTCCCGTTCCCCTGGCGTGACGTAACGACGGGGTGCGGGCCAATGAACGCGCAGGCCGGCGGCGCCGGGGAATTCCGCCGCCCCGCCCCCGCCCGCCGCCCGCCCGGCCCGGCCCGGCGCCCCCCGCAGCCCCGGGCGCCGCGCGTCCAGCCCGGCCTGAGGCCCCAGCCCCTGCGCCGCTCTCCCGACCCGCGATCGTCCGCCAGACCGTGCCACCTGGCCGCTCTGCCCGCCCGCGTGTGTGTGTTTTGGTCTGGGCTGGCCTCCGGGCCGTCAGTCCCCACTGGTTGGGCCATGCCGAGTCGCCGCGTCGCCAGATCGTCCGCTGCGCCGGAGCTCGGGCCCTTGGGTAAGCGGGGCCAGGGATCAGGAGAGGAGTCTGGAGTGAGACTGGAGACGCGGGAGTTCTGGGGGTCCCGGAGTAGTCCGGGAGTTCCTACAGGAGTCCAGGGGTTTGTGCGGGTGAGTGTGAGGGTTTGGGGACACTATATCAAAGGGAAGGAAGGAGGCAGAGGATGGTGACCGGGTCCGGTCCAAGGTAAGAGAGAGGCGTCCCACTATAGAGTGAGAAGGGGGCGGGGCCTGACCCTGAGGCAAAGAAGGGGGCGGGACCCGACGACAGAGGGGAGGGGCGGGGCCTGACTCCGAGAAGGAGGAGCGGAAGCCGTTCCTGAGGGATTGGGCGTGGCCAGACGTAGAGAGGGAGAAAAAGGAGGGGCCTGGCTCCCAGAAGGGGGCGGGGTCTTAGATTAGTGCGATGAGGGGGCGGGGCCTAACGCAAAGAAGGAAGCAAGCTCTCGCCTACTCAGAGTAAGAGGCGGGGCTTACGGTGATAGGGGGCGGGGACACACTCGGATAGGGAGAAGGGGCGGGGCCTGACTTTGGCAAAGAGCGAAGGGGGAGGGCCTGTTCTGAAAAAAGGAGGGCGGGGTCTGACTCAGAGAAGAAAGAGGAGGTGGGGCTTGCCTCAGGAGAGAAGTGGCAGGGTCTGAGAGGGAGAAGACTGGCTTGACACTGCAAAAGTAAAGGGTAGGGTCTGACCCTGAAATAAGGGAGGGGGTGGGGGCTTTTCTAACTGAGGTTGATAAGGGCTCCTTCAGGCCCTTCTCAGCCTTTTTAACGGAAAGAAGGAGCAGGGTCTGAGTTTGACGAAGGGTAGGGGTGACTGAGAGAAAGTGGAGAACCTGTCCACGAGTTAAGGAAGTAAGGCCAGACCAAGAGTGAGGGGCCTGACCCAAAGAGGCGGTGCCCGAAGAGGAACGGGGTGGAGCTTGGAAGATTCTCTGGTTTTCCCGCCGCATTTTCATCACCTCCTGAAACATGCTTCCTTCCCCGCAGGGTCCGCCGACCTCTCCTCGCTCTCTCTCGCCGTTTCCAGGACCACGGGTGAGCAGCCCTCCACAGTTGCTGCCCGTCTGCACTCTCAGGACAGGGCAGAGGGAATCCTATGGAGGTGGCATTGTGCACGCCTCTGTCTGGGGGGTTTTGCAGAGGTCCACCTCAGCTTTCCTCAGCCTGTGTCCCTCCCTGCCCGTTGAGATGGGGGTCCCCAGATGCCCCTACCTCCCAGGTGATAAGGAGCTGGGCAAGTGTAACTAACCACTTACTCGCTTTCTAAGAGTCCTCTTTAGAGATTCACTATCATAGTGCAGAGAGTAATAATTATATACTGGTGCCACCACCCCTTCACTGTATGAATGTCTGTCTGCAAGTCATTTCCCCTCTCTGGGCCTCAGTTTTTCTCATCTGTAAAATGGACATAATATCAATGCCTCCCTTTTGGAGGAACCAAGATGAGTCAATGAGCTGATAACAGCTAAACAATACCAGTATTAAAACAATGACAGTATTAAAGCAATATCTGGCACACATTTAAGGATCATCCAGAGAGCTGAAGTGACTTGGCAGCGGCAGCAGCAGCAGCAGCAGCAGCAGGGAGCTGTTAAAAACAAATCTTTGGGCTCCACCTCCAGAATTTCTGATTCAGTGGGTCCAGGATGAGCTCTGGAAATGTGCATTTCTAGCAAGTTCTCAAGAGATACTCAGAACCACTAGTCTATACTGCCCCTCCATTCGGTGCCATCCAAAATTCATGGGACTTCCCTGGCGGTACAGTGGTTGAGACTCCACACTTCGACTGCAGGGGGCATGGGTTCAATCCTTGGTTGAGCAACTAAGATCCCTCATGTCATGCAGCAAAAAAAAAGAAAGCACCCAATATACAGCACTGACCAAGGAAATACAGAACCATGGCCAAAGGATGACATCCTTTCTCATAAGTGTGCTGGAATTTGCAGGTCAGGAATTGAATCCATGGCCCCTGAGGGCTGGGTCTGAACCTCTCTCTGGAGGTAGAATCTTGGGATGGACCCCAGAAGTGCTGGCATGGCTGCGGAGGAGGGCCTGTGGGTTCTCTAACAGATCTCTGAGTGGGAGATTCTGAAAGGTGGGAGCTGCACTGGAAACAGGTCCTCCCAAGCACTGCTTCTGGGCAGGAACAAGGCTGAGATTTTTCTGACCCAAGACCTAGATCTTTGGTTTCAATTAAGAATAATTTTTGCCATAATCCATTCAATAAATATTGAGTGCCTATTCCTTACCTGGCCCTGTGCTAGGCAGTGCTGAGGACTCAGCAGTAACTGAGACAACCCTGGCTGTGCCCTTATCGTGCTCCGTGGAGGCAGCTAGGTACACAGTGAATTAACTGTAGGACTGTAAAATGTGATAAAGTTTATAAACAAATCTTGGGATCAGTGACACCTAAATAGCAAGGTGGGGATGGGAGAACTGAGATGGAGGGAAATTTTCCCTCATTTTGATGGACCAGACACATACTGGGCCCTGGGTACAGTGGGGAGAGGCAGACATGTTTCCTCCTCTCTGGTGCTCACAGTCTACAGCTGCTACGAATCACTGTAATATAAGGTCATGTCAAATCCTAACAAGTGTCATGAAAATGATAAAACCAAGGTACCTAACTATGAGTGACTGGAGTGGGGGCTCTGGGGGTTACCTTGGATAAAGGAGTCAGGGAAGACCTATCTAGGAGGTGACATTTGAATGGGGACCTGAAAGAGGAGAAGGAGGCATACAAAGAGCTGAAGGAAGGGCATTCTGGCAGAGACTAGCCTGTGCAAAGGCCCTGAGGCAAGTGGTGAGAACGACAGCTGCTCAAGTGTGCTTAAGTGGCTGCCCCTGAATGGTGGCAAGTTTGTGTAGGAGGTGGGGGGGGGGGTAGGTTGGTATTTGAGCAGACCCTGAATAAGGAGAAATCCCTAACATTTCCTGACTGAAAGAGGATTTTAGATAATAATAATTTTAAAAAACTAATAACTAAGCTTTATGAAGGGCCTGAAGTGTTCAGACTCTATACTAAGCAATTTCCCAGTGTGCTTCTAAATCCTCATGCTAATGCCTGAGATATATCAAGCTCATTTTATAGAGAAGGAGGCTCAAGAAAAGTTAGGCAACTTGCCCAAGGCAACACAGCCAGCAAGTGACAGCTGGGATTCAAACTGACATTTGTGTGACTCCACACCTGATATTCTGATATGATGTCTTCCAACCTCCCCATTTTATAGACAGACAAACTGAGGCCTAGAGAGCAGAAGCAATTTTCCCAAATTCATAAAATAATGTCTCTGACGCCTTACCCAACACTAGCCAGCATTTATGTATCACCTACTATTATGGCAGTTCTAAGTGCTTCCTGTGTATCAGCTCATTTAATTTTCACAACAGCCCCACGAGAGGGGCATTATTATTATGTCCATTTTATAGATGAAGAAACCAAGGCGCAAGAAGAGGTTAAGGAACTTCCCCTGGAGAAGGAAAAGGCTACCCACTCCAGTGTTCTGGCGTAGAGAATTCCGTGGACTGTATAGTAGTCCATGGGGTCACAAAGAGTTGGACACGACTGAGTGACTTTCACTTCACTGGTGGTCAGTGGCTGGTGGTCTGCACTCCCAATGCAGGGGGTCCGGGTTCCACCCCTGGTCAGGGAACTAGATCCTACATGCCACAACTAAGAGTTCACATGCCTCAACTAAAACATCCCAAATTCTAAACAACAACAAAAGTTAAGTAATGGGCTCAAGGCCACATTAGCACATAGCAACGAATAGAGCCAGGATTTGAACTGAAGCACTCCAGAGCTTCAGTCAAAGTTGCCCGGGCCTCAGTTTCCCCTCGAAGCCTGGGAGCTCCTTGAGGGCTCGGACACAGGCTAAGTCATCTTTGGAGCCCCAGGTTATCCAGCACGGACGCCTGAGTGGTGTTTCCAAGTTGCTCACCTGCCACTGAGCAATAGCATGTCCCCTCCTCTCTCCCAGACTCAGTGTCCTGATCTACCAAGTGGGGTGTCTTCCTCACCTTGCTGACTTCACAGATCACATGAGATAAGAAGTGTAGGAAGACTGCTTGCTTTCCAAGGAGCAAAGGTCTGGCTGCCGGGAGCCACTCCTGGAGAGTGGAGGAGGAGGACAGATCTGGCAGCTGAGCAGCTCGGCGATAATCCAGCTGCCAGTTGCCAGCGCAGGCAACCGTGGATGGGGCACCTGCACCCCGCCCCGCCCTCCCTGGCTGTGTGACCCTCCAGGCTTGCTTGCTCCATTGGGGCTCCCGTTGTTCTACGTCTGTGGAATGGTGGGAGGTTGGTTTCGATCCTCCACGGTCCCTTCCAGGGCTGAGCTTTCCTGAGGAGGTGATAAGGGGCTTCCTCAGCATTGCTGTTATTCCCTCCTTAGGAAGTAGGGGTGAATCCTGGATCCCGGGTGGGCACCGCTGGGGGACCAGCATGGGATGCAGAGCAGGTGGTTGCTTGGGGGTGGAGGATCAGCCTCCCTGGAGCTTCAGACACCAGCAAGTGATATCTTGGGGTCTCAGGTGGGCTTTAGGGAGGGGTACACCCTCACATTTTGTTCAGAATCTTTTTTTTTTTTTTTGGCTGAGCTGTAGAACTTGTGAGATCTTAATTCCCCAACCAGGGATCGATCCTGGACCCTTGGTAGTGAAAGCACAGAGTTCTAATGACCAAACCTCTAGGGATTTCCCTTGTTTAGAATCTTAGGTGTCCCTTTTTTGCCCCTTGGTGATAAAACCCTTGGCTTTTCATCAGATTTTCAACAATGTTTCATAATCCCTGGTCTAAATGTTTTGAGGGGAGGCATTTGAGGGTAGTCTAACCCTAGGACCCCAACATTGGGAGCTGAAGGGAAAGTAGGCCAGGAGTGAGAGATGGGGGTTGGGGCTTAACATCCCAGGATTTCTCAGGATGGAGGAAGAGGGAAGGGTTCCAGGAGGGGAGGGTGTTAGGGGGTGGGGGATCTGTCTTAAAACATGAAAGTCTTGACCACTTTCTGGACCTCACCTTTCTTACCTTTCTCTTTCTCTTCCTTCCACAGATGAACTGGGTAAGTATCACAGGGTGGTCTAGGGGGAGGCTTAAGCAGCCCAAGTGCTCACAGAGAGGGATCTTGGCCTTCCTTGCTGGCGAGGAGGTCACGGTGTGACTTCTGGGACTGCTGGGGGATTTTAACAGTCATGTGCTCCCAGGGTACTTAGCAGCACTTGTGAAAATTCAGCATATGCCAGCTACCTTTAATATTAGTTACTATTACTACAACTGTTGTTCATTCCTTGAGTGCGCTATATAAAGCACGTGCTGTGGATTCGGCCCTGAACCGAAGCCTTTGCCCTCTTGGAGCTGATACTCTAGTGGCAGAGACCAAAGGAAAAGGAATAAAGAACAAAATGACGGTAGATTGGGCTAAGGCTTGTGAAGGAAATAAACAGGAAGGGGCCTGGGGAAAATACGTTAGATCAGGCCTTTCTGAAGAGGTGAACTGAGATTGGAAGGACGAGAAGGAGCCAGCGTGGTTCAAATAGGGGGACCGGGCAGATGGAGGAACCAGTAAAACACCCTGAAGAGGGCCGGGCTTGGTAGGTGCAACAGAAGAGACCAGAATGTGGTGAGAGGGGGCGGTGGGAGGCAAGAGGCCCAGGACAGCCAGGATTCTGTGGCCAAGGCCAGGGGTGTGGGTTTTGTCTTGTTTTCCTGAGATGAATGGAGTCTGGGGGCAGTTTTATATGGGGTAGGTGTTGACTGACTCGTAGGGAGATGGGAGCCACTGGAGGTTTCTGTGCACACGAGGACAGGGTCTGATATCAGATCCCTCTGGCTGTGTGTGGCGGATACACTGGAAGAGGGGAGGTGGGGACCAGGAGCAGTGATCAGATGGAAAAGGATGGAGGGCAGCCCAGGGAGGAGGCAGCAGGGGTAGGAGAAGTGGTGGGATTATACATGTATATTCGAGGGAGAGGCAGGAGAGAGAGTTCCAGGTGGTGCTAAGTGGTAAAGAATCTTCCTGCCAATGCAGGAGATGCAAGAGACGCGGGTTTGATCCCTGGGTCAGGAAGATCCCCTGGAGGAGAAAGTGGCAACCCACGCTAGTATTCTTGCCTGGGAAATCCCATGGACACGGGAGCCTGGTGGGCTATAGTCCATAGGGTCACGAAGAGTCAGACGTTACTGAAGCGACTTAGCATGCACACACACACACGCAGGAAAAGTTCATGGATTGGACCTAGTGGATATGGGATCCTGAGCCACTGACAAACATGGCATCCTTCCAGCTTGATCTCTGGATGGTGATGCTCCTTTCTGAGAAGAAGCTTCAGCAGAGTGGCTGTTATTCTTGTTGTTATTAAATGGGGCAAGATGGAGGCAGGGGTGCCTGTGACTTGGTCTTACCTTGATCCAGGTGAGAGGTGATGGAGGCATGGGTGCAGGAGCTGTTTTGGAGGCGAATGGACATGAGGGTGCTGGAGAAGGAGAAACCAGGCCGACCCCCAGGGCCTTAAGAACTGGGCATGCTGGGGGTCTATTTGCAGGAAGGAAGGCAGGGGCGTTTTTGTGTGTTCAGAGCTGAAGCCCCTACTCTGTGTGTGTGAAACCCACAAGAAATCTGTCTTGAAGAAACGAATGGACGGGAAATGGAGAGGGTGGCAAAAGTCAGGGGATTAAACAAGCCTTTTCTTTTAACAATCAGCATTACCCCCAGTTTTGGCTTCTCCCGCAGAGATCATCGACGAGTACATCAAGGAGAATGGCTTCGGATTGGAGGGGGCGCCTCCCGGCCCGGGCGAGGGGCTGCCCCGCCTGGTATCTCGCGGGGCAGCCTCCCTGAGCACCGTCACCCTGGGCCCCGCGGCGCCCCCACCCCCTGCCACGCCGCCGCCCTGGGTCTGCACCCTGGGCCGGCTGGTGCCCCCCGGCCGCGGGCGCCGGGCCAAAGCCGCACCTGGTCATCACCGAGCAGCCCAAGCAGCGCGGCATGCGCTTCCGCTATGAGTGCGAGGGCCGCTCGGCCGGCAGCATCCTCGGAGAAAGCAGCACGGAAGCCAGCAAGACGCTGCCCGCCATCGAGGTAGGCAGAGGGGGATGGGCACCGAGCCTTGGGGGAGGCGGGGGTGGGGTGGGGACTGCGATTCTCTTGCCCCCAGGAGTCACATGCGCGAATTTCTTTATTCGTGCATTTTTATGATGATGATGGTTGTTTTTTAAATTTCATCTATTTATTTATTTTTGGCTGCACTGTGTCTTCCTTGTTGTGGGCTTTCCCTAGTTGCCGAGCGAGGGGGCTACTCTCTAGTTGTGGTGCGGGCTTTTCATTGCGGTGGCCTCCCTTGTTGCGGAGCAGGGGTTCTAGGCCCTCAGACTCAGTTGCTCCACACCATGTGGGATCTTTCCGGACCAGAGATTGAACTCCTGTCCTCTGCATTGGCAGGCAGATTCTGATCCACTGCGCCAAGGGAGAAGTCCCTATGGTGGTTATTATTATTGTTGTTGCTACTGTTGGGGTGGATGATACCACTGTTGTGTGTGTGTGTGTGTGTGTGTGTGTGTGTGGAGTCATGCTCAGGCAGATTCTGATCCACTGCGCCAAGGGAGAAGTCCCTATGGTGGTTATTATTATTGTTGCTACTGTTGGGGTGGATGATACCACTGTTGTGTGTGTGTGTGTGTGTGTGTGTGTGTGTGTGAGAGTCATGCTCAGTCACGTCCAACTCTGCAACCCCATGGACTGTAGCCCACCAGCCTCCTCTGTCCATGGAATTCTCCAGGCAAGAATACTGGAGTGGGTTGCCATTTCCTTCTCCAGATACCACTGTTACTTGACATTAAATTTAAAGAGTTTTCAAAGAAAGACCTTCTTCCTGGCAATATGACAGTGTTGATCAAAATCACTGATGTAAAGGCAGTGTAGCCTCTTGGTTCACGGTAAGAATCAGAGTGCTTGAGTTTGAATCCTGCTTCCACCATCTGCCAGCCGCGCTGCCTCGGGCAAGTTACTCAGTCCCTCCGTGCCTTCTCTACAAAATGTGACAACAGAGACTTCTCTGGTGGTCCTGGGGTTAGGGCCCTATGCTTTCATACCTGAGGGCCCGAGGCTCAGTCCCTCGTTGGGGAACTAGGATTCTGCAAACTGTGTGGCATGGCAAAAAAAAAAAAAAAGTAAAATAAAATCCCCAAGCTTCTGGAAGCAGGATGGCCCATCAAAGGCAACTTGATAGCCGTTGCCAAGTTGCCCTCCTTGGGGGTTGCATCCATGACTGTCTCTCCCAGTGATGTCTGAGAGGCCTGGTGCCTCATGTGTCTCTAATACAGAGCCTTCTTGTATTTCTGGATCTTTGCCCAAGTGTCCATGGACCCTGAATTGTGTCCTCACCATCCCACTAGGGCCAGATCCAGGTCCAGCTGCTCCCTGACCTCCAGCTTCCTCCCTGGTGACCAGCTCTCAGTCCCCTCCAGATTTCCCTCCCCGTTTCACTGAGGCAGCCAGAGAGGTGCTGGTAAATTACACATCTGCTCCTCTCCCCTGCTTAGAATCCTCCTTTGTCTCCAGAGTGCCCTCAAGAGAAGGCCCAAGATCCTCCTGGGGAGGATACTCCCCAGGGCCTCTTAAGACCTTTGCTTATTTCTTTTTTTAAAAAAGAGATTTATTTATTTAACTGTGCTGGGTCTTAGTTGCAGCACATGGGATCTTCCATCTTAGTTGCGGCACGTCGGATCTAGTTCCTTGACCAGGGATGGAACCCAGGCCTCCTGCATTGGGAGCATGGAATCTTAGTCACTGGACCACCAGGGAAGTCCCTCTAAGACATTTCCTGGTCCAGCTTCTGCTGCCCACTCGCACCCAGTCCCCTCACTCCCCACCATCCAGCCATCAGGCCTTCGCTACTGCTGTTCCTCCTGCCTAAAGTGCTTTCCACCTGCAGCCTTCAGTTCAGTTCAGTTCAGTTCAGTTGCTCAGCCATGTCCGACGCCTTGCAACCCCATGGACTACAGCATGCCAGGCCTCCCTGTCCATCACTAACTCATGGAGTTTACTCAAACTCATGTCCATTGAGTTGGTGATGCCATCCAACCATCTCATCTTCTGTCGTCCCCTTCTCTTCCCGCCGTCAATCTTTCCCAGCATCAGGGTCTTTTCCAATGAGTCAGTTCTTCACATTAGGTGGCCAAAGTATTGGATCTTCAGCTTCAGCATCAGTCATTTCAATGAATATTCAGGATTGATCTCCTTTAGGATGGACTGGTTGGCTCTCCTTGCTGTCCAAGGGACTCTCAAGAGTCTTCTCCAACACCACAGTTCAAAAGCATTCTTTATAGTCCAATTCTCACATCCATACATGACTACTAGAAAAACCATAGCTTTGACTAGACGGACCTTTGTTGCCAAAGTAACGTCTTCGCTTTTTAATATGCTGTCTAGGTTGATCATAACTTTCCTTCCAAGGAGCAGGCGTCTTTTAATTTCATGGCTACAATCCCCATCTGCAGTGATTTAGGAGCCGAAAAAAATAGTCTCTCACTGTTTCCACTGTTTCCCCATCTATTTGCCATGAAGTGATGGGACCAGGTGCCATGATCTTAGTTTTCTGAATGTTGAGTTTTAAGGCAACTTTTCCACTCTCCTCTTTCACTTTGATCAAGAGGCTCTTTAGTTCTTCACTTTTTGACATAAGGGTGGTGTCATCTGCATATCTGAGGTTATTGATATTTCTCCCGGCAATCTTAATTCCAGCTTGTGCTTCATCTAGTCCAACAGTTCTCATGCTGTACTCTGCATATAAATTAAATAAGCAGGGTGACAATATACAGCCTTGACATACTCCGTTCCCCATTTGGAACCAGTCTGTTGTTCCATGTCCAGTTCTAACTGTTGCTTCCTGACCTGCATACAGATTTCTCAGGAGGCAGGTCAGGTGGTCTGATATTCCCATCTCTTTCAGAATTTCCCACGGTTTGTTGTGACTCACACAGTCAAAGGCTTTGGCGGAGTCAGTCACCCCCTATTTACCTGTGCAGTCTCGGCCCACCTCAGGGATGCCTCTTCTGACCCCCGTGCTGGTGGCAGCTTCCTCGTGTGAGGTGTTTCCATCTCTTCTCCCTCAATGCCTCTCTCTTTATTTAATTGGAGGATAATTGCTTTACAGTGTTATGCTGGTTTTTGCTGTACAACAGTGTGAATCAGTCAGAACTATATATATATCTCCTCCCTCTTGAGCCTCCCTCTCACCCCACCCTTGCCTCTCTCTATATAGACATTTATAGAGAGCAATTTGAGAGTGAGTTGGAGGTATGATACTTCACTCAAAATGTTTCTGCCTGTATCTCTCAAAAGCCATGACTTTTTTTTGCAAGGTAGGACCTGTATAATGACAACACTCTTATCACATACTAGAAATGTAATATTCGTGCAACAATATCTTCTAAGGTTAAGTCCATAGTCTATTGATCCCACTGACCCCAGATATCCTATATACTTTTTTATTTGGTCCACTTGTTTAACATCCAGTCTAGTCCAGTCTTGCCTTTAGTTGTCAGGTCTAAATGTTTGTGTACCCTCTCAATTCATACATTCAAACCCTAACTCAAAAAGTTGGAGTAGGAAATGGCAACCCACTCCAGTATTCTTGCCTGGGAAAATGCCATGGACAGAGGAGCCTGGCGGGCTGCAGTCCTTGGGGTCCCAAAGAGTTGGACATGACTGAGCACACGTGGCTCTACAGGTGATGGTAGTAGGAGGCTAGGCCTTTGAGATCAGTGCCCTTCCAGATGAGGCAGAGAACACCCTCAGCCTTCCCCCATCTGAGGACACGGTGACAGAGCCTGCGCCCAACAGAGGCCCTCACCAGAACCCAGCCATGCTGGCACCTTGATCTTGGACTTCCAGCCTCCAGAATCCTCAAGAAACAAAGGCATCTTCGGTGTGACTGGGTTTGTTTCTGAGGCTGCCTTTGCGTTTCGGGACGGGGATGTTTATGGAGGACAGAAAAGGTGTCATTTTTGTTGTTGTTTATTTGGCTACGCTACAGCTTAGCTGTGGCCCAAGGAATCTTTGATTCTTCACTGCAGTGTGCAGGCTCTTTAGTTGCCTCATGAGGGATTTTTTTAGTTATGGCACGTGGATTTTTAGTTTCAGCATGTGGGATCTAGTTCCCTGACCAGGGATCGAACCTGGGCCCCCTGCATTGGGAAGTGCGGAATCTTAGCCACTGGACCACCAGGGAAGGTGTTTTGTAGCATGTCCCACATTCTGGATTTATTGGCTGTTTCCAGGTTAAATCAGGTTATTAATTTTGGTGGGAATATCCCAGTGGTGAGGCCATGGTCCTTTTAGAGTTTGGCATCCTGGCACGTAAGGTGGCAGTTTGTCATAATATCTGATGCTGAATCAGATCCCGTGGTTAAGGTGGTTTATTACTCAGCTCTGGCTGCCCTCACAAAATCCCACAGACTGGGTGCCTCGAACCACAGGAATTTGTTGTCTCCTCATTCTGGAGGCTGGAAGGCCAAAACTGAGCTATTGGCAGGGTTGGTTTCCTCTGAGGCCTCTCTCCTAGGCTTGCAGATGGCCGCCTTCTCTCTTTCCTCACTTGGTCTCTCCTTTTTGTCCATATTGGTATCTCTTGGTGCATCCAAATTACCTCTTCTTGTTCAGTCACTCAGTTGTGTCTGACTGTTTGCGATCCGATGGACTACAGCATGCCAGGCTTCCTTGTCCTTCACCACCTTCTGGAATTTGCTCAAACTCATGTCCACTGAGTCAGTGATGCCATCCGACCATCTCATTTTCTGTCGTCCCCTTCTCCTCCTGCCTTCAATCTTTCCCAGCATCGGGGTCTTTTCCAATGAGTCAGTTCTTTGTATTAGGTGGCCAAAGTATTAGAGTTTTAGCTTCAGCATCAGTCCTTCCAATGAATATTCAGGGTTGATTACCTCTTGTTTTAGAATGGCAACCCACTCCAGTATTCCTGCCTAGAGAATTCCATGAACAGAGGAGCCCTACAGAGGCGGGCTACAGTCCACAGGGTTTCAAAGAGTCAGAGATAACTGAGCAACTTTCACTTCTGAACAGAAGGCCAAGTGGCAGGATTAGTCCCCACCCTAAGTGAAAGTGAAAGTGTCAGTCACTCAGTCGTGTCTTTGCGACCCTGTGGACTGTAGCCCGTCGGGCTCCTCTGTCCGTGGAATTTTCCAGGCAAGAATACTGGAGTGGGCTAGCCATTCCCTCCTCCAGGGGATCTTCCCAACCCAGGGATCCAATTTAGGTCTCCTGAATTGCAAGCAGATTCTTTATCGTTTGAGAAATCAGGTTAGTCCCCACCCTACTGCTGCTGCTGCTGCTAAGTCGCTTCAGTCGTGTCCCACTCTGTGCGACCCCATAGACGGAAGCCCACCAGGCACCCCCGTCCCTGGGATTCTCCAGGCAAGGACACTGGAGTGGGTTGCCATTTCCTTCTCCAATGCATGAAAGTGAAAAGTGAAAGTGAAGTCGTGTCCAACTCTTAGGGACCCCATGGACTCAGCCTACCAGGATCCTCCGTCCATGGGATTTTCCAAGCAAAAGTACTGGGGTGGGGTGCCATTGCCTTCCCCGGTCCCCACCCTAAGGGCTGATTAATTTACTCACCTCTCTAAAGGCTTGCCTGGAAAATCCCATGGGCAGAGGAGCCTGGTAGGCTGAGTCCATGGGGTCGCTAAGAGTTGGACACGACTTCACTTTCACTTTCACTTTTCACTTTCATGCATTGGAGAAGGAAATGGCAACCCCCTCCACTGTTCTTGCCTGGACAATCCCAGGGACGGGGGAGCCTGGTGGGCTACCGTCTATGGGGTCGCACAGAGTCGGACACAACTGTAGTGACTTAGCAGTAGCAAAGGCTATAAGGCTTCCCAGGTGGTGCTAGTGGTAAAGAATCCACCTGTCAGTGCAGGAGATGCAAGAGACTTGGGTTCAATCCCTGGGTCAGGAAGATCCATCCCCTGGAGGAGAAAGTGGCAACCCACTCCAATATTCTTGCCTGGGGGAAATCCCATGAACGGAGGAGCCTGATGCGCTACAGTCCATGGGGTCACAAAACAGTCAGACACGACTAAGCACAGCACTTACAGGGTCTGTCTCCCTGGGGCTAGGGCTTCAACGTAGGAATTTTGGAAGTGTACAGTTTAGCCCATAATTGGTAGTGACTCACTTCCTTGATGGTCCAGTGGTCAAGACTGCATGCTTCCACTGCAGGGGCACCAGTTCAGTCACTGGTCAAAGAACCAAGAGCCCGCAAGCTGCATAACGAGGGAAGAAAAAGCCACCAAAGTGATGAATAATTCTCAGTCTAACTGAAATCCAGTCCTCTCTCAATTAACATAGCCATTGCAGTTTTTGACACTTCAGTGTATTTGGAAGTTATGGGGAAAAATGTGTGCGTGTGCGCTCAGTTGCTCAGTCGTGTCCCAACTCTTTGTGACCCCACAGACTGCCGCCCACCAGTTTCCTCTGTCCATGGAATTTTCCAGGCAAGAATACTGGAGCGGGTTGCATTTCCTATTCCAGGAGTTTACCCGACCCAGGTATCTCCTGAATTGGCAGGCAGATTCTTTACCATTGTGGCACCTGGGAAAAAAATGCTATATATGTAAAACGGAAGGAGGTTCTGGCTTCTGACTTTTTCAAACAGGCTTGTCACCAATGTGAATGCTGGCAGGATATTCACATTGGTGTGGATTTGTGTGGGTCTGTCCTGGTATCGCAGGCTAGATAGCATCTCTGGCCCTGTGTACTGCCTGCTGGGTCTCCATCACCAAAATTGTCACCAGTATCACAAACACCCCCTAGAGGGCAGTACTCGTCCACTGAGACACACCTGTTCCTTGTATTTTATAGGCGCCAGCTTTACCTGTTCACTTTCCCTGGTGGCTCAGCTGGTAAAGAATCCACCTGTAATGCAGGAGAGCTGCGTTTGACCCCTGGATTGGGAGGATCCCCTGGAGAAGGGAAAGGCTACCCACTCCAGTATTCTGGCCTGGAGAATGCCAGGGGGGTCGCAAAGAGTTGGACAGGACTGAGCAACTTTCAACTTTCACTTTTCACTAAAATCACACTTTTTAGCGGTTCTGTGATACCAGCAGGGCCCTGCGAGTGACCCAGGAAAACTAAGTGGGTCTGGGTCCCGCCTCAAGGGGATGGTATCTGCCTGCTGCCCCATGTAGCTGCTGAGTAGAATTCCAGCCCCAGTTGTCATAACTTCCTTTTTAAAAAGGAGAACCTGGAAATCTGAAATAACATGATGTCTCATATCTTTTCAATGTAGGCTCCAAATTTTCCCCAACTTCTTTTTTTTTTTTTTTGGCCGTGCTACACTGTGGTTGGGACCTTAGTTCCCTGACCAGGGATCAAACCTGTGCCCTCTGCAGTGAAAGCGCAGTCTTAACCACTGAATATCAGGGAAGTCCCCTCCCCAACTTTTAAAAAGAAATTTACTGAATTATAGTTGATTTACAATATCATGTTAATTTCTACTGTATATCAGTGACTTAGTTATATATACATATGTATATATTTATACATATATTCTTTTCATTATGGTTTATCGCAGGATATTGAATATAGTCCCCTGTGCTATCCAGTAGGACCCCGTTGTTTATCCATCCTACATAGGATAGTTGGCATCTACTAATCTCAAACTCTCAGTCCTTCCCTCCCCTACCCCGCCCCAACTTTTTATTTTGAAAAAAAAAAAAAAAAAAATCTTTTCAATCTTTTTTCTAGGTTTCTTGTGTGTTTCTTTCTTTGAAGTATAACTGATATACAAAAAGCTACACACTTAATGTACACACTGTGATGAATTTAGAATGAAAACAATTGCAATCTCCAGAAAAATTTAAAAAATAGTACAACAAGCACCTGTGTGCCCTTCACCTGTATTCACCAGTAGACCTCAATTTTACCTCAATTTGCTATATCTGACCCTCTTTCCATGCACACAAACATACATACACATGCGTAGTGCTCACACACACACAGATACGCACGTTGCTTTTTTTTGCAGACCCATTTGCAGATGAGTTGTAAATATCATGTTATTTCACCTGTAGATACGTCAGGGGGCATCTTCTAAAAATAAGCTCCTGCACGGCTGCAACACTGATTGCTATCCCTAGAAAAGAATCAGGAATATCGCATAATATCATCTAATATCCAGTCCATGCTGGAATTTCCAAATTGTTCCCCCCAATTTTTTTTTTTTTTAAGATCTATTGCTTGATTGACTTTTGGCCATGCTGGGTCTTTGTTCTGCATGGGCTTTCTCTATGTGCAGTGAGTGGGGGTTTCTCTTCTTTGTGGTGCTCAGGCTTCTCCATCTGGCAACTTCTTTTCTGGTGGAGCACTGGTTCTAGGCTTAAGGGCTTCAGCAGCTGTGATGCACCAGCTCAGTAGCTGCAGCTCACTGGCTCTAGAGCACTGGCTCAGGAGTTGTGGTGCTTAGTTGCTCCAGGCATGTAGGATCTTCCTGGACCAGGGATAGAATCCATGTCCCCTGCATTGGCAGGTGGATTCTTAACCACAGGGAAGTCCCTCAAAATGTGTTTTGTAATGATTTCTCCCTCCTCAGTCTAGGGTCCTATGTTGCATTTGGTTGTGTCTCTGGAGTCTCTCGCATTTAGTTTTTTGGAAATTGAGTTGTATTTGATCAAATATTAAGTGTGTAGCTCTAAGAATTTTGACATATATATACGTTATTTAACTACCAGCAGATCAAAGTACATTTTTTGTTCAAATATGACACCTATCTTTTTTTTTTTTTTTGCTGCTCTGGGTTTTAGTTGTGGTGTGTGGGATTTACTTCCCCAACCAGGGATCAAACCCAAGCCCCCTGTATTAGGAGCACAGAGTCTTAGCCACTGGACCACCAGGGAATTCCTCACTCATCTTTTTATTGTCTTTCATGACACAGATATGTCTGAATGGATGACCTGCAGTTAGGGCTTGTTTGACATTTCCTCATGATTAGATTCTAGGGTTGCACTTCTGGAGGGGCTGTCACAGAAGAGAGCCTTCTTTATGGTCCAACTCTCACATCCATACATGACTACTGGAAACATAGCTTTGACTGCTGCTGCTGCTGCTAAGTCGCTTCAGTCGTGTCTGACTCTGTGCGACCCCATAGATGGCAGCCCACCAGGCTCCACTGTCCCTGGGATTCTCCAGGCAAGAATACTGGAGTGGGTTGCCATTTCCTTCTCCAATACATGAAAGTGAAAAGTGAAAGTGAAGTCGCTCAGTCGTGTCCGACTCTCAGCGACCCCATGGACTGGAGCCTACCAGGATCCTCTGTCCATGGGATTCTCCAGGCAAAAGTACTGGGGTGGGGTGCCATTGCCCCCCTTCCCCCGTAGCTTTGACTAGATGGACCTTTGTCGGGAAAGTGATGTCTTTGCTTTTTAATACAGTCTAGGTTCATCATTGGGTCCCTCCCCCCCCTCTACAATAATGGTAATCTGGTTGAGGTTGTTGATGTTTCCACAGCAATCTTCAGCTTGTGATTCATCCCAGCAGAAGATGCCTGGGCTCTGTTGGCCCCGTATTGGTGTTGCTGACCTTGATCGCCCGGTTAAGGTGGTGTCCACCAGGTCTCCCCACTTTTAGTTTGCTATCTGTGGACCACACTTGGAGACCTTGTGTGCATCTATTTTTTTTAAGTCGAGTGGCCAAAGACAGTGCATCTGTGGGTCAGCTCTCATGTTATGAGGTCCCCAGGTTGGAAGCTTTGGGTTTAGGATCTAAAACAGGTCTCCAACTGACACACTTCTGTCGTTGAGGGGGAGAGGAGGTGCCAGAGGAGGCTTGGATGGGTGCAGGTGTCTGCGATGGGACCCCAAGAGCACCGTCTTCCTGCAGCTCCGGGACTGTGGAGGGCTGCGGGAGGTGGAGGTGACCGCCTGCCTGGTGTGGAAGGACTGGCCTCACCGAGTTCATCCCCACAGCCTCGTGGGGAAAGACTGCACGGACGGCGTCTGCAGGGTGCGGCTCCGGCCTCATGTCAGCCCTCGGCACAGGTACCTGACCCCTGACCCCTTGTGCTTGGTCATGGAGATTTTGAGGGGCTGAGGGTCACCCCAGAAAACCTTAGGGCTGGGGCAGCTTAATCAGACTCTCCCCACTGCATTGCCTAGAAGGGGAAACCAAGGTCTGGGAACAGTGGAGGGGCTCATTTAGGCCTGGAACCCTGCTGCATGCACATTCACATGCATTATATTTATCCCCATTTTGTAGAGGAGAAAGCCAGGGCTCAGAGAGGTAAAGGGGCCCAGATAGCCAGTGGCAGAGCTGGGATTTGACTCCAGAGCTGACTTAACTGCAAGGCCAATTCTTTCTTTCACTTTGTAATTGATATGTTTTCAATTTAAGGAAGTAAAAGGTTCAGAAAGGGTATGCAGTGAAAAATGAATTTCCTTCCATCTTTGGTCCCCTAGTCACCAATGCCCCTTCTTGGAGGCAACTAAAGACGTGCTATGCCTATATATATTTATTTTTCATTCCTTTATGAATGGTAGAGACAGTTGCACCTTGTTTTTATGTTCTAGTACATCTGAGAGATAATTCCTGTCAGTATATTTAGAACTGTTCTTCCTTTTTATTGGCTGCATAGTATTCCAATGCATGGATGTTAGCAATTAATCGAATATGTTCTTATTAATGGGCACTCACTCCAATGTCTTGTTGCTCTGTTACTATTAGTCATGAATGGTTTCATATATACCCTTCTCTAGGATAGATTCCTAGAAATGAAATTGTTGGGCCCACATCTGTGCATTTATACTTTTAGTAACTTATAAACTTAACGAAAATGTAAGTTCTGTGAGAGCAGAGATTTTATCTCTTTTGTTCCCTGATGTACCCCCCTGTTCCCTGTGCCCAGCACAGTCCCTGGCACACAGTAGGTACTCAGGAAATCTTGGTGGAATGAATGAATACTGCCATGTTGTCTTCTAGTACGTGATCACGTGGGTGATTTACAGTCCCTCCAACAATGAGTGAGAGTGCCTGATTCTCTACAGCATCACCTACAGAGGGTATTATCCAGTGTTTTGATCTCTGCTGTTTTGGAGAGTTTTTTTAAAAACTGATATCACATTTGAGTTTAATTGGCAGTTTTCTTCTTATAAATAAGGTTAACTGATGCTTTCATGTGATAAAGATAAGGTGTGTTCCCAAGTTCTCTCAGGAATCCTCCATACCCCTAAGGGTTTGAGCCCCAGTCCCCTCCCAGTGCTGGGAACCCTGGGCCTGAGGGGGCTTCAGCCTCTGAGGGTGTGAGCCCCGCAGCAGCATCTGCCAGAGCCGTCTTGTGGGTCAGGGTGACATCTGCCCTCTCAGGAGTGCCTCCCATCACCCCTTCCCCCACTCAGCTTTAACAACCTGGGCATCCAGTGTGTGAGGAAGAAGGAGATCGAGGCTGCCATTGAGCGGAAGATTCAGCTTGGCATTGACCCCTACAATGGTGAGTCCCTGTGCCTAGCTCAGCATCCCATCCTCTCAAACTCCTCACCCCTCTGCCACCCTGTCCCCTCGCCTTTTCCAGTATCCACCATTGCCCCAGCCCCATCCCTTCCTTGTCCCCCATCCCCTTACTAGTGTCTCCACCACCCACAGTCAGCCTTCCCATATCTCCCCCACAGCTGGGTCCCTGAAGAACCATCAGGAGGTGGACATGAATGTTGTGAGGATTTGCTTCCAGGCCTCATACAGGGACCAGCAAGGACAGATGCGCCGGATGGACCCTGTGCTCTCTGAGCCCGTCTATGACAAGAGTGAGTCGAGGGTGACGTTCCTTTAGGATTGTCTTTGGTCGCAAGTACTGGAAAGCCCCCCCACACAATTGGTGAACAAACAGGGAATTTTTTTTTTTTTTTTTTGCTCAGTTATTAAGTCTGTTCCTGTTGATTCAGCTGCTCAGCTACATCAGGGTGCTGGTTCAGTAGCTCTGTGATTCTCATGCCTTTCCCTCATGGTCATAAGCTGGCTGCCACAGCTCCGGACATCATGTCTATGTTCAAGATGGTGTGTGGTATCACCCTGTATGGTGTGCAAGCTGTACACTGCCCACCTCTAGAGGTCAGCATTTACTAAGTAGCCTATGGAAACGGGGTCTTCTGGTGTAGAAAGCACAATCAGTACAACTATATGACGCAGTCCTTGGGAAGAGGCAGCATAAGTAATAATCTCTCTCTTTTACAGAAAATAATGTATTTCTCAGAATCACCCTGATAGGCATCTGCTTATGTCTCATTGGCCAGAACTTGGCTCCATGGCCACCTTTAGTTGCAAAGCAGTCTGAGAAAGCATGTATTTAGATTTTTCATCCCTATTGAGGCGTATAGACATAGAAGAGAAGATTAGGAATGGCTGTTAGATTTTAGCCCACTTACAGTGACTGCCACAAGCATCACAATGGGCAGGGAATATTAATTCAGTCCAGGCTTTTATGGATGCAAAAGATAGAATCCCAACTCACATAAGGGGAAAAAAAAAAAAAAAAAAAGAATGTTTGTTCCATTAACTAAAAATATCCAGAGGTAATACAGTGCTTCAGGTTTGGGTGTATCCAGGCTCTCAGTGATGTCATTAGGGATCTCTCTTTCCATCTCTCAGTCATGCTTCCTTCATGTTAGAGTCACGCTTAGCAGGGTCCTCCCAGGCAGGGGCAAAATAACTGTACAAAGCTCTAGTCTTATGTCCTACCAGCCTGGAACTTTTCTCCTGCTCCTAAAGAGAGATTCTTTTACCCAATTTCTTTCTTTTTTCTTTTTTTTCTGCATGCAGGCTTTCTCTAATTGCGGTGAGTGGGGGCTACTCTCTATTGAGGTGTGTAGGCTCTAGGCACTTGGGCTTCAGTAGGTGTGGCAAGTAGTAGTGGCCAAGTAAGCTAAGCTAAGTAGTGGTGGTAAGTAAGTAAGTAAGTAGTGGTAAGCTAAGTACTACTTGAGCTTAGTAGTAGTGGCTCAAAGGCTCTAGAGCTCAGGCTTAGTTGCTCTGTGGCATGTGGAATCTTCCCATACTAGGAATCAAACCTGTGTCCACTGCATCAGCAGGCAGATTCTTATCCCCTGTACCACCAGGGAAGTCCTCTTACCAATATTTTTGCTCATAGTCCCAGGGCTGTCTCTCATTGGCCTAGTTTTACTCACATTCTCCTCTCTGACCAATCAGCTGTGGCCAGGAGGAGGTGATGCTTTGATGGCCAGGTCTAGGGCACATGGTCCCCATTTAGCTACCAGTGGGCTTTGACCTATCCAATCCCCATGACAGAGATGGGAGCTCACTAGACCTCAGAGCGGAGGACTCACGGATGTCCATTAACCCCTCCACCCTGGGCATCTTCTTTTTTCCACCTGCAGCACAGGTTCCAAAAATATCAGACACCCTGGCTTGTCCATTTCCCACCTCTCCACATCCTGAGTGGGCACCCATGGGGTTCCTATTAAGGATTTGGTGACTAAAGTATTATTTTTTTTTCCTTTGTGTGTCTTCCTCTCCTCTTTCCCAGAGTCTACAAACACGTCAGAGCTACGGATTTGCCGAATCAACAAGGAGAGTGGGCCGTGCACGGGTGGAGAGGAGCTCTACCTACTGTGTGACAAGGTGCAGAAAGGTGAGGGGCCTGGAGCGGTGAGTGGGCAGAGTGGGGTCTGCCAGCTTGCAGAAACTGAGACGGTGAGGAGTAGCTGGTTAACCAGGGGAGCCTAGTATAAGGGTCCAGAGCTCTGGTTTCAGATATTGCCCGTTGATTCACTCACTCACTGAGTCACCCACCCACACACCCACTCACTCATTCATGAACAGAGAAGGAGGCCTGTTTATACTAGCCAGCACTGAGTGCTGAGCAGACCTTGGCATCAGGAACTTTGGGGAAGTACTCTGGTATTAAAATTGTGGAGTTGTATAAATAAATGCTTTATGACAGTTGGGTCAGGGCTCCAGATGGATAAAACAGAGGAGGTTTCCACTTGAGTCACATCCATTCAAATGCAAACCCCCTTTCTCAAACTGGGTTTTAGAAAAATTTATTATTTATTCATTTTTGGCTGTGCTGAGTCCTTGTCGCTTTGCGTGGGCTTTCTCTAGTTGTGGCGAGCAGGAGCTACTCTTCATTGTGATGCTCAGGCTTCTCATTGCGGTGGCTTCTCTTGTTACAGAGGTGCGCACATGCTTCAGAAGTTGGAGCACGTGGGCTCAGTAGTTGCACCGCGCAGGCTCTAGGGCATGGGCTCAGCAGTTGTGGTGCACGGACTTCGTTGCTCTGCAGCATGTGGGGGTCTTTCCAGACCAGGGATCGAACTCATGTCCCCCTGCATTGGCAGGTGGATTCTTATCCATTGTGCCAGCAGGGAAGTCTGGGTTTTTGTTTTTCTTTGAACGAGCAAATGGTTATTGGGTGGCTCCTCTATGCTGGCCTCTGTGCTAGGCAGTGCTGGGACATAGCAGTGACCAAGACACATCCAGACTCTGCCCTCTCAGGGCTCTCAGTTCAATGAGAGGTAGGGAAAGAAATACAAATTATAATTGTGTGTAATGCTGATAGGGTGGAAAAGGCAATGGCACCCCACTCCAGTACTCTTGCCTGGAAAATCCCACAGACAGAGGAGCCTGGTAGGCTGCAGTCCATGGGGTCACTAAGAGTCGGACACGACTGAGCGACTTCACTTTCACTTTTCACTTTCCTGCATTGGAGAAGGAAATGGCAACCCACTCCAGTGTTCTTGCCTGGAGAATCCCAGGGACGGGGGAGCCTGGTGGGCTGCCGTCTATGGGGTTGCATAGAGTCGGACACGACTGAAGTGACTTAGCAGCAGCAGCATCAGTGCTGATAGGGAGGAAGACACAGTACTGAGACTGAACAACAGGAAGACCAGACATGGTCCAGGCATCTGGGAAGGCTTCCTGGCAGAAGTGTTATTTGAGCTGAGATCTGAGGAAGGCCAAGGAGATTCTTAGGAGCCTGGGAATTGGGATTAGGGCAGAAAAACTGATCCTGCCCCTGGTGAGTGATTCAAGGTAGATTTGAGTTCTATTCCATCATTGACTCACTGGCTGATTTTGGCCAGGTGACTTCAATACCCTGAGCCGGTTTCCTCAACCCCTAAAACAAGCTGGTATTAGGATGAGATGGGATCCCAAGTACCTAAGAGGTGTGTCACAAAGAGGTCGCATTCACTGAGGATTTTCTGAGTTCCAGACCTGGAGCTAATATTTTATATAATGCTTATAAAAGCCGTCATACTTAACAAGGATTGATCACCTATTATGTTAAGTCCTCTTCTAAGCCCTTTTATTGGAATGACTCATTTAATCCTTCTAACAACTCCTATGAGGTGAGTGCTATGACTTTCCCTCTTTAGGGTGATGACACTAGGCCCAGAAATATCAGTAACTTCCCCAAGTCCTAGGAGCTAGTGCTGAAGAGCTCTTGCTTGCCTGGATTCCCATCTTGGCTGTACCACTTGTTGACCATGTGACCTTGGACAAGTGGCTTAATCACCTGGTGCCTTTGCTTTCTCTTTCAGTATCATGGGCTTCCTAGAACTGTTGTATGTCTTAGAGGTAATCTGTGTGTGTCCAACGCATATAAAGCCTCAATATATACACTCATATATGGGCTTCCCAGGTAGCGCTAGTGCTAAAGAACCCATCTGCTACTACAGGAGACACAGGAGATGCAGGTTCGATCCCTGGGTTGGAAAGATCCCCTGGAGGAGGCAATGGCAACCCACTCCAGTATTCTTGCCTGGAGAATCCCATGAACAGAGGAGCCTGGTGTGCTAACATCCATAGGAGTCAGACACAACTGAAGTGACTTAGCATGCATGCACACATAATTAGTTTTATTCTTGGAAATACTTGTGTTGATTTTGGGGGAGGCTGAGTGACTTGGGTCTCTGGTGGACCAAGTGTCTTGGTTCAGCTGACGCCCCCACTTTCCTGCCAGAGGATATATCAGTGGTGTTCAGCAGAGCCTCCTGGGAAGGCCGGGCTGACTTCTCCCAGGCGGATGTGCACCGCCAGATTGCCATTGTGTTCAAGACACCACCCTACGAGGACCTGGAGATCGTTGAACCTGTGACAGTGAACGTCTTTCTGCAGCGGCTTACTGATGGGGTCTGCAGCGAGCCTCTGCCCTTCACCTACCTGCCTCGGGACCATGGTAACCACAAAAACCCAGGGTGACCCACTGCCCCAGAGACCAGGTCTTTGGCCTTGCTTGGGGTGACCCAAAGGGGAAAGGGGAAGAGGCAGAAGTAGAATGCAGACTCTGAGTTGCACAGACTGGGGTTCAAATCCCCATCTGCTTACTGGTTTGTGTGACCTTGGCTTTTCCTAGTCTCAGACTCCTCTTGTGCAAAATGGAAATAGTAACAGTACCCATCTCGTGACATTTTGGGATTATTTAATAATTTCTCCTCTCAGCACAGCTGCTCATGCCTGGCCCTCTGCTGGGAACGTAGTGGTACCAGAGACAGCCCCAGCCCTGTGCTATGAGGCTCATTGTCCTATAGGGGTGGGCGGATGGGTGGGGGAACAGATCTATTCCCATACAGTGACAGCCAGAGTGGGCAGGGCTGGGATGGAATTGCTTATAGAATTCGTCTTGCAGAGTAGGGCAAATGACCCAGCCTTAGAGTTCAGGGAGGGTTTCTTGGAAGAGGGGGGCAGCTGACCTGAGGACAGGAGGGTGACTAAGCAGTTCTCCAGGGAAGTGATAAGAGTTGAGGAAGAGTGTTTTAAGTAGCTGGAACAGCAAGTGCAAAGTCCCTGGGGCAGAATTATGCCTGGGATGTTCCAGTGGGGTTAGAAGTAATTTGGGTTTTATTCTAAGGTATGGACATCTATATACATTGGTTGGGAAAAAGCCAGAACAGCTCAACAACTTCCCAAATGGTTTCTATAATTAATTCTTATTTTTCATGGGTTATTTTGTATGCCTCTGGTATCTCCTGAACAGATAGCTATGGCGTGGACAAGAAGCGGAAACGGGGGCTGCCTGACGTCCTTGGGGAGCTGAATAGCTCTGGTGTGTCCCCTCTGCCTCTCTTGATGTCCCTCTCCAGGTCCCTGGGAGGGGTTGACTGACCCCACCACCCTGCCCACCCCGCCAGGTTGGGGAGGAGAGGCTGGTGAGATCCAGGGGTCCTCATCTTTGCCTTCCTTCAGATCCCCATGGCATTGAGAGCAAACGACGGAGGAAAAAACCAGTCTTCCTGGATCAATTCCTGCCCAGCCATGGCTCAGGTGGGTGTTGGTTCAGTGCAAGCTCCTGCCCTCGAGGTGGGCTGAGGGGGTAGGGGTTGCAGCCCCGCTTTTCTAGCCTCTTCAGGCCCCCCAAGAGCTCCTCCGTGGCTAGTGCCTCACTACTTAACCAGCAACGTAAAGTGGAAAGAACAGTGGTTCTGGACATAGTCAGAGGCTCTGATCTCCACTTGGCCATTAACATGCTGTGTGATCTTTATCAAATTGCTCTACCTCTTAGAGCTTCAGGGCGCCTCTGAAAAGTATCACCACATACATACCTCATTGGCCTTTTAAATGTTACTGTATTTATTTTTACAGACACTCTGAGCATAACTGCTTTGTGTGTGTTCACTTAATCTGTGCAGTCCCTCTGGGGGGTGGGGGTGGGGTGTTGTCATCTCCTTCCATGCCCCAGTCCCATTTTACTGGTGAAAAACTTGAGGCCCAGAGAGGTGACATCTCTTGCCCAAGGTCACACAGCCAGTCCGTGGTAGAGCGGGGAGTTACACCTGGGCAAAAGTTAATTTACTTGTTAATGTATTTAAAATTGTAATTATTTAATTAGGCTGCAATAGGTCTTAGTTGCCGCATGTGGAATCTTCGATCTTCTCTGTGGCATGTGGGGTCTTTAGTTGTGGCATGCGAACTCTCAGTTGTGGCATGTGGGATCTATTTCCCTGACCAGGGATCAAACCCAGGGCCTCTGCATTGGGAGCATGGAGTCTTAGCCACTGGACCACCACCCGTGGGCACAGGTTTAGACTAATGATGATACATGTGACACCAGTAGTAGGGAGTAGAGGATGGATAAATGGAGGTGGTGTCAGAGCTAGCCAGCCTTGAATTCACTCACCCTCTGACCTCTTCTACCATGGCCTTCATCTCAACTCACACGCCAGCCTCTAGATCCCATGAACTGTAACCCTATCTGGCTGCTATCCAAAGCCTCCCCATTTGCTGACCGCTAGCTCTAAGAACGCTGTCCCCAGCACCCCAGCTACCCCAGGAGTCCAGCTCCCAGCCAGAGTCCGCTGGAGTTGTCAATTTCAGCCAGTCTCACCCGAAGGTTTCAAGTGTCATCTGTTGTCTACCAACACCCTCTAACCAATGCCCAAGACCTCTGCCCCTAGAAATCCCCAGTCCTAGTCCATTTCATCAACCTTCAACACTGAATCCCTGAAGTCTCTCATCATTAGCCACTTAGTAATTCTTTCACCTGCTCCATCACCCCAATTTTCCAGTATCTAAAGTTCCCCTCTCTCATTCCTTTGGCAAAGCTGCCCTGGCACTAGAGTGGAATGGTTAGGAGCCTGGCCTCTGCAATCAGACTGGGTTTGAAGTCAAGGCCACAATTAAGCCACTGTGTGATCTTTTTTTAAAAAAAATATTTATTTAGGGCTGCATCAGGTCTTAGTTGCAGCATGTGGGATCTTTCTGTGTGTCATGTGGGCTGTTTGTTGAAGTACAAGGTCTTCTCTCTAGCTGTGGTGTGGGGGCGTCTGGAAACGTATTTGTGGTACATGGGCTTAGTTGCCCCGAGGCATGTGAGATCTTAGTTCCTGAACCAGGGATCAAACCTGTGTCCCCTGAATTGGAAAGCGGATCCTTAACCACTGCACTGGAAGTCCCTGTGCAACCTCTTTGGGCCTGTTTACTTAACTTGCAGATGGAGATCTTCCTTCTTGGGGTTCCTTCCAGAATTTAGTGAAGCCACAATGCAGTTATTTAGTATAGGATTTGGTGCCCAGGAGATGTTAGAAACTTGCCGGAAACCAGGAATGCCCACCGCATTTGTTATGATCATGTTTAACTGCATTCACAGCAAAACCCCAAATAACAGGAACCTCAATAGGATAGGACATTATTTCTCCTCTCACACAAACACTGTCCAGGGGTGGGTGGTCCACAGATGCTTTGGTGGGTGCATGATCATCGGAGACCCAAGCTCCTGTTGTTTTCAGTTCATAGTTTCCACCTCATGGTGCAGAATGGCTGTTGCAGCTCCATCCATCATGCCCACATTTCAGCCAGCAGCACTTGGTCACATGTCCACATCAAGCTACCATGGAAACTGGGAAATAGAGTTCCAGCAGCATTGTGACTCCTTCTAAAATAAGTGTGGTCAGTCTTTGCTGGTGAGGTTTGTCTTGTCTCCAAAAGACTTCCACAATGACACTTACCATTTTACCTTACAATTTTGGGACTTGATATTTCTCCTTGGGTCTCCTATGGTGTGATTTCACCTTTTGTGTTGTCTTTATACACTGGGGAGCTTTGGAGCATCCTTTTCTTCCTCATTCTTGAGGAAAACTCACTAGCATTATAGGAGCACGGTTTCAACCCTGGTTCCACAACTTACCTGTGGACTGCAAGTTATTTTGCCTGTTTGCTTATTAAATAAGAATGATTCTTAGTTTTTTGAGGAACTTCCTCAAACAGTTTGTTTTCCACACCAATTTACCCTCCCACCAACAATGTATGAGGATTCTCTTTTCTCTGCATCCTCATCAGCATTTGTTATGTCTTTTTGATGACAGCCATTCTGACAGGTGTGAGGTGACACTTCATTGTGGTTTTTATTTGCATTTCTCTGATGATTAACCATGTTGAGCATCTGTTCACGTGACTGTTGGCCAACTGCATGTCTTCTTTAGAAGAATGTCTATTCCGTTCTGCTCATTTTTTTAGTTGGAGTATTTGTTTGTTTAACATTGTATGAGCTGTTTTTATTTTGGACATTAACCCTGCATTGGTCATATCATTTGCAAATACCATATGACCCAGCAATTCCACTCCTGAGTGTATATCCAAAACAAACAAATAAAACGAAGACACTAATTTGAAAAGAGACATGTACCCCAATGTTCATAGCACCATTGTTTACAATAGCCAAGAAATGGAAGTAACCTATGTGTCCTTCAGTAAATGAATGGATAAAGATGTGGTGTATATATACACAATGGATCACTGCTGCTGCTTAGTTGCTTCAGTCGTGTCTGTCTGTATACGGCCCTACGGACTGCAGCCTGCCAGGCTCCTCTGTCCATGGGATTCTCTAGGCAACATTACTGGAGTAGGTTGCCATGCCCTCCTCACAAAATATTACTACTCAGTCATAAAAAAAACCCTGTAATTTGCAACAACATGAATGGACTTGGAGAGTATTATGCTTAGTGACAGAGAAAGACAAATACTGTGTGACATAACTTATATGTGGAGTCATTAAAAAAAAGTGAATATAACAAAAAAGAAATACTGACAGATATAGAGAACAAACTAGCGGTTATCCGTGGGAAAGGGGGAGGGGAAATATAGGAATGGGGATTAAAAGGTACAAATTACGATGTATAAGTAAATCAGCAACAAGGACAGGGAATACAGCACAGGGAATATAGCTAATATTTTATAACAACTATAAGCAGAGTATGGGCTTCCCTGGTGGCCTGGATGGTAAAGAATCTACCTGGATGGTAAAGAATCTCTTTACCTGGATGGTAAAGAGACCTGGGTTCAATCCCTGGGTTGGGAAGATCCCCTGGAGAAGGGAATGGCAACTCACTCTAGTATTCTTGCCTGGAGAATCCCATGGACAGAGGAACCTGGTGGGCTACAAGTCCATGGGGTCGCCAAGAGTCAGACACGACTGAACGATTAAGCACACACACATAAGTGGAGTATAACCTTAAAAAATTGTGAATCACTATGTTGTATACCTGAAACATATAATACTGTTCATCAACTATACCTCAAAAAAAAAAATTATTGTAAATAAAAAAGAGAGAATGCTGACAGTCCCTACTCAGAGTTCTCCCTGGCGTTATAGGAGGCCACATGATAAAGTATTTAGCCACAGACCCGGCATTTGACCTGGCGGGAGGTCGACCCTAAAAGCCCACTATGCTTCTTTCTTTCTTCTCATCCCTGCAGGACCGTACCTCCCGCCGTCAGTGCTGCTACCCGACACAGACTTCTTCCAGGGCACCGTATCCCTCCCCAGCCTGGAACCCCCCGGCGGGCCGGACCTCCTGGACGACAGCTTTCCCTACGACCCCGCTGGCCCCACGCTCTTGACCATGCTGGACATGTTGCCCCCAGCGCCACCACACACCAGCGCTGTCGCAGGCAACGGCGGTGCAGGGGCTGCGGTCGGGGAGCACCCCGGCCCCGAGCCGCTGACGCTGGACTCGTACCAGGCCCCGGGCCCCGGGGACGGAGGCACTGCCAGCCTCGTGGGCAGCAACATGTTCCCCAACCAGTACCGTGAGGCCGGCTTTGGGGGTGGCCTCCTGTCCCCCGGCCCTGAGGCCACGTAGCCCCGCGGCGCTGGAGGAGAGGCGCTGGGTCGGGAGGGAGGTGGCCTTCCAATCAGGATACCCAGCACCCCCATCCCCTGGGGCGGCCCTTGGTCAGTCTTCCGACGTCCTCGTACTTCTGAATCGGACATCTTCAGCGCTGGGGAGAAACTCCGTAACACCGGTTTCTCCTGAGCTCATTTACAAATGAGAAAACTGAGTCTGGAGAGGAAAGGGGGCTTGGCTCTCAAGCACTAGCTTGTTAAAGCTGCTGTCTCAGCCCCTACAAGCAGGGGCACCTTCTCCAGGGGGATTCTGTTGTGTATATATGGGAGGAGGGTGCAGATCCCCCATCCTCCTTCCCCAGGCTTGAAGGTGGGGCGGGGTAGGTTGTTTGTTCAGAGTCTTCCTAATAAAGATGAGCTTTTGATCCCTGGGGGTCTCGTCTCTTCGCTAGAGAAACAACCCTTAAGTACAAAGTCTCCAGGCTCCGCCTACGCCCCTCCGATTTCCTCAAGCCCCGCCCTTCCGCTCTCTCTCTCTAGTCCAACCTAGTTTCCGCCTCTCGAGTCAGCGGAAGTGCCTCTACCGCTCCCCGCCCCGTCCCTCAGCCTCCCACTTCCGCTTCCGGCGCGGGTCGCGCGCGAGCGCAGCGGTGGGAGGCGGCGACGAGCCGGTGAGTGCGGGCAGCGGGTGACCTGCAGGCCTCAGGCGGACGTCAGCCCAGCTTCGCCCTTGCCTCGGCTTCTCCACGGTCTACTGTGAGACTCCGCTCGGCCCGGGCCCCGAGGGCCGCCCGCCCCGCACCCCTTCGGCCTGCCGTGCCCCAGGCCGCGCCCTGCCTCCGCCGTCGGTCAGAACTCGCCGCGTCGGACCCTGCCGCTTGCCACAGGTCCCGCCCCCTTGTCAGAAAAACTTCGCCGGATCCCTGAGGCCCAGACCGGGTGCTCGAGCCCGGTCCTCCAGGCTTGCCCCCAAACGCAGCCCACCCCCTCCTGAGCTCGCTCCGCCTCCCTCAGCCTCTGTACCCTCCCCCCGCCCCCAATTTAGATTCCTGCTTTAGACCTCGGCAGCGCTTCTTTTCCTCCGGCGCTGCCTCCTGCCCTCTCCTCCCGCAAGTGTCGGGAGGACATCCATCACCATCCACGCCCTTCACCTGCCCTCGACCCCCACCTCCACACCACTACCCTTTTTCCATAAAAACTTTCTCTTCGTCCACCTGCCTTCATCCCCAGACCTCTGATACCCAGACCCACCCCCCACCCATGGCCCACCTGGTGGGCGCCGTTTCAGCCCTTCCTCCCCCTTGACCTCCCAACCCCAGCTGCTCATGTTCTTCCTCCAGACCTTACTTCAAACACTGCTTCCATCCTTCAACCTTTCATCCTTGATTCCTCCTCCTTCAGCACAGGGTACCACTTTCTCTGGGCTGCTCACTCCAGAATCAACGGGAGTGGGAGTGGGGGATTCAGAATGCCTGGGGTCCACCCGAGTGTACCCTGCTGCTCAGCTCTGCAGCCTCACTTACCCTCCCTGAAGCTGATGCTCAGGATTAACTCTATCAATTTGTTAGGTGTCGGTGATTCTGCCCGTATTTTTTTTTTTTTTTTTAAGCCCATCTGACACCCCTTCCCTCATCCCTCAGGTTGAGGCCCCAGCCTTGGCCTCACCACAATGTGGCACGAGGCTCGGAAACATGAGCGGAAACTTCGAGGCATGATGGTCGACTACAAAAAGAGGGCAGAGCGGCGCAGGGAGTACTATGAAAAGATCGTAAGTGACCTTTAATCTGGGCTGGGAGCTCTGTGAGAGGGCGGAGCCCTGGTTGTCCTGGTCCCACCAGGCTTGGAAATAGGCTAAGAGGGGATACCCATTTTCTCAAGAGAATGTCCACTTTTTTGAGCATAATCGTGTGCTATGCTGTGCTGTGCTGAGCTGAGTCTCTCAGTCCCATCTGACTCTTTTCCACCCTTGTGGACTGTAGCCCACCAGGCCCGTCTGTCCATGGGGACTCTCCAGGCAAGAATACTGGAGTGGGTAGCCTCCTCTCCTCCAGAGCGTAATCCCTGGGGGCGGGGGCAGGAACCGAGGTATTTTGTTTACTGTCACAGGCTGTGCTGTCTGGTGTGGACTCAAGAGTACAGAACTGGTGTTGGCAGGAAGGAGGGAAGGCTTTGTAGCACTCCACACATAAGATTGGCCACCTCCGGAATGCTGTCTGTCTTGCTTATTATTCCTCTGTGTTCACAGTGCCCAGAGGAGCTCAGCCCTTCTTAAAGTTTGACTTGGCACCGGGAAGGAGTACCGTCAGTATTCACCTAGTGAATTCTGGCCATTTCTCCCCTGTTAGATGCTTCAGTTGCTTTTGGAGAGAAGAGCACACTCCATCTTGTGACCTAAAAGGCCCTTGTGGTCTGGCCTTTGGGCTTCATCCTGAGGTAGCCCCGTTGGCCTTTTTTTGCATCTCTGCCGCCGCTGGGTATTGAGCCTGTAATGCCTCCTCTCAGTTCTTTAACTGTCACTTGTTCTTGAGACCCCAGCTTGAAATGGCTTTGGCACACTAGGTTCTGATTTTCTGTGAGATGGTATTTATATAGACGTTTTCATTTGTTACCGCATCACTGCCGCAGGCTCCTCCCTGGTGTTCTGGCTTCCAGTCCTGCCGCCTCTAATCCTCTCTCCTCAGAGAGGCCAGAGAGGTCTTTTTTTTTTTTTTTTTTTTAAATAAGGAATGGAATTATTGTTATTTTTAAAAAAATACTTATTTGGGTGCACTGGGTCTTAGTTGTGGCATGAGAGATCTAGTTCTCTGACCAGAGATTGAACCTGGGCTCCCTGCATTGGGAGTGTGCAGTTTTAATTGCTGGACCACTAAGGAAGTCCCCAGAGAGGTCTTTCTAAAGCACAGAGCTGACTCTGTCCCTCTCTTACTCAACTTCTCTGTGACTCCTTAGTGCCAGGCTCCTCATGACAGCCTTTAAGAGCATCCATGGCCTGGCTTTTACCACCTCCTCCAGACTCATGTTACTTTGCTTTCTGCTTTATTCCTTTGCTCATGTCATCTGGCCTCCCTACTATCTGGGGCTACTTTTTCTAGCAAAAAAAGATGTATAAAGAGCTACCAGTTTACCTCCCAAAATTGTATAGTTCTCTTTAGCCATAGGGGCTTTGCGTGAGCTTTTCCTCTACTGGATTAGCTCCTGCTCATCTCTCAGATCTCAGTCCTCAGGAAAGTCTTCCCTCATCCTTTGTACTCAATCAGTGTCCCCTATAAATGCTGTCATAGCTTCTTGTCTTTTCCCTTTGTGGAATTTAACACACATTTTCAGCTCTGTGAGACTGGGGACTAGGTTTATTTGGGTCATGGTACTGCTGTTGAGCCCAACGTGGTTTAAAAGACTTAGATGAATAAAACAATAATAATAGCAGTTGCCATTTTAATTGATCCTTCTCAGGCTCCAGGCTCTGTGAGGAGAACATTAGATGTATGATTGCTTTGAGTCCCCTCAATCACCCATGAAACAGAGGCTGTTATTATCCTAGGAGAGGCATCTCTGAGAGCCCGTCTCCAGTGGTGGAATAACTATGACGGGACCACAAGGGCAGGGCCTGGGCCTGTGTTGGTTATAGTTAAGGCCCTAGCGGGGGGGGTGGGGAACGCTGTCAGTGCTCAGGGCTGAATAACTGCCGCTTGTTAAGGGTTCAGGCGTGCCAGACCCCGCATCTGCTACTTCGGTGTGTTGTTTCTGGTCCTTTCAGCAGGCCTGGGAGATGGGTGTTGACCCCTGTGTTAAAGCTTTGCTGGTAACAGTAGTTAATGCTATTGAGCGTTTGTGTGTTAAGTACTGTGCTGAGCGCTTGACACGCGTCTCTGTTTCATCGTACCTTCACTGAAGACAGATATTTATTTCCTTTTTACATAAAAGCCCAGAGGTGGCCAGTCCTGCTCAGGGAACTGTTATTCAGTGAGTGGCTTCTCTTGCCAGTGTTTTCTTAAGGTCTAAGAGGGCTGCTCAAGCTCTAGCCATCATGTCTTTATATTCCATTCAGCAGGGAGGGAGAAGAGGCCAATGGGCTTATGTCAGTTGTTAAGAAAGTTTCTAAATGTTTGCAAGTAATACATCCACTCGTATCCCCGTGGCCGGAAAGTAGCCCCTGGTCACATACAGCTGCCAGGAAGGCTGAGAGGCATGCACTGCATGCTGGGGGCCTTGTGCCAGTTATGTTAGGAGTCTCCTTACTGTGGAGGAAGGGGCAGTGGATGTTGGTTGCCAACTAATGGGCTGTCACAAATGGTGGGGATAGGGCACCTCCCTCCCAAGGTATCTGAGTGTTGGGTGAGATTGGGCACAGAGACTCCTGAGGGCCGACCTGCCCAGGCTAGCTTGCTCAGTAAATGCCAGCTCTTCTTGGTGCTGAGGTTATTATTACCAAGTAGAGCTGGAATCGCATCCAGGTGGATGGATGGAGTGGAGGAAAGAAGGCCGGAGTGGGGTCAGTCAGAAGGCCTGGGACTCCAGGCTCTCGTCCGTGTGAGCCAGAGAGCTTGCTGAGCCGTGTTTTCCCCCTTGGGACAGTGGTGACGACCAGCCCTTCTCACTGGGTGACAGGGAAGAGCTTCAAGAATAGAACAGTGTCTGTGGGGTATGTTGTGGTGCAGGCCTGTACAAGCAGCTATTGTCCCCGAACATGAACATGATCAGCATTTAGATCAGAGCCACCAAGCTGTGGACGGTGGCGGCTTTGAGGAGAGGATGGGGCTGTCATGTGGGTCTCTCATCTTATTCTCTGCCCGAGAGAGGCAGCTGAGGCCAGTGTTGAGGAAGCAGAGGTCGGCTGTGGCAGACTGGGCCGGTGTGTCCAGACAGCTGATTTCTCTTCCGATCTGTCCTTGGTTCCTGCTCTCGCTCCCTTCCTGTCCCTGGTTCCGTAATTGTTCTGTCCCTGTCGACTTTCTTCTAATCAGTAATTTGGGTAAAGAAACAGAATTCCATATTGATGTGAAAGTGGAAAATAAAACAGATCTCAGCTCTGGCATCTCCTTCTCCAGGAGGCCCCAGGCTGATCCCAGCGGGCTGAGCGATACAACTCCTGGCTCCCCCATCCCAGCACTGCTCACTCTAGGTCTTCACTGTGGGGCCCAGGTCTGTCCTCCACGATGAACTGTGAGCTGTGGGGACAGGGCTGACTGTCTCAATCACAGCTGTGGTCCTAGCACAAGACCTTGCTCAGAGTGGGTGCCTGCTTCACAGTTGAATGAGTGAGAGAAAGACCACGAACTTGTCTGAGCCTCTTCAATCCTGGAGATGTAATGGTCCAGTGGTTAAAAATAGATTTTGGCTCTTGAAGACGGATTTGTACATGTTTGTTTGGAATTTGTTTCACCATAGCCAAGGTGTGGAAACAACTTAAATGTCCAGCATCTGATGAATGGGCAAAGAGAAGTGGTCTGTGCATGCAGTGGGATATTACTGAGTCACAGAAAGAAAGGGGATTCTGTCATAGGCCACAGCAAAGAGGCACCTGGAGGACTCTGTCCAGTGAAATAAGCCAGTCACAAACAGACAAACCCTGCGAGATTCTGTGTGTATGAGGTATTTGAATCAGTCAGGCCCTTCAAAACAGAAAATGCTGGTTGTCAGGATTTGGGGGAGGGGAAGGGGAGTAGTTGTTCAGCAGGTGTGGAGTTTCGGTTTTGTAAACGAAGGTCTAGAGATCCGGTGCACAGCGAGGTGCAGATAGTTAATGCTACTGTACTGTGCATTTAAAAGTGGTTAGGTTAGTAGATTTTACATTGTATGCCTGTTGCTGCTGCTGCTGCTAAGTCGCTTCAGTCGTGTCCGACTCTGTGTGACCCCATAGATGGCAGCCCAACCAGGCTTCCATGTCCCTGGGATTCTCAAGGCTAGAACACTGGAGTGGGTTACCATTTCCTTCTCCAGTGCATGAAAGCGAAGAGTGAAAGTGAAGTCGCTCAGTCATGTCTGACTCTTAGCGACCCCATAGACTGCAGCCCACCAGGCTCCTCCATCCATGGGATTTTCCAGGCAAGAGTACTGGAGTGGGGTGCCATTGCCTTACCATGACCCAAATAATTATTTTAGAAAAAATGTGGATTTTGGAGTCAAGCCTATTTGAGCTCAGATCCTGGTTCTGTTTGTGACTGGTTCTGTTTGTGACTGGTGTGATCTGGAGCAAGTGAGTCTCCCCACTCTGAGCTCCAGTTTCCTCATCTGGGATGTGGGGTAGGAGTAGCACCTTCCTCCCACGGTTGAGAAGTTCGAGGTGTATGTAACGCACCTGGCTTTTAGTGTGTGTGGTTCAGGGACTTTTCCTGAAGCTCCCAACAGAGCCAGGCCATGGACCCAAAGTCTTAACTCCCTGCCCAGTGCTCTTTTGTTTCCCTGGTGCTGGTACAGGGAGTTCTTGGTACAGGCCAAAGTCCATCCTGCAAACAGTCCCACGTGTGTCTTGGGTGTGGGAGCCGAGCATTTGGCCTGGAGCAGTCTCCGAACCCTGGGTCTTAGATCTGCCCCCGGGCGGTCACGAGGCCTGAGATGAGGGCCTGAGGGAGGCAGGTGAGGTGCAGGAAGAGGCGCTGGGTCGCAGCAACGCCACCCTGTGGACGTGGGTGGAGCTCACCTTCAGCTCGCCAGGCGCGTACGGGACAGGGAGCAGCCCGGTGGTAGCTGTGGTCATTGGTGAGTGTCCTTCTCAACTCCTGCTGACCGGGCTGGGGTGGGAGCTGGAGGCCGAATGAGGAAGTGCAGGCTCTCGAGAGCTTGAGGCTGATGGTTTTCTCAGTCTTGGGCTCAGGCTCCTCCTCTGTGAGTGAGGCCGTGTTCTGTTTGCTTCAGTCAGTGTTCCCAGGCCCTGCCCTGGGCGCTCGGAATACAAGGCTGGTCTTGCCTGGCTGGAAGTTCCATTCTAGTTGGGGGGTGGTGACAAGTGATAGGTGATGGGCGGTGCTCTGAAGAGAGTAGGGTAGGGTAAGGAGCTAGGGTCAAGTCAGGGGCTGGGGCAGCTGTTTAGATAGACTTGACGAGGAAGGCAGCTGGAAGGGGATCGGAAATAAGTGAGGAGACAGACATGCAAGAGCAGGGCTTTTCTGTGGCGTGACGTGCAAGAGCAAGGCTGTCCTGTGGCGTGGAGGCCAGCGCTGTGGGGCGGGGCAGGGCGGGGCTGGGGGAGCCCGTGGAGAGCAGTCAGAGAGGGCCAGGCGGGAGTGGGCCAGGCTCTGCGCAGGGGGCCAGGGCCTAATATGTTTTAACACCGCCTCAGGCTGCTCTACGGAAAAGGAGCTGCAGAGGGCAAGGGTGGTAGCGAGGAGCCGAGCCGGAGAGAGGAGGCTGCTGAGTAGTCAGGGACGGTGGCGGGGCAGGGGGCTCGGTATGGGGGGTGGTTGGAGTCTGGGGAGGGGAGCTTGGTCAGGGTTAGTGGGAAGCGCTAGCGCCCTGGCTCGTGGCTCTGATGCAGCAGGGGGCTGGAGCTCAGCCAGGGCCTGGCACTTGTGGCGGGTGCTGCTGCCGCCGCCAGATTTTAGGCTTTCCTGCTGCAGTTATGGTCACTTGGTGTTGTAACCCCCACAGGAGAGCTCAGGCCAGAGGTGAGAAGCGAATGGAAGGTAGCAGCAGGTGGTGAGGTGGTGGGAGGGACTCTGGAGAAAACAGTGACTCAGGGGCCAGTCTCCTCCATCTTGGTGCCTTTTTAAAAATATATAGCTTTATTGAGATATAATTCACATACTCAGGCCTTCCTTGGTGGTCCAGTGGTTAAGACTCCACGCTCCCACTGGTTCTATCCTTGCTCAGGGAACTAAGATCCTTTGTGCCTCGAGGCATGGCCAGGAGAAGAAGAAAAGGGGAAGAACATTTTTAAATCCACATACTGTACAGTTCAGTGGTTTTCAGTATCTTCCCAACCCAGGTATTGAACCCAGGTCTCCCACATTGCAGGCGGATTCTTTACCAGCTGAGCTACCAGGGAAGCCCTCAGTATATTCACAGGATTGTGCAACCATCTCCACAGTCTAATTTTAGAAACTCTTTGTGACCTCCAAAAGAAGCCCCATGCCCCTTAACAGTTAGTTCTCCCCTCCCCACACCCTGGGTAACCGCCATCTTTCTGTCTCTGTGGATTCACCTGTTCTGGACATTTCACATGAATGGAACCGTAGGCTACGTGGCCCTTTGTGACCAACCTCTTTCACTTAGTGTAATGTTTGCAGGGCTCATCAGGTTTTAGCATGGATTAGTACTCCATTGCTTTTTACTGCTGAATAATATTATATTAAAAGACACTTCTTGGAAGGAAAGTTACGACCAACCTAGATAGCATACTCAAAAGCAGAGACATTACTTTGCCAACAAAGGTTCGCCTAGTCAAGGCTATGGTCTTTCCTGTGGTCATGTATGGATGTGAGAGCTGGACTGTGAAGAAGGCTGAGTGCCGAAGAATTGATGCTTTTGAACTGTGGTGCTGGAGAAGACTCTTGAGAGTCCCTTCGACTGCAAGGAGATCCAACCGTTCATTCTGAAGGAGATCAGCCCTGGAATTTCTTTGGAAGGAATGATGCTAAAGCTGAAACTCCAGTATTTTGGCCACGTCATGCGAAGAGTTGACTCATTGGAGAAGACTCTGATGCTGGGAGGGATTGGGGGCAGGAGGAGAAGGGGACAACAGAGGATGAGATGGCTGGATGGCATCACTGACTCGATGGATGTGAGTCTGAGTGACCTCTGAGAGCTGGTGATGGACAGGGAGGCCTGGCGTGCTGCAGTTCATGGGGTCGCAAAGAGTCGGACACGACTGAGCGACTAATCTGATCTGATCTGAATATTATATTGTCTGGCTGTGCTGTGTTTTGTTTCTCTGTCGTGCATCGATGGACATTTGACTTGTCTCCACTTTTTGGCTGTTGTGCCCAGTGCCACTGTTGGCGTACAAGTATTTCAGTGTGTGTTCTTAGCTGTTTCGGGTATGGAGTGGAGTTGCTGGGTCACGTGGCAGTTCTTTGTCTGACTTTCTGAAGAGCCTGATTTCTCCGTATTCCTTTCAGTTTCTTGCTGTTGCCTGTCCTTTCAGTTTTAGGCATCCTAAGGTGACGTCTTGTGGTTCTGATTGCTGTTTCTCTGACGAATAGTGATGTTGATTGTCTTTTCATGAGTTTATGCAGTCGTGGTGTCTTCGAGGTTGCTCCTGGCCAACGTGCTTGCACCTGGCTCTGAATGAGTGGCCCTGGGGTGGGTGTGGGATGAAGAATTGGGCACTGATATTTTAGGGAGGTCAGTCTCAGTACTGGCTCTGTAGAAGACTGAAGCCAGAGCTCAGAGCCTCCTGGGGCTACCTTGAGAGGAAACCTGTCCCCAGAGGTTAGGTGGCCCTGTTAGTGCCGCCCGCGCACCCCGGCAGGTTCTTCTACCTCAGAAGTACAGCCTGCTTGGTGTAGAGGTGAAGCTACTGCTAAGTTTGGTTGTGTGGGCAGTGGCAGGGCTCGGAGCTCAGTTGGGTTGGGCCTCCATCTTGTCCATCCCTGCAGAAGAAGGACCCGGCCCAGTTCCTGCAGGTGCATGGTCGAGCTTGCAAGGTGCACCTGGATTCTGCAGTCGCCCTGGCCGCGGAGAGCCCCGTAAACATGTAAGACTGGGCTTGAGGGTGGCATCTGTGGCTGAGGGTTAGGGGTCCAAAGGGACCTGGTGTACGGACAGACCTGTGGCGCCTCAGACAGGAAAGGCTTGGCCTGAGTGGGAGGTGAAGGTCACTAGCTAAGGCGAGACGTCAGGGTTTGGGATAAGACCCCGTGGTGTAGTGGTTGGAGCACCTAGAGGGGACGAGCAGGGCCACGGCCATAGGCCCAGGTGAAGCAGAGAGTTGGTTGCCAGAGGGCGTGTTTTGGGGTGTTAGCAAGTGGCCCATGGGACCTTGTTCAAGGTCCCACTCTTGCTTGGTTCTGCAAACTAGGGCCCCGATTTCCTCAGGGCCCTTTCAGGGTCAGGAGCCTGAATGTAGATTCAGGGTGCGTTGTGGCATAAGGAACAGGAGGTGGGGGCTGAGAGTGGGACTGGCATGGGCATCAGAGGGGCTGAGGGCCAGGCTCCCAAGCACAAGGTGGCAGGGGGCAGGTACTGTGTGTCCAGGGCACTGGGACCCTAGGCGCCTTGCTCCCCTGCTCCCACTTCAGGATGCCCTGGCAGGGGGACACCAACAACATGATTGACCGCTTTGACGTCCGCGCCCACTTGGACCACATCCCCGACTACACGCCCCCGCTGCTCACCACCATGTAAGCTGCCTCCCCCGGGGTTGCCGGCCCGTCCCTCCTGGAAGGGGAAGGAGGTGTGCAGGTGGGGGATCCCCCCGCCCGCTGGAGGCCGCCCCCTCATCCCCCTTTCTGCCAGCTTGGGGTGGGAGCTCCCTGTGATCTCAAGACCTTGTCCTTCCTCACAGCTCCCCAGAACAGGAGTCGGACGAGCGGAAATGTAACTACGAGCGCTACCGAGGCCTGGTACAGAACGACTTTGCCGGCAGTAAGTGACCTGGGGTGTGGGGAGTGGGTAGCGGAGAGGGGTCCCTGGAGGCTGGAAGACTGCAACAAGACTGGGAAGAGAAGTTATCCCAGTACTCTCTGCTACAGGGCCTTGGGTGGTCCCAGCTCTGTCATGGACCTGCTCTGTTCGCCTCCCTTTTCTCTCTTGGGGCCTCTGTCTCTGGAATTGGCACAGCAGATGTCTGCTCACCTGGATGGTCCTACCAGGTGGCCACTTCCACAGCCCATGCTAATTCTGTGATCTTTTTCCTAAAAAACTGGGAGAAATAGGAAGAACATATTTTTTTTGCTCCGTGTATTTTCTCCACCTGCATGGGTCAGAATATTAGCTCATAAGAGGAAATTTATGCCTGTTTTAAATGACTGTTTAGGCAGTTTGATAGCTTGCCAAGTGTTCATACACATTCAAGGTTCTTTTCCCAAACTGTCACCTCACAAAAGAGAAAACAAGTATAGAGGCTGTCCTCTGCTCTGGACTTGTGGAGGTTCCAACCCTGACAGTTTTTTGTCTCTGTTACTGCAGTACATCTGTGTGATCACCCAGCAGGGTAGGAGTGATGCCCCATTTTACAGTTAAGGACATTGAGGCTCAGGGTTGGGAGGGATACTCCAAGGAGTTGGGGTTTTCACCCTGCCCTTAAGCACTGCTGCCTCCTACAGACAGCTCTGAACTGTAGCTCACCTTCCGAGAAGGACTCAGAGCCTCTCTCCCAGATCTCCCTGTAAGATTAAGGGCCACACACTCGTCCCTCAGCCTGGCTGGTCTCGTTTCCTGGAGAAGGGTATTCGTGGAGGTTTCTGTCCCTCAGGGTGATGTGAGGGTTCTTGTGAGGGATGCTTAGGGGCCCTGCACAGAGCGTGGCATAGTCCACCTTTGCTGTGGGTTCATTGTCCCCATATTTCTTTGTTTCTGAAATAGATGTTTAGCATCTTTAAAAGCAGAGATTTTCAAATTCTGACTATCAATGAAGCCTTCACATCAGGGGAGTGTAGTGTCACTTACGTGGTGGTGGTTTTTGCCTTCCCCCAAGGCCACATAGATGTTTGATGATGGAGCCAGGGTTTCCCTTAGTTCTGCCTGATTACATCTCTTCATCTATCCATTCATTCATACAATTCCTGAGCACCTGTAGTGTGTCAGGCATTCTTCTGGGAGGAGGGGTCTAGTGGGAAAGCCATGTAATCACGAAAGCGGGTGCTCATTACAAGCTGAGGCATTGTTTCGACCGATGGTATACTGTTCTCGGAGGTGCTTGACTGAGGCTGGATCAGTGGAGGGGTGGGGTGGGGTGGGGTGGGGCAGGAGTTCCCCAGTGAGGGGAGGTGGCTCCCGACTCTGTCCGGGCCATAAGGACAGCCCTGAGGGGACGGGAGGAGGGTGGCCTAGGGGACAGGGAAGGCCAGTCTGGCTGGAGCTCATGTGAGAGAGCTCATGGGACTGCCTAAGCCTAAAGCCCGCATAGAGCCCCAGGGCCCTCCCCTGGGGCTGCGTAGACTACCAGCAAAACGGGGGAGCCTGCAGCGATGGCCATGCTGTGTCACCTTGGGGCTCGCCCAGACCCCCCACCTCGCTTTACAATAGGAAAGCTGAGGCCCTCTGAGGGAAGGGGACGTATCCAGGGTCCCACTGGAACGGGGCATGTATCTTACCGCACACGGACTGGGGGGCTCTGGTACATCACTGAGCTCCTCAAGTTGGATGTTACAGCTGAGAGAGAGCCCAGATTAGCTTAATTTAAACTGGGGCCCAGAGGCCCAGGGTGGCAGCCCCGTGGGGTCCAGGTGACTGACGTCCAGCTCTCAGGTTTGTCATTCTGAAGGGTCCAGTCAAAGGTCTCTGTGACAGTGATAAGAGTAGCAGTGCCCAGGCGCTCCCTCTGCCAGTGGTCCTCCCATTTTACAGGGAAGGAAAGCAAGGCACAGAGTGGCTGAGTCCTTGCCCAGGCTTGCATGGCGAGTCAGCGGTGCAGCCAGGGCCCTCCTGCAGCTGCTGTGTCATCACTACGCACGCTGTGATTATCTGGGAGTCCACGAGCCTGCCGCCAGCCGTGCTGGGTTCATACCTGCCCAAGCCCCACTGCATTCTTGAGTCCCCCCTGAATTCCCAGTGTCCCCAGCCCCACTGATTCATGTGCCTCTTGCTCCACCCCAGTCTCCGAGGAGCAGTGCCTGTACCAGATCTACATTGACGAGCTGTACGGAGGCCTCCAGAGACCCAGTGAGGATGAGAAGAAGAAGTGAGTCGGGGTCTGGGGCAGCGGGGGCTGTGGGAGGCAGGAGGACTGTGTGCCCCACAGGGCTCCGTCCACCTGGTGTCCCCTAGAGCTGGGCCTGGCGGCTGGTGCCCAGTAGGTACTTGCTTCATCAGCATTGCAAGGAGCAGGCAGCACTGGTGGGGACGGGTTTGCTGACAAAGCTCTCCATGGCATTTTCCACCTTTGGGTTGGGAGGAGGTGCGGTTAGAGGGCAGGAACTGGACTGGGCCAGGGCCTGGGTTTGAGTCCTGCCCTCTGAGCCTCGGCACCCCCTGCTTGGATGCCCCAGGACTGCAGGAGATGGAGCTGGGGAAGTGCGTGTCCCCTGCCAGGCAGTAAGCGTGTGGCCCAGAGCAGCTGATGTCACTCTGCAGAGGGCTTCTCCGGGCTGTGTGCCCTGAGGAATGGCTCATCCCTCTGCCAGCCTGGCTGGCCCCTCCACTGCTTTGCAGTCCCCGAGCCGCCTCCTTACCCCCTGCTCCCAAGCCGTCCCCACCGCGGTCCTCATGGAGGTGACTGAGCGTCTCAGTGACCAACCCTTATTCATGGCCACCTGTTTTGGACAAGGCTGGCATAGGGATGGTGTCAGGGCGTGTCAGCTGAATTCAGCAGCACACATACCCTAGGCCCCTGCTCCATCCTGGACCGAGGTGGGCTGCGTTGTTACCCAAGAGAACTTGGGCCAGCTATTGCAGGACACGTAGTCGGGGTTGGCAGACCCAGTGTGAGCGAGGCTGGGAGCTGAGGACGGCCACCACCCCCAGACGAGGACTTCTGGAGGGTGGTGTGCTGGAGCTGTAGGAAGAGGGAAGGGCTGGTGGCAGGTGGGAGCAGAGCGTTCTAGGCCGAGGGACCATTCGAGGGCACCAGGCTGCCTTGGCTCTCAGAAGGGCGGCGTGTGGGCCCTGGAGGCTTGGCTGGGCTGCATCCGGCCTGGGGTTCGCCTCTCCTCCCAGCGCGGCCCTGACTCTTGGCTCCCCCGTGCCAGGCTGGCAGAGAAGAAGGCATCCATTGGCTACACCTACGAGGACAGCACAGTGGCCGAGGTGGAGAAGGTGACAGAGAAGCCGGAGGAGGAGGAGTCCCCGGCCGAGGAGGAGAGCAACTCGGATGAAGATGAGGTCATCCCCGACATCGGTGGGGTCCCCTCTCTGCCCTCCCCATCCACAGTCCCCGGGCAGCGTTTTCGTGTCTCGCCCCTCCCCCTGTGCGGGGCGCCCCATGCTTACGAGCCCGCCTCTCCTGCCCCCCACCTCCCGCTGTCCTTCCGTCTCACTTGTGTCCTGCTGGTCCAGCCTCCCTCGCTGTTGCTCTCTCCTTCCTCGTTTCTAGGATTCTGCTCCTCTGACACTGTCCCCACCTGGTTTTGGCTCTGTTCTCCTCTTCTGACTTCAGCTTCTTGGTCTCTCCCCGCCCTTCTCTTTCGCTCTCTTCTGGAAAACACGTGTTCCTCCAGTTACAGAGCTGGCCTCAGCCCCCACCCCACTGCCAGCTAAATGCCCACTGATCAGACCGGCCACCCATTTCTTCCCTCGCCTCATCCAGCTCCCTCTCAGCCCGTCCACTGTTTGTTCAGAAGTGTGTAAAGCCCACTTGCCACTCAGCCATCAAGCATCCCACTCCCGAATACCCGAGACCTGCACCCCTGCCTCCACCCACCTAGATCTTCAGCTGTCCTCTTTCACGCCCCCGTGTACATCACTCCCTCCCCATCACATCTCCCCCACCCCCACTGTTACCCGCTGTTTATGGTGCTTGCTCCTGGCCGAGCCCTGTGCCAGCCTGGGGATACCAGGACGTGCTGACTCGTGTCCACACCCCCACCCACCCACAGAGGCCTGAGGTCTGGTGGGCACCCCCGCCCCCATGTCCCGGGGCACTGCCCCTTCCCTTCCTCTTGCTCGACTTTGGCCCCTGACAGCCTTTCTCTTGGTGCAGACGTGGAGGTGGATGTAGACGAACTGAACCAGGAACAGGTGGCAGATCTCAACAAACAGGCCACGACCTATGGCATGGCTGATGGCGACTTCGTCAGGTGAGGCCTGTGGGCGGACACCGCTCCCCACCCTGTGGACCTGGTATCTCTGCTGTTACCCCTCTTCCTGAGCGCTGGTGTCCCTGACTCTGCACCAGGGACATTACACATACAGGTTCCCGAGCTCGTGGAGGATGGGTGGAGGTTGTATTGGGTGGTCCTTGGGGTCAGCTTCAGCGGTGTTGAGACAGAGGCCGCCCCGGGCTGTGTGACCTGAGGCCTTCTGAGCCCTGGGAGCTTCAGGGGTTTCTGGGCCTGTTGGACAGCGCCCTCTAGTGGAGTGGCTCCTCTCCCTGCATTCACTGGCAGTTGCTGGTTGGGCCTCTGCCCTGTGCCTCACCTGGGTGGGTAACAGAGACTGGTCCCAGCTAACAGGGTACTGAGTCCTGAGTACTCCCACGTCTGAACACAGCCTGAGCGTCTGAGCATCCTCACTCAGGAGCACCCAGCGTCCTCTCCACGGCCAGAGTCTCACCTCTCTGGTCCTTCTTTCCCCACACACTCCACCCCTGCCCGGCCTCCATGACCTCTTTCCCCCTCAGATGCCTGAGGCCCCACCTGATCCGGGGCCGCTCAGGTGCTGTGGGCTCTGCCTGCACCTGCACAGCTCACTCCCCAGGGGTCTCGTCACAGCAGTTGTCACTCCCAGCAGTTGTCACTCTCAGAGGGGCTTCCCCAGCCTCCCTGTTAAAAACTGCGGCCTCTACCAGGCCCCTGGACTTCTCTCCCTCTTCTGTGATTTCCTTTCCTATCAAGTTGTTCACCATTTAACAAGTGTTACGTGACTTTGGTCATTGTCTTCTCCCCAGAACGTTAGTCCATGAGAGTGGGGAGTTTTGTTTCCAGTAATCCTTGATGCCTGAGATAGCACCTGGCGTGCAGTCGGTGCTCAGTAATGGTACTGAATGGATGTGAGACCCACAAGGACGGCTTGGGGTCCTTCGCCTCCTGCAGTGACTCTGCCCGTAATATGACCTCGTTCCTCTTGGTGGCCCTCCTCCCCCTCCGCAGGATGCTCCGGAAAGACAAGGAGGAGGCAGAGGCCATCAAACACGCCAAGGCCCTTGAGGAGGAGAAGGCCATGTACTCGGTGAGGGCTGGGCCCGAGTGGCAGGGCAGGTGTGTGCTTCGTGGAAGGCACAGCCTCACCAGCCTCATCCCCACCCTGCTCCAGGGCCGTCGCTCCCGGCGCCAGAGGAGGGAGTTCCGGGAGAAGCGGCTGAGGGGCCGCAAGATCAGCCCCCCCAGGTAGGTGGGGTTCTGCCCTGTGCCCTCGCCCTACCAGCATCAGTCTTTCAGGACTCTGGGGGAGGAGCCAAGGCTCAGGAAAGTCTGGGGGGCAAGCTTGTGGCCTGCTGGCAGAGTTGTCCTAATAGAGTGAACAGGGAAGGTCTGGGATAGGTGTGGCCACGAGGCATGTGTGGACACCCGTCCTGCCTGCCAGCCCCCTCTCCCTGCTGGATTTGGAACCCATGTCACATTCACTGGCTGTGAGCAGAGTCAAGGGGGCACCATTGCTTCTGTTGTGGGCCACCTCCTCCCTATTAGAGTTTGGGTAGCTAACTTTCTCTTCTCGAGCTGCAGTTTTCTCTTTGGGAAAGGGGCACGGTCACCTTCCAGGACGGGGGCTATACCAGTGCCCACAGTGAGGTCTCGGGCAGGTTTGGATGAGGCAGCTGGTGTGCGGAGAGCCCAGTCTGGGGCCTGGGCAAACCCATGCTTCTGCCACATTTCCTCTGTTCAAGGGGAGTCACAGGGTTGCTGTGAGGCTTAAGGGACCTGCGGTGGGCTCAGGGTTGGATGCGTGGTCTGGAAAATGTTCAGTCACGAGCTGTGGTGATTCTTGCCATCGTCACCAAAGAAGTGCAGGGCTGCGGTTCAGGCTCTGGGCAGGTGTGAGGGGACAGGAGGGATGAAGGCAGGGCCCGTAACCTGGCTGGCAGCCTCCTCGTCACTGTCCGGTGCGTGGCCTGGGGCACCCAGGTCAGGGGTTGGCCTTAATTCCATGCATACTGACCCCAACCCCCCACTCCCGTCCCATCTGGTTCTCTCTACAGCTACGCCCGCCGAGACAGCCCCACCTATGACCCCTATAAGCGGTGAGTTCCCAGGGCCTAGCACCCTCCTGATGGAGGGCGGGGTGGGGCGGGGCCTGTGTGCTGTAGGCTGCCCTCCTGAGATCACAGACTGGGGAATGTGTTCTGCTTTTTTCTGATTTAAACATAACGGACTTTTGTGTTAAAAGTGACCAAACATGGCAGAAAGGAGGGACTTAGATGTCAGGTGTCTTTAATCTGAACTGCCAGAAATAACCAGTGAGAAATAACAGGTAGAGAATGGCCTGGTCTCACACAACATGTGTCTCCTGTTGTGGGAGTGGTTGGTCAGAGGCCTTGAGGGTGGACAGGTCTCAGTCTGACCTGTTCCCTTTGTTGGATGGGTTGAGAGGGACCCTTGGGGTTCCTGGGAGGACAGATGAGATAAGGCAGGTACACCTTTTGAGAAAAGGTCTGGCTCAGGTAGGTGCTCAACTGTGGGTGCTGTGAGGGAGATTACATACTTTCTTTAACAAAATTGAAATTATTTCACACTTAATGCTTTCAAACTTGCTTTACACCTGACTTGACATCTTTTGCCAAGAGAATGCACTGCTCATAGCAAACATCCTCTTCCAGCAACACAAGAGAAGACTCTACACATGGACATCACCAGATGGTCAATATCAGAATCAGATTGATTATATTCTTTGCAGCCAGAGATAGAGAAGCTCTATGCTATGCTATGCTATGCTAAGTCACTTCAGTTGTGTCCGACTCTCTGCGACCCCATAGACTGCAGCCCACCAGGCTCCCCCGTCCCTCGGATTCTCCAGGCAAGAACACGAGTGGGTTGCCATTTCCTTCTCCAGTGCATGAAAGTGCAAAGTGAAAGTGAAGTCGCTCAGTCGTGTCCGACTCTTAGCGACCCCATGGACTGCAGCCTACCAGGCTCCTCCATCTATGGGATTTTCCAGGCAAGAGTACTGGAATGGGGTGCCATTGCCTTCTCCGGGAGAAGCTCTATACAGTTAGCAAAAACAAGACCGGGAGCTGACTGGCTCGGATCACGAACTCTTTATTGCCAAATTCAGACTTAAATTGAAGAAAGTAGGGAAAACCACTAGACCATTCAGGTATGACCTAATGATTATATAGTGAAAGTGAGAAATAGATTCAAGGGATTAGATCTGATAGATAGAGTGCCTGAAGAACTACGAACGAAGATTCGTGACATTGTACAGGAGGCAGGGATCAAGATCATCCCCCCCCCCCAAAAAAAAAAAAAGAAACGCAAAAAGGCAAAATGGCTGTCTGAGGAGGCCTTACAAATAGCTGTGAAGAGAAGAGAAGCTAAAGGCAAAGGAGAAAAGGAAAGACATATCCATTTGAATGCAGAGTTCCAAAGAATAGCAAGGAGAGATAAGAAAGCCTTCCTCAGCGATCAATGCAAAGAAATAGAGGAAAACAACAGAATGGGAAAGACTAGAGATCTCTTCAAGAAAATTAGAGATACCAAGGGATCATGTCATGCAAAGATGGGCTCGATAAAGGACAGAAATGGACATAACAAGCAGAAGATATTCAGAAGAGGTGGCAGGAATACACAAACGAACTGTACAAAAAAGATCTTCACGACCCAGATAATCACGATGGTGTGATCACTCACCTAGAGCTAGACATCCTGGAGTGCAAAATCAAGTGGGCCTTAGGAAGCATGACTGTTAACAAAGCTAGTGGAGGTGATGGAATTCCAGTTGAGCTATTTCAAATCCTGAAAGATGATGCTGTGAAAGTGCTGCACTCAATATACCAGCAAATTTGGAAAACTCAGCAGTGGCCACAGGACTGGAAAAGGTCAGTTTTCATTCCAGTCCCGAAGAAAGGCAATGCCAAAGAATGCTCAAACTACCGCACAGTTGCATTCATCTCACACGCTAGTAAAGTAATGCTCAAAATTCTCCAATCCAGGCTTCAACAGTACATGAACTGTGAACTTCCAGATATTCAGGATTTAGAAAAGGCAGAGGAACCAGAGATCAAATTCCCAACACCCACTGGATCATTGAAAAAGCAAGAGAGTTTCAGGAAAATATCTATTTCTGGTTTATTGACTGTGCCAAAGCCTTTGACTGTGTGGATCACAACAAACTATGAAAAATTCTTAAAGAGATGGAAATACCAGACCACCTGATCTGCCTCTTGAGAAATCTGTATGCAGGTCAGGAAGCAGTGGTTAGAACTGGACATGGAACAACAGACTGGTTCCAAATAGGAAAAGGAGTATGTCAAGGCTGTATATTGTCACCCTGCTTATTTAACTTATATACAGAGTACATCATGAAAAAAGCTGGGCTGGATGAAGCACAAACTGGAATCAAGATTGCCGGGAGAAATATCAATAACTTCAGATATACAGATGACATCACATTTACGGCAGAAAGTGAAGAAGAACTAAAGAGCCTCTTGATGAAGGCAAAAGAGGAGAGTGAGAAAGTTGGCTTAAAACTCAACATTTGGAAAACTAAGATCATGACATCTGGTCCCATCATTTTATGCCAAATAGATGGGGAAACAGTGGAAACAGTGAGAGACTTTATTTTGGGGGCCTCCAAAATCATTGCAGAAGGTGAGTGCATCCATGAAATTAAAACATGCTTGCTCTTTGCAACAAAAATTATGACCAACCTAGACAGCATATTAAAAAGTAGAGACATTACTTTGCCAACAAAGGTCTATCTAGTCAAAGTTAAGGTTTTTCCAGTAGTCATGTATGGATGTGAGAGTCGGACTATAAAGAAAGCTGAGCACTGAAGAATTGATGGCTTTGAAACTGTGGTGGTGTAGAAAACTCTTGAGAGTCCCTTGGACAGCACAGAGATCCAGTCAGTCCATCCTAAAGGAAATCAGTCCTGAATATTCATTGGAAGAACTGATGCTGAAGCTGAAACTCCAATACTGTGGCCACCTGATGCGAAGAGCTGACTCATTTGAAAAGACCCTGATGCTGGGAAAGATTGAGGGTGGGAGGAAAAGGGGATGGCAGAGGATGAGATGGTTGGATGGCATCACTGACTCAGTGGACATGAGTTTGAGTAAACTGTGAGTTGGTGATGGACAGGGAGGGCTGGCGTGCTGCAGTCCATTGGGTTGCAAAGAGTTGGGACACGACTGAGCGACTGAACTGAGCTGACGTGTGTGGAGGAAACCTGTTGCTGTTACAATACACATCTGTGCATCTGTTCTTAATAATAGTTATCTGTCACTGCTTTTCCTGGTTGTATTGAGAAGGCCTCGTGGTCATGAATCAGGTGCTTGCAGGCCTGCTGTCTTTCTGCCTGCCGGCCGTTGTACCTGCTGTCTGTTGTCGCTCGGGACCCTGCTCTTCTGCGACCTCTTGCTCTGTGGAGAGCGGACCTCTTTGTCCGACCTCTTGCTCTGTGGAGGGTGGACAGGCTCGAGGGGCCCGGTGACTGAGCCCCTTCTCCCTGCTCTTCAGGTCACCCTCGGAGTCCAGCTCCGAATCCCGCTCCCGTTCCCGCTCCCCGACCCCCGGCCGGGAGGAGAAGATCACGTTCATCACCAGTTTCGGGGGCAGCGATGAGGAGGCGGCCGCAGCCGCAGCTGCAGCAGCTGCATCAGGGGCTGCCACAGGGAAGCCCCCAGCGCCTCCCCAGCCTGGCGGCCCCGCACCGGGACGTAATGCCAGTGCCCGGTCTGTAACGCTCACGCTGCCCGCCCTACACCCAGGCACCGTGGGGGGACTCGGGGCAGCGGGGGGCCGTGGCCCGGGCTGGCGCTGACCGCCCCCCCATGCCCGCCTGCAGCCGCCGTTCCTCCACCTCCTCCTCCTCCTCCTCCGCCTCGAGGACTTCCAGCTCCCGCTCCCGCTCCAGCTCCAGCTCCCGCTCCCGCCGAGGCGGGGGCTACTACCGCTCTGGTCGCCACGCCCGCTCCCGCTCCCGCTCCTGGTCGCGCTCTCGGTCCCGCTCCCGGCGCTATTCTCGCTCCCGCAGCCGTGGCCGGCGGCACTCAGGTGGGGGCTCCCGAGACGGACACCGCTACTCCCGCTCGCCGGCCCGGCGCGGTGGTTATGGACCCCGGCGCAGAAGCAGGTGCGTGGGTGCGGGTGGCCCATCTGGGTGAGACCAGGCTCTGCAAGGGAGCCGTGGGGTTGGGGGGATGGTGGTCATCCCAGATGAGGTGCCATTGGGGAGCCAGTGGGTGGGAGACTGGACTGTGCTTGTTCCAGGGGCTCCCTGGGTGTTTACAGCAGGTGCCTCGTAGGATCAGAGTGCCCTGAGGGGAGGGCAGGGTGTGATGTAAGCGCTGCAGATGGGGTGGGAATACCGTCCTGGGAGCATCCCTCCTGCCCTTTCTGGGGGGGTCAGGGCTGCCCGTGGAGGGACAGCACGATGTGCTGGGTGACAGCGGGACTTGCAGAGCAGCCGGCCGAGTGAGGAGTCTGGCCCCACTGCTGAACTGTTGGGGCCTCTTCATCTGTACAAGAAATAGAATCATAACGTCTCCTCCATTGAGTGCAAAGTTGTGGCAAATTCTGCTTCAGTGCTTGGTCCAGAGCCTAGCACTTGATGAGCGCTCTTGTTGTTGTCCTGTGTTATTATTGTGGGGATCTCAGTGTCAGCTGCCCATGAGGTCTGGCAGGTAAAATTGAGGCGCCCCATAGGCCTGGTGACCTGGGGCACACTTCCCCTCTGCTGGGCTTGTAGGCCACTCAGTGGCAGGTGTGGCGTGCCCAGTTTTCTGATTTTTCCAGAGAAACTGAGTTGGATGTTTAAAGGACAGCTCTTGTTTTCTCGATATTGCTGACAAAACCCAGGACAGTCCCATCAGAGTCAGTGTGTAGTGTTGGTTTGGTGTCCAGATCATTGCCTGGAGCCTGACCCAGGGCGATGGCAGGAGACAGGCTCTGGGTCAGAGGGGGTCCTGGTCACCCTGAGGAGGGGGCCCTTGCTGAGGCTGAGGAGCCCCCAAGTCTTGAGCAGAGAGAGGAGGGGGCTTACATATTCCCACACTGGATTCTGTGTGTCTGTGCCACAGGCGAGTGGGGAGGGATGAGGGGTCGTCCTAACTGGTGGCGAGACCCTAGGCCTGGCAAGGTGAAGATGTGAGCATCCACAGGGGCTCACCAGGCAAGTCCTGCCCTCCCAGAGATCACCTCGAAGGGAAGTGGGCGCACAGGTGTCTAGTGAGACGTGAAGAGCTGTTGTAGGCCAGTGTATCTAGAGGACAGTCTCTGTCAGGAGACGGGGGAGGCCAGGGAGGATGTCTGAGGAAAGCAGCGGGAGGAACTTAGATTGCAGGGCCGCACAGAGGCGCGTAGATTCAGTGCCCGGGTGGGGGCAGCATGCAGGGAGGTCTCCGGAGTCTCACAGCCTCCCTCCTGCTCTGCGGCACCTCCAGGAGCCGCTCCCGCTCCGGGGACCGGTACCGGCGGGGTGGCCGGGGCCCCCGGCACCATAGCAGCAGCCGCAGCAGCTGGTCCCTCAGCCCGTCCCGAAGTCGCAGCCTGACTCGCAGCCGCAGCCATAGCCTGAGCCGCAGCCACAGCCTTAGCCGCAGCCGTAGCCGCAGCCGCAGCCAGAGTCACTCGCCGTCACCGCCGAGGGAGAAGCTGAGCAGGCCGGCAGCGTCCCCCGCTGTGGGCGAGAAGCTGAAAAAGTGAGCGGGGCTAGGGGCTGGCGGACGGAGGTGGGGGCGCACCCCATTGTTCTGTTTCAGAAGGAACTTGGTCCTGCCTGGGGGGGGTCTGCCCTTGGCGGGGGTGGGGGGTGCTGAGGAGTCCCAGCCTTGCCTTGGGTCAGAGGGGGACACGACCCTGCCTTGCAGGATCCAGGAGGCATGTGGTTTCCGCCTGGGGGTGTTTGGGGCACACGGCCTTGCTCTCTGGTCCAAGGGCAGTGCTGAGGCCACATGGGATTGGAGGTGGCAGCTTCTTTTTCTTCCTCTCAGGACCGAACCTGCCGCTGGTAAAGAGACAGGAGCTGCCAAAGTCAGTAAGAATTTGGAACTCACCCGTCTAATTCCCGCCAGCAGCAGTGCCCAAGAGCTGGGCCCGGTGGGCCTGCAGGGGGGCCCGGGTGGGCCGGGAGATCCAGCCCCAGGGATTGAGATCCGTGCCCCACTCCCCCCTTCTGCTGTCCATTGGGGCTCCCAGACCCTCGTGGCTGGTCTCCGCAGCCTGCCCGTCCTCCGGTCCTGCCCCTGCCAGTCCCAGGCTTTGGATGAGGTGGGTTGTGGGAGCTCCGGGATACCCACCCGCTCTCCTGCCTCTTCTCCCCCTTCCCCAGCCCAAGCTGACACCGCAGGAGAAGCTTAAGCTGAGGATGCAGAAGGCACTCAACAGGCAATGTATGTCCTGGCTCCGCCCCTCCAAGGCTTCCCTGCTCCTCCTCCTCCTCATGCGGCTGGGGAAGGCCCTGCTATCTAGGGACAGGAGGCCCTTGGGGAGGAGCAGGTGTGCATCCGCTCTGTGGCCGCCAGGTCCAGGGCCTCTCTGAGCTCAGCCTCCACCTTCTCAGCCCCTGTGCCTTCTCCCCACAGTCAAAGCAGATAAGAAGGCGGCTCAGGAGAAGATGATCCAGCAGGAGCATGAGCGCCAGGTATGGGGTCGGGAGGGCACAGGGCCCACGCGGGGGCGCAGCCTGGCCCCACCCTCACCGCCGCCTCTGCCGCAGGAGCGGGAAGACGAGCTGCGCGCCATGGCCCGCAAGATCCGCATGAAGTAAGAAAGACTGCCCCCAGCCTGCCTCCGGGTGGCCCTGTGTTCCCCACCACCAGCCTGACCCAGAGCTCTGACCAGGCCCACTTCTCCGAACCTTCGTGTCCTTCCTGCCTTGCAGCTCAGCCAGCCTCCAGCTGGGGTCGCCTTTCCTTCTCTCTCCCAGATAGCCACCCACTGTTCCCAAGGCTGCTCTTGGGTCCTTCCTTACTGTCCTGTGTGGAGCAGCATCCCCAAAAGCACCGTCCTCTAGCACCCCCCTTCATAGCGCTCGTCTCCCCCGGCACCCTAGTGTCCTGTCTGTGTCCTTTACTCTCTCTTGCTGGCATCCTCACTGAGAAGTCGGGTCTGGCTGCCAGGCTCCTGCTGTGTGCTCTGCCCCCAGAACCCTGGTGCTCATAAATGCTGAGGGCTGGACGTAGGCCAGCCCTGCGCTGGGAGCCAGGGCTTTGCTCCTCCTCCTCCTTTCTGCTCCTCTCCTCGCCTGACTCTTCTGCAGAGCTGAGTGGCTCAGAGCCTGGTTCAAACAGACTTGGGGTTCAATCCAAGTTCCGCTTCTCTCTGACTCTCTGGCCCTGGGGTGGGTGCTCGTCCAGACTGTGAACAGTCCTTGGTGCCAACTGCACAGGCTAACTGAGGAATTAGTGCCCTTGGAGCTTCAGCCTTTGTGGGGCCCATGAGCAGAACTGGAGGCTGTAGTGCTTGGTCTTGTCAAGGAAGGGAGTCAGTCAGTTGAGAACTGTGTCACCTGTTACTTATTTTTCTTTCTACCCTGTATTTGCTGTGGGTCCTTGGACAAGTACCTTAACCTCTGTGAGCCAGGATTCGTCATATGAGGTAGATGTAATAAGGCAGCCGTCTCTGTGGAATCCCGCTGTAAGGCTCCTGATGTGTGGTGCCTGGCACGTGGGGAGGCTTGATGGCTGGAGCTATTGTTACTGGTTGGTGGTTTATTACACACCCATCACATGGGCGCATCAGGAAGTGGGGAGCACAGTGCCTAGGGACTCGGCATTCTAGTCAGTCAGGCCCGGCTTCTGATCCTACCTCACCTCTGCTACCCTCTAGCTGTGGGCCTTTTGCCTGTCTGAGCCCCAGTGTGCCCATCTGTTTGTTAAATGGGGATGAACTAATCGTCCCATCTCATAGGCTTGTGGGCAGGATTTTGTGTGATGAGGGCTAGGCACTACAGCACTCAGTAAATGCAGCCCTTGGGGTGGCGCTTAATAAATGCAGCCCTTGGAATAGCAAAGCAAATCCCGGTCATTCTGATAAAGGCCAGATAAGCACTTAGCGTGTAAGTCCCTTTGTTCAGAGACTGTTCCTGGAGCATGACAGGAAACGATCAAACTATCCAGGCCTCAGCAAACCTTGTCGGGTGGTAGACTGGGATTCAGCTGCCGGCCGGTGTCCCTCTCTGAGCTTAGTGCGCTCGTTTCCAGCTGGGGAGAGGAGCAGGACCTGCCCCTTGGCTCACTTTTCCACTCGACCTGGCAGGCCACCCAGCTGGCCCTCGAGTTCAGTATTCTCACCTCTTACCCTGCTTTGCCTCTCCCTGCAGGGAACGGGAGCGCCGAGAGAAGGAGAGAGAGGAATGGGAACGCCAGTATAGCCGGCAGAGCCGCTCGCCCTCCCCCCGCTACAGTGAGTGTGCCCCTGGTTACCCGCCCCCCCACATAGAGTGTGCCCCTGGTCACCCTCCCCCGCTACAGTGAGTGTGCCCCTGGTCACCCTCCCCCCCACAGTGAGTGTGCCCCAGTGGACCTCCCCCCTCTACAGTGAGTGTGCCCCTGGTCGGCCTCCCCCTCTACAGCGAGTGCCTCTCTGGTCACTGAGTCAGGAGAGCTGGGCTGGAGGCTCTGGGACATTAAAAAGAGATGTCAAAACTGGGTTACAGAAAACCACGGTACACCTTCCACATCAGCCTTCAATAAACTAAAACGTTTAAGCTGTACACACGACACACAGCGCTTCAGTCCCAAGGGAACCGCAGGAGTGAAGAGCTTCGTAGCGCCTAGGTGTGGGCCAAGGGGCAGGCAGTGTCCTGCTCTTCTCACCTGCACTCCTGTCTCTTCTTTCCAGGTCGAGAATACAGCTCTTCTCGAAGGTAAGCAGGCAGGCCCTGTTCCCCGGGCAGTCACTGTTGTCCTCTGGTGGGAGGTCCCAGCCCTGGTTCCCCCATCCTCACCCTGGCCCCCCTCCAGTCATAGGAGCTGCCCAGGGCCTGGCCTCATGCTGCACGCAGCTAACTTCTGCGTCACTGAAGCCCCAGTGGTCCCATGTGGGTGGGGGTGTGTGCACCTGCCCACACGGCTGGGCTCCCTGCTTCCTGCCCAAACCCTCACAGGGCCTCTCTCCCCGCTCTCTCTGCAGACGGTCGAGGTCCAGATCCCGAAGCCCCCACTACCGACATTAGGCAGAAGTGTGGGCAGGCAGAGACAAGGTGGGGGGACAAGGGCTCAAGCTGTGATGCTGCTGGTTTTATCTCTAATAAAGTCACACATTATTTAATTCCCTTCCCCTGGTCTGTTTCATCTGTGTGTTCAGTGCAGGGCCCCCAAACCCCAGTGCCCACCAACCGAGGCCAGCTGGGGAAGGTTCTTGGTGGCTTCAGGGAACAGGCGCCAGTGTGACCTGGTGGGGAGTCCTGCCCACATCTGGGCACTGGAGCATGGCTCCTTGGTAATCAGAACTGCTGCTCCTGCCACACTCAGGGCCCAGGTGCCATGTGGTGGGAAAAGGGCTGAGCACCCCGCCTGTGGAGGATGGGCCAGGACTTTGCCCAGGGGCCTCCGGTGACAGGTCCAGGCCTCTCCCCGCCCTCGCCTCGGCCCCTGCCCTGGCCTCGCCCACACCAGGAACCGGGAGCACAGCTTTCTGTGCCAGTCCTGTGGTGCCCCGGGCACTGGGGGCCAGCCTCTCCCCTCACCCTGTCATTCCAAACCGGTCTGTCCAGCTGTCCACCCCAAGGAGGGAAGCCTCCTGCCCCAGCTCAGACACCCCAAGAAAACCGGAGTCCAAACACGTGTAGCTACGGGCAGGCTTTACTCAGGTTGGGGGGAAGGATAGGAGGTCACAAAAGTGGGTAACCGTGGTGCCCTGGACGGCGGGGGGCATTGCCTCTGCTCAGGCCTCGCCAGCCATCTCAGGGTGCTTCTGCCGCAGGTGCTTGTCCAGGGTGGCCCGCAGGCCAAAGGGCACGCAGCAGTGGGGGCACGCAAAGCGGGGCCCACCGGGCCCCAGGCCGTGCATGCGGCGGTGGCGGTTGAGCTTGCTGCTCTGGGCACAAGCGTAGGAGCAGAGCTCGCAGGCGTAGGGCCGCTCACCCGTGTGCGAGCGCCGGTGTACCGTCAGGTTGCTGCTGTTGGTGAAGTGCTTCCCACAGAACTCGCAGCTGCCCCCAGGCCCCGGCCCCCGGTTCTTGCCCGCCGGCTTCAGCGTCTTCTTGGGTGACATCTTCTGGTTCTTCTCCTGGTCTGTTCTTTGCTCCTTAGTGTCAGCGCCCCAGCCGTCCCCACCAGGGCCCGCCTGAGCCCCGCCGCCAGGAGCCCCAGGTTCCTGGACCCCTGCCGTGGCGGCCGCCCCGGCCCCCTCTCCTCCTCTGCACGGGAGGACGCTGGCAGGGGCTGCAGCATGGGCTGCAGGCTCGGGAGGGGCGGTGGAGGCCTGCTCCTGGCCTGTGTCGGCCAGGCAGGGGCTCTGGGGCCGCAGCTGCCGGTGGGTTTTCTTGTGGCGGTTAAGCTTGCTGCTCTGGGCGCAGGCGTAGGGACACTGGTCGCAGGCATAGGGCCGCTCGCCCGTGTGCGAGCGCATGTGCACTTTGAGGTTGCTGAAGGAGCTGAGGGTCTTCTTACACACGGGGCAGGTGGGGCTCCGCCGGGTGGGGCCCACCCGGGAGCCCTTGACCTCGGCTTCGGGCTCCACCACCGAGGACACGGCTGACACGGCCACGGCCACCTCAGCCAGGCCCAGCAGTGGGGCCTCCGGGGACTCAGGTTCCGTCTGGTAGATGGACAGTCCGTGGTCCCACTGGGCGTGGCGCAGCAGTTTCCAGGCTCCTGTGAACTGTCGGCCACAGCGGAGGCAGTTCAAGGCCTTCAGGTCCTCGTGTTCTGCAAAGGGGAGAAGGGCCAGGAAGCAGTGTGACTGGCAAGTCAGAGCAGTTGCAGTTCACAGCTGCCAGCTGGACATGAGGTGTGGGAGAGGCTCTGGTCCAGGGGCTGAGAGGCAGCAGAAGAGGCCAGGCTCCCTGCCCCCTGGGGGAAGCTGTGCAGAGAGTGGGGCGGACAGATACGGAGCAAGGAAAATCCATGCAGTACATGAGTCCCTGGGGATTCCCTCTGTGTTGGAAAAGTCTTCAAGAAAAGGTTAAAAAAGAGGGATGGATAGAGGAGTGCTAGCTTATACTGGGGCCACAAAGGGCTGACCCAATTAGGCTTGCTAGGCACCTGCCACCTGCAGCTCCCTCTTAAAATTTTCCTTAGGAAAGACTTTCATTCTACAGATGGGAAAACTGAGGCAAAGAGACCTTTCCCCAAGGTCACACAGTTAGGAAGGGGTAGACCTAGGGTTTCAATCCAGAAATCCCGGGGAATGGAAGAGAGAGGAAAATTTTTTTAGGAAAAATTATTGGTTTACTCGTAAAAACAGCTCTTGATAACTGGATGTCTCTGCCAGGCCCCAAATACTTGGGTTCCATCCATGATCCCCTTTTCCTGCCTTAGAGACAAGGGTGCCAAGGTTTAAATGGGGAGAAGGCTTAGCAGTCACCAGTTTTCTTTTAACCCTCAGGTACTATTAGTAATGTACTTCCAGATCCTTTTGCCTTTATGTTTGGGATGGGGGCGGCTTTCCCAATGCACAGGTCAAGAGCACAGGTCGGGGTTGGACAGGGTCAGCCTGTCCTGACTTCCAGTTGGTTCTCCTGCCCCCTAGCTGTGTGACCTTGGGCATGAAATACACATCTCTGAGCCTCAGTTTCCTCATTTGCTAGAATATGGGGATCCTAGGGGTCCTCTCCCTTTTAGACTTGCTGTGACCTCAGAGGGAGAATAGCTGAGAGTTCTGGTCCATCGAGCCCTCTATAAGCATTAACTATTGTTTAGTCACTAAGTCTTTGCGACCACATGGACTATAACCCACTAGGCTCCTCTGTCCCTGGGATTTCCCAAGCAAGAATACTGGAGTGAGTAGCCATTCCCCCCTCTAGGGGATCTTCTGGACCTAGGGATCAATCTAACCACATCTGCTTGGCAGGCGGATTCTTTATCACTGAGCCACCTGGGAAGCCCATCGGTGTCCACAATTCTCCCAAGCCCAAGCACCTACGGAGTGTTTTGTTCCCATGATCCCATCACAGCCCCACCCTGCCCACCGGGCCAGCCTCCCTGCTGCAATCAAATTCCGCCCCCCCCCCCCCGCCCCCTCACACTGCAGGACCCTCTCCCTGGCAGCCCTGAATATAATTCCATTTCTCACAAATCCCAGGGGCACATGGCACAGGGGCTAGAAATCCAGAGCTGTGTATGAGCTTCACAATCGATGCTGACCAAAAGCTCAGCTCACCAAACGTCTAGTACAAAGTTAAAGATTTTAATTCCTACCCACGGCCGGGAGCCCAGGTATCCAGAGACCCAGGACCTGGCGGAAAACAGGGGCTTCCTAGCATGCAAGGCTGGGAGACTCCATCAGGGAGGGAGGCCAGAAGCCCCTTCCCCAACTCCAAGCAAATGCCCAGCACCTCGATGAGAAGTGATAAATAAATGGAAGGGGGTGACACCCCCAGTCCAGCTGGCCTTGGCTCCCCTCCCCCAGGCCGCTGCCCTCCCCAGAGGTCCCCCCTACTGCCACACTGGTCCAGCCACCTGGCCAGTTATTTCTGGCCAAGGGGAAGGAGAAGTGAAACCAGATTGGGGGTGTGTGTATGGCAAATCCCCAGACCAGTCTTCTGGGGCTGGCCACACCCTGGAGGAGGGTGGGTGGCCCTCCTCCCCTGCCCAGCTCCGCCCCCACCTACCCCCCTCACCACCACTAGTCTCGGCCGTAGGACAGGGCAGGCCCTGGCCACGCCTAGGCTGCACCCGGTGGGGAGCCAGAAAGGGGAAGTAGTGCTCACTGCCCCGCCTGTCCAGCTCAGCCCCTCTCCCACAGGAAGCCGGGCCTTTGAACTTGAGACCGGTGACTGCATCCCGGCTCTACTCACCTGAGCCCTGGCAGGGGCTGGGGCCTCTGAAGAGCTGACAGCCCAGCTTCTTGTGGTCCACGAAGGCAGTGATAGCCTCCAATGGGAAGGTCTGCAGGCAGCGGCCGCAGGTCAACAGATCTGGGTGTTTGTCGGTCCACGGCTGGCGGTCTGCAGGGAGGAAGCGGGTGGTGAGCGTGGGGTGGGGCCAGGATGGGGCCTGGGGGTTCCGAGGGAGAGGGGAAACCCGAAGGTCAAAAGGCAGGTTGGAGGCCAGGACCTGGCCAGGAAATTAAGGCAGGGGCCGGGAGTCGGGGAGGAGAAGGGCGGGGGTCGGTGCCCCTAGGAGGTCCCACCCGAGAGAGAAAGGAGGGAGGTTGGCCCAGGGCTGGGGTAGGGGGCGCTCACCGTGAGGGCTCAGGGACAGCGGCGTCCACTGGTTGCCCAGGCCGAGGGCGTGGATGAGGCCGCCGGCGGGCACGGGGCCGGCGCAGTGGCGGGGTTCTCTCTCGAACCGCTCCGGCGCGGGCACTTCCTTCGGGGTGAAGGGCCCTAACCCCGGGGCCTGCGGGGGCCGCGGGTCCGGCTCGGGCTTCACGTCGATGACGAGGTCTCGCATCTCCATCTCGTCGTCTGAGCTGGCGGCCGGCGCGGGTTCTATTCGGCGAGGCATGCAGCCGGCCTTGCGGCGGGACATGGGTCGCGGGCAGGCGGACTGACGGACTGGCGGGCGGAGGACACGCGAGGCGTGCGAGCTCAGACCGAGGCGCCCAGGTGAGTGACTGCGGCGACCCGCAGCGAACTCTTACACGTGCTGGCCCGGCCCGTGGCTCCGCCCACCGAGGCGGGGCCTGCCGGGGGAGGACTGCCCCACCATCAGCCAAACTCAATCAGGACCGTGACCCCCGCGTTTTGCTGAATGATTGAATATAAAGATAACGAGGTCACACGACCACGCACAGAAACAGCTGTTCCTGACCCCGTTTCCGGGCTGGTGGAAACTGAGGCACAAGGTGCCCACTCACACCCCCAAACGAGAAAATGGTAGGGGCCCAGTTTCTGGCTAGGCGCCTGATAGTAATCTGACCTATTCTACTGAATACATTACAATAAAAATTCCTTGGGCAAACAAGGGTTAAGCGCCTACTATGTGCCAGGTTCTGGACTAAGCACTAAGATGCAGCAGGGTGGAAAAACAGACAATAACCCTGGCCTCTTGCAGGTTATTCGTTCAGAAAGACAGTCTCAACAAGATAAACTAAAATATGAAGTGCTGTCCACCATAAGTGCCATGGGGGGGAGGGGGCGGGGGGAGGCGGCGCGGAGCTAGGAAGGGTTATAAAGGGATAGGATTACTGGGGTGGGGTTGGGACCTCAGTTTTCTCTCCATGCCAGGCCTGTGTATTCGAGGAGTTCTGTAAATTAAGTTCTGTATCGACGGAGTTCTGTGAGAAAACAAGGTCAGCTCCAGGGACATCTTTTGACCACTTTAAAGTCTTTGGGTTTTTTGAGACAGAAGCCTTGGGAGGGTTTGGAGCCCTGGAGGGTCATGATCACAGACACTGACTCTGCTCCTAGACCTGGACTCGCCATTAAAACCAAATAGCCTACCAATAGCCTCCTTCCGCCCGGGCTTCCTCCAACTTCCCTTGTCAAAGCTGCTTTCTGATCGCTATTTGAAGTGGCATCAACACCCTGCCCCACCCTCCAACCTTGCAAGTTTTCTTTTCTTCCTAGCACCAACCACATCACCATCTAGAACTGTTTGTTTACTCTCCTATATCTCCCTTCTCCCTAACACAAGTCCCCCCCACCCCCCACCCCCCAGAGGTCAGGGCCAGGGTCAGTTGGCTCTGGCCTGCCGGCTGTGTCCTCAGCCCAACACTGAGGGAATTTCACATGCTAATCTCCTGGAGTGCTGCTGCAAGCCTGAGGGCTCCTTCATATTGTTATTCAGGTCTCAGCTCAATCGTCCTCCAAAGACCAGAGGACCTCCCTGACCACAGGATCTAAGACAGCTCCACCCTGCCGAAGGCCTTACAATTTACACTCCATGACCTCCAGTTCCCTCCTGGGCTTCAGGTTTCCCATCTGTGACCTGAGGTGGCTTCTTCTTCAGTGCCACCTCCCACGATGGCCCAATTAAAGACGCTCCCCCAACCTGCTACCCCCTTATCTTATTCTCCTTATTTTATTCCTTTTGCATCCTTGTCAAGCCTTGAAGGACCTTGTCGATGTATTTGTTCATGTAATAACCTATTGGATCTCTCTCAATCTCCCTAGAATGTAGGTTCTGAGATGGATGGAGCCAAATCCATCTTGTTGACGAACAGAGCTCCTAATGGTTCATAGTTCAGTTAACAGATTGTGTACTGAGCTCCTTCTATATGCTTTTTTTTCAAAATATATCTGCAGAGGGTCTCTGTACCAGGTACTGGGTCTTGGGGATCCAGTGGTAAGCCGAGGTCCACAAGACCCCTCCCTTAGTGAAACCGTGGAAAAGAATGAATTCTGAGCCCAGGGCAGTGTGTTTCCAACTCAAGACAGACAATCTGCCTTTCAAGGCCTCAGTTTCCCATTGTAAGATGGGGCTGTGGGGAGTCCAGCAAGGCAAAATGACCGCCTTTGGTCTCCGCCAGGTCCTGCTCTGCAAGGCTTTTTCCTGGTGCGTGGCTGCTGAAAGCATGATCTCAAGGTTTCAATAGGGAAGGTGGGGTTCAGAATGGAGGTGAGGGGTAGGAGTGTGCACGTGTACGGGGTAGGGGTGCCAAGTCCCATGTGCCTTGAAGCAGACGAGAGGAGCCTCAATTTCTTCTGTAAAATGGACATCCTGGACGTCCACATCTCGCAGACTGGTAGATCAAGAGCTCAGCGCAGGGTCAAGCCGCTGGCGGGGTGGCGCCCGGGGTCTGTGCTCGTTTCCGAGCCCGCGAGCGCGCGCCCGCGACCACGTGGGGCGGCGGCGGCGGCGCGGGCGGAACCCAGGCTCGGAGGCTAGCGGCCCGCCCGGGCCTCTGCAGCTAGCGCGCCGGCGGAAGTAGGGGCGCCAGGCGCCGAGGATCTCAGAGTGGTGGGTCGCGAACACGATCCCGCTACTCGGTCCCAGCACGGGACGCCCACCCGCGTGCAAGACTGCGAGCGGCGGGAAGAGGCGGGTCCGCGCTTGTAGCGCCGGCTACTGGGAAGTTCTAGACCCCGAACACCTGCCTCGGGGAGGGACTGCACTCCTAACGCGGCAGCGGAGACATCGCCGCGCCCGGGGTGAGTTGCCGGGGAAGGGGGAGGTGTCGGAGGCCGGAATGCAACCCCTCGGGAAAACAACGACGACGATAATAACAGTAATAATGGCTGAACTCCTCAGACTCCGGCCTTTCCTGGAGCAGAATCGTCCGCTTTATCTGGGTCGGGAGATTGGAAGAAAGTCCAGCCCAGGGCGGAGTGGGGAGTGGACGCCTGCGGGCTGGGAGGACGTACTTCGTATGAAAAAAGGAGAGCGACGGGTGGCCGGGGCAGAAATGAAAGGAAACTGACCGGCCCTGGTTGGGGGCGGGGGGATTCAGCGCTCGATGGCCAGATGCTCACCGGACGCCCCATTTAACTAATTTGTATCCAGACCGGGTCAGCCTTTGGGGTGGTGGTTGTAGGCTGGTCAGTATCTCGGTGAATTCGGTTTAGAGTCTTCGCTGTTAATCTGGTAGCTCAGTTGGTTCCCAACCCTGGCCACTGAAGGTTTAGCTAAGTGTTTGTCCACGGAACCGATCATTCCTATTTTCTAGAAAGTGAACTTTGAGGCCCCCAAGGATGGAAGTTTGTGAGTCTCCTGCCCCTGCCATTGATCCAAGTGATGGGCACTTTAGTTTTTCTAGCGGGGAATGGGATCCAATTTTTTTTTTTTTTCCTCTGAAACCTGGGCAGGAATCCTGGCTTGGAGACTGATAGGATTAAGGACTATAGGATTAAGGACTCTCGGCTTGGTCACCAGGAAGAATACCTGCCTTTGCTGTCTTGGGCACACCCTAAGTGACCTTTCTCAAACCAGTTTCTTATCAAGTCACTCCCGGACCTCAATGGCTCTCCTTTGCTGACTGAAAAAACTGCCCTTTTGCATAGGGCAGGGGTGATGGCCCTGACTGTTACCAGACCAACCTGGGTTTCTCCCTTTTCCTGTCAGTCACCAGCTTGCACCCAGTAAATGCTTTGGCATCACCCAACTTCATTTTCCTCTTTGGGAAAATGGGGATTGTGCAGGTATGACCAAATCTTTTTTTTTTCTCTCTCTAGTAGCAAAAACATGGCCTATATTGGCCCATGTTTAATTTAATTTTGTTTTACTAAGGAATTTAACAGAACTTTCTGGCAACTTGCGTATTTCCCATCAGACCTAGAGGGGAGTGTTTCTCCTAAAACACTCAAGTATTAATCTACAAGTGCTGGGAGAGAGCCCTGGGGGCTGGTGACCCCGGATTAAACTGGGAATGCAGTGGTCAGATACATTAGAAAATGTACGTATCCCTTAATCTCCTTCACAGCCATCTGTCATGTAGCAGTCTCATTAATTCAGTGTTCACTGTGGTCTTGCCCATCACGTGAAAACCTGGGAGTCTTCCTTGGCTCTGCCCAGTCCCTTAGCAAATAGTGAGGGCTCTCAATCCTCAACAGATAGCTTAATCCAATCATTTCTCCCTGCTTCACTGCCCCAGATAATGTCATCTTCCCTCTTCCCCGTGAGGCGGCTTCCTCACTGGGCTCCCTGCTTCTCCCCTTGCCCCTCACAGTCCATTCTTTGTGCAGCAGGCAGAGGGATCCTATGAGTCAGACCCTGCTCCTCCTCTACTCAGAGATACCCCAGTCCTCAAGGCCCCTGCCCCCACCTCCTGCACACTGGCCTCCTTACTATCACCCAATCACCCTTCTATGGGCTTTGAGTTTGCTGTCCCCTCGAACTGGAATGCTTTCCCCTCCATATCTCCTCATGGCTCAATTCCTCATTCCATTCTGGTCTTTGCTCCAATGTAAGCTTATCAGAGCCTTCTTTCCCGAGCCCCTTCCTGGAAACCACCTCTTAGCCCCTCAGGCAGGGCCAGGTATCCCCTCTGGGCTCGTGAGGCCCCTGGTCTCCTTCATTCCAGCCCTGCCTACTCTTGGTGTCACTGTCTGGAGCCCTAGTGTGTGTCATCCACTGGATGGTACGGCCGGGCTCTTTGGTTCCCAGCTGGGTCTCCAGCACCACCCAGCGTGGGTCAGGCACAGAGCAGGCACTTGGATAACAGGGGGAGTGAGTCCTTCCACAAATATTTATTGAGTGACCCCTGGTTGCCAGCCCTTGTGATGTGATCGGACATGTCCCTTCTCCCAAAGGCTTAACGTGCTGTGGCAGAACAGATGGCACAGAGGCAGACAAGTACATGCATATTGTCAGGAGGTGATAGTGCTGTGGGAAAAAAAAGATACTGCAAGGTGAAAGGGCTATTATTTTCCTCCCTATAAGGAGGATGTTTGAACAGTGACCTGAATGAAGTAAGGGAGGAAGGCAAGCCATGTATCTGGAAATATATATGTCTTTATGTATGGAAGAAGGTTCCAAGCAGTAAGAATAGCATGTGCAAAGGCCCCGGGGCAGGAATGTGCTTGGCATTTTCAGGGACAGACAACAGTGACCACAGGGTAGAAGGGAAGGAAATGAGATCAGAGAGGTGATAGGGCCTTGGAGTGAGGACTTTTGCTTTTGGCCAGATGGAGTGGGAGCCGTGGGAGGGCTCTGAGCAGAGGAGGTGTGAGATCAGACTGAGAGCTGCAGTTGAGAAATGTTGATTCATTTCTCTGCAGGATCCTTTCTTGCAAGGAGCTGACAGTTGAGCTGCCGAGACTGGAAGAGCCTCACAAGAAAAAAAGACAATCCCAATCACCTCTGTGTGGTGAGTGGCCCTGGGATGGGACCTGGGTACCTGATTTGTGTCAGTCACTTCAGTGAATCACTTTAGAGCGGAGGGGACTGAAGCAGGGGGAGGGGTGCACTGCCTGAAACTTAGGTCCTCTCTCCTGCCCGCAATGCCAGCATCTCCTTACATGCAGTCAGCATCAGTGCATGGTCAGGGTGCAGGGTAAATTAGGAGTGTGAGATTAACGTACACACAGTACTATATATAAAATAGATAACCAACAAGGACTACTGCATAGCACAGGAGGGAACTATACTCAATGTTCTGTAATAACATATAAGAGAAAAGAATCTAAAGAGGTGTATATATATATATGTATATAGTTCTCACCTGCTATGCTATGCTATGCTAAATTGCTTCAGTCATGTCCGACTCTGTGCGACCCCAGAAACGGCAGCCCACCAGGCTCCCCCGTCCCTCGGATTCTCCAGGCAAGAACACTGGAGTGGGTTGCCATTTCCTTCTCCAATGCATGAAAGTGAAAAGTGAAAGTGAAGTCACTCAGTTGTGTCCCACTCTTAGTGACCCCGTGGACTGCAGCCTACCAGGCTCCTCCGTCCGTGGGATTTTCCAGGCAAGAGTACTGGAGTGGGGTGCCATTGCCTTCTCCAGTTTTCGTTGTATATAAAAATATATATATATTTTTTTGCTCTTTAGTTGCTAAGTCATGTCCAACTCTTTGTAGCCCCATAGACTGTAGCCTGCCACGTTTCTCTGTCCATGGGATTTCTCAGACAAGAATACTAGAGTGGGTTACCACTCAGCCACCAGGGAAAACTATATATATATATATATATATATATATATGGATAGAGTTTTCATATATAGATAGAGTTTTAATATATATATAGTTTTAATATATATATAGTTTTCATATCTATATATCTATATATAGTTTTCATATATATATTATATATACATAGTTTCCCCTGGTGGCTGAGTGGTAACCCACTCTAGTATTCTTGTCTGGGAAATCCCATGGACAGAGAAACCTGGCGGCTACAGTCTATGGGGCTACAAAGAGTTGGACATGACTTAGCAACTAAAGAGCAAAAAATACATATATATTTTTTATATACAACTGAATTACATATATATTTTTATATATATACATATAACTGAATTGCTCTGCTGTATCCCTGAAACTAGCACAACTATACTTAAAAAAAAAAAGCCCGACCTCAGTGTAGTAGCATGTAATATGTTACAGGTGACTGCTAAACTTTCACATTTGTTAGGCCATTTAGTCCCCGTGGCAACCTGTCACATTGGTCCTCTTGTCAGTCTATTTTATAGATGGGGAAACTGAGGCACAGACCTATTAAGCAACTTCCCCTAGGCCACACAGCAGTACCAACACTCATACAGTTGTTATTCAAGTGTAACTTCAATGACACTAGGGAGAACCTAGTGTGTAGGTCATGAACCTGTGGTGCACAGGCCTGTTGAATCCTGATAACAAGCGGACGTGGCCGTTGGTGCCGTTTCTCCACACAGTGGAAGAGGAAACATCTTTTGCTTGAGGTCTCTTGCTCTTGTCTCTTTCTTGAGGTCACCCACCTAAGCAGGCCTGAGAGCTCAATTTGCATTCCATTCATTCCAGCAGACACAGTATTTAAGGAGTCTGGTCTCTATGCCGCCCCATTTTCCAGGAGCTGGGGCTATGCAGAGTGGAAAAAGCAACGTCGCTACCTGTGGGGAGGCAGCCATCTCGCAGGGAAAAAGACCATAAGTAGAACAGTAAATCGGGGAAGGCAATGGCACCCCACCCCAGTACTTTTGCCTGGAAAATCCCATGGACGTAGGAGCCTGGTAGGCTCCAGTCCATGGGGTCGCTGAGAGTTGGACACGACTGAGCGACTTCACTTTCACTTTTCACTTTCATGCATTGGAGAAGGAAATGGCAACCCACTCCTGTGTTCTTGCCTGGAGAATCTCAGGGGCGGGGGAGCCTGGTGGGCTGCTGTCTATGGGGTCGCACAGAGTTGGACACGACTGAAGTGACTTAGCAGCAGCCGCAGCAGCAGCAGCAGAACAGTAAATAGACAACATCACATGTAATAGAGGGGCAAGCTCTGAAGAATGAGGAAGCCAACTCAGACGACAGGGGCTGAAGGGGAGATCTTGAAGACAGGTTGCTCTGGGAATGGGGAGAAGGCAGTACAGGCAGAGGGAACCCCAGTACCAGGGCCCACGAAAAGACCACGCCAGGCGTGCTTGAGACCAGCAGGGAGACCAGTGCGGCTGGGTGGAGAGAGTCAGCGGGGGCGTGAGGCCAGGACACGGGCGGGATCCGGAGCATGCAGGGCCTCGAGGGCTGTGGTGAGGACTTTGAGCAAGACGGCAGCCAGGGGAGGGCTCTGAGCTGAAGAGGGATGTGATCTGACCTAGGTGTTAATGGGGTCCCTCTGGCTGTGTGTGAGGACAGACTGGCAGCGGGTGAAGGTGGAATCGGGAGTCCAGCGAGGAGCGGACTTCAGTAGTCCAGGCAGGAAATGACCATGGCTAGACCGAGCTGGTGGACAGAGTAAAAACTATTAGGCTGTGAATCAGTCAATTCATTTTAGTCACTCAGTCGTGTCCGACTCTTTGCGACCCCATGGACTGCGGCACAGCAGGCCTCCCTGTCCATCACCAACTCCCGGAGTTGACTCAAACTCATGTCCATCGAGTCGGTGATGCCATCCAACCATCTCATCCTCTGTCGTCCCTTCTCCTCCTGCCTTCAATCTTTCCCAGTGTCAGGGTTTTTTCAAATGAGTCAGTTCTTTGCATCAGGTGGCCAAAGTACTGGAGTTTCAGCTTCAGCATCAGTCCTTCCAGTGAATATTCAGGGCTGATTTCCTTTAGGATGGACTGGTTGGATCTCCTTACTGTCCAAAGGACTCTCAAGAAGACTCTCAAGAATATATATATATTTTTAAATTTAAAATATGTATTTTTCTCCCCGAGCATTTCTTGTTTTTGTTTGCCACCTCTAAACCAGGGATAACCTGGTTAGAGTTCCCTAAGCCGGGATAACCCAGGCCACTTCCTTGGTGGCTCAGATGATAAGGACTCTGCCTGCCAAAACAGGAGATCTAAGAGATGTGGGTTCAATCCCTGGGTCAGGAAGATCCCCCTGGAGAAGGAAACGGCAACCCACTCCAGTATTCTTGCCTGGAGAATCCCATGGACAGAGGAGCCTGGCAGGATACAGTTCATGGAGTTGTAAAGAGTCGGACACAACTGAGCAACTAACACACACACTCTTACGAAAACACCAAATCCTGACCGCTGGTTAATCCTAACTAGGGAACTGCCTGCGGCCCTGCCCCAACACTTGTCTTTTATGATCTGGATATTTTTGAAGAACCAGGCTAATGTTTTTGTGTTTTTGGTAGACTGTTCCTCAATTTGAGTTGCCTCAATAGATTGAGGTCATCCGTTTTTGGCAGAAGCACCATAGAAGGGGTGCCCTGTCCCAAGTGCGTCATATGAGGATACCCTTGGGGTTTTGCCCCATTACTGTACATGTTGATTTTAATGCCAACATTAGAGTGGTGTCTACCATGTTTCTCCACTGCAAAGTTACTCTCAAGTCTTTACAAGGAATATCTTTTGAGGAGGTACTTTTAACATTTTGCAGATATCCTGGGCCTTCTCAAACATATGGTAAGGACTTTCCCCTCTCCTCCCTGTATTTCATTTATTTATTTAAAATAAGTATGACTCAAAAAGGAGAAGGCAATGGCACTCCACTCCAGTACTCTTGCCTGGAAAATCCCATGGACGGAGGAGCCTGGTAGGCTGCAGTCCATGGGGTCGCTAAGAGCCGGACATGACTGAGCGACTTCACTTTCTCTTTTCACTTTCATGCATTGGAGAAGGAAATGGCAACCCACTCCACTGTTCTTGCCTGGAGAATCCCAGGGACGGGGGAGCCTGGTGGGCTGCCGTCTATTGGAGTCACACAGAGTCGGACATGACTGAAGTGACTTACCATAGCATAGCATAGCATGACTCAAAAAATTTCACCCTTTAAAAAAAAAATCCCCCTTTTGAGCTGACTCCTGTGTGAATGGGAACTTATTTGGAAGATGTGCTATGCTTAGTCCCTCAGTCGTGTCTGACTCTTTGTGACCTCATGGACTGTAGCCCCCCAGGCTCCTCTGTCCATGGGGATTGTCCAGGCAAGGATACTGCAGTGGGCTGCCACGCCCTCCTCCACAAATAATGGATTGGATGGGATGTTCGTGAGAGAGGTCAGGGCTTGTTCTTTTGGCAAATATTTATTGCCAGGAACTGGGGATAAAAGCAGTACAGGGAATTTCTTGGTGGTCCAGTGATTAGGACTCCACAGTTCTACTACAGTGGGCCATGGGTTCAATCCCTGGTCCAGGAACCAAGATCCTCTGGGTGGCACAGCCAAAAACTTAAAAAATAAAATTTAAAAAGCAATGCAAAGGCCCTGCTTTCATGGACCTTGTAAATATGGGTGCTAGGTCCTAGGAAGGGGGGTGACTGGCCGAGGGATGGTGCAGATTTTAGAAGGGGGACTTAGGAGTGGGGTTTTGGACAGGTTAAGTGGAGATGGGGTAGATAGGCCTCTGCCCCCAGCCCCCTCTTGTAGCTCCACACTCCGCATAATGACACGTTGGTCTGCTTCTTCACCCAACAGCCAGGATAATGCAGACTTCGCTGACCACTCCTGTGCCTGTGCTCCGGCTCCCCCGGGGTCCTGATGGCTCGAACCGAGGCTTTGCTCCCGATGGACGCAGAGGCCCCCTGAAACCGGAAGTCCCTGAAGTCCCAGAGTCTCAGGAATCCCGGGAACAGCAGGCTCGAGCCTCCCTCCGGGAGCGCTACCTCCGCAGCCTGCTGGCCATGGTGGGGCGCCCGGTGTGCTTCACTTTGCACGAGGGTGTGCAGGTGATCGCCCACTTTGGAGCCACCGACCTGGACGTGGCCAATTTCTACGTGTCGCAGCTGCAGACTCCAATAGGCGTGCAGGCTGAAGCACTGCTCCGGTGTAGTGACATTATCTCATACACCTTCAAGCCGTAAAGACTTCATCGTGTTCATCTTTCTGCGTTGGGCATAGCTACAGTCTCCCAGGCCTCCATATGTTCCTGAGCTTGAACCTTTGGGCCCGAGAGTTCAGAACCCCCTTGGAAACTTGCACCAAGCTCCAAGCAACTCTGACATCTCTGGACATTTAGGGTGTAGTCAGTAAACTTCTGCAACCCCATGGGTTGGTTCTACATTCTGTTGAAAGGAATGCTCTACCTCACAGAACTCTCAACTCTACAGCTATATGGGCCCCATGCCAGTTCCTGAGGATTTGGGACAGAGGGAGGGAATAAAGGACAGCAGATTACCTAATTGGAAATTGTCTATTGGAGAGGGTGCAAAGTTCAGCCACCCTGGAAATATTCCCCAATGCTTCCCTCCTGCCAAGGAATCAGTTATCTCAGGAAACTTTGCTTCTTGTTTTATTTCTCTTTTTAATGTAGCCTATAGAGATTGAGCCAGATTTAGGGAGTGAAAGGGTGGCTATCGAAAGGCTGAATCCTGTGGAGCTGGGTCAGGAAGGGGAAGACATGTCAAAGGAGTGGGAGGAGCGGAGATAAAGATGTGGGGATTGGACCATGGCTAGTCTGGAACAACTGATGTGACTTGGATTCCAGACTTGGGAGACGTGGACTTTTCTGGTGGGCTGGCTTGTATACAGTGAGGGGAGTGACTTGAATTGGGTCATGTGGTCACACACAAGAGGTCCCTTCCATTGCCTGGCCTCTGGGTGGGTAGCCTTTAGGTGGGTCAAACCCTGCATGGCAGCACCATTGGGAAAAAGGGGATTAAGGGTTAGAGTGAAACTTTGCTGCTTTTCCTTTAACCCCGACGCTGTCCATTTCACACCCTTTACTTAGCCCCATTATTAGCAGTCTTTCAACAGATTTATTTATTTATTTGGCCATGACACTGGGATCTTACTTCTCACACCAGGGGTTGAACCCAATGCCCCCTGTAGGGGAAGCACAGAGTCCTAATCATGGACCTCCAGGGAATTCCTTCAGTAGATTGTTTGAAAAAGTAATTTCTGCCTCCTCTGTAGTCCCATCAGTTAAAGAATGTAAGTGAAGATTCCGTTCAATATAGATGTGATTTCCTTTGGTCATCCTCAGTGTTCAAAGTGCAGCAACCACTGAAGTTGAATGAAGCTTGTGCAGGGCCTCAGCTCCCATTTGTTCATTCTCAACGCTACCTCTGGCGACTCCTGGGCCCAGATTTCGAGTTGCCTTAGCAACGACGTCACTTGCCCCTCCCCGAGTCACCTTTTTTGATTTAGCCCCGCCCACCCAGGGTTGTGGTTGGGTTGGGATAGAGCGAAGAAAGTGCGGAGGCCAATAGTAAACGACTGAGTCAGCCCTTGTGGGGGCGTGGCTTCAGTTCGTGCCAGTTGGCTACTGGCTCCGTGATCTACCTGCTCCATCGCCGGGTATTTCGGTTGGAAGATTCGTCCCTTGCTTTCGGAATTTCTTCCTTCGTCTAGCTTTTCTTTTCTTAAAAAAATAAAAAACCAAAAAACTAAATTAAGGCTAGAATACTCCTTATGGGCTCATTTCCGTTTTTAAGTTTAAATTATATAAAATACAATTTATAGAAAAGAGCCCGACACGACTTACCGTCTGTTATAACCACAACATCCAAAGAGGGTCATTGATGAAATTGCAGTCTGCAAATGGAAAGCTGGAGCCTAACCAGCAAGTGGAGACAGGCTTTGTCTCCAGGCAGAGGTTCCCTCTGTCAGCATCCATCACCTGTACTCATATAGTCAACACGACTCTTATAGCCTTTCAAGTTCTCCATCCCTTTGCTTCTCTCCATATCAGTTGGCCTAGCCTCACCAAGCATATGTTTTTATTCCTATCACCTCCACTCCTTTCTCCGTTGCCTGAGCTCGTGACGAATGTGTGAGGGCCTAAATGTTAGTTATCTACTTCAAAGCCGGGAGGCATGGGGCGGGGGAGCGGCTTAGGTTCGCGCTTGCGCGCTGCTCCGGGAGACGGCGTCCATCTCGCCCCGCCCCTCGTATTCTGCAGTTCCGGCTCTGCAGATTCACTACTCACGTTTCTTTTTCCCGTGGCTCTTTCTGCTTTTTGATACCCGCTTTAACAACGCACCAGACAACTCTCCCTGAAAATAACTTAAATTGATTTTCTGCTTTTCCGCGTACGCGGCGGGCTCACTGGCCCTTAACGAAAGTGCGGCTGCGAAGGAGCAGACGCGCACGGGGCTCGAGGGAGGCGCGCTCGAGCTCCCGGCGGCGACGACTACGACGACCAGGAGCGGGGACGGAGTCGGCGCCTGAAGCAGTGGCTGAGCCCATGCCCCGGGACGGCGGGAGGGCCCGGAGAGACAAGTCCGGGGCCCGGGGCATGTCCCCAGGGCCCCCGTGAGGAGGCGGCGGCGGCGGCGATGGAGATCCCGCCGCAGGAGGCGCCGCCCGGGCCGGGCGCGGACGGCGAAGCCGAGGAGGCCCCCGCCGAGGCCCCGTCTCCCGGCCCCGCATCGCCCCCGGCGGACGGGCGCCTCAAGGCTGCGGCCAAGCGCGTTACGTTCCCTTCCGACGAAGATATCGTGTCCGGAGCTGTGGAACCCAAAGACCCCTGGAGACACGGTAGCCACCGCTGGAGCGCGGGGGCGGGCTGGTTGGGGACCTGGGAGTCGGTGCGGCGACCAGTACAGAGGTGGAGCTCAATAAGTTGCCCCTAGTAATGATTTAAGGAGACAGTCGTCAGTTTAGAGCTTGGAGGGTGTTAGAGAGGGAGTGGCTGTTAGGTTGGGAAGGTGAACATTAGCTGGTTTATGCTCCCTCTCTCCTCTCCCCAAGGAACGCTGATGGTGATCGTTTGAGGAATTCACATGGTGAGCAGTCAAAGAAAGTTTAGTGGCTTGGGAAATTGATTAGGAGGGCAGCAGCCTTTGAGTTCATAGTTACCTCAGAGAAGGATAGAGCAGTCAGGGGAGGAAGAATGGGTCAACATTGTCGCTGAAAGGGCAGTTGGAGGAGTTTGATGGGCCCATGGGGACAGAAAGAGGTTACAGTTGTCGGTCTGCAAGCCTCAGGGCTGGGGATGGTCATGTGACTCAACTTCCTTGGCTGAAAGGAGGACAAGAAATAAACTTGGAGTCTGGCGGTAGAGGAGTCAAGTCAATCCCGGGACTGGGAAAGGGAGGCAAGGTAAACAAACTTGCCAGAAAATGGAGCTAGTTGGTGGTCAGTTTGGGGCTGGTTGAGATAGTCCTCTCCTCCCCTACTCCACCCCCACCTCCCCCCAAAAAAAAGGGAAGCAGAACACTGTCAGTCATTCAGGAGCAGAGGAACTTTGGAGCCTGGCTCTGGGAGGGCTGTCCTTGTTTTGTTCCCTCTACCCCCGTCCTGCCTGCCCCGAGAAAGCATTGGAGTTGCTGGCGGTGGAAGGTGAGAGCGCTGGAGAAGTTTGATGGCTCGAGGTGTGGTGGGGAGAGAGCGACTGCATAGGTTATAAGTTCTCTGGAGAAGGTCGGCTCTGTGTTGGAACTGAAAGAGCAGTTGGAGGGGTGTGTTTTATCTGTAGGCCTGGGAAGGTGGAAAGTTGCTCCAGAGATGGATGGCAGGGTTGAGTCCTGGACAGGTCTGGGACTCGTGCTGGGATGGAGCGGAAGATGAGAGGGATCGGCCTGGACCTGGGTCTATAGAAGAAGTTGGTCTGTTGGCCCTGGGGAGAGAGGTAGAAATGTTGCTAGTCTGTATCGATGGCTTTGATGTGAGGGTGGGAAACGTGGGAACTGAAAGCTGAACCCACGAGGAGCGGCAGTAAATGCCGTCTTGGCCAGTTAGTGCTTCGTTTGTTTTGTCTTTTGGCTGCACGGTGCGGAATGGGGGATCTTAGTTCCCCGACCACGGATCAAACCCCGTCGCGGTGCTGTGGAAGCACAGTCCTAACCTCTGGACTTTCAGGAAATTCCCCAGCCAGTTATTGTTAAAGAGACAGTGGTTAATTTAAAATTCTTGGCCTTGGAAGCCAGCCAAGTCCCTGGGCTCTCGGCCCTCAAGATAGGTTAGGTTGGAAGGCTTGGGGGCCTAGGGCTGAGGAAGGGAAGAGGGAACAGGCCCCAGATATAGCATCCGGTCCAGGGAGCTCAGAACTGGAGAGGCAGAGCAGGATGGTGGCTAGCCTGCGCTCCAGCTCAATCCTGAGTCCCCTTTACCCAAAGCACGACCTCAGGCTGGGTTCCTAACTCCTCAGAGCCTCGATTTCCCACCTGTAAGTGGGTGAGAATAGCCACGCCACAGGGTTTCAGAGAGGACTGAATAAGGTTGTATGTGGAAAGTGGTTGGCCAGATTGGGCCTTCATGAAGCTGCAGTTATGGTTGGTCATTTTAGGGGTGACGTTAGGTGCTACTGGTCATTTTAGGGGCTAGCCTGGACGAGTTGGCTCATGGAGTTGGGGGGGGGGGGCATGCTTCACAAGCTTCCAGTCGGTTGGTGGGCTCGGGACTGGGGGAAAGGAAAATGTTCCGTTTGTGGGCTGGAACGTGGTGGTGGCCGCGGCAGTTGGAGGCAATTGGAGAGTCCGGGCCGGGGGCAGGGTGGGAGTAGGGGAAATTTTCTGGCCCGCAGGTTCCCAGAAGAGCAACAGCTGTGTGTTAGCAGCTGTTGGGCTTTGGGGAAGCCATTTTTTCTCTCTGAGCCTCCTGTTTCTTTCTCTGCAAATGGAGGTGCTAATTTCTACTGTGGGGAAGTTGTGAGGATTAAATAAGATAGTCCTTGTAAGTTCCTGCCACATAAATAGCAGCTGCTGTTATCCAGGCAGATTCAGTCTGGATTCTTTTTTTTTTTGGTTGGTTGGGTTTTTTTATGTCTCATGGGCAGTCGTGAAGAGGCAGTGAAGGCGGGGGTTGGGGGGGGCAGAATGTTGAGCAGGAGGGTCAGTTGGTGCCTGGCTGGGAGGAGTTGAGAGGATGGTGGCTGGGAAGGACGGCGGGACTGGTCTGCACTCACTCTTCAGAAACATCAGTGGGTCTGAGGTGGAGAGGAGATGACCTGGAGAAATGGGTTGACTTTACGGGAGGGCGGGGAGAGTTGGTCTGTCTGGGCCAGGGAGAGGGGCTGAGGTCGACCTGTGAGGGAAGGAGTTGGGTGGTAGGGGAAGGAGTTTCCAGGCAGGGAAAGGCTCATTGGTGAAGTTGGTGAGTTCGGGCGATGGGATTTGGCGGGCCTGGTGGTCCTGACCGGTGAGTCGCCCTGTGTCTGGGGAGGACAGTGGAGTTGTTGGCTGGTCTGGGACTGAGGGAGACAGAGGCTCACCAGGCTGTGGGAAGATGGGCCAAGGGGCTTGCCCAGTTGAGAGATTGAGGGTCTCAGCTGGGGGTTTCAGGGAGGGGTTGGCAGGTCTTGGAGGAGGGGCAGATTTGCTGGAGGTGGTCTGTGAGGCCTGGGAAAGCAGAGAGGGTGTCATTGAGCTGTGGCCCTCGTGGGAAGGATGAGGGAGGGGGGGTCACGCTGGGGCTTGCCCTGGTTACATGACCCCGAGGCCAAGGATGAGGGAGGAATTGGCGCATCGGAATTGGAAGAGGTCATTCAGAAGCTGCTCTTCCATCGCAGAGATGGAGAAGTCGCCCCGGCCCGAGGTGCAGGAGCACCCCCGGGCTGGGAGCAAGCAGCCACTGGAGGAATTGGGCCCTAGCACCGGGTGCCCAGTCAGCAGAGCCTTGCCCTGGGAAGAGAGCTTGGCCAGGCCTGACAGCTTCCGGCTGTGGTGGACGAGGCTGGGTCCGGAGCTAGGTGGGGGCCCAGCTGGGTGGGAGCCTCTGGGGATGTCTGCCTGAGACAGGAGCCCTGTCAGGCCCTGTCAGAGGTCACGTGTTGGGGGATTCCTGGAGGCCAGACATCTGAAAGAGGTACGGGAGAGTCTCATGCCTACTGAGGCTCAACCCAGGCCAGCACTCGGAAGGGCCTTTCCTGGCTCCCATGTCACATGATGTCCCCGCCTGCCCCCAACTTGGGGGCCTGCTTGTCTGCCTCATTGCACTAAAGGCCACCTGCTGTTAAGATGCACATTTGTTTCGTGCTGGTGGTCTCTCCTCCTCTAGAATGGGAGAGCAGACAGTCCATCCTCATTCCCACTCAGCCCCTCGAAAGACACATGGGGATCATGGCCAGATGAGCGCCAGGGGTACGTGCAGCCATGCAGAAGGGCTGAGGCCAGGCCATACCTGGGGTCCCTCTCGCTGCAGTGTGCTCCCTGCCTGGCCCCGGCCGCAGCGTGCTGTGGCTCCGGCACAGCCCCGATTCTCGCTGAGCTGATTTGTTTCCTCATCTGTGAAATTGTGAGCCCTGTCCTGCTGACCTGACCTCCAGGATGTCTGAGTGGACGGGATGGACCTGGTGGGGCAGGGGGTTCTCTGCAGCAAGCCGGTTGCCAGTGGATGGGCTGTGAAGCTGCAGAGGAGGCCGCCTCCGTACTACTGCTGGACTGGGGCCCGTGTGTGCCCCACACTCCCTGGGGGTAGAAGGGGGCCCCCATGGAGGAGGGGCTTGCCTGCTGCAAACCCCCATCAATAGCAGCAGGCCTTGCTGTCCCAGCTCCTCTGAGGGTCTTGTACCAGGGACTCTTCAGACCAAACTGGAGGAGTGACCTGAGGCCCAGCTGTCTCCCTAGTCCCAGCTGACCACCATGTGGGGAGGAGACACGGGTTTGGCGAGGCAGGCGTCGGGGAGCATGTGACACCGGCCACAGTCTGGGCGGCTGTCTGCCCCCTCCCTCCAGTCCTGCCCATGACTCATTCCCCGCTCCCTGACCTCCACCCTGTGCAGTCTGTCCTGGAATGGGGGCCTGGGAGCTTTTCCCCCCCAGAAAACTCGTCACGTGGAGTGGAGGCATCTGCAGGGTGAAGGAGGCCCAGACACGCCCAGTCCGGCCATCCGAGTTTCAGGGCTGGGATGGGGGTGAGGGGTGGGGACAGTGGCCATCGTGTTCCTCAGTGAGGATCGGGGTAGGGGGTGGAAACACCTTCCTGTTTGTTCTCACTGAAACCCAGGCTGCAGATAGTCCTTGAAACTGTTTTGACAGGTGGAAATGAACCTGTCCGTAGTGGACAGAGGCTCTCTTGCTAGTTAATGACTCATTTTACCTGAGTGGTGGGCGGCCTGGCTGGTGAGGAGCCAGTGCCCTTGTGGGGGGTGGCTCTGGTGCTTCCCCCAGGCTTCCGGCAGGGCCCACCCTCACCTCCTCCTGCCAGCATTGGCACATAGACTTTGCCATGTGACTTTGGGCGGTTGTTCTCTCTGTCCGTAATGATATTTCTGTCTATGAAATACAGCCGACAGTCATACCTCCTCATAGGATGATGAGGATTAAGTGAGAGAACAGTGTCCCCGGGGAGTGCTGGGGGGCCTTGTTCTTGTTGTCACCAGTCTTCTGCCCCCACCTACAGCCCCTACTCTCCGTGCCGCGCTGTCTCTGTTCTGCGTTGGCACTCGCCTCTCCCGCAGCGTTTCCCTCGTCAAAACCCCGCGGTCTGTCCATCAGGAGAGTTCCCCGACATCCCTGACAGGGACAGTCCTGTCTGTGACAAGCTGGGTGACTCTGGGCAGGCTGCCCAGCCTCTCTGAGCTGAAACTCAATCAGCCTATCTCGGCCTCCAGCTGAGAGGCAGCAAGGGCAGCGAGGGTCTAGATGCGTTTTGAAGTGTTGGCCGCAGCCTCTCAGACACCGGCCATGACTGTGGACGAGTTCCAGCTGCCCCCGGGCTCCGTCCCCTCTGTAGACCGGCCTGGCGCCCCACCCCTTGGGCAGCTGACTCCGTGGTCAGGCCTGTGTGGGGAGCGGCTGGCCCTCCTTTCCACCTCCAGGGCTCTATCTGTGTTCGCTTCATGTTTCCCTCTTGAAGGGTGAAGACTGTGGGTCACCCTTGTGACCTGCATCTGGCGCCCAGGAGGGTGGGCGAGCGGCAGGGGAGTAAGGCTTTCCATCAGATTTCACGCCGCCGAGGCACTGGGGAGAAAGCCTCTCGGAGGAGTTGATGGGCCTGTGCCAGGCCCCACGCCTCGGGTGCTTGGCACTCGGTCCTCCAAGGGGGCTGTCGAAAGTGTGTGCACGTGTTTCTGGGAACCAGGCGTCTCCTGTCTCTCACAGGCATTTGACTCCAAAAGTATTAAGAACTGTGGAGCCAGACGCCCTGGACTGGACTGGCCGTGACGGAGGCGGCTTCTGGGAATGGAGGCCAGGAATCTGTGTTTCTAGAAAGCTCCCCAGACGGCCAGGTTTGGCTGTCCTGCTCAGGGCCCCTGATTCAGCGCAGCTGCCCAGCACTCAGTCCCAAGGCTCAATTCCAGACCTCAGTTCAAGGGTGGCTGGGGCTGGCCTCGCAGACTTGTTTTAGAGCACGTTGAAGCGTCTGACTTGCAGTAACTGCAGAAACGGGATTTGGGTGGGCGGCCTTCCGCAGTGGAGCACAGAGGGGCCCAGGCCGAGGCCCCTGCTCTCCGGGTGACCCTGGTCACTGCTCATTACTCCCACCGCTGGGCTGAGTGGATGTCACGGTTATGTCTCCCATCCACCCAGGAGGCAGGTGCTGTTCTTCCTGGTTTGTAGATGAGGTACTGGGAGCACAGAGAGGCAAGGTCACTCACCGGAGGCTGTCACAAAGCCAGGCAGTGTGGCAGGGGGCCTGTGCTCTCCGCCCCTGGGTCCTGGCTGCGTGAGCTTTGGCTCACGGCTGCATCCACTTCTGCCTGCTGGGTGGTTTCTTCGTCTTGAACCCATAACCCTTTGTAAGACGAAGATGACCATTCCAGCCTCCCCAGACAGCTCAGGGATGAGAAGCAGCCTGAGTGAAGGAATCGGCTGGGTGGCACTCAGGAGGGGATCTCTGTGGTTCTTGGGCAGCTCAAGCGTCCTGGGAGGTCCTCGCTGCTCCTCTGTCCTCAGCCTTGGCCAGAATTCCTCCTTTGCTCCCCAGCATCGGGATGTGGTACACGCTCAGTCCCTTCTGGCTGAAGGCGAGCGCAGCCTCATTTAGAGAATGCTGATGTTAAGGGTCAGGGGAGAAGGCAGGCCCTGCCTCCGTGGAGGTCACGGTTGAGTAAGGGAGCCACATGGTAAATAGTTCTAATCAAATCAGGGTGCCCAGGGCCCTGACTGGGAAGAGCTGATGGGCAAGGCACAGGTGGCTTCTTGGAGGAAGTTGCCGTCTCAGGCCTAAAGAAATCACTGGAGTGAGCCAGGTGAGGAGCAGTTGGAAGAAGTGCAGAGGGTTGGAGGCGGAGCCAGTGAGGCCCATCCGAGGAGGAGAAAAAAGCCAGTCTTCCTGGAGTCAGAAGTCTGGAGGTGGAGGCAGGAGGGTCAGAGGCCAGACTGGAAAAGGCAGGGACGGACCACCCACCCAGGTGGGGCCTTGTGGGCCCTGTTAGCCTGAGGGTGGCAGGGAGCCAGCAGAAGGCTTTAAGAAGGGTCCTGCCCCCTGTTTTCAGCAGAACCTTCTGGGAGTGTGTGGCCTGCAGAGGCTGAGACCAAGGCTGGGGCAGCAGGCCTGAGACTCGGCCTCGTGAAGCCCTGCGGTGGCTAGAAGCTTGCATGTTTGATGGATTTAATCACCAGATTTATCTGAACCTCTCCCTCCCCAGAAGGTCTTGCACTGTGGTGTTCTCCCCATGGGTCTCTGAGCTCCACCCCTCCTCCCGCAACCGCCCCTATCACTCCCGCCCTGAGCCGGCCGTGCCCGTGTTAGGGCAGCTCTCTCTTGGGGGTACTTTCTGGCTGGGCTGGAGCTGCAACAGGAAGTGGGGGTTTGGTGCTTCAGTTAGGGTGGGACAGGCAGAAGGGGTCCTCTTTCCCAGAAGGCGGTTCCAAGGCCGGGTGCCCCCAGGAAGGACCGATGTCCATCGTGTTTTGCTTCTGTTCTCTCCCCGCTGGGAAGGCAGTTCCACGAGGGCCGAGCCCGCCTTGGTCTAGCTTCCCTGAGTGTCCCCAGAGCTGCTCGGCAGCCCTCCCCTTGGCGGGTCTGGTGGATGCAGGTGCCCAGTGGGCACTCTGTATAAAGTTATTCTCACCCTCTTCCTTACTCTCTGCAGCAGCTCTAGAGCCTTTGCCTCAAGGTGGGGGTGGTGGTTTGAAAGTGTCTGCTGACAGCCGCTCGGCTCATGTGACTTGCCTGACGCCCTCTCCCTTTCCTGCAGAAACCTGGGGTGGGAGCCCTGTGGTCTGATGCTGCGGAGGCCCTGTCGGATCCCACCCAGTTGGGTGGGTGGGAACCCGATGGGGTCAGACTCGTGAGCCACTTTCACACCCACCCCCTGTCTCCCCATAGCCGTAGCCTCCTGCCAGCTGCCATCAGCCGTGTGGTGGGGGAGCTGCTGGTATTCCTTGCGGCCCTCCCCTTTGTGTGAAGCCAGTAGCTTCACAGCTGAACCCCCTGGGTTCCTCAGAGCCCTGGGGCGGGTGGGGGGAGGCAGGGCGGGGCTGCTGGGAGATGGAAGCCCTTGGTCCCCGCCAGGGAAGGAAGTGACCCTGCGGAGGATCAGGCTTCGGGACGGCCATGATGGTGACGACCGTGGTGGGGTGATCTAAGCTCTTTGTGTGCGTTTACTCATTTAATCTGCACAGCAGCCAGACAGGGAAAGCTGAGGCTCATGGGTGCCAAGGCCACACAGACAGTAAAGGGAGTGGCCGTGTTCGAACCAGAGGGAACAGGGCTCAGCCTCTGCTCTGTTCCCCAGAAGCCTCCCAGGCAAGGCGCCTTCCTTACCACAGGACAGAGGCTGCGCCCCTGTGCCTGTGGGGAGCCCTTCCCAAGCTGGTGTCCATCCCTGTCCATCCCCCGGCCCCCCCAGTCTAATCCACAGACCTCGAGTCCCTCTGCCCTACCTCTCTGCACTGGCGCACACGACGTCTCCAGACAGCGCTGCTCTGCTCTCCCGGGTTCCTGTGGCACCTCCTCACGCTGCTGTTACTTGTTTGGGTCCATCTCCCCCCACTGGACCCAGGATCACCGTGAGAGACCGCATCTGCTCCCTCTCACTCCGTGTGAGCACCCCCAGGCCCCACAGGGACTCAGAGCTCAGTAGGCCTGCTGATGAGCACCCCAGGTCAGGAGCCTCGGGCCCTTAACCCAGGACTGGGCCTCAGTATAACTGGGGGCCCGAAAGGAAGCAGGGGCCAAGGAAGATGCTCATGGGGTCACTTGGATCGTTTGTCCACGCTGCCGTCTGTCTGTTCATTCATCCCTTGCCACCGCCTCTCCCCACTGTGCACCAGGTGACGGAGTCCTGACTGTCCTCCCTGCTCATGTCCTCTCTTCATTCCCAAGGAAGCGAGCCCTGTTTCTTCACATCAGGCTTCTGGCCCATCCCCCCACTGCCTTTCACACCCCATGTGGGAGCCCTAAAACGGCTTGCGAGGCCGGCCTCCGCCGCCTTCACTGACCGTGGCTGGGCCCCCCCTTGCCCACGTGCTCTCTGGGCTCAAGCGCCGTGGCTTCTTCTCAGTTCCAGTCTGCCGGGTGCTCCCCTCATCCTGTCCTGGAACGCCTGCCTTGCTCTCATGGCTCTAGCTTGTCCTCAGGTACCAGCAAACCCTTCTTTCCTGGCCCTCTCACTTGGTTCCCCCCAGGTCATCGATCTGGTAATCTGTGGGCCGGAAGGTACTCTTGCGCCCTTGACCGTGAGCATCATGAGGGTGGGGATGGCTTTGGCTGGGTGCTCCCATACCCCCTGGTGCTCCCAGCATGTGGCACGGAGAGAAGGAAGGGCAGGTGGTGCTAGGCCTCAGGGCGAGGCGGGCCCCGCCCTCTCGCAGCCCAGGCAGGACAGGAGGAGGGCCCCGAGTCTGCCGCGGGTGTCCCCCACCAGATCCGCAGAGCCGCAGGAGTGCAGGTCGGCCAAGCAGCTCGAGTGGCGACCCTTTGTGGCTATGAGCTTGCTGTGGGCCCTCGGCCACGGCACTGCCTTTCTGTGCAGCAAGGGGTGTCGAGGTCCCTTCCCACTGCATGTGTTTCCCTGTCTCTGTCCGTGGGTCACCCCCACCATTTAGGGAACAGAGTGCCGGGACCTCCTGGGCCGGTGGGCGGGGCAGGAGAGCTCAGGTTGTGGTGACTGGTCTGCCTCTCTGCCTTTGTGGCAGGTGGGCTGATTCCCTGCCCACCAGCGACAAGGCGTGTCCCAGGAGGGGGTGGAGGCTCTCAGGGGTCCAGCACCCCCCCAACTCAGGCCTCCACCTCACTCCTTGTCCTTTGACCCCCATATCTCCTTGGGGTGTTGGTGTCCCTACTTTAATTGCAGTGACTAGAAAGGGCTGTATTCTCTGGGATGGGGGTTGGGGGTCCTCTGCCCCACGGGCCTGGGCTCAGCCCTCGGAGTCTGCGGCGTGGAGCTTCTCTGGGCTCCCCTGCTGTACCGCTGTCTCCCTGCTGCACTGCGAGCCCCAGGAGGGCGAGGCTGGGCTGTCCTGGTCACTGCTGTGTGCAGTAGCACAGAGCCTGTGCTTGGCGAGTATTGTTCCATTAGCATGAAGTTGGGGGGTTGGTGTGGGCAGAGCCCAGAGATGGAGCTCCCCGTGGAGCCCTGCTCAGAGCCCGCATGTCAGACAGCAATCTGACCCCGGCTGGTCCTGTGCAGACACCCCATGCCAGTGAGTTCGGGGCAGGGGGGAGGGCAGGGCCATCTGACTTGCTGGGCAGCCGCCAGCTGTTGGGTCTAAATGCCTGTGCTCACTGACCACCCAGCCATGAGAATCCCAGCTGGCGCAGGCTCCGCCCCTGTTTCCCGCATCCGGATTATCCGGGGTGGAGGCCTATCGTCCTGGTTTTACATGTGAGGCCACAGGCCGGATGGGGTGGCCTGGCACCCGGGATGGCTCCTGCTGCTGCTCGGCCACCTCTGTTGCTTTGAGGGGCAGAGTGACACATCCTCGAGGAGGGCAGCTGAGAGACCTGCCTTGTTGTGCCCCTGGGTCCCCCGCCTGATGTTATTATGAAAAGAGAGGGTTTGGACTCTGGGGCACTGGAGCTGCCATCTGCAGCCCACGGGGCAGCTGAGCAAGTCCTGCCCGAGGCTCAGCTTTCTCCTCATCCCCTTAGTGGGGGTCAGTGAGGGGAGCTGGGGATGAAGGATGTGCAGTCACCTGGGAAGGTCAGGATGGTTGTTAGTAAGGGGGAGACCCCTTACTTTGATTCTTTTGTGACTTTACAAATAAGATATGTTCACTAAAAAAAAAAAAAAGATTTGGAAAGTCAAAAGAAGAAAATGAAAATCACTTCTTAAGCTTACCATCTGGAATTTTTTTTAAAAAGCTCCGCTGAGATGTAATTCACGTACATTTCACGCATGTGAAGCACACAGTTCAGTTTTTCCCAGAATGGTGCATTTGTCATCACAGTCCATTTTTAGAACTTTTCATTGCTGGACCTCCTCTCCCCGCCCCAAGAAACCCTGAACCCCTTAGCAGGGAATCCCAGCACCCCTCCCGCGCCCCCTCAGGCCACCGCTGATCCGCTTTCTGTCTCGGTAGCTTCTGGACGTCCCCTGGAAGTGGGATTGTGCCACCCGTGGCCTCCTGTGTCTGCCTTCTCTCGCCGAGATAGTGTTCACGGGGTTCACCCACATCGTGACTGTGCCCGTGCTTCCTTCCTTGTTACCACCGAGTAACATTGCATCGTGTGGATGGTTTGTCTCTTCATCCATTGATGTGCATTTGAGTTACTTCCACGTTTTGGCCGTGAAGAATGGTGCTGCTATGGGTGTTCACATTGAGGTTTTTGTGTGGACCCAGGCTTTCATTTTTCTATGAGATTTCTGCGAGATTGCTCGCTCATCTGGCGATGCTAACCCTCTGAGCAACTGCCAGACTATTTTCCCGGGCGGCTGCCCCACTTAGCACTCCCCTCCACCGGGCGCGGCTTCCGCTCCCTCGAGCCACATCCTCCCTTTCTTGTCCGGCCCTTAGATCCCAGCCACCCCAGCGGGCGCTGGGCATCACACTGTGGTTTTGGTGTTGAGCATCTTTTCACATGCCTCTCAGCACTTGTATGTCTTCTTGGGAGACATGTCTATTCAGATCCTTTGCCCGTTTTAAAATGGGATCATTTGTCTTCTGGTTGGGCTGTAAGAGTTCTATATATATTCTGGATGCAAGACTCTTTATCAGAAGCGACACGCACCACCTGGAATGTCGTCAGCGTGAAATGCCAGAGCACTTCCTTCCTATCTCTTCAATGGCTAAGTTACAGTGCCACAAACACGTAAAAATAAAACTGGGTGGAGCCTGGGTATACAGTTGAATGTCCTGCATTTTCACTTCATTTTTCCTTTTTTTTTTTTTAACAAAGCACGATTAAAATCCACCGTCAGGCTGTTGTAATTTGTTCCAGCCATTCCGCGTTGCTGAGCATTTAGGCCCTTTCCAGTTTTCAGCTGCATGAATAATGCAGCGACGTTCAGCCTTGTCCATAAATTTTTCTGTTGTCATGGGGAGCTTTCTCAGAATAAATTCTTAGAAGGTGGTTTGACCAGGTCAGAGGGTAGGAACCTTTGAAGTCTCGTATACAGTCTGTGCTCACAAAGGTCTGGAAGCCTCAAGGGACAGCACTTGGTTGTATCTCTTGATTTTTTTTTTTTTTTAAGGAATGAATGAATAATACTTGCATTTGGGTGTCTTGGTACCCAGATGGTGTTTTGTTTTAATGAGCCTTCTTGAACTGCTAGTTAACTTGTTTCTTGTTACCGCGTTAGTTGCTTCTTCGTGCGCTGGGCCCATTTTTGTTTTGGGACGTTTTGTAAGCCCTGTGTCTCTTTCAGATATCCACTCTTGGGCATTACATCGTGTGCAGATATTTTTTTCCTCATTTATCATTGGCCTTGCTGGAAAGCTGGAGGTGGGGGAGCCTCCTTAAAAAGAGTCCCTGTCGCCTTTGCCCCTTTGCTGGCTTTCTGCAGCAGAGAGGGCGGGGTGGGTGGGGGGTGGTGGCCCTGGCCTGGGCCCTGGTGGCACCGCGGGGGAAGGGGGTCGTGTTAGTGGCGGCCAGGCCCGGGCAGACGGGATAGCAGGTTCCCAAGAGGTTCTCCTGGAAACACACCTGTACCGCTGTTCGCTGAGCACCAGGCCGAGACACCCGGCGAAGCTGGTAGGGCCCCTAGTTGGTGACCTGGCGCCATCTGTCACTTGCTGAGGTCACGGCCCTGAGCGGAACATGGCCGAAGCTCTGTCCCTGGGCACGTCCAGTCTGCCTCACCCCCAGGAATCTACACCCCCTGCTCCTCCAACGTCTACATGCTGGGCCTCTGTGCTGGCTCTCCCTCTGCCTGAGAGGCTCTCCCCAGCTTCCTGAGGTTACCATTTGTCTGCTGACACCCACTCCCTGTCTTGTGTCTGCCTTTTCCATCGGAAGGGACTTGGGAGGGGATGGTCCAAGGCTGTGTTCCAACTGCACCTGGCCCCGAAACTTGAGAGGCACTCGAGAAACATTTGAGGGAATGAATGAATTTCTGCCTCGTAACTCATCTTTTAGGGCTCAGCCTAAATGTTCCTCCCTCTACAGGCCTTTCCTGGCTACTCCCTCCAGTCTAAGTGATCATCACCTGTGTTTTCCTGAGTGCTTTCTTGCTTATAATTTGTCACTTTTATTTGTGTGATTATTTGTCTGCCTTCCTAGCAATCACTCCCCGAGGGCAGGGATCCGGATCTGTTTTGTGCTCTGTTGTCTGCCCAGCCCAGGTTGTTTGATAAAGAATGAATGAACATGTCCTTTAGCACCCAGACACACCTTGTGAGGCCACGTGGCGTGGCAGTGCTCACCTTTCATAGGGGAGGAAAGTCAGGTCGGGCAGTGAGAAGTTCCAGGCACTCAGTGTCCATCCCTGGAGCCTTCACTGCACCAGTAAACAGCTCACAGTTATTGGATTTTAAAATTCCAAACTAAAGTCCCCAGTGCCTCTGAGTCCAGCTGGCCATCTGGTGTCCCAGCCAGAAGCCTGAGGCGGGCAGCCTGAAATAGATGGCCTGGTTGTGCCCTGGTGGCCCTCGGCTTTCTTCCCTGAGCTGGGCCCGTTGCCTACCCAGGATTTCAGTAAGTGGGAGCAATGGGAAGCAGGGAGCCACTGAGTGATTTGCAGACCTTTCTCAGGCACCGCAGCGTCCCCAGCCCTGTGTTGGGTCCCTTGCCTATTTACCTCACTTGACCCCGACAGTGACTTTCAGTTCCCCAGAGGCTCCTCAGTCCTCTGTCCTCTGAGCCTTTGCACGTGCTGTTCCCTTTGCTGCAGCACACTTCTCCCTCCCTCTACTTTTTTTGGCTGCAGAGAATAGCTTATGGGATCTTAGTTCCCCGACCAGACCAGCCCAGAGATTGAACTTGTGCCCCCTGCAGTGGGAGCGTGGTGTTCTAACCCCTGGACCACCAGGGAATTCCCTCCTTCCCTCTGCTTTTAAAATTGTTATTACGTTCTCTTCACGGCGTTTAAACTATGCATGTACCGTACACGTAAGTTAAAGTGTAGTATAATAAAGACCTGTGAGCCTACCTCCCAATTGAGGGCTGAGAACATTACCATTAACTCAGCTCTGTCTGGGTGGGAGGGTGGATGGAGCCCAGAGACCCATGACTGCTACCCTGCAGGTTGTGATTGTCATGCCTCTTTTAAAAAAAAAAAAAAACAAAACTTTTTATCACCTGTGCGTGTATGATGAAAAAATACACTTTGGTTTTGCTTGTTTCTGAGTGTTATGAGAATGACGGTGTGTCGTGAGTGGAGACCTGGGGCTCTCCTTTCCCCTCAGCGTTCCATTTCTCACTTCCATCCATGGAGATGCTCCCAAGCCTTCCGTCACGTGGCTCTGCCTTAGATTGTCCTCGATGGACGCTTGAGCTGTTTCTGGCTTTCGGTCTGACACACTGGCACAGCCGTGAGCTTTGTGTACGCGTCACCTGGAGTGTGAGCATGAAGTTCTCCAGGGTTCAGACCTTGGAGTGGAATTTTTGGTTGCAGTTGGAGCTGTGCAGTGGTACATGATCACACCCAGCCCTCTCAAGTGGCTCTTTCCTCCCTTACCTGGCGAACTCCTACTCAGACCCACTCTGGGTCTCCTTACCACCACCCCCACTTTCTTTTCTTCAGTAGATGGAGCACCTGCCGTGGACCAGGCGCAGTTATCTTAAATTCCAGGATGAGATAGTGAATGAGACTCAGCCTCTGTGCTCACGTGACCAGTGTTGTTAGGTAGCCCCTCCTCCAGGAAGCCCTTCCTGATCCCTGGATCAGGTTAGGTGCACTCCTGGGCCCCTCCTGCCTTAGTCCTGCCCCCTTGGGTCATCACTCTCTGGGAACTGCGCTGTCTCCCCCGTGGGGGCAGGGATCAGAGGTGTTTTGAATGCTGTGTCCCCAGCATCACCCTCCAGGGGTGGAGCACAGAGCAGGTGTTGAGTGAAGGATCCATTGAATTGCTGCTGAGACACTGACCCTTGAGGCAGGTGGGATTAAAGGGAGAAACGGAGTCCAGTACCGGAGTTAAACTTGGGCCCTGAAGGAGGGACCGTGGCCTCTGCTCTGGGCAGCTGAGAGGAGCTGCTGCCCGGCTCTTGCCTCCTCGGCCAGTGGGTGGGCCGGGCAGGGGTGCCTCAATGAGGAGTGGGAGTTAAGAGTTGGCACGCGTGTTCCTTTGAAGAGGGCAGGACTGGGAGGCTGTGGTGAGCCTCACAGATGTGGACGAGGCAGGCGCCAGGCCTCCCGGAAGAGTGGTGGGGGCTGCGCAGGGCCGTTGATCAGTAACTGCGAGGGTGGCGGTGGCTGGTGTTGGCAGAGCGCCCGCCCGGTGCTGGGCGCAGCGCTGACACCATCCGTGCGCCAGCCAGCCCTGTCCACACCCTGTCCCTCGGGGTAGGTGGATCGTTGTTGCCCCATTTCACAGACGTGGGGGGGACGGTGAAATGCAGAGGCGGGAGTCCGGCTTGCCCGGCCCACTGGGAGTGGAGCAGCGTCTCCCCTCTGCAGGTGGGGGGCTGGCACAGAGCTGCATGGCCGGCCTGGGCTCCCCGTCCCGTCACCCTGTGGGTCCTCCTCCATCCCCAAGCCTTCACTCCTGTGCCCTCAGGTGCCCAGCCCTGGGTAAATATTTGTCTCCTGGCAGGCAGGAGTGGTGCGACCAGTATTTCCGAGCCAGGTGGCCGGGGACAGGTGTATGCAGCTGGCCTGCGGGCAGAGCCCGAGGAGCCTCTGGGCAGCGCCGAGCCGTTGTTTGCCTGGGGCTCCACTCGCTCTCCAGGTGTCAGCTCAGGGCCGCACTGATGGCCGGCCAGTCGACAAGCACCAGCCTCCCCGCCAAACGCATCACCCAAGTGATCTCAGTGACTGCCGCTAGAAGTCTCCACGCACGCGCACGCGTGTGTGTATGTATGAGAGAGAGAGAGAGTGATTGGCTCCGTTTTCCAGAAGAGGAAACTCGACCAGAAAGAGACCAGGGCCTTGTCCTGTGGCGCCTGGGGTCTGGTGGGAAACCACTGGGGCCTTGTGAGGTAAATGAAGGCGCTCACGGGAAGGACACAGAGGCCTCTGTGTGCTCCCGCGGGGCAGGGGCTCAGAGCCTATGGGAAGAGCGGGCCCTGGCTCTCCGGGCCACAGCCCTGCCGACTCGTTCCTCTCTCCGGTCACTGAGCGTCCTGGTGGTCATGCAGGCTGAGCAGAAATCCCACATCCATCCTGTCAAATGGGGCCTGGGAGGGCCAGGCTAAGCCTCGTGGGGCTTGGGGACAGCTCGGAGAAGGGGACCTGGGCTCTTCAGATGCCGCAAACAGACACTGCCCGACGCGCCGTCTGCCTCCAGAGGCCATGCCCTCAGCACCGGCCTGCATTGTTCTAGGTCAGGAAGATGGAGTCACGTCATGAGGCAGAAAGCCACTAGTCACATATGCTCTTGCGCGCACGCGCGCGCGCGCACACACACACACACACACACACACACACACTCCAGGAGACAGCTCTCAGTGTCTCACACACACACACACACACACCCAGGAGACAGCGCTCAGTGTCACACACACACTCCAGGAGATAGCTCTCAGTGTCACATGCACACACACACACACATACCAGAGATAGCTCTCAGTGTCACACACACACACACACCAGGAGACAGCTCTCAGTGTCACAGACACACACACCCCAGGAGATAGCTCTCAGTGTCACGCACACACACTCCAGAGACACCACACACAAACACACACACCAGGAGACAGCTCTCAGTGTCACACACACTCCGGAGACACACACACACACACACACACACACACACACACCAGGAGACAGCTCTCAGTGTCACACACGCACAGACACACACACACACACACCCCAGGAGACAGCTCTCAGTGTCACACGCGCACACACACAAGGAGACAGCTCTCAGTGTCACACACACACACTCCAGGAGACCGCTCTCAGTGTCACACGCATACACACACACACTCCAGGAGATAGCTCTCAGTGTCACACGCACACACACACACACATCAGGAGACAGCTCTCAGTGTCACACACACACACCCCAGGAGATAGCTCTCAGTGTCACACGCACACACACACGTACACACACCCCAGGAGACAGCTCTCAGTGTCACACACACACACACACACACACACAGAGACAGTCACACACACACACACCCCAGGAGACAGCTCTCAGTGTCACAGACACACACACACACACACACACACACACACACACACGACACACACACACACACCAGGAGACAGCTCTCAGTGTCTCACACACACACAGCTCTCACACACACACACACACACACACACACACACACACCAGGAGACAGCTCTCAGTGTCACACACGCACACACACACACACACACACACCCCAGGAGACAGCTCTCAGTGTCACACACACACACACACAAGGAGATAGCTCTCAGTGTCACACACACACACTCCAGGAGACCGCACACACACACACACACACCCCAGGAGATAGCTCTCAGTGTCACACGCACACACACACACACACACCCCAGGAGACAGCTCTCAGTGTCACATGACACACACACACACACCAGGAGACAGCTCTCAGTGTCACACACACGCACACACACACACACGCACACACACACACCCCCAGGAGACAGCTCTCAGTGTCACACACACACACGCGCACACACACACACACACACCCCAGGAGACAGCTCTCAGTGTCACACGCATACACACACACACACCCCCCCAGGAGACAGCTCTCAGTGTCACATCACACACACACACAAACCCCCCAGGAGACAGCTCTCAGTGTCACACACACACAGTCCTGGAGATAGCTCTCACACACACACACACACCCCCCCCCCCCAGGAGACAGCTCTCAGTGTCACACACACACACACACACACACACAGCACACAACACAGTTGAGATAGCTCTCAGTGTCACACACACACACACACCCCCCCAGGAACAGCTCCAGACACACACACACACACACCCCCGGAGACAGCTCTCAGTGTCCCACAAACACCCAAAACCAGAGACAGCTCTCAGTGTCACACACACACACACCCACACCTCAAAAAAATCAGGAGACAGCTCTCAGTGTCACACACACACACACACACACACACCCCAGGAGACAGCTCTCAGTGTCACACACGCAAACACACACACACATCACACACACCCCACCCCCAGGAGACAGCTCTCAGTGTCACACACACACACACACCCCACCCCCCAGGAGACAGCTCGCAGTCAGAGGGCCCATCGTGGGCACTTGTGTTGGGTCGTGCTGTGGCTCCACCCACCACAGGGCTGGACGTGTCATCTTGGTGGTTCAGCATCAGCGGGCATTGAGCTTTGTGCCCACCCACGTGTGCTGAGCACACAGCACCGCCAGGGAGGCGAGAGACAAGTCAGCTTCGCCACCACAGACCCACTTTGGGGGTGGGAGGACGATGGGAGCCCAGGGCCGGCACAGAGGAGAGGGGCTGCGGCTGGTGGGTCAGCTCGAGGCTTAGGTAGGAACCTTAGACACCTCGGACTGTCCCACCCCCACCCTGAGCCTACCACGCGTGCCTCTCTCTCCTGGCCATGTCCTTGGAAAGTACCCTGCCTCCCTGGGCCTCACTTTCCTCTTCTGGAAAGCTCGAGGCAGCGTGTACTATAGCCCAGACTGTGGCTGTGGACAGAGAGCGTCGGGTGTGGTTAAGGGCAATGGTTGTGGGGACTTCCTGATGGTCCAGGGGTTCAGAATCCCCCTTGCAGTGCAGGGGACGCGGGTTCAATCCCTGGTCCGGGGAACTGAGATGCCGCCTGCCATGGAGCAGGTGGGCCTGCGTGACACCAGGAGGGTCCCGTGTGCCACGACTAAGACCCGCCGCAGCCAAGCAAGTGATGACTGAGGAACGGAGCCAGCACTGAGGAGCAGGACTGCTCAGGCCTGAGCCCCGCCGCCTCCCACGGCTCTGTGACCTCGGGCGGGCTCCTCAACTTCCCCTGCTTCAGGCTCATTTCTCACCTGGGGAGTAAACGCACCCTCACCTGGTTGCCGAAAGCAGTAAGTGTCGTAATACGCCAGCAAGGTGCTGTCTGAGTGTGTTTGCTGCCGTGAGTAGCAGTGCCTTAGAATTAGAAGTGGCCTGTCACACAGCTGGCGCCTGGGTCCTTAGTGTGCCCTGTGTGACCGTGCCCGGTGACCGCCGCCTTCCCCCTAGAGCGCCCTGGAGCTTCATCCAGCTCCTGCTGAGAGGGAGGCTCCGCAGTGTGCTGAGCTGAGTCGTCTGTGACTTAGAAAGCTTCGGGCACCTTCAGACTGCACGTGTTTCTGTAGCAGGATCTTCAGATGGGCCAAGCGGTTTGGAAGGTTATGCGGGTCCACGGGTGGAGTAGCCAGGCCCTCCCTCTTCCTGGCCTGGGACTCCGGCTGGTTGCATAAGCGCAGCCCACCCCCTGCAGCTGGCATCCCTGATCCTGCCTCCCTCCCCCAGTCATGATGCCTCCCTCCCAGGAGGGACAGGGAAGACCACGCTTATCACCCAGGAAACTGTGGGCATTGTGACCCCTTCACAGGCCTGGGGAGAGGCCTGGGGTCTGAGAAGATAGGACTGGCCCAGCCTCTCCCGAGGGGCCTCCTGTCCAGGGCACGGTGTGGCTTCCTACCCCCGTCACATGGCTCTCTGGGGAGAAAGGAAGAGAGACTTCGTGCTCTTCACAGAGCGAGTCATTCATTTGCGGCAGTGATATCTCTAGACTTAGGGAGCCTTTGGTGTAGGACAGAGAGCGAACAAGGAAACAGCGATTGGGGTGCATCCCGTGAGGCCGCAGAGGGATGTGGTGGAGAAGACGGGTGCGGGGGCGCTGATTTAAAAAGGGGCCAGAGGAGGCTTCTCAGAAGTGGTGACATTTGAGCTGAGACCTGGATGACAGGTTAGGAAGCGGGTGTGGGGAGGGGAGCACTCTGAGCTGCAGCAACAGCAGTTGCCGACCTAGAGGCAGAATTAAGCAAGGTTGGCCGGGGAGGTATGCGCACAGGGATGGGGGTAAGACCACTGCAGGATCAAATCAGGGGCCTTGTCCTGGGCTGAGGAGTTGCAGCCTCTGTCCCAGCGCAGGGACAGGCCGTGGAGACTAAAAGTGCCAGAGGCCGGCCCGTTCCTCACCGTGGTCACCATGGCTCGTTATGTGCCTGCCTGTCTCCGAAGGACAGAGACTTCGAGGTGGAGGGTTTTCCTTTCCTGGGGGACCTGCTGGAGTTTCCCCGCACATGCTCACCATGTTTCTGAAGGTGCATACCCAAACACACCCCCTGGGGATCTCCGCAGCCCTGCCTTGGCTCTGCCAGGGACAGGCAGGGCCCGTCCAAGCGAAGGCTGGTTGGAGAGAGAGGTGGCGGCCCCTGGTGCTGGTGTGGCTCCAGGAAGGATGGAGCTTGGCATCAGCAGTGGCCACATGGGCACCCTCTGCTGGGAAAGTTAGCGCTTCCAGCCTGGGCGTGACCTCCGCTGCCTCGGTCCCTCTGAGCTATGGAAAGGCTGGCAGGGGTGGAGGAAGCCCAGTGCTTCGTCATCGGGAAGAATAACTCATGACGGTGTCCCTTCGTTTTTCCCGAGGAGTCACAGGCAGAGGCTTTTTTTGGAGCCAGCTGTGCTGCTAGAAACCCCTGCTGGTGGAATTCATCCTAGTAAAGGCTGGTGCTCCCCTCTGCTCTGTCTGGGCCCTGTCACTCCCCCATCCTGGCCCCAGACCTCCTGGCCCCCAGAGCACCCTGTGGCTGGGTCTGGGGGACCCCCCAGCCTGGCGGGGGGCAAGGCCAGAGGGTCGTAACCGCCGTGGGCACGGGCACCCGAGGATGCTTCCTCCTGACGGATGCGGAGCCATGGAGCTGACTTGGGCCGACTCTGGAGGCCATAGTGGCCCGGCTGTGAGAGAGGAGGCCCTGAGTGTGCGTCCTGTGTGCTCACTCGGCTGTCGCCTCCTCTTGGCACCGGATTTTCTTTGTCTTAGGTTGGGGGCCTGATCACCTCCCCTTCCCAGGGGTGCTGTGAGGCTTCAGCTCAGGCACGTGAAGGTTGTCACCATCTGTGGGCTCCGTGCAGAACTCGGGGACGCTGCCATCAGCAAGCCTGTGCTGGAGCCCTCGGTCTCCCCACTTCACGTGGGCCTCAGATTGCCCATGACAGCCCTCCGTCTGGGTCTGAGGCCCGGCTTTGTGTTCCTCCCTCCCTTCCTCCAGCCCATATTGGCTGATCACCTGCTGGGCCAGACCTTACTGTGTAATTAAGGTTGTTGTGAAAGGCTGGCCTTGGCCTCCCTCAAGCTTCTTCCTTCCCATCCCAAATACTGACCCTGGGGCCTGTGTGGACCACCAGGTCTGAGCAGCTGCTTTCCGCCCCCCATTTAACTTTTCGTTATGGATGTCTCCCAACATAGCAACTGTAGGAGTATGATGAACCCGTTTTCCGGCTTCGGTAACGACCCGTATGTGGCCAGTGTTGACCCTCAGGCTGCCTCGCCCCCATTATTTTGCAGCGAATCCTAGATACCCACCATCCCCCCATATGGTCTTCTAAGTTGCTTCTGAATTGGCGGGGGCGCTCAGCCTCAGCCACCCACCTTCTGTCGGTGGTCACCTCCCCCAGTGCAGGACGAGACCGCGGTCCCTGTGACCCTGTACACAGTACATGACTCTCGGAGAGGAGTGCTCCCCGCCAAAGGAGGCTCCCCGCCACAGGGCGAGGCTCCGGAGGCTGCCAGGAAGGCCTTCACGCTCTGATTCCTGGGCGGCGTCCCTTGCTGCTCTGTCTCTGAGTTAGCTTGCTTTCTAACAACGAGCACTGTTCGGTGAAAGGCAGTGTTCACCGGCACACTCTTCTGCTCCGCGCCGTGGGTAGTAACCTGTTAGGTATGCAAGTTCGCACCTTTCAAGGATCTCCAGGAGTGGAGGCCCTGGAGCAAAGGGCACACGCATTTGCCTTTTGGCCTCTTGATCGGTTGATGTAGCCACCTTGCTGTCGAGAGGGGTTGTGCCTCTTGCTGCGGACACCGGCTCCTCGAGGGCGCGCCCGCCTCTCACATCACCAGCAGGTGCTGTCCAGCTTGTGGGGGTCGGCCTGTCTGAAAAACAACGTCAGCGTACTTGCATTTAATTCGAATTTCTCTTTATTCTGAGAATGAGTATGGAAGGATTCCGAACCTTGGTTTCTACCTCTGGGGACTGGACTGGCAGAGGCCGTCGTCGAGGGGTGGCGGGGAGAACTCGACGAGGCCCCCTCCCCAGCCGAGGAGCCAGCACTGCGGCTGGAGGTGCAGGGATGGACGACGCAGACGGGGCCAGCTGCAGCCTCTGCCTCCTGCTGGAGAAGCGCCCCTGGGCAGGTTACTTCCCATTGCGGCCTCACCTGGGAGACAGGGTGACGATGCCTACCCACGGTGGGTCACGGGGCGTTTCTGGCCGTCTGGGCCCTGGCATCGTGCCCACCTCCCTCCAGGTTCTTCTGTGTTCTTCTGCATGTGGAGCCGACCCCCGGCCCCACGATGTCAGAAGGCGCTGTCTGCCTTCAAGGCCTGGGACAGTGGCCTGTGTGCACTCCACCGCCTGCCTCTCCCTCCTCACCCTGTCACGGTGCCTTCTCTGTGCCTGGCCCTGTTAGGGAGCCCAGGGGAGGGAGCCTGACCATTGAGGGGTTGTGGAGGGCTCTCCAGAGAATGGGTCGAGGGTTGAAATGAGAGTGTCTTGCCTAGGAGGAGGGAGAGAATGAAGTAGGTAACGCCCTGGGCCTTTCTGGGAAAGGAAAGGAGTTTTGAGTGTGGCTGGAGCACGCTGCTGGCGGGGGTGTGGGGAGTCCACGAGCAAGTCTTCAAGGGGGCTTCTGAGACCTAGCTTCCCCCTCCATCTTGTCCCAGCTCAGTCCAGAGCATGCACAGCACCCCCAGAGGGCCTCCCTGGATGGACTGCATACTCCTCCCCGCCAGATGATAAGAACCCCTGGAGGGCAGGGACCCCCCCCCCCCCCCCCCACCGCCCCCGTCCGAGCCCTCCCTGTCCTCCCAGTGCCAGCACACAGCTTGGCAAGGCCCAGGCCTGGGAATACGAAGATGGTGTCTAAGTGGGAATTCTGGGTTAGAAGCCTCACTCCAAGGGGCTGAAGGCTGAAGGGGGATTTTATTGTCTTCTGGATCTGAGCAGCCTTGACTAGCTTGACTTCTGGCCTCGCTGGATACTGTGTCTCTCTCCTCCTCTGGGTCCACCTCTGCCGAGTCGGCTTTATCCTCGGGAGGCTCTCTCCCCTTGGTGGATTCCGGAGTGGCTGCTCCAGAAACGGGAGGCCACCTCGTCCGCCCCCTGGGGACACGAGCTCTTGTTTCCTGACAGCCCTGCAGGGATCATCCCCCTGTCCCCGGCCAGTCACTGAAAGGGGGCTGTGGACAGGGCACCTCTGGGGAGGACAGCAGGACGTGGAGGTAACGCAGACGTCCCACCTGGGGCCCGGGGATGGCGTTGTGAGGGCGGTGGGGCCCAGGTGCTGACTGCCTGGGGCAGCGGCGGGGGGACGCGGACAAGGCAGCCTTACCGTGGGGGTGGGCTGTGCGCCTGGCACACCGCCTGCCTGGGGGCTGCTGGCCTGGGTGCCCCCTGAAGGTGTGAGTCCAAGCGGCCTGGGTGGGCAAGGATGGTGTTCCCCACACGTCCAGGCATGGACCACAAGAGCCTGGGTGTCCTACAGGACTGGTCACTGCAGTGACCTTACTGCTGCAAGGCTCTGGTTTCCTCTCTGTCGGGCAGGGTGATGGTGATGGTGCCCTTCTGTCTGGGGTAGGAAGGGCGTGACAGGATCCTCTGAGGGTGGGCTCCGCAGATGCACTGGCCAGGCCCTGGGAGTCAGCACCACGTGCGGTTAGAACCCAGGCCTGGCTCTGGGCTGCCCAGTAGCTTCAGCCTCCCTCTTCAGCTCTGGGTGCCAGTCCTGACAGCCTCCCTGTTAGGGGACTCAGGGCCCCCCGCTCCCCCGGCCGTGGTCTCTGTAGACGCAGTCCTCCCCAGACCTCAGATAGCTCCTGACACTGCTCTGAACCAGCCTGGTGGCTCCTGTCTCATGCAGAGAGCAGAGTGCTCGCTGAGGCCCGCTGGGCCCCCATCCCCCGCCCCCCAGCCTCTCCTGGTGCCTTGGATCCTGCCCAGCCTGTTCCCAGCCTGTCCCACCTCTCCGCTCCCCAGGGCCACTGCCTGCTGCTCTCTGCATTTCTCATCTGTGTCTGCAACCTGCTTTTGAAGCCTTAGGAGTGCGAACTGGCCTCCAGCTCCCTGTCCCACCCCCCACCCCCACTGGGGTGACCACAGCCCCAGGCTGGCGGGGGTGTGGCCTGAGCCACCGCCGCCCCCTGGTGCCCACCCCGTGCTTGCCTCTCGTGGATGCCTTTGCACCTGTGTGCAGAGGAGAGAGCCCTCTCGGCCGTCACCTGACGCCTGGCATCGGGTTTCTGTGCCCCTTTGTGCGGCAGGGGTGGGGGAGCAGTCTCGTTTGCCCCACAGCCTCTTCCTGGGAGGCTGGCGCCAGCTGCACATGGGCCTCGCTCCCCACAGCTCACACCTTTGCCCCGCCCGGCCCCTGTCTCCCCCCGGGCCCGTCAGGTCATGTGAGAATGGAGCCGTGTTCCGGTTACAGAGCAGGACAAGTTGGAGTGTGCATTCCAGCCCGGCCACTCCTGGCTCCGTGACCTTGGACAGACGGCTTGCCCTCTCTGAGCTTGCTTCCCCTGATTACAAAGTAGAAATGTAACTGCCAGTCTCATAAGGTCACACAGCTGGCAGAACGAAACGGCATATAAAGTGCTCAGCATGGTGGCTTAGACGGAGTAAGTGCCCAATGCCTGGAAGTGGTGGTCACGGCCACCGTCTTCACCCTTCTCTAGCTTTGTCTCCCGCTGAGCCAGGCACTGTGCTGGGCAGCTCTGTGGCAGGTGCTCTCTTGTCGTTCTCTCCTGAGACCCTCCAGATGTCCCTTTCAGAGAGGAAAAGAGGTCATTGTCATTGTGTTCATCACAGCCTCACAGGACAAGGATCAGAACACGGGTCCTCTTACCGAAGCAGTGACCTCTTCACCTCCCACCCCCAGTGCCTGGGGGTGCGTCCCTCACTACCCCGCCCCTCCTCTGTGACGGCTGCTTACACCAGCCCCTGCCCAAATCAGACCTTGGCAGCCGTGGCTTTGGGAGCTGGAAACACACACTCACAGGCGTGTCCCCCTCACACACGCCTCACCAACCATTCCGTCACTCAGCAGATGTGGGCCGGCCTCAAGGAGCACTCCGGAGCGTGAGCCCAGCCCTGGTCTGAGCGGGGCACCGTGCTGATTCAGTCACCACACTCACCCTGGGAGGAGTCCCGCTTGGCCCCGTTTTCAGGGTTGGGTGGTTGAGGTGCAGACATTACATCGTTTTGCTCAGAGTCACAGGGTTTAAGTTGGGAGCCAGGACTTGGCCCCAGGCGCTCTGGCTCTGGAGCCCGTGCTCAACCATGCTGTGAGACCCCACGTCTCTGGTGAGCCATGTCCAGGCAGGGCCTTCCTGAGCTCACGGGGGCGGGGGCCCCAGGCCTTCTGAGTTCAGGCTGGAGCTGGGTCCTCACCAGTTTGCAGCCGTGCCTTCAGTACCTGGGGGCAGGGCTCCGACTCGGGCCTCCCAGCCTGGCCCAGCCCTGGTGGCCAGTGACTTCACCGTGTGAGCTGTCCTCACCCCAGCTCGCCGGGGCCGCTTCCTCGGCTGTGGGTGCCTGGCTGCAGCTGAAGGCCCAGGCCCTTTGACTCGCAGCGGCTTTGTGGTTCAGTTAAGGCTGGACAGGTCAAGGGCGGATGACCCGAGGTGGGGCCTTGATGATTTTGTCACAGCATCATAGATGAGCAAGTATGTGGGGGCTGGTCCTGAGCCGGCTGCCCGGGCCAGCCCCTCAGCCTATAAAGTGCCTGAGTGGCGCCTGGCACAGTGGAAGTGCTGCGTAAACGCTCTATATAATTTTTCCGTACCACCTGTACTGCCATTTCCTTACCGTGTTTGTTGTTTTTTTTAACATTGGTTCATTAAAAAAATTTGAATATGTTTCTTCTCATTTATTTCCACTGATAATCTATGCAAAATGCTGGTTTTGATTTAATAGTTCCTTTTTCTTATATATGCATGAAATACGCATACATACTGATGACGTCAGAGTCCTCCCCAGTCCACCTGACACCCACACGTGCCCACTGGTGACCGACTGGGCCTGGGGACATGGCTGGCGGTGCTGCTGAGAAAAGCCAGGCGGGGCTGGGGGCCTTCAGGCTGAACCCCGCTTCCGTTCCTCTCAGTGTTTCAGCCCATTGCTGCCCCTACCTGGAATGTGTGTCTCAGCATCAGAGGAAAATGACAAGACGCAATTATCAATCTTTTTGACAAGTAAATTTATTGTATTTGCCAGTTGTGGCTGAGCTGGGTCTTCGCTGCTGCGCGCAGGCTTTTCTCCAGTTGCAGCGAGCGCAGCATGCTCTGGTTGCGGTGCCCGGGCTTCTCGTTAGCACCCGTGTCTTCTTGTGTGACGGAGCAGGGACTGTAGGTGCACGGGCTTCAGTAGTCGTGGCGCCCGGGCTCTAGGGCACAAGCTCAGTAGTTGTGGCGCTCAGACTTAGCTGCTCCGCGGCACGAGGAGTCTTCCCGGATCAGGGATCTAACCTGTGTCTCCTGCGTTGGGAGGTCCATTCTCCGCCACTTGGAGTGACGAATTTTTTTTTTTAAATCCTGGAATGGGTTGCCATGCCCTCCTCCAGGGGATCTTCCTGACCAAAGGATCGAACTCCCGACTCTAGATATCTCCTGCAATGGTAGGAAGGTTCTTTACCACTAGTGCCATTTGGGAAGCCCCATGGAGCAGCAATTCTTAAAGGCGAAAAACGGGATTTATAAAGGGTACCAGTTAAAGTACAGTTTATTAAATACCTTTAAAATCATTACATAGTGTTTACACTCATCCTCATTGACACATGAGATAACAGGATATAGCAGCAGCTCTGACGACTCCCAAAGCAGTGATGAGCACTCAGGATCTGCAGTAACTGTTATGTGACGTGAAGACGTCTGCCGTTTCTATTGATGACAGAGTGTTAGGGTCTGCTAAAGAGTGTTTCTTTTTTCTCTTTTTTGCCTCTTACATTACTAAAAAGGAAATGCTAAATTGTGTCACAATTCAGCTAGTGAAATTAAAGAGGCAATTTTTCTCAAGTTCATGGACCCTCTGGGGGGTCAGTGGGCCCCCTGCTTGGCAGATTCCCTGAGGACAGGCCAGTGCCAGTCCTGCCTCCCTCAGAGCTGGGAGCCACCAGGCACGTGATGGCATGGCAGCGGAGGCAGCTGACACGGGGCAGGCTGCTGGTCACCTACAGCTAGCTTCTCTCAAGCTCCCTGCTGCCCACTTCCACCCAAGAAAGAAGCGAGGGGTCTAGGATGGAGCCTGAGCTCCGGGGAGCCCGAGGCATCTATGGGCTTCTTTCCTCCAGCATCCCTACCTAACACAACAGAGAGAGTTCTGGAGTAGGTATTCCGCTCTGCCTGGATCAGCTGCCTGGCCCCGGGGAGGCAGCTTTCCTTCCCTGGACCTTGGTTTCCTCCCCAAGAAGTCATGGTGCTGCTTGATAGGGTCAGGGTGTTGGGCTCCTGGCCAGAGTGGTGGCTGGAGGGAGCGTCCCTTGGAAATGCCTGCCCAGAAGCTCCACAGGGGCTCCCACAGGCCCGTCCCCTGCCTGCCCTGCAGCCCCTGTGTCCGCTCCACGCTGCTGACTCCCTGCACCCAGGCCTGACCACGTGCCTCCCCGGCTCAGAGCCCTTCCTTCCTGCACTCCTGGCTGCCCCTGGGCAAAATCCAGGCTCTGACAGCCAAAAACTGGTCTTTTCACCTGGCGAATGGCTAAACAAAATGCATACTTGGACAGTTACTACGCCACACTACAAAGGGGCCAAAACTCAAAACTGTTCGGTTCCAGAAAGAAGCAGGCCGCCAGAGGCCACATACTGTTTACCACTGTTTGTATGAAATGTCCAGAAAAGGCAGATCTGTGCAGACAGAAAGGCTAGCCCTACCTTCCGCGTGGTGACAGGCCCCGAGATTTCCAAGGACAAGCCTGTGCAGGTTTGTTTTGGGCTGCACCCCTCGTTCATTTGGGGAGCCACTGTCCGCCTGTTTGGGGCGCCAGGGCCATATCAGGGACTCCGACTGCTGCCGTGTCCCTGGGGCACAGGAAGCCCCGTTCGGTGCTGAGGGAGTTTCAGGTATGAGGAATCTGAGAGGCCGCGTGGCATCACAGTTAAGGGCTGAGTTCCGGCTCCACCACTCACCAGCTGTGTGACCCTGGGCAAAGTGCTTCACCTCTCTGAGCTCAACTTCCTCATAAGATCAGAGTGTGGCTTCATTCTCTGATTCAAAGGAAACCACAGATCAGACATCTGCTCTGGGTCTGGCCCTGTGCTGGGTGGTGTTGGGGACCCTGGGGGTGACCAAGCGAGCCCCAGTCCTGCCCTGCGGGGGCTCCCAGTCTAGTGGAAGAAGTAGCTGACGGGTAGAAAAATGGCATGATATTAGTTGTATGACGTTTGTGTGAAGGTGTTTGGGGAGCTCTGGGGAGGTGTGGGAGGATGGGGTAACTTGGTTTGGGGGCACCAGGAGACATGTCCCCAGAGTAGCAGTCACCGCAAGGGGCCTCAACAGCAGGACTGAACTCAGTGGGTTGTTGGAAGGAGGTTGAGAGGGGAGGGGGTGGCAGAGGCCAGTGGGTAGGAATGGGTGAATGAGGCCCAGGGTGTGGAGAGTCACCAGCCTGGGTCTTTGCCTGCAGCCCAGAATGTGACCGTGGACGAGATTATTGGTGCCTACAAGCAGGCTTGCCAGAAGCTGAACTGCAGACAGATCCCCAAGCTCCTCAGGCAGCTCCAGGTATGCCAGGTGACTGGGGATGGGAGTGGTCCCTGGGGTGAAGCTGCCCTCCCTGTGCCCCCCAGCACCCTCTGGGCCCGTGGTGTCTGCCCCAGGCAAGAGGGGGTACACAAAACAGTCCCCCTCCCCAGCCTAGCCAGCCAGCCAAGGGCTAGTGTAAATATGTCTTTGAAAATCCTCTTTTAAGTGGTAAAACCAGTCAGGCTCTTCATGAATATTTAAACAGTACAGAATTATATAAAGTAGGAAATTACTTGTCAAGAATCATCCACTCCCCAAGTAAGTTCTCTTCCTCAGGGGAAAAGCCATGTATATGAAATTTAAAAGTCTGAATGACAAAAATAATGTATATTCTTTCTTTTTTAAAAGTTCAAATACTGCAGATACAAAAAGCAGGCTGTGTCTCAATTCTTGCCCAAGTCCCATTCCCAGGAGTGCCCCCTGGTGGCAGCATGGGGTTTTCATCCTCTAGACTTTCTGTGCTTTTATAAATGGAGGAGTCACACTGTCCAGAGGTGTGTAGACACGTGGGCAGGTTCTGTTTTTTTGTGTGGCTGAGGTCTTGCTGTGAGGCTTCTCTGTGGTTCAGCCCATAAAGAATCTACCTGCAGTGTGTGAGACTCAGGTTCGATCCCTGAGTCGGGAAGATCCCCTGGAGAAGGGAATGGCAACCCATTGCAGTATTCTTTCCTGGAGAATCCCCATGGACAGAGGAGCCTGGCAGGCTGCAGTCTGTGGGGTCACAAAGAATTGCACACGACTGAATCACACACACACACACACACACACACACACGGCCTTGCTGTGCCTCTGGCCTGTGCGCCCCTAGTCGTCACTCGCAGGTCGCCCGTCCACACTGGTCGTGTTGGTAAAGCACTGCCTCAGTGCCTTCCCTCGGGACGGGTCATTCCAGAATGTTCCAGGACTGCTTGTTTCAGAGCCCTGGCTGCCCCACTGTTAGGGACAGACAACCTCACAGCTTGGTCAAGGGTTTCCTGCCTTGACCACCGTCCACTCTGCTTTCCCAGGAGTTCACAGACCTCGGGCACCGCATCGACTGTCTGGATCTGAAAGGTGTGTTCTGGAAGGGGCCGGGAACCCTTGGGTGGTGGCCAAAGCTGGGGCCTCCCTGGAGGTGGCCGAGGGCAGGCAGGGCTGGGCCCGAGAGAGGTGTGGGCGTCCCCGGAGGTGAGACAGGTGCCTTGAGCCGTGCGGAGGCGCGAGGGTCTTTCCTCCCTGGGTTGGCCCGGAGCCCTTGTTTTCACCCAGCGCCCCGCCCCACAGCTCAGTGCTCATGAGTAGAGAGCGCCCATAGATGCGCGTGCGCACACGGCACTCCGTCTCATCCCAGGTGAGAAGCTTGACTACAAGACCTGCGAGGCCCTGGAAGAGGTTTTCAAGAGGCTGCAGTTCAAGGTCGTGGATCTGGAACAGACGAACCTGGACGAAGATGTGAGCAGCCTGCCACCGCCTATCCCCACGCCCTGAGCTCCCTGCCCCTTAGAGGTCTGGGATGAGGGCATAGCAGAAAAAAGGAACCCCCTTGAACAGAGGCTGGGCCTCTTGAGGAGCAAGATTAGGGAGACGGCCAGAGCGCCCAGAGAGTGGGGGTTGGACTCTGGATGGGGCCCAGAGAAATGGTCTCACAGACTCACCCCAAGAATGGGGGCTTCCTAAGCAAGGGGGAGACATGGGGAAGCAGGCCTGAGCGGAGGCCTGTCTCTGCCCAGGGTGCCTCAGCCCTCTTCGACATGATCGAGTACTACGAGTCGGCCACACACCTCAACATCTCCTTCAACAAGCACATCGGCACCCGGGGCTGGCAGGCCGCCGCCCACATGATGCGCAAGGTGGGCATCTCCGGTCCGCAGCCTCTCTTCGTAGGGCCTGGTTCCACAGCCCTCCCTTCACCAGCCAGTGCCCCCCGCTGTACAACCAGGTGGCCCTGCTGCCCATGAGGCTGTTGGGATGTGGTGGTGGGAGGGGGCGCCCCCAGGGCGGGGAGCGCGGGGCCAGCCTGACCCCGCCCCTCACGCACCTGCCTCGCAGACAAGCTGCCTGCAGTACCTGGACGCCCGCAACACACCCCTGCTGGACCACTCGGCGCCCTTCGTGGCGCGTGCCCTGCGCATCCGCAGCAGCCTAGCGGTGCTGCATCTGGAGAGCTCCAGCCTGTCGGGGCGGCCCCTCATGCTGCTTGGTGAGGCCCCAGGGCGGCGTGCTGCTGGGCTCGGGCTGTTGGCCGGGTCCCCCAGGCGTGGCCGGTCACAGCCCCCTCCCCCTTTCCTCCAGCCACGGCCCTGAAGATGAACATGACTCTGCGGGAGCTGTACCTCGCTGACAACAAGCTCAACGGCCTGCAGGACTCGGCCCAGCTCGGCAACCTGCTCAAGTTCAACTGCTCCCTGCAGATCTTGGACCTCCGAAACAACCACGTGCTGGACTCAGGTGGGTATGTGGTCCCTACCTGACCCCTGCTCCAGTCCCCCAGCACCCACCGTGTGGCCAGCCAGTCGCTCGTGGTGCTGCTGACACAGGGGTGGCCAGGACAGTCCCAGCCCTCCCTTCGTGGTGATGGTGCAGATGGGGCCAGGCTGTGGGAGCCCTGGGGTCTGGCCCCGACTCGGGATGAGGGAGGAGGGAACAGCTCAGCTGTTCCTTCAGGGTGACGTGCAGTATTGACCAGATAGTTGATATTGGGATAAAGGATCAACCAGAAGCTGTTCAAGGTGTGCAGGCAGGGACCTCTGGGTGGTGATGAGGAGGCTAGGCTGGAGCCAACCATTTAAAGAGCCTAGGGAAGAATCCAGGCAGAGAATACCAAGTGCAGAGAGCCTGAGGTGGGAAGGAGCTTATGCATGTATGCTCAGTCACTTCAGTCGTGTCCTACTCTTTATGACCCCATGGACTGTAGCTAGCCAGGCTCCTCTGTCCATGGGATTCTCCAGGCAAGAGTACTAGAATGGGTTGCCATGCCCTTCTCCAGAGGATCTTCCTGACCCAGGGAATGAACCCCCATCTCCTGCATTGCAGGCAGATTGTTTTACTGCTTAAACCACCAGGAAAACCTGGAAAAGAGCTTAGATGTTAGATATCTGGGGGGAAGAGCCCCAGTGAGCCCGAAGCTGAGTGAGCAGTGAAGAGGGACTAGTCACAGGGCCTTGTCAGCGGGAAGAATTTGATTTCCTCCTGGCTCACTGTCGAGCAGAGTCCCTTGGCCTCAGTGAGGACAGAGTTCCAGAGGAGGGAGATGCAGGATGGGGCAGCAAGTCCAGCGCCTTCCTCCATGGCATCTGGCCCTGGACACCATGGTTACTGAGCACCTACCACATTCAGGGCCTATTGGCTCCTGGTTCACAGCTGTGAGTGAGGCAGAGGTCTCTGTCTGAGAAGAGACAAAGCCAAGATACATTAATAATGTCTGTTAGATGGTGAGACATGGCGTGAAGAGAAACAAAGCCACGATGGTGGACAGAGCTGTCTGCTGAGGGTAGGCTGGCCAGGACTGTCCTGTGAGAGGGTGAGATTTGAGTGAAGATCTGAGGCAGGTGGGGGAGGCCTTCGTCTACTTACCCAGAGGACTAAGGATCCCTGGGATTGGGAAGCTGTGTGTGCCAGGTCCCAGGTAGTGGGGCCAGAGCCTGTGGGGCTGGGCAGGCCAGGGCGGTGCTTTCTGAGCACTCGAAGGTGGCTCCTGGGCCAGCGGCTCCTGGGCCAGCGTCCCCTGGGGAGACTCCCCGACCACGGACAAGACTTGCCCACGGGCCTCCCCAGGTCTGGCCTACATCTGCGAGGGCCTTAAGGAGCAGAGGAAGGGGCTGGCGACCCTGGTGCTGTGGAACAACCAGCTCACGCACACGGGCATGGCTTTCCTGGGCATGACGCTGGTGAGTTGGCTGGAGAGGGAGGGGGCAGCGTGATCCCTCCAGCACCTCCCCTGTCCCCCTTCTTCCTCCTCTTCCACGGTCCCGGCTCATCCTGCCAGTTGGGGAACCTGGTCTCTCCCGCCAGCCTTGCTTGGTCTCTGCTCCGGCTCCTGCTCCCTCTTTCTCTGAGGAGGGCAGCCCTTCCTTCATTGCCTCTCCACACCCAGCACCACAGCCCTAGTACAAGACAGTGCCTTGTCCCAGGGGAAAGCGTTGTGCATAGGAAGTTAGCATTCCTGGAAGTCTGCAGTAAGTCTTGAATCTCTTCATCACGTGGTATTCAAAGCAAGCCCACAGGGTACAAGGACTCAGACCCAGGTTAAGAATTACCCACAGCCAGGCCTGTGCCCAGAGCCCTCAGGAGGCTGGCGAGGTCACAGGGTGGGCCTGGGGCTGTGCGGTGGCTGGATGCTCGGAGGGCTGGGGAGTGGACAGGGCAGCTGGCGCTTGGGAGATTTCTGCATACCTGAGGGATTCGGCCCAAAGCAGGAAGGCACTGGTGCTCAGACTGGGGCACTGCCAAGGAGAGCCTGCCTCTTTCCTGATTGGCCTCCTGGGCCTTTCCTGGCTCTTGTGCGCCAACCCCTCCAGCCGCACACACACAGCCTGGAGACGCTGAACCTGGGCCACAACCCCATCGGGAATGAGGGCGTGCGGAACCTCAAGAACGGCCTCATCGGCAACCGCAGTGTGCTGCGCCTCGGCCTGGCCTCCACTAAGCTCACGTGCGAGGGTAGGGCGTGGGGGATGGTGGGCTCGAGGCAGGGGGCAGCCAGCCGAGTGTGGGCCTGTGGCCAGCCCCTGCGGTCCCCCTCCCAGGCGCGGTGGCAGTGGCGGAGTTCATTGCCGAGAGCCCCCGCCTCCTGAGACTGGACCTTCGGGAGAACGAGATCAAGACAGGTGGGCTCATGGCGCTGTCGTTGGCCCTCAAGGTGAACCACTCCCTGCTGCGCCTGGACCTCGACCGTGAGCCCAAGAAGGAGGCGGTGAGCGGGCTCTTCCCTGCCGGCAGGTGGGGGGTGGGCCGGGGACCCGCTGCGGGCAGGCCACCCAGAGCCCAAGCCCGGCCCGCTCCTCTACCCGCAGGTGAAGAGCTTCATCGAGACACAGAAGGCGCTGCTCACCGAGATCCAGAACGGCTGCAAGCGCAACTTCGTGCTGGCACGGGAGCGGGAGGAGAAGGAGCAGCGGCTGCAGCTGTCGGCCTCCATGCCCGAGATCACCGTCACCGAGCCCCAGCCCGACGATGAGCCCCGGGAGGAGCCCGCCGCCGAGGCGCAGGAGAACGGGGCGCCGGGCCCCAGCCCCAGGCCGGACTCAGACTCAGACTCAGACTCTGAGGGGGAGGACGGGGATGAGGCGGATGGGGAGAGGGCCGAGGCCCCCTGCCCCGCCCCTGGTGCCCCCCACGGACTCCCTGGGCCCTGGGGACAGGAGCCCCCCAGGCTGCCCCTCCTCCCCCCGCCGAGCAGCGCATCTCCGTGTCCAGCCCGGGTTGGGGCCACAAAGTGTTTGTGGTGACCCGGGTGGAGAGTCCACCCGAGAGGGCAGAGCCTCCTGTGCCCCCCGCCCCTCCTGCCGCCCCCGCCCCTCCTGGTCCCACATCCCCACCCACCTCAGCCTCCCCGCCAACCTCACCTTTCCCAACGCCCACTGAGGCCGCCAGCACTCCGGACCCTGGGCCGCCTGAGCCCCAGCCACCGCTGGAGCTGCCCCAGGTGGGGCCACCATTGCCCAACGGCCTGAAGCCTGAGTTCGCCCTGGCACTGTCCCCAGAGCCACCCCCGGGGCCTGAGGCCAAGGTGGGAAGCTGTGGCCTGGAACACGGTGAGAGGCGCCCTGGGGCTGGGTGGCAGGGCCCCTGGGTGCTGCCTGTGACCCTGGGCAAGCATCCACCCGTGGGGTGCCTCAGTTTCCCCTTGAAGAAAGTGGACCTTGACAGGGACGAGTGGAATGGGTTCTCGGTCCCCGCCTTACTCCCTTGGGTCCCTGGGAGCCCCTTGGGGGTGGGGCATGTCAGGTCTGCTGACGAGAGTCTGAGGGTCTTAGTGGCCCCCAGACCTGTGCTCCCTTATGAGTGTGGCTCAGGCAGGGCTCCTGCCCCCAGCCCTCCCAGCTGACTGGAGGCTGCCCACCCTTCTCCCCCGATCCCCCACAGAGCTGAGCTGCTCCAAGAACGAGAAGGAGCTCGAAGAGCTGCTCCTGGAAGCCAGTCAGGAATCTGGGCAGGAGACACTGTGATGCTTTAGGTGCAGTGAGGGCTGGGGCTGGGGCCGGGGCCGGGGGCCAGGGGCAGAGCCCCGGCTCTGACAGGCTCTCCCGCTTCTCTCCTGAAGCTCCCTGTTACCCGTCGGTCTTCGAAGAGCTGAGGCCAGAGCCATGAGAATCTGCTCACCCTCACCCTCAGCCTTCCGAGGCCCGGGACACCAGAGGGTGGGGGCCTTCCTGGGACACCCGCCCACCCGCCCGCACAGCAACACTACTCGGGGTGCAGGAGCTACAGGGGTGGCCCTCCCTGCCCTGACTGAAGCACTTCTATTTATGTGTCGACACTCGAAGACTCTGGGCTGGGGGTGGAAGGGAGGAGGAAGTGGATGCAGTCTCCAAAGTCATCGGGCTCACGAGGCCCCAGCGCCTCTTCCCAGGGGCCCATTTGGCCAGGCTTGCCCCATCGAGGGCAGGAGTCCTAGGTGGTGGCGGGATGGCCCCCCAAGGCCCCGGGTGTGGGGCCAGGCCGGAGGCACAGCTTGGGAGGGGCGGTGAGCGCTGGTGGTGGTGGTGGTGGTGATGGTTGGACTTGGTGGAGCAGCCCCAGGCAGGGTGAGGGCCTGGGCTGGGGTGGGTGGGGGGAGTCGGGAGCCGAGGATCAGAGCTTTCTTTATCTTAAGTGCAATAAATCTTTCAGGGAGCTGGGGTGGGGAGCAGCCAGGGCTTGGAGTCCCTGCTGTCCGGGCCACGTGAGGCTGCGCCCTGAGAGGCACTACAACCCGGGGTGGGGGGCCGTGGGGGTGGAGGGGGTGGGCAGAGGGCGGGGGAGGGGCTGCTCCTGTCGGTGCAACTCTGTTCACACATTTTCTAATAAACCAGAGCTGGGTTCCCCATTTGCCTGCTCTCTGCTTGCGCTGATCCTGGGTCTCCGCTGTGGGCGCTCTGGGCAGAGCGAGGGGAGGGCAGGGGCGCCACAGGTCCCGGCTACGGAGCATCCGCAGGGATGTGTGGAGGCCACCCCTGAGGAGAGCCCCGAGGCGGGACAGGCAGGAGCTGGGTCTTCCCACCACAGCCATGGCCCCTTCTTCAGGAGCCCAGGCTCCTCTGTGTCTGACACAGCCAGTTCGTCCCTGCTTCCACTCCCCTCTCTTCCGAGGAAATACCTTCCGAATACCTCCCAGCTTCAGGTCCAGCTTGGGTTCAGAGGTCATTGCTCTGCCCAGTCAGACTCTGTGACCCCCACGGACTGTAGCCCCCACAGGCTCCTCTGTCCATGGCATGGGACTTCCCAGGCAAGAATACCCAAATGGGTTGCCATTCCCTTCTCCAGGGATTCTTCCTGACCCAGGGGTTGAGTCCGGGTCTCTGGCATTGCAGGCAGGTTCTTTACTGCCTGAGCCACCAAGGAAGTGGGCCAGGGAGAGTGGACAGCCCAGCCCCGTCGGCCCCAGGACGTCCCAGAGGAGCCCGGCGGTTGCCTGGTCACTGCCCACAGGCACCGAGGTGCGGCTGGACGGCTGTCGGGCACTTGTTTCTGGGAAATCTGAGGTGAGAACCACTTCAGGGGAAGGCCTTTGCACCTGCTCCTTTGCTGCGTGGGAGGCCAGCTCAGGTCAGGAAGAGGTGCGGTGAGAAGACCAGAGTCACAGTATTGATGACCAGGAGCCCCTTCCATTCGTATGCAAACTGGGGGTTCTTCTGCCCCAGTTGCCTGAGCGACTGGGATGAACACCTTGAGTCACCAACCACTACGGTGTCTAACTGTCCTTAGGGCAGCCACAGCTGGGACTCCCTCTCATTTGTGCAAAGGGCTGGGGGAAGCCATGTACACTGGTCGCCAGCCCATGGCACCCACCCCTCTGGCAGCCAGGGAGACACCCACACCGTGTCCAGGTTGCGGGCTGTGGGCAGCGTCATCCTCTGCCTGGTACAGCTGTGACCAGGTGGGGGACGAGCCCCTCCAGGCTGCCCTGCCTCCAGCCCCCGCGTCCTGGGGAGACCCAAGAGTGCAAAGTTTCTTTCCGAGGGCTGAGAAACCACAGTCCTTTGCCAAGTTGGGGTATTGTCAGTACAGCCCCCTAAAAATCTCAGTAGGTTTTTGGTGAAATTTAGCCGTTGCCCAGGAGTCAGCCCTGGAGGGAGCTTTTGGTCCTTACATCAGTGTTGGGTGCTTATCCATCCCCTTTGCTGTCTGCCTCCACCTCCAGGCCAGGTGGTTAACAGACTGGGCCGAGGGGGGCGCCTGGGAATGTCTGGAGTCCTTTTCCCAGCCTTGTCCCTGCCCTTCCCTTCAGCTTGTGGTAAGGAATTAAGCTTTTCCAAGTTCATTCAGGGTTGAATTGTGACCCTTCCCCAGACCTCGGATGGGACTTTAGAAATAGGGTCTTTATCAAGGTATTCAAGTTAAAATGAGGTGGTAGGATGGGCCCTGATCCAGTACGAAAAGGGGGAATTTGGAGACAGGGACAGACATGCTCACAGGGAAGATGTAAGGACACCGAAGGCTTTGTGAGGATGGAGGGCTTGTGACGCAACCAGAAGCCAAGGACACCAGAGGCTCGAAGAGGCAAGGAAGGGCTCCCTTTCCAGGTTCCTGAGGGGGCATGGCCCTGACAACTCCTTGATTTTGGACTTTTGACTTCCAGAACTGTAAGGAAATAAATCTCTGCTGTTCTAAGCTACTCAGTTTGTAGGACTTAGTTACAGCAGCCCCAGGAGACTAGTAGACCAGTTCTGCAGTGCTCCTGATTTTCTGACTTTTAGGAGTCTTGGATCTTGGAGGTAGAGATCCCTTTGGCCAAGGGTTGTTTTGTTTTGTTTTTAAAGGCCGTGCGTCTCAGCTTGAGGGATCTTAGTTCCTTGACCAGAGATCAAACCTTGGCCTCAGCAGTGAGCCTCAGAGCCCTAATCACTGGATCGCCAGGGAAGTCCTTGATCAAGTATTTCTTTCCTTTGCCTTCAGCCATCCAAGCATCACCCAAGCTTGTGAACACACAAGTCCTCCACAACAGCTTGACATTGTACCAAATCTTAAAAGATCTCAATGCCCTAACATGGGAGATGTTTATTTTCATGTACGTGGGCATTCTGGGTGGCAGACAGCTGTTCTCCATGAAGGGACTCTCGGAAGCCGGGACCCTGCCCTCTGGTGGCTCTGCCATCCCTGGGTCCTCAGGAGACCCTGCGTCCAGCAGGCAGGCCAGAGAGGAGAGCGGAAAAAAGGCAAGCCTGCCTCTTAAGTCGTTGCCATGATGGGAAAAAGATGCACACTTCCACTCCCTTGTAGGCGTCAGTTCCCAGCAAAAGCCCCGCACTACAGAGGGCCTGTGAATGCTGGGGGACAGAGCCATCTTGGCCACACCCCGCCCCTCTGACAGCCTCTTTTGGTTTGATTTTTTGATGTTTTTTTAGTCTCCAAAAGCTCTAGTTTTGCCAGGTACATGGCCAGAATCTAAGATAAAAGTGGGCAACAGTTTGACCACTGCTGCATACCCTGTTACGGGGAGCAGTTTCCTCCGGGGGTCTGGGGGCGGGGGAGGTGGTCCCCAGTCCCACCCCTGACTTCCATCTACAGGTTGGTTTCGCCTCCCCAGCACCCCGCTCCTGGGGCCAGTTTGTTCGCAGCCTAGACTCTGCCCAAGTCAAATGGGCTGAGGAAGCAGAAGGGAAGGGAAGCATGCTGCCTACAGCAGCCCATCTGTGGAGACACCCATCTAAAGTGTCAGGAGGACCATGTCTCTCTCCGAGGTGGCTTCTCCTGAGCAGGCTCTCCCCCTGCTGTTGGAAAACAGCTCAGCACGCCTTGGGTTTATGCCACCAGTTCAGGCTTGCCAGGACTGCCAGTGCTTCAGTCCTGGCAGTTCCTTTTAAGTCACAGGCTGGTTCTCTCTGCCCCATATCCACTTTGAAGCAGTTATTGGCCAGAGATGTTGGGGTGCTGCGCCCAACCTTGGAGGTACAGCATGAGGGCAGTACCCGCACTAGGCTGCCTGGCCTGGGGGTGGGTGTCTTCACAGAGCTCCTGGCTTCCTCTGGGACTGCCCTCTTGGCTCTCAGGGCCCCGGCTCAGAAGTCACATCCACCCCCACCCCCCTGCCAGCCACTGAACTGGGCCAGGCACACCATAGGCCTCAGCTTGTGGCTCTTTGACCAATGAGAACTGGGAAGCTGCCCAGAGTGGTGGTGCCCCCAGCCTAGGTCTCTGTCCCTGAGATGGAAAGTAAGCTGGTGAGCCATGACGGCGGAGGCTGGCCCTAGGAGACCCCCCCGCTTTGGCTCCATGTGCCCCATCTCTGCGCCTCAACTTCCCTGTCCTCAAGAGGCTCATCTGGTGGGCCTGGAGTGACCCATAAGGCAGGCACCCCCCCCCCCCCCAGTTAGTTATCTGGGAGAGGCAGAGCCACCAGCTCCTCCAGACTGCGGTGACAGCGAAGCCTAATTAACCCATTATGCCAGGGGAGGAGCCACCCCGAGAGTGGAGCAGCCTGCTGAGGTCACTGGGGACACCGCCCTCGGAAATGCCAACTCCTGCCCTGCCCACGGAGGGGCAAGCTCAGGTGTGGGGACAGGGACCTGGATCCCCTGAGGCCTGGGTGCGCTCCACTGAGTCAAAGAACACATCAGTCTGGCCCTCATAGCCCCTGCCTACGCAGCCGCGCCTGTCGCCCCCGCAGCCCCTCCCGCCTCCAGGATGTCAGTGAGCAGGCTGCAAGCTGAGCCTGCCCGACTCCCTGGGAATGCAGTGGACTTGGCAGGACAAGGCAGGCCTGGTGCCCAGTCCTCAGTGAGCTGGGGAGGCCAGGGCCATCTCTGCTTCTCAGCTTCCCTGACCTCATCAAGGAAGACCATGCGGGGGCTTTCACATTTTCATTTATTGCACTTGAACCCCGATTTCCTCATGGGTCCTTCTGCCGGGCTCTCAGACACACACGCTGTCTCCTGGTGGCCATGGCCTATGGCTCTCCCTGGCTCACAGATTCATCTGGGAAATATGGGCACCACAGGCCCCATTCCAGACACTGGCCCCTGGGTCTTGAGCCCATCCAGGCCCCCTCCACTCTCATCTGGGCAGATGCAAGTGTTGTGCCCAGAAGTCTTACATTCAAGGCCCACCTGGGCTGAATTGCCCCTGAGTCAAAGGTACTCAAGCCATGGGTCTGGGCTTGCCCCCTGCGCCCAGTCCCGGGGATGGTGGGCTTCGCTGGCATGCACAGGGGAATGCCCTGCAGGGTGGCCTGCGCCGGCAGCCCCGGGGGCGTGGTTGGCTCCGTTGGCAGCGTGGGGGGTGTCGCGGGCAGGGGACTTGGGCGGGCTGGGAGGCTTGAGTGCCCTGACGGCCCGGATGAGGCCCATGCGGCGGCGGATGGAGTGGTCCAGGTTGACGGTGCAGCGCAGGAGGCTTTGCGCCTCGGCCACAGTGAAGGGGAAGTCGGCGCCCAGGAAGCGCTCGAAAAGCTCAGGGTCGCCGTCCAGGTCAAGCACATTCTGCAGCGGCTTGGTCATGGTGTGCAGCTCGCGGCTGTGGTCGCTGAACACGTCCCAGAGGCGCGCGCGGGCCTCGGGCGCGCCCCCGGTCTGCTGTCGGTCTTCCAGGCACTGCAGGGCCCAGCTGAGGCGGCACGGCCACTGGTTGGCGAGCACGACCCAAGCCACAGCCTGGCGCGGCGAGGGGCCCCGAAGTCCCCCCTGCTGCTGCTGCAGCAGGCGCACGGTGATGGGCACGGTGTTGACGATGCGCCTCATGGACACCACGTTGTCGGGCACGTACTCGTAGAGGCAGTCGCGCTCGTCGTGCAGGCAGAAGAGCGCTTCGCGAATGCGACGCGCCGCCTCGGCGTCGATGCGGCTCTGCTCGCGCTCGCCCCCTGCCTGTGTCTGCACCTCCAGGAGTTGCGCGCCCTCGCCGCCCCTGGCCCCGGCCCCGCCCAGCGGCCGCAGCTTGCGCGTCATCTCGCGATAGAGCAGGTCGTCGCGGCTCTGCACGGCGTCCTGGAGGAACTGCAGCTTGGTGCGGCGGCCCATGATGGGCACCGAGAAGGGCAGCGTGACGGTGCGGTTGAGGAAGAGGTAGCCGTTGTCTGCTGTGCCCTTCATGGAGCCGGCGCTCTCGAGGCACGCGGCCAGGATGCTGGGGTCCACCACCAGGATGAAGATGAAGGGCGCGTGGCTGTCGGACAGCAGCGTGTTGATGGCGTTGAGCACGCCCACCACGCGCTCCGGGTAGCACGTGTCCAGTCCGGTGACCTCGAGCACGACGCGCAACCGGCGTCGCTGGTAGATCTCCAGGAAGCACAGGAAGTCGGTGAGCAGCTCCACCTCCTTCTTCACCTCGCACATGAAGCCCAGCTGGCTTCCGAACTTCTCTCGCGACACCAGCCGCTCAATCTTCTTTCGCTGGCTCACAAACAGGTGCTTGCCCACAGAGTACACGGCCATGAGCAGCCCGGATCCCGACAGCGTGGTGGCCGCGCCGCCGAACACCCGGAGCAGGCTGCTGTTGGTTGCGCGGTGGCTCAGCGAGTGGGCGCCCACCGACAGGTAGAGCAGCCCCACGCCCAAGCTGAGCACGGCCAGCAGCGCCAGCAGCGCCAGGCATACGCGGTGCCGACACTGCCACTCGTGCTGGCGGAAGCCCGGCGTCGTGGCCGCCTTCGTGCCCAGCACTGAGTACACGCTGAAGGGCAGCGCGCCGTATTGGTGGCGGATGCCCTCGCACAGCGTGGTCACCAGGCCGGCCCATAGCTTGTCGGTGCCCGCGTACTGCCAGGCGCTGAAGCGGATGAAGAGGAACTTGACGTTCTTGCGCCGCAGGTGCACCTCGGTGATGATGGGCCGCAGGAACACCAGGTACCACAGCAGCTTCGGGAAGGCCCAGCCCTGCACGGGCCGTGGCCGCCACTGCACGCGCTCCAGCTCCTCGGCCTCGCGCTGGGCTGCCTCTTGCTGCATCAGCGCTGCGGGGACCGAGGGCGCCGGGAAGGGGTGGGGCACGGTGTGAGCCAGCTCAGACCAGCACGGGGGCCTGGATGTTAGGGAGCCCGGGGCCATCCCCAAGCACTGGGCAGGTGCACAAGGGCGGAAGGAGAGGCTTGGAGCCAGGCTTGAACAGGGGAGGGTCCGAGGTGGGGAGGTGGGATGGGGGCGTCAGAAATAGAGCCCCCAGAGGAGAGAGGATGGGTCGGGGCAGCCAGGTGCCGAGGAAGGGAAATGCAGGGCCGCAAGTATACCCCCTGGCTCCCATTTCCCTGGCTTACTGCCCCTCCTCCAGCTCTCAGCTCAGCTGTCACCTCTTCCAGGAAGCTTTCCCTGAGACCCAAGCTGGGTCAGGTGACCCTGAGCTCCTCCACTGCAGCCCTGCCCATGCTGGGTCCTCCCTGTCTAGGGACAGGTCTGTCTCACACTGGTCTGTGAGCCCAGGAAGGGCAGAGCCCCGGTTGTTTTGGCCACCCCGCGTCCCTTGGGTGCTGGGAGAATGTCTGGAGGACTGGATTATGGGAGGTTGGGGGCAGGATCTTCCTGCTGGGAGGGTGAGTGAGTGAACCAGAAGCTTTGTTTGCTTTTGCCTTTTGACCAGATCTTTTCTCCTCCCAGGACCCTGTTTTTTGCTCTGTGACAACAACATGATGTGGGCTTGTTTAGCTCCCCAGGGCCGGGCACACAGGGGTGAGTCACCTCCGGTTTTTCTGGCAGTGATTGGGGATGGGAGCTGAGCTGCAGCAGGGTTTGAACCTGCTCATGTTTTCAGTTAACATTAGCTGTCAGGGGTCTTGTGGGTGCCCGGCCCTGGGCCCGGGATAAGGAGAAGAGATGGGCCTGAGGAGCACAGAGCCCAGGAGGGACTTAGCAAGAGCCTGCAGCCTCGGCGAGGAACCTGGGCTTCCTCCCGAGGGTGCTGGGGAGCCATGGGAGGTTTCTGAGCAGGGGAAGGACAGGGCTAGATGTGTATTTTATTTTTTGTTATTTGCTTAACTTTCTGACTGCAGCGCGTGGCATGTGAGGTCTTAGTTCCCTGACCAGGGATCGAACATGCACCACCGGTAGTGACAGCATGCAGTCTTAACCACTGGACCACCAGGGATGTCTCTCATCGATGTATATTTTAGAAAGGTTCCTTGCAGTGGATTTGGTGGGGGAGGGGGGCAAAGGCATGGGGAGGGCCCTGGTTAATGCTGACTTACCGGCCTCTGGCCTGAAGTCGACTGACCTCAGGGGCAAGCAGGTCTTGGGGAAGCCTGGGGCAGGGCAGGGACCCAAGGCTCCATTTCCCTTAATCCCTCTCCCCCGAATACCCACAAGTCCTCACCTGTGATCTTGTCCAGCATCATGTGCAGGCGGCAGCCAAAGGGGGCATAGAAACCCACGGTCACAGGGACGGGCACGTGGCAGAGAGTCTTGGCCAGGCAGCTGCAGTAGACGTCATCCTCTGTCAAGATGTCTGGGGGTGCCAGGGGTGGGGAGGGGAAACCCGAGTCAGCGAGGCTGGCCAGGCACCACCCTCCTCCCCTCTGCCCTCTGCAGTGCTCGCCCTCTCCCTGCACCGCTGGCAACCCCCTCCCCGTCTCCCAGCTGCAGCTCAGGCCAGAGCCCCCAGCAGAAGTTTCTGTGGTCGCAGGCAGCCCCCTCCTCTGGGACCAGATGTGCCCGTCTGGGTCCGAGGGCGCCAAAGGGTCTGGTGGAGGCCAGGCCCTCTGTCAATGTCGTGGTCTGGGGTGGCCCTTCAGGGCGCAGCTGTCCCGTCTGAGACCCGGCACAGGGGCTCCATGTGCCAGTGCTACAGGAGAGCGGGCCTGCTCTCCCGCTATGGGCCCTCACTGAACGCCAGTTCTTGGACCCAGAGTTGGGGCGCCAGAAGGGTACAGCTGGGTTGCAGTGGGGGGGGGGGCACTGGCCAGTCTCGTGGTGCTCGGTGGGGATGACACACCCGCTTTCACAGAGGCCTCTGGGCTGCGTTATCCATTCCTCGCCCAGGGCCAGTGCTGGGTCTAGGGGCACAACTGGGAGTGCAGAGGCCAGACTAGGGCCAGAGTCAGCCAAGGCCGCAGCCAGGGAGGACCTGAGGCTGCTCTGTCTGGTTGCTGGCTGACCGCACCTCACTGAGCCTCTACTTGCCAGTGTGTGAAATGGGCACCATGGCCACGAGGCTGCGCTCTATTTTTCTCTATTGATGAGGTTGTGCCCGACCTGGAGATGAGCTCAGCCGCACTCTATTTTCAAAAGAGCCCTCAAAACCAGTGTGAGTTCCCACCTCTGCTGCCACCTTCCTGGTCAGGTTGCCAGCCCCTCTTGCCTGGACTCCAGGAGTCAACTCTCATGTCATGTCCCAGAGTCAGCCCTGGGCCCTCCTGCCTCCTGCCTCTCCAAGAGAAGGCCGACCCCTCACTGCAGCCACGGGGTCCGCAGAGTCTGGCGGCCTTTGGCCCTCTCGGCCCTCTCTGGCCTTCCTCCTCACCTCCCCCGACCCAGCCACATGCACCTTCTTGTTGCCCCTTGAACTGGTCACCTCAGAGTCAGTGCATTTACCATTGACTCAAGAGAACTGCCCCATGTTGCTCAAAGGTCAACTTAATGGGGTCTTGCCTGATGACCCTGCTTAATTTGCAGACCCCATCTCCTCTCCCTGCTTTATCCTTTCCCCAACATGGTTATCACCTGGTGGCGCTGTTTTGAACTTTCCTATTGTTTCCTGTAAACCCGCCTCCCCCAACTGCCTACAGAATGTGAGCTCCATAAAGGGCAGCAATCTGTCCGCCCTGCTCCCCGGGGCACTCCCAGAACAGAGCCTGGCACTCCTGTAGGTGTCCATACCTAGTCACAGAATGAATGAATGAATGGGTGAGTGAGTGGCTGGGTGTCGCTTGTCAGTGTCAATCACGACACCGACAGAGGGCCAGCCCCCTCCCATGGCTGCATTGCTCTCTGAATCTCCCAGGCCGCTCCACACCTCTGGCTGTAGCCGCACACTTGACCCATCTCCCCCACCCCCAAGCTGGCCAGCAAGCTGGTGCTCATCACCCACTGCCCCAAGTCAGGAGGGCTGGGGGAGAGGAAGCAGAGCAAGAGTGTCAGCAGAGGGAGAGAGCTGGGGCCGAGGCCCTGGCCTGGCCCGGGACCCTCGGCTCCTGACAGGTGAAGCAGTGGTGGCTGCCCCGAGGCCCAGGGTCAGGGACGAGCGCCCTCCAGACAGAGCCCAGACGGAGGGGTGAGGAGGGCAGGCCCCAGGCCCAGGCGGGAAGCAAGGTGGCAGGGACAGAGCCTGGGAGAGGGAGGCTGGGTGAGCACCGGAGCTGTAGGAGGTGAAGCAGCCGCAGGCTGCGGGGGCGGGCAGGGGCCGGGCGTCCGTGGGCCTGCTGGGCTCCAGGAGGGTGCCGGCTGCGTAGGGCAGGGCTGGGCCGCCGGTGGCCAGGGTGCTGGCTGCGGTGAGTGAGGTGGGGGGCAGCTGGGGGGCGCTGGCCGGCTGCGTGGGGGCAGCGGTGGTTGCAGGTGGCCGCTTCTGGGCCCCGTGAACAGAGCAGAGATGCTGCTGCAGGGGCTGGGGAGGCGGGGGCTGGGGCTGCCGCCTCTGCTGCTGCTGCTGGGTGGGGGGCTGGGGGCCCCAGCGACAGCCACCGCGCCCCCCCTGGTGGTCGTGGTAGGCCCGCTGCCGGCATGCCTGGGAGGTCGGCCGACAGGGCCTGTGGACACCAGGTGCCGCTGGGTCATGGCACCCCTGATGACAGCGTCCTGGAAGGAAGGAAGTGGGGGTGACTGGGCCTGGGTCCCTGAGCCCTGAGGGCACTGGCAGGAACTGGGTCGGGTCTTCAGGTGGAGGGGGGCTCAGGAGAAATCGGAGAGAAGATGAGCAGGGGGTGAGGGGCGGAGGGGCGGCCTCGCCCCACAGCTGGGGTGGGAGGGAGGGAAGGAGGTGCACAGCCCTGGGCTTCAGCCAGGTCAGGGACTAGAGTGGGGATGCTGTCCTGGAGTCCCTACTCCCCCAAATTCCCCAGTCCTCGGGGTGTCCCCCAGTGCAGGCACTGAGAATACTCCACTGGGAGCTGGCCCGGTTGGTCCAGAGGCCAGAGTGACGGGAGGTGACTGCGGAGAGGGGACAGGGTAGGAAAGGGGGCGGGGCCTCACACCTGAGCTCAGATGAGGCCCTCGGGAAGGGGACTGCCCTGGGAGGCCCCAAGGAGGCTGAATCAGCCCTGGTGGGCCATAAGCGCCCCCTCCCCTCCCCAAGCAGGAGCACCTGTGGTCACGAGAGGCTGGAGCCCCGCTTCCTTCATTCACTTATTGTCAGAGGGGGCTTGCCCTCTGACCCCTCCCTCCCACCACATGGCTCCCCCCAGGTGGGGGGCAGTCCCCCCAGGCCTGGTGACTCGGGGAGGAAATTCTTCCCATGCTGGGGGCAGAGGGGCAGGTCAGGTGGGCCTCCCAGGGTCCCCCACGGCCCCCCGTGCAGACGCCTCTATGGTGAGTGCTGGTGACTTCTCTCTTGGGGCCTGAGGGTCTTCTTCTGCTTGGCCATCCCCCTCAGCCACCCCCCTTGCTGCCAGGACCCCCCAGAACTGAACCCCTACCTTTTGGTGCCCCAACTCCGGGTCCAAGAAGTAGCGCTCAGTGGCGATCCGGGGGGGCAGGGCACCCTTGGCAAAGTGGACGGTGTAGTGCTGGTGCATGGTGGCCAGGGGCCTGCTCAGGGAGGGGCCGGGAGGGCCTGGCTCAGTGCCCAGCACCCTTAGGTGCCTGCAGCCAGAGCCTACCCCCCGGGGCAGCTCCCAGAGACCGGCCGTGGATGAGCCCCTCTCCCTGATGCTGGGGTCCCCAGGTGGGGGTGGAGGTGCTCCTCCAAGAAACACTGGGAGGTCTGGACCCGGTTGGGGGCAGACAGAGAGGCCCCACATTGGACTGTGTTAAGGGGGATGATCTGGGGTGTTTGGGAGCTACTGGGCGTTTCCAAGAGGCCGGGACAATGGGGGTGCTGAGCTGAGGTGGGCTGGGAGCTGGTGGGTGGTTGAGTAAAACCGGGGGGAACTAGGTATTGGGGTTTGTGCTGTGGGACGTGGGGGCTAGTGCCCTTTGAAACCAGCGCAGTCAGTGATGAGAGGTGGGAGCAGTGAGCCACCCAGCGAGCGACTGAAGTTTCAGGGCTGGGGCGTTAGGGACGTAATGAGGGGTTGGAGGGAGGGGCACTCTCGGGGAGAAAATGAAATCGGCGCGGTCCGAGACAGCAGACTAGGGATGAGGCGCGGTGGGGGGCGCCGGGTTTAAAATGTGAGGGGCCCATTTTAAGGATGGGAAGGATGCTGTTTAGAGGCGGGGACCGGTGGTGGGGGTCCACCGAGGCGCGGAGCAAACGCGGTGGTGAGGGTTGGGGACCAGGCGCGCGGCCCCCGCCCACCCCACCCCACAGCCCCCCGGCCTGGGATCTTCCGTACCTGAAGGCAGCCTCGCAGCCCCAGCTCCCCGCCCGGCTCTGCGCCAGCCCCTCCGTCCGGCAGCGTCAGCGCGGGCCCGACTACGCGGAGGCCCCGAGCTGGAGCCTGGGATCCGGGAGCCCAGCCGCCCGACCGGTTTGCCCGCCCCATCCCCGCCCCGTCCCCAGCAAGCCCTCCCAGTCCCCGTCTGCTGCGCTCCACTTTCCAAGACTGGGGGTGCCCGTGCCCCAGGTAAGGCACGGAGAGGGCAGGCCTCGGTACCGCCCAGGGAGGGCCCCGCCACAGGGTCTGCGGGTCTGGGCGCCTCCGCCGCAGGCGGGCAGGAAGGAAGCCGGGAGTCCAGGCCCAGGGAAGGAGAGATCCCAGCTTCGGGTGCCAGCTCCTCTCGGGCCAAGTGACTTCCCCTCTCTGAGCCTGGCTTCCTCACTGCTGAGTGGACTGGCGTCCGGGCTGGCCTCTCGCGGCCGCCGGGAGTCCGCCAAGCCCAGCCCCTGGCACTCGGCAACAGGCTCCAACTGACCCGCTTACCGGCTGCTCCAGATGCTTCACATAAAGTGACGACATGCGAATGCCTGGCTCGTTAGGAGCCACGCTCGGTGGACATGCTTTTCCCTTTTGGGGCCCGACACAGTTTGGGATCCGAGGTCCCCAGCCAGGAACTGAACCCTGGCCCGGGCCGTGAGAGCACAGGGTCCTAACCACTGGACCACCAGGGAACTCCCCACGCGCTTCTCTACAGTAACCCCCTTTCCCCTGACCATGCCCCTGCGGGGCAGGGGTGAGGCCTGGCCTGCAGATAAGCAAACAGGACCGACAGAGTCTCCTGGCCCACATCTTAGGGAGGCCGAGCCCAGCTTTGCAGGCAGCATTTCGTGCCCGGTAGTGAAGGCGCCTCACAGACGTTCTTGAGGGGTGGGGGTGGGGGAAGAGGCTTCTTAGATACCTTGGAGGGGGCCCCTCTGCTCTCCAGGGTCCTGTCTCCCTGTGACTGCTGCTGGGGTGATGGTACCAGCAGAGGTTTCCCCCCGGGAGGTGGGGGAGGCAACCCGAGCAGTGCCCAGGACCAGAGGACACTGACATGGGCTCTGCAAGGTGCACAGTGGCTGGACGCTGCCCCCCTGCAGCCCAGCTATGCCTCCTTCCCTTTTCACCAGGCCTCCTAGCAGCTTCTTCCTCCCCATCCTCTGCCAGCTCAGGACGCTACCCACCCCCCACGCCCCACCATCCTGAGCAAGAAGGCCAGGCTGGCGTGTCAGAGTCAGGGGTGGGTGGGTCTCTGGGGGCTCCTTCTATACTGCCCCTGGGTTTCCTGAGGGCAGGGCTGGCCCTGGGCCATTCCCCGGCTCCTGCTCCCCCCCACCCCCACCCCCACCCGCTTGCCTACAGAGTTTAGCTGAGTGACCGAGATTTATTTGGGACTCATCCCGAACAGTGCCAGCCCCCAGCCAGGGACCCCCCAGGGAAGCACAAGTGAGCAGCTGCTGCAGGGGCTTTGGTGGGCAGCGGAGGCTGCAGGAGCAGGAGTGGGGGGTGGGGGGAAGCAGGAAAGGCCTGTGCTAAGGCTCGGAGGCAACCCAGGCACTGCAGGGCTCGGCTGTGTGCTGGGGAAGGGGCTGCATGTGGTGTCTGCACCAGATGCTGTGAAGGCAGAGCCCCAGCCCCTGGGGGGGTCTGAGGCAAGGGGACCCCTCCTCTTCCCATTCAGGTCGATCCCAGCCTCAGGTTACAGCTCTGAGGCCGGGGTACTTACCCACCTCAGGCATCAAGTGGCAGAGCCTGGCAGAGTCCAGACGGGTGATGCCCCCAGATGCTATGAATGTAAACAGGGGAGGTGGTGGCAGGGGGTGGGGTGCGGGCACGGAGGCTGAACTGCCCAGAGACTAGTCAGCGAGGCCATTGTTCTGGGTATGACTCGCATCCGCCAGGCACGTGAAGCGTGTATTTGAGAGTATGTTTGTGTATGTGTGTGTGTGTTGGGGGAGTTGAGGGTGTCTGGCCCACCCACTCACCCATCCTTGCTCCTGGCGGCCCACCCAGGCCAGCCCACACCTGGCAGCAACTCCAGGGGCTGCTGGCCCCGCTCCCCGGGAGAGGTCCATTCTTTGGGCCCCGCTGAGCAGAGAACACCTCCAGACTTGTCCATGCTGGCAAGGCCACCCGTGCTGGGGGCCACCCTCCCCTGCCGGGTAGGCGGGGCAAGAGGCAGCCAGCCCCAGGGCTGAGGCTGGGGCAGAAGGGACTCGGTGGGGAGGAAGCCACACAGGGTACTTCCACACTGGGCCTGTGACACACAGTCGCTTTGCCCCTGCCCCCAGCACTCTAGAGTGCCCCCCTCCACCTTTCACTCTGAGTTTGGTTCCACCTACAGAACCTTTATTGAGCGCCTGCCCTGTGGAAGGACGTGTGTGATGCAGACCCCCTCCACACTGGCCCCAAATGCCAGGGGGACCACCTGGCCCCCAGGACACCCCCACCTCCCTCTGACACCCATCTATTGGGCATCTGTGACACCCTGCAGCGTGGGGACCCTGGTCTCCCCAGCACCAGCCCCCAGCACAGGCAGCAGCAGGGTTCTCTGGGCCGGGGTGCCGTGAAGCTCATCTGGGAGTGGGACCTGGGGTTCCTCAAGGTTTCTGGATCACCACCTGGAACTTACCTGGAAGAGAAGGGCTGGCCTGAGCTCGAGGCTGGGGCTGGAGAGGAGAGGTGGCACCCCAGCTGCTCCGAGCCATTCACCCGGGTCCTGCGCCCTCAGCCTGGGTGGCCCTGGCTGGACCTCTTTTCCTTGCTGGCCTGAGATGGTGGTGCCCCAGCCCCACCCCCGGCCTGTGCCCCAGGGCTGTGTGGGTGGCTGGGGGCACAATGGGCAGGCAGCAGGTCAGGCATGTAGGTTGTGGGGGAGGGGCCTGGCCCAGTTTCAGTGGCACGTGTGGCTCAGATCCTGCCAGCTCGGGCCCCAGTCCCCTGTGATGCGTGGCTCTCAGGACCAGCAGAGGGGAAGACACCCGAGGGAAGGGTGCGTGGAGCACTGGTCGCGGGCGCCCCCAGGGAAGGGTGGGGCCTCGGCTTGTCCGATGGGGGGCATTTTGGGCCAGCGGGGCCCTGGGGTCAGGAGGACACCCCCTCACACCGGCTGCCTTTGAACCCTCAGCCCAGCACCCCACCTCCACCCAGGTGACTCCTATTGTGTCCACCTGGGTTCTCACACTGGGAAGAGTGTTGGAAGCCACTAGCCCAGGCCCTGGAGAAGGCAATGGCACCCCACTCCAGGACTCTTGCCTGGAAAATCCCATGGATGGAGGAGCCTAGTAGGCTGCAGTCCATGGGGTCGCTAAGAGTTGGACACGACTGAGCAACTTCACTTTCACTTTCATGCATTGGAGAAGGAAATGGCAACCCACTCCAGTGTTCTTGCCTGGAGAATCCCAGGGACGGGGGGCCTGGTAGGCTGCCGTCTATGGGGTTGCACAGAGTCAGACACGTCTGAAGTGACTTAGCAGCAGCAGCCCAGGTCCTTGTCATCGGCTGTCCCCTCCAGGCTGGCACACCCGGGGAGGCAGTCTAGGAGGACATCAGGGGCAGTGCCGTGGATGGGCCGCACCTGCTGTGTGGCCTGGGCCCGTGACTTCAGCTCTCTGGGCCGTGGCCCAGCCCCACCTCCGCAGCCCCTGGGAGCAAGAGGGCCCCCTGGCACACTCGAGGGATGGGAACCCCCCCACCCCAACTCACAGGTGGGCAGGGCTGCCACGGAGGCGGTGACTAGGCTCTTGACGCCCAGGGTGCTGAGGGTGCCACGCAGGAGGCCGCAGGTGAAGGCCAGGAACTGGGGGTGGGGGAAACGGGTCGGCAGGGGACACGGGTCACCGTGGGCAGAGCAGGGGGAGGCCAACACCCTAGGGCCACGCGGACTTGAGGGTTCACAGCAGGGTGGAGTGGGTCCGCCTCCCTCTCCCAGGGTCCTGGGCTTGGGAAGAGGTCTCTGCCCTGGGTTGGAGTTCCGCTAGGTACCTTGGGAGCTTCCTCCAGGTACTGCAGACCCGAGGCCATCCGGACAAGGAGGGGGAAGCTGTTGTCCTGCAGGACGTAGGTCCCCTGGGGACAGAAGAGGGTCCCAGGGAGCCAGGGTGGTGCCTGTACCTTCGTGGTGGTGGTGGGGAGGGGAGGCAAGGGCCTAGCGCTGCCACCCTGAGGTCCAGAAGGACCCTTCCCTCAAAACGGCCACAGTCGGTCTTGGGCCGTCCTTCAGGGCTGTACAAGGTCTCGTGGGCCCTCCGACCAGGGCCTGGTGTCCTCCCCTCCATGCCCCTCCTGCACGACTTCCAGGGTGCCCGGTGGGGAGAAGATACAGCCCGGCCATCAGGCCACCAGCCAGGCCCAGAGTGGGTGCCTAATGGGAACGAGGCTCGGGTGCAGACAAGCCGCGTCAGGCCAAGGCACGGCTGCCAGCTGCGAGGGGCCTGTCCTAGGCCGGGGGGTGGGGGGTGCTTGTGGGGAGCCCCTGAGGGGGGCTGGGCCTGCTGTGACTGCCCTGAGCCGGGGTCCCCTCCCTGGGTTCCCAGGGCTCTGGCCTCTGCCCTCTGTCTGCCCGGAGGGCACCCACCTGGTGGTTGGTACGGAGGCTGTCCATCTGCTTGTGGAACACGGCCACCCACAGGTCTTTGCACAGGAACTTGAGGATGTCCAGCTCTTCCCTGAAGGTTAGCGTCTCCCGGGGCAGCCTGGGGCGGGCAACGGCAGACACCATGGGGGCTGGGCTGGGGGAGCCCCGGGGTGAGGAACAGGGAGGAGACCGGCCCGGGATCCTGTGTGGAGCGAGGCACCCTCCCTACCCATTTGCCCAGGAAGGGACCCCACCGCGGGTCCTGCCCGCCTCTCACCTCTCGCCCAGGGCCTGGCCCACGCGGAAACCCATGCCCTCCAGGACCAACAGGCTGGTCTTCTGTCCCTAGAAGGCCAGGGAAGGGAGGCTCAGGGGCCCTCAGCCACCTCCAGCCGGGAGCCAGCTGGTGTGGCAGCTGAGGGGGGCTTGTGTGTCCCTGCCGGTGCGGGGACACAAGACCCAGGATAGAGGGCTTCCTGAGCGGTCCTCAGGCCCCGCTCGGCCTCACTCCAGGAAGCATGGGGGTCCTGCCCAGGCGCTCTCACCCGTTGTCTTTCCTCGCAACTCCCATCACTTCCTGTGCACACTTTCAGCGTCCATGTGGGGTAGCACTCCCATCACCCCAGAAACTCAAGGTGACTTGCCCTGGGGCTCATGTGGCAAGCAAGGGGCCTACAGTGAAGGGGCCACAGGGGTGGGCCCCCGGACAGGCCAGCAGGCAGGTGAAACGTCAACTGTGATTATGAGGCCTTAAATATGAGCCGAGACTCCTGGGAGGGACCCGCAGGGGCTCAGGGGAGGCAGGGGTGGCCAAGTGACCTTCCGGGGGGCCAGGTCAGGGTCCCGCGGTGGGGGTGCTGAAGCGTGGGGACCGAGCAGCAGGAGGCCGCACTTGGGGTCTGTCCACGTGTCCTGGAGCGCAGACCGCGTGGCTGGACAAGAGTCTCTGTGTGACCCAGAGAGCGCTGAGCGGCCCCGACTCGGGGCATCAGAAACGCCAAGATGGCGTTAGGGGGGCTGGGCACACACGGGGGGCGAGTGAGGAACATGATAAATGAGCAAAGTGAGGAATCAGGACCTGGGCCTATGCTGTGCCAGCTGTCTTGTGCAGACCCCCTTGTTTAACAGCCCCGTAAGGTAGTTGTGTTCACATCTGGAGACCGGGGCACAGAGGGGTTAGGTCACCTCCCAGAGGCACCTTCAGACCTGAGCAGGTCCGGCTCCTGCATGTTGGTGGCTGACAGGCAGGTGATCAGGGCAGCACTCGCAGCTGCCCGTACCCCAGGGAAGTGGCAAGGGCTGAGGTTGGCCGAGGGGAGGTGCCAGGAGTGGATGGGGAGCCGGAGCAGAGGTGCCCCGCATGATGGCCCCCTCCTCTGCTGGGCCATGCAACACCCAGACCGTGGCCCACCATTCCGCCTTTCTCCTGTGGGAACCGGGCCTGGGGAAGGACACAGCTTCCTGCCCGTGACACCAGCGTGTGCTCTCTGGTGTCCTCTGGGCATGGCAAGGCTGGCCTCGGGGGGGCAGGCTGACTCGATGACTAAGGTGGTCGAGGTCTGAGCTCGGGTGTGAGGGGCAGAGAGGGGAACACGTGCCTGGTGGCTGGGTCCAGGGTCCAGATCCTTACCAGCTGTGGGCCTGGGGCAGTGGCCAGCTGCTCTGTGCCTCAGTTTCCTCCCGTGTAAAACGAGGACCTTCCCAGGGCCCTCGTGAGGATTAAAGGAGTGGGTAAGTGCAAGCCAAGCATCCCGAGTCGGGCTCGGGCAGTGGTACTGTCGTCATTTGCGGCCTCTGCACCTGTCAGCCTGCTGATGAGCTGGGGATGGCGAGAGGGAAGGAAGAGCCCACGAAGGAGGGGCTCTGTTCTGTGGGTGGACGAATCTCAGCACCTGGTCCCCTGCCCGGCCCTCGACAGGCCTCTGCCACTCTCGCACCACCTCCCTGCTCAGGGGAACTCCTGGAGGGGGCCGGATGGCTCCGTTTTGACCAAGCGCACCTGTGTTTCCAGGACTCCCCCATTCATCCCGCGGTCACTTCCTAGCTCCCCTCCAGGAGCTCGCACACTGTGCCTAGTGCGGATGACAAGCTGGTGACAGGGTTAAGGGGGTGCCCAATCTCCCAGGGGTGGGTGACCGGCAGCTCGCAACACAGCTGCTGTTGCTGTTGGCCCCACGGTCCCAGCCCTCGAGAGAGGCCAGGTAAGTATCTGCTGCACTGCAGAGACTGGGGGTGGGAGGGAGAAGGGGCATAAAGCAAGCATCGAGGAGGAGAGGCAGTGGGGAGGGGAAGCAGGGAGGAAGTATGACAGGGTGGGTTTTGGGAGAGGGGAGAGCGGCAGGGCTGGCACAGCCCAGGCCCTGCAAAAGCTCCCCTGACACTAGGGGGTCATCACTGCTACGGAGGGAGGGCGAGGGGCCTCTCCCATCCTGTCCTGAGCCTCTGGAGCCCGGCCCAGAGCCAGTGCGTTTCTGGGCTTCCCGCATCTGGTTTACACAAGAGCCCACGGAGAGGAACTGAGATGATTGGAGAAGGGGGGCAGGGGGACCCCCTCAGAGAAGGCTTATTTAGTGTGGGTACCAGGGGCACCCATGCGCAGCACGGGCGCTCGGAGGAAGGGAGAAGCCGACAAGGGAACATGCATAAAAATGAACATGGTGATCAAAACTCTTTGCAAGGGAGCCGAAAAAGAGAGAACTCTGAAAAGTCGCTAAAACTTCACAGATTGTTAAGGGAAAAAAAAGAAAAGAAAAGCTGACACGTGGAAAGAGACCCAGAAAGTCTACGATTCCTCTGAGAGCCACAGATGGAACAACGGGAGAAGAAACAATGAAAGAGGAAAACGCTCAGCTGTGCTCGGCTAAAGGCAGATTCAGGCGTCCAGACTGAAAAGGGCCACGGAGCTCCGAGCAGGAGGAACGCGAAACAAGGAAACCACACTGCCTCTCCCGTGCCATCCTGGACTGCTGGGTGGGGGAGCTGCGTGCCGGGCCCCTCAGTTATTTGTGAGGATCAACCCGCAGCAGTGGGGCCACTCTGCTGGCCCAGGGCGGGGCAGCCCAGGTCCTGCCTCAAGCACAGGGAGAAGGGATGACTCCTGGCTTCCCTAGCATCAATGGCCCCAGAAGACGCAAAAGAAGTACGGTGAGGGGACTTCCCTGGTGGTCCGGTGGCTAAGACTCCGAGCTCCCAGTGCAGGGGACCCGGGTTCGATCCCTATCAGGGAACTAGATCCCACATGCTACAACCAAGGATCCCGTGTGCAGCAGCTAAAAGACCAAAGATCCGGCGTGCTGCAACTAAGACTCGGTGTGGCCAAAGAAATAAATTTTTTTTTTTCTTTAAGAAAAGGAAGTATGGAGAGTGACCAGGTGAGAGCACACCTCCCAACCTGTCTTCTCCCCCATCATCCACCAGGCAGTCTCCAGGACAACCGCAGATCCCACCTTCTCCACTGACACTCGGAGCTCGCCCAGTCCCCCGTCTGTCTGCCCCTCCCTCACTTGTGTTCTGGGTTCCTCCCCCACCCAGTCTCTGTCCCATCTCACCCACGTGGCCAGGGAGGACCTCCGAAGAAGTAAATCTGAGCCCAGCGACCTCAGTTTAAACCTTCTATGGCCCCCGCCACCCTCGGGACAGAGCCCCACTGTGGCCTCAGAGGCACCACACCCCGATGCCATGCACTTTTCCAGGAAGCAGGTGGTTTCCCAGGCTCCGGCCTGAGGACAAGGACTGTATCTGATGGCTGCTCCACCCCAACCCCCTGCCCAGGCCCTCCTGAAAGAAGGGGCTGGCTGAGCACCCAGTTGGCTTCGGTGGACAAGGGCCCGGCCCACACGGCTGTTCCCGGGCCTCCAGAGAACAGCTCATTCCCACGCAGGCTTCACTCCTTTGCTCACAGGTTCCCCTTATCGTCAAAGCTCCTGAGATGGACAAACCACAGCCGCCTCCTCTTCCTCCTCCTCCCCTGCCTCTTCCTCCCGGAACTTTTCCTGCTCAGATAACAAAGGCCTTTAGACCTTCCTGTTCCTCCAGCCAGCCTTCCACTCCAGCTGTAACCCTCCAGGAGAATCCATTCAACAGCTACAAATAACCAGGCAGGACGTGGAGATCAAAAAGCCCTAAACAATGACTGTGGCTCCTGGGCGCCTGGCGCCGGGGACAGAGATGAACCAGTCACCACTGCTTTCCTCAAGGGGCTCCGGGGCTGGTGGGGCTGCTGCCACAGACAAGCTCTGACCCGGATGCCCGAGTCCTGATTTTGCCTCTGATCCCGGAAAAGCCCTTCCTGTCTGGTGCCCCAGTCCCTCTTCTGTAAAATGGGATAATAACGTCAATCCTGGAGAGCTGTTCTGAGAACTAAATCAGAGAAAGCCCTGTGCTGGAGCCACGAGAAGTATCCAAGAGGCAGACAGGACACTTGTTGGACCAAAAAGGAGCAAAGAGGGGAGGGGCCAGGCGCAAAAGAGAAAAGACTGCGGGAAAGCCAGGCAGCTGCCCACGATGTGCTGCTGAGGAACAGGGTTTGCCAGCTTGAAGGAATGTAGGGAGATGGCGGTCCTCACTCTGGCTGCACACGGGAACCACCCAGGAGCTCTGAGGTCCAATGTCCTGGCCACCTCCCAGCCCAGCTCTGCCGGAATCCCTGGTGCGGGGACCCCAGCATTGGAGCCACGGAGGCAGCCGGGCAGAGAGCCATTGCCAAAGGCCGTGGGCACACTCGCGCTCTGAAAACCCTGTGCTGAGCAAAGCTCAGTAACCGCGTGTCCCCCACACTTGCTTGGCCACATCAAAATCCTCCCAAGAGTGTCAGGGAAGATGCTGAAACAGGTGAGAGTTTATAGCACAGGTTTTGGGAGTGGGAGGCCCAGTTACATTCCTACTCTGCCACTTGACAGCAAAGACTCCATCCATCAAAGCCTCTGTTCTTCGCCTACAAAGTGGGGAGGATCATGCTGACCTCCGTGGGTTGTTAGGCAGATCAAATGAAATCAGGAAGGTGAGGCCCCTGCGGGCACCTGGTGGGCGTTACTATTGGCCACAGTACTAAGTGAACCCAGTCCCCAGCCTCACCCTCCACGGCATAGGGGCTGTACTCAACTTCTTCAACAGATCCACACTAGGATTTCCCTGGTGGTCCAGTGGTAAAGAATCCGCCCGTCAGTGTAGGAGACAGGGGTTGGATACCTGGTCCTGGAAGGTTTCACACACTGTGGGGCAGCTAAGCCCAAGCACCACATCTGCTGAGCCCATGTGCCACAAACACTGGGGCCTGCACACTCCAGAGCCCATACTCCACAAGAGAAGCCACACCACTGAGAAGCACCTTAACTAGAGTAGCCTCTCTCACCGCAAGTGGAGAAAGCCTAAGTGCACCAACAAAGACACAGCACAGCCAAAACCAAACAAACAATAAATCTGAAAACATATACATCCATTCTGAGGACCTACTATATGGTGATCAACGCAGACCTGGTCCCTGCCCACAGCGCAAAGCACGAGGCATGGCAGAGACGGCGGTAACTAAAGGATCATAATTCAGGTCCATACGGTGGTGTGGGGAGGGGGAATGTGCAAACGGAACAGCGATACCCCTACTTCCACTGAGGGCTTCCCTGAGGAAGGGACATTTGAACTGAAGGATTAATAGGTATCAATGTAGTATCGACATGACAGGTAAAATAAGCTGGAAGATGAAGAAGGGAGCTGGTATAGAGAGGAGGAAACCTTCCACACTGCAACAGGGAGGGGACAGATGGGAACTGTATTTAGACAGTGGAACAGGCTAGGCCTGGCCGATGGTTGGAGGTGAGAGAGTAAAGGCGGTTATTGCAGACCCTTGGGTTCCTTGTTTGAATGCCAGGATGGATGGGGTGCTGGGACACTGCAGCCCTTTCCCTGGCACACAGGCCAGCGCACATTCCCTCTCCCAAGTGTTATCGTTCTCATAGCATTGCCCCAAGGTACAGTATAGATGCATTTATCTGATTTGTCTGTTTCCCCCACTACAACATAAGCTCCAGAAGGCAAGGGTTTTGCACGGTTTGCTGAGTAATCTCCAGCCCCTACAGCAAGGCCTAGCACCTTGCATGTTTTAATAGTTAAGCGTTTGTTGATTCTATGTTGGGATGATAACAAGCAACAGCCTTGTTAGGGCTCCTGGATTGGGAAGGAAACATACATCAATAAAAATGTTTTGCATATTGATGATGATGATAGAATAATAATGAAAGAAGTGGGCATAGCACCCACTTAGTAAGCATCTGCTTTCTCCCTCACCCTTTCTTCTTAGTACCAGATTTTAAGACAGAGCTCCATGTTTTGCGGGCTGATTACATGTTAGACGTGGCACTAAGTGCTTTAAAGTCTGAGCATTTTTCCTAAGGACCAACTTTCAAAATTCCAAGCACGCTCTAAGGCCTCCTCTTGCCTGGAATGTTCTTCCCCCTACTTATCCCCAGGGCTTGCTTCTTCCCTTCTTTTCCTCAGAAAGGCCTTCCTCCACCATCCACCACTCCATCCCTTTTCTTTCCCTGATTCTACTTAAGTTTTCTTTATAGCACTTCTCACTAGCAGGTGGCACATTTGTTGCTATTTTTATTCTTTGCGTGGGTGCCCTGCTCAGTTGTGTTCAACCCTTTGTGACCCCAGTCTGATAAGCTCCTCTGTCCATGGTATTTTCCCTGCAAGAATACTGGAGTGGGTTGCCATTTCCTCCTCCAGGGGATCTTCCCGATCCAGGAATCCAACCCACGTCTCCTACAGTGGCAGGCGGATTCTTTACCACTGAGTCACCTGGGAAGCCTATTGTTGATGTAAATTCCTTACTAAAAGGTTAAGCTTTGTGAGGACAAGGAAACAAGTGCCTGGGGAACAGTAAGTGCTCAGTAAGTTTGTTGAATGAATGTCTCACCGAGTCTTAGGTGCTATTATGATCCCATTTTACAAGGGAGTAAACTGAGGCACGCAGATCGAATCACTGGCTCTCACACCCAGGGTGAGTGGCGCAGGCGGGATTTAACCCGGGCTGTAAGCCCTCAATATATACCAAGCAATTGTAATTATTACCCTTTTACTCCGGAGAAGGCAATGGCACCCCACTCCAGTACTTTTGCCTGGAAAATCCCATGGACAGAAGAGCCTGGTAGGCTGCAGTCCATGGGGTCGCTGGGAGTCAGACACGACTGAGCGACTTCACTTTCACGCATTGGAGAAGGAAATGGCAACCCACTCCAGTGTTCTTGTCTGGAGAATCCCAGGGACAGGGGAGCCTGGTGGGCTGCCGTCTATGGGGTCGCACAGAGTCGGACACGACTGAAGCGACTTAGCAGCAGCAGCAACCCTCTTACTCTGTGTCAGGTTTTGAGCTAGGAGCTTGTCCCCGAGCTGTCGCGCACAGTTTTAGGAGTAACCCGCGCGGCCGGCCCTTTCCGGACTCGGCTTTGCAGAGGCGGAAGCCCGCAGTGGAGGTCTCCCCGCGATCAGGGGCTGGGCGGGTATTCGGCCCGGGCCGCTGCCGCGCCCTCCGCGCTTCCCGGGGGCCTCGACTGGCTTTCCAGCCACGGCCCGTGGCTCCTCCCTACCAGGACCCGGCGCTCACCCCGGGGCCGGGGTCAGGATCTTGAGCCCACAGCTCCGCTACCATCTCGGTGTGCAGAAACTCGAACAGTGCCGGGTCCGCCATGCGCGGGTCTCAGTCTCCTAACAACCGCTCAGCGTCTTGTGTTCTCATTGGCCCAGCTGGGCAAGCCCCGCCTCCTGCTTCTTACGTGCGGCCCACCCACTCCTGCTTCCATTGGTGTTTCAGGCTAGCCCCGCCTTCCTTTCCTGGGCTCTCGTGGTGCGCGCGTAAACCTGGGAGTCTAGGGGGAGGGCCTGCTTTGTCTGTAATGGCCGCACGTGACAAGCACCTCCGCCCTTCCCGCTATTTCTTCACCGTTTCCGGGTCCGCGAGCGTTGCCATTGGTCGAGTCTCTGGTTACACGTGACAGCTCGTCTTTTAGACTCTCTATTTGTCCATTCTTCTCGCAGCACAACCCGGAAGTGCCAGCCCAACCGCTTTCCTATTGGCCGTGCCCTTATTCACGTGGCTCTTTACAGAAACCCCAACATCTGGTCCGGAGGACTTACTTCCTGGTTGGTAGCCCGGCGGCCCAGGTGATAGGCCGCCAACACCCGCCCAAGTTTCTCTCCTATTGGTTGGGGCTGCCGCGCTCCTCGGTAAAGACGCCGCACTTCGGATAGGTAGAGAGGATCCCGCAGGCTCGGAGCTCTGGTGACCCGGTACGGTCTTTGGTGATAACGCTCGCCCCCCCGCCCCTTGTGCATCCTCCCCAAGTTCAGTTGGACTGTTGTCCTTTCTGTGATGGAGGTCCTGGTTTCCGAGCGGCTCACAAACCCGTGTGCTTCCGAATCCGTCACAGGTTAAGAGGACAGTGTGGAGGGTGTGGTCTCTGCTAGGAAGCAACATCAGGAAGAGTTGAGTTTAGGATTCCGGGACCTCGTGTCTCAGAGTCTTGATCGAGCTGGTGGCCCTCGAACGTCGGTACACTGAAGAGTCACAGTCCAGTAGTTCCTGCCATCATTAGGGATGATGGGCTCAGTTTGCAGAAACTGAAGCCCAGGCAGGCAGTGACCCCAGATTGTTAAGATAGTGGAGGGGGTGAGAATCCAGAAACTGCGGCTTTTAAACACTTAAGGGCGCCCGCCTCTCATATCATCCTTTCCCGCGTCTTCTCCCTAGCTTGCGCCATGGAGTCTCAGAGTCGTCGGCGGAGGCCGCTGCGAAGGCCTGAGACTTTGGTGCAGGGGGAAGCGGCCGAGTCGGACTCGGATCTCTCTGCGTCCTCGTCGGAGGAGGAGGAGCTGTACCTGGGCCCCTCGGGCCCAACGCGCGGCCGCCCCACGGGACTGCGAGTGGCTGGAGAGGCCGCGGAGACCGACTCAGACCCCGAGCCGGAGCCGAAGGCTGCGCCGCGGGACCTGCCTCCGCTCGTGGTGCAGCGGGAGACGGCCGGGGAGGCCTGGGCGGAGGAGGAGGCCCCGGCGCCCGCTCCTGCGCGCTCGCTGCTGCAGCTTCGGCTGGCTGAGAGCCAGGCACGGCTGGACCACGACGTAGCGGCCGCGGTGAGCGGCGTGTACCGCCGCGCGGGCCGTGATGTGGCCGCCCTGGCCGGTAGGCTGGCGGCTGCCCAGGCAGCGGGATTAGCCGCAGCCCACAGCGTGCGTCTGGCGAGGGGGGACCTCTGCGCGCTGGCGGAGCGTCTGGACATCGTGGCCAGCTGCCGTCTGCTGCCCGACATCCGCGGTGTGCCGGGGACCGAGCCTGAACAAGACCCGGGACCGAGAGCCTAGCCGTGACCCACTGTCTCCACTGACTGTGCCCTGGGGGTAGGCCTTGCGGCCTCTTGACCTGGCTCTCTGCTCTGTTTAGCCACCCAGCCATCTTGCTGTCACCCTCAGGGATAACGTCGCCCCTGGATAATGCTGTGTTTATGTATGCGCGCGCGCGCGCGCGCGCGCGCGTGTGTGTGTGTGTGTGTGTGTGTGTGTGTGTGTGTGTGTTTGTGTGTGTGTGTGTGTAGCCCTGCTGGACCATAGCTCTGGTTCCTTCCCCTAGGCTTGGCCTTTGCTTCAGAGCTTGTGTCTGAACTTGACTCCAGCTCCTGGGTACCTAGCTGCCCTTTGATCTGTCTCCCTCTTAAGGGCTCATGGAGCCTCATCTTTCTTTTCTCTCTGCCTTCCTCAGTTTGGTTTCTGTTCTCAGGAGCTGGGCCTGCTTCTTTCTCCACCCGGGAGCCCCAGCATCCGGTTGAATGTCAATTCCCTGATGTCTCCCTTTACTCCCTCGGCTCTGTCTCTCCTTCCTGCCCCACTTCTGGAATTTTGTCCCTCTAATCTGGACCCTTTTTCTGCTCCCCAGGCTTGGCCTTGATTCCATCTCCGCCTTCTGGTCCTTGCTCTGCCACCTCCTGGCTCCTTCTCCTTCTCCTTGGGCTTAGCCGTACCCTCTTGGCCTGATCTTGTTTCCTGGGTCCAGCTCTACCCTTAGTTTTGGTTCTGCTGCTTTTTGCTTCTCCCATTCTGTTTCAACTACCTGCTTACTTCTGGGCTCCAGGGATCCCCTATGATTTTCTGCATCAGGTCCAAGATGAGGCTCCCTCCTGACCCAAGGAGGTCCCCCTCCCAGCTGTCCAGGCCCAAGGTGGCATCTCCTCCAGGCCCAAATTGTGTATCCTTCACACCCCTCAGGTCGAGATTATGCCTTCTGCCCAAGCTCGGGCCTCGGCCTGACTCACCAGGCTGAGAGTGCCCCCAGCAGGCACTGAGGGCCTGGAACTTTATGTGCAATATGACACCACTTTGCAGACAAGGGCCACATGTTTGTTTGTTCACTATGTTCCGTGGATTCTATTGGATGCTAAACTGCTTGGATTTCTGGGTTAGCTCCTTCTGTCTCCTCCTCCTCACTGCTCCCTCTTCTCCCAGCCCCAGCCCCCTCAGTCCCATTCACATGCATTCCCCTCCCCCACTCTCTTATCCCAACCTGAGCTGAGATCTGAGCTCCCAGGATGAAGTGCTGAGGAAGAGCACTGTATGGCAAACTCATTAAAACTCAAGACATTCACTGATATGATCAGTTCCTCTCATCTTCCCATCTAAGCTGGGGTGGGGGGCGTGGGTTGGTTGGTGATTCTACTGCAAATGTGAGTCCCAAGAAAGAGATCCTTCCCACCTGCCGATTGAAAGTGGACCTGTGGCTAGGAAATGGGGGCCCCAAGTTTTTTCACCCTGGTTCTGCACTTACTTGTGTTTTGTTCATTCACCACACATTTACTGAGCTCCTGTTCTGTGCCTGTCCTGAGCCAAGCATTGGGGATGCCCCACCCAGGCTGGGCCCTCTCAGAGCTGACAATCCACTGGGGAAGACAGACATGAAAATATTATTGTATAAGTGGATAGTCTTAATAATTGTAATTTATACTTTGACTATAATTTTTCTGGCATTGTGGTTAGTGCCCTAAAGAAATGCAGGAGTTTTGTGAGCGTGTAACTGAAATCTGTCAGACTTCATTTGGAGGATGGTTAGATGGCTTCCGCAAGGAAGTGATGAGTGAGTCTGAGGTGTTAAAAAAAAACCCTGAAGGTGTAAAAAGATGAAATGTGGGGTGGAAAACTGTTGTGAGCAGCAGGAGCAGCGTATGCAAAGGCCCTGAGTCAGAAGAGGGCATAGCCTATTGAACAACAGAAAAGGGTGGTATCTTCTAGTCTCTACCTGGCATGGGGAGACCAGGGGAGATGCGGGTGGTGAGGACTGTGCTAGCAGGGGCCAGACAAAGCTGGACTTTTAAACCAGGTAAAAATCCTTGGTCTTTATTGAACAGCCAACAAGTAGAGAATGATGCCATCTGGTAAACGTGTCTTGTGAAGGAGCCTCAGACTGGTGCTTCTGCAGTGTGGTTGCCTTTGAAAAATACCCAGAAATACTGGTTTCGAAATTAAATGTCCTTTTAAATGTACAGCTGAGCTCAGAGCATGGGAAATCTGTACCCAAATTACAGAGGTAGCTTCAAACCGCACTTGTCCTGACAGTATTTGCCAATACCAGATACTCAAAGCCTTGGCTTTTTTTTTTTTTAATAATATATTGAAGTATGGTTGATTTACAGCGTTGTATCATTTCTGCTGTACAGCAAAGTGGTTCAGTTATTTTTGTTGTTCAGTCGCTCAGTCATGTGGCCCCATGGACTGCGTGCAGCACGCCGGGCTTCCCTGCCTTTCGCTATTTCCTGGCGTTTGCTCAAACTCATGTCCGTTGAGTGTATATAGTTCTTTTTCATGTTTGTTTCCATTATGGTTTAGCATAGGATTTTGAATATAGTTCCCTGTGCTATACAGCAAGACCTTGTTGTTTATTCTATATACAGTAGTTTGCATCTGCTGACCCCAAACTCCCAATCCTTTGCTCCCCAACCCTCTTGGCAACTACAAGTCTGTTCTCCATGTCTTTGAGTCTACTCTGTTTTATAAGTTCATTTGTATCCTGTTTGAGATTCCACGTGTGAATGATATCATACAGTATTTATTTTTCTGTGTGACTTATTTCACTTAGTATGATCATTTTTAGTTCCAGCCAGTTTTGTGCAGATGGCATTTCGTTCTTTGTTATGGCTGAGTAATCTTCTATTGTAGACATATGTCGCATCTTCTTCACCCACCCCCCGTCAGTGGGCATTTCGGTTGTCTTCATGTCTTGGTTGCTGTAAGCACTGGTCCTATGAACATTGGGGTGCACATGTCTTTTTGAATTATAGTTTTGTCTGGATACATGCCCAGGAGTAGGATTGCAGGATCATATAAAACCTTGGATTTTAACATCTGCTGGACCTTGGGCCAGGCGGTTTGGAGACAAGCAGAGGCCCCTGCATAAAACTTAACATCTTCAATGAAAGAATGTGGTAGAAAAAAAAAAAACAGTGATACCATTGAGGTACACTTAGGGAGCTTGTCCATTTTGGCTTGGGATGTGCGCCAAGGGACTGTTTCCTCAGGGAATTCATAACTACAGGTCTTTCTTCAGGCCCGATTAGGGTTTGGGTTTACCCTTGGAGAGCAGTCCAGGAAACCAGAAATGAACTGAAAGTAGGCTGCAGCTAGGGGAGACGCCCTCAACTGGCCTCATGCGGAATTACAGCAGATTAATACAGACCAAGCAAGCCCACAGCTGAAACATGCCAGGCGCTGCTGCTGCTACCACTAAGTCGCTTCAGTCGTGCCCGACTCTGTGCGACCCCGTAGACGGCAGCCCACCAGGCCCCTCCGTCCATGGGATTTTCCAGGCAAGAGCACTGGAGTGGGGTGCCATTGCCTTCTCCGATGCCAGGTGCACCCAATGGCCAAGTAATGAACTAGTGCGGCCTGCTGGCTCCTTTCCCCAACTTCAGCCTTGGAGAAACTAAAAGAAAGAACAAAATCAGGATCTGAGGAATAGAAAAATGTTGAGAAGTCTTCAGGGACAAAGAGAGTTCTGGTTCTGGCATAGTATACTGGTACTTATTTCTTTGTAATAAATGACCAAAAACGTAGGGGCTGGAAACCACTGTTTTATTATGCCCCAGATTCTGTGGGTCAGGAATTCCAGCAAGGCTCAACTGGAAAATTCTTTGGTTCCATGGAGTAATGACTGAGGTCACTCAGGTGTTCAGCTGGCAAGTGGGTTGGCACAGAGGATCCCACATAATTTCACTCAGGTGCCTGGACTACACTTACTCAGAGATTAGGCTTGCTGACTGAAGTGTCTATCAGCAGCCTCCTCATATGGCTCAAGCTTCCTCCTAACATGGCAGCCCCTAAGTAAGATTCCTTACATGGCAGCTCAGCTCCAAATGTATTTCAGTTTTTTTACTTAAAACTTTTTTGGCCACACCACGCAGCATGTGGGATCTTGGTTCCCAACCAGGGATCAAACCCATGCCCCCTGCATTGAAAGCACGGAGTTTTAACCATGGACTGCCAGAGAAGTCCCCAAATATATTACAGTGGACAAAGTAGAAGCACTTGGGAATGTTTTCTCAGTTACTAGCTAGTCGCTAAGTCCAGCCATGATTCAAAGGCAGGAGCAGAGGGGAAGGATACATGGACCTTTGATGAATGAGAGTGTCCGCATTTGTGGATCTATTTTAAAATCACTAAGGTAGATGGGGGAGTGGATTGTGAAAGAGGCTTTGACTGTTTTGGTCCCTCTCTTTGATGTTGCCTTGGATAAATGATTGAGACAACAGCAGCAGCCACGAAGAGCCTCGGGAGGATGAGGTCACATCAGGGGTGTTCCAGATCCCTATTTTATTTAATGTGTTATAAGATATTCCTCGCATTGCTTTGATGCTCAATTTGTGTCCAGTTTGGCCAGTAGGATCTCTTTTCGAGCTGGCTTCTGTGTCCTGTGGACATTTCTCCATCATTGTTTGAATACTTTCTTGCTGACCAGCATGAGATGATCTAGGCACATCTTGTCTTTTTCTCTGCCTCAACCTTGGAATCAGCCATCTGCGCATGGAACCCTGGTTCCTTTCAGTGGGAAATGGTGTTTAGAAGCCAAGATGTGGGTGCTGGGTCGCTACTCCCAGGCCCTCTCAATGCACAAACCTAAAACAAAAACAAGGCAAGCAAACAAAACTACGTAACCCCTATGCCATATACACAGCTTAAAACTGGTTTTACTTTTAGAGCAGTTCACAACAAGATTGAGTAGAAAGTACAGAGAATTCTCATATGCCCTCAACCCTGCCCCTCACAGCCTCCCCCACTATCAATATCCCACACTTGAGTGGTACATTTGTTACAATCGATGAACCTACATCAACATCATTACCACCCAAAGTCTGTGTTTTAGAGTTCACACTTGTTAATACATTCTGTTGTGCATGCTTGGCTGAGTCTCGACTATGCGAGCTTATGGACCATAGCCCACCAGGTTCCTCTGTCCATGGACTTCGCCAGGCAAGAATACCGGAATGGGTTGCCAATTCCTTATCCTACAGGTTTGGACAAATGTATAAGTGATAGGTATCTACCAGTAGACTGTCTATACGAAATAGTTTCGTTTCCCTGCTGTAAAATTAATCCTGTGTGCACTGTCTCTTCCTTCTTCCTGTCCCTCAACCCCTTGGCAACAACTGATCTTTTTAACGTCTCCACAGTTTTGCTTTTTCTGGAATATCATATAGTTGGAACCTTACAGCACGTAGCCTTTTCAGATGGGCTTCTTTTGCTTAGTAGTATTTAAGTCTCCTCCACGTCTTTTTGTGGCTGGATAATTCATTCCTTTTTTTTTTTTATTGTTGTTGTTTTTTGGCTGATCACTGGATTTTATTAAGGTGGCTGATCACTGGATTTTATTAAGGTGCAGTCACTGATAATTACACAGAAGCTACTTGCCTAAGCCGAAATCCTTGAGGTTCACAAACCTAGTTACACAGATAAATGGCATGTTCATAGGAAATATCCCCATGCCCAGATGATGAAGCCTGGGTTGAATGAATCTGCACACATATTTCAAGCCATTAAAACAGTTTGTGGGCCACACAGTGGTCCCTTGTGTGCCAGAAGTCGAAGAGCTCCTCTGCAGTGCTGTTTCCGTGACCTGGAGGATACATGCTCATCACAGCGTTCTAGCCGCTCCCGAGCTTTTACACATTTCTCCAGCTGCTCGCATTGCGCTCTCACTGTTCTTAGAGGATCCACTAATTCCTCCCTCTTCCTCCTCCCTGGGCTTTCTGGACCCGGCCAGCATCCTTTCTTCATCCTCTAGCCCCATGTCCGGCTGTGTTTCTGGACTCAACACAAGCAGCAACAGCCTAGTTCATTTGTTTTTAGCGCTGAATCATATCCTATTATCTGGAGGTACCACAGCTTGTTTATCCACGCATCTGCTCTAGGACATCTTGGCTGCCTCCAAATTTTAGCCATTATGAATTTAAAGCCGCTCATTTCTGTGCAGGTTTTTGTGTTGATACACATTTCAGCTCCTTTGGATAAATACCAAGGAGCACGATTGTTGGCACACAGCGTTTGTATTTCTTTCTGTTCCACTCGGGCATCGCAGGTTAGGACTTTTCAAGGGCAAAATCCTACAAATCTAGAAACCATGGATGATGCCACGTGTACTTGGAAAGATGAGAAGCACACAGATGAGTGGAAAGATCTTAGCAGTCCTGAGAAAAATAGAAGAGACCGACAGCTGAGAACCAAGCAATCGAAGCAGCAGAATTCCCTCAAACTGCAGGAATTGTTTGAAACAGCTACTGGGAAGGCAAAAATAAATTGATTGAAAGTCTGCCTAAGCAGCAGCGATATCCCTGATGCTATGCTATGCTATGCTAAGTCACTTCAGTCACGTCCGACTCTGTGTGGACCCAGAGTCGGACGGCAGCCACCAGGCTCCCCTGTCCCTGGGATGAACACTGGAGTGGGTTGCCATTTCCTTCTCCAATGCGTGAAAGTGAAAAGTGAAAACGAACTCGCTCAGTCGTTTCTGACTCTTAGCGACCCCATGGACTGCAGCCTACCAGGCTCCTCCATCCATGGGAGTTTCCAGGCAAGAGTACTGGAGTGGGGTACCATCGCCTTCTCCGGGAGATCCCTGATAGCCTCTCCTAAATGCAAATGAGGCAGCCACAGCTCCTGTGTTCTGGAAACAGTCCGGGGATTCATCCTGGAGTGGAGGTGGTGGGAAAATACGAGAATATTTGTCCTAGATGGGGTGTGGTCAGTCCATTCTGAAAACAGGACTGAAAGAATGAATGTATACAGTTTCTCTACCTCACCTAAAGCAGAAAAGTGAAGATATGGAAATGTAAGCTTCCAGAACTTCCCTCGTGGTCCAGTGGTTAAGGCTCTGGCCAATGCAGGGGGCATGGATGGGTTTGATCCCTGGTCTGGGAACTAAGATCCCACATGCCTTGCAACACAGCCAGGAGACAAAAATAAAATTTAAAGCATTTTAGAGGGGACCCACCACCATCTCAGGTCTCTCGGCCTCACTAGGGCCCACAGGAGGGACCTGACACCTGGGTCCTCTAATCCTTATGGGGAACCAGCCTTGTATTTCTGGGAGATCACCTGGAAACAAGCAGTAAACGCAGCCTTCAAAACCGTGCTGCCTCCTAGCTCCACAGTGGGATTATCCAGAAAGCCCCTAACGGAGGTCGCATCCCTCTCCTTCCACAACTCCTCCAGCATCACCAGGCTGAAGTCACCCCCACCTCCTCCAGAGAAGCTGCACAATGTACTTCTCCGACCCCAAACCACCAGTCTTCGAGGGATTGCAGTGTGACTCCGTTTCCTTGGCATATTCATAAAATAGTTCACTCAGTGAAGACAGTGAAGATTATTGATGACTCTTCTTCAAATACCCTGCTTCTTCTGATGTCCTGCACCAGTAAGTGGTGGGGTTTTTTTTAAGTCTTGTGATGTAATCAGTGAAATTTCACCTGAATTTGGATGGATCGTGGGACATGACCAACATCAGGCTGTAGACCTCTAAGATTGAAGGCCCTGGGCTGGGTCGTGGTGAACTCACCAAAGCAAATAACACCTGTGAGCAAATAACACCCTAACCCTAACCCTGCAGCAGCCAGTCAGCGCTCACTTCTCATGACACTCTGTCCTTGCTGTATAACTTTGAATTCGTATAAATCCATTAAGGTGCCAGTACAGTTTTTCTCTCATTTGCTGTTAAATTTTTTTTTTTAAGAGAAAAAAGAAATGTAAGCTTCCTATTAGAGTTGGCTGATACCCTGCCTTGAACTGGGTCAACTTACACACAGGCACCCCTCCCCGCCATTCCCTCGGGAGTGCCCATTTCCTTCCAGTGGCAAACACAGCGTCAGCACTGGATTGTATCTTTGCCAATCTGATAAGGGAAAAATGGCACTCAGTGTAGTTTTAAATGGCAGGAAATGAAATTAAAACCACAGCATGACAGCATTTCACGCCCATCAGGTTGGCAGTATTTTAAAAATCTTAACAATACCGATTATTGGTGTGGAAGTGAAGCAACGGAAGTTTTACAAGCTGTGGGTAAGAAATGGACATTGACATGAATGCGTGGGGAGACAGCCAATAGCTGATGATGTACCCACGCCACACCCCATCTCATGTTCTGTGTTCGTAGAAACTCTGGTAATTAAATGCCCATTAACAGGCGAACAAAGATATATGTTTTGGTATATTGATAAAGAATACTATACAGCAGTACAGTGAATTAACTAAAGATCCGTACTATTGTACGGGCTTCCCTGGTGGCTCAGTTGGTAAAGAATCCACCTGCAATGCGGGACACCTGGTTTTGATCCCTGGGTTGGGAGGATCCCCTCGAAGAGGGGCATGGCAACCCATGCCAATATTCTTGCCTGGAGAATCCCCATGGACAGAGGAGCCTGGCGGGCTGCAGTCCATAGGGTCTCAAAGAGTTGGACACAAATGAGCAGCTAAGCACACAACATCAGAAGACCGAGACGAACTGCAAAAGAATACATTCAGGAGGTCATCCTTCATCTAAAGTTAAATAACAAGCAAACGACTGGTACTGATTCCTGGGTTTGTAAGTACCTGCTCTATAAATTTAAAGGAAAGTGGGAGCAATAAAGGATTCCCCAGTTGCTTCCAGTGGCCAAACAGAAGGGTGTCACAACGAGTGGTTGGCAGGTTTCACCTAAGTTGATGACATTTTGCCCTTGAACTGGATGGTCAAGACAGGGTTATTCAGGGCTTCCCTGGTGGTCCAGTGGTTAACAGTCCCCCTTGCAGTGCAGAGGACATGAGTTCGATGCCTAGCCCAGGAAGATCGCACAGCTGCAGAGCAGCCAAGCCCGTGGGCCACAACCACTGAGCCTGAGTGCTGCAGCTTCTCAAGTCCACGCGCCCCAGAGCCTGTGCTCTGCAACGAAGCCGCCAAGATGAGAAGCCCATGCGCCGCAACCAAGAGTAGCCCCCGCTCTCCGCAACTAGAGGGAGCCCGAGCACAGCAGTGAAGACCAACGCAGCCAATGATAATTTTTTTTTTTTTTTTTAAAGACAGGCGTGTTCGTTTTCCTTGTTTGTTATTTGCACGTCATAAATATTCCATTAGGCAAATGAGAAATAAAGGTAGGTATGCCGATAGAATGGCAGGGATAAAGCTCTTGAGGCTGGAGACTGGGATGCTAAGAGCCAAGAGCCTGGGATGCAGGGAGTGAAATGTGATGGAACGGTCAGCAGGGGCCAGACCAGACTGGGGACTCCCTTGAGAATGGTGTTGCCTTCTCCTGAGAACAATGGAGGATCATGGAAAGAATTTAAGCATGTAATTCACACAGTCAGATTTGCACTTTGAAATGATTGTATCAGCTACGAGATGAAACGCAGAGGGAAGCAAGAGTGGGGATGGTAAGCCCAGTCAGGAGTGATGACAAATGGAAATAATAATGAAGTGATCCTAGACTTCCCTGGTGGTCCAGTGGTTCAGACTCTGTACTTCCACTGCAGGAGGCATGGGTTTGATCCCTGGTCAGGGAGCTAAGATCCGGCATGCCACGTGGTGTGGAAAAATTCATAAATTAAAATAATGGAGTGATCCAAGTTCAGGTGTACAAAAACGGAGTCAATCGGCCATTGAGGATCTGGTCTCAAACACCTCTCTGCACCATTTCGAACTTGAACTTGCTTTGAACTGTGCTAGCTCCAAGGACACCACCAGCTGTAGTCAGAACAATACCTGCCAGCCACAAACTTATCCTCTCAAGGTCTCCCCTTGTAGCTGTGCAACCTTTTCAGACGCCAACCAATCCTTCCTTAAATACTGTTACTTCTTGCCAACTCCGATTATAATTCTTGAGAAACAACTCATGTAACTGGCTGTAACTTAGCAGTGTTTGCTGTTTCAAGCCTCCCCTCTTTGGTAATATGGAGCTTCCCATGTGGCACTAGTGGTAAAGAATCCAACTGCCAATGCAGGAGACACAAGACATTTGGGTTTGATCCCTGGGTGGAGAAGATCCCCTGGAGGAGGGCATGGCAACCCGCTCCAGGATTCTTGCCTAGAGAATCCCATGGACCGAGGAGCCTGGTGGGCTACAGTCCATAGGGTTGCAAAGAGTCAGACATAAGTGAAGCGACCGCATGCAAGCATGCACTTTTTGTTTGTTTTTTCTAAATGTATATATTTTATTGAAGTATAATTTCAGGTGTACAGCAAGGTGATCAGTTACACATGTACACATACATTATTTTTAAGATTATTTTCCATTATCAGTTATTACAAGATAGGAAAATAGTGCAAGTGCTTCTTGAATCTGTGTCTCCTGGGCTGAAGTTCTAACAAACCCCCAATAAACACCTGTTTAATTTCAATCAGGATTTTGTTTCTGAAAGCTTTATTAGCAGGAGGTTGGTGTAAGGATCCAGGTGAAGTAAAATGGTGGCTTGGACCACCTTCTGAACTTGCAAGGACAGGGGGCCTGGAGACAAGTGGATGGAGTCAAGAACTGTCTAGGAAATGAGATCAACAGACCTGCTTCTGGGTGATGGAGAGGAGGAGTCGATCAAGGGCAAGTCTGAACTTCCTGGCTTGAGCCCCTGAAGGGATGGAGGTGTAGACAATAATGGTTTCCTATTGTCACTCTATCAAATTACCACAAATACAGTGGCTTAAGACAACATAAATGTATTATCTTACAGCTGGGGGTCAGAGGTCCTGAAACTGGGGAATCAATAGGACTGCATTCCTCCTGGAGGCTTTAGGGGAGAATCCATCTCCTTGCCTTTCCCAACTTTAAGGAGCTGCCTGCATTCCTTGGGCTTCCCTGGTGGCTCAGACAGTAAAGAATCTGCCTGCAATGTTGGAGAACTGGGTCCGATCCCTGGGTCAGGCAGATTCCCTGGAGAAGGGAATGGCTACCCACTCCAGTATTCGTGCCTGCAGAATTCCACGGACAGAGGAGCCTGGTGGGCTACAGTCCATAGGGTGGCAAAAAGTCAGATAGGACTGACCGACTAACACTTTCACAGCATTCCTTCTTCATGGTCACTAAAATCTGACATAGTCAAATAAATATATATATATTTTAAAAAGCCCACACATCCTCAGATCATGCATGCACACTCTCTGCTGAGGTCATTCCATTGCCCTTGCTCTCTGTCAGATATCCCTTCGCCTCCTTCTTATAAGGGTACATGTGATTGCATTGTGAGCCTGTCTGGATAATCAGGATAATCCCCCACCTCAAGATCATTTAATCACAGTTTCAAAGATTCTTTTTGACATGGAAGGCAATTCTCACAGAATCCAAGGATCAAGACCTACCATATCCCCTTGAATTGAGGAGCTCATTTAAGGGCACAAGCCTCAGTAGAGGGGGATCTTAGTCGGGGGAGCTGAGTGCCTTGTCCTTGTTGGAAGGCCTCATGGGATTTGAGCTGGCCTCAGATCTCTGCTTGCTTTAACTGTGGCTAAGTCCTTGACCCATTCTAGCCCAAGGGAAGCATGAGTGCTGGCTGAGTCCAATTCACTTGCTTTTTTTTTTTTTTTTTTGGCCCCACCACATGGCATTCAGGGTCTTTAGTTACCTGACCAGGGGTTGAACCAGTGCCCCACTGTAGTGGAAGCCTGGAGTCTTAATCACTGGACCTTCAGGGAAGTCCCCCAGGTTACTTCCTGATTCACAAGTTGGTGGAGGTTAGTGGATAAAAGCGTGGCCCCGGGAGCCAGCCTGCCTGGGTTCATGTCTGAGCTTTGCTGCCTGTCAGCTGTGTGACTTTGGGAAAATTGCTTAATTTCTCTGTGCATTTCCTTATTGCTGTTACGGACAGACTTGTGTATTCTCAAAATTCATGGACTGAAACTGTAATCCCCAGTGCCTCAGAATGTGACTGTATTTGGAGATAGAACTTTTAAAGCTTTTAAAGAGGTGTATAGGTTAAATGAGGCCATTGGCTGGGTCCTAATCCAATCCCACTGATGTCCACTAAGAATAGGAAATTTGGAACTTCCCTAGTGGTCCAGTGGTTAAGACTCCACTGCAGGGGTGAGGGTTCGATTCCTAGTCAGGGAAGTTCCGCATGCAGCGAGGTGTGGCCAAAAAGAAAAAAAAAAAGAGAGGAAATTTGGACAAATAGAAACCCCAGGCATGTGCAGAGGAGAGACTATGTGACAACAACTTGAAAAGCAGGCAGTTTGCAAGCCAGGAAGAGAATTTCTCAAGAATTGTGAGAAACACTTCTCATGTCTAAGCAGCCCAGTTGGTGGAATTTTGCTATGGCAGCCGTAGCAAACTAGTATATCTACTAAGTTAGGATAAAACCATTATCCATCTCCTAGGGTTGTTATAAATATGTCAGGTGCTGAGCCTACAGATAAGGCTGTCATCCACTGTGTTCTGTCCTCTAGATGTCCTTGGGGCTCTCCCAGGAGAACCTTCCAGGTGCATGGGAAGCAGATGCTATAGATGTTATAAGGCCAGCCCGGGCAGTTATGAGGCACTTCCATCTCACACTATTGGTCAAAGCAAATCTCAAGGCCAGAGTCAGATTCTAATTGGTGAACCCTTGATGAAAGTGGAAGAGGAGAGTGAAAAAGTTGGCTTAAAGCTCAACGTTTAGAAAACGCAGATCATGGCATCTGGTCCCATCACTTCATGGGAAATAGATGAGGAGACAGTGTCAGACTTTATTTTTGGGGGCTCCAAAATCACTGCAGATGGTGACTGCAGCCATGAAATTAAAAGACGCTTACTCCTTGGAAGGAAAGTTATGACCAACCTAGATAGCATATTCAAAAGCAGAGACATTACTTTGCCAACAAAGGTCCTTCTAGTCAAGGCTATGGTTTTTCAAGTGGTCATGTATGGATGTGAGAGTTGGACTGTGAAGAAAGCTGAGTGCCAAAGAATTGATGCTTTTGAACTGTGGTGTTGGAGAAGACTCTTGAGAGTCCCTTGGACTGCAAAGAGATCCAACCAGTCCATTCTGAAGGAGATCAGCCCTGGGATTTCTTTGGAAGGAATGATGCTAAAGCTGAAACTCCAGTACTGTGGCCACCTGATGTGAAGAGTTGACTCATTGGAAAAGGCTCTGATGCTGGGAGGGATTGGGGGCAGGATGAGAAGGGGACGACAGAGGACGAGATGGCTGGATGGCATCACCGACTTGATGGACGTGAGTTTGAGTGACCTCCGGGAGTTGGTGATGGACAGGGAGGCCTGGTGTGCTGCGATTCATGGGGTTGCAAAGAGTCGGACATGACTGAGCGACTGAACTGAACTGAACTGAACTGAGGGAAGGGTTCATTGAAGTTGTGGAGTATGGTTGCCAAAACTGATAAAGATCCTGACATCGTATCACATTCTCGCTCAGGGCTTTTGGTTGAAAGTCTGACTACAGGGGGCGCTCCTGCCATCTCGTGCAAGCAGGTCGGCTTCCAGTAGTAGCGGTAGTGATGCTATGCTATGCTATGCTAAGTCATTTCAGTCGTGTCCGACTCTGTGTGACCCCATAGACGGCAGCCCACCAGGCTGCCCCGTCCCTGGGATTCTCCAGGCAAGAACACTGGCGTGGGGTGCCAGAAAGTGAGTGAAAGTTGCTCGGTCATGTCCGACTCTTTGTGACCCCATGGACTATAGAGTCCATGGAATTCTCCAGGCCACAGTACTGGAGTGGGTGGCCTTTTCCTTCTCCAGGGGATCTTCCCAACCCAGGGATCGAACTCAGGTCTTCCACCTTGCAGGCAGATTCTTTACCAGCTGAGCCCCCAGGGAAGCCCAGTAGTAGCTGTAGTGTTAGTACAATACTAACACCAATAACTCAGTGACAGGTCTTGTTTGAATTTCAGCAGTTTTCCTGTCTGTCAATGTCCTCTTTGTTCCAGAAGCCAATCCAGCATCGAACACTGCATTTCCTTCTGAGTGTCTCCCGAGCAGTAATAGCTCCCTATCATACGTGACCTTGGCCCTTTTAAACAGTATCGATCAGTTGCTTTCTAGAACATCCCTCAGTTCAGGCTTGTCTGAGGTTCCCCCCATGATTATATTGACCCTATGCACTTTTGTCAGGAATACTCCAGGAGTGATATTTTGCACCTCGGTGCCTTATATTGGGGCTCCCCCAGTGGCTGAGCAGTAAAGAATCTGCCTGCAATGCAGGAGCTGCAGGGACTGGGGTTCAATCCCTGGGTCGGGAATATCCACTGGAGTAGGAAATGGCAACCCACTCCAGTATTCTTACCTGAAGAATCCCATGGACAGAGGAGCCTGATGGGCTATAGTCCATAAGGGTGGCAAAGAGTCAGACATGACTGAAGAGACTTAGCACTCACAGCTTATATTGAGGGTGAGTGATATTGATAGAGGTGATATTAACCTTGATTACTTGATTAACGTGGTGTCTGTTGGGTTTCTTCAGTGTTAAATTACTGTTTGTCCTGCTGTAATTGACAGATATCTTGGGGTAGATACTTTGAGATTATGCATATATCCTATTTCTTCTCAAGCTTTTGCCCAGTATTAGCATCCATCCGGGGGAGCCTGCTGGGCTGCCATCTATGGGGTCGCACAGAATCGGACACGACTGAAGCGACTTAGCAGCAGCAGCAGCAGCAGCATCCATCCGGAGAAGGCAATGGCACCCCACTCCAGTACTCTTGCCTGGGAAATCCCATGGACAGAGGAGCCTGGTAGGCTACAGTCCATGGGGTCGCTAAGAGTCGGACACGACTGAGCGGCTTCACTTTCACTTTTCACTTTCATGCATTGGAGAAGGAAATGGCAACCCACTCCAGTGTTCTTGCCTGGAGAATCCCAGCGACGTGGGAGCCTGGTGGGCTGCCATCTATGGGGTTGCACAGAGTCGGACACGACTCAAGCGACTTAGCATAGCATAGCATAGCATCCATCAGTAGATCTTGCCTGCAACAACTGTCATCAGGCGGTCTTTTAAATCTTTTTAAGATCTGTGATCTTGGGAAGTGCTGTCCACCTCTTGGCACGGTCTGCTTCAGGAACCAGTTTATTGGCTCTGGAAATCGTCTGGTGCCGGTAGTCATCTGTAGGGACAGGCTTCCGAGAATCCTGGGAGTGCTGACCTGGGTCTGGTTTGGCCTGTTTCCTGTGAATTCAGCAGGATGGCTTTTATTCTGATGGTAATGCAGGTGATCAGCAGTGCTCGAGAGATCCTTTCCAGCCAGGTGCTAGTACACATTTTCTTCTAAAACCTTGACATACCCTGAATCTCCTGGTTGGAAGGGATGACAAGGCTCACTGGCCAGTGGCGGCCTGCTGACCACACTCTCCAAGGACAGAGTCACACATCTCTCACTTAAAATCAAAAGCTAGGAGGGGCTTCTCTGGCAGCCCAGTGGTTTAGAATTCGCCTTCCAACACAGCACAGTTTGGTCCCTGGTGAGCTAAGATCCAATGTGCCTCTCAGCCAAAAAAACAAAACATAAAATAGAAGGAATATTGTAACAAACTCAGTAAAGACTAAAAAATGGTCCACTTCAAAATATCTTAAGAAAAAGACTTTAGTGGAGGAAGTAAGTACAGATGGGGGGAAATAACAAGAGAACTAGAAGTGGAGCCTGAAGATGGGACTGAATTACTGCAACCTCATGGAAAAACTCTAATGAATGAGAAGCTGTTTCTTATGGATGAGCAAAGAACGTGGTGTTTTGAGCTGGCCTCTATTCCTGGTGAAGATGCTGTGAAGACTGTTGAAATGACGACAAAGAATTTAGAATATGTCACGAACATAGTTGATAAAGCAGCAGCGGGCTTTTAATGGATTGACTCCAATTTTGAAAGTTCTGTGGGTAAATGCTGTCAGACAGCACTGCAGGCTACAGAGAAATCGTCTGTGAAAGGAAGAGTCAATCGATGCATCAGACTTCATTTTTGTCTTATTTTAAGAAATCACCATGGCCTCCCCAACCATCAGCACCCGCCACCCTGATCAGTCGGTGCCCATCAACACTGAGGCAGGCCCCTCCAGCAACGGAAAGATGACAGTTCACTGAAGCCTCAGACAGTGATCAGCGTTTTAAAAAATTATTTTTGTTGTTGTTCAATCAGTCGTGTCCAACTCTTTGCAACCCCATAAATGGCAGCACACTAGGCTTCCCTGTCCTTCACTATCTCCCAGAGTTTGCTCAAAGTCAAGTCCACTGAGTCAGTGATGCCATCCAATCGTCGGTCACTCTGTCACTCCCTTCTCTTTTTACCTTCAATCTTTCCCAGCATCAGGGTCTTTTCCAGTGAGTCGGTTCTTCCCATTAGGTGGCCAAAGTATTGGAGCTTCAGCATCAGCCTCAATCCTTCCAATGAATATTCAGGACTGATTTCCTTTAGAAATTATATATATATATATTGCAAGTGGGATTGTCAATCTTCATTGAGGCATGCAAGATCTTTAGTTGCAGCATGTGGAATCTAGTTCGCAGATCTAGAACCTGGGCCCCCTGCATTGAAAGCTTGGACTCTTAGCTATCGGACCACCAAGGAAGTCCCTCTGCTGTGAATTTTGTGTATCTGATATTTATGGTGGCTCAGATGGTAAAGCATCTGCCTGCAGTGTAGGAGACTCTGGTTTAGTCCCTGGGTTTGGAAAATCCCCAGAAAAGGCCATGGCAACCCACTCCAGTATTCTTGCTTGGAGAATTCCATGGACCTCTGTCCATGGGGTCACAAAGAGTTGGACAAAACTGAGGGACTAAAACATATGCTCAATCAAGCTATATATGTATGTATTAACATTTCTGCTGTTCCTTGGCCCGATTCCACAGAGGAATGCCAAATTGAAGGATAATCTCCAGTATTCATTTCTTTTCCTCCGTCAGAGCATCAGCACGTCTGGCTGGATAACCTCCAACCCCTCCAGTAAACAAGCGAACAGCAGGAACAGCCTGAAGCCAGAGGGCAATGTATGGAACCCAAGTGAGACAGTGCAAGGATCAGCGTGGACCTTGGAGGATTTCCTGAGATAAGCTGTTCTCTAGGGAGCCGCTGAGATTCCCAAACAGCACATCAGGAAATACTTTGGTTAGAGGTTTTATAGATGCTGGGGCAGAACCCATTGTCCTTTAGAGGCTTTGCTGCCGCCCATCTGCACGCAGGTCCCATCTGATGGGAGATAAGGTCAGTCAGAAGGTCACGTGAAGGGGGCCAGTCAGTTATAGCTCAGCAACAAAAAAAAGAGTGGGGGCCACCGGAAGACCATTTGGCCTGATGTATAGTCCACCAGTGAATCGTTTGCTTGGTACCTTTTTTTTTAATTTGAGGTGTAATTGACATATAACATTATTTTAGTTTCAAGTGCAGATCGTAAAGACTCAACATTTGTGTATATGTGAAATGATCACAGTAAGTCTAGTTAACATCCGTCACCATCCTCAGTTACAATTTTTTTTTCTTGTGATGAGGGCTTGTAAGATCCACTCTTAGCCATTTTCAGATATGCGATGCAGTGTTATGAGCTACAGTCACCATGCCGTATGTTATATCCTTGGGACACACTGTTTGGTACCCTTTTGTATCCATTTGTCCTTTTCAGTTTGCCGTGTATTTGCCTGACTAGCTGATAATATCCGTTAGGGGATAAAGGCAGATTTAGACTACTGGGTGTAGAAGGGATCGGGGCGGGGGCAGGGGGCTGTGTGTTTAGCAGCCTTATGGGCTCTGTCCTTCCCTGGAGATGGGGTGTCTGTCTCCAAGCAGCAATTTTGGCAGAGAGGTCTGTTAGCCCCTGGGCTTCCCAGGTGGCGCTGGTGGTAAAGAACTTGACTGCCAATGCAGGAGACATAAGAGACTTGGGTTGGATCCCTGGGTTGGGCAGATCCCCTGGAGGCGGGCATGGCAACCCACTCCAGTATTCTTGCTGGGAGTATCCCATGGATGGAGAAAGCTGGTGGCTACAGTTTTCACAGGGACACAGTAGGACACGACTAAAGTGACTTAGCATGCACTCAGTTAGCCCCTATCAGGGCAGCAGTGATATTCCTGATGGCAAATTGGAGCACCAGCAGGGGTCAGGAATCCACAGGATTTCCATGTGCACCGGCAGCGCAGCAGACACCAAAAGCATGTCTGGAGTTGCTGTATGTATGTACTGCTAGTTTGCAGGCTCTAGGAAGAGCTATGAGCTGGGCCACTGGGGCTGAACTTGTAGTGCGCAAAGCATAAGCCTCCAGCATTGGATTTGGGGAAACTCGGGCACGACCCGTGATCAGGTTTCCCCAGGAATTTCGTCTACCAGAGACATCTCAAAACAGAAGAAAAGTCTGTGTCGTCTGAGGTGAAGAGGGTGCCTAAGAAGTATTTTCGTGGCTTTGAGACCATTTCTCTAGTTGTAGGGCAATTGAGTGGGCTCCCTGGTGCTCAGCTGGTGAAGAATCCACCTGCAATGCTGGAATCCTGGGTTCAGTTGGGAAGATCCCCTGGAGGAGGGCATGGCAACCCACTCTGGTATTCCTGCCTGGAGAATCCCCACAGACAGAGGAGCCTGACAAGCTACAGTCCATGAGGTTGCAAAGAGTTGGACATGACTGAGCAACTAAGCATAGCACAGGGCGAGGGAGTTGGGCTCTCTGTCACCAGGAAGCGACCATAGTGCAAATGAATTTAAATGTTACGTGATGCAAAGTGATTGGCAGCGTGGGTGCTGCAGAGAGAGGCCATGTCTTTGGCACAGCAGGGAGAGCAGAGAGGACTGGGGAGCCCCAGGTGAGGGTGGTGGCTCAGAGGAGGACTGGTGTCTGATGCCACAGGGTCTGACTGACCTGAGAAATACGCTACAGGGTGTATCTGAGAGGCCAAAAGTTGTCATAAAACAACTTTGTGGGAGTGGAGGTGAAAAGCTTTGTCAAAATGAGGTCAGCTGAGAGCTGGGGGTGTGGACAGTGCTCATTTTAAAGTTTCAGGGGACTGATGTTCATTGCAGCATTATTTACAACATCAGGACATGGAAGCTACCTAAAATGTCCACTAACAGATGAATGGATAAAGAAGATGTGGTGTGTCTGTATGCACTGCTGCTAAGTCACTTCAGTCATGTCCGATTCTGTGCGACCCCATAGACGGCAGCCCACCAGGCTCCACCGTCCCTGGGATTCTCCAGGCAAGAACACTGGAGTGGGTTGCCGTTTCCTTCTCCATATATATGCACTACTCAGTCATAAGAAAAGAATGAAATGTCATTTGCAGCAACTTGGATGGACCTAGAGATGATCATACTAAGTGGAATAAATCAGAAAGAGAAAGACAAATATCAAATGATATCACTTGTATGTGAAATCTAAAAAAATAAAATGGGGGGTTGTAGGGAGGGGAGGTGAAAGTTGCTCAGCCGTGTCTGACTCTTTGCGACCCCATGGACTATACAGTCCATGGAATTCTCCAGGCCAGAATACTGGAGTTGGGTAGCCGTTCCCTTCTCCAGGGGATCTTCTCAAACCTAGGGATTGAACCCAGGTCTCCCTCATTGCAGGCGGATTATTTACCAGCCACACGGGAAGCCCAAGATTACTGGAGTGGGTAGGGAGGAGATATATGTATACTAATAGCTGATTTACAATGTCATGTGACAGAAACCAGCAGAACACTATGAAGCAATATTCTCCAATTAAAAATAAATTTTAAAAAATAAGTAAGACTTTATGATAATGATGATGATGATGTATCACTTCAGTCATGTCCAACTCTGTGTGACCCCATAGATGGCAGCCCACCAGGCTCCCCGGTCCCCGGGATTCTCCAGGCAAGAACACTGGAGCGGGTTGCCATTTCCTTCTCCAATGCATGAAAGTGAAAAGTGAAAGTGAAGTCGCTCAGTCGTGTCCAACTCTTAGCGACCCCATGGACTGCAGCCTACCAGGCTCCTCTGTCCATGGGATTTTCCAGGCAAGAGTACTGGAGTGGGGTGCCATTGCCTTCTCCAAAATAAGATTTTAAAAGAATGCAAATGAACTTACACACAAAACAGAAATAGACCCAGAGACATAGATAACAAACTTATGATTACCAAAGCGGGGAGGGATAAATTAGAAATCTGGAATTAATATTAGCACACCACTGTATATAAAATAACCAACAAAGACCTATTGTATAGCACAGGGATTTTGTAATAACCTATGAGGGAAATGAATTTGAAAAAGAATAGATATATACATGTATGTATAACTGAATCATGATGCTGTACACTTGAAATTAACATTGTAAATCAACTATGCTTCAATTTAAATAAAACAGTTTCAGAGGAGGTTCATGCCTCCAAGAGCCAGGACATGGGCTCCAAATAGCATCTGAGAGGAGGGCAAATAAAGCTTGAGGAAAGGCAGCAAAAATAAAGGCATCTGCCGGCGGCAGCTTCTCCCCCGGTTTGCACATCTGCTTTTTTTGCTCTGAGTAGAGGCATGGACAGAAGTGATTTAAGGCGTTTGGGAGTGAATTTTTGAATTCCCTGCAATAACTCCTGTCTTGAGTAGGTGGCAGTGTTTAGCAGCCACTGAAGCTTAGATATGGAAGCGTTCTGGTCTTGTCTCTTCGTGCCCTGGACTTCCCAGGTGGTGCAGTGGTAAAGAATCCGACTGCCAATGCAGGAAACACAAGAGACGTGGGCTTGATCCCTGGGTCAGGAAGAGCCCCTGAAGGAAGGGGCCTAAAAGAATGAGAGGGTCTGTTTCATAAGGAAGCACACATGTATTGAGTGACGATGGAGTCTGGGGTAAAGGCTGCGAAGTGAAGTCAGCTTTAAGGACTTGGGAAAATAATCTCGCACCATCCCTGAGATACGTGAGTCTGCGTTAATTGTCTCCCTCTAAACATAATTGCAGAGAGAAATGGTGAATCAGGAATCAACAGGGGAAAGAAAGCTGAGCAAAGCTCCATCACTGTAACCAGGCTGCATCAGCAGGAGTCAATGTCAGGGTTAGGGACTTTGAGGTGGAGCAGTGACAAGCGTTTATGGCTCTGCCGCTTTGTACATATCACCAGGTTTGATTCAGAAGGGAATCCGGGAATAGAAGACGTTGCCCAGCGACTCTCGACAGCTTGAATAGAGTCAGACGTGGTGGGTAGACATAAATCCTCGGAGCCAAGGGTAGGCAGTCATACCTGTGTCAATTAAGAAATCCATGGAAGACCTCCCCAGTGGTCCAGTGGATAAGAATCCGCCTGCCCAGTGCAAGAGACACGGGTTCAGTCCCTGGTCCAGGAAGATTTTCCATGCAGCGGAACGACTAAGCAGGTGTGCCACAACTGCTGAGCCCACGTGGTGAGACTACTGAAGCCCGTGGGCCTGGAATCTGTGCTCTGCAGCAAGAAAGCAGCCCCCGCTCTCTGCAACTAAGGAAAAGCCCGAGTGCCGCAGTGAAGATGCAGTGCAACCAAATAATAATAATAAACAAATAAGTAAATTAAAAAATAAATAAATCCAGGGAGACTTCCCCAATGGTCCAATAGTTAAGAATCCACCTTTCAATGCAGGGGACCTGGATTTGATCCACATGCCTTGAAGCAACTAAGTCCATGCTCCAGAACTAGGGAGGTGGTGCTGCAACTACTGAGTCTGTGCCCTCTAGAGCCCGAGCTCTGCAATAAGAGAAGCCCAAATGCCAAATTAAAAAAAAAATTTTTTTTAATTAAGAAATGGAATTTAAGGCTCTGGCTCTTGTGCTCTGCGATGGCCCCTACTCTGTCTTTGAAGTGTGTTTCTCTCTGAATAAATCTACTTCTTCCTATCATAAAAAAAAAAAAAAAAAAATGGAATTTAAGAAATCCAATTCCTGATCCTCTATCTTAAGTTCAATGGTGGATGCCAGGGTATGACTCAGGATAGGACTGACCTTGTCCTTGAAGGGGAATTGCCCCCAAAGGAGGAGAACTTGACCCTCTGTGGGCTCAGGATTTCTAGGATGATTGCTTTTTAAGCTTTCCTTTATTTGACGTGCAGGACCACTGTTTTCCCAATGTCCCAGCCTTTTACAGAATGTACAATTGTCTTGGGACAAAGGCAGGGACCGTTGATTTTAACTGCTTTTTCCTCCTGCTTTCCTGAAGGCTATTGTAAAAGAACCGAGAAGCAATTTCTGTAATAACATTGACAGCCTGTCCATCCTGGCCAATTACGCTATTTTGGATTTGCTCAGACGGTAAAGAATCTGCCCATCCCTACGTAGGGAAGGTCCCCTGGAGGAGGGCATGGCAACCCACTCCAGTATTCTTGCCTGGAGAATTCCGTGGACAGATGAGCCTGGCGGGCTACAGTCCAGAGGGTCGCAAAGAGTCAGACAAGACTGAGTACACACACATGTGTGCTAACACACACACGTTAGGGAGATTTCCAACTGAAGCAGATGTGTTCTGGGGCATCTGAGTTTGATGCAGTGTGTCTTTGAAAAGTCTGTGTAACACCTTCCATGGAGATTTGGGGACGCTCTTCTTTCTGAGCACACAGTTCAACCTCGGACCTGTTTTCCTTTGGAGGAAAGCCCTTTAGCATCACTCCCATCAGACCTGGAACATCAGGCTCCACTCGGGTCATTTCCTGGCCATTTGCTGAAGCACCTGAGAAGGGTTCTGGCCACCACTTTCCCCGGTGTGGGGAGTTTCCTGCAGGAGCTCTTGGCATATGGCTTTAGTATCATCAGAGGACCTTCCCTGGAAGCTCAGTGGATAAAGAATCTGCCTGCAGTGCAGGAGACAAGGTTCATTTCCTGAGTTGGAAAGATCCCCTGGAGAAGGAAATGGCAAACCACTCCAGTATTCTTGCCTGAAAACTGCCACGGACAGAGGAGCCTGACAGGCTATTGTCCACCAAATTGCAAGAGTCAGACATGACTGAGTGACTAAACCACCACCATAGTATCATCACCAGTAGAAAGAGCACATCTTAGAAGCTGCCCTCTATGAACCGGGTTATATATGGCCACGTTTCTAGCTCCTCTCTGCATTTGGCAGGATCTTCTGGAAGTGAAAGTTTAAAAGATCTGCTGGTATCCAGGGAACATGGACGCTTTCCAGTGGAATCCAGGATACTTCTTTCTTTTTTTTTTTTGGCTGAGACAGGTCTTAGTTTCAGCATGTGAGATCTAGTTCCCTGACCAGAGGTTGAACCCTTGCCCCTGCATTGGGAGCATGGTGTCTTGGCCACCGGACCACCAGGGACATCCTCATCCTGGATATGTTTATTTATTTATTAGCTCTGGTTTACCCCAAGCATAATTTTACATTTTATCTGTTTACTTATTTATGGCTGCACTGAGGCTGCTTTGCTGCCTGAAGGCTTTTCTCTAGTTACATGGAGTGGGAGCTACTCTCCATTGTGGTGCATGGGCTTCTGGTTGCAGTGGCTTTTCTAGTTTTGGAGCACAGGTTCGAGGCCCGGGCTCAGGAGTTGTGGCACATAGTCTTAGTTGCTCTATGGCACGTGCGATCTGCCCAGACCACGGATCAAACCAATGTCTCCTGTATTTGCAGGGAGATTCTTAACCACTGGACCACCGAGGAAGTCTGAGTCCAGGAAACGTCTGACCAGCCCTTTGCCTGGGAAAGCCTGAAGCTGATGGATCTTGACTACAAAGCCCCAGGAAGTACTCCTGATTACCAGAGATGGCAAGACCAGTACCGAAGCCTCTACCAAGTTTTCCTCCTCAATATCAGCATTTACATAAAAAACCTATATCCCCCAGTCCAGAGATCGGGCCCAAGTGCTCTCTGGATTCTTTCAGGGAAGGGGAAGTTAATCCTGGCAGCTGTGTGTTTGAGGGATTTTCTGGGGAAGCTGGGGTAATTTTAGAAATTAAAGGTATTTGCTGGGGAGGTGAGGCTAGATTTTGGGGAGATGGATTTGAAGCAGGGACCCAGAGATGCAGAAGACCTTCTGGAGGGTCAGGGGCAGGGAGTTGGGTATGAAGAGGCATGTGGGAGAGTGGAATTTATGGGGGCTGTAGGTTTTTGTTCTGACTTCTGTTTTTTTCAATCTTGTTGAAGGGACACCTAAGGCGAACCAGGATGCTCTTTTGCTTCCTTCTATCAGTTTGATCTTGGTTCCAACAGGACATTTATTTAGGATGAGAAGTCTTTAAAGTCTTTTAAAAACATAAATGTTTTTCCAAATCAAAGGATCCCTTATCTCACCATTGATGGCTAGAATTTTCAAAGGTGTTGTTTAGTTGCTCAGTTGTATCTGACTCTTTGCAATGCCATGGACTGTAGCCCTCCAGGCTCCTCTGTCCATGGGATTCTATACTGGAGTAGGTTGTCATGCCCTCCTCCATGGGATCTTCCCGACCCAGGGATGGAACCCATGTCCCCTGCATGGGCAGGCGGATTCTTTATCACTGCACCACCTGGGAAGCCCAAAACCCAGAAAGAGACAATAATCACAAGAGTCACTAGACTCCAAGAGTTAGTTCACATGAATGTTTTCTCCAGCTCATGGAAAGTTAGAAGGGAGAAGTACAGTAGAGACTTGTACTGCTGGGCTTGATCAGACCACATGCAGAGGTCCGGGAAACAGAAAAGAAGCCTAACGTTTTGCCGTCTTTGTCAGGTCCCAGGATCTCTCATTTGCAGCCTCCAGAGTGGCAGAAGGTTCTAGGTTATGCGGTCTCTCCACACGTCCAATGCAGGAGGTAAGGGTTCGATCCCCAAGCAGGGAACTAAGATTCCACATGCCAGGTGATGTGGCCAAAAATAAATAAATAAATGGTTAAATATATAATTACTATATGATCTGGCAACTCCACTTCTAGGAATATACCCCAAAGAATCGAAAGTAGGGACTCAAAAAGATCCGTGCACACGAATGTTCATGGCAGCATCAGTCACAACAGCCAAGGAGGTGGAAGCGACCCAGATGTCTGTCAACAGAGGAATGAATAAACAGAATGTGGTATGTGCATACAATGAAATAGTATTCAGCCTGGAAAAGGATCAGAATTTTGATACATCCTGCAGCATGCACAAGCAGGAAAACATTTACACTCACTGAAATAAAACAGACACCAAAGGACAAATAGGTACAATTTCTCTTATATAATGCGTCCAGAATATGCAAATTAATCAAGACAGAAAGTAGAATAAAGATTACACAGACATTGAGTTCAGTTCAGTTGCTCAATCGTGTCCGACTCTTTGCGACCCCATGGACTGCAGCACTCCAGGCCTCCCTGTCCATCACCAACTCCCGGAGTTTACTCAGACTCATGTCCATTGAGTCAGTGATGCCATCCAACCATCTCATCATCCCGCCTTCAGTCTTTCCCAGCATCAGGGTCTTTTCAAATGAGTCCATTCTTCACATCAGGTGGGCAAAGTATTGGAGTTTTAGCTTCAGCATCAGTCCTTCCAATGAATATTCAGGACTGATTTCCTTTAGGATGGACTGGTTGGATCTCCTTGCTGTCCAAGGGACTCTGAAGAGTCTTCAACACCACAGTTCAAAAGCATCAATTCTTCAGTGCTGAGCTTTCTTTATAGTCCAACTCTCACATCCGTACATGACTACTGAAACCATAGTTTTGACTAGACAGACTTTTGTTGGCAAAGTAATATCTCTACTTTTGATATGCTGTCTAGGTTGGTCATAACTTCTCTTCCAAGAAGCAAGCGTCTTTTAATTTGATGGCCGCAGTCACCATTTGCAGTGATTTTGGAGCCAAAAAAAATAAAGTCTCTCACTGTTTCCATTGTTTCCCCATCCATTTGCCATAAAATGATGGGACCAGATGCCATGATCTTAGTTTTCTCAATGTTGAGTTTTAAGCCAACTTTTTCACTCTCCTCTTTCACTTTCATCAAGAGATTCCTTAGTTCTTCTTTGCTTTCTGCCATAAGGGTGGTATCATCTGCATCTCTGAGGTTATTGATATTTCTCCTGGAAATCTTGATTCCAGCTTGTGCTTCATCCAGTCCAGCGTTTCTCATGATGTACTCTGCATATAAGTTAAATAAGCAGGGTGACAATATACAGCCTTGAAGTACTCCTTTTCCTGTTTGGAACCAGTCTGTTGTTCCATGTCCAGTTCTAACTGTTGCTTCCTAACCTGCATATAGGTTTCTCAAGAGGCAGGTCAGGTGATCTGGTATTCCCATCTCTTTAAGAATTTTCCACAGTTTGTTCTGATCCATAGAGTCAAAGGCTTTGGCGTAGTCAATAAAGAAGAAATAGATGTTTTTCTGGAACTCTCTTGCTTTTTCCATGATCCAGCGGATGTTGGCAATTTGATCTCTGGTTCCTCTGCCTTTTCTAAAGCCAGCTTGAACATCTGGAATTTCACGGTTCATGTACTGTTGAAGCCTGGCTTGGAGAATTTTGAGCATTACTTTACTAGCATGTGAGATGAGTGCAATTGTGTGGTAGTTTGAGCATTCTTTGGCATTGCCTTTCTTTGGAATTGGAATGAAAAGTGACCTTTTCCAGTCCTGTGGCCACTGCTGAGTTTTCCAAATTTGCTGGCATATTGAGTGCAACACTTTCACAGCATCCTCTTTTAGGATTTGAAAGAGCTCAACTGGAATTCCATCACCATAGACATAGGTTAGGGAATGATTGTTTAACAGGCACAGAGTTTCTATTTGGGACGTTAAATAAAATTCAGGTAAGTAAATTAAAAATTAATTTGGCTTACTCAACAGTTCATGAATCAAACTACATTCCATCCACCAGCAGAAAGGTGCTCCATGGAGCTGTAAAAGGGAAAGATTTTTGGTTTGTTTGTTTAATGTATTTGTTTGTTCGGCTCAGCCAGGTCTTAGCTGTAACACACAGGATCTTTAGCTGTGCCATGCAAGCTCTTAGTTGTGGCATGTGGGCTCTAGTTGTCTGACCAGGGATTGAACCTGGGCCCCCTACATTGGGAGCACAAAGTCTTAGCCACTGGACCACCAGGGAATCCCAAAAGAAAAGTCTTTTATAGGTGGAAAGAGGTGGGGAAAAAGTTATTAGAAAAAAAAAAACAAATCTTTTTTTCCGACATAGTAACCCTCCTAATGGGAATACAAGGATCTATTGGGCTATGAGCTCAGTGGTACTGACCAGGTAATTCCAGGTTGATTGGTCAAAGGTCATATCCCTGGAGATTGAGACTACAATTGGGTTAGATATTGTCTTGTTTTCCTGGCATGGAGTTGAGTACAAGTGACTCCATTTTGAGCCTGCTATCTTTTTAAGGGGCTTCCCTAATGGCTCAATGGCAAAGAATCTGCCTTCAGTGCAGAAGACTCGTGTTCGATTGGCAACCCACTCCAGTATTCTTGCCTAAAAAGTTCCATCCAAAAGAGTAGGACTCGACTAATCAATTGAACATGCATGTCTTCTTTTAAACCATCCCCTAATTTTGATTAGATTCTCAGCCTGAGAGATACGATTAAACTTTAAGGCATAACGCCACTCAAAGCTACTGCTCTGCAGTTCTCCAAGCTCCTATTGATCCTCTGTGCCGTATCCCCAAGTCCTGATGTTTTTCCTTAATCTGTGATACTCGCAACCACAACTTCAGATTCACAATTTTTAAGCTGGACATTTTCTTTGTTTCTTTTCTCATATCCCAGGGACAACACTTGTTTGGTGATTATCAGCTATGAACACACAATTAAAGCTTTTGAGAGAGTATGACAGGGTACAGTGTACCAGGGAGATGACTGTGGTTTTTATAAGAAGGGTATTTCTCAGTGTTCTGAGTGCACTTTGGAGATATGATCCTCAAGACCCAAACCAATCAAATCAAATAAGTCAAAGAAAAACTCCACTAAAAGAATGATCTTTATATGTATATATAAAGATGATTATATTATATAATTTTATTTATTTATTTATTGGCCGTATTGGATCTTTGTTGCTACTTGGGCTTTTCTCTACTTGCGGCAAGTAGGGGCTACACTCTAGTTGCAATGCACAGGCTTTTCATTGCAGTGGCTTCTCATGTTGCTAAGCATGGGCTCTAGGGTGCATGGGCTTCAGTAGTTGGGATTCCCCACCTCTAAAGTGTAGGGTCAATAGTTTTGGCACACGGACTCAGTTGCTCCAAAGCATGTGGGATCTTCCCGGGCCAGGGATCGAACCTGTGTCTCATGCATTAGCGGCGGATTCTTTACCACCCAGCCACCTGGGAAGCCCAGAAAATCATCTTCTTAACCCAGGTGGCCTCCCCAATGATCGTATGTTCCTGAGTTTCAGCTTCTCCAAAAGTGTTAACCCAAGTACAACAGGTGGTGTTGGCCATAGACACGGCCTCACTCAGCTAAAAGATAATCAAGGGCTGTCCTGTTATCAGGAACAACTTTGACCAGGGTCTAAGGATCTTTGTTGGGCAGCTGTGGTCTTAGCAATGGAAACTACAGTATCTTCAAGAGTTAAGGAGATGTTTGAGGTCATATTCCCATTTATCAGTTAATCCTAACTGGAAAAGAAGGGCCCTGCCAAAGGACGTGAACCTTGAATCATGAATGCCTCCTGGTAGTTCCTTTCTAGCTAGACAGTGTAGGTCAAGGGGATTCAATCAATGAAATGTCTTCATTCCTTTGTCCACAAAGTTAGAAGCACAGTTAGATAATCTAAGAGGCATTACCCAGCTGTACACAGTCATCTAGGCATTCATACACCCTTCGAGAATAATAACCATTACAGACAAAGACAAAACTTGTTGTAGGACAGACCATTCCCCTTATGGGGGTACTATAAACAGATCCATTCAAAGGCATGGCTGTGTTTACCCATTCAAGCCAGAGGTCAGTTAGGTTTTTAGTGCATACGGGAAGAAAATTTCCTAGCCTGAAACGGAGTCGTTTAAAATCCCTTGCAAAGATGGGAGCTGCTGGTGAGAATGTTTATTGAGTGGCAGCAGATCTGACCTGGATAATCATGAGTAGGTGGCAGGTGCAAGTGTACAAAGATTTACATAGGGGTGTGTGTGTGTGTGTGTGTGTGTGTGTGTGTAAGTCACTTCAGTCGTGTCCGACTCTGTGGCCCGGTGGACTGTAGCCCACCAGGCTACTCTGTCCTTGGGATGCTCCAGCCAAGAATAGTGGAGTGTCTTGCAATGCCCTCCTCCAGGTTACATAGGTATTCCTATGTAATCGGGCAAGCATGGGCATAACAAGAGAAAGGGAAAGACAAGGCACTGGATATTCTGGCCACAGCAGCTGAGACTTCTAAGGGGAGTCACTCACGGTTTGCAGTGACATTGTGAAGAGAAGAGAAGTGGGCCACAGGAAGGCTCAGCGGGGATCTCTCACCTCGTGGACAGGTGAGTTTTTGATGACAAATTCAGCAGTCTGAAAGGTTGCTTCACTTAGCAATGGCCTGGGAGATATGATGAGGGCATTATCCTGCTAGGCCAATGCCAGAGTAAAGAGAAGAAAGGGTTTCACATTTAAGCTAAAATATGAACTGGTCTTTTTTTGGGGGGGGGGAGCTCTTGGGATTTCTCTAGTTGCAGTGCACAGGCTTAGTGGCCTCAGGGCACGGGGGATCTTAGTTTCCTGACCAGGGATGGAACCCAAGTCCCCTGCTTTGGAGGGTGGATTTTTTTTAAACCTAATAACAAGCTTTTAGTTTTTCTTTTTTTTTTTTAATTTATTTTTGGCTGAACTGGGTCTTTGTTGCTGCACACAGACATTCTTTAGATGCAACATGCTAAGTCACTTCAGCCATGTCCTACTCTTTGTGATCCCATGAACTATAGCCTGCCAGGCTCCTCTGTCCATGGGATTCTCCAAGCAAGAATACTGGAGTGGGTTCCCACGCCCTCTGCCAGGGGATCTTCCCAACCCAAGGATCAAGCCCAGGTCTCCTATGGCTCCTGCATTGGCAGGCCGATTCTTTACCGCTAGTGCTACCAGGGAAGCCTCATTGCAGCAAGCAGGGGCTACCCTCTAGTTGCAGTGTGCAAGCTTCTCATGGCGATGGCTTCTCTTCATGTGGAGCATAGGTTCTAGGGTGCATGGGCTTCAGTACTTGTGGCACACCAGCTTAGTTGCCCTAAGACATGTGGAATCTTCCTGGACCAAGGATCGAACCAGCTAACCCTGCATTGGCAAGTGAATTCATTACCCCTGTACCACCAGGGAAGTCCCTGGCACAGGTGTATTTTAACAAGTTTGCTTGCTACCAAAAGACATCTCTACTGCAAAAAAAAAAACAAACCTGAGCTCTGAAGTTCAGTGGCACCGTGGTGAGGGATATCCAGGGGACAGTCCCTAAAACAAAGGGACGAGGCAGCTGCTCAGATTGGTCCACAGACTCTTAGTGTCAGCAAGGGGCCAACAAATAACCGGCAAAAAGTCCGTCTGGACATTTATCTCCAGGATGGCTCACCAAATTTGTTACTGAACCAGGTTCATTTGCCCACGGTGAAGCAAGCCAAAGGTCGGGACACTAAGGTTTGCAACAGAAAAAGTTTATTCACAAAGCAGCCAAATGAGATCTCAAATCCATAAATCCTGCTCCTCATTGGTGAGGAACTTGGAATATCTGTGGGTGAAAAAGTTATGGTGGTCATAAGCGTGGGAAAGGGAGATTGGAGGTAGGGGGAAAGGTGAAGTAACTGCCATTCTGCACAGATGTCTCTGAATTATTAACACTTGAGATGCTAATTATTAATACATAATTCTTCATGAGATGCATGTTAAAAAAATGGACGTGCTTTAGCTCAATCTGAGGGGCTTCCCCAATGGCCCAGTGGTAAAGAATCTGCCTGCAATGCAGGAGACACAGGAGAGGAGGGTTTGACCCCTGGGTTGGGAAAATCTCCTGGAGGAGGAAATGGCAACACACTCCAGTATTCTTGCCTGGAGAATCCCATGGAGAGAGGAGCCTGAAGGGGTACAGTCACAAAGATTCGGACACAACTGCACACACAGCGCACTCTGAGACTGGAGTTTTTGCCTTTCTGATGTCAAAAGGGCATCTGTCGGACACTTGTGCAGGACCAGTTTTGAGGTCGGTGGTCCCAATCAGTCTCAGCTGACTCGGACAGGACAAGAGCTGACTCCAAGTTCCTGAAAAACAGATTAAGCCCCCATTACTATAGTGACCCATCGGTCAGTAGTGTTAATCTATAGGGGTGGTTAAGGCATTGCAAAAAAAAAAAAAAAAAGGCAATCTTGGTCAGTGAAGGCAAGTTACAAGTGGAGATTTGTTTATTTTTTTAAACAAGGTGTTTCCTTAGTTGCTATTCTGTAAGAGCAGCTCAAGAATTTGTTAGTCACCAATTTCTGTTAACCCTGTGGAGCACAGTTTTAGTTATAGCCTTATAGTTGGGATAGGCACTAGCCACTGAATCCACTTGTGTGCTATAAAAGGCAAGGAAAGTCTGAAAGTGTTAGTTGCTCAGATGTGCCTGATTCTTCGAGACGCCATTGACTGTAGCCCACCAGGCTTCTCTATCCATAGAATTCTCCAGACAAGAATACTGGAGTGGGTTGCCATTTCCTCCTCCAGGGAAATCATGCCGACCCATGGTTCAAACCCCGAGTCTCTTGCATCTCCCACGTTGGCAGGCGGGTTCTTTACCACTGGCACCACCTAGGAAGCCCTTAGTGAGTTTATAGAGAGGAAAATTAGGATCTGCAGTAGCCAGCCAGGATTAGAAATCCACCAAGCTGTTGCCTAGTTGTGGGTCAAGGCAATTCTTGGGTTAACTGAATCTGTTTGGGAGACAATTGGATTCCTTCAGCACTTCGATTATGACCTAGGTAATAAACAGTATCTAGAGATAGTTGTTATTTTGCATTAGAGACTGCATGTCTCTTTTCAACTAACTGTTGCAGCAAATAAATAGAATCATTTATGGACACCTCTTGGGGGACACTGAGCACAGCAAGAGTTCATGTACATATTGTAAGAGAGTCAACTTCCTGGGGAAGTGGAGGGTGCTCAGACCCTGGTGGAGCACTTCGGAGAAATAAGAAAGGGTCTCTGTGGACCCTTGCCACATGAGTGTCCAAGTATATTGCTGATTGTTCCAAGTAAAGGCAAATAGATGTTGGCTGTTGGGGTCCACGGGGATGCTGCGAGAAAAAACGCCAGGCAAAGAGCTACAGAAGTGAACCATTTTGAGCCTGGTGGAATTAGTGACAAAAGAATGTTTGTGTCTGAAACAACTGGGACATGGGGAATAACTGTCTTGTAAGCAGCTTCCCAACCATTAGATTTATTTTTTCCCCGTGTGCTGGGTCCTCACTGCTGTGCGCAGGCTCTGGCAATGGTGAGCTGGGGCCACTCTCTCGTTGTGGTGTGGTGGCTTCTCCTGTTGCAGCTCACAGGCTCTAGAGAAAGGGGGCTAAGCAGGTGTGGCCCACGGGCTTAGTTGCCCCATGACACGTGGGGTCTTCCCAGACCAGGATCAAATCTGTGTCTCCCACACTGGCAGGCAGATTCTTAACCACTGGACCACCAGGGAAGTCCTCATTAGGGTTTCTAATCAGCCAGATCACTGTTATAGGGGCTTGTACAGGAAATGATTAACCTTGGTGATTAGATTATCTATTGTTGGTATGAGGCCTTGTATGGATTCAGGCTTTAATGAATATTAAGGCAGTTTAGAAAGAGGTCTAACCACATATGTCAGAAATTTTACCGGCTCTGCACTTTTTGCTTTCCCAAAGTCAGGATTAGAAATATCCCACAGATTGAGTATTCTTGCCTGGGAAATTCCTATGGACAGAGGAGCCTGGCGGACTACAGTCCACGGTGTCACAAGACTTGGACACAACTTAGCGACTAAACAACAATAAAAATGGTTTAGTTATGAAGGCAAGTTACAGTAAACAGACCAATTCTTGTAAGTATTAAATGCTAATATAAAAGAGAGCATCTCACTGTTTCATAAATAAAGCTTAAAATGCAAAAAAAAAAAAAAAAAAAAGAAAGAAAGAACCTATATTTGGGGGGCACCTCGGTTAAACTAGATAATTTTTGTTGTAATTCTTTCTCTTCTGTATCAAGGACAGATTGTAAAGGACATAAAAGATCAGGTTTAAGCCATAACCTGCCAGCAAAAAGCCCTAACTTCATTAGCCAATACGACCATAAGATAAGACAATAAGATTGCTTGTCATTGCAAGAACATGGATTCAGTCGCATAGGAAACACTTTCTCATGGATCTCATAGGAATAAGGTCTACATTGGAGGGATTGCTTAAATTCGGTGTCTTGTGTTGCTAGGATTTATATTCCTTCTCGTCATAACTCTGTTCTTGCTCCATCCAGACCCGTGAATTTTTACAGCTTTTGACCTCTGAGGTCCCAGTTAGCAACAGCCCTCACCAATTCAAAACAAGAAAAGCAAACACACACACACAAAAAAAAGAAAAGCAAACATATGTACCTTAATATATCGGTGAAAACCAAGAGATGTTACTGCATCCTGGCCCAGAAAAGGTGCTGTGTACATCATAACCAATTCCCAACATGGAACTAGGCACTGGGGAAAGGATTGAACCAGCAGACTCCAAAGAATGAGAGTTGCAGGCTTCTTCCAGACAAATGGGAAACTGCAGTGGTCACCGGCTGTTCCTGACATGGAACTAGTAATTCCAGACAAATGGGAAAACTGCCTGGTGCTGGGAGCCAGTACAGGAGTCCGCACCCATGACAAGGTCATGTGGGAGAGTTCTGGTGGGCAAGGCGAGCCAGAACTCGAGGGGTCCCCCTCTGGGCCTGCCTGAGCATCTACCCCAAAACCAGAATCTGTTTTACTATTTTATGACTTTCACCAACTCTTCTGAGATTAATGGGGGGCTATCCCCGACCACCATTCTCTGTAAGAAAATCAACTTAAAACTCTAGTTAATAAGTCTCCTGGACATAATGCTGCTGTTGCTGCTGTGTCGCTTCAGTCGTGTCCGACTCTGTGCGACCCCAGAGACGACAGCCCACCAAGCTTCCCGTCCCTGGGATTCTCCAGGCAAGAACGCTGGAGTGGGTTGCCATTTCCTTCTCCAATGCATGAAAATGAAAAGTGAAAGTGAACTCGCTCAGTCGTGTCCGACTCTAGCGACCCCATGGACTGCAGCCTACCAGGCTCCTCCATCCATGGGATTTTCCAGGCAAAAGTACCGGAGTGGGGTGCCATTGCCTTAGGAGTGCTTCGATTCAAACCCCTCTGATGGCATTCTAGCTTGCCTGACAAGTTTGTTCAGAATTCACAGCCTCCCAACCACAAGAGGCACGGGAAGCTTAAGATATTCTAACAATGCAGAGCTTCTCAGAGAGTTAAAATTGTTAGAATAGAACTGGTAGAGGATTTCTTTGTTGAGCTAATGCTTGCTGCCAAGTTTCCATATCCCTTACCTACTGTGTCCCTGGGAGTGTATTGATTAATATAGTTGGTGTATAGAAATGTAAGTAGTATCTTTAATGTTTGTAACCTTGGACCCTTGAGTTGATTCTTTTCTTGTTATAGCCCACCACACTTTTGCCCTATAGGAATGCAACTATATCTAATGCTTTCAGAGGGTGGCGCCTGACTTTAGAATAATCACCTTTAGAGAAAAATAAGTTTTCTGAAGAAAGGGTCATAAAATGTTAACAGGCCTCCTGGCCAGAAGATGACGTAAATCACCTAAAGCTTTTGCATATGATAAGTTTTCAGAAAGAAAGCCTGGCTTCGATAAGGATCAAGGACTGCTGACCTTGCAGGACTCTACCCCTTTTCCCATTATCCTCTATGCACAACTTAAGGTGTAAAAACTACTTTGGAAAATAAAGTGTGGGCCTTGCTCACCAAAGCTTGGTCTCCCCATTTCGTTCTTTCTCTTTCCTTTTCCTATTCAGGCTGATTCCCTGGAGCGCAGGGGCTCTCTGCCTTCACTTTCCTGCCTGGGCTTCTAAGACCCACTCAAGAAGGTGCCTAAGGTGGGGCACCTTCAGCAATTCGAGAGGGTGCCTGCGGCCTGCGTGAACAGAGCAAGTCCCGTGCTGGGGCTTTATTGGCTTTCTGCGTAAACCAAGAGATATCAGCCTCTTTTCTCTCGTCCATTTTCCTAACTGCAAAATTCTTTCCTTATCTATTTCTCCTTTTATCTGTCCTTTTGCCAACACCGTCCTCCCGAGGGAATCCCTGGATCCTACCAGGGCTGGATCTCGGTACACTGGGAAGGCCACTAGGTCAGGAACTTGACACAAACAGAACAGAACTCAGAACCCAAGAACTCACCCAGGATCCTCAGAAATGGCCAGAAAGACAGCGAGCCCAAAGGGTTCACAGGGCGTCACACCTCTGTCTCCTGCTGCCTCCAAAGCCATCAGAAATCCCCTTTGTCCCGCTGCTGCCACCAAATCTGTTAAATAGCACAAAGTCTCAACTCAGTAAACTTAAAGATCAAATTGGCTTTATTCAGTGATTCATGCATCAGGCTACATCCCATCTAGCCATAGAAAGGATCTCCACTGAGCTGTTGAAAAGGGAAGTTGTTAAAGGCAGAAAGGGAGTTGAAAAAAGGATCTTTTCAGCAAAGAAAATCATTGTTTGAGTCAAGGCTATCCTCCTAAGGGGATGGAAGGGCTTATTGGGTGGATTACCTCACTAGCATTGTTGATTCATTGGACATAAACCTGGGCCAACTCTGGGAGATGGTGAGGGACAGATAAACCTGGCATGGTGCAGTCCACAGGGTTGTGAAGAATCGGACTCGACTGGGCCGTTGAACAGCAGCAAACCTCACTAGTACCAATCAGGCAATCCTAGGTTGAATAGTTGGTTACATTCTGGTGGGGTTGAAACTACCATTAAATTAGTTATTAAATCTTGTTTTGTTGACTTGAGGGTTAGCACAGCTGACTCTATTTGGGACCTGTTTTCTTCTTCTTATCAGGGGTGATGAAATAGCTCTAGGATGTGGTGACAGTTGCACAATCTTGTGAGTGCACCTAATGTCACTGAATTATGTCTATACTTTAAAAGGATTAAAATGGTAAAATTTATGTTACGTATATTTATTTTACCACAGCAATCGTGTCCGACTCTTTGAAACCCATGGACTGTGGCCTGCCTGGCTCCTCTGTCCATCGGATTCTCCAGGCAAGAATACTGGAGTGGGTAACTATTCCTTTCTCCAGGGGATCTTCCTGACCTAGGGATTGAACCGGGTCTCCTGCATTGCAGGCAGATTCTTTAATGTCTGACCGACCAGGGAAGCCCACTATTAAATAATAATACTATTTATTATAAATAATAAATATAATTTATGTTATTAAAGAATATCCATAATTATTAGATGATAATGACAATTTATTATTGTCAAATAATTGCTTTCTAATTGTGGCGCTGGAGAAGACTTCTGAGAGTCCCTTGGACTGCAAGGAGATCAAGTCACTCAATTCTAAAGGAAATTGATCCTGAATATTCATTGGAAGGACTGTTTCTGAAGCTGAAACTCTAGTACTTTGGCCACCTGATGTGAAGAGCTGACTCACTGGAAAAGCCCCTGATGCTGGGAAAGATTGAAGGCAGGAGGAGAAGGAGGCAACAGAGGATGAGATGGTTGGATAGCATCACAACTCAGTGGACATGAATCTGAGCAAACTCCAGTAGATAGGGGAGGACAGAGGAGCCTAGCATGCTATTGTCCATGGGGTGGCAAAGAGTTGGACGCAACTTCGGGACTGAACAACAACAAATTATTCAATAATAAATGCGAAGAACAAGTGAAAAAACCAGAATTTGCAAAGGAGAAGTGAGGAGAAAGGTTACATAGAGCCACTGTAAGGCCTCTGGCTTTTATACTGCCCCAGCAGGTAAGTTGTAGGGGAGGTTCTTCTGACAAACTGTATTGACAAACCCTGCCTGTCGGACACAACTTGGAGCCTGTAACAACGACGTGATTGACCCCTCATTTCAGTTCTGGCCTTCACCCGCCAACAGCGATATTGAGTTCAGTGACCCAAATGGAGGTTATCTGTGGGTACCCTTTGCCCAGCTCTGTAGGTTGAGAGGAGGCTGGATGTATGCTGGCTCTGCAGGCGTTGGGAGTGGACTTTGAGCTCAGGTGTGGACCCATCAAGGGGCGGTGCTAAGGCTATCGGTGTGGCTGTTGGTTAGACTAAACTCTCATTGGGCGTAGAGAGAGAGGCAAGGTGGAATGCTTGACTGGCAGTGTGGGCGGGGCTAACACCCGGGCTTCTAATAGCTGCCCCCGGAAAAACCTCCTTGGTCCTAGGTCGGGTGATCTGCTGGTTGGGGTTGTGATGGAGGCGGAGTGGGATGCCCTGAGAGTGCTGGGAGCGGTTACAGCCCTGTTCCTGCTGCTGCGGGTGACCTGGGCTGTGGGCTCCACAGTCTACGTTTACCTGCTGCCTCAGGCACGCCATAGCAACCACTGGCTCCGGGCGCACGGGGCCTGGGCAGGTAAGAAAGAAGGGCTCTGCACTAAGCAGGTAGAGGCGGGGCAGCAGGAACATGGACAGATGACTGGTGAGGACCCCTAGTCAGGGCAGAGGCCAGGGACTCCTGGAAGCATGACGGTGAAAGCTGGAGATGTATGAAGTCCTCCAACCTGTCTGAGGTATCAGAGCCCCTTGCCGATGAAAGAGGAGGATGAAAACCAGGAGGGTTGGGTCTCAGTGAGGGGGGTTCCCAGAAAAGGTGCAAAAAGGGACAAGAAGGACATGAAGTGGATGACGGGGGTAGGAGAGGGTGGGGATCCCCTCCTGCCCTTTCCTCCTCTCCTTTCTAGTGGTGACAGGAGCCACCAGCGGCATCGGCAAGGCTTACGCACATGAGGTGAGCCAGGGCTTGGGTGGGTGATGGAAAGGCTTCTCCTGTTTGCCTGTCGTCAGCTAACTCTATCAGACTGAGAATGGTGTGCTCTCTCTGGTTCCCACAGACATCCTCTCCAGGGAGCCTTTCCTCTGCTCCCCAGGGTGGGGGCAGGTGTTTACACTGGGCTTGTTCTGATTTATTCATTCCAAACATATTTATATAGCACCTCCATGCATCAGGCATCTTCTAGATACTAGGGGGTACAACAATAAACAAAATAGATTTTTTTTTTTAAATCAAAAGACCTTGTCTTCTCCAAGCTTATGTTGTAGTGAGGGGAGATAGGTGTAAGATAAACAAATGAAATGTATAGTGTATCAAATACTGGAATAGTTGCCATTTCCTTCTCCAGGGGATCTTCCTGACCCAGGGATTGAACCCAGGTCTCCTGCATTGCAGGTGGTTTCTCTACTGCTTGAGCCACCAGGGAAGCCCACCAAATGGTTATAAGAGTTAAAGAGAGGGACTTCTGTGGTGGTCTAGTAGTTAAGACTGTGCTTCCACTGCAGGGGACAAGGATTCCATCTCTAGTCCCTGTCGGGGAACTAAGATCCCACATGCCACATGGTGTGGCCAAAAAAAGAAAGAAAGAAATATATTTAAAATTTAAAAAAGAGTTAAAAATAAATCAAGAAAGGAGAAGAGGGAGCCCTGGAGATGTGCAGGTTCCAATTTTTATATAGGGTAATCAAATATGTCACTGAGAAGGCAGCATTGAGCAAAGATGAGAAGGAGATGAGGGATGGAGTCTTGTGAATAACTGGGAGAAGGAATTTCCGAGGAGAAGAAATCATCAGTGCAAAGCTGCCGGGAGCCAGCACGGGAGTTCCCACCCATGACAAGGTCACATGAGAGAGCCCTGATGGGCAAGGCGAGTCAGGGCTCAAGGGCACCCCTCCTGGTCTGCCTGAGCGTCAACCTATCCCCAAACCAGAATTTTGCAGTTAAGAAGACAGAGGAGAGAAAAGAGGCTGATATTCCTTGGTTTACGCAGAAAGCCAATAAAGCCCCAGCACGGGACTTGCTCTGTTCACGTAGGCTGCAGGCACCCTCTCGAATCGCTGAAGGTGCCCCACCTTAGGCACCTTCTCGAGTGGGTCTTAGAAGCCCAGGCAGGAAAGTGAAGGCAGAGAGCCCCTGCGCTCCAGGGAATCAGCCTGAATAGGAAAAGGAAAGAGAAAGAATGACATGGGGAGACCAAGCTTCGGTGAGCAAGGCCCGCACTTTATTTTCCAAAGTAGTTTTGAAGCGACTTAGCAGCAGCAGCATACCTTAAGTTGTGCATAGAGGATAATGGGGGGAGGGGTAGAGTCCTGCAAGGTCAGCAGTCCTTGATCCTTATCGAAGCCAGGCTTTCTTTCTGCAAACTTATCATATGCAAAAGCTTTAGGTGATTTACGTCATCTTCTGGCCAGGAAGATGGCCCTTCTGGGGTCATTTTATGACCCTTCTTCAGAAAACTTATTTTTCTCTAAAGGTGATTATTCTAAAGTCAGGCGGCACCCTCCAAAAGCACTAGATAAAGTTGCATCCCTATAGGGCAAAAGTGTGGTGGTCTATAACCAGAAAAGAATTAACTGAAGAGTCCAAGGTTACAAACATTAAAGATACTACTTACATTTCTATACACCAACTATATTAATCAATACACTCCCAGGGACACAGTAGGTAAGGGACATGGAAACTTGGCAGCAAGCATTAGCTCAACAAAGAAATCCTCTACCAGTTCTATTCTAACAATTTTAACTCTCTGAGAAGCTCTGCATTGTTAGAATATCTTAAGCTTCCAGTGCCTCTCGTGGGGTGGTTGGGAGGCTGTGAATTCTGAACAAACCTGTCAGGCAAGCTAGAAAATCATCAGAGGGGTTTGAATTGAAACACTCCTATTATGTCCAGGAGACTTATTAAGTAGAGTTTTAAGTTGATTTTCTTACAGAGAAAGGTGGTCGGGGATAGCCCCCCAGTAATGTCAAAAGAGTTGGTGAAAGTCGTAAAATAGTAAAACAGACAGATTCTGGTTTGGGGGTAGGTAGACGCTCAGGCAGGCCCAGAGGGGCACCCCTTGAGTTCTGGCTCACCTTGTCCACCAGAACTCTCCCACATGACCTTGTCATGGGTGGGGACTCCCGTGCTGGCTCCCGGCAGAGGTAATCATATGGTTTTCCTTCTTTAGTCTGATTATATGGTGAAGAAGTCAAGTGAAATGAAGTCGCTCAGTCGTGTCTAACTCTTTATGACCCCATGGATTGTAACCTACCAGGGTCCTCCCTCCATGGGATTCTCCAGGCAAGAGTACTGGAGTGGGTTGCCATTTCCTTCTCCAGGGGATCTTCCCACCCCAGGGATCGAACCCAGGTCTCCCGCATTCCAGGCAGACGCTTTAACCTGTGAGCCAATATGGTAAATTACATCAATTGATTTTGCAAAAATTGAACTAACCCTGCATTCCTGCAATAAGCCCCAGCTTGAACATTACCGCTTATCCTTTTTCTATATTGCTGGACTTGATTTACTCATATTTCATTGAGAATTTTTGTGTCTAAGTTTATGAGGGGTATTAATTTGTAGTTTTCTTGTCATTTTTGTTCGATTTTTGCTTTTAGGATAATGATGACCTCATAAAATAAATTACTTATAGGATTTGTGACCAGAATACCTCAAAGAATGGAGCTGCCATTACTGCAACGGAGTTGAACTGAGGAGAAGACCAGGTTTGGGGGAGGTGGAAAGAGTCTAGTTTTGGATGTTCTAAATTTGACATTTTGGACATTCTATCTTCCTTGGTGGCTCAGATTATAAAGAGTCTGCCCGCACTGCGGGAGACCCAGGTTTGATCCCTGGGTCGGGAAGATCCCTGGAATAGGAAATGGCAACCTCCAGTATTCTTGCCTAGGAAATCCCATGGACAGAGGAGCCTGGCGGGCTATATAGTCCATGGGGTTGCAAAGAGTCGGACATGACTGAGTGACTAACACACACATTTGAGATACCAGTTAGCTATCCAAGTTGTGAAGTTCCAGAAGTTGGAAATGCCATTCTGGAGTTCAGAATGCGTGGAGATAGAAATTGAAGCATCAATAGCATAACAATGCCATTTACAATCCTAAGACTAGGGGGTCTCCCTGGTGATCCAGCGGTAAAGAATCCATTTGCTAGTGCAGGAGACATGAGTTTGATCCCTGGTCTGGGAAGATCTCACATGCTGAGGAGCAACTAAGTCCATGCCTCACAACTACTGAGCTTGTGCCCTAGAGCCTGGGAGCCACAGGTACTGAGCCCATATCCTGCAACTACTGAAGCCCATGTGCCTACAGCCCATGCTCTCCAACAAGAGAAGCCACTACAAAGAGAAACCCGAGCACTGTGACTAGAGAGTAGCCCCTGCCTGCCACCACTAGAGAAAAGCCTGCACAACAATGAAGACCCAGCATAGCCAAAAATAAATAAATACATAATATTGTAAAAAATAAAGTCCCAATATTAGATGAGATGCCCATGGTAGTGGGTGTGGATAGAGAAGGGGAGCATAGTCTGAATCATCCCAAAGTGCTCCCTGGAGCACTCAAAGTTAAGAAGCACAGAAGATGAGGCACATGATCTGAGCCAGAGCAGGAGGGAAACCAAGGTTGGAAGAGATGTCTTGGAAGCCAGGGAAAGAACGTTGCCTGGAGGAGGGGGTGATCGTGTCAGTTACTGCTGGGAGGTGCTGAGGACAGCACTGCGTTTACCACCGTGGAAGTTACTGTTGACCAGAGTGGTTTGGGTGGCACAATGGGGGCGGGAGTCCAGCTGGAGTGGGTACAAGCAGGCCCGGGAGAGAGCCAGGGTAAGCAGTTCTTAGAATGTTGAGTAAAGTGGGGTGGTGTGGTGAGAAATGGGGGAGCACCCGAACAAAGAAGACCTTCTGGCAGGTCTGCTCGTTGAATGAGAATCATCCAGAAAAGAGAGAGCGTGATGCAGGGGGAAGATGGGAGAAAGCTGCAGCGATGTCCCTGAGTGGGCACGAAGGCAAGGGAGGCTACTTGTTTAGTCACTAAGTCGTGTCCGACTGTCTTGTGACCCCATGTACTGTAGCCCTCCAGGGCCCTCTGTCCATGGGATTTCCCAGGCAAGAATACTTCATTTAGTGCACCTTGGACTGTGTGCTGTCCTTCAAGCTAGCCAGCCTTTGTGCAAGGGCCTCTGCACTTGTTGTTCCTTCTGGCCCGGAATACTCGGGCCCCAGAATGCATGCTCCGCGAGGGCCAACTTCCCTTATTTCTCTTTTATTCACCTCTGCATCGGCAGCGCCTGCAACAGCGCAGCACGCTGTCAGCACACAGTAAATATTTGTGGTTTTCGCGAATAAATAAACGAATGCATCTCCTGCAGCTCGCCCGGAGAGGTCTGAACGTCGTCCTCATCAGTCGAGACCTGAGCAAGTTGAAGCACGAGGCAAAGGAGATAGGTGAGTAGAGGAAAGGAGGGGAGCTCGGAAACGCGGCCCTCCTGGCTTAAGGGCTGAGGTTGGACGGGGCATGGTAGGGGCGTGGTCGGAGGCGTGGTCGAGGCGGGGGCAGGGAGCACGCTCCCACTGCCTCTGGGGCCTCCGAAGGTTGGGGTAAGGGCCTGGGGCTGAACTGAGACTGGAGTGAGATGCAGGCAGAGATGAATTACAGCCAAAAGCCTGGCTCCCACTCCCCCTCTCCCCTCGCCCGCTCAACCCCTCACACACTTCCCAGAGCGACTTTACGGCAAAAGCACACGAGTGATTCAGGTGGATTTCACCGGGGGCTTGGAAATCTACGAGACCATTGAGGCAGGACTGAAGGACCTGGAGATCGGAGTATTGGGTATGTCCCCGAGCCCGTTGGGAGAAGCGCTGCTCTCAGCCAACCCCCGGGCTCACCCTGACCCCGGAACACTCTCCTGGTCTCCCTCTCTGGCAAACACTCCCCTTTGCCCCCGCCCGGTTTCCCTGGGACTGTTGGAGTGACACAAGCACTTTGTCCCCTCTCATTCAGTAAACAACGTGGGCCAAAAATATACACCCAACTTGAGTAAACTGCTCGACTGTGAGGACGTGGCCAAAGTGAGTAACACCGAGAACTAGTCTGCGGGACCCCCGCCTTACACTGCTCCCTCTGTTGGAAAACCCCGCGCAGTTCACCAGCTTGATTAAGTGGAGAGCTAGGGAACCTATGCTCTCCTTCCACGGGGCGCCCTTCTGCAGTGCTCAACCAGGACCCCTGTCTAAATTGAGTCTGGTTCTGCCCGTTTTATATTCTCCGATGCTAACTTTCTGGAGAAATGACGGACTTCCCTGGTGGTCCAGTGGTTAAGACTCCGTGCTTCCAATGAAGGGGGGTGGGGGTGGGGGGTGGGTTCTGTCCCTGGTCAGGGAAATAATACCTCACATGGCCGACAGTGTGGCCAAAAAAAAAAAAAGTAGGGGGCGGGGAATGAGCCAGGTGGGAAAATCAGCGCCTCAGTCTCGTATCTATAAAATGGGAATCAGTGTTTTTTTGCTGACCTCGTAGAGCTGATAAGATAATATCAGCTGATAAGACAACATAATTCACATAAACCTAAGTTGTGTGCTCCATAAATGAGGGCTGTTAGACATAGACAAAACAGGAGATCAGGATGGCTTTTAAATTCTCTATTGTTAGTTCTGATCATGTTAGTTTAAGACGTATGTTGTGGGAGTGGGTCCAGTAAAAGTATCTAATGCCTTGATAAGACTAGGGAGTGGGGGCACTCTCTGTCCCCCTTCTGATGTCTATGTCAGAAGCTTTCCCTGTCCCTTTATCGCGTTAATAAAACTTTGCTACACACAAAAAATAAATGAATAAATTCTAAATATTATTATTTCAAGAGGAATGCATAAGGGAGTGGGAGGGAGGTCCAAGAGGGAGGGGATATATGTATACACAGAGCTGATGCACTTCGTTGTACAGCAGAAACTAACACAGCATTGTAAAGCAATTATGCTCCAAGAAAAATTAATCTGTGATAACAGAAGTCAGAAAAGAAAAAGAAGGCACAGGCTCATTTTAGAAAATGCAAGGAGAATCAGCTTGTGTATTCTGCCTCTGGTATTAGAGGAAGCTGTGACTGAAGACTAACCCTGCAAGTAACGAGTAGGAGAGCTGGATAAAATAGTTTTAAAATAACTGTTTGAAGGCATCAACCTACTAAGGCAACGAGGAATTGTCACCTCAAGATTTGAGGGAAGAGAGAATCCAAGAGAGGTGAAATCTGACATTTGAAGCAACATTTCCCTTCAACATGGATAGTGTTGCAGCTGCAACAAATGACATAGTACAAAGCTTTGGGAAATATTTCAGATTTTAGTTTGGAATCCTGAACACTGTAATCCAGGAGTTAGGGTAAAGTAGATTTCATGGGCCCTGGAAGAGGGCATGGAAACCCACTTCAGTATTCTTGCCTGGAGAATCCCACGGACAGAGGAGCCTGGTGGGCTACAGTCCAGCGGGTCACAAAGACTTGGAGATGACTGAGCGACTAAGCACAGAACAGCAGCAGGTTTCATAGGAACCGAAGCCAATTTTCAGGTGATCCTAATTCCATTGGGATTATATGGATCTGATATTTTATGCTATGCTATGCTAAGTCACTTCAGTCGTGTCCGACTCTGTGTGACCCCACAGACGGCAGCCCACCAGGCTCCCCCGTCCCTGGGATTCTCCAGGCAAGAACACTGGAGTGGGTTGCCATTTCCTTCTCCAATGCATGAAAGTGAAAAGAGAAAGTGAAGTCACTCAGTCATGTCCGACTCTTAGCGACCCCATGGACTGCAGCCTACCCGGCTCCTCCGTCCGTGGGATTTTCCAGGCAAGAGTACTGGAGTGGGGTGCCATTGCCTTAGTTTAGCTACCTGGGAGACGCAAAACCAAACCATTTTTAGAGAAAAATGATGTAGTCCAGAGACTCAAATTAGCAGTTAAATTTTTTTAGTATTAAATATCTAGCACCAAAAAAATATAACCAGGAATATTAGAAGAAAATTCATGATTGAACACAAGAGAAATAATAGATAATGTAACAAGGTCCACATGGAGCCAGGGTAATGGAAATATCAGCATAAATTTTTTAAAATTGTGACATATATAACATAAAACTTGCCATTTTAACCATTTTAGAGTTTGCAACTTAGTGGCATTAAATACATTCACAATGTAGTACAGCTGTCACCACTGTATATTTCCAAAACTTTTCCATCATCCCAAACAGAAACTCATTAAGCAGTATACGTTAAATGCTGCTGCTAAGTTGCTTCAGTCGTGTCCGACTCTGTGCGACCCCATGGACTGCAGCCCACCAGGCTTCTCCGTCCGTGGGATTTTCCATGCAACAGTACTGGAGTGGGGTGCCATTGCCTTCTCCCATAAGTTAAATACAGGATCTGTAAGTTAAACAGGTCCTATTAAGCAGTGTCTCCACATTCTTCCCTATTCCCTGGTAACATCTATTTCTACTTTCTGTGTCTACAAGCTTGCTAGTTCTAGATACTTCATACAGGAGAAATCACAGAATAGTTTTCCTTTGGTGTCTGGCTTATTTCAGTTAGCATAATGTTTTCAACTTCATCTGTGTTGTTATCAGATATCAGAATTTCATTCTTTTTCTTTGCTTTTGCTATGCTATGCTATGCTAAGTCACTTCAGTCGTGTCCGACTCTGTGTGACCCCACAGACGGCAGCCCACCAGGCCTCCCCGTCCCTGGGATTCTCCAGGCAAGAACACTGGAGTGGGTTGCCATTTCCTTCTCCAATGCATGAAAGTGAAAAGAGAAAGTGAAGTCGCTCAGTCATGTTCGACTCTTAGCAACCCCATGGACTGCAGCCCACCAGGCTCCTCTGTCCGTGGGATTTTCTAGGCAAGAGTACTGGAGTGGGGTGCCATTGCCTTCTCCTTCTTTGCTTTTAAGTTATGGCAAATATATAGAACTTAAATTTTGTCATTTTGACTCATATGTGCAGTTCAGTGGTATTGTGTACACTCAGACTGATGTGAAACAATCACCTCCATCCATCTCCAGAACTTTTTCAGCTCTCTACCTGATGAACAGTAACCCCCAGTTCCTAACTACCTGCAGGTCCTGGAAACCACCATTCTGTCTCTATGAATTTGACTATTCTAGATGCCTCACATAAGTAGAATCATACTGTATTTATTCTTTTGGGCCTGGTTTGTTTTACTTCAGTTCAGTTCAGTCGCTCAGTCGTGTCCAACTCTTTGCGACCCCATGAATCACAGCACGCCAGGCCTCCCTGTCCATCACCAACTCCCAGAGGTCACTCAGACTCACGTCCATCAAGTCAGTGATGCCATCCAGCCATTTCATCCTCTGTCGACCCCTTCTCCTCCTGCCCCCAATCCCTCCCAGCATCAGAGTCTTTTCCAAGGAGTCAGCTCTTCGCATGAGGTGGCCAAAGTACTGGAGTTTCAGCTTTAGCATCATTCCCTCCAAAGAAATCCCAGGGCTGATCTCCTTCAGAATGGACTGGTTGGATCTCCTTGCAGTCCAAGGGACTCTCAAGAGTCTTCTCCAACACCACAGTTCAAAAGCATCAATTCTTCAGTGCTCAGCCTTCTTCACAGTCCAACTCTCACATCCATACATGACCACTGGAAAGACCATAGCCTTGACTAGATGGATCTTTGTTGGCAAAGTAATGTCTCTGCTTTTGAATATGCTATCTAGGTTGGTCATAACTTTCCTTCCAAGGAGTAAGCGTCTTTTAATTTCATGGCTGCAGTCACCATCTGCAGTGATTTTGGAGCCCCCCAAAATAAAGTCTGACACTGTTTCCACTGTTTCCCCATCTATTTCCCATGTAGTGATGGGACCAGATGCCATGATTCAGAAAACATTTGTTTTCTGAATGTTGAGCTTTAAGCCAACTTTTTCACTCTCCATTTTCACTTTCATCAAGAGGTTTTTTAGTTCCTCTTCACTTTCTGCCATAAGGGTGGTGTCATCTGCATATCTGAGGTTATTGATATTTCTCCTGGCAATCTTGATTCCAGCTTGAGTTTCTTCCAGTCCAGCGTTTCTCATGATGTACTCCTCATAGAAGTTAAATAAGCAGGGTGACAATATACAGCCTCGATGTACTCCTTTTCCTATTTGGAACCAGTCTGTTGTTCCATGTCCAGTTCTAACTGTTGCTTCCTGACCTGCATACAGCTTTCTCAAGAGGCAGGTCAGGTGGTCTGGTATTCCCATCTCTTTCAGGATTTTCCACAGTTTATTGTGATCCACACAGTCAAAGGCTTTGGTATAGTCAATAAAGCAGAAATAGATGTTTTTCTGGAACTCTCTTGCTTTTTCCATGATCCAGTGGATGTTGGCAATTTGATCTCTGGATCCTCTGCCTTTTCTAAAACCAGCTTGAACATCAGGAAGTTCACGGTTCACATATTGCTGAAGCCTGGCTTGGAGAATTTTGAGCATTACTTTACTAGCATGTGAGATGAGTGCAATTGTGCAGTAGTTTGAGCATTCTTTGGCATTGCTTTTCTTTGGGACTGGAATGAAAACTGACCTTTTCCAGTCCTGTGGCCACTGCTGAGTTTTCCGAATTTGCTGGCATATTGAGTGCAGCACTTTCACAGCATCATCTTTCAGGATTTGAAAGAACTCAACTGGAATTGCATCACCTCCACTAGCTTTGTTCATAGTGATGCTTTCTAAGGCCCACTTGACTTCACATTCCAGGATGTCTGGCTCTAGATGAGTGATCACACCATTGTGATTATCTGGGTCGCGAAGCTCTTTTTTGTACAGTTCTTCTGTGTATTCTTGCCACCTCTTCTTAATATCTTCTGCTTCTGTTAGGTCCATACCATTTCTGTCCTTTATCGAGCCCATCTTTGCATGAAATGTTCCCTTGTTTCACTTAGCATAGTATTTTCAGGATCCATCCATGTCACAGCCTGTGTCCCAATTTTCTTTTTAAGGCTGAATAATAATTCATCATATGTATTAATATGTATCACCCTTTATCTCTTCACCTGTTGATAGATACTTGGGTTGTTTCTACCTATTAATAGGCTGTTGTGAATAATGCTGCTATGAACTATTGATGTACCAATATCTGTTTTGGTACCTGCTTTTTATTCCCCAAACTTTAAACTTTTTATTTTGTATTGGGGTATAGCCATTTAGCAATGTTGTGGTGGTTTCAGGTGGACAGCGAAGGGACTCAGCCATACATGCACATGTATCCATTCTTCCCCAAACTCCCCTCCCATTCAAGCTGGCACATAACATTGAGCAGAGTTCCACATACTAGACAATAGGTCCTTGTTGGTTATCCATTTTTAATACAGCAGTGTTGTATACCTGCTTTTAATTCTTTTGGGCATACACCCACAAGTGGAAATGATGGATGCAAGATTAGTCTGGCTAATATCAGGGTCCCTTGAGATTCCATAGGAATTTTGGGCAGGGTTTTTCTTTCTGCAAAATATGCTACTAGTATTTTAATAGCAGTTGCATTGAATCTTTTAAAAAATATTTTATTTATTTATTTGGCTGTGTTGGGTCTTAGTTGTGGCTGTGGGATCTTTTAGTTCGGCCTGTGAGTTCTAGTTCCCTGACCAGGGATTGAACCTGGCTTCCTGTATTGCAAATGTAGAGTCTTAGCCACTGGACCACCAGCGAAGTCCCAATACTTCCTTTATGTGGGCAGAAGCTAAAGATTTGTGTTCAGTTTTTACTCTAAGATTTGTGCACTTTGGTACGTATACAGTATGCATTTATAAATAGGTTACTGATCAGAAAATCCAAAGAGAGAAGTTTACGAAATGAAGGTGAAAATCTCCCTTCCCTTCAATCTTATTCCCCAAAAGCGCCCCCCAGTTTAAAATAGTGATAGATTTTTCTCTTTATGCCTACAGAAGGATGTATATGTAATTTTCACCCAAATGGCGGCAGCCTGTTGTTCTGCACTTTACCTTTCACAAGTAGACATGTATCTTGGGGATCATTTTAATCAGAATAATTAGCTGATCTATTCTTTTTACTTGTTGTTCAGTGGGCTACCCAGTGTTTATTTATTCATCCCAGTATTGATGGATATTCAGGATGTTTCCTGGTGTATCTGACTACAGATTGTGTTATAATGTGTATTTTTGGACATATGCATTCCCCACATATGTGAATATCTTAGAAAGGAATACATTTACAGAAGTGGAGTCCATGCATCGAAGTTTATGTGTATTATAAATTCTAGTAGATGCAACTTTTAAAAACTGTGTTCCACATTAAAAGAAAAGTAAGCTAGAAAATATGGGAGTTGTGGCAGAGTTGTGGTGAAGGAAAGGACTGATTGGTTCCATTTTCTTCCCTTAGAGACTCCAGGATATTATAAACTGCAACATGGTGTCTGTGGCCCAGGTGAGTCAGGGCTAGGAGGGACTGGGTACAGAGTCAGCGTAGCTCTGACCACTCTGGGTGGTCCTCAATATCCCCCAGTACTGGACTTGGCATGGAGGCAGTGCTGGCGGAATAGTCCCTGATGGAAAGTAGGGGGACAGGAGTGAACTTGAGGAGGGGGCAGGAGTCTGGGCAGGTGAAGGCAGTGGAAAGAAGGAAAGACAGGATCCTCTTCATTCATCCTGCAGATGACTAGACTCCTCCTGCCCCAGATGGTCAGCAGGTAAGAGGCAGTCTCTTTGTTTTTCACCCTGGATCTTTCCCCATCCAACCTCTGGCTATTTCTATTCCCCAGCTCTCCCATTCACATTCCCAACTCTTCCCTATCTCTCTGATCTTTCTGATTAGCACAGCGACTAAACGGTGGGGAGGTGGGTAAATCACTGAGACCCTCTCTTCCCTGTTGGCAGTAACTGCCTTCCAACTAATGCTTCCTCCTCCAGGGGCAAAGGCATCATCATCAACATATCTTCAGTAGCTGACAGGAGGCCCTATCCATATTTAGCAGTGTATGCGGCCACCAAGGTACCCAGACCCACAGACCGGACACAGGCTGGCTGCCATGCGGTTATTCCTACAGTAGCCCTTAATTCTGGCCCTGAGGTTATGGCGGAAAAGACCCGAATGTTGTGTGTGTGTGTGTGTGTGTGTGTGTGTGTGTGTGTGTGTGTGAGATGTTTAACCAGAGTCTGAAGCTATTAATAGGTCAGATATCTGGGGCACAGTCCAGTGGGCAAGTCAGATTTTGTGTTCTTTTTTTAAGAGAAAAGAAAGCTAGGATTTCGAGAACCGGTTAGGTGGGAGGAGGTCAGGGAATACACAGAGAATGGTGCGGCTGGAATGGAGAGTAAGGAGTATGGGAACAAAAGGAGGCTTAGAGCAAAGAAACTTTCGGGTGTTAAGGTGAGAACTTGAACCCTGAGGGAGGGGCCCCTCCGGGAACGGGGGAATGTTCTAGGTTACGGATGGCACGCCGGAACAGGGGGCGGGCTGGAGGACTCCACGCGGAAAGCTCGTGGTCCTGGGACCCTCCTTTCCTTCTCCGCAGGCCTTTGTGCGAAGCTTCTCCGTGGCCTTGGGGGCAGAGTACCGCTCCAAAGGTGTCATCGTGCAGGTGCCTGACTCCGGAGGGAAGGAGCTCGAGAGGGGCAGGAGTGGCAACTCTTGAGGGGAGGGCTCTGGGGGAGGAGGAGCCTGGATTCATTGGAGGCTCCTAGGAGGAGGGGCGGGCTGGGAATGAGGTGGGGGTGAAGTCTGAAAGAGGACCGCGACTCAGTCTCAAAAAGCTTAGGTGGTTGTAAATCAACTATGCTTCAGTAAAATTTAAGAAAGAAAGGAAGGGAAGGGAGGGAAAAAAAAGAAAAGAGGGAGAGAGAAAAAGGGAGGAAGGAAGGAAAAGAGAGAGAAAGAGGGAAGAAGGAAGGAAGAACCTTTTTTAAGAAAAAGCTTCCGTGGCACGAAAGTCGCAAGGGGTGGGTTCCCGAGGGGGCGTGGTCCGCGAGGCGTGGTCAGCACATATCTGGGGGCGTGGTCCGCAAGAGGGGTGGGATTCAGGGAGTCTCGGAGAGGGCCCAGGAGCTCAGGCTTGGGAGGGAAGGGAGTTCTTATCTTGGCCCCTTTCCTACCTGCAGACAGTGAGCCCCTTTTTGGTTGAAACAAATATGACCTATCCCTTGAAAAAGGGACTGCTCGTAGTGAGCTCCGAAGACTTCGCTCGGCAAGCATTGGACACGCTTGACCTCCACTTCTGAAACCACTGGGTGCCTCAGCCACGCTGTGCAGGTGCTTTCCTGGGGGCAGTCTTAGAGTGCAAGCTGGATGGAACAGCCCCTGGTGCGGGTTCACTAGTCCTCAGAAAGGGGGAGACTGACAGAGAAGGGGAGGGCCCCTGGCCCAGGCTGGGGAGCCGGGAGAGGAGAGGGGAGACTCAAGAGTGGGGCGTGTCTTGATCCTTGGTACCTCTCCTTCCCAGGATATCCTGCTGACCATGCTCCTGCCCAGTTGGTTTTTTATAAGTCCTAGGGGATTTCATCTGTTGAAGACCTGTAATGTAGCAGGATTACTTTCTCAAAGAACTTGACTAAAGGCCTTGAAGGCGTGACCGCTTGTCTGTCGTCCCCCGCCCCTTATCAGAGTCCTAAACCAGAATCGTTGTTAGGGAGACCTCCCACCGGACAAACAGACCAGTGGAACGGAATTGGTCTCCCAAATACCCGGACATTAGTGACAACTGTAGCATCTCAACTCTCTGGCAGCAAACTGGAGCTCTTAATATGTGCCGCTAAGACTAGATAGACATTTGGAGAAAAACAAATGTACACACACACATAATATATATGTACAAATATAGCTTGTAGCCATGATGGCTGCACAACTTTGTGAAATACTAAACCCCACTAAATTGTACACAATTAAAAAGGGTGAATTTTATGGTATGTGAATTAAATCTCAGTAAAAATAATTTTAAAACAGAGAGCCCCTGTGTATGTATGTATGTCAGATCAGATCAGTCGCTCAGTCGTGTCCGACTCTTCGCGACCCCATGAACCACAGTATGCCAGGCCTCCCTGTCCATCACCAACTCCCGGAGGTCACTCAGACTCACATTCATAGAGTCAGTGATGCTATCCAGCCATCTCATCCTCTGTCGTCCCCTTCTCATCCTGCCCCCAATCCCTCCCAGCATCAGAGTCTTCTCCAATGAGTCAACTCTTCGCATGAGGTGGCCAAAGTACTGGAGTTTCAGCTTGAGCATCATTCCTTCCAAAGAAATCCCAGGGCTGATCTCCTTCAGAATGGACTGGTTGGATCTCCTTGCAGTCCAAGGGACTCTCAAGAGTCTTCTCCAACACCACAGTTCAAAAGCATCAATTCTTCGGCGCTCAGCCTTCTTCACAGTCCAGCTCTCACATCCATACATGACCACAGGAAAGACCATAGCCTTGACTAGACAAACCTTTGTTGGCAAAGTGATGTCTCTGCTTTTGAATATGCTATCTAGGTTGGTCATAACTTTCCTTCCAAGGAGTAAGCGTCTTTTAATTTCATGGCTGCAGTCACCATCTGCAGTGATTTTGGAGCCCAGAAAAATAAAGTCTGACACTGTTTCCACTGTTTCTCCATCTATTTCCCATGTAGTGATGGGACCAGATGCCATGATCTTCGTTTTCTGAATGTTGAGCCTTAAGCCAACCTTTTCACTCTCCAGTTTCACTTTCATCAAGAGGCTTTTTAGTTCCTCTTCACTTTCTGCCATAAGGGTGGTGTCATCTGCATATCTGAGGTTATTGATATTTCTCCCGGCAGTCTTGATTCCAGCTTGTGTTTCCTCCAGTCCAGCATTTCTCATGATGTACTCTGCATATAAGTTAAATAAACATGGTGACAATATACAGCCTTGACGTACTCCTTTTCCTGTATGTATGTATGTATATATATATATATATATAAAGTTGGGTTTAGTTGTCACACCATGTACCTGCATAAACTCCAAATAAATTAGAAATCCCTAAATCTCTGTGTGAAAGTGGAAACACATCAACTAGAAGAATCCATGAATGAATTTCTTTCCATCTTGAAAGTGGAAGAATCTTTTATTATTAATATTGAAAATTAAAGGCAGCAAAAAAAAATGAACTGTAGTTAATGACATACAGGCTGAATTATTTTGGAAAAGTGTACTATTGTCTGCAATTTACTTTGAAATGCACTGAAAAGTTAGATGGATAGAGTAAATAGAAATACGGTTAGACAAGTATGGCAAAATGTTGGTAACAGAATCTAAGTGGTAGACACATGTGCACCTCTTTCAACTTCCTTGCATGTTTGAAATTTTCCATAATAAAATGTTGGGAGAAATCCAGGAGCAATAAAATTAAATTTATAAATAAAACGACTTAAGCAGATTTAGAAGTCACTTAAGTTGATATGCTTTTTATCACATTTCCGGTGAAGGACAGGCTTGGAACCCTGGAGAAGAAACAGACTTCTTTGAGGCGAAGCGCGGATGTAGACCATCGAAGAGCCGTCGTTCTTAGCACGCTTTGGTACGGGTGGTTGTGGGTAGCGCTCAGCGGAAGGAGGATAAACAAGGGCGGGCACCACGCTGAGGCAGGTGGAGGTGGTCACGCGATCTGGGTGGCGCTGCAGGCCTTGTGTCGGGAGCTGAACCTGGACGAGGGGAACACAAGCTGACTCCGCTGCCATCCAGGACATCCTAGAGGAAGTTACACCCTGGTCGGCTTGTTCGTTATCTGTCGCCTGCCTCAAAAGCATTATCCTCACAGTTGGAAACCGTACCTTGGAAGGAAATTAAGCGAAACGCAATTTTGAGGTGTCTACTGTAATTTTCAAAAAATTTGAGCCAATTTTTAAAGATGTGTTTCAAAATCCATGTGAAGAGCCACCAAAGTTACCACGAAGCAGGAAGCAGAGGATTCCTTGCAGTGTTAAGGAGCTTTTTAATTTATTATTATTTTTTTTTTTTGGACACTTTGTTTATACTCAGGATAATTTTCATATGATTGGAGATGATTTAGTAAACTTTTATCATTTCCTTCTGTGTGCTTGGATCTGATTTTCCCCAGTGACATTATATGCCCAAATAGATGAGACTCCTTGAATTCATCTTTAAAGGTTTACCATCCTGATTTTCATATTGCTGATTTTAGAGCTTCTGTATAGCCTCGCTGCATCACTGCTGTACTGTGTGCACTATCAGATCAGATCAGTCGCTCAGTCGTGTCTGACTCTTTGCGACCCCATGAACCGCAGCACGCCAGGCCTCCCTGTCCATCACCAGCTCCCGGAGGTCACTCAGACTCACACCCATCGAGTCAGTGATGCCATCCAGCCATCTCATCCTCTGTCGTCCCCTTCTCCTCCTGCCCTCAATCCCTCCCAGCATCAGAGTCTTCTCCAATGAGTCAACTCTTCGCATGAGGTGGCCAAAATACTGGAGTTTCAGCTTTAGCATCATTCCTTCCAAAGAAATTCCAGGATTGATCTCCTTCAGAATGGACTGGTTGGATCTTCTTGGAGCCAGAGGGATAAAAGAACACTACTTTAAGCCGTATGTTTCAAAACTATTTGACAGGAAGACTTTAAAGGAGAGAATGCCTCCAGGGCCTTTCCAGTTTATTGACAATAGCGAAGCAGTAAACACGGAGTGTGAAGAATATGTTTTAACTGTTGGTGGTTATGATGAGAAGCTCTTTTAGGGAGAATATGCAGAAGAGGAAATAAACTCCTGGAAGGTTCACTGGTGATGCCTTGTTTGGAAACTGACAACCCAGACTACTGTGGCGTGTAACCATCAACAATACTTTGAGACAAACAAACATTATTTATACCTTTTACCCTACTGACGGACAGAAGTATTTAAGAAAAAAAGTAGAATCATTAACTCCTGTCGCTTCAGTCACTCAAAGTGTGAGCTGATTACAGAGTATTGTGGCCGGATTGAAAAACGCACCAAGTAACCAAGTTATAAATACTTTTGAGTCTTGTTTGTGTAATCCTAGGGAAAACATAATGAAACTGGTGAGAGAGACTCTGCCAACACTATACTCAATCAACAGATGAACAGCCAGAATCTTGCATATACTTTGCTATAAACAAACAGGAACTTGCAGAAATTTTGTATTATAAAATACTAGAGACCGCAATGGTTCAGGCAACACAAAAGACTTCATGGAATAGACATGTCAGTTATTTTACAGCAGGATATATATTTTTCATCATTCCTTGATGGCCTGTTGTTTGGAAATTGTCCTCTTTGCCTATAGCTCACTTTATACTTTTCTCTGGATTGCTAAAGTTTTTAATCTGTGGCCATTTTATTTTTATAAGGTTATAGAGGTGGTGGAGTGACAGCGGAAACAGTCACAGACTTTATTTTCTTGGGCTCCAAAATCACTGCAGATGGTGACTGCAGCCATGAAATTAAAGGATGGTTGCTCCTTGGAAGAAAAGCTATGACAAACCTAGACAGCATATTAAAAAGCAGAGATATTACTTTGCTGACAAAGGTTCGTCTAGTCAAAGCTATGGTTTTTCCAGTAGTCATGTATGGATATGAGAGTTGGACTATACAGAAAGCTGAGTGCCTAAGAATTGATGCTTTTGAACTGTGGTGTTGGAGAAGACTCTTGGGAGTCCCTTGGACTGCAAGGAGATCAAACCAGTCAGTCCTAAAGGAAATCAGTCCTCTGGAAAGACTGATGCTGAAGCTGAAACTCCAGTACTTTGGCCACCTGATGTGGAGAACTGACTCATTGGAAAAGACCCTGATTTGGGGAAAGATTAAAGGCAGAAGGAGAAGGGGATGACAGAGGATGAGATGGTTGGATGGTATCACTGATTTGAAGGACATGAGTTTGAGCAAGCTCTGGGAGTTGGTGATGGACAGGGAAGCCTGGCATGCTGCAGTCCATGGGGTCACAAAGAGCTGGACACGACTGAGTGACTGAACTGAAGTGATAGAGGTAGTGATCTGCTCAGAAGAGGGGCTCTCCAGGGACATGGTGAAACACCTGAACAGCATTGAAGAACAGATTTTAGAGAATTTAGTATGGAGTCATGATTCTGCACTGTGGGAGGCTCTCCATGCTTCTGCAAAGTTCCTATCTGTGAAGAAGTTATATTCCCAAATAATTTTGAAACAGGAGGTAGGGACATCTTTCCCATGATGCCAGTGTCTCCTGGGTCAAAGAAATGGATGGCCTTGTCATCCAAGGGTCAAAGAAATTTGGACTGACAGTGGAAGTCTTCAAAAGGGTAGGGAGCTGTTGTCTCCAGTTTCTGTCCATGAATGCTATGGTTCTCCTACGGCTGGCAGTGCTGAGAGACTTTGTGGGGAAGACTCCCCTCAAAGGAAATGCATAAGAACAGGATCATAACAGAGGGAACAAAATAGAAATTTGTTCCTTCTTCAAGCATTACCGCTGAAAATATGTCAGTTTCACCCAGACAGAGTCTTCTGTTAATGGCCAGAGACATAGAATAGGGACAACAGGACATAAAATTACAGTCCCATTGCATACAATCCAGCAAATGATGCTGGATCAATCACACTTATATCAGTTTCCATGGATGGGTCAGTCCTTATGCCAAGGATTGCTCTGCTGTGTAAATTCAGTGCAGCACTTCTAAGAGTTTGAAAGATATCAACAACGTGATAAGGCAAGGTGAGCAGAGAACCAAGAAATGGGCGATAGGGACTTCCCTGGTGGTCAGCAGTTAAGATTCTGTGTCTCCAATGCAGGGGACACAGTTTCCATCCCTGGTTGGAAAACTAAGGTCTTACGTGCCTTGGCCAAAAAATATAGAAGAAGCAAGCAATAGCTATCGATGGTGTTGTAGAATCACCAACCATCAAGAAAATGATGATGTGTTACTTAAATAACTACAAGATGTTGTCAGTGAAAGAGCAGATCATTAGCCCCTCCCCATTTCTATGATAAAAGCACTTTCAGGATGTTTTGCAGAAAGTTGGGGCTCTGTTTTTCAAAACATTCAGCCCTTGTAAGTAGTAAATATCACTGAGTTACAAGAAAACTTGCATCAAGATTAAGCGGGATTTTTTTAAACATTTGTCCAAAATGTAGTTACAGATATATTTGCAGATTGCAAATAAATGTTTTCAGTACCTTCTAAACCTGCTAATAGTCATAGTTTTTCTTTTCTTTTTTTTTGGCCACACCATGTGGCTTGAAGGGATGGATCTTAGTTCCCTGATAAGGAGTCAAACTCTTGGCTCCTGCAGTGGAAGCAGGAAGTCTTAACTCCTGGACCACCAGAGAAGTCCCAAAATTTTTAACATATTTGTCCTTTGGGTTTTTCAGATGAAGTAAGGAGAAACTTCATCATTTTATAGCCCACTTTTTAAAATAATCAAATGTCTTCTCCTTCTAGGCTTCATACCATGAGGGTGAATAATCTATTTTTGGCAAGTATGCTTTGAGATGCTTATGTTCCCAGTTTAATGTTGGGCAGGAGTTGGGTCCCATAGCATCTAGGGCAGAGGAGATGCACCAGCCTGTCTTTGACCCAGCGTGGTAACTGTACATCCAGGTGCCAGGACCCTTCTGGGCTGTCCAGACCCTTCTCATGCCTTTCCTCTCCTTGAATGGAGGTAGATTTATACCTGAACCCCCTTACAACCCCCATGACTTACTTTCCAACCCTAAGCCCTCTTAGCCTGGTGTCACAACCTAGCAAGAGAGATACTTGCTCCTTTTTAAAATTACTATCATTTTGTTTGCTAAGCCATTAACTTAATTATATATGATTATATTATGTCATATAATTCTCAAAATAGGAAGCTGCTTCTTAAGCCAGTAGAGTAAAATACAGAAAAGAGTTGTTAGAAACTGAATTTCCTATTACTGAGATAACACCATGATAATAGGGGAAATGTTCTTTCTGAGGTCTTAATAGGATTGTTCATTCTCAATGTCCTAATTGATCCCCTAAGAATAGTTGAAACCTTTTCCAAAACCACAGTAATATCACTTCATACCTTTTAATTATACTATATGCATCAATGAAACATCTGCATATTACTCCCCTCTCTTTGTTCTCAGCTTCATTGCTACTTTGTAAGTTTCCCATTAGGGTTTTTATAAAGCAATTCTTTTATTTTCAAACTTTAAACTTTTATCTTGTATTAGGGTATAGCTGATTAATGGATTTCCCTGGCGGCTCAGACAGTAAAGAATCTGCCTGCAATGCAGGAGCCCCAGGTTCAATTCCTGGGTCAGGAAGATCCTGTGGAAAAGGGATGGCACCCCACTCCAGTATTCTTGCCTGGAGAATTTCATGGACAGAGGAGCCTGGTGGGCTACAGTCCATGGTGTTGCAGAGTCAGACACAACTGAGCAACTCACACACACACACACACACACACACACACACACACACACACACACAGCTGATTAACAATGTTGTGATAGTTTCAGGTGAACAGCAAGGAACTCAGCCATACATACACATGTATTCATTCTCCCCCAAACCCCCTCCCATCCAGACTGGCATATTACATTGAGTAGAGTTTCATGTCACATGTGTGTTCAATAGTCCTCGTTGGTTATGCATTTTGAACATAGCAGAGTATATGACCTTCCCAAACCCCCCTATTCCTTTTTTTTTTTTTTTTTTTTTTTTATTATTTATTTGGCTGCACTGGTTGCTATGTGAGGCTTTCTCCAGTTGCAGTGTGCTGCTTCTCATTGTGTTGGCTTCTCTTGTTGTGGAGCACAGGCTGTAGGTGTGGGGACTTCAGTAGTTGCGATTCCTGGGCTTTGGAGCACAGGCTCAACAGTTGTGGTACATGGGCTTAGCTGCCCTGCAGCAGTGTGCAATCTTCCTGGACGAGGGATTGAACCTGTGTCTCCTGAATTAGCAGGCAGATTCTTAACCACTGGACCACCAGGGAGGTCCCTCATTAGGGTGTGATCCCTGGGCCCCTTAAGGATGTTTTCCAGGGCTAGGGGTGCAGCTTTCCAAAGAATCAGTTGTTCAGTATTCACGTTTTCTAGTGTGTTTCCAGGATCTAGAATGACATGGATAAGCAGTTCTTAATTTTGACAAAATGTTATCAAATTTACCATCTGAGTCACCAGGGAAACCCTATGTATGTTTATTAAATTGCAAACCTTATTTTTTTAATGCAGAGTATTTAACTCTAACCCTGGCTAATTTGAATTAGTCTAAGATTTGGCTATGAACTAGTAATTACGACAGGAAATTTATTGTTAAATTTTAAGAAGAAAAGTGACATTTTACTTTTCTGGAAATTACATCCTTATTTTTTGTGTAGTATCTACCTGTTTTGTAAGCCAAATAACATTAAGTCACCTTGAATCCATATAAATATATATTATACTTTTATTATGTCAGTTCAGTTCAGTTGCTCAGTAGTGTCTGACTCTTTGGGACCCCATGGACAACATACACCAGGCTTCCCTGTCCATCACCAACTCCCAGAGCTTGCTCAAACTCATGTCCATCAAATTGGTGATGCCATCCAACCATCTCATCCTCTGTCATCCCCTTCTCCTCCTACCTTCAATCTTCCCCAGCTTCAGGGTCTTTCCTGAAGAATGACTCAGTTTTTCTCATCAGGTGACCAAAGTATTTGAGTTTCAGCATCAGTCCTTCCAATGAATATTCAGGGTTGATTTCCTTTAGGACTGACTGGCTTGATCTCCTTGCTGTCCAAGGGACTCTCAAGAATCTTCTCCAGCACCACAGTTCAAAAGCATCAAACCTTCAGCACTCAGCTTTCTTCATGGCCCAACTCTCACATCCATACATGACTACTGGAAAAACCATAGCTTTGACTAGACAGAACTTTGTCAGTAAAGTTACTGTATATATATATATATCAGTTCAGTTCAGTCGCTCAGTCGTGTCCGACTCTTTGCGACCCCATGAACCACAGCACGCCAGGCCTCCCTGTCCATCACCAACTCCCGGAGTTCACTCAGACTCATGTCCATCGAGTCAGTGATGCCATCCAGCCATCTCATCCTCTGTCATCCCCTTCTCCTTTTGCCCCCAATCCCTCCCAATGAGGGATTCCAATGAGTCAACTCCTCGCATGAGGTGGCCAAAGTACTGGAGTTTCAGCTTTAGCATCATTCCTTCCAAAGAAATCCCAGGGCTGATCTCCTTCAGAATGGACCGGTTGGATCTCCTTGCAGTCCAAGGGACTCTCAAGAGTCTTCTCCAACACCACAGTTCAAAAGCATCAATTCTTCGGTGCTCAGCCTTCTTCACAGTCCAGCTCTCACGTCCATACATGACCACAGGAAAGACCATAGCCTTGCCTAGGCGAACCTTTGTTGGCAAAGTGATGTCTCTGCTTTTGAATATGCTATCTAGGTTGGTCATAACCTTCCTTCCAAGGAGTAAGCGTCTTTTAATTTCATGGCTGCAGTCACCATCTGCAGTGATTTTGGAGCCCAAAAAATAAAGTCTGACACTGTTTCCACTGTTTCCCCATCTATTTCCCATGAAGTGATGAGACTGGATGCCATGATCTTCGTTTTCTGAATGTTGAGCTTTAAGCCAACTTTTCACTCTCCACTTTCACTTTCATCAAGAGGCTTTTTAGTTCCTCTTCACTTTCTGCCATAAAGGTGATGTCATCTGCATATCTGAGGTTATTGATATTTCTCCTGACAGTCTTGATTCCAGCTTGTGCTTCCTACAGCCCAGTATTTCTCATGATGTACTCTGCATATAAGTTAAATAAGCAGGGTGACAATATACAGCCTTGACGTACTCCTTTTCCTATTTGGAACCAGTCTGTTGTTCCATGCATGGCACACCGAATGACTTGTGGGATCTTAATTCCCGGACCAAGGATCAAACCCAGGTCCACAGCAGTGAAATTGCTGAGTCCTAACTGCTGGCCCACCACAGAATTTCCAAATCTTTGTGTATATTTTCATGTAGCTACAACTGTTGTGTCATTTTCATTGTCGTTACTAATATGCAAAATGTAAATGAGCATTTGCACTTGTCTTTATAAGAAACTCTGGACATATTTTATCAGATTTCAAGACTGGATAGCATTGCATATAAAATAGTTAATAAAACATTGGAGTGTTGAGATTATTGAAAAAGAAGATGATGCTATAAGCAAAGTAAAACTGTGACAATCTCAGAGAAAATATTTACAACTTTTGTCACACAAAATGTTTACCTCTTTATAAGGAAAAGACTAAAACTCAATGTTTTAAAATGTGCAGAAGAAATAGATCACAGAGAAACAAATATGAGCCATCATTAACTATATGAAAAGATATTTAACTTCACTCATAAGAGCAACTCCAATGAAAAGTACCCTGAAGTGGCAGTCTTCACCTATAAAATTGGCAAAAATTTGCTGGTGGCCATGCAAAATGATACAAACTTCATGGGGATAAATCTGGTGATAGCTAACTAGCTGAACAACATATGTCTTTACTCTCAGACTTAGCAATGCCACTCCCAGGAATGTATCTTGCAGACCCATCTCCACAGAAAGAGCAAGCTGTCACCTTGGGGTCAAGCTTGAAAACCTTCAAAGAACAGAAACAGGTATCACACGCTGGGCCATTCTTAATTTTCTATTTTGAAAATTTTTAAGCCTATTTAAATGACAAGACTAGTATCTTTGTTCACTGCTTCATCTAGATTCACTGCTCATTAATGTTTGTTTAACTTGCTTTTATTTCTCTCCGTGTATATGTGATGATGATGCTCGTGGTGGTGTTGTTAATGAATGGGCCATTTGAAAGTAATTTGAGACCTTATGATTCTTTACCCCTAAATGCTCTAGCAGGTAACTCCCAAGAACAAAGACATTGTTCTAATAACAACAATTCAGTGATTGAATTCAGGAAGCTTATAATTGACATACACTATTTTTTAAACAATAATTTTATTTATTTTTGGCTGTGCTGGGTCTTTGTTGCTTGTTGGGCTTTTCTCTACTTGCAGAGAGCGGGGGCTACTCTCTAGTTGAGGTGGCTTCTCCTGTGGCGGAGCGTGGTCTCTAGGACTTTAGTAGTTGCCACTCCCAGGCTTAGTTGCCTCGAGGAATGTGGGAACTTCCTGGACCAGGGATGTGACCCGTGTCCCTGGATTGGCAGGAGATTCTTAACCACTGGACCACCAGGGAAGCCATATATATATATATATATATATATATATTTTGAATAAATACCCAAGAGGATTCTAAATCACAGGGTAAATGTATATTCAACTTGACAAGAAAGTGCCGATCTGTTTTTCAAACTGGAGGTATTATTGGGTTAGGCAAAAAATTCATTTGGGTTTTTCTGTTACATCTTAAGGAAAAATCCAAACGAATTTATTGGCCAACCCAATATTTTGGACTCCCTTCAACACTATGTGAGAGTTCTAGCTGCTGCGTATTTTTCTAGCGTTTTGTATTATCAGTCTTTTAAAATTTTAGCCTTTCTAAATGTATAGTCATATCTCTTTGTGGCATTAATTTGAAAATCCCTGGTGATTGTAGATGCTGACTGTCTTAATATGTTTGTTGGCCTTTAATATATATTCTTTTGGGAAGTGTTCATGTCTTTTGCCCATTTTAAAGTTGGAAATTAAAATTTTTTCATCATTAAGTTGTAAAGATACTTTATATATTCTGATTTCAACTAACTTGGTAGAAAACATATTACACATATTTTCTCCCAGGTTATGGCTTACAGTTTGATTTTCTTAATTTTGTCTTTTAAGGAAGAAGTTTTAAGTCTTGTTAAGTCCCACTGATCTTTTTTTTTTTTTTTTTTTTATGGTTAGTGCTTTTAGTGTCTTGTCTAAAAAACCTTGCCTACCCCAAGTTTATGAAAAATTTCTCCAATTCTTTTTTAGAAATTTTATAGTTTTAGAGTTTATATGCTAGGTTTATGATTATATGTTAGGTCTATGATTCTTTTGAGGCAATTTTTGTGTGCACTGTGAACTGGGTTCAGTTTTATTCATGCAAATATCCAGTTGTTTCAGGATCATTTATGGAAAAGAGTTTCCTCCCCTTGAATTATACTCCATGTTTATAGAAAATCAACTTTGGGTCTATTTTGGCACTATTGTGTTTGTGTGATAGGTATCCTTATTCCAATACCACACTGCCTTTTTTAAAGATTTATTTACTTGTTTATATGTGGCTGCACTGGGCCTTTATTGCTGTGCACAAGCCTTCTTCAGTTGCAACCAGCAGGTCCTACTCTCTAGTTGCAGTGTAAGGGCTCCACACTGCCGTCGTTTCTCTTGTTGCAGAGCACAGGCTTCCTTAGTTTCGGCACGTGCATGGGCTGCATAGTTGTGGCGCAGGGATTAGCTGTCCCTCGGCATGGGGGCTCTTCCCGGACCAGGGGTCAAAACCGTGTCCCCTGTATTGGCAGACAGATTCTTTAACACTGAGCCACCAGAGAAGCTCCAGTACCACACTGTCTTGATTACTGTAGCTTTAAAACAATTACTGAAGTATAGGTGATATCAGATCAGATCAGATCAGTCGCTCAGTCGTGTCCGACTCTTCGCGACCCCATGAACCGCAGCACGCCAGGCCTCCCTATCCATCACCAGCTCTCGGAGGTCACCCAGACCCACATTCATCGAGTCAGTGATGCCATCCAGCCATCTCATCCTCTGTCGTCCCCTTCTCCTCCTGCCCTCAATCCCTCCCAGCATCAGAGTCTTCTCCAATGAGTCAACTCTTCGCATGAGGTGGCCAAAATACTGGAGTTTCAGCTTGAGCATCATTCCTTCCAAAGAAATCCCAGGGCTGATCTCCTTCAGAATGGACTGGTTGGATCTCCTTGCAGTCCAAGGGACTCTCAAGAGTCTTCTCCAACACCACAGTTCAAAAGCATCAATTCTTCGGCGCTCAGCCTTCTTCACAGTCCAGCTCTCACATCCATACATGACCACAGGAAAGACCATAGCCTTGACTAGGCGAACCTTTGTTGGCAAAGTGATGTCTCTGCTTTTGAATATGCTATCTAGGTTGGCCATAACCTTCCTTCCAAGGAGTAAGCGTCTTTTAATTTCATGGCTGCAGTCACCATCTGCAGTGATTTTGGAGCCCAGAAAAATAAAGTCTGACACTGTTTCCACTGTTTCTCCATCTATTTCCCATGTAGTGATGGGACCAGATGCCATGATCTTCGTTTTCTGAATGTTGAGCTTTAAGCCAACTTTTCACTCTCCACTTTCACTTTCATCAAGAGGCTTTTAGTTCCTCTTCACTTTCTGCCATAAGGGTGGTGTCATCTGCATATCTGAGGTTATTGATATTTCTCCTGACAGTCTTGACTCCAGCTTGTGTTTCCTCCAGTCCAGCATTTCTCATGATGTACTCTGCATATAAGTTAAATAAACATGGTGACAATATACAGCCTTGACGTACTCCTTTTCCTATTTGGAACCAGTCTGTTGTTCCATGACCAGTTCTAACTGTTGCTTCCTGACCTGCATACAGATTTCTCAAGAGGCAGATCAGGTGGTCTGGTATTCCCATCTCTCTCAGAATTTTCCACAGTTTATTGTGATCTACACAGTCAAAGGCTTTGGCATAGTCAATAAAGCAGAAATAGATGTTTTTCTGGAACTCTCTTGCTTTTTCCATGATCCAGCGGATGTTGGCAATTTGATCTCTGGTTCCTCTGCCTTTTCTAAATCCAGCTTGAACATCAGGAAGTTCACGGTTCACATATTGCTGAAGCCTGGCTTGGAGAATTTTGAGCATTACTTTACTAGCGTGTGAGATGAGTGCAATTGTGCGGTAGTTTGAGCACTCTTTGGCATTTCCTTTCTTTGGGATTGGGATGAAAACTGACCTTTTCCAGTCCTGTGGCCACTGCTGAGTTTTCCAAATTTGCTGGCATATTGAGTGCAGCACTTTCACAGCATCATCTTTCAGGATTTGGAACAGCTCCACTGGAATTCCGTCACCTCCACTAGCTTTGTTCCTAGTGATGCTTTCTAAGGCCCACTTGACTTCACATTCCAGGATGTCTGGCTCTAGGTCAGTGATCACACCATCATGATTATCTGGGTCGTGAAGCTCTTTTTTGTACAGTTCTTCTGTGTATTCTTGCCACCTCTTCTTAATATCTTCTGCTTCCGTTAGGTCCACACCATTTCTGTCCTTTATCGAGCCCATCTTTGCATGAAATCTTCCTTTGGTATCTCTGATTTTCTTGAATAGATCCTTAGTCTTTCCCATTCTGCTGTTTTCCTCTATTTCTTTGCATTGATCGCTGAAGAAGGCTTTCTTATCTCTTCTTGCTATTCTTTGGAACTCTGCATTCAGATGTTTATATCTTTCCTTTTCTCCTTAGGTGATATACAGTGTTATAAATACGTATTCTTCTTCATATTCTTTTCCGTTATGGTTTATCACAGGGTATTGAAAGTAGTTCTCTCTGTCACACGTTTTTGTTTAACCATCCTACATGTATACTAGCTTGTATCTGCTAATCCCAAACTCCCAATCCTTCCCTCCCACACCCTCCTCCCCTTCGGCAACTATGTGTCTGTTCTCTATGTCTGTGAGCCTGTTTCTGTTTCACAGGTATCTTCATTTGTGTCATATTTTAGATTCCACATTCTGACTTACTTTGCTTAGTATGATAATCTCTAGGGCCATCCATGTTGCTGCAGATGGCATTAGTTCATTCTTTTTTGTGGCTGAGTAAAATTCCATTGTGTATATATACTGCATCTTCTTCATCCATTCATCTGTTGATGGGTATTTAGCTTGTTTCCATGTTTTGACTATTGTAAATAGTGCTGCTGTAAACATAGGAGTACCTGTATCTTTTCAAATTATAATTTCTTAAAGTAGTGTTTTGTTTTGTTTTTTATATGCCACCTCTGGATCCCTGATGCGAGCCCTGCCTGAGAAATTGGGCCAGCTGTGTTGCAGCAGCAATCTGTTGTGCCCTGGGGTGCCCTGGTGGGGCATGGTGGTGGTGGTTTGGTTGCTGAGTTGTGTCCGACTCTTGCGAGTTCATGGGCTGTAGCCTGCTGGGCTCCTCTGACCATGGAGTTCTCCAGGGAAGAATACTGGAGTGGATTGCCATTTCCTTCTCCATTACAGCAGTGCTTTTTTAGTTTTCAGTGAAAATTTACTCCTAATTTCACTCCCAGGCAAAATTTACTCCTAATTATTATTTTGTGTGCTTTTGTAAATGGAATGACTTCTTAATTTCTCTTTTAGACTGTTTATTGCTAGTGTATAGAAATACAACTAGTTTGTGTGTGATTTTATATCCTACGCCCTGCTGAATTCATTTTTAGTTCTAATTTTTTTTTATTCTTTAGGAGTTTCTACTTACAAGATCACGCTATTGCAAACAGATTTTATTTCTTCTTTTCCAGTTATTTTTCTCGCCTTTTTCTAGAAGCTGGGACTCTAATACTATGTTGAATAGAAATGGTGAAAGCAAATATTCTCATTTTGATTCTGATCTTAGGGAGTTTCAAAAAGATTCAACGTTTTCAGTCTTTCCGCATTGCATGTAATATTACTTATTTTTTAATATATTGCCTTTATCATGTTGAAGATTTCCTCGTATTCCTAGTTTATTTACTGCTTTTTGTCATAAAAGGTGTCAGTTCATGTCTAATTCTTTTTCATATCCCCATGAACATGAATGCAAAAATAATAAAATATTAAGAAAGCAAAGCAAGCAATACATAATAATCATATATCATGATCGAGTGGGTTTAACCCTAAAAGTTCAAGATTGAACAATCAACCACCGATCTAAGTAATCCATCTTCCGTTAATAGAATAAAGAAGAAAATAGTTTAATTACCCTAAAAGATACAGGAAGAGCATCAAGAAAACTTTATTTTCCATACAAAAGCTCTCATTATGCTGGGAATAGAAGGGATCTTCTTCTTTCTAATATGGAGCATCTATGAAAAGCCTACAGTTAACATGATATTTGGGCTTCCCTGATTACTCAGCAATAAAGAATCCACCTGCCAATGCAGGAGAATCGGGTCCCATCCCTGGGTTGGGAGGGTCTCCTGGAGAAGGAAATGGCAGCCCACTCCAGTATTCTTGCCTGGGAAATGCCACGGACAAAGGAGCCTGGCGGGCTACAGTCCACGGGGTCGCAAAGAGTCAGACATGACTTATGGACTAAACAACAACAACAATATGATACTTAATAATGAAAGACTAAACGCTTCCCTTCTGAGCTTGGGAATAAGATGAGAGTGTCAACCTCCAGTCTTTTATTCGTTATGTTGCACTCCACTGGGGACTGTACCTACTAGACCCAATGTAACCAGTCACCTATTGACTGTTTTCCATCGTCGCCACTTTGAACAGCATAGCAGTGTCTGTCTTGCACCCATGAGAGTACTGCAAAGGGACACATTCCTAGAAGTGGGGTTTCTGCCTTCAATTTTACATTTCCCTTTGATAATCGTTCCATGTATTGCAAAGTTCTTTAGGCAAGACTATAAGAAAATTTGGGAGAATCTATTGATTCCATTTTCTTCCTCGGGCCCTCTGGGGTATTATGAAGTGCCAGATGATATCTGTGGTCCAGTGGAGGGTTGGATCTCAGAGCAGGTACCTCTTCCTCCAGGAAGCCTTCCTGATTCCCAGACAAAGTCAGGGAAACTTGGAACTTCCCCTAGAGAGCTCCGCAACTCTAGCCTTGACCACTGTGGATGGCAGACATGTCTCCCCCCTGGGCTGTCAGTTCCGTCAGGGCAGGGCCAAGTCTGTTGAGGTCACTATAGTGTCCCCAGCGTCACCCTGTGCAAGGTTGGGTGTACAAGATGAATTCAGTGGATGAATGGATAGAATGAGTGATTTTATAGCAGCAAAAAGAGAGGGGACCCAAGATGGGGACAGGACTCAGCTTCCAGGGGCTCAGAGAGGTGGTAGGGAGGCTCAGAGTGAGAGATGGAGACTTGAGGATTGGAAGGGGGCTTCCAGAAGGAAATAAGGTCTCGAAGAGAGAGATAGCCAGAGAGGGGTGGCATCTCAGGAAGAGGCATGGGGACTCAGTGGTGACTGGGGATTAGAGAGAGCAGTCAAGTCTGGCAAGGATGACGGCTGCTCCAACGGGGGTGGAGGTTACAGGAGACCTGGGAACTGAGGCCCCTAGGCAGGGTGGGAGTTCGGTAGGTTCCCACCTTCATCCTCCTCTTCTTGCAGACAGCGACAACCAGGCTTGCCTCCTCCAGCTTGACCACCTGCTCGGTTATGGAGGGCTTGGGAGGGGCTCAAGGGCTTTGCTAGGTCAGCACTGGACACCATTGGTCTCTCCCCCAGACCTCAGGGGCCTCTTTCACACTGTCTGGGCGCTTTGATGGGGCTGCCTTAGACACAGGGCTCAGTGGAAAATGACCAGGCCTGGGCGGGCAGCTCATCAGAAAGGCATTGGGCAGAAAAGGAGGGTCCCCACCCACTCTGGGTGGGGCTGGAGGTGCGGGTGCGGGAAGCCCCAGGGTGGGGGTGGCTACTGACCCCGGGCCCTCTCCTTTCCCAGATTTCCTGCCCTGGTGCCTTTATGGTCCTGGCTGCAATTTCACATTTTGATGAAGCTGAATGATCCTGGTCCCAACTGAACCAAGCCCAGTCCGAAGGGAGGGCATGGCCCCCTGGAGGCTGCCTGCCTCCCTTTCTCTCATCTGGACCATGGCCGTGGCCCATATGGACAGTCCCCACCCCAGCCGGCATCATCTCCTTTCTCCCCTTCCCAGGAAGGCGCTGCTCAGCCACTTCCTGACTGTGTGACCAGAGTGTCCATCAGAGCCTTGGAGACCTCATCAGTGCACCAGGAACAATAACACCATCCATCTCCCAGGGGTTGACAGGGAAGCTGGCCCGTGACCAGGCAGCGAGGCACGGGTACAGTGAGTTAGGCACGTGCTTGGCCTGGTGCACAGCAGGACCGGCAGACAGTGACCGAGAGCTCTCAGAATCTATCTGATTGGGGTTTAAATCCCAGCCACCGCCTCTAACTGTCTTAACCTCTGAGACTGCTTCCTGCTTGAGAGGACCAGTCCCTTCTCCCAGGGCCAGAGGGATGGTGCCATGAGACACTGCATTTTTAAAATATTTTTTAAATTTCTGTCTTTGTTTGTTTAGGCTGCACTGGGTCTTAGTTATGGGATCTAGTTCCCTGAACAGGGACTGAACCTAGGCCCCCTGTACTGGGAGCAGGGAGTCTTACCCACTGGACCACCAGGGAAGTCCCAAGATGCACTGCATGTAAGATACATTCAGGGAGCCCCTGACACAGAATAGGTACGTACCCAATAAACAGTTACCACCCCGCCCCAGTCCCACAGTCCAGAAATCAGCTCTGTGTGAATCCAATCAGTTAAGGGTTTTCCAAGCACTCATGCCACCTGTGTTGGAAGCGCAGAGTCTTCACCACTGGAGCACCAGGGAAGCCCCTGGATGGTGACTTTAGTGACACTCCTGTCTTCATCTGGGCCTCTGTTTCCAAATCTGCAAGTTTGTTGAGTGAATCCTCAGGAGCATGTCACTTGGCACGCTGTAGGTGCCACATTGACACTGCTGTTAGGACTCTTCTCCTGTTTTACAAAAGTGGAAACTGAGGGCATTCCCTGGTGGCCTAAAGGTTAGGGCTCCTGGGCTTTCACTGCTGTGACCTGCGTTCAGTCCCTGGTCAGGGAACTAAGATCCTGCAAGCATGCAAGAAGGTCAAAAAAAAAAAAACAAGGTGGAATGAAGCTCAGGGTAAGGTCAGAACTTCTCAGGGAATCAAGAAAATGTCTGTAATCTAGAAAAAAAAAAAAGTGGAGCACAATACTCATAACTAAAAAGTAGAAACAGCCTACATGTCCATCAGCACCATGCATGTGTGCTAAGTTGCTTCAGCTGTCTGATGTCTTGCAACCCCATGGACTGTAGCCCACCAGGCTCCTCTGTCGAGGGGATTCTCCAGGCAAGAATATTGGAGTGGGTTGCCATGCCCTCCTCCAGGGGATCTTCCTGACCCAGGGATTGAACCCGCATCTCTTGTATCTTCTACATTGGCAGGAGAGTTCTTTACCACTAGCGCCACCTGAGAAGTCTGTCCATCAGCTGATACGTGGATAAATACAATGTGGTATAGCCATACAGTGAAACGTTATCTGACAATGAAAAGAAGTGATGTACTGACACCTGACACGTGCTACAACATGACGGATCCTGAAAATACTTTGCGAAGTGAAAGAAGACAGGCCCCCAAAAAATCACTTCTTTATTCACAGTAGCCAAGATATGGAAACAACTCCAATGTCCAGCAGCAGATGAGTGGATAAAGAAAATGCTGCAAAGCCATACAGTAGAATATTATTCAGCCTTAACAAAGAAATCCTTCCATTTGTGACAGTCATGATGTGAAGTGAAATAAGCCAGTCAAAAAAGGACAAATTCTGCATGATTCCACTTACATGAGGTATCCAGAATACTCAAACTCAGGGGATGGAGGAGGGACAGACTGGGAGTTTGAGGTTAGCAGATACAAATGACTACATAATAAAACACGGAAGCAACAAGGTCCTACCGTATAGCATAGGGAACTATATTTAACATCCTATAACAAACCATAATGGAAAATATGAAAAGACTATGTATATAGATACATGTAACTGAATCGCTTTGCTGTGCAGCAGAAACTAACACAACACTGTAAGTCAACTATACTCTTCAATAGAAAATAATAAAAATTAAAATAACTCAGAGTCATCGAAGTAGAGAACAGATGGGATGGGGGAGGGGAGGGAGAGTTGTTTAAGGAGCACAGAGTTCAAAGATCTGCTGTACAGCGTGTGACAATCGTTGACAGCACTGTACTGTGCACTGAGAAAAGTGTTCAGTGGGTAGCTCTCACGTTGTGTTCTTAACACCCATACACACATATACACACACACAAAGACCCCATGTTCTGTGATCCCATTTACACAGAAACGTTCCAGAACAGGCAGATCTTCAGAGAGAAAAAGGAGCCCAGTGGTGACCAGGGCCTGAGAGGGATAGAAGGGTTGGGTTGACGGTTAAAGGGGTGCAGGGTTTCTTTAGGGGGGTGAAGTGTTCCCAAGATTGACTGCAGAGGTGACTGCCCTGAACTGTGCACTTTAAATGAATTCTCTGCTGTGTAAATTCTATTTCAATACAGCCATGTTAAAGTGGGGCACCAAAATCTTGAAAAAGAATCTTGCCAAAGTGAGATGAATACATCTTTCATTAAATGCCCACAAACTGCAGCCGGTTCGTTCCTCAACTCCCCACTTGTATATCTGTGACATTGAAAGTATCACTTGAGGATGTGAAGTGAGGGGCATGTATCCTCTGGACATCTCACCTTGTCCTGGGCAAAGAGAGGTTAAGCAGTTCCTCAGAGAGGGACAGGAACTGCAGCCCAGAGAGGGTCAGCTTCCTGCCTGGCATCACACAGCCCTGGGGCTCCAAGAGACCGTCAGACGTCAAACGTGAGTTCAAATGTGAGTTCAAATGTGCATGAGGTTCCAACCCCAGCCTCCACTCTGACCCCTGGCTGCCTCCTCCTTCCGACTTTGCAGAAAGAAAAAATAAAAAAGCCATGCCAGGAAGCATCCATCACAGCCTGTCCAACTGGGCCGGAGGGGCAGGGGTCAGCAAGGAGGTGACCTCAAGGTCTCCGTGGGGACTAGGATCCGGCGGCAGGGCTGGGGGTGAGAGGCTGGAATTTTTCCCACCCTGCGATTTTCCTGCGTCAACCCAGGAGGGCGCCCTGGATGCCGCCAGCCCTGCCCCCAACCTCCTTCCTCTCTTGATACTGCTTCCCGCCTGAGGATGGGGGAGGGGGTGTGCCAAGGTGGAACCACTGGGCCCAGGAGAGAAGGCACTTGGGGATGGACAAAATGAGGGTCGCTGGCCCAGAGAGGCCGAGGGCCTGCCATAGAGTCACGCAGCCTTGGGGACCTGGTGTAAATGGGGTGGCAGGGCTGCTCCCATCCTGCAGGGCCTCCCCGCGGCCTCCACTGCTCTGCCCAGGAGTTGGACCCTAGCCCGGCCTTGGGTGTGTGAGAAGCCCTTGGCCCTGGGCCCTGCCCCGGTCCTTCCTCCCCCCACACACTGGGGACTCAGCCCTTCCTTGTGTTAAATAGAAACCTCTTTATTCTAAGTATCGTACGTTCCTTAATACATTGGATTGAGGCCAGACCTTGAGGTGAGGGGAAAGGGGGGCCTGGGATATTTGTGTACAGCCTTCCAAAACGCCACCCACCCCACGCTGGGCTGGGGAGCTGGTGCTGGGAACGGGCTTCATGGCCTTGGGAAAGTCCTTGCTCCTTCTAGCCAGTTTCTCCTGGGAACAGGGAGTTTGGGGGTAGGGGGAGAAGACCGCTAAGGATCTTGCCAGCCCAAGGGTCTGTGGTGCCAGGCTGGGAGTCGAGTTGGGTGAGGGGGGATGGTCTGTCAGCAGCAAAGATGGGGGGCACCGAGGTGGGGTTGGGAGAGTCTCAGCGTCGGGCCTGGGGCTGCCGTAATGGAGATGGAGCCGGAGGCCGAGGCCAGGGCAGGCAGGCCAGCCGGGAGAGGGTGAGGCGGCCCAGGAAGAGAGGGAGGCTGAGGCAGATAGGCGGCCGGGGCACGGGGATGTCTGCGAAGAAGGCACGGTCCCGAGGCGGGGACAGGGCTGCCACCTCGCAGAGTTCCAGGTCCCGGGTCACCGCCAGTATCTCCTGGCGGGCGGCCGTGTGGCGCAGACCACGGATGTCAAGGAGCGTTGCCACGTGCTTCTGCCTGGGGGCGGAGGAGGGGACAGGTGCATTGGGGCCTCCAGATACACTCCCAGCCCACCTGGGACACCCACGCCCCCAAGCTGTCCCTTCCAGAACTTGTCTCAGCTCTGGAGCCCCTTTGCTCTCTCTCCTCCATATCAGATCCCCCCAGATCCTCCCTTCCCACCAGCCCCCCTCCAGAACTTCCCTCCCAACCAGTTCCAAATCCTCCTACTCACAGTGGATTCCAGAACCCTCACCTCCAAAACCAGCACAAGAATCTTCCTCTTCATCCCATCTCAGCTCTTGATTAAAATAACCTTCCATCTTCACCCCTTCAGGAGCTCAGCCCACTCCTGAATGACCATTCTGCTACTCTCACGCCTTTTCAGCTCTGGACTCTGTAGCAACCCTTAACTTCATCTTCACTTTCTTCTCACAGGGCTCCACATCATCACTCAGATCTAGCCTGGAAGTGCTCACCCTCATCCCTATCCTAACCCTCACCTCAACCCAACACCTGGTCTAGAATATTCTCCACCACTGCTGTTTGGACTGTCGTCCAAATTCAACCTCAACACTCACTTCACCACTAGCCCATTCCTGGCATTGTTATCAGGCAAAATTCTCCCCCAGAACCCCAAATTCACCTTGGGGACCCTCACTCCCACCATAAACTCTGTGCTCAAAACTAACTTTATTCCACAACCCTCGCCCCTAAATGCAACACATCGGAACCTTCCCTTCACCCGATCTCAGCTCCAGATCCTGGATCCAAAGCTCAATTCCAGAACCACCATATTTCAATTCAATATCCTGCACCCAACATTCATTTCCAGAACTTTCATTTCAAACAAGGTTCTGGGATCTTTACCACCCACTTCAGTCCAGCTCAGCATCTTCACCTGTCCACATTCCAAATTCGAAATCCCCATAGTTCCCAAACACTAGTCTAAAATGGGATTCAAGAACCTTCCAGCTCAAGTGAGCTGCAAAACATGCCCCCCCCCCAACAAAGCTCTGGAACCCCTCCTCCCAGGCCAGCTGGAGACCTTTCAAACTTGGATAAGCAGTTGGTGGGCTGTATATCCAAGTTCAGATTCAAGTTCAGAAACCCCAGCCCAGCAGGAATGCTGGGACCCCTACTGCCATGCAACTCTGGGATGTTGTGCATTCCCACACCTCACAACCAGAACTATCCATCCTGAATCAGTTCCAGAGTCCTTACCTTCAGCCCCAAGTCCTGACCCTAAACCCAGCTGATGCGGCACTCCGGAGTCCTGTGGGGTGTGTCTCTCTGAATACAGAATGTCTGTCTGCCCAACCAACGCTGTAGGACTGCTCTCACCACCACCTTATGCAAGTGGCCGTGTTGTGTGGTGATCAGGAGTACCAGCTTTAGAGCTTACCACCTGGGTTCAAGTCCAGACTTTGCTACTGGCTAGCTGTGACATTTGGGGTCAGCAAGTTAATCTCTGCCTGCCTCTGATGATGCTAAGCTCTCAGAACAGTACTTGCCTTTTACCTGCAAAGAATTTCTAAAATAGTTTCCATTCTAAAATAACTCTTACTTATAGAGTGGGTGTGTGTGACGCTTTTAGGTCTGACCTAAGGACTCAATAAGCAAGAACTGGTGGTGTTACTGCTGTTACCACGGATGATTGTAAATCATCCCCCGCTAAACATGAAAAGAGAACTATTGTCCCCATGGATCAGAGGAGGAGACTGAGGCTCAGAGAGGATCACAAAGGACAGAGTCCATCGGGACCTGAACGGCCCCTGCCGCTATCCCAGTGCGTGTGCGCCCGTGCGCCCCTGCGTGTCCCCGAGTCCCCCCGCGGCTCCCCTGATGGGCCGGCCCTTCCTGCCGGCCGGGCGGCCCCGCGCCCCCCTGCCCCGGGCTTCCTGTGACTGCTTGTTTGTTTGTGAGCCCTGGTGGCGGCGGCGGCAGCGACGGCGGCGGCATAAGGAGGGAAATCATATTAATAATGCCCTGGTTTCCAGCAGGAAACGGCCGTCAGACACGCTCGCCGCCTCCCTCCCTCGCCCAAGAGGCAGGAAACGCACGGACGGATATGCCAGGGCTCGCGGGAGACCTCGGCCCTGCCGGCGGCAGAAAGGGACGGGGCGGCCGTGGGGGGTGGGGATCTCACCTTATGTCCGGGTAGTCCCGCACCAGCACCCCCACCTCCATCTGGATGCTCGGCGTGTCTTCCAGGCGGAGAACTTCGGCCAAACGGGGCACCACGGCGTCCAGCCACGAGGCCTGGGACTCCTGCAGTTAAGAGAGGACCCCGAGCTCACACCCTCACCCCCAGTCAACGCTTAGCCCCTTGAAACCACCCTCTCCCAAGGCCCCGCCGTTTTCTCGTAGGTAAAACCAGGCAGAGGGCGGGCTGTAGTCAGAGATTATCTGGAACCTTTGGAAATTTGAAGGAAAATCCATAATATAATCTACTATTCGTAGATAATTTGGGGCTCAGGGACAAAATGTTACCACTGGGGGAAACTGGACAAAGCATGCCAGAGATCTCTCTCTGCTCTCTTTCTTATAACCACATGTGAATCTACAGTTATCTCCCCACAAATTAACAAGAAAATTCCAAGGACTTTAGGTTAGAAACTCCCGGGATAGCCTGAGTGAGACTCTTTCGGTCTTGATGATTATAACTGGGTACAAATAAGATTTGCTGATTTTAAATGCTTGGATTTGGGAGCGCTCAAGTTCTGAGTTTCTGTTGCATTTAGCGACTCTCTGTGCTCGTAATAATGGCTAGTGTTCAGGATTCCAGGTCCTAAGCCCCTTTGACTGATCTAAGCGCCACAACAACGCATACGGACCATTTTTTCTCATTTGAGCCCAGACTGAGCTCTCGCCGCCGGGAGAAAGCCCAACTTTTTACCCGCAGAGAGCAGAAATCAGAGCGTTACAGTTGGGTACAAGTTGGGTGAGGGTCTCATTCTAAGCCCCCGCCGCTGGCTATCGAGTCCCCAGATTCCCGGTTTTCCTGGTTTCGGAGTCCCCCGCCCTCTGACCGCACTGACCAGCCGTCGAAACAGCCTCTCCAGCTGCGCGGCGTCCTCCCGGAGCCTTCCGGCCACGCGGCTGCGGGTCCGCGCGGAGCCACAGCGCAGGCGCCCGCGGAACAGAGGCCGCACGTACTCGACCAGCGCCCGTCGGTGCAGCTCGGCCACCAGCGCCTGGGGACCGGGGAAGCCGCGAGGGGGTGTGAGCCGCCGATGACCCTCGCTCCCAGCTTCCCACCCGCCCGCGCACACTCGGGGTACCCAACAGGAACCCCTCCCCGCCCCCAGTCCCCAGGCAGTCCTCCTGACTCCTTATGGGGAACCCCTGACCTGCTCCCTAATCAGCCCGCGAGCCCACCGACCCCCAAAGGATGTCCCATCCCAGCCCTCTCCGGCTTTCTCCGGAGCTCCACCTCCCAGAGGCCCCAACCCTGCTGGCAACCCCCTCCCCCGCTACACCCCGATACCCGTGGGCATCCTCCGCGCAGACCCCAGATTGAGCGCCACCTATCTCTCCCTGATAGAGTTGCTCCCCACCTAGAGGAGGTCTCTCCCAGCCGAGCACTCTGGCTCCCCTCCGCCCTCGCCCCACGGCCGCCCGGGTTCCATCCCGCACCCCTCCGCCGCCCAAGCAGACGCACCTGGTAAGGCTCATCCTGCATTCTGCGCAGCGCCAGGGCCTTAGCGCCCAGCGTGCCCACGATGCCATCCAGGGCCTCCGAGCTGCTCAGCCACTTCCTGCGCATCAGCTTGCTAAAGTGCGGCTGGGTGGGACAGAGTGGGCAGAGGTTCGAGGCTCGCCTGCTTTCCACCCTCTTTCTTCACTTAGCAATTCAATATTTGTTCCCCAAACTCTACTCCAGCACAGTGCTGGGGACACAGCAGTGCCAGAGACAGTCCAGCCCTGCCTCCCTGGGGGCTCACAGTCCAGAAGGGGAGACGGACCCATTCCCAGGGGGTTAGGAAATCCAGAGGGGAATGCCTGAGTCAGCATAGAGAGTCAAGGAGGGCTTCCTGGAGGAGGGGTCCCCAGAGCTGAGGCCCAGAAGATGGTCACTGTTAGCCAAGTGAGGAGTAGGAGAGGCAGTGGCTGAGTCCAGGGGAAAGCCAGTGTGAAGAAGATTCAGATTTCAGATGGGCCTGCAGGTCAGAGGGCCAGAAAGGTCAGTGTGGCTGGCAAAACCATCTAGATAATTCACAGACCTAATGCAAAGTGAAAATGGGAGACCTTTGTTCAAAAATAATTACTTAAGAGGCAGCAGAACATTAAACCAAGCTAAGGGCCAATCTAAGCAGGGAAAGGAGTTAGGGTTAGCAAGGAGGGGGAAGGTCATGTATGACTGCCCAGTGGACAGATGGGGCTGGTCAGGTGAACGGCGCAGAACACACAAGCCTCCCAGGCTGTATGAGGATCTCCAGATTTCTCCTGAGGGTACTGGGGAGCCATGGAAGGTTCTGAGCAGGAGAGGGAGCAGATCAGCTCTGTGCTTCACTGAGATGGCTGGGAGGGGGCAAGACTGAGGCAGTAATGGGGGATCTGGAAGGAGGGGGCGGGATGAGGAGGAGGCAAGGAGAATACAGATATAGATGCATAGGATGTAGTGGGTGGTCCCGTGGGGGGGGTGGGGGGAGGGACAGGAGGCATCTGGATCCTGGAGGTGGGATGGGGAGTGGTTCTGTCCCTGAGATGGAGGCTGGGAGGAGCAAGGGGAGATGCTGCTGTTGGGTGGACACTGGGAGCAGGAGGTCCCCAGACACCCTTGAGGCTGGCGTCCATGGGGGCCCGAAGCAGGATCCGATCCCATTCGGCCCTGCACCCCCTTCCTGCTTTCTCATCCCACAGTAGCCCAGTTTTCTGATCCTCCAAAAATGTGGGCTTTTGTTAGAAAGCAGATGTGAATGAAACAAGCGGTCTCTCTTAGTACGGCACTCGACTCAGGAAGTGTTGCTGTTGCTATGAACTCTGTACATTTACGAAGATCACAATAATCAGTACCTGAGAGCTAAACACTTTATGGCCGCAAGCCCATTGCTTCCTCACAACCATCTGAGAAGGATGTGCTCATTTTCCAGATGAGCAAACAGCGACCCCAAAGGGAAAGCCATTTGCCCAAGACCCCATACCTGGAAGTGGTACCGCCAGGCCTGGAATAAAGACTGTACCTAATTCCCCCACTGCACTCACTTACTTTCATTCCCATACTTGTCATTCAACAAACATTCTCTGAACCTTTCCTGCATGGCCCAGCCCTGCGTGGATCACTGGGAACACATCAGAGAACTCCTGGGGACACAGCGCAAAATGAGATAAACAAAACTCCAGGCGTGTGATCATCATAAGCCTTTGGGGGGAATCTGAATTCTGATCTGATATGGGATGATATTAAGGACTGATTGTTCCATTTGTTAGGTAGGAGAGTGGCAGTGAATTATGTTTTTTTAAAAAGGCCGGATTCCTTATCTTTTTGGAGATACAGGTTGAAGTGCTGATGGATGATGACAGGATGTCAAGGATGTAGCTTTAAAAGAAACCAGTGGGCAGGAGAGGTGGGGGAGAGGTGGAGCAGATCCTTGCTGGAGCTGGTCCACGGGAGGTCATACACTTTTGTGTATGTTTGAAATTTTCCATTACAAGAAAGTTATTTTAGAAGCATTCCAACAAATCCTTGCCCTTGAGAAGCTAACATTCCAATGGGAGGAGACAGATTGGAAAAAAAAAAAAGCAAAGGATATAGCATGGCAGGTAGTGATAAGTGCTTTGGAGACAAACAGCCTGGGGGGTGGAGGGGGAGTCTCAGGGGGCTTCTATTTTAAATAGGACAGTCAGAGGAGGTCCTTCTGAGAAGGTGGCATTTGAGCCAAAACTTGCAAGAGGTGAGAGAGGGAGCTCTGGGGCTATTGAGGAAGAGAAGTCCAGGCAGAGGGACCCACAGGTGCAAAGGTACTGAAGTTGGAATGTGTCTGACAAGTTAAGGAGCAGCTGGCGGGGGATGTGGCTGGAGTGGAATAAGCAAGGAGGGAAGTGGGAGGAGATGAGGTCAGAGAGGGAAAGAGCAGACCACCCAGGCCCTTGTGGGGCCACAGCGAGGACCTTGGCTTTTGCCCAGAGTGAGCTGGGAGCCATGGAGGGTTCTAAGCAGAGGTGGGACACAACCTGATGCACAAGGTGGACTGAGCACAAGCTGCAACCAGGGCCACGCACAGCGCTCAGTTCTGTTCCCCGGTGTTCCCACCAGCCCCCACTCCTTCTGAACTTTGTCCCCTCTGCGCATGTGCAGGAGCCCAGAGATGAGTAATTGGGGCTCTTGGGACTAGGAGAGGCTGGGCAGGGATTTGGGGGACCTCAGTGAGGAGGAGCTCCACCCAGTCCCCAAGGCCCCTTCCTGCTGATGGCGATCCTCCCCATGTCCTCCTGCCTCTTCCTTCCTGCACCCCCTACCCCCTAAACCACCCAGATATATCCATTACCCCACCCCACCCCTCTGCTTCCCTAACACTGAGTCATGGGTTGAAAGGAGCTGCAGGATGAGGTGGGGGCACCCCCTACCCTGGCCCCACCCCAGCCCACCGCCTCTCACCTGCAGCTCCTGGAATAGCAGGTCGGTCAGGATGCGGTGGCAGAGTCGGATCACGCGGTCCAGAGCGCTGGCAGCCGCTTCCCGGGCTGGCTCACTCTCAGGGGGCCCCACTCGGGCCAGGCGCTCCGCCAGAGCCCTGCAGGGATCCATGGAACCAAAAGTCATGGACCCAAACATCTCAGCCCAACTGTCTGGACCTGTCTCCCCTTAGACGGACCCTATTTTGTGGGTCACAGGGGTGACAGGTCAGAGGGGGAGCTGGCGGAAGTCAGGGGCTCTGGGGAGGGCCTGGGGTGAGAAATATCAGGGGATGTCTGGAGGGTTGGGGATTTGGGGGGCTCTGTGGACTGTCTGGGAGTCTAGGGGGATGTAGTGGAGAGAAGCGGTCTCTCTGGGTCTGTTTCTCTTGGTGCTTTCTGGGTGAGAGTGGGGATGCCTCCATCCTAAAAGTCTGTGATTCTAAAGGACTATAATTCTAAAATTCTACCTTTCTCATTTTCTGTCATTGTAACAACTGATGACCATCTCCATCACTGAAAGGAGAATAACCTGGTTTGGAGGGCACTTGGCACTTTCTGCCCAAATTCCAGCAGACCCCCCTTCTGAGAACATATCCCTGAGTCCCCACACTTGTGCCAAGTTTTCTCTACAAAGAGTGGAGGCCACTGTCCACCCACTGCGGACAGATTAAACGAACCATGGCAGATCCAGACACTGGACAACAGTTCAGATACGAAAGAGGAATGTGGGAACTCCTCAGGTGCTCACAGAAAGACTGCCAAGGTGTAAAAGGGAGAAGGACAGAGTGTGTTCAATATTCCACCATCTGTATTTTGGGGGAGTCATCCCCCTTTGTTTTTGGCTATGATGCAAGGCATGTGCATGTGGGATCTTAGTTCCCCACCAGGGATCGAAATTTCACCCCCTGCAGTGGAAGCAGAGTCTTAACTGCCAGGGAAGTCCCTGTATTTCTTTTTTTTTTTTTTTAAGGGAAGAAATAATATGTATGTACATAGTAATATATTTACTTGTGTATGTATGAAATATGCATATGCATGCATGTCTCTGCATATGCATGAAGCGTGCCTCTGCATATATACACTTATTTACTGGAAAATGTATCAAATAACCCTGCAAAGATATGAGAGACGTTAGTAATAACTGGACTAGAGGAGTAATGGAGGGAAGCTTTTCATTGGATGCCCTATTGTATCTTGAATGCATTCCCGATTTAGAAAACTCAGTTAAAAATAAGTCAATAAAAAAGGAAGTGATATAACTGAATCACTTTGCTGTACAGCAGAAATTAACACAACATTGTAAATCAACTATACAAGTAAGATAAAAACCTTAAAAAAAAAAAATGCAATTCCTAGAGTCTGGCTTCTAGGTTCCTGTGATTCCAAAACCCCCAGGTTTTCATCACTATAGTCTACTGATGCTGTGGTTCTTTCTAGGGCTCCCCGGTTTTAGGAGTCTCAGGTCCCCTGTGTATGCCTCTTGGGGTCAGGTTTGCAGTCCCCACCCAGGATCCAGGCACCCCAGTTGAGCTTGTCACCCTGGACTGGCATCTCCCCCATACCCAGTGGATGCTCTCACCTCAGAGGGGGCCCACAGTTGACCAGGGAGATGGTCCTGCTGATGTAGGTGTCAGGTGGCAGCTCGCGGACTCCTGGGTTCTCATGGAATCGCTCCACGCGCTGTTGGAAGCTGGTGGGAGGAGAAAGGGGAAATGGCAGACAGCTGGAAGCACCGCAGGACAAGGGTCCCTGGCTGGGCAGTCAGCCCTGCAAAACCTGTGATCCCTACAGAGGTGCCCCTGCCCATCTTGACTCAATTCACTTTCATCTGTCCTCTCTCTGTTGGATCCCGGGTCCAGATACCTATCCCCAACCCCCAGTCCTACGTACCTCTGCAGGAACTCTGCCAGCCCTCCTAGGCAGCAGTGGGCCATCCGCTCCCCGAACTCCTGGCTGATGCGGGGTGCTCGCTCTGTATGCTCTTCCAGCAGCTGCATGGTCCAGGGGAATGAGGAGGGGGTGAGGAGCGAGCCAGGCCCCAGTTGCCCACCCCAGCTGATTCTCCCTCCTCTTCCCCGCCCCGTACCTCACACACGTCCTGGGCCAGGTTGCTGGACCAGTCCTCCGTGCTCCCCCAGTGCTCCCCGTCCTCCTGCAGCACTCGAAGCAGGGCTGCCCGCGTCTGAGCCTGGAGGAGGGCAGAGGCAGGGGTCAGAACCCTGGGAGCCTCTCCCACCACAATCCCCATACCTTAGGCCCCAGCAGATGTGGCGTCTACCAGTGAGCTCATCAAGGTAACACTGGAGAGAGGGGCTGGCCCAGAAAACTGCCCCAGCACTTTCCATTCCTAAGCCTACAATTTGGCACCTGATATTAAGAGTCTGTGGTTTTAAGGCACCTCCATCTAATAGCTAGAGGGCTTGAGAGTTTATTCTCTCATTATCTGATGATTCTAAGGCTCTGCTCTCAGGTTCCGCAAAACAGTTCGCTCAGGGTTTCCAAATTCTGTGAGTCAAGAATTCCCAAGAATCTGAGGTTCTCAGGTTTACACATCTCTGATTCTCTAGTCCTGCCCTGTCTTCAGTTCAGCGAGTCTGAGAATCTAGACTTGTTCGAGTCTAAACTTCAAAGCTTCAAGTTTAGAATCGAACTAATTAGAATCAGAATTGCAACTAGAATTAGAGTTGCAAAGATTCTGATTTCTGTGGCTGAGGCAGGACTGGCTTTTAGATGAGAAACACACCTGTGGCTGGGATGGGTGTTTATGGCAGGGCCATTCTGCTTAGTGGTAACTATGCCTGGCCAATCATTAAGCATGTTTATTTACTATCAGCCCTGCTTATATGCAAAGATTTTTTTTTAAATATAAATTTATTTATTTTAATTGGAGGCTAATTACTTTACAATATTGTATTGGTTTTGCCATACATCAACATGAATACTGCAAAGATGTTTCGATGCCCTCTTTCTGTGGGTCCTTGGGTCTGTGGGCTGAGGTCCTGTGACCGACTCTGTCTTGCTGTAAGGTTTGAAGTGTCCGAATATATTGACCCTTTATCGAGTGTCCCTATGCCCATGCCCGGCTGGGTGCTTGAGGTACACTGAACATGAGACAGAATTGATCAGTATGGGCTTACATTTCTCTCTTTCGGACAAAACTCAGAAGTCCATAAAGGGAAAAGGGAGCTGGAAATAGGGAAAGGGGGAGGGGAGAGGCCCCCAAGCTCAGTGTAACCCCCACCCCCCTCTGCAAAGTGCCTCCCGCTTCCTGATCACCAATGCCAAATTCTGGGTACCTTCACGTCTGTGACACATTCATCCTCCAAGCCACGAAGGGTGCCGGGCGACAGAAGGGGCCCCAACTCCCCGTTCTCCAGAGCAACCATGTCCACCAGACCCAGGACCTCTCTAGGGGTGGGGGAAAGAGGCAGGGGATCTGTAAGACCTGGGGCTAGACAACTGAACCCCTCCCCACACTCACCCCTTCAGCTCTCTGTGTGTGTGACCTGACCCACTCCCTTCCTCCCTTGGGGCCAGCTTTGCTCATCCCTCAAAGGAAGTCTCTGGAAATTGTTGCTCCCTTGGCTCCAGCTCTCTGAGTCAGCTCCCTGATGGATGGTGTCCGGGCAAGACTTGGAGAGATCAAGTCCAGACGTGATGATCTGGCACGCAAGGTCTCACCCACCAGAGGTTCACAGGAGAGAAGCTCCCTCCCACCTCTGCCCCTAGACCCTGCAGCCTCGCCTGGCCTAGCAGGCCTCCCCCGTCAGCCCTCACCCCTGGCTTCTGCCCTTCTGCGTGCCCCGGCCTGTGCCATGCCATCACTCTCAACACACTTCCCCACTACCCCCACACACACCAGCCTTTGGCTCATGGCATCCCCTCAGCCAGAAGCCCCATCTCCCTGAAAGTCAGACTTAACATCTCACATCCTAGGCTCCCTATCCTGCCTCCCCCTGACAGTGAGTGTCATGAACAGATATTCCCAAATGGGATGTGGGTTGGGGGTAGCTGTTGCCTAACTATTCTCCTGGTGTCAGCACCCTGATTTTAATGAGGAACCACCCACTCTCCTTCCAGTGTGTGGTTTGGGTGTTGCTGATCCCTTTTCCCTGGAGCCCGTAGTGAACCAGTTATCGCTAATCATGGTATTACATCCTCTGGCCACAAGGACGGAATGTTTTAAGGTCCAAAGCCTCCACGGTTATAAAATTCTAGGACTGGAGGTGTCAATGGTACTCAGGTTCTAGGTGCTAAGATTATAGGATTCAAGAGGCTAAAACTGTGAAGGATCAACAGTGTCAAAGTTCTAGGATCCAAAGAGGGGGATAGTGAATTTCCTAGTGGTCTAGTGGTTAGGACTCTGAGCTTTCACTGCTGAGGGCGGGTTCAGTCCCTAGTCAGGGAATTAAGATCCCACAAGCCTTACATAGCAGACCAGAAAAAAAAGCTAAGGTATAGGACTCAAAAGGCTCATCAGCGCCAAGGTTCTAGAACTGAAAATGTCATCAATTCTAAAGATTTAAGATTGGAAGAGTCATCGGTGCTAGTGCCCTAGGGTTGAAGGCTAGAGGACTGTATGGGTTCTAGAATTCTAAGGGTCAACAGTGCCAAGATTTCAGCAGGACAAGGGTCACTGGTGCTAAGATTCTCGGATTGGAAGGGTGGGCAGGGCTAAAATTCTAAGAGTGTAAGTCTTGAGGATTCTAAGGTTCGTGTATGGTGCTAAGGTTCTACGATCAGAGGCTTCCTGTTGCTGAGTTCTAGCATGGAAAGCGTTCTGAGCCATAAGATTCTCGGACTGTAAATGTTACCAGCGCCGAGTCTGGAAGGGTCAAAGATGTTCAAGTTCTGGGATTGAAAGTCCAGGGTCCTTAGGATCTGAAAAGGCCGGGACTGGACGGAGTGGAGGGACGGGTGTTCTACGCGACTTCGGGGCAGCTGATGGCTGGTCCCCAGCTCACCTGGGGTACACCTGGTTGTGCCAGTGCAGCAGCGCGTAGCGGTCGGCCAGCGGCAGCCTCCGGCGGGCGGCGGCCCCGATCCACTCGGCCAGCGCGCCGTGGTAGCCGCGCAGGTAGATGCCAAAGGCGCCCAGGCCGGCTGGGTAGGAAGGCGCCAGGCGGCCCCGCACGACGCCCATGTCCTCCAGCAGCCGTCCCCGCAGCGCCTCCAGCTGCCCGGCCAGGCCCCCGGGCGCCCCGGGCGCCGCCGCCTCTAAGCGCTCCCGGGCCGCGCGAGCCACCGCCTCGGCCCAGCGGGCGCGCAGCTTGCGGGCAGCCTCGGGTCCCCGGCGCCCGTCGGCCGCCTCCTCCTGCACCAACACCTGGCCCAGCTGCGCCACGGCACCCGCACCAGAGCCCGCGCCCAGCCCGGGGCCAGCCAGCGTCTCGCGCACCAGCGCCCACATCTCGCGCTGCAGGGCCTCGTAGAGCAGAGCCACGTCCCGCGCCCGGCGGCCGCCGCCCGCGCCCTCGGCCTTGGGCGGCCCGGGCGCGCCGCCCCCCCGACGACGCCAGCTCTTCGGCCTCTAGCTCCAAGATGTGCTCGTCGGCCCGCGCTAGCTCACGCTGCTGGATCAAGCTCAGGATCTCCAACACTGTGGGCGCAAAGCGGGCGATCAGGGGGCTGGAAAACGGGGCGGAAGGGGGCGAAGAATGGGAAAGGGTGGGAGGCAAGGGGGAGAAGATTCGGGGTGGTGAGGGGGTGGGGTAGAGATGGAGGAGGAGGTCAAGGGAGGAAGGTGAGGAGAACGGAGAGAAAGAGGAGAGGGATCAGGACTTGGGGAGGGGGTAGGATGAGGGAGAGGGGATGAAGGGGGGAGAGAGAGAGAGCCAGGAAAAGGAGGAGACAGGAGAGGGTTGGGGAGGGAAGAGGGGGTTTGGTGATGGGAGAGGGGGTCTGGATATGGGAAGGAGGTCAAAAGACTAGAGGGTGTCTAATTAGGAAGAGGGTAAGATGGGGGAATCAGAGTAAGATGGGGGTAAGAGTTGAGGAAGAAGGAAAGGATTAGGGCTTGGGGTAAGGGGTCAGGGCTGGGAAGAGAGTATCAGGGGGTGGGTTAGGATACGGGGAGAGGTCCGGGGAGCTGAGGGCAGGTAGAATAGAAAAAGTGCATCAGGATTTTAAAAAAGGCATCAGAGAAAGTGGAGAGGCTGAGGTAGGGCAGTCAGATCCAGGTGAGGGGAGAGATGGGGGCCTGAAGGTGGGAGGAGGATGTGAGGACCAGAGGTGGGGCTTTTAGGGTGCAGATAACTGTGGGGGTTATCTGGCTCTCTGGTGATTTCACACTCCCCCAGGAGAGGGGAGTCTGCTGAGGGGCTAAGAGGCCGCTGAGAGAAGGCAGAAGCAGGGTCCCAGTGGCCCAGGGTTACCCCCAACACCTCCCCCCACTCCCCTTCCTCCCTGGCAGAGAAACTATTTCCTGGCCAGTGCTATTTCTGCCCATCCGTTTCCAGAAGGCGGGGGCTCCACTCACCCGCTTTGCACCTCCCTGCAGTGCCCTCCCAGTCCCTAGGGCGCCAGGCTGAAATAGCCTCTGATGCAGGATGTGGAAGGCATCAGAGGATGAAGAAAGGGGACTCCGGTGCTGGAGCAGCAGGGGCTGTCCTTGGGGGAGGTGGCGGGGGGGGGGGGGGGCAGAATAGAGACAGGGCTGGGGGTGGAGTTGGATGAAGGTGGGGATTGGGACAGGGTTGGGGTTAGGATGGAGTGACAGGGTTGGGGCTGGAGATGAGGATGGGGTGAAGGTGGGGGTTGGGATGCTGGAGTTCAGGATGAGAGCGAAGGTGGTACTGCAATCTGAAGAGTGAGGGGTGGGGAAGTGGTTGAGGATGGTGTCTGGGCTTTGGGGTAGGGATGGGGCTGGGGATGAGTTGAGGCGATGGTGAGGATGGAAAGAAGGAGGTGAGTTTGAAGATGTCTGGAGGTGAGCTGGGGTTAGGAATGCGAAGAGTGAAGTTGGAGGCTGGAAGTGGGTGGTTAGGATTGGGACTGAGAGGATGAGTTTGGGTTAAGGTTGAAAACGGGGGCTGGGAATGTCACTCGAACTGAACCAGGAAGTCGGGGAGGGGAGTGGGGTTGAAGGGGGACACTGAGATAGACCTGGGGTTGGGAGGTGGGAGTGAGATGGAAGAGGGGAAAGTGTTGCACACCGGACGGGAGTGAAGGTGGGATGAGAGGAAAGGAACTGGCCAGGGCACGGGACTGGACCGCCTGGCAGTTGTCATGGTGTTGGGCATACTCTCAGGTTAAAGACGGCATTTGGAAAAAGGGATGGGTTGAGAATAAGCGTGTGGATGTATCTCAGGGTGGAGACGGATGATGGGGTTGGAATAAGTGTGACTGGAAACCAGAAAGGCACCAAGGAAGACACTGGGGTTTGGGGTGCAGCTGGGGTTGAGGATACAGCTAGAGTGGCGTTGTGAGTTGAATTGGGTTTGTCCCCTCCCCAACCTCAAAAAAAAAAAAAAAAAGATATGTGAAGCCCTAACCCTTAATACCTCAGGATGGGATCTTATTTGGAAATAAGTCATTTGCGGAGGTCATCAAGTTAAAATGGGATAACAGGGTGGGTGGGCCCTGATCCTGTGTGACTGTCGTCTTTGTAAGAAGGGAAATTTGGACACCAAGACCGACAGGCACAGAGGAGAAGATGAGGTGAAGACAGAGAAGGCCGCAGGCAGATGGAAGGTGGGAGGGATGCAGCTACAAAGCCGGAAACACCCAGCGGAGTGCCCGAGTGCCAGCAGGTGGCAGAGGCCAGGCAGGCCTCAGAGTGGGCGTGGCCCTGGCAACACCTTGATTTCAGACCTCTTCAACTGCAAAATAAACATCTGTGGTCTTAAGTCAGCCAGTGTGTGTACGAACAGGAAACTAACCCAGTTGGTGATGGGTTTGGGGGGATGTAGCCGGGAGATGGAGGGAGACGTCAGGCATGGGGGTGAGCTCGAAGATGAAACTTGGGTATAAGTGGAAGGAGGGATGAAGTTGAAGGTGGAGGCTGGGGCTGGGGGTTTAGGATTGGGGTGGAGTTAGGGTTGGGGTTCAGAGTGGGATGGAAGAAGAGAAGAGACTGATGATGAAGGAGGAGGTTGAGGTGGGGGTTGGAGTTTGGGGACCAGAATTAGGGCTAAGGATGGGAATGGGGTGGACTGTGGAGGTTAGGGAGGGGTTTAAGGTCAAGGTCAAATGTGGATACTTTGAAAGGAGATGGGATTGAGGCTGAATTTGAGGGGAGTAAGAGAAAGAAGATTGAAACTGGAGACAGGGAGGGCGTTGGAGATGAGACCAGAGTTGATGATTTGATTGTCGTTGGACCATGGGGCAAGGTTGAAGGTAACAGGTGGAGAAAGGACAGATTGGGGCTGGGCGTGGAGATGGGGCTGAAGCTGGAGCTTGACGATGGAGATCAGGACCGCAGGAGGGACTGGCTGGCCCTGTCCATGGAGGTGGGCGGATGGAAATTGGAGATGTGAATGGCTATGATGTCACAGGTAGAGACACTGTGATTCTCTCAGGTCTGAGCCAGGGCTCCCCACTCACCTGACAAGGGCTCTTTCACCTTTGGGGGCTCTGGGACCTTGGGTGGGGGCTCGGGAGCCGCCTCACCTGCGGGCACCACCCTCTCAGCCAGTGATGCCCGCCGGGGCTTGGGCCCACGCCCCAGTCTCAGGAAGGCCAGTCTCCGTGCAGCCTCTCCAGCCGCCTCTTCGTCGCCCTGGGCTCGGCTCCCTTGAAGCCTGGCCAGGAGGCCGAAGTCTGCTGAGCTCCTGCGAATCCCTGGCGACAGCACCCGGCCCAGAAAAGAGCGAGGCTGCCCATCCCTGGGGCTGCCCGCCCGCCGGCCGGGGGTTTTGCCCAGCCGGAAGGGGGACAGGCCTGCCAGCTTCTCCAGGGTGGCTCGACGACGACATGACGTTCCATTGGGCAGAGCCCCCAGCTCTGTAGCCTCCTCTTCTTCCAGTCCTGAGAGTTCCTCAAAGGGGTTCCGAGAGGACCTCAGAGGCAGTGTCCCTGCCCGGGGCACCTTAGGGTCTGCCACCCCTAGACTCTTGAGGATGGGCATTTTGGCAGGAGAGGACCTGGGGGCAGGAGGCGGGGAAATGGACCATCGGTCGGTATTGTTGGTGACGGGTGGCATTGTTGACAGAGCCTTTGTGTCCCCAGCACTTTGAAGCATGTGTGCCAAGCACTGGGCTGAGCACTTACACACCCCCAGAACCTGCACAACCTCCCGCGGTGAGCACTGTCACTATGCCCATTTTGCAGATGAGGAAACTGAGGCTCATAAGAGCCTAACGGCCCATGGCGATTCAGGGACAAAGCTGGGATCCAGACCCAGGCCTGTCTGATTCTAGATCCTGGGCTCTTTCCCTGGAGCACTGGCATTCAGACCCTTCCCCTGCCTCACTCCTGCCCTGGGACCCTCCTGTTCCAGGAGCAAACAGGCTGAGACGGGAAAGGTCCCCTCCTACATGGGAACCCAGACTGCACCCCACCATCTACCCAGGCATCCTGTTCACACTCTCGGGCACCTTCATCTCCTCCCCATCCAGTCAGTACTCCCGTCACCTCTACCCCACTCATTCTGCCAGCATACTTTTACTGGGAAAGATCCGGAACAAGCAAATCCATAGAGACAGAAAGATTAGTGGTTGCCAGTGACTGGGAGAAAGGGACTGGGGCCTGACCACTTAATGGGTACGGGGTTTCCTCTTAGAGGGATGTAGATGTTCTGGAATCTATGGTGATGTTTGACTACCCTTGTGAATACATGAGATGCCACTGAACTGTACACTTTAAAATGGCTAATATGGTAAATTTAATGTTGTATAGATTTTACCACACACACACGTACATGCACGCATGTACACACACACACACACACACACACACACACACACACTTATTAGGTATTTGTATCAGTCCAGCCCTGTGCAGGCTACATCCCTACATCCCTGTCTCCTCCCTCTTCACAGCTCCTACCCTAGTCTAAGCCCCCTCCTGCTTCTCTACTTCAGCCTCCTCCCTGAACTCCAGCCTCTAGGCCTCCAGTGCACCTTTGAGGACCTTGTTAGGGCTCAAACCTGCCTCTCCCCCTTCTCTTAACCCTTCATGGCTCCCCAGTGCCCTCAGGACAAAATTCAGGCTGGCCAGCTGTATCCCTCATCAGCACTATCCCACATTTTCCTCCTTCTTCCTCCAGGCTCCTCTGGGCTTCAACATCTGCTTCTACATGGAACTCTGTTCTCCATGGTCCATTCAGGCTTTAGGACCCAGCCCAGATGGTGCCGCCTCCAGGAAGCTCTCCAGGATACCCAGGCTGAGTCAGGTGCTCCCCTCCTTGATATTCCCACTCTGGGTCATCGCTATCTGGGGATGGGTCTATGAGCCCCGCGAGGGCTGAGTCAGGACTGTCTGGGTCACCACTGTGTCCTCAGCTCCCAGGGCAGGCACTCTGGGAATGCATGGGGACCAAACAGGAAACGAAGGAAGAGGGCAAGGACTTCATTTCTCGTGAGGGAGGAAGAATGATAAGTCAAACCGGAGAGGTCAGCGAGAAGCAGGCTAGGCAGGGCCTCAGAAGTCAGAAGGAAGGGCCTGAGCTTTCTCCCGAGGGCACTGGGAAGCCGTGAAGGGCTCTTTTCCATTTGTTTTAACTTTTGGCCACGTGTGGGACCTCAGTTCCCCAACCAGGGATTGAACTCACACCCCCTGCATTGGAAGGCAGAGTCTTAACCGCTGAACCGCTGGGTAAGTGCCAGAAGGGCACTTTTGAAAACAATGAAATAGTCCAAACATTCAGAAAAGTATAGAAAACAAATTTACTAAACACCCTTGTGCTTACGATCCTAGCCGCATCTAATGCAAATATATGCTCTCTTGGGTTCAGTTTTTTGTTTTCTAAAGAAATAAGCATTGCAGAGCATTTCCTGCTGGTCCAGTGGTTAGGGGGCTGCCCAGGTAGCGCTAGCGGTAAAGAACCCGCTTGACAACGCAGGAGATGTGAGTGATGCAGGTTTGATCCCTGGGTCGGGAAGATCCCCCTGAGGAGGGCATGGCAACCCACTCCAGTATTATGCCTGGAGAATCCCATGGATAGAGGAGCCTGACAGGCTACAGTCCATAGGGTCACAAAGAGTTGGACACGACTTAAGTGCTTTAGCAAGTACCAGTGGTTAGGACTCTGCGCGATCACCGCCAAGGGCACAGGTTAGAGACACAGGTCAGGGAACTAAGACTCAAGCGTTGCAAACGCACTGAAGCCTCCCACACCCCTCCCTGATCCCTCTCTCAAGGAAAGCCATCCCTTTGCCTACCCAGACTAGTACCCAGAAATATCATATTGTTTTGCGTGGTTTCAAACTCTCTGTAAACACTATCTTACTACATGTGTCCCCTGCAACTTGCTTTTTTCTTTCCTCACATTTTCCATGTGAGATTTGTCCATGCCTGTCTGTGGCTCTAATTAGCGCTACATACTGTATTCCACTGCGCAACTGTGACAAAATGTGTGAGGTATCGGAGGTTCCCACATCCTCCCCTGGCCAGACACATGGGCTGCTTTCAACCGGGACAGGGTTGGAGCAGGCCAGGGACAGGGTCAAGATGGGGCACTGGGTGTGGGGGTGCATGGGGGCACTGGGAGGAAGCCGATGCTGAAGGGGCCCTAAGTTGGCTGGGCTGTGGGCACAAGCCTCGTCTTTGCTGGTAGTGACCCCACTTCTTTCCTCCCGGACTTCAGCCTCCAGACCTTAGCCGTTGTCTCTCAAGCCTCCTGTTCCTCAAAACACCATCCTAGCCTCTTTGTAGTCTCCATGGTCCCCGATCCCCGCAGGAGGCCGTCACCATGGCAATCCTTGCCTGGACCCCCTGTGGCTGTGGGCAATTGGTGCCAGCCCCTCCACACACACACACACACACACACACACACACACGCATGCACACACCCAACATACTGATTCTCTTTCATCTTCCAAGCTGGGCTCCACAGGCCTCATCTCCAAAATGGCTCTGTCATTCCCTAGAACTGGCTCCATCATTCCTCCCCTGCAAAAAACTCCACCTCCCCCTCAAAACAGGGGCCTTTGCTTTCCCTCCAGCAGAAGTCAACACCACTCAAACTAGATCTTTTTTCACCCAAATGAGATTTGGCATTCCTACGCCAGCTCCCACATCCACCCCTAAACTGGGACCCCTCCCCCGCCAAATCATTTCCAACATCCTCAGACCTGTCTGCAACATTTTCCCAAAACTGACCCCGATGTCTTTCCCCTTCCTGGCTCCAGCACCTACCTCTGCAGCCTGACTCCAACATCCTGCCCCCTCCAGCCCCCTCGTCGGCCTCCGGGTGCCGGCCCCTGACTCACTTCCGAGGGATCCCTCAAGCCCCCCAGCCTCTGTGCCCCCCGCAGGATGTCTTGGCCACCAGAGCTTCCCTCTTTGGGCTCCTCCTCCTCTTCCTTGCTACTAGCCTTTCCCCAATGCCCCGAACCTTTTGCAGGCCAGCCAGCCTATTTGCAGAAGTTATCGCCTCCAGTCCCATGCCTGTGATCAGGGAACTGCCCTGACCAGCTGTGTCCTACACAACCCCAATACAGACCCTGCCCGCAAACAACGCTGTCACCAGACCGGCCTGTTCCAGTTCACCTACATCTTCAATCCCAGCCTCATCCCGCCTCCTGCTTTATCTCCATCCCAACCCTGGGACCCCATCTCTTGGGGGCGGAGCAGACTGCGCATCCCTCTCTGGCCTCAGCCTTCCCACCTGAACTCAGAGTGCTTTGACCCAATGACACCGTGCCTCTCTGCTCCCTTGGTGCTCCCAAGCTCTCCGTGACTCCCTGGCAGCCTGGATCGGCAGAGTCCCCATGGCGTGCCCTGCACCCTCCTCCTCCTTCCCCCCTCCTCCCCCCAGCCTCTTGCTGGCTGACGCCCCCCGACCAGGTCAGGCTCTAGAGTTTCTCTTTGCCCCCAGCCTCTCCTGGCTTCAGGGCACACGCCCTCCCCATTTCTGGTCCGGCACCCAGTTCAGGTGCGGGGCACGCGGCTCCCCTCCTCCTGCACACTCACCTCCTCATCACAGTCCTTCTGTCCTGGCTGCTGTCTTGTGTTGAGGCTCCTTCAGCCAGGACTGCCAAGAGCTTGGATCTGAGGAGGGGGGTTAGAGGAGGTCAATTTCCTGTCAGGAAACCCCTCCCTCTCTGGGGCCAGGGGCGGGAAGGACTTGTTATCTGTCTGCCCTTTTAGGCCAGGCTGTGTTGGGCTGGGAAGAGGGACAAGGCTGTGGTCAGGCCCCACCTTCATCCACCCTGACCGGAATTGGCAACCCCCCCAGTCTGCTCTTCACACCTCCCAAGGTGACAACACCCTCCTGGGTACCCCCCAGAGACACCCCATGCTGGCTGTGGGCCCCGAAGTTCTCTCCTGGGTTCCCTGCTCTGGGGTGAAGACATGGAGGAAGGTTCTGCTGGGACCAGGGGCTGGTTGGAGGCCTCAGGGGGTGGCCCTGGGCAGAGCTTTGCTTCTGTGGTTCTCTCTGCCTAAAAGCCCGTGTCTCCGGGTCTCCATACGCCTGCCTTCTCGTTATTACCCAGGTCTCAGCTGCAGCATCCTTTCCTCCAAGGAGAGGTTCCCGATGGCAAAAGCCCTTCTGCCCGTCCTATACTCTCCTCCCTCCTCGGAGACATTGCTCTGGACTTCCCTGGTGGCTCAGACAGTAAATTGTCTGTCTACAATGCGAGAGACCTGGGTTCGATCCCTGGGTTGGGAAGATTCCCTGAAGAAGGAAATGGCAACCCACTCCAGTGCTCTGCCTTGAAAATCCCATGGACAGAGAAGCTTGGTGAAGGCTACTGTCCATGGGGTCGCAAGGAGTCAGGCACGACTGAGCGACTTCACTTTAGAGCACTTTGTACAATCTGAAATGATCAAATCCCTCTGTCTCCCTGGTAGATTTTCTGACTGTCCCAATCAAACATAAATTCAACGCAGATTTTGCTTACTGTGTTCATCGTGATAACTCTAAATACACGCCTGGCACATAGTAGGTGCTCAGTAAAGATCTGTTAATGGAATGCACCAGTGGGGATAGAGCAGTGCTGAGGAGGGGAAGTTGTGAATGAAGACAGCAGATGGGTTGGGGCTAGAAATGGGCTGGGGGTTGGATGGAGTGAGATGCAGGATTAGGGTTACTTTCAAGGCTGGGTTTTAGGCTTAGGTGGCCCTTTGGGTTCCCAGGCATAGTATCCCAGGTGTTTGGCCTGAGAGAATGATCACTTGCCTCAGCTCGATTGGGGTTGGGGTGAGGTAGGGTTGACATTAGGGACAGGAGCTGGGCTCAGGGATCACTCCTTCTCCCCTAGCCCCAGTGGGGGCTCTGTGGACATTAGATTGGGATAAGTGCATCAGGGGTTAAGATTCCAAGGTCTGAAGGCCTCCATTCAAGGATTGGATTTGTCAGCAGAGGGCCCCAGGGAAGGGGCTGATTTCGTGGCCAAGAGGGCAAGGGGAGAAACAGGATTTGTCCTCCACGAGTCAGTGTGGACCCATGATAATGAGAAGGCAGGCCGGGCTGGAACCAAGCACCTGTTACGGGCCATGGACACTGTTGGATCTTTCCCTCTTTTTTAACTTAATTTTTTATTGAGCTGTAATTCTTATGCCATAAAATTCACCCTTTTAAAGCATATGTCAATGGTTTTTGGTATATTCACAAGGTTGTGGCAACCATCCCCACTATCTAATTCCAAAGCATTTTCACCACCCCAAAAAGAAATCCTTAAATCCTAAAACCTGTTAACAGTCGTTCCTTACTGCGCTCTCCCCACAGCCTTTGGCAACCCTGAATCTACTTTCTGTCACTAAAGTTTACCGGTTCAGGATATTTCATATAAATTTGTTGTTTAGTTGTGAAGTTGTATCCAACTCTTTACAGCCCCATGGACTGTAGCCCTCCAGGCTCCTCTATCCATGGAATTTCCCAGGCAAGAATACCAGAGTGGGTTGCCATTTCCTTCTCCAGGAAATCTTCTCAACCCAGGGATCAATATCTCCTGCATCAGCAGATGGATTCCTATACAACTGAGCCACCTGGAAAGCCCATTTCTTATAAATAGAATTATACAGTAAATGGTCTTTTGTATGCTTCTTTTGATGAGCATACTTTTTTAAGGTTATTCATGCCACAGCCTCCCTCCCCTCTTTAAGTCTCAGTTTCCCCATCTGGGAAATGAGGTGGGGACTATACTGGAAACTACGGAGCCAGGGTGAGCCCTGGAGTGGTGGGCAACCTGTGTAGGGAGGTGATCTTCTGCCCTCGTGTGGTGTTTCGGAGAACTGCAGCTGTCAGCGCTAGGGCTGGGAAGGGATTGGGCGGATTCAGCCTCTATCCCATTTCCAAGACCCCACCCCTCATCCCGCAGAACCCTTGGGATCCCAAAGCTTCCAGAACAACATTCTGAGCTCCTCCCTCTCTGCCTCCCACTATCCCTGAGACTCCTCAGGCTCCATTTATTGAATAATAATAATATCACCCGTTTAAGAAATTCTAATCTGTTCCCGCAAGAACTGCTTTCCTCACATAGTCTCATTAATCTGTCACAGAGGTAGGCTGCTGCTTTTCCTCTCCAGAGACAGGAAGCCATAGTGGACAAGAGCCTACCGTGTGGAGTTTGGTGGCGCTTGTGTTCAAATCTCAGCCCTGCTGCTTACCAGCTGTGTGGACTTCCGCATGTGGTTTTTCCTCTGTAAGCAGGGGTGACAGTGATGGTCCAATCTCACGCTGTAGCAGAAAGGATGAAGCGCTCAGACCCTGGCACAGAGGAAGCCTCTGTGAGTAGAGTAGCTGATAGTATCAAGCAGTGATATACAAGTCAAGATGTTACAACCAGCTGTCTGCCCAGTGAGGGCGGAAAGCCTTTCTTTGTAGCATGTGCCAATTTCCATGGTGTAAATATTCCCACCATGGCTAATTCCAGGCTTCCAGAGTGACATCATTGAAAGCGTTTTGGGGAAAAGAGATGTGCAGTCACCCCTTACATAGCAGTTTCACTGTGACAGAATACAATAGATGTAAATAACCTCAGGATCACACATAAGAACCAAACGTGAAATAATTAGGATGTGATGACTATTATCTTTGCTTTAAATATAATTTATTTAACTGTATGTTTGCATAATTTAATTTTTAATAATGACTGTTTTAACAACCAGCTCCAAAATCCCTGAGACTTCAACAATCAGCTTGCTGAGCTGGCTCCAGCAGGCTGCTATTATTGTCAAACCAGTTTTTTAGGAAGGGAAACTGAGGTTCAGAAAGACGTTCAAACAGACATCCATCCCATGCAAGGGCTGAATCCAAGGCCAGGGCAGTGTCCCTCTTCCTTTCATTCCACCCTGGTCTAGAGGGGACCCGTGGTCCCCACGGCACTGTGTGATCTCAGCAAAGCCCTTGACCTCCCTGGTCTCAGTTTGCCTAGCAGGAGAATACTTGCACCAGGCTCTTTTGCACTTACTTCAGCCCCGCTAGGAAGGAAACATGCAGATCCTCCCCTCCCTTTATACAAGTGTGAAACTGAGGCCCAGAAAGAGCCAGTGCCTGTCCTGAGTGCCAGAGCTGGACACAGAGAGTCTTGAGACCCCAACTGGGTTGCAAAGGAAAGGAGACTGCAACCCACAACCTTGGGGTCTGGAGTTTTCTGGGAGGTGGGAGGCAGCATTGCTAGAGAGATTGGTCACCCTTCCTCAATGGCTCCGCCCAGACACCGTCCCCCTAAGCATCCTTAGCCCGCGGTCCCCAGAGCTTCCTGGACTGGGGAAGAGGCGGGGCTGGGAGGGAGAACAGGGAAGCGCTGCCAGCCTGGTTGTTGCCTTTGGGGGCTTCTCTGTCAGTCCTGTCTCTTTGTCTTCGTTCTCTTTTCAGGTCTGTGCACCTCCGTCCCTCCTTCTGTCTCTGTGCGTGGATCGATCAGTCTCTGTCGCTCCCTGTGTCTCTGCGTCTCTCACCCTGCCTGTCTTGTCTGTGTCTCTCCCAGCGTTTCTCCCTCGTTCTGCCCTTCTGTCTTTTGGCCGCTCCGTTGTCTGGCTGCCTGTTCATCTCTTTTTGTCTCTGTGTTTCTCCCTACCCTTGTCTCTCTATCTCTTTGTGTCTCTTTGTCTCTCTCTTCCTGAGCCTCCCCGTCTCTGCGCCTCTCAGTATCTTTCTCTGCGTCTCTGGCGCCGTGCCTCGGCGTTTCTCACTCCTTCTCTTCCGGTGAGTCTCTGCTCTCGGGTGAGAACCTGCTCAGAGCCAACGCGCCCAGACCTGCCTCCGCCCCGAGAGCGCCCGGCTGGCCGTGGCCTGCGCCTTTAAGTGCCGGTGGCGGGGGGCGGGGTCTAGGTGGCCCCGCCCCCGCGCGCCCCGCCCCCTGACGTCCCTTCCTCCCCGGCCCCTCCACCGCCTCCCTCCGCCGCCGCCCGGGCCGGCTCCGCGCCCCCCTCCCCGGCCCCCGCCCTCCTGCCTGCCCGCCGCCCCCATGGCGCCCCGGGCCCCCGCCGTTCGGGGCCACTAGGACCCTCGGCATCCCTTTCCTTCCCCCGCCCTGCCCCTTCTCCCACGGTGCGAACCCGGGTGTCCGCAGCGCCCAGCTTTTGAGCTCGCGTCCCCAGGCCGGCGGGGGGGAGGGGAAGACAGGGGACCCCGGGACCCCCGCCCCCCCCCGACCCGGCCGCCCAGTCCCCCGGGACTCGGAGAAGATGTCTTCGCGGACGGCGCTAGCCCCGGGCAACGATCGGAACTCGGACACGGTGAGTGGGGCCCGGCCCCTTGGGGAGCCCCGGCCGGGTCTGGCCGCCGAACCCCTCGCCCTGCTGTGTCCCTGGCCACACAAGCTTCTACCTTCGTTTTCCGGCCCGGCCCGCCACCCCCCGACCCCCCGCCCGGACTTCCAGGCCTCTCGACCCTCCCCCACTCACTCCTCAGCCCAGCCCGACCCCTGGGGGCGCCCCTCTCGCGGGACCCCTCTCTTGTCCCTCTGCAGACCGCTTCCGCTTGGATCTCTTCTCTCCAGGAAGCCCCCTCCCCTGCCTTGCAGGAGGCCCTCCCCTTCTCCGGCGTGTTCTTAAGCCCCTTTCCCTCCAGGCCGCCTGCCTCCGACAGCTGGCCCCCTCCCGGATTTGCCGGGCTCCTGACCCCAAGGCCCAGCCCCGGCCCCCGCTCCCCCACCCAGGGAGGCCTGGCCCGGTGCTTCCTCTGCCCCCTGGCCTTCCGCGACTGGATCTGGGTGCCGGGCTCCCCATGATCCCCTCTTCTCATCCACAGCTTTCCGGCCCTCCAGAATGCTCCCGGCTCCTGTGGGCACCCCCTCACAGGAAGGCAGTTCCACCTTTCCTGGGCCGAGGGCCCTTTCTAGCTTGTTCAAGGTCTCTCCACTTACAAGGCCTGGTCCCCATCTTCCAAGCAGCCCTGTCTCTGGATCCTCAGCACCTCCCATCCCCATAGATCCTCGCCCCCCACCCCGGACCCTCTCTGGTCTCTTCCTCTCCCAGGAAGCCTTGGCCTCCAACTTACAGGTCCCCCCAGCTCAGTCTCGGATTTCTAGGCCCTGAACCAGTCTGACTCCAGGCCTCATCCTTCCTGTATGAGCTCCTGTGCTTCAGGCAAGCCCCCTCCTCAAGCCCCTGACCCTGTGACCCGCCTCCTGACAGGATACTGCCTCACCCCTTAGAGCTCCAGGCCCCCATCCCTTCTGCTGCCCCCAGGGCCTCCCTCTTCCTTGCCAGGGGGTCTGGCCTCCCAGGGAAGCCCCCTCCTCAGTGTCAGAACCCTTTCCCAGCTCACAAGGCCTGGCCCCAGATCTTTCTTCCAGAAGAGTCCTGGGCTTGAAGCTTCTGGTTTTGCCCTGCTCTAAGCCCTCTTCTCTTGGTGTCTGTCTGCTGGGAGCTTTCTCTCCAGGTTCCTAGGCCCCTGACCTCCCACCAGGCTCAGACTTTGTTCCTTGGATCCACTGTTTGCCTGGGAAGCCCCTTCCCCAGGATTTTAGGCCCCTGGACCTCTTTCTGGTTCCAGGGACTGCTCCTGGAAACCCTCTTCTTTAACTTCTAGGAGTTTCCTCAAGACCCAGGCCCCCGGCTCAGGTTTCCTTGGCCGCTGACTTCCACTGCCCCATGGCTTGGACCCTTCCCACTGTCCCCAGGTCCCCTGCCCCTACACCACATCCCAGAACAACCCCAGGGAGATCGACCCCCCTAATCCTCATTTCCCTAATTTTTGATCACTCTCAGCACTTCTGAAGATTCTCCCACCAAACAGTGCCAGACTTTTCTCCAGCTGGGTTCTTCATCCCTTTCCCCCCAGGGCGTTCTGCCATCTCCCTGCCAATCCCCAGCCACCCTCACCCTAGATGCCCACCAGAGAGTTTTGTCTCTGTCCCTTCGTCTCGCAGGACCCTGCCTCAGAAAGCTCTGTCCCTCATCACCATCACCACTGTCGCCACCAGCCGTCATGCTCCGGGCCAGACTCTGATTTGGAGTTTCCAGTGAGAACCACCACTCCCCCAGTGACCCCAGGCTGTGACAGGGAGCCCACAGTCCTGGCTCTGCCAGCCACTTTGCCTTGTGACCTCAGATAGCTGGTTCTAGCCTTCTGAGCCTCAGTTTCCTGCCCTGCAAAATAGGGGTGATCACTTGAATTCCTCAGAGGATTAGTTGAGATGATAGGGGCAAGCCTGACACACAGGACGTGCTCCACACGTGTTCGCAGCTGCTGTGACCGTGGGTGCGAGTCAGACGGCAGTGCATCCTCAGTGCAGGGCTGTTATTGGTTGCCCTGGCCCATTCCCTGCTTGGAGCCTCAGTTTCTTCACCTCTAAATGGGATGGATGGTAGCACCTCCCTGTTAGGGATGTTGTAAAAGGAGCTAATGAGATTATTGAGTAAGATGCATAGGGCCAGGCCTATTGTAGCTGCTATTATTGTTGTTGTTGTTAATGACTTTGGTTATCCGGAGAAGCATAAGTTCACATTGAGTTTCTGTCCCTCCCTAGCTGTGTGACCTCAGGCAAGTGACCTCACCTCTCTGAACCTCAGTTTCCTCATCCAGCAAACAGGGCTCATACAAGCACTTCCTCCTCCTCTTGTTCAGATGTGTGGGGAAATTCGGGGTTGGTTAATTCTCCCCTCTCCTTCCAACTGTAGTCTGTAAGACCTGCTTGTCAGTCCTGGCAGAGGGTCAACTCTCTCCTTCTGGAATCTGAGGTCATCATACCCCCCTCCTTTGCCACCTGGACATGACGCCACCCACCATGATGACAGCCATGTGGGGTCATGCCCAAGTTCCAGGCCCCCTACCACCCAGCCTCTGGAGGTTCCCTAGCAACAGGCTCGGTGTTGGGGCGCCAGCCGGTCAGGAGGGAGCCGGGCCAGCTGGTGGTGCTCGCCAATTTTAGCTCCCACCCCCAGCCCCTGGGGGCTTTATCACCCACTGCCCCAGCGGCCCCTTGCAGGGGTCCCTCAGCCACTCTGCCTTCAGTAGGATGCCAGCCCAGCCCCAGTTGGCTCCCCTGGTGCCACCTAATGGGGATTCTTTTCCAAGCCCTTATCTGGGTGAGAATCAGAGCTGTTATCTGCCAGATCTCCAACTCCTTTCCCACCTTCCCCTGGGAGGAGGCCCAGGGTTGTGAGCGGGGGATGTGGGAAAGAGCCGGGGGCTCAGGAGTCTGCAGAGCTGGGTTCAAATCCTAGGCACTCTGCTCCTTCTGCCCTGTGACCTTGGGCAAGGTACTGACCGTGCCTCAGCCCTGGGGTCCCCGTGTACAGAGTGCGGATCATAATCGGGCCCCCCTTGGAGGCCAGGGTGATGGCACAGTGGGCCACAGGCATGCGGCTAGGGCTCCAGCACTGTGGCTGTCTTTCTGCCCCTCATGGGGAACATTACCTCCCTGTTTCTTATGAATGAACCGTGTGACCTTGACAAGGCAGCAGCTCACCACAAGCCTCAGTTTCTTCTCTGGAAATATGGGGGTGCTGGCGCCACCCTCAATGGGCTGCTGTGGGGATTAAATGCAGATGAAGTGCATTAAAGCCCAGGATTTGGCCCATAGTACAGGCTACTTAATTAAAATGACAGGAGCGTGAGGCAGCATGGTGTGGCGAAGGGGAAGACATAACTCTGGGGTACACCATCTGGGTTCAGGTCCCAGCTGTGAACCTCAGTTGAAAGTGAAAGTGTTAATCACTCAGTCGTGTCCAACTCTTTGTGACCCCATGGACTATAAGTAGCCCTTCAGGCTCTTCTGTCCCAGAAATCTCCAGACAAGAATACTGGAATGGGTAGCCATTCCCTTCTCCAAGGGATCTTTCCAACCAAGGGATTGAACTCAGGTCTTCTGCATTGCAGGCGGATTCTTTACCATCTGAGCCACCCAGGAAACCCTGAGCCTCAGTTTTCCTACCTGTAAAATGGGGATGATGGTGCCTTAATGACGTTAATGCTCATTAGATGTTGGTCCTCATCACTGTTAAGTGTTCTGGCAGAGTCCCTGCAAGGAGCTGCCCTGGGCCCTCCTCTTCGTTGCATATTTAGCCTTCTCTCTTCCTCAGTTCCCTGTCCTCCTGAGTCCCATCCCCCAGCCCCGGGAAGGGCGCAGGGACAGCACAGGGTCTGAGCTGAGCCGTCTTGGCTGGGGCCTCTGTCTCCCGCACCCTGGGCCCCAGCTCTGAAAGGGAGGCACAGTCCCTGGGGCTCACAATGAGGGCAGGGCAGCCAGGAGCAGGCAGGTGACCTGCGGGGGGAGAGGCCTGGGAGGGACAGGATGGCAGGAACAGAATGTCAGGGACAGATTGTGGTGTGGCGTGGGAGACCGCGGGTCCGGGCGCCAGTGGAGCTGCGGTGTTTCACAGGGCAGTGGTGGGGGTGGGGGGATAGAGGAGGCAACAAAGTTTCCTACCGGAGGAAGGTTAACAGTGTGGCCTACAGTGTCAGGGTGGAATGAAAGACGGTTGGTTACAGTGTTTGGAGTAGAACTGGGGGCAGTAAGGATCAGAAGAAAACATTAGGAGCAGGAAACTGGGAGTGAAATGTTGATACATGGGTTTGCCATGGAATTGAGGGGCTGGGTGGGGACAGAGATAGAGAATATGGAAAGTTGGGAGCAGTGAGAGTTGGAGTAGAGGGTTGAGTTCAGACATGGGGGTTGAGGGCCGCAGCATTAGAGCTGATGGAGGTCCCAGTAATTAGGAAAGGACGAAGAGGCAGGGGTAGCCTGATCACAGGGAAGGGGAAAGAAGAAGACAGCTGATTTCTGGGGTCCCAGGTGCCTAAGAGTTGGGGGGCCCCCAGCATCTTTGTTCTTGGAGACGTCTTTTTGGAGAGAAGGGTGGGGAACCAAAGCCCTCTGTCCCGCATGGGTTTGCAAAGGGCCTTGAGGGAGGCAGTGGCCATGGCTGGAGTTAGCCGCCCGAGCACGCTGGCGGGTTGGATGGGCGCTGCCCGCCTCTCACGCTCCCTTTCCCCCACTCAGCATGGCACCCTGGGCAGTGGGCGCTCCTCGGACAAGGGCCCGTCCTGGTCCAGCCGCTCCCTGGGCGCCCGCTGCCGGAACTCCATCGCTTCCTGTCCCGAGGAGCAGCCCCATGTAGGCAACTACCGCCTGCTGAGGACCATCGGGAAAGGCAACTTTGCCAAAGTCAAGCTGGCCCGCCACATCCTTACTGGCCGGGAGGTGAGTGAGGGGAGCGGCTGGGCTGGGGGCAGAATCCTGCAGCCCTGGTGCTTGGTGGGAGGAGGTCAGGCTTGGCCCTCACTTGGCTTTGTGACCGCAGGTAAATCTCTGACTCTCAGAACATCTCCGATTTTTGTTCCAGAACAACCCAAGTAGGAGAAGAGAGCGTTTCAGGCGTCCCTGGAATTATGGGGCCGTCTCAGTCAGGTCACAGGCAAGCCATGTGCAGAGTCTCTTGGAAGTCACGTGGCTCTTGTGCCTAAACCTGGGCCGTGCGCGCGTGCTGAATCGCTCAGCTGTGTCCAACTCTTTGCGACCCCACGGACTGTAGCCCACCAGGCTCCTCTGTCCATGGGATTCTGCAGTCAAGAATATTGGAGTGGGGTGCCATGTCCTCCTCCAGGGGATCTTCCCCACCCAGAGATCGAACCCCTGTCTCTTACATCTCCCACATTGGCAGGCGGGTTCTCTACCCCTAGTATCATCTGGGAAGCCCCTACACCTAGGCCACCTCCCTGTTTTAATGGTGGACTTTGGTTCAGTGGAGTCTTGCAGTGATCTTGATTGAGAATGCAAGAGGTTTATTCATGTTTAGGCACCCTCCCCACCTGGCCTTCTAAGGTGGGCATATATACACTGAGTGTGGCAACAATGTTGTAGAAATGGAGAGGAGTCTGTAACTCACACTTGCTGCTGCTGCTAAGTCGCTTCAGTCGCGTCCAACTCTGTGCGACCCCATAGACAGCAGCCCACCAGGCTCCCCTGTCCCTGGGATTCTCCAGGCAAAAACACTGGAGTGGGTTGCCATTTCCTTTTCCAATGCATGAAAGTCAAAAGTGAAAGTGAAGTTGCTCAGTCGTGTCTGACTCCTAGCGACCCCATGGACTGCAGCCTACCAGGCTCCTCCATCCATGGGATTTGCCAGGCACAAGTACTGGAGTGGGTTGCCATTGTTGGGGATAAAAAGAGAGTGGGTATGTTTATGACCCCTCTGCACCTCTTTATATTTTAGAGAAGCGACAGGAGCAGCTTCTCCTGCTCTCATGTTGTCTATTGCCATACACACAAAAGATACCAGGCCCCAGTGGTTTTATGGGCAAATTGTACCAAACATTCCAGTTTTATGCCAGTACTTCCAGAGACTAGAGAAAGAGGTTCCGCTGCCAGATTTTATGTGCTTGTTCAACAGTGACAGTGAAATCAGGTAAGACATAAAATTGGAGGCCAGTCTTACGTGTGAATATAGATACAGAAATCTTCGAGAAAATATTAGCAAATAGACTCTGACATGTCAATTAAAGAAAGCTGCGTGGTGACAAAGCTGGGTTTATTTGAGGAATGCACAGTTCTTTTCAAATTGACAATTTATTCATGTACTTTGCCACATTCACAGATTCAAGGACAGAAACCATATGATCATCTCAATACTGGCATACAAAGTGCTTGTCGAGATTAAAAACCCATTTGTGAAAATATAAAGGAAGCTTAGGGACCCTCTTCCCCCACAAAAAGTGCATTATTCCCCTCACATGGGTTTTGAACGTGACTCCAGGGGGTTTCTTAGGGAACAGAGCCTCCCAGGGGAAGAGTTCTGTAATCCAGTGGATCTAGGGTAACTGAGGGTAACCGCAAAACTCTTTGAGAAAACCAAAGACCTAAGCGGGATTAAGACTTTTGAAGTGCTGTACCCTAACGTGTAATTCAAAATAAAAACTTCGCTAAACTGCAAGATAAGTATAAAGAGCCTTCAATAACATTTTGATTTTTCCCCAATGATGACTATCCCAAAACTCTTTCAAAACTAGCTATAGATTTTAAGTATATAAAAGGTTGACTCTGTCAAGCTGCATAAGTTCAACCCCCAGCCCACAAACTTCCCAGCCGTATAACCTTGGCCACATTATGGAACAGCTCTGTGCCTCAGTCTCCCCATTTGTGAAAATGAGGGTAATCTCATGGGGTTGTTGGGAGGATTCAGAGAGTTCTCATTTAGGGACTTCGCTGGTGGTCCAGTGGTCGGCTCTGTGCTTCCAGTACAAAGGGTGCAGGTTGAATCCCTGCCTGAGGGACTAGGATCCCACCTGCCAGGTGGCCAAAAAAAGAGTTCTCATTTGTAAAGCACATAGACCAGGGCCTGGCTCATGTGACTACTTGGCAAATGTGAGCACTGGTTATTTCTTGTTCTACAGTGTGAGTGGTCTGAGATGCCCTCACAAAGGGGCCCCCTCAGGGTCTCGGTCACCCTCACTCTGGACAGGGCCCTAAAGCAGCCCCAACCAGACCCCATGATGGAATAGGGGATGTTTCCCTGCAGAAGTAAGGGTAGCACTGGACATGGTGAGAACAGCGTGTGCAAAGGCCCTGCGGTTCCAATCCCCATCCACTAAGAATGGCCCACGTAGAGCGCTGTTTCTGAAAGGGGACAAAGGAAGGACATACCAGGGTGTCTGGATGAGGGCCCTTTCCCAGCTTGAGGGCCTGTGGTACCTTGACCTTTCTCCCTTTCTTCCATCTCCAGGTCGCCATCAAAATCATCGACAAAACCCAGCTGAACCCCAGCAGCCTGCAAAAGGTGAGACCCAGGGAGAGGGAGCAAGGTGGGGGAAAGGTTGGGGAGAGGGTCCTTGAAACCCCCCACCCTCGTCTTTCTCTTTTTTCCTTTCTTCCAGCTGTTCCGAGAGAAGTCCGTATCATGAAGGGCCTAAACCACCCCAACATCGGTGAGGAGGGGAAGGGAGTGGGCTCGGTAGATACCAGCCAGGGCACTTGGGAAAAGAGAATCAGGGGGAAGAGAGAACTGGCTGTTACAGCAGTTAGAAAGACCTGTTTTCTCATAGCAATATCCCTGCTTCCTGGCTGTGTGACCTTGGGTGAGTCACTCAACCTCTCTGAGCCTCAGTGTCCTCCTCTGGAGTGGGGGGTGGTAAGAAGGCTTATTACTTCAAGGTCATTGTGAGGACCGGATAAGATGGTGCGTGCAGAACACTTAGTTCGGAGCTAAGCTGTGGGAGCCGCTCTGATTATTGTCATCAGCAGCATCCATTGTCATTATCATTAGTCAGAGCCCAGAGAGCGAGGTCTTTACCAGAGAAGCAGGATATGGCCTGGCCTGAATGTGGCCGCAGCATTTATTTATCCGTTTGTTCATGTACTCAGAAAGTATTCCCTGAATGGCTGCTCATGTGCCAGACTCTGGGGCCAGCAGTGAAGAAAACAGGCACACATCTCCAGCCTCACAGAGCTGGCATTCTTGTGAGGAAGTGGAGACGGTGGTCAAGTGGGGTCAGGGAGTTTGGAAAAATCTTGCCACCAGTAGGGAGCCATTGACTGTTCTTGAGTAAGGCGTGTCGTGGTCAGCACATGCGCAGTCACCGAGTGCAGGTGGAGGGTGAGGGGTCTCTTCCCGCCTAAGCCCTCTACCACCCCCACTCGGCCATTGCAGTGAAGCTCTTCGAGGTGATTGAGACGGAGAAGACACTGTACCTGGTCATGGAATACGCAAGCGCTGGTGAGGCCCCCCCCCACCTCCCCGCCCTGCTCTCCGCGCCGCACCCCCCCCCCCATGCCATGCCCCTCCCCTCCCTGCCCTGCTCTCTGCGCCACCCCCGCCCCCATGCAAGTGCTGGTGAGGCCCCTCCCTCCCCACCTGCTCTCCATGCCGCACCCCCCACCATGCCCCACCTCTCCCCTCCCCGCCCTGCCCTCTGCGCAGCGCCCCCTCCCTCCCGCCTCCTCCGCCTGACCCCCTCGGCCTCTGCCCTGCAGGAGAAGTGTTTGACTACCTCGTGTCGCACGGCCGCATGAAGGAGAAGGAGGCTCGAGCCAAGTTCCGACAGGTCAGGGTCATGGCTGCGGGCGGGGCTGGGAGGGGCGCCCAGTCTCCAGGGATGAGGGTTTGATTGTGAGTCTGGGCTGTTAAGGACCTGGGGACGTGGCTTAAGTCGGGGTGGGGGTGGGGGTGAGGGTGGACAGTTGGGTGCCCAAGGGCATGCAGAGGCCCAGGCGTGAGGATATTCAGATGGAGGGTGCAGCTGCCTAGCTGGGTTGGGGAGAGGACCAAGCCTGAGGGTGCCCCAGGTAGGCCAGCGTCAGGTGTGTGAGTGTGAAGGTGTGCCCAGTATATAGGAGTGTGCCTAAGAGGGCACGCAGGTACCAGGGTGCTGAGGTGTGTAAGTAAAGGAGTGTGGGTGTCCAGCTGCATAAATGTGTAGCTCTTTGGGTAAAAGTGGAAATGGTAGCTAGGGTGTGTGGGTGAGGGAACCCCAAGTGTGGGTTTAAGTTTGTGGGTAAGAGGGCACAGTATATATGGGTGCCCAGGCATGTGGGTAAGAGGGCGTGTGGTTTCAGCTCTGTGGCAGTGAGGATGCTTGGGTATATAAGCAGGTGCGAGGGAGCCCAAGGGTGGGCATATAGGTTGATGGGCCAGAGGGTATATGGCACCAGGATGTCCAGGTGGATAAGGAGGTGTGTGAATGTCCAGGTGCGTGGCAGTGAGGATGCCCAGGTATGTAAGAGTGTTTGGAGGGTGAAGAGACCTAGGCAAGAGTGTTGATCCAGCACTGTCCAGCTGCTGGACGCAGCTATGCTGGGTGCGCAGGGCTTAAGCCCCCGTGTGCCGGGGCTGCCTGTCTGTGTTTGGGTGTATGATGCTCTCGTGTGTTTCTCAACATGAAAGTCAGGAGGGGCCGGTCCTGTTGCCTTGCTGCTGATGCCCCTGCCAGGAGGGCAGCTCCTCCTCTGGGTGGAAGCGTGTGTCGGGGCAGTGCCATCTTCATATCCTGCTGTGACTGGGTGGGGGAGCGGGCAGAGTAAGGGCTCGGTGGGGACCCAGCGTCACGGCCTGTGCTTGGGGAGGCCTGGAGTCCAGAGCTCGGTCGTTGGTAGGTTCATGGGGTCTCTGAGGGAGGCTGAGAGCTTCAGGGGCTACAAGTAACCAAGCTCCCCTCTTCTCCCGTCCCCTGCAGATTGTGTCGGCTGTGCACTACTGTCACCAGAAAAACATTGTCCACAGGGACCTGAAGGTGAGCCCCGGCTCATCCCACAGACGCCCACTGCAGTCCCCCGGGCACCCCGCACCCTCCACCACATCTCCCTTCCTTGCCTCCTCATGCTCTCCCTCTGCATCCAAAACCCCTTGACTTGACTTGTGGCAAAAATAAGGCCAGCCAAAGCGGGGAGCAGGTGGGGGCGGGGGCAGGAGGCGTGAAAAAAGGGGAAAGAAGCAAAGTGTCCCCAAGTGGCCTCGGGCAGTTACACGCGTCCTGGGCAAGGTCGCTGGAACGCACACGGTACAGAACATCACTCTCAGAGTCTCCAGAGACTTTAGAACATTCAGGAAGCTTCGAGAATTGAGATCCTAGAGCCCCAGAGTCCCACAGCTTCCAGGGTATCAGAGTCACAGGCACCTTTGAACTCAGAGGGACAGCGAGTGCCTGCTGGGGACGGGAGACTCAGCAGGGCCTGCCCTGCTCTGCCGCACCACCAGACTGGGCTCTGTGTCCCAGGGCCCCTGTTGCACACCTCCCACCCGAGAGAACCTCCTTTCTCAGGAAACATGTGTCTGGTCCAAATCAGGTCGTTCGTGATGGTGATTTCTTGAGCACCCACTGTGTCCCAGGCCCTGGGCTAAGGACTTAAGGAATGGCTTCTCAAGGTTTCCAGCGCAGAACACTGGGTTGGTTTGAGTGGTTTCAGCTCCCAAGCCGTTGTGGACAGGGGCTTGGGTAAAGTGTAATAAAAATTAAAGGAAAAAGAAATGTATAAAGTACAAGCCCAAGGAACGTCCGTGGTGGTCCAGTGGTTAGAACCCACGCTTCCACCGCAGGGGGCACGGGTTCGATCCTTGGTCAGGGAACTAAGATCTCTGCATGCCACCCAGTGAGACCAAAAAAATAGAAGAAAAAATAAAATGCAAGCCTGATTTTAAGATGATTATTATTAGAGTAAAAAAAAAAAAACAAACAGAAAATTCTGTCAAACTGCTGTAGAAATTCGAAACACTGCCTCTGTGCTGCTCTAATCCCCACACAGCCCCGCTGAGGAAGCTCCTCAGAGGCGTGAGTTTGCCCTGCAGGGGTGTGAGTGAACCATTGCCAACACCCTGGAGGGCGCCCCCTGGTGGAGGGTCCTGGAAGTGGCTAAAAGGGGACTTGGGGATCCGGTTAGTGCACCCAGGGGACCGCCCAGGACGAGCAACCCAGACGGGAGGGTGGGGCTGAACTCTGGAGCCTCAGATTCCACGATGGGGAGTGTCACCCCTGAACAAGATGGAGGTGCCCTAGATTGAGGTTTGGTGTGTGTCTGTACGGGTTCTGTCCCTTTGTTGGGTCAGAGGGGCAGAAGGGTGGTACCGAAATGTACCACCAGGAGGGAGGGAGACCAGGAGGAAGCCCTGCACGCTAGGTTGGGGAAGGGCGGAGGTTGGCAGGCATCGGGCGCCAGCAGCATTCTGAAGGGTAGGTTTTTTGTGCGTCAAGCGTAGTCAACACACGAGAGGAAGAGGGATGCTGGAGGCTCCTCCACACTCGGGCTATGGAGATGGCCTCCTCTGGGTTCCAGCTCTGCTACTTTCATGCTGTCAGGGAGGCATGAGGTGGCCTCGCTGAGCCTTGTTTCCTCACCTATGAAATGGCAAATACACAAACACTTGCACCAAAAATAGACAAAAGCCTATACATAGCATGTAAAGTATTTATTGAGTGCTGACTCTGTCCCATGTGCTGCGATGAGCACTTTTCAGTGAACCCCAAAACCGCCTGTGATGCTGGTGCTATAATGACCTTCAGTTTACACATCAGAAACCGAGGCACAGAGAGGGCTGGTAATCCACGCAAAGTCACACAGCGAGTGGGTGGTAGAGCTGGGATTCAAAGCTAGGGTGCTTCCAGAATCTGTACTTTAGCCCTGCATTATGTAGCTACTTCTATAAAGGGTAGTCTAAAAGCCCGGTGCATAGTAGGTGCATAGTAAGTTTAATATGAAATGGTTTTCATTTTTATAAGTGTTGAGCAGTCCATCCTCATTTTTTTTCTGCTGGGTGAACTGAGACTCGGAGATGGGCGGGGGAGTGCCTGAGGACCTTCAGTCCTGCAGGCCACATGGGAGAATAAGAGCTAACGTTCGTTATATAATGTTTACTGATATTTAGTCGCTCAGCCAGGTCTAACTCTTTGCGACCCCATGGACTGTAACCCGCCAGCCTCCTCTGTCCAGGGGATTTCCCAGCCAAGAATGCTGTAGCACGGTGCCATTTCCTTCTCCAGGGGATCTTCCCGGACCAGGGATGGAACCCATGTCTCCTATGTTGGCAGGCGGGTTCTTTACTGCTGACCCACCAGGGAAGAACAGTACATAGCATTTACCAGGCATGAAGTATTGCCTGAGGCCTTTTGCACGGGTTGACTCACTTGATTCTCACACGTCCCTGTGAGGTGGGGACCCTGATTATCGCTGTCATATGGATGAGAAAACTAGGCCCAGAGAAGTAAAGTCACTGCCCGAGGTCACATGGGAAGAAGGGACGAGGCCATGGCCGCTCCAGGTTGGCCGGCTCTGGCACCATGCATATCCGCCCTCTGCCCTCTCCTTGCCTGGCAGGCCGAGAACCTCCTGCTGGACGCCGAGGCCAACATCAAGATTGCCGACTTTGGCTTCAGCAACGAGTTCACGCTGGGCTCGAAGCTGGACACATTCTGCGGGAGCCCCCCGTACGCCGCCCCGGAGCTGTTCCAGGGCAAGAAGTACGATGGGCCAGAGGTGGACATCTGGAGCCTCGGCGTCATCCTGTACACGCTTGTCAGCGGCTCCCTGCCCTTCGACGGGCACAACCTCAAGGTGCTGGGCGGGGCTGGCTCAAGGGCTCTGACTCCCCTGGGGAGGGTGTCTCCGGCCTTCACAGTCCCGATCCCTCCCCTGCAGAGGTCCAGGGAGGGGGGCTGAGTTCTGAAGGCAAGACGGGGGTCAGGCAGGACAGCGTCGGGGTTCGGGTGTGGGCTTGCAGCTGGCAAGCTTGGATTTAAATCCCGCTCACTCACCCATCCACTCCGTATATAGTTATTGTTTACTGTCCATGAATCGGGCTCTATTTTAAGTTTTGCAGACATGGGGTGAACAAAGGAGACATGCTGCTCCCCGGGCGATCCCTGAAAACAGGCTGAGTGGGGGAAGCCAGTCACTAAAGGCCCCCCGTGGTAGATTCCATGCCTATGAAGTGTCCAGAACAGGCAAATCACAGAGACCGAGAGCAGATCAGTGGTTGCCTAAGACGAGGGAGGTGGGGGGAGTTGGATGACGGGGTTTCTCCTGGGGGTAATGAAAATGTTCTAAAATGGATTTGAGTGATGACTGCAACAGCTCAGTGAATATACTAAAAAACCATTGAATGGTGCACTAAAAAAAAAAAAAAAAAAATCCTTGTCTCATGCTGACATTCTTGCAACAGAGCCAGGCAGAAAATAAAATAATAAGCAAAATATATAGCACATTAGATGCTGGCCAGTTCTATAGAAGGGGGTGGGAAGTGTGGGGTGAGTTGTAGTGTTGGGATGTTTCTTTTTTTTTCTCCCTTTGAATTTTTAATTCTGAAACATGCTGATCAACAGAGAAGTTGTCAGACTAGAACAGAGGACAGAGTCCTTTTCGGGAGATGCTCCGATTGCCAGCCCGTGGCCACGTGTGCTGCCCGTATGTGTCTGCATAGGCCCGTGCTCTCACTGCCATCGCGGTTCCTGATGGAACACATGGGAGTCAGTTGTAGACCCCACATCCCTTCCCGCCTCCCCCGAAGGTTGCGTACAGCTGGGATCCCCTGAGATGGGGCATTTTCCATCCATGATCCCGCTCAGGAAATCCAGTGCTGATGCAGTCCTCAGCTCTAACCCACGGCCCGTGCTCGGGTTTCATCCGTCATCCCAAGAATATCCTTGGCAGCTATTTTCTCCTGCCCCAGTGTCCCCTCGGGCATCCTCGTTGCGTTCGATTGTCCTGTCTCTTTAGTCTCCTTTCATCTGGAACAGCTCCTGGGCAGTTCTTTGTCTTCCACCCGGCAGTGATGAGTTCAGGCCAGTCATCTTGCAGAAAGCGCCTCCCTCGGTCTGGGTTGCCCAGTGTTTCCTCCTCATTGGATCCTGGTGGTGCATTTTGGGTGGGAATTCCAAAATTCCAGCAGGAATGCTCAGGCCTGCTCAAAGTGGCCGAGAGGAGCAGTTGGGATCAGGGAGGTCATTGCCAAGGACAGGACAGCAGAGCCCTGAGTGATGAGTTGGAGGGGCCCCTTGTCACCGTGGCGTCAGCCAGCCAGCCAACCCCTTCGAGCCTCAGTCTCCCAACCCTAAAGTACCAGCCTCATAGCAGCGATGTGAGGACTTGATGAGATCAGATAACAATCTTTCTGAGCCCCAAGCGTGAAATCAGGAGATCTTCCCGAAGGGCCAGGCCGGCATCTCATCTGCCCCAGGCTCTTGTTGCTTCCTGCTGTCCTGGTTTCCCCACCAGGCACCCCAGGCCTTGCTGGGTGTGTGGCTGGGAGCCATCTCTGCTCTGTCATTTCCTTGCTGAGTGACCTTGAACAAGTCTCTTTCTGAACCTCTCCTTGTGGGGACGCTTACAGCCAGGCTGGGTGTGTGAGGCCCTTCACCAGGACTTGGCATCAGGCCAGAGTGTCACCCCTGGGAGCTGCGCTGGTGGAGGGGTCAATGTCCCTTTGATTACTTCGCAGCACCACACGACAGAGGCAGTGTGGAACAGTGGTTACACAGCACAGGTTCCAGGGCCTGATTGCCTGGCTTTGAACCCTGGCCCTGCCATTTTCTGGCTGCACAAACCCAGAACAAGTGACTCCACCTCTCTGGGCCTCAGTTTCCTCATCTGGACAATGGGCGTCCTGACTCTGCTCCACAGCATTCTTTTGAGCGTAGATGTCATATGTGTGACGCGCTTAGAACGCAGCTGGCTCATGATGAGTGCTCTGAAAGCAATACTTATCACTATGAAATATTCACAACCCTCCGGGCTGTGATAATGTGCAGAGTAGGAGGCTCCCCAGGCCCAGGCCTCATCCCGCCCTGTTAGGAGAAGGCACCCGGAGGGAACTCCCAGCCCAGGCCCTGGCACAGGGCTCCACCCAGAGACACCCCTTCCTCCCTGCACCTCCCACTCCCATTTTGTCTCTCTCTCAGTTCTTTGATCAGGATGGTAGGGGCTCCCCTGGTCTGCCATGCCATGGAGCATGGCATTTATTTTTTTCTTTTGTAGCCTTGGCAGGGCCCTCCTAAAAAGCCCTAAAAAAAAAAGAGTCAGCATGTAAATCAGTGTTCATTCTTGGAGACTGCCAGGGCCTCATAGCTTTTTGGAAACACAGGTGGGGACGCGGGCAGGGCGCCCCTCTCTCGTCCCCTTTTGTAAACCTAGTCTCTCCTTTTGTGTTCAGCTTTGCCCGTCCCGGGTCTTCCTTGTGGCACACGGGCTTCTCTCATTGCAGAGCAGACTGTGCACAGTGCGGGCTCCGGTGTTGCAGCGCACAGGCTTTCTAGTTGCGACAAGTGGGCTCAGTTGCCCCGTGACACGTGGGATCTTAGTTTCCCAGACCAGGGATTAAACCTGCATCTCTTGCATTGGAAAGCAGCTTCTTAACGGGAGAAGTTCGCTAAACCTAGTATTTAAAAAGCACTTGCTCTGGGCCTGACTTGTACTAGGCATTCATTTCTCTAAACTCACTCCTACTCTGGAAAGTGGGCGCTATGGTCCCTGTTTACAGATATGAAAACTAAGGCCCCCGAGGCCAACTCACTGGCCCATCTCCCCTCTTATCTGGCTCATAGAGCTCACACACTCTGTAAGATTTCCTCAAAGTGAAAAGTTACATTGCTTTGAAAAAAAAACAAAACCTGTTTGAAAACTTCTGCATCTGTAACCGTGTTCCCATTTTATAGATGGGAACCGAGGTCGAGAGAAAGTGGTGGGGTTTTTCCCAGCACATCAGGGCTAGGACTTAGAGGCCCTGTCACTTCTGTCGGGGGATTGAGAAAGAGGAAGAGAAAGTGTGTGTGTGTGTGTGTGTGTGTGTGAGAGAGAGAGAGAGAGATGGTTGGGGACGTGGGGTGGACCCCCCCCCAGTAACCCCCATCCCCCCAGGAGCTGCGGGAGCGAGTCCTCAGAGGGAAGTACCGGGTCCCTTTCTACATGTCAACAGACTGTGAGAGCATCCTGCGGAGATTTTTGGTGCTGAACCCAGCTAAACGCTGTACTCTCGAGGTGAGCTCAGTCCCCAGCCCCACACCCCTTCCACTGAAGCCCTCTTGCCTGACACGGTTCCTCTCCCTGTCCAATCCGCCACTGAAAGGTGAGGGGAGATGGGCAGCCCAGGAAAAGTATCCTAGACTCATCCTGATGCCACCGCTCCCCCCTCAAAAGCCTCGCCTACTCCCCGACATGCCAGTAATTAGCTAATGAGCTCCTAGGATGATTACAGGGTGCTGGGGGCCCAGATGATGCGGAGGAGGAAGGGTGGCTTTGGCAGACTCCAGATGGGGGCTGGGGGTTGGGAGAGGAGGTGCTAGCTCTCAGGATGGCCTCGATTCTGGGGTATTGGGCCTTGGAGGTGGGGGGCAAGGCAGCGCAGAAGCCTCATTTGGGAGCTATGTTTTTATCCCAGTGTCTTCTGACATCTCTCTTTTCCCCCTCCATGTCCTGCTCCCAATTCCTGCAGCAAATCATGAAAGACAAATGGATCAACATCGGCTATGAGGGTGAGGAGTTGAAGCCATACACAGAGCCCGAGGAGGACTTCGGGGACACCAAGCGAATCGGTGAGGGTCGGGGAAAGCAGGGCTGTGGGCCGCAGACCCGGAAGTGGGAACTTCCCAGCACCTACCCCATTGTTTAGTGCATCAGAGAAGTTTGCAAGGCACCTGGGGAGAGCAAGAAGTCTGGGCTCTGGTCCCTGCCCTGCTACTTTCTAGCTGTGTGACCCTGGGCCAGTGGCTTCCCCTCTCTGCTTCTGTTTCCTTGTCTATAAAATGAGATAATCATAGAACCTGTCCTATAGGTTTGTTATGAATATTAAATGAATGAGTTTATATAAAGCACTTACATTGGGCATGAAACAAGTGCTTTTGTGTCATAATAGACATATAATAAGTGCTGTTGTCTTAGCTGTGACTATTAACACACAAGAACTCACAGGTGACTTCCAGAAGAGTTTGGACAAAGCCATCAGTAATCTGCATGCTTGAGAAAAACTCCCACCTTGGCACATGCCTCACTCACCACCCCTTCAGTCCCAATCCCTTCAGCCCAGAGCCCTCGAACACTTGGCCCTAAAGCATTAGCCCCAGAAGAGCCCCTTAGGAACCCTCACTCTGCAGCTGATGAAATTGAAGCCACCATCAGATCTGGCTGTATTAATCAGGACTTCACAGTTGTAAGTAACAGAAAACCCAAGCCATTCTGGCTTCAACCAGAAAATAATAATTGGTTGATCCATATGAAATCACCATTTTCATAGCTCAGAAATTATCAGCATGAGCAATTTCAGGTAGTTTAACCTAATAGTGATGTAATTTCATTCACATGAAAAGGCCATGATATGTCAGCTTTCAGGCACAGCTGGATCCAGGTGCTCAGAGACAGTTGTTAGGAATCTTCAGTGGTGACTTCTTTCCCAGGCAGCTCTCCCTGCAGGAGCAAAGTGACCACAGCATGTCCTAGTGGCCTGGACACCTCAGCAGGAAGAGAAGCCACTTTCCTCATGTTCCAATGGAAGCTATAGAGTGGGACCCATTGGCTACCCCTGAAGCAGTCAGTTTGACCTTGGGAATGAAACACTCTTACTGGCCAGAAGTGGGTCATATGCCCACCATGAACCATTCAGTGTGGCCTTGGGGATGGAACACTCTGATTGGTCAGACCTGAGTAATATGCCTGCCCCTGGTGTTTGGAGCAGGCAGGAGTCAGCTGGAGGATCTAAGCAGGGAAAAATATTCTTCCAGGGAAAATCAGGGTGCTGCTGGCAGAAGGGGGAATGATTACTGGACAGGCCAAAGTGCAGGCATTACTGTGTGATGCAGAAAAGAGTGGAAGGGAAGGATCTGGGGAGACTGAACCTCTTCTCCATCCCCCTCTCCCAGAGGTGATGGTGGGTATGGGCTACACGCGGGAAGAAATCAAAGAGGCCTTGACCAGCCAGAAGTACAACGAAGTGACCGCCACCTACCTCCTGCTGGGCAGGAAGACTGAGGTCAGAAGGCGTCAGGGACATTCGGGATGCGCTATACCCAGGGTGGAGGGAGATCTTTGGGACAGAGGGAAAGGGGCTGAGGTTCTTTGTCTGTCATCTTCCTGCAGGAGGGTGGGGACCGGGGTGCCCCAGGGCTGGCCCTGGCACGGGTGCGGGCGCCCAGCGACACCACCAATGGAACAAGCTCCAGCAAAGGCACCAGCCACAGCAAAGGGCAACGGAGTTCCTCCTCCACCTACCACCGCCAGCGCAGGCATAGCGACTTCTGTGAGTATTGCCCCAACACTTGCACATGCCATCCTTGGCCCCAGGGCCCCAGACCTGCATTATGTCAGGGTTCTCTGGCTGGCAAGCAACAGAAACTGGCTCGAACCAACTGCAACAAAGGGAGAAACATCTTATAAAGGTGCAGGGACATTGCATGGAATGTGGAGGCAGCCAGGCTCGGGAAGGGATTAGAAACTGGAAAAGCAGCCAACCCTAGAACAGACACTCTGTGACTTGCTTCTTCTTTGTTCATCTGGTTCTTCCTCTTTTTTTCATATCCTGCCTTACCTTTTCCCCAAGTCTCTTAACTTCTTACAACTCAGTTTTAGAGGCCAGCTCAATAGTAGCTGAAATCTCTTTGATCCACTTGATATCAAGGTCCAGTCGGGATGAATCCACTTGACTGGGACACAGGAGGACCCATTGTACAAAAAGGCTGCTGAAAGCCTGCCCTTTTGCCTCGCTTCCAAACTTACTAGCAGGAAGGGGCTGGGGAGACACCTGCTTGCATCCTACATTCTTCAACTTACAGATACCTCATTTCCTGCAGAAAATAGACCCACGACCACTGCCACCATAAATGAGCCATGGGAACTTGCATGAGGTCTCTACCTATACCCTCGTCTTAATCATCTTCACTATATTTTTTAACAGCTTTATTGAGAGATAATTCACATACTATGCAGTTCACCAATTTAAAATACACAATTAAGTGGCATTAGTACGTTCACAGATTTGTGCCTCTTTCACCACAGTCAACTTTAGAACATGGTCAGTACCCTGGAAAGAGACTCTACAACCCCTAGCCATCTACTTCGAATCTCCCATCCACCCTAGCCCCCCCCCCACCCCTGACTACTTCTCATCTACTGTCTCTATAGATTCCCCTATTCTGGACCTTTCTTATAATTAGAATCATACAATCTGTGGCCTTTTGTGACTGCCTTCTTTCACTAAGCATGTTTTCAAGATTGATCCATATCATAGCATGTATCAATACTCCACTTTTTTATTGCCAAATAATATTCCGTCGCATGGATATACCATGTTTTGTTTATGCATCACCAGTGGAGGATCATTTGGGTTTTCACCTTTGGCTCTTGTAATTCTCTGTGTGGGTCTTTGTTTTCATTTCTCTTGGGTGGGTGCCTAAGGGTGGAATCACTGGGTCATATGGTAACTCTGTGTTTAATAGTTAAATAACTGCCAAGGTGATTTCCAATTTTCTATTGTTTTTGCATCCCTACATCTCCTGGGGGTGAAGTTCCTTACTCTGGGACAGGCACTAGTACAGGAAGAGGGAAGTCAGGGAAGCTTAGTCTTGAGCAGGAAGTATCCTGGATGGTCAAGCCATTCCCCTTCCCTGGGTTTCCTTTTCCCCACCTATACAATAGCGAGATTGGCCTAGAAAGACCCTGAGAAGCTTGTGATTCCAACCACCTATGATTAGAACATGTTAACCTTTAAAAATAATCCACACGGAGACCTTCCGGGTTCCGGGGTTCACGGGATGAAAGATGGTCGATGGGAGCCCCATGTGTGTCACTGTAGAGCTTGCGATGCTTCTGGGGCTTTTGAGCATTACGTTTTCTGAATTTTAACACACAGAAGTTCTGACTCTCTGAAGTTCTAGAACACCCTTAACCCCTGGGTTCTAAAACCATAAATTTCAAAGATGTTCTAAGGGACCAAATTTGTTTTGTTTTTGAAATGAATAGTCACATCCTTCAAAACTCGATAGTGCAGAAAGCGTAGACAGTAAAAACATCTTTGTCCTACACGTTTTTCCCAGCCCCCAGTCTCACTTGGAAACAGCCACAGTTACCAGTTTTATATGAACTCTTTTGGAGAAGTTTTATTCATATATAAATATATAAAGAGACAGACATGAAAAGAAGGAGAAAGATATGAAAATGCATAAAGATGTATAAATGCAATATTAATATATTAATATACCATAAACATATTCTCCCTTTTAATAGAAGTGATAGTCTTTGGGCAACATTCATTATAAACAAGTACAGATAAATAGATATAGATAGGTACGTACTTTCTCCTCATTTTTACACCTGATAGCCCACTGTAGACCTCATACCTAGCCTTGCCCTTTCTACCTCACAATCTATCTTGAAGATCTTTCTGTATGGGAACATTGTTTATAGTTGCACAGTATTCCATTGGGTGGCAATATCTTGACTTGTTCAGTTATTCCCATATTAAGAAGTGTTCAGGCTGTTCCCAATCTTTTGGCCTGAAGAAGAGAACAAAGGAGCAGGACTCAGTGAATAACCTGCACAAGCGTTGTGTCATTTATGTGGAGCCTCTTGAGTCCGTGAACACGTGTCACTTAGACATTGTCAGAGTAGCCTGTGAGAGGAATTCTACGGTTCTCAGGATCACCCAGAGCAGATTTTTGCTTTTTCTGCTGATGCCAGCACAAAACTGTCCCCTCCCTCTCCCAGGTGGCCCATCCCCCGCACCCCTGCACCCCAAGCGCAGCCCAACCAGCACGGGGGAGGCGGAGCTGAAGGAGGAGCGCCTGCCCGGCCGGAAGGCGAGCTGCAGCGCTGCGGGGAGCGGGAGCCGAGGGCTGCCCCCCTCCAGCCCCATGGTCAGCAGCGCCCACAACCCCAACAAGGCAGAGATCCCAGAGCGGCGGAAGGACAGCACGAGCACCCCAGTGAGTTGGGGGGTCCTGGGGGGATGGCCCCCGGGCTGCCCCGCCTTTGGCCCAGCCTGTCCATGTCACCTGGGTCACATTTCCCTCACTCCGTCATTTCCCATCCCTCCTGTTCCCCAGACCCCTGCACAAGGTTCTGTTATATCCACTCAGTCATTCACTCGACACGCATGAGTGCACTCTGCCTGAGCTTGTACTCAATTCTAGTGTATAAGTTAGGATTCGGTGTCAAAAAGAAATTCCCTGTGCTTTCAACTTGAAGGATTTAATATGGAGAATTAGCTGTGGTGCTTACACAATTGGAAGGGCTGGAGGAGCAGGCACTGGACCAGACCTACAAGACAGGCACGTTACCACAGCAGAACTGACCACCAAGGGAGCTCCCGCCTTTGAGGTCCCCTTGAGCTCTGCTGAGTTCAAGAACATACATCAAGGCTACGATGCAAGACTCAGAAACGTCATCCTCCACCAGGAGAGCCTCTTGCTGCCCAGAGGTCTAGAGAAGCGGCAGTGGTGCCCTGCTGAAGCAGAGACTCGTCCCACGGTCTTGCCTGTGTGAGCAGAAGTTGGGAGCAGGAAGGTGGCCGCCACCCCATTTCCACCTTCGGGATCTCCACAAGAGCAGAGGTTGCCAGATCCCATTCATACCCAGAACCTGGGCTGCCAAAGAGTTTCTGGGGAATGTAGCATTTGGTTTTCTGGCTTTTGCAGCTCCCTTGAATGCTGTAATATAAGTTAAGGGAATCAAAATATCCTCAACATCAGGAGACAGAGGTGGAAGCAAGTTACAGAAAGGTGGTCCAGATGCAGAAGCTGCATAGACCAGCGTTTGAATTACATTGATGAGCTGTGTCATCTCAAGCAGGTGACTTCCCTCTCTGAGCTTCACTGTGCCATCTTGTGAAATGAGCTTATCAAAGAGCTTGGGTTGTCGGGAGGATCTTGTGCCATCCTCACACAGTGCCTGGCTCAGTAAGCACTCAGTGAACGAAAGCTGTTGTTATTGTTGAAATACATCCACACTTTTAAGACACTAAAAAAGGACAGCAAATTACCCCCTCCCCCAAAAAATAGAAGGAAGGAAATAATAAAGAGAGAAATCAATACAGGAGAAAACAGATGCACACGAGAGAAAGTCAGCAAGCCAAAAGCTGATTCTTTGAAAAGATTAATAAAGTCAGTGGACCCCTAGAAAGACTAATTAAGAAAAAAACACAACACTGTAAATCAACTATACTTCAATTTTTAAAAAGAAAGAAGATAGCAAGCACAAATGACCAGAACAGAAGTGAAAAGGAGAGCTTCATTGTGACATAAAAAGAAAGATGGTATTAGGAACTACCTTATGCCAATAAATTTGACAGTTTAGACAAAATGGACAAATGTCTTTTAGAAACACACCAAAACTGACCCAAGAGGAAATAGAAAACAGGAACAGTCTCAACACTTCCCCATAAAGAAAGCTCCAGACCTAGATGGCTCTAAACTGGTGGAAGTCTTCCAAACATCAAAAGAAGAAATAATACCTATCTTAGACAGACTTCCAGAGGAAAAAAGGACCACTTCCCAGCACATTTTATGAGGCAACAAAATCCTAATACCCTATTCCTGTCCTCGGCTCAGTGCAGTGCAGGGTGGAGATGTATGTATGAACAGAGGTGGTCAGTACAAAGCAATGTGGCCAATACAATACAAGGCTGTAGCTGGGAGCGCAAGGAAGGTAGCTGACTCAGCCAGGGCCCAGGGTGGGGATATGTTGCCCTGACACCTGAGAGATCCCTAGGAGTGAGTCAGAGGGAAAGGTAGGAGGAAGACCCAAGCAGAAGAGACAGCCTGTGCAAAGGCCTTTAGGAGGAGAGATGGACTTCCCTGGCAGTCCAGCAGTCATCACTCCACCTTCCCACGCAGGGGGCCTGGGTTCAATCCCTGGTCCGGGAACTGAGATGCCATATGCCTCTCAACGTGGCCTGAATAAGTATGTTTTTAAAAGCTTGACATGGCTGGAAGTGGGCAAGGCTGCCCCCTGGGAACTTTCCGTGACCTTCTCTCCTCCCAGCTCCAAGGCCCCGCATGACTCTCAGCCTGCACCGCTGGCATGACCCATTGACCTTTCATGTCTTTAGCCAAAGTAAACTGTTACCTACTCACTCTTGGTTCACACACAGGCCCCTGCCTGGTTCCTAATGAGGAAGGCCAGAGAGGGTAAAAGGGATTAAGGAGGGTCCCTTTGCCCCCTCACTCTCCTCCTGGCTTTGTCTCCTACAGAACAACCTCCCTCCCAGCATGATGACCCGCAGAAACACCTACGTTTGCACAGAACGCCCGGGGGCTGAGCGCCCGTCCTTGTTGCCAAATGGCAAAGAAAACAGGTATGAAGGGAGGGCAGCAACGGGGAAGGAGAGAGGGGGTGTAGGTGAGCAGCACCCCCTGATCTAAGATGTTAGACGTTGTGGGGAGGGATGGTGTGGGGACGGGGGAGTCTGCATGTCTGCTGTTCCTTTGGCAGAATCTACCCATGTCCTCCCTGTCCCAGACCCCTCTGAAAAATCCTCCCCCCTTAATTAATTAGTCATCAGCACCAGCAAAGCAGTCTGCCCCACTCTCTGCCCACGAGCCTGGGGAACCTGAGTTCATTTTTTTTGAATGATCCATTTTTAGAGTTGGAGAGAAGCCCTAGAATGTCACAGCTTCAACATCCTCTAGTTGGCGGGATTTCAAACTTACTTGCCTGAGTTGGTTCAGGCTCCTTCAGCTGGCAAGTGAGAGAAACTAGTGCAGGCTGGCTGGAGCATACAAAAGGAAGGAATTGGTTCACATCACAGTTCAAGTCCCAGAGTGGGCTGGGCTTCAGGATCATGACACTCCCACCCATCAGGACTAGAGAGCGTGACTCCCAGGTGCAGTCTGGGAAACACCCAGTAAAGGGATGCAGGTATCACTCTTTGGTAGGAGCAGGGGGGAGTGTTTGGAAGCAGTGATTCAGCTCTGAGTTCCGAATCTCGCCTCTGCACTCCACGAGCAAGATGACCCTCGGCAGGTGTCTGAGCCTCTTCCTCCTGTGTGAGATGGAGCTGATGTTCTCTGCCTCCAATCCCATTAGAGGGATCTGGTGGAGATCAGGTGTGTCCTGTACCTTACACAGGGTCTGAGTTATAGTAGGCATTCAATGAGTCAGAACTTATTTGGGGGTTATTAAATAAAAATAATAAGAGCCAACATTTATCAAGCAGTAGCTGTAGGCCGGGCCTGTGTATGTTAGCTGGTTGAATACCCCTAACAATTCTATGAGATCGATCCTGGTGTCTCCATTTTACAGCTGAGGGAATGAGGCACAGATAGGTTAAGTAACTTGTCCAAAGCCACATAGCTGGTAAGTCAAGGAGCAAAGATTCCAGACTGACTCCAGAATCTGTACTTTTAATCACTATAATATATGGCCTCCAAGTCCTGGCCAAGCGATAGCATATATTTAGGTTATAGATTCAGGAATGAAGAGATCATAAGGCACAGGAGATGAGGTGGAGGTTTAGTCCTCTGTGATTCACAAGTAGGAGGCAGGGTCCTCCAAGGATTCAGGACCACTCTTAACGTGAGACTGCAGCTCTAGATCTGAGGCCACTGCACCAGTTGCCACCATTTCCCAACCAGCAAAAAGGGTGGAAAGACAGTGGAGTGCAAACTGCTTTTCTGTTCAAAGACATGACCCAGAAATAGGCCAAAGCCCTTCTCCTTACATCCTATTGGCCAGAACATGGTCATATGACCATACCTAGCTACAAAGGAAGCTGGGACATGTAGTCTTTGGCTGGGTGGCCATGTGCAATGTTTATACTCTTAAGGGGTTTGGTTACTACAAGTAAAACGTGTATGGATTCTGGGTGAGAGGTAATGGTATCTGCCAATCAGGGCTCCCTCTTTGAGATCTGGCTGGTCCTTGGGGTCCCTAGAAGGATATAAATTGGAGGTCTGGCTTCTGCTGTGAGGACTGGGAGGGTCAGAGGGCCTGAGGAAGGTCCTAGGATAATAGAGCCACCTCTGCCTACACAGAATCTTGAGAATTAGAGAGAGAGTTCCTTCCTCTTTATTATTACCTGTTGAAAATGTTCATAATGAATGTAAGTTTCCTTGATGTTCACATCTATTCCTCTCCCACGTTTGAATAATGAAAGTTCAGATAGCAAAGTGTTTGCACAACTGATGTGGTTCCTGAGGTTTGGATGGCAAATAGCAGGGGATTCATTTTAAAGTATATCTGAATCTATTCAGTTGCCAAGTTTGGAGAGAGGAGAGTTGGGACAGGGGATGGTTTGGAGGGGACAGAGCTTGAAGAAAGGATGGTTTGAAGTAAGAATGATTTAGGAGGTGAGAAGAGTCAGTCAAATAACGCTAAGGGTGTACAGGGCACAACCCGCACAGCTCTGTACCGCAGCCCTGTCTCTGAGTTACAGCTTGGCAAAGGTTTCTGATCTCAGGACAGACCAGTGAGGAATCAGAGGGACTGAGGACTCTGGCCTGCCTCAAAGCTCCACCCTAACTTGTACCTCTCTGCCCACAGCTCGGGTACCCCACGGGTGCCCCCCACCTCCCCCTCCAGTCACAGCCTGGCTCCCCCATCAGGGGAGCGGAGCCGCCTGGCACGCGGCTCCACCATCCGCAGCACCTTCCACGGTGGCCAGGTCCGAGACAGACGGGCAGGGGGCGGGGGAGGTGGGGGCGTGCAGAATGGGCCCCCCGCCTCCCCAACACTGGCCCACGAAGCCACGCCCCTGCCCACTGGGCGGCCCCGCCCCACCACCAACCTCTTCACCAAGCTGACCTCCAAACTGACCCGAAGGTGAGCCCCACAGGACATGGGGGACAGGGAGAGGGATGGGGGGCTGATGGGACCTAACCTGTCTTCTGCTCTACTCTGCCTCCTGTACCCTGACATCTCCGTCTCCTTCTCCTCCTCTTCCTCCGTTACTCTTCACCTCCCTCCTCACACTACAGGGTTACCCTCGATCCCTCTAAACGGCAGAACTCTAACCGCTGCGTTTCGGGCGCCTCTCTGCCCCAGGGATCCAAAATCAGTAAGTCCCCTCCACCTCTGCTCTCACTGGTTCTGCCTCCCTGTCTGCATGTCTGACCCGTGTGCGGGCCTGGCGGGAGGGGGCGCTGTGAGTTGGGTAGAGGGTCTGTATGTGGGCTCTGGTCGTTCATTTACTCAGATAATAAACAATAGTCTGGCCTCTGGAGCCAGACTCAGGGTTCAGACCCTGAGCTCTTCTGAGAGACGTTAAGCAAATGATTCAACCTCTCTGGGCCTCACTTTCCTTTTCCTTAGAATGGGGATAGTAATAACAGTATCTTCCTCATAGGCTTGTTGTGCAGTCTAAGTGAGGTGATACATGGACTGAGCTTTGAATGTTGCCCCGGAAAATACTTTATAAGTGTTTTCTATCATTTTTATTCTTTGAGTGTCTGCTGTGTGCTTGGCACCATCGTAAGCCCAGAGTAAAGTGAACGAGAGGGATAAAATCCCTGCCCGGGGCATTCTACTAGGGGACCCAGAGAGTAAACAATAAATAAAGTATATAGACTATCAGGTGTGGCAAGTACTAAGGAGAAAAACAGAGCCGGGAATGGGGGTGGGGTGGTGGTGGTGGTGATGTGCCTGTCAGGGTATGGGGAAGGAAGGGCACAGTTGAAATGGAGCAGGCCTCGCTACAGAGGTGTCATTTGAACACAGGCTGAAGGAGGGGTTTGTGTGTCTGTCTGTCTCCTATATGTAGTTGTGTCTCTACCCACCCTCTCTTTTGTCTTCCAAATTCTTCAGTATCTTTCCTCCAACCTCCACTAACCATTTCCGAATGGTCTCCCTTTCTGGGTATGGAGAGGGAGATCAAATCCTGACTCCCAGCCCAGCTCCAGCCCTCAGGGAGGAACCAGGGCTGAGGCAAGGGCTACCAGAGTCCTGGAGGCAGTGGATTGAGGGAGGGGGGCAGGCTCCTTTATGTCCAAATTAGACACTCATCCCCCCACTCTTCCTGTAGGGTCACAGACGAACCTGAGAGAATCGGGGGACCTGAGGTCACAAGGTGAGTGTCTGTGCCCCCCTTTGCCTCAGACCCCTCTTCTGTAAGAACCTCTCCTTACCACCCCTGCCAGAACCCTAGTTGGGGCCCGAGCCTCATCCTCCAAGACCAGTTTGCTGAAATGCTTGTATGACCCCGCTGTTCTCTGCCACTTACTCTTGTGCACCCCTGCATTGATTTCCTCTCATGTCCACCTCCATCCCTGAGCATCATCCCTTGACCATCTTTAACTTCAGCCTCTCCCATCTATATATAACCCACTCCTCCCCCAGTTGACACCACACCACCTTTCCCCTCTCATCCAGTGAGGCACAATGGTTGCCGACAACCCTAGGCCAGTATAGAAACCTAAGGGAAAATAAGGAGCCTCCCCAGCAGGACCAACAGTCCCAGGACCTAATCTCATTGGCTGGAGTTGGGTCACATGTCCATCCCTAAACCAATGCCTGTGACCAGAAGGGTGGAGTACTCTGATTGATCAGACTTAGTCACATGCTCATCTTTAAACCAATCAGAGTGTGGGGAGAGATGTGGTCAGACTTAGTCACATGCTCATCTTTGAACCAATCAGAGTGTGGGGAGAGATGTAGACTGCTCTCTTTGCCTGGAAGTGAGTCACGTGTTCACCCTTAGAGCTGAGAGGTGAGTCTGCCCCACCTAAACCAGAAAGACTAGATCTGCAATGCTTCTCAAGGAGAACACTCTTGGTGTTTTAGGAGACACATTTGTTAGGCAGGGCCTTTTTACACACTGCAGAATGTGTATCATTCTTGAACCATCTCTCCACCCTGATAAATGCAGGCAGCGCTTCCTTCCCAAGACATTTTGACAATCAAAAATCCCTCAGAAATTTACTAATATCCGTTGGAAGACAGTACTGCTCCTAGGTGTGAGAAATCCCTAGTCTAGAGTGAGAATTGGTTCTCCAAGGGAAAAATGATTATTACCAGAAGAAGGATATGTTAGGAAACAAATTGAGCTGCTATGGGGAAGAGACCCCAAAATACAAACAGGAATAAGTTTCTTTCTCACACAAACCGTGTGTCCAGGCCAGGCTGGCAGGGCCACTCTGTTATGTGAGATCCTTCGGGTCCCCAGGGCTTCTACATCCTCACCCCTAGTGCCCTGTCATCTTCACAGTCCACGCTAACTCGTGCTGCAGCCTCACAGGAGGTGGGGCAAGAGAATCCAGGGCATACAGTTTCCTTTGAAAGAGGTGATTTGGAGTTACACGGTCACTTCCACGCACATCCAGGCATTTGGAGACAAGACCACACCTTGCTGCAGGGGAGGCTGGGAAATACCGTTTCCAGGTTGACAGCTGTTTGTACGCCGGAAAGACCGTCCCCTGGAGTAAAAGAGGTTTTTAGAAGACATCTAGGAAAGCATTGGAGAAGGAAATGGCAACCCACTCCAGTATTCTTGCCTGGAGAATCCCAGGGACGGGGGAGCCTGGTGGGCTTCCGTCTGTGGGGTCGCACAGAGTCGGACACGACTGAAGCGACTTAGCAGCAGCAGCAGCAGGAAAGCCTGTCCCAGTGTGGGAACTGCGGGTTAGTTTCCTCTTCTCTCACATTTCTAACCCATCATATCGTCCCACCTCAGTTGCCATCTACCTTGGGATCAAACGGAAACCGCCCCCCGGTTGCTCCGATTCCCCTGGAGTGTGAAACTGACCAGCTCGCGCCCGCCCGAGGCCCTGATGGCAGCTCTGCGCCAGGCCACCGCGGCTGCCCGCTGCCGCTGCCGCCAGCCACAGCCGTTCCTGCTGGCCTGCCTGCACGGGGGTGCGGGCGGGCCCGAGCCCCTGTCCCACTTCGAAGTGGAGGTCTGCCAGCTGCCCCGGCCGGGCCTACGAGGAGTTCTCTTCCGCCGCGTGGCGGGCACTGCCCTGGCCTTCCGCACCCTCGTCACCCGCATCTCCAACGACCTCGAGCTCTGAACCGCCACGGCCCCGAGTCCCCTCCTCTTCCTCGTCCCCTTCACTTCGACAGAGAAAGGGGGTCAAGGAGGGGGGATTCTCCCTTTGTCATCACCTCAGTTTCCCTGAAACGGATTTGGGGGCAGAGGTTGTCTCCTCTGTGTTCTCCGGGGCCCGCTGAGCAGGAGAGAAGAGTGAAGGGGCTTCGCAGGGGGGAGCTGGCACCTTCCTGGAGCCCCCAGCCCACCCAGTCCCCCCTCACCCTGCCATGGGGCACCTGAGGAGACTTTGGGGGCAGGGCGGGGCAGAAAAGGAAACTGAGGAAAATTCCATTCCCCGACAGCTCAAGAATTAGGCCTTGGGCAGGGACAAGAAGAGTTGCTGAGCCTAAAGACTGAAGAATTGGGGGTGTGGGGGGGCCGGGAGTGGGGGTCAGAGAGGCAGATTCCTTCCCCTCCCCCACCCCTCCTGCTCGAATCCCCCTTCCTGCCCCAGGCTGGCGCGGGGCACTTTGTACAAATCCTTGTAAATACCCCCACACCCTCCCTTCTGCAGAGATCTCTGGAGGAGCTGCCGCTCTCACCTCTGGTTTTTAAGTTATTACACCCCCCACCCTCCTCCTGTCGGCCCCCTCACCTGCAGCCTGATGCCCAATAAACTTAGGAGAGTCCCCCCTCCCCCACGCTGACCCTGGGGTTTTCCTTCCCTGCCCTCACCTGCAAGTGAGATGAAGAGGTGTGTGACTTTGGGCCAGTGGTTTCTCCTTTCTGAGCCTCGGTTTTCTCATCTGCAGAATGGGAGCAGTGGGGGTGTGGGGTCAAGGGTGATTGTGGAAGAGGGCAGGAAGGGACTCGGCCTCATCCACGAGGCCCCAGTTCCTATATCGGACCCCTGTTCATCCACTCACGTACCCACCCACATAGTATACTGGACTCTAAGCCACTTCTTACTCCAGTAGTACATTTATTCAATAAACAGTCATTGACCGGTGCCTACTCCATCCAGGCCCAGTGCTGGACACGGAGATGCAGGGAGACCCTGTCTATGGGGGACATGGGTTCTGATAGACACTAGAGAAACCCTTGCTTTTGGAGGGGGTTGGGCCAGAAGAGAAAGTGAGAGGGTTTGGGGAAGGCACTCCAGAAGAACCGATGCTGGAGTTGGGCTCTGAAGGATGAGTAGGAGTTGGCCAGGTATTGGGCATCCCCTGGGCACAAGCCGGGAAGTGGAAACGCATGGTATAGCTCAGAGAACTGTGGGTAATTTCAGTATGACTGCTGTGTTGGGGGCTGGGTGGAAAATTAGCAAGAGGAATGCTGTATTAGGACTAATAATCCATCTACATTTAAGCAAAAAGGTATTTGCTCATTTCATAGGCCAGGAGTGCCTGACTAGGTACAGCTGGATTCAGGCCACAGGCTGGCTCATCTCTTGCTTTTTTCAGTGTAAGTTTCATTCTAGTAGTTTTCATCCAGTAGGTGCCTGGTGTCAGTGGTGACACCAGCAGGCCAAGCTTTTACCCTTCCAGTTCAGTGGCTATAGCAGAGTTCCTCATCGCCAACTTCAAGCAAAAGTCCCAAGACAGGCTCTCATTGGCCCAGATAAGTCATGTGATCACCCCAAACCAGTCACTGACTCTGGAGTGGCCTGTACCTAGAGCTGGATTTAGAGGGGTTCCTCAAAGAAAAGGTGTCACGATAAGGGAAGTAGAAGCATGATAGATGTAAGCAGAAAGGGGCTGTCCAGTGCAGGAGGGCAGGTACTTCACCAGAGCCTTGTGGGTGTGGTGCAGTCTGGGCTTTCATCCGAGGGCACTGGGAGCCACGGAGGGTTGCTTGCAGGAAAGAAGCTTAAACTGTCTCACTTGCCTGTGAGGCAGTTGTCATGGTAGGGTCAACTGTTGTATTCTTCATCGGACAGGAAAGTCAAATGAGAACTGAAGGGGGGCTAAAACTTTAAGAGTGGCTAAAGAAAGAAAAAGTAGTGTTGAAAAATTCAGGGTCTGAGGCAGAATCAAAATCCTATCATGAGTTTAGGCTGTAACAGGACTCTGCCGAAAGGTGCTTGTAGTTGAGACGGTAGAAAAAAAGGTGTGAGGCAGGGGAACCAACCCTGTCACAAAAACCTCAATTCCTGAGTTCTTCCTCGGTTCCCAGCCCTAGGCTGGGGACACAGTGGTGGCCAAGACAACCCCACCTCTGCCCTCTTAGGGTTCACAGTCCAGGGGAGGAGGCAGCCATGTCCTCAGTGATGATTCTGGAGTCAGTGAGGCGGGTTAGGGGGAGTGCAGAGGGGGAAACTGCCCTCACCAGGGAGGACTTCCTGGAGGAGGAGGCACAGCTCCCTTGGGACAGGGAGAATGGTGAGCAGCTAACTAGGCATAGCAGAATCGGGGCGCCTGGGTTGGGGGCAGGCATGAGTTCCAAGCAAAGAGAAGCAAGACTACAAGTCCTTTAGCAAATGGCATATGACTTGACTGAGTGTGGAGTCACTGTGAGGGATGAGGCTGGAGGGCTGGTTGGCCTTGAAGGTCACGGAGAGTTACCTGGGCTTTGTACTGAGGGTACTGGGGAGCCACAGCAAGGTTGTTGAGTAAGAGAGAATCAGGGGCAGGCAGGTTTGTACTGTGAAGGGAGGGAGGGAATCAGATCAGAAGGGCAGGGTGACAGAAGGTGGGGAGGAAAGGGGTGGACTTCAGGCTTAGGAGGCAAAATGGGAGAGACAGACATGGTAGCTGACAGGTGCCTGGATGGCGGACGTGGCTGGCTCGGACCATGGTCCGTGCTCTGTGTGGCACTGTGGGTGGAGCTTGAATTAGTGATGGGATCTTCAGTTGGGGGCAGTATTCTAAAGGATATCCCAACGTTTACCAGACCTTGAATGCCCTGACCTTTTGGGTCTCTTCCATTTCCATAATCTCTCTGGAAACTCTTGGGGCCATCCCTAGACCTCAGTTTCCCTTCTGGAAAATGGAGACATTGCTTGATCTCTAAGGGCCCTTTACCTGTGTGACTTAAGGATGGAGAAAGTGCCTCCTCCAGCTCCCTGGCGGGCTCTGTCTTCCTAACTCTGCCTCACATTTTCTTCTAAAACCTTTGTCTCTTTGGGAGCCCACCTGCTACCCACTTGATAATGAAAGCTTCATCCTACTGGGTCAAGTAGAAGTGGTTGACGTGGCTGACACCCAATACGTGTTCAGATGTTTCTTACCTTCCATTACCCGCTTCTCCCATTCCCAACCCCATGACCACTTCCTGCTCGTTCATGGAACCAAGCTGTCCAAAAGGCCTGTCCTCAAAGACTTCACAGGGATGCTGTGACCCAAGCTCCAGCCTGGAGGAGGAAAGAGCTTGGGCAGACATTAGGGTGGGAATTGCACAGTGTAAGGAATGGAAAAGTGTATAGAGGAATCAGGAGAAAAGAACCAGGAAGAAGAGCCTTCAGCAGATGGTGTGCATTTGTTTGACCTTGAAGAAGCACACGTGATAGAGCATTCTAGGAGATGTGGGAAACCATGGCAGGTTCTTGAGCAAAGCCAGGGAAGTTGAAAAGACTGGTAGCAGCTATAGAGGGCTGTGTGTGTGTGTGTGTGTGTATGAATAGTATATGTATATACGGAGAAGGCAATGGCACCCCACTCCAGTACTCTTGCCTGGAGAATCCCATGGACGAGGAGCTTGGTGGGCTGCAGTCCATGGGGTCGCTAAGAGTTGGACACAACTGAGCGACTTCACTTTCACTTTTCACTTTCATGCATTGGAGAAGGAAATGGCAACCCACTCCAGTGTTCTTGCCTGGAGAATCCCAGGGACGGGGGAGCCTGGTTGGCTGCCGTCTATGGGGTCGCACAGAGTCGGACATGACTGACGCGAATTAGCAGCAGCAGCATATATATATATACATTCTGATCTGAAGTCAGATTGCACAGAAAGAGGGTCAGGAAAAAGCATCATGGAGTAGATAGTGATGAGATGCATGCAAGGTTTCAAACCAGAGGCCCGGAGGGCAAATTCAGATATTTCATTTGACCTCTGTTTTTCTCTAGAATGGATCCTTTGTTTGAGATCTGAGCATGAGTGATTGGCAACAGAGGTTGGGAAGGGCCCAAGCTCAGTGTGTGACACTGGACCACACCTCTCTGGATCGCAGATTCCCCGTAGAGCCTTGTAATGTTTTAATTAGATGCTGTACCCTGAACTTGCCTCATTTTAGAGATGGGAAAAAATGAGAAGGGAATGGCTACCCACTCCAGTATTCTTGCCTGGAGAATTCCACGGACAGAGGAGCCTGGCGGGCTATACAGTTCATGGGGTCGTAAAGAGTCAGACACGGCTGAGCGACTAAAGCTTTCACTTTAGAGGTGGGATAAAACGTGTAGCCCTAGGACATGCCTAGAGATGACAAGCCACCTTAAGGTCACACAGTAGCCAACTGCCGGAGCTTTTTCCTCCTTCTCCCCCTTCAGTACTAATAACCATCAAACACAACGCTAAGGCCACCATTGCTTTTATTTGTTGCTTTGAGTGGAGAAAAAGCAACAGCTCCAGGTGAACTCTATTAGCCAGAGCTCCCGATGGTGGGCGGAGCCTGGGGAAAAGAAGTGGAGACCGTAAGGGAGGTTTTTCATTGGCCAGAACCCAGAGACTGGAGCCCATTGGTTGGAACTCTGGCTGGAACTGATCTAGAAGGATGGATAGAGCCCCAGGTGGACCAAACGTTTATAGGCTGGGCTCCAGGAGGAAGGGGCGGGGCAAAGGATGAAGGGGCGGGCCTCCGGTGGGTTGGGTCCTCCCTTGGGGTGGGGGCTTCGGCAGTCGGCGGCGGGCTGGTTCTGCGCCTACTTCTGGGCGGGGATCATGTCGTCGATGGACTGGCCCTTCTCCAGCTTCTTCTCCATCTCCACCATGAGCTTCACACCATCCACCACCAGCTGCACCTGTTCTACCTCCGACGAGCCCAGCCGGTCGGCGTTGGACACGTCGAACACTGAGCCCACGGCAGCCGTGTCCACACCACCTGAGGGAGTAGGAGGCAGGGGCTAAGGAGCCAGCAGAAATGCTGGAGCGGGGCCTGGAACGCGGGCCGCCGTGCCAACCGCGCAGGCGGACGTACTGGGTGAATGCCTACTGTGTTAAATTCATGTAGTTTCCTGAGCGTCAGTCTATTCTCGGGCTGGCTTTAGGTACCTCACCCCTCAACCATCCAACACTGACGTACACAGTGTATATTAACCATATAACCGTGATGGTATATGGACTTCTCTGAGATAAGGCGTGCTGAAGCCTATTTTCAGAGGAGGAACTGAAACTCACAGAGGAGCAGCCCTTGCCGACCCCTAGAACCCGTGGGGATGCCGCCGCTCCCCTTTAGCCGCCGCTAAGGACCAGCCCTGGAAGCCGCAGGAAGGAACTTGGGCCGTACCTGTGCCTCGCTTCTGCAGGCGCAGGCGAGTGAGGATCTCCTCGAACTTGGGATGCTTGCTCAAGTGCGCCAACTTGACATGCACGCCTCCACGCAGCCCGGTGCCCAGGTTAGATGGGCAGGTGAGAACGTAGCCCAGGTGCTCGTTCCACATGAACGGGTGGCCGGCTTTCTTGAATATCTCCTCAATCTGACGTAGGGGTAGAGGACCTGGGATCAGTGCTGCGGGTGCCCCCAAATGCGCCCACAACCCGGGCAGGGATCCGAGGGACAGGGGGTGAGAATGTCGGTGGGGGTAGGACTCCGAGAGGGCCGGTCTGGAAAACCTGGAGGCGCGAGATTCTCGGAGCAGGGGCCAGACCGCACAAGCGATGGTTGGATTCTGAGGGGGCTGGGCTTGAGGACCCTTGAAGGCCGGTTCTTGTCCGGGAGGTTGAGGATAGGGGTGGGGCCGGCTTTCCAGAGGGCGGGGCTTTGGAAAGCGAGAGGGGAGCACCGCTGAGAGGAGTGGCTTCGGTGCCGGGAGGAGCCTGGTTCCGAGGGGCGGGGCCCCGGAAAGCGGCTCGGGGGCGGTCACTTGGAGTCACGCGAGGGCAGGCACCTACCTTCTGCAGCCCCACGCAGAAGCGGCGGAAAACCTCCTTCATGTTGCCCCCTTCTCCATGGAGATGACTCGGAGGTGATCCTCCTCGTTCACCCACACCAGGAAGCTCTTGTTGTCATTGTGCCTAGCATCGGGCACAGCAAAAGGTCAGGGAACCAGCTCCGCGGGACCCCCGTTCCCCTCCCTCGTGCAAACACGTCCACCGCTAGGGGGCAGCGGGCCTAAAGGGCACGTGGCCTGAGCATTTCAGTCTCAGGAGCTTACACCTTTAAATGTCACAGGACCCGTGAAATCTCGAATCGTGGGATCAGTGGCTTTTAGGGTCTTAATTCTTTGCACAATATTATAGAATCTTAGAATCTCAGAATCGCTGAAAAACGGAAACTGAAAATGAATATTGATAAACCTTCCATGACCTTGTGACATCACAGAAGGAGTCTTAGACTGGAAAACTTTAGGATCTGGAAATGTTTGAAACCATTGAATCACAAAATCTGACATTAGTGGAACCTGAAAACACTTAAAATCTTACAACCTAATCTCTCCAAATTGTTTGAAACCGAGGTTCTCGAAACCTTTTAAAACCTTTGACTATCAGAATCGAGGCGGGGACAGTTTCCCTGACAGGTCAGTTGGTAAAGAATACACCTGCAATGCAGGAGACCCCGGTTAGATTCCTGGGTCAGGAGGATCCACTGGAGAAGGGATAGGCTACCCACTCCAGTATTCCTGGGCTTCACTTGTGGCTCAGCTGGTAAAGAATCCGCCTACAATGTGGGAGACCTGGGGTTCTGTCCCTGGGTTGGGAAGATCCCTTGGAGAAGGGAAAAGCTACCCGCTCTAGTATTCTGGCCTGGAGAATTGCAGTCCATAGGGTCACAAAGAGTCGGACACGACTGAGCAACTTACACTTTCATCAGAATCGGGGATTAAAAAATTAATAGAAAGCCCAGCTAACAACAATAATTAGCAATAAATATCATGCCAATGGCCAGTATGGATACTTACTATATGCTGTTGCTACTGCTAAGTCGCTTCAGTCGTGTCCGACTCTGTGTGACCCCACAGATGGCAGCCCACCAGGCTCCCCCATCCCTGGGATTCTCCAGGCAAGAACACTGGAGTGGGTTGCCATTTCCTTCTCCATTGCGTGAAAGTGAAAAGTGAAAGTGAAGTCGCTCAGTCGTGGCCAACTCGTAACAACCCCATGGACTGCAGCCTACCAGGCTCCTCCATCCATAGGATCTTCTAGGCAAGAGTACTGGAGTGGCTTGCCATTGCCTTCTCCAGACACTTTTCCCAATACTTGGCATAAATTAATTCATTAATCCTCGTAAGAACCCCAAGAGCTATGAAATATCATGATCCCATTTTATAGATGGAGATTTGGGGCAGGGAAACATTAAATTACGTGCCCAAGAGCACACAGCTAGTAAATGGCAGCCCTGGGATTTGAACCTAGGGAATCTGGTTCAAATCTGAGTTACAAGCTTCTTAAAATAAGACATGCAGACCACAGGGAAGGCAGGAGTGGAGGGCAAGATCACCCTGGAGAATTGCGGTTATGGTCTTGACTCTGGTGGACGGTCATGGGACGACTAGAGGAGGCAGGGCAGAAGGGGGGCATTGGGCAAGGGGCCTCACCAGATGCCACGGGCATCGGGCCAGTCTCGGGCCATGCCTGAAGCCAGCAGCAGCGGGGACACGGGCTTGTCGAACAGGAAGTGGTCGTCGATGAGCTGCTGCTGCTCCTGCTCTGTCATGCTCTTCAGAGGGTAGTATTTCCCCTTGAACTCGCCCGTCAGGCTGTTGAGGGCTGGTGAGGGGCCACAGGAAGGAGGGGTCAACAGCCTGCCCTACAAGTGGGGTGCAGAGGCCCTGGGGACCCCACAATGCTGGCCCTCAGGGCCTAGGCCTTGACCCTGCGGAGGTTCTAAAGGTGTCTAAGCACCACCCCCCAAAAAAACATGCTCCTCCGCTGTCTGCCCAGGCCTGGGAACACCCACACCGTGTGTGGCAGTGGTGTCCTGGTGCTCACTCCTGCTTGCTGGTAAGACAGTCAGTCTCAGGAATCTGGGAGCCATCAGTAAACAGTATTATATTATAGTATATATAGTATTTGTATATATTCATCCGTATTCATAATACGTAGTATGTATTAAGTGTTGGAGAAGGAAATGGCAACCCACTCCAGTATTTTTGCTGGTAAAATCTCACGGACAGAGGAGCCTGGCGGGCTACAGTCTATGGGTTTGCAAAGAGTCAGACATGACTGAGCAGTTGAGTATACACACACACAAGTATATTATGTATATAATAAATATATAATACATATATGCATTTGTATATATTCATATCTTCATAAGACATGACAAATATGTATTATGTGTAAAATGTATTTCTATAATACACATATTTTTTAAATGTTATACATATTTGTATGATATACTATATAATATGTTCTATATCATATACTACATACTATGTTATATTGTTAAAAATAAATGACAAAAACAAATAAACAAACTATATTGCATTGGCCAAAAAATTTGGGTTTTCCTATAACATCTTCCAGAATGAACTTTTTGGCCAACCCAGTATTTAAAGTGAAGGTGGTAAGTACTCAGAACTATGACTTGCTAATTACTTTACTACACTTACTATTTTCTATGTTCTTGAAGTCACCTGTTGTATCTGTATGCTGGAAATTCTACATAATGACATGCTACTGCGCATCTCCTCCCATTACCCATCCCTGTATGATGTCACGTGGTTGGCTCAGCATGGGCCTCTGCAGGAGAATTTACACCAGAGCAATTGGCAGTTGCTGGCAGCAAATCAAGGCTGCTGCTGCTTTTTTTTTTTTTAGAGCCAATTGTTAAACATTTAGCAGAATGACACTGCCTGCCAGCCCTAATGCTTCTACCTCCAAACACACCCATTCTTTCTCCCCATCCCACTGCTCTCCTCACTCCCCAGCCCCGCCTGGACCCCTGCAGTTGCCCTCCTCAGCCTCTCCCACCTCTGCCCACCGACTGTTCCCCACCAGGGGGATCCATGTAAGTCTGAACCTGTCCCTTCTCTACTCACCAGTCTCCCACGGCGTCCTCTTCCCACAGGGTCAAAGCCAGAGTCCTCCCAGCAGCCCACAAAGCTCTGTACAACCTGGCCACCCCAACACCCCTCTGACCTCACTTCCTCCCCTCTCCCTCTCCCCATCACCCACTCAGCTCCAGCAACACTGGTCTCCTTGCTATTCCTCCAACACACCTTCCCACCCCAGGACCTTTGCACTTGCTGTTCACCTGCCTAGATTTCTTCCCCAGGTTGGCTCCTTCTTGTCAATCATGTCTCAACTCCTTTCCAACATAGCTACTCACAGTCATTCTGTGCCACAAGCCTTGTTTCTTGGCTTCAGGGCATTTGGGGATGATCTTATTCTTCTGTTGGTTTCAGTGTTTCCTCTTATCTCCCCACCAGGCTGACAGCTCTGTGAGAGCAGTGACCTTGGTCCATCTTATTCATCATGGGAACCCCAGCTCCCCACACAGGGCCAGAACAACCGTAAATGTTTGCTTGGTGGATAGATGGATGGATGAATAGATTGATGAAGGCCAGGACCCTGGTGCAGTTGGGTGTCAAATCTTGACAGCATCCCTTAGACCTCCCCCAGGGGTAATACTGCCAGCTGTCACTCACCAAGCACCCGTGATTATCAAGTTCTTGCAGTGTTTTGGCAAATGGGGCACAAATGGGTACAGAGCTGGGGTGGGGGCTCTCACCTTCCACGGAGAGTTTCTCCACAGCCCGGCGCTCGCCGCGGGAGCAGTGGGGGGGCAGTGCGTAGCCCTTGATGCTGCGGCCCGTGCGGACACGGCTGCTGAGCACGTAGTTGGGGTCCAGATCGTCCCCACCCTAGGGCACGGGTGGGAGTCAGGGCTTGGCGGGCCATCCTGTGTGCCCTGCCCCCTCCCCACCAAAATCAAATCTCCCCCTCAGGCCCTCCCAGCTCTCTTGGGCTCTCAGCTGCTTCCTTTGATTCTTCCCTCCCCGCTAGCATCTCTCCCCCTCCCTCCCTGGCTTTGTCTCTCTTTTTCTCTCTCTGCCCCATCTTTATCTCCCTCTCCATCTCTGTGTCTGTTTCTCCCTTGACTCCCTGTATGTTTTCTACCTGGTTTCTCTCTCTCTCTCTCTCTCTCTCTCCCCACCTTGGCTGTCTTCTGTGTCTGCCTGTCCATCTCTCTCCATCTCTGTCTCCCTGTCTCTCTGGGTGTCTCCTCATGCCTCCTCCCCCTCCCCCCATGCCACCTTTCCCCTGGGGCAGCCGACCTTGAGGTTCTCATGGTTGAGGTCAGTCTTGTGCTTGTCGGTGGGTTTGAAGCCCCCGTGCCGGTCCTGGATGATGGGGTCAAAGAGGTCCTTGAAAACCGAATAGGACTCCTCATCACCAGCCACACAGCCCACAGTCATGATGAAGGGGTGACCTGGGGAGTCATAGGGAGGTCAGAGGTGCTTGTCACCCACGGGGAAGACCTAGGCTCCTGGGTCCAGTGTAGACTGTGTGTGCACACATGGGTGCGTGTGTGCATGTGTGCGTACGTGCAAGGGATTTCACTGAGCACCACGGGTCAGAACTGAGGAGGCTGAGGGTGGGTAGGAATCGGGAGAGAAGACTGGGGGAGATCGAGGCGGTATCTAGGGATGGGTGGTGAGAAGAACGTTGAGTGCAGGGCAAAGGAGAAAGGAGAGTCTGGGGGGCGAGTTGCTAAAAATATTACCACGTGAGAATCCCCAAATCAAGGGATCGTCCCTTAAAAAAGTTCATAACCTTAGAGACTCTCAACCCCCACCAATAAGAAGAGGCTTGAAAGATCCTCTTGGGCTTCCCTGGTGGTCCAGTGGTTAAGACTCAACACTCCCAATGCATACGGCCAGGGTTCAATCCCTGGTTGGAGAACTAAGATCCTGCATGCCTTGTGGCCAAAAAACAAAACAAAACACCTTCTTATTTCTCAAGTGGGGAAACAGAGGCCTGGAGAGAAAGGGCCTTTCCCTCAGTCATGAGTTGGAGGCTGAGGCTGCAAGCTGGTCTCCTGCCCAGTTCCACCCTCCCTGGTGGGGTGTTCCTGGAGAAGGAACCCCCTGTCAGAGTCAGAGCACCCACTCAGTGCCAGGAGCCACTCCACGTGCCTGTTTTCCCAACCTGGGTACCCATTTTTCAGGTGAGGAAACTGAGGCCTGGAAGATGCAATAGCTTCCCTCAGGGGAGTCTCACGTGATCCTCACATACATTTAGCGAGTGGTTTGCCACCTGCCAGACCCTGTCCCAGGCCCCACACATTCAACTCATCTGTTCCTCACAGCAGCCCCATGAGTATGGTCCCCACTTTACAGATGGGAAAACTGAGGCTCAGGGAGGTGGGGCTGAGGCCTGGCAGGCAGCCTCCAGGCACCCCCCACACACACCGGCCCCACAGTCCCTGGGACGCTCCCCAGGAGGCTTACCTGGGTTGTCCACACCTGTCTGGATGACGTCATCCAGAGTGAAGCCAGAGGGCGTCTCCTTGTCCCGCAGCTTCTTGTAAATCTCGAGGGTCAGCGCCTTGGCCATGTGGTTGTTGTGCTTGCTGAGGTCTGGGTATTCCTCCTCAGCCTTGAAGTTCAGCTTGTGCTTGTTGTGGGTGTTACCGAACGGCATGGTGGCGGTGGTGTGGGGGGCCTGGTGGGGAGGCGTGGAGGGGGAAGTTAGGTCACATCCACGGGGACCAGCAAGGGAGCAGAGCCAGGCTCTGGGGTCAGGCAGGCCTGAGGGCCAGTCCTGAGTCCTGGGCTGTATGACTTGGAGCCAGAGGGATCCCCTCTCTGGGCCCCTGCATCTCAACAGGATGTATCATCAGTCTGGTGTTGGGATCCTAGCTCTGCCTTATCCTGCTGGTGACCCCAGGCTAATAACATTGCTAGAGATTCAGTTTCTCCAGCTGGAAAAATGGAGGGGAGAACCCCTCAAGCCTGTGATAAGACATGATAACTGATAGATAAGAGTGTAGGTTCTAGAATCAGGCAGCCTGGCTTTGAATCCCAGCTCTGCTGTGTGACCTTGAGCAAGTTACTTAACCTCTCTGTGCCTCAAAGTAATCACCTGTAAAATGCGGGTAGAAGAGCATTTATCTCATGGAGATGCTGGAAGGATGCGATGAGTTCATTATGTGAAGCACTTTAAATAGTGCCCGACATACACTCATCATTATTTTGCTGCTGCTGCTGCTGCTAAGTCGCTTCAGTCGTGTCCGACTCTGCGACCCCATAGACGGCAGCCCACCAGGCTCCCCCGTCCCTGGGGTTCTCCAGGCAAGAACACTGCTATTGTTATTATTGTTGTTTGGAATTACGAGGAGCTGGTGAGGGTGGAGGATGTTGCTGGGAATGAGTGTGTGAGCAGAGAAGGGACATTCTCTCTATGAAGATTCCTGGGTGCTCAGTCGAGGGAGGAGGGGCAGGGTGCAAGGGAGGGCTGGGTGCCCGCCCCCACCTCTGTGTGCTGACACCTGCCCTGCAAGGCACAGTTAAGAACAGCTCAGCCTCTGAGGTCGACAGAGCTGGGTTCAAATCTCATCCATGCCATCTCTGGGCTGTGTGACCCTAGGTCAACTGCTCAGTCTTTCTGAGCCTCTGTCGTCTGTGAACTGAACTTTTCCCATGGGGTTGCCAGGAGGCTTCTTTGAGCTCCAGCACGAAGCCAGTTGAGCACAGGCCCTGGCATGGAGCTGGGGCTTTGTAAAGAACCTGCTTGCCAATGCAGGAGATGTAAGAGATGAGAGCTCAATCCTTGGATCAGGAAGATCTCCTGGAGGAGAAAATGGCAACCCCTTCCAGTATTCTTGCCTGGAGAATCCCCTGGACAGAAGAGCCTGGTGGGCTAACAGTCCATAGCGCCACAAAGAGTCAAGCAACTAGCACGCACACACCTAGAGGGGTGGCTGCTGTACTGTTACTACTTGTATTCACAAGACCCAGGAGGAGGGACGACCCTTTAGCGGTGGTGGTAGGGACGAGATGCTCATTCCCAGCTCCAGGAATGGGAAGCAGGCAGGACGGTGGGAAGGAGATGGGCACGAGGGTGAGCTGAAGGCCGAGGCATCAGGCCAAGGGGGATGGAACCCACGAAAGCCTTTGGAGTTGATGTCCAGGGTAGGGATTTATTTTTAGAACCTGGCAGACTCCTCTCCCCACCCCCAGCTGCCACCCCACCCCCACATTCCAGGGTCTCAGCTTGCACCACGTCAGCAGGCCAGAGACAGGTGGGCCAGGGTGGCCGGGAGCACATGCATTCAGGCTTTGGGGCTCAAGGGCTTTCAGCCCAGAAAGCCCCCTTCAGAGCATGTCCCCACCCCCATCCTTTCTGGGGGCAGGCTGGGAGAGGGCAGGGAAGCAAGGTGGGGGAGCCCAAGAGACACCAACAGACATAACCCAGAGCCCCTCATGCACACACCCCCATGCACCCCCAGGTCGCACGGTAAATGGGCCCACACGTGCACACCTCCCAGCTCAGGGACACCGGCATACGGGGACTCATGCAGGAGCCACAGAAAGTCAGACAGACACAAGGTCACGGTGTGCAGAAGGCAAGGGGACCACAAGGTCACCAAGGCAAAGCCCCTGACAGGTGATACATAGACACCTCCCATGGCTTACGGCGCCCAGTTCTGGCAACAGACCATCATGAACAAGGCCTGGCCCGCAGCCCCTTGCAAGGGGGCGACAGCTGGCCCCTGTCAAGGCTCCTTTCCATCTTGGGATCTCCCTCCAGGACGCTTGCCCCAGCGATCACAAGGCATGGCCGGGAGTCAGGGGCTCCCAGGTGGAGGGGACTCTCTGACACAAGGACCACCTTGCCACACACTGACCTGCCTGCGCACGGGGGCGTGTGGAGGGCAACATGCAAGGTCCCTTCCAGAGACAGCTCGACCTCTGGCTCCTATGGAAGACACCCCACTCTGGACCCTACCCCGGGCAATACCTGGCTGGGCGGTGCTGGAAGGGGCTGTCTGTATCCCGGAGGCGACACTGACCCAAAGGAAGGGCCTGCAGCCCTGGCCTTATATAGGGGGGGCCTGGGCTGTGTGATTGGCTGGGAGGGGCCGCCCCTTGGGAGCGGGCTGGAGGGCAGCTGAGCTCTTCACCTCACTGCCCAGGCATCGTGCCCACCCCGAACCCAGGCATGCCTCGCACCCAGCCTATGGCCTTGTATGGGCCGCGCCAGGGTCTGGGCCCATATCCCCCCCGCCACCAAGCTGGTCCCCCGACCAAGTGCTGAGTCGGGCTGGCGGGGACAGCTGGAGCCCCGCCAGGGCCATGGGATAGTGTCAGGAAACGTCCCAGGCAAGTAGAAGTCACCCTCCCCTGGCCCTCCACTAGGCCACTGGCCTCCCTTGAGCCCCCAGTGGCCTTGACCCCAGCACACAGCAGGTCCTGAGCTCTGTCCCTGGGGAAACCTTGCAATGGCCCCTGGAGGTCCGGTCTTTGGTTTTCCTGCAGAGGAAAGGGCCCAGAGAGGCTGTGTGACTTGCCTGCTGTCACCTAGCTACAGGCAGTGTGTGACCAAGGCCGAGGTGGGAACAGGCGATGGCCTGACCCCAGAAGCCTGTGCTAGGATGCACTTTCCTCCTCGGGGGTGCAGGAGAGGGAAACTGAGGCTGGGCCGAGCTAGGGCGGTTCTCACTCAAGGGCAGGTTGAAGGTGGTGGTCACCCTTTCCACTCCAGTCCACCAGCCCAGTGACCCAGGGAGATTTCTGCTGTGGAGGGGACAGGGAGGGATGGCCTGCCGGGAAGGGAGTTTATTTTTAGAGCTCACTGCTCACGATCTCCTCTGGGAGACCCGAGGTGCTGGGGCTGGGGGGGCGCAGGGGCAGGTGTTGGTGGGTGAGGTCGCCACGTGTCCGGGTTAATTATAACCCAGCGTCTCGGGTGTCCCTTGGCCTCGCCTCCTTACAAGGGCAGCCGAGAGCTCCGGGAGGCCACCCCCAGCCACAGCAGAAGGGGGCTGGGCGGCGGCTCAGGTCAGGGACGTGTTCAGATCCAGGTTCAATCGGGGACCGCAAGGGCTGAGGAGGAGATCCTGCAGAAATGGGACGTCACAGAGGGCATGGCATCCTCGGCCTAGAGGACACCAAGACTGCAGGATACAAGGATCGGGCAAGTCCAGGGAGCAGGAAACCAGGGAGCACCCAGCATTGAAACAAAGAAGAAAATGTTCCTTTTCCTCCGGAGTTCCTCCCTCCTCCTGGGTCTCCCCCGCTTCTTCCTAGGCAGGGAGCACTTATCTAGGGAAAGGGGGGGCCCTTTCTGCCTCTCCCGATGTTCCTGGTGGGAGGGGGGCTATTTAGAAAACTTTTCTCCTTGGGGCCTAGTCCCTGATCGCTCCCCTCACTGTCCTGTCCCGGCAAGGTCAGTGTGTCAAAGCACTCAGGTATGGAAACTGAGGCCCAGAGAACTAAAAGGAACTGGTCTAGAATTGTTATGCATGTATCATGTGAACAATTATTTATTAAGCACTTACTGGGACCCAGCAGAAGATAACCCAAACTCCTGTCCTCATGGAGTTAATATTTTAGTGAGGGTGAACAAGTTTGTTATACATTTTAATGTTGGGGACAATGGGGCTTTGAAGGAAAGAGACAGAGGGTAAAAGATGCAAGTGACGGGACACAGGGGAGGAGATCAGGTCAGACCTCTCTGGGGAGGTGACATCCAAGCAGAGACCAGAGGGAGCCAGCCATGTGGGTATCTGGAAGAGCGACAGCAGGTGCAAAGGCCCTGAGGTGGGCGTGGCTTGGCATGTCAGAGAGACAGGGAGGAGGCTGGAGCAGATGGAGGGGAGAGTGGGAGGAAGAATGTGAGGTGGAGGGGGCCAGGATCCTAGGGCTCGGATGGGAGTCCCTGAGGGTTGTGAGCAAAGGAGAAACAGGATCCAGCCACGTCACACACAGCCCAGCCCCCGGGGCCCCTAATAACCCCTTGTGCGGACATCTGACATTCCTCTTGGCCACAGAGCATCCGAAGCCCTTTCTATATTGAGGGAGTTCCCCACCTTTTGACCACCTCCTTTGGAGAAGCCCAAATGTTAGAAACTCAGTTTCCCAGAATCCTTTGCAGCAATGGTTCGGTCATGTGACCTGTGCTGAGCCAATCAAACCCTCTAGCAGGACCTTGCAGTCATGTGACCTGGGCTGAGCCAATCAAACCCTCCAGCAGGATCTTGCAGTCATAAGTCCTACCTTCTTTAGCTTGAGTCTCGCAGAAACAGTTGGCCTTGGGGTTGGCTTTGGGGAGCACTGTGAGCCTTATCGTATAGCTTCCTCCCACCTCGTGAGCCCCTCAGTCTCCAAGGCTTGTCCCTCCCCCGTCCCATACCTTCACATTCCCTCCTGCCCTAGCCTCCTCGCTGGTGTCCTGACCCAGTCTTGGCACCCCCACCACCTCCCCCCTGCTGATCTCTCCTGCTCAGAACCTGCCATGGCTCCTCAATGCTCGCAGGAGAAATGAGTATTGGTTGACTAAGTAAATAATAGCCTTATCAATCTAGGAAACCCCTCCACCCAGCTTAGGCAGAAAGGGCTTTCCTACCAAATGCTTACAAAATTGTTACGAGGGCTAAAGGAACACCTCTTGCTCTCAGAACTGTGCTTCCGGCGGGAAACTGGACATGCTAGAAGGAAGTTAGCGTGGAGGTTAAATGGCCTCTCCGCTTTCTGAGAAAGATTGAAGGTAGGAGGAGAAGGGGGCTATAGAGGATGAGATGGTTGGGTGGCATCACTGACTCAATGGACATGAGTTTGAGCAAATTCTAGGAGATAGTGAAGGACAGGGAAGCCTGGCATGCTGCAGTCCGTGGGGGTCACAAAGAGTCGGACATGACTTAGCAACTGAACAACAGTTACCTCTCATGGAGCACTCCTACATGTCAAGTACTAGGCTAACTGCTTGACATTTACTAACTCATTTGCCATTCTGAGCCTTACCAACAATAAGGCTCAGAGAGGTTAACTGACTTGTCCAAGGTCGCACAGCTGGGAAAGAGCAGAGCTGGGAATCCAACTGGCACAGGGCTGCTGAAAGGGGGTTCAGGGTTTGGTGAAGATAATTTCCAGACTTCTCAGCAAGATGAGACTATATTGTCAGCCCCAGAGTCCCTTTCTAGGTCTTCAGGCCCACATCCCCTTGCCCACTTCATCACCCTAGCAGTCTGACTTCAGGTTTCAATTACTGTATGTATATTAACCAGTTTAGTTTTCCAACAGCACTATGAGGTAGGTCCTGAAAATTTTACACAGCAGGAAAGTGAAGCCAGAGAGTCTGAGTCACTTGCCCAAAATCACCCAGCTGGAAGGTAGCAGAAGCAGACTGGACAAGGTAGTCACTCCCTTCCTCACTTCATCTCTTTATGCTGAAGCCTCATTTTGCAGAGAGTGGATGCTGAGGCTGCAAATGGGCCAGGGATTGCAGATTTTCTTGCAGTATTCTCAGGAGGCAGAAGGTACAAGGGCACTATATGGGTTCTCTCTTATAAGGGCACTAATCCCATTCATGGGGTGAAGAGATACCCCTCATCCAAGGTAAGGAGCAATGGCTGCGCTTTGCTGGAGCAGCTGTGAAGAGATACCCCACGCCCAAGGTAAGAGAAACCCAAGTAAGACGGTAGGTGTTGCAAGAGGGCACCAGAGGGCAAACACACTGAAACCATACTCATAGAAAACTAGTCAGTCTAATCACACTAGGACCACAGCCTTGTCTAACTCAATGAAACTAAGCATTGCCCATGGGGCAACCCAAGATGGGTGGGTCATGGTGGAGAGATCTGACAGAATGTGGTCCACTGGAGAATGGAATGGCAAAGCACTTCAGTATTCTTGCCTTGAGAACCCCATGAACAGTATGAAAAGGCAAAATGATAGGATACTGAAAGAGAAACTCCCCAGGTCAGTAGGTGCCCAGTATGCTACTGGAGATCAGTGGAGAAATAACTCCAGAAAGAATGAAGGGATGGAGCCAAAGCAAAAACAATACCCAGCTGTGGATGTGACTGGTGATAGAAGCAAGGTCCGATGCTGTAAAGAGCAATATTGCATAGGAACCTGGAATGTCAGGTCCATGAATCAAGGCCAATTGGAAGTGGTCAAACAAGAGATGGCAAGAGTGAATGTTGACATTCTAGGAATCAGCGAACTGAAATGGACTGGAATGGGTGAATTTAACTCAGATGACCATTATATCTACTACTGTGGGCAGGAATCCCTCAGAAGAAATGGAGTGGCCATCATGGTCAACAAAAGAGTCCAAAATGCAGTACTTGGATGCAATCTCAAAAACGACAGAATGATCTCTGTTTGTTTCCAAGACAAACCATTCAATATCACAGTAATCCAAGTCTATGCCCCAACCAATAATGCTGAAGAAGCTGAAGTTGAATGGTTCTATGAAGACCTACAAGACCTTTTAGAACTAACACCCCAAAAAGATGTCCTTTTCATTACAGGGGACTGGAATGCAAAAGTAGGAAGTCAAGAAACACCTGGAGTAACAGGCAAATTTGGCCTTGGAATACGGAATGAAGCAGGGCAAAGACTAATAGAGTTTTGCCAAGAAAATGCACTGGTCATAACAAACACCCTCTTCGAACAACACAAGAGAAGACTCTATACATGGACATCACCAGATGGTCAATACCGAAATCAGATTGATTATATTCTTTGCAGCCAAAGATGGAGAAGCTCTATACAGTCAGCAAAAACAAGACCAGGAGCTGACTATGGCTTAGACCATGAACTCCTTATTGCCAATGCTATGCTATGCTACGTCACTTCAGTCGTGTCCGACTCTATGTGACCCCATTGACGGCAGCCCACCAGGCTCCTGCAACCCTGGGATTCTCCAGGCAAGAACACTGGAGTGGGTTGCCATTTCCTTCTCCAGTGCATGAAAGTGAGAAGTCAAAGTGAAGTCGCTGAGTCGTGTCCTACTCTTAGCGACCCCATGGACTGCAGCCCACCAGGCTCCTCTGTCCATGGGATTTTCCAGGCAAGAGTACTGGAGTGGGGTGCCATTGCCTTCTCCAAGCCTTATTGCCAAATTCAGACTAAAATTGAAGAAAGTAGGGAAAACTACCAGACCATTCAGGTATGACCTAAATCAAATCCCTTATGATTATACAGTGGAAGTGAGAAATAGATTTAAGGGCCTAGATCTGATAGATAGAGTGCCTGATGAACTATGGAATGAGGTTTGTGACATTGTACAGGAGACAGGGATCAAGACCATCCCCATGGAAAAGAAAGGCAAAAAAGCAAAATGGCCGTCTGGGGAGACCTTACAAATAGCTGTGAAAAGAAGAGAAGTGAAAAGCAAAGGAGAAAAGGAAAGATATAAACATCTGAATGCAGAGTTCCAAAGAATAGCAAGAAGAGATAAGAAAGCCTTCTTCAGCAATCAATGCAAAGAAATAGAGGAAAACAACAGAATGGGAAAGACTAGGGATCTCTTCAAGAAAATCAGAGATACTAAAGGAACATTTCATGCAAAGATGGACTCGATAAAGGACAGAAATGGTATGGACCTAACAGAAGCAGAAGATATTAAGAAGAGATGGCAAGAATACACAGAAGAACTGTACAAAAAAGATCTTCACGACCCAGATAATCACGATGGTGTAACCACTGACCTAGAGCCAGACATCCTGGAATGTGAAGTCAAGTGGGCCTTAGAAAGCATCACTATGAACAAAGCTAGTGGAGGTGATGGAATTCCAATTGAGCTATTCCAAATCCTGAAAGATGATGCTGTGAAAGTGTTGCACTCAATATGCCAGCAAATTTGGAAAACTCAGCAGTGGCCACAGGACTGGAAAAGGTCAGTTTTCATTCCAATCCCAAAGAAAGGCAATGCCAAAGAGTGCTCAAACTACCGCACAATTGCACTCATCTCACATGCTAGTAAAGTAATGCTCAAAATTCTCCAAGCCAGGCTTCAGCAATATGTGAACTGTGAACTCCCTGGTGTTTAAGCTGGTTTTAGAAAAGGCAGAGGAACCAGAGATCAAATTGCCAACATCTGCTGGATCATGGAAAAAGCAAGAGAGTTCCAGAAAAGCATCTATTTCTGCTTTATTGACCATGCCAAAGCCTTTGACTGTGTGGATCACAATAAACTGTGGAAAATCCTGAAAGAGATGGGAATACCAGACCACCTGATCTGCTTCTTGAGAAATTTGTATGCAGGTCAGGAAGCAATAGTTAGAACTGGACATGGAACAACAGACTGGTTCCAAATAGGAAAAGGAGTTTATCAAGGCTGTACATTGCCACCCTGTTTATTTAATTTATATGCAGAGTACATCATGAGAAATGCTGGACTGGAAGAAACACAAGTTGGAATCAAGATTGCTGGAGAAATATCAATAACCTCAGATATGCAGATGACACCACCCTTATGGCAGAAAGTGAAGAGGAACTAAAAAGCCTCTTGATTAAAGTGAGAGAGGAGAGTGAAAAAGTTGGCTTAAAGCTCAACATTCAGAAAACGAAGATCATGGCATCCAGTCCCATCACTTCGTGGGAAATAGATGGGGAAACAGTGTCAGACTTTATTTTTCTGGGCTCCAAAATCACTGTAGATGGTGACTGCAGCCATGAAATTAAAAGACGCTTACTCCTTGGAAAGAAAGTTATGACCAACCTAGATAGCATATTCAAAAGCAGAGACATTACTTTGCAACAAAGGTCGGTCTAGTCAAGGCTATGGTTTTTCCTGTGGTCATGTATGGATGTGAGAGCTGGACTGTGAAGAAGGCTGAGCGCCGAAGAATTGATGCCTTTGAACTGTGGTGTTGGAGAAGACTCTTGAGAGTCCCTTGGACTGCAAGGAGATCCAACCAGTCCATTCTGAAGGAGATCAGCCCTGGGATTTCTTTGGAAGGAATGATGCTAAAGCTGAAACTCCAGTACTTTGGCCACCTCATGTGAAGAGTTGACTCATTGGAGAAGACTCTGATGCTGGGAGGGATTGGGGGCGAGAGGAGAAGGGGACGACAGAGGATGAGATGGCTGGATGGCATCACTGACTCGATGGACGTGAGTCTGGGTGAACTCCGGGAGTTGGTGATGGACAGGGAGGCCTGGCATGCTGCGATTCATGGGGTCGCAAAGAGTCGGACATGACTGAGCAACTGATCTGATCTGATCTGAATCCCATTCATGAGAGCTCCACCCTCATGATCTAATCACATCATACTAATACGAAAGGCCCCACCTATTAATACCATCACCTTTGAAGGTTACGATTTCAACATGTGAGAAAATACATTAAAATCATAGTTGTTTGTAGTTGTTTAGTCACAAAGTTGTATCTGACTCTTTTGCGACCCCATGGACTTTAGCCCACCAGGCTCCTCTGTCCATGGGATTCTCCAGGCAAGAATGCTTAAGTGGGTTGCCATTTCCTCCTCCAAGGGATCTTCCCGACCCAGGGATCAAGCCCAGGTCTCCTGCATTAGCAAGCGGATTCTCTACCACTGAGCCACCAGGGAAGCCCTTAGAATATAGTACCAAAGATATATTGCTAAAGTGAAAGTGTTAGTCGCTCAGTTGTGTCTGACTCTATGCGACCCCATGGACTTTAACCCCATGGATTTTAGCCAGCCAGGCTCCTCTGTCCATGGACTCCTCCAGGCAAGAACACTGGAGCGGGTAGCTATTCCCTTCTCCAGGGGATCTTCCTGACCCAGAGATCAAGCCAGGGTCTCCTGGATTGAAGGCAGATTCTTTACCATCTGAATCACGAGGGAAGCCACCTAAGTGAGGAAAATTCTATAACCTATTACTACAAAAATACAGGGAAACACATCACCCCAAAATGCAGGAGCTTAAAAGCGGATGGATGTAGGGCTGGCTGAGAGTTGGTTGTTTGGGGCTGGGTGCAACTGGGAAGCTTTGCTCCATGCCATTATGTTAAAAATGAGACAACAGGCTCAAAATGCTAAGACCTATGTCATAAAATCAAGACTTAATTACAGTTGTGGCTCTCCCGGAGATTGAATCTTAAACCAGCCACTCAGACCAGCTCCAGTTAGGTAATCTGCCTAGATAGGTGCCTGCCGTCCCTAAAGGAAAGTGACCTCACAGTAACCAGTCTGCTTTTGCCTGCTTTGTTGCTCCAGGAACTTTCATGTTCCTGCTCTCTTCCTCCTATAAGAGTCTTCCATTTTGTTTATTTCCTCGAAGCTCCTTTCTGTCTGCTAGATTGGGTGCTGCTTGATTTGAATCGATGTTAAGTAAATGCAATAAAATGTTAATATGCCTCAGTTTATCTTTTAACCATATAGAGATGTTGTGGTAAGAGGGAACACACACGGGCTACGTCATGCCTCCACCAGGACACAAGAGGAAATCTTCAAAGCCCCTGAGATCTAAGCTCAGAACTGGGAGGACTGGCGCTTGTGCTCCCAGGGACGGGGGAGCCTGGTGGGCTGCTGTCTATGGGGTCACACAGAGTCGGACATGACTGAAGTGACTTAGCAGCAGCAGCGATCTGCCAAAGCAAGTCACCACACCCAAAGTCGAAGCCATCATTACCCTCCAGGGGTCAGGTTTTTCTCATTTGCGTTTTTCTTAAATGGTCACTCACGCTCAGTCCCACACAATTCATTTCTGTGGACTAGCTCAGGAGGATATTAGAAACTGGTAATCATGTCTGCCAAAATCACTGCAGATGGTGATGGCAGCCATGAAATTAAAAGACACTTACTCCTTGGAAGGAAAGTTATGATCAACCTAGACAACATATTAAAAAGCAGAAACATGACTTTGCCGACAAAGGTCCGTCTAGTCAAGGCTATGGTTTTTCCAATAGTCATGTATGAATGTGAGTGTTGGACTGTGAAGAGAGCTGAGCACAGAAGAATTGATGCTTTTGAACTGTGGTGTTGGAGAAGACTCTTGAGAGTCCCTTGGATTGCAAGGAGATCTAACCAGTCCATCCTAAAGGAGATCAGTCCTGGGGGTTCATTGGAAGGACTGCTGTTGAAGCTGAAACTCCAATACTTTGGCCACCTGATGAGAAGAGCTGATTCATTGGAGAAGACCCTGATGCTGGGAAAGATTGAGGGCAGGAGGAGAAGGGGACGACAGAGGATGAGATGGTTAGATGACATCACCAACTCAATGGAGATGAGTTTGGGTGGACTCCAGGAGTTGGTGATGGACAGCGAGGCCTGGCGTGCTGTGGTCCATGGGGTCTCAAAGAGTCGGACATGACTGAGCGACTGAACTGAACTGAACTGAACTGAATCATGTCTGCTTCTTGGAAGAGTATCTGGGGATCAAGGAGAGACAAAGACCTACTTTTCACGCTGTAATCTTTTGTTCTCTCTGAGCATCCTTCTGACACCACTTTTTTTTTTTTTTTCATTTTTATTTATTTATTTGGCTGCATCAGGTTTTTGTTGTGTCATGCAAGATTTTTTGTTGCAGTGCGAGGATTCTAGTTGTCTCACACAGGCTCAGCAGTTGTGGTGAGTAGGCTTGGTTGCCTTTTACAGGGATTACTCATTAATCCCCACATCAGCCTCACAAAATAGGTTACCCTTGTGAGCCCATTTCTACAGACCAGGACCCTGAGGACCAGAGAGCTTGGATCCTGGCTCAGGGATTGTACAGCCAACAAATGACGGAGCAGGGATGTGCCCTAAGCCATCTGACTCAGTGCACTGCTTTGGAGGGAGTGTGTCGCAGTTCCAGTGAGCAGTGTCCTGAGGCCAGAACAATCGGGAACAAGGGCTCAGCTGCCCTCTCTCACCCTGTTGCCTAGACATACCTGGAGAAGTAAGAGCGTGAGTGTGTTTTATTTTCCACCAGTCAGTCAACAGCCTCTGTCAGTGCCTTCTCTGGGTTCAGGCTGTGCTGGGGAATGTGCCTCGGCGCTGTCAATCCTCCTGGTGTTCCAGTCACCGCGAGGGAGGGAGACATGTGATGTCCTAGAGTGGGCAGGGTTGGAATGTGGGAGCCCAGACGGTCGCAGGAGCCCGGGAAGGTCGTATCCTCCAGCGAGAGGTCAGAGAGGGCTTCCTGCAGGAGGGAGCATCTGCACTGAGGCTCCGAGAACAGGGGAGCGGCGCTACAGTCTGGTGCCTGGTCCGCGGGCCAACATCGCCCTCTGCTGGATATATCCTATAGTGCAGTGACCGGGATACTGCAGGGTTTGGCAAAGCTGGCGATCATGCTAAAATCCTGTGCGCCTAGCTTTGGCCATTTTATGTTTCTAGGACTTGATTTATTGAGTAAATCGCTCAACAGGTATTTATTGAGCACCTACTTTGCACCACGTTGTTCTAATGCTAAAGATAACGTGCTTACAACACAGAGCCCTGCACTCAGGGAGCTGGCATTCTAAGGGTTGTTGTTCAATCGCTCAGTCATGTCCGACTCTTTGAGACCCCATGAACTGCAGCACGCCAGGCTTCCCTGTCCTTCACCATCTCCCAGAGCTTGTTCAAATTCATGTCCATTGAGTCAGTGATGTCATCCAAACATCTCATCCTCTGTCATCCCCTTCTCCTTCCTGCCCTCAATCTCAAAAAACCCAACATCAGGGTTTTTTTCTAATGAGTCAGCTTTTCGAATCAGGTGGCAAAAGTACTGGAGCTTCAGCTTCAGCATCAGCCCTTCCAATGAATATTCAGAACTGATTTCCTTTAGGATTGACTGCTTGGATATCCTTGCAGTCCAAGGGACTCCCAAGAGTCTTCTCAAACACCACAGTTCAAAAGCTCAGCTTTATTGTCCAACTCTCACATCTACACATGACTACTGGAAAAACCCTGGCTTTGAGTGTTCGGACATTTGTTGGCAAAGTAATGTTTCTGCTTTTTAATACACTGTCTAGGCTGGTCATAGCTTTTCTTCCAAGAAGCAAGCATCTTTTAAATTTCATGGCTGCAGTCACCATCTGCAGTGATTTTGGAGCCCAAGAAAATAAAGTCTGTCACTGTTTCCATTGTTTCCCCATCTAGTCACCATGAAGTGATGGGACCAGATCTTAGTTTTTTAAATGTTGAATTTTAAGTCAGCTTTTTTACTCTCCTCTTTCACAGTCATCAAGAGGCTTTTTAGTTCCTCTTTGCTTTCTACCATAAGGGTGGTGTCATCTGTGTATCTGAGGTTATTGATATTTCTCCCGGCAGTCTTGATTCCAGCTTGTGCTTCATCCAGCCCAGCATTTTGCATGATGTATTCTGCATACAAGTTAAATGAGCAGGGTGACAATATACAGCCTTGACGTACACCTTTCCCTGGGGGAGAACAATAATGCGTGTGTGCTGAGTTGCTTCAGTCGTGTCCTACTCTTTGTGACCCAAAGGACTGTAGCCTGCCAGACGTCTGTGTCCATGGGATTCTCCAGGCAAGAATACTGGAGTAGATTGCCATGCCCTCCTCAAGGGGATCTTCCCAAACCAGGGATCGCACTCGCGTCTCTTATATCTCCTGCATAGGCAGGTTTTTGTTTTGTTTTTTAGCGCCACTTGGAAAGCCAAACCAATAATATAACACCACAAAATCAGCAGCTTATATTTGCTAAATGCTTCCAATCCATATATTAAGGCATTCAGTCCTCGCAGCTTTTGACTAATCTTATTACAGATCAGGGAAACGGAGACAGACAGGTTAAGTTACTGTCCAAAGCCTGCACAGCCAGTAAATGGTGAAATAGGATGTGAACTCAGAGCCAGATTTTTAGCCTCGCCAATAACGTGATGTAACATAACATAGTAATTATAATTTTACATAATTTTAGGTCCTGAAAAATTTTATTTACAAAATCAAGCAGATAAATGAGGCTGTGTTTCGGTGGGAATGGTGTATTTTAGAAGCGGCAAGGAAGGCCTCTCGGAGGAAACGGAGTTTGAAAATGGACAAACGTCTACATCTGTTTGGAGAGATTTCCAAAGCAGGCGCACAGCCGAGGCGAAGGGCCGCAGGCTGGCCTTGCTAGAAGGCCATCCGTCTGGGATGCAAAGGTTCTAAGATTCCAAGATTCTAGTTTCGCGGAGACTCGCATTTCCTGCGCGCCTGCAATCATCTCGGATTCGACGTGCCGCAGAGACTACCGGCTAAACGCGTGCACACGGCTCTGCTATTCCCGCAGCGCTGGGGCGGCTGGGCTTAACTTTCCAGGAGCGGTGGGCAGGGCCGGTCTCACCTGTGGGGCGGGGCTCCAGGCCGACCCGCCCCCCGGAGGAGCCGCCCGCGGCCGGAGACTCCGGGCGCAGCTGCGGGCGGCGGGCGTGCGTGCGCAGCGCGGAGAAGCGGGACTTGGAGCCGTTCGCGGTCAGGTGGGCGCCGGGAGTGCGGGGTGGGAGTCCCGGGAGCCGAGAGGATGGAGGCGGGGGGAGAGGGTGTGGGCTGGGCCTGGCACACCCCTGGGACCGCTGGCCTGGAGACGGGGACGGGCCTTGGGGTCCCTGGACGCCCCCTGTCCCGCCCTAGGGCTCTCCCGGGTCTGGAGGCCCCGCTAGAGCCGCGCCTCCTCTCTTGGGGCGCAGGTAAACAGGCGCGAGGACGGGGCGGGGCCTGGGAGAGGGAGGGGGCCCTTGTGACGGCCCGGCCGGCTGGCAAGCTGGCGGGCTGTGAAACCGGGGTGCGCGGGGCTCAGCCGGCTGGCCAGGGGTAAGTTGTGTGGTTTGGGGAGCGGGCCATACACTCCCGCTGCGAGTGTATATGTGCGTGGATATTGGGCGTGAGTGTGCACGAGAGATGGTGTAAAAAGCTCAGGTGTGTGTGATGGTGTCAGACGGTGCGTACAGATGTGGGTACAGGTTGGTACAGGAGATGGCCTGTCCGTTTAGCCCTGCGAGGCACCAAAGGACCGTGTGAATGATGTGAAACTTTCAGTAGTGTGAAAATGTGGGCGACCTCTGATGATGAGTCTGTAATGCTGTGTGTGTGTGTGTTTGGCAGAGAGTTGAACTGTTTATAGGATTAGGTATGTGACCAATAAATTGCGTGGCCGTGGTTGTCTCTCTGATGGTAAGACTGCAGGGGAATGGCAGGGAGGTGTGTGCTGTGGGGTACGGGATGGATGTGTGGAGTGTGACTGTGATTATCGTGGTCAGCTGTGTGCTTGTGCACACAGGGCTGAGCAGGTGAAGGAAAGTGTGCTATTTGGAGGACGTGTGAGTGTGGGGGATGTGTGAGTGTGGGAGGTGTGTCAAGGACACAGTCCAAGTGATGCATGGCTGTGGTCGAGGTGTGGGTGTCGTGAGCGGTACTCTTATGAGGCTGTGTCTGGAACAGTCAACTCAGCTGTTCGAGGTTGTGCTTGATGTTGTAGGAGATTGTATACGTGAATAAGGGTCGTGGTTGTCAAGATGACTCAATGAACTGGCGTGGTTGTGAGTTTGATCGTTTATAGGACTTGCGTGTAAGGTGTGAAGCTGTTAATAAGTCTGATGTGATATACGCGCACACACACGTACAGCGTACATGGGGATCGATCTGTGCCTGAACACACATACGTAGGGAAAGAGGGAGATTCGGGGTGGAGAGCCTGCAGTGTGTAAAACCCCTGGGGTTACACACCTGCCCTTGCTCTGTGTCTGAGTGGATGTGATTTTGAGCATGTGCGCAGGTGCGAAAAGCGCTGGGCTGCTTTCGGGTATGCCACGGCTGGAGTGAAGTCAGCCTGCGAGTCTGTGCGTGAGAACATGGAACTCCGTGTGTCTCCACCACCGTCTGTGCCGTGGGCACCCACTTGTGAAGGTGTAAGAGCCAGCATTGGGTCATTCGCACATTCGTGTGTGAAACTCTAGTGTGTCTGTGTGTGGCCAGGCAGGGGCGGTGGAGGAAGCGGGGAGGAATGATGACAGGTCCACTGCGAGTCCTGGGAGCCGGCGAGGGAGGGAGGCGTGGGATGGAGGGCTGGCTGCTGGCAGGATGTGGGGGTGTGGGAGAGGGCATGTGTCACGGGCGCAAACGTTCAAGGAGACAGTCCGTATGGGAGTGACTTGAGATTTGGTTACCTTTTCGCAAGTGAAGAGGGGTGAGGGAGGAGACGATTTATTTGTGTGTTGGATTTTATTTTTTAAATTTTTATTGATTCACAGCGTTGTGTTAGTTTCAGGTGTACAGCAAAGTGATTCGGTTGTATTTTATCTTTATTTTTCACATCGTTTTCCACTGTAAGTTAGTATAACATACTGAGCATAGTTCCCTGTGCTATACAGTAGATTCTTGTTGGTTATTGATTTTACATATGTATATGTTAACCCCAAACCCCTAATTTATCCCTCCCCACCCTCTGGCCCCCTTTGGTAACCATACGTTTGTTTTCTGTCTGGTGTTTTGTCTTTATTATCATTTTGTTTGTTTTTGGCTGTGCCGGATCTTCCTTGCTGCGTGGGCTTCTCGTCGAGGTGGGTTCTCCTGTTGCAGAGTACAGGCTCTAGGCGCTTGGGTTCCATAGTTTCAGCTCCCCGGCTCTAGAGCACACGCTCAGTAGTCATGGTACACTGGCTTATTGCTCTGCAGCATATGGGATCTTCCCAGACCAGGAATTGAATCTGTGTCTCCTGCATTCTCAGACGGATTCTTTACCACTGAGCCTCCAGGGAAGCCTATGGCTTTTATTTCTGAAAGGAAAATGTACCTGTGTGTTGGGTTGTGTTTTTCAGAGGGGAGTGTATGTGTGTTGCTTATTTTCCTTTTTTTTTTTTTAATGCTTATTTATTTGTTTGGCTGTGCCGGGTCTCCATTGTAGCACCCGGGTTCATTAGTTGCAGCATGCGAGATCTAGTTCCCTGACCAGGGATTGAACCCGGGCCCCCTGCATTGGGAGGATGGAGTCTTAGCCACCAGGAAAGTCGGTAGGGACTTTTTCTATGCTGTTTCTGGAAGAAGAATGTGTGTGTGTGTGTGTGCCTGAGTTAGTGTGTTGTACTAGGTTGTATTTTGAAAAGAAAACGCGGATGTGAGTGGGTGTGTTGAGTTGTATTTTTAAAAGAAAGTGTGTGTGTGTTGTATTTCTGAAAGGAGAATGTGTACTGTTGTATTTCTGAGATGGAGTGTGTGTAGAGGCATATTTCTGAGAGTGTGTCTCGTGTTATATTTGAAATAACGAAGAGTATGTGTCACATATCTGAGAGGAGAATGTGTGTAGCGTGGTTTTAAGATGGGAGGGTGTGCGTGTGCTGAGGTCTGTTTCTAAGAGGGGAGTGTGTGTGTGTGGGTCCCAGAGACATCGTCCCCAGTGTCGCTGACCTCGTCACCCCCATACAGCCCCATGCAGTCCCACGTGTGAGACCCTCCCCCCACCCATTACATCTGGGACTCAGACCCTGAGCTGTCACACGGCCCGTGGGACACCCCCAGGGCCATGCCTGCCACACGTGTGTCCCAGCACGCCTTGGGCTGGCCGGGCCTGTCTACAGTGGAGGGTGGAGCCGGTTTCCTCTGGTCTGTCAGCTCCTCGGGTCCCCAGGAATTGCCACATGTGGGAACTCTCCCTGACCTCCTCAGTCCCCAGCCCTCCTCGGCTTCCCGCACCCCAGCCCCGTGGCCCTCTCCCCCGCCCCACCCCACCCCCAGTGGTCTGACTGGTTCCCAACAAAAACACCCTGAGAGTGAGCTCACGGAGAGGCTGCCGCCTCCACACGTCCCGCCCCACACACCCAGCAGGGGAGGGCACCTCCGGTCCGGGTCACACAGCCGGACCGGCCGGGCCAGGGGATCCGGGGTCCTTGGGGTCGGGAGGGGCTGACCAGGTGAGCTGAGGGCAGGTGGGCGGCCATGGGATGGCTGCTTGGCCGCCTGGGTTAATTCCACACGGGAAGGTTTGGGAGTTGTCCTCGGGGCCGGGCCCTGGGACTGAGGACAGGCGAAGGAGACCAGAAAGTTTCCAGCTGCGGGCTTGCCAGGATGGGTGTGGGACAGGTTGCCGGCTACAGTGAGCAAAGCATGGAGGCAGAGGGCTGGCCAGGATGGGCGGATGGGGCGATGGCTGGGAGGGGACGTGTGGCCCAGCGAAGCAGAGGCTGGAGGGTGGGCTTGCCCGGCCCCGGCAGTGACCACCAACCCCCCACCTCGGTCCCGGTCACCCCCAGGAGCAGCCATGTCCGTGCAAGTGGCGGCCCTGGGAGGCGTGGGGCTCGGCCTGGAGCGCCCAAGCCCCGAGGAGCTGGTGCGGCAGACGCGACAAGTGGTGAAGGGGCTGGAGGCCCTGCGGGCAGAGCACCGGGGCCTGGCTGGGCACCTGGCGGAGGCCCTGGCGGCCCAGGGCCCGGCGGCTGGCCTGGAGCTGCTGGAAGAGAAGCAGCAGGTGGTGAGCCACTCGCTGGAGGCCATCGAGCTGGGGCTGGGTGAGGCCCAGGTAGGTATGAGGGGCGCACTGTCTGCGGGGGTGTGGCTCAGGCCTGGGGGGTCACCCAGGGGTGAGGGGCCAGGCGTGCTGGGGGGTGGTCTGAGCAAAGGGGGGCCTAGGGGCACCTAGCCCGGGACAGGGAGCCTCTAGTCCTGAGATGGGATCCCTAGCCTGCAGTTGTTGGGGGGTTCCTTCTGTGTGGCAGGGACTCCTGAACCCGGTGGGATCCTTCCATAGAAGGGTGGGTCCTGGGCAGACTTGGTGGTTGCCCCGGTGGGATATGACTTGTCCCTGTGTGTGATCTCTGTGTCTGGGTGAAATGGGAGAGGGGGGTCCCCCCAGCAGGATCGGGATGTGGCCCTGGGACTCGCCGAGCATCCCTGGAGCCACATCGGAGGGCTGCCTGTAATCTGGGCACCCTGGGGAGAAGGAGGTGCTCTGGCTCAATTTGAGGCCCTGGGCTGGATCAGGGCCGTCTGGCAGGGTGGGGGCCAGGCCTCTGACTCGCCGCCCCCCACCCCTGGCAGGTGCTGCTGGCGCTGTCGGCACACGTGGGTGCGCTGGAGGCGGAGAAGCAGCGGCTGCGGGCGCAGGCCCGGCGGCTGGCCCAGGAGAACGCGTGGCTGCGGGAGGAGCTGGAGGAGACGCAGCGGCGGCTGCGGGCCAGCGAGGAGGCCGTGGCCCAGCTGGAGGAGGAGAAGAGCCACTTGGAGTTCCTGGGGCAGCTGCGGCAGTATGACCTGCCCGTGGAGAGCCAGGTGCGGCCGGGCCGGTGAGATGGGGGCCCCCAAAGGACCCCCTGACCCTCTGCAGAGCCCCCACCTTCAAAGGTTCCCTGGAACCTTTGAAGAACCCGCCACAAATCCCAGACCCACTGGAACTTACTTAGAAGCCTGCCCCACGCCCAGATGCCCCACAAAGCCCCAAGATGCTCCCAAGCCCTCAGGAGTCCCCTGCCCACCACCTCCCTCAAGCCCTGGGGTTCAGGACCCCTGTCTCGGAATCAGACTCCCAAGCCCTGTGACACCCCACTTTCCTCCTCTCTCTGCAGCAGCCCGAGTCCCCCCTCGCCGGGACAGCCTGGCCTCCCTGTTCCCCAGTGAGGAGGAGGAGCGGAGAGGTAGGTGCAGGCTCAGCCATGGAGGATGGGAGGCCAAGGCTGGGGAGGGGGCATCTGAGTCACTGGAGCCCGAGGTCTCTGGGGAGGATGGGGCAGGCCAGGGCCAGGTGTCAGGAGGGTGAAGCAGGTGGCTGTGTGTGTGTGGCTGGGGGGTGGGGTGGGGGGCGCGGTAACAGGGCAGGTGAGGCTGGAAAAGCTGGAAACCAGGCATCATGGTGACCACAGCTCCAGGAACCAGGTGGCTCCCACGCATCCCATCCCACAGGCCAGGCCCCGTCCTACGGGCCAGTGAGATGCCTGGGATTCCCATCTCGGGAGTCAGTGCAGGGGCCCGCGGTCCCGGGGCCAGTGAGGCAACAGTGGCTTTTGGGGTTCATGTGTCACCTGGTGTGTGGGCTGGGGGAACAGGAGGCCTGCAGTGACTCGGTGCCCCCGCACACACCCCCAGGTCCCGAGGCAGCGGGGGCCGCGGCGGCCCAGCAGGGTGGCTACGAGATCCCGGCCCGCCTCCGGACCCTGCACAACCTGGTGATCCAGTACGCAGGCCAGGGCCGCTACGAGGTGGCCGTGCCACTGTGCCGCCAGGCCCTGGAGGACCTGGAGCGGAGCTCGGGCCACTGCCACCCCGACGTGGCCACCATGCTCAACATCCTGGCGCTTGTGTACCGGTGAGGGCAGAGGGGGGACATTGTTGGGCAGAAGTGGGGGGCCCTGGTGTCCTGCTCTGCAGCACAGGGTACCTGCAGGGGAGGGGCAGAAGGGGACGGAGATCTGGGGAGATGAGGGAGACCCAGGCAGAGAGGAGTCCGTGTGGGCAAGAGACCCCCAACAGAGTGGGGCGGAGGCCTGTGGCTGCAGAGGCTTGGCAGCCACCTGGGCAAGCAGGGACCCTGTGCTAGATCTGGGAGGGGTGGGGACACCCAGAAGGGACCCCCCAGGGGATGCCACCCATGCTCAGTTCAGCCAGGACCTGGCCTGCCTGCGTCAGCCCCAGCCTAACCACCTCCCCCGGGGCTGCTCCACAGAGACCAGAACAAGTATAAGGAGGCCACAGACCTGCTCCATGATGCCCTGCAGATCCGGGAGCAGACGCTGGGCCCCGAGCACCCCGCGGTGAGTGGGGGCCCGGCGGGGAGGGCGGCAGGGCTGTGGGCCGGGTGCCCCTCCCTGACCCTGCCCCACCCCCTAGGTGGCCGCCACCCTCAACAACCTGGCCGTCCTCTACGGGAAGCGCGGGCGTTACCGGGAGGCAGAGCCCTTGTGCCAGCGTGCCCTGGAGATCCGGGAGAAGGTACTCCCCGTCCCACGCAGCCCTTCTCCTCTGTGGCTTTTGTGTGACCCTGATTTGTTCTTGTGACCCCAGACCTTTTGTGCCCTTCCCATGTGATGTTGTGAACCTAGAACCAATTAGAACCTAGAGTTCCCAGTCCTCCAACTCACCACTCTTGACTCCAGCTACCAACTCATGAGCCTCATCATGACGGCTGCTGGCAACACGTGGCCCGCCAACCCCAGATGATCCCAGATGACTTGTGACCCCATGACCCCTAGGTCCTGGGTGCCGACCACCCGGATGTGGCCAAGCAGCTCAACAACCTGGCCCTGCTCTGCCAGAACCAGGGCAAGTTCGAGGAGGTGGAGCGGCACTACGCCCGGGCCCTGAGCATTTACGAGGCCCTGGGTGGACCCCACGACCCCAACGTGGCCAAGACCAAGAACAACCTGGTGAGGGCACCTGGGGCGCAGCGGTCTCAGTCCTGGGGCCCCAGCACCGGGCGGGCACCCATTGTTTGACGGGGCCTTGCCCTGCAGAGAACAGGGGCCCCATCTCTGCCCAGCCCTTGAGGGTGCTCTATGGGTCTGGGCTTCCACACCAGTGAGGCTTCCCAGCTCAGAGGACGTGGAAGGGTCGGGAAACTGGCAGGTTGGTGGGGGCCAGAGAACAGCTCCAGGCAGAAAGACGGCTGGAGACACTGGCCGGGAGCAGAGAGCGTTTGTTGAGCCAGGCCCCCTTCTCAGGACCTCCCCTGGACCGTTTCAAGGGCCCTGTGAGGGAGGTGCTCCCACTGTCCCATTGTGCAGATGAGGAAACTGAGGCACAGAGAGGGCTGTCGCCAGCTCAAGGCGGACTGGGGAGCAGGGCCCTGCTCAGAGCCAGCAGGTCACCTGCCCTGTGGGAAGCAGTGGGCTCAGGCTCCAAGCCCACTCTGCGGTTGGCCAGGGGGCTGGAGTGTGGGGTGAGGCCGGGCTGCTTCCTGGGGGGCCAGGAAGGAGGTGCCGGGTGTGGTGCCTAGATGAGCCAGGATCACCCAGGCCATGCCCTCCCCGCAGGCCTCAGCCTACCTGAAGCAGAACAAGTACCAGCAGGCGGAAGAGCTGTACAAAGAGATCCTCCACAGGGAGGCCCTGCCCGCCCCGCTCGGTGAGCCCCTGGCCTCTCCCCTGCCCCGGGGGCTGCTCAGCGCCCCCCTCCACAATGTCCCCATCTGTCCCCAGGAGCCCCCAACACAGGCACCACCAGTGACGCACAGCAGCAGGTGAGGAGGGCTTTGTGCGCGCTCCCGGGGGAAGGGGGACCCGGGTGGCAAGGGAGGCTGACCAGTGTCCCTGGCGCCCTCCCCAGACCCTTCGTCGGAGCAGCTCCTTCTCTAAGCTCCGGGAGTCCATCCGGCGCGGAAGCGAGAAGCTGGTCTCCCGGCTCCGAGGCGAGGGAGCGGCGGGGGCAGCCGGGTGAGTCCGCCCCTCTCCCCGTCCTGCTCGAGGACTGTGCGTGGCTCCCGCCTCCCCTGCGACACAGTCAGGCCCGGTGCCTGAGTCTCCCAGGGTGGGAGCCAGACTCACTGCCGCGCCCCGTTCCTGGGCAGGATGAAGAGGGCCATGTCGCTCAGCATGCTGAACACGGATGGTTCGAGGGTGCCCGAGAACCAGGTGAGGGGACCCCTGGATCGGGTGGGACATGCCCAGAGGCCAGGGGGACAGTCAGGCTGGCATTGGAATGGACTCCCAGACATGAGCACGATGGGTTTTATTTGGGTAGATGCAGGGGGATGGAGGAGTTGGAGTGGGGTAGGGACAGGAAGACGGGCAGATAGGCAGGCCGGGGGCATAGCCCCGCTGGGCTGGGGCAGCCCCGTGTCCCGCCCTCACCCGCCCTGTGCCTGTCCCCAGTTCCCCAGGCAGCACCTGAGCGAGGCCTCGCGGACCCTCAGCGCCAGCACCCAGGACCTGGGCCCCCGCTAGAGGCGACAGGACCACGTGGCTGCGGCTTCTCAGGAGGAGCGGGAGGGGTGGGCGCGGGGAGGGAGTCCTCTCCCTGATGGCTCCCCTCGGCTCGGGCCTCCCTGAGCTCCGCTCCTGAGATTAAAGGCTGTAGATCTGGCAGCTAGAAGGTCTGCCTGAGGTGTCCTGTGGGGACCTCCAGGCCCCTCCCGGAGGCCCCTCTGAGCACCGGGACCGAGGCCGGCTAAGACTCGGGCGTCACGGCCCCGCCTGGCGCTACAGCTGCTGGGCAATCTGCTCGATCCTCCGCAGCGTCTCCTCCGACTCCAGCTGCTCCAGGCTGAGCAGGGACAGGCCCAGCTGGTCCTCCTGGGAGTGAGGAGAGGGGGTGTCAGCTGGCCCACATCCCCCCCACAGGGCTCGGTAGTGACAGGAGGCTTGAATTTGAAATGCCCGGTTAACTCAGGGCATCCCGTCCCTGTGAACGGAAGACGGGCCCAGGGAGGGAGGTGGAAGAGCACCAGGTCTGAGCCAGAGAGGGCTGGCCTTCCATAGCCCCTACAAGGAGCTCGGGCACTGCTGGGGACACACTGGCATCAGGAGCCCTCAGCTCTCCCCCAGCTGCCAGGCACGGGGTGGCACACACACCAACGTCCCTGGCTGGGGCAGGGGCTCAGGGAGTAAGCCCAGGGGTCTTCCCGGAAGAGGGCTCACCCGGTGGAAGGGCTGTGCCATCTGCCTCAGGAAGTACTTGGCGACTTGGACCCCCTCGTCGACGGTCAGGTTGAGGTTGGCGTCCGTGAGGTGCTCCTGGATCCACCGGGGTAGCTTCCCCCGCTTGTCGGCCCGAGCAAACCGCTGGTGGTGGGGGGGGGGGGTGTCAGGACCCTGGTGGGGGAGCCTGGGCACCTGCAGCCTGGCCCTCCCCCTCTGGTTGGCGAGGGCCCCGAACCCGCCCCACCTTGTCAGCAAAGACCATCAGGCCATAGTCCGTCTTGCCCCTGATGGCCCGACCCACACACTGGGCAGCGTGGCGCATGGCATCAAAGGTGAGAAAGTCGTTCTCACGAATCTGGAACTGGTCCCGAAGGTATTCCAGCCGTGCCTGTGGGTGCAGAGAGGGGGCCAGGGCCCTTCCTCGCACTAGCTCCAGGGGAGGCCTTCACGTCCGTTCGCCCGCCCCCCCCGGCGAGGCTCACCTTGAGAATGCGGCTCTGGGTGTAGACGTAGGGCACTCCGAACATGATGACGGCCCGCCCGTAGTGGTGCACTGCGGGGCAAGGGGGAGCGAGAGAGGGCTGACTGTGCAGGGTCCAGGAGCTCTTGCCGTCGGAGGGGGTCCCCAAGGGCCCTGCTGGGCACCCAGGGATGGAGGGAAGGGGAGGCCCCTGTGTGTGCAAGATGGTGGGCGGGTGGGTGAGGTCCCCTCAGGGAACAGAAAAGGCCACACAGGCGCAGAGAGGGCCGAGTCCACTCACCGAAGTCAATTCCCTCGGACACCTTGCCTCGGGCCACCGAGAGCAGGATGGCCCCACGGCCGTTCTCGCAGGCCTGGGGAGGGGAAGGCCAGGACACAGACGCGTCACCAGGGAGCTGTGCCGCCTCTGGCCCCTCTCTGCCCAGACTCCCCTTGTCCCTGCAGTATCCACCTCCTGGTACTTCTCCAGGGCGACGCTGGTCTCAGCCCCATCCTGGGTCTCGATGAAGAGCAGCTTGTTCCTCTGGATGTTTTCCAGGATGCCCTTTGGGGAGGACACGGGGAGGTAGGGATGTGGGCGGTGGAGAGTGGTTCAAGGATGGAGGTGTCGTGCTTAAACTCAGCTCTGCCACCAACTACTCTGCAACAGGCCACCCCTGTCCCCTAGGGACCAGGAGAGGGTGGTGGCAGGGTCCAGCCTTCTTTGGAAAACTCCATGATCCTGGGAGGGAACCAATCCCCATCTTTTGGACAAGTGGGGCAGGCACGTGGCCCGGGTGACCAGTCAGGATGCTCCACCCCCAGCTTGTGATTGGTGAGGAGGCTGATGTACTCCAGGCATAGCCAATCAGAGGCTGCCTTGAGCGTTCATATTTGACACTGAAATAGATCCATGGTTCTGATCAAGAACAGACGCATGACAGACCAAAGAGACAACACGGAGGGTCCACAACAGCCCCCAACACAGATACCTGTCACCTGTGCCACTCAGTGTGGTGGGGGGAGCTCTTCAGTAAATGGGTCTGGAGCAACAGATTTCCAAATGGGAAAAAAATGAACCTCGACTAACATCCTACACAAAGATGAACCTGAGGTACCCCAGAGCTTAGACGTGAAACTTAAGACTACAAAACTTCTAGAGGAAACACAGGAGGCCATCCTTGTGACCCCAGAGTAGACAGGGGTTTCCTAACTAGGACACAAGACACTGCGGATGTGGGGCGTGAGTGGCTGACGCTGCGTGGAAAGAGCCTGAGGACGAGGTCTTGTCCTCGTGCACGACGTTCCCACACACTCCCTGGTGCTCACGTTAGCCGCGTTCACTTGTCTCACCCCAAAGAAGCGTTTGCTCTAACTTACCCGAGAGTGGGGCTCATGGTACATAATCATATCCTATCAGGGGCCCAGTGCCCAGCTGTGGTGAGCCCCATCTCCAGAATGCCCCATGATCTCGCCCACACACTCCCCAGAAGGGACTCCTCCAGGCTCTTTGCCCCGAGTCTCTATTCAGCCTTAATTCTCCGGAACCTTCCTCTAACAGGACAGCACCGCACTACAGTCACACCTGCTACCCAGGGTGTCCACGCCACGCCGTATGAGCTGGAGGGACAGCTGGGGTAACCCCCCCACCCCCGCCAAAAGAGCACAGAGGGAAGCAGGAACCCCTCAGGTGGGGTGTGGCCAGCCCTCCTGAGGGGCACGCCTCTGAGGAAGGGGCCCAGTGTGGCCACTGATGTCCTAGTTCTTAACGTGGATGTGGGGGCACAGTGAACAGAGTTCTTTAAACTGTTCTCTGTGTTTTATACACTGTCTTGTCACTTACAATACACGTCACCATTTAAAACAAGAGGAAAGAAGCCAACAGGAACGAGCCAAGAGCTCAGAGGGTCCGAGCACGGGGCCGGAGGCGGGCATACCTGCTCGTACCAGGAGGCCACGGTGCTCTCCATGTATTGGTAGCTGGTGAAGAAGGCCACGATGCCATCAGGGACCACGGCGGACATCTCCAGCAGGAGATTTCCATAGTTCCGGATCACCGCTATGAGGGGTCAGAGGTCAGACCGTCTCCTGGCCTGGGTCCTCCTCCCCACTCCCCATCAGAGCTTTCTTGTCTGAAACCTGGGGTTCCTAGAAACCCCAATGCCAGCTGTTCACACGCATCCCAATTCTCCTTCCAGACTCATGGGAGGACTGCCCCTTGACCCACCAAAGTTAGGCGTGGCCATGTGACTTGCCACGGCCAGTGAAGAAAGGGCCGTGCCACTTCCAGGTGAGGAGCTTTACGAGCCAGGACACAACCCACCAGGACCCCTCCCGTCCCATCTCGCCAGCACAGTGATGTGTCCAATGGCTGAGGTTCCCAGAAGGGAGAGATTCATGGCAGGCCCCACCAACCCACAACGGCACGTAACATAGGCAAGAAGTAACCTCTGTGTGAAGCCACTTTGTTACTGCATCCATGACCCGGCTCATGCTGACCGACCCACCTCCCCTCTTGGGACCCACACAAACCACCCACTGTGGCAACCATACCAATATCTTCCCGAGTCTCAAACTTGGAGCTGATGGCCACCTGGTCATTGCCACGGCCGATGATCTGGAGAGAGCACGAGGTGGTGATAAGCACACGGGCAGCAGCCACCCCAGTGTGTGCCCGCGGGCCGCAGGCTAGCGCTGCTGTGTGCTTTTCATAGACACAGTGTCACCGAGTGAACCCTCAGCTACCCTCTTATCTGTGGGTGCAGACGAGTGACCTCAGGCTCACAGAGGGTGAGTCGCTCGCCCAAGGTCACCGGGCAGTTAGACAACAGAGATGGAACTGACCCCAGGTCTGTCTGTGTGTCTCACCAGCAAGGACCCTCTAGTCGGCCCCAGCCTCCAGCCAGGCGGTTCCAGGAAGCTGCCCCTCACGCCACCAGCAAAATCACAAAAGCACTGTGTGGTGGAGGGTCCTTAGCAGCCCACAAGCCCTGAAGGGCAGCTCCGAAAGCCAAAACACTCAGGAAACTCCAGGTGCTAAGGTCTGGCACAAACTCATTTGGTAGCAAGAGCTGCCCAGCACGGAGTCTGTTCAGTGTGCTGACGGACCTCCCTTGGTCTGATGTGTCGGAATGTTTGCTAAAATATGATGGTCACTGGGGGGAGTTGCTCAGACCCGTTGGGAGTGTTTCAAGTCTGGAAAATTCTCAACTCTATAACATTTGCCCAACGACTTCAGAAATGCCCAGGACTGAAGGCCCATGTTACGAGGTTCATTTTACGGAGAAGAGGACCGAGGCCGAGCAGCAGGGTCACTTAGCAAAGTCACTGCCAGACGACGGGCCAGGTAAAAACCCGTTAACCAAGGAGCAGGCCCTGGGCCACGAAAGCCTGTCACACTCACTGTCTCATTAAATGCCCTCAGCCACCCTGGGAGATCAGAGGGGGGTGTTCCCATTTCACAGATGAGAAAACTGAGGCTCGGGGGTCAAACTCAAGCCCAGGCCTGTCAGAACCCAGAATCCCTGCCCTCAGCTGCCTGAGCAGCGGAGAGGAAGGGTGACCCTCCCTCCCACCACCCTCCCCGCCACCTCCCCCACACACCATGGGGCAGAGGCAGACCCGGGCCAACGTCATGGTGAAGGTTGCCATGGTGACGGGGTGGAAGTCCAGGATCTTGGGGTAGATGTCCAGCGGGGACAGTGTCTACAGCAGGGACAGCAGAGGGATCTCAGCAGGACTGGGCAGGAATCAGGAGCCCCCCGAGGAGGGCTGTAGCCCAGAAGGGAGGGTCCTCACCCCGGATGTGATGATGACGGACTGGAAGCGCTCAAACACGGGTTTGATGGCCAGCGAGGCGTCCATGCAGCTGTGGGGAGCAGACCAGGGTGGTTAGGGCCAGGCTGCGGAGGCCAGGCCCCTGTGGTCTGCTGACATCCCCCCTGGGGTGGGGTCTCACCTGAAGTGCAGGATGGGGTTGGCAATGGTCGGGGTCCTGTCGTCGAAGGGCTCGATGATGATGGTGAAACCTACAAGTGGCAGGCGGGACTCCTTGAGGGCCAGTCATGACTCTGCCCACTCGGCCACCCCCGCCTCCTTTCTCCCTCCACTCCAGTCCCCGTCCCCTCACGTTCCTCAGTGAATGGCACCAGCCATCAGAAGCCCAAAGCTACAACCCAGGCCCCTGAGTCCAATAAACACTCCAACCTGCCCGCCCCTCCCTTGGGCCAACACCCGTGTGAATGTTCACAGAGGACCCTGAGCCAGGCACCAAAGGCTCACCTCTCACCCTCTGGCGCCCATGGGGGCCCACCACGCCCCTCCAGCCAAAGCCTCCAGCCTTCTCCCACCAGCTTTCTGTCTAAGCGGTCAGGCCAGTCAGCTCTGCTCCAAAGTCCAGCTGCCCTCTGACCGCTTCCCCTGCCCCGCCCAGACCAGCCGCCATCACCCCTTGCCTGGTCCACCGCAGTCGCTCCTCATCCCTGCTCCCTTCACAGAGGCCAGAGGATCCTCGAACTCAAGTCAGGTCACATCCCTCCCTGCTCAGAAGCCCCCAGGGCTCCCCACGTCCCTCCCAGGGTCCAGAACTGTTGGGGGGATCCTGCCACCCCGACCTCCTTCCCTCTGTGCTCACGGGCTTCCTGCCTGACTTTCAAAACCACCAGGGTCACACACACAAAAGAACCACCCCACCAGAGTCATTCCACCCCAGGGCCTTTGCACTTGCCCCACTGTCTGGAAAGCTTCCTGAGGCGGTGGCTCCTGGTCATTCAGAACCCAGCTCAAATGTCAGCTCCTCAAGAAAGCCACCCTGATCACCACAGACCCTGTGTGCACGCTCCAACACAGTGCCACGTTCGTTTCTCGTGAAAACTATCACTTTCTGGAATTATCTTCCTTACCCACATTTACATCTTTGCTACCTGTCTTCCCTGCTAGAATTTAAGTTCTGGGAAGTCAGGAATGAGTCTTTCATGGTTCCTGCCATTTCCCCAGGGCTGGGCCGGGTCCATTTATTGAGCAAATGAATGAATGAGCGCATCCACATAATCAATTTCACTTAGCAAAGGTTTTTTAAAAAACATCATCATGTCCTCTGTGCCGAGCCCTGTACTAGGAACACAGCAGTGACCGAGACAGCCCTGGCCTCACCCTCTCAGGACTCACAGTCCAAGGATGGGGACACAGAGCTGTCCCCAGAGTGACCATTCTGAGTGCGAAGGCTGCGACAGGGGAGCCTAAAGGAGAGGGCCTGGCCCAGCCTCGGAGCCGGAGGGGCTTCCTGGAGGAGGAGAAGATGTCTACTGAGCCAAGAACTGAGGGGTGACGGGGAAGACAGGTGGGAAGATGGGGAAAGTTGTTTCAGGTACAAGAACGTGAGGTGTCGGTAGACAGAGAAGTGGGGAAGAGAGGACAGACAAACCGAGAGGGAGGTTGGGATGGACAGAGGGACAGAGGCAGAAAGAAGAGTCCAGTGACACTTGCTGCCCATCGGCCCGGGGGTGGGGACGGGCTATCTTCCTGCCAAGGCCGGGCCCACCCGTGGGCCGTCAGACAGGCTGACCTAGTTTGCTGGATAGAGGAGTAATCCCCAGGGATGAGACTGAGCCCTTGGCAGCTTAAAGCTGATGAGCAGGGGGCGGGACGCTCCCCTGTACCCTCCCAGCAGGCTGGAAATCTGAGCGTCCTCTTCCCAAGGCCCCGCACGACCAGGCACCAAGTCCCGGCCTCTCCACCTTCCACGACCCTCTCCAGCACCCCTCCTGCCCTGGCCCAGCCTCTGCCAGGAGAATCCTCTAAAGCGCAATCTGACCCTGCCTCTCCCTGTTCAGAACCTGCCACAGCTCCCCAGTGCCGCTGGGAGCAGAATGACCACCCCCTCACCCGCCCCCCAGGGTGAGCGGACCCCCACAGAATCTCTCTCTCCTCGTCTCCCACCTCCATCTGCAGCCAGAGGGAGCCTTTGAAAATACCCACCTGAGCACAAGCCTCGCTCACTCAAGGGCTGTTCGTGGCTCCCCACTGCCCTCAAAATAAGGCCCAGAGCACTTCCCTGGTGGTCCAGTGGCTAAAACTCCGCACTCCCAGCATCAGGGGCCCGGGTTCGATCCCTGGTCAGGGAACTAGATCCCACACGCTGCTACTAAGGATCCTGTGTGTCACAACTAAGACCTGGCGGCACTAATGAGCTTTAAAACAAACAAAGTCCCAACTCCAGAGCCCAGCCTGTCCAAGTCCCAGGGGCTACCCTCTAGGCCCTGCCGGATCCCAATTCCGGCTGCCGGGGGCCGGCAGAGGCAGGAGAGGCGAGCTCACCCTTGGCATAGGTGCTGACGAGCGTGGCGAAGTTAGCGAGGAGGGTGAGTGGGGAGAAGTCAGTGAGGTCCGAGATCTCCAAGGTGTGCAGGAGGGAGCGGAGGCGCTCGGCACAGAACCTGTTGGGGTGGGGGGAAAGGCAGGTGAGGAAGGCGGTGGCTGCAGGCTGGACAGCCCCCTCATCACCGTCAGAGCACGTGCTCATGCGCCATCTCCCCAGCTGCCTGGCAGTTCCGGGAGGTCAGGGTCTGGGTCACTCTGTGTCCCTACCTTGTACCACTGCCCATCACCAGGGCGCAGCCACAGGAGGGCACACAGAGCAATAATCTCACAGCCCAGAGTCACCGCCCGAATTCTTAGACAGTAAGGAATCTGCCTGCAAGGCAGGCGACCCAGGCTCGATTCCTGGGTCGGGAAGATACCCTGGAGAAGGGCATGGCAATCCACTCCAGTATTCTCGCCTGGAGAATCCCATGGACAGAGGAGCCTGGTGGGCTACAGTTCAGGGGGTTGCACAGAGTCAGACATGACTGAGTGACTCACACTGTCCTGTCACGTGAGGTAACGCTCTCATACACAGGTTCTCAATCAAAAGGGGTGACCCACGACCACCCCCAGCATCCCACGGTCAGCACATGAGCCCTGCACGGCCACACGGTTGCACACTCCTGCCTGGATCTCCACAAGGTCTCAGCCACAGTCCTCAGTGACACAGCATTAGAGGTCCTCACGCTCCCAGATGACGCCTCACACAGCCTCACCGAGCCTGGCACAGGCTCTAGCGACGGCACTCACGCGAGGCCACCCAGCTCCAGGCAGGGACAGGCTGTGCGTGGGGCGGGGGCATCCAGCTTCGGCGCCAGGCAGACAGTCAAGTTTAAAACCTGCCTCCTGGGACTTCCCTGGCAGGCCAGTGGTTAAGACACCCAGTGCAGGGGGCCCAGGTTCAAGCCTTGATCAGGGAACTAGATCTCACATGCCGGGCGGTGTGCCCAAGAAAAATAAGAAATAAAATGAATAAAACCTGTCTCCTGTATGTCCTTTCTTCCAGTCTGCCTTTCTATCCCCCAGGCTCATCAGACGGCCCCTCTGTGTTCCCACAGCCCCTAGGACTCCCCGTCCGCCCCGAGCCCTGGACTGTCCCTGTCTAGGACGGGTCTGTTTCCCCAACTGGACTGTGAGCCCAGGAGGGCAGGGCCAGGGCGATCTCCGCCACTGTTGTGTCCCCAGCACAGAGCAGGCCCTCGGAACACGGACCCTGTGACTTAGATCCCCTCTGTCCTCACAAGTCTCTCGTGAGGGGAGAAGGATGAAGCCGCACCAAGGGCTCCCACCTCCTCAGAGGCAGAGCAGCCAGGAGCCTCCACCGGCGGGCTTCCAGTCACAACCACACACAGCACCATGTGGCTTTCCCTCCACAGGACACAGCGTCCTCATCGGCAGCACGAGGCGGGGACATGTGTTGAGTCCCCGGGACATGGACTGCAAAGCACTCGGCTCACCCTCAGTGCTCTAAACCCGGTGGGTTCCTGGGGTCGCTGCTTTGTCATTAAACCACCACAGGAACCTGGGGCTAAAGGGGCTGACCCCCTACCCCTTGCACAGAGGAAACAGGTTCAGAAAAGACCAAAGACTGATCCACAGCAGCAAAGGAAAAGCAGAGGAAGCTCCACCCCCACTCCGGAGAGCCTTCGTTGCTGGTCCTGCCCCAAGACTGCACCGAGGGGCTGGCTCCTGCCCAGGGGCTGGGGGGCAATGAGAGGCCCTGGCTGGAGGAAACAGGGAGTGGGGGGCCCACAGCATTTTCTCCCAGCTCCCACCCCGCTGGCCCTCATCAGGAGCCCCTCTCCAGGGCCGCTCCCTCCACGGCCTGGAGTGAGAACACCCCAGAGCACTGGCCAGAGCCCTGGGGTCTCGCCCCGCCCCCACCCCTGCACACAGTCTTCCATCACACTTCCCGAGGTCAGTTCTCTGATCATGGCTACTGACACTGGCAGCACGGAGACTCCGCCCCCTCCCCCACCCCGGCACGACCAGCCCAGGCTCGTGGGGGCGGTGGGGGCGCGAACCTGAGGGGCTTGCGCTGGATGCAGACACGCTGGGCCAGGCCGCTGAGGAAGGCGGGCGGGCTCTCCTGGACCACGTGCTGCACCCGCAGGCGCCACTTGACGTACTCCAGCAGGCGGCGCAGGAAGCCCAGGAAGTGCTCGGCCGTGCGGATGGAGCCGGGTACCGCCTCTGTGGGGAGACAGGCTCAGCCAGGTGCCAGCGGGGGCGCGGGGTGGGACGAGGCGTGGGGCGAGGAAGGGGGGGGCGAGGCGGGGGCACGGCTCACCCTGCAGCACTTCGTCGGGCAACACGGGGTTGGCCAGGTGGGCATCGGTCTCCCGGGCGGCGCTGGCCTCCCGCAGCCCCTCCACTAGGCGGCGGTACTCCTCTCGCAGTCGTTGCTCGTCCGTCTCCTTGATCCTGCGGGGAGTCGGGGTGTGGGAAGAGCCGGGCCACTTGGGGGGCAGGTCAGGCGCCCGGGTTTACGGGCCGGGGCACCCCCACCTGAGCACCGTCTTCTGCAGGGTCTCCAGGTTGGCCTGGCACCGATCCAGTGTGCGGCGGGTGAGGTTGACGCTCATGGAGTCGATGCAGACGTTGTCTGGGGGCCGGGGAGAGGGATGGGCTCAAGCAAGCGGACGCAGCAGCAGCGGAGGGGCCGCCTCGCCTCCCCACCCCGCTCTCTGCTCACCGATGTTGTGGGCCTCGTCAAAGACGACCACGGCCTTGCGGGCCAGCTCCTTGGACACCAGGTCGGCAATCTTGGGGTCCAGCAGGTAGTGGTAGCTGTAGACCACCACGTTGGCGTGCAGGATCTAGGGGCCGAGGGGGCAGGGTCACCCCGGCCCGCCTGCCAGCGCCCACCCGCAGGGCCCTGCTGCCTGGTGGACTCTACCAGGTCACATCTCTCCCTCCCAGGCTGGCAGAGGTGAGGCAAAGGGAAGGACAGAGGCAGGTGGACAGACAGACACAGACATGCAGGCAGAGGTGAGGAACAGACAGACGTGACCAGGTAGAGACAGACTGACGAACAGATACAGGCAGACCAACAGGGAGATCTAGGCAGACAGACAGGAGGTGGGCAGCCTATAACCCTCCCACCCGCCCGCGGCCCCAGTGCCTCCTCACTGAGTATCGGGCCAGGAAGTACGGGCACCAGCCCTGGCGCCGTCCCACGGCCTTCAGGTCATCCAGGTTGTAGATGCCCGTGGGGAGGGGCACCTGGCGCCCGTGGACATCAAATTCCTGAGGTGAGAGGGTAGCTGGGGGTCAAGGGGGTTGACTGTGGCAACTCGCCCTCCCTTGTGCCCGCTGCCCCGCAGTTACCTCATAGAAGCGGCAGTGGGGCAGGCTGGAGTCCCGCTGGTACTGCGCCCGCACGTATGAGGCTGTGAGGCTGTGGCATTTCCCGTCCACGTCCTTCCCAAAGCGCAGGGGCGTCACCTGCGGGCCAGGGAGCATCTTAGCACCGGGACAGGCCAAGGAGCCCGAGCACGCCTGGAACCTGGGGCTCAACACCTGACGGCTGGTGGGGTGGGAGGGCATCCTGTGAGATGACCAGGGTGGGACTCGGGCGTTTGTAGAAAACTTGTCCTAAACCTGCTTCATGATTAAACGGTTAAGACACCTGCAAACTTAATGCAAGGATGCAAGAGTGGCCCAACTGTTGGGTTCTTCTTTTTAAAATGTTAAATCCTAGTACTCTTGCCTGGAAAATCCCACGGACGGAGGAGCCTGGTAGGCTGCAGTCCATGGGGTCGCTAAGAGTCAGACATGACTGAGGGACTTCACTTTCTCTTTTCACTTTCATGCATTGGAGAAGGAAATGGCAACCCACTCCAGTGTTCTTGCCTGGAGAATCCCAGGGAACGGGGAGCCTGGTGGGCTGCCGTCTATGGGGTCACACACAGTCGGACATGACTGAAGTGACTTAGCATAGCATAGCATAGCATAGGACTTCCCTGGTGGTCTAGTGGATAAGAATCCGCCTGCCAATGCAGGGGACACGGGTTCGATCCCTGGTCTGGGTAGAACCCACATGCCGTGGAGAAACTAAGACCGTGTGACACAACCACTGAGCCCACGAGCCCAGTGCCTGTGCTCGGCCGCGAGAGGCCACCACAATGAGAAGCGCGCACCGCAACACGTACAGGCACTGCTTGCTGCATCTGGACAAAGTCTGTGCACAGCAACGAAACCCTAACACGGGCAAAAATATATAATAAAATGAACAAAACATTAAGCCTTGTGCGATGTCAATTATACCTCAGTTTTATGGGGTTTTTTTTTAACATTAAGAATTGAAGAACCTTCAGCATGTAGATTATGCTTTATCTTTTAAAATGCTACAACAGCCAGAAACCTTGGCAAGGTCTGAGAAGCAGAGAATATTCTGATCGCAGTTTGAGACCTTCCTTAGCCCTGCCCTGCTCCAAACCCTCCAAGGCTCTGTTGGCGGCACCATCACAGCCCAGGCTGCCCCTCCTCAGAACAAAACCGTTCTCTCCCCAAAGTGAGGGCTCAGAGGCTGTGGCACCCCCCCCTCGCATTTCATCAGCTGCAAAGACTGTGCTGCTTCTTTCTCTTTCTTTACATTTTATTATTATTACTTTTAAGAAGCAATACAGGGAATTCCGTGGTGATCCAGTGGTGAAGATTCTGCACTGCCAATACAGGGGGTGCAGGTTCGATCCCTGGTCGAGGAACTAAGATCCCTCATGCCCTGGGGTGCAGCCAAAAGACAATAAATAAAAACAGGTACAAGTATGTCACATGAGGCACACAAGGTTAGATGTGTCACAGATGCTCCCACAGAAAAGTATTTTAAAACTCTGAAAACTTTGGCTAGGACTGAAGCAGAGAGCTGATGGCAAATTTACTTTGAAAAACTCAATTCAGTCCAGATGAAGACTACAGCTATGCTGGTAAGTCCTTCCAAGGCAGCAGGCCCGTGGAGGGAAGAAACTGAGATGGAAATATCTGGCGCAACCTTCAGCCTTATCCAGGTCACTATACAGCTCCGGAGACAACTCAGACGCTGCCCCGAAATACAGTATAATACTGCTTATGCCCTTACCATGTTTCCAGAAAACCTACTCCAGTTCATTAATTCTTGACTTCTTACTATCCTAAGGGGGACAGAACCACCCTTTGAACGTGTTCTGCACACACCCATGCAGCGATTTACTACATGGTGCCTCTTCATTTATGGCTCTTAAAGTCCTAAGTCAATTTTTACTTAAAAGCAAGCATCTCAAGGGACTTCTCTGGTGGCCCAGTGGTGAAGACTCCCAGCTCCCAATGCACGGGGCCCGGGTTCGATTCCTGGTCAGAGAATTAGCCCTCACGTGCTACCAACTAAAACCCAGCACAGCCAAGTAAACACATAAAGTGACCTAGCACAGTTGGCCCTCCTGATCTGCGGTTCCCGATTCCACAGATCCGAAGTGTCAACTCTACATTACATGACTTATACATTTTATAACTAGAAGTCTGTCCTTTTTGACTGCTTCACCCATTTCCCCCAGCCCCCACCTCCTTGCCCAATCTTGTCAACAACGGTATGGAGCAGGTAATTATCCCCATTTTACAGACAGGCGGACTGAGGCCCAGACAGCAGAAATCACCTGTGCAAGAGTATATGGCTAGTACATTTCAGAATCAGGAAACCAGGCCTGCCAGACTCCAGGAGCTACCTTTTCACCTCTCCCAGGCTGGGGGAAGTGGGAAGGCTCCCTGGAGGTGTGCCTGAGCCATGAATGATGAGTTGGCACGTGCATGAATGAGAAGAAACCTTTGTGCAAGGCCCCTGCACATCTACCTGAGAGGTCTGGTCTGAGTGGGGATCTAGAACTCCCAGTTGGACCAAAGAGTTTCCTCAACCCTGACACTTAGGGAGAGGGGAGGAATGAGCACTCACCTCGGGATGAATACACAGGTTCTTCCGGGAGCTCAGAGCCAGCCCCAAAAATGGCAGCTTCTCGCCCTCCTGTTTCTCATAGAAGCTGAGTAACTTTCGAAGTTCTTCAATCACCTGTTACAGACGATGAGGGGAACTGGCCTCAATCAAAGTCCAAGCCCCTGTCCAGGCAGGTTCTAGCCCCTTCCCCAGCTTCCCACAGGCTCAAAGCTATGATGGCAACCACCAGGGGGACAGACGGGTTAGGGGAGAGTGAGGGCGGGGGGCCTGAGATAGCCCAGGGCTCACCTTCTCAATCTCAGGCACAGTCCTCGAGCAGTAGATGAGTTTAGTCACCTCCAGGGGATACGCCTGCCGATAACCATGGGCTCAGCCTCGGCCCCCGTCCAGCCTCCTCCTCCTGCCCCCTCCTCGGGCCCAGGGAGTCACTTACCCGCTGGTACGCCATGATCAGGGCCAACAGGGACACTGTCTTCCCAGTGCCTGAGGGCATCTCCAGGACTCCATGACCCTGTTTGGGGTGGGCAGGAGGGACACAACACAGGCGCTCAAAACTCCAGGGACACAAACTCTGGGACCCTCCCCCCAAAATGAAACCATCTTGGAATAACACGACAACATAGCAGTTAGAAATCTAGGCCTCAGGGGCAGTGGATTTGAACCCCACTTTTACCACTTTGGTTGAGTGGTCTTAGGTAAGACCTCTCAACCTCTCAGAGGACTCTGTATCTCTAAAAATTGGCCTACAGTGGTGAAGACTCCGAGATTTCACTACCAAGGGCCCAGGTTCAAACCCCAGTCAGGGAACCATGATCGTGCAAGTCATGCAGTGCAGCAAAAAAAAAAAAGGGGGTTGGGGGTTTAATAAGCTCTTCTTCATCGCATGACTAAGAGGATTAGGGACAAACTGAGGGCTAAATATTTAGTACAATATCTGATATGTATGTATGCTAAGTCCCTTCAGTCATGTCTCTTTGTGACCCCATGACTGTAGGACTATAGCCCGCAAGGGTCTTCTGTCCATGGGGTTTTCCAGGCAAGAATGCTGGAGTGGGTTGCCATGCCCTTCTCCAGGGGATCTTCCCAACCCAGGAATCTTGTGCATTGCAGGCAGATTCTTTACTGTCTGCACTACCAGCAAAGTTCTATCTGATACGTCGCGAACCCTCTCTTTTAATTTATCAAGCACCCCCACAGCACTTAACTCTGTGCCTGGCACTATTACTAAGTGTCTTACATCAGAGTATCTCAACCTGGACTCTCTTGACATTTGGAGGCCAGATAACACTTGATTGTGGGGTCTGTCCCCCACTGCGGCAGCAAATGTGGCCTCTACGTACTAGACGCCAGTTGCATCCCTACTCCACTGGTACTGACAACTGGGAATGTCTCCACACTTTGCTGAATGTCCTCTGGGGGTCAAAATGGTCCCCCGTTGAGAACTTCTGCCTTCCTTAGTGAATGAACCCTTGCAGCCCTCATTAATATGAAAGTCAAAGTAGTGAAAGTGTTAGTCACTCAGTCCTGTCCAATTCTTTGCAGCCCCATGGACTGTAACCTGCCAGGCTCCTCTGTCCATGGAATTCTCCAGGCAAGAATACTGGAGTGGGTTGCCTTTCTCTTCTCCTGGGGATCTTCCCCACCCAGGGATGGAATCCAGGCCTCTTGCATTGCAGGTAGATTCTTTACCATCTGAGCCACCTGGGAAGCCCCATATTAAGCTGCTGCTACTGCTAACTCGCTTCAGTCGTGTCCAACTCTGTGCAACCCCATACATGGCAGCCCACCAGAGGTAGGTACTATTACTATGGCTATTTACCAAGGTGAAGACTGCAGAGGGGAGATTAAGTGATTTACCCAAGGACCCACTGCTGTGGGTAGCCAATTCCTGAGTCTCTATATGCCTAAGCCAACCACGAAGCAGTTCAGCCTTTGATAAAGGTCAGCTGATGCTATTTTTAATTACTATTGTTTGAGATACCAAGTCTGGCAGCGCTGGCTATCACAAGGACCTCAGATTTCTAAACTCTAGACCAGGGGTCCCCAACCTCCAGGATCTAATGCCTGACGATCTGAGGCCTAATGATCGAATGTCTGATAGACCCGCCCGATGTAATAATAATAGAAATAAACTGCACAAAAATGAGTTTGAATCCCTCCGTCCGCAAACTATCTTCTCCAAAACTGGTCTTTGGTGCCAAAAAGGTTGGGGACCGCTGCAATCTCAGTCTTAAACTCGCGTGTGTCAGCCCCACCTCTCAGGTGGGCAGCGGCGGGCCGGGCCCGGCCCACCCACCTTGGCATCCAGCGTGCGTTTGAGCTCCAGCATGTACGAGAACTGCTCCGGGTAGATGTAGTCGTAGGGGAAGTAGACCAGCAGTCCGTCCACGTTGAGCCTAGCGGCGGGGGCTCCCGGATCAGTCCCCCGTCCCCCTCAGCCTCCCTCCAGCTCCCACACTCCCCTGCCGCCGGGCCGAGAGCGGTTGCCCGCCGAGCACCGGCCGGCTGGTCCGTCCCGCACACCCCCCAGTTCTCTAGCACCCTCCAGGTCCCTTCGGCATTCCCTCGCTGGCCCTCCCCGCAGCTATCCCCACCCCAGCGCGGTAGCCTCCCTTCGCTCCGCCGGGACCCGAGGCCTGACCACACGTCCCAGCATCTTCCGGACCCCCACGCCCCCTCGCGAGCCGCGAATCCAGGGCCCCCCTCTCACTTCATGGCGCCGGTCGCGGCTTGAAACGGCGTCGGCCCGCCTCCCTCATGAATATTCAGGAAGACAGGCTCCTCAGGGCATCCTCGAGGCGCTGCCCCACCTTCTTCGCGACGCCATTGGCTGAACCTGCCCGTCACTCCCCTACTGGAGCGTTGTCAGGAGGCACAGTGCGCGTGCGCCCGGCAATTGAGGGAGATGGGTTCCGGAGGAGGCGGTGCCGGAGGCATCGCGGAGGATCGCCGAGTACCCAGAACGAAACGTAAATGGAAGAGAACTGAGAGAATCGATCTCATCCGCTGGCATTCGGTCTTCCTGCGTCTGTAACTTCAATAAAGTAACCAAGTCTAGAATGGGAGACCTCAGAGAGGGTCAGAGCCTGGGGGATCATAGAGGGCTTCCTGGGAATCTTCCTAACCCAGGGGTCTAACCTAGGTCTTCCGCATTGCAGGCGGATTCTTTACCATCTGAGCCACCAGGGATGCCCTGCGCTGTACGTAGTCGCTCAGTCGTATCCTACTCTTCGCGACTCCATGGACTGTAACCCACCAGGCTCCTCTGTCCATGGGATTCTCCAGGCAGGAGCTCCCAATTATCATGTCCCGTGTATTTGCGCTTCCTGACTTCCGATGCAGGCAGTACTAACCGCAGCTTGCAGCAAGCAGAAGCGAGCATAAGCTGGGAACAAGAGCTTAGTTCCTGATTAGGAATTTAACCTCTGGATCTCAGAGGCCAGAGGCTAGGATTCCCAGTCGTTGCCCGCCTGTTAAGAAAAAAATTCGGGGGAGGAGGCAGAAGGTAAAGAGAAAAGTAAAAAGTTTATTGGAAAAGAAGAGTATGTGTGGAAAGACTCAGGGGCGAACTCTGGGGTTACACCTTTGGGAAGTTTAAATCTGTTGTAAGGGGGTAGTTTTCCAGATCTTGGTCTTCCTTTAGGCCAGTCATCTTGCTTTGTCCCCCCTCCCTCCCCTGAGGTGCCCACTCACCCCTCAGCCAAGATGAATCTGGAGGTGAAGTCTTCTGGGACCAGCAAGCCGCATTATGGCCTGGAATTGTCCCCTGACTTTTGACACACCGGGAGCCTTTCTGCAGGCATGGTGTGTCTCCCTTGTCCCAGAAAGGGTGGGAGAGGGGAGCGGAACTCCCTTAATCCTTTACTCTAACAGTGTTTTGCCCCTCTTTGTCCTTGCCATGATTATTATCTTAAGGTGTTTACAAGAGTATCTGTTGTTACTTCCATTTCTGAGGGCAAACAGGAGGCTGATTGTAAAGGCCTAAACTGGAGCCCGCCTATCTTCCGTCTCAGGAAATGCTAACAGAAGGCTAGTTGTCAGTATCCAGCCTGCAGCCCACTTCTTCCTGCCCCATGAAATGCAGAAAGGAGGCCAGTTGTAAATGTCTAAACTGGAGCTCCTACCTCACTCCCAGTTTGTTCTCCTGCTGCATGGTCCTACAAGGAGCATCACTGTGGCACGCCGTAAGGCTCAGAGTCATGTGAGCAACCTCACTAACTGGCTCAACACCCACGCCACCACCGCCACCATCGCGAGTTCTACTAGCCCCTATTTTCAGAGACTTTATCTGACTTTAGGAGTATAATCTCATTTGTATGACTGTGATAGAATGTCTTTTGGGGTTTTTTTTTTTTTGGAATTCTTTATTGGATTTGTTACAATATTGCTTCTGTTTTTGTGTGTGTGTGTGTGTTTTAATGTTTTGACTTTTTGGCCACAAGGCATGTGGGATCGTAGCTCCCCCACCAGGGATCCCTCCCCACACCCCCTGCACTGGAAGGTGAAGTCTTAACCACTGGAGTGCCAGGGAAGTCCCTAAATGTCCTGTGTTGGTGTAAGTGTCATTATCCCCACGTTGGAGGTGAGGAAACTGAGTCTCAGAGAAAAACTTGCCCATGGCTTGACAGCTAGGCCAGGTGCTGCTCCCCATCCCTCACTTAGCCCCACCCTGCCCCCTCTGGGTCATTGCTGTCTGGGATGGCTGTCTCCCCTACTGGACTGTGAGCCCCAGGAAGGTAGGGCTGAGACTGTCTTGGTCACCAAAGTGTGTGCCTTTTGCCACACAGTAAAGAGTCAGACACGACTGAGCGACTACACATAGCACAGCACCGGGCATGCACGGAGAGGGGGCTCAGTGAATATATGCTCAACTTCCCTACAGTCTGCCCTCCATATCCACGGATTCAGAAGCCACAGATAGAGAGGATGAACTGTCCTAGGGCATTTCTTTGCTGGGCTTCAGTATTCAGAGATTTTTTTGGTATCTGTGTGTGTGTGTGTGGGGGGGGGGGTGGCATCCAGACCCAGTCCCTCCACTTATACCAACAGTCAGCTGTTGGTCCTCACTGACAGTGAGGACCTAGTGTATTCCACTCCTTAGAGTGGTCAGTACAACAAGCCCAGGGTCAAGGGGAGGGCTTACTCAAGGGCATCAATACCAGGAGGCAGGGGTGATGGACAGCGTCTTAGGATGGCCGCCTCCTGCCTGCTCCACGCCTTTGTAGTCGCTGCTCCCTGTGTCTGGAAGGCTCTTCTCTCAGATCTCTGTGTGGCTTCCTTCCTCACCTTTCTCAAGTCTTCCCTGAATCTTCCTCAAGCATCCTTCTCTCAGCAAGACCTTCCCTGACTTCCCTGTTTAAATTGCAGTACACAGCACAGCACACACTGGCTAGGCCAGATGATGGTCCCCAAAGATCTCCCGGTCCTGATCCCTGGAGCCTATGAATGTTCCCTCACGTGAGTCAACCAAAAACAAAACAAAACACAGAAGGTCCCAAATAAGAGTTCAGGGAATTCCCCGGTGGTTCTGTTTAGGGCTTCCTTGATAGCTCAGTTGGTAAAGAATCCCCCTGCAATGCAGGAGTCCCCAGTTTGATTCCTGGGTCGGGAAGATCCACTGGAGAAGGAAAAGGCTACCCACTCCAGTATTCTGGCCTGGAGAATTCCATGGACAGCCCATAGGGTTGCAAAGAGGCAGAGCAACTTTCACTTCAATGGTGGTTTAGTGGTTAGAATTCTGTGTTTCTACTGCAAGGGGCCAATCAGGGAACCAAGATTCCTCAAGCTGCATAGCATGGCAAAAAAAAAAAAAAAAAAAAAAAGTGTATTTAGGGTCTTAAGAATTGCAGTTCGAGAGACACAGATTTGGGTAAAACTGAAGGAGTATTCCAGGCTTCCCAGGTGGGGCTAGTGGTAAAGAACCTACCTGCCAATTGCAGGTTCAATCCCTGGTACAGGAAGATTCCCCATGCCGCGGAGCAACCAAGCCTGTGTGTCACACATACTGAGCCTGCGAGCCCCAACTACTGAGCCTGCATGCAAGGATCTTACATTTTTGGCAGGTGTTCTGGATCCCTATGTTAAGACAATAGGTGGTTAAAAGCTGGGGTTCTAGCCAGGCGGGGATGTGCAGAAGTCACACTTCCTCAGTGGCCTCCCGGCTCCATTTTAGAGAGCTCTCTTAGCAATACTGACTGCATTTTTATTTTTCCCCTACATAAACAGTATGCCTACACAATGGCGAAAGGGAACTTGCAAGTGTGATGAAGGTGAGGGTCTTGAGCTATCCAGGTGCGTCCTAAGTATAATCAGGTGTCCTCATAAAAGGGAGATTTGACAGCAGGACAGTAACAGGGAATTGGACAATAAAGCAAGATACCACGCCTGGGCTTTGAAGCTGGAGGAAGAGGGCAGCGCCAAGGAATTCAAAGAATGCAGGTCTAGAAGCTGGAAAAGGCAAGGAAATGGATTCTCCCCTGCAGCCTCCAGAGGGAGTGCAGCCCGGGCAACACCTTGATTTCAGCCCAGGGAAACAGACTTCTGATCTGACGAACTGCAAGAAAACGAGTGAGTGTTGGGGCTTCCCTGGTGGCTCAGTGGCAAAGAATCCGCCTACCAACGCAGGAGACACGGGTTTGACCCCTGCACAGCCACAAATAAATACAAAAATAATTTTTTTTAATGTGTGTTGTTTTAAGCCACCAAGTTTACGGTCATTTGTGACAGCAGCCATAGGAAACGAACGAATACACCTGCAGTCAAGCATAATATATCCACTTCTGCTTTAGTTTTTTTCCAAAACAGTGATCAACATCTGATGGACTATATGTTTTTTGCTTATCATTTTGTGCATGGTCTGTCTCTTCTGCTAGCATGTCAGATGTACAAAATCAGGGGCATTTTATCAGTGGTTGATGACAGGGACAGAATGAAAGGACAAAATAGGTGCTTAAATAGTTAATTCCCAGTAAGGGATTGTAAGTAGAAAAATAGAGACCCCTGTAAGTTCATGATGATTCGAGAACTCTGGTTTGCTTATCCAGGAAAACAAGCAGGCTTGCTTAGCAACAAAACCAGGCAACAGAAGCACAGGACACGCCCCCAAACAATAAGACAATGGTGGCTTGAGCCCCACTTCCTGCCCAGTGAGCTCAGTAAGTGAATGATGCCTAGGACATGCTCTCTGTACACATAAAAACAGTAATTTGCTGACGTAGCTTGATCACACAGGGACAAGAAAACTCCCCTGCTCAACCTGGAGGAGGAGCTAATGATAAAAGCATGACATCTACTCAAGAAAGGTCATCTCCTCCCCCTCCTCACTCTTCCTTTGATTAGAAACTGTAGCCCACTAAGTTCTCAGGGTGGAGCATTTCTCACCACCCCCCCCCCCCCCCCCACCCCCCGTTGTCAGCCTTACAATCATCCTAGTCTAATAAATCCCTTCTTATCTACCACTTTGCTCTCGCTGAATTCTTCTCTGCACTGAGACCTAAAGGACTATGGTAGCGGAGCTCTCTGGACCCCTCTGAAATGACACCAATGGGTTTTATTAAGGATAATTTCAAATGTTTGATCCCTGGTCCAGGAGGATCCCACATGCTGCAGGGCAACTAAGCCCCTTGGCCACCCCTATTGAGCCCGTGCTCTAGAGCCCGGGAGCCCCAGCTACAGAGCCCATGTGCCGCCACTACTGAAGCCAACATGCCCTAAGCCTGCGCTCCACAAAAAGAGAGGCCACCGCAACGAGAAGCCTGTGCACCAACTAGAGAAAAGCCCGTGCAGCAACGGAGACCCAGCACAGCCGAAAAGTAAAAAGAAATAGCAAAGTCAGCCTATTTAGAAACATACAAGAAAATACCAGAGGAAACAGCTAAAGCAGTTGAAAGTAGCTGCTAAGTCGCTTCAGTCGTGTCTGACTCTGTGCGACCCCATAGACGGCAGCCCACCAGGCTCCCCCGTCCCTAGGATTCTCAAGGCAAGAACACTCGAGTGGGTTGCCATTTCCTTCTCCAATGCATGAAAGTGAAAAGTGAAAGTGAAGTCGCTCAGTCGTGTCCAACTCCTAGTGACCCCATGGACTGCAGCCCACCAGGCTCCTCTGTCCATGGGATTTTCCAGGCAAGAGTTCTGGAGTGGGGTGCCATTGCCATCTCCAGTTGAAAGCAGAGGCCTCTGGAAAACAGACAGGAGGAGGGAGAGGTGGCGGAGGGGACCGTTTTTCTTCATTACACATATCTGAGTACCAGTACCATTTGATTTTTAAAGTATATTCCTGAATATTAATCGGCAGTGATAGAAAGGGTTACTCCTTATGGGGAGGAAACACGCATAGACTGAGAAGGCACAGTGGAGCTTCTGGATGATGGAAATGTCAAACGTCAGCTTTATCCAGTAGAACTTTCTGGGATGATGAAAAAAGTTCTCTATCTGCACAGTTCAAAACAGTACCCAGTAGCCATGTGGCTACTGAGCATTTGAAAAGTGTCTAATGTGATTGAGGAATTGAATCCTTAATTTTTATTTAATTAAATCAATTTAAATATTAATTTAAAATAACTTAAATACTCCCATGAGTTGTTTTGGACATTGCAGATAATGACAGGGAGAACGTTCACAATATAAGGTTTATAATGTTAAATGAAAAATAACAATTACAAACCATATGCATAGTATGGCTCAAATTTTAAAATGTATATCATACTGTATATGAAGTTTTAAGAAAAGACTAGAAGGAAGTATACAAAAAAAATTTTTTTTAAGTGGAAGCTTTATGATTTGTAAAGAAATACAAATCAGAAGAGAGAAAAGCTTGTGATGTATAAAAAATCTTAACGGAGCAGTTTATGAAATAGAGAAGTGGGGCAGAAACCAAGTAAAATCACTCTTTGGGGTCAGAGCCTCGAAAAGAACACATGGTAAAACCCTGTTGAAGACGATCTCACAACCCGTCATTTCAGGACACGTGAGGAAACAAGCCACCGTGAGTGAGAACCAGCAGACACAACAAATTACAGAAGCAGACGGTCCCAAACTAAAGATGGCAGAATTATCAGACATTTCGATCCCCTGGAGAAGGGAATGGCAACCCACTGCAGTATTCTTGCCTGGAGAATTCCATGGACAGTGAAGCCTGGAGGGCTGCAGTCCATGGGGTCGCAAAGTCCCACATGACTGAGCGACTAACACTTTCACTGATTTCATGTTCATGACCTTAAACTTAGGTCAGCACTCAGTCCTGCCCAACTCTGGGACCAAGCTCCTCTATCCATGAGCATTTCCAAGCAAGGATACTGGAGTGGGTTGCCATTTCCTTCTCCAGGGGCTCTTCCCAACCCAGGGACCGAACCCAGGTTTCCTGCACTGCAGGCAGATTCTTTACCAATTGAGCTACAAGGGAAGTCCAGTTTAAAGATGCTTAAAAAGCAGCAGCCAGGAATTTACCTGGTAGAGCAGCTGTTGAGACTCTGCGCTTCCACTTGCAGAGGTGCGGTGCAGTAAAAAAAAAAAAAGCATAGTTGAAAGAGGGAGGATTGGATTCACACGAGAGAAATCCCTTCCAAAGGGACTACTTTAAGACTGGTTTACCAAACATATTAACAATGACAAGCACTTATTAAGTCAAGATGGAATTCAAAGAGAAGGAAGTCAATTTCTGTGCAAACTACCTTTATTTAAAAAGGAAAACTCCCCGTTTTGTTGTCACACCAGCGCTATGTGAAGGCACTCGACTGGGAGAGAGAGAGCAGGGATGCTGATAGAGACAAAGATGCCCACGCCTCACCTGGCCCCTGAAGGCTGCTGGTAGATACGGGGCGCAGGTGACTCCCGGGGTAATCCAGTGGCGGTGACCCACTCCAGGCTCTGCTGGGATGGTGGGTTAGCTTGCTTTGGGGCTGTGGGGGGTGGGTTGGCAGTGGAAGTAGGAGGCACTTCGGATGGGACCTGATTTGGCAAATGGGGGGATCTCTCTTGCCCCCGATGATATTCCCAGCCCCACCATGACCTCCCACAGCTAAGGCAGGCTTCTAAGTTTAAGGCTGGGGTTCTCATTCTCCCCAGGGTTTCTGGAGAGCTGTTGGCAAGGACCCCACCGCTGCAAGGGCTTGGGGGGTACAGAGATATGCAGCGGGAAGGGAGGAGGAGGTCTGGAGCGAAGGCAGCTGCTGCTTCATCCTGTCTCCCTTGGAAACGTCCTTCTCTCCAGCTACACCTTACTCCTCTGAGGCTTCACCCTGGGGAAGAGCTGAGGGAAGACAGGCTCTTCAGACGCCGGGAGCTCCCACCCTTTCGCTTCACCCCAAATGTAACACAGTCACCTAATCCACCCCCCCCCCAAACACGTGGGCCGTCTCCATCCTCACGGACCCTCTCAGCATCGCGCAGACCACATTGGAATCCCCCGGCAGGCACCTGATGGAGCCTTCCAGGTGGCAGCGGGCTGGATAAAATGGAGACTTCCCCGTCGTAAAAAAAAGACGCCCGCCACTCCCGCCCACCATGGCCGTTTGATTGGGACCCACCTGCCACCTGTGCCCTAATTAAAGGCATCTTCTTGTCTCCCAGGAAAGTCATGAGACCTTCCTGGTCTCCTCCCTGTACCTAGCAGATTCTCCCTCAATCCTACCGCGATTATATTAATGGAGTCTTCCTCACTCTGCCCAGTGCAGTCTAACAAAAAGTTTCCATGCCGGTAACAAGAAGTAACCACCCCCACCCCCACCCCCCGCCCCCATCACCAAACTGGGATTCTTCATACTCCTCTTGGATAAAATACATTCTTCTTTACCTTTCCATATAATAGGTATATATGAATAGAATATAATTAGGGATAATAAGACGGGGAAGGCAATGGCACCCCACCCCAGTACTTTTGCCTGGAAAATCCCATGGACGGAGAAGCCTGGTAGGCTCCAGTCCATGGGGTCGCTAAGAGTCGGACACGACTGAGCGACTTCACTTTCACTTTTCACTTTCATGCATTGGAGAAGGAAATGGCAACCCACTCCAGTATTCTTGCCTGGTGAATCCCAGGGACAGGGGAGCCTGGTGAGCTTCCGTCTATGGGGTCGCACAGAGTCGGACACGACTGAAGCGACTTAGCAGCAGCAGGGATAATAAGAATATTTGCTCGAGCAGAAACCAATCACATAATCGGGAAAAGAGTACCGATGAGTACCCCTACGAAGTACCACCAGCAAGGGGTTCTTCCTCTTCTAAGGGATTTTCCCTTACCTCCCCTATTATTATAATGGTCTCTTCCTCACCGCCCCACGACAGATAATGGACTCTTCTGACCGCCCCTCCACCCCAGTATAAAGGGCTGTCTCTCTTGCCCCTCTCCCCACCCCAAGGGATCAGCCCTTTCCCTCAAACAGCCATCAGGAGACCCGCACATTTCTTCTGGGCTCACCCCGAAGTAGTTACGGGGCACGTAGCCCTCCTGGCCGTGCAGCGTGGCCCACCACCAGTCCGTCTCCTCTAGTCCGTCCCTCCGCAGCACGGTGACCGAATCGCCCTCTCGGAAGGACAGCTCGTCCCCAAACTCCGCGCTGTAGTCCCAGAGGGCGTACACCACCCCGTTGTACATCAGCCCCATGCTCTGCTCCACGTCTGAAACAGGAAACCGCAGGGATGGTCAGCGCCTGGTTCAGGGCAAGCCAGGAACACTCAGGGTCAGAGCCTGAGATCTGACACCAGCCCCACCTAGGGGAATGAGCCCCTATTAAAGTTGTGAGTGTAGCCCTGTCTGGAGGGGGCGCCTGAGCTGCATTCAGCTGCTGGGACTGGGAGTCTCTAATGGGGTGCATCAGGCCTGGCCACGAACCCCCAGGGAAGGTCGGTGTCCCCATTTCCTCTTACACCTGATTAGGTTCCTGGACCACTCCTAGAAGTGCAATTGTCTGCAGCGCCCCTCCCCCCCCCCCCCCCCCCCACTTAAGAGCTTCAGTCTCCATAGAGGGCTCAAGCAGTCCTTCCAAGGGTACAGCCCTACTCCTTCCACGGAAGTAGTCCCAACGCCCCCTTTCCAGATGGTGCAGTGCACACTGCGCACTTCCCACTCAAATGATAAAGTCTCCAAAGAGGATGTAATCGTTTTCCAGATAGTATAGCCCACCCGCACCGACTCCCTTAAGTGGTAAAATGCCCAAGGATTTACCCCCTTTCCAAATGGTACAGTCCACCAGGCTCCCCCCTTAAATGGTCCAGCCCACCAAGCTCCAGTTTCTTTGCCCCTTCCTCCCCCTCCAGGTGCGCTGTCCAATCTCTACTGCATTCTCACAGGACTCTCCGAGTACAGTCTAGTAGGACGCTGCAATCCTCTTATCTCTAGGCTCCGCCGACCTATGACAAAGGGGGTCACAGTCCCCCCTAACCCGGAGGTTACAGCCCTTCTTCTTTTCGGTGGAAGGTCTACTTCTCCCCCTCATCCCCTAGTCCCGGCCTGCCGCCGCTCACCGCTAAGGGAGGTGTTACAGCCCCCTGGCTCCCACCTACTTTCCACCACAGCACAGCATGCTGTCCCGTAGTCCCTGCAGGCTCACCTCTTACATACGCTGTCCCACCCCTACGTCCTACAGCCTGCCTTACTCCCAACTGTGTGACGCTCCGGAGCCCACCTTAGGCTACAGTTGACCCCTTCGCTCCAGACCCTAGGCACATCGCCATGTGCTGCCTACCTAGCTCCTCCCATCACCTGTTTCGATGATTTGACCCCCCTCCCCCCCCCCCCCCGCTCCTGGAGATACATGGTACAGTCTCATGTCACCCTATAAGTGGAAGAGGCCCCAAGCCCCTCCCCAGAAGCCAGGGCCTGCTCACCCGTCACCTGTGTGGCACTGTAGCTCCCCTAGGTAGCCCTGGGCCAGGAGACAGTATAGTTGGTACGTCCAACTCCCCCACCCCCACAGATGGGAAGGCAGATAAAGCGGCGCAATCTCCACAACCGCTCTCGTCACCACAGGTGTCCAGCTTGAGGGGCACGGTTGCCCTGCCCCCTTTCCCTCGAAGGTGGCACAATCTGCTGCCATCACACGCCCTTCTCCACCTGCCAGGTGGGAGGCCCCGTTCGCCATCCCCGCAGGTGGTCCCTCCCGCCGGCCCCTCCTCGGTGATACTGTCACAGGTCCGTACAGCCCCTCACCTCCCCAGGCATCCTCTCTCGGGAGCCGCAGTTGGCTTCCTTTCCCTGCCCAGTATCTCTAGCAGCTGGGCCCCTCGCCCCGCGTCGCACCTGCCAGGTAAGTGGCGCAGTCGGCGTAACCCTCGCGGTAGGGGTCGCACTTCTCGATGGCGGTAGCACCATCACTGAGCGTGGTGGCGAAGATGGCCGCGCCGTGCTGCACCAGCGCCGTGCAGATGGCCGTGTCGTTGCACGACGCCGCGCAGTGCAGCGGGGTCCTAGGCGTGGGAGGCGGGCATGAGCAGCCGCGCGGGGCGCCCCCTGCACCGTCCCCGCCCCACGCTGGCCGCGCGCCGTCAGGGCTCACCAGCCGTGGCTGTCCGGGGAGTTGACATTGGCCCCGGCCGCGATGAGGAAGTCCACGATGGAGTAGTTGGCGCCGCAGATGGCGTTGTGCAGGGCGGTGATTCCCTCCTCGTTGGGCTGGCTCGGGTCGTTCATCTGGACGGGCCGGGAGGACCGGGAGGCTCATTCCCGCGTCAGGCCGCCCCGACCCCGCCAGCCCTGCTCTCCCGCACCCGCAGCACTCACCTCCTTCACGGCCTGCTGCACCACCTCCAGCTCCCCGGTCAGTGCGGCGTCCAGAAGCAGCACCAGCGGGTTGAGGCGCGCACGGCGGACCTTGCGCGGGGACCCGGCCTTCCGCAGCACCGAGCGCATCTCCTAGGGGACAGGGTGGGGATGCTTCAGTGGCTTGGGGGTCGGGTCGCTAATATACCCATTCCTTGGAGGGGGAAACAGAGGCTCGGGAAGCAGGTGACCGCTCCAGGTCATCCACCTAGACAGGGCTGGAATTGGAACTCAGGAAGGAGCCTGAGTCCAGAGGGCCATGGGGAGGAGGATGCTCAGTTCTATAGTCTCTGGTTCCCTACAACACTCAGGGAATCCAGAGATTTGGGAATCTAGGGCCCTGAGGCTTGAGAGGAGGCCGGGAGACCATCAGGTTGATGACTATGGAAGCCAGATATTCAATTCATAGTTTCATTTCATTTAGATAATAAACATGTTTCCAGGTGTTCATTTTAGATGTTTGAAATTTGAATATTTGTCATACTATTCCTTCTGCTTTCCTATTTTTTATTGTCAAGTGTTCTCCTACAAAATTCATTTATTCTGAGCACAAAGCATTTGTGATTCCAGCCTTTGCTGTCAATGATTTCAAGATTCTGGAATCTGAAGATCCCAAGTGCCACTGATTTCGAAATTCTCTGATGTTGTTTCCAGTATACTGTGAGTCCAGAAATGCTAAAGTTGTGCCATTTCAAATTGCTGGGGACCCAGGACGTTGCATTCTCAAGATTCTGTGATTGAGAACTTGAATATTTTATGGTTAGAATTTCATTCCAAAAGATTGGAAGGAAATGCTCAAAATGTTCATCGTGGTTATGAGTGCTTGTGATTTTGGCCTCTTTATTCTATTTCTTCCTAGTTACTATGTGTTCCTTTCTAGTGGAAAATGCTCACTTAAAGGAAAATCTTGTATTATAACATATTAGTGCCCTAATCTGTGATTTTTTTTTGAATCAATAAGTCTTTCATTTTCAGTATTGGGGACTTCAAGAATCAGTACAACCAGGGTTTGTGCTATTAATTTTTTACTTCTACTGTTCGCATCTTCAGTGTCCTAGGATTCTGAAATTTCCGTTTTGAGTTTGTGACGCCAGGATTTAATGATTGAATGCTGTGAGTTTTCAAGTTTCTCTGTGGCCAGGACTTTGTGATTCTACCATGAGGCAATTTGACCATTTCAAGGCATTTTTATTCTTCCATTCTTGATTCAAGATCCTGAACCTCAGGATCTTGGCTGAGCCAACATTTCTTGGCTCTACCCTCAGGAAAGCCTAGGAATAGGCATTTGGGGGGCCACCTGGCCCCCACTTCTCTGGGAATTGTTTCCCTCCCCCTGTCTACCCATGCTGAGCGATTAAGATTATTCCATGTGACTGTGCTCCCCACCCCCAGCCTAGATGCAGAAACCTGAACAAGATCAGCAGGAGACTGTCTCCTGGTCAAATGATAACAGCAAAAACAGCGGTTAACAGTTAAGCGCCAGGCACTATCCTAAGCGTTACATTAATGAATTACATTCTCACTGCAACTCTGTAGTTATTCTCATTCCCATTTTACAGATGAGGAAACTGAGGTCCAGGGAGGCTAAATGTCTGGCCCAAGGATGCACAGCTAATAAGTACAGTGTAGCTGGGATGTGAATCCAGGCAGCCTTGCTCTGCAGCTGGGACACTTAATCATGACACCCACAGGCTCAGAGACCAGAGACTGGTTCTTGAAAATTTGAATGGAAGAAGCTCCGACTAGAGTCAAAGGACACCATGGACTTGAACTGAGAGGTCATTTTGATTCAGGGCTGGGTGGGCCATTTCTAGCCGTGGCACAAGCTTGCTGAGGTGTAAGAGGAGAGTGGATCTCCAGAGAAAGGGGACATGAGAAGCTGTGCAGCAGCTCAGGAGAGAAATGGTGACTGCCTTGATTCCAGCAGGCTGTTCAGATCCTAGAATAAACCTTCTGTCCTGCCAAGACAAGTCATTTCCAGGTTGGAAGACTCTTAGATTCCTGAAGGGAAGCCCACGGCAGGGACAGGTTACTGGAGAGGAGCAGAGAAAGTCTCTATATGGTCAAGACTTCCAGATGCCCCTCCATATATGTTCTCTTTCTTTTGACCCTTGAATTAAAAACTACATTTTCCAGCCTCCCTTGCAGTTGGGTTCCTGGCCAGTGGAATGTGGCAGCTGTGAGGTGTGCAATTTCTAGGTTCTGTCCTAAAAGGGAAGGAACGCTTCCATGTGCTAAGTGGTATACCCTGGGTTCCTCCTGTATTACTTACCATGCTCTGTGGCTGCTCTGGTGGGCTGCTCTGGAGAGGGGCTGAGGGTGGGATGGGAGCCGGTGGGGCTGGAGCAGGGGGCCCGGCCCTGGCCTCAGATCCCTCAGTGATGGGGGACAGCTCGGGCTCAGGGCCCCCAGGCCCACCGTGACGATGGAAGAGACGGCTGATGATCTGTTGGTATTGCTTCTTGTGGGTGGGGGGCAGGGCTACAGCCGGGCTCTGCTCCATGGAGCCCCGGCGTTTGAGGGGCCGTGGAATCTCTGCCAGCACCCGGGCCACCTCCTCCAGCTCCGGCACTGACTGTGCTTCAGGCGGCAGCGCTGGCTGCAGCCGTGTGGGACTAAGGGGCCGAGTCACAGCACCTTCATCTGCGTCGCCAACCTCCAGCACGGGCGTCAGCAGCCCCTCCAGCTCTGGCTCAGGTTCCAGATCAGCGGGAGGTTTGGCGAGGCCTAGAAGGAACAAGCGCCCCATCAGAGGAGGGATCCCTGGAGCCCCTCAAGACTCCCTCTGCACAGCTTCCAGGACCTGCCACGAAGGCCTGATTTGCTCTGTGTCCCCAGGGCAGTTCTTGCTCTTTCTGGGCTACAACTTCCTAGGGTTGTAAATAACAGACAACTATGACCTCCCCATTCATCACACACTTAAGCTTGTGCCTTGTGCTTTCTCCATGCCTGTCTTACTGAATTCTCACCACTACCTTGTGAAGCTGATATGACTATCATCTCATTACTACAGAAAGGGAAACTGAGTCTCAGAGGGCAAGTCAGTTGCCCAAAGCCACACAGCTGGAACTTGAACTCAGTTCTATCTCACTCCAGAATCTCTACTCCAACTATTATGATAGACTTGACTAAGACTCTAATCATTTCCTCTCTTAACATCTCAGGCAGACAATTGCTGGGACTAGAATCCTGGTATTTGATGGTCTCATCGCTGTTTCCTGCGTCTCGATCAGTTTCTAAAAGCAGGTTGAAATATATGCTTGTTCTCCTTGTTTTTCTTTTTATAATGATCATTTTCTACATGATTTCATTGAATGCCCATCATAATCTATGAAGTAAGTATTATTCATCTCTCTTCACAGATGAGAAAATGGAAGCTCGTAGGGGTTAATTAATTTATCCTGAGTCACACAGCATGTCGATCGCAGAGAGGGACTCAAAACCCACTCTGTTTAAATCTAAGCCCTGAGCTGGTCTCACACTAAAAATAATTATTATGACTACTGTGATAGCTACTGAGGGCTTAGTATCCATCAGGCCCTATTTTGAAGCCTTTATAGGGATTATATAAGCCAATACCATACCCCAGTGAGGTAGGTTCTACCACTATTCATCTTTTCCACTCAAGGAAATTGAAGTCCAGAGAGGTTATGTAACTTGCCAAAAGTCACACAGCATGCAGCCAGCCAGTCTGACTCGAGTCCCTGCTTAAGCACTGTGCTATGGCTAGTTCCTGAGCAAACCCCCAAGCTCATCTGGCCTCGTGCTCTGCAGGGACAGTGTATGGAAACAGATATTTGGTCGTGATGGGTCCCCCAGCTGGTTTGGTCCCCAGCCATCTGTCCTCCCTTCACCCAGCCCTCCAGAACCCCCAGCGCTGACTCACCTTCACTTACAGGGGCCCAAGTCTGTTGGGGAGCTTGGGGGGCTGGGGCAGGGGCTTGTGGCTGAGGCTGGGGTTGTAGTTGTGGCTGGGGCTGTGGGGGCAGCTGGGGCTGCGGTTGGGGCTGGGGCTGGGGGGGTGCCTGGGGCTGGGGAGGCATCTTAGGTAGGGGAGCTCGCGAGAAGATGGAGGAGCTCGGGAGCATGGCCCTGCTGGCTCCATGCTCCCAAAACGCATTCTGCAGCTTGAATATCATGCTGAGGGGGATGGGGCGCTGGCGGGGGGCACTGCGGGGCTGCGGGCTGGAAGGAGGCATGGGGATGCGACTGACAGGCTGCCAGCTTCGGGGCAAAGTGCCTGACGGCCCCGTGGAGCCCAGTGATCGGCGGTAGCTGCCCACATCAGAACGCCTGTCGTTGGCCAGAGGGGAGACCTTGTAATTTCGGGGCAGAGTGGCGCTGGTGAAGTTGTCCTGGGGGAGAAAGAGGGAAGGAAGGAAGATAGAAAGGGCTCAGATGGGAGGGTGATAGGCTTAAGAGGACGAAAGACAGAGGAGTGGAGGAAAGGACGAGGGAGGTCAAGGCAAAAGGCAAGAAGGGAGAGAAGGAGCGGAGGGCAGAGGAGAGAGGGAAAGAAAAGAGGGTCGGGGAGGGGGTGGAAATCCAGGATAAAGCCTGGGAAGGGTATGGAAACTGTGGGAGCAGCCAGAAAGGGGAGACTAGTCCTGACCCCACAAAACCCCTCCCTAAGTTTCTCTGGCCGCTCACCTTGCCGGTGGCCCCCAGCCCATCCAGGCTGCTCTCTCTCCAGGGTAACAGCTGCAGGCCTGGCGAAGCAGGCCGCGGGAAGACATCCAGACCTGTGAGGCGGGAATCATTAGGGTCTGGGGGATGCCTCTCAAGCTCCCCAAGCCTCTGGCCTTCCATCACTCACGTTCATAGCTCGCAGTTTGCGAGGGCTTCTTCTCATAAGCCACGTCCAGGTCGGACTCATTCCAGGCTTTGGGGGGCCGCCGGCGCAGCGTTAGGTCGTCTGGGGGAGAAGTTGCTCATGAGGATCCCGGGTGGGAGTAGGGGAAGAGAGGCTGGTCCCGGGCTCTGCACCCCTCGCACCCGCCAAATAGGGCCCTGTGGTTCACCTTGAGCGCGCAGAGGCGGGGCGAAGGCGCTGCCTCCCGCGCCCAGCAGAGGGCTCCCAAAGGCAGCCGGCGCGTCGTAAGCTGAGGTCCCGGGGCGAGGCGAGGGCCCGCGCTCCGGAAAGAAGGCCTGGGGCCCTTCCGCCAGGGGGCTGCCACGCGGGGAGCCGGCGCGTCCCAAGAAGTCAAAGGGCGTGGAGGGACCCTGCTGTCGGAGCGGGCCGGGTCGAGGGGAGGGCGCCCGGCCGTGGGGGCTGCCTGCGCCATCGAAGGCGCGGGGCCGGGGCGAGGGTGAGCGGTCTAAGCTGCCGTAGGCGTCCGGCTGCAGGTAGAGCTGGGTGCGCGGTGACGACGGCCGGCCCTTCGCAGATAGCGAGCTATAGGGGAGCAGAGCTGGGGCGCTCTCCGAGCGTCCGAATGGGGTGTCTGCGCCGTCGGTGGTCGCCTTCCGGGAGGACCCACGGTTGCCCAAGGGCTCGGGGACCGGGCTGGTGCTGTACCGGGGCAGCTGTGGGGACATTGTGGGGTCAAAGGAGACATTAGTAGAGGGTTGGTAAGTCAATCAATAGCGGTGATCGAGAGCCAACCCTGGAGAGGTAGGCGGGGCTGGAGATTCAGGCCTAGGGAGCCCTGCCGTCGAGGCTGGGGCCAGCGCACACAGTGCCTTTGTGCCGCTTAGGAAAAAGCCCCTTCTCTTCCGAGGGTCCTGACAGACGTCCGCTTCCACTGGCCCCCTTTATCAGATGCCCTTAAACAGCCCACCGCCTGCCCCATGAGACAGGCTTGCCTGAACTCCTGGCCAAAACTAGCTGACTTTTCGGGGGAAGCCAGGGTGGGGACCAGGACCCGCGGGCTCACCCTAGCCGGCGCTGCGGCCTGCGAGCCAAGAGGCGCCGTGGGCGAGTCTGACCACAGCGACTCCAACTGCTTGGTCAGTTCGTCCACCTTGGCCGCCGCCGTGTCCAGCTCCATCTGCTTCAGGTCCATGTGCTTCATGGCTAGAGCTGGGCGGGCGGGAGTGGCAGTGAGGACCGGGACCCGTGGGCCGCGCCCCGCCCCCGAGGGCCGCGCCCCGACAAGCCCCGCCCTCTAGCCCAGCTCACACTGGAATTTCAGGTCCAGAATGTCCCCCGAACTCTGGAACGCCTCGCTGTCCATGGTGCCGGCCGGCCGGAGCGGGGCGCCTGCGTTTGGGGAGGCAGGGGCGGGGGAGAGTCTGTTCAGGGCCCGCCTACAGGGAACCTGGGGCCCTAAGGAGCACGAGGGTGCCTTTACTCTCCTAGATCCTTCCACTGGAGGTTCTATGCCTCACCATCGCCCCTGCTGGGAAATGCCAACTCCTGCAAAACCCTCTGGCTCAGGACAATTCACTCTCTTTACGTGACTCCTTGTTCATCTGTCTCAGCCTTAATAAAACCGGATCATTCCTTCAACCATTATCCATTGACCACCTACTATGTGCCAGGCATTATAGTGAACAGAGGTTGCAATAATAATAACTATCAATTACTGAATGGCTACTAGGGACCAAGAGACACTGTGCTAGATGCTGGGGATCTTTTTAAAAATAATGATGGTGTTGCCTTCTATATGTGCCTACTATGTGCCGACTCAGTGGACATGAGTTTAAGCAAACTCCGGGAGATGGTGAAGGACAGGGAAACCTGGGGTGCTGCAGTCCATGGGGTCGCAGAGACATGACTGAGCAACTGAACAACAACATTATGTGCCAGGACCTTTGCTAGTTGCCTGAGGGTTTAATGAAATAAAACAACAACTATTTATTGAGAGGTCACTGTCACCTGGAATTGTACCAAGTGCTTTACACCCAATACCTTATCCCGAGATCAAAACCTCCATAGCAGGCATGGAAGTGAGGTTCAGAAACATACATTTCAGAGCACCCTGCAAGAAGTCAGCATACTAGGTTTCACATCCGAACCTAACTTGACGTTCTGGGTCATTTCCGTCAGTCTGGAGGGGCTCCAGAGGACAGGGGCCACTCAGCTTCCTCTCCCCAGAGTCCCCGCCCAGAGCAGACTCAGCGTGTTCACACAGGCCCACCGTCAACAGAAGAACTGGGAGGTGACCAGGGGCCACTGAAGTTGCCAACCCAGTGGGAAGGAGCCAGGACCCCAGGAACCAGTAAGGCCAGCACCACCCCCATCTCCATGGTAACCGCCACGCCCGCCAAGTCTGCCACCTCCCCGCTGCACCAACCGGCGGCTTAGCTTTGATTTGGGGTGCAGGCGTGGGCAGCAGGGCGGGCTGGGGCATGCTGATTCTGGCTTCAGTCTGGGAAGCCTCGGAACAGAACCTGTTGGGGCTGGTGGCTCATTTGGGTGTGTTAGGAGTGTGTGACCTTGGAGTCGGAGTCCCCTCCACTCCTTGGGCCTCAGTTTCCCCCCAACTGTGAAAGGAGGAAGCAAATCAGCTATTCTAAGAGGCCTCCTTAACCCCTCAGAGCCCTAGATTCTGAAATTATAAGGATCTTGAGGTTGTAACTAAATTCCTACAGAACCTAAAACCCTCTGCTTGAGAAGTCTATGGTTTGAAAGTTCTGAGTCCAAGAGTCTATCTTTGGAACATCCTAGAATTCTCCACTTTGGCTAGCCTAGATTTCTCTGTCTTCCTGCACCAAGTTCTATCTATTCCAGGATTCCAAGGTCCTAAAAGTCTGGATGAACATCTGGTTTAGTGGAGCTGCTGAAAGCACAGTTAGGGAGGATTCAAATCTGGTAGCACCACTGACCCACTTGACCAGATAGCCTCAGTTTCCTCATCTGTAAAATTAGAATCAATAGCAGTTCATTTCAGAGGACTGCTGTGAGGATCCAACTGGCCGGAAAGTGCAAGAGGAATTAAGGTTCTGAGAATTGAGTCCTCAAAAAGTAGAGACTATAGGAACCAAAACTCGGCATCTTTTAGAATTTTAGAGATACATAGGAAACACTCTGTTAAAATATAAAAATGAACTATCTATGCTACCTCCAGAGCCAGCATTCTGGCAGCGAGTGGTTCTTTGGGGGAGTTTCTGATTCTCATATTCTAAGACACATCCCATGCTGATATCCTCTGGGTCTAAGGAAATGCCAGGGCTGGGTGTGGAGCCGTCCCGGCGCTGACGCGGGCGAAGGGGGCGTCGGGACCTCCAGGGGGCGCTCCAGGTCACGGCACGACCCCAGCTGGGCGAGAAGACCTAGCCTGAGCTCAGACACTGGGAATGCGCGGCGGGCCCAGGCAGGTGCAGCACCTCCCGCGGCAGGGGAGCAGGGACCGGGCGGGGCGCAAGGGTGGCGCGGGCCGCGCCTCTGCTCGCGGCTCCTGTCCTCCACACCCAGGTCCTCTCCACTGGGCGTCGCTCTCCTCCGCTCTTAGGTCTCTTTCCCCAGCATCTTCTGCACCCCAGCCAGGTTCTTTGGAATTAAAAATCAGGGGCGGAGGTGGAGGTCCTGGAGGAAGCATCCTCCGTAAGAACCGGGTCAGAGTGCTAGGCTGGACTGGCAGTATCCAGGTTGGAATCCTCTGAGACAGATGCTGGGAGACCCCCGACACACACACACATCCCTGCCTTGGGACTTGGTTTCCTCCTCTGTGGACGTCTGTGCAATGAACTTGGGCCTTCCCATTCTTTCAATTATTTAGCTTCTGTGTGCCTCAGTTTCCTTAAGTGTATAAAGGGGGAATCAATATCTTCACCTCAATAGAAATGTGATATTTGAATGACATAATTTATGTACAGAGTTTAGAACACTGCAGGGCATGGAGTAAAGTTCACACGGATAAGATTCCTAATTCCCAGGCCTGGAACAGACGGAGAGCTCAAAACCCAAAGTGACTGTTTTTCTCCGAAACGGCCCATTCAGATCTTTCTGAGATTCTAAAAGCCCTGAGCTTTGACCCTTCCGTCTTGACTCCAGTCCTCAGATTTCAGAACCCAAACTGTGGCCTCTATGACTCAGCTTACCCCCTCCTCTCCATATAATGGCTGCATTGTGCAAGCCCACCACCACCAATCCCATCCCATCTTCTCCCTTGTTTTCCTGAGTTCTGGCCATCTCGAGTTCTGGCCCATTCCAGGGCATAGGAATCCCTGGAAGAAACCAGACAGAAGGTGGCAAAAGCTGAAGGTACCGCCTTCACTCCAGCCTCAGTTTCCCCAATGGACCAAAGAGAAGTCATTCCCTGGGGTGGGATCAGCAAACCCCAGTGGAAGTAAGACCTTTGGGCAATTGCCAGAGACTTCTGTAGACAGTGGGAACCATCTCTCTACCTGCCAGCCCTCAGCCTGGCACGCTGTGAGCTCTGCCTTGGCAGCCACAGTTATTATTTTTAATTTCATCCCAGGCTATCAGCAAATGCCCTTCAAGCCCAGACATTAGGAAGTTCTTGCCTCTCTCGCCAGAACCCCCTGCCTCCCCCACCCCCTTGTATAATCCCTTCACGTGACACATAGGGGTGGAGAGAAGGGGGAGTCTTGGGAGGGAGGTGCTGGGTGTCTGCCCTCCCCCAGCTTCAAGGACAGACACACACCTCCAGAATTAGCCTCTATCCTCCCTTATCTGCCACACTATCTCAGGTCAGACAGATGGGAGGGGAGGTGACATTTCTCACCTCAGGGTCAGGGCCAGGAGCCCTAGGAGAGAAGGCAGTCAGATAATCCGGTGGGAGGGGATGGAATCCTGACGCCCAAGAGAGCTGTGTGGAAGGGGGAGGGCAAATCCTGACCCCCCAACGCTGCTGCCACTGTGACCTCTATGACTCAGCTTACCCCCTCTTCTCTGTATAATGGCTGTATTGTGTCCAGCCTTGCAAGCACCCCCCTCAACTCCACTCCACCTTCTGGAATTCTGCCCTGGATTCTAGAACCCTCTTTGCAAATCCCAGATATTTCCCACCTTCAAGGGGTAATAGGAGGTTCCCCGCCCCCGCCAGGGGGCGCCCTGGGGCGGAGGTCCCTCCTCTGGTTAGGCAGGTCTGACGCCCCGGTTAATGACATGTTGGGGATCGTGCAGCGGCACAGAGAAGGTTGGAGACCTGCCCTGGTCCTCCCCACCCCAACCCCGGCCCCCACCCCAGAGCCAGAAAGAGGGGGAACGCCGGGGCACAGTCTTCAGAAGGACCGAGGGTGTTAGTTCTGATTCATTTCAGGAACCCAGGTTCCACTATCCCCACTCCGTCCCTAATTCTGCTCCCAGACCTAAAAAGACTCGGTCGAAAAGGCAGCTGAAGGGTGGCAGGGATGGCCGCCCATTCCAGAGCCCCAGCAGTCCAAGTCTCCCATTTCTCCCCAAGAGATCCGATATCCCAATTCTACTCAAGGATTCAGGATTCCTAGAGCTCCCAATTCGAGAGACTGAGGAGTCCCAGTTCCGAACCTCTCCCCAGGACTACGGTGTCCGCTCCCACCCGTCCAAGAACTCAGGCATTCGAGCCCTTTTTCCTTCTGCCCAGTAAAGCGAGCACCCAAGTTTAAGCCTTCTAATGTCCCTGGCGTCCTGCGCGCTCCCAATTCCGCCCTGGGACCTGGCGTCCTAGCCTCTTCAGGACCCTCCCAGGGACGCGAGTCTCGGGCTCCACCAGAGCCGTTGAACCCAAGGGGGTGTAACTCACAGATCCGGGGCAGACTTTGGCACGGGGGGCTTCCTCGGGCTCCGGCTCCGGCTGCGCGGAGCCGAGGACGGGGCGGGGCAGGCGCCGGGAACAGGTTAGACGACGTGACTCCGACCAGAGGGAGGCGGGTCTCGGAGGGGAGGGGGAGTTGGGGGGGGTCGCCTCGAGCACTTTGGGACTTGTAGTCCCGGAGGAGCGGGACATAGCCAGGTACGTTCCCATTCGAACTGACATAAAGTCCATTTCACAGACAGGAAGGGCGAGGTCGAAAAGCCAAGGGTGACCTAACTAAGTAAACAAAATTCAGACTCTCACCTCGCTGTGGTTGCAAGAGACGAAATCCTGAGTCCCTGCCCCTCCCCTCCAGGCTCAGTTTCCCACTTCTTGAATGAAGATTTGGACACCACCGAAGAGGCAGAAAGTTACAGAGTCTGGGGGAGACAAATATCCCGCCCCCAAGGCGAGAAGAAGGCCTCGCTAAAATTAATATCCCCTCGAGTCTCTGAGACTCAGTCTTTCTATCGGTAAAAAGAGTGGTTGGAATCTTGACAGAATTTCACAGCTATAGCGCACAAAGTTGGAGGCTGGGACTACAACTCCCAGCAACCTCCTCGACCGACGTCCGGCGCCACCCAGTCTCGCGTCCTCTGGGAACTGTAGTCCCGGAGCTCGCAGGGGCGGCGCCCGCCTGTCTCGCCCACGCACGGGAAACTGGAGATCCTGGGAAGAGGCAACCCGTCCTCTTTCCCTGACCCTCCCTCCGCTCTGGGTAGCCGCTGGCTCGCTGAGAAGGTGGGCGCCCCAGTTCTAAAGTAGGATCCGCAATCTCGGCAGAGGGGGCGGGAATCAGCGCTGACACACCGGTCAGGAATGCAGTCTGGTCACCCTGTCTAGTCACCGTCCCGCGGCTGCGCCCGTCTCCCCACGCGGCACGATTCCCGTGGGAAGGGACGTGGGCGTGTCCCTCAAATCTGCGTCCACGTGCCGCTGTTTACACGCGCCCAGGGACAGAGACGGGGCACTGATCAGGACTTCTACTCATTCTCCCTTCCTCAAAGCTTTTGGAAATGCCCCCCACGCACGAGACTAAATCCTCGAGGGAATCGACCCGTCTCTTCTGGCCCACTGCCCCTTCCCCTAGTCCGCACTCCCCCCCACCCCCCCAACGCGCGTCCAACTCGGGAGCCCGGAGGCTCCTCCCCGGGATCCACAGGCTCCTCCCCATGTATTTCCCGCTCCCCTGGAGCCCCGAAAGCCCGCCCCTGGCTGGTAGTTAAAAGCCCTCATTCCTCGGCTTTCTCACCTCTCCCCAGTCAAGTTCTGAACTTCCGAGGCATCTGGGCCTCCCTAAAAGGGTTTGTAACATTAAAACAGTCCTGCCCACCTGGACCCTTACCGGTCTCTTTAAGGATTTCAGACCTCTCGATCTTCCTGTCTCTTTAAGAGTTAGGGCCTGTGAATGTGGCGTCCCCTTTAAGGCAACGTTGGATCAAATCATTTCTGAAATAGTGTGGGGATTCCCGCCGGGACCTTGTGCGGATCTAATTTCTCCCCACGCCCCAGACAGCCAATCAGCTGCTTTTTGGAGTAGACTTTCAGTAAAAGATGATTTTTCTCGCTTCTCGGCCGTGCACAAGTGGAAATTCCCCCTAGTTATGCTCACAGAGAGAACGGGCTCCGAGCGACACCTCCCGCGCTCCCGTGCCACATGGACGCTCACAGACGAGGCCCCACCCCTTTGGTTTCACGAGGTCGGCGGCGGGGCCTGACTTGCTTGGTCTACCTGAGGCATGGGTCCAGGGATGGCGGGCACCCCGTCCGGCGGTGAGTTGCTTCACGGCGGGCCTACAGGGTGCAGAGCTGGCTGGCAGGAGGAGAAAGGGGCGCCCTGGAGCGTTCGGAAGGAAAAGAGATCCTCTGAGACCGGACCATGCCTCTCACCTGGCTAAACCTGGGGGAAACCCAGAAATGCCTCTTCTCAGCTGCTGCCCGCGTCTCACCAAAAGAATCTGACTAAGCGGAGAGTGTATCCCCCGGGGGATGGTGGGGACGGGGAGGCATTCAGATAAGAGGATATTAGAGGGTCGGGGATGGGGGGGTACTCGTGGGGAGAACTAGGGTTGGGATGGCGGATATAGGCGCGCCTCTGGGGAACAGGAGAGACAGGAGAGAAGAAAGGCCTGGTAAGAGGATTGGGGCGCTCAAGAAGTTGAGACCAATGGACCGATAGGCGCGTCCTGGAGGACTGGACCGGCACAAATGACCATTTCCCCTTCTGCAGGTGCTGCTCGGTTTTCTTGTCCCCCCAACTTTACTGCGACGCCCCCAGCCTCAGAACACAGTCGTTTCTCTTTGGAGGCATTGACCGGCCCAGATACAGAGCTGTGGCTCATCCAGGCCCCCGTGGACTTCGCCCCAGACTGGTAAGAGGCCCCAGGCCAACTCCGGGGAACATTTCTCACTCCAGTGGCTGAACGAGGTGGGGTACTTAAAGGGGCTTTCTTGGGGAACCCAGAAATGCCGCATCTCAACTGCTGTCCCCTGTCCCACCAAAAGAATCTGATCAAGCTTCTGCCCTCCTCTTTTCAACTTTCAGCCTCAATGGACGACTCGTGCCTCTCTCTGGCTCCCAGATTGTGAAGGGCAAGTTGGCAGGCAAGCGGCACCGCTACAGGGTTCTCAGCAGCAGTGGCCCCAGAGCTGGAGAAGCAACCCTGCTGGCCCCCTCAGCGGAGGCAGGAGGGGGACTCACCTGTGCCCTGGCACCCCAGGGCAGCCTGAGGATCTTTGAGGGTCCCCAGGAATCCCTGACAGGGACTCTACTGCAGTCCATTCCTGCAAGTCCCCCACCACAGATCCCCCCTGGCCTGAGGCCTCGGTTCTGTGCCTTCGGAGGCAGCCCGCCAGTCACAGGGCCTGGGTCCGTCTTGGCCTTGAAGTCCCTGGCTTCAGGGAAGAGGAAAAAGAAGAGACACTTGCCAGAAGCCTCAGTTCCTCAGGAGGCAGTGAATGAGCATGGGGCCCTGGAGATGGACACAGCTTTGGGGTCCCCGGAGCTGGATGTGGGGAAGAAGAAAAAGAAGCACCAGCTGAAAGAACTGGAGGCGACAGAGCCACTGGCAACAGAGCCCGCTGCTGAGATGCTGGAGCCTCCGGGAGCGCTGTCCCCATCCACCACCAGGAAGAGGAAAAAGAAGCCCAAAGAGTTTGTAGAAATGGTCAAGCCAGAAACAGGGATGCCAGAGTCCAAAGAAAAGACGGTGCAGGAGCTAGAACTCAGGGTTAAAAGGGAGCCTCTGGAAGAGACAGTCCTGTCCCCCAGAAAGAAGAGGAAGAAGCAGAAGGAGCCAGGAGAGATGGAGCCGGTGGAGGGGACAACAGCGGAGTCTCAGCTGCAGGTGAAGACGGAGCCAGAGGAGGAAGCCATCCCACTGCCATCCTCAAAGAAGAAGAAAAAGGAAAAGAGGTACAAAGCGATGAGGGAGCCAGGGATGGAGGTGACAGAGCCAGAGGTGAAGCCTCTGGAGCTCGCAGGGGAGGTGATGGAGCCTGACCTGCCACCTGATGTGCAGGCACAGGCTGAAGCAGCTCTGGGATCCCCCAAAAAGAGAAGGAAGAAAGAAAAACAGCAAAATGTGATGATGGAGCCAGGGACAGAGGTGGTGGAGCCACAGGTGGAGGGGATGGAGCCCGAGCTGCCGGGTGCTGCTGAGCCTCAGGCAGCTCTAGCATCCACCAAGAAGAAGGAGGAGCAAAGAGGGCATCTAGCGACAGAGCCTGGGACTGAGATGACTAACCCCCAAGGCGAGATGACAGAGCCTGAGCTGCCAGGTGAGGGGCAGCCTGAGGCCAGGGCAGATCCAGCATCCACTAAGAAGAGGAAAAAGCAGGGCCAGAAAAGCCAGGTGCCCGAGACAGCACCCCAGGAGGAGATGCCAGAGCCCCCGCTGAACCCCGAGTCTAGGCAGGTGGCTCCCACGGGACAGCAGAGGAAGCGGAAGAAGAAGCCGCAGCAGGATCCCTTGTAAGTGTCCACCGGGGGAAACCGATGACTGCAACTCAGACAAGATGAAGGTGGCTACCTGGGCCATCAGAAAGCGAGAGCAGAGAACCCCCCTCCCACTGACCACACCAGCACACCAGCCAGAGCCTAGGCCAGAAAAAAATGCTTTATTATTACACCGAGGACCTCCTTGGCATCTGGGGTCAGTGGGGCACTTTCAAGAAGGGCTCGTGGAAGACATCAAACAGCCTTCGGGCCTGGAGAGTAGGGGAGGAAGAAAAGGAACCGGTCATTAAATGAGCCATTTGTTTGATACATTGGAGTGGGCTTCTGGTTCTTTTTCTCCTCATTTGGAGGGGACACTGTGGGGGTGAGCAGAGAAGTAGTCAGATCTAGATTCTATCCCAGACTGGCTGTGTGAGGTTGGGCTGGTTCCCAGCCAGCTGGTTCTCTGGGCCTTCTGAAACCTGAGAACTTTGGAATCCGCGGTCTGATTTCTTTGGGGCTCCCTCCTGCCCTTAGCCCCTCAAGCCCATTTCCCCAGGCTCTTACCTTCTGGGGTCCCAGACCTGGGCACAAGGACAGATCTTCCCGGGATGCAGCTATGAGCTGTTCCAGAGACTGAGGAAGGTAGAAGTGAGTGGTCAGGGGAAATAAACCCAAAACCTCCCCTGCCCCCAGCTGCTCGGTGGGTGTACAGTATTCCTGGAGGGCAGGGAGATCCTGCAGGGGCCAGGGGAGGCAGGAAGGATGGGGAGGGGGCACTGGGAGGTAGAAGGAAATAGGTGGGCAGCTTCCTCAAAAAGCAAAGCACGTAGAAATGTCAATCGGCACAAGGGAATTGTTCCTCACCCCAAAAGTAGTCAGGAGGGTCTGACTGTCCGTTTTGTTGACTGACTTGACGGTGGTCAGACATTCAGTCACCTGGAGGGAAAGGAGAGGGGGGCAGAGGTGGGAGAAGAAAGGAAAACAAGACTGAGCCTGTGAGGGCGCCACTGGGTCACTGCTGTGTCCCTAGGCTACTCTGCATGCAGGAAGCGCTCAATAATGCTTTGGGGGTGTGTTTTTTGATTATGTGTTTGGTGATTAAAAGGTCATCTCAGAGTGATCCCCAACTAGCTGAGAGGGTGCTGGTCATGGGATGAGAAGATAAAAGTCATTTATCTTGAGCTGGTTCTACCCCAGGAAAGACTGTAGGCTCTGAAGTTGGACCCAAGTTCAAAACCAGGCCCCACTGCCTTCTCCCTGTGAGACCCTGGGCATAGGAACTGACCTCTCTGGGCCTACGTTTTCGAAAAACGGGGGTTCTCACAACACCCTGCACAAAAGTGGCTAGGGGCATCCTCCATTACCCTATCATTGGAGCCCCAGTTCAGTTCAGTCAGCAAATATTCTCTGAGCACTCCCTGAGTGTTTGGTGATGCTGGGGACACAGCAGGTCCGAGACAGCCCCAGCCCTGCCCTCCTGGAGCTCCTAGTCCACTGTGAGAAGGAGATCAGTTCCAGACACAGGGACCCAGACGGGCAGGGCTGAGGGAGCCCAGCGGAGGCACTTGACCTGACCTGGGGATCCCGGAAGACTTCCTGGAGAAGGAAGCATTGGAGCTGAGATACGACAAAGACCAGATCAGGCAACTAATCAACAGAAGAACAGGAATGGACACAGAAGTGACAGAATGAGGAGGTAGGGGGTAGATGGGGCTGCCGGGTCAGACAGGCAGGACCTTGGAGAGAGTGTTGAGGTTGTGGTGTTTATTTGTTTAATATTTATTTGGCTGTGCCAAGTGTTAGTTGTGGCATGCAGGGGGTTTAGTTGTGGCTCTCAAACTCTTAGTTGTGGCATGTGGGATCTAGTTCCCCGACCAGGGATCGAACTCAGGCCCCTACATTGGGAGCTCGGAGGCTTAGCCACTGGACCAGCAGGGGAGTCCCCACCCAAGGGTTTTGAGCTGAAGAAAGCAGGCTTAGGAAGACCCTGCTAGCTGCTGTTGGGGCAGAAGTGACTGGAAGCTGAGGGTGGGGTTGAGAGGGGAGAGGTGTGACTTGAGGTCAGGACTGCAGCTCAGAGCCCCAGAAGGAGCTGGGGGGAGGCCCAGGCAGGGAGGGGAGGGTGCCTCACCCGGGAAACGAAGTCCTGCTCCAGCTTCTCCATCAGGAGATCGGCGGGCTTCTGCTCGTAGGCCTTGTACGTCTCCAGGTACCGCCCGGCCTCCTCAGGGCTGGGGTGAGACATTCGGGTCGGGAAGAGGGCAGGGGGGGTCATGTTTTACATTAATTTTATTTGCTGATGCTAGAATTCCAAACTTTTAATATAGAGAAATGAATGTTCTCAATCTTGCCTAAATGTCCCCTGGCGGTAACCCCTACTGGGCGGGCACATCTTGACAGGTCATTTCTAAGACATGTGGCTAAGGGCCATGGCTTGGGAGCCTGACCAGTGGGGTTCAGGCCCCACTTCCCACCTGAGTTACCCTGGGCCAACAATCTTCCTCTCTCTGGGCCTTGGTTGCCTCGCCTGTCCAGTGGGGTGGATGCTGAGTTCTAAGTGTTAGTCACTCAGGCGTGTCCGACTCTCTCCAACCCTATGGACTATAGCCCGCGAGGCTCCTCTGTCCATGGGATTCTCCAGGCAAGAATACTGGAGTGGGCTGCCATAACCTTCTCCAGGGAATCTTCCTGACCCAGAGATTGAACCCCAGTCTCCTGCATTGCAGGCATATTATTTACCGACTGAGCCACTAGGGAAGAGGGGTGGATGCTAATGACAATTAAACAAGTCCACACTCTTATTAAGTGCCATGCCTGGTGCTTAGAAGCCTATTCTGGGAGGGAGGTTTTATATGCAGCACACCTTCAAAAGGAAAGTTCTAGAAGCTGCTGCAACTAACCTCACAGTCACCATTCATGTTTCCATTAGGCACTGGGTTTTTCTGACATGTAATTAACTGTCTCCAAAGTAGCTGAAACAACTAAATCACTAAACGGGCCTATCTGTGTGCAGAATAGAGGAACCCAAGTTTATTCACACCAGGAAAAAGCTGGCCTTTTTCCTCAAATGTTTGTCTTGAGGCATTTTCTTAGCCTTCAAAGTCTAGCTAGAGGACAATGTTTGTTGATTAAACACTGATTTATATTCTCAAAAGAATACTCATTTTTAAAATTCTGTGTCTTTCTGCGGGCTTTGTTGCTTTTGCTCTAGTCGCAGAGGGGACTGTTATTGTTCTTAATCATTTGTTCAGGACATGCTGTATCCACTTCCTCAATTTCATTTTTGTTCCCCAGTACAATGAGGACATTCTTCCACATCGGAAGACAGAGCTTGACCCCATTTACTTTTTAAAAAATATTTATGTCTTTATTTGTCTGTGGCAGGTCTTAGTTGCAGCAGGTAGGATCTTCAGTTGCAGCATGTGGTATTTAGTTCCCTGACTAGTTCAGGGATAGAACCCGGGCCCCCTGCCTTGGGAACACGGAGTCTCAGGAAAGTCACTCGACCCCATTTACTTAATGGGTCCAAAATATTCCCCAGTTTGGATGTAAAGACATGGGAAGTATTCCCCGTGTGGGGGCCTAGCCGCATTCCAGACGCTGTTCAAAGCCCTTTATCTTCAGAAGCTTCTGGGCTCTCTTGAGAGATCTTGTAAGGCAGTTATTTTCAATCCGTGACAATGGAGGGGGAAACGGACGAGTGGGGTTGAGTCACTTACCCAAGATCACACTGCCGGGCTCCCCATACGCCACTGTGCTACCTCCCACAGCAAAGAAAGAGCAATTTTTCATACTTGCTTCTGTTTTAATATATAACTAATACATAAGCACATTTTTCTAAGTAGTCAAAAAGTATAGCGGTGACACAGCCCTAGAGAGGACACAGAATGACAAATACATGTACCCTTTGACCTCAAAGCCCATCCCTGGGGTTGGGGGCAGTGGTGGGAGGGCTGCTGTAACAGCAAAACCCTGGGAGTCAGCCAAGTGTCCACCAACAAGGGGCTACAGGCAGAATACTACACAGCTGGAAAAGAATGTGGATCCAGACAGTGAGTAGTAAAGTGATAGCAAATGAACTACCAAGATGTGAAAATACGTGGAGGGGAACTTCCCTGGTGGTCCAGTGGCTAAGACTCCGCGCTCCCAAAGCAGGGGCTCCAGGTTCAATCCCTGATCAGGGAACTAGAGCTCACAAGCGACTAAGAGTTTGCATCCTGAACTAATTATCCCCCGTGCTTCAACTAAAGGAACCTGCATGCCACAACCAAGACCCCATGCAGCCAGATGAATTCAAAAAAAAAAAAAGACATGGAGAAACCTTAAAGAAGCCAGTCTGAAAAGGCTTCTTTGAGCTAACAGAAAATATATACGGGTCTTTGTCCCTGTTTCTGACACAGAGCTCCAAACCCCTGTAAATTCCCAAGTGATAAGATCACCAAGGGCTTCTGTTCCACAGAGGTGACCCTGGGTGGCTCCTAGATGGGGGGCTGGTATCTGGAAAGTCCAAGCCAGGATTAGAAGCTTGGAATTTCCCACCCCACCCCCAATCCTCTAGAGGGGAGAGGGGCTGGAAATGGAGTTAATAAGTGACCATGCGTATGTAAGAAGCCGCCATAGAATCTCAACACTAATCCTGGGATTTAGGGAGTTGCGGGCTGGCAAGCACATCCACGCTGGGAGGGTGGCACACACCCAGCTCCCTAGGACAGAAGCTGCTGTGCTCAGGACCCTCGCAGACCTTACCCTGTGTACCTGTTTGTATCCTTGAGTGTATCCTGTAATGAACTAGTAAATGTAAGTTTCCCTGAGTCCTGAGAACCGTGCTAGCAAAATAATCAAACCTGAGGAAGGGTCATTGGAGGTCTTGACCTGCAGCCGCTGTTCAGAGCACAGGTGATTCCCTCGGCTTGCGACTGGCGCCTGCAGCGTGTGTGGGATGGGTAGCTCTGTGAGCCATTAACCTGGGGGATCCAACCTTATCTCCAAGAGAGTGTCAGAACTGAGCTAAACCTGAGTGAAGGAGACTCACAGGATGAAGAACTGCATTCAAGAGTATGACTATTTTCTGCTTTAATCACCAGTCAAGTCTCCTGCTAACCAAACACGCAGGTGCCTATTTCTTGACGTTTTCACCAAATTAATGGGTGAAAAATAACACCTTGTTCTTTGAAAACTGTATGGCTGACAGTTTTTTCATGTCTTCTTGACAACTTGCTTTAGACTTCAGGCTTTTTTTTTTTTTTTTGCAGCCCTGCACGGCTTGCAGGATTTCAGTTCCTCAGCCAGGGACTGAACCCAGGCCACAGCAGTGAAAGCCCAGGGTCCCCTCACCACTAGGCCACCAGGGAGCTCCTGGGCTATTTTTCTTACTGATTTGTAGGAGGTCCTTTCTATATATAAATACATAATACGTGTTTAAATACATTCCTGTGAATATGAACATGTAAATATTTTGAACTGTATAAATATAACATTTATATGTAAACATATAAATTAGGGATCTTAGGACTTCCCTGGTGGCGCAGTGGATAAGAATCCGTCTGCCAAAGCAGGGGACACAGGTTCGATCCCTGGTCCAGGAAGATTCCACATGCCTTAGAGCAACTAAGCCCGTGCGCCACAACTACTGAGCCCGAACTCTAGAGCCCAGGAAATGCAATTACTGAAGGGCCTGTGAGCCACAACTTCTGAGGCTGGAGCGCCCTGGAGCCTGCGCTCCGCAACAAGAGAAGCCACCACTCGCCACAACTGGACAAAGCCTGCAAACAGCCAGGAAGACCCAGCACAGCCAAAAACAAACACAGAAATAAAGTTTCCTTTCAAAAGAAAAGTAAATTAGGGGTCTGACGTCTTTGTGTCATAGACAGCAAGCATCTCCTCTCAGTGTGCCACCTGTCCTTTAACTTTGCCTAGAGTATCTCTTACTATCCAGCAGCTTAAAATTTTAATTTTCTCACATCAGCCTTTTCCTTTATGGCTTCTGGGTTTTGAGTCTTGCTTTGAGAACCTTTCCCAGCACAAGAACACTATATAGATAGAGATGAAAGTCCAACTCAGTCATGTCCAACTGTTTGTCACTGCATGAACTGTATACAGTCCATGGAATTCTCCAGGCCAGGAATCTGGAGTGGGTAGCTGTTCCCTTCTCCAGGGGATCTTCCCAGCCCAGGGATCGAACCAGGGTCTCCTGCACTGCGGGGGGATTCTTTACCAGCTGAGCTATCAGGGAAGCCGTATGTGTGTGTGTGTGTGTGTATATATATATATATATATATATATGATTTCTTATACTTTCACTGTAGTTTTTCTTTGTATGTCCATAATCATCAAGACTTTGTTCTGATTATGGTGTGAGGAAGGGATCTCTTTTTCCTATGGAGAACCAATCAAAATGGTCTTTATAAACCTAGACTGGGAATTAATTCTTCAGCCAGGTTTTATGTCTAACTCGTAAGTGCCTAGCATGGTCCTGGGAATTTCATCTATGTCACCTTCTTTTGTGCCTACAACCCTGTAAGAAAGATATTAAGACCCTGGCTTATAGATCAAGAAATTGAAGCCCAGGGACTCTCCTGGTGGTCCAGTGGTTAAGAATCTGCCCGCCAATGAAGGGGACGCAGATTTGATACCTGGTCGGGGAGTGAAGACCCCACATGTCTCAGGGCGACTAAGCCCCTGCACCACAACTACTGAGCCTACGAGCTCTAAAGCCTGTGCTCCGCAGCAAGAGAAGCCACCGCAGCGAGAGGCCCACGCACCACAACCAGCGAGCCGCCCCTGCTCGCTCCATCGCTGCAAGGAGAGAAAGCCCGCGTGCAGCAACAAAGGCCCGGCACAGCCAAAAATAAATAAATAAATAATAAATAAAATATCTTTAAAAAGAAATTGACGCCCAGAGAGGCAGTGCCTGGACCAGGCTCACACAGGGCATTCCTGGGAGGAAGAAGGAAGGTCTGGGGGCAGAAGGGGGAAGAACTCTCGGGATGGAGCCTGACCTGAGGGGGAGCCTCCATCTCACCTCCAGGCAAGGATCAGGGTGCAGTCGGCCAGGATGCACATCTTAGCCAGCTCCTTGAGGGCCTGCTGAGGATCTTTCTGAGAGAAGAAAACCAGAATGAGGGGTCTCGGAGAAAGCAAGGAGTTAAAGAGTCTTAAAGGCTGAGCACCTTAGGAAGCCAAGAGCCTTTCACTCAACTGACACTTCCTATTCTCTGATGGGGTGCCTGACCCTGGCAGGGCAGTCTCAGGACCCAGCAGTGACCAGGCCAGCCCTGACTCTGTCTTCTGGGGACTCACAGTCTGATGAAAGGGACAGACCCATCCCTAGACAGTGATGACCCAGAGTGCCCAGGGCTGAGGTGGAGAAGCCAGAGGAGCATCTGGTGTACCTGGGGGATCAGGGAGAGCTTCCTGGAGGAGAGGACATCTGAGCTGGGACCTGAAGGAGGGTAAGGAGTAAGGGTAACAAAGGACAGCAGACAGGGAACAGTGTGTGCAAATGACGGGAAGGGAGGGAGGGCTTGAAGAAATAAAATTCACTGCTATGGGATGGAAGATGTGAAATACAAGGGTGATCGTTGGAAGCTGAGAGATGAGCTGGGAGAGTAGGGCAGGGATTGGGTCATGCAGGGCTTCACACAGGGCACTGAGGGGCTGTGGGGAATTTGGACCGTGGGTCTGTGTGCTTGAAGAGCCCTCCGCTTGCAGAGGGGCAAAGCTGGAGGCCACGAGATGAGAATAGGCTGGGGGAGAGACCCAGGCAGGAGAAGCAGGGGCCTGGATCAGGGTGGGGCTGCGAGGACAGAGAGAAAGAAACAGGCTGAAGAAATATTTAGGTGGCAGAGGGCTGGGCCTGGCTGAAGGCGGGGTGGTGTGTGTGGAAGGAGAGGTGGGTAATCTGACCATCCCACTTCCTTGCCAACACAGGTTGCAGCTCAAATGCAAGAAACTCCCCACTGAGGTTCCAACTTGCATTCCTCCTTGGAAAGAACTCAACACCCACCTGGCAACCAGGAGGCCCAAGGCTCCCCATTTCACTGAGGACATGACACTGAGGCCTGGGGGAGTGACCCCTGCTTACCACATCCACCTGGACGAGCAGGACCCGCAGGGCGTAGCTCTTCCCCAGGCTCTGCAGCCGCTGGTGGATGTAATCTGGGTGGAGGTTGTGGTAGCGGAGGCTGGGGGGGGGGGGAGAGAGAGAGGCATTGGGAGGTCTCTGGCTGAGACACCCCAGAAGCCCTCCTTCTTCCCTCTGGCTGGAGGGCTTGGAGACTGAGGCAGACAGGCTTGCCAGGGTCTGAGGCTCAGAGAGGTTAAGTGTCTTGCCCAAGGTCACCCTTCAAGAAGGGAGCACAGCGGGCCTGGCAGTGAGAGCCACCTGACTCTGGCTCCCTGGAAGGGTGGACCCCCGGACTCTTCACCAAGGAAGAGAAGACCTCGGGTTTCAGGTAGAGCACAGAGACCCTAGAGAGCGCTCGTTCCTAGGGGGTTAGGGTCATGGGGCGCTGCACAGCTGGTCTGGGGAAGCAGGGCCCACGTACCCGCCCCCGGGACTGCCTGCTTTGGCCTCTGAGGGTGCTGTCAGAGAGGGGTGGGACAGATTTGCCATCCAGGAACAAAGGGGCATCTCTGCCCAGCAGCCGCCAGCCGCCAGCTCCATACCCCACAGGGAGAACAGGAACTTAAAGAGTTTCACTTCCCCTGTCTGGCTCTGTCTGAAGAAGGGCCCCCGGGAGTGTCTAATTGGTGAAGGTTACCGAAACCTTGGCTCCAGTTCTTAGGGTCTGCGGCATGAGGCTCCCTCCTCCCTCAGAGGCAGGAGTTCCGGCCCCAGCCTCTCCTCCCTCGGACCTGGGACCTCCGCTCTTGTGCTGGGCACTTATGGGCCAAGATCTCTGCCTCCTCCACGGGGTCACGCCGAGGCCTAGAGGTGACAGGGCCGTGCTCGGGGGTCTCCCCCACACGCCCCAGACAGCCAAGAACACCCAGAGCATCCCCCTCCCAGGCCATCTGGACAGTGGGCAGCCCCAGTGCTTACCTGAGGAAGAGGGCACAGGTGCTCTGGCCCAGCACGTAGTCGGGGAGCACATCCCCGAACTCCCAGGGCACGTTGCGCACAAACCTCAGCACAGGGTTGCCCCTCTGGGTGAACAGAGAAGCAAAGCCATTAGCAGGGGGGCCCTGGGACCATGGCACCCACCTCCTCCCCAGGGCCCTCCTCCTGCCTCTGCTCCGCCCCTCCCTACCCTCCTCCTGCTTTGCACCTGGGGCTTCTCCAGCTCCACTCTCCTCCTCTCCCCAGACCTGCCCCCCTCAGCCCAGAATGTTCTTGGTGCTGGAGCTCTGACCTAGGCCCCTCCTCCCGGGCCCTGTTCTTTAGTCGCTTCAGTCGTAGCTGGACAGGCTTCTCTGGTGGATTTCCCAGGCAAGAACACTGGAGTGGGTGGCCAATTCCTTCTCCAGGGGATCTTCCTGACCCAGGGATGGAACTCACGTCTCCTGCATTGGCAGCTGGATTCCTTACCACTGACCCACCAGGGAAGCCTTCCCTAGCCCTCGGCCTTAACCTAAGGGTCCCTGGATCTCTCTCAGGCTCAGTCTTCTCTCCCAGCCCCAGTTTATGTGTCCTGTGGCCCACTGGACACCTGTCCCCAGGTGTCTACCTCACTGGCCCTCATACCTGCTACCCCTCCCAGCCCCAACTCAGGGATGACCCCACCATCCAGAGACCCAGGGCTTCCCTCTCCCTCCCCTCCCCCAAGTGGGACATCTAGCTTCTAAGCATCCCCCAGAAATGCTTCCCCAGTGCCATGGCTCCCACCCACCTCCTCCTGGTCCCCTGCCCCTCCTGGCTGCCCTCCAAACAAGAGCTAGACAGCTCCTCCTAAAGCACAAACCGGCCCTTCCCCTGCTCTAAGCCCTGCTCTGGCTCCCCACTGCCCTCAGGAGGAAGCTCCTCACAGTGCCTGTGACCCTCCACACGGTTAGACCCCTGGCGTCTGCTAAGCAGACACCTCCCTCTAAACACCCCCTTACACTCTACTCTCTGCCTCACACTCTACCCAAGACGGAAATACTCTGAGCAAGTCAAGCGCTGATCTATTTATAGGTATCTGAGAACCCACTTTGTGTCTAAGTCTGACCAAGAGGACACAGATCCCGGCCCCTGTGGGGGACATAGACATTAAACAAAGGCATCTTGGGGGACTTCCCTGGAAGCTCGGTGGTAAAGAATCCTCCTGCCAATGCAGGAGATGCGGGTTCGATCCCTGGTCTGGGAAGATTCCATATGCTGTGGAGCAACTAAGCGCCTGTGCCACAATGACCACAACGATCAAGCCTGCGCTCTAGAGCCTGGGAGCCACAGCTACTGAGCCCACGCGCTCTAGAGCCTGGGAGCCACAGCTACTGAGCCCACGCGCTCCAGAGCCTGGGAGCCACAGCTACTGAGCCCACGCGCTCCAGAGCCTGGGAGCCACAGCTACTGAGCCCACGCGCTCCAGAGCCTGGGAGCCACAGCTACTGAGCCCACGCGCTCCAGAGCCTGGGAGCCACAGCTACTGAGCCCACGCGCTCTAGAGCCTTGGAGCCACAGCTACTGAGCCCACGCACTCTAGAGCCTGGGAGCCACAGCTACTGAGCCCACGCGCTCTAGAGCCTGCGCTCGGCCACAAGACAGGCCACCGCAATGAGAAGCCCACAGATCACAACTAGAGAGTAGCCCCCACTTCCCACAACTAGAGAAAGCCTGTGTGCAGCAACAAAGACCCAGCATACTGCCCTCCAAAAAAGTACCTGGAGGATGAACATGTAATCACCAAGTGAAGTGGAATTTGGCTCAAACGAGGGCGTGGATCTGCTCTTGTAGGGGGAGCAGGGTGGTGGTGTGTGGTCAGAGAAGTTGGGGTGGGAAGGGTCTGCAGCCCTGGGGCATCTCGACCTGAGACACCAGGAGCCATGGAAGGGCTTTGGGTAAGGGAGAGGCGGGATCTGACTTTAATTTTTAAAGGACTGTTCTGTCCACTTCACAGCCTCCTAGAATGGCCAAAATCCAAAAGACCAACAATGACAAGTGGGGAGGATATGGCAGAAATGCAACCTTCATCCACGGCTGGTAGGAACATAAAGTGGTGCAGCCTTTTAGAAGACAGTTTGGGGGTGCCTGAGAAAGTTAAGCACAGCGTTGCCACATGACCCAGACAATCTACACCTAGATAAATACCCAAGAGAACTGGAAACGTGTCCACACAAACAGTGGTACCTAAGTGTTCGCAGCAGCATTTTCACAATCAATGGAAAGCATAAACTCAAATGTATATACCCCGTATATACCTAGGATACAAAACCCAAATGTATATACCTAGGATATACCCAGGACATAAAACCCAAATGTATATACCCAGTATATACCTAGGATATAAAACCCAAATGTATATACCCAGGACATAAAACCCAAATGTATATACCTAGGATATACCTTTCTGGGCCATATGGTAACTCTATGTTTAAACATCCAAGGAACTGCCAGACTGTTTTCCAAAGTGGCCACACGGTTTCATATTCCCACCAACAGTGTATGAGGATTCCAGGTCCTCCCTACCCTCGGTATTGTCTATGCTTTTGATTCGAGTCATCCCCATGGGTATGAAGTGGTATCTCATTGTGGGTTTGGCTGGTATTTCCCCAGTGGCTCACAATTTTGAGCATCGTTTCATGTTCTTGGATCTTACTATTATCATCGTGTACTGCTGCTCTCTCCCTCCAAAATGCCAGCACCATCAATGACAGAGACTTTGTCTCCTGTCCCTAGAGCCTAGAGCAGCATCAGGTAAACTCTGACCACCTATGAGGATTATAAGTGGCTCAGAGGGGCTAAGTCACCTGCCCAAGACACAGCTACAGAGTGGCAGAACGGGATTCAAACTTGGGCCTGTGTTCAGTAGTTTCTGAATAAATGGACAAAACTGGGGTCAGGAGATGGAGCTGCATGAATACACTCACAGCCCCAACCAGAACAGTTGGGGCAGGACTTTCCTGGTGATCCAGGGTTCAAGATTCCGAGCTCCTAATGCAGGGGGCCTGGGTTCCATCTCTGGTCAGGGAACCAGATCCCGCCTGCTGCAACTAAGGCCTGGTGCAGCCAAATAAATATGTATATAAATATCGTTTTTAAAAAAAGAGTTGGGGCATTATGGACTGAATGTCTGTGTCTCCCCAAAATTCATAGGCCAAATCCTAACCCCCAATGTGACGGTACATGCTGTGTGCTGCGTCATTTCAGTCGTGTCCAACTCTGTGCAACCCCAAGAGCTGTAGCCCTCCAGGCTCCTCTGTCCATAGGATTCTCCAGGCAAGAATACTAGAGTGGATTGCCATGCCCTCCTCCAGGGGATCTTCCCAAGCCAGGGATCGAACCTGCGGCTCCTGCATTGCAGGCAGATTCTTTATTAGGAGGTAAAGGCTGATAATAAGGTCATGAAGGCGGAAGTGTCACGAATGGGATTAGTGTTTCTATAAAAGAGACTCCAGGAGCTCCTCGCCCCTTCTGAAGCTGTGAGGACACAGTGAGAAGACAGCTGGCTATGAACCAGGAAACAGGTCCTCACTAGACACGGAACCTGCCAGCCCCCTGATCTTGGACTTCCCAGCCTCCAGAACTGTGAGAAATAAATGTTCACTCTTTAAGCTACTAGTCTATGGTATTTTTGTTAGAACAGCCCGAAAGGACTAGGACATGGGGCATCCTCAACCCACACACACTAGCTGAATGGATGAATGGCGTTATTGAGAGCATAACGGGTGGAACTCAGACCTTCCTTGCCAACCAGAAAGCCCTCCTTAAAAATGCACTTCCCACCAGAAAGTCCAAAGTCCCACTTCTCCATTCCTGTCCTCGCCTGCCGGGGGCTCACAATGATGCTATTGGATTTTGCTCCTGGTTTGGGGGCCTGGTTGGGGGTCTCTCCTGCCAGGGGTTCTGGCCCCACCGGGCGTGTGGCTTCAGCCCCGCCTGGAGGTCCAGAGAGGGCGTACTCAGCATAAGTCTGAGGGCCTGGCGGGGGTGAGGTCTCCACGGTGGGCAGGCTCCGTGTAGATCTGAATAAGGGCTTGGCCTGTGGGAAGAGATGTGAGAGGGCACCTGAAGTCTGAATCCAGCCACTTCTTCCTACCTCCTCGGCCACTGCCACCCTGGTCCCAGCCACCATCTTCTCTCCCTCTGCCACTGCGGTCACTTCCTCACCAGTTCCCTCACTGGCCCTTAGCCCCTCGTCTGCTCCCCACACTGAGTCACACCACAGCCCTCCTCTGCTCAGAGCCCCGAGATGGCTCCTGCCTTAAAGTAAAAGCCAAAGCTGTCACCACAGCCCTCCAGACCTTTAAAGAGCTGTCCCTGCCCCTCTGCCTCAGAGATCTCCCTTTCTATCTCCTCCCCCTGGTTTTGTCTACTCCAGCCCCACCAGCCTTCTTGCTGCCTAGAAATGCATCAGGTTCTCTCTCACCTCAGGGCCTCTGCACTGGTTGTTTCCTTCCGCCTCATATCACAGAGCTGGCTCCCTCACCTCTTTTACATCTCAGCAAGGGCATCATCTCCTCCAAGAAGCCCTCCCTTGACTGTTCTATCTAAAGGAGCTCTCCCTTCCCATCACACTGTATATCCTTAGCTTTCTTTTTCTTCATAGCACATAGGTGGCAGCCAGTACTTAGCACCAGCCAATTGTGTTCCTGTGGGGTTGAGAATTCAGTGCTTCCAGATCCTTTATTTACCAGAAGATGTGAGACGTGCAGACTTATTTCAAAATCGCAAAACCTTCCAATTCTTAAAGTTCAGCAGTAAATTCATGCTTTTGCAGAACCAAAGTGCTGACCACGTGAAACATTTCAGAACTAGTCCCCTTGGTGCCTGTTTCCTAACTCTGCCTTAGCCCTCCTGTGACATTTTACAGATAGGGAAACTGAGACCTGAGTAGGTCAAAGGACTGTCTTCTCAAAGTGACCCGGGCCCCAACATTTCCTAACCCACACGGCGGTCCTACAGGCCCCTTCCTCCTAACCAACCCCCCCATGCCTCTCAGCGGTTCCCTCATCTCCTAGTCCTACCCCAGGAGGAGGGACCACATCCTCGTCCATAGGAATGAGGAATTTCTTCCTTGTGGGTGGGCCAGGGGGCTTGTGTACTCCCTCTTCGTCCATCGCAAGCTCCTTCTGGGGCCTAAAAATGAAGACGTGGTGTTGGGAGCCAATGAGACATCGGCATTCCCCAGCAGGAACCGCCCCCCGCTCCCCCCACCGCCACCTCCAGTCACAGTCGCCCCCCACCTCCAACGGCAAAAAAAAAAATCCCCGGGCTCTATAGCGTCCAGCTCCATACACCAAGGGAAGAAGCCAAGTTCTATAAGGCCCCGCCCCAGCCAGCCAGCACCTCCAGCTTGCCCCGCCCCTTACCAGTCCACACTCTCCACTCGCCAAGCCCTCCAGGGCCCCAACCTTCTTTTCTCCCGCCCTCACAGTCCCCCACCTTCCGTTTGCCAGGCCCGACCACAGTCCCCAAACATCCGTCCGCCCCGCCCCCAGGGCTTGCACCTGGATACCTTCCCCTAGCTCCACTTCCTCAATCTCTAAGACGCTGTACCGATTGACTGGCACCTGCCAATCGCCGCCGGCAGTCTCCACCCCCGACCCCTCTCGCCCTAGCCCGGCTGTCTTAGCTCCCCGAGGACCCACCTCCTTGCCCCGGGGCCGCGAGGAAAAGACCAGAGGGAGATAGAGGCTTCCCACCGCCCGCGCGGCCAGCGCGGCCCCAGGCTCGCCGCACTTCCGGCCTCTCTAGCCCTGTAGCCTGCTCCCGACGTTCCCCAAAAGAGTAGAGTAGAGGGGCGGTCCTGGCGCAGCTCTCTATGGTCCTGGAGGACTGCAGCTCTCTATGGTCCTGAGGTTTGGGTTGGAGACAGCTGTCGACCTCTCGCCCTGAGCGTCTTGGGTTGCCAAGCCGTTTGATTTCAGTCCCCTTATTGAACGCCTCTAGTGTGCCCGGGCTCTGGGCAAGGCTTAAAGGAGAAGAGATGGCAGCATATCAAACTAGGTGCCTTCTCTCTGTACAGACCTGGGTTTGAATCCCAGTTCTGTCATTGACTTGGCCTCAGTATCCCCGTTCATTCATTAATTCCACATATGATCCCAGAGCGCCTCCTCTGTTCCCAGCTCTGTGCGAGGCACTTCTAGTGACACAGTGGTGACCAAGGATAACGACAGCCCCGCTCTGCTCTCTTGGAGCTCACAACGCACTCGGAGAGACAGACCTGTTCCCCAACAGAGGCGACCCAGAGTGGGCAGGGCTCGATAGGAGACCCCAGAGGGCCAGGGAGCAAGGTGGGGACAGGGACACCTAATCCAGCCCGAGGGCCAGGAAGAGCTTCCTAGAGGAAGGGACATCTGAGCAGAGACCTGGTTGATGAGTTAGTATTAGTCATTTCCTGAAAGATCGTATCACACTGTTCCAACTTGTAAGTCTCTGATTACTAAGAAGAGAACATTTTTTCGTGAGTTTATTGCCCTTAAATATTTTGTTTTCTGTGAATTGGTTGCTCATATCCTTTGCCCATTTTAAAAATGGGGTTGTATGCCTTTTTTATTACTATTAATTTGCAGGAGTGCTTTATGAATTCCAATCCTGTTAGTCACTTACATATATTCCAAACATTTCCTCCTAGTTTGTACTTTATATTTTAACTTTATCTATTTATGTTCCTCACACAGAAATTCTTAGTGTTTATGTGCACCTATTTATCAATCTGGGGGCTTCAGTGGTGGCTCAGACAGTAAAGCGTAGTCTATCCTGACTTTTGGTATGTTTAAGAGGCTTGCCATACCCAAGGAAGCTTCCCAGGTGATGCTAGTGGCAAAGAATCCACTTACCATTGCAGGAGACATAAGAGACGTGGGTTCAATCCCTGGGTCGGGAAGATCCCCTGGAGGAGGGCATGGCAACCCACTCCAGTTTCCTTGCCTAGAGAATCCCATGGACAGAGGAGCCTGGCAGGCTACAGTCCATAGGGTTGCAAAGAGTTGGATACGATTGAAGTGACTTGGCATGGAGGCATGCATACCCCAAGGTCATAAATATAGGCTATCATTTTTTTAATACTTTCCTAGTTTTGATTTTTTTTCTGTGTTGAATCCACATGAGACTTATTTTTGAACATGTGTTAAGGTAGGGATTTATGATGGATATAGGCAGTTGTCCCAGTACCATTTATTATTATTATTATTTTAAATTTATTTCGCTGTGCTGGGTCTTAGTTGCATAATTCAGGCTCTTCTATCTTCATTGAGGTATGTGAGATCTAGTTCCCCATCTAGGGCCCCCTACAATGGGAATGTGGAGTCTTAGCCACTGAACCATCAGGGAAGTCCCCAACACCATTTATTTGAAAAGGCAGTTCTGGGAATTCCCTGGTGGTCCAGAGGTTAGGAATAGGAGCTTTCATTGCTGGGATCCAGTTCCATCCCAGGTTGGAGAACTAAGATACCACAAGCCTCACTGCCAAGCAGCCAAAAAAAAAAAAAAAAACAAACATGAGAGAGAGAGAAAGTCAGTCCTTTTCCCTGGTTTTTTATATTCCACTGTTGTCATCTGTCAAATTCCCACAGGTCGATCTCTGACATTTCTATTATATTTCATTGATCTCTAAACCTGCTTCTTGCCTCCATGCCAAACTGTTTATTTAGATATGTTTTGATATCATATGAGGGTAGTCTCCCACCTCTGTTCAGTTTCAAATCTGTCTTTACCATTCCTGTCCATTTTCTCTTCTAGATGGATTTTAGTGGCTGCTTTTCTAGCTAGTTCCCTGAAAACTCTTATTGAGATTGGGATGGGAATTGCATTGGACTGATGAATTAACGACAAGAAGATTGACATCTTTCTTGATATCCATGAACATATTGTCTCTATCTCTCCATTGATTTTGCCTTTTGTTAGGAGCCTACTGTAAAATATTTTTTCTAATTAATTTTTATTTCTATAATTGATGCACAATTTCCTGGGCTTCCCTGGTGGCTCAGTGGTATAGAATCTGCCTGTGAATGCAGGAGACACAGGTTCCATCCCTGATCTGGGAAGATCCCCTGGAGAAGGAAATGGCAGCCCACTCCAGTATTCTTGCCTAGGAAATCCCATGGACAGAGGGTCCTGGTGAGCTACAGTGCATGGGGTTGTAAAGAGTGGCTGAGCACGCATGCACCAATGACCCCGTTTTAACTTGTCTCTGTAAAGACCTTGAAAGTGAAAGTAGCTCAGTCGTGTCCAACTCTTTGCAACCCCATGGACTGTATAGTCCATGGAATTCTCTATGCCGTAATAATGGAGTGGGTAGCCTTTCCCTTCTCCAGGGCATCTTCCCAGGCCAGGGATCAAAACCAGGTCTCCCTCACTGCAGGCGGATTCTTTACCAGTTGAGCCACAAGGGAAGTCCACAAATACTGAAGTGGGTAGCTTATCCCTTCTCCAGCGGATCTTCCCGACCCAGGAATCGAACCTTATTTCCAAATAAAGTCACATTCTGAAGTAATGGAGGTTAGGATTCAACGTATCTTTTGGGGGGCCACAATTCAACCATTAACAATTTTCTGTTACTTTTTATAAAATTCTTCCTTCTGAATTAATTTGCTTCTTGCTGGCACCCCACTCCAGCACTCTTGCCTGGAAAATCCCATGGACGGAGGAGCCTGGTGGGCTGCAGTCCATGGGGTCGATAGGAGTCGGACACGACTGAGCGACTTCACTTTCACATTTCACTTTCATGCATTGAAGAAGGAAATGGCAACCCACTCCAGTGTTCTTGCCTGGAGAATCTCAGGGATGGGAGAGCCTGGTGGGCTGCCATCTATGGGGTCGCACAGAGTCGGACACGACTGAAGCAACTTAGCAGCAGCAGCAGCAGAGTACATTCTCTTCTAACTCTTTCAGAGGACTTCTAGATAGGCAATTTCTGAGTCTTGTTCATCTTAAAAAGTCTTTATTTGACCCTCACAAAAGGAACCTCAAACTCTAGGGGAACTTCCCTGATGGTTAAGACTCTGAGCTCCCAATGCAGGAGGCATGGGTTCAATTCCTGGTTGGGGAACTACGCTTCCATATGTTGCATGGCTCGCCAAAAAGAAGACCAAATGGAATCTCAAATTCTGGGTTCTTAGTTATTTTAAGTTAGAAGATACTGGTCCAGACTTCCCTGGTGGTCCAGTTTTTAAGAATCTGCCTGCCGATGCAGGGGATGAGGGTTGGATCCCAGGTCTAGGAAAATCCCACATGCCGAGAACAAGGCAACTAAGCCCATTCACCATAAATACTGAGCCCACACTCCTGGAGCCCGTGCTCCACAAGAGAAGCCACCGCAGTGAGAAGCCCTTGCTCTGCAACGAAAAATAGCCCCCACTGCCGGCAACTAGAGAGAAGCCCGCAGGCAGCAAGGAAGACCCAGTGCAGCCAAAAATAAATAAGTAGAATAAAAAAGGAGATACTGGTCCTCTATCTGGGTCACTGATGATAAATCTTTCGTCATAAGCAAGCTCATCTCTGAGCATAATTTTCCCCAGGATTCTTTACTAGCAGTGTGACCTAGTGCCAGCAACTCAGTTTCTCCATGTAGGTCAGTTTGCTTGCCTCTAAAATGAGAATAACAATAGAGAACTATTAGGAAGATGAAATGAGGTATGTGGAAAGTGCCTGCATCTGTGTTTGGCACACAGTATATGCAATATTCAGGTCTGTCATAAAAATAATATAATCCTTAACCACAACCTGGGCAAGCAGGGGCTGAAGCTGTTGTGACCACTGCTGTATCAAAGTGCCCAAAAACCAGAAGGGACTACTGAACTATATATTGTTTGAATGAACAAAGAACTGAAACAGGGTCCTCCAGCAACTGAAACCACTGCTTCCACATCTGTAACTGCTAAGGTTGTGGGAATTCAGTAAGACCACAGAGACATGTCTTGAGCTGCATGGTTCACTCAGTCCTTGACTAACTACATGCTGCTAAGTCGCTTCAGTCGTGTCCGACTCTGCGACCCCATAGACAGCAGCCCACCAGGCTCCTCCGTCCATGGGATTTTCCAGGCAAGAGTACTGGAGTGGGGTGCCATTGCCTTCTCCAGACTAACTACATATTAAGCATCTATTGTGTGACAGACAATGGGGATATATGCGTGTGTGTGTGCTAAGTCATGTCCGACTTTTTGGGATCCCTAATGGCACCCCACTCCAGTACTCTTGCCTGGAAAATCCCATGGACAGAGGGGCCTGGTGGGCTGCAGTCCATGGGGTCGCTAATAGTCGGACCTGACTGAACGACTTCACTTTCACTTTTCACTTTCATGCATTGGAGAAGGAAATGGCAACCCACTCCAGTGTTCTTGCCTGGAGAATCCCAGGGACGGGGGAGCCTGGTGGGCTGCCATCTATGGGGTCACACAGAGTCGGACACGACTGAAGCGACTTAGCAGCAACAGCATCATGGACCCTAGCCCACCAGGCTCTTCTGTCCATGGATTCTCCAGGCAAGAATACTGGAGTGGGTTGCCACGCTCTCCTTCAGGGGATCTTCCCCACCCAGGAATCGAACCTGTTGTCTCCTGTCTCCTACATCGACAGGCAGGTTCTTTATCACTAGCGCCACCTGGGTGGCTCAACTGCAGATACAGCTGACAGCAAATCAGACCAGGTCCCTGTACTGTGGTGTGGATGGTTTCACGGGAGACAGACGGTGAGAAAAAAATACAAATAAAGGAGTTTCAGACAGTCATTTATGCTCTGGAGATTATTAAAAAAAAAAAAAAAAGTGATGTGAAGTAGATGATGGAGAAGACCACACAGTCTCAGGAAAAGGGACTTTATAAATTTAAAAATATGTAACGAGGTAACTATCAAAGTTAGATTGAGCACATACTATGAGCTAAATCCTAATAATTACCGTCCTTTTAGGGACTAGTGTTAAAGAATTCGCTTGCCAGTGCAGGAACCACAGCAGACACGGATTCCATCCCTGAGTCGGGAAGGTCCCTTGGAGAGGAAGATCTTCTGGAGGAGTAAACGGCACCCCACTCCAGTGTTCTTGCCTGGGAAATCCCATGGACGGAGGAGTCTGGCGGGCTACAGTCCACGGGGGTCGCAAAGAGTCGGACACGACTTAGCGACTGAGCATGCATGTAGGTATCGATAGTTTATTTAACAGATGAAGGGGCTGAGGCCCCAGTGACACGGAGATGGCCTATGAAAATTTGTTTCTAAATCCAAGGGCAGAGAGGGTTCCTAGAAGGGAGCCAGCCTGGGTGGGACTCAGTTTCTCCCGAAGGAGAATGGAAATTACCAAAGAAACCTGCAACTTGTGTCTTTTCCGCTAGGGGGCGATGGCATCCCACAAGAGGATTTGAGCTGTAGGGGCGCTGGAACAGGTACCCACCCTCAGGCAAGACCCCCCAGCGAAGGTGGCGGGCTATCCCTTCCCATCTCCCGACCCGTTTCTCTCTCGCTCAAGTGCAACAAAGGCCCCAGGAGCGCGGCTCAGGTTAACTCTGAGCCTATTTGATTAGTAAAGCGGGAGAAAGTTGCTCTCACTTCCACAGTATATTTTCCAAGTTGAATTCCTACTTTCATTTCCCAAGTTGAACTTTTGGATCCTGAATTCGAATCTTTCCAGCTCCCAGAGTTGCGAGTTCGAGTCTAACAGCTGTCCGTACTGTACTCATTTCCCCATCCTTCTACCAAATACTTCAAGTTCAAAGTCCAGCCCCAACCCGAAGTTCCTAGGTAACTCCTCGGAGTCCAGACCTTGCCCCATTCCCAAACCTTCCCCTAACCCCAACTTCGACTTTCCTCTGAACCTCCAAAGGACTAGGGTGAGAATGGTGAACATAAGGATACATCGCTCCTAATTCCAAAACCCAAGAGACTCTGGGCGAGGGGCCGACTGCCGCTGGACCGAAGGCTCTGGAAGCGGGGGCGCGGCCGAGGGGCGCAGTGACCCGGCCAGCGTCCCCACCCGCCTCTAAACTTAGCCGCGGTGACGCGCGGCCCGGCTATAGCGGCGGGGCCGGGGACGCAGGGGGGCCCGAGCGGAGGGGGAGCGGCTCAGCTCCGCTAGCCTCTATTTATAGAGCCCGGAACCCGAAATAGCGCGGAGCCGAGCGGCCGGGATGACGCGGGAGCCGCCGGGGGCTGACTCACCCGGCCCGGAGCGGCGGCCCCGGATGGGGGACAGTGGAGGCGCTGGACTCGACCCCGCGCCATCTCGGGCACCTCTTCTGCTGGGACGTCCCAGGTTTCCACGAGGCCCTGTGATTGGATACGCAGCAAAAAGAGGATCTGCAGCACGAGAGACTGAGGTTAGATCAGAGGTGGGACTTCCCTCAAAGAGCCCAAAATCAAGGAATTAACTTTATACAAGAGGGGTTGGGAAGGAGGTGAGATGAACCAGATATACACACGTATTTATCACCAGCAACAGGACTGAGGCGTCTTGGGGGCAGAAACATGGACACAACCAAGCCAAACCCCTGGGTCACAGCTGTCCCCCTCTCCGCTTGCCATGGCTCCTTGCATGCTGTTCCCACTCCCTAGAATGCCTTTCCCTGCCTCTCCAGTCTTATGAATTCATGCTCCTCAGAGACCTGGTGCTAAGGGCAATCCCTCACAAATTAAAACTCTGACCCACTGGACTGGGAGTCCCATGAGGGTAGGGCCAGGCGCTTCTGAGTCATCACCATTTTACCCACATATGATAGACCTCTGGAGAAATTAACTGCATGAATAAAAACTGTTGGTAATAAAATAAAATGACGTTTCCCAAACTATCACAGCAAATGTTGGTTGTATGCTACATGCCAGGTGTGAGTCGGACAGTTATCTCCTATGGGTCTCACTACAACCTTAGGAGGGAGGTATTTTTATTATTTTCATCATCACCAACCTCATGATGTTGTCTTTTTTGTTTAGTCAGTCGTATCCGACTCTTTGTGATCCCAGGGACTGTAGCCCACCAGGCTCTCCTGTACACAGGATTTCCCAGGCAAGAATACAGGAGTGGGTTGCCATTTTCTTCTCCAGGGGATCTTCTCAACCCAGGGATCGAACCTGTGGCTCCTGTATTAGCAGGCAGACGCTTTACCACTGAGCCATCTGGGAAGCCCAACCCCATGTTAGAGATGAAGAAACTGAGGCTCAAAGAATACCTTACATGTCCTCAGAACTGTCTCCTGAACCAGGTACCCTGTCCCCAGAGATGTTCAGTTCCCAGGATATTGTGTTTAGTTCCTATTGGACCGAAAGGTAAGGGAAGTGCAGTCCACAGAATCTTGGGGGTTCCCCAGCACTCTTTCTTGAGGTCCCTGGGGTCAAAATGATTATCATAGTGCTGACACTTAACTCACTTTCACTTTCTCTCTCAAATGTTCAGTGCAACCTGCAAAATATCTCAACACACTGAGCATAGAAGCAGAGGTGAAGACTTAGCTATCTTCTGTCTGCTGCTGCTGCTACTAAGTCGCTTCAGTCGTGTCCAACTCTGTGCGACCCTGTAGACGGCAGCCCACCAGGCTCCCCTGTCCCTGGGATTCTCCAGGCAAGAACACTGGAGTGGGTTGCCATTTCCTTCTCTAATGCATGAAAGTGAAAAGTGAAAGTGAAGTCGCTCAGTCGTGTTCGACTATTAGCGACCCCATGGACTGCAGCCCACCAGGCTCCTCCTCCATGGGATCTTCCAGGCAAATGCAGTACTTGGATGCAATCTTAAAAATGACAGAATGATCTCTGTTCGTTTCCAAGGCAAACCATTCAATGTCACAGTAATCCAAATCTATGCCCCAACCAGTAACGCCGAAGAAGCTGAAGTTGAACGGTTCTATGAAGACCTACAAGACCTTTTAGAACTAACACCCAAAAAAGATGTCCTTTTCATTATAGGGGACTGGAATGCAAAAGTAGGAAGTCAAGAAACACCTGGAGTAACAGGCAAATTTGGCCTTGGAACACGGAATGAAGCAGGGCAAAGACTAACAGAGTTTTGCCAAGAAAATGCACTGGTCATAGCAAATACCCTCTTCCAACAACACAAGAGAAGACTCTATACATGGACATCACCAGATGGTCAACACCGAAATCAGATCGATTATATTCTTTGCAGCCAAAGATGGAGAAGCTCTATACAATCAGCAAAAACAAGACCAGGAGCTGACTGTGGCTCAGACCATGAACTCCTTATTGCCAAATTCAGACTGAAATTGAAGAAAGTAGGGAAAACCACTAGACCATTCAGGTATGACCTAAATCAAATCCCTTATGATTATACAGTGGAAGTGAGAAATAGATTTAAGGGCCTAGATCTGATAGATAGAGTGCCTGATGAACTATGGAATGCGGTTCGTGACATTGTACAGGAGACAGGGATCAAGACCATCCCCATGGAAAAGAAATGCAAAAAAGCAAAATGCCTGTCTGGGGAGGCCTTACAAATAGCTGTGAAAAGAAGAGAAGCGAAAAGCAAAGGAGAAAAGGAAAGACATAAACATCTGAATGCAGAGTTCCAAAGAATAGCAAGAAGAGATAAGAAAGCCTTCTTCAGTGATCAATGCAAAGAAATAGAGGAAAACAACAGAATGGGAAAGACTAGGGATCTCTTCAAGAAAATCAGAGATACCAAAGGAACATTTCATGCAAAGATGGGCACGATAAAGGACAGAGATGGTGTGGACCTAACAGAAGCAGAAGATATTAAGAAGAGGTGGCAAGAATACACAGAAGAACTGTACAAAAAAGAACTTCTCGACCCAGATAATCATGATGATGTGATCACTGACCTAGAGCCAGACATCCTGGAATGTGAAGTCAAATGGGCCTTAGAAAGCATCACTACGAACAAAGCTAGTGGAGGTGATGGAATTCCAGTGGAGCTATTCCAAGTCCTGAAAGATGATGCTGTGAAAGTGCTGCACTCAATATGCCAGCAAATTTGGAAAACTCAGCAGTGGCCACAAGATTGGAAAAGGTCAGTTTTCATCCCAATCCCAAAGAAAGGCAATGCCAAAGAATGCTCAAACTACCGCACAATTGCACTCATCTCACACACTAGTAAAGTAATGCTCAAAATTCTCCAAGCCAGGCTTCAGCAATATGTGAACTGTGAACTTCCTGATGTTCAAGCTGGATTTAGAAAAGGCAGAGGAACCAGAGATCAAATTGCCAACATCCGCTGGATCATCGAAAAAGCAAGAGAGTTCCAGAAAAACATCTATTTCTGCTTTATTGACTATGCCAAAGCCTTTGACTGTGTAGATCACAATAAACTATGGAAAATTCTGAAAGAGATGGGAATACCAGACCACCTGGTCTGCCTCTTAAGAAATCTGTATGCAGGTCAGGAAGCAACAGTTAGAACTGGTCATGGAACAACAGACTGGTTCCAAATAGGAAAAGGAGTACGTCAAGGCTGCATATTGTCACCATGTTTATTTAACTTATATGCAGAGTACATCATGAGAAATGCTGGACTGGAAGAAACACAAGTTGGAATCAAGATTGCCGGGAGAAATATCAATAACCTCAGATATGCAGATGACACCACCCTTATGGCAGAAAGTGAAGAGGGGCTAAAAAGCCTCTTGATGAAAGTGAAAGTGGAGAGTGAAAAGGTTGGCTTAAAGCTCAACATTCAGAAAACGAAGATCATGGCATCTGGTCCCATCACTACATGGGAAATAGATGGGGAAACAGTGGAAACAGTGTCAGACTTTGTTTTTCTGGGCTCCAAAATCACTGCAGATGGTGACTGCAGCCATGAAATTAAAAGACGCTTACTCCTTGGAAGGAAAGTTATGACCAACCTAGATAGCATATTCAAAAGCAGAGACATTACTTTGCCGACAAAGGTTCGCCTAGTCAAGGCTATGGTCTTTCCTGTGGTCATGTATGGATGTGAGAGCTGGACTGTGAAGAAGGCTGAGCGCCGAAGAATTGATGCTTTTGAACTGTGGTGTTGGAGAAGACTCTTGAGAGTCCCTTGGACTGCAAGAAGATCCAACCGGTCCATTCTGAAGGAGATCAGCCCTGGAATTTCTTTAGAAGGAATGATGCTAAAGCTGAAACTCCAGTATTTTGGCCACCTCATGCGAAGAGTTGACTCATTGGAGAAGACTCTGATGCTGGGAGGGATTGGGGGGCAGGAGGAGAAGGGGACGACAGAGGATGAGATGGCTGGATGGCATCACTGACTCGATGGGTATGAGTCTGGGTGACCTCCGGGAGCTGGTGATGGATAGGGAGGCCTGGCGTGCTGCGGTTCATGGGGTCGCAAAGAGTCGGACACGACTGAGCGACTGATTTGATCTAATCTGAGCCAGACATTAAAGTAATTTGTAAAACACTGCCCCTCTTCTTACTAAATGTTCTCTTTCTTTCAAGTACAGTTGGTTTTGTTTGTTGGTTGGCTTTTTTTTTTTTTTTGCCATGCCTCAAGGTTTGTGGGGTCATAGTTCCCTGACCAGGATGGAACCCATGCCCCTTGCAGTGGAAACTCAGAGTCCTAACCACTGACTACCAGGGAGTCCCCCCAAATATGGTGGTTTTAAATTTAAAATATAGGATTTATGTTAACCTGATTTTTAAAATTATTTTTAAATGAATCAATAAATAATCTTAAATAGCTCAGCTTTAATTTCTAATATATAAATATGGATAGATATAATCCATATCAGCAGAAGTTCTTTGGAGTCCTCATTACTTTTTATGCATTTATCTCCAAGCCAGGCTTCAGCAATATGTGAACCGTGAACTTCCTGATGTTCAAGCTGGATTTAGAAAAGGCAGAGGAACCAGAGATCAAATTGCCAACATCCGCTGGATCATCGAAAAAGCAAGAGTGTTCCAGAAAAACATCTATTTCTGCTTTATTGACTATGCCAAAGCCTTTGACTGTGTAGATCACAATAAACTGTGGAAAATTCTGAGAGAGATGGAATACCAGACCACCTGATCTGCCTCTTGAGAAATCTGTATGCAGGTCAGGAAGCAACAGTTAGAACTGGTCATGGAACAACAGACTGGTTCCAAATAGGAAAAGGAGTACGTCAAGGCTGTATATTGTCACCATGTTTATTTAACTTATATGCAGAGTACATCATGAGAAATGCTGGACTGGAGGAAACACAAGTTGGAATCAAGATTGCCGGGAGAAATATCAATAACCTCAGATATGCAGATGATACCACCCTTATGGCAGAAAGTGAAGAGGAACTAAAAAGCCTCTTGATGAAAGTGAAAGTGGAGAGTGAAAAGATTGGCTTAAAGCTCAACATTCAGAAAACGAAGATCATGGCATCTGGTCCCATCACTACGTGGGAAATAGATGGAGAAACAGTGGAAACTGTCAGACTTTATTTTTCTGGGCTCCAAAATCACTGCAGATGGTGACTGCAGCCATGAAATTAAAAGACGCTTACTCCTTGGAAGGAAAGTTATGACCAACCTAGATAGCATATTCAAAAGCAGAGACATTACTTTGCCGACAAAGGTTCGCCTAGTCAAGGCTATGGTCTTTCCTGTGGTCATGTATGGATGTGAGAGCTGGACTGTGAAGAAGGCTGAGCGCCGAAGAATTGATGCTTTTGAACTGTGGTGTTGGAGAAGACTCTTGAGAGTCCCTTGGACTGCAAGGAGATCCAACCGGTCCATTCTGAAGGAGATCAGCCCTGGGATTTCTTTGGAAGGAATGATGCTAAAGCTGAAACTCCAGTATTTTGGCCACCTCATGCGAAGAGTTGACTCATTGGAGAAGACTCTGATGCTGGGAGGGATTGAGGGCAGGAGGAGAAGGGGACGACAGAGGATGAGATGGCTGGATGGCATCACTGACTCAATGGGTGCGAGTCTGGGTGACCTCCGGGAGCTGGTGATGGACAGGGAGGCCTGGCGTGCTGCGGTTCATGGGGTCGCAAAGAGTCGGACACGACTGAGCGACTGATCTGATCTAATCTGATCTGATTTTTAGTTTTTGCTGCGCTGAGTCTTCGTTGTTATGCCCAGACCTTCTCTAGCTTCAGTGAACAGGGTCCACTCCTCACTGCATTGCGAGGGTTTCTGCATCGTAGTGGCTTCTTTTGTCACAGAGCTCAGGCTGTAGGAGTGCAGGCTTCAGTAGCTACAGCACTTGGGCTCAGCAGTTGAGACTCGTGGGCTTCGTTGCTCCTTGGCATGTGGAATCTTCCAGGAGCAGGGATGAAACCTATGTCCTCTGCACTGGCAGGTGGACTTATCCATTGTGCCGCTAGGGAAGTCCAGTCCTCATTACTTTTTAAGAGCATAAGCGACCTTGAAACCAAAAGTTTAAGACTCACTGACCTAATACCTAAGTGTTATATGAAAGACAAGAGTATGAAACATCATTTTAACTGGGAGTGGGAGAATGGGAGGGCGGGAGAGGTTTTTTTCTGTCAAAGAAACATTAGAGAGATCTACAGGATGACTGGCAATCCACCAGGTGAAGAGAGGAGAGCTTTCAAGGCAGTGGGAGCAGTCTGTGCAAAGCCCCTGTGGTAGGAAGTTGCTAAGCCTACAAAGATGAAACACACGGAGTGAGGAGGAGAATGGCAAGAAATAAGAGGAGGCAATCAAGGGACCAGATCATGTAAGATTGCAAAGGCCATGGTAAGAACTTTGGATTTTATTCTGAGTGGAGAATGGCCAAGGATGGAAGCCGGAAGCCCAGTAGTGAAGTGATCTCAGATGTCCAGGGAAGATCAGATAGTAGTCTAGACAAGGGTGATGAGAAGTCAAAAGAAGTTCGTGGGGGCTTCCCTGGTGGTCCAGTGGTTAAGAATCCACCTTGCAATGCAAGGGACACCAGTCTGATCCCTGGTCCAGGAAGATCCCACATCCCAAGAAGCAACTAAGTCCCAATGCCACAACTACTGAGCTGTGCTTTAGCGCCCTCGAGCCGCAACTACTGAACCCACGTGCTGCAGCTATTGAAGCCCCATCGCCTAGAGTCCATGCTTATCTTGTTTCTATTATAATTTCTAGTTGATTAATGTTAATCCCTGGTGGCTCAGAGGTTAAAGCGTCTGCCCGCAATGCGGGAGACCCGGGTTCGATCCCTGAGCTGGGAAGATCCCTTGGAGAAGGAAATGGCAACCCACTCCAGTATTCTTGCCTGGAGAATCCCATGGAGGGAAGAGCCTGGTAGGCTACAGTCCATGGGGTCGCAAAGAGTCGGACACAACTGAGCTACTTCACTTTCACAATGTTACTGAATATCATCAGTTGGCCAGGCAATCTGGCCTAATTCTCAGTTTAAAATAGTTTGTTGATTCTCTTAGTCTTTCTTTGAGATGGTAGCATGATCTCTTGCCTTCCCATCTTTAAATCTTATTCATTTTTCTTGTCCTACAGCATTTGCAAAGACTTTCAGGATGATGTCAAATGGCAAGATTGATGGGTCCTCATGTACTCCACATCGCAGCCTTCTGAGAAGACTTTTTTTTTTTTTTTTTTTGCTATATCAGGTCTTAGTGTAGTGTGCCAGCCCTAGAGCAACATGGGCCCGATAATTTCCACCTGCAGGCTTAGTTGCCCTGTGGTATGTGGGATCTTAGTTCCCCTACCAGAGATCAAACCTGCATCCCCTGCATTTGGAAAGCAGATTCATAACCAACGGACCGCTAGGAAAGTCCCTGAGATGACTTATCTTGTTATTCCTATTGTGTAGAAGGAGAAAGTGAGGTACAGAGAGGCCAGTCTCTTGATCAAGGCCACATAGCAAAGAAGCAAACAAACCAGGACTCCAACAAAAGCTTGTGTTCTCAACCACTGCCTTAAAAGAAAATTCAATAGGCATTCTGTATTTTTTTTTTAAATAGGCAAAATACCTTGTGAGTTTCCACAGTGGCCCCTGGATCTTGAATGAGGTTCTGGGGACCTGAGATCTGATTCTGACTCTGCCTTCTTTTTGAGCCTCAGTTTTCTCCTTTGAGACAGCATTTGAAAGCCACAGAAACTCTGTCTTCAGGGTATAAGGGGACAGGCCCCCAAACAGACTGTATTCATTTCCTGTGGCTGCCTAACAAATTAGCACAGACTTGGTGGCTTAAAACAACAGAAATTTATTCTCTCAGTTCTGGAGACCGGAAATCCTATTATAAATCAAAATATCAGCAGGGTCACACTCCCTCTGGTTTTTAAAAAACTTTTCTTCTTATTACTTTTATCTATTTATTTTTGGTGGCACTGCATTTTCGTGGCTGTGCTTGGACTTTAGTTTTGGCCAGTGGGGGCAGCTCTTTGCTGCGGTGCTTGGGCTTCTCATCACAGTGCTTCTTTTGATGCGGAGCACAGGCTCTAGATCGATGACTCAGTAGTCGTGGCACTCGGGCTTAGCTGCTCCGAGGCATGTGGAATTTTCCTGGACTAGGGATCGATCCCACGTCCCCTGCATTGGCAGGCAGATTCTTAACCATTAGACCACCATCTGATTTTTCTAGGGGAAGATCCTTCCCTGCCTCTTCCAGCTTCTGGTCGCCCCAGGCATTCCCGGGCTTGTGACTCCATCAGTCTCATCTCTCCCTCCATTTTCACATGACCACATCTCTACTCTGTCTCTAGTTTCCCTCTGCTGGGCTCTCTCTTTCTCTCTTTTAATATCTACTTCTCTATTTATTTAGGTCTTCCCTAATTTCTCTCAGCAATGTTTTATTAGCTTTCAGTGTACAGATCTTGTAATCTGTTATTTATTCATTTATTTTTGACCATGCTGCAAGGCATACAGGATCTTAGTTCCCTGACCAGGAATTGAACCTGTGCCCCTTGCAGTGGAGGTGTGAGTCCCAACCCCTGGACCTCCAGGGAATCTCCTCCCCACCACTGCCTTTCTCTTATAAAGACATTTGACATTGAGTTTAGGGACCACTTGGATAATCCACAGTGATATCATCTCGAGATCCTAACTTTAATTATATATAGAAAGACCCTTTTTCCAAATAAGTTCCCATTTACAGATCTCAGGTAGACTCATCGTGGGTTGGAGAGGGGCACGTCATTCAATCCATTACACAGATTAAAACAGAAAAATGAGAACAGGAAAACATGTGGCAGAGTTTGGGCTGTGAGGCGCCCAAAGCTTTGTGACTGCACACCCCCGTTCCAGTGGGGAATGTCAAACTACGCGCCCTTGAGAGCCCACAGTGGTCCCGGTGTCCTTCACATGATGGTCAGAAGTCAGGTGTGGCCACCATGCTCAGACATTTCCATGAGGATGGGACGTCTTTAAGGGAGTTTTTCATTCTTCAACTCTTAAAGTGGAATTGAGAGATTTTCTCCTTCACAAAATTCCAAATAATAATAAAAATCAAACACTGATACAGCACTTAATATGTGCCAAGTCTTGTTCTAAGTGTTTAAATATCTATTCATTCATTGAATCCTCACAAAACCCCCTCTGATGTCTTGCTGATTCTCCTTTCATAGAGGAATAAACTGAGGTGCAGAGAGGCTAGAGTTTCAGTTTGGAAGTTTCAGAGCTTGAACCCTGTAGTCTGGCTTCAGTGTCTAGGTTCTTGATGTTAAGCCTTACTGTCACCTGGAGGCACACCATCTCACGTTAAATCTGAACTCTGAGGAAGCCATACTCCCAGATCCCAGGTCAGGGATTGGCTACTGCTGCAATGTCTAATATGGCAGCCATGGCTGCATGTGGCTCTTAAGCACTTGACATATGGCTGGTCCAAAATGAGACGTGTCATGAGTGTAAACTCCACATCACATTTCATATACTTAGCGTGATTTAAAAAAAAAAAAAAAAAAAACTATCTCATTATGAAAACTGCTGGACTTCTCTGGTGGTCCAGTGGTTAAGAATCTACCTGCCAATACAGGGGACACAAGTTCTATCCCTGGTCCAGGGAGATTCCACGTGCCCTGGGTCAGCTAAGCCTGTGCACAACTACTGCAACCTGCACAGCCCAGGGCCCCCTGCTCTGCAGCCAGGGGGCCACCGCGACGAGGAGCCTGTGCACTGCAACCAGAGAGACAGCCCTGCCCACCACAACTAGAGAGAGCCCATGCTGCTAAGTCACTTCAGTCGTGTCCAACTCTGTGCGACCCCAGAGACGGCAGCCCACCAGGCTCCCCCGTCCCTGGGATTCTCCAGGCAAGAACACTGGAGTGGGTTGCCATTTCCTTCTCCAATGCATGAAAGTGAAAAGTGAAAGTGAAGTCGCTCAGTCGTATCTGACTCTTAGCGACCCCATGGACTGCGGCCCACCAGGCTCCTCGGTCCATGGGATTTTCCAGGCAAGAGTACTGGGGTGGGGTGCCATTGCAGCTACAAAGACCCAGCGCAGCCAAAAAATAAAAAAAAATTTTTTTAAAAAGGAGACTGCTGATATTAAGTATGTGTTGAAATAATATTTTGCATCTATCTGGTTAAATAAAATACAGGAACAAAATTATTTTCCCCTGTTTCTTTTGGCTTTTGCAGGGGGAGCTACTAGGGCATTCAAGCTCATGTCCTATTTCTTGTGGACAGCGCTGGTCCATGGGATTTGCTGTCTCTCCATTTGGGAGGGCATCAGATGATGGGGTGCCACTTGTTCCAGGGGTCACTGAACCTCAGGATTTCTTGTGATTGTTCCGGAATAATCCATGTCAGAAGCACATTGAAACAGAGCGACTAGTGCTCACATCAAAAATATGGCCTTAACGGATGCTCTCAAATTCCTCTCTGCACCAGACCCAGGTGAAGAAGCTACTTAGCCGAGAGAGACCACAGTGCCAGGCAGTACTTTGCAGCCACTCAGTGTCTGGAGTATATTTTTTATTCATAAATTATACACACACGTGCCTTTATTGGGCTTTCCAGGTGGCGCTAGTAATAAAGAATCCACCTGCGAGGCAAGAGATCTAAGAGATGCAAGTTCAATCTCTGGGTAGGGAAGATCCCTTGGAGGAGGGCATAGCAGCCCCCTCCAGTATTCTTGCTTGGAGAATTCCATGGACAGAGAAGCCTGGTGGGCTTCGGTCTACAGGGTCACAAAGTGTTGGACACCACTGCAGCAACTTAGCATGCACACATGTGACCTTATTAAAAACATTATAAAAACTTGAAATTAAAAGACGCTTACTCCTTGGAAGGAAAGTTATGACCAACCTAGATAGCATATTCAAAAGCAGAGACATTACTTTGCTGACAAAGTTCCGTCTAGTCAAGGCTATGGTCTTTCCTGTGGTCATGTATGGATGTGAGAGCTGGACTATGAAGAAGGCTGAGCACCGAAGAATTGATGCTTTTGAACTGTGGTGTTGGAGAAGACTTCTTGAGAGTCCCTTGGACTGCGAGGAGATCCAACCAGTCCATTCTGAAGGAGATCAGTCCTGGGATTTCTTTGGAAAGAATGATGCTAAAGCTGAAACTCCAGTACTTTGGCCACCTGATGCGAAGAGTTGACTCAATGGAAAAGACTCTGATGCTGGGAGGGATTAGGGGCAGGAGGAAAAGGGGACGACAGAGGATGAGATGGCTGGATGGCATCAGTGACTGGATGGATGTGAGTCTCAGTGACCTCCGGGAGTTGGTGATGGACAGGGAGGCCTGGCGTGCTGCGATTCATGGGGTCGCAAAGAGTCGGACATGACTGAGCGACTGAACTGAACTGAACTGAACAACTTACAAAACGGAGATAAAGGGACTTCCCTGGTGGAACAGTGGTTAAGACTCCACGTTTCCAATACAGTGGGTACAGGTTTGATCCCTGATCAGAGAACTAAGATCCCACATGCTGGGTGGCATGGGCAAAAAAACAAACAAAAATAAAAACCCTTGAAACAAACAAAACAGAGATAAAAACAGGATGAACCAGGCTGCATGAGATCACGAGTTCAAATCCTGACTCTGTCCCCTCCCTGGCTGGGATTCCTTCCATGAGTCCCAGTTTCTTCATCCAGAAACTGGAAATGTTTGTTCCTGTGCCCTGAAGGGTGTTGGGGGAAGTCAGTGAGGCTGTGTGTGCAAAGGGCCCAGCACAACAGCCACCAGGTTTCTTGAGAGGCTGGGAGCTAGCTTAGGTCGGAAGGAGTCATGTTAGGTTTCCCAGCAGAGGGGATCGCTGTGATGGACCTCAAAGCACGAGCACTATTCACTAGGTGGAGAAGGATGGGAAAGGTATTTGGGCAGAGAAAGCCGAATGTTTAAAAGTCAGGAGGCATGCGTGAGGCACTGGAGAAAGGCAGGCTCTTCAAGTATTGTTTGAAGGTGGAGTGGCAAGTGTTAGGGAAAGGGGTAGGGGGCAAGCAATGGAGTTGAATAAAGCAGCAGGCCACGGAAGGCCTTGTAGATCACAGGACCAGAGCACTGGGGAGCCACAGCAGGCTCTGAGCAGGGGAGAGATCGGAAAGGAGCAGATTTGTGGTTTAGCAAAATCCTTGCAGGTGGTGGTGGTGGGGGGCGGTGGGGGTGGGGGGGACAGATACGGCATAGGAAACCAGGTCTGAGTGTAGATATGAAGGAAGAAGTGGGGAAAGGGGGCCAAGTAGGCAGCTGGGTCAGAGTAAGGAAGAGGAGGAAGGAGAACATATAAAATCTTTAAAAGACAGAAAGGAGGGAGGAATTCTCTGGTGCTCCAGTGGTTAGGAGTTTGCCTGCCAATGCAGGGGACACAGTTACCCCTGGTCTGGAAACATTCCACAGGACACCGAGGCTTGTGCGCCGCAACTACCAAGCCCACGCCCTGCAACTACTGAAGCCGGCGTGCCCTAGAGCCCGTGCTCCGCAACAAGAGATGCTACCGCAATGAGTAGCCCTGCACTGAAACTAAAGACGTTGCTGCAACTATAGAAAGCCCAAGCACAGCAATGAAGACTCAGCGCAGTTAAAAAAAAAAAAGAAAAAAGAATAGAGGAATTCCCTGGCGGTTCAATGGTTAGGAATTCTGAGCTTCCACTGCAAGGGGCACAGGTTCGATCCTTGATTGGGGAACTAAGGCCCTACAAGCTGCACAGGGTGGCAAAAAAAAAAAAAAAAAAAGAATGGAGATGAGTGATGGGCTATGGGAGGTAAGGGGAGAAAGGCGCCAACAGGACTCTGGTCTAAGAGACAGGGTGTATGTGGGACTAAGTGGAAGCTGGGGGGCCTGGGAGAAGGGACAGACCACAGATGTAGGAGGAAGATACTGAGGTCAGGGTGAAATTCTGTGGGACAACCAGGGGGAGGCATCCAAGAAGCTCCTAGATACATGGGTCTGGAGTGCAGGAGAGAAGGCGAAGCAGAGGCTGGGAGGCAGGCAGAGCTCAGACAAGGCTGAAACCCCGACAGTGGGAGAAAGTGGAGGGTGCAGTAGGGTAAACCCACCGTCAGCCAGTGATGACAGTGGAGAGTGGTCCTGCCTGGGACACCAGCCTCAGAGTCGGGCTCTCACTCTGGTCTATACCTGGGGACAGGAAGATGAGCAGACCCAGAGCCACCACAGGAGTACCTGCCCAATGAGGGGTGGGGGCTCAGGTGTACACAAGCAGTCCATGCCTCCGTGTGTGTGTGTGTGTGTGTGTGATGAATGGGTACTTCAGGGGGTACAGTTATAGAGGTGGTGGAAAGTTCCTGGTTGTGGGGGCGGTTAGAAAGCGAAAGTGAATTAATTGGGAGAGTCTCAGTTTCAAATGCAGACTAGTTCAGGGAAGCGTATTGGCTCACGCTTTCAAAAGGTCAAGGAGTAAAACCAGCTTCAGTCACAGCTTGATCCAGGAGCTTAAACGATGATATGAAGCCACTGTCCCATATCTGGAGTTGTTATTTTATTTTCTCCTCAGAAAGACATTCCTTGAAGTAGCAAAGACAGCCCTAACAGCTTGAGGCTCATATTTCATCCTCTTAGCCACCCCAGAGGGGAGAAAGGGCTCCTGCTCAAGGGTTCATCATTCATTGTCTTAAATGAGCCACATGCTCACCTCAGACCCAATGACTGTCCTCAAAGGCCAGCCCAATTGGAATATTCTGATTGGCTGGACCTAGGTCAGGTATCCTTCTCTGGAACGGGGATGGGGTGAGCTCCCAAGACAATCAGGTGAACTGAACTTGAAAAAGGGGTGGTTTCCCAAAAAACAAGTCGAAATTTGGCAAAACCATAGATACTCATGTGGCTGGAAGCAAAGGGAGATGGGAAAACAGATTTTCTCATCTGTTAATGGGGTGTGAGATTATGATCTCACCTCTGCGGGTTAGGGTGAGGATTACATGAATTAATGCAGGTGAGACGTTTAGTAGACTGCTCAGTAAAAAGTAGGTGCTGGATAAGAGGTAGCTATTATTTAAAAACCAGTAATCAGTATTACTATTATTGTTGATGAATGGTATCTATATGCTGGGAGGTAATGAGCACCCAGGCTCAGGAGGAAACCAAACTCAATCACGCAGTGAAAACTCATGCAATCTACAGTGGACGAACTCAGTCCCCAAGTGACTCTTCTCCGGGTTTTTGTTTCCAAGTCTATGAAATGGGGTAAGGGGACTGAATGAAACCAGATCATTTTAGAGTGTCACTTCCTTAGAAAAAGGCTTCCCCTGGATTACTCTTACAGTGCGTGTGGGTGCTCAGTCCCGTCCAACTCTGCGAACCCCACGGACTGTAGCCAGCCAGGCTCCTCTGATCCATGGAATTTTCCAGGCAAGAATACTGGAAGCGGGTTGCCATTGCCCCCACTCCAGGTGAACCAAGGATGGAACCCAAGTCTGGGTTCCATCGCCTCTTGCAAGTCTCCTGCGCCTCTTGCATCAGCAGGAGGATTCTTTTATCATTGAGCCATCTGGGAAGCCCACTTTTACCAAAGCATTCCTCTAATTATAAGAGATCCTCCCATTTTATTTTCTTAACAGTGCTTACCACAATCTGAAATCATCTTATGGTCTTTGGGTGGGGGGAGGGGCATACCATATGTCAGGTGAAATCTTAAGTTCCCCAACCAGCAAACGAACCCATGCGTCTGAAGTGGAAGGACAGTCTTAACCACTGGACCACCATGGATGTCCCAAATCATCTTATTTATTCAGTCTCCCCCATTAGAATGTCAGCCCCACAACACCAAGGATATTTGAGGTCCGTCTTGTTCACTGCTGTGTCCTCATCACCTAGCACGTTCCCTAGTACACATTAGCCCTTGATAAATACTTGTCCAGTGACTAGCTAGATGCATAGGGTGCCTAGTTTTCTGATAGGTAGTGAGTTCTCCATGAAGGGAAGTGGAGGTCAAACTGAACGAGCAGTACCTTGAAATTCATGATGCGAGTCCCCAGCCCAGTTCCTGTCCCGGCCTCAAGTTTCCTCCTTTATAAAATGGGTGTGTGGCCGGCCGTGAGTGGTTTGTGGGGGTGTGTGAACTCCTGGCCCGGCCCCTGCCTGCGATCCCCATAGGGGCCACCAGGGGGCGCGGCGCCTCTGCCCAAAAGTCGGCCCTCAAACGCTCGAGCCCGGGTGGATGCTTCCCGACGGTCCTGGAATATTCTGAGCCGCGCGGGCTTCCAAGCGCTTAGGAATCCAAGAGTTTGTGCGGATGGGCGGGTGTCCGCGCTCCTCGCCGGGGGGCGGGCGGTGACTCAGGCGCGCGGCCCCCAGTTCTCGCGAGGGAGCGTGCGCGGCCTCGGGAACTCGCGCGGCGCCGCGTCCATTTTTACCCGAGCGCCGCTAAAAATAGTCCCCGCGCTCGGAGCGGAGCCCGAAATAGCGGCCCCCAGATAAGGCAGGACGACTCAGCGCTTCCGGGGAGCGGAAGGGGGAGGCAGCGGGGGGGGCGAGGGGGAGTGGGGCCGGGCTCAGCTGGGCCTCTCCGCGTAGCTGCGGCCGGACGACCGGCCCCCGCCGTCCCCGCGCTGCCCCCAACTGCGACCCCAACCCGCATCTCCCGAACTGTCACCAGCCGCGAATCAGTGCCCCTAGCCCCTGCATCCCCCGCAGTTCCTTGTCTCCTGGTCCCACGCCTCAGTTTCCCCTGTGTTCTTCACCCCTGACCGTTATCCCGCTTCCCCTTCCGTATTCTAGCCTTTATTCTTAACCCTGCCGCCCTTGCCCAAGTCCCCCGCTGACATTCGTCTCCATCCCTCAGCCCACCCTTCCCGAAGCCCTGTCCCTACTCTCTCTCGCCTTTCTGAAGCTCACCTCGCGCCGCCTCTCCCCCCACCCCCAGCCCTCAGCTCCGCTTCTCTGGGGGTACGATGCAGAGGTCACAGGAAGTCATGCCGGCCTAGCCAGGCAGAGCGCTGGGAGTGAGGCTCCCACTTCTTGGCTAGTTTCTGTACGGGATCGGATGGGCTTAGTTCTGGGTCTTAGCCAGTTTCAGGGCTCATACTGTGACAAGGCTCAGGGATTCAAGCCTGGGCCAGGGTTGGGGCTCAGACTGAGGACAGAGGCAGTCTGCTGTCACCAAAGTTGGGGTCTCTGTGTCATCAGTCAGGGCTCTGCCCGGCACCCCACTGTTTGGCTCACCAAACCCAATTCAACTATGATTCTTCCCTTCCTTGCAAGGCAAGGACACGATAGCCCCTGGCAGTGGGAAGAGCTCTCTGGGCCTGGGTCTCCCCTTTGCACTTGGATCCTTTGTGGGCACCTTCCTATTCTGATATCCTGTGACTCCTTCAGTGCCTACTCTCAGAATCAGCCTCAAAGATTTTATACCAAGCTCACCTGAGGTTCAGTGCCTGCATCTTTCTAGTCTTTGAAATACCACAGAACAGAAACTGCACTGTAGAATGATGTCTCGATGAAAATTCAGGCAGAACCCTTTGGCTGCGGATGGGAGGCACCCTCAAGTGCTGTCCCTGTCCGTAGTGGACACTGAGCTTTAGGCAGGTTCCTTGATGGTTATGTTGTCTGGATGGGACGTCAACCAGCAGGCAAAGGGACTGGGCTGGAGGATCCTTTAAGGCAAGAAGAATCGTGCAGCTGGATGGAAGAATTAGGCTAGAAAAGTGAGCAAGGACTAGACAACCCTGGGCCCCATGGACCATGGTGAGGAGCCTGGAGTATTTCCCCCAGGGGCACTGGGAAAGCCATGGCAGGTTCTGAGGAGGGGAAGGACCCAGGCAGGTTTGAAGACCTGTCTGACTGCTTCCTGGAGGTAGACTGAGGAAAGGAGGAGGAGAGGAGGGGCCTGGACCTAGGGAGGAGTGAGAGGAAAGGAAAGAGCAGATTTGAAAGACAGTGAGAAGGCAAGAAGGGCCAGACTTGGTGGCTGAGAGACTGTGATGGGAAAGAGGCACCCAAGATGAGACCCACGTCTCTGCTCAGGTGAGACTGGGATGGTGGGGTCATCCCTGACATGAGGCCCAAGAGGAGGAAGGGCAGGTGTGGGTAGAGGAGGCCCAGGTAAGTTTCAAAGTTAGTCCAAAGAGGGTCATTTTTAAACTTTTTAAAAAGGGGATTTAAAAAAATTGAGGGAACATATATTGGCAAATGGGCTTCCCAGGTGGCGCTAGTAGTAAAGAACCCACCTGCCAATGCAGGAGACATAAGCGAGATGGGTTCCATCCCTGGTTTGGGAAGACCCCCAGAGGCGGGAATGGCAACCCACCCCAGTATTCTTGCCTGGAGAATCCCATGGGCAGGGGAGCTTGGTGGGCCACAGTCCACAGGGTCACAAAGAGTCAGACACAACTGAAGCGAAGCAACTTGGCACACAAGCACATTGGCAAATAAAAAGAGTATACTTTGAAAAAGTAAATTTCCCTCCTCCCTCTGATTCCCACTTCTCACTGTTACCTACATCCCCTGTGCCTTGGCCAACAGAATTCATTGAGCTCTCACAATGTCCCAGCCTGTGCTAAGCCCATCATAGAAGTGACCTTGTCCAAATCACTCATCACCCAATGTGTAAGCCAGGCACCACTGCTATACCCACTTAAGAGAAGTGTAAACTGAGGCTTTGGAGAGATGTGGGAATGTGTTCTTTTAAGGGCCTGTGAAGGCTCTTCAAACTTGAAGGTATGGGAGCAGATGAGATCAGAGGAACAAGTCCAAAGGGCCAGGGTCCAGAGCCCAAGGACCTGGAGGGGAGTGACTGGGAGTTCAAGGAGGCTGCCTGGAGGAGAAGTGAGGAAAGCTAGGAAGGTGACTTCCAGAACCTTCTGATGAGGGGTTTGGATGGAAGCAAGTCACTGCCTTTGGGGGGCTGAGGCATCCCTGGCAGCAGAGCAGTGCTCCCTCCTCACGCCCCAGAGGTGATGATAGGGACAGACTGAGGCTTCTTGATGACAACTCAGGGACATGGTGATAGCACAGCCGGCTATAATGACGTCGGAGTGATTCGCCAACAACCAGTATCTCTAGTCATGCCCTGTGGGGAGCATGAGGATGGGAGGAAGTGACAGGCCACGGGGGTGGGGGCAACAGGGATGCAGTCACTCAGAGACCAGGGGACCAGAGCTGAACCAGTGTGTCCTGCCCCCTACACCAGGGAAGGTTGGGTGGGAGGATCCGTGATTTGGGGCTCTGTTTAGTGAAGAAGGTCTAGTTTAAGCCACCTTTGACTGGGATGGAATAGGTCTGGGCACAGAATCAGGGGCTGCTGGGATCAGGGACTTCTGTTTTGTTTTTGGCTTGTTCCCCATCACCCAGGACATGACTGGCACAACGGTAGGGGCTCATGTTTGTTGAATGAATCGAATGAAAGGGATCAGCACTCCTTGGATCTCTTGCCTCACAGCCCGGGCCATCAGGCCGCCTCAGCCAGAGGCATTGCTAGGAATACCCTTCCTCACTCAGGGTCTCATCTCAGTCCCCGCTTCCCGAGTGAGGGGTGAGGGGTGAGGGGGGTGAGCAAGAAAACGAGTTCTTGCCTCTGATGGACTCCGCCCATATGTGATGTCACAAGCCGCCTAGGGATCCCGATCCCTGTCCCTCCCTTGGGATGGGGCGTGGAAAGGAACCCGGGAGTCCTAACTTCCGCCCCTCCCAAGGGCCTGGCGGTATTACATAACCCCGACGTCGCGTCCCCAGGGATGTCTCCGGACGTCCTGGCCAGGCCGGGGACAATGGGCGGGGAGAGGCCCTCCCGCCAGGAACCTGGAAGTGGCAAGGGCACCCTCTCCTCTGATTCACCCTTGTTTCCGTCCCGTTTAAGCCTCCTCCTTCTCCTCAGGGATCGGTATCTCCCCCAAGCTCTCTACCCTCACTTCTTGGTCCCTGCTAAATTTCAGCTCTGTCCCGGCCTGCAAATTTGTCTCGGCCTGCAAATATCAGCTCTCTACCCAAACTCCCTGCCCTCATACCAGTCCTTTGTCATTTCTGAATCCCCTAAACGTCCAGTTTCCCACGCCCTCCATTCACCCATGTCGAGGGCTGGGGGAGCCTGTCCCGGGTCCCTCAAACTATCCCCAACTTCTTACCTGCCCCCCGCCCTCCCAATCTCGTCCCGGGGCTTCGCCAAGCTTCCTCCATCACCTGTCTTCCCCAACCCCCCCCCCCCCACCTCCCTCAAACTGATCCCTAATACTCTTTCTCGTCCCTAATCCCAGCCCCCTTGTCTCCCGAAACTGCGCTAATATCCCTACTTCATTCCCTTCAAATCGGGTCTCCGATTCCCTCCCGACTCCAGACATCCGTCGGGCTCTCTCGGCCCCAGACCCCCGGCCACCGGCGCCCCTCCCCAGCCCGCTCCCACGCCCGGGTCGGGTTCCCAGGCTGCCCCCCCGCGGTGGCCCAGAGACCCAGTTTGCCGCGGCAAAACATTGGTCTCCGGGCAACAGGCCCCGCCCGCCCCAGGGCTGCCCGCTGCGAGCCCGGCCGCGCCGGGGCCGAGACTCGGCGCGGAGGCGGGGTGGGCGCACCAGGCTGGGGCCTTCGCCTCCGGAGGTCCGCCGCGCTCAGGGACCCGGGGAGACGGCAACAGGGAAGTAGAGATTCTGGGCTCCGGAGTCAGAAACCCCGAGAAATTCGTAGAGTCTGAAGGGAGCTGTCTGGGACTCAGTAATAGAGGCCGCGCAACCAAGGAAAGAAGGAATGGGCCCTGAAATAAACATGGGGATGAGAAGGATAAACACAGACAAAGCACCGGTCAGCACGGACGCCCCTGAAGGCAGGATAATCTACCTCGGATCGTCCGGGCCTTTGAGCTTCTGTCTTAGGGACTTCCCTCTCTGACTCTTAGTTTCCGTATTTGTGAAATGGGTAGCGCTTAGCATAGAGGGCTGTTGTGACAATAGGGATTCAACGTAAGGATTCAATGAATTCACCGACCTAGAACTCGTGGCACACTCCTGGCACGTCATCCATTCTTTCAGCCTGTTTCTCAAGCACACATTATGTGTCAGGTACTGTGGTAAGCGCTGGCAGTTCAACAGTGAACAAGATGAAGGTCCCTTTCCTCCCAGAAGCTCACACTTTGGGAGCGGGGAAGGAGATGATGGACCTTACATAGCACATTGGAAAGGAGCAGTGCTGCGGAGGTAGAGAGGAAGGGAGGGTTGAAGTTGCCAGTTCAAATAGGGTGGTCAGAGAAGGCTGACATGAGATGGTGATTCTTTGAGCAAAGACTGAAAGTTGGTGAGGAAGGAGCTGTGGAGATATCTGGGTCAAGAGCATCCGGGTCAGAGAGAGCAGCAGATGCAAAGGCCTTAAGGAGGGCACATGCCTGGTGTGTTGGAGGAACAGGAGGAGGCTGGTGTGGCTGGAGCAGAGAAAGGGAGGGGAGGGAGAGTGGCAGAGACAAGGAGCCTATGGGCCATGGTGAGGGCCTTGACTTTTACTCTGGGTGAGTTAGACGCCAGGGGAGGGTTTTGAGCAAAAGAGGGACATGAACTGACTTTGATTTAAACACCATCCCTCCAGCTGTATGTGGGGAATGGGCTTTGGGAGGCCAGAGTGGAGGCAGGCAGACCATGGTGACCCAGGCAATAGTCCAGGCAAGAGGTGATGGCGACTTGGACAAGGGGCAACAGGAATGAGATTCTGGAGATGTCTGAAGGCAGAGCTGCAGAATTTGCTGACAGGCACATTCACGGCAAGCCCTCAATAGATGGCAGCAGTTACCATTTTGTGAAAGAGAGCTTACAAAATCCTCACACAAGTCCTTATCCTCCCCATTTTACAGATGCAGAAATCAAGGCTCCCAGAGGTCACTCAGCTTGCCTAGGGAGTCAGCTCAGTCTGGCTCCAGAGATGGTACCCCTCTATTAGGTTGGCTCTTCCTAAGTCCACAACACCCTCGGAGTCTGGAGCTATACCCAAATTTATCCACGTGGGCCCCAGGACCCCTGGAGCTATATCCTCATTAGCCGCACCCAGTGGGCGTAGAAAGTGGTGGCCTGACAGAGGAAGCTGCCTGACTGGTGTTCCAGTTGTCAGCTAGTTACCCATGCTGGCCCGGGACACTGGCTTAAAGGCAGGCAGGTACATGTAGAGAGGGTCCACCCAGAACCTCCCAGCCCAGCATCCGCTTCCCACACTCAGTCCCAGCACTGGACCCGGCACACCCCAGTGCTACCTGCAGCGACCTGTTGAATACAGTCACACACACGTACGCAGGTAGGTACGTGGCCCTCCACCATGAAGGTGCATTTACAGGCAGTGTGCAGAAAATGCAATTTCTGGCTTTATCTCTCTGTTTCCGTATCTCTCTGCCTCTATCTTTTGGTCTCTGTCTGTCTGTGTCTTGCTATCTGTCTCTCTCTGCACCCTGACCCCCTGCTCTGTCCACACTCAGGACCCTCTACCTGCAGGGGAAATCACTCTTGTCCCTGGCCATGTCTCCACGGAACCTCACCTATTATGTGGCATCAGAACTTGGCATCAGGCAACAGGGACCTACGTACAGCACCGAGAACTGTACCCAATATTTTGTAATAATCTACAAGGGAAAAGAATGTGGAAGAGTATATAAATTGTGTATATATATATATATGTATATAAATATGTATATATGTATATATATATATACACATAATTAAATCAGTTCACTGTTTACCTGAAACCAACACAACATTGTAAATTAACTATACTTCAATTAAAAGCCATTAAAAAAACAACACCTGGCATCAGGACATGTGTGGAGCCCTCAGATAAGTTGTTCAGAATCTCTCAGGCAGACTCTCACAGGTCATAATCTCTGCCACCTCCTTCTCTGAGATTCTGACCCACAGCTTTTGGGTGTGGGGCTGAGGCAATCCACCTTTATCAAGTTGCCCAGGAGATGGGGCTCCCTGTCAATCTGCACTGCCGTACGTGCATACTAAGTCGCTTCAGTCGTGTCTGACTCCTTGCAACCCCATGGATTGTAGCCCGCCAGGCTCCTCTGTCCATGGGATTCTCCAGGTAAGAATACTGGAGTGGGTTGCCAATGCGCTCCTCCAGGGGATCTTCCCGACCCAGTGATCGAACCACGTTGTTTATATCTCCTGCACTGGCAGGCAGGTTCTTTACCTTTAGTGCCACTTGGTACTCCATCTGATTTTGCACAAAGGGAAGAGCAGAGGCCCAAGGAGCAGAGGAACCATCCTGACACCCACAGCACTCAGTTGGGAGGGGATTAGTGCTGTTCAGAATTAGTGGACTCTGGGAACAAATTTGGGAGTTAAACAAATTAAGGAGAATCACAGAGACACAGAGGGAGACCCAGAAATGGATAAAAACCCAGAGAAAGGGGAGTGGAAGGGAGGCAGAAACCCAGAAAGGGACTCAGGGGAACAGAGATAGTGACAGAAAAGCACAGAGATGGCATAACAGAGACAGAGAGATGAAGAGGGAAATTGAAGACATATTAAGAGACAGAGACTGAGACACAGCATTTAGGGGGATAGAGAGACCCCAACAGAGGCATATTTTGAATTAGGCAATATACATGATAGGCTTGACTTCCTAGAAGCAGCCAGTGCCACAGTTTGGCAATTGTGGGCTTAGCAAGCCAGGTCCCCTCCCTAGGCTCGACATGTAGGATGCACATTAAATACGTTTATATAACCTGCCCTCTGTGCAGAATCTAAGAGCTTTACATAATGTAGCCCCATGAGTCATGCTGCAGACATGGGGCAGTGACCTGACACACCCAATGAGAGCAGACCCCTCACCCAGGACCGTTACCTGGAAGTGACTATGTGAGAAGTGAGAGCTCACAGGTTTCACTGAGGAGAAAGCAGAGGGTCAGAGAAGGCAAGGCACTTGTCTGAGGTCACACAGCCAGGGGCCAGTAGAACAAAAATTCCAATCACATCTGCCTGATTTCCTCGCCTTGCACCCCAAGACACAAAGAAAGGCGATGATTGACGATGCCCTGTGACGTGTTATTTTACAGAGTAGAGGAAATGATAGTGAAAACATCAGCACTAATATGACAGCCCCTGTGTATTTAGCACTCTGTGCTGCAGTAAGTACTTTACAAATACCATCTCATTCCAAATCCCAGTGAGGTAGGGAAAGAACTCAGTTATTAAAGAATATAATTTCACCTGTTATGTACAGAGCACTTACTATGTACTAAGTACTTCACAGGATTTCATAAAGTCAGAGTTCTGGAGGCGGGTGATGCTATCACTCCCATTTCAGGAAGCAAAGATGCTCAGAAAAAAGAAGTTACAGGTCAAGGTCACAGAGAGGGTATTTGAACCCAGGTCTCTCTATCGGTTTATCTTTGCCACCCACTCTCCCGTGGAAGTGCGTGCCTACCTACAAGTGCGCCTATGCACGTGTGCAATCGATCTAACATCTTGCACTAACATCTTAAAAACTTTAGTTCAAATATCAATAGTCCCCAACTTATATCCTTTTCTCTACTCCAGGAGGGTGTAAGTCAGCCTCCGATTACCTAAATCTCCCCAACGCCTGGGCAGCGACCCTCCCCTCTCCCTGCAGAGCCTCAGTTCCCGCCGCGCGGTCCGACCGGATCCAGTAAAATGTTCCTGCCTCTTTAAGAGAATGAACAGTCGGCCGGCGTTGCCTGGCAGCGCCTCGGCGGTCGCCAGGCAACGTCAACAAACGACTCAGCCGCCGTCTCCGTGCTCACCGCCCCCCCCCCCGCCCGCGCAGACGCGGTGACGCGACGGGCTGTGGAACGCCGTCGCTTAGCAACGTGAAGGCTGTTTGTCCCAGGCCTGGCCGCGCGGCCGCACAGGGTGCAACCAGGACCGGCCCGGGCGGACAGACGAGCCGTCCGGGAGCCTGGTGTGTGTGTGTGGTGGGGGGGGAGCGCTGCGGTGATGGAGCGGGGGAGAACCAGGCCCCCAAATTGCCGGTTTCCCTTTAGACAGCCGCCGTCTGCTTGTCACCCGCTCCTCCCGTCTGACCTAGGACCGCCTCCGCTGGGTATCTGTCCGTCTGCGCCCCCTCCTCCCCGGCATGTCTGTCTGTCCAGCATCTCCCGTGCGGTGGCTGTCTCACATTCCCCCAAATAATAACAACTAAAATAGATCCAAGCACACTTCTCTGGCCTTCTGCTTTTGCCTCAGACTCCCGGGTTCCTGGGGGGGACTGTTGAGTTTGGGGTCCCAACCAGTGCAGACTGGCAGGGTACACACACACACCCGGAGCCACAGCGTGAGAGCTCCCTCCTCCCTCCCGCTCCTTTCCCTGCTCCCCTCGGGGTTTCTTGCCTGTCTTCCTCGAAGCTCTTTCATCAGACAGGCAGCCCAAAGTCCTTCCATCCTGTGTCCAGGAAGCTGTCCACAGCTGGGAGGTTTTAATAACTCATCCCCAACACACACCCCCGACACCCCCCAACCAGTAGCTTCATGTGACCAGGGCTGGGGCAAATCTCCAAGAAGAGAGAAAAAAACTGGGTGTTTGACTGTGAATGGTTGTAACTGTAGGTGAGTGATTCTGTCCGTGACAGTGTCTATCTGGGGTTTCCGGTGTGAGAGCATGCTTATAAGGGCTTCCTTTGTGTGTGTGAGAGCAACTGACGGACTCAGCGAGTGGTTTCACCAGTTTGCACTTGTAACTGGATGTACTGGAGAAGGAAATGGCAATCTACTTCTATATTCTTGCCTGAGTCCTATAAACAGAGGAGCTTCGTGGGCTATACAGTTCACGGGGTTGCAAGAGTTGGACATGACTTAGCGACTACACCAACAACAACTGGATGTATGGGTATCTGAACCCTGCTGACTGTGTGTTTGGGTGTGTGTACTTGAGTCTTTTTATGTGATCGTATGTGAAATATGACTGTGTAAGTACCTATATACACAGCACTTACAGATACATAATTTGGATGTGTACAGCTTTGCTCTTAGCTTGTCTTTCTGTGTGTATGCATGTGTGTAGTTTTGGATCTCTGTGTCTGGTCATCTGTGTGCGACTGTGCAGGTGGCTGTGTTTGTCCGTCAGTTCTCTCTCAGTTCTTTCCGCGGAATTTATCAGTCTTTAATCATATATATTTCTTTGTTTACTGTCTCTCCCCTGGGGCTGTGTGCTTCATGAGGACAGGGCCTAGGGCTGTGGTGGTCACCGCTGGATCCCCAGCACTTCTCTGCACACAGTAGGTACTCAGTAATTACTGTTGAGTAAATGAATCTGTGACTCATGTGTCCACGTTGAGTGCACGTCTGTGTAACTGTGTGAATGGTTCTGTGTCTCCTGTGTGTGCCTTCCAGCTTTGTGGCTCTTGGTAAGCCGTGTCCAGTTGCATAGCTCTAATTTTCAGCACCACTACAGTGGGAAACATAGCTGGATTTCAGTCAGTATTTGTGGACTTGAACTGTATTAGCATTAAGACCTCTATGGACCTCAGTTTTCTCATCTGTAAAATGAGAATAATAATTGCCACACTCATGGGACTGTTGTGGGGAGTAAATGAGTTCCTACAGAGAACGTTTAGAAAGTGTTCAGCACAGAATAAACTTTTACAAAATACCACACTTGACTGTCAGCAGTATTGTTACTTCCTCTCTGTGTGTGCCCTGTAAGCATGTGTCCAGAACATGAGTTATAGGCTCAGGCATTAGCTGTGTGGTTTAGTGTCAGTTCCCTTCCTATAAGATAGGCATGACAACAGGCCTCCTCCATGGGTGGCTGTGACCAGATGAAGGTGTGTCTCTAAGTCTTGACCTTGGTATAAGGACCTAGGGAGCCCTCGGTGTCTGCTAGGCCGATCATGATCATCACTGTGAAGCTCAGGTTCTGGGGAAGCCAGTGGAGGCTAAGAGTTTGAGGCTGGGAAGAACAGAGGCTTAAATCATTCATTGGGACGGGGAACGAGGAAAGTCCAAGAGGGAAGGAGAGGCACCTGCTGCGGCAGGCTGGCTGAAGGTCAGAGTCCTGAAAGGACTTCCTCCCAGGGACTGTTTGGGAGCCAAGGATTAAAAGGAACTGAAACTGTTTGGACGGCTGCCTGGAGGAACAGAAACTAACCTGAGTCTTGCAGCCTGGTGGGATCTGGGGAGGGGGGATACAATAGCAATAAAAATATTATACAACTTGCAGGCTCTGATGGGGCACTGTGAGGAATTTCTGTCTTATTCTCAGCTCTATCCCCAGTGTCTAGAGAGCCTGACACAGGAGAGGTGCTGAGAACATGTGTTTGAATGGCTGGTTGAATGAATAAGTTAATGAATGAATTCCATCCCATAACAATCTGTGAGTCCTGGTCTCCAGGGGAGGTGGGGAGGTCCTGGTGGGCTGCTGGGGCTGGCCTGGGGTCTGAGCCTCTGGAATCTGCCTCCTGCCGGTCCCCTAGTCCGCTGTTCCCACAGCTCAGGGGTGTGGAGGGCGTGGAGGGGGTGGAGAAGGGAGCGTCAGGCTGCCTGCCGGCCGCCAGCCCTGGAGAGCTGCCCAGAGTGTCTGCAGGAGGGAAAGGGTAGCTCTGGGCCTGAGTCACACTCAGAGAAACCCCGGACGCATACCTGGCCGCTGACATCACAGACCAGGGCACCCCCGGCGACCCAGACAAGCCGACTGAATCACAGGCGGAATTCAGCCACCCCGGGTGCGGGCACGTGGCCCACTGTGACACCCCCCCCCCATAACACCCCCGCGTGGCTGTCTGGCTGTGGGGGCCAGGCAGGCCGCATTCAGGTCAGTGAGGGGGCACAGGCCTGAGTCAGGGATGGGGCAGCTCCAGCCTGAGACCACCCAGTCCAGCCACAGGCATCCTCAAGGTGCAGGAAGGGGAGGCGGGGGAGCGGGTCAGCCCGTGGGGAGGCCCCTGGGCCGTAAAGAGGAAACCCGCAGCGGGTATGAATGGGAGGCTGTGGGTTGTGGCTAGCAGTTAGATGACCTGCTAGGGGTGGGATGGGGTCTGGGTGTTTGCGCAGAGAACAATGGAATCACCCTACGTGTGCTCAGGCACGCACGCACGCACACACGCAAGCACACACACACACACCCCTCCCCCACCCACTACCCCAGAGCCTCACTACCAGTGTCGGAACCAGTCTTCACTTCACACAAACCTGTAAGTTGGGCAAGTTCCCTAAGGACTCCTGGCCTCAGTTTCCTGATCCATTGAATGGGGCTAATAATAATTATTGCCATTGCAGCTTACACTTACAGGGAACGTATTTTCTGCCAGGCACTGCTCCGGGCATTTTTACATACAAACTCATTTATTCCTCAAAACGCTAGGAGGGAGGTGCTGTTATTATCTCCACTTTACAGATGAGGAAACTGAGATCAGAGAAGTTGCTTGCCCAGAGTCATACAGCTAGTGCCCTCCTTATAGTATATCAGAAGACTTAAGAAAATACAACGGATCTGTATGGAGCAACTGGCACATGGTTAGTTTTCTCAAGTGACTGCCAGCTATATTATTACTACTACTACTATTTTCATTCAAAGTGCAGCTGGAAAGGTCTCCAAAACTGTTATCCTTACCACCTTGGTCCAGTCCTTCCTTTTAGCTTCCTGCAGGCTCTCCTGCTTCCTCTCTTTGGTCTTGGATGTCTATAGTAGGGAGAGAGTGCTTTCACAGACTCCCTCCTTACCTAAATCTTTTCAGGATTTGACAGTAGTTGCCCAGACCCACCTCCACCAGCAAGTCCTCCTGACTTGCTCAGGCCTCCCTAAGCACTCCCATCCCCCCAGTGCCTAGAGTGGTTATAGCCAGTGATACACCAGCACACTGTGTGGGTCTGAGTTGGGATGGGTGAGAGGTTGGCTCCCACAGTGACGGGGTTCACAGGGCCTCTGGACCAGGGTCTGACACAAGTCAGCATCTGAGAGTAGCCTCTGCTTCCCTCACACGTGAAACTGCGTGTGTGTAGCTGTGAGCATGCGTGGGAAAGAGGGTGCACAGTAATGGGATCTCAGTGTGTTATGCTGTGTCTCTATGTGCCTTGTTCTGTAGGTTTGTATGCAACTCTGAGCAGGACTGTGAAGCTTCCTTGTGTCCAAGTGACTTGGAGGCGGGAACCTCCACACAAATGTGGGTAGCTAAGAAATTCTGCCAGCCCATGGCCCTGGGGGCCTCTCCGTGGCAGTGGGGGTGCCCAGCTCTGCCAGTTTGTGTGTGTGAGAGTTGTGCGCCTGTCAGTATCTGTTGTCTATACATTTCTGCAGTGTGTGTGCATGAGAGTGTGTGTTAAGCTGTGTGACTGTGTGTTCGCTTAGTTCTTTGTGTGTATGCACATTTGTGTTGTCTGCCTGTGTGTCTTTTTGTCTCCACGGTTTGGATTCTGTAAACCAAGCCTCTTCCTTCTCACCCCTGACAGATGTGTCCACCTCAACCCCGGGAGGACCCAGGGTCACCAGCTCAGCTGGGAAAAGGCAGGGAGGATAGACAGGCGACTGTTTATCAACACTGAGAGCCAGGTCCCTACACCCGTGTACAGCCGTGCTGCCTGTCAGCTAGTCTATAGCATCTTCCCCCTTCAATCCATGAAATGGCAAAGGAACAGATATGTTTCTATCCAAGGCAGTCTGTCAGAGTTGATAACTGAGTAAGTGAGTGGATGATGAAGAATCATTTAATCAACAAATATTTACTAAGCACCTGCTGAGTACCTGGCACTGTGCTGGGGATGTGGCTGTGACTTGAACAACCTGGACTCAGGTCTGAATAATAATACATCCCAATGAAGAAGAGCAGATTGTCCCCAGAGAGTGATGAACCCAGACAGGCATGGGGGGTGTCTCTAAGGAAAGGGTGCTAACCCAGGGAGGGCTTCCTGGAGGAGGGAATAGAGGAGCTGAGACCTGGAGGAAGAGAGTATGAGCTAGAGGGAGGAAAAGGGAGCATGTTCCAGGCAAAGGAAAGAGCACATGTAAAGATCTGAAGACCAGGGAGACAGACCACAAGAAGAAGAGGAGCGGGAGGCGAGACTGGGGTGGTTGGCCCCAGCCAGGTCATGCCAGACCTTGTGGGCTGTGGTGAGTGAGGAGTTTGAATGCAGGATGCAGGGGTACTAAGGGCAAGCTAAGAGTCCCAAGTCTGGACTGCTCTGCTTCTCTGAAACCCCACAGACACCGCCTCCAGGAGGCCTCCAGGATTGCTCAATGGAGAGTGGGCCCAGCCAACCAGTAACACTCACTACTTAACCCTGGGCCTGGAGGAGCCAGCAGTTACTAACCAGCTCGGCTCTACCCTCTTGGAGGTCACAGTCGCCACAGTAGAACCTACACCCACACATGTGCACCCTCTCCTCTCAGCCTCAGAAACTCTCACAGACCTGTCTTTTGGAGCCAGAGCCTTGGAATCACACAGGGGCTGCCTGGAAACACAAAAGACTACACCAAACATGCATCGTAACCAGATTCCCCAGCTGGTTTGATTTCACAGAGACAGCTGAAAAACCCTGTTCTCAGGTTTAACCCCCCTGTGCCTCAGTTTCCTTCTCTGTACAATGGGGATAATATCAGAACCTACTTATGGGGCTCATGTAGTGTGAAGATTAACTGAGAGAATTCATGTGAGCAGAGCTAAGTGTTTACTTCCCGTATCTTCCTCCTCTTTGTTTTTTATAATTTCATTTATGTATTTTGGGCTGTGCTGGGTCTTCTATGCAGGCTTTCTCTAGCTGTGGGAGTGGGGGCTACTCTTTGTTGTGGTGCTTGGCCTTCTCATTTGCGGTAGGTTCTCTTGTTGCAGAGCACAGGCTCTAGGTGCATGGGCTCAACAGTTGCGGTTCCCCAGCTCTAGAGCACAGGCTCAGTAGTTGTGGCACAGGGCCCTAGTTGCTCCACAGCAAGTGGGATCTTCCCAGACCAGGGATCGAACCCACGTCTCCTGCATTGGCAGGCAGATGCTTTACCACCGAGCCCCTAGGAAGCCTCTCCTTGTCATTTTTACTATTAAATTTCAGAGCCGGAAGGGACTTTGAGAGCCCATGGCCATCCAATCTTCTTGCCCTATGGGTGGGGATTCTGAGGAACACAGTAGCAAGGGTTTTGCCAAAGGAAGAATGAAAGAATGAGGGTTCCCTTTGGCAGAACTGGGCCTCCCGGGCTGTTTACAGGATGCTCTGAGCAAACGCAGCTGTCACTGCTCCCCCACTCCCAACAGAAACAGGAGGCTCAGGGTCCCCCTGCTCCCCATCACCTGCAGAGCCCAAGCTCTTGGGAGCCAGAGCAGGGGTCCTGCCCTCTCCCCTACACTCAAGTCCTCCTCCTCCTGGAAGCTACCTGGAATTGAGCCTCATGGAGGAAGACTTGCCTTGCCCCTGCCATGCTGCGAGGGCAAGGTATGCATGTCTGTGTGTATGCTCGAGCGAGACTTTGTGAATGTGAGGGTGTGTGTGTGTGTGTGTGTCTTCAGGGCCAATTTTTCCCTTAGGTGCAGAAGGCATGGTACTAGGACCTATGATAACTTTAGGGGCCCATATAAGTGTTTAATTTCTTTACTTTGGTTGGCCAAAAAGTTCATTCGGGGCTTTCCATAACATCTTCTGGAAAAACCCAAACAAACTTTTTGGCCAACCCAATAAAATCCAAGAAGAACTGAACTTCTAGGTCAAGTGAAATGTTTTAATATTCAGTATTTGTCTTTATACCAATGCAGTCATGAAAAAATACTTTTAAAGATGTCTTTATGAAGAAAGAGGCCCACAAAGGCAAAAATACTCAGGACTCATGAAAACTGCAATGTGATCTGGCGTGTCTGGTGGCTTTGTTTTATTTTTTATCATTACTTATTTTTTAAATGAATTAAATTTTTTTTTTTTTTTTTTGGTAGCACAGCATGTGGGATCTTAGTTCCCTGACCAGGGACTGAACCCACGTACCTTGCCTTGAAAGTGCAGGGTCTTAACCACTGGACTGCCAGGCAAGTCCTAGGGTGGCTTTGTTTTAAAGACAAAACAAGCCCCTCCATTGTGCCAGGCATGTTCCAAGATATTCACTTCACATAATCCTCTCACCAGTGTCATAAGCTGGGTACTATTTCTCCTCTTTTCCAAGGACAGAAAACAGGCTCCATACTTCACCGGCTCAAGTTCATCCAACCACTAAGTGGTGGGGTCAGACTGTAAGCCCAAGGTGCCTAGTTTCTGGGTCTGCCTGTGGGCAAGGGGGCGGGGGAGGAGGGTCCTAAATGCCCAGTGCCTGCATGAGTGTCACCGTCTGCCTGTGAATATATCAATGTACATAACTCATTTAATAATAATTAAAAGCAGGGGCTACATTCTTATCCTAGCTCTGCCACTAATTTGCTGTGTGACTCCAGACAAGTGACTTCACCTCTCTGGGCCTCTATTTCCTTGCCTGTAAAATGATAGTTCCTACCTCATAGGAGTGTTGTGAGAATCAAATAAATTAATACAAGTGCTCAGAAGAATTAACACACAACTGTCATTGTGTGTAAAGAGCAACAACAAGTATCTATAGTGAGGATGTGCCTGTCACATGTGTTGGTAACCATGTGAAGGTGTGTTTCTATGTGCAGGGTGTGTGTGTGAAACCTGAATGCCCAAATATGCCCCTTTGAGGATATGCCAGCAGCTGTGTGGTCATATGGGCCACCTCGGTTGGGGTATGAAGGTCTCTGGGCAGCGAGGGTAGGCATTTATGTGTCTCCTTTATTCCGTGGGAGAGAAGATGAGGGGCTTGGACAGAACAGGAATGAGGGGTCACTCCCTGTCTGATGCTGGAGCCGAGTCACTGCCTGCTGGTGGTTGCTGTGTCATCTCCTAGTCCCTTCCCTACTCCCAGACAGGTGGCAGACAGAGGGGGCGTGGGGGAACGAGGTGTTTGAGGCTGGGCTTTTTTCTCAACCTCCCTGTATTGAGCCCATGTCCCTTCAGCCTCCCCCATCTCCCTCCCTCCTCCCCACTTTGGGGACAGGGAATCCAAAGTCTCCTGGGAATGAGGAAAGACCTAACCCCTCCAACTTGGCTTCATACCTAATGTGTGACCAGGAGCCAGCCCTCCCACTCTCTGGGATTCAACAGTTTTAAGGTGCTTCTTCCTCTGTGCCCTGGCAGAGCCAGGCTCCAACCTGGGAGGGAAATGCCAGGAACTCAGGTTTATGAAGCAGCTGGTGAGATCCTTACCAATGGGTGCTAAAGAGTTAGAGGCTGCGGGGTCTGAAATACCCTAATAAGACTCTTGAACCATATTTCCTAACTGTATAGCCAGGTAAGCAGCTTGCTCCCACCCACGCCCCGCCCCCACCGTGGCCCCCCAGCCCGACCTGGAACCTGGGTTATAATAGTGTATGCTGTGAGCAGACAGGGACAGGTTTGCAGGGCGTATAACTCCCCACCAATGGAAACTGTTATTTAAATAATCCCAACACCCAGGTTCTTCAGGGAGTTTCACTGAAACAGGCAGCTCTCGAAAGTCAGGAAGAGAACGAGAATTCTGGGTTTGAATTTATTGAGATGAGATCTTGGGCAAGTCGCGATCTATCCTTCTCCTCTTTTATAAAATGAAGATTTTCCTCCCTTAAACTTCTGAAGCTGTACAAGGATTGAAAACCTTGTATTGAAAGGCTGAGTACAAGAGCCGGTGTCTGGTAAATGCTAAATACGTGGCATCTATTATTATATCATTATTATTACTATCATTTATTTCCCATCCCACCCCGCACCGCCGTCACACATATTTCTGACTACGGATAGGATTATAAAGCAGAAAGGGGAGCACCAGCAGCAATAGGGACACTTCACCCCAAGTTTCATTCCCCTCCCCCCCCCAAACCCGCGTACCTCCCAAACGCCGCACCTCTGGGGGCAGCAGGGTCCAAGATACACACTCTTTGTCCATCCGGGAAAAGTGAAGCTGAAGTTCAGAGAGAAAAAAAAAAATTTTTTTTTTCAAGATTGCACAACTAGTCAGGGCAGAAGCTCGTACGAGCCTACGGACTCCACCCGCAGCTCCACTTTCACCGGGAGCATCAGAGTCCCACCCACCCGTCTCGGGACTCAGTTTCCCCGCCTATGTGACTACAACCACAGAGCCAGAGTCTCCTTTTGGAGCTTGACCTTCCTCTCGAAAGAGGGCGCTGCACCATCAGGGGAAATGGGAGGGGGGCCAGAGTGATATGGACCCCCCAGTTAGGGTATCCCCAGCCGGGATCCTTTGCCGGGTCAGTCTAATAACCTATTAATACCAGCCCTCCCCCGTCCCCCGGGCGGCGCTGGACTGCGCAGGCGCGGGCGGATTCCGCAGGCGCGCCGGGTGAGCGCGCGAGCTAGCGAGCGAGCGAGGGATTCCCTCTGACGTAATTGCTAGGATACCAAACAAACACAGCCTCGCCGGCCGAGCTCCTTATATGGCTAATTGCGTCACAGGAACTCCGGGGAGACCGGCCGGGATCCCCTCCCGCCGAGTGCTCCAGAATGCAGCCCCCAAGACCCCCAAGGCCACGAGAGGTGATGCAGATGATCAGATCGAGGCTAAGACAGACCTCTTGCCGGACGGTGCGGGGCTGGGTTCACAAGGGCCGGAGATATCGAGAAGTTTGCCGAGTGAGGGACGGGTGACGTCAACAAGGGGGCCGGGCCCCGGGCATATAAATACAGGCTGGCGGCTCCGAGCTTCATTCATAAGACTCAGATCTACGGTCAAGGCTGGGACACGCGGAGCTGGAACTTGATTGTTGTGGTTCTTCTTCTTGGGGGCTGTGAAATTCGGTTTATTTTCTTCCGGAAAGTTTTTGGAAGGATTCTTCTAGATAATTCTACATTTTATTTCGGAAGATCGACTTACTTTTTTTTTCGTCTTCTTTACTACTCCCTCCTCCCCCGTGGGACCCGCCGGACGCGTGGAGGTGATCGCACCCGAAGCAGATTCTGTACAGCAGGACAGAGCTTTCCGCCTCTGGGGGAGCGATCCCCCCTCGCCCCCGGGTCCTACGGAGCCTAGACTATCAGGAGGCACAGCGGCATCTTGTGGGGGCCTGGGCACCGCAAAGGAATTACACGGAAACTTTGCCATTGTTGGAGCGGGACGCTGCCCCCACCCTGAGTTTCCCCGAACAGCGCACTTTGGGGACGCGCTCGGCTCACCCCGAACTCGCACCTTTCTTCCCCCACCCGGCCATAGCCTTGGCTTCCCGGCGACCTCAGCGTGGTCACAGGGGGCCCCCTGTGCCCAGGGAAATGTTTCAAGCTTTCCCCGGAGACTACGACTCCGGCTCCCGGTGCAGCTCCTCACCCTCCGCCGAGTCTCAGTATCTGTCCTCGGTGGACTCCTTCGGCAGTCCACCCACCGCCGCCGCCTCCCAGGTAAGTTCTAGAGGGCTGGGGTACTGCTTTGTGATTTATAAATTTTTAAAATTCAAGGGTGGAGCGAGCAATCCCCTCACCCCAAATACAACGCGTCCAAATCTAGGATCTGACAAGGAGTAGGCTCACGGCGCACTTTGCAAACTGCAGAGTCCGGACGTGCTTGCAATTGGTTGTGTGCGTGGAGCGCAGGGAGGGAACACAAAGGGTGAGCTTTGCGGGTGGGAAGAGCGCGCCGTTCAGAGCAATGTGTGTGAGGTAGCAGGGCTGAGAACTTTTAGCCGATTCGGGGACTGCCCCCCTACTCAAGTCACCAACCTGAAGCCAGAGAGGTTAGGCAGGTGAAGGAAATCCCGGGGAAGCTTCCAGTAGCCGCCTCTCTTTTTCCTCCTCCATCCTAGCGCCTACTCCGGCGCCGGGTCACCCTGGACCCAGCGGGAAGGCGGGCCTCGAACCCTCGGTGGCGCTGCCTCCGCCTCCTGCGCGGAGACGTAACGGGGGACCCGTGCGTAACGGCTGACGCGCTGGAATCCTCCGTCTGACGCGGGGCACGCACGGCGCGTGGCGCCCCCTTCGTCCGCCCCGCCCCTGACGTCCCGGGAGCGTTCTATTTTGGAACGCCGGGCCACGTTGCTAAGGGAGGGGGCAGCCCAGCGTCCCGATTGGCCGCCGCGGCACGAGCTGTGGCCAATCAACTTTCGCTTCCTATTTGTAGGGCGCAGTTTCCTTCCCACAGTTCGTCCCCGGAACCTGTGGTTCTCCGGCGCTAGGGTCTCTTTCACGGGCCTCTAGAGGCACAGCGAGGGGATTCCTGTCGCCACAGGAGCGATCTTCTGCGACCCAATGAGTCCGCAAGGACCTGGCAGGGATCCTGTCCCTCCGCTCTCAGGGTCAGAGCGAGTCTGTGTGCCAGGGTTCCTTTGGGAGACGTAGTGACCGTCACCCACCTCTCCAGGCACACACAGACACATTCTCACTTCCTCTGTTCCGGACGCCGGGTGCCTCCGGTGTTTCAGAAAATAGGACTAAAGCCGCTAGCCCTGGGGGATCCAGCCAGGTGGTCTCCAGGAGCCCCGCCCCCTCTGAGTTTCCGGGACGCTGATTGGCCAGTGAGCCAGCCCATCCCTCACCACGCCCCCTGCGAGAGTAGTTGAGCCTTCCGAGCAGTTCTAGGATTACATTTTGGGGGTGGGGGGGACATGAGCGCTGCTTGGGTTTGGGGTCTCAGGACCTACCCCACCCCGCATCCGCGACAGTCTGAGGGAGCCTGGCTGCTCACTTGCTGTCCTTGTCTGCCCACCGTAACCTGTCGCTTGTCAGTCTCACTCTGGGGAGAGACAATTACTTGAAACGTTGTTCTAAACTCCTAGGCCCGTCCCCCAACACTCTTTTAACTGGGACCCCCGCTCCTGCACGGGGGTCTCATGGACCCTCTAGTCCCTTATCCCTGCGCTCAGAGGGGTGTGTATATGTGTGTGAGTGTAGAGGAAGGCTTAGCCTAAGGCCTCTCCCTCTCCCTCCCCTTGCCTCTGGGGTGGGGGTGGGGTGTTGTGGCTGTGTGTGTGGCTGTGACTCCATCCCGGGGCTTCTGTCACCCGGCTGTGTCCAGCCTCCTCCCCACCCCCCACACCTAAGAGTCACCAACCCGGGGTGTGATTCACCACCCGCTGGAACCGTGCAACCTTTCCCCGAGGAAGAAGGAGGAGGTAGAAGCCAGTTGCACAGAAATCCTCATTAACCACTGCGTCACGGTGTAGTGGAAGGGTGGGTGTTGTGGCTTTTTGCCTGTGACACACACATCCACACCCGCTGGCCCTGTGCTCACTCACCGGGTCGGTGTGTGTATGTGTGTTGGGTGTGTGTGTGTCGGTGTCTCTGTTTGTGTGTCTACGCCTGTGTGTGTATGTGTCACCCCGTAGGAGTGCGCCGGTCTTGGGGAAATGCCCGGTTCCTTCGTGCCCACGGTCACCGCGATCACAACCAGCCAGGACCTCCAGTGGCTTGTGCAACCCACCCTCATCTCTTCCATGGCCCAGTCCCAGGGGCAGCCACTGGCCTCCCAGCCCCCGGCCGTCGACCCCTATGACATGCCAGGAACCAGTTACTCCACACCAGGCATGAGTGGCTACAGCAGTGGCGGAGCGAGTGGCAGTGGTGGGCCTTCCACCAGCGGAACCACTAGTGGACCTGGGCCTTCCCGCCCAGCTCGAGCCCGGCCTAGGAGACCCCGAGAGGAGACGGTGAGTAAGGGGCATCAGAGCTTGCTCTGGGGGCTGGAGGGGAGGAAGCAAGAGAGGCAGGAACTTTCCCACTCTTGGGGTGAGGGACCACCTGCAGCCTCAATGCTGCAGAAACCCTGTCCTCCTCCCCACAGTGAGGACTTGGTCCTTTTCTGACTCCTGGGGGTTCTTGACGAAGAGGAGGTTCAGGATGGAGGGGGAGGTACACCGTGTCCCCAGATCTCACCATCTCTGTTTCTCCTACTCAGCTCACCCCAGAGGAGGAGGAGAAGAGAAGGGTTCGCCGCGAACGAAACAAACTGGCAGCAGCGAAATGTAGGAACCGGCGAAGGGAGCTGACTGACCGACTCCAGGCGGTGAGGGTGGTCCCTGGGGTGGGGTGGGCTGAGGGAAGGCTAAAGCGGGGCTATCTCCCTGTCTTCTGCTGCCCACCACCACCTGTGCCTCTGTCCTGAACTGAGAGCAAGAGGCTCCACATGTGGAACTGGATATAGATGGGGTCAGCCAGTTCACACATACCAACCCTCACATACTCCTGGCCAGTCTCTGTCCTGGTTGAAGACCCCCTCACGCCCCTGACCACTTGCCTGGCCTTCACTTTATCCTGAGGGGGACCTACGAGCGACCTTTAATAGAGGGATGCTTCAGTCGTATCCCTTTTTTTGGTCTTGGGCAAGTGATAACCCTTTTTGCCTCAGTTTTCCATCTCTTCAACTCCTCATTGAATCTCCCAGGTTCCTTCTAGCTTTAACATTCTGGAGAGTCTGAGAAACGAAATCCTTTAATCCTATGTCAATTCCCCCACCATCTGCCCCCACCACCTGTAGTTCGATCTTGGGCTGGTGGCCTGTGCCAAGGTGCCCCTCTATTTTCATGTCCTACCTCAGTCTGAGAGTTTTCTACTTTATGCCTGTAGGGTGACCTGCTCACCTAGGAGGAAATTGTCTACTTCCCTGAGCTACCTGGTCTCTTCCCTGGGAGGCAGAGGGGAAAGGGTAATGAGGAGAATAGGGGGCATGAAAAACACATAAGGATGGTTGGTTCATTCAACAACCCTTCGAGTGCCTCTTGCAACCAGAGACTTCCGGTGTGTATCTGGCCCTTTCCCAAACAGCCACTGGACAGATGGGGAGACTGAGGGTCCTAGAAGGCAAGACCCCTCCCCCAAGTCCCCTAGCACTCCAGGCCTCCACCTCAGGGGGTCTTTCAATAGGGAGCCGCCTTCCAGCCATGGGCCTTAGCCGTCAGAGTAGGAGAACTGGTTTCAGCCATGACCCACCTTCTCCAGTCGCTCACGGCCTTTTCCTCCTTCCTTGCTCTCCTCCGTGCTCCACCGTGGCCATCGGGGACCTCAGGAGACAGATCAGCTAGAGGAAGAAAAGGCGGAGCTGGAGTCGGAGATCGCCGAGCTCCAAAAGGAGAAGGAACGTCTGGAGTTTGTGCTGGTGGCCCACAAACCGGGCTGCAAGATCCCCTACGAAGAGGGGCCCGGGGGCCCGGGCCGGGCCCGCTGGCGGAGGTGAGAGATTTGCCGGGGTCAGCATCCACTAAGGAAGATGGTTTCAGCTGGCTGCTGCCGCCCCCGCCACCACCGCCCTTGCCCTTCCAGACCAGCCAAGACGCACCCCCCAACCTGACAGCTTCTCTCTTTACACACAGTGAAGTTCAAGTCCTCGGCGACCCCTTCCCCGTTGTTAACCCTTCGTACACTTCCTCGTTTGTCCTCACCTGCCCGGAGGTCTCCGCGTTCGCCGGCGCCCAACGCACCAGCGGCAGTGACCAGCCTTCCGACCCCCTGAACTCGCCCTCCCTTCTTGCTCTGTGAACTTTAGACAAAACAAACAAACACACGGGGGAGAGAGATTTGGACGAGGAGGAACTGGAGGAGAGAGGGGAAGAGACAAAGCGGGCGTGTGGTTTCTCTGCCTCTCCTGTTTGACCCTCTGCTGCCGCTGCCATCGGACAGGAGGACTTCCTTGTGTTTTGTGCCGCCTCTTGTTTCTGCCGGCCCGGCGAGGCCAGAGAGCTGGTGACTTTGGGGGCACGGGGTGGGGAGGGGATGGACACCCCCGAGGCTGCCCACTGCTGCCTATGGGCCGTTTCACTTGGACCCAACCTCTGGGGATGGGGGTGGGAGTGGGAGGGATGCCCACGTTTGGGCTGGAGGGAGCGGGGTGTTGGCAGTGGGCTGTGGGGTGGGCTGGAGTTCTCTCCAGAGAGGCCCAACAAGGAAATGCCACCAAACCCCCAAAGTGTTTCTCCTACGCCTACCCTTCCGGGGTGACTAGGCTGGTTCTCCCTGCCGCCCCCCACGACCTCAGCTTATTTATCCAACATTTCCACGTGCTTCGATCCTCCTCCGAATTGAGCCCCCCTTTAAAGGGAAGTTGATGCCCCCACCTTTGTTAATCTTCCTTCCACCCAGACCTAGTCTGAAATGTGAACCTCCCTCCCTGACCGTCCAGCTGCTCCGTCCCGGCAAAACTGGCTCCAATTTTGAATTTCCCGCCTCCTAAGCCTCCCCCTACATTCAGCCCCCAGCCCTTCTTTCTGATTACAGTATTATTCTCCCCCTGCCCGCCACCCACCTCCCACAGCCTCCCCTCCGGGCCTTCCTTGTTGGGCCTCTCTGATTCAGGCAGCAGGGGGCGTTGTGATGCCTGTCCTGCTGGAGTGTTTTATACTGTGAAACGAGTTGGCCGGATTGTGGGGGGAGCCGGGTGGGACAGAACCCCTCCGGAGGGATTGTGCCCCCCACTCCCCAAAGCCTTTCCGTGGTCTCCCCTCCCCTCATCTGCCTCCTTTCTCCCCTCAAAATGAGTTAGAGTCGAGGGGGTGACAGAATGGAGAGGGGAGGACAGTTATCCATCCACGTGGCCTCTCTCCTCAGGACCCCCATCTCCGCACCCCAGACCAAGCCCTGGCCTTTTTCTTTAAGGCCTGTCACCCTATCCCAGCCTAGGACGCCAACTTCTCCCTTGCCTTGGCCTCCCACAACCTTTCTAGAAAGAGAGCAAGGGGAGATTGCCAGGGGGGCCGACATTTTCCCGGAGAAGATTTAAAGGCTGAGGCTTTGACCCCCACCACCCCCTAATATTTTTGGACTGGCAAACTCCAAGGGGCTGGGATCCCCGAGATCCCACTTCCCCTCACCCAGCCCGAGCCCCAATTCTCGGTTTAGGTTCCCTAACCCTGCCTTTCCCTGTGTTTCCCCTCATGAGGACTGTATCATGAGGCCAACTGATATTTTTTAATATCGGGTGGGTCACGCCGCCCTCTGTGCTGCATGGAGAACATTCCACTGCCCCGTCCTGCGGCTCCCACCCTGAACCCAGACGCCCCCTACCCACTTCCGTGGCTATTTATCCCTTTCTTGATTTCCGAAAGGCACTTATATCTATTATGTATAAATAAATATATTATATATGAGTGTGTGTGCGCGCGTGTGAGTGTGTGAGCGCTTCTGCATCCTTGGCCTAGGTCAAGTTGGCCCTCAAAGCCATGCCGTTGAATTGGAAACACTGCTTCTGGAAACTTCCAGGCTGCCTGTCTCCGGCTGCCTCTGTCTCTAGCGGTCTCTTTTCTGGCTGTCTCTGGTTGTTTTCTGGCCATCTCTGGCTCTCTCTTTCCTGAGTCTCTCCTGCCTCTGTCTGTTCTCTGCCAGTTTTTACCTGACTCTTTCCATGTGACTGTCCCTGGTTCTCCAGCTGTCTTCTGACTCTGGGTTTGTTGGGGACCTGATATTTTATTTTTGTGAGTAAGCCTGAGGGATTATAGATTTTTGCAATCTGTATCTTTGAGAATTCTGGGTGCGAGTGTGAGGCTGTGAGCAGGGCCTGCCCCTGCAGACCACAATGTATTGAATCCCCAAACCCCCCACCCCATGCTGTATTTGTGATTCTTTTTGTATTTTGCACCTGACCCCCGGGGGCTAGGGCTGGCTGGCACTAGGCCGGCTACCCTCCTCCTCGTGGTTCTGCACTGTCGCCAATAAAAAGCTCTTAAAAATGTATCCACCAAGCTTCAGGGTCTCTTTGCTCCTGACACCCATCATCTGCCTTCTTTTCAGCAAGAGGGAGTGAGATTAGATTGCTACAGGACCACACACACACACATATATGCTGGAACTCTTACTAGTGAATCAGTCAACAGCAGGATGGAGGGAGGCTAGATAGTCAGGAGGACTTCCCACACACACAGGCTGTACCTCCTCCTTGAAGAAGTAATGAGGTAGAATATTAGCCATGAGGTGTCTGATACCAAAATACTAAAGGCTCAGGGAGGTTTCCAGGTGAGGGAAGAATTTATACTTGACCATGTAATGCTCTGGGGTTGGCCTGAGCAAAAGTGAGAGGTAGAAAAAAACTTGAATGGTTGAAGACCACTCAGGTACATTGGGAGTCCTCAGGGTTACATGAATCATAAAACTTGGATCACTTAACAGTGAAGATGAGTTTCCTTTTGCTTTTTCACATGATCACATCTTCTGAGTGAGGAACATATTGGGGACAACCCAAGACTGACTAAACCAAAGATATTGCCACTTTGTCCACAGATACACTGAGCCATCCCCTTTGCAAGATCCAAGCCCACTCTCATTTGCATAGCAGCAAGCACTTTGAGAACTGAAGTACTGGTCCAGAGGTTAGGTGTCTTAGTAAATGACTAAGCAGGGGGATTTGTCATGATGGAATACCTTAATTTATTAATTAGCTCAAAAATGTACTAACTTATTAATTTCAAACTATTACTTAGTTCAAACAAAGTCAGACGTGACTGAGCAGACACACACAATATTGTGTGCCCAGGGTTGGGGACACTGCAGAGACTGGGACAGCCTCAAGCTCCCCCTCCCAGGGTTCACAGTCAAGTGGGGGACACAGACCTGTTCCCAATCAGGGATGATGTAAATCGGGCAGAGTTGGGGGAGTCCATGGGACTTGGGGGACCCCGTGGGGGCACCTAACCTGGTCTGGGAGTCAGGAAAGACTTCTGGGAAGAGAGGATCTCTAAACTGAGTCTTAGGGGATAAATAGAGGGCATAGAAGGAAATAGAAAAAACTGAGTCAAATGAAATAGTGCAAAGAGTTGACGGGGGAGGGCTTGGTACATTGAGAAAACTAGAGGTTCCCGGGGGCTAAAACAAAAGGTGTGAAGAGAGGGGTTGAGCAGGGACCAGATTCTGCAAGCTAAAATTCCAGACTAAGTTTAGATCTTCTCTTGAGAGTATTGGGGAGCTCTGGCAGGTTTTGGCCATAAGAAATTCAAGGACAGTTTTGTGCTTTAGGGAGACTTCTCTAGCTGCCAGGCTGAGGGTAATTGGGAAAGAGGCGGGGATGAGGCAGAGGACCAGGGAGGAGGCTAGGATGAGAACACTGAGGTGTGAGGGGGTGCCTGGAGCAGCACCAGGGCTGTGGGCTGGAGAGGAGGGGAAGGATTTAAAAGATTTCAAGGAGGCAAAACAGACAGGGTTTGGTGAGTAGCTGGCTTAGGAAAGACAGCAGGAGGCAGTGGTAAATAGTATGAGCCAGGGGTGTGAGAGCCCTGGGGTTGGAGGCCTCCCAAAGGTGATCCTGAATAAAAGGCTTCATCTTTCTGAACCTCAGTTTTCTCAGCTGCAGAATGGGCTGAAGGGTATCAGTGAGCTTATACATGCCAGCGCTGAGCACAGAGTAAAGTTGCAATTATTACCATCCTCATCCCTGTTATTACAGCCGTCCTGTTTCCCTCTCTGGAATACTCTCCCCTTCTGCTGACTAATTCACTCCCATCTTTCAGGTACATGTTCACACGTTACCCTGACACCCTACCTGAACTCAGGTCTCCTTATAAGATGTCCTCAGAGGTTTCACTTTCCTGCATTGGAGAAGGAAATGGCAACCCACTCCAGTGTTCTTGCCTGGAGAATCCCAGGGACGGGGGAGCCTGGTGGGCTGCCGTCTATGGGGTCGCACGGTGTCGGACACGACTGAAGCGACTTAGCAGCAGCAGCAGCAGCAGCATAGGTTCTGTACCTGCCTTCCCAGTAGTGAACACTTTGATAGTTGTTAATTCAATGGGGAATTAATTAATGTTTAAAGTTTGTCTCCTCCACTGGCCACGAGGTCAGGGTCAGGGTTTTGTAGTCATCAGCGTGTCCCCAAGACCTCTCAGTGCAGGGCTGGGCATGGAGCAGTCACCCAGCAGATACTTGTTGAATATGTGAATGAATAAATGATCAAAGGAATAAATATTCGACTGTTTTATAAGTGCATGAGTGATTAAATACATGAGTGGGTAAATGAACAAGTGAGTAAGCAAGAAGAAGAATTTAGGATCACTTTCTAACTGTAAATTTCCTAGAACTGAGAGTATACACGAGTTTTTCTTCATCTTTTGGAGTTCTTTGGTTTTCCCCGGGGCGGGCAGGGGTGGGGTGTGTGAATGTATTCACAGGGAAAAACTGGAGCGACGAAAAACAAGGACTGCAGCGACAGCTCCAGACGCGGTTCCGAGGTCCTCTGGGCAAACTCGCATTCTAATGTCCAGTTTGGAAGAAGAAAAAAGAGAAACCGTCTCGCCCGAAAGGTGGAATTGAACCACTCTGTCGCTAGACAGCTACAGGTTTGAAGCCTGCACCCCAGACCACTGAGGATCATCCGGGCGAAGAAAACGTTCACCCGTACAGCTATATAAAAGTCACAAATTTCTACTTTTTTACAGTTACGGTGATGTAGTTTGTGAGCGTGTGAAACTGTCGATTTCAACATCTATAAACTCTACCAATATTATTACGACAGATATCCTCCCAAAATGCTGCGTTTGCCTCCTATGGATTGAATCACGTCTCTTTGGAAACTGTCTCATTTGCATAGCGCCGCGCATTCTGGGAAACGGTGGTACAGGACGTGGCCCCCTCGTGTCTAGCTGTTAAAGAGACTGAAGCCCCTTTCATCCAAGAGAGAAGTCCATTTATTTTTTAAACAAAAAAGATTCATAATTCGGGATTCAGAAGCTTCTTTCCTGAAAAATCTGAATTCGAGTGTGTCCGTTCCCGTTAAGAGTCTGATTTAGCACAGCCGCGGAGACTCCGCGCTGGCGGCTGTGGGGCTGGTGCGACACCTGCTGTTCTTTTGTGAAACTTCAGCGATCTAAACCTTTCAAAAGTTTAATGAGCGCCTCTCGGTTCAGTTCAGTCGCTCAGTCCTCTCCGACCCCATGGACTGCAGCACGCCAGGCTTCCCTGTCCATCATCCGTTCCTGGAGCTTGCTCAAACTCATGTCCATCGAGTCGGTGATGCCATCCAACTATCTCATCCTCTGTCGTCCCCTTCTCCTCCCGTTTTCAATCTTTCCCAGCATCAGGGTCTTTTCCAATGAGCGCCTACAGAGTCCCAGATACAACCCTAGGTACTGGTGATGACAGAATTTCTGTCCCCATTGAGCTTAAACACTAGAGATCATCAGTTTTTGCATTTGCATTTTATGGCCGAGGAAAGTGAGCCATAGAAACGGATGGTACCCTACCCTATCCACACAGCCCATCCAAGTGGGAAAATAGAAACTGTGCCATTGTAATTATTATTTAAAACAAAAAAAAGTGATCCTTTTATAATCCAAGTTGGTGATTCTCCCCGACATGAATCTTCCCGTGTTTCCCCCTTCTCAGCGGAAAAGTCAAATCTCTTACCACAGCTTTAGGATCCTGATGATTAGCCCTTTCCACTTCTCTGACCCCATGTCCTTCTACTCCTCTCTCCTCATATACTTGGTTTCTGGCACACAGATCGCTTGCTGCAGACACCAGGCATGCTCGCTTCCCAGGGCCATTGTATCTGTTGACTCCCTTGTCTGACTCTCCTTTCCTCCATATGTTTCCATGACTCACTGCCTCCTTTCACTCTGGCCTCTGCTTAAATATCACCACTTAATGAGGCCTTCCCTGACCACCCAGTTTAAAATAGCAAGCCTTGTCACTCTGTCCCGTTCTTCTGCTGGACTTCTCTCCATCACCCTGATCACCACCTACCCTTGTCTATGTCCATTTGCTTATTATCTGGCTGCTCCCGCTAAAATAGCAACTCCATGAAACCATGGACTTTGTTTTGGTTCATTTCTGTGTCTCTGATAACTAAAGAGTGCTTGAGCACTTTCCAGATGCTGGCTAAACGTTTGTACAATGAATGCAAGAATATGGGCACTTCCCTGGTGGTCCAGTGGTTAAGGCTCTGTACTCCCACTACAAGGAGGCACAGATTCCATCCCTAGGTGGGGAAATAAGATCTGCATGCTGTGGGGGAAAAAAAAAAATCACCATCCTTTTCTGAGCCTCAGTTTCCCCATCTGAAAAACAAGACTATTGCAACTAGGGGGAATCATAACAAGCAGATGGATATAAAAGCCAGACATGGCACTGTGAGTGACTCAATTAAGACTGTCCCCATCACCAACCTGTTTCCTGCCTCCAGTGGGGGTGCCAAGGATGGGCTTGGGGGCTTTAGACATTCTCGGGTCCATAATCTCAACCAGTCCCTCTTCCTCCAGTTTTTGATAAAGACAAATGAACACTTCGTCTTATGGAAAGTATCAGTACAAATATCTTTAGGAAATGTTGCTATTTTATTTGGAAGTTTAAAACACTGCCCCTAAAATACAAAAACAAAACTCTGCCCCTGCTTGCCAAATCCAGATGCAGGAGAAGCCCCTCAAGTACTCTTTCTTTTAAGCAGCAAGCTGCTGCTAGGCAACCCCTGTATACAAAATCTGGTACCATAACTACCACTCTTATTATTATGTATCCTGTAAAATGTGACATGCCTCACTAGAGGCAAGATTTTAAGTGATGCACAAGTAAACATTTTAAATGGTAATAGTTCTGTGTTTAACTGTTGTCTTCTATTGCTGGCAAGGGATACTGACTTCCTTAGTGGTGGAGTAACATTTCATTTTAAAAGATATTTGCTTTATTTTTTAATAAACCAATTTAGGGAATTCCCTGGTGGTCCAGTGATTAGGACTCCATGCTCTCACTGCCAAGGGCCCTTGCTTGATCCTTAGTCGGGGAGTTAAATGTTACCAGCAATGTGATATGGCAAAAAAGAACAAAATAGTTAACTAGCAGAACAGGTGGTATATAGATCATCAAAGTCTGAGGAACTGAGTGGGATGTAGGTAGCTTAGGGTGACAACTTTTCATTTGAGGAAAGGGAGGCTTCCTGCTCAAGGTCACGTAGTCGAAAAGCAGAGAAGCTGATTTAAGTCCAATCTATTGGCTTGTTGTTCTTTTCCCCTATATTTTGGCCCTTCTGCACAGCGTGCGGGATCTTATTTCCCCCAGGAGGGATCGAACCCACGGCCCATCTGGGGAAGCGCAGCGTGTCAACCACTGGACCGCCAAGGAAGTCCCAAGGTCTCTGGGTCTTTGGAGTCGAGCTTCCAGCCTTCTCTTGCTGCTGCTGCTGCTGCTAAGTCGCTTCAGTCGTGTCCGACTCTGTGCGATCCCCTAGACGGCTGTCCCTGGGATTCTCCAGGCAAGAATACTGGAGTGGGTTGCCATTTCCTTCTCCAATGCATGAAAGTGAAAAGTGAAAGTGAAGTCGCTCAGTCGTGTCCGACTCTTAGCGACCCCATGGACTGGAGCTTACCACGCTCCTCCGTCCATGGGATTTTCCAGGCAAGAGTACTGGGGTGGGGTGCCATTACCCCGGTTTAATTTTGGAAACCGAGGCCCAGAGGCCAGGAGGCCCTGTGTTTATTCCCAAGCCATTTGGAATAGAAGTGGGTGGATGAGAGACGTTTGAGAGTGAATAGGCGTGGCTTCACGACTGAATAGATGTGAGGGAGTAGGAGCCCCGGGCCAAATCTGGGTCTCCGGCTGGGCGACAACGTGGACAGGAGGGGGCTCCCGGACTTGGAAATCAGGTAGGACCAGGAAGAGGTTTGGATAGATTTGAGGGAGGAGTCCTCCAGAAGGCACCTGGATACATGGGTCTGGTACTCAGGTGAGACGGGGGCACAGCAGGCAGAGTGTGGGGATCGCCTAGTGATGTCTGCCAGGAGTACAGGTGTGGAAAGCGACTGTCAAGGCCTGACTAGCCCTGGGATCCGCTGCTTCTCGGTTCTTCTTCTGCAGAGACGGGGAAGGTTCCTTCTTGAGAATCACTTACACGCTTTTCAGGGCAGAAATATGAAAGCTGGAGGGGGCTGGAAGCACAGGAGGCCTTGGGTTTTCCACAGAAGTCTTTATTACAGTGTAAATCCAAGCTCAGGCCTCCCCTGGGCCCCATGCAAAGCCCCAGCGTTGGGGCTAGTGGCGTCAAAAGAGACACCAAGCCCTCACGGCGCCTCCAGCGGTGGGGTCACGGAAGTGCAGGGCGTGTGCCCTATCTAGGCAACTACAAGTCCCAGCAGGCCCCGCGGCCAAGGTGCCTCGCTTTCCTTGGACTCCTAGAGCAGAGCCTCTTGGGAAATGTAGTCCTGGTCGCTCAGGCAATTTGCGCAAACTCCCTGGTGTGAGTGATCCTGACACCCACTGGGAAATGGCTCGGGCTGAGGCTGGGAGAGGGCAGGGATGGAAAGGAGATGGAAGAGGGCAGAGGGCTACACAGAGTGGGAGCAGGCGTCCCGCAGGCAGAGACACCTCTTTCATTCGGCTTTGGCTTTGGGTCCGGAGACTGCAGCTGCTACCGAGGCAAGGGCTCCGGTCCCTGGGATCTTAGCTCGGATCCTGAGGGAAAAACAGGTGGAGTCAAGGGGTGGGGCAAGAGAGGATAATTCTGAGAACTAAAGGGAAAACTGCAGGAGGAACTTAGGGCCCAAACCAGCCCCAGCCCTCCACCTACTGGCCTGCGATGGAATTGTCTCTTACCTTTTAGGAAGGAGATATTCAACCCCAGGAAATTTAGGGATAAGGAATATGGGGGCGTGGGGGTGCAAATGGGGCAAGGGGAACAGTCCCCAAGTTTCCCCATTCCCCACCCCATCCATCTCCACCACATGCACTTACTTAGCTTTGATGTGGCTCAACTGATTGGTCACCAATCCCACATACTGATCAATCTGGGCCTGGGGGGATGAATGAGAGGGGTGAAAGGAGAGATTGGAGGGGGCTCTTCTCCCTAATTCATTAAGAAGGCTGCTTCCTCCCCCCCTCAAATCAGGAGTTTGGGGGAGCAGCCCACCGTGCCACCTTCAACTCTAAACCTAATAAAATACCCTTGGAAGTCAGAAGTCCAAGTTGAAGTGTCAAACTGATTGGACCGTACTCTGTGTAGGATGGGATGATGGGCAGACACAAGAATTTGCCAGTGAGTTTGTCTCCTGCGCACTATTGTTAATCTTTGAGATGTGTGTATGTATGTGTGTTTAGGGACAGCATAAGAGCAGAGGACATTAGTGTTGCTTGTCAAGTCCCTGAGTGGATTGATTTAAATACTAGTTTAATTCACAACATTAGCTGACTTTGTGAGTCTTGGTGACTCCAGCATGTGAGGGAGTTAGTTAGGACTATGTCCCTGGCAGGGATGGATATCACTGGGCTCTCAGCTGTGCTGGAGAATGTCAAAACGGAATGCGGTCCATCTGTCTGTCTCTGGATAGGATGTATGTCAGTTGGCCCTGGTTCTGTCAGTGTTCTGGGTAACAGACATCCCACCTGATTTAACTGAAATGTCAGTCCCTCGAAGTTTCAGGGAGTGAGGGCATCAGTCAGTCCACCTGATTGGCTGAGATGAGGGCCAGTCAGACCCAGGCTATGTGTAGGGATAGACGGCATCAGTCTGTCTGTCTGTCTGCAAATGGAATATGTGTTTGTCAGTCCCTGGTGGTATCACAGGGACAGAGGGTATCAGGCTGTCAGGAGGAGGCATTCATCTGTCTGCCTGTTTCTAGATAGGATGAGTGTTGTTTGGCCTCCTGCTGTGTCAGGGAGAGAAGACACCGGTCAGGCTCCTTCTCCAGAGCTAGGACATGTCAAGGCAGGCCTTGCATCATTGTTGGGGAGGAGCATTGGTGAATCCACTTGCCTTGGGTTGGGATACATCAGCTAGATCCTGGCTCTGCCACTGGCTCTGTCATGGGACACCAATCAAAATGCCTGTCCCTGACTATTGAAATGTATTAGGTAGGCTCTAGCTGCATGGAGGAAGGGCAGCAGGCAGACCACCTGTGCCTGGCACGTGTCAGATCCTGACTCTGTCAGAGTAGGAACACCAGCTGGTCCTCTCTTCTCTGGCTGGGACATTTGTCATCGACCCTGGCTGTTGGGGGGTGGGGGCGATCAGACCAGTTGTGTTTGGTTGGGGTACTGCCAACTGAAGGCCTGTCACACTCACCTGGTGCTGTCGATATAGCAGAGGGACTGTGAATACACCGATCACTCCTGCGGGCACAGAGATGGAGGGTCAGGGTCCTCCCCAGAGATTAACAGTTCCATTCATAACCCTGTCCCCCACCAAGCACCAGCGCCCCACCTCCCCACCCTGCCCTCCACAGCCTTCCTAGCTCACCCAGAATGAGAAGAGTCAAACCGTTGAAGACGGCACCCACGAAGGTCAAGATGTAGAAGAGAAGGGCCAGCTGAGGGTGAGGGTGAGGGTCAACAGAGCCTACAGGGTGCACCCCAGGCTGGGAACTCACACAGCAATGGCCCTCCTCCCCCTCCACCCCACCAGGGGCAGGCAGGTGAATGCTGGGGACCCAGGAGGGAGGTGGGGGTGCTTCAGGGCACCTTGAGGGAGTCCACGAGGTCTTCTACCAGAAAGAAATGCCGCAGCTGTATGGCCGCAGAGACAACACGGGAGGCAATCTGCTGGGACAAACGTTCAGTCTGCTCCCGAGTCAGGGTCAGGTCCACGTCCAGGTAGGCCCTGAGAGAACAGAGGTGTGTGAGGCAACTTGGCAGGTGGAGGGGGCCAAGGCTGAGGGGGATGCCCAAGACAAGGACAAGAAATGAGAGTTGGGGAGGAGGCCAGGTGTAGAGGGGTAGGGTGGATGGAGGTCAGGGTCAGGAGATGGGATCAAGGATTAAGGATCAGAGGTTAGGGTCAGAGGTCAGGGCTGGAAGCCAAGGGTTAGAGTTCGGTTTAATGTCAGGGTATCAGGTTGGAGTTAGGAACAGGAAGAGGATGGGTCGGGGCCCGAGTGAGAGGTCAGTGCCTGATCTGAGGTCATGGGTCAGCGCTGGGGTCAGGACAGAGATAAGGGGTCAGGGGCCGGGCCGGGGCTTCTCACTGGAAGGGGTTGGCGCCGTCCCCCCGGTGCACGGCCTGCAGCACTTTTCGGTAAACCCTGAGAGAGATGGTGCCGCAGAGCAGCAACAGGGCCACGTGGGCGGCCACGGAAACGATGCTAAAGTGCAGGAGGCTTAGCAGGGAGACCATGAGGCCTGTGAAGACCAGTCCTGATGTCTTCGCATCCTTCCAGTGCAGCAGGTCCACCACTGTGGAGGGAGGGGGCAGCGATCAGGCTGGGGTGTGGAGCTGCCCTGGCTGACCTTTTGACCTCATATTTCCTGTCTCGGGGCTGAACCATGACCTCTTGACACACCTGTGGGAGCCTTAACCCAATTTCCAGATTTTTATTTGTCTTCTTTTATTCCATGCTTGGGCTTTCCTGGTGACTCAGACAGTAAAGAATCTGCCTGCCAGGTGGAAGACCCAGATTCCATCCCTGGGTCAGGAAGATCCCTTAGAGAAGGGAAAGGCTACCCACTCCAGTATTCTTGCCTCAAGAATCCCGTGGACAGAGGAGCCTAGCCGGCTACAGTCCATGGGGTCACAAAGAGTCAGACATGACTGAGTGACTAACACTTTCATTCCATGCATGCCTCCTGGAAAACCCAACTGTCTAGTGAGTCTCCACAAGCTTACTCCTGCCCATAGATTATGTGTGAACAGAAGTTTGGGTGAAAAAAATGATTCTTCTGCATCATGTGTATCTCACTCTACTTTTTCTCCTAGAATTCTCTTCTGGTCAACTGGAACAGCTTTTAATTCATTCTTTTTAAGGGCTACACAATATTCCATGGTGTAGCTACACCATTATTCATTGTATTCAATCATGTATCTATTGCCGGGCCATTTCTTTTATTTCCTCCCCCCATCCCCTTCCTAGACAGTACTGCAAACAACAGCCTCCTGTAGATATTCTTACCTCCAGGAGGTTCTGTTTCTGAGATACAATCCCAGGGGTCAAATCGCAGGGTGGACTAATTTTGTATTTTCAAGTATCATAAATTTTATCGGATTGCTTACAAACAAGAGTCTAACGATCCTTTTTTCTGTGAAATGAAAGTGACCTTTTCCCAGCATCCTGCCCAGCAGTGAGTGTTATTGTTCTTTTTATTTTATGCACCCTGAGGGGTATAAAGTAACATCTCCCTGATACCCCTACCAACACATATATCTAAGTCCTAAGTGTATTAATGACATCATTCTCCTTCCTAGGCTCTAACTCAAATTTCTAACTCACCTCCCAAGCCCAGCCTAAGCTTTGCTCAGTGGCCTTTGGACTCCAACCCTCATCTCACGCATCTTAACTTGTAACAGCTCTCCCTATAATCGGCTCCCCTTTGAGCCCTGAACTGAGAGCCTGATACCCTGCCATCTATTTCTGGACAGTTTCCATTCTATCACCTTTACTGCAATCAAACTGATCCATCCCAACCAGTCCCCCTCAGAGTCTGACTCTCCTCACTTCTGCATCCTCCCTGTACACATCCTCCCATCTCCTGTAACTAGGGTAGGTCTCCCCTCAACCCCTCCCCTGCAGGCTCCCCAAGGCCTGCGCCACTGGGTGGGGGAGGGGCCGGGTCGTCTGAGGCGGGGGCTAAGTTTAGGCACGCTGAGGGGAGGTGGCGGCTCCCGCAGCTGTGCTGGCTTGTCTGGCTACTGAGTGACAGCGCCGCCTGGATCAGAGGCTGGGGGAGGGGGCCTCGTTGCTCTCGGGCCCCAAAGCTCCGGCTGGAGAGAGAGGGGACCCCACACTCCCACCACGCCCTCCCTAGGTACCCCCACAGCCCCTCAGCCCCAGCCTGCATTTCTGGGGAGTGTGGGACCAAGAGGAAACATTCCCCCAGAGTTGAGGGCGACAAAAGCGAATCTGGGGCCCTTTCCACGGTCCCCCAGCCCTCGCGTCCCAGCGTCCCAGCCCGCCCCGAAAGCCCACCTTTACTCCCCATCTCGGCTCCTCCGAGTGAGAGGCTACAGACACCGCTGCTTCTCAGGGATTTTGCCCACTTCAGTGGAACAGGGAGGGAGGGAATAGGGGGCGGGGCCCCCTTTGTATCCAGCCAATGGCTCTCCATAGAGGTGGGAACTATTCCAAAACGGTGTGGCTCTCTTTGTAAACAGCGGAAAGCAGGGATGTCTACAACCAATCTATAGGAACCGTTCATGGAGACTGAGCATATTTAAGGCAAGGCGGGTATACTTACAATTTGCCAATGCTAGTGGTCAGGGAAGAGGAAAGGTTTTAAAAGGCTCTGAGTTTACTTTTACGAGCCGGGTGGCCACATTCAAAAGAGGCTTTTCAGGGATTTGGCCTGTCCAAAATCAGCCTCTAGGGGGAGCACTACAAAAGAGGGATTTTTTTTTTTTTTTAAGCAATTAGCCAATCCCAATCCTAAACCCTCAATGGGAGGGCTAATTTCTCGAGTGGGAGGGGCAGCTATATAAAAAGAGCCAATGGCAATCAGGTAACGGGACTTTTTTTAAGGGTAGAGTTTATAATGTCCTGCCAAAAGGAATACCTCCTCCGTTTCTCCACTCTCCTCCGCTCCTTCGCGAGTTTGGTGCCTTTAAATACCAATCCTCCACCCTCCCAGTGGTCCAAAGTAGCACGTTCCCTCTCGGAGTTTACCTAGAACTTGTGATTCCAATGTGAATTCTGATTGGTCCGTGCTATCGAGGCACTGTCCCGTGATTGGCTCCCGTTCCAGCTGCCCCCAGGGCTCTTCCTCCTTCTCGTCCAGCAAGGGCTCATCCGGCCAAGAGTTCGAATCCCGGGATCGAGGTGGGGATGGGGTGGGGGTCTGGGGGATCCCAGAGACAGGGCTGGGCTGTGGAGTAAGGACTTCCAGCGGCGCGGACTGAACGAATCCGAGTGGTAGGTCCAATTCTGGTGCGTTAGAGAGAGAAGGCTGTGAACTTTCGCTTTGGAGGTCCCCTAAGGAAAGAAACCACCCACCCCTTGTGTCTTCAGTCTCAGCGCCTCAGACACCTCACCTTTCCCAGCCTTTCCAGCCACTGATCCTTCGGGCTCCTCGTCTTCCAGCGGAGTGGAGCTACTGGTGGCAGAGTCCTCCCCAGTCCCTGCTCCCCGGGTCGCCCAGCCCAGTTGATCCAGCTGGAGCCCCAGGTCCTCTGGGGGGCGCTCAGCTGGAGGGGCAGAACTGGGGTCACCTCGACGCCCGGGCTCTGGGGATTGGCTCAGGCTGGGGATGCTTTCCAAGCTGTCGCCCAGGCCGGGCTGAGGGGGCGGATCTCGCGGCTCCGAGACTGAGCGGCCCTGGGGCCGTGGGCGTCGAGCAGCGGAATCCCTGCGAGCCCCAGAGCCTACCACCCCGTCGAAGGCGATGTAGGAGAAGGTCAGCTCCCGCGGAGTGCCCCAGTCCTGCGACGTGGTCTCCTCCTCGTCGTCCTCCGAGAATTCCCGGGCTGTATGCAGCTCCCGAAAATCCGAATCGTCGTTCCCTCCTGCCACGAGCAAAGGAGGGCATGAGCTCCTCTGACGAAGACCCTAACCCACTCCCCTTAATCCCTTGGCCCAGCTGTGAGCCCCCTTCAAGTTCCACCCTCACATCCTCCCTCTGTTTACCTTCTGTGGAGTCAGGGGTAGATGAAGCTGTAGACGGAGCTTCTTCTGCAAGAGGAAAATATCGAGGACTCTTAGAAGTTTAGACTGCCTGAGTTACAGTAGTGAGCCAGTCCTGGAAACTTGTCTGAATTAAGGAATCTTAGAATTCTCATCACAGGACCTTTAGAACATTCTGTATACAAACTGTAAAACCTTCCTATCCCTGTTATTTGAAGCTCAATCTTGGAAGTTCAAATCCAGGAATCTTGATCTTAGAGTCTTTAAGCGTTGCTTCACTCGTGTCTGACTCTGCGATCTCACGGACTGTAGCCCGCCAGGCTCCTTTGTCCATGGGATTCTCCAGACAAGAACACTGAAGTGGGTTGCTGTGCCCTACTCCAGCGGATCTTCCCAACCCAGGAATCAAACTCGCCTCTCTTACGTTTCCTGCATTGGCAAACGGGTCCTTTACCAACAGCGCCACCTGGGAAGCCCTTCGGGATTTTAGGAGGATTTTAGGAAGTTTCAATTCATTCTTTCAACAACCATTATTTGAGTGCTTAATAAATTCCAGTCACTATTTTAGATCCTGAAGATACAACTGTAAACAAAGCCCCTAGTCTTATAGAGCTTACACTCTATAGGGGAGATAAACACAAATAATTAAATTTATGGTGTTGGGTACTAAGTTTATGGAGAAAAATCAAAGTAAGGGAAGAGAAAATAAGGGGATGGTATTTCAGACAGGTTGTTGAGGAAGACTCCTTGGATGACATCTGAGCATAAATCTGAATGATGTGATGAAGCCATGAGAATATCTAGGGAAGAGTCTTCCAGGCAGAGGGAAAAGCCAGTGCAAAGGCCCTGAGGTAAGCACTAAGCTTTGCATATTTGAGGAACAGAGAAGTATGCAGATATTACTGGAACAGGGTGACTGATGGGAAGATGATGGGAGATGAGAGCAGAGAGGTAAGGTGGGGGTGGGGTGGGGAGAAGACGAAGGGCCTTCTTTTGTAAGCCCAGGTAGGGACAAGATCTTAGAATGTAGGGATGATACGCTAAAACGTTGAAATAACAAATTCTTAGAATCTTGGCATCTGGACTCCCAAGACATACAAGTGGCTAGGTCAGTGTTGAAATCCCCAGTTCTCAGAACCTCAGGGGTGTGAGACAGAGAATGTTAGACAAGGACCGTTAGAGCTCTGGGCTCAGAAATCATGAGGCTTAGACAAGGCTCAATTTCAATTATGGAATTCAGCCTCTCAAAGCTAGCTTGGGGCTTTGCCTACAGGAGATGCTTAATACCTTTTGGAAATTGAAATCGCATACCCCCCGCCCCCACCTCATTTCTTCAGATGGGGAATAGGAGACCAGGAATGAAAGACCTGGAGGGGTAAAAACAGCTAAGGATCCAGGAGTCCTAGCCCCAACCCAGAGATTGGCTGTTGCCTGGGGACAGGGGATTGGACACTTCGGGTGAGCCCGGAGCTGCCTCTGATTCTGGGCAGAAAACGGAGGTGGGATGCGAAGATGGGTGATGCGGGGGAGGGGGAGTCAGACCCCTCTTCTCCATCCTGACTCTACCCCTCCCCGCCGGCTGCGGCCAGCACCAGAGCGAGGGGACAGCTCCTGGAGAGCGTCCTCAAGCCCGGGCGGAGCCCCGCGGCACATCCAAGCGCCCAGCGCGCCCCCCGTCGGCTATCTCAGTGCCCCCAACCTCTGCTCAGTCTCACTCAGATTCTCCGGGTTAAGTCGCCCCCACCGTTGCTAGAACATGGGGGAGGGCAGATCTTCCTTTGTCTCCTTCACCTCCTCCCCTATCTCGGCTCTCCCGCGGCCCAGGTCGGAGGGGAAACAGAAGAGGAGCCCACGCGGGCCTCTGGGGCCCACACCAGGCCTGAGCCTCCCCCTACTCACTGCAGTGGGCGAAGACCGGCAGGACCTGCCCCATGGCCCCCCTCGGGCCTGCATCGGGACCCCCGCCCACTCCGGCCACGCCGCCTTGGGCCTGGGGCCGCGAGCGCTCATCTCCGCCGCGCCCAAGACGCCGCCGCCGCCGCCGCCATCCTCGCCGCCTCCTCCTGCCGGGCCGCTCCAGCAGTCGCCGCCGCCGCCGCCGCCGCCCTCAGTTCAGCTTGGCAGGGGCGGGCGGGGCCGCTGGCGGGGGGGCACTGCAGCGCTGGGGCCAGGGGCGGGGCCACAGACTGGGGGAGGAACCTGAGGGAGGGCGAGGGGGCGGGGAAAAGCGCGGGAGGATGGAGGGGTGTGGTCTTTCTAATAGAGGGGCGGAGCTAGGGCGGTAGGCTACTGGTCGAGAAGTCATGGAAGGCGGTCTGAACTGCGGGGTCTAGCGAGAGGAGGGCGGGGCCTTTAGTGGGAGTGAAGTGGGGCCAAGGGGCTGAGCGAGATAAGGATAAGGCGGAGAGGATGGAAGCGTGGAACTCAGACCCGGTGCTGGTGGAGCTAGAGGTGTCATTGAAGGGAGGGTACAAAGATTCTACCGCTGGGAGGTAAAGGTACGAGCTTAGAATCTCAATGGGAGTGGGAAAGGGGGCGGGAAGAAACTACTTGTAAACTTTTGAGACAAGGGGAGGAGCTCAGACTTGAAGAGCCTTAAACTAATTTAGAATTATTCAGAGTTGGGCGGAGTCAGTCCGAGACAGAGGAGCTAGAGGCGTGGCCTAGGGGGAATAAGGCAGAACAAACTAGGGAGACGGTGGAGCTCAGAAGGGGAGCGCAATCTGGAGTGAGGGGGCTGGGCCTGTAGCTAAGAGGCGGAGCTAGAGTCCAGTCCGGGATAGCAAATACTTGGAGCCACTGTGTGTATGAATGGATGGGCGGGACCTGGAAGAGAAGCGACTGAAACCCATGGACTAGACTGAGAGCGAGAGGTCGAAATAAAAAAGTTAAGAGTTGAAAGCTTTTGAAACCCGGGATGGGACCACTGATATGGGAGAAGATTGGACAGAGCAGGGCTGGGTACCCGAAGCCGAGTGTTGTGTTGAGAATACAGATTCTAGAAATCGTTTCCCGATAACATTGTTTACTTCTATGACTCGGCTTCCTTTTCGGTAAACTGGAGATGATGATGTAAAATTATGTGTAGCTGTGGTCAGTGCTAGATTGGCACTATTGTCATTTTCCTCTGATCCAAACCCAAAGTCTCGCTTTGAAGATGCGGAAGAGGGAAGCCCTAAGAGTTCAACCCTTTTTAGTGACTTGAGTGCAAGTCAAGGGCATAGGAAGGAGATTTAGGTGGTTTAAAATGTCACAAGGCAGGGGATTAATGAGCGGGTGGGGCGGAGATGGTTAGCAGGTGCAGAGGGTGGAGTCTTCCTGATCCCCAGGCCGAAGGATGGCGGCCCTTGCCCGCCTGCTGGAACGTCTCCTTTGGCCAGCCCGGAAGGAAGAGGAGGCGGAGGAAAAAGAGGAGGGATGCAGGTCTCCCAACCGGCCTCAGTCCCTCCTAGACGCGCCGCGTTGCGCCCAGCGGCCGCACGGGGGTGCGGCGGCGGCGTGGGGTCTGCGCTTCGGGGCTAGCGCAGTGCAGGGCTGGCGCGCACACATGGAGGACGCTCATTGCGCTTGCCTTGCGCTACCCGGGCTGCCCTCGGGCTGGGCTTTCTTCGCAGTCCTCGACGGCCACGGCGGGGCAAGAGCCGCCCTCTTCGGCGCGCGCCACCTGAAGGGCCAAGTAGTTGAGGCTCTGGGCCCGGAGCCCAGCGAGCCCCAGGGCGTGTGCGAAGCACTGCGCCGCGCCTTTCTGAGCGCAGACGCGCGCCTGCGTGAGCTCTGGCCCCGCGGCGAGCCGGGGGGCTCCACCGCTGTGGCATTACTGGTTTCCCCGCGCTTTCTGTACGTGGCGCACTGCGGTGACTCTCGCGCGGTGCTGAGTCGCGCCGGCGCCGTGGCCTTCAGCACCGAGGACCATCGGCCCCTCCGTCCCCGAGAACGTGAACGCATCCATGACGCGGGCGGCACCATCAGCCGTCGGCGCCTCGAGGGCTCTTTGGCAGTGTCCAGAGCACTGGGAGACTTTGCCTACAAAGAGGCTCCGGGAAGGCCCCCAGAACAGCAACTCGTTTCCGCGGAGCCTGAGGTGACCGCCCTGGCACGCCAAGCAGAGGACGAGTTCATGCTCTTGGCTTCTGATGGCGTGTGGGACGCGATGTCCGGGTCTGCCCTAGCGGGACTGGTGGCATCGCGCCTCTGTTTGGGCTTGGCCCCAGAGCTTCTCTGCGCGCAGCTGTTGGACACGTGTCTTTGCAAGGTCCTGGGGGCGGGGCTTGAGGTCTTTGAGGGAAGAACCTAAGGACTTAGGAAAGAGGAGCTTTGATGGAGAGGCTAAAGTAAGACTAGAGGATGGGTGGGACTCCATTAGGGGGCGGGGCCTGCAGGAACGGGGCAGGGTCAAAAGATGCAGAGGGCGGAGACTGAGGGAAGACTGGAGACAAGGTGGGATGGATAGATACTGGGGAAGGATTTAAGAGAAAGGGCGTGGTCTTTTGGAATGGGACAGCTCTTAGGGCTTTCCAGGTGGTTCAGTGGTAAAGAATTCACCTGCAGTGTAGGAGATGGAGGAGACACAGGTTCGATTCCTGGGTTGGGAAGATCCACTGACGGAGGAAATGCCAACCCACTCCAGTATTCTTGCCGGGAAAATTCCACGGACAGAGGAGCCTGGTGGGTCATGGTCCATAGGGTCGCAAAGAATCGGATACCACTGAAGCGACTAAACACAAACGCTTAGGCCTAGAGGTGGGTACTGAGGTGTGATTAGTGGCAGAAGGAAGAGCAGCTAAACAGCAAAGTGTGAGGAGCTTTGGAAAAGAGAAGTTGTCGTTGCTGTAGCTCAGTCATGTCCAGCTCTGCGACCCCATGAACAGCAGCACACCAGGCTTCCCTGTCCATCACTATCTCCGGGAGTTTGCTCAAATTCATTTCCATTGAGTCGGTGATGCCGTCCAACCATCTCATCCTCTGTTGCCCCTTTCCTTCCCCTCCTGCCCTCAATCTTTCCCAGCATCAGGGTCTTTTCCAATGAGTCGGCTCTTCGCATCAGGTGGCCAAAGTGGTTCTCCTTGATAGGGTGGGCTAGGACAGCAAGAGAGGGCGTGGCCTAAGCAATTGGTCTTTGTGGGAGGCTTGCTTTAGAGTGGTAGAAGGGTTGGACTTTCGAGAAATGCTCATAACCAGACTGGGCAGGGGGCACTAGAACAAGGGGAATGTTCGGAAACTGCTGCCCAAGGCATAGAGCCCTGTGCTGGGGCCCTCATGCGTGTTCCACCAGGCTCTCTTTCCTCCACCTTCTCCAGGGCAGCCTGGACAACATGACCTGCCTCCTGGTCTGCTTTCCGGGGGCTCCCAGACCTTGTGAGGAGGCCATCAGGAAGGAGGTACTGCTCGATGCAGCCCTGGGACGCAGAGTTGCAGGTGAGCGGTGTTGGGAGTCCAGCGGCAGGTGTTGTCTGCCAGCCGAGCACCCCCACAATTCTTGTCTCTTTCTCAGAGCTATGTGCCTCTGCCTCAGAGCCCCCCAGCTTGAACACAGTTTTCAGGACTCTGGCCTCTGAGGACATCCCGGATTTACCTCCTGGGGGAGGGCTCTACTGCAAGTGAGTTGGGGTAGGGTAGGTTGGAATGGGAGTTGCTGGCCGGAGGAGGATGTCCTCCTGAAGGCCTTCCTTTGCTCTCTAGGGCCACAGTCATCGCTGAAGCTTATTCTCAGTTCTGCCAGGCCTCAAGACAGCGCTGCGTGGTAAGGACCCTGTATTCTTGAACGTTTTCATAGAAGCATGTAATTCAGGCCCCCACCCGATTCCTTTAAGTGATGGAGCAATTGCAGCCAGAGTGGATTTGCCAGATATATCAATAAATTCTCACACTCGTTCCTGAAGAACTGTGATAGGTGTGTGTGGGAAGGTGGGGGGTGGGATCGGAAGCAGAAGCAGAGAAGAGATTGTGCTGCTTCTCCAAGAAATATGCCCCTGACTTTGCTCCATCATTGGGAAAGACCCTGAAGTTGGAAAGATTGAGGGCAGGAGGAGAAGGGGGCAACAGAAGATGAGATGATTGGATGGCATCACCGACTCAATGGACATGAGTTTGAGCAAACTCCCAGAGATAGTGAAGGACGTGGAAGTCTTGCCTGCTGCAGTCTATGGGGTCACAAAGAATGGGACATGACTTAGCCACTGAACGACAGCATTGCTCTGTGAAGCGCCATCATCCCAAGCACCACCTCCGCCATCCAGGAATAAGGCAGAAAAATTCATGGAACATTGATGACCAACCTGACCGCACTGCGGAGACCACCAGGACATCTCTGAGGGTGGTCTAGGTCTTAGAGGAGAGAGGTTGTGGATTGGGCCCAGATACCCTATTTGGGGGGCTTCCCTAGTGATTCAGACAGTAAAGAATCTGCCTGCAGTGCAGGAGACTTGGGTTCGATCCCTGGGTCGAGAAGATCCCCAGGAGAAGGGAATGGCTGCCCACTCTAGTACTCTTGCCTGGAAAATTCCATGGACAGAGGAGCCTGGTGGACAACAGTCCAGTGGATCACAAAGCTTATTTGAAGATGTACAAGGAGGTGGTGGGTGAAGCCATATAAACTAAGGTATAGGGTGGAGGTTTGGGAGGAAATATGAGAATGGAAACTGGAAGGCCTTTGCCGGGCAGAGAAGGGAGCTGGGTTATTTATTACTCTTTGGCGGGGTGTATGGATAATTTCTTAGCAGCAGAAAGGAGAACTTCGTAAGGATTCTTTTGATTTGTGACTGCCAGAAACCTCATTCAAACTGCGAATATAAAGCAGAGAATTTACTGGTCCGTGTAATTGAAGAGTTCAGGGACTTAAGGCATGACTGCATGCAGTTGTCAAATGATGTCATGCGGTTAGTTTTCTCTGAGTTGGCTTCATATCCTGGCAGGGTCTCTACACGAGGTGGCAGAGAGTTTCTGCTCCAGGCTTACGTCCCAGGAACCTAACATCCCCAGTGGGGAGAGCACGCGTTTCCCAGTAGGGGGCAGCCGCGGTTCCAGAACTGCTTCTCATTGGCCACAACGGGTCAAGTGCCCGACCAGTGTCCATGTCTCTGATTGGCCAGGCTGGGGTCACAGGTCCATCCTTTAGTGCCTGCCTTGGGGTCCCCTCGCCCTAAAACAAAGGGGTTGAAGAGATGAGGAATGTTGGTTCCTCAAAGGAAAAAATAGGAACGGAGCATTCAGAACACCAGGGAGTAAATACCGAGAGGCAAGAAGGGGTTCCTATTCACCGTCTTCCACGTTTTGTTTTTACAGAAGGGGCAGAAAGGGGCTGAGGAACCCACTGGCGCCCATTCAGTCTCTGCCTTGCACTTGGAGCCTTAACAGCTGTCATCCTTTGAGGACCCTCTGCCCAGCAGGGATCTCAGCGGAATTAAGGAAGAGAACTCCCCTTCCCCAGATATGAGACCAGCGGAAGGAAGAGAAGCTGATGGAGGAACCCCAGAATGTTTATTTCCCTTTCTCCTACTTCCCTCTCATAAGACGTTTTATGAGAGAGGGGAAATTCCACTTACCAGCTAGACCGGAAAAAAAAAAAAATCCAAACCCCCAAACCAAATGTCTAATAATTAGAACTGACTGGACTCTGAAAAACACCCAGTTCAATAACCTTCTCTTTGCTTCCTATTTTTCATCTATTTGGCAGGAAGGTTGGGGAAAGTTTTTATGATTAAATTTTAATTACATAATTCAAAATATTTTTCTTGTGGAAAAAAAAAAAACCATATGCATTATTTGCTCAGTCATTTGGCAAATATGTATGGGGCACCTACTGTGGGCAAAAGGCCCTGCTCATAGCCATCAAGACCCACTGAAGTTCCTCCCCCTGGAACTTCCTGGTGGGGGGCGGGGGAACAGCAAACAAGGGAACCCATAACAAGGTCATCTCAGACACTGACAAGGGTCTTTAAAAAAAAAAAAGGAGATGGGGGATGTGATTAAGAAAACGTCTAGGGGAGCTATGTTGGTTTTTTACCTTGCTATCTATGAGTAATAAGTTCACTTGGTTTGAAATTCACAGGGCACAAAATGGTATACAGTGACAAGTCCCCACCCATAGTCATCTTTCCATTTTCTACCTGGGGATGGTTGCTTTAGACAGGGGGGTCTGTGAACACCTCTGAGGAGGGGACAGCTGAGTAGAAACGTAACAGAGAGCTAGTCTGCCACGCAAAAACCCCTCGGGGCAGAAGGAACAGCTAGTGTGAAAGCCTAGAGGAAAGATTGAACTTGACATTTTCTTTTTTTCTTTCTTTTTTAAAATTTTGCTTGCACTGGGTCTTCATTGCTGCCCAGGGGCTTCCTCTAGTCGACAGCAGTGAGCGAGCGGTTCTGTTGTTTCGGGAGCTTGGGATCTAGGGCACGTGGGCTTCAGTAGTTGAGGCATATGGGCTCCACAGTTGAGCGCAGAGGCTCTAGAGCAGGGCTCAGTAGTTATGGTGCATGGGCTTAGTTGCCCTGAGGGCATGTGTCTCCAGCATTGGCAGGTGGATTCTTAACCACTGGACCAGCAGGGAATTCCCAAACTTGGCATTTTCGAGATGAGGCTTGAGATTATGATCATCAAACTCTCCATGATGCCATTCACTGTCCTATTGGTAATCCCTGCAATGAGTTTGGAGTGGATTTTTCAAGACCTTTTATTGGGCAAATACACACACGTATATGGTACCTTAAAGTGTTTCCTTGATTTTTACTCAAACCCTATGTATCATTTGGTAATTTGTTTCCTTTTACTCAATAATGTGTTAGAGCCTTCTTTCATGCCACTTGCACACACCTCATTCTTTTTAGCTGCCTCTCAGCACTTCAGACAAGAGATATGGAATGGTTTCAACACCCATCATCCTCTTGATGGCTATTTAGGTTGTTTCCAGTTTCTTACCCTTGCATTGCTGCTGCCATAAAGATTCTTGATCAGACTCCTGTGTACACATGCAAGAGTTTCTCTAGTGCAGGGGTCTTGCCACCTGTTTTGTACAGCACTTGAGCTAAGAATGATTTTTACATTTTTAAAGGGTTGTAAAAAAATACATAAAAGAGGCCCTATGTCTAATATACCTAAAATATTTACTATTTGGACTTTATTTATTTGGCTGCTCTGGGTCTTACTTGCAGCACATGCGATCTAGTTCCCTGACCAGGGATGGAACCCGGGCTCCCTACTTGTGGTCTTAGCCTCTGGACCACCAGGGAAGTCCCTCTTTGGATCTTTACCAAAAAATTTGCTGACTATAGTGCAAGTGGCACACAGAAGCACCACTTTCCCATTTCACAGATGGGAAAGCTGAGACCCAGAGAGGAGAAAGGACTTCGCCCATGGTCACAAAGAATTGGGGTTCTCAAGTCTGTCCCGAAACGACTCACAGCCTGAGGAGACACACAGAGAAATAATTATAACCTACAGTGGATCAGGGTTTAAGGCCTTCCACTGTGGGGTAGGGGAGAAGGAAATGGCAACCCACTCCAGTATTCTTGCCTAGAGAATCCTGTGGACGGAGGAGCCTGGTGGACTGCTGTCTATGGGGTCGCAGAGAGTTGGACACGACTGAAGCGACTTTGCAGCAGCAACAGCAGCAGTGTAGGGTAGAGAAGGGGAGAGGATTACTCAGTTCTTCAGAGAAAAATTAATATCAGAGACTGGCCTAGAAGAATGAGATAAGAGATCAGGGTATCGCCCAGGCAGCAGGCTCCTTTAGGAAAAAGGTAGGAAGCTTGATTCCCTCACCAAGTCAGCTAGGCCCTGAGAATTGTTTTACTCTCATTAACCACTGCAGTCCTCGTGGCTCAGGCAAGAGGGCTCTAGCCCAGATTTATTCCCTGCCTCTAGACCTCAGTTTATCCATTTCTAAACTTCTAACTGATTGCCCAGACTCCTGCCCTCCAGGCCAGGTGGCGCTCTACAGGAGGGGCGTGGTAATATTGCTGGCGTCACGTAGGGGTGGATTCTGCGGGTCCCGGTGCGGAAGCCCGGGAGGCGGTAGGGACTCAGCCTGAACCTGGCGCGTGGGGGAGGGGTCTCGCAGGAGTCGGTAGAGGGAGGGTCCCCCAACTCCGTGCCCTCGGATTGCTGCATGATCCCACCATCCTCCGCATGCGAAACTGAGTCACGGCGGGGCGTGCGTGGGTAGGGGGCCAGGAGCCTTATTCACACATGGATCGGGAGTTCCATTCCCACCCAGGTCCACCGCTGCACCACCCTCCCCACCCCGCCCCCCACACACACACACCCTGCGGTTGTGAGTCAGCGGCCGGCCGCGCCCCCTCGGCCCACTTCCTCCTCACCTTCCCTCGGCGGGCGGGGCTGGGGGGTCAACGAGAGAGGTGGGCCCCCTCCCCACCCATCCTCCTCCTCGGCGAGGGAGGTGGATCACCCTAGTGACCCCTCATAAATTAGGGGAGGAGGGAGACCTTGGGGGGGGGGGGCGTCCCGAAGGTAGGATTTAAGGGAGAAAATCTGAGAAAATCTATGCTTGACCCGAGGGCCCTCCTCGCCCCCCAAATTGAGAAGAATGTAAAGAAATGAAAAAAAGTCTATGAGGAGGGTAAGAAGAAATTCTGCCCCTCTGATATTCCCCTAAGAATTTCCATCGTGGCAGAGAACTCAGGATCAAGGAATGATCCCTTCCTCTCTATCAAGCTTCCCCTCTAATTTGGGGATGACCCCCAGAGTGCATCGCTGTGCAAAAACGTTGGGGAAGAGGGAAATAGCGGAAGTAGAAGGTTCCGCGTTGCCCTTTTAAGCGCCCTCCACCAACCCCCCCCCCACCCCACCTCCTTAAGGTGTCCGCGGCCCCTTTAAGGCGCAGGGCATTGTGGGTGCGGGGAGTGGAATTTTGGAACGAAATGTAGCAAAGAGAAGTACAGTAGTAAGAGTAACATTGTAGCCGCCGCCGGCCGAGGGGGCGCGCCGGGGAGGGGACGCCGCACCCTCTTTCTGCCGCGGACCCCCGAGCAGAACCCCAGAGGGAAAAGGCACCCGAGGACCCGCCCCGGCCCTGTCCACGTTCCCCCCCAGAAAGCCGGACTGTATGGGGCGGGACCCTGGGGAGACTGAGCAGAACCTAGAGCCAGCGCTGAATCTCTGAACCCGGAGCCAGGGGCGCCCCGGGAGCACCTAGCCCGTGGGCGCTCCGCCCGCCCGCCGAGCAACCATGAGGTGAGCCTCCAACTGCCTCCAGACCGTTCCCTGGCCGGCGCGGGCTCCTGCCGCCCTGCCTTTGTCCCCTCCTCCCCCCCAGCTTGGTCCCGGTTGGAATTTGGGGACTGGGCACTGGGCGCCTCGGATTTGAGGCCGAGCCCCCTTGGATGAGCTCCAAACACTGACCACTTCCCCTTGACTCTCAAGGCTCTAGGTGGTGCCGTGAGATTCTCCTGGGAGCCCTTAGGTTTGGGGGCGCTCCGAGGACTCCCGAAATTTTTAAGACTTTTCAGAGAACCTCCAAGTTGGCAAATAATCCCCGCAGAGAAGCTAGGGGTTAGGCAGGACTCACACTGCCCCCAAATCTCAACCTGGCCCTTAGAGGGATTATGGGGGGCCGGTTTGGGAGTCCCCTGGGACCTGGAAGAGAGATTGAGACGTAGAGCTTGGTTTTCGGGGTCCCCCATACATGGCGCTGGAAATTCTTCCCACGAGGGACTTTGCTCATTAACTTAGGGGGTACTTAACCCCTAAATTTGGACGGTTCATCCCCCTGTGAAGGAGGTTGATGTGGACGGATCCAGGGACCCAAACGCAGTCTGGAGGGTCTGGTTGGGACTCCCGTTCCTCGCCGCTCCCCACCCACAATGTGCTTAAAACAGGCTGTGCCTAGGAGGGAGCGAGCGCTCTGTGCCGAGGGCGCCTCCCCGGCCCCGGCCCGAAGGGCGGCCCCTCTCCCCCACCTGCGCGGCCTTGGAGAGGGAGGGGGCGCGGCAGCTGGGGGAAGGGGGCCCTTGTCTAACTGACTCACCTGTCGAGACAGCTGGTGTCGGGGGGTGGGGGGGGGGGGGGCGGGCTGAGAGTGCCGTGGGCCGGCTGCTTTCCCCACCACGGCGCCTCCCCCTTCTCTCAACACCGCCCCCCCTTACCCAGCCGTCCGGAGTTGTGCGGTTGGAGGAGGGGGCGTTGGAAAACCTCAAGGTCATAGCCCTCTCCCCCTGGGACTCAGGCTTCCCAGGGAGTTCCAGCTATCTTCCCAGGAATTTAATCCTGGGTGGGGGGCCCAAGGGACCAAGGGATTTTGTTTTTCCCGGAGCCTCCCTCAAAACTCCTGGGCTTACCTGAGGGCGGGGCCGGTGCGGACTGGGGGACCCGACTGGCCCTCCCCCTCATTCTCCCATCCTCCCCGGCCCCCCATAATCTCTCCCTTGAGGCCTGAGCCTGACAATACTATCTCCCTTCCTCTACTCTCTCAGAGACTTCCTGCTCCAAAGCCCCCAGCTTGAGGGGGAGGCCCCTGGGGGGCCGCTGGGGATTAACCCCCTGGGGCCCACATCCTCTCTCATCCGCCACATTCCCTGCCCTTTGACATCTGGGTGGCATTCCTTTTTGTGGTCATTAGAGAATCCCCCCTCCCACATTTGTTCCTTCTGCTGAAAAGGGATTGTTGGAAAATTTGGAACGATGGGGGCACCCACAGACACCCACAAGACTTCCTGCCTACCCTTTCCCCCACTATAGCAACATCTCTAAAAGGTCTGCCCGGAAGAGAGGGCAGTTTTGGGGAGTCAGGCCCTCTTCCTTCACCTTCTTTCCGGGGGACTCTCCTCTCCCACTGCCCCCCAGCTCCGCCCCTTGCGCGCCCCACCCCCTCTCTCGCGTTTCCGGTCCCAGGCACGGTGGAAGGCGAGGAAGGCGGATGGCGGATGTCCGAGTTAGTGCTGCCTCACTCACTGAGACCGTAAAAGGGCAGGAGCAATGTCTGGGCCAGCCTCCCGCCCCCGCCTCCCCCAGTCCCAGAGGCCCTGGCCCTCCCACAAGGCCCCCTGCTACTGCGAGCCATGACCAAACCTCCTGTATCTCCTGGGGGGTGGGCAGAAGTTAGCTGATGCCTGTCCCAGCAGAGGGTTACTCCCATCTCCTGAAGGGTCTTCCCTGCTGATGGCCACACTGGCCTTCTTGGGCTGTGCCCCTTCTCCCAGGACAGCTAGGATTCAAAAAGACCCACGGCCCTGTCGAGGGGCTGCTGGGGAAACTGAGGGAGGCTCAAAGAGAGAAAGGCTTGGCCCAAGATCCCTCAGAAATTTCTAAGCAGTGTTGAGGGATGGGAGGGCACTGGGATCCTCTGATTTCTGGCTGGTTAGGCTGGAGACAGTCTTGGGGACAGTTGGAAGAGAGGCTGTTAAGATGGAAAATTACAGTTCTTTTTTTTTTTTTTTTTTCAGTTTGACAAATATTTGTTGAGTGTCTGCCGTGTCCGGGACTCTGCGCTGGAATTCTGGGAAGTGGGGCAGAGGTCTGAGACTCCTAGGGCAGAGGAGACTCTAGAACTTGGTTCATTTATTATTGTTTTTAATAATGAGAGACCATTTGATCAAGCAACTCCTTTGTGCCAGGCACTGTACCAGGTGCCTGATTCAAATTAAACCTCACAGCAATTGTAAGAGATTGATACTATTATGATCGTCCCCCTTTCCCAGATGGGAAAATTGAGGCATCGGGGAATTAAGCAGATTACCTATTAAAGTCAGTTTGGAAGTAGGCAAGACTGGATATGAACCCAGGCCTCTTTCCAGACTATTATACTCTTAAAGAAAAGCAAAGTCAAACCTTTAGTGGCCTTAGAAAAAAACAAGTAACCTGCTTTTACTGTACAAACACTGAAGATAGTGCTGATAAGCAAGAAGGAACCCAGTTACCTTCCTGTTCACTTATGGGGAACTAAGGCCTGTCAGGGAGGAGGGACTAGAGTGAACCCTACAGACCCTATACCTGTGTTTCTGTCCAGGGTTGCTTCAAAGATTTGTAGTTTGGAAAGGCTGTGTATCCCTGGGTCTTTGTGGGGTGGATTACAGTTTAAGGGGCTATCAGATGAAGGGGTAGAAGGAAGGCCAAACCTCTTAAAGGATAAATTTCAGTAAACTGGAGTAACTGTGCTTGATTGCCTCCCATGATGAGAAGCTCTCTCCTTCCTGTATTGCTTGTCGGCTCCCTTATATGTTGTGTGTGTGCTTAGTCACTTGAGTCTGACTTTTGTGACCCTATGGACTGTAGCCCACCAGGCTCCTCTGTCCATGGGATTCTCCAGGCAAGAATATTAGAGTGGGTTGCCATTTCCTTCTCCAGGGGATCTTCCCAACCCAGGGATCAAACCCATATCTCCTATGACTCCTGCATTGCAGGCAGATTCTTTACTCTCTGAGCCATCAGGGAAGCTCTCCCTTTGGTCCAGTGCCAAATTCCAGGTCCTGCGCTTAAGGCTTTTCTTATCTCTTTCAATCCTTACCAGACCCCAGGGAGTTACGGTTTCCAGGGCTGGAAAGTGAGACTCAGAGAGGTGAAGCCATGCAGCAAGGGGTTGACTTCAATTCTCCTTTACTGACCACATACTGGAGATTTCCAGAATGGGAGGGCTTGTGGGAGAGTTCTGGGCTGACTGGGGATTCAGGCTGTCTCACGTCAAATTGAGGCTGTGAGACCCCAGTGTCGAGTTGAAAGTGTTCGTCGCTCAGTCGTGTCTGACTCTCTGCGACCCCAGGGAGCCCGCCAGGCTCCTCTGTCACGGGATTTCCCAGGCAGGAATACTGGAGTGGGTAGCTATGCCTTTCTCCAAGGGATCTTCCCAACCCAGGGATCAAACCCGTGTCTCCTGCATTGCAGGCAGATTCTTTACCCTCTGAGCCACCAGGGAAGCCCCCAGAGACCACTGGAATTAAGCAGACCTTATATGCATCTCACTCCCGGCTTCCTGGCTGTGAGATTTTTCCGATCTAGCTTTTTGTCTGGTTTATAGGTGGGTATTTTTTTGTACTTAAGTAATGAATTAATTTTTTATAGGTAATACCAGCCCATGGTAAAACAAAGCAAAAAGAAAAGACATCATCAAGCAACTCAAGTGGGTAAACAGTGCTAACTGTCCACTTCCTGCCTCCCTTGTCAGACCCCCAGTGCCCTAGTGTCTCAGAGGTGAGCAGGAGAGGCTAGTCCCCTGAGAAGCAACCTCTGCTTTTCACCACTCTGGGTGCCGAGGTATTTATATCCTCCCCAGCTTTTTTTTTTTTTTTTAAAAAAAACCTCTCACACCACTTTATACCTTGTCTTAAAAAAAAAAAAAATCAGCTTAGCTGTTTCCTCATCTTTAAATGAGGTTAAGAACATCGGGGGTGGGGAAGATCAGGACTGGGGTTCAAATATGAGCCCCTCGGCCTGTTTGCTGTGTGACCTGGGATAACTGTCTTCACTCCTCTGTGGCCACAGTTCCTTGTCTGGAAAAAGGGTGTGTGCTGAGGTCACTGCAAGGTTTACTGTTGCAGATGGAGCTCAGTACCTGGAACGGTGTCTGGGACACAGACTAACCAATACATGTCAGCGGCTGTTAAAAAAAAAAAAATCTTTTTTTTATAGACGGCTAATTTAACAACTCCTAGATACCTGCTAGGTTCTAGGCACGAGTCTAGGTTCTGAAAACACAGTAGTGAACAGAAAAGACAAAAATCCCCGCCCTTGTGGTCCTGACATTTTGGTGGGGGAGACAGATAGGGCCCTGTCAGGCAGGGATTGGGTGTTATGAAACACCCAACGGGGTTTGCAGTGAGAGCTTTTCCAGGTAGGGTAGTCAGGGAGGGCTTCTGGGAAGAGGTGACGGCTAAGCAGAGGCCCGAAGGAGGTGAAAATCCAGGTTGAGGGAGAAAGGGAGCGCAGCCCTGAGGTGGAATTGTGTCTGGCATGTTGAAGTGGGGGCTAGAACGGCTGGTGGGGCCGGTCGAGGGAGATCAGAGATCATACAGATCATGAAGGCCCCAAAGAGAACTTGGCCAGAATAAAAATTCTGCTGGGAGCTGCCAGCGGAGCTTCCAAGAAGAGGAGAGACACAATCTGACTTGTGTTTTAACAGGATCCTTTTGCTGGAATGGGGATACCGTGCCTTGGAGAGGGACAAGACCAGTCCGGGGTCACTCAGCAAACACCCAGAGCTCAGGCTAGTCCAGAGACTGAGCAGGGCAGGGGCTCTTGGAAAGAGCAAAGTGCAGCCAGGGTGGGGTAGCAACGAAGGCCCTGGGCACCTGGCCAGAGTCTGCCCTGGGTGTGGGTGGCAGGTGTGGGCGAGGCCTTAACCCTGCCCTGCCGGAGGCAGCGGAAGCCAGAAACAGTCCCTGAGGCTGCACTTGTCTAGAACCAGCACCTGGTGTTTGGGTAGGGCCCACACAGTCCCGGGTGGTGAGGACAGTGGACTTGGGGGCCAGGTGGCCTGCGTTCACATCCTCGCTCTGCTGCCTACTGGCTGTGTGACCATGGGTGAGTCACGCAACCTCTCTGTGCCACTGTTGGCAGTTCTTGCAGAATGAGGATGAAATAGCCCACCTGGAAGAGCTGCAGTGAGAATAAAATGAGAGATCTGGAGAAAGGGCTGGGTGAGGTGACTGATAAGAGGGAACCCCCTAATAATGCAAACCTGGGGGCTTAGCTCCCTGGCCTAAGAACTCAGATCTGGGTCAGCTGAGGGGGCTTTCCCCGCCTTGTCTTTTATAGTGTCAATGTCACGCTCCAGCCCCCAGCCCTGGTAGAGACAGATCCCTTGAGGGGTATAATTTCGCTCCCCGGAAACCTCTGACCACCAACTTCCTCTTTTCAGGAAAAAGTCCGGTGGGGGGTGGGGCCGGGCAGGGACTAGTGCTTCCCCCTGGTTTGTGGGTGACCTTGGCCAAGTCACTTCCCGTCTGAGAGCCTGAGTTTCCCCACTGAGAGAGGAGGGCATTGAACCTTCCCAGAAGGACTGGTGAGGGGTGGAGGAGGGCCCTTTGGTGCCTGTTCAGAGTGCCCAGGGAAGGGATGCTGACAGTTACTCAGCACTCATGCCAGGCACCACGCCAAGCACTCTACATGCCCAGACTCTTACTTCTCCCACTGCCCTGGGAGGTGGGGTCTGTCATTTCCCCAGTTTGCGGGCAAAGAAGATGACTTCTGTGGGGAGGTTGCTCGCCTGAGTCACATGGAGTAGGTGGCCCAGCCGGGATTTGAACATACGTCTGTGGATATCAGATCCTGACCCCCTGAGCTGCGTTACTGAGCCCCCTCCCCACAGGGCTAAGTCAGATGTCATCTCCTCCAGGAAGTCTTCTCTGATCCAAAGGCGGGGGCAGGCCCTGCTTCTGGGCAACCCCAGGCCTGGTCTTGGATTATCACCATGTGCGGACAGCACAGTCCCTTGCGATGCTCTCCTGCCCTGCAGGGTGGGGCCAGGGCTGTCTGGGTCACTGCCGGACACAGAGCAGGGAGTGTCTGCTGATGGCCGTTGGCGCCAGGGGGCGGGAGAGGGTGGGTGGCGCCAGATGGATGGGGTGGGCAGCAGGAAGGGGAAGAGCCTGGGATCTCGCATTGGTCTCCAACTTGCTGCAAGCCTCACCCTTCACCTCACTGAGCCTCAGCTTCTTCTTCCACAGTGGGGAGTGGGGGCCGGAAGGTCCAAGCCTCCCAGCAGAGACAGGGAAACTGAGGCTCCAGGCGCGTCGGGCAGGGGCATGTTCCCAGTGCTGCCCAGGACACCTGCTCTGTCCCTTGCATCCGCTTCTCCCCGGCCCCCTCCTCCAGCTCTCACGCCACATCTCTGTCTCTCGGTCCATCTCAGTCCTCTCCATCGGCCTGTTTGTGTGCTCTCTGCCTTTGCCTCTCTTCTCCCCATTACTCCTTTCAGTCTGTCTCCCCTGTAACAATCTGACCCCGTTTCTTACCTCTCTCTCCCCATCGTCAGTCTGTATGTTTGTCTCTTCCAGCCGGTCTGACTCTTCCTCTTCCTGTCTCTTGCTCCCCGTTTGACTGTCTGTCTCTTTCCTTGTCTGTCTCACATCCCCTGGTTTGTCTATTTGTCTCTCCCAGTGTGTCTTTCGCCGTCCCACCTGTCTTTTTCTCCTCCAGTCTCCCTGTCTGGGTCTCTCCGAGGGCCTGTTCTCAGCCCTCTCTCTCGGTCTGTCCTCCTCTTCCTCTCCATGGGTCCCCTCTTCCTGGCACACTGACTTTGCGTCTCCGAATCTCCCAGGGGAACAAGAAGGTGACCGGCCCCTGGGGGGAGGATGCCAGGCTCCCCACAGCTAACTGGCCTCTCTCCCTTTCCCCCGCCCGCCTCTCTGCAGTGAAACGGTTGTGTGCACCAGCCGGGCCACGGTGATGCTCTACGATGACAGCAACAAGCGCTGGCTGCCCGCCGGCACGGGCCCGCAGGCCTTCAGCCGTGTCCAGATCTATCACAACCCCACCGCCAACTCCTTCCGGGTGGTCGGCCGCAAGATGCAGCCGGACCAGCAGGTGAGGCTCCCCTCCTCCTCGCCCCCTCTGCCTGTGGGACCTCACCACCGCTCACCCACTTTTCCCCTATCCCTCTCCCGCCAGGTGGTCATCAACTGTGCCATCGTCCGGGGTGTCAAGTATAACCAGGCCACCCCCAACTTCCACCAGTGGCGCGATGCCCGGCAGGTCTGGGGCCTCAACTTTGGCAGCAAGGAGGATGCCACGCAGTTTGCCAACGGCATGGCCAGCGCCCTAGAGGCCTTGGAAGGTTAGAGACAGGGCGGAGGGGACCACTGAGCCCTGCCATGGGGCCTGGGGCAGCCCCTTTACCACTCGGCCTCAGTATACTCATCTGAAAACAGGGCTCATTCACTGCTGCTACGGAGAGTTACTGGGCTGACCAGAAAGCTCATTCAGGCTTTTCCGATGTTACGGAGAAACCCAAGTGGATTTTTTTGGCCAACCGAATTCTGTGGGCTCCTCTTTGCCCCGATGGCACCCACATGTCAAACGCATGGTTCCTAGGAGCCCATTTTGCTCCATGAATTTTTACACTTGCACACTCCTGTGTGACCGCCTCCCAGATCAAGATAGAAATATTTCAGGCCTCCAGGAGGTTTCCTTTGCCTTTTCTCCAGGTAACCATTAGACTGACTGACGTCATTGTCAGTTTTCAAGCCACAATGTTAAGAAAAAAACTTCCAGTTGGTATTTCTTAAACTGGAATGTGCCCGCGAGTCATCTAGGAAAAAATGCAGATTCTGAATCAGGTAGGTGGGCCAAGGCCGGAGCCTCTGTGCTTCCGACGAGTTCCCTGATGATGCCAAAGTTGACTGGTCCATAAAGAGTGCTTTGAGGAGCAACAGTTTAGGTGGCGGCTGTGCGTCTAGGTTCGCCAGTTGTCAAATGGTGGAGGCATTTGCTTCCAGGAGCAACTTCAGCGGCAGTCTAAAACACAAGAAACACACGGGAGCCAGAGGCCTGAGGCTGGGTGAGGAGGGGGCTGTCAGCCTCTTCTGAGCTCTCAGGTAGGGGGATCTGAGCAGCTGTGACTGTGCATTAAGAACCTGGATTCTGGAATTGGCCTGAATTCAAGTCTTGTCCCTGCTAATTCCCATCTGCAGGCCTTGGGGTGGGTGACCCCCTCTCTGGGCCTTCGCTGTCCTGCCTGTGACCTGGGTATCCTTCTAGTGCCCACCACCTGTCAGCTCAGTCAGGGGAAGCGGGTGCCAACCCTCCTCACAGGGTACCCAGAAGCCCCTCGGGAGCATGCCAAGGGGTGGGGCTGGCTTCTGTGTGACTCACTAGCCTTTACTCTCACTTCCAGGAGGTGGGCCCCCGCCCCCGCCACCACCTACAGCGCCTCCCACCTGGTCTGCCCAGAATGGCCCCTCGCCAGAGGAGGTGGAGCAGCAGAAAAGGTGGGGCTGGTCCCCGGTGGGAAACCCTCCCCCGGCCAGAGTTCTAGGTGGTTCCAGAACCCCTGACGCCTAGAGTTAAGACCTCTCCAACTTTCAATTTTCAGAATGTTCCAACTCCCAGGGGACTAGAAATCCACATCTTGAAGAACCACTCCCCACCCCCCACTTGGAGTTTGAAAAACTCCTGATGCCCAGAGTTACAGAACCCTTCAAATCTCAGTCCCCTGGACTCACAGAGTCCAGAACTGGGTTGTTTAAAGGATCTTGGGCGTTTTGTGATTCCTGATGGTCTGATGACTGGATCACTCACATCCTGGTTTCACCCTGTCCCTGCGCTCACCACCCCACCCCCAAGCCCTTTCCTGGGCCCCTGGGGGATAGAGAAAATGAGCAGGGCTTAGGAACCAGCCCTGCCGGACACCTCTGAGGGGCAATCCACCTCTGAGGGGCAATCCGGGAGGTAGCTGACCATCTGGGGGCCCTGAGTGATAGCCACTCGCCCTCCCTCCCCAGGCAGCAGCAGTCAGAGCTCATGGAGCGGGAGCGCAGAGCCTCCAACGCAGGTGATTGCTCAAATGGCTTCAGGGGTCAGGGGACCGCCCCGGAGGAGGGGGTGGGCCAGCCGGACAACAAAGAATGAAGCTTCTCTCTTAGCACCCCTCCTGTTTTGTTTTTCTTACAGGAGGCCCGCCTGCTCCCCCAGCTGGGGCACCACCACCGCCCCCAGGACCTCCCCCTCCTCCGGGTCCACCCCCACCCCCTGGTCTCTCCTCCTCAGGGGTCTCGGCTGCCACGCAGGGAGCAGGGGGAGGCCCACCCCCGGCACCCCCTCTCCCTACAGCACAAGGCCCCAGTGGTGGAGGGACTGGGGCCCCCAGCCTGGCCTCAGCCATTGCTGGCGCCAAACTCAGGAAAGTTAGCAAGGTGAGGGGTAGGCGCAGTGGGTGTAGGGTGATGGGTCTGATATAATAATGGAATGAGGCCAGAGTTGCCTGGGAGCCTCACAGGAGGGCTGGGAGGCCCACCCGTAAAGCCCTCTCTTCTCTGTAATTTCTCCAGCAGGAGGAGGCTTCAGCGGGGCCCGTGGCCCCCAAAGCTGAGAGCAGTCGAAGCACGGGTGGAGGCCTCATGGAAGAGATGAACGCCATGCTGGCCCGGAGGTGAGCCTGAGCCCAGAGCTCTCAATGGTCGCGGAAAGCTCTCAAAACACCCCTCAGCCCAGCAATTATCACCTGCAGATTCCGGTTCAGTTAGACCAGGTGTGGGAAGGGCTCAGATTCCTGGTTAGTTTGTTTCTTTGGGTGAAAGTTCATCCTTTGATAGCCAGGTTTGAGATATAATGATGGGGACTGCATTCTCCTAAGATGGCTGAGGTTTGAAACCCCCTAGGTAGCCTCTGGAATGTTCTGGAACCCAGAATTTTAGGACCTTAGATGACCTTGCCTCAGAAGCTGGGGACTCTGCCCTGAGAATTTTGTGATTTCAAATGCAGGAATCCTAAACGCCACCCCCACCCCCTCATTCGCGAACAGCACCCTCTTTAACTTCTAAAATTAAAATGTGCTTAGCCTTGATGAATTCCAGAAGCCTGCACCCTAGGACCCACTTTTCCAGAACTCTGGGGAAGGGAACTGTTGAGTGGCTGCGAGAGGACAGAAGCCATCTGTTTCTGCCTTTCTCTCCCGCAGAAGGAAAGCCACGCAAGTTGGGGAGAAACCCGCCAAGGATGAATCTGCCAATGTGAGTTAAGGACCCTTCCTGCCTAATACACCTTAGGATATACCATTAGAGTAGGAATATTGGGGCGGGGGCTGTGATGGGGATTGGCTGTGTTTTGAAGGAGGAAGAAGACAAGGAGCAGAATGGCCATGTCTGGCTCCTGACAGTTTTATTTCCCACCAGCAGGAGGAGTCAGACGCCAGAGTCCCAGCCCACAGTGGTGAGTGAGAGCCCAGTCTAGTCACAGGAACTACAAGTCCCAGGATGCCCTCTTCTCATATATAACACACCTTCATGGGAGAGTCTGTACAGATAATTCTGGGGATTGTACTCTGAGATGGTTCTTTGAATGGGGGGCTGATGAGGCTTGGGAAGAAAGGGTGATGCAGAGCATTCCTTGTTCCTGATCTTTTTGACTTATTGTCTGTCCCACAGAATCTGTGCGGAGACCCTGGGAGAAGAACAGCACAACCTTGCCAAGGTGGGCCATCAATACTGGGGCCCTACCCCTAGAAAGAGTCGAACTTCCCAAATTTGTAGGGAGTAACACAGTGTGACCCCTGGAATGGGAGGCAGGGGAGGCAGACCCTCTCTCTAACCTCGTTTCTGCCCTACACCACGCCACCTCTCCCAGGATGAAGTCGTCTTCTTCAGTGACCACTTCCGAGGCCCACCCCCTACGCCTAGTTCCAGTGACGAGTCAGACCTGGAGAGGGTGAAACAGGTAGGGGAGGGGACTGGGGGGTGAGGCTCAGGGGATAGAAAGGAGATCTGGGTCTAAACTCTGCCACTGACATGCTATGTGATTCTAGAAAAGGCCTTGGAACCCTCAGCTTCCCAGTCTGAGAACTGGAGAAATTGGATCGTGTCAGGGATGACAGACCCCATAACCGCCTTGTCCAATGCCCTTGACAGACCTTACTAATCTATCACTGCACTCATTCCTGATGAGTATCCAGAATCCTTTTCAGCACACTGGCTGCAGACATTTATCACCAACCAGAGTTGGCAGGAGACTGGAATGTCTTATTTGGCAGCCCTGGTACTGGATGTTCTCCAGTACTTTTTTCTCTGGCTCAGAGGATCCAGAATTCTCCCCTAGAAATCTCAGTCACTTTGTGGCCTGGCCAGTGATGTCATAGTGTGTGTGCGATATGGGTATTGACCCTCCTTCCTCTGGTCCCTCAGTCATTAAGAAACGGGGGATTCACTTCTGCAAGTCCAGGTACTCTTCCTCATTGGTTGTACCCCCATTATTTTCAGGAGCTTCTGGAAGAGGTGAGGAAGGAATTGCAGAAAGTGAAAGAGGAAATAATTGAAGGTGAGGTGTTTTCCTTTTTAAACATTTATTTATTTTGGAGGCATGGTGTCCCTTGGAAAGCCCTTGTTTTGGAAGGGAGAAGGGGAAGAGGCTCTGCCCCTGACCTCTGCCCACTGTTTCCTTCCAGCCTTTGTCCAGGAGCTGAGGAAGCGGGGGTGCCCCCTGACCACAGGGCCCCAGAAAATCCAGTTTCTCCTTTCCGCACACCCCCTCCGCCTGTCACCCTGCTTTCCTTGCCTCAACTTGACTTGGAATTGGCTGAAGTCTACACAGGAATGCATCTTCCCCACTCCCTATGTCACTTGGAAAGTTCCAAGGGGGTGTGGCTTCCCCAGCACCACGCCCACACCCATATTGGCTGCTGATTGGCTGGGGAAGCCCCCACCCTTTGTTCCCTTTGGTCCTTCCCCTCTGCCATCCCCTTGGGGCTGGTTCCTCTGCTGGGGATGTACCAAGTAACCCCACAGTAAGGGGGAAGGAAGGAGGGAATTTCACATTCCCTTGTAGATTCACTTTAACGCTTAATGCCTTTGAAGTTTTGTTTTTTAAGAAAAAAAAGTATATATATATATATATATATATATTTAGGTTTGTTGGGGGGGAGGAAATTTTTTTTTTTTCTCTTTGATTTTGATAAAATGGGGTGTGGAAGTTTTTAAATGCTGTGCCCCTGGCTTGTCCCATTTGGGACAGCTGTGTAAGGAGGGTTGTCCCACCAGGCTGGGGGTGCCTCCCCCTACCCCAGGGACCGACCTCCCTTCCCTCTGGCTCCTTCCCCTTTTCTATGAGGAATTAAGATGCTGTAACTTTTTGGAACCTCAGTTTTTTGGTTTTTTATTTGGGTAGGTTTTGGGGTCTAGGCCATTTTTACCCCCTGGGGATAAACAAGATAAGGGGGAAAGGAATAAGGGAGGAAACCTCTCCTCTTGGCTTCTTGGAAATGGGCCCCTGCGGAATAAATCTGCCAGTTTTTATAAATGCTAAGATTTCTGGCGTCATTTGAATGGCTGCTTTCATGAGGATGGGCATGTCCCTCCCTCCCTCAGTAATCCACCTTCCCTCACTTTCCTCCTTCCCACCGGAACTTGCTCCTCTGCCCCCTCTTGGCTTCCTGGTGCCCCTCAACAGGCAGCTTCCTTAGTCCTTTCCACCCAGCCCTAGAGAAAGCCAAGGGCATCCCTCATTGACCGTTTGCCCTTGGGCCAGACCCTTTGGTTCTCCTGGACCTCAGTGTCAGTCTGGGAAAGGACTCAAAGGATGAGTCAGGCCTCCTCCCACTAGGAACCCTTCCAGCTTCTAATTTTAGTGAGCCTTGTACCCATTTGGCAGATGTACATCATGGTTTTCAAGACACTTTCTTAAGATGACTTTTTCCCCCCAGAGCTCTTTTAATTATTACAATATTTACAGTCTTAAAAAGTAGAATTCAGGAATCAGAGGTCATACACAGCCCCTTCAATGGTTCATTGGGTGGGCAGGGGGTAGGTGAGGTAGGTAACAACCTGGTGGAATTATTCCATTCTGTTGGAGGTAGGGAACTTCAGGGCTGAGGGGCAGACTTCACTGGCAGAAGACTTTGCATGAAGGTGGGGGGTGGTAACTTGAGTGTCCAGTTCAAAGGCAGGAAGTAAGGGGGAATCCCTGAGTACTCTGAAGGGCAGATTTGGATGGAGGAAAGGGTAGATGGGGAGATCCACTTAAAGAGGAGAGGACCCCAGTCAGGATACCAATAGTGGACTAAATACAGGAGACACTGACTCAGAAGAGCTGATGCCTGCCAAGATCCATCCTATTCCTAATCCCCTAAAAGAGTGAGGTAGATGGAAGGTCATGGGGTCAGGAAGTCCATCAGAGGTTTCTGTATTTCCACTACAATGTTCTGTACCAGTGAAGAAGCAGGGAAAAGGTAGATGGGGGTCCCAGGAAGAGGACCACTCCTCAGGTAGGTTGAAGATATGAGGGATAAAATGAGAGATGGTGTAGTAGTGGGTGGGTGGGGTCCAATGGAAGACATGGCTTCTCCATTCCAAAGTGCTAAACCAGTGGAGTAGGGGGTGGAGGCTTGGGCTGGAATGTTTCACCAGTGGATGGGGGAGTCCCAGTAGAAGGTACCTCTCACCGGGCAGGTTAGTAGAGAGGTGACCAAAGGCCTGGTTGGATCAACCCCTGTCCAGGATCCTGACTGCCCCTAAAGGGGCCTGGTGGTATTAGCTGGGCCGGTTCAGGGAGGGATAGTGCAGACAGACATACCAGCCCAGACATCAGTCTTGTCCGAGACCTGGGTCTGGCGGCCCCTCATCCTCTGGTGTGGGCTCTGCCTGGGCGCCGGCGGCAGGTCCTGGACGCAGAGCTGGGCGCGCACCTCTCTCATCTGCGCCTGCAGCTCCTCCAGGGCGCCCGGCGGCGGCGCTGCCTGCACCTGTGTCTGCAGGGCCTCCAGCACCAGCGCCAGGTGGTCCACCTCGTCTCGCATCGCGTCCCAGGCGGCGAGCTGCTCCCCCTCCTTGCGACGCTGTTGCGTCTTTTGTCGCGAGTACTCCAGCACCAGGCAGCCGCAGGCCACCACGAAGATGGTGGCCTCGCCCAGCAGCTCGGCGCCCAGCTCCGCAGCTGCCTCCTCGTTCAAAGGCTTGATGGTTTCCGCATTGAAGCCCATGAGGCGCATCTTGGCCCGCATCTCGACCCAGTGGTACACTGCAGGGGAAGAGAGGGGTTGGGGATCTTGGCTGGGACCGCAAGCCCTGCCCCTTGATGTTCCTGTTGGAGCAGTGGGGACGCAGCGGCCAGAATCGCGAACACTAGTGGGAAATGGGCGCCTTAACCAAGACCGGCGCCCTGCCTCGCAGACCTGACCAGAAGTGGCCTTGAGGGCATTATTTTGAAAACGTCCAGAAGGTTCTGGTGAACTACTGCAGATGAGAATTGCTGCCCTGGAGGGGAGGTCCAGGGTGTGGGGCAGCATCTCTAGGGGGAGGTGAGTCGTCGTAAGTCCAGGAGGTATAAACCTTGCTCCTGCCTCACCCCCCAACCCACCAGCCGGGCTCCTTCCCTCTCCCCAAAGGTGGAGCTGATGGTGATGCACTCCGTCCTGAAGTGAGTTCACCGTGGGGTTTGGGGCTTTGTACAGAGCTCAGGGCTGGCGCTCCTGCTCTAATGCCAACTTCTTCCTTATCTGATCACTTGTGTGAACAAGAGTTATCACCACTGTCCTTCTTTGTCAGTGCAAGAGCAGCCTGCTGCTAAGTCGCTTCAGTCGTGTCCGACTCTGTGCGACCCCACAGACAGAAGCCCACCAGGCTCCCCTGTCCCTGGGATTCTCCAGGCAAGAATACTGGAGTGGGTTGCCATTTCCTTCTCCAACGTATGAAAGTGAAAAGCGAAAGTGAAGTCGCTCAGTCATGTCCGACTCTTAGCGACCCCATGGACTGGAGCCTACCAGGCTCCTCCGTCCATGGGATTTTCCAGGCAAAAGTACTGGGGTGGGGTGCCATTGCCTTCCCACAAGAGCAGCCTAGAGTTGATATTTAAGCCTGAATCCCTGCAGTAATAATTAATATTCATCCATTGATACAAGAACTGATGGGGAAAATAAGGTTCCTTGGGCTCATTAAGGGATGAATTTCTGAAAACATTTATACTTGACCCTTGCCAACCATCCGCCACAGCAATCAGGCTGACCTAATAAGGTTTTTTTTTTTTTTTTTTTTAAGTTAGAAGAATAACATGCACGTGGTGGTGGTGGGGGATCATTTAGATCACACAGAAGTGAGTAAATTGCAAGACAGAAGTCCATCTTTCCACCTCCAGTTTTGGTCCTCCTAGGGCACCCCACCCCAGTACTTTTGCCTGGAAAATCCCATGGACGGAGGATCCTGGTAGGCTCCAGTCCATGGGGTCGCTAAGAGTCGGACACGACTGAGCAACTTCACTTTCATGCATTGGAGAACGAAATGGCAACCCACTCCAGTATTCTTGCCTGGAGAATCCCAGGGACAGGGGAGCCTGGTGAGCTTCCGTCTATGGGGTCGCACAGAGTCGGACACGACTGAAGTGACTTAGCAGCAGCAGCAGTCCTCAAAGGGGGGAAGGCAATGGCACCCCACCCCAGTACTCTTGCCTGGAAAATCCCATGGATGGAGGGGCCTGGTAGGCTCCAGTCCATGGGGTCGCTAAGAGTCGGACACGACTGAGCGACTTCACTTTCACTTTTCACTCTCATGCATTGGAGAAGGAAATGGCAACCCACTCCAGTGTTCTTGCCTGGAGAATCCCGGGGATGGAGGAGCCTGGTGGGCTGCCGTCTATGGGATCGCACAGAGTCGGACACGACTGAAGCGACTTAGCAGCAGCAGCAGTCCTCAAAGGTTAACCACCTTTTTTTTTTTTTTTGGTCACACTCTGACTTGTGGATCTGAGTTTCCTGACCAGGCACTGAACCCAGGCCACATCAACGAAAGCATGGAATCCTAATCATCTGACCAACAGGGAACTCCAAAGTTTGACCGCTTTTGATCTATTTCTGTTAACATTTGTTAAACAAAACGTGATAAGGACTAGCCATAAAGAAAAAGCTTGACACACTGGAATGCTCTGAAATTACAGGCTTTCATTCCTGTTTGATGCCCCAGAGGGCCATTCCCTGGCAATCTAGTAGTTAAGACTCCATGCATCCAATGCCTCGGGTCCTGGTCTGATCCCTGGTGGGGGAACTAAGTTTCCACAAGCTGACCCAATATGACCAAAAAAGAAAAAAAGGGGGGAAAAAAGACACAAGCAAGAGAAAGAAAAGGCAAATTCCAGACTTGGAGAAGCCATTTGCACCACAGCTATCTGACAAATAACTCAGATTCAGGATACGCAAAAACCTCCTGGGGATCAACAAGAGCATGTCAGACAAGTCAATAGAAAAAGACTTGAATCACCTAAGAGGAGACGAACTAAATGGCTACTGTGGGCGCGCGTGTTAGTCTCTCAGCCATATCTGACTCTGAGACCCCATGGACTGTACTCCGCCAGGCTCCTCTGTCCCTGGGATTTCCCTGGCAGAATACTGGAGTGGGTTGCCATTCCCTTCTCCAGGGAATCTTTCTGACCCAGGGACCGAACCCAGGTCTCTTGTATTGCAGGCAGATTTTTTACCATATGAGCCACTAGGGAAGCCCACTAGACACGTTAAAAAAAAAAAATGCTGACCTCTATTACACATCAGGGAAATACTAATTAAAATCACAAAGAGAAAGCACTATACACCCCCTAGAATAGCTGAAATGAAAACACCAAACATCCTGAAGTGAAGTGAAAGTCACTCAGTCGTGTCCAACTCTTTGGGATCCCATGGACTATATTGTCCATGAAATTCTCCAGGCCAGAATACTGGAGTGGGTAACCTTTCCCTTCTCCAGGGGATCTTCCCAACCCAGGGATCAAACCCAGGTCTCCTACATTGCAGGTGGATTCTTTACCAGCTGAGCTATGACGGAAGCCTGTTTCTACACATCCTAAGTGCTGCTTAAGACAAACTGCAGTCAGACTCTGAGGAGGTCATTGAGGACACCCACCCACTCTGGCAGCTGGTTGGCAGTGGACTACTAAATTTAGCATCCAATCCTGATAAACCAGCAATTCCGCTCCTGGGTGGACACCTACCAAAACCTGTCACACATTCTCCGAAAGACATGTCCCTGCATGTTCATCTTAGTGCTATGAATAAAGGACCCGAGACAACTTGAATGCCCACTCATAACTGCAAGATTGGTTTAAAATAAAAAAAATGTACGCAGTGAAACACTCAACAGCAGTGAGAACAAGTGAACCATGACAACATACAGCAAACTGAATAGTGTGGAGTGAAAGAGGTCGCACAAGCACACACTGCTGTGTGATTTCGTTTATGTAACATCCCCCAAGAGGCAACCTCCACCCACAGAATCACAAGTCAGGATAGTGGTTACCCTTGGCGGGCTTAGTGACTGGAAGAGGGACGTGGGAGGCTTTCTAGGGGGATGGTTATGTTGTTTCCTATTCTTTCTGTGAGTTTATCAAACTGGACACTTAGGATTTGTACACTTTGCTTTAGGTACATTATAATCCAGTTAAAATTTTTCATAACCCAAATGAATCGGTGTTGTCCAGCCACCTTCCTGGTCTCTCCCAAGTGAGTTTCACTTGCAACATCTGCAGAAGCCCAGAGAAATGCCACCGTCTGGTGCCCTGCCCTTCATCAGTCTATTCCTCCCTGTTGCCTGTGGGGGATCAGACTTGGCCTTGGCCACCTGTCAGATGAGCTTGAGTCATCTAAGTTCAAGGTGCCCTGACTGCCTATTTAATCCTCTTCCAGTTGGGAAATTGTACAGGCCCCTCCCAAGAGGAATCCCAGTCTTATGATGTCCTCCAGGCTTCTGCTTGCGTGCAGGGAGCAGGGTTGTGATGGAACCATGAATTCTCTACTCTCCCTGAGATCTGTTAGAAGGCAAAATGGATTCAGAACGCAGGCCTGAAAAATTCCAGTCCCCCATTCAAAATGGGAGGGGAAGGGGCATGACTATGGCTTGTGTTAAAGGGACTCAAATATATAGTTCTTTCTCTCTTTTTTTTAACATTTGTGATTGTATTTTTTTTTTTTTAACTATAAACTTTTTATTTTGTATTTGGGCATAGCTGATTAACAATGGTGTGACAGTTTCAGGTGAACAGAGAAGGGACTCAACCATACATGGATAGACATGTATCCATTCTCCCCCATACCCCCCTCTATCCAGGCTGGCACAAAGCACTGAGCAGAGTTCCCTGTGCTATACAGTAGGTCCGTGTTGGTTATCCATTTTGAATATAGCAGAACACACATTCCTTTCTTGTTTAAAAAACAAAATTTGTTGAGCAGTTAAGACAGTTGTTTTTTTTTTTTTTTTTTCTTGCAGCATGTGGGATCTTAGTTCCTCAACCAGGGATCTAAAATGCGTCCCCTGCATTGAAAACACAGAGTCTTAAGCACTGGGTCACCTGGGAAGTCCCCAAGAGAGTCTTTATAATATACTTTTATTATATGATTTGAACCACAAGTTTAAAAATTTTTCAAATTCCACATGTCAATTACCTCCACAAATCTAGACAGTTCCTTAAAGGTAAAGGCTCCAAAGGGAATCTCAGCCTGAAATTGAGGAGGATTTTATGTCACCATCTATAAATGCAGCTATGGTTATCAAGCACAGTAGTTAAAACAAAAAAATGGTGAAATCACTCACGTTTGCTTCCCTAGCAGTGTCTTATATTCCCAACTATATTTTTGCCAACTTAGCAACACTTCAGAGTTATTTCATTACTAATAAATAAATCTCATGATTTGCAAAGGAGCTTTATATATTTCAACACACAAGAATCTCCCAAACATAACACAGAGAAGAAATGCAAGTTCCAATAGATACAAACAGTGTGATCAAAACAAGAATGTGCACTGACTGTGGACACACATATGTTTAGGAAAAAGAAAATCTCACATGGAGTAACTAACACTCAGCAACTTCAGGACAGATGAGGGAGGAAGCAAGGAGAAAAGAGGCTTTTTAATGTTATCTCCTAAAAAAGGGGGAAAAACCCAAAGCAAGTAGGGCAAAATGTTCATCTCTGTTAATTCCAAGTGGTAGGTACATGGGTGTTTGTTACATTATTTTCTCTATGTCTGCAATATGTAATGATTAAAAGTAAAAGATTACAGACTTCCCTGGTGGTCCAGTGGCTAAGACTCTGAGCTCCCAGTGCAAGGGCTAGGGTTCGATCCCTGGTCAAGGAACTAGATCCTGCATGCTGTGGCCAAATAAATAAATAAAAATATATTAAAAGTAAAAGAGTATTTCAAAAAAACACCTATATATATATATATATATATATATATATATATATATATATATATTGCCATTTGGGGGTAGGGATAGAGATTTTGATGAATGCACAGTGATAGAAATCAGGTCACTGGTTCCCTGAGGGTAGGGGTGGCCAGAGTGACGGACCGAAAAAAAAAATACAAGGAAATCTGGAGGATGATGGAAATATTTTTAACGGTAGTGATTTCATGGCAAATACCCATGATAAAACCCATCACAGTGAACACTTAAAATAAGCATAGTTTATTGTTTATTGCATGTAAGTTATACCTCAAAAATGTGGTTAAATAAAAAAGGAATTTTACATTTTATACGATTATGAAAGTGAGAAGGCAAGCCACAGACTGGGAGAAAATATTTGCAAATCATATATTTGATGAAGGACTTGTTCCAGAACACATAACGAGCTCTTAAAACTCAACAACAGGAAGATAAATAATCCAGTTAAAACGGGGGAAAGATTTGAACAGACACTTCACCAAACATGATATGCAAACTGTTAATAAGCAAGTGAAAAGATGCTCAAATCTTTAGTCAGCAGAGAAATACAAATCAAACCCACGTGAGGTTCCATTTCACACACACTTTGTTGTTGTTGTCCAGTCACTTAGTCATGTCTGACTCTGACTCTATGGACTGCAGCACGCCAGGCTTCCCTGTCCTTCACCATCTCCAGGACTTTGCTCAAACTTATGTCCATTGAGTCGATGATGTCATTCAACCATCTCATCCTCTGTCACCCCTTTCTCCTCCTGCCTTCAATCTTTCCCAGCATCAGGATCTTTTCCAATGAGTTGGGTCTTCGCATCAGGTGGCCAAAGTACTGGAGTTTCAGCTTCAGCATCAGTCCTTCCAGTGAATATTCACGACTGATTTTTTTTAGGATTGACTGGTTGGATCTCCTTGTGTCCAAGGGACTCTCAAGAGTCTTTTCTAGCACCACAATTTGAAAGCATCAATTCTTTGGCGTTCAGCCGTCTTTATGGTCCAGCTCTCACATCCATACATGACTACTGGAAAAATCATAGCTTTGACAACACAGACCTTTGTTGGCAAAGTGATATCTCTGCTTTGTAATATACTGTCTAGGTTTGTTATAGCTTTTCTTTTTTTATTTTTTTTATTATTTTTTTTAATGTTAGTTGATTTTTTTTTTTTAAGGGCATGATTGCCATATAGTTTTCTTTTTTTTTATTTATTTTATTTTGCTTAACTTTACAATATTGTATTGCTTTTATAATACATCACGATGGTTCCGCCGCCAGTATACACGTGTTCCCCATCCTGAACCCTCCTCCCTCTCCCCTCCCCACACCATCCCTCCAGGTCGTCCCAGTGCTCCAGCCCCAGGCATTTGTTATTGGGCATCGTACCTGGACTGACGACTCGTTTCAGATATGATATTGTACATATTTCAATGCTATTCTCCCCAATCATCCCACCCTCTCCCAGTCCCAGAGTCCAAAAGTCTATTCTATACATCAGTGTCTCTTTTGCTGTCTCGTAAATAGGGTTATTTTTACCATCTTTCTAAATTCCATTTATATGCATTAGTATACTGTATTTGTGTTTTTGTTTCTGGCTTACTTCACTCTGTATAATAGGCTCCAGTTCCATCCACCTCCTTAGAACTGATTCAAATGTATTCTTTTTAATGGCTGAGTAATACTCCATTGTGTATATGTACCACAGCTTGCTTATCCATTCATCTGTGGATGGACATCTAGGTTGCTTCCACGTTCTGGCTATTGTAAACAGTAGCTTTTCTTCCAAGAAGCAAGCATCTTTTAATTTTGTGGCTGTAGTCACTGTCTGAAGTGATTTTGGAGCCTAAGAAAATAAAGTCTGTCACTGTTTCCATTGTTTCCCCATCTACTTGCCATGAAGTGATGGTACCGGATGCCACAATCTTAGTTTTCTGAATATTGAGTTTTAAGCCAGCTTTTTCACTCTCCCCTTTCACCTTCATCAAGAGGCTCTTTAGTTCCTCTTCACTTTCTGTCATAATGGTGGTGTCATCTGCATATCTGAGGTTAGTGATATTTCTCCCAAAAATCTTGATTCAAGCTGTGCTTCATCCAGCCTGGCATTTTGCATGATGCACTCTGCATGTTAGTTAAATAAGTAGGGTGATTATATATAAAGCCTTGATGTACTCCTTTCCCAATTTTCAACCAGTCTGCCATTCTATGTTGGTTCTAACTATTGCTTCTTGACCTGCATACAGGTTTCTCAGGAGGCAGATAGGGTGGGCTGGTATTTCCATCTCTTTCAGAATTTTCCACAGTTTATTGTGATCCACAGTAAAAGGCTTTGGCGTAGTCAGTGAAGCAGAAGGAGATGTTTTTCTGGAATTCCATTGCTTTCTCTATGATGCTAATTTGGATGTTGGCAATTCGATTCTGAAACTAAAACCTGACTCAGCCAAAAAAAAAAAAAAAGACTGCACAGCGGTCTCAGATGGAATTGGAGGGGAGGGGGATGCTCTGGAGCCAGGGCAGGCCAGCCCAGCCTTTCTCTATGACTGTCCTAGCCAGCAGGACATCCGCAGCTACTGCTGCCGCAGGATAAGGACTTAGAGAAAAAGGACTGAAAGAGTCTGTGGCAGGAGACGGGGTACAGAGTGGGTGGTGTGTGGCTGAGAATTGCTGCTTTTGAGGAGGAGCTTTAGAAAATGCTTATTTATTTTTTTAAAGATTTAACTGATTATTTGTTTTGGCTGCCCTGGGTTTTTCGTTGCTGTGCACGGGCTTTCTCCAGCGGCGGCAAGCAGCCTCACTTCTCACTGAGGGGGCTGCTCTTGTTGCAGAGCACGGGCTCTAGAGGTCCGGCTTCGGTAGTTGCTGCACCCGCTTGGTTGCTCCTGGGCATGTGGGATCTTCCCAGAGCAGGGATCAAACCATGTTCCCTGCATCGGCAGCCAGCGTCTTAACCACTGGACCATCAGGGAAGCCCCAGGAATGTTTATTCTTTAAACTGAGAATTAAAAGATAAACATTTAATGTAATTCACTACTTAGCAACTGAACTATGTAATTACACACACGTGTTGGCACAGACACAATATTCATGGGACCTGAGCACTGCAGTGCCTATCCTCACCCACCTGCTCTGATTGGTCACCAGGTCTGATGTATCGCAGTCTCTGCCCCTTGGCGCCCCCTGCAGCTCCCCACCAAGAAGGGATCATCCCAGAAAATAAAAATACAATGTTAAGCCACAGCCCTCTTCTGCAGAAAACCCTACTACAGTGGTCTCTACTTGCTCACAGAAAATGTCCTGACTGCTTAAAATGGCCACAAGGCCTAGTGGGATTTTTTTTTAATTTATTTTTTTTAATTGTTTAAAAAATTCTGGCAGCGCCAAGAAGCTTGTGAGATCTTAGTTCTCCAACCAGGGTTCAAACCCTGCTCTGGGAGCACAGAGTCTTAACCACGGGATTATCGGGGAAGTTCTTTCTTTTTTTTTCACCCAGGTGTTATTCTTAAGAAGAATCTTCTTATTGTTTAATCACTAAGTCCAGTCAGACTCTGCAACACCATGGACTGGAGACTGCCAGGCTCCTCTGTTCGTGGGATTTCCTGGGCAAGAATACTGGAGTGGGTTGCCATTTCCTTCTCCAGGGGATCCTCTCTACTCAGGGATCGAACCCGCATCTTGTATTGGCAGATGTATTGGCAGGTGGGTTCACTGGCAAGCACAAAGATTGAGTCCAAGATCCCTGTGGACACCTTTCTGCCCAGCGTGGCTTTTGGGAAGTTCCTTCCTTTCTAGTCACCAAGGTGTCCTGATGCTGCCTTTGAGATCACGTAGAAGTGGAGCCGCTGTTTGGTGTGTGACATGTCCATCTTCTAAGCTTCAAACTCAAAGCTCATGGGAAACTTAGAAGAACAGAACGGCAAACTCTGGGGTACCTTACACACTGTCTCTTGGAGAGGTCCCTGCAAGACTGAGCCCCAGGTACAGGAGTAACCTGCTCACTAACTAACATATCCTATAAAAACTTCCTTCCTTTTCGGTCTCACCTCCCTCTCCAGGCACCCCTTGTACCTACCTTTCTAAGAATCAAAGAATCGAATCAGATCAAATCAGATCAGATCAGTCGCTCAGTCGTGTCCGACTCTTTGCGACCCCATGAACTGCAGCACGCCAGGCCTCCCTGTCCATCACCAACTCCCGGAGGTCACTCAGACTCACATCCATTGAGTCAGTGATGCCATCCAGCCATCTCATCCTCCGCCGTCCCCTTCTCCTCCTGCCCCCAATCCCTCCCAGCATCAGAGTCTTCTCCAATGAGTTAACTTTTCACATGAGGTGGCCAAAATACTGGAGTTTCAGCTTTAGCATCATTCCTTCCAGTGAAATCCCAGGGCTGATCTTCAGAATGGACTGGTTGGATCTCCTTGCAGTCCAAGGGACTCTCAAGAGTCTTCTCCAACACCACAGTTCAAAAGCATCAATTCTTCGGCGCTCAGCCTTCTTCACAGACCAGCTCTCACATCCATGAAAGAATAGTAGTCATTTATTATTCCCATAGTTACTTTCTGAAGAGGTAAAGACACATTTCTCTTGCATCTCCTGCACTGGCAGGTGGATTCTTTATTGCTGAGACTCCAGGGGAAAACCGTGTATATCTTGCCACAATTTAAAAAGAAAAGGTAACCTGGTAATGAGAAATTGGTTTAGGTGCTGCTCTATGTCACAGCCAACTGGTCAACACCAACTGGGTGTACTGCAATATGACCCGGATGATGATCACCCACAGTTAGTGCAGACCCCACACTGTATGGGCTCAGTCCCAGGAGACTACCCCGACTCCAGACCTCAACCACAAGTGGGGTTCCCAAGCCATGTGCACTTCTGACTGACTGGTTACAAATTCGGGGTGCCCACAATTCTCTCAGGTTCAAAACTGTCTAGAATAACTCATAGATGCCCTAAAAACATTATAAACATACTTGCAATTACAGTTTCATTATAAAAGATGCACAGAGGGTGAGATTAGGAGAGCTTCCTGGCTCTCTTCCTGAGAATCAGAACAGGAATCAGGTTGCCACCTAGGAATCACTGTTCCATCAGGAGTGATGAAATTTTCCACCAAGTAATTGAACTTTGCGGTCTCAATATGGCTAAAGTCATAACTTTCTGAGGGTCTGAGGTGGGGAGAGATAAATTAGGAGTTTGGGATTGACACAAACACACTGCTATAAATAAAATAGGTAAATAAGAAGGGCCTACTTTACAGCACAGAGAACTCTACTCGGTATTTATAATGGAAAAGAACCTGAAAAAAATACATATGTATAGTTGAAAACATATGTCTAATTTAACACAACATGGTAAATTAACTACATACTTTGATAAAATAAAATCACAATGCTGTAAATCTTCTATCTATCCCTTATTCATAGGTCTTTCTGGTGACCGGCCTAGCCTGGTTTGAGTAATCTCATTAGCATTAGCAAACACACACCCATCCTTTAGGAATTTATGGATGTTTCTGAAATGCTGTTATGAGTTGCGAAAACATCTGCATATATTCTTTATCATTAACACTAAAGGAATTTACTTGATACATTGTCATCACTGGTGACTGACTTTGCAGGGTAGAGGGCCAGAGACAGAAGCTGTCTTCCTGGGGTGCTGCTGGCCTCCGTGACATGTGGCAGCCGGCAGCAGTCAGAGGCAGGCCGGGGCCCAGGGCCAGAGTCGGCATAGGGCCCCGACTGCTCATCTTCTCAGGTACAGGCCTCTCCCCACCCTCCTCCTCCGGCCCAGCTCCCCAGCCGGCCCTCACGTCTCTCTCTCCTGCAGGTCTCTTCCTCCTGCTGTTCCCATGCCTGCAAGGCTGGCCCCATGCCTCCAAAGGTGAGCAGGGGTGTTGTGGGGCAGGGAAGCCCGGTTCCTTTGGGGTGGCCGGGCAGTGGGGAGGGGCCCAGCTTCCACCTAGGTGCTCCTGCTCAGCTGAAATGCCAGCCTGAGTGCGAAATTCTGACCCACTTTCCACCCTCGGGTTCTGCGGTAGCCTCTGGGAGGATCCCCTCTCCCAGCCCCCTGTGCTGGGGGACAGGGGGTCTTCCCAGGAGGGAGGAGAAATGGGGCTTGCAGGGAGATAGGGAGGGGCCAGCTGAGTCAAGTAGTTGTAACTGTGCTGTGCTCAGTCGTGTCCGACTCTTTGCAACCCCCTGGACTGCAGCCCACCAGGCCTCTCTGTCCGTGGGATTCTCCAGGCAAGAATACTGGAGCAGGTTGCCATGCCCTCCTCCAGGGCATCTTCCCAACCCAGCGATGGAACTCTTCTCTCTTGCATCTCCTGCACTGGCGGGCAGGTTCTTTACCGATGTCCCACCTGGGAAGCCCAGATGGGTCATGGTCCAAAGTCCCTTTCTACAAGCTTAGCTGGGGAAGCTTCTCTATCATCACTGCCCAACAGCCACTTCCACTCTGGTGACACACCCAAGAAGCAGACAATCCCATTTTAGGGATGGGGAAAGTGTGGCTCAGAGGGGTGAAGTTAATTGCATGAGGTGAGGGGAAAAAAACGGGGCTTAAACCTTGACCCGCCAAGTCCTCTTTCCTCTACTTAAAAAAAACAAACAAACTTATTTTTTCATTTTCGCTGGGTCTTAGTCACTGCACGTGGGATCTAGTTCCCTGACCAGGGATCAAACCCACCCAGGCCCCCTGCATTGTCAGCATGGAGTTTAAGTCACTGGACTGCCAGGGAAGTCCTCCTCACTGTCCCATTCTCTTTCTGGAAACTGAGAGAGGCTGACCAGTACTTTTTTTTTTAATGACCACTGGCTGTATGCACTTTTTTGCTGTGACGGGGCACCCAAGGTGAGTGGCTGTAACTCTGCCCACAGAGGGCCAGAGAACTCAGCAGAGAAGCCACGCCCCTGTGCCAGGAGGAAGGCAGATGAGAAGGTAGCGAGAGGAAAGGGGGCACGTGTACTCTGGGGACAGAGGTGACCTGGACATTGGACCTCAGTGCTGGGTAAGGGATAAATGGATGCAGGGAAACACAGGTCAAAACCACAAGGAGATACCACTTACCACCCACAAAGGAATGGCTATAATCAGAGACTCAGACATCATGGACTGGCAAGGATGTGGGGAAATCAGCACTCATATACTGCTGGTGGAAATGAAATGGGCAGTGTCCAGAATAGACAGCAAGTAGACTGGCGGTGGTTGCCCGAGGCTGGGGCGTGTGGGGAAGTGGGCGGAAGAGAGGAGCGACTGCTGATGGACATGGGGTTTCCTTTTAGGGTGATTGAACATCTTCTAAAATCAATCATAGTAGTGATTGGACCTCTGAAAATATACTAAAAACCATGTATGCTTGAAATGGGTGAATTGTATGATATGTGAATTCTACCTTTAAAAAAAAATTTTTTTTTTTTAATCTATTTGGCTCTGCTGGTTCTTAGTTGCTGTAGGTGGGATCTTCATTGTCAAATGTTGTGCATGGGGGATCTTTTAGTTCGAGTATGTGGGATCTTTTTTAGTTATGGCCACTTAAACTCAGTTGCAGCCTGTGGGATTTAGTTCCCTGATTAGGGATCGAACCCCGGCTCCCTGCACTTGGAGCTTGGAGTCTCAGCCTCTGAACCACCAGAGAAGTCCCTGAATTCTCTCTCTCTGTTGTCACTGTTGTCAGTTTCTCTCTTCTTTAGTATTTACTAATGTATTTGGCTGTCCGGGTCCTGGCTGCGGCATATGGGCTCTTTGACCTGCTGCTGCGGCGTGCAGAATGGCTTAGCTGTGGCACGTGGGATCCAGTTCCCTGTTTTGTTGTTTAGTCGCTCAGTTGTGTCTGACTCTTTGTGACCCCATGGACTGTAGCCTGCCAGGCTCCTCTGTCCATGGGATTTTCCGGGCCAGATTGTTGCAGAGGGTTGCCATTTCCTTCTCCAGGGGATCCTCCCGACCCAGGGATCAGACCTGCATCTTCACGTCTTCTGCATCGCAGGCAGATTCTTTTACCGCTGAGCCACCGGGGAAGCCCAATAGTCCCCCTGACCAGGGATCAAACCTGGGTCCCCTAGACTGGGACCTCGGAGTCCTAGCCACTAGACCACCAGTGAAGTCCGCTGCATTCTATCTTAATAAAGGTATTCGAGAAAATAACACAACAAGGGAAGAGGGAACTCCTTGGTGGTCCAGTAGTTAGGACTCCATGCTTTCACTGCCAGCGTCTGGAGAGCAAGCCAAAAAACCACACAAAAGAGAAAACCATCCCCCAGCCCCCAAAATGAATGGATGTGAGGGCAGGGCCCCTGCGCCCAGGCCCTCCCACTGAGCCGAGTCTGGCCCGCAGGTGAGGTGCTGGTCCTGAAAAAGGAGCGCTGGCAGCTCTGCGGCAGCGTGGCGCTGGACCCCAAGGACCGGAAGTGGAGCTGCTGCAGAGGCTTCTACCCCTTCCACCGCCCTACGCAGAGGTGCTGCCAAACCTGGGGGAAGTTCCTGGTCATCCCCATGGACCCAGAAAAGTCAGAGGCTGAAGACTGCAGGATGTACACCCAGAAAGCTCTAGGTAGGTCCTGCCCCCGCTGGTAGCCTCTCTGTCTGCTCTGGGGGTCACAGAGACTCTTCTCTCTCCTTCCTTCCCGGGAGCTCTGCCCTCCTCCGAGGGGCTTGTGTGCTACCAGACAAGAGGTCTGTGCCAAGAAGTTAGTTGCGTTCCAGCTCCCTACTGTGTGACCTCAGACAAGTGTTCTGCCCTCTATGGGCCCAGTCTACCTGGCTTCAGAGTAAGGGCACGCACAAGAACTTCTCTTCCAAACAGTTGGGGGCGGGGCCTTTCAAAGTGGTTGGAAGTGACATTAGGGGCAGTCCCTCTTGTGTTCTGCCCTCCTCTGAGCCCCTCCCCGTCCCGGGTCCCAGATCCCCACATGTGTGCATGTGTGATGGGACGTCCCCTGGGTATCTCACAAGAATGAGATACCCAAACACAGGCAGGGGTGGGGGCTCCTGGTTTTCGGAAGTCGCCACCAGGTGAAAATCACCTGAGGGCCACTACACTGCAGTGGGACCGGCTGTCTCCCTCGAGGGTCCCACAGACACTTCCAAGGTCACAGGCCCTGTCTCTGAACTGGGCTGGTGGTGACCTGGGTGTTTTTCTCTTCTCCGTGTATTACAGAATAAAACAAAGACTGATGATTAGATCTGTGTGCATTCTCAAGCAAACATGTCCTTGACAGAATAAGCCTGATACTGACGGGCACACATTCTGAGCTGGCTTTGATGAAAGCAAATCGTTGTGTTAACTGGCTAGAAATGCAGAACATTCTTCTTTTCCTTCTGGCTGATTAAATTTCACGAACAGGTGTTATAGAACAGGAACAATAAGAGCAATCTCCCTTCTTGGGACTGGAACCTCTGTGGACCCAAGTGAACTTCTCCCAGGGACACGAGCCCCACTGGCCCTGTGAGAGGAGGGCCCCTGGGAATCAGGCACTAACCCACAGTCACGTGTCGTATTCTGTGTTGCAGGGCAGCCCGTCCACCTGCCTTCTGAGTCACACTTGGGAAGGGAGGCGAAAACCTTGACACCAACTCCATGCTTCGAGTGTGACTCACCACACCCAGGACCTTAGGTCTCACTCTGCAAGATCACACCAGGTAACTCATGGCACAGAGGCTGGGCTTAAATATACAGCAAAAACGTGATGGGTGAGGGTCTGCCCCTGAGTGTGGACAGCTCAAATGAGCCGTGGATATCAGTGGTCTTTGTCTCCTGCTCACCTGGAAAGTTGGGGAACGATGGGGCCACAATACTTCCCTCCACCCCCAGACCCCCTCTCTCCACTTTTGGCTGCTCTTCTCTGCTCCTAGAAGCTCAGTGCCTCTCCTCCGCTTCTGGTGGACACTGACTTTGGGCAGTGCCTTCAAGAGAGGAGGGGATAGGGACCTCCCTGGTGGGCCAGTGGCTAAGACTTTGCCTTCCAGTGCAGGGGGGTGGGTTCAATCCCTGGCCGGGGAGCTAAGATGGACTCGGGCACAGGAGAAGGTGGAGGTGGGGCCTGTCTCCCCAGTCCCCTCTGTGGCTGGGCTGCAAGCTCTTACTTCTGCCTATCTGGGTCATGCTTCTGGTGCCCCCCACCCTTTTTAAAAGACATTTACAAATTTTTTTTATTTATTTTGGAGAAGGAAATGGCAACCCAGTCCAGTATTCTTGCCTGGAGAATCCCATGGGCAGCCTGGAGGGCTACAGCCCATGGGATTGCAGAGTTGGGCACGACTGAAGAGACTCAGCATGCATGCATTTACTTATTTCTGAGGGCTGGGTCTTCATTGCTGCAGTGGTCTTTCTCCAGCTGCCGTACGCAAGCCTCTCGTTGTGGTGGCTTCTCTTGTTTCACGTGGGTTCTAGGCACGTGGGCTCAGTAGTTGTGATGCAAGTACATAGTTGCTCCGAAGCATGTGAGATCTTAGTGCCTGGACTAGGGATCAAACCCGTGTCCCCTGCATTGGCAAGTGGGTTTTTAACCACTGGAGCACCAGGGAAGTCCTCCTGGTGCCCGTCTGACATCTCTGGACGGTGTCCGGTCCCCGGGGACCTTAGCCCGCTGCTGGATCCCTCATCATACCAGCCCACACTTCAGTCCTGCACGGGCTTGAATAAACAAAACCAATGAACAAACATGCAGGAAAAACTTGCACAGTTCCCAGGAGCTCTCCGGGGCCCCTGAGGTCCTGCACAAATCTGCCAGCCCAAGCTCATCTCGCCCCCACCCTGCTCCAGCCACTCTCACAGCTCCCTGCAGCCACCAGATACTTTGCACAAGCTGTGCCCTTTACTAGCTCATCCTTCCCTCCCACACTGCTGCTAGTGAGTAACAGAGGCTCATAGATCCATCCACCCTCACCTGGCCAAGGGGACCTGATGCCTTCTCCCCAAGACTCCTTCTCGGTCACTTAACATACAGATACAGAGCATTTTATAGGATGATTGCCACTTTATATTAATACATATGTGTATATCTACCAATATACATGGGGCTTCCCAGGTGGCTCGAGTGGTAAAGAACCTGCCTGCCAATGCAGCAGAGCTAAGAGACAGGGATTCTATCCCTGGGTTGGGAAGATCCCCTGGAGGAAGGCATGGCAACCCACCCCAGTATTCTTGCCTGGAGAATCCCAGGGACAGAGAAGCCTGGTGGGCTACAGTCCATAGGGTCACACAGAGTCGGACACGACTGAAGAGACTTAGCATGCACCAATATATACACAATGCATAACTTTTTTTCTGTACACACACACGTGTGTGTGCATTTAGGATCATGAAATACAGCTAAAATTAGTGGGATTACAGATGATTTTTTTTCATTTCATGGTTTTTCAGTTTTCACTGCTGTTTCTATACTGAACCTGTTGTCTCTTAAATATGATTGGGAAATAACGTGATTGGAGTGAAATTCCTTTCTCTACTGACACCTTCAACTCCAGACCACCCAGTGAGTGCCCTCAGCTCGCAAGTCACAAAAGGCCATACCCTCCTTTCCATGGCTTCAAGCCTTGTGTGATCTGGTCTCCCGCCTCTCGTCCTGCCATGGAGCCATCCCTTCTCACTCTCGTCTTTGGGCCTCTGCACATGCTGTTCTCTTTGCACCTGGACTTCACCCTGTTTACGTTTTCCCTTTGTTGATAAGAATCTGCATCCTTTCACTGTAAGGCTATGTCGGCTTACTATGTAGCAAATAAATCATCAGGTCTGAGGGTGGTTTGGAGGACCCATGACACAGGGAGATTCAGGGATTCAATGATATGACACTTGTAAAATCCTTCTCGCAGTGCCTGGAACCTAAGAAATGTGAACTGGAAGAGATTATGTTCTTCTGTGTCTCAGTTTCCTTCCCTGTAAAATGAAGGTTATTACCATTCTGCACCCTTAGGGTGGGGATGCTTCTAACCTGGGGCAAGGACGCTCTTCCCAGACAAGGGAGGAAAAGAAAGAGCCATAAAGGAAAAGATGGGAAAACCTGTTTATTAAAGTTGAAAACTTTTGTAAAAGGACAGAAGACCTCACAAACAAGCACCAAGGATGAGCAAACATTCTTTTTGGGGGCAGGGAGGGGGGAAGCTGTGCCCATGTGGCTTACAGGATCTTAGTTCCCTGACCAGGGATTGAACCCAGGCCCTCGGCAGTGAGAGTACGGGGTTCTAAGTACTGGACCGCCAGGCAATTTTCTAACGCAGGCATTTCTCACAGAATTGAAAGGTCCGATAAACAGCTGAAAATGAATATGCTGAGCTCCCTAGCGATCATCTGGAAAGCACAGATCACAGCCCCATGTCAGCCTTCTCACTCCAAGGCTCTAACAAGACGTTTGCCAAAAAGTATTCCCATCTCGGGCTTCCCTGGTGGCTCAGAGGTAAAGAATCCGCCTGCCAATGCAGGAGACATGGGTTCGATCCCTGGTTCAGAAGATCCCACATGCCTGGGAATAACTAACCCCGTGCACAACTACTGCTCCTGTGCTCTAGAACCCTGAAGCCCACGCACCTAAAGCCTGTGCTCCGCAACAAGAGAGGCCATTGCAATGAGAAGCCCACACACTGCAACTAGGAAGCCCCGGCTCCACGCAACTAGATAAAAAGTCCTCGAGGCAATGAAGACCCAGCACAGCCATAAACAAACAAATGAATTATTTTTTTTTAATGTCCCCATCTCAAATGAAGGGGCAGTATGCAAATTCTGTGTAGAGCACTTAGAAATCATGACTGCTGCTAAGTCCCTTCAGTCGTGTCCGACTCTGTGCAACCCCATAGACAGCAGCCCACAAGGCTCCATCCCTGGGATTCTCCAGGCAAGAACACTGGAGTGGGTTGCCATTTCCTTCTCCAATGCATGAAAGTGAAAAGTGAAAGTGAAGTCGCTCAGTCGTGTCTGACTCTTCAGGACCCCACAGACTGCAGCCCACCAGGCTCCTCCATCCATGGGATTTTCTAGGCAAGAGTACTGGAGTGGGGTGCCATTGCCTTCTCCAACAGAACAGCCTAAAAAAGGGGGATGTGGTATATTAAATAGTGGGTCCCGATCCCCGGATCTCGTGAATCTTACTTTATGTGGCAAAAAGGACTTTGCACATGTGATGGTGTTAAGGATTTGAGATGGGGAATGATCCAAGATTATCCAGATGGGCCCTAAATGCAACCCAAAGGGTCCCTGTGTGAGGGAGGCAGGTGGAGATTTGATCACTGGAGTAGGAGGAAGAGATGAACACACCCAAGTCCCTAGAACATGTGACTGTTGCCTTATTTGGCAAAAGGATCTTTGCAGATATGATTAAGTTTAAGAATTTCGAGGTGGTGTCATCCTAGCTTACCCAGTTGGGCCCTAAATCCACCTGACAAGTGACAAGTGTCCTTATATGAGAGGGAAGAGGAAAAGAAAACACAGACATACAGGGGAGGGGGCTATGTGAAGAAGGAGGGAGAGAGTGGATTGACACCGCCAAGAGGCAAGGAAAGGCTGGAGCCACCAGAAGCTGGAAGAGGCGAGGATCCGGCTCTCTCCTCAAGCCTCTGGAGGGAGCACAGCCCCGCCAACATTCCAGCCCAGTGATACTGATCTCGGTTTTCTGGCCTCGAGAATTGTTAAGAGAATAAATGTGTACTTCTGTTTTGAACTTTGTGTATTGGGGTATAGCCGATGAACAATGTTGTGGAAGTTTCAGGTGGACAGAAAAGGGACACAGCCATACATACACATGTATCCATTCTCCCCCAAACCCCTTTCCTGTCCGGGCCGGCACATAACATTGAGCAGAATTCCATGTGCCATACAACAGGTCCTTGTTGGTTATCCATTTTGAATATAGCCGTGTGTACATGACCAACCCAAAGTCCCTAACTGTCCCTGAACAACCATAAATGTGTTTTCTAAGTCTGTGAGTCTCTTTCTGTTTTGTTAGGTCTAAACGTGTATTCTTTTAAGCCACCAAGTTTGCGGTAATTTGTTACAACCACCACAGGAAACTAATATGACTGACTGATGACTTGAACAGATGTAATTATTATCAAATAATGGTATTAACAGATGCAATTATTATCTTTGCCAAAGAAGATGATGAGCATGGCCAGTAAACACATATAAAGATGCTCAACATCATACCTCATCAGAGAAAGACAAATTAAAGCCACAATAATAACACGAGGAGCTCAGCTTGGTACCCTGTGATGACCTAGGGGGATGGGATGGCGGGTGGGAAGGAGGGAGGCTCACGAGGGAGGGGATATATGTACACTTATAGCCAATTCATTATGCTGTATAGCAGAAACTAACAACGTTGTAAAGCAGGTATCCTCCAATTAAAAAACATTAAATTAAAAAAAAAACACACACAATCAGAAGAACTTCCCTGGTGGTCTAGTGGTTGAGAATCTGCCTTGCAATGCAGGGGACATGGGATCGATCCCTGGCTGGGGAAGATTCCACAGGCTGTGGGGTGACTAAGCCCTTGGGCTACGACTAGAGAAAGCTCACATTTCACAGTGAAAACTCAGCGCAGCCAGAAAGAAAAGGGAGACATGTAATGGGAAAAAAGTGGCCCAAGGTTAGAACAGAGTTTTGAAAATCTGGAAAAAATTAACTGCTCAATAAAATGTGAGCTAGTAAAGACATGACTACCAAACAAGCTATCAAAATACCCGTGTCCAGATGAGGAATTACCTTCTCTCCAGCAACATAGAGGAAAGCCATAAGAAACCTCTGGAAAATCCAGGCCCTCCACACCCCCAGCAAAATGAAGTAGGCTTGTCCTGTCTTTAACTGAAAGGCCAGAGTTACTCGGGATGAGCCATCAGACAGACTGTGGGAGTGGATTAACTTCCTGTGGCTCCCGTAACACATCACTATGAACTGGATGGCTTAAAACAACAGAAGGTAACAAAACAAAACAACAAACACCCAGAAACTTACTCTCTCACAGTGTTCTGAGGGACAGAAGTTCAAAATCAGCATCACTGGCCCCCAGATCAAGCTGTGAGCGGGCTCCACTCACTCTCAGAGCCTGAGGGGAGAATCCGTTGTTTTTTTTGCTTGCTTTCATCATACTCTGAGGCACGGCTGTTCAATGTCCTGGCCATCTATCACCTGTTCATCAAGTCTGCATCTCCATTAAAATAAATGAGGAAACTGGGGTACTGAGAATAACCTTCTCTGGGCCACACAGGAGAAGGGCTAGGGTCAGAACGTATTTCTCTTGCCTCACAGGGCAATGTTCACGCCACTACTGCCGCACCATGCTTTGAGATCAGCTCTCCAGATGTTAATTATAAAATAGCCCAGTGTTAATAAACAGTAAAATCCTGACTGTTTTTTGAAAAGTTCATGTTAAATATATCAACTTAAATATTTTCAGCTCAAAGACCATGACAATTGTTCATGGAAGATCCAAACAGAAACTTTCTTTGGTATGACCCTTGATAAATACAGAAGGTCTTTCATATGCCTTGTCAACCCTAATGAAAATTATAATAATCATTTTTTAATTGGTTCAGTAAGAACCTTTTCATTTATTTATTTCTTTATTGGCCCTGCCAGACAGCTTCCAAAATCTTATTTCCCCGACCGGGGATTGAACCCATGCACCCTGCAGTAGGAGCGTAGAGTCCTAACCACTGGACAGCCAGGGAATTCCTCATAGTCGAATTTTTATTCTACGTTAGAGAGATGCTGAATTTAAGGAGAAAGAGTTTATATAATAAATATTTTGTGACATGCACACAAGAAAATTCAGCTAGGTGAAGGAACATTTTCAGATGTCTTTCAGATTTAATGTTGTTCAGTCACTTAGTCGCTAAATCATGTCTGACTCTTTTGAGACCCCATGGACTGTAGCCTGCCGGGCTCCTCCGTCCATGAGATTTCCCAGGCAAGAATACTGAGGTGGGTTGCCATTTCCTTCTCCAGGGGATCTCCCCAACCCAGGGATCAAACCCGCACTGGCAGGCAGTTCTTTACCACTGAGTTACCTGGAAAGCCCAGAATACTGTTGTGCGGCTAGCCAAAGGGGAGAATCTATTCTCTGCCTCTTCTGGCTTCCGATGACTGCTTCATTCCTTGGCTTGTGCCTGCATCACTTCAGTCTCTGCCTCCATCTTCACAACACTTTCTTCTCTGGGTGTGCAACCTCCCTCTGACTGTCTCTTATGAGCACACTGTAAGATCTCTTTCTCACAGTATCTTTAATTTGATCATGTCTGCAGACATTTTTGCAGACATGAGATCACATTCGTGGAATACAGGGACTGGGTCCGAGGCTCTTTGGGGGCCACCACTTGTCCACTGTAGGGTGGGAAGGCCTGGAGGCTACAGGTTGGCTGGGATTTGACCAGGTACATTGTGTAACTCATGGGTTCACTGACTCAGCAAATGCAGGAGTGTTGGTGGGTGACAGAGGTATCATATCACACAAGACTGTGAAGACAGTAAAAAGATCAGTGCTGCAGGGGGTCAGGGTAGGAGAGGGACCAATGAATAAGTGGAGCACAGGGGGGAATTTTAGGGCAGTGAAACCATTCTGTATTTTATAATGGTGGATGTCATTATAAATTTGTACAAACCCACAGAATATACAATACCAAGAGTGAACCCTAATGTAAACTATGGACTTTGGTGATATATCAATATTGATCCCTCAATTGTAACAAATATACTAAAGCAAGATGTTGATAATGGGGACAATTATACGTATGTATGGGGGGAGAGGATATGTGGGAATTCTCCATATTTTTAAAATACCTTTATGTATGTATTTGGCTGTGAAGGGTCAGGTGCATCATGTGGGCTCTTCATTATGGCGGGCAGGCTTCTCTCCAGTTGTGGTGTGGGGGCTTATTGCCACCAGGCAAGTCAGATCCTTGACCCCGCATCCTGAGTTACAACCCAGATTCTTAACCACTGTGCCACCAGTGAAGCACTTTCTGCTCAATTTTCCTGTAAGCCTTCTTGTTGTTTAGTCACCAGGTCATGTCTGACTCTCTTGTGACCTCCATGAGCCCATCAGGCTCCTCTGTCCATGGGATTCTCCAGGCAAGAATACTAGAGTGGGTTGCCATGCCCTTCTCCAGGGGATCTTCCCAACCCAGGGATCGAACCCTTGTTTCCTGAATTGGCAGGCGGATTCTTTACCACTGAGCCACCTGGGAAGCCCTTCTGTAAGCTTAAAACCTCAAAAAATAAAGTCTATTAATTTTGGAAAATGTATATCAAGGAACAAAGGTACTCAGATAAGTCTGAAAACAAGGACGAGGCTACCAGTTTGCCTTGAAGAGACCAAAAAGTATTTTCAAGCTCTTGGCTTTCAGAAGACCTGGTGTTGGTGCAGGACGGACAAAGGTTGACAGAGCAGGATCAAGAAGGAGGTACTTGTGTCTGGGAATGCAGCGGACGCTGCTGTCCAGAATCAGATAAGACGGGAAAGGATGTGCCATTCCATGCGCTCCGAGACGCCAGCCTTCATACATCTGGAAACTGAAGATCGCAGACTGCACCCAACCTTACACTCACCAGAAACCAAAACGCAACGCAACACAAGTTCAGTGAACGACAAGCCAAAGGCAACATTAACACAAATGTGAGAAGAAGGACGTTGAAGATATAAACTCTTAGGGTAGAGAGGCCCTTCTCAAACACAGAAACAAACACAACAAGGGCTGAAAGGAAAAAGACTCATAGATTTGGTTACTTTAAAACGAAAAAACTTCAGCAGGACAAAACACACCAGAAATGAACATTAATTCACAGACAATGAAAACAGGCATCTTTCAAAAGCAGTATAAATGCCCAATAAGCAGCGGAAAAGATGTTCATCCTATGGGTTAAAACAAGAAGTGCAAATAAAAAGAATAATGAAATTCCACCGTGCACTTGTGTGGGTTGAAATTTTTTTTAGTTTGATCCTTGCAAGTGTCGACAGTTCCTCTGACACTTCACTGAGATTTTTGGGGCATTCCTTTTTTGGCCGTGCCACGCAGCTTGCAGGATCTTAAGTTTCCCAAACAGGGATCGAACCCATGCCCCATGCAGTGGAAGCGCAGAGTGCTAACTACTGGACCACCAGGGAAGTCCCTACAAGGCATTTTTATATTAACTATAAATGTCTTTGGCTTCCCTGGTGGCTCAGTTGGTAAAGAATCCACCAGCAATGCGGGAGACCTGGGTTCGATCCCTGGATTGGGAAAATCCCCTGGAGAAGGGCATGGCAACCCACTCCAGTATTCTTGCCTGAGAATTCCATGGAGAAGGGAGCCTGGCAGGCTACAGTCCACGGGGTCACAAAGAGTCAGACACGCCTGAGTGACTGAGCACACAGCTCAGCATAAATGTCTTTAAGGGTATTTGCTTCTGTCAGCTCTGGGCATCTTCCTGAGGAAACGCTCATGCTGGCCACAGAGGCGTGGGCAGATCCCTGACTGTCACAAGAGGGAAGAGGGGGACAGCACCTGTGCCCACAAAGGGAGATCTTTAGTAAACGTGTCGCAGCCAGACCACTCCCAAAAGGGTTCTTGCCAACATGTTCCCCCCACTACCACCAGAAACAAGAATCCTTTTAGGGAGGGAACTTAGGTCTCTCTGAAGTGGCCGAACTTTAGGAAGAGACTGCAATTTCCAAATATAAATATCGAGGTAGAGGGATGTGACCCCGAGTGAACCAGAGCCCATTGCGCTCACGCACCACCCCCCAAACCAGGTCCATATGAGCCCTGACTTGGTGGAGGCACTTCTGGAGAGCCTGGCCTGAGCACTGCTATTCCAGGGGTGAGGAGAGCCCTAAGACCAGAGTCCCAAGTCCAAGCCCACCACCTCCAGTTGCCTCCTTCTTCCAGGGTGTTCCAAATGGACCCCAGGAGCATCCCCTGATGGAGGCACGCTGGAGATAAACAATGTCAGTTACACCGTGTGAGGAGAGCACCCAGGACCAGCCCCCACCAGCTACAATTCAGAATAACCGAGGCCTGCCAGAGGGCACCCAGATCTGAGATGACCGTGGGGTGGGGAAGGGGAAGGCGACCCACATCTCCTCACACTGGTTCTCCTGCAGCCTCAGCCCCTCGGCACTAACGTGTCCCTTCTCGGTACACAGAGCAAAAACCTTGAAGCCATCAGTGACTTGCCATCTCCCATCCCTGAGCACGTTCTGTCTGCTCTACCTTTGAAATATTAATCTGCCCAGAACCCCACTTCTCCCTACCCCCACTGTCTCCACTGCCTGGACAATCACAGTCACCTCTTCACTGGGCTGGCGGCTTCCAGTTGTGCCCCGCGCTCATGTGTACCAGGCTCCTGTTAAAAGTAAGCCAGCTCACATCCTTCTCCACTCAGAGCTCTCCCTTGGCTCCTGCTCACCCCACAGTAAAAGCCAAAGTCTTCACCATAGCCCAAGGCAGCCTGGTTTTTGGAGGTTAGTGTAATCCATACTTATGTGTATGCTTTCCTTAAAAAAAAAAAAGTGAATAGAAAGTAACAGAGCTCATCACACACCAGTAAGGGCAATTATTGTTTAGTGAAATTTTGTTCTAACAAGGTGTGTATGATATTAACATTGTTGTCATTCCATCACCCAGTCATGTCCAACTCTTTGAGACCCCATGGACTGCAGCATGCCAGGCCTCCCTGTCCATCACCATCTCTCAAAGTTTGCTCAAGTTTCACGTCCATTGCTTCGGAGATGCCATCCAGCCATCTCATCCTCTGACGCCCTCTTCTCTTTCTGCTCTCAATCTTTCCCAGCATCAGGGACTTTTCCAATGAGTCAGCTGACCAAAATACTGGAGTTTCAGCTTAAGCATCAGTCCTTACTGGAGTTTCAGCTTAAGCATCAGTCCTTTCAATGAATATTCAAGGTTGATTTCCCTTAAGATTGACTGGTTTGATCTCCTTGCTGTCCAAGGGATTCTCAGGAGTCTTCTCCAGCACCACAGTTCAAAAGCATTAATTCTTCAGCACTCCACCTTATATAACACATGATACTAACATATGTGTGTTTTATGATATGATGGATTTTATGTTTATGATACATATTAGATATTAGGTATATGATACATATTAGGTATATGATACATATTTATCTGTAGTTTTTCTAAATGCAACACAATAAAACAGGACATATCAGACTACATGGCACATATTAAGGGTAAATTACTGAATTGTTCATTGCAATGATAAATTTTACACACATACAACATATATGTTATATGACATATTACATGTTTTTATATTCCATTATATACTATGTCACATAATGCAGGAATTACACAATGTATATCCAACATGGAGGGTGAGTTGTGAGTTACTATACATATATATGGTAGATTATATAAAATATAGGTCTTATTTCACCTTGCCGTTGTAGATTGAGATGGAGACTCTGCAATTTGAGAACGGCAGGGTTATTGCGGCATCTCCAGGAAGTAGCTCCCGTGGGTGGGGACTGGAGGAGTGATGGATGCAGGCCCAGGCAGGGGGCGTAAGAGCTGACCTGATGGGCGTGTCGGAGCTGGTTGGCCCCTCCAGAGTTGTGCCAACTGAGGCAAGGGGGCCAGCCTTTGTCCTCTGGAGCCCTCTGCCCATCCTTCTTCCCTTGCTTACTCTGTTCCAGGGGTCAGTAAACTCTTTTTATGTAAAGGGCCAAATAGTAAATATTTGCATCTTTGAAGGCAAAATGGTATTTTTCACAAATGACTCAACTCTGTCATAGCCATGCAAAAGCAGCCATAAAAAGACATAAACAAATGAGCGTGGCTGGATTCCAATAAATCTTTATTCCCAAAGACAGGCAGCGCCAGGGCCTTAGTCAGCTGACCCCAGCCCTGTTCTCATAGCAGAGCCTCTTGCAGGTCCACGAAGAGGCAAGACCCCCCCACCATCAGCGGGCAGGGCCTGCTAACCCTTTCTTGCTCTGGCGGCTGGCGACAGGGCTCCTCGCATCTCCTCCCTGACCAGCTGATCTACATCCCCATCTCCATTACTCCTGAACTCTTTCTCCTCAGCCCTCATCACCCAGACCCGGATTAATTTTTCTTCTTTCTTCCTTCCTGTTTTTGGCTGCGCTGGGTCTTCATTGTGGTGTACAGCTCTCTAGCTGTGGCACATGCGCTCAGCAGTAGTGACTCGAGGGCTTAATTGCCCCAAGACATGTGGGATCTCAGTCCCCACCCCACCCCCAGGGATCGAACCCACATCCCCTGCATTGGAAGGTGGATTCTTTACCACTGAGCCACCAGGGAAGACCCTAGTTTTTTTTCTTTAATGTCCCTGCAGTAGCTGGTGGCTCCGTGGTAACGGCAATCTTGTCTAGTTCCTGGCTGACTCCCAGCTGCTAGATAGAATGGGGCCAGGAGCGCAGTAAACATTTGTTCAGTAAGCAGGTAGATATCTGGTGCCCTCTCCACCCTCCTCTGGACATGCTTCTCCTCTCCTTCTGCCTATGGGGGCTGGGGGACTCCAGCCTGGCCCCACAGCATCACAGTGGCCAGCTCAGCGATGGGCCAGTGGGTCAGGTGGGGACTTTAGGAAGTCCATTTTCTCCTGGGGTGGCTCTCCTCAGGCAAGGGTCTGCCCAACAGGGAAACCAACATGGGGGCCAACAGGGCCTGCCAGGAGATGACAGAAGCAGAGTCCTTGGGACACTGGATGAGGCTTTTGTGAGCCACTGTTGGAAGAATTTGCTTCTTCTGGCTTACAGCCCTCCTCAGGAGGAGACGAGTCCCTCCTTCCCGAATAACCACAGAGCAGATAACACTGGAAGAGAAACAATGACTGTAAGCCCCCTGGGGGTAGGGTTGGGGCTGTCTCCTTCACAGCTGGGTCACCAGCTCTGCACAGAACACAGTGAGGAACATGGTGGGCGCCTGGTGACAGTTGTTTGTTTGTTTGTTGGTCAGGCGCGGCAACACCCAGGGATCAAGCTCCTGCCCCATGCAGTGGACGCGCAGAGTCCGAACCACTGGACCACCAGGCAATTCCCTCAGTGACAGTTCTTTGAATGAAAGAATAAACAAAGGACAGTTTTTCTAAGGTTAACAAGGATTTTTAAATGTGGGGAAAAAAATACACCAACTTGAAGACAGCCAATTTGAATTACAAATTTATTCTAACCCCTTTTCCCAAGTCACAAATAGATACAAAATTTTAGCTAGCAGGAAACCAGAGCGATGAGCCATCCTCTGGTCTTGTGCATTTTTAGGGGGGATTCCTTCCCCTCACATGCGCTGACCCCATCCGCACACAGTGGATGAAGCGGCTACATCCCGTAACATCTCGCTGCACGTGAGTACGCGTCAGGGCTGAGTTCTGAGTCTGAGGTGCGGGAGCAGCACTATATCAGGGTCAGGGTGGCGCAGGGAGGAGGAGCTCCAACCCAGACTGCCCGTCTTCTCATCCCACGTCTGCTTCTTCCCCTCCTGTGTGACCCTGGGTAGGTGACGTTCCCTCTCTGTGCCTCAGTTCCCTCATCAAGGAAACAAAGAAAATAATGTTATGCCGACTATATGAAGCACTTAGAACAGTGTCCTGGGCCTAACTGGAATTCAATAATTAACTCCACCAGAGGCTTCCCTTGTAGCTCAGTTGATAAAGAATCTGCCTGCAGTGCAGGAGACCTGGATTCAATTCCTGGGTCAGGAAGATCTCCTGGAGAAAGAAATGGCAACCCACTCCAGTGTTCTTGCCTAGAGAATCCCATCAAGAGAAGAGCCTAGCAGACTCTCCAAGAGTCGGATGTGACTTAGCAACTAAACCACCACCACCACCACTCTGACAATGACCACATCTAACTGACGAGAGAGGTCACTGACATGGATGTCACTGGCACTGACGTGACGTGGGGGCCAGGTACAGTCCTGGCCTCCAGAAACCCTGAACAGAGATGTGTCAGTGCCAGAGTGGACCCACCCCCACCAGAGGTAACCATGGAAACAGGCACTGAGCCGGCTCACCTGGCTCCATCAACCACTCCATCATCCTGTGGCAGCTCTGTCTCTCGCCTTCATCATTTAACCCACTCAAGTCACTTCCAATTTAAAAAGTGTCCCTACCTGGGCCCACCTCCTCAGCTCCCTCTATATCAGTGGAGGCTCTTCTAGAAGGAATTAAGATGCTGTCTCAGAACCCCAGTTTATTGGTTTTCTATCTGGGTCGGGCTTGTGTCCATGTGGTTTTCACTCCCTGGGGAGGGGAGGTGTGGGAGGAAGGAGAGAAAGCTGGCCCCTCCCACCCCACCTGCTGCTGCTGGGAAACAGATGTGGAAGGGGTCTCACCTCACTCGTCAAATGCTAAGATCCTGAGTGCAATGGGGGGCTGTTGATAGAGAATTGCACCCCCTCCTTTCGCTATTGTGTAGAGATCTCTGCCCCCTCCCCAAGTAGTCCACCTCCCTCTCATCTTTCTTCTAGCTTCTCTCCTAATTTTAATAAGCCTTGTACCTGTTTTGGAGATCAGCTCATGATTCTCAAACACATCTTTCAGCTGACTTCCTCACTCCAGGGCTCCTTTAAGTAAGCAACATCTATAGCCTAAAAGGGGCTTCCCAGGTGGCTCAGTAGTAAAGAATCCGCCTGCCAATGCAGGATACACAGGTTTGATCCCTGGGTCAGGAAGATTCCCTGAAGAAGGAAATGGCAACCCATTCCAGTGTTCTTGCCTGGAAAAGCCCATGAACAGAGGGGCCTGGTGGGCTACGGGATACGACTTAAGTGACTGAACAACAGCAACAGCCTGAAAGACAGAATGCTGACCGGTGGGGCCCAGACCCCTCCCGCTTCAGAGGTGAGTCTTGGAAGAAAAGCCACGTTGTGAAGGATGGTTCCTGGACTGTTCCTCTCACCCTTGTGCTTCCCCAAATGTCCCACAGGGTTGGCAGGAGTCCCAAAGTACTCCTGGGCTGCCTCACCCAGGAAGTTATGGGAGCTTATTTGCAAAGAATCTTTGATGTAATTAAGTCAAGGATCTTGACGTGAAATTATCCTTGATTTAGGGTAAGCCCTAAATCCAATGACAGGAGTCTTCACAAGAGACAGGGAGGAAGAGAAGGCCATGGGAAGATGGAGGCAGAGGCTGGGGACATGTGGCCACAAGCCAAGGGATGCCTGAGGGCAGAGAAGCTGAAGAGGCAAGAAAGCGTCCTCCCCTAGAGCCTGTGGAGGGAGGGAGATCTCTGACCTCCACAACTCCTGTAGTTGTGGGGTTTTTGTTTGTTCGTTTTGGCCGCCCTGCAGCATGTGAGACCTCAGTTCCCCAACCAGGGACTGAACCTGCGCCCCCTGCACTAGAGGCGCAGAGTTAATCCCTGGACCACTAGGAAGTCCCTAAACTCCTGTTGCTTTAAGCTACCGAGTTTGTGGTAATTTGTTATGGAAGTCCTGGAAACTAATAACAAAGGTAAGACCAACTGGTAGCTAGGCCCAGTGGGATGGAGGTGGGACTTGGGGATTGGAGGCAGGAGGGTAACGCTGCGTGAAGAGGGTCTGCTGGATCAGAGCCCCATGAGAGGAGGGCAAGAGCACACAGATCTACAGATCTGATGGGACACGGGGTGTGGTCATCTAATCCATGGCGGGCAGCGCCCTGAGCCACGCTACTGAAGACGACAGTGGGAAGGCAGGAAAGGACACGTCAGGAAAGGCCTGGGACTCTGAGGACAGGCAACCAGAGGGCTGAGGCTGCAAGACAGGCCAGACTAGCCATTTGCAGGACTGAATTTTCCACCAGAAGTGGGAGTGGCAGGGCACTGCTAGAAGACCCTGCACAGCCATTCCAGTGGGTTGTGCCCTAGAGCAAAGGAAGTGGGTAGCGGTTGGTTCTGTTGGAAAATTCCATGAGTGTCTCGGGGGAAGAGACTATGGATCAGGTTAAGGGAAAAGATATAATATTTGATGGATTAACTGTAAGCCAAGATCCTCCGTGTTTTCCCCTCAAAGAGAGGAGTGGTGCCCAGAGAGCCCACCTTAGAAGGTGAGGGAGGCAGAAGCGCATTGAAAGACGCTGCATTTCCTCACAGTGGCCCGCGCCACCTTGACAAAGGGAAGGAGGTATTCTGATGTCAAGGATGAGCGTCCCAGGGAAATGTAACACTGATCACCATAAATGGGGGGCTGACAGGTTGATCTGGCTCAAGTCCGGTTCCAGGTCTTCTGCCACAGGAGTGAGCCTGCTGTCCTGCCGGGTCTGTGTGGTTTGGAGTGGGCGGGAGGGGGTGAACACTGCGGACTGCACCACCTGAGTCAGAGGCTGGAGGGGCCACGTTGTAAGGCTTCACCTGCCGGCCGCTGGTCACAGTAGGAAAGTATCACGGGTCAGCAGCAGGGTGAATGACCTAAGCCAAGTTCCATCCATCCACATCCTGGTGGTTTCCCCTGGGCCAGCACAGGCAAGGGGAACGCAGGGAGAAGGCCACATCAGGGCACAAAAGGCCACGTCCAAGTTCAGGCTTCAGCAAGCTCCTACTTCTTGGGTGAGGACGCTGCCTGGGACGTGGACGGGGCCCCGGCGGTGGACGGCGGGGCCCCGGCGGGCAGCTGGGCGCGCACCTCTCGCATCTGTGCCTGCAGCTCCTCCAGGGCGCCCTGTGGCGGCGCCGCCTGCACCTGCGCCTGCAGGGCCTCGAGAGCCAGCGCCAGGTGGCCCACCTCGTCCCGCATCGCGTCCCAGGCGGCGCGCTGCTCCTCCTCCTTGCGCCGCTGCTGCGTCTGGTGGCGCCAGTACTCCAGCACCAGGCAGCTGCCACCCACGATGAAGATGGTGGCCTCGCCCAGCAGCTCGGCGCCCAGCTCGGCGGCCGCCTCCTCGTTCAGCGGCTTAATGACCGTGCCCCGGAAGCCCATGATGCGCATCTTGGTCCGCATCTCCACCCAGTGGTACACTGTGGGGGAAGAGAGGGGTCAGGTTGTGCGCTCTGGGCCCCCTGCCACCCCCGCCCCTCCACACCTCGGTGTCCAGGTCAGAGAACTGGGAACACAGCAGCCAAAATCACCAGGGGTTGCTTTAAAGAAGACCCTGCCCCTGGCCTGGTCTGAGGAACCCCAAGTCACCCCTCTTGGGGTGACACTGAGGGCATCCTTTAAATCTCCCAGAAGATTCTGGCAAGGGGCCAGGAATGAGAAACTGTACCCCAGAGGGGAGGTTCTGAGACTGAGGACCAGGCTCCTGGAGGGTCACTAGGAGCTCCCAGGGCTCAAAGTCCCAGGAGGTGTAAATAGTCAGCTGCTAAAAGCTTAGCTCCTTCTGCTTGTCTCTCAAGCCACCTCCCTGGGTACCATCGGCCCACCCACTTGAGAGAGGCAGAACCCTTTTTCTCCAGATCTTCCCCAAATGCAGCGGCGGTGGTAGAGGAGGCGGGGGGCACCTCCTGGATCCAAAGAAAGGGCAGCTGAAATGTGGGAATGGATGCTAAGCGACTGTGAGCACAGGGTGCCCGAGCCTCTCCAAGTCTGGCTCCCAGCCTGTCTTCATCGACTCTGAAGATGGAGCTCCTCAAAGTAAGGTTCTGGGCACATATCCTGGAAGAAGCTCAGAGCTGACTGATGCTGCTGGAACAAAAAACTTCCTTGCCTAGCTGTTTCTTTGTGAAGGAAGATTCTCAGCGTTTGAGTCTTAGAAACCAAGGCAGAATGGATGCTGAACCCCGACTCACTCATGTGACAGTTAACATTCATCCAAGGACACTTGGAATTACTGGGGGTGATGTCCTGTTTTCTGGCTCATCTGGAGGTTCATTTTCCTTCCTCTCATTTTACTTTTAATGTTTAATAATTATCCAGAAAATGTAGAACACGTAAAAGGTTTTAATTAATTGTGGACTAATAATTTTGTTTTTTGGACCAATAATTTTAAAGGCAATTCAAACCAGAAGAAAATATTTTAACATTTAGAACCTTACACAGGAAATTAAACAGATTTAAAATTAAATTTCTGTACATATTTTGGTTGCTGATACATCATTCATTAGACAGAATTCTTATTTCAAGGACAAAAAGGGACAACATAAAATTTGACTGTAAAAGAAGAACTTGCTCTTTTTTTTTTTTCCTTATAAACCAGACAACGGCAGGCACCAAATCATAAGAGTATGTGGATTTCGGTAATACTTCAAAGAAAGGATGCTCCAGGTGTTTGAAAATGTTGTATTCCTAACACAACAGAAATGATATCTTTTGTATTTCCTATTGGTCCCCCAGCCACACCGTAAGAGATGAGCACCTCGTCTTTCCCTGACCCCTCTGCTCCCCGTGCCTACAAGTGATTGGTAATATATATTTTATTATTATATTTACACTCTTCTCACCATCTCCCTAGGCTCCCAACATGGCCGAGGAGGAAGCCAGCAACCCCTCTTCCCCTCTCCACTTCGCACCCCGCAATCTCCCTAGGCCAGACCATTCTTTCTCAAGATCAAGGTTTAACACACTGGTTGTTCAGGGGCTATATAGTACAGTCCCTTGCACTCTGTGCATCAAACAAGTCAGAAAAATAAAAATAAATGGCACATACAAGGCACCAATCATGGAGACACTGTTTGGTGTGACATGACTACGCTAGAAAGGAGCCCCTGTGACGGGCTGTGTGAGGGTGGGGGCCGCCTGGCAGAGGGGCCTGGGTGCCTTGATGTGTCCTCAGGATCGGGGCAGCCAGCTTCTCTATTCTTACTCCACGGAGCACATGTGAGTTTGCTCTCAGCTGGACGATGATTTTCTAGGATGACTTGACCTTCTCTTGCATGACAGTTCTCAAACTGTGTATCTCATCCCATAAGTGGGTCATGAGGCCAGTGTGGTTGCACAAACTATCATTAAAAATATAAGCAAGAACGTAATTTTTAGGGAACTGGTGACTGACCCTGGTCAGGTATGATGATGACCACTTGCATGACCTGTGTTGCAATAGGAGGTCCTGATAAGGAATGAGGTACTGCCTGCAAATACTAACCTGGAGAATTCAGAAGGGACCAAAGGAGAGAGGATACACCCGCCCACAGCATGTCCTGTAAAATTAGCCCAGAATTCAGGAGGAGCCCAAGGAGGAGGTGAGTGCCAAGTCACTTCAGTCGTGTCTGACCCTTGGCAGCCCCATGGACTGTAGCCCGCAAGACTCCTCTGTCCATGGGCTTCTCCAGGCAAGAATGCTACAGGGAGTTGCCATGCCCTCCTCCAGGGATTCCCAACCCAGGGACTGAATCCGAGTTGCTTATGCCTCCTGCATTAGCAGGCAGGTTCTTTAACATCAGCACCACCTGGGAAGCCAATGGAGGAGGGAGGAGATGATATATCCTGCCAACCTCTCAGAAACCCTCACGCTGGAATCCATCTTGGCTAAGTGATGCACGAACCACCAGGGAGGAGCCTGAGTCAGAATGATTGGTCAGAGGCAACTGGGAAACTAACCCATCACTGTAAAACCTGAGACCTCGAGCCACGTGGCAGAGCGGTCCTCCTAGTTCCCTTACCCTTCTGCTCTCCACCCAGGTGCCCCTTCCCAATGAAGTCTTTTGCTTTGTCAGCCCGTGTGTCTCCTTGGAAAACGCATTTCCAGGTGTTAGAAAAGAGCACACTCTCAGGCCCTGGAAGGGGTACCCCTTCCTGCAACATAATAGAAAATATTAGATGGACTTGGAGGCATTACCCTAGTTGGTCAGAGAAAGACAGATACACGATGATCTCATTTACATGTGGAACTAAAACAACAACAACAAAAAACCCAAGCTCATCGATATAACAACAAAAAAGAATACAAAACATCCAAGCCAATCTCATGTACTCAGGGCAAGGACTGTTTCACAAAACTTTTATTCTTGTTTTGTGTGAGACTATATGACTGTGTGTGCGACTGGAACATGGGCAAAAGGCTGAAAGCCACTGTCCTAGGCTTTGGTTGGAATCCCCAAATCTCCAGACTGTGTTTAGGACAGTGACATCTTCCCAACACTGAGTCCTTCAATCCGTGAGTATGGTCTCTCTCTCCACTTAGCCTCACATTCTTTCTGCCAGCCTTGCACCTCTCTAATTTTATTTATTCCTAGGTACTAATAGTTTTGTCATTATTACTCATGGTATTTTAAACTCCATTTTCCATTTGGCTGGGGCTGGTACACAGTGATGATACAGTTGAGTTATGTAAATAACTTTCTCTCCAGTGACCACCCCCATCCATTCTTTTTTTCCCTTTTTAGTGAAATATAACTTTTACAAAGTATACAAATGTTAACTGTAGAGCTAGATAATTTTTTTAATCTTTATTTTGTATTGGGGTATAGCTGATTAACAATGTTGTGAGGATTTCAGGTGAAGAGTGAAGGGACTCGGCCACACATACACATGTACCCATTCTCCCCCAAGAGCTGCATAGTTTTGTAATTTGTAAGCATCACCTAGGTCAAGATCTAGGACATTCCCACACTCCAAGTGGCTCCCATCCTCAAGCCTTCTTCCAGTCAGTACTCCTAAAATCACTATTCTGACCTCTCATGATAGATGACAGTTCTCTGGAATCCTATTCTGTCTTGCTTGTGATAGATCACTCTGTCATCCTTTCTGTTCTGACTTCTTTTGTTCAGCAATATGTGAGATCCATGGTGTTGCCATGCGTTCAGCTCATCCACTGTGTTGACTGAACAGTTCATTCACCCACACCCCACGGATGGACACTCAGAGAGCCTACAGTAGCAAGCTTTCCCAGGAATGAAACTGCTGAATCACAGGGCATTGCATAACCCAGACAATCCAACACACATCTTAATGAAGTATTTTGTTGTTAGGGGCAAGCTGACCCTAAAATTCACAGGAAATGCAGATGTCCTAAGAATAGAAAATTTTAAAGAAGATCAAAGTTGGAAGATTTACACAATCAGATTTCAAGACTAACTACAAAGCTAAAGTAATTAAGACAAGACACTACTGGTACAAGGACAGACAAATAGAGAATTGGGAAAGAACAGACTGTCCAAAACTGGGCCCCCACATATTTGACTGCTTTTCAAATGCTAGACCAACCTTGTAGTCTCGGAATAAATCCCACTAGGTTATAACGTATTATCTTTCTTATACAGTGCTGGATTCTATTTGCTAACATTTTTGTTCAGGATATCCGAATCCATGTTTAGAAGGATCTTGGCCTAAAATTTTTCTTTCTTATAATGACCTTGTTAGGCCGTGGTTATCAGTATCTCATTCGACTCATGAAATGAATAAGGAAGTGTTCCACATTCTCTATTATTCAGAAGAGTTTGGGTAATGACTTGGTTTCTTTCTTAAATGTTTGGAAGAATTTATCACTGAAGCCATCTGGGCCTGTGATTTTCTTTAAGGGGAAGGTTTTAAATTATAGATTTAATGTCTCTAACAGATATAGGGCTATTCAGAGTTTCTATTTTTTCTTGTGTCAACATTGTTAAATCTGTTTTTCAAGCAAACTGTCCATTTCCTCTACATTGCCAAATTTTGGGGCTATAGTTGATCATGATAATACTCTTGTCATCCTAGAGTTAGGATCTGAATTCATCTTTCATCCCTTTTAATGGAAATTTGTGTCTTTCTCCTTGAGTAGTATTAACCTTTTCAAAGAAACATCTTTTGACTTTGTCGATTGTTCTCTATGAAATGCCTGCTAACTCCTAGTTGTTCTTCAAGGTGTGTCTCAGGTGTTTCCTTTTTCAGGACTAAGACCCCTCTGGGTATCCTCAGCTCCCTGGGCTCCTACATCCCAGCCCTGATCAATCCTGGGTATCACTGCTGACAGATATGTCTTCCCCACTGGGTCACGAGCTTTGCAAGGGCTGGGCGCAGGCCCATTCTGCTTGCCCTTCCAGCTCACACCTGAGTTCACCTCTGCCCGGGATACCAGCCCTGCACTTCTCTTTTCCCACTGTGCCCAATTCACTTTTTAGGTCTCAGCTGGAGGGTCTCTTCTTCCTAGAGGAAGACACCTCTCTGACAGCCAGGCTGCATCAAACACATCCTCTAGGCTCCGGAAGCTCCCAGGCTTCCCTTATCATGACACTGTTTATTCCAGGTTGAATTTTTTTTTTTTCTTTAAATACGGATGTAGAACTCCTTGCTTCTAAAATGGATACAGAAATCAGTTTCACCCAGGCTTGTTTGACCTTTCACCAAAAATGTTGGTTTCACTGTTTTCACTGTTTTTTCAAGTTTCTTGAGACCTTTGGCAAATTCTCCCTGCTTCATGGGGAACTCCTTTGTCACTGCCTGGAGTCTAGACTGAAGGGCAGGTTCCCAGAAATGCCCAGCCCCGCACCTGGCATCAAGAAGGCACTTAGGCAATGTTTAATTAATGTCACTATAAGCATCCAAATTTTGTCCAAACATTCTTGTCTGTTTTGAAGTTTATAGCTTAAATAAAGCTTGATGTTTTATCCTGTCTCTCAGGAGTCAAGAATGCTGCCCTTCCCAAGCGGGAGAGAATCTCACAGGTCACTTTAGGCAAGAGAAAGGCAGGATTGGCCTAACCTGCTCATCTGCCCTTGGTCACTCTGCTGGAACTTCTAACATCACACCATGCTGGTGCACTGCCACCTTCAATTCTTCGCCTTTTGAATTGGTGTGTGTTGATGTACAATACGGAGAAGGCAATGGCATCCCACTCCAGTACTCTTTCCTGGAAAATCCCATGGACGGAGGAGCCTGGTAGGCTGCAGTCCATGGGGTCGCTAGGAGTCGGACACGACTGAGCGACTTCACTTTCACTTTCATGCATTGGAGAAGGAAATGGCAACCCACTCCAGCGTTCTTGCCTGGAGAATCCCAGGGATGGGGGACCTGGTGGGCTGCCGTCTATGGGGTCACACAGAGTCAGACATGACTGAAGTGACTTAGCAGCAGATGTACAATACTGTGAATATATTATGTATTGTGAACAAGAGTTTCAGGTGACAGTCTTTTCGCAGATTATACTCTATTACAGATTATTACAAGATAATGTATATAATTCCCTGTGCTATACAGTGAATCCTTGTTGCTTATCTACTTTATATACAGTTTGTATCTGTTAATCCCATGCCCCTAATTGGTCCCTTCCCATTTCCCTTTGCTCTTTGGTAACCACAAATTTGTTTTCTGTATCTGTGTGTCTGTTTATGTTCTACATATACATTCATTTGTATTATTTTTTAGATTCCACATATAGGTGATATCAAATAGTATTTTCCTTTCTTTCTGTCTGACTTATTTCACTAAGCATAACACTTTCTAGGTTAATCCATGGTGCTGCAAATGGCACTATTTACTTTTTATGCCCAAGTAATATTCCATTATATACACACACACACACACACACACACACACACCCTCTCTATATATGTATGTATACACACACACATATCAGATATATATCTCACATCCTTTTAATCCAACTGAGGCAGGAGAAAGATGGGACCCCAGGCTGAACAGCTCCAACCGGTCTCCTGGCTGATACTTGGAGATACAAGGTATCATCAGGACTACTGGGCCTTGATTGGGTAAAAGCCAAAGCAACCACATTCTTCTAATTCTTGTGGTTAAGGGCATTCCCCTGCCTGACACACTGGCAGAGAAGGTCCTCAGTTGAGGGGGGAGAAAAGGGGAGGGAGGAGACACCAGCCCATAATTTGTCCTGCCAACCTCCCAGAAACCTTCATGTTGGAACTGATCCTGGCTGAGAGACCCACACACACACACTGGGGAGGACCCTGAGTCAGACCAAAGATGGGCAGAGACAAGATGGTGTCAGAGGCAACCCAAAGACCGCCTGGATGGGAGCGACTGAACTCTCTCCTATTGACACACAACTCTGCGTTCCCCTGTGTTTTCTTCCACACATACTTTGATTCTAATAAATGCTTTATTTTTGTTTCACAGTCTTAATCTCTTTGCTAAATTCTTCCTTCAAAGAAGACAAGGACTGAGGTCCCCCTTCTTCCCAGCAAAATTACAACCGTCTGTTGATGGGCACTTGGGCTGTTCCTATGTCTCGGCTATTGTAAAGTGCTGCTATGTACGCTGGGGTGCGTGTATCTTTTCAAATTAGTGTTTCTGTTTTGTCCAGATATATGCCTAGGAGTGGAACTGCTGGATTGTATATAGTTCTATTTTTAAATTTTAAAGGAAATTAAGCAACATATATTTGATATGATCCACATATCAAATATATGATCATATATTGATCCACAACAAATGGATCAATGAAGAAATTCAAAGAGAAATTTAAAAAAATACTTAGAGATGAATGAAAATGAAATACAACATATCAAAACTCATGGGAATCAGCAAAAGCAGTTCTAAGAGGGAAAACAATTTTTGAAAATACAGTGGTAAATACAATAAAACAGATAAAATAGTTAAACTGGGGAACAGGAACTGAGGTAGAAAAGAAGGCGGTTGAGTTTTCTTCTTTTTATCATAAATCATAGATGTATTTGACTCTGAGTACTCATGTTCCTTTGACAACATTAGTAATTAATGTAATTTTGAAAACACAAATACATTTAAAAGACTTGTCTAAGCCAAATATTCAATCCAAAAGTCACAGAAAACATTCTTCTCAAGTCTCAAGTGTACATGCAATGTTCTCCAATTATAGATCATGTGTTAGGCAGCAAAACAAGCCTTAACAAGAAGACTGAAATCATATCAAGTATCTTTTTTGACCACACTGGTATGAAGCTAGAAATCAATTACAAGAAAACTGGAAAATTCACAAATATGTGGAGATTTAACAACATGTATTGCACAACCAATGGGTCAATGGAGAAATAAAAAATACTTTTAAATGAATGAAAATGAAATACACCATACCGAAACTCATGGGATTCAGAAAAAGCACTTCTAAGAGAGAAGTTCATTGTGATAAACACCTACCTCAAGAAACATGAAAACTCTCAAATATACCTTATTTTATACCTCAAGGAACAAGAAGAAGGACAAATGAAGCCTAAAGTTAATAGAAGGAAGGAGATAACAAAGACCAGAGCAGAAATAAATGAAATAGAAACTAAAAAGACAACATAAAAGGTCAGTGAAACCAAGAGCCAGCTCTTTGAAAATATAAACAAAATTGATAAATCTTTAGCTAGACTGACCAACAAAAAAAGGAGAGGAATCAAATAAAATCATAAATGAAGAAGTTACTACTGATTCTACAGAAATACAAAGGATTGAGAGAGTACTATAGACAATTATGGAGAAGGCAATGGCACCCCACTCCAGTGCTCTTGCTTGGAAAATCCCATGGATGGAGGAGCCTGGTAGGCTGCAGTCCATGGGGTCGCTAAGAGTCGGATACAACTGAGCGACTTCTCTTTCACTTTTCACTTGCATGCATTGGAGAAGGAAATGGCAACCCACTCCAGTGTTCTTGCCTGGAGAATCCCAGGGACAGGGGAGTCTGGTGGGCTGCTGTCTATGGGGTCGCACAGAGTTGGACACGACTGAAGCGACTTAGCAGCAGCAGCAGCAGCATAGACAATTATATGCCAACAAATTGGACAACCTAAAAGAAATGAATAAATGCCTAGAAACATACAATCTTCCAGGATTGAATCATGAAGAAATATTATCTTCAAAAATATATTTATGTTCAATAAAAGACACTAAGAAGACTAGACAACCATATGTAAAAGAATGAAATTGTACCACTATCCCAGGTGGCACTAGTGGTAAAGAAGCTGCCTGCCAATGCAGGAGATAAGAGACGCAGGCTCGGGACAATCCTTTGGAAAAAGAAATGGCAAACCATTCCAATATTCTTGCCTGGAGAATTCCATGGATAGAGGAGCCTGGTAGGCTATGGTCCACAGGGTCGCAAAGAGTTGGACACAACTGAAGCCACTTAGCATACACACATCTTACACCACATACAAAAATTAACTCAAAATGGATTAAATACCTGACTGTAAGACCTGAAACCATCAAATTCCTAGAAGAAACAGGTGGTAAGCTCTTTAACATAAGTCTTGGCAACAATTTTTTTGGATTTGACACCAAAAGCAAAAATAAACAAGTCAAACTAAAAAAGCTTCTGCACAGTAAAGAAAAATCATAAACAAAAAGAAAAGGTAACGTATGGGATGGGAGAAAATATCTTTGAATCATATATCTGATAAAGGGTTAATATCCAAAATATGTAAAGAACTCATTTAATTCAACAACAGAAAAACCAAACAACTCAACTGGCAGCAGATATCTGAACAGACGTTTTTTTCAAAGGGTATCTACAGGTGGCTTGCAGGTACATGAAAAGATGTTCAACGTCACTAATCATCAGAGAATTGCAAATCAAAACCACAATGAGCTATCACACCTATGAGAATGGCTATTATCAAAAAGACAGGAAATAACAAGCAATGGTGAGGACTTGGAGAAAAGGGAACTCGTGGGCATCATTGCTGGGATCCTAAGTTGGTGCAGCCACTATGTAGAACAGCATGAAGGTTCCTCAAAACATTAAAAATAGAACTACCATATGATCCAGCAAACCCACTCCTGGGTATTTATCTGAAGAAAACGAAAACACTGACTCACAGTTCTGATTCTAGGAATTTATCACTTTCTTCTCCAAGAAAAAAAGTATGTATGGGTTTATAGAAAGATTTGGAGTCCAGAGGAATGCATGCTAACCCCCACATGCTGGGACCATTTAACAGGGAGCTTCTTTCACCTGCTAGGCCAGGGGCCTGCTCTGCATTCAGTTATCCAGGATTCACCCTGAGCACCAGCCACTCCTGAGGGGCTGACCTGTGGGACCACTGGGACTCATCAAGAGGGGACTTTACGGGTGACTCTCAGGGCCAGAGGCACGTGAGTGGTGCAGGACGCCATTTGATGACCGAAAGTTTTATAGCCATGTGATAAGATCACTGGAATAACCTTCATGGGGAAGACAGGTTCTTGGGAAGTTCATCACGAATATCTGAGGAGACTTTGGACCTTTCTCGGGAAGCTTTGTTGCTTCAGAGTCAGTGTGTGCCAGCCAGGAGAACCCTGGAGGGTGGCGGCCCCTGCCAGCAGCCGGTGTAATGGGGCCAAGGGTCCACTCGAGCAGGAGGATCTGACACATCACCTTCTCTGGTAACTACCTCGCTGGAGACCCCCTGGACCCAGTCAGTCCTCACTCTTCTCTCCTCTGCCTCCTGCTGTGGCCATTCTCTTAACACCTTGCCCTCCCTGAGCCAAGAACCCGGGGTTAGTATAGGGAGAGGAGGTGTGAAGGCCAGGATCTTCTGAAGGGCGGTAAACGTGAGGTGAGATGTGGGTATGAGAGCCTTCCAAGCAGGAGTTGTAAACTGCAGATCTATGATCATAAGCTGCAGAATCAATGTGGTATGTGGTAACCAGCGTCTCTTTAAAGTAAAAACATTTTAATTCACATCGTGTAATTTCAATTACATAAAATTCTAGAAAATGCAAGCTGCTCTCCAACAGATCAGTGGTTGCCTAGGGATGGGGGAATCACGGGCAGGGGCTGGGAGGGGCACAAGGATACCCTGGGGTGATGGCTATGTTCACTCTCTAGGCTGTGGTGATGGTTTCACGGTGTACACGTTTGTCAGAACTTATCAAGGTGTATACTTTAAATACGTGCAGTTTATGATATGTCAATTATACCTCAATAAAGTCATTAAAAATTAAAAGAGGAAACCTCCCTGGCAGTCCAATGGTTAAGAATCCACCTTATAATGCAGGGAATGTGGGTTCAATCCCTGCTTGGGGAACTAAGATCCCACATGCCACATGGTGTGGCAAAAAAACAAAACAAAACACTAAAAGAAACAGAAGAGAATAAAATAGAATAGAACAGACTAAGCCAGCCAGGAAGGAAGAGGAGCGGATGTTAGCTGGGTGAAGTCAACAAATACCACAGAAGATGAGGGCAGTCCCCAGAAAGGGGGATCAAAGCTGAACTAGAGTGAAGAGCAGAGGGGCCCAAGACACCCCAGGCAGGGAGCCCCGCCTCCCAGCTCTGCCCAGGCCCAGGCTGAGCTGCTTCTGGCCCCCAGGCGATGTGCCGGTGACGCAGTGGAGGCAGTGTGGCCCTGGATCCCAGGGAGCGCACGGAGAGGGCTGTGGGCTCCGCTGCTCCTTCTATCAGAGCTGCTCAGTTGAGATGGAGCTCCTGGTCATCTCCGAAGACAATATCAAGTCAGAATAGGACAACTGCAGGAAACACTACAGGAAGAACGTCCAGGCCCTGGACGTTCCTCCTGTAGTACTCTTGTAGTTCCTCCTGTAGTTCCTCTCCCCTTACTCCTCCCCTTCCTTCCTAAACCTTCACTTTGAGGACACGGCCCGGAGTCACCAGTGGTCTCTTCTTTCCAAAATTCTAAGTTATGGACCACAGATTCCTGGTCTGGGGATCCTTGTCTGCAAAACAGACCAAATTAGAGAGGTTTCCAGCTCTAGCTGGAGGGTAAAGGATGATGGCTAGGGAAGATGAAGCACGTGGTGGCAAGGCAGATTTCTTTCTGTAAGCAAATGAACATGCTGAGCCGAAGGCCCCAGTTTGCTGAGTTCACAAACCACAAGATGGTGCAGAAACTTCTCTCTGGACCTTCTCCTTCCTCATGATTCTCCTGAGCTCCAGGCCAGTCTGCTGGTCTTCCTCCTAGCACCAGAGAGGTAAGAGATCCAGGAGAGGGAAAGACAGGCATTCAAGGATGTTCTTTTTTTTTTTTTTTTTTTCTGGCTACACTGGCTCTTCATCGCTTTGCAAGGGTTTTCTCTAGTTGTGGCTCAAGGATGTTCCTGGCAATGAGGTTTACAGGGGTAAAAAGTGGAAAATAACTCAGCTGCCAGAAGTAGATGATTTAGTTTGTGCTGCAACAGTCCCGGGTAACTGGGCCTTCCTGTACCAACAGGCTGCAAGGTACTTCCCCAACTGCCTGACCACGCGAGACCAGGATATGAGTTATGAGTCCACCAATGACACGCATCACCCAGGATTTGCAAGGAGACATTACTGAGATAGGGTCCCCCAACTGCAGCTTTGCATGGGTTCTGCTGGTGAAGGTAGGTTAGGGACCTCAAGGATTTCCAAGGTAAATGTCCAGTATCCTATTACCAACTTCAGGGGTGTGATGGCTTCTTGGCCCCTGGATGGTATTAAATTGGTGTGTTCTTCAATACAAAAGTCAAACAGACAGCGTCAGAGGCAGCATCTCCCCTGGTGGGTCAGTTCTGTGGTGGCATACCTGGAAGCCCAGCCAAGAGGCACTTCTTCTAGCCCTTCCAATGACTCCGCAAACCTCATCCTTTGTATTAAATTGCTTTCTGCCTACTTTATTTGGAAATGTACCAAAAATAAGACAGATTAATCGATGGATAGAGGGTGGACTAATGGGTCAAAACGTGGTAAAGGAAGTACAGTAAGGTGCTACTGGGAGACTCTTTGTGGCGGGTATATGGGTATTCAATGTAAACCTCTTTCAATGCTGCTGTATGTTTGGAAGTGTTTATATTAATAATAAAATGTTGAGAACCATCCTTTTTCCTAAAAGAGCTGGAGTGTTTTCTCTTTCCTGCAGGTGAACCCCGAAGATGCCGTGGTCTTAGAAATGAAGAAAGCTGTCTATGGCCAATGTGGAAAGGGGCTCTGAATATAACAGGTGAACTGAGCAGCTGTCTAGTTCTTGGCCGGGTGCCCAGCACAGAGGAGAAATCTCCTCTCCAGGAACAGGGACCTCAGGGGACGCTGGGTCTCCGTCTCCCTCTGCTGGCCTGAGATGAAGGTGGGACGCTGTCCCTCTGCTCCCTCCTGCAGGGGAACCTGCTATTTTAAGAGCCAGCCTTGGATTCAGCAGTTCCAAGGCTGGAGGCCCAACAATGCTCCCTGTCCAAGCCTCAGTCTCCTGCTTTATAAAAAGGGTTTAATAATAATCCTTACCCGTAGGGTGTGTGACTCCATCAAGACTGGCGCCAGCGAAGGTTTCCATACTGGGCAGCTATTGTCGTTGTTATAATCAGGCCTGGGCTGAGGCTCCTGAATCTCAAAATTGAAAAGTTTTCACTGGGTGTGGTGCAGGGAGATGACAGAAAATACACAGGGGTGTGCTCCTCCAGGCTTGGGAGACAAGGTCACTGTTAGTAATACCCAGCGGGTCTTCTTTGCTCCTACAAATGCCAAGACCACAGGCTGGAGGCAGGCTGGGCCTGGATCCAGTCTGCATGTCCTCGGTGAACCCCCTTTCCCTTACCGCAGTGACTGGTAAAACAGCCCCCAAGAGGGAGGAACAATTCTTTCTACATTAGACTTCCAAATAATAAATGGAGAAGAAAAGAAGGAAACAGAAAATCAACACTGGATAAATAACACAATAATAACTGCCGTAGATAAGATCCACAGACGACGCTAAAATTAGTGGGCAGAAGTCTCAGGAGAAACAGGATATTTGTATGGTCTCAGAGTGTCTTCCCCAAGAGATTTATTTCATTTTAAAAATTTTATTTATTTATTTATCTGGCTGTGCTGGGTCTCAGTTGCAGCACGTGGCATCCAGTTCCCTGACCAGAGATTGAGCCTGGGCCCCCTGCATTGAGAACACAGAGTTTTAGCCACTGGACCACCGGCAAGTCCCTCATTTTATTTATTGAGGTATAACTGACATAGAGCATTACATTAATTTCAATGACTTAATGACTTGGTCCTTGTATATACTACAAAATTAGATTAACTACAAATGGGAAAATGCTAACTTCACACTGGACAAACCTAGCAGACACCACCTCGACCATGTGACCAAGGTCGGTATGACCAGAAATCCGACTGATATCCTGAATTTCCTGACACAGTGCACTTAGAAGCACACTCTGGTTCTGGGTTATGTTTGCCAAAAACGTGGAATTTCTTTCCAGTCACGGGAAAGCATCAGACAAACTCAGATCAAAGGACAGTCTACAGAATTAACTAACCAGTATTCTTCGAAAGGGTCAAGGAAGACAAAGACAAACCAGGAAAACTGTCACAGATTAAAGGGAGCTACAGAGACATGACAAATAATTCGGGATACCGGATGAGATCTGGAGACAGAATAAGGACTTCGGTGAAAACACTGGTGAAATGGGAATGCCATGGGTGGTTGCGTTACAAGCACCGCACTTGTGTTCCTTCCCTGGGTTTGCTCCCTGTACCACGTTTACAGAGGATGCTATCATGGGGGGAAGTTGAGGCAAAGGTCTGCAAGAACTCTGCACCATTTCACAACTTTTCTTTAAATCTACCCTGAGCTCAAAGGAACAAGATTTTTAAAAGAGAAGAAGAAGGGACTTCCCTGGTGGTCCACAGGCTAAGTCTCCATGCTCCCAACACAGGGGACCTGGGTTCGATCCCTGATCGGGAAACTAGATCCCACATGCTGTAACCAAGACCTGGTGCAGCCAAATAAATAGATTTTTTAAAAAAGAAATAGCCTCCAGGTGGCGAGACTGGGAGGAAATGAACCCTTGGGAACATTCGCGGCTGCCAGGGTAAATCTGTTGCACACCTCTGAGTCAGTAATTCCGCTTCTGGCCAGATTCACCCTGCAGGTGTGAAAGGCTTGCCTGGCACATGAGTTCTGCAGCATCGTTTATGATATAACAACAACAACAAAAACCAGGGAAGACCCTACTAGACTATCTACAGTCTCAGAAATTACAAGAATCTGTCAGTAGCTAAGAGTAAGGAAGTTTTTTGCTGCAGATGAACAATTCTCTCCAGGATGCCATGGAGCACAGTCAGTGAAAAGCAGTCGGGACCAGCACAGTGTCTACTGTTTGCTGAATTCACAGAAAAAGAAAGTGGGGTGGCGGGGGTGCATATCAGCATCTGTTTGGAAATGCACAGTTGTTTTGTTTTGTTTTTCTGGAAAATACTCAAGATAACCATGGTTGCCATGTGGAGGAGAACAGCGTGCCTGGGGAGCAGAAGTGGCGGGAGACTTTCCCCTACTTAACTCTTTTGAACCTTAAACTATGTGAACTTGAAGCCAAAAACTGAAGACAAAACAGATAACTAAATTTTTTTTCCCCAAAAAATCAACAAATAGGCCACCCTGGACCCAGAATTTGGGGTCAAGCCTGTTTAGATGAAATACTCTGCTCTTCCCTCAAGTCCCACTATGATGGTGATCGGGTAGAAAGAAGCCAGAAGCCACAAGAACAGAGGGGAGAGGGCAGAGTGGCCTGGAGGGAGTGAAGGGGGGCACCTGTGGGTGGGGTGGGGCAGGAGACCAGGATGGTAGGCCCTGGTGCCCGAGAGTGGAGATAAGCTGAGGACCCTCAGAACCCCTTTCCCACCTGACAGGAAGCTGCAGAGGGTGAACCAGGAGGATTCCAGGAACCGCTGAGGGAGCAGGCGCCATGCTGAAATTTTACAGGCCTGCCCCTCTGGCCTGGGACTGGTGGTCAACGCCCAGAGGTCAAGAGTGAAGGCCAGCGGTCAGGCCAGGAGTTGCTGGGAGTGAGGCCACATCATTCACTGAGGCACTTTATTTTAGAAAGGGGCTCTGCTGAGCTGTGAACTTGGCCGTCAGGGGCACAGGAAAGATCTAGGCCACTGATATACCAGTAGCTCCCAGGCCCCTCTCTTCAGGAATCCAGAGCCCCCTCCCTGCTCTCCCTCCAAAGCCCCAGTGAAGTGGGTATCTGTTGGGTTTGCCAGCCCAGCATCTACTCCTCTTTCTGGAAACTTTCCCCAACCCTCCTGTGGGGAAGCCGCTCCCCCACTGTTCCCGCATGCTGTTCAGGTAAACCTGACCCTCCCCTCATCTTCACATGCGGGCATTCAGCCCTGGGACTTTTCCTGGAATTTCAGGAAAGAGGCCTCCTCCTTCCTCTGGGGTTGCCTGGTGAGTGGGATGTGAAACTGGAGTTACTGAGGCCATCTTGTCCCCAAAGAGAGAGACTGCCTGAGAAAGAAGACAGCACAAAGAAACACAGGGCCCGCGGATGGGACTGTGCCTTCCAGGAATTGTCTGGGTTCCTGGACGCAGCTGAGCTTGAAGCTGTACACTTCCGGAGCTTTTATGCCCCTGTCCATTAGTTTAGGATTCCATCACTTGTAAACAGGAGTTGAGAGAGGAGTTCAAAGGGAGGTCATCACCCCTTCTTGACAAATATTGAGAGACAGGAGTCTCAGGGAGCGCTGAGGGGGGCATGCCTAGAAGTGTGTGCCAGAGTACAACAGGACGCTGACATCACAGACAAGAGGCTAGACAGGTCTTCTGCACTGAGCAAGTGTTACTTTTATTAGCAGAAATCAACCTTCTTTGAAAAATAATAGAGCAAATTAGTTGATTCCTTGTTGCCCTTCATTTCTTTTGTCACCATGACCTCCTGGACCAGGTCCAAATGTATTAACATGGCCCTGTGTGATCTGTATTTGGATGCCCATCCAGTCCCACCGTCTACGTTTCAGCCACCCCAGCCTCTTATTCCTCTCATTCACACCTTGACCTTTGCACCTGTGCCTCCGTCTTTCCACTGTAGCTCACTTCTCCTTGAGTTATGAGTCATCCCCTTCTCTCCAAAGCCCTCCCCCAAACCCACAGACAGACTAAGGTCCCCTCCAGGCTTGCCCAGCCCAGCACTGACCCACAAACTACCCCTCATCATCGAGGGCTGGGCTCTGCACTGGAGACTCATCAGGGCAGGGCTGTGTCCCCACCACTGCTCAGCACAGGCCCCGGCACAGAGAAGCTGTTGGGCAGTGTTAATGGACGGATGAGATAAGGATGAATACAACAGGCAGGGACAGGGTTTATCTCACCCCTGTGTCCCCAGCACTCAGCACAGGCCATGGTATAGAGAAGATGCACAACGGGAGATATGTTGAAAGAATGAGACCAAAAGTGAAAAATCTGAGGTGTGAAGACATATCAAAGTGAAAGTCAAAATCGCTCAGCTGTGTCCGACTCTTTGCGACCCATGGACTCTATACAGTCCGTGGGGTTCTCCAGGTCAGGGTACTGGAGTGGGTAGCCTTCCCCTTCTCCAGGGGATCTTCCCAACGCAGGTCTCCCGCATTGCAGGCGGATTCTTTACCAGCTGAGCCACAAGAGAAGCCCAAGAATACTGGAGTGGGAAGACATATCAGTGTGGTGAAAAAAAAGATGCTTCATTCAATCAATGCTGTTGGGACAACTGGAAAGCCAACTAGGAAAGAAAATAAGATGGATCCCAAGTGGGTTGAGATATCACTGGGAGGAGTTGGGTGGTGAGAGAAGCCAATATGGGAACCAGAGCCAGGGATGAGGCCTGAGCAAGAGGACAACCTCCCAGAAGCACTGAGACTTCAGGACAGAACCCACAGAGGAAAAGTCAGTGGGAAGCCTAGCCCAGGCTGGCAAAGACCTGGGCAACAAGCTGGAGGAAAGGGGTTTTGACAAGGCCTATGTGGTCCTTGGCCAGTTTCTGCTGCTAAAGAAAGATGAAGACCTCTTCCAGGAATGGCTAAAGGACACACATCCTGCCAGCGCCAAGAGGGAGAGGACCCTGATGCTAGAGGGAGGAGGCTGAAAGCTGCTGGACGGTGTCCCCAAACCACAGTCCACATTCCCACAGACGCAGACCCAGACCCACAGACAGGCACTCAGGAATAATTACAGGGAGACACCCTTGTATGGGAGCCAAATAAGCATCACATTGCTCCTGTGTATTTTCAACAAATTTTGGAAGAACTGTGCACCCTTTATACACTTTGAAGTGGTCAGATCCATTTTTTCCATCCTAAATTTAAATTATTGCAAAGAACATAATGAATTTTAAAAGAAGTCCACTGCATCACTCTTTTAAGAATACGCAAAGGGCTAAAGAGCCATGGAGATGTAACACCTTCCAGGTTCATTTTAAAGATGCACGCCAGGCAGCTCTTCTTTAACAGCACTTTGCACTGTTCCTTACTCTTCTTTTTTAAAATTCATCTTATTTGTTGTATTTCTGGCTGTGCTGGGTCTTTGTTGCTGCATGGGCTTTAGTCATGGTGTGTGGGCTTCTCACTGTGGTGGCTTCTCTTGTTCTAGAGTTTTCAGGCTTCAGCACTTGCAGCTCTCAGACTCTAGAGCACAGACTCAGCAGTTGTGGCATATAGGCTAAGCTGTCCCGAGGCATGTGGGATATTCCCGGACTAGGGATCAAACCCGTGTCTCCTGCGTTGGCAGGCAGATTCTTTACCACTGAGCCTCCAGGGAACCTCTACCATGATTCATTTTAAAGATAAACACCAAGCAGCTCCTTCTTAACAGTGTTTGCACTGTTCCTTACTCTATTGATGTTCAATCTACATTCTACTTTCTCTACAAAATCTTATCCTAACATGACATATTTTTATGCACAAATGTCCTATTATATTTCTCTGAAACAAAAAATGTGCCTATGAATTAAGATCAAAATTTTCATTTCTTGTGATCTTAAATTTTTCTCCAAGACTGACTGAGTCACCCTTACAATTATTATTAGTATGTGTGTGTGCGCTAACTTGCTTCAGTCACGTCCGACTCTTTGCAACCCTGTGAATTATAGCCCCCCAGGCTCTTCTGTCCATGGAATTCTCCAGGCAAGGACACTGGAGTAGGCTGCCATTTCCCTCTCCATATTACTAGTATATCAGCTGATCAAGATATCATATATGATACAATTTGATACATATTAATAACTATTGAGCATAAAAAGTAAATTTTGACCACAGATGCATGTCTTAATAAGGTGGACTGGGGAAAGCATTCCTTCCATCAATATTCTAAATTGTTCCTTTGTTATGCTGGTTAGTTTTCGATACAGGGTAATGCATCAGTAGGAAGGGAGAGGAGATTTGCCTCTCTTTTCATACTTCTCCCAGAATTTCCTTTCCTGGGAGCAGAGCCATTGAAAAGGGAGGGAAGGAAGGAAAAGAGGGAGGGAGGAAAGGAGGGAACCCGGCAGATTCCTCAGGCAAGTCCCGTGAAACTGGAGCTCTGGAAAGGATTCCCTTAATACTCCCCCTGCAGGAGTGCGGAGCGTGGGGTGAATCCACATCTGCAGCCTGAAGGCCACCTGCCACGTGCCACACAGACTGCAATGCTGACGGCAGCATTCTCCGGGACAGCCTAACCCAGAAATCACCTAATGTTCACCAACAGGGGCCTAGTACAACCACACCAAGTACCAAGTGCTGTGAAAAAGAACATGGGATAAATGTTCAAGGTACGCAGTTAAGAGGGAAAAAAACAGGTCACTGAACAATGTGAATAGTACACAATCTGTTATGTGAGTTAAGTTTATACATACAATACACCTGATCACGCCCAGAACACCTCTGGAAGGTGCCTGAGGAGTGGCCTTTGGAGGTTCTGACCTCTGACTACCTCCTCTTCCCATCAACCTCTGCCCCAGCCACACAAGCCACTGTTCCTAGAAACTTGATAGGCATGCTCGAGCCTCAGGGCCTTTGCACTTACTGTACCTTATGCCTGAAACACTCCTTTCCAAACATCAATACTCCCTCACTTTACTCAAGTCTCTCATCAATCAATGGAAACCCAAATGACTAAGAGAGTGGATAAACAAAACATAGGCTATTCATATAAGTATTAGAATAAAAGAATATACACTAAAAGCAATTTTAAAAAATGAACTGATACATACAGCAACAGGAAATATCTCAAAAGCATCTTGTGAACAAAAGCTAGACATGAGCTTCATCCTGTGTGATTCCATTTACATGACATTTAACAATACATAAAGTTAATCTATGGGCTTCCCTGGTGGCTCAGTGGCAAATAATCCACTTGCCAATATAGGAAATGTGGGTTCAAGCCCTGGGTCAGGAAGATCCCCTGGAGAAGGAAATGGTAACCCTCTCTAGTGTTCTTGCCTGGAAAATCCCATGGACAGAGGAGCCTGGCGGGCTACAGTCCAAAGAGCTGGACACAATTTAGTGACTAAAACTACAACAAAGGTAATCTACAGTGAGAGGAGTCATACAGGGCAACAGAGCCGGAGAGAAAGGAATTTCTCCCAGAGTGATGGAAATGTTTTATATCTTGAATGCTGATTATATGGGCATATGCATTTGTTAATGCTCATTAAACTATACATCTTTACTAACCTTTAGATCTGTATTGCACTGTATACTGTATTGTACTTCAATAAGTAATATGCAGACAAAAAATATTAGTAACTAAATGTAAGAGGAGGAGTTTGGGAGCCCGTGAGGCTTGATTTCTTATTCAGTGTTGCCTTGGGGAACTTAACGGTCTCTGGGCTATTTTCATCATTCATACAATCAGGACAATCACATAAACTCCCTAATAATGTGGTTAATATCATTTGTTGAAATCACAGAAAGCATAATAAATGAGAACTATTATCATCAGTTAAGAAATTACTATTTAGAGTAAACACAGCTTTGAGCCAGTCCCTGGGCCGGCTGCCCTTTTTGCTGGCTGCCTTCCAGCCAGTTGAAAGCACACCCCGACAGCGCTCCAGGTGTTCACAGACTTGTGCTGCTGCAAGCGGGAACCTTGTCTGGCAAACCTGGTCCCGTCCCCCTTTACTGCCTCTGGAGACAGCGGTGATGCACCAGTCACCACAGGTAACACAACTGGTTCTGTCTTTGCAGCACCCTGGCGAATCTCATGTCCCACACTCTGGGTCTAAAAAATTCCTTAGGGGTTAATCCCGGCCCTCAGGTTGGCCAATCGGAGCACGGCATTCCCAGGCCACAGGGACTGGCTCAGGGCTGGGGATGTGACCAAAGCTGCACCACTGAGGCTCACCCTGGGAAGAACGACCTCCCTGTGCCCTGGAGTCACTGGGCAGGTAACTAGTACTTCAACTGTGAGCTCCGTGAGAGGAGCGTCTTTTGTCTCTTCTGTTGTTTGTCACACCTCCTAGAATAGCTCCTGGCACACAGCTGGCACTAGATAAAGACAGAATGAGTCAAGTATACAGATGCCTAATGGACTGAAGCAAGTCCTTGTCCCAGAATATAATTCCACTTCTACTCCCTGCCCAGATCTGGAGAGTCTGTACAATTTAACTTAGTACAGAAGGCATCTGGGGGTGTAAGAGGCACAAGGGAAGCAGGTAACAGAGGCTAAGAGTTTAGTGGGCTCTAAGTTCCCGGATTCAAGTTCTGGATCTGCTGCTTGCATGCTCTGTGAGCTTGCAGACATTTCTCAACCTCTCTACATCTCCATTTCCTCCTTTTTTTTTTTTTTTGTCGTTAAGGAAAGTGTAGTGTTTATTGCAGGGCACCAAGCAAGCAGTCCAGGCACAGACTCCCTGATGGCTTTCAAGGAAAGGTTTTTAAAGACAGAATAAGGCAGGGGGAAGGTGGGGTGCATGATCAGCTGGTGAACATTCTTCTGATTGGTTGGTGGTGAGGTAATCCGGGGCCAACATCATCAATCTTTCAATTCCAACCAGTCTGGGGTCTGCATGCTTGTGGGCAGCATATAGTTAACGTCTTCCACCTGGTGGGGGTTTCAGTACCTGCAAAACAGCTCACAGGACATCGCAAAGAATACTATCAATAGCCCTTAAGGGGGAATTAATGCTCCTTGACTTTGTCCATTTCCTCTTTTTCAAAATGGGGATCGTAAACCCTGGCTTGTGAGGATGTTGGCGCAGTCAAGGCTTGTGCCTGAATGAACTGTCCAGTGGGAGATTCAGCAAGGCTGCCTGCAGAGACTAGGAATGAGGCTGAACACACGGGGTGCAAACTGGAACCAGACAATTGGGTCCCAGCTCTGGCACTCGGCAGCCGTGTGCCCTTGGGCAGGTTGCAGAGCTGCTCTGCTCAGTTTCTCCATCTGTTTAGCTATCTCAGTGATGGCGATCTACTTCATGGGGCATGGTGAAATAAATTAACACAGAGAAGGATGACAACTTTACTGTTCACTTTGTAGCATTCTTACTGCCTTATTAACTTCATTCTCTCCTGTCAATGGGCTCCCCTGGTAGCTCAGCTGGTAAAGAATCTGCCTGGAATGCAGAAGACCTGTGTTCAATCCCTGGGTGGGAAAGATCCCCTGGAGGAGGGCATGGAAAACCACTTCAGTATTCTTGCCTGGAGAATCCCCAGAAGAGATGAGCCTGGCAAGAAGATGGTGAAGGGCAGGGAAGCCTGGCGTGCTGAAGTCCACGCAGTCGCAGAGAGTTAGACATGATGGAGCAACCAAGCACACTCCTGCCATTAGAGTGCAGAAGCTATATCAATTGACCACCATGACCTTCCCAGATAGCTAGAGACTATGACTCAATTCTGGTCAATCAGCAGTAAGGGGAGTCCCCTGGGGGCTTCTGGGAAAATATTTTTCTCCCTGCAGGGCCTTCTCTCATATCCCTAGAACCTCCATCCCACATATAAACACGCACATGAACACACAAACACACTTCCTCCCTTTGGACACAGCAGTATAAAGGCATGATGCCTGGAGCTCCAGCAGTTCCTTTGAGGCCTTGAGGGGAGTTATTGCCTAAACGCCAAGATGGTAAAAATAGAAAGAGTCCTCAGGTCCCTAATGACACCACCAAGCCACCGAATCAACCACAAGCCACCATCCTCCACCAACAATAAACATCCCTTAGACTTAAGGTTTGGGTAAGATTTATTGGCTGGGTTTCCAATCCATCATAGATGGACACAAACTAATTTGTGTCTTGTTCTTTCACAATAAGCATGCATTACTATCTCAGATTTAGTAAGTCCTCCTAAAAACTTCAGAGGGGGAAAAAACCCTAAAGCTCCAAAATAAAAATAAAATGTGATTTAAAATAAAATGTGATTCAATTTTAAAAAGAAAGGAGATAAAACACAGCATAGAATTCAGCACACACTATGCCTTCAGCAGAAGGAAGCCACTGTGGCTGTGTGCTCATCAAAGGCAGGACCCAGGTGGGTCTGGGAGCTGGAAGATCACTGAGGAAAGAGAGGGAGTGGGGTGGTGGGGGGGGGGGTTCTGAAGAAATGCAGTGGCTTAGGGGTCTGATGTGGGGTCAGCTGGAGCCAGGGCAGCAGAAACAGAGAAGGAACCAATTAGCTAGAAATAAGGGTTAAGACCCCAGTTAGAGACAGGAGCACACCCTGGGAGGACAAGCCATCAGGACAGGTTTCTAACTAACTGACCAGGGAGTCTCAAGGACAGGTGAACAAGGAGGGGTGGACGAGGAGTTTCTCTGGTGCAGAGAGAGAAAATGTCAGAACTCAGTTATGTTTGTTTGAAAAAGGAGGAAGAAAGGTAAGAAAAGGGAGAAGAAGAAGGGAAGGAGAAGAAATTAAGCTTTACTAGGCATATAATAAATCAACCCTGAATATTCATTGCAAGGACTGAAGCTGAAACTCCAATACTTTGGCCACTTGATGCAAAAAGCCAACTCACTGGGAAAAGACTGATGCTGGGAAATACTGAAGGCAAAAGGAGAAGGGGGTGGCAGAGAATGAGATGGTTGAATGGCATCATCAACTCAATGGACATGAATTTAAGCAAACTCCAGGAGATAGTGAGGGACAGGGAAGCTTGGTGTGCTGCAGTCCATGGGGTTGCAAAGGGTCAGACACGACGAAGTGACTCAACCACCACCACAGGCATATAGAGATACACCCAGAAAAGGCCTCTAGGGCCCCTCCACCGGCAGGTGCCAGCTTCCCCAGGTGCCAGACCTAAAGGCAAAAGGACTGACACGGGCGCCCTCTCCTGTCCACTAAGCGCATTGCAGCTGGGCAAATGGATTCCTGGGGACATTCTCAGGTTGCAAATCAAGTCCTCACACAGGAGCTTCTTAAAGACTCCTGCTCAGAAACCAAGGACTGCACGTCTAACAAGACCAGCAAGAGGAAATTTCAACAAGATCAGATCAGATCAGATCAGTCGCTCAGTCGTGTCCGACTCTTTGCGACCCCATGAACCGCAGCACGCCAGGCCTCCCTGTCCATCACTAGCTCCCGGAGGTCACTCAGACTCACATCCATCGAGTCAGTGATGCCATCCAGCCATCTCATCCTCTGTCGTCCCCTTCTCCTCCTGCCCCCAATCCCTCCCAGCATCAGAGTCTTCTCCAATGAGTCAACTCTTCGCATGAGGTGGCCAAAATACTGGAGTTTCAGCTTTAGCATCATTCCCTCCAAAGAAATCCCAGTGCTGATCTCCCTCCAGAATGGACTAGTTGGATCTTCTTGGTCCAAGGGACTCTCAAGAGTCTTCTCCAACACCACAGTTCAAAAGCATCAATTCTTCGGCGCTCAGCCTTCTTCACAGTCCAGCTCTCACATCCATACATGACCACAGGAAAGACCATAGCCTTGACTAGGCGAACCTTTGTTGGCAAAGTGATGTCTCTGCTTTTGAATATGCTATCTAGGTTGGTCATAACTTTCCTTCCAAGGAGTAAGTGTCTTTTAATTTCATGGCTGCAGTCACCTTTGCAGCCAAAGATGGAGAAGCTCTATACAATTTCAACAAATGCCTCTGCATATGAAGGGTGGGGATGCAAACTGAGCAGGGGATTAAAAGCAGCTGACAGCACACTCTTCTTTGGATCTCTGTATCTTAGTGAGGTCTCTGCCAGCTGTGACAGCTGTGCACAAAGAATGTCACAGCTCTCACAGAGGGTCTCATGGAGAGTTTCCAAATGCATTAACAATGTCTGTATAGGAAAATATTTTTAGTGAGAGCAAAAATATTTGGGGGGCTAGGAATACATAAAACAAAAAATATTTAAATATTAGTTTCATACCTCCTAATTTTTAAATGTTTTTAAAAGCACATAATATATTCATAGTAATATGTCAGCACTATACACGACTCCTAATTAACTATATATATAGTTTTATATATATATATCTTCATATTGTAATATATACACACACACGGGCTTCCCTTGTGGCTCAGCTGGTAAAGAATCTGCCTGAAATGTGAGAGACCTGGGTTCAATCCCTGGGTTGGGAAGATACCCTGGAGAAGGGAAAGGCTACCCACTCCAGTATTATGGCCTGGAGAATCCCATGGACTGTGTAGCCCATGGGGTCAAAAAGAGTCGGACGTGACTAAGCGACTTGCACTTTCTTTTCACTTCACATACACACGTATATATACATATACACACATACATACATTCATACTAGAGGAGAACGCTCAAAATGTTTCCTTAATAGGAGAGCATGATGAAACTATTTGGAAGTCACCAGCATCAGCCTGCTGCTGTGTAACAAAACTGATATGGTGCTCTGGAGATTATAAATAGACTTCAGGGAAGTGGTTTTCAAACACTCATGCACACGAGGATCCTTTCTGAAGAATATTAAAAATAAAAATGCCCAGCTCTTCCTTCCCCAGATGAACCCAATCAGGATCCTGGGTGGCTAAGGGGAGCACCCCACAAACCCTCACTTTTTTTCCCCTTCAGGGCATCTACTTTCAGCTCATCAGTCTTCACAGCAGCTGTATTTAGTCTGGGGTTTGTGTAATCCTATTGAGCTCTGAATGTCAATTCTATCTGTCACTTCTTGGGAGTTCTCTTTGGCTTTTTTCCCAACTCCCTGGTGATTTTTTATTGTACTCATTTGTATTTTTGTATCCCTCCTATTTTAGCCTTTCCATACATAAGCAGAGCTCTTTTGTATTCACATCTGACCATTCCTGTATCCAGTGTTGGCAGGTCTCGAGCTGCCATATTTTGTATCTGCTGACCGTTGATCACGGTGCCTGCTTCTCTGTACCGCACACAATTTTTTCTCATGAGCTCATATTTGCTGGAAATCTACCTGAAGGAATTCTCCAAGGCCCAGGCAGAGGGGGGAGACCTCCTCCAGGGAGGGTGTATGTTCTGACCAGGTACTTAGGGGCACACAGATCCAGGTTCATTTTCAGCCTGCTGTTCCCAAGACCTTTCAAAGAGTATAAATTAAGCCTCGAACCCACACAGGGACAGTCAGTGGCTGCCAATTCACAGAGGAAGATGTTTTCGATCTCTGCCTGGATCTAAGGGTGTGTGTCTTTGCAGGATGGGTTCTTTTTAGTCCACTCTTCCCCTGAGATGTACCTTCGGTGGGAGATGGTTGCGCACAAGGTGGTCCCCTGTCCAGCTTTCCCACGACACAGCCTCTGTCCCTGAGGCCACGTGAACCTGTCGATGTCCCCAGACTATCAGGTAGCCTCTGTGCTCGCTCCCCTCCTTGGCTCTTTGCTCTTGATTTCTCCTTGCTCTGCGAGGCGTCCCTCTTCTTCCTCGCAGGTACAAACCGTTCATTCCAAAGGATGTTTCAAGTATTTCAGGAAGCACTGGGTCATAGGAGGTTCTCTACTCTACTCTACCGTCCTCTCTCTTTGACCTTCTCACTTTTCTTTGCTCAGAGATATACCTCCAGTCCCATCAGATCAACATAATTGCCCTGTGCTAGTTAGAAATGCTCACGGGGAGGGCCCACCTCTTCTGCCTGTGGCAAGGCTGTGAGGAATGACTGAGGAAGAGACACCACCACCTACAGGCCTGAAGTACTGAGAGCTCAGCCACAAGAGGCTGCCAGGGAGTGCACCCTGAGAAAGAATGCACTAGAAAGTTTAGTATTAAGATAATGATGGGACTTCCCTGGTGGCAGAGTGGTTAAGAATCTGCCTGCCAGTGCAGGGGACACACATTTGATCCCTCGTCTGGGAAGATCCCACATGCCTTGGGGCAACTAAGCCCCTGTGCCGCAACTACTGAGAATGCCCAGCGCCCGTGCTCCGCAACAGGAGAAGCCACCACAATGAGAAACCCGGGCACCGCAACTAGAGAAAGCCTGAGCACGGCAATGAAAACCCAATGAAGCCAAAAATAATGACTAAATACACAAATAATTTTTTAAAAATTAAAAAAATACTCTAGGATGATAAATGGATAGCTGCTAGCCCCGCCAAAGGCAATGATAATGATCAAAATAGTATGGTGCCTGACATCTCCATATATTCAACAAAGAATTATGCAGTGCTTAAGAGCCAGGCATTGTTTAATGCTTTATGGATATATGAACTCATGGAATATGAATTATAATGATACAATTTATAGACAACGAAAGTACGACCCAGAGAAGCTAAATTACTTGCCTTGGGGCCACAGAGAAAATGGCAGAACTGGGATTCACATGCAGCCAGACAGCTCAGCTCCAGAGGCTAGTTTTGCCCACTCCACCCAACCAAGTTACTGAGTTCACTCTAAGTCACTGAACTTAGAACGTGCCAGGCCTGTGCTAAGGGTATTCGCATACTTGACAGATCCTCCCATCAGACCTATGAGGTGAGTGCTACACTGTGTGGAGGAGGAAACTGAGGTACAGAAAGGCAGAGGGACTCGCCCAGGACACACACTGGATGGCAGAGCAGAAAGCTGAGTGCGGGAAGCCTTTATCTGGAGGCAGTGTTCAGCCTCTGGACAGTAATGCCCATGTAGGATAAGAACAGATTATCACAGCCAGCACCAACGACCAGATCCGCACGTTCTGGGCTAGGCCTTGATATCCACTAGCTCTTGGATCCTCACGAGAATCCTGGGAGGTGAGTTCTGTCATCACCTTCATCTGACAAACATGGATTTGGGAGTCTCGGAGAGGTCAAGCTGCCTGCCCAAAGTCACACAGCTCGTTAGTGGCACCAAGATGCCAAGCCAGGAGGGTCTCCCCTGTGGCAAACTGCTTTGGTGACTGTCTGTATCGTGCCCCGTGTAGTCCCCTCCCACATTCCCTCTGGTCTGTGCCAGAGCTGCTGGGATCAACAGAGTGTGCTGGAAGTGATGCTGTGTGGTTCCAAGTCCTGCCCTTAAATGGCCTGCAGCTTTTGCTCCTTCTCCCATGGAAATCCAGCTCCAGCAAGCCCTGAGAGACCATGAGGGGAGAGACATGTGGAAAAGAGAGATCTGTAGACAACACTGAGATGGAGAGAGGGGAACAGGATATTCCAACACTCCAGTCGAGCCTCCTGATGACTCCAGGCCTGGCCGCCCTCTGACTGAAACCCCCTGAGAGACCACCAGGCCAGACGGGCAGAGGAACCAGCCAGCTGAGCCCAGTCAAGGCACAAAACTGTGAGAGAAAAACAAAACGGTTGCTGTGTAAAGCCCTTAAACAGTAGGTCATGTTGCTTTGTAAGCAAAAGAAAACAAAAACCAACTCCAAAGCCAAAACTTGTAAGAATGACCACAGAACTGAGCTATTCTGAAAGAATTCTCCCAGTCGCCTGAGAGAATTACATGGCATATTAGTTTCCTATTCCTTCTGTAAGAAATGACCACAAAAGCAGTGGCTTAAAACAACTTGCATTTGTTATCCACAGTTTCAAAGGTCAGGAGTCTGAAATGGTTCTCACTAGGCTACACTCTGTCAGTAAGTAAGAGCTCCTTTCCGGAGGCTGTAGGGAAGAATTTGTTTTCCTGCCTTTTCCAGCTTCCAGAGGGCACCTGCTTTCCTGAGCTCACGGTCCCTCCTCCATCTTCAAATGGATGCCTTTCCTGTCTCCTTCCTTCACCTATAAGGACCTGGGTGATTACACTGGGCCCACCTGTACAATTCAGGCCACTCTCTTGTTCCTCAAATACCTGATTCAATCATACACATAATAATGTTCCTCTGTCGTATAAGGTAACACATTCAACAGGTTCCTGGAATTAAGATGTGGGCATCTCCGGGCAGGGGAGGGCTCATTCTTCTGCCCACCAGGGTAGCAAACTGGAAAAATAACCAGTGTTCTCCAAAGGCCTAAGTAGAAACACACTGGAATTTTCCCACTGCCCAGAGACCTCCCACAGCTCTGCCCACGGTGCACTTTGCAGGCATGGCCCCAACCTGCCTGGCATCACTGCCCTCTTTTATTTTCTCTCCCCAAGAAATCTTGGTTGAAAAAGATCGTTGCCTCCCCAGCACAGTGCGTCACCGATGATTTATGCTTCGTGCATTTACTGTTCTTTCTCAGGCAGACACACCTACTCCTCCAGCTTCTACTGTGAGAAGATGTATGGCCAGGCCCACCCTCTGTGTCTAAAGAATCTTAGCCAAAGCTACAATCGCTGTATGTGTGGGTCAGCTCAGGAGGCCTGACCTGGGAGAACACATAGTAGCCATAATGCTTGAAAACTCCAGCTGCCTGGGACAGGGGCCATGGTGAACAGCAGTTAGCAGTATGTAGACAATACAACAACATAATTCAAAAAGTATAAGTCTGATAAGTCAGTGCATTCCAACATCAAACAGCATCTCCAACCAAACCTGTCCCCCCACTGAGCTCCTGGTGCTTTCTGTTCGGCCCGCCCCTCTACCAGAATGCCTGTCACACCCCATCCACAGGAAATCCTGCTGGAGCTACCTTTCAAATAAATCTACTGCTTATTCATTACTAAGAGGAAAAAGAACGGTTCTTTTAGTGGTCACCACCTTAACCAAGGGATCCAAGTTACCACCACAAATGACGGAACAAACAGACATCAGGAGCCCCCTGAGGTGATGTCCTTAGGTGTTCTGAAGTGTTCCTGCCAAATATGCTCAACGTGAATCAAATGAGAGGAAACAATCAGAAAACCTCAGATTGCAGAACACTGTGGAACAACTACCCCAAAGTGAACATCACAAGGACAGGGATACTGTTATAGAGGAGGGCCAGCAAACTCTGTGAAGGGCCACAGAGTAACCATTTTACATTTGTGGGCCATAGAAATCCATCTCTGTGTCCACAGACAATGTATAACAAATGGACATGGTTCTGTTCCAATAAAACTTTATTTACAAAGACAGGCACTGGGCCAGACTGCCAAACCTGCTGTACATTAAAGGATACTAAAGAGGCATGATCATCAAATGCTGTGCATGATTGTTGAGCTGACACTAGATTAAAAATAAAAATAATAAATAGCTTAAAAAGGACATTTTGGGGACCAGAATATGAGCTATATATTATATAGAAGCTGTATATTAAACAATATTGTCACCAATATTATTGTTATCAATGCTAAATTTCTCAGGTGTGATACTGGTTCCATGTTACATAGAAGGTCTTTGTTCTTAGAAAATACAGGCTGAAATATTTAGGAGTTTAGAACCACGTCCAAGACTTATTTACAAATTTTTCAGGGGAAAAAAGAAAAGACTGTGTGTATACATTCATGTATGATGGTGAAGACCAAACAAATCTGCTGAAAGCTAATAAGAGCAAACTAGGGGTTGACGGGCATATAACCGATGACCATACCATTCTTTCTTTCAACTTTTCTGGGAGTGTGAAATTTTAGAAAGAAGTTGCTGAAGAAAGAGTGTGAGGCAGTGGGCAAGTGACTTCCCCACTCACCTGGACTCCTGCAGTCATCTCCTCCCTGCAACCGCTCTCACCCTATGATTGCCAAAAGGATCACATGAAAACTGGCCTCAGACCCGGTCCCTCCTCTGCTCAGGCCCTCCAGTGAGTCCCAGCCATTCAGAGGGGCACACAGGCCCTGCATGATCTGCCCCCTTCCCGCCACCTGCTTTGCCCTCAGCCTCCACTCTGTCCTTCTGTTCAGCCACACTGGCTTCCTCGATGTTCACCAAGCATGGCAGGTGCGCGCTCACCTCAGGGCCTTGGCAGGTGTGGAGACTTCGGGTGAGAAGGCTCTTCCCCCAGACACCATCACTGCTGGCTCCCTCCTCTCCTCATACTGTCCATGAGGTCACCCTGATAATCCTATCTAAACTTCACAACCGTCCCCCAAATACTCCTCCTTCTGCATCCCTGATGTTTTCTCCAGAGCAGTTTGTGCTATCGAATATATTTCACACTTTACTGCTTTCTTTATTGTCTGACTTTCCCCCAAAGCCGAGAATGTAAGGTCTCCTGAAGACAAAATGTTTTGCTTTTTCTTCTCTGCTGTATCCATAACATCTACACGATAGCCACAACTCAGAGCCATGCACTCACCTACCATTTTACATCCACTTACTCCTCACAACAACAGGATGAGATAAGTATTATTTATAGCATAAATGCATATGCAGCATATACACAAAATAGGAATAATAACAGTGTCTAACTCAGAGTAATTGGTGAGGACTTAATGCTGTGAAGTGCTTAGCACACTGCCTGGCACAAAGTGAGTGCCCATTAAATGTCACTATTATATAATACCCACTGTACAGAGGAGGAAACTGAACCTCAGAGGGGTTAGTGACCTGCCCAAAACCACCTGGCTGAGAAGTGGGGGACCCCAGTTTGGAACCAAAGTCAGTTTGACTCAAGTTGCTGCTTTTTAAACCACAATACTAAGACATCCCACGGTGTCTGGGAGAAAGGCAGTGGCAGGAAACAGAAACCAGCTCTGGGAATCCAGAATGCAGGGTTTAAGTCCCGCCTTAAAGGGCCAGGGTTTAAATCTGGCCCAGACTCCACATGTAACCTCAGCAATTCTCTTCTGCTCTCAAGACTTTAGTTTTCTCTTTGATAAACTGCAGGGAGTCATTTCCCCTCCCTGACATGGGGACAAAACAGTGTGAGAGTCAAATGAGAAAGCTTATAGGAAAGCACTTCAGTAACTGAAATCCAACACTTCTCCATTCTAAGATTTGCAACTCTGGCGGACAACCGACCAAACAGCAAAAGATTAAGAATTCCAGGCCCTGCAAAGCAAATTTTAGGCATCCAAATTGTAAAGAAAAGAAGTGTGGTTCCCTTAACCATTCGGCCTTTGCACACGCTCCTCCCTGTCCCTCAACATTATCCCTGTCCCTGTGCTGTCTGCTGACATTCTTCTCACCCTTCAGTCCCAGCCCAGAGGTCTCCTCTGCCAGGAAGCTCTCCCTGAATGCTACATCAGGTCAAGTGTCCAGTGGGCTCCCTTATCCAAGCTCCGCCCACTCTGGGTCATCACCTTGAAGGATAGACCTGTCCTCACCCAACTGTGAGTTCCTCCAGGGCACAGACTAGGGCTGGCTTGATTCCTGCTGTTTCACCAGCACTGCCCAACACAAGGCCAATCACAGGGCAGACACTCAGAAAACATCAACTAAATGAAGTACCAGCTGGATTAACAGTGGTTCCCTGACCTAGCAAATTAGGTTAAATTTCCTTATTCTTTGCTCCCACAGGCCCCTAGCACATAGATCATCTTCTCACAGTAGCCTGTATTTTAAATGTTTACTATGCCCTTCGGATCTCAGCTCAGGCAGCCTTTCTCCAGAGTCTAGACAGCTTTCCCGACTTCACGGCCCTGGGTCAGGAGGTCTCTCAGCTCTGGAGTTGGCACCATCCTGTCCGCTCTGCAGTGACAATGATGGATCATAAATGTGTCTCCCAGCCCAGCAAAGCAGAAGGCAATGGCACCCCACTCCAGTACTCTTGCCTGGAAAATCCCATGGACAGAGGAGCCTGGAAGGCTGCTGTCCATGGGGGTCGCTGAGGGTCGGACACGACTGAGCGACTTCCCTTTCACTTTTCACTTTCATGCATTGGAGAAGGAAATGGCAACCCACTCCAGTGTTCTTGCCTGCAGAATCCCAGGGACGGGGGAGCCTGGTGGGCTGCCGTCTATGGGGTCGCACAGAGTCGGACACGACGGAAATGACTTAGCAGTAGCCCAGCAAAAACCCAGCGCGGCCTGTCTACTGAATGAATGGAAGAGTAAATATGGTGTATGTGTGGATTAATAAATAGACGGATGAATGTCCACTTTACTTAAAATGACTCCTTTAGCCAGATTCCCATGTCACGACTCCAGACTTTGCCCGGAGCCACGCCCCTAACCTAGGCCTATTCCCCGGAGTACAACTGGGACAAACGAATGACCTAAACAGATGAAAAAAGCACCCCTCACTTCCCAGGACGGGAAGGAAACTGAGGCACGAGATGAAGTTTGAGGAATGAAGCCACACAAGGATGGTTTGGCAAATGACCCGGTCAAGTTTTCCCCCGGCTCTCCCCAGGTCATCTCAGTCCTGGTATGCCCCGCCCAAATCACTCCCGTTGCCCACACTATTGGCTCGTCTAGACGTCAATCTTCTCGCGCTCTTTTCCTCTATTGGCTAATGTTCCCAAATCAAGTGCGGGCACTTTGTACCGCCCTTCACCCCATGCCCGTTCTTACTATTGGGCTACTCGTATGCCCCTCTTCGAGGAACCCTCCCTATTGGTGTCAAGACTCTGCCGGTTCGGGCTGTGATTGGTTGTGAACAGAAGCCCAACTCCTGAGCAACCACCTGAGAAGGGTTAGAGAATGGAAAGGTTGGAGGGACGTGGGGTCAGACTCACGCTGAGCCGGCGGGAGGCAGATATAGGTCTTGAAGAACTCGCTTCGGCGGGCGGCCTCCTTAATGCGGTTGGCAAGCGGCTTGCTGACCTGCCGGATGCCCAAGTATAGCAGCTTCGCCATAGGGAACGCGCCCACCACCATCTTGGCGGTCGCAAGGGGAACACGCAACCTTGCTGACTGGGAGGGGCGCCTCAGATCGCTCCCTCCTCCCCCGCCCTCTCGCCGCGGTGCGTGCGTACGTACGTGCGTACGCCCCGGGGGAACCGCTGGGGCGGTCCATGACGTCACGGCGTAGACGCTTACGCTCCGACGTCCGTTCCTATGAATATGCAAATTGCGGCGGAAGTGAGGCTGTCAGAGGGTGGTACCGTTAAACGGCTGCTGTAGCCTATATGGGTTCCCACGCCCGCTTCGGCTGACGTCATCGCCTTCCTCTGTGACGTCGCGTACATGCGCGGCTTCTCCAAAAGAGCAGTCTTAATTAGTCCTAGTTAGGGCTCAGGCATCCCAAATGCACCTTCTCTCTCAGTTTAGAGCTGTCACTGGTCGTGAGAAACTAGCCAGGTAACCTGTAGTGAGATCCAGCTCTGTGGTTTACTTGCTGTGTATGGCGAGTGACTTAACCTGAGTATCAGCATTCCCATCTACAGAATAGAGATCATAAGAAGGCACATTGCTTATTAGATTGTTATGAGGTTTGCATGAGAATCTTGAATATAAATACATAATGAGTGAACTATGTTAAGTGTTTAGAATGATGCGAATCACCCAACAAACAGCCCTTATAACTGCACAGGTATTATTAGCATTGTTATTGCTAACTTGAGCATGAGGGTTCATTTCATCTCCAGAAACAGCTGTTTCAACCCTTTCCCAAGTAACTGACGTGAACGTGAACGTGAAGTCGCTCAGTCGTGTCCGACTCTTTGCGACCCCATGGACTGTAGCCTACCAGGCTCCTCTGTCCATGGGATTTTCCAGGCAATAGTACTGGAGTGGACTGCCATTTCCTTCTCCAAGGGATCTTCCCAACCCAGGGATCGAACCTGGATATCCCTACAAACAGGTCTAAAAAGGGGCCAGGGGAGTGGCACGAGGTCCCTCGGCCAGGAGAGGTTGATAACCCAGCCTCTTGGCTAATAAACTTACCCGTTCTCAAGCAGGTCCACTTCCTCTGTTGGGGAGGAGGGTCCCTAGGGAGCTGGCTCAGGAAGGAGTTTAAAGAACATGTCCCAGACTGTCATCCCTTACCCAGCGGGGAGCAAAATCATGTAAACAAGTTCGTCTGAGAGAAATGCCTGGGTGGTGGAGTGCTAATGGGTAATTGAGAGTTTCTCGAAGAGGCAGAGGGCGAGGCAAAGTCCAAGGAGTAGAGTTGTGTACAGGAGGAAACAAACGTTCAGGTCACAGAGTCGGGGGACCCAGGGCTTTCCTCGGCAACCGCTTGGACTCCCTGTGTCTCTTTTGTGACTTTCCTGGCTCTGATGGACTCCCATTTCTCCATCCGAGATAATGGTGATACTGACATGTATGAACCCTGATGTTCTAAATTACTAAGAATGCCAAGACTCCATGAAAACAACTCCTCTCCAGGATCCCTGTTGGACTGAAGGTGTGAAGGAGCTTGGGACCTATTCCAGATCCATCACCCAACTCACCGGGAACCAACCACTCCCCCATTTTACAGACTGACCAACTGAGGCCAGAGACTTCACAAGGATTTATCCAGAGTTCCATGGGTAATCAGGAGAGAAACCCCTTGGGTTTCTTGAGTCCCAGCCTAGAGTCTTCTCCTGATCCCTAGGGGTGTTAGCCTGAGGTCCAAGAACTGACTTGGGAGTGGGGCTCAGGTTCCACTTGATGCATTTAGGAAACTTTTAAACTTGTACATGATTTTTTTGTGTATAATTCACTACTGTTTCCTCAGCTCCTAGAACAATTTCTGGCATACAGTAGGTGCTCAATACTTATTGAATGAATGGAAATGAGCATTTGGTGGAGGCGTAGTGTTCAGGTTTTCATCCGATTCCCCAAGGGGCCCATGTTCAGAAAGTTTCTGGCTCCCTACATGTCCATCCTGGTAGCTGTACTGCAATGAGACAGGGTGGGAAAATTATAACACCCCACCCCCAACCTGCCAACCACCAGATCCCAGGCCTCCCTCTTTTCTTTCTCCCATAACACCAGAGCCCCAACTTCCTGCATCTCAGTGACCCAACCCTCCTGCAAAAAAAAGTTGTCCTCATTAAGTTCTTTTTTTCCCCTCATTCCCCTCCTCCCTCCTTTCTTTCTTTCTCTCAGGAACCTCTCCTGGGAACTTTCAGGGCAAGGGTGTATTTATGCCCGTGTGTGTGTGTGTGTGTGTGTGTGTGTGTGTGTGTGTGTGTGTGTGTGTATAGGCTTCACATCTCCTTAGCCTGGAGCCTCTTATACACCCAGAGGGGTCAAGGCCTGTCCAGAGCTGGGAGTTTCCTCCTCTTGCTCTCCAGTCTGGTTCTGGAAGGAGAGCCATTCCTGATTGACCCCTGAGGGCCAGGGGAGGGAGGGGAATGCCATTAGCCAGGGCAGCAGCCTTGGCCACTCTGGGGCGTGGGAACAGAGGCAGAGGCGAGGAGGGGAAAGGGAACCCAGGATGGTCTCAGCACTGACTCACCGGCTGTGTGACCTTGGGCTGATCACTTGGCCTCTCTGGTGAATAGTGCCTGGGATCATTCCCAGAGTTCCTTCTAATTCAGGTCCTCTGGTCATCCTTTTCCCAGGATGGGCAAGGGACTAGGGTTACACAATCCCACAGGGCCTTGTATTTCTTCCATCATTGGATTCCTTCAAGAGAAATCCCAAAGCTGACACCAATCCTTGCTTGCTCCACCCTGACCCGGGTCCAGCTGTCAGCATCTCCTGCCTGGGCTTCTGGCTTCCGCCTTTACTTCCCATATTCTGTTCCCCACTCAGCAGCCTGGGATTCCCGTTAACATTTAACCCAACCCCAAATGTTCTTTGCTAAGAGCCCCTCTGTGGTTCCCATCTACCTTGGAATAAAAGGCAAGGCCCTCGCATGGATTCACAATGCTCTGGGACATCAGCCCCCGTCCCTACCTGTCTCATCTCCATTCTCAATGTCCTCCCACACCTCTGCTCCCACCACACTGCTGTGTGTACTTGCTGGGCCTCGAAATGCAGGCGCTCCCTTACTCCAGGGCTTTCCACCTGTCGTCCCCTCTGCCTACAGCCCTCTCCCATCTGACCCCTCGCCTCCTTCAAGTCTTTTCTCAAATGCCCCCTTCTCAGTGAGCCCTCCCCACTCTCCTGATCTAGATCAGACTCCATATCATTCTCTGTCCTCTTAACTGGCTTTATCTTGCTCCATTACCCTTACCAATTCCTTTTTTTTTTTTTTTTTTTGGCTGCACCACACAGCATATGGGATCTTAGTTCACCAACTAGGGATTGAACCTGTGCTCCTTGCAGTGGAAGTGCGGAGTCTTAACCACTGGACTGCCAAGGAAGTCCTTTGATTCCAAATTTAATATTTATCTTTATTTACTCATTTACTGTGAGCTCTATGATGGCGGGGCCTGGACTGTCTTGGTCACTGTTTATACCGGCCAGCATAGGTATAAATAAATCTCTCTTGAATGAATGAATACCCTTCTCTTGTCCTGAGCCCCGTTCCCAAGCCTATCCTGCTCCCTGCTCCTCCAGATAGTTGACCAGTGGCCCTTTATTTGGGTTCTGACACGCTCCCTCCTCCTCCTCAGGCCTCACTTGGACAAATCTGTTTATCTCCAAACTCTGAAATGTTCTATCCTGCTCTCTCTCTACTCTATATGACCAGGCTTCCCAAAGACACAAGTGATTGTTCAATACTCAATGAATTTCTCCTTCCACTTTCCCCTTGAATCACAGACTTTTACTCCCTTGTTGGAAATAATCCTAACTTCTTTGTCTTTGCCTTCTGGAAACTTAATCTATTGGTCCCCTCCTCTAGGAAGCCCTTTCCATCCCCCAGACTGTGACAGAGGCCCTCTTGGGTTCCCCCAGCCCCTGGGCTCCCCTGTCTGAGCCCTGCCCACTCTGGAGCATCACCCTCCTGGGACAGATCTGTCTCTTCCATTGGAATGGGAGCCGTGAGGACAGAGCCAGGGCCGCCATTTGTCACTGCTGGGTCACTAGCACCACCCAGCACAAGGCTTGACACAGTTCTACTGTGTCAATTATCAGGGGGTCATGGCAGAGGGTGATGTCTGATCAGTGACACATCAGCTTCACTGTTTTCCTATTTTTCTTACATTTTATGAATAGTAACAGGGCCTTATTTACATATAATTTGCATACACTGGGCCAGAAGGGAAGGGAGTGGGGGATTAGACTGGAGGAGTGGGGGCTCTGCAGGATTTGAGGTTCACTGTGCCGGCGGCAGCATCTTCAGCTGCACCTGGTCCCCCTGGGCGAGCGGAGCTGCCACCCAGCCGGCTGCCATGGCCTTGGCCATGCTGTTCCTCTTGGAAGTGAGTGGGGTCTCCAGGGTGAGCGAGGCGTTGGCCATCTCCTGGGGCTTGTTGCTGGCCAGAAAGCGGAGCAGGTGGTGCAGGGCCTTGGCCACGTCACTGCGGGCGCCCTCGTTGACGAGGCAGTAGAGGATGGGATCAGCCACACAGTTGAGGCTGGTGAAGGCCAGCGAGCTGTGATATGCCGAGAAGACACGCTCCTCGAAGCCACAGTCCCGGGGGCGGCGCAGGTAGACGGCGCTCCGTGACAGTAGGAGCACGTGGTAGGGCGCAAAGCAGACCAGCACGATGGCGATGAGGCTGAGGGCCAGCCTCTTGATCTTGACCTTCTCCTGGCGCTCGGTGGACACGCTGCCCCGCACAGCCCGCAGGATGCCACGGTACGACAGCAGCATGAGCGCCCAGGGGAAGAGGAAGCCCACGAAGACTCGGTAGAGGTTCATCCAGGCCACCCAGCCCTCCATGGGGAACTTCTCAAAGCAGAAGGTGTGGTTATAACGGTCGCGGAAGAGCTCGTCATGGAACAGGGGGTGCCGAGTTGGCGCCCAGCTCCGTGGCCCAGACCACGGAGCTCACGGCCACAGCCGTCTTGACACGGCGCAGGCGGGTGAATCGCAGCGGGTGGGCCACAGCCAGGTACCGGTCCACCGAGATGCAGCACAGGAAGGCGATGCTGATGTAGATGTTGGTGTAAAAGATGAACCCAAAGAGCTTGCAAGAGCCAGGGCCGTGGATCCAGTTGTCATGGTGCAGGAAGTAGTCCACCCACAGCGGCAGTGTGCAGATGTACAGCAGGTCAGCGATGCTGAGGTTCATCAGGTACACGCCCAACTCATTGTGTTGCCTCACCTGGCGGTAGGCGGCCCACAGGGCCAGGCAGTTGGTGGGCAGTCCCACGCCAATGACGAAGATGTAGAGGGAGGGCGGGAAGAGGTGGTCCACGCGGGAGTCCACGTGGCAGCCCTCCAACGTGCGGTTGCCCATCCTTGGCACTGGGTCTTTCCGGGTGCTTCCCCTGGCCCACGGGGGCTGTGGGGCCACAGAGGGCGGGAGGCCATCAGGCCTCCCTGAGCCCCCTCCTTGGAGGCTCAGGGGAACATGGTGGGAGGCAGCTCACGGGGTTAGAGGATGAGGTGGACTGCGAATTGTGGGCCAGACTGGGCAGAGAAAGACAGAGGCTTCAGAGAGAAAAGTTGGAGGAGGGATAGAATTACGACAGGAGGGAGGTTTGTGGGTAGCAGGATTAACAACGAGCTTTGTCAAGGAGGTTTTATAGACCCAACCAGAGCATAAATGGGAGAGAACTGGGGTAACACACAATTGACCAAGGGGAGTGTTTATATGGGAGATGAAGGCATCAGTAGGCAGTGGTGAGAGAGATTTGTGGAGGATGTAGAAAGTAAGCGTGGCTATGCTGAAGTAACAGTGAGGTGAAATGTACTAGAAGATGCAGGAAATGTATGGGGTAGTGTTGAGATAGGGCAGCTCAGTTTGGGAGTGGAGTAGACTAGGCCAGATGGATGGGAGTGCTGACACCTGACACCTCCTAGGACCCCAGTAAGAAATATGGAAATAAGGGAGGTAACCAAAGAGGCGAAGACTACAAAAAAAGGGGGTGTCCTATGAGGGATGAAAGAGAGAGAAGACTCAGTCTGGGGAATGTGGGAAGGGTTTTAAAGAAACAGAAAGGTGGTGAGTAAGGGCTCTATCAGCACCGGGTTACCAATACCGGAAATTTAAAGGGACATGGGAGGGGCTCCAGCTTGGTCCTGGTGGGGGCTGAGCAGTTAAGACAAGGTGGCCCTGCTTCACAGTTCAAAGCTGACTGCGGTACCTGTGGGGAAAGAGAACTGTCGTGAGAGGTGTCAGGGACTTCCCTCTGCTCCCCACAGCCTTTTGTGAGCTCCAGAGGGTAGGCACCTTAATGATGCTTAATCTAAGCAACAGATCACTGAAAACACAGACTTGAGATGTCAGTTATATTTTTTCCCTAATTGTTTCTTTAAAACTTTCTTCCAGAGACCATATAAAACTGGCACAAGTCTCATATCATGCTTTGGGAAATGCTGAACTAGTCTCACCTATCATATCATAGACATTGAGACAGGGTCCAGAGAGGCTGGGTCACTCCCCTCAAGGATGTACAGCAAGGCAGTGATAGAATCAGCTTCCTACTCTTAAGCCAGGGCACTGAATTCTTGACAATGATGATGATGGTAGTGATAATAACAACTAAAGTTTTTTTGAGTCCTATTACATAGCAGATCTTGTCTTTAGCACTTTATGGATGTGAGTTTTAAAATTTCAAGAACCTTATGAGGAAAGTACTGTTACTCCCCCTATTTGACAAACTGAGGCACAGAGAGGTTCAGAGACCTGTCCAAGGTCCTGATAATGGGAGCAGGGAAAATCTTGGCTCTCACCTCCTTTCTCCAGCCTGAACGTCAGTTTTCACCCAAGAATAATTGGACAGAAAGGGGCCCTGGGCTGACAGCCCATGGAAGCATAGCGGCAGGGGGCTGGGGCAAGGAAGTTATGAGAACTCAACTGACCAAGGGGGAGCCCTGGGGGCAGTGCCAGGAGTCCCCTCCCTCAGAGACCACCCCCTTCATTGTCTCTTTCCGCTTCCCTCTGACGTCCCTGAGTGAGAGTCTTGGGCCTGTCACCCCCTGGTCCTGGGGAGATCTTTAAGCACAGGGCAAAAGACAGTGTTGGACCAAGCCCTGGACCACCGTCAGCCCCCAAGAGGATGGGAGTGAAGTCCTGAAGTAGAGGCATCTTTAGAGGCCATTCCACCCAGCAGTTTGCATCAGTTTGTAGGCTGTGGAACCACTTTAAAAAAAAAAAAAAAAACGTATCTCAACAGGAAACCTCATCTAAGATAGTGAAAAGGGGAAGCTACTCTGTGCTCTAGATAAAAGGAGGTGGCGGGAGGAAGTCCACCTCTGAAGAGTCCCCAGGACACATTTTGAAAACCAGTGGTTGACTCAGTAGGACAGATGAGGAAACGGAGGGGCCAAAGAGGGGAAGGGATGAGACCCAAGGCATCCAGCAGGCCCACAGGAACCTCCCAGGTGCCTGAGCAGCATCTTCCCATGGGAGAGTGTTCTGGGCTCTCCCTAACCTACACACTAAATTCTGTGCCCATGCGTGTGTCTAAAACCCCTGGCGCTGCCCACTCTGCTCCGCCATGACCACTGGCTTGGACCTTGTGGTTGGGCCTCCCCAAGGCTTTCCTGCCTACCACTCTGGCTTCCCTCCACTCACTTCCCACGTGGCAGCCAGATAGGTCTAACATGTCAGTCAGCTCTTGTTATTAATCCTTCTCTGCTTGAAATCCTCCAATAACTTCCCCATGGACCTAGGACAAAATCCCAAGTCTTCCCCCAGGTGACAAGGCACTGCCTGCCCAGCCTTTGCAGCCTAGCTGACTTTCATACCCACCTCTCCCTCCCCCTCAGCAGGCTCAAGGCTGGACCTTCTTTCCAGCATCACCACCTCTGTCCTTCCTTCAGATCTACTTAGGACTATCTCCTATACCTCCATCACTTCCTCAGGGCGGCCCTCTGTACGCACAGTCCTGCCCACCCACACCCACACACTCTGTGTGGAGGAATTACAGGGATCACAGAATCTCAAGATAGGGCTCTTCTTTTCCAGGAGGTTACATCCTATTTGAGGAGAACTTCAGTTCATCCAACATCTGAGTGCCTCCTCTGTGCCCCGCATAGGACTGGACACTGGAGATAAATATAAATAAGACATGATTTCTGCCATCGTAGGTGGCTGGTGGGAGAGAGATACACGTCTGTGAGGCGCTTTTTGTTAGTTTATTCACAGCTGGAAAAGGTTGTTGTAAAAGTCGAGGCAAGAAAGAGGACTGAGTCAGGACAGAGGCAATGGCTATGAAGTTGACGTTAAAGGGATAGACTGAATAGATTGGGTACTTGGAAATTCAAGAAGTGAGGGAAATCTGTCATTATTCAAGGAAATTTAGAAAAGGCACAAATGCAAAATGAAAATATGCTTATCCATAGTCCCAGGGCTTCCTTGGTGGCTCAATGGTTAAAAAAAAAAAAAAAAAAATCTGCCTGCCAACATAGGAGACAAGGGTTCCATCCCTGGGTTGGGAAGATGTCCTGGGAAAGGAAATAGCAACCCACTCCAATATTCTTGCCTGGGGGAAACCCATGGACAGAGGAGCCTGGCGGGCTACAGTCCGTGGGATTGCAAAAGAGTCAGACACGACTGAGCAAGAGTCAGACACAACTGAGCGACTAAACAACTCTCTTCACATCACCTTGCATCCTGTTTGTGTCTGCCTGTCTGTCTTGAGTGGACATTTCGGGAGGGCAGGGACCGGATATTGACTGCTGTAGCTATCTCCAGCACCCAGGACAGACCCAGCATACAGTCAGATCAGATCAGATCAGTCCTCAGTCGTCCCTCTTTCGACCCCATCCGCCCGCGGCCTCCCTGTCCATCACCAGCTCCCGGAGGTCCCCCTCCTCCTCGGTCATGCCTCCCATCTCTCCTCTGTCTCCCCTTCTCCTCCTCCCTCTCCCTCCCACTCATCTTCTCCAATTCCTCTCCATTGCCACTTCCTCTCTTCCTCTCAGATTTCTCTTCTACTTCCCGTCGCTCTCAATCTTCTCCCCATTCCATCTTCTTCCGCTCGCCTTCTTCACTCCACTCTCCTCCATCCCACCATGCCCGGCGCCTTTTGTTTCTCTCTTTTCTTCTGTGTCTCTTTCTCCGCCTCTTTTTTTCTCCGTCACCATCTCGTATTTTGGCCCATCTACCTTTCCCTTCCCATCTTTTCCCTCGTGTACGTCCATTCTTCGTTTTCTTGTTGGCTTTGCCACCTTTTCCTCTCCACTTTCACTTTCTCAAGCTTTTTGCCCCTCTTCACTTTCTCCATAGTGTTCATCTCATTCTGGGTTTTGATTCCCTCTTTTCACTTTTTCTTCTCCTTTCTCTTTCTCTCATTTTCATGGTACATTCGCCTTGACGTCTCCTTTTCCTTTTAACCAGTCTGTTTTCCTACCAGTTCTCTTTCTTCCCCTCTCAGATTTCTTGGGCGATCAGGTGGTCTGGTATTCCATCTCTTTCGAATTTTCCATGTTTATTTGTCCACACATCAAAGGCTTTGGCATAGTCATACAGTAGGCACTCAATAAATGCCTTTGGCCTGAGGGAACAGGCATTTGGTCAGCCCCTGCTCCCATACAGGCACCCCCTCCCCTTGAGGCAGCAGCACCCCCCCCCACTTCAAGCTCCAGTGAGCCCCTGCAGGGTCCCAGAGATAAAGAGATGAGGAAGGAAAAAGTGAAAAGGGCAGGCTCTCTCTGCTGCATAATTGACTTTGAAAGGTCAGGGCTGAGTCCCGCTTAGTAAGTCCTACCCCCTGTGGGGTCCTGTGCAACAGAAGGGCTGCCCCCACCTCAGACTCACAGACACTCCTCAATCCTGTGGAGATGGGAGGGAGGGGGCTTGCTCCGGACTGGAACAGTGCAATCCGGTCCCTCTCTTTGAACTGAACCACCCCTCCTCCAACCCAGAACAAATCACTCAAAACACCTCTCTCTCTCTGCCCTGGCTCTCTCCTTCAGCCTGTAAGACCAAGGGAATTACTTCTCCTTCAGGAGCCTCAGTTTCTCCTTCTGCATGAAGGGGAGGTGGGGCACAACTTTTATATCAGTCGCATCACAGATAAAATATCTTTGGGACTTCTGGTGGTCCAGTGGTTAAGGCTCCTGGCTTTCACTGCAGGGGGTGTGGGTTTGATCCCTGATCTGGGGAACTAGGATCCTGCATGCTGCACGGCATGGCCCCTCCCGCCTCAAAAAAAAAAAAAACACAGAAGAAAATATCAATTTGATACAAACTCTTACAGAAAATTGAAGAGGATGAAACATCTCCCAACTTATTCTCAGAGAACTATATTCAATATCCTGTGAGAAATGAAATATTTCCTGCCGTATCAGTAAACGAGGATGTCACAGTTACCAGCAACTGCGGCCACAATGGATGGTGAGCCGGTGAGCCTTGAGGGAACTCAGGAAGGAAAGAATACCTGTCATCTAGCAGCCATCTGACTGCCACCGCTCCCTGTGGTGAGTCCCCGCCCCCACCCCCAGAAAGCTCAGGATGTGAAAACACAGGATACTGGCCCCAGAGAGCTGAGGTGCCTATCAAAGGAATGATTTCACTGAGCCCAGACTCTGGCATCTTCCCATAATACATAGAAAAGCGCTAAATTCCTCAACTTGGGATATCTGGTTTTCTTTTAATTGACAACAATCTTCCCATGTTCAGACTACCCGCCCTTTGTTGCAAAACATGTATATAACCTGGCTCCTTGGAGCATGTTTTCTCAGGGTGACTTGAGATGCTATCTCCCAGGCTTGAAGTCCTAAAAATTCCCACCCAGTAAAATATAACTCTCAACTTTTAGGTTATGAATAATCTTTTGTGTGTGAATATTTTCTTAACTCCACATCTGTGACAAACCATAATGGAAAGAATATTTAAAAAACAAGAATGTGTATAACGGAGTCACTTTGCCATGCAGCAGAGATTGGCACAACACTGTCAATCAACAACTGCTGTTGTCGTTGTTCAGCTGCTAAGTTGTGTCCGGCCCTTTGTGACCCCATGGACTGCAGCACGCTAGGCTCCTCTGTCCTCTACCATCTCCTGGCGTTTGCTCACATTCACGTCCATTGAGTCAGTGATGCTATCTAACAGTGCCAAAATCAACTGTACTTCAATTTAAAAAATAAAATTAATTTTAAAGAAAGAAACAAAATCCTTGGTAGAGGTGATACCATCTATAAATTGTGCAGTGTTTGAACAATAATTACTATTCCACAGGCACTGGGGAGCTGACATGAGAAATGAACCAGTTCATAACGGAAGGAGGCAGTGAGAGCGGAGAAATTCCCTTTGTCCCACCCTCTCAAGAACCCCCCCAGTTCTGCTGAGGCTGGGGTGGGTACACAGGCCGGAGACTGATTTCCTGCAGACAAAGGAAATGTACTTCCCATTGCTAATTTCCTCCAGGGGGAACCAGTAGGACACTCGCCCCTCCCGCCTCCGGTCCCTCTACTTCAACCCACCTGCTTCTTGGGGGATGCTAGGCGTGGGGGGAGGGGCATTCAGCCCTCTCTTCTCCCCGACCTGAGATATGCCCAACATCAACCCCACCACATATAAAGATAGCATGGAATGGCAAGACTCTTAGAACTCCACAATGCAATGAGCCCATATGCCACAACTGGGGGCACAAGGTTATTTGACTCCTACCTGATACAGACGGGGAAACTGAGGCCCAGGGCCACAAGGCAGTTAGCTGTCTAAGTCATATGACGTGTCAAGGCTGCCTAGATCGATAGTTCTTAACAAAAAAGAATGTTTTCTCTCTTCCCTCCCTGCACTCTTGTAATTTTTTCTTAAGTTTTTCTAGGGTTCTCAGCCCTCTTTGAGACTCTGCTGAAAAACCCACAGACTCTCTCACCACCAGAAGGCAAGTGACCTCGGGGGTCTTGCATGTCCCTCCATCACCTGACTCCCTTGCCCAGCACTCTCTCCCCCAACCCCGCACCCCTGCTCCCTCCTGGTCCCTGCTGGTTCCTCCGAGAGGGCCAGGGAAGAGAGATAAGTTGGGAATGTGGAGCGATAGTGGGGCGACAGAAAGGACTGTCAGACCCCTGACCCCACTTTGCGCAGTCTCAGCTGCTCAAGCCAGGCCCCAGGAGCAACTCCTCAGTCCAGCAAGGCTGAAGGCTTGGGGGTGGGGGGTTGAAAGGGCAAGAGGGAGAGGTAATACAGCCCCTGCACCCCCGTCACTCACCAGCCTTGTCCTAGAAGCCTCCAGGTCACCTCTCTTACGCCCCACTTCCCTCCTCTGAAGGCTCCTGCTCCCCTGTCAGCCCCCTGGGGACCAGTCAGCTCCGGTCGGTCTGCTCATTAGGGGAACGAAATGTGATCACAGAGCCTCGCTCCCCACCTGGCGCCTTGGCGGCTGGCCGGCGAGAACCAGGGACAGTCAGGCCACCGTGACCACTCCACTGGCCTCAGTTTCCCCATTTCTACCGAAGGGATCCCCATCCCCTCCACATATGGCCCCCACACCACCCAGAAGGGACACCAGGGAAGGTCCTTGACTCTACTCCTCTGTAGATTCCCAAGGCTCTCAGATCCTCAGATTCTATTGTTAGTCCACGTCATGGTTTACTGTTCTATTATTATAACCTTTTAGAGCTTTACCTTCCTTCCATTCTATTATTATTATTATGTCGGCTTTCCACACCCCGCAAACCCTTCTAGGTTTCCAATATCCCAGGAAATTCATATTCCAGGATTCTCAAGTTCTATTGTTAGAACGCTCTATGATTAAAAAAAGAAAATTGTACAACTTTCATAATCTATTATTAAACTCTCAGTGATCATTATTTTTGCTCAGCAAACACGAATCTGTATTTCCTCTTTCTTTTTTACAGATATGGTGAACCCCACTTCCTTTTTTCTCCATTTATCTCTTCTGGTTTTGTATGTTTTTTTTTTTTTTTTAAACATTCCAGCAGCCTCAAGTTCTAAAATTGTGCAGAATTGTAAAATACTAAGAATTCAATTTTGGCAGGGGGTGGGTAGTCACCACATTTACCTGGCCCCTAAATTCTCTCTTCCTGGTGGGGACACTAAGAGCCCAGGCTGCCTCTCTATACCTGGCCCAGAAACTTTGTCTCATCCCACCCCACTGGATCACATTCTGGCTGAGGCTGAGTTATTATTTGTCTAGACACAAACCAAATTATAGGCCCTGTCCTGCAGGAGCAGTGGGCTTCATGGGGAGGGTCAGGAGACAGAGTCAGGGGGGAGTTAATCGCTGCCCCCTCTCCCCACTTCCCCTCTTCTCTTCCCTCCTTCTCTGAAATTCCACCCCTTCCACTCCAACCAACTCTTATCCCCTCTCCCTCTCCACCACCGTGGTTTTAGAAATATTTTCTCTCCTCTGCTTCTAAAAATGCTCCCTCCTGGGTTCCAGCCATTCACACTCACCCTGGCATTCTTCCCTGTTGCCTGTGAAGACCTCCTTCCCCACATTAATCTGAGGTAGTGGCAGCAAAAGAAGCCAGTACTTTGGATTTGGGCTTCAGTGGAACCGGAGTCCCAACCCAGCCTGAAACTGACTCACCTTGGGGACTTCTACACTTGGGCCTCAGTTTCCCCATCTCTGAAATGGGGGTTTGGTCTAGCTGGCTCTGACAGCACTTTTGAGCTCTCGACTGCGACCACTGAAAACTGCCAATATTCCAAAGCCCATCTTTTTGGACTGAAGGATTCAAATACCCCAAGACCTTTAACTTGAAGGTTTGAGCTCTCCCAATCCTCCTGTCAGATCATTCTCACATACTTGGGTCCTTTCATGCAAAGACTTTACATTCAAAATTGATGATACTCTATTTAAAAAATTAATTAAAAAAAAAGAGTTCACATTCAAAACTTCTTGATGCTATGATTCCCAGAGTTTTGGAGCTCCCCCCCACAAAAAAAAAAAACCATCAATCTCTCTCATTTTCTCCTACTGAAACCCCGCCCAGAGAGGACAACTTCCCCATCCTCACCCCAAACCTGAAGTCAAGCTCATCCACAGAGACAGAGTTGGGGGGCCCTTGGTGAATTCTTCCCCCGTGGTTTAGTGGTAAAGAATCTGCAGTGCAGGAGAAGCAGATGTGGGTTTGATCCCTGGAGGGGAGGATCTCCTGGAGAAGAAAATGGCAACCCACTCCAGTATTCTTGCCTGGAAAATCCCATGAACAGTGGAGCCTGGCTGACGGGGACAGTCCACGGGGTCGCAGGGTTGTCCACAACTGAGCACGCAGGGACACACTGGTGAGTTCAGGAGAAGTGTGGCTGGTGGAGGGCCCTGGTGGGGGGTGATGAGGGGTGCGGCCCCCATCATCTTCATGTCTGCCCTCCAGAAAATCCCCCAGCCCTCATCCCACCTGAGTATATATGACATTCATACCACAGTCGATGCCTCACAGAAATTCCAGAGCTGTCCTTCAGGATGGTTGAAGGGGGGGTGGCGGGGGGCGGGGATGAGACCGAGACAGGAAGGAGTTAATGGGTGACCCAGCCAAATCCTGGACTGGAGGAAGTTGGGGAGGAAGTTCACCCCCTCCCCCAGCCAGGAATTTCTGAAATTGGAGGGTGGGGTGGGTCCGACCTCCAGAGCAGTGGGGTGACTCTGTTAAGGGGGAGCCCAGGTCACAGGGGTACTCAAAGTCCACCTGCCAAAGGTGGTAATCCTATTGCCCCCTACCTGACTCCCAAGAAGACCCCAGAGGAAAGTTGGAGAAGGATGACGACAGAGTGTAGATGCCAGAACCGGGTCTAAGATACGTGGAGACAGAGACAGAGGCTTACAGAGAGATACAGAGACAGGAAGAAAAAAGGCTAAGAGATGCCCAGAAATGGGGAGACGGAGGCAGAGAGATCCGTATAGACTGAGAGTTCATCAAGACCCAGGGATCCAGGCAATCTGAGTGAGAGAGAAAGACGGAGAGGCAGAGATAAAAGATATCGACACAGAGACATCGAGATGGCTAAGGAGAGACACGAGCAGAGGAAGAGGGACCGCAGATCCAGAGAGACATCAGAGACCGACGGAGAGATGGAGACAGATCCAGAGACAAAGTCAGTCGCGGAGACGCAAGAAGAGCCAGTCCCAGAGAGGGGCGGGGACCGAGGCCACGCGGGAGACTGAGGCAGCGGACGGACGCGGGGACGCAAAGCCCGCGAGGGGCGCGGGGAGGAGCCGCCGCCGGCGGCCGCGGGACCTGCGCGGACCGGGGAGGAACAGGCGCCTACCTGCGCGGGGCGGCTGGACGGGGCGGGCGGCGCCTCTCCCTAAGCCTGGGGGATCCGGGCTCCGCGGCGGCGCAGGGACCCGGCGGCGACTCCTCCCGGCCCCGGGCCAGAGCCACCAGCTGAGGCCCCGCCCCGCCCCGACCGGGCCCGCCCCCGTTAACCCCTCCATTGTCGCTCCCCCTTAACCCTTTCACCCCACTAAAGCCTTCCAGCTCTGGAGAAACCTCACCTGCTGGTGAAACACCCCCGAGTCCTTCAACGTCCCCAGCCTGGAAGCCTCCATCCCATAAATTCTTTTGCTTACCCTCCCTCCAACCCCGCACTCCAACTAGATCAAGCCTTAAGCTATGGGGAGGTGGGGGACGGGGGTTTAGAGAGACCCCTGACCCAAGTCATTAACTTTTTGGTCATTGCACTCCCACTTCCCCAAGGGAGAGAATAAGAGGTCTGTTAGTTCCCCATGCCCATGGTCAGGGCCACCCCTGGAAGGAATCTCTCCTGGGGTTTCCAGCTCCATCCCTGCCTCTTGGCCAGACTTAGGCTGGTGACCTCTGTGTGCCTCCGTTTCCTCTTTTGATCCTGTGGTCTCTCATAGTCCTTTTATCAAGAGGACATCATACTATAAAGTCTGTAAAACATGACCCTCCCCCCACGACCTCCTTTCTCCCTGCTTTATTTGCTTTTCCCCATAGAAGGTGTCCTAACAGTCTGTGTATTCCACTTTTTTGTTGTTGTTTTTCTAAATATCTGCCTTCCCACTAGGAGGAGTGTCATTTTTCTGTTGGGTTACTTTACTACACTATACATGTGCAATACACGTTGTTTTCAAGGAGTAAATACATGAATGTTAAGTGCTGCAAAAATGTTTACTGATTTTTATGTTATCATCATGTCCTTCATAAACTGATCCATTCTTAGGCAAAGCACTTTGGACAGACCTGGGATGTAACACTCAAAAGTGACAACTAATAAAAAATAAAATAAATTTTTTTAGAAAAAGTGACAGCTAGGACTTTCTTGGTGGTCCAGCGGCTAAGACTCTGAGCTCCCAATGCCGGGAGCCTGGGTTTGATCTCTGGTCAGGGAACTAAATCCCATACTCAGCAACTAAGATCTGGCACAGTGTGTGTGTGTGGTGGGGGGGCGGGGGGCGCGGGGAGAGTGACAGCTATCGGGCTTGCAAATTCTTTTTTGTTTATTTATTATTCTTTTATTATAATTTATTATTATAATTATAATACTTATTGGGGCTTCCTCAGTGGCTCAGCTGGAAAAGAACCCATCTGCCAATGCCAGAGATGCAAGAGACAAGGGTTCAATCCCTGGGTGGGGAAGATCCCCTGGAGAAGGAAATGGTAACCCACTCCAGTATTCTTGCCTGGAAAATTCCATGGACAGGGGAGGCTGGCAGGCTACAGCCCATGGGGTCGCAGAATCAGACATGACTGAGTGCGCATGCACAAACCCACTCTTTCTCTCTCTCTCTCTCTCTCTCTCTCTCTCTCTCTCTCTCTCTCCCACACACACACACACACACACACACACACACAATGATAATTATTACTTTGGCTGTTCTGGGTCTTCATTGTGGCATAAGGGCTTCTCTAGTTGAGGTGCGCTGACTTAGTTGCCTCATGGCATATGGGATCCTAGTTCCCTGACCAGGCATGGAACCTGCCTCCCCTGCACTGGAAGGCTGATTTTTAACAACTGGACCACCAGGGAAATCCCTGTTTATTTATTTTGAGAATAAAAATGCCGGGGATCTTAAGGGAGAAGCCCAATAAGTTGCGACAAACAGATACACCCATGTGACTAAGCACCCAAATTAAAACATAAACATTTCCATCACCATTGACCACTGTTCTGTTTTTTTTTTTTTTTTTCCTTTCCAGGGAACTCACTCTCTACTTTACCCCCAGAGACACTCCATGCCTTTTTTTTTTTTTTTTTTTTTACTGGAAATGAGTGTTGCCTGTTCTAGAACTTCATAGAAATGAAACAGTTCTGTTCTGCTTCGTTTAAGGTAGCTATCATAATCATTCACTGTGTGGCCTTGGACAAGTGACTTCACCTCTCTGAACCATAGTACCCCTTTCCTCTCGGGGCTCTGGAGGCCAATAGAAAGTAAGAGTTAACCAAGTACCCAAGTGACCTGCAATGCACACAGGAATAAAAGCTTTTTCCTTCCACCCTCCCTCAAGGGGACAGGCAGAGAGACATACCAATAGAAGTGTCATGAAGAGTTTAGCCCCTCCCCACAAATAACCCCAGGTAAAGTTTACCAGCTTTCAGACAAGTCCTCCCATCAGCTCCTTTGCCATCCCAAGGTCCTTCTACAGAGAAACTCTGAGGTGCCCTGGTGGGTGAAGGTCCCCTTCTCTCATGGACTCACCCTAAGTTTATAATGTGATTCAGTTAGGATCCTGGCAGGAAACAGGTAGCCATTCAGAGAGTTGTGTGCTGAATAGCTTCAGTAGCACCAACTCTTCACGACCCTGTGGGCTGTAACCTGGCAGACTCCTCTGTCCATGGGATTGCCATTCTCTTCTCCAGGGAATCTTCCTGGTTCAGGGACCGAATCCAGGTCTCCCACACTGCAGGCAGGTTCTTTACTATCTGAGCCACAAGAGGAGCTATAGCTCTCGACAGAGAACACAGCCACTGGCAAAACTGCAGGGATGCAGAGAGAGGCCTGGAAAATAAATACTCCAACCTCTTCCCCCACTACTGACCTTCAGATTTCCTGTCAGTGCTTGTAACGGGAAGAACCCAACCAATGGACTCTCATGCATGGAGCCCACACAGGGCACTCTCACAGTACCCAGAGCTGGAGGAGAAAAGCTGAGAGTGACCCCTTGGGTGCACTGTGGAGAGTCACCTGCACTCAGTTCAGTTCAGTTCAGTCGCTCAGTCGTGTCTGACTCTTTGCGACACCATGGACTGCAGTACGCCAGGCCTCCCTGCCCGTCACCAACTCCCGGAGCTTACTCAAACTCATGTCCATTGAGTTGGTAATGCCATCCAACCGTCCCTTTCTCCTCCGGCCTTCAATCTTTCCCAGCACCTGCACTATTCTCCCAGAACTTTCTAGGCATATTTTTCCACGCAGGTCTGAGGCTAGGCACAAGGGGGCGCCAGAGCACCAAGACCCAGGGAAAGGGATGCTTTGATGGAGCTGGACCACTTACTTCCTTAGAACTTGGACAGTAGGGAAGGGTCAAAAAGCTGGAGGACAGGAAAGGAGACTTTGATCCCAGGAAAGGAGAGTTTGATCGAAAACCTGGGGCTCTGGAGTCGGGATATGATCGCTGGACTCTGCCTATCGAATGGGAGTTGTCTGGGTGGACAAGTTCAAAAGGGTGTACCAGCAGGGAAGGAACAGCATGTGCTGAAGCTCAGAGACATGAAATGTCACAGGCAAGGGCAAGTACTGGCGATTCAAGTGACTGGAGATAAGAGACGGGGACAGGAGAAGATGTTGCCTTAAAAAGGAAGATCAGAAACGAGGGGAAAATAAGAGCAGCTAACATTTAATGACCACTTACTACAGTCAAAGTACCATTCTAAGCACTTCATGTGAATAACAGACTGGAAACTGCATCTCTGCCTCTCCTAGTTCTCAGTTTGCTGATTGACCCAGCAGATCTTGGGACTTGTCAGTTTCCACAATTGAGATGAACCAATTCCTTATAATATATAAACCCCACTGGCTCTGTTTCTCTGGGGTATTCTCTGACTGATATACTACTTCAAAACTGAAACTAGATGTTATCAAGCAGGATATCCTATCACTAATCTAAGGACTTCTTTAGAATATCATCCCATACCTAAAGTATGTTTAGCCCAGATGACAGAACTCATTGTACTTATTAGGGCTTGTTAACTAGTCAAAGACCAGAGAGCAAACATACTTATATATAAACAGCAGGTATAATTTGGAAATACTGTAGAAACAAAAGGGAATTTATAACCTTTTCTTCCTGAAAAAAATCCATACATGTGATAAAACTGCACACACACACACATACACACAAGAAGACGTATAAAACACGTTAAATCTGAATAAGGTCTGTAGTTTCACCAGGGCCAGTTTTCAGGTTTGGCAGTGTAGAATAGTTGCATAAGATGTTACCACTGGAGGAGACTGGATGAAGGGTATAGAAGACCTCTCTGTTCTATGTTGGCAACTTCCTCTAAGTCTATAGTTATTTCAGAATTGTTTAAGTAAAACTGCATACACACAGAGGTTTTTCAAAAAGTTAAACATAGAATTGCCATATGGCCCAGTAATTCTACACCTGGGTATATACCCAAGAGACATGAAAACATATGTCCAAATAACATCTTGTATATGAATGTTTGGGCTTCCCAAGTGGCGGTAGCTGTAAAGAGCACACCTGCCAACACAGGAGATGTAAGAGACATGGGTTCAATCCCTGGGTCAAGAAGATCCCCTGGAGGAGGGCATATCAACTCCAGTATTCTAGCCTGGAGAATCCTATGGACAGAGGAGCCCTGTGGGCTACAGTCCATAGGGTCGCAAAAAGTCAAACGTAACTGAAGCGACTTAGCACTCATGCATGAATGTAAATATTTATCACAGCATTATTCACAATAGCAGAAGATGGATACAACCCAAACTTTTATCACGTGTGAATGGCTAACACCAAACTATGAGTCATAGCAAAATGGTTGTGTTTTAAGCAATTAAGTTTTTTTTTTTACTCTCCTTTGAACTCTTTTTTTAAGAAAGTATTTTATTTTTAATTATTTGGCCACACTGGATCTTAGTTGGAGCATGTAGTGTCTAATTCCCTGACCAGGTATTGAACCCAGGCCCCCACCATTAGAAACATAAAGTCCTAGCTACTAGACCACCAGGGAAGTCTTGCTAAATCATTAAACTTCAAAAAGCTTTGTTCTGAAACAATGGATACTGGGAATAGGGGTCTTCAAACTCCCAGAAACGTTGCTGACCCTGCCCTCTGATGTGTCACTCACCTTGACGTAAATAGGCTGAGGTGGCCGGTAACCTCCATCTCCTGCTCATGTGCTTCCCCACCTCCCTTCCTCTGAGAGAACTCCCCACAATTCCATGAGGCTGGTGGGGCTGTCAGTCCCAGGCATCATACATTAACCCCTTTCTAAGCAAAGAGATGGGAAATAGATTGGGAAACAGTGTCAGACTTTATTTTGGGGGGCTCCAAAATCATTGCAGATGGTGACTGCAGCCATGAAATTAAAAGACGCTTACTCCTTGGAAGGAAAGTTATGACCAACCTAGATAGCATATTCAAAAGCAGAGACATTACTTTGCCAACAAAGGTCCGTCTAGTCAAGGCTATGGTTTTTCCTGTGGTCATGTATGGATGTGAGAGTTGGACTGTGAAGAGGGCTGAGCACCGAAGAACTGATGCTTTTGAACTGTGGTGTTGGAGAAGACTCTTGAGAGTCCCTTGGACTGCAAGGAGATCCAACCAGTCCATTCAGAAGGAGATCAGCCCTGGGATTTCTTTGGAAGGAATGATGCTAAAGCTGAAACTCCAGTCCTTCGGCCACCTCATGCGAAGAGTTGACTCATTGGAAAAGACTCTGATGCTGGGAGGGATTAGGGGCAGGAGGAGAAGGGGATGACAGAGGATGAGATGGCTGGATGGCATCACTGGCTCGATGGACGTGAGTCTGAGTGAACTCCGGGAGTTGGTGATGGACAAGGAGGCCTGGCGTGCTGTGATTCATGGGGTCGCAAAAAGTTGGACACGAATGAGCAACTGAACTGAAGCAAAGATATGAGCAAGTGACCCAGGCCTGGCCAATCACATGACCGTAGCCCCTAGGCCAGGGGTCCCCAACCTCTGGGATCTAATGCCTGATGATCTGAGGTGGAGCTGATGTAATAATAAAATGCACAGTAAATGTAATGCACTTGAATCACCCCCAAACCATCCCCCTACCCTGGTTCAGGGAAAAACTGTCTTCCACAAAGTCAGTCTCCTAGTGCCAAAAAGGTTAGGGACTGCTGCCCTAGGCCATGGAGACTGGGCACAGGATCCAAGCTGAGCCCATCTGATTCCTCTGGAGACAGGAACACTATGAGAGAAAGACTTCCTCTGGCTTTGCTATCACGTGGCCTGGCAGAATGCCTGCAGCCACGGTGTCTGTGTTCTCAAGTGTAAAAATAATCAGCTAACATTTCTAGAAGGCTTTTTATGTGTCAGGCCCTGTCCTAAGCTTTCTGCAGGGTATTTAAGTCATTTTCACAGCACCCCTACGAAGCAGGTGTTATTATTAACTTCTATTTTATACACCAGGAGATTGAGGCCTTGGGAGGTTAAGAACCCGGCTCCAGGGGAGAAGCCAGATCCAAAAAGAGTTCATACTCTATGATTTAAAGCAAAAGTGGGCAAACTATCAGAACCACTGTGGACCAAATCATATCTACTGCCCATCTTTGTATGGCCCATGAGCTAAGATGGTTTCACACTTCTAAATACAATGATACTAAAACAATAGTATCTCATGACACAGCAAAAATGTTGCCAAACTCAAGTTTCAGTATCCATAAATAGCTTTATTTGAACACCGCCAAGCTCATTCATTCACGCGTTGTCTGTAGTCACTTTCACATGGACAAGGTCAGAGTTACTTGGGACAGAGACTGAGTGGCTTCTAAAGTCTAAAATATTTACTAACTAGCCCTTTCTGAGAAGTTTGCTGACCTCTGATTTAAAGTTCAAAAATGGATAATACTGTTCTATGGTGTGAGAAGTAGGGTAGCGATTATTGAGGGGAGAGGGGAGCAATGACCAGGAAGGGACTCAAGGGGGCTTTCTGGGGACTGAGGATGTTCTATGTCATCACCTGGGAGATGGCTGCACGGATGGGATCCGTTTGTTTTTGTACATTTATGATGAGTGTACTTTTCTGAATGTAACATATCAACACATCAATAAAAGGTTAAAGTTCAAAATTTGCTCAAGATTACAGATAAAAAATTGAGAAATCCCCAATGGGAGAAACCCAATCACCACAGTCCAGCTAGACCCCTCCTGGACTACTCAGATCCATGACCTGGCAATTGTTTCTTATTGTTTCTGCTGGATGAAATTACGTTTCTGTCTCTTGTAATGCAGAATGCTCATACCTCATCCACCAGATCTCTATAGTGTCATCAGTCCACTTCTCTGAAAACTTTCCTTGCCCTATTTCAACCTTATGGTTCAAGTGAGTTCCATGTTTTTAATGATTCCATCTTCCTGGCCACGATCATTGGTCCAGGAGTGGTCGGCACGTAAGTGGAACTAACCAATCACAGTAGACCAACCAACAGTCCAAGTTGATTGATTTGCAGATGGGCCAATCATAGCCCTTCTTTGGGATTTTTGGGCTTGGGGGGTTCAAGCTGCCGGGTGCCATCCTTCTGTTGCGTGGAGACTGATGTTCCCAGAGAAAAATGCTGACTTACAGAAGATCAGAGAAGGTATGGAATACCTTGATTGCCCTCAAACCCTTGTTTCATGGGCCCTGAAAGCCAGAGGGGACAACTGCCTTTCCTTGTTTGGGTATGTTGGCCAACTGAGGACTCCTTTGGCCTAAGTTAGAGCTAGCTTGGTTTCTGTCAAGCTTAAAGACCAATTAAGACCTAATAATGGTCTTTCATCACAAACACTGTAATACACGCACACATACACATATACTTATAGACACATTCAATCTATGGATACTCCCATACACAGACCCTGACACTCCACCTTAGTGCACATGTTTTTATTTTTGGATGATATAAAATAATAAACTTAAAAAACACTCTGAACCAAACACTCTAATGGCTCCCCCAAATCAATGTGACCCCTCTTCCCACCCTGATAAATAGAGACTTCTGTCAGTCCACCCACCCACCCCCATAACCCCCTTTGCTATAGACATACTCTGGGTATATATTACTCTACTCGGCAATAGACATCTCCCGAAAATAGAATTGCAGCCTCACCACCTGACTCTACCTGGGCCCCATGTTCCTGGGAACCCCACCCTCCCCAGTTCAGACCACCCGCCACTGCAGCACGCTGGTGTCCTTGCCCCCTGTGGTCAAGGCCATGCTGTCATCCCACAAGAAGGCCACATTTGTCACATGGCTGCTGTGTCCACCGTATTTGTGGCTGAGGGCCTGTTAGAGAAAGAAGGAAAGAAAAGGAGGTCACCTGTCTTGTTCACTGCTGTATTCCCTGTGCCCAGGTGTATAGTAGGTACTCAATAAATATTTCTTGAGTTAACAGGATAAAAGAACCAAAGATTTCATAATGCAGATGCTCAGAGCTTTAACACTACAGACTCAGAAATTTATCAAGTTTCAAGTTAAGAAAGGCCCTTGGGATCAAGTCACTGCCCTCTTTGTATAGATGGGAAACTGAGATCCGGAAAGGGTTGCTTGGTACCTCCACCCTGCCAGCTCCCACAGGGACTCACTCGAGGCTGACAGCAGGGGTAGCTGAACAGGTGGACTTTGCCAAAGTCATCAGCTGAAGCCAGCAACTTCCCATCATGGGAGCGGGCCACAGCATTGATGTCAGTACCATCCGCTCCCTCGGACCAGATCCCTGTGGACAAGATTGGGGGTGGGTGGTGATGGTAAGATGTCAGTTTGGGCCAGGAAACCCCAAGGCGAGCAGGCCCCAGTTGTAGCCTCCCTGCCTTCCTCTCATCTAGCCTGTCTCTAGCCAGGGATGAGAGCTGGAATAATCTTTTGGAAATATGTATCTGACCCTATCTTCCATCATTCAAAACCTTCTCATGGGGACTTCCCTGGTGATCCAGTGGTTAGGACTACATGCTGTCACTGCCAAGGGCCTGAGTTCAAGCCCTGGTTGGGGAACAAAGATCCCATAAGCCACAAAACGTGGCCAAAACAAAACAAAAACCCTTCCACGGTCCAGGCTTCTCACCATTGCCCCTGTGCTCTGCCAGGCCCCTCACACTGCTCCCCTTCACCAGTGCTTCCCTTGAACTCTGCAATGATTCACCCATCCTGCCTTCTTGCACTTCTCCAAATAGCAAGCTCTGTCACCTCTGGGCTTTTACACATGGCTATTATTCCCTTTGCCTAGAGACTGCTTTCCTTCTTCACCACGCTGGAATGTAACTCCTCATCCCACAGGGCCCAGTTTGGATGTCCCTTCCTCCAGGAAGTCCTCCCTGACTCCCTCCTAGACTTGGGCCAGATGTCCTCTCTGGAGTTCCTTGCCTCCGCCTGATCTATTCTGGGTTGTCTGGGGACAGGTCTGTCTTGTCCACTGGATTGTGAGACCCATGATGGCAAGGCCAGGGTTGTCGTGGTCACCACTGGGTCTCGGCACTGCTGAGCTGTGCAGACAGATGCTGAGGGAGTATGTGTTGAGTACATTAATGTCTGAATGAACTCATGACTGGGACACAGCCCGTGCAGATCTTTCTGGGCCAGGCACCACCCCTCATTTGTTCTCATTTCATTACAGCTCCAAGGGACCTGAGCAGTCATCTCACCCTCCTCTTTCCTCTGACACAACCACGGCTGCTCACATGGGTAAAGGAATGAGTTTCCCAGCCTGGTAATAAGAGGCTGTAAAAACCACCAGTCAGGGATATTTCTCAGAACTCCTGTCCTCAGCAAGACTATGTCCATTCCACAACTTACCAAACACCCCAAACCCTAAGACACAAGTAGCCGTGGCCCATTCCACGTTCCTCACAGTTTCGGCAGTGGTGATCTGCTTACAGGTAGATGAATCCCCTGGGGCAGAAAATGGAGGAGAGATGTTCAGAGCATAAGGAACTACTGACAACACACCCATTTCACAGACAGTGGACACTGAGGTCCGAGACAGGAGGTTAAGGTCCCAGGGCTTATTCTGTGTCTTCAGACTGGTTGAGGGGACTAGATCCTGGGTGGTGATGACACCCCAAGGCCAGAGCAAGGGCATCTGCTTAGAAACCTGTACCCAACCCATCCAAGCAGGGAGGGGAGGAACTGGTTAAAAGCTGGGTCCACCAGGGAGGAAACCAGAATTCAGGAGACCAGCCCAACAGATCAGCCCCTGAATACACCAGCCAGAGGAGAGGGACTTGAATGCCCTGCCTTTTCTGCCAGAACCCAGGGAAGGCTATGCAAATCGCACATGCGCAGTAGAGAGGCTGAGGGAGGCGTGCCTTTGGGTTTCAGAGAACTCACAGTACAGAATCTCGTAGTCCCCAGAGTTGGTGACAAAGCAGCTGCTGTCCTGGGCCCAGTCCAGGTGGGTGATAAAACTGGAATGGCCCTGCAGGGGAGGGAAGGGGTGGGGTTAGAGCTGGAGAGGGCAGGATCCGCCCAGGATGGGGGGAAGGCTAAATACAGAGGTAGGGTGAAAACACAAGGGGTCTAGAGGAAGGATACACAAGCCTTTGGAGTGTGGGGGCCAGACTACCACGGGCAGGGGCAGACCGTGATGGGCAGGGCTAGACAAAGAGGGCTTCGAACACAGGGGAGTTTAGAACAAGTGGGCCGAGCTAGACACAGAGGGGGCGGGCTTTGAATGCAAGGGGCTTGGGCTATAACACAGAGGGTGTGTTTAGAAGGTGAGGGGCGGGGCTACACGAAGGGGCGGGCTTAGAATGTGAGGGGCGGGGCTACACAGAGGGCGGGCTTAAAACACAGGAGAGGGTAAAATGCGTGTGTGCCCGGCTAAGACTCCTAGACGTAATCAGGGCAGTCAGTTGAGTGTTGAAGCTGTGCTCCCTTGAGGTAGAAAACTGGTTAATCCTGCACCCCCCGGACGGGGTGGCGGCGCGGGCTGGGGGCCACGGCCCACTCACCGAGCACTTGCCCAGGCGGCTGACCTTGCGGCCGCCTTGGTCCACCGTGTACACGTACACCAAGTTGTCGTGGGAGCCCACGGCCAGGTACGCCCCGTCTGGGGGAGGGGGAGGGGGCTATGAGGAAGCACCCAGGTTCTACCCCCTCCTCTCTCAGATTCAGCCCCCCCACTATCCCAGACAACTCAGTAGTCCCGGGCTCAATCCCTACCACAGTCCTGGCCCCACCCCTAGGCCTGCGCCACACAGGCTCCAACCTTTCCTCCTGCCTGTAAACCAGCTTTTCGGTTCCCAGGCCCTGCCTCTCCAGCGTCCCCAGTCGCGTTCCTTACCCGGAGAGAAGCTGACCACTGAGATCTGTTCATTCCCATCGGTATGGATGGCCACCAGGTCATGGGTCTCCGTGTCCAGCAGCAGCCATCTTTAAGGAGAAGGCGTGGTGGGGGGAGGAGGGGGTGAGCGGATCTGGTAGAGAGGGGTGGCAATCTGTGGGGCCTTGAGGGAGGGACCCCAGAAAGACATGGGAGAAAGCAGACTCCCAAAGAGGAATGATGGGAGGTCAAGTCCTGGCAACCAGGTGGGACCTAATTATCGTTCTCTGTAGGCTTTGCGGCAGTAGGGAAGGAGGGGGGAATCAAGGGATAGTTCCTGGAGGGAGCACAGAAGCCCACCCCAAATGCCTGTCAGTGTTACCTGCCAGTCACTGTGCCGATGGCCAGGACAGAGCCACTGGGGTGGAAGCCGGCAGAGCGGGCAGGATCCTGAGGAGGGAGAGAAGAAACGGGGCTGGAAGCTGGGGTCCCCATCTATTTGGCCCACCTTCCTGGCCTCAGAGCCTGCCTAAGGGCTCTCACTTCCCTCTGCTGCCCTCTGGTAACCCCCTGCCACAGACACTCAGAAAACACTCTCCTGCCCTTTAACATGCTGGCTCGAACAGAAAACATTCCTCCTATTACTGTGGACTCTGGATCCTTTATCACTCCTGTTCTAAATTCCCACAGTTTTATTCACCCAAGATGATCTCCTTAGGGACTTTTCTAGACATGAGATTGCTGGGATCAAGACTGTCCACATTTCTAAGACTTTTGCTATATTGTGTCAACCTGCTTGCCATAAAATTATATCAGCTTATCACCAGGTGTATCTGAGTGCCTGTTTCCCCACATCTTTATCTAATTTCCAGCAAAAAAATATTTAATTGGGGTGTGTGGGGGGGGGTTTGGTTGATTTACAGGCAACAGAGCACCATGGAATCAGACCTGGCTTCAGACAGTGGCTCTGACACTTCCTAGTGATGTGACATCAAACAGGTTTCTCCACCTTGGCCTTGGTTGTCTCAAATGGAGAACATAAACACACACACTTCCCAGGACTGTTATAGGCAAGGTATAAAGCCCTGAGAATGGTAAGCAAGATGGCCCACAGGAAGCACTCAATAAAGGTCAGCTATGATCGTAATTCGGAGAAGGCAATGGCAAGCCACTCCAGTACTCTTGCCTAGAAAATCCCATGGATGGAGGAACCTGGTAGGCTGAAGTCCATGGGGTCGTTACGAGTCGGACACGACTGAGCGACTTCACTTTCACTTTTCACTTTCACACAATGGAGAAGGCAGTGGCAACCCACTCCAGTGTTCTTGCCTGGAGAATCTCAGGGACGGCAGAGCCTGGTGGGCTGCTGTCTATGGGGTCGCACAGAGTCGGACATGACTGAAGCGACTTAGCAGCAGTAGCAGCAGCATGATCGTAATTACACTTGTTGATGGGCAAGTGATTTTACCTTTCTGGGCCTGTTTCCAAGTGAGGATCCATCATTCCTACTGCCTTGTGGAGGTTGGGGGCGGAAGCAGTTAAAAAGATGATGTTATCTGCCAGCCTGGATGGGAGCTAGGTTTGGGGGAAATTGGATACATGGATACGTATGGCTGAGTCCCTTCGCTGTTCACCTGAATCTACCACAACATTGTTAATTGGCTATACCCCAATACAAAGTTAAAAATTTTAAGTTAGGAAAAAAAAAAAAAAAAAATGATGTGGGTAAAGTGCTAAGGCAGTTTCAAGAATGGTAGGGAGACTGCCTGAATCAGAGTAACCTAAGGGAGTTTGTTACAATCTGCAGAATCTGGGACCAAACTCAGACTTCTTGAATCAGACTTCATGTGCTTGGAGCTCACGATTTGATTCTGTGTTTCTGACATCGCAGGTGGTTCTGATGCCCTGGCTAGAGAACTGCTGTGCTGAACATGGAACCTGGCATATAGTAGGCGTTCAGTTAGCAGCCAAGGTGAGGATTATTACATATGGCCCCAATAATTTCTAGGACACACCATCCCTGACTCCTAGAGGCTGAAAGGCCATCACGTGTTCCAGGATCACAGGTAACCCTGGATGCCTAGAGCAAAACCTCAAAAGGTGGTGTGAAGACTATGACAACTGACTTTCTACTCTCCCATACTGCACAGGCAGGGGAGTTTAAAAACTACATTGCCCAGAAGCCCATGCGGCTAGGGTCAGCTGTGATTTGTGTCCAACAATCAGTTACACTACCGTGGGCTCTGGCAGACGCAAAGTAGAGGCCCTAGTCTGCCACTTCCACTGACCAGTTAGGTTGTGAAAACATTTGCTGTGCAGGTGAGCAGTCACTAGCCTTGAAAGGCAAGGGCACAGAGGATCTGCTTTTGGTCAGTGCAAATATAGCCAGCACTGACTGAGTCACTCTAGATCTAGCAAGACAATGCAACAGAACTTTCTACGATGACGGAGATGTTCTGTATCTGCACTTGCCAATTTGGTAGCAACTAGCCATATGTTTTGGCTCAGCAGGTAAAGAATCTGCCTACAATGCAGGAGACACAGGAGATGCAGGTTCGATCCCTAGGTTGGAAAGATCCCCTGGAGAAGGAAATGGCAACCCACTCCAGTATTCTTGGCTGAAGAATTCCATGGACAGGGGAGTTGGACACAACTGAGCAACTGAGCCTGTACACACGCATGCAGTCACATGTTTGGAATGTAGATAGTGCAAAGGAGAAACTGAACCTTTCATTCTTACATTTAATTTAAGTTTGAATAGCCACATGTACTAGACAGTATAGCTCTAGAGCCAACACTTGAGTGACCACAGCATCCTGATTCCTGGACCGCAGTTATGAGGACAGCATTTTCTTAAACCATTTTCAGTGGTTCCTGACTCCCCACCTTCTTGATTATGGAAGAGGCAGCAGCTCCTCAGGCACGTCAGGTCTGGGGTGTTGTTCTAGGCTTCCTTCCGGTCAAGAACTCACTGCCCCCAGCCCTCCCAAGCAAGTTTGTAAGCACCCAATTCCCTGCATTAAATCTCCTTCTGCTGAAAGACACTGAGTGTGGTTCCTGTTTGATTCCTGACACACTGAGACAGGTGGTCCTGTTAGAAGAGTGTACCAAGTCCCCCAGACCCTTACCTCGATGGTCCTACTCCACAGGGGCTGGTGGGACTCTACACTCCACAAATGCACCAGCTTATCCTGCCCGCATGTCACAAACTGTGCCCGGCTGGGGTGTGTGGCCAGGCCCCACAGCTCTTCCATGTGACCCTGGCAGGAAGGAGAGATTACAGCATGGAGACCACTGATCCAGATCTTTCCTCCGCATCTCCCACCTCTGATGCCAGAAAGGAGTGCTGGACTAGCCTCAGCAACACACTCTCCTCACAGGTGACCCAGGGACAACGCTTTGCCCAGGGTATCTGAAGGAGGCAATGATCGGGCAGATCCCTGCCCCAGTGGGGGGCTCCAGGCAAATGTGCCCCCTCCCCTCAGACCTCTGCTTTCCAGTTTGCACAATGAGAAGCAAGAGATGTGGTGCATAGGAGCTTGATCTAAGGAGTCAGACGGTGCCCAGAAGGCTGTGGGAAACCATGGTGGGTACTCAGCCTGGTGAGACTGACCACATCTCACTTACTGACTATGGCAGTCACCTGCGCAGGTGACTTCTCCTTGAAGCCTTGGTTTCATCTTCTGTAAAATGGGTCCAATCACTGTATGTGTCTCATGGCATTCTGCTTACTCAAATTGTGGATGGAAAGTGCAAATACATGGAAGATGTATGAGGCTGGTACAAAGTGCTCAGCAAATGAAAGTTGCTGACTATTATTGGTAATAATAACATATCCTATTAATATATTATTCGGAGAAGGCAATGGCACCCCACTGCAGTACTCTTGCCTGGAAAAATCCCACGGACGGAGGAGCCCGGTAGACTGCAGTCCATGGGGTCACTAAGAGTCGGACATGACTGAGCGACTTCACTTTCTCTTTTCACTTTCATGCATTGGAGAAGGAAATGGCAACCCACTCCAGTGTTCTTGCCTGGAGAATCCCAGGGACTGGGGAGCCTGGTGGGCTGCCGTCTGTGGGGTCACACAGAGTCGGACACGACTGAAGTGACTTAGCATAGCGTAGCATTAATATATTATTAAAATAATTAACTATGATAATCAACAGAACTATAATTATTGATAGCAGCATAATGATTAATGTTAAATAATACGATTCTAGAAGGAAATGGCAACCCACTCCAGTGTTCTTGCCTGGAGAATCCCAGGGATGGGGGAGCCTAGTGGGCTTCCGTCTGTGGGGTCACGCAGAGTCAGACACGACTGAAGCGACTTAGCAGCAGCAGCAGTAATACACTAATCATATATAACTTGGGAATTCCCTGGTGGTCCAGTGGTTAGGACTCTACTTTCACTGCTCAAGGGCACAGGTTCAATCCCTGCTGGGGGAATTAAGATCCCACAAGTGGCCCAGTGTGGCCAAAAGAATAAAAAATTAAAAAAAAATATGTATAACTAATATTGTAAAACAATGATGCTATTATTAGGGGTCTTTAAGGTCCGTTCTCAGAGAAGGCAATGGCACCCCACTCCAATACTCTTGCCTGGAAAATCCCATGGATGGAGGAACCTGGAAGGGTACAGTCCATGGGGTCGCTAAGAGTCGGATACGACTGAGCGACTTCACTTTCACTTTTCACTTTAATGCGCTGGAGAAGGAAATGGCAACTCACTCCAGTGTTCTTGCCTGGAGAATCCCAGGGAAGGAGGAGCCTGGAGGGCTGTCGTCTATGGGGTCGCACAGAGTCGGACACGACTGAAGTGACTTAGCAGTAGCAGTAGCAAGGTCCATTCTGGCCTTGGGACACCTAAGAAATCCCTCTAGCCCTTGTTTTTCTTCATCTTCTTCACACACACGTGTGTGTGCTCAGTCACTCAGTCATGTCCAGCTCTTTGTGACCCCATGGACTCTAGCCCCCCAGGCTCCTCTGTCCATGGGATTTCCGAGGCAAGAATACTAGAATGGGTTGTCATTTCCTTCTCCAGAGGATCTATCTTCCTGAACCAGGAATTGAACCCATGTCTCCTATGATGCAGGCAGATTCTTTACTACTGGGCCACTGGGAAAGCCCCTAAGAGCCAGAAGAGGGAATCTAAACTCAGTTGCATGGATCTCAGCCACCTTGTAAGAGGGAAAATGCATGTTGGGAATGAAGGAAGGGGAAAACCACTGAACAAGGGGCAATTTTTTTTTTTCTCTTTTTGGCCATGCCATGCAGCATGGGGGATCTTAGTTCCCAGACCAGGGATCGAACCTGTCCATGTCCTTGTCCATGGACGGTCAGAGTCTTAACCACTGGACCACTAGGAAGTCCCAGCAAAGAGCAGTTTTGGCCAAGATTCTTTGAGCACTTACTCTGTGCCAGGCATCATTCAAAATGCTGTATATGAATGGACTCATGGAATCCTTATAAAACCCTGTGAGATCAGTTATGTTACTCTCTCGTTGCATAAAGGCACAGAGAAGTTACTCATTGGCCTCATATCACACAGCGAGTGAGCGACAGGGTTCTTTCACTCCCAGGCAGTCACTCCCCAGAATTCATATGCTAAGCCATCCTTCTAGACCACCACTTGGTAGGTGGGCTCTTTAAACTGGATATGGGGTAGGGTTGTGGTCTACCAGGAGGGAGGTGTGGGCGTCTGAGCAGACTCCAGAGGGCATTCCTAGAGCCCTGGAGCCGGAGACCTGCAAGGTGTGCCCGCCAGAGCACTTACAGAAACAGCACACCGCCCTGACCAGCAGGGGGCAGCATAGCTGGAGCAGGGTCCTGGGAAGCCCCTGCTGTGCTACCAGTTAACCCACTGCTAGGCCACGGGATGTTCTGGGGCAGGAGTCCTAGGGCAGGGGTGGGGTTATAGGTCACAAGCAGGTAAAAGGAAGATAAGAGGTGCTAACTAGGCCAGAGGATAAGGAATGGGGCAGAGAGGTGAGGAGAAATGGGAGTGGTAAGAGAGAAGTGAATCCTGCAGAGGAGAGAAGAGAGGCAGGTAGGGACAGAGCGGGGCAGGTGCAGAAGAGATGCTCACCTGGACCAGCATCGAGAAGCCGGTGTGGACAGAGCCCTGCAGGATGGAGTTGCGGGTGGTCCCCACATACAGCGTGTCTCCCCGGCCCTCTGCCACGGTGCGCACGGGGCCGAAGTCCTCAGGGACCTGGGTGTGGGGGGAGGGGTGGGCAGATGAGTTTAGGACACACGTAGAGGTGGGGGGTGAGATGGCTGGATAGCACCAACGATTCAATGGACATGAACTTGGGCAACTCCAGGAGATCGTGACGGAACTTGGGCAACTCCAGGAGATCGTGACGGACAGGGAGGCCTGGCATGCTGCAGTCCGTGGGGTTGTAAAGAGTCGGATGCAACTTAGCGACTGAACAGCAACCACAGACGTGAGGGCAGGGTAGGGTGGGGGGAGACAGGCTGGGAGAGCAGGGTCTAGTGTTAGGAGCCCTGGAGGGGCGGTGGGAGATCTCCTCACCTTTGTATGAGCCTCTCCCCCTCCTCACCTCCACCTCCTGCAGCTTGTTGTAGTCGCAACCCCAGAGGACCACACGCCGATCGCGGCCCCCTCCGGACACCAGCGTCCCGTCCCGCAGGGCGCAGAGCCCAAACACGCCGCCGTCGTGGGCACCCAGCACCGCCTGTGTGATTCGGTTCCCACCTACGGGGTGGCCAGGGGCGGGGATCAGCATGCGGAAGCTGCCCCACACTGACCCCAGAAAACACCTCAAACTCACTCCCACATCCAGCCATTCACTCACTTCTTCTTCTACCTACCCTCCCATCTACCCAACTACCCTACCATCCGTCTAATAAGCCATCTGGAAAGATAGTGTATTCATTTACTCATTCTTCTATTCACTGAGTAGGACAACCTCTACATTCATGCATTGCCTTATTCATTCATTCCTTTGGGACAAACCATCTTTCCATCCATCTAACCTGGGTTAACCCATTCATATACAGTTCAAACTTGATCACTACCATGGAGTTTGCAGAGGACCAGGGAAGGGAATACGTGAAGATTTCACGCAGGTGGGGATAGAGCTGAACCTTGATGGAGGCATTAGACTTGGTCAAGTAAGGATTTAACCTGTTGTATCATACCCAGGGCTTCCCAGGTGGTGCTAGTGGTAAAGAACCTGCCTGCCAGTGCAGGAGACGTAGGATAAGTGGATTGGATCCCTGGGTTGGGAAGATCCCCTGGAGGAGGGCATGGCAACCCACTCCAGTATTCTTGCCTGGAGAATCCCATGGACAGAGGAGCCTGGCAGGCTACAGCCCATAGGGCCACACAGAGTTGGACACGACTGAAGCGACTTAGCACACACGCACGCACATCATACATTCCAGCAGGGTCTGAGGAAGGAAGGCACAGCCAAAGGGAGTCAGGGAGGACTGAGTTGGGGACCAAATGGTGGGGTGACACTGACCTTTGCCCCAGACATAGAGGTTCCCCCCAGAGTCCCCGGTGACCACATCGCCACCCTCCAAAAATGTCACACACAGCACGTACTTCGGTTTCTCGTATTTCTAAGGTGGGGGAGAAGGAGAAGGGGATGGTGTCAGAGGGTCACTGAAGCCGGGGGGCCTCCCCGAGCTCACCCACCAGCCAGGACCACGGTCCAGGGGACATCCTCCCTGCTTCTAGGTGCAGCCCTGTGAGGAGCATCCTTGTCTCCAGTGCACACCCGTAGAGTGTCACGTTGCCTAGAGTTTCTGACCCACTGTCTCCCTTCCCCACCCCAGATTCCCTTCCTCCCTCCTCTCTCATCTTGACTTCTGTCCCAGTCTCTGTCCTCAGTTTCCCCTGCTGTCTTCCCCTCTCTGCCCCACCCCCTCTCCTCTCCTTCCCTCCCCACCCCACCCCTGTCTGCCTCTAGGTCCCTCTCCCTGCCCTGCCCCACCTTCTTCTCAATATCTCCATTTCACCTCCATCTGAGCCTGGTATTCTCAGGGCCTCCTCTGTTGGGGTGGAAGACCCAACTCTCACCAAAGGCAGGCCTCTGGTTCCTGCTGTTTTTCTCTCTCTCTTGGTCACCAGGCTCTGACCCCTCTATTTATCCAGAGTATCAACAACCACAGCAACCCATTTACCCAGCATCCACTATCTGCTAGGAGCTGCTATACTCTTCGGGATATCCCATTGAATCCTCACAACTTGAAAGAGTTGAGGAGGACCATCCCCTGGTATGAATAAGGGAACTGAGGCCCCAGCAGGCAATATCTCAGCATCCCTACACATTCCAGCCTCTTCTGGGGTGTCCCTGCCAGCCTCCCTCAGGGCCAGCCAGCCCGGGGACCCCTGGCACTCACCTCAAAGAGGCCCTGCCGCTTGCTCAGGCTGCCCCCCTCCAGGTTCCAAAAGTAAATGTGGGATTTCCCACAGGTGATGAGCACGGTGGGATCTGTGGGGTGGAAGGTAGCCACCAGCACGGCCTCGTTGGAGCACTTTAAGGGGTGGAGGAGATTCAGAATGAGGACCTCAAAGCCACCAGGACCACCACACCCATCTCAGGAGGGACTGCCCTGAATACAGCTGTGTGGGTTGTGTACTGCACAACTGACTTGCCTGTATCTCTCCTATACAGGCACGCTCAAGCACAGCAAGCAGGGCCAGTCAGTGAAGCTTTATTGCCTTCTTCACCAATCTAACGGCAGACACGTGGAGAGCCCTTACTTTGCACCAAGCTCCGAGCCAAGCCCTTTACCTCCATCAACTCATTTAACCCCACAGCACCCTGTGAGGTAAAGCTCATTAGTATCTCCCATTACAGATGACAAAGTGAACCTCAGAGAGGGGAAGTCACTTGCCTAAGGACACACAGCCAGACTCCGTCTGGAATCAAGTCCCTGGGAGCCCAGCCTCTCAACTACTTCTCCTTCCCCAAACCATGGTCCCCCCATTCCTGGTCTCTTGCCCCCAGCCCAGAATGAGCATGTGACCTTGGGCAAGTAGCTCTCCCCTCTCCCCTCTGCCTTGGGTTCCTCATCTGTAAAACAGGCCGCCAGCCAGAGATGCACGTCAAGGTCTACCTTAGACATCACAGGGCAACTTAAACAGCAGCCGCCTTGCACTGATCCTCCTGTTTGGCCTGATGTGCCCGCCCCATATCCCAACATCAAAGGCAAACTTTCCCTACAGGGGAGATGCTACCGTAACTCCCATTTTACAGACGCGGCAACTGAAGCACAGAGAGGGCAAGCCGCTTGCCTGAAGTCACACTGCTAGCAGATGGCAAAGCCAGGACTTGGAGGTGAGTCTGACTCTGGACTCATGAACACTGAGATCTGGCCACCAGAGAGGGACCCCAAGGAATGAGGATTAGAAAAAAAAAAAAGGGTTACAAGGGGGTTACTTCACCTTGACATCCACCACCTTGGTCTCCTTGGCCCAGTCCCACACGGAGAGCACGTGATCGTTGGATTCATCTACGGCACACAGGAGGTTGCCCCCATTCTAGGAAGAGGAGAGAGGATGGGGGAGGGGCAGGCCGCTCTGGGTCTACCCGCCTCCCCCAACACCAATACCTTGCACACTGGGGCATTAGCCACTCAGGCCTGTTTTAAGATTTTCAAAGGCCCTGGCCCAAGGCATATGGAACACATTAAAATACACTCTCCATCCAGGGCCACACACATTTTAAGGGGTGTTTATAGTTTTCCTTTTGAAATGACTAGTCCCTAAGAAATTCATCTAATTTCCCCTCAGCTATAATTTCTCTGCAACCAGTACGCCCTCAGGAATTCTTACTAAGAACATCTAACCTGCCTCTTTATCTGTAATGACTTGTATGACTATGAAGTTAAACAACTAATAAAGTTGGGACAATGTTTTGTATCTTTAGTTAGGCATAGGTTAGTTTTGATTTTGCAGAGTCCACCCCCCCCCCCCACACCGATGCTGGCAACAAAATAGCTTTATTTGTCCAAAGGTCTCAGAAAACCTGTGAGGCTTTTAAATGGTAGGTGGGAGGACCAGTTGTTTTTTATTTCCTGATTCGCTGCAGCCACTACTTTGGTGAAATGCGATAAAAATGTAAAATATGATTTTAGAAAAAACCTCACACACTTGGATGCTGTGGGAATGTCAAATTGCTCTACAAATCCCTAAAGCCTTACTCTTGATTTCTGTGCTTACCTCCCCCATATCTGCCAACACCCATGTTCCGGATGGTACTAGGAGCAGGGCTGCGCTAGACACAGGGCTTAAAATGCCTACAGATAAGGATCCTTACAGAATGAAAGGGTGGTGTGAAAAACAATGAAAAAAGCATTACCTGATCTACAAAGGATCATTGAGAAGTCTGTCTGGGGGCAGACATGTTGTTTTACTCTTGTTTAGTTGCTAAGCCGTGTCTGACTCTTGCGATCCCATAGACTGTAGCCTGCAGGCCCCTCTGCCCGTGGGCTTTTTTGCAGGCAAGAATAGTGGGGCAGGTTGACCATCTCCCCCTCCAGGGGACCTTCCCAACTCAGGCATCAAACCCACGTCTACCCACATAGGCCAGTGAATTCTTTACGGTTGAGCCACCAGAGCAGGCCAGTGAGGCTGCAACTGTGGGCACCCAGCCTGGAAGGACAGGAGGACTGGGAGTTTGGCCGGGGGCATGTCCAGCACCCATGATGTCACGATGAAGGCGTGGCCTCCAACTCAAAGGGGAACCAGGGGCAGGAGAGGGCCCAGGGCCAGGCCTGCACAGGACTTACAGATTTGGAAAAGCCCACACAGCACACAGCTCTGTCAAACACCCCCAGGCCCAGCACGTGCAAGGTGGAGAGGGAAACCGAGTCCCAGATGCGCACGTGGGGCGGCAGCGGCTGCAGGAAGGAGAGAGGCCAGTTACCTGGGGGCCCTGGCTCCCTGACCCCCATCCCCACCCTGCACCCACAACTCCATCCCAGCCTCCAGGTCCTGCCCCCTCCACTCTGTTACCTTCCCCTCCTTAGTGGTGCCCGCCACCTGTCCAGTGCCGATGGTGACCATATCAGGGTGGACAGCCAGGCTGAGAAGAGAAGAGCAGGTGGAGGGGACTCAGGGAGTGAGGGGGGGCAAGGACGACAGCAGCCCAGAACCCCTCCAGCAGCAGCCACAGTCATGATGCCTGATTATTCATTCTATGGGTTGGCTCAATGAGTTATTTTTAATCCAGCGGTCCCGGATGTTTTTGGCCCCAGAGACCGGTTTCGTGGTAGAAAACTATTCTTCAGATGGGGAAGAGAGAGATGGTTTGGGGATAATTCAAGCGCACTACAGGTATTGTGCACTTTATTTCTATTATTAGTACATCAGCTCTATCTCAGATCATCAGGGATTAGATCCTGGAGGTTGGGGACCCCTGAGTTAGTCAATGAACATTGATTTCGTTCTTCAATAACAATTAGGGAACACTCTCTGGGTACCCTGGCTCAGAAGCAAGACTCAGAACTCTGGTCTCTAACTCAGGGGCCCACAGGGCTCAAGTCTGAACCACAAATGGTCAAGAGAACACACCCATTGAAAGGGCGGCTGCCACCATGGGATTCCAACTGTCTGGTGTGCCTGCTTGAAGTTTTCAAAAGAAGTGAAAAATCCAGGTATCGGAGTGAATTCACCAACATCTCAAGTACTAATGATTAATCCACGATGTTTTTCCCCCTGAATTCTGCCTGAATTCAGGCCAAGTGAAGACCTGGCCCCCTCACCTCCCCTTCGCTGCCCCGTGCGGGAGATATTTGGCATCCTCCTCCCTGGCCTCACCACTTGATGTCATCGTTGTGTCCCAGGTAGTACCGCTGCCTCTGCTCCTCCACACTGTACAGAACGGCCACGGAGGCCACGAAGTACACTATCTCCCCCGTGGGCAGCAGGTAAAGGTTGGCTCTGCAGTCTCGGCCACGGTAACCATAGCTAGAGATGCCCCGGGGCCGGTTAAGGAGTGTCTTTTGTATTGCAGCTGTTGGCTGACTCCTAGATGAAGGTCATGGGAGCTAGGTTTTTCTGTTTCCACTCTTACCCCTGTAGGAGGCTGATTAACACCACCCCCCCCGCCCCGAAAATATGTCTACTGTGGGACTTCCTTGGAAGTCCAGTGGTTAAGACTCTGAGCTTCCAATGCAGGGGACGCAGGTTCAATCCCTGGTTAGGGAACTAACGTCCCACATGCCGCCCGGCCAAATAATGAAGAAAAAAAAAGTGTCCACCAAAATATTACCACCTGGAAACTGAGAATGTGACCTTACTTGGAGAAGGAGTCTTTGCAGATGTAATTAAGGATCTTGAGATGAGATCATCCTGGATTATCTGGCTGGGCCCTCTAACTCCAGTGACAAATGTCCTTGTAAAAGCCAGAGAACAAAAGGACACTGACGCTGGGTGGGGTAAGGCAGTGTGAGACTGGAGTGATGGAAGAACCAAAAGGCTTGTCAGCAGCCTCCAAAAGCTAGCAGCCAGGGAAAAAGTTCCCCAGAACCTCCAGAGAGACTGTGGCCCTGCTGACACCTTGACTGGGGATTTCTGGCCTCCAGAATTGTGAGATTTTTCTGTTGTTTTAAGCCACCAAGTTTGTGGGCATTTGTTAAGAGCAGCCACATGAAACAAATCTATCTACCCTTCCCCAGAGGGATCCTGTTAAAACCTATTATCACTAAGTGACTTTACACGTGTCCTCCTGCTCAGGCTCTCAGCTCCTTAGAGAGGCCTTCTCAGCCTCTCCCAAATAGTTCTGAGATATTTAAAACTGCAAACCGGAATTCCCTGACGGGTTAGTGGTTAGGAGTCAGCACTTTCACTTCCAGGGCCCAGGTTCAATCCCTGTTTGGGGAACTAAGATCCTACAAGTCTTGCAGCATGACCAAAAAAACCCTGCAAACTCAAGACTTCTTGGCAAGCCAGTGGTTAAGACTTCCCCTTGCAATGCAGGGGGTTCGGTTCGATCCCTGGTCTGGGAGCTAAAATCCCACATGCCTGGGGTCCAAATAACCAAAATATAAAGCAAAAGTAATATTGTAACAAATTCAATAAAGACTTAAAAAAAATGGTCCACTTCAAAAAAAAAAAAAAATCTTAAAAAATAAAGAAAACCCATACACCTCCATGCCCCCATCCCCCTTCCCTCTTAATTTTCCTGCAGTACATTCATCAGCATCCCACATGTTCCGTTTGTGTTTCTGTTTTTGCCACATCCCACGGCAATTCCCCAAGCCAGGATCTAACTTGCGCCCCTTGCATTGAAAGCACAGAGTCTTGACCAGTGGACCACCAGGGAAGTCCATCTGTTTAACTTATTCTGTGTCTCCCCAGCTAGAGTGCCTGCTCCAGGAGGGCATGACCTCTGTCTATTCTGTTTACTGATGTACCCCCTGTGCCCAGATGAGGTCCTGGTACACAGTGGACATATGAGTTCAATATTTGTTGAAGGAATGTGACCCGTCTTCTGTTCAGAACTTTCTGTAGCTCCCCAGTTCCCCTAAGAGAAAGTCCAAGCTCCTCTTGCTGGCCTCGTTTGCCCTCCCCTGGTCTTAGCTTCTGCCCTCTGACACTGGATTTCCTCAAAACACCATGATCATGACCATCACCCAGGTCTTGGCACTAACCGTTCCCTATGCCTACTACACGCTACCTGCCACCTTTCTCCGCTGTCACATCCTCAGAGCAGGCCTCAGTCTCACTTCATCTGCTAGACTCATCCTATTCATCTGATCAATGTGGTAACTGCACCCAGTCCTTGATGAGACTGTCAATTGCATGGCAGCCAAAAGTGGGCTGTTTTGTTCTCTTCTGTAACTCCTCCAGGAAACCTTCCCTAATGTCCAGGCTGGGTCAGGTGCCCTCTCTGGGTTCCCCCATCCCAGCCTTGCCCACTCTAAGTTGTCATTTTCATGGATTCTGTCCCCACACTGGACTGTGAGCCCAGGAAGGCAGGTTGATACTAATTTGGGGACTGCTGGACTCCAGTCCTTAGTCCCAGAATGTTTGTGAAACATTTGAATGGATGTCAACATGCCTATCCTGACCCCATAGAAAATGCTTCACCCTGCAGCCATTTTAGGGCTGGGGAATGAGGCCCACATGGACTTCTGCTTTCACAGCTGCTTTTCTCCTGATGCTCACTTATCAAGCCAAGCCTGGCATGACAGCATGGTATTCTTCAATTCCTGTGAATATGTCCAGCTGCCTTAAAGAGGTTCTGGGCTCCAGCTATTCCTGCCTCCTCCAGAGAAAAATCCAAGGCCAAGAGAGGAGGACAGGGAGTGGGTCCCCAGGATGCTAACCCCAAACCCCAGTTTGTGTTTTGGAAAAAGCTTAGGGCTCAGAGTCAGAGTTCTGGCCTCATTTCTGCTCTGAGTCCCTAGGACAGGGCTGGGACACCTCTCGTGGCCTCAGTTTTCTCATCTGGGAAGTAAGGGTAATCATTCCCAACCTGCAGGCCTCAGAGGGCTCTTGGAGAACACTGGCTGTAAAAATATATTCTGAACCCTACAAAAGAGAAGGATCATATTATTCGATGTATTTATACTGAAAGAACTTTGAACAGTGCCTGGCATACAATAAGCGCTCAATAGGGACTTCTCTGGCAGTCAAGTGGTTAAGACTCCACATGTCCAATGCAGGGGACATGCGTTCAATCCCTGGTCAGGGAACGAAGATCCCACATGCCATGTGGCATGGTCAGCACGTGCTCAATAGTGATTAGTCATTATTTTAATCAATCTCTGTTTATCGAGCACATTGTTTCACAGTCTTATGAATCCGAGATCATGACACCCACTTTTCAGAGGAGGCTAATCAGACACAGAATGGCATGGTGATTCGTCCAGGGTCACAAAGCCAGCCAGAGGCTGGGCTGGCATTTCACCCTATTTCTACCAGGCTCCAAAGACAGAGTTCTTAACCAATGCCAACTTCTTTCATTTCTCACATTCACCAAACTCACTCTGGCCACAGAGCCCTTGGACCTGCCGTGCCTTCTGTTCTTCCTATGAAAGTGAAGTGAAACTGTTAACTCACTCAGTTGTGTCTGACTCTGTGACCCCATGGACTACAGCCCACACGGCTCCTCTGTCCATGGAATTCTCCAGGCAAGAATACTTGAGTGGGTAACCATTCCTGGGGATCTTCCCAACCCAGGGATCAAACTCAGGTCTCCTGCACTGCAGGCAGATTCTTTACCATCTGAGCCACCAGAGAAGCCCTGGCCCCTAAATGTTCAATTCTCAGCTCAAATGCCCCCTCCTCAGAGAAACCCAGTTACTCCTCTCACTTGAGCTTAGTTTGCTGTATGACCAGCATTTATTACTTAGCTGAAATTATCTTATTTGTTGACTCACTGGCCTCAGTCTCCCCTACTTTAGAAGGGAACTCAGGGAACCTAGCCTGTGTGTAGAAGAGAATCTGATAGATGGAGGGCACTCAGCAAATGTTTGCTGCTCTAATGAATCATAAAAGTCACGTGAGCTAATCTGCCTCCTTCTGCTCCCTGCAGACTCCAGGCTCTTCCTGATCCCTCACGTCACAGATGCCTGAGAAGTCCCACTTTCGGTACAAAGACCCTCCCTCTAGCTGCAGTCCCAGGGAAGGGCTTCTGTCCCTTCTGGATTGAGGGGGTGGGGGGCTGGGGGGAGCGGGAGGAAGAGATTAAAGTAAAAGGATACACCCAGTCCAACTTGAATCGGCGCGAAGGCAGCTCAGAGCGTGTGTCCAGGCTGTAGGTGGGGACCAGCTCCTCCGGGATCAGCATGGGTACAGGGCGGCCCCTCAGGAACATTTTCACCGAGCCCTCCTCTGCTAGGATGCATATCCCCAGAGGTCAGGTGCTGACACCAGTCCGCAACCCGTAACCTCTCCCCTTCTGACTTCACTTTTTAAATGTTTTTTAAGTAAAAGAGGGAAGGGGTGGGGGGTGGGGATGAGGTCAAAGAGGTTTCCTGACCTCCAGCTCTGGCCTCTCACCCCAGCGAGGCCCTCCCATTCTCCCTACTTACCCATGCTGAAGATAACTTCTTTGGTTTTGCTGTCAGGAAAGGATAAAGAAGGAGGGGGAAAAAAGAAAGAAAAGAAAGCCCTAATTAGCAGGCAAGTCAGAAACTGGAAGAAACCACTTCCCTCACCCCACGGCTCTCCCGAGGTCTTTGATAAGTAATGGGGGGGTTGGGGGCGAGTAAGGAGCGGAGCGCTGCCTCTCTGCAGGCCGTGTGCTTTGCTCGGTTGATCTTGCAGAGCCTAAGACACAGGCCCAGAGAGGCAGTGATCGCCAAAGATCACACAGCACGAAGTGACAGGGACGCGATCCTGGAAGCGGGGAGGCACAAGGTACCCCTCCCTCCTAAGTCAGCACAGTTCTCCCAACGCTGTCCACCCCAGTCTCACAGTGCCCCAAACTTCTAACTGAAAGGGAAGAGGTGAGGGTTTAAGGGAAGGGGCGTGTCTCTACACTCCTTTTTGCTGACGGAAAGAGGTGATGCCCGCGGGTCTGGGTCCCCGGAGAAAGGAGAGACCTGGGTCCTGCTACTGCAAGAAGGAGGGGGTGTGTGCAAGAGGGTCTCACCAAGGTCCAAAGCTACTCATGGCGGCGGCTGGCGGCGCTTCGGGGCCGGGGGTGGAGCCGGGACCAGCTCCGCCACTTCCGGCCCTGGGAGGCGCCCGCGCCGCCGCGCCCTGCCCCGCCCTCCGCGGCAGACCCCGCAGCTGGAAGTTCGTGTTCTGGGGCTGTGGGGTCCTGACGCCAGGCTCTTTTGTCGGGGGAGGGAGAGTGTTTTTTGAGAACACAGACTCGAGGACGTGTGTCTGCCTGAGTTCCAACCCAAGCTCTGCCAGTTCCCAGTGTTGTGAACAAGTTGCCAAACCTCTGCCTCGGTTTCTTCACTTTTCACTTAGGGATAATAAACCTCTCGGGCGATGGTGAAGCTTCAGTTGGTTAATTCATGTAAAGTGCCTTGTGTAGTACCTGGCACATAGCTCTGTGTACGTGTTTGCTATTATTTCAGTGGGGTGAAATGTGTGGGGTTTTGACTCCGGTCCAGCCTTAGTCCGCCCCACTCCCCAGCCTTGACCTCGCCCACCGCATGGGACTCCACACTCAGATTTTTTCACCGCCCAGACATTCAGTCTGGCCCGGCCTCTGGGAACTTGACCTCGCCCAACATTCTGATCATAGTCCCACCTCTCCTTCTGACCCTACACCTGAATCGACAGTTCCCCAGGGAAACTCCTATCGTCTTCAGGTCTGGTCAAGCAAGCAGACCAAGATAACCTTCACCCTGAGTCCCTGCAGACCTACTGAGGTCTGTCCACGTCCACCTATGACCACAGTTCAATTCAGTCGCAAAGTCGTGTCCGACTCTTCGCGACCCCATGGGCTGCAGCACGCCAGGCTTCCCTGTCCATCACAATTCCCGGAGCTTGCTCAAACTTAAGTCCATCGAGTCGGTGATGCCATCTAACCATCTCATACGTCGTCCCCTTCTCCTCCTATGACCACATCCAACCTTCAAATTCACACCGCGCCCATTTCCACCTGGCAGCGCCCAGGCTCCCCTCCTCCCAGTTTCTTGCACCGGACACTACTGCACATGATCTCAGCCCGTTACCCTCACCCCAGGTTCTGATTCTGCCCAGTTTACCCTCTGGCCACGCCCTCAAATTCCCTTCACGCCGGTTCCTCTGATTACCCCATTTCCTGCAGAAACTCCTCTTAGAGCCCTGACCTGGCTGCCTCCGGGAGACTCAATGAGGACTCTCCCTTTACCTTAATAGCCACGCCCACAATCTTAGCTACTCCCTAACTTCTACTTGGGCTCTTCCGAGAGACTCTGACCATCCACGCCTCCTACGCTCTATTACTACTTCAGTCGTACTACTTCAGTCGCTTCAGTCGTGTCCGACTCTGTGAGACCCAGTGGACGGCAGCCCACCAGGCTCCCCCATCCCTGGGATTCTCCAGGCAAGAACACTGGAGTGGGTTGCCATTTCCTTCTCCAATGCATGAAAGTGAAAAACGAAAGTGAAGTCGCTCAGTCGTGTCCGACTCTTTGCGACCCCATGGACTGCAGCCTACCAGGCTCCTCCGTCCATGGGATTTTCCAGGCAAGAGTACTGGAGTGGGGTGCCATTGCCTTCTCCGCTCTAGTCTAGCCTCTAAAGCTTTGACCACGCCCTTCAATGTTGGCTCCTCCTTGCCGTGCCTTTCACTACTACCACGCTGTCTCTAGATTGGTCCCTCCGATCCTCCTGCACCGTTTCCGCTTTCTAAACTAGATGACCATGCTTTAGGTTATTACCTCGTGGCCTGGGGCATCACCCTAGTCTCCCCATCGTTTTCCAAGCCTAACTGAGGTCTTGGTCCCACCCTTTGCGGTACGACCCTGCTTTGGACACTTACCCTTCCTTTTTGGCGCTGCAGTTGCTGCTAGAGGATGTGGTGCGGCTGCGGGGGTCCTCGCGGCGCACCGAGGCGAGGCGCTCTGGTGACAAGTAGCGCCGGGCACTGCTAATAGAGAGCACACAGTTAGGGTCAGAACCTGCGAAGCCAGCAGGCGAGTGCCGAAGGCGGGCAAGAACTTTCCAGGACCTTCCCCTGCTGATGTTCAGACACCCGAGTCCATCCCTTTTCATATAAACAGCCTCCGAGGTCTTGGAAGAGGCTAGGGATCCCGACTTCCGCGCCTCACCTGCGCCCAGAGGTCGCCTCCTTTTTGGGGGAGGATGGAGACGTGGCATAGCCGCCCACGCGCCGCGGGGGTCCCGAGCCATTGAGGGGCGTCCTGGTGGGAAGACCTTTCAGGAGCTGACACACTAGAGGGATGGAGTTAGAGGACAGAAGAGGATGAGATTGAGGTCCAGGCCCCAGCCCCTACCACCTCACCCCTCTAGTCTAGTGAAGATACCGGAGGCAGTGGTGCCTAGGCGAGGAGGAGCCCGGCCCTTGGGGGTGCCCCGCGCGCGCAGCGCTGCGCCTTGCTCTTCGCAGGCCCGCAGGCGACGCAGCGCGTCAGCCAGAGCCGCCTTTAAGACCGCCAGCTCATCTTCCTGCAGCTGAAGCCGCTGCTCCAGCGCCGACACGCGGTCGTCCACCTCCATTCCGCTCGTGCCCGACAAATTGTCATCTGGAAGGCAAGAGATCGCTGGCTGCGAGGGCCACCCAGGAGCTCCAACGCTCAAGGGGAAGTGTCCCTCCCACCTGCCCCGGGCTAAGTCCCGGGCGAGCCACGCCCCCTTCATCTCCCGCGACCTGGGGCCGGAACGCCTGGATATAGGCCAAGAAGAGGGGAAGGAAATCCCCACGGCTCTCAACCCTTGCCCTCACACTCCTCTCTGCCCCAGCGCCCTGGAGGCGTGACCTTAGGGAAGTCCCTTCCTCGCTAACCTTCTAAGAAAGAGTCTGCAAATCAAGAGCCTCTCGACTCTGGTTTTAAGATTCTATGACTAAGATGCTAAGTACCTATGAGTGATATCAACATCTTAAGGATGACATCAACTTTTTCCGAACGACACCAACATTCTAGAATTGATCCCCAATATCCTCTGACGAATATCGAGATTTTTTATCGCCCTTACTAACATTCCCTCTCTGTTTCTAAGACTTTCCAAGCCAAAAAGATCTGCTTGGTGCCTGTCCGCTTTCTTTCCTCACCGAGGGGTTCGACCCCAGAGCCTGCTGCAAGGACAGAGTTTCTGCGGCCCCTGGCGGCAAATTTGGGAGTTGCAGGCAGCTCCTAGAAGACCCGAGATTCGCGCAAGGGGATCTGACACCCAAACTAACTTCCCCGACCCAAGCGTCTCTCCTCTGATCCTCTTTTAAAATGTAGCTTCTGTACTCCCACGCCCCTGACTCGGCTCTCCCTCTCCTCTCTAGATGCAGCCAAATAACTCCTCCTCCATCTCCGGCGGTCCTCATTTTCCCGAAGTGGGAGGGGCAGAATACCAAAGTGGTCCCCCCTCCCCCCTTTCGTCCCAGACCACTCATACCCAGACTCATTGCTGGCAAGAACCAAGGAAGCCCTGGCTCCCAGTCCGGTGGAAGTCAAGGTAGTAGCCTTAACAGGAACGGGGCTTGGAAGTAGCACCTGCCATCCCCCGTCCATAGGATGCCCCCGCCCGTCCGCTGGGCTCCGCAGTGCAGCCATCGGTCCCTCCCCTCCCTCCCCTCCCTCCCCCACCCCCTGCGGCCCAATCGCTTGCCTGGGCCTCGCCTGCCCTGCCCCCACCCAGCGCCACTCTGGTCGGGTGCCTGGACCTGCAATGGAAGGTGGGGTTAGGTCTGAGGGAGAGAGCTGTCAGGACTCGGAACTCATAAGAAAGGGAATCTCAGGGGCCTGTTGGCATTGCGTTTTGCAAAAGAGGAAACTAAAAACGGAGGATAGGGGAGAGTACAGAGATCACCGAAGGTCAAACAGCCAATAGAGGAGGTGCAGGAGGGCCTGATCACCTCCTTGTGCCAAGACCCCTCTTCAGATTAGATCAGTCGCTCAGTCGTGTCCGACTCTTTGCGACCCCAGTAGACCCCGACTCTACTACCCCCCAAAATGAGATGAGATTTGTCATAGAGAGCTTACACGTGCAAGACACTTAGCATCTCACCTGGCTCTGGTATGTGCTCAGTAAATCCAGAATATAATTAAATGTTATTATGGTACCCACACTGGAGGAGGGCATGGCAACCCACTCCAGTATTCTTGTTGGGAAAATCCCATGGACAGAGGAGCCCGGTGGGCTACGGTCCACGGGGTCGCAAAGAGTTGGACACAACCGAAGTGACTGAGTACATGGTACCCAATGTCCCAGCAACTTTAGTAGCTCTAGTATTATACCCATTTTAGGAGGCAAGGAGATAGATGGGGATTGAAGCCCAGAGAGATGAAGTTACTTGTACACAGACACACAACCTTTCAGCCCGGGAACAGGTATTTGATCCAGGCTTTAGGCACCCTGTCAGCCTGCCTCTCAGAGGGGCTGAGGAGGACAAAAATGAGCATTCTGGTCCCTAACACTGGCATATATGCCCAGAGGTAAGCCTCCAAAAGGGAGTTCCTTCTCAGGGCCTCAGAGTGAAGTGGAGGAACTGTTACCTTGCCCCTGCAACCCCCATTCAGGGAGCGAGCTTATTCTGAGGCCTTGACCTGCTCACCCACCCCTCACCCACCATGACTCAAGTCCTCTGTCCCCTCCTGCTGGTTCATCCCCCACCTTCAGCTCTTTTGCCCAGAAGCCAACCCCTACCTCTCACATCTCCCCTCTGCCTCCAGCTCCCCTCATCCGGGTCTGACACCCACAGTGGCCTTTCTTTTTCATACCCATTTGTCTAGGGAGAAGGGATGAATCCTAATGGGTGGGAGGGGTGGGGCCTGAGGACTTGGGGGGCAGAGTGGAGGCAAAGTCCTCTGGTCATCCTGCCTGGTCCCATACCCAGCCCACAAGCCAACACCCAATTCCACTTTCCCTCAATCGGTCCCTCTGCTGAGGAGAAGGGAGAGGGTCCCGGAGGATTGAGAGGGGATGGAGAGAGCAGAGTTCCACACCTCCAGGCCTTCCCTCCTTCAACCCCAAGCTCCTAAAGGCTCTGCTCTCTTCTCTCGGTTCAGCCACCTGGGGAAAAAGGGGAGGGCAGAAGAAGGTGGGGGACTGGGATCAGGGCTTTGGGGATCAGGCACCTTGCTCTGGGGTCAGGGTCCTGCTAGGGGAGAAAGGAGAATCTTTAGCTAGGGGCGAGGATGGGGACTTGGAAGGAGGTTGGGGTAGAAGGAGATAGGTCCAGCCCTGGGCGGAGCCAGGGTCAGAACTGAGGAGGGGGTCTCACCGTTGCAATACTGAAGCAGCGAGGACGTGTCGTAGAGGCCGCAGAAGGCCGGGCCGCGCTCCGCCATCGCCCCGCCACATCCACCGCCGGCCCCCCCAGTCCCAGCTCGGGCCCGGTCTCCCCCCCCAGGCCCTGCCTCCCGTTGCCATAGCAACGCCCTTCGTTCCAGCATCCCCGGCTCGGCCCGCCCGGCATCAGGCGGCCGACGCCGGGCTTGGCACCGGGGTCATCCCCCAGGATGCCCAGAAAGGGGGAGGGGGTCGGGACACCCCCCTGCCAGGCCCCCCAACACAATCCTCGGGTCGGGATTGGTTGAGCCGAGATCCTCTCGGTACTGTCTGGTACCGCCCACAACAGGCGCGTATTCTCTCTAGACCCCCTCCTCGTCTGTTCAGGACCAATGAGAGTCTGTCGCGCAGGCCCCCTCCACCAATAGGGATGCAAAAGGGTTGGAACGGGCAGGGCCTGCTCTGCTTTTCAGCCCGAAGCATAGACCCCGGCTCTTAGAGAAAGGTAGGGTAGAAGAAGACACTCTCACATCCTCCAGACCTTCCTAATCTTTTCCTGGGTTTTCGAGAAGCCCCCTTGCAAGACCAAATCCTGGAGCTTCAAATCCGCCCAGATACCCACAAGCTCCGCCCTGGAACTCTTATTCTAGCTCATTTCTTCGAGCTCTTGTTTATTCTATCTACACCCGCCCTCAGGGCTCTTAGCTCCACCCCCCCCCGAACCCCGCGGGGGGAGCTAAAGTTCTATTCCCGCCCCCAGAGCTTTTGGCATCGCCCCCTGAGCATCTCAGGACCAGAGCCCTAGATCCAGCCAACCGGTAGGATTGGCTCCGCCCTTAAAGTTTAAAGCCCCGGACCCTAAGTCTGTTAGTCCCGCCCTCATCTTTCCTTCCACTTTCCTATTGGCCAGCCCAGGCCCTTAGCTCCTCCCCATAATAAGGCTTCATCTCCCACCTTATTATCCAGTCCGGGTTTTGACAAAGGCCCAGTTGTGATCCTTGGACGGCTGGCGGTGTCAGTCGGAGCTGGCTCCGAAGTTGTGGGGAGAGAAAAGGGAAGAAAACCTGACAATGGATTTAAAGAATACTGGACCACTTTCTCCGAGTCCCCATTGAGAGTCAGCCCCTAGAAATGACCCAGACCATGCTTTATAGGTGGGGGCCAGATATATAGAGACATATGTATGCCAGCCAGCCAGTGCGTGCTCAGTCGTGTCAAGATTCTCTTCGACCCCATGGACTGTAGTCCCCACCAGTTCTGTCCATGGACTTTTCCAGGCAAGAATACTGGAGTAGGTTGCCATTTCCTTCTCCAAGGGATCTTCCTGACCCGGGGACCGAACCCAGTCTCTTGTGCCTTCTGCATCGGCAGTCTGATTCTTTACCAACTGTCCCACCTGGGAAGTGACCGTAAATCAGAAGAGATTTGCTTCTGGACACAGCCAGGCCTTGAAGCTCAGGGCTTTGGAACCAAATTGACCTGGGTTTGAGTCCTGACTCCACCAGGGTCTGATTGTGATCCTGAGCTTCAGTTTCCACATCTGGAAACAGCGGGGCGGGGTGACTTCTTTTATTCATTAAAAAATGTTTACTGAGTGCCTATCATGAGCCAAGCTCTGTTCTAAGTGCCAGAGTTTCAGTGATAAGCAAGTCAGCCCCCAGAATTTGCCCTCACGGACCCTGCAGTTTCCGGAGGAGGTAAACCACAATACACAAAACAAATAGTGTTAATAATAACTAACATTTACCGAGCACTTCCTATGTGCCAACCACTCAGTTATCTTCACCACAAGCCATGTTTTCATCACCATTTGATAGATGAAGAAACAGGCACAGAGCTTGTAAGATCATTTCAGCTCCTGGCATTAGAGAGATAAGACAGAGTGATATTGTCAAGGATGGGAGGCTGAAGCTAATTTACAGAGTGTGGCCAGAGAAAGTCTTTCTGAGAAAGTGACATTTGAGCTGAGATGTGAATGACATGCAGGAAGCAATCACACAGGGGCAGGGGGAAGGCGGGGGTGACTTTCCAGGCAGCAGGAACATGAAGTACAAAGGTCCCGAGGTAGGCATGAGTTTGGCAACAAGAAGGCTGTTGATGATGGAACTGTGGAGAGTTTCCATGTGAAGAGGATAGCAGGAGGTAGATGGCATCGGGAGATAATGGGAGCACCAAATCTTGTAGGACCTCGAAGGCTGTGGCAAACGTTGGCAGTTTGTCACTGTATCCTCCATGAGCCCCAGGGAGTCCACATTGGTAAATCACACAGGAGGACAGTGCCTGGCACACAGTAGGCACACGTAAAGGGCAGCAACCCCTGTTCATGTCCCAGTGAACAATTACTATGTGAGGTCAATAGAGACTTACTTCCCTAAGACTCCACGTTCCAAATGCAGAGGGCTTGGGTTCCATCCCTGGTCAGGGGACTAGGTCCCACATGCTGCAATTAAGACCCGACACAGCCAAATAAAAACAAATTTTAAAAGATCCATAATAAGTTCCAAGTGATGACCAAAATAGATGTGGGCCATTATCATTCTATGATCACAGCTAATTTTCTTACTGAAGAAACAAAGCAGGAACTCAAATTTCTTGTCTTCCCAACTCCCATTTCTCCCAGCCTCCACCTCCCTGAGCTCAGATTCTAGGGAAGGGGAAATCAGACTCCTACATACAGAACGACATGCAACGGGCTGAAATGTGCAATGTGCTAAGGGCTGTTACTGGAGTGTCCCCAGAGGACAGAGGGAGCCCAAGGGACTTCAAAGCCTGCAGTTGGGGAAGGGGAGGGGAGCCAGGGTGTGAATGAAGGAACCACAGGCAGAGGAGTTGAGGCTGCTGGGCTGTTGGGGGTGGGGTGGGGCTGTGAGGATGACACACCAAGATGTCAGGATTCCCTGGTGGTCCAATGGTTAAGACTCTGAACTTCCACTGCAGGGCACATGGGTTTGATCCTTGGTCGGGGAACTAAGATCCCATATGCCGTGCAGTTTAGGGGGAAAAAAAAGCCTCTGCTGAAGGTCTGTTATGAGGATCAAGTGAGATACGTGCATGTAAAATGCCCAATATGGTACTTATTAATAAATATGGTTGCTAAGTTGCTTCAGTCGTGTCCAACTCTGTGCGACCTCATGGACGGCAGCCCACTAGGCTCCCCCATCCCTCGGATTCTCCAGGCAAGAACACTGGAGTGGGTTGCCCTTTCCTTCTCCAATGCATGAAAGTGAAAAGTGAAAGTGAAGTCGCTCAGTCATGTCCAACTCTTAGCGACCACATGGACTGCAGCCTACCAGGCTCCTCTGTCCATGGGACTTTCCAGGCAAGAGTACTGGAGTGGGTGCCATTGCCTTCTCCAATAAATATGGTACCTATTATTATTATTTGTTAATTAGTAGTAGTAGTTCTGTGGTGCTGGAGAAGACTCTTGAGAATCTCTTGGACAGCAAAGAGATCAAAGCAGTCAATATTAAAGGAAATCAACCCTGAATATTCATTGGAAGGACTGATGCAGAAGCTGAAGCTCTAATACTTTGGCCACCTGATGGGAAGATCTGATTCATTGGAAAAGACTTTGATGCTAGGAAAGATTGAAGGCAGGAGGAGAAGGGGGAAACCGAGGATGAGATGGTTGGATGACATTACTGACGAATGAACATAAGTCTGAGCAAACTCCGGGTTATACTGAAGGACAAAGCAGCCTGGCGTACTGCAGTCCATGGGGCTGCAGAGTGGGCCACGTCTGAGTGACTCAACAACAGTAGTGGTAGCAGTACTTCTATTTCTGATTTGGGACTGTTTTTTTTTTTTTCTCTCTCTCAGCGTCTTTTTTTTTTCCCTCTGTCTTTCCAACTCTTTCTTTCTTCCTGTTTTTCTTTCTACCTCTCCTTCTGTTTGTTTAGGTCTACGCCTGGGCTGGGAGCTCCACGAGGGCAGGGCAAGAGCTATCTTGGCCATCGGGGTCCCCAGCATTGTCAAGCCCAGGGCCTGATATATAACAAGTACCCAATGAAGGAACCTCTTTATGCTGGTAAAGTAGTTAAGACTCTGAGTTTCAGGTTTGACCCCTGGTCACGGAATAAAGATCCCACATGCTTCGCACCATGGCCAAAAAAAAAAAAAAAACAACAAGTACCCAATAAAGTAAACCGAACCCAGCTCTGTGCCGAACCAGTGTTAGGAGATGCTGGGGACCCAGCAGTGACTGAGACAGCCCCAGCCCTACCTTCTCAGAGCTCACGATCCAGGAGAGGAAATCATTATTTGTTGAATGAATGAGCTAATTTTGAGGTGAGCTTGGAAGACTCGACTGAAATTGAGTGGAAGTATTTAAGGCAGAGAAAACTGCTGGGACTGAGGTAAGAGGGGGTGGGAAAGAGTCTGAAGAGTTGGGAAGTGATGGAGAGAGGGCTGGAGAGCTCAGCAAAGGCCTGGAAGGCCGTGGAAAGGAACATGAGCTTTCTTCTCTTGAGGGCACTGGGGAGCCATGGCAGGTTCTGAGCACGGGAGGGACCACGGCAGGTTTGTACTTTAGCAGGACCACTCTTACAGTCTGACTGCCCTGGGGAGGTCGAGGCGGGAAGTGATGGATGGAAGGAAGAAGGACATGATTGGGGCAGCAGAACGGGGGTGGGCCAGAAGCGAACTGGATCAGAGTAGGGGCTGAGGGGAGAAGGAGGAAGAGCCAGATTCTAAAAACCAGGACTGGAAATTCCCTCCGCGCTTTCACTGCCGAGAGCCCAGGTTCAATCCCTGGTCGGAAAAATAAGATCCCAGAAGCCCCGTGCGGCCAGAATAAAATAAAAAATAAATAAATAACCAAGAGGAAAGTGCCTCAGTCAGCCTGCTTTCCGTGATGCCAGAAAATGGGCTTGACGGTTCACGCACCACCACCAGGGGGCAGCCGGGACTTCAGGTTTGAACCTCCCAGCGGCTTCTCCCCCAGGGCGGGGAAAACTGCACCTTGATACCGAGGTGTGGAGAGGTTGAAGTTGTCTTCCGGGCTCCAGCTGAGAGCCCCTCTGCTTTCCTGCTCCACCCCCCAACACACACACCGATCCTGGCCTCTTGGTTCCCTGGAGCCCCTACCCCACCAGCAAGAGATTATGTCAACACAGTCCGGCTGATTCTGTCCAGGACAATATTTGCCCTCGGGATCTGGGAAGGTTGCTATGGAGACTGGGGACGTGCAGCGGGGAGGGGGGGAAGGGGGGAGGAAAGAGAGGCAGGGTCAGGGGGAGCACCCTCCCTCCTGGAAGAGGGGTGAGGGGAGCCAGGCGTCATCTCTGCCTCATCTCTACCTGATTGAGTCTTGGGGAGTTTATCCCATCCCCATTTATCTGCGTTCCAAGTCTTTTCCCCCCACCCTCTGCGCTCTCTCTGGACCGTCTCTTCGTCTCTGTCCCTGATTATCTCTCTGGATACCTCTGCTCTCATCTCTCTGAGTGTCTCTCTCTGTCCTTTGCTTTCTCTCTTTGGGTCTCCATCTCTATATCTCTCCACATCTCTGTGTCTCTCTAGGTGTTTATCCTGTCTCTATGTCTTGATCTCTCTTTGGGTCTTTGTCTCTCTCTCGGGTCCCGTGTTTTTGGTGTTGGTCTCTCTAGGCCCTCCTCTCTGGATCTCTGTCTCTTGGTTCCTATCTTTCTCTGGGTCCTCTGTCAATCTTTCTCTCTCCGTGTACCCCCATCTCTGGAGCGCTGTCTGCTTGTGTCTCACCAGATCCTGTGTCACCCCTAAGTCCCTCTCTGAATCTCTGTCCCTCCTTCTCTCTAAGGATCTCTATATTTTCAGCTGTGTCTTTCTCAGTCTCAGTCTCTGTCTCTGACATTCTGAATCTCTTTCTGTTTGTGCGTGTGTGTGCATGTGTGTGTCTCTCTCTGGGTTTCTGTCTTTGAGGCCTTGTCTTTCCGCAGTCCTGAATCTCAGGGGGCCATCTCAGCCTCCCATTTCTGGCCTCAGTCCCTATGGGGCCCCCCTCTCCCCATCTCTCTCTGCCTCATTTCTCCTGCACCATCTGCCGGCACTCCAGGCCCCCGCCTGCTCCCCGCAGGCTCTTCTTAGCCGGGCAGCCCCATAGGGGGAAGCACAGCCCCCCCCCCTGAGATTCTCCCCCACCATGGCATCCTGAGGTGGGGGGGGGGACACTGCCTGGTCGTGGCTAGGGTGGAGGGAACAACAGCCTGGAGACCTGGGACCAGGGGACATGGAGAAAGGGAAACAGACAGAAAGACACCCTGAGAGGCAATGGGAAAAGAGGGATGAGAAAGGAGAAAGCTTCAAGATAGGCAAGAAGAAATTGAGCTGGAGACTGGAACAAGCAAGAGAAATGAGGAGGGGGCAGAAGGAAATCCGGAGGGAAGAGAAGAGAAAATACAGCCCAGCCAACAAGGGAGGAAGATGGAAAAACTGCACTCAGGCTTGGAGGAAAGGAGAAAGAAGATATTCTTGGATCAAGGGGACTGAAGGGGGCATGGAGAGAGAAGAAGGGCAAGGGGAGAGGGCATGACCGCTTCTCTGCCTGCAGCTTCCAAAGCCCTGAGCATGGGGACTGGAGAGGGCCCGTGTGGCTACCCCTGAGGCCCTGTTGCCTCCTCCCCGGGCCCTGGGAGAATGTAAAAGCCCCCAGGAGGGCTAAGATGAGCAGGGGGCAAGTTGGGGACCCAGACACTCCTCCTCCTGTCCTCCACACCCACCTCCCCCCACCTCCCCCCACCTCCCCCCACCCCGACCCAGTGCTCTATTCTGCCCAGAGGGACTGATGAGGGAGGGGGCAGCCTGCCCATCCCCAGGCTCCTGTCCTGGTTGTCTCTCCTCAGGGCCCATCTTTCAGGCTCTTCCTCCCTCCAACCACCTCATCTCCATCTCTCAAAGTCTCCGTCTCTCAGTTTGTATCTCTTCTTTCTCTCTCCCTTTCTTGGTCCGTTTTGTCTTCCCTGATCTTTTCTCTCTGTCTCTCTGTTTTTGTTTATTTCTCTCTACTTCTCTGTCTCTCTTGATTCTTTCTCTCTGTCTCTTTCTCCTGGTCTCCCTCATCTCTGCCTCTTCCTGTCTCTGTCTGTCTCTGCTCTTTCTTGGTCCTTGATTTCTTTTCCTGTCTTTCTCATCACCTCAGTTCCTCTCCCCTGCTTCCCCCTCCCACCCCCAGTCCCTCTCTTCCCCCTTTCCAGCCTCCCCCCACCTTCCCATCCCTAGCAAGTGACCCCAGACCCTCTTGGGACCAAGGAGAGGCTCCCTCCCAACCCCAGCCTCTTCCCGAGGTGTCTGGCATTCTCAGACTCCTCTCCTCTCCACTCCATGAACCGAGCCTTTCCCAGGACCCAGAGGGCGCCAGGAATGTGGGGCAGAGAGCAGGAGGCCAGCTGGAGGTCAGGAAGCCAGGAGCCCCCATGTCACTCCCCCTCCCCGAGACTGGTTTCTTTCCAGCCTCTAGTGCTGGATCTTACGCCACTCCTTACTCTCTGCCCCTCCTGGGGCCTCTGGGCCTCAGTTTCTCCTCTGCAAAATGGGCAGACTCACCTCTGTCCCATTTATCTTCCAGCTCCCCGGGGAGTGTGTGCTCATGAATGTTACTAGTATAATTAATGTGCAGGAATTGGTGGTTTGCATTCAAGGGGAAAGTGAGTGCTGAGAGCTGGGATTCAGTTTCTAAGCCAAATATTTTCCATATTTTAGGGCAAAGGAAGAGACTGGAAGTGGAGACTCTGAGGAGGTGTGTGATTCAGTGGTGACTGTGACCGGAAGACCATGTGAGGCTGTGGGTTCGTGCATGGTGGTAGGAGGATAGTGTGCAATCCTGTGCACAACTGTGTGACTGCGGGTGGCTGTATATGACTTGTGAGTGCAAGTGAGGCTGTATGGACAGTTGTATGTCTTAGCACTGGGTGTGACTGAGGATGACAATGTAACATCCAGAGCTCATGGGAGTGTGCGCCTTAGTGACACTTGGGGAACATGTGTTGTTGGAACGTGACTGTGGACTCTGTTGGTAATTATGTGAAGTGTGTGAGACATTGTGTGAGCATGTTAATGAGTGGAATTGTGTAACATTGTATATATAATTTTCAGACTGTCGTTAAAGGATTGTGTGACAATCACCTATAACTGTTTGCCTTTATGTCATCAACAGCCTCCACTCTGTGCCCCAACTTGTGCTGAGTGACACTGGGGACCCAGTGGTGACAGATGCCTTCCCTGTCCTCATGGGGGCACTCAGGCCAGTGGGGGGAGACAGTATTTGTGATGTGATTTAATGATGGCGTGAACGTATGCGTGGTGGACACAGTATCATGGGAACTGTAGGAAGCTGTGATTGTGTTGCTGTGTGAGTGCAGGAGTCCATGCCCAGAGTGCGTGGCTGTGTGTCACTGTATCGCAGATGACTGTCAACCTGTGTTGGAGAACCTTTGGCTCACAGGGTGTGATGCTGGACTGTGGGACTATGAATGAATATGAAGAACAGGTTCAGTGAGGCGCAGTATATAAGACTCTGTGCCTCTCCGCAGCTCAGTGTATGGGATCGTGTGTGACATTGTGTGCATGGCCCCGCGTGTGGTGGCTGGATGGGACAGGTGGGACAATGTGAGAGGCTGTGCGCGCTGGAAGAGGGGGTCCTCAGGATGCTGACTCGGTGACCGTGCTCCCCCACGTGACCCTGAGTGGCTGTGATACTCATAGATGACTGGCCCCCTGCGCCAGGTCTCTGCCCCCGCTCCCCGCTCCTGTTCCTTGGCCCGCCCTGGCCCCGCCCCCTACCCCTACCCCAGACTGTCACTTCCCGCGGAGCCCAGGCAAGGTCGTGGAGGCGACAGCGTCAGAAGCAAGAGATTGAGAGGAGAGCTGGGAACAGGTGAGGGCTCCCCCATCTCAGCCACTCCCCTGCCCTGTGCCCCCTCACGTCTCCGGAGCCCTCTTGCTCTGTGCCTTTGTCTCAGCTTCTCTGTGCCCATGGTCTATGTCCTATTTATCTCAGTATCTCTGTTGCCACGTCGCAAATCCCTGTTTAGCCGCTAGTTCTACATCTCCGTCTCTTTCCCCCAGTCTCTGTGTCTCTCCATGTCTCTACCTCCTCTCTGTCTAGGAGCCCACATTTTTGTCTGTCTTCCTCTCCCTTTTGGTGTCTAGTCTCTTGCCGTGTCTCATTCCGTCTGTCTCTGTGTCTCTCAGTTTCTATGTTTGTCTCAAGCATTTCTGACTCGTGTGTTTCTTGAGCTCCAACCAACATCCCCCTGTTTCCTCCTTTCCCTGCATGGTGCCAGATGTGGTGTGTTGGGGGGTAGACTGATTTCCAAGCATCTGGGCCCCTCACCTTCCTAGTCCCTAAGGAAAGCCATTGTCCCATTAACTCTGGGTTTTATCCGCAGCCAGAAATGTTTGATAAGGTCAGGTTCCTATCCGTGATTTGAAAACCCTTTGAGCTGGGAGAGTGGGAAGTCCAAGAGTCACTTCAAGCTACATGCCCTCCTCTCCAAGGTGGTCCCCAGGGTCCCTCGAGTCTCTAGGTCTAGACTGCGGGTGACCCTGGAGCTTCCCGTCCAGCGCAATCTAAGGCAACCGCACCCTCTACAAACACTCCCCTTCCATCACCGCTGCCCCAGCAACAGCCGGGGGCGGGCTGGGGAATCAGGTGTTGGAGATCGGTCTCCGCTCACTCCTCAAGACTCACACACACTCCCACCTGGCCCCAAATCATCCTTCATAGTTGTGGGGGGAGCTGTCTCCGGGGTACGTGATTCCCTGAGCAGAGGGCGCTGGGGCTGGGAGAGGAGGCAGAGGCTCCTGATTCTGCCTCGGACCCCCAGACCCGGCTGCCCTTGAGTGACCGGACCCTTCGTTCCCCATGCTCTGCTGCCCACACGATGCCCACCTGTCCACCCTGGTGGCTGCTGCTTCTGCTCTCGCTGTGGGAGCCACTGCTCCGGAGCGCGGAGGTGAGAACCAGAGAAGCCAAAGATCTCAAGGCTTGGAGGGATGTTAGGGGAGGTTTTAAGTCTTATCCCACCGGGAAGATTGTTTCAAGGCTCCCCACCTGCCCAGATTCAAGTTTTGATGGTTGTTTCTAGTCCTTCTTCTTCCCCCACCCCCCATTCCCCTCAAATACTCCTGATAATATCCAGACACCTCCGTCTCCTCATTTTCCTGAAGGTTTTTAGTTCCCCACAGCAACTCCCCTGGTGGTTTCTAGGCACCCCTCAAGACTTAAAAGAGGTTTCTAAGCCACCCAAGACGCCTGAGCACAACAGGACAGCCGCTTCAAGTCCCTCTTGGGTGTCTCTGGCCCTCAGGGATCTTGCTGCCTGGGAGCTCGGGTCGAGGCGTGGGCCGAGGTGGGGGGGTGGGTGTGGTCCTTCCTTTCTTTTTGTAGGCAGACTCTGAGGGGCAGACAGCGGGAGAGCTGTACCAGCGCTGGGAGCGGTATCGCAGGGAGTGCCAAGAGACACTGGGGGCCTCGGAGCCCCCAGCAGGTGTGACGGGGTGGAGGACTTGGGGGTAAGGGAAGGGTTGGGGCTGAGAGGAATGGGCTTGAGGCCGGCCTGGGACTGACGCCACCAAGGTCTGAAAGGGAAGTCTGGGTGTCTGGGGTAAAAGTGGGCCACGTGGGAGAAGCCAGAGATGAAGCTTGGAAGGGAGGGGTCTTGGGCGGGGCTTACACTCGGTGGGTGGGACCTAAAGTGGACGGCGAAGGGGGCGGGGTTTGGGGTGGAGTCTAGGAAGGGCCTTGCAGACTGGGAAGCATCTGTAGCGGGAACTTGCTTGGTGGGAGGAGCCCAGAGTAAGGCTCGAAAGATGGGCGGGGCCTTGGGCCTGGTGGGAGGAGCTAAGAAGGAGCAGGGACGCGACCACTCCAGGTGGGCGGGGCTTGGGTGTGCCGGGCAGAGACTCCTTGGGCTCGAGTTACAGCAGGTCTGTCCGAACTCTGGCCCCCACGCCCACCCCAGGCCTCGCCTGTAACGGGTCCTTCGATATGTACGTCTGCTGGGACTACACTGCACCCAACGCCACTGCCCGTGCATCCTGCCCTTGGTATCTGCCCTGGCACGGCCACGGTGAGCTGCCGGGTGGTCCCCAGGCCCACCTCTGACACAAAGATCTCCCTCCTAACCCTGGTCCCAGACGCCACTCCCCCGCAGCTCCCCTGGTCGTCTTGGGCTGGGTGTCTCCGTCTGTGTGTCCCTCCACATAACGTCCCTTCTCTGTCTCTGTATCTTTCTGACGGCCACCAGGTTATTTTCTCTCCTTTTCATGAGTCTGTCTCTGCACATCTTGGTCTTCCTTGCCTAACTAGCAGTGTGACCTGGGGTTGTTGTTCAACTGCTCAGTTGTGTCCGACTCTTTGTGACCCCATGGACTGCAGCACCCCAGGTTCCCCTATCCTTCGCTGTCTCCCAGAGTTTGCTCACACTCATGTCCATTGAGTCAGTGTTGCCATCCAATCATCTCATCCTCTGTCGTCCCCTTCTCCTCCTGCCTTCAATCTTTCCCAGCATCAGAGTTTTTTCCAGTGAAATTTCTTTATGCCTCAACTCCTCATTTGTGAATTGATGGTTATGACAGTACCAAGTTCATAGGTTTGTTGTGAATATTAAATTATTACATGTAAAATGCTATATTATGGTTTATCATCATCATCACTGGATATCTCTCTCTGCCTTTGCCTCAGTTTGTCTTTCTGTCTCCATCTCTCTCTGTGTGCCTCTGATTTCCTTCCTTGTTTCCCCTCAGTGGCTAAAGGCTTTGTCCTCCGCCAATGTGGCAGTGATGGTCAATGGGGACCTTGGAGAGACCATTCTCAGTGTGAAAACCCAGAGAGAAATGGGGTTTTTCAGGTAAGAAGAGGAGAGATTTCAGGGTATGATTTCCAGGCAGCAGTAGAAAAGCAGTAGCCTCAGACAGACCCTCAAACCCCTTGTACCATTCAGGACTCTGGGTTCCAAGTGATAGAAATTCAACTCCTTTCTTGAAGGAGAAATAAAAAGATATTGGCTTTTGTGATTGAAAATTTTAAGGTTACAGCTTCAGGTACAGGTGGATCTAGGTGCTAAAATGATATAGTTGGGAATCTCTCTCACCATATTGTACTTCCGTTTTTCTCTATGATGGTGTCCTCTTTTTTCTTCTGTGGGGTGGAAAAGGTGGCCCCCATTGGTATCAGGCTCACATTCCACCTGCAAGCAATGCTATAGGCAGACTGAGATTTTTTCTCAATAGCTCCAACTTAATGTCCTAGAACTGACCGTCATTGGCCTGATTTGAGTAGCATACCTGCCCTTGAGTAGTCACTCTGTGTGTGTGTGTGGTGTTAGATAGCATGCTTTGATTCATTGGTCACATGCCCAGCCCTGGTGTTGAGGGGTGGAATGCCCTACTCAAAAAAAGGTTGATAGATCCCCCCCAAAATTGGGGTGCAAGTATGAACAAAGAGCAGCTCCTTTATGGCCTGAGGGCAGGGGTTGAGCTTTATTTCTTTTTAAAATTTATTCATTAATTTTTGGCTGCACCAGGTCTTCATTGCTTTGTGCAGGCTTTCCCTAGTTGCGGCGAGTGGGGTCTAGTCTTAGTTGCAGCATGCAGGCTTTTCGGTCCAGGCTCAGCAGTTGTGGCTTGTGGGAGCTGAGCTCTATTTCTGTGTCCTCTCCCCCCACCTCCACCCCCAGGACCAAAGGCTGACCTTGGAACGGCTGCAGGTTGTGTACACCGTGGGCTACTCCCTGTCTCTTGCCACACTGCTGTTCGCCTTGCTCATCTTGAGTACCTTCAGGTGGGACCCCCCAACCCTGAACAGAAGCAGCAGAGACTGGGCTTCAGTTTTCCCAGAAAGATGGGGGTAGTCAGGCTCCACTGGCAACAAGTATCCAGTGGTGGTTCTGTGGGGAGGGCTGGGACGTGGTTTAAGGGACTCTGTGTGGCCAAGGACAGGCCCCCAAACTGCCTCCCAAATCCCCCAGGCGGCTGCGCTGCACTCGCAACTACATCCACATCAACCTGTTCACGTCTTTCATGCTGCGGGCAGCTGCCATCCTCACTCGAGACCGTCTGCTTCCTTCCCCTGGCCCCTACCCTGGGGATCAGGTCCTTACCCTGTGGAACCAGGTGAGCAACATCCTTCTCTTTCTCAAATTGAGATTCTGCCTCCTCTGGTAGGGCCAGAGGGTTCCCATTCCATTTACTACCTCCTACCCTATCAACAGGCTTCCCTTGTGGGTCAGAATGTAAACAATCTGCCTGCAATGCAGGAGACCTGGGTTCGATCCCTGGGTTGGGAAGATCCCCTGGAGAAAAGAAAGGCCACCCACTCCAGTATTCTGGCCTGGAGAATTCCATGGACTGTATAGTCTTCGGGGCAGCAAAGAGTCAGACATGACTGAACAATTTTCACCGTATCAACCGGGCTTCCCTGGTGGTTCAATGGTGAAGAACCTGTCTACTAATGCAGGAGACACGGGTTTGATCCCTGGGTCGGGAATACCCCCTGGAGAAGGAAATGGTAACCCACTGCACTGCTCTTCCCTGGGAAATCCCATGGACAGACAGAAGGGACTGGTGGGCTACAGTCCACGGGGTCACAAAAGACTCAGACACGATTTAGCAAGGAAACAACAAAAAGAACAATAATGTTATTGTTAATCTCTAGACCCTTCTCACACAACTAGAGAGGGACCCTCCCTACTCAGCCTCCCTCATCATTGAACTCTCTATCTCCTCTACTGGAACATTTCCATTCCCTTTCTCTCGGTATCTCACCCGTCATTGAAGTTTTGCACCAATAAGAGAGACCCCTGCTAGAGGCAGACAGAAGTTGGGAGGATGGGAGAAACTAACCGATGGGAGGATTTGGCCTGGCTCAGATGGTAAAGCGCCTGCCTGCAGTGTGGGAGACCGGGGTTCGATCCCTGGGTCGGGAAGATCCCCTGGAGAAGGAAATGGCAATCCACTCCAGCACTCTTGCCTGGAAAATCCCATGGACGGAGGAGCCTGGTAGGCTACAGTCCATGGGGTCGCAAAGAGTCGGACACGACTGAGCAACTTCACTATCGCTATAATTTGTTCCAGGGAAACAAGGTGGGAGAGACTAGAGACTAGGGGCGGGTGGGGAGAGAACCTGTCTGGCAGCAAGTTGGGCCATACCAATTGTTGAAAGCGAAGGGGGTGGGAGAGTCCATGTGCTGGTGGGTGATGAGAAAAACCTTTTGAAAGGTGGAATAGTTGAATTCTTAGGAGATGGGGTGGGAGAGTCCCTATTCAGGGGAATCTGGGGGGAACTCATGAAATTCTCCAGGCCGGAATACTGGAGTGGGTAACCGATCCCTTCTCCAGCGGATCTTCCCGATCCAGGAATCGAACCAGGGCCTCCTGCATTGCAGGCGGATTCCTTAGAGTTGAGCTTCCAGGGAAGATAGATAGTGAAGTCGCTCAGTCATGTCTGACTCTTTGCGACCCCATGGACAGTAGCCAACCAGGCTCCTCCGTCCATGGGATTTTCCAGGCAAGAATACTGGAGTGGGTTGCCATTTCCTTCTCCAGGGAAGATACCAATCGTTAAAGAGGTTAGAGTGGGAGAGTTCATGCAGGGAAAGAGAACAGAATGAGTGAAGAGAGGATAGCTACTTCATCCTTTGGTAATACAGAATGGGAAGAGAATATTTGATGACAAGAGATGGGCTTGGAGGGGACCCTGACTGCCCCCTCCCCCTGTCTGGTCACCCCCTAGGCCCTAGCTGCCTGTCGCACGGCCCAAATCGTGACCCAGTACTGCGTGGGCGCCAACTACACGTGGCTGCTGGTGGAAGGCGTCTACCTGCACAGTCTCCTCGTGCTTGTGGGAGGCTCCGAGGAGGGCCACTTCCGCTGCTACATGCTCCTCGGCTGGGGTGAGCCCCGACCCTGTCCCCTGCCCTGCCCAGCGCGCTTCCCCTCCCGCAAACTACCCAGCGGGTCTGCCTGAGGGGGTCTCCTCCTCTCTCTAGGATTCTCTGCCTCCCCTTCCCTGCGGGGGAATTCCGCGGGTCTTGGGCTTGGCAGGGCCCGTGCGCGCTCTTACAGCTGCGGCGGGGTGGGGGGCGGGGGTTGGGGTCTGCACAGGGGCCCCCACGCTTTTCGTCATTCCTTGGGTGATCGTCAGGTACCTGTTCGAGAACACGCAGTGAGTCGCGGGGTCTGGGGGGCGGGTCTGGGGAGGTGGGCGGGGCTTTGAGGGACGTGGGCGGTCCTTGGAGGGACATGGGCGGGGTGAGACGGAATCGTGGGGAGGTTCTAATTGCCTCTAGGAGCCTGGGAGGGTGTCTAAAGGAACCAGTCGCTTAGGAAGATGGGTTCCAGGACTACTGCAAGGGGCGGGATGAGGGCTGGGCCTAAATAGTACCAGGGACTTTAGGGGAGTGTGGGTGTGGCCTCAAGGAAGGTGGGGAGGTTAAGTGCTCAGTTCTGTGAGTCTTCGGGTATTCTGGTCTATCTCAGCTCTACGCCCCCTCCTCCAGGTGCTGGGAGCGGAACGATATCAAAGCCATTTGGTGGATCATACGAACCCCTATTCTCCTAACAATCTTGGTACGACCGGTCCCATCTCCTCCAGGCTGGTCTCAAGAATTTCCCACCCTGGGAAGCCAAGGTGGTGGGGAACTGGCTCAGTCTCTCTCTCTCCCCTACCCGCCCCCACCCCCCACCCCCCACAGATTAATTTTCTCATCTTTGTCCGCATCCTTGGCATCCTCGTGTCAAAGCTGAGGACGCGACAGATGCGCTGTCCGGACTACCGACTGAGGTGGGGACGGAGGGGAGGGTGACTGGGGGCAAGGTGGGGGACTCAGGACCCCGGCATCACTGCCACTCTCTACCCGCAGGCTGGCTCGCTCCACGCTGACGCTGGTGCCCCTGCTGGGCGTCCACGAGGTGGTGTTTGCTCCCGTGACTGAAGAACAGGCCCGGGGTGCCCTGCGCTTGGCCAAGCTTGGCTTTGAAATCTTCCTCAGTTCTTTCCAGGTGCCTAAGCGAGGTGCAGGAGCTACGGCCTTTGAGTTCGGGCCCTCCTACTCAGAGGGGAACGAGGGTTAGAGTCATCCTCTGGTGCAGCCCAGAATGGGCTGCGAGGATGGGATTTTTTTCATTCATTCTACACTTCCGTCCTGACTGGGGAAGCAGGGAGAAGGCAGGACACCCGGCAGCCCCAGCAGTACTGCCTCCTGGTTAAGATCGAGGGCTTTGAGATCAGCCAGGGCTGGGACCAAATCTGGGTCCTCACTTCCCAGCTCTGTGACCTCAGGGCCAGGGAAAAGGCAAAGCATATGAAGTGCCTAACATGCCAAATGGAAGGAGATGTCCACTGATATTTAAGGTCAACCCTGCCTGTGCTTGTCCTACCTAGTCTCCATTCTGCTTTACCTTGTTGGGCCTCAGTTTTCCCATCTCTAAAGTGGGGACAATACTAGTTTCACTTTATAAGGCTGTTCATTTATCAATTCAGCAAAAATTTATTGAACACTTACTATATACCAAGCACTTTTCCAGGCTTACTATGGGGATATGGCCAACCCAATGATCCCTATCCTTTAGTGGGAGAGACAGATGCTAAAGATGCTATATAAGTAAAATACACAGAATGTCAGATGGTGAGATGTGCCTAAAGGAGGGAGGGATGAGAAGGCAAGAAAACAGAGATGACAAAGAAGAATGGGATTACGGACAGGGGTCAGGGAATGCCTTGCTGAAAAGACACTAGAGCAGACACCCAAAGAAGATAAGGGAATGCGCCAGGAAGATATTTGGAGGAAATGTTCCAGGAAGAGAAATGCCAAGTGCAAGATCTCTGAGGTGAGAGAGATTACTGATGATGATGGCCGTCTCATGGCCAGCATGCCTGAAGCAGTGGGTAGGTGGATAGGACAGAGGTGAGATACCCACGTAGATCCTTGGGCCTAGAGAGGACCCTTTGCTTTACCTCTGAGTCAGTTGGGAGCCACGGGAGCACAGGAACGTGATCAGAGTTGGATTTTAATGGAATTGTGGAAAGGGATAATAAGTAATATCTTACTGCATGCTTAGTGAGTCATGTCTGACTTTACCAGGCTCCTCTGTCCTTGGAATTATCCAGGCAAGAATACTGGAGTGGGTTGCCATTCCCTTCTCCAGGGGATCTTCCCGACCCAGGGATTGAACCTGGGTCTCCTGCATTGCAGGCAGATTCTTTACTATCTGAGCCACTAGGGAAGCCCTTGTCTTGCATTAATGTATCAATTACTTTATTAATTATAAATACATTTTATATGTATTTAAATTTCTAAATTATTATAAATATAAAACTAATTTTTAAAAATAATTTCAAAATTAATTTTTTGGATGTACCTATTAAAGTTTATTATTATGGAATTTCTTGGTAGTACAGTGGTTAGGACTCAGCACTTTCACTGTCGAGGGCCCAGGTTCGATCCCTGGTCTGGGAACTAAGATCCCACAAGCCCTGCAGCACGGCCAAATAAATACATCCAATATGTCATGTAGTAAGTTATGATAAGATTTAGAAAAAGGTTTAACTATGTGCCATGCACTAGAGCTTCTTGCATTTTAATAATACCTTAAATCTCAGCACCACCACTGTATTATTGTTCCATTTTCCAGATGAAGAAACTGAGGCACAGAGGGGTTAAGCAGCTTGCCTAAGTGGGGAAGAAAGTGGGAAGCAGTGATCACATTCAAGCAGTCAGCCTCTGGGGTTACATGTTCTTAATCTCCAGCCCTGATGGCTTTGCAAATTGGCGAGGGCAAGGGGAAGGGTGAAGTCAAGAGCCAGGGAAAGGGTGACTGCAATAATCTAGGACCGATGTGGCGACGGGCGAGGTGATTTGGGCCTGTAAAGGGTCAGAGCTCACTGAGGGGTGTTTATAACCCTGCCCCTGCTCCCAGTTTAACCCCCCGCTCCCCTCACGGCAGGGCTTCTTGGTCAGCGTCCTCTACTGCTTCATCAACAAGGAGGTAGGGAGAGCCGCGGCCCGCCGCCCGCGCCCTCTGCCGGCCGCGCGGGAATGGCGCGCGCGCCGCTGCCTCTGAGCGCCGTCCGGTTTCAGGTGCAGTCGGAGATCCGCCGGGGTTGGCACCGCTGCCGCCTGCGCCACAGCCTCCACGAGGAGCCGCACCAGCGCCCCGAGCCCGCCTTCCGGACCCTGCCCTCCGCCTCCGGCCCGGGCCAGGTCGCCGCCGGCCGCGCTCTGTGCTCGAGGACCCTCCCGGGTCCTGGGGGTGAGGCCAACCACGTCTTAGAAAGTTACTGCTAGGCAGGGGGATTCTTGGGTCCATTCAGTTAGCATGTATTTATTGAGCGCCGGCTGTGTACCAGGCTTGGCTTGGAGGGCGCTGGGGAAACGGCGGGGGTTTGGGACTAGGGGCGGGGAAGGAAATAGAAAAACCCCTGTTTTCCTAGAGATCACAACTGAGTAGGGGAAACAGGCGGTGAGGCCAAATTAAATTATACTATGTACACTGTGGAATGGCTTAGGAAGAAAGGTTAGAAGGGGACCTAGTGTGGTCCAGGGCATCTCTGATGAAGAGACTTTGAAGTCATGCCCAAAAGAGGTGAAGGAGACAGCTTTGCAAAGAATTGGCAGGCGAGGTTTTAAGGCAGAAGGAAGAATACCTGTGAAGGCCCTGGGGCAAGGAGCTTGGCTGTGTCTGAGGAAGAGAGAGGTAACCTAAGAGGCTGCAGCGGGATGAGTCACAGCCCACAGATGGGGAGAAGTAGGTGGGGACAGAAGAGTGGGCATTTTATTCCAAGTTCATGGAAGATTCTTTGGAATGTCTCCTAATGGAATGGGATAAGGTGTTAAACAGATGGCTCCATCTGCCCTGTCGAGGGATGGATTATTAGGGGCTACTGGGGCTGCTGGGAGCCCAGTCAGGAGTCTGATAATGGTGGGAGGTGATGTTAGCAGGATGGGGTGGCAGCCACATAGGGTGTCAAATGGTTGGATTCTAGAGCTAGTTTAAAGGTAGAACTGAGAGGATTTGCTGAAGAAGAAGAGACTCCAGGGATGACTTCTCAGTTTGGGATGGAGAGAGGAAAGAGGGAGGGAGATGGGGTTTGAGGTGGGGAGTACCAGGAGTGCTCTCTGGACTTGTTAAGCTGGAAATAAGGGTCTGGAGCTCATAGCAAAGGTTAGAGATAGAAATGTGAGTGGGCACTGGGGTCCAGAGAGGATTCTGAGTGTGGATAGAAACAAGCAATTTCACGGCAGGCATCAGAGCTGAAATCTACATCGAGAGGCCAGGCCCACTGCCACCTGGAGACATACCCACCCTTTTCGGTGGCCCCTGGGAACTATGAGATTTAGGGGGGAAGCCAGCAGCCTCAATGTGGCTGGGCCACATATATATATACACACACAAGACTCTCACTCCTAAACCGCTCCCCATCATAGACACACACTTAGATTCAGTTAGCACCTGGGTGGTGGTGTTGATTGGCTTCCTCGGGGTCCCCAGCTTTCTGGACAGATATGGCTCATGGCCACTGAATTCAATGTCCTTTGAAGCATGCTGCCCTCCTGGGCCCTTCTTGTGGGTTCTGGGAAGGTGGGGGCCTGAGAGCTGGGTCCTTGTAAATAAGGCATGAGAAAAACAGTTGTTTTGGGGGTGGGGAAATCTTCTTGGCCAGGCCATAAGGGAGATGACAGGAGGGAGGGCAGGCTGTGTGGCCAGGTGCTGGTGGTGGCCTTGTACCCTCTGGAGAGCAACGCTGCCTAACTTCCAAGAGATTCAAGAGTCGCCAAGATCATGGACACCATGCTGCCACCATTCTCTGTGCTTAAGAGAAGCCCCAACTGGGAATGTTCCTGTGATCTCCTGCTACTTGAACTATTTGCAGTGTGTACGATTAAAATTGTGCATGTGACAATCATGTTCTTTTTTTTAAACATTAATTTGTAACTGTGCTGGGTCTTCGTTGCTGCACGCGGGCTTTCTTTAGTTGAGGCAACTGCGGGCTACTCTCTAGTTGCTGTATGTGGCATCCTCACTGCGGTGGTTTCGCTGGCTGTGAAGCTTGGGCTCTAGGCACACAGGCTTCTCAGCAGCGGTGGGCTTCAGTAGTTTCATAATCTTCCCAGAGGAAGGATCAAACCCATGTTAGGTTCAGACACAATGCAAGTGTCCCCTGCATTGGCAGGCAGACTCTTTTAACTACTGGACCCATCAGGGAAGTCCAAAGACCCAACATTTTCTGAAAGCTGCTTCTCTAGAAAGATGGTGGAGGAATACTAATCCTGCAGGAACCAGCCTGGTTCAAATCTTAGATTGGCTACTGTTTAGCTGTGTGACTTGGGGAAAATGCCTCGGGTTCACTTCAGGAAAATAGAAATGATCACACCGACATCCTAGCGTGGCCTGAAGTTACTAAGAGGATCTCACCGGTGCATGGAACACACTTGGCTGGTTTGCCTAGTCCTTTTCCTGCAACCTGTTTTCACTTCCACGCACTTGAATTGGAAGAGGGGATTAGAAACTATTTGGGCAGATGGCTGGATAGAGATGACTGATGATAGGCAGGGTCATCAGTTCTAGCCCTAGGCTAGAATCTTTGCTGTCAGCCTGGTGAAGCAGGGAAAAGGAACTGCTACTTCCTGGGGAAGATAGGAGGGACTTGCGACCAGGACTCAAACCCAGGAGTGTGACCTCAGGGCTTGTGCTATCCCAAGCTCTGAACAATCACCAAATCCTGGGGGAAAGTTTCTGCAGCAGCACCGTCCCCTCCCCACCACGCTTTAAAGATTAGGATATCATGGCTCCATCCTGCCCCGCTCCCACAGGGTCTGGCTCCCTGGGTTTGAATTCAGCTCCATTGTTTCCTGAGTGATCCTGGGCAAGTCGCTTACCATCTCTGGGCCTCAACTGTCTCATCGATAAAATGGGACGGCTCTGGTATCTATCCCTCAGATGGGTGTTTCAATTAGACATGAACGTGCACCCTTATAACCTCACAGCCATCTCCCTGCACACGTGTCAAGCCTTCTTCTACTGCAGGGTCCTCAGCCCTGTTGCTGATGGGCTCTTGGATAACTCAGGCTGTGCCGTCCACAGCTCAGTGTGTCAGACATCTCCTTGGATCCTGACCTCATGCCTGGGAACTGCACCAGACTGGCACTTGGCCCTCTTTGGAGAATACAGAGTGAGATGCAGAGACAGAACTCGGAGAGAGATGCGGGTGGGAGGAGTATAATGGATATGCTTCAGAGAAAGACTAAAGGGATTTCCCGTAATCCACCCACAATGAGCCAGGACCTCCTTTCCCACCTCTTGCTGCTGCTACTGCTAAGTTGCTTCAGTCATGTCTGACTCTATGCAACCCCAGAGACGACAGCCCACCAGGCTCCCCCGTCCCTGGGATTCTCCAGGCAAGAACACTGGAGTGGGTTGCTATTTCCTTCCCACCTCCACCTCTCTACAATTGTCAGAGAATTTCTCTCAGGGCTCATGAAGCTGTGATCTGAGGGCAGAGTTCAGGGGTGAAGCCACTGGCTCAGGAGCAGCAGGGGTTTGAATCACGGCGTCACCACTTTTGGGCTGGATTCCCCTGGGGAGGCACCATCGCCACTGTTTGCCTCAGCCCCTGCCCCTGGAATTGGAGGTGATGGATCACAGCGCCTGCTCAGAGGTGTAGAGACGTAGGGACAGACAGAGCCTATGGCCTGGCGCTCTCACAGCTCGGCAGGTGTCAGCTACAAATGCCGTCAGTATTGAGTATTAATTGCTCTAACCTCTGCTCAGTGAGGGAAGGTTGGGGGCTTTTCTGGGCCCTGCTGTGTCCCCAGCATGGCAACACAGGGCTGGGCACAGACTATTTGAACAAATGGGGGAAAAAAGAGACTGAGAAAAATTTTGAAAGTGACTTACTGAGAGGTGGCGAGGAGGAGGAGAAAGTGATGAGAAGGTGGAAAAGAGTTAAAACACAAAAGACCGCAAGAACTTTCTCTGCCCAAGATGGGAAAATTAAGGCCTGGAAGAGGCAGAGACTGGGCCTCTTCACCTGTTCAGAGAGGCCTGAGCCCATGCTTGGCCCCACACCCTGCCACCCATCCCTGGGGTCTGTTCCGCTCTCTAGGCTCTGGGAACAGGCAGAGGCCACTAGAAAAAACGCACGACTTTATTATTTCAAGTACAGAGGGCAGGTCTTCACAAAACCAGAGGGCAAGTTCTGACAGCAGGGAGGAGGCCCCTACTTGCCAGCGATAAGCGGGTTCCTCAGGACCACGATGACAGAGTCCCCGCGCAGGAACATCTTGGAGATGTAGCGGTCCTTGTTGACTGGCTTGGACTTCTTCTTGCCCTTGCCGCTCTTGGGGACCTCCGTCCACATTTCCTTCACGTTCTCCAGCACCATGTTGCAGTGCCTGGTGGGGATGGGGAGGCAGCAGGAGTGAGTGAGGGGTGCATCCTGACCCTTCCTCTGGGCAGCACTGCCTCTGGGAAGGGGTAGAGCCAAGGCTCCAAGGCTCAGGCAAAGGACTTCACCTTCTGTGCCTCAGTTTCCTCTTCCCTAAAATGGAGACATTCATGGTGCCTGCCTCCTAGGGCTGTTGTGAAAACTAAGTGAGTCAACACAGTATTCTTGTTACGGGCATGTGTGATGACAGTGTGGAATGGCTCAGTCAACAAACTTTTGCGATGATTAGAGCAATGAAAAAAAAACCAGATAAGAGCCCTGTCTTCATGGACTCTTCAGGCTAGTGAAGGGAGAAGAACAGGAAGCAGGTAAACAGTGGTAGTAAGTGCTATGAAGAAAATTAAAGCAAGGTAAAGGGATAGCGGGCTTCCCAGGTGGCTCTAGCGGTAAAGAACTTGCCTGCTAATGCAGGAGACATAATAGACGCGAGTTCGATCCCTGGGTCGGGAGGATCCCCTGGAGGAGGGCATGGCAACCCATTCCAGTATTCTTGTCTGGAGAATCCCATGGACAGAGAAGCCTGGTGGGCCACAGTCCATAGGGTTGTACAGATTCAGACACAACTAAAGCGACTTAGCCCTCATGCACGCACACAAAGGGATAGGAGGATATAGGGAACTATGACTGAGTGAAAGAAAGAAAAGAAAATTGGGAAAGCTCTGTATCTTGCTATATGGTAAGGAAAGCACTTCCCAAATGCTAACTGAAGGCTGCATACGTTTACTGAGCATTTATCACGTGTTAGGTACTGAGCCAAGTGCTTTTCATACACAGTATTACTGAAGCCTCGTGACTGTTCTGGGGGATATTATTATGATGCATATTTCACAGGTAAGGAAACTGAGGCCCAGACAGCATACCTCCCCAGACCCTGGTGCTCACCTGTCGAAGGCCTTCACGCGGCCCAGAAGCTTCTTGTTGTTACGGCAGTTGATGAGCACTTGAGTGTTGTTTTTGACTGACTGCGTGAGCACGGAGAGCGGCCCCGTGTTAAACTCCTCCTCCTCCCGCTTCTGCAGCTCCTCTGGGGTCATCTCACTCTTGGGCTTGTTGAGGAGACTCCTGAGAAGACAAGTATGGAACTCAGAGGTGAGAAGGCCCACAGCCTGGGTGCTCATGGCCTCTCCCTCGGTGTCTCCCCGACACACATCCCTCTCCTCCTACTCAGTCCTCTCTCTTGGTATCACCACTTGGATGCCTAATGGATATTTCCAATCCTTGCATGTCCTAGACTGAACTCCAGACTCCCCATAACCCCAGCTTATACTATCCACAGCGTTCCTCATCTCTGTCAATGGCGACTCCATCCCTCTGGTTCTTTGAGCAAAAGCCCTGCTGTCAACTTGACTCTTCCTTCTCTCACATCCTACATTCAATCTGTCAGCAAATCCTGTCATCTGCCACTAAAACCTATCAGAATCTGAATTTCTTACTTTGGCTTAAACCTCCATCATCTCTTTCCTAGAGGTCTCCTTGCCTCCACCCACGCTCCCCAACAGTTTGCCCTCCACAGAGCAGTCTCAGGGGTGGTGTCAAGAATCATTTCACTCTTCAGTACCCTCTCATGGCTTTCCTCTCAGTGTAAAAAGTAAAACCCAGCTTTTACCCTCACTCTGTTCCAGGCACAATGGCCTCTTCAGCGGTTCTTGAAGATATTAGGCAAACCTTCTCGGGCCCCTCTATTCACTTTTCCCTCTGCCTAGGTACCTCCCCAGGTATCTTTGTGGTTTGCTTTCTCACTTTCTTCAGGTTTTTGCTCAAGTGTTCCCTCCTTTATGTGTTCTCTCAAAAGTGACATTCCACACTGTTTTACCTTGCTCTGTTATTTCTTTATTCACAACCCTATTCCCTAACACATTCTAGAATTTACGTATTTATTACCAGCACGTTTCCTGCCTGCCTCTTCCCATCCTGTAAGATATAGAAGAGGATTTTTTTTCCTTGGGGAAAGTGGAGTAATTCAGTGATATAAGCTATGTGTCTAAAGAAGCCTAATACAAAATCACTCAATAAATAACTGTTGAGTGAATACATAAGTAAAATCACCCCCATAACTCGTTATCCGTACAAATGGCGGACGTGATCGAAAAGCCAATTGTCTCCAGCTAAGCCTCTTAAGACTGCTTTTCCTACAAGTCCGTACTCCTCACCTCCCAGGTTTATTAATTCGTAAAAACGCTTCCTCTTAAAATTCACTTCAATAAGATTGCTTATTTGGGAAAGCCCAGCCTGTTATCTGATAAAGGTGTCCCCTCTCCCGAAGTCAGGATCCGTCAAAGGCCCCACGTCCCTTCGCAACTCATCAGTAGAAAGATACGCCACTTTACCCCCAAATGTTTGCTTTCGCCCCCATTTCTGCCTACCCCCTTCAACCGGTAAGAGGCCAAATTTACACCCTCAACCCCACTGTCGCCACCCAAACCCAGTCCGGCCTCACATGATGATGATGGTGACCGCGTTTTCAAGACACTACCGTCTCCTCCGTGGTATGCCTTCCGAACAGCGAGCCAAAGGCGGGACTTCCTCTTCCTACGGCCCACTTCCGCGCGCGCCTGCGCAAACCTAAACAGGGAGTGGGGCGTGGCCCGTTGCTATAGCGACCTCCGCCTTTGGCGGAGGCCGTAGAATAAAAGCCTTACTTAGTAAGTAGCTCCAGGCCACCATTCAAGACAGTACTGGGCAGATATTCACGACCATGGAGAGGAAAAGAAGGCGGGACTGATTCAAGCCATTTTGTTGTAGAACTGCATAGGTTGAAGGAGGGAAATACTAGCCATTTCCAAATGCCCGCCCGCTCTGCCTTTGGGGGCGCGGCCTTCGCGAAGCCAATCCGCTCCTCGCTTCAGGGATGGGCACCTCCCCCTTTCCTTCGGGAACGGTTGATTTACGTGTATATTGGTTTTTCTGGACCTGGGAGAGGGTCCATCCGTGAGCGGCATGGATTTGCGCCCAGTAAGGTTAATGTTTTCGGTGATCAAACGCTTCTCATTGGCTTCCCCTCCTGCGCTGAGGCGGCGCCTAGTTCTTACGCTCTCCCTGTGGGGTTGTGCAACGCGGGGGAACCAACTACCAAAGCTCCCTGAAGGAAAGGAGCCCGGTCCTCAGGCCAAAAGTCCCATTGGCTTTACTGCTCGCGGGAGGGCGGATGGTGCAGCCGCTCTTGTTGCTCATTGGTCCGGCTTATTTCATGGGGCGGGACTTGGCTGGGCCTTAACTCTATCCGCCGTCTCCGACCGATTTCAGGGCCAAGCTGCCATGCCTTCCGGGGGCCGCGGGCGGCCCCGGCTCCAGGTCGGGGAACGCAGCCTTTTGGAGCGACCCTCGCCGCCCAAACGCCGCCTGATACCGCGGGCACAGCTGTTGCCCCAGCTGCTGCTGGCTCTGACGGTAGCCTCGGTGTTCTATACCATTTGGAGGATCTGGCATAGCCAGACTGAAGAGCTACCGCTGGGGCGGGAGCTGCGGGTGAGGACGGGCGGGGACACGGGCACTGCGGAACCCTTTATTCCTTGCCTCCCCTTCCTCAAGGTCTCATGGGGAAGACCCTAGGTTGGGTTGACCTGGCTTTGTCTTTACCATATGGCCCTAGCTGCAGGTGCCGCCGTCTCCGTTCTTAGAGCGCATACCCCTTTCCAACGCAATGAGGCTTCGGGCTTGTTTTGTAATAGCGGTTACCCCGTAAGGGAGTCTGGAGTAGTAAGACTTGGAGTTCTGGGTTCTAATCCTACAGTCAGCTATTTGGAAGAGTCCCTTCCTCTCGCTGGGCCTAGATTTCCCCCATCAAGATTGCCGTGGGCTGGGCAGGATGGGTTTGGAAGGACTTATAGAAACCTCTGATGCTGGAGGCTGCGACTAGGAAAAGGAGGGCAGCCTCCAGGATATGGTTGGAATGAGGGTCGTTTTCATGCTCTGCTCTTCTCTTCCCTACCTGCTTCCTCAGGGCCCTTTGATCGGAAGCCTCCCCGAAGCTCGGGTACGGAGGGTAGTGGGGCAACTGGACCCTCACCGTCTCTGGAACACTTTCCTGCGCCCTCTGCTGGTTGTACGGACTCCGGGCAGCCCGGGCAATCTCCAAGTCAGAAAGGTAAAAGGACCCCACCTCTAACCCCTGACCCCACAGCCCATCAATGAATAGGAAATAGGTATCCTGCCCAAGTGGCAGAGCTGGGGGTCTGCCTGGAGCTAATAGGAACTCTCTTCTGCTAACCACCAGACCACTGCCCTCTATACTGCGTCCCCCCTAATCTTATTATATGCATCAGCAACAGCCCTATGAGCCTAATGAGGTGGGTACCAATCTGATCTTCATTGTGTAGATGAGGAAACTGATACCCAGAATAGTTAGGCATTTTGCCCAAATCCCACAGCCAATAAATGGTATGCTTTCAACCCAAATGGGTTGGCTCCAGAGCTCTATATTGCTCCCCAGAAGGCATTGAGAGTCATTTGAACATTGCCTGACTTCAAATCCACCTCAGCCACTTGGTATGACCTTAAACTAATTTCATCTTCTCTGTGCCTCGGTTTCCTTATCTGCAAAATGGAATCATTGTCAGTCCCCACTCCATAGGGGTTCCTAGAACAAGGACTGGGCACAGAGTGAGTACTATGGAAGGGTGAGCTGTGATTAGTTTGGGCTTCAAGAGATAAGGGCACTCCATGCCTGACACTTAGTAGGTACTCAGAAGTGTCTCAAGGGAATGATTCAACCAAAGTGGTATTGGTGGGCCAACCTGACTGCTCAGCATGGTTCACATGGCCCTTCTGACCTTCTCCCCAGTCCCACCCACCCTCACTCTTCTCTATTGCCACTAGTTCCTGGAGGCTACGCTGCGGACACTTTCAGCAGGCTGGCATATAGAACTCGACTCCTTCACTGCCTCCACACCTGTGGGGCCATTGGACTTTGGCAATGTGGTGGCCACGCTGGACCCAGGGGCTGCCCGCCACCTTACCCTTGCCTGCCATTACGACTCCAAGCTCTTCCCATCTGGCTCAGCCCCCTTTGTGGGGGCAACGGATTCGGCAGTGCCTTGCTCCCTGCTACTGGAGCTGGCCCAAGCCCTTGACCAGGAGCTGGGAAAAGCCAAGGAGAGGGTAAGGAGAGCAGGGGTTAGGGTAGGGGTGGGTGAATGAGGGATGTCTCTTCCTTGGTCCATACCGCCACTCTCCCTTCCCTGGTTTTATCTTCCTCCACTCCACACCAGGGTCCAGGGGGTCTTTCCATTTCCTGAATGTCAGAATCTGTTCCTTCTCTACCTAAAACCCTCCCATGGCTCCCACATCATTCCATGAATAAGCCAGAGTCCTTCTCTTAGCCCATGAGGTGTGCCCTCTTATCTCTCTGGTCTCCTCTCCCACCCCTCATCCCTCACTCACTCCATGCTAGCCTCCCACCTCCTCTGTGGACCTCACTCTCAACCTCAGGGCATTTGCGCTTGCTGTTTGCTCTGCCTACCATGTGCTTTTCTCAGATACCTTCCTGACTGGCTCCCACCCTTCATTCAGGGGTCCACTCTGATGTCAAAGAGACCTTCCCAGCCACCATAAAATAGCTCCTTGTCGCTATCCCATGCCTCATGGGGCTTTAGGTTGATTTGTTTGTCTGTCTCCCAAGCTCAAATAAGCTTCAGATAGGTGGGCCCTTGGCTGTGTTTATTTCTTGTGTATTCCCTGAACACTGCCCAGAATACTGCCTGGCATAAAGTAGGATGTCAATAAGAATGTATGGAATGAATGGAAGCACCTCATGCCTCTATCCTGCTCAGACCCCTTCCATGGCTGAAACCCCAGTGCCCTTGTAACAGAGCCTAAGCTCCCTGGCCCTTGCTGGGCCCTAGGGCCTCTTCTCAAACCTCCCTGGCCCCTTCTCTGTCCCCAGTCCTGGTCCATGCTGCTTCCTCACCAGGGAACATGCTTCCCTTTGCTCCATTTTGCCAGGCCAGGTCCTCTTCAGCCTCAGTGCAAACATCCCTTCCCAGCAGACCCAGCATGTTCCCCAGGCCAGGTTATCCCCCACCCCCTTGGAGGATGTTTAAGGACCCTGTTATCATTTGCCCAACTTCATTTCATTGTTTGTACAATTAGTTATTTGTGGATCTGTCTCTTTTGCCAAATGAACTTGAGAAATAGCTCTTACAATCAGAGCTAATCCTTATTTAGTTACTATGCATTAGGCACTGTCCTAGGCTGCTTTATTATTCTTGTTGTTCAGCGGCTACGTTGTGTCCTACTCCTCCCAACCCCATGGACTGTAGCCGGCCAGGCTTCCTTGTCCATGGGGTTTTTCAGGCAAGAATACTGGAGTGGGTTGTCATTTCCTTCTCCAGGGGATCTTCCCAGCCCAGGGATTGAACCTGCATTTCCCATGTCTCCTGCATTAGCAGGTGGATTCTTTAGCACTGAGCCACCAGGGAAACCCGCGCTATCTTAGGACCCAGGTTCAAATCCTACCCTATGAGAAGTGGTATTAACTCTATTTCTACATAAGGAAGTCGATGCTTTGAGAACTTAGTAACTGACCCACTACTGCTTGGCTAGTGAGCAATCCAGCCAGGATTTAAATCCAGGCAGACTGTACTCTTGGCTATCAGGTTCTACAAGTGAGGAAACTGTTTGCCCTAGTCAGCTGTGCAAACAGGCGGGAAATGTGGGTGCGTTGAGGTAGTGGGTTGGCACTGAGCTGGCCCTGACCACTGGCCCCCACAGGCAGCCACAGTGACCTTGCAGCTGCTCTTCCTGGATGGAGAAGAGGCACTGAAGGAGTGGGGACCCAAGGACTCGCTTTATGGCTCCCGGCACCTGGCCCAGCTCATGGAGTCTACACCCCACGGCCTGGGCTCCACCAGGATCCAAGCTATTGTAAGACTAGGGCCCTGCTGGGTGCCGGTGAGGTGGGAGGAGGGGGGCATGAGGTTGGCAGCATCCCGCCGGGCTGCTCAGTCCTGGCTTCTCTCCCTAGGAGCTCTTTATGCTTCTTGATCTCCTGGGAGCCCCCAGCCCGACCTTCTACAGTCACTTCCCTCGCACGGCCCGCTGGTTCCATCGACTCAGGAGCATTGGTAAGGGTGAAGGTATAGGCAGACACCTGCCTGGGATGCTGGAGAGAGGACCAGGCACCTGGCCTCTGAGGGGCCATCCAGCTTTCCCTCCACCTCTCTAGCCTCTCCCTAAAGCACTGGGGCAGAAACACAAAAGATCCCATAGCAGTCAAATGAAGTGATGTAATCAGACAGGGGCTCTAGGGTCAGAGAACCCTGGGTTCAGATTCTGGCTTTCCTTCTTACCAGCTGTGTGAGCTTGGGCAAGTGGCCTCCTTTCTCTGAGCTTCAGTTTCCCACCTATAAAATGGGCATGATGCTAATAATGGGGGTGTCTGCTTCCTTAGACTCGAAGGGATTAAATGAGACCAGGAACATAGTCAGCCTGCAGTCTGGGGTAACTAACATTATCCCAGAATGATGAACTAACATTCATCCTTATTGGCATGATCAGTGCTTTACCCCCAGGTCTCCCACCCTCCTCTGATCTGTGAGCAGGGGAACCTTTGACCCTTGAGGGACTGACCTTCTGCTTTCTAATCCCCACCACATCCAGAGAAGCGCTTGCACCGTCTGAACCTACTGCAGTCTCATCCTTGGGAAGTGATGTACTTCCAGACGGGGGAGCCCCCTGGCTCCGTGGAAGATGACCACATCCCGTTCCTCCGCCGAGGTACCTGCTATGGGAATTGGAGGGCAGGGGGGCCACAGGTAGGACCTGGCCCCTTCCTAGATTTGGGGACTGGTGGCAAATTGCTTAACCTCTTTGTGTCTTAATTTCCTTATCTGTAAAATGAGGATGATTAACAGCCCCCCATCTCAAGAGTTGCTGAGGGGACTGAATGTAAAGACTTTGGACCAGTGCCCAGCACTAGCAAGTGTTCAGATCTTCTAGTCTTTTCATAAGCCTTGAAGTTTTGAGTTTTTCTGATTTGCGTTATGAATGTATTGGATGTATTTTTTTTTTTAATGAACACGTACCCTCACACACTTAAAATAATTGTTCAGAGTTCTTCAAGTGGCACAATGTTGGGGGTGTGGGGAGGCAGACTTCCCCAGGCGTGGGCCTGGGGTCCTGGGTCAGCTGGGGGCCATACATGGGCCTGTGCCTCCTCTTTGCCCTGCAGGAGTTCCCGTGCTCCACCTCATCTCCACACCCTTCCCCTCTGTCTGGCACACGTCCAATGACTCCGAAGCCAACCTGCACCCACCCACGGTACACAACCTGAGCCGCATCCTGGCCGTGTTCCTGGCTGAATACCTGGGGCTCTAGCCTGCCCAGGGGACGCTAGGAGGGAGAAACGCCCAGCAGGAGACAGGCCAAGGCCCTTCTGGGGTGTGTTGGCTTGCCCTTTTTAACTCCTTCGGCTCTGTTTGTGCTCTGACTGGAAGATGCTCTTTCTTGATCTCAAGCTGCCACTCTTCAAAGACATGGAAGAGAGAGATCACCATGGGGAGAGAGCCAAAGGAATGAGCCCGGCTCCTGCCCTGAGGAAATGCTCACATCTACATGGGACCGAGTGCTGTTCGCAGTTTAATCAGCAGACTGTGGACTGGCATCCGGACCAGCAATACCCTCGACCAAATGAATTCTCTGTGGCTTCTGTTTTCGTGGCAGTTCGTTGTCCAGAATGGCAGCCTTGCTACTGCACCCGTCCAAACCTAACTCCCACACGGACGTGGTATGTGGGGCCCACCGAGGCTCTACGCATAAGCAGGGACAGAGGGAGAAGCCAATCCTTGGGAACGCCAGATTCTGCCATCTCCAGTGGCCGATAAACCAGTGTTTCTGCAAAACATATTCTGCACAACTAGCATACATAGGTGTTGCATGAAAAAGGGGACCAAAGCAGGGTGAGACAATATTAAATGAATTTCTTCATTTCATGGTGTGTGATTTTCATCCGGAGTAAGAATGCAATGTTTCCCCCAAGTATTTCACCACGGAACCCCTTTATTGGGAAGCACCTCACAGAATCTGGGTACCTCAGAAGATACGTTGGGAAACATTGGGTTTTTATAGTTCAAAAGTGCTTATGGTAGGAATGGGTCTGATCTAAAACTCACTATAAAATAGTTACACCAAATCATCCTTTTCCTTTTGGCTGTGAGCACAGGAACGAGAGACGTCATGTGTAACTGCAAACTCTAGTGATGGCCCAAGGAATTATTTCCCAGCCCTATCTAATTTTCAGATGCAAGTGGGGTGCTTTTTGAAAAATGAGGGGAATTCCGTGGCAGTCCAGTGGTTAGGCCTTGGCACGTCACTGTTGGGGCCTGGGTTTGACCCCTGGTCAGGGAACTAAGATCCCACAAGCTGTGCAGCGAAGCCAACAACCAAAAAAAAAAAAAAAGCAGATTCAGAGGCTGGAACTCTATAAGCACCTGGGGAATCTTCATGATCAGCACTTTGGGACATGCTGTCCTTAAGGATATAAGTTTGGTGCATTCTAGCTGCTTAGCAAAACTGCTCCAAAGAAAGCCTAGGAGAGCATTTAGGCAGGGAGTGTGGTGCTCAGCTCTGTGCCTGCTGACTTTGTGACTTTGATGGAGATTGGTAGGCCGCAGGCAGGCCAGGCCAGGGTAGAGGGTTAGAGAGTGAAGGTGGGGACTTCCCTGGTTGTCCAGTGGTTGGGACTTCACCTTCCAATGCATGGGGGAGCAGTTTCAATCCCTAGTTGAAGATCCCACGTGCTTCATGACCAACAAACCAAAACAGAAACAGTATTGTGAGAAATTCAATAAAGACTAAGGATGGTCCACATCAAAAAAAACCTTAAAAGTGTGAAGGTGAACATTGGCTTTCCCAGACAACTCAAGGCTGACTCAAGATGACCTGTGGGCTGAGGGACCATCTTGGTTCTCATTTTGCAAATGAAGTGGCTGGGGCTGAGAATCACAAACTGTTTGTAGTTTACAGAGTTCAGATCCTCACCCACAGCTGTGCTCCTAAGCCCGTGTCTTACCTCTTTCTAAAAATCACCTGTGCTGGTCCAGCAGATGGTTGACCAAAAAAGTAGCTCCTCCTGAGGCTTTTATTTGGCTGCAAGTTACAGTGAAGTTTAGAAGGGCGGGAATAACAGCCTCTTAGAAGTGGAATTGACAAAAGTCAGAAAGGAAATTGACAGATATCAACAACTAGGGTAGTAAGAGGATCTCAAATCAGAGAGTTCCTGTTTGTTCATTTCATGATGCCAAGCACTTAAAACTACAACATGTCTCCTTATCATCACAGCCATCTCAGAGGTAGATGAAACCATCACCTCAGTGTTAGAGAGAGGAAACTGTTTAGTTCCATCCTGGGCCTCCAGGCCTCCCTGTAAGTCATCTTGCTGAGTGCACCACACCCAGGCACTGGGCAGGGCTTTCCACTTGAATCTGGGGTCAGGATCATGAGCCCATTTTATAGACGAGGCTGCCGATGCTTGACAAGGTAATGCTTTCCCCGGCTCCCATCCGTCCCTGAAAGGCAGCCTCCCCCAGCTTCACACTATGAAGGGCCCAAGAGGGGTCTTTGATGGGCACAACCGGTGAGCACTCTGGTGTATCAGCCTTCTGAGGAACTGTCCAACATTCTCATTTTTCAGATTAAGAAACTGAACTTCAGAGAAGTCAATTGCTGAAGATCACAGGTGGACACGTTCATTGCATGTGTCTAGGTATTTGTTTTTATTTTTCCTATGATTCATTGTGTGTACCCATCTTTTTATCAGTCTGGGATTTGCAATCATTGTGTCTTGACATACTATCATTGCACCATTTCATTTTCTCTTCTGATTCTAGGATGCCAGTTACATGTGTTAGACTTCCTCTATCCTCCATAACCATTTACATTTTTTTCTTTTTGGTCTCTGTGCCACTTTTTCAGACCTTGCTCTAGCTGAATAACTCTTTCATTGTGTCTAATTTGTTTAGCCTAGTCACTGATGTTTTACTTTTGGTTACTGTATATACCTTTGTGGGTTTTTTCCTTTCATTCTGGCTAGGCCATTATTCAGGTCTGGGTTCCCTGCATGTATTTCCACGCTCTCTTTTTTCTTCTAATCTTGACTGACGGTTCCACCACCTGCAGCCTTTGTGGGTCTGTTTTTGCTCTGTGGTCACTGCTGCTTCTTGCTGCTGCTGCTTTATTTCCATGTGTGTGTGGTTATTTGACTCTTACTGCTCATTGGTGGGGATTCTAAGTGTCAGCTCCTCCCACCAGAGGATTTTTTTGTTTCTGCTAGACATCTCAGTACCCTGGATCACAACAGGTGATGCAAAACCGGGTTGCAAACCCAAGCCAAGGGCCAGCCTGTGACCACAGGTTCTCAGGGTTCCTTTTTTTTACCCCCCTTTCCTTTAATTTTGTGTTTCCTTCAGCATTTAAAACACCTTCTCTGCAGTGTTCTGGGTCAGTCTTACCTGAGCTTCTAGTTTGGTGGGATCCCAGCTCCCATTAGATTCTTCACCTTCGGCAGGCTTTGACTTCTGCTGGCCTGTCCCAGTAAGGCTACAAACTGGAAACCCAGGGTTGTTAACATCGGCAAATGCCCTCAACGCAAAAGTGGCTTTAGGACCCCTATGGACCTTTTCCTTAAATTTTTGGCTTTGTATATCCATAACTGTGTTTTATTGCCTATTCGAGGCTTTTCAGATTTTACTTCCTGTTTTCAGCAGGAGAGTCCAAATAACCCAGCCTTCACTTTACAGGAATCCAAAATTCCACAAAACCAAGCCAAGTTATAAATCCAGGTCTCTTTGATTCTAAAATCTAAGTATTAAATAACTACTCTGACATATCCTCATCTCTGGAAATTTTGATTCCTTGGTAAGAATTTCAGAGACTGTTAGCCACTGCTCAATATCCATTTTCCCCTCTTCTGTTAGTTAATAATTAGCTGAATATCTTAAAACTTTTATTACAGGGATCTTTATGAGTTTCTGGTTGGGCATAATGCATCTGGCTAAGCGTCTGCATTCCCCAGTCTCCCGTGCAGTCCTTCCATGTGGCTAAAGTTGCGATCTGTGAGCTGTGCACAGAAGCAGGGTGTAGTATTTCTGAGAGGAAGGAGACTCCCTTCCCCACAAAACAGTAATGGGAGCAGCCATCTTGGACCATGAGGCTGAGGGCCAAAGGCAAAGAATAATGGAACAGTGGGCTTGAAGGAGTCTGGGCTCCATGACTTCAGGGCCACCATACTTGCCCAACACTGGGTTTCTAAAGGAATAAAAGCTACCCTGTTTTGAGTTTCTATTAATACTCTTTTGAGATTTTTGACTCCAAACTGACACGGATGAACAGTCAAAAGTCATCTCAGTCCAGGGGATTGACTAAGGATTCTTCCAGCTTTTTCCATCTCACCAGAACTGGCCCATGACTTCCTTCTCTTCCAAACAGCTTCCCTTAACAACACACAAACCAGTCTGGGCCCAGCCTTATAAATATTGATTTTATAGAAAGGACCAATTCAAAATTGGTCAGATGCCACACGTTAGAAGCTTTCCAGAACCACAAGGATGAAAAAACAAAACCAAATTAAAAAACAACAACAACAAAAACCCAAACAACAAACAAAAGTACTCCAGATCAAACTGCCTGAAAGTCAAAGTCTTGGTTCACTAAAGGATTCTTTAAGAAAATATGTGGCTGGGGGATGGAGAGACCTCTAACACCCGAATAAGTACCCAGAGTGGAAGGAAAAAAAACAGAAATGGAAACCCTTAGTCCCTGCCCTCCGGCCCCCCAACGCTGTCCAGAGTGAGGTAAAGGGTTTCACAGCTTTTTTTGTGGGGGTGGGGGTGGGATGGGGTCATGGCAATAGCTTAAATATTGGAAGAGAAGGTTTACACTTCAACTTTTGTTTTCCTCTTGGGGACCTAGAGAGACTGATAGCTTGAGGTTATGGAGAAAACTGATTTTTATTGTTTTAATGGGGAAAATGTCTAGAAATGGCAGGTGGCCATGAAAAAGTGTCAAAATGTGATCTGTGATCTGATGGCCCCCAATTCCTAAAGAGGAGGTGAGCCCTGGTGTAGCAGGTTAGGAAGGGTACCAATGCTGGATGCTGCGGCCTCTTAGGGGAAAAGAACAACTCCAGAAAGAACTGGGGGAGGGAATGCAAGGGGGCCAGAATGGGGGAACCCTTAAGTAGTACCAAAATTAGCTGCCGTCTGCTCCCTGCTAGTGGGTCCCTGGGGTACGGAGAGTGGCAGGGAGGGCATCGGGGCTGAATGGAGAGGAAATTGAGATGCTGATTAAAAAAAACACCCAACTTGAGGATCTGTAGAAAACCAGTAAGGGTCAATTGGAGTGCTTTCTTGGACACCCCCATGAACCCCATCTTAGTTCTGGAGGGGGATCCATGCTGCCTGGGCTGGGGGTATGGGCTGGTGACCCAGTCCTGACCCTTGGCTCCCAGGGGGAGGGGGTGGGGGTGGGCGTGGTGGGCTCTTCCCCACCCCCTCCCCCCGGCTTCACCTCCCCTCCTCGCGACCAGCCCGGCCCCCACCAGAGCCCGGCCCGTTGCAGGGCAGCACCCAGTTGTTATCATGCAGACCCAGGCGGCAGCCGGGGGTCTCGCGATCGGCTCGGCGGCAGCACATCCAGTAGGAACGTCCGTAAGGCAGGTCGTGGTGGTAGGGCTTGGGGTGCCAGCGGCAGAGCGACACATCGCCCTTCTCGTATCTCTTGCGGCACTGCTTGCAAGGGTCATCGCGGTAGAGTGGGTCGCGGCTCCAGCGCGAGTCTGTGGCCCGCACGCCGAATGCCTCAATGATGCCCTTGAAGTGGTGGCAAGTGCACTTGAGAGCCGCCAGGGCCCGCGTGGGCAGGAAGCTGAAGATCTTGACCAGCACGTGCTCTGGGAGCACCAGCATGTACTGCCGCGGCTCCAACAACCGCTGGATCTTGAAACGTATCTCCAGGAAGTCGTGGGACACGTGCCGGTACAGGCGGCAGAGGGAGGTGTCGGCCGTCCCCTCGGCATCGTCCGGGCCTGGCGCTGTGGCCGGTGAGTCGGCTGGCGGGGGCTCTGGGGGCCCATCCGGCCCCCTGGACTGGAGGAAAAAGAGCTGGCCTGGCGGGGGTGGCTCCTCGGGGCTGACAGTCAGGCACACCGTCTCCTCTTTCACGTTTTTGGTGCTGTCCTTGCCAAAGAAGATGCACTCGTCCACCACTCCTGTGACCACCACATCCACGTGGAAGCCTGACGCTCCGCAGTCCCGGGCAGGGGGTGGCGGGGGTGCCGGGGGAGTGTCCTCGGGCCTGGCGGGGGCGGGGGTCTCACCCTCACTAGCTTCGTCTGCCCTAGCCAGCAGGAACTCCACGTTGCTGGGGAGGGCGTCCCGAGAGGGGCTGATGAGCTGGTACAGGTCGCAGGTGATCTTGTCCTTGGCCCGGGCTCCGGGACCCGGGCTGCCAGGGTAGGCGCAACCCGGCCGGCCCCCGCTCCCGTTGGGTAAGCTGCCATCCGGTGCTCGGGACTCTCTGCCGTTGGAGATCCGGAAGGCGATGCGTACCTCCCCGGGGCCTGGCCCAGGCCGCTCCTCCTTGCGGAGACCCTTGGCCGGAGGGTTGTCCCGCTGGGCCTCAAAGTGGGCCACTGCCTCGGCTACACGGCTGCAGTCCCCGCCGCCAGACCTTCGTTCGGATCCCAGCCCCTTGCCAGGCCCACCCTGCTCAGCCGACACGAAGACCACGGGCGCTGGGGTGCTGGGGCGCGGGTAGCTCTGCAGGGCCAGGGCGGCCCGCTGTTCCACCAGGGCCACCATCTCGGCCACAGAGAGCAGGTCCACATCCTCGCCGGCGGAGGTTGGGGCCCCCTCTGCAGCAGGGGGCCCGTCCTGTCCCCCTGGGTCGGGCGGAGCCTTCGTAGACTCAAGACACCGCCTCCTCCGCTTGGCCTTGGAGCTGTCACTGCCCCAGTGCCCCTTGACCTTCATGGAGCTGGCCCGACTGCCCCCACCACACTGGTGGGCTACAAAGAAGGCCACCTTCTCCTTCGTATTCCCCGGCTTGATCACATACCATGTGTCCAGCAGGACTCGACCCTCGTCACCAGCCGCTCCTGCGGAAAGGAGCGGAGCAGGCTGGGAGGCAGGAGCATCAGAGGCCAAGACCGGGGGCGTGTTCTCAGAGTGGGCAGGGCCATGTTCTGGCTCCGCCCCACCGCCGGGCTCGGAGCAGGCTGAGGGCTTGAGGGCTGCAGAAGTGGGGCGTGGCTGGTTCTGGGAGTAGGTGCCAAAGGGCCGAGGGCACCAGAGCTGGAAGGGCAGAAGGCCACCTCGGTCCATTCTGGGGATGGTGGCAGACAGGCGGGGGTTCACCACATCGCAGGGCCTGGATGGCGGTGGGGGGCTCCACAGGTTACCTGGAGACACGGAAGAGGGGGTGGGGGAGCTGGGGAACAGCCGGCCCTGTCAGCTCCTCTCTGCCCTCAACTTCTTCAGACCTGAGGAGACAGACCAGGCTATACCACTCAGATCCTGTTCCCGCCCCGCCCTGACCCAGATGAGCAAATGGAGGGCTGCAGAGAGGTTGGGACCTGCTTCTGTAATACCCAGAGTGTGACAGGAGCTGGCAGTTTGCTCCAACCCTCCACTGCCTGACTGGTTTTACTCACGATCCATAGGCCTTGTGCTGCCATAACTTTAAACAGAATTTAAAGTACCAACTGATGGAAAGCTCCTCCTTTTTCTATTTGCTCACCCAGTAACAAGTTCCTGAAAAGACAATTTCCAGCCCTGCCCACAGCTATGGGAGCCTGAACCCATGGAGGAAGGAACAAGGTGGGCTGGGCAGGGGAAGATTGGAGGTAGAAGACAGAGAGGTCCTTAAGAGTGGAGCTCTTCACTCTGTTGCCGGTTGTGAGGCTCTTTGGCGATCTATTATAGCTGCGGATCCTCACCCAGGAAAATGCACACACTTGCCCCAAGACTGCAGGTAATTCCTTTAAGCAGAAACATAGACCCCTGGCATGAGAAGGGCTTTCTAGTCTAGCTTCTTCAAGTTGCTCTCAACTTACTGAGTTTGAGGCTCAGAGTGGGGAAGGTTTATATATTGCAAAACCAGGCCCTCAAACTTGGGTTTCTAGATTTCTCAATTTAGGGCTTGTAATAGTGACCATTTTATTTTGCAATGATTTTGTGTGCATGACCTAATTTGGAGGCAGTCTTGCTAATGAGCCTGACCCAACTATGTTCTACTGCAGAACTAACAGTCTCAAATCCTCAGTCTTTCCCTGGGCCATCTCCCTCCAGATATCTTGAAACAAAGACACTCTTCAAATGTCGAAACTTCCACATGCTTACAGACCAGTGAAAGTAGTCTGCTGACTCCTGGTTGTACTATTTTGAGCCACGGGCCAAATCCAGCCCATTGCCTGTCTCTGCAAATAAAATTTTATTGAAACATGTTCCTTTGTTCATGACTACTTTTATGCTACCACAGCAGAGTTGAGGTGACAGAAAACATATGGCTTGCAAAGCCTAAAATACTCATTATCTGGCCCTTTATGGAAAAAGTTTGCTGACCTCTGCAGTATATATGGTTCCTCTAAATTCAGGCAATACCACAGACACCACTAAATCACCATTTATTTCATGGCCCTATAGCTTTAAGATCTAGATAGCTTCCAAGCACCTCCAAGCACTCACAGACACGAGTTTTAATCCTAAGAATCCTTGCCCCCCATAATTCCCAATCCCACCTACTACTCCTAACACAGCTCCTGCTGAAATCTCTTTCTTGCTTAAAACAAAAAAACCACACAGCCCCTAAAACCTATAGATGGCTAAGTTTAACAACAACCAACACATCTAAAATGTCCAGGAACAGAGTTTCCTTGGTGGCTTGATGGTAAAGAATCTAGAATCTACCTGCCAATGCAGGAGACATGGGTTTGATTTCTGATCTGAGAAGATCCCCCATGTCTTGGAACAAGGAAGCCTATGCACCACAACTTTGAGCCTGTGCTCCAGAGCCAGAGAGCCACAACTACTGAGTTCGTGTGCCCTGGAGCCTGTGCACCGCAGCGAGAGTGGCCCCTGCTTGCTGCAACTGGAGAAGGGCCTGCACAGTGATGATGACCCAGCACAGCCAAAAGTAAATAAACCAAATTATAAATAAATAAAATGTCTAGAAATAGAAACTACCACAGCAAAAGCCACTCATTCTCTATAGATGCAAATATATCCTAACTCAAAACATCCAGACTCTCTAAAAATCTTCAACTTTCAAACCTAAAAATATCCCCTCCAGCTCAGAAAGCCTCAATCTCAATGTAGACCCACACAAATCCCACGCCTACCAAGAACTCCCAACACACAGCAATTTCCCAACCTCACAGATGACCCAAAAGACCAGTTTCCTGAAATTCCATACTTAGCTCAAACTCTCTCTAAACCTCCACATGCATTACCTAATCCCACAGAAGGCCCCCCCGACCGCAAAACTTAACAAAAACATCAATGCTCCCTAACACATAAAACTAATACCAAACCATTTATTTTTCAAAGTCAAAAGAATCTCCAAAATACTCCCAAAGAAACCTCACAAAATGTTAATACGCAGACATGAGTTTATGGCACGCTCGCTTACTGGGTGAAGTTTTAACAATTCCTGCTAATCCTCCCTCCTCCCTAGGAAGCAGGGAGTGTTACTTGTCCGAGTCCAGATTAGGGGCAGAAAGGTTAAATCCCTGTCCGGAGCCAGACAGGGAGGAAGTCGGGAGAGCCGAAAGAGCATGCATTCTGAGTCCAGACATGGGACTCTCTGCTTCTAAGTCTCTCCGTGGCTCCCCAAATCCTATACCCATCAAACACCCTAAACCACATGGGCGATTCCCTACAATACATTCGAATCTTCCACAGTACATCGGAACCCAAACTCAAATCCCAAGGCGCCACCTAAACTCAAGAGAACCCCAAGGTATCCCCATACCCACGAAAAATGTCCCCACTCCCTCCTATTACAGCTTCCCTGGAATTCGCCAACCTCTAAGGCTACTCTCGAAACCTAGACACGACCCCTCAAAGCGCCCCAACAGCGCGCCGCGCCCCCTGCGGGGAGGAGGAGGCACCCACGCGTGCGCGAGAAGACCGCCCGCCCCCTCGCTCCTTCCCTCCAGCTGTCTTGCCTGCTCGGCACCCAACTGGTTTCCCTCCGCCCCTTTGTTGACAGACGTGCGCGTGATGGCCCCAGCCAATGAACGGCAGCCATTCGGAGCCATGCCCATATAAGGCAGGCCTTGGCGAAGGGGCCCAACTTCGAAAGAGGGTGGAGTAGGCGAGAGGTGATGAACGGGGTGTGGAAACAGTCAAGTGCAAGAGAGTGTGGAACAATTCCTAACTTCCTGCTAAACGGAAGAACGAGGCCAGGACCAAAGCCATGACAATCAAGGAAAGGTTTATTACGACGTTTCCTCTAAATAGGAGCCCTGATTGACAGCTGAGATTTAAAGGGCCAAGCAGTTCAGGGATTGAGACTCCAGGTCCGGAGGAAAGGAAGGGGGCAGAAAGATCTGAAAGTGCCTAGCTTTGGTAGGGAAACCTGGAGGGAGAGACTTCCCGCGGGGGAAACGGAGCAGCAGGATCACCTCACCCTGAAAAACAAATGGGCAGAACCGTCGTCGGCACCAAGTCCAAGCCTCTGGGCCTGGCATTCAAGGCTCAGGCCCTGTGGCCAAAAGGACCTCTCAGGCCAGCCCTTCCAACCAGGTGCCGCAAATAGTACAAGAAAATAATATGAAATACTTTAATAATTTTTTTAATATTGGCTACCTGTTAAAATGAGACTATTTAGGGTATAAATGAGTTAAAATGTTTAAAATTGACTTCATCTCTTTCTTTTGACTTTTTAAATGTGGCTACTAGAAGATTTTAAATTACATGTAAGGTTCACCTTGTTTCTATTGAACAGCACTTTCAGTGCCAGGCTGGCTCAAGAGACGCTCCACTGCAGCCATCTGTCCATACCCACCACCCTGTCTGCTACCAGCCATCCTGCACATCAGAGCCAGAAGGGTATTCTCAAAATATAAACCTGACCTCGTCCCTACCCTGCTCAGAACCTACCATGACTCCCCAGTGCCCCTGGGGAAAAGCCCAGATACTCTACAACTCTAGCCTCATCCTTCCCCACTTTCCCATGCCCCCAGTGGACCCAGGTAAGCACCTGCTCTGGCCTACAGAATAGTTAGAATACTGAGGCCTTCTCTGATCCTCAGGAGTGGTTATCTCCATTGCATAGATGAAGAAACTGAGGCAGATCAGGTTGCCTAACTAGCTCAAGGTCACACATAACTGGTGGGACTTAAAGCAGGGATGGGAACCCAGGGAATCTGATTTTAGATTTCTGTGCTCTATTTAATTATATATTCTCTGGGGTTTCAGCTCAGCCATCCTCTCCTCCAGGAAGCTAACCCCCTAAGGGTGGGTCAGGCTCCACCTCTGGGGTCCCACACTGGCCTCCTTGCTGGATATTACTCAGAGTCACCAAGCCCTTTCCTCCTATGTTACCTCTGATTGGCATGCTTTCCCCCCAGAAAAGAAAGAGCAAGCCCACATAGCTCTGTCCCTTCTACCATTTGGGTCTTAGCTCAAATGTAACTTTCATGGGCCTGTATCTTTAACCAGGAGGCCTTCCCTGAGCTCCCTTTCTGGAAACCTTCCACCTGCCCAGAGAGGTCCTCTGTGTTCCCCAAACCTAGCCCTGTCCATTGTCACTATCGAGGGATGGATCATCTGCTCCACTGAATAGTGAACCCAGGGGAGGAAAGGTCAGAGTTATCATGGTCATCATGGTGACCCCAGCAACACTGCGGCCAGAACGGATCAAAGTTCCCTGCCCTAAGGCTCCATGTCTCAAATGCCTGGAGGCCTGGCAGTGTAAACTCTCTTTCACACCCAAATATTCTATTTGTGTCAGAGGTTACTAGGGCAGAATTCTCTAACTTCCCAAACACCGGGCTCCGAACAAAGCCATACCCTAAGGCAATGCTCCGTGAAGATCCTCTTATTGAAAAACATCTGGAGCCAAACAGACTGAAAATCAAAAGATGGAAAAAGACTGACCAGGCAAATAAGAACCAATAATCAAGTAGAGAGGCTTCCCTGGTGGCTCAGTGGTAAAGAATCAGCTTGCCAATTCAGGAGACTCGGGTTCGATCCCTGATCTGGGAAGACCCCACATGCTGTGGAGTAACTAAGCCCGCGTGGGCCACAACTATAGAGCCTGTGCTCTAGAGCCCGGAAGCCTGCACTACTGAGCCCATGTGCCTTACAGGGCTGTGCTCTGCAACAAGAGAAGCCACTGCAATGAGAAGCCCGTGCACCACAACTAGAGAGTAGCTCCCGCTTGCTGAAATTAGGGAAAAGCACATGCAGCGACAAAGACCCAGCACAGCCGAAAAAAAGAGTCAAGTAGAGAAGTGACTGCTGCTGCTGCTAAGTCACTTCAGTCGTGTCCGACTCTGTGCGACCCCATGGACTGCAGCCCACCAGGCTCCCCCGTCCTTGGGATTCTCCAGGCAAGAACACTGGAGTGGGTTGCCATTTCCTTCTCCGATGCATGAAAGTGAAAAGTGAAAGTGAAGTTGCTCAGTCGTGTCTGACTTAGCAACCCCATGGACTGCAGCCTACCAGGCTCCTCCGTCCATCGGATTTTCCAGGCAAGAGTACTGGAGTGGGGTCCCACTGCCTTCTCCGAGAGAAGTGACAGTGCTGATTAAAAAAAAAACAGTTAACAATGGACAAAAGGAAAAAGGGATGATTAGGGACAAAGAATGCGACAAAAAAAACTGACCCATCATACACAAAAGTTCTCAAGATACGTGCTCCTAATACTATGGCCTCAAAACAGACACTAAGCAACAGAATGCCAGTTTGGCAAGTCCACCACTGTAGTGGGAAACCTTAATGTATCTCTTCATAAGACAGTGGTTGAAAAGAGAAAAATCAGTAAGAACCTGAACCACACAATCAGCACTCTTGCTGGAATACCCCCAATTAGAGAATCCAGCTTTATGTCCCTCATCTGACATTCTGAGGTCCTCCTGTGTGCTGGCCCTGGGTTGGTGCTGGAGATACAGAGATGACACTGAGATCACCAGAAAGAGCTCATGGGAAAGGGGGCAGGCATCCAAAGAAACAGTCATGGCCAAGATGAATGTATTACAGAGGAAATGATGATCACAACAGCAGTTAACACTGGAGCCCTCACCGTGAGCCAGGCTTTGTTCTGAGTGCTTTATAAATATTAACTCATTTAATTCTCACATCATTTTACTACTTTTAAATCTCATTTCAGATGTTAGAAAGTGGGGGCATAGAATGGCTAAGTAATTGCTGTCAGACACAGCTTTGTGGCCAAGCTTTGAATCAGAGTCTGGCTGACGCCAGAGGGCAAGCAGCTCCTTCATGGAGTATATGGAGCAATTTTCCTGGATCATCTTGTTCTGTCTGCAAAGCCTTTGCACTCTCTGTTCCTTCTGCCTGGAATACTCTTCCCCAGGTATCCAGAGGGCTCACCCCCTTCCTCAGATCACCTTCATGAGACCTTTCTTTTTAAATTTATTTTATTGAAGTAGTGTCGATTGGGGCTTCCCAGGTGGTGCTAGTGGTAAAGGACCTGCCTGCCAATGCAGGAGACGCAGGAGATTCGGGAGACTCCAGTTCCATCCCTGGGTCGGGAAGATCCCCTGGAGGAGGGCATGGCATCCCACACCAGTATTCTTGCCTGGAGAATCTCATAGACAGAGGAGCCTGGCAGGGTATAGTCCATAGGGTCGCCAAGAGTAGGACATGACTGAAGTGACTTAGCACGCATAGTTGATTTACAATGTCATGTTAATTTCTACTATACAACACCGTGATCCAGTTATATATATATACATTCTTTTCCATAATGGTTTATCATAGGATATTGAATATAGTTCCCTGTGCTATACAGTAGGATCTTGTTGTTCCTGAGAACATTTTGATTGAAAACTGCAGTCCCCGCCACAGATAGACATACACACTCTCCCTGATTTATTTTTCTCGTTAGCATGCATTACTATCTACTATACTATAAATTTTATTATTGTCAGCTCCCCTCACTAAAATGAAGACTCCCCCAGACTGGTATTTTTTGCCTAGTTTTTTCTTCCCCACCTCTGCATCCACAGCTTTTAGAATAGCACCAAGTGATTGGCTACTATGAGTGTGGTCCTCAGAGCAGCAGCTGCAGCTGGAAAGTGTATTAGAAATGTAATCTTGGGCTCTCCCCTACACCTGCTGAATCAGAAAGTGCATGTCAACAAGATCTCTGGGGGATCGCAAGATTAAGTTGGAGAATCTACACCCAGGCACACTGCAGGTGTACAGCACTTATTGGTTGGAACAAACCCCTAACACTGCCTTACTGTCCACCTTCTGCACAGATGCTACGGGGCCTCTTGTGAAAACTGAGTTGGTCCAGCCAAGTCCAGTGGTGGAAATCCTGCTCCCAGGACCAAGGCAGGAGGCCACCTCCTCCAGGAGCCGTGCTGGTGCCCTCCTAAGCCAAGCAGGGTCTCTTCCTCCTGAGGCCTCCTCTGGCCACACCTGTCATCTGTCCCGGCTGAGTGACAATGACCTGGGTTCGGGCCTCTCTCTCTCTCCCCTCCATCCTCTGGGTTTCCGGTTCTCTCCCCAAAGGCACAGCTGCTCCAGCCCCTGCACTTGGCTCCCTGGCCTGGTTTAGTTCTTCTGGCTCCATCCTTTTCATGGTAGCCAGAAAGATTTTCCTAAACACCAATCAGACCACAGAACTCCCCTGTTTAAAAATCCTTCCATGAGAGGTGCAAGTTGGCAAAACAAAATGAACGAACCAACAGAACAGGCACAGGAACCCCTTCTCGGGAAGCTGCCAAAGGATTTGCTGCACAGAAGTAAAGGAGTAAACCAAGAAAAAGGACGCTATGAGATGAAGGAGATAAGATCTAATTGAGAAGAAAGACAAAAGAAGGACTCCCCCAGATGAAGATAAAGGGAGCTCCGAGGACAGCTGTGTAGCAGGTTAAGGGGGAACCTGCTTCCATAAATGCACAGAGAAAGGAAAAAGGCTGCTAATTAACAAGCTAAGCCTTGGACTTAAGAAGCTGGAAACAGGAATCCCTGGCAGTCCAGTGGTTAGGACTCTGTGCTTTTACTGCCAAGGACTTGGGTTCAGTCTCCAGTCAGGGAACTAAAATCTTGCAAGTTGGAAAGGTCAGGGTCATGCCAGGACAGGGCTGGGCACAGAGTGGTGCCCAGGGAGTGTACTTGCCCATTACGACAACAGGCATCGGTGGCAGGACCCTCATGGCACTGCTCCTGGTCTTATTCCTTCAATCCTCCACTCTCTCCACCCTGTCACACCCCCTCCAACGGTGTCCACAATCCTGATCCAACCATGTCCCTTTATTGGTTTTTCTGGACTCTGGGTCTGCTGGTCTCTCTCCCCCTCTTAAGTTTTTCTTTCTAATAGCTGGTCAGAATCATACAAATCCTCAGCATCTAGAGATCCAGACCACAGACAGAATCCAGGCAGGGCTTTGGAGTACCCCAACTTTCTCACTTTTAGGGCTGTGGCTACAGGCAGGGTCTTTATCCCTCTATGCCTCAGTTTCCCCCACTGTAAAATACACATAGTAACAGTACCCACCCATGGGTTGGCTGCTGATTCATTAAGATCAAATCAGCAGAGCACTCAGTGCCAGCGAGGCACCAAGGAGAGCTTCAATATGAAGGGACCAGGATTATTAAGAAAAGGTGAGACATGACTTTCCCGGTGGCTAGTAGTTAAAGACTTCTTACAATGCAGGGGGTAAGGATTATATCCCTGATTGGGGAGCTAAGATTCCATATGCCTGGGGGCCAAAAAATCAAAACATAAAGCAGAAATAATATTGTAATAAAATCAATAAAGTCTTTAAAAATGGTTCACATAAAAACAAGGTTTTAAAAAAATAAAAGAAAGTAAGAAAAGGTAAGACGGGGAATTCCCTGGCGGTCCAGTGGTTAGGACTCTGAGCTTCCACTGCAGAAGGCAGGGGTTTGATCCCTGGTCGGGGAACTAAGATCCCATCAGCATGGCAAAAAAAAAAAAAAAGGGACCACTCAAGAGTCTGACAACCACTTGATGGAGTCAAAGATTTCTTCCCTGTTTATTTTACATTCTGAAATTAAACCGGTCCTATTCCCCCCCAATAATCAAAACATGGCCATTACTTTATTACTGTCTGGTACTGGGTCTCAGTAATTAAACAGCATTTACAGAGCAGTTACTATGTGTCAGACACTGTTCTGGGCATCGGGGGGCATGCAGGACACAGGAGACAGAAATCCCTGTCCTCATGGATTGGAGACAGGGTAAATTTCACAGTGCTACAGGAAAACAAATATAGTAAGTGAAAGGACTCAAGAGTGTAAGGTGGGGATTATAATCTTAACTGAGGGGTCAGGAGCAGGTGACAAGCCAAGTCTTTTAGAAAACCTGGGGACTTCCCTGGTAGTCCAGTGGTTAAAAATCCCCCTTCTTATGCAGGGGGACTCAGGTTCGATCTTTGGTCGGGAAACTAAGATCCCACGTGTCACAGGGCAACTAAGCCTGAGGGCCTCCAACACTGAGCCGTGTGCTGTGGAGTGTGCCACCACTGAGACCTGACACCACCGAGTAAATAAATAAACATTTAAAAAAAGGAAAGAAAACTTGTGCTTTTAGGAATAATGCAGCTTTACCAGAGTTGCTAGCAATAGTAAAGAAAAAAAATATATATATCATTCTGCATGAGTAAGCAGTTCATGTGGTCACAAAGAGTCAAACACGACTAAACGATTGAATAACAACAAAGCTTCAGATAAACTGAGGTTGGAAACACATTTAAGCTTTGAGGAAAAGGCAAAGTAACTTGGAAAGCAGACACATTTTTTAAGACAAACAAATAAAGGAAGGAGGCAGGGGAAGCACTGCATCACCAGGGGGCGCCCAGATGTGACAAATGGGTACAAGGAGGAGAAGCTGGCAACTTTTCCCTAAACCAACAGGGTTCCAGATCATTCACTGTGACCTGGAAACAAAATGTTAAAAATCCAAGAAAGTCGGGAAAGATTGAAGGCAGGAGGAGAAAGAGATGACAGCGGATGAGATGGTTGGATGGCATCACTGACTTGATGGGCATGAGTTTGAGCAAGTTCCGGGAGTTGGTGATGGGCAGGGACGCCTGGTGTGCTGCAGTCCGTGGGGTCGCAAAGAGTCGGACACCAATGAGTAGTGACTGAACTGAACTGAACTGAAGGACAAACAGGCAAAACTGGCATGAGGGGCTGAAAATGAATCAGGAGTAGAGTAACCCACAGCAGAAAAAGGAGCACAGACGCCACCAGAGATGCAAAACTGCCCCGTGTGGTGACAGCCGCAAGCACCCCAAGGGGAGGGTGGCAGCCAGTACCTGGGACAGGTGCCAGCAAATAGTAGGTGCTCTATCAACATGGTGGATGATTCAAGGGATGAACCTCCATTTTCCAGAAGAGGAAACTGAGGTCCTGGGGGATTAAGTGCCTTGCCACAGAGCTGGGGGGTGATGGAGACAGGATTCAAATCTTGGTGTTATGGTTCTGGAGCACATGCTCAATAAACTTTTCTGGAAAGAATAAAATTAATCAAAATGCATCACACTTACAAAGAACTTAATATGCACTAGGCATATTATACACGAGATCTCATGAACTGCTGACAAGAGTTTCATGGTTGGAATGTGGCCCATTTTACATATGAGAAAACGGAGGCCCAGAGTAGGCGAGCAACTTGGCCAAGGACACACAGCAGCAGAGGTGGGGATGGGAACGTGGGCCTACCGGATGCTGATGCTTTTAACCATAAGCTTTCCTATTAGAGCCATACAATTTAGGGGATAAACTCCGGAAGCCTAGAACAAATGAACCAAACTGTTTTAAAATGACTTACATACAAAGTTACGAGATCCCAGTGACCAAAAAGTCGGGAGGGAAAAAAAAACACAGTTGTTAGAAATATCTCCTATTCACTGAAATACCTGGAGTTGGGCCAGGCTGGGCATTGGTGAGTGAATTATTTATATTTGGCTGGGGCTAGGAATGGGAATGGGGACAGATTGAGTTTCTGAGCACCCCCTCAGGGAGTCAGGCCTGGGCTTAGGCACCAGGGACAGAGGGTGGGGAACTAGAAGAGTCAGGACACAGGAGCAACCTGAGAGAGAAAGGAAAAGGCAGTCTGGCTGGTGTCTCCCTCACCAGTCTTTCTCTACTGCCCTCTCTCAGGTCTGCGTTTCCCATTCAAAGAAATGAGAACTCACATGCATCAAGCACTTACTCAGGCACTTTCTATGCTTACCTCCCTGAACTCTCTAACCTTCCTAGGGTTACTGACCCCATTTTATAATTGAGGAGAGGCCAAAAGACTTGCCCAAGGTCACAGAGAAGGTAAGTGGCAGAATTAAAATTTGAACTGAAGACTGGTTCAGACTTCCCTGGTGGTCCGGTTGTTAAGACTCCGGTCTTCTGATGCAAGGGCACAGGTTTGATCCCTGCTCCAGGAAGATCCCACACATGGAACAACTAAGCCTGTGCGCCACAACTACTGAAGGCGGTGCACCTTACAGCCCATGCTCTGCAACAAGAGAAGCCACTGCAATGAGAAGCTCAGGCACCGCAACTAGAAAGTAGCCTCTGCTCACCAAAACTAGAGAAAGCCCGTGGGCAGCAATGAAGACCCAGCACAGTCAGAAGTAAATAAATAAACAAACCATAAAAAAGAAAAAACCTGAAGATGGCTTCAGTTCCCACTCTGCCCTACTCATGACATTGAACCTCAGTACAGGAGCACAGATGCTAAGTCAGGATGCCTAGGTTGGACTCCCGAGTCTACCATTCAATGCTGGATGACTTGGGAAAGTTGCTGAATCTCTCTGTGCCTCTGGTTCCTTACTGTAGAACAGAGCTAATAACAGCACCAACAACTTTGGGGTGTGGTCAGAATTAAAGGAGTTAGCACATACAAATAGCTAAGAACAAGGCCAGGCACTTCCTAAACAATAAGTGTTAGCTGGAATTGGAATGGCTGTGGGGAAACCCTCTCCCTGCCCCTGCATGTTTCTGACCTGGGATGTGCCCAGATCAGTGCTAGGTTTGGAGAAAACGCCCCTGGGGCTCCACTGAAAAGGAGGGAATCCATTAGCACCTGTGACCAAGTCACATTCCCACCAACTGCTCTGAGACTAAGGACTTACCCTGAGCCAGGAGGACGAACTTATGAAGACTCCTCTCTTCTCAATGGCATGTTGTTCCCACAATAGATAAGGGCACTGAGTTTCAGAGACAGGACACTTGCCCAGATCATAAAGGAGTGAAGAAAAGATCTGAATGCCGGACTGCCCATACACATAAACCACCACACTTTTCTAAATCCCACTGGAGAAATAGGAGTGCAGAAGTTGTCTCTATGGCCTCTTTTGGCCATATTACCCTATGTGGCTGTCCGGTTTATCGGGAGTTTCTGGCGGGACTAAGCAAACTATCGCTACAGGCAGGCCCCTAATCTCTTGCTCCCCACCGTACCCACAGTCCTGGATCCTAACCTACACACCACTCTACCATTGATTTCTTTCTTTCACCATGTCAGCTTGCCCTCCTGCCCACAATCCGATCCAGAGGCTCCAACCCACCGCTTTCAGAACTGGCCTCTCCCTCGGAGCCTCCAGACCCTCTCATTCATCTAGCATTGATTCCCATGCCTTTCCACATCCTCCCGGCTAAAACCCTCGAAATTGCCCCCTTCTGGGCCTCTGCCTGGACGCCAACTCCCTTCTCCAACTCGGGACTCCTTTCCCCAACTCTGAGCTTCCTTACAATCAATCCCAAAGCTCGAGTCTCTCCCCACCTTCAAGACCCATCCCCAGCCCCCATTCTACAATTCCCTCCGGCTCCCGTCCCCCAATCCCCTCCCCCAAGCGATCTCCCCTCATCCAGCCCCTTCTTTAGCCCCTGCCTCTTCCCTCTCGCTACCAGGTCCCGAATTCCTGCATGGGTTCTCAAGCGCCCCCGGCCCCGGCTCGAGGTTCTCACCATCACCCCGCGCTGCAGCTCCCTCGGCTACGCGGGTTTCCCCCACTCGCTCCTCTCCAGCCTCCCCTTCCGGGTTCCCGCCCCGAAGCCCGCTGGGAATTGGAGTCCGGGCGGCCCCGGACTACATCTCCCAGAAGGCAGCACGGTTAGGCGCGGAGGTGGGGAAGGTAGCAAACTGGGCGGGCTGAGGAAAAGAATGACTCCAACTCCCAGGAGGCAGAGAGGGCGCCTGACAACGCAGGCGCACAGAGCGCCCCCCGCCAGGCGCGCTGGGAGATGCAGTCCAGCCTCCTCCATTTTGGCCCGGGGCCCTTGGAAAAGAAATTGAGAAAATTGTAAAGGGGCGTTTGTGAGGGGTGGAAAGAGCAAGCTTACCGATTTCCTTAAACTGATTAACATGATAATTAACAGTGCCTCGTATTTTCTCAAACACTTTCCCATCTATTTTTACCACTGGTTTTCTTACCACTAATTTACAAATAAGGAAGTTAGCCTTAAACCTTAGGAGGGAGGAAAGCTCCATATACTAGAAATTTGTACATATTATAATTATAATAGAAGCTTCACGGAGACAAACACCTTTGTGTATCTTGTTCAAACACCCAGAACAGTGTAAATAAGTGTTGAGTAAATATTGCATGCTAATTAATATGCCTATTGAATTTGCCTATAATGCACGAGGCTCCGGTTCGATTCCTGGGTCAGGAAAATCCCCTGGAGAAGGAATAGTCTACCAACTCCAGTATTCTTGGGCTTCCCTGGTGGCTCAGACAGTAAGGAATCTGCCTGCAATGCAGGAGACCTGGGTCATTCTAGGGTTGGGAAGATCCCCTGGAGAAAGGCATGGCAACCCATTCCAGTATTCTTGCCTGGAGAATCCCCATGGACAGAGGAGCCTGGCAGGTTACAGTCCATGGGATTGCAAAGAGTCGGAGACAACTGAGCAACTAAGCACAGATATGTGCCAGACACTCTGCAGAAAATCCAGGCATTATCCCAAATTTATAAAAGCGAAGGCAGAACTAGATTGAGAATTTTCTCCATGGCAACACAGCCGGAAAGTAATTTAAACTGAAATATGCTGGACACCAGGGCCTCTACTCTCCTTTAGGTTGCTAGATCGCCTCCCTTTAAGCAGTATTTTCCTGTCCATCCTTCTCATAGATTGTGAGAGTGAACCTTCTAAAATACAGAGTTTGCTATACTAAGAAACATAACTTCATGAGAGGAACTGCTATTAAGGCCTGATTCCGGTGGCCCTCTTCTTGGAATCTTTTCTCAATTTATCACTCTTTAACGCAGCCTCTACCTCACTAGATTCTCACAGTTTGTGAGCCTTCCCAACTGCACTAGGAAGACTATGGCTAAATCCTCAACTTCTAGCATGGGGCTTGGCACACAGTAAGTCCACATTAACCCTGTGCTAAAGGGAAAAGTTGGAAACCGGACACCAGAGGGCGGGAAGGAAGATAAGTCAGATCTCCCTTGCTTCCTTATGGTTGGCAGTTGAGGAGACCCCGCCTCCTCGCTCGGCTCCTTTGGCCTCGGACCTCTGGAGTGGGCTAGGGGCGTGGCCAGGAGGGGCGGTGCTTGCCGAAAAGGCGGGAACTGGGCGAGCCCTGATTGGTCGGGCTTTTGGCGCGCACGGGCAAAGACTGACAGGAGGCGCGAAGCCAGGCTCGCGCTGTGCTGGAAGACTGGGACCTTCCCCAGGCGCGCGTGCGCACGGCCACTTGTACCCTGCCGTTTCCTCTCCAGTCTCGTGCCTAGCACACCTTAGCAGGAACTGGTGGGGGCGTAGCCTGGCCTCAGGCGCTCATTTTTGCTCTTCTCTTCAGGCCTCAAGCAGGAACCTCACGCCAAAGGGGACTGCGCCCACCTCACGCCTGGGCTCGGAACGTGGTGGCCAAGGCCAGCGTGAGGCTCCCGCACGCGACCAGCCTCCTGGGGTCAGCGCGAGACACTGTCCAATCGGGCTTCCAAGTTTGGGGCTGGCACAAAACCAGAAGGGGGGGTCTCTTGAGGCGGATGCTGGAGGCCAAGGGGAATAGTTCGGGGGCTTGCCAGTAAGACCGGAGCCTGGGGTCCACTCAGGAACGGCACTTCCTGGCTGTGGCCACTCTGGGAGTTTCGGGGGGCAGGAGGGCGGGTGTGCCTTGGGTGCCCAGGCTGTATGCGAGGCGGGACCTGGGCAGCAGAGCCGGAGTTTGGATTTGAGGCAGGGCCTAGGTTTCGGGGTCCAGGCTCAAGTTTGACGTATGAAGTCTCTGAATAATGTTGGGGACTTGGGGGTCACCGGTTAGGTCTTGGGATTTGTGTCTGGATAGAACTAGTTTTGGGAAATCTGAAAATCTTGGGTTTTGTCACTAAAAACTTTCCTGTTGGAATCAGAGATACTAATGTGGGAATCTATAAGCCTAGAGTATAATTTGGGGGCCTGAGGTCTAATTTTGGAGAATGGAAGTCTAAATATAGATTTAGGGTTTAAAATCTTAATATAGAGTATGAGGTGTGAGATTTAGGGTTTGGAGTCCCAGTTTGGAACTTTAGAACTGTTAAGGCCTGGAGTCCCCCACATTGAGTATGGGGCTGCAGTTTTAGAGTTTGGGTTTTAGATAGAATTCACATGTGAGATCTCAGTTTAGGCTTGGGGGCACAGTTTGGGGGTTTGAAGTGACAGTTTGAGGGTCTAGAGGTCTTCGTTTTCAGATCTGAGGTAAATTTGGGGGGGTTGAGGTTTGCTTTTGGGAGCTCGAGTTCCTTTGTTTAGGGTTTGGGTTCTCAATATTAAGGTTTCTGGTCTGTGTTCTTAATATTAGTATTGGGCTTATATTTGGAGATCAGAAGTTGGCAGTTTAGGGGTCTAGAATACCTTAGTATTAGAGTTTAAGGCTTTTAGGTTTGGGAAAGTCTCCATTTTAGGCTCTAGGTCCTCATTTTGGATGTTTAAAATCATACGGTTGCTGTCTTAATATCTTAAGCCACAGTTTTCAGGTCTGCTTTCCACTGCAGAGTCTGACATCTCATTATTAAGACTAAAGCTCTGAATCAAAGTTTGGAAATCTGCTGCTTTTAGTTTTAGGTCTGGATCATTATTTACAAGACCAAATTTGCAATTTGAGATTCATGGACTTCAGTTTAGACTTTGGACATTTTCATCTGTTCTATTGGCCTGTGTTTATGGGGACTCAGGACTTTTTTGGGATCTCTTGAGTGTTCAAAGGAGCACCATGTGGGGAAATGAGGCTGCCTATCATACTGTGCATTCTTCTTGGAATCCCACAGGTCACTAATAATTCTTTATTTTCCCCTCTTTGCAGATGTGGGATTCCAGCAAACGTGTGTGTTCTCCTGAACAGCCTAGAACCAACTCCCTGAGTCCCAGTGACAGGTAAGGGCTCCCCTGGCCCACCTCCTTTGCAGCTCCAGCCACTCTGGTAGAATGATAATAACAATAGTGTTTACTGAGCATTTACTAGTTTGCCGGACTTTTTGCTAAGCTTTTTGTTTATATACCCGTTAATCCTGACAACAACTCCAGGAGGAAGTAGGTGCAAATATTACTGCCATTTCAAGATGAGAGAACTCTGAGGTAGTTGGCAAAGATCATCTCTAAGCCCTTGCAGGTTTTGACATTCTGATTTTTTTTTAAATGCCCTTCCTTCCTTTCTTTTATTTACGTATTTAGTTTGCCATCAAGCCCCTACCAAGTGTCAGGAATCTAATAGAGAGGTTTTCCCAGCAGATGAGGGTTGGATCAGATGTCTCCCTTCCTCCAATATCTGGACAAAGAAGAGAGCCAAAGTTCATCTTATCCCTTATTTTCTTCCCCAGTGACTTTTCATCTACCTGTCTCTTCATTTATTAACTCCAAAAATCAGCATCCGCTTTATTTAGGTTCTCTACTTAGGAACTGTGCTCAGAAGGAGCACATGAAGACAATGAAGAATTTCTCTCCTGCTTGCCTGTTCTTTCTGGAATTCCAGAGGTCACCAACAGTGCATTCTCTTTCCCCCCTTTTTAGTTGTGGAGTCATTGTATTAATAAAGACTCAATTGCAATTAACAGAAACTTAGCTAAAACTGGCTAAGGCATAAATGGGGATTTACTGGACCCTTTAAACAAAAAATTCTGGGGCATCAGGGTAGGCTGGTTCCAAGTGAGGGGTTAAATGATATGGCCAGAAATCTGCCTGTCTTGGCTCTGTCTGGGTTGGCTCTCCATTTGTGAGGGCAAGATGGCTCCTAAGCCCCTCCAGGTCCATGTTCTGCCAACCTCACAAGCCTGGCAGAGATTTTCTCCCCAGGATCCATTGACTCTGATTGGTCAAGCCTGTGTTACTACCCAAATCCTCAACCAATCCCTTGACTTCTTGATTAGACTTTGCTTCAGTGCTCCCTAATGGAAGGGAGAAGTCAAGTAATTGGTTCAGGATTTGGGTAGTAACCCAGACTTAGCTAATCAGAGTCAATGGATCCTGGAAAGAGAATCTATGCCAGACTTGTCAGGTTGGCAGGATGTGGACCTGGAGTGACTGAAAGGTCTCTTGCCCTCACAAATGGTGAGCCAACCCAGACAACATCAGAGCCAAGAGTGGAAGGGGAGGTTGGGTTCAGACTCTGTGAACCACATGGACTGAGAGTGGGGGAGGGATCGTAACCCAAAGGAAATTATCACCAGAAAACAGGGGGATTGGATGTTGGTCAACCAAAAATGACAGTTTTATCAACCATAGGCATCCAATACAATACCTCCACCCTGTTCTCCAACATCCCTTATACCTAAATCGTTCCAACAAATGACTGTCTACCTTCTATCTTGAACAAACCTTTTATGAGCATGCCCTTGGTGCTAAACACCTGGACAAGATCATACTTTCCAGCCAGCTCCATTTTATAAATGAATTATAAACAGGTTTGGAGAGATGAAAGCACTTGTCCAAAGTCACACAGCAAGTGGCAGAGCTGGGATTTCAACAAGATCTATTTGCTTCAAAAGCTGAAGTTTATAACCAACTGTTATACTGCTTCTTGGGACTGCCCCTTGCTTTCCCTCATTTTGGGGTGGCTCTTAAATTCTTGCACATGTTAAGCAAATTAGGGTCTGGGCCTTGGATTTCACATAGCTGATATGAGAAATTTGGACTGGCTTTTTTTTTTTTTAAGATTTTTTTTGATGTGGATCACTTTTAAAGTCTTTATTGAATTTGTTACAATATTGTTTCTGTTTTACCTTTGGTTTTTTGGCCACAAGACATGTGGGATCTTAGCTCCCTGACTAGGGATTGAACCCACATCTCCTGCACTGAAAGTTAAAGTCTTTACCACCAGGGAAGTCCCCTGGACTGGCTCTTGATTAAAGCTCCTTCCAGCTCCTGTAAAATAAAGGAATAATGAGTGTTTAGGCTGATTAGCTCAGGGAAAAGGAAACCCAAGAATTAGAGTGATTTGCCACTTCAAAGACTGAAAGGCAATCATAAGACAGGATAGCATTCTTTAATTCAACAATTTTTTGTTGAGCACTTGCTAAGAGCCAGGTATTATTCCAGGAGCTAGGAATATAGCCAAGGCCATATATGACTTTTGAGGGCTGTAGGCAATTTTGCTTTCTTGGGCTCATTCCTTCATTAAAAACACATTAAAAACTGTCATTTATGACAGCATTGGTATAAAGATGAATGTAATCTAAGTTGAATTATATTAATTTTTTTCTCTTCTGATTTCAAAAGAAAACACATGAGCCCCTAAAATTATCACCAGCCTTAGGCACTGTGCTTACCTGTACCTAATGGAGAAGTCAGTCCAGGATATAGCAATAAATAAAAGGGACAAAAATCCCTGCTCTTGTGTTTATATTTATAAGGGGGAAAGAACGGAAAAAAGAGAGAAAGAAAGATTTTGGATGCCGATAAATGATGTGGGAATGTGACAAAGAATGTGCCTGTTTAGATCAGGTAGTCAGGAAAGGCCTTTCTGGGGTTGTTACATTTAAGCTAAAGGCTGAATGGCAAGAAATCACCCATGTGAAAAATCAGGGCAAAGGAACATTCCAGGTGGTGGGGATGAGAAAGGCCCTGAAGCCAGAAATAAACTTGGCAGTTGAGAGAAACAGAAAAAGACCTGTGTGGCTGGAGCTGACCTGTTCCCCACAGAATCAGAGGGCAGAGCTGGGATTAGTGAGTGAAAATCATAGAGACTGTGAGGAAGACTTGTCTGAAACCAGAACCATCCAGCAAGGAAAGAAGCCCCCTTGGGAGGGAGTGCCCGATTCCCAGAGGCCCCTGTGAGCACAGCCCCAGGTCACACCTATTCAGGACTGTTGCCCAGGAGAGACCAAAATTTTGCAATTCCTAGTTATCCTTTCCCTCCCTCAAATAAAAAATACATATTTATATGTATTATTCATATATAAATATAGACATTTATATGTATTATTTATATGTTTATATATAATTTGGCTGCACCGGGTCTTAGTTGCAGCGTGCGGGATCTTTGATCTTTGTTGCAGCACCCAGGATCTTTTTAATTGGGGCATGTGGGATCTGGGTTCCCTGATAAGGGATGGAAATGGAGCCCCCTGCATTGGAAGCTTGGAGTCTTAGCCACTGGACCACAAGGAAAATCTTCTTATCCTCAGCAAATTATATAGCTGGTTCTGTTCCTAGTTTCCATTTTATGTTGTTTGTGGAACAATTTGATAAATGGGTCCCTGGCTATACTGTGGGCTCTAGAAAGAGTTATTGTTTTGTAGACTTTTATCCCTGTCACCAACCACACTTCCTGGCACACAGTAAGGGCTCAATGAGCAATTGCTGAATGAATGAATGAGAATGATTCTTTCAACTTCAGAGTTTGGTTGAGGAGATAAAAGTGCCTCCCACACTGGTCCCTCATGTCCTTGAGGACAGCGAATCGATTTGTCTCCCTTTCCACAGTGTCCAGCACAGGACCTGGCAAAGAGGAGGTATCGAGGGACTTCCCTGGCAGTCCAGTGGTTAAGACTCTTCGCTCCCAATGCAGGGGCAAGGGTTTGATCCCTGGTCAGGGAACTAAGATCCTGCATGCCACACAGCACAGCCAAAAATAAAAGAGTGGGTATCAGTTCGTGGGTCTGAGTAGGAATCAGAGATACAAGTGTAATCAATGGAGTATGTTTGGCTTGATCCTGCTTTCAGTCAGGGAGAAAGAGAGGGGAGGCATCCTGGGGTGGATGGCAATTTGAACCAGGCCCTGAAGGCAGATGAGATAAGGATTGGTGGAGACGAGGTGTTCTGGCTTTCCCATACAAGCAGCAGGAGTAGTGCCAGAAGTGTGTCATTTGGGAGAGAGAGGCCAACATCTTTGTGTCTCCATCTGTCAGGAGAAAGAGGTACAGGTGTGTGTACATGGATATATTATGAATTATGGATTCAGGGATTATATCCTGAAAGTTCTGCATCTGCTCAGGAGTTAACTTCTTCCCCGCCGTTATTTATCTCTTCATTTAGCAAATAGGCAGTGAGTTCCCACAATGTGCCAGACCCTGTTCTGGGTGCCCCCGATTCAGCTCTCAGCCTAGTGCAGGGATCAGAGAAATGCATGAGCTCAGGATCAGGGGCCCCTTAGCAGAGGTACCTCACCTGTCCTGTGGAGTTGGGGGCTGTTAATGGGAGAGAATGAAAGGAAGTAAGAGATGAGACCAGAATGATCAGGTGGGCCAAGCCATGGAGGGAGAGGCGGGCATTATAAGCCATGTCAAGGATTTGATTTTTAATAAAATCAAGGACTTGATTCTTAATAATGGGATGGCATTGAGAGGTTTGAAGTGCTTCTTAGGTAACTAAGGTATTCAGTCCTACGGATAACCCTCTGCGCCTGAAAGAGTATTCTCATTCATTTTGCACAGATGAGAAAACCATAGACATTTTTGTGTTTCAGAAAGGTCACTCCAGGGACTTCCCTTGTGGTCCAGTAGCTAAAATTCTGTGCTCCCAATGCCAGGGGCCCAGGTTCCATCCTTGGTTAGGGAACTAGATCCCAAGTGCCTCAACGAGAGATTAAAGATCCCACGTGCTGCCACTAAGACCCGGTGTTGTGAAATAAATATTACAAAGAAGAAGAAAGAATGATCATCCTGACGCATAGAGAGTATGGTTTGGAGGAGGCCAGATGGGAGGCTGGGAGAACTATGAGGATGTCAACACACGGACTAGGGTAGGGGTGAGGGGATGGAGAGAAGGGATTGGAGGAGGAATGGGTAAAATTCGGTGACTGGGAGTTCCCTGGGGATCCACTGGCTAAGACTATATGCTTCCACTGCAAGAGGCGTATGTTCAGTCCCTGGTCAGGCAACTAAGCTTCTCTGAGAAGGGGAACACTGAGACAGGTGGACTGGGGGGTGATGTGAGATACCAAATTCCATTTTGGATGTCCTAACCAAAACCAGCTCTTGTCCCAAAACAGGAAGCAGAGGAAAAACCACACCAGCAAACTGCAAGAGCTGGCATTGATGCTGCCAGTAACCCTGAAGACTGGTACCAAGAAGCTCACCAAGGTAAAGGGGCTGAAGGAGAGGAGGTGAATTTGAGAGGCAGCTCTGAACAAATCAGCAATTGGGCTGACCTCCCTTGTCCTGGGAAACCTAGACAGACACACAAACCCAGTGACAGCACTGAGATGGCAAGGGTCCTGCTCTGAGTGGGAATTTCTGGGAGTCTGTGATCCCATGAACAGAAGTCTGAGGAATTCTTTCTGACAAAGGAGGCAGGGGAAGGGACCTCCCTGGTGGTCCAGTGGTTGAGACTCTGAATTCCCAATGCAGGGGCACAGGTTTGATCCCTGGTTAGGGAAGATCCCACATGCCACATGGCATGGCGATAAAAAAAAAAAAAAAAAGGAGGCGGGAGGAATTGAGAGAGGGAAAAAAGTGGGCAAGGCACCAGGTCAAGGTCATCTCCCTGAGAGTCAAGACAGTCTGGATCTGAGCCCTTCAGCTCCACACCTGCAGAACTCTGGGCAGCTTACTCAGATTATCAGCCTTTCAAGCCTCAGATTTCTCAGCTATAAATCAAGGAAAAATAACTATTCCTACTCAGAGATATTGTGAGACCAAAACAACACGATAGTCATTACAGGGCCTGAATAAATGTCGGTTCCCTTTCTGACAGTCTTCTTTTGTGACTTCATTGGGATGATTTCCGATTTGGTTCTTCTCAGAGGTTCCAGGAGAGCGTCTGTTTCCTCCCCCTTTGCCAATTTCTGCACATATGCCAGCTCAGTCACTTCAGTCGTGTCCAACACTTTACAACCCCATGGACTGTAACCCGCCAGGCTCCTCTGTCCATGGGATTCTCCAGGCAAGAATATGGGAGTGGGTTGCCATGCCCTCCTCCAGGGGATCTTCCTGCCCCAGGGATCAAACCCAAGTCTCCTGAGTCTCTTGAGTTGCAGGCAAGTTCTTTACCCCTGAGACACTGGGGAAGCCTTGCCAGTTTCTAGAGGCCATTTATGGTCCTTGATTCATGACCTTTTCAAAGCCGGAAGCATAACAGCTTCTGGTCTCTCCTCTGTCTCTGCTTTGGTCAAGTTTGCCCTCTCTGCCTTTGGCCCTCCTGCCTCCCGCTTATAAGGATGCTTGTGATTGCATTGGGCACACTCAGATAAACCAGAATCAAGAATCATCTCCCTATCTCAAGATCCTTAATCATGTCTGCAAAGGCTCCTTTGTCATATAAGGCAACACATGCACAGGTTCCAGGGACCAGGCCATGGACACCTTTTGGGGAGGCATTATACAGACCACCACAGTGCTCAAAAATAGCTGAGAAATTTTGCCCTCTTGCCCACTGAAGAATTTGGTGTACATGGGCTCTTATAGCTCTTGGCAGGGAGGGTGGAGATGGCTGAGACACAGTCCCTGCGCTGGAGGAATGACAGTCAAGTCAGGGTACAGGCAGCAGCATTTCATCATGAGCAGAGGACCACATTCCCTTGGTAGAATCCTCCCCAGGTCTCAGCTCACTGTCCCGCCTCTTTTCGTGGCTGGACTGTGCAGCTTTCCAGATCTTAGTTCTCTATCCAGGGACTGAACCTGGGCCCTCAGCAGTGAAAGCACAAAGTCCTAACCAGGGAATTCCCTCAGCTGTCTTAAGGATCCCACCCCTTTCCCATTTTTATCCTCCCTTAAATTAAGTCCTGGGCCTCCTGCTCTACGTAAAGCCTTCATCCCAGTCTGTCCTCAGTCTCAATCATCAACTAAACATTTATTAGTCAACGAATGTATCAGGCTCTATGCTGGGCAATTTCACACACTCAAATTTATTTCGTCCTAATGATACTTCTCTGAGCCTGAATGAATATCCTTGTGCCCATTGCACAGATGAGAAAACTGAGGCTCTAAGGAGATAAAATGACCTGCTCCCAGTGCACAGCCAGTAAGTGGCAGGTTGGGGCCAAGGTCTAAGCAAATAGTCTTTGGGCTGTGTCACATTGTGTGGTGTGCGTGCTCGGTTGCTAAGCAGTGTCTGACTCTTCAATCCCATGGACTATAGGCTCCCAAGCTCCTCTGTCCCTGGGATTTCCCTCAGGCAAGAATACTGGAGTGGGTTGCCATTTCCTTCTCCAGGGAATCTTCCTGATCCAGGGATTGAACCCACATTGGCAGGTGGATTCTTTACCACTGAGCCACCTGGGAAGCCAAGCATCAATAGCCATTAATCCTTAAGTAAATTATAACTCCCTCTGCGTATCACGTTCCCTGGTGGCTCAGATGGTAAAGAATCCACCTGCAGTGCAGGAGACCTGTGTTCAATCCCTCAGTCAGGAAGATTCCCTAGAGAAGGAAATGGCTACCCATTCCAATATTCTTGCCTGCAGAATTCCATGGGCAAAGGAGCCTGGTGGGCTACAATCTATGGACTTCAAAAGAGTCAGACACTACTGAGCGACTATTTTTTTTCCATGAATCAGATTAAATATGTTTATTTAATCTGTGACTATCTGTATTATATTTTATGGAAAAGTTTCGTGTATGTCCCTCTTGAGACCATGCTTCCTCTTTTTAAATTAATTTTTATTGGAGTATAGTTGATTTATGGTGTTATGTTGGTTTCTGCTATATAGCACAGTGAATCAGTCATACATATACATATATCCACTCTTTTTTAGATTCTTTTCCCATATAGGTCATTACAGAGTATTAAGCAGAGTTCCTGGTGCTAAGTTCCCTTGTTCAGATCAGATCAGTCGCTCAGTCGTGTCCGAGTCTTTGCGACCCCATGAACTGCAGCACGCCAGGCCTCCCTATCCATCACCAGCTCTCGGAGGTCACTCAGACTCACATCCATCGAGTCAGTGATGCCATCCAGCCATCTCATCCTCTGTCGTCCCCTTCTCCTCCTGCCCCCAATCCCTCCCAGCATCAGAGTCTTCTCCAATGAGTCAACTCTTCGCATGAGGTGGCCAAAATACTGGAGTTTCAGCTTTAGCATCATTCCCTCCAAAGAAATCCCAGGGCTGATCTCCCCCAGAATGGACCAGTTGGATCTTCTTGCAGTCCAAGGGACTCTCAAGAGTCTTCTCCAACACCACAGTTCAAAAGCATCAATTCTTCGGCGCTCAGCCTTCTTCACAGTCCAGCTCTCACATCCATACATGACCACAGGAAAGACCATAGCCTTGACTAGACGGACCTTTGTTGGCAAAGTGATGTCTCTGCTTTTGAATATGCTATCTAGGTTGGTCATAACTTTCCTTCCAAGGAATAAGCGTCTTTTAATTTCATGGCTGCAGTCACCATCTGCAGTGATTTTGGAGCCCAGAAAAATAAAGTCTGACACTGTTTCCACTGTTTCTCCATCTATTTCCCATGTAGTGATGGGACCAGATGCCATGATCTTCGTTTTCTTTTTTTTTTTTTTAAAGTATCAAATTTATTTCAGTATCTAGTTTCATTTTAAATTAAAGCTATTGAACAATTTTTTGCAATTTAAAATTCATTATTAGAGGTGAGGAAAACATTAATAAGCTATTAATTACTGAAAACAAAATTATCAACCATGCATTTAAAAAAGCCATGTTAAAGAGTAAAAAGTTCCAATTATACTATTTAACTGAAGGAAATATTCTTTACCTCTTTATTTCTAATTATAACATTCTCATTTTTACACAATTGACACCTTTTTCACCCAATTAATACAATGCAAACAAAATTTTTCCAAGTATTAAGAGGATACGGTTTACCATTTATGACACATGACATAACTGTAACTCTTAAAAGTTCCTTAAAAGAAAGTTGAAATTTTAATTTTCACCATGAACCTGTCTGATCAAAAAGTAAAGGATATCACCACCACATGAATTAAAGAATGGAATAAAAACCAAAAGTGGTATCTATATAATCAGCAAATTATCTGATAAGACATGTTAACTACTTCACATTTCTACTCAGCACAAGTGAGAATAAACTGGTTCCAAGGTTTGGCATTTTTACTCTTAAGCTTTAAATCCTAGTGTTACTCTACTCATCTCTAAGAAAATGGCAGTGTCCATAAGTACAAAAATGATTATATCCAGTAGGTGGTATTCTACATAGTCAAGATAATAAGAAAATTCTTTATAAAATTAGATTTTTAAAAATGCAGACTATCTGGTAATTACCAGTATCTCAAAAGCTAAAATAAGAAAATACAGAAAATAAAGAAGTACTCATTTAATATTATTTTGCTTTGAGGAAATGAGAACTGATTCTATTCCAAGAAATAAGTAATAATGATAAAGAGATGTAATTAATACACCATATATCTTTTAAGCCAAACCACGCTTTTCTGCTCAGAACAACTCTTGATTTTTTACATTCTTAATCTTTGTCCAGAACAGGACCACATTTTAAGCCATTTTTGAATAGAGTTTATAATCTAAAGCCACTTTTCTTCACAGGATGTTTTCATTTTAGTATTCATACATAAGCTTCAAAAAGGCAAATGAAAGTCAGTTATAAGGATCTGTAGCATAATAAATCCCAATTTACAGTAACTGTCAACAGAGTTCTATACCGAAGCCGAAAAGTTGCTGCAGTACAGGTGAGAACTGACATGATTCTTCCATAGACTCAGACTTCATTTAGTAATCCTGTCATAAGATCCAAAAAGAAACCTCACTAGGTCCTTTCAAAGATGCATAATTTTCCGAACAATTTTCCTCTGGATGCACAGCCTGTTCATTCCTTCAATCCTTTTTTAGTCGTTTAGCTTTTGCAATATTTTCTTGACGTTTTTGTTTCTTCTTTTGCTCCTTTTCCCTGGCCTCAATCATCTTGGCCAATTTCCAAGACAGCACAGCACTTGCTAGAAACAATGGAGTCAGAGCCAAAATAACTGTTGTAAGGAAGCCATATGGGTCCTTTGCAGCCCATTCCACAACATACTCAGCCCAAGCCTTTAAATCAAACATCTTCGTGGAGGCCTTATGCTTGAGTAGTGGTCTCTAATTTTGTCCTGGGATTATCAGCCAGTCACAATTTCAGATGACCTTTGGTTGGCTGTCTTCTTCTTTAACTCTACCAATACACTTCTGAGAGAAGGCTTAAATTCTGTATACTCCAAGCCGGAAGCAGGAAGGCGGAAGCCGATCTTCGTTTTCTGAATGTTGAGCTTTAAGCCAACCTTTTCACTCTCCACTTTCACTTTCATCAAGAGGCTTTTGAGTTCCTCTTCACTTTCTGCCATAAGGGTGGTGTCATCTGCATATCTGAGGTTATTGATATTTCTCCCGGCAATCTTGATTCCAGCTTGTGCTTCCTCCAGTCCAGCATTTCTCATGATCTATTTTATATATAGCAGTGTGTATATGTCAGTCCCAGTCTCTCAATTTATCCCCTACTCCCGAGACCATGTTTCCTGATTTGGGGTTTGGGAGATTCCTGCTGACAGTATTGTTGTTATTCTAGGGATCTATTTCAATCCCCCGAAAATAGTTATAGGTATTCTTTCCTCACCTCCTTACCAGGCTAACTCCTTACACTCTTTGGTTTATTTTTCTTAATTTCAATATTTTTAATTTTTTGGCCACACTGCATGGCATATAGGATCTTAGTTCCCCAACCAGGGATTGAACTTGAGGCCACTGCACTGGAAGCACAGAGTTTTCACCACTGGACCACCAGGGAAGTCCCCACTATTTGTTTCAATGCTGCCACTTCACAGAGGCCTGTTTGGACACCCAAGTCTAATTGTATCATGCTCTTTTATTCCTAATGTTTATCACACAGTCAATAATTTTATATGAATTATGAGTTTATTAAGGTCTGCTGCCCTCCCTGTATTGTAAGATCTGTGAAGGCAAAAAAAAGTTTGTGTAGTTCACCCTCCTTGTGGCTTAGTGGGTGGTATCCTTTTTAGCTTAGTATCTCCAGTGTCAACTCAGCTTCGACTTAGTGGCTGGATGGGGGATGCCTGCTGGTGCTATGGGGGAAGAGTCTTTCCTTCAGTGATAACTGGCTCCGTTACCTCTCCGTTCCTGTGTGCTCAGGATCCAGAAATCCATCAGCTACATTCTCTTACTCTCAACAGGTTCAAGGTCAATGGGAGAGAATGACACAATAGATAATTATAAAACAGTGTGGCAAATGCCTTGGTGGAAACAGGCCCAGGGTGTCACAGGAATGCTGAGGAGGGACATCTGAGCAGCCTAGGTGTGGGGTCAGGAGGTCAGGAAAACTTCTGGAAGGCGGGGAACGCTGTCCTGAGGCTCAAAGAAAGAAGCCAGGGAGGAGAGGGGGACTGTGCACGTGCCTAAGGGCCAGGGGCAAGAAGCCCAGCAGCATGTGCCCCCAAAACCGCACTGGGAGGCAGGCAGGCCTGGCTTCACACCCCTGCTCGGCCACGCCCTCTCTGTAACCCAGCGATCCCTTCAGCACTCTGGGCTTGTCTTCAGAGCTGTAACCGTTGGCTCCCTGGGCCACAGTGAGGACTGAAGAGCACAACAGGAACCTCTCTGCCCATGGTGGGTGGATTGCTAGGGTGGGGCCCCAGGGGTCCTGGAACCTGACCGTCCCTGGTCCCCAGCAGCCTCACGTGATCTTGAGTGCCTGCTCAACCCTATCTTTCTTTTGGGAGCAGAAGGAGGTTCTCTTGCACATCCTGCAGTACATTCACTACCTACAGAGCAGCATCAATGTGACCAAGGCCTTGCTCCAACTCCACAGCAACCATGGGCATGGCGAACTCGGGGGTAAGTAAGCTCAGCTGACGTTCCCAGTGCCTACTATGTCCAGGCTGTAGGGGACACTGAAGTGACCTAAATCGTTCCCATCCTCCCGAATCTCACAGCCTGGTGTGGGTCCAAGATGCTGTGACCCCAGAGGAGTGCGTCTTGGGAAGCCTGTGGGGGGAGGGCCCTTGGAGCGGGCCTTCAAGGACAGAGGGGCACCATGCCAGGCAAACAAGAAACAATGTGAGCAGGAGCCCGCAGGCACAAGAAGACACAAATGGAAGGTCTGGGGACAGGCAAGCCATCGGGTGTGACTGGAGGGGTCGTGCAGCACCCAGATGATGTGCACCAGACTCAGACACATGCGTCTCATGACCTAAACTGCTCTGTGCCTCAGTTCCCTCATCTGCAAAATGGACCAGTACAAGTACTTCCTTTATGTTTGTTCTGAGAGCTAAATGAGTTAATACACGCAAGGAGGGTTGTCACACAGTGCCTGGAATATGCCAGTCGTCCCACACTGTGTGCCCTAGGTGTTGTTGTTACTGGTGTGAGAAATACCCTGGCAAGAAGGGTAGGAGATGAGGCAGAGATGAGATTCTGAAGGGCCTCAGGAGTCTGGCTCAGGAGGGAGATAGGATGAAAATAACTGAAGGACTGTAAGCCAGAGGAAAACCACAGTCAGAGTGGCTGTTTAGGAAGAGGTCTCTGACATCTTGTTTGGGGGTCATTAAGTAAGAAACTGGGGTCAGGGAGACCAACAGAGACACTTCTAGGAGGGACCTGGGCGGGAGACCGCAAGCAAATGCAGAACCATGGCTGAGGGTGTGGGCTGAAGAGGGTCAATTTGGGAGAAGTTCCCAAGGAAGAATTGTGAGGCCTCAGGGAAAGGCCGCGGGCCACCCACCATCTTGAGGAGGTAGGAAGAGGAATTGGTTTGGGAGGGGAAGACGGGTAAGCATTTGGGAAGCACTGAGTCAGTCTTCAGTCTGGGCCAAGGCCCGAAATGGACCTGCAGATACCTGAGTTTTCACCTGTACTTCTGTCACCTGGCTGTGGAACTTCAGACAAGTCCCATCTCCTCCCAGGACCTCAGTTTCCACTTTTACAAAGTCTGTCTGGGGACTGCAGCAGCCTCCCTCCCCTCGTCCAGTAGGAAGCATTGTCCACAGGCAGGACTCAGGCTGGACGAGGTTGAGGCCATCTGACCTGCCTCCTTCTCCATCCTCTGCAGGGCTGGATTGGAACCCTGCTGCAAGCCCCCCAAAGGAGAGACTCTCCACCCCATCCAGCTCCCCACACTCTCAGAAGTCCCGTCTTTGGGGAGCATGCCGGAAACCTCGGAAGAAAAAGCATACCCGAGCGTCAGGTACAAGCCTGCTGTAGAACAGGAAGCAGGAGTCCCACAGGAATGGGGCTCCTTCTCCAGGGTCATCACCACTCCAGGGAGGGCGAGTCAGCAGTCCTGAGCCTGGACCAGGCTCTAGATTCAGACCTGCCTCTGTTCAACTCCTAGTGCCCTCCTCTTCCTAGCTCTGAGGCCTGGGGTGGCAGTGGGGGGTCACTCTCATCCTCTGAGCCTCCGTTTCCTGGTCTGGATATTGGAGTGCCTGCCACAGGGTGGGCCTCAGGATTAGGAGCCCATGTGCACACCTCTCAGCAGTGCTTAAGTGGCAGGGCATGTGGCCAGTGCCCAGCAAATGGAATCTGCCGTCAGCATTTATCATCCCTCTGTCCTGTCATCTATCCCTGGGCCAGGGCAGCAGGGTGCATGGGTGATGGAAGGACCCCTGTGTGGGAGGCGAGGGTCCCAAGTCTCACCTCAGCCATTGCTACTGACTCACTACCTGTCTCTTCCCCTTTTGGGGCCCCATTTTCCATTTTGTCTTTAAAAAGGGAGTTGGGGGACTTCCCTGGTGTTCCAGAGGTTAAGATTCCACTTTCAATTCAGAGGGCACTGGTTCAGTCCCTGGTTGAGGAACTAAGATCCTGCATGCCACATGACCTAGCTTTAAAAAAAAAAAAGTGGAGCAGGGGTCGGACCTAATCAATGATTTCCAGCCCTGGCTGCACATCTGAATCACTGGGATGTTTTCCCTGCCTGTGCCACACACCCAGAGCACTGGGCTTCAGTGATCTGGGTAGAACCTGGGCATCAGTATTTTTCAGAGTTCTCAAAGTGATTCTAAAATGTGGGCAAAGGAAGGGGGTATCTGACTAGATGGTCTTTAATTGAGGATCTGGGCTTACCTGAGAAGGACTGAGTGACCCGGCCAGGCAAAGCTTTGAAGCAGGTCACTGGGGCCTGAGCAGAATATCTCCACCCCAACTCCAACCACCTTCTGGAGACAGTCCCCCCCGCCCCCCAGCCCTGTCTGATGCCATCTCTCTCCTCTCCCAGAACGCCAGACCCGGGCCCAGAACCCTCGTCGCTGTCTGGCCCTGGAGAAGCCTGAGAAGCTGGAGACCCCATCTCCAGACCAGAAAGGAGGAAATTTGGTGGGGACCACCACCCCTCCAAGATGCTGGGACTCCTGCCGTCTCCCCAGGGCTGAGGCATCCTCACCTCAAGGTGACAGGAAGGGAGGAAGATGCCAGCTGACATTTCTGGATGTGGCTGATAACAGCATCCACTGTGACATCTCAGGTTGGTCTCTTTCCTCTCCACTAACTTAGCCAGTCATTTACACACCACTGATCAGGCACCTCCCAGCATCCTGGACACAGTCCTAGGAGCCCGGGATTGGACCATGGACAAGAGAGGTGCCGTCTCTTGGCCTCTTTCCCAGTTTCCTCTTCCCTTTAGTCTCGGCTGTGGGTGTAAGGCAGGGGACAGGATCAGTGCGGCCCTTACGCAAGGGCTGCAGTTCATAGAACTGGGGGCAAGAGCCGGGCCTCCTCCTGAGCCTCCCTTCCCTTGAAGCAGCCAGACAAACGCTCCTGTGAGCCAGCTTCAAAGGTGTGACACCCTCAGCAGACACAGGCATGATTGGAAGGCGAGGCCTCGGGTCATCCTCTTCCTCTGCCCATTCATTCAGCCCTTCCTCCCAGAGCCTGTCCTCTGAGCCAGGCCACGGGCATGGTGCTAGTGACTGTCCGGTGATCCCATACACTCACTTCCTGGGGTCACCCGTGAGTGGTGGGTGTTCCAGATCCTCTGTTAATCTTGTGACCTTGGGCAAGTTTCTTTAGAGCTCAGTGCCTCCATTTACTGAACTATAAATGGATATTGGACTTCCCTGGTGGCTCAGACAGTAAAGCGTCTGCCTACAATGTGAGAGACCCGGTTTCAATCCCTGGGTGGGGAAGATCCCCTGGAGAAGGAAATGACAACCCACTCCAGTATTATTGCCTGAGGGAAATCCTATGGATGGAGGAGCCTGGTAGGCTACAGTCCGTGGGGTCGCAAAGAGTCAGACATGACTGAGCGACTTCACTTTCACTTTCAAATGGGTATTATAATAACCATATCCTTTGGCAAAGGGGTGCTGCTGCTGCTGCTGCTAAGTCACTTCAGTCGTGTCCGACTCTGTGCGACCCCATAGACGGAAGCTCACCAGGCTCCCCCGTCCCTGGGATTCTCCAGGCAAGAACACCGGAGTGGGCTGCCATTTCCTTCTCCAATGCATGAAAGTGAAAAGTGAAAGTGAAGTCGCTCAGTCGTGTCCGACTCTTATCGACCCCATGGACTGGAGCCCACCAGGCTCCTCCGTCCATGGGATTCTCCAGGCAAAAGTACTGGGGTGGGGTGCCACTGCCTTCCCTAAGGGGTGCTGAGTAGTATGTAAAATGATTAAAACTGTGCTGGCACGGTAAGTACTATACACTTGTTTGCTACCATCATCTTCATCATCATTATTGCACTTAAATATTTTATCTTCTTTAGAGCTTCTAATAGAGATATAGGATTCCAGAAACCTGGGGGTGATTCAGGGTACCCTTTGGCTCAGATGGTAAAGAATCTACCTGCAATGCAGGAGAGTTTGATTCCTGGATTGGGAAGATCCTCTGGAGGAGGGAATGGCAACCCACTCCAGTATTCCTGCCTGGAGAATTCCATAGACAGAGAAGCTTTGCGGGCTACAGTCCATGGGGTCACAAAGAGTTGGACACAACTGAGCTACTAACACCTTCACTTTCAAACGTCATTCGGAGTCCCCACCCCCAACCTGAGGTTTTGGCTGGAGTGGGAGGAGGCAGAAGGCTGTGGGAGACCCCAGCACCTCTCCATCTGTGTCCCTGTGAGCCCTGGCATCTGGCCCAGTCACAGGAGTGACCATCCCAACTTGCCCCCGTAGGCTGCTGCGTCAAAGATGATACTCAGGATTCGGGGTCTTATCCTGCTTTTGAAGCCCAGCAAGGGGTCGAGATGATCCATTTTCTCAACAATGGATCATTGGTCCATTCCCAGCCTGGTCCCAGGTAAGGGACGCTCAGGGGATATGAGTTGGGGAGCTGACATGTTCCAGGGGAATGGCTAAGACCTGGGGAGAAATGGGGTCAATTTCCACCCTCTGCTGGTATCCGGGGTGACTACCTCTGAGGGCCTAGCTTTGCACCAGGCATTGGGAGCCCAAGGGAAAGCCCTGCTTCCTGTGTGCTGACCAGGACCGCAGCCCCTCCCTGGCCTCCTGTCCTACCCTTCTAGCCTGTCAACACCAGTCACCCATGTGGCTTTTTAAACAGAGTCCTTGATCATGTCGGGTTTTGGCTTTAGGCTACTCCCTCTTATTGGGTAGAGCCCAGATATCTTAATTTGCATTTGAGACCCTCTCTTGCCCCAGTTCATCTTGCTAGGCCCTCTCCCGTGAATCTTATCCTTACCACTAAATATTCACCACTTTGGAAGGAGCTCCACCCGTGTCCCCCCGGGGCTTCTCATCCTTGGTTCCCTCTTCCTGGAAGCCTGTTCCCCTTGTCCACCTGGAAGGAACTACCCATCCTTCTACCTATCCTTCTAGCTCAGCATGGTTCTCTGTCCTGCCCTGCCCACCTTCTCTCTTCCTCCTCAAACCCCCCTCACAGCCCTGCCCCCTGTGTCATCAGCTCTGATGACAGCTGGCTCTTGTCACAAGCCCTCAAGCTCCATAAGGGCAGGCACCTCAGCTGACTAAGGTTTCTGCCCCCAGCACTCCCCCAGTGGCAGGCACAGAGCCATCCCCGTCTTACTCCGCAGTGGGCAACACTGGGACACCCAGAGGGGAAGGGCTCGCTCTGTGTGCCACAGCATTTCCAGCCAGGGCTCCGGGTGTGCCTTGTGAATTACACCTCTTGCAGGCAGAAGCTGGTGTTCTATGATTCTGGCGAGGAGGTGGGCAAGGAGTCCCCAAATGCTGACCCTTGGATTCCCGCCTGGACTGCAGAGGGCAGCCCCCAAGGTGACTGAAGCTCTGTCTCTCCCCCTTGTAGGTGGGTGTGGGGCCATCTTGGTACCTTCTTTCTGAGGATGGCAGGGGAAGCAGGAGAGGGACGGGTGTCCACTAGGCATGGACACACAGTGCACTTGCTGTCCCTAGCCATCGGTTACCACGGTGGATGTTGCTAATCAATCCTAACTCTTTCTCTTGATCCCAGAAACTACTTCAGAATCTTTCTTAACACAGAGCTCCAGCTAGCTCATATCCATCTATTGGATCTAGCACAACATTATATACATACATATATATGTATATATATGCCATCCCTAACATAATTCTGGGCTTCCCTGGTGGCTCAGTGGGAAAGAACATGCCTGCCAAGCAGGAGAGGTGGGTTTGATCCCTGTGTTGGGGAAGATTCCCCTTGAGAAGGAAATGGGCAACCTGCTCCAGTATTCTTGCCTGGAAAATCCCATGGACAGAGGAGCCTGGCGGACTACAGTCCATGGGGTTGCAAAGAGCCAGACACGACTTAGCGACTAAACCACCACCACCAACAACATGAATCCAGGCACCGCACCTCTTATTTTCCTCTTCTAAGCACTCACATTGAGGCACTGACAGAGTCACCTTTCCCCAGTGTGGGGCACCATCTCCTCAAAGCCAACTGCTGTGTTCTGGGAAAGGGCAACACCTGACACACCCTCAAGCCTGACATTTCCTTTTCAGAGAGCCCACTGGCCTTGGGGTCTCCCCAGATTACCAACGGGATGGAGACAGACCCCCTGCAGGAGATCCTAGGGCTCAGCCCCTCCCTCTTCAGCTCCCCAGGGAAACTGCTGCCCGAACAGATCTTGGAGGACGACATTGAATACCTGAACCAAGGTGAGCTCCCAGAGCTGGACCTGAGGTTTGGTTCACTGATAAGGAAAAAACCCACAGTGATGCCCACCAAGTATGTAGCCCTTTGCTGGGCAGCATTGGATACCCAGGGGTGAATCCTCCCAAGACAAACCCCATCCCATCCCTGGAGCCCACAGCCTGGTGAGGAGTTGCTCCAGGCCAGCCTGGTGTGGGGAAGGAAGGCTCCAGGACCCTATAGTAGGGACCTACTCTGGAGGTCCCCCACAGGAGCTGGACTGTGAGTTGGACTTGGACTTGGGCAGAAGACCCCAAAGCTCAAAGCCAGAGAAGGGCACTCCAGCTATGGGGACAGCAGGACAGCAGCCCAGTGCCCCGAGAGAGGTGTTTCTGTCCCAGCCACCCTTCTGGTTTCCCTCTCTGTCTCCGACAGCTCTCTTTGAGGAAATACTGTTAGATTCTGCACCTTCACCTTCTGCCTGCATCCTTGAGGAACCACAGAAGGAGGTAGGTGTCTGCCTACACACCTGTCCACACACCCGTCTGTCCTTCCCACCCGCCGATCCACTCATCCGTCCTCTCGACTCTTCTGTCACCCCCACCCCTCAACTCAGCTGTCTGTCCATCATGCTTCTCCTGGTCCTTCCAGAGACTCACCCTTCTATCTGTGCCCTAACCTATCTGCTGACCATCAGATGCCCTGCTCTGTGCTGGACCCTTGGAATGAACCACCTATAAAGAATAAAAGCTAAAAGCTGCCAGGTGCCCAGAAAAGACCCCACATAATCTTAGGACTGCTCTATGAGGCAGGCTCTCTTGTGACCCCATTTAACCAGTGAGGAAACTGAAAACAGCAGGTGACCTCTGGGATCCTCGGTGCAAAAGAGCCTCCCTCTCAGGCCCCAGAGCTGACCTCCGCAGCACCGTCTACTCCACCAGCTCAGCCTCCAACTGACAAGAGGCGCAGCCTGGCTCTGGTCCCCAAATGGTTCTCCCTCCATGTGTGGGAAGGTGGCCCCTGCCTCAGTGAGTAGCTGATTTCACAGTAGAAACAAAGATAGACACCCTTAGTGGAGCTCTTATAAACACTGGCCTGGCCTGGCAGGGGATGTGTGGTGGCACCATTGTGGATGAAACTGATGCTCAGAGGAGTTAAAACTTGCCTAGGGTGTGCCAGCTCCCTTACAGGGGAATTGAGAGGGAGTGCCCTGGAATAGGAGGCAGAAGCCCCCCAGTCCACCTCTTCCCTGACCCGCTGTGGGAACTGGGGAACCTTTGCTTGAACTTCTGAGGCGGTGTCCGGACGAGGCTGTTTTGAACCTGAGCTGTTGCCAATGCTCGTGTGACATCCCAGGAAAGCCTCGAGTGGGGGCCATGAAGGGACACCACTGCCCCCCTCTGTCCCTCTCCTCCCATCTTTCTCCTTCATGCCCCAGGACACGCCCCCTGAGGTCCCCAAAGACCCCCCTGATTCCCACGACCTAGGCCAGTCCTCAGTCTCGCTGGACCACTGCTACCTCTCGCTGAGTGAAAACAGCAAGGTACTGTCCAGCCCTGGCTCAGAGGACACGGACACAGACTTGGTGTGGAGGCAGCAGGAGGTGAGGGAGACGGACAGCCATTGGCTGGGTCAGTCCAGGTCTCCTGCTGGCCCTCACCTACGCCCCTCTCACCTCTCTATGCCCCCCACCAGGACACTCAGGCTGACTTTGAGGGCCTGCAGTCCTCCAGCGACGACGGGGACTACACGTGGACCCCTACCCGGCGGGTCTCGCCCCTGCCCATGGCCGGGAGGAAGGCCAGGAAGGGCCGGGCCAGCCGGCGTCCCTCCAAGTCCAAGGAGAGCAAGAAAGCCCCTGGCACCCCCCAGATGAAGAAGAAGTGTGTCAACGGCTTCATCATGTTCTGCAGGATGAACCGGAAGCAGTACATCCGGTGGGTGGGCGTCCTCTTCAACCCTGACAGGGGCCCTGCCTCACTGTCCATCCGCTCCCAAGGCTAGGCCGCCCTCTTCTGCTGATACGCTCACCCACCACGCTCGCACCCGCCTCCCTTGGCCCCGAGCGTTGTAGGCAGTGAAACCCGCCTCAGACTTATGAAAAAAAAGGAAATTAATTGGCTAATATTAACTTATATAATTGATATAACTGATTAATATAATTAATTACTATAATCTGATAAAAGAGGCTCCACCTTCAGCCTTGGCTGGTCCTGGGACTCCTGTGATGCTCTTGGATCTTCACCCCCTTCTGGACTCTGTGTTCCTCTTGGTTTAAAGCTCCATCCCTGCTGGGTCGGGTCAGCAGCGGGCTCACCCCTCCTAGGAGCTTCAGGCTCATGTCCTGTCTCCCACCCCAGCAATCCTGTGGGAAGACAGCTCCTCATTTCTAAGGTTTCAAGCAGAAGTTCTTGGAGCTGAACTTGATGGGATCTGTCAAGCGCCCAACCCTGAAAAATCATTGCCAGCCTGCAGCTGGGGGTGGGGGAGGCCCCTTGTGCCTCAGTAGGGAAGAGCTGGTGCTCCTATCTGAGCCGCAGACACAGACCCTAGGACACCGGGTGGCCCCTCTCCAGCCACCCTTTAGTCCAGCTCCCTCCTCTGTCACCTCCATTCCAGGGGGCACGAAAGGGAAGCCTTTCTGGGCAACATGGGAAGATCTGAGTTCTCAGATGAGAAAGTCAAGGCTCTGGGAGGGTCAGGGCCCCTTGTATGATTGGCCCTTTGCCCAAGCCAGGCAGGGCTGCAGGCACCTCCTCACCTCCTCCCTGCTCCTGCCACAGAGCCTGCCCTGGGACCGCATCCACAGCCGCCACCAAGGAGCTGGCCCAACTCTGGCGGATGATGACCGTGCAGGAGCGAAAACCATACTGGTGAGAAGCCCCTGCCCAGAGGCATGGGTGGTGGATGCTAGGGCCTCCCCTGCTCCTCTGAAAATCATCAGAGCCTTGAGCTTCGTGATGTTGGAAACAGGGTGGGAGTCTCCTCAGGTGGGAGATCTGGGTGTCTCCAAAGTTTATGGAAGAGTTGGGGAAACAGAAGCAGAGGGGTGCTCCATGCCTGCCTGGAACTTAGAAGGGCAAATAGCTGAATTCTCGATTTGGACCCTCTTGGCCCTGAACTTGCTTTGTGCTGTCTGCTTTAGGGAGTTTCTCAGAGCAGGAAACTGAGTCTTAACGCCCTGCCGCTTGGCCTCCTCCTCCTCTCCCCGTCTCGATACCCCCTCCCTCCTGAAACCCCTCTTCTCCACCAACTTCAAATTGCTGCCACCTGCCAGTCCTCAGTTGCACCCCTCTCCGGAAAAACAAGCGCATGCGCAGATCTTAACAGGTCTCCAAGGAGCTCACGCTTTCCTGGTGGAGCCGAATAAAGCCCTGGCCATCCCCAGCCCAGGCCCTTGTCACTACCGAGCCCAGAGCACCAGGGGTGGGATGGAGGTGAGACGGAGGAAACCCACCCATCCTGCCGCCTCTCCCCCAGCACCAAGGCGCGCAGGTTCAGCCGCCAGCACAACCGGATCGTGAAGCAGGACAGCTCCAGCAGCGAGGACGAGGACTGGGAGACCCCCAAACCCTTCTACCAGCTGCTGGCCGAAAAGGCCCGAGGCTTCCCAGACCCGGTCTCTCCGGAGTCTCAGCAAGGGTGAGGGTGCTGCGTCCTCCCTCGGGCCCTGCTGTTGTTGAAACCAGGAGCCCGTGATGGTTTCCTGGGCCTCACCCCCACTAGTGCAGGCCCCCCCAGGTTGGCAGGTGGCATTATTTATTGATCCCGATGCTTTGTGTTTGCCTTGTATGGGGCAGTCTGAACTTCTGCCCCAAGGTCGGCAAGCCTCTCACAGCCCCCTTCTACTCTGGGCAGGGGAATCAGAGAAGCTACAGGAGCCCCCTCCCACCCGAATGAAATGCAGGGAGGTGAAGGTTCCCTCTGCCTGTCCACTGCCCAGCCCAGAATCCAATGCTTTCCACCCTGTTCAATCTCACCTCACTTTCCTCCTCCTACCCTATTCTATTTATAGATTATTTATTGTTTTCAATGAAATAAAACTTTGTTACCAGCAAGAGACAAGGCCAGCTGCCCTAGGCCCTCTTCCTCAGCTCTATTCTCCACAGACACCTCCCCAAACAGCTCCTCCAATCTGACCTTCAGGCCTGTCCCCACTCAGGGAGCATGGATCACAAAGCCAGAAACTCAAGGTGTGCTCTCTGTACTTTAGCTTTTCCTTGGGCAAGTTGTTGGAAGGTAACCCACACCCCCGGAGGTTCTAGTTGTCTATTTATTTTAATGGAAATGAAGGCATAACACGTCCTAGAAAAATAAAGATTTAGGATACAAACTAGACACAGGGGTCAGGGTTGCCCCCGGTGGTCGGGGATCTTTGGTCTGGGGCTGGACAAGGTACCGGGGGCTGTAGTCCAGGAGGTGCTAACCGAGGACCCCGGCCCACACCCCCCACACCTGTGGGCAGGAAGGGCCCAGCCGGGAGGGTCCATGAGTCTCTGGGCACAGGACTGCCCGTCCTCCACCCTGGATTCCAAGCAGTTCTGAGAACGCTGGACATCAGTGGAGCTATTAATAGTGTTTCAGGGAGTGATAGGGAGAGGGCTGGGGGTAGGGGGCAGGGGAAATTCAGCCATTAGGCAGGGCTTTCAGCTCACAGCTAGTACCAGGTCAAGGAGGGGGTAGAGCCCCCGAGTCAGGATCCCCAAATCTCCCCATATAGACCAAGGAGAGGGCTGTAACAGAGGCAGCATCCTGTCCAAGGAGTGGACCTCCAGGGCACGGAGAGGTTGAGTGCCCAGCCTGGGAGGGTGTAGTGTGTGTGGGTAGACAGCAGCCGCTGTGAGGGTCCCTCCTCTCTGCCTGGATTTCGAGCACCATTGTCAGGGGAGGCCTGGGGGCCAGCAGGTCACAGTTCCAAAGGCTCTTCCACAGGCACTGACTGTAGCTGCGTCAGGACCTTGGTCTCGGCTTCCAGCCCCTCATCCACCTCGCCCCCTGCAGTGGCCCCCAGGAGCAGCCCCTCGGGGTCAGGGTCTGGCAGCCTCAGCACGGTGTGGGGGGCCTGTGTTCCCAGCCCCTTCTCTTCTTCTAGCAGCCCCTCGGTGCCAGTGCTCAGTTCCAGCCCGGCTGGCCAGATGGGCACGGCTGCGGGAGACAGCAGCAGCCCCTCGGGCGGGGGTGCTGGGAAACCGGGCAGGAGGCCAGAGGAATCTGGGGAGAAGGGCAGGCTGGGGGCGGGGGCGGCAGGGGTAGGGGGCGGCTGGGGTGGCTGCTGCACAGGAAGTGTGCCTAAGGCATGGGCCTCCGGAAGAGCAGGACTGGTGGCCACCGGGAGGGCTCCTTCGGGCACCGAGATGGCTGTGTCCGGCTTCAGGGGCAGGGCCAGGCTGGGGGCGGGTGGCAGGACCTGGGAGACCAGCATGCTGGTGGGGAAAGTGGCGGTGAGGATGATCTTGCCCTGCTGCACGGCCACACCTGTCACGATGGGACTGCCAGACACAGGGTTGGCCAGGAGGAAGTTTCCTGTGGGGAGAGGGGGAAGCCCAGGCACCCAGGTGAGGATGAAGCCAATGGAGGGCAGGCACAGGGATTAACCAGAGGCAGAAGGAGCCCCTTCAGGGTCAGGGTGAGGCCAAGTCTTTCTGGCCTGAGCCCCAGGAGGGTCTGGGACTCGCCAGGGAAGAGCTCCCTTCCCCCCACTGCAGTCCCAGGACGCGCACCAGCAGCACTCCCCTCCCCAAAACAAGTGCACCCCCTCACCAAGCCACCAGAAGGGGTTACCTGGGGTAGTGGCCGAAGGCAGCTGCAGCGCAGTCACACCCACGCCGGAGTTGATCAGGTGCACGTTGGCAGGGCCCGAGGCACCAGCCACCTTCACTGGGCTGCCTGGCCCAGCTGCCAACAGCTGCAGCGGCCCCACAGCCTGGGGCAGGGTCACCACCTGTGAGGTGGGCACCACCTGGGGCAGGTTCAACAGCGGGGAGGTGGGGCCCAGGCCAGTAGGGTAGCCAGGGGGTGGGGAAAGTGGCACCACTTGGGGAGCAGCCATGGAAGTCACTGGTCCTGGGGGCAGTGGAAATGTGGCTGCCGTAGGGGGGCCAGGCACCACTTGGGGCAGAGGCGTAGGGACCTCCTCTCCAGGAGGCCCTGAAGCAGTCACCTGAGCCCCCTTGGTCTCCGGGGCTTCAGGCTGAACCTCCTCCAGTCGAACCTCCCCTGTCTGAGGGTCCAGGACCAGGGAGGTCTTGCCCTCGCTGGCCCCTTGGGGGCTGGGCTGTGGAGCAGGGGCACCCCCGGTGAGCAGCAGGGGGCCCAGGCCGGAGGCCTCGCCCAGGGCCAGGCTGTTGATGATGACGGGGCTCCCATTGAGGAGCACTGCTGGAGGGCTTCCGGCTGCCAGGAAGCTCCCATTCACCAGGATGGAGGAGGAGGCAGGGCATGGTGCAGGAGGGGGAGGCCCCGGCCAGGAATATGGAGCCTGGCGCTGGGCCCTCGGCAGCCGCCGGAGCCGACCCCCTCTCCAGGTCCTCAGGACTGCGGCTGGACTCGTCCTCAGTAGTGGGGTTTCCATCAGACTCGCTGGCCAGAGAGAGAATTGTGAGTGGGGGACTCATGTTGTGTTTCCCCTCGGGCCAGCCCCATTCCTGCCGGGAGCCAGCGGCGAAGTGCTCCAAGGAAGCACAAGCCACCCACTGCCTCCCCATGTTCCCCAGCCCAAAATGTTGTGGCAATTTCAGGGAGTTAATGAAACTTCCTCTGTGAGACCCCAGGGAGGAGTCCCTGCAAGCCTGGTCCTGATACCACTGCCCAAAGGTTCAAGCTGAACGCTGAGGGTGAGAGGGGGCCCTCCTCTCCCAACTCCTCGGCTTTAGGCTCCGGGAGGCTGAGCAACCGGGCTACCCGAAGTCTCCAGAGTCCGCCTGAAAACAGCCGAGTGGCTTTGGAGACACTAAGGAGGGATTCGCCAGCTCAGTTCCCTGTGCCCAACCGCCCCCCCTTTCCCCTCCCCCCGGGCGTCGGAGAAGGAGCGAGAGGCCGGCGCGCAGGGTGGGAGGGGAAGGGCTTGGGTTACAGGGAAACCGGAGCTGGGGAAGGTTCACGTTTCACAACAAAGACAGACGACGGACCACGCTGTTGGGCCCTGGTGGGGGGGGGGAGAGACGATGAGACAGCCGCGGTCAGGGAGGGACTGGCCGCGAAGGGGCCTGAAGAAGCCCCTACGCCCGGGAGCGAGGACAAAGGCCACTCCTTTCCCGCAGCCCCTTTTTCTCACTGCTGCCCCCAAGTCTAGCCGCGGGCGCGGATGGGATCTGGGACGGAGCCTTGAGTGGAGTAGAGGGAGGCGGTCTCCCCAGCCTCTGCGAGAGGAGCAGCGGTGTCAGGGTGGAGGGCTGGGCGAGTGCCTAGTTAATCCACGCAGATTCCTCGCGCTCGGCGGGCGCCTGAGGGTGTGAGCGGGGGGGGTGTCCGAGGACAACGGGTCTGGGAGAGGGGGGTAGGTCCCCGGGAAAGCCGGACTGGCGCCGCCCCGGGCCCCTCACCTCTTGCAGGGCGCGCCGCCGCCGCCCCCGGTCCGGTCGCGCTGTCGTCGGTTCTTGAACCAGTTGCTGACTTGCGTGAGCGAGAGGCCGGTGAGCGTGGCCAGGCGGCGCTTCTCGTCCGGCGTGGGGTAGCGGTTGCCGCGATAGCAGGCCTTCAGCGCGGCGCGGGAGCGCTCCTTGAAGCAGTAGACGGTCTCCTCGCCGTCCCAGATGGTCTTGGGCAGCGGGAATTTCTTGCGCAGACGGTACTTGTCCACCGCGCCCAGCGCGCGGCCGCGGGCCCGCTCGGCCTCGTGGTAGCGCGCGCGCAGGTAGAGGTCCTGAAGGAAGGCGTGGTGGGCGGCGGGGAAGGGGCGGCTCTCGAGCAGCCGGTAAAGCTCGGCGTACTCGCCTCGCTGGAAGGCAACCAGGGCCCGAGCGCGCAGCACAGGATCGCTGCCACGTAGGCGCTCGGCCGGGGGCAGTGCGCCCAGGAAGCGGCTCAAGCGGCCGGCGTGGCCCGCCTGTAGCAGCGCCTCGCACACGCACGCCACCTGCTCCGGCGAGAAGCGGAGCCCCGTGGGCGGCTCGGCAGCGGCCTCGGGGGCGACCCGGGGACGCCTGGGGAGCCGGGGCCCTCCACTTTCACCGCCGTTTCGCCCGCCCCGGCCCCGGCCGCCGCCGCCGCCTCACCCTCGGCCGCCTGCAAAGTCTGCAGGAGCTGGCGCGCTTCCTCCTCCTCTTCTTCGGTCGCCGCCGCCGCTACCACTGCCTCCCCCCCGGCCGCCGGCCTCGCGCTCGGCTCCGCAGGCAAGGTAGCCATGTTTTGCAACTTTGGGAAGTTCCTCCCTCCTTCTCCTCCTCCCTCGGGCTTTCCCCAGCCCCCTCCCCCCGCCCGTCTCCCCTCCCCACCCCACCCCCCACTTCGTGCTTCCCTATCTTCTCCCGCGGACCCGCGTCTCCCCTCCTCAACACCGATGCCAGGCCCAGCTCTCTACTAGGGTCTCGGTCCCAGTGTCTGTGTGTGTGCCCGTCCCCCTCCCTGTCTGTCCGTGTTTCTCCCTTTGTTTTCCCTCCGCCTCAGGCCGCGCTTTTTGCCTCCCCCCGCGTGTGCCTCTAGCTCAGGGCCTCAGTTTCCCCATCGGGACAACGGAGAAGGTAACGGGCCGTCCGGGAGAGTTAAGGGCGCGAAGCCACCTCTGCCCCGAGACTAGGCTTCGGCACGCCGCCGTCTCCAGGGTCCTCCGAAGGCCCCCCCTCACTCCCCATCTCGGCCCACGCTCCGCCCCTCGGAATTCCCGGCTCCGCAGGGGGGCGGGTCTGGTTGGGAGAAAGGGCGGGGGAAACGGGCTGGAAAGTTTGCAGCAACTTTTCTCGAGCCTAAGTCTGTGGAACGGATGAGCGTGGCTCGCGCAGGCGCAGTGGTAGGAGGATGGTTGCGCTAGCTGCCAGTCCAGCCCGCCTCTTCAACGCTGTCGAATGGCACAGCTGGGCCACAGCTGGACAATGGGCGGTGCCTCCGAGGGGCCTGCTCGTCTTTTCCTATTGGCCGGCTGCTTAGGCCACGCCCCTCAGCCCTACCCCCCACCCGATTCGTCCGCTTCGCCTCCCGCTAGCTTCCTGCGAGGCCATTGGCCGCCTCCGTTCGCCTTCCAATTGGCCCGCTGAGCAGCCTCTAGCCCTCGACTCAAGCTGCGGACCCCAAGGAATTTCAGAATTTTGGGCAGACGGAAGGGCCTTTTATTCGCGAGGATCGGGGGTGGGGGTCCTAGGTGGGGAAAGACAATAAATATCGAGGAATGTCGGGGTCTCAGTGCATCCAAAACGTGGATTAGGGTGCTGGGGTCCTGGAGCCTGTCAGCGGATCAGAGGAAAGGTCAATAAATACCCAAACTGCCGAGGCGGATGGAGCCGGCGGGCTCCGAGAGCAGCGCATGTGAGGAGGGCGCGAGAATCACGGAAAAAGCGGGGCTGTCAAAAACAAAGATTCCCAAGAAAGCAGGCGGAGCTCGCGCTAGACTGTCGCTGCGGAAAGAGAGCCTTCCTGAGGGGGCGGGGCCTCATGCACACGGAGGATTTGTGGTTTGCGAGCCAATGTGGGTGGGGGTGCCTGGAGGGTGAGAAACAGATGAGCCCTGGCCCTGCTGCCTTCTGTAGGTCGCAGCTTGCCCATCCACGTCGGGGGCCTCAGCTAGGCAGGCGGAAGAGGTCCGCGATTCCCCCAGCAGCAGCAGCAGCAGCAGCATTCCCCGCTACAAGCCTCCCTGGAGCCGCAGCCCCGGCTCCTCCCTCCCCGGCCGCCAGGGGGCGGGCCCGGATCACGGGGCTGAAGCTGGGGCGGAGACCCACGCTTGGAGTGTTGTGAACTGGGAGGCGATAGGAGGGGCTTCTGGGCCCTGCCTCGGTCACCCAACCCTCCAGCAGAGCCCGAGTGTAGAACAGGCTCGGGTTCTAGGGTTCAGGCGGAGAAGGCAGCTCCCGGGCGGGGTCAGACTGCGGTGAGATGGCCGGCGCAGGCCACCAACCCAATGCAGCCCAGGGCGGCGGCAACAGCCAGAGCAGCGGCGAACAGGAGCAAGGAACGCGCCTCCGATAGGTCAGGCCTAGGGACCTGCAGGGAGAGGGCGAGGGTCAGCAGCCAGCGACACGAGCCTCTGATTGGCTCCCGGGGCTTGCCCCGCCTACGCCTAAGAGGGTCCACAACCCCCGACACCCGCCCCGCCCCCCTCACAGGGCGGGTAGCTCTGGTTGGCCGGCTCGCAAAGCTAAGTCTTGTCCGAACTCATTATTGGCTGATTCCTAGAGACCTGTGTTGATTGGCTGCCCGAGAATCCTCCCCTCCCCACCGCTGGCCCAGCCCCGCAGAGGCGCTGCTAAGCAGAGGCGACTTCGGGTACGTGGAGCTGGGAGGGGGCGCGCGGCGGGCGGGCGTGAGCAGCCGGACGTACCCTGGCAGGGAGCAGCAGGTGGCGGCGGTGCATGGGGCCTGGCCCCACCAGCGGGCATTGGCCCAGAGCCACGGCCGGGGGGCCATCTAGCTGGAGAGAGAAGGGACAGGTGACCCGATCTGAGCCCAGCTCGGCCCGGCCGCCCTCGGCGGGGGGCGAGAGACAGCAAGGGGAGTCAAGGTCAGAGAGGTTATCTAGGGAGACCCCCAAATGGGATATCCCAAATGGGGATATGGTGAGAAGCCTAAACGAGGGAGATCTGGTCGATGTGGGGTGAATGGAGAATAACTACTGACTGCAACCACAAAGAGGGGAGCCCTAAATCTGGATGCGGGTACGGGGTGACAGAGACAGGGGCAGCAGAGAGGGGGCAGCAGGCTTGACGCAGGGAAAAAAGAGGGGGTCTTACATGGGAAGGTGGATCCGTAGCCCGGGGACTGGGGACCCCCGTGACAGCTGGAAGGAGAAGAGAGAGGCGTAGGGCGCGTGGAGGGACGAGGGCGGTGGCGCGGCGTGCCCCAGCCTGGCCCCTCGCCCTCCCCCAGGTGTGTACACCTGCTGCGGGCCCACCTCCCCCGGGCACCTCAGGGAAGGGGGCGGGTGAGGGACTCGCCTGCGGCTCCCCCGGCCTGAAGCAACTCCATCCTCTCCTGCAGCTGCCGGACGTGCGCCTCCAGGTCGCGGTTCCGAGCCTGGGCCTCGCGGAGTTGACTGTGGGGAGGTGAGGACCGTGAGCCCTTGAGGCTCTGGCTTGAGAGGCTGCTAAAGGTAGTGACTGCCCCCGGGCCCCGACCCCTACCTGGCGAAGTTCTGGTTGGCCTTATGGATGGCCGCTAGCTCCTGGCTCAGGCTCTGCCGGGTCAGCACCTCCTCCTCCAGGGCCTCTTGGAGCTCCCGCAGCGTCACCTCTGGCTCTGCCACCGCCTCTAGCTCTGCCACAGCCTCCGGCATAGTCTCCGGAACTGCCGCTTCAGCCTGGGTATGGAAATGGGGCTTAGGGTGGCCAGAGGCCTGGGGAGCATTCAAGGCTTGAGCATAGATTGCAGGACTGGGGTCCTCCCTTAACCTCTATTCCTGCACCCCCTAGATCCCTCTGGAATCTCCACAGCTCCACAGTGATCCAGACTCCCTCCTTTGGAGGGGTAATGCCAGCCCAGTCCTACTCATCTCCAGCCTTTACTCTGGTCTCCTCCCATCCACACCAAAACCCAAAGGGCTGTTCCTACAACACTGCCCAGCCTGACCAAGCAGGCCCCTCCTCTGCTCAGATTTTCTCTAGCCCCTCAGAGCCCTCAGGAGGAGGCACACCACACGGAAGGCCCTGTCTGGTGTGCCTGGGCTGGCCTCACCCACCCGACTCCTCATTCTTCACCGTCCTTTCTCCTGGAACAGTGCAGCCTTACTACACTCCTTTCACATTTAAGAGCAAAATCAGCTGGTTCCCACCTCAGAGCCCTTACTCTTAAGGTTCTCTTTGCTTTTCCTCCTTCTCCGGGGCTTCCCCTCCCTTGAGAGTCCCCCTCCATGCATTAGAAATTAGAACTCAGTGACCTGTTCTAATTTCTTTGTGAGGGTCACGTCTGACTGAAGTAGCCTTGTCTATACTTGGTCTTCCACCCCTTTCTATTGAGGAAGTTCCCAGGAGGTCCAGCATTCCATGGCAAACGGTATCCCTGAAGGCCTTCCCTTCTCGTCCCTCACTGACTCTCCTCCAGGGACTCACCGTTTCCTCTAGTGGGGGCACTGTGGGTTCCAGGCTGGGCTCTTGCAATGGCTCGGCCTCCAGTTCCATGGGCGTGGAGCCTAGGATCTCATCATCCCTGGGGAGAGGAGGTGGCCGAGGGGTGGGAGGGTGAACTGGCCTCACCCCCGAGGCTGCTAATCCCCTGGGTTTAGAGCCAGGACAACCTAGCCTATGCCCTGGGGCAGCCAGACCTGAAGTCTCTGCGGTTTAAGGAAGGGGAGAGGCAGAGTGAAGGGGACAAATTGCCAGGCTGGGGGCGGGGAACAGGTCCTCCTCTTGTTAGGAAAAGGCCAACCTCTGGCATGGCCTCAGGCCCCTGGAAGCTGAGCTTCCCTTCTTTGGGAACCCGGAGTCAAGACACCCATGTTCTAAGATCTTCCCTTCCCCTCTATCTCCATGTCCCTTTCTCAGGCCCCTCTCCTTAGGGACTAAGGAAGTGAGGGGCACACTGCCCAGCTCTGGCAACCTCCAAAGAGGTAGTCTTCAGATTGGGTGTGGGATCCGAAGACTGACAGTAGAGAGCAGCCTATCCCCTCAGACCCAGGTGCTGGGAGGAAGACAGATCCTCCCAAGGAATATGAAATTGCAGTAAAAGTGATGTTCCCTCCAACTCAGCAGTCCCTCTTACGGAACTGGTCCTCAAGGACCCAATGACCCTGGACGAGGATAAAGACCTTTGCCAAGACCAATTCGTGGCTGTTCATCAAGCTTAGGTCAGGACAGAGAGGCTGGTTGATTAAGTCCTGCTGGTCCAGTGGGGAGAGCACTCCCCAGCAGGTCAGGATTGTGTGGTAGTTTGTTCGTGATAAGAAATGGCATTTGCAGTACATTGTCCAATAACAGAACGGGTTAGAATACAGCATGTTCCCATGTTCCCACAGTTGTTAAGGAGGTGTGTGTGTATGAGCTGCTGCTGGCGGGCTTCGTATTTTCTGATATACTCGTGATAGGCAAATGTATTATTTGCAGAATCAATGTTTTAAAAAGGCTTTGTGGTTATGTAATTCAATGAGTCTGTGTTCTTTTAAGACTGACTTAACAATTCTAAACTCCTTATTTTCTAAGACTGTGAGGTCCCATGACTGTACACTAGACATGGAAAAGTGGAAAGTGAGCAGATTCTGCAAGGCCAAGTCTGTGACTCTGAGGTTTTACAACTGAATCTAAATTTAAAAGTTCTCATAGTCTGAGAATTTAAGACTATGCAACTCTGGGCTCCTAAAAGTCCTTACTTCCCAAGACAATAAGGTTCCAAGATTGACCCTGCAAGTCTCCTGGGCGCCATCAGGGCAGGATGTGATAACCTAGAGCAGCCCCCAGGGCCTCTTGTGGGGCCTTTCCCCCTCCCCCCATCCACTCCTCTCAGGCTGCAAAGGGGCCATGCTTACCTGAGGGCCATGCAGGAGTAGGAGTAGCCCACGAAAGGCAGGTGGACGCCCAGCGGCATGCCTTCCTGCATGTCTGACAGCGTCTCCTAGGCAAGAGAAACACAGATGTGAGGTGAGCAGCAGCTGTCAGGACTGGCCCCTCACCCATTCCCAGTGTTGGCTTAAGTGCCCACCACTCCCCACCCCAGCCCGGGGTCTATCTAAAGTGGACTCCACATAATTTTATTACATCCTGCTGCTTCCTTCAGGGCACTAGCCACAGTAAAGGTATATCTTCTCCTAACTGTAAGTAGAGGAGGGCAGGGACCAGGGCTGATGTCCCCAGTAGTGCCCAGCACAAGGGCAGGCAGACAGAGCAAGCCTGGGGGAGCTTGTACCAACAGCTGAGGGAGAGAAGGCCTAAGGAAGGAAGGGGGGTTCCTCTGTGCTGCTTTCTCACCTCTCATCCTTCCAGGTCACGTAGCCCCCTCCTCCAGGAAGCCCTCCAGGACCTTTCATGCTGCATCAGGAGACGCGCCCCTGCACCTCCCCGCCCGTCTCAGCCCTAATCTCTCTGGGGCGTCAGTCAGGGACAAGTCTGGGTCTCCCACTGGACTGTGAGTCTACGTCACTGCTGGCTTCCCAGTACTGGGCCCCCACAGAGCAGGGGTTCTGGGGAAGCAGTTATTTCAGGACCCCAGGAGGAGGGTACTCTCCTAACCTCAGTGTTATGGCGGAGGTATGAGGGGTACCTTCTGCAGAGCTGGGGTCGCAGGTACCTACCCCGCCCCCCGCTCACCATGGCAGTGAGCCCGTCCTCCACCATATCGAAGTTGCACGTGTCCGTGGCACCCTCGAAATCTGGGGTGAAAGGGGGAACGCTGTCTCGGAGGCTGTCCCATTCAAGGCCAAAGAAGAAAGGATGCTTCCGGAAATCCCCTGCTCCGTTCCGGCCCAGGCGCACCTCCGGGGGACACAGCAGCTGCTGGATGAGGTCTCGAGCCTCCTCGGGGACACCTGTGTCGGCCAGCGGGAGAGAGAGGTGCTCCTGCTCGGAAGGGGTGGGAAGAGGGGCTGTTACCTGGGAGCCTTCGCAGAGAGGTCACGGGCTCCCCCGGGCGGTGCTCACCCTGTAGTGCACGATCTTGCCATAGGTCTCGGCGGTGGAGTCGGCATAGAAGGGCGTCTGCCCGTAGAACATTTCATAGGCGAACACGCCCAGCGCCCACCAGTCACACTCGGGCCCGTAGCTGCCAGTCCCTGGCCCGCCACCCACCGCCTGAAGGATCTCGGGAGACAAGTAGTCCGGGGTGCCCACAGCCACCAGCGACCGCACCTGAGCCAACAGGACCATAGCTGAGCTTGGCCCTGCCCCTCCTATCTCTGACTCCGCCTCCTCCTAACCTCGACCCTGCAGCTTAGTCCCTCCTTCTGCCTGTTCTAACACCGAGCCCCCAAGCAGGCTTAGTCCTGGGTCTCCTCTTTCCCTTCCATATCTGGTCCTACTCTCACGCTGGCTCGGCCTGCACGCCTCAGGCCCGCCCCATACCCTGCCCCTCCGGTTCGTCCTCCACCCCGACCCCACCCCTTATTGGTCGCCGGAGCTGCCCCAGGACCGACACACGGCTCACCGTTCCATCCGCCCGCAACTTGAGGCAGGAGCCGAAGTCGGCCAAGCGGATGTGGCCGCAGCGGTCCAGCAGAATGTTGTCCGGCTTGATGTCCCTGCGCGGAGGGAAGAAGGAAGGGGAGGGGGGATACGCGAGCCTCTCTCTAGTCGTCTCACCAGGCCCCACCCTCTGAAGGATCACAGCTCTCCGATTCCCGCGCCCCTGGGCCCCCGGCAGTGCCCACCTGTGCACGTAGCCCAGCCGGTGCACCGAGTCTATGGCCATGACAATCTCGGCCAGGTAGAAGCGAGCCATCTCGGCCGGTATCCGCTCCCCAAACTTGCTCAGCAGCGTTAGCAGGTCCCCGCCCACGTAGTACTCCATGACAAGGTACTGGGAGGGGGCGTGTTATGGGGGTCGGTACCCCGACTGGGGCACCGATCTCTGACATTCCAGGACAAAGACTCCCAGAGACGCCCCCTCCCTGGACAGAGACCCCTCAGGCGCAGCCACAAGAGATTTCTCAGGCCAAAACAGACACCCTCCCCCACCCCCAATCCTCGTTCCTCCAGGATGTCACTAGACAGAAATTCACTCCCCACCAAGAGAGTCAGGGAGAAAGAGAACCCAAAGACCTTTCTCGATGTCCAGAGTATGGAACCCACAGTCGCCCAGCCTGGGGCTCACCAGGTAGTTCTCGTCCTGGAAGGCGAAGTGCAGCTGCGTAATCCAGCGCTGGTCCCCGTTCACCAACACGTCCCTCTCTTCGCGGAAGCACGACACCTGCGGGACACCCGGAGCTGAAGCGGGCGGGGGAAGGGGGCGACGCAAGGGGGAATCCTCAGTACCCTGCCCACCCAGCCCGGCCCTTACCTCGCCTCTCTTCAGCATGTCCCACTTATTCATGATCTTCATAGCATACACCTGGCCCGTCTGCTTCATCTTCACCACCGCCACCTGAAGGCCCAAACAGGTTAACGGGGCGGAGGTGGACAGGAGACACCCGGGCTCGCGGGGATTGGACTCCGCCCGTAACCCGGCCCAGGCGTGGCCCCGCCCCCCACAAACCACGCCCATTGGCCTCAAGCCCCGCCTTAGGCTCTAAACTCATTCATCACTTTCTCAGGCCTGTCTCCTACGTCCCCCTCCCACTGTAGGAAAAGGCAGGTTCCAGCCCCACTGAGCTGCCTCGGCTGCTCCAGGCTCACCTCGCTGAACGCCCCGCGTCCGATCACCTTCAAAATCTCGAAGTCATCTCTCTGCAGTCGGACCTCCTTAAGCCTCGCCGCGATGGGCTCCACTGGAGGCGTGAAGGGAACCATAATCACAGGGACTGACATTGGAGACGAGGCAGTCCCACCCTCTGTCCCCTGTCCTTGCCTCTCCCCTGAGGGCTGTCTACCTCCGTCTTCACATAACGTTTTGTGAGGTTTGGGGGGCCCTAAACTGCCCTCCTATGGAGAGAGATGTGATGTCTGTGAACCACTTTCTGGGACAGACATTAGGCCAGAGGGCTCTCCGGGGTGCAGGATGAACGGGTTGAGGTAACAAGTCTGCTGAAAGGAGTCTGTGATGAACAGAGAGAGAAGAAACAGGCCCAGTTCACAGAGCTCCTGGGGCGTCAGTCCCTAGTCCCGGTGACCTGGCCCACCCCCAGAGCTCTCTCTCATTCAGTCTGTCTTGCGTTATGGCCCAGAGCCTGCAATTTAATCCAGCACCTTAGGCTCAGATACAGGTGGCTTGTGGCCCACACTTTGGGAAATCCCGAGTTTAGGGCTGGGGCCAGGAGAAGGAACAGGAGAGGGAGACGAAGCCAGCGTGGATCTACAGCCTGGGCACCAGAGCTGCAGACGCAGTCAAGTGCGTTCTCTCTGTGTTCTCAACTCCAGGAGGAGGTTTTACTATCACTCCTTATCTACAGATAGGGAACCAAGACCCAAGACAAGTGAAGTCCTCTGCCCAAGGTCCTAGAGCCAGCAATGTGGCAGAGGGCAGTTTGAGAGAGAGAGGACAGAGGGTGGAGGCAGGAGACTCAGGGGCAGGGGAACAGGGAGGCCTGGAAGAGGCTGGGAGCCTCCGAGGCAGGAGGGAGAGGGATATGGGTACAGCTAAGGATGAGGGAAGATACTGTGGGTTACGGAGAGGATTTGGGGTTTGGGGTTCAGGGAGAGTGGGCCGGCCGGGAAGCAGCAGCCAGGGCCCAGGATGGGGGAGGGAGGAGAGAGCCAAGACATTGAGCCCTTTTAAGGCAGCGGGAACCCAGGCCCCTCCCCCGCCCCAGCAGCCTGGCAGGGGAGGGGCCGCAGGATGCTGCCCGGGCCACAAAAGGAGCGCTCCTTACAGGAGTACTGATTCCTGTCCCCGCCTCAGGTCTCAGTTTATCCTGCAGCAAGAAGGGGGCTGAGAGAGTTACTAAGGGCTGGGGGGATGTGGGGAGAAGGTTCTCCCGGAGGCCACGTACTTGGCCTCCACCTTCCCATCTGCAAAATGAGGAGAGAAGCAGGGCCTAGGTCAGAAAGAGATGGACACGAAAGGGAGCAGAAGGCAGAGAGAGAGGACACAGGGACGGGGACAGGGACACACAGGGTCCCAGGACCAGGCTACTGAGGGCCAGTGGCAGATGGCAGAGAGACAGAAACCTGACTGCACCAGAGCCCCGGCCAGGAAGGGCTGAGGGCAGACGAAGCAGGAGGCTGAGGCTAAACCATCTTCCCTGCGGACCTGTCTCCAGGGGAACACTCAGCCAGAAGGGACTTTGGTGGGGGCATGCAGCATGGAACCTGCAGAGAGAGTGGGCCCTCCAAGAAGAACCCTGGTTGTTCCTCCTCCAACCAGGGGGTGCTGGGTGATGCCTGTCTGCAGAGCTGGTTCTCCCTGGGGCCTGAGTCACCGCGCCCTCCCAGGGCCTGGGCACCTGTTGGGGCAGCTGGAGAGGCTGGCGCCGAACACCTGCTCGTCGGCCGCGCCCCTGGCAGCTGCCCTGTTCTGTCTCTCCCACTCCCCCTGCACTCTGGCAGGGTGGAGGGCTATGGAGCCCATTTTGGTGGTGGTGGTGGGGAGTTCCCCAGGAGACAGGGCTCCCCAGCAGGTCCCTAGGCCTGGACTCGGGGAGGGGGTACAGGAGGACCACAAGAGGCAGCGCCCAGCCCAGCTGACCATGGCTCCCAAGTCTTGGTTCTGACATGGCTACCCTGGCCTTTGCTGACCCCGCTCTGCCTTGCCCAGTGGGGCACAGGGGGAGGCACATGTCGCCCCAAGTTCTGGGCTCCTGAATGGGAAGCTCGCCCTATGTCCATCCTGCCCTCAGCAACCAGCCCAGACCCACCTCCTCCCTCTGCCCTGCCCCCATCCCCAAACCTGGGCCAGGGGTCGGGGGTGGAGGGTGGAGAAGCCCCTGCAGAAAGGTGGGCACTCACCCCACTCCAAGAAGTCGGCCACATACTTGTCCTGGGCCAAGTCGGAGGCGCCCAGCTCCTGGTGGACGCCCAGGAGAAGGTCGAGCAGGGGCTCCAGCCCCAGGAAGCCAGGGTCCAGCACCAGCTGCTGGAGCCGCCTCAGCCGCACCTCGGCTGACATGTCGGGCAGGCAGCACCATGGCCCCCCTCCCCGGGCCCGGGGCTCAGGGTCCTCCCGTCACGGGGCCTGAAGGGCCCAGTGGGGGCTCCGGCCGCATGTCTGCCTGTCCCTGGCTGTCCCCTGGGCCTCTCTGGCCACTTCTCTCCGCTGGCTGTGAGGGCCTCCTCCCTTTCTCCCCACCCCTCGGGCCGGCCCCCTCCAGCCTCCTGGCCTTAACCCCTCACAAGCCAGGGGCCCCCCACTCCCGCCTCCCCGAGCCCCTCAGAAAGCTTCAGCATGAGGTGGGGGGCAGTGGAGAATCTCAATCCTCAAACTCTCCCCCTCCCCCACCGAAAAGGCCGGGCACAGGTGTGACCGATGGCAGAGATGAGCCCTCCCATTCCCCGGAGGGGACCAATTGAGGTTCAGAGTGATCTGGTAACACCCCCTCCCAAGCTCTGGAGCTGGGAGGGGAGAAAAAGGGGTGAGGCCTGGGAAGGGGGGGCGGGAGGCCAGGGCAGCTTTGCGGGTGACTCAGCCAAGGATTCAGACTTTGGGACGGTTTAAATTTAGCCCTCAGGCCCTCTGTTTTACACTGCCTTTTTTTTTTTTTTTGGCAGGAGGTGGGGAAGGGGCGGTGAGAGAATCGGAACGGAGGCCCTCAGCAGCCAGGACCAGGGGTGACCCACTGGCCAAAGCCAGGGGAGCCAAAGGAGCCCCCAAAATAGCTCCCTGGACCCTGGCTGCACAGCCACATTCCTGCCCAGGCTAGGATTAGAAACAGAAACATTTCGGGGGGTGAAGGGCGGAGCGGGAAGACACTACTCCCTGTGGCTCCAGAGAGCCGCCAGGAGGGATTTTCGTTGTTCTTTCCAGGGTGGACAGTCCTCCCGGAGGAAACCGTGGTCTCTAGTCAGCCCTGAATGCGCGAGCAAGCAGGCCAAGGCTTGTGCTGGCAGCAGGTCACTCGGGGGACCTCGGGGGCTCCCTGGGGACCCGTCACTTACGATTTGGACACTTTGAAAAGGCAACTTTAAAAAGGCCCACTGAAGACCTTGAAGGGGTCCTGGCTGCTCCCTTCCCTCTGAGAGTTTGGGGGTGGGGGCGGTGTGAAGGATCCTCCCCATCTGAAGGGCCCTGCTCCTGGCCAGCCAGCAACTGACCCACCAGCTCTGTGCCCTGGCACCACCCTCCTCCAGTCGTTTTTTTCCTGCCATTGAAAGAGAGTTTCGGGGGAGACTGGGCCTAGCTCTTGCTCTGCATAAAGTGGACTGATTCTAGGACTGCACTGAACACACACACACTCCCTCCACACCTCCGCAGAAGGGAACAGAGACGTGGTGAAAACAGGGATCTTTAGTATAAATAAGAGGTCCCAGGGGACAGGGAGGGGGGGCTCCCCAAGGGGCTTCCATAATTTAACACTCTTCAAAAGCACAAGGAACAGCAAGGGCAGGGCTGGGGCCAGGGGAGCGGTGGGCCACCCCCTGCCCTGCGCACAGGACGGAGGGGCACACTGCAGAACTGGGGCTCTTGTGGGGGGCAGTTTCTCCCCCAGGAGTGACCAGTCACATGCTGGGGACAGGGAGGCTAACACTGATGTCTCGGAGGAAGGGGTCATTGTATTTGGCAGTGGGTGGGGATGAGGCGGAGGCCACACAGGCCACTACATCCCCCCAGTGTCTGGGCCAGTCTGAGGACCATCTACCCCCAAATCTGTGCAGGGCGAGGGACCGGAGCAATCCATCTGTCATGGTTAGTCTTGTTAATACGTTGATCCGTGAGTTCAGCGGGAAGGGTTACACTAGGAGGCTGGGGGCGTGGTGTGTGGGGACCCCGACATCCACAGCTTCACACCACTGTGCCATTTGGGGAGTTGCCTGGCTGGGAGGAGATGCCCTGGGGAAGAGGAGAGGGGAGACAGGCAAGGGTTAGAGACCACCTGGGGTTCTCACCAGTCCCACGGGGAGGGAGCCAGCCGGGCATCTGCCAGGCTGCTGCTACCCTGGCCTTGCCCTTGAACCCACCCCAAACACCCCCAGCGAGGCTGCTGCTCTGGGCTCAGGAACTTAAATCTCGGCTAGCTTCCCAGTCCCAGCAAGCAGCACTTTTATACAATAATTAAAGTCCTTGTTTGAGCCTGAGCAGAGGATGGGGAAGGGGTAGGGGAGAGGGAGGACAGGGGGGAACTGGGGTCCCCTTCTGACTCGGGGGGACCTGAGATTCTGGTGGGGAAGGACTTAGGGACAGTCCTACCTCTACCACTGACTTGCTGGGTGACCTGGGCCAACTTCCTTCCCCTGTCTGGGCCTCGGTCTCCTCGTCTGTGAACTAGGGAGATAGAGGGGTCTCTTTCAGGGCTCACCAGCTTCCCCAGATCCCAATGCCCCTGCCTCAGAGACTATGCCTTAAATTCTAGGGATTCAGGAACCTAAAACTCTAAAACTCTTCCACGGAACCAAGGCACAGCCCTCCCATCTGGCCTCCTAGCCCCCAAGCCCGAAGCCCAAAGAGACTCCTGACACCCCAGCTCCCAAGCCACACAGCACCAGGCCCCCACTTCACTCGCTGGGGCCTCTCTGAGCCCCAGAGCCAACCCAGGAGGTGGGCACATCCACGTCCCTGTCCTCAGAGGTAAGAAAGGTTAGAAAGAGACAGTGCCTCACTCTAGGTCACACAGAAAGCCAAAGTACAAGCTGGAACCCCGAGCCTGGATCCCACAGCCCATGCCTCCAGCAGTGGGCTTGCATCCCAGGAGTCTTGACACCCAGGCTGCTAATGGGGCCCACAGGCTTAGTCTTGCCCATAGAGCTGGACCTGCAGTGTTAGAAACACCTCACCATTCCGGTAAGACCTGGCCATATGGAGCCCACTGACTGCCCTTCAGACAGTTGGCCCCAGTCTCCACCACTCCCAGAGGCTTCTCCTACCTGACCTGCTGCTGATGTTGCCTGGCAAGCATTCTAGAAGCCACTCTAAGACCTGGGGAGCCTTTTTCTGGGACAAGATTTCCATGGCTTCCCCGTACTCCAGGGGGCTGGAAGCTGTGCACTAAGGAAGCCCTCTGACAAGGCCCGCCTGCGCCTGGGTCCTGGTGGGCGGGCAAGGGGAGACTCACCGCCTTGCCCGGCCGGGCCCAGGTGCAGATGAGGCCCTCCTGGCAGGCGGTGATGATGCAGTCCTCCAGGAAGAGGAGGACCGTGAGCCGCTCCTGGGCGATCTTCTTGCATACCAGTGGCTCCAGCAGCGGTACCTCGTGGATGCGCGGGCAAAGCGCGGTGCCCAGCACCTTGGCGGGGTCCAGCCGGCTTCGGGGGGCGGCACCGCTGGGCTTGTCCCCGCCGCCTCCGCCCCCGCTGCCACCCCGGCTGATGTTGCCCAGACTGTGGTAGCGCTTGTGCTCTTTCTCGGCCCCCGGTCCCGCCGCTCCTGCAGCGTGAGCGTGGCAAAGCGGCCGATGCTGAAGGGCGTGCCGGGCTCTGCCGCCGTGCCTGGGCCACCCGCCTTGCCACTGCCTGCGGGGTGCGGAAGGCTGTTGGAGCGGGACAGTGAACGGGGCAGGGGCCCAGGGCCAGGCTCGCCGCCCCGCGAGCCGCTGGCGGTAGGCGGCGTGGTGCCAGGCGTGCCTGGGAGGGTGCGCGTGCGGGCCAGGGGAGGGTGTGGGTAGAGCACGTCTTCGGTGAGGTCCCACAGGCAGAACTGAGTGTCCTGGCCGGCCGAGCCGAAGCGGTACGTGATGGAGCCGGCCTTGGGCAGCGGGGAGAGGGGGGCGTCCCCGCCCGAGCCTGTGCTCCCGGCCTCCGGCTGCTCCTCCTCCTCCTCGCCACTCCGCTCTCCGTCGGCGCCCGCGGCCGCTGCCTCCTCCGCCCTCGTGGTGTAGGGGGTCGAAGGCCACGGCGTTGACCCAGGACTTGTGGCCGTGGCCCCGGGCCACCACGCGGCCCTCGGCGAAGGACCACACGGTGACCAGGTCGTCTTCGCCCCCTGTCACGACGTAGCGCCCGTCGGGGCTCCAGCACACACAGAGCAGGCCCCCAAAGTAGCTCTTCATGAGGCCCCGCAGGAGCATGGAGTCGAAGTGGAAGACGCGCAGGCAGCCATCCTGGCTGACGCAGGCCAGGTGCCTGCCGTCGGGCGAGAAGGCGAACTCGTTGAGGGGCCCCTCGCCCACCGCCCACTTGGCCAGCGGGTTGCGGGGCGCCTTGCTCTTGGCGGCGTAGACGGCGAAGCCCTCGCCCTGCTTCAGCAGGCTGTACTGGGGCGGCGCCGAGGCGCACGGGTGGCCGACGTTGTACAGGTACAGGTGGCCACTGGCGTGGGACGCCAGGAACAGGCTCTCTGACTCGGGCAGCCACTTCAGATACGTCACCTTGGTCTTGTCGATGAGCCGCTACCAGGGGAGAGAGCGCGGTTGGGAGAAGGCCACCCTCCTCTGGCCCACCTCCCCCCAGCCTGGTTCCTCACAGAAAGTCATCATCCCCAGCCTGGGTCTCCCGGGAGAGGAGAGGCTGAGGGAAAAGGACAGACACCAGGTCACGGGAGGGCAAGGGGAGAAGGGCTGCGTGAGGGGCGCTCTGGAGAGTCTCAACGTCCCTTCTTTGGCAGGAGGGCAGTCCTGAGTTCCAGAGCAATGTCTTCTGTCTAACCCCCTCTACCATCTTTACTGTGTCGTGCTTAAGGCAAGAAATTGATTCACAGACTATCAGCTCCCCTGAGGAAGGGACCTTTGCTTATTTGGTTCATTGTTCTGGCCCCACAGCAGAGCTGTGCAGGTAGGAGTCCTGGAAAGTAGTTCCTGGACTCATGAACGACAACCTCCATCCTGTCGGCTAAGCATCTTTGCTCATTTTTGTCCTCAGCACTCTCTTCCACACCTGCAAGAAATCCTGTGGGCTGGAGCTTCAAAATTCGCCCAGAAACAGACCTGTCCTCACCTCCCGCCACTGAATCCAATCACCCTGGTCTCAGCCGTCATCAGGCTTGTGATGGCCTAACCGGCCTCCCGGCCACCACCGCCCAGGTCTCTTCTCTACACCATTGCCAGAGAGATGTGATTAAAACTTAAGCCAGCAGCCTAGCACTCTCTCCCACTCTGAACACACATGGCAGCCTCTATCAGGCAGAGCTCCGGAGAGAACCAAGCCTTGAAGCCCTTAGGCATCCAGTGTCTATAACAAATTAACTTCTTTCCCACGTATCTAAGTGGAGTCTAAGTGGATTCCCATTCTGCATTCTCTGGAGGATTTAGAAATCAATCAAATCGTTTCTGCATTCTATGGCTCAGGTGAACCCCGGTGGCAAGCGTCCATGACCTTTCAGACCCTACATCTCCTCTCCCTTCCGAGCCGGGTTTCCGAGAACTCTATTACCCTCCCCCTCAACGCTGCTCTGGCCACCCAGCCTTTCTGCTCTCCTGCTCGGGCACCTGTGCCAGCTGTTCGCTCTATGCAGAACATCCTTCTCCCTAGTAACTTCTCCTGCCTTCTTCAGGTCCTTTATTTCCCTGTCACCTTCTAGCGAGACCTTTCTTAACCTCACCAAGCACTCGCCATTCGCCTCCCCTGTTGGATTTTCACCCACAACTTGCTGACACACAGCATCCTTAGGTATTTGGTAACTATCTGTTTCTTCCAGCGAGATGAAAGCTCCACAAAGAGAGGGCCCTCTGTTTTGTTCACTGACATATAATACTCCTAGTACTTAGAGCAAAGTCTGGCAATGAATGTGAATGCTCAGTTAATACTTTGTGAATGGATGAGCTAGTCCATTTTTAATCCATTTCCTGTTTGACTCACTTTTCTCTGCCATTCATGCTTTCTATACATTTGGGACACCCACTCTGAACACAGGAGAAAGAGAGGACAAGAGTAATTCTGGACACAGATAAGCTCTTCTGCTGGCATTTCCCCTTATGCCAAGACTGAGCAACCTCCACATATGATTTTACAACAGTCCTGTGAGGGAGGGACAGGAATCCCACTTTACAGTGGAGGAAAACTGAGGCTCAGGAATAGGCACCTTCCCAAAGCCACACAGTGAGTAGATGATGTAGTCCAGAATTTGAAGAGCAAGGGCTCTGGCTTCAAACAAATCCCAACCAGTGACCAGCCTCAGTTTTCTAATCTGCAAAATGGGTCTCACAATCCTAACCCATTGGTTGATGAAAATGCCAGGAGTGATGTGTTCAGCATAGAGGTAACATAGCACAGGGCCTGGGCACCAGAGGCGCACCCGTCGTCGTTAGCCGTCATCAGAGTAACTGCTGTCACCCCCCTCGACGGATCTGTCAGTCCATCCCCAGTCTCTACCTCACCCTGCCCCCACTCAGGCTGACACTGCTCCCCAGGCAGCTGTAGTCTCATGGCAAACAGCGTGCGGGCAGGTGGGACAGGGAAGGAGTTCTGAGCCATGGGGACCCATAATCACCTCCTCATTGAATAGTTTGCTGGTGTCCTTCTTGATGAGATCCAGGTACTGGACTTGACCGGCTGAGAAGCCCACCAGCAGGGAGATGGTCTCCGTGGCAGCAGTGAACTGGTTGAAGTCATGGCAGGTGGGCTGAGTGCCCTTATAGATCCGCTTGTCAATTGGCTTGTTGAGGTCAATGGACTTGAGTGGTGGGAGAAAACGAGTTAATGGCTTCTACCACTGAGAGGAAGGAAGAGGGTGTTGAGGTTGGGGGAAAAACCACAAAGAGGAAGCAGGGCTAAAGCCCAGAGGGAAGTGGGTAGGTGGATGGGTAAATGAGGAGGGAAGGGGCAACCACAGACAGGAAGGACGACCCAAAACACAAACAGAGGAGAACACCAGGCAGGAGGGTCCCCAGCTGCCACCACGAAAGACCACTAAGTGCCTCCTTCCCCAGGCTGGACGCCCCTCCCAGCCCAACTTCAGGGACTCTTGCCTAGAGTATCAGTGCAGGGTCCCCACAGTCCCTGAGCTTCTATACCTTTCTTGTCCTCCCCCATAATTTCAGCAACACCCCTAGGTCTTAGCACCACAATATTTCAAGACCACCAAAACTCAGGATCACCCAATCCCCAGAACGCTAAAGCCCAATGTCCCAGGAGTCTCTTTACTCTGAAGTTCCTAAATCTCAGAATTCCCATCACACAGTTGAGGAACCCATTAAATCTCACAGTCCCCCCAAATTCTAGGTGCCTTCATCACCTCTGAGCTCTCAGGATCCCCAATACTTCCAGGGGCCACCGCTTACTCCAAGGGTCTCACGTCCTCTGGGACTGACATCACTTTAGAGACACCTGTCATACCTGAGGATATCACCTCCGTATCTCCCTTCAGCTCCGAGATTCTCATTTCGTCCAGCACCGTTATTAATCTCCAGAACCCCAATTTTCTCTAGAATCCCATTCACCTTCATGATCCCTATTACCTCTAAGCCCCTGTCACTTCTAGAATCCTCCTTACCTCTGGGCTCCCTAAGTCCCCCGGACACCTCCAGAATGCAATATCCCTGGATATCACTTATGAGCCTGCAATTCCCAACACCTGCAAAAGGCCTGCCAGCCAGAACCCTGGAGGACCCCACAACCATCTCGGATTCTCCATCACCTCCACAACAGTCACCATCCCAGAAGCCCCACGCATAACCTGGAGATCTCACGTGATCTCAAGGCCTCCCACCATCTCCAGGATGGCCAGCACTCAGGGGGCCTCCCATCATCTTTTAAAACCCTGCATCACCTCCAAGAACCCTTTCCCCTAGGACGTCCATCACATCCAGGATGCTTGTCTCCAGGCCCTCTGTCATTCAGGTACCCTCCTGTCACTTGTGAATCACTTCAGAGGTCCCCATCCTCTCAGGCTGCACCCAGGGCCCCAAGATGCAGGCCGCTCACCCGTTGGCTCCCACGGCGACAGCAGCCCGGGTAGAAATAGAGCTCGCGGCCCAAGTTGAAGCAGACGCGGTCTCCCCCGGCGCCCAGTCCCGCGGGCGTGGCGGGCGGCTCCCCGGCCCCGGCGCCGTCGGGCTCCCCGAGACGCACGAGGCTTAGGCGCACCGCAGGCAGCGCGGGCCCGGGCCCGGGGCCTGCAGGCGGAGGGGACGGAGCGGGGCCCGCGACGCCTGGGCCCGAGGCAGAGGCAGGGCCGGGCGGGGGCTGCGGCGGCTGGGGCGGCGCCGGAGTCTGGGCGGAAGCCGGACCCGATCTGCGGGCGGCGCCGTCGCCGGGGAGCAGCTTGTAGAAGCCCTCGCGGGTGCGGAACTGCGACTTGATTTCCGCGCAATCCCCCATGGCGGCGCCGGGGCCCGAGCCGCCCTCCACGCCGCCCGCCGCCATCTTGGGCGCCCCCCCACCCCAACCCCGGACCCCTCTGGTGCCGGACCGCCGCCCGCCGCCGGGCCCCCTGCCGGAAGCCGGGGTCCGCACCGGAAGAGGTGGGGTCGTCGCCCGGGCAACGCCTTTTCGATTGGCAACAGGGTAGGGAGGCGGGACGAGCTCCAGCCGTCGCTCCGGTAACGGTTCTGGGTCTGAAGGCGGGGCTACAAGGTGGGCGCGGCCTTCGTGCCTGCGGCCGTCTAGTGGTTGGCTGTGGGGGCGGGGGCCTCAGGGAAAGGGGCGTGGCCATTAAAAGAGCCTTAGTCCCTAGCAACGGCGCCCTGGGAACCGTTTGCCTAGCAACGGGAGTACCCTCAAGAGCAGGCCTCGTCCACAACTTGTCTTTCCCATGACGTCACAGAAATGACTTCAGGTGACCCTAATGTCTCCTGAAGACTCCCAACATACACCCTCCAGTGTTTTCCACTTACATCTTAAAGTTCCAGACTGGCCACAGCATCTCCAACCCTTCCTCCCCACCCTTGATGGTCCTGCAAATCTCATTGATTTCCAACGTCTCCATAAAACTCCAGTGACTTCATCTGACCCAATACCAATTAATTGATTAACAGCAAAAAGACCCTGATGCTGGGAAAGGTTGAAGGTAGGAGGAGAAGGGGACGACAGAGGATGAGGTGGCTGGATGGCATCACCAACTCAATGGATGTGAGTTTGAGTAAGCTCTGGGAGTTGGTGATGGACAAAGGAGGCCTGGCGTGCTGCAGTCCATGGGGTTGCAAAGAGTCGGACACGACTGATTGAACTGAACTGAACAGCTCCACATTTTCCACCAAACTCCTATATATTTCCACAACCTCACTCACTCCTCCAACACCCACCAAAATTTGATTGATCCCTGCAATACTCTAGGTGTGCCAGTAATCCACTGGTAATCCAAAATCTCTTCCTGATCCCAACAGCTCCCTAATAGTCAATGTCCCTCCCTTCCTGCTCCCATCACAGATCTTAAATGAAACTGACAATCTTACTTCCAACCCCACTCCTCTCCTGTGTCATTTTAGGGGCAGCACTGCCATTCCTTCCAGTCACCAGGCTGCAGATTTCGGTGTTTCCCTAGACTTCTGCCATTTCTCTTCACTCCCTGATTACAATCCCCAAGTCTTTTGCATTCTGTCACCTGAATTCCTCTATTTCAGTCCATTCCTCTTTGCAGCCTCGGTCAAAACTCCTCTCCTGCTTGGACTCTCCCTGTATCAGCCTTGTCTCTGCTCTCCCAGACCCATGTCTCCTCTATCTACACTCCATTTGGGATCTAGAGAGGTCTTTTTAAAGCACAAATACAATCAGGCCCAGCCCACCACAGTTCAAAGCCCATCCATGGCCTCCCTAGGGCTCTCAGGACAGAGTTCAACCCTGGGTAATGTGTTCCTGCCAACTTCCCTTTCCAGCCTTATCTGTTGCCACTGACTCTTCACACCATGTCTCAAAAATGAGGTTTAAGCATCAACCCCAAAACATCACACTCGATCTTGCTCTTGGATCTTTTCACACCCTGTTCCCTCTGCTTGGAATGCCTTCCTACTCTGTTCTTGGCCATTTATGAGCCAGAGCTCAGGAGCTCTGTCAGTCCTCTGGGCTCCCCCGTCTGGGTTGTCATTCCCTGAGGAAGGCATCTGTCTCTCCCGTAGAGTATTCAGCCCTGGGAGAATAAATCTGGGGTCACTTGGTCGCTGCTGTGTCCCCAGCACAGGGCTGGACTGACCAGGGGCGGCACTTCAAGAGTTGTTTGATGGCCAGATGAATGAATAAATGAACAGATGGGAGAGACTATGCCGGGCAATGTCTGGGTTCACAGCAAAGTGCTACAGTCCTGACTCTGAGGTCCTGTCAACAGACGTGGTGAACAAATGATTGAGTGACTCACCCAAATGCCCTGGGGAAATTTTATTTAGAGCAGCTGTCTTCCTCTTCTACCCCTGTCCTCTAGGGTCAGAAAGCAAACCTACTTTGGAAAAAAAAAAAGTCAAGCTATAACTCTGTATAAGGGAAAACCTGCTGGCTACCTGCTTGAGGAAGGGGCTAGGGGGCCTCAGTCATCCTGGTCCTCATCCTCATCTTCCTCTTCGTCTTCTTCCTCTTCCTCCGCAGCCGCCAGGGCCTGCTCCTGGGCAGCCTTCAGGGCCTGCTCCTCCTCCACCGTAGGGTCGCTCATCTCTATAGTGTCCGGGCCGCTGGGGTACTCGTGCTGAATGGGGGCTGGCAGGGATGGGTTGAAGTTCTCAGGACTGTACTTGTGGCCCCAGCCGATGTAGATGTTCTCAAATTTCCTGGAGGGGCAGAGAGATGCTGGCAAGTCCTCCCTCAAAGACCCCAGCCTGGACTTTTGTTAAAGGTGGGACCCAATGTAGGCACAGCATGCCTGCAGAGTTGTGGGCGGTAGAGTGCAATGTGCCCACCAGGTTTCCCTGTTCGATTGCTCTTTCACTATTTCCTGGGCATCTTCCTAACTGCCAGATTGTGTCCAGAGCTACAGTGTCTAACAGCACACATGGCTGGTGAGCACCTGAAATGGGGCTGGCCAGATGGAGGAAGTGAATTTTGGATTTTGTTTAATTTTCAGATTTCACTTGTGATTTCTTCTTTGACCTGTTGATTGTTCAGGATTATGCTCTTTAATTCCTACATACTTGTGAATTTCCCGAATTTCCTTTTTTAAGAGATTTTTTGTTGTTGTGGACTAATTTTTTTTTTAATATTGATTTAATTTGTTACAATATTGCTCCTATTTTATGTTTTGTTTTTTTTGTCTTCAAGGCCTGTGGGATCTTAGCTTCCCAAAGGGATCAAATCTGCACCCCCTCCATTGGAAGCTCAGAGTCTTAACCACTGTGCCACCAGGGAAGTCATTCAGATTTCCTTCTTTAATTGATTTCTAATTTTATTCCAGTATGGTAAGAGAAGATATTTTATATGATTAATCTTTCTAAATTTATCATTTGGTCTATGCTGGGGAATGTTCCATATGCACTTGAAAAGAATGTGTGTTCTGCTATTGTTGGATGGTGTGGATTTTATTTAATTTTAATTAATCTAAATTATAAAACCAATACTTCATTTATTGGAAGACATCCAAATATATCTGGGACAACCTGGGCACGTGAATCTACTTTTTCAACTGTAAATGTTGTGAAATCTGAATACAGGTCAAGTATTTCTGATGAAAATTTAATACCTAAGGGACTTCCCTGGCAATCCAGTGGTTAAGACTCTGCATTTCCAATGCAGTGGAGTGTGGGTTTGATCTCTGGTTGGGGAACTAAGCTCCCACTGGTCGTGAGGTGTGGAAAAAAAAAAAATTCAGCATTCGAATTGAGATCTGCTGCAAGTGTAACCTTCACTCCAGATTTTGAAGACAGTATGAACAAAATACAAAGTAGCTCATTAACAATTTTTACATTATTGATTTTCATGTTGTAATAAGAATGTTTAGGATATTTGGAGTTGAATACATTATTAAATGAATTTTGCCTGTCTATTTTTATTTCTTGAATGTGGCTACTAGAAAATTTTAAATGACATATGTGGCTCATATTTTATATACATTGGCCAGCACTGGTCTAACTGTGGGAGCCCGCTGCTGCTGCTGCTAAGTCCCTTCAGTTGTGTCCAACTCTGTGCGACTCCATAGACGGCAGCCCACTAGGCTCCTCTGTCCCTGGGATTCTCCAGGCAAGAATACTGGAGTGGGTTGTCATTTCCTTCTCCAAGGCATGAAAGTAAAAAGTGAAAGTGAAGTCGCTCAGTCGTGTCCGACTCTTAGCGACCCCGTGGACTGCAGCCTACCAGGCTCCTCCATCCATGGGATTTTCCAGGCAAGAGTACTGGAGTGGGTTGCCGTTGCCTTCTCTGAACTGTGGGAGCCTAGCAGTGAACAAATTAGACAAGAATTAGAATTGCTGGCAGAAACCAAAGCAATATTGTAAAGCAATTATCGTTCAATTAAAAACAAATCAATGTTAAAAAAAAAAAAGAATTAGAATTGCTGCCGTGATGCCTACATTCTAGAAGGAGGAGACTAATAATAAACAAGAATGTAATTGGTTGGGTCAATAGCACCCCACTCCAGCACTCTTGCCTGGAAAATCCCATGGATGGAGGAGCCTGCTAGGCTGCAGTCCATGGGGTCGCTAAGAGTTGGACACGACTGAGCGACTTCCCTTTCACTTTTTACTTTCATGCATTGGAGAAGGAAATGGCAACCCACTCCAGTGTTCTTACCTGGAGAATCCCAGGGATGGGAGCCTGGTGAGCTTCCGTCTATGGGGTCGCACAGAGTCGGACACGACTGAAGCAACTTAGCCGCAGCAGCAGCAGCAGCCCCACCAACTCACCTCTCTCCAGACTTTTAATGGGTGAAGCAAAGAGGAGTAAGTGGGAGAAAAGGGAGGAGACTGAGAGACAGGGAGAGAGCCAGAGAGTTTGCCCTGGGGAGCAGTTTGGATTTGACCTTATTTTCACAGCCTTGCTGTTCCCTCGAGAATCCTTTTCCTCCAGATCGCTTTGTTGGGGGCTTCAGAAATCACTGCTTCCTTGGAAACCTTTGACCTCTGCCAGCCCTGGTTCCTGGAGTCCAGGAACCAGCACCTCACTCAGGAGGCGGCACTTGCTAGGAAGGCAGTCTTGGGTTCCAACCCAGACCTGCTGCTAAGCCGAGTCAGTCATGTCTGACTCTGTGCGACCCCATAGATGGCAGCCCAACAGGCTCCTCTGTCCCTGGGATTCTCCAAGCAAGAATACTGGAGTGGGTCGCCATTTCCTTCTCCAATGCATGAAAGTGAAAAGTGAAAGTGAAGTCGCTCAGTTGTGTCCGACTCTCAGTGACTCCATGGACTGTAGCCCACCAGGCTCCTCCATCCGAAACTGCGCTTTAACCAGAGCCCCTGGTGAGTCCTATCCACTCGCAGTTCAGGAAGCTCTGGTCTAGAATATCCTCCTGGGGAGCTCCCTGGAGGTCCAGTGGTTGGGACACAGTGCTTTCACTGCCAGGACCTGGTTCAGTCCCTGGTCAGGGAACTAAGATCCTGCAAATCTCTTGGCCAAAATAAATGAATAAGTCTGATTTGAATTGTTAAAAAAAAAATAAAAGAAGAAGGGGAATGTCACGTAGAGTGACATTCTCTACGTAAAAGAGTTACTTCTCTCTTTCCCTCAAAGATTTTAGATCAAGGCTGCTTTTCCCAGGAATCTTTCCTTGATCCCTAGACATGACAGTTGCGAGCTGTCAGCTGCCCCTCCACTCTCCCTAGTGGTACTTCTCTCCATTTGGAGCCGGATATTTGACTGGGGTGGGGATGGGGGTGAGGGAGGGTGAGGCTCCATGTGCCGTTGGCAGCTATGCCTCCTCTGCCTGCTCCCAGATCCATATCTGCTTTTTCAACAAAGTGCTTGGGGCCCAGCATACAGCTGGCAAACAGTGACATTCCAGAGTCTTTTATAAAGAACAAAGTGGGGATAGATGGCTGCCTGATTGGGTGGTGGATGGGAGGGTGGATGATGGGTGGTTGGGGACTCGGGGTGGAGGATGGGTGGGTGAGACCAAGTTTGGATCTTTTGCTTTCAGAGGAATGTTGGCAAATCAGGGTGTGGCCAGAGGGGCATTGGTAAAAGCGAGTATGTCTCTTCCACGCTTCTGGAGGTGAAAAGAAATTGCCAAGAATGTGGATAAATTATGAAGATTACATGAAATCCCACCTTTCCTTGTGAATCCCAGTAGTGAACCCCGTGCAGGTTCATCATTGAGAGGGAAAAGGAAAAGCTATGAAAAGTCGTCGTGCCATCTGGTGGACAGCGCTGGTAAGTGCATGCCCCGGGAGCAGAAAAGCTGCGAGGTACCTGGTGAGAGGCGGAGGGACTGCCTGGAGTGTGTAACTGAGGTGCGAGGATGTGGAAGTGACTTTGGCTTGCAGACCTTTTGGAAACGACTGGTGACGGAATCCTGGTGGGGAAGATTTCTGCCCATAAAGAGAAGACCCTCCAGGAGACTTAGGGAAGGAGTTAGCTTCCCCAGAGATGAGACGCTGTCCCTCTAAAAGCCACCCCAAAGGGGACATCTGAGTCCTTTCTGCCTCCAAGCCTCATACAGCACGGAACCCTGGGCCAGAGGGGTCAGATATCCAGGTTTGAATCCTGCAGGTGCTGTGTGACCCTGAGTCAATTCCTTCTCCATTCTGATCCTCCATTCTGTCATCCCAGAGGCTCACACCCTCTTGGTTTGGGACTTCTTGGTCTGGGATTTTAATCCTAGAGGGACTCCTGGATTCTGAGTGAAGACATTAGCCCCTAGGGGCTTCCTGAAGGGAGCCCAGCCGATCTTTGCCCAACCTAGTGGGTTGCCCCAGCACGTCAGACTCTGAGGAAGTTGTAGGAGCGCCCTCTGCTGGGGAAAACTAGAAGACCTACTTGCCACTGGCGTAGGCATAGGCCCCTGGCCAGAGATTGGAGCGCACGACCGCCACGGAATACTGCGGGCTGAGGGTGCAGGACAGGCGGGCGGTCCACGGTGCCATGTGCATGATTTCTGTAGGGGAGCAGAGAGCACCAGGGAGGTCAGAGACTGGCCTGCAGCCCCCTGCCCCCCTGCAATGCACAGCCCCGGAGAAGGGAAGGCAGCGAGAAGGATGGGAGGGAGCAAAGAGGGAGGAATCGGAAGGGCATGAAGGGAACTGTGAGAACCAACAGCTCTGGCTTCCGTGTTTGAATCCTGGCTCTGACCACTCTTTCTGTGTGGCCCCAGGAAGCCACTCCACCTCTCTGAGCCTCAGTGAGCACTCCCAGGCAATGGAGACACTTATCTCACTTCCTGTGCAGAGTGGCATGAGCCCCGAGGGCCCCTGACAGGGGAGCCGCTGTGATTCCCCTTCTATGTTGGCCATCAGTTTGAACCAGGGCTCAGAGGACGGCCTACAGGCTCCAGACTCATGGAAATCTGCGATCACATCCTCGCTCTGTCTGCTCACCCACTCTCAGCCTCTCCTCCTTCCTCCCTTCAGGTACCTGAGGTCCCAACCTCAGGAAATTCCTGTCCAGTCTTCCAACATCCAGCTCAAGTCCTGCCTCCTCTGGGGAGGCTGCTCTAGCTCTTGCTCCCTTTTTCCAAGCCCACATGGGACTCAAAAGACCATGTGTCTCCATCTGGGCTGTTGCATGGACCAGATACGGCTCACAAGATGGACATGCTCCTATAACCCCATGGGCTGCCCATTTTCTAGATGAGAATGTAAGACAGGCTCAGAGAGCCACTTCCCCTCCCTTTCTCCCAGCCTCCAGCGGCCTGTGTGTGGGGCTGTTACCTGCGTCTTCTGAGAGCGGGGTCAGCAGCGGGGGCCCAACCTCCTGCTCCACTTCCTCTACGCCTTCATCTGCCTTCTCTTCCTCCTCCCCCAACTCCTCCTCCTCTTCTGTTTTCTGCAAAGGGTTCACCCAAGTGCAGCGGCCCTGCAGGTGGGGAGGAGGAGGTCCACTGGTAGCCCCAGGAAACAGCTCGGGCTCTGTTCCCTGGGAAGTGGTGAAGGGCCAGACAGGACGCTGGGGACCAGTTCTATTCCCAGGGACTCAGGTGTGGGTAAATGTCAGGGTGAGTTGCACAGGCAGGAGGGCGGGGGACAATGGGCCAAGAGCGCTGCTGCGGTAAGACGGGAAGCCCTCCTCTCTCAGCCTCTGTGGGCTCCGTTTAGGCAGCCATCCATCCATTCATTTATTGTATATATAAGGAGCACTTACTATCATGCAGTGCTCCTAGTGCTGGAGTTATGTCCTTGAGAAACAGAGACCCCCACATCTCTGCCCTTGTGGAGTTGACATTCAACAGTGCTCTGTTTGCTCATCTGTGAAATGGGGGTGTCACAGGTGCCTCTCTCATGGGATTATTGTTGGGTTGAAGGAGGTACTGAAGAGTTAGTAAATGTCTGTTGAATGAATGAGTGAACCTAAGTGCAGAGCTTATAGCAGACCTCAGTTTCAGCAACTGAATGGGAATGGCCATTATAGCAATCTCAAAAGCAATTATTCAGAGTCCATAATCAATGTTTATCAAATAAATGGATGAATAAGAAAGTTCCTAGCACACAACAGATGGTTCCTTGAATGGATAAATAAATGTATGTAAAGTTTAGACAAACTAGGCATTCAGTAAATGCAGGTCCACCACCTCTTATCCACATTTTCAAAATTTGGAAAGCTTTGAAAACCACCTTTTTTCATGAGTCATTTGCCTGCAATCTTGACTGACTGATGAGAGGCTTTTCAGTGTTGCTGCAGAAAGTGACACCTTTAAAAATGAGCTGCAGCCCCAGCCCCTCCTTGACATGTTATGTAATATATGGTATGTGCACTGTGTTAACTTTTTATTTTTGTGTATTTTTAAAGTACTCTTATTTTTATAAGTACTTTTTGCTTTTTTTTGCCATGCCACTTGTCTTGTCAGATCTTAGTTGCCTGACCAGGGATCAAACCTTGGCCCCCAGAAGCCTGGAGTCAGCAAGAATACTGGAGTGGGTTGCCATTTCCTCCTCCAGAGGATCTTCCCCACGCAGGGATCAAACCCAGGTCTCCTGCATTGCAGGCAAATTCTTTACCGCTGAGTGACCGGGGAAAGCCCCTCCTAACCACTGGACCACCAGGGAATACCAATATCACCATTTTTAAATCTGAAAAATTCAGGATTCCAAGAGGCGTCTGGTCCCAAAGGTTTCTGACTGGGGACTGTCAACCAATATCTGTTGAATGAATGGATGGATGGATGCATGGAGGACTTAGCAAGCACAGATGCCTCGCTGCCAGCAGGTGCTTGGCATAGCTAGTTCCGGAGTCACACCTGGTTCTACACCCCCCAACCCCCACCCCCGGGCCTGGGCGGCTGGAGTCCCGCCCTCACCTGCGGCAGGATGTGCTGCGTGTGGTGCACCCAGTTGGCCATGGAATCCACCAGCTCGAGGACCGGGATGCCCTCAAAATCAGGGTTCTCCTCGTAGGAGTCGCGCCCGGCTCCACCTTCCTCCTCTTCGTCGCCCTCCTCCTCACCAAACTGGTAGAAGCCAAGGGGACTGATGTGCGTGGCGGCCGAGATGCGGGCGATCTGGGCTCGCAGGTAGTTGGCCTCGTTGCCCGGGAAGGGCGGGTAGCTGATGACCGGCGCGTCCAGGTAGCCCGTGAAGAACTTCCTGATCTTGCGGGCCTGCACGATCTGGATCGGTGTGACGTGGGGCAGCCGCACCCACGGCCGGCCCGGCTCGTTGCACACGAAATACAGGTATCTGTTGGTGCCGGTTCGGCTGTCTTCCTTGGGGATGACGGGCGGCAGCTTCCACGTGGGCTTGGGGATGACGTCCGTGGCCTTATCCTCGTCCTCGTCGCCCTCCTCCTCGCCGTGTGCCTCCATCCCCTCGCCGCCCTCCGTCATCTCCTCCACCTCCTCCTCCTCCGCCTCCTCTTCGCCCTCCCGGAATTCCACCTCGGCCACCAGGTAGCTGCGACTGAGCCCCAGGATCTTGCCCCAGAAGCGGCAGGTGTGGATGGGCTGCTGCTCCACCAGCTGCTTCAGGGCCATGAAGATGCGGAAACTCTCATCGGAGCTCAGGCCCACGCCGGCCTGCTCGAAGTAGAAGGCCTTCTCCATGATGTTTGGCACTGTGGTCTCAGCCTGCAGCGGGGTAGGGGGCAGAAGGTAGAGGGAACCAGGTTGAAGCCCTGCCTCCCATGCTGACTCTCCTAGAGTCCAGAGACTTAAACTACTCGGCAACCCAGTTGCTCAAGCAACCATTTCTGGCTACTGATGTAGGGGTATGTGTGCCAAGGAACTATGATGCCTACTTAAATTGTACCTGCATGAGTACTCAGGTGCTCAGTTGTGTCGGACTGTTTTGCAACCCCATGGACTGTAGCCCACCAGGCTCCTCTGTCCATGGGATTCTCCAGGCAAAATACTGGAGTGGGGTTGACATTTCCTCCTCCAGGTGATCTTTCCAAGCCAGGGATCCAAACTGCATTTCCTGCATTGGCAGGCAGATTCTTTACCACGGAGCCACCTGGGAAGCCCTTAAATTGTATAGTTGATGTAAAAGATGTGGGGACAAATGTATTGCATTTTTTTTCTTAAAGTTGTATAATGCATTTTCATTTTCTTTAAAGCTCCATTTGTGAGCTCAGTGTTATTAATAAAAGGAACAAGTACTGCATTTGCTTTCTGTGAATGCTAGACTGGTTCCTTATTCACAAATATTAGAAGTCCCTCTCCACAGGGGGGATTATACATTCGCACCCCCACCCCTGCGCATTCAGGAGTGGTCATGTCACTTGCTCTGACCACTTGAAATGGGAGTGAAAGGGACACAGGTCACACCCAGGCAGGAGCTATAAGAACCTGTGTGGGGTTTGCTATGCCTTGTTTTTCCTGCTCTGCAACTGTGTGAGCTTGAGTCACAGCAGCATCTCCATCACCGTTCATCTCAAGTGGCTGATGAGCTGAGCCTCCTTGCCCAGCCTGGATGGGTAGAAAGAGTGAGTGAGAAATAAACTGTGTGACGTTAAGCCGCTGGGCTCGTTTGCTGTTTGTTATCTCAGCTCGACATGGCACACCCTGACTAATACTCTATAGGAGGAACCTATACCTCCTATACCATGATTTTGAAAGTGATTCTCGGCAGTTTCCCGCAATCTAAAACACAGGGCAAAAGCTTCTTTGCCTAATCGACATTTACCCTAGCAACTCGATGGGACAGAGTCAAAACTGAATCCCCAGACTCACTGTGCTGCTGGCAGGGAAGCTAAGTGAATGAGCAAAGGAAACCCTCTTTGGAGTGTGTGCCTGGCCCATGAGCCAGTGGCCATCACCCTCTTTCTGTGAATGTCTTCCACCCACTTGGCAATGGAGTGGGCTCACCAACCATGATCAGATTATGTCACCCTGCCCTCTGGTCCGGAGAAGGCAATGGCACCCCACTTCAGTACTCTTGTCTGGAAAATCCTATGGGTGGAGGAGCTTGGTAGGCTGCAGTCCATGGGGTTGCTAAGAGTCGAAACATGACTGAGCAACTTCACTTTCACTTTTCACTTTCATGCATTGGAGAAGGAAATGGCAGCCCACTCCAGTGTTCTTGCCTGGAGAATTACAGGGACGGGGAAGCCTGGTGGGCTGCTGTCTATGGGGTTGCACAGAGTCGGACACGACTAAAGTGACTTAGCAGCAGCAGCAGCAGCCCTCTGGTCACTGTTGATTGGTGCAAGTGAGGACAAAATGGCAACTCAGGCTCTCCTTTCTCTCCCTCTGCAATTTGTAACTGGGTGGAAAGAAAGTACAGCTGGTGCCCTCCAGCTTAGAAATTACTTCAGTGGGTTGGCTGGGTTTGAACCCAGGTTGGTCTGGCTCCAGAGGCCATAGTCTTAGCCCCTACTTTTTAACTCTTCTATTAACTGTGGAAGTTTCCTCTTTCTTTCTCCCAGTTTCCAGGAAGATCCTATCTATGATCTGAAGGAAAAGATTTCCTACTGGCAACTGGATGGAATTTAAAAAATTAGGAGCAGAGTGGAATCTCTGAATGCCAGCTTGGCCTGGGGTCCAGCTACATTCCTGCCCTTGGGTTCGTTGGGTTCAGTCCACTGAATCAGGACCATCCTCAACCCTCTTCTCCACTGCTTGCTTTCTCCAGGCTGGAGAAGTTCCATGGTCACTTTCCCAGCCTCCCTTGCAGCCAGGGATGGTCATGTGACCCAATCTGGCCAATAAAATGCAAGCAGATATTTTCTGAGGGGCTCCTGATTGACTGATTGATTTACTGGACCGTGCTGCCCAGCTTGTGGGATATTAATTTCCCAACCAGAGATTGAACCAGCACCCTCAGCAGTGAAAGGGCCAAGTCCTAACCGCTAGACTGCTGGGGAATTCCCTTGCTCCCTGGATTTTTTAAAAAACGGGGTCAGTGGGTGGGAGGGAATTTCTTGGTGGCCCAGTGCTTAGGACTCAACCCTTTCACTGTTGTGGCCTGGGTTCAGTCCCTGGTCAGGGAATTAATATCCCACAAGCTGCATGGCTCAACTGAAAAAAAAAAAAAAGGTGGGGGGCAGCATGCTGAGAAGAGCTCCCCACTCCCCTTTCAGGGCACTGGTGAGGAAATATGATGTCTGCGGCTGTAGCAGTCATTGTTCAAACATAAAGTGATAAACTCAAGGTACCAAGTGTCAACATGATGATAACCGAACAGAAGGGAGGGAGGCGCTGGGACTCTCCATGATCTCACGGAAAAGCTGCCCCAACTGTACCCACTCTCAGCACAGTGAAGCAATGAAATGTCCTGTGGGACTGCTTGGGCCAAGTGCCTGCAGCCCAAAGTGAGCTTTACTGACTGCCTCAGTCAGAGATAGGGTTTATGCCCAAATTCCTATGATCCTGAAAGGTGCTTTGTTGGTTTGGATGGAGTAAGCCCGAGGGATGAGGGGGAGAGAGGGGAGAAGATAGCCCTCAGTATCCCTTCTCTGGGGAGCCACCTTGCCAGCCGTAGACTGCTTGCACCTGACTGTTAGGTGTGAGAAAAACTATCTTGTCTAAGCCACTTGTCTTCATTTCTGTGACATGTATTTCCTGTCTTAAAGTGAGCTGTGTTGACAAACAAGTACAAGAATAATACTAAAGTTTCTTTAAAACTATAAACGTGAGACTAGTGAGGAACTTTTCAAAACAGAGGTGCAGTGATTAGGAGCCAAGTCTGCTATGCAGCGATTGTGCACAACAAGCAGGAGAGTCCCAGAACAGAAAACCATCTACAGAGCAAGGCACAAAGCAGGGGCTCCAGAAACAGACTGGAGTCCGCACAGGTGTAAAAGAATGGCAGGGGTGGCATTTTCAAAGCGGGGAAAGGACAGTTTTTCCATAAATGCTGTTCGGCATCATAAAAGAGACAGAAATTCTTTCCATCTGAAAGAAATAGAAAATGAGAGGAATGAGAGCCCCTCATACAGAAAAATAAATACAAAATGCTGAATAACAAATTCGATTTTCTTCCTAGAATCATGCACAGGCCACAGATACCCGCAATAATTGTGCCCTTTTACAAACCTCATATTAAAAACTCCAGCTCCAAAAGCAAACATCAAAAAAAACAACGACCCAAAAAACCCTGCCTTCAAGTTCCAAGGGGTGGGACCTCTAGAGACTTGGCTTTGAAGAGGGCAGAGCCTCCCTCAGGATTATATTTCAGGGGGCGGAGCCCGGGGTGGAGCCTCCAAAGGCACAGCGTTCTAAGAAGGCGGGGCCATCAGGGACTGGCTATAGATGTGGGTGCGACCAGAAGTCAGGGAGGGAGAGTGCAGTTCTAAGGCTGTGCGGCCTCCTTAAAGACTTAGAGACTGCTGATCTAAAATTCAAAACCGTATTTTCAGGTAAAACTGTTCGTGTCTAAGACTTGGATTCCCACCTGCGCTCTGCTCACCCAAGGGCTCATTCATTCCTTGGTCAGGTGGTCGTTCCCGGTTCTCTCAGCATCTCACCCCATTGTGGCCAGAATCCTAGAATTTCAGAAGCATGAGACGTGAGCACAGACCAACAGCATCTGCAGAGATGGCCGAGATGATAGCCCAGGCTTTGCAGGACACAGCCCTGCCTTCTTCGTCCCGGCTTTTCTAGTTTTGAGCCCTCGAAGTCCTTCCTCCATGAATAGGAATAATAAATGGCACTTGCCTTAAGGTTGCTTCAGGGATGAAATGAGCCTACACTCCTAAGCCTAGGAGATGGCAGAATTATCGTAAACAGAGAGTTCTCAACAAATGTTTCTTTATATTTTTTTCTTTTTTGGCTGCACCACAGGGCTTGTGCGATCTTAGTTCCCTGACCAGGAAAGGAACTTGTGCCCCCTGTATTGTAAGAGTGGGGTCTTAACCACTGGACCACAAGGGAAAGGGAAAGGGAAGTCGCTCAGTCGTGTCTGACTCTTTGCAACCCCATCATGTAGTCTATCAGGCTTCTCCGTCCATGGAATTTTCCAGGCAAGAGTGCCAGAGTGGATTGCCATTTCCTTCTCCAAGGGAAATCCACAAGGGAAGTCCCCCCAAAATGTTTCTTAAACGAGTGAAAGAACATTTCAGCCAAATTTTCCGCCATCATCCAATGCCGTATCCAAGGCAGGAGACGCAGGTTCAGTCCAAGGGTTGGGAAGAGCCCCTGGAGAAGGAAATGGCAACCCGCTCCAGTACTCTTGCTGGGAAAATACCATGGACAGAGGAGCCTGGCGGGCTACAGTCAATAGGATGACATCAGACACGACTGAGTGACTGAGCACAGTGCTGGAAAGAAATCATGGAATTAAATATTCCGAGGATAGTAGAATGTTCGTGAGTCGTGGGTGAAAGACTTGTTAGCAGGGCTCAATTTGCAAAAGAGGAAACTGAGCCCAGGGGATAGAAGGCACATTCAGTGTTGAAAAACTCCAGAAGGTAGCAGGTTTCACAGAAAATATCCACGAAGCAGTTATTTTGCAGAAAGGAGGAAAGGATGGCAGGAGAAACCAGCCTCTACCTCCATGTGGCGCTGGAGTCGGGTTTCTACAACTTTCCCTCTGCTTCAAACCCTCTGGTGGTGCCCCAGTGGCCTCAGGAGAAAGCCCAAACCCCTTAGCCTGTCGTTCAAGGCCCTCAGTTGCCGGTCCTGCCACTCCGGCTCTTTCTGCCACTCACTCCTCCCCACTGGCTCGCTCACCGTCTCCTCCTCCATCTCCTGCTCGCCCTCGCCACTGCTGCTCCGGCTGAACAGTGCCTTCTGCCTCTCGGCCATCTCGTAGGTGGGCTGCATCTCCGGGTCGTCCCGAAGCGTATCCAACTTGGGGTGGAACCATTCCCACTGAGTGGTGCGGTTCAGCGACTCCAGGAGGAACAAGGGGTCCTCCGGCCTCTGGTTCAGGATCTTGGTCAGCAGGTTCGCCAGGTGCTCATACCTGCCTCAGGGAGAGGGGAGTAGGAGGTGGGACACTGACCACTCAGCTTGCTCAGCTCACTGTTGTGTATCTGGCCCTGTCCCTGGCACTGGGGACACCATAGATAAGAGAAAAAGTCCCTGCCCTGATGGACCTGACAGTCTGGCGATACAGACAGATATTAACCAAATGGGCAAAATATACAAAAGTGTGTAGTTATAGGGAGGTAGACAAAGCAGGGAATGGGGATTGGGAATGCCAGGGATAGGAGATGGTTTGCAGTTTTAAATAGGGAGGCCAGGGGGAGCCTCACTGAGGAGACTTTTAAGCTGAGAGCTGAATGATCTTATTCAGTGAGGGGGCATACTGTGCAAATATTAGAAGGAAGAGTGTTTCAGTTCGAGGCAACAGCATACGCATAGGTCCTGAGACATTTCATGAGTCTAACATAATCTCGATATCAGAACTCAGGGAAAGTAGGAGAAAGGGAAAGTCCATGCCAGTCTCATTTAGAACTATATATGCTAAAATCCTAAGCAAGTGGTACCTAGCATTCTTAAAAGGATGTTGTTGTTGCTGTTTAGTTGCTCAGTCCTGTCTGAATCTTTGCAACCCTATGGAAAGTCTGTAGGGCACCAAGCTCCTCTGTCCATGGGATTACCTAGTCAAGAATGCTGCTACTGCTAAGTTGCTTCAGTCGTGTCCGACTCTGTGTGACCCCACAGACAGAAGCCCACCAGGCTCCCCTGTCCCTGGGATTCTCCAGGCAAGAATACTGGAGTGGGTTGCCATTTCCTTCTCCAACATATGACAGTGAAAAGCGAAAGTGAAGTTGCTCAGTCGTGTCCGACTCTTAGCGACCCCATGGACTGGAGCCTACCAGGCTCCTCCGTCCATGGGATTTTCCAGGCAAAAGTACTGGGGTGGGGTGCCATTGCCTGTGGCAATAATACTAATTAATACTAATTTATTATTATTATATAATTATTATATAATAATTACAATATAATATTATATATTATTTATATAATATATCAGATCAGATCAGATCAGATCAGTCGCTCAGTCGTGTCCGACTCTTTGCGACCCCATGAACCGCAGCACGCCAGGCCTCCCTGTCCATCTGTGGGATTATTCAAATAGTTCCGGAAGTCCTAGCTACAGCAATCAGAGAGGAAAAAGAAATAAAAATAATCCATGTTGGAAAAGAAGAAGTAAAGCTCTCCCTGTTTGCAGATGACATGATACTAGAAAACCCTAAAGATAGTATCAGAAAATTACTAGAGCTAATCAGTGAATTTAGCAAAGTTGCAGGAGAAGGCAATGGCACCCCACTCCAGTACTCTTGCCTGGAAAATCCCATGGGCGGAGGAGCCTGGTTGGGTGCAGTCCATGGGGTCGAGAAGAGTAGGACACGACTGAGCAACTTCACTTTCACTTTTCACTTTCATGCATTGGAGAAGGAAATGGCAGCCCACTCTAGTGTTCTTGCCTGGAAAATCCCATGGGCGGAGGAGCCTGGGGGGGCGGGGGGGGGGGGGGGGTATTTATTTTTTTACATAAAAGAAAGGGAGCACGTTTGCCTGAAACCAGGGAGGGGGGAGCCTGGTGGGCTTCCGTATATGGGGTTGCACAAAGTTGGACACGACTGAAGCGACGCAGCAGCAGCAGCAGGATACAAAATCAATCCACAGAAATCACTTCCATTCCTATATACTAACAATGAAAAATCTGAAAGAGAAATTAAGGAATCAATCCCATTCACCATTGCAAGAAAAAGAGTTAAATATCTAGGAATAAATTTGCCTAAGGAGACAAAAGAACTGTACACAGAAAATTATAAGATACTAATAAAAAAAGGCAATGCCAAAGATTGCTCAAACTACCACACAATTGCACTCATGTCACAGGCTAGTAAAGTAATGCTGAAAATTCTCCAAGCCAGGCTTCAACAATACGTGAACCGTGAACTTCCTGATGTTCAAGCTGGTTTTAGAAAAGGCAGAGGAACCAGAGATCATATTGCCAACATCCGCTGGATCAGTGAAAAAACAAGTGTTCCAGAAAAACATCTATTTCTGCTTTATTGATTATGCCAAAACCTTTGACTGTGTGGATCACCACAAACTATGGAAAATCCTTCAAGAGATGGGAATATCATACCACCTGACCTGCCTCTTGAGAAACCTGTATGCAGGTCAGGAAGCAACAGTTAGTACTGGACATGGAACAACAGACTGGTTCCAAATAGGAAAAGGAGTACGTCAAGGCTGTATATCGTCATGCTGCTTATTTAACTTATATGCAGAATACATCATGAGAGATGCTGGGCTGGAAGAAACACAAGCTGGAATCAAGATTGCTGAGAGAAATATCAGTAACCTCAGATATGCAGATGATACCACCCTCATGGCAGAAAGTGAAGAGGAGCTAAAAAGCCTCTTGATGAAAGTGAAAGAGAGAGTGAAAAAGTTGGCTTAAAGCTCAACATTCAGAAAACGAAGATCATGGCATCTGGTCCCATCACTTCATGGCAAATAGATGGAGAAACAGTGGAAACAGTGTCAGACTTTATTTTTCTGGGCTCCAAACTCACTGCAGATGGTGACTGCAGCCATGAAAGTAAAAGACACTTACTCCTTGGAAGGAAAGTTATGACCAACCTAGATAGCATATTAAAAAGCAGAGACATTACTTTGCCAACAAAGGTTGGTCTAGTCAAGGCTATGGTTTTTCCAGTGGTCATGTATGGATGTGAGAGTTGGACTATAAAGAAAGCTGAGCACCAAAGAATTGATGCTTTTGAACTGTGGTGTTGGAGAAGATTCTTGAGAGTCCCTTGGACTGCAAGGAGATCTGAGTCCATTCTGAAGGAGATCAGTCCTGAATATTCATTGGAAGGACTGATGTTGAAGCTGAAACTCCAATACTTTGGCTACCTGATGCAAAGAACTGACTCACTGGAAAAGACCCTGATGCTGGGAAAGATTGAAGTGGGAGGAGAAGGGGACAACAGAGGATGAAGTGGTTGGATGGCATCACTGACACAATGGACATGAGCTTGAGTAAACTCTGGGAGTTGGTGATGGACAGGGAGGCCTGGTATGCTGTAGCCCATGGGGTCACAAAGAGTCGGACATGACTGAGTGACTGAACTAAACTGAACTGAATGAAAGAAATCAAAGGTGACATAAACAGAGGGGGAGATATTCCATGTTCCTGGGTAGGAAGAATCAATATTGTGAAAATGACTGTACTACCAAATGCAGTCTACAGATTCAATGCAATCTCTATCAAATTACCAAAGGCATTTTTCATAGAACTAGAACAAAAAATTTCACAATTCATACGGAAACACAAAACACCCCGAATAGCCAAAGCTGTCCTGAGAAAGAAGAATGGAGCTGGAGGAATCAACCTTCCTGACTTCAGATTATACTACAAAGCTACAGTCATCAAGACAGTATGGTACTGGCACAAAAACAGAAATTTAGACCAATCAAACAAGACAGAAAGCCCAGAAATAAACTCATGCACCTATGGGTATGTTATTTTTTACAACGGAGGCAAAAATATACAATGAGGCAAAGACAGCCTCTACAATAAATGGTGCTGGGAAAACTGGACAGCTACATGTAAAAGAATGAAATTAGAGCACTTCCTAACACCATACACAAAGATAAACTCAAAAAGATTAAAGGCCTAAATTTAAGACCAGAAACTATAAAACTCTTAGAGGAAAATATAGGCAGAACACTCGATGACATAAATCAAAGCAAGATCCTCTAGGACCCACCTCCTAGAGTAATGGAAATAAAAACAAAAGTAAACAAATGGGACCTGATTAAACTTTAAAACTTTTGCACAGCAAAGGAAACTATAAGCAAGGTGAAAAGACAACCCTCAGAATGGGAGAAAATAATAGCAAATCAAACAACTGACAAAAGATTAATTTCTAAAATATACAAGCAGTTCATACAACTCAATGCCAGAAAAACAAACAATCCAATCAAAAAGTGGGGGAAAGACTTAAACAGACATTGCTCCAAAGGAGACATACAGATGGCTAACAAACACATGAAAATATGCTCAATATTTCTCATTATTAGAGAAATGCAAATCAAAACTACAATGAGATATCATCTCATACTGGTCAGAATGGCCGTCATCAAAAAGTCTACAAACAATAAATGCTGGAACAGATGTGGAGGAAAGGGAACGCTCTTGCACTGTTAGTGGGAATGTAAATTGATATAGCCACTAAGACGGTATGGAGATTCCTTCAAAAAACTAGGAATACAACCCCATATGACCCAGCAATCCCACTCCTAGGCATATACCCTTAGGAAACTAAAATTGAAAAAGACACATGTATCCCATTGTTCATTGCTGCACTATTTACAATAGCTAGAACATGGAAGCAACCTAGCTTTCTACCGACAGATGAATGGATAAAGAAATTGTGGCACATATACATAATGGAATATTATTCATCCATTAAAAAGGAATGCATTTGAGTCCATTCTGATGAGGTGGATGAACCTAGAATCTATTATACAGAGTGAAGTGAGTCAGAAAGAGAAAGATAAATATCATATTCTAATGCATATATACAGAATCTAGAAAAATGGTACTGTAGAATTTACTCACAGGACAGTAGTGGAGAAACAGACACAGCAAAGAGGCTTATGGACTCGGGGAGAGGGGAGGAGCAGGTGAGACGTGTGGGAAAAGGAACGTGGAAACCGACATTACCACATGTAAAATAGACAGCCAATAGCAATCTGCTGTATGGCTCAGAAAACTCAAACAGGGGCTCTGTATCAACCTAGAAGAGTGGGGTGGGGTGGAGATGGGAGGAAAGTTCAAAAGGGAGGGGATATATGTACACCTATGGGTTCATCTAGTCGAGGCTATGGTTTTTCCTGTGGTCATGTATGGATGTGAGAGTTGGACTGTGAAGAAGGCTGAGCACCAAAGAATTGATGCTTTTGAACTGTGGTGTTGGAGAAGACTCTTGAGAGTCCCTTGGACTGCAAGGAGATCCAACCAGTCCATTCTGAAGGAGATCAGCCCTGGGATTTCTTTGGAAGGAAGGATGCTAAAGCTGAAACTCCAGTACTTTGGCCACCTCATGCGAAGAGTTGACTCACTGGAGAAGACTCTGATGCTGGGAGGGATTGAGGGCAAGAGGAGAAGGGGACGACAGAGGATGAGATGGCTGGATGGCATCACTGACTCGATGGATGTGAGTCTCAGTGACCTCCGGGAGTTGGTGGTGGACAGGGAGGCCTGGCGTGCTGTGATTCGTGGGGTTGCAAAGAGTCAGACATGACTGAGCGACTGATCTGATCTGATGGCTGATTCATGTTGAGGTTTGACAGAAAACAACTAAATTCTGTAAAGCAATTATCCTTCAATAAAAAAATAAATTAAAAAAAAAAAAGAATACTGTGGGTTGCCATTTCCTTCTCCAGGGGATCTTCCCAACCCAGGGATGCAACCTTCGTCTCCTACATTGGCAGGCAGATTCTTTACTATTGAGCCACCACGGAAGCCCCTAAAGGGTGACACACCATGATTAAATTGGGCTAACAAGAATGCTAGACTGGACTGATATTAGAAAAATAGGGGAAAAAATTAATTCATCACATTAACATGTTAAAAGAGATTATTGGAGATCACCTCAATAGGTGCAGATAAACTAACATTCAATATCCACTCATGATGTTTAAAAACCTAGGATACTAGGAATAGAATAATATTCTATAATCTCATAAAGAGGAGACATGTGTAAGCTGCAGCACACATCAGATGTAATGGTGAAAGGCTGAATAATTCTCCTATGAGATTGGAAAGATAGAAGCCTTCTTTTACCACTTCTATAGAATGCACTGGAGATCCCAGCCAATGAAATATGACATGAAAAAGAAAATGTGAAGTTTTAGAAAGGAAGAAGCAAAACTATCATGGTTTGCAGATGACATGATTGAGAATGGAGTGTAAAACCTTGAGCTGAGGGTGTGCCTGGCATGTTGGAGGAATATTGAGGTCATTGTGGCTGGAGCAGAGTGAGGAAGAGGGGCTGAGATAGGAAAGGAGGCTGGAGTGTTAACAGTACCAGCATGACTTCCATTCACCTGAGTCAGGCACTATGCTGGGCCCTTGAAAGCAATGTTGAATTCTCACCACAGACACCTGAGAGAAAATTATGATCCTCACTCTCTGGATGAGGAAACTGAAGCTTAGAAAAGTTGAGGTCATGAGGTCACCCAGGGGTAGCACAGGATTGAAAAGCAAGTTGGCCTAATTTCTCAGACGGTAAAGAGTCTGTCTGCAATGCGGGAGACCCAAGTTCAACCCCTGGGTTGGGAAGATCCCCTGAAGAAGGAAATGGCAACGCACTCCAGTATTCTTGCCTGGAAAATCCCATGGACAGAGGAGCCTGGGGGGGGGGGGGTGCTACCGCCTGTAGAGTCACAAACAGTCAGACATGACTGAACAACTCCACTTTCACTTTCACTTGACCTAATTTCATGTATGTCTAAGCCTCTTCAGTGTGCAGCCATTTGGCAGCAGTGCGGGATGTGGTTGAGAGCCATCATTGACTTGGGAAAGGTAAGAAGGAGAGAGTGCTTTTCAACAGGGGACTTGAGGGAGCTCACTGGAGCTCTCTAACCTAGTGGTTAGAACTCAGGCTTTCATTGCTATGGCCCAGGCTCAATCCCCAGTCAGGGGACTGATATTCTGCAAGCCATGACCAAAAAAAAAAAAAAAGAAAGAGAAAAGACCCATTAAGGGACCTTGAAACCCCCAAGGGCTGGGTGCTGCTGTAGCAGAGCTGTGGGTTATTTATTTATTTTGAGGTTAATTTTGACTAGATTCTAGGATCTGAGGTAGGAGCTGACTAGAGATGACATTTGGAGAGGGAGGAGGGGTTGAATTACATAGGACCTTGAAGGCTGTTCTGAGAAGCAGGAACCTTTTTCTGAAGGCACTGGGTGAGCCATGGCAGGCTCTGAGCATGGGAGGAATGGGGGTCAGCTTTGTGCTTGAGCAAGACCTGCTACTCCTCCCAACTCTTTTCTCATTCTCCTGCTTCCTCCCTTGGTTCCAGTTACACCAGCCTCCTTGCTGTTCCTCAAACACAGCAAGCTCCCAAGCCTTTAAGCTGTGTCCTAGTCCAGTTCAGTCGCTCAGTCGTGTCCGACTCTTTGCGACCCCACAAATCGCAGCATGCCAGGCCTCCCTGTCCATCACGGACTCCCGGAGTTTACTCTGTGTCCTATGTCTGGACAATTCGTTCTCCAGTTTACCCACATGGTACTCTCTCTCACCTCTTTAAGGTTCCTGATCAAATGTAACTTCCTCAGAGAGGCCTTCCCTGACCTCGTACGATTCAACATGCACTCCCATCCCCCTTACTCTCCCCTACCTCTCACCTTAGCTGTTATCACCTTATACTTATTGTCCGTTCTCCCACTAGAGTGTCAGCTTCATGAGGATGTGATGGGGGCCTATGACTGCATCTACATGGCCTTGGCAAATGCCTTTCTCAGGCAGGAAATGTTAGTGGATAACAGGGCTTCAGGAGCCAAATCACTTGTGCTGAAATCCTGGATCTACCATAGCTAAGCTGTGTTATTTTCGATGTGGGACCTAATTCCTCTGTGTTTCAGTTTCCCTCCCTGTGTCTTTGACAGTAAAGAATTCGCCTGCAAACGCAGGAGACCTGGCTTCAATCCCTGGGTTGGGGAAGATCCCCTGGAGAAGGGAATGGCTAGCTACTCCAATATTCTTGCCTAGAGAATTACATAGACAGAGGAGCCTGGCAGGCTACAGTCCATGGGGTCGTAAAGTCTCCGACTGGACTGAGTGACTTTCACTTTTCTTTCAAAATTGGAACAGATGTGCTAAGCTCAGCCATGAGAACCAGCTGTTAACCTGTGACTTGCTGGCACAGTCTGGTGAGTAAATGCTAACCAGTGTTGTTATTTAGTCCCTAACTCCCAGTCTGAGTTAGATGCCCCCAGAGTGGTCGCTGAGCAATCTCGTCTAGACGAGGAGGTGGGGCCTTGGCTGAGGTCTCTCCCTGCCTGGGTCCCTCCCTCGGCCCACTTCCAGGGCCCTCTCTCACAGGCTGAGGTCGCTGTTGATGCTGGTTTGCAGCAGGTAGGCCTTGGCGTTCTGCACGGCCAGCTCGCGAGGTTCTGGCTCGGGCAACTCCATATTGAAGGACATGAAACCCAGCTCAGAGGGCGAGAACTGAAGAGTGGGGTCATCCCTCATGTAGGGCCCATGCTGGGTACCCTGGCTGAATGGCAGGTCTTCTCTCTGGTACATGGTGAACTGGCCTGGGAGGTCTGCCGGTGGCCCCTGGTAGGCAGACTCCAGTTGCTGAAATAGGCTGTCTTCACCCTGCTGTACCTGCTGCAGCGTTAGGCTGGCGTTGTGGCTGGCCTGGAGCCTGCCCTCGCTCAGGTAAGCTTGGGGCTGGACCTCTGCGGGAAAGCCCGGGTTCACATAAGGGTCCTCGGCCTGGAAAACCAGGTTCTCGTTTGGCGTCAGGCTGGCTCTCTGTGGCCAGCCACGGAGGTTGCTCTGGTTCGATAGCACCTCCTGACTGCCGCGCAGGATCTGGGGGTTAAGCGGTATCACCTGCAGCTCCTCGGGGACCAGGGGCGAGACCGGGGGCCTGGTGCGTTCCCGACTGCGCCGCCGCTCCGAGACCTGCGAGCTCCTACGGCTGGAGGTCGGCTGAGAAGGGGGCTCGGGGTCAGGTGGAGGGTCCCCCATAGTTCAAAGGGATCGCAGACTTCCAGGAATAAGGCTTGCAGATAGGCAGGCCAGATCAATCGCCCATGTTGTGTGCACCCAGCAGCCGCTGGGCTAGCTGCGCCGGTTGATAGGGACAGAGGAGGCGGGCCGTTACCAGGACAGGGCGCGCGGGGATGCGCGGCCAAGAAGCGGCTTTTCGCGCAGGCGCAGCCACATGTCAGAGGGGCTTGCAGTCTTCCCCGGCGGGTTGGAGGGCCTTCTGGGCGCGGCCACCAGCCTCTGCACAATCCCACAGCTGACACGGAGGCAGGCACCAGAGACAACACGCATACCCCAGACCGGCGATCCTTTTTACTTTTTTAATTTTTAAAGGCAAAGCACCGTCGGCCAAGCCCCTCCCCGGCCTCCCTGAGCTCCCAGTCCCACTCGCCCGCCCCCCAACAAGCTCCGTCAGCTATTCCCCTTGGTCTCCGGTTCGCCCGCTTCCTCAGTGGCGGGGCTGGGAGTCTGCACTGTGTCTTCTCCAGCAGCTGTGAGGGGCTGGGGGCTCCGCTCCTCCTTTGAAAGCAAACCACCTGCGGCAGTTTCCTGGTGACAGAAGGGGGTGGCAGGTTAAAGACAGCGTGGTCGCACCTCCAGTACTTCTTCAGGCCCTACCCTTCCCGCCCCCTCCCTGCCTTGGACACTAGGCACACACACTTAACCCCGGCCCCCGGTTTCTCTCGTCCTCTGTTGCTCTGGGGCGGTCGTCCCTACCTTAGGTAGGGGTCCTTCAAGACTAGAGTCCAGCAGTGCGGCCTCAGTCAGCCCCGAGTCATCGTCCATGCTGATGAAGATGGCTGGGGTCTCACACTCAGGCCCCTCCTCCCGGAAATCAATGGCTTCCTCTGGCTGGGGGGGAGCTGGCCGCGCCGAGGAAGAGGACGAGGACGAGGAGGGGGCTCCCAGGCCCCCAGGCTTCAGCTTCTGTTCTTCCTCCAGTTGCCGCTTTAAGGCCTTCTCCTGGGCCAGCCGCAGGCCGATGAGATCTTGAGGGGGTCGGGGGGCCGTAGGTGGTGCCAGGGCCAGAGGCTCTAAGTCATCCTGGAGGTGCGGGGCGACACACAAAACCTCAGGGACGGCTGGGACCCAAGACCCAGGTTGCTCTCAAGGGGATGATGGGGAAAAAATGGAAACCACCCTGAGGCAGACAGCAGAGAGGGCTGGTGTGGGTAGGAGGGGCGTGGGGCACTTCTGGCTTGGGGAGGGGGCTGCAGACCCTCACCTCTTCCAGAGGCCCAGCAGGTGCTTCCTTAGTCTCTGGCTCCTGCTTGCCACTGGCCTCCAGGATGGCCATGATGGAGTTGGGGATGTGCGCTTGCTAGGGGAAAAGCAGATGGGAGCGCTGTGGAGAGCTCTGACCCGGAGACAACCCCTCCCCCAAATCTCACTCAGACCCTTGGTGTCCTTGACTCTCCAGACCCCAGGACCTTCGTGACACTGCTGGGCTGCTCTCACCCCCACCCCACCCCCCACCCTCACCCCCGCCTCAGTCCCCCAGGTCTGGACCCATGGGGCCACCCACCCCACACCCGGGGGTACCTGGTGCGGGGTGAAGGAGCGGACGTGGGCCAGCAGGGGCTCCCGGAGCTCTGGGCACTTGTCAAAGACGGCCCCCAGCTGCTGGGGAGGGAGCTGCAGGATGACCTGGAAACTCTGGGGCTTGGTGCGCTGACAGCACTTGATGAAGCCCTCCCACACCTTGGGATACTTCCATACCTGGACCGGGCAGGGAGGGAGCAGTTGTGAGGTGGCCTGCAGGCAGCCAGCCGCCCCAGTAGTCGGGACAAAGACCTTATGCAAGAAGGCCATGCCTCGCTGCATTCTCACCGCCGCCTCTAGAGGGTGACGTTAGCCCTGCTAAAGCTAGGAGGCCCAGGGAGGTGCGGAACTCGTCCAGGGTCACACAGGTACCTAGGGCAGAACCAATCACCAGATCTGCCTGCATCTGCACTTAACCTCTAAGCCAGATGTTGCCAAGTGGCAACCTGTGGTCTGAATCCAGTCTGAAGGCTTGTGGACAGAGGGGTTTTTTGTTGTTGTCTCATAAAACATTTCTAGCTTCTCTTGAAAACTGGGGCCATCTTTCAGCTCAAGATGCCTCTTGTCTGAGTGCCAAATGATGGGGGGGCAAGGGGCAGCCCTGGTGGCTCAAATGGTAAAGAATCTGCCTGCAGTGTGGGAGACCCAGGTTTGATCCCTGGGTCAGGAAGATCCTTGGAAAAGGGAATGGCTACCCACTCCAGTATTCTTGCCTGGGAAATCCCATGGACAGAGGAGCCTGGTGGGTTACAGTCTAAGCAGCTGCAAAGAATTGCACACAACTAAGTGACTAACACGTTGAAGGGGCATCCACACCTCCTGGGACGTGCACCTCTTGAAGTCTGCTCCTGCCACCTAACAGCCTCACTCGCCACCCTGCCACCCTACAGCTGTCTGATGCAGTGACCCCTAGAGGGCTGTACTGTCTCAGCAGTCTGCCAGTCATGCTAGAGCTTGTTCTGAGCGCGAGAGCTCCCTTGAGACAGAGGCCAAACCGGCTGTAAAAGCCAGGGGTTCTGCCTCAAGTCTGTTGGCAGCACATCCTGCAGCAGTCCCCTGCCTGGGAGACCAGGGTGGTCGGGGCGGGTTACCTGCTTCATGATGAGCCGGGACAGGATGTTCATGACGAAGCCCCCCAGGCGGGGGTACATAGTCAAGGACTGGATGACGGTCCTCATGAGCAGCATGGGCAGGGGGCTCTGCTCCATCAGTTGCTGCATCACCACGGCCAGCACTTCCGACGTGTACACGTTCCGCTCCGCAAAGCACAGGTTGGTGGCTGTGAGAAGGCGGAGAGGGGACCTGTCCCCTTTGCCCAGCAGCCCCTGGGAAGTGGGAGCCCCACCACCCCTTAGAAAGCTTCAGCCCTGTGATCTGCCCGCATGAGGCAAGACCCAGCCCCAACTCCCTGAAGCTCCAGGCAAGACAGATTCCCTCCCATCCAGAAGTGGACACTGTGGTCTGATCCTTGGAAAGCCTGGGAGCTGGGGTAAGGGAGAGGACACGTCCATCTCCTGAAAGCCCCGCTGGGCCGTGGGAAGACACTGGTCCATTCTCTTGGAGAACAATGCCCAGAAAGGGTGAAGGGAGAAAGATATGTTGCCTACCCCTGGGGACCCATTGTGGCTGAACTGGGATGGCGTGGCACCTCCACCTCTACTGGAAGGAAGCAGCTGTGACTTCCATTAAGCAGTCCCTCAGGGGACAGGACATGTCCCCTCAGGGGACATGCTGCTCATGGTCTCCACCAGCAGACTGGTCAAGAGACTGCCTGCTCTCAACCCAGTGCAAGAGGCTCGTGCTGGTGCTCGGGCGCTACCAGGCCTGGGGGGATATGGAGGTCACAGTCCACAGAGTCACGAAGGAGGAGCGAGAGGAGGAAGTCTGGGCGTATGATGAGCACCAGGAAGGGCATGAGGGGGGCTGGTGCAACACAAGCACCCACAAGGACAGGCCCCTCAGAAGCGCACTGTGGGACTCCGAATCAGTGAGATCAGTGGTGCTCAGATCCACTGTTAGTGGGGAGACTCCGGGAATTGCCTCTGAACCCCTTCTGCCCCAAACACCACTTGCCAGGTCAGTCTGTCAACCAGGAAGTCTTTATTGAGCTAGAAGAGAGGCCCCCCAATCCTTGAGAGGCTAATAGAGAACAGAGGTGGGCGCCTATAAAGAATGCGGGCTGGGGAGCTCCTGTAAGGAAGAGAGGGAGGCTGCAGGCATTGCAGGCAGACAGGCAGGGAGGAGGCTGGAGGCGGGGTAGGGAGGGCACCCAGGCTGCAGGGAGCGCAGAAGGTGAACAAAGTGCAAGAGGACTCGCCCGAAACAGAGGCTGTTCCTCCTCCTCCCATCTAGGTAGCTGTTGGCTTCTGCCTGCTCCGCCAGAATGCCTCCAAAATCGGCCTTCTTCCCTCTCCTCCCCTTCAGCTCCACCCCAGCCTCCTCCTGGGCCTCTAACCCACCCCTCTAATCCACCCTCCATACAGCAGCCTGAGGGGATCTTTCAAAAGCTCAACCTGACCCTGTACCTGCCACAGGCCCTCAAGAGAGCAAGTCTGAACTTGAACTGGGGTCTACGAGAGACCAGCTGTGGGCAGGGCCTACACCATTACAGCCCGACTCCATCCCCCACCACCATCCTAGAGCAGATCCAGCTGGGTCTGCCCTGCAGTTCCAGAACCAGGCCTTGCTAGCAGGGATCATCTCTCCTGCTTCCTCACCCTTGTTCATCCTGCGGTCTCAGCTCAGGTGTCCCCTCCTCCAGGAAGCCCTCCCCTCCCACCCAAGGGAAGAGTCAGGGGGGTGGCCTGTGAGCCCAGGGAGGGCAGGGCCAGGACTGCCCCCATCCCTGCTGTGTCCTCAGCAGGGCCCAGCACAGGGCTGAGCAGGTGTGCAGTGAGTCTTAACCGCTGGGCCAGTCCGCTGGACAGGTCCAGCTATAGAAAAACTCATCAGAGAGGGCGGTTTACGGGAAGTGAATGCCAGTGATGACTGCTTATACTGTCAGACACTGGGGAGTCCAATGGGGCACAAAACAGGACCTGGAGCTAACAGTCAAGGAGGGTTACTGGTGCCACGGAGAAAAGCACGGGTGGCTGAGCAGAGAAGTGTACTCTGGGATGAACAGCCAGTAGGGAGACCAGCTGAAGGGCTGCTGAGAGCGCAGCAATACAGAGGCTCCGCGTGGGCCTGGGTCTGTAGGGAGAAACCACGCGGGGCGCTGCCACATCTCCAGGGCCTGGCTGCTGGCTGCGCGGGTGACCTGTGGTCAAGTCCTTTCCCCTCTGGACCCCGGCTCCCTTGTGTGAGATCAAGGGCCAAACCCGGGTCTGTGAATGGGTGTCACTGGAGCAGTGGGCGGGGCCTGCACGTTACAGCCTGACCTCCTTTCTTGACCAGACCCCCGCCCCCAAACCACCAGATCCAGCCAGGGTCCACTCTGCAGTTCCAGAACCAGGCCATGTAGCACAATCTGGCCCCCCCCAAAAAAACCCCCGGCTCCCCCGTCCCTAGTCCCCTCAAATGGTACACAGGGTCACGTGTGGGTACTGTCCTTGGGGATGGGCTCATAACTTCCAGAGGTCACCCAAGGGGCCAGGGCATGTAAGACGACCACTCCTGAGCCTCAGCTTTGAGACACTCCACGCGTCCACTAGAGGCCTGAGTTCCCTCTCAGTTGTAGCATGTGTTTAGTATTTTTAGAAGCTCGTCTCTTGACCTAAAGGTTTCTGAGAGAATCTGCTGAGGAAGACTAGGAAATATGTCACTGAAGCTACTTCAGGCAGGACAAGACACTAGCAAGGAGGGAAAATCCCCCTCCCTGCTTTTAAAGGAGAGAGGAGGAAGCAAGGCCAGCTGTCTTCTGAGAAGAGCAGGGGACAGTAAGGGCTCCTACCTCCATGGGAAAGCATGGTCTCTGGATCAGCAGCCATGGAGGACGTGGAGGGGAGCGCCGAGGGAGGGAGGGAACGCCGAGGGAGGGAGGGGAGCACCGCCCTGGGACCCAGGAGGCCATCTAGAACCAGGTTCCCGACTCAGGTCCCCCAACCTCCGATTCTGTTTTGTCCACTACACCACTTAGCTTCTGGGTGGCCCTGAGCAACTCACTCAACCTCTCTGGAACCTCCACTCTGACTACAAAACAGAAGTCAGCTTATTCACCAGGAACAGGGTGGTGTGGCTGGGCGGGTGGGCCTGTGAGGCACTTGGGAAAGCACGGCCCAGACTAAGTGCTAGGTGAACAGTGACAGCTGCCATTAGGGAACTGCTAACTGTCGGGGGTCGGCCAGGCTGTCACCTACTGCCTGGCCCCGGAGGGTCGCTCTCCTGGCTCAGCTCTCCTGGTCCGACAACGCCTGCTGTGCGCCATCTGCCCTGCCTCTGCCGAGCCTGGCCAAGGGCTCCGTGTTTGTCACTCCTCAGGCCCCTGGGGGCTGGGGAGGAGGGCGCCCCCATCCTTCCTGAGGACCGCTCTGTGCTGCTGCACAGGAGGTGCTCCAGTGCCTTAGATGGGGTGGGGGAGGAAGGACGGAGAGGAGGAGAGGAGGAGGGGTGGAAAGGAGTGAGGCTGGCATCCGGAGCTCTGAGACGGGGCTGCGGGGGCACAGTCTCCAACTTGGCTGATTCCACAGGGGGCCGACTCCAGCCCAAGGTTCTTCCCCGGGTCCGCAATGGCCAGGCCACTGAAGAGGGGGTCGGGGCGGGGGGTGTGTGCCTCACCTTTGATGATGGACTTCATGTCACACTTTGCCGAGTCAATGTTGTGTAAGGCGATGAGCAGCTCTCCGGGGTTCAGGGGGGACAGGGCTGAGTTCCCTTCACCTGCAGCAGGGGGAACGGGGGGGGGGGAGGAGGAGACAGTATGGAGGCCTGAGAGACAGGTCCAAGCCCCCCTAGACTGGGGGAGCGGCAGAGGAAGACAAGGCGCCCTCTGGGATTGGGATACAGAGGGCTGGAGTGGCAGCGGAGAGACTGAGAGCACCAGGAGGCGCCCCAGTGAGGCGGCAGCTGGCGACCATTCCAACCAGAGGCCTTCAGGCCTGCACTGTGCCCCCCCGCCCCTGCACTGGGCCCCAGCATCTCTCCTGCGACTCGACCACTCTCCCCTGTCCCGGCCCAGGCTGTGCACCCACAAGGGCAGGGCGAGGACGAGCTCATCCCAGGTCCCCAGCACAGCAGAGGCGCGCAGGGGCGTCTGCTAGACAGGACAAGGGGGGCCAGCCAACAGACTTGCAAACAGCGCTTGGGCTGAATGCCGCAGGGCACGAGGCTGGGGGAGATGGCACTCTTCTGGTGGGGTGTCGAGGGTCCCAGACACTCGCCCGTGTGTCTTGAGTTGCCAAGTCACGTGCGGAACAGACAGCTTCCACCTTCCCTAGCTCCAGCCCCTGGGGTGAGGGCTCAGGAATCTACCCTACGCCATCTGGTAGTCTGCCTAGGTTGAAAGTTTTCTTTCTTTTGGACCAGGGCGAGTCCAAACTCGAACAAAAGGCCCCTCACCCATAGCCGGAGGGGTTCAGGCAAGACCTGAGGAAGGGCAGGGATGGAGCCCGTGTTTGAGGTCCTGGAAGGGAAGATGCCTACAGTCAGCCCTGAGTCCCACAGTTTTGTCCCCAATGTGGATGAAACCATCACCCAAGTATCACAGGAGGGTGGCCCAGGAGCTTTGGGACAGATGTCGAGATGTCGCCAAGTCTGAATGGCAGCCTCAGAGAGCAAGATGAACACCCGCTGACCAAAAGGTGGTGGCATCCCCCCCCAGCATTCCACATCTCACCTCTGGGACCCCTTCCTCCTGCACCTGAGGTGGGGTCTCCTGGGGGAGCTGCTGGGGAGGGAAACGAGGGCCAGGGCTGAGCTGGCCCCTGGTGGGGAGGCGAGCACATCACCTACCATGCTGGGTGCCCAGCAGGCGGTTGAAGACCTCTTTCACCACGATGGGGTTGAGCTTGATGAGCTTTGGCAGGGCCTGGATCACTTCCTTCTACAAGGGCAAGGCAGTAGGCAGGTCAGATGCACCCCCTGCCCACTCCAGAGAAGCCTGCCCACTGCTCGCCCTGGGGTGGTAAGGGGCAAGCTCTGGCCTCACCTAGCCCCCCAGTGCCTTCTCCCTCTCCCTCTCTTTGGTGCCTCAAGGTTTAGCTTTCCCAGCTCACTGGGCCTGACCCAGCCCCAGCCTCATCACCCGCAGGCGAGCCCCTGGGCCGGCTTGATGACTTCTCCTACAAGAGGAGATGGAGCTTCACCCCAGGTCCCACAGCCTGGGAGGAACAAGACCGGGGCAGGGGAAGCACACGCTCAAGGGGAGGTGTCCCCTGCCCTATTTCTGTGGCTCCACTCTGTTCTCAGGACAATCGTGTGTACAGGGTGGGGCGGGCAGTAGTGGATCACTGGGATATTCACTCACAAGAGTAAGAAGCTGAGGCTCAGAGAGGAGCAGGGCTTGCTGAGTTGAGACTGACCCAGACAAGACCCAGAATGTGCTCACAGCATCTGATGAGGGTGCCTGGGGGCCTCCCTCCTCCCCGCCCTGCCAGGCGTGTCCGCATGGGTAGGGGCACCCAGGCGTGCAGCTCTGTACCTTCTCCAGCCCATTGAGCACTGGGATGAGGAAGCGGACGTCTGGCAGTCGCTTGTGGTAGAGATCCCTGACCCGCTTCACCAGCTCCGGGGACGGGGGCACTGCGGGCGGAGGAGTAAGCAGGAGACTCAGGGGCTGGGGGCGGGGGGTGGACACTGAGCGGGAGAAACGGATGGTGGTGAGTGTGTGGCAGGGGCAGGGAGGGACTGCTCCATTTCAGAGCAGAAATCCCTGGCTCCTCGGTTTCTCAAATGCGTTTTAGCAGTGCACCCTTGCGCATAGAGAAATTGAGGCCCAAGGATGGGGAGAAACTCACAAGCGTCTAGGGACCCAGCAGCCCTGATCCCCAGGTCCTGAGAAGGCAAATGGGGAGGGCTTGGACAGGAGAGAAGGAAGAAGGATGGGGTCCCAGGAGGCACCTTTGTCCGTGAGGCTGTGCAGACAACGTGTGACCAGTGTCTCCGCCCCCTTGGGACAGTTCTCCACCAGCAGGAGCAGCTCTGGCGAGTTCATGCCCATTCCCCGGATCTACAAGCAAAAGACGAGAGGGGAGACATGGGGCGGTATGAGGGGATGGGGGCCCAGGGGGAGAGCTTGGGGGGGGGTGTCAAGAGGCCAGGCAGCTGGCGGAATGCTGGGACTCTGGAGGAGGAACTGGCAAGAGAGGGCGGATCTCAAATATTCTCATTGTTAGAAGAAAAGCAATAATTCTTTGAGGTGATGGATGTGAATTAAACTTAGGGTAATAATCATTTCACAATATATACATGTATCAAACCACTATGCTGTAGACCTTAAGCTAAGATAATGTTGTACATCAGTGGTATCTCAATAGAGCAGAGGGAAAAAAGCATGGGTGTTAGGCTTCGGAGAAGTGGGGGACATCTGGGGAAGGTGGGCCGGGTTGGCAGAAGTGTCCGGGTCTCTTCCACCCGACCTCAAACACACACAGGCTCCTGCAGCGCCTTCCTGCACTCTTATCATGCTGCCCTCCCACCAGGCAGGCCAGGCCTGGTCTCTGGGACTCAACCTGACCTTTGATGCCCAAGCTGTTCTTCAATTCCTTGGCGAAGACTTTTTTGGCTTCTGCAGGCACAAGTGACCCCTGCCCACCTCCCCATGACCATCCAGGTGCCAGCTTTGCTGCTGGCTCAGATCAGGGCTTGAGCTGTTGCTGCGTCTGCAGCCTCCCCCTAACCCCCCTCGGGCACTGAACACAGGGAGCAGAGCAGGGCCAGGTGTCAAGGGCTTGTCCCTTCCTCTGCCCAACTGCACGTGGAGCTGACGGTTGTTGCCCTCAAGGAGCTCACAGTCCGGTGGGCTCACCGTGACAATGGGGAGAAGAATCTGCTTCCTCCTCACAACCAGATTACTACCCCCGTTACAGGTAACAACCCCGTTGACTCTGGGAGGCAGGTATGTGGGAATCAACCTGCCACATTTTCTCCTTTGGTTTACAGTGTAATTCTCAGTAATAAAATGTCAGGAACAGAGATAGAGAAGAGCAGTTTCAAATCTGGCAATAGAAGGGAAGAACAGACATTCTGAATTTCACAGGCCAGCCTGTAACTGCGCTGCTTCTCTTGTGTGTAGCTCCAGAGCGGAGCAGGAGGGACTCGGGCCACAACGAGTAAAGATTCCTGTCAGCAAGGCAGGGGAGGGACGGCTCATACATGACAAGAGGCACACAAGTATTCATGGGCGTGAGGTCACAGAATTGCTCCAACAAGCTCGCTGGTCTGAATTATCTGCTTGGTTTTAACTGCAGGGTGCAAGGTCACGCAGTGAGAAGGGGAGAGATGGAATGTGAACCGAGCCTCCGACTGGAAGCTCTTAACTACAGGGCTACCCTGCTGTCTTCTCAGGAGTGGATGGAAATGGGGGGCAGGGGACGGAGATGACCCTTAGCCTCCGCACTCAGCAGGGGGAGGACATTCGGGGGCGGGGCTGGAGTTGATATTCGGCCCCGCTTGCCGGTGGGCGGAGCCTGGCAGGCCAGGGGCCTCACCGGCTGTTCGATGACCCTCAGCACTGTCCTCTTGATGTCAGCGATGGCCTCCGTGTACACGGCCGCCAGCTCGTGGATCAGCTTGTGGTTCTGAGGTAGGAGAGTCAGGTAGAGGTACAGACACTGCTTCACCGTCTCCTCGGTCCAGGGTGCGGCCACCTCTAAGAGGGCAGGGGTGCAGGGGGTGAAGATCAGATGGGCCCCACTCCCCCTCGCCCCTGCCCAGCGCCTGGCTCTTCTTGGGGGGCGGCAGGCACAGAAGGGAGTGGGAGCTGGGCTTGGGAAGCAAACTGTCCCAGGGCAGGAAGCCAGACCTTTGGGAAATGGGGTGCAACCAGTCCTGCTCCCCTTCTAGAAGTCTCTGCCCTACATTCCCATCTGGTCTCCTTTGACCACCAACCCAGACGGATCTTCCCAAGAGCACGTCTGGCCCTGCCCTGCCCCTGCTCAGTGCTCTCACCACCAACCAGGGCCCTCAGAGGACGCCTGGCCTCGCTCTCTTTGCCAGCTCCTATTCAGGGCTGCCCTGCCTCTGGGGGTGTGTGCTGGGGTCACAGCCTCCTTCTGACGGTCCCTTGGTGCCCCCACTTTGGAGCCTGTGCACATGCTGCTCTGTTGCCTGGAACCCGGCACCCAGCTCTTTTTTTATTTTTAACCTGTGTGGCAGGATCTTAGTTCCCCAACCAGGGATCGAACCTGTGGTCCCTGCATTGGCAGCATGCAGTCATAACTACTAGACCACGAGGGAAGTCCCCCAGTTCCTCTTTCTGCACCACCTCAGGGTCACAGAGCCACACACCTCCTGGGAAGCTGGCCCCGCACCCAGGCTGCACTGGGGCCCCTGTACGCCTAGAAGCCCCCTGCTTTCTGCCACGGCCAGAACCTTCCAGGTTAATGGGCCCTTCCCTGGGGGCCTGGGTCTCCTCGTCTGCAATGCCGGAGGACCCGGAGCTCTGCTAAGGGAATGGTCTGCAAAGAACCTGCCTGGCCCTTCCTGGAGTCCCATCGCTGGCTCACTCTCCTGGTCCTTGGCTTCCAGCCCAGCTGCCCCCTCTTTCAGGACACTCTCCCTGCCCCCTCAGGCTGGGCCAGGCACCCGTTCTGCGTTCCCACAAGCTTCTGCTTTCGCCACCTGAGCTCGTTCCAGCTCTTGCTGTCTGGCTGTCCCCCCAGCGGGCTGTCCCCCAGCTCAGTGCACCTCTGGAGAACCTGCGCCAAACCTGTGTCTTTGTCGGCTCCAAACAGCACTGACGGCGGGTTGGGGTGGACCAAGAGCTGCAGGTAGTTGAGGGCGAACTTCTCCACATACTCTCGCAGCTGCTCCTTCTCGTACATGCGCTTGATGAACAGCAAGGCCTGGGAACGCACCTGAGCAGTGGGGGCGGGGGGAAGGACGGCTGCTCTGAGCTTGGCGGCATTGGCGTGCAAACAAGCCGAGGTCTGAGAAGGCCCAGCGGGGCTGAGCTACCGTGTCCAAGGCTGGTTACCAGCTTGGGAGAGAGGCTTCTGGCCCAACTCAAGGCCCTGTACCACTCCACCGTCTACCTGCCCCATCCCATCTCTTATCGTTCATTCTTGTCTTGCTTGCTACACTCCAACTGGAAGCAGTTTTCCTTAGTTGCTCAAAAAAGTGAAGTCGCTCAGTTGTGTCTGACTCTTTGCGACCTCATGGGCTACAGCCTACCAGGCTCCTCCGTCCATGGGATCTTCCAAGCAAGAGTACTGGAGTTGGTTGCCATTTCCTTCTCCAGGGGATCTTCCCAACCCAGGGATCAAACTCAGGTCTCCCTCATTGCAGGCAGACACTTTACTGTCTGAGCCACCAGGGAAGCCCTCACTTTTTTTAAAGTGACCACATTCTCCCCAGCTCTGAGACTTGGCGCAAAAGGTTCCCACTGCTGGCATGCCTGTCACTGGCTAGATCCTGTTTCACTCAGACATCCCCTGCTGGGAGCCATGTGAACAGGGCCCTGTCTTGGGCACCCCTTTGTCCCCAACAGCACCACTGGGCTGAGCCAGCAGGGAGGGCTTGCTGAGTGAATGGCCATGAGATGTCAGGAAGGAGCTGGCGGCAGGCAGGAGCAAGGATGGACCGAGAGCCTCTCAATCACACGCTGACCCTCTGTGCAAGGCACACTCATCCACTCAGTGCAGGTCTTGGCTCACACCACCCCTCCTCCAGAAGTCTTCCTCAGACCGCTTCCCTTCCCTGGCTGCACACCCAACTCCACTCCAGGCACTGAACACGCTGTGTGGTCACAATGGCTCCCCTCCTGGTCAGTGCCCCCCCAGGTCCCAGCACAGCACCAGGCCTTAAGAGGGGGTGCACCAACACGGGCAGAGTAAGAGCGAAATGGACTGCCATTCCTGGGGTTGGAGTGTGTCTATGTACATTCTAAGTAGCCTCGTGCCATCGAAAATGGAAAAGCCACCACCACCAAGTTGTCACAAGAAGGGCAGCAGGCCCAGAAACCTTCAGGGGCGTGTGGAAAAGACGGGGCTGGTTACTTGGGACAGAGGACAGGCTGAGTGTAGCCCAGCACAGAGCAGGGGTGAGGGGTCACCTTGTCCTTCTCGTGGGAGCTGAGGTCTAGCAGGACATGCAGGTACTGGAACTGGCGGGATGGGCGCTTGAAGATCAGGTCTCGGAGAGTGGACATGCCCAGGTAGGTGCGACTCTGCGGCAGGAAGGAGGGGAGCCAGAGCTCAGGGCACCGCAGTGTGCCTCTGGGGTGTCTCCCTTGCCTCAGTCAGATCGCGTCCCTCACAGAACCCCCCACCCCACCCCAGGCTGCAGCGAGCACAGCCCCAGCCTCGCCCATCCTCACCTCATCCTCACAGTACTTGCGGATCACCTCCAGGGCGCTCTCGGTGATCAGCGGCGCCTCCAGCACAACCTTGGTGAAGATCCTGCCAGAGGGTGAGGGACGGGGTACAGCTGCAGAGGAGAGGCCCCTGGGCTTCCCCCTCCTGCTGACTGCAGCTCAGAGCTGGCAGGACCCCTCACAGAGCGCTCGCTCAACCCCCTGCGGACAGAGCTACAGAGCTCTGGAAGCAACAGAGTAGGGTTCAAATGCTGCCTGGGAGGGGGTGGTGACATGGGCAGAGACTGCCTCTCTGAAACTCAGTTTTGTCCAATGGGGATTCCTAGTTTGTTTAAAATAGCAATGGGAGGGAATGATGGAGGGGAGTTGGGAAGGGTGCTGTATTTCAGACACGGTGACCACCAAAGGCTGCTTTGAGCTGCTTTAGTCAATGCTGGTAGATAAGAAAGAGCTGGCCATGCACGGAGTAGGCCGAGAGGACCCCAGGTAGGGAACAGAAAAGTGCCAAGCTTGGCATGTGTGAGAACACAGGACTGAAGGCTGGTGCGGCTAAAGTCGGGGCAGGGGGCGGGGGATGGGCAGGGAAAAGCAGAGAGGCCAAAAAGAGGCTCGAGAGGGTTGGTGGCGACTAGATTATACAAGATCTCACAAGGCCTATTACGGAAGTCGCATTTTATCTTGAAGACAATGGAAGGTTTTTAGTGGAGAAATAAGAGGCTTTACATTATCAAATGTCACCTGTGCTGCTGGAGAATGGATACGCTGGAGGTCAAGAACAAGGAGGAAGCTACAATTCAGGCAAGAGACGGGGATGGTGAGAAGCTGACCCCCAGAACAGGCCTCTAAAGCAGGCACTGTCATCACACATCATGCGAGAAAACGGAGGCCCAGAGATGAGTTGACGCAGCTCGGTCAGAGAGCAAGCAGCAGAGCAGGGGACGAAGCGACACTGCAGAGACCTGTTCTGTGCGTGGGGAGGGCGGGGAGAAGCGGCGGCTCGGGATGGGCACGTGGAGGACCCACTCGGTGCTGAGGAAGAGCTACTCGGAGCCCAGAAAGCAAAGGCAGGACACGGACAGGGGAACCCCTGAGGACGGCGGGTGTAGGGCCACCCCCTCACCCGTCCTTCTGGTCCGGCTTCTCTTGCAGGCCGGAGAGCAGGCGGATGAGGCAGTCCTCGTACTTGTCCAGGGCGCCCTTGACGCCAGCTGCGAGGTAGGCGTTGTACTCCTGGTAGAGCCAGGCGAAGGCCAGGTCCAGGCGTGCCCGGACGTCCTCCAGGATGAAGGACAGGACCTCGGCCTTCAGGCCCGAGTCGAACTGCGTCACCAGGCTGGCCAGGATCTTTATGCGCACCTGAAATGGGAGTGAGGATCTGTGTTGGTGTGGGGGGTGGGCAATGCCGGGCACCCCTCACTGTGCCCTGCGTCTGTTCCCGCCCAGCCTCAGGGAGCCAGCGCAGACCCGGTGTTAAGTGAGAAAGGAAAGCTTAAGAACCTTATTTTCAGGAGAGCTCATTTATATGAAGAAAACAAACTGAAAAGGGAGAAAAAAATAACAATAAAACTAGGAGTAATAGCTAAAATTTCTAGGAGCAATATCTGCTGCTGCTGCTAAGTCGCTTCAGTCGTGTCCGACTCTGTGCGACCCCATAGATGGAAGCTCACCAGGCTCCCCTGTCCCTGGGATTCTCCAGGCAAGAACAATGGAGTGGGTTGCCATTTCCTTCTCCAGTGCATGAAAGTGAAAAGTGAAAGTGAAGTCGCTCAGTCGTGTCCGACTCTTAGCGACCCCACGGAGCAATATCTAAATCATAGATATATAAAATTACAAATAGCTGCACTGTATCTAAAGTGCATCTAAAATATAAATATCTAAATTTTTAGGAGTATTATATTGAGTTCACAGAAAATGATCCTGAAGGACTCCCCGAGTATGTTTATTCGTCGCTTCTGTCGGGGGGATGGCTCGCAGATGGGGGCCAAAGAAGACTTATGGTTCCTCTATGGCCTGGAAATAATTTGAACAGAAAGCATATGTTCATATACTATTTGGTTAACTAAAACAATTTCAAAAATTGGGGAAAAAGCCACTTGACTGAGGCTGCAATCCCAGCAAATGGCGGAATCAGAATTTAAAGCAGGTGTGGGTCTGTAAGTGTGTCTGAGGCAAAAGAACAAGCGTGCTGTGAACTGCAGCAAAAGCAAGCACCCCGACAGCCCGTGTGCAGGGGGCTCTTCCTTGCAGCCACCCTGTGCTGGGGGACAGAGCACGCATGTCCACACACGTCTTCTTCCACGTTGCCTGTGTGGAGCTGCTGCTATCATATCTGCTTTATGGGAGGTCAGAGTGAGGCTGGGAGAAGCTGCCGGTGAGTGGCAGTGCTGGGGTCTGGAGCCAGGGAGGGTTAACCCAGAGGCCCATCTCTCAGCTGGAACGTGCGGCAGGCTCTCGGAGAGAGGGGCTGGAAGGAGGCGTTGGGAAGACGGGGGCACACCTGGGCGGCCCCGCTGCAGGCCACAGCCTTCTCGGCCCGCAGGATCCGCTTCACGGCGCCCAGCTTCATGGCCTCAACCTGCGCGTCCGTCAGGGGCTTCAGCACGTCACTTAGGCGGAAGATTTTCTTGCGCCCGCCGGCACCTGCCAACCTATGTGCGAGAGTAGGGACAGGGACATGGTGACTCCGAACGTCCTTTCTGGAACCCGGGCCCCACCCCAGGCCATACAGACAGAGACGACCCCACACTGTCCCTCCAACTCCTCCGTGACTCCAAGGCACTGCAGGGCAATGGGAAGGCAGAGGATGCTGTTCTGGTTTGGTACATGGTATCTGAGGGGAGGCTGCTATAAGGAGCAGGCAACAGATGATGACATGAGACCTGAATGAAGTGAGGGAATCAGACCCACAAGTGTCTGGGGATGAGCTCTCTAGGCAGAGGAACAGGGAGTGCAAAGGCCTCCCAGTGGGGACATGCTTGGCTGACTAAGACGTTGGTGTGATGGGAGGAAGGTTGGAGACAGGGCAGGGAGAGGCTGGATTCTGTGGTCTGTAAGGCAGGTGATGATGGGGACAATGAGGAACAGCCAGGAGCACTTCCTACGTACTAGAGACCACACCAAGTGCTTTTTACCTCATGATCACCGTCCACCCAAGAGCCATCTGATTTAATCCTCTAACTAGCACTGTGAACTCATTTAATTCTCTCTCATCCTCAAAAACAGAGAGATACGATCAGCCCCATTTTAGATATAAGACAGCAGTTTTATATACAAGAAAACAGCAGATAAGGTTCAGTGGTTACGGCATTGACTCTGGAATCTGAGATCCTGGCCCAGACCGATCTGTGTTTACCTGCCTTCGTCTGTCACATACACACCAAAACCAGGGCCCAGTTTCCTGCACCAGCACCTGTCAGGGGACTCACCGGGGCTGCGTGACGGGGATAATGGGCTCCGGCCTCCTCTTGGCCTGGGGCGCCTCCTCCTCCAGGGAGGACATGGAGCTCAGGGAGCCCACTACCGAGATGGCCTGGCCCTGGGCTGGCAGGCGCCGCTTGATCAGGATGCTCTCTGGCTTCACCACCTTCTCCTCCTTGGGCTCCTCCTTGCACTGCTTGGTCTGCTCCACGCCTGAGGGGACGGCAGCAAACGGGCTCTCGGTGTGTCAGAACCACCTGCTCCCACCCAAGGACCTCCTGTGGGCCAGGTTCCACTCTAAGCCTTGCACACCCGAAATTCATTTAAATCTGTAAAGTGTGGGTTGGATCCCTGGTTGGGGAATGAGGATCCTACAAGCTCTGTGGCATGGCCAAAAAAGCAAAAAATTAGGAAAAAAAAAATTCTGCAAAACGCTTTTCTGGAGCAGGAACATTTTTCATCCCCACTGTGCAATAAAACGATTGAGGTTCAAACAAGAAACGTCATTGTCTTTTGGTCGGAGTGATACCAGGTATCGCCACTTTAGAAAGCTGATGAGCAGTTTCAAACAGCACTGAACATGCCCCAAATCAAGACCCAACAATTCCACTCTTTCGTATAAACGCAACACAAATGAGGGCACAGCAGCTTTACTCCTAACAGCCAAAAACTGTGTAAAGAGCCCACAGGTCCGTCAACAGAGGAGTGTGGATAAACAAATGGGGGCCTATTCACATAAAGGAAGACTAATGAGCAATAAAAAACGCTTGGTTTACACAGCAACATGGATGAACTTCAAAAACTTATAGTAAGCCAGAGGCTATGATCCCACTGATATGAAGTTCAAAACTAAAACAACTCACCTATGGAGACAGAAGTGGGGACGGTGGGTGCACTGAGTCTCTACTGGAAAGGAGCAAGAAGGAACTTTCCAGAGTGCTGGTGACAGTCCTGCCCCACCTGGGTAGTGCTAACATTGGCATGTTCACTTTGTGAAAATCCACTAAGCTGTACACTTTGACCTGTGAGTTTCACTGTACATAATTTATACCTCAGCAGCACTGTGAGAATGGGAACCCACCCGAGGCTTGGAGAGGTTAAGTAACTTGACCGAAGACACAGTTACTAAGTGGCTGAGGTAGTCTGGGTTTTGTCAGACCTCAAACCCAGGTCTGCTGGACTTCAAAGCCCAGGGCCTGAAAACATTGAGCACTCACTCTATCTGTGGGACCTGTGGCTACTGACACTTAAGATCTCATGTGGTTTTCCATTTGCACTTTGACAAAGAGGTGCTCTCCCAGTAAGGAGAGCCCAGTGGCCACAGTGCCAACACCGGCCCTGGTCAGCTCCCTGCGGCACTCACCTGGCCCCAGTCCTGCGGCCGTCATCTGCGTGGCCATGAGCCGAGCCAGGTGCTTGATCTGGGCTTCGGTGCCTGCTGACTCCACTGGGGTGTAGATCGCTTGGAAGGAGGCGGGCATGGCCTCTGGCAGGTACACCATGCTGATGAGGACCTGCGAGATGCCAGGAACTTTCCTTACTTACTGACCCCACAGACGCTGGTTCCACACCCAGGCCAATGCTGGCAAAATGGCAGTGATGCAGACAGGCCTGGGCCGCCTCTCGTGGAGCACAGATTATTGTGCGAGTGAGAGAGGAAACAAGTACTGATGCAGTGTGGGTGGCATACAGGAGAGGGAAAGGGGGCCAGGCGTCACCCCAGGAAGGCCAAGGACAGCTCTGGCTCCTCCAGGCAGCGGCATGTAGGCTGGGAACTGAGAGGTGGGCCGGAAGCAGACTGACAGAGAGTGAGGCCTTGCAGCGGCGGGGGCAGGTGGGAGGGAAATTCCAGGTGTGGGAACGGCATGGGAGAAGGCTAAGAGGCACCAGAGGTGGTACTCTGCCCAGAGGGTGGAAGGAGGTTCAGCGACAGAGTACCATATGAGCTAGAAATTGATTTAAAACAAACACACACAGAATCAGTACCCTAATAGAACAACATATCCACATCTGTCAGGAATCGGTAACAAAAGATAACTTCAACCCTCTACAGGCTTGGAAGTTTGAATGCATCTCTTAAATAATAACGACAAGAGAAAGGTAATGAAATAAAACATGGAAGATACAGCTACAATGGTACTTAAGTGGGAAATCGGACCCTCAAACGCTTACACTGGAAGAAAAGTGAAAGTCACTCAGTCGTGGCCGACTCTTTTGCTCCAGGCCAGAATACTGGAGTGGGTGGCCTTTCCCTTCTCCAGAGGATCTTCCCAACCCAGGAATCGAACTGGGGTCTCCTGCATTGCAGGCGGATTCTTTACCAACTGAGCTATCAGAGACTGAACACTAATAAGCCAAGCATTTTACCTTTGGGGAAAAACACTGAAAGAAAGTAACATGAAAGAAAGCAAGCCAGCAGAAACAAAGAAAAAAGAAAGACAGACAGCAGAAATAAACAGAAAAGGTTACAAAAGATGATCAAAAAACTTAAGAGCCAGCTCTTTGAAATGGCTTAAAACAAGCAAATCTATGGCAAGAATATACAAAATAGAGAGGAAGGACACAGTATTAGGGACAAAAAAAATGGCATGTTACTACAGAGACAGCAGGTATTACGAGAGTAAAAGAATCCTATGAACAACTACATGCCAATAATTTGAAAAAGACAATTTCCTGAAGTGTGACAGGGATAGATAAGGTACAACAAGTTGATGGAAGCCAAATCAGACAGGGCCTAAGGCAAGTTGAATTTAAGTTTTATCTGGAAGGAAGCAGAGAGCCCTGGAAGGGATCTGAGCAGGGGAGCTTCATGACTTGTACTTGACAAAGATGCCTCTGGCTGCCGCAGGGAGGGTAGAAGGCAGAGCCAGGAAGAAGTGGTCCTCTGTGGGAAGAGGGCGGGGCCTGGACAGGGCAGGGGTCAGTCACAGGGATGGGGAAGAGGGGAAGGGCTGGGGGAGAGGCGGAGGCAAAGAGCTGAACTTCCAAGTTTCTGGTGTGGGGACGAGAGGCATGTGTGCCAAGAACACAGGAGGAGCCATGGGCCTGTACTGGAGTGGGAGGAGAAATTTCACAAGTTGAGTCTTGACATGTTAAGTCTGAGGTGCCTATAAAACACTCAAGGAGAGAAAGATGCAGGTGGCCAGACACCCAGGCCTGGAGCTCACCAAAGAGCTGTGAGCTGGAGAGTAAACTCCTCGCTGCCCCAACTGCCCAGCAACTAACCCCCTTGGAGTCTCTAGGGAGACAGAAGGGAAAGCTGATGGTGACTGCCGTCGAGCATGGGAAGAGATATTCTCCAGGAGGGTCCAACAAAAAGGTCTCAGTGCTGCTTCAGCCTGAAGACTGATGTGAGGACCACCACCCTCCCACCTCCTCGCCCCTCCCCCATTCCAACTGCCTCATCAACTCAAACCAATGGTTCTGTTACTTTGGAGTAGGACATCTTTGAAAATCTAAAAATAACACTGGTCATCCCACTCCACCAATGCCAATCCCACACCACATAACGAACAAGTCATGGGGCTGATGCTCCAGTTAATAGACCTAATAGGCCCTCCCTGCTAAGGCGGGTGGGCGGTGTGAAAAGTGATCTCTTGAAGAAATAAAGATCATCTAAGAAGAGGTCCATCCAAGGTGAGGAAGGCCCAGTGCACCACACCCTCCCAACCCTGAAAACAGAAGTGTTTCAGGTCTGATATTATGTGCAAAAGGTGGGCAGTGTGGAGCGGAAAGGCAGGGCAAGACTGGAGACCCTTCCTCCCTGCCTTGTGGGAAAAGGCCCCTACGCGTCCTTACCAGATTGGCCACGTTGTCGGGTGTCAGCAGAGGCTGGAGGAATTCGGCTGTGATGTCTGTGTCTGACTGGCCTGAGATCTGGGCTGAGGCCTTCGAGGTTCCTGAGGGGCCTGGCTCCAAGTCCTTGTCCTCATCGTCTTCCCCCAGGTTGGGCTCTGGGATGGAGGAGATGACAAGATGCTGGCTCTCTGGAGGGAGCACTGGGCCCTTCTCTCCTCTCAGGTACCCCTGGTGGTCCCTGCCCCCAAGCAACTTCAGCAAACAGGTCACTGTGGCCATGTGACCCTGGGGAACTACCCACCTCTCTCTAGGCCTCAGTTCTCCTCATCTGAGAAATGGAAACACCAGCCTGGCTGATCACACTAAGCTCCAAGATGAAAAGGTTAACTAATAAGCTCACAGAGCTTTATTGTTTAAAAATACCTATCCTTCAAATAGTGTTCAGCCTCACAGGGAATCAAGAAAATGTAAAACATCCTAATAAGACAACAAATTTGCCTATATGATGGACAAAAAAAAAAAAAGTCAGTAGTGACAGTTGTTAGTGGGATTGTGAACTGTGGAAGTGTAAACCGGTATGGCCTTTGGGAAGCAGTTTGATAGTAGGTCAAAATTTTAAACGTGTATACCTCTTCAACACAGCAGTTCCACTTATAGGACCTATCCTAAAAACTTGCAGATATAGCTAAAGTAAGATGTACAGCGAATTCGCCACAACACTGATGGTACAGAGATACAGCACACAACTTCTATCAAGAACAGGCTGGGTGAATACAAGTGCAGAGCTTCTAGCTCAAGGGAAAAACAAATTTAGAATGAACCTTAGAGAAAACGCTCTGTGTGCAAAGATGTTCCCTGAAGCTGTAGTTATAAAAGTGGAAAAGCTGGAATGTTTAATAGAATGATTAAGTAGATTAAGGCAAAAATATGACATGTTACACAATCTCGTCAAGTCTGCGACCCATGTAACAAAGAGCTGACACCCTGCATTAACCAAGGGCACCTCCAATTCAATTACAAAAGGCTGAACAGCCCAAGAGAACGGATACGTCACATAAATGCAAACAGCTAACAAATGTAAAACAATGCACAGCCTAACTCCAAAATAGGCAAGAAAGCAAATTTAAACCAAGGATACCATTTATACTCAGGGTTTACCCAGTGGGGTATCTGGCACTCACACACTGCTGGGGTGGCATGCTAAGTCACTTCAGTCATGTCCGACTCTGTGTGACCCCATAGACGGCAGCCCACCAGGCTTCCCCATCCCGGGGATTCTCCAGGCAAGAACACTGGAGTGGGTTGCCATTTCCTTTTCCAATGCATGAAAGTGAAAAGAGAAAGTGAAGTCGCTCAGTCATGTCCGACTCTTAGCAACCCCATGGACTGCAGCCTACCAGGCTCCTCCGTCTGTGGGATTTTCCAGGCAAGAGTACTGGAGTGGGGTGCCATTGGTGGCATACACTGATATGAGTTTTTTTGGAAAACTGCTATCAGAAATTTATAGAATTCCCTGGAGATCCAGTGGTTAGGACTTCCTGCTTCCACTGCAGGGACTGGGGGTTCAATCCCTGGTCAGGGAGCTAAGATTCTACATGCCACAAGGAACAGCCAAAATAAAGAAAAAAAAATTAGGTCGATAGGTGGAGAAAAACAGATCTCTACCTCACTCTTCATACCCAATAAGTTATTTTTCAAAATGAAAAAACAAAAAATTCCATCCTTTTTTTTTGGGGGGAGGGGGAGCATCATGGGATCCGTGTATTGTAGCACAGCGTCCCCCCCGCCCTGCCCCGCCAAATTACTTCACAGGAAAGGAGAACTCTACACGTCAAAGGCATTTCTGAAAGAAAACCTAAGTGTTAATACTTGTGGTTTTGTTACTTTTGGGGAGAGAGATGAAAGGGAGACTATTTTCATTTTACTCCTTTCTGTATAATTTAAGTAATTACTTTTGCGTATATTATATTCTTTAATAATTTTACTTTGACATCACTTATTATATGTCATCATATTTATACAATATAATCTATCATGTAAATTAAGCTTACAGTTTCCTGCAAATAATTAGACATTTTGGATGTGGTCAGTCTCTGCCACCATCTCCTGCCAGGCCTGACCTGGCTCCTCAGCTCACCCAGCTTCATTTTCTTGAGCGTGGAGTCCGAGTCGTCTCGGGGCCGTTTGCGGGCATCCTTGCCGCTGGGCATGTTGCGGGCGATCTCCACCTGAGGTGTGCCCAGGTCCACCAGCAGGGTGGTGATCTGAGCCTGGAACTCCAAAGATGCTGGGTGCTTCAGGACATTCAATAGGTGCAACTTGAGGTTCTTACGCACGCTGCTCACCTGAGATTTGGCCAGCGTTGGGGGCAGATTGGCTGCGAGAAAAGTAGCAAGAGCTTTATGCTGTGGACAGAGCTCATGGGGCCCTGCCCACCTGACTTCCTAAGCCCCACCTTGGACAGTAGTGGCGGGCATCTCCTAGCAGAGCTCCTTCACTCTCAGATCGACTGTATGGCCTTCCCCCTGTACAAGCCGATACTCCCTTGAGAGGTCTCCCTCAGTATTAGTCAACCTTAAAACAGAAAACTCAGCCTCTCTTTTATTAAACATTAAGTCTCATCTCCCTCTACCTTTGGTCTGGAAATTCCAACACACTTGTCCTAGGCAAAGCGATAATCACCTGCAGAATGTTTCAACAGAGCTGCCACAACAGTTCATTGTTGGTCCCTGACACCAGAATGACCTTCAAACGTCTAACAATCACCTTGAGAGGTGAGTCTCCCCTGTTCCACAGCAAAAGAGAATGCCTGCAACTGTGTCTGCTCAGCATCCTTTCCCACTTCTTCAGCCAACAACACTCCCATTTTCCTTTGAGGGAACCACCCCGGCTCCATTCTCAGTCCAAGGGGGCAAGAGTCTCAGCCAGTAAGAGCACTGCAATCCCTTGGCCATTGTGATTGGTTGGGAGATAGGACAATGTCTACTTGGCCAATCAGAAACAATGAGCCCTTGGATTTCTGTTGGAATGGCTGGGAAGGAGACATTCTCTTTCCCATGGGGTTGCCAAGTAGATGGAATGGAAGTCTGGAACAACTGGGGGCCATCTTTGCTACCCTAGGGAAGAGACACATAAAAGCCAGGAGAGGGAGAGGGACTCCTGATCTTCACACACTCACACCTCAGTCCCACACCTTTCAGTTTCACACTTGCACAGAAGCAGAGAGACCAGGGTAATGAATCACCACGTAGCCATCAACATTTCACTGATCTTGGCACATCTATCCTCCCTGCTTTTTTAGGGGAGACGGGAAGAGCTGGAATATTTTAAAGTACTTAGACACCAGGTCACTTCACCCACACATACCTCAATGTTGAAGCAGCTCTGAACCACGTGTCTGTCACGTGCAATCACTGAAAGATATGTGTCTCATCTAGAGAATCCTTCCTTATGTCCATAACCTACTAGACTGATGATGATGAAAGCTTTAGGGGCCTGCTGTTTAGCCCACATTTTCTCAGAAAAGAGGAGACTGGTCTGTGGACAGGGGAAGTGGGGGAGGGCACCAACCTACCGTGGAGGGTTTCGTAGGCCTGAATCACCTCGGACATGAACATGGGCCTCTGGCGGGCAATATTGGCCAGGGAGCCCAGGGCTGTGGTCAGGTTGATGGAGGAGATAGCGGGGTGCACCATGAACTTGAGCAGCTGCTCCAAGGCTGCCTTGCCTTCTTCCCACAGAACATCTAACGAGGGAGAGAAGAGGACCAGTTAGTAGGGGGCTTTCTCCCTGGCCTTCAGAGAGAGGAGTCTTTGGGACCAAAAGGAGAAAGATCCTCGTACATGGATGGCTGTGACTGGCTGAAAAAACTCAGGAGATTTAGTGCATGATGAGTCTGACTATAATACTATTAACAAAAATCTAGAGATGACGCTTAAAGCATGGGCTTGCAATCCTGACAAAGTAGAAATAATTTAAAATATCCAACTATAAAGAATCTGTCTGAACTACACTGATGTAAAACTCTGAATATGTACACATGTGACCACACACAGATAGAGGACTCAAAATTCTCTGAACCACCAGGTTCCTTGATCCATTCACCAAAAGTGAACTTTGAACAACTGTGGCAAATATCTTTCCTGACATTTCTTATACAAAAACCTACTGGATGCGACATTATACGAAACAGTGAATAAAATACAGAATGTAATATAGCCATTCTAATGGAATATTTTGTAATATCTGAACATGATACTGTTTGGAAAAGATGCAACTTAATTTTTGTTGAGTTCAAAACGTGGTCAAACAATACAGAAGAACGGCTAATATCTGTGGAATGCTTACAATGCCAGCCATATACACTCACCAAAAGCTCATACTAACACCCTAAAGTAGATGCCATAGTAACGACTCCAGATTTACCAATGAAGAAACAGGCCGAGAGAGAATAGGTTGGGTGCTCAATGGCAGAGCAGATTCAAACACAAGTCATTACACTTTCATGCCTCTCAGCTGGAAGTATTAAGCATGGCCCTGTTTTCTGTAAACAACAAATCCAACAAACAGAAACTATGAATATACACATATAAATACCTATCTTTGTATAGAAAAAGTCCGAGAGGAAACAATACTCTTAGCAGTATTCATCTCTGAGAAGCAGGATTGGGGAGGGAAGGAATTTCCCCTTCTACTCCTCCATATTTATTGCTTGACACTAAAACGTGCATGTACTACTTTTATAATTTGCAATCAGAAAAACTGTAGGGCTGGCTGGTATTTACTACTGAGTGCTCACATTCTCATGGAACAGCACCACCAACCTGGAAGGGTACTACTGCCACTTTCATTTTACAAAAGGAAGATAAGGTTCAGAAAGAAGTAATTTGCCCAAGCTCACATGAGTAAGAGGTAACGCTGAGATTTGAACGTGGCATCAGGGCTCTTAAGCACTGTATTAATCTGATTCCAGAAATGAAAAACTAAGAAGAAAGGGGGAAAGGGGGAAGGAGGAGGAGAAGGGAGCCGGAGCAGTGGCAGGCCAGTGGCACCAGCTGACGGGGCACTCACTGTACTGGATGTAGGGGTGGTCACGAGGGATGCGGTCCAGGCTGATGTCGTGCTCCTGGCGTCGGGGCACCTCCGAGTCAGCCATGCGGGGCGAAAGGGTGACGATGAGGCCCTCCACGAACTTGATGGCATGGGTACGGATGCCGTCGTTGTCAGAGTCCAGCAGCAGGATGATGTCCCCAGCCATGGCCGACACCATATCCCAGCAGGCCTCCTGGAGCTCACTGATCACCCGTGACTTCACCATCCACTGTGTGCGGGCCGGGGAGGGGTGGACAGACAGGTAGATGGGGACAAAACACCAATCACTGACTCCACCACAACTCGGAGAGCCATCAACGATGATAAATACATTCACTGGGGACATGTTCACTGAGTTACAACTCCGTCCCTGGCCCTGGGCTAGGTGATGCAGGGGACAGGACCCAATGGTGACCAAGCCAGGCCTGGCCCTGCCCTCATAGGGTTCAGAGGTAGTGACAAGGCTGAGTGTTGAAGGCTCAGATCCTAAAGAAGGCTCACATCTTAAAGAAGCCAAAGGAACAACAATGCCGACCTCACAAGGTGGTGGCAGAGAGTAAATGGATTTCTTCCTTTCGATAATGTTAATGTACATCATACCACAGTGTGGACCCAGCTGGCCCATTTGGTCACAAGACCTGGTTCTTGGGGAACGTTTGGGGAACGCATAAATGGATGGATGGATGGATGCAAGGAAAGATGGGTTAATGGCAACTCCTGGGCTGTTAGAATTTAGAGCCCCTCGTTGTCTGCTCCTAAAGATCGACAGCACATCTTGACCTTGAAAGATGTGATCTGACGCTGGTTTTGAACTCTAAGAGACGAATGAGACCTGTCAGGCTGGGACAGCCCCAGGCGGGCAGGGAGCTCCTACCTGCAGGGCCACCTTGTAGAGCTGGGTCATGGTGAGGATGGCCTTCTTCACCACATTCACATTCTCATCTCTCAAGAGCATGTTGAGGTTCGCGATCAGTTTCAGCAGCAGCTCAATGTCTCGCTTGCTGGGGATGGAAGGAGAAAGGCAAGGTCAACGTGGCCTTTGCGCAGGTGATGGGAGCCTGCGGCCTGCAAGGAAAGGGAAATCAGGGCCGATGTGTCAGAAGACTGGAATGCAGGTGGGCACCTGTCGCGTTTGCCAGCATCTGGTACCTTCGGACATGCTGCTGCTGCTGCTAAGTCACTTCAGTCGTGTCCGACTCCATGTGACCCCATAGATGTCAGCCCACCAGGCTCTCCTGCCCCTGGGATTCTCCAGGCAAGAAAACTGGAGTGGGTTGCCATTTCCTTCTCCAATGCATGAAAGCGAAAAAGTGAAAGTGAAGTCGCTCAGTCGTGTCCAACTCTTAGCGACCCCATGGACTGCAGCCCACCAGGTTCCTCCATCCATGGGATTTTCCAGGCAAGAGTACTGGAGTGGGGTGCCATGGTGCACGCAAACGCAGTCTAGGTTGGTCCTGCGATGCCCACTCTCTCGTACTATGAGGGCCCCACAGTTCACCTAAGAGGCAGCAGTGCCAGACCACTGGTGTGAATCTGAACAAGCACCTTTGTCTAATTTTGAATAGTTCCTACCTGGAGGCTTACTGTGAAAACTGCAACAATACATGTAAAGCTCTTAGAAGGGTATTAGAAAGCATTCAACAAATATTAGTCACTAATATTTTAAAGCACTCTGCCTAATGTAATCATGAATTTTGTTTACTAATTTGTTTACCTAAGATGGAGGGCTCTGAAAGTAGGGGATTCTTTCCCATCTGAGTACTAGCAGAGTCTCATTTTTTGTTGAAGGAAAGAATGAAAAGGCCTTCAATAAATATTTGTTCAGTGAATGAATACATTCAAGGCTACACCCAGAGCTCAGAATATGAATTTTCACATCATGTTACAATCTCAAGTTAAATATTAAGCCAATCAGTCGAAAAATATGGAACTCAATTATCAGCTACATGAAGGCAGAAACAATATCTGTTTTTATCCAGTTCTGTTTCTATAGCCTGACACAAATGCCGGGCACATAGCAGTCATGTGATACATATCTGGAACAAAAAATGTTTTGGCAAACTCAGAAAACATACCACAGATTGTCCCAGTAATCTATGAAAATTCTGAAACAGTATGTTACTTACCTGAAATTAATATATTATAAATCACCTATACCTCAAAAAAAAAAAAAAATCACTCTTCTTTTTTGCTTGTTTGGAAAAACAGTTAAATTTTTAAAATCAAAAGTGCTATATATGCTAACATGTTAAAAAAAAAAAAAGACAAAATTAGCATTTATCACTGAGGAGAGGGAATTGGGGAGGGGCAAGATGGGGTGGGGGATTAAGAGGTACAAGCTACTACATACAAGATAGATAAACTTCAAAGATGCATCGTATAGCTCAGAAAATACAGTCAATATTTTATAATAGTTGAATGGAATATAATCTATAAAAAATCTGAATCACTATGTTGTATATCTGAAACTAATATATTATTATAAATCAAGTATACCTCAATAGGAAAAAAAAAACTCTCCCAGTAAAAGATGGGAGATTGAGAATCTGGGCAATGGTGTTATGGACATGGGTTAAAATCCCAGAACTGCCACATACTGGCTGTGTGACCTTGTGAAACTCACTTCACCTCTCTGATTCAGTTTTCTCTTCAGTTAAATGGGCCAAACAAATAATCCCATGTATGAGGATCGAATAAAAAAGTATTTGGTACAGCAAGGGAAGTGGTTGAAAAATGGTCAGATGTTTGCAGTCTGAAGGCAGAGTCAACAGTCCTTACTGATGATGTAGATGTGAAGTGTTGAAGAAGTAGAGGAATAGTGGACAAGTCCAAGATTTGGACCGTATTAAATATTTGCTGGGGAATCGTGGGGGAGAACGGGTGTGGGAAGCAGAGGGTAAGACTCTCAGGGCAGGGCCAGGAGCCCAAGAGGCCGAGTCCAGTAGGGGTACCCCCATGGGTGCCCTGCAACGCCCCGTACCAAGCTTCCTCGATGAAGCCGATGACAAATTTGCGCACTTCGATGGACTTGTCTGCCTGGAAAGCGATGATCTCCTGCCAGGGTCAGGAAGAAAGTGGGTCAGAGTTGCACCAGGATCCCCTCCCTTATCCCCACACCCATACCCCTTCTCTCCTGTTGGCCACTCACATCCAGGAAGTTGTCCAGTAGTGTGGGATCTTTGTTGATGATCAGTTCCTGGACCTGGAAGCAGATCGGGAAAGAGGAGGACACACTTATAAAACCAGGAGCTGGTCAGTACAGACAAGTGCGCATAAGAGAAACCAGCATGGGGGAGCAGCAGATACGTTCAGTTCAGATTCAGCTCAACTCCCAGCATGGCCTAGGGAAGCGGCTTCCTGAGTCTCAGTCTACTCTTCTGTAAAATGGGAACCAGAAACAACAGCTTATAGGGCTACTGTGAGGCTTCAATAAGAAGATGCTCCAAGGCGCAGGTCCTGGTGGACCAGTGAGAATGTGAGAGGTGCCATGGGACTCCTACCTTCCTGAGGCGCATCCAGCAATTCTCTCCATGCTCCTTGTTTCTACTTCCCATTCAACTGCCACAATTCAGCAGGCATTTTATCCCAGTGAGAGCCCATTTCCTGAGGCCCTTGGTAATACCTGCCAGGCTCTTTGGAATAAGCCCTTCCCAAAGACACTCTCACAGAAGCTCAGTGCCTACGAGCCAAGGCACTATTGGTGAACAGCCCTGACAACCACCCCGTGAGGGAGGCCCCGTCAGAACCCCACTCACTGCTGAGGTGGCGTTGGCTACCCAAGCCCATGTGTAGAACAAGTAGAACTGGGGTCCTCTGAACTCCATCTGCCTCCTGTTCTGAACCACACTCAGCACCCCCTAATTCCCCATCCTCTTTTGCTTCTGTACCAGCTATTCTGCCCTCTGCTCAAGACCCTCTCCCTCTCTCCCTTGGCCTGGTTCTCTCATTCTCCTCCAGGTCTCAGCTCAGACATCCCTCTTCCAGGAAGCCCTCCCTGACTGCCCGCCACTAGGCTGGGTTAGAAGCCCCCTCTGGGTTCCACACACCCCCCCGCGCCCGGGGGCCTCCATGTCAGCCCTGACCACTTTGGGGCCCCACTCTTGGGTCACCTGCACGTCTTCCCCACTGGACAGGACTCTGGCGGAGAAGAAACTTGAGGATCAAGAGCATAGCATTTGGAGTCTGAACCCAGCATTCAGGTCCTAATTCTGTCAGGTCCTAGCAGAGTGACCTTGGGCTAATTTAAGCTCTGGGACTCTACTTCTTTCTCTGTAAAACGGAGAAGAAATTACCCTGCCTCAGAGAGCTTTTGTGAGAATTAAACGATGGTGTGGCCGAGCAGCGCTGCGTGTCGTATCCCAGGTGCTTAAACGTGGACGCTAGCGTTAGTACCAGTGCACTGTTTTCCGAGGCTCCCATTCTGGCTCCTCTCGTCCTGCTTAGCCCGGCGTCACCCTCTTCCCCTCACCTGTTTGAGCACTGTGATCTTTGAGTCGTTGGTGATCAGTGCCGCCTGGTTCAGGAGATCTACCACCTGGAAGGAGGGTGAAAGGCAGGTCAGCCCACCTCCTACGGCACTCCTGAGATCTTCCAGCTAGGGGTGGATCGCCCTGGAGAGGGCCTGGGCCTCCCCACTTCACACCTCTCTCCATACTCACTCTCTCTGATGTGGTCATGCCATCGATGCCCGGCCCCTCCTCTTGAGTGAAGAACTGTGATGCCACGCTCCGGCGTGTGATGCTGTCCCCACTGCTGGCTGCCATGGTTGCAACCCAGTACCCACTGGAGAGGAGGATGGAGCAAGCTCGGCTGTTACTCCACTATCTGTGAAGGGCTCAATCCTCCTTCCCACCCTGCTGGGTCCTTTCAAGCCCCTCCCCCTTCCAGAGTCTGGATCTGACTATATGTATTCGTGGGGTTGTAATCTGGGGGAGACTGATGTCTCCCAGCTAAAAGGCTGTACCCGTGGAGAACCAAGCCCCACCTCCAGTACTTTACAGAGAGCAGGCTGACCACAAACACCTGCTGGAGGACTGAACAGATGCACGCAGAGCAGCCGCCTCTCTCTGGTCTCAGTGCCCCTCGTCTCTCCAGCTGGGTCCTCCACACAGTAGCTAAGTACTCAATACATCAGAGAAGGCCTAATCAAATAAATTATACTTCTGCCATTTTCTGGAATATTATGACATTGTGTTTCAAAAAAAGTGGGGGATATTTAGGGACATCTCTCCCAAAGTCACACTGGCAAAAATCAAGAAATAAGAAGGATATCAATATCAGCACTATTCCTAGTAGCAAAAGACTGCTGTCAACCTGAGTCTTCTCAAATAGGGAGACGGACTGCAAAACTGCAATACATCCACAAAATAAAATACTATGCAACTGTAAAAAGGAATGAGGCAAATCTCTCTGTGTGCTGATAAACAGTGGGCTCCAGCACATATTAAATAAAAACAAGCAAAGTGAAGGCAATGTTTACTGTATGTTCCCTTTTCACAAAAGAAAGGAAAAATATATGTATTTGTTAAAAAAATAAAAAACGAGTGGAAGGAAAAACCAAAAAGTAGGAAAGGGAGGAAACAGGAAAAAAAGGATGGGTCTCAAAGAATTATCATCATGAAAAGACGACAGTGACAGTCTGCTGCCTCACAGAGGAAGGTATACGATTCAACTGAGTTCTGTCAGGTTTGTGTGTGTATGTACACAGAATGACCTGAGGCAAGAAACGGCTGGGGCTCAGCTGACTCTTCTGTAAAGCAGGGATGGCAACAGTGGTGATCTCCCAGAACTATTCTGAGGATTAGATGAGTTAACACACATAGTAAACATAAGTATAGCTATTTTCACCTGCAGGCAAAGAGATCTGAAGGCTATTGCATAAACTGTTAATAATTTGAGGAGGTGAAAAAGAAGCATCTTTTGAAAGAATCGTAATATACCATACACAGCAGTTTATACTCAACAGGTTATCTGCTGAATGAATGACTATCCAACAGCCTCCTTCCTAGCCTCCCTGCTGCCTGTCACCCCCACATCTTGCTTAGAGTAAGAGCCAAGTAAGTCCTCACCAAGGCTGGGCAGACCTTACATGATCTGGCTCTTCTGTCTCTGCTCTCGTTCTCTTGGCTCTTTCTGCTCCACTCTGGCCTCCTCGTCATCACACCAACATACCCCTTCCTCTAAGCCTTTGTGCTTCTCTTCCTGCTACCTGCATTACCCCTCCCTTCAGATACTGCCACAGCTCCCTTCCTCTTTATCTCCTTCAGGTCTCAACTCAAATATCCCTGCAGCAAGGTCTTCTCTGACCATCTGATTTCAAATTTCCATTTACTCTCCCTCACCATTTGTGTTGCTTTGTTTTTCTCCATGGCATGGATCATTATAAACACACTACATATTTATAAGCTCCATGAGGGAAGAGGTGTGTGTGTTCACTTTATCCCCAGCATGGAACAGTGCTTGGCACCAAGTGAAGAAGGAGAAGTGAAGTCACTCAGTCGTGTCCAGCTCTTTGCGACCCCATGGACTGTAGCCTACCAGGTTCCTCCATCCATGGGATTTTCCAGGCAAGAATACTGGAGTGGGTTGCCATTTCCTTCTTCAGAGATCTTCCCGACCCAGGGATTGAACCCAGGTCTCCAGCATTGTAGGCAGACGCTTTACCGTCTGAGCCACCAGGGAAGTCATCTAGTAAGTATTCAATAAAAATCTGCTGAGTGTGACTTCCCTGGTGGTCAGCAGTTAAGACTCTGAATTTCCAAAGCAGGGGACACAGGTTTGATCCCTGGTAGGAAACTAAGATTGTACACGCCACGCACTGTGACCAAAAGATTAAAAAAAAAAATCTGCTGAGTAAATGTCAAAGGGCTTCAACAATCACTGGGCTTCGTATCCCTCAATATCCCTTAGTATGCCCTTTGGCTCTGGGAATGCTTGAAAAATAACGGCTAATATTTATTGAATATTTAATATGCGCTGGGCACAATTCTCACCCAGTAACTTATTTAAACCTCACAACACCCTGTAGCCCATCAACCTCCTCTGTCCAGGGGATTTCCCAGGCAAAAATACTAGAGTGGGTTGCCATTTCCTCATCCAGGGGATCTTCCCAACCCAGGGATTAAACCTGAGTTTCCTGCACAGCAGGCAGACTCTTTGCCACCGAGCCCGCAGGGAAGCCCCAATTCTCATGGTACAGATGTGGATGTTTGAAGTCCAAGGAAGTAAAATCACTTGATCAAAGGCTCACAACGTGTAAGATGCAGACCCAGCAGCCTGACTGCAGAACCTGGCCTTCTCAGTACCACGCTGGACTGCCTCTCTAAAAAGAACGGCTTCCCCTGCCCCCCAGCTTCGTTCATGCAAATTAAAGGTCATGGCCACCCAACAATTCAGTATACTGCTGTTTCCCAGAACACAACGAACACTTTCATGATGAACTTTTCTTCTCTTTTCATGATGAGAATACAGTGAGTCACCCAAACTTTTTACTTGGTGTCCTTCCTCTTCCACTTTTTTTTTTTTTTTAATGTATATCCGTATTCCTTTGGGCTTCCCTTGTGGGTCAGCTGGTAAAGAGTCCACCTGCAAGGTGGGAGACCTGGGTTCGATCCCTGGGTTAGGAAGAGCCCCTGGAGAAGGAAAAGGCTACCCACTCCAGTATTCTGGTCTGGAGAATTCCATGGACTGTCGCAAACAATCGGACACAACTAAGCAACTTTCACTTTCAAGTATTTCCTTTACTTTTGTCAAAAGGAAGCATATGATAAACACTGTTTTCCATTCTGCTTTTCCCTTAATATATGCTGCAGTCCATTCTTTGTCTCTGGTTCCTTTTTTACTCCTTCCCTCATTCCTTTATACAGTTCCATGATATTTTCTTTTCTGAAGGCTATCCGTTTTTTCCTGCCAGTCTCCCTACTAAAGAACATCTGGGGGTGTCTTGCAGTCTTTTGCTATCACCAATAATCATCGTTTCCCCTTCCGTCTCCTGGTGCTCCTTAGAGTCCTGCCGCCCCACTCCCACCTGGAGTACGACGACTTCCCTTACATTCACAGAGTGGCCCCCTGAGAATCTTTCATTGATTCAACGAACCTTAACTGGAGTTTTCAGCGCGATTCCGCAGTGCTGGGAACACAGCGGAGACCGACACACACCCAGTTCCTATCCACCGTGGGGCTCATGGTCACAGACAGGACTAACAAGCCACACAAATAAAGGTTCAATAACAAGTGAGGCCCCCCAGTGACATGAAGGAAAGGAACAGCGACCTATGAGATGGTCCAACAGGCGGATTTCGGGACGGAAGGCGGGAAAGGAGGGCTTCGCAGAGGAAGTGACGTTGGTGCCAAGATCCGAAAGATGAATGGTAGTCAGCCAGGCGGAATGTGTAAAAGGATGTTGCAGACAGAGGGTCGGCATGTGCAAAAAGCCTGAGGCGGGAAAGCGTATGGCGAGTTTGAGGAAATCGAAAGGGCAGTGCAGCTGTGCGAAAAGAGGGACCAGCAAACTGGCAGAGCTGAGGCCGGGGGTGCGGACGCGCCTTGGCGGCCACATTGGAACTTTGCCCTGAGGGTACTGGGGAGCCACGGAAGGGTCCAAAAGCTGGGAAGAAACTGGGGTCCCAAGCGTCACTGCTCCCTTCTCCTCTCAGTGTCCTCACTGACCCCGACAGCGCCGCTACCCTTTCAGAGTCCTTCCTCCCTTCGACCCTGGCCCCCACGCTGCTCGCCCCCCGCTCACCGCGGCTCCGGCTTCCGTCCCCCTCGCGCCCCCTCAGCAGCGCCTCTTCACAGACGCCGCCGCCATCTTCCGCTCGCCGCCTGACACTACGCAATCACTGCACTCGGCAGGTCTCTGGGAAATGGAGTCCACTCTGTACCAGCGCCTCCGCCCCTACCGCGCGAGCGGCCTTCCTCCCCCTCATCTGCGAAGCCCGGGCAGCCCTTCATTTCCGGCTTTCGGTCGCCATGCCTCTTGGGAAATGTAGTCCTGTGACAGGAGGGCGGGACGGAAAGTGGGCTGGAGGCTTCTGGGAAATGGAGTTCACGAAGACTCTGGTTCCCTGGACGGCTGATGTTAGATTGAACAGAGTCGGGTAGGCGAAGCTCTTAGGTCTTGCAGGTTATCTGCAGTCTCAGCGGGATATGAGCAGAGGCCCCGATCCCCTCCACCTTTTGTCCTGGCCATTTACACAATCTGGAGCACTTCCAGTTAGACGCTTCAGTCTTCCAGTCCGTCCAAAGGGAAATGTGGTTTCGAGGGTCTCCTACCGGTCCTTATAGTAATAGTTACACAACGGGACCTCTGGAGACCACTCGGCTCTGAGCCCCCTTTCTACTCCCAACAAGTCTTGCTGGCTGTTCGCCTGCTCCAGTTGAGATGATGAAAACCCTAAGTAGAACGGACCTAGAGTTCTGCCCTCGAGGCTTTTAGAATGAGCAATTGTTTCCCAGTGATAGCTCCCTCACTCTTCAGCCGTCCCCAGCTCTCTCGTCCCTGGGCTGCGGATCCCGGCGCCCGAGGTCTGTCTCCTCGCAATCCCGCAGGGGGCGCCCCAATCCGGGCGCACCGCCCTCGGGGAGGCGGGAGGGGAGCCCAGGGCGGGCGAGGGCGGGGGTGTCCCGGCTATAAAGCGTGGCCGCCTCCCGCGGCGCCCGGGACAACTGGGACCCTGGGCGGTCGGACGGACGGGCGCGGGTCGGAACTCGGGCAGTGCCGGCCGAGAGATCCGAAACTCTCGGTTCTCCCCGGGCCGGAGCGGGGGCGGGTGGGGGCGCAGGCCCGGGGGATGCTGGGCTCGGTGAAGATGGAGGCCCACGACCTGGCCGAGTGGAGCTACTACCCGGAGGCGGGCGAGGTGTGTCCTCGGGGATGGCGGAGCGGGAATTGGCGGGGGAGGGGGGGAGCGGGCAGGAATCAGAGTGCGGGGTTAAATGGGGGTGAGGACCTGGGTGTGGACTCAAACAGTGGCCCCAAATAGACTGGGAGCGGGGTAAGTGGACACACGGAGACCAGGTGTAAGGAGTCAGAGACGGGGGACAATGCATGCGAGCGCGGTTTAGGCAGGCTTGTCGGAGTGAGGACTTAAATGGGAGTAAGGAAGATTCTGCCAAGGGTCAAGTCATAGCTCATACGTGAGGGCTGAGTGTCAGGGACCCAAAGTAAAAGGAATTAAAATGAATAAACCAAAGATAGGAATCAGAGCTGAGGGATTAGGCAATGGGGTTCAAAATCACCATTAAGAGAAGTCTGAGCTGAGAGCTCAGGGTTAGAATTTAGTGTTAAAGATGGGGGTCTAGGGTAGATGTAAGAATTGGAGTTCTGGGATAAGGATTGGGGTTGAGTTCTATTTTAAAGTTAGAAATACGGGTAGGTGCTCAAGGATAAGAGATGAAGGTGGTCAGAGATGAAGCTTGGTTTGGGGAGTGTGAAATAACAGGTGATTTAAGAGCTGGGGCTCAGATAGATAAGGGGCCAGAGGCAGTCAGAGTTGGGATCCCGAGAGCAGGGAGTAGGGGGAAAAGCATTGGCAGCAGAGGGGGTCAGTCTCCACCTAGCAGGTCCCTACTCTTGACCCTCACCCCTCCCAGATGAACTTCAGGGGTCTAAGTGTTATTAAGAGAAACCCTCAGCAGGGATTCTCCTTGTTGGAGTCTGGAGAGTTTCAGATTTTGCCCACCCCCAACCCACCCTACCTTCCACTGATCTCCACAAACTGCTAATGTCCTCACCAGTCCCATCTCAGACAGGACAAGACTTCCCTGGAATAGGGGGCAGAGAATAATAATTCGCTTGCCCTAGCTGATGGAAAGTCCTCCTCTAGGTCTAACTTGCATTCCTCTTGCTGCGAGGACTCCGTCTTAGCCTGCTTGCTCTCTAGTCAACATTATGAAGTGGAGGCGGGACAGGGTCCTAGCCAGAAGGTTATGGGGGTCTGGATACTTGGGTTTCTAACCTGGATGGGGACTGTGGGCCTGAGGTGGGATGTGGGACTGCAAGGGTTGAGTTCTCCAAAGACACTAAGATCTGGGGTTTACATGAGCCCCAGCGTGCCTGAGTTCTGGGTCTGGGGTTTGAAGCTGTAGGGTGGGACTCCTGGATACCCAGGCCTGCGAGGCTTGGCAAGGTGCCCAGGAGGGGCCAGTCCTGGGGCTGTGGAGGTGTGAGGTGCACGTGGGGTGGGGCAGGGAAGGGATTGGGAGCGTTGAGAGGTGGAGGCGATGTCGGTTCTAGGGTGGGGAAGGCAGAAACCAGGTTGGTGGAGGAGGCTCCCAGGTGGTAGGAGAATCTCAGCTGAACGCCTTGCATAGTTCAGATCCTGGGGGTGTGCTCTAAGGATACCAACTACAAATCAGGGTTTTGGAGGTGTATCTTAAAAAGTAAATTGCGGAGCTCTAGGCTGAAGGAGTCATTATTTGGGGCACAGCCTGAAGCTTTGGGAACAAGGTGTGTGGAAATTGTCTCTGAAATTGAGGGACAGTCTAGAGATAGTCAGCATTTGGGGGCATATTTTGGAAGAGATGACATGTAGGGGGCTGGAAATGGACGTACTGTGTGAGGGTCTCCTCAACCTTCCCATCAACAAAACCACCTCCTCCACCTGGGTCAGAACAATGAGAGGAGAAACTTCTGCACTCACGCAGCAACTGAGCACTGGGGGGACCCCACACTGCTTCTTGCCTACCATACCCTTCTGCTGGGGTGATGGCACCCCTCCTCCACCAGGCTGACTCTTTGGAGGGTAATTGGGACGTTATAGTCCTCAGGCATCCCCCCTAGACCCCTGGTTCTCACAAATCAGCTGGTCCAACTGCTCCCCCCTCCCCATTTTCTAGATGGAGAACCTAAAGCCTCTCGGAGTGTAGGGGCCACCTGAGGTCCTAGGCTGGGACCAGGATTAGAAACTAGCTTCTGGCTTCACACCACCTCCCTGCGCTCCCTGTCACACCCTCCTCTAGAGACAATAAGGAAATGAAAGGGGAGAAATTCCAGCCTCCTGGGGTGGGGGTGCAGGTCCCCTCAGGGCTTCCCCCCCAGTCTCAGCCCCGCCCTCACAGGGGAGATCCGGTTCAGACCCGGACACTGGGGGTTCATCCCAGCCCCGGGGCGTGTGAAAGCTGACGGTGGATTAGGGCAGCTGGAGGCTTGAGGTCAGACCTCAAGGAGGACTTCCGTGTGGGTGGGGAGCCAGAAAAGAAGGGCTCTGGGGTCCCAGTCTGTCTTCCTCTGTGATACACGAGTCTGACTGAGCTGGAGAAGCGTCAGAGGGGCATAGAGGGATTCAGGAACTCTCTGTGGATCCCCCTGAGTTCCGACACCTCCCCTCTCTCCGAAGGACCCTTTTCCTTTACTTTTGGGGAGGGACCAGAGCCAGCCAACCACAGGGGAGACCAGTGCATGGGGGAGGGGAATAGCTGTGGCTCCAATTTCAATGTGAGACTTCTAGAGAGACGTGGTGCCCAGGGAAGGGGCAGAGAGATGCAAAGATGTACTGAAGGAGAAAGAAAGAGAAGGGTGGGGGGGAAAGGAGGGGGGTAATCAGAGAGAGAGTTCCAAGGACTGGAGAAAGAGGTGTGAGAGAGATGGGTATGGGGAGAAGAAGAGAGAGATGGGGGCTGTGAGTGTCTTTTTGTGTGAAAAGAAAGGCAGAGGAGGGAGAGAAAGAGATGGAGGAGAGAGAGACAGAGATAAAGGGAGAGAGCGTGGGGGTGGGGGGGGGGAAGAGACAGAGGAGGGAGGGAGAGAGGGAAAGAGTGTAGAGGTACCGAGACAGGGAAGGAGATGAACAGACACATATAATGCCAACAGGGAGAGTCAAAGAGACATAAGAAGAAAGAGCTACCTGGATAGACATGTGAAAAAAGACAAGGGAGAGTTTCTCTACTGGAATGCAGACCTGGGGTTGGTTACCACCTGTCTCTGGCTCCCTGAGTGATCCTGGCAGTTCCTTTTCCTCTGGGCCTTGGTCTGTGCAGACACTTAAGTGACAGGGCGGGTGAGATGGGACACACTGACTCAGTGGTGGTTCCCATCAGAGCTAGAGCAGCACCCCCAGTGCCAGGAGACCCACCCCACCCCCAGGACAGGAAGCAGGACAGACAGACAGATGGAATATTGCCAGAGAATGAATGGAAGACTGGATGAAAGGGACAAATGCTCACAGAATGAGAAGTCCCCATCCACCAAGCTTTGTACTTTCCTTACTTATCTTGTTCACTTCCTGCTAGACCGACAGCTCCCTGAGAGCAGGCGTTTCCGAGTCTTGGTCACTGCTTTTATAGCTGGATCCAGATCACCCGTGTGGAGCCAGACTGCCTGGATTCAGAATCCCAGTTCTTCTCCTTCCTTGCTGTGTGACTCCTGGACAATCTCTCTGGGGCCTGAGCTTGCTCAGCTGAAAAATGGGTGTCATGATAGCGCCTCCCCCATAGTGTGGTCCCAAGGATGAGAGCAGAACTTTCCTGGGAAGTGCCTGGAGTAGTGCCTGGCACACAGTAGGTGGTCAGTTGAATATTTGAGAGATAGTTACTTACAAAGACATAGCAATGTCTGCCTTATTTCACTGAGCTAAGATGCACGTTTTCCCCCATTTGAACCTTTCTGAAAATGGAATGGGTTTTACAGTCAGTGGTGTCTGGAGATTATAATTGACAATGTTTTTTTCCATTCTTATTGACACTTAAAATACTACTGAAGCTTAGATTTGATGACATTTAATAAACAGATGACATATATTAGGTGGAGATATGTGATTTCTGATTTTCAGGTGCTTTGACTTATAAAGCTATAAGTTTATAACCTAAAACATAGATAGAAAGTACACACGCAGATTACATTATTAGATAAATCAGCAGTTCTCAATTTGTTTTTCTTTTTGGTCTCAGGACCTCGTCACACTCTTAAGATTATTGAGGACCCCAAACAGTTTTTATTGATCAGGGTTATATTGGTTGTTACCACATTCAAAGTGAAAGCTGAGACATTTTAAAAATAGGCATTCATTCATTTAAAAATAGCAACAATGTGTTAGTGTAAGCAGTGTGTATTTTTATTAAAATAACTGTATTTCAGAATATCGAAGGAGAGGAGGGGCACAGTGACATTTTTGCCTGTCTCTTTAGTGTCTGGTTCAGTAGAAGCCAGCTGGATTTTCCTAGCTGCTTCTACGTTTGGTCTGTTGCAATATTCCATGTCATGTGGATGCTGGAAAACTCCACTGTATGCTCGTGAGAGTAACCAAGTGAAAAAGGTTAGTCATATCTTAGCATTATACGAAAATGGTTTGACCTCGCTGGTCCCCCAAAAAGAGTCTCAGACAACTCCCCAGGGTGTCCTGGATCACACTTTGAGAACCACTTAAAACATGTGCACTCCAGGACATGAGATGTGGGAGATGGGGTCAGGGAGAGGGGTGCGTGAAGAGGGGGCAGAGAGAGAGACTTGAATAGACAGCCATGTACAGAGAGGCAGGTAAAGACGAAAGACGCAAGAGCAAGATGCACAGACAGAGGGACCCAAAATGGGTCCAGCCACGCTTTGCTCACCAACAGAGTAGAGACTCACCACTTGCCATCTCTCCTTCTCTTCCTGTAGGTCTATTCTCCGGTGACCCCAGTACCTACCATGGCCCCCCTCAACTCCTACATGACCCTCAACCCGCTGAGCTCTCCCTACCCCGCAGGGGGGCTCCCTGCCTCCCCACTGCCCACTGGACCCCTGGCGCCCCCAGCCCCCACAGCGCCCCTGGGGCCCACCTTCCCAGGCCTGGGTGCCAGCACTGGTGGAGGCAGCAGCTCAGGGTACGGGGGCCCGGGCCCGGGGCTGGTCCACGGGAAGGAGATGCCGAAAGGGTACCGGCGGCCGCTGGCCCACGCCAAGCCGCCCTACTCCTACATCTCGCTCATCACCATGGCCATCCAGCAGGCGCCGGGCAAGATGCTTACCCTGAGCGAGATCTACCAGTGGATCATGGACCTCTTCCCCTACTATCGCGAGAACCAGCAGCGCTGGCAGAACTCCATCCGCCACTCGCTGTCTTTCAACGACTGCTTCGTCAAGGTGGCTCGCTCCCCGGACAAGCCGGGCAAGGGTTCCTACTGGGCCCTGCACCCCAGCTCAGGTAACATGTTTGAGAACGGCTGCTACCTACGCCGCCAGAAGCGCTTCAAGCTGGAGGAGAAGGTGAAGAAAGGGGGCGGCGGGAGCTCGGCCTCCAGGAACAGTGCAGGATCGGCCTCCGCGGCCGCCGCCCCTGCCGCCACTATGGCCTCCACGCCGCAGCCGCAGCCCCCGCCCCCTGAGCCAGAGGCCCAGGGTGGGGACGAGGTGGGGGCTCTGGACTGTGGCTCGCCCTCTGCTCCCTCCACACCCTACTTCACCGGCCTGGAGCTCCCAGGGGAGCTAAAGCTGGATGCGCCCTACAACTTCAATCACCCTTTCTCCATCAACAACCTGATGTCCGAACAGTCGCCAGCACCCCCCAAGCTGGACGTGGGATTTGGGGGCTACGGGGCAGAGGGTGGGGAGCCTGGGGTCTACTACCAGGGCCTCTATTCCCGCTCTCTGCTTAACGCATCCTAGCAGGGGTGGGGTGGGAGTGTGCTGGGTGGGATATGGCTGTAGCTCATACCATCAGGCTCTTGGGGCCTGACCTTCCCCGGAGACACCTTGCTCGCCCAGTCTGTCAACATCTTGGTTGGTCTCCTGCTCACTGTGGTGACTGCCATCACTGTGGGCATCGTGTTGATCCACTGAGTACTATGAGAGCTGCCACTGACATCGTGGTGGGCCCACTGAGTACTGTGAAGACTGCCATACTGATCGATGTGATGAGGTTGACCTGTTGGGTCTTCAGATGGCCACCCTCTGGGATGACTTCTTGGTTGCCCCCTTGGGTGCTGTGATGCCCAGCCTCTTGGCTGAGCCTCTGGATGTGATGGTGGCACTGTTTGGGTTACGTCTTCTTTGGCCCATCGGGTGCTACGATGGCCACCATATTGACGGTCTGCCATCACCCGTGTACCGCTGTGCAACATAATGGCCACCACAGCCCGGGTGTTGGCCATGTCATCCCTGGCTCTGGTGTGAGCTGAGTGAGGGGTAGCGATGAGGATACTCCTTGTTTGTTGCTGTTGTTTTTTTTCCCTGGAGCCCATTCTCCCTCTGATCCAGAAGAAACCAGAAAGGACTGGTTAGGGTGTGGGGGATTTCTACTAAAGTCTGTTTCTTGCCGGGGAAGGGGGATACTGGCTGTGTTTGACCATTAAAGGCACCGTTTCTGCCTCTTATTGAATGTATCTTTTCCTTAGCCAGTGGGCCCTTCGAGGCTGAAACAACTGAATTGCTGTGTCCTGTCCCCTCTCCTTCCTGCCCCCAAGAGCCGTTTGCCTCTGGGGGAAGGGCTGGGGGAGGCATTGACCTGACCTTTGGCTCTTTGCTGTCCCTGACCCCAAGGACAGTTTGCTCACAGATAGCAGCCCCCGCAGCCGTGGGGCCGGGGCAGCAGGCGGAGGTGGCTCTGAAGTGACCAAGGCCATCTCCCCACCCCCACTCTCTTGACACATGCCTCTAGCACTGAGGTTCAGAGAGCCCTGGGACTGCTCAATTTTTGGTTAAGCTGGAGAGGAGGAGGAGGAGGGACAAACGAGGTGCCAACTGAAGGAGACTCTGTGTGTGTGTGTGTGCGCGCGCGCGCGTGTCTGTGCGCCTGTGCCTCTATGGGTCATAGGGTACTGCTACAGTCATTGAGGTCCCCATGGTCTGCTGTGGGTGTTATCTATGGCTTGTATCCCTTAATTGTGTTAGTTTCCATGTCCATCCTCTGTGCTTACTGTAGATGTCTCAGGATACCAGACTGCTGTGCGTCTGCCTTGGTTTTTGCATGTGTGGTTCTCTTACCTATCCCTGGGACCCTCTGGGTCTCACACTGTTGGATGTGTGTGTCTGTATGTCCCTTTGTCTACTTGCCTGCTGCCTCAAAGAGTCTACCTGTGCCTACATCGGTGGTGTGGGTCGTTGTGTGTTTCATGTGTATTTCTGTGAGTCAGCATCTGTCTGTATGTCTTCTAAAAAGTTATGTCTCTGTGACTTATGCCTGGCTTTGCCACCTCCCTGTCACTGTTGTGGCTGTGTGTGAGTGTATATTGGCTGGCTCTAGTGTGTCTCTGTCTCTTTCACGTGCAGGTGCAGGGGAAAGGAGCTGACTCTTCCTTTGGGCGCTGGGGGCCTCTGGGGGCCTCTGGGTTTGGGGTCTAGGGGCTTCTATTCGTCCAGATCTCTGCCTAGGCTCTGAGTCTGGTATCTGTGGCTGCGATGTCCCTGAGGGCATGGCTCTCTGAGAAACAGGCGTGTTCTTCACGGCCCTTATTTCACAGGGTGGAAACTGAGGCCCAGCATGGGAAAGGCTGGGGCTGAGGTCAGGCCACCAGGCTGGCTGGAGCAGGTGTCTTTTCCTTAGTTGGTATTTGCCTTTCATGGCTGCTGGCTCTGTAGCCACTCATTCATTTAGTCAGTCCATTCAAAGACCAAAAGCTGTTTCTTTACCTGTGTGTGTGTGTGTGTGTGTATGAGAAAGTGACAGACAGACAGACAGAGGACAGAAGGGAGAGGGATGTTTCTCCCACTTCCTGTGTGTCCATCTGTCTGTCCCCTAGTGTCATCTGTGTCCCTACTTGTCTCTGTGTCTTAATCTCTGTCCTTTGGTTTGTGGGCAGCTCGCACATCCTCTGTGCATCTGTCTCTCGAATGTTCTGCCTTACTCTCTCTCTCTCTCATCCTCTCCATTCCTCTGAGTCTGTCCCTCCCTCCCTCTCTGAATGTTCCCTCCTTCCCTTGGGGCTCTAAGTCTTCCCCTCTTGGGGTCTGCCTCCCCCCACTCCCTTGGTTCTCCGGCCTCTCTCCTTTGGCCTCCCTCTCCCGGCTCCCTGAGTTTCCGCCTCTACCTGCCACCTCGCGAGCCAGGCCCTCTATTTCTGTCACCGTGCCCGCCCCGCCGGCTGCGTGTCACCCCCCGCCCCCTGCCGCGCTGGCTCCCCGTCAGTCAGCCGTCCCACCAGCCTCGCTGTCCTGGGCAGGCTGGGGAATTCCTCCCGGTTCCTGGAAAAAACAACTGGTGCCGAGAGAAAGGCCCTCAGTCTCCCTGGGTGCCCGCCCCCCTCCCTCGGGCCTGGGGGTCTCTCCCGGAGTCGGCCGGCCCGAGGCAGGAAGCCCTGCGGTTTCTGGCTTCTCCCAGGCGGCCTCCGGATCTGGCCCCCGCCCCCCGGCCAACAGCCCAAATATTATTCCGCAGGAGGAGTCGGTGGCGGTCGGAGGAGGCCCAGGCTGAAAGAGGCTTTCAGGGCGGCCAGGCCTGGGGCTTCCTGTCCCCAGGCTCAGGCCTCAGGCCGCCCCAGTGGGGACCTCAGGTGGCCAGAGGGGCGGGTGTTGTTGTAGGGTCCTGGGGGGGAGGGTGGGGCCATCCGTCAGGGTGTCTGGTGGCCACTGGCTCGGCCAGCGTGGGCAGGTGTGACCCCCACCCCAGGGACAGCCGGCGGGCGGCCAGCATGGAAAAGTACCACGGTCACATATGGGACGCACGGACAGACATGAAGACGCTGGGGGTCAGGGACGGAGGGACAGTACAGGGACACGGAGAAGCCTGGGCTGGGACAGACGGATCTGGGCACGGCTCGTGGCTTTGGGTGACGTGGTCCAAGGGAGGAGCCCGTGGGTGGGGAAACAGAGGGCAAGGCAGGGTCCCTGCTGTGAGCAGAGAGCCACCTGCCTCAGAAAACGTGAGATGATGATGGCGAAGAAGAAGAGAAACAAAACGATAACAACAGTTACGCAGGCGCACCACGTGTCTGGAATCGTGGAAGCACCTGACAGTTAGTGGAGCCAGTCCTTCCCACCACCCATTTTATTACTGGGGAAACTGAGGCATGAAGAAGTAACTTGTCCAAGGTCACACAGGTGGTGAGTGGGGAGCTAGACCTTGAGCCGGGGCCCTAAATCAGGGCGCTGTTCTAGAGGGGTAAGAGCAGCACAGCGGGGCCCTGGGGTCCCAAGCCCTCCCCCATGCTCAGCCCTGCTCACAGCCCGCAACCGGAGGCCGAGGGGGCACCCCAGAAGCCAGCAGTCCGGGAGTCGATGTCAGTGTGTACCTTGGTGTCAGCGTGTCACTGTCATGGCGTCTGCAGGCCTCCGTGTTACTCCACGATCTGTGTGGTCAGTGTGTGAGTGAGTGCTGTGTGCGCCTGTGTGTCTCGGCGTCAGGGTCTTGTTGCTGGGTTTCCGTGGGTGTTTGTGTCGCGGTGTCTGCACGTATGTCCCTGTGCTGCCGTCGTCTGCAGTGTGTCTGCCTGTGTTCTAGGTCTCCGTGTTTTGTCGCTGCGTCTCTGAGCTCACTGTTTGCCCACTGCTGTGTCCTGCTGCCTGTCACTGTGTCTATTACAGCGTGTCTATGTCACTGGCTTCTGTGGGTCTGTTTATGTCTCGGACGCTCTAGATCTGCCTATATCTGTCCCTGTGTGTCACTGTGTCTGTCCCCCTATGTGTCACCATCTACCCAGGTGTCCCGTGGGTTTTACTCACCACCCTGGCCACAGGTGGGCGTGTCAGGCCCACTGGTGCCCAGAGCTGCAGCCCAGCCCATCCCACCCTCGCCCTGCCATGGGCCAGGCTGGGCGCCTGTTTGCAATGCCTGCCCCAGGTAAACACCAAGATCCGGAACACAAGGGCCACCTCCCTCACCTCCGCTCCCTGCCCCTTAGCCTGCCCTGGACTGGGCTGGCCCAGAGCCCCACAGGCGGTGCCCCTAAACTGGAGATGTGCCCTGACCCTTCCCCCACCCACGGTCCCCCACCTTCCCAAGCCCCCAGCCTTGGTCTTTGCCTGCCTGCTTCTCTTTGTCGCTCCCTGGCTCTCTGCTAGCCTCTCTGCTTCTTTCTGTCCCTACTTCCTCTCACCTGCATTTCTCTGTGGTTCATTCTCTGGAATGACCCTTGTCTTCATTCTGTCCCATCTACCTTGGACTTTTCCTGTCTTTTCTCAGGGAAATCTGATTTCTCTCCTTTCCTGATCTGTCTCTGATTGAGCCCACCGACTTTTTCTGCCACCTGGTTTTTACTCGGGGCCACGATCTGCCAGTCTCTTCCTGTTTCTCTCGAACCTTGTAAGTCCCTCTCACCCGGAACCGCTCAGTCTTGGTCACTGTCTCTGAGGCCCCAGACCCCACAGGAGCAGACCTCTGCTCTCCCAGGGTCCTTAGGGGGGGACTGTGTGGCCCCCAGCCTCCCACCCCAGCCCATGGTAGATATATATATATATAAAGGTATATGTACATATTATTTATATCTGTACCCAGGGGCAGGAGGGGCAGACACTGGAGCCTTTGTGTAGCCGCTGCCCGCTGCCTGCCCGTCCGCCACTCCTCTCTCTTCGTCCCTGCGCCCGCCCGCCCTTACTCCCCCCGCACAGAAAGGTTCCTGTGGGGCCTGCCAGCTTCCTCTGCCTGAGGTGTGAGTGGGCACGCCACAGGGCAAGGCGGGCAGGGGGGACTGGGGGATTTTTCCAGCTCCTGGGAAGGTTTCCGGGTGGGGAGGCCTCTGGAAGGAATGGGACTTCTCAGCTGGGCTGCCGTCTGTCTGTCTGTGTCTGTTTGTCTGCTGTCCTTGGGCATCCTGGGTCCTTAACCTGGCTTCTCCCTGGGAGTTTGTCCATCCAGCTAATGTCATTCTGACTCTTCTCTGTCAATCTGCCTCTTATTCCCTCCTGCACACACTGTCACTGGGCTTGTATACTAGGCCCTCTGTTGAGCCCTGGACACAGAGCTGAACAGGATGCTGTCCATCTCAGCTGATTCCTTGCTTTTTCGGTCTCATTTGTTTCATCTCTTCTCTCAGGGCTTGAAACTCTCTACTTGTTCCCATTAAAAGAAAATCCAAAGTCCTTCCTGTGGACCACAGGACCCTCAATGTGGCCCTGTGATCCCGCTGACCTCAGTTGTATGTCTCTCCCTGTTGCCAGAGCTGCACTGACTGCCTGGCTGCTTCTGGAGCGAACCATGCAGGTGCCCACCTCAGGGCCTTTGCACATGCTCTTCTCCCAGAGTGTTCCTGGCTTTCTCCCTCACTTCCTTTAGTTTTTAGTGTCATCTTAGAAAGCCCTGCCTCCCTTTTTAAAATACCAATCTCTGGCACTTCCCTGGAGGTCCAGTGGTTAGGACTCTGCACCTCCACCACAGGGGGCATGAGTTCAATCCCTGGTCGGGAGCTGAGATCCACATTTTATGGGTCTGTATCTCCCAACTGAATGTCAGCTGCATGAGAACAGAGATGGCATTCTGTTCCCTGCTGTATCCCCAGCACCTACAGCAGGGCTGGTCACACAGTGGGTGCTGAATAAACATTTCTTGAAGGAAAGAAATCCATTAATCTATCCATCCTTTAAACAGCCAGTGCTGGGCAAGACTGGGGATTCGGTGGGACTGAGACAGCCTTGATTCTGCCCTTATGGGGCTTGCAGTGCAGTTCTATTAAGATGTAGAATGCTCAGGGATGGGATAGGGGAGCAGGAACCCAGAAATAGCACCTAACACAGACTGAGGGTCAAGGAGGGCTTCCTGGAGGACGTGTCAGCAGAGTTAAGACCTGGAAGGTGAGGACTGAGCCAGGTCTTTATATAGGGATCAAGTGACTGACAGACCCAGCCCTGCCCTTCTTATGTATTAACTCTTTAGCTCACACCTGTACCTTTTCCTGATTTCACAGCCTCCCCCGTCCCTCTCTCCTATTTATCATCCTTTTTGACTCTCTCTTCTCTCTCCTTTCTCTATTATTGGCATTTCCTCGGTGTATCTCAGCCTCTCTTAACCCGTTGGGATATTTCTCTTTTCTGAATGTTTGTTTGTCTCTGTTTCTACATCTTCATCTCTGAGGGTCTTTCATCGATCTCTCCTTTTTTCTCTCTGGGTCTCTATCTTCTCTCAATGAGTCAGTCTCTACAGCTCCTTCATCACCTCTGTGGCCTCCATCTTTCCCTCGGTCTCTCTCTGTGTCCCTGTCTCTCCTTTCATGAAGCCTCTTCATCTACTCACTGATCCCCAAATTACTCCAGAGCCTCTTGGCTCTGGCCCTACCCTGGCCCTGAAGAGGGGCTGAGCCAGCCCCCCACATCCACGCAGTTCAGGCTGTCTGCTCTGTTAATAGTTAACCCAATCTCTATCTAGAATACACACGGGCCAGGCTGGGGGTGACTCCCCTGCCCCCCACCCACTCACCAGCTGTTCTTAAAGGACCAGGTGTCCTCCATAGGTCTTTAGCCTCTGGGGGCATAGTGCCCTGGCGTCTGAAGTCCTCTTAACTCAGGAAGGGGGTAGGGGGAGCTACTCAATACTTGGGTCTGCAGAGCTGGGTCAGGGGAGGCCACAAGATTGCCCAGGAGGGGTGCTCAGGCTTGGAGCTCCATCCAGCGTCTCCCTTGCCCCACACTTATCGCCTTGGTGTATTTAATCAGGGGTGGTTTTCCCAGCCCTGCCCAGAGCCCAAGCTGGCAGTGCCAGGGGTGACAGAACACCTGAGACCTGGTGGCTGGGGGGAGGGGGGACCCCCAGACCAAGAACTTAGGGTGCTCCAGCTACGGAGGACCAGGCCCCAGGGTCCCTAATATTTGGGAGCTGGGACTTGTGGGTGGGACACCTGGGTAACCAACATGGGTCTGGACGTTAAGGCCTTCCAGAGTTGGGTGATATTAACAGCTGGGTTCCTGACACCTGGGGCAACCTAGGGCCTCACAGCCGTCTGACAGTCACTCCCCATCTCTCTGGCCATCTGCTGGCCTTTGCACCCCCTTCCCGGAATCTCCACGTCAGGGTCGCGCGAGGGGCGGGGGGTGGGCTCTTGGGGCCGCCCCCTCCCCTTAACCCCTGCTTTGCTGCAGCCCGCTCAGGCCCCGCCCCCTGACGCCAGCGAGCAGGAAGTCCTGGTTAATAATCAGCCGGCCGGGACAGGTGCGGGACAAGGCCGCACACATCAGAGGTGACCGCGGGGGGAGTGCCTTCCACCCAGCCAGTCACGGTGTCTCAGGGAGGCCGCCCTTGAGGCTGATCTCGAGATGGGCGCGCAGTTCAGGGCACCAGCAAGCGAGCAGCAGTCACCGTCTTCCCAGGGACCCTGTTTAGTGCACTTCAGGAGGTAAATGTCCTCGCGCAGTTCCCCCTAGCAATCTGGCCTCATTTTCTCCTTACCCAGCAAGAACTCACAGCTGGTCCCTTCTGGGAAGCCTTTCCACTCCCCCTCGGGGGCACTGTGTCCTCTACCTTCCAGGGATGGGCCAGACGGGAAACCTAATTCCCGAGCTTGGCTGTGGCTACCATGCAAGAGCCATCCCCTTCCCCCGCCCCGCTCCCCGCGTAAGCCTTAGTTCTGGCATCTGGAAAACGGGCTGATGACTAGAAGGCTCCGCCAGCCTTTGAGAAAACAGCCAGTGAGCCCACCTGAGTGAAGGGCGCCACCTGGAGGCTAAAACGCGACGTCCTCTCCCTTGCAGGTTCAGTTTAGTCCCAAAGGGGGCGCAGTATCGCACACAACTAAGGGACCAAGAAGGAAAAAACCCATCTTTCGATTTATTGAAGGAGGAAAAGGGGGTAAGATGGGGGGGGGGGGGGGCAATAAAATGCTTTTGCTTCATTTATAAAGAGCGAGATTTCAGGAGGCCCCTTCTCAAGGAGGAGGGGGCCACCTCTCCCTCAACTACAAGCAGCAGCAAAGCCAAGCCAAGGAGGGGAGAGGGAAACCAGAGGGGTCAGGGGACCCCAAACACCCCCTCGAACAGAAGCTTTCTCCCCCCACCCTCAATGCATCTACCCCAGGGGACCCATCTGGGATAAGGAAGTGGGTATGTACACAGGTGAGGGAGGCACAGGCCGGGGTAGGGGAGGGAATAATTTATCCGCAGCAGCGGTGGGTGGCCAGGGGTGGAGGGGGGTGGGGGTGGATGGGCAGTAGACTGGCGACAGTGTGGCCTAGGGGTCCCGTTCTTTCTTAACCTTGATGTCTCCAGCGAGGATGGTGGCGATCTCTCCCTGCATGAAAGCCCAGGGGACAGAGGAGCCCACTAGCGGGCACTTGTCTCCGCTGGGGCAGTACACCTCTCCAGCAGGGCCCTGAGCCTTGATGAACTCGCGGGAGCAGGGAAAACAAAACTTATGTCCGGGCACTGAGGGGCACTGGACGAAGTGGGTGTCTTCCAGACGCTCCCGGCAGAGGGTGCAGCACAGGGGGGCCCCAGGGGTCGCCCCGGCGCCACTACCACCCCCGCTAACAGCTTCCGCCCCTGCTGTGGGGCTGACTTCTGCCTCACCGTTGCGGGCCACTAGACGATGCTGGGCTGGAGGCGGGGCCGTGGAGGAGGCGGCGGGGCTGGCACCCCCGGCGCGCACAGGGCCCCCACTCCCAGCAGGGTCCTTGGGGGAGTGGCCCAGGGCCTCGGCCACGTTCTTCAGGGCGGCAATGGGGGAGGGTACACCAGGGGTATCAGCGGAGAATGGGCCGCCGGGTGCCACCCAGTGCCGCTGCTGCTGCTCCTCTGTGGTCATCTTCCCAGCTGCCTCGCCCTCGGGCTCAGGGGAGGCCTTGCGACGACGTGGAGTGGGAGCCAGATTCCGGGATGGGGCTCGTGGGGGAGGGCCGCAGAGGGCTGCAGGGGCCGGCTCTGGATACTGCTGGGGCAGGGCCTCGGCGGGGGCTGGCTCGCGGAAGCTGCGGACCCCATCCGTTAGCAGCTCCCCCAGCTGGCGCCATTCCCCAGAGCCGTGCCGGCGTTCATATTCGAGGTACTTGAAGCCTGATGAGGCCAGCGCCTTGCCCGGCTCGCGCAGAGCATCATGAAACATCTGGCGAGCGACGGCCAGGACTCCCGCGTACACGTTGCCAGAACCACAGGGGTATTCGGTAAAGAGCTTCAGCTCGAACTCGTAGCCTGGCGGGCGGGCAGTAGCATCGAAGGCGAACACACGTCCCACCAGCCCGTGATCCTTCTTGAAACGGACATTGAAAGGGGCGCAGGCGGACAGCGCCAGCAGTTGTTCCCGCACGGCTTTGGGGCGCCCGTGCCATTCCTCTGCCCGGCCCCTCATGGCCTCGTTCAGTTCTGCCAGACAGTCCGCATTCCTCTGTTGCTTCTCCTTCTCGAAATCAGAGCCGAAAGCTGGACGGGCAGGATTCAAACCGGGTGCCAGCGTCAGGCCTCGGCTTCCCAGGCCAGACACTGCAGCTGCTAGCAGCCCGGGGGGCACCAAGCCGGGCATGGAGCCAAGCAGGGCCCTTCGCGCCCCCTCCGCCACAGCCTCTTCACGGCCCAGTCCATTGGCCAGGCGGGACCCCAGGGTGTACTCCAGGGCGGGCGAGGGCAGGGGGAGGCGGCCCGACGATGTGGCCCTGTCATAGCGGTCCTGGCCAGAGACAGCGCCGCCTGTCCCCGACGGCTGGGGCTGGGCCTGTGGAGGCGGCAACTGAGGGCCCTGTGCAGCGGCGGCAGCCAGGTCCTTAGTGGCCGGGTGCTTGAGGGCCGGGGGCCCAGGCGAACGACCCTCGGGGAGCACGTGGCTGCGCTTGAGCTGGCGGGCGGCATCAATGAGCAGCTCGATGCGATCCGCGCCCTCGAAGTTCACGCATCCGCGGCACACGGCTTCACTGAAGTCCCACACCATGGCCCACGGCATCTTGGGCAGGTCGCACAGGTAGCACCACTGGCGGCGGGACGCCTGTACGGACGCCATAGCCCCCGCACGCGCCCGTTCGGGCTCTCGCCTTCCACCCGCCGCCGCCGCCGTTCGATCCGCGCCGCCGCCGTTTGATTCGCGTCCCCGGGACCGCGCGAACCACGGCCAGGCCTTTCGCTCGGCCTCCCCGCGGATCCAGGCCCGGCCCCCCTTCCCCGCCCCCTGGGCCCTAAGCCTTTTTCCTCACTCCCGCCTCCTCGAAAAGACTGGCAGAGGCACGTCGACGCCCCCGCCGGGTCCAGGCTCAGGGCCGCGGCGCACAGCTCGGGCCCCGCGATGGGCCGCGGGCGCCGCCGCCTCGGGCTCCCGCCTCTCCCGCCGCCGCCGCCGCCGCCGCCGCCTCTTTCTGCCCCAGAGGCCGCTTCGCAGGGAAAGTTACATAACGCACCAGCAAAGCCTTCTGGGAAACGTAGTCCCGCCGGGGCCTGTTCTTAAAGGAGACCGCAGTCTGCAGGAGGGTTGGGGCTCGCCGCCTCTCCGTGGCGCAACCGTGATTACTCCTCTCCGCGGGGCAGGGAGTTTGGTCGCTCCAAGCAGCTGGAGACAAAGGTTGGGGGCGGGGATGTGATACGGATGGTGAGAGCCACCGGGGATTCAGAAATTGCGGGAGGTGGACAGGCATCCGGTTTCTACTCCGACTTGCTGTGCAACTTTAGGCAAGTCTTCCCTTCTCTGAGATTCATTTCCATGCCCTTCAAAAGGTGGGCCGGCTACCGGTTACTGAAAGCAGCAGCTCGTGGGACGGGGGGCGGAGGGACCTTAACTGGAAGGTTTCAGAGTAGGGGGGACAGGAAGCTGGCGACTCAAGTGTTGGGTAGGGCTGTCCACTTGGCGCTTCGTCTTGCCCTGAATCTTGGATATCAGACTCTTGACTGGGGCAAGCGAAAACTGGAGAGAGGAGAGGACTGAAGGTCTCCGCGTCAGTTGCTTTATCTGCCAAAAGGAGTGGTCGAACGCCCCTAACTGTTCCACTTCCATCGGCGCGCTCTGGTCTCCAAAGGGTTACACTGTCAGTTTCTGCGCACCCCGCCGAACTTCACTACAATTCCCGAAATGCTCCGCGTGGCGGACAAACCGACGCACTTCCGCCGCCTGAGAGGGTGATCAGGCCTTCACGATTCCCGCTGTCTGTCCACAACCCACCCCCCCCCACCTCAATTTCTGGGGTTTCTGAGCGCCGGGTTGAGAGGAGCTCTCGACCTCTAGAGCTCACTAATTTGGAAGGAGAAAATGAGGCCAGATAGCAAGAGTTGGAGGTGGGGCATAGTTTCTGGGGAGCGCGAGAACCAGACCTCGTTTTTTCCAACCTTGAGTGCTTACTACCTGATAGGCAAAAGCAGGCTTTTGGGACCCTCGTGCTTCGCGGCGATGGAACGCTGCAGGGCATGCTTGGAGAAGGGGCGTGTGGAGAAGAGACAAGTTTCCAGATTCTAATCTACATCAGCCTCTTTTCTCTAGGCCTGGGTCTGTGGCTGTTCAGTCGCTAAGCCTTTTTTGACTCTTTGGCTACCCCATGGATTGTAGGCCGCCAGGCTATTCGAAGAAGTAGGCACGAAGACTGGAGTGGGTTGCCATTTCCTTCTCCAGGGAACCTTCCTGACCCAGGCAGGCATGGAACCTACATCTCCGTCATTGGCAGGCACATTTCTTTACCACTGAGCCACCAGGGAAGCCACCGGGTCTCTTGTGCTCTAAGTATCTTAATGACTTGCCAGGGTTGCATTCATTAGCAGTGTTCAAACTAATCAGGGAGTGCCTGCTTCCCCTCCCCTTCATCCCGTTGCAGCCATAGCAGGTCTGTTTCTGTTAGCCAAACTTCAGTATCAGCTGCACAATTTTGTTTACCACTGTTATCATTAACATTTTTCTTGAAGTTAAGTCCTATGAAAAAAGGCTATTTACTTCTGCCTTATCCTAAGCGGTATTACGTGCATAATTACAGGTTTTAAGTACTAGGTTCATTTTTACAAAATAAAACTACGTGCATATAGAGCCATTAAAAAGGCCATCTATGTATCATGTAAAATCATCTTTGGATTATTCTTTAGTAAATATTAAAGAGAATGGGATTCAAGAGTTCCAGCCAGAAAGGTGAACTGCATTGGGCCCTGACAAATTTAGGGCAAGCCTCTAAACCTTCTCAGGAGAAAATGTAGACTCCTGCTTTTCATTGGGTACCTTCGGGTTAAAATGCACATTCATATTAAGCATGGAGCCTGGCATAGAAAAGGAGCACCATAAATGAAAGTTGTTTTTAAGCTCCTGTTACTTCAAAGACAACCTGTGATGGGCAATGCTGAGGACACTGACTCAGACAGCTCAGGCCTTGCCCTGACAAGGCTCACCTGGAGGCAGACATTCAATTTAAAAGTACTCAAATGTTTATTTAACTCCCTTTCTAACTGCTGGGGGAAAAAGGAGGTGTCAGGAAAGGCTTTCCTTGAGGGGGTGATATTTGAGCTGTGACCTGAAGGATGAATAGGATGTAGTTGTAGCCAGCAAAGACAGCTAAATCTTTATGCCCATATTACAGATGAGGACAATAAAGGCCTGTAGTTACACAGCTGGCTGGGCAGCACCCGGGCTTGAACCAGGTCTGAGTCCATGGTGATGGCTATTACCTACTTAGCTACCAGGTTCTGAAGCCAGTTTGGGAGTAGAAAAGAGAACCAGCTCCCTGACTTCATTAAACTATAGGGGAAGCAGGCTTTAAATAGATAAAGGCCATGTGTTCATTTAGGGACCACAGGATGCTGAGGGAAAATCTAAGCAGCAGACCCATCCTAGCCCAGAAAAAGGAATCCAAGATGTCCTCCTAGAGGTCACATTTAACAGGGGGTGTCTGAAGGATGAAAAAATAGGGTAAGATTTCAACACAGGACTTGATGGCTTTAAAGGAAAAAAAAAAGTCTAGAAAACTACCAGCCTCCAACTTCAAGGGGTGTCACCTGCCCACGGAAAGATGGGGCTGGTATAGGTGGTACAATTCCAGGCCTGTCTCAGGCAGAGCCCCAAGTAATTGTATTAAAAAATAAGTTTATTGATATCTAGTCACCATTGGGGAGAAGGGAGGGGGTTAAGCTCTGGAGGTCAGAGACCTGTAGTGGGAGTCAGAAAGCTCAACCTCCATCTCCCCAGTGAGAACTCCACCCCCTCCTCCCTAGGGTACAAACTGCAGTCTCCTCTTCATCCTGATTTGTCTTGCAGCCCCCACCCCCTCCAAAGTCTGGGTTGGGGAGGTGGGTCAGTTCTCTTCAAGTCAAGGCCAGGAGTTGTTAGGGGCGGGGGTGTGGGGTAGTGCAGGTTTCCCTCCGCAACCCACCATATTATTATGTTATATAATAAATAACATAAAATCCATGGCTTAGAAGTCGGGGTTGGGGGAAGCAGCCAGGCAGACAGCGCTGTACTGGAGAAAGGGCTGGGGGGCCCATCCAGGAGGCCTCCCTGCCCTAGAATCAGGCACTAACTAGTACAGGGCGTGGGGTGCTTGCGCCCCTGCAGCAGGGAGCCGGGTGCAGCTGGGAAGGGAAGGTGCATTGCCCTCCTCCACAGGGCTAAGGTTCGGGAGGAGGTGCAGGCAAAAGGTGCGTAGACAAGCTCCAACCCCATGGCAGATTTCAGGGAGATTTCCATCGCCCCCGCCTCTTCCGTGTAGGGAAATTTTTCCTCCTTTTGTGTGGGGGGAGTCATGGGGTGGGAGAGGGGCAGGGGGTGGCCGGGGGGCCCCCTCTTCACTCCTCGGGGCAATGATCACCCCCCTGGCTGCCACCACCGCCCCATCCACCACGGCCGCCACCACGGACACCGGCTCTGGGGTGACCTCCACCTTGGGGGAGGGTGGGGGCAAGATGGGCCTGGGGGGTGGGGGCGGGGGTGGGGCCAGAGGTGGGGGCAGTGGGTCAGCAGGGGTTCCTGGCAGAAGGGGCAGCAGGGCACTGAGGGCCTCACTCAGTTTGGCCAGTCCCTGGCGCAGGGTGCCCGCCAGCTCCCGGATGGCATTGGCAGTCTCCTGCTGAGCCCGCAGGAAGTCCAGGGAGGGGTCTGGAGCTGAGGGCGGAGGCAGGGGAGGGGGTGGGGGGCTGGGGGGCGAGGGTGCCACTTGGGCTTGCTGCGGTGGCTGGGGGGGCAGGGGTGGTGGCGGCGGTGGTGGAGGGGCTGGGGGCGGTGGAGACAAGGCCAGGCGGGGCAACTGAACGGTCTGCAGGGCTGGAGGGGGCGAGGACTCACGCTCCTTGGGTGGCTGGCAGCCCCCTTCCTGGGGATTGCAGGAGGCTCTGGCCCAAGGCTCTGGGCTGCTGGAGCCCCCTTTGCTGTGGGCTGGTGTGTCTGTGGAGAGAGAGATGTAGGTAAGACGGGTGGGACCTGTAACACTGTCATGATTTCCCCTTTCCACCTCCCACCCAGCCTGGCCCCAAAGTCAGCTTTTGAAAACCTAAGTTGGATCATGCCTTGGAGCAGAAGCCCCATGACCCAGAGGGGAGAAACAATATATTTAACAATAACCTGGTGGCTGATGCCAACCTTAATGGAAACTGGGTCTTGGAGGTCTCCTGTTGAGCCAGGTAGCTCTACTCTCATTCAGACTAAGAACCAACATTCTAGAAGGCTCTGAACTATCCAGACAGAACCATCTCTGGCCACATCCCTGGATCCTGGGGAGAAGAAGGGAGAGGGTAGGAGGGCCTGAAAGAGAGGAGAGGCGGCTGGAGCAGGAGAGGGGGACTTCTGGAGGAATAGAGGGTCTGTCTAACCAGGATGGCAGGATGGCAGTCTCAACGCTGGCTTGTGCCAGGTCAGCTGCAAGCCTGCGGGGCTTCCTCTGCCTCTTCTCACCTGGGATGTCATTCAGGCTCATGGACATGAAGAGTCTACATGCACAGGCTCCTAGATTTCCTGAACCTCTCTCTCTGGCTGTGTACTCGCATATCCCTTCCAATAATCTCATCCAATAATGCCTCCAACTCACTTGCCTGATCTGAGCTCCTGGTTCTCCCCTATACCTGCTCCTCCCTCAGCCACCTCCATCTCAGATGTTGGCAGCTCCATCCTTCTAGCTGCTTCGGACAAAGTGAAAAAGTCACTCTTTCTCTTTCCCAAGACACCACTCGTGTACAAATAACCATTTGTTCAACATCTGTTTGGCTCCATGATCCCCATCCTGGTTCAACCGCCATCATCTCCCCACCTGGGACTATTCACTGGGCTCCCAGCCCCACGTCCACCCCTGAAGAGTCTGTTCTCCACCAGCAGCCCTCAAGGGTCCAACTAAAATACAGGACAGTTATGCTACAGGAAAGTAGCTACTCACAAAGGACCTCATTATCATTCATTTACATGGAATGTCCAAAATGGACAATCTTATAGAGACAGAGAGTGGTTAGTGGTTGCCCAGGGCTGGGCAGAGATGGAGGGACATGGCAGGGTTGATGGCTAACAGGTATAGGGTTCCTTTTTGGAGTGATGAGAGTTTCTAAAATGGACTGTAGGAATAGCTGTGCAAGTCTATGAATATACTAAAAGCCCCTGAATTGTACACTTATTAAATCAGTGGGTTGTATGGTCTGAGAATTCTCCCTCAATAAAGGTACAAGTGAGAACTGTCTTTTATCTGCTCAAAACCCTCCTGTGGCTATTTTCTCACAGTAAAAGCAGAGTTCTCAGGTCCCCACGATCTGCCTCCGTTGCCCCCCTAACCTCATGTCTCACTCCCCTCTCGTTCATTTGGTTCCAGCCACATTGACCTCCATGTAGGTCCTCATACACTTTTTGTTTGTTTGTTTAAATTTTGGCTACACTGGGTGCATGTGGGATCTTAGTTTCCCAACTAGGGATCAAACCCGTGCTCCCTGCATTGGAAGTGTGGAGTCCCAACTACTGGACCGCCAGCTAAGTCCCAGATCCTCATACACTGTAGACCCACTCCTGCCCCAGGGCCTTTGCACTTGCTTCTCAGTCAGCCTGGAAAAGATCTTTCCCCAGTCACCTGCCAGGCTCCCTCCCTCACCTCCTTAGGCTTCTGCTCAAACTCGGTCTCCTTGGGAAGAACATTCACAACTCTTTGTCTGAAGCAGCTCTGTCCTTTTCTCTCTCCTAACCCTCCCTGATTTGTTTTATAGCACTGATGTCCACCTGGCATGGGATCGCTCTGTGTTTGTGGTCTGTCTCCTCCTCATGTCAGCTCCATCAGGCAGGGCTTTGTTTTGTTCACTGCTGTTTACCCAGCGCCTAGAACAATGTCCAGCACAAAATTTTGTCTTTAATGAGAAAAGAACCGGGGCTTCCTAGGAGTCAGTACTGACTGGGCAGCAGGCCCCAAGTCCTGGTAGCAACCCTCCCAAAGCTCCCAGCACCCAAGAGGGACAGTCCAAGACTTGCTCTAGGGCTATATGGTCTCAGCTTTTGCCCCTTTCTATTCCTCTTCTTTGCCTCAACCCCAGTGTATACACTGTTCCCTCCACCAGGATCACCGCCCCCTCCATCCTCTTAGGCCAGGCAGCCTGGACAGGTGGGAGAGGCTGGCAGAGTACCAATAACCAGAGCTAAAGGTGGTTGGACATCTTCCTGGCCAGCCCTGAGTGAAGTGGCTAAGTTCTTCTCTTATGTTATTTCACTGAGTCCTCCCAGCCAGTCACTGGGGTAGGTGCTATCATTATTAGCCCATTTTACAGATGAGCTGACTTGAGGCCCAGAGAGGTGTCACAGAGCTGGTGAATGGGAAAAGAAGGCTTTGAACCTAGGTAGGTCACAGAGCCTATGCTTTTAACCATTCCTTGGGCCAGCGCTATGGGATCATGGTGGCAAGTCTTCTTCATAAAGCACGTGGGAATTGCAGCCACTTGGAAATAATATATGACTTTTCTAGTCTAGTAAAGGAAGAGGTTCCTAGACTTTTCTAGTTTAGAAAGATCCCCTGGAGGAGGGCATGGCAACCCACTCACTATTCTTGGCTGGAGAAGCCCCTGGACAGAGGAGCCTGGCAGGTTACAGTCCACAGGGTCACACAGAGTCAGGCACGACTGAAGTGACTTAGCACAAGCACAAAAATAACAGAAAGGGGCCCAGCCTTCACGCTCACAGGGGTTATGGAAGGACCACTGGGAGAGTTAAAAATCAGAGTTATTTGCAACCTTTGGGCCTCAGTTTCCCCACCTGTAAATGGATGCCTGTGAACACAGGACCAAGTAATCGTGTAACAGAACATCTCCCCAAGGGTGATTACAGATGTTCAGTGAATCACCATGGGTACAGAGCGTAGGCCAGTGCCTGGCACACAGTTAAGGTCTCAATGTTGTTATTGTTACTGTTCTTTCATTCAAGTATTAGGTCACAAGATAAACGATCCTTATCTGACCTTCCAGTGTCAGAAAAGATTCCTCAGGCTGCCCCAGGCCCTGCTCCTGTACTTTAGTCAGAGCAGTTCCTCTTTTCAGAGTTTCACACAGTGGGTAATCTCCGTGTGAGATCCTAATCAAGGATACTTTAAGCACATACCTGCCTCAGGGCCTTTGCACCTGCTGTTCCCCCCAGCTGGAGTACTCTTTCTTCAGATAGCCACTTGGCCCAGTCTCTATTCAGGTCTCTGCTCAAATTTCACCTCCAGAGAAGCCCTTCCTGACTCCCCTGTCTACAGCGGCCACCCCCCTCCCATTACTCACTATCCTCTTCACATGCTTTGTTTTACCTCCTTTACCACTTCTTCGTGTAATTTGAGGGTTTGCTTTGAGAGTTACTTGTCTATGGTTTGTCTACCATAGCCAGAATGTCCGTTTCATATGGAAAGGAAAATTGTCTTCTTCTCCCTAGTATTCGCAGCACCTACCATGGTGCCTGTTGAATGAATGAATGAATGAATGAATGAAGGGGTTGCACAGCTTTTGAAGTAATAAGTTTGCCATCTTTGTGCTGGTTCAATGGGGCCATTTCACAGAAACACTGACATTTGCTTCATACTGAGGGCGAGGGTCCCAAGTGATGATGTCTTTCTCCTGCTTAAGACACTGTCTGCCTCCCAGATGCCCTCAAGATAAAATCCAAAGTCCTGACCTTTATTTACAAACCATGTGTGATCCAGTTCCTGCACACTCATTAACTCTCAGTCAATATTGTCATTGTTGTGTGTTGTGGGCTTCCCAGGTGGCTCAGCAGTAAAGAATTTGCCTGCAATGCAGGAGCCATGTGTTTGATCCCTGGGTCAGGAAGATTCCCTGGAGAAGGAAATGGCAACCCACTCCAGTATTCTTGCCTGGGAAACCTCATGGACAGAGGAGCCTGGCAGGCTACAGTCCATGGAGTTGCCAAAGAGTTGGACTTGACTTAGCAACAAACAAACAAAACCCAATATGTATATACAACATGTGTGTGTGTGTGTATATATATATACGCACATGGTATATATATCAGGCCGTCTAGTCCAGTGCATAAATTAAGTTCACAGACTTAACTTGAGTTGGACACAACCTGTATTCAAGTTCTTACTGCTTACTTGCTGTGTGATCTTGGGTGAGTGAATGCTGCTGCTGCTGCTAAGTCGCTTCAGTTGTGTCCGACTCTGTGCGACCCCATAGACGGAAGCTCACCAGGCTCCCCTGTCCCTGGGATTCTCCAGGCAAGAACACTGGAGTGGGTTGCCATTTCCTTTTCCAATACATGAAAGTGAAAAGTCAAAGTGAAGTCGCTCAGTCGTGTCCGACTCTTAGCGACCCCACGGACTGGAGCCTACCAGGCTCCTCCGTCCATGGGATTTTCCAGGCAAAAGTACTGGGGTGGGGTGCCATTGCCTTCCCCGGGGTGAGTGAATACACCTCTTCAAATTATAATACATGATCCTGAGATGGCTTGTTGGATCACACATCCCCTTTCCCTAAACCCTTCAGTGGCTCCCCAGAGTACTTAATATAAAACTGAACTCCTTATCTCATCTTAAAGGAACTGCATGGTTTGACCTTTGCTGACCTCTCTGGCCTCACCTCAAAAATATGTTCTTTCTTCCTTCCTCTCCTCTCAGAAGGCAACATCTCTCAGTTTCCTAACGTGGCAAAGCTCTCTTGCCTCCAAACCACTGTACATGCTCTTCCTTCTTCTGGAACACTTTTCCAGCTCTTCTTCATCCTCACTCTATATCCCAACTCTGATGCCTCCTACTCCGGGAAGCCCTCCTTGACTACCCAGGCTGGATCAGGTGCCCCCCTCAGAACTCCCACCACCCAGCCCTGCCTGCTCTGAGTCATCATGGTCTATGCATGGATCTGTCTCCCCCACTGAACTGTGAGTCCAGAAGGGCAGACCCGAGGATGTCTCAGTCACACCTCTGTCCCCAACCCTCAGGGGCAGTTGCCTGGAGAATAGCTGTAGAAGAAATAATTATCCAGAGTCAAGGCTGCATGGGAAGTTTTGTACTACACTCTCCTGGGTTCCTCTGCTCTGGGCATGACCTTGAGAAAATTACCAAACCTCCCTGAGTCTTTGATTTACAAAATGGTGAAACAGTTCCTAATTAACAGTGTTGGTAATTGTATCAGGAACTAACAAGGAGGCAATGTGCTAAGCAATTTACACATATTAGCCCATTTAATTTGCCCAGCAGCCCTGTGAGGTGGGGACAATCTTTTATTCCCATTTCACAGATGCAGAAACTGATGAGCAGTAACTTATCCCAAATGACACGGCTGAGTGGCAAAGTAGTAAGTGGAACCCAAACTATCTGCCTCTGGAGTCACTCCCTACACTACAATTACAGTGAAAATCGTGGGCGAGCTGATGATCCCAGCTGTGGATTTCTGGAGCCAGATCTCCTAGGTCTGGGTTCCATTCTTGTCTCTGACAGTCGCTACACTTTTCTGAGCCTCCGTCTCTACAGGTGTAAAATGGGGATTATAGCAGCATGCCGTTCACATGGTTGTAGTGAGGATCTGAAGCGCCATAGAAAGGGCTCGGAACAGCGCCAGACACAAAGTAGAATTTGGTTGCTTTTGCTAAGGCGATGCTCAAGGAACTCACCCGCGCGTCGATCCTCCCTGCGATCCTCAGACAGCACATAGCGTTGGGCGCAGGCACTCGGGGCTAGCGGCTGTGAGGAGGCAGCCGCGGGGGACAGCTCGGCCCCTGCACTAGCTCCTGACCCAGCCACACCCGGTCCCAGGATGGCAAAAATGGTCTCCTCCTCAGCGGAAAAAGCGTCCTCGGCGGCAGGCCCCGCGCCCTGCGTGGAGTGCGGCACGCGGGCCAGCTTCTCTTTGGTGCGGCGCTTGAAGTCGTTCCAGCGCTTCTGCACCTCCTGGCCCGTGCGCTTCCAGCTGGTGATGCCGTTGATCTTGGCGGCGATGCCGTCCCACACTCGCCGCCGCTCGGCCACGCTCACCCGACGGCTCTGAGCGCCGTAGAGCTGCGGGTAGTGGGCTCGCACCTCGCGGATCAGGATCTGGTTCTCTTCGAACGAGAAGCGCGGCTTGCGCAGCCGGGTGGTCTCTTCCGCTTCGCCCGCCGCCGCCGAGGCCATGGCGCCCCCCGACGCCGCCGTCCGGCCGCCTGGCGCATGGGGGGCGCCGGCGCTGCGGGCACAGGGCGCATGGCGCTGGCAAGGGGTTCAGCGGCCCCGCGCCTCCCGCCCCACCCCGGCCGCCCCGACACCGGCTCCCGGGTCCCTGGGGACAGGGTTGGGGGCGAGGGCAGACGGAGGAGACGGGCCGCGGGGAGCCGTCAGAGTGCCTAAGAATAGATGACACCGACTGAGCGGTCGTCTCGTGCCAGGCGCGGCGCAAAGTGCCAGGCCAGGGAGTTGATGAAAATGGGGGGAGGGTCTGGAGGAGTGGAGGGAAATGAGGAAGAGCGGAAGAAGAGGGGGTGTCTGCGGCAGTTAGAGGAGAACTGGGGGCATAGAAGAGTGGGAAATGCAAGGAGAATGGGGGTGTCTCGGGGGGTCGATGAAACACGAGAGTGATGGGGATAAAGAGATCCTCAAAAGGAGATGCAGCAAGAAGGGAGAGAACTGGATCAGTGGAGCGCTTTGGGGGTTCGGGGGCAATCGGACGTCTGCAAGAGCAGTAATAGAAGTGGTCCTTAGAAGGGCAGTCCAGAAATAATGGTGAGTTGGGGGCTCCTAAAACAGTGGAGGAGCCGGGAATATAAACTCTTAGGGATTAGGGTCTGCGGGAATTGTGGGGACTCTGGGGATTGCCACGAATCAAGGGGAGCCCTGAGGGTTATGGGGATGCGGGATTGGCTCGCGGGGCAAGGGGGGCTAGGGGAGACTCCAGGAAGAGTGAGGGTCACGGAGGGTGGGGACCGAGTCGAGCCGCGGATCACTCACCGGCGCCGCCGCAGCCCCCGCCTGCCCGTCGGTCAAGGCTCGGGCTTCTGCGGCCTCTTCCCTCCCCCTGCCGGCTCTCTCCCTCCCCTTCTGGGCCCCGCCCCCGGCCGCCCCGCGAGCCAAGGCGCAGGCGCACCTAGCGCGGGTCGGTCCCCCAACGCCCTTACCGCTTGGGTTTCACTCCCCCCGCCCTAGCGCAAGCGCAGAATTGCCCTCCACCGGCCTCCGTCAGCGGGCTGCAGTTGCGCAGGCGCAAGGTTAGCGCGGCGCTCCTTCCCCTAGCTCCCTGATACCACCAGAGCGCACGCGCAAACCCCTCGTACGCATGCGTGCCTCTCTCCCCGCTAGCCTTGGTACCCAGACTGTCTCCTGCGCAGGCGTAGCAATCCTTGGAGTAATCAGGGAGGGATCGTGGAGAGCGATGGGACTGCATAGCTTCTCAGCGTTTCGGACAATCTTCCAGCCCACTCAACCCTCCAACTTCGTCTGTGTGTCTCTTAGAGAAAGGGGAGGGAGATGGTGCTGGTAGCGCTTCGTTTCCATGACAACTGCGTGGGTGGGGTGGGGAGCGTCAGAAAACTAGGTTTGCAGCCTCATATACCCGTCCGTGCGCGGGGCTGCTAAAAATCTGCAAACCATCTATTACCCGTAGGGGCGGGGCACCCAGGGGATATTCCGCCGCAGGCGGGTGCAGTAACCATAGTAACTCATGTACCTTCAAGCCTTGCCTGGGGGGACCCTGTCCACTTACGTCACGACTGACACGCGGGGAGGGAGATCAGAGTGAGAGCTTCTTGGCTGGTAAGGGGTGATCCCGGCACAGACATCACTTTAAGCAAATGCATGGAGGCAGAAATGAAGCTAGAACATGGGTTCTAGCTGGGAGGCAAGATGCTGGAGTTAAGTCCACCCCGAGAAATTTGTAGCTTACATCCTGCTGGAGTCCTCAAGGTCATTCAACAAACAGTGCTTCATTGATCATTCAAACAAATGTTTATTGAGCGCCTGCACAATTCTAGGTGCAGTGAATACAAATGACAAAATTTTATACCTTCATGGAGTTCACTTTTTACTGGAGAGAGTGAGACAATTAGCAAAATAAGATATATAAGTGAAAAAGTGGTAAGTACTATGAAATAAATAGAAGTGGGCAAAGGGGTTGGGCAGTGTGGTGTGCATGTGTGTGTCTGTCTGTAATTTTAAAATAAGGTGGTTGGGGGAGGCCTCTCTGAGAAGGTGACATTTGAGTAGACACGTGAAGGAGGTGAGGGCACAAGTGCAGTCAGAGGTAAGACTATAGTAGGAGGCTAGTGGACTGGAGAGGAGGGAGCCAGCAGGCAGGTTGAGGAGACAGACGTTTTCAGGGCCATGTGGGTCACTGTAAGGACTTTGGGTTTTACAGGAAGTGAGAGCCATGAGCAGAGGAAGGACATGATCTGACTGGTGTTAATAGTAGAAACTGACTTTAGGGAGCATGAGTGGAAGCTGAGGCCCCATGAAGAGATGGTGGCTCAGGTGAGAGGTAGTAGTGGCTCCAACCAAGGCAGTAGCTGCTGGAGTGAGCAGAAGTGGAACTGGATAGAGGAAGTGAGAGAAAGAGGAGTTGAGGATGACTCCAGTGTCTTTGGCCTGAGTAACGGAAGGATGGAGCTACCAGAAGCAAAGACTGACAAAGGGCTACAAGAGGATTAAGAGTTCAAGTGTGCCCAAGTTGAATATCAGGTTGGCAGTTGAATATTTGAGTCTGGACTTCAGGGCAGAGGTTCAGTCTTGAGATAGGAATTTAAGAGTTGTCAGTGAATAATGACATTTAAAACTGGGAGAGGCTGGTGAAGGAATAAGTGTAGATAGAAAAGAAGTCCATGGCCTTAAGGCTGGGCACTCAGATGCAAAAGGCTGGGATCAGCCAAGAAGACTGAGGAAGAGCAGTCAGGGAATGAAAGGAGATCCAGGGTGGTCTGCTGTCCCGGAGGCCTAGTGAGAAGTGCAAATTGAGGGTTTTATGGTTCAGTCTCTAAGTTTTGTCCAGTTCTTTGCAACCTGATGGGACTGTAGCCCACCACGCTCCTGTGTCCATGGAATTTCCCAGGCAAGACTACTGGAGTGGGTTGCCATTTCCTTCTCCAGTGTATCTTCCTGACTCAGGGATCGAACCTGTGTCTCCTGCACTGGCAGGCAGGCATATTCTTTACCACTGAGCCACCTAGGAAGTCCAAGCGAGGAGGGAAGGGTTAATGAGGCCAAATGCTGCCTAGAAGCCAAGTTCAATGAAGTCTGAGAACTGATTGCTGGGGCTGGTGACACAGAATTCATCAGTAATCCTGGAAAGGGCAATTTTTGAGGTGTGGGGGCCGGAGCTTAATTGGGTGAGTTCAAAGAGAGGTTATAGAGAGAGCCAATGTAGATGATCCTTTCTAGAGAGGAAATGGAGTGGTATCTGGAAGGAGGCTCAGGATCTCAAGAGGTTTATTTAAGATGGGAGATGTCGCGGTATGTTTTTGTGCTTATGGGGTGATCCAGAGAAGGGGAGATTGATGCTCTGGAGGAGAGAGGAGAGAATCACGGCCTCATGTCCTTGAGTGGGCATGATGGGTTGGACTCAGGGCACAAGTAGGGGTTGGTCTAAGGGGCCTGAGCTGTTCGGCCATAATAAATGGGGAGGGGCTATATGGGCATGGAGACAGGCAGGTGTTGATGTAGTGTCAACAGTGTCAGGAACATGTTCTCTCCTGCTTCATTCTGTTGTCTCAGTAGCACGGAAAGGAAGGTCAGGGGTGAAAAGGAGGTGCTGAAGTTCGCAGAGAGAGAGGAGAAAGCATGAAATAGTGAGTGGCCAGGGAAATGGAGACAAATAGAACCAGTTACTTGAGGTCATTGGATGTAAAAGTGTTGAGTCCCCATGATTGTGTGTTCTTCTCTGTTCATATTTTTTTCTGAGGAGGTACAGGCGCAGAGTGGGGTGGCAAGCTGACTTTCACCAGGGCTGGGTTTAGATGAGGTCCCACCATGTGCCCCATGAAGGATCCATGAATCAGAGGCAGCCCATGCAAGGACCTTATGAGCAACGTTAAGGAGCTTGAATGAGTCAGGATGGGCAGGGTGTGATGTGTGTGTTAGAAAGAACCCCACCATGGTGTGGAAGGTGGGTGGGAGAGGCTGAGGTTATGGCCAGAGTCAAGGGAGAAGTCAGTGGGAGGGCAAAGAGGGGGTGGGAGAGCCTGGGCCAGGGCAGGAAAGGTGGGAAATGAATTGGGAGACATTTGAGAGGCTGGATATACAGAGTGTGGTGACTGCCAGGTTGGGGACAGAAAGGGAGGTGTCTAGGTGACACCCAGGTCCCAGTTAGGGAGATGAGGTCAGTTAGGACCTGGTGAGTATAAGGGGATCCGTGGGTTGAACTGTGTCCCCATCTACCCCCACACACACAAAAAAATAATACTGAAGTCCTAACCCCTTCTTCAGAATGTGACCTTATTTGGAAAAGGGGTCCCGAGGTCATGCTAGAGTAGGGTGGGTCCTTAAGCCAACATGACATTGTCCTTATAAGGAGAGAGACACATGGAGGGAAGAAGACAGCCCTGTGAAGAGAGAGGCAGAGATGGGAGTGAAGCTGTCAGAAACAAGGCCTGAGGCTACCAGAAGCTGGAAGAGGCAAGGATCCTGCCCTAGAGCCTTGGAAGAGAATGCAACACTGCCAACAACTTGATTTCAGATTCCTAGCCTCCAGAACTGTGAGACTGCATTTCCAGTGTTTCAAGCCCCCCAGTTTATGGTCCTTTGTTATGGCAACCCTTGAAAGTGAATACACTGTGCATCCAGGGCAGGCACCCAGGATGCTGGGGCTCCATGAGTGTGTGGGCTGAGTGGCGAGTTGGGTCTAAATCTGGTCTGGAGCTTGTGCAGAGACTGCTAGTAGGGAGCCATCGGCAGAGCAGTATGGAGCCCTTCAACAGTGAGGTGCTGGGGGAGATCAAGGTCAGGGGACATTATTCCTCCAGCTCCTTGTGTCCTCAGCTCTTGTCAGAGCTCCCCTGCCACTTAATTATCTGCTGAATAAATGAAAATTCATTAAAAAAAAAAAAAAAAAAAAAAAAAAACTTTGGTCACTAATTGTTTGTCTCCATTCTCTCCTCCGAGGCCAGATCAGGTCTCCTGGACGCTTTCATCTTGGATGTCCCCAGGCACTTTGTATCTATCCTCCATCCCAGACTGACCTGAACATCTTCCTCCTCTCACTTCTCTGGTCTAAAGTGTGGCCCTCCACCTCTCATCTTTGCCCTGACTATCACCCCCTTGTTGCTTTCGATAACTCTTGTCCACCCTTTGCCAGAGTGCCCCACTTCCTTCAAGGCTCAACCTGCCCGTGTGGGCACACCACAGCTCTGGGGTTAGGGCATCCCTTCTGGCTGTTGTTAGGGATTTGGGGATCTCTGTTGTGGGCAGATCTGCGATTTTGGAAAAGGACCTGTGAGCAGAGGTCTCTAGTTTTTTCAGTGTAACTAGTGTGTGTGAGCAGAGAAGGCAATGGCACCCCACTCCAGTACTCTTGCCTGGAAAATCCCATGGACGGAGGAGCCTGGTAGGCTGCAGTCCATGGGGTCGCTAAGGGTCGGACATGACTGAGCGACTTCACTTTCACTTTTCACTTTCATGCATTGGAGGAGGAAATGGCATCCCACTCCAGTGTTCTTGCCTGGAGAATCCCAGGGACAGGGGAGCCTGGTGGGCTGCCGTCTATGGGGTCGCACAGAGTCGGACACGACTGAAGTGACTTAGCGGCTTAGCAGCAGAGTATGTGAGAACGGAGCCCAAGGTGAATTTCAGAGTGCAAATGCACGATGAAGGTCAGATTCTCACCAAGGTCTGCAAGATTCTAAACTCTTTGCCTACCCTTTATGCCTCTCTGATCTTACTCGGCTGGGCCCCTGCTGCTTCTGCAAAGATTCAGTTTGACCTTAGGGCCTTTGAACTCACTGTCACCGATGCATGGAATGCCCTTCTGGTTTCCTCAATTTATCTGGACTCTGCTGAAGTGTCACTACCACAGAAAGACCTCCCCTGACCACCTTCCATACAAAACAGCCCCTCCTTCACTCTCCACCCCTTTGCCCTCCCTCTTATCCTTCACTTCGCTTATCACCCACCTGATATTATGTTGGCTAAAAAGTTCATTCCGGTTTTCCGAAGATCTTTAGAACCCAGATGAACTTTTGATTGTCACCTCACCCCCTTCTCCACTAGAATGTCACCTCCATGAGGGCAGGAGCCTTGTCTGCTTTGCTCATTGCTGTAACCAGCAACGTCCAGAACAGTGCCTGGCACAAAGTAGGCGCTCAATAAATATGTGTGGAATGATGGGAAGAAAAAAAGCGCTGGTGGGAAGGAAAAAAGCACTGGTATGATATGCAACGTTTTGTGGTTATGTGGGTTTCCCCCAGAGCAGAGACCAGTCCTTTTGGTCACCTCTCCTATGGGCTCTGGGAGCCGAGTTTGAGAACAACCACAAAATAGGTCCTGGATGATCTGGGTTCTAGCAGGGGTGGGAGGGGACCCTGGACAGAGCCCAGGGGGGAAAAAAAAAAAAAAAAACACGAAGAAAGGGATTCTTAGGGTCGAGGGGGAGGCTGGGATTTAGGTAACAGTCCACAGGTGACCTGTGTCGGAAGATGTATGGGGAGGCACGTTCGTGGGAGGGACACGAGTCTTCTTCCTGCTCCGCCTCCTGCTTCCCACGTTTTAGGACAAACTCGGGTCTCCGCCTCCTGCTTCCCACGTTTTAGAACAAACTCGGATCTCCCCACCCTCCCCCTACCCCCAGCCTCGGAAGAAACAGACGTAGCGATTTCAAAGACAACCAGAAACGCGTTTTATTTATTCACTAAAGTTTAACACCCGGGCCCAGCCCTGAGCTAAAAACCAAACAACTTAAAAATCTGACTGGGGCTTTTCTTTGCCCCTAAAGTAAAATCTAGGCGGTTGCCATTCCCTTCCGGGCATTAAAACCCCTTTTCTGTGGGAGCTTCGTTTACTAAACTGTTGGAGGTTGAAAAAAACACGGGAGGACAGAAAGGACCATTTTACAAACTGTGGGCATTTGTGGGGGCGGGTGGGAGGTGGCGGAGAGACGCCCTCTCGCTACGGAAAAGACCCAGCGGTGATTTGCCATCATCGTGCGGGCAGGAGCGCAGTAAAACGGAATGAACGATGGGAAGAACAAGGGGGCGGGGTGGGGGGAGTTCAAGGGTACTGGCTCACCCCAAGGCTCTCCAGCCCCAGACAAGCTTGCGAAGACGTGGTGCCCCTCTGACGTGACCCCTCCTTCCCCCAGCTCTTGATGGATAGGATGCTGAGGGCGGGACCCATCCGGTGCCGTCCACGATGAAACGGTGGGTCTGCCGGTGGCCCCCAGGAGGCGGAGAAGGCTGGTTTAAGTCAGAATCCCATGTTGAAGTTCTTGTGCTGGAAGGTCCACGCCAGCCTGTTCACTCTCTCCAGATTCTCAGGGGTGTCCCTGGGAGAGCACAGCGGAGTCCTGCAAGCCCAACGGTCCAAGAATTCCCCAAGGAATGGGACCCTGAGGGCTGAGAAGTCAAAGAGGCAGGGCAAGTGTCCCAGAAGAACTAAAGATCCATGGACTGTGGCCCAGGAGGAGCCACAGGGCTGTGTGGTCCAAGGCGTAGGGGATCCCGCTGCACCGGAGAATCCACAGACACTCCCAGACAAGAGTTCGGAGAGCCGAGAGTTCTAAGGGGCGGCGGAGCTGGCCCGGCTTCCCACTGCCTCCGTTGTTCCAGGATCCAGCAGGGATCGAGTACTGAGAGTCAGACATCCAAAGGGCAGGACGAGTCCAGAGATGGGGAGGGTCCAGGGGCTTGGGAGGGCTGAACCAGGGAGGGTTGGGGCTGCAGCGGGTGGGTACCTGACGGTCTTCAGCGCTTGACCTTGCGGCCGGCTGAGTTGCGCCCACTGCGGCGGTAGAGAGACTGCTGCCCTCCGTTGAGTGGGCAGTACTTGAGCGTGTGGGCCTGGTCCCCGGTGGCCCCGCACAGGGGACATACATAATGCCGCAGGATGGGACACACCACCACGCCCTCTGGGGTCTTCAGCTGGTGTGAGGAGTACACGTGGCGAGACTCTCCATTGTGTTTGCAAAAGTTGCACAGGGTGGCCAGGCCCCTGCCAGCCCCGCGTCCGCCCTGCCCCTGATCCTGCTCCACATGGGGCCCGGGTCTCGGCTCCCCAGTCCCTTGGGTCTCCAACCCTTGCCCCCGACTCTGGATCAGTGCCAGCACCACCCGGCTCAGGTTGAAGTAGTCCTTCCACATGTCAAAGGGTGGCAGCTGCATGGCACTGGGGGCAGTGTTGGTGGTGGGTGGCTGGAGAGAAGTGGGCTGGGGGCCCGCAGACAGGAGCAGCTGATGGTTTTCAGGAACGGAGAGGAACTGCACCCCCTTTTATATTCCCAAAGACCCTTCTAAACAAAGGTGGAGCTTAGGATTTAAAGGGCCCACTCCTCACCTTTGATCCCTTCTGACTTTAATTCCCCATGGAGATCTGGAAGGGGGTCTTTCCTGTTGTCTCTGGTGCTTGCTGGGCCTGCAAGGTGCTCTGTGACCTCTGGAAAGACTCGTCTCCCTGGGCCTCAGTTTTTCTGTCCTTTCAACAAAACTTCATGTCTGCAAATGCCCCCACCCCCATCCTCCCTTATTCCAGGGCTGGGGGCCTGCTCCCTCCATACACCCCAGAGCCATTCCTAATCCTAACAACATAACCTCTTACCAGGAGCCAGACACTGTGTTGCACAGTTACATTCACAATCTGATCTCATTTTCACAGCAATGCCAGGCGAGTAACACACTTACGATCCCATTTTATTGACAAGTCACTAAAGCTCAGAGAGGAAAACTCAGTGGCCCAGAATCACATAACAGGTATGCGGCAGAGCTGGGGCTTTAACTCAAGGCCATGTGACTCCAAAGCTAAATGCTCCTCCTACCTATCTGGGGTTAAAATTTCATTTTTTATCACATCTGGAACTAGGAGCCACTTACTCACCAAATATCTACTAAGTGCACATAGAGTATTCAATGTTTTACAAAAATGATCTCTTTGAACCTTGTAACCACTCAAGGGGGTGGATACTATCATTTCTATTTTATAGAGAAGGATATGAGGCTCAGAGAGGTAATGGAGAGTACTCAAGGTCACACAGCAGGAAAATTGCAGAGTAGAGATTTGCACCCAGGTCTGCCCCCAGAGAATGACACTGGGAATTGATCTGAGAAGCAGCAGAGAACCTTGGTATGGCACAGTCTCCCTTAGAATGCCCACCTTTCCCCCTTGGGCTGGTATATTGTCCCAGATCCTTTCTGACCTTCATGTCTCCTGCCCATGTCACCTCCAGGAATATTTCCTCCATCTGTGGTTCCCAGTTGGTCCCCTTGATCACTCAACACGTAGATCACTGAGGCCCCTTATACTGGGCTCTAGAAACTCAGCAGTGACCACAGCTACTTTGTGCCTGTGTCATGAACAAGCAGTCCAATGGGGGAACAGCCAGCAAATGAGAAACAATAGACCATAAAGAGCCAACTATTAAAAGATAGCCTGGAGTGGGAGAGGAGGCCTGGAAGCTGAGACCACACGGAACAATATTCCAGGAAAAGGAACACAAGCTCTGAAGGCATGAAGTTTGGGGACAACAAGGGAGAAGGGGTGGCTAGAATGGGGTGAGGGTCCCAGATGAGGCCAGCCCAGTGTGCAGGGGCCGTGATCTCCCCTAGGAGATGTTTTGGAATTGACACGGGGGTGTTTGGGAGTTTGACACAGTGATTGGAGGTGTGACTAGATGTAAGACCCAGGGACCAGGAATGCTGAATGTCTCAACCATGCGTTCAACCAAGGTCTGTCTCAGACTCCATTTAACTTTCCACTGTCTCACTGGCTCAGGGGTAAAGAACCCACCTGCCAATGCAGGAGACGAGGGTTCGATCCTGGGGTTAGGAAGATCCCCTGGAGAAGAAAATGGCAACCCATTCCAGTATTCTTGCCTGGGGGAAACCCATGGACACAGAGGAGCCTGGTGGGCTGCAGTCCATGGGATCACAAAGAGTTTGACATTACTGAGTAACAAAACAACAATTACATTCCACTGGACACCCATGTGTGTAGGAAAACCCATTTATGATGAACTGAGTCTAGAGCTCAGCTATGTTTTACATATAAACACTAAGTGCTTCTGGAATATTTTAAGGTACACTGACCTTTCCTGGAATGCAACGTCTGTGTCCATCATGGCCTGCCTGTTCTTGATTTGCTGAGAAATTGACCCAGAGTTGTTCACTCTTTCTAGAAGCCACATCACCCCAGGTGCTGTTAACTGTGGTGACTGTCCAAACAACACACAGATTATTCCTGTCTCATTCGTGGTGAGTCTACGCAGAGATGCTATCTGCCTGAAGAGCTGCTTTTTAGAGTGGCCATGCCTGAGCATCTCTAGACCAAAATAGACAATTATTTGATTATAAATTGTTCCCTTTTTATTAATAGTTAGCCTGGTGGGCTACAGTCCACGGGGTCACAGAGTCAGACATGACTGAGCGACTTCACTTACTCACTTAGGACTATTTTGGAAAATATTAATTTTGGTATTAACTTAGAGATTAATTTTGGAAAATAAAATTTGTGTTGGTGGGCTATATTATCTATGAGTTTAATTTCAGAATACCAAAGGGACATCTTAAAATGCTAGATATGGTGGATGTCAGATCTCACCTGGTTAAGAACCTGTGGGACTTCCCTGAAGGCACGGTGATTGGGAATCTGCCTGCCAATGCAGGGGACACAGATTCGATACCTGGTCCGGGAAGATTCCAGATGCTGCGGAGCAACTAAGCCCTTGCACCACAACTACTGAAGCCTGCACCCTCTAGGGCTGGTGAGCCACAGCTAATGTGTCTCTGAGCCACAACTACTGAAGCCCATGTGCCTAGAGCCTGTGCTCTGCAACAAGAGAAGCCACCACATGAGAAGCCTGTGCACCGCAACTACAGAGGAGCCCCAACTCTTGGCAACTAGAGAAAGCTTGTGTGCAGCAATGAAGACCCAGTGCAGGCAAAAAATAAATAGTGTGTACATGTAAAAAACATTACAAAAATAATGAACCTGTTATAAGGACTGAGACCATCCCATTGGTCTTTGCCTGCAGAGCAATAGGGAACCTCTGAAGGGTTCCTCTGGTTGTTGTCAGTTGAATAAAGGCAGTGGGGTTGTTCTCATGAGCTCGTATTGTATCAGTCTAGTCAGTTGAGGACTTCCTTTGGGCAGACACTATATCTTACCTTTAGAAAGAGCTTATGACTCCCCTCGGTGGTCCAGTGGATAAGAATCTGCCTCCCCAGGGCACAGACTGCTACTGTTTGTAAACAGAACAGTTTGCCTGTGGGGTATGCATATTCAGTGTTGTTGCTGCTGTTTACTCGCTTAAGTTCTGTCCAGCTCTTTTGTGACCCCATGTCTGTAGCCCGCCAGGCTCCTCTGTCCACGAGGTTTCCCAGGCAAGAATCCTGGAGTGGGTCGCCATTTCCTTCTCCAGGGGATCTTCTAGACAGGGATCAAACCTGTGTCTCTTGCATTGGCAGGTGGATTCTTTATCACTGAGCCACATGAGAAGTCCTATTCAATGTTAGCCATGATAATTAGGACACAATTAAAGTAATAATCTCTCTCTTTTTGGGGGGGGGCATGCCACACAAGGCATGTAGAATCTTCGTTCCCTGACCAGGGATTGAACCCGCAACCCCTTTATTTTAAGTGCAGAGTCTTAACCACTGGACCTCCAGGGACGTCCCTAAGCTAATAATCTCAAGGGCACTTATTTACTGAGCATCTTCTTAGGCCCCGGACCATGCTCAGGACTCTACCTGGATGCTTTCCTTGCTTCCTCCCCAAATCCTGTGAAGTAGGGTCTCGCAATGGCCCCATTTTACAAATGAGCAAAGAGAGGCTCAGACAGGGTCAGGGCTTGTCCAAGGCTGGTGAGTGGTAGGCTGGAACTCAAACCCAGGGCTCGAAAAGCAAATTGAGCAAGAAGGACTTGCCAGGCCCAGGGTCAGAATGAGGTACGAAACTAGGAGGGATGGGGCAACTGGAATGACATAATTTTCACAGAGAGAACTGTCAATCATTGATGGACGTACCCCAAGGCAGAAGAGACCCGGCTCTGCCTTGTGGAAGAACGAGGAGGCTCCTGGAGGAAGGAACCGGCACGGGTGTAGGGGTCCTCTACACTAAGCGTTTTCCATAAAGTTACAGCTGAGATCTCCAGCTCGAGAGGCGTGAGTTCCCTGTGTCCAGCAGGGCCGGACCCAGGGACGCAGTCAGTCTGGTTGCTGCAGCTGTGGCATCTGCAGGAAGTCTGAGAATCAATAAGGATTCTTATTGATTATAACCTCAGGGCAGCAGTTTTGTGAATCCCCTAACAACCTCACCTATTGTTTGGAAACTCTTCATATTCTGTTGTTTTTTTTGGCTGCTCCAGGTGGGCAAGCAGGATCTTCGTTGCTCAACCAGAGATCGAACTCGTCCCTGCTGGTGTGGAAGCACAGAGTTCTAACCACTGGACAGCCAGGGAATTCCCAGTATTTTTTCTTTATTATTTGTCTTTGCCCAGATTGTTTTCTTCTAGGACTCTGTTACTGGGGCTATGACTACTCTTCCTCCAGCCCCACCCCCACCCCACCCCCATGCCCTCTCCAAACCCTACCCCGATCTTGCCGTGTTTTACGGGATAAGTAACTGAAGGACATCGCTCTTCAGACAAGTCGCTTTGGGTGCGGTTGCTGTTGTGTACTCAGAGAAAGTCAAAGATGATACTGATGAGAAATTCATCAGCCTGGTGTTTACTAGATTTTAACCTCCACCCCCACAGCCCCGCCTCACCACTCTCAACAGACCAGACTCCACAGCTGCCCTGTTTACTTGTGAGTTTCCATCTCAGGCTCATGTTTGCCAGAAACAGCTCATGGAGTGGGTGGAGGGAGGTTCCAGAGAGGGGTGGGCAGGAACAAGGGTAAGTCAGAAGAGAAACCCTGAGAAAGAGGGGGAGACGCACAAAGAGACAGCAAAGAATCTCAAAGGGACAGGACACACCTGTGCAGAGACCAAGACGGGGGAGATGAAGACCTGAGTGAGATGCCTAGAGACCAAGGAGGTCACGGCCATCGTCCTCATGGTCTCCACTTACTGGGTGATGGCCTGTGCAATCTCAGGAAACCCTCAATACAACCCTGTCAAGTGGTGGTGTAGTATTCCCATTTTACAGAGCAGGAAACTGAGGCCCAGGGAAGTGACATCTCTCATCAATGTTATCCAGTTAGCCTGGACTCGAATCCAGGTGTGCAGAAAAAGGCACATATTCACCCTCACAGGGATTGACAGGGACAGAGGTTCCAGGAGACAGAGATGGAAATAAAAGGCAGGAACAGAAAATAAAGTGGTTGGGTGTGTGGCCCCTGTGGCCAGAGGGCTTGAGTTAAATCTTGGCATGGCTGCTTCCAGATGTGTGGCTTTTAGCAAGTGATGTCACCCCTCTGGACTTCCGTTTCCTGCATTTCACAAAAAGGAAGAGCATTGAAGACCCCCTACTCTGAGGCTGTCTTGAGGAGGATGGCCGACAACACAGGTGAAGTTATTAGAACAGGTACACAGTGAGTTTTAGCCATCATTTAAAATTTTATTCCCTCCCTAAAGATTTGTAGACGAGTTCTAGGCAGAGCAGAAGAGATTGTGCAGGCACTGAGAGATGGAGGAATATTTGCTCATTCATTCAACAAATCTGTACTCACTGCCTAACTCACGTCTGGCCCTGTTCTAGGTGCCAAAGATAAAGCAACGAACAAGAAATACAAAAATTGTTGCCTTTAGGGAGCTGGAATGTTCTATAGAAAATGAATAAGATAGACAAGTGAAATATATCTCACGTAAGGCTGTGTGCTATAGAAAAAAAATAGAGGAGTAGGGACACAGAGAGTGGTCAATGGGGACTTCCCCGGTGGTCCAGTGGTTAAGACTGCACACTTCCACTGCTGGGGGTGTGGGTTCCACCCCGGTCAGGGAACTAAGACCTCGAATGCCACATTATGTGGCCAAAAATAAAATAAATAATAAAAATTATTTTTAAAAGTATACATGTTTAAAATATCCTAATCATCCCAACTTTCCAATGTCTTATAGCAGTGTTTGATTTTTTCCTTTATATCCAGGATCCAATTTATAATTAATTTAGTTATATCTCTTCAGTCTCTTTTAATTGACAACAATTCTCCTTTTTTTCTTTCATGATTTTTTTTTTTTAAAGACAGCTAAGTAGTTGGTAGAATGTCCTTTAATTTGGGTTTGTCTGATAACTTCCTCATAATTATATACACGCCTTTGGAGCAATCATAGTCCATAGTGCTAGCCTGTCCTTCTGTGCTAGGAGGGCTGTAACATGGGGTGGACACAGGACGTCAGAGTGTTTGTCACTGGTGATGTCCTAGATCTCACCTCTGTGTACACCCCCTCTCCCTTTTGTTATTACCAAGTATAATAATTGATGGGATAACCCTTGGAGGCTATGTGAAGATCCTGTTTAGGAAACATTTTAACATTTTTTAAAAGTGCCTACCATCAGAGACAAATTCTCATTCTCACCAAGCAAACCTTTTAGCTGGGCGTGAAGTGGGAGGAGGAAGACAACAGATCAGCAAATAAGCGAATAGTTACGATGTCGAAGGTGACCCCTGGTGAAGGCAGGGCGTATGTCTTGTTTACTGCTGAATCTGTGCCTAGAACAGCATCTGGCACATACACTCAGTAAAGACATGTTGAAATGAATGAACGAATGAATAGCATTAAGTGCTATGAAGCTTTGTAAAACAGACTCTTTGTTAAAGAGGGGTGGGGTGAGGCAGTTTGAGGTAGAATGTTAGGAGTGTCAACCTCCCTGTACTTTATAAATGTTATATATATATTGCCATGCTGGGTCTTCCTTGCTGTGAGCGGGCTTTCTCTAGTTGCTGCGAATGGGAGTTACTTTCTACTTGCGATCCGTGGGCTCAGTTGCGGCTCATGGGCTCCAGAGTACAAGCTCAGTTGTGGCACAGGGGCTTAGTTTTCCCGTGGCATGTGGAATCTTCCTGGACCAGGGATCGAACACATTTCCCCTGTATTGGCAGGCAGATTCTTAACCACTGGACCCCCAGGGAAGTCCCAACATCCCTGTGCTTTTGAGTAAGAAAAGAAGGGGGGAAAGCAAATATAAAAGGTTCTTGAGACTAGACAACATTTGATATATTTGATGAGCAGAGAGAGGGCTGGGGGAGGGAATGGGGGCTCAGGGGAGCAAGTGAGGCTGAGTCCAGGTCCCCTCTAGATCAGGCTGGTGGGCTGGTCTGTGTAGTGGGATCTGCAGACCACGTGGCTAGTGAGGACTTTAAGTGCGAACCACTGAGGTGGGGGTGGGAGTTGTAAGCAGAGAGTGATATCATTTGAGGTCCCTTTCACCCTTGCTTAGACAGGTCATGTCTTTGTCTTTACCTCTGTGCTTCTCTCACCATTGGGGAATCTTATAAAAACTGTATGGAAACATATTCTATTTTGTGTGTGATTTCAGGGGGTTCACACCTGAAATGCTCAGGTACAGACTGGTTGGGTCTGTGCTGCGCCCCTCACACAGGTCACCGGAGGCTCACGGCTAGTTATACTAACTCACATCTACAGAGGATTTAGTGTGTGCCGGGCTTTGCTCTGTGTGCTTTAGGAGCACGAACTCGGTGTTCACAACAACCCAAAGAGGAACGTCTTGGGAAGGTGCTTGGTGATCCTCGTTCTCCAGACAGGAAAATGAGAACCAGAGAGGAAAACTGCCTTTCCCACCATCACGCAGGTAGTCAGAGACAAACCTGCAGTCTGTGGTTTTAGCCATTGAGCCAGGAATCCCTCCAAATTAATCTCGGTGATCCAGGACTCCGCGGGAGTATTCCAGTCTTAGTAAATCAAAGCGTTGACTCGGGAAGGAGATTGTCTGGCTTCACCTCCAACCTCATGTCTCACCAGCTGGGCGGCTTTGGGGAAATTAGCCTCTCTGTGCCTCCTTTTCTGTAAAATGGAGATAATCACAGGGCCTTAACTATTCAAGGAGATGGTGCTTGTCAGGTGTCAGGCATAGGGCTCAGTTTGTGGTGGGAGTTCCTCAATGTGGGCGGCCTATTCGATTCAGTGTGTCATGCAGTGTGTTCTGGGTGCTTCATTGTGTGCCAGTTGGCTGTTATTATGTTCATCATCCTGTGCATTCCTGAGAGGTTGGAACCGCCGCCTCGATACTTTCCGGATCTTCCACTCCCCGGACTAGTTACAAAGTGGGTTGCTATTGCCTTCTCCGAGTTACAAGATTAACCCTCTGCAACCTCTCTCCCATTCCAGCACGAACCAGGCAAGGCCCGGAACCACGCCCCCTCCTCAACCCCTCATTCCCAGGGCTAAAGAAGTCAGCTACCTCCACTGTCCTGAAGTCCTGCCCTCCTTAGTCACGCACACAACCATTTGGCCACGCCCCTCATCGCTCCTCCAATCCCAGACATAAATTCATTAAGTCACGCCTCCCTGTCAATTCCAGGTCTGCTGCTGCTAAGTCGCTTCAGTCGTGTCCGACTCTGTGCGACCCCAGAGACGGCAGCCCACCAGGCTTCCCCGTCCCTGGGATTCTCCAGGCGAGAACACTGGAGTGGGTTGCCATTTCCTTCTCCAATGCATGAAAGTGAAAAGTGAAAGTGAAGTCGCTCAGTCGTGTCCGACTCTAGCGACCCCATAGACTGCAGCCCACCAGGCTCCTCCGTCCATGGGATTTTCCAGGCAAAAGTACTGGAGTGGGGTGCCACTGCCTTCTCCGAATTCCAGGTCTGGGTCCGCCCAAATCTGCCCAAGGAAGGCGTAACCGGCATCTCTCCCAGTCTGTCACCATCTCCTGTCCTCTTGTGTTCTACATCCCAACCGTCTCTCCAGGCCCCTCATTGCCCTAGACCTTGAGTAGTCACTATTTTGGGTGGATGTGGGTCCTGGAGACTTTATTTGCCCTTGGAAAGGCGTTGCTGTGGGGGGTTGGCGAGGTACACCATTTCCTAGAGCCACATGAATCTCGGGGTCTTGGAGTGGTGTACGCAGAAGTAGTGAAGGTCACGCGCCCCGCAGACCTCTGTCCACCTCCACCCCCTTGTCCGTAAGTGACCTTTCAAAAACATCTCAGGAATCGACCTTCTGGTGGGCAGAGAAGAGTTACAGGCACGTGGGGATGTGGGGATCAGATCAGATCAGATCAGATCAGTCGCACAGTCGTGTCCGACTCTTTGCGACCCCCATGAATTGCAGCACGCCAGGCCTCCCTGTCCATCACCAACTCCCGGAGATCACTCAGACTCACATCCATCGAGTCAGTGATGCCATCCAGCCATCTCATCCTCTGTCGTCCCCTTCTCCTCCTGCCCCCAATCCCTCCCAGCATCAGAGTCTTCTCCAATGAGTCAACTCTTCGCATGACGTGGCCAAAATACTGGAGTTTCAGCTTTAGCATCATTCCTTCCAAAGAAATCCCAGGGCTGATCTCCTTCAGTATGGACTGGTTGGATCTCCTTGCAGTCCAAGGGACTCTCACTCTAACACCACAGTTCCAAAGCATCAATTCTTCGGCGCTCAGCCTTCTTCACAGTCCAGCTCTTACATCCATACATGACCACAGGAAAGACCATAGCCTTGACTAGGCGAACCTTTGCTGGCAAAGTAATGTCTCTGCTTTTGAATATGCTATCTAGGTTGGTCATAACTTTCCTTGCAAGGAGTAAGTGTCTTTTAATTTCATGGCTGCAGTCACCATCTGCAGTGATTTTGGAGCCCAGAAAAATAAAGTCTGACACTGTTTCCACTGTTTCTCCATCTATTTCCCATGTAGTGATGGGACTGGATGCCATTATCTTCGTTTTCTGAATGTTGAGCTTTAAGCCAACCTTTTCACTCTCCACTTTGACTTTTATCAAGAGGCTTCTCAGCCCCTCTTCACTTTCTGCCATAAGAGTCGTGTCATCTGTATATCTGAGGTTATTGATATTTCTCCCAGCAATCTTGATTCCAACTTGTGTTTCTTCCAGTCCAGCATTTCTCATGATGTACTCTGCATATAAGTTAAATAAACATGGTGACAGTATACAGCCTTGACGTACTCCTTTTCCTATTTGGAACCAGTCTGTTGTTCCATGTCCAGTTCTAACTGTTGTTTCCTGACCTGCATACAGATTTCTCAAGAGGCAGATCAGGTGGTCTGGTATTCCCATCTCTTTCAGAATTTTCCACAGTTTATTGTGATCTACACAGTCAAAGGCTTTGGCATAGTCAATAAAGCAGAAATAGATGTTTTTCTGGAACTCTCTTGCTTTTTCCATGATCCAGCGGATGTTGGCAATTTGATCTCTGGTTCCTCTGCCTTTTCTAAAACCAGCTTGAACATCAGGAAGTTCACGGTTCACATATTGCTGAAGCCTGGCTTGGAGAATTTTGAGCATTACTTTACTAGCATGTGAGATGAGTGCAATTGTGCGGTAGTTTGAGCACTCCTTGGCATTGCCTTTCTTTGGGACTGGGATGAAAACTGACCTTTTCCAATCTTGTGGCCACTGCTGAGTTTTCCAAATTTGCTGGCATATTGAGTGCAGCACTTTCACAGCATCATCTTTCAGGATTTGGAATAGCTCCACTGGAATTCCATCACCTCCACTAGCTTTGTTCGTAGTGATGCTTTCTAAGGCCCACTTGACTTCACATTCCAGGATGTCTGGCTCTAGGTCAGTGATCACACCATTATGATTATCTGGGTCGTGAAGCTTTTTTGTACAGTTCTTCTGTGTATTCTTGCCACCTCTTCTTAATATCTTCTGCTTCTGTTAGGTCCATACCATTTCTGTCCTTTATCGAGACCATCATTGCATGAAATGTTCCTTTGGTATCTCTGATTTTCTTGAAGAGATCCCTAGTCTTTCCCATTCTGTTGTTTTCCTCTATTTCTTTGCATTGATCGCTGAAGAAGGCTTTCTTATCTCTTCTTGCTATTCTTTGGAACTCTGCATTCAGATGTTTATATCTTTCCTTTTCTCCTTTGCTTTTCGCTTCTCTTCTTTTCATAGCTATTTGTAAGGCCTCCCCAGACAGCCATTTTGCTTTTTTGCATTTCTTTTCCATGGGGATGGTCTTGATCCCTGTCTCCTGTACAATGTCACGAACCGCATTCCATAGTTCATCAGGCACTCTATCTATCAGATGTAGGCCCTTACATCTATTTCTCACTTCCACTGTATAATCATAAGGGATTTGATTTAGGTCATACCTGAATGGTCTAGTGGTTTTCCCTACTTTCTTCAATTTCAGTCTGAATTTGGCAATAAGGAGTTCATGGTCTGAGCCATAGTCAGCTCCTGGTCTTGTTTTTGCTGACCGTATAGAGCTTCTCCATCTTTGGCCGCAAAGAATATAATCGATCTGATTTCGGTGTTGACCATCTGGTGATGTCCATGTATAGAGTCTTCTCTTGTGTTGTTGGAAGAGGGTATTTGCTATGACCAGTGCATTTTCTTGGCAAAACTCTATTAGGATTACCCTCACCAAAGGACAGGTGTCTGCTATATTCATCCTCAGAGTTCTACCCAATCCCTGGGATCCATAGCAAGAGAGGAAAAGATTATGATTGTTTTGTTTTTAACGAGGTGTGGTCAGAATTGGGTAGGCTCCCTCCCCTTGCCTCTAAGATACAGAACAAAAAAAGGAAAAAACAAAAAAAGAAAATGACAATTCATCTATTAAACTCGACAAGTGAATTACATATAGACATTCCTCAGAACCACTCAGAGTATGTGTGTGTGTTGGGGGTGGGGTGGGGGCAGTCAGACCTCAATAAAAAAAGAGGAAAAGTGAGGGTGAGGAGGGAGTTTCTGGGCTCCACCTCTAACCACTCCTCCCTGGATTTCTCTGTTTTTGGTTTTTTCTTTCTGGGTCTCTATCCTCCACCTTTCTGGGTATCTGTGGGCTCCCCTATCTCCCTCTCCCTCTGACTCTCCATCCCCTCCCTCCATCTTTGTTCTCATCCCTCTCTGGATCTCAGTCTCCTCCTGTCTGGTTCACTTCTCACCCCTACTCAGTCTCTGTTCCCTTCTCTCTAGGTCTCTGTCCACTCTCCTAGGGTCTCTATGCTTCCCTCTTGGTCTCTCTCTCCCATCTCTCTGTTTCCCCTTTGTCTCTGTCCTCCCTGCATCTTTGTACCCTTGTCTCTCTTAAGTCTCTATCCCTTAGTCTCTGTGAGTTCTCCCCCAATTCTCTCTGATTTCTGATCACTTCTGTCTCTGGGTTTCTCTTTAACCCCAATTCAGTCCTAATATTAGCATAATCCTAGCCTTAACTGATTTTCACTATAACCAGAGTCTTACCCCTAAACCTCATCTTTACCCTTATTGTACACACTTAAATCCTAACCTTAACCATGATCATAACCTATACACCAGGGCTAGTTGTCATCTTTACCTGAGTCTTGACCCTGTTTTCAACCCCAACCAAACTCCACCGATATTGATTGCTGCTGCTGCTGCTAAGTCGCTTCAGTCATGTCTGACTCTCTGCGACCCCCATAGACGGCAGCCCACCAGGCTCCGCCGTCCCTGGGATTCTCCAGGCAAGAACACTGGAATGGGTTGCCATTTCCTTCTCCAATGCATGAAAGTGAACAGTGAAAGTGAAGTCGCTCAGTCATGTCTGACTCTTAGCGACCCCATAGACTGCAGGCCACCAAGCTCCTCTGCCCATGGGATTTTCCAGGCAAGAGTACTGGAGTGGGTTGCCATTGCCTTCTCCGATATTGATTGCTACTGATCCTTAACCTTAGGCTTTAGCCTGACACTTATTAATATTCTTAACCCTAACTGGAACTCCAATCCTAAGCACTTGTGACTTGGAGTCCTCCCTGACTTCTTTTTCTTTCACTTCCCACATCCAGTCTACCAGTAAATGCTGTCAGTGCTACTTTCAAATTCTATCAATATCCAATTGGGCTTCCACGGTGGCTCAGTGATAAAGAATCTGCATGCAGTAGAGGAGATGTGGATTCGATCCCTGGGTTGGGAAGATCCCCTGCAGTAGGAAATGGCAACCCACTCCAGTATTCTTGCCTGGAAAATTCCATGGACAGAGGAGTCTGGTGGGTTACAGTCCATTGTTTTGCAAAGTATTGGACATGACCGAGTGACTGAGCATGTATGAATGTGCTATCCAACTATTCCTCTCCATCTCCAGAGCAGGCATTTGGTCTAGCCACGTGGACTATAGCAGTCACCTTCTCACTGGGCTTCTTTTTTATTATACTCTCTTATTCCTCATTCCCTGCAGAATGTTTCCCACATGATGGTCTGAGTGATCCTGTTAATACCTGAGTCAGCTCACATCCCTCTGGTCAGAACCCTCCCATGGCTTCCTTCTCACTAGGAGTCAAAGTGTTGCATTGACCCACAAGACCCTAAATAACATGGCCCCCTTTGTCTCCTCTCTGACCTTATGTCCTTCCACCCTCCCCTTGCTCACTCTGTCCCAGCCACTCTTGCCTCCCTGCTATTCCACACCTTCTCTAAGCACATCCTACCCCAGGACCTTTGCACTTACTGTTCCCACTGCCTGGAATTCTCTTTTCCCAGATAGCCACAGACCTGCTCCCACCTCTCCTTGAGGTCTTTGATCACATGTTGCATTTTCCATAAGGCCTTTCTATTCACCTTATTGAAAATCACTGTGTCCCTCCCTTCCAGCACTTTCTATTTCCCTTCTCTGCCTCATTTTTCTTTATGACATGTGTTATTTCATGTACTGTATAATTTGGTTATTTATCCTTCTTATTGTCAATTTCCCCCAGTAAAGTGTAAGATTCTCAGGATAGGGAAATTTGTTGTGTCTTCTATTGCCCAATGTCTGGCGCATTGTAGGTACTTATTAAATGCTTCTGGAATGACTGTGTGCCTACTGAGAAAGATGTAGCTCCACTTCCCTGCAGTTCTAAGATCACTGGGGAAGAAGAAGAACAGTGAAAAGGTAGAAGGTGGAGGTCGCCACAGTTTCCAGGAAGCAGGTTGAGTTGTTGGTTACATCTGACCCACTGAAGACTGGGCTGTGTTCTCATACCCCTGCAGCCAACCCAGCTAGAAACTGACCAGCTCAGGCTGGGAATTCACCAAACTCTTTCAGTTCACGTTGCCCACCTGTGGGGTCTGGATTTTCCCACCTGCAGGAAGAGCAGCTGAGAAATTCCATAACTCGGGCCCTCTTTCTGGCTTGTCTGTTGAACTGGGGAGGGAAGGGCACCCATATCTTCCCTCCCTATAGTTCTGAGCCTCCACTTCAACGTAAATGGGGTGTGGGTCAAGAAAGAAACTCCCTTAAACTGGAGCTGGAATGGGGGAAAGAGGTGAAGGGGAGGCGGGGAAATCAGCGATGAAGACAGAGAACAGAGAACGGGCTGAAATAAAGTCAGACGGTGTAAAAGAAGCAACAAACACCCAGACACAAAAACCAGATAAGAGACAGAAAGACTGTTAGAAACACATGCACATAGGAACAGAGACGGTCAGAGAGAGTGGGTGCAATAATGCGGTCTCAGTGGACCCCCTCAACATCTTTTCCACTTAGTTTTAGCTATTTCATTCTGCTGTAAATAATCTGCCTGCAATGTAGGAGACCTGGGTTCGATCCCAGTCTTGGGAAGTTCCCCTGGAGAAGGCAATGGCTACCCATACCAGTATTCTTCTCCCCCCCCCCCCCCACTACAGTATTCTTGCCTCAAGAATTCCATGGACGTAGGAGCCTGGCAGGCCACAGTCCATGGGGTCGTAAAGAGTCGGACACAATTGAGCGACTAACATGCATAACGTACATACCGCGCTTTCTCGGGATTGCAAAGGCTGGCAAGCTAAAAACTACATTTCCCAGAATGCCATGTGGTTGGGCGTTCCGGACGGAGGTTTAGGTTTCACCAATCAGATGCCTTCGCGGGAAGCTTGAATTTCCAACCAAGGTAAGTGGGGTGAAAGGCAGCCACGAGGCCCAGGCCTTGCCAGTGTATGTCTCGGAGAGCTGGTGTGGTTGTGGGGCCAGTGGCCGGCTTCCTGATCGCGGAGAGGAGAGCAGTTCCTGCCTGGAAGCTGTTTCTTCTGCCATGTCCTGCCTGGGTCCCTTGTGTGTGCTTAGTTGCTCGGTCGTGCCCGACTCTTTGCGACCCCACGGATTGTAGCCTGCCAGGCTCCTCTGTCCATGGGGGTTCTCCAGGCAAGAATATTGGAGTGGGTTACCATGCCCTCCTCCAGGGCATCTTTCCAACCCAGGGATCGAACCCAGGTCTCCTGAATTGCAGGCGAATTCATCATCTGAGCCACCTAATAATCCTCTTTCTGCTGGATTTTTGGCTGTCACTGAGCAATAACAGGTACAGAGACAAGGTAGAAAGAGAGCCAGACACAGGCAGAAACAGGAAAAGTGATCAGAGAGGCACGCTGAGACCTCATCTTCTAGCAGAGCCTAGGAGAGAGACAGATCTTTCAGGGATATGATAGGATGAAATGAAAAGGAAAAAAGAAAGAGCGATGGAAAGGAGGAAGATGTGCTGAGTGAGACAGACATCCAGGGAAATACTGAAGGTAAACTGAGGCAGAGAGGAGCTTAAGCAGAGACAAGGACAGGGGAGCAGAAAGTGACACAGAGACCTTCCCTGCATGCTGTAGAGGGAGTGTTGGTAGAGAGGACCCGTGAGCAACTAAACGTGGGAAGGCATGGCAGTTGGAGGCAGGAGAATGGAGAGGATGCTGGAGAGGAAGGTCTCTGACTTGTCGGAATCCCCAAGGCCCTTCCCACCTCCCAAGTTTCCCAGAAGAATAATGGAGCATTCTTTTGACAGAAGGTCTCTTTTCCCAAAGCCTAGACCCAGCAAACTTCAACAACCTTGCCCGAGGAAGGAGTCGTGACCCTAGATGCAGTCCTCACGTCTGTCACTTGTCCCTCTGGTCTTACCCTGAAAGACCAATCCCCTGATGACTTGGGAAAGGGTGACAATGACGACGTAACCACTTTTGATGTCTGAGGCAGGTTCCTGAGGGTAGTGGAAAGCTGAAGAACTAGGAGGAGTGGAGGCACCAGAGGGAGGCTTGAAGAGAGGGAGGCTTTGGGAAAAAGAGGGGGCCTTAGAGACAAAGAGTTAAGGAGAGTGAGACACAGAGATGGAGACCCAGGGGCATAGAGAGGCAGCGAGCCAGGCATGCTGGATTTAGGATTCCAGACGGTGGACTTGGATGACCCAGCTCCTCTGACTACCTCTGGTGTTATTGTGGTTACTCAGATCTCTCTCTGTTCTCCTCCCTCTAGGGTTGCCAGATAAAAATACAGGATGCCCAGTGACACTTAATATATTTTAAAAACCCTTCTGATTTAATTAACTTGGCCACACTGCAATGTGGAATCTTCCCTGACCAAAAATCAAACCTATGCCTCCTGTAGTGGAAGCGCACTGGACCACCAGGGAAGTCCCTTGAACTAATATTTTAAGAACTAATATTTTAGTAGATGGATGGCCCCAATATGGCATTGGATATACTTAAGGAAATTAAGGTTTTTTTAATTTGAAGTTTAAATCTCACTGGACATACAAGATTTTTATTTGCTACATCTGGCAACTGTCTCCATCTCTATTTCTGCCTTGTTTCCGCTTCCAGTTTGCACTTGGTTTCCCTCTCTGCCAGTCCACCTCTGCCACTGTTCACTCTCAATGACCTTGTAATGGCCTCTCAGAGCCACCCGATACCTCTCCCCCACATCCCCACCCAGGCCCCCTCCTCCCTCCATCCTCCCACCCCAGCCCTGTCTCTAGGGCCATCTCTCTCCTCCAGGCAACTCATCCATCTTCTTTCTTCATCTCTCTTCTCATCGAGGTTCCTCCCCTCAATTCTCCACCTCCCCTACCAGAGGAGAAGATCTAGAACCTTTGGGGAAGTTAGGAATGCCCCCTTACTCACCTTCATCCTGATTTCATCTCCTTTCTTTTCCATCTCCTGGACCAGAGAGGCCATGAGAGTTTTTCCAAGTCACACAGCAGAACTGAGGCCAAACCCCACCTCCCCAACCCCCCAGCCCCTCAACCCTTCCAAGTTTCCAGGTTACTGGTGGAAAATTCCTTTACTTTTCCTGAAAATTTGCCTGGCTTGGTGATATTTCTGAATAAGATAATCCTGGAGGGTCAGAGGCCAGGACCAGAAGTGCCTGTGGCACAAGGGACCAGAGACTTTTGAGCATCTATACTATGTGCTAAGAGTTGGGGATATGATGCTCAGCCTGTACACACAAGAGCTAAGACTTATCACGGTCATTGCCATGTCCCCAGGACTGAGAACATAGTAGGTGCTCAATAAATGTCTGTTGAATGAATGAATGAATGAGTGAATGAATGAAAAAACACACCCCAAGCAGTTGAGGATCCCTCTCCATGTCTGCCTTGCTCCTCATCCCCATGGATGTCTCTTAACTTTGTCCTAGCCTCACTCTCCTTTTTCCTCCCATCCTGTCTCTTGGTTTCTGCCCTCCTCTAGCATCATTTTTATTGTTATTTTTCAGCTGGAAGGGATGATCCAGTGAATATGATGTGCTAAGTACCATGTATCAGGTACTATGAAGTGATTTGCTTTTGGAGTCTTTCTGGAATATTCAGAAGGTAAGTACAGCTTGATTCGGTGTTTTCCAGATGTGGAGATGGAGACCGAGAGAGAGGAAGTGAGGTGCCCTGATTGATCACACCACAATTACAGCACGTGTGTGTGCTCGGTCATGTCCGACTCTCTGCGGCCCCATGGACTGTAGCCCACCAGGCTCCTCTGTCCATGGATTCTTCAGGCAAGAATACTGGAGTGGGTTGCCATTTACTACTCCAGGGGATCTTCCTGACTCAGGTGGAACCCAGGTCTCTAGCATCTCCTGCATTGGCAGGTGACTATCACTGCGCCACCTGGGAAGCCCCTAAACCCATCTGTCTCTCCGCCCCAAACTTCATCTTTCCTCTAGCCCAGCACATCATCACCTGCCAAGAGGCATCTCTGACACCTCCAAGGTGTAAGGATGTGAGCATTAAACATTTACTACACGGGTTGCAAACAAAAATGCATCCAGGGGCCAGGCGTGGGACACAAATGAGCAGTAAGGGGGCTAAGACTACCTGCCCCAGATGTGGGGGTGACTGCCTCACCACCCATCATGACCAGGTGACAATCAACACTCAGACCACATCTGATTTCTCAAGAGGGGCTCATCTGCAGGAGAAGTCTCCCACAGTTTAAATGCTCGCACCAAATTCACAGGAAATCCTCTTCAGGCCGAATGAGGTGATGTGTGCACCAGACCTGTCTGCAGGCCAACAGTTTGCAACTCCTGAATTGTTCTCAGTCCCATGTGCCAGGCTCTGGGCTAAGGAAGAATTCCAGATCCCAGTAGGAAGTCTGCTCCAGGAAGGCAGAGCTATTTGAGTCTCTTCTGCTAATTGCTTTATCTTCAGCACCTAGAACAGTGCCTTTCTCACAGTAGATGCTCAGTAATTTTTTTTTTTTTTTTTAGTGAATCCTAGCATAAACTACTAGAAGTAATATTTTTAAGAAATGTTAAATGGAGGTTCAGCACCTCAAAGTCCCAAGGTGACATAGCAGCACTGGGATCTAAAGTCACCTGACTCCAAAACCTTAACCCTGGCCCTCCTGACTGTACTTGGAGTTGTGCCTTTGCTATGCTGGGTGTGTGTGTGAGTGTGTGTGTGTGTTGTTGGTGGTGGTAATCCTGATTGGACACTGAGGTCCTGGGAGCTAAACCTGTATCACTGGCTCCCTTCAGACACACTTGCTCTGGGGGCTCACCCAGTCCAGAGAGAACAATCCGTCCCTCCCCTCCGCCCTCTGGGGCCCATCCTCAGGGGTCCCCCCACCCGCCTCCCTTAGATGCCCAGAGCCCTGGGGGAAAGGGGGAAAGAATTCAGGATGAGGGTGGAGGTGGGGGGAGGAGGGAGAGGGAAGGGGATGGGTTAAGAAGGAGTGTGTGATGTCAAGCAAAAAAGACAACATTAGACACAGATGCTGAGATGGCGTTTATCGCGGCAAAAAAAGGTGAAGTCGCCGAGGGAGCAGGGGTGGGGGAAGGGGGTGTGGTGGGGGCCGGGGGTGGGGCCATGGAAGCTAATACATGGTGCACTAGGTCACACGACGGACACTGGGGGGTGGGTGGGGAGGTGGGGGGTGGGCATGGCCCAGGCATGGCGATGGGGGGAGGGGAGAGGGAGGGCAGTGGGCTCCAGCCAGGAGCTTCTGAAGGTGGGTGGTGGGTGGTGGGGTGGGCGGCGTCTCTGGTCGCAGAGGATGGAAGGAATCAGTTAGAAGGGGTTGAATGGAGGCACTGGAGGCGTGGCCACATGGCAGATGATCTGGGCCCAAGAAGCAGAATATGGGAATTGGACAGCAGGCAGGGGACCAAACCTGGGCTTCAGGCTTTGAATCTAAGGATTGGGGTTATCCCAGGAGCCTTAGAGGTCCTCCAGTTCCCCCCACTTTCCAAGACAGAGAACAAGCCTGGGAGAAGCTAGCTTGAAGTCCTAACAAGGCTTTAGCAATCAGCTCTCCAAAGATAGTCCTATCCCCATACCCAGTCTTCTCCTCCCCTATCTGTCCCAGAGAAAGGGGAAAGAGATTCTAACTCCTCTGACTCCACCAGTATTTCATGCAGGCTCCTTACTGAACTTGAAGGATGAGCCCACTTCATAGATGGGGAAAACTGAGTCATCCTTTCCACACCTCTTCCACCTCCCTGCCAGGGGATCTGTGCACCCCCTCCCTTTAGGAGTTAATACTGATATATTGAAATCCTCAGCACTTGGGGGCAGGTGAGGGGACACATCTTGGGATTCTCCCAAATCAAACTGGGATGTGGGCCATGCCTCCAGTGGCCTAAGATGCCAACACAAAGAAAAAAAAATGACTCCCCACGTCCCCTGGCTCAAACCAGTACAAAAGTGACTATTTACAATGAAGGGGTGGGGAGTGGAGGGGGCCACAGAAAGCGGTGGGGCCAGAGTAAGCTCTCCATTCGGAGGCAGCCGCGCCCCGACCCTGCCTTTGAAAGGGACAAAGCCAAACAGCATAGTATTTATAAAGGGTCTCTATCCCCAGGCTGGGGAGGACCCTAGGGGTGAGGGATGGGGGTGGGGCATGGGATGGGGTGCGGGTGGGGTGGCAAGGGCGGTGGGAGGAGATGGAGGAAAGGTAGCCATTGCCCCTCGCCTCCCCCCTACCCCCCGCCGGACACACAGTTTTCCGTGGGATGAACACAGAAAGGGTTAATCAAAAAGAGTTCGATGAGCGAGTCTGACGGTCGAGTGGGGCGGGCTGGAGCAATGAAGCCGCAGGTCCCGGTGGCCGGTGGTGATGGAGTCACTTAGAAGATGAGAGGTTGGTGGTTTTGGGGGTGGGGGGAGAGGAGGAGGAGAAGGGAGAGGGGAGGGGGATAAGGAGGTTCCCCCCCCGCAGTTATCTCTGGGAGAAAAGAGTGTCCTGGACTGGCTGAGAAGGGGTTAAAAACCAGCCGCCTTCACCACCCCCACCCCCACCGAGACTGTCCCCAACTTCCTCCCTGCCACCCAGCAACCCCCCCACGCAAGGGGCAGAGGGCACTGACACCATACACACACCTGCAGCGGCACCGCGGAGAGAACACCCCCGCCCCCCGCCCCCCACCTCCACTACGGCGTCCAGGCGGCTGACTACAGTGGAGCGGAATCGCGGAATCGCGATAGCAGGGCTGGCTGTCGCGACTCCACGAGAGCCAAGACCAGCCTCCCCGGCCATGCAGCGCCCAAACTCGGGCATCGCGCTCCGGTTCTCCCCACCATAACATCCAGTTCAGGCTTTCGAGACAACCAGCTTTGGGGTTCCTGACGGCAGGGCGGCAGGTGCGTGGCCAGCAGCGAAAGCCTGCCTGACTGTGGTGATCGGTGTTCACCCAAATCAGCAGCCTGAACGCCCCAAATGCCAAACTCATCGCCAATCTTAGTTAACACCTTTTTCCACCGCTCAGTCTAGCACAGCCTCTATTCCTGGTACTGAAAGAGCAATACTCAGCGCGGGGGAATCCTCTCACTTTCCAAACAGCAGGCCACCAATCAGAAACAAAATCAGGAGGGAGAGGGATGGAGGAACAGGTAGTAGAAAGAGAACAAGCGGATGTTGAGTGATTTCAGGTTAGGAAGGGGGAGAAGAAATACCACTCTGAGAAAAGTGGTACCGTATTCTTCCGAGTATAGGTCCCCCACTGTCTATTAAGTCGACTCTTGGCAAACTCCATTTGGGCTACCCATAATTCCCACCTACAAGGCATTAGGGCAGATAAAGATGGCACAATCTTTGCCTTCTGCTCCCTTAATAATTATTGCAGTGAAGCCTCCTTGCCCATGCAGAGATGGCCAGGACAGGGTGAAAGAAGGTAGCTGGGGTAGGTTGGCTCAGAGCCCCCTGGGATGGGGGATGAAGGACGTGAATTTGGCACACTGAACCCCTTCTTGTCATAAGTGCTTTGAGGTCCTTCTCTCGAATCCAGTTGGCACCATCCCTCAGGCCAGCAGAGGAGAGGTTGAGTTGTTTGTCTCCCCCTTCCCAATTTCTACGGATTTGCCTGAAGGAGGTGAGTGGGGTTCTCCCGGCTGGTGGAAATTGGGGGATCCAAAAGATTAGGAGTTAAATGAAGGGGAATTTTTTTTTCTCTCTCTTTTGTTTTTTTCTTACAAAAGATTCTAAGAAAACTTGGGCATAGGAGGGGTGAGGAAGGGAGACCCAGTTGAGCTAAGTGTCCACAGACTTTTTCAATGCCTCTTAGGGGCCTCCTCAAAGAGAGATGGTCCCATTTCCTCCCCTCTATCTGAGGTTCCCTCCCCCCAGAGCGGCTCAGTTCCAAGGAAGTTTGGCACTTTTTTTTTAATTAATGGGAAACAGAGGAAAGGAGAGGGTTGAGAGTTGAGGGAAAAGACAGACATAGACAAAGATAGAGACAGGACAGGTAACAATGGGAACCACGGGGAGAGAAAGTGAAAGTCTTAGGGAACCAGAGCAGGAGGAAAATGCTGTGTTGGGGTGGGTGTTGGGGGATGGAGGGCAAATAGGAAAGAACAAGGAAACAATTCAATGCAGCAAACACTTACTAAGCACCTGTTGGGTGCTGAAGAGCAGGGTGCAGGGAGGCCACTCAGAGTCTCTCAGATCTGATTGGCTAACAGGGAAGGTGGGGGAGGGGAAAGGTGATGGGTTTGTCAATGATTCCCCATCGATGACCCCACATCTGCGTCCCCTCTGGACAAACTGCAGCACAAAAGATTGAGGTCAGATTGCAGAAGGGACTTTCCAGGGATGGGGAAGACAGTGGAGTGGTAAAATGGGGAAAGGTGTGTGGCTCTCCACTCACCAACACAGTGAGTGAACTAGCTGACTGAGCTAGCAAACTACCTTTCAGATAGCCCTGGCTGGCGGGGTAGGGGGTCCCCGAAAAATGTGAATAGGGAGGGGGCTGTCACACAGATACCCCAAGGGAACACTTTTTAGGAGGCCCAGCCTCCAGAGATGTGTCTGTGTGATAGGAGTACTGGATCCCACTGATTGGGACCCAGAAATAGGTCTACAGAAAGCATCTGACAAACTAGAAGGGCAGCTGAGGATGCAAATGATATGCAAATGAGTGCTTTCAAATCCCACCTCCCCACTCCCAGACCTTACTTCACCTCTTCCTGGCTCCTTCCCCTGCTTATGGGGGCCTGGGGAGTTGTAGGGGGGATATTTCAGCTCCATACTGCAGTCTCCACATGTGGGTGGAGATGCTGTGAAATACTGTAAAGTCTTTTGAGAGGTGGAGGGGAGCAGTGGCCCATAGGACCACCTCCACCTCCTACCCCAAGAGCCCCCAACTGCAGAAGATATGTACAAGGTTACATCAAGAATTGTTTTGGCACTCAAATCTCCATCCGGGTTTAGTCTGGAGATTAGGGGTGACGGCAGCAGCGATGGGAGGTGAAGGATGGGGAAATGGGGCCTGCCCCCTACCCTGGAGATGAAGAGGGCATGGAAAAAGTCACCCTAGTGCCCAAGCTACAGCCTCCCATCAGGGCTGTGGTGGGAAATTCAGTGCAAGGTACCTTGAAGGCTATTGCTTTCTAGGGATTTTCACATTTTGATTTGGGGGTGGCTCTCTAGCAAGGGGCAGGGGTCTTCCAGGCTTTAGGGGTAGGAATTGTCTCTGGCTTTTCTCCTCTCCTTTTTTGGGAGAGAGATGAGGAGGCCGGATTTCCCCAAAGCCATGGAGAAGAGAAGGGTCTGGAAGACCTGTGAGGGGGACAGTTGGGGGAGAGGGTGGGCAGGGGGTGCCCCTCCCCCAGAGATGCTGATGATGGAACCAGGGCACCAGGGTCCCTGCTTTGGGCTGGAGGAAGTTGGAGGTGGTCTCCATGAGGGCGGGGGAGATGGATGGGGTAGAGATGGGTCTCAGCTCTCCTAAGTCCATAGGGCTGTCAGGCCCTGAAATCTCAGCCTGCCAACAAGGCCTTAGAGCTGACCACAGCCGCAGTGCCTAGGGAGCCACTCTCAAACCAACTCTCAGGGCTGCCTGGCTTGGCAGACTTCATCAGACCATTCGAGATCCTCAGAGCCTATGGTGAGAGCACCAAAACAATCCGATCCATCAGAGACCACCAAAGTACTCCAGTTTGCCGGAAACCACAAGTCAATCTAATGCATTAGACCACACAAAGCATTCCAGCTCAAGGGACCCTACCATGGCTCGTTGCATTCTCCTGGGCCACCGTGGCCTGACAGCCACCATACATTTGGCTCACCAGACTTAATGAAACAAAGCCACGCAGACACAAGCATGCACACAAAAGGCGGGGGTGGGAAAGAGGGTCTTTAACAGTTTTCACCAGCTCCATCTCCCACCCCTCCCTGCCAGGTGAGTTCTGACTTGGTGCGTTTGGATGGAGGTGACCCCGAAAATAGTGGGTCTTTTTCCTTATAATCCTCCAGATTAGATCCAAGTCCCACGGCTTATTCTTCTAGGAAGACCCCCAGGCCAAGACCCACCACAGAGGGGTGTGGGTAGAGAAGGAGGATCAGTGACTGGCCATGGCCTGATACAGGAAGTACATGCTTCATCCTGATAACGTCACAGGAAGTAACCTAGAGACACCACAGGAAGTGCATGCCCCTATGACATCTCGGAAGTAACCTTCAAGGAAGGCTCATTGAGACATCACGGGAAGTACCTGTCTCTCCTATCATCACAGGAAGTAACCTTTGGGGAACTACTTCCTGGGACATCATACAAAGTGCCAGAAGCACCCCAGGAAAGTACTTGACTCAGTGACATCACAACAAAGACCTTCATACCCATTATTCTAGGAAAAGCCATAGGAGATGCCACAGGAAGTTGTTCCAGCCTCTTGCCAGTCTTGCCCACCGGACTGGCCCAATCCCAGAGCCGGCCTTATTCCCAGCAGCACCGCACCCCTCCCCCACCCCCCATACAACCTGACAACAAAAGAGTTGAAAAGTCCCACCTAGGAGGGGCAACTCCAGCAGGGAGGGAGAGTAGCTGAGAAAATCTAGAACTCTGGGGGTCCTTGCTCCAAATACCCCATTTCAACTCACACTGCTCCGCTACCTCTGCTTCCATCATGTCCCTCAGATCCGGAGCTGAAAGCAGGAGAGGCGGGTGTTGTTTTGGGGAGGCCCCTCATTCTAGGTGACCCAGAGGCTCCTCCCCTCCTCCCATATGGAAACAAAAAGTTTATAAAGGGGGGAGGGGAAATCCTTATCAAAGGAGGGGAAAAAAAGGAGGGAAAGAAAAGAGAAAATAACGCTTTGTTTTCTATTAAAATCAACAAAATGCAATATATACAGATATCACACAGACCTGGGCCCTGGGAAAGGAGGGTCAGGCCCAGTCAAGCATAGGGAGGAAGGAAAGAAGGGGTCAGTTCAGGGCTGGGGAGGGAGCTCCTTGGCCTCGTCCCCAGCCATCACTCAATCCTGCCTATGACTACCAGAAAAGGGGTGGGGGGAGTGCAGTCAGGCCTACCCCAGCCCCATCCCAAGAGGAGCAGGACTATACCGAGCTGAGGTCAGGAGTTGGGGAGGGGGAGGAGGAGAAGGAAGAGGAGGAGGAGGAGGGGCAGGGAGCCAAGTGGGAACACACACCGCAGGCCTCATCCCACTTTCTGGGGGTTTGAGGCCCTCACTCCCTGCTCGTAGGTGACCCGCTGACTGATGAGGTATTGAGCGGCTTGCGTGGCCGCGGGGCTGCCCGTGATGGTGACCCGCCGGTTCCGCGTGCCTGGCAGGAACTCGCCCTTCTTGGAGATCTGGATGCGGGCGCCTGTCAGCTCCTGGTACTCCACCAACGTCTTGCCCCCCTTGCCCAGGATGGCTCCCACCAGGTTCTCAGGCACCGCAATCTCCACCAGCTCCTTGGCACTCTCGGCGGCCAACTTCTCCGCCGTCAGGAAGCCCCCAGCCGCCCCCGCTGCGGCCGCAGCGGCCACCAGCGGGCCGCCCCCTCCGCCGGCCCCGCCGCCCGCCCCGGCCCCGAGGTAGCCGTTGGCGGCCGCGGCCAAAGCGAAGGACCCCAGAGCTCCCGGCGGCGGCGGTGGAGGCGGAGCAGCCCCTCCAGCTGGCCCGGCCCCTGCTTCACCGGCGTAGGACGCCAGGAGGTTGGCGGCCGCGGCGGCGGCAGGGTTGGCACCGGCGGCCACGGCGGCCAGGACCCCGGAGGCTGCGGCCGAGTTGAGCCCCAGGCCGAGGGAGTTGGTGTTGTAGCCGTAACTGGCCAGCGTGTTGAGTGCCGTGCTGATGGCCAGCAGGTCGGTGCCCGAAAAGGCAGGCAGGGCGGCTGGAAAGGCCCCCACGCCCGCCAACCCCGCCGGGCCCAGCAGGCCCGAGGCGGCGGCGGCCGAGGCGGCGGCGGCGGCGGGCAGCACGTCGGCGGGGCTGGCGTACGGTGAGCCGGTGGGGTTGGAGTTGGCCACTGGCCCAGCCACGTTGGCGTAGCTGATATTCAGGCAGCTGCTGCTCTGGGGATCTTCCTGTACCTTCTGCACTATGGCGCTCACGGCCTTGTGCACCTGCTCAGGTTCGCCGCTGACCGTCACCACACGTTCCTGCAGGTTGATGCCCTCCGGCTTCTGGGACAGCTGCACCCAAGCCCCCGACTGTTCCATCACGGCCTTCACGGTCGCGCCCCCCTTGCCGATGATCAGACCCGCCGTGCTGTTGGGGACGATCAGCTTGGCCTGCGTGGGGAGCCAGAGGGAGGGTCTTTAGGGGCGGGGTCATCGGAGACTGAAAGGCAATATTCGTCTAAGACTGGCCGTCTCAAGGCACTTCCCACCCCTGGCTCTCCAATGTCCAAAATCAAACCCAGCAAGCCCCCTGGATATGCACCAGTGTGGTCCTACCGGTTAGGAAAAAAAAATTTTTTTTAATTCAAATTAATTTTTTTGGCCACACAGCATACAGGATCTTAGCTCCTCCATCAGGGATCGGACTTGTGTCCCCTCCAGTGGAAGTATGGATTCTTAACCCTAGACCACCAGGGAAGTCCTTGGTTAGAAATATTGACTTTCTTGGTGGTCCATGGTTAGGACTCTGCACTTATACTGCAGGGAGTACAGGTTTGATCAGTGATGGAGGTTTGATCAGGTTTGATCAGTGATGGAGGAACTAAGATCCTGCACGCTGTGCAGCACAGCTAAAAGAAAATAAGTAAATAAAAATAATGCAGAAATACTGAAATATTTCCATATTTATTAGTTAAAAGAAAAAAGGGGCTACCAACTCCCCTCAGTAGCCCCTCAGCCACCCTGTCTTTGGGACCTCTGGGTCCTCCTTACATCCAGCACCTAAAAGTTTAATGGCTGACCAAGTGGGAGCCCACCAGGACCCCGCCCCAAGCTTGCATTAGTGCCCATGTCCTTCTATATCATTAAGTACTCTGACTCCCAGCCTCAGAAAAGGCATCATTAGTTTCACTTTACAGATGAGCCACCCAAGGCCTAAGAGGTGAAGGGACTTGCCCCAAGGTTACCCGGAAGGAAATGAAGTGCAGCCTTATGGATTACTGTTCCATTGTGCTTTCCACCCCATGACGTGGTCACCTGGATTAACCTTTCTGTTGTTATGGATTGAATTGTTGCTTCCATCCATCCTAATTCACCTCTTGAAGTCCTAACCCCTAGTACCTCAGAATATGACTGTATTTGGAGATAGGGTCTTTAAACAGGCCTTGAAGGTTAAGAGAGGTCATTAGGATGGGCCCTAATCCAATATTGTTGGTGTCCTTATAACAAGAGACTAGGATACAGACACATAAAGGGGGAGGACCATGTGAAGACAGGAGGAGTTCTCTGGTTGCCTAGTGGTTAGAATTCCTGGCTTTAACTGCCAAGGCCCTCTGGGCTTTCATTGCCATGGCCCGGGTTCAATCCATGGCTGGGGAACTGGGATCCTGCAAGCCATGAGGTATGGCAAGAAAAAAAAAAAAGAAGAGAGGGAGAATAAAAAGCCATTTACAAGTCAAAGACAGAAGCCTCAGAAGAAACCAACACTGCCAACACCTAGAGCTCCGAATTCTAGCCCCCAGAATCGTGAGAGAATGAATTCTGTTGTTTAAGCCACCTAGTTCATGGAACCTTGTTATTACAGCCTTAGCAATCTTATACAGTTGTCTCATCTGTGAAATGATGGTAACAAAGCTTACATCAGAGAAGATGGAGAAAACTGGTCATGTTATATGATGGTCCCCCTTCTCAGCTGTAGAGCAGCCCATCTTGTGCAGCTACAAATTGGATCAATCTTAACACCAGTGGGGATATTTCAAAACCAAATGTCTCCTTTCACATCTCCAAGAGCATTTCTACAGTGCTTCTCCTTTCCAGTGCTTCTCACATCCCCCCAGACCTGTGGGTTCAATCCTTGGAAGCTCTCATCTCTGCCTCTTTGTTTTAACCCCTAAACCCAACCCCAGTGGTATCTGGGAAATTGTGGGAGTGGTTTTGGTTGCGGAAACAACTGGGGGCAGATGTGGGCATTCAGTGGGCAGGGCCAAAGATGTTTGCACACAGTAATGTGAGAGTCAGTTCCTCGCAATGAAGAACTGTCACAGGTTTTATATGACTTTTGAATATCCCCCTGGACATTCATGTTGGTGAAAAGTCTGTTTATAAATCTCCCAACCCAGAACTGAACTTCATGCTACATGTTAAGTACCACGTATTTTTTTCTTTTGCACAGTTTTAAGATCTATTGAAATTTTCAGGAATGTAACTACAGTATCAGTAAGTCAAGATAAGGCTGTATTTTACTTTGTTCTGAATTTACCAAGAGTCATTCATCATTTTAGAAAACTATGACATCATGCAAACTATTATATATAGAACGGATAAACAAGTTCCTACTGAATAGCACAGGGAACTATATTCAATACTCTGTGATAAACCATAATGGAAAATAATATGAAAAATAAGGTATATATATGAATAACTGAATCTTTCTGCCGTACAGCAGAAATTAACATAACAATGTAAATCAACGATACTTCAATTAAAAAACAGAAGACCATGACATTGGTAGTAATGCCATCTGTATCATTTAAATCTCCATTACTACGCTCTGGATCACCGTGTTTCTGGCTGTGTCACTCAGGCCATGTTAGGTGTGAGCAGCTATTTCATTATTTCTTCTACTGTGGCCCTGCCTGAGCATTTATATTAAAATTCATCTTGTTAAGTGTTAGCCGCTCAGTCATATCTGACTCTCTGCAACCCCATGGACTGTAGCTCACCAGGCTCCTCTGTCCATGGAATTCTCCAGGCAAGAATACTGGAGTTGCCATTCCCTTCTCCAGGGGATCTTTCCCACCCAGGGATCAAACCCAGGTCTCCTGCATTGCAGGTGGATTCTTTACTGTCTGAGCCACCATATTAAAACTCATCTTATTTTATAACAAATCACCTTCCTTTCATTTCTCCTTTAGGAAAAAATATTTAGGGATATAGGAAATGTACATCTGTACAATGGAAGATTACAGTCAATTTAAACCAGTTGAAGGACTGATGCTTGCTACAACATTGATGAGCTAGAAAACATTATGCTGTGTGAACAAAACCAGACACAGAAGACCACATATTGTATAATTCCACTTATATGAATGTTCAGAACAGGCAAATCTATAGAGACAAAGGAGATTAGTGGTGGCTTAGGGCTGGGGTGGGGAAGAGCTGGGAGGATTGAGGGGTGGTGGCTAAGGGGATCAAGATTTCCTTTTGAGGAAATGAAACTTCTAAAATTGATTGAGGTGATGGATGCCCGACTCTGAATACAATAAAGCCACTGAATTGCATACTTTAAATGGGTCCAACGTATTATTGTGGATTATATCTCAATACAAGTGTTAAAGATCTTAGAGATATAGATATGCTTTCTCTTTATATAAATAGGCTCATTGTATATATAATTTCAGAAAGTAAAGTGGGCATGGTAAAATATTGGGTTGGCCAAAAAGTTGGTTCCGGGTTTTCCATAAAATGCAATGGAAAAACCCAAACGAACTTTTTGGCCAACCTAATATATGCAGGAGAAAGCAGACATTGGGTCCTACAAACAATCAAACAGGGCTGAGAACTGATACTCTACATGCTGTGCTCCCTGTTGATCTCTCTGACTTCAGTCTTTCCTCCCTCTTGCTAACTTCGTTGCAGACACACCAGACTCCCTGCAGTCCCTCCAACTGGCCAAGCTGTGCCCAGACTCAGGGCCTTTGCACCTGCTGTTCCCCTACCTGGAGTGCTTTTCCTCAGAAAAGAGGGCTTCCCACTCTCTTCATGCATTGCACAGATGCACCCCCCCAGAAAGCCCTTCCCTGCCCACCCAGATTATCAAAGCTTATGTGTGTTTATTTTACATCTCCATCATGGATACCTTCAGATTCATAACTGCTAATTTCACATCTCTCGTATGATGTTGAGTGGACCCCTCAAAAATCCAAAATGAAACTCATCTTCCTCCTCAACTGTGTTTCTGCCACAGTCTTCTTCATTTCAGCACACCGAAAATGTATCCTACCACTACTTGGTCCCAACCTTTTGGAGTCCTCTCTTTCCTTTACACTCAACATCCAATCAGCAATTTTGTTGGCTCTGCCTTCAGAAATATATCCTAGATTATGCTAGATTAAAAGAGATTAAGGAGGTATAACAGCCAAATGCAGCGCATGAACATTGAATCTTTAATAAAAATACTCTATACATGTAAAAGACATTTTGAACAATCTGAACATGGACTTTTTATTTAGCAATATTATGAATCCAGTGTTATTTTTTGCGTGATAAAAGTAATATAATAATATAGGAGACTATCTTTGTTTTGGGGAGCTAGACATTGAAGTATTTAGGGGTGAAGAGTCATAAGATCTACAACTTATTTTCAAGTAGATCAACAACAGGGACTTCTCTGGTGGTCCAGTGGTTAAGACTGCATGCTTCCAATGCAGAGGGCACAGGTTTGATCGCTGGTTGGGGAACTAAGATCCTGCATGCCTCTCAGTTCAGCCAAAAAAAAAAAAAAAAGTCAAATTGATCAACAACAAAAAGAACCCCAAAGTCAATGTGTATGTCTGTGTGTCTGTGTGTAGAGATAAAGCAAATGTTAATAAATGGTGAGTCTAAGTGCAGTGTATAAGGAGTTCATTGTACTGTTCTTTAAACATTTTCCAAATAAAAAGAGAAAAAAGGTACCCATACTTCCTTTCCTTTTTCTCCATCTTGTCTTCATAGTACTTTTCACTTTCTGACATCCTATACATTTTATTTGCTTCTTTTCTGATTTCCCAGGGGAGAATTTAAGGTCCACAAGGGTAGAAATTTTTGTCTTTATTGCTTACTGCTGGGTTCTCAGTGCCTAGATGAATGCCTGGCACCCACTTAGCCAAGGGTGGGTGAATGATAGTAGGTACACATGCAATGATTGTTGTCCCCAGGGGCAGACCTGTATTTAAATCCCACATCTGTGGCACAACCACCTAGGAAAACAGTGTTGCAGTTCTTTAAAAAGTTAAACGTAGGTTTTATCATATGACCTAGAAATTCCACCCTACGTATTTACCCAAGAGGACTGAAAACAAATATCCACACATTTGTTCATTAGCATAATTCATAATAGCTAAAAAGTAGAAACATCCTACATTTCCATCAATTGATGAATAAATAAACAAAATGTGGTATATCCATACAATGAAGTACTATTTGGCCATAGAAAGGAATGAAGTTTTGATACACACTGCAGTATGGATTTGGGCTTCCCAGGTGGCCCTAGTGGTAAAGAACCTGCCATCAATGCAGGAGATGTAGGAGCTATGGGTTTGATCCCGGGTCAGAAAGATCCCCTGGAGGAGGGAATGGCAACTCACTCTAGTATTCTTGCCTGAAGAATCCCCATGAACAGAGGAGCCTGGTGGGCTACAGTCCATAGGGTCACAAAGAGTAGGACACGACTGAAGCGACTTAGCATGCATGCACGCACAGTATGGATGAATCTTAATGACATTATATTAAGGGAAGGAAAGCACGACTCAGCATGCTACATTATATATCAATACGTATCTTTCAATTTACATAAACTATTCAGAATAGGCAAATCCATAGGCACTAAAAGTAGATCACTGGTGAAAGGGGCTGAAGCAGAGGCATTGGGGAATAGAAAACGACTATTAATGGGTTTGGGGCTTTTTGGGGGGTGGTGAAAATGTTTTGAAATTAGACAGTGTTGATCAACGCATAACTTTGTGATTATACTGAAACCACTGAATTAAACACTTTAAAATGGTGAACTTAACAGTATGTGGATTATCTCAATACAGCTGTTATTTTAAAGAAATCACTGGAAAAAGAGAAGTCTGACAAGTCAAGGGGATAGAACAGAAGAATATGCAAAACCAGGCCTAAGAATAAAGAGGGATTAGTAAGTGAAACAGCATTTCAGAGCAACAGGAGAAGGATCAAAACTTTCCAGCCAAGAAACTGTGTCCACCAAGGAATGGTGAAAGCAAAAGCCTTCACCTCTCTGAGCCTCCGTTTCCTCACTGCTGACACTGACATTACCACAGCTGCTCTATTCAGGTCTTGGGGATATTCACTGACTAAGGTTAGTCCATGGTGGATGGCACAGGGAAGCCCTCAGAAAACAGTAGCTGCCTTTATGATAGGCCCAGATTGCAAGACCACAGCACCTTAGATCTGCAGATGCAGTTCTATAGAATCCTAGATGTTAGAACAGTAGAATGTTAGAATAATATATTCCTCGAATCTTGGAATCACAGAGCCGTAGAACTGCAAGTGTCTCAGAGCCAGGAGGACCTCAGAGACCATCTGCCTCAGACGTTTGCAAGTCTGGAGATATAAAAACAACAGTAACAATAACAGCAGCAGCAGCCACGAACAACTGTATAAAGTAGGTACTATTATTAGCACATTTTATAGATTGGGTGGCTCAGATGGTAAAGAATCTGCCCACAATGCAGGAGACCCAGGTTTGATCCCTGGGTCGGGAAAATCTCCTGGAGAAGGAAATGACAACCCATTCCAGGATTCTTGCTTGGGAAATCCCATGGACAGAGGAGCCTGGTGGGTTACGGTCCATGGGGTTGCAAAGAGTCAGATACAGCTGAGTGACTAACACATAGATTGGGAAAGGGAGGCACAGAGAAGTTAAGTAAATTGCTTAAGGTCACACAGATAGTGACTAGTAAAGTCAGGATCTGATCTCAGGCCAGAGTTCAAGTTCAGATTCCCAGGACTTCTCCCCAGAAATTTGGATTCAGTGGTCCCAGGCTGGGACTCAGACATCTGTGTTTTAACCTAGATGATTCAGATACCAGCCAGGGTTGAGAACCACCCATCTAACCCAGAGGTGGCAAACTGGTGGTGCTCAGGCCACAGCCAGCCCACAGCCACATAGTGTTTTAAGAACTGAGCCAACCTTGAAAAATCAATTGATTTCAAATATGTTTGACTTCATTTGAAAAATGTAGATGTTATAGGAAAACTCGAACGAACTTTTGGGTCAACCCAATAATGCTCCGTCCTCATTCCCAAAGGGTAAGAATCAAGTGGAGCTGAGCAGAAACTACACACTTAAGGGATAGCATGATACCTCTATGATAAGGGCACATCCTCAGTCCTTTATGTTCCCTTTCTGAATTCCGGAGACATTTCAATTTATAATCCCCAGTTTGACCCCGCTTCCCCACTGTAAAGAAAGGGAAGCTGAGCAGACATAACGAAAGAAGACAGGGCAACACAGCAAATCCAAGGCAAAAAGGGAACAGACTTGCCTCCTGACTCAAAAATCCCATAGTAACAACAATAGCAAACATTTTTGGATAATTGCTTTTCAAACATTAATAAACACTAGCCACTACCCTTAAATAGATACCATTATGAATCTCATTTTACATGGAGAAATCAAGTCACTTGCTCAAGGTCCTGCAGGTAGGAACTATCAGAATAGAATTCAACTCAACATCTGACTACAGAGTCTGAACCTTTAGCCATTATCTCTTTCATTCTTTGAAGCCCCTGAGTAACAAGGCAGAGAAAAAAAATGCTGGTTCTATAACTGTTAGACTCCACTATTTCAGAGTTCCTGTGGCTTAGGGAGTGGAGTAAGACGCTCAGGTGCTAATGGTGCTGACCCCATTTTCCCTGCAACATGTACAAACTTTTGATGAACCCTGAGCCCCTAGCGGCCACGACCAAAGCGGAGAGAAGCGGCAGTACCTTCGCTTCCTTGCAAACTGTGGGGAAGCTGTGGCCTGCTGGTGGGAAGGGATTTAGGAGAGGGCCGGCTGGGCGCGAGGGGCGGAGTTGCTTCAGCACCAAGGACAGCAGCCGCGCTCCAAGCCTCAAAACCCGCAGGTTTTGGGGGAATCGCTCTGATCCGCAGTATTCTACCAGGGTTTGCTGCCCACTGTTTCCCCACGAACTCGTAGAAACCCAGACCCGTGGTCTCTCCCATCTCAGGGCAACAGGATGTCCCAGGAATCCTAGATTCCTTTTACCGAGGCCCTCTTTCTTATCTTTGCTTCCAGGCAGACGTCTGTTCAGGAACCCTCACAAGTGGCCTGTCCGCCTGCTCAGGGCTTCTGCCCTTTTTACATTGTGTGCACACGTATACGGGAATGGAGAGAGGGAGAGCAAATGGGGAGTTTACCGCAGCCAACCCCATGCTCTGCTTCTGCTTGGCCCCCTACCCAGTCAGGGCCATGTTGCCAGGGCCTTTACAGGAAGCCCATCTGCCCGGTGTGCACAGTGGTCTTGGTAACCCGCGAGGCCCAGGAAGCAATTGCCACATCCCTACGCCACGGCTTCTGGTAATGTAGGCAACCAAAAGGCTCTGCCCTCCTCCTTCCATCCCTCCTCAAGAGGGATGTGTAGAGAAAGACCCGCCTCCTTGCTTCCTAAGGAAACACCATTTTCCCAAAATGGTGGCTAAACTCCTATCCAGTAGCTAATGAACAGAGCGGGTACCAGTGCTGTGTTGCCTATGGGTGGGGTGGTTACTTCCGGTGAGAACAAGAAGTGGGAAGCAGGTGGTTTTGAGAGACAATGGGATGAGGTGGGAGAGAGAAGGGGATCTGGTGAATCCTAGGAGGGAGGGATAAATAAGGGGGTCTCGGTCAGATTCTCCCAGACCTTCATTCTCCCTCTGAATCAAATCACTCCAATAAGAGGTCTGGCATCCTTAGGCTGATTCTCTTTATGAACCACAACCATGTATTTGATTGATAAATGTTCTATAGCTATTCTGCCATTGAAGCAGGCTTCCCAGGTGGCTCAGTGATAAAGAATGTGCCTGCCAAATAGGAGATGCAGATTCAATCCCTGGATCGGGAAGATCCCTGGAGAAGAAATGGCAACTCACTCCGATATTCTTGCCTGGGAAATCTCCTGGACGGAGGAGTCTGACGGGCTACAGCCCATGGGGTTGCAAAGAATTGGACAGGACTTGACAGCCATAACACCACCACCATCCATTGAACCCTCATCGAAAACCGGTTACATGGAAGAAGTGCTTTCTCTCAAATCCCACCGGCTTTACAAAAACCCAGCCTCTGTCCCTGCTAACCTGCTTGGCTCTGTCAGGATTCATTGTGGTTTGGGGTTGAAGGATATTGACCACCTCAGGCTTGGTCATCGCTTGTGGGATTTCTCGGACCTTCTCGGCAATAAAGCTGTGCACAGCATTCAAGGCCTCTGCTGTGCCCTGTACCAGGCATACTCTCTCTGTGGTTCCTGTTGAGCAAGGAAGAGAGGGGTCACACTCATCAGAAGGAGAGTGAGTGGAATTCCTGTTTTATTATCTTCACTTCCTCTCCCTCCCTTAAAACAAACCCAGGGAATGGAAGAATGATGCTTAAGTGCTTTGCTATGCCCACAACAGCCCTGGGCAAGGGAGACAGGGCTCAGCTGCCTCTTCCCAGTCCTTGCTGGCTCTCGGTTGCTTTGGCAACCATTCACTCACTGCCCCCCCTCCACCTTCTAGAAGCCGAGAGCTCAGGCCTGCAACGGTTGCCACAGTAACTGGAACCCCCTTATCGGTGTGGCTGGCCGGGTCCTCAGCCCACCCCCAGGGGGATGAGGGACGAGGCCCCGTTGCCTTGGCAACCCCTGAAAGCCTGCAGCGACGGCCTCTGGGCTTTTGGAGAGGATGGGGAAGGGCTGGGGGATGGGGGAGACAGCAGAGAGGCCTGAGTGCCTGCCTGGACCCACCAGATGGAGGGCTGAGGGGTGGGGGAGGGCAAGGGTGGGGAGAGGGGAGAGCAGAGTGGGTCAAAGACAACTCATGGAAGAGTGGAGATGGGGATTCAGAAAGGACAGCAGGGTGCCTCTGCTGGCGATTCTCCAGATATTTGTGGCGGTTCTGACCTGGGCATCCTTGGTGTGTGTGTGTGTGTGTGTACTGGGGCGGGTAGCAGAGAGAAGAGGTGCTAATTCAAGGTGATGTTGGGATATATACGTATGAGAGAGAGACTTTGGGTGACACTGACCAATGCAAATACATCTGTGAGGCTGTTTGGGTGAGTGGTGTGTGTGTGTGTGTGTGTGCATGTATTTTCTTGGGCAGGATTGGCTCAAATATCTGTGTATGTGTGTAAAAGAAAGAGCAGGAGAGACCAGGATACAGACTGCATGACATAGTGATTTCAGTAAAGATGTTTGTGTGGGGGAAAGACTCTGGATGTCGCTGTGATGTTCAAGGTTATGTACACTATTTATAAGACTGAGCTGGGTGTGCACGAGGGTTTGAGAGTAAGAAACAAAGAATCCAAGGAAGTGGCATTGACGTTGTACAATAAATGCATAGCACTTGGAGATTGTATGACAGTGCGCCTGTGTGTGTGTGTGTGTGTGTGTTTACGTAAGGGAAAAAGATATCCGGACACCTCTGGGTGTTCAAAAGACTACCTGGACAAATGGTGTGTGGACTGCATATATATGTGCAAAGGCGCATGTACAAGTAACAGGCAAGACCTGTGAATGATGAGGGTGAACATGAGGAAGAGAAAGAAACCGACAGGCAGACCCAGGTGTCAGTATGCAAGAATTGATATTTGGAGAATTCATGTATTTGTGTGTGTGTGTGTGAGGGTCTGAATTACAGCCAGACAAAGAAGACTCCACCAGGATGGGCTGGGGTGAAGCTGTGAGTGCCTGGATGATACAGGCAAGCTAGGTGTGGTGTGTGTATCTCCCTGGGAAGGACTCCATTGCAGGACCAGTTAGCTCCCTGGATCTAAAAAGGGTCCTGAGTGCCCAGGCTCCACGTGCCTGCGTGTCTGGGACACTTGGGGGTGAGTGTCCAGTGTCCTGTGGGTACACCAGTGCAGCACGCTGGTGTTACACCCCAATCCCTCGCTTGCCGTCGCTCAGCCTGGCATGCCAGTCTCGCCATGTGTCTGGGTGTCCCCGTCCTGGGTCACTGGTGTAGCTGACATCCTCCATGTCCTCTGGGCCGCTGTTCCTCACTCTTACTCCCCTCCACCCCAGAACAATGGCTTGGTCTGAGCCAAGCGTGAGTCAGCGCATAGGCTGCCTCCGTCTGGGTGTAAATAGGAAAGGGTGTGGGTCAGGGTGGGAACGTGGGGGGCAGGGTGGCCCCAGGGAGAGCCTAGCTGAAGTGGCCCGGCTCTCCATCTCTGTGAAGCTTCCTTCCAGCTCAGGGAGTCTGTGATCTCACACCCCCTTGTAGTTCTGAACCAGGATCCACAGGGGCTTTGGGGGACTCAGTTAAACCCTGAAAGAATATCTAATAATAACAGCTGGTGCTTACATAACACCAATTGCTGGGCATCATTCTAAGCACTTTATATGTATATATATATATATTTGTTCACTTTAATATATGAGGTAGGTGATATTATTATTCTTGATTTATTGCTAAGGACACTAAGGCACCTGGGTTTTGACCAAATTCATTCAGCCAGTAGTGAAAAATCAGGGTTTTGAACCCATGGGTCTGGCTTCAGAGTCTGGGCTTTTAAATATTTACCCACCCTGTGCTAAACTTGGTGTGGGTGGAGTGTGTGTGTGTGTATGTGCTGGGGGGAGGCATACAATGATTGCAATTTTGCTTTTGTATTTTTAATGGTAAAAAAGAATACGTAAGATGTTAAACTTGGCCACAAAGATGTTATAAATCAATACATTAAAAAAAAAGTGTCTGTATCTGTTTTTCCTCTGGGGTTAGGGTCCAGGGCTTCAGGCAGCTGTTTAAAATCTGAAGGAATTTTAGAATCAAGAGAAGTCTGGGTGAGCTACACAGAAGACTGCACGGCTTGGGGCAGGTACCTGCTTTCCTTCAGGGTCTAAGTTTCTCCATGTATGACTCGGAAGACTTGAATCTGGAGCTTGGGGGTTCCTGTACCAAAGAGGGGGCACCCTTCGTGTGATTTTCCCCCTGTTTTGGGTTAAGGACCACACAGATTTTTGTTTCATGGAGTAGATACATAAGTGCAGACATACATGTGCGTGTGTGTGTGTGTGTGTGTGTGTGTGTGTGTGAGCTAACTAGGCCCAGAGGACCCTTTCAATTTCTCCATTGTCATTTCTCACCTGACCTCTCACCAGCCACACTGAACAACCCCCACTCTGCAGCCTTTGAACATGCTCTTTCATCTCCTCTCATCATACTTAACTGCTCTTTACCTAGCCCACTCTTTTATTATCCTGGCTTCCTCCTTCAGGAAGCCCTTCTTGATCTTCTCAGTCTGGGTCAGGTGCTCTGTCTGGGCTGTCTGTGGGCTTCCCCAGTCCCAGCCCTGACCATCCTAAGTCATGACTGGTATTCAGTTTATCTTCCCTACTGGGATGTGAGATCCATGAGGGCTAGGCTGGGGTGTCTCAGTCACTGCTGTGTCCCCATCTCTGTCTGGCATGGGGCTGGCCTGGAGAAGATGCTCAGAGAATATGAATGAATGGAGGGTATCAGCCAGAAGCAGAGAAACACATGCGAGAGCAGTAACATCTCCATTTCCTATGTTCCTCTGGGCCCTGGGAAGTCCCAGGGATAGGACTGGGATGTAGAGGGCTATTCCTGCATCTCTGAGCCAGGAGCCAGCACATGCTGTATGATCTGAAAGTTCCGGATGGGGGTGGGGGTGGGGAGCAGGACTGGCTGCATGTCCAGGGGCTGGGGAGAGACGCTTAGCTCACGATGCTTGTTTGAACAGTGTTTGGCCCAGGAGCGAGTCAATGACTGGCCCATCCTTTGGGGTTCTCAGCTGCCTGGCCAGTGGGGCGTGTCACTGCGTTGGGAGGGGATGACGTGTGTTATGTCACAGAATGAGATCCAGGGGCAAGGAACCAAGTGTCCTTGGATGGGTGTCCTAAGCAGAGGTCTCATCCGTACCTTGTGGGCTAGAAGGGTGAGGGGAAAACTGGGCCAGGGTGGAAGAGAAAAGGGGGTTGTGCCAGGTTCCCTGGACTGTTCTCTAAACCTCTTGCCAAAGCTGCTTAGTGAGATGGGAGGCAGAGGGCGGGGTGGAGAGAGGAGAGAGACAGGGAGAGAGAATATGAAATTGTCCTGACCCTGGGCTTCAGCTCTGGTGTTTGACCTAAAAAATCCAAGGGGATTAAGGATGAACTAGAACCAGCGCTGGACCAAAGATGCAATTCAGGGGACCTTCCCTGGATTCCTAGATGTTGAAGCTCAGGCATTGGTCTTGGGAGAGAATTATGAAGGGGGTGAGAGATATTGAGGGGGATTAGCGAGAGGGGAGGGGCCTGGACAATTTATGATTGGAGGAAGGGAGATAGAGCTGGAGAAGAGGCAGAAAATGGGCTGATTGTGGAGAGAGAGGAAAAAAGAAACGAGGAAGCTGAGACTTAGGAGAAAAAGAGGACTGTAAAGGGAGAGATGGGCAAGCAGGGGTGGAAAGAAGTGAGGAGCAACCCCCTGCAGAGAATGAACCCATTGAGGGGTGCGACTAAATACTGGTTGAACGGGTGACTGGAAACAGATAGTTGGAGAAAAAAAAGTGAGACTAAGAGGTGGAGGAAAAGGAAAATATGGGGGGAGAGATGGGAAGACAGAAAGGGAAGGGAAGAGGAGGTGACAGAAAGGGAAAAGCAGAGATGGACAGACCAGCTGGGCAGCTGAGAGAACAGAGATGGGGGACCTCCAAAGGGAACCAGAGAGGCCGAGGAGAAACAGGGCATGGGGAGACAGAGATAAGCCGATGGGAGTGGAGACTCAGGGAACAAGAGATGAGAAAGTCAGAAAGAGAATGGGAAAGGGACTGCCCTGGAGACCCAGTGGTCAAGACCCTGTGCTTCCAATGCAGGAGGCGCAGCTTCCACCCGTGGTTGGGGAACTAAGATCCCACATGCCGTGTGGCTCGGCCAATGGGCAAGAAAGAAAGATGACAGAGACAGAATGAGAGACATGGAAAGAACCACACAGATGGAGAACCAGTGTGACTCAGATCGGGTGAGACGGGGTGACAGAGAAATCCACAGGCAAAGACTGAGGGTCTGTGTAACACGGATGGCTGACCCTCCAAGCCTTGAGGGATACCCCAACACCTGCCTCCTTGGCCACAGCCCTCCCCAGCTCCTCCAACAGACCCAACACGGGGCAGGTGTGTGGGAATGGGTACATCTGCCACATCATGCAAATGAGCTCATGAATATGCAGCAGTCCATTGTCTTGCCCTGCCCCCACCCCCATCTGCTCAGGCCTGGCCCCTGGGGCCCAGGGCTGCTCAGTCCCCTTAGGGGGGGGAGGAGAGGCCCCCTACCACTCTCACTGCCCCTAGGGGAGCCTTCCTTGCTCCTGGAGGGCCCAGATGGGAGGGATGGGAGGCCGGAGCAAGCGTGCCCTGGGGTTGGGGCTCACCCGGATAGAAGTCTTTGGACTTGGAGAGCTTGATGGTGGCTCCCGTCTCCTTCTGCAGCTGCACGATGGTCTGCCCACCCTTGCCGATGATAGAGCCCGCGGCGTAGCTGGGGATCAGCACCTTCAGGAAGTATTCACCTTCCTCTGCAGGGGCACACAGCAGGGAGGGGAGTCAGGAGAGAGGGGTCTTCACCTTTGGATAGTACCTCCTGGGAGGCACTGGCATGGGCTGGGCTAGAAACCCGGCTATGATCACAGTAACATACAGGAGCAAGGACTCAAGAGAATAGCAATAGGGAAATAACACGTAATGATCCTCATTCACTCATTCATTCATTCATTCCACCAAGAATTCCTGACCACCTGCTCTGTGCTTGGCACCATTCTAGAGAAACAGCCATGAATAAAACAGACAAAGATCCCTGATTTCGCAAATAAGGTCGAAAGAGTTTTAGTGATTCAGCCAAGAGCACACAGTTACATTCTTCTAGAGCAAGGGAGACAAGACAGTGCATTTCATGTTGTCGGATGGCGGTAAGTACCAAGGAAACAAAAAGAGGCAGGAAAGAGGATGGGGAGTGTAGGTGCTGGACTGTCAGATCCGGTGGCTAGGAAAGCCCATCCGAAGAATACAGCATTCTTTGTCGAACAGACACTTCCATAGTACCTAATACATACTAGTCTCTGTTCCGAGTAATTTACAAATACCATTTTCACACTGATGCTAAGAGGGAGGTACTTAAAAAAAACAAAAAATTCCAGAGACAAGGAAACAAAGGTGAAGGGATTTCTCCCACTCACACAGCTAGTAGATGGTGTCACGTATGTGCTCAGTCGCTTCAGTCGTGTCCGACTCTTTGTGACCCCGTGGACTGTAGCCTGCCAGGCTCCTCTGTCCATGGGATTCTCCAGGCAAGAATACTGGAGTGGGTTGCCATTTCCTTCTCCAGGGGATCTTCCCAACCCAGGGATTGAACCCACATCTCTTGCATCTCCTGCACTGGCAGGCGGATTCATTACCACTAGCAACATCTGGGTACCCATCAGGTACCGTTTGGGTAGTGCCACCTGGGAAGTGGTAGAGCTGAGATTTGAATCCCACCTGGCTCCAGAGTCCCTGCTCTGAACCATTAAAATACACTGTCTCCTGTCTGTGGAGGAGGGAACAGACCAGAACCACGTGGCCATGTGGAGGAAGGGCAAGTGCAAAGGCCCTGGGGTGAGGGTGTGCCTGGGTTGTGAGGGTGAGAAGTCTATAGTGTGGCTGGGGCTGAGTGAGACAGGACAGTGGGAGGAAATGAGGGCTGAGAGAGGTGGGGATGGTGGTGGGGTGTTCAAGCTTGTGGACCAAGGTGGTTTTTCTTCCAGGTGAGACGGGAGCTTCGGGAAGGCTCTGAGCAGAGGAGTTCAGTCACTCAGTTGTGTCCGACTCTTTCGTGACTCAGTGGACCGTAGCCCATCAGGCTCCTCTGTCCATGGGATTTTCTAGGCAAGAATACTGGAGTGGGTTGCCATTTTCTTCTCCAGGCAATCTTCCCAACCCAGGGATCAAACCTGTGTCTCCTGCAAGTCTTCTGCATTGCAGGCAGATTCTTTACCACTGAGCCACCAGGGAAGCCCCATGTGTGATGTCTTAGGTTTTAAAAAGACCCCCCTGAGGCCCATGAGGGGAGCAGACTGTGACAAGCACAGGTGGAAGACCCCAGTGAAGAGGCAACTGCAATAGTCCAGGCAGGAGGTGATGGTGGTCTGACTGGTGGAAGCAATGAGGCGGGAGGGGGGTAGAAGGCTGGACTCTGGAGAGGCTCTGACACTCACTACTGACCTGGTGCTATGTTGAGAGCTTTGCCAGCTTGATCTCACCCATTCCTCACAACCTCCCAGTGAGGTAGGGAAAATGCGCTCCATTTTATTTATTTTTAAAAATTTTTCCATTGCAACATGTGCTTAGTTGCTCGGTCGTGTCTGAGTCTTTGCAACCCCATGGAGCCCACCAGGCTCCTTGGTCCATGGGGAGTCTCCAAGCAAGAATACTGGAGTGGGTTGCCATACCCTCCTCCAGGGAATCTTTCCAACTCAGGGATCAAACCCGGGTCTACCACAGTGCAGGCAGATTCTTTACTGTCTGAGCCACCAGGGAAGCCCAAGAATACTGGAGTGGGTAGCCTATCCCTTCTCCAGGAGATCTTCCCAACCCAGGAATCAGACTGGGGTCTCCTGCATTGCAGGTGGATTCTTTACCAGCTGAGCTACCCAGGAAGCTCCCTCACAGCAACATAGTTTATATATATGTTGTTGTTTAGTCACCAAGTCACTAAGTGGAGTCGGACTCTTTGTGACCCCATGAACCGAAGCCCGCCAGGCTCCTCTGTCCATGGCATATCGCAGGGAAGAATACTGGAGTGTGTCGCCATTTCCTTCTCTATTACTTTTTTTATTATTATATTCTACTTATTTTTTATGTTTTGATGTGGGCCATTTTTTAAGGTCTTCATAGAATTTGTTACAATATTGTTTCTGCTTTAAGTTTTGTTTTTCCAGTGGCTTAGCTCCCCAACCAGGGATTGAACCCACACCCCCTCCATTAGAAGGCTAATTCTTAACCACTGGACTGCCAGGGAAGTCCCCTCCATTTTTACATAAGGGGAAATGGAGGCACAGAGGGGCACAAAGCAGTTAAGGTAACAGCTCAAGGGCACCAAGACAGTTGTTGGGTTGAGATTCAAATGCAATTCTGATTCATTCTTGGTCCACCCATGCTTAACACTCTTCCCTGCTGGCAGCTGAAGACCAGTATGCACCAGGACAGTCTCCAAGACCTTGAGGTGGGAGGTGGCACCAAGAGTCCTTAATGAGGCTTTGGTCATTCTTTGTTATGAACCAGTTTTCTTGGTCATGTGCAAAGCACTTTGTTAATGCAGTCTCGAGGCAACTGCCTAACCTCTGCAATCTTCTAATCAAGCTGTTGCCCCCGTGTCCTCCCAGGGAAAAATTCAGGAACCTTCTGAGTCTGCTTTGTGACTTGGCCCTGCCCTGTTTTCCAGCTTCACATCCTCGTCTTTCTCCCGGCACACTAGATCCACCTTCCTTTTTGCTTCTCAAACTTCCCTTCTCCCTCTCACCTCAGGGCCTTTGCACATTCTCTTTGCCTAGAACCCCACTCCCCCAGCTGGCTCAGTGGTAAAGAATCCGCCTGCCAGTGCAGGAGGCACAGGAGACACGGGTTCGTCCCTGGGTTGGGAAGATTCCCTGGAGGAGGAAATGGCAGCCCGCTACAGTATTCTTGTCTGAAGAATCCCATGGACAGAGGAGATTGGTGGGCTACAGTCCACAGGGTCGCAAAGAACGCCCCTCCCCCAGTGAATTCCTTTTGTGCTTCAGGTCTCCCCTCAAATGTCCCATCTTCTTGGAAACTTTTCCTGGAACCCTAGGGAGGGGATGGATCGCTGATTCACGCCTTCAGAAGGATATACCATGGTCTAGTGTGGGCCACGTCACTGAAGCTCTTCCTCATGTTCAGGGACTCACAAAGCGCCCAGCCCATAGTAGGCATACCATAAACCTTGGGAAGGGCTTCCCTGTTGGCACGAATGGTAAGAATCCGCTGCCAATGCAGGAGATGCAAGAGACACAGGTTCAACCTCTGGGTCAGGAAGACCCCCTGGAAGAGGAAACGACATTCCACTACAGTACTCTTGCCTGGAAAATTTCATGGTAGAGGAGCCTGGTGCGCTAACAGTCCGTGGGGCCGCAAAGAGTGAGATGCAACTGAGCAACTGAGCTCACACAAATCCTGGGAAAGAGAAGGGACAAGCCAGGCCATTTGGTTTCCGAAGCTTAAGATCTCGGACCATCATCCACCCAGTGGTTTTCAACTTTTTCTTTTAAGCAAAGGAAATGTAGTTTCAACATCTCCAATGAAACTCCAACATCCAGAGCAGATAAAAGAGAAACTGCTCTGTTAGAAGCATGAGGCAGGGTCCTGGGGGCCCTGCCCATCTCCACTTGGTCCCTTAAAATCGAAAGTTCTGGGTTCCCCGGCAATTCTCTGGTGGTCCACTGGTTAGGACTCTGTATTTCCATTGAAGGGGGCACGGGTTTGATCCTTGGTCTGGGAAATAAGATCCTGCATTGTTGCACGGCATGACCAAAAAAAAAAAAGATAAAGAAAATTCTGGGTTCCCTGCAGTGTGAACACGGAGGCATGGGGGCAAGGGGCTAGATGTGGCTTTTCAGGCAAGGGAAGGAGGTCCAGAATTAAGGGGTTTCCTTTAGCCCAAGGCAATCCTCTTAAATGTGCCTAATCAGATCATTAAGCCTATTAGGTAATTAGCCCCCCAGGGTGCCTCTCCATCCATCTTCCTAAGCACCCCCCCAACAAATGACTTCCTTCCCTGAGCTCACAGAGGTGGGCCCTTGCCTGCTCTGCCCCTCAACCTGACACAGAGATGGGGCCGGTTCTCCATCTTTGGCAGGTTTAGAAGCACAGGGAGGGTTTCTCACAAGAACTCCATCCTCTTTCCTTCTTTGATTTCATTCCCCATCTTTCCTCCAGCCAGGGCCACTTCCTCAGCTTCCCTCTTAAAGACTGTTCTGCAGAAAACTAGGGTCACCCTCACTCCCCTCGCTCACACTTCCTCAGGTTTCGTCTGAGAATCTCTGAATGAAATGACAGAAACAGCCCTCAACTGAGCGCGGACTTCTGTCGCTGACGGGTGGTGTGGCCTTGGGTGAGTCACCTCACCTCTTTGGGCCTCTGTTTTTTCATCTCTGAAATGGGGACAGGATGGCACTATCTTCTGGGGTTAGCTGTCATTCATTCGATGCTAATCCATGGAGTGCTTAGGATGGTCTCAGGCATGTAGACCACTTTAGAAATGTCAGGTACCATCATCATAATCATAATTTTTACTATTACCCATTTCATGAACACAGGCGAAGCTCTTATCACAGTGTCTGGCGCACACTAAGTGCTCTATCTGCAGAAATGCGCCTCGAAGGTTTGGGGTTTTGTTAGGAAATAGGAGGATGGGGGGACGCCACTTCCTTCATCACCTCTCCTCAGGCTTCTCCCCGCTTTTTGGAGGAGGAACGTGTTCTCATTGATAAGAATCCAGGCTCTGCTTCCACTCACCCTCCAGCATCTACCTCTCTTCCTGAATTGTTGCATCCCTCTGTACTATTATTTCCTTGCTTTTTCTCTCCCTCCCTTCCTTTCTCCCTCCCTCCCTCCAACAAATCCTTCCTGAGCATCCACTATGTGCCAGGCCTTGTTTTAGATCCTGGGGACATAGCAGAGAACAAGACAGAGAGTCCATGCCTTTTAAGTCCATTCCCTCTTAAAATGTAAATGCATTTATTTAAACAGGACATTGAAAAAAATTATCGCTAATAGAGTTTGAAGGACTGGTTGTATTTTTTTCCTCCCAAAGCACATTCATCTAAACCCAAAATGATTCCCCCGAAAAAGTCTGTCCACGGAATCCCTACTTAAACCACCTTGTGGGTGACTGGTGGTCCCTATATCAGACTAGTGGAAGTTTGGAGGCCCCTCCTCAGAGGTCAGGGTCCTACAGAGAGAGTGACCAGCCGAGACCTCCCACCTGTAGAAGCTCAGAATTCTAAGGTCCTGGAGTCCCCATGGCAGCCCACAGTCTGCTCTAGTGCTCTTCAGATTCTTCATTTCCCATCGTGGGATGCTCACCTCCTCCAGGAAGGAGCCAGGCTTCTATCTGCCAGCCTGCCTCGAAGCAAAGGGCAGACACGTGATGTCAGCCGAACCCGGAAGCCCCCGGACCTCACATATCCCACCCTGTTTGAACCACCAAGGTTCTGTCTGTAAAAAAGTTCTTTCTACTGAAGCAATATGCCAGAACTTTCCACCCATCCACCCTTCCCCCACCCCCTTAAGCTTTTTTCTTGGAGTCCAGCTAGCTGCTCCCTCTACACAGGACGGCAACTAAAGATGCCAATTTCAGCTCTCCTGGTTCCCCTCTGCTGCAGTTTCAATATTTCCACCTTGGGATCGGGCTGTCTTTCCTTCTTCTAGTCATTCTGGGTTTCTGGTCTCCTCCACTCCCATGTCCCTGATCCTCAGGAAAGCTTATAAAGGCTTCCAACAAGGAACCAATACTCCTCTACCTCCATATATAATGTTGACTTACCCAAGGGGTTTGGGGTGCTAGAGTGGCCCTCTTTTTTTGTATTTTTTTGGCTGTGTTGTATGGCTTGTAGAATCTTAGTTCCCTGACCAGGGATTGAACCCACGCCCTTGGCAGTGAAAGCAGAGATTCCTAACCACTGGCCCACCAGGGAATTCCCAGGAGTGGCACTTTTTACTCAGCATTGACGCTGAAAGATGGTTTAGATGCAGGACGAGGCTGTTCACGCACAGGTAGGACAGAAGTGAATGAAGCAGAGGTAGGGTTTTTGGTGACCGTATGTTTGAGGGGAACCAAAGTAGGGGTGCTGCACTCATGGTACCTGCTCTTGTGTGGGGGTAGGGGTGGAAGCATCAGTGTGTTCTGTGAGGTCTGAGGAGGCTGGGGTGGGATGCTGATATTGTCATTGGGAGTGTGTGAGGAAAAGCTGGTGGTGGAAAAGATGCCAGGGTGTGGTCAGTACCACTGAGGACGGGCGGGACATTGGTGGGTGATGTCTTTCTGTGAATGATGGTGCTGCCCGTCCTTGCGAGAGATATAATACAACCAAGACATGCTTCTGAAGGGATGAGATGCTGAGAGGTGCGATGCTGTCTTTGAGCTGTGACACTCTCTCCAACAGAGAGATGGACGGGGCGTGATTTCCTTTGGGCAAATCACCAGTGGATGGTGAATCAGGAACGTGACATTCTCCAGAGCAGTAATAATAATAACGATGGCTATTGTTTATTGAGAGCTTACTATCTGCCAGACCTGATACTGTGTATCAGGCATCTTGCTGAATTCACACAACGGCACTGAACCCACACACACAATCTCACTGAACCCACACAACAGCCTGGAGTGGTAGAGGTGGATATTACGGTTCCCATTTTCCAGATGAGGAGACTGAGGCTCGGAGCAGTGAAAGAATGTGCCCAAGGGTCACACACCAAGCACGTGGCAGTGACGAGAGGGACCCCGGAGGCTCTCACTCTAGGGCTAGTAACCTTGGTGATAACTGTGTTAAAGATCGAGGATCTCAGGAGCAAGGCCTGGCTGGTGTCAGCTATGACTGGGGTGTGAGGTCTGTGTGCATGTGTATGGGGGAGTTGATGTTTCTGTATATGTAGCGGTAACAGAGATGGGAATAAAGTCGGGTGTATAGAGGGCAGTCCAGTGGCACCTTAAGAATGATCATCTGTGGGACTTCTCTGGTGGTCCAGTGGTTAGGATTCCGTGCTTTCACTGCCGGGGCCTGAGTTCGAACCCTGGTTAGGGAACCAAGATCCCACATGCCTCATTGTATGGCTCCCCCCCAAAAAAAAAAAAAGAGTTATCGTCTGTACTCAAGGGGGACACTCTGTTACTGTGCCACCAGACCGGGACTATGTTTCTCTGGTGAATTCCCAACTGGAGCCTCCACTCAGCCTCCCCGTTCACGCCTGCCTGTCCGTAGTGCCCAGAAGCCGCTTTTAACAGCCACCATCTCCTCTACAGGCCCCTAAGCTGGCCCCGTGGGCAGGAGTTCAGTCTGCTGGGACTTACTGCCAAAGTTTCGTACCCCCGAGCCTCAGTTTCCTCAACGGAAAATGGGGTTCACTATAGTGTCTACTCATCCAATGGACGCAGCCTCCCGAGTTCAAATCCCGGCTCTGCCTCTTCTTCACTAACTAACCTTGGGCAAGTTAATTAATCTCTCTGTGCCTCAATGTGTCACCTATAAGATGGGTAACATAATAGAATTGTAAGGATTATTAAACGATTGAGTGCCAAGTGTTTTCCATAATACTTCTGATGTACCGTGGCACCATAAATGTCATTGTTACAATTTACTATTATTATTATCATCAGATCATAGAGTGTTGGGAGAATTAAATGAAATACTGAATGTAAGGTATTAAGCAATAAAATTGGTAGCTACTATCATCATCATTCTGATTATTTTTATTTCCCCATTCGGCAGATGGTGACACTGAAGCTCAGAAAAGGAGTGAGGTTGACCCAGCATCCCACAGACATGAAAGAATTATTGGAAGGAGCCCTCAATTTTGAGATGAAAAGTCCTGGACGCTTGCCCAGCTCTGCCCCTGAGCATTTCTGTAAACGGAGGACTGTCCTTTCGTATCTCCTGGCCTCAGTTTCCCCTGGGCCAACAGACGGGAGGTGGACGAGTCAGGAGGACAGGGTCCCTAAGGGTTCATCCATTTCCCCTCTGCTGGAGGGAGGCTGAGCACATGGGAACCGGGCAGCCCAGGGTTGGAGAGATCCCAGTTCCCCCACTTAGGAGCTGTGTGACTTCAGGCAAGTGGCTTCATTTCGCTGAGCCTCAGTTTTCCTCATCTGAAAAAGCAGCTCAGATCATCTCCCCCGAGGACTGTATTGGGAGATTACTCCATGTTTCAGAGCCTGAGTCGTAGCAGGTGCCAAACGCTAGGACTTCACTGTCCTTGGCAGCATCACTGTTAAATGGTGCCGTTTTGCTCTGACTGCTCAGATTTTGAACATCTCAGCCCCTTTAAGAGAAGACAGGGATGAGATCTCTTCCCTCCCCCCAGCAGGGGCGGGGCTGGACCACCGGACTGGGCTCAGGACTGACCGCCTGGGTCCCGGACCCTCTCCAGGACTGGGAATGGCAGTGAGGCAGGAAGAGGCAAGGAAGTGGCCGGGACACATTCATGTGTGTGCTGGGGGCGGGGGAGCAGGAAGAAGGACAGGAAATTCCCTCCCACCCCTCCCCCAACTTCCCTTTCCTCCAATTTCTGCTGGACACCCTCAAAGGCAGCCAGGGGTTCCCCGATTCCTATCTCACCTGGACAGGGGTGGCAGGGGGCTGGGATGGGAAGAAGAGATTCAGCTCCCCGTCATCCGAGGAGAGGAGGTGGGAGGTCCCCACCGCATGCAATAGAAGAGTTGCGCTCTGCCCCAGGCCACCCCTTTCCCATCCGGAGGAAGAGGCCAGAGGAAGCGTTAAGATTTTGGCCAAGGTGACCGCTGGGAGGGGCATGTCTGCCCTGGGGTCTCCTTCCTTCCAGGGAGTTAATGGGCTGGGCTCTCTGAGTCCCCTGACAAACCCTACCCCACAGACAGACATACACCTAGAGTTTCCAGCTCGGCTTTTATTCTCTGGTCCACATACCTCTTCACCCACACACTGTGAGGGTCCCTCTTGTCTTCTACACACACCCTTTATGTGTTGTCAAACATTCAGCCATCACGCACATACACACACACTCTCTCCCTTGTCATACGCACAGAGAATCATCCCCACGCCAACCATTTCACACACAACCCCTTGTTACACATATACACACACTTGGGTGTCACACACAGACCTTCCCTTTTCACACCCCTTCGGTGTCACATGCACACGTTCCTGCTCCCTGTCACATGGGCCCCCATCCTTCCCTCTCCTTGTTACACACCCTCCTGAATTTCACCCAGCCTCTCCCCCATCATACACCCACCTTCCCTGTTGCACACACCCCCTCTGATGTCACCGTTGCACACCTCCATGTGTCACACCCAGCCACAGCCTCTCTGGAGTCACACCCACACTCTTTTCTTGTCATATACCCTCACCAGCTTCTCCTGGTCCCACCCCACCTGGGACACGCCTGTGTCACACACACTGAACTGCCTTCTTCTCATCCACACGGCCTCTCATGGCTCATACCCAGGGCCGGCCCATTCAGCAGCCCACACACACCCCCTTGCATGTCACACAGACCCTCTCACTCATGTGTCACACTCTTCCACAGTCCCCTCTGGGGTGACATGCACACACTTGTCACACATACCCCTCCAAGGGTCTCAGATATGAAGCCCAGCCCCTTTCATTTCTTACACACACACACACACACACACACCCTTCTTCCTGTCATATCCATGATCCCTAATGTCACACATCCAGGCCTTACAGGGCTCACACGTATACACATGAACACACACACCTGTCTTGACCACACATTCTCTCACTGAGCTTTCCACACCCACCCTTTCCCCCATGTCACCCAACACACCCACCCAGCTTGTCCCCAGCACAATCCCGCCCGTGGCCCACACATGCCTCCCTCGGGCGCAACCCTGGCTCAGGACATCCCCAGGGAGGCTCCGGGTCCACAGGCCTCCTCAGCTCCTTCCCCTCCCCCCGCCAGGACACGCCAGCTTGGGAACACCCCTGCCCCGAAACGGTCACATCACACACCCCTCAAGGACACAGAGACACCCGCTCGGAGGCACCCACGCCCCCCCCATCCTTTGCGCGCCCCCAAGGACACTTACCACCCCCTCCCCCTCGGCCCCTCTCATGGCAGACAAAGCTCCCGGCCCCGGGCCCGCGGCGAGAGGGGGAAAGGGGCCGGTTCCCTCCCCCAACTCCCCTCTCCTTTCCAGTCTAGGGAGGGGCGCCCTTCCCCTCCCCTGAGCCCTTGCACCTGCCGTTTGCGGGGGAGGGCGGTGGAGAAAGGCGAGGCCCCCTCCCGTTCCCCCGCGCCGAACCTCGGCCCCTTCTCACCTCCCGTGTTGCTGCGCTTGGTGCAGACCACCTCGGGGGGCGTTTCGAGGGGCCTCTTGCGGGAATCCGGGGCCTCGGGCTCCATGGGGGGGGCCTGGGGCGGCGGCTGCTGCTGCTGCGGCGGCTGCGGCGGCGACGGCGGCGGCTGCTGGGGAGGCTGGGGCTGCGGCGGCGGCGGCGGCGGGGGCGGCGGCGGCTGCGGGGCCGCGGAGGCCGTGAAGAGGCCGTGCACCGCGCCGGCGGCCATCATCCTCATGGTGGGGGGGGGGGGGGGGGACGGGGGAGGGGGAGGGGAGGGGATGTGGGAGGGGGAGGGGGCGGCGGCGGCGGGATGGGGGAGGGGGAACCCCGGAGAGGGGAGGAGGGAGGGAGCTGGTTCTGGGGGGCTGACAGAGCCCGGAGAGCGGATGTGAGCGGGACGGGAGGGAAAAGGGGGTCTCGGAGAGGGCCCAGAGAGAACTGAGGGGTGGGGTCTGTCGCAAGATCACAGAGGCCGGGGACTGGCCACGCCACTGGAGGGGACAGGACCCCCTTCTTTGCTCCCCGGGCAGAGGGCCGAGCCCCCCAGACCCTGCCCGGGGCGGGGGGCCGGAGGAACGGGGCCGGAGGTAGGAGGCGGAGGCGGCCGCTAGTGGGGACCCGGGGGGCGGCGAGCGCGGGCGGCAGCGGCGGCTGGGCTGGCGGTGGTTGCTGGCCCGAGCATCTTCTTCCCGGAGACTCCCACAGCGGCCTGGCCCCTCCCACCCGCGCAAGGTCACGCCCATGCAGGTCAGGGCCACGCCCTTCGGCGCCCCATTGGTCTGCCCTTGAAGTCTGGACCACGCCCCCTGGGTTGACCACGCCCCTCCCCTCAGGCACAAGAGGGACCAGGCTACAAGGACCCTGAGCTCCTCCACACGTTCCCCACCCCTCGCCGTAATGAGCGTTTATTGAGCACTTACCGTGTGCCAGGTCCGGTTCTCAGTAAGCACGTCACAAACATTTAACCTTACAGCAACCCACTCTGTGAGGTATTCCTGTTATCTCCATTTTACTGATGAGGAAACAGCCTCAGTCACAGGACATTACCTGGTCGCGATAAGAAAGCCTGCTTCACATGTCTCCCACCCCTGACAGCAGGAAATTGTTCCTCAAACCTTTCTTCTCTCACTTGAAGAATCAACAAAGTTACTGCAAGGGCTCAGGGAATTGAGTCAATGGACACCTGACTCAAAACATGGAGCGCTGATCCCAGCACCCAGCTGACAGTTCAATCCGTAGCACTTAACAAACCTTCCAAATGCCAGGCACTGTCCCAAACACCGGGATACAACAGGGAACGAAACAGTTTTGGGCCTTAAAAAGTAAGTATTACTATGCCTGGCATTAAGAAAACCTGATTTTCAGATGACAAGATGGAGGCCCAGGAACTTGGAGTGTGTCTTGTCCAAGGGCACACAGGTAGATAGAGGGAAAACTGGGATTAAAGCACAGAACAAGCTTAATTTCAGAGCCCAACGTCACTGTAAGTAGGGGGCCCTTCCTGAGAATGGATCATTGCTAATATTTGATTTTGTCTGATACATGAAGATTTTCTTCTCCCCGGATTTCTGGTCTCCAAGGATTCTTTTTCCTTCCTAGGTCAGCCAGAGGCAAGATTTGGCTCAGAGGGGGCTTGAATGGGGGTAACTGTGGCAGCTGGAGGCCTCCTCCTTCTGCTCCGTCCCACTCCTGTCCTTCCTCTTCCATGCTCTCAGGTCCCTAGGATGAGATGGGGAAGGTAGCAGATGGCCTGGGGTGGATGGGGTGGCCGCCCATCTGTCCCCTCCCCCTGCATTGTCCCCAGAGCCAAGGGGGATGGGAGGGGGTCGTGGTCCACTGCAGTCTGGATCCTCCCCTTCCATCTTCTTGGAGGGAGCTGAGGAGCTGGTTGCCATGGAGACAGGAAAGAGGCAGGGGGATGCAGGGAGATACTGGGGTCAGGCAGAGATCCACACTTTCGACCCTTCAGGCCACATATACTCACATCACACAGGTATATATACCCCAACATCCATGGAGTCAGATGTGAAGTTCCCCCCAACACAGAGTCACACGGGGCCCCCCTGCAGACACACAGGTGCACATTCAATAGTTTGACACAGGCATACTCTGATATGTGAAGACTCACAGGAGATAGGCATACACGAACACACTTGACACACAGATGCCCATAATACATAATGTGCATTCACTCATGTGGACCCAAACCACACCACAGGCTCTCATGCACAAAAAGATACATATCTAATATCTCAGTGTGTCCCAGGTGCCCCTGTTCAGAGCCAAAACAACTCCACACTTGGCCACACACACACTGAGAAGTTACAAGTATATGATCAAAACCACAAGACATACACAGCCTATGTTATATAAGGCATACATGTTAGTGACATGTGATATACAGACTGACAGGCTCACTTATGTCTTCTACACTAATTGGGGAATCACACACATTTAGATACGTAGCCCATGTAGACTAAAGCACAAAATGCACGGGACTTCACAGGCTACTCAGCGACACTCGTAACACACACGAGTTCTGTGTGCTGCTCAGCCCCCACCCTCAAGTCATGCCTGCAGTCCCAGCTCCACGCCGCACCCCCCCACAAGCCCTCCCGTTTGGACACATACAACAGCACGGTCGGTCACGCACTCACACTCACACACAAACACAAACCTCCTCCTAGATATTTTTAAACCCGGGCTAGTTCTGCTGCTATGGCAACCGCCCCAAACCCATCTCCATAGCAACCTAACGTCAGCTTTCCAAGCACCAAATCCTGGGGGATTGCAGGGCCCCAGTCAGAGGCTGGTGGAGGGGGTTGTTGCACCCTCTGCCATCATCTGTGCCACCCCAGTAACCTCACCTTAGACCCTTTAGGGAAGCACTCACCCTAGGCTGTAGAAGGAGGGCTATAAGACCCCTGGACGGAGCTGCAGGAGAGGGCAGATCTCAACTAGCTTTGTCCTCCTGCCCCATCAGAACTTTATGGAAGGGCTCATGGGACAAAGGTCAACCTGGGCTGGACACACACAAGCCTAGCTTTGAAACCTGGCTCTGCCATTTACCTGCTCTGCGGCTTGGGCATGTCCTTACCCTCTCTGAGTCAGTTTTCCTTAATTTGGAAAATGTTCTTGCTGCTGATGCTCACATCCTGAAGGACTATTCTGACTTAGTGGTTAGAAGCTCAGGCAAATTTGCATCCACATTCTGACTCTCCCACTTCCTAGCTGTGCTAACTCAGGCAAGAACCTCCTCTTCTCTGCGACATGGGCGGCAAACAGCAGTCAAATTACACAGGGCAGTTGGGAAGATTCCCAATCAAGGTGTGTGGCCACTGATCTAAGAACTTTGCACAAATCCCAAAGTATTTAAGTCTTAAGCATGGCTTCATGGGTAGGTATTATTATCATTCCTATTTTGCAGAAAAGGAAATCGAGACTCAGGGAGCTTGCCTGGGATCACACAGCTACAAAGTTTTGAAGCAGGTAGTTTGAAGCCAGGCAGTCAAAGATGCTTCCTTAGCCATTTCTCTCTCCTGACTTGAAAAGAGTGGATTCTTGGAAATGCTTTCTAGCCTCAGTTTTCTAACCTGAAAAATGGGGGTTCAAACAGTACGGCTGGATGGGGTGTTGAAGAATTTGATGGGCCCTGGAGATAAATTGTTCTTCGGGTTGGTGGGGAAGAGATTGGGAGGGGCAGGGTAAGAGGGCAAGTGGGCAGGCTCAAGAGGGAGGTTGGCTGGGACCCGAGCCCTGCTCTCCTTCTTCCCAGCCTGGGGACCTCAGACTTGAGTGTTCTCCAGTATGAGCCTCAGTCTCACCATCGGTCAACTGGGAGTCTTAACAGTGCTCCCAGTGTGGCTCAGAGTCCAAGATGAAAGCAGGTAAAATCACTTGGCGTGGGTCCCAGCAAAGAGAGAAATCTAAGCTGATATTAACATCATCCATCCAGTCTGTGCATGGGATTTACAAGAGGCAGTCTGTGTAGTGCAGGGTTTGGCAAAATATTTTGACCCACAGTAAGAAACACATTTCCACTGTGATTCCAATGCATAAAATACTGAGACAAAAGTTTCTTGAAATCATAGTTCTCCTGTACCTTCATCCATACTATGTCTATACTATGGTGCCCAGACTCTGATCCATTCTAGACTATTGAAATATGCTGGTTGATTCCACGGTCTGCTCACTGTATGAAAAACCCTGGTGGGGAGGTTTCAAGGTGGAATCCTGGAGTCATTGGAGGATTTTAAGCAGCGGAGTAACATGGGAATTAAAAGGCCAATGGAGGGAAAGGGGCCGGCCTGGGGTCTGTTTAAGCCAAACAGACCCTAGACAGGAGGGGTTTTTGCCCGAATGCCAGTAGGGGCAGGGGAAGTGGAGGGGTGTGATCTCTTTGCAGGGACACATGCCAAGTGATTTTACCTGTTTTGATCTTGGACTCTCGGCCACACCGGGAGCACTGTCAGGGTACATAGAATAGTTAATGTGGTGGATTGAACACAGTGTATTATGGTTATGAGCATCAAACCTAAAGGCAAATCTTCACTCAGTCCATCCAACAAAGAAATTTTTGAGCGCTTACTACATGTTGGACATTGTTCTAGGCACTGGAGATGGGGCAGTGAACAAAACAGACACCAATTCCTGACCTCACAAGCTCATGTTTCAGGGATATAGGGGATAAAAAGCAAAAGAAGTAACATATAGTCTGTTGGATGATGGTAAGTTCCACGGAGAAAAATAACACCAAGGAGGGATGAGGGATTGGGGTGCAGGGGATGGAAGGGAGGCTGAAGTTTGTTTTGTTTTGTTTTTTCTTTTGAATGAGCCAAGCACCTTGTGGGATCTTAGTTCTCTGACCAGGGATTGAACCCAGGCCCTTGTCAGTGAAAGGGCAGAGTCCTAACCCTAAGACTGCCAGGGAATTCTCTACAATTTTAAATTGAGTGAGTGACCAGGAAGACCTCGCCAAGGAGGTGACCTTGGAGCAGAAGAGGAAGGAGGTGAGGCAGCAAGCCATGTGGGTCTCTGGAGGAAGATAGGGTGCAAAGGCCCTGAGGCTGGAGCGCACCTGGCCTGTTGGAGGAAGAAGGAGGCTCCCAGGGAAGCTAGAGAAGAGTTGGGGAGGGGAGAGCAGGAGGGGTCAAGTCAGAGAGGAGTTAGAAAGGGAACACTGTGTCTGCTTTGAGGGCCATTGTAAAGACTTGGCTTTGACTTCGAGTGAGATGGGCACCGTGGGAGGATTTGGAGGAAGAATTTGAGTCAACTTACAGGTTTTGTTTTTTTTTTTAATTTAATACTAGCAATGACTTTCTTTTTCTTTCTTTCTTTTTTTTAAAAAAATATTTATTTGGCTGTACTGGGTCTTAGTTGCAGCATGTGAACTCAGTTGCAGCTTATGGGATCTACTTCCCTGACTAGGGATCAAACCTGGGCCCCTTGCATTGGAAGCACAAGTCTTAGCCACTGAACACCCAGGGAGGTCCCTGAGTTAGGTTTTATCACAAGCTCTTTCTGGCTGTACATGAAGAACACTATGTGGGGGGCTGGGGTAGAAGTAAGGAGCCCAGGGAGGAGATGATGGTGACCATCCAGGTGAGAGGTGCTGATGGCTGGACCAGGGCAGTAGATAGCGCAGCTGGGGAGACATCACTGGAGTCCCTGTTCCCCCATGTGACTTTCGACTGATCACTGCACCTCTCCAGAGCCTCTGTTTCCCGGTTTACGGGTGGGAGTAATAATAAAGCACCCACCTCTCAGGGCTCCTGTCTGGTCTCCATGTGATAGAGTGTGGACAGCCGTTGGCACAGCACCACAAACATGGCCTTCCATTGTCACCGACATTATCTGCCCGGTTCCCAGACCAGGTAGGGTCTGTGTCCTGTCCAGTGGAGCAAGGATGGGCTTTGGGAGGCAGGATGAAGACAGGAGGTCCGATCTTGTGGGATTTGTGTTTACCTGAGTCAGAGAACCTTAGAGCAAAAATTCCTGTGCTGAGAGAGACTTGAAGGTCTTTTATTCCTCATAGCTCTGTGTGTGTGTGTGTGTGTGTGTGTGTGTGTGTGTGTGTGTGTGTGTGTGTGTAGGATGAGGAAGTGAAGATCCAGAGAAGAGCCTTATCTTGCTGGGAGCCCACGGTGAGTTGGAGGCTGAGCCAGAGCTAGAGTCCATCCCCACCTGTGTTCCCCATCCTGGGTGCCTCTCTGGTGATCACGCATTCTGACCACATCTCTCCCTCCCTCTCTGCCCCAGCCTCAACATCTTCCTGGGACTTCCTACTGCCTCTGGGATAAATTCCAAACTCTCCCAGTCTCTCGGGCCAAAAACCTTGCATTCGCCCTTGGCGTCCACTCTTTCCCTCACACCCACATCCAATCTGTCAGCAAACCTTGGCTGTGGCACCTTTAGATTTCAAATCTGACCTCCGTCTCACTGCCTCTATCAACACGACCAAGGTCCACGCCCCCCGTCTGGGTTCTCACCGGAAGCCCCTGTCCTGAGCTCCTCACTTCTGCCCATCCTCACCTCTCCTTTTGACAGCAGCTGGAGCCAACCTTTAAAAAGGCAAGTCAGGGACTTCCCTGGGGGTCCAGTGGCTAAGACTCCGAGCTTCCACTTTAGGAGGTGCAGGTTTGATCCCTGGTCTGGGAACTAAGAAGCCATGTGCTGAGCACCCAAAATTAAAGGCAAATCAGATTACACGCTGTGTTGTATGCAAGAGAAATAAAACTGGGGTCTCTGTAAGAACACTGAGGAGTAATATAGAATTCTTGCCTTAAGCTTGGTGGAGGGAGGCGAAGCTTTTTGTGCCATCTCCACCTGCTGTGGATAGGGAAACCGAGTCATCAAGAAGTGAAGTCACTTGCCGCAGAGCTGGGGATTGAACCCTGGCAGCCTGGTTGCTGAAGTCACGCCCCTCCCCCCCCCACCAACTACCGCTTCACTCTACTATACTACTTCTCTCCCTCACGAGTCCTTCTCTTCTCAGTCAAATTTTCTAGGTACACGCCCACCCCCTCCATCATCTCTCCCTTCCCTGGGAACATCTACGATTCTTAGGCTTAAAACCACAAGTGCAAAGACTGAAGCTGATTTCTGCACAATCATCTTCGGTGGGATTTAAATTTAGTCATTTCCCTTCCTTGGTCTTCCTCCTCCTGTAAGCACCCAGTCTAGTGTGCTTAATTTTTGGCCTTCAATCTTTCTTCTCTTCTTTTACAAAGATCCCTGTGTATCCTTAAGGTCAGTTTTGTTGTCTGTGTTTTAAAGTTGCAAAATATCACTGAGTGATGAACCTCATTATCTTTCTTTTCTGAGAGCTCTCAATGTGGCTGTGCTTATTTCCAGCTCCTGAGGAGTGAGTCTTTATTATTATTATTAAAAATTTTTTTTTTAGCTGTGCAGCATGTAGGATCTCAGGTCCCTCAACCAGGGATGGAACCCACATTCCCCTGCACTGGAAGCATGGAATCTTAACCATTGCACCACCAGAGAAGTCCCAGGAATGAGACTTACAGACTCTGAAGGGGCTGTCTGGGTTCAAGTCCCAGCCCAGGAGCCCACTAGCTGAATGACCTGGGGCAAGTTATGAATCTCTCTGTGCTTTGGTTTCTCTACCTGTTAAATGGGGGTTGTTAAATCATGGTGGGCTTCCTTGGTGGCTCAGACAGTAAAGAATTCATCTGCAATATGGGAGACCTGGGTTTGATTCCTGGGTTGGGAAAAAACCCTGGAGGAGGGCATGGCAATCCACTCCAGTATTCTTGCCTGGAGAATCCCCATGGCCAGAGGAGCCTGGTGGGCTATAGTCCATGGGGTTGAAGAGTCAGACATGACTGAGCGACTATGCACAAATCATGGTATCTTTCTCATTAGATTGTTGCAAGCTGACATCTTAAAGCATTCCTAGGAATGGCATGAATGTCAACCTCTACCTCTTTTTATGGGCTGTCCCAGGATATATTTTATATTCTACTTAAAAAAATCATTTTATTGAATTATAAATGATTTACACTCCACTGCTTGAGATTTCCTTGGTGGCTCAGATGGTAGAGAATCTGCCTGCAATGTGGGAGACCCAGCTTTGATCCCTGAGTTGGGAAGATCCCCTGGAGAAGGAAATGGCAACCTGCTCCAGCATTCTTGCCTGGGAAATCCCATGGACAGAGGAGCTTGGCAGGCTATAGTCCAAGGGGTCGGAAAGAGTCAGACACGACTGAGCTACTAACACTCTTGAGACTTAATGATGGGACATGAAATTCTTTCCAACTCTTTGCTACCTAAAGTCCACTCAAGGCTCATACTCATACCCACCTCATTTGGACGTTAGGGAAATCAGATTGTCTGGCATTCTCTGACTCAATTTCTCACAGTATTGCCACATTATTCTCTAGAAAGGATACACCTATTAATACTTCAGTGCCCAATGACCTGTTCTTCCACATACTTCTCCAGAGCTTGGTGATCTTAGACTGTCTAATTTTCAATCTAATGGATTTGAAAGTATTGCTTTATGTACTTTCTTATGTAGATCAGTTAAGCTTCTCTGGGGATTGCTTTAGTTCGTCTCCACCTAGAATAACTACAAACTTACCTCTGTGTGTGTGCATGTGTGTATCTTTGAGTATTAACACTTTAAGGTTTCAGCCACTGTCGCAACAAACAAGGCAACATAACAGTACCTCCTGGGACTTCCCTGGTGGTCCACGGGCCAAGACTCTGAGCTTCCAATGCAGAATGTGCAGGTTTGATCCCTGGTGAGGGAACTGGAATCCCACATACCACACGCCATGGCCAAAAAGAATAAGAATAGTACCTCCTTTCTAGTATCATTAAGAGGATTCAGGGTGATGATAATAGCCACTCTTTATTATGTGTTAACTACATAGCAGGAGAAGGCAATGGCAGCCCACTCCAGTACTCTTGCCTGGAAAATCCCATGGATGGAGGAGCCTGGTAGGCTGCAGTCCATGGGGTCGCTAAGAGTCGGACACGACTGAGCGACTTCACTTTCACTTTTTACTTTCATGCATTGGAGAAGGAAATGGCAACCCACTCCAGTGTTCTTGCTTGGAGAATCCCAGGGACCGGGGAGCCTGGTGGGTTGCCATCTGTGGGGTCGCACAGGGTCGGACACGACTGAAGCGACTTAGCAGCAGCAGCAGTAGTAACTGCATAGCACTGTGCTAAGGATTTTACCTGTAGTAACTCATGTATTCCTCACAAAAACACTACAAGACGCATGCTCCTGGTATCACTCTCATTTTACAGATGAGAAAACTGACACATAGAGAAACTGACTAGAAGGAGCAGCTGCTGCTACTGCTAAGTCGCTTCAGTTGAGTCCGACTCTGTGCGACCCCATAGACGGCAGCCCACCAGGCTCCCCTCGTCCCTGGGATTTTCCAGGGAAGAGTAGGGCTGAATTCAAACCCAGGCAGGCACACTCATTCACCACCTCATTGCCTCTGAATGAGTTGATGCAGGAAAGACACCTAAGGCTTAATGAAGGCTCTGAATTATCACAGCTGTAATCATGGCACAGGACAATCCAGAGGGGGTTGGGGGATGTTTGCTAATTGCCTTGGCAAATTGGATAATGGATTCAGCTTTTGGGACATTTTACAAGTATAATAATAATAGCATCTCGCATAACAAAAAATCATGTTAGAGTGTGTGAAACCTGAAAGAGACTCACAGGGACCTCTGTTCCCCATTTGTAAAGGGATAAAGTTTGACAAAATCCTGATCCCTGTTCTTTTCACAGCCCCTCAGTTTTCCAAAATCAAAGCACTTACAACGATCACAGACGCCTTCCTTCCCAGCACTCACCAGGTACCAGCTCCTGTCCCCAGCTTTTATGTGAATGAGATCGGCAGGCAATTCTCACCTAACTCTGGTTCTCATCTGCCGTGTATTTGGACCTGCTGAACATGCCTGGACAAAAACACACACTTCAATGAATCTGGATTTACTGTAATTTCTTCCCTGGAATCCCTGCTCATATCCATTCACTCTCCCACAATCCTGGAAGCATATTTCATATATTCTCCTCCCTTCAACCTCAACATCTCTTCCCTGGCATCACTCTCACCCTTGACCCCGTTCTTGTTTTAAATCCATCAGAGGAGAATTTCTGCATATTCCTAGCAACTACCAGCTAGGAAGCTGGTGTCGCAGCTACCAGCACCAGGGACCCTGTTCTCTCCCTTTCCTCCTGCTAAAGCTGGGAAACGCTCCTTGCCAAGAACACTTCCCATTCCCTCTTGCTACTGCTGCTGCTGCTAAGTCACGTCAGTTGTGTCCGACTCTGTGCGACCCCATAGACAGCACCCCACCAGGCTCACCGTCCCTGGGATTCTCCAGGCAACAACACTGGAGTGGGTTGCCATTTCCTTCTCCAGTGCGTGAAAGTGAAGTCGCTCAGTTGTGTCTGACTCTTAGCGACTCCATGTACTGTAGCTTACCAGGCTCCTCCGTCTGTGGGATTTCCCAGGCAAGAGTACTGGAGTGGGTTGCCGTTGCTTTCTCCACCTCTTGCTACTCAGGGCTGTAAATCAAGCAATTCTTTCCTCTCCTGCATCATCAATTCTCCCTTCTCTTCCACATCATCTCATTGGCATAGAAACACGCTCTAACACAGACAAGCTTTTTAAACCCTGTCCAGCTATAGCTCCCATGATCTGCTGCCTTTTACAACAAAAAAAAACCTCCAAAAAAGTCATCTGTACCAATCTCTCCAACTCCTTTTCTCCAATCCTTGAATCATTCCCAGTTAGGGTCTGGCTTCACCACTTGGCCAGATCAACTCTTGAGGTTACCAGGAACCTCTCTCTGTGATTCAACCCAATAGTTTAGTGACCTTCCTGCATATTACTTGAGCCTTCTTGTGGACAGTCACACCCTCTTCCTAGGTTTATTTTCTTCCCTTGACTTCTAAGACACCCCACTTTCATGAATTCACTCCTAGCTCAGCGGCTGCTCCTTTTCAGACTCCTCTGTTCTTTCTTCCTCATCTTTGGGGTCTTTAAACATTGGAGGGTCTTGGGGGCTCAGTCCTTGGTTCTGTTCTTTTTTTTTCTTTCCACTTACTCCTTTGGGGATGGCTTCCCAAATTCATCCATCCATCCATCTATCTATTGATTATTTATCAACTGTGGATCTTTCATCTATCTATATTTCTATCTAATATTTATCCTATTTATCTAGCTATTGATCATTCATCTATCAACTGTCTACCTATACTATCTATTGATCATCTTATCAACTCTCTATCTGTATCTATCCTGCTTATCTTTATCTATCTATCTATTTAGGTTAGACCTCACCCTTGAATTCAGACTCATCAATTCAGCTACCCTCTCAAAACTTCCACTTGGAAATCTATTAGGTACCTCAACACATCTAAAGCCAAACTCCCGATCCCCATTCGCCCCCTGCCTCCCCTACCTGTTATTCATCTAACCTCAATAAATGGGAACTTCATCTTGGCAGCTTCTCCGCTCAAACACCTTGCAATCATTTCTGACTCCTCTTTATCTCTCTCCCAACACCCAATCCATCAGCAAATTCTGTCAGCTCTACCTTTAGAATAGATGCAGATTCTAACCACATCTTTCCACCTCCACTGCTACCACCCTTGGAAAAGCCACCTCTCATGTGAATGATTTTTTTGTCATCTTTTGCTTAAAAATTGTTAAAAATGGTTTTATTGAGATGAAAGCCACATACCATTAAATTAACCACTTAAAAAGGCACAGACAAGAGGCTTTTCATACATTCACAGTGTGGTGAAAGCATCATCTCTATTTAGTTCCAAAACATTTTCATCATCCCCCAAAGAGACCTCATACCCATGAAAGTGACTCCCCATTCCCACCCCCACGCCCCGGCTCCAGTCCCTGCCTCCACTAGTCTGCTTTCTGTCTCTATGGATATGCTTGTTCTGGATGCTTCCTGTGAGTGGAATCATGCAATATGGGACCCTTTGTGTCTGACTTCTTTTACTCAGCACAGTTTTCAGAGTTCATCCATGATTGTAGCACGGATCCGTACCTCATTCCTTTACACTGCTGAATCATATTCCACTGTATGGACAGACCACATTTTATTTATCTTTTCATCTATTGATACATATTTGGATTGTTGCCACCTTTTGGCTATCATGAATGATACTGCTATGAAGATTCATATAAAGTATCTGAACACAAGTTTTCAATTCTCTGGGGTACATATACCTAGGAGTGGAATCATTGGGTCGCCTGAGAATTCTATGTTTAACTTTATGTAGAACCACCAACATGTTTTCCACAGGTTGTACCATTTTATCTCATTGGAATTATTTTAACAGACTATTCCTCTCTTTTTTAAAAATATTTACTTATTTATTTGGCTGTGCTCAGTCTTAGTTGTGGAACACAGGATTTTTTTTTTTTTTTTTTAGTTGTGGCACGAGAACTCTTAGTTGCAGCATGAGAACTCTTAGCTGCGGCATGTGGGATTTAGTTCCCCTGACCAGGGATCGAACCCGGGTCCCCTGCATTGGGAGCAGGAACAGTCTTAGTCACTGGACCATTCGGCAAGTCCCTTAACAGCCTATTCTCAACACAGTGAGACCACTCAAGATGTGAGTAAACTTATGACCCTGCTGCCCTCTCCCTTCAACAGAACCCTCCTCACTCAGAGCCAAACCCAAAGACCTCACAATGACTTTTAAGACCCTACACCACTTGGCTTCTGGCTCTCTCCTAGACATTATCTACTACATTCCCACTCACTCAGCATTGACCTCCTCACTGTTCTTTAAACGCATCAGGCATGCTCTCAACCTCAGGGCCTTTACACTCAGTGTTCATTTTCCTGGAATGCTCTATCTCTGGACCACAAGGATGGCTCCTACACTTACTTTGGGTCTCTGGTCTCAGCCAGCTTCTCAGAGATAACATCTCTGCCCATCCTGTCCACTTTACTCTGCTTTTTGTTCTTCTCCATAGCACTTTTCACCACCTAACATTTATTTATTCATATTTTTTAAAGAGAGAGACCCATCTTTCTCTTTTTTTCTTTGCAAGTTTTTAAAAATATTATTTATTATTTAACTTTTGGCCACCTGTGGCATGTGAGATCTTAGTTCCCTGACTAGGGATCAGACCCACACCCCTTACATTGGAAGGCAAAGTCTTAACCACTGGACCACTGGGGAAGTCCCTATTTATATTTTACAAATATATTTATATAAATAAATATTTATTATATTTTATTTATATGTTTTCTTTTCACTAGGGCATAGGCTTTTTCTATCTGTTCACTGAGATTCCTACTCTCAGCACATAGTGCCTGGATTATAGAAAAGTGCCCCAAACACAGTAGGTGCTCAGTAAACGGGTGATGAATGAATGAATGAGAGAATGCATTGAACTCCATTATAGGTGAAGCCAATGAAGCTCAGGAGACATGCATGGTTTATCTTGGTAGTTCCAAGATGGTAAGATGACGTTTTGAGATTTTTCTCTTTTTTTCATATACTTTGGGATTCTAATCCAGGTCTTTCTGACTGCAACACTCCCAAGTTCTTAACTGGACTGTCTAGTGAACTTTATGTCTGGGCATAATAACCCCAAATGTTATTTTTTAGCAATACTCAGTCTACAGGTGGGAAAACTCACACCCAGCAAGGGAAGGGGCCCTCACAAGCAGTTGGTGGCTGTGTCAAGACAAGCGATGAGGCTTCAGGGCAGGATTTCTGGCACAAGCCTCTGGCACATAGTGAATTTTCAATTCAATAGATGCATGATGACTGGTATTAAGAGTGGATTTATCATAAAGCTCACATAAGCTTCAGGGCCCCTGGTTTACACAGGCCTTTCCATGGCTCCAGTAAGGTGTCCCTGTGGTCTGATGTTTTTGAAAATTTTGCAAAAGTAAGATATTTAAGGGAGAAGGCAATGGCAACCCACTCCAGTACTCTTGCCTGGAAAATCCCATGGGCGGAGGAGCCTGGTAGACTGCAGTCCATGGGGTCGCTAAGGGTCGGATACGACTGAGCGACTTCACTTTCACTTTTCACCTTCATGCATTGGAGAAGGAAATGGCAACCCGCTCCAGTGTTCTTGCCTGGAGAATCCCAGGGACGGGGGAGCCTGGTGGGCTGCCATCTATGGGGTCACACAGAGTCGGACACGACTGAAGCGACTTAGCAGTAGCAGCAAGATATTTAAAGTGCAGTTGGTTAAGAGACTTTCCTGATAGTCCAGGGGCTTCCCTGGTGGCTCAGTGGTAAAGAACCTGCCTGCCGATGCAGGAAACATGGGTTTGATCCCTGGGTAGGGAAGATCCTCTGGAGAAGGAATAGGCAACCCACTCTAGTCTTCTTTCCTGGGAAATCCTGTGGGCAGAGGAGCCTAGACAGAGGACTACAGTCCAAAGAGTCAGACATGACTCAAAGACCAAACAACAGCTGGTGGTCCAGTGGTTAACATTTCATGTTCTCGATGCAGGGGGCCCGGGTTTGATCCCTGGTCAGGGAACTAGATCCCAAATGTTGCAATGAATATTACTTGTGCCACAACTAAAGATCCTGCATGCTACAACTAAGACCTGGGGCAGCCAAAATAAATAAATAAAAAAAAATTTTTAAAGGCAATTTGTTAAGACGATTGACTTCTCCCTGTTCTGTGTCCCTGTGTAGCATTTCTCTCTACCATGCATGGTGTTGGAGTCACCTTGGTTACTGATGAGATCTAGGTGAGGGGAAGGTGAGTTGAAGGTACTTTTAGGTTGTGGGATATTTTGATATGGTTCATAGATGTGCATGCATGCAAAGTTGCTTCAGTCATATCTGACTCTTTGTGACCCTATGGCCTGTAGCCCACCAGGCTCCTCCATCCACGGAATTCTCCAGGCAAGTATCCCTGACCCAGGGATTCTTATGTCTCTTATGTCTTATGTCTCTTATGTCTCCTGCATTAACAGGCTCTTTAACCACTAGTGGCACCTGGGAAACCCATAGTTCATAGACACTTTGAGCTATACTTGAATTACCCATGGACCGCAAGGAGATCCAACCGGTCCATTCTAAAGGAGATCAGTCCTGGGTGTTCTTTGGAAGGAACGATGCTAAAGCTGAAACTCTAGTACTTTGGCCACCTCATGCGAAGAGTTGACTCATTGGGAAAGACTCTGATGCTGGGAGGGATTGGGAGCAGGAGGAAAAGGGGACAACAGAGGATGAGATGGCTGGATGGTATCACTGACTTGATGGGCGTGGGTTTGGGTGAACTCCAGGAGCTGGTGATGGACAGGGTGGCCTGGTGTGCTGCGATTTGTGGGGTCGCAAAGAGTCAGACACGACTGAGCAACTGAACTGTACTGAACTGAATTACCTAACCAGTTGTCCTGGTGTCTCTAATGGCTTCCAGAATGATCCTATTGTCCAAGGTGCTAACTCACTAGGTACAAGGCCAGTTTGTTGTTGTATGAATGGTCCTCAAGAGATCTACTCCAGAAGCACCTGCATAATGAAAGTGAATCAGGAATTAAAAGGACGGAGCCGGAAGTTAGAATGTAGAAACATTTTCCAAAATGTGTAGCTAAGATGAGTTGAAAGTGAAGTTGGCTCAGTCGTGTCCGACTCTTTGCGACCCCATGGACTGTAGCCTACCAGGCTTCTCCATCCATGTGATTTTCCAGGCATGGGTTGCCATTTCCTTCTCCAGGGGATCTTCCCCACCCAGGGACTGAACCTGGGTCTCCCACATTACAGGCAGACGCTTTACCCTCTGAACCACAAACTTCACGAAACTTTCCCCAAATTTCCAAAATACTTAGATGACATCACCAATACTGTCTTGTGAACTTTTTCTAAATGATAATGACTTAAAAAAAGTTCCACCAAGTATGCTAGAGGAAAGATAATTTCCTTTTCTCTCTCTCTGTAGATGCTGCTGCTGCTAAGTCGCTTCAGTTGTGTCCGACTCTGTGCGACCCCATAGACGGCAGCCCACCAGGCTCCCCTGTCCCTGGGATTCTCCAGGCAAGAATACTGGAGTGGGTTGCCATTTCCTTCTCCAGTGCATGAAAGTGAAAAGTGAAAGTGAAGTCGCTCAGTCGTGTCCGACTCTAGCGACCCCATGGACTGCAGCCCACCAGGCCCCTCCGTCCATGGGATTTTCTAGGCAAAAGTACTGGAGTGGGGTGCCATTGAAATATGGACATGCAGCCAAAAAAGTAGGAAACATAACCAGAGAGGTGTGTCAGGCAGTAAATTAATAAAAAACATTACATTATCTTCTGGGATTATGCAATGTTTGTGGTATTTGCCAGCACTTTTAAATACGTAATATGTTATTATTTCACATTCTAAGTAAATTTTCATATTCATACCGAATTTTGTTAGCGATTTTGTATTCCTTTTCTTAAAGAACGCTCCCCTCCCTTACTCCCCTATTAAATTCTGTAAGGTATATCCACCCTGTTGATAATTCTTAAACCAAACTAGGGGTAGTTTTCAAGCTGTGTAATCCCGGGCCAGTGGCTGTACGTCTCTGAGCCTATTTCCTTAGTGACAAGATGGGAATTATAATAGCTCCCACAGTGCAGGGTTTCTGCTAATTTTAAATAAGCCAAGGCCTGAAAACTGCTAACTGCAGGCTTGGAACACACCGACCGACGATAAATCTCAACCAGTCTTCACGCTAAGAACATTTCCTTAGCATCTTAACGCGCGACGAAGACCTCCCTCTGCGCATGCGCGTCGGACACTTTCCCGCCCCGCCCCCGCCCCCATATGGGCGTGGTCTGCTCTGCCGCAGGGGGTTGTGGGCGGAGTCAAAGAGCTACTTCCGGGATTTCCTCCCTCTTCGAGGAACAACCTTCTTTTTATGATTGGCAGTAGTTTTCAGCCAATAGTGATTGGACCTGAGACTGAAGACCCGACACATTTTGGAACTTCTTTTCCGAGTTGACCAATTGCTAGCTCTGAAGGCGGCTGAAGTGACGGGCGTCTGTTTTGACTAATGAGAACTTGGCTGCGAGTAAGCCAGAACCAATCAGCAGCGAGAAGGCCGGATCCTGGGGCGGGGTTGGAGCTTCGGCAGTTGAACCGCTCGCGAGGAGGGGCGTCCCTGGAGAAGGTGAGAGACGACTAGGGCTCCGGGTGCGCTGGTCGGGGTAGCGATCCTGGGGCCGAGGGGGTGCTCTGCAGGGAGAATGGTCAGCAGGCATCTGACCTAGTAGTGTGAGAATCGGGAGGGGTTGCCTTTAACACGGGTAGGCGCTGTCGTGAGAGGTTGTGAGACAGAGGGTAGTACATGAGTCGGGGGCTGTTTTCTGTTTCGCGTGAGGCTCTTGAAAGGGGAGTGTGTAAAGTAGGATACAGAAGATGGTGAAACGTAGAAATGCCCTTGTAGGACAGACTTGCAATTTAATGGGAGGTTTTAAGACAGGGTTATTACAGCGCGATGTGGAGTGGTGGAGGTCCCGGCCATCAGTTAACAAGCTTTGATTTGGGTGGAGGGCAGATGAAGAACAATATTGTGGGAAGGAATGAGTGAAGGCTCCAGGGATGAGAGTGTGTTTTGACGACTTGTGAAGGCTTGTGATACACGTAACGTTTACTGAGGGCTAACTGTGTGACATGGTATGCTAAGTCACTTCAGTCATGTCCGACTCTGTGCGACCCCATAGACGGCGGCCCACCAGGCTCCCCAGTCCCTGGGATTCTCCAGGCAAGAACACTGGAGTGGGTTGCCATTTCTTTCTCCAATGTGTGAAAATGAAAAGTAAAAGTGAAGTCGCTCAGTCGTGTCCGACTCTTAGCGACCGCGTGGACTGCAGCCCACCAGGCTCCTCGGTCCATGGGATTCTCCAGGCAAGGGTACTGGAGTGGGGTGCCAGCAGCTACCAAATGTTGCATGTGAATTAACTCAGACTTCTTAATAACGCCACCGGTGGTTAACAGTGTGGGCTCTGGCATTGGGTTGCTTGAGTGAACGTTGACCCTGCCACTGGGTGAGTTGTTTAACCCTCTGTGCCTCAGCTTCATCACCAGTAGAATGACCTTCTCTCTTCTCCGGCTATACCATTCACCTGGTGGCCTCACCCAGCCTCTTGGTTTCATATACTCTTTATGTAATGATGTTTCTAAGTGTGTATCTCCATTTGGAGTCTCTACCCTGAACTCAAGGCTCATATGTGCAGTGGCTGGCACTTCTCTACTTGGAAGTCCAGCTGACACACAGACTTCAAAAACGTGTCCCAAACGAAACTTGGAGTTTTCCCCTTCAGCCTCCAAACCTAGTTGATGACAGTTCCATCCTTCCAGGTACTCAGGACAGAAACCTTGGAGTCGGCCTTCACTCCTTCCTGTTCTCTCACCCATGTACTGTCCTTCAGTCAGCAAATCTCATGGATCAACCTTCAGAACACATGGGACTTCCCTGGTGGTTCAATGTTAAGACTCTGCGCTTCCAATGTAGTGGGTGCCGGTTCGATCCCTGGTTGGGAAACTAAAATCCCACGTGTCGCATGACATAGCTTAAAAAAAAAGAAAAACACCACATCCAGAATCTAGTCATATCCCACCACCTCCTTTGCTACATTCTGGCCTAAGCCATCACCTGTTCTTACCTGGCCTATTGCAGTGGCCTTCTCACTGACTTCCCTGCCTCTACCCTTGACCCCACAGTCAAGTTAGTTCAAAAGTCAGATCATGTTGCTCCGCTGTTCATAACCCCCCCATGGCTCCCATCTCATGCAGTAAAAGTCTTCGCCAAGCCTATGAGGCCCCACCTGATCCAGTTCCCCCTCCTCCATGCTCTCAAATCCCACCAATCCCACTTGTTCATCCTGCTTCAGTTGCCCCAACCCGTTTGCATAGCAATAAAATCTCCACTTGGGAAATGTACTTGCTGTCCCCTCTGTCTGCGTTGAATTCCCCCAGGCTCTCACTGACAACCCAAACCAAAATAGCTCCTGTCACCCTCTGGCTTTATTTTTTTCATAACACTCACCACTACTTGATGTAGATTAGTGTTCGTTTATATCCACTGGGCTACTTTGACGTCCCTCACTAGAGTGTGGGCTCCAAGTGGATCTAGAACTCAGCAACTGGAAACATGCACAGTACTTAAAGGTGTTACTTGAACTGTTTCACCATTACATTTCCTGAGAGGTCTCCCTGTGGTATAGGGCAGGATCGTTAAGCTTTGGGAGGATGTTGGGTTGTGTGTTGGGGTCTAGATGGGGTCATAAACTGGGCAGAATGTGGTGGCCAGGAGCAGAAGATCTCAGCTCTAGTTTGTGCTGGGGAAGCGTGTGGGAAATGCATATTCCTGGACCCACCCCCAGAGATTCTGCCTCTAGCTTTGGGACCGGGCCCAGAATGCTGCCTTGTCACCAACTCCCGTGTTGAAGCTGAAGGTCTGCAGCCCTTACTTTGAGAAACAGGTCAGTTCAGAGCTCGGGGTGCAACACTTCATCATTCAACTCCCCTTTTGTAGTTGGCTTGGTGCTGGCCGGTGTTGGGAACCCTGAAGTGATTGAGGCAGTCCTTACCCAGCTTGGGAGTCAGGGAGGGCTTCCTACAGGAGGGGACACTGGAGCTGAGACCTGGAAGATGACAGAGGAGTGAGCTGAGAGAAGACCTTGCCTGTATCTCCAGTGCCTTGAACCCTGTCTCCTGGTATCGAGCATGAATTCACAAGCAGCTGCTGATCTGTGCCAGACCTGGGGAGCTGAAGATACAAGAATGGTCAAAATGGCTGTGCCTTCATGGGCATCTGGCTTGCCAACTTACCATCAGCTAGTTGTACAGATGGTAATAGCTGACCAAGTGCCAGGCACTATTTGAAGCATCTTATATATACTAACTAATTCAGTTCCCACAATAATCCTATGTGAGGTGGGAGTTCTTATTATCCCTGCTTCACCAATGGGAAGAGGTTGGGAGAGGCTAAATGACTTGCCTGGGGTCACACTGCAGGTTAGGATCTGAACCCTGGAGTCCCCAACTTACATTGTGTACTGTGCTTAAGGTGTGAGGCCCCGTTTGGATTTGTTCTGGGAGGGAAAGGAGCAGAGGGTTAGGGGAGGAACTGGAAGGTAGTCAGGGAAGGGCCGCTGAGGAATGAGTAGAGGGTGAATGTGCCAGTCCCTCACTGCAGGATTCCAGGCAAGTCTCAGTTTCATCTTCTACAAAATGGGTGATGGTTACAGTACCTACCAGAGAGTGGAACTGATGGCGAATCATTGGTTGTTAAGTGGGCATGGTGTTTATCTAAGGCAAAACACATTTGAGGGATGGCAGGGGAAAGGGAGAGTCTGATATCCCAGGGGGTGGTGGTGGGCTTCAGTGTGCACTATGGAGGTCTGGATGGTGGGGTGTCTTAAAGAGTTTTGAGGTCTATACATTCCAAGGGGATAGTGTGGAAGACTTTGGTCCGTATTTTGGAGTGCAGGGCTAAGGGAGAGGGGGATCTGTTCAGCCCTAATTCACCCATGTGATGGTGGGGGGGCAGGGGCCATGAGCTTGGAATGGGGCTAGGAGGAGTTACTTAGGCCAGGCCATGTGTTTGTGTGTGTGTGTGTGCGCGCGCGGCGCGCACATGTGGACATGTGTAGGTCATGACTGGCTGGACTGTTTGGGGGTGGCAGATAGTGGGGAAACAACCATCAAGGGTGGGGACTGCCAGGGGCGGGGATTTACCCATGTCTGGTGTGGGAGGTGGTGATTTGGATTTGTTTTTGGGGAGCCCAGCCTAAGGATTGTCAGCTCTGGTCGGTCCTGGGGTGATGACTGTGAAATCTGAAATATCCAGGGAGCACAGTTTGGGAAGAGGAGCTGGGGTGGTAATGCAACGTTGAAAATGCACAGGTGGGTCACTTTAGTGAAAGATGGGAGGTCTGGGAGTTGGAAAATGAGTGTGTGTGTGTGTATGCGCGTGTGCACTCATGCACTAAAACCATGATGTCATGAGGCCAGAGAAATGGGGTTAGGTGTGTGGCCCAGAGTGGGGCGCTGGAGAGTCCACACTTAGTGCACGAAGTGGAGGTTCTGACGTCATGGGTTGACGGGGGTGGGGTGGGGGGGCGGTGCCTCAAAGGCAAGGCATCCCGGCTGGGTTGGGGAGGGGGGACATGTCAGAAAGCTGAGGCGGAGAGAAGCTAGGAGAGACTTGGTACTGGAACAAAACCGGCAACCAGGATGGGCCACTGGTCGGCGGTCACAGAGCACGGATGGGGGATTCTGGTAGAAGGACAGTGAAGGTGGGGTCGGGCGTGAAGGAGGGAGGAGGGGCTCAGGGTCTGGAGGATCGCAGGTTCCAGGTGTGGTGATCAAGGAAAGAGAAATGGAAAATGTGGGGGGCGGGCGAGAGAGGGAGTATACATAGAATTTGAGAGGGGACGGAATCCAGATGAAATACAAGGGGTATGGAATACAGGCTGAAAAACGGGGTGTGTGTGGAGTAGAACCTTGGGCTGATATGCGGATAGAATCCAGGCGAAACAGCATAGGGGGGACAAAATTCAAGTAGAATGTAGGGGGAGCCCCAGTAGAACATGGGGGACTGGGAGAGGGGGTAGTGGCCAGAATATAGGGAATGAGTGCTGGGGAGGGGGAGAGTCGAACTGGCTGGCGTATGTGGAGGTTATTCTGTCTAGAAGAGGGGATGGAGGGAGGGGAGCGGGTAAAGTTTGTGCAGGTAAAGGAGGCAGGTGTAAGGAGAGGATTGAATTCGGGCAAAATATTCAGGGGCTTAATATCTGGGGACTGAGGTGTGCGGGTGTGTCATCAGGACAATTGGATGAGAAAGTCCCTGTTATCAACTGAAGGGCTATGAATGGGGGCCTTTTGTGCGGGAGTGGGTAAGGAGGAGGGCGGGGCCGGGTTAGCAGCCGGGATTGGGTGGGGCAGGCCCTCTTCCTTCTCTGTCTCCCGGATCAGGTACCACGAGTAGATTGGTGAATTAGGGGCGGTTAGGCTGCGTGGTTCATCAGGTGTTCCGCAGCTGTCTTTGACTCCTTGGTAACCTGGACGGCGCGGCCGCTGATTGGCTTGCGGCGTGGGAGGGGCAGAGTGAGTGGGCGGGGTTTAGAACCCGGTGGGGCGGGACCAGCGCTGCCTGGCACCCGTATTGAAGGCCAGGGAATGAGGGATATGTTGAAATGTGCAGCTGTTTGTTTGCCAGTAGGTCGGGAATTATTAACCCCCATTTCTGAAACTCCGGAGAATGAAAGTACAGTTGTGAGAGTGAATTTTCCGAGGGAAAGTGGTCTCCAGATTTCATCACCTCCAAAGCACCAGGGACGCCTTCCGCAAATAAAGTTTAGAGCCTGGACCTAGAGTCAGAGAAGCCTCTCAAGATGTCTGGGGCTCAGGCAATTGTCCTTGGGCCTTTGAGAAAGGGGATCTGTGGATGGGCTTCAGGAGTAGTGTTCTGGGAGGCCCTGAAATTACTTGGCAAAGGTTTTGGATCTATTCATTTATCTGGGGAGACTTAAGAGATCTCACTAGATTTGCAAAGGCTCTAGGACTCTAAAAACATTAAAAATCACTGACCTAAGAGATTCAGGGCTCATTTTTTTTTTTTAATAGTGGCACTTAATTTTATTTATTTATTTTTTGGCTGCACTGTGCCTGGCTTGCAGGATCTTAGTTCCCCAACCAGGGATTGAACCCAGGCCCTCTGCAGTGAAAGCAAGGAGTCCTAACCACTGGACAAACAGCGAATTCCCAGGGCTCGTCTTTTTCTCAAAATGTTAGATTTTCTAATATCAGACTTCAGGAAGGACTAAACTGGGGAAAGTGTGAGGACTAAAGAGACTAAAGAGAAGGAAGGACTAAAGAGAAGGAAGTTAAGCACAGGGGGGTCCCTGTAATCTGAGTGGGGGGCAGCTGTTGGTGGCTCTGTCTTTGGAGCACCTGTGGGACTCTGGACAGAGCTCTTTTTTCAGGAGCCACAGTTTCCCCATCTGTACACTGGGGAGAGAATGGATTTGCCTTGTCTTTCTGGTCCCTTTCAAGCTCAGAAACAGCCACAAAGTAGTAATAACAAGAATAATGATGGTCAGGTGTGGGGATGAAATAGATGAAGAGGATTAAGAGGTACAAACCTCCAGTTATAAAGCAAGCCACATCATATAGTCAATAATGTTGAAGTAGCTTTGTACAGGGACAGATGTTTCCTCGACTTACCGTGCTGATCATTCCATCATGTATGCAGATGTCAAGTCACCTTGTAGTACACCTGAAACTAACATAATGTCCATCAATTACACTTCAGTTAAAAAAAATGATGATGATGCTGATCCGTATTGAATGCTTGGTGTGTGTCACACGTGGCTCAATTTTGCTGAGGATTTTTACATGATTAATTCATTTAATCTTTATGCCAATCCAAGGGTATGAATGCTGTTATCCTCCTATGGGCTTACAAAGGCCGGCACGAACATCATCTGGCCTGTTACATCTCTGATCTCCTCACTTTCCCCTCTCCCTCCCTCACGCTGACCTTGCTGTTTTCAGAACAAACTAGGAACATCCCACCTTGGAGCCTTTGCCTGGCTGTTCCCTCTACATGGAGCTTATTCCCCAGATATTCACCCATCTCCTCTCTTCCATCCAGGCCTCTGCTCAGTGGGGAGGGGATGGCCCTTCCTTGGCCCCCTTAGCTAAAAAGAGCAACCCCCAACCCCTAGCATCCTCTTTCTCCTCTTCTTGACATTTTAATGTCTCTAACTATTGCCACCTTCTTGAGGGTAGGGATAGAATCTGGTTTCTCATCGTATCCCCAGCACCCAGGATAGCATGTGCTTTATTTATTTATTTTTAAACTGGAGTACAATTGCTTTACAATGTTGTGTTAGTTTCTGCTGTACAATGTGAATCAGCTATAAATGTACATATATCCCCCTCATCTTGCACCTCCCTCCCACCCACCCTCCACCCTACCCCTCTAGGTCATCACAGAGCACCAAGCTGAGCTCCCCATGCTATATCTATTTCACGAGTTAGAGTGTATATATATCAATGCTACTCTGTCAGTTCATTCCACTCCCTCCTTCCCCCTGCCTGTGTCCTTAAGACCATTTCCTACATCTGCATCTGTATTCCTGCCCTGCAGGTAGGTTCCATTCCGTACCAAATGGTTCCAAATCCTTACCATTTTTCTAGATGCCATATGTATGTGTTAATATATGATATTTGTTTTTCTCTTTCTGACTTACTTCAGTCTGTATGTCAGGGCACGTGCTTTAAAGGTAAGGAATTTGGCTCCAGGAGAAGTTAAGTTTCTCGCCCATGTACATGCCCAGAGCTGAACCTGGTTATGAGCCCAGGCAGCCCGGGGCTGGCATTCTGAATGACTCCCTAGAACTCAGGCTGAGGATGGAGGCCTGACCCCCTCCTCCAGCTTCTCTAGCACTAACAGTGAGTCCTGTTGGCTAAGAGAAAGTACTTATACTTGCAATGGGCTAATGAAGAAGATCAATGATTAATTCAGTTCAAATGCTTCAAGTGTCTCTTGGAGAATCTGTTAGCCATGCACTGGCTCTTCTCTTGACTTGGGCCACTCTCCTTAGGGGTAGCCACATGGTTTGTTCCCAGACCTCCTTCAGTTCTCTGCCCAAATGTCACCTCCACAGAAGGCCTGCCCTTGACCCCCTATTTAAAATCCCTGTCCAGCCTGATCTCAATGCTCCATCCCTCTTTCCAACTTGACTTTTCGTCACAAACATTTGAATAAATGAATAAGTAATAAATATGTAATGCATATAAATATTAATAAATTAATAATAGTATTAATCATGATTCTCTTATTGGAAATCATATATTCTATTAATCAGCATATATTAGGCATAATAATGTGCAGAACACAGTTCCCAGGGCCTTATGTGTATTGTTCAATTTAATCCTCATGACAACTCTATGAGGTAGGTGCTGTTTCTGTACCCATTTTCCAGATGAGGAAACTGAAGCACAGAGAGGCAGAGTCTCTTCCTAAGGTGGTGCATGGTGGGACCAGGATTCTGGCCTTGTAGCTCCTGAGCCTGGGCTCTCAGCCCCTCTGGGTCTCTGTCTTATCTGCCTCTTCAGCGACTCTGGCCATGGACCAGCCAGCTGGCCTGCAGGTGGACTACGTCTTCCGGGGTGTGGAGCATGCTGTGCGGGTGATGGTGTCTGGGCAGGTGCTAGAGCTGGAGGTGGAGGACCGGATGACGGCCGACCAGTGGCGGGGCGAGTTCGATGCCAACTGTGAGTGTGCCTGCCCGGGTGGGCTCGCCTGTCCTTCCCCAGAGTCAGTGTCTCCGAGAAGATGAGGCCAGTCTGGATCCTGCCCACCTGCCCCTTCTACCTGACCAGAGCTCTCTAAGGTGGGGAGGGTGTGTAGGACTCATCTGTCTTGCCAGAGGCACTGGTGTTGGGGAAAGGTGGAAAGCTTGGGTGCATTGCCCTTGGGCTGGGCAAGTGGTCAGAGCTCAGGAAGGACTTTTCTCTCTACCTAGTCATCGAAGATCTGACTCACAAGACCGGGAACTTCAAACAGTTCAGCATCTTCTGTAACATGCTGGAGTCGGCCCTCACCCAGGTAGGGGCCAGGGTTGGGGAAGGTTTTTGTCCTCTGGGTCGCTGGGAGGGTAGATGCCCGTCTGATGTATGCAAGACCTTCTACTTCTCTTTCATTGAGGAAATAGGGCTGTCTTTTCTTCTTTCCCAAATGTACGTGGCATATTCTCATTGTAATTGTGATGACAGTGGTTCTCATGGAGAAAATTCAAGTCACAGAGAAATGTAAAGAAGAAAGTAAAAATCACTGCATTCCTCATGCTCACTCCTGGTAATATTTTGTTAGTATTTTGATGAAAATCACTCCAGCCATCTCTCCATTTCTCTATTCACTTGTGAACGTGTGTGGTGTGTATATTTGCAGATCTCTAATTTTACAGAGTTGATAAATTTCCCGAGGTATTCTGTAACCTTTAAAAAAGATCCAACAGTATTTCATAAAAAATTGAGTCATATCAGTGGATGTAGCTAATCATTTCATCTACTGGGAATCTGTTGTGTGCCAGGCACCGGGAATACAACACTGAACAAAAGAGACAAAATCTGCCCTCATGAACCTGACATTCTAGTGCTCCCACTAGACAGACAGTTGGAAAAAAATATATGTCAAGTAGTTGAAAGTATTAATAGGAAAAAAAGAAGCAGGTTGGAACGTAGATACTATTCAGACATTGTTTGAAAACTGAACTGCATTATTTCTCTGATTATGGATAAAATTACACTCATAAAATTGTGATGAGATTAATATGTGTGACTTAGAAAGTGAGAGTCTTAATTCCCTTTTTATCCCCCACCTTAGACTGTTAACATTTTGGGGTCTATAAGCAGTATAGCATAATGGCCAAGATTATGGATGCTAAAAGTCAGACTCATCACTACCACTTACACTTGGGTGCCCGGTGTTACTTGCCCTCCATGTCTTAGTTTCCCTATCCATGATGTGGGGATGATAGGCCCCTTTTCAGTGTTATGCAGGTTAAATGAGTTATATGCAAAAAGCTTAGAATAGTGCCTGACTCACAATAAGCACTAAACAGGTGTTGTCTATTTTTATTATTATTGTAACTTTTGAGTTTGTCCTCCTTGTTAGTGGTTCCTTAGCATTCAAGTGTACCCATGCATCATGATTTATTTAACCCAGAGCTTCTCAAACTTTTTGGTCTCAGGACCCTTTTATATGCTTAAAAATAACCGAGGCTACCAAAGAGCTTTTGATTATGCCTGTTTCATCTAGCAGTATTTGTTTGCCATGTCATAAATTAAAACTGAGAAAAATATAAGATATTTATGAACTCATTTAAAAATAACAATAACAAACCTGTTATTGATCTAAGTAATATTTTTATGAATAGTAGTCTCAAAACCAATATTATTTAGAAAGAAATGTAGTTTTTTTTTAAAAAAAAAACTACTGCAAATCTCTTTAATGTCTGGCTTAATAGATAACTGCTAGGTTCTCATGTGCTTCTTCAGTCTGTTGTGATGTGTCCTGGTTGACATACATGCAGGAAAAAAAAAAAAAACAAAACCTTCTCAGGAGGATATGTAGCTGGCAAAGGGAGTCCTTTAATAGTGTTTTTGGATAATTCTGCTCACACATTAAAATCGAATACATGGTAGTTTCTGAAAGGTTTCTTGCAATGTGGAATCTGAAACCATATCAATGAATTTTTCCTATTCTGTCATATTAAAATCTATTGGCATATCTTGTACTTTGCAAGTATCTTTTTACCTATTTTGTAACATCATGGGTTTGTAATATCACTTGTAACATCACGAGTTGGTCATTTGGGAAATATTGCTTCATGGAATCCTGCAGATCTTTCAGAGGTTGACACATTTCATTATACAATATCAGGAAGTCACATTTGTTAATATCCTCACTGATCTGGCCAGGAAAATCTTTCAACACTGAGAAGCTGTCAAGCCCGCAGTGGCAGGCCCAAGTTTTCTAAAATTTGAATTTTCATTTTAAAGGTTGAATTTTATCGTTGCCAACAAGTACTGTTAGCTGTTTTTCTTCAAGTGACAGGCTCACTTTGATCATTTTTGAGAAAATGCTTGCCAAACATCAAAGACTAAATAACCATGGTTTTGTCTGTCAGTACCTTTTTAAGTGAAAAGAGTGTTCCATGAAAAAGTGGCTAATTTAGCTCCAAATTCAGCTCCACAAGTGCTTTTCTTAGAAAGTGTCATACTTGGATATGCAGCCAAATGTGGACTTTCTGTTTTGTCACACAGAGTAGTAAACATCTGTGTGCTCAACGGTCAAGATGCAAAAAAAATTAATAAGTTTTGCAGGTTCATCAGGGACATTCCTAGGTTTCATCTTCTGTTTTTGTTTATGTATTTCTTTGTGTATTTCTCCCTGCCTCCCCTCCCCCGTGGAGACTGTACAGCAGCCATGGAATATACAGCAGTTGCTAGTACATTCCCCTGGCTTGAATTCTACTAATGGGCACCAGCAGTTTTACCCACCATGACTTTTGTACCATCAGTGCGTATGTCAGCACAGCAAGAAAAGGCAGATGACATCTTAGTAGTATTCCACAAGTTGTTTTGACTGCATGTACTCCCCTAAAAGAGTCTTGGGGACCCCCAGGGGTGTGCAGACAACACTTGGAAGTCACACCACTAAGCCGTCTCCTGTGGCTGAGAGTTGCGGTTCTTTCCAGTTTGTCCCTCTGATGATGTCCTGTGCCAGAGGGCCATCTTGACCCACAGCCTACCACAGCTGGGTAGGCAAGCCCAGCTAGCCCAACAAATGATCGGGGCATGGCCTGGGTGTGTGGGCCGCGTGCTCTGGGTGTGGCCATGTTGAGTCTTTTGGCAACTCCTCCATTCTCTCCAACAGAGCAGTGAGTCGGTCACCCTTGACCTGCTGACCTACACAGATCTGGAGTCCCTGCGGAACCGAAAGATGGGGGGCCGCCCAGGCCCCTTGGCCTCGAGGTCTGCCCAGCTCAACTCCAAGCGCTACCTGATTCTCATCTACTCTGTGGAGTTTGACAGGTGGGTACAAGGGTACCCACCAGGCTGGTAGCTGGTGGTCAGGTGGAAGAGGATGTGGCTAGGACTTAGGAACCGGGTACCCAAGGCGAGGTGGGGATATGGCTTAAGCCTTGCCTTTGGAATCTTGAGTGTTGAGGTTTATGTCATTTAGTATTGTGTTTAGCTGCAAGTATCAGGATAACCATTACCAGGGCCTTGAACAATAGTTTATCACATAACAAGATGTTTAAGTAAATGGCTGCTACTCAACAGCTTCATTAGGGACTCAGGCTCCTTCTCTTTTTGTTTTTCTTTTGTCATCTTTGACATATTGGCTTTTTGACCTCATCCGTATCTCTTCATGGTCACAAAAGAGCTGCCGGACCTCCAGACATTGCATGCGTATCAAAGCAGAAGGAAATAGAATAGAACTGTGCTTGTTAATTGTATCTACTGTTTTCATTAGGAAAACAAAAGTGTTCCTAGAAGACTCTCAACCAATTTCATGTAGTAGTGTTTGGCCAGAAATGGTCACCTGTCCTTTCCCGGGTAGATTCTTGGCCTCTGAGATGCCATGGTTCTAATCCTTCTTAGGATTCACTACCCGCTGCCCCTCCCGTACCAGGGCAAGCCAGACCCTGTGGTCCTGCAGGGCATCATTCGCTCACTAAAGGAGGAGCTGAGCCGCCTTCGAGGGCCGGATGGCCAGGACACTCGGGATGGCCGGGAAACTGAGATCTGGCACCTGCGGGAGCAGTGAGTCTTGGGGGTGGGTGGGCAGTGGGGGCTGGGGGAGGGGACACATCCCATCATGCCCTGCAGGACCCATTGCTTAGCAGTGTGGGAAAGATGGCCCTCCCTCATTCCCCAAATATTTATTCTGAGCCCCTCCTTTGTGCCTGCCGTGTGTTAATGGTGCTGGGGACACAGCAATGATTGAGACAGTCCTAATCCTGTCCTCCTGGGGCTCCCAGTCCAGTGGGGGAGACAATGTCTGCAGTCAGAAGATTCACCATGGATGAGGGAGTGCAGAGGGAGACCTGACCCTGCCTGGCGAGGGTAGGGTGTTCCAGACAAAGGGCAAGGCAGGTGCAAAGGCAGGGTGTGAGGCAGGGCTCTATTCAGTTGAATCCACCTTCACCAAGTACCTCTTTTTTGCTGACCTTTCCCTGCCCATGATGTAGTACCAGCCCAGGGGGCAGAGACTTTGATCACATACCCACCTGAGTATATTGCAAATAGAGATGGGGCGAGACAGGAAAGGGAGCCTCTGCTTTGGGAGGCTGTAACAGGAACCTGGTAGGTTCTTGGGGTGGGGAAGAGTGTTTTAGGCAGAGGGAACAGCATGTGCGAAGGCCCTGTGCTAGGTGGGAATGTTTTGAAAACAAGGGGACTTAAAGAGTGAAGTGAGGAAAGCAAAGGCTCCTAACATATTTACTGAGTGCCTGCTGTACGCTTGGGACTTGGTCTCCATCTGGTGGGGGTCCTACACATTCAGTTCAGTTCAGTTCAGTTGAGTCGCTCAATCATGTCCGAGTCTTTGCGACCCCATGAATTGCAGCACACCAGGCTTCCCTGTCCATCACCAACTCCCGGAGTTCACTCAAACTCAGGTCCATCGAGTCGGTGATGCCATCCAGCCATCTCATCCTCTGTCGTCCCCTTCTCCTCCTGTCCCCAATCCCTCCCAGCATCAGAGTCTTTCCCAATGAGTCAACTCTTCGCATGAGGTGGCCAAAGTACTGGAGTTTCAGCTTCAGCAACAGTCCTTCCAAAGAATACCTAGGGCTGATCTCCTTTAGTATGGACTGATTGGATCTCCTTGTAGTCCAAGGGACTCTCAAGAATCTTCTCCAACACCACAGTTCAAAAGCATCAATTCTTCAGCGCTCAGCTTTCTTCACAGTTCAACTCTCCCATCCATACATGACCACAGGAAAAACCATAGCCTTGACTAGACAAACCTTTGTTGGCAAAGTGATGTCTCTGCTTTTGAATATGCTATCTAGGCTGGTCATAACTTTCCTTCAGAGGAGTAAGCGTCTTTTAATTTTATGGCTGTAGTCACCACCTGCAGTGATTTTGGAGCCCCCAAAATAAAGTCTGACACTGTTTCCACTGTTTCCCCATCTATTTCCCATGAAGTGATGGGACCGGATGCCATGATCTTCGTTTTCTGAATGTTGAGCTTTAAGCCAACTTTTTCACTCTCCTCTTTCACTTTCATCAAGAGGCTTTTTAGTTCCTCTTCACTTTCTGCCATAAGGGTGGTGTTATCTGCGTATCTGAGGTTATTGATATTTCTCCCGGCAATCTTGATTCCAGCTTGTGCTTCTTCCAGCCCAGCGATTCTCATGATGTACTCTGCATATAAGTTAAATAAGCAGGGTGACAATATACAGCCTTGATGTACTCCTTTTCCTATTTGGTACACATTGGGGAGGGCTAATAGTATTTTTAGTATTAATAATAATCAGATCAGATCAGTCGCTCAGTCGTGTCCGACTCTTTGCGGCCCCATGAATCGCAGCATTCCAGGCCTCCCTGTCCATCACCAACTCCCGGAGATCACTCAGACTCATATCCATCGAGTCAGTGATGCCATCCAGCCATCTCATCTTCTGTCGTTCCCTTCTCCTGCCCCTAATCCCTCCCAGCATCAGAGTCTTCTCCAATGAGTCAACTCTTCGCATGAGGTGGCCAAAATACTGGAGTTTCAGCTTTAGCATCATTCCTTCCAAAGAAATCCCAGGGCTGATCTCCTTCAGAATGGACTGGTTGGATCTCCTTGCAGTCCAAGGGACTCTCAAGAGTCTTCTCCAACACCACAGTTCCAAAGCATCAATTCTTCGGTGCTCAGCCTTCTTCACAGTCCAGCTCTCACATCCATACATGACCACAGGAAAGACCATAGCCTTGACTAGGCGAACCTTTGTTGGTAAAGTAATGTCTCTGCTTTTGAATATGCTATCTAGGTTGGTCATAATTTTACTTCCAAGGAGTAAGCGTCTTTTAATTTCATGGCTGCAGTCACCATCTGCAGTGATTTTGGAACCCAGAAAAATGAAGTCTGACACTGTTTCCCCATCTATTTCCCATGTAGTGATGGGACCAGATGCCATGATCTTCGTTTTCTGAATGTTGAGCTTTAAGCCAACCTTTTCACTCTCCACTTTCACTTTCATCAAGAGGCTTTTTAGTTCCTCTTCACTTTCTGCCATAAGGGTGGTGTCATCTGCATATCTGAGGTTATTGATATTTCTCCCAGCAATCTTGATTCCAACTTGTGTTTCTTCCAGTCCAGCGTTTCTCATGATGTACTCTGCATATAAGTTAAATAAGCAGGGTGACAATACCAGTATCTAATGTTTATTGCAGAGAAGGCAATAGCACCCCACTCCAGTACTCTTGCCTGGAAACTCCCATGGACGGAGGAGCCTGGTGGGCTGCAATCCGTGGGGTCGCAGAGTCGGACATGTCTGAAGCAACTTAGCAGCAGCAGCAGCAGCAATGTTTATTGAGCATTTAACTGTGTGCCAGGGACTCTGTTCAGTGCCATATGATTTAATTCATTTAATCCTCCCAGAGTAGGACTGCTGCTGCTGCTGCTAAGTCGCTTCAGTCATGTCCGACTCTGTGCGACCCCCATAGACGGCAGCCCACCAGGCTCCCCTGTCCTTAGGATTCTCCAAGCAAGAACACTGGAGTGGGTTGCCATTTCCTTTTCCAATGCATGAAAGTGAAAAGTCAAAGTGAAGTCGCTCAGTCGTGTCCGACTCTTAGCGACCTCATGGACTGCAGCCTACCAGGCTCCTCCGTCTATGAGGTTTTCCAGGCAAGAGTACTGGAGTAGGGTGCCATTGCTTTCTCCGCACTGCTATCATTTTATAGAGGAAAACTGAGGCGCAGAGAGCTTAGAGAATTTGTCCCATACACAGTGAAGTAATATGGCCAGGCTCGACCTTGCATCCAAGCAGTCAGCTCAAGCCCCTTTTCCTTCCTCAGCCACTGTGCGCTGGCGGCAGGACTGAGTGCTCTGGAAGGACCAGACCTCTGTGATTCTTCCTCGAGTTTGCATGTGTTTCCCAGGATGGCCACAAGACGGCGCCCTCTACCCTGAGAGCCATAGCCAGGCAATTCTTACCTTCCTCTTCCCAACTTGAAGTTAGGGAGTTTGGAAAGAGGCCAAGATTCATTAATTCACTCATCCAGCATTTAATGAGTTCCTACGGTGTGCCACGTACACTTCCCCGCCCTACTTGATGTTTATTGAGCCATCACTCAGTGCTGGACACAGTCTAAGCACTCTTTATAGATTCCTACAACCTTATCAGTAGCTGTTACTATTATAATCCAACTTCACAGAGATGTGAAGTGAAACTGCCCCAGGTCACACAGCTTGTAGGAGCTGGAATAGAGTTGGGTACAGTCAGCCTGGCCACAAAACCCGGATCCCGACACCGGGTTTGACCGGAGAGCTGGAGGAAGGATACAGATAGAAAACAGATAATCACGCTGATCAGTGATTGGTGTTGGGAAGGAAGTGTACAGAGAACCGGCGCGCTGGGGGGGGGGGGGGGGGGGGCGGTGTGCAGAGACTAGAGGGACCTGACCTCACCCCTGGCTAGGGTAGGGGGCCAGGCAGGCTTCACTGGGGACTTGATGTTTGGAGGATGAGTGGAGTCATTCCTGCCAGGAGGAGGAGAAGTGGTTTAGGAGAGGGGAACTGCATTTGCAAAGAGCATCAGGGGAGAGGGAGGTGGGAGGAGAGGAAGGGAGGGTGGAAGTCAGCTGGAAGGGACCAAATGAAGAAGCTCCTTGGAGAGTGTAGGGGCACCACAGATTTTTAAAAACATTTAATTAGGAAAAATTCCAAGCATGCACACAACTAGTAGTATAACACACAGGTACTTGTGCCCCAGCTTCAATGGTTATCTAACACATTTTGCCCATCTTCTATGATCTACACCCTTTCTTGTCCTGTGAGAAGCAAATCCCAAATATTGGATCTCTTCTGTAAACATTTCAATATGTATCTTTTAACATATAAGGTTATTTTTGATAAAAGCAAACAAACATAAGCGGTATTATGACATCCAACAAAACTAACAAAAATACCTTAATGTCATCTGATACCCAGGATGTACAAACGTCTTTTTGTAATTTGCTTGTGTGAATAAGTATTCAGATATGGCCCCACATTACAGTTTGTTGATGTGTTTCTTAAGTCTCTTAATTTATTACAGCCCCCTTTACTTTCTTTTTTCATGCTGCTGCTTTGTGGAAGAAGCCAGGTTATTTATACAGTTTCCCACATTCTGGATTTTTTCTTCTTTTTGCCACATAGCTTGTGGGATCTTAGTTCCCCAGCCAGGGATCCAACCCCTTCCCCTCTGCAGTGGAAGCAAGGGCGAAGTCTTAACCACTGGACCACCAGGGATCTTGTTGATTTTATCACTGTGATTCATGTTCAGTTCAGTCGCTCAGTCGTGTCCGACTCTGCAACCCCTTGAACCGCAGCACGCCAGGCCTCCCTGTCCATCACCAACTCCCAGAGTTCACTCAGACTCAAGTCCATCAAGTCGGTGATGCCATCCAGCCATCTCATCCTCTGTCGTCCCCTTCTCCTTCTGCCCTCAATCCCTCCCAGCATCAGAGTCTTTTCCAGTGAGTCAACTCTTTGCATGAGGTGGCCAAAGGACTGGAGTTTCAGCTTCAGCATCAGTCCCTCCAAAGAACACCCAGGGCTGATCTCCTTCAGAATGGACTGGTTGGATCTCCTTGCAGTCCAAGGGACTCTCAAGAGTCTTCTCCAACACCACAGTTCAAAAGCATCAACTCTTCGGCGCTCAGCTTTCTTCACAGTCCAACTCTCACATCCGTACATGACCACTGGAAAAACCATAGCCTTGACCAGACCTCTGTATTTCCCGTAAAGTGGTGGTTAACTGATAGGCTAGTCAGATGCAAGTTTCCGGGACGCCTTCCACCTGCCTACTGTCAGGTGATGTTGGGACTGGTGGGTGTGGATGTTGAGGGCTGGATCCCTGTCTTAAAAAGGTCCTGTCAACCCAGCATCTCTTGGTGGTTTTTATTTGCATTTCTCCAACGCAAGCCGAGCGTGCCCACCCCTGTGGAGGACGGCAAAGTATTGGACCGTGCCCCTCACCCCGGCCCCGGCATTCGCCTTCTACCTCCTCCTCCCAGGGTGTCGCGCTTGGCGTCTGAGAAGCGCGAGCTGGAGGCCCAGCTGGGCAGGTTGCGCGAGGAGGGCGCTGGCCGGGCGGGCGGCGCGCCAGGAGGTCGAGTCTCTGCGCGGGCTCGTGCGCGGCCTGGAGCTGGAGCTGCGGCAGGAGCGCGGCCTCGGGCACCGCGGGTCCGGCCGTCGAAGCCAGGATTGCCGCCGCCTGGCCAAGGAGGTGAGGGGGCGGGGCGGCCGGCGGGGCCGGACTTTGGCTTTAGTCTGGACCTCCACGCCCCTCTTCCCTCCCTGCAGCTCGAAGAGGTGAAGGCGTCGGAGCGGAGCCTGCGTGCGCGGCTGAAGGCGCTGAACACCGAGCTGGCCCTGTACAAGAAGGGGGTGAGGGGCGCGCCCGGGGCGGGGCCTCGGCGCTGCGGACCCGCCTGCGGGTGGGCTCCGGGGCGAGATGGGCGGGGCAGAGCCCGGGTGAAGGGGCGAGGCCCAGAGAGGTTGGAGAGGACCGGTAAGGCCTGAGAGTGGGCGGGGATGGAGGGATGGGAGGGACCCAATGGGCTGCCAGCGGTTTAGGGAAGGCGTCAGTAGTTGAAAACGATGGGCGGGGTCTGTAGAGAGATGGGCAGACCTGAAGCGGCATTCGGGAGGCCGGACCTGGAGCTAGGGAAGAGGGGCGGAGCCTGAAGGCTAGTTGAGTGAGAGGGCGTGGCTAAGCCGGTGGGGATCCGGGTGATGTTTGCTGGTATGTATTCGGGTGCGTGTTGAAAAATTGGGAATGATTTCCAGGGAGCTTGGGAGACCTCTGGGAGAAGGGTCTACTGAGAGGATGTGTTAGAATGTAGGGAACTGACAGATGGTTTTTTTTTTTAGGGGAGTGGTTGAGGGGTTCTGAGCGGGTGAGGCCTGGGGAAAGAGGTCTGTGAGGACCGTGTGTAAGAGTGTGAATATTAGGAGTTGACGGCGGGGCGGGGGGGTGGGGGTTGGGATTGAAGGTTCGGAGATGGTGCAGTCCGGGAAGAGTGTTGTCACCGGTGGGAAACTTAGAGTGGGTTGGGTCGTGCTCCCAGGAGACGGACCCCGCCGGTGGTGCCGCCCTCGGCGCGGGAAGATCGGGCTTCCACGTCTCGGGAGCGCTCCACGTCGCGTGGCCGTGGCGCCGCCCGCTCCTCATCCCGGGAGAGTAGCCGCGGGGGCCGGGGTCGAGGCCGCCCTGCCCGCCCCTCGCCCTCGCCCACAGGTCCGTGACGGCCCTCCCCCTGCCCGTGGGAGGAGGTGTGTGGGACTAGAGCTGTGGGGGCGTGATCCGGTGACCCCAGCCTCCTCTTCTTTCCACACCCCACCCCCACCCGGTCCTAGGTGGTCGCGTGCCCCGTTTCGACCCAACAGCCTTTGTGAAAGCCAAGGAGAAGAAGCAGAGGGAGATCAAGATGAAGTTAGAGCATGTTTCCTCCTCACCTGCCCGTAGCCCTACCCCTTTCCCTGCCGCTCTGAAGCATGCCCTCATCCAGCCGCTTCTCCCATCTCCATCACCTGTCGCTTGCTCCTGCTTCCCGCCCGACCTCCATCTCCTCTCCTGATCGCTAGCCTCCTCTCTCCTCCTGGCTTGTCTCTCACACCCCCTTCCTGGTCTGTGCCTCCGTATGGTTTTCACCTATTTAGCTGTGACCCGCAAGGGTGCAGCTACGCCCCTCCCAGGACTGGGCCCACAGGTGGACGTCTTATTTCTCGTTCCCCAGGCAGCAGCGGAACCGATTGGGCAGCGGAGGAAGCGGGGACGGCCCATCCGTCTCCTGGTCTCGCCAAACTCGGCCTCCGGCAGCGGTGACCGGTCGAGGAGACGCGGCTAACCGCTCCCGAAACCGCAGCTCCTCGGGTAACTGGGCTGGCGAGCGGGCTGAGCGGGACTGTGGCCCGTGCGGGAGGCTCATACCCTCCGTCTCCCCCTAGTGGACAGTTTCCGCAGCCGCTACTCGTCCGCCAGCTCCTGCAGCGAGTTAGAGGATTTCTCTGAGTCCCTCCCTAGAGGGTAAAACTTGGGCTGGGGGAAAGGACCGCCTCCAAACGGATGTCTGGGGAGATTCAAAAAACTCTTTTGAGGGGAGATTGGGTGATGGAGGCTGGAGCCTTGAAACCGACGAAGAGTGCGAGATGGGAGGTGCCCCAGACTTTTCCCATTGGTCCTGATCACTCCCTCCTCTCAGCGTTCGCCGCCGGGGGAAGGCGCCCAGCCCCACCACGTGGAGTGGGTTCAATACGGTGAGTGTCTTTCCTCGGGCTTTGTGGAGAAGGCGGGGCAGCCTTAAACCACCAGAAGCTCGCGCTCTTTTTCTCCCGTGATTCCATTCTAGGGGGTCGGGTTGTAAAGGGCGATTGAAATTCCTTTGGAGGCAGTGTTTTGAGACCTTTGGGTTGGAGGGGAGAATGACGGTGCGGTGCAGGGTGGCTGTTGTTTAGTCACTAAGTCGTGTCCAATTCTTTGCGACCCCATGGATTGTAGCCCGCCAGGCTCCGCTGTCCGTGGGATTTCCCAAGCAAGAATACTGGAGTGGGTTGCCATTCCCTTCCCTAGGGGGATCTTCCCGACTCGGGGATCGAACCCGTACCTCTTGCATTGGCCACCAGGTTCTTTACCGCTGAGTCACAGGGGAAGCCCACCGGGAGAGCCTGGGATGCCGATTAACAGCAAGGCTCTGGCCTCAAATTGCCAGGTCTTAAAACCTGCCTCCGCTTCCTATAACCTGAGTTACTTAGCTTCTGTAGCTATCAATAGTTTATCAGCTAAATGGGAATAGTAATAGTATTCACCTCAGAAGATTCCGGTGAAGATACAAGGAGCTTGTTTTGCATAAGTGCTCAGCAGATGTCACTCCTTATTTTTATGAGGTCCTTTGGTTCAGAATTTCTGGTGGGATTTGGGGGGTGTGGGAATAGAGGGTGCCTGACCCCCTTTCCCGCCATCCCCAGCAGCAGAAGTCCACCCCCTTGAACGCGGTCGCCATCAGAGACGCCTGGCCAGTTCAGGGGGCTGGGTTCCCATCAAAGGTGAGCCTGGGACTTCACACCTCCCCCTCTCCTGCCCCAGAGCCCACTAGGATGGTACTGAGGGCAGGATTTTGGGCCCCTTACAGACCCCCACACCCACGCCTGCTCTCACAGAGTACAGCTCAGACTACCAGGCGGCTGACATGGCCGAAATAGATGCCCGCCTGAAGGCCTTGCAGGAATACATGAACCGACTGGACACACGGTCGTGACCTCGGATGCTGACTGGGGCTCCTCCAACCCCACCCACCGCTGGATTCGGCATGGGGGCGGGGCCGGTGTGTCCTGGCCCCGCCCATGCCCCGCCCCTCCTGGTGCTCTTGGAGGGGGGGTCTCAGGCGTGTGAGGCCCCACCCCCTCCCGTAGGCAGGGCATGCTGGGAGGGAGGGTAAGTGAGTTTTGTAAATAAACATATTTGCCTTTGGGATCCCTCAGTTTGTGACTGAAGGGTGGGGGTGGAGTGGGGAGAAATGAAGATCTGGTGGCTAGGAAGGCAGGGTGTATAACTGGGACCTGTGTGTATTTCTGGCTATGACTTGGGAGGCAGATAGGGGTACAGGCTCAAGAAAGGCTCCCGCACTTTCTAAAGCAATGAAAGAGGGGGACCCGAGGGTTGGGAGTGAGCAGCTCATCCCCACAGTGATCCAAGCAGAGATGCTGCACTGAATGTCTTTGGTGGTGAGGTAGAGAGGGAGTTTCTTGTAGCATGGCTCACTGTCCAGGAGGTGAGGACCCCTGAGCTGCTGGTGGTGACGTCTCAGCGGACTTGGTGCTAATACCCGGCGCTCTGACCTGAGACCTCCGGGTTCTGAGCTGTGATGTTGCTTCCGAGCTGGGATCTCTGGGGTCTCGGTTCAGGGTCGGGACCTCTGGGTTCTGAGCACCAGCAAGGTCAGAGCGCTGGGAGGTGGTGGTGGGGGGCGGGGGTGTGTGGCTGAGGTCTGTGGGAGGGAGAGAGAAGAGGCATATGGCAGGACACAGGAATACAGTTTAAGCTTCGCCTTTATTGGGGCAGCGGAAGGCAGTGGGATTTCTGATGGGGATGGGTGGGGTATGAGAAGACGGACAGGCCCTCACACGCCACGGTAGTGTGGCCACTGCTGGATGATTTTATAGAGCTGGTCCCCTGGAGAGAGCGTCTGCTGCACATCGCGGTGTCCTTTGACCTCGTAGTTAGGAGTCAGGTATCCCCGAGCCGCGCCGCAAGCCAGCAGACTCTGGGCCGCGCTGAGAGCACTGGCCGGGGGCACCCGACCTGGGGGAGGAGAGGCAGGGGTTAGGCTGGGGCTTCCTCCAAGGGCCGAGGGAGTGTGGGCAGTGCTGTGATTTTGCACTCCGAGCTGGCCCACTTGGGCCCAGAACCCGGCCTGCCACTGCTCTCTGTGCCTCAGTTTTCTCCTCTGTGAAAGGGGAGAACGACAGCGCCTGCCCACAGGGCTGGGGGACGATACGGTGAGTGACTATGTACAGAGCAAGCCCTGCACAAGTGTCGGCCTTCAAGATGATCATTTATTCACCCTCCTCTGCCCCCAGACCTTCCCATCTGATCCACAGCTGTAGCTGCCACTTATCAAGCACTTCCGGGGCTTCCCTGGTGGCTCAGACGGGAAAGAATCTACCCGCAATGCAGGAGACCCAGGTTTGATCCCTGGGTCAGGAAGATTCCCCTGGAGGAGGAAATGGCAATTCACTCCAAGCACTTCTCAGGTTAACCCTAACCCTCCAGTTCATGGACTGACCTAAGAACTTTTGTAGAGATGAACCTGTCTGAAACCGTGTGGTTGGAAATGGACTTTATCCAAAAGAGGAAACGAGGCTCAGAGAAACAGAACCGTGCCTGAGGTCACAGAGGTTGTAGGTGGCAGAGCCTCCCAGCCAGGACGCACCACGAAGTGCCATCCCCCAGAACCCATGGCAGCCCCCTCGCTGACGGCTGGACACTTACTCATGTAGTTGCCCATGAAGGAGATGCCGATGGCTCTGGGGTTCCACGTGGGCCCAGAGTGGGCACCTATGGTGTTCCAGCCCCGGCCCTCATACACGAGCCCATCTTCTCCGATCAGGAAACTGTGGGTGGGAGAGTGATGGAGGGCTTCCTGAGGAGGACTCCCTCTCCCTTCTCTGCTCACCCCACCCCTGTCCCTGCCCCTGCCACTCACAATTTCCCCAGCAACCCTCCTCCTCATCCCCTGATCTTCCACAATAAAAACAATGACCCTGGCCCTTGCTATTTGTCAAGCACAGCTCTAGGTGCACCTTTTCGCATCCCTAACCCCATAAGCTGCCACTGCCCCCATCCCATAGCTACTCAGAGAGGTGGCAACACCTGCCCGAGGTCACACAGCCAGGCAGTGTTCTCAGGAGTATTGGCTCGCTCAGCAATGGAGTGGCCCACGACCCTGTTGACTTTGCAGAGGAGGGAAATGACCCTGAAGCTGAGAGGGGAAAGCAGCGGTAAATGGAGCTGGGACTGTAACCCCAACCCCGGCTTCACCAGACACTAGACTTTACCAAGCGAATCCAGTGCTCAGGGCTTGTTCCTGTGCACCTGCAAAAGCTGTCCCTTCCTCTGGGGTCAGAGCCATGACTGCAGCCCCTTCCCCTCCCCCTTGCACGTCTGCACTGCCTGCACACGTCCAGCCTTAAGCAGCGACCCTGGGGGAGAAACAGACCCTGCATCCGGTACTCGGCAGGGGCTCCAGAATCAGGCGGCTCCAGAATCGGTCCCCGTGGTCTCCCGTCGCCCCCGTGCGCTCCTCTCGCCTACATCCCCGGCTCCAGCCCTGGCCTCCCCTGCTCACTCACTTGTAGCCCACGTCGCACCAGCCCAGCGTCTTCATGTGGTAGTGCTGCACGTTTTGGGCCTGCTTCTGGCACGAGGCCGGAGTGTTGCAGACGCTGCCCGCCGTGTGCGACACCACCACGTAGCGCACGGGCTGTCTTAGCCTCTGGTTGCACTTGGACCCCAGGGCCTTCCACTCTCCGCGGGACACGATGGGGCCGCAGTTTTGAGCCACCCCGAGGCCCAGGAGGGCGAGGAGGGCCCAGGCGAGCAGAGTGCAGCGGCGAGACATGGCAGGCAGGACTCTCGGAGATGCCTAGGGCTCACAGCCGGCCCTGGGCCTTTATCTCCGGGGACTCGGTGGGGGCAGTGGGGTGGAGGGAGCCATGCGGGAAAGGTCTTGCCTCACGACCGGAGGGACTCCTCTTCCCTACTCTGGCGGGGGCCCCAACAGGATGTGGTATGGTCAGGTCTGGGCGGGGTAGGAAGAGGGGAGCCCGTTCATCCAGCTGGGAATTGGGGGTGGGGAGAGGCATATAGGCCCCTGGGCAAAACCGTGGTTTCTGGAAGACCTAGTGTCTGGATCTCTGCCCTGCTTTGTCTCTGCCCTCGGTGAGCCATTGGACAATTCACCAGGAGCTTAAAACCGGGAGGAGAGAAAACCGGGAGGCCCTGAGGCCTTTTCTGCCTTCTTCCTGCAAGGAACTGAAGAAACACAGGCGCCCATTTTTGAAAGCACTTCTCCTGGGCCTAAGCCCAATATCATTTAACCTTTGCTGCAAACGGAAGAGGTGCATCATGGAAAGCCCATTTCACAGTTGAGTAAACTGAGGCCAGAAGCGGGCTGATCACCTTGCTGACACATGGGAGATAGGAGAGCCTGGTGGTCCAGAACCCCCATTTAGAGCCAGGCTGCCTGTGTTTGAATCTGCTGACATTCCAGTGTGTGAACTTGCACAAGTGACTCTAACCTTTCTGTGACTCAGTTTTCCCCACCTGCAAAATGGGCCTGATCCTATAAAGTATCTAATTCATGGGATGATCGCTTAGAAGATGTCTGACTCAGAGTGCCACATAAACTTCACTGGGATTTGACCGCAGATCTTCCCTTGGAGGTAAGCTCCACAGGACGGATCCTGAGGTCCAGAGAGGAACAGCCATTACCTAGCACCACTCAGCCGCTTAGGATCACAGGTGGGGCAGAAGGCTTCCCTGGGGACTCTGCCTTGCGCAGGTCTCCTTTCCCATTACCTCCTAGAGGCACTTGCTGAGTTCAGGGAAGACTGCCTGGTTTGTTTTCCCTTCTACTTTGGTAGGGTTTTTTTTTTTTTTAATTTATTTACTTTTTTTTTTTTTAACAGGATAACATATGCTACACTTTGCTGTATAGCAGACACTACATTAACATTGTAGATCAACCATGCTCTAATGAAAAAATTTTAAAGGACTTCCCTGATGATCCTGTGGTTGAGAAGTCACCTGCCAATACAGGAGACACGGGTTTGATGCCTGGTGCAGGCAGATTCCACATGCCGCGGGGAAGCTAAGCCCACGTACCACAACTATTGAACCCACACTCTAGAGCCCATGGGCTGCAACTACTGAAGCCCGCATGCCTAGAGCCTGGGCTCTGCAACAAGAGAAGCCATCGCAATGAGAAGCCTGTGCACCAAAACTAGAGAGTAGCCTTTGCTGGTCGTAACTGGAGAAAGCCTGCTTGCAACAAAAAGACCCAGTGCAACCAAAAGTAAATAAATGGAAAAAATTAAAAATAATATATGCAGGCTCTAACGAGTTGAATTGACACAAGTTTTAATCAGCTGTGTCCCCCTCTGTCCAGCCCCACCCACCCGAGGTCACCAATGAGAAGAGTGTGGTATATTTTCTTCCACTGTATTCTCCGCGCTCGTGTAGATCATGCTTAAACCCCATGATATCGCTCAGTGGCTCACCAGGCATCCTCAAGCATGTTCATGAATGATCTCAGTGCGTGCGCCCAGCAAGGTGTGTGCTGCTGCTGCTGCTGCTGCTGCTAAGTTGCTTCAGTCGTGTCCGACTCTGTGCGACCCCATAGACAGAAGCTCACCAGGCTCCCCCGTCCCTGGGATTCTCCAGGCAAGAACACTGGAGTGGGTTGCCATTTCCTTCTCCAATGCATGAAAGTGAAAAGTGAAAGTGAAGTCGCTCAGTCGTGTCTGACTCTTAGCGACCCCATGGACTGGAGCCCACCAGGCTCCTCCATCCATGGGATTTTCCAGGCAAGAGTACTGGGGTGGGGTGCCATTGCCTTCCCCAAGGTGTGTGAGGTAGATATTATTAACTCTGCCTTTTCTATAATCAAGGAAGCTGAGGCACAAAAGGGTTATTACATTCAGGGAAAAGATGGTGATGCCTGGATGTTGCCACAAGTTCCAGACTCCAGAGATTAAGCTCTAAACCACATTCTGCTTCCTACAAACATACATATATAGACACGTTTTAAAAAGTGAAATTAAATCAAAACCATAGCATCGATTTGCCTTTTGTCACCTAATATTTCATAGGCATCTCTCCAGGGCAATACATCTACATAGTTCTAATCTGTCTTTCATAAAAGTTACATAATATTTCTTTTTAAAATTTTATTTTTGGCTGTGCTGGGTCTTCCTTGATGCGCTCAGACTTCCTCTGGCGAGCAGGGCCCACTCTCAAGTGCAGGGGCACCTCACTACAGTGGCGTCTCTTGTTGCGGATCACGGGCTGTAAGCAGGCGGGCTGAGGAGCTGCAGCTCACGGGCTCTAAAGCGCAGGCTCAGTAGTTGTGGCGCTCCGGCTCGGTTGCCCTTCAGCATGTGAAATCTTCCTGGATCAGGGATCCAACCCATGTCCCCTGCACTGCTAGGCAGATTCTTAAACAACTGGATCACCAGGGAAGTCGGACATAATTTCTTCTTTGAAGATTTTTCAGTCCCTCTTCACCCCCCACCCCCAGTGCTGCACAAAATATTCTTGTCAGACATAGCAGCCTTACACATTGGAGTGTTTATAAGTCATACATATAGACTTGCTAGGTCGAAGGGTATACATATTTAATAGATATTACCAAATTGTTTTTCCCAAAAGACTGTTAACAGTTCATATTTCTACTACTAATGTATTGGAGCCCCCACTCACCTCAAAAGTGGGTGTTATCACTTCTTAAATTTATGGGTGTAAAGTGAAATCTCTTTGGAACATTAATTGGTGATTTTATAACCACTTGAGGGACTTTGTATTTCTCTGTTTGCTGCCCATTTTGGATGTGTCTTTGGTCAGTTGTCTTTAGTATTTCATTGACCATTACAAAAAATTGGATTGTTTGCCTGTCTCTTATCAAGTTGCAAAGTGAAGAAAACAACCCCATTACTGGGATTGCTGAGTTGTTGAGCATGTATATTTTGTGTCTCAGTTCTTTATAGAGCATTAAAGAACAGGTACATATAGAAAAGGGTACAAATGCACTTTTTATAGAGTTAATACAATTAATGGAATTGATAGTTAATAGAGTGAATAGTGGAGAGCTCTGTTACTTTGCATACCATGAGGACAACATGCACAAATATCCTGGTCAGGAAAAAGCTACGTTTTACATGTTATTAGATATTGCTTAATGGCATTCCTAAAGAAGTTTTAGTGTTTCGTTTCCCCAGCCACGTGATCAGTCCAAGGAATGATATCTCATTATTGTCTTACTTGCATTTCCTCAACCTTAGACAGGTGATTATCTTTTTACATATTCATGGATGTTTGTGTCCATCTTCTGGGAACTGTTTGTTTATTTAATAATTTTCCTGTTGGGTTTTTGCATATGAGGATTTAACTCTATGTACTGCAAATCTTTTCCTCCAGTCTATTAAAATTTTTAAGAAATAGTTTGTTTTCTGTCTTACCTTAAGAAGATCTTTCCACAAATAAGATTATAAAACATTTTCTATTAAAAAAACATTACTGTGTGTGTGACTTTTAGACCTTTACCTTGGCTAGAATTTATAATTGCGTATGGTGTGAGCCTAGCTTTACATTTCAGCGCTGCCACTGAATAACCTTGGGCAATTGGACAGCATTGGACAGAGCTGAACACTTCCTTCTCAGAATGCTCACTTCCTTTAGCTTTTGTGTCCTAAGACTTTATGATTTTCCTTCTCCTTCTCTGGCTGGCCTTTTGTTCTCACTTTCAGACTCATTCTTCCCTTCCTGATCATTATACTCTTCTGCCAGGTAACCTTATCCAGACAATAGCTTCAATCACACCAAAAGGCAGACGACTTTCCTATTTTTATGTCTGAGCTCTCAGCTGAATCCTGGATCTGCGTAACCACCTGCCTACTTGACATCTCCATTGGGGTGCTCCAAAGGCACCTCAAACACAGGATTTCCAAAATGGGTCACTATTTCCTCCTCCAGAATTGGCCCTCTTCTGGGAGTCCCTGTCTGAGGGAATGATGTGATCATCTTCCAGTTACAAAAGCCATAAATCTGAGCACCATCCTTGACCATCTCCTACCCTCTCCCCAAAACAGCACCCAAAATGATGCCCAGCACCAAGCAGGTGCTCAAGAGATAGTTACTGAATGACTGGATGCCTGTTTAATCCATCCCCAAGTCATGATGCTGCTATCTCTTAAATACTACCCGCCCCCCACCCCCCACTTTTTTTCTTTTGGTTGCACTGGGTCTTCATTGCTTGGCACGGACTTCTGCTGGTTGCTGTGAGCAGGGGCTTCTCTTGTTGCAGAACACGAGCTCTAGAGTGTGCGGGCTCAGTGGTTGTGCACACGGGCTTAGTTGCTCCACAGCATATGGAATCTTCCAGAACCAGGGATCAAATCTGTGTCCTGCGCGTTGGCAAGGTGGATTCTTAACAACTGGACCACCAAGGAAGTCCGTCTCCTAAATATCTTATAAATCAGGATGCTATGCTATGCTATGCTATGCTAAGTCACTTCAGTCGTGTCCGACTCTGTGTGACCCCATAGACGGCAGCCCCCCAGGCTTCCCCGTCCCTGGGATTCTCCAGTCAAGAACACTGGAGTGGGTTGCCATTTCCTTCTCCAATGCATGAAAGTGAAAAGAGAAAGTGAAGTCGCTCAGTCATGTCTGACTCTTAGCGACCCCATGGACTGCAGCCTACCAGGCTCCTCCGTCCGTGGGATTTTCCAGGCAAGAGTACTGGATTGGGGTGCCATTGCCTTCTTGGATAAATCAGGATGCTCCTGTCTATTTCTGCTCTCTCCACTCTGATTCTGTTACCATCTTCTCGCACCTGGATTTTGCTCCTACCTTCTCAATGACCTTGCATCATGCACCCTGGCCCCTATGAGGCCCAGGCTCAAATCAAAAACCCAGTCTTATTTTTTCTGTGGCTCCTCATGACTCAGGATGAGACCCATGCTCCGAACCATGGCCAACAGAATGGGCTGCTTCCACCCCAGCCTCACCGCGATCATGGCCAAGACCTTCTTCCGGAGTTGCCCAGCCACCTTGCCCTCTTGCTGTCCATGAAGAAACTTTGACTACCTTGCCCCCAGGGGACTCTGTACAGAGAGGAACTTGAAGAAATTCAGCAACCTTGTACGTTAACTTTCGGATTACAAAACACTCAACTAACCTTTTGTAAAAAGACAGAAATATTTACACATATTCCTTAACAAAACTAAGAGTGCAATCATTAGCTAGGTGGGGTGAAGACTTCCCCTGTTAGAATTTTATTTATTCTGTGTCTTGTCAGCCTAAAATCGAGAAATGCCCCAGCGAACATTTAGAGCAATTTATAACAATGGGTAATTGTTACATTGCCTGTAACAGTTGGGATTGTATTACTTGAGTCTTTTAAATATTTTTAATGTAATTTTAAAATATTTATTTATTTAAATATCTGGCTGCATCAGGTGTGAACTCTTAGTTGCAGGATGTGGGATCTAGTTCCCTGGCCAGGGATCAAACCCCCACCCCCTGCATTGGGAGCTCAGAGTCTTAGCCGCTGGATCACCAGGGAAGTCCCATGTAAGTTTTCAATTGAACTATAGGCGATTTACAATATTGTATTAGTTTCAAGTGTACAGCAAAGTGATTCAGTCACACACATATTTACATATATATGTGTTTATATTCTTTTTCAGATTCTTTTCCCTTATAAATTATTACAAAATATTGAGTATAGTTCCATGTGCAACACAATAGGTCTTTGTTGGTTATCTATTTTATATATAGTATTACTTGAGTACTTTTTTGATAGGATGAAATTAGATTTATTCGCTATGTTTTAGGAAGCTGAATTTTTAAAATATTTAACTCATCAGCTGTTGTTTGATTTTTAAAATACTTAATTCAGCCGGTATAAACCCCCTCGAACAGGACATGGAACAACAGACTGGTTCCAAATAGGAAAAGGAGTATGTCAAGGCTGTATATTGTCACCTTGCTTATTTAACTTATATGCAGAGTACATCATGAGAAACGCTGGGCTGGGAGAAGCACAAGCTGGAATCAAGATTGCCGGGAGAAATATCAATAACCTCAGATATGCAGATGACACCACCTTTATGGCAGAAAATGAAGAGGCACTAAAAAACCTCTTGATGAAAGTGAAAGAGGAGAGTGAAAAAGTTGGCTTAAAGCTCAACATTCAGAAAACTAAGATCATGGCATCTGGTCCCATCACTTCATGGGAAATAGATGAGGAAACAGTGGAAACAGTGTCAGACTTTATTTTGGGGGGCTCCAAAATCACTGCAGATGGCGATTGCAGCCATGAAATTAAAAGATGCTTACTCCTTGGAAAGAAAGTTATGACCAACCTAGATAGCATATTCAAAAGCAAAGACATTACTTTGGCAACAAAGGTCCATCTAGTCAAGGCTATGGTTTTTCCTGTGGTCATGTATGGATGTGAGAGTTGGACTGTGAAGAAAGCTGAGCCCTGAGGAATTGATGCTTTTGAACTGTGGTGTTGAAGAAGACTCTTGAGAGTCCCTTGGACTGCAAGGAGATCCAATCAGTCCATTCTGAAGGAGATCAGCCCTGGGATTTCTTTGGAAGGACTGATGCTAAAGCTGAAACTCCAATAATTTGGCCACCTCATGTGAAGAGTTGACTCATTGGAAAAGACTCTGATGCTGGAAGGGATTGGGGGCAGGAGGAGAAGGGGACGACAGAGGATGAGATGGCTGGATGGCATCACTGACTCGATGGATGTGAGTCTGAGTGAACTCCGGGAGCTGGTGATGGACAGGGAGGCCTGGCGTGCTGCGGTTCATGGGGTCGCAAAGAGTCGGGCACAACTGAGCAACTGAACTGAACTGAAACCCCCTCGAGATTTTCTTGCATTTAGTAAAAAATACTTGCTTTTTGGTTATATCAACAATGACAGAAGTCCAATTAAATGGTGATTCTAGCAAGAACAAGTTTAAAATACAAAGCAGCGTCTTTACGTTTCCCTCGACGTTCCCAAGGGTGGACTGTTCCCCGTTCACCTGCTCCATCCTAACGGTCACTTACTAGTCCTTCAGTGTCGCCTGCTCAGACTGACACTGCCTTTCTGGTATCTTGGACGAAGACAAACCCTGCTATTTTACTTTCCACACACTATTTTCATCTCTGTATTTGTTACAACTGTAGTTATAAACCTCCCTGCTTCATTCTTTAATCTTTGTTTCTCCCATACAGTGAGGTCTCTAAGAAGGGCCATCATATAATTTATTGTCCAAACCATGACACCTAAGAGTGAATGAGGGAGCCCTTAATATTTATGTTGCATCAGTGGGCAAACACGAGATTGTCCCCAAAAGTACAGGATGTACTTTTGCCCCATTTAAAGATAAAAAATGGGCTATCATGTCCCCTTCTCACACACCATTATATCCTAAGTTCTAAGCACATAGTTGGCAATAAACGCATATGAATATCACATGTTGAGTCACCCTCACTCTCTCCATCTGTGAAATGGACTTCACAATATTCCCTCCCTCACAGGGCTGTTGTAAACACTGGGGCTGCCTCTCACACAATGGTTAATAGAGTACAGACGGAGGCCTACACACCCTACTAAAGATTTAAAAGTTATACACCCAGAACTTCCTTGCTGGTCCAGTGGGTAAGACTCCACAATCCCAATGCAGGGGGTCCGGGTTCCATCCTTGGTCAGGGAACTAGATCCCACATGGATGCTGCAGTGAAGATCTTAGGTGCCACAGCTAAGACCTGGTGCAGCCAAAATAAATAAATATTTAAGAATATGTTGATTTATTTGGTTGCGTTGGGTCTTACATGGGATCTTCACTGTGGTACAGGGTTTAGTTTCCCCACAGCACGTGGGGTCTTAGTCCCCCGACCAGGGATCAAACCCACGTCTCTTACATTGGAAGGCATATTCTTAACCACTGGACCACCAGGGAAGTCCCAATAAATAGTTTTTAAAAGTTTTACACCAAGCAAACAACCGCTAAACAAAATATGATCTACCCTCTTCACAAAGTGAAGTAAAGTGAAGTCCCTCAGCCGTGTCCGACTTTTCGGGACCCTGTGGACTGTAGGCCACCAGGCTCCTCTGTCCATGGGATTCTCCAGGCAAGAACATCGGAGTGGGTTGCCATTTCCTTCTCCAGGGGATCTTCCCGACCCAGGGATCGAACCCAGGTCTCCCGAATTGCAGGCAGAGGCTTTAACCTCTGAGCTACCAGGGAAGCCCACCACTCTTCACAAAGACATCTCCAAAAAGAAAACAGAAAGACACGTGCAAAGTGACAGTCCCTATCAAACGACTCTGGGTGGCGTAACCTCAAAGTGGACTTCTTTTTCTGGCAAAGTCTTAGGTTCACTCTGGGGAGATAAGGTGGGGGAAGGGGGGCAGCTTTCTCCCACATTTATTGGATCATGAGGGTACCCCCGTCAGTCTTCCAGTAATTTGCTATGCTCATGTGATAAACACTTGCTTTTAGTTCCTTTTTATTGGGGGAGGGGACTGCTCTCCTTTCACACCTCCCTCGTCCCCATTCAGGACTCCCTATCCGGGTCTTCTCCCCTTACCTGGGCTAACTCAAGCAACCTCCATTCATAGGTGCTCCCAGCTCCCCATCCTGCAGGAATGGGGAGGAACTGGAGGCTGGAAGATCCCACTGGAATTTAGAATTCCCTGACAGCTTGGAATTCTACCCAGGAACATGGAGACTTCCAGATAGGAGGCCCGTCCACTCCTAACTTCAACACCATCCCTCTTCCTTTCTAAATGCCCTTCCCCCATCCCACCATGGGGGCCACCTGTGCACCCCACCAGCTTGCCCCTGCTCTGTCCACAGCCCCAGAGATAGGGTGGTTTCCTCAGGTTTAGAGGTGCACTCCTGATCCCCTTACATCACTGACTCAGGGAACAGGCCCATGTGCAAGTTTCAGAAAAAGGCTAAGAGCTACTTGTTCAGCAAATTTGGGGGCTTCGAGGTCCCAGACCATGTCCAGAAATGGGGACTCGGGCACATTTTAGCTTCTGGGGATGCCTTGCCCTGCAGAGACAGACTCAAGCCTGAATCCGAGGGCAAAATTGTTGTTAATTCCAGTCCATATAACTTACTAAGCACCCGCTGTGTGTCCCACTTACCTGTTGTAGGTGCTAGGAATTCAGCTGTGAGCAAAACAGGACTTCCAGCGCTCACGTTCAAGTGGGGAAGACAGACAGTAAGTAAGGAAACGAATAACTACTTCTGAAAAACCTGGTACACTGTATTTCACTTGGATGAAATACAGTTCCATTTCACCTTCAGCTCTCATCTAGGGATTCTTCTTGGCATTGTGGGAGATGGCGCATCCTTCCCCGCGGATCCCCACTTTCGCCGCCAGAGGGCGCGCCGACCCTGTTTGTCCACACGCGTCTCCGCGCGTTTTCTCCCTTGTTCTCAGGTGGGTCACTCAGCCTCGAAGGAGTCCTGTTTTGTGATTTTCCTGGGGGCCTATCTCTCCCGTGACATAACTGCTCTCCCTCCCTGCTCTGTCCCACAGCGACCAGGTATGTGGTTGGGACTGGGGTGGAGTGTGCCCCGTGCAGCCCACGTGAGTTGTACTAGTGGACGTGGGTTGGGGGATTCCAAGGGCTGGACCAGGAGCAAAGTATATGAAGCGAACGCGTGAGGTCAGTGGTGAGGCTGGCCACACACCCGACCCGTCTGGAAATGCGGAACAAGGAGTCTAGGTGTGTGAGTCAGGGGTTTGCATGAGAGCCACCTTCGTGCAATGGAGGCGCTGGTCTGCTGAGATGGGTACCGAGGACCGCCCAGCCCGCCAAGGCCGCCGCCCGCGCGTCTCCTGATGGGGTGCGGAGGTGAACAGCAGGCGCCTGGAGGGCAGCTTTGGGCCATGTGTGATGAGAAACTGTGGGACAAGGTCTCTGTCTACTCCCTTTCACACTTTCTGGCCCCAAATGTTTCAGCCTAGGTTGTGCCTTCCCTGCCTCAGCTCCCAGACTAGTCATTTCTCCAAGGAGCCCTGTTCCTTTGAGCCAGGAAAGGCTTTTGTCTTTTTGTTTGTTTTTTCCTTTAATTTAAAAAAAATTGTATTTATTTGGTGCACCAGATCTTGGTCGCAGCACTCGGGATCTTTACTTTTGGCATGTGGGATCTAGTTCCCTGACCAGGGATCCAACCTGGGGCCTCTGCATTGGAAGCTTGGACTCAACCACTGGACCACCAGAGAAGCCCCTACAGGTGTGGAATTTTTAATAAAATACTTAGTATATTGGAAGGCACTTTCCACACCAATGGACATTTTTCATCAAGAGGTTTAGGGAGAGGAGCCCATGAACAATCCAGTCATGGTGACTGGGTAGAGAATGGAGGATGAGAATAGTCAGTTTTTTCCCTGCACCATCTCTCCCATGGTCACTTCCATCTCCCAGAAACGGGAATCTTCTCTCAAACACGATGAGCTCATCATTCCACAAGCTCTCCAAGGGGGTGACTCTACCTCAATCTTCGTCAAGGCCCCAGTGGACCCAGAAATGCTCCAACCAAGGCCGCATCAAGTCCCATGCCAGGACTGGAGGTCACACAGACACTAGAACTTTTCTCATTCTGGGCCAAGTGTCTCTGTGCTGAGTTGGTGGTGTCTGTGGAAGGGGGTCCCACAGAACCTCAGAAATGATGGGGACGGTCCTCCTATCCCAACCTGAGGCGATTTTCAAAGCCCCTCCTCTACCACCTCCCCCTCCAGTAAAGGAGCAAGAGAATCTACAGCCAGTCCTCCCCACCCAGCTCCCTCCTCCAGAATCTCACCCAGAAAGGACTGTCAACACTGTTGCTTAGTTGCGACCCCACCAGGCTCCTCTGTCCCTGGGGTTTCCCAGGCAAGAATACTGGCATGGGTCACCATTTCCTTCTCCAGGGGATCTTCCTGATTCCTTCAAAATGCAGGGATTGCACCTGCGTCTCCTGCATTGGCGGGAGGATTCTTTACCCCTGAGCTACATGGGCAGCCCTGTGTCAACATTACATTAAGTGAAACTGGGGTCTGCTAGTGAGGAGATAGATGGGTGGATCTGAATCCCGAGGCCATAGACTGAGAAAAGAGGCAACTGGGAAGGACAGGGAAAGGGTAGAAGAGAGGAAAAGTCGAGGGACACTTGGAGGCAAGATTTCAACCTGAAGGTCCCAGAGCCTCTCACCTACGAACCTGTGCTGCCTGGCCCTTGACTCCTAGACTGAGCTCTGGTTCCCATGTTTGAATGGAGTCTGGGGCCCACCCCCAGGGCTAGACTCTGAGTGCCCCACCCCCACAGCCCTGTCCCACATTCCTACCCCCTCATCTGCAGCCCTACCTCCTGATCTTTATTTTTATTTTCATAATTAATTTTCGTGGTGTGTAATGTCTTATTCAGGAGAACGCAATGGCAACCCACTCCAGTGTTCTTGCCTGGAGAATCCCAGGGACGGGGGAGCCTGGTGGGCTGCCGTCTATGGGGTCTCACAGAGTCGGACACGACTGACGTGACTTAGCAGCAGCAGCATCAGTGTCTCATTCCCTGACCAGGGATGGCACTGGTGCCCCTTGCAGTAGAAGCATGGAGGAGTCTTTTTCTGTTTTTGCACTTCATTTTATTTATATTTATTTTTAGAAAGTGAAAGTCAAGTCCCTCAGTCGTGTCCGACTCTTTATGACCCATGGACTGTAGCCTACCAGGCTCCTCCGTCCATGGGATTCTCGAGGCAAGAATACTGGAATGGGTTGCCATTTCCTTCTCCAGGGGATCGTCCCGACCCAGGGATCGAACCTGGGCCTCCTGCATTGGAAGCAGACGCTTTAACCTCTGAGCCACCAGGGAAGCCTGCTTAGTTCTATTCTGGCCTCTGTTTTGTTTATTTTTATTAGAGTATAATTGCTTTATAATGTTGTGTCAGCTTCTGCTGTACAAAGAAGTGAATCAGCTCTATGCATACATGCATGCCCTCTCTCTTGGCCTTCCCTTCCATCCCCGCATCCCACCCCTCTGGGTCATCACAGAGCACACAGCTGAGCTCCCTGGGCTCTACCCCAGGTCCCCACTAGCTATCTATTTTACACATGGTGGGGTCTTCACCACATGACTACCAGGAAAGGCCCCAGCCACATCTGCACCCGGCCCCCTTCTGGAACATTCTGGTGAAGAATGACTTGAAAGGGTTTCCAAACCCACCTCCCCACCCTGGAACCAAACTCATTCCTCTCTCCTTGCACTTACTTCATGGGCCAGTCCCGTCCCTTCCTGGACCCAGACTTCTGTAGCATACTTTTTCAGTTGTGAAAGAAATGGAAATTATTTTATGTGTTAATTTTATGTTGATGTAAAACAATTTTATATCAGAATTACATAGAATAACATGATACCTTTTGTCCCTGAATTGGGTGTGGCCCCAAACGGGCCTCCGACAATCAGCCCTCTCCCCAACTTTCTGTTCTAAACCTTTGTGGAAGGGTGGTGTCACTGGTTGTGGCCCTTAGAGAGGCCTGGGCTGAAATGACCTACGGTTAAAGGTTCAAACATTCCAGAAGTTTCCAGGCCCTTCTCCGAGCAGAGCTGACTCCAGAGGAGGAAAGTCTTACAAATTGACCACTCTGACCTTTCCCTCTGCTCTGCCTTACTAAATTCAGATGCCTCCGTTTCCAGAATCTTGTAAAACCTCAAATTTTGATTTCTTTCTAGGAAATCCTTTTTGGAGACAAGCAAATTCTTCCTTTGTGAGAGTCCCAACCCCCACACCACAATTTCCGGGCCGGTACAAAGTCCAGCCCCGGGCTTGGATTTCCAAGAAAGGGGAGACTTCTTTCTGCCTCCTGGTCCACCCTCAGAAGCACCCCGCCCCGCGCTGGGCCCAGTGCCCGCCAGGGGGCGCGCCGACCCACCCTCCCTCCTTGGTTGGGGGGTTGGGAGGGAGAGACCAGTCCAGACTCGGGCTCCGCGCCGAAGACCCCGTCCCTCCCTCCCTGTGAGTCGCGTCCCGCACCTTGTGCCACACCCTGTCGAGATCAGTGCAAGAAAGCCGGAGACTTGTGATTGAAATGGGATTTTTATTCAGTGCAACCAGGAGGTCATGGTAACTTGAAATTTGTTCTTAAGTGGAAAAGTGCCTGTTATCTTGCCACCTTTGGAAGTGGAGAAAGGACTCCGTGTGCATCGATCCCGCCATGATAGAATATGTAAGGTTGCAGAATTCACAGAATGCCTCCTTTTTGGCTCCTGGTGGAGAAAATGCCAAGGGGAATGACGGATCTCATTAAGGGTCCCCAGGGCCAGCCTGGGGATTGATCATCCCTCACTGTATTTATTGGTCACAGGGGTCATTGTGAGAGGTCAGGGTCCTGGGGACGTCCAACAGCAAAGTAACCTCTCACGATTGTCCATGGTCACAGGAAAGGGACCAGTCCCCCTACTCAGGACAGATTTAGGATGACTTTTACAAAGGAGACAGAATAAGGAGGGATGGATGGAATCTGAGTGTCTCCTATCCCTCTAAAACCCACTCCATGTCCCAGATCTAAGGGGACAACACATCTCTCCAGGCTCATTCAGGATGCAGCATCCAACTGACCTCTGATCATCTGTCAGCCAACACTGGAGAGAGACAGAGAGAGCAGGGGAGGAAGAAAGAGATGGACACAGAGGGAGGAATGGATAGATTATGGGCAGAGAAGTGGAAAAGAGAGACACGAGCCGACCAACGAAGAGGATGAAATAGAAATAAAAACGAAAGGAGAAAGAAGCAACAGAGAGTTCAGTTCAGTCGCTCAGTCGTGTCCAACTCTTGGCCACCCCATGAACCGCAGCACACCAGGCCTCCCTGTCCATCACCAACTCCCAGAGTCCGCCCAAACCCATGTCCATTGAGTTGGTGATGGATGCCATCCAGCCATCTCATCCTCTGTCGTCCTCTGCTCCTCCTGCCCTCAATCCCTCCCAGCATCAGGGTCTTTGGTGGATGCAATAGAGCAGGTGGATGGGGACGGAAGAACCCAGAAGAGCACTTGGTTGGGGGGAAATGAGTCATGGAACTGGTATGCAGGCCCCCCTCTCCTCCGCGCCCCCTCCTCCCTTGGAAGGCGCAGAACCTCACCTGCCACAAACCCGATCGTCCGAAGATGGGGCTGAGTGACAATTTTGACCTTTCACCTTCACCACAAAGGACTCCTGGGGACTGTTGACCAACCACGGGCAGCACTGCTCGAAGCATACCCTAAAGGTGCAGGTTCCGCACTTCCGGGTCGTGCCCAAGGGTACCACGGCATCGTCATAGCAACAGCCCTGCCGGGGGTCGTAGAACTGGTTCCCACATCGTTCGTGTGACTGGCACAGCAACAGCTGAGTGCCCGTGGGGGACACTAGAGGAAACAGAGATGGTGTCACCCCGGCAGCGGGGTGGGCAAGTCCTGGGCTGGGGTCTTCTGGGAGCGGCACCCCACCCCCAGCGTCCATGTCCCTCCTGGGCTCACCTGGGGCACCATGTGAGCAGAGAAGCAAAAGGATGCAGACAGCAGCCAAGACAGCTGTGGGAGAAAAAGGGATGATGTGGCCTCAAAAGAGGATGGGGCAGCCACTGGAGCCCAACCTGGAGGAGGGGGGTCCGAGGGGGTGTCTGTGCTGACCGAGGCTCGGGGAAAGCTTAAAGGCAGACCTGTGTTAGGTGTCTGTGGATTATGGGTCTGTGGAAGTTGAGAGGAAGCAGGCAGGACTCAGAGAGATGGGTTTGGGGTTCTGAGGGATGTGGGTGTTCCCTGGGAGGGAAGAGTTCAGAGCAGGAGGCTCAGCTGGAGTCAAGCGTTAAAGGCAGCTGAGCTAACACTGGTGTTGTGTTATGTCCATGACCCATATTAAAATTTAGATGCCAGGATTTGGGGTGGGAGCCTGTCTTAATGTACAGCATTGGGCATGAGTTTGGAAATTGATCAGGGACATAGATGAAGCTGCTCTTGGTCTTCCCAAGTGGTTCAGGGATAAAGAACACTCCTGTCAAATCCCATGGATGGAGGAGTCTGGTAGGCTGCAGTCCATGGGGTCGCTAAGAGTCAGACACAACTGAGCGACTTCACTTTCACTTTTCACTTTCATGCACTGGAGAAGGAAATGGCAATCCACTCCAGTGTTCTTGCCTGGAGAATCCCAGGGATGAGGGAGCCTTGCCTGGGGAATCCCAGGGATGGGCTGCCGTCTATGGGGTTGCACAGAGTCGGACACCACTGAAGTGACTTAGCAGCAGCAGCACCCAGTGCAGGAGGCACAGGTTCAATCCCTGAGTCAGGAAGATCCCCTGGAGAAGGAAATGGCAACCCACTCCTGTATTCTTGCCTGGAGAATCCCATGAACAGAGGAGCCTGGAGGGCCACAGTCCATGGGGTCCCAAAGAGCTGGACATGACTGAGCGACTGAGCAGGCATGCACGCCCTTGGGGATGTGGAAGGGATACTGCTATGATGGAGTCACTTGTCTGGCTGGGGGCTAGGGAGGAGGAGTAATGGATTGAAGCGAGGATGGAATTGAGGCTGATTTTGGATTTGGGCTCCAAGAGAGTTGGGATTTGGTCCTTCTTACCCAGGATGCAGCGTCGTGGAGTCATGGCTCTGGATTGGCTGCGGTGCAGTGGAAGGAAGCGAGGCAGATCCCAGCAGGCGGTTTTATACCTATGTGCCGAAGCCTCGCCCCCCACCTACTCCAGAAAGAAGCGCGTAATGTCATCAGCTCTCCTGTCTTCCTGCCAGGCCTGCGGAGACACGCTGGGCCCCTGGGGCAGCAACAGGTTTCGGATGTGAGCTTGGTCACGTCACTGTCAAACATGATGTCAATTCTTTGAGGGCCAGGAGGAGACCGATGGGGCCCCCTCCTCCCCCTCCCCACCAGAGCCTCCCTCTCACCCCCCGACACTGCAGCCTCTTTTGCAAATAGGGATCCTTGGGGTCCTTCCCACGCTCCCAGGATGAATCCACCCGCCAGGTTTCCCATCAGATCCTCTAAGTCTTCTACTTTCTTGACTTTAAAAAAAAAATAATTTTATTTATTTATTTATTTATTTTTGGCAATGCTGGGTCTTCGTTGCCGCCCATGGGTTTTTCTCTAGTTGAGGGGAACAGGGGCTGCTCTCTAGTTGCGGGGCGCAGGCTTCGCATTGCAGTGGCTTTTCTTTCTGCCTCTTTGTCACTGAGCCACCAGGGAAGCCCAACCCTTTTTTTTTTTTTTGTCTAAAATAGATGACAGACACATTTAAGAGCCTGGCAATAAAGATTCACTGAGAATGAGCTGTGTGGCAAGCCCTGAGTTAGAGGTTGCTACAGGTGCAGAGATTACTCAATAGCATCGTAGAGGGCTACGGACCATCTTTAAGACCATGATGACTCAGAGAGCTCAAGTTTGGGTAAAAACTCAGTGGCTATGTGAGCCCAGATTAGGGTGGGAGGTCATGAGATGCCTTGAGTATTCAGGGAGGGATTCCTGGAAGAGGGGATATGTGAGCTAATATTTCAAGGATGAGGCTGAACTGTATTTTAGGAAGGCTGAGCCCCAGAGAGCATGGAAGGCGGACGAGGGAGCTGGAGCGAGTGGGAGAGGGGCAGGCTCAGTCCCTCGTGAGCATTGAGGACTCAGGACTTTATCCTCAGTGCACTGAGCACCGTGTCCATGTCCTGAGCATGGAAGGAGAGTATTCAGGTCTGTGTCTACGAATATCCCAGCAGGTCTGCTCTGGGGAGGCTGGACAGGAAGGTTGAGACTAGAGTTAGGAGCTCAGGGAAGATCCTGCTACCGCAGAAATACCTGTGCAGTGACCAGAGTCCTAAATGGTTTTTTTTTTTTTTTTTCCCACTGATGCTTTCAAACTGTGGTTTTGGAGAAGACTCTTGGGATTCCCTTGGAGAGCAAGGAGATCACACCAGTCAATCCTAAAGGAAATCAACCCTGAATATTTATTGGAGGGACTGATGCTGAGGCTGAAGCTCCAATACTTAGGCTACCTGCTGCAAAGAGCCAACTCATTGGAAAAGACCCTGATGCTAGGAAAGATTGAAGGTGGGAGGAGAAGTGGGTAACAGAGGATGAGATGGTTGGATGGCATCACCAGCTCGATGGACATCAGTTTGAGCAAGCTCTGGGAGATGGTGATGGACAGGGAAGCCTGGGGCGCTGCAGTCCTTGGGGTCTTAAAGAGTCGGACACGACTGAGTGACTGAACAACAGAAAAGGGAGCAGGGAACTGCATGCTCCCCTCCCAGCCCCACGTCGCCCCTTGGAGTTTGGGGGTTTCTGCAGTTGCTGAGTAGTTCCCAACTGTGGACTGCAACATTTTAGTAGGTTAGACAACCACTCAAGCTGGTCATCAGCTATATCATTTTTTAATTGAAGAAAATATAGATTAAGGAATGGATTAGTATGTGCTGCTTTTTTCCAGGTTTTTTTAAAAATTATTTTAAAATGTCACGTTAGTTTCTGCTGTACAGCAAAGTGAATCAGCTATATGTTTCCATATATCCCCTCTTTTCTGGATTTCTTTCCCATTTAGGTGACCACAGAGTTCCCTGTGCTATACATCAGGCTCTCATTAGCTGTCCATTTTACGCACAGTATCAATAATGTATATATGTTAGTCCCAATCTCCCGATTCATCCCACCCCCGCCCCTTTCCCCTTGGGCATCCATGCATTGTTCTCTGTGTCTCTGTTTCTGCTTTACAAATAAGATCACTTGTACCATTTTTCTAGATTCCACACATACACAATACTTGTTTTTCTCTTTTGACTTCAATCTGTATGAAGATCTTGAGACCAATCCACATCTCTGCTAATTACAGTATCTTATTAATTATTTCACAATTAAACGCTGTGTACTGCAACTCGCCTTCAGGAATGTTGGAACCCATGTAGTGATGTAATGTCTGTTTTCTGGCAAGTTGCAGGTGTTGGTTAATAAAGTCATGAATGGAGGAGGCTTGAAGCAAGGGTGGATCCTCCTTTGCCCAATGCTAGTTGTCAAATCATGTTCTCGGAGAAGGCAATGGCACCCCACTCCAGTACTTCTGCCTGGAAAATCCCACGGACAGAGGAGCCTGGTAGGCTGCAGTCCATGGGGTCGCTGAGGGTCGGACACAACTGAGTGACTTCCCTTTCACTTTTCACTTTCATGCATTGGAGAAGGAAATGGCAACCTACTCCAGTGTTCTTGCCTGGAGAATCCCAGGGACGGGGGAGCCTGGTGGGCTGCCATCTATGGGGTCACACACAGAGTCGGACACGACTGAAGTGACGCAGCAGCAGCAGCAGCAGTTGTCAAGTCATGTTCTAGAGTTTGGAGCAGCACATTGGTCATGACCTTGATTCCATTCACTTCCTGGAATCGCTCCAGGACGGTTGCCCCGTGAGTATCTGGGGTGCTGTCGATGCCTGGATAGCAGCCAGGATGCGGCAGAAGGCATGTTTTCTAGGGCAGGGTTGGGGTTCTGTTTCTGAAGAGAGACGAGCCCAGACCTCACTCCTGGGCCTGGAGCTGAGTCACTGAGGAGCAGGAGAGTGAAAGGAGGTCAGCACAGAGGTGGGGAGCCCGGGTGCTGCCCAAAGAGCAGTGCCGCCTCTGAGACCTGTAGACACATGCGTGCGTCCTCAGTCGCTTCAGTCGTGTCCCACTCTTCTCAACCACATGGACTGCAGCCCGCCAGGCTCCTCTGTCCATGGGGTCCTCCAAGCAAGAATACGGGAGTGGGTTGCCATGCCCTCCTCCAGGGGATCTTCCCAACCCCGGGGATCTACAGCCATTAACTCAGCAGCACTGAGTCTTTGGGATAAGATAGCTCTGGGTTCACATTTTGCCTCGGCCCCTTCTCAAGGCACCAAAAAAGCCTTTGCAAAAACTTCTGTCCCATCCTACCACCAGCCTCGTTAGGGAACCCTGTCCTGCTGTGCCCACCATGAGAACTCACTGTCTGGGACGGCTCTGTCTTCTGCATGTGTGTGTACGCTCAGTCATGTTTGACTCTTTGTGGCCTCATGGACTGTAGCCCGCCAGGCTCCTCTGTCCATGGGATTCTCCAGGCAAGAATATGGGAGTGGGCTGCCATTTCCTCCTCCAGGGGATCTTCCCCACCCAGACATTGAACCCGCGTATCCTGCATTAGCAGGAAGAATCTTTGCCACCAAGACACATGGGAAGTCACTGTCCACGTCAGAGTCCAGATCTGTGAGGGCACCCGGCCTGTGTTGGCTAATGCCATTGCTAGGTGTTGGGACCTGCCTCTACTTACGGCTAGAGAAAGTTCTAGCTGTCTTGGCAACAAGTGTAAGATCCTGACTTCACACAACTATTTGTTTTATTCTGGCATTCTGTTTCTTGAAGCCAAGCAAGACACTGACCCAAGGTCCAACTGTTGGTCAGTGACTCAGACTGGACTAGATCCCAGGTCTCCTGAACCCCAGTCCAGGGGCCTCTGAACACCCCTGGCCCAGCTCATCTAGGAAGGATAAGCAGACTCTGCTCATAGACCACCCTGGGGAAGCTCCAGGTGACCATTCCCACATGTCCTGGCTGAGGCTGGCAGAGCTGGCTCCCTGGGTGTGATACCAGGGGTTTGCTGTCAGTTCCTGCTCTCACCGGTTCCCCACTGGCTTTCCTATTGCCCCAGGGAATAAATAGACTAGGTCTTCTACCTGGCAGTATCTGGGTGTTATTTCCATCTGGCCTTAGGGAGCCCCTCCCAGGAAACAGACAGGAATGAGGTGGACTTACAAGTGTGTGGAAGGAATGTCAGGTATGCAGGAGGAGGGGCTGGGACTCCCCAGATCTACGAGGTCCCTCCTCTGCTGGCTGATGGGGAGGCTGTGTCCCTCCTTTGCAAAGCTCTATCCCTGGGATCACACAGATCCCTGCTCCCTGCAATGTGACTTCAGATGACCAAAGAATGGATGGTTTGACTTGACCCAGCCCTGGTTGGATCCTCCAAATGATATAGTCGATTAAGAGCTTATGTGTCTTAGGAGTGGCTGGAGGAAGAGGCTCTAGGCTGTGTCTCCTTGCATTGATCTAGGATCCAGATCTCAGAGCTGTTGCCTAAACTCATGGTTGCTGCTGGGGAAATACCTGGTGACTGCATGACTGTGATGCCCAGGGCTGCATATCAGAAACCCCAGCTGCCAGGGCTTGTGGGAAAGGTGGACTGATGCTTCACAGCCTCTGCAGACAAGGAGGCCCTCAGTGAAGGGCGGTGGTGCCAAGTGTCCTTCCTGCACATTCCTCACGGTTCCCCATTGCCCTTGGCTTATTATAACTCCGTGTGTGTGTGTGTGTGTGTGTGTGTGTGTGTGTGTGTGTGTGTTAGTTGCTTAGTTGGGTCCGATTCTTTGTAACCCCATGGACTGTAGCCCTCCAGGTTCCTCCGTCCATGGGATTCTGCCGGGAGCCAGCACAAGAGTCTCTACCCATGACAAGGTCATGTGGGAGAGCTCTGGTGGGCAAGGTGAGCCAGAACTCAAGGGGTGCCCCTCTGGGCCTGCCTGAGCATCTACCCCAAAACAAAAATCTGTCTCTTTTACTATTTCATGACTTTCACCAACTCCTCTGACATTAACAGGGGACTATCCCCAACCACCTTTCTCTGTAAGAAAATCAACTTAAAACTCTGGTTAATAAGTCTCCTGGGCATAATAGGAGTGTTTCAATTCAAACCCCTCTGATGACTTTCTAGCTTGCCTGACAGGTTTGTTCAGATTCACAGCCTCCCAACCACGAGAGGCACAGGAAGCTTAAGATATTCTAACAATGCAGAGCTTCTCAGAGTTAAAATTGTTAGAATAGAACTGGTAGAGGATTTCTTTGTTGAGCTAATGCTTGCTGCCAAGTTTCCATGTCCCTTACCTACTGTGTCCCTGGGAGTGTATTGATTAATATAGTTGGTGTATAGAAATGTAAGTAGTATCTTTAATGTTTGTAACCTTGGACCCTTGAGTTGATTCTTTTCTTGTTATAGCCCACCACACTTTTGCCCTATAGGAATGCAACTTTATCTAATGCTTTCGGAGGGTGGCGCCTGACTTTAGAATAATCACCTTTAGAGAAAAATAAGTTTTCTGAAGAAAGGATCATAAAATGTTAACAGGCCTCCTGGCCAGAAGATGATGTGAATCACCTAAAGCTTTTGCATATGATGAGTTTGCAGAAAGCAAGCCTGGCTTCGATAAGGATCAAGGACTGCTGACCTTGCATGACTCTACCCGATCCCATTATCCTCTATGCACAACTTAAAGTGTAAAAACTACTTTGAAAAGTAAAGTGCAGGCCTTGCTCACCGAAGCTTGGTCTCCCCATGTCGTTCTTTCTCTTTCCTCTTCGTATTCAGGCTGATTCCCTGGAGCGCAGGGGGCTCTCTGCGTTCACTTTCCTGCCTGGGCTTCTAAGACCCACTCGAGAAGGTGCCTAAGGTGGGGCACCTTCAGCGATTCGAGAGGGTGCCTGCGGCCTACGTGAACAGAGCGAGTCCCGTGCTGGGGCTTTATTGGCTTTCTGCGTAAACCAAGGAATATCAGCCTCTTTTCTCTCCTCTGTCTTCTTAACTGCAAAATTCTCTCTTTCTCCTTTTATCTATCCTTTCGCCAACGCCGTCCTCCTGCGGGAATCCCTGGATCCAACCGGGGCTGGACCCCGATAGGGTTCTCTAGGCAAGAATACTGGAGTGGGTTGCCATTCCCTCCTTCAAGGGATCTTCCTGATCCAGGGATCAAGCCCCGGTTTCCTGTACTGCAGGCAGATGCTTTACTGTCAGAGTCACCAGGGAAGCCTGATTACAACCCAGATGTCTCCCAGGGCTCAACAGCTATTTCCTCAGGTGTATGCCTCACCACTCTCTTCCCACCTCCTATGTGTTCCCTACATCCCCAAGTTCCAGGGTTCATACATGATGGTTTCTGTCAGACCCTGTCCCAACTCTCTTCACATGCCTTCCGTTCAGCCCCCAGATTTCAGTTTAAACGTCACCCTCCTGAGATGTCCCTCAATTCAGAGGATGAGGTCTGTAAGGTTATGACATCCTGATAGCACCTTGGATGTCTTCTCCTGAGCACTTTTCATAGTTTTTTGTGGCTTTGTTGTCAAGAAAGACACTTGAGAATCAGGCCTAGTTGTGCGTTTAATCCTCAGTGAGAAGGGAATGAGTTTCGTCTGGAACCAAAGAGATCAAGGGTTTCAGATTGAGGTAAACCACACCAGCCTTCACTCTGCATGCGCAGGTGGAAATCTAAATCACACTGTAAAGTGAAGCTCCTCAGGCAAAGTATGATTCCAGCAACAGAACAATGAAAGAGATTGGTCAGCACCAGTGTTGTGGACAGTTCCTTGTGTTCCCTGGACTGACAACATATGCATTCAAATCTTTTTACTTTTCGGTTTTTAGAGAATTAAGTGTGTTTATTTTTGGCCATGCTGGATCTTCACTGCTGCTTGGGCTTTTCTCTCGCGGTGGAAAGCCAACTCTCTAGTTGCCATGCAGGGGCTATTCATCACGGTGGATTCTTTTGTTGCAGAGCACAGGCTTTAGGGCTCTTGGGCTTCAGCGGTTGTGGCTCCCGGTTTCTAGAGCACAGGTCCATAGTTGTGGAGCATGGGCTTAGTTGCTCCAAGGCAGTGGGATCTTCCCAGACTAGGGGTCAAACCTGTGTCTCCTGCATTGGCAAGTGGGTTCTTTACCACTGAGCCTCCAGGGAAGCCCTTGATTTTCAGTTACAAGTCTGGATGTATTCTGGAGATTACCTTTCAGATCTTTATTAGATTTGTGATTTGCAAATATTTTCTCCTATTCTGTGAGTTGCATTTTCACTTTCTCGACAGTATCCTTTGATACACAGAAGTTTAAACTTTTTTAAAAGTCCAATATAGCCTGTATGGTTTTTTTTTCCTTTACCTCTTTGCTTTTGGTGTCATATCTAAGAAACGATTTTCAAATCCAAAGCCATGAACATTCACTCCGTTGTTTTTTTCTAAGACTTTGCTAGTTTTAACTCTTCCATTTAGGGCTTTTTAAAAGGTAATTTTTATTTTATTATTTACTTTTGGTTGTGCTGGGCTTCACTGCTGCGTGGGCTTTTTCTCTAGTTGTGGGAAGCTGGCTACTCTTCTCTGCAGCATGTGGGGGTCTCACTACGGTGGCTCCTCTTGTGGACCACAGGCTCTAGGCCCACGGTAGGTGCAGTGTGCAGGCTCTACAGTGTTCGAGCTTCGGTAGTTTTGGCACCTGGGCTCCATAGTTGCGGCACATGGGCTCTAGAACGCAGGTTCAGTAGCTGAGGTGAACAGGCTTAACTGTCCCATGATATGTAGGATCTTCCCCGACCAGGGATAGAACTTGTGTCGCCTGCGTTGGCAGGCGCATTCTTATTCACTGGGCCACCAGGAAAGCTTTTTAAAGGTTTTAAAATGAAGGCAAAATTCATGTAAGATAGGAGAGTGTGCACAGCAGAGAATCTTCACAAATACTTGGTAATCACATATTTTTGGACTGTGTGTAACTAAAGGATGTAATATCTATTTTTCCCAGTGAGTCACATACAGAGATTAATAAACACACAAGAGATTGGAAATCTCCAGGCACAGGCTTGCCCGCTCCTTTCCAAAGTTCCGGCGACCTGCTGTCCTGCTGTGTCTTTTGGAAAAATGGGCTCAGCTCTCACGTCGTCCACCCCAGGTGTTTGGCACCCAGCCTGGTAGGCTTGGCACCCAGCATGTTGTTTCTACCAAAAGGAGGGTTGAGGTTGGTGTGGACACGAGCCAGTTCCCAAGAGAAGCCAATTGCCCAGGGCGGGCTTGGAGTTGGCATCTCTCAGGAGTGAGGGGCCACTCCTGCCCGCATCCGGAGTTCAGAGCCGGGTCTCTCCGGGTGGCTGAGTCAGTTCCTGGGTGGACAAGTGGGAGGAAATCAGGGCAGCGGGGGTGGGTCTGAGAGGCTGTACTCAGGGAGGCTGTGGGGGGCCCGACCAGGGCTCCAGAGACACGGAGGACACCAGCCCCCAAAGTGTTGAGGCTTTGGAGTCAGAGAGCCCTGGGTTTGAACTTCTACGATTTTTTCAAAGGGCCAAATAGACCATTTATAGGCAACGCCTTGCATGAGAGGAGGGCCCAGTTTCTCATGTTTGACTCTGACAGCTTAAAAAAAATGATATTTATTGGTTGAGCTGGGTTCTTCGTTGCTGCGTGGGCCACTCTCTAGCTGTGGTGAGTGGGGGTTACTCTCTAGTTTCAGTGCTCGGGGTTCTCACTGCGGTATCTTCTCCTGCTTCAGAGCCCAGGCTCTAACCTGGGAGGGCTTCTGTAGCTGTGATTCCCGGCTCCAGAGCACAGGCTCAATAATTGTGGCACCCAGGCTTAGTTGCTCCACGACCCGTGGGATCTTCGTGACCCAGGGATCGAACTTGCGTCTCCTGCATTGGCAGGCAGATTCTTTACTACTGAACCTCCAGGGAAGTCCAAGCAGCTTTTTATTTTTATTTTATTTTGTTGAAGTATAGTTGATTTGCAATGTTGTGTTCATTTCTGCTGTATAGCCAAGTGATTCACTGTACATATGTAAACATTCTTTTTCATATTTTTTCCATTATGATTTATCCCAGGATATTGGATATAGTTCCCTGTGCTATACAGCAGGACCTTCTTGCTTATCCATCCTGTATGTGTGTGTTTGCATCTGGTAACCCCAAACTCCCAAGTCTGTTCTCTATATTTGTGTGACTCTGACAGCTTTTGAGCTTCACCTCACTCACCTCCAAGGCATTTCTGGGGAGACCACGCCTTCCTTCTCTTGGGGTCAGAAGGAAAGTCACACCCTCGACCCCAGCCCACATTCAAGAACCTCACTATGGAGCTCCCCTGGTGGCTCAGTGGTAAAGAATCCGCCTGCTGATGCAGTAGACACGGTTCCATCTCTGATCTGGGAAGATTCCACATGCCTGGGAGAAACTGAACCCGTGGGCTGCAACTATTGAGCCTCTGCTCTGGGGCCAGCAAGTCTCAACTACTGAACCCAAAGTGCCCTAGAGCTCGGGCTCTGCAACAGGAGAACTGTTGGCACAGGAACAGAGACCTAGCACAACCCAAAACAAATAAAAATTAAAAAAACAAACAAACCTCACTCTGACCCCAGGTCCTGGACCCAAGAACAAAGTCAAAGTTACTGTTCATACTCGCTTCATGTGGCACTGAACCTCCTCAGGGGAGGCCTGTTGCTGTTGTTTAGGGGAAACATAAGCATTATTTTAAATACAGCGGTGCCTGAGTGTTGTTCTGTCATCCAGGACCATTCCTGGGCAGTCATCGGCCCAGTGGGCAGCAGAGGCAACTGAAAGCCCACATCCACAGTCCCCAAACACAGGGACTTCCCTGATGGTCCAGTGGTTAAGAATTCACCTGCCAATGCAGGAGACACAGGTTTGATCTCTGGTCTGGAATCTAAGATCCCACGTGCCGCAAGGCAGCTGAGCCCGAGTACCACATCTGCTGAGCCTGCAATCCTTAGAGCCCGTGCTCCACAATAAGAGATGCCGCTGCCATGAGAAGGGCACGCACCGAACTAGAGAGGGGTCCCCGCTCGTCGCAAGTAGAGCAGCAAAGACCCAGTGCAATAAAAAATAAAATGACTTAAATTTTAAAAAATAGCAACAGTCCCCAAACAAGTTGTCTGTCACCTGGGGATGAGTCTGGGATCTCTACTGGACTCAGAGCTCCGGGAAGACAGGGACCATGGCTGCCTCATCACCACCACCACGGTCTTAGGTACTCCCATTGGCAAAGGATGCTCGGAAAGCCATGGGAAACAAGAGATGCTGGAAGCCTCATTGGTTGTGATCTCTCACCTCAGTTCCCTGGAAGTAAGGAAGACCCTGGCATAAGGCCCCACTGCAGGTCAGAGACACAGTCCAGACTGGTCCCAGACACCCCAAATACCACCAGGAAACTCCACAAGCCCCCCTGGAAGGGCCTCCTGAACAAACCCCAGCAGTGCTTCTGGAATGTACCACTAATCTGCAGAGTCAGGGACTTCCCCTCAGCACCAGGGTGTAAAAAGATTGAACTTCCTCCTGGGTTGTAGGAAATTTTACCGCCATCTGGCCTCAGGGATCCCCTACTAGGGAGTGGGCAGGAACTTGGTGGAACATATTTTCTGAAACAATGTCAGGTATGCAGCGTGCCCGTTAGGAGGTGAGACTGGGACTCCCCAGGGCCAGAGGGCTCCAACCTTTGATGTCTGATCATGCTATTTATTCTCCCTGCAGATGTCAATGTCACAGGCTGGTCCCTGCTCCATGTAACACAGGCGACCACTTGCCACACTTGATGGTCAGGCCAGATCCCTTCCTGCTTCCGATATTGTGAATCAGCAAAAGCAGCAGTCACAACGACAGAAAAAAAAAAAAAAAAAAAGCTACTGAAATGACAAATGATGACAAATAGGACTTTTACAGTGAATGGGATCCGACTTATCTCTGGCAGGGCTGCAAGTGTCGAATTCACGTCAAACCGCACCCCCCCCCCCCCCCCCCCCCGCTGAGAGATGACCTGTTACAACACCTCTGAACTAGAAACTTAACTTTTTTTTCATTAACATTTTTTAAATTTAATTTTTAAATGTTAATTGAAGTATCATTGATTTACCATGTGGTGTTAGTTTCAGGTGTGATTAGTTCATTTCAAAGTGAACAGGGAACTCTTATTTCCTAAGGAAGAGATTGGGGCGGGGACTTCCCTGATGGGGCATTGGTAAAGAATCCACCTACCAATGTAGGAGACCCGGGGTTCAATTCCTGATCCGGGAAGATCCCACATGCCACAGAGCAGCTAAGCCTGAGCGCCACAACTATTGAGCCCACGCACTGCAACTAGGGAGTCCGTGTGTGCTGGCCGAAGATCTCATGGAACGCAACGAAGATCCTACGCTCCGCAACTGAGATCTGACGGACCCAATTAAGAAAAACTGGGACATTTTTGAGTAGGATGTAAAACCAGCTCACTTGGGCATAAACAGTATTAATGTTTTGCGTGAATAAGAACAGACTAGAACAGCAGAGAAAGTGCTCTGAGCAGAGTCCTCTGCTATGTTGGTTCATGCACTTTTCTCTGTGGCTGTATGTGAGCCGCATAATGATGTAATATCTATTTCCCTCCGTGAGTGACTACACACAGTTGTTATTACACTTGGGAATAGGGAAGATTTGGGGGAATCACCTCCTCTTTTCCTGAGAAACCCTAACTCACCTGCCCCATCACGTCGTGTTCCCATGAAGGGATTCCTCTCTTTGGTTCTCAGTGTTATCAGGAGTTTCCTGGAGCAATGCAAACCTGGTTAGCGCGATCAGAAAGCTGCGTGAGGCCAGACCCGGATCCCAGCGGAGGTGAGGGAGAGGAGCCCCGCGCGGAGGCCAGCGAGGCTAGCATCATTGAGGAGGGAGGAGCCCAGCCCCCCACGCACCGGCCTGGAGTCTAGTGTCTCAGGGCCGCTGAATCAGGCCCTGCGGTGGGACAGAGGAGGGGGACCCCGACACTGCAGGGGAGACTCAGAGGCTGTGCTGTTGGGAGGGCAGTGGGGGGCCAGGCCAGGGCTCGATGGACTCTGAGAGCCCTGAATCGACAGGGATGAGGCTTCCGGCTGGCATACTGCTTCTGTTCCTTCTCGAGTGTCGTAAAAGCCATTACACCTGGCGTTATCCAATGCCACCGCCACCTCCCTCAGAGACCCGCCCCCCTCTTTCTGCCTGATCTGCAACGGCTTGAGGCAGGATTTCAGTTCCCCGCCACAGACTGGAGTCAGTTCAGTTCAGTTCAGTCGCTCAGTCGTGTCCGACTCTTCACGACCCCATGGACTGCAGCACGCCAGGCCTCCCTGTCCACCACCAACTCCTGGAGTTTACCCAGACCACCGCAAGGAGAGCACCAAATCCCAACCACTAGCCCACCAGGGACCAGGGATCAGTGACAAGGCCGGGGCCCATCAGCTGTGTAGAAATAAATTTCCACATAGAGAGAGAGAGATGTGAAGCAAGTCGAGTGTTTACGGAGAGGAGTTAAGAGTGTGTGTGGATAGACAGGTGGGAGGGCTCAAAGACAGTTGCACCCTCAGGGTGGTCTGAATCACTCGTGTGGGGCGTTTCTCCTGGGTCTCCTTGGGCGGTCATCTTGCTCCCGCGTGTTCACGTGCACCTCTTAGCCAACGTGGATTCTGGTGAAAATGGCTGTGGGCAGGAGGACATCACTTACTGATAGGTGACAGCCCCTCCCTTTTGGCCTCTCTGCATACGTGTCATTGACTTTGAGGATGAGCAACACGTGGTCTTTTCTCTTATCTGGGCAGGGCCCTGCTCCTCTCTCGCTCCTGCTGCTCTGGAGTTTCTGTTCAAAGAGAACCAACTCCAGCTGTTCACTCTGGGGCCCATCTGTCTCCTGCCTCTTGCCCACCTGGGTCCTCTCTGTGTGCGGATGGCTCTGACTTCTGCTCCTGAGCCCACCCAGCTTTGTGAGGATGCTGAATGGAAGCTATCTCAGCTGTTGGGACTCTGACTCTACTGTGTGTAAAAGATGCTGGGTTTCTGGACAGTAAATATGAAATCAATTGACCATTTATTGAATTCGCTCAACCTGATCCCTGGATTCAAGCGAGACACTGAGCTGAGGTCTCATGCTGGTCGATGATACAGGCTAGAACAGTCCCCAGGCCCCCTGAATCCCTCCAAGAGCCTCCAACCCCGCTGGCCCAGCCCATCTGGGAAAGGCAGGCGGGCCCTGGTCACAGACACCCCTGAATAAGCCCCGCCATGTCCTTCCCCCAGCTCCAAGTCCAGGATGGCAGAGCCGGGCTCCTGGATGTGAAAGCCAGGATGATGCTCAGTTCCTGTTTCACCTGCTTCCTCGCTGGATTTCCCTTTGCCCCAAGAATAAATCATCCTCCTGGCAGCATCTATTATTGTTTTTATCTAGCCACAGAGAACGTCTCCCAGGAAACTTACAGGAGGTGGTCTTACAGGAGGACAGAGAGAGTGTCAGGTATGCAGGAGAAGGAACTGGGGGGAGGAGCATGACCCAGAGAAAGGCACCTGGCTTTTAGGACTTACAAAGGCCTTTGAATACTTCTGTTTGTGTGTCAACACATGATCCAGAAATTTCCTTCTTTTCTTTTTTTGCTGTATAATTTCTATTTTTAATCATTTTTATTGGAGTACAGTTGATTTACAATGTTGTGTTAGTTTCCGCTGTACAGCAAAGTGATTCACACACACACACATATATATTCTTTCCCATGATGGTTTATTACAGGATATTGAATATATTTCCCTGTGGTTTACAGCAGGACTCCTCTCTTGTTTGTCCAGTCTGTATATACCAGTTTGCATCTGTTCATCACAAACTCCATTCCATCCCTCCCCAGCCCCCCTCCCCCTTAGCAACCACAAGTCTGAGTCTTTCTGTTTTGTAAATAGATTCATTTGTGTTGAATTTTAGACTCCATGTATAAGTGATATCACACAGTATTTGTGTTTCTCTTTCTGATTTGTTTCACTTTGTACCATAATCTCTAGCTGCATCCATGTTGCTGCTAGAGATTATTTCATTCGAAATTTTTTTATTTCATTATTTCATTCATTCAAAAAAATTTCATTATTTCATTCCATTGTACGGCTGAGTAGTATTCCATTGTATGTATGCGCCACGTCCTTATCCATTCATCCCCTGATGGACAGCTTCCATCTCTTGGCTGTCACGGATAGAGCTGCTATGAACAGAGGGGTGCATGCATCTTTTTGAATTGTAGTCTTCTCTGAATATATACGCCCAGGAGTGGGATTGCGGGATCATATGGTAGTTCTATTTTTAATTTTCGGAGGAACCTCCATGCTGTTTTCCAATACTGGCTGCACCAGCGTACATTCCCACCAACAGTGTAGAAGGGTTCCCTTTTTCCCACACCCTCTCCAGAATTTATTAGACTAAATCACAGCCATTCTGAGCAGTGTGAGGTGGTACCTCATTATAGTTGTGTTTCTCTAGTAACTCATGATGTCAACCAGTTCATATTTTTACAAGCAGAATTCGTGATTCTGAGGGAGGGATTCCTGTCCTTGAGCAGATGCTCCTCAGGTGCTGTGTGTACAACTCCCTAACTTCTACATCATCTATGATTTGGTTTTGAGTCCCTCAGGCTGTGAAGACCGATCATTTAATGAGAACACACAGAACCTCTCGTGTCTCTACAGACCTACTCTCCGCCGCTCACATCACCATACACGCCTGTCAAAACCTTAACCCTGATGCCCTGCTTCCTGTACCCCCTGATTGGACATCCCCGAATGGTGCCGCCAACATTAGATTACTATCTTGTCCTAGATTAGATTTATCAGAAATCCCTCTTCTCCAAGTTGATCTTACTCTTCATGTCCAAGGTTCTTAGCTCCAAGAAGAGTACGGGATTTTCTAGGTGGGACACCCTACCTGTAATCAACACAACCTCTTGAATAGTAAGCCCTATGCTGTGCTCAGTCCCTCAGTCATGTCTGACTCTTTTGGGACCCAATGGACTGTAGCCCCCCAGGCTCCTCTGTTCATGGGATTCTCCATGCAAGAATACTAGAGTGGGTTGCCATTTCCTTCTCCAGGGAATCTTCCCAACCCCGGGATCAAACCAGCATCTCCTGCACTGGCTGGTGGGTTCTTTACCACTGTGCCACCAGGGAAGCCCCATAGTAGGTCCTGCTAAGTGAGTTCAGAAAGATGAATGAATGACTTTCACTCAATTTGCTTTAAGGGCAGAGGAATGAAGGTTAACATCTATACTGACAGCCCTTATGCCTTTGGCGTGTAAAGGACTTGTGTCTGTTATGGGAACAGACAGGATTTATGACAGCACCTGGTGCTCCTCTCCATCTGCTAAACTGGATACTACCCAACTCATGAGTATTTGAATAAAACCAATAAGATCTTTAAAATGAACTCAGTTGAACTTTGTCTTCTAACACTTTTTCCCTCCATGGACAGGAAAGAAAAGGACAAGCCCTCTTCCTGTTACAGGATCAGGAAACCAGGTCAGTATTATGGGAGTTGGTCCAAAAAAAAAAATCAAGTATTTATTTTGCCTTTCACATAAGACCTGGACCTCAGGACATACAGTTAGTGGAGAAAGAATTTTTTTCTTCATAGAAGTAATCCAAACAAAAAAGGTTGGGACAAAGGGCAGGATTACATGATTACTATTTTTGTGACTCTTGGATGGATGGATCTAAGCAGTAACGGGCGATGAATGGCTGTCGACATTGTAATTTGAAGGAATGCTATGCGCCACCTGGTGGACGCACAGAACACAGCGGGAAAAGTGCCACTATTATACACAAGTGGCACCCCACTCCAGTACTCTTGCCTGGAAAATTCCATGGACGGAGGGGCCTGGTAGGCTGCAGTCCATGGGGTCGCTGAGGGTCGGACACGACTGGGCGACTTCACTTTCACTTTTCATTTTCATGCATTGGAGAAGGAAATGGCAACCCACTCCAGTGTTCTTGCCTTGGGAATCCCAGGGACGGGGGAGCCTGATGGGCTGCCGTCTCTGGGGTCGCACAGAGTCCGACACGACTTGACTCAGCAGCATTCTTCCCTGGCGGGCTTCCCTGGTGGCTCAGCGGTAAAGAATCCGCCTGTCAATGCAGAAGACACAGGTTCCATCCCCGGGTCAGGAAGATCCCCTGGAGAAGAAAGTGGCAACCCACTCCAGTATTCCTGCCTGGGAAATCCCATGGACAGAGGAGCTTGGTGGGATACAGCCCATGGGGTCACAAAAGAGTCAGACACAACTTAGCGACTAAACAATACAAGAACAAGAGATATTGACAGGCTCAAATCATTAAAAGTAATCAAAGTTAATTTCATGGATAATGATATAAATCAGAATCATATGTCCCAGGAAAGGACACAATAAGAAAACTGAATCCCTTCTGTGGTGTTCCTACCAGAGATACATATTCTGGAGTGAATGATGAGCAAACATCAGACAACCCCAAATCAAGGGATGTTCTACAAAATAATTAGCCTGTAAGAGTGAAGACTGAATTTCCTCAGTGGTCCAGTGGTTAAGAATCTGCCTGCCAATGGAGGGACCATGAGTTGGATATCTGGTCCAGGAAGATCCCACGTGCCACTGGGCAACTAAGCCCGTGGGCCACAACTACTAAGCCTGGGAGCTGAAACTACAAAGCTCACGAGCTGCAGCTACTGAAACCCGTGCGCCCTACAGCACGTGCTCTGCAACGAGAGAAGCCACAGCAATGAGACGCACGCGCACCGCAAGGAAGACCCAGAACGTCCAAAAATAATAAGTAAAGTTATAAAAATAAATGGAAAGTGTTAAAATACGTAATCAGTGTGATCTTTACCTGTACATTGCTATTTCACAACCAAGCAGACACACACACACACACACACACACACACACACATTTTTATGTGTGTATTTTGAGTGTGTATATCATCACATCCACCAGGGGGCGCGTCAGGCTTAGATTGCTGCCAAGTCACTTCAGTCGTGTCCGACTCTGTGAGACCCCATAGACGGCAGCCCACCAGGCTCCCCCGTCCCTTGGATTCTCCAGGCAAGAATACTGGAGTGGGTTGCCATTTCCTTCTCCAATGCATGAAAGTGAAAAGTGAAAGTGAAGTCGCTTAGTCGTATCTGACTCCTAGCGACCCCATGGACTGCAGCCTACCGGGCCCCTCCATCCATGGGATTTTCCAGGCAAGAGTACTGGAGTGGGGTGCCATTGCCTTCTCCCTTAGTTCCCTGACCAGGAATCAAATGGGTACCCCCTGCATTGGGAGCATGGGAATCTTAACCACTGGATTGCCTGGGAAATTTCCAGGATCCTGAAGTCTTTGTTTGTGTGGGTAATATACAATATGGTGTGATGTTCATCCAGATCTTTGAAAAAAAAAAAAAATCCGTGATATAAATTCTCCAAACCATGGCTTATTTCATGCTACCAAAGATTTGACAATTGGCACATATGGTCAGAAATTAAACAATTCACTCTCCCGAGCCAGTAACAGCTGGCACCAGAACACTACAGGACAGCTCTTTCAATTTAGCATATATGAATCTAGGCTGATCATTCTTAAAAATTCTTATTTATTTATTTGGCTGCACTGGGTCTCAGTTGTGGCAAGGGGGATCTAGTTCCCCAACCAGGAGTTGAACCTGGGCCCCCTGTACTGCACTGGGAGCTCGGAGTCCCAGTCACTGGATGACCAGGGAAGCCCCTAAACTGATAATTTTTTAAAGATTTATTTATTGATTGGAAAGTAGCAGTGATAAATAGACTGCATTTTAATATCAGAGCAATGACATAATCAAGTATCAGGTAGCCTCTGGAAAACTTTACCTTATAGTGGGAAGTAGCATAAGGCCAGGGGACTTCCCTGGTGATCCAGAGGCTAAGGGCTCCACACTCCCAATACAGGGGACCTGGGTTTGAACTCTGGTCAGGCAACTAGACTCCCACATGCTGCTAAGACCTGGCACAGCCAAATAAATTTTTAAAAGAGTAACGCCAATAACATCTTAGTGTTCTGATGCAAGTAGTTTTGATCCTACAGAGCTCATGAAAAGAGCTCAGAGACTCCCAGGGGTCTACAGACCATACTTTGGGAATCACTGGCTTAGTGATATAATAATTTCAATTGACTGTAATAAAAGATATAAAATCTATTCAATCCAGTACCCCTTTTAAAAATAATAGATTTTAAAATATATTCCTTTTATTACCAGGAAGTGAAATTCATACACAGACTAACTCATCTGTACCTATGCTGCTGCTGCTAAGTCAGTTCAGTCGTGTCCGACTCTGTGCGACCCCATAGATGGCTGCCCACCAGGCTCCCCCGTCCCTGGGATTCTCCAGGCAAGAACACTGGAGTGGGTTGCCATTTCCTTCTCCAATGCATGAAAGCGAAAAGTGAAAGTGAAGGTGCTCAGTCGTGTCTGACTCAGCAACCCCATGGACTGCAGCCCACCAGGCTCCTCTGTCCATGGGATGTTCCAGGCAAGAGTACTGGAGTGGGGTGCCATTGCCTTCTCCGATCTGTACCTATAATCTCTAATTAAAAATTATGGTAGGACTTCCCTGGTGGTGCACTGGATAAGAAGCTGCCTGCTAATACCAGGGACCCGGGTTCAATCCCTGGTGGGGGAAGATCCCATGTGTCATGGAGCATTTAAGCCCATGCACCACGACTACAAAGCCCATGCTCTAGAGCCTGAGAGCCGAAACTCCTGTGCCCACATGCTGCAACTACCGAAACTCGTCCACCTAGAACCTGCGCTCCGCAACTAGGGAAAGCCCACCCAGAAACAAAGACAACCAGTGCAACCAAAAATAAAATCAATTTTAAAATGATGGCAAGATATTATCTGTAGTTTAGAAAAGAACCAAAAGAAAAATAAGCTCGACAGTCCTTTACTAAGGATGTGTGTTTAAGAATGAAGGAGGTGTTTGATTTTTAGAAAGATGGTTTGTATACGTGACATGTACGAGGTCAGCCCGCCTGGGTTCAGGGTGACTTCTGGAAGCAAACAGATCAATATTCCCGCGGTGAAATGTGGGCTGTTTACACCACAGTAGGACAAATATAGATCACCGAAGTAGCCCATGTGGGGCCAGCCTTTGCCATCAAGTGCACTCGATGGCACGCTCTCCTTTTCAGAGCTCTTTGGATCTCAGAATTGTGGATGACTGATGGTGAGTCTGTAATTTATGATAAATAGGAAGTGATCCATTAGGTCGACGTTCTCATGCATTACAGGGCCAGATGTCCCAGCTTTTGATGACTAATAAGTTTAGATTTAAAGTGAATAAGAAACTGCTGCAGCTGCTAAGTCACTTCAGTCGTGTCCGACTCTGTGTGACCCCATAGATGGCAGCCCATGAGGCTCTCCCATCCCTGGGATTCTCCAGGCAGGAACACTGGAGTGGGTTGCCATTTCCTTCTCCAATGCATGAAGGTGAAAAGTGAAAATGAAGTCGCTCAGTCGCGTCTTACTCTTCTCGACCCCATGGACTGCAGCCTACCAGGCTCCTCCATCCCTGGGACTTCCCAGGCAAGAGTACTGGAGTGGGTTGCCATTGCCTTCTCCGTGAATAAGAAAAGATCCAGTCAAATGTCTGTCTTTCTTGATAGACAACATTTTGATATAAGGGATAAATGAAAACATTCATATATCTATTAAGAGAGAAGAAAAAACAGAGCAACTGGCTAATTTGTCTGGCACTCAAATACCCTAAAGACGGGGAATGTCAGTGCTATGATCCTCTAATATGATGAGCATATTCGATTCAGTTCAGTTGCTCAGTCGTGTCTGACTCTTTGTGACCTCATGGACTGCAGCACTCCAGGCTTCCCTGTCCATCACCAACTCCCAGAGTTTACTCAAACTCATGTCGATCGAGTCTGTGATGCCATCCAGCCATCTCATCCTCTATTGACCCTTCTCCTCCTGCCTTCAATCTTTCCCAGCATTATGGTCTTTTCAAATGAGTCAGTTCTTCACATCAGGTGGCCAAAGTACTGGAGTTTCAACTTCAGCATCAGTCCTTCCAATGAATATTCAAGACTAATTTCCTTTAGGATGGACTGGTTGGGTCTCCTTGCAGTCCAAGGGACTCTCAAGAGTCTTCTCCAACACCACAGTTCAAAGGCATCAATTCTTTGGCGCTCAGCTTTCTTCACAGTCCAACTCTCACATCCATACATGACCACTGGAAAGACCATAGCCTTGACTAGATGGACCTTTGTTGGCAAAGTAATGTCTCTGCTTAATATGCTGTCTAGGTTGGTCATAACTTTTCTTCCAAGGATCAAGCGTCTTAATTTCATGGCTGCAGTCACCATCTGCGTGATTTGGGAGCCCCCAAAAATAAAGATCCAACTCTCACATATGTACATGACTATTGGAAAAACCATACCTTTGACTATACAAACCATGTCTGCAAAGTGAGGTCTCTGCTTTTTAATATACTGCCTAGGTTTGTCACAGCTTTCCTTCGAAGGAGCAAGCGTCTTTTAATTTCTCAACTGCAGTCACCGTCCACAGTGATTTTGCAGCCCAAGAAAAGAAAACTTGTCATTGTTTCCACTTTCCCCCTTCTATTTGCCATGAAGTGATGGGACTGGATGCCATGATCTTTGTTTTCAGAATGTTGAGTTTTAAGCCAGCTTTTTCATTCTCCTCTTTCACCCTCATCAAGAGGCTCTTCAGGTCCTTTTTGCTTTCTGCCATTAGAATGGCATCATCTACATATCTGAGGTTGTTGATATATTTTAATATATATGCAAAATTCTTGCCAGCTATAGGTAAAAATGGGAGCCTCTGTAGCCTAAGATGGTCGTTAAGAGATTCTTCTTGCACCCCATTTGAACAGGAACCCAGGAAACCCCTTCTGGTTTGGGCTGCACAGTGCATCGAAACAGTCTGGATCCCCAGGCCACCAAATGTCAGAAGACTTACAGATTTACATGCATCACCTAGGATGGCTCCAAGTGCTGAGACTTGCTCACTGAACCGCAAAGGAGGGAAGTACCAAGGAGCAGGGACTTCGAGAACTGGGGAGGGGTGTCCTGGCCTCCAGAGTCTAACGAGAGGTTTCACTGCAGGGGGCGCCAAAGCGCTGAGCACTCGCACAGGGGGACTTGGGTCACTGTACCTATCACCCCCGCGGCAGGATGTTCTCCTGCGTTTACACCAACATGCACATCAGAGTCTTCGCAGAGAACCATGTGATGCAAGAGATTTTTAGATGCGTGTGCTTATAGTCGTGCGTGTGAGTTTCGTGTGTCTTATGGATGACAGGTGCTGTTGTTACAGAACCCAGATACCTACACGCGTCATTTATCTGGGTAGGCATCAACACGCATCCACGTGCCAACAGCAACAAGCAGGCTAACATCAAGGTATGCCTAAGGCCAAGACGGGCTCCCCTGGTGGCTCAGCTATAAAGAATGCGCCTGCCAACGCAAGAGACTAGGTTTCCATCCCAGGGTTGGGGAGATCCCCTGGAGAAGGAAATGGCAACCCACTCCAACATTCTTGCCTGGGAAATCCCATGGACAGAGGAGCCTGGCGGGCTGCAGTCCCCGGGGTGGCAAAAGAGTCGTAGGACACAACTTAGCGACTAAACAACAAGGCCAAGACGCACGTGCGTTTGTCAGAATCCATGTGTTGCTACTGACTTGTGTTAATGGCAGCCTGTTACATGACACCTATGTGTGGTGACATCAAAATGCACATGGACATGTATGCATGTGGACATATGGGTGGTGACCATGCCTGTCTGAGCTATGCCTCTTCACCCTCCAGAATGGAGCCCTTTGACTGGCAGGGGAGTGAAGATTTGGAAACGATAGTCTGGTCTACTTCAGGTTGTTTTTTTTTTTTTTTAACTAAAAGCATTTTACAGAAATGACTCAGTCACGGAGCAACATGCCCAAGCTCACACAGCTGGCAAGTGATGGAGTAAAAATTTGAGCCCAAGCAGGCTGGCTGTAGAACCATGGATCGTAACCACTGATCAGCAGGAAAATAATGGAGCCCACCTAATGGAGCTGTCCTGATGTTCCAGTAAGAGCAGGAATTGCTCTTGGCATAGAGCCCGTGCATAACACTTAGGACTCAACCCATCGTCTGGTTCCAGGTTGGCTTGGCTCGAGTTTGGAGGGATTTTCTGCTCCTGGCAGTGTTCCAGGAATGCCAGCTGACTTTTATAAGCCCATATTATTAAGAATCAGAGTCAGGGAAGGGGAGAGCTGAGATAAAATCAAATCACAAGATGGGACTTCCCTGGTGGTCCGGCAGTTAAGACTCAGAGCTCCTGATGCAGGGGGCCTGAGTCTGATCCCAGGTCAGGGAACTAGATCTCACCTGCCACAACCAAGACCAGGTGCAGCCAAATAAATATGTTTAAAAATTTTAAAAAGATTTAGATCACAAGAGGTGGTGCCTGCAGAACGGTTAGGAGCTATTCCCCCCAGTCTTCAACAGCAGGGAGAGTGAGTCATACAGAAGTGAACATTAGCAAGTAAAATGCCCAAGCAGATGTACAGAAAACAGTAGCCAGGAATGCTGACTTGTCAGACTGGGTATGTTCACGGTTCTGGGGTTTTGTTGCTGAACCCTATTTCCCTGTTGATAGAATAAGCATTTTTTCCTCCAATACCCCAAAGCCTAAGACTCCACCTCCATGGCACTGCTTGTAGGCAGAACTCCAAGGTAATGTTCTGTAAAAAGTGTGGCAGATATTTCCCCAAAATAGCTGCAGTAATGTTTCCAGTTCCACATGTTCTTCCCTGTGGAAGCTTGATCTTTCCCATCAAGATATGAAGTCTGTTTCCCTCTACTGGGCAGTATTTTGTGATTGCCGTGACGAAAGGAGAGGGAAGTGACGCGGCATGACTCCCAAGGCTAGGTCATAAAGGAGGCACGGCTTCTGTAAGTGTTCTCGCTCACTCTTCCGCTCCACTGGGACTTGGCAGCCACGATGGGAGGAAGCCCAAGCAGCCACATGGAAGGCCCACATGTAGATGCTCCAGGCACAGTCCCCAGGTGAGGTTCTAGGTGACAGGCAGCATCAACCACCAGGCAGGTGAGTGAGGAAGCATCAGATCATTTCAGCTTCTCTTGCCAGGGGCCTGGGTTTGATCCCTGGTCAGCAAACTAGGTAGGATTGATCCCATAAGCCATGCAACTCAGGCAAAAAAAAAAAAAGTTCACTCCTTTTTTAAAAATTAATCAATTTATTTGACTACATCATGTCTTAGTTGCAGCATATGGATCTTTTATTGCAGCATGTGAAAGCTTATTTGCAGCATATGGGATTTGGTTCCCTGACCAGGGATTGAACTTGGGACCCCTGCTTTGGGAGCACAGAGTCTTAGCCACCAGACCACCAGGGAAGTCCCCCAAATATATCCTTTTAGCAAAAGTTAGAAACTATTTCAACAAACACATTTCTTGTATTGCTTTTGCTGCCAGGAACAACCAAGTGAAGTTTAATGTTAACCTAGATCATAGATGCCTGGCACACCTATGTATAGAAGTTTTAGTCCTGTTTTAATTTTTGTTTAATATATAGTTTTCCTTGGACACCATAAGTCCTCAGATTGGCTTTCTGCTATGAGTTGGATAATCCTTGCTTCCTTGAATAGGACACTGCTTCTCCTGCAGCCTTTTCTGGATTTGGGTTCTCATTCACACATCTCTCTCCTGAGGTTTAGGACATAGTCCCTCAGTTTATCAAGATTCTTTGGAGGGTAAGCAGCTGACATCAACTCAACTAATCTAAGCACAGAGTAAATAAATAAAACAATATTTAACAACAACAGCAACCACCAAAAACCCCATAATGGGTCCATGATTAAAATGGTGTTCAGCTGTGGCCAGATCCAGGCACCTAAGTGCTAATGTCAAGACTATCTTTCACAAACTTTCATTTCTGCTTTCCTCTGCATTGACATTCATCTCATAAAGCCTTCCTCGGCAACAGAGCCCTGTAAGCTCCAGGCTCACATCCCACTAGCTTGGCAACTCTAGGAGAAGGAGAACATCTTTCATGATAGTTGCAGCAAATGTCTCAGGGCTGGTTGTCACTAGGCTAGGTTAGGTCACATACATTCCCTGAACTAATCACTGTGGTCTGAGAAACAGAATAAACTGGCTAGGTCTAGTCCCTGGTGGCGAAGTGGTAAAGAATCCAACTGCCATTGCAGGAGACCTGGGTTCAATCCCTAGGTCGAGATGATCCCTTGGAGGAGGAAACAGCAACCCTTTTCAGTATTCTTGCCTGGGAAAACCCATGGACAGAAGAGTCTGGTGGGCTACAGTCCATGGGGTTGCAAGAGTCTGACATGACTTAGTGACTAAACCAACCTATCACCAGTCCCTGGAGCTGGTGATGGGAGGGTTATGGCCAGTCCTGTTCAAATTAAATAGACGGAGGGACTTCCCTGGTGGTCCAGTGGCTGAACCTCTGCACTCCCAATGCATGCAGGCTTGGGTTTGGTCTCTGGTCAGGGAACTATATCCTACATGCTGAAACTAAGAGTTAGTATGTTGCAACTAAAGATCCCATGTGCTGCAACTAAGGCCCAGTGCAGCCAAATACATAAATAAGTAAAAGTATTTAATAAATAAATAGAAAAGAGAGAAGAAGTTCCCCAAAAGAAAACTGAATGGGATACTAGGGTGGGCAAAATCCACAGACTTCTGCTATAGTGTCTTTTTCTCTGCCCAAAGCTGTATCCAGAATATTGACCTGCGGTGGATTAACACCCGCCTTAGCCAATTATAACACTCCTCGGTGACCTCGCGTCTCTACTTTCTTACTTACTTCACTGGTAGAAAGCTACCGCTTCTCCGCTCTTCTGAAAAGTGGGTGTGATTGAGTTTTGAAAATTTACCTGACATATACTTAATCACTCACCAACGAGAACCTGCAATGGGAGTTCGAGAGGCAAGGAGGCGGGGTTGGGGACTGAGGGGTGCCAGACCAGAGGAGCACGGACCAGGGGGCATGGGGGCGAGATGGAGGGATGAGAGGGTGGAAGGAAGGGGCAGGGAACTGAGAGGGAACGGTGCGGTACAGAAGGGGAGGGACTGTAGAACTGGGATGGGTGGGGTCGGGAGTTGGGGGCGAAGAGGAAAAGCGGGGGGCTCGGTGGGTAGGGAAGACGAGACAGAATAGGCGGAGCTGGGCGACTCCGGAGGCAGGGCTGGGCCACTGGAGGGGGTGGGATTGGAAGTCTGAGGGGCCCATCTAGGGGTAGAAAGTGGAGGGGTGAGCCGGGGGTGGGAGTTAGGGGGTGGGGGTTGGGGTGTGAGGGACAGAGTGAACTAGGTGGGTTCAGAAGAGTGTCGGTGTCGGAACTTGGCGGGATAGACTGGGCCAGAAGGCGAGGCCCGCCGACTGTGCACCGTGCGGGTGACACTGCCTAGAAGTCCGCGGCAAGGGGTGTGGCGGGGTGTGTGTGTGTATTCCTCGGTACCCGCCTCCTGCACATACACCCGCCTGGCGTTCTAAGGCTCGGTCTCTGGTCCCGCCTCTTTCTTGGAAGTGACAGACCGATAAGCCAATCAGAGCTGCGGGCAGGGCGCGGGGCAGCCAACCGCGAGGCGGGAGGAGGGGCTGAGGAGGGGGCTCGCGGGGCAGGGGAGGGGGCTAGGGGCCTCGAAGGGCTCCGGAGCTGCGACTGGCGAGTCATGGCGCTGGGACTACAGCGCGCAAGGTACTGGGCTCCGCGGGCAGGAGTAAAGAGAACTGGGGGCTCTTCTTCCAGCGACCCCTGAGCCGGGTGGGGAAGGAGCGGGTGCAAGCCTAGGGCTCCCTCGGACGCGCGGATGCAGGCACATCCCCGCCGCACTCTCCACCCTAGGGGATCGCAGGGGTGGGGGCATTTCCCCAAGTCCAGGCTGCCACGCCCCTCTAACCAGGAGCGACTTTGGGGTCTTGATCCTCGATTTCCTGCTGCTCTGGGTTCGCTTCCCTTTCTGATTAGGGGTGAAAATCGGGGTCCCCACGGAATTGGGGTGGTTGCACTTGAGCAGTTCCCGGGCTTCTGCGGGAGGCATTTTCCTTCTTCAGAGTAACTTTTCTGGCCTCCGAGCCCCCAGAATTGAGGTTATTCTTTGGCACAAGACCCCTGGGGTCCTAGGAGATACGGGACAGCCCCGAATTGCGCCTTCCCAGATAAAGGGAGTCCCTTAGAATTGGGAGTCAGCTGTTGATTCAAGAGAGAACCTCCATAACTGGACCCTCCCTGATACTGTTTCCCAAACCTTGGGTTGCCTAGGAATAGGCAGAGGCGGTCACCTTTCAGAAGCCACCTGGGTGACCCTTCCCAAGGGCTTTTCTTGTATTCTTGTGAAAGGTAGGGTCATCCCTTTAATAGGAAAACAGCCTGACCCACTTCCCAAAGTCTAGCCTCTTATCTGACTCCTCCAACCCCACCCAGTTCCTGTGACAGTGGGAAGCGGCACCCAAGCCTTATTTGGGAAGACCCCAGAGAGGGTGCTGTGCCTGCTTCAGTGCGAGCTGTGATGGGTGCGCCCCCTGCCGCAGTGGCCAGCTAGGTCATCCTGGGCAGGGAGTGGGTTTCTCTGTTCCCTTCCCAACAGGTGCAGATCTGCTGGGCAGCACAGGGAACTGGTGTTCTGGGTTCACAGCCAGGGGGTCCTGTCTGGCCATGTTTTCATGGGACCCCGGAAAGTATCTCAAGCCCTTGATTTCTCCCGTCCAATCTGAGGCATCCAGGAAGCCTCACCCCCTTCCCCTCCTCCCTGGCTTCACAGGTCTGATTGGATCTGTCTACACCCCTATGTTTTCACATCCCTCCCCCCTCACCTATACTCCCCCCTGCAATTCTATTCCAGTCTCTGGCTCTGGGCCTGCCAGGGAAACTCTATCCCACCCTTTCTGGGCCAGCCCTGGCCCAGCCCCTCCCTGACTGGGTGGGGGCCCCTCTTGGCTGAGCTGGGGGCGCTCTCCTCCTCCCCCATCTAAGGACAGCCCTTTCCTTTGGTGTCATCTGAGCCCGCGCACCACCCACTCATAACTTGCACCCGGATCTCGGCCACGCTCAATCCCCTCCTGCACCCCTAGGATGGCATTTGGGCCAAAGAGGGTCTGGGTGATGGTGAGTGGGCCCCCATACTCCCTTACTGCTTCCCCCTCTTCCAGCTCTGGCTAACTGCCATCCCACCCCAGGCAAGGGTGATTCTCGGGAAGCCCCGATGGGCACTTGGCCCTGGGTGTCTCCCAGGTCAGAGGGTTCCCAGAGAACATAGGACTTGGGGTACAGGCACCCCACTGGATTACCAGGTCCTTGGGAATGTGCAAAGTCAGCAGTAGAGCGACTCCCCCAACCCCCTTCCCCAAGTCCCTTCTCCAACCCAAACCCTGCCTCTGGCCTTTTCAGACCACTTCAGGGCAATGCCAAGAGGATCCTTGCATGGATTCAGCCTAAGGCCCCCCAGATCCTCTATACTTTTTGCAAGACCCCCAATACCCAGTCGATCGTCAGGAGAGGCCCAGGAGCAGCCCCAAATGTGGGGCTGGTGTCCCCACTTTCTCCGTGTCCTTTGCTCTCAGGGGCAAGTTCTTCAGGGCAGGAAAGAAGTGAGTCTCTCCCTCTCCTGGTTGCGGGGGGGCACCAGGCCCTAGTCCCCATCCCAAGCCTTACCCTGGGGCCTCCCGGTCTGGCTCCACCCCCTGTTCTCTGCTGGAACACAGAGGAAGGGTGGCAGGGCTCCAGCTGCACGTCTCAACCTGGGCAGAGTGCCAAGGGGCTGGATCAGGGCTGGGCATGGAGCCAGCTGGGGAAATCTGGAGGCAGCAGGGGTGGGAGCAGGGGAAAGGACAGGGGTCCACTGGGTGGTGGAGGGGCCAGAGAGGGGTCCCTTGGGTGGCATGCCCACCAAGGCATGGCACTTAAAAACCCAGGCCCCAAAGTCAGGGTTCAAATCGTAGCTCACCAGCTTCCTGGCTGTGTGGCTTTATGCCAGCAGGCTGCTCTCTGAGCCTCAGTTTCATAGCCTGGAAAATGAGGGTTCTACTTCCCGTTTCCTGCACCAAATCTAGATGATGAGTGGTGATGGGACAGACCTTTGAGGCAGAATACTCCATAGGTGGGCAATAAACTGTGTTCAAGTCAGACAGGATTCTGGGCAAAAGCAAACGCGTGGTTGGATTAACAGAAGTGTTGAGCATAGCTGCGCATTGGTGCAGGGCTCTGGGGTTACCAGCTTGGTGACTTGGGCTGGTAATGCAATTGCTTGGAGACTCAATTTCTGACTCTGTAAAAGGGAGCTCACTTTTCCAGGTGCTTAGGGTTGTTTAAGGGAGTTAATGGGGTCTCTAAGCTCATGAGTTTTCAATACACCAGAGCTATCATTATTATTAGTATCACTATGATTTAGTCTTTTTCTCAAAGTATTGTGTAAAAGTCACATGTGTGATTGCACACGCACACCACACCACGGGGTTACCACTGAAGCCCGAGGGTTTCTCCAGAGCCTATGAGTCTCCTAAGCCTTCCATCCCTGATGTGGACAAAGAGGGAATAATAAAAGTTCCCTGCAATGCCAGAGACCCAGGTTTGACGCCTGGGTTGGGAAGATCCCCTGGGGAAGGGCATAGGCTACCCACCCCAGTATTCTTGGGCTTCCCTGGTGGCTCAGACAGTAAAGAATCCACCTGCAATGCAGGAGGCCTCGGTTCGATCCCTGGATTGGGAAGATCCCCTGGAGAAGGGCGTGGCAACTCACTCCAGTATTCTTGCCTGGAGGAACCTGCTGCAGTCCATGGTGTCGCAAAGAGTCGAACCTTTATATAGCATTGACCAATTGCCAGCCTCAATTCTAAGCCCTTGACATACAGAAACTCATTTCGTTTTCACAACAGCCCCTTGAGTATTTGTGCTGTTCTTGGGCGCAGGGAGGCCATGCAACTTGTCCAAAGTCACACAGCTAATAGGTCAGGGAGTTGAGACTGGAATGCTGAACCAGAGGAATAAGCCCTGACTGTTTAAAGAGAAAGGCCAGGGACTTCCTTGGTGGTTCAGTGGTTAAGGCTTGCCTTCCAATGCAGCCGGTAGGGGTTCCATCCCTGGTCAGGGAGCTCTGACCCCACATGCCTCAGGGCCAAAGAAAAACCCCAAAACAAGAAAACAGAAGCAACAATGTAACAAATTCAATAAAAACTTTAATAATAATAATAAAATAAATATATGTAAATAAATACAGGGAAAGACCAGAGACCAGGAGGGGCCCACCCACACTTGCTGTCAGAATATCTGGAGAGCAGGCTGGGAGCCAGAGGGAGGGTCCTGCCACAGCCACCAGCTAGCTCCTTCTATGAAGGGAGGAGTCGGCCACAGAGCGGAGTGTAGAGCCCAGCTGCCCGGGAGGTGGGGGGCCAACCCCACCCCTACCCCCATCCCTGTTCCCATTCCCCGTTCCCTCTGTCTGGGCCCCCAGCTCAGTGAGGCCCGCCCACCCCCACCCTCTGGGCAGGAAGACAAACAAGGCTGGAACAGAACGGGACAGGAGGACGGAATGTCCTCTGGGCAGAGGAGGACTGGAGGCCCCTGCCCCCCGCCAGCCAGGAGGGAGGGGATGAGGGCAGTTGCTGGCTCCCTCCACCCCTCCACCCAGCCTGTCCCCTTCTGTGCCTCCCTCCCGCTTGCATGACATTTTTCCCATCTGTAGAGACAGGAGGCACCACGCGCCTCCCTCCATTGCCTGGGGGTGGCGCTGCAGGGCTCCTGTTTGGGGGTGTGGTTGATGCCCTAGAAATGGCCGCTGGCTTTTAGGAAGGTCAGCTTCCCCTTCTCGGGTTTTGCTTCCATGGAGGCTGTGGGAAGGGCCGGGCCGGGGTTTGGGTGGGGGCGGTGGGGGGGAGTGGTTCATAAGAAAGGAATTAGAAGAATGAAGGCTTTGAAATCTCACTGCCCGAGTTCAGATCCCAACTCTTCCAGTTAATGGCTTTATGACTCCGGGGGCGAAGGACTTACCTTTTCAGAGTCTCAGTTTCCCCTTTGTGAAATGGAGGTTTCAGAGCCTAGGCTTTCTTTAAAAAAAAAAAAAAAAATCATTTATTTGGCTGCCTCCGGTCTTAGTTGCCCCATAGCATGTGGTATTTTAGTTTCCCTGCTGCTGCTGCTAAGTCGCTTTAGTCGTGTCTGACTCTGTGCGACCCCGTAGACTGCAGCCCACCAGGCTCCCCTGTCCCTGGGATTCTTCAGGCAAGAACACTGGAGTGGGTTGCCATTTCCTTCTCCAATGCATGAAAGTGAAAAGTGAAAGTGAAGTCGCTCAGTCGTGTCCGACTCTTCGCGATCCCATGCACTGCAGCCCACCAGGCTCCTCCATCCATGGGACTCTCCAGGCAAGAGTACTGGAGTGGGGTGCCATAAGTTCCCCTACCAGGGATCAAACCCTTGTCTCCTGCATTGGAAGGTGGATTCTTAACCACTGGACCACCAGGGAAGTCCCTGTCTAGGGCTTTCTTAGGATTGAATGAGTAATCGTAGGCTGAGTCCTTAGTGCAATGCCAGACTCATAAATACTTAGCAAATTATAGCTGCTTATTAATGGTTTTTCATACTGTCCACAGGGTTCTCCAGGCAAGGATACTGGAGTGGGTTGCCATTTATAGCCAACTCACTGGAGAAGACCTTGATCATGGGAAAAATTGAAGGTCAAAGGAGAAGGGGGCAGCAGAGAATGAGATGGTTAGATAGCATCACCGACTCAGTGAACATGAATCTGAGCAAACTCCAGGAGATAATGGAGGACAGAGGAGGCTGGTGTGCTATACTCCATGGAGTCACAAAGAGTTGGACATGACTTAGCAAGGGAACAACAAATTTATGGTTTTTTTTATCAATAGTAGTATCTCAACATAGATAAGATTACATATACTATACTATATGTAACATACTCTATCATTTTTTCCCCCCAAAACTATAGAGTTTGGATTCAGAGAGACCTGGAATTTGACTTTTAAGACAGTGCAGAAACATGAAGAAGTACTAAAACCTGGAGATAATCCAGGGCCATACAACAGGAGATGAGGGTTTGATCCCTGGGTCGGGAAGATCCCGTGGAGAAAGGAAATGGCAAACTACTCCAGTATTCTTGCCTGGAGAATCCCATGGACACAGGAGCCTGGCGGGCTATAGTCCATAGGATTGCAAAGAGTTGGACACGACTGAAGCAACTCAGCACGTACATACAACAGAGGAAACTGAAGAATTCAGGCAGACCAGTGTTCAAACCTTAGCTTCACTCCTTGTGGGCAGGCACTGCATCTCTCTGTGCCTGGGTTTCATAAGTTCAATGGGGATAATGTTATTATATTCCTCCTAGGGATGTCTGAGCTACATGGGTTAACTTACACACATGGCACAGGGTCTGACATAAGAGTAAAAGTTGGATAAGTGGCAGATATTTCTGAAAACAAACAAACAAAAAAATATAATAACTTTCTATTTCCAACCCCACACGCAGAATTCAAGCATTTGAAATGGATTAAAGGGCAGGGGTGAGTAGTTAGCCATTGGCTGAACAGAACCCCCCAGGACCCTAGGGATGGTTTGCTGTATCTCCCCTGGCAGGGCCCCGGGAGATGGGACGTTGGACTTTGAGATCTGTACTCCAAGATTCTGAGAACTCAGCTCAGCTGAGGAGGGAAAAGGGCAGGAGACGGGGTTCAGGGAGGTTGTAGGAAGGAGGGCCTGGAGGGGGCTGCAGGCATCTTCTTGCACCCTCCCTCCCCTTGTTCCTGGCCATCGCTGCCAGCCTCCTCCCAGCAGGAGGCCTCCCTGTTTCCCAGTTGCCCCAAGCCCGGGGAATAATCAGCAGATAAGTCAGGGAGGGGACAGGGCGGCCCTGGGCACGCCTTGGAGAGGAGTGAGGCACCGGAGGGCAGCATGGGCTGGAGCAGGACAATAAAACCCGAGTCTAGGAGCGACTCCATAGTATAACCCACCCAGAGAGCTCCAGGAACTCGCCCGGGCCACACAGCGAGGCCTGCACAGTCGCGGCTCTGACTTCTCTGAGACCCATGTGGCAGCACCCCACGTGCTTGCCGCATCCAACTCTTTCCCTTCCCGGAGCGCCTCCAGTGAACGCAGGCCATGCCCGCAGGTCGAGCACGGAGCTGCGCAAGGAGAAGTCCCGGGATGCGGCCCGCAGCCGGCGCAGCCAGGAGACCGAAGTGCTGTACCAGCTGGCGCACACGCTGCCCTTCGCGCGCGGGGTCAGCGCCCACCTGGACAAGGCCTCCATCATGCGCCTCACCATCAGCTACCTGCGCATGCACCGCCTCTGCACCGCAGGTGAGCCCCGCCCCCGAGGATTCCCACCTAGGCAAGGCCCCGCCCTCGGAAAGGTACCTCCAGAGGAGACCCCTCCGGGAAGCCGCGTCCGGCCTAGGCCCGGCCCCCAGATGGCTTCCCGGCGGAGCCCCGCCCCTCTGGCATCCAAGTCCCCGGGGAGGCCCCCCGCCCCTGGGTCTGGCCAATCGGAATCCAGTCCTAGAAATCCCCGTCCTCTTCGAAGTCTGTTATTTGTTAGGCCCCCGCCCGTTGGAATGCTCCCTTGCATAGCTCCGCCTCCTTAGAGTTAGAACTCTAGGAAATAGAGAAGGCTCAGACCTGAAGAATCCGCCTGCAATGCAAGAGACCCGGTTCCACACCTGGGTCGGAAGATTTCCCCTGGAAAAGGGAATGGCTACCCACTCCAGTATTCTTGCCTGGAGAGTTCCATGGACAAAGGAGCCTGGCGGGTTACAATCCATGCGGTCACGAAGAGTCAGAGAGGACTGAGCGGCTACCATTTTCATTTCCCTGTTTCACTAAACTCCCTAAGGCACCTGGACCCTCAGGATTTGGTCCCCTGGGAGATCTCAGCTAGGCTCACTAGTTATATTGTTTGTCCCCTTGAATTCCCACCCTGTTAAATTAAAAGTCAGCAGGAGGCTTTCTCTCTCTCTTTCTCACACGCACACCCCTTGGAATCCCAGGACCCCGAAAAGATTTTATTATGGGGAAAGTGGAGTCATCCTCTGAAGACTCTGCCCCTTAGACTTTCCTCTCGTATTCTGTCCTCCTTAGAATTCTGTCGCTTGGGAGTCCCTGCTTCTTTAGAATTCTGCCCATCTGGAAGGTCCTGCCCCAAGAATTCTGAACCCTTGGCAAGCTTGTCCCCCTTGGAATTTTGACTCCCCTTATACATTGGCCCCTTAGAATTTTGACCCCTGGGAATTTCATGCCGTTAGGATTCTGCCCTCCTGAGGGTTCTATTAGGGGCTTCGCAGATGGCTCAGTGGTAAAGAATCTGCCTGTAATGCCAGAGACTCAGGTTCGATCCATGGGTTTGGAAGATCCCCTAGAGAAGGAAATGGCAGCCCACTCCAGTATTCTTGCCTGGGAAATCCCATGGACAGAGGAGTCTGGCAGGCTAAAGTCCCAGAAGAGTCATAGGACATTACTTATTGACTAAACAAGAGTTCTATCCCCTTGGGAGACCCCTGCCTTCCTAGAATTCTGTACCCCTGGGAGGCCTTGTTCTCTTAGAATTCCAGTCCTCCTTGGTCCTTCCCTCTTCCTTGGGACTCCAAGTCACTGGGATGTGCCCCACTCACCTGCGGGTACCTGTAAGTGCCTCTGAGTGAAGAAAAGCAGAGGGAGGCTAGCCAGGGTGGGCTCACGGCTGACTGGACACACCCCATCCATCCTGGCCCGGACACCAGGGGAGTGGAACCAGGTGGGAGCAGGGGGCGAACCTCTGGATGCCTGCTACCTGAAGGCCCTGGAGGGCTTTGTTATGGTGCTCACCGCCGAGGGAGACATGGCTTACCTGTCAGAAAATGTCAGCAAACACCTGGGCCTCAGTCAGGTAAGAGGGACTCCTACTTTGTGCAGGCGATGCTGGGATACAAATGGCACCAGAACCACCTTAGCCCTGCTTTTACAAGGCCCACAGTGCAAAGGGGAGGCAAATATGTCACCAGACAGGAGAATTTGGAATGGGTAGGGCTGGGGTGGGGCAGCTAAAGGGGCTGTACAAGCCCAGGGTGGACGCTGGTACCTGACCCAGACTGGGAGGGAATCAACGGCTTCCTGGAAAAGACATCTGAGCTAAAACCTGAAAGACTTACCCAGTCAAAGGGTATGGTGAATAGTTGGGACCACCAAAAGGCTAGGAATGTACATGGCCAAGGAAACAGAATATGCCAAGACACAGATGTGAGATAAAAGCAGAACCTTTGGGGACATTTTTCCGAGTTAGGTGCAGAGTGCAGGGAGAGAAAGTGACAGAAAGGCTAGAGGTCAAAATTTAGGACTGAAATAGAAGGTTTGTCTCCAGGGCACTGGGGAGTCATGGAAGGATTTTAAGCAGAGGAGAGATTGTGTCAGAAAGGTACAATCAGATTTTCATTTTAGAAAGATCCCTCTAGCTACTGCACAGACATAGAATCAGAGAGAGTGAACCTAGAGGCTGGAAACTCCATAAAATGGTGAATGTGGGGTCCCGAATGGGAGAAAAGGAGTAGGATGAGGGGCCTGGGGATGGGGAGACAAGAGACTTAGGGAGTAGAACTAATTTCAGCTCATCTTACACCCAGTCCCATGAGACGGTTACTGGTTTTTTTTCTTATATCACATAGATGAGCTCCACAGTTGGCATTTATTCCTTTCCCCTGCCTTGTTATCCCACTGTTTAAAAAAGAAAATTTATTTATCTGCGTCAGGTCTTAGTTGCATCATGAGGGATCTTTTGTTGTGGCACATGGACTCTCTAGTCGTGGCCTTCCTGGCTCAGTAGGTGCGGCTCTCAGTCTTAGTTACTCCTTGGCATGTGGGATCTTAGTTCCCCAACCAGGGATCGAACCCACATCTCATGCCTTGCAAGGCAGATTCTTAACCACTGGATCACAAGGAAAGTCCCCATTCCACTCTTGATGCCAACTTCTCTGTTAGTTTGAGCTCTTGAGCTCAGAGAGGTGAATGTTCCAAGGTCCCAGAGCTAGGAAATGGCAGAGCCAGGACTCCAAGATCTCATCATTCCCCTGTTCAGCTTTAGCTCTGACCACTGCCTCTAAGATAATGTTCCATCATTTCATCATAAGGGCTTCCCTAGTAGCTCAGCTGGTAAAGAATCCGCCTGCAATGCTGGAGACCTGGGTTCGATCCCTGGGTCGGGAAGATCCCCTGGAGGAGGGCATGGCAACCCACTCCAGGATTCTTGCCTGGAAAATCCCCATGGACAGAGGAGCCTGGCGGGCTACAGTCCATAGGGCTGCAAAGAGTTGGACGCAACTGAGCGACCAAGCACAACCCTACTTTAGTTTTCTTTGTATCAGTTAGTATATTGTTTTATATGGCTCAGACGCTGAAGGATCTACCTGCGATCTGGGAGCCTCGGGTTTGATCCCTGGTTTGGGAAGATCCCCAGGAGAAAGAAATGGCAACCAACTCCTGTATTCTTGCCTGGAAAATCCCATGGACAGAGGAGCCTGGTGGGCTACAGTCCATGGGGTCGCAAAGTCAGACATGACTAAAGTGACTGAGCATGTGCCCCACTACCCAGTAAGCTCTGAGAGTTAGGCGTTTTGTCTTTGTAGTTACTTCCGTGCCCACACCATCTAGAAGAAGGCCTAGCATGCTGAAGAAATGAATGAATGAATGAATAAGGAGACTAGGAAAATAATCCGGGTTCACGAATTGGGGCAGGGTGATGAGGATGGGAAGGGTGAGATGGGTCAGAGGCCCTTGTAAAAATGCTTTTCCTCCAAGGCACCCCTCTGCTTCCCTCCCTCCCAGCTGGAGCTGATTGGACACAATATCTTTGATTTTATCCATCCCTGTGACCAAGAGGAGCTTCAAGATGCCCTGACCCCCCGGCAGAGTGAGTTCCCTGGAGGTCTCTGCCCTTAAATTACAGAAACCGAGGCTCCATCCTGCCCTCAGCATATCCTATCCCCTCTGGAATCAGTTCATTTCATTTCCGTCGCTCAGTCTTGTCCGACTCTTTGCGAATTTAACCCATGGACTGCGGCACGCCAAGCTTCCCTGTCCACTGAGGAAAATAAAGATGGGAAAAGAAGGACACTGTGGCCCTGCCCTGGGGGAATTCAGGGACTCATCCCACTCTGGGGGGGTGGGTCTTAAAAAGCATAACATACCCCTGGGAGATCCTCTCTGGTTTCAGGTCTAGCTTTTGAGGATGAGGCTGGGAAGAGTTTAGTAACCGGGGTGCTGGAGGGACCTGGGCCCTGTCCTGAGCTACCCGATGACCAGCTCCTCCCTCCCCTGCCCCCTCCCTTCCCTTCCTCCTCCCACCCCGCCCCTGCCCCCCAACCCGCGGCCCTCCTCAGGCCTGTCCAAAAAGAAGCTGGAGGCCCCCACGGAGCGGTGCTTCTCCTTGCGCATGAAGAGCACCCTCAGCAGCCGTGGGCGCACTCTCAATCTCAAGGCGGCCACCTGGAAGGTGGGCAGGACCTGGCCTGGAGGGGAGGGGCCTGCTGGGGCTGGACCTGAGCCCTTAAGTTCCCACAGCGGGGAGTCTGGGGGTCTCCTGGGCCCGGGATCCAGTGGGGCTTTCCTCAGGCTGGGTCTTGGACATCCTCTGGGTACTTAGGAGGTTGGGGATCGGGGTGGGGGGTGGGGTCCTTGTATCCTTTCTTAGTCTGTATCTCTGTGGGCCTGGTGCTGGGAATCCTCAGCGTCCTGAGTCTGGAGTCTCCATGGGGTAGGAAAATCAGAACCTCAAAGCTCCTTGTGCCTTAGAATCTGGAGATTGTCAGAACCGTCTTAGGTTGGAGTCTCTATGGGGTCGGGGTCTGGGGGTCCTCAGAGCTCCCTGAGCTGGGGCTCTGAAATCCTCAGGGCTTCCTTCTTTCATTTCCCTAGGGGAGGGGCCCACAGGAACATACCTCCCAGCCCCTTGGGTAGCCCCAGGCCCAGGTACATCACCCTCTTGCCCCCACTACCCCCACCAGGTACTACACTGTTCTGGACACATGAGGGTCTACAAGCCCCCAGCACAGACTTCCCTGGCTGGGAGTCCCAACTTGGAGCCCCCTCTGCAATGCCTGGTGCTAATCTGTGAAGCCATCCCCCACCCTGGCAGCCTGGAGCCCCCGTTGGGCCGAGGGGCCTTCCTCAGCCGCCACAGCCTGGACATGAAGTTCACCTACTGTGATGAGAGGTGGGCAGGAGTCAGGGGCCCACCCACCACCCTGCCAAGCCCGACTCCTCCTCTTCCTTTCTGCCCAAGTTCACTCACCATCTCCTCTCCTACCCTCCACCCCCAGTTTCTCTCTCTGGTCTGTTTCTGGCTCTCTGACTCCATCTCTCTGTCTTGATATGTCTGCCTGTCTCTGAATTGTTTGTGGGTCTTTTTTATTTTTTTTAACTTTTGGCCATGCCTCTGACCACGGGGGATCTTAGTTCCTCGACCAGGGATTGAACCCGACCCCCTGCATTGGAAATGCGGAGTCTTAACTTCTGGACATGCCAAGGAAGTTCCCTATATGTGGGTCTTCTTATCTGGGTTCAGACTGTTCGAGTTCAAATGCTGGTTGTGCATCCTTGGCCAAAGAACCTCACCTCTCTGTACCCCACTTTCCTCATCCGTCCTGTGAAGTGAGAACACAGCCTACTTAGAACAGGTGTTCTGAGCACTCAGTGAGTTGCCTGGTGCAGAGTAGCCTAGACGTGCCTATTTAAAAAAAATAATTATCATCATGATTACTTTTTATTTCTATTCGTTCTTATTTTTCTTTTTGTGATGTTCTTTCTTCCTTTCTCTACACCTCTCCTATTTCTTTCACGTTCTCTTTTGTCTTTCTTTTCATTGCCATTTTTACCTTCTCTCTCCTCCCCTATTCGGGCTTTCCAGGTGGCTCAGTGGGTAGAGAATCCACCTGCAATCCAGGGCTGCGGGTTCGATCCTTGGGTCAGGAAGATCCCCTCGAGGAGGGCATGGCAACTCACTCCAGTATTCTTGCCTGAAAAATCCCATGAACAGAGGAGCCTAGCAGGCTACAGCCAATAGGGTTGCAAACAGTCAGACAGGACTGAAGCGCCTGAGCACGCACGCACGCTCCTCTGCTGTTAATTTCCTAAGGCTACTGTACCCTGTTACCACATACCCAGTGGCTCAGAGGAGAAGGCAATGGCACCCCACTCCAGTAATTTTGCCTGGAGAATCCCATGGACAGAGGAGCGTGGTGGGCTGCAGTCCATGGGGTTGCGAAGAGTCGGACACGACTGAGCGACTTCACTTTCACTTTTCACTTTCATGCATTGGAGAAGGAAATGGCAACCCACTCCAGTGTTCTTGCCTGGAGAATCCCAGGGACGGGGGAGTCTGGTGGGCTTCTGTCTATGGGGTCGCACAGAGTCGGACACGACTGAAGCAACTTAGCAGCAGCAGCAGCAGTGGCTCAGAGCAATGCGTCTGGAGGTGACGTCTGAGATGAGTCTTATGAAATGAAAATCAAGGGCTGTGTTCTTTCCAGAGGCTCCAGGGAAGAATCCGTTTCCTTGCCATAGAAGCTTCTGGGGGCCCCCTACATCCCTTGGCTTGTGGCCCCTCGCTCCATCTCAAAGCACATCACTTCCACCTCCACCTCCATCATCGCATCTTCTGTTCTCACTCTGACCGTGTGCTCCCCCCTCTTGTAAGGACTCCCGTGGTTACACTGGGCCCACCCAGGGGATCCAGGATCATCTTTCCATCTCAAGATCGTTAACTTCATCACATCTACAAAATCTCTTGCCGTAGAAGGGAGTGTGTTCACAGGTTCAGGGAATTAGGACGGAGACATCTTCAGGGGCCATTATTCAGGCTGCCACGCTCCTTTTCCTATTCCTTGCTCTCCCTTTGTCTCTGTTACAAGCTTGTCTCTCTCTGTCTTGCTGGCTTCAGCCCCGTGTCCCGCCTCTCTTTCCTTTCACCCACCCTCCACCTCAGCCAGTTGAACTGACCTAGGCTCCACTGCACCCACCTCAGGATCGCGGAGGTTGCCGGCTACAGCCCCGACGACCTGATTGGCTGTTCTGCCTACGAGTACATCCACGCGCTGGACTCGGATGCGGTCGGCCAGAGCATCCATACGTGTATGTGTTCAGGTTCCATTGCCGGTGCTGCATGGCGCCAGCCAACACCAGCTCCGCGCTCCCCAAGCCCCGGGGAACATTCTCTTCCCTGATCCTTCATACCCCATGCCCCGCCCCCACTGCCTTCGCTCCTCAGTTTCCCTAACCCCTCCCCATGCCCCTCCCCAGTGCTGAGCAAGGGCCAGGCAGTAACGGGGCAGTACCGCTTCCTGGCCCGGAGTGGTGGCTACCTGTGGACCCAGACCCAGGCCACAGTGGTGTCAGGGGGCCGGGGTCCCCAATCTGAGAGTATCGTCTGCGTCCACTTCCTGATCAGGTAAGCGGGAAGGAGGTGGGATGTCTGTGTACATGGGTCTGGTCTGCGTATGTATGAACAGGTATGTGTGTATATGTTCAAGTGTGCATGTGCACGGTGCACACATGTGAGAAGAAGTGTGCACATGTATGTAGAACACGTGTGACTGGTCACACACAGGCATCTTCATGTAGACACAAATATATGAGTTGTGTGCTGGTAATTTCAACGAAAAAGACTATTTTCAAGTTATAATAAGACAGCTGAATCATAGGGCCTTTTAAAAAATTGACATGTAATTTACATGAGAAGATTCACTCTTTTTTTGAGTTTTGACAAATGCACAGAATTGTGCAACCCCAATCACAGTGAGGCTATAGAGTAGGGAATTTCCTGGCAGCCCAATGGTGAGGACTTGGCTTCTGTCTTGACTTTCACTGCTGGGGCCAGGGTTCAATACCTGGTTGGGGAACTAAGGTCCCACAAGTTTCACAGCAAGGTCAAAAAAAAAAAAAAAAAAAAGCTATAGAGTAGTTTCATCACCCCCCAAAATTCTTATATAATGAACCTCAGCCCACCCCCTAATGGTCTCTGGCCACCAGTGATCTAATCTCTGACCCTAGAATTTTGCCTTTTCTAGAATGTCATGTACACTAAATTCTATAGTATGTAGTCTTTGAGCCTGGTTTCTTTCACTTGGCCTAATAGATTTTAAATTTATGTTGTGGTGTGTATCCATCAGTTCCTTTTTGATGCTAGGTAATCTATGCTATGAATATGTATGGACCGTGGTTTATACATTCATCAGTTGGAGGACATTTGAACTGTTGACTATTTGGGGTGATTACGAGAAAAGGAAACATTCTCATCCATGATATTGTGAGGTCATATGTTTTCATTCCTCTTGGATTAACACCTCGGAATGGCATGGAAGGGCCGTATGGTCGGTGTATGCTTGACTTCAGAAGAAATTGCCAAACTGCTGTCTAAGGTGGCTGTGCCCTTTTGTATTCCCATCAGCATCGTGTGAGGGTTCTAGTTCCTCCGCATCCTTGCCAGCATTTTATTTTATATTGTCTTTGTCTTCATTGTTGTCGTTCAGTCTCTGTGTCCCACTTTGCAACCATGTGGACTGCAGCAAGCCAGGCTCCCCCGTCCTTCACTATTTCCCGGAGTTTGGTCGGATTCATGTCCATTGATTTGGTGATGGTGTCTAACCATCTCACCTTCTGCCACCCCCTTCTCCTTTTGCCTTCAATCTTTCCCAGCATCAGGGTCTTTTCCAGTGAGTCAGCTCTTTGCATCAGGTGGCCAGAGTATTGGAGCTTCAGCGTTAATCCTTCCAGTGAATATTCAGGGTTGATTTCCTCTGTCTTCATCGGAACCATTCTAATGAGCGTGTAGTGGTAAAGCATAGGCTCCTCCCCTCTTCCATCATGCATCTTAGAAGTTTTTCACCATGACAACATGTGACAAGGGCAGCTAATTATCACCCAAGACAGAGAATTACAGCTTTTCTTTGAAGTCTGTCTCCCAGGACATGGCATTCATTTCTAAAACCATAGGAGTTTCCTTGGGTCTTTTTTTTTTTTAATTTGTTTTCTTGGCTGAGCTGAATTTTAGTTGTGGCATACGAACTCTTAGTTGCAGCACACAGGATCTAGTTCCCCGACCAGGGTCAAACCGGGGCCCCCTGCATGGGGAGCATGGAGTCTTAGCTCCTGGACCACCAGGGAAGTCCCTCCCAGGGTCTTTTTGATCAAGAAGAGATTGTATTAGAAAACAGAGGTTGGTAACAGGAATATTTATGCAAGTCTTCATACACAGGAAAACAAGCCTGGTTGTCTTCAAAATGCTCTCCCATCAACCTCCTTTCAAATCAGAATCTTTGAATAACGTGTAGCCTTGAGAACAATCAGAGCAAAGGAGAGGGGACCTGCCCTCCTATCTCTTCCGGAAGCTCCTTTTATTCATTATGAAGACTTGTCTTTGGATGGCCAGGCCCTGGAATTTCGATCTTTCACACTCTAAGCAAAGAGACCTGGGGAGTTCATTTTATTGGCAGAAAATGGATGAAGCATGAATAGGAGATTACTCAGTAACAGTGAGGTCCCCTCTCCTTTGCTCTGATTCTTCTCAAGGCTACACGTTATTCAAAGATTCTGATTTGAAAGAGGGTTAACTGTGAGATGAAAAGCATGGAGTATGAATATTGTGTGGCGTGCAGCTGCGTGGGTCTCTGTGCCTGCTTGAGTGCTGACACTGTGTAGACTCCATCCCTCCTCTTCCACACCTGAGCCTCCTTCCATTGCCAGTAGTACCCGCTCCATAAAGCACGGGGCACTTACAGCATTCTACACCGTGGGCTTTGTGCTCACAAGAAGCCTATGAGGTATAGCCATTATTTTGATCCCCATTTTAACAGATCGTTTATTTATTTTTGGCTGCATCAGATATAAGTTCATATGCAGGGTCTTCGTTTCGGCGTGTGAGTTTCTCTCTAGTCGAGGCGGATGGGCTCCAGAGTGCGTGGGCTCAGTTGTTTGCTGCAAGCAGGCTCTCTAGTTGTGGCAGTGTGGGCTTAGGTGCCCTGAGGCATGGGGGATCTTAGTTCCCTGACTAGGGCTTGAACCCGTATCCTCTACATTGGAAAGCAGATTCTTAACCACTGGACCACCAAGGAAGTTCCTTGATCCCTATTTTGGAGGAGGGAAAACTGAAGACCAGAGAGAGGAAGTCCTTTGCCCGATGTCACACAGTTAGCTGAGTTTTGACCCAAGCAGGTCTGGAGGATCCTTCTCCTTTTGTCTTCAGTCTTTCCCAACATCAGGGTCTTTTCCAGTGAGTCGGCTCTTCACATCAGGTGTCCAAAGTATTGGACCTTCAGCTTCAGCATCGGTCCTTCCAAGGAATATTCAGGGTTGATTTCCTTTAGGACTGACTGGTTTGATCTTGCTGTCCAAGGGACTCTCAAGAGTCTTCTCCAACACCATAGTTCAAAAGCATCAGTTCTTTGGCACTTACCCTTCTTTATGGTCCAGCTGTCACATCCATACATGACTACTGGAAAAACCATAGCTTTGACTATATGGATTAATGTAATTAATAATAGACTATTAAATTATTGTACATTATGTTATAGGTATAAAAATTATTATTTAAGAAGTTGTAAAGATTTCTTGGCCATGCTGAGTGGGATGTGGGATCTTAGTTCCTGCATCAGGGATCAATCCCAAGCCCCCTGCAGCAAAAGCTCTGGAAGCTTGGTGTCTTAACCACTGGACTATCAGGGAAGTCCCCTAAAAATTATTGAGACTTTTAGATTCTTTTTTCATACTCAATTTTTTCAATCTAGTGTGTATTCTGTTTTATTATTTTTAGTATTTAATTTATTTATTTGGCTGCTCCCAGGTGGCATGAGAGCTCTTTGATCTTTTCTGGGGCATGAGTGATCTTTAGTTGCAGTATGTGGGATCTAGTCCCCTTACTAGGGATGGAACTCAGGCTCCCTGCATTGGGAATATGGATTCCTAGCTGCCAGACCATCAAGAAAGTAAGTCTCTGGGGTGTGTTTTACACCGACCTGCTCTGAGTGCTCAGTCACTTCAGTCATGTCCGACTCTTTGCCATCCCATGGACTGTAGCCTGCCAGGTTCCTCTGTCCGTGGGATTCTCCAGGCAAGAAGACTGGAGCGGGTTGCCATTTCCTTATCCAGGGAATCTTCCCAACCCAGGGATTGCATGGCATGCAGGTTCTTTACCGCTGAGCCACTGGGGAAGCCGTTTACACGACGATACATCTCAGTTCCAACCAGCCACATTTCAAGTGCTTTGTTTACTGGAAAGGTGTATAATACATTTTGTAATTACATAGATAGGGCTTCCCTGGTGACTCAGTGGTAAAGAATCCGCTTGCCAATGCAGGAGATGCAGGTTTGATCCCTGGGTCGGGAAAATCCCCTGGAGAAGGAAATGGCAACCTTCTCCAGTATTCTTGCCTGGGAAATCCTATGGACAGAGGAGGCTAGCAAGCTACAGTCAGTCCATGGGGTCACCAAGGGTCAGACGTGACTTAGCAACTAAACAACAACAACGTAGATGTATTTACCAACAAATAATGTCTTTTACTTAAGGTCTGTCTTTTCCCACTAGCATCTCCCACCATGAGAGCCGGAAGTCTTGTCTGTCTTGTTCACTGTTGAAACTCCAGTGCCTGGCACGTAGTAATTGCTCAATAAACAATGATGGCAAATATATAGAGCTCATCCTGTGCCACAGTGCTATGCATTTGACATATACTAACTTATTTAGGACTCATGACAACCTGGGGAGGAGGTACTATTATTATCCCCACTTTACAGAAGAGGAAAATGAGGCCCAGAGAGGTTCAGCCATAGGCTCAAGGTCACACAGCTTGTACGTGGCAGAGTTGGAATCTGAATCCCAGGCTGCTGGCTGCAGAGCTCTTGCTCTTAACCACTAAGTATTTCTGGTTGACTTTATTTTTCTGGGCTCCAAAATCACTACAGATGGTGACTGCAGCCATGAAATTAAAAGACGCTTACTCCTTGGAAGGAAATTATGACCAACCTAGATCACATATTCAAAAACAGAGACATTACATTGCCAACAAAGGTTCACCTAGTCAAGGCTATGGTTTTTCCTGTGGTCATGTATGGATGTGAGAGCTGGACTGTGAAGAAGGCTGAGTACCGAAGAATTGATGCTTTTGAACTGTGGTGTTGGAGAAGACTCTTGAGAGTCCCCTGGACTGCAAGGAGATCCAACCAGTCCATTCTGAAGGAGATCAGCCCTGGGATTTCTTTGGAAGGAATGATGCTAAAGCTGAAACTCCAATACTTTGACCACCTCATGCGAAGAGTTGACTCATTGGAGAAGACTCTGATGCTGGGAGGGATTGGGGGCAGGAGGAGAAGGGGACGACAGAGGATGAGATGGCTGGATGGCATCACTGACTCGATGGATGTGAGTCTGAGTGACCTCCGGGAGTTGGTGATGGACAGGGAGGCCTGGTGTGCTGCGATTCATGGGGTCGCAAAGAGTCGGACACGACTGAGCGACTGATCTGATCCAATCTGATTTCTGGTTGTCTAGGAAAGGGCTTCTGAGGTGGCACAGTGATAGAGAATCCGCCTGCCAATGCAAGAGGTATAAGAGATGTGGGTCCAATCCCTGTATTGGCAAGAGCCCCTGGAGTAGGAAATGGCAACCCACTCCAGTATTCTTGCCTGGGAAATCCCATGGACAGAGGAACCTGGTGGGCTCCAGCCCATGGGATCACGGAGTTGGACATGACTGAGTGACTGAGCACGAACAATGAAAGGTCTGGAAGGAAGGAATATGTGCATTCCATGTGGCATGTAGGCACATGTGTTAGCCCCAGTGTAGAGAGTATGTGTGCGTACCTGACCAGGAATACACCTGGGGATATATGAGGGTTCCTGTTTGTGCCTGAGAGTACAGAGTGCATGTACACGTGACTGTATGAGCCTCTGTTTTTCTAGAGGGGTGGGGCAGCTTTGGATCCAGCCTCAATTGGGATGTGTCCAGCCCAGAAGGGGTGGGTGAGGATGGGGCAGGGTCCCAGCTTCTGGAAGAGGTGGTGGAAGGACCACCCACACTCCATCCTGGACAGTGTTAGGCAAATGAGATCCAAATGAGGGTCTGTTCCTCCACCCCAGGCCCCATTATCCAGAAGCCAGTTTGCAGAGGGAACATTTGGATTGCTTCTGCAGATAGAGACTGGGGAGGGAGGGGGCGGCAGGAAGACACAAGGGACAGAAGCATATATTTATAAATTCGTTCCTTTGAATGTGGCAAATGTCTATGAATAGAAGCTTCCCAAATAAAATCTTATTCATAAAAATATATCCCTATAAATTCTTCATATTTGGTAACAAGAATATGGTACATATATAGTCTTCATCAATACATTTATAAGATTGTGTTTATAAGTAAATGTCTATAAAGAGAATATTCAGTTCTCATGCCTTTCAGTCTCCCTGTGCTCTGCCCCTCATGGCCCCTCAGTCTCTCTTCTCTTTCTCTCTTCCCAGGCTGAGCTAAATGCCAACTCTTTTTTTCCTGCCTTTCCTTCCACAGAGGGAATTTGGGAAGACACCCTTAACTTTCTTTTCAATGCTATTCTTAATATAATAATAATAATAAAAAAAAGCAGTCAACAAAATTTAAATCTTTAAAACAAGTCAGCATGGCAAATTATTTTCTGTACAATGCCCTCTCACCCCTGGACGAGATGGCCTCCTGTAACAGGACATCACTAGGAAGGGACTGCCCAGGGGTGGGGCCAGGCACCTTCCCTGACTCCCACTCCCCTTTCTGCCCTGTACCCCAGCCGAGTGGAAGAGACCGAAGTGGTGCTGTCCCTGGAGCAAACGGAGCGACACTCTCGCAAACACATTCAGCGGGGCAGCCCCTCTCAGAAGGATGCCCCTAATCCTGGGGACAGACTTGGTATGGGGCTGGGCTGGGGCTGGGTGGGGTTGTGTCCCCAGGATGCTTGGGAGAAAGTCCAAGTCCCTTCATCTGACCCACTTGGCCCCGTGTGACCTGCCTCCTGCCTCCTGCCTCCTTCCCCTTCTCACTCACTCTCTTAACCACACCAGCTTCCTTAGTGCTCTGGGAACATAATAGACTCTTTCCTGCCTCAGGGCCTTTGCACGTGCAGCTTCCTTTGCCCAGAATGCTCTTCTAGATTCTGCCCTCCCTCTTCTCCTGTATTGCTTCAGTCTTGTTGTACTGTGCTCTGAATCCTGCTGTGACTCCCTGTCCCCTCTTTCAATTTGTTCCCTGCTCCCACTTCACTATACTTTGGCTTCCAATAGTCTAGACTCTTCCACATCTGGCTTGTTTTTACCTCTTCCTTCTCTCCTGGTTAATAGCATCGCCTTCCCCCTCCAATCCTGGATAAATGAATTTCCCTCCCTGACTGTTCTTTAGGGCTTCACCATCTGCAAAGGGTTGCTAGCAACCCATGCTCCTGGGTGTGGTATGAGGTCACCCACACCCTTTCCGTTTCTGACTTAGAACTGGCTCGGGACCACATCTTGACCTCCAGGGTCCTTAGAACCTCCCTGAGGGTCTTAGGCCAGCTTCTTCCCCCAACATGCCCACTCACCCTCCCTCCACCAGAGCCAAATGGCCAAAAGCTGTTCCGTGCTACTGGAGAATCAGGTTAGTTTTGTGCCCCTGTCCAGCTGTGTCGATCTGAAATATTAAAACATGTCCCCACCACTGGGCAGTTGCTACTTGTTCCTGTGTGCCCCTGCTCCGTGTTGGCCCCTCCCCTAGGACCCTTCAGGGCCAGTGAAGGGTTGGCACTGGGCCCAGCAGGCCATCTCCAGCACTCAGCTCCCAGCGCTGTGAATGGGTCCATACTAATTACATCATCAGCTCTGCTCCCTGAGGTGGGCAGAATGCTCTGCCCTCAGCCCTGAGTGACCCTCCTGTGTCCTACCCATCTTGATGTGTTCTGCAGACACCTCGGGTCCCCGGATCCTGGCTTTCCTGCACCCCCCTGCCCTGAGTGAGGCCGCCCTGGCCGCTGACCCCCGTCGGTTCTGTAGCCCTGACCTCCGTCGCCTCCTGGCACCAATCCTGGACGGGACTTCAGTAGCCGCTACCCCCAGTGCACCCCCAGCCACACGACGCCCCCAGAGTCCTCTTCCGGTAAGCATTCCCTCCACTTCAGCCCTCAGGATTCAGGCTTTTGGGTCTTTGGCTTGAACTCTGCTTTTCTCTGGGCATCAGTTTCTCTCTCTGTGGAGTGGAAAGGTTGGGGATGAGATGGAGTTGGGGTTCCTTCAAGATCTAGATTTCAGATTCTTTCAACTGTTATCTGGATCAAAATGTAGGATGTTTGGGCCTGGCAGGGGTAACCCCTCATTGCTTGTGACTAAACATCTGAATTTTGTTTTTTTAATTATTACTTTGTGGCCATGCCACACGGCAAGTGGGATCTTAGTTCCCTGACCAGGGATCGAACCTGCACCCCCTGTAGTGGAAGCACGGAGTCTTAACCACTGCACCGCTAGGGAAGTCCTGGGTTCTCTGAATTTTGACCTCACAGAGACAGGAATGCCTGATGCTTTAGATCACTCAAACCTGGATTCAAACCCTGATTCTGCCATGTAGAGCTGTGTTACCCTGGACAAGCGGGGCCTCGGTTTCCTCACCTGTAAAATTAGGATAGTAGCACATAGCCACCTCATTGGTTATGGCAAGGGTTCAGTGATATTATTCATGACAAGCACTTGGTAAAGACTTTAACAGACCATAATGGTTACTGTTTTTCCTTAAGAGTCCAGAAAGCTGACCTTTGACTCAGGGGTCCATATTATCTAGTCTTGACTTTCCTTATCCCCACCTTCATGACCCTCCCAAATATCTTCTCTCCACCAGGGAAACAGACTGTAACCTTTGACCTCACCTTTACCCTTGGGACAACTGGACTTGGCATTGTTTCCCCCCAGACTCCAAGATCTTTAACCCGCCAGGGCCCGAATATCTTGGCCTCAGGCTTCGGTCTTTTGAACCTCTGATGTGCGCCCTGTCAATCTACACCCAGGCACTCAGACTTTTGCACACGCAGGTTCAGAAACCCACATTTGCTGTTTGACTCGCTTGGTGTCCCAGCTGTCTGACAACTGACCCTCACTTCTAGCCCGAGCTCAAATGTTTAGCCTACCTTACTGCCAACATCTCCCAGGCTCAAGATTTCCTTGAGTCTCTACTCTGTCCCCACAGGCTGATCTCCCAGATGAACTCCTTGTGGACGTGGAGAATGCACACAAAGTCTTGGCCTCTGGGAAAGACCTGCAGACAGTGGAGACAGATCTAGATATTGCTCAGGTAAGGGCTGGCATGGAAGGAGTGGTCTTTACCTCTGGGTTCTAGGTGACGTATCTAAGCTTTAGAGAGGGATGGTGGAGTGGTTAGTGAATAGATGGATGGATCACTGAATTCACTAGGTGGGCGATAGTAGAGAGATGGATGGGTAATGCTTAGGTATCCGGATGGATGGACGGGTTGCTGGATAGACAGACTGTTGGATGGATGGTAGATGGAAAGCATTTGGATGATTGGTGGTCTGGAGAGATAAATGGCAGTGGCACGATGTGTTACCTGGCTATCACTGTGTAACACATTACCCCAAAACTCAGTACCTTAAAACAAACATTTGTTACGTTGCACGGTTTCTGAGAATTAGAAATCTGGAAGCAGCTTAGCTGGATGGTTTTGTCTGAGTCTTTCATGAGGTTGAAATCAAGTTCTCAGTCAGGGCTACAGTCGTGTGGGGCTAGAGGACCCACTTCCAAACTCACGCACATGGTTGCTGGCAGGCTGCAGGCCCTCATGGCTTTGGCCTCCTCAGGCTCGAGGCCTCAGTTCCTCACCATGTGAGCCTGTACAGAGGCTGCCTAAGCATCCTCACAGCATGCCAGCTGGCTTCCCCCGAGGCAAGTAATCCGAGAGACAGAGTGAACCCAAGACAGAGGTTGCTGTCGTTTATATCCTAATCTCAGAAGTGACATCCCATCACTTCTGCTGTATTGTATTGGTCAGACAGACCAACCGTGGCACAGTGTGGAAGGCAGACACAAACAAGTGGGAATGCCAGAAGGCAGTGATCCTTGGGACCCCCAATGATTCATGTCTCTCCCTCACACAAGGTACACTCACCTCTCCCAAGGCCCCCCAAAGTCTCTTCCCATTACAACATCAACTTTAAGTCCAGAATCTCATCACCCCAGTCAGGTCTGGGTGTGGCTGAGCACCTCAAATACAGTTCCTCTCAATCTGCTCGCCTCTGAACTACAGAGACAAGTTGTCTGCCATCCACATTCCCAACATCCAGTGATGGGACAGGCGTAGAATAACTGCCAAAATATTCCTCTTCAAAAAAGTTGGGGGAAGGAGAGCACTTGGATCACTGATCCATAGCAGTTTTGAAATCCATCTGGGCAAATATCTAAAGTCCCTTGTGTTGATGTATGGCAGAAACCAACACTGTAAACCAATTATCCTTCAATTGAAAAAGAAAAACTAAAAAAAAAAACTTCCTGGATCAGAACTCATTCCTACTATTTTCCAGTAGTTTTTCTCCATGGTTCTTGGCTCCACCCTTTGGGCTCTTGGCAATTTATTGTCATTCTTCCTTTTTCTGAAAAAGATAGCATGTGTTTGCAGCTGAGTGGTTTTTGTAACCTGCTTTCTGCTTAGAGTTTTGATGGTCCAAAGATCCCTTTTCATTTTGTACCATCCCTTTCTGTTTCAGTCCAAGCTGCCAATGCTTCTGTTCATGTAAGTGTCTTTGGAGTTCACTCCACTAGACAAAAGCCATACCCACTAATCTCTGAGATAAACCCCTCTACTTTAGGCTTCTGTTGAGATGGCTGAGTGACAGAGTTCTGAAGTTTAATAGAAGTTCTATTGTTTGATTGAGAAGACCTACAAGGTACATCCTTAAACTCTAGAGTGCCTTTTGTCAGACTAAGGATATTCTCAATTCAGTTCAGTTGCTCAGTCGTGTCCGACTCTTTGCAACCCCATGAATCGCAGCACGCCAGGCCTCCCTATCCATCACCAACTCCCGGAGTTCACTCAGACTCACATCCATCGAGTCAGTGATGCCATCCAGCCGTTTCATCCTCTGTCGTTTCCTTCTCCTCCTGCCCCCAATCCCTCCCAGCATCAGAGTCTTCTCCAATGAGTCAACTCTTTGCATGAGGTGGCCAAAGTACTGGAGTTTCAGCTTTAGCATCATTCCTTCCAAAGAACACCCAGGACTGATCTCCTTTAGAATGGATTGGTTGGATCTCCTTGCAGTCCAAGGGACTCTCAAGAGTCTTCTCCAACACCACAGTTCAAAAGCATCAATTCTTTGGCGCTCAGCCTTCTTCACAGTCCAGCTCTCACATCCATACATGACCACTGGAAAAACCATAGCCTTGACTAGATGGACCTTTGTTGGCAAAGTAATGTCTCTGCTTTTGAATATGCTATCTAGGTTGGTCATAACTTTCCTTCCAAGGAGTAAGCGTCTTTTAATTTCATGGCTGCAATCGCCATCTGCAGTGATTTTGGAGCCCCCAAAATAAAGTCTGACACTGTTTCCACTGTTTCCCCATCTATTTCCCATGAAGTGATGGGAACAGATGCCATGATCTTCATTTTCTGAATATTGAGCTTTAAGCCAACTTTTTCACTCTCCTCTTTCACTTTCATCAAGAGGCTTTTTAGTTCCTTTTCACTTTCTGCCATAAGGGTGGTGTCATCTGCATATCTGAGGTTACTGATACTTCTCCTGGCAATCTTGATTCCAGCTTGTACTCTAGACACCACCTTTTGTCTTTCTAAGGTCTTTGTTGTTGTTTAGTCACTAAGTTGCGTCCAACTCTTTGTGACCCCATGGACTGCAGTACGCCAGGCTTCCTATTTCCCAGAGTTTGCTCAAACTCATGTCCATTGAGTGGTGATGCCATCTAACCATTTCATTCTCTTTGGCCCCGCCTTTTCCTGCCTTCAATCTTTCCCAGCATCAGGGTCTTTTCCAGTAAGTTGGCTCTTCGCATCGGGTGGCCAAAGTGTTGGAGCTTCAGCACCTGTCCTTCCAGTGGATATTCAGGGTTGATGTCTTTTAGGATTGACTGGACACAGTAGTTGGGGACTAAACTAGGGCCTACATACCAAGAGGTGAGGGTCCTTGGGGGCCATTTTGGCAGCTGGCTACCACAGAGTCCTTCTGCCCATTTTACAGATGAGGAAACTGAGGCTCAGACCCTTGACCTCAGGCACACAACTCAGAAGTGGTGGAGCTGGGACTCCAGCCCAGGTCCACCCAAGGCCAAAGCTCACGCTCTTAACTCCCTCCTGCCCTCTGCAGGACGTCGATGCTCTGGATTTGGAGATGCTGGCCCCTTACATCTCCATGGATGATGACTTTCAACTCAACTCCAGCGAGCAGCTACCCAGGGCCTACCACAGACCTGCAGGGGCTGTCCCCCGGCCCCGTGCTCGGAGCTTCCACGGCATGTCGCCCCCAACCCCTGAGACCTCCCTGCTGCCCCGCTGGGGGAGTGACCCCCGGCTGAGCTGCTCCAGCCCTTCCAGAGGGGATGCCTCAGCATCCTCCTCCACGGTTGGGGCTCGGAAGAGGTGAGCTGCAGTCGAACAGGGATACAAAGGCAGTGTAGAGGGAACTCGCTGGCAGTCCAGTGGTTAGGACTCTGTGCTTTCACTGCCGAGGGCGCAGGTTCAATCCCTGGTCGGGGTAGATAAAAGGGAGGTGGAGAGAAGGCCCCTGACCCCATCTTTCTCCTGACCCCACTTTCAGCCTCATCCCCCATCGTTCCCCCTACCCTGACCTCTGCTCCAGCCAAGCCCTTGGTGTCCCCAGCACTTGCCACGTTTGTTTCAATCTTGATGTCTTTGTCTGGGCTGTGCCCTCCTTCTGGAGCTCCCTCCACTGTTCTCATTGTTTATCCACATCCCACCAGCCAACCTCTCCTCTAGGATGTATTTCTGGCCTAGTGACAGTTTTTGTCACAGTGAAGAGGACACTGCCATGGTGTCAGAGAAACTGTCCAGAACCAAGTTTCCTAAACACCTCTGAGAATCTGTTGAAAGCCACAAACTCTTCCCAAGAACCTTGACACATACACATACTGACTGACACACGATTTCACGTATAATTTCAGAGGGTCCGTGTCCCCCTTTCAGAGATGTTAGGCCATTATTTTTCTTTAACAATTTTATTTATTTTTGGCTGCGCTGGGTCTTCATTGCTGCATGGGCTTTTCTCTAGGTGCAGACAGCAGGGGCTACTCTTCATTGAGGTACTTGGTCATCTCATTGGGGTGGCCTCTCTTGTTGTGGAGCCCTGACTCTAGGCACCTGGGCTTCAGTCATTGCCGTTCCCGAGCCCTGGCGTGCAGGCTCAATAGTTGTGGTGCACAGGCTTAGCTGCTCTGCAGCATGTGGGATCTTCCAGGACCGGGGATCGAACCCGTGTCTCCTGCACTGGCAGGTGGGTTCTTAACCACTGAGACACCACAGAAGCCCCCTAGATCACTATTATTAATACTCAAGTTTCTGCTCTCCAAGTTGCAGGCATGAGCCATTAGTCTCCAGGGTGGTCTCGTAACTATTCTTACGAGGCTTTCGTGGATACATCTCATTATTTTCCAAGGCTCTCAGCCTGGAGCTGGATACAGTGGGTACCTAACAAGGATTTGTGAAATGAGAGAGGGAGAAAATTAGTGAGTATAGTAGGTGGATGGATGGATAGGTGGATGAATGGAAGGTCAGATGGATGGAGGCTGTATAGCTTATGTGGGTGAGTGATGGGTCATTGGATAGATTAATGGGAAGTTGTATTGACAGACAAATGAATGGACTGGTGAGTGTATGAGTAAAGGAATAAACGGGTGCTTGGGGGAGTGAATGGATGCTCCTCACTTGCGCACACTGGGGCCCACACCTGCCCAGGTTTGCTGGGCCCTGAGATTCTTGCCTGTCTCCCTCCAGGGCCCTGGTCCCGAGCTCAGAAGACGAGGCAGAGAAGGTGGAGCTCCTGGGCATCAGGCCCCCCAAACGATCCCCCAGCCTAGAACCCGAAAACTTCCTGTTGCCTCCCCTCAGCCTGGTATGTGTGGGGTTGCGTGGGATTCTCTGGCCCTCAGAACCAGAGAGGCTTAAACCTACTGTTTTCAGAGATGGAAAAACAAGGGGGGCCGGGGCTGGCTGAAGGTCAGATGGATGGTCAGTCATCCCGTCAAGGGCAGGACCTTGATCTGCTGGCTCAGGCAAATAGGTATGAAAGGGCTTTGCAAATAGATGTAAGTTGGTGGTAAGTGCTAAGAGAAAAAAATAAGCAGAGTAAGGGGAGAAATGACAAGGATGAATATCTATAGGAAACCTCACCTCTCATGGGAACCACTCTCTCTCCCCGCTTCCCCCGTACCCCCCGGCAAATCTAGCACTGTCCTGGCCTTGGATTATTAGTGTAGCTTTAAGAGTACAGACACTAGAGTCAGACTGATTTGGGTTCAAGTCCCGGGTCTGTCACCTAGTAATTCTGACACCTTGGGTGTGTGGGTGATGTCACCACTCTGAGTCTCAGTCTCCTCATCTGCAGAGTGGAGATAGTTACATTCCATAGGACTGGCATGAGATGCAATGAAATCAGGCCCTTAGCTGCTCCTTAGTGGGCTGTTGATAAATGGTCATATTAAAAACCAACCAAACAAAAGCCTGAATTCTCAGTCTGAACAGAGCTATTTGAACATGAGGGTATAATATCAGGTTGATAAAGGTTGATAATATCAACAGTTTCTTACTTATTGAGCGTCCACCATGTGCCAGATGCTGACTGCACAAAATGCCTAGCGTGAGTAAATTATTCAATCCCTACAGCCACTCTTGAATAGTAATACTTAAATTTTTTTCTTTAAATTTATTTATTTGTTTTTGGCCATGCCAGGCAGCTTGTGGGATCTTAGTTCCCTGACCGGGGATTGAATCTGGGCCCTCAGCAATGAAAGCGCACTGGACCACCAGGGAATCCCCAATTATTATTCACATTTACACTCAAGAGGTTAAATAACTCTATCAGTCAGAGTCTGGACAGGACACAGAGAGCATGTTCAAATGGGGTATTGAGGAGAATTTAGTAACAGGACTGTGGGTAAAGGTGTGGGCAAGACCCTGGGATTAGCAACACCACCTCTAGCCTGAAGGCACAGGGCAAGGGGGTGGTGACCGGATCCTTGAGAGAGTAGGGTCCGCCTTGTAAGAGCTGAAACCTTGAAACCCAAGGGAAAACAAGGAGCAAAAAAAACACAACCAAACAAGGAGCAGCAAGGCTGCACCTCGATGGAGTCCATGGGAGCAGGTCAGCTTGCTGGGGCCCAGAAGGGAAGAACAAGGCTCTGGAAGGAGCCACAGAGCATGTCTAGGACAGTAACTCACCCAAGGTCACAGAGCTGATAAGTGGCCACTGACCCCCATGGTGCCCTTAAGCACTGCACCATCCTGCCTCCTTGGATATGACAGTAATGACGGTGGCTTTGTCTCTGTCCCCTAGAGCTTCCTTCTGACAGGAGGACCAGCCCCAGGGAGCCGGCAGGATCCCAGCACCCACCTCCTGGAACTGAATGAGCCCCTGGGTGAGTAGCAACCTGGGTAGACGGGCCCTGGGTCCCTGTTTCCCGTGAGGGGTGCCTTAGATAGCTGAGAGAAGGCGGGGTGATCCTGAGGGTGGTGATGGGCTGTCAGTGCCTGCACATGACCTTAGTGGAAACAGACAGCCCCTCCCGCTTTCTCGGGGGTTGGGGGGTACCGTGGGAGGAAAGAAGAGGCCCTGAGGGAGACAGGGGCTGGCCAAAGCTGCCCCCTGAGGTGGAAGCAGAGCCCAGGTCTCCCAAAGCCCTTGTCTGATTGCGCCTTGGTCATTCCCAGCTTGTGGCCCTGGGAGATAGTTTCTGCTTCTGGAGTCTTGGTTTCCCGCCTCTGTTAGTGGCAGTGTGCTCAGTCGCTCAGTCGTGTCCGACTCTGCGACCCCGTGGCCTGTAGCCTGCCAGGCTCCTCTGTCCATGGGATTTCCCAGGCAAGAATACTGGAGTGGGTCACCATTTCCTCCTCCAGGGCATATTCCCGACCCAGGGATCAAACGTGCGTCTCCTGCTTTGGCAGGCAGGTTCTTAACCACTAGCGCCACCTGGGAAGCCCCTCTGTGAGGGCCTTTTATAGTTCACACTTTAAGGAGATGTTCTGCGGACTTGTAGAGATGCTGCCGAGACTGGTTTCCTAAGAAATACTCAACAAAGTGCGCCCTTGCGGTGATGCTGTTTTCAGAGCCCCCTGCAGAGCGGGACAAGCTGCTGTGTCTGTGTGGCTCCCAGCATCATTGTCAACAGCCATGGCTCCACCTGAAACCTCTAGGCATCAGCCAGAGGGAGCTTTCCAAAGCACGAATCTGACCCTGGTCTTCCTCTGCTCAAAGCTCTTCCAAGGTTCTCTAGTGCCCTTCAGAAAGCGGGAGACCCTCAGCTTGGACTCTAGTCTCCATAGGGTCTGACTGCTGCCTCATCTCAGAGGACACTCTGCGTCACATCCTCCGTCAGCCATGGTCACTGTCCCTTGATTCATTCTTTTCCTTTATACGTGTAACAAATATTCACTGAACACACAGTGCCAGGTGCTGCCCGAGGAGCTGGAGACACACCTGGAAGCGAAATAGGCAGAACTCCCTGCCCTCACAGAGCTGACATTCTAGTGAGGGAGCCAGTCCAGAACAAAGAAATAAAAAACAAAAAACGGTGCTACTGGGGGAAAATAGTGCATGCAGAGGGGAAAGGAGTTTGGCGCTAGGGGGATTGCCATTTTTTTTTTTTGGCTGCACCAAGCAGCATGTGGGATCTTAGTTCCCCGACCAGGGGTGGAACCCGGGTCCTCTACATTGGGAAGTGGATTCTTCACCAGTGGACCACCAGGGAAGTCCCAGCAGTCAGGCTTTTAACTGTCTGGGAGGGAAGACGGGTTGGGGTGATAACGCCCCACCGGTTTTCCTTCCATCTTCCCCCACAGGCCCGGGCCCCTCCCTGGTCTCTCTCTACCCGGACGAGGACACGGCCCAGCCCAGGAGCCACTTTCAGCTGGCGGCAGGCTTGGCCCAGGCCAACTGAGTCAGGTGCTCTTCTCATCTCCTTTCTCCTCCCCAAGAAAGGATGTCAACCATACTCCAAGCCGGCAGCCGACGCACAGGATGACGGCGCCCGGAGAAGGGTTCCTTCTCTCCTCTCGGTGACCCCCGCCCGCCTTGGGCCTACCTCAGCCTCCACCCTTCCGCCCCCCACCATTTGGGGGCGCTCTGGGGTGGTCTCAGCTCAGTGACCTCTGGGAGGGGGTCCCTGGCCCCCTCCTGCTTCACTCAGGACTTCCCTTGAGGTTCTCAATCCTGGTTACCTCATTCTTTTCTTCAACTCTCTTGGCTTTATTTTCGGTAATTGGGGGTGGGGGAGGTTGGGGTTCAGATCTGTATTTGTGGGCTTTGGGGTGTATTGATAATCATATTCATGTTTCTTTCTATCCATCTTTCTTTCATTCTTATTTTTGTTGTTTTCATGGTATGTTTTTAATTGCTACAAATTGCTGGGGGTCTATAAGAATGTGGGACTCTTATCTCCCCCTCCTCATCATAGGTGTCAATGGAGAAAGGGGGCCTCTGGGCCAGACCTAACTGCCTAACCACCCCCTCCTCCACGCCCCATAACTTCTCATTGAGCCCTTCATCTCCCAAGCAGCCACCTAGCTCTGCCCACACGTCCACTGTGGACTTCCAGCTGGTTCTAGCCTGATCTGGACACGAACTCCAGCGCTGGTTTTCCTATCACAGGTGTAGCCTCCCGCCTCTGCTTCCATACAACCTCCAACGCTTTCTGGTTCTAGTCCACACTCAGCTTTTGACCTTCTGTGGTTCTAGACTGTGCCACTCCCAGCCTCCTCTAGTTCTAGACTGTACAACCTTCAACTTTCTCTGGTTCTAGACCACAAACTTCAGGCCTTCTCTGGTTCTAGATGGTGTGCTCCCCCACAATCCATCTCTGGTTCCAGACTGCACAATGCCCAATGTGGTCCGCTTTAGCTCTCCCATCCTCCAGACCACTGGGATTCTAGATCTCCCAGTCTTCAGCTTTTTCTCATTCTGGAGTTCACACTTTTCAACTTTCTTCTTCACAGTCACCAAATCTGTCTGGTTCTAAGGCTCACAACTTCCAACCCCCTCTGGCTCAGGATCACCAGAATCCTCTGCTTCTAGAACTCACTCTCTGCCTTCCTCTGGTTCTAGAGCTCTTCCCACACTTCCCTTGTTCCCAATAGCACATGCTCCCACTCCTGCTGATTCCAGCTCTTAAGACCAAAGATTTCCTCTGATGTTGTAACTCACAATCCCAAGCTCTCAGTTGGTGCTACTCTTCCTGATCTTTGATGCATTTCTTTCCAAATCCAGACTCCGTAACGTCTAGATCATTTTGATTCATGATGCCCAGCTCGTTCAACTCTAGACTTGAGACTTGCTTTTCCCATCAAAAGGAAGATATGAGTTTTATGTCTTGAGCTTATAATTAGTACTTTCTGAACTAGACACCACAGCCCAGTTCTCCTTCACTCTAGTCCTCATGATCTCTACCATGAGGTAGAGATTTACTGGTTCTGGACTATATATAAAGCTCTGCATCTTGCAATTTACAAGACTCTGATTCCAGATCTGATTATCTCTCTCTTCTCTGGTCCTAGAAACTGGCTTTAAATGTCTTCTGATTTCAGACCTCATCCTAGAAATTCCCTTGGTCCTAGACCTTACAATCTCCAATTCCCTCTTATTCCACATTTTACGACTCCAAATTACCCTGCACCTGGGACTCAGCCTTCACACATCTTCTGATTACAGACCTTGCTTTATCAACTTTTCTGGTTCTAGACCTTACAGCTCTAAGCTTTGGGTTCTAGGGTTAAGCTGGCCCAAATCCCTCTAGTTCTAGAACTTGGTCTTCAGACTTTTTCAAATTCTAGTCTTTATTCTTTATCTCTAGTTCTAGATCTCACAGCCTCCCAACTGCCTCTGATTTCAGAGCCACATTTTTGTGGTTCTAGAACTCAGCTGATTTTAGAATCTGGACCTTGCCCTGTAGATTCCTCTGGTTCCAAATCTTAAGACCTCTAATTCTTTGATTTCAGACCCCACCCTCCTAATTCTATTCTGGGCTTCCCACCCAACTCAACTAGCTCCAATTACTACTCTCTGTCTTAAGTCTTCCCATTCCAGATCCTGAACCCCCAGGTCCTTGGGCTAATGGACCTCTCTGTTCTCAGTCTCATATCCCTAAAAATTCTCTGTCCCAGACTCCCCTCCATTCCCCACCTCAGTCCTCCAGACATATATTTACCTTTACTTAACTCCAAGTATCTGGGGAACCCAGGGCTCCCTCACAATCCAGGAGACTTCCCCAGCCGCACAGGCACACGCACAGCCCAATCTACATATCGCGGGGTGGGGAGGAGGCCCGGACTTCTCAGTACTCTGCCACCCGGTGTCCCCGCCCCTCTCCAAATTTCTTTCTATGATGGTGCTCTTCTTGGTCTCCCAGAGGAGAAAGCCTCACTCTCTTCAGCCAATTCACTCCCCTTTTTGGAAGGCACTTCTCGTCGTTTCATCAAGAGGTGGCCTGTCCAGATCGGTGCTATGTTGGGGGGAGAAGGATCTGATCCCTCTCTCTCTCAGGGGGTGACCTAGGCTGGGCTGGGGAGGGGGAGCGACCAGACCAGCCATGCTGGCTCTGAAACCCATTAATCTCTAAACCTCCATAAAGATCTCGCCTTGGTAGGCACCAGAGCTCTGTGTGTTGACTCTTCTCTAGGGTTGCTGCCGGGGGTGTGAGTGCACTGGGTGTCCATTTGTGATTCTGCGTGTGACACTGTTCCTACGTAGGTCTCTGTAACGTCGTATGTCTGGTGATGTTTTTGTCCTGTGTGGGTTGCTGTGGTATAGTTCTGTGGACCTGTGCATGGGGAGGGTTGTAATTCCTCCTCCGTGTATTAGTGTCTGGGTGAAATGATTCAGCCTTATGTATGTTTCTCATTATTTGGATTTCTCTGCTCCTGAGTGTAGGAGGCATTGTGATTTTTTTTTTGGTACCTGTGTGTTGTCTGTGTTGTGATTCTGGATGCACGTATAGAAGTCTGACACTACAGTTCTGTGTCCTGGTGTTTATCTGTGTGACATGATTCTCTGTACTTGACTGTGCATGGGTGTATATACATGAAAGAGAGATTGTATGTCTAGAGACTCATGTGTACATGGGTGTGCCTGAGCTGCCATGTCACCGTCATAACTCCTCTCCTATGTTCCACAAAAGAATCTTTTCACAGGAAGAAAACCACTTTTAAACTTTGACACTTGCTGTACCCTCTGCCTTTCTCCCTTCCCTCCCTCCTCACTTGGGTATCTCCTACTTATACTTTAGATCTTCCTTCAGACATCCCCTCCTCCAAGAAGTCTTCCTTGCCTACTCCTGCTGGTTAAGGTCCTCCCATAACCTCCTGAGGCTGCCCACTCTCCCCCCACCCCCGCCCCAAGCATCAACTCTAGGTACTCTGTCCCACTTTGAGTACTTATAATGGAAAGGATATAAAAAGTACTGTGTGTTAGGCCCCCTGTCACTTTACATATATGATCTTATCAAACTCTCCTGTGATCCTAAACAACAGGCAGTTATTATCTCCATTTTGCAGAGGATAAAACTGAGGTTCAAAGAAGATGATCACTTGGCCAAGGTCACACAGCAGGAAAGGGCTGAGCTGTATTCAAATTCAGGATTCAGATCCATTACAGCATCCCTCGCTGTCAAAACAATAAAAAATCTAACCAATAGGGTAGGCTCTGAAGCATACAGAGAGAGTAGACTAGGAATGAAAAGCACAGGAATAAGGTGGGACAGGTTCATGTTTTGGCTCTGTGACTTTCTTATTGTATGACCTTGGGCAAGTGCATTACCCTCTACCAATCTCAGTGTCCTTATCTGTAAAATGGAGGTGATACTAGCTTGTAGCTTCTTGGGCGACTGTTGGCTGTTCCAGGGTCTAATTGCCAGAACAAGAAGCTTTGAGGGTGGGATAGCTCGTGCTATCCCCAGGAGGGAAGCAGGAGCAGAGCCTTAAAGAATCTAGTGTTATAATTTAGCATTTAGAATCTAGTGTTATAATTTAGCATTAGAGTAGTGGCTGTGGGCTTGGGAAAGGTGGCCCGGAAGGGTGTACAGTGACTGGGGATTGGGGATAGGAGTGGCATCTGGAAATGTTGCCTAAGGCTAAACTGTTCAGGGTCTTCTAGCTCATCAGAAAAAGTCTCGGTTTTCTCCTAACAGCACTGAGGAGCCATAGAAGGCTGCTTAGTGAGGGGTGAGAAAGGAGAAAGGAGATGGTGCAACAAACTTCTGAGTCTAGGGGATGCCGGGTACCTTTAGTTAATAACTTAGAAACTCTGACCCTTTCTTCTGTCGGTTTGAGAAACTGCCCATTTTCCAGAGAGGGATAAGTGAGGTCCTGAAGAGGATGAGAAGATTTGTTCAAGGTCACACAGGTACTTGACAATAGGGCTAGACACCACCACCACACCCCCCCCCCCCCCCGGCTCCGGTTCCGCGTCAGGGACAGTACTGTCACAAAGAAAAGCCACACCCACCAGCAGCGTTCGCAAACCACCTACCATCCGGAGAGGACGGCAGGGAGAGCCCACTCTAAGACCCCGAGAAACTTCTGTAGCTCGGAACACGGAACTTTGGGACCCGGAGCCACGCCGGGCCTTTTTGCCCGCGCGCCCCTTTTCGCTTTCCTCATTGGCTCATTCTAGGAAGGGCGCCGTCGGAGGCCGTCTGGTCACCTTGTCCCCCTCGCACTCCATGGCGAAAGGGCCCTGCGCAGGCGCGCGAAGGGAGCTTTCGGGGCCCGCGCTTTACGACACTTGTGCAGCAGCGGCAGCGGCAAGTCGGCACTCCTTCGCGACGATTCGGCCGGGTGCCGCTGGAGGCCGTTGCCAGGGTGGGGGTCGCTTTGCGGCATGGCGATGGCGGAGGGCGAGCGGACTGAGTGTGCTGAGCCCCCCGGGACGAGCCCCCGGCTGATGGCGCTCTGAAGAGGGCAGAGGAGCTCAAGACGCAGGCCAACGACTACTTCAAAGGTGCGCCCGCCCTGGAGGGAGCGAGGGAGGGTGGAGAGCAGCCCCAAGTCAAGGGGTGCCGGGCCCGCGCGGAACCATGGCAACGCGGAGCGGCAGCCTGGGCGCGGGGCAGGCACTACCAAGTGACCCGGCGTGGGGAGGGCGAGGATGGCGCTCCCAAGGGACGACAGAGGGGGCTCCGGAGAGAAAGGGTGATACCTGGAAGTGGCGAGCGGAGCGGGTGCTAAGTGGGGAGACCGAGGAGGGCGCTTCCAAGTGTGAAACGGGAGGGGGACCGGAATGGAAGCACCACCAAATGTGCGACCCCAGAGGTGTCAGCTTATGGCGCGACCTGAAGAGGGCGCTACCAAGTCGTGACATGGGGCGGAGGAGTGATGGCGCTACCAAGTGGGAAGACTCGAAGTGGAGAGGCACCAAGTTGGGGGAAGGGGGGGAACTGTCCCGGTAGAGCAGGCGGTCTTGGGAATGGGAAATAGATCATTAGATGGGAGGGCCAGGAAGGAGGAGATTTGAGGTTACTCCAGGAGAGGGAAGGTCCTGGGGGTAGAGGTGAGGCAATCCAAGACTAGTATGACTTAGGATCTTAGGAAAGTAGGGTGTGGACGCACCCATTCATTCATTGATTCGGTCCGTTTATTGAGCATCCGCTGCGTGCTAAGGACTGTGCTTGACTTTAGGTACACAGCAGCAGGTGACACAGATGTGGCCCTGCCCTCAGGCAGTTTGTAATTTAGCAGGAGAATCAAACATTGAGCAAACACACAGAGAAATAATAAAATACTTAAAAGCTGTGATGATTCCTTTGGAAAACTCTCAACAGAGACAGAGAATAAGGGTTGGAGGCCACGACCTTAGAGAGGTTGGAGAGGGAAGGCCTTTCTGAGGAAAAGGCATTTAAGTTTCAGAGTACAATTGGGAAGGAGTGTCTCAGGTGGGTGGTGCTGCCTGTGCAAAGGCCCTGAGCTCGGAAATGAAAGGAGACTGGCTGGCTTTGCTGGAACTTTAACAAGTTAGCAGGGAAACAGATACGAGATAAGCTTAGGACAGGGGCCAGATATTGTAGGGTTTCATAAGTCACTGCACAGACCAGTTCAGATTTGACTTGACTCTCCCAGAGGAGCTCTTGAGTGGAGAGATGGACCAGCCTGGAACCCTCTAGTGAGGAATTTGGGCAGGATCAGCCTTTGGGTGGACTGGAACAGCCTATGGGAATGGAGGAGGTCACCTTGGAAGAGAAGGGGCTTAGGGTAGAACCTCAGGGAATTCTAGTGGTTAGAACTGAAGAGGCTGCATTGGAGTGGTCCTTGAGGTGGAAGGAAAATCAGGAAAGCTGAGAGAAAGGAGTGCTTCTGGAAGAAGGGGATGTGCCTGAGATGGGATGCTGCAAAAGCCAGCACCGAGCATTGATCGTTGGATTTGGCTCCGTAACGTGTTGATGGTAGCCTTGACCCGAGCAGTTTCTGGGGGATGATGGGGCTGGTACCCAGAGGGGAGGGCGCTGAAGAGTGAATGGGAAATGAGGAAGTGGAGACAGCCAGTGTTGACAGGGATTTTGAGAATTTTGGTTCTGAGGGGGAGTGGATAAATTGGGGGGTGGGGGGTGCTGCTTTTTTTTTTTTAAGAGCAGAAGAGACTAAGACTATAGACCAATAGAGCTGATCCTGCAGGAGAGAGAGGAGGCCCACAGCAGAGGGCCCTGGAGGTGGGGTGCGGCGTGGGAGGGATCTCAATCCTTAGCAGAGAGCTAGCCTCTGGTGGGAAGGTCAGGTCAGACCGGAGCAGTGAGAAGGAGGTGGGACTGGTGAGAGGTGAGGCTGGAGGTAGATCCTGGAGGCGGGTCAGGGAGTGTGGATGTCATCGCGAGGGTGGCAAGAAGCCACGGAACATTTGAAGAGAGGAGCAACATGGGCTGCTTAGCGATGGAAGGGGATCCCCCAGTGGCCTTGCAGAGACCAGACTCAAGGACAAGGCTGGAGACCTGGAAAGAGACTAGGATGGTGGACAGGTGAGTGATGCCCACCGGGCCAGAGAGACAGAAACCGACTCAAGAAGTGTTTCAGAGGGAGAGTGATAGCGGTCCCCTGGAGAGAGGGAACCTCAGGAGGGAAGAGCGGGGTGCCAGAGGCCCCGAGGTGAGCCGAACCCTGAGGAAGTGAGCGGGAATGGAGCCTGAGAGGCCAGAGTTGATGGTGAGGCTGCAGGGGGAGCCTGAGCGTCCTGCTTGGGGGCTCTGAGGAGGCAGGGATGGTTCTGGGTGGGGAAAGGACGGGATCGGGTTTGTGGCTTTAGGAAGACCCCTCTGGAGGGGAAGGACTGGGACTGGAAGAGCTTGGGGGAGGCTGAGGCAGGAAACTGGACAGGAGAGGATGAAGGCCAGACCAGGCAGAGATGGGCAGTCAGGATGGATGTGAAAGAAGAGATTTGAGAGACTTTCTGGAGGTTGACCTCACAGAACAAGGTGACTGCCTGGCTTTGAGGGTTGACGGATCATGTCCCTGCCAGGGCCCAGTCTCCAGCATGGGGCAGTGTGGAAGGTGAGACTGCCCCTGAAATGGGGCTTGAGAAGAGTGGCAAGCATGGGGGCAGATGCTGAGGTGAGAGGAGAATTCTGGGAAACAGTGGGCCTTCCAGAGGGGCTCCTTGCCCCCCAGGACCTGGGTTCTGAGCTCTGGGAGGCCTGAGACTGGGCAGGTAGCCAGCGGTGCTGGCACTGAGCTGGAATGGAGGGGGATGCCCCTCCTGGTCCAAGCCCCTTGCTGTCTGGCAGGCAGCTGTAGGCACAGGCCCCAGTCCCGAGGGCCAGGGGAATAACAATAAAAAGATTAATTACAGCTCGCCTTAATTGAGCCCCGGCAGGGGCCAGGTACACCACTTTGTCTAATCCTCCCCCCGGGCGCTGGGAGGCAGGCAGGAGCGGCCCTGTTTGTTTTATAGAGGAAGCTGAGGCTCGAGAAGTGAAACCGCTTGCTCAAGGTCAGAGTGTAGCACGGCCCGGATATCCCCCTTCTTCACCACGTGCTTGGCTCCCACGTTCAGAGTCCTTACCCTCAGTTCTACCTGGAGCCGTCCTGGCCCCGGGGGCGGTGAGGGGGGAGACGAGGGCCCCCAGGGGCTTGCAGGACCCTAGCTGGGTGACCCCTGGGAACTCAGGCCTGATCCAGAGGCCCCAGGGGGAAAGAGCCTGGTCCCTCGTATCATTCACCCCTCTTCCCCTCTCTCTGAGCCTCATCGCCCCCCACCGCCTTCTGTATAAAGAGAGGGGTTCTGTTTAACCCCTAAGGAGGCCCCTGAGTCCAAGACTTCACGCGGTTAAGAGCTCAGGCTGCCTGGGTTCAAATCTTGTTTCTTTGTCTTACCTGCTGTGTGACCCCTGGGAAGACCTTAGCTTCTCTGTGCCTCACTTTTCTCCTCTCTAAAATGGGGCCTCCCCTGAGGGTTAAGTGCACTCATTTTTGTAGAGCAGGGCTGGGATCTGGTGTCGGATAGCTGTGTGAAGCCCAGGCCCCTCCCGTTTCCTCTTTTCTAGTCTCTCCCCTTCAGTGAGTCGTTTAGTCAGTTCTTTTATGAGCATCTGCTGATCGCTTTCTCGGCTGTAGCCACATTTCATCTGGGAGTTCCTTTAACCCTCACAGCCAGCCCATGAGGAGGGACCGATTGTGCTTCCCACATTTCAGATGAGCAAGCTGAGGTTCGGAGAGGGGAGGCTACCTGTCCAGGGTCTCATGGTCAGGATCCTTAGAGCCTGATGTCAGGCTCTCCACCCCATGCCCAAAGGTACGTGGCAGGCACGCTGGCCGCCGGCCTCTGGAATCCGGCCAGGAGGCTGGAAGGAGTCCTCGAAGGTGTTGGCATTCCAGGGAGGGTCGGTCACACTCGGCTGCCTCAGCATGCTTCTGGGAAGTCCTGGGCCTGCCCTCCAGGCCTCACAGTCCTGGGAGACACACCCATCGCCTAACAGTGACTGCCCAGAGAGGGCAGGCCTGGGAGAGTGGAGCCTCGGAGCGGGGCCGCCCAGAGAAGTGCCTGACCCCGCCTAGGTGTCAAGGAAGGGTTCTCAAAGGACGTGATATCTGAGCCATTTGAAAGGTTGCCAGACCTTAGCTGCGGAAGGGATCGTTGTTATATTGTCCTGGCACCTCCCAGCACCTGGCTTCCTCCCCTACTGTTGGTGTGTCCGTCTTTCTCTTTCTTTCTTACCTTCCTTCTTTCATTCATTCAGGAACCGCTCGTGGAGCTGGGAGTCCTCTTCTGTTCTTTTCTCCTGACTCCTCCTCCTCCGAGTCTCAGCCCGGGCATCCCCTCTGGGTGGCCCCAGCCACAACACTGCGGGTGTCACTGTCTGGGGGCGGTGATCTGTGTGCAGTGTGTCCGTCCCACCCTCCAACTGGACCGTGAGCCCCTGGACAGCAGGCCAAGGGGCTGCTGTGTCCTCAGACAGGGCCAGTGTCAGAGAAAGACAGACAGCGCCCCTGCCCTTAGAGGACTTAAGTTCACACTGGGAGGCTGGGCAGTAAGCAAACACAACAAAGGAAAGTCCTGTTTTCTCAAATGCCTCTGGGGAAAAGAACAGTGGGAGTTAGGGCAGGAGTTGTCATTTTAGGCTGAGGGTCGGGAGGACTCTCTGAAACTTTAGCCCAGAGTGGGTACGTAAGTTGCCCCGGGACACACAGCTCACTAGGAGCAGAGCGGGGATGGGGCCCAGGCTGCCTGCCCCCATGCCCGTGTCTGCCCCATGCCAGTCTCCCCCAGAGGCCAGCTGGTACGGAGGATGAACGTGGGAGCCCACGGCGCTTGGCCTGACTCGGATCCCTGTCTGCCACTTGCCGGGTGACGTGGTTTCCCTCTTAGAGCCTCATCTGGAAAGTGGGGCTAATGCAGCTGTCCTCAGGGTGCCATGAGGGTTCAGTGCAGGGACCCGTGTGCCAAGAGCCCCCCAAGGCACCTGGCACACCACGTCCCCCTGGGTTGGGCACTCCCCCTGACTTTGGTCTCCTGCCTGTTGAACAGCCATGTGGGCCAAGACCGCTCTGCAGATACAGACTGAGCGTCTGACCTTGAACGAGACCTCTGTGGCTTGCTGTAGAGGGAGCACCAGACGGTGCTTGTGCCGTGGGGACGTGCGGATGCCCCAGGTCGGGATATAATGTGCAGGGCACGGCCGTGGCGCATTTCAAATAAAATGGACTTTTCCCCTTGGCCAGATGTCACGTCCTGTTGCTGCACCCTGCTCTGGCTGTGGACTTCGGGATGTGTCCTGCCAGCCCCCCTGCCCTCACCTCCTACCCTCCACAGGCTCAGCCCGCCCCAGACACACCACCCTCTCGCTGGTGCTAGAACTTCGTGCTCTCCTCCCCAGTACCTTGCACCTGCTGTTCCTTCCGTGGGGAATGCTCTTCCTCTGGTCTGGCTTATAGCTTTCTTTGAGTCTCTTTGATGTGTTGCCTTCCTGAGACCTAAGTAGGTCCCTTTTCTGTCCCGACTTCCTGTTTTCCTGGAACCCCTCATTGGGCTTGTATACTTGTTTTCGGGCTCAGGGCAGACTCAGAGTTGCTGATTACCATCTCAGGGCTGGCACTTGCTAACATACCCTCTCGGGGCGCATTCAGAAGACCCTCCGGAAGTCCCGGAGGAAGTGTTGCCCAGCTGGGGCCTTGGGGGGCGATGGTTGGGTGGGCAAGTATGTGGAAGTGATTTAGGGAGTTAGGGATTTGGGCTTGTGCTAGGGTGGGACAAGTCAGGAAGGAGAGCGGGCTGGAGAGACGTTTCTGAGCTCCGTTCTGGGCCTGAGTTTCTCCATCTGTAAGTGGGGGGGATGGCCAGTACCCAGCCTAGGACCCCTGCTGCCTGCTGGCTGAGGGTGGCAGCCTTGCCTCATACCCCCCGCTTCCTGCATCTTCACAGCCAAGGACTACGAGAACGCCATCAAGTTCTACAGCCAGGCCATCGAGCTGAACCCCAGCAACGCCATCTACTATGGCAACCGCAGCCTGGCCTACCTGCGCACCGAGTGCTACGGCTACGCGCTGGCCGACGCCACGCGGGCCGTCGAGATGGACAAGAAGTACATCAAGGGCTACTACCGCCGGGCTGCCAGCAACATGGCGCTGGGCAAGTTCCGGGCCGCCCTGCGTGACTACGAGACGGTGAGCGGGCCTGACCCGGGCTGGTGTGGGGGCCAGGCAGGGCGGGCCGGGGCCTCCTTGTGCTGGCCAGACCTGCGGGGCAAGGCGTGAGGAGGTTGTGTGCACATTTACTCACTGCTTGCTCATCCAGCACACGCCAGCTGGGTTCACAGCCCAGCTTGACCTTGGCAGAGAGGCGAGGCCTCTCTGTGTGTTCTTCCCCATATCCGTGAAATGGGGGGGCAAAGACCTGCCTCTTGGGGTTGCCGTGAAGAGTAAATGAGCCTCTGCTTTTCAGGCATTTAGAGCAGCACCTAGCACGTACTCAGCACATGTGGTTAACTATTCTGATTATTGTTGTTATTACTGTGGGTGAACAAGAAGCACACAGCCCTTCTGGTGGAGCTTATAATTTGGAGGAGGGCAAAAAAATGAGCCTGTCATTGGAGGGCAAATAATCATTGCAGGTGAGGATGTCGGCCTGGGAGAAAGAGGATAGGGCGCGATGCTGTAGAGGGACAGCACACAGGGTGTGTCTTGATGAGGTGATGAGGGAGGGGACCCAGAGGACAGCAGGGGCCAGCCAGGTCACTCGCTCATCCACCGCTCCCGCTGCTGTCACTGCTCTGGGCGTGATAGGGGAAGGCCTCACAGAGCATGCCTGCGTGCCAGCCTCGTCCGCTCCCCTTCACGTCAGCTGGCTGGGTGACTTGTGTGGCAGCCCTGTGAGGCGGGAACTATGGTTACCCCCATTGTACAGATGGGGAGACTGAGGCCCAGGAGGCTCAAGTCACCCGCCCACCTGCATGCAGCAGGCAAGCTGTGGAGCTGGGGTCTAAACCCAGGCAGCCCAGCCTCCGGCCGGCGTCTTCCCCCATCCAGAGAGTCGCTCCTTGAGAGCAGGGGTTCTCTTCGTTCTGGGACACTCCCTGGGACAGTGGTTGGCACCAAGCAGGGCTTAGCGTTTGTTGAATGAATGATTGTCGTGCCCCCCTTACACGAGCACACAGCCTCACTGCCTCCTTTCATTTCCTCCATCACACGCTCTGAGCAGCTTCTGTTGTGTCAGGCGGGACGACAGGGGAGGCTGAGAGCCGTGGGCTGCGGTTGGAGGGCCAGGGCACCCATCGCAGGGCAGGGCAGGGCAGAGGCAGGGAGGAGGAGGAGATGTAGAGCCCAGGAGGCAGAGTGGAGGCGGGGGCTGGGGTGACCCCTCAGGAGGATGGAGGAAGGAGCTGCAGAGCAGAGTCCTGACAAGCTTGCCGGTCCCCTGCCTGGGCCCGGGGTGTCCTCATTTGGCGGTGGTGCCGAGAGGCGTGGCCACCTCCCGGGTGGCTCTCAGGCGCTGCTGAAGTGGTGTGAGGACAGGTCACGAGGCCTGGAGGGCTCAGTAATGACTAACTCAGGAGGGCAGTTGGAGTGGATAGGGGCAGGTCTCCAAAGAGGGGAAGGGGCTGGGAAGAGACGGGAAGGGGGCAGAAGATGAGAGGAGCCCCAAGTGCAGATCTGCACGGGGTCTTCCCTCCTGGGTTGCAGGGCCGTCTCCCCAAGGCCCAGAATGGAGGTTTTCTCACTGCTCTGACCCAGCCTGGGGCCTCGCAGCGCGTACTCCTGGAGTCTGAGATGGTCACTTCCAGTCATCTCGCGGGCATACACAGCTTTATCCCAGCCTTGCGGGATTTGTAGGGGCCGGGTCACGGCGGCTTTCCCTTTGGGGGCTCTGCCAGCAGCCCTGGGGACCCCCTGCATGAGCCTGAGGTCCTTGCCTGCCTGGACTACCCGCCTGCCTGCAGGCTGTCCTTTCTGACACGTTTCATCGGACTCTGGGTGCAGGGCAGAGGGGCCAGCCTTGGGTGGCTCCCCATGCAGTCTCTACTTCCAGAGCCATTGTGTGGTGACATGCTAGGGATTCGCGGAGGATGGGCCCAGACCCCTCTTCAGTTGTGGCACCGCTGGAGGCGGAACCAAGACACGACCTTGGTTAGACAGCATCACATGGCCTGGCCCTCAGGTGAAGGGCCTTTCCTTTCTCAGCCTCAGTTTCCTTGTCTGCACGTTCACTTGCGGGCCCAGCTCTATTGTGAACGCTTCACGTGCTTTGTACATGAAGGAAAATGGATTCACCATTTTGCAGCATGGAAACTGAGGTCTAGAGAGACGATGTCCCCCCTCCAAGGTTGCCCAGCAGAGACGAGAGACGTGAACCCGGAATCCATGCTCGTAACACTCAGTGGGCTGTTTGAGACTAGCGCTTCTGTCTTCATCAGATAGACTAGAGGAGACAGCAGTTCAGTTTGGAGGAAGTACACATGTGTGTGTGTACGAATATTTTTCATTTATTGTGTATTAGGTGTGAATTCTTACCTTGAGTCATGGTCTCCAGTTCTGCAGGCCACTCGTGCAGGGGCTGGACTCACCGGCTCCACGGTCAGAACGCCAGGCCGTGAGCTGTGTAGCTCTGAGTAAGCGCTTTGGATATCCTGCCTCGGTGGCCTTGTGAGGACTCAGCAAGAGTAGGGCCCCCACTCGGGGCACTTTCTGGGTGTGCTTTCTCTTGGGGGTGTCTGGGAAGAGCCCACGGCCCCCCAGGAAGGGCTGTGTGCAGACATAGGGACTTGTTAGGGGCTGGGAGCTCAGGGGTGTCTCCACTCTGCTCCGCCTCCAGGGCAGGAGCTGACCACCCCTCTCCAGGTCTGTGTTGAATCCCCCCACCAACGCCTCTCCCTCGTTTCCAAGTTCATTCTTTCAGGGGGACCCTGGCTCCAGGATTCCCCTCCCCTTTACGGGTCCTCTTCTCACAAGATTCCACCTGTGTCCTCTCCTGTCTGCAGCTGGAGCTCAGACAGCCACGAGGGCCCAGGCTGGGTCTGAGGGGCTCCGTCTGCACTCCCCAACTGCCCCCGGGACTTTCTGGGTTTGGAGGGTTTGCAGCCCCACGTGGTGCCACTGCAGGTTTTAGTGCAGAAACAGGAGTGAGCGTGGTTACCAGACGCCACCCAGACTTGCTGGGGACGTCCTGTCGCGTGTGCTCTGGGTCACCTTCCTGAACTCTAAAGAGCGCCCGTTTCCCAGATACATGCCGGCCCCGTGGCATCACGTGGGGGTCACGAGCCCGTGTTACCGTCTCATTGGTCTGAGTGCCTGGACTTACGGCCCAGGAATACTCGCAGCTGAAACCACCTTGTAGAAACAGCTGTTTATTCTGCTAGCGTTGTGGTTTCACATGCAGGTATAAGGAGTAAGGCAGAGGCCCCACCGCCCCTCTTTCCCCCAGTGACATGCCTGGCATCACTGACAAAGGATGCTGACCGGACACGACCCAGACCCCACTTGCTGTGAGATCCCTCTTCTTAAAGAGAAGTCCAGCATTCAGTTCTGAGCCAACAGGCCTTGGGGCCTCCCCCTGCTGCGAAGCCTGGAGGCGGACCTGGAGGCCTGGCCCCAGAGCCTGCTCTTAAGACCTGGACCTGCAGCATGTCCCTGCAAGGCGTGTCAGGCGCTGTGGGGACTGTGGCAGTAGGTGGGGAGGGGTCCGGTCCGAGCGTGTGTGGTGGGACCAGGATCTTCATCACGGAGAGAATGGAATCCTGGCTTGCTGGGTCAGTGACTTCACCTCTCCCAGCCTCAGTTTCCCTGTCCGTCCGTGAGGTGGAGCTGTGATGACATCACAGAGAGCTGCTCTGAGGAGCAAGTGAGCGAGGTCATCACTCACAGTCTCAGGCGCAGAGAAAGCTGAGCTGTGCGCTGTTAGTGCTCCCCTCCTTTGTTCCCGAGGTAATCAGTGTTCACTTCCGGCCACACCCCGGCCCGCATGCTCTCTGAAAAGAGGGTGCTGGCTCAGAGGAAATGCTTAGTGGGGCATCCGTCCACTCGGGGCGCTCCTTACACGTGGGACACAGCCTCAGCCCTGCCCTCGTGGCCATGGCCACCTTCCACTGGGGAGGTAGACCCGACTCCTGCGGTGCTCAGAGCTGGGGTGGGGCGATGAGGGGGAGCCCAGGGCCCTGTGGGAGCGCAGGGCGGGTGCCTGACCCAGCCTGGGAGATGGGAGAGGGTGGGGGCAGGGGGCTGAGACCTGGAGGAGGAGGAGGCAGGGCTGGAGAGTCACTGAGGGTGGACGTGAGGTGTCCTGGGCCAGGGGTACCAGCCTGCAGGTGAGAGGGGGCTGGCACATTTGGGGACTTGTGGCTTTGGTCCGGCTGGTTTGCCCTGGGCAAGCAGGGAACACAGAGGGCTGGGCGGGCCCTCTTGGGCCAGGCGGAGTCACAGTTTGGACTTCATCCTGGGCCGTGGACTCCTAACCTCTGCTTGTTGGGAAGGACTCCAGGGACTGTCAGGGGCCACCTCTCTCCCAAGCCTTGCGCCACGCCCCACCGCAGGTGGGGGCACCTGGCAGCGCGCCTTGGCCCGAGCCTGCCCTGACCTAGCTTCCTCCCCCACACCTGGTCTGCACGCCCGTTCTTGGGGGTGAGCCACACTGACCCTCGGGGCTCATCAGCAAACACCTTTGCCCTGGCTTCTGATGCAGCCAGGCTTTCCACCAGGGTGCATTCGCTACCAGGCACCCCCGTTTTCTGCGCCATGGCACAGGGCTGTGGGAGCCCACTCCTGGGGAAGCCAACAGCGGGGGCAGGTCAGGCAGGGTCCACTGATAATTACAGGAAGAGTTACAGGTAACTGAGGCTCAGAGGGGTGAATTCATTTGCCCAAGGTCACCCAGCACGTAAGTGGCAGAGTTGGGGTCTGAATGCAGCCCCCACTCCCTCTGGACTTGGGGATCAGAGTCTGTAGGAAGAGAGATGGAAGGTAGGGGGAGGGGAAGGGACGGGTTCCTCTTCCTGGGACCTGAGTGTGTCCCATGGCCAAGCGCCCAGTGCTTCCTGCATACCATCCCGTGTCATGGACGCGGCAGCCCGTGAAAGGGGCCATGGGCGGTCTGCGCTGCTGCTCGCCCTTCACAAGTGTTTGCTCGTTCCGTCCTCCCGGCAGCCTCGGGGTTCACGCTCTGTCGCCTCCACCTTCCTCAGGAGGGAACCAGAGGAACTCACTGGTCCTGGGTCTCCCCAGGGCCTGAGGTTGACCCCGGGCGCCTGACCACCAGGTGCCAGCGGCTGCCCGCAGAGCTCGGGCTGCATGCCAGGCCCGTCCTGGTTCTCGATCCTCCCCAATAGCCTGTCGCCTCCCCCACCTTGTAGATGAGACAACTGAGACTCCGGGTCATCCAGCCAGTCATTGTCTCTTTGGTTGAGTCGGGCTGTAAATCTAAATCATGACTTCAGATCCAGCCCACGGGGACCCCTCAGCCCCTCTGGTTCCAGCGAGGAAGCTGGAGCAGGGCCAGTTTTATTTTGATGATGGTCAGAGCTGCGGTGTATTAAGGAGCATCTGAATGGGTTAATACGTTTTCCCTCCCGGCAGCCCTGTGTGGGCAGCTGTCGCGCCCAGTTTGGAGACACAGAAACCAAGACCTAGAGGGGGAGCGAGTCCAGGCTTGCACCCCTTCTCTACGGGGCTGGGTGCTCTGCTCAGTGTCCGTGGAGCCCTGGGCCAGGGCAGTCATGGTGCCCCTGCCTCCCAGTGACCCCTCTGCCCTGCGCCTCGCCTGGGGGCTGATGACTTTTTCCTTCCTTCTGTCCTCTCTTGCGCACCCTGTGTACCAGGTGGTGAAGGTGAAGCCACATGACAAGGATGCCAAGATGAAGTACCAGGAGTGCAACAAGATCGTGAAGCAGAAGGCCTTCGAGCGGGCCATTGCGGGTGACGAGCACAAGCGCTCCGTCGTGGACTCACTCGACATCGAGAGCATGAGTGAGTCGGGCCCGGGTGCCCTGCTGTGCCCGGCCCAGGGCCTTCCTTGTCCTTGCCCGGGCCCTGCATTGCTGTGCGTGCTGGGCGCCTCTGGTCCCTGTGCTCCCGCGCTGTCTGCGCTCCTAGAGACCCCGCCGTCCAGCCTGGGGGCTAGAGGTCCTGGGTGCGGGCGAGCTTCCTTGCTGTATCCATCCCGCAGTTTCACCACCCATCATGGGCCTGATTTGTCCCTAGGTCCTCTGGGCGCTCAGAGGCATGTTATTCATTCCATGGATGATTATTGGGTCCCTACTGGGTGCCGCCATTGTGGGCACTGGGGATACAGCTGTGACCCGCGCAGCCCCTGCCCCCTAGAGCGAGTGTCCTAGTGCGGAGAGAGGACGGATAGTCAGTTCACGTGTTAAACGCTAGTGGATCAAGTCTGGGGGAGAGGCTGCCAGAGAGGGGGTGCCCCGTAGGCTGGAGGTCAGGGAGAGGGCCTGTGAGCCCGCCTGAGCAGAAGGGGCCGGCCGTGAGAGGCCCCGGCCAGGGAGCGGAGTCTTGAGCCCGTCCCCTCTCAACCTGTGTGTCTAGCGCCGAGCCTGCCCTGTGCCTGGGGGCCAGGCCCCACTTCCCATCCTGACAGTGGCCGCGGCCCCTGACTCTCCTTCCCCCTTCACACGCCAGCCATCGAGGATGAGTACAGTGGGCCCAAGCTTGAGGACGGCAGGGTGACAATCACCTTCATGAAGGAGCTCATGCAGTGGTACAAGGACCAGAAGAAGCTGCACCGGAAGTGCGCCTACCAGGTAGCTCCCGCCAGAGCCCGGGACCCGGGTAGCCTCAGGGTGCTGGACCAGCCTGAACCTCGCCACCGCGGGGGCGCAGGAGCGGGGCGGTCCTGCTGGCTGGCGCTTGCTGAGCCCACAGTGTGCCGGGCACCCTGCAGATGAATTCTTCATCTCCAGCATTTCCATCGGTTACTTTTTTAATAGCTTTCGTCTCTCGGTCCCATATGTTCATGCATGTCATTTACCTTTTCTGTGAGATCTTTCAACACATTTCCACACAGTTATTTTAAAGTCTCTGTCTAGATCTCCCACCATCTGGGTCATCTCTGGGTCTGCTTCCGTTTGTCTGCTCTTCCTGTCTTAGCGCTTTTTTCTCGTGAGCCAGACACTTTGTGTAGAAGCACATTAGCGATGGAGACAGATACCTCTCCTGCAGACACGGGCAGGCCCTGCTGTTGGGCTGCCAGAGTGAGGGGCTGTGTCCGTCCCCCCTGCAGTTCAGGGGCAGCTCGAGTTGGAGCTGGCTTCAGGTGTGTCCAGAGGGGAGCCAGGACTCCCCTGGGGCGGAGCTTGGGATCTTCGCCCTGGCGGAATCCCAGGGATGCCTGTACGCTCTCAGGTCTCCAGCTCATGGAGCTGTAGGAAAGCGCTCTGGTGTTCAGCCCTGCTGCAGCTGCTGGGGTGTCTGAGGGGCGCTCTGCTCTTGGTCTCGCCCCCACCTTTGTGCCTCAGGTGGCTCCTGTCCACCACGTCGCCTCGCGCCCTCTCTGCGGCCATGGGAAAGAATGCACAGGCCTGGGCAGGGGCCTCTGCCGCGGGGCCCCCAGGCTCTGTTGCGCCCGCTCCCCTCTCAGCCTGGCCCCCTTGCTGCACTGCCGGGGGGAGCACAGCCATCGTCGCTCTCCCAGGGAAGAGCTGGTCTCCTCATGGTGTTCTGGTTTGACTCATTTAGGTTTCTTTGAGTCCTCACTCTCAGATGTTTCGGCGTGTTCTTTGTTTTTTCTTTTTTCTTCTTGTTTCTTGGCTTGTTTCTATCATTAAGGCAAGAGTGACAATCTTTTGTAACTTTGTACATTCTGACCGGAAGTGGATACCTCCTGCTTTTCTTTGTTCGCACTGTTTTCCCAACTTTTCACTTAGCAAATTGTTAAACCCACAGAAAAGTCACAAAACCAGCACAGTTAACATCCATATCCCCTGCACTTAGTCACCAGTTATTAAGGTGTTGACACTTTCGCTTTATCTTTCTATGTATGTGCATGTGTATGCACACACACAGTATTCTCTTTTCCTCCTTCTGAACCATTTGAGAATAAGTTGCACCATAACCTGTGTCCCCTGACAACAGCACATTCTCCTGCATGACTGTAGTCATTCCCACCTTGGAAATTCAGTGGCGAGAGAATAACACTGGCTGAAGCAGACGGCCCGCAGGCCGGCCGCTGCTGCACACGTGGCCAGGTGTGCACGGCGCCGCAAAGTCCATCTTCAGTCCGCAAGGACTAGTACTGTGTGTCTCCAGGCTGATGGTTTAGCTTTCCCCAGTTTTTTTCCCCAAACATCCTTTTTAGCTGTTCTTTTTTTTCTAATCCAGAATCCATTGAGGGATCAGTGATTGCATATGGTCTGCTGTTTTACTTTTTTGTTCATTTAGAGCAGCCTCATGCCTTTTGGAGAGATTTTTGTGACTTTGACACTTTGATGTTTGCAAGCCAGCTATTCTCTTAAACGTTCCTATCGGGGTTCATCCCACACGGTTCTGCCTGATGCTGATCGTTTTAAGAGAAACGGAGAATCTGGGTTTTCCCATGAAATAGCCCTGATGTTTTAATGCCACATAGCCCACTCAGGTCACAGGCTCTGTTCCCAGCGGGCACGTGCTCGGCCAGGCCTCCCCTGCCCCTCCCTCCCCTCTCCCCTCCCCTCCACCCAGCAGCATCTCCTGGCCAATCTGGTCTCCCTGGGGCCGGGGTGGGCGGCTGGCTCTCCAGCTGGCCCCGCTCATAGCCTGCCCTGCCTTGCAGATTCTAGTACAGGTCAAAGAGGTCCTCTCCAAGCTGAGCACGCTCGTGGAGACCACACTCAAAGAGGTGCGTGCTGGGGGTGGTGTGTGGGCGGGCAGGCAGCTCCCTGGCTGGGGAGGGCCCACGGAGCTCAGAAACTCACAAACCCCCCCTCAACCTCCTCCCCACCTCCTGGCTTGGTCTCCCTTCCTCCCACCCTGTCTCTCCTCCCCACCCCCTGGCTTGGTCTCCCGTCCTCCCACCCTGTCTCTCCTCCCCACCCCCTGGCTTGGTCTCCCGTCCTCCCACCCTGTCTCTCCTCCCCTCTGCATTTCGTGCTCCCCCCTGCGTCTGTTGCATGACTCTTCTCACTCCACTGTGACCTCTCATCCCTCCTCTCCCCTGTGCCCGCTCCCCATGTCTCTCTCTGGGCCCCTCCCTCTCCGGCGGCCTCTTTTCTTCCAGACAGAGAAGATTACAGTGTGCGGGGACACCCACGGCCAGTTCTATGACCTCCTCAACATATTTGAGCTCAACGGTTTACCCTCGGAGACCAACCCCTACGTATCCTTCCTCAGAAGGGCCAGCACCTCCTCCCCAGCCTCTCCTCCCGGGTGTGGAGTGCAGGAGGGAGAGGACTCCCTGCCTGAACCTGAGAAGGGAGAGGCCTGATGAGTGCCCCGGCCCCAAGCCGGGCTGGAGCAGCCGCCTGATGAGTGCCCCGGCCCCAAGCCAGGCTGGAGCAGCCGCCGGCCTTGCTCTCCGGGCTCCGAGGCCAGACAGGCCGGGGCTGGTGCGCGCCTGCTGTGACCTGGGCATGAGGCCAGTGCATCCAAGCCCCAGCTTCTCCTCGTCTTGAAACGGGGCTGGATGTGTGTGCTGCTGCAGAGCGCGTACATGAGGGTGGGGCAGCCCTGCCCACACCTGGCTTCCCTCTTGGCCCTGCCCTTTTCCGGCTGTGTGACTCGGGCAGGTCTCTTCACCTCTCAGTTCCTCAGGTTTGTTGCTCGTAAAATGGATCTGCCTCATCAGGTTACTGAGACGGGTAGCGTGTTCATACCTGTGACCAACACAGGCTCGGGGGCCCCGGTCCTCATTGTATAGGTATTTGCTCGTGTTAGGATAATTATTCCATGAATGGCGGAACTGCCACTGGGCGGGGCTGCCAGGCCCATGTCCCGATTGCCTGTGGCTTTCGGCCTGTACTGGGGGGAGAGCTGAAGCTGGCTCACCGCCCGGGGTCTTTCCCTCTACTGTCAGTTTCTCTAAGAAGCAGGCAAGACTGGGGACCTTGGTACCTCCTGAGGCTCAGGGAGGCCAAACTACTGGGCCAGACCCAAAAAGTGAGGAGAGCCCAGGTGCCCTGAGCCCTGCTGGCGTTCTTGGCCCCAGGGTGGTGCCGACAGGAGCGGGGCTGGAGGGGCTGGGGAGGGAGACTCCCTCTTGTTTTCCTTAGCACGGCAGATATTTAATGGCGACTTTGTGGACCGTGGCTCCTTCTCCGTAGAAGTGATCCTCACCCTTTTTGGCTTTAAGCTCCTGTACCCAGATCACTTTCACTTACTTCGAGGGTGAGCTGAGGGGTCGGCATGGGGTCTGGGGTCAGCGTGGGGTCTGGGGTCAGTGTGGGGTCGGGTCAGTGTGGGGTCTGGGGTGAGTGGGGGTCTGGGGTCAGTGTGGGGTCGGGTCAGTGGGGGTCTGGGGTCAGCGTGGGGTCTGGGGTCAGTGGGGGTCTGGGGTCAGTGTGGGGTCGGGTGAGTGGGGGTCTGGGGTCAGCGTGGGGTCTGGGGTCAGTGGGGGTCTGGGGTCAGCACGGGTCCCTGGGCAGGGCGCGTGCGGGATAGCGATTGGAGGCATGTTTGTTTTGTGCCTTCACTGAGACCATGCACGGGGCCACCCCGGCAGGTTGGGCGGGTGGGCACTGGGCACCAGCATGGCTAGTGGAGCTCTGTGGGCCCCGGTTGAGGACTTTGTTCATGGGGGCCTCTGAGCAGAGGAGGGTCAGGGGCCGTCTCTGGTATTAATAGAACCTTGTGGGCCTCCGTGTGGGGAGCAGACCAAGGACTGAGAGAGGGAGCAGGGAGACTCGTGGTAGCTGGACCCAGGTGGAAACAGTGGTTGGATGTGGGCTCGCTTTTCCAGTAGAGCCTGAGTGTCTGCTGTTGGGCTGGATGCAGATGTGAGAGAAAGAAGGGGTTGGAGGGGAGCACTCCCAGGGTTTGGCTGGAGCATCTGGAGAGCTGCTGCCACTGAGAAACTTGGGGGGTGACGGGAAGAGCAGAATATAGGCTGGAAGGTGGGGAGCTTGGATCTGGATGTGGCTGTGAGGCAGAGAGGAGATGTCTAGGAGGCCTCCGGGGGCTATAAAGTTGGGGGTTTCTCAGCGTACGTGTGGCGTTGGGCTGGGTCAGCTCAGCAGGGAGTGAGGACCAAGGGGAAGACCCTGCCTCCAGAGAGAGGGGACATTGCAGAGGAGATGCGGCCAGGAGCAGAGGAGAAGCGGGACGGAGTGGGGGCAGCAGCTGGGCTGGGGGTTCTGAGACGCACGAGGTGGTCCAGTGGCGGAGACTCCGCACTCGCAATGCAGAGGGCCCAGGTTCAATCCCCAGTCAGAGGACAGCAGTGCTGATGCCCCCCCAGGTTCACATCCAGGTTCAAGGAGTTCTCGCAGCGCTCCGGGCACGTGGCACAGATCCCATGAGCGCTTCCTGTGGGCCTCCTTGGAGGAGGCGGCGCAGAGCTGGACTCAAACAGTCTGGACTCGGCAGCTGTGGGGGGCCTGGCCGCTCCCTGGCCTCCCCCAGCCCCAGAGGGAGGAGGACGGTTTCTGGTGGGAAGGTAGACGCCTAGGCACGGGGCTGGCCCATGGCAGGCACTGTAGGGGCGGCTTTCTTCTGCTCCAAGATCCCCCCTCCTTGCTTGATGCTTCTAGCATAAGTGTGGCTGGTCCTCTAAGGAATCTGAGTCTCAAGGGGACAAGGGATGTGCCTCTGGTCACTTAGGGTCGGGACCAGGGCTGGACCCATGGTGATCAGGGCCGGCCTAGGCCTTGTGACCACACACCCATGGATCTTCTCAGCCCGTCTGCCCCTCTAGACAGCACTGAGAATAGCATCTCCACCTCGCGGGGTTGCTGAGAAGGACCTGCGAGCTGCTGCCTGGATGCCACTATCTGGGGCTGCCGGGTGGTCCTCCTCGGCCTCAGCTGGGGTCTGAGCTGGAGGGCGCCCCGCCCAGTGGCGGGGTGCTGAGGCTCTCTTCATGTTGCTGTCCGCCAGGCAACCATGAGACGGACAACATGAACCAGATCTATGGCTTCGAGGGGGAGGTGAAGGCTAAGTACACAGCCCAGATGTACGAGCTCTTCAGTGAGGTGTTCGAGTGGCTCCCGCTGGCCCAGTGCATCAACGGCAAAGTGCTGGTGAGGCAGGCTCCCCGACCCGGCCGCCACACGAGGCTGCGAGGCAGAGGGTGGGGGTGTGGCCGGCCCCTCCCCCTCACACTGCTGTCCCCCCTGAAACCCAGATCATGCACGGAGGCTTGTTCAGCGAAGACGGCGTCACCCTGGACGACATCAGGAAGATCGAGCGGAGTCGGCAGCCCCCAGATTCAGGTGACCAGGTGGCTGGGGACAGCCTCACCTTCCTGTCCTGCATGTTGGGTCCATGCTGCTCCCTCATGGGGCGGCGCTGGCCAGGGAGCAGGAATGTCTGCAGCCGTCATTTATTTAACTCCCTCCAGGGGCCTCCCGGGCAGTCCAGTGGTTCAGACTCCATGCTCCTACTGCAGAGGGCCGGGTTCCATCCCTGGTCAGGGAATTACAATCCAGCGTGCTGTGAGGTGCAGCTGGAAAAAAAAAACTTAAAAATAAAGAAAAATACTTCTTCCAGCTTTGGGGGTCATACAGATTGAATGGGGCTGTTGGTGGGGAGGCCCGTGGTGGCCCAGAACCCCACCTCAGGTGCCCATGCCCTCCGTGGAAGGGGCCATCCTCGCGCAGCCCCTGACGCTCATCTCTCTCCCCCTCCAGGCCCCATGTGCGACCTGCTCTGGTCAGACCCACAGCCACAGGTGAGTCTGCCCAGGGCTGTGGTTGGCAGGTGCGGGCTGTGGGCAGGGCGGGCGGTGCAGGGGGGAGTAGACGCCCTGAGCTGTGTGTCTCCCCAGAATGGGCGCTCGGTCAGCAAGCGGGGCGTGAGCTGCCAGTTTGGGCCCGACGTCACCAAGGCCTTCCTGGAGGAGAACAAGCTGGACTACATCATCCGCAGCCACGAGGTCAAGGCCGAGGGCTACGAGGTGGCGCATGGCGGCCGCTGTGTCACTGTCTTCTCTGCCCCGAACTACTGGTGCGTCCCCGCCCCCGCCCACCAGGCCGCTCTGCGCAGCCCACTGGTTTTCTTTTCTTTTTTTAACTTTTCATGATAGAAAATTCCAGAGATACATCAGATACTGTAATGAACGCCCACATACCCATCACCCAGGTTCAACAATTACCGACTCGCACCCCACCCCCGCCCCACCGCGGGCTCTCAGGAAGCCAACACCAGGCGTCCTGCCTTCCACCTGGTGGTGGCTCAGGCCGTTACTGAAGGAAGGAGCTCTTCTGTACGTAACCGTGATAACCACTGTCAGTCCTTCAGGTCACCTGAACCGCACCAGAGTTCTTTCCCCACGTAGCCCTCCTCAGTGTCTCTTTCCAGTTGATTGCTTCCAAGCAGGACCCGTGGTCCGCGAGTTCGAGTTCCCCATCCGTCTTACCCTCCACTTTGCTAGTGTTTGGTTGAAGAAGCCAGAGTCTCCCATGCTCTGGACAAGACCAGAGACCGAGTCCATCCCAGCTGGCCAGTCACCAGGCTCCTCTGTGCCCCGTGTTGCCTGGTGGTTAGAGCCAGGGCGTGGTTGGATCGGGGACCGTCTTTTGGCCTGAGCCCTGCCTCCACCCTCTGCCCCTGGTGGCACTGCTCCCCCGGGCCTGCTCTTCCCAGCCCCCGGCCCCCGCGAGGCTCTCTCTCCTTCATCCCTACTCCTCTTTCTGGGCTCCTAGGGCCCCTCTCCACCTGGATTCCTCTCTCCTGACATCTGTGTCCCTGTCTCTGTCCGGGACCCTTCTCCCTGCCCCTTCATCCCCAGTCCCTCCCAGCCTCTGACTGACCACACAGCCCCTCTGCTCTTGTCCCTGCAGCGACCAGATGGGGAACAAAGCCGCCTACATCCACCTCCGGGGCTCTGACCTGCGGCCCCAGTTCCACCAGTTCACAGCAGTGGTGAGTCCGCCCCCAAGCCTGGGCCAGAGAGGAGAGCTGTTCTGGGGGCGGCGGAATCGGGGGGTGGGGGATGCTGGTTTCTGCCTCTGGGGCTCCGAGGACCCCCTCCTGCCCCAGCCCCGCTGCCTGCCCGTTTCCGTGTCTGACCCTGTGCCTCTGGTTTCGCAGCCTCACCCCGACGTCAAGCCCATGGCCTACGCCAGCACGCTGCTGCAGTTAGGGATGATGTGAGGCCCGCGTGGCAGGGCCCTGCTCCCCATCGACCCCAGGCCCGGCCCAGGGCAACGTTGGACCCCCTTTTACTTTGTAAAGTTTGTATTTATTCCCCTTTAGGTTTGCAGAGGGGGTGGGGGGCTGGCCAGATGGTCAGCTCCCCCGACAAAGAAGAAGGAGGTGGAGAGGCTGAGGGTGGGGCACCGACCGGGCATTCTGGAGGAAGGCCAGCACAGCTGTGGGGGGACGGGGCCCAGAGGCTTCCCTGCCCCCCTTATTGCATGGCCCCTCCCCTGCTAAAGCAATAGGGCCCCACCATAGGAAGACCCCTGGAAGGAGGGTCGTCAGGGAGGCCTCACCTGCACCCCCCTCCTGGCAGCCCCAGGGTGGGGCTCGGCTGGGGCACACCCCCTTCCCCAGCTATTTTATGTCTGTAATTAAATATGTTAAAATAAAGTCATTATTGTAAGTCAGCTCATCTCGAACGGTGGGGCCTCGGGAGCTACTGGCATTGGGGTGACCACTTTATAGGGGACCTGGAGGGATGCGGGGGGGCCATGAAGTCCTACCTCCTCGCCTCTCATCTCCCTGGAGCTGGACAGGCCCGTCCTGGGGCCATCTGGCTAAGCAGCCCCTGTGTCTGCTGTCCTAGCAGGCTCCTGGGGGCGAGTTCTGCCTCCTGGGACAGAGAACCCCATCCGCGGTTCACGTGCAGGCGGGAGCCCTGACCCCTGACCCCTCACCAGCGAGTGTTCACTGAGGCTGCTCAGGTCAGCCTTGCCCTTGCCCAAGCCCTCTCAGGGAAGGCCAGCTTCGGTTCTCACCTCACACAATGAAGCAGATGTAGCCCCCACTAAAGGAGACTGAAGGTGTTTTCTGCCCCTTTCCCTTTTATTCTCCGTTGGCGGTCAATAGTGAATCCATCCCATCTACATTTCAGTTTTTAAGTCTGAGCTCTAAATGAGGCGCCTTCAGTCCTGATTCCGTGGGGCATTCAGAATAGCCCTGCGGGTCGGTCCGCTTCTCCAAAGCCAGCCAGGTGGCTGTGAACCAGTGGGTGTGAGCCACCTCCCTGGGGGAGCACGCTGTCTTGAGGAAAATAAGCACAAAGTTCTCGTGCGCCAATTGCGTCTGCTCCTCAGTTCTGAGGGCCCTCTGGATCTGCAGGTGGAATTTTGGCAGGTGAGACGCCAGAGGGGGACCCTCTTGCCACTCCATTTCAGGCGTCCCCAGGTCCACATTTGTGTCGAACCGTTTGCTAGAAGAACTCGGGCAGAACTCAAAAGAGCTGTTCTGTGCATGCTTACAGTTTATCACGGCAAGAAAAAATCAGCAGAGAGAAGAGACACGTGGGCAGAGAGCGGGCGTGGGCTTCTGGTGTCTCTGCCGGGGATGTCAGACAGCGCTGACTTCTCCCAGCAGCAAGGTGACAACAGGGAAGGCCGCTCAGGCCTTGGTTCTCAGGGTCTTGACTGCAGTTGGTCACGTGGCTGACCTTAATCTCCAGAGAGATTAACTGATGGTGCGGGGCCCAGGGTCCCCAGCATAGATCTTGGGAAGTATAGGCCACCCAGAGGGAAAAAAAGACCCTCATCAGGGAGGATGTTCCTTGGACTTAGAGGGCCCCCTTGACCACACCTTTCTTTGAGCGAGATCAATCCTTTGTTGCACTGCAAACCCGGAAGCTCACTGGCTCTAAACACAGGGATATATCCGTCTTTCTCTTTTCCATGGGTCGACAAGGCTGGGCCACACAGTTCTCCCTCAAGCTCTTCTGGCAGCTGTGGTCAGTGGCCTCGGGCTGGACTCACCGGAAGACTGGCCTGGCTGGTGGTCCAGGTGGGCTCACTGCTGAGCCTGGTGGCTGGCAACTGTCACCGGAGCGCCCACGCCCAGCTGCCCTGTGCCCACCAAGGAGCTCCCTGAACCTCATGACCTGGTCTCGGAAGTCCCCACGCATCCCTTCCCCAACATGGTGTCCGTGGAGCAAGTCACTTAGGCCAACCCCGATGTAAGGGCCCAGGCAACAGATGACAAACCTGCCCAGGGCACTGCCTGTCACAGGGCCTCACCGAGGCCCATGCTGACGGCACTTTCAGAGAAGTGTATTCATTTTTATTTTTCGGCTGTGCTGGGTCTTAGTTACTGCACACGGGCCTTCTCGAGTTGCAGCGATCCAGGCCTCTCTGGTTGGGGCTCCTCTCTAGTCGCGGTGCATGAGCTTCTCATTGTGGCGGCTTCTCTTCTTGCTTCTTGGGCGCCCAGGCTTCTGTAGTTGCGGCTACCAGGCTCAGTAGTTGTGGCATCCGGGGTTAGTTGCTCTGAGGCATATGGGATTTTCCGGGATCAGGGATCGAACCACTGTCTCCTACATTGGCAAGGCGACTCTTTACCACCGTGCCACTAGGGGAGCCCTAGAGGAAGTCTTTAAATCATTCACTTAAATTTCTTTCTTTTTTTTTGATGCTGACCAGTTTTTAAAGTCCTTATTGAATTTGTTACAATGTTGTTCCTGTTTTATGTTTCACTTTTCTGGCCTTGAGCCATGTGGAGTCTTAGCTTCCCAACTGGAAATCAGACCCACACCCCGTGCTTCGGAAGGTGAAGTTTTGACCACCGGACTTCCAGGAAGTCCCCTTAAATTTCTTTCTTTCTCTTTCTCCTTAAATTTCTGATTAAAAGCAAATTTATGGGTTGGTCCCAAGATGCTTAGCATTAACTTGAAGCCCAGAGACGCCATTATTCCTATAGGAAGAGGCCTGTAGCTAGCGTAGCTAGCATTTAACTTGTCTACCGTTGGGTTTGGCCTTTTCTTTTAAGAAAGAGTCAATTCTGGATTGCATCCTGCTGACAGTATCCTCTTAAGATACTGATGGTTTCTCTTTTTTAACTTAGTATTTAGAGACAACTTTAAATAGAGATAGTATTTGGAAACAACTTTAAATAGAGAAAGTTGCCAAAAAAGGTCCAAAGAACTCCAGGTCCAAAGAACTCCCTGTGTATGGGTCAGCTGGATTCACGTATTACAAAACATTTTGTTCCATTGGCTCGCACTGCGTTGGGGTGTGTGCATTTTGTGTCTGTGCACGCACACACATTTTTTTCTGAGTCCTTTGAGAGTAAGTTTCATAGCAAACATCACAATGCTTTACATATTTCAGTCTGTTTTTCCTAAGATTCAGGCTGCTCTCACATAAGGACCCTACAGTTACCCACTAGTAAATTTAACATTGCTACACTATTTGTATTTAAACCTACTGACTATATTCCAGTTGTATCCGTTGGCCCGATCGATAATGCCTTGGGTTAGGGACTTCCCTGATGGTCCCGTGGTTAAGAATCCGCCTTCCAATACAAGGTATGTGGATTCCATCGCTGGTCTGGGAACTAAGATCCCACGGGCCTCAGGGCAACTGAGCCCAACTAGAGAGAAGCCTGCCTGCCTCAGCAAGGATTCCAGGTGCCACAACGAAGACCCGATGGAGCCAAATAAATAAATTTTTTTGAATGCCCTGGGTTACCTTTAGTTCGGTCTCTTCGGTCTTTAATCAGGAACGTTTCCTCTGCCTCTCTGTCTTTTCTGATATTGGCGTTTCTGAAGAAGACCATCCTTCTCCCCATCCTCTTTGTTTAAAGAATGTTTATTTGGGATCTGTCTGATGTTTCTTCCTGATCAGATTGTGGTCGTGGATCTCCAGCCTAAATGACACAGTTCAGTTCAGTCGTTCAGTCATGTCCCACTCTTTACAACCCCATGGACTGCAGCACGCCAGGCTTCCCTGTCCATCACCAACTCCCAGAGTTTGCTCAAACTCATGTCCACCAAGTCAATGATGCCATCCAACCATCTCATCCTCTGTCGTCCCGTTCTCCTCTTCCCTTCCATCTTTCCTAGCATCAGGGTCTTTTCCAATGAGTCAGTCTTTATATCTGATGACCAAAGTACTGGAGCTTCAGCTTCAGCATCAGTCCTTCCAATGAATATTCAGGACTGATTTCCTTTAGGATGGACTCGTTTGGTCCCCTTGCTGTCCAGGGGACTCTCAGGAGTCTTCTCCAACACCACAGTTCAAAAGCATCAATTCTTCGGCGCTCAGCCTTTTTTTATGGTCCAACTCTCATCTGTACATGACTACTGGAAAAACCATAACTTTGTCTAGACAGACCTTTGTTGTCAAAGCAATGTCCCTGCTTTTCAATATGCTGTCTAGGTGTGTCATAGCTCTTCTTCCAAGGAGCAAGGATCTTTTATTTTGGAGTCCAAGAAAATAGTCTGTCACTATTTCCATTGTTTCCCCAACTATTTGCCATGAAGTGATGGGACCGAATGCCAGGATCTTAGATTTTTGAATGTTGAATTTTAAGCCAGCTTTTTCATTCTCCTCTTTCACTTTCATCAAGAAGCTCCTTTGTTCCTCTTTATTTTCTGCCATAAGGGTGGTGTCATCTGCATATCTGAGGTTATTGATATTTCTCCCAGCAATCTTGACTCCAGCTTGTGTTTCATCCAGCCCAGCATTTCGCATGATGTACTCTGCATATAAGTTAAATAAGCAGGGTGACAATATACAGCCTTGATGTACTCCTTTCCCAATTTGGAACCAGCGTGTTGTTCCATGTCCGATTCTAACTGTTGCTGCATACAGGTTTCTCAGGAGGCAGGTAAGGTGATCTGGAATTACCATCTCTTTATGAGTTTTCCACAATGTGTTGTGATCCACACAGTCAAAGGCTTTGGCACAGTCAATAAAGCAGATGTTTTTCTGGAACTCTCTTGCCTTTTCTATGATCCATTGGATGTTGGCAATTTTATCTCTGGTTCCTCTGCCTTTTCTAAATCCAGCTTGAACAACTTGAATATCAAGTTCTTGGTTCACGTACTGTTGAAGCCTGGCTTGGAGAATTTTGAGTGTTACTTTGCTAGCGTGTGAGATGAGTGACCCTGTACTTGTGATGATGACGGTGAGGCCTCATTTGTATCCAACTCTTTGTGACTCCACAGACTGTAGCCCACGAGACTCCTCTATTCATAGGATTTCCCCAGCAAGAATAAGTGGGTTGCCATTTCCTTCTCCAGGCCATCTTCCCAACCCAGGGATGGAACCCGAGACTCCTGAATCTCCTGAGTCTCCTGCGTTGCAGGAAGCCCTGTATTTGTGATATATATTGGAAATAATTTTCTCTCAGTTTTTTTTTTTTTTTTTTAATACTAGTATTGCGGTTAAAAAAAAAAAGAAATGACATCACAAAATTGTCTATAGTCCAACTTGTCATTTTTATCTTTAGACTTTGGTTGTGGTGTTGTTGCCATGCAACATAAATAACTTTTGGCTGTGAGGCTTGCAATATCTTAGTTCCCCAAACCAGGGATTAAACCCAGGCCCCTGACAGTGAAAGCGCTGAATTCTAACCACTGGATCACCAGGGGATTCCCGATTTTTAAGAAATCAAATGAATTGGTTTTTCTTCTATTGCCTCTGGCTTTTGAGTCAGAATGCTTTTCCCTGAACCCAGGGAAATTCCCTCTGGTTTCCTTCTGGGGGTTGCGCAGTGAGGGTGAGGAAACAGACCACTGGTCTGGAGCAGCCGAAGGAGTCAGGATCTGGTCCCCCAGATCTGCTTACATCCAGAGTTAACATGACCATAGCGCTAGGGGCCCGAAGAATGAGGGAGCCAGCTTGAGGAGCTGGGAAACGGACATGATGGAAGCGGGTGAAGCCGGAGGGTGACAGGAGGGCTGGGGTGGAGGTCCATCTCAGGATGACTAAGGGGGCAGCTTCAAGGGGGCCTCATGCTTTTCAGCCTGTATTTTAAAAAAAAAAACAGCATCAAGGGCTTACCTGGTGACCCAGTGGCTAAGACTCCACACTCCCTTGGTTCAGGGAACTGTATTCTACTTGCCATAACGAAAGATCCCAAGTGTCCTAACTGAGACCCAGCACAGCCAAATAAGTAAATATTTAAGAAAAAAACAAAAACTAAACAGCAGCCACAGGGACATAGGAACCCTCCTTTGGTGATGGGACTGGAAAATGGCAGAGCCACTACGACACAGCGTTTAATAAAGGTGAAGCAGAATCACCGTCCCTAGGTACAGTCCGGACGCACAGCGATTCTACCTTAGGTGTATACCTAAGGGAAGCGAACACAGGTGGTTCAAGCAAAAACTAGTCCACAAATGATCATAGCAGCGTTATTCACTATTGCCAAAAGACGCAAACGACCCAAAGGGCCGTCAAACGGATGAATGGACAAAAAAATGGGCTCTGTTCATAGAACAGAATATTAACTCAGGCTTAAAAAGGAATGAAGTTCTGGGACTTACGTGGTGACCCAGTGGTTAAGAATCCACCTACCAATGCAGCGCTCTTGGGTTCTTTTCTTGGTCAGGAAATAGATCCCACATGCCACAGGGCAACTAAGCCTGTGGCAACTGGGAAGCCTGTGCGCCACCGGGAAAGAACCACATGCCAGAACTAAGACCGGACACAGCCAAATAGATATCTAAAAAAAGGGGGTGGGAATGAAGTTCTGGTCCATGCTACAGCAGAACCCTTGAAAACATGATGCTAAATGAAGACGCTGAACACAAAAGGCCACATATCGTACAATTCCATTGGTCAGAAATGTCCAGAAGAGGCAAATCCATAGAGACAGAAATCAGATTAGTGGTTGCCAGGAACTGGAGGGAAGGGAGAAGAGAAAGGGACTGCCTAATGGGTACGAGGGATTTTTAAGAGTGATGGAAATGTTATGGAACTAGACAGACGTGAGAGTGTAGTGGGTGTAATAAACGCACTTGAGTCATGATTTTACAACGTGGTAAATTAATTGTTTTTTGCCACAACAACAACAACAAAAAACGCATGAGACCAATGTTTAGAAAAACAAAAATGTATTCCCTTTAAAAACAGGGAAGCAGGGTGCAGACATAGGGAGAAAGAAGTCACCCGGGGAAGGGATGCTGGAGGACCACCGCCCAGCCTGGCCTGCAGAGACCGTGGGCTGGAGGGCGGTCTGCCCAGACCTGTGGGGGTTTCTCCCACCAGCATCGCAGAAGGCCTTCAAGGGAACACTCGGATCCTTGCAAACTTCAGTTTCCTCGCCTAAAAAGTGAAGAACTTGTCAGGCAACTCGTAAGGAATTGCTACATGGCTGGCCCTAAGTACTTTACATGTATTAACATTTAATTCTTATGCCAACACCATGAATAGACACACTTTTAAAAAACGTATTGAAGAATGTATAATTTATTTACAATGTGTTAATTTCTGCTGTACAGCAAAATGATTCAGACATATATATGTAGACATATATATATATATAACATTTCTTTTCATATTCTTTTTCATTATGATTTATCACAAGAATTGAATATAGTTCCCTGCACTATACAGTAGGACCTTGTTATCCATTCTATATATAATAGTTTGCATCAGCTAACCCCAAACTCCCAATCCTCCTTTCCCCTCGTCTTCCTCCTTGGCAACCACACATCTGTTCTCTAGGTCTGAGAGTCTGTTTCTGTTACATAGAGAAGTTCATTTGTATGAACAGACACATGTTTTGATGCCCATTTTGCAGAGAGGCAAATTGAAGGGCAGAGAGATTAAGTTCTGTGTCCCGGCTCACATAGCCGTCAAGCAGCAGAGTTGGAATTTGAACACAGAGCTGCCTCAGGTCTGTGCCTTTAACCGTTTTTCAGTAATACTGAGCACTCCCCGTGTCAGGCCGTTTGCAGGCAGGAACGCACTGGCTCCTCACAATAAGAATCACCATTTTACAGATGAGGAAACCGAGGCACAGAGTCAGGCAAGCAGTCTGCCTGAGGACACAGCAAGGAAGAGGCAGAGCTTCTTGAACGGGTGATAATAAGACCTTCCACGCTAATGCTAAAAGTAGAATGTATGGGGGAAAGCTTTTGACCCTTTGCAGTAAACAAAATAGACACACTGAATTTTCATGACTATCAGACACAGAATACATAAGATTTAAGTTAAATAAGAATTCATCCCACCTGGATAATCTTTTTTTTCTCCATTTAGGACAGATGGTTTGCAATCTTACCACGGATAATAAAGGCTCCTAAATCCCTCAGGGCTTTGCAATTCTCAAAGCATTTTTGTTAACCATCTGTCCTTTCAAGATTTCTCATTAGATAACTTTTGTGACTGGGCAAAGACCTTGTTGCTGAGAAAGATTGAAGGCAGAAGGAGAAGAGGGCGACAGAGGATGAGATGGCTGGATGGCATCACTGACTTGATGGACGTGAGTTTGAGTGAACTCTGGGAGTTGGCGATGGACAGGGAGGCCTGGCATGCTGCAGTTTGAGAAGAGTCGAACACGACTGAGCGACTGAACAACTTTTGGGACTGTCAACCCTTACAGGTCTGAGGGTGCCGTAAAGGTCATATGTGTGTGTTGGTTCACTCAGTCATGTCTGACGCTTTGGGATCCCATGGACTGTAGTCTGCCAGGATCCTCTATCCATGGGATTTCCCAGGCAAGAATGCTGGAGTGGGTTGCTATTTCCTTCTCCAGGGGATCGTCCCTACCCAGTGATCGAAGCTGGGTCTTCTGCATTGGTAGGCAGATTCTTTACGGTTTGAGCCACCAGGGCCATAGTGTTCTATATTTGTAACAACACTGTTCCAGCAGATGGCAGTAAAGCCCCAGGGTAAAGCGAGTACCCTTTCTATTTATTCATTTAATTTGACTGCACTGGTTCTTTGTTGCCGCACACAGGCTTTCCCTAGCTGTGGAGCTTGGGCCTCTCTCGGCAGTGGCTTCTCTTGTCACGGAGCACGGGCTTCAGGGTGGGCTTCAGTAGTTGCGTCCTGTGGGCTCAGTTGCCCTGAAGCATATAGAACCTTCCGGGACCAGGGCTCGAACCCATGTTCCCTGCATTGCCAGGAGGATTCTTAACCACTGGACCACCAGGGAAGTCCAGGGGGGTATCTTTTCTCCATTTTACATTTTTTTTTCTAATCATCATTTGTATAAGATACACATAATTCTAATTTGCATCATTTGATTTCAACTACCAATTTTAACTTTAAAGAATTTGACATTTACCCTTCTTTCTGCCCCCTTCCTGACATTAACACAGGGATTTTTAAAAACTCATGTATTATTTATTTATTTGGCTGCACCAAGGGTTGCAGCATGTGAACTCATATTGTGGGATCTAGTTCCCTGACCAGGGACGAATCCCAGCCCCCTGCATAGGGATCAAGGAGTCTTAGCCACCAGACCACCAGGAAGTCCCAAAAGGGATGTTTAAAGGAGTTTTCTTAGCCTCTTTTCCAGATCTGCCCCATGACTCATTTGGGGCAGTTTCTCTCTCTTTGGATTTGGTGTAAAGGCCTTGGCTGCTGAATCCTCAAAATGGTATCGTGGACACTCCCCTCCCCACTCTCCCTAGTGGCCCTGCCCACCCCTCCTCCCCTAGTCCTTTCTGCTTCCCTCCTCTTTCCTGGGCTCCAAAGCCCTGTGTCTAACTTAAAGACAGTTATCAGCATTGACGGAGAAGGCAATGGCACCCCACTCCAGTAATCTTGCCTGGAAAATCCCATGGATGGAGGAGCCTGGTGGGCTGCAGTCCATGGGGTCGCTAAGAGTCGGACACAACTGAGCGACTTCACTTTCACTTTTTCACTTTCATGCATTGGAGAAGGAAATGGCAACCCACTCCAGTTTTCTTGCCTGGAGAATCCCAGGGGCAGGAGAGCCTGGTGGGCTGACGTCTATGGGGTCACGCAGAGTTGGACACGACTGAAGTGACTTAGCAGCAGCAGCAGCAGCAGCATTGAAAGGAGAGGCAGATTGCTGGCAAGGCATAAAGACAAAGCAGGATTTATACGAGAAAGATAAGACAGAAAGCTTCCGGCCATCTGGGAACAAGTTTTGTTTTCACACTTGAGGTGGGAGGGCAAAAACGATTATCCAGAAACTTTGCAACAGAAAAGAGCAAGCTTGGGACTTCTCTGGAGGTCCAGTGGTTGAGAATCTGCCTGCCAATGCGGGGGACTCAGGTTTAATCCCTAGTGGGGGAACTAACATCCCACTCACCACGGAGCAGCTAAGCCTGCACACCGCCACGCTGCACAACGAAGACGCAGCACAGCCAAAGATAAAAATAATAAATAACTCATCTGTGTGCGTGTGTGCTCAGTCGCTCAGTTGTAGCCAGCTCTTTGTGACTCCATGGACTGTAGCCCACCAGGCTCCTGTCTGTCCATGGGATTTCTCAAACAAGAATACAGGAGCGAGTTGCTGTTTCCTTCTCCAGGGGGACCTTCCTGACCCAGAGATTGAACCTGCGTCTCCTGCATTGGCAGGTAGATTCTCTCCCACTGCGCCATCAGGGAAGCCTATAACTCATCTCTAGGTTATTTACTTTAAAAACAAAAAAAAAGAGCAAACTTGCTGGAGCTACTAAAGAAAGCCACTTCAGATACTCAGATTCTCCAGAAAACCTTGAGAGTTTGGTGGTGGAGTGTTTGTGGGAGGCTGTGTCTGTGATTCCACGGCAGCTTCCCTTTGGCAGTGAGTGGAGATGATGGAATTCCAGTGGAGCTATTCCAAGTCCTGAAAGATGATGCTGTCAAAGTGCTACACTCAATATGCCAGCAAATTTGGAAAACTCAGCAGTGGCCACAAGATTGGAAAAGGTCAGTTTTCATCCCAATCCCAAAGAAAGGCAATGCCAAAGAATGCTCAAACTACCGAACAATTGCACTCATCTCACACGCTAGTAAAGTAATGCTCAAAATTCTCCAAGCCAGGCTTCATCAATATGTGAACCGTGAACTTCCTGATGTTCAGGCTGGTTTTATAAAAGGCAGAGGAACCAGAGATCAAATTGCCAACATCTGCTGGATCATGGAAAAAGCAAGAGAGTTCCAGAAAAACATCTATTTCTGCTTTATTGAATATGCCAAAGCCTTTGACTGTGTAGATCACAATAAACTATGGAAAATTCTGAAAGAGATGGGAATACCAGACCACCTGATCTGCCTTTTAAGAAATCTGTATGCAGGTCAGGAAGCAACAGTTAGAACTGGTCATGGAACAACAGACTGGTTCCAAATAGGAAAAGGAGTACATCAAGGCTGTATATTGTCACCATGTTTATTTAACTTATATGCAGAGTACATCATGAGAAATGCTGGACTGGAAGAAACACAAGTTGGAATCAAGATTGCTGGGAGAAATATCAATAACCTCAGATATGCAGATGATACCACCCTTATGGCAGAAAGTGAAGAGGGGCTAAAAAGCCTCTTGATGAAAGTGAAAGTGGAGAGTGAAAAGGTTGGCTTAAAGCTCAACATTCAGAAAACGAAGATCATGGCATCTGGTCCCATCACTGCATGGGAAATAGATGGGGAAACAGTGGAAACAGTGTCAGACTTTGTTTTTCTGGGCTCCAAAATCACTGCAGATTGTGACTGCAGCCATGAAATTAAAAGACGCTTACTCCTTGGAAGGAAAGTTATGACCAACCTAGATAGCATATTCAAAAGCAGAGACATCACTTTGCCAACAAAGGTTCACCTAGTCAAGGCTATGGTCTTTCCTGTGGTCATGTATGGATGTGAGAGCTGGACTGTGAAGAAGGCTGAGCACCGAAGAATTGATGCTTTTGAACTGTGGTGTTGGAGAAGACTCTTGAGAGTCCCTTGGACGGCAAGAAGATCCAACCAGTCCATTCTGAAGGAGATCAATCCTGGAATTTCTTTAGAAGGAATGATGCTAAAGCTGAAACTCCGGTATTTTGGCCACCTCATGCAAAGAGTTGACTCATTGGAGAAGACTCTGATGCTGGGAGGGATTGAGGGCAGGAGGAGAAGGGGACGACAGAGGATGAGATGGCTGGATAGCATCACTGACTTGATGGGTGTGAGTCTGGGTGACCTCCGGGAGCTGGTGATGGACAGGGAGGCCTGGCGTGCTGCGGTTCATGGGGTCGCAAAGAGTCGGACACGACTGAGCGACTGATCTGATCTGACCCCGTGCTTAGCCCAGGGGTTCCACTCCTGTGTCAGGGTTTCCTCAAGATCTGTGTTATCTCTGTCTATAGGTCTCGATCTAAGTACATGCATCCATGTCTACACTGACAGCTATGTCCTTATCTAGAGCTACAGCCGTGTCTACAGCTGTGTCCTTGTCTGTGTATCTACAGAGATAACCAGGCCCAATCTAGACCCACCTCCTTGTGAGTTTCCTAAGGCTGTGTAACAGATCCCCACAAACTGGGTGGCTTAAAGCAACGCAAGTGTACTCTCTCAGTATTCTGGAGGCTGGAAGTTCGAAATCAAGATGTCAGCAGGGCTCTAGGGGCGATTCCTTCCTCTCCTCTTTCAGCTTTGCTCTCTTGGCATTTCCTGTCTCCAATCAATGCCTCCATCTTTACAAGGGCTTCTGTCTCCCACGACACTTGTCATTGGATTTAGGGCCCACTTGGCTAATTCAGGATGATCTCATCTTTTCTTAAAAATATGAAATACGTATTTATTTTTATTGAAGTAAGGTTCGTCTAGTCAAGGCTATGGTCTTCCCTGTGGTCATGTATGGATGTGAGAGCTGGACTGTGAAGAAGGCTGAGCGCCGAAAAATTGATGCTTTTGAACTGTGGTGTTGGAGAAGACTCTTGAGAGTCCCTTGGACTGCAAGGAGATCCAACCAGTCCATTCTGAAGGAGATCAACCCTGGGATTTCTTTGGAAGGAATGATGCTAAAGCTGAAACTCCAGTATTTTGGCCACCTCATGCAAAGAGTTGACTCATTGGAGAAGACTCTGATGCTGGAGGGATTGAGGGCAGGAGGAGAAGGGGACGACAGAGGATGAGATGGCTGGATGGCATCACTGACTCAATGAATATGAGTCTGAGCGACCTCCGGGAGTTGGTAATGGACAGGGAGGCCTGGCGTGCTGCAGTTCATGGGGTCGCAAAGAGTCGGACACGACTGAGCGACTGATCTGATCTGATCTGATCTGATAGTTGATTTAGTGGCTTCCCTAGTGGTTCAGATGGTAAAGGATCTGCCTGGAATGCAGGAGGCCCAAGTTTGATCCCTGGGTCAGGACAATCTCCCAGAGACGAAAATGACAATGCATTCCAGTATTCTTTCCTGGAGAATCCCATGGACAGAGGAGCCTGGTGGGCTACAGTCCACGCAGTTGCAGAGAATTGGGCGTGACTGAGCGACCAAGCCGTCACATAGAGCTGACCTGACTTACAGTGTTGTACTGGGTTCAGGTGTACAGCAAAGGCAGCAAGAGTGGCCCAGCATCACTGATCTGAAATATCTGTAAAAAGTCAAATCAGTGTTCGGAGATTCAAGTAACAAACCATCTGCTCTCATTTAGCCTGCCTTCCCAGAGTTCTTGCTGAATTTCAGCCCCCAAGCCAGCAATCACACAGCAACTTGTAAAGCCTCTTCCACACTCAGGCAGATCTTCATGTGAACGCTGAAAAGACTGCCCTCTCAACAGGCACTTGCAGAGATTTGTGTGTGTGTGTTGGGGGCGGGGGAGATTCCACGGTCATTGCCCTTTATTCTATTGCAACACACTCAGTAACATCAGCTTGCCAAGCCTAAAGAAATTCAGGTCTGTTTTTTCCTCTGGCTTCGGACAGCAAATACTTCCTTACACTCCCTACACAAAACTTAAAATGAATGCCTCAGAGATCATAAAATGAAATAATTTGATTAGAAAGTATCAACGGAATGAAAGATCACGGACTTCTAGGTGAGTGGAACCAACAGAGGTCACGTTTTAAACAAATCCACCTTTTCAGTCCATCTTTTTACTCCATAATCCATTCTGAAGATCAGCCCTGGGATTTCTTTGGAAGGAATGAAGCTAAAGCTGAAACTCCAGTACTTTGGCCACCTCACGTGAAGAGTTGACTCATTGGAAAAGACTCTGATGCTGGGAGGGATTGGGGGCAGGAGGAGAAGGGGACGACAGAGGATGAGATGGCTGGATGGCATCACTGACTCGATGGACGTGAGTCTGAGTGAACTCTGGGAGTTGGTGATGTACAGGGAGGCCTGGAGTGTTGCGATTCATGGGGTCGCAAAGAGTCCGACACGACTGAGCGATTGAACTGAACTGAACTGAACCCTTTGGTCAATCAGCTGTCAATGAAGGAAAAAAAATGAAGTGACCACGGCTCCCAGAAGGTTCTGGTCCAAATTTTTATTAGAATGACCTTACAGCTGTGACCTGTAGTCAGAACTCTTCTCGCTACAGTTTCTTTATTCAAGCCAGTATTTCCCCACAGTTTATTATCGGCCCTTGGCGGATGCTCACACAGGTCAGGAAGGTGGCTCTGGAGCAAGACCCACTGAGTCTGAGCGCGTCTCTGCCATCCGCCGCCAGAGGGCGCACTGCAGAGATTCGTCTCCCAAATGGCCAGTGTCAATTCCCCTCCCTATGTGTGCCTGGTGCTTCCCCCATCAAGAAGGGAAGTCTGGGGGTTTCCCTGGTGGTCCAGTGGCTAAGACTCCATGCTCCACACGCAGGGGGCCCAGGTTCGATCCCTGATCAGGGAGCTAGATACCACATGCTGCAACTAAGAGTTCCCATGTGGCAGAACAGTGTTGCTATAGCTAAGACCCAGGGCAGTCAAATGTGTGTATATATATTTATAATATATAATATATATTTATAATATATTATATTTATTATATATAATATATACATTTGACTGAATATATAATATATACTATATATTATATATAAAGTATATATATATATATATATATATATATATATATATACTTTTTTAAAAAAGAGGTGGAGTCTGTTTCCTCTCTACTTGACTCTGGCCTGGCTTATGACTTGGTTTGACTAAAAAGTCAAATCCCGGTCAATCACGTCCTTCCCCAAACCCTTCCTATAGTAAGGTCAAAGCCAAAGTCCTTATGGAGCTCTAGACCTGCTCTGTTCAACAGGGTAACCAATGGCCACCGGAACGGGGGAGATTGAAATTAAGATGTAATCGCCCTTCACACAGGAGGCCCCGCCCCTCCTGCATGTAGGCCTGCAGCGTGCGTGCGTTAGTTGCTCAGAAGTGTCCAACTCTGCAATAACATGGACTGCAGATTGTCAGGCTCCTCTGTTCATGGAATTGTCCAGGGAAGAACACTGGAGTGGGTTGCCATCTCCTCCTCCAGGGGATCTTCCCTACCCAGGGATCGAATCTGGATCTCCTGCATTGCAGGCAATTCGTTAGCTTCTCCAGGGAAGCCCAAGCCTGCGGAGATGTCAACTCAGCCCAGGTGCCGTGACCCACGTGTCCACCAGGTGGCGCTCCAAAAACCCGCTGGTTAAAATCACTCCCCGGTGGCTACGGGTGAGCCCACGGTCCCCACCAGGAGGCGCTCTGGGACTGACGGTTAAATTCAGCTGGTTAAATGGAAAAGAGTATTTAAAAAGAATGTGTATATGTGTACAACTGAGTCACTTCGTTGTACAGCAGAGATTGGCATGACATTGTAAATCAAGTAGCGTTCAAAAAAAAAAAAAAAATCATGTGATTGACGGAGTTTCCCGAGTGCTCATGATGGGCAGGGCACTGGGCCATCGTCTTAAGCTCCAAAGCTCTGCCTGTGTTTTGAACGTCTGTGGAAGGTGGACTTAACTGTAGGCCAGCAGTTCTCCAACACTTCCACCTGATGCAAAGAACTGATTCATTGGAAAAGACCCTGATGCTGGGAAAGATTGAAGGCAGGAGGAGAAGGGGACGACAGAGAATGAGCTGGTTGAATGGCATCACCGACTTGATGGACATGAGTTTGAGAAAGCTCCAGGATGGACAGGGAAGCCTGGCGTGCTGCAGTCCATGGGGTCGCAAAGAGTCAGACACAACTGAGCGACTGAACTGAACTGAGTGGTTTTCCAAGGAAGGTCCTGAGACCACCTGGGTCAACTTAGAAATGCATATTGTCAGGCCCACCCGGAACTTAGAGAATCACAAACTCTGAGGGAGAGGCCTAGCAATCTGTATTTTAAAAGGCTCTCCAGGTGATTTCGATGCTCCTCCTATTGGAGAACCCCTGCTGTGCATTCTCATTCTCCCCTGGAGCCTTAGGGTAGCGGTTCCCAGTCCCTGGCACACTGACACAATATCTTCTTCAATTCTTACATCTACACCGGGAGGAAAGCTCTGTTATGATCCCCCTGTCAGATGAATAAATGGAGGCACAGAGAGGTTGAGTAAGTAGCTCAAGGTCACACAGCTTATGAGTGGCATCACAGGGGACGAGCCAGGCTCCAAACCCCTCTTCCAAAAATCTCTCTTAATTTGATCCTCCCAGTGGCTTTCTCTTCCCCCATCACACCACCATGGGCTCTAGGATGGGATCCCAGGAGGTCTCCACAGGGCAGTATCTGCACATCTGTGACTCACTGTTTTTTTCCTTGGTTGTAGTGAAAGCTAGGCTGGTCCAGATAAGGGTTGGGTTGGAGTCAAAATTCTAGTTCTGGAGCTTCCTCCCTGAAAATGTTGGCACATTTGAAACTGCAACCTGGGAGGCACCAACAGGCTGCATTTGGGGACAGAAACCCCCTATGATTAAAAAAAAAAAAACAACTGGAGGACTTCCCTGATGACACACTGACTGAGAATCTGCCTGCCATTGCAGGAGACACAGGTTCGACCCCTGGGTTGGGAAGATCCCCTGGAGAAGGGAATGGCTTTATTTTTTGTCAACCTGCTAAAGGGCCTCTGATTTAAAAAAAAAAAAAAAAAAGCTACATCACACACTTCATCATACTTGATTCAAAAGTTTCCTCCTAAGATTATGAACATGGCAAGGAGGTGTCCTCATATCTAGTTAATATGGTATGAAAGTCCTAGCAAGCGCATGGTGTTTTAAAAGGGGAGGGTAATGGTTTGTGAGTTTGTGACTGTCTTTGTGTCTTGGTGTGTGTCTACACATCTGTGACTGTGTGATGTGTGTGTGTGTGTGTGTGTGAATGAACAGCCTGTTCATGTGACCAACGCACAGAGGACACTCAGTAGGCTCTGAACAGGGTTTACCAGAAAACGCCACAGCACGGGCTCCTCTCTGAGCCCAGCGTCTCTCCCCATCTCTCTTCTCCCACACCCTCCCCCTTGCAGAGTCCCAAATAGGTGAGGCCGCCTGAGTCTGTGGCCAGCCGTGCCCCTCCCTCTAATCCCAGCACTCAAGCCTCCTCTTCCTAGGCTCCAGCGATGTTTCCTGTGCTGCTTGTTGTTTAGTCGATAAACTGTGTCCGACTCTTTTTGAGACCCCCATGGACTGGGGCCCACCAGGCTCCTCTGTCCATGCATGGGATTCTCCGGGCAAGAATACTAGAGTCGGTTGCTCTTTCTTTCTCCAGCAGATCTTCCCGACCCAGGCATCGAACCCACGTCTCCTGCATTGGCAGGCAGATTCTTCACCAATGAGCCACCTCAGAAGCCCATGTTCCCTGTGGAGTAAAGGGTTAATTTAGTGGGCTCCATCCCTGCATGTTCAAAAAAAAAAAAAAAAGAACCGGCCTCCTGGGAGGGAACCTCTAAGCCCTTGGAATGTCTTGCCTGATAAGAGCGTCTTTGTTTACCTGGCGCGTTGGGCCAGAGAGTCTAAGCTAACAGTGTAATTTATGCCAAACAGCTGTTTTTGTTCAGGGAGGAGTGGGGTCTTAAGTCAGGCTGCTTGAGTTTGGTCTCTGGAGGGGCTGGAGACTGAATAACCAGGCTTAGGTGATCAAGGCTCAGGCAACGTCTCCAGGGTCCCTCTAACTCCCCAGAAAAGTCAGAACCACATCCAAATTTTTCAGAAATCCCCTAGCTCGTTAAAGAATGCAGATGTGTCGGGATGCTCCCTGGGGGTCTAAAGGTTAGGATAGGGCGCTTTCACGGCTTTCAGGTTTAATCCCTGGAGGAGAAGGAAGATCCCACAAGACACATGGCCAATAAAAACGAAGTGTCAAAACATTCTGAGCCCACCACTAATTAGTGGTCTAATTTGACCTGTTACATTTAAGGAAGAAAGGCTTGAGTACATACAACAAATTAAGACAATCACGCTGTGCACGAGACAATTAGTGGGTTGGGGTGGGGGGAGTGAGGATTTCTAGCGCAATGCAATGCAGGCTGGGCTGGGGCTTGGGTTTCAAGAATCCGGACGGCTTACCTGTGTGGGCAGAACATCAGAGACCCTGGGAAATGCCCTTGCTGGGAGAGTGGCTGAAACAATGGTGCAACAGCACCCTGGGGTCTTATGTGCTTGGAATGTACAGACTGGGATCCTTTTGAGTAAGCACAGCAAGAGCCATGAAAGGCTGTATATCACAGGGTCTCCTCCTTTTTATTGTGAAAAAATAAAATACCTCAAATAACTTCTGTATCTCTCTGGGTGTCCACGAACAATGAGAATGTGTGGATGGCTGTGTCAGGCAATAGAGGTGTGTCGGGCTATGTCAGATTCGAGCATAGCCAAATCTTCACTCTGTGACCTTAGGTGACAGAGGGCCTCGGTTTCTTCATCTGTAAAATGGGGATAATAGTATCTGTCTTGCAGGGTGGCTGGGAGACGTGTGCTACTGCTAAGTCACTTCAGTCATGTCCGACTCTGTACGACCCCATAGACAGAAGCCCACCAGGCTTCCCTGTCCCTGGGATTCTCCAGGCAAGAACACTGGAGTGGGTTGCCATTTCCTTCTCCAATGCAGGAAAGTGAAAAGTGAAAGTGAAGTTGCTCTGTCGTGTCCGACTCTAGCGACCCCATGGACTGCAGCCTATCAGGCTCCTCAATCCATGGGATTTTCTAGACAAAAGTACTGAAGTGGGGTGCCATCGCCTTCTCTGGGGAGATGTGTAAAGGGCTTCTAATAGCTCTTGGCACACATGAAGTGTAAAGTAAGTACAAAAGTTATTAGTTAACCTGGTTATAAAGGGAAAAGGGGGTATTTATAGGGGAAATGGGGTGGGGAATAGAACTAAATCACAAAGAGCACAAAAATCACCACCTATGTGATCATGTTTATCCAGTCACGTGAAGTAATGCATATGTAGAAGGAAATTAAACAGAACTACTATTTAACAGAAAAATTCCAAGATAAGTCTCTTCTTTTTAAGCTTTCAGAATCTGTCTAAGCCCACTTCTGAACCTTCCAAAAAAGCCTTTTCTGCTTAAAGCAGTGTACTGGGTTGAAGAGTGTCTTTTAAAAATTCAAGTCCAAGGAATTCCCAGGTGGTCTAGTGGTTAGGGCTATATTTTCACTGCCTAGAGCCTGGGTTCCATCCTTGCTCAGAGAACTAGGATCCCGCAAGCTGAGCCTTAGCAAAAAACAAAGCAAAAAAGATGCAAATGAACTTACTTATAAAACAGAAACAGATGCACAGATACAGAAAACAAATTTATCTGGGGTCCCACTCTCGCTTAAAACCACTGACTCCGAACCCTAGATAAAAGATGGTGATTCTCAGCCTTAGATACACATTGGGATTCCTTGGGGAACACTTAAGAAATCGGGATGCCCTAGTCTCACCTTCAGAGAGTTTGACGCTGTTGTTCTCGGGTGGGGCGCAGGCATCAGTGATTGTAAAAGCTCTCCGGATGACTCTACCATGCGGCCAGGGTTGTGAGCCATTTCTATACGTCCTCCAGTCCGCCCATTTCATAGGCAAGATGCTGAAGCCAGGCAAGAGGAGGAACTTGCTAAGGTCACAGGGCAAGTTGGTGACAACACAGGAGCAGAACACAGGAGTCCTGATTCCCACACAAAGCTTCCTTTCTCACATATGGCAGCCCTGGACCCTGATGGTGATGGTGTTGTTTTTACTATTATTGTTATTATTATCGGTGGCTTCCCTGGTGGCTCAGATGGTAAAGAATCCACCTGCAATGCAGCAGAGGGGTTTGATCCCTGGGTCAGGAAGATCCCCTGGAGAAGGGAATGGCAAGCCACTCTAGTATTCTTGCCTTGAGAATTCCACAAAGAGAAGAGTGTGGTGGGTTACAGTCCATGAGGTTTCAAAGAATCAGACATGACTGACTTTCACTTTCATTATTATTATTATATAGCATGAGAAGACGGATATGGCTTATTTTAAAGTCCTCTGTTAGAATTGAGTTTAACTCAAAGACTTAAAACCAGTATTCTTACACCTGAAATTAACATATTATACATCAATTATATATCAATTAAAAAATAAATATAAATGAATAAAAATTGAAAGATTGTAAAAACCAGTATTCCAACTTTAATTAGCAAAATTTTCTACAGTAAAATGTTAAAATTGTGTATGGTGCCAAAATGAGGGATAGCTTTTCCATGTTTATTGAGGTTTTTCCATAGCAATCATACATTACTTTTAATTTTCTTTCTTTTGGCTGCATAGCATGTGGGATCTTAATTCCCCAACCAGGGATCGAACCTGGTTCACCTGCATTGAAAATGTGAAGTCTTAACCACTGGACCACCAAGGAAGTTCCATATATGAATTTTATAGTCAGATAACGAATGTCTATATAATCGGCACTGGGGGGAAAAAAAAAGTGGGCTAAATAGGGTGAGATGGTCATGGAGCATTTAAATGGAAGTGATACCTCCAGCCAGGAAAGAAAAAGAAAGATGTACAGCTGATTCATTTTTCCCTTCAACCTCTAAGCTCAAAACCTTCCTGGTGTGTGAGTGGGTGGCCTTGGAGGTGGCCTCATTTCTGAATAAATCTTAGTTCAGTTGGAATAAAATCTCTCTAGTTGTGGGTCAGATGTGTGTTCCTCATTCTCATGACCTGTCTTTTTTTTGTCTTAATGTCCTCCACAGCCCAGTTCTTTGGCATTTAGGACTTAAATATGTCATTAAAAAAAAACTGAAATATAATTAATTTATAATGTTGTATTAGCTTCAGGTGTACAGCAAAGTGATTTGGTTTTAAATATATTAAATATATATTTTCTGTATGTTTAAAATTATATATATAATTTTTTCAGATTCTTTTACATTATAGTTCTTACAAGACATTAAATATAGTTCCCTATGCTATATAGCTGTTTAGTCGCTTCAGTCATGTTCGACTCTTTGTGACCCTATAGACGGTAACCCTTGGTCCATGAGATTTCCCAGGCAAGAATACTGGAGTGGGTTACCATTTCCTTCTCCAAGCGATCTTCTCAAGCCAGGGATTGAAGCTGTTTCTCCTTCACTGGCAAGTGGATTGCTTGCCACTGAACCACTTGGGAAGCCATGCTATACAGTAGGTCCTCGTTGCTTATTTTTTGATATATGGTAGCGTGTATATGTTAATTTCAAACTTCTAATTTATCTCCCCCCACCACTTCCTTGTCATCCCGTCTGGTATCCATAAGTTTGTTTTCTGTCTGTAAATCTATTTCTATTTTGTCAATAAGTTTATTTGCATCACTGTTTTAGATTCCATATATAAGTGATATCATCTATTTCTCTTTGTCCGATTTACTTCACTTCATGTGATAATCTCTAGTTCAATCTGTGTCGCTGCAGATGGCATTATTTCACTCTTTTTTGTGGCTGAGCACGAGTCCCTTGTACATACCACATCCTCTTGATCCACTCATTCATCTTCCAAGGGATTTCCACATCTTGACTACTGTGAACAGTGCTGCTGTGGACATTGGGTTCGCGTGTCTTTCTGAATTAGAGTTTTCTCCAGAGGTATGCCCAAGAGTAGGGTTGCAGGGTCATATGTTGGCCCTATTTTTAGTTTTTTAAAGGAAACTCCATATTGTTATTCATAGTGGCTTCACCAATTTGCATTCCCGCCAACAGTGTAGGAGGGTCCCTTTTCCTCCACACCCAAACATACATGATTTTCCCCTCCACACGATTATCTTTCAAGCCCAGCAGAGACTATGATCTACTTCTCTTCATGCTGTTTCCTAAGCTTGGTTTACCAGTTGTCTTTCTGCCACGTTGCCATCTTCAAGCAGATATTTATAACCTTTGGCAAATGTAAACACAATTTAGTGTTCAAAGAACTCAAAGATAACAAAACACATCATCTTTTAGAAAATAAATCAAACAGTTTATTCTCTTTTTTCCTTTAGTTAAGGGTTTCCTTTACTCAAGGATTAGCCACTGGCCAAGACTATTCCCACCCTGTGACATTTTCCAGACACCAGGAAGAAATTCGATCGGCCTCCGCAACATAAACGAGAGAAGCTTCACCTGACTGTTTTGTGCATTTGTTTGATGAGTGCTTTTAAAATGTGTGCTTGTACTGCTAGGTTCAGATTTTCATTCGTGGAATATTCTAGAAGACAGACATAACAGGCACTTTACTACTGTACCCTGAATGAACGATTGCTTGTAAAAAAAAAAAAGGTTTTAAAAGTCATGGAATATGTAACATGCATACAGACGTGTGCCCCAATCATAGTTTAACAAATAAACATAACAAACTCTATGACATGATGACTCATCTAGAAGTGGTCGGGGCTTCCTGGTGGCCCAGTGGTAAAGAATCTGCCTGCCAATGCAGGAGACCCCAGTTCAGTCTCTGGTCTGGGAAGATCCCACATGCTTCGGGGCGACCGAGCCTGTGCACCACAACTGCTGAGCCTGTGCTCTAGAGCCTAGGAGCTGCAACTACAGAACCCTTGAGCTCCAACTACTGAAGCCCCTACACCCCTGAGCCCACCCTCCTCAACAAGAGAGGCCACTGCAATGATAAGCCTGTGCATCCCGACTAGAGAGTAGCCCCCAGTCGCCAACTAGAGAAAAAGCCTTGCAGCAAGCAAGACCCAGAACAGCCAAAAAAAAAAAAAAAAGGTGGTAGTGGAGGCGGGGGGTGTCACTTAAATATAAAAAAGTAGAGGAAAAAAAAATAGAAATGATCAGCCCAGAAGCCCCACGTGCCCTGTTCATCACAGACTCCTCCCTCCCCCAGGGTAAGTCATACTCTGCTTTGTGATAAACAATTCCTTGTCTTTCTGTAGATATGTATGTTTATTACAAAACCATGCATCTCTTAACACGATAGATTTGACTATCTTTGAGCATTAGATTCACGCAATCTTACCATATGGATTATTTTGCCGCGTGGCTGTTTTTTAGAAAAAATAAATCAAGCAAAGAAAGAGAACACGGGGCCTCCCAGTTTCCTGGCCACATTTCCTCCCTTGGAAGCTTGTTTCTTCGCCTTGAGAGTGGAAACAGCTGCCGGAGGAAATTCAGGGACTGCAGCCGGCGGCTGTAACCTGAGCCCCAGCTCATATGAAAACACATCTCTCCCCACAACACATAATCCCAAGGTTTTGTTGCCTATTTCCAAAGAAGGGGAGAGAGAGAGAGGGAGCTCAGAACGGCCCTGGGAGGGGATAGAGTTGCCAGGTCTGTGTTATTGAACCATGGGGGTGTATTTTAGATTCTTGTTCTGTGCAATGAAAATATACAAGCCAGACAGCGTGTCTCTGAAAAAGCATAATCGTTTCAAACAAGTCTAGAAGTCCCTTCTGATTCCAAGCAACGTACAAGCCAAACCTCCTCCCCGACACCGTTCAGCTCTTCATCTGAAATAGCAAAAAAAAAAAAAAAAAAAAAAAATCAGAACAACCCCCAAGTTCATCCATAGGGGAGTAGTTAATTAGGTTGTGTTTCATAGGACTCCAGTATTCTTGCCTGGAAAATTGCATGGACAGAGGAGCCTGGTGGGCTATAGTCCAGGGAGTCGCAAAAAATCGGACACACACACACACACACACACACACACACACACACACACACAGTGGCTCTCACATAACATTGTCCATGGTCCATGGTAAGAAATATATTTTATTGTGACCCAGAACACAAACACATATCATAGAGAATAAAACTTCCTAAAACATAATGCTGCTGCTGCTAAGTCACTTCAGTCGTGTCCGACTCTGTGCGACCCCAGAGACGGCAGCCCACCAGGCTCCCCCGTCCCCGGGATTCTCCAGACAAGAACACTGGAGTGGGTTGCCATTGCCTTCTTCAATGCATGAAAGTGAAAAGTGAAAGGGAAGTCGCTCAGTCGTGTCCAACTCCTAGCGACCCCATGGACTGCAGCCCACCAGGCCCCTCTGTCCATGGGATTTTCCAGGCAAGAGTACTGGAGTGGGGTGCCATCGCCTTCTCCTCCTAAAACATAATAGGCGAGATGAATTCGGATATTTTGTATTCTGTTGTTTCTGATGGAAAAAATTGTGAAAGATCTTGACATGTATTAAAAAGCTGACAGGTGGCTTTGCTGGAAAATTCGACATTATCTGCCACCCCTTTTCAGGTTTTCTGATTCTATGAGGTCTCTGAATCTTTGAATTCTTCACTTCTCTGTAAATTGCAGATAACAAAACAACGCAAATGATCGCTGTCCACAGACACATGAATGAATTTTGTCTTGGTGGACAAATGATTTCCCACTCCTGATGTGGGGAGAAGCCAGTTTTCTATGTATGAAGGAAACTCATTTTAGCTTTCTTGATGTTTGGAGTGTGTCCACTTTATGATTGTAGGAGAGTCGAGATTTTACCTCTAAAAAGATGGTAAAGAGATTCTCCATGCAACATGAATTTGTGGGGAAAGAGTACCAAATATTCTTTTAAGTGTTTTCTTTCATAATAGCTATGGATTGCTCTTTTTAAGTGTTCTTTAATCAGATTAAAAAGTTTATTGCTTAGGAATTCCCTGGCGGGCCAAAGGTTAAAACTCTGTGCTTCCACTGCAGGGGATACAGGTTTGATCCCTGGCTTCCCTGGTGGCTCAGAGGTTAAAGCGTCTGCCTGCAATGCGGGAGACCCAGGTTTGATCCCTGTGTTGGGAAGATCCCCTGGAGAAGGAAATAGCAACCCACTCCAGTATTCTTGCCTGGAGAATCCCATGGACAGAGGAGCCTGGTAGGCTACAGTCCATGGGGTCACAAAGAGTCGGACACGACTGAGTGACTTCACTTTCACTTTCAGGGGAACTAAGATCCCATTTGCTGCTTGCCAAAAAAGCAAACCAACAACAACAACAACAACAAAAAAACCCCACCGCTTATTGCTTGCTCCCCACCCTCCCCAAATTCAGTTCAGATCAGATCAGTAGCTCAGTCGTGTCTGACTCTTTGCGACCCCATGAATCACAGCACGCCAGGCCTCCCTGTCCATCACCAACTCCCAGAGTTCACTCAGACTCACATCCATCGAGTCAGTGATGCCATCCAGCCATCTCATCCTCTGTCGTCCCCTTCTCCTCCTGCCCCAATCCCTCCCAGCATCAGAGTCTTTTCCAATGAGTCAACTCTTCGCATGAGGTGGCCAAAGTACTGGAGTTTCAGCTTTAGCATCATTCCTTCCAAAGAAATCCCAGGGCTGATCTTCAGAATGGACTGGTTGGATCTCCTTGCAGTCCAAGGGACTCTCAAGAGTCTTCTCCAACACCACAGTTCAAAAGCATCAATTCTCCCCAAATTAGGTAACGACAAAACAAGTGTCTGCAAAACAAGTGTCTGTCAGGAAAATCATTCATTTTCCCCGTCTTGGGTGATGATAGTAAAGGAAGCTGACGTGTGCTGAGTGAGTTCCATGTGCCAGACCCCATTATTCGTATCGTCATCCCCCGGAATCTCCCAGCACCCCATTTTGCAGGCAGAGAACCTGAGGCTCAGAGAGATGGAGTAATGTGTTTAACATTTCCCAGCTCTGATGTCATGGAGTCTGGGTTTGAGCCTGAGCTTGACCTAAGTTGTCTTAAACCATCACCTTAAACCTCCTCCCCCTTGCATTAGTGTCTTTGGGGAATTTATGGCAAATTTTTTCAATAAGAGTATTCCCCTAGCCCTTCCTCTGTGTCTGACCTGTGCTGGGGAGACAGTGGTGACCAGTGACAGCCCCAACTTGGCCTTCCCAGGGCTCACAATCCAGTCGAGGAGACAGACCCATCTCCAGAGTGGGCAGAGTTGGGCCAAAGGAGCCTTAAAGGAGTGCTGGACCCAGCTTGGGCAGTCAAGGAGGGCTTCCTGGAAGAAGCTGAGTCCTGAAGGACAAGGAGGTGTGATCCAGGTCATGTGTGACCAAGGTCTTGCATAGAGAAGCCCACAGGGCTCTGAGAGTCCAGAAAACCTTACAATGATGGGAGGAATCCATGCTGAACAAGAAAGGTAAAATCCAGATCCTCTCCAGAGAGGTCTTAGATAATCACATCTCTTAGGACTGGCCATGAGGTTTGTTCTCTGGTTGGCACGCAATGGGACAGAGGAGGGTCTCTGATGAGAGCAGCTGGCCATCTCTGCCAGACAGCGCTGCTCAGGGAACTCTGTGGATCTTCATGTCTCCCCAGTCTTCTCTGCTCAGTTCCAGAGCCGGGGTCACCAGATTGCCCCCTTACCCTCTCTGCTTGAGGTCCAAGTCCCCAGTCAGAAGCACCGCAAGTCAGAGAGATGTAAGTTCAAATCCTGGCTCCCCCACAAACTGGATGTGTGGTTTCTGTGACTCAGTGTCCTCATCTTTATAATGGGTTGATAATCTCTAGTCCACATGCCTGTTGTGAGGGTTAAATTCAGATCAGATCACACCTCTGCTCAGAACCCCGTGGTGTCTCCCATGTTCCTCTGAGAAAAAGCCAAGTCCTCCCAAGAGGACTCTCTGATCACAACTCCCGCCTCTGATCACAACTCTCATCTCAACTCACAGCTTCTCCCCTCCCTCCCTCTGCCCCAGCCACACTCGCCTCCTTGTCCTGTGCTTGGTCACTCAGTCATGTCTGACTCTTTGCGACCCCATGGACTGTAGCCCTCCAGGCTCCTCTGACCAAGGGGATTTCCCAGGCAAGAATACTGGACTGGGTTGCCATGCCCTCCTCCAGGGCATCTTCCTGACCCAGGGTTTGAACCCAGGTCTCCCGCATTGCTGGCAGATTCTTTACTGTCTGAGCCACCAGGGAAGGCCGCTAGCCTCCTTGGTGTTCCTCAAATATCTCATGTTCTCCAGCCCCTGGGCCTTTGCACTGGCTGTCTGCCTCGTCTGGAAAGACTTTACTCCACGTATCTACCAGGCTCCTGGATTTTGTCTGCCTCGTTCACTGCTGTATAAACAGTACTAGAACTGTACTTTCATCATAACAGTAATTTTATATATTAATAAAATAATGATAGTAGTAATGATGATAATGATTACAAGAGCCTGTAGGCATATTCAGGGGCTCAGATCCATCCCTCAACTCACCCTGTTACAAGTCTAAGTTTGTACTTCTTACCACATGACAGGCTAATAAACTGAGAGAAGAATCACTGGGGCCAGGAATGGCAGCTTTATTTGGAAAGCCAGCAGGCTGAGAAGATGGTAGACCAGTGCGCCAAAGAACCATCTTCCCTGGGGGGGATGCTAGTTTATTCTATGGAACAAAGAGGGCGAGGTAAGGACATAAAGTAAAAAAGGTGATGTTTAGTCAGTCATGACTGACTCTTCTGAGAGCCAATGGACTGTAGCCAGCCAGAATTCCTGCTCCATGGGATTTCCCAGGCAAGAATACTGGAGTAGGTGGCCATTTCCTCCTCCAAGGAATCATCCTGACCCAGGGATTGAACCCAGGTCTCCTGCATTGCAGGCGGATTCTCTTCCATTGAGCCAGGAAAGCCTCCCCAAAAGGTGCTAAGTTATTTTAACTATTTCCTGGTTCCAGCCAGACTCCAGAGGAGATGTGTTCATTTCTTCCTGCAGTTATTCACAGGTGAGCCTGATCAGGAAGTTTCCTGTGAGCTAAACAAAGGTATTTTATTTTATTTATTTATTTTTGGCCACACATCACGGCCTGTGGGATCTTAGTTCCTCGATCAGGGATTGAACCCTCGCCCCTTGCATTGGAAACACAGAGTTTTAACTGTGTTTCCCTGGTGGTTCAGTTTAACCACTGAACCACCAGGGAATTCCCTAAACAAAGGTATTTTAGCTTAATGTTCAGGCATAAGAAACAAGGTTCCTGGAGATTGGCCATTATTCATACTTTAAACCATAGGCAACATTCCTTTAGAAGCAATAAAACAAGAAGGTTAAAGTAAAAGAAACAGATCCAATATGGAGTCAGATTTGTTCTTCCCGATTACAGATCCCCTACCTCTGGCCCTCCTTATCTCGGGTCCCAGCATGCACTGCAGCCAGACCAACAGGGGTTGTCCTAGAAGATGGCTCTCATTGACTCTGATCATCTGGCAATTCTTTTAGCTGGACCAATAGGGAGAGGGAATTCAAGAAATCCATGGGAAAGCTTGCCAGGATAAAAAGTAAATTTTTGTGGTAAGATCTGTTACAAGCACTGGAGATTTTTTAAAACCTACATATGTGGGGTGCTGGGGAAGGGGGTGAGGAGAGGATCTGAGTTGTGAATATTCATTCCAACCTTGATTTGGCTACGGGGACCTGAATTTAGAGAGAGGAGGCAGAGAAATTGCAGATCGGAAAGTTTCCCGGGAGTGGCCACCCACAGTATTTATGGCTATCTGGAGTGACTAGCCTCATTGACTGTCATCAGTGGGAAAAAACATCTCCCTCTAGGGCAGGGGAGAGCGGGCGTCTCTCATGTGGAGTTGACTATTTACCTGTCTACACTGAAGAATAAGCACTCCTTTGTTCTGGCTTCCTTCCCTGCACTGCAGACAGAGGCAACCCTCTCTCTTACTCCTTGTTTATTTATTTTTAGAGAGAGTGTCTCATTCTCTGGCTTCAGAGTTCCAGCGGTTGTCCAAGTGGCTGACTTGATTTCCAACCCAAGACAGTCAATGGACATAGTCATTTATTCATTCAACAGAGAACGATTAAATGTCCCTCTGTGGCAAATACAGTTTAGATTCTGGGAATCTGACGGTGAAGAAGATAGGCAAGGTGTCTACCCTTAGGGGGCTTCCACTGTAATGGGGATTATAACTTTAGATGTTGTATGTACTACCTTTAAATCACTTTGGGAATTGTTACACAGTGATGCTAACATATGCTAATAAGTCAATGTGGTGCAATAGTGATTTTTGTGAAGGTATGTGAGGAGGAGAGGGCGTCTCAGGTGATTCAGTGGTAAAGAATCTTCTTGCCAATGTAGGAGACTTGGGTTCGATCCCCAGGTTGGAAAGATCCTCTAAAGGAGGAAATGGCAACCGGCTCCAATATTCTTACCGGGAAAATCCCATGGACAGGGGATCCTGGAGGGCTACAGTCCATGGGATTGCCAAGAGTTGGACACAACTGAGCAACTGAGGGTGCACACACACACACACGTGAGGGGGAAACTTCTGTAAATTAGGTGAAGTCTGGTAAGGCTTCTCAGAAGTGACATTTGGACCAAAGTTTGAATGACAAGGAGGAAATCACACAAGGAACAGTAAGTACAAACATCTTAAGGTGAGAATTGTGGAAGAGCATGGCTGAAAAGGGCTTCCCGGGGGCGCTAGTGGTAAAGAACCTGCCTGCCAATGCAGGAGATGCAAGAGACATGGGTTTGATCCCTGGGTTGGGAAGGTCCCTTGGAGGAGGAAATGGTAACCAGTATTCTTGCCTGGGAAATCACATGGACAGAGGAGCCTGGGGGGCTATAGTCCACAGGGTCAAAAAAGAGTTGGACATGACTGAATCGAGTTAGCTCAGCCCAGCATATGGCTGAGAAAGACCAAAATGAACACAGAAATGCTTCAGTCCTTAAGGTGGGGCGGGGGGGGGGGGGGGGGGAGTGTGGATAAATCACCAGGCATTCATTCCATTATTATGTATACTTTTTTCATTTATCTGACTTCCCTGGTGGCTCAGAAGGTAAAGCGTCTGCCTACAATGCAGGAGACCCGGGTTCAATCCCTGGGTGGGGAAGATCCTCTGGAGAAGGAAATGGCACCCCATTCCAATACTCTTGCCTGGAAAATCCCATGGACGGAGGAGCCTGGTGGGCTACAGTCCATGGGGTCGCAAAGAGTCGGACATGACTGAGTGACTTCACACACAAGTACTTGATAGTAACAGTTCTCTAGAATTATGAGAATAATTATTTAAATAAAGAACATGGCATATATTTATTTGGTTAAATATTTCAACAAAATAAGCAGAGGTGGGGTGTCTCTTTCTAACCAGTTAACAATATGAATTTTACTTTTAAAGTTGTCATACTGGAGCTTCCCTGGTGGTCCATTAGTTAAGAATCCACCTTGAAATGCAAGGGACACCAGTTGATGTCTAGTCTGGAAAGATCCCACATGTCTCAGGACAACTAACCCATGCGCCGCAGCTATTGAGCCCTTGCACCTAGAACCTGTGCTCCAAAACAAGAGAAGCCGCCACAGTCAAAAATAAAAATAAACAAATAAGTCTTTAAAAAAAAAAAAAAAGGCAAGAAAGTTGTAGCAATGAAGTAGGAAACAGATGGGCCTCTGGGCTGGACACCGTGCTTGTCAAGTGGAGTAAAATCGAAGCTTTGTCACCCAGACACTCCAAGGACAAAGTAGGAGAGAGAAGCTGAGCTCTGCTGAAGTAAAGAGACAAGATGACCACTCCTGAGGTCAAGGAAGACTTCCCCGTCTACGCAGGAAGTCTCCTTGGGGGTCAAAAAGGGAGGGGGGCTCCAACCTAAATCAAGTGTGGACGTGCACCCACAGGATGTGCATGACCTTCAGTCATGTCCAATTCTTTGGATCTGTGGTGGGATCCATCTTGGAGAAAAGTTGCGCATGCATCTTGGCGAGGGTCCTGAGACCACTCAGGTGTGAAGGGAGAAACAAGGTAATTGGCCAAATGTAAACATAGACCAGGAAGGACTGTCCCGTTTGAGGGATTTAAATCACCTCTTCACTGTGCGCCTCCTCATTCAGGAAGCCCGCACACCTCTCTGGGTGTGTATTTCTGCCCTGCTTCTGACTTAAATAAATAAGCTGCTTCTCTGTGTGCTCTCCTATATGTTGTGCTGTGTCGCCGTGTCTGTAATAATAAACTTTGTACCTGTTTGCAATTTTTGCCTCCTTGAAACATTTTTGCTTTCAAACAGGGTAAGAATTGGGGAACTTTGCTTCTAGCCTCTAGCCCCCGGTGGACTGCCCGGCTAGGTTCAATCCCTGGACAGGGAAATAAGATCCTGCTTCAAGACTACTGTCCCTCTGATAAACAGTACAAGATATTTTATGATATTTTATTTTCTATTTTATGAGTCAGGATCAAAACAATAAAATCCTGTGGGAATGACTTATTCTTTCTGTAAACCATTTTAGCAAAAAAACAACAACAAAAAAAAAGAAAATACCAAAGACAGAAGGCATTTGCTTTCTTTCATTAACTTTTTTTGGGGGAAACTTGAAAATGAAAACAACTAATGACCTCCATCTATAACAAAGGGTTTCAATGTCAATTCTCAGCCAGTTTGTTCCGTCTATCTCCCTACCCTCCTGTTTTTTTTTTTTTCTGGAGTATTTTAACAATGCTTTAAAAAATATAAATAGATTATTGGTATTTGAAAATGGTCTGTGGGTTTTGTTTGTTTGTTTTGACCATGCTATGGGGCTTGTGGGATCTTAGTGCCCACCCGGCCCTCTGCAGTGAAAGCACAGGGTCCTAGCTACTGGACCGTCAGGGACTTCCCTGCTGCTGCTGCTGCTGCTAAGTCGCTTTAGTCGTGTCCGACTCTGTGCGACCCCATAGATGGAAGCCCACCAGGCTCCCTTGTCCCTGGGATTCTCCAGGCAAGAATACTGGAGTGGGTTGCCATTTCCTTCCCCAATGCATGAAAGTGAAAAGTGAAAGTGAAGTCGCTCAGTCGTGTCCGACTCCCACCGACCCCATGGACTGGAGCCTATCAGGATCCTCCGTCCATGGGATTTTCCAGGCAAAAGTACTGGGGTGGGGTGCCATGGTCTTCCCTAGGATCTGTGTATTTTTAATGATTACATGAGTTGGAGAAATATGTGTAGAGTCTCACATCAGATGCTGAGGCTGGCAGTCTGGAGGTTAGTGGTGAGGGGGAAAGCCACGTCCTGGGACATTTAGAAAGTACAAACTGAAAAAACTCTGGAGCAAGAAGGAGCTCTCACAGCACAAACTGGCTAGAACCAGCCAGATGAGTCACAGAACCACCAGGGTGGGTTACTACAACTTACTCGGGAGGGGAAATCTGGGTGGAAGCCCAGAGCCCCCGGGACCTCAGTATTTATGGAAATTCTGCAGGTTCTCATCCAAAATACACAGGAAAACAAAATAAAAACCTAAAGGTGAAAAGAAGAGATGCCAAGGTAACTCTAAAGTGCAGAGATGGGTGAAAGGGTTGGAGCTGCAGGGACCCATCGTCATGGAAACTGCAGTTGCAAGTGTTGTCATGGAAACCACAGCCAGGACTCCTATGAGGGTGCTTCAGAACTATTTTTAGATCCACTGGTAATTGTGGGTGGTTCACTGATGGGAGAAGGGGCAGGCAGCTGACTTCTCTTACACACACACATACACACATGCATATATACATACATAGAAATATACATGTATAATTACATGTAATTGTATATTATATATGTAATTACAAATAAATATTTGTATGTTCATACATATATATACAACAAATTTAAAATTGTCTCTCAAATATTTTGGAATGCTTGACTCAGAATCTTCTTTTCTGACTGAACCCTGATTGAAACACTTACAGGCATCCGTGCAGTGAAGACTTAACAGATTTGGGTTGTCCAAACTCTGAAACTTTTATTTTTTGTTTTTGCCCACACTGCATGGCATGTGGGATCTTAGTTCCCCTACCAGGGATTGAACCCACGCCCCCTGCAGTGGCAGCCTGGAGTCCTAACGACTGGACCGCTAAGGAAGTCCCCAAATCCTGTCCATTTTAAAGAACCAACTAGCCCTCCTGTGACTCCTGGGTAACTGCTAAGCCTTACAGGATCCTGTACTAAAATGTGAGTGATGGTTGTGGCCTTGGGCCTTGCAGCATCTCTTGGATATCTGAAGATACTGAAGGCTGAGTAACTAAGGTCAACCACAGGTGCGCTCCATGCAAATGGACTCAGAAAAAAAAGAAAATCCTGGACACTAAGGCGCAGGTGAGCTTCCCTGGTTGATACTCCGTACGTGTTGTCACACGTTGCTGGGAAAAGTAAGCCCGTCCATACAGTTCTCTCCCAGACTGCCCTTTTCTTTTCCCTTTGCTGACCTTAGGCAGTATCCTTTTTCTGTAATAAACTACAATTGCAAATAAAAAATCCTCCTGCCAAGTAGGACACTCAGGTTCGATCCCTGAGTCTGGAAGATCCCCTGGAGGAGGGCATGGCAACCCACTCCAGTATTCTTGCCTGGAAAATGCCATGGACAGAGGAGCCTGGCGGGCTACAGTCCGTGGGGTCTCAACAGTGTCAGACACGACTTGGCGACTAAACAACAGTAGCTGTGAACACTATAATTTTTCTGAGTCCCAGGAAAACTCTCAGCAAATCATTGAACCTGGAATCAATGATATTCCTACTGTGAAGAAGAGCAAGGAACTCAGAGAGATCAAATTATTAGTCTAATACCGAACAGTTAGGAAGCCTCATTGCTAGCTGTATCACTGAGGACCTGACAAGAAAATCCAAACTGAGTCACTGAGGAGCGTTTCATTAATTATTAATCAGATCAGATCAGTCGCTCAGTCGTGTCCGACTCTTTGCGACCCCATGAACCGCAGCACGCCAGGCCTCCCTGTCCATCACCAGCTCCCGGAGGTCACTCAGACTCACGTCCATTGAGTCATTGATGCCATCCAGCCATCTCATCCTCTGTCGTCCCCTTCTCCTCCTGCCCTCAATCCCTCCCAGCATCAGAGTCTTCTCCAATGAGTCAACTCTTCGCATGAGGTGGCCAAAATACTGGAGTTTCAGCTTTAGCATCATTCCTTCCAAAGAAATTCCAGGATTGATCTCCTTCAGAATGGACTGGTTGGATCTTCTTGCAGTCCAAGGGACTCTCAAGAGTCTTCTCCAACACCACAGTTCAAAAGCATCAATTCTTCGGCGCTCAGCCTTCTTCACAGTCCAGCTCTCACATCCAAACATGACCACAGGAAAGACCATAGCCTTGACTAGGCGAACCTTTGTTGGTAAAGTAATGTCTCTGCTTTTGAATATGCTATCTAGGTTGGTCATAACTTTCCTTCCAAGGAGCAAGCGTCTTTTAATTTCATGGCTGCAGTCACCATCTGCAGTGATTTTGGAGCGCAGAAAAACAAAGTCTGACACTGTTTCCACTGTTTCCCCATCAAGGTGTTCAAAACAAAACAAAAGGGGTTGCCTGAAGGCAGGAGGTTGAAGAAACCGGCAAGGAAATGTGAAGCCCTATCCCCAGGCTTGGAGGGGAAGCGGGGAAAGTCAAGACATTTCTAGAAACTTGTGGATATTGCAGGAACAAGAAAATGTAGCTGAGACGGCTCTCAACAAGAACTGTGGCTTTTGTTGGGGAAACTCAGGGGGCTTGAAGGCCCTCTCTCCTCTCGCCTTAAGCTTTCTGATGTCTCCTAGGGGTCCTGTTGGCTGAACCCAACAGGAAGGAGGAGAATAAGAGGGGTAATTGGCACAGCCACGCAAGTCAGCGCCCACAACCCCCATCCTGGAGGCCCACATTTTGAGTAGAGAAGGGTTAAAAGACTGGGTCAGGAGGGGCTATCGGAGAACATGCAAATCCATGGCTGGGTCAATAGGTTAACAGTCGCGTCCCCAGCCGCTCCCCAGGCCCAGTTGCGTAAGTCCACGCGCTCGGAAGCAACCACCGGTTGCCATGGAGACCGCAGGCAGCTGGCGGGAGCAAGTGCGCAAGCGCGCACTGAGATGCCTGCCTCGGCTCCGCGCGGTTGCCGGGACCTAGCCGAGGCGCCGGGAGTCCTAGGAGGGGCGGACGCTGGCGTCCCAGCCCATTCGTCCAGAGCATCCGTGCTGGAGCGGCCCGAGCTAGCACTTGGCCAGCCCGGCGGCTTCTCTGTGGCTCGTCTGGGCGTTCAGAAGCGGGGCTACCGTATCCCTGCCCCCAGGCCCGGTGGGAGGGGCTGAGCGCGGTTTTCGGCAGATTTCAGGACACGTGTGAGCACTCGGGGCCCGGTTTGGGGAGGAAGGCCCTGGAAAAGCGCGAGGCCTCTTGCAGGTCCACCTTGGAGGGGGCAGCTGAGATCTCTGAGCCTGGCCGTGTCAATCGGCTCTCTGACCGCCCTCTCCTGTCACCTTTCAGGATTGCTGCTGAGGGATCGCTGCAGGCGCAGTCCGCCTTGTAGACGCTTCAGCGCAACTGGGAATCCAGCCCCGCGGTGTCCACGACCATGACGGCGAACCTTTTGGAGGACTGGTGCCGGGGGATGGAAGCGGACATCCACAGGTCCCTGTTGGTCACGGGCATCCCAGAGGACTGTGGCCAAGCGGAAATCGAGGAGACCTTGAATGGGGTCCTCTCCCCGCTGGGCCCGTACTCCGTGCTCAACAAGATTTTTTTGAGGGAAGAAAATGCCAAAGCTGCCCTCATTGAGGTCGGGGAGGGTGTGAATCTGAGGGCCATACCCCGGGAGTTCCCAGGAAGGGGGGAACTGGAGAGTGGTCTGTAGGGACCCCACCCAGGATGCTGAGTTCTTAAAAAACCTGAATGAATTCCTGGACGCGGAGGAGCGCACCTTGGAGGATGTGGTGCGCCTGCTTGAACTCAGCAGGGCCTCACCACGCCAGACCCAGAATCGGTCCCCCGAGAACTGGGCAGAAGTTTTGGGCGTGCTTCTGGGGGCTGTGGTGCAAATCATGTACTATATGGATGCCGAAATGCGCAGCCAGGAGGAAGCTAGGGCGCAAGATCTTGCCAAGGCCCAAGTGGTAGCATCCTTGGCTTCAGCAGCAGAGAGGAAGGTCAAGAAGGAGCCAGGGAGGGCTGCAGAGAGGGGCTTTGCCTTGAAGATGGAGAACCCGGATGGCTGGAATGACGTGGCAGATGGGGGTGACGGTCCTAAACCTCTAGTTCGAAAGGCTGGAGCTCTGACTCACTCCAGGAGGAAGAAGCAAAAAAAACCTCCCAAGCAGGAACCAGTGCCCTGGAGGAAATCCCAAGGCAGCCATTCCCACAGCTCCACCTCCTTGAAGCATCCTGAAGCTGATGGTGGTAAAAATAGGGAGACGTTAGAACGTGTCAGGAACAACAAAAAGCCATGTGTGAAGCAGGAGGGGTCCGCTTTGAAGAAGCCCCCAGTAAAATGTGCCTGGAAGTTTCCCAGCAACCTGCCTCGTGTAGCTGTAAGCTGGGGAGTTGCCTCTGAGTCAGACCAAGATGGTGGTTTGGAGGGCCCCCCGAAGAAGAAGGCCATGGGCTGGGCCTCGGCAAAGAGCCCTGCCCACATGAGGAAGAAAAAGAAGGTGAGCTTGGGCCCTGTCTCTTACGTCCTTGTCAATTCGGAAGACCCCAGGAAGAAGCCAGAGGTTTCAAAGAAAGGCCCAGGCTCCGGCCGGGATGCACCGGACCAGAAGGCCCCTGGGGACCCCCAGCCCCATGGGTTACCAACCTCAGCCTCACAGGGTCCAGAGGCCAAGCCACAGGGACCCCCGCATGCCTCCAGTGGTGAGAATGACGACAGAAGTCATGTGGGTTGTGTCAACAAGTGGGTGGAGGGGGAGGAGCAGCAGGGGAAGGCGGGGGCACAGGAACCCAAGGGCGCAGAGAGTCAGATGGTGGGTGAGGACCCCAGTGCAGTGGAGAAAGCAGGTGGGCCACCAATTGAGGCCTCAGAGGCCCAGAGCCCTGACCCCTCTCCTAGGAGCCCCTGAAGGCCGCCCCTTGGGACACCTGTGGAGACAGGTCAGAGCAAACCCACTCAGCCATCCCTTGTAGATGAGTGTGTCTCCGTGGCATTCTCCAGTCATCTCTCCCTTCGTCTGACCCGTCTCCCTCAATAAGGATGGCATTGTTTGGGGTCATGTTTGTCAGAGTAGGAGGCCTTGAGGCTGGAGTTTTCAGAGGCCTGGTTGGGAGATCAACATGTTCAAAGACTTAGAAAGTCTCAGGAAGTGAAAAATCTTTACCAACACACCCTGCTTCTCCTCTTGAGCTGTTCTGACTTATCCACAGGACATAGGGGAGACCATCTGCACCTGAGCAGTTGAAGAAGAAAGAGGCTCCAAGTCGGGAACAAAGTTGCTATTGTTGACCTTTGATTGTTTTAGGAACTCACTTTGTAGAGATCTGACTCTCAGAGGTAAATGATGTGTAAGGTCTTAGGTGGAAGGAGTTAGGGAGGGAGGTGTAGCGTTATGCTTTTTTTTTTTTCCTCGGCTGGGCCTGTGTTTTCACCTCCTCCTAGACACAGCCTCAGAGGATGGAGAGTCACGAAGTAGATTGGAAAAGTTCTAGAACATTCACTGTGACTCACAGGCTGGTTCACTTTTACGGTTGCTTATGTTTGGCCTTTCTCCCCCATTCCCTGCTTCCTTTTCTGGATGGTGAGCCAACCTCTCTCTTCAGGGCCTGGCGAGGTAAAGAGGTTGGCAGCTCTATGCTCCCTTATATCCTTTCTGCTTCGACCACTGGGTAGGTTAAGTCAGGATCGTCCCTGCAGACCTCACTTCCTCACTCCCACTACTTTTCAGTGTCCATCCTCTAGTTCTCTAACCAGAAGGTGGTAAGGTCCCTACCCACTTATGCCTTGAAGTGTTTGCTTTAAGGTTCTGTTACTAAAACTGGTACTTGGATTCCCATGTGGGTGAAACACTTGCAGGAATCCTGCAGCCAGAAAAGAATGATGGGGAGGGAGGGACTCTGCCATTCCTGGGTCCCCTGGCTCTACTTCCATCCCATGCCCCGCCAGACTCTCTTTGAGGCTGAAGACCAAATCTACCATTATACGAAGAGACGGGGAAATATTCTTTAAAAATTGACTGATCATCTGTGCCCTCTGAATAGACCAGAATGCTTTCTCTGCTATATGTGCAGGAGGAGAGGGAGGGCCAGATTATCTGAGCTCAATGATTTCCAGACAGTATCCTGGGGAAGCCCAAGGTGTGCTCACAGAAGTAATCTGAATCTACTTTTTCACATATTTATTTTTTAAAAAGTGACTATTTGAATGTATCATAAGCCAAACAAGTCACACCACAGACTATCAAAATATTACCTTGTGTTCATCAGTGTTTTGATACAGGTATCCATTTTGTTGATTTCACCATCTATTTGCATATAATCTAATTTTCTTGTAAATGCAGCTGATAGGAAAGGTTCCCAGTGGGAGAAGTTGGTCCCACAAATGCCCTGTCATCAAACACTCTCAAAGAAGTTACCCTTAGTAATCCACATGTTGTTGTCCTACTGTGATGCTTCGTTGTTTGATGGCAAAACGTATCAACACGGCGCACAGTAATTCATATTCTGTTTTGTGGTCTATCTTGTGACTTAACGTTTTTGTGATAAAGGATGTGAACAGTTGTTAGATGTTGGTAGTGATTCAGCAGGTTTCTCATGACAATTCATTTCAAAATTCTGGATAAGTCTGAGGATGCAGGAAAAAGGAAATGGTTTCCGTTTGCAGCGCTTCATCTGTGTGTATCACGGTTATCCTTGGGTTGAAGCAAAACAAAACATTGGGAGTGAATTGGCCTTTCAAGCTTGTGGCTCTCCAGCTCCTGATTTCAAAATCAGGTCCATTAGGGCTTCATCGTGTGAACAAATTGACACCATGATTAGTAAATGTAGATGTACATGTCATCAAATAAAGTTTCGCAAACTAAGTGATTGTTGAGTTTCTTATAGATGCCAGTGACATGAACTGTTTCATTTGAGGAAAGGGTTCCCCCCACACTGAACGATACACACTGTCCTAGACTCCCAGCCTGGGGCGTGTGCATGCTAAGTCGCTCCAGTCCTATTTGACTCTGTGCAGCCCTATGGACTGTAGCCCTCCAGACTCCTCTGTCCATGGGATTCTCCAGGTAAGAATACTAGAGTGGGTTGCCATGCCCTCCTCCAGGGGATCTTCCCAACCCAGGGATTGAACCCTCATCTCTTACAGCCCCTGCATTGCAGGCCAGTTCTTTACCTCTGGTGCCACCTGGGAAGCCCCAGCATGAGCTCTTGTCAAACCTGGGTTCAAGCTGGAAGAATCATCAATTTTCCATGAGAGAAAGTCATCAAGATATCTGTCCGTTGCTATATGACCTGCCACCAATGTGAAAACTACCCCCTACTGCAGATCCTGGGGTTTCTAGAAGTTTCTAGAACAGGTAACTGGTGGTGTGGATTACCTGAAAGGGCGAGTTTACTTTAAAAAGCAGCTAGAAAATGAAAACCCTCTCTTCCCCTCAGACGGAAATTGAGGTTTCTTTTCAGTGAAAAATCAAGTTAAATTTCCTTCTGCCCAAGCCCCTCCCCTGTTAGGGACCCCTGAACCATGGTGACCACTGTGCCAGAGTCACATGATGCCCTGGAGACCAAAGGGAAGCTGGACTCTGAGGACAGGGGAGCTAATTACACCCTGGGGTGTGAGCACACAAGACCCTGGTCAGAGGTTAATTTATTGGGTCCTCGCCTCTGCCCCTCCAGGGGTAAAACCGGATTTGGCCAAGATCTTTAAGTACCTCCCAGGAGCAGTTACTCCCTCCAGTTAGACCCAATCCACCAGGAAAGACTGGTAGTGGGGGGAACGTGACCCAAGGTGGGGGAAGACCCAGGGGTGGGGCTCCGTGGGGCACAGGGGAAGTCTCCAAGGAAGACTCTCAGACTGTCTCTGGGATGGGGCAGTGTTCTGTTTGTGGAGTACCTTGGAGCAAGGCCCGGCCAGAGGTGCCCCCCGGGCAATGGGGTGGGGATGGGGCGATGCTGGGAGGAGCAGCTTGCACACAGCCAGGAGGGACAGAAGATACAGTTTGGTCATCCATCCATGACTCTGTTTAGCCAAAATTTATTGCTCATCTATCTTAAGACAGCCAGGAACAAGACAGACCCCATGGACTGCAGCACACCAGGCTTTCCTGTCCTCGCTATCTCCCGGAATTTGCTTAAACTCATGTCCATTGAATCAGTGATGCCATCCAACCATCTCATCCTCTGTTACCCTCTTCTTCTGCCTTCAATCTTTCCCAGCATCAAGGTCTTTTCTAATGAGTTGGCTCTTCGCATGAGGTGACTAAAGGATTGGAGCTTCAGCTTCAGCATCAGTCCTTCCAAAGAATATTTAGGACTGATTTCCTTTAGGATGGACTGGTTCGACATCTTTGGTGTCCAAGGGACTCTCAAGAGTCTCCTCCTGCACCACAGTTCAAAACCATCAGTTCTTCAGTGCTCAGCTTCTTTATGGTCCAACTCTCAAATTAGTACATGACTACTGGAAAACTGAAACCAGCACAATATTGTAAATCAATTATGCTCTTTAATTAAAAAAAGCAAAGAAATAGACCAACAAAACAGTGGGACAGAATAATGAGTCCAGAAGTAGAAATTTATTTTGAGTTAGCAGGGGAGAAAAAGGATTTTCTAAGCATAGCTAGTGTTAGAAAAACTGGGCGGCCATTTGGAAAAAGGACTGAAGTTCTTTACTAAAGCAGGGTTCTCTACTTCCTGCTTTGTATGCCATTACCTTTCAGAAGGATCACAGTCGTACATTTAAAAATAAATTAATAAATGTTTAGATAAAAAGAGAAGTAATTGTTCTTTAGTTGCTCAGTTGTGTCTGACTCTTTTGCACAATCCCTTGAACTATAGCCTGCCAGGCTCCTCTGTCTGTGGGATTTCCCAGGCAAGAACACTGGAGTGGGTTGCCATTTCCTTCTCTAGGGGATCTTCCCAACCCAGGGATCAAACCTATATCTCCTGCATTGTAAGCAGATTCTTTACCGTTGAGCCACCAGGGAAGCCACAATATCTTATTTAAGCCTAAAATAATAATAATAATAATGGGGAGGGAGGTGCTATTATGCTCCTCCCCATTTTTATAGATGAGGAAACATCATCTAGAAGTCAATAACCAGGCTAAGTTCACTCCACTGGCAAATGACACAGCCCAGGTTTGGAGCCCGGGCTTCCAAGATAGGCTGTTACCCAAGATACCACCCTGCTTCCCCACCTCTTCCATGCATGATTAAAATAAGTGCAAAGCCAAACAGTCATGCGAGCTCATCATTCACATAACAACTGGGCAATAATGCAATAGTTTAGGGGTTCCCAGTGCTGGAGAGAGTTTGGGGGAGCAGGCTACCGGCTGTTCCTTGTTTATTTTAAAGAGAATGGCACGATGCATTCAAAGTGCTGAAAGGGAAAACCCTGCAACTTAGCAGACTCTATCCAAGTGTTCTTAATAGGCATGGAAATCGGTACATCCTCCAGAGAGTGACATGGTTCTGGCCATCAGAGTTTAAAATACACTCATCAAACTGTGCTGAGACATGCCAGGACCGCTGATTATAGTGCTTTTGTAAAAGGGAGGTGGGAACTGGAAATAGTCTTCCAAAGATTTATGCGACACCATAGAAAAGAACACTGTGCAGTTGTCAGGATAAAATGGGTCTCTGAGTGCTGATTGTCAGGCCATATTTTTAAAACCTTTTTCTTGAAAGGTAGGTGTATCATACGTGTTCAGCTGGATCCATTTTCACAAATGGAATCCACCTGTGCAGCCCACTAAACGCCTAAGGCTCCCCCCGACCAAACTCTATTCTGCACCCTGCCCATCCCCTTCCCCATCCACCTTGCAGAAGTAAGTTTCATCCAAGCCATATTATTCAGTGAACAAACCGTGCTGCCAAAAAAAAAAAAAAAAGATGCATTAGGATCTCTTTTGTTGAATATTTTATAAGAAGAAATAAACATACATTGTTACGTTAATAAATGCATACAAATATATTTGTTTTAGGAAGGTACAGGTACATATATTTATTTTATAGTGATTGCCTTAGAATGGGAACGGGGCTTCTCCAATGCCTCAGCTGGTAATGAAGCCGCCTGCAATGCAAGAGACACAGGAGATGTGGGTTCAACTTCTGGGTCGAGAAGATCCCCTGGAGGAGGAAATGGCAACCCACTCCACTATTCTTTCCTGGAAAATTCCATTGACAGAGGAGCCTGGTGGATTATAGTCCATAGGATCGAAAGAGTCGGACATGACTGAGTGACTAAGCTTGCACGCTCACCCTTAGAGCTTGGGACTGGGTGGAGGTCACTGGAGGCCAGTGAAGGGGGTATAAGGGGGGCTTTTCAGCTGTCCATACTTTATTTTGACTGCCTGTACTTTGTCAGTTTCTAACCATGCACTCATATTGAGTGTTTTGTTTGTTTGGCTGGACCTGCAGCTTGAGGGATCTTAGATCCCCAATCAGGGATCAAACCTATGCCACCTGCAGTCCTAACCATTAGGCTACCAGGGAAGTCCCATATTGGGTGTTTTTTTAAGTAGTCAATATTCAGTCATAAAATGGTGTAAAGTGCTGACATACACTACATGTGGCTGAACCTCAATGCAGGAGACCTCAGTTCAATTCCTGGGTCAGGAAGATCCCCTGGAGAAGGAGAAGGGACAGGCTACCCACTCCAGTATTCTTGGCCTTCCCTTGTGGCTCAGCTGGTAAAGAGTCCGCCTGCAATACAGGAGACCTGGGTTCGAGCCCTGGTTTGGGAAGATCCCCTGTAGAAGGGAAAGTAAGAGAATCCAGGCACAAAAGGCCACATGTTGTGTGATTCTATGTATAAGAAATGTCCAGAACTGGGAAATCTGTAGAGACAGAAAGTAGATAGTGGTTGTCAGGGCTGCAGGGAGGGTGAATGGGTTCCTCTAAGACTGTCACACTTCTCCTGCTTAATGAGTTCAGCGTTTCCTTTTGGGGTGATGAAAATATTCTGGGTCTAGACAGAGGTGGTGGTTGCCCCAAACTGTGATTACTAAATGCCAATGAACTGGACAATTTAAAATGGTTAATTTTATGTCTTGTGAATTTCAATGCTATTTTAAAAAATTGTAGTAAAAAAACTCTGGATCATGGACCTTTTCAGGGGGAGGTGGTACTATAGAGATTATCGTTTGTACTTTTCCCTATATTAAAAAAGCCACAAGGGACTTCTTTGGCAGTCCAGTGGTTAAGACTCCGCCCTTCCAGAGCAAAGGGCACGGATTCCCTCCCTGGTCAGGGAAATAAGATCCCATATGCCTCCGGGGTGAAGCCCCTCACCCCCTAAAAAAAAGCCACGAAGCCAAATGCCCTCGTTGGCTGCAGACACCACATCATCTCTGGCTGCCGAGTAAAGGAACCGTGCTGCAGATTTTGGAAGAAAGCTTTTGCTGTCCTCTTTCGATGTGTATTTGAGGTTTTTTTTTCATCAACGTGTTTTCAGTTGGAAAGTTTTTAAGCTTCCCAAGGGTCATTTTTAAAATTCCAGCCAGGGCTCTTCTATTCTTGCAAAACTGGAAAAGCAAGAGGGTTTGCAGAGAGTACAAGTCTGGTCACGCTCAAGTAGAGTAAAGCCGTGGGGCCCCCTCCTCAGTGGGAACGGTGTGGAACACTGGTCAATGTGTAGCTAATGTCAGCTATTAAGGCCTGCTCTCACGCTCCAGGCTTGTTCTGGGTGTTTCTCTTGTGACTTTCACACTTGATAAGAAATGTGAGTACTTACAGAACGTTCAAGGGCAAATCTCTGAAGCAAAACTTTCCCTCCCACTGTTTTTCCATGATTCCGTACGCCCTTAACTGAAGCATTTCCTATGAGTACAGGCTGGCTGTTTTTAAAACTGTCAACATGTAGGAATAGGAAGGGAAACATCCAAAATAAACACGCAGAAAACAGAGAGATGGGTCAGTCGTGCAAGAGGCCTGGCTGCAGGACTATTTATCTGGTAAATATTAAACTGTATGATGAGCCTGAGATAATAATAGTTCGGTACAGACTGAAGAAACAGAGCGACCAAAATCTACAAAGAGTGCAGTACAGGTGGAGTTTCAAACTGGCGTGGGAAAGTGGAATTATGCAGAAAGTGGTCTTGGGACAATAAGTAACTGGGGAAAAAACAGCTCACTCCTGATATAAAAATAAATTCCAGACGGATCAAACGTAGAAAATAAAATTGCAAAAGTTGCAGAGGGAAAGTTGGGTGGACCATTGATCATCTTGAAGGGGAGGAAGTTTTCCTTTTTTAAAATTGTTTTCTTTTACTCTTTTAAATGAAGTAGAGTTGACTTACAATGTTGTGTTAATTTCTGCTGTACAGTAAAGCCGTTCAGATGTATATATTCTTTTTTAGTGTTCTTTTCCATCATGGTTTATCATAGGATACTGAATATAGTTCTCTGTGCTATACAGTAGGACCTTGTTGTTTATCCAGTCCATAAATAATAGCTTACATTTTCGAACCCCAAGCTCCCACTCCATTCCTCCCCTAGGCCCCTCTTCCTTGGCAATAACAAGCCTGAGTCTTTTTCATAGGTTAATTTGTCATATTTTAGATTCCACATATAAGTGCTATCATATGATATTTGTCTTTCTCTTTCCATCTTACTTCACTTAGTATGAGCACCTCTAGTTCCATCCATGTTGCTGCAGATGGCATTATTTCATCCTGTTTTATGGCTGAGTCTTATTCCGTTATGTATATCTTCTTGATCCAATCATCTGTCAATGGACATTTGGTGGCTTCTGTGTCTTGGCTATTGGAAATAGTGCAGCTGTGAACACTGGGGGGCATATATCTTTTAGAATTAGAGTTTTCTCCAGATACATGCCCAGTAGTGGGATTGCTGGGTCATACGGTAATTGTATTTTTAGTTTTCTGAGGAACCTGCATACTGCTCTCCACAATGGCTGCACCAGTTTACATTCCCACGAACCATGTAGGAGGGTTCCCTTTTATCCACACCATCTGGAGGGAAGGAAGATTGTCAAAGCTGAGTGGACTTGCAAAGTGCAAAGATCTTACTTAAATGTAGGCAACCCTGAGACTCAGCAAGGGGCTCCAGTCTCCTGTAACCCAAAACCATCAAAGAAAGCCTGCTTCTTCACCACTGTGACTAACAGAAAAGTTAAAGTTTTTACCTGAGGGAAAAAAAAGTAACATTAAATCAAAAGGTAGGGACAAATAGGGGTTTTGTGCCTCCCTTTTTGTGCTCATTAAATGATCAAGAGAAAGAAGAACAGTTGAGAAAAATAGGCAAGAACCTCGAATTGGAAGTTTATTGAAAAACAAGTTTCCACAGTAAACGCATAAAAAGAGGCTCGACATCACACTTACAGAAAGAGTGCGTGCTTGATCAGTCGTGTCGGACTCTTTGCAACCCCATGGACTATAGCCCGCCAGGCTCCTCCATCCATGGGATTTCTCAGGCAAGAATACTGGAGTGGGTTGCCATTCCTTCCTCTAGGGGATCTTCACGACCTAGGGATGGAACCTGCCCCTCTTGAGTCTCCGGCGGTAGCAGGTGGATTACCACTGCGCCACCTGGGAAGCCCAGCTAAAGAAACAGTCATGAGATAAGAATGGACTGAGATAAGGATGACCTGAGAGATCAGTTGAATAGAGCCAAGAGTCTAGAAAAGAGCAACCAGGACATTCCTTTGTCCACGGATCTGACAAACGTTCATAAGTTGTGTAAGAGCCAGTGCTGGCCAGGGTGTGATGAAACAGTCACTCACTATTAGTGGGAGTGTGAACTGGTTTAAAGGCCATTTGGCAATAGCTGTCAAATGTTCAAAATGACTTTTGTTTGGGCTCCCAGGGAACCTGCTGCTAGCAGTTTTCTCCTGCAATGTAGTCTTAAGTGTATCCCGTGGTAACTCCTTCAAGGGGGCTTCCCTGGTGGCTCAAACAGTAAAGAATCCATCTATAATGCAGGAGACCTTTTTTCAATCCCTGGGTCAGGAAGATCCCCTGGAGGAGGGCATGGAAACCCACTCCAGTATTCTTGCCTGGGAAATCCAGCAGACAGAGGGGCCTGTCGGACTACAATTCAAGGGGTCACAAAGAGTAGGACACAACTGAGCGACTAACATTTTCACTTCCTACAAACTTTTTAGCATCACATTGGGTCATTTTCTCACAAACGAAACAGCCCGGAACTGAGGCTGGTTCATGCAGGTGAGGAAAGTGCAGTTGGTATTAAGGAAGACCTGGTGGAAAGAAGGTTCCAGAACCTGTGTATAAAGCCACAACAGGGTGTAGACAACTGTGAGTTCCGCCAGTGTCACACATTTGCCCGCTGGAAAAGTCCTCGCCTTCACGTAGTTGACAATGGCACTGACCTCGAGCACACAGAATCCATCACACCCTCAAAGGGTGGAACCTTGTGGGCAGGAAGTTTATGGAGAAATTCGGGGGTGTAGTTGGTTGGACCAAAATGGAAGTGGGATGGTGCGGGGAGCACACAAAACTGAGCCCCACTGTACTGAGCAATCAATTTTTTAGAATACGGTAAGTTCCCTACATACAAACCTTCAAGTTGCAAGCTTTCAAAGATGCGTGTCCCAACGTGTGTCCCGTCAACGCTGGGTGTGTGTGAAATTGCATCTTGCCCTCTGTCTCCTATTGCTGACGACCCTTCGGCTCTACCATCTCCCACCTCCCCTCCCTCCTCCCGTCAGTAACTGTTCTTGCTTGTTCACTCGACGCTAGCACCTGTATACCAGCTGCTGAACTGTACTGTTGTGCTTTTCAAGGTGCTGTGCTGTAAGATTAAAAATGTTTTCTTTATTTTTGTGCTTTTTTAATGCCTCATTTGTGCAAAAGTGTTATAAACCTATTATAGGATAGTACTATAGGGTAGATTGTGTTAGTTGGGTACCTGGACTATCTTTGTTGGACTTACAAGCTCGATCTCAGAATGGAACTTGTTCATATGTAGGGGACTTACTGTATGTGTCCGAGGTCTCGACTGTCATGGTGATTGCTCAGAGAAAGGCAACACTGTACTTAAAAAAAAAAAAAAAGGTGAAATTACCCCCAAGCCACATTTACAGATATTGCTAAGTTAACCAGATTTTTCGGCTGTTATTGGCAGCATTTCCTACCATTTTATGGACAAACATTTGCACTTCTTATAAAGCCTCTTTGTCTCAGAAGGTGTGTCCCTGTGGATGCTGCTTAGTTTTTAAACACTTTTGGTCTGGGCAGGTCCGTGCCTGCAAAACTCCACCAACTATTTCCACAAAGCGCATGGCTTGTCACGCTCAGCTCCGTGACAAGTAAACCTCAGGCACAGCCGTCCTGGAGGAGGTTCCCATCCCCGAGTAGTAATTCTCTAAGAGCCGGTGAATGTGTAACCACCAACTCGTGATCGCATGCTGTGGGGACGTGAGCTGGGTGCCTCCTCATGACTTTGGCATTCGGGCTAAGCAATGTGAACAGCTGAGATTCTTATTGACTCCAAAATGAAAGTTCCCCACTGTGCACCTCCTGAAAATTGACACATGCTTGCTAGATAAACTGTCGAAAATTGTTACCACACGAGAGTAACAGATAAGTTTTGAAGAAGCAAAATTCATGGTGGAGGCAAGATTAAGCCCTATCATGTAACAAAATGCGTCATCAACGGGTAATTATCCTAACCACTTGGGGCCCACAAGTACCAGATTTTCAGTTTTGAAGAAGGCAGTGTTGCGATTCAGCAGGCAAGATAAGAATCACATGTCCAAACCTTTCTTTGGAGACTGAAGGGATAAAAGCTAGATTTCTGTGTTCCTTTCACTGAAATCCAGATGGATCCAAAATTGAAAGGCAAACCACGAAGACATGAAGCACTCCACAAAAAAAAAAAAAAAAAAAAGATGAATCAAAGCATGCACTTAAAAGAAAACAAAACCAAACCAAACATGCACTTAGAAGTTGGTGGAATCTTTTTCTAAGCAGAAAAACAGGACTCAGAAACTATGAGGGGCAAACTTGATATATTTGAATTTTAAAGCTTGGATACAATCAAAGAATCAAGAAGTCTAAAAAGCTGACTGACAGACTGAATGCGTAGATTGGAAATCATTCCATTGATGTGTTTTTTCTTCCTTCCTCCATTTCTAAAACTTATTCATTGCCTGTATTTTTTTTTTTTTTTTTTAACATTTTCATGGTTGTTAAATGAGCTGGTCTCAACTTGCTTTTTTCAACAATGTCCCAGCTCTGGTAACAATTTTCTTTGTTATTGTTGTTAACAATTTTTAAACAGCTGTCAGTTCTAATCTCTGTTATACAGATCCAGAAGGATTCAAAGTGGTGTGGTGGGGGAATTTTTTTTTTTTTTTTAATTTCTGATCAAATTGTGAAACTCTTGTCATTTCTAACATTGGTAACGCAGATCCAGAAGGAGTCAAAATGGTGCAGTGGGGTAAGGTGTTTTTTTGTTTTTTGTTTTTTTTTAGTTTCTGAGCAGAATTGTGAAACTTGTCATTTCTTACCACAAATGAGAAACTCACAAGCAAAATACTCTGAACTTGCCAACCTGAAGCCATCTAGAATAGAAAACCATTGTGTTCAAACTAGTTACCCAGGCATTTGTTACCAAGTTCTTAGATCACAAGGCTGAATAAATCCTTAGCAGATGCTCTTGTCGGTTTTTGGAGCCTGAGGAATGTGAGAGGTGGCAGCTGCTGGATTAAACAATCTCACAGGCACGGGTGTGCCGGTACTGGGCTGTTCCGATATGGCTGAAAGTGTTTTATTCAGTGACAGATTTACAAGAGCAATCAGAGATGCAGAGAAAGGAAGAGGGGGAAAAAAAAAGAAAAGAGAATGACTGTGGCTGCTGCCAATAATATGGTCTTGGCTTCCAACACATTTTATTTTTAGGTTGTGGTGGTTTGGTTTTTATTTAATAAGGAACCATATAAAGAAGAAAATGAGAAATGACCCATTAACCCACTACTGAAATAGCCCCTGTAGACATTTAAAAATAAGGTAAGCACAGTGTTAGACATTCAAGCAGTGCAAAATTGAAAATAGAAAGCACCCACCCCATCACCCTTCTCCTCTGCCTCCACCGAAGCCAAAGACCATAACATGTCCTCATTTTTCCTTCAAAAAGAGAAGAAATGTTTATGAATATCCCAGCACATCTATGTGTGTGCCTTGTGTACTGGTGTGTACGTACATGTGTCTGTGTCCATACATCATATGTACATGTGTGTAAGTGTATGTATATTTTTGTGTGTATGTGTATATAGATGCATATGTATTTATGAGTATTTGTGTGTACATGGTTGGATATGTACACGTGTCTATGTGTGCCTATGTGTGTTCAACTGTATGCATTTATGTTGGTGGATACATGTGTGTTTGTGTATTGTGTGTGTGTGTGTGTGTGGTAACAGCAGAAGTAACCAGACAACTGTCTTTGTGTATGCTTATATATCACACAAGATAAGAAATATTAGCAGTTCCACTTTGCAGATGGACCCAGAATCCATCTACTTTTTTTTTTTTTTTACATTTAATTATTTATTTGTTTATTTAGGCTGTGTTGAGTCTTTGTGACTCCCAGGCTCTAGAGCACACAGGCTGAGTAGTTGCAGCACGTGGAATCTCTAGCTGTGGCACACGGGCTTAAGTGTCCCTTGGTATGTGGGATCTTGGGGCTTCCCAGGTGGCGCTAGTGGTAAAGAACCCGCCTGCCAGTGTAAGAGACAGTAACAGACACAGGTTCCATCCCTGCATTGGGAAGATCCCCTGGAGGTGGGCATGGCAACCCACTCCAGTATTCTTGCCTGGAGAATGCCATGGACAGAGAAGCCTGGTGGGCTACAGTCCACGGGGTCACACAGAGTTGGACAAGACTGAAGCGATTCAGCACACATGCAGATGTAGAATCTTAGTTCCATGACCAGGAAATGAACTCAAGTCCCCTGCATTGGAAGGTGAATTCTTAACCACTGGACCATCAGGGAAGTCCCTTTAACTTTTCATTATTATAATTAGAGTAATACTGAGAGTGCCAGTAGTTTCATTGCATGCATGCCTGCTCAGTCGTGTCCTACTTTTTTGTGACCTCATGGACTGTAGCCCACCAGGCTCTTCTGTCCATGAGATTTCCCAGGCAAGAATACTGGAGTGGGTTGCCATTTGTTTCTCCCTAGGGGATCTTCCCAACCCAGGGGTGGAACCCAAGTCTCCCGAATTGTCAGGCAGATTCTTTACTGCTGAGCCATCTGGGTATTAAACGGACATTCAGTTCAGTCGCTCAGTCGTGCCCGACTCTTTGTGACCCCATGAATCGCAGAACACCAAGCCTCCCTGTCCATCACCAACTCCCAGAGTTCACTCAGACTCACGTCCATCGAGTCAGTGATGCCATACAGCCATCTCCAATGCAAATAACAGAACCACAGTTCAAACTGGCTCACATAAAATAAAATTTTCTTACAAAGGGACTTTTCGTTTTCCCTGACAGCTCAGTTGGTAAAGAATCCACCTGAAATGCAGAAGACCCTGGTTCAATTCCTGGGTTGGAAAGATCTACTGGAGAAGGGATAGGTTACCCACTCCAGTATTCTTGGGCTTCCCCTGTGGCTCGGCTGGTAAAGAATCCGCCTGCAACTCGGGAGACCTGGGTTGGGAAGATCCCCTGGAGAAAGGAAAGGCTACGCACTCCAGTATTCTGGCCTAGGGAATTCCATGGACTGTATAGTTGCAAAGAGCTGGACATGACTGAGTGACTTTCACTACAAAGGGATTTTTTTTGGCTAACAGAATTCAAGGATAGTCTGACTTTAGGTATGGCAGAATCCAGGCACTGAACGATGGTCTCCCTCTGTCTCTAGAGTGTTTTGGGCATTGGCTGTATTCACAGCACAGTTGCAGCAACTCTGGGCTTCTGTCCTCCCAGATTCACCCAGTGGAAAGAGGAAAGAGAGACCCCTCTCTGAGTCACTCTAGGAAAAGCCCCCGGTTGAGCTGTTCGTGACTGAGTGGGTTGTGTGCTGACCCTGGGACCAGATATAGAGTTCATGCCATGGGAATAACGGGGAGGAAATGGAGAGAGGCATGATTTCCCGAGGAACATGAAGGTAGGGGTTCTAAACGGGATGCTAGCTAGACCAACATCCCATTTCACCGCATCATCATTATTACATTACCTGTAATTGTGTTTTATGTTATTGTTTTAGGATTGTGCAGCATGACGCAGATTCCTAGTAGTTCTGCAAAACCAATTCCTTCTTTTGCTGTGCACACCTCTGGAAGACACTTTCCTAGTCTCCTTTGCATTTAAGTGTGACCACATGACTGAACTCTAAGCCACGGGACATGAATGGAAGGGAATTTAAACCTCCTAAAATGATTTTCTAAATCTGTTCCTCTTTCAAGCCAGCTGGAACAGAGATGACCCCCAGAACCTCAGAAGCCAAATGTTGAACATGGAGGAGCCAGAAAGTGGAAGGAACTCGGGTTCTTGGAGTTCCTTGAGAACAGCTTGAGGAAAATCACCTGCAATGAATGACTTGACATGAGCAAGAATAAATTCCTAACACTGTTTGAGTCATTAGACATTTTGGGGTTTGTTTGTTACAGCAGCTAATGTTACCCTGACTGACTGATACAACAGGAGAAATGAAGTTTATGGTTTCCCCGGGTGAAGTCTACCTCTTAGAAAGATACATATTCCTTTCCCAGCTCCGGACCAAGTCGCAGGTAGATTCTGGTGTAAACTTCAGAGTCTCTTTCCAGGGAAGACTGATAGCAAACATCTTCCCCTGTGAATTGACTGCACCAAGTTAAGAGGCTGTATTTATTAGGCTATTTTACTCTTAGTCTAGAGGCTTAGGATTCTATTTTTTAATTTTTAATTGGATGGTAATTGCTTTACAGTGTTGTGTTGCTTTCTGCCATACAACGAAGTCAATCAGCCGTAAGCATGCATATTTTCCCTCTTTCTTAAATCTCCCTCCCACCCCAGGCTTCTGTTTTTAAAAAGCTGAATTGGCTCTTGGAAATACAATGTGGGCAGAGCAGAGTGGTTTTATTGTTTGTTTGTTGGCACTTTTAGGACAACTGGGAATGTAAACGGTTCTGTCTCTGACTCTGTCCTTTCTGCATGTCTCTGCCTGTTGGCTTTATCTTTTGAATCTGAGACCAATTTTTGTTTTTCAGGAGAAGCTCCTGGCACATTCTAAGCTCACATTCCCCAAATTCTTTTTTTTTTTCCAAAAAGAATTGAGGCTGTTCTCTCTGGTCTTAAGGTCTGAGAGCCCATCCCCTCCTGTACTTCTATCCTGGCACCTCCAACAACTGTCTGGATAATGCTGAGTTTCAGCCCATGGCTCTCTGGGCCAGTTTCTCTTCAGTAAAGAATGTGTTTGGGGAGGAGGGAGGAGGGTTCAGGAAGGGGAACACATGTATACTTGTGGCAGATCCATCTTGATGTATGGCAAAAGCAATACAATATTGTAAAGTTAAGCAAAATTAAATTTAATTTAAAAAAAAAAAGAATGTGTTTGATGGCAAATACTAGGAAATGATGATATCAATAAATAGGTACTTATTTTTCTCACATAACACAAAATCTGGAAAAAGGTAGTTTCAGATATTGGTCCAGTGACATCTGATGTCCCAGGTTCTTGGTCTTTCTGCCTCATAATCCCTTAGAGTGTTACTTTCATGGTCATGACTGTTGCCTCATGACTACAGGATGGCTGCCACAACTCTGACCATCACATCTACAATCAAGGGAGGAAGATTCTTGTTATCAGGGACACAAAGGTTTACCAGAAGCTTCCCAGCTGACTTCTGCTTTCATCTCTTTGGCCATAATGGTGTCACATGACTGTGAGTAGAAGTCAAGAACGCTGGAAAAATGAGTCCCTGATTTCAGCCTCAAAACCAGAAGTGGGTAGTGAAGAAAGGCGCAGGGAACAATTGTTGGGTTACCATAGTAACCACTGGAGTCCAGTGTCATGACTGTGATGAGTAAGGGAGTGTGAGAGAAGGAAACAGAGGTCCTGTGAGGGGTAAGGATGATTCCTCTCTCTGGGGACTAGGATTTACAGCCCGGGGGACAATCCATGGTAAGCTGTGACTCTGAAATCTTCTGTGACAAGGGAGAAGTAACAGCAACAACAATAATAATGCAACAGTACTAATTAGAGTCTAACATATGTGCCAGGCACCTGCTCTACAAACACAGCCTCATTTATTGCTCCAACAAACCCTATTATTATTCCTATGATTGTAGCTTGACTGGGATCATGAATTTACTCTTATTCCTCGCAGTGTGTTCCCCACTCAGCAGCCAGAGGGAATCTTTAAACCTGAAGTCAGATTGTGTCTCTCTCTATCTCACTCCCAATAAAAGCCAGAATCCTTGGGACTTCCCTGGTGGTCCAGTGGTTAAGACGCTGCACTTCCAATGTAGGGGATGCAGGTTTGATCCCTGGTTGGGGAACTAAGATCCCACATGCCATGGCCAAAAGATTTGTTAAAAGCCAGACACTTTGCCTTGGACCCAAAGCCTCAGACAATCTGTTTTTCCTCCACCTGCCATCTCTCTGGCCCTATTTCAACCCCTACCTCTCACTGCCAGCCACACTAGCCTTCTTGCTTTTTTCTCTTGAAAACTCCAGGCACGCTCCTGCCCCAAGACCTTTGCACTTGCTAAAACCTTCTGCCAAGACTTTTTCCTGATTGCCACAAGACTTGCTCTCTCACATCTTTCAGGTCTCTGCTGAAATGTCCCTTTCTCTACAGGGTTTCCCTGACCCAGTGCCCCAGCTCTGTCAGGCCCCCTTCTTGATTTGTTAGCTAACCGGCACTTAGCATCATCTTATCACCCACAGAGTTTATTCATTTCTTTTGTTTTTTCTCCTTCTCTACAATGGAGATGGTCCCTGATGATCCAGTGGCTAAGATTTCACACTCCCAATGCAGGGGGACCAAGGGTCACAACTAAAAACCCTGCAACAAAGATCCTGTGTGTTGCAACTAAGACCTGATGTAGCTGAATAAATATACAAAGGCTTCCCTGGTGGCTCAGACGGTGAAGAACCCACCTGCAATGCAGGAGACTTGGGTTTGATCCCTGGGTCAGGAAGATCCTCTGGAAAAGGGAATGGCCTCCCATTCCCATATTCTTGCCTGGAGAATCCCATGGACAGAGGAGCCTGGTGGGCTACGGTCCATGGGGTCACAAAGAGTCGGATATGACCGAGCGACTTCACTTAACTTTTCACTTTCATGCATTGGAGAAGGAAATGAGAACCCACTCCAGTGTTCTTGCCTGCAGAATCCCAGGGACGGTGGAGCCTGGTGGGCTGCCATCTATGGGGTCACACAGAGTCGGACACGACTGAAGCGACTTAGCAGCAGCAGCAGAAGCACCTTAGCACATAGTACACACACACACACACACACACACACACACACATATATTTAAATATTTATTTTTAAAAATACCCTTCATTACAATGCTGTGATGACTCAGTTATCCCCAGTTTACAGACTGAGAAATTGAGGTCCTAGGAGATGAAGAAACTTGCTCTACCAAGTTTCTGCTATGGTAGTAAATTACTGTAAATTCATTCAAAGGACTGATGCTGAAACTAAAGCTCCAATACTTTGGCCACCTGATGCAAAGAGCCGGGTCATTGGAAAAGACCCTGATGCTGGGAAAGATTGAAGGCAAAAGGAGAAGGAAGGAGGTGGCAGAGAATGAGATGGTTAGGCAGCATCACCAATTCAATGGACATGAATTTGAGCAAACTCCAGGAGTCAGTAGAGGACAGAGGGGCCTGATCCTATAGTCCACGGGGTAGCCAAGAGTCGGACACCGAGCAGCGACTAAATAACAACAACAACACAACAATAAATCACCACAAACTCATCAGCTTAAAACAGCACACATTCATTGTCCTAAGTCCTGGAGGTGAGCAGTCTGTGCAGGTCAGCAGGGCCACGATCCTTATGGAGCTCCGGGCACCAGTCACTTTCCTGCCTTTTCTAGTGTACAGGGGCCGCCTGCACTCCTTGGCGCAGGGCCCTTTCTTGCATCACTTGGAACTTGGCTTCCCTCCTTCTCTGACTCCGACCCTCCTGCCTCGCTCTTTTCTCTACAAGGAATCTTCTCGATTCTATTGGGTATCCCCCTGGATAATCTAGATTTCTCTCTCCATCTCAAGATCCTTAACTTGGTCACATCTGTGAAGTCCTTGGCCACGGGAAGTGACACGCTTGCAGGATCAGCATAGCAATTGGCATTGGGGGCCGTTATTCAGCCCTCCACAGAGCCTCAAGTTACATCCAGAAACTTGGATGTAACTCGCAGCACTGACATTCAAACTCCCATCTGGCTGACTCCAGAGTCCCGGGCCTGTCTTAGTAGCCAGAACTGTGGGCGGGGGCGGGGGGTGGGGGGGACCTGCCACAGCCCCACCCCCGCTCCTGTCCCCACTGTCCCCCCACCCCCACCCCTACACAGTCCCGGGGGTTCAAAGCAAAGCTTCCAAATTTTGGGCCCTGCGTTCCCTCCGTCTCACAGCTCCCCACCCACAGCCAGTGGGCTCCCGCTCCTGGAGTGGAACTTGTTTCCTTTGGACCTCAGCCTGTGAACACCCTTCCAGGCCCTTCCCTCGCCCTCAGCCTGGGGACGTGCTCGTTCAGAGCTCAGCTCCAACGGCACCAGGTGGGCGGGTTGGAAGGACCAATGGGCCAGACGGCGCCAGATTCCAGAGCACACGGAGGATTTGCAGATGGGCTGGGGCCTGGGAAAAGGCTCCCTCCCCACCCTGCTGCTCGTCCAAATGCCGTGGCCTGCCACGAGGCAGGGAGAACTCCCACAGCCAGCCTCCTTGATTTCACAGAAAACCCAGGACCACAAACCTCAGACGCCTAACCTTCCTGTTTTTCTAGAAAGTTTTCCTCTCCAAGACTGTGGCTGGTGATTCTCCACTGTCCTCGAACCTCCAAGTGCCCCCACCGAGCCTGAATCCCCAACTGCTGAGCGCGCATCTTCCTTTGTTAAGAACAGAAGCGAGACAGGCAGAGGTATTATGGGGTAGGGTTTGAGTCTGGATTCTGCAGCCCAACTGTCCAACTCCAGGAAGACGTGCCTCTTACCAGTTGTGTGACCCTGAGGAAGACACTTCCCCTCTCTGGGCCTCAGTGTTCTCATCTGCAAGATGGGGATGAAATTATAACCATATCTTTCTCTGAGGATTTTTTCTGCAAATAAAATGAGTCATATTTGCAAATTGCTTAGGACAGGGTCTGGTGTGTGAGTGGTATATAATTTTTTGTTTAAAAATAAAATTAAATTAAAATTCGCTTCTTTAGATTTTCAGCCTGAAATTCGCCTTTGCCAACATTTACTTGTCTTTCTCTTCTGTTCTTGGAGGAAATGGCCACACTTGCACCAAAAGCCAGTCGCTTCTCTGCAGTGGGGTCCCGGAAGGTTCCATCTCACGCTAACCTATTTAACAGTCTCTCTTGCATTGATCATTTCTTGTTTTTTAAGACTCCCTTCCTGAGCCCCACCTCCAGCTACCACCTCTCCTTTCCTTTTTTAAAAAAAATTTTTGACATGTGAGATCTTAGCTGCCTGAGCAAGAATCAAACCTGCTCCTCTCGAAGCGTAAGTGCAGTGTCTTAACCACTGGACCGCCAGGGAAGTCCCTCCCCTGTTTTAAACACCTTCAAAGAACCACCATCCTTGGGTTTGGACAAATACACCTTTCACTCACTCTTCCAGCCCTCAATAACTGATTCTTGTCCCCACTTCTCAAACGGGGTGACTTTTACCAAAGTGCAGGGGCTTCCATCATGTAAAGTCAACAAAACAGCTGCTTCTCTGCCCTTATCTGGCCATCCTACCCTTCCCTGAAATCCTTTCCGCTCTGTGCTGGTTAAATTCTTACTTTGAAATAATTTCAAGCTTACAGTTGAGGTGCAAACCGGGACTAAGAACTGCATCCCTGTAATTTTCTGCCATGTATAAATCATCATTCCCTCTCTCTCTCTTTCTCCCCAGCCCTCCCTTTTTCTTCCTGTTAGGAAATGTGTCCCTCCCCTCAAAATGATATACTGAAGTCTTGAAGTCATAATCCCCAGTCGCTCAGAATGTGAACTTATTTGGAAAGAGTGGTTGCAGACAGAGTCAGTTGAGATGAAGTCTTACTGGAGTGGAACGGACTCCAAATACCATGTGACTGGTGTCCTGTAAGAAGACAGTCACGTGAATCAAGACCGAGGCACACGTGTCAGAGGGAGACATGGGAGCTGTGCGGTTGTAAAGCCAAAGAAAGCCTGGGCTTGTCAGCAAAACCCCGGAAGCAGACTTCCCTGGTGGTCCAGTGGTTAAGAGTCTGCCTTCCAATGCAAGGTCTGCAGGTTCAGTCCTTAGTTGGGGACCTAAGATCCACTTGCCGGCAGGGTGTGTGTTAAGTCACTTCAGTCATGTCTGACTCTTTGGACTGTAGACCGCCAAGCTCCTCTGTCCGTGGGGTTCTCCAGGCAAGAATCCTAAAGGGTGGTTGCCATGCTCTCCTCCAGGGGATCTTCTTCCCCATCCAGAATTTGAACTGGCATCACAACAACTAGAGAAGCCCTGGAGTGCCCCAGCTTGAGAAATCCGATGCGCCTTGATGAAGACCCTGCTGCTACTGCTGCTGCTAAGTCACTTCAGTCGTGTCCGACTCTGTGCGACCCCATAAACGGCAGCCCACCAGGCTCCCCCATCCCTGGGATTCTCCGGGCAAGAACACTGGAGTGGGTTGCCATTTCCTTCTCCAATGCATGAAAGTGAAAAATGAAAGTGATGTCACTCAGTCGTATCCGACACTCAGTGACCCCATGGACTGCAGCCCACCAGGCCCCTCTGTCCATGGGATTTTCCAGGCAGGAGTACTGGAGTGCGGTGCCCAGTGCAGCCTAAATAAATAATAAAATTAAAATATATAAATTAAAAAATCACCAAAAGCTAGGAAGAGGCAAGGAGGCAAGAATGACTTCCTCTAGAAGCTGCAGAAGCATGGCCTTATTGATTTCAGACTTTTGGCCTCAGAAAAGTGAATGAATATATTTCTATTGTTTTAAGCTATCCTGATTGTAGCATTTTGATATGGCAGCCCTAGGAAACTGACACACTCCACCCCCCATCCTTTTCTCTATATAGTATTTTTTTTTCAGAACTTTTTGAGAATAAGTCATGCTTCTTTACTTTCAGTCTGTCAGTGTTCCTTCCCTAAAAATAAGAGGGGCTTTTTCTCACAGAACCATGGAAGTTATAAAAAATCAAGAAATTCAGGACTTCCCTGGTGGTCCGGTGGTTAACATTTCACATTCCCAGTGCAGGGGCTAAAATTTGATCCTTGGTCCGGGAACTAAGATCTCACATGCCGCCAGCAAAGACTAAAAATAAAAATAAATGAAATGAAAGAGAGTAAGACCTAAGTTAAAAACTATTTTTTTGGACCAGACCAGAACCACTGAGCTCTAACCAGATTCTCTTCGTCGGGGTTGAGACCCGGGCACTTCCAAGATGCCAGCTTACCACTCTTCCCTCACGGACCCTGACACCAAACTCACTGGAGACGTGGCACTGTTGCCCATCAGAAGTCAGTTCAAAGGACCTGCCCCTAGAGAGACAAAAGAGACAGATACTGTGGATGAAGCTATCTATTACTTTAAGGCCAATGTCTTCTTCAAAAGCTATGAAATTAAGAATGAAGCCCATAGGACCTTGATATACATAACTCTACATTTCTGAGTGTCTACAGAAACTCCAAAAGTGCATTTCTAAAAGCCAAGGCAAGAAAGAAATGTATACACTGGGAATCACTAATTTTTCCCATTCCTGGAGAGCCTGGTTTTCCACTTAATGCCATTTACACCAAACCTGCAAACAAACAGGACGATAAAGTGATGAGGGCCTACGTACAACAGCTGAGGCAAGAGGCTGGACTGAGACTTTGTGAGAAAGTTTTTGACTCTCAGAGTGATAAACCCAGCAAGTGGTGGACTTGCTTTGAGAAGGGATAATTCATGAACAAGAGTTTTTCAGGACCTGGACAATAAAGGCAGCCTTGGGCAGACACTGTCCCCACAGCTGTGGGCAGCATTTACAGCAAGATGTATGCAGTCCTTTGCCTTTATTTCCGAAAGTTTTATACAGAGGAGAGAAGAGTGTGTGTCTTTATTTGAAGAGCTCTTTATCAAGAAATTTGGGGTGGGATGGGTGGGGAAGAATGAGTTGTTGACTGGTGATTTGAAGTGTCTGCAGTATTAAGCTGATACTTAATAAATAATGGTAAAGAAAAAAAACTTTTTAAACATTCAGGAAGTTCAACATTAGCACCACACGCTTATCCAATCCAAAGTCCATATTCGGTCTCGTCAATCGTCCCAGTCATATCCTCTCCAGCAACTGTATTTTTCCAGCCTGGGATGTCATGTGAGACTGGAAGTTGCACTCAGTCGGCTCTTTCTCACCTCCTTCACTCTGGAGCCCTTCCCATCTTTCCTGGATGTTTGTAACCCTGACACTTTGAAGAGGGCAGGCCTCTTTTGTGTAATGACCCTGTGTTTGGGTCTGTCTGGTGTCTCCTGGCGATCAGATGCGTTTTTGGCAGGAATTCCCCGGAAGTGATTCCCTGGACATGTCCTCCTTGGTCTGTAGTTGCAAGGGCACCTGATTTCAGTATATTCCCCCCTGGGGATGTTTGCTTTGATTACTGGATTAAAGTGGCATCTGCTAGGTTGCTCTGGCACGAATCATCACTTTTCTCTTTGTAATTCCTCCCTTAGCTTTAAACACACACACCTTGCTTTGTGATGTAAGCAGTATATCTTGAAGATTTCAATGCATTGTTTCCTAGAAAGGGAATCTTGACATACCAGCAAAGAGAACTCTCTCTGCTTTTTTACATGTGTGTGTCTCCCCTTATATGGATGTACCATGATTTGCTAAACAGCCTATAGATGGATGGTGGTGGTGGTGGTTTAGTCTTTAGGTCAACTCTTTTGACTCCAAGAACTGTCGCCCACCAGGCTTCTCTGTCCATGGAATTCTCCAGGCAAGAATACGGGAGTGGGTTGCCATGCCCTTCTCCAGGGGCTCTTCCCGACCCAGGGATCGAACCTGGGTCTTCTGCATTGCAAACAGAATTTTTTTACGGACTAAGCCACCAGGGAAGCCCCTATAAATGGGTATTTGGGCCAATTCCAGTCTTTTGCTACTCCTTTCTTCGTTCTTCAAATACATACTCTTGGGGTTCTCCTGCCCCCTCCCTTCTGGCACAATCCTTAATCCTTTCTCTCATTTTCTCCTTTTCTGCCTGACATTGATCTACCATTTTCTCTCCTTTCTCCACACTCTCTCTCTAGATGATCTCACCCTGCTCCTCAGCTTAAAATTCCTCCCACATGCCAATGACTTCTAAATTTATATCCCCGCCCCATCTCTTCCCTGCACCCCAGGCTTGTATGTCTAACTCTGTTTGGATGTCTGCGAGGCATATCAAATTTAAGAACCTCCCCCTCAACAGAATTCCTGACCTCATAGCTCATTTCTCCCTAGAGTTTCCCCATCGTAGTGAATAGACCCACCAACATTCTAAACATTTGAGCCAAAGATAGAGTCATTTAAATTTTTTTACATTGAGGTACAATTCATGTAATATAAAATTAACCATTTCAAGCAGGAATAAAATGTGGAAGCGTTAGTTGCTCAGTCGTGTCCGACTCTTTGCAACCCCATGGACTGTAGCCCACCAGGCTCCTCTGTCCATGGGATTCTCCAGGCAAGAATAGTGGAGTGGGTTACCATTCCCTTCTCCAGGGGATCTTCCCGACCCAGGGATGGAACCTGGGTCTCCTACGTTGCAGGCGAATACTTTATCATCTGAGCCTCCAGAGAAGCCCTTTCACTTTCATTGTTAAGCATGTATGACTTCTATTTATGTTTAAAATACTTTATTTATTTTTGGCTGTGCTGAGTCTTCATTGCTTCGAGGACTTCTCTCTAATCGCAGCGATCAGGGACTGTTCTTCATGTGGTGTGTGGGTTTCTTACTGCAGTTGCTTCTCTTGTTGCAGAGAAGGGGCTCTAGGGCTTCAGCAGTTGTGACGCATGGGCCCGTAGTTGTGGTTCTGGGCTCCAGAGCACAGGCCTAGTGGTTGTGGTGCATGGGCTCAGTTGCTTTGCAGCATGTGGGATCCTCCTGGATCAGGGATCAAACCTGCTTCTCCTGCACTGGTAGGAGGACTCCTCACCCCTGAGCTGCTAGGGAAGCCTTAAAAGTAACCATTTTAAAGTGCACACGAGTGGCATTTGTACCGTCACAATGTTGTACAAACATCACCTCTGTCTTCCAAGAATTGTCATCACCCCCAAAGGAAATCTGATATTGATTAAGCAGTCACTCCTCATTCCCCCCTCCCTCAATTCCTGGCACTCGCTAATCAATTTTATATCTCTACAGCTTTACTTATTTTGGAGAATTTTTTATTTTTTTATTGCATGGCATGCAGGATCTTCGGAGAAGGCAATGGCACCCCACTCCAGTACTCTTGCCTGGAAAATCCCATGGACAGAGGAGCCTGGTAGGCTGCAGTCCATGGGATCGCTAAGAGTCGGACATGACTGAGCGACTTCACTTTCTCTTTTCACTTTCATGCATTGGAGAAGGAAATGGCAACCCACTCCAGTGTTCTTGCCTGGAGAATCCCAGGGAAGGGGAAGCCTGGTGGGCTGCCGTCTATGGGGTCACACAGAGTCGGACACGACTAAAGTGACTTAGCATACCATAGCATAGCATAGCATAGCATAGCATAGCATAGCATGCAGGATCTTCTCTGATCAAGGACTGAACCCATGACCCCACATTGGGAGCACAGAGTCTTAACCACTGGACCACCAGGGAAGTCCTGGAGACTTTATATAAATGGAATCATACACCTGTGGTGTTCTGTGTCTGGCTTCTTTGACTTAGCATACTGTTTTCAAGGCTTATCAATGTTAAAGCATGTATCAGAATTCCATTCCTTCCTTTGGCAGAATAATATTCCATTTTATGGCTATACCATATACAACATTGCAAATAAACTGTATTTGAATTTTTTAAAAAGTGGTTAAAAAAATTAAATGACAGATGCAAGGCTTAGAATGTTGTCTGGCACGCAGCATACCTTATGTAAGTTACGGTGATGACACATTTTAAAAACAATACTGTTGTTGTGGTTATTATATGTGTCCTTCAAGATCCCTTCCAGTGTCACCTTCCTCCAGGAAGCCTTCCCGGGTGAGTCCAGATAGAATCAGTTGCTCAAATTTCCCCAGAATATTTTATATAGTTCTTTCTTTAAACCCCAGCAAAACATGTCCCAATTATTATACTCTGTATTCTACACCCCACACCAAGGATCAGAATATCATAGTCATGATAATTATAGTGTTTCTCTCTCTGATTGTAAACAGGCTGGCCTGGCCAGTCATAACCACTGGATTAAGCTCCTAAAAGCAGAGCTTGTTTCATTCACTCAAATATGCCCAACACGTCGCCTGGAGCCAGGAACAGGGAGAGTTCTCAGGCAATATTGGGGACCCAATAACCGAACCATTTGGTCCCCTCCCTCTCAACTTCGAATGTGCATAAACCCAGGGATATGGAATGGTGCCCCAAGGATTCATAAATTCATGGCAAAAAAGTTTTTTGCAAGGGGTTTGTTAGAAATATCTTTATTACAAGTCTCTTTTTCCCTCAGTTTTATTGAAAAATAATTGACATACATCACTGTATAAATTTTGGACCTCCCTTGCGGCAAGGGATTCTTTCCCTGAGATTCTTTCCTTCAGATGGCAAAGAATCTGCCTGCAATTGGGAGACGTGGGTTTGATCCCTGGGTCGGGAAGACCCCCCTGGAGGAGGGCATGGCAACCCACTCCAGTATTCTTGGCCTGGAGAATCCAATGGACAGTGGAGCCTAGTGGGCTACAGTCCACAGGGTCACAAAGAGTCAGATACGACTAAGTGACTAACACAAACTGAATAAGTTTAAGGTGTACAGCGTGTGGGTTTGACTTACCTGTATTGTGAAATGATTACCACAGTAATTTCAGCCAATATCCACCTCTTCTCAATAAAAAGAAAAGAAGGAAAAGAAAAAGAAAAAAAAAAATTCTCTCCTTGTGTTGAGAACTCTTAGAATTCTTTTTTTTTTTTAAATTATTTATTTATTTGGCTGCATTGAGTCTTAGTTGGGGCCGGCAGGATCTTCATTGCAAATGAGAGATCTTCACTGAGACATGCAGGATCTTTTTAGTTGAACACACTTGCTCCTGGACTTCCTGGTGGCCCAGTGGTTAAGACTCTGTGTTCCCCTGGCACACAGCATAGGTTCAGTCCCCAGTCTGGGAAGATCACATATGCCACTGCAATCCAGGAGAGGGAAAAAAAAAAGATATTTTTGTTCTTCTTGATTCATGTTTTGTACAAGGAAAAGTAAGAGTCCACATTCTTCCACCAAACTTTCCATTTATCCATAGCCACATAGATTTATGGATCATTTATCCATAGCCACATAGATTCGTGGATCCCTTTTGTATTCAAGGGGCTATGATCTGTTCACTATTTCCCATGTTCACTACATGGGAAATAGATGGAGAAACAGTGGAAACAGTGTCAGACTTTATTTTTCTGGGCTCCAAAATCACTGCAGATGGTGACTGCAGCCATGAAATTAAAAGGCGCTTACTCCTCGGAAGGAAAGTTATGACCAACCTAGATAGCATATTCAAGAGCAGAGACATCACTTTGCCAACAAAGGTTCGTCTAGTCAAGGCTATGATCTTTCCTGTGGTCATGTATGGATGTGAGAGCTGGACTGTGAAGAAGGCTGAGCGCCAAAGAATTGATGCTTTTGAACTGTGGTGTTGGAGAAGACTCTTGAGAGTTCCTTGGACTGCAAGGAGATCCAACCAGTCCATTCTGAAGGAGATCAACCCTGGGATTTCTTTGGAAGGAATGATGCTAAAGTTGAAACTCCAGTATTTTGGCCACCTCATGCAAAGAGTTGACTCATTGGAGAAGACTCTGATGCTGGGAAGGGATTGGGGGCAGGAGAAGGGGACGACAGAGGATGAGATGGCTGGATGGCATCACTGACTCGATGGATGTGAGTCTGAGTGACCTCCGGGAGTTGGTGATGGACAGGGAGGCCTGGCGTGCTGCAGTTCATGGGGTCGCAAAGAGTCGGACACGACTGAGCGACTGATCTGATCTGATGATCTGTTGCCCTCATTTATAACCTTGATGCTCAAAACGTGCAGATTTGACCCGTACGAGCCCTGAGGGAGCGCTTCAAGCTGGCTCTGTGCCCTTCCACCTGATTTCATCATTTTTTTAGTATTTCCTTACTTTCTGACCCTCAAATGTTACAAGATCATCTTGTATATTCCCTGTCGCACAACTCTTTGAATCAGTCATTTTCTCAAGGGAGAAAAGAGTGTACTTCTGAAGGCAGGTGGCTGACCCCCTCATCCCTGAATGAGCCCCTCGGACTCTGATTTCCACGCGACCGGGCAGAGTGACCGGCAGAGGCAATGCTCTAACGGTTGCCATGGAGACCGCTGGGCCTCGGAGCCGGAGGCGGTGACGTCACTGCGGGAGCTAGTGCAGCGAGCGGCCACATCCATATCTCGGCCAGGCCACAGGGAGATGAGGGCAGCCTTTGGGCAAGTGGTAAAGCATGAGCCTTCCTGCTTGCTGGACATCCACCCACGATACCCCAGTGGCAGCAGCCCCGGAATGTTTAGCAGTCCCAGATTTGCTAAGAGTGCCAGAGCCTGCAAGACCTTTGAAGACCACGGCCAAGAACGAGGGAGCAGCCTCTTCAGACCCTCCATGGTGCAGCCTGGCCTAGGACTCAAGATCCCCCAGACCAATGGCAGACACCCACCCCCTGCTTCACACTGTTTAAGTCCCTAAGGAATTCCCAAGCACCCCCTCGGAGGAAGATTATAGAAGGCTGGACACCTGCAGCCCTGTGGACAGGGCCAAGGGCATCTCTGACCAAGGTGGACAAACTGGGCCCTCTGAGGCCTCTCCCTTCACCTTTGAGCGTGGCATCATGGATAATTTTTTGATTCCCGAGGCAGCTCAGGTGTGCACCAGCAGGCATACTTGCCCTTGGGGAGCTGGGAAAGATGCTGTTTGAGGGCAAGGACATTGCACTGTTGGAGAATGGGTGCCAGGCTCTTGAGGTGAACAGTTACAAGTCCCTGATGATCCGGAGTATCCTGGAAGACTGCAATCATGAGAAGTTTGAAGAGATCATAAGCCCCCGGCCCCCACCCTAAAACTTTGAAGTGGCTGGAAAGGCCTTTGTGGAAGAAGAGAGCTCTAGGGCAGCCACCTTTAGGCTGGCTGAGGGCATCAATTACGCCGTGATCCCCGGGGAAATCAAGGGCAACGGCAGAACGTGGAGCGTGGTCTACATGCCCCGGAAGCAGTTCCTGACCAAGCTGACCATCTTCCTGCAGAGCGAGGCGGGACGGTGGAGGATGTCCCCGGGGTCCTGAGACCGGAACTGCGTCCAACAGTGATGGACCCCAGAGAGCTTCCTGCCAGGAAGTGCTATGTGTAGGGGCCAAGGAAGAAGCTGGGGGCTGGGGCCACCAACTGGGTGATCGAAGTGCCACCTCTGGACTCTCCAGAGAAGGAGAGCAAGGCTGGAGATGTCAAGAAAGGCAAGGGGAAGCACAAGAAAAATCGTCGACAGCACCAGGCATCTGACAAGGAGCGGTGAGGTGACCTGGGGTGGGCATTGAGGGCGGCTGAGTGAGGCTGGACGTCAGCTGAGTGGGTGTGGGTAGCGACTTGGGAAGGTGGGTACCCTCTAGGTAAATTTGGGGAATGTGAGTAGTGTGGATGATGCGGTGAGGATGGGTATCAGTCAAGAGAGTGGGTAACTTTTGAGTAAGAATGGGTAACATCTGACTAGTGTGAGTGAAGGTGGGTAGTTTTATCTGAGTGAACTCGTGGGTGACATCTGAGTGGGTGCAGTTAACATCTAGCTGAGTGGGGATCACTGGTCCATTCATTCATTCACTCTATAGATGTGCATTGCACACCTACCATGCCCCAGGAACTGTTCCAGGAGCTGGGGATACAGAACTGAGCGTACCCAACACAAGGTTCCACCTTCACACCCCTCCTCCTGCTGCTGCTAAGTTGCTTCAGTCGTGTCCGACTCTGTGCAACCCCATAGACGGCAGCCCACCAAGCTCTGCTGTCCCTGGGATTCTCCAGGCAAGAATACCAGAGTGGGTTGCCATTTCCTTCTCCAATGCAGGAAAGAGAAAAGTGAAAGTGAAGTCGCTCAGTCATGTCTGACTCTTCACGACCCCATGGACTGCAGCCTACCAGGCTCCTCTGTCCATGGATTTTCCAGGCAAGAGTACTGGAGTGGGGTGCCATTGCTTTCTCCTCACACCCCTCCTAGTGAGTGGTTAATGTTTGAGCTACTTGGGAACATCTGAGTGGGTGTGGGTACCATGCAAACAGATGTGGATAATAGCTGGTTGAGTATGAATCATTCATTCACTCAACAAATGTTTCCTGGACACCTGCAGTGCTGTTGTTGTTCAGTCGCCAAGTCGTGTCGGACTCTTTGCAACACCCTGGATGGCAGGCAGCACACCAGGCTTCCCTGTCCTTTGCTATCTCCCAGAGTTTGCTTAAACTCATGTCCATTGAGTCGGTGATGCCATCCAACCATCTCGGTCCTCTGTCATCCCCTTCTCCTCCTGCCCTCACTTCTTCCCAGCATCAGGGTCTTTTCCAGTGAGTTGACTCTTCATATCAGGTGGCCAAAGTATTGGAGCTTCAGCTTCAGCATCAGTCCTTCCAATGAATATTCAGGGTTGATTTCCTTTAGGAATGACTGGTTTGAAATTCTTGCTGTCCAAGGGACTCTCAAAAGTCTTCTCCAGCACTGCAGTTTGAAAGCATCACCGGACACTATTCCAGGCACTGTGGATACATCAGGGAACAAAAGAGACCCAAACCTTGCCCTCGAAGCATTCATGTTAAATATTTGAGTATATGTGGATAACGTCTGAGTTGTTTGAATACATATGAGTGAGCATGGGTCCTTTGAGTGTGTAGGGTAGCATCTCGAGTATGAGTGAGTACATAAACTCGAATAGCTAATATTTGAGTAGTTGTACACAACATTTGGGGCTTCCCTGGTGGCTCAGAAGTTAAAGAATCTGCCTGAAAATGTAGGAGACCTGAGTTCATTCCCTGGGTCTGAAAGATCTGGAAAAGGGAATAGCTGTGGGAGTGATACCTGAATACGCATGTGGGTATTATTTGAGTGGGGTGAGGGTAACTTCTGAGTGAGGATGAGTCCCAAAGATCCACAGAGTGTAACAACCTGGAGATGCCAGGGTACCAGGTGCGCAGTCGTAGTTGGAGCCTAGCCGGTCAGAGGGTTGCTATGGAGACTATGGGCTGCTTCTGGAGCCTGTGTAAACAGGTGTTTTCGAGAAGTGGAAGAGGAAATAGGGTCTGGAATTCCAGGGTTTTGCACAAGGTCTCTTAACAGAGTTGAGGAATAGCCAAGCAGGAAGAATGTTTCAGGGAGATCTGTGCTCGGGAGCAAGGCCACGACCCGCTATGCCATTCATAGTGGCCTGATGTTGGAGACTAACCCTCTTGCTTGGTGGGTATTGTGGGGAGGAGGCCCAGACCCCTTCAGCTTTGGGCTCTGCTGGAAATCCGCCCATTGCAAAGTCTAGAGCCATTTTGTTTTGTTTTGTCTTTTATAAGGATTGGGCTTCCCTGATAGCTCAGTTGATGAAGAATCCGCCTGCAATGCGGGAGACCTGGGTTAGATCCCTGAGCTGGGAAGATCCCCTGGAGAAGGGAAAGGCTACCCACTCCAATACAGAGCCTGCTGTATAGTCCCTGGAGTCGCAAAGAGTCGGACACAACTGAGCGACTTTCACTTTCACCCTAATATACATCTGGTACAAGCTTGTCCACAATGGGCCACTCTTTTGCACAAGGCAAGCAGATACCATGTCAGAGAACGTGAGCTGCCTCCTTACCAGGTATGGAAACCTCACTGCTCTGCGAGTGACTCGAAAAAAGCTGTCACTGTCTTCTACAGACCGGGTCTCCCTTACAGGATTCGTCAGTGCTGGGACCTTTCTGCTCTGAGCGGCGCTCAGGGTGAGGGTACGTGGACGTGCTTAAGTCACTCAGTCCTGTCCGACTTTGTGACCCCGTGGACTGTAGCCTGCCAGACTCCTCTGTCAATGGGATTCTCCAGGCAAGAGTACTGAAGTGGATTGCCATGCCCATCTCCAGGGGATCTTCCCCACCCAGGGATCAAACCTGCATCTCTTACGTCTCCTGCATCGGCAGGTGGGTTCTTTACCACTAGCGCCACCTGGGAAATCCGGGGTGAGGATATAGTTCTCCCCAAATTAAATCCCAGAAGCTCTACTTGTGTTCTACTCTCTAAAGAACAAAAGATGAGGCTTCCAGGGAATGGTCCAAAACCAGTAATAATAGAGGTTACCTTCAAGAATGGTCAATTTACAGACTTCCCTGGTGCTCCAGTGGTTAAGCCCCCACCCTCCCATTACAGGGGGTATGGGCTCGGTCCCTGGTTGGGGAACTAGGATCGCATGTGCCTGCATGGCAAAAAATCAATTGCAACAGTAATGGATAGTCCTCAAGTCTATAAGTGGAGTCCCCCGTAATGGTGAGGGAAAACCACAATGAAAAACAATCAAGTAAAAGGCAAGTGTCTGTGGATAGACAAAGCTCCTGTCAGGACATCTGACTTAGAAGTTTGCAAACTTCCATTAGTTCAAGGGTCTGAAAAGATGTGAGCTGAATTTCTTTTTTAAAATGCAGCTGGGGAATCCGCCTGCCAGTGCAGGAGACACAGGTTCGATCCCTGGTCCGGGAAGATCCCACATGCCACGCAGAGCAGCTGGGCCTGTGTGCTCTGGGCCAGAGTATTGAGCAAGCCTGTGCTCTAGAGCCCGGGGGCTGCAACTGCTGAAGTCTGAGTGCCCCAGAGCCCGCACTCCACAGCAAGAGAAGCCACCATCTTGAGAAGCCCACACACTGCAGCTAGAGAGTAGCCCCCTCTCTACAACTAGAGAAAAGTCCACACAGCAACGAAGACCCCGCACAGCCACGGATAAATAAATAATTTTTAAAATGCAATTTACAGAGACAGACTCAGATCCTTACCTGCCAAATTTTAATAGTGGAGACAGCCCCTCTCCCCTGCCACTCAATGTATTATGATGGTGGGTGTCAGTCACGTCTGTGAATTCCAGCATCCAATCCCCTTTCTTATTTCTGCAAGGCTACCTCCATTTTGCCCCCCTCCCAGAGCCAGGAGGTGGAAGTCCTTTCCCCATGCCCCCACCTTGGCAGCCAGGATGCAGGCAAGCCACCCACCCTCAGGCAGTCAGAAACTCCTGTTAAGACCTTGCATTTACAGCAGCTGTCAAGACAGAGGAAGTTTCAGTGTTCATTTGCTTTGACATGATCTAAAGCCTGCAAGACTCTGGTTTCTGTCCGTTCCGCAAGCTGGCTGTCTACCATCAGCCTCGGAAGCATTTGTTTTGGGCAATGGTTGGGATAAAGCCATTCCTGCCATCCTCACAGGTATATTTGAACAACTTGCAAGAGCGTCCATGGTCTAAAAGTTTTTAGCTCTCTACTGATCTTTGTGTCAGACTCTTTGCCACCCCATGGACTGTAACCCACTCCTCTGTCCATGGGATTCTCCAGGCCAGAATATTGGAGAAGGTTCCCATTCCCTTCTCTAGGCGATCTTCCTGACAGGAACTGAACCCAGGTCTCCTGCATTGCAGGCAGATTCTTTACCATCTGAGCCACCAAGGCATCACCTAGTCAATGGACATGAGTTTGAGCAAACTTCTGGAGATGGTGAAGGACAGGAAAGCCTGACGTGCTGCAGCCCATAGGGTTGCAAAGAGTCGGACAAGACTTGATTGAACAATAACAATTGATCTTTGTATTCCTTGTAAATTGCCAACCTGTGCATACTCACTCACAGAATACTGTACTATTTTGTCTCTTGTTTCCTTAAAGCTTACAGAATAAAGGCTACACAAGCCTCGGGCACATTCATTTGTGGCATATGTTATTCTCCCATCAAGGCACATTCATTGTATAGCAACAAAGGCCAGTGTGACGTTTCTTCTCAACATATTGCAGTATTAAGACTGCATTTGTGCTTCTTCTGGGTGTTTCCCAGACAACATTCATGTTTGTAGACACAACATGGGTGATTTTTCGAGGCTGCTCATAACACCCCAAACTCCTACCGCTTCTCTTTCGAGTTTTTCTAGACCAATTGAAGAGTATCCTGAGATTGTAATGCAAACTGTTGCATAAAACAGTTGCCATTTGAAGCTACTTATCAGTGTGGGTCCAGACACAGCTGACACACTGCAAACCCTAAGTAAATTGGACGTGCTGGCTGATGGAACGGACAAGCAATGGGACCCCACTCCAGTACTTTTGCCTGGAAAATCCCATGGACGGAGGAGCCTGCTAGGCTGCAGTCCATGGGGTCGCTAAGAGTTGGACACGACTGAGCGACTTCACTTTCACTTTTCACTTTCATGCATTGGAGAAGGAAATGGCAACCCACTCCAGTGTTCTTGCCTGGAGAATCCCAGGGACGGGGAAGCCTGGTGGCCTGCCGTCTATGGGGTCGCACAGAGTCGGACACGACTGAAGCGACTTAGCAGCAGTAGCAGTAGCAGCAGCAGCTGATGGAAGGTTGCAGCTAGCCTTTGTAAACCCGTTTTCAAAATGTGGGTTCAATTAAAAATCATTGTTCTTTGTGGTTGATGCTATATCATACAGATATGAACTCATAAAATAAATGGCTTCCCAGGTGGCTCAGTGGTAGAGAATCTGCCTGCCTGTGCAGGAGACAAAAGAGACGCAGGTCCCTGGGTCGCGAAGATCCCCTGGAGAAGAAAATGGCAACCCACTCCAGTATTCTTGCCTGGGGGAAATCCCATGGACAGAGGAGCCTAGTGGGCTACAGTCCATGGGGTTGCAAAGAGTCAGGCATGACTTAGTCACTGCACAAACATCCAGTGCAAACATAGTCCGTTCTTCGATGTGTTGGGGGATCCAAGGTAGATTTAATTTGGAGAAACAATCTGACTGCTAAAAAAAAAAGGCATTGAAAACCGCTTCTGTGGGGTGCCCGAAGTTTTCCAGGGCAGCATTGTATTTATCTTAAAAATAATGTTATTTATTTCTTTCTGGCTGTGCTGGGTCTTCGTTGCTGTGTTTCCCTAGCAGGGGCTGCTCTCTAGTTGCGGTGTGTAGGCTTCTCATTGTGAAGCTTATCTTGTTGCTGAGCACAGGACGTAGGGCACATGGGCTCAGCAGTTTCGGCTCCTGGGACCTACAGCACAGGTGCAGGGGCTTAGCTGTTCCCGGTATGTGGAATCTTGCCGGACCAGGGATCGAACCTGTGTCTCCTGCATTGGCAGGTGGATTCTTTACCCCTGAGCCTCCAAGGAAGCCCCCACACTGTTTTTGAAAAGGAGTGTTATCAGATCTCATGGCCAACAGAACACAAAACACACAGCTTTCTCCTGTCTCACGGGCTTCCAGTGGCTGATGGGAAAGGTGAAAAAATTTCTCTTGAATAAAAACAGTAACAGCTATCCTGTGTTGCAGGCACTGGGCAGAGTCCTTCATCCTCATTAATTCGTTGTATCCTCCCATCCTTTGAGCTATGGGACTTACAGGTCCATATCTCCTGATCCAAAACCTTGACACAACACAGTATCTCTGCAAGTGCATAGTGGAGCTAACTCTGAAATTCCTCTAACTGGTTTCCTCACTAGGCAGCCTGCCAGTTAAAGGAGCATGTCTGGTGTGTGGAGGTTTGGAGGTGAGGAGGAGTGTTGAACAGATGATCTAGGCACAAGTCCTGGCTCCTCCGCTTCGCAGAGCGTGAGCCTGGGCAAGCCACTTAACCCCTAGTGACTCGGCTTACTTATCTGTAAAATGGGGATAATAGTAACCTATTTCACCGGGTTTATGGGAGGAGTAAATTTGTTCAGATGTATAAATGATTTAGCAGTGACCAACAGGGGGAAGCTGTTCAGTATGGGCCATTGGGATCCTGGGTCCAGTGTCAACTGGTGTTTTGAGTTGACAAAGAACATGTCAACCTGGTGTTAAGAGTTCCGGTTCCGGAACTTGACAAATATGTACCAAGCTCCTTCAGGAGACAGTATGTTCTCTGTGTGCTGACAAAAGGCTGCTTTGGAATGTGGGATGCCAAGGGGCAGGCTGGTGAATCCACCAAGGTTCTGACCTTCAAGAGATAGTACCCAACTGTGGCTGGCATCAGCAGGGCACACAACAGAGGGAGAGGCAAAGGATTTGGAGCTACACAGGCCTGCGTTCAGCTCTTGACTCTGCCCCCTGTTTAGCTGTGTGTCTTCAGGGAGCTGGCTTCACTGCTCTAGGCCTCAGTTTCTTCATCTGTAAAGTGGGGCTACTGGTACCCATGATATAGATTCTTTGCAACCGGAGACTGCAAAGAGAATGCAAGAGAAAACCAGAGATTTTCACTACAACCTGAAGTGAAAAACTGAAGGCTCTTAAATAGTCATAAAAGCTTTAATCATAAACCCTGGAGTAGGAAATGGCCACCCACTCCAGTATGCCTGCCTGGAGAATCTCATGGACAGAGGAGCCTGGTGGGCTACAGTCTTCCAGGGGGTTGCAAAGAGTCAGACACAACTGAGAGACGAACACACTTTAATCATAAAACTGCTAGGACCCAGATCTCCACTGACAATGAACAGATAAATTGTGGAGTGATCACACATACTAACAAAAAGAAATGAACCACAGATTCAGCAAGACAAATGAATCTCAAATCACGATGTTAAGTGAAAGAAGCCAGACAAAAAGGGCACATGCTATATGTTTTGGTATAAAATTCTAGCAAAAGCAGCACTTGAAGGACAGAAATCAGATCAGTGGTCGGGGGGTAGGCAAAAGGAGACTGCCATAAAAAATGCAAGGGAAGTTTTGGGGGTTCTATATAATTTTGGGGGGTTGATTTTTTTTTTTTGGTTCTGTATCTTGATGGTGGTGACCATGACTCTAAAATTACACAGGGGACATTTTTAAAAGAATATGTTGTATAAGATGTAAAGTATACTTCCATTAAAGCTGACAGTGAAATAAACAGCGGAGTGGTCTGGAGGTGGGCTGCATGAGTAAAGTACTTCATTTCCATGCCTCAATTTTTCCCATCTGTGAAATGGGTTGATAATAATAGTACCTATTGCTGAGGGTGGTCATGAAGATTCAAAAAGATGTTGTCTGTAAGATCAAGTGGTCAGTAAGGAGGAGATGACTTTGTGAGAAAGTTCAGTGAAAGATATATAAACGCCAAAGGTTTAATTGACTCCTGAGAGAAGGGAGGTCTAACCACTGGATTGCCCTGGTACGAGGCTGGCAACCAGGGGCAGGCAGCAGACAGAAATTCTGCAGGCCGGGACAGGAGGCATTTTAAAACTTTTCCAAGGTTCCCATCACTGAAAACAGCCTGCTGGGGGTCAGGACACAGCATAAGAATTCTTTCACTTCAGCAATAATTATTCTGCAGAGACAAGGTCAAGGAATAAAAGTTGAAGGTTTTAATTTAAAGTTTTCTCCACTGGAGTCTGAAGAATTAGTAGCTACACTAGGGGGTCTGGGTTCCTGTCCTGTGGCTGCTGTAAAAAATGACCACAGATCAGCTGGCTCAGAACAACTGTGATTTATTCTCTCACAGTCCTGCCAGCCAGAAGTCCAAAATCAAGGTGTCTGCAAAGCTGTGCGCTCTCCAGACACGCTACGAAGGAGTCTTCCTTACTTCTTCTAGCTTCTGGTGACTCTCGGTGTTCCTGGGCCGGGGCCGCATCACTCTGGTCTCTGCCTCCATCTTCACATCGCCTCCTCTGACTCTGTACCTCTTCTCTATGTCTGCATCATCTTCCTTTGCTTCTTTTTTTTTTGGCTGAGCTAGGTCTTCATTGCTGTGTGCAGGCTTTCTCTAGCTGCAGCGAGTAGGGCCTACTCTCCAGTTGCGGTGCTCAGGCTTCTCCTTTCGATGGCTTCTCTTGTTTCCGAGCACGGCCTCTAGGCGTGCGGGCTTCAGTAGCTGTATGTAGTATTTGGGCTCAGGAGTCGTGATGCATGGGCTTAGATGCCCCGTGGCATGTGGAATCTTCCCAGGATCGAACCCATGTCCCCTGCACTGGCAGGCAGATCCTTAACCACTGAACCTCTAGGGAAGTCCTGCTTCTCTTTTATAAGGACATTCCGGATGGCAGTTAGGGTCCACCCAGATAATCCATGGCAATCTCATCTCAAATCTTTACGGACATCTGCAAAGACCCTTTTTCCAAATAAAGCAACGTTTTCAAATTCCAGGGATTAGGGTGTAAAATCTTTGGGTAGATATTTTTCAACCTGAGAGGCCTCCCCACCTCCACCACTCTAAAGGGCTTGTCTCCGTTGCTAACATTGGACAAACCCCAATTTCCAATCTGGCTTTTTGCTGGTACTGTGGTACTTCCAGTCAGTCAAGTTCCTATGGGGACATTCAGTTTCTCTCCTACCTCTGCCCAGCCCCACCAGCCATCACCACTATCAGAGTCATTTGGGAAGACTTTTTAAAAAATAGACACTTTTAAAATATATATTTATTATTTATTTGACTGTGCTGGGTCTTAGTTGCAGCATGTGGGATCTAGTTCCCTGACCAGGGATCAAACAGGTCCCCTGCATTGGGAGTGCAAAGTCTTAGCCACTGGACCAGCAGGGAAGTCCCTGGAGAGATTTTTTAATGCAGTACCCGACCCCCCACCTCAAGACCTTCTGATCCAATAGGTTAGACTCAGGAAACTGGGATTTCTAAAACTCTCCCCAGCGATTATAGTGTGCACCAGATTTGAGAATCACTACTTTAGAGAAATACACCACATGAATGAATGAATCTTTCTTTGAATATATGGTTGCTCTAACAGCCAGCTTTGCTTCTGTACTCACCAAAAGCCTTTAGATTTGGGATTAGGGAGGGTGGGAGGTGGGAGTGACCCAATTATGTGGGCAGAGTGTGGACCACAAGGCTACTTCCTGCTGTATTTCTTGAGGACCTACTGTGTCCTGTCAGTTAACCCAGTGGTATCTGGTTCAAAAGTGGGGATAATTTATATCCTATTCATTCTAGACAGGGATCTGATTTATGTGCATTTAGGACAAAGTCCCTTGGACTGTGTTCCCATGGGGACTGTGGCAAGAGTCTCTTGGACAGCAAGGAGATCAAACCAGTCTATCCTAAAGGAAATCAGTCCTGAATATTCATTGGAAGGACTGATGCTAAAGCTGAGACTACAATACTTTGGCCACCTGATACAAAGAACTGACTCACTGGAAAAGACCCTGATGCTGGGAAAGATTGAAGGCAGGAAGAGAAGGGAACGACAGAGGATGAGATGGTTGGACGGCATCACTGACTCAATGGACATGAGTTTGAGCAAGCTCTGGGAGTTGGTGATGGACAGGGAAGCCTGGTGTGCTGCCGTCCATGGGGTCACAAAGAGTTAGACACGACTGAGCGACTGAACTGAACTGAGTGACTGTGCCAAGGTTACATATGTCAACTGGGAGAGAAGTCTTCAGAGATTGCCTGTCAACCTTGCTCCCCACCCCCAACCCTCCACAGGCAACAGGACAAATAAAGGAGCTTAGATGATGCTGTGAAAGTGCTGCACTCAATATGTCAGCAAATTTGGAAAACTCAGCAGTGGCCACAGGACTGGAAAAGGTCAGTTTTCATTCCAATCCCAAAGAAAGGCAATGCCAAAGAAAGCTCAAACTACCGCACAATTGCACTCATCTCACGTGCTAGTAAAGTAATGCTCAAAATTCTCCAAGCCAGGCTTCAGCAATATGTGAACTGTGAACTTCCTGATGTTCAAGCTGGTTTTAGAAAAGGCAGAGGAACCAGAGATCAAATTGCCAACATCCGCTGGATCATGGAAAAAGCAAGAGAGTTCCAGAAAAACATCTATTTCTGCTTTATTGACTATGCCAAAGCCTTTGACTGTGTGGATCACAATAAACTGTGGAAAATTCTGAAAGAGATGGGAATACCAGACCACCTGATCTGCCTCTTGAGAAATTTGTATGCAGGTAAGGAATCAATAGTTAGAACTGGACATGGAACAACAGACTGGTTCCAAATAGGAAAAGGGGTTCGTCAAGGCTGTATATTGTCACCCTGTTTATTTAACTTACATGCAGAGTACATTATGAGAAACGCTGTACTGGAAGAAACACAAGTTGGAATCAAGATTGCTGGGAGAAACATCAATAACCTCAGATATGCAGATGACACCACCCTTATGGCAGAAAGTGAAGAGGAACTCAAAAGCCTCTTGATGAAAGTGAAAGAGGAGAGTGAAAAGGTTGGCTTAAAGCTCAACATTCAGAAAACGAAGATCATGGCATCTGGTCCCATCACTACATGGGAAATAGTTGGGGAAACAGTGGAAACAGTGTCAGACTTTATTTTTCTGGGCTCCAAAATCACTACAGATGGTGACTGCAGCCATGAAATTAAAAGACGCTTACTCCTTGGAAGGAAAATTATGACCAACCTAGATAGAATATTCAAAAGCAGAGACATTACTTTGCCAACAAAGGTTCGTCTAGTCAAGGCTATGGTTTTTCCTGTGGTTGTGTATGGATGTGACAGCTGGACTGTGAAGAAGGCTGAGTGCCAAAGAATTGATGCTTTTGAACTGTGGTGTTGGAGAAGACTCTTGAGAGTCCCTTGGACTGCAAGGAGATCCAACTAGTCCATTTTGAAGGAGATCAGCCCTGGGATTTCTTTGGAAGGAATGATGCTAAAGCTGAAACTCCAATACTTTGGCCACCTCATTCGAAGAGTTGACTCATTGGAGAAGACTGATGCTGGGAGGGATTGGGGGCAGGAGGAGAAGGGGACGACAGAGGATGAGATGGCTGGATGGCATCACTGACTCGATGGATATGAGTCTCAGTGAACTCCGGGAGTTGGTGACAGACAGGGAGGCCTATGATTCATGGGGTCGCAAAGAGTTGGATACAACTGAGCAACTGATCTGATCTGATCTGAAGAGTGTAGGGCAGGGGACTTTCCTGGTGGTGCAGTGGTTAAGAATCCACCTTGCAATGCAGGTGACGCTGGCTGGATCCCTGGTCAGGGAACTAAGATCCCACATGCTGCCAGGCAACTCAGCCTGCCCTCCACAACTAGAGAGCCCATACACCAAGAAGCCTGTGGGCCACAACAAGAGAGGAAGGCCTGCACACTGCAGTGAAGATCCAGTCTGGCAAATAATAATAATAATAAATTCGTATGGGGCTAGAACCTCAGAAACCTGAGTAATTCAAAGCTCTGCCACTCCCTGGCTGTGAGACTGCCTTTAGCCTCAGTTTTCCTCCTCTGGAAAAGGGGAATAATACCTGTTCCGGAGGGGTTGCAGGATTCAAAGAGAAAATACACAGGGTGGGGGGCAAAATAGGTGCTCGAAAAAACTGAATTATTATCAGTATTGTTACATTCCAGGCTTGAAGGCTTACACAAAGGGGAAAGCTGTTGAGAAAATTGAGATTGATCTGCTTGATATGGAAAGAGTTCAAGACATGCTATTAAGTGAAAAAAGAAAGTTTTATAGCACTAGGTCCAGCCCAATCCCCTCACTCACTCCTTCAACAAATATTTTGAGCTCCCATCAGCACTGTTCTAGTTTCTGTGAATTCAGCACTGAATAAAGCAGACAAATATCCCTGCTCTCATGGGGCTAGTATTCTCGTCTGAAAATGAAAGTCACTCAGTCTTGTCCGACTCTTTGTGACCCCACGGTCCATACAGTCCATGGAATTCTCCAGAATACTGAGAATTCTCTCAGAATACTGGAGTGGGTAACCGTTCCCTTCTCCAGGGGATCTTCCCAACCCAGGGAACAAACCCGGGTCTCCTGCTTTGCAGGTGGATTCTTTACCGTGTGAGTCACCAGGGAGGCCAAGAATATTGGAGTAGGTAGCCTATCCCTTCTCCAGCGGATCTTCCCAACTGAGGAATCAAACTGGGGTCTCCTGCATTGCAGGTGGATTCTTTACCAGCTAAGTTACCAAGGAATCCCCAGTATTTTCATAAGGTGAGACAATAAATAAATGAATAAGAAGATACCAGGAGGAAGTAAGTGATGTGATGAAAATAATTCAGGATATTAAAAATCTTCATGGGGTAAATAAATTCTACCCATGCAAGAAGTTTTTTTGTTGTTGGTTTTTTTTTTTTTTTTTTTCTGGAAAAGTACAGAGGCATTTAACTGTGGTTACTTTGTGGAGAGAGACTGGAGGCTTGGGGCTGGGAGAGGGAGACATTTTTCATTTTAATACCTTTCTGTAACTTCAGTGTTTTCTTAAATGTGTCACTTTTATTGTTGTTTTTTTTTTAAGTGGCAACCAAGTATAGCTGGGTAGAGAAATCTGATCCATGTTTTGTTTTCTTCCTCCAGCCTCTGGATTTTTTTCATTTCTTTTAAACAAGAATACAAGTGGGAGCTATAATTATCATTTTTTTTTCTGGGGCGGCTGAAGAATCTCGCCTGCCCGAGATGAAGGCCCAGCAGCAGGAGGCTTAGGGGTTGGCAATTTTTGTAAGAATGTTGAACATTTGAGGGTTTTATTTCTAGGATAATCCTCCACCCCTTCCCCCACCACACACACGATTTTTACCGGTTACAAAATCCGACGCCTAATCTGCTAGGTCATTCTCACGTGGAAGGCTTGACTTTTCAGAGTTGGATTCTTAAACCTCAACCAGAGGTGTCCTAGAGATTTTTAGTTTCCAGCTTCCACAAAACAGCTTTTCTGGGAAGCCGATTTAAGGAATAAAGTCTAGGGAAGTAATAAGCTGAGAAGGGGGCTGCCGAGCGCCACCCTCCGCCCACCTCCTTAGAGCAGATCCGAGTGGAGGAGCGCGCCTCGTTGCCATGGAGACCGCTGGGCGGCGAGGCGAGAAATTGTGCAAAGGGAGGCCCGGCGGGGGCTGAGTCCGGCGGCGACTGAGTCCGGCGGCGACTGGGATGGAGTTTGTGAGGAGGAGGAGGAGGAGGAGAAAACCCAGGGAAGCCTAATGACCCGGCTCTGCAAAAACAAAAATAACCGGAATGAGCCAATACCTGTGCAAAAGCCTCGCTGAGACCTTAACCGCCCCCGCCCCCCAAGCATTTTTATTCCTTCTTTCCCTCTCTCCCTTTCCTTTCTTTTCGCTCCCTTCCCACTTTGCCTAAACATCTGCGTGCTTCCTTCAAGAGTAAAATAAAATCACACGTGGTGACTTAAAATTACACGTGTTCATTTTTATCATGTTAACGTGGTTAGTTTACAGATTTTGTTGTTGCTGGGATTTTTCTTTAACACTTCTGTTTCGTTATAATCATTCTCCTTTGTAATCTCATGGACGCAATCCTACGCACTGAAACAGTATCTTGAAAAGGGTCCATGGCACAGAACGGGTTAAGGATTCTTGGGCTAGAAGCGGGTAGAGGTCACTCAATAGTTTGACGGGGAGGGCAGTGCAGTATGATTTCTGTAAAATGATGACTTTTGAGCCGAGGGAGATTGCCAAGAGGAGGGGGAAACACAACTCTCTGGACTTGGGGAACAGCTTGTGCAAAGGCCCTGAGGTGGCAGTGAGCCTGTTTGTTGAAGGAACAGTGAGGAGGCACGTGTGATAGGGCTTTGTGGGCCTCAGATTTACCTGGAAAGCTTTGCAAATCCTGGTCCCCAAGTCCCAGGGATTCTGACCCCATAGGTCTGTGGCCACATCTGAGGCCCTTATATTTAATTTAACTTAAAAAAAAAAAAAAAACTTGAAATCCTCAAAAGTATAACTATTTATTTATTTTGGCTGACCTGCAGGGCACGTGGAACTTCCCCAGCCAAGGATCGAACTTGTGCCCCTGCCATTGGAAGCAGAGTCTTAACCACTGAGCAACCAGGGAAGTCTTAATTTAGCTTATTTTAATGAACATTTTCGATTGCTAAAAAAAAATCTACGCCATCTAACAGAATATAGAGTGAAAAGTACATGTGTCTGCCACTTCTGGGGGTCCCCTGTCCCCCTCCCCATACACAGCCACTGTTGGCAACATTTATACATCCAAAGCTTCCCTGATAGTTCAATTGATAAAGAATCCGCCTGCAATGCAGGAGACTCTGATTCAATTCCTGGGTCGGGAAGATCCGCAGGAGAAGGGATAGGGTACCCACTCCAATATTCTTGGGCTTCCCTCGTGGTTAAGCTGATAAAGAATCTGCCTGCAATATGGGAGACCTGGGTTCAGTCCCTGGGTTTGGAAGATCCCCTGCAGAAGGGAATGGCTACCCACTCCAGTATTCTGGCCTGGAGAATTCCAGGGACTGTAGAGTCCGACACGACTGAGTGACTTTTACACAGTCATACATCCAAAGAGAACATGCTCCCGTCTATGCCATTTGGCCTATGCATGTCAACATGTCCACACACACACACACACACACACACACTCTCCCACACATGAGACTATTTCAGATTCAAATCCAGGTTCCCATCTTTCTTGCTCATGTGACCTTGAGCAAGTGATTTTATTTCCTCAGCTATAAAATGTGAATGAGCATCCTATTAACTGTCTCATAATGCTTTGCTGAAGATTTTATGAGTTAATTTGTATTAATAGAGTGATGTCTAGTATTAATACATAACTACCACTCCAGTACTCTTGCCTGGAAAATCCCATGGATGGAGGGGCATGGTGGGCTGCAGTCCATGGGGTCGCTAGGAGTCGGGCACGACTGAGCAACTTCACTTTCACTTTTCACTTTCATGCATTGGAGAAATAAATGGCAACCCACTCCAGTGTTCTTGCCTGGAGAATCCCAGGGACGGGGGAGCCTGGTGGACTGCCGTCTATGGGGTTGCACAGAGTCGGACACGACTGAAGCAACTTAGCAGCTTAGCAGCAGTGCTCCATAAGGAGAAGGCAATGGCAACCCACTCCAGTACTCTTGCCTGGAAAATCCCATGGACAGAGGAGCCTGGTAGGCTGTAGTCCATGGGGTCGCTAATAGTTCTGCACGACTGAGGGACTTCACTTTCACTTTTTAGTTTCATGCATTGGAGAAGGAAATGGCAACCCACTCCAGTGTTCTTGCCTGGAGAATCCCAGGGACAGAGGAGCCTAGTGGGCTGCCGTCTATGGGGTTGCACAGAGTTGGACACCACTGAAGCGACTTAGCAGCAGTAGCAGAGTGCTCCATAAAAGGTGACTTTCCTCAGTAACTTTTTTTTTTCATAGCTGCCTAATATTTTACTGAAAGAACAGAGTTTCTGCTGATGATCAGGTTGCTGTTGTTTGGTGGCTAAGTCGTGTCCAACTCTTTGCGACCCCATGGACTGCAGCACAGCCAGGCTTCCCTGTCCTTCACTATCTCCGGGAGTTTGCTCAGTCTCTTGTCCATTGAAGCCTGTGATCCCATCCAACCATTCATTCGTTCACTCAGAAGTATTCTAGAGCACCTACTGTGTGCCAAGCTCCATCCTGGAGCTGGTACCAAGTTCTCTACCCACCCATAGGTAGGAAGTTCTGATACCAAAAGTCACGTGATTTTAAAATAGTGCCAACGGGTTTCAGAGGGACTGCCCCACTTGCACGCCCACCTTCCGGGCTTGGCTGGAACCCGCACGTTTGGGATGGCAGGTTTGGGAACGGCCGCCTTTCCCGGGGGAAAGCTGCTGACGTGGGCTTCGCTTCAGCGCGGGGCGATCGGCTAGGAAGACGGGGCCTCAGAGAGGCCCGGGGCGCGGCCACACCCCTGTCGGGGAGGGGAATGAGGGCGTCCCGAAGGGAGTGGACAGCCCCCCTGTCAGTCTTCCCGAGTCCCGGAGTGTAAGATGAGAAGGGGGAAGGTGGGCCCCATCCTGGGGGCCGGCGAGGAGGAACTTCCTGCCTGCGCGCGCGCTCCTCGGCTGGGAGGCGGGAGGAGCGGCAAGGTCAGCCTGGCCTGAGGTGGCAGCCTGCCTAGGAGTGGGAGACCCTCCTGGGGAGCTGCGCCGCGGCCTCCGAGCGCCTCGGCCATATTGAATAGCCAAGGCTGAGCCGCCTTTGTCTGCGAAGTCCTCTCAAGTTCCAGGCGCATCTGTGGAACAGGAAGAACCACCGGACGGCCCGTGCCCCGCAGTTGGAGCCGGGACACCGCGTCTGCAGCTTGCAGTGGGCTGGGAGCCTCAGAACTGACCTCACGCCGGCTCATGTAAGCATCCTGGAAATTGATTCCCACTAATCCTTCGCGAGGAGCAGATCGAGACCGGACTTGTTGCAGAGAAAAGTGGGAGGTGAGACTCTCTGGGCAGCGCTGCGGGGAGAGCAACCTACTCCCCTCTTCCCGCCCAAGACTCGAGGCTACGAGTAGTTTGGGCTCATTGCCCCCAGCCCAGATTTCACCCTGGAGATCTTAAAGACGCTCGAGAAAAGCCATGTGGGGGGCTGGTTCCCCTGGGGCTTCCTCCCGTCCCCTGACTGCCTCATCCTTTGGAGCGTCCCGGACGTCTGCAAAGACGTGGATCTGGACGTCCTCGTCGAAGCTTTGAAGCCCGTGGGGACCTTTAAGAAAATCGGCAAGGTGTTCCGCCGGGAGGAGGACTCCACGGTGGGGATGCTACAGATTGGGGAAGACGTGGACTATCTGCTCATCCCCCGCGAGGTCCGGCTGGCCGGAGGCGTCTGGAGGGTCATCTCCAAGCCGGCCACCAAGGAGGCAGAATTTCGGGAACGGCTGATCCAGTTTCTGGAAGAAGAGGGCCGCACCCTGGAGGACGTGGCCCGCATCATCGAGAAGAGCACCCCGCATCCACCCCAGCCCCCCAGAAAGTCTAAGGAGCCCCGAGGGAGGAGGAGAGTCCAGCAGATGGTGACCCCACCCCCCCGGCTGGTCGTGGGCACTTATGACAGCAGTAACGCCAGTGACAGCGAGTTCAGTGATTTCGAGACCTCCAGGAAGAAGGCTGACAAGGGCCGCAAAGGCGCCGGCCGTGGCAGGAAGGTGCGCAAAATGCCCGTCAGTTACCTGGGCAGCAAGTTCCTCGGGAGCGACCTGGAGAGCGAGGATGATGAGGAACTGGTGGAGGCCTTCCTCCGGCGAGGGGAGAAGAAACCCAGCGCGCCGCCTCCCCGCCGCCGGGTGAACCTGCCTGTGCCCATGTTTGACGACAGCCTGGGGCCCCAGCAGTCCAAAGCAGATAGGTGGCGGGAGTGTGTCAGCCAGGTGTCCTGGGGGAAGCTGAAGCGGAGGGTGAAGGGCTGGGCACCGAAGTCCAGCCCCGGGGTGGGCGAGGCCAGGCAGGCCTCTACCAGGGTGGAGAGGGACCGTGCATCGGTGCCAGGCAGCGCCAGCCTGGGGTGTAACGTGGGGAATGCACGAGATGGGCGGGTGCCTGAGACCCCCCCAAGGCGATGGAGGCCCCAGATCAACTGGGCTTCCTTCAGACGTCGCAGGAGAGAGGAAACAACATCCAGAGCTCAGGGGGGAGAGGCTGCAGATGAGCAGAGGGTGGAGGCTGTAAATAATCAGAGAGCGGAGGCCATAGATAATCAGAGGAGGGAGGCCATAGATAATCAGAGGGGGGAGGCCATAGATAATCAGAGGGTGGAGGCTGTAGGTAACCAGAGCGGGGAGGCTGTAGATAATCAGAGAGCAGGGCCCATAGCTGTCCAGGAGGCAGAGGCTGTGGATAATCAGAGAGCAGATGCCCTGGACGTCCAGGGAGCAGAGGCCATACCTGTCCAAGGGGCAGAGGCCCCAGACAATCAGAGGGCAGAGGCCTCAGCTGACCCGAGGGCAGAAGCTGCGGAGGATCTGAGGCCAGAGGCCCCGATTGTCCAGGGAGCAGAGGCCGTACCTGATGGAGAAGAAGCTGGATCGGTCCAGAGGGCAGAAGCTGCCTGTAATCAGAGGGCAGAGACCCCAGCTGTCCAGGAGGCTGAATCCTCAGCTGCCGGAAGGGCCACAGGGGCCACTGCAGGAGCTCGGACCCGGAAACCGGTCAAAACAGTGAGGTTCCAGACCCCCGGACGCTTTTCATGGTTTCGGAAGCACCGGAGAGCCTTCTGGCACACTCCCCGGTTGCCCACGCTACCCAAGAGAGTCCCCAGGGCAGGCGAGGCCAGGAGCCTCAGGGTCCTGCGGGCCGAGGCCAGAGCAGAGGCAGAGCATGGAGAGCAAGAGGACCAGCTGTGAGGTGAGGGCAGGGGGCTGTGGAGGACCTCAGCCCCTGCCATAGTGTGGGTCTCTCACGGCATGTCTCTAACTCTCCACCCTTGAAAACGGAGGTAGAGTGAGGGCCTGGCAGTGCCTCTCACATCTCTACCGAATGCCCCTTTCTTATTAAAATTGTATTTTCTATGCATTGATTTTTTTTCTATCTTTCTTTTTCATTTTTCCCACATGGCCTGTGGGATCTTAGTTTCCTGACCAGGGATTGAACCCAGGTCTCCCCAGTGGTGAAAGCGCTGAGTCCTAACCACTGGACTGCTGGGGAATTCCCTATGCATTGATTTTTTTTTTTTTTTTTAATACAGACTCTTTATAGTAACCCAAGGAATGTAATGAAAGAAACCCATACAATGGAGTTGCATCCCCTATGATTTTAACCTCCTCAAATGCAACTCAGGGTGCTCAGCCTGGAAAAGGGAGCGAGGCAAAGGAGAAATCCCTTCCTTTTCCCCTTTTTCTTCCCCCTTTTGCCCATACACTTTCACTCACTGCCTCCTGGAACTGGAAAAGAGGGCACAGGTCAACATGCAAATAAAAATATTTACCAACTTATTTCTTGGCTCTGGCTTGGCAACTGAAAAATGCTCTGGGGTGATTTTGTCACAGCCTTGTGTCCCCTTTACTCCCACCGTCCGTGATGCCTACCCGTGTTTAAGTCACTTTTCCTGCCATTCCCACACCCCTGGGTTCTCCAGGCTTAGTGGGTCCAGGTCCTGCAGTTTACATGCTTCGTCTCTTCTTGGTTTCCACACACAGAAGAATAATTTGGGAAACACATCCAAAGTGTGGGTTGAGGGGCCCTTCACATCAGAGCTGTGAATTGCTAGAGCAGGCTAGGCAGCCCAAGAATCTGGGGCAGCTTGGTCACTGGATACGTTGGGAAAAAATCATTGCAATAGGAACAGGCATAAGAACTGGATTGTGGTGTGGTAGTGAACAGTGTATCAAGTTGCTACAGTGAGTTTATAATCCGGTTGCTACACACCCTGGGATCTGGGGGACTTCTCTCTATATTGTCTGTGTCCCCCTAACCCTGGGGGAAAACAGACAGCAAATAACCATGTCCTGACCTCCATAGAGGCCAGATAAAGGGAAATTCTTGGAGGTAGGGCTAAAGCCCAGCTGGGTGCTCCCGACAGGCTGCAGTCCTGGCCTGGACTTAGACATCATTCTGTGGTCTGGGGTGGGCCTGAGAATATGCATTGCTAAGAAGTTCCCAGGAGATGTGGATGCAGTTGGTCTCAGGACCTTACTTTGCAGCTTTACTGGAAAGTCGGTTTTGGGCTGCCTGACGTTGAGAAAACAGGCGGAACTTCAAGGCGGTGGACCCCAAGAAGGGTCAGTGTGCTCATGATTTAAGCTATTGGTCTTAGGGCGCCTCCTAGTGGATCAACAGGCCACGACCGCACTCGCCTGGGTTGACGCTTCCTCCTCAGGTCTAGTTCTCAGCGGAGCGGAGCGTGCAGTGTGGGGCGGAACCTGCAAAGAGGAAGGCGGGGCCTCGTGGGCTCCGGGCCCTAGAGAACTTAACAGTGGAAAAGGCTTATCGGTTTCTGGCTTCTCCCTCCGGGCAGTTCCAGGACCAGGTGACATTCCCGAGAATCTCAGGACGCCCCTGTCTCCGTTTGAGCCGACCGAGGGGCGGGACAGCTTCCTCCTGGGGGTTCCAGGACCGGGAAGGGCACACGCTCGCGGCCTGTCTGCACGTTCCGACCTCAGGGACCTCAGCAGAGTTCACAACTCCAGTCACGTGGAATGTAATTAGACGGCCAACCATGTGAAGGCAGGTGGCCTGTTTGGAGACACGGTCTCCTCTATGCCCAGCAGGGAATCCTGGCACCCGAGGCCTCAAGGGTTACACATGAATAAACCCCAATCTCCACAGTGGCTTGGGGCTTTTGCACGGGATGTTCTGCCTCCTGAGTGCGCTTCCACCGGGCATCCGCCCGCCTCACCCCTTCCTCAAGCGCCCAGGGAAATGTCACCCCACGGGAGGTGGGTAGGGGAGAGCTGGTGGGACCTCTAGGGGGAGCCACAGACCTGTGGGAAGTGCACTGCTCGGTACTGCAGAAAAAAGCCAACACACTGTATGTGAATTGTCCTAAACTGAAAGTGTTGATAAGAAGTCCCATTGCTTGAAAACACTGCAGGTCGAGTGTCAGATTCAGCCTGTGGACACCAGCAGGAGGCCTTGGCGCTGAGAAGCTGGTGCGTTTGTACAGCTGCACTTCAGATGGGCAGGGTCTTTCCCTCTCTCCCTTCCCCTCCTCCCCTGCTCATGGTGCCCTGGTCTCTACCCCTCCCTTCCCTTCCCCAACTTTTCTCCCCTCCCCCAGGAGCACACCCCCCTGCCTCTCAGGCTTCTCTTCCTGGAATCCTCTCCTCCCCCAGCAGGAGGTTCAGACTCCTGGCTCTGCTGCACCCTGACACTCCCCTTGCCCCGCTGGAACCTCCATCATACAGGCCAGCCCCCATCAGATTGGAATGAGGAACAGAGGCTCACAGATGCTGGCCAGAAGCATGAGTCTGGAACGAACCAGGGCTCCACGGAGAACAAGAAAGAACGCCCCAGCACTGCTGGCCTCTTCCAGTGCCCGGTGTCCGCGGACACACTCGCCTCTGTGCTAAGCCAGGAGACACAAAGCCAAGCCCGCTGGATGGGCCCTGAGACCTGGGGCTGCTGCCTCCACGGGCGCTCATTACACGTTACATTCTTCTTGCATCAGGATCGCTCGCGCCACCTGCAAAGCGGGGATTGAAAGGATCAGAAAGCGAGCGGTGGGCGGCGCGCACAACTGAGCCGGAATGCTTGGTTCGGCCAGAGCTGCCACCGCGGCGGGGAGGGCGGAGGGAGCGCCGAGCTGGGGCCCCACCGGCAGCTGCAGCCTCGCCCCCTCGGAGCGTCCCTAGCGGCACATGGGGTGCAGCCTCCTGCCTCAACCAGTCTTCTTCCCACGCGCCGACTTGGAGCCCGCGGGCGGCTGAGCCCTGGGCCGGCCTGGGCCTGTGTCCCGGCTCCCGCGCGCCCCTTCCTGCCCTTGCTTCCCGCCGTCTTCTCCTGGGTTTTCGTCTCCGGAGGGCGCCCCTCCAGCCTCGGCCGCCGCTCCCCTCCTCTCGGGTTTTGCGGGTTCCCAGACGGGGCTGGAGCTGACGCCGCCTGCTCGACCCAGGGCCCTGCAGGCCGTGCGGGCCTGCTTGGTCCAGGGGCTCCCTGGACGTCCGGTCCTCGGACTTGGACTCCGCTCTACGCATCCTCCGACGCCTCCTTCGACTACCAGCTCCCGCGGGCCGCCTGCAGCGCCAAGACCTCCCCTAGATGGCCTTTGGACAATTTCAACCTCCCGCCCTCCCAGGGAGGGAAGGCAACGGCACCCCACCCCAGTACTCTTGCCTGGAAAATCGCATGGACGGAGGAGCCTGGTGGACTCCAGTCCATGGGGTCGCTAAGAGTCGGACACGACTGGGCAACTTCGCTTTCACTTTTCACTTTCATGCATTGGAGAAGGAAATGGCAACCCACTCCAGTATTCTTGCCTGGAGAATCCCAGGGACAGAGGAGCCTGGTGGGCTGCCGTCTATGGGGTCGCACAGAGTCGGACACGACTGAAGCGACGCAGCAGCCGCAGCAGCAGCAGCCCTCCCAGGCCTTTTCCTCAGCCACGTCCTAGGTCGCCTGGAGCGCCGCGAGCTCCAGGAGCCCCCTCCCCCATGTTCTTCCTCATCCCCCCAGGTCCCCAGCGCGCCCCGGGAAGCCTTCTTGCCCTTGAAGGGGGTCTGGGGCTCAGTCTTGGTGGGGAGACGCATTCATTCCGGCAGGTGTTGTCGTTGGCCTTCCTCAGGATGATGGCAGCCACCTGGAAGCCTGCCTCCTCCACCTTCACGCGGTTCCGGAGGTGTCCTTGGCCATGACAGACAAGACCTCTTGTCTTCCTTGTCCTTCAGCCCAGCGACTCCATCACAGAAGCCATTTTCAACACCTCGTCCTGGGCAGAGGGGTCTGTATGAGCCACAAGGGCCACAAACTCAGGATTGTCCACCCTCTCATTCTCTTGATCCCCGTTTTCCTGGGACTCGCTTTGGGAGGCGTCGCTGTCCACGGTCTCCTCATCAGATGCGTCTCCCACTGCCAGTATGGCTGATAAGTCGACCCCCGCCCGAAGGGGGAATTTTTCTCCTTCTCCTTTTTTTGGCTTTGTCCATCACCGTTGCCAGGGCCAAGAACTCACGGAGGGCCTTGCCCGTCATCTCCTTGGCTCTGGAGGCCCCACTACCTAAGGAACTCTTCCACGGGGGCCTGCAGCATGCTATGACCCTCATCCCCGCTTAGGTCCTCCGGGTCCATCTCCAGGCTCTCCTCAGAAGAGTCCTCCGACCCTCGCTTCCCCGATGTGGATGGCCGCCCTCCACAGTCTCTCTTCTTGTCCGTCTGGGTCCACCTGCTGCCTCTGGTTCCGTTTCTGCGATCTCGATGACCGGATGTTCTAGCATCTTTGGCTGCACCAGGAGCGAGGTCAGCCTCCCTGACGGTCGGCCACGATCCCCGAGCCTGAGTCTCCGAATCGGGAGGGGGACCTGTCCCCAGAGACCCTGGCCACTGCCGCCTCGGGGGGAGGGGAGTTCATCCAGCAGCGACCGTCTCATCTGTCTCAGGACCGTCGTGTCCTCCGCGCTTTCCTTACACAGAACCCTCTTAGACGCCGTCCTTGCCCCCGGGGATGGCGCTGTGATTAATGTTCTCCACAAACTCCATCACAGGGCTTTGGCCTTCTCGACCCTCATGGCCCTGGCGTTCCTCAGCCCGAACGTGCCCTGGGGCAGGAAGACCGGCTGCAGGACCGCTTGGATGGCCGCCAGCTCCACGTCCTCTGGGAGGCTCCGTGCACGTCCAGGGCCAGCCCCCTGCACCAGTCCCCACAGAGGGCCCGTGGCCATGGTGCCGCCTCTGGCGCTGATCGCGGAGCAGGAGGGAGCCCGAGGCGCACGTGGGCTGCGGGGCCCTGGGCAAATGCCACCCTGGAACAGTGCTGCAGGGCCTGGAGTTCAGGTTCAGATGAATGTGACCAGGTTCCGGCTCCTGCTGCTCCCGGGCTGCTGACCCGGAGGCCCTTCCCGAGGCCCCCTCCTCATGGGGGTCCTAGCACCCACAGGGAGTTTGCGTGGCAAATCCAGGGATGCCACCGGCCCCTCCACTCTGCCCTTTGTGCCTGACCGAGGCGGTGTGACACGGCGGCGCCCGAGCCAGTTGGTGGCGAGGGCGGCGCGGTCGGCACCTAGAGCCGCGGGGAGAGGCGCGTCCCTCTCGCGGCGCCGGGGCCACGTCTGGCAATTCGCGGTTCTCTCAGTCTCTACAGTTTTGCGCGGAAGCGGCTGCTCGGCCCTGCGCCTGCACACACAGGCTCGCCCCTGCTCCCAGCTGGGCCGCGTCACCATGGCAACGCCGGGGCTGCAGCCTGGGTCTCAATTGCTGGGGCCTGAAGGGATCCAGCTCTAGACGAGCCCAAGCAAAGGAAGACTCTGGGGGTTGGGATCACCATCTGTGATGAGCTCCCCCCAAAGGCCATATTCACAGGGGGCAAGACAGCAGTTCGGGAGATCCGCGATCTCCTTCAAGGGTAGACGCTTCCAGCCCTCCACCGTGTACAGGTGGGGTTCAGGCTGCAGAGACGTAGATCAAGAGCCTCTGGCCGCCCATGGTGGAACCAGGACTCACTCAGAGTTTTCGGGCCTCACTCAGTGGGAATCGGCTTCAGTAAGGATACACAGGCCTCAGCTGCAAAGTGCTGGCATCCTTTAGGGTCCACAGTCCTCACTGATGGGGTCCAGCCTTGCTCAGTGAGGCCTCGATCTTACAGATGTTTCTGTAGCCATAACCATACACATACTATTAACTGTGTTTTTGCATATGGTTCCTGTGTGGGTGTGAACAGCAGTGAAATAGACATCACTTCCGGAAGAAGACCTTGATCTTGACTGGGTCCACAGGCTGGGATAGGTGAATGTCATAGCTACTGCGAACACACTTCCCCTTCATCATCCTTGCTAACCCTCACCCCAACTCTACATAAATCAGGCACTGTGGCCCAGCCATTGGGTTTCTGCTGCTGCCCTTGCTATGACTCTGGGAAGTTTCCTGGGTTTCTCTACACCTCGGTTTGCTCCTCTGTGTAATGGACATAACCATTAACTCTACTCAAAGGATCCTTGGGCTTCCCTGGTGGCCCAGATGTTAAAGAATCTGCCTGCAACTTGGGAGAGCCAGGTTTGATCCCTGGGTTGGAAAGACCCCCTGGAGAAGGAAATGGCAACCCACTCCAGTATTCTTGCCTGGGAAATCCCATGGACAGAGGAACCTGGCAGGCTACACTCCATGGGGTGGCAAAGAGTCAGACATGACTGAGTGACTAACACTTTCACTTTTCACTTTCATAGGATCCTTATGGGGATTAAACAGAATGATCCACGAAAGCCCTTGGAACAGAGGTTGGCCCAGAGCTGGTGCTCCCTGAAGGATGGTGATGAGAATTCATTCTTTCTTGACCCTTTATACAATCATTTAATATAAATATATACATTTAATTGTCAAATACATATATAAATAAAGAAGGAAAATGTTAAAAAAGAAACCAAAACACTTCGTTTTTGTTTTGTTTTTAATGTAGGAAGAGAGTCTAATTGCAAGGTTACCATGGCAACTGGTCTTAGGACAAACCAAACTGCTTGCTCACTCTCCTACCTGCCCCCCAGCTTTCATTTTCCTTGCTTCTCCCTTTTCCTTTCCTTTCCACCAAATGGGTGTCACTTTTCTCTCTAGAGCAGTGTGGTCTGAAAGAAATATAATGCGAGCCCCCAAGGCAAGCCACATGGGTAATATGTAGGTTTGCTAATGGCTACCTTCTATATATAAAAAACAGGGGAAATGAATTTTAGGAATAGATTTTCATTTATTTACATTATTCATTATTTACAATAGCCAAGATATGGGAGCAACTTAAGTGCCCATTAACAGATGAATGGATAAAATGGATAAACAAGATTCCTTCATCTGTATTGTATATTATATATTATAATATATAGAGTATTTACAAATGTGTTTATATATAAAGAAGATTATATATATATATATTTGGTTGAGTAATATCCCACTAAATATAATGGAATTTATTATTTAAAGACCCATTTTAAAAAGCAAAAAATCTTGCCATTTGGGATAACACTGATGGACCTAGATGGTATTGTGCTGAGCAAAATAAGTCAGAGAAAAACAAATACTATATTATTTTACTTATACGTGGAATCTAAAAACAAACAAACAAATGAACAAACATTACAAAACAGAAACGGAGTTACAGATACAGAAGAGAAACCAGGGGTTGTCAGGTGGTGGTGGTAGGGCTGCTAAGCTGCTAAGTCACTTCAGTCGTGTCCGACTCTGTGTGACCCCATAGACGGAAGCTCACCAGGCTCCCCCACCCCTGGGATTCTCCAGGCAAGAACACTGGAGTGGGTTGCCATTTCCTTCTCCAATGCATGAAAGTGAAAAGTGAAAGTGAAGTCGCTTAGTCGTGTCCGACTCTTAGGGACCCCATGGACTGGAGCCTACCAGGCTCCTTCGTCCATGGGATTTTCTAGGCAAAAGTACTGGGGTGGGGTGGTAGGGCTAGTGAAGAAATAGAAAGAGATTAAGATTCAGAGGCAAGTCCCGGAAGTATATTTCAGGAGTTTCTATTAACAGCAGTTTGCCCTCCAGAGGGCAGTTTGCAAACGTGATCTGGGCACCTGAAGTGTTTAGCGCCCCATTTGGGAAGCCTGTGTGTAGGCTGCCAGGAACGGTCATGAACTTTGAACTGATCCACATCTTCCCCTGTTTTGGGGAATCCCTCCAGGCATTCACACCTATACAAAAAAATCAGTTCACAGCGATCTCAGCTCAGAACCTAACTCCATGTAACATACAAACACACAGCATCATTTTAAAACTGGTTTTCATCACCGCTGACTATGGCAGCTTCTATTCTAGGGCCCCCGCCATCCTTCTTGCATAATTCCAGTTTCTCTTCGTACTCAAGCCCACATTTATTCCCGAAAGACAGGTGCAATGGATCTTTGTTCCCTTTTCTGGCCACAGATGGAATTCTCCCTCATTTCTCTCCTGATCAAAATTAGCCAGAGCTGAGCGGGAACATGGTCCCAGAAGCCGAGTAGAAAATTAGAGAGCAAGGACCAGCCAGGCAGGGCATTGGGAACCCCATTCTGTCCTGCCTAGCCCCTCTCTGGATATCTGTCCTGGAATTAGGATGCTCTATTGGACAGAGATGGGACCCATGACTGGCCTAGCCACTGCCTCCAAGCTGGGGGTAAAAAAGAGAGAGAGAGAGAGAACTTATTAAGTGTTCTGCAAAATTCTTCCCACTCCCTGTGTCTGAGATCAAACGCTGTGCCTGCTTGTTAAGAAGGACTACTGGTGGATGCAGAGGATGAGATGGTTAGACAGCATCAACAACTCAATGCCCATGAGTTTGAGCAAACTCCTGGAGACAGGGGAGGGCAGGGAAGGCCGGCGTGCTGCAGTCCTGGGGGTCTCAAAGAGTCGGATGTGAGTCAGCGACTGAACGACAACAGCTCTACTGGAGCAGAGGGTCTAAAAGTGTGGTTGTGGGACCCCTAGGGAGTCAGTCCGCAAGGACTTTTCAGGGGGTCCGTGAGATCGACACCATTTTTATAATACTGCTCAAACATTTTCTGTCTTTTTCACTCTCATTCTCTCACGAGTGTTCAGTGGAATTTTTCAGAGGCAACATGACATGAGATATTGCAGCTGAACAGATGCAGAAGCAGGTATGAGAAACCAGTTTCTGTTGAGTCAGACAGGAAAGAGATTTCCCAAAAGATAAAAACAATGCCACTCTTCTCAATTTGTTTTTGTTTTGGAAAATACAGCTATACATATGTTATTTGGGTGAACACGTCACATATGTTTGCTAGTGCTATTTTTAAACAAGTTCATAAGTAAATACTTCTAATTGCTTAGTTGACATTCTTCCAATGGTAAATATAGACAGATTGAACCCACAGAAACGAAAGCTCTTTGGGGTCGTTGATGAGTTTTTTAATAATGTAACACATCTTGAGACCAAGCAATTCCAGAACCACTGAGTTGGAGACACACACCGCTGAGTTGGTACAGCACAAGGTGCCCTAGGGCCCTCAGATAAGAAAAAGGTGACTGGGGTGCTTCTCCTGCAGGTTATAATTGAATCATGGGGATGAAGTTCACTGCTTCTTTGTCCTCACTCCATAGTCTTTCTGCTCCTCTTTCTTCAATCTCTCCCTCCAGTGGTTACCAGGGAAACCACAACAGCAGATCTTCAAAGCATAATTCCTTTCACTGCCTTGTGTCTGGATCTCAGAGGCTGGTGGCATGCCTTTCAAGACATCTAGACCCAAGGAACTGTCAACTCCACCTGCTTCTGTGTCTTTAAAATGACATCTGATCCTCACCCCCTTCTCCCATTCCTCCATCAACCTGGACAACTCTTTTCGTTTTGTACATTTTCATGTCTGTCTTTTTATTTTCATGTATTCTTGCAAAATGTGCATTGCTGTTTGGGGGCATTTATGCTATGTTTAGGGCAATGGCACCCCACTCCCATACTCTTGCCTGGAAAATCCCATGGACAGAGGAGCCTGGTGGGCTGCAGACCATGGGGTTGTTAAGAGTCGGACACAACTGAGCAACTTCACTTTCACTTTTCACTTTCATGCATTGGAGAAGGAAATGGCAACCCGCTCCAGTGTTCTTGCCTGGAGAATCCCAGGGACGGGGGAGCCTGGTGGGCTGCCGTCTATGGGGTCGCACAGAGTCAGACACGACTGAAGCAACTTAGCAGCAGCAGCAGCATGCTATGTTTGCACAATTCCTGGTATGGTATCTATCTCCATTTGTTTCTCACTTCTTTAAATTTTTAATTTTATTTTGGAGTATAGTTAATTAACAATGTGACAGTTTCAGGTATACAGCAAAATGATTCATATATATTCTTTTTCAAATTCTTTCCCCATTTAGGTTGTTACATAATACTGAGCAGAGTTCCCTGTGTTATACAGTAGTGTTTATCTATTTTATTTTTGCCATGCTGCATGGCATGTGGAATCTTAGTTCCCAGACCAGGACTTGAACCTGTGCCCCCTGCAATGGAAGCTCTGGGTCTTAACCATTGGGCTGCCAGGGAAGTCCCAGTTATCCATTTTAAATATAGCAGTGTCTACAGGTCAATCCCAACCTCCCTAATGTTACCCACTTTCTTAGCATTGGTGGTAAAGTGTCTTAGAACAATACCAGTTATATATCTTGTCTGTAATTCTACCCACTGAGCAGGGTTGCAAGATGGTCATTCATCACATTTTCCTTTTTCCTGTCCACTCCTCCAAGAAGAGACACTGATGACAGTTTTAAAGCAAGGCAACAAGTTCTTTGATCTTCATCTAGGAGTGGGGTCGGTCCACATTCCCTTTTCTTGAATCTGACCCTGGACAAGCTTGTGACTGCCTCAACAGGTATGGCAGAAGTGATGCTGTGTCCCCCAAGGTCAATTATAAGGCTTTTACCATATCGAGACCTCCTTCCCAGGACATTCCCACTTGAAGCATAATTCCCATGCTGTGAGGAAGCCCACCCCATGTAGAGAGACCAGTGTATGTGTTCAAGTCAACATCTCCAGCTAAGCGCAGTCTTCAGATCATCCAAGATGGAGCACCAAACATGATTGATGAAGCTTCTATTTGATTCCAGACCTTAGTCATTATTAGAGTCATCCCAGCTAAGGCACCAGACATTGTGAAACTGAAAAAAAAAAATCCACCCCCCACTGTGCTTTTCCATTATGCTGACCTACAGACTCCATGAACATAACAGAACATTGTGTGTTTTATGTCACTGAGTTCACGGTGGTTTGTGTATGTATGTGTGTTAATGGCTCAGTCTCATACAACTCTTTGCAACCCCACAGACTGTAGCCTACCAGGCTTCTCTGTCCATGGCATTCTCCAGGCAAGTGGGTTGCCATTCCCTTTTCCAGGGAATCTTCCTGACCCAGGGATCAAACCTGGTCTCCCTCATTGCAGGCAGATTCTTTACCACTTGAACCACCGGGGAAACTCTGGGGTGGTTTGTTATGCAGCAAAAAAATAGCCAGCACACACCTGTCCCATCCTTACTACTTTGGGCTGGTAACTAACTTCTCCATGCTTCCATTCATATCCCTGAAAATGGGGATCACGTTCTCTTACCATCATCAGGAAGATAGGAGAGGTTGTGGCATGCTGGTGCCCAGCAAACCCCCCGCAGCCCTCAGCAAGTCCTATTGAGGTTATGAATCAGCAGCTGGTGGCTTCCAGATCACCCACACCTGACCATGATCGCAATGGGGGCAGCTTATGCAGAGACCACTGTGAGTCCCAATACCGAGTCCCCATCCCAGCACCTCATGTCCCTAACATTCTGCACCAGTTCATCCTTGGCCACTTCCCCAGCCCTCACTTCTCCACGTCCAGTTTTCCCCTCCCTTTTCCCTCCAGAGTTTGGGGAGACAGCAAGGAACGGGTCAAGCCAGAGATTCTGGAGTCACACGGACCTTATTTGAGTCAAGCCAGACTGCCTGGGTTCGTATTACAGTTCTGGGTGACTCTGAGCAAGTCATCTACCTTCTCTGAATCTGTTTTCCCATCTGTAAAATGGGTACAATAAGAGCGCCTACACTTGCATTTAAATAATCAGCGCTCATGTATTGAGATCTATAAATAAGTTATCGTTCTTGATGTTAGTGTTGAACTCCAGCCCCCTACATTGGAGCTCAACCTATTGAGCAAATTATTGCTCGCTCACGCTCTTGAGCTCTGGGAGGCGCCTTCAGGCGCGTCAAGTAGCAACCCGGGAGCGCCTCCTGGTGGTCAATGCTGGAGCCACAACCTGCAGACACTCCAACCGGCTCACGTAGCACCGTGAGCTCTCAGCCACTGCTCAGAGCCTCCACTATTCCCCTCCCTGCGATTCTGCGACATGGAACATCCCTGAGAGGCAGGGAGAGTGTTGAGGAAGGGGCTCCCAGGCCGGACACTTGCGACTTCAGGTTCGGACATTAGATCTATCTCCCCGGCCCTCCTCCAAGACTGAATGTGTTGGTGTTGGAGGTTTGCTGGATTCAAGGTCTGGCACCAGGCTCATGTCAGCCCGTGCCACAATCGCACGATCACACACCCACAAAACGCTTACACACTGGCTCACACGCACTCACACTTGCGTTCACACAAACTAACATTGACACTCACTTGGACTGAGCCTACATACATACACACATATACGCGCGCTCACACACACAGTGTGCACACACCCCAAGACTCGCCCCACCTACACCCACAGGGAGACCCACCCAGTCCTCACAAGTGAAACTTACACAGATAAACTACATACGCCTCAGCCCCGAAGAGAAACACCCACATCCACAACTACAAGCACGTGAACAAAATCAAATCCATAAGGAGACCTCCATGCAGGGTCCCCTGACAGAGCGACCGACGCCCCTTGCGCACGTTCACACCCACCCCCCACCCCGTAGGTGTCGGGAGGGTCGCGCCTGCCCATGCACGCACAGAGCCCTCCCCGAGGGACCCGCTAGGTTGTTCTTCGGGCTCACCAGGTTCAACCTGGACCTGCCCTGGGGCGCAGGGAGCTCAGACCCCGTGGGCTGAAGGGGCGCCACCGCCAACCGGAGCTGTGTGTGGGGACACTGGGGTGGCGATTCGGTCAGGTCCGTAGGCGTATGTCAGGGAGCCCCACCCAGCCCCCCCGCGCCCACCCCACGCGCCCTGAGACTCTCAGCGTGGGGACGACTCCAAGGTGAGCGGGGGGACGCCTGTCTTAAACCAGGACTCCCGCTGGGTCTCCAGCTAAGGTCCTGGGGGAATGTATGTGAAAGGAAGGAAATACGACAGGGAGATCGGAAGCAGGGAGGGAGAGAGGGAAGAAAGATCTTTAAATTAGAAACCTTTGGTCCAGCTTTCTTCTATGAGCCATGTCTCCCTGTGCCCACCAGAGGGCGCCCTGACGCAGCAAATCCCTAAAGCATCTGCTCATCTCTCTATACAAAAAGGGATTTAGGACAGTACTGAGGAGAAGGAAGAGGATTAATACCAATATCCGCTACTTAAAGCCCTACTGCACCCCAGGACGTGTGCGAAATCCTCCACGTGCCTAACTCAACACAATAGCTCAAAGTATCCCACAAAGGAAGAAAGTGCGGCTCAGAGATGTTGTTTAACTCTCCCAGCAACACAGCGCGCCTAAACTGCAGAGAAACTTCCAGCTCTGTTCCTGGTGACCCAACTGCCCTCTGCTCCTTGGTCACATCCCTGGCATAATCAGCTCACAATTCCCCGTGGACCTGGCCTTGCCACTTTCCCCACTCAGTCACACCTCACTCCCATTAGCTCTTCGGGTCTCCTGTTATCCATCCTGCCACCGAGGTTTTTGTACACCAACCCTTTCAAAAGCACTGTCTCCCTTTCCCTACTTCACAGAGGGTCACCTCCTCCCTTCAGACTCTGGTCAATGTCACCCCTTTCGGGAAGTGGGTCCTGATCCAGAATCAGCTCCAGCTATTTCGACCCTCCTACCCTGAGGATCCAGCCTTTTCGTTTCTAGCACTCACTTCCGTATGTGATCACGGAGGCTCTGAGCTCCAGGAGCCAGAGCCCATCTCAATCATCACCGTTCCTAGTGACGTGCACAGTTGGGTCCCAGGACAGGCACTAGAGGAACACTGAATGAATGAAGTCTCCAGGCGGGAATGACTTCAGTGAGCACCTAAATGGGTGAATGCTCTTCTCCCCTTCAGGACTCTAGAGATTCTCCAACAAATACCCACAGCCAAGGAAAATATCCCGTACTCCCTTTCAGGCTCTCCCCAATCCAGGTACAGTGAGTCTCACTACTACCCCTCATCCCATTGGGACAGAGTCTCCTGCTTTCCAGCCCCGTGTCCACACATATTGCCCTAACACCTCCAACCCCCATCTCCTGAGTGATTCATGTCCATTTCTCTTTGTGGCATCTGCTCCCTCACCTGGAGTGATCCAGGTGGTTCTTGTGGGGATCACTAACCTTCACTCACTGAAGCCTGGCCAATCAAAGCTCCCAGTCCCTCTCTAGTCACTGTGATTGGTGCAGAGGCAGGCACGTGACCCAGGCGATCCAATGGGAGCTGGTCATGAGTCTTCGGCTGAATAAAGGGAAGTAGAGGCCTTGGACGGGGAAGGCAATGGCACCCCACCCCCAGTACTTTTGCCTGGAAAATCCCATGGACGGAGGAGCCTGGTAGGCTCCAGTCCGTGGGGTCGCTAAGAGTCGGACACGACTGAGCGACTTCACTTTGACTTTTCACTTTCATGCACTGGAGAAGGAAATGGCAACCCACTCCAGTGTTCTTGCCTGGAGAATCCCAGGGACAGGGGAGCCTGGTGAGCTTCCGTCTGTGGGGTCGCACAGAGTCGGACACGACTGAAGCGACTTAGCAGCAGCAGCAGCAGAGGCCTTGGAACCAGCCAGCTGCTGCTGCTGCTGAGTCGCTTCAGTCGTGTCCGACTCTGTGCGACCCCACAGACGGAAGCTCACCAGGCTCCCCCGTCCCTGGGATTCTCCAGGCAAGAACACTGGAGTGGGTTGCCATTTCCTTCTCCAGTGCATGAAAGTGAAAAATGAAAGTGAAGTCGCTCAGTCGTGTCCGACTCTTAGCGACCCCACGGACTGGAGCCTACCAGGATCCTCCGTCCATGGGATTTTCCAGGCAAAAGTACTGGGGTGGGGTGCCATTGCCTGGAACCAGCCAGACCTGAAGCTAATTCAGCCTGGACTTTATAATGACATGAGCCACTAAAGTCCCTTTTCAGCATAACCTAGACCCAGGGATTTGTGTAATCAGTTTCCCTAAAGCATTCTCCAAGCGTCCCAAGAGGAAGGGGCAGAGGGGCCTCTCAGGGCCCTGCCAGACATTACCTCAGCTCCAAGGGCTGGGGCAGGACTTGAGGGGACTAGCCAAGGGTCTTCTTGATTTCTCAGGCCTGGCACTCTCACTTGCCTAGGTTCCTGAGGCTTCTTGCCCCTCTTTCCTGGGGACCCAGGTCTCATGCCAACAGGGCGTTAGGAAAGGTGGTCTTGCTGCCCCTAGAGCAGACCCAATGGCAGGAAAGTTCTCTGTCTGGGCTTGCAGGTCGGAACGTGCTTGCGCACATCCACAGTTTGGCCACCAGCTGGACTGGGGAGAAAGAATCGCTGATTTTATCTCTATTATTCTGCCCAGATGGAAGGAGGGGATGAATGTCGTTACCTGGGCCTCATCCTGGAGCCTGGGGCCTGGGTCACCACCACAGTGTGGGGAGGGGAGGAGGGACGGCAGGCCCTAGGGTTTGAAGGTAAAGGTCGGAGGTGTCATGGGGTGCAGTTCTCCTTAATCATACTGGGGAGCCCGTGGGGTGTCAATAGGGCAGGTATTGAGATACCATTCAAGCGGCCTCCTGAGAGTCACTGTCATCCGATGATCCGGGCTGGCCTGAGGCCCCTGTCATGGGCGGGACGACCTCCGAGCTCCGCCCACACCAGCTCCACTCTACAGAGAAGGTCCCCTTCCCCGCCCCCGCCCCCCCCCCCAGCCCAGAGGGCTGTAAAACCCGGACAGCACCTGTACCTCTGCCCCAGGTCCGGGCCGCTGCTAGACCCCGACTCAGCCTCCGTCTCATCCGGCCACCTTCAGGACCCTTCGTCCTGCGGGGACCCAGACTTCCCACTTGCATCCCCACCTCAGCATTGGCTTCAGTCCACACCCCGCCTCCTGGCCCTCACCATTAAACTCACTCCAGACCCAGATTATCCAGAGTGAGGACTGATCACCCCCACCCCATTAAGGCCAGGTCCCCCCAGAATCGGTCCCCGAGTGAGTGGAATGGAGTTCTCTGTGTGAGACCCGTCCAGTGAACCAACAAAATGCATCTTCCCATTTTCACTTGTTTTCTTAAAACAAATGCTCAGACACTGGCAACAGCCTAAAAGCGGTCACCATGGAACCGGAGGTAGCCAATGGGAGAGGGAGGGGTGCCAGTGCCCAGGGGGGCAAAGCCTGCTGCCAGCTCTGATGCTGATCGAAGAAACTGGGGGATTGGGAGGGGCTGTGTGGGTCACACTCGGCTGGAGCAGGAGGGAGAGTTGTGGTTCATCATCCAGGAGGCCCCAACTAGTGCAGAGGGCTCCCCAGAGGGCCCGGAGCAGGTAGCTGTCAAAGCCGCCCTACAGCTGGTCTTCCTGCTCAGAACATGAGAGCCGCGAGGGACAAGAAGGCCAAGGGCACCCTGGTAGAGTTTGTGGAGGACATTAATCATGCCACCATTCCCAAGGAGATCCCGGACAAGTACAGCGTCTGGAGGATTCTGTACAAGGATCGCGAAGAGGACATGAGAGTCCTGAGGCAGATGAAACGATAGCTGCTGGTTGCAAGGCCCCACAGGCTACAGCAGCCAGGGCCCTGGGGACACCCCTCCTAATTAGAAGGTCCCCCTTTCTGGTGCAGCCAGCAAGGCTAGTGCGGGTGGTAGGGGAGAGTCACAGAAATAGAGCCAGAGGCCAAAAGAGGGGCTGAGGAGGGCAGCCACGTACCTCTACAAAAAGTGATTCGAAGGACCCTTCTTCCATCAGAGCCTGGGCTTCAGGATGGCAGAGGCGGAAGAGGAGGATCTGATCAGATCAGATCAGATCAGATCAGTTGCTCAGTCGTGTCCGACTCTTTGCGACCCCATAAACTGCAGCACGCCAGGCCTCCCTATCCATCACCAGCTCTCGGAGGTCACTCAGACTCACATCCATCGAGTCAGTGATGCCATGAGCAGAGGACAAATGACAAGGACAGTGTGCTGCACACGACACTCCAGACAGGCTGCAAGGAAGGCCTGCGGAGACGTGAATGAGGCAGAGTCCCATGGAGTTCTTGGCCATGTGACTCTTTTGGACAAAACCAAGAAGGAGGTGACAGAGAAAGAGCCCTTGGATTTGATGAGTTTGACCATCAGAGGAGCCAGGAGCGGCATCCTGACCTGGTGGCTCTTGTGCTCGAGAGGCACACACCTGATGAGACGCTCGAGGGCAGTGACCCTCCCGGAGGTGAATCCTAGAAATGAGACGGCCAGGTCACGCAGAGGATGTGGAGGACCCCAAGCTCTAGCCATCGTGGCCCATGGGATTTCATCAGACATCCAAACTCGCAGGGAGATGTTGAAAATGGTTTCTGTGGTGGAGTCGCTGAGCTGAAGGACAAAAAGGACAAGAGGCCCTGCTCCACGTCATGGCCGAGGACACCTCCGAATCGCATGAAGGTGGAAGAGGCAGGCTGCCAAGTGGCCACCATGGTCCTGAGGAAGGCCTGAAACGGCGGGGAACCTGCTGGAATGAATGCGTCTCCACCAAGACTGAGCCCCAGACCCCCTCCAAGGGCAAGAAGGCTCCCCGGGGCGCGCTGCGGAGCTGGGGGGATGAGGAGGAAGATGGGGGGCGGGGCTCCTGGAGCTCGCGGCGCTCGGGGCAGGCGACCTAGGACGTGGCTGAGGTGATGGAGGGGGAAAAAGGAAAAGGAGGTTGAAATTATCCAAAAGCCACCTGGGGGAGGTCTTGGCGTTGCAGGCGGCCCGCGGGACCTGGTAGTCTAAGGAGGCGTCGGAGGGGGTTTAGGACACAGGCTCCGAGGGGGAGTCGAAGGACGCGGAGAGCGGAGTCTGGGTCCGCACGGCCTGCAGGGCCCTGGGTCGAGCAGGCGGCGTCAGCTCCAGCCCCGTCTGGGAACCCGCAAAACCCGAGAGGAGGGGAGCAGCGGCCGAGGCTGGAGGGGCGCCCTCCAGAGACGAAAACCCAGGAGAAGACGGCGGGAAGCAAGAGCAGAAAGGGGCGCGCGGGAGCCGGGACGCAGGCCCAGGCCGGCCCAGGGCTCAGCCGCCCGCGGGCTCCAAGTCAGCGCGTGGGAAGAAGAGTGGTTGAGGCAGGAGGCTGCACCCCATGTGCCGCTAGGGAGGCTCCGAGGGGGCGAGGCTGCAGCTGCCGGTGGGGCCCCAGCTCGGCGCTCCCTCCGCCCTCCCCGCCGCGGTGGCAGCTCTGGCCGAACCAAGCATTCCGGCTCAGTTGTGCGCGCCGCCCACCGCTCGCTTTCTGATCCTTTCCATCCCTCCTTTGCAGGTGGCGCGAGCGATCCTGATGCAAGAATGTAATGTGTAATGAGCGCCCGTGGAGGCAGCAGCCCCAGGTGACGGGAAGGTCTCAGGGCCCATCCAGCCGGCTTGGCTTTGGGTCTTCCGGCTTAGCACAGGGGCGAGTGTGTCCGTGGATACCGGGCGCCAGGGGAGGCCAACAGGGTCAGGGCGTTCTTCCATATCTCCCTGGAGCCCTGGTTCGTTCCAGACTCATGCTTCTGGCCAGCGTCCGCCACCCCAGTCTAATGGGGACTAGCCTGTGTGATGGAGGTTCCAGCTGGGCAAGGAGAGTGTCTGGGCGCAGCTGAGCCAGGAGGCTGAACCTCCTGCTGAGGGAGGAGAGGATTCCAGGAAGAGAAGCCTGAGAGGCAGGGGTCGTGCTCCTGGGGGAGGGGAGAAGAGGTGGGGGAGGGGAAGGGAGGGGTGGGGACCAGGGCACCAGGAGCAGGGGAGGACGGGAAGGGGAAGAGGGAAAGACCCTGCCCATCTGAAGTGCAGCTGGTACAAACGCACCAGCTTCTCAGCACCAAGGCCTCCTGTTGGTGTCCACAGGCTGAATCTGACACTCGACCTGCATAGTGTTTAACAGAAACCTTAATTATTTGCAAAGATTTTCAATTCAGAGCAGTTCACGGAAAATCCAGATTTCCAGGTTTTCTCAGTAGCAATGATGGGCATCGCCCTTCCTACAGGTCTGTGGGTCCCTGGCTGGCTGTCCGCTCCCCTCCCTGCCCCCAGCACTGATTTGTAGCCCCTGACTTAAGGTGATAATTTAAGGGGATAGGTTTCCCCAGTTCAGCATCTGGGTGAATTAAATGCCAGAAGGGACCCTTAGCAGGGACTTGTGAGGGGCTGAGGCTGGTCTGGGCCGATGTTGAAGCTGCCCCACTGCCTGTCTTTAGGAGGGGAGGAAATGTTCCCAGGAGGGAGTCGTGGTCCACCCAGGTAGCCCAGCCTGGCTCTGCAGAGCATCAGCACACTCTGTCTCAAGTGCAGATGTTTCTGGGTTGTGTTCTCATCCCTGTGGGTGACTTGGGCACCAGGCCCCACTGTCCATCGTGAAGTTTTCCCTGAACCACCATCTCCATCTCTGCCCTTCGAGGTCCTCCTGTCCTGGAGCCATCTGTGTATGTGTGACCAAGATCCCATCCCCAGGAGGTCAGGAGGCACCCCCCACCCCCACATCTCGAGGGAGGCACAAAGGCCTGGGTGTGTCCCCACAGCCCAGCTGGACTGTCCGAGCCCCACCTTGGATGCCCAGGGACAGAAGCCGACTTGGGAGTTGCTGTCTGGGTCGTGCTGGGAGATGGGACCCTCTCTGGGCTGCAGGAACCTTCCTGGGACAGCAAGTTTGGGGATCAGGCTGTCCTCAGCTGAGCCCCTCAACTGCCACTGACTGTGGGGGCGACCTTGGGGGAGACTTTGGTCCTTACCTCCCTGCGCCTCAACATCCTCATCTGTAAAATTCAACCTCAGATGTTCTTGTCAAGTTTGGCTGTGATTGTCCAAGAAATGTATTTAATACAGCCCCAGGCACGGAGTATTCCATGGACAGAGCAGACTGGAGGGCTATGGTCCATAGGGTTGCAAAGAGTCGGACACTACTGAGCGACTGACACTTTGACTTTTTCACAGGCAAGAGGTGAACACAAGACTTGGCTTTGTGGCTTATTAGGAGCGAGAAATAGGATGGGGACTGGGTGTGGAGCGCCCTCTGCTGGACGATGATGACACAACAGCAGGGCTGCCCAGACCAGGGACCACTCAACATCTCAGGACCTCTTCTGTAAAAATGATGGAATGGTGACGTCAACATCGTGAGGAGGTTATTTGAGAACTGATTGAGCTAATGCGTATAAAATTACTAGATTAATGTGAACTAAAGGTAAATGCAAATTCCTTATCTGGTGGCCTCCCCATCTGGAGATGGAGTTTATTAAGAAGAAAGTGGTGGTGACATTAAGGCTGCCAGTTTCTGCTTACTGAGTCTTAGAACACTTGCTCTTGGGAAAGTGTCTTGGAAAACCCAGCTGCTAAGTTTTGGGAAGCCTAAGCCACATGGAGAGGTCGTGGGCAGACGCTGCAGTTGACCATCCCAGCTGGAGAACTGAGAGTCTGTACACCCCTTATCTACACTATAGCATTTGACAGAGGGTAAAGAACCTCACCCAGAACAGACCCCTTGTAGCAGAAGATTTAGATCTAATTGCTGAAAGAATCAAATACTGCCACGTGCTAAGTCGCTGCAGTCGTGTCTGACTCTTTGCAACCCCGTGGACTGTAGCCTGCCAGGCTCCAGTGTCCATGGGATTCTCCAGGCAAGAATACTGGAGTGGGTTGCCACGCCCCCCTCCAGGGCATCTTCCTGACCCAGGGATTGAATCTGCATCTCCTTCACTGGCAGGTGGGTTCTTTACTTCTAGCACCACCTGGGAAACCCAATCAAATACTACATATTTGTGATTTGGGCTTACTATGCCCCAGGAACAGGGAAGGCAATGGCACCCCACCCCAGTACTTTTGCCTGGAAAATCCCATGGACGGAGGAGCCTGGTGGGCTCCAGTCCATGGGGTCGCTAAGAGTCGGACACGACTGGGCGACTTCACTTTCGCTTTTCACTTTCATACATTGGAGAAGGAAATGGCAACCCACTCCAGTATTCTTGCCTGGAGAATCCCAGGGACAGGGGAGCCTGGTGGGCTTCTGTCTGTGGGGTCGCACAGAGTCGGACACGACTGAAGCGACTTAGCAGCAGCAGCAGCATGTCCCAGGAAAGTGAACAAATCAGAAGCTTTTGGGGAACGGTTCAGAGAAGGACTTCACAGGATAAACAGGAAGCATGTACAGACAATTCATAGAATAGTCGACAGAAAACTTGGGTGCAAATGCATGTGATGAATGACTCATCTTTCTGTGGAATTTTTTTAATCCACGGTGTTTTGTTTTGTTTTGTTGGACAGCACCACAGCTTGTGGGATCTTAGTTCTCCGACTAGGAATCAAACCCATGCCCCCTGCAGTGGAAGTGCAGCATTCTAACTACTGGACCGTCAGGGTATTCCTGGAAACTTAAAAAAAATAAGTCTCAAGTACTTAGATTCTGCATTGATTAGAACTAGAATTGAAACCATTGGCCGCAAGCTTCAAAGGTGCTGATGGGGGGACTTAGCTGGTGATCCAATAGTTAAGAATCCACCTTCCAATGCAGGGGAGGTATGTTCGAGCACTGGTGCAGAACGAAGATTCCACATGCCTCAAGGCAAGTAAGCCTACACCCTGTATTAAGATCCAATGCAACTAAATAAATAAATTAAAATTAAGAAATTTTTAGAAGTGCTGATGGATGTATTTATTTGCTTGGGCTGCCAGAACAAAGCAGCACAGCCTAGGTGGCTGAAACAACAGAAATTAATTTTCTCACAGTTCTGAAGGCCGGGAGTCTGAGATCAAGCTGTCAGCGGGGGTTGGTTTCCTCTCCGGCCTCTCTTCTTGCCTTACAGGTAACTTCTCCTGTGTCCCCATAAGCTCTGCCCTGGGTCTGTGCCCTAACTTCCTCTTCTTATATCACCAGTCATAACGGATTGCTGCTGCTGCTGCTGCTAAGTCACTTCTGTCGTGTCCGACTCTGTGCGACCCCATAGACGGAAGCCCATCAGGCTCCCCCATCCCTGGGATTCTCCAGGCAAGAACACTGGAGTGGGTTGCCATTTCCTTCTCCAATGCATGAAAGTGAAAAGTGAAAGTGAAGTCCCTCAGTCGTGTCTGACTCCCAGCGACCCCATGGACTGGAGCCTACCAGCATCCTCCGTCCATGGGATTTTCCAGGCAAAAGTACTGGGGTGGGGTGCCATTGCCTTCCCTGTCCTATCGGATTAGGACCTGTTAATCCAATTTAAGCTCATTTTAACATAATCGCCTCTCTAAGCATCCTATCTCCAAATACAGTCACATTTTGAGGTGCTGGGGTTAGGATTTCAACATATGAATTTGGGGAATGACACAAGTCAGCACATAACAATCAGAAACTTTGGCCTGGAAAGACTGTTGTGGTTTTATTTTTTGGGGGGAGGCATACCATGAGGCATAAGGGATCTTAGTTCCCTGACCAGGAATTGAACCCACACCTCCTGCATTGGAAGCAGAGTCTTAACCACCTGACAACCAGAGAAGTCCCCTGGAGAGGCTGTTGACACAAATCTTTCCCAGACAGGTGGGGAAAGGCTCTGATTAGGTTTCAAGAATGTAAGATCCAAACAAACAGGAACCAGTGTCTGATTGTTCGCTGCTGTGTCCTCATCGCCTTGAACTGTGTGTGGCACCGAGGAGAAGCTAAGTGTTAGCTGAATGAATGGATAAACGAATGAATGAATGAGAAGATTGCCTGGCAGGGGCCACTTTAACCCCACCGTTTTCGGTTGATCTCTTCTGGAATGTAACTCTTCACCCTGCAAAGCATGTTCTAAATGTTGGGGGTGGGAAATTTTATTTATCCATTGCATGTTTTTAAAATAGGAAGTAAAGCTCATTGCTTTGGCTGCAAATACTTAACTGCCTGATGAAAGCATCACTGATCCTGTTATGATTAACTCACTTTGTCCAGAAAGTGGGGAGTGTCCTGGCATTAAGAAATGGATGTGTGCTTTTTTTTCCTCTCCTTTTATAAGTTTATGCAAATAAAAGGAAAATAAGGTCATAGTAGCTTCATTTTCACATCAGCTACCTGGTCTCTGTGGATATTTGAGCGTGGGAGCCCTGCTGTAGCATAATCTGGGAAGGAACCTGGCTCATCCTGGTGTGTCTTGGCTACAAGTTACAGATAACCAAACTGACAGCAGACGTAAACAATAAGGACATTTCTCAGCTTTTTAATTAAAATTTTGGAGGAAAGAGGCTTCTGGATTTAATCAAGCATGTTACTGAGAACCAAGAATCTATTCCTCCACTTGCTGGCTTTTGCCTTCCACCGTGTTGCCTTATGGTTACAAAATGGCTGCCAAGCTCCAGACATCACCTTCTCACACAACAAGCAAAAAAGCAGGCAGGTAGGGGTGATGACATAATCTTTTCCTCTCATTCCTCTCCTCTTTTATCCAGCAGCAAAAATAATTCCCCAAAGCTTCCAGCACACTCATTGCCCAGAACTAGGTTACCACATACCGGTAGCTGCAAGTGGGTCTGGAAAACAGTGGAGCTGACCTTTTTAGCTATTATCACTTCAGTTCAGTCGCTCAGTCGTGTCCGACTCTTTGTGACCCCATGGACTGCAGCATACCAGGCCTCCCTGTCCATCACCTGTTATAGTATCATAGCAATACATGGGAAGAGGTTAGAAGTGATTGTCAGATTATCCAATCAACATTATTAATGACTGAGGTGAATTCATGCATAGGGCAAAAATAATTTTTTAATATTAAAAGAAAGCGAGAGAGATAAAGATGTCCCTTCTCTCCTGCACTTTCTCAATGAGAGGGATTCTATTTTGCATCATAAGTCCTTCTAAAGAATCAACTTCAGGCAAGGGACCTCCCTGGCAGTCCAGTGGTTAGGGCTCTGTGCTTTCGCTGTCAAGGACACTGGTCGGGGAACCAATATCCCCACAAGCCATCTGGCGCAGCCAAAAGACAATGAATCAATCAGTAAATCAAATCAGCTTCGATAAATCGACAGATTGCGAATAATCCCAAAACATTCATCTTAATTTCCTTTACAACCAGAAGGCTTGAGTGAATTTTTCTGTTACCAACCTCCTCTGTTCTCTGTTCACTGAAGCCTGTCTTGGGAAAGAGATTTTGAACAGGAGTCTTGGAGATTCTCTTAGAAATTGTTGCAATTTCCACAGAAAAATAACCTCTCAAAGAAGCCTAGGTTTCTGATTGGCTGTCTTCCTTGATTATGTGTTGCCATGGTGATAGCAAGACTAAATAGCCTTTGTGTACTTTTTTTTAAAGAATAAATAACTGTAGGTCTTCTCTATCAAGCCAGGAAATGATTACTTCTATCTTTCCACAAACATTATGAAATAAAGGCCCAAGTCTTTTCTAGACTTGCTTTTAGATAAGGAAATTGAAAGACTCAGACTTCCCTGGTGGTGCAGTGGTTAAGAATCAGTCTGCCAATGCAGGGAAAATGGGTTCCATCCCTGATCTGGCAGGATCCCACATACCACAACTACTGAGTTTGCGCTCTAGAGCCGTCTTGCCACAATTAGAGAAAGCCCGAGCACAGCAATGAAAACCCAGTGCAGCCAAAAATAAATAAATGAATACATTTTTTAAAGAAAGAAATCAAAAGTCTCAGCTAAACTAACAAAAGCATTTAGCAGTGTCCGCTCTTCTACCTGTTGTGTTAGTCGCTCAGTCGGGTCTGACTCTTTGTGACCCAGTGGACTGTAAACCGCCAGGCTCCCCTGTCCATGGAATTTTCCAGCTAAGAATACTGAAGTGTGTAGCCATTCCCTTCTCCAGGGGATCTTCCCAACCCAGGGATCTAATGAAATCTGGGTCTACCGCATTGCGGGCCGATTCTTTACCGTCTGAGCCACTAGGGAAGCACAAAATACGAAGATGGAGGTACTGGGGATTGAACCCAGGGACTCATACATGCTAAGCATGCGCTCTACCACTGAGCTATACCCCCAGGTGTTTCTCCTGTGTCAGGTATTAATATTAAATCTAGTGTGCTAACTGGTGGTCAGTGGGAGAACAGCAGGATTGTATTTACTTAAGTTGTAGACACGGTTATGGTAGACCTAACAAGTAGATGGGGAAACAGTGAAAACAGTGTCAGACTTTATTTTTCTGGGCTCCAAAATCACTGTAGATGGTGATTGCAGCCATGAAATTAAAAGACGCTTATTCCTTGGAAGGAAAGTTATGACCAACTTAGATAGCATATTCAAAATCAGAGACATTACTTTGCCAACAAAGGTGCGTCTAGTCAAAGCTATGGTTTTTCCAGCAGTAATGTATGGATGTGAAAGTTGGACTGTGAAGAAAGCTGAGCGTCGAAGAATTAATGCTTTTGAACTGTGGTGTTGGAGAAGACTCTTGAGAGTCCCTTAGAGAGCAGGGAGATCCAACAAGTCCATTCTAAAGGAGATCAGTCCTGGGTGTTCTTTGGAAGGACTGATGCTAAAGCTGAAACTCCAATACTTTGGCCACCTCATGTGAAGAGTTGACTCATTGGAAAAGACTCTGATGCTGGGAGGGATTGGGGGCAGGAAGAGAAGGGGACAACAGAGGATGAGATGGCTGGATGGCATCACTGACTCAATGGATGTGAGTTTGAGTGAACTCCAGGAGTTGGTGATGGACAGGGAGGCCTAGCATGCTGCAACTCATGGGTCGTAAAGAGTCGGACACAACTGAGTGACTGAACTGAACTGAATACGTAATACAACAGACTCATTCCTGGTAATCTTAGACTGATTGGGCCAGAACACCTGATTGCTTTGACCAACAGAATATGACAGAAGTGGCATTATGCCAGTCCAGGACCTAGCTTTTAAGAGGACAAGCAGTTCCATCTTGATCTCTTGGAGACTTGAGCCCCCACGTAAGAAAAGCAACTACCATAAGAGCTTCCCAGGTGGCGCTAGTGGTAAAGAATCTGCCTGCCAATGCAGGAGATGCCGGATACTCGAGTTCCATCGCTGAGTCGGGAAGATGTCCTGGAGAAGAGAACGGCAACCCACTCCAGTATTCTTGCCTGGGAAATCCCAGGGACAGAGGAGCCTGGCGGGCTACAGTCCACGGGGTCGCAAAGGGGCAGACACGACTGAGCTCACACAGGTACACACACAAGGGCATCCTGCTGTGACAAAGCCCTGGAGAATGAAAGGTCCAGACCTGTGAAGGAAGAACTTGTGTGCTTTGCCTCCTGTCATAAATGTATGTGGGTAAATGTAAAATTAAGTTTGAGCGTTTTCAGGGTTTTTGTAACAGCTTAATTGATATATAATTCACATACCATAAAACTCACCCTTTGAAAGTGTACTAGTCAGTGGCTTGGGGTATATTCCCTGAGCTGCACAACCATGAGCACCACCAATTTTAGAGCATTTTTCATCACCCAAGAATGGAAATATTCAAGTATTCAAACAAAAACTTGCATACCTATGTTCACTGTAGCCTTATTCATGATGGCCAAAAGGTAGTAACAGCCCAAATGGCCATCAACAGATAAATAAATAAAGTGTGGCAGGAGACTTCCCTGGTGGTCCAGTGGTTAAGACTCTGGGCTCCCAAAGCAGGAGGCCTGGGTTCCATCCCTGGTCAGGGAACTAGATCCCACATGCTGCAACTAAAAGATCCTATATGCCACAACTAAGGCCAAGCACAGCCAAATAAATATTTTTTTTAAAAAAAATCCAAAGTTCGGCATATCCATAGAATGGAACGCCACTGTTATTTAGTCGCTAAGTCGTGTCGGACTCTTTATGACACCACAGACTGCATCATACGTTGCAGGCAGATTCTTTACCACTGAGCCACCAGGGAAGCCCTACAAATGGAATATTACTCAGCCATAAAAAGGAACGAAGAACTGATATATGCTACTTCTTTTTGCCCCCACCATCCTTTCTGGCTCTTGCTTTTCTGACCCTATGGACACCTTGCTAGTAAATCTCCTGCATCAAATTTTCTCTGTTTAAAATACTTAGAGGAGCTTCTGTTGAGAAGCTGCAGCTCTACAGAGCTCAGTTTCTGCGTGTGTATTTTTATGGTGAACATAACACAGCTGGAAAGGGAGTAAGATGAAGAGCGGTTATTATGGCAATGCCTCAGCCAGAGAAGAATTCTAGGAAAATAGAACTTTTTCTCAACCTCTGCCCACTCAGGCTGATCTGGGACAAAATCCCTTGTTCAGGAGTGTTTAGGGGACAGAGGTCAAAGAGAGGTGTGTGTTAGTCTGTGGGCCACTGAGACTATGAGCAGAAGAAGGGAACTCAATATTTTAGTCTGCTTAGGCTTCCATGACAAAATATCCTCAATTGGCCGGCTTTAACAACGGACATATATTTTCTCACACTTCTGGAGGCTGAGAAGTCCAAGATCAAGGTGTTGCTTTTTTCTGTGATGTCAACCCAAGAGATTCAGAACCAGCTCTTTTACATGCAAGTCCCCAACTATTAACCAAGGGAGTGTGAAAAAGTGATTTGAAATTTTTAATAAAAATAATGTTTAAAATGTAAAAAAGAGGTAAAGATGTCCTTTCTCCTCTGAAGCTAGCTACACACAGACATGCTGTTTTGCATAATAAACATCTAAAGAGTCCATCCCATAAGGAAGCAAACTGAGAGCACCCATCTGGTTTTCCTCTGCAACCTGGAGGCTGAGTTCCTGTCACCAACCTGGTCTGTTCATTTAAAACTGTCCTTGAAGGATAAGTTGAACAAAAGAGTCTTTGAGAGTCTCCTAAAAATTGTTGCCATGTCTTGAGAAAAATAACCTCCAGGAGAAACCTGCAGTTCTGATTGGTTGTCTTCCTTGATCATTTGTTGCCATGGTGATAACATCATCTCTGTTATTAAAAGGAATAAATACTTGTCGGTTTTCTCTCTCCATCAGAAGAGGATGGTTGGCACTTTTCTTCCACAAATATAGTGAATATAAAAGCCCGTGACTCTGCCAGATTTCTTAATTTTAAGAAAGACATTGAGAATCCTGTCTCATTTAAGAGAACCAAAGCCGCGTGCAGTCACATCTGCGCATACGGGGCTAGCTATGGTCACCGTAATGGAGATGAGCTGTAATCCTAACTTCATCAGAGCGCCTACTGCTGGGAAATGAGAGAACAACAGGGCTGACCCGGCTAGAAGAACCCCTCCCACTCCTTTTCTCTCTGGACCTCTCACCACCACCACCTACCGGGTCAGACTCGCGGTGGAGGACAGAGCGAGGACGGAGATCACTGGAGATTCTGCAGAGGGTGGAGGGAATACCCCCTCCTCTCTCAGCACACACTTTGGACACCTACTGTATGCGAGGCATTGTGTTAAACCTTCCACGCTAGGCAACTTCATGGCAACCCCTTAAGGAGGGAATATGACCTCTTGACTTTCTGCAGATGTAGACTTCAAAAACAGAGAGGTTAAGTCTCTCGCACAAAGTTACACAGTCAGAAACTGGAGGAGCCACAAGCTAGTTAAACCCAGATCTCTCTGACTCTGGGCTTCCCATGTAGCTCAATGGCAAACACTCCACCTACCAGAGCAGGAGGCACATGAGGCACAGGTTCGATTCCTGGGTCTAGAAGATCCCCTGGGGTAGCAAATGGAAACCTACTCCAGTATTCTTGCCCGGAAAATTCCATTACAATCCGCGGGCTGCAGTCCATGGCTTCACAGAGTCCGCCATGACTGAGTGAGCACGCAAGCTCTCTGACTCTAGGCAGAGAAATTCAGCCCAAAGGAAGTGTGGTGGGATTCAGAAGCCTCCCAGCCTGCCTTCAAGAGAGAATATCCAGCAAGAGACTTTCAACATCCACCCATAGAACAGCCCTAGTAAACTGTGACTAACAGTTATTGAGCACCTGTTACATGCTATATTCTTGGCTAAGCACTTGAGATACATAATCTTGCTAAATTCTCCTGATTGATAACTCGTGTCTGCCCTGACTCCAAGGGTTCTGCTCTTCTGAAGGATTTGGATGAGAGTGTGACCCTTACTCAGTGCAAAAAAATGTTTTCTGGACCTAGGTGACAGCTGTGCCATTTTCTGATTATAGTCCTCCCCATCCATGGGTTCAACCAACCTCAGATCAAAAATATTTGAAAGAATTCCAGATAGTTCCAAAAAGCAAAGCTTAAATTTGTGAATAGTTGCTTCAACAACTATTTACATAGCAAATACACTGTATTAGGCATTATAGGACTTGAGCATCTCAGGATTTTGGCATCCAATGGGTGAGTCGGGGGAGAGATCCTGGAACCAATCCCTTGTGGAGACGGAGAGACAACTGATAGCTACTTAGTTTTTTGCGTGTGTCACAGTTATCTATTGCTGCGTAACAAATCACCCCCAGTACCCGGTGGCTGAAAACAACAGCTATTCATTCTGCTCACAAAACTGCAATTCAGGGAAGGTAATGACAGGACTCTGCTCCACATGGCATCACCTGCTTTCAGGATGACACACTTTGGGGGACTTCCCTGGCCATCCAGCGGTTAAGACTGCACTTGCAATGTAGGGGACTCAGGTTAGATCCCTGGTTGGGGAACTAAGATCCCACATGCTGTGTAGAATGGCCAAAATTAAAAAAAAAAAAAAAAAAAAAGCCACACTCAGGTGAGTGTGTCCTCACACTCATGTGAGAAGTTCAGCTGGAACTGAGGGCTTGAGGCTTCTTTTCCTCCTTCTCCTCTGGCTGCTTGAGCTTCCTTACAGTATGCCAGTTGGATTCCAAGAGCAAGTGTCCCAAGAAAACAACTCAGAAGTGTGTGGCATTTTTATGAGCTAGCTTTGGAATTACATAACATCACTTCCACTTTATTAGTCAAGGCAGTCACCAAGGTCCTCTCAGTTCCTGAGGAAGGAGACACAGACTCCACTCTTGACGCAGGAATAGCAAGGTTCTAGAAGCGTTGTTGCAGCCATTTCCAGAAAAGAAAATCTGCCATACTCTTGAAGGCAGCCTAGGGCAGAGTGAAATCTCCCCGTGGATCTCTCCTTGCCCCCTCCCTAGGAGGAGGGGACATTTTACTGGGGGAAGACGGGAAGCTGAAGATTCTGCCTAGCTTTGGTCTTGGAACCCTAAGAATCCAAGAACTTAAGAATTGTTTTGGGGACAAAAGGTGTCATTTGGGGAGAGAGTATCTCTTTGGGAGAATATTTAAGGATTCATGGGCTGGATCTGCTTTTTATTGAATAGCTTATCAAAGACCTCTAGATAACTCCATGGAAAATTCCAGAAGCAGAATAGCATCAAAGTCAAGATCCTGGAAAAGACCCTGATGCTGGGAAAGATTGAAGGCAAGAGGAGAAAGGGGCGACAGAAGATGAGATGGATGGATGGCATCACTGACTCGATAGACATGAGTTTAAGCAAACTCAGGGAGATGGTAAGGGACAGGGAAGCCTGGTGTGCTGCAGTCCATGGGGTCTCAAAGAGTCGGATGTGACTTAGCAGCTGAACAACAAGATCCCAGCCTTTGGGGCCAGGCAGGCCAATGTCCAAACCCAAGCTTTGCCACTATCTATGTATCCCTGGTCCATGGTAACCTCACTTTCCTAATTTTAAAAATGGGAATCAAAAGAATATCCAGTGGGGACCTGGGGAAGACTGAGGCACCAGGTGTATGGATCAGAGTGGGATCTGGAGGAAGAACCAGCTTTGGCGTTGTTGGCAGGTGCTTCAGGTCCTTCAAGGCCAACGTCTGCTTCCATCAGCGCCAGAGCTGGTCCCAGCCCCTGGGGCGGAGTGAGGGGGAGCGGGGCCCAAGCTGATACAACTGTGCCATCCAGGTTCACGGTCCCTGGATGACAAGTTCCCCATCAGAACTGCCCACAAGCTGGGGTGCTGACCATATGAATGGAATAAAATGACATTTGCCCCAAGGTGAGACATGCAATGAGTTCGCAGAGTACAAAGCCACCCCCTCCAGAAATTTTATGTCTGTGACAGTTTTGCCAGGAAAGAGAAGAAGGTGGCAGAAATATGTGCAAATGGTCCTGTGCACTGCCATCTAGTGGTTACAGACATGAATGTGGACCCCTGGGAGCATCTTTGCTGAATACAGTACCCATCAATTATGTCCTGGGAGGGGGTTAATGGAGGGATGGAGATTAGGCTGTCGTCCTACACTTCTGGGGTGAAAAAGATGATGATGAGGGTTTACAATTTATATATAATTCATATAAAGACAGAAAAGCACTCGTCGCAGCCATGCCTTTGAAGAGTTCTGTACTTGTGAGGCTTCCCTGGTGGCTCAGATGATAAAAAATCTGCCTACGATGCAGGAGACCCAGGTTCAATCCCTGGGCTGAGAAGATTCCCCTGGACAAGAGAATGGCAACCCACTCCAGTATTCTTGCCTGGAGAATCCCATGGCCAGAGGAGCCTGGCGGGCTACAGTCCGTGGGGTCGCATAGAGTTGAACACGACTGAAGTGACTTAAGACGCATCCACATGTATGTTTGGGGATCTCATCTTTTAGACTGGACAATTTAGATCCCATCTTTTAGGATGGTTCTTGAAAAGCAATCTGTGGGGGGAAAATGAAGTCGTCTAAAGCGAGCAAGTGGAGGTTTGGTGAGAACTGATATTCACTCAGTGTTGGAGTATTTCCCTGTGGATTAGTTATTAATTACAAAGGGAGAAAGAGTATCTTTACAGTGAGAAACATCACCATGGGCAGTAATGGGACAAAGTGCATTGTCTGCCTCCTGATAAGAGGCACTGAGGACACAGAACGACTTATACGACAATTTTTCTTCTTTCAAAGTATATAACCTGAATCTGGTTGTGAGAAAACATCTGACCAACCCAAACTGCCAGTCTACAAAATAACTGACATGAAACCTTCAAACCTGTCAGTGTCATAAAACACAAAGAAAGGTCGAGGAACTGTTCCAAATGAAAGTGATATAATAACTAAATAGACTATGTCATCCTGACTGGCAAAATAAAGGTTTAAAACAAACCTTTTTTTTTTTTTTTTTTTTGCTATAAAGTTCATTTTTTGAACAACTGACAAACTTTGATAAAGGTCTGTAGATTAGATTATTGTATCACTGCTGAATTTCCTGATTTTGATCATTGTACTATGGTTGCATTGGAGAAGGAAATGGTAACCTGCTCCAGTACTCTTGCCTGGAAAATTCCATGGACGGAGGGACCTGATGGGCTGCAGTCTATGGGGTTGCAAAGAGTCAGACACGACTAAGCAACTAACACACACACACACTGTGATCGCATAAGCAAATGTCTTTGTTCTTAGGAAATTCACATTTAAGCATTTAGAGGTAATCTGACATGAGGCCTGCCACTTATCATCAAATGATCCAGAAAATATATAAACAAACGTACCCATGGGTAATATTGATTCTTGGTTGCTCATTTTAACGTGTCTGAATGCGGGCTTCCTCTTTGACAAATGTCAGTCAGGCAGCAGTCAACCCGCAGATGTCATTGGCTCTCTGCACACATCTAACCTTGGGCATGGGTGACAGTGACTTGGAAGAAAATCCTGGAGACAAGAACAGAGCATCCTTTAAGAGAGGTTGCATCGTGCTGGCACAGACAATGATGTCTCAGGACTTTCTTGGCGATCCAGCAGTCAAGACTCTGAGCTTCCAATGCAGGTGGCGCAGCATTGGTTAGTTCCCTAACCATCCCTGGTTAGGGAACTAAGATCCCACATGCTGCACAGTGGGGCCAAAAAGCAAAAAGAAAGAAAGAAGAATATCTTCAGCAGCAATGGCCCTGAGCAAAAAAGTAAATCTGTAGTAACCTAGAAATAATCCAGAGAACAAACTGGTATAGTATTAGAATCAACCTCAATAGGAGGCTTCCCTGGTGGCTCAGACAGTAAAGAAGCTACCTGCAGTGTGAGAGACCTGGGTTCGATCCCTAGGTCGGGAAGATCCTCTGGAGAAGGGAATGGCAATCCACTGCAGTATTCTTGCCTGGAGAATTCCATGGACAGAGGAGCCTGGCAAGCTATAGTCTACGGGATGGCAGAGTCAGATATGACTGAGCAACTAATGCTTTCAATAGGAGGCTGGATTCAAGATCACTTATAAAAACTCATCATGTCGATAGATCCTGGGCTGCTAGAGAATGTTGTGGGAAATTGGGCTGCTTTCGCATTGTCAGCAAAAATACTTTAAAATACCTAGAAATAATCCTATCCCACATTAGTAGGAGTCAAATGAGGAAATTTCAAAAGAGAACATGCCAATTCTTCCCCAAAATTAATTCTTAAAGTTAAGACGATCATAGTTTTAGAAATCCATAAAGTATGTTTTACAAAATCAGCCTCTCTTATAGCTAGAAGCGGCCATGAACAATTTTAGACCAACAGGATGCAAGCAGAAGTGATATTTGGAACGTCTGGGTCATCTCCTGTGACAAAAAATGTCCACTGTCCACTGAATCTTATTTCCTCTTGTTGGGCAAATGGCCAGATAGGCTTCCCAGTAACTCTTTTGCAGTTACAGCTGGCCATGGGGCTGGGTTCTAGCCAATGAAACACAATCAAAATACGTACGCTGCTTCCAGGACAAGTAACCGCATGACGCTCGGTGCCTTCTCTTTTCCCAAATTCTGGCTGGATAGAGGATCCAGAAGAGAAGTCTGAGTGTGCAGGGGATGCATGCGTGCACACTCAATTGTTCAGTTGTGTCCAACTCTGCCACCCTGTGGACTGTAGCCCACCAGGCTCCTCTGTCCACGGAGATTCTCCAGGCAAGAATACTGGAGTGGGTTGCCATGCCCTCCTCTGCAGCATCTTCCTGACCCAGGGATCTAACCTGGGTCTCTTACATCTCCTGCCTGGGCAGGCAGGTTCTTTACCGCTAGCGTCACCTGGGGAACCTGCTGGGGAGAGCAGGACCATAAAAGAAAAGGAACCGGGGCCCTGTAGACCATCTGCCTAAAAGGAACTGCTACGTTAGAATGCTGAGCGCTGAAGAATTGATGCTTTTGAACTGTGGTGTTGGAGAAGACTCTTGAGAGTCCCTTGGACTGCAAGGAGATCCAACCAGTCCATTCTGAAGGAGATCAGCCCTGGGATTTCTTTGGAAGGAATGATGCTAAAGCTGAAACTCCAGTACTTTGGCCACCTCATGTGAAGAGTTGACTCATTGGAGAAGACTCTGATGCTGGGAGGGATTGAGGGCAGGAGGGGAAGGGGACGACAGAGGATGAGATGGCTGGATGGCATCACTAACTCGATGGATGTGAGTCTCAGTGACCTCCAGGAGTTGGTGATGGACAGGGAGGCCTGGCGCGCTGCGATTCATGGGGTCGCAAAGAGTCGGACATGACTGAGCGACTGATCTGATCTGATCTGATGTTAGACATCGTGTAAGTGAGATATATCGTTTTGTGTTAAGACACTGAGACTTAGCAGTTTATTTGTTACAGCATCTCTAATTACTTACCCTAACTACTGATCTTCTCAGTGACAACCCTAAATGCTCTTCTTTTAAAGATATATTTATTTATTTGGCTGCACTGGGTCTTCGCTGCAACAGGGGGATCTTCGATTTCCACTGCAGCACATGGGATCTTTAGTTGTGGCATCTGAATTCTTAGTTGCAACATTTGGGATCTAGCTCCCTGACCAGGGATCAAACTTGGGCCCTGTGCACTGGGGAGCATGGAGTCTTAGCCAGTGGACCACCAGGGAAGTCCCTAAATGTCCTTCTTGGCCTGTTTTTTCGCCTTCCTGCTAATTGGGGCTTCCCAGGTGGCGCTAGTGGTAAAGAACCCGCCTGCCAATGCAGGAAACATAAGAGACACAGTTTTGATCCCAGGGTCGGGAAGATCCCTCAGAGGAGGGCATGGCAACCCACTCCAGTATTCTTACCTGGAGAATGCCTCCTCATAGACAGAGGAGCCTGGAGGGCTGCAGTCCATGGGGTTGCAAAGAGTCAGATATGACTGAAGTGACTAGGCTCCTTAGCGACTGTAACAGCTGCTGGGGTGCAGACATGGAAGCCACACATTGATGACAGTAGGCCCAACCCTCCAACCCTGGACGCCCTCACGCAGTAATGCTGGGATGAGTCAGCTTCGGGAGGAAGAAGGTGAATTTGAGGAAACTGCTTTGGGAGAAAAAGTTTGGAGACACAATAGAAACAAGTCAAGCAAGGGGCTTGGGCTTCCCTGGTGGCTCAGATGGTAAAGAATCTGCCTGCAATGCAGGAGATGTGGGTTTGATCCTTGGGTCGGAAAGATTCCCCTGGAAAAGGGGATGACAACCCACTCCAACATTCTTGCCTGGAGAATCCCGTGGACAGAGGAGCCTGACGGGCTATAGTCCTTAGTATCGCAAAGAGTCAGACGCAACTGAGTAACTAACACACACACACACACACAAAGAAGGGGATTAATAATCTTTCCCCTTATCACAGACAACTTAACTCTCCTCCTTTCCACCCCCGCCCCAGGAATTTCCCAAGAAAAATCCAAACCATTTCCATGGGGTGGACCTTTTTCCCACCACACATCCCTCTGGCTAACCCAACCCCGTTATCGTCCAGGCATCAGGTAACAGTGTACTAAGGAAAGCGAGTCTTGCCCCAAAAGGTGAAGCCTGATTGGTCTAAACCTTGCTCCTGTTTGCTAGCGATTGATTTAGGAGTGATCATGTGATCCATTATGTGCCAATAAAACTTGAAGTGGTTTTGAGAAAAGGTTTATTCTCTCTGATAAAGGAAAATGAAAGAATCTTATTCCATTCCATCCTGACTTCAGTTACTGCCTTGAGAAGTAGGGTCTGAAGCCATGGCAGCCATCTTGCCACCATAAAGCAATGAGTTTGAAGACAGAAAATATTGAAGATACCAGAGCAGAAGGGGAAAAAAGTCTGGGTTCTTTGTTACATCATTGAGCCACTGAACCAATCCTGGTCTCACCTGCCTCCAGACCACGTGAAATAACCATTAAGATTTTTAAAGAAAAATTAATGTGGAAGTAATTACAGATAGGTGATCAATTTAACAATACTTGGAGCAATAACTATAATAATGCAAAGAGGTAGAATTTTAAAAAGCAGTCATCAATAGCAACAAGGACACTCAGAGCCCAGATCTTAATTTCTAACATCATTCTCCAACAAAAGGGGCCAAGGTTCCTTAGAGAAATGATTGATTCTAGAACTGAAGCAGGAACTATATAATTTGAGTCTGAAATAGTTTATAAGGCAAGAAAGTAAGGAAGTGCTAACACACACACACACACACACACTCACACACCGACACACACATGATGAGGCTGGTAGAATCAGTAGGTCACAATGAGCATAACTTCTGAAACATGAAATTGAATAGTTTCAAAAACATCAATAGTGCCTTGCCCATAGTAAGACTAAGTTCTGTTTCTGAAATTTTTGTTTCAGACTAAATATATAGTTTCTGAATATATGTATATATATGTATATGAAATATGGCTGGGTTATGATGTAAAATGTCGTTCTTATTGTGAAGTTCATCCAAAACAATTTGAGGGACTTCCCTGCTGGTCCAGTGACTGGGGTCCATGTCTCCACTGCAGGGGACACGCGTTCAGTCCCTGATCAGGAAACTAAGATCCCACAAGCCATGGGGCATGGCCAAAGAAAAACCAAAACCAAACAAACAAAAAAACAATTTGAAATGTTCAAGGATACATTTAAGAGCAGAATTACTAGATTTTTAGCAAATGTGCATGTCCAAGTTGTCTATAGAGGTGGTCAATTAGTTCTCCATGACCAAGACCATGATATGGTCACCACATTCTGTTTCCTATTTATTCTTCTGAGGCACACAAGAAAATACACTTCTCTATCCCCCAGCGGTGACATGGGACCATGTGGCCAGTTCTAGACAATGAAATGTGAGCTGAAGTGACAGATGTCACTTCGACTAAGACAATGAAAACTCCCTGGGACATTCTCCAATCTCCCTTCCCCTGCTGTAGCAACACAGAGGACTTCAGGAGACAGAAAAGAGCCTGGGGCACTGAGTGACCACATGGAGGACAGCTGTCCCATGGAGAGAGTAAGACCCTTGGTGGATTTTATGTGAGAGAGAAAGAAACTGACTATGTTAACTGAGGTTTTTGCAGTTGTTACTGTACTATAACCTAGCCTGTTCTCAATTGGACACTCACTAGAGTCTCTATATCAGTATATTCTCCCAGCAGCACTGCAAGAGAATTTCCACCTCCCCATTTTTATCTAGTTATTTTAAAAAATATTTACTGGGCACTTGTTATATTCCTGGCTCTGTTTTTGGTACTGAAGATACAACAATGAACAAAATAGAGAGACCAGACCCAAGCTTCCCTAGTGATTCGGTGGTAAAGAATCTGCCTGCCGATGCAGAAGACATGGGTTTGATCCCTGACTCAGGAGGATCCCACATGCTGCAGAGTAACTAAGCCTGTGCGCCACAACTACTGGTTCTGTGATCTAGAGCCCGAGAGCTGCAGCTAATGAAACCAGGCACAACTCCTGAAGCCCACAGCACTGTAGAGCCCATGCTCCACGACCAGAGAGCAGCTCTCCGCTCTCTGCAATTAGACAAAAGCCCGTGCAGCAAGGCAGACCCATCACAGGCAACAGTAAATAAGTAAACAAAAATTAAAGAAAAAAAAAGAAGACCAGACCTCATGGAGCTTGTATTCCAGTGGAAGAATCAAACTGTAAATAGAATAAATAAGAAAAGTATATCATAGTTGAGAAGGTGGTCATGCCTATGAATAAATAAGGCAAAGGAAAGGGAGTCTGGAGTGTTGGGTTACAATTTTAAACGGGATGATCAAGGGAGGCCATCACTGAGGACGTGTCACTTGAAGAAAGCTAAGGAGGAGACGAACTGCATGACTATTGTGGGGAGAGCATTTGAAGGAGAGGAAGCAATACACAGGAATCAGCCACATGTGTTCCAGCAACAGCAGAGAGGCTGATGCAGCTGAGAGAGGGCGTGAAGGTGAGAGCACCGGGAGATGAGGCCAGAGAAATAACAAGGCCACCAGCAACAAATAGCATTATGGGGCTTGGTGGTTGGCCAGGATGTGAACTGGTGTATTATTGTGATTTAACTTAAATGTCCCTGACATTAATGGGGTTGAGCTTTAGTTAACTGATCATTCCTAAAGTTCAGAAAACTTGAAGCTGCTGTCACGATTCTTGCTGGGCTGTAGCATAGGACACCCCAAAGCCTGCTAGTCCCCTGTAAGGTCACTTAAGATCATTTCCCAAACCTGGAAAGAAAGTGCCTTGAGATTATGATCATCAGATTTAGCAATTAGAAATACAGGACTCCAGTTGAATTTGAGTTCCAGATCAACAAAAAAATATATTTCAGTGTAAGTATGTTCCATGCAACTTTAGCTTAAAAATATTACATTGAGTGAAGGAAGCCAAGACAAGAATAACACATGCTGTATGGATTCCATTTCTACAGAATTCTAGAACAGGCAGAACTAATCTCCAATGACAGAAGCCAGAACAATAGTTGCTTGAGGGGAACAGGAATCGACTGGAAAGAGCCACAGGGATCTAACTTCTGGGGTGATGGAAGTGTTCTATACCTTCTCTTGGGTGGGTTACATGGGTGTACACAACTGAACTGAATACTTAAGATCTGTGGCACTTTATTGGGTGTAAATTATGTCACACATGCAAAAAATACAAAAAAATAAAAAAGAGAGAGAAAAAAATCATGCAATTGGCTCTGAAGCAGTCAGAGGTATGGAAGTAGGACATGTTGACTGGTTAACACCTGAACCGCATGACTTCTCACTAAATTAGGCACAAGTCGGCTTCCACCAAAACAAGGGCAGTTACCAAAGAGAGGACATGTATATGTTATAACCAGGTGATCCAAAATACCAGTGGTTTAAGCAATATAAAAGTTTATTTCCCTGTCAAATAAAAGTTTGGCCCTGGGGAAGGAAAAGTGGAAAATCATCAAAGTCCCAGGAAAATCATCAAAGTCCCAGGTGAGTATGGTCACCGTTGGTCTCATGGCCACCCTACCAGCAGGCAAGAAGAAAAGGGAAGGTATGTCCCGTCCCTTTAAGGTTATACCCAGAAGTTTCACGTATTACTTCTGCTCACATCCTTTTGGGCCAGAATTCCATCAAATGAGGACTCATAACTGTCCGCAAGGACAATTAGGAAATGTTGTTTTTACTTAGAATGGCAATGTGCCCAGCTAAAATTCTATTAGGCTGGAAAACAGAGAAAATGGATAATGGAAAACAAGTAAGATCTCTCCCACCTGTAGTATAATGTGGTTATGAGTGTGGGGTTTTCAGTCAAACTGCTGGGGTTAAAATAATGACTCTGCCTCCTACTGTGTGACCATAGGCAAGCTACTTCACTTCTCTGTTCTTGGTCAAGGCTTTATACCTCTCTGATCTCATCTAATTCCAGTGGCAATAAAACAGTTTCAAAAGGTGGAAAGGGAAAGTAACAAACTCATAGGAAGGTTGTAAGAATTAAATGAACTAACACAGTCAAAGCAGGTGAAATGGTGCCTGGAACACAGTATGTCTTCAAACGTGCTGATAGTAGTATATCTATCATTTCATAGGCCTAAGTAATTCAGAAGTTAAGGTCTTCCTGGTAGAAATTGAGACTCAAAGACACGGAAAGGAGAAACAGGGAGAGAGAGCATGTGTGTGACTTCCTTTGCTTATTTGTTCAGCAAATGATGACTGGGTCCTTGGCCCTCTGTTTCAGGGCCAATGCTGACGACCAAGACAGAGTTTAGCCTAGGTCACATCCATCACAAATTCTTTGGTTGTAAGTGACAGAAACTCAACTCAAACCAGCTTGGGATAAATGGGACATTTTAATAGCTCATAATCAAAATCCTGGCATGATAGTGTGCAGCTGGCCTCAAGCTGGAATCAGGGAAGGGAATGGCAACAGGATTCTCTCACTCCACCTCTTCATTGCTTCTCCCTGGAATCAGTTTTATTTTCTCTTCTGAGGTGTGAAAAAGGTCATCAGTTCAGTTTAGTTCAGTTGCTCAGTCGTGTCCGACTCTTTGCGACCCCATGAATCGCAGTATGCCAGGCCTCCCTGTCCATCACTATCTCCTGGAGTTCACTCAAACTCAAGTCCATCGAGTCGGTGATGCCATCCAGCCATCTCATCCTCTGTTGTCCCCTTCTCCTCCTGCCCCCAATCCCTCCCAGCATCAGGGTCTTTTCCAATGAGTCAACTCTTCTCATGAGGTGGCCAAAGTATTGGAGTTTCAGCATCAGTCCTTCCAATGAACACCCAGGACTGGTCTCCTTTAAGATGGACTGGTTGGACCTCCTTGCAGTCCAAGGGACTCTCAAAAGTCTTCTGCAACACCACAGTTTAAAAGCATCAATTCTTCGGCGCTCAGCTTTCTTCATAGTCCAACTCTCACATCCATACATGACCACTGGAAAAACCATAGCCTTGACTAGACGGACCTTTGTTGGCAAAGTAATGTCTCTGCTTTTTAATATGCTATCTAGCTTGGTCATAACTTTCCTTCCAAACGGTCATAGATAGGTCCAGATCTATTTATTCACAGCCTCACCACACAAAAGGAAAAGACTTCCTGCCCCCAAAAGTCTAGATCCAAAAACCAAGGGAAGGCCTCTCATTGGCTCAGCCTACAACCTGTTCCAGGTGTAACATAAAGATTGGTCCAGTTTGACTCACTTGCCACTCGTCAGCCAATCACCGAGAGGGGTCAGGGCACAGACGCAAATATAGCCCTAATTCAAAACAAGAGAAGTTGGGGGGCGGGGTGGGGGGGTGTTGCCGTTTCTGAGCGCCAGTAAATAGTCTCAGCTAACTTTCCCACTCTTCTTCCTTCTGTGGTTGGAACCCTGGAACAAGGAGTGCAAGACTCAGGTGGTCTGCAAGACAGGAAGACAATGGTTGGGAAGTTTGGTCTTCCTCTCCCAGCCAAGCACAGGTCCCTGAATTACAGCAGGGGGCACCCCACTGAGGCTTATTGAGTGAATGACTGAATTAATAGCTTGTCCCCAGGGGTGTCCTGGAACAGCCCGTTTCACACACCCTGAACCGATTATAAGTGAAGTAAAGCGAGGACAGGGGCTTCGCACACCTGTGGAGTGTGCAGACACCTGCTCCGACGGGCGATGAGCGGAATTTCAGGCTAAAAGCTGAACCTTGAAGACCCCGCCACCCCGAGGGCCCAATTGGGGGCGGGGCTTCCAGACCAGCATTTTGGATTGCACCATCTTCCATCTGTCAGAGGGGAGAACCAAGAAAGTACTTCTGCACCTTCCGCCACAATTTTTACCACTCCCTGACCACGAAGACGATGTATTTGTTTCTCTAACAGTCACACAATTTCCTCCTTCGCCTCGTTACGCCTCACGGCTCCATACAGTCACACATTTCAGGCTGCCCACCACCACCACGCAGTGGCTCGCCCCAGTTTGACGCATTGCAGGGAAGGCCAGACCAATCGGCACTGCGCTCTTATTTCCGCCGTGGCCCGGACCCAATAGCGGCGCGTCTCACACAGGGACGCGTCACGCGCCAGCCCAGCGGTGCCCCTCCGCCGAGGAGGAAAGTAGAGTGGGCACAGGGGGCGGGGCGCATGGCGACGGAAAGTAGTCCCGCGGCGGGTGCGCGCGCTCGCGCGGCCGGCCATAAACCCAACCCTGTGAGGAGTGAGAAAGCCGCGGGCCCGATAGTCCGGAGAGAGGCGCGGAGGGATCCGTGGGAGCCGCAGTGCGGCGGCGCGCGGACTGGGCGGGGCGGGGCCGGGCGAGGCGGGGCGCGCGCGGCGGCCGTTGAGGGACCGTTGGGGCGGGCGGCGGCGGCGCGGCGGCGCGCGCTGCAGGCAGTGAGTGTGGAGGCGCAGACGCGCGGCGGAGCTCGAGCTGCTGCAGCTGCTGCCGCCGCCGGAGGAACCTTGATACCCGCGCTCCGGACACCCGGCTCTCACCATGGTGAGTGAGACTGATGGCCGCCGAGGTTGGGGGCACTGAGGCGGGCACGGCGGAGCAGGACCCCCGAGAGCAAGAGTGGACTCAGAATGGAGTGGGGTGGGGGGAGGGTTTGGGCCCCGGAGAGCGCCTCTGGACCCTTCTCTGCCCCTTGATCGGGGGCATTTGAACCCACAGTGGGGCGTTTGGCTCCCAAAAGGGAGTTGGGGACTTCCAGAAGCGACAGTTAGCACCAGGTGGGGTGTCTAGACCCCAGAAAGGGTACTTGAGCCCTCCAAGGGGGCATTTGAGCCCTCCAAGGGGGCATTTGAGCCGAAGATGGAGCATCTGGACTCTTGGACCCAGGATGGGGCGTTTGGTCGCTAAGGTGGGGGTGTTTGGATTCCAGGGGGCCGAGGTAAGAGCCATTGGCTAGGGAAGGAGGTGATTTGTGGCCTGATAAAGGATTTTGGGTTCTAATAGGTAGCAAGGAAGGGGGATCGGAGGGAAGCCGGGCTGCTGGGGAACTCCCTAAGACAGGGTGGTGGTTAGCTGGGCCTGGGTGGAGGGGGAGCTGTCCCGGGAGGCAGGGAGGAGGGTCGCTTCTGCAGATCAGACCCTTGAGGGGGAGAAAAGAGGGTTCTCCAAAGACCGACATTGCAGAGGAAGGAGGAGGAGGGTGAGGTGCATGCTCTGGAAGGAAGAGCCTGGGGTGGGTGGCAGCCAAGGTTAGAAGATGCTCTGGAAGCCTTTTGAAGATGCCCTGGAAGCCTACCGGGACTGAAGAGGATGGAGTAGGGGACAAAAAGGGGTGCTGAGCTTGTCAGTGGTGGGGGGACAGGGGCAGCCAGAGAAGGTTCTGAGGTTCCTATTGGGTTAAGACTATTGAACTAGGGAGATTAGGGTTTTTGGGGGGCGTTGTGTTGGGGTTCATGAGGAGGTGGGTTTTCAGAGTGAGGGGCGGGAGAGAACTTTGGCTTCTGTGGTGGGAGGTGAGATGGAGGGCGATCCGGGGACATGTTAAAGAAGATGAATGGCAGCCGAGGTGGGCCTAGGGTTGGAGGTGGATGTGGTGGGTAGCTCCGTGGAAGTTTCCAGGGCAAAGCCAGGACAAAGACTGTTCAGTCTGGATGGGGAGTGGGCTGCAGAGGCCGGAGGGAGTGGCTCAAGGGTCCCTTTCCCAGGAAGAATGGGGCTGGGCAGGAGACTCCCGGCACTGGGAGCAGGTGGGCGGAGTTGTTGGGGCCTCTATTGCGCACTGAAGCCGCATGAAATGGGGGTGGGGAGGAGCAAAGTTTGGGATGCATCAAATGAGCCAGCTTTTAAAGCCTGGAACCTCACCTGCTCGCTGCCCCTTTCAAACCCAGAGAGCTGTTTTTTCCAAACAGGAATGCTGGTTTTCTCCTGGTCTCCAGCTCCACGCACCGCTCTGCATCTCCTCCTCACTTGTGCCGAATGACAGTGCAGCACAGTGTGGTGTCAGAGACAATCGCACGCCTGTTCTTGTGGCCTCGGGGGTGGGGGTGGGGGTGCTGCAGAGAGGACCTCCACAGGGACCCCTTCATCAGCCCCAGGGCCACTTGTTCCCTTTGGGGCCCTCCCTGAGTGCTTCTGTTAATTCCCACAGCTTGGGCTTTGAGAGAAAACCAGCAGACTAGTTCTTTCCTGGTCCCTGCCACCCACAGTCCCCCAGCCCCCCCAGGCTCAGCCTCAGAACCGTGTGCAGCCATCCTCCCTGGCAAGGCTGGGGAGAACAGGCAGCCGCTGCTGTGTATCAGATCTCATACTTGCTGACACAGGCCTGATGGCTCCTCTCGCCGCTACCCCATTTTCCCCCAGCAGAGCCTTGCTAAAGGGGCACCAAATCATTGACAGGCGCCAGGAGGCCCCCACCTACCAAATAAGACCTGAGCTTTGGCCCTACTAGTTTCTTTTTCCCTTTGTAATCAGCAAAGTATGGGTGGGACAAGTCACTGTTAACTGGCTTTGGACTTTGGCCTGAGCCCTGTGGCTCCTCCTTGGCCCGGGTGAGGGGCCCTGGCCTTGGTTTCTGATCTCATCTAACACTGCTCTCTGGCACTGGCTGGGGGCTGGGGCAAGGCAGAGAAATAATACCCTCTTCCCTCCCCCACCCCAGGATTTTTTTTTTTTTTCCTTGTCCAGCCTCTTGCTGGAGCCTAAAGGGATGGGGAAGCAGGGGACCAGCTGGGTTATTTTGCAGGTAGTTTTTGGTAAAAGCTGAAAATCTGCAGATCTGGAAAGGGAAAAAGCCCTGAGAAGGAAGGGATCCCCAGCAGTGATCAGTTTTCTGGGCAGCAGCCTTGCTTTGAGATCTCTAGCTGGGAGCTGGGCCCTTTCCTTCCCCAGCAAGGGAGAGGGTCTCCTAAGAGGGAGGGAGGGAGTGTGACGGCCCTACAGGCAGAGAGCCACGCCTATTTGCAGCAAGCCTGGAACAGTGGCAGTGCCTCCTCTGCGTGTTGCAGCCTGCGGCAGGGAGCGGTAGACACCAGCCTTCAGCGCCACTTGGGCGTTCCACCCCAGCCTCCTTGCCCCCAGCCCCTGCAGGTGCTGCCCAGGGTGATGTGGCAGGGGTGCGAAGGGCCCTGGTTAGGTAGCCCTTACCACATAGGCCAGGGGAAAGGATGAAAGCTGGGGGAGGGCAGCCCTCGCCCGGCCCTCCTCCGCACCCCTGGCACTGCCTGGCCTTGGCAACAGAAGCCCATCCTGTCTTCTCAATTTCCCCCAGCAGCTTCCTCGGGTGTCAGGACATAGGCGATCGGCTCAGGCTTCTTTGCCCATAGAAGCCAAGGGAAGCAGAGGAGCAAAGGGCTCATGGGCCTGGGGCTGCCCGGCTGGCATGCAGGAGCCTGGCAGCCCTGGGTCTCTTTTGAAAGCGAGGCAGAAGCATCTCCATTTGACCTCCTAACCTTCCCTTTAGACTTTGGACTTTTCCAGAATGTACATGTGTGGTGTGTTTCCTTCTCTACCTTCCTGCTTCCCCCTCCCTTAGCCATTTCCCTTCTGATTTCCCCTCCTGTTCTACCCATTTGGGGCTTAGCCTCAAGTCCTTCTTCCTTTATGTTTAAAAGAAAAAAAGAAAAAGGACATGTCAGACTTGTTCTAATGTGATTGTTTTTCACATTTGGGATGAGGCAGAAGAGGCGGGTTGGGGCTCTTGCTAGATTCCCAAGGAAGTTCTAGAATCTCTGTGTAGAATTACGCCAGTGCACACAGTGGCACACCTTAGTTTGAGGGGCTCTCAGACTCAGAGCTGGAAGCCTGCTGTAGATGTGGAGCCCCTTCCCCTAGTTGTAAGAGGAAATGAGGAAGGGGGCAGTGGTCCAAGGGCAAGCCATGCCTTCTGGCAACATTCACGGACCCCAAGGAAAATTCCTCTTTTACTGCCTAAAGCTAAACGTTGGGATTCAGCTCCCCCATCCCTGCGTGGCTCCTCCCCCAGAGGATCCCTTTGCCGGGCTGGGGCTGGTTCAGGACAGGCTGGCCTCTGCTTCTCCTCTGCCCTGCCCCTAAGCCCAGCATGCAGCAAGGGCTGCCCAAACCGACTGGCCAGTCCCCAGGGTGGCCAGGGCCAGCAAGGGTTAAAAACTCCAGCGCAGCAGGGGAGGGGACTTGAGTCCTCCAGCCTCTGCCACCAGTGTCATGCCGGCTGCAGTCCCCTCCTGACACTCACCCTTCCTGCCCCAAAGGACCAGTGGAGTGAATGGTGCCCTGTGCCGAAGAGAGCGGGGGCTGCCCCCTGCCTGCCCCGGGCTCTTTCGGGCACTCCACAGACACCAGTTGGGAGAACTGTTGCCAGTTGGATCCACAATGCTTGGACCTGGTGCTTCCACATTGGTGACATAGAAACTAGGAAAGAGCCGGCTGCCTACCCTGGGCCTGGCCTGCTTCAGTTTGGAGCCTTCTAGAAGAGCTGCTTGATTAGGCTTCCAGGGCAACTGCTCCCTTCACTCAGCCTCTGGGGCATCCAGCGGCCGTGACGACACCGAGACGTGAACCAGTGCAGGTGCAGCTGGGCTGGGGCTGGCTCCAGAGCCCGGACTCTGATTGGAGACCCTGGGGTCGGAGTGTCGTCAGGTCCTGGGTCTCCAGCCTCCCGAATCGCCAGACTTGATCCCAGTCCTGGCTCTGGCATGACCGCCCTTGCCCAGGTACATGGACTGCCATGTGGAGCTGGCCGCACCAGCGGGGGCCGGGCTGAGCAAGGAAAGATGTGCCAACCTGTGACTAACTTTCTCCTTCCTGCTTTTCCAGGCTGACCAGCTGACCGAGGAGCAGATCGCAGGTGAGCTTGCTTCCCTCCTTCCCTCCCCCATTCCCCCTTCCTGCCCTCACCCTGCCGCATGAATGCCTCTGCACCCCCAGCCGAGTCTTACTGCAGCTAGGAGGGGCATCTGACAGAGAAGCTCACGTGTATGAGAGCGCACCAGTGACACCAGACCCCACAGTCCTGAGCCAGGCCCTCATCAGGTGGCAGGGCTGTGCTCCCCTCCCTGCCAGGGGTCACTGGGCCTTTTAATTAGTGGCTGCAGGGTGAGCCTGGCCGTCTGTCCTGGCTCTTGCCAGTTAGGCTCAGAAGGTGGACTCCCCTGCGGGGCTCCTGGTCCACTTCAGGAGCCACCCAGGAGAGGGCTCGTCACACCCACCTCTGCACTGCCCTTCGCGCATGCTTGCACTCGCTTCTTCCTGGGCCGGAAGTGCCTTCCCCCAGCTCTTTGCACCAGGCAGCTCCTTCTCCTCCTTTGGGTCTTGATTCACATGTCATCTTGGAAGGGCCTTCCCTGGTCCCATCTCAAATAAACAGCCTTCCACTACTCTGTTTCCTTAATAGCCTTTTTCACCATCTGAAATTAATCTCTGATGTCTGCCGGCTGCATCTGCCTGTCACTAGACGAGTTCCTTACTGGGGGGCTTTTCTGTGTGTTGGTCCCTGCTGTGCCTTTGGTGCCTGCAACATAATGGTTACTGCATACATTTTTTGTTGACTAAATAACTAAATGAACAAGGGAACCATCACATATCTTCCAGTAAGCTTAAAGAAGCCCTTGAGTCCTCTCATTCATTTTTGTAGACTCCCCTAAAGCCCAGTGAGCCACAGCTACAAGAAGTACTGTGTGCTGAGAAGGTTTCTGTGTCCTGTCTCCCCCGCGCCCCCGCCCCCCCCCCCCAGACTGTGAGCTACTCTAAAGGACAGGGACCAGCTCCCAGTTAAGTACCACAGCCTTGGGCCAGCACGAAGTAGCCCCTGGACTCTGGCTTTACTGTCAGGGTCAACAGGCTGCATGTGGCAAGCATAGAAGGCCCAGCTTCTGAAGTGGGGGAGGCAGGAGTGGACTTGCCTTCTCTTCTTTCTTCCCCTCTCTTCCCCACTCCCCCCACATTTTCAGCTTCTGAACTTTGGCCCCAGGTGGGTGGCTACGGAGACCCACCAAGGAAAGCCAGAGACCTGCGTTGTTGTTCAGTGATCCTGAGCGCAGGGTGCCCGCATGACCCTTGAGAACAACAAGGCCTCGGCACAGGGAGGCGCCAGCAATCCCCCAGGAGACTCGAGGTCTCCAGGGCCCAGAGGCTCAGGGGGGGGCAAAGCCTCTTGGCTCTACGTGTGGCTCCTGTGCCGGTCACGCACAGCCCCAGCTCTGCCCTTGCTTGATACCAACACACGCTCCATGCCACCCCCCACCCCCACCCCTATTAGTGAACTGTCCGCCGCCTCACCCCAGCCCACACCCTCTGGGAATAGGCTGCCAGGCATCTGTTCCCTGAGGGTTTGGGGGCAGGGAGCACCAGGTGCCAAAATGGGCCCAGTGGGAGGGCAGGAGCCACGTGCTTCTCCTGCTCCTGATGCGGGCCCAGCTGCGGCCTTCCCACTCAGCACCCCCAGCTCCTCGGCCGCCTGGCTTGGCAGCCATCCCCTCTCCTTCCACACCCCACACCCCGCCTACCCCACACAGTCCATCAGCCGTGCTCCGCTGCCGGCCGCCCCCACACTCCGCCCCACGCGGCTCCTCTGGAAACTGAGAGCCAGGCTGGTAGTCCCCATCGGGCGGGATGCCGTGGCGCCCAGCGCTGTCCTTCGGTCTCTCCTGCCCTTCCTCTCCTGGCCCGCTGACCTTGGCTGGCACACTTCAGACGAGGCTTCCTTGGCTCTCCTCGCTTCCAGGACACTGGTCCGTTTCATCACTCGAAGGAGAGACTGAAGCCAGGGACCAAAAAGAAATGTAGAGGCTCTAAGGCCACCGTCAGCCCATTTTGCCCCCATGTCCTCAGTGAGCCGGGCAGAGCAGGCAGCTTTCCCCGTCACCGAGCAGGTGCTCCGTGAGGGGTGCTAGAAAAAGGAAAGGGCTTGTCTGCGGTACAGAGGCAAGAGGCTGGGGCTGGCACTGGGCCTCCTGTTTGTCGAGGCGGGCCTGACTCAGGCCTCCCCGTGCCCTCACCTCGGGTTCGCTGTGCTCCCGCCACAGAGTTCAAGGAGGCCTTCTCCCTCTTCGACAAAGACGGGGATGGCACCATCACCACCAAGGAGCTGGGGACAGTGATGAGGTCTCTGGGGCAGAACCCCACTGAAGCCGAGCTGCAGGACATGATCAACGAGGTGGACGCAGATGGTGAGCCCGCACCCAGGGCTGGAGGGCAGCCCCCTCCCAGTGCCCCCAGGGAGCCGCTCTCCGGGGTGGATGGCCAGGGCCCTGGGGTCGTCTCCTCCGGCCCAGGCCCAGAGCATCTCCCTTCCTCCCCCACCTCGCAGGGAACGGGACCATTGACTTCCCCGAGTTCCTGACCATGATGGCCAGAAAGATGAAGGACACAGACAGCGAGGAGGAGATCCGAGAGGCCTTCCGTGTCTTTGACAAGGTGAGCAGGCCTTTCCCCGGGGGGCTCTGGCACTCCAGCAGAGAGCAGGACAGGTGGGCTCGCGGGACACCCACCCTAACTGGAGTCACCACTTTGGGAGGCCAGGTTCCAGTGCCAGCCCCATTGCCAGCTTGCTCTGCCACCACAGGAAGCCCCCGCCTGTGCCAAGGGAGGTGACTGACAGGCCCTGTGCTGGGGTCTCCCTCCCGCTGTCCCCCCAGGAGAGAGCCGGGCGAATAGATGCCTCGGGCTCGGAGCTTTTGTCTGTCCCCTGACACCCAGGACGGATGTGCTGGGGTCTCTCTCCCACTGCCCCCCAAGAAAACGCTGGGCAAATGAACGCCTCACACTCAGAGCCTTCATTTGTCCCCCAACATGCAGGACGGCAACGGGTACATCAGCGCCGCAGAGCTGCGCCACGTCATGACGAACCTGGGCGAGAAGCTGACCGACGAGGAGGTGGACGAGATGATCAGGGAGGCTGACATCGACGGGGATGGCCAGGTCAATTATGAAGGTGAGCTGCCGGCCCAGTCTGCGTGCCCACGGCGGCTGGGGGAGCCCACTCTCTGCTGACCTCCCTGTCTTTCTCTCCACAGAGTTTGTACAGATGATGACTGCAAAGTGAAGGCCCCCGGGCAGCTGGTGATGCCCGTTCTCTCGATCTCTCTCTCCCCGCGCGCGCACTCTCTTCAACACTCCCTGCCTATCCCGGTTTTAGCAAACACCAGTTGATGGACTGAGAATCTGATAAAGCAACAAAAGATTTGTCCCAAGCTGCATGATTGCTCTTTCTCTTCCTCCCGAGTCTCCTTGCAGGCCCCCGCCATCTCTTCCTTCGCCCCTCCCGCCTTCCATTCACATCTTCCAAGGCCTGATGCATTCATAAGATGAGCCCCCCAGTCCCCTTCAGGGGGCTTCTCCCCTCCTCCTCCAGCCCAGGTGGCTCTCGTCCATTTTGGTTTGTTTCTGTTCATTTGTCATCTTATTTTGGGGTGCTGGGGTGGCTGCCAGCGCTGTCCTGGGACCTGCTGGGGAGGGGCCGAGGCCCTCAGGAGGGCCGGGCGCGAGAGGCACGCCTTTTGCTGTTGTGCATGCGACTAGCCTGTGATACCCTGTGCCCATCCCAGAGCCTGTCAGGGCAGGAGTGCCCAGCGTGGCGTTCCAGAAGGACTGAGGGTGGTGGGGAGGGCCCAGAGCTGCAGTGTTGCCTGGATGTGGCCCAGGAGGAGGCCAGGGGGCGAGGGAGGCTTGGCACCTGGCATGCTCTTAGCACGTGAGGAGGCTGGCCAGGCTGGGCAGCACTCAGATCCCATTGGCTGCTCTTGTGAAGCATCTGACTGGCTCCCTGAGGTGGGGCGAGTGGGGCCAGCTCCCCTGGTGCCCCTGCACGCTGCCCCCATCCCGTGTTCCTAAAGCGATCTCAAGCTGTCCTGGTGCTAACGCCCCACGCCCACCCGCATCCCGGCCCCTCGAGAGAACGCATGTGGAGTTGGCCGCTTTGTCACATGCTACTCATCCTTCCGTTTTTCTTTATACCCCTTAAAACTCTTAGTTTTGCCTGAAACTATGCCGGGCTAGCTGAGGGGCGGGGATTGGGAGAACGTGCCCCACCAAGCGCTCAAGAGACCATAACCTGCAATAAAACAGCCCTGCCGGGCCGCCGGCCCCTCCCACTTCCCCGTGGTGGCTCGGCGGCTCCCCAGCCCCATCTGTGCTGTCTGCGCGCCGCCTGCCTGCCCCCGCACTCCCCAGCGGAGAGCATGATCCGCAACCTGGCTTCTGACTTTCGCCTCTGGGACAAGTAAATCAACACGGGCAGTTCAGTCGTCTGGATTTTTTTTTTTTTTTCCGTTTATTTCATCTGCCCCCCACCCCCATCCCACCCCACCCCTCAGGTCGATCAAGTGGCTTTTCCTGGGACCTGCCCAGCTTTGAGAATCTTCTCGTCCACCCTGTGGCACCCAGCCTCCAGGGAAGGGGGGTGGGGCATAGCGGGAGACCCAGCCAAGAGCTGAGGGTAAGGGCAGGTAGGCGTGAAGCTGTGGACGTTTTCGGAGTGTTTTGGTTTTTCTTTTGTTTTTTTTTTTTCAAACCGGGCAATATTTGTGTTCAAGCTGTGAAGAAAAATATATATCAATGTTTTCCAATAAAATACAGTGACTACCTGACTGCTCCTCCCCTCTTGGTTTCTGGGCCTGCTCCCTGCACAGGCCTGAAGCCCTGCCCAAATAGAGTCTGTCTGCTGTGGGATCTGGCTCCCTGACCCAAGAATCAAACCTGGGCCCCTCACATGGAGTGTGGAGTCTTAGCCACGAGGGAAGTCCCAGCCTGTCAGCTTTGAGTGCTCGGCGCCTACACGGGTGTGCAAGACCAACCCCGCCTTAGTAGGGCCACCTGTCAGTCACACACAGGACCGCATGGTGAGGCCCGAGAAGGCCTGAGGCAGGCCCATCACGTCACAGGAGAGTCCTCGTTTAGGGGCAGACCAGTGGCAAGCTGAAAGGGTGGTCACCTGCTGTGCAGGAGGAGGAAGAGGAAGGCCAGGTCGGGGATTCTGGACAGGGCCCTCTGGCTAAGAGGTGACCACTGCCCATTGGCAGGTTAAGTGCTGAGTTTGAACTGAACTGAACACAGTGGGGAGAAAAGAGGTGTGTTCCTGAGCTCACAGCTTCAGTCCCGAGAGACAAAGGACTAAAGCTCAGAACAACTATTGTAAACCCTAGAAAGCTCCTCAACTTCCCCAAGGAAGGCAGAGCTATGGAAAAGAAGGCATGGGACTTCCCTGGCTGTCTAGTGGTTGAGGCCTTGTCTTCAAATTCAGGGAGAGCTAAGAGCCCACATGTGACTTCCCTGGTGGCTCTGATGCTAAAACGTTTGTCTACAATCCAGGAGACCCGGGTTCGATCCCTGGGTTGGGAAGATCTGCTAGAGAAGGAAATGGCAATCCACTCCAGTACTATTGCCTGGAAAATTCCATGGACAGAGGAGCCTAGTAGGAGGAGAAGGGGATGACAGAAGATGAGATCGCTGGATGGCATCACTGACTCGATGGATGTGAGTCTGAGTGACCTCCGGGAGTTGGTGATGGACAGGGAGGCCTGGCGTGCTGCAGTTCATGGGGTCGCAGAGTTGGACACAACTGAGCGACTTCACTTAAGATCCCACATAGTGCCAAAAAACCAAAACAACAAAAACAAGCTCGTGTTGAGGTTCAGCAGAAAACAAAATTCTGTAAAGCAGCTATCCTTCAATAAATAATATTGTAACAAAGTCAAAGACTTTTTAAAATTGTCTATATAAAAAGAAAATCTTAAGTGGGGAGGCCCAGTCCCCAGCTACAAAACCCATCTGATTCCCTCTTGGGCAGGAGTAAACGGTCAATAGACACAGTCTAACATCTGAGCACCTGTCTCTGACCATGAGGACCAGGCAGGAGGTGAACAGAATCAGCTCAGTGGAGTAAAAAGCCACCTATTCACCTTCGTCTGGCCTTGGGGGGATGGAGAAGCCTGGTGAGGCCCAAACTCAGGGGCTTTCCTGTGGCTTCAGAGTAAATGGTCATTTTTTTTAAAAAAGGGTGTTGGGTGGGGAGCGTGATTTCCCCGGTAGTCCAGTGGTTAAGAGTTTGCCAATGTTGGATCGGGGAAGATCCCACATGTCCCCAGGGTCACTAAGCTCATGCGCCACAACTACTGAGCCTGTGCTGCACAAGAAGGGCCACTGCACTGAGACCCCAAGCATTGCACCTAGAGTAGCCTCCAGTCTCAGCAATGAGAGGAAGCCCACAGTAGCAACAAAGACCCAGCAAAGCCAAACACACTAAATCTCTTTTAAAAAATGACTTCAGGTAGGCCAGAGGGCTTCCCCTGATGGCTTAAATGGTGAAGAATCTGTTTTCAATGCAGGAGACTCGGGTTTGATCCCTGGGTCAGGAAGATCCCATGGAAAAGGAAATGGCAGCCCACTCCAGTATTCTTGACTGGAGAATTCCATGGACAGAGGATCTGGGTGGGCTACTGTCCATGGGGTGGCAAAGGGTCAGACACGAATGAGCGACTAAAAGGCCAGAGATAAGGGGAAGGCTAGGCTGAGGCTGGGGTCAAAACAGTGGAATCTGGGATGAGAGCTGCCTTCTTAGCAGCCAGGATACCTGTGGAAAACTTATAGTTCAGAAGACGGGTCTTGGTGACATAGAATTGGGCTCCAGCACAATGCCACCACTCACTTAAGTGTCTGTACTCACTAAGCCTCTGGTCTTACTTCTGATGCTGCCTGCTTCATAACCTTGGAGCAGTGACTTCACTTCTCTGAGCCCCAGTTTACCCATCTGCAAAATGGGAAACAGTCATCATCTCTCAAAGGAGGAACATAAAAACATCCATCTCAGAGGGGAGTGCCACTTTCTAGACATCATCTCATTTATGTCTCACTCAGGCCAGGTTGAGTCCTAATAAAAATTTTTTCCCATTTTTTTCCCTCCCATTTATGACATGTATCCTCCCCAGTGGGCATATGAGCACAAGTTATCAAGAGCTGACAGGAGGGACTTCCCTGGCAGTCCAGTGGTTAAGACAGCCTCTACTGCAGGGGCGGTGGGGAGGGGCGCACCCAGGTTTGATCTCCGGTCAGGAAACTGGCATGTCACATAGAGTGTCCAAAAATATATATTAAAAAAAAAAAAAAAAGCTTACAGGAAAGGAACAGAGGCCTGGGCAGTAAAGCCTCTCACAGCACTCTTCTTGGAAGTGGCTGCATTGGGACTTGAACCCCAGGTTATTCACATCCCAAACGCCCACGCTTTTAACCACCGCAGCTCATTGCCTGCACTTCTCTACTGCCTGTCGATTATTTCCCCCCTGGGCCCTAGTTTTTGAAAGACTTTTGCTCCCATACAACCTGCATTATTAAAAAGGCATGACTTCCCCTTCCCATTCTTTATTAACCGCAGGCACAGAGATGGCACTCTGCACTGCTAACGGACACGAGCAGACGCGGAGGAGCACGCATCAGCTGATGCTGGCCGTGGAAGTCATTTCCAACTCAGGCTCATGGGTCCGCTGGGCCAGCTCAAAGCCTGTCTCTGAGAAAGTGGCGAGGCAGGGGGACACACGTGGAGGTGCCCAACCGGGGCCCACAGGAGAGAAACCCCAGGCTCCCCTCACTTGGGGGAGGGAGTGGCTGTGGGACCACTTCTCAGTGTCATTCCCAGTGCGGCCAGCAGGTGGGGCAGTGACTACAGAGGGACCAGAAAGCTGCAACAGGACCCGCCAGGGTGAATATGGGCGTGCATGCTTAAGTCCCATCTGTGCTCTAAAATCAGAAATGAAGAAAGAAATGAAGTTAAAAGTGCACAAAGTCTCCTTGAAGGAGACATACTTGCTCCTAGTCTCTCACTTCTTGACCCCAACTCCAGACCAGAGCTGGCACCTCCCTTGCACTGTGATCTCGGTACATTTCACAGCTTGTAAGTTTGTATTTTTGCTGCTTATTATAATACATATTTCTGTGATTATTAAATTGTCACCCCCTGAGAATTGCCTGGTGGTCCAGTGGTTAGAACTCTGCACTTCCACTGGCATGGGGTACAGGTCCGATCCCTGGTCAGGGAACTAAGATCCCACATGCTGGGGGGTGGGGGGCGGCGGGGGGGCGGTGAATTGTCACTCCCACTGGATTGTGAACAAGGTAAGCCCAAGGCAATGTTAGTCACTGCTATCTCCCTAACAGCACAGAGCCACCTGGAGCCCAGAGCAAGCTCAAGGAAATGCATGTTGAATTGACAAATGAATGAGAGATGAAAAAAAGGAGGCATTAGAAACCAGAGGTAGAAACCCTGAGCACAACAGAAGCTCTCCTCTTTACTTGGCTCACTTTCTTACAATCCTCAGATCCATCCTGGCTAAGCCATCTCCTCCTCCATGCAGCCCTCCCTGATCTTCTCCCTAGACTCCACTTTCCCTGGTCCCAATCCCCCAGCCCTGCCCACTCTGAACGGTGAGCTCCAGGAGAGCAGGGCCAAGGCTATCTGTCATCACCGTGTCCCCAACATCACAGGGACAAAACCTGACATACAGTAAGCCCTCAATCAAAGCCTGCTGAATGAATGAACAGATGTCTGTGCTATAGGCTACAGTGAGGAGCACCATAGAGCCCCGGAAGTGCCTAGAGCCTCTGAGAGGAGTGATGATGTCTTCAAGGATGAGGACGAGCCTCGGTGGGACCCTGAAAGGCAAGGGTGCTCTTGATGAATGGAGAAGGGAAACACTCTTACAGGAAGGGTGAGCCCAATGAGTAAAGAGGTTGAGGCCTGAAAGGTCTTGTGCTCTTTGGGGAAATCTTGATTTTCTGCTGTGGCTAAGCAGAGAGCGTGGGAGTTTGGCCCTTAGCCTCCAGGCAGTGGGAGCCCTTGGAGCTTGGCAGGCAGGGGAGGGGCCACTCAGACAGGAACTCCAGACAGGACCGTGGCGACAGCAGAGACGCTACCCCAGCAGTCAGGAACCAGCCGGGAGAGGAGCTTCCAGATTGGAGCAGATGGGGCAGGAGTTGGACAGCTTAGACATCCACAGTGGGACGCAGAGGAGGGGGCGGAGTCCTGAGCTGTTAGGCCTGGTGGGTAAAAGTCAGCAGAAAACCAGCTTCAACACTGAATCCTCTCCTTCCTTTAATCCACATCTGAAAACGAGGACTGATAGTGGCACCCACCTTGGGGTGCTGAGGGTTCAAAAGCCCAGCCCTGTGCTGCCATTCAGCGAGTTCTGAGGGGCCAGAATGGAGGCCAGGAGAGGAGGCGCGCACCCCCACCCCGGGGAATCTAACCTGGATAGGCAGGGGTGGGGCTGGAGGGTGCGCCCTTGACTCCTGCCTGAAACACAACCCCTCCACACCAGGTCCCTTGAGTTGGTTCCTGTTGAGGCAGATTTGGTAACCAAGGCCAGACCCCCATCTGCTGTTGCTTGACCAGTTTTCTGGTTTGTTTTGGTACAAGTCAACATGTTTATTATTAAATCCAAGCGATACAATATGACTCTGGCAAGACTGCTATAAAAGTTTCTAAACTTCCTCAATTTTTTTCCAGTATTACGTTGTTTTTTTTTTTTCAAATTGTGGTAAAATACCCATAACACAAATGTACCATTTTAACCATCTCAAAATGTACAATTCAGTGACATTTAGTACGCTGACGACATTGTACAGCCACCATCGCTCTCTAGTTCCAGGATATTTTCATTCCCCCAAAAGGAAACCCCCTACCCATTAAGCAGTCATCTTGATCTATTTTCAACTCTCACAGCCACTCCTTCAAATGAAACAAAGTGACTTGGGGGGGGGGGGCGTGCGTGGAACAATGTCAGAACAATGGAGAAAAGTTTTGTTTTCAAGCCACATGTGCTCAGATGCCAAAGACAACAAACACCAATAGTCATGGCCATAGCAGCAGTAACAGTAACACATACTGTGGGCTTTACTCCAGGTCTTATGCTAAATTGCTTTTTAATGATTAAATTGAATCATTTAATCCTCAGCACAGCCCTGTAAATTAAGTACTAGATTACAATCACCATTCTACGTGAAAGGAAACCAAGGGAAATTCACTAACCCCATCTGGATTAAGGAAATAAAAGGATAAACCAGGGAATTCCCTGGCGGTCCAGTGGTTAGGACTCCACGCTTCCACTGCCAAGAGCCCTGGGTTTGAATGGGGAACTAAGATCCCACAAGCTGCACAACACAGCCAAAAAAAACACAAACCAGCTCCACCTGCACTGCCCTTTCTCATTGCTGTGTGCCCCGGGGCTGGTGATTGCCTTCTCTGGACCTCGATTCCAGCCTATGTAGAGTGGCTCTAATAATAGCAGGCTGGAGCGAGGAGGGTGCAGCTCACGAGGTGGAGGACTCACTTTAGCCGCTGTCTTTATAGGAAGATTTGCCTCATCTATTCTTCCACCCACCCCCACCCTCACCCCGCTCAGGGGCAGAATGATTGCTTTAACCCTGAAGCAAGTGGGAAAGTGAAACCAGGGCTGGGGAGAGTCTGGGGGCTTTCCCATTCACCTCCTCCCACCACTGGAAGCACCACTTCCTTTCATGCTCACTCCTGGAAAACCCTTGAGTTTAGTGCCTAAAGGCAGGGGATGGCTAAAGAGGAGAGAGGGGTGGATGGCTGGAAAAGCCCCGGCTATCAGAAGGGGAATTGAAGGCTGGAAATCACCCTAGAGGAGTCCCAGGTGGGGCTGAGACCCGTTTGTGTCCCCAGCACCTGGTAGATTCAGGGCCCACTATTTGTTGAATGAATGAATGGATGAATGACATTTTTGCGAGGGTTCCAAGGACACAGGGGGTGCCATCAAGCTCTGCAGGAGCAGTTGGGGGGGCAGCTGTTTATCCAGGGACAGGTACAGGACTTAGGCCTGAGTCCTTGGGCCATCCCTGGGTTCTGTAGCTCCCACCCCTTCATTCTCAAGCTTCTCCTGCCACCCGCCATCTACATCTTGCAACTCACCAAGCCATGCAGTTTTTTTCAAGCAACTGTCCACTGGTGTCCCTCCCAAGGCAACAGTCGCCCCTTCTCCCCTGGTGGGGTGGAGGGTGGACCAGGCTCCCAAGTTAAATGGGGAATCAGGAAGGAAAGGCAGACAGGGAAATTGTCAGGAAATCCCAGGCTTTCATGAGGCAGAGGGAGGGTGGCTCTTGGGCCCCCGCCTCCCGGCAGAGCCGGGCTCAGGGCTGTCTGCTGGAGCCTTGGGGTGGGCATCAGGGGCACCCTGAATGAAGGACGATCAGAGGCAGAACCCTAACCAGAGCAGACCTGAGCGCACAGAAGCTGCTGGGAACATTTCTGCCTTCTAAATATTTAGACAGTGAGATGGATGGGCAAGTGAGGGCCAGACCAGGCCGGCCAGGCCGCCGGATATTTTGAGACAACTGTTCTTTTTATGTTCCAGGGTAATTCCTCTCCCCATCTCCCGCCTCCCGCAGCCCCTCGTGGCCACCCAGAGAAAGGAGAAATAGCAGCTGATCATCCCCTAAATCCAGAGGGTCCATGTTCCGGCCTGGGCTCCAGGAACCATCTCTGGGCTGATCCGCCCGCAGCCATCGGTCATGTCCCTGAATTTCTGGCAGCTGCGGCCGGAAGACAGGGTGGGAGCTCACCAGGCAGATGTCAGCAGAGGGAGCAGGCTGCCTCTGACCCCGCTTTGGAGGGTGTTCCCACGGTACTGGTGGGTAGCTGTATAGCCGGTAAGGGCCCTCCTTGCCCCTCGCCCCAGGCTGACAAAGGCACCCAGTTCCCTTTTTTCCCCTCAAGAGCAGGGGGGCGCTTGAGTCCTTCCTCCCCGAGGCAGACTGAGAGAGGGACGTCCGAGAATCGCCTTGGGCAGGCCTTGCGTACAGGCAACAGAACCAGAGCTTCAGCCGCTGGAAGACGGACTTGCGGAAGAGGATAAAGACCCAGGGATCCAGAATGGGGTTGAAGGCGTTGAAACGGAAGGCCAGGAGGTCTCCCATCTCACTGCTGTCCGGGGCGACAGCCTGGGTGAAGCTGCGGATCTGAGGGCAAGCAGAGAGCGATCAAGAAGCACCCCAGGACTCCTCTGCCCCACCCCTCAACACACACCGCACTCTGGACCCCCTCCTCTCCCTTGCTCACTGGCAGAAATGAGGGAGGCGCGGCCTGTCGGAAGGGGAAAGAAATAAGATGAGAACTAAATAAGAAATGCATCCGGGGCAGAAGGAGAGAAAGCCCCAGGAGACAGTCAGCAAAGCTGTAGGAAGAGAGAGGTAGGGCAGCGAGGCTGGGTCCCAGAGCTGTGTGTGTGTGTGTGTGTGTCCCATCTCTGAGTCCTCTGTCACCCCCTCAAAGGTTTGGTGACTCTCAACTCTAACCCTAGCCCTTGCATTTTGCAGAAAGAGAAGCTGAGGTCCAGACAGTATCAGGAGGACTGGGTGCCACAGGACCAGGATCAACCCTGCTGCCCTCTGGGAGGGGCAGGGCAGGAGTTCCTGCAGGAAAGGGATGAGGCCAGGAAAGCCCAAGGGCACCTACATGGGTGGGGCTGGAGAAGTGGGGAGCGGGGTGGCAAGGTGACCAGACCCTGGCATCAGAGAAGCCCACGGTGCAGCCCTGCCTCTGTGTGATCGTGGGCCAAATACATCATCACCCCCCCACCCTTTGTAGAAATGCCGACAGAAACTTTATCACATTTCTTGCTAAATGCATGTGGAATAGATGTGTAAGATCATTCTCGAGATGATCAGAGAAGGGATTTCTAAACCACTGAGCACAGAGTAGACAAGTGCAGTATTGAATGATGGCTCTTATTAGTCTTGCAGGGGTAGGGGAAGGTTGGTGAGGGGGTAGCACTGGCTGAGGGGTGGGGGGCTAGGGATGTGGAAGAGGGGAGACAAAGGTCAGGAGGAGTCAAATGGAGCATAAGCAAGTGGGGAGAAACGTCTCTGTAAAGTTTGGAGTTGTCTGACTGTGGACAAAGTCTCTACCTCTTTGAGCCTCAGTTTCCCCATCCGTGAAGTGGGCGCCAACAGTGATGGCTAGAACTGGGTGTTGCCCTCCTCCCCACTGACCACCAGAGCTGCCCAGGGGACTCACCGTAAGAGGCAGGGAGCACACGGCCATGATGCCCGTCATGAGGGCCAGCAGAATTAGGTGGTCAACCTCGTCCTCGCCTGTCCGGGGGCCGGGGACCAGCGAGCCCTGGTGACGCCTCTGCTGGCGGTACATGCGGCAGAGGCTGAGGGTGACGGAGCCGTTGCAGAGGACAATGGCAGCTACCAGCAGGGCCACGAGGCTGGCGTAGGCCAGCGAGAAGGCGCAGCCGCCCGGCTCGGCGGAGCGCAGGCGGATGAAGCACCAGCTGCCGGGGCAGTACTGCTGGTGTTGGCCCAGGCCCAGGAAGGGCAGCGAGCAGAAGATCGTGCAGAAGGCGTAGATGGCCGGGAGCGCCAGGCGGGCCCGGCGGGGTCCGTCCAGCTGGGCGTAGAGGTAGGGGTGGCTGAGCGCCAGGCAGCGCTCCACGGCCATGGCGAAGAGGATGAGCGTGGAGGCCAGGCCGAAGAAGGTCATGGCGAAGGCGAAGGCGTCGCACAGCGCCGGGCGGCCCCGGGCCAGGCCCAGCAGCGAGCTGTTGCGGGCGTAGGCCGCGAACACGGCCGGGCTCAGGAAGCACGTGCCCAGCAGGTCGGTGACCGCCAGCCCGGTGACCAACACGGCGAAGGCCGAGGGGCGCGACTGCCGCCGCGCCCCCAAGATGCCCAGCGCCAGCCCGTTGCCCACCACGCCCGCCACGAACATCAGGGTGCTGGTGGCCGGGCCCACCGAGTCCCGCACGTACGTGAGGTTCCGGCACGAATCCGCCATCCCCGGCCTCCGGCTGCCTCCCGGGGAGAGGGGCTGGAGGGGTTCCCGGGGAGGTGGGCGGTGGGAGGTGGCGAGGGAAGGGGAGACAGTCCGCCCTTGCGATGCCCAGCACCTCGCTCCCTGCTCCCCTGGGGTCCTTGGTGCAGCTGGAGGCGGAGGGGAGTCCCGGGCTACCCTCAGTACTTCTGGGGCATCTATTTCTCTCTTTGCCCTCTGTCTCCCCAGGCTCCCTCCCCGTCTCTCCCTCCTGTTTCCTTCGCTACCTCTGTCTCTCCGTCTAGTCCTTCCCTTGCCAAGCCCCTAGTTCTCTCCTCCTCTGGCTCCGGCTCTGGCTCAGTCCCCTCCCTGGTCCACTCCCTTCACCTTGCCTTCCCTCCCTCCCTGTCTCCTCTGACCTATCCCCTCCTCGGCATCTCTGTTTCCCCAGCCCCTCCTCACCGCCCCTCTGCCGACTCTCTCAGCCTCTCTGTCCCCCTTCGCTCCTTCTCTGGGGTCTTGCTCCCTGGGTCCGGCTCCGAGTGGCAGCTTCTCCAGACTTCCCTCCCTCCTCGCTTCCGAACTCATCTAGCCCCGAACGCTCGCCGCGGGCTTTTCATTTCCTCTCTCTGCCCCGCCTTCCCTCCCCCTGCTTTCTCCAGAGGCCCCTTGGCTCCCTCCCCGCCTTCCCTGGCGCACTCCCCTCCACTCCCCTGCCCAAGACACCCATCCATCTCCTGCGCCTCCCTCTCCCTCCTCACGTCCTCTCAAGGACCCCATCCTGAACCACCTGCCACCTCCCCTGGCTCGCTCTTGCCTCTGCACCCTTCTGCCTTCCCCCGCGCTGCCCAGCAGCACCCTGGGGGGTGGGGGATCACCTGAGTCATCATGTCCCTGGAATTGGGAGCTCGCCAGTGGGGACCCGGACAGGACCTGAGTGGCATAGGTGGCCAGTCTGCGAGGCAGTCTGGGGGTGGCCTCTGGCATCTATTCTAGGCTCAGGCCCCTCGGGGTTAGGGCATTGCCTAAGGATTGAGAAACAACCAGGAAATTCTTCCCTTATGGAGTGTTTTCCAGGCGCAACTGAGATTTCTGTTCCCTGGACGCACTTCACTCCTTCCACAAGGCTGGGAGAAGAGGTGGCCCTGCCAGAGAAAAGAAATGCCAGTCCCTGGAGCCCCGTTGGTCCACAAGCTCCCAGCTCACACACACTCCCGCCCCCGCCGAGCCCTGGAGAGGCTGTGGGGGGAGGAGGGATCTGACATCCACGGGAAGGGGACAGCTCCCCCCGCCAGGATTTCCACTGGTCAGTATCAAAGGGGAGTGCCCTCCCGCCCTCTTGTCTCTCACCCCAGCAGCCCTCCCGGGCCCCAGGCCAAGCGCTGGTGACCTTGACTTCAAGGAATAATATTTTAGCCACAGACAGCCCTCCAGTCCAGGGCTCCAACATTGCTCTTCCAGAATATCTCCCAGCCCTCCACAGACACATTGCCAGCCGCACCACCCTCCGCCTGTGTGGTCTGCCTGTGTGTACACTCGGCCAGCACAGCGGTCACCAGTCCCTATTCCCACTGACCCCATTTCCCATGCGGCCTCCCTACCCAAGGGTCAGATAAGACCTCAGAGACCTTCTCAGACGCCCCTTATTTTTCAGGGAGGCCATTTAAATGCAGAGATGACAAATTCAAGGTCTTATGCCATTTGACTGGAGTTCCTGTCCCCATTTAACCACCTCCTTGCTATATGGTCCCAAGGCCAGGAAGGGACGCCAGGGGACCTCAGTGTCCTCATCTGTACAATGGGGCAACACTGACTCCGTGGGCTGATGCACTGACCATGGCCAGTGGCCCATCCGTGACGCCTCTTTGGAACAAGGCGAGAACCTATGTAGATATCCCAGCTCATCCAAGGCCGGGAAGAATGGTCCGCACCCCGAGGGCTGGACACTGGGCAGCTCCCGACTTCCTCTTTCTGTCCTCATGTCACCCCGACCTCCATGACCACGATCCCCTCCCCTCTCCCCCATCTCCCCGCTCCCTATCACCCACGGCCAGCTGGCACTCCCAGCTTCCGCCAGGATGGGTGCCCCAGCCCCGACCACACCAGGGGCTCTGGAGAGTGACCACTCAGCCCTGCTCTGAGGGTGCCTGGTGTTTGTGTCTCAGGCCTACTTGGCCACGTGGTTCCCCCCTCATACTCTGCGCGATCCCCAGCCAGACCAAAGGGAACTCAGGAAGTTCTCTCATATTAATGAAGGATGATGCCTGGCAGGCCAGGCTAGTGTCCTGTCTCGGCATCAGGGGAGTTGCAGGGGTGGGAGGGGGTGCTCTGGTGCCCAGAGCCTCCCTATCACTGGCTTCCTGCCCCCACCAGGCACTGTTGAGCATTCGGGAAGTCCATGCTACTCCCCTGACCTGCTGGGTCTCAGATGGTACCCCTCTCCACACCTCGGTTGGTTTCCCAGTTGGTTTCCCCACCTTTGCTGCTGAGGGTCAGAAGCCCTGGCTACCTTGACATGAATTCTGTGCTCCAGAGCAGGCAGGAGAGGTGATGACTGTCACTCCTTCCTAAGAATCCCTGGAATCCATGCCGGGGTCAGACACGCTCACCTTCTGGGGAGCCCCCAGCCTCCTGCTCAGCTGTGAGAGGTCACCCCAGCTGGGCTGTGCTGGAGGGTGGGGTGGTGGCTTCCGGGGGAGGGGGTGGGAAGAGCTGTGGGAGGGAACTGCTCTGAATGGGTGAGTCAGCACCCTTCCCCTGCCACGCAATGCTGAGAAGGGACTCAAGCCTCCCCAGAGGGACCCCGGGGCAGCACTGCAGAAGATGGAGGACAGCCCCCGGGAGGACTGGGAATGGACACGCAGCACCGTGTGGGGAGGAATGGGTACCCAGAAGGGAGCGTGCTGGAGACTGTGGACCTGTGAACATCGTGTGTGGGTTTGGGTCACCTAAGTGAGCATTGTATCAGCATGGTATGTGTGTGTGTGTGAGTGGTGGGTGTTCTTTCTGTAAGGTCTCTTTGTGTATCTGTATCTATGGATGTGTTATGCCTGTTCATTGGTGACCACGTGTTTCTTCATGGCTGTGTCAGCCCACGTGTGTCCGTATGTATCTAAGCCTTGATGTTCTTCATCAAATGGCTGCCTTGCCTTTGTTGGGATGTTGTACAAAGTACACATGTTGTACTTTGTACTTTGTTCAGCGACTGAACAAAGATTCAGTTCAGTCCCTCAGTTGTGTCTGACTCTTTGTGACCCCATGGACTGCAGCATGCCAGGCTTCCCTGTCCAACACCAACTCCCAGAGCTTGCTCAAACTCATGTCCATCGAGTCAGTGATGCCATCCAGCCATCTCATCCTCTGTTGTCCCCTTCTCCTGCCTTCACTCTTTCCCAGCATTAGGGTCTTTTCAAATGAGTCAGTTCTTCGCATCAGGTGGCCAAAGTATTGGAGCTTCAGCTCCAGCATCAGTCCTTTCAATGAATATTCAGAGCTGATTTCCTTTAGGATGGACTGGTTGGATCTCCTTGCAGTCCAAGGCAGTCTCAAGAGTCTTCTCCAATTCCACTTCAAAAGCATCAATTCTTTGGCCCTCAGGTTTCTTTATAGTCCAACTCTCACATCCTTACATGACTACCAGAATAACCATAGCTTTGACTATACAGACCAGATTAGAGACGGAATTCACTCTGCCTGCTTTTAGGGAGCTCTCAGACAGTTACTGGTGGGGTTGTTATTCACTCAACAAACCACCATGAGTGGAGGGCTGAGGGACTCAGAGGTGGTACCATCCTATGGGGGCGCGGTCCCAAGTTGCGTGCGACAAGCAATGGGAGTGGAGGGTCATAGCTGGAGCCTGGGCAGGCCCTCAGCTGAGTCATTCCATCTGGGCGAGTGTCCTCATGGGGACAAGCACCAAGCAGGCCAGGAAATGGGACAGGACAAGCTCTCCCACTCCTACCGGCCTGTGCCTACAGCCGCCTGCCCAGGCCTGCATCTGGTCGTGCTGTTGACCTAAGATGCCAGCTTGCCCTGGGCCTGACCCTCTCCTGGCTCCCGGGCTTCCGTCCTCCAGGCCCTGCCCTGGGAGGGAGCTGGCCCCACCTCATACACACACACACACACACACACACACACGTGCCACCAGCTGCTCATGCCTGCCAGGCCCGCTTGTCACCTGTGTCCACTCACTGCTGTGAGGAGCTGCCGTGTGTCCATCTTGACCCATCCCTCCTTAGCAGGCCCCAGCTCCTTCAGCTAGAGGCCAATATTCTCTGCCCACCACCCCGTTTTCCAGCCCACAATGGGCCCTTGCCCACCTACTAGCCACCGCTTCCTTCACTGGCCCCTGGTATCCCTACTCCACCCCTGCCCTGCCTTTGCCTGGGCTGGGTGCCTCCCCTGGGATCTCCTCACTTCTGTCCCTCAAGGCCCCCTTTGAACCCCTCCAGCCCCTCCGGAGGTCATCCATTTGCTCACTCCAACCTCAAGCCCCAACTGACCAGGTTATCTCCCCGTGCCGGTCTTCCATGTCTGTAAAATGGGGTTAAGCAGAGTCCTTGTGGGAGCTGCCATTAGAATGGAGTGAGATGGGCTTGTGAAACCAGACTCCTGATAACTGATGCCCATGATTATGGCTCCTTCTGGCCCTGCTATGTCCACTCCTACTCTCCGGCCCCTCAGTGCCAAGCATGAGGGGTGGGGTGTGGAAGGAGGACAGCTGGGTGGGGCAGCCCGCAGCCCTGGGGTGTGGAGTGAAGTGGGAGGGAACTGCTGAATGCCAGCACTTCCCCAGGTATTCACCTCTGCCTCTTGGCCTGGCTCTGACTCGGCCTGAGCCTGACCCCAGAGCTGACCTTACAGCTGGGGGTGGCAGGAAAAGGGAACCAGAAGTCATACCCAGCTAATAAGATTATCAGGTTTGGAGGCTGGTCACCCAGGACCTGCTCCGGCTTCTCCCTTCTGGCTTCTTGTCTCTCCCAGCCTCAGTCTGGGTGCAGGCTCACCCAGCTCCGCTCCTCCAGGCAGGCACACATTCCTCCAGCTCCCTGCCCCACCACTAGGTCAGCCAACCCCACTTGCTTCTCCTCAGCTTCCAATTCCCCAAGACAAACTCCAAGATCCCAGGGTTCAAAGGGTCTAACAGGCCAGGCTCAAGAAGTCTGTACACTTCTCAAGTGCGGAGTTCTGGAATCCTAGCCCAATCAGGGGACAGGACCCCACCATCCTGGCCCCACAGGGTTCAAAGACTCCAGAATTCCAGCCCTCTGAGTTTCTGAGATTCCTTTGCATTTCAGATTCTAAGATGCAAGGATGCTGAGTCCGTGAAATTCCAGAATCCTTCTGGCAACTTCCCCTCAGCATCACTCCTCCTCCCTTCAGCTCATCCTTGGCTCTCTATGTCTGCCCCCCCTGTCTCCCCCGGGGCTCCCACAGACATGATGCAACCAGGGCTGGAGCCAGGCTGAGAGGTGGTAGGCAGGAGGGAGATGTAATTACAGCATCTCTTGCCTCAATTCAACAGGAAGCTCAGATTTGGGGCCCAGGGGACCCTAATTCAATGTGAATAATGTAGCACTTGCCAGACACAGGCACAGCCCCTCTGGGACGGGGAGGCCTAGGGAGTCATCTCCACCAGATCCAGGGGTGCAGACTCAAGACAAGAGGGCTCAAGGAGAGGGGAGGGGTTACAAACTCAGTGGACCTCAGGCCAACCAGGTTAAATAATTAACCAAGCCCGTAGCTCACCCAGTCTGCGTTTATTTTCAACAGAATCGTGGGTTCAAGGCATTTAACCTTTCTCTTCGTTTCTCTGTAAGAAGCTCCTGGCATAGGCTCTGTGATAAATAGTGTCTGACCCCCAGTGTCCCTCACTGGGAGACAATCAGGTGTGGTGGGGACTTTGGCAAACTGGAAAGCCAGGGCCCCATCTCATAGCCTCTGGTCACCCTGGAGGTTGTGCAGTTCTGAGGTCACCCAGACCTTTCAAATGGAAGAAGCCATCAAGGTGGGCTTTTATGTGAAGAACTCTCATTTAACTGCCGGCTACATAGTTCCTAAAAGGGCTTCCCTGGTGGCTCAGTGGTAAAGAATTTGTCTGTGATGAAGGAGACATGGGTTCAGTCCCTAGGTGGGGAGGATCCCCTGGAGAAGGAAATGGCTACCCACTCCAGTATCCTTGCGTGAAATATCACACGGACAGAGGAGCCTGGTGGGCTACAGTCCATGGGGTCCCCAAAAGTCAGACACAACTTAGCGGCTAAACAACAAATACAGGTCCTGGAGATCACCAGTGTATGAAGTGGGAAACACAGAAGAGGAATCAGGGCTGTCACCGTAATCCGTGTCCCCAGAAAAAAGGAAATAGAAAAGAATGTACATACTGATTTGTCTGTCTCCTGTAGCCCCACTTCTCCCTTCTCTAGGTCCCCATGTTTAATTCCCACTATACACCAGCTCAGATGTCCCCTCCTCCAGGAAGCCCTCCCTGACCTTCAAGATGAGTCAGGCCTTTCCTCTGAATTCCCCCATCCCAGCCCTGCCCACTCTGAATCATCACTATCCGAGGACACATCTGTCACTCCCACTGATTCTAAACCCCAGGAACCCAAGGCCAGGGGTGTCTTGGTCGTGTCCATGACCCCTGCTTCAACCATTACAGGACCAAGAGTGTTTGGAAGGATGAAGAAAGAAACAGGGACAAGTTCAGTGGGGGCGGGGCTGTGGTAGGGAGTAGGCCCATGTGTAAAAAGGGGCTGGAATCATTCAGGGACGAGAAAGGTGGGTACTGGGTATTCTAAAGATCTCCAACCTAGGAGAGAGGCGAGAAGAGCCGCCAGCCGAGAGGTTCAGGGAGCGGGAGCAGGCAGTCTTCATCCCATTCTCTCTTAGCTTGTGACTCTGAGTAAGGGACCTCCTTTGGCTCCGTTTCCTCATACAAGTAGCCAATTGCTTTCTGGGGCTGCTGGGACGATTAAATCAGTTCAGGATCGCGGGAACACTCGGTGGAGGCCAGAGCCAGGACGCAGGATGTCCTCTGATACCCCCCGCCCCCGTCCACATAACCTCGCCCCACACCCCCACACTCCACACACACGAAGAAGGAACGAGAAGGGACACGGGCTCCTCCATGGCGGCCCCAAGTTCTGCATGTGCCTCAGTTTCCCCGAGAGCACAGGCACACCCCAGCAGTCACCACGTTTATTGTATTCATATTTTGACCGGGTGTGGGGGTCAAACAGTCGGGAGGGCTCAGAGCAGGACGCAGAAGAGGCGCTTGTCTCGGAAGGGGTTCTCTGCGGCGGGTACTGGCGTCACCAGCGGGTCATCTTTGGCGTGAGTCTCGCAGAAGGCCAGGAGCTCGGCCGCTGCCTGCGACACCTGCGAGCACCCAGGGGGAGATGTCCACGCCCCGCCCCGCCCCCGCCTGGGCCACAGCCCCTGCCTGGGCCCCTCCTCTAGTCGGGCCCGCCCCTTGTCAGGCCCCGCCCCGTGTCCTTCCCCTCCCATTGCCAGGCCCCGCCCTTAGGCCCCACCCCAGCTGTGGCCCCGCCCTTTCTCGGTCCTGCCCCCTTGTCCAGCCGCCCCCCACCCCGCACCCCGCTTCCTTGGAGTCCAGTCCGGTTCCGAAGGGGATCTTTCCACCCGGGCTCCCGGCTCCACTCCCAAGTCTGACCAGTCCAGACTCCAGCCCCGGAGCCCGCGGCCTTTCTCCCCACCCCGACCCAGTACCTTCATGCGGTCGATGTTCACCTCCAGCTTCAGCTGCTCAACGGTCTTCCGGGCCTCCGCGATCTTGGCCATGTTGTTGGACATGGCTGCGGCGGGGAAAGGTTAAAAGCCGGTGGGAGTGGGGGCGAAGGAGTAGGCTAGGGCAAAGGTGGGTCCCCAGATAGGGTTGGAGGTTGTTGTGGAACCCAGTAATAGGGACGTGCGTGGAAGGGCTCACCGATGCGGTGCCCAGAGTGGAGGAAGAGACAGGAAAACAAGAAAAGGGGAGAGATGGAGATCTGCGTAGATGGGGGACCAAGAAGCCAGCCAAAAGAGGGACCAATGAACAGGGACGAGAGGGCCAAGAGAAGGCTTGGAGGGGTGCACAGATGGGATACCTAGAGGCAGGTGAAGGAGGAAACAGAGGGAAGAGAGGGAGGGCAGGGGGGAAGCACAGATGGAGGCCGAGGGGCAGGTGGAGAGAGGGACAGAAGGACAGGAACACAGGTGTTGGATCCAGAGATCCAGGTGTCCTCACCTCCCGGGGAGAGCGCAAGAGCCAGGAGGGGGCCCTCCCCAGGCCAATTAGCAGTGGCTCCAGGGAGAAGAAGGAATTAAGATCACGGCGGGAGGGGCGCAGAGGGGGCCTCATTAGGGCCTTAGTAGCAGCTGCCCCCTCCGCCCCCCTCGGGGAGCCCCCCATCCTAGCCCTGGCCACCTCAAAGGCTCCTCTGCTCATTAGCAGCCAGAGAAAGGGCTGGAGAGGGGGGCAACACAGCCAGGACTGGGAGAGGGACAGGGAGGATGGCGACAGGGACAGAGAGAGATGGGGAGGAGGAGGGGGGATAAAGAGACTAAGGGAGAGAAAGATGGAGAGACAGGCGGGAGGGACAGAGTGATGGAGGGAGTAGAGACAGGGAGAGAGGGGTGTGAGAACAGAGACAGAGTGATACCGAGAGAGAAGCACACAGCGGACAAAAGGATGAGGGAAAGAGAAGGGGCGGAAGGCTTAGGGAGAGATGGAGTGATGGAGGTGGGAGAGGGTACACAGAAGGGAGCGCTAGAGGCAGGGACAGTGATAGAGGGGAGAGAGGACAAAAAGGGCAGGGAACAGACAGAAGGAAGTGGAGGGGCAGGAGAGGACCCAGAGTGATGAAAGAGGGCAGAGGGGGGCACACGGAGAGACAGGGAAAGACAGGCTGACGGAGATGAGCAAGGATAAAGTCACTCATTCACTCACGCATTCATTCATTCCCAGGCAGAGTGACCAGCTGTCGGGGTTCAGGACCACAGCCTCCTACCTGTTGCTGCTCAGGGCTGGGAAGACCGGTGGGTGGCAGACACACAGCATCTGGGTACCCACCTCAGTTCTGCCCCGCCCCCTCTCCTGGGGCACAGCCCCTGAGGACCCGCCTCCCTCCTGCTACAGCCACCAGCATACCCATCACCCTCGCGTCCTGTCTCTCTGGGTCCTCTCGTTATGTCTGTCTGTCTCTCTCTTTGTCTTTGTGTGTCTGTCTCTCTCGCTTTCTCTCTCCTTGTCAGTCTCCCTTTTCAATCTCTGTCTCTATCTCTGTCACACACACACACACACACTCACAGGAAAAGAGTCTTGGGATGGGCCACCACCGCCCCCCCCCCCCCCCCCCGGCTCTGCCGCATTTATCCCACAGTCATCCAAATCTCTCCTGTGGGTCCCACACAGCCTCATACTCCATTACATACTCTCTGCCACCCTGTCACACCCGCAACCTCCGTATCACCCCATCCCAGACGACCCCCTCTCAGCACACAGAATCACACTCACAGTCCCTCGCAGAGATGCACAACTCCTCACCGTGTCACATGATGCTGTGTACAGTCTCCTGAACCACCCTAACCTTCCGCGGCGCCACAGTCACTCAACCTCTCGAAATGTCACACGGTCCCTCACAATCTCTCTGAGAGGCCCATCACCACCAGTGACATCTTACACAACCACAGTCAGAGGAACAACCTCTGAGTGTCGTGTAGACACACACACACACACAGTTCCACACAGGATCACACACCACCTCTCAAGATGTCTTGCTGAGCCTCACACAATCAGTATTACACACAGGTGCTGCCTTCACACCGCAGCCTCCCGGTGTCACAACTTAACACCCATGAGGTTCTCTTGCACGCTCATCTGAGCACCCTGGACAGTTGCACATTCTCTAATGCACTGTCATGACACTCTCCCAGTCTCTCAGGGTCCCACACGATCTGTGTTACACACAGTCACACCCAGCATCTCACATTTCATCATTGTGGCTGACACATCCTTGTCGCACACTCACAAGGTCATTCACACTCAGCTTCCCTCCCCACAGGTCTCTCACACTGCTTCTCACACCATTACTTGGTGGGCCATTCTCATTCATTCTTGCCCTCTCTCACAAACCATCTCCCCGTGGACACACACAACTCTCCCATCCTCACCATATTGTCACTGTCACCACACTGTCACACACGACCTCTTGCTCACACATGGTCTCTCGATGTCACAGTCCCCCAAATAGTGTCTCAGAGACACCCAAACTGATGGTGTCACACGCAGTCACCGATATGTCATCTCGGTCACTCACGTAAACGGTCACACACAATGTCTCGGTGTAACGCGATTTGAAGAACTGACTCATTTGAAAAGACCCTGATGCTGGGAAAGATTGAAGGCAGGAGAAGAAGGGGACAACAGGGGATGAGATGGTTGGATGGCATCACCGACTCAATGGACATGGGTTTGAATAAACTCTGGGAGTTGGCGATGGACAGGGAGGCCTGGCGTTCTGCAGTCCATGGGGTCGTAAAGAGTCGGACACGACTGAGCGACTGAACTGAACACGATTTCACACAGTCACGCCCAGTTTCTGGTTGTCAGAGAAAATCTCACAAGGTCACACAGCTACGCACAACCTCTGGACGTCACGCGCGATCTCAGAGTAGTACACACTCACAGAGCGAGTATCACCCACGGACGCCCCTGGTGTCCTGCCCTGAACACACACTTGCGGGCGCTGCACACTCAGCCCGCAGTCGTCTCCTGGCAGCTCCCTGCTGCCCACACGGGGGCGCCCGCGGTCCGCCGAACCGCCCACCCCGCCGGGGCCAAAGCCGTAGGAGGTAGAAATCCGGAGGGCAAAGCGCCCCCGCTGGCAAGCTCGGAATTAGAGGTGGGAGAGACACAGAAAGGTGGAGGGAGCTAGAGAAAGCTCACTGAAGATGGACTGGACACAGAAATTCAGAGAGAGGGAGAGAGAGATGCCGGGAAAGACAGAGGCAGAAATAGGGACACGGAGACGGAAATTGGGAGAGATGGAGACCTAGGGACTGAGAGACAGAGACAGGCAGAGGGTTGCAGAGATTGAGACGTGTAGGGTACAGGAGAGACACGCAGACAGAAAAGTAGTCAGAAACAGTGACTGAGAAACACGGACACCGAGACACAGACAGAAGTGGGTAGAGAGACAGACACGACCGACCGCGTCTTCCGCTGGGGACCGGACGGCAGAGGCGGGGTCTGCAGAGGCGCGTCCCAGAGGCAAGACCTCTGGGCCGCCGAAGGGGCGTGGAAGTTCGGGGCGGGGGTTAGAAGGGGCGTGTTCGGGGCGTGTCTTTTGGGGGCGTGTCCTGGGTGTGGTTTGCGCGAGGGGCGGGTCATGGGACCAGCTCCCGACTTCGCCTCCTAGCCGGCTGCGGGAGGGGCGGAGGCCGAGCCCCGAGGAGACGTGGAGGTCTGGGAGAGAAGCGTCTTTACTGCAGTCATTCCATCCCAATTCGGTTTTTACCGCCTGAACAGGGAAGCAAGACTGGCCGGCAGGGGATACGGGCCTGGGTCCCCAATTTGATAGGGGGATATCGGACCCTGGCTCCCCAAACCCCTATCGCGCGGGAGCAGCAGGGCCAGGTTGGAGGGGGGAGGGGAACTAGGCTCACATCTGGAAAGCATCAGGCGCGCCGGACGTGCCAGGGCCCCGGGCCCGGCTGCGGAAGAGCGGAGGGGAGTTAGGGCGCCCCCGTCCCCCTCCCTTAGCGGGGTCGGCCGGCGCCGGGGAGGGGCCTGGGTTTACGCCTAACCTCGGCGCCTCCCGCAGCTGCTTTCCATCAGCAGTTTTGGTCCTGGCAGCCCCCAAGGAGGAAACACGGCTCAGAGCGGGGAAAGACAGGGTGACGACCCAATCTTCCCTCCCTGTCTCTAATGGCAGCCAGAGGCTGGGGGCGGGGAGATGGACAGGCGGACGCTGTCTGAACCAAGCGTAACCTCCATTTCTCTTCCCGGTTGCGGACCTTTTCACTCTACGCATTACCTTGGTTTCCAGATGTGCAACCCTGCCCTGTGCTGCAGAGGAATTCCCCAGCCTCATGGCAGTGGTACTCCTGATCCCATTTTCTGGAGGGAGAAACTGAGACCCTGGATTGCAGATTCAATTCTGACTTGAATTATTAGGGAAACGTGCGATGACTTCCAACAGTAAATCTAGCATGGAATACCCAATCCCTACCGGACTGTCCCTACCGGACGTTCCATATGAAAGTCTGCAGTATCTCAAACTCAGCTGCCCAAAACTGAGCTCCTGATTCCACCTGCCAAACCCTCTCCTACCGGTCTTATTCCTCTCAGTTGATGGGTCAATCTTGATTCCCCCCCCCACCTCCTTTTCTCACACCCCACAACTGCTCTAGCAACAAATCCCATTAACTCTATCTTCAAAGTCTGTCCACAATCCAGTCACTTCTCACCTCCTCTGCTGCCCCCATTCTGGTCCAGGCACCATGCCCTGCAGCTTGGACAATTATAGTCCCTACTCACTGGGTCTCCAGCTTCTATTAATATCTCTGTCTCCCTCAGCCTGTTCGGCACAGAGCAGCCAGAGGGACCCTGTTTAAAACAAAGTCCCAAGATAACCATAGCAAGTGCTAGTGAAAATATGGAGAAACTGACACTCTCATACACTGCCCATGGGGATGTAAAATGATGCTGCCATTTTAGAAAACACTCTGGCAGTTCCTCAAAAGATAACAGAGTTACCTGATGACCGGGCATTTCCTCTATTATGTATCTACCTAGGAGAAATGAAAGCAGGTAGTCACACAAACACTTTGTATTTGAATGCTCCTAGCAGCATTATTCACAAAAGCCCCAAAGTGGAAACAACCCAAATGTTCATCAATTGATAAGTGGATAAACTATATGTTGTCTATTCAAACAGTGGAACATCATTTGGCAATAAAAAGAAATGAAGTACTGACATGTGCTACAACATGGATAAACTTTGAAACATTATGCTAAGTGAAATACACAGTTACAAAAGACTATATATTGTGTGATTCCACATGTATTTCCAGAACAGGCCACTCTATAAGAATAAAAATAGATCTACAAAAGTGGATCCCCACAGGCTGGGGAGACTGTAGGATGACAGATAAGGGATGCAGAGTTTCCACCTGGAGTGACGGAAATGTTCTGAAATTTACTGTGGTGATAATATAATCACAGGTCAACTCTGTGACTATAATAAAAGCCATTGATAAAACCTTGATAAAAGACATTGAAGAAGACAGAAATAAATGAAAAGGCATCCTGTGTTCATGGAATGGAAGAATTAATATTGTTAAGTTGTCCATACTATCCAAACCAATTGAGAGATTGAGTGCAATCCCTATCAAAATTCCAATGAAATTTTTCACAGAAATAGACCAAACAATTCAACAATGTGTATGAGATCAGGAAAGACCCTGAATAGCCACAGCAATTTTGAGAAAGAAATACAAAGCTGGAGGCATCATGTGCCCTAATTTCATACTATATTACAATGCTATGGTAATTAAAACAGTATGGTACTGGCACAAAAACAGACACATAGGTCAACAGACTAGAATAAGGAGCCCAGAAATAAACTGACACATACATAGGCAATTAATTTGTAATAAAGGAGCCAAGGATATACAATAGAGAAAAGACAGTCTCTTCAATAATGTTCTGAAAACTCAACAGCCACATGCAAAAGAATGAAACTGGACCCCTATCTTACACCTTGTGCAAAAATTAACTCAAATGAATTAAATACTTGAACCTAAGAACTGAAACCACAAAAGTCCTAGGAGAAAACATAAGCAGTATGTTTTGACATTAGATGTGGAGACTTTATTTTTTGGATTTGACACTAAAAGCAAAAATAAATGTGGGACTATATCAAATTAGGAGTTTCTGCACAGGAAATCATTAACAAAATGAAAGGGCAACTTACTGAATGTGGTACATTACTAACCATGTACAAGATAAGGGATTAACATCCAGCATACATAAAGAACTAATATCCAAAATATATAAAGAACTCATACAACTCCAAAGCAAAAAGAAAATCTGATTTAAAAAATGGGCAGAGGATCTGAATAGACATTTTTCCAAATAAGACATTCAGATGGCCAACAGGTTCATGAAAAGGTGCTCAACATCACTAAACACCAGGGAAAGGCAAATCAAAGCCACAGTGAAATATCACCTCACATCTGTCAGAAAGGCCATCATCAAAAAGACAAGCAATGCCAGGTGTCATTCAAGGATGTCAAGAAAAAGGAACCTCGGGCACTATTCCTCGGAATGTAAGCTGGGGTAGCCACAATGGACAAACAGTATGGAGTTTCCTCAAACAAACAGAACTAACATATGGTCCAGCAATTCCACTTCTGGGCATTTATCTAAAGAAAATGAGAACAGTAATTGAAAAGGATACATTCACCCCTATGTTCATTGCAGCATTTGTTACAATAGCCAAGACTGTGGAAGCAACCTAAGTGTCCACTGATGGGAATGAATAAAGAAAATGTGTATATAATGGAATACTATTCAGGCATAAAAAAGAGGGAAATCTTGCCATTTGTGACAACATGGATGGATAACAGATGACGGAAGTCAGACAGAAAAAGACAAATGCCAGGGGGTCTCATTTACATATGGAATCTGAAAACAAAAAGCTTGTAGACAGAACAGACTGATGGTTGCCTGAGGGGTTGGGGGATGAGCAAAATGGGTGAAGAGAGTCAAAAGCAAATTTCTAGTTGTAAAACAAGTAAGTCATGGGATATAAAGTACAACATGGTTAGTATAATTAATAATCCTGTATTGCATGTTTGAAAGGTGCTAAGAGAGTCCATCTTAAAAGCTCTCATCACAAGGGGGAAAAAATTTTAAACAAAAACCACTGAGTCCCATATTTTATATGGGCAAATTTTATGGTAGTAAATTATGTTTCAATAGAGCTGTTAACCCCCTCCTCCCACACCCCAAACATCTAAGTTCCTCTTCGGCTCTGAATTCTCCCATGGCTCTCATCTCTCTGGAGGAATAAAAACCAAATTCCTCACCGTGGCCCATGAGACCCCACGTGATGCAGTGGTCCCAGACCATTTTCTGCCCTCGCCTCCCCCGCACCCTCCCCAGGCCCTGTTCTCCCCCGTCACTCACTGCTCCAGACATGCTGGACTCCCAACTATTTTGCCAACATACCAGGCACTGTTTGGGCTTCAGCACTGGCTCACCCCTCCGCCTGGGAGGTTCTTTCCCAAGAGATCCACAAGCCTCAAACTCTCCACCTCCTTCAGGTCTCTGTTCAAATGTCACCCTCTCAATTAGAGCACCCCAATCAGTCTACTTAAAAACTCCGCTGCCTCCCCATTCCTCCCAATTCCTTCATCTCTGCTCTTTTCCCCTCACAGTCCTAATCACCTTTTAAAAATTATAGAATTTATGTATTTGTCAGCATCCTCTCCTGCCGGCCACCAGCTCAGCCTCCATCCCTGTGAGCAGTTCCTTGTGTATCTGTCTAGAGATAATCCATACAGAAATCGGCTGATGGGGAAATGGCTAACAGCGTGGACTCATAGGCAGTCTGAACTTAAAGGTCTGGCTTTGCTACTTCTTGGTTTCTGGTAAGTGACTCCAGAGAGCTGTGCCTCGGTTTGTCCATCAAAATGGACATAAGAGGGACTTCCCTGGTGGTCCAGTGGCTAAGACTCCATGCTGCCAATGCAGGGGGGCCCTGGGTTTGATCCCTGGTCAGGGAACTAAATTCCACATGCTGCAACTAAAGATACCAAGTGTCACAACTAAGACCCAGCACAGCCAAATAAATAAATAAATATATTTTTTTAATGGGTATAAGAATCACATCCACCTCCGTGAGAATGTGAGAATTAAATGAGTCACTAAGAATAGTCTGGTATATAGTAAGTGCTCACAGAGTGTTAGTTGTTATTTTTTTATGATTAAGCACTAAAATCTTAAAAAGGAAGAAAGGTCAGCCATCTGCACTTCAACTATCTTGACCACTGAGTAATCTGCGTATCCTTAGACAAGTCCCTTCCCCCTTTCAGCTTTAGTTGCTCTTTTTATGAAACAGAGATTGGAGAAATATTCCCAAGGGCCTGAGAAGCAATGACTTTTCCTGGAAACTTTAGAAAATAACTTTGTGAGTTCCCCGGTGGTCTAGTGATTTTAGATGGCGCTTTCAGTGCAATGCCCCAGTTCTCTGGTCAGAGAAATAAGATCCTACAAATCTCATGGCACCAAAAAAAAAAAAGGGGAGGGGGGCAAAAAAATCAAAACAAAGCAAAAAATAAACTTTGTTACTGTAGAAGGAAGTACATTTTAATCCACACACACACCACCACTACAACTCACACCTACCAGAAAGGAAGCTCCATGGGGCAAGGACTTTTTTTTCTGTTTTGTTCCTTACTATATCCAAATTACCTTAGTGGGCCCTGGATATACAACTGAGTACAGCAGACCTTACTCTCTCAGAAGTCAAAGCGACAGAGAGGTGGACGTACCCATGTAGCCATGTAGTCACAAAGGTCAAAGCAGCAACAAATACCCATTCTTCAGACTGTGGAGTCAGGTGGAGATTAGATCCTAGTCCTGGCTCCCTCTTGCATTGTGACCAGGGTAATAGCCCCTCTCTGAGTCTCTATTTACCCATCCATGCAGTTAGTATAATTATTGGGCTTACCCAAAAGAAAAAAATGGGCAAAAGGTATGAACAGGCAATTCAGAGAATTACATGTGGGTCAGCTTCCCTGGTGGCTCAGAGGTTAAAGCGTCTACCTCTAATGCGGGAGACCTGGGTTCGATCCTTGGGTCAGGAAGATCCCCTGGAGAAGGAAATGGCGACCCATTCCAGTAGTCCTGCCTGGAGAATCCCATGGATGGAGGAGCCTGGTGGGCTACAGTTCATGGGGTTGCAAAGAGTTGGACACGACTGAGGGACTTAACTTTCAACAAGCATACAAAATGTGTTGTATGAAAGTAGGGAGACATGTGAATTAAAATAAAAATAAAACATCCTTTTTTTCCCCCAGATTGGCAAAATGAAAATGAGTAATAGCATCTCTTGTTTGGTGAAGGAGTGAAGAAAAATGGGCATCTCAGAAATTACTGTTGGAAATGTAACTGAGGGCAGTCTCCGTGGAAGGAACTGTGACTATGTCAGTTAAAATTTCAAATGATTGTACTGTAATGACCAAGCAAGTCCATTTCTAGGATCCTGCAGAAATATGGATATGCACAAAGAGGCATATACAAAGATACAACTGCACTAAAGTCCAAAACAGAAAGAGTTGAGGAGCTGACAATAAGGTTAGATCATGGACTCATACACGGCTACTACAGTGATAGGAAAATATGTCACCTAAATTTAGATGAGATGAAAAAATTCCTAGAATACAACCTAGTAAAACTGACATAGGAAGAAACAGAAAAGCATAAACACATAAACAGAACAGCTGCTGCTGCTAAGTCGCTTCAGTCGTGTCCGACTCTGTGCGACCCCATAGACAGCAGCCCACCAGGCTCCCCGTCCCTGGGATTCTCCAGGCAAGAACACTGGAGTGGGTTGCCATTTCCTTCTCCAATGCATGAAAGTGAAAAGTGAAAGTGAAGTTGCTCAGTCATGTCCGACTTCTAGCGACCCCATGGCCCCTCCGTCCATGGGATTTTCCAGGCAAGAGTACTGGAGTGGGGTGCCACTAACAGAACAGCTAAATAGTACTAAATCCTCAAAGAAATTAAACTAATTAAAACCCTTCCCATATAGAAATCTCCAGGCACAGATCAAAAAATCGATAATGTATACATATGGCTCAACTTATGTAAATAGTTTTAGCTGTATAGAATATAACTATATGTATATGAATATATATGGGCTTCCCTGGTGGCTCAGCTGGTAAAGAATCCGCCTGCAATGAGGGAGACCTGGGTTCGACCCCTGGGTTGGGAAGGTCCCCTGGAGAAGGGGATCTACCCACTCCGGTATTCTGGCCTGGAGAATTGCATGGACTATAAATCCGTGGGGTCGAAAAGAGTCAGACACGACTGAGCGACTTTCACTTCATGCATATGTATAGTCACATGTATTTGTATAGCTACTAAGATTCATACATGTATGCAAACACACAAAGAAAAACATACAAAGATGCACATCAGACTGATTATGACTTCTGAGAGAAGGCATTTGGGGCTGTCACTTTACCTATATTATGTTTCTAAACATTTTGCTTTTTCTTTATTATTTCCATTTTATGAAACCATATTTATGACCAAACAAAATTCAACCTAGGATTAGATTCACTGATAGAAAATATTCAATGGTTAAAAAAAAAAAATGCTATTGAGACCTAAGCTAGGATTTGACATCTGGTTCTGACACTACCATACCCAAAGCAAACAGTAGTTGCTCAATAAATATTGGTCCAAAGGAAAAGTCCATTTAACCACAAAAGGAAAGTCACCACCACTTATGTAACACTGTGCATTTATTTACAAAGAGGTTAGAGAAACACACAGATTCTGGCCCCCCTGTGCACTGGGGAGTCACCATCGTCATAATAAATACAGTAATTTTTTTTTAAAAAAAAGGAAAAAATACTGGATTGGAACAACTGAGGGTCATCCTGGGCTTCCCCCACTCCCTCTCACAGGGGGTGCCACGAGATAGAAGCCATCTTCCTTCCCCTCTTCTACCTCCCAATCCTTCATATCTGTCCAGGGAGGGAGGTGAAAGAGTCTTTCTTTCCTGGTGTTACCAACTCCTACTTGACCCTCAAAACCCCAAAGTCAGTGCTCCTTCCCTTTTCAGGGCACTCTGCAAGCACCCTCTGGGTCAGCCACAGAGTCTCTGACCAGGGTGCTAAGGGGATATCCTAAGGGTTCAAGGATGTGGAGGGGGGCACTTTGTGAATGTGAACGGGGGCCATAACTGGGCATGGAAACGAGGAATAAGAGGGCTCAGTGAGAGAAACGAAGTGGAAAAAACGGACTGTCTAAACTAAAATGGGGAGATTCAAACTGAATTACCCCTTCTGTATACCATAGTACACCCATAGTACAGATGAAGAAAATGAGGCCCATGGAAAGGGAACTTTCTAGCCCAAGGGCTGCAGAGTCCGCAGCTCAATTGGGTCAAACAGGACTCCTCCCTGTGGAGGAGGAGGAGCCTTTTCAACCAAGACTGCAATGGATGGGGCAGTGAAGAAGGGTCTTTGGAAGCAGAGAGAATGGTGGTCTTTGGAAAGGAGGTGTAGAAGGAACAGTGAGTGGGGGTGTGGTGGTGCAGAGGCCATGAAGGGGGATCCCAAGCAAACCTCTAAACTCACACTGTAGTCATGACCTTGAGAGAACCCGAACGGAAACGCAGTATCTTCTTTTTGAGCGCGTGGGAAGCCTTGATCTTCACAAAGACTTTGGCGGGGCCCGCAGGCGCCCCTCCACCCGCACCAGCCCCTGGCCCGGAGGCCGCGGTGGCTGCCACCAGCTGCTGAGGCCACACGAGGCCACCGCTGCCATCGGAGTCGCTGGATGCGGAGCTGAAGGCAGGCGACTCGCCTTCGCTGGCGCTCGATTCACTCTCCCCGTAGCCGCCTCCGCCGACGCCGCTTGCCGGGCCCCGGCGCCCCAGGGGCCCCAGGCGCCCGGCCGAGCACTCAGAGTCGCTGCCCGCGCAGCCGTAGAGTAGACGGCGCTGAGGAGCTGAAGGGGATGGGCCAGGACCCGGACCTCGGGCGGCGGGGCCGCGGGGCCGGCCTCGGCGCCCATCGGCAGCGTCGATCTCGGCCGTGGAGCGCCAGCGGCGGCAGGACCCCGCGGCCTGAGCCGCGAGAGTGGGCGCCGGACCACGACGAGGCCGCGGCGGCCGGGGCTCTTCCCTTTCGGCTGTGGGGTACTTGGGGGGACCTGGCGGAACTGCGGCGGCTCGGCCCAAAAGGCTGGTCTCGGACTGGGAGCGCGCAGCCTTGCGAGCCCTGGGCGAGCCCCTGCGGCCCGAGGCCTCGGCCATGCGTCCGCGGCGGCCCGCGGCCCGGGGACGCTCCCGGGGTGGGGACTGCTCCACGCTGCGGCCCCGCGTCAGAGGGGGCGCTTTGCGGCGCGCCGCGCGGCCAGGGAGGCCGCGGGTGGCGGCCTGCGCGCCCGGGATGTACTGTGCCTTCACCAGGCGGCCCTCCGCCGGGCTGTCGGGGGGCGAGGGGGCAGCGGGCGGCGCCACGGGCTCGGGGGTCGCCTCCGCCTCCCACGGCGAGGCCCAGGCGCGGCCCAACGGGGCCGGGCTGGCGGGACGGACGCCCGCGCGCTCCACCGGGGGCTCGGGCGCGGATCGCGCGCCTCCGGGGGGCGGGGACGCGTCGGGCGGCCGCTGGCGCACACTGTTCTGGCGCCGCGGGACCCCGTCCGCGCCCCCGGGACTGGTCCGGGGCTGGCCCGCCCCCCGGCGGCGGCGCCTGCGCAAGAGCGCCGAGATGTAGCCGTCCAGGGGCCGCCCCGCGCCCGAGGCTTCGGGCGAGTCCGGGGAGGGCGGCCGCAGGGTCGCGGGCTGCGCAGCGCCACTGCGTGCAGGGGGCTGGGCGTCAGGAAGGGCCCCGCGCGGGCTCGTCGCTCCGCGGAGGAGCAGGCCTCCGGGCCCGCAGACCCCGCAGCCGTCGGGTAGGGCGCCGAGAAGGACCGCGGCACGGCTGCCCTAGCGCCCACTGTCTCGGGTGCGCTGGGACTGGCGTCTCCTAGGGGAGGGAGGCAAAAAAGGAAGAGAGAGGAGAAGCTCTCAAAGCCCTTTCCCTACGAGCCTAGGAGGAGCAGTTTGCCTGCCGCCTGCCCTACTCTCCCACTCCCATTAAAAACAACGAACGCACCTGCTCTCACCCCTTTCCACACATCAGGTTCATAACGAAGTCTTCACAGTGGCCTCCAAGGCCTTGCATAGTCCGTCCTGCCTCTGCGTGTCTGACCTCCAGCTCCTCTGCACTTAGAGAGCTCCACCTCCTGGATGCACCGGGCCAATAGCACTTCCACCTCACGGCTTCTGTATTGGCTACTCCTGCTACCTAAACTACCCTTCCCTCAGGATGTCTGCTTGATCCAGTCCCTCTCTTACTTTAGGGCGCCACTCCAATGTGACAGTCTCAGTGACGCCGTCTCTGGCCAAATTTTCTACAGTTGCAGTTCCCTCCCCGGCTCCAAGAAACATGCTCTCATCCTCTTCCACTAATTTTCTTTTCATGGTACTTGTCAATATCTAACATCCTAGGGACTTCCCTGGTGGTGCAGGGGTTAAGACTCCGTGCTTCCAATGCAGGGGGCATGGGTTCAATCCCTGGTCGGGGAACTAAGATCTTAACATGGGACATGACCGTTAAATAATGAAAATTGAAAGTAAAAGTCATTCAGTCACGTGAGACTCTGTGACCCTAGGCACTGTAGCCCACCAGACTCCTCTGTCCATGGGATTTCCCTGGCAAGAATACTGGAGTGGGTTGCCATTTCCTTCTCCAGGGGATCTTCTCGACCCAGGGATTGAACCCGTGCCTCCTGCATTGCAGGTGGATTCTTAACTGTCTGAGCCATCTGGGAGCATATTAAATAAATAAATAAAAATCTAATATCTTAAATGTTTTACTTATTTATCTTGTATATTATCTATTTCTCACTCGAATGTCAGTTTCATGAACACAGCGATTTCTTTACTGCTCTATTCCTCACCCCTATGCTATGTGCCAGGAAGGCACATAATAGGAACTCAGAAACGTACTTGAACAAATGAACAGCAGCGATTTCTGTTTACCGAATGGCTACCTTGTGCCAAGTTTCAATGTCTTTGGGCAGAGGCTCACTGAATAGTCAAAACTTCCCTGTGAAGTAGATGCTTTTACGAATCCCATTTTAATGGATGGAGAAATAAGCCCAGAAAGAAGGAATGTGCTCAAAATCACACAGAAAGGGACAGTTACAGCCAGACTTCAAATCCAAGTTGGTCTGACTCAGATGCTTGTGATCAAAAGCCTGGCTCTCGGGGGCCCAACCCCACCCACCTTACCTAGGGACTTGGGCCTCTCGCTGGCATAGATGCCCCGGGGTTCAGAGGGACCCAGGCGTCCATAGGAGCCAGAGCCAGAGAAGCCACTGTCCCCACAGAAAGTCGAGGGTGGTGAGTCCGGGCCTCCTGTGGAGCTGGGGTCTTCATAGAAGCCTAGATTTCAAAGAGAAGAGGAGAAAACAATCAGTGGGGGCTGAAAGGGGGACACGGGGTGGAGGAGAGGAGATCAAGAGGCAGAGTGAGGAACCTGTGAAACAGGAGACAGCGGGGTGGGGTGGCCCAGCAGACCCCACTACCTCTAACCCATGCTTACCCGAGCTGCGCCCACTCTCCTGTTCCAAGCCCCCAGACTCCAGGCTCAGGTCTCCCAGCTGCTGGCCCAGGTCCCAGATGAGCCCAGGCAAGGCCTCCTAAGGAGGTAGGGAGAGCAAGATGGTCAGAAGACTCCCCAGTCCTCTGCCAACTGGTCCTCTATTCTAGCAGCTCATGGGCAGAGTTTCGCTTTGACAGTAAGGCTCAATTTCAAAAAGGTAAAAGCAGTACCCAACTTCCAGGATCCCTTCAATATCTCTGTCCCTTCAACCCATTAGAAAGTCTTCCTGGTTGTTTAACTCCAGTCCCTCATTCTGCAGTCACCTCTTTCCCTCTTAAGTGTGAGTGATAAGGCTTCAGAAGGCCCCATCTCTTGTCCTTTCTCTACCAGCTGTTCCCTCTATCTGGAGCTCATGGCTCCTTAATCCCTATTAGAAGGCTCTTTGAGCATAACTTCAGGTTTTCCTGCTGTAAAGGCAGGTCACTGCTAGAAGTTAGTGTTGAGGACCCAGTAGATCTCTCAGCCATTCATTCATCTGCCTTCTCCCATACTTTGACTCTCTCGTCTCAGATGCTCCCACCTCCCCCCTACGGCCCCCCTTTTAAATATTTATTTATTTATTTACTTGGCTGCTCCAGGTTGTAGTTCCAGCATGTGGGATCTAACTCACTGACCAGGGATCTAACCCGAGCCCCCCTGCATTGGGAGTGTTCAGAGTCCTAGCCACTGGAACGCCAGGGAAGTGCCCCCAGTGCCCTTTATCACCAATGAAAAGTCCTTCTTCAAGTTGTCCATAAGTTTTTCTTGCTGCAGGTTGACTCTGTCCCTCATTTGGGTAAAACAGGCTGACCATGATTCATCTTTGCACATCCCAGAGAGAATCCCCCCATGCCTACTGGAGGGCTTCCCTGGTGGCTCAGTGGTAAAGAATCCACCTGCCAATGCAGGAAATTCAGGAGACGCAGGTTCGATCCCTGGGTTGGGAAGATCCCCTGAAGGAGGGCATGGAAACCCATTCCAGTATTCTTGCCTGGGAAATCCCATGGACAGAGGAGCCTGGTGGACTACAGTCCATGGGGTCGCAAACAGTCGGACACGATGTGGTGATTGATCAACAACAGCAAATGCCCTTCTGTGAATCTAGCCTTAGTGGAACTACCATAGCAAACCCCAGGGGGTTCCACTGCCTCCAGCAGGGACCCCTCCTCCTCCTGCCCTAGCTCCATCCTCACCCAGAAGCCCTAGTGTGGGTCACAGCACCTCATCCCCATGGGAAATGTCAATGGAGTCTACCCTGGATCCTTTGTGCTGCAGGAAAAGACTGCCTCCTATCAGATGTGAATAAATAAATGAAGGTGAAACCCTTTAAGGGGAGTGACTGGGACACAGTGGGGGCAGGGGCGGAAACAACACACATGGGGTCTCCAAGACACTAGGACTTAACCCCCTTTTGAAAAACAGGACCAGAGCCAGGAAGAGTCTCACACGGATCTGGGTGAGGCCAGAGGTGGGGGCAGCCTCGGGCTGACGGTTGACCCTCAGACAAAAGCGGCTTGTCTGGACGGCAGGCAGCGGGAGGGAGGGAGGGAAGGGGGAGGAGGGGCTGAGAGGGCAGCCGCCCAGGCTTGCCTATTTAGGGCAGAAAGACTGGCCGGCTCCCCCGCAGACACCCCCCCCCCACTTCCTATTCCTGTGGCTGCACTCCTGGGCCCTGGTCCTTACCCCTCCCCTCTAGAACAGAAGCCCCCATCTGGGCTTGTATCTGGGAGGAAAGTCAACAGATCATTTCACTTTGAGCTCAGTGGACAGAGATGCTCAGAGTGGTGTCATCCTTGAGCAGATCCCAGGGATGCAGCTGCATGATGCAGTGTCAGGGATGGCTAAAACACATCAAGGACCACCCCTATATCCCACATCCTGTCCCACACTAATCATGTCCTTGCTCACCCCGCTGTAGCCACACTGGCCTCCTGACTGTTCCCTGAACATACCAGACATGCTCCTAACTCAGTAGGATGTGATTCCCCGGCACACTCTCCTGGCTCCCTCCCTTGCTTCATTCAGATGCCTACATGTTCCCTTCTCTGATAATTCTTTGCAAAATAGCTCCCCATCATTCTGCACCTGGGTTGCCGTGCCTTCCCCCTGCCCCCAGCATAGCAGCAATGACCTCCTGACTTAAAATGATGTATCCGGCTGTCATTTGTTCATCGTCTTTCTCACCAGATCGTCAGCCCCAGCCCCAGAAGAGCAGAGATTCGTGTCTCTTCTGTATACTGCTGCGCAGTCACTGTTGCCACCCCACCAACCCAGTCCCAGTACCTAGAACAGTTTCTGGCTCAAAGTAGGTGGCCAGGAAATGTTTGGGAAAGGAATGAATGAATACAGTAGAATACTATACAGCTGTTAAAATATAACGAGGCAATTTCTATATAATAGAACCATCATCAAGACCTATTGTGGAGTGAAGAAAGGAAAATGCAGAAGGACTTCCCTGATGGTCCAGTAGTTAAGATCCACCAGGCAGGATACGTGGGTTTGATCCCTATTTGGGGAACTAAGATCCCAAATGCCCCAAGGCAACTAAGCCCACACTCCACAACTAGAGAAGGCTATGCATCGCAAGAGACAGCCCAAGTGCCTTAACAAAGAGCTAGCACAGCCAAAAAAAGCAGAATGTACAGTATAATGATGAGTCAGAACTACTACCTGGGGGTTGTATTAAAAGCTAAGTTACTGGGTCTGACCCCTGATTCCAGGCAGGAGCCTAAGAAATTGAATTTCTAATGAGTTCCTGGGAGATGCTACTAGTCCATCAGGCCACACTTTTTAAGAACCATAGTCTCTGATACCTCACCTAAGAAACAGGAATTTGAAAAAAGCAAAGCAAACTCTATGTATTTTGGAATGTAGGCTGTTTTTGTGCATAGATGCAGGATTCACACCAGGGTGACAATGGTGATCACAGACAAAGGGTGGATTTTAGGGGGTCAAGGGAGGGATGAGGGGACTGGACCGGTAGGATGAAGTGTTTATGGAGGCACAGCTGGGAACCAAATTGCCAGGGTTCAAGTTCAGCCACTTGCCAGCTGTATGACTTTGAGCCAGTTTCTGGGCCTCAGTTTCCTCATCTCTAACATGGGCATCTCTTGATTCCAATGGCGTTGTTGTAAGGATTAAACAAATTTAAACAGCAGTTCCTTTTAAGCACTTAATAAATACTGACTTTTATTATTACATGAAAGCCATGAATTTCTAACAGGGAAAATATAAAATCATGCTTTACTGGTGTAATTAGAAATAAATGAAAAAAGATTTTTCCCCCCAGTAAGTTCTGTAGGTCCAATTTCAGTTCTTCCACTGCAGGGAAGAGCAGGAGTAAGGAAGATAAATAGCAGAGGCCTCTTCCTCCCCATGCCTGGACCCCACAACACCCCCCTATTTGCAAGTCTGACCTCATTTCTTCATCCTCCCAGCTGCAAGAGGATGAATCTTTAAAAGACCAGAAGGTCCTTGGCCTGAATCTGGCTCTCTGCCTATTCACAGTGCCCCTCATTGGTTTTTTTTTTTTGCAAGCTCATTTGCAAGTGGACCTGAGGCTGTCCAACTCAGGCAGGTTTAAGATGAATGTGGTTTGGACCCCTGGAGACCCCTTTGCCCAAACTTTCCCAGACCTTTACTGCCCCCACTCACATGCCCCTGGTGTGTGTCCAGTTCCCTTGATCTCTGTTAGGAAGTCCTTCTGCAAGTCTAACTTGAGTCCTTCTTGCTGGAAGGGGACCATTTTCCTTGGCGGGAGAGAACAGCACTCCTGCCCCATTCAGGATTCTTGCCTCTTTTCTCTGAGGTTCCCCCTAATCTTTCCCTGCATCCCTATCTTTCCTACCAGAAATGAATCAATTCTGGCCTCAATCTTTCTTGTTTCAAAGGGAGTGTATCCCTGGGTGGCAGGATGGAGGAGTCGAAGGGGTGAGCATCACACAACAGAGGCTCAGGGATCAGAGGAGGCCCCCCCACCCCCTCTTTGGAAGGACCCAGGAACCCCCAACACCAGAGGAGTTTATATTTAGCGCTTCTCTGCTCCTCCCTCAGTGGCGCTGTCTCCCTCCCGTTGCCTGCCACCGCCTCCTCCCTGATGCGGGGACGGAGCTCTGCTTGGAGATTGTTGGGGGGTGGGGTGGGAGTACTGATGGCTGGGAGTAGACAGAGGGGCAGAATAGGGGGAGACTGAGGCAGGGAGAGGGAGAGGATGAGGGGCAGGGAGGCAGGACACAGCTGGCCCATCCCCATGCCTTCTGCCTCTCTTTGGAGGGATGGGAGGTGCCTTCCCAAGCCCAGCCAGCTTAGGGTGGGGTGAGCTGGTGAGGGCCCCCACAAAGCGCGGCTCTAACTTTGGGAGGGGGTGGGGCCTCCCACAGCTGTTTCTGTTTCCACAGAAGAATGTGCAGGGTCCCTCTCCTGGCGGGGGGTGGGGGAGTGGGGGGGTGGGGTGGGGGGAGGGGCTGGCCGTCCAGCCCCAGAGTCTGGCTTCAGTTTACCCCCACCTCCCCGCCATTCCCCATCCAAGGAGGGGGCAGTCGAGGTCAGTAGCAGAGAGAGCCCCCTCCCCCTGCTACCTCGGCTCAGGTTTCCCCAAACGGGAAGCTCTGACCACACACAGGCTTGGGGATGGGATCAGCAAGTGGAGCTGGGGTCTGGGGCCTGGCAGGCTTGGGGGAGGGGAAGAGAGAGACAGAGATGTGGGGCAGGAAGAAATGCAAGAAAGGAAGACCAAGGGAGACAGAGAGACAGAGGACTGAGAAAGGCAGAGAAAGTCACAGAGATGTGGCAGGAGGGAAAAGAGTGCAAGAAACCCAGGAGAATTAAGGAATAACAAAGAGAGGGAGAGAGGGGTGATGCTCCCTCATTCTGGACACCTTGCCTCATCTTCCACCATCAATCACCCAGGGCGTCTAGAAGTCAGACTCTCATGCTGCTTCAATTTGCCACCACTTGGGTTAAGCAGGGCTGTGACCAGGTAGCAAAGGAGGCAAAGTGTCACCAGAGGGTCGAGATCACCGTGGGATCCTAAGAGACTGTGAACTTCCTCTCAGCAGCAATCCTTCCCTCAGGAGGTTCGAGGATCCCCTCCCCCTCCCCGCCCCCTCCGGAGATCTCCAAGCACACCAGGACTTAGGGAAGACGCGGGGAGGGGGGCGCCGATAGGGAGACCAGGAGAGGGGCATGTTTGGATTGGGCTGTGTGACCTTGGGTGAGTCGTTTGTCCTATCTGAGCCTCAGGGTTTTTCCTCTATAAAATGGGTGCTATCACCCCCTTATCCCCCAAGCTGCAAGAAGGTAACGCCTGCCAAATACTCAGCCCGGGCTTGACACGTACTTGGCGCCCAGATGGATTTTCTTTGGGGAAGGGGTGTAGGGAATGCGGGCCTGTGCATCACACGAAGGACCGGCAGAGGCGAGGTAGCCCCCTTTCCCAGTTGGGGGGCGGGGAGGCCTGATCCTGCCCGCCACCCAGACTCTCCAGCCCCACCCCCTCTCTCCTTTTCCCCTCCTCCCTCCCCCACCCGGACGGGTGTCTGAGCATCCAACCGAGACAGACAGACAGACACAGACGAAGGCACAGGGACGGAAGGACAGGCGGCCCCTCACCAGCTGCTCTTCCAGGGCCGCTGCGGCCCGGCGCGCCGCCGCCGCATCTTCGTCCTCGTCGGCGTCCTCCTCGTCCTCGGCCTCGGCGCCCCCCATTCCGGGCTGGGCCAGCCGCAGCGCCTGCTGCACGCGGTACTCCTGCCTCTCCCGGAGCCAGTGCAACTCGCAGAGCCCGGCCAGGCTGCCCTCTAGCCAGCCCCGCAGCCGACCCCGCTCGGGGCTCACCGGGAACGAGAAGGCCCGGATCATGGCTGCGGCCCCCCGCCCCAGACCGGCCGGGCCCCGCGGCCACCCCTCTCCCGGTCCCACCTCCCCGCCCCAACAGCCCGCCTGCCAGCCCGCCCGCTGGCCCGGCTGTCACCGTCTCATCTGCATAGGCGCCCGCCCATTGGGCCGCCCACCCGCGCCTTATCTGCATGGCCACGCCCCCGGCGACAGAGCAACCCCGGCTTATTGGCTGGTACCCTTCTTTACGAAGATGCTCTGCTGTGCACCCCCCAACGCGACGCATGCTCGCAGCTGCCTACTCGATCGGCTTAAGGCCCTCCTCGCCACGCCCCCCTTCTCACCGCCTTTTGGGCTCTGGCCACGCCCCCACGCGTCACAATGAAACAAGTCCTCCCTTGCCCGGATGTCATTGGTCCTGGTCTCTCCCATCCCGCAGCTGGTTCCGCCCCCTTGCGGGAGAGCTCTGGCTGTCATTGGACTGTCCCGCGAGAAGGGCAGGGGTGATCTATAAATAGAGAAGGGGTCCTTGTGACATTTCGGCAGCTGTTCCTCTCTCCCCACCTCCTAACCTTCAGCTTCTGAAGCGGCGCGCGGGGCGGAAAGGATTTGAGAGTCTAGTGCTGATTTTGCCTCCTCTTCCAGGAAGCCTTCCCAGATATTCAGCTGTAATATGAGAGGGCCAGGCCAACTGAGACGACATCCACCCATAAAATTGTGCTTCTAAGCGAGGTCGGCTTCACGAGCATATGACCGCTTAGGAGGGCCCCGAGTTTGGTTTAATACTCTGCTGTTAGTGTCTTGAAATTCTTATTTTTTGAAAAAGGGCCTTGCACTAGGCCTTTTAAATTCGGTAGCCAGTCTTACGTCTAAGAGTCTTAAGATCGGTCATGTCCCAAATTCGGGAATTATAAGACCCTGGGCCGAACAGAATCTAAGTGTCTTTTATCTCACAGATGCTGTGAGGCTTTGCGCTCACCATTCAACGATTCCAGGGGCCTTTGTACTACGTTCTAAGAGGCTTTGTTCTCGGCCTTCTAAGATGCTCTGTTCTCAACGCTCTACAGTTCATCAGAGTCTGAGCCTGTCATTCGTTTGCAAGGTTCCCTCCTCCTTCCCCTGGCTCCTTGAACAGGCCTGAAGCCCCCTCAGGCGGCCAGCCTGTGTCACTACGCTGAGTGTGCGTCCCTACTACCTTCAAGATCTAGCTCCAAAATTTATACCCATTTCTCAGACTGACTTTGACTCCCTAAAAACCAGGACCCAGAAGATCGCGCAAGATCCTTCCTCCTTTATGATCCTGGGTTACCTTCTGGTCCTGGACTGGAGAGAAAATGTTAGAGATTGTGAGCAAGGACTCCAGAACCAGACTGCCGGGGGGTGAGCCCTAGCTCTGCCACTTTCTAGCTGTGTGACCTTGGAAAACATGCTTGCCCTCCCTGTGCCCCACTTTCCTTAGCTGTCTAATCGGAGCTGTAATACTGTCTACTGCATAGAGTTGTCATGAGGATTAAGGGAGATGTTTGTCAAGTGCTTGGTGTTCTTCCATAAAGAGCCACAGAAGGGCCTGATAAATAAATTAAAAATAATCTTGTGAGTCCCACGGAGGAAAAAATGAGTCTGGATTTTAAACTTTATTCAATCCTCCTCTTGTTTAAGACAAATGTAGACTGCCATTTGGGGGAAGGCAATGGCACCCCACCCTAGTACTCTTGCCTGGAAAATCCCATGGACAGAGGAGCCTGGTAGGCTGCAGTCCATGGGGTCGCTAAGAGTCAGACACGACTGAGCGACTTTGCTTTCACTTTTCACTTTCATGCATTGGAGAAGGAAATGGCAACCCACTCCAGTGTTCTTGCCTGGAGAATCCCAGGGACGGGGGAGCCTGGTGGGCTGCTGTCTATGGGGTCTCATAGAGTCAGACACGACTGAGCGACTTAGCAGCAGCAGCAGCAGACTGCCATTTATTATTGTTGTTTTTGTTCACTCACTAAGTCGTGTTCAACTCTTTGCAACCCCATGGATTGTAGCCCACTAGGCTCTTCTGTCCATGGAATTTTCCAGGCAAGAATGCTGGAGTGGGTTACCATTTCCTTAAGTTACGTTAATTTACCAACAGTGGGGAGATGATCAGGTTGATGAAAGGGGATATGGAAAGCTCGCTCTCAAACAAGATTTTCTTGGCAGTAAGTGTGTGGGGTGATGTCAGGATTGGTTTTCATCCCTGCTGTTTGTGCAAGACCAGTGGAACCATTTTCTGTGTAAAATGTTGGATCTGGAGCTGACTTAGGGTTCTGGTCACCAGCCATTTGAAGATAAGTATCCCTAGGAAGATAAATAAAAAGAGAATTGCTCATGATCCAATTAGGGAGTAAAACCAAAGATTTGAGACAAGAGTGCAGCCAGAAGAGAGGGTTCCAAGTAGGAGATGAAGAGAGATCCTTAGTAGGTGGAGTCAGAAGAATGGTAGCAATTTTCTGGATTTCCTTGTTGGCCTTTGGATGGTGGGGATGATGATGTCTGTAGAGTTCCTGGGAATGAACGTACCACACATGACTCCTGATCCATGGATAGGGTAGGGGGAGCTTCCTGTGCAGATGGAGCACTGAATTGGGAAGGGTCTTGGAAGGGAGTATGGAAGGAGGGCATGGCAACTCAGTCTAGTATTCTTGCTGGGATAATCCCATGGATGGAGGAGCCTGGTAGGTCATAGTCCACAGGGTCGCAAAGAATCAGACACCACTGGGCATGCACACACGCAGACCCCCATGGAGAACTAAGATCTCACATGCCACATGGCTAAGGCCAAAAAATAAAAAATTAGAGTGTGGCAAATTGTGGCATCTCATCAAAATCATTGCTGGGCCCTGAGGGCGGTTGAAAGGTGGATAGACTATGAGATACTTAAGGGGTGGGGTGGCCCCTGTATCTACAAAGCTGGGGGTAGCATGCCCATTAATGGGGATGGTCATTTGCCTCTGTGGGTTGAGGGGTGTTTATGGATGAAGAGGAGAAGGTCTGCTGGGAGTCACTGGGGAGAATGAATCTTCAAATTCCTTTATTTATTTAAATATTTATTTGGCTGCATCAGGTCTTAGTTGTAGCATATGAGATCTAGTTTTCTGATCAGGGATGGTACCCAGGCTCCCTGCATTGGGAGCAGAGAGACTTAGCCACTGGACCACCAGGGAAGTCCTTCAAATTCCTTTTTTGTATTTTAAAGCTGGAGAGGCTGAAGTCCAAAGTCCCTTTTCTTTATAGTACCTGTAGGTGTCTCTCTCAAGATTAGGCTTAGTGGTTTCTGATGGCCCAATAAGATGGATTTTTACCTATTTATCTCCAATTGTTTAAGTATCAGGACCTTAAATTGGATTGTGTGGATTTTTTTTTTTTTTTTTTTTTTTGCATCCTCATGTTGGACTCTCTTGGAGTTCTGTAATCAAGCTAACATGATGTTTTTGATTGTCTTTGGTTCCTGACCCCAGGATGTTGACAAAAATTGTGGCCAAGATAGAAGCAGTGTGATTGTCAGGGATCAGGCCTGAGTAGTCTTTCCATCTATTTCCTGGCCTGGCTCTATCATTGCAGATGGATTTGTCCCTCTGTTGTCTACCCTCCTGAATTTTAGACCAGTTCAATGGCACCCCACTCCAGTACTCTTGCCTGGAAAATCCCATGGATGGAGAAGCCTGGCAGGCTCCAGTCCAAGGGGTCGCTGAGAGTCGGACACGACTGAGCGACTTCACTTTCACTTTTCACTTTCATGCATTGGAGAAGGAAATGGCAACCCACTCCAGTATTCTTGCCTGGAGAATCCTAGGGACGGAGGAGCCTGGTGGGCTGCCGTCTATGGGATCGCACAGAGTCGGACACGACTGAAGCAACTTAGCAGCAGCAGCAGCAGTTTTAGGAGAAACGCTCAGGATGGGGTCTAAGAGACATGCCCCAAAAGTGTGGGCTTGGAGTATGCCTCAGAGGTGTTCTGGTTTGTTTGGAGATCCTCACTAACTAGGGTTCATTCAACCTTTTCAAATTAAAGAGCTGCAACTCCCCAACCGACCAGCAGATGGGCTAATTGATATAAATTGGGAAGACATGGCAGATGGTGATTGCAGCCTTGAAATTAAAAGATGCTAACTCTTTGGAAGGAAAGTTATGACCAATATGCTAAGTTGCTTCAGTTGTGTCCGACTCTGTGCAACCCTATAGACAGCAGCCCACCAGGCTCCCCCCATCCATGGGATTCTCCAGGCAAGAACAATGGAGTGGGTTGCCAGTTCCTTCTCCAATGCATGAAAGTGAAAAGTGAAAAGTGAAAGTGAAGTCGCCTAGCTTTGTCCAACTCTTAGCGACCCAATGGACTGCAGCCCACCAGGCTCCTCCATCCATGGGATTTTCCAGGCAAGAGTACTGGAGTGGGGTGCCACTGCCCTCTCCGATGACCAACCTAGATAGCATTTTAAAAAGCAGAGACATTACTTTGCCAACAAAGGTCCGTCTAGTCAAGGCTATGGTTTTTCCAGTAGTCATGTATGGATGTGAGAGTTGGACTGTGAAGAAAGCTGAGTGCCGAAGAATTGATGCTTTTGAACTGTGGTGTTGCAGAAGACTCTTGAGGGTCCCATGGACTGCAAGGAGATCCAACCAGTCCATTCTAAAGGAGATTAGTCCTGGGTGTTCTTTGGAAGGACTGATGCTAAAGCTGAAACTCCAGTACTTTGGCCACCTCATGCGAAGAGTTGACTCACTGGAACAGACTCTGATGCTGGGAGGGATTGGGGGCAGGAGGAAAAGGGGACAACAGAGGATGAGATGGCTGGATGGCATCACTGACTTGATGGACATGAGTTTGAGTGAACTCCAGGAGTTGGTGATGGACAGAGAGGCCTACTACTACTACTACTACTAAGTCGCTTCAGTCGTATCCGACTCTGTGCGATCCCATAGACGGCAGCCCACCGGGCTCCCCCGTCCCTGGGACAGGGAGGCCTGGCGTGCTGCAATTTATGGGGTTGCAAAGAGTCAGACACGACTGAGTGACTGAACTGAACAGAACTGGGAAGACATGGAGCCTAAGCTCTAGGTACTAGCCTAATTTGTTTAGTTGCTAAGTTGTGTCTGACTCTTTTGTGACCCCATGGACTATAGCCTGCCATGTAGTTCCTCGGTCCATGGGATTTCCCAGGCAAGAATACTGGAGTAGGTTGCCATTTCCTCCTCCAGGAAATCTTCCCGACCCAAGGATCAAACCCAAATTTCCTGCATTGCAAGCAGTTTTCAATTGGCTGCTGAATACCATCCTGGTTTTATCGGGCTCAGGAAAATCTTTAACTATGGTGTGTAACTTTGCATGACCAAGGTGTATAGAGAACTTGGCTAAGTGCATGCTCTGATCTCTTGCCTTCAGCTCTATGGCCAAAAGTCTGGATGATAATGGGGAGCTAGGGCACTTTTTCCAGTGGTTATGTATGGATGTGAGAGTTGGACTGTGAAGAAAGCTGAGCACCAAAGAATTGATGTTTTTGAACTGTGGTATTGGAGAAGACTCTTGGGAGTCCCTTGGACTGCAAGGAGATCCAACCAGTCCATTCTGAAGAAGATCAGCCCTGGGATTTCTTTGGAAAAAATGATGCTAAAGCTGAAACTCCAGTACTTTGGCCACCTCATGTGAAGAGTTGACTCATTGGAAAAGACTCTGATGCTGGGAGGGATTGGGGGCAGGAGGAGAAGGGGACGACAAAGGATGAGATGGCTGGATGGCATCACTGACTCGATGGACATGAGTCTGAGTGAACTCCGGGAGTTGGTGATGGACAGGGAGGCCTGGCGTACTGTGACTCAGGGGGTCGTAAAAAGTCGGACACGACTGAGCAGCTGAACTGAACTGAGGGCACTGAAGGACCGGGGTCAAAGGACAGAAGTTCTCTCTGCCTACAACCTTTTGGGTAAAGGTGAACCTCAAGTCAGCTTAGAAGAACTGCCCCCAAAGACACCCAGGCTCATTCTAGGCTGCTCCACCCTCTTGGGCTCTCTCATTCCAGCCCTCCCCACTCTGGGTCCTCACTAGCCAGGAACAAGCCTGTCTTCCCCACTGGATGGTGAAGTCCCTGAAGGCAGGACCTGGGCTGGCTCGGTCATCACCATGTCCCCAGCATCACTCCGCACAGTCTAACAAATGGATGAGCCAGCAAACGAGAGAAGTCATCCCATCAACTTATAAGAAAACTACTGTGTATCGATTTTCTATCATAGACCAGATGTGCAGTTAGTAGCAATAACACCAAATTAAAAAATTAAACCATTAAGCCGTGAGATTACTTGAGTTTTTGAGTTTTTCTAAATCCTTCACCCCTTGGTTCATATTCCTTCTATCTCTCCTCCATTAATCTTCCCTCTCCTCTCTATGCTCTTTCATATCGTTTCCCTTTCTAGTCTTCCCTCCTGGCTGTGCTCCCTCCGTATATTTTTTTATCCATTAGTTTTCCTTCCAAAACTCCTTTCCCTTCAGTGCCCCTCCCTCCATCCCTCCTCCATCCCATCTTTTTTCCAGATGAACTCCATCTTGGTGAGCAACAGACTCAATAATACGAGAGCGCGGTGTGGCCAAAGACAAGGCCATAGGGCCAGAGATGAGTCTATTTTAATTGTTGGGGAATTAACTTTGGAAATAACCCCGGCCCCTGCCCCGGCTTCCGCCATGCTCCTCCCCCGGGGGCATGTCCAATTTGGACAGGAAACTGCTTTCCTTAGAACAGTTCATCACTGGTAAGGTGTGGAGCGTCGCTCTCCGAGCACGCAAGGACAGCATCACGAGGCAGCCAGAGTGGGAGCCCGAGACCTCAGAGGACACTGATGCGCTCGGCCAGCCCCTGCATCTCGTGGTCCGGGGGTGGGAGGGTCCCACCGAGCACCCTGTCGGCTGGCAGCCCCGGCCCGGGTAGTGGGTGCTCTGCCACAAACTGCTCCCAGCGCGCATCGTCACTCTCGTGTGTGATGTACCGCTCGCCCATCTTCCCTTCCAGTTCCCGGAGGTCCAGCCACGTCTGGTACTCCTGGGCCGGGGAGAACAGGGATTAGTTTCGGTACTGCTCCAAGGGCAGCCAATTGTTACCAGAGCATCACCCGCCATGGGATCTGCCCTGCCAGTGAGAAGCCAGATACCAAGGACGGTGAAGCCACACCCTTCACAACCCACCTAGCCAGTTAGCTCCACCTCCTTCTACAGCCCAGCCAATGGGAAGCTCAGCCACATTCCCTGCCCACGGGAAATATACCTACAACCTAAACTACCTTAGTATCCTATAATAGACGTGGTTCCACGCCTCCCTCTATCTCAACGAATGACTCAGCCCCTCCCACTTGGTTCAAAGCCCCGCCCCTGAATCACCTGTAACCAGGGGTGGCTGAGAGACTTGTCCACGCTGTAGCGCTTGCGCATCTTCACCTGCAGCAGGTTGTTGATGAGGTCGATGGCTGCACCGGAAGGAGAGAGACAGCTTAAATGCTGTGAGGTGAGGGGCCGCTCCTCCAACAGGCATCCCACCCTACACACCTGCCATGGGGGCCTTCCTTCACACCTGCACGAATCTCTCTCTCACCTATTTCCTCATTAAACTATACATTTATCCCCACTCCTCACGTTGGATCCTACATCTCCTCAGCAAGTCTCATACCATAGGAATGCTTCCCCATTCCTATGTCACCTTCACAGGTTTTGTCATACACAAGTATGTACAGGTACATCTGTACTCTGTTTCACTTAGTATTTTTCTTTAAGCCAACTCGTTTACTCAAGATTGCTGGGATGTGGACAAAGCAAGTTGGTTAACAATATACTGTGTATAGCACGCTGCCACTGTGTAAAAGGAGAAATAAGAGAATGTATGTACCCATACCTGCTTGCATAAGTATATAGACTTGTAATAGACACTGCCTTTGGGAAGGATGTCAAATAAAAGAATAAGAGAGAATTTTCATTTTAGACCCTTTTGAAAATAGAAAAAATTTGAACCATGTACATAACCCTTGGAAAATAGGTAGAATTTGGTTTTAAATCAATTCACTTTTTCAACTCACTTTTTAAGGTGAAAATACACAAATATTATATATTTATATATGTAATTGTATAAATATGTGCTTTATATAAAATATAGGACACAGAATTACATAAAATGGAAACTTTCCATCACCCTGGTCAATAGAAATCCTAAGATCACTTGCCATGTCCACAAATATAAAATGAAAAGAAAACAATGTTAGGAGATGCTAATCAGGCACCAGTCTCCTGCAGAAGGCCCAGAGTTGGAGGCCCACTCTCTATGGAAAGGATTAGCGAGTGTCAGGCATTCAAGACAAGCTAGCACTCGTCCCAAGCTCTCTGCTTGATCATGAGCCTTGAAAGACAAGGCCCCACTGTGTAAACTCCTCTGAGTATAGGCCTTTCTCACAGGCTCCCTTGCACAGACCCACCCACACTCAAATTCACTCGCATACACCGGAGGACACACTTTGACTGAGGGACTCTGGATCAGGTCCCAGAAGACAACCCCTTATACTGCTCCAGGACTCAAGTCAATCCACCTCCTCACTACTCGGTGCTCATCTTTCTTGGGCCACCAACACCTTTTCCTGCACTGAGAAACCCCCTTTGCCTGCTCCATGAGGTTACACCCTCTATGCCCCTCCCCCTCCTCTTCACAGACCACTGGGCAACCTTCTTTCATGATCCCTTCTCTCCAACTGATTCCAGTATTCCCAGAACCTAGGACAGTGAGTACTAGGCACAAAGTAGACACTCAACACATACTTGTTGAAGAAACTCTTACAGATGAGCTTGGTTTTGCTTTGTTTTTTTTTTTTCTCTGCACCTTATGTCTTTTGGAATCTCAGTTCCCTGACCAGGGATTGAACCCTGGCCATGGCAGTGAAACCACTGAATCTTAATGATTAGACCACCAGGGAACTTGCAAATGCTTGTCTTTTTAACTAACCTCCCTCCCACACTTCTGTTTTCCTGAGCTTCTGATTTCAGAACCTGCCCTTTGTTCTAACTCATTTAAGGCATCTTCACACACCCCAGTATCTTAGCCTCGCCCTTGGCTCACCCTCACACCTGGCTTCGCCCCAAAGCTGGGGGCCCTCAGGAGTTAAATTTTCCAGACCTGTCTCCAAGTCGGCAGGAGCATCACAAAGACCATCACCACTACCAGGCCACGATGCCAAAGCCCCTACGTGCAGAGATCCCAATGTCCACCTCTGTCCTGCCCTCTAGCCCTGACCCCCATAGCCCCATTCTTCTCCTGACCTCCACATGCTCCCAGATTCCAGGCCTGACTTTGGTTTCAGGATCAGTCCTTCCCTTAGAAGTCTGCAGAAACCCTCCATGGCCCTGCCCCTCCTCTAGTGAAAGTGTTAGTCACTCAGTCATGTCTGACTCTTTGTAACCCCATGGACTGTAGCCCATCCACCAGGATCCTGTCCATGGGATTTCCCAGGACAGAATACTGGAGTGGGTTGCCATTACCTTCTCCAGGGGATCTTCCCAACCCAGGGATCGAACCCAAGTCTTCCACACTGGAGGCAGATTCTTTACCACCTAAGCCACCAGGGAAGCCCTGCCCCTTCTCTAGCTAAGCCCTTAAACCAGCTCCCTCCATCACTGGATCTAATCCCAGGGCCCAGGCCCATCTTCATCCCAGTCAAGGCCCCAGTACCCGGCACATTAGCCAAGCCCTTGTTCCTCAACCCTATCCCCTGGCGCCACTGCTTCTGCGGGGTTAATCCTTTTGAGGTCATAACCCCAAAGACTTCAGGCTCCAGCCAACACCTTGGGAGGACCTGTTCTTTCTCCTGGACACCCCAGCCCTTTGACTTTCTCGGGTCTAGTCCTTCTCCTGGTCTCGCCCTAGACAAGCCAAGTATTAATTAATAGCCTCCAAGGTGGCAAGTGTCTTAGTATTTCTAGGGCACTTCCTTTCCAACTCGCATAACCTAGTTTAGGCCTGAGGCCTCGGCTCCCTAGCTCCACACACGTGCTGAGTCCCTCCCCCAAAGTTTCAGGTCTCAGTGCCTCCCTTAAACAGAGTCTTCCGGGTACTCTCGCCCCTTCACTAGGCTCCACCCTCACGGCCACAGGCCTTCTCAGGGCAGCCCCGCCCATTATCCCCACCACACCGTCACCGCGGGGCCCCGCCCTTCGCCTGCGTCCAGGAGTCAAGCTAGCCCCGCACCTCCGGCCGAGATGCAGCTCCAAGGGCAGGCCGGGTACATGAACGCAGCATTCTGGATCTGGTCTTTGATGTCTTCGTCCTCGTTGAAGGGGAACGTGCCGCTGAGGCTGACGTACATGATCACGCCCACCGACCACATATCCAGCGAGCGGTTGTAGCCCTGGTTGAGCAGCACCTCGGGCGCCAGGTAGGCCGGCGTGCCCACCACCGAGCGCCTGAACGACTTCTCGCCGATGATGCGCGCGAAGCCGAAGTCGCACAGCTTCACCTGCGGAAGCGAGGGGTAGAGGGTCTCAGGGCGTATGGAGGGCGTGCCTCCCGCCTCTGCGCAAGCGTACCGCCACTACGGTATTCCAGACAAAATCGAATGCTGGTTCGAATCCAGGCTCCTCTGCTCACTAGCTAGCTGGGTGACCCTGGGCAGGGGGCTTCCTCTGTCTGGGCCTCCGTTTATTCATCTGTACGAGGAGGAGGATCGTACCAGCGCCTATCTCAAAGGGCTGTCGTGAGGATTATATGGGTTTCATCCATCTAAAGCTCACAGGACAATAAATGCGCGACCTGCAGTGAGGCTCCGTAAAGGCTCCCTGCTGCCATCCTTCTGTCACGTCGAACAGGTCTCAACCTTCTTCTGCCTCTGTCTCCTCTTTTGCACCATGGCGATCCTAACAGTCCCTACCTTAAAGGGTTAGCTGTGTGAATTGAAAGAGTAAATACATGGGAAAATGATAGGAGCAGCGGCGGGCGTAGACAGAGCCTCGGGGATCTCAGCTGAGAGACAGAAGTTCTCGAAGCCCCGTTTTTGTCATCCGGGTTGAGGATGTTAACAGCAGCTGCCGATCAGGCTTCCCTGGGGATTAACGGGCACCCAGCATGTAAACAGCTAAGCACGGCATCAATGGTAATAGATGTGAACCTACTCTGCCCTTGTTGGAGGCAGTCTAGGGTCATGGATAAGCTTCAGAGCCAGCAAGTCTGCGTTCAAGGTCCTATCTGCTGCCTACCAGTCCATAAGCAGCTGCCACCTCTATTGGTATACTGTCCCTCCCCTACTCAAAACCCTTCTCTGGCTCACTATTGCTCCAAGCCTCTATTGCATTCAAAAACAGCCACACCCCAACCCCTGACCCAAATCTGACAGCCTTTTCCTAGGATCCTTTGCCCTTTTAACAGACCTTATAATCTTTTACTTTTCTAAGATCCACCCTTTTCTACCTATCTTACGATGGAATATTAAATGGCCATAAAAAGAAGTGAAGTACTGACACTTGCTATAACATAAATGAACCTTGAAAACATTAAGGGAAAGAAGCCAGTCACAAAGGATGACATATTATTATTGTATATTCCATATATGTACACATGAAATACACAATATGTAATATACAATAATATGTCATCCTTTGTGACTAGCTTCATTTTCTTAATTGTTTTCAAGGTCCATTTATGTTACAGCATGTGTCAGCAGTTTACTTCCTTTTACGGCCATGTATACTGGGCTTCCCTGGTGGTTCAGACGGTAAAGAATCTACCTGCAGTGCAGGAAACCCAAGTTCAATGCCTGGGTCGGGAAGATCACCTGGAGGAGGGCATGGCAACACACTCCAGTATTCTTGCCCGGAGAGTCCCAGGGATAGAGGAACCTGGTGGGCTACAGCCCACGGGGTTGCAAAGAGTTGGACACGACTGAAGCTACTGAGCGCACACACACACACACACACACACACACACAGAGGTGTTTGTTTATTCCATTTACATAAAATGCTCTAACTGACAAATCCACATAAAGTAGATTAGTTGTTGTGGGTGGGGGGATGGTGCAATTGGAGGATGTTGGCTAGAAGTATGAGGTTTCTTTTGTGGTTATGAAAATGTTCCAAAATTGATCATGGTGATGGTTGCACAACTCTGAAACCCTAAAAGCCACTAAATTATATAAAGTGGTAAATTGTATAGTATGCACATTATATCTCAATAAAACTGTGTTTTGTTTTTTTTTTAAGTACACCACAGGGCCTTTGCACAGGCTGCTCCCACTGACTAGAACACTTGTCCCATCCCCCCAAAAAAACTTACTCTTTCTTCAGATAAATTTTCTCTGACCTTCCACTGGACTATACAGTTTGAGCTCATAGAGCTGTGTCATAGAACTCATCACAGATATAATTACATTCTTGTGACAATTTGACCAATATTTCGTCTTTCCTCTTTGAGCTTTGCTGTCCAGTATGGTGGCCACATGTGGCTGCAGAGCACCTGAATGTGGCAAGTGCAACTGAGAAACTATTTTTTATTTAATTTTAATTAATTTATATTTTAAAGGGGGTCCTAGGTTTTTTATTGGATAATTTTTAAATAAGCTTGGAACAACTTGGGTGTGTCAACCTACTTTCCCAACTGTTAACTTTCTGAAATCTCAGTGCAAAATCAAGTATTTCTCATAGAAATTTATTACCCAAATTGAGATTTACTTTAAGTGTAAAATACACACCAGATTTGGAAGACTTAGTAGGAAAAGAAAGAATATTTCATTAATAATGTTTATGCAGTTGATTACATGTTGAAATGGTAATATTTAGATATACTAGAATAAAGTATATTAGCAAAATTAATTTCACCAGTTTCTCTTCAGTTTTTAAAATGTGGCTTACTAGAAAATGTAAAATTATAGATAGGGGTTCACATTATATTTCTTTTTTTATCAATTTATCTTTATTTATAAATTAAATAAGATTTAATTTATATGGGATCTCTGGTTGTGACCTGTGAACTATTAGTTGCATCATGTGGGATCTAGTTTCCCGACCAGGGATCAAATCCCAGCCCCCAGCACTGGGAGCACAGAGTCTTAGCCACTGAACCACTAGGGAAGTAAGTCCCAGTACATTCTATTTCTAGTGGATATTACTGCTGTAAGTTAGAGTTTCTCATACCCTGCACTACTGACATTAGGGAAAGATAATCTTGTATTTTGGGGCTATCCTGTGCACTGTCAGATGCTCAGCAATCCCTCCATGCCAGTAGTAACGCTTCCCCTCAAACAGCTTGTGACATCCAAAAACGTCTCCAATGTTGTCAAATATCCCCTGGGGTGCAAAATCAGCCCCGGCTGTAAACCAGTGGGCATGGAGATGGGGATGTCTCTACTTATTACAGTTCCTAATGCTCCAGCATGCAGCTTGGCACATAGTAGGCACACACTAATTTTTAGTTGATGACCAGAATGAACTTTTAAAATGAAATAATCACAAAAGAGAGATAAGGAAGCAAAAACTTCACAGGGATGGAGGGGCTAAATAAGAACCTGTAGCTAAAGGCCCTTAACCACAGTGAGCACCAATCAACTGCAGCTGTTACAATCATCACCCTTGCTCAGTCTGGCTTTGCCTCAAGGGGATGCTCATCCAACCAGTCAGAGGCTCATCAAAATTGCTTTCCTGGGACCTCCCTGGTGGACCAGTGGCTAAGAGGCTCCGTTCCCAATACAGGGGGCGTGGGTTTGATCCCTGGTCAGGGAATTAGATCCCACATGCTGCAACTAAAAAGGATCTCACATATGGAAGGGAAGATTGAAGATCTCACGTGTGGCAACTAAGACCAGGAGCAGTCAAATAAATAAATAAATATTAAAAACAAACAAAGAAGAACACCAAAAAACTGTTTCCCTAAGAGGCCCACAGAAGAAATTACCAGTCGCTCCCCTCCAATATCTGTTCTCTGCTTCTCCTCTTAATAAAAATTCCGGATTTTTAATGAGCCACACGGCCGCTCAGAATGAAAACTACATTTCCCAGAGTCCTTTTGATGCCCCACGTGATCAAGTTTTGGCCAATGGAATGTGAGGCGTTCATAGTATTACCTTAGGGAAGGAAGAGGATGCATCCATTTCTTCTACCCCGTTTCTTTCCTCACCCGCATTATCCTTTTACATTTGGGAGGCGGGGCAGCAGCGGCACAACATGGGCCATGGAGACCAGGCAACACCATAGAGAGGCCAGGACAAGACAGCAGGAGCTGTGGTCCCAACACCATTGCACTGCTTTTTCTCCCTCAAACTGATTATGCTGGTCCCTCCATGAGTGAGAAGCAAGCCTCTGTCTCACTCAAGCCATTATCTTGGCTCTCCGTGGCTGATTAATTATCTTGGTTAACACAGTCCCCACCCACCGTTAGTGTTAAATGCACTTCCCCAAATAAGGAGGGGACATTTCTGACCTGAGGAAATGGGTCCGCTGATGACAGCAACACGTTTTCTGGTTTCAAGTCACAGTGGACAATATTCTTGAAGTGAAGGTGTCTCAAAGCCACCAGGATCTGAGGGGAGGAGATGGCACCAGTAAAAAAGTTAGAAAAGTCCCTGCTGTGAGATTCTGCCTTCAGCAGCCAGCCCTCCAACCCCATTCATGCCATCACCAGCCACCCCACTCCAACTCCACCCTCTGCCCGGGACCAGGAAAGTCACTGGAGCACCAAAGAAGAAGCTCAGAACCCCAGAACCATTTCAGTCAAAGATAGACGTTGGACATATAACTCTAGGGAGACTGAACTGGAGCAGGGGGTTTGGGGAGATCCTGCAGGAAAAGAGCTATGAATAATGGCAGCGGTTTCAAGGAGGTGTTATTGTATGAATCAATTTTTAAAAAAATACTTTTTCACGGATTAAAACCCTGAAATACTAAACAATTTCAAACAATACCAATATGACATAAATCAAACATAACACTCTTAAGAGGTGGGGTGTTAGGTGGGTGTGAGGTGGGTTTGAGAGCCAGCCTTATCATGGTAGCAAACCTGGCTCCACACTTGCTAGCCTGATGCCTACAGCAAGTCACTTTACCTCTCTGGGTCTCAGTGTTCTCACCTGTAAAATGGGGGTAATAATAGAAACCATCCTCATGGGTTGCTGTGAGCTTTAAGTGAGTTGAGTGAGGTATATAAAATGCTTAGGGCAGTGTCTGGCACACAGAAAGCACTCCATGTGAGCTATTATTATTGTTGTTGTTTTGGTTATTATTCTTGTGATGGCTTGTTAGTGGACACCTTCCTGTGAGTGTTTCAAATAAAACTTTTCCTGCTGCAGCTGTTAATTTAAGAGTATTCTATGATGGCAAGGTGAGCTGACTTAAACAAACAAAAAACTGTTGGTCTTCCCTAGTGGCTTAGTGGTAAAGAATCTATATGCTAATGCAGGAGACATGGGTTAACTCTCTGATCTGGGAAGACCCCACATGCTGCAGAGCAACTAAGCCCCTGCTCCCAACTATTGAACCTGGTCTCTAGAGCCCAGGAGCCACAACTACTGAAGCCCTTGAACCCAAGAGCCTGCGCTCCACAAAAAGAGAAGCCGCTGCAATGAGAGGGCCACATACAACAGCTAGAGTAGCCACTGCTCGCCACAACTAGAGAAAAGCCCAGGCTGCAATGAAGATCCAGCACAGCCAAAAATAAATAAATGAAAAAAAAAAACCACCATTTGTAACTACTTATCTATGGAAGCCATGATTTTCCTTGATTCTACATAACTCAAACAAAATGTCAAATTGTCAAAAGTGTGACATAAGCATGAAGCTGTAATTTATATCTTAGAACTGAAATAGTTGGACCTTTTCGTTGTTTTCACTGGATGATTTTGGAGTATGGGAATGCTATTTGAAAGCTACTGCTGAGGTCCAAGTTCCTCACTTTACAGACAGAGAGACTGGAGGTCCAAAGCTATATATGGAATTCCTCTCCTACACAGCTTCAGTTTACTGATTTTCCCAACCCCTAGTAAATATGGTGAACAAAGAGGGTAGATGGGAAGCTGGACAGACCCATGTTTAAACCTCGGCCAGACTGCTACCTGGCAGTGTAACCTTGTACCTGTATGACCTTGGGCGAGACCTAGGAAACCCCTCCATCTCAGTTTCCTCATCTGTAAAATGGAGATTATAGTAATACCTACCTCAAAGATGGTTGTGAAGTTTATAAGTTCATGAGGTATAGGGCTTAGCCCAGGACTTGGGGTGGGGCAGGCAAGAGGCAAAAAGCAGAAATCTGCAGAGAGAAAGAGAAAGATAGAGAAGAGCCCAGACAAAAAGAGAGAAAGAGGTGAAAGACCAGAATGAAAGAGAAACTGCCTCAGTTGCTGAAGGCAGGCAGTTTCCTCTCCCCACCAGAAGTCCAGATGGGCCTGCCTCAGGGAGTTTCTATTCCCACCTCACAAGCCACACTGACAAAGGCAGACGGCTTGGGAGAGCAAGGCTGCTGGGCCTGGAGAAAGGAAGCCAGCACAGGAGACTTTTCAACTGACAGAGAACATGTCCCAGAATAAAGTGTGGGGCCAGCCAGGTGGGAAGATCTTTCCAAGAAGGCTGTGAAACCCCCAAAATGAAAGTAAACACCACAAACAAAATGAAGAGGAAAAGAAATACTGGGATAAAAGATGGGAACAACACAAGCAACAAAGATCCAGGGTCCTTCATATACAAAGAGCTCTTTACAATTCATTAAGAATAATACAACTGAAAAAAAATGGCCAAAGAGTGCATAAAGCACAGGTCAATAAATGTGTGAAAATATGCTCAACCTCACTTGTAATTTTTAAACCACCAAGTGAAGCCATATGAAGTATTATTTTTCCACCTTTAAGACTAGTGATTATATTGGGAATTCCCTGGCAGTCCAGTGTCTAGGACTCAGCACTTTTCACTGCCATGGCCTACGTTCAACCCTTGGTCAGGTACTAAAATCCCTCAAGCTATGTGGCTTGGGGGAAAAAAAAAGGACTGGTGAATATATTATCCAGAGTAAAGACTGAGAAAATAGACACCCTCAAACTCTGTTGGTGAGAACAAAGATTGAAAGAGGTTTTAGAGAATAATTGGGCAACACTTTTCAAAAAAATTTTGAGCCTATTTCCTTAGGCTCGGGAGTCTACTATTTGAAACATGTTCTATTGAAATCCTCCCACCAGAGCCTATCGATGTTTGTAGACAAATGTTCACAGGCTGTTGTTTGCAGTAGTGGGATAGTGAAACCAACTACATGCCCAGCAACTGGAGAATTTAGTGATATTGTCATGGGATACAATTAAGCAAAAGAGACAGTTCTGCTAACTACATACTGAAATAGAATGGTCTTTCAGAAGCACTATTAAAGTGAAGAAAGTAAGAAGCAGAACAACAGTGTTACATGTGATGTGAAATCAATTTGAATGTATGTATGCACACACACAGACAAATAACACAAATTAGTTTGACTTTCGGAGAAGGGAATGGCATCCCACTCCAGTATTCTTGCCTGGAGAATTCCATGGACAGAGGAGCCTGGTGGGCTACATACAGTCCATGGGGTTGCAAAGAGTCAGACATGATGAGCGACTAAGACACTGTTTGACTTTACTCGATAAAAGCATGCTTCCAGGTTTTAATCCCACCAGCTGTGTGACCCTGGGTGAGTTACTTAAAGTCTCTGAGCCGCAGTAAAATGGGAGTAGTAATAACCACTACCACATGGGTTGCTAGGAAGATTACATGAACTAAAACAGTGGCTGGCGTCCAGTAAGGGCTCAATAAAGGTTAGTGACCACATTGTTTATCATTCTCATCATCAGCACCCCCACCTCAGCCCTGCCCACTCCGGGTGATCACTGTGCAGACCCAGGGCTATCAAGGTCACTGCTGCGTCCTCACACTGCCCAACATGGGGCCAGACAGTGTTTGCTGAACCATGTAATAAATGAATGAATGAGCTCCCCAGAGAAAGGCTTCTCTCTCCTTCCCTTTTTCTTTGTGAAGTCAGGCCCAGCGAGTGAGCCTGACTCATTATATAAAGTAATAAAAGATAAAAAATAATAGTTATTTTCTATAATATTATTATTACTGCTCTATTATTTTCAACTTATCTTATTATGTATTGTTTTACTCTATTACTGTTATTCTATTAACTGTTCTATCATATTATAATTTTTAAAGTATCATTCTAATACTTTTTCTGATCGTTATTACTCTATTACTACATTTTCTCTTATCTGCGATTATGATTCTCACCCAATGTCTGCCTGCCCTTCAGGGCACACAGCACAGGTGCGTCTTGCAGGACAGGTGGGGAGCCAGGCTGGGGAGGCGGGCGGTGGGCGGGGCAGTGGGCGGGGCGTGCGCACCTGGGTGATGAGGAACTTGGTGAGGCGCTCAGGCAGCCGGCCCTTCTCGCTGGAGAGGATCATCTCCAGCATGTCCCCGTGCAGCTTCTCCATCACCACGAACACCTTCTCCGGGGTCTCGAACATACATTCCAGATTGACAATCCCTGGGTGCCGCAGGCTCTGGGGTGGGTGAGGTGGGGTGGGGAGGAGGGGGGATCAGGATCCAAATCGCCCATGAGCTTGGGACCCCAGAGGACAAGCCACAGGAGCAGGTGGACAACAAACAAGAGGATGTCCCTGGAGGGCTGTTCCCCCCTGGGGGTGGCAGTGGGGGAGGGGAAAGGGTGTCAAGAGCCCCAGAGAGGACCACCCCTCTCACACCACCAGGTGTCCAGAAGGATCTTTACATCATGAAATTGTGGTGAAGGCCCAGGGTTGAGGGAGCAAGAGGGAAGGGAGCCTGAAGAAATGGGAAGGAGCTTTGTACATCTGTATCTTTTAAATCCCCACCCTCCTGGCTCTTCCCCAACCCTTGACTAGCTGAACAACATCTGTTCACCCAGGTCCCCACCCAGCCTCCTCCCAGGGCTCCAGGCATCAGCCCCACAAACCTTCCACCTCCCCTCCAATAGCAGCCAGTGGGATCTTTCTAAAGTTCACACATCTGATTCTGTTCCCCTCTTTGCTCAAAATCTTTTCATGGCTCCCTAGTACCCTCAAGAGAAAGCCCATAGGGTGGGACCGCACCCCGTTCCCTAGCCTCACCGCCTACCACTTTGCTTCACATAAACCATCTAGTAACCTTGAACCCCTTCAAGTTCCTAGAAGACTTTGTGTTCCCTCTCACCTCTGGAACTTTGCACAGGCTGGTCCCTCTGCTCAGAATACGTACGCTACCCCTTCAGTCTCAACATGCATACCGCCTCCTCTAGGAAGCCTTCCCTGACCACCCGCAGACTGGAGGAAGTGAGAAGGGAAAGTTCTTGCAGGGTGGGGATGGGGGCAGAGCGGGACCACAGACTCCAGGGGTCACCTGCAGAATGGCCACTTCGTTCCGGAGTTGGCTCTCCTGCTTGGTGGGGAAACGCAGTTTGTCGATGACCTTTACTGCCACATCCCGGCCTGTCTTCCTGTGCTTCCCTGGGCAGAGGGAGGGAGGTGGGGGATGAGAGGAGCAAGACCTTCCAGTCCTGGCAAGAGGAAGACCCCACTAGAGACACACAGCTAGAGTTGGGCAGAGGTGGATGAAAGGCCACCAAGGGGGCTCTGAGGGGCCCCCAGGAGCTATGTCAAGGGTGGGGGGCCCTAGGAATAAAGGCAGAATGAAGGAAGGTAAAGTCAGAGCTCTGCGGTGCTATAACATAAGAAACTAGATTTATAACCAATCAGAATCCAGCATCTAGCTCTGTGGCCAATCAGGGCAGAGTTTACCTTCCTATTAATAACGGGAGAAAGTCACTGGCCTTTCCGAGTGAGAAAACGTGAGCCTGCAACCATCTGCCCCCAGGATCCAGCTTTCTTAATCAACTAGAAAAGGAGGTGAGCATGTGGCCAATCAGAAGGGGAGGTCTGGGGACTTCCCTGGTGGTCCAGTGGTTAAGACTCTGAGCTCCCAATGCAGGGGCCGGGGTTCAATTCCTGGTCAGGGAACTAGACCCCACATGCCACAGTGAAGAGTGAAGATCCTGTGTGTCATAACCCAGGGAAGCCAAATAAATAAATATTTAAAAAAAAGAAGGGGCGATCTGGGACCCAGAAACCCCCAAGATGCCTTTCTAGGTCGGCTCTTGAAACATCCTTACCGCCATAGACCACTCCAAACTGGCCAGAGCCCAAGACCTCATCTGGGAAGATTTGGTAGACAGTAGCGATGTCCTGCAGGGTGAGGAGAGGGAGAGTCAGAGGTGCACATGAAGATAGAGGGTGGTCAAGGAAGCTGGGAGGGTGGGAGAGCTGGGAGGTGGTTTGGGGGCGGGGGGCAGGCACATCCTCGGGGTTGCCGGGTGTGGGTGGGGTCTTACCACATTCTCTTGAATCTGGCTGTTAGACACAGAGATGCTCAGAGAAGCTTGTCCTGGGGAGAAGGGAAGGCGGACGTGAGGAGACCCCAGGCTCAAGATCACCCATAACTCCACCCTCTGGAGCCAGTAGTTAGACTAGACTCATTCACTAAGAACCTCAGTTTTCTCATCCCGAAGAACGAGAATGATAAAAGGACCCCCCTCCTAGGGCCGGTGGGAGGAGGAAATGAGAGGAGCTCAAAATATATTGTCATGAAGCAGTTCACCAAGCACTTCATTCTGTGATCTCAGCCCCAAGGGAAGCATGATGATCCCATCTTACTGAGGAGGAAACTGGGGCTCAGTAGGAAACTGACTCAGGCTTCTTCCCCTGAATCTGCCCCACTACCAACCCAACCAGGGCCAGACATTTCCAAAGTCCTGATCCTTCTGCCATTTGAACATCTGTCCCCTCCCTGAGGAATATTCAGTCCTTGCCCCTTAGCCTCCTACCTGGTCTCCCTGTCCTGTCTCCATCTCTCCTATTCCCCCTCCATAGGGAAGCCAGAGGGATCTTGCCAAAGCATAAACTGTCCTTCCCCTGCTCAAAACCCTGTCATGGGGACTTCCCTGGTGGTCCAGTAGTTAAGACTTCACACTCCCAATGCGGGGGGCTGGGTTCAGTCCCTGGTCAGGGAACTAGATCCCACAGCCTGCAACTAAGAGTTCCCAGGCCCCAACTAAAGCTCTCGTGTGCTGCAACTAGGACCTGGCACAGCGAAATAAATAAATATTTTTTTAATTAAAAAAAATTCTGCTATGGCTCCACAGTGTCCTGAGGGGGAAGGCCAAGTCCCTTAAATAGCCTAACAGGAAGTGTCTGGTCCCTCTGCCTCTTTGACTTCATCCTCTCCCTTGCTCTTGTGCGTTCCTGACACTCAGGCTTCCTTGCCAGGCCTCCCATACGTCAAAGTCTCTCCTATCTCCGGTCCTTGGCACTTGCTCTTCCCTCTGCCAGGAATGCTCTTCCCCTCACTCTGGACTTAGTTAAATCCTCCTCGTCCCCCAGTCTCAGCTCACATGTCACCCTGGGACCACATCGGATTCCTCTAGCACACATTCTACATCCCACTTGTCATTCCCCCAGGAAGATCTGATGAACATCTATCAGTTACCCTGGACTATGAGCTCCATAACATAGGAAACCAGGACTCTGATCATCCTTTGCCTCTGCCTGAAATGATTTCCCATTTCCTTTCTCTTCATTTCACCCCTCGACTTCCAGGTCTTAGCCTGGATGTTGCCTCCTCCAGGAAGCCCTCCTGGACACTCAGCCTGGGTTAGTCACCCCATTCTGAGCTCCCATAGCCCTCTGGCTCCCCTGTCCCAGCCCTGCGAACAGTGAGTCATCAGTGTCTGGGGACAGGTCTATCTTCCTTCTGGGACTGTGAGTCCCGGAAGAGCGGGACCTGGGCTGTTTTAGTCACAGCTAGGCCCACAGCACTGTCTGGGCACAGGCCAGGCACAAAGGAGCATGAATTAAAAGGTCTGAACTCATAACCTGAAGGAGTCATTACCTGCCCCGGGACAAGACTCAGAAAGGGGAAGTCACATGCCCAAGGCTACACGTGAGGTCTGGGGCTTAATGATTTAGACTGAATTCTGCTGAGACCAGAAGCCACATTCTCCGCTCTGCCATTCCCTAGCTCTTCCCTTCTCCAGGGCCCCACCCAAGTCCTTCAAGACCCCTCTTCACAGGGATCTGGAGTGGGGCCCTTACTGTGGGGTGCGTGGCCTGGGGTGCTGGGTGCGTCCTGGAGGATGACAGGCATCAGGGCCTGGCGGATGGCCGTTTCCCAGCCCCGGGCAGTCTCGGCCCCCTGCCCACTAGGCCCTCCTGGGGCCCCACCAGGGGTTTCTCCCACAAAGTAGGTGGCATTGGCAGTGACAATCTCGAAGCAGTGTGGGTTGGTGCCCGGTGGCACAAGGCTGAAGTTCTGGGCTGGCTCCACGGTCAGGATTTCGGACAGTGGAATTTCCTGGCAGGACAGAGACAGTATGCGTGAGGGCTCTGGGCAGACCCTGGAGCTCTCTACTTACTCAGATGAGCACACAGAATCCAGGGTTGGTGGGGAAGAGCCTGGTTTGCATGGAGTGGTCAGGAAAGGCCTCCTGGTGGAATTTACATTGAAGCAGAGATCAGAAAGGTAAGAAGAGGCCAGCTGGTGGAGGAATGTTGGGGGGGTAAGCATGTGCAAAGGTCCTGAGGTAGAAAAGGTTTGTGTTCAAAGGACATGTCATATCCCCATTACATGGATGGTGCCTGGTACAAAGTAGGTATGCCAGGTTTGATGAATAAAAAGGGAGATCAGGCTAGGGCCAGCTCTGCAGGGCCTAATGGGCCACAGGCAGGAGCCTGGGCTTTGTCTCCAGGGCCCTGGGGAACCATGGAAGGGTTTAGTGCAAGGCAGGGAGCATTTCTCTCTAACTGTGTGTGAATGAGAGAGGTGGGACTGACAGAGGAGACGAGGAGGGAGGCAGAGGGGGCCCTGGGAGGAGAGAAGGTGGAGGGTCTACGGAGAGGAAGAATATGCTTTTGAAAGTGTTGAAAGACAAAGGGAGGGAAGAAGAAAAGAAGGAAAGAATGAGAGAGAGAGACTTGTGAAACCAATAAAGCCAGGAGCCAGGACTTTACTGGGGGTCCAGTGGTTAGGACTCCGAGCTCCCAATGCAGGCGGCACAGGTTCGATCCCTGGTCAGGGATGATCCCGCATGCCGCATGGCCAAACCAAACAAACCAGGAGATGGAGATGTTGCAACAGGGATGGTATTTAAGATAACATGGCTTGAGGAAGATGGGAAGGATGAGAAGGAAGCAGCCATGGGACGGGTTAGGAGGATGCTCCAGAGCAGGTAAACAGTGAGGTGTCTGGGTTTTATTCCAAGGGCAGTGGGAGCTCCTGGGAGGTTGTAATGGTTTTAATGGACTCCTCTGACTGTTGTGTGGAAAAAGACAGTGAGGTCGAGGGCAGAAACAAGGACCCGGGAGGAGAGTTGCTGGGACCCAGGACTGGCATGGGAGGCACTGATGAATAAATACAAAGAAAGAATTCAATAAATTAACTATAAAGTAATAATGATAACACACTTAATATTACTGGGAGTTTAAGGGAGCTTAACATACGCCTGGTCCTAAACTAATTGCTCCACATAGATTATCTCTTTGAATTCTGGCACAGCCCTATTAGAGGCAAGGACTATTCTTGGACGCCCTTTACAGGTGAGAGGCGCAGGGTGCAGAGAGGTGAGGTAACTTGCCTGGGTCCCCCAGCTGAAAAGTGATGGAGCCGAAATCAAAATGAGGGCACGGCGTCCACGTAGGCGACACTTGCTGATGGGACGGGAGCGTACAAGCAGAGGGTGGGCAGAGGGTGTGATTCGCAGGCGTTTGGCTGAAGCAACTGAGAGAGGAAGGGAGAATACAGCGGACAAAGAGGAGAGGGCTGGGGGACCTGGGAGCCAGAAGGCCCACCTTGTAGTATCTGTTGGTCGTGTTGTTCTGGAAGAGCGTGATGCACTTGCAGTCCAGGCGCCAATAGTGCCGCTTCCTCTGTTGGGAGAGGTGTTTGAGAGGGTGAGGTCGTCCGCCCCCCATACTACTGAGGCTCTGACTCTAATCCCAGCCAAATCCCGCCCCTAATTCTAGCCCCGCCTCACCCCGTACCTTGCCTTGGTCCCGTCCCCAAATCTCGCCCCGCCCCCAAACCCCTAGAGCCACCCATTTCAAGCTCTGCCTCCAGCATGACTCCGCCCATCCCATGCCCCAAACAGGCCCTCACCCTCAAGCCCCACCTCCTCCAACTCTAGCCCCACCTACCTGGCTCCCCGCCCCCACTCACCAGTGTATCCTTGTTGCTGTAATGAACCACCCAGCCCTCTCGAAGCGTCGTGCTGGATTTCCGCGTTGTGTGTCGCACTGACTGCACCACCCTCATTAGGGGGATGTACCCCAGGGAGCTGAGAGTCGAAGAGAGGAGTGAGAAGTTACTAGCAGGAAATAACCATAGTGCCTGGGGCTACAGCAGGGGGAAGGGTGGGGAAGTGGGAGTCAATCTCTGGGTAGCTAGGGCGATTTCGGCCCCACTTTTTTGCCTGTGTTTCCAGATTTACCATAATGAGGAAGGCGACTCTTGAGAGACCCACATTAAGAGGCTGGTTTCCAAAGTCAGGCTGCCTGGCAAGTACTAATCTCTTCGTGCCTCAGTTTCTCCACCCAAAAGTGTTGTTGTGAGAAGTGAAGCCCTTCTTAGCAGCTTAGCAGAGTGTTTGGCGCATCGTGGGCCCCCAGTAAGCAGTAATTAGTCCTGAACCCACTGCTTGTGGAGCCGGTTGTGTGACACCAAGCAAGTGGCTCAGCCTCTCTGTGCCGCTGTGCACATACTGTTGTTACAGCGAGGAAATGAAGGCAGAGAAAAATTAAGTGGCTGTGCAACTCCAGAGCCAACAATCTCTTGATCCCTGTGTGAGAACCTGGACTGCACTGGCTGTGGCCACTTCTCTTTGCCTCTCTGAGACTCAATTTCCTCATCTGTGAAATAGGCTGCCTCTCCCAATAGTCCTCTCTTCTCAAGTGCTTCAAGGTCCAGCTCTGAGAGCTTATCACTCTGCTAATGATAGGAAAGACCTGGGAGAAAGGGATCCTGAGGTTCCAGGCGGCCAGGGCCGGTGGCACTAGGAGGAAACTCGGGGTGACCACTGTGATCTGAGTACCCCCCCGCCGGCTTCCCTTCCCATCCTTTTCCCCTCGTTCTCCCTGCTTCAGCCACACCAGGTTGCTTGCTACTCCTGCAACAGATCTCAGGAAACTGGGAAACGTAAAAGCACAGGGTGAAGTCAACCCACAGTAGGGACGCGGAAGGGCCTTCGCTGGATGGGGCCCTGGGTACCTCTCAGATTTGCCCCCCTCGCCTTCCTCCTCCTCGCTGGCATGGAGAGCATTTTCCGAGTGGGAGCCGGGGATGAAACCAGAGTCATCTGGCTCATCCGTGAGGGAGCTCTTGTCAGCCTCGCTGAAATCAGTGGCCTCCTCCATGGGCACATCTGGGGGGACAGGGAAATCAGAGGGACCTCCACCCAGTCCTGTCGCCCTTTCCCACTCAGCACCCCTAGTTTCTTACCTCCATTGATGAGTGCCTCCCCCAGACAGTCGTTAGGGACGCGGGTGGCGCAGCGTTTGTGACAGTTGAACTTGCAATCTGGTGGCAGGAGGACAAGGAATGTGGAGATGAGTGGGAGGGGGAGAAGAGAGGTCACCTCTAAGGGTTAACCCTTGACCCCCTAGCCCCCAGTCTCAAAAGAGTCTGTTCTTGTTTCGTGGGGCAGGAAAGCTAACTGGTCCTACTCTGGTCATCCTGCCTTTGAGTCAAAGTCCTCAACTATGGAGTGGCTCAATTAAATGGAAGAGGGCCAGATGACGTGTTCATGGCCTGACAGTCCTAGGACTCAAAGAGTCTAAATTTGGTGACTCTACACTTCTATGATTCTAGACTTCTAAGCCTCTAGAGTCTGAGAGTGTCAAAATTCTTAGGATTCTGTACACCCATTAACCTAGAACTTAATGTTTCTATGGTTCTTTAGCGCCAAACATCTAAGATTCTAGAATTTGCTTGTTCTGATGAATCCTAGAATTGGATGGCTCTAACTTTTTATGGATTTAGACTTCTGGTATTCCAGAATTTGATCATTCAAAGTTCTGGGATCCTAGATTTCTAGAATGCCTCCAAGGCTATATGGTTCTAAACTTCTCAGACTCAAATGTGTTGTTTCTAGGTTTCTATGCTAAAGCGTCTGTCTACAATGCGGGAGACCCGGGTTCGGTCCCTGGGTTGGGAAGATCCCCTGGAGAAGGAAATGGCAATCCACTCTAGGACTATTGCTTGGAAAATCCCATAGACAGAGGAGCCTGGTAGGCTACAGTCCATGGGGTCGCAAAGAGTCGGACACGACTGAGTGACTTCTCTTATCATTCTCGCTTCCTATGGTTTTAAAGTTGTAACATTCTGAGAATCTTTTTTTTTTTAACTTTAAAAATCCCATGTATTTGGAAATTAAATGCCCACTTTTAAATGATGGGTGTATCTAAGAAACCATAACAAGGACATGGATAATATCTGTCATAGAATAGATATGAAAAGAGAATTTGCCAGAATTTGTTGCATGAAGCTGTAGTTGCTCAATGCAATTAAATACACTGGGGAGTCTTGAATAAGGTATGAAAATGAACAATGGACACCTGAGAATCTATAATTTGAGAGTTTTAATATTTCTGAGTCTAAGGTTCTGTGCTGAGTTGGTGATGGACAGGGAGGCCTGGCGTGCTGCGATTCATGGGGTCGCAAAGAGTCGGACACGACTGAGCGACTGAACTAAACTGAACCGAACTGAAGGTTCTGTGATTCATTCTGTGGAATCCTATGATCTAGAAGTCTTGAAACTTACGTTTCTATAATTCTCTGATTCGAGAATTTTCAAGTTCTACAGTTTTAGAATTCCATACTGAGAGTCATATGAATCTAGATTTCTCAGGCACTAGGATTACAAGTTTCTAAGGACTGAGGTTCTAGGATTCCAGAATTCCAAAGGTTCTAGAACACCAGGATTCAGGGCACTCCCTTCTGAGACCCTGTGCTTCTAAAGAACAGGCCAGAGGTTCTTGTTTCCAGCCACAAGCCCAGCTGAGATCCTAAGTCTCTTAGAATGTGTGTGTGGGCAGATTCTGACTCTATCCCCACCCCCACCCCTGGGGCCCTCGCTGACCTTTGCACTGCAGGCCCTGGCGAAAGAGGCCCTTGAGGAGTTTCTTGCAAGCCTGACAGACGGTGGGCCGTGTGTAGCTGTGGATGAGGAAGGTGTGTGGCACCTTGACCTTGGACAGCAGCATCTTATCCAGCTCGATGGGGCGACCGGTGTAGGACGAGGCAGAAGATGAAGAGGAGGACGAGGGAGGGCGGCGAGGGATGAGCTCGGTGGTACTACGGCTCTATCAGACGTCAAGAGTGGAAGGGACACTCCAGTGAGATTCCCCCACACCGGAGCCCCCTCAGCCTCCAGCCACTCACCTTCTCCATTCCCCCAGCCGCTCACCAGCTCATCAGTCATGCTGAGCAGGGACTCGGAGGTGCCCAGGCGCACCGAGTGGCTGCTGGCCAGAGACGTGGACGACAGGCGTCGCTTGCGCGCCCCGCTGCAGTTGTTGGGGATGCTGAAGGCGCAGCGCTTGTGATAATTCAATCCGCAGCCTGTGGGGGGCGCCAGACGGTCAGATTCATAGCCTCTACCGGGTCCCGGCTCTAAAGCTCCGCTCACCCCCTCCTCCTCCTTTTCTGAAGCTCTGGAATAGAGATCCCTCGAGATACCTTTTCCTAGTGTAATTAACTTCAGCGGAAAACTACAGAACCCATTTCAGACAGAACTGCTAAGGGCTGAGAGACTGCAGGAATAAAGGTCTGGGGAATTCCCTGGCAGTCCTGTTGGTTAGGACTCTGCGCTTTCGCTGTTGAGGATGCGGTGCAATCCCTGGTTGGGAAAATAAGCTCCAAGATGCATAGGGCAGCCGGAAAAGAAAGAAACAAAGAAAGGTTTGGGCCACCACCCTGGACAGGTGAGGTGTTGGCTGAGGGCGAGGGAAATATGGACCAGGCAGTGGAGAAGGAAGACAAGGAAGCCAAAGCCACGTGACTAGTTGCAGCCCCGAGGACTTCACAGTTATGACTATTTCTTCCTTACTTTGTTATGAATACATGCGGATACCAAATATTTTCTTCTTCCCTCTTCTACCCTGTTATCCTATAACATATTAATAATAACTAGCTTTATATCATGATATGTAAGTTGTTGTTCAGTTGCTAAGTCGTGTCTGACTCTTTTGCCACCCCGTGGACTGTAGCACCTCCGGACTCCTCTGTCCATGGGATTCTCCAGGCAAGAATACTGGAGTGGGTTGTCATTTCCTTCTCCAGGGGATCTACCCGACTCAGGGATTGAACCCGCGTCTCCTTCATTGGCAGGCTGATTCTTTGACACTGAGCCACCTGGAGAGTCCTGACATCTAAGTAACAGGATATCAAAGGAGAAGAGGGACTATTGCCTTCTGAAGAAAGAGCACATTTTTAGCCCCACTCCGGATGGTTGTATCATATCAGGTGGAAGTGTGACTTTGTTCTTTCTTTTCTATTTTTAATCCTTGACCATGATAGAGTCAGGCTCAGCTTGTCATTTCCTACTGGACTTCCTGAACGCTTCTCCATATATCTCTGATAATTCCAGATGACTCCAGGACTGCCCTCTGGAGCAAAGAATCTTCCTTCAGGGACTCCCTTGCCTAAGACTCCATGCTTTCCAATGCAAGGGGCCTGGGTTTGATTCCTGGTCAGGGAAATAGATGCCACATGCTCCAACTAACAGTTGGAATGCTGCAACTAAAACCCAGCATAGCCAAACAAAGAAATACTAAAAAAAAAAAAAAAAGTGTTCCTCCATCCTTTGGAAACTTCTTTTGAAACACCTTATGAAACCTGTCTTCTGGCAGCCTGCCTGTTGCAGACTTTCCTGCTCAGTAATTCCTCCTCCTAGGCTGTCTCGAATGCATGATGTCACAACTGCAGATGCAAGCCTCAGGACTGTTGTTGGCACTGCTAGGAGTTCCAGGGTGGCAAATCACACACAGGAACCATGTCTCAGTTTGTCTTTAATCATTCACATGCTTCACCGAATTTCAGAATCTCATCTTTGACTCCTAGCATGAATACCAAAGTGGAGTCAATCTCCTGTAGGAAGGTTGTCAGTGGCATTAAGGACAGGCATTTGGGCCTCTTTTGGAACCACGTGTACTTGGACCATCATCTGTGACGCCAGGCCAATGAAGTCCACTCGGAGAATGACCATTAGAACTTAATGACACCAGGGATACACCATGATGAAGGTTATGCAAACCAAGATGTTAAGAGTTGGATATGATGTGTGAATGATGGTAATATTGATAGCAGCTTTGAATGCACTAAGTTGGTTTTTGCAGGCCTAATACAGCTATTATCTCTAGAGCCTTAAATAATGCCACAAGTGTATTTAATTATGCTTTGTTTTTGTTGTTGTTGTTTTTTGGCCATGTGGCACGGAGGATCTTACTTCCCCGACCAGGGGTCGAATCTGTGTCCCCTGAAGTGGAAAAGTGGAGTCTTAACCACTGGCCCACCAGGGAAGTCCTCCACAAGCATATTTAGGGCTGTTGTTGCTGCCCAGTAGCTTCAGTCATGTGCGACTCTTTGCAACCCCATATACTGTAGCCTGGGCTTCCCTGGTGGCTTAGTGGTAAACAATCTGCCTGCAATGCAGGAGCCGCAGGAGACATGGGTTTGATTCCTTTGTCGAGAAGATCCCCTGGAGGAGGGCATGGCAACCCACTCCAGTATTCTTGCCTGGAGAATCCCATGGATAGAGGAGCCTGGCGGGCTACGGTCTATGGGGTTGCAGAGAGTTGGACATGACTGAAGCGATTTAGCATGCATGCACACGGGCAGACTGTGGCCCTCCAGGCTCCTCTGTCCATGGGACTCTCCAGGCAAGAATACTGGTGTGGGTTGCCATGCCCTCCTCCTCCAGGGCATCTTTCTGACCCTGGGGATTGAACCTGCACTTCCTGCCTGCATTGCAGGCAGATTCTTTACTGCTGAACCACTAAGGAAGTCCCATATTTAGGAATGCATGATAAGAGTCCTCACCAGTGCTGTGGGCCATCTGAAACACAGGGTATCAGGGACTCCAGATTTCCATGTGAGCCTGACAGCCACAAAGCTGGAGATCCTTAGACAGTGGAACATCTGAGAATACTCTTTAATAGTGGGTCACACTGAATAAACAATGGTGGTTCAGATCATCATCTTAGAATGGATGGTCCTCATTTGCTGTGTATAGAGCCCAGCTAAGGCGTGCAGTGCCGCCCTCATCTTCAGGGTAGGCATGATCTCTACATTCCTGATCAGAAGCATCAAAGACAGAAACAGTGAACCTGTGGATCCCAACTCTTGGGCTTTAACCTTAAGACAATTTGTCTCAAAGGAACACACTGTGTTCCTTTATTTTTTTAAAGTATGACCTAAGGAGATGCGTAAGGGTGCTTGTTATGGACTGAATGCTTGTATTCTCCTCCAGATTCATCTATTGAAGCCCTAATCGTCAGTGTGACTGTATTTGGAGATGGGGCCTTTAAGGAAGGAATTAAGTTTAAGCGAGGCTCTAAGGATGGGGCCCTGATCGGGGGGGGGGGACTGGGATCCTTATAAAAAGAAGAGATATGAAAAATCTCCCTCTCCCCACGTGCTGTGTGAGCACACAATGAGATGGTGGCCATCAGCAAGCTAGGAAGTCAGCCCTCACCAGGAACCATATCTTGTCAGAACCCAGATCTTGGACTTTCCAGCCTCCAGAACCAAGAGAAAATAAATTTCCATTGTTTACACCACCCAGCCCATGATCTTTTGTTAGGACAGCCCTAGGAGAAGGAAGTGCCAAGATGCCAAGGGGTGGACGCTGATGGTCAGCTGTATGTGTCACATCCCCAGTTATTAATCTGCGGGTTACTGCGAAGGTATTTGGCGATGTGATTCAAGTCCACAAAGGGAAATCATCCTAGTTAATCTGAGTGGGCCTGTTTCAGTCAGTTGAAAGGTTTAAAGAGCAATCTGAGATTTCCCAGGTGGAGAGACGTTTCAGCTCTTGCCTGAGTTCCAGTCTGCCCTTCCTGACGACCCACACCGTGGATTTCAGAGTTGCCAGTGGCCACAATCCTGGAATCCAGTTCCTTCCCCAAATATCCCTTAATATGTGCTCCCTTCAGGCTCTGTTTCTCCCGTTGGTGCCTGACTGGTGGGTTCCGCTCTCTTCTCCATCATCCCTTTTCTACCCCAAAGCCTCGGTCTCTTACATCTCCCTCGGAGCTCCACCTCCCAGTCCCCACCCCCCACTCCCAAACCGAGTCCCACCCATAATTCGCCCCCACCCAGGCCCCGCCTCCTGCCCCACCTCCAGTTCCTCCCCCAAGCCCTGCCTCTGGGCGCTCACCTCGCCTACCGAGCAGCCCCTCTTAGGCCCCACCTCCAGGTCCTGAGCTCCACCTCGGCCCCGCCCTCACGCCCCCGCCCTTCCTCTTGGCCCCGCCTCCAGCCCCCTCGGTCTCTCACCATCACACTTGAGGCCCTGGCGAACTAGGCCAAAGAGCATTTCCCCGCAATGGTCGCAGAAGGCAGGCGCTCGGTACGAATGCACGGTGAGGGCATGCGGACGGATCTGGAAGTCCTCGAAGGTGGCCGAAGCTGCAGGCGGCAGGGAGGGGGCGCATGGTTGAGCCGCGACCAGCGGTGGCCATTTCAGCCTCCGCGTTCCCAGGTTTCTCACAGTCCTCCCGGCTGCAAGGTTTGATCTCTCCTTCAATCATTTACTCGCATCCTACATTCGACCTGGGTTCAAATCCCAGCTCCACCACTGGACAGAACACCTATGTACCTATGCCAGGAGCTGAGGGGAGGGGTAATGGGGAGTTGTTTAATGGGTACAGAGTTCCAATTTTGCAATATGAAAGCAGTTTTGAAGGTTGATTGCATAACACTGTGAATGTGATTAACACTGCTAAACTGGACTTTTAAAACGGTTAAGATGGCAGTTTTATGTATATTTCATCACAATTTTAAAATGTTTAACTAAAAAAAAAAAAATACAAAGATTTGGGTCCCACCTTCAGAATTTCTGATCTACTTGATCTGGGAAGTGTAAAAAAAAAAAGAGAGAGAAAGACAAAGACAAAACAAAAGAAAATACCTATGTTTCTCACTTTTCTCATCCGTAAAATGGAAATTCAACAGATAATTACTGTATATTGTTCCAGGGGCTGGGGACACTACATAGAACAACACAGACAAAATCTCTGCCTGGCCTCTAGTAAGGTAGACTGACAAACAAGAGAAATACTCTCATTTAACAGTCTCTCAATCTAGCAGTGGCACAGAGTAACTGCTAGATTGCTGCTGCTGCTGCTGCTAAGTCGCTTCAGTCGTGTCCGACTCTGTGTGACCCTATAGACGGCAGCCCACCAGGCTCCCCTGTCCCTGGGATTCTCCAGGCATTCTTGCAATCTAGCAGTTACTCTGTGCCAGGCGCTATGCTGAGTTGTTGTTGCTGTTTAGTTGCTAAGTTGTGTTTGAGTCTTTTGTGGAGTCTGTAGCCCACCATGGGATTTCCCAGGCAAGAATACTAGAGTGGGCTGCCATTTCCTTCTCCAGGGGATCTTCCTGATCCAGGGATCACACCTGTGTCTCCTGCATTGGCAGGTGGGTTCTCTACCACTGAGCCACCGCGCCACACTGTGCTGAGTACTTTATAATATTAACAAATTTAGCCTTCTCAAGAGCCCACGGAGGGACATGATTATCCCTATTTTCTAGATGAAAAGACTACAGCACAGATAGATGAAGCAATCTGCCCAAGGTCAGACAGCTAGCAAGGTGCAGAACTCAGATTCAAATCTAGGCCAGGGTTGCTCTAGAGTTCATGCTTTTAACCCTGTACATGAGAGTATTAGTTGCTAGTCGTGTCTGACTCTTTGCGAGCCCATGGACCATAGCCCGCCAGGATCCTCTGTCCGTGGGATTCTCCAGGCAAGAATACTGGAGTGGGTTGCCATTCCCTTCTCCAGGGGATCTTCCTGAGCCACTGTACATACTGCTTCTGAAATTTTTAAGCAATAACATATGCAGTAAGTGAGAAGTCAGTAAACGCTTGGGAGAAAAATTAAGCAAAGAGGTTAGATAGGGAAGATGCAAGAGGTACCATTTTAAATAGGTGGTCAGAGGAAGTCCCTGGCGGTCCAGTGGTTAGGACTTGGTGCTTTCACTGCCTGGGGCTGGGGATCAATCCCTGGTTGGGGAACTCAGATCCTCGAAAGCTGTGCTATGCTATGCTATGCTATGCTATGCTATGCTAAGTCACTTCAGTCGTGTCCGACTCTGTGTGACCCCACAGACGGCAGCCCACCAGGCTCCCCCGTCCCTGGGATTCTCCAGGCAAGAACACTGGAGTGGGTGCCATTTCCTTCTCCAATGCATGAAAGTGAAAAGAGAAAGTAAAGTCGCTCAGTCATGTCCGACTCTTAGCGACCCCACGGACTGCAGCCTACCGGGCTCCTCTGTCCGTGGGATTTTCCAGGCAAGAGTACTGGAGTGGGGTGCCATTGCCTTCTGAAAGCTGTGCTACACGGCCAAAATAAAATAGGTAGTCAGGGAAGGCTTTCTTGAGGAGATGACACGAGGATACAGGCCTGAAAAAGGTTAAGAGTCTGGGCCATGCAGAAATCTAGCGAAGAACAGGCCCAGTATCTTTTCTTTCTTTTAAGTACTTTATTTATTTGGCTGCACTGGATCTTAGCTGTGAGATGTGGGATCTAGTTCCCCAACCAGAGATCGAACCCGGGCCCCCTGCATTGCGAGCACAGAGTCTTAGCCACTGGACTACCAGCGATGTCTCCTTGCCCAGTATCTTAATAGTATCTGCTTACAGTTATTTTTTATGGGTTACATGAATATATGGAAAGCTCCATTTTTTTGTTTTGCGCCTTAGCACATTGCTGATGGGATTTTAGTTCCCAGACCAGGGATTAAACCTGGGCCCTTGGCAGTGAGCTTGGAGTCCTAACAACTGGACTGCCAGTGAAGTCCTGGAAAACTCTTAAAATAGTACCTGACACAGAAAAAATGCTCAATAATATGTTAGCTATTATTTTAAAAGTTTTGTTTTTGGACTAAATCTTGTTGAGCTCCCTACCCCCACCCCAATTTTTTGTCTATCATTAAGTTACTTTTCTTATATTATGCAATGGAAAGGGGACTATGTTCTATGTGCCAAGCACTGTTTACACACTCAGGATAAAGCTCTGAACAAGAGAGATTTTTCGCCCCACTCTCAGAGAGCTGACATTCTTTTCAGGAAAGAGACAAGAAACACTTAAAAAAAAAAAAAGAAGAAGAAGAAGAATAGGGACTTCCTGGTGATTCAGTGGCTAAGATTCTGCATTCCCAATGCAGGAGGCCCAGGTTTGATCCCTGGACAGGGAACTAGATCCCACAAGCCGGAAAAAAGACCTGGTGCAGCAAAATAAGTAAAGAAATGTTAACACCAAAAGCCAAAGCCAAAAACAAAACAGCAAGTGCAAAGGCCCTGAGGTGGGAGGGAGCTTGGCTTCTTCAAGGGACAGAAGGCAGACAAGATGGTTGGAACAAAGAAAGTAAGAAGGACAGTGTTAAGAGATGAATTCAGGGAATTGGCAGGGGCCAGGTCATGCACAGCCTTGAGACCACATTGAGGAAGAGTTTGCATTTTTTCTTCCATGGGTACTGGGGGGCCATGGGACAATTCTGAACAGTGGAATGTCACGAGTTCACTTAGGTGTTACTGCAATAATCTAGGCAGGAAGTAATGGTGGCTTGGATCCATGGAGAGAATAAGAAATAGCTTCAGGATGTAAATTAAGGGTGAGATCAGTAGGTCTGATGATGGACCAAGTAAAGGGGTACGAGAAAAAGAAGAGTCAGGGATGACCCAAGGTTTGGGGCATGAGCATCTGTGTGATATTCTTCACCAAGCTGGAGAAAATTGTGGGGAAGAGAAGGGTTAGAAGGGCAGGGGACTTCCCTGGTGGTCCAGTGGTTAAGACGATGCACTTCCACTGCAGAGGGCATGGGTCCAACCCTCGGTGGGGGAACTAAGATCCCATATGCCCAGCGGTGCAACAACAACAACAAAAAAGAAGGCAAAATCAAGATTTCTGTCTTGGACAGGCTATATCTGAGATGCCTGGAGGCACCAGGAAGATGGCTACATGAACAAGACTAGGGTTTATGGGGAGAACCAGGATGAAGGTAAACATCCAAGTGTTGTGAGAGTCTAGGAGGGAGGTAAATCCAAACTTCTAATTGTCATTCATCCATCCAGCAAATCTTACTGAGCATTGCAGCACTCAGGGTGGGGGCGGGGGGGGAGGGGCGGGGCGGGGGAGGGGGGACACACAACCAGAGTAAAGAAGGTGCTTCCCACCCACCTCAGCCTTTCTGAAAGAACCAAGGCCTAAAGATTCCTCTAAGTGCTGAGAGCTTGCGCATCTATCAAATGGGAATGGCCAGTGGGTGGGCTAGATTCTGGCTGAAAATCCAGGTGCCCGGGTTTCATCTCCCACTGCAGAATCTGATTGAATTAAGCATGTCATCAAGAGGAGACACAGACAGCAAAACATTTTGAACTTTATGTCAAGGTGACGCGTAGGTCTAGAAAGGGCCAAATCAGAAACGCATAGCTCGATGAACCGTCAAACTGTTCACGCCGTGTCACCAGCATCCTGATGGATAAATGTAAGTTTCAACCACTGTGACCCGCCCACCGCAGCTTCCTCAGAGGCACCCACTCTCCTGGCTTCTGCCAAAATAGCGTAAATGTCTTTGTGCTTCGTAAATGGCATGATTCAATGCCTAGCTTAGCTTTTGTCCCTTAAGCAAGGTGTGTGAGATCCATCCGGGTTGCTCTGGCTCATTTACGTTCAGTGCGGGACGAATTCCATGCTGTGCAAGGACCACATCTACCCATTCCGGGAAATGGGAGTTTTTAAGAGCTCCCGCGGGGCTCCTAATTTGCAGCCAGCGCTTAGAACCCCGGGTCCCTAACTTGAAGAACTAAGTTTCTGGGCCTACCCCTCCCCGCCTCCTACCGATGTCCCGCCCCCCGCTCGAGGATCCGCCCCTAGGCGGGCCTCGGCCTCTCACCCGACAATACCACCTCCACCAGGTCGCCCTCCTGGATGTCTCCGGCGGAGCGCACCAACTGCAGGAGGTTGGCCGACGTGGGGTCATGTTTGAAGAGCAGGATCTTGTCGTAAAGGCCGTAGAAGCCACATTCGGGGAACTGAGGGGGCGGGAGAGGGACGTGGTGACGGAAAAGCTCAGAGCAGCGGTCTGGAACCTTCCCAGGGTAGGGCAGGCTGTTTCCCCCGGAAACTCAAGAGACCCCGCAGCCCCTTGCTTCCTGTCTGTACCCTCCCAAACCCAGCTCGAGCAGAGCCGGGCAGGGTGCCAGAGACCCAGGTGTGCTGGGCGAGAGCCGCCTGCCAGAGTTTGGGAGGGAGACTGGCTCTGGGATCTTGGGGACCTAGAATCTTCTGGAAGTGAGAGAGGCAGGGCTGAGTGAGCACCCCTTCCCTTATCTCCACACCACCTTCTGCTCCCGCAGCCCCCTGCCTCCCCTCTCCTTGTCCCCCAACCCCCAGTTTCCTTCCTGAATCTATTGTCCCTGTTACCTGGCTCCACGCCCAGCACTGGGGCTGGGCAATCTGGAAGGAGGAGATTTAAGACTCCTGGTTGGGGGGGTGGTGTAGGGGGGTGCAGAAAGTCTAGGGCTCCAAGGAGTTGGGAGATAGGCAGGGTACCCCCACCCAAAGCCCCAAGGACCCAGGTGCCCCGGTCCCCAGCTTAGGGAGAGGAGGGGCAGGAAATGAAACTTGTAGAACTGAAAGTGAAACGACACAGGTGGAGCCGCTGGAAGGAAGGAAAGGGGCCCTACTACACCTGGACAGGGGGGCAGAAAAGAAAACTGGGGTGAGGCCTGCGGGGGTAGGCTGAGGACTTGAGCAGATAAAGAATCTTACCCAGGGAACAACTGCTCTCCCCCCAGCCTGTTTCCCCAAGGAGCAGGCTGAGTTGGGTGTGGGAGCTGGTTGAGGGGAAGAGGGGTTGGCAAAGGAAACTCATCTGTTCTTGCTGCTGGGAGAGAGTCCCCAGGTGCCAGGACTCGAGTCCTGACTGCCCCCGGGGGTCTTTCTCTAAGTTTCCATGTCTGTAAAATGGGAGAGTTGGCCAGGTTCCTAGTGTTTTCTCTGAAGCCCAGAGAATCCATTCCCAGGAGTCTAAGAAGGTTCTAGAATTTGAATATTTGGAGATTCCAGCATGCTCCTATGATAGGATTCATTTCTAGATTCCAACAAATTATTATAAGGTTTAGACTTTTAACTACGTAGATTAGCAGTAGCCTAATATTTTAATGTTGTAGGGATCTGCCAAACTAGGATTCTAATATTTGAATATCTTAGCCTGAAAGATTTCGACAACCCAGCATACCAAAATTCTAACATTTTAATGCTCTAGGATTCTAACAACACGGGAATCGAATATTCCAACATTTTAATGTTTTAATAGTTACCTAGCACTTGCATATTCCAACAATGTAGAATTCTAACATTTTTAAAGTCAAAAATTCCAACAGTAGAGTAGCCCACTATTCTAACTTTTAGCGTTCTAGAATTCAAGCACTGTGTCCCACCCGCTTTTCCCCTTGACAAGATTCTCCAGGCCTCAACCCCAGTGACCCTGATGTCCAAAGCAAAGAGTGGGGTGGAGTAGGGAAGGCTCCTGTTGACAGGCCAGCCTCAGAGCTGAAGGGTGGGGACACCAATCAGGAGGAGCAGGGACAGAGACCTCAGAACCTCTGGGGATTTTGAAGAGGCGCGCCTGCCCCTCCACACACACCTCCGGCCTGGGGGAGGGCAGAAATTGGTCTCTGAGACCTCACTTGCCCCTGGCAGTTAGTCCAGGGTGCGCACCCGCACCCACACCCACACCCACACATGTCACCCGATCGCCCAGGCCGACCCGGCTTCAATTTCTACTGTTTCCACCAAGTCGGAGGGAGGCTGGGGTGGGCCCAGGCAGGGAGGTCTCCCACACCTGGGGCTCCCGCCTGCTCCTTCTGGGCGCCTACACCTGGCTGGCCCCTCCCTTCTTCCCTGCTGTCTGCAGCAAACAACAACATGCAGGGACATGCAATTCGGGGAGGCCTCTGGGGCACCCCACCCCGGACCAGGCCTCTCTCAAAGGGGTAGTGGGGTGAGGAGGCAACTAGGGGGCCAATGCTGCACCCCCACCCCTCAGCAGCCCAAGGCTTAGTCCACTTCTCTCCCTCTTCCTTATACTGGGCTCGAAGCCACCTCTGCCAGCGCCCCCCACCCCCCAGACCTCTCCTAAAGCTGGGGCGGGGGTGGAGGGGGGCTGGGAAACCTGTGTGCTCACCTTCTGGTCAACGATGGAGCAAGCCAGCTGCTTCACGTGGGCCAGCTCAGAGGCGGCGGGCAACAGCACGAACTCGCGGGTCAGTCCGATCTGGATGTGGAAGGAGACCCCCGAGCCTGGGGCCGGGACCTGGGGCAGCAGCGGTGGCGGAGACTGCAGTTCCAAGCCGGCGGAGGGCGAAGGTGACCCCGGCCCGGGAGAGCCCGGGAGCCCGGCGGGATGCGAGGGGGCGGCGGCCATAGGGCGAGGCCCGGGGTCCGCCGCCCGGCGCCCACCCCGGGATCAGGCTGGAGAAGCCTGAGCAGGGAGGCTTGGGTCACTGTATCCCAGGGATCTTATAAGCGGGGATCCCGGGGATCCAAGAAGAGAACCCTGCCTGGCAGGTTGAGGGAGCTCGAGGATGGTGGGACCCTGGGAAGTCAGAGAAAAGGAATCCAGTGGATCAGACACCCACCCGGGGAATTAAAGGATCACAGGTGATTAGAAAGGCGAAATCTAGTGCTTTTGGGGAGGGGGGCCAGCGATTGGGAGATACCAAGAAATCAAAGAAGAAAATTTAGTAGGTCCGGGTCACAGAGATCAGAAGAGCCCAGGATCCAAAGGATCCATGGAGAGAGAAGGGATTGGAAAGGGAGCAGGTGGAGTCGAGAAGTCAGTGGCTCTAGGAAGATGATCCATTTAAGAAGGGGGCCAGAGGGATTCACCAGACCTTGGGGGTGGAGAGCAGGAGCCTCTGAGTCGGGGATCGAATGGATCCCAGGGAACCGATGGCGGGCCCGGGGATGGGCAGAGGGATCCCGAGGGCCGGGGTGCTAAAGAGGGAATCTCACGGGTCTCGGAAGTTGGAGAAAAATTCGGTCGGGGCCTGCGGGGAAGGCGGTGTTACCATCGGCAGTGGGGTGGCAGGGGGTGGGAGGGATGGGAAAGTCGCTCAGCGCAGGGAGCCGGTGGCTCTTTTTCCCCCTCCAAAGATTAACTCCGCGGCGGCGGCCCAGGAGGAAGTGTTCAGAGTGACAGTTCAGTCGGCCAATCGGCACCGGCCTTGGTGACGTCAGAGAGGGTGGAACCTGATGAGAGCCTGGGGGCGGAAGAGGAGGGCGGGCTCAGCGCGCCTCCAAGTTGGGGGTAACACCTCCCCCCGCCCAGGCCTGGAGACCTGGGGTGGGAGATGCAGGACTGGGAGGAGAGACTGATTCCTCCCATCAACAAAGCCTTGTCTGGAAAATTGACTTTTCCCTCAGCTGGTGAGGGAGGAGCAAGCCACCCTCACCCCCACCACTGGTCGCGAGGCCGGGGCTGAGGAGGCGTCTGGCCCTTTAAGGAAGGGAGCCATCTCGCCTGGCCTGCATCCGGCGCCCACCGCAGGGGAAAGGGTAGGAGACGGTGTCAGGTCCGGTCCGCTCTCCGGAGTGAGCCTGCCTCTTCCCAGAGCGTCACCCCGTCCTCCCTCGCGACACACCCCAGCCCATTCCACAGGTGGGAAGACCGAGGCCTCCAGATGGACAGAGATGCTTGCCTCAGGTCTTGCTCCAACGACCGTGGCCAAAGTGCCACTAACAACAGACTGGAGTGTCAGGGCTGGTGCACCGTCCGGTAGAGTCAGGCGCAGGGCCAGTGGAGAAGGGGTGTAGTTTCCTTCCTCCTGTAGTCAGCTTCCCACTCTGCCCCAGTCTTTAGAAGGGTGAAGAGCCAGATAAAAGCCTAGGGGAGCCTGGAAGAACCATAGCAACCAGGGAGGACCACACATCCTCACCACCTCAGGGACGGAAAGCACATTGTTCTGGGGAAGTGTGCACATGTCTATCTCTGGGTAACTTTAGGTTGGTGACTTCTCCACTCTGAGCCTGTTTCTCTTACCTCTCAGATGGGACAATTGGACTGACCCCCTAGGGTCTTTGTGGGGATGAGACGGTGTAAGTGTGCCTAGAACACAGCAGAAGCTCAGTCCTGCTGGCTGTGACTCTAAAGTGCTGAGATTAAGGGGTGCGCACCTCAGACACTCAGGTGCTGCGGGTGGGTTTGCTCAGTCATTCAGCAAGTATGAATTGAGGCCCTAGAATGTGCCAGGCCTGTCATAAAACACCCCTTCAAGGAGCCATTTGGACTTCATTTCTCCTCCCCAGCTAATAAGGGTGGCTACCATTTAGTTTACATACAGGAAGCTGAACCCTCAGAGAGGCAGAGTGACTTGTCCAAGATCATCCAGCGGGTAGCTGCCGTCCATGGGCTGCATCAAGAGACCAAGGCCTGGCTGAGCCCCAGAGGCACCCAGGTTGAGATGGGCTCCTGACCAGCAGGGCTGGGTGGGGGTGAGGACCTCAAGACGAGCCCCCTGCTGCTCCTAAGAGGGCTGTTGGGGGCAGCTGAGGTCGGTACAGTAGCGAATCTGCCACCACATCCGGAGGCTGGCTGGGGCTGGGGAAGGAAGTCTGAGGCTGGGGTGAAAACCTAAACCACCACCTGGGGAAGCAGCACGGAGCCTAGAGGGATGGGGGGTGAGGCCACGTGGCGCCTGAAGCTGGGCTCCTGTCAGCCTCACCTGATGGCCCTCTGCCCTCCTGCGCCCTCTGTCCAGACGGGCGGGCGACTGCCACCGTTAAGTCCCAGCAGCAGTGTGTACTTCTCAGGGTTTCATCCTTCCTCAAATGCCCTTCACAGGCCTTCATCCTTCCCTAAGTGTTCACGGGGCCCTGACAGGAGGCAGGCCCTGTCCTGGGCATTGGGGTGCAGCCCTTGATAAGCCAGGAGGTGGGCATTACTACCTGGCTCTCTTTTCTGGGGATGCTGAGGTCCAGAGAGGTGCTGGGATTGGCCCAAGGACCTCTGGCTGGTAAGGGTGGAGGCCTCCGAGCAAGCAGAGGGAGTCCCCAGGGACTGGATACAAACTCTGATGACCTGCTGGGCCCTGAACAACCTGCGGGACTGCCTCGAGCCCCAGCCTCCATCTCTCATCCTCTGCAACACGTGTCATGGTCTGAGGTTGTGGGAACCCGGTGCAATGGCACCCGAAGAGCTAAGCACAGGGTCTGGCCCCCAATGAGGGAACACTCAGCCACTGAGATTCGGCCACCTCGAGAAGGGAGAGGAATCCCAGCAGGGTGGAGGTGTTCCGAGCGGGAAGGTCCCAGGCCCTTGGCAGGCCCTACACCCCACGTGGGCAGGTAGGGAAGGGGGGTGTTCGGTACTCTGGGTCAGCACATTGACTTCGCAACCAGCTTTTTGCTGCCACACTGGGGGTGGGCAGGGGACCAAGAGTCTTGAGCTGAACTGTCAGGTCTATCATTGGCCAGTCAGGGCTCTGCCCGCCCCCAGGCTGCTGCTCGAGCCCCTGGGGAGGGAGCGTTTAGGGACTGAAAGGAGGGGCACGGGGAGATTCGGTCCTGTGCCCCCACTTCCGTCCCTCCACCCACACCCCGCCCAAGCTCTGCCCCCCCAACCCTACCACAAAACCCCAACCCATCCTATCTCCTCTCCCCAATCTCCACCCGCCCCTGGCGGAGCCGGTGACTCCTCCCCAAAAGTCCCCGGTCCCCTCGACAGTCAGCACTGCCACCCATCTTACTCCAAAGGGTTTATTGAGACAAGTTTCACGTACAAGTCAGGGCGGAGGGAATGGGGCTTATAAACAGGAACCTGGGAGGGGGGCCTGGGGGCACAGGGTGGAACCCAAAACAGAGTGAAATAAATAGAGGAAGAGAGTGAAGGGTCAGGAGCGGAAACGGACAGACTATCACACAGTGATAACAACATGGGGGGGGGGGGGCTCCATTAAAATCCCATTTATTTATACAGATATACAGGGAGTTATCGGGGGCCCAGGGGACCCCACTCCGACCCTCGATGCCCTGCGGAGGGGCAAGAGAAGGCTATCTCTCCCCCACATGGGTGACCCCATGGGGGCTTGGGGGGCTGCCCTTGGAGGAGTGTTGGGGGAGGTAGGGTCGGGCGTTCCCCCGAGGGCATCACCTGCTCCCCAGGCAGTTACTGGCCCTGGCGGCGCTGGGTAGTGTCTGGAAAGCTGTGCTGAGGGACCTGAGGGGAGGGGGATTACTGGGCACGCTGGTGGGGAGAGGGGGAGGCCCCCGCAGGGAGGACGATCCTGGCCTGTAGCTGGCTCCAGGGCCCCAGCAGACCCAGAGCAGGGGTGTGGGGGCACCTCCCACCCGGCTCCCACCCGGGGCCAGGGAGGTGGAGAGGAGTGGTCAGGGGTTCAAAAAGAGAACCCGGCACCTTCTGGCATCTTGGAAAAGTTGAGCCCCAAGGACACCCAGGCCTGGATGTGCGGCTCCCGAGAAGGAGGCTCAGAGACACGGAGTGGGTGCCAGGGTAAAGGGAAAATTCCCAGAGACCACGCTGGAGGGCGATTCCTGAAGGAGGCCGCGGGAAGGGCCTCCTGGGGAGAGGGCCCATAGCACCACCAGGCCCCAAGGCAGGCGGGAGGCGGCCGGGCCTCGGGGCCTCCAGACCGAGGCCGGGAGTCACCTGCGGGAGACAAAGGGGAGGGGAGGCTGGACCACAGTCTCCAGAGTGCCAGAGGTCAGGCAGTTCTGGCCCTTCCTCTGAACGCCTGGAGACACCCTGGCAATTCTCGCAGGGCATCTCAGCTAGGGTGTCAGGATTTGGCACCTGCTGGAAATGCCAGGCGGGAGTGAGGGTGCCGGAGGCTTCTGCCCTCCCAACCCAAGCCTCCCTCCCTCCATCCCCTCACCTCAGTCCCACTGCCCGGCCCCACCCTCCAGCCAGGGTGGCAGCCTGGGCTGGGGGGCCAGGTGGGCATCATACGAAGACCTTGGCCAGGGCGTCGGCGCCTGCGCTGGCGATGAGGGCCTTGCTGGGGTGGCAGGCGACTGCGTGGATGGCCTCCTCATGCTTCTTGCGGTGGGCTGTGATCTCCTGAACGCACGTCTTGTTGTCCAGGCTCCACAGACGCAGCGAGCAGTCATGGCCTGTGTGGGTGTGGGAGCAGGAAGGGCTGTCGCTCAGCAGCTCCGGGTCCCCCAGCTCCCTGCCCAGACCCGCCTCCTGAACCTGGCCTCCCTGGAGACAGCTGAACCGTCCTGGGCCACCCCGCCCTCCGCCACCATAGCCCGTGCCTCTGTGCGTGCACATTTGCTGATATCCCGGGGCAGGTCAGGCTAATGCACCTCCTTCACCTCCCCTGGGGAGTTTCAGCCCCTTCTCCATCCACCTGAGTCCCAGCCACGCCATCAAGGAGCAGCCCCGCGGTCACTGGGGCTTGGTGTCTTTATCCACAAATGGCAGGTGCCCCAGCTGCTAAGAGTCCCCTGTCTTGCGGGGACTGAGAGTCAGATAGGCCTGAAAGTCAATTCCTGCAACCCGCTGGGCTGTGACTAAGTGAAGTGACTTCTCTAGGCCCAGTTTCCACATGTGCGCAATGGGGGCTGCAGTACCAACCTCATTCAAATGCAACGGGGCTGTGTGGGAGTGTGCCTACCATGGCTCTGATGACCCCATCCCCGTGACCACTCTAACCAGCCACAGAGGGGCTCCTGAGCCCTGCTCAGACAGCACTCCCACCAGCGCCCCAGCCTCAGGGAGCCCCCGAGCACTCCTTTCCCCCTCCTGCCCGGAAGGGCACGCGCCCTCACTCCTGAGACTTACTTCCTGACATCAGGAAGACGCCATTGGGGTCCACGGCGAGGCAGGTGACCGCATCCAGGTGGGCAACCATGGAGTGCACCAATTTCCCTGCAGAGAGAGAGAGGGTGGGCGGCAGGTTACTTTTCCACTTTGTGCCCAGCCTGGAAAGGTGCAGGGGCTAGCAGGGACACTGAGCCTCCAAGGTGGACTGACCAATCTCCCCCTCTGAGCTGGGCTGACCCCACCCCCCACCAGCACAGGTGAGCGGGGGCCGGGGAGGCTGGGCCTCACCTGTGCGGTTGTCCAGAAAACGGATGCCTCTGTCGTCATGGGCGGTGATGGTGAGGGGCTGGCTGGGGTGACTCACCACCTGGTTGATCTGGGTTGGGCCTGAAACGGAGAGAAAGCAGAAGGAAAGCGGGGTGGAACCAGGGAGACCAGAAGGGACAAAGACAAGAGAAGAACTGCCATCCCATCCCTGTCCTCTGCCGAGATGCCGAGCAGGGCTGGGTGCCCCAGCCGCTCCCTCCAGGGCCCAGGGCTTCTCCATCTGTGCCGGGGATGCTACGTGGCCCCAGGGCGAGCAGGAGGGATGGTGACCGTGAAGGCAGCGCTTCTGCTCCACCGAGCGGCCCAGAGGGGAGCCCCCAGGATGTCTCTCCCCCAGCCCTCCGGAGCTGTCTGTAAGGGCACAGTGACTGGGACTCCATCTCCATCCTGCTCAGAGCCCTGCAGAGGGCAGGGCAGCCACTGTCCACTGACTGGGCAACAGGTCACCAAACCCCCAGGAGAAACTGGGGCCCTGGAGGCATTCAGACCTCAGCCTCTGGCCCTGGGCACCCTCTTACCACTGTTCCCCCGGGAGTCCAGCGTGAGGAGGGCACTGCCAGCCTCCAGGTCATACAGGACAGTGTCGCCAGAACGAAAGGAGGCCACAATGTGGGCAGGCTCGGTGCTGGTGAAGGCCACTGAGGTGGGGGTCCCGTGATCTGAAGACAGAGGGGACGGAAAGCTGCCAACAGCCCCGCTCCTGCCCTGCGGCGGGAAGCCTGGGCCCTCGTCAGGAGTCACCCTCCTCTGGGGCCTCCACCCCCGGGTGTCACAGTCCCCTGCCCCGTCCCTCACCGCTGGCTGTGGAAAAGGTGCAGAGGCAGGTCGGGCTGCTGTTGCTGGGGTCCCAGATGCGGACGGAGCCGTCGGCAGAGCAGGAGGCCAGGCGCTGGGAGGCGGGGCTGAAGGCTAAGCCCCACACGGCGTCCCCGTGGCCCTCCAGGACGTGGCTCAACACGCTCGGGTCTGGACCCGCCGGAGAGGGGAGAGGGCTGCGTCAGGGCCACAGCCCAGCTCCAGCCCGGACAGCCCAGCAGCCCCGGCTCTGCCGAGTCACCCCCCGCCCCTTGTCCTTATGCCCTCAGAGCTGCTCAGGCTGCGACCACGGGCCAGCTGTTCTGCGAAGGTTTCAGGCTTTCAACACCCCCAGAGTGGAAGCTCCAGAGGTAGGGATGATCTGGCTCCTAAGCCGTTCCCCCAGGCCCATGACAGTGCCTGCCACAAAGCCCTGCACGGGACATACCTTTTAGGACTCGGTTAAGGGGATAAGGGCCAAGACTTCTGCAGCCTGGCCCCTGGAGTCAGCCCCACCCTCTGTCCCCGCGGTCTTTTCTTGCCCACTCTCTCCTCCAAAGCCCTCTGGTCATTCCCACCATGACCTCCCTGGTCACTCGGGTCCATGTGGGGTGCTCTGGTTGGGCCCTGCTGACACCCAACATGTGACAGCCTACCAGGCGAACAGCAGACACTGCCTGGGGCTGACCCCTGACCTTTGACAGGGTGAGACGATCCTGAGAGGAGACACAGATCCCAAACTCTGCCCCAGCACGCTGCGGCAGGGAGCCAAGTGTGTGTTCAAAAGCATTATCGAAAGAGGTGTCAGAGGGCAGGGCCACGGACACTGAACAAAGGGGACGGTCTGCTCTCTTCTCCACTGAACAGTAAGCCCTGCAGCCCGGCCCAGCCAGCGTCTCCTCCTCCCCTGCCCTGGCCCCTCCGCTCCACCACGCAGATGCAGGAGGAGACTGTGGAGTGCTGCCAGGGCCACCACGCCTTTGCCTGGCTTTGTCCCAAAGCTCCACCCCAATGAGCTGCTCTGTGCACTGCTCACCCATCGCCCCTTCGCTGCCTCATCTCATATGACCCTCGGTCATGTGCTGAATCACCTGGATCCTGGCTTCCCCAGAGCGGGAACCCTTGGCGTTCCCTCCTGAGTTCTCGAAGTGTGAAGCCTGGGTGCTGAGGAACCAAGAGGCCCCCAGGGGCAGGTGGGTGGGGGAAAGGAAGACGGGAGGGAGCTGTCCTCACCGTAACCGTCGTAGGGGTCCATGTTGAGGTCTGGAATCTTCCAGCTGTGGATGCGGGCGTCTGCCCCACCACTGTAACAGTATTCACTGTGGCTGCCCATGGCCACGGCCAACACGGGGCCCCTGGGGGATACCGAGGTGGGGTGAAGGGGGGACCAGACACTCCAGGCTCACCTCTTCCCCTCAACAGGACCTGAGGGTACGCCGCTAGCATATTTCAAGGCTGTTGAAAAGGAACCTGGCATCTAGACCTCTGGTTGGGCCACCCAGGCTAGCTGCCCGGCCCCAGCCTCCCCCACTCCTCTAAAGGCTGTGCCGAGAACCAGCTGTGGGGCACTGTAAGTCTGCAGGGCGCCGGGAGAGGGTGGGGTGTGTGCAGAGGCCATGGGGACCTGGAGCCTTTGGCTGCCCTGCCATCTGCCCTGGGCCCCAGGATGGCAGTGAGCGGGCCGGGGGCAGGCTGCCACAGGGGCAGGGGCGCTTCCCTACCTGTGAGCCCGGAAGGCGTGGATAGGCTCCACGTCTAGCGCGGCATTCCTGTGGGCAGGCAGAGGAGCCGGGGTCACCCTGCATCCCCACGCCCGGACACCCCCACCCAGCCCTCCACCCCAGGGCTGCTGCCCTCACTTCTTGGCTGTGACTGCCTTCTGCAGGTTCCAGAGCTTCAGCGTGCCGTCCTCAGAGGCGGTGAGCAAAGCTGACTGGCTGTGGTGGAAAGCCAGGGAGCGGATGCCATCATAGTGGGAGCGGAGGGTGAACTTGGGGTTCCAGGTCTTCTTGAAGGCGTCTTTGCTGTCAGACAGCTGGGGTGGGGGAGCTGCCTCAGGGTCTGCCCATCCCAGCTGGCGGTACCCAGCCCCAGCCCCAGCCCCACACGAAGTGGCATGCCCCACACACGAGCCTCTGGCCCGGGCCTGGCCGCTTCCTTCTCGTCTGCCCACAGCGCCCCTTCACTCGCTCAGTGAGTTCCTGCAGTGTGCAGGGCCCATGCTAGCTTCTGAGGACGCAACGGTGAGCCCAAGCCCTGGGGTGTCCCCATTCACGGGGAGCCTGGGGGAGATGGTCAGAGATGGTCTCCATCACAGAGACGATTAACAAGCAGTGCCATGAATTTCAGATGCACTGAGAGGAGGTGCCGGGCGACCCGTCCCCATCTGTGAGGGTCAGTAAGGCTTTCTGGGGAACTGACATGTGATCAGGATGTTAGTAGGTAAATGAAGGGAATAGAGGGCAGAACCGAATGTGCGAAGACCCTGAGGCAGAGGGAGCAAAGGCGGATCTTGAGCTGAGAGGAGGCCAGGGCCCCAGCAAGTGAGGGAGAGCGGCAGGGGAAGAGGCCTAGAGGGCTGGCCCACACTCAGGAACCCGCTGTTCCTTCTCAGGGTCGGGGGGCCCCCTCGGGAGGGTTTGGAGCAGAGGAATGGCCCAGGCTGTTCTGGCTGCTCCGTGGTGGGGGCCCTGGACTGGGGAAGAGGAGAGTGGCTGCAGAGAGAGGCGGGAGGAGGTCCCCAGGGAAGTCTCCCAGGGAGTGGTGAGGCAGACCCGACGCGGGGAGTGGAGAAGGGGACCAGCACGCCGTGGGGGAGACCAGGGAGCAGAGTCCACAGGCCTCTGGGGGAGAGTCCCCGAGACACCACAGAAGGCCTGATGGACCATGGTGTTGGCTCTTGAGGCAGGGGACCCAGGGAGGGCCCTGGGAAAGGAGACAAGCAGACTGTCAGGCAAGCCTCAGTGCCCTGCCCTAAGGCGGGGTGCACCCCGACGGACCCCTACCTCTGGGCTCTGTCACTCAAGGTCATCGCTCCTGCCACAGTTGTTCAGGACTAGAGGGTCTAACCCCTCACGTGTATGCAGCCCCAGATGGGGGGGGGGGCAGGGGGAGTGTCATTTCATCTTGGGGGAGCAGAACTCTGCATCTTCCTGCTCAAACTCTCCCAACCCACCCCCCAACCCCAAGAATGCCTAACCTGGCTGAGATCACCAACCACATGGAGTCTCGCTGGAAGCTGCGGTAGGGGTCCTACCACAGGAACAAGCTCACACGCGCCCGCTTCAGAGACGTCCGCAGAGCCAGCGGCCTGGCCACGGATCTCAGGCTCAGGACACTGGCCCCGAGGTCTCTCTGCATTCCAGCCCCACTGCCCCACCAGCCTCCACTCATACCAGATCAGCCTGATTGTTTTTGTTTTGTTTTGTGGCTGGAGATCACCTTCCCGTCCACAATCCCCACCTCCTGCACAGACTCCTACCCACTCTGCCCCAGCCCAAAAGTATCTGCCACCTCTGATGCTGTATTTGGACTCAGCACCCCTTTGCCACTGCTTCGTGCCTATGGTGGGTCCTAGATTTGAGGTACATGGAAGCCTTGGGTGGGAGGGAGCGTTGCTGAGAGGAGCAGCCTGGCAGCGTGACTGAAACCTAGGCCCCAGAGCCTGCTAGGCCAGGCACCTTGGTGACCCTGTCAAGTCCCAGCACCTGTCTGCATTGGCACCCCTGTGACACAGGGTGAGCTGGCCAATGATCTCACATCGTCCTGCTGTGTGAGGGGCTGGGTGCGGGCGGGCACCCAGCCAGAGCTCAGCCAGCCCCAGTGCTGCACCGGACACCTGGGGGGGCCCTGAGGGGTGGGGCACCCCAAGGACTTACATCACAGCTGAGGTCGTTGTCGTTGGTGACGGTGAGATCTGCCAAGTCCCCCAGGCTCACCTCCCCGCCCCCGATAGTGTCCATGATGAAAACGTCTGAGGAGAAGCCAAAGGAACCTGGTAGGGGGAGGGGAGGGAGGGGGCAGAGAGGGGCCGGGAGAGAGAGAGAGAGACAGAGAGAGGCGGAGAGAGGTGAGAGGGAGACAGAGAGGCAGGGAGAGGACAAGACCAAGAATCACAGCTGGAGAGAAAGAAACAGGGAGAGTTAGACAGACAGACAGGGCAGGACAGACAAAAAGAGAGGGAGACAGAGATAGACAGACGAACTTTTGGGACAGGGAGGCTGCAGACCAGAGAGAGGCTGGGCCTCGACCCTGAGGACACAGAAGCCCGGGGCTTAGTTTCTGCAACCTCCCTCTGCCGTGGGGCCCTGAGGACTGGGCCAGGGTGCAGGGGCTGCTTACCTTCGTGGGGCCGGGGCTGGGGGGTGCCGGGAGGTGGGCCGGTCACTTTGGGGGGCAGCCCATCCACATCCCGAAGGTCAGCCAAGATCCCCTGAAGTTTGACCCGCCGGCTTTCTGTGGGCACAGGGCGCAGGCGGGCGGGCGTCACTGACCAGCCACTCGGCCATGTGGGGAGGGTGCTCTCCTGCCACTGTGGGGGGGCTGGAGAGCCCTGGGCTCCGAGTGGGGGTGGGGGACAGGCGGAGGAGACAGACGGAGAGGGGACCCTCCATGGCCTCATTGCCCCGCCATTCTACGTGACCCCGGGGGCCTCGGAGCTCAGAGTCACAGGACAGGAAGCACTGCCCCCCTGCCTCCCCCCGCGCTGCGTCTGCATCCTGTCCCCCCTCCCTCCCCCATCCCCCCAGGGCTGGAGGCTCTGCCTCAGGAAGAGCCGGGCCTGCCTGTAACCCCCTGAGATTTTCCATGGAAGGGGACAAGGCCTGGCCACGGCGGTGCAGCCACCAGCTCTGCGGGGCCACTCTCCTCTCAGGAAGCATATCCGGCCAGTGGGGACCCTGGGGCAGGAAGCAGCTGCAGGCCGCAGGCGGCGGTGCTGCCTGAGGTAAGGAAGGCCGGCCTGGACGCCCCAGCTCACCCAGTTCGTGGTGGGCGCCCTCTGCAGCGCACCGCCGCGGGTCGGGCGGGCCCTCCCCGTCCTCTCCTGAGCCCAGGAAGTCAAACTCGCTGATAGCGTCCTCCGAGTCGTCCTCCTCGTCTTCGTCCTCCGTCTCAGGCACCAGGGCCTTGGATGGCAGCTGGGGCGCAGAGACCAGCAGAGAGCTCAGGGCCCCAGCCCACTTGCTGGCCCAGAGCAGGGAAACCAGTGTTCCCACCTGCGGCCCCCAGTCCCACAGCCTGCCGCCGTGCTCCCCCTACTGGAAGCCCTGGGGGCGTGCCAGCCCCTGGCCTGGGTCTGGAGACCCCATTCGCTGCTGCCCGCATGGAACCCCACACAGGGCCCTCCTCCTTTCGCTCAGGCTGGTCCTGCTCCCCGGTGCCCTGCCTCCCAGCCCAGTACACTTCTCATGGAAAAAACGTCAGATAATATGACAACCTGTTTTGGGGGCAAGGGAAGCTATATTTGGGTGTATGGGTGTACGGGCGTGGAAGGAGACACTACAAAGTGAGATCAGATCCGTGGCTACAACAGTAATGACGATGAACACTTAGCACAGTGCCGGCCTCTCTGAGTTTCTCAGGGCACTGATCAGTTTCGCACATAGGATTTCACAACCCCGCGAACAGTTATCACTCTTCTAATTATTATTCCCATATTACAGATTAAGGAAACTGAGGCTGAGCAGAGTGAAGCCCCTTGGCCCAGGTCCAAGCCATTCTACATACATCAAAGACAAGCTTTGGGATGTGAGGTTACCCAGGGGTCTCCAACTCTTCCCGATAAGTTCCTATACTGGCTGCATTTTTGCTTTCTTATATAACGAGCAGGAGCTACTTTTAGAATGAGAAAACACCCCAGGTCTTCCTTTCTGAGAAACAGAATGCTGGGTGAGTGAACACAGAGTCTGCTGTTTTCCCACAGTTGGTCGTAACCAGGGCTGAGAACCAAATCCTCTTGTTTTCCTCAGTCCACGAGCTTGGACCCCATCCCAGGCCTGTGAACTGAGGGGCAGCATCGCACCTGTGTGTCCCCACCAGACACCTTTGAGACGCAGCCACATGAAGCGACATCTGAACGTAATCCTTCAGCCTCCCACTTCCTATGCATCACTGTGCTTTACCTCAAGTGCCGTCCGGGAGGGAGCTGTGTACTGGGCACTTCAGAGACTGCACTTAGGTCGCTTAAAGAGAGTTTCAGAGTTTTCAAAGACCGTTTGGATATCTGAGTTCTGCTTTCAGTGCTGGCTTAGGACACAGCCCGCCCTCAGCACTGGGACTCCATGACCAGTGGACTCAAACACCACCTCTTCCAGGAAGCCTTCCCCCTCCTCAGTGTCCCCAGCCTGGACCCAGGTTCAGTCAGGCTGTGAATTCCTCCGGGGCGCGGGTGACTCCGTCCCAGAGGCTCAGCACCCCAAGCTGGGTCTCGAGGGTATGGACACGGAGGTGGCTGCGCTAGGGCATTTTGAGGGGCCAGCCTCTGGCCTGTGTGGGAGGAGGGGGATGGGATGTTACTGCCTTCCCCTTCCTTTCTGGGAGAAGACCTGGCCTGCCCAGAGAGAGGACGGTAGGGCTCGGTCCCTGAGAGGGGCCTTGCTTCTCTCTCACCACCTAGGACCGTCAGTGCCACGCGTCTACCCAGTGTGAACTCATTTATTTTTCAAACGTACAGATTTTATTTACTTATTCATTTATCTTTGGCCCTGCCATGTGGGGGCTTATGGGATTGCAGTTCCCTGAGCTGGGACTGAACCTGGACCGCAACAGTGAAAGCGCCGAGTCCTAACCACTGGACCGCCAGAGAACTCCCAGGACTCATTTTAATGAATTCCTCAACAACTCAGAAACAGACTATCAGCCTCTGAGGCCAAAACCATCACAAAGAGAATCCCGTGCCCCTGGTTATAGAGCCAGGCCAGTGGCCACTCTGGGAGGCACTCATGAATCTCAAGTCTGGTCACTGAAGGTCAGCTGGTGGAGACAGAGGCCTGGGGAAGCGTGAGACCCAGCATAGGGAGCTGCCTGACAGGGCGTGTGGAACAGACATGGGGACAGAGGTGGCCGCCGCAGGGAGCACGCGAGCATTTCTAATAGGAGTGCAGGGGACAGGGGAGGTTTCCCAGAGGGAGCTGAGGGAGACCTAAGAAAGGAGTGGAAATCCAGCAGGGGCCAGGAGGGACCAGGCCCTCTGGAATCAAAGACATCCTGCCCTTCCTGGAACCCCAGGGCCAGGGCTCCGGCTCTGGACGCTCCGTTCCCCTCAGCGTGGTCGCTGAGCGCCTGACCTGCGTGGGACCCCGCGCTGAGCCATGGTGGGGGCCATGGGTACAGAGTGGAGGCCAGGACAGGCCTGACACCAGACAGGGAGGACCCAGGGTGGTCCCGGTCAGGATGGGGCAGCCCACAGGAGATTCCTGACCCTGTGGGGACAAGGGGAGCAAGGGCGAGTCAGAGAAGGCTTCTTGGAGGAGGGGGTGTCTGAGGTGAATCTGAGGAGGGAGGGCTGGTCAAGGAAAGCCCCCGAGGCCGTCTCCTCTCCCACAGGTCCCCCTCATGGGTGCGTGTACCTGCCCGTGACTACCTATAAGCCCACTGCTGACCACAAGCTCCTCCCTGCAGGGACCAGGCCTCGGTGTCTCCTGGTCCTCACTGCCAGCACAGAGCCTGGCCCACAAGGCCTACACTGACCGGTGAGACCAGGCCCCGCCTAAGGACAGCGCCGTCAGGATGGTGGGAGCACTGGACTCCGGAAGTTCAGGAGCGGGGGTGAAATATGGTGGGAGCCCGACCTCCAGGCCAAGCCGAGAAGACCTGGACTCTACCCAGTGTCCCTGGGCATGGGTCCTCCCACCAACAGCAGACTGGACACTCGCATCCTACCAAGTGCTTCCCAGAGCCCCCCAACCTGACTCCAGGCTACACTGGGGGCTCGGCCACATCCCCTAAGGGTGCTGGGGAGGGAAGAGAAAAGACCCACACAGCCCCTGGCTCATGGAGCTCACTGTCTACTGTGGGAGACAGAGCCGGGGGCGCGTCAGAACATTTCCAAGTCCCACTGCGGTCGGGCTGGCAGGAAGGAGAACGCGCCATGAGAGGGCGTCTCGGGGCTGGCCTGGCCTGGGGATTTAGGAAAGGCCTCTTGGAAACATCAGAGCCCAAGGAGGGAATGTGGAGAGAATGACGGGGGTACGGCTGGAGAAGGGGTTGCCCTGACGAAAACGATTGAGGCGCCTCGGAAGGGACCAGAGGCCACAGCGTGGCTGGCAGGAGCCGGGGACATGGGGAAAGGATGGAGCAGCCCTCAGAGGAGCCGAGCACGCCCCAGGGGCCCTCTGCGTAAGGGGCTCCTCCTGGGCGGGCCGGGGCTCACCTTCACTCGCTGCTTCCTGTGCTGTGCGCCGTCCAGCTCGTCGTCCTCGTCGCTGTCATCGTCCTCGCAGTGCTGCAGGAAGGGGATCTGCTCCAGCACCGAGCCGCCCAAGCGCTCTCTGCCATCCTTGCCGGCCGCGTTCCTGCCCAGGACGGGGGTGGGACAGAGTGAGGGTCAGTCCTGTCAGGCGACAAAGCTCGGCTGGGAGCGCACGGAGGCTGGGGGCCAGAGCCTGAGCCCAGGAGAGCCTCGACTCTGACCCCGCATGGGGCTTGGAGCCCAGCCTCGGCCGGGCGCACATCGGCTGGACCCCTCACTGAGCGCTGACCCTCCCCTGAGCAGTTCCAGACCCCCACCTGACCACACATTCCCCGAGTGTGCCGAGTCAGACAAAGAGCTGGTCAAGAGATCGCCGCTGACTCCGCAGCCCTGGTCACCATGGCTGAACCACGCGTACTCAGGGCAGAACGCAGCAGGGAAGCAAACCGGTCACCCCATGACCGCTTGGGCCCCCCACGACCTGCGCCCTCCCCACCGCCAGACGGCACTGCCCATCCACCTCTGGGCCTGCTGTTGAGTAGCTCCCTTGGGATGACAAGTTTGAGCCAAGGAGTCATTTGCCACCAAACGTTAATTCCAAGGCAGAAAGGAGGGCAGAATTTGAAGTTCAGATTAACGCGAAAGGCCTCCCAAAAGGAGGTTGCCACTGGGCTGATGCTCCAAGCGTTCTTGTCAGCTGCCCAGGTGAGACGGGTGCCACTCGGTAGAGACCTCCCACCCCTGGGCTGCCAGTCCAGCCCCCAGCCCTCACTTCCCAGCCTCCCTGCTCCTCTGGGCCTCCACACGTGGAATGGGCTCCTTCCTTGGCTCCATCTCCACACTCTCTGCCTCAGTGACTGCCCAGCCCCAGGGTTTTCAAGCCCGCCTGTGTGCTGGTGAACTGCAGATACATTTACGAGTCAAGTGCTGCCCCTACCCTCGCCACGGGGGCTCACACAGACACCTCACACTCCACTCGTTCTGAACGGCCCCTTTGAAGTCCCCTACCCGGGTCAGTGCTGCTCCCAGCTGCTCAGACCCCACCCTCCAGTTACTCCAGTTTCTTTGCCTCTCCCCCTACAGCCAGTCCTTTCTTATCATCGGCTCCTGCTGAACACCCACTGAGAAGTGGACCGGCCTCACCGCTCCACTGCTGACGTCCACCATCTCTGGCCTGGACGTCTCCAGGAGTCTCCGATCGGCCCTCCCTGCTCCCAGCCCGGCCCTCGGTCAGCCTCTCCATCTCAAAGAAGACCAAGCCTATCAGATGAGGTCACACCCTGGCTCGAAACTACAAGCTTGTCTCCAAGCTCCTCATCGTGGTCCGTGAGGCCCGCTGTGATCAGACTCCTGAGATTTCAGCCTCACTACAGACCACCGCCCCATGTGCTGGCAGCGCTACCCCCACGCCAACCTCTGCCTGCTCCTGGGAGTGCCAGCCCTCTCCTGTCCTGGATCCTTTACCGAGAACACTCCCCTCCCAGCTACTTGGCTGGCTAGGCCTCCACTCCATGCAGTTCTCTGCCTAAACGTCATCCTGTCCTAAGCAGTACTACTACTCCCATCTCTCTTTTTCTTTTAAATTAAGATTTTTTTTTTCTTTTTTGATGTAGATCATTTTAAAAGTCTTTACTGACTTTGTTATAATATTGTGTCTATTTTATGTTTGGGCTTTTGGCTGCGAGGCATGTGGGATCTTCGCTCTCGACCTGGGAAAGTCTTAACCACTGGACCTCAGGGAAGACCCCTCCTACCGCTTTCTCACTGCCTTTCACAGACCTCCTCACGTCATCAGCAATTTAGTTATTTTCTGACAAACAGCAGCTACCAAGAAGAGAATGAACACAGGAGAGCTCCCCGGGGGGCAGTGACCACGTGTCGGGCTATGCTCCCCAGGTCCTGGCGTGGGCCCAGGGCTGCCTTCAGCAGGGACTTGGCGTTCGATGGGGCAAGCGCAGGCCGGAGCCTTGGGCAGGGCCGGGCCGGAGGGGAGCTGTGGAGCGCAGCAGCAGAGAGGTGACGCCAGGAGAGGGCCACCCAGGGGGACCCAGGACAGAACCTGCACGTCCCATAAGGGATGGACAGTGGGTTCCAGAGCAGAGGAACCCATGATACACTCCAGGAAGGACACAACCCCAGATCATGGACCGGCCTCATGAAGCAGGGGTGGTGGGGAGACACCCTCCAGACCCCAGGGCTCACCTCTTGATCTGCTCCTCGATCTGTTTCACCAGCAGCGACTCCCCGCCGCTGAGCCCCCCAGGTGCTGGCGGGGCCCTAGGGCCCCCCTCGCTGGGCTCGGCAGCCCCGTTGAGCTCTAATGAGCGGCCCAGGAGGGAGCGCACGCGTTTGGACCGCATGTCCAGGATGGTGTCAGTGTAGCCGACCTCTTCCAGGTACCTGCGGGGAGGTTAGGACAGGTCGGGCCGGGGGAGGCGGAACCGGGGTGGGTCAGGCACCACCGGGGTGGGTCAGGCACCACATGGCTCCTTTCTATACCGCAGGGGCGGATGCAAGCTGGGCCAGCCTTTTTAGAGAAGCAACTGAAGACAACACACTGAAATCTCACGTAAGCCTTCCTGAGCCTTTGTACATGGGCATCGCGCTGTCGCAGATGCTCGCAGAAACAATGTACATTTGGGGGACCTAAAGGCAGGGGCCGACCCACACGTCTGCTGATGAGGACTGCGGAACTAGACAGCTGATGGGACACTAGGCACAGGATAAACGAGGCAGAGTGCCAAGTGCTCAATGCGTGCTCAGTCGCATCTGATCCCTTGTTAGCCCACGGACCGTAGCCCACCAAGCTCCTCTGTCCAAGAATACTGAAGCAGGGTGCCGTCCCTTCTCCAGGGGATCTTCCCAACCCAGGGATCGAACCCGTGTCGCTTAAAAGCTCCTGCATTGCAGGCGGATTCTTTACCACTGACCACCTGGGAAGCCTAAAGAGGAGAGGGCCTGCTAAATAAATAGCACAACAGAAAGTACGTTAAGTGTTCCTTACAATTCAAGTGTTTGTAGAAAAAAAGAACATGCCTCTAAGGATAGACCACACCACAAACACACATTTGTATCATGCCCTGCACCAAGCCTAGAAAGAAACACACTGAACCTCAGAGCAGTGATCTCTGCAGAGTGAGAGTAGGGATGTCAGTAGGAACTTCTGTCATTTACTCTACACACGAGCATTTATTACCCCCAGGATTACAAAACTTGAAGCCAGCTGAGACTGGCCTAAAGGCTAAAAAAACAGAAAAAATTCAACTGTGAGTATCTGTGGCTTCAAATCACTGGAGAAAGGGGTCCCTGGCTGGTCCTCAGGGGGCGTCTGCAAAGCCTTTTCTGTTGACCGTGACCTTGCCCCTTGGGCAACAAGACACACCACCTTGGGCATGTGCGTGTGTCTGAGGCTCCCCCTGCCCCCACCACCAGGGAGAGGCGGGGGAGGCAGGGCAGGTGGGGTGGAAGGAGCTGGGCTCCGGGGACGGGTTCCTAAGATCACACGTGAGACCTTCCACTTATTAGCTGGGACCTTCTGCACGGATGCCCTCTCTGCACCTCATTTTTTTCGCCTGTGAAAATGAGGGGAACACTAGCAGTTACACTGCCCGGGGATTTCCGTGAGGAATCCTTGTGTGCCAGGCATTCAGCCCAGCGCCAGGAACATAACAGGTACCTGGCAGGTATCGCCTGGGACAATCCTTCTGTCATCACCGTGTGCACGCCCTTTAAGCTAGCAACTGCAACTATCCTCTCTGACGTTTAGCGTAAGGAAATCAAGGATACAGACAAATAACTTCCTGGTGTTTGTCACACTGTCTATTAAAAAAAATGCCTTCAACAAAATACACAAGAGACTGGCCACAGGAAGTTATGATTATCCACATAACAGACGATTACATAGGTCTTGAAATGATACAACATAACTAATTTATGTGGAGAAATGTTCACAACACTTAAAAGCAATGCCTTATGAAACAATGCAAAGGGGGACCCCCTGCTTTTATAAAACACACACACACGCACAGATGCGTATATACAGTAGAAATGTTTACAGGTGCATGAAATTCCCTGGGTGGTGGAATTATGGGTGATTTTTGTTCTTTTCTGTGTTTTCCTGTTTCCCAAGTTTTCTAAAACACATGTATCTCTCTAATGAAAAGCAAAAAAATTTTAACATTACATCCTGGGGGGGAAAAAAGGGCATGTGGGATTGCTTTCCAAGTGTGGGGGTCTCCCAGGGCTGCCTCCTGCCAGGAGTCTTCCCGCGCTCCACCCCCACAGGGTGATGGGCCTTCTCCGCTGCGGCCAGCAGGGATCCTGAGAACTCACGGTCCCCAATGGGGACAGGAAGGACTGTGGCGTCCCCGGGCTTATCTCCCTGGCCCAGCCTCCACCCTGGCCCGGCACGCACTCACTGTCGGAGAAGCTGCCGCCCCTCCTTCCACACCAGCGGGCTGTTCTCCAGGGTGACCGACTCCACAGGGCCATTGGAGACTGTGGGGTGGAGAGAAAGGAGGCGGGCTGTCTCGAGGGAACCATCCAGGCGCCCACCACCTCCTCCACCGGCCCTGTCCTCACCCTCAAACCCAAGTCGGTCACTGTGGAGCCACGTGCTGGGAGGGCCTGGAGCCTCCCTCTCCCCCTGCCCTCCTCCTCTCTGGTCTCTCTGGGTCACTCCCCAGACCGTCCCTGCACTGTCTTCAGACTCTGTTCTGCTATTTGCCCACACAGGAGACAGGCTGGGCTCTGAACAAACGGGCAGATGACTGGCCCAGTGCGCCTCGGCCGCTTCTTGGCTATGTGGCCTGAGCAGGTCGGTTTACCTCTCTGAGCCTCAGTTTCCTCATCTGAAAAACGAAGTTAACAATCACAGCACCCACCTCTTGGGACTGCTGTGAGGACTGAACGAGGCAGCCTGTTTACTTTCCTCATCGAATATTTATTGGGCATCTATTATGTGGCCAGCTAGGTGCCGGGACTGTATTGGTCAACACAGACCCCTGTCCTTGTGGAAGGCGCTCTGGTCAGCGTCCAACACGAACAACGGCCACCGCAGCCTCACCTCGTGAACACACCATGCTCTTCCACATCTCCGCGCTCCTGGACCCTCCTCCCTCCACCTGGAACACCCTCCCTACTTCCCCGATGGTGAACTGATGCCTCTTTCTAGGGGCTCCAACTCCTAGGGGCCTCATGTGTCTGTCTGCCTCAGACAGACAGAGGGACAGCAGGCAGACTCCCAGGCCTTCCCTGCCCCCTGCCCCACAATAGGAGGGCACCATGAGTGAGACCCAACCACTCCCGGTCCCGGCCAAGCTGCTCTCTGTGGAGCATTTGAGACTCGGGGGTCCATCTCTGCTCTGTCACGCTCAGTTTGCAGGGGGCGGGCACGCGGGGAGGGTCAGGCTGGTGTGGGTACCTGGTTCCGACAGTTCTGGCTTCTTCTCCCCCTGGTTCAGGTCTGTCCCGAATTTCAATTTATGGTATTTGGCCCTAAAAGGTCAAATGATGAACGAATGAGAGGCACCGAAGCGTCGACAGGGCCAGCCCTCGCCTCCAGAATCCCAGAGCCCGGGTTCTCGCTCTCCTCCGCCCTCCGCCCTGCTTGACTGGGAAGCAGCCGTGGCGGAGGCGGCGGCACAGATGGCACTGTGGCGAGCCCGCTGCTGGGAGCCGGGCACACTGGGCTGCCGTCCCAGCTCTAGAGTCCTTGAAGAAGTCCTCTCCCTCCAGAAGCCTCACCTGCACCCATCGGGCCCCTGGAAGGGAGGGATGAGAGGAGGACTGTGTGGCGTCTGCCATGTGGTGGGCCGCCGCCATGATGAAGCCGTTGCTAGCGGTCTGCCCTGAACCCCACCCACGAGGGCCTGTTCTGCCCCCCTCTCCTGGACCGTGCGGTACTGAGTGATGGAGGAGAGGATTCTCCCAGGGGCTCGACCCCTGAAGGCAGGCGGCCGGGGCACGGCAGGGCTCACCTCTCCTGCTTCAGTGCGTATTCCAGCATCTTGATCCGCCGCACCAGGTCCGTCTTGAGATTCTCCTGCCCCTTCCTCTCTCCCTGGAGGAAGGCCACCTGAGCCTGCGGGTGGACAGAAGGGGGCGGGGGCGGCAGGGCTCAGGCTCCCGACCTGTGTCCCGTGCTCGCTCAAGGCGGGCAGCTCCAGCACCCCCACCTCTGGGACACGCAGCAGTCAGTTCTTCAAGAGTGGAGACCCTGAGCCAGCATTCAGCGGGGCAATGAGAGGGCGGCTGGATCTGTTTCCCTGTCACCCGCGATGAGACGACTGAAGAGAGACTAAATGGGAACAGCCTGGGGCTCCCTGGGCCCCCACCTCTGGGGAGAAGGCGGGGGCGGTAGGTACTAAGAGCCCTGGGCGCCTCCTCCCCCACCCCCGGGCAGGTGCCGTTCCCGAGGTTGCTGGGGGAGGTGGCGCGGCACTGTTCAAGCAGAGCTTCTGTCCTGGGGGGTGTGGGAAGCTGCTTCTGGAGTCTAGGGACAGGAGTGGGTGGCTCGGCTCGGCTCCCGCTGCAATGCAACAGCTTCGCCGCCTGACCTCCACGGTGGGGACCGACCGTCCTGGGGGAGTCGGCCCAGGAAAGGACACATATCACAGACGTGACCCCGGACCCCTGCCAACCACTTCACACCGTCTGCTGGCCCGGTCTGCCCCCGTTGGCTCTGGCCTGTCAATGGGCCTTTTGGAGAAACCAACGGCCTTCAAGGCAGGCTCCTGGCCCCCGACCATGTTCCGGAAGCCCAGTGCCAGAGCCCTGAGTGCCGCGCTCCTCCCTGGCTTCCCCTCAAGTGCTCTTCTGACCAAGGCTGGGACCACCCGAGCTTCAGGCCTGGCTCAGCCACTTCTGTGATGCACAATCTTAGGCGGGTCATCAGCCCTCTTTGAACCTCCCCTTCCCCTTCCAGAAAATGGGGCTCCTGAGAGTGCCTGCTCCTCACGTGTTAAGTTGTTCTCAGTCCAAAGCCTGGCACAGACAAAGGGCTAACAAATGCCAGCTCCCACCTCTTGTTATTTTTATTCTCTCAAAGTACTTAATTATTTGGCTGCACTGGGTCTCAGTTTTGGCATGCAGGCATGCGGGATCTTTCCTTGTGGTCCACAGGCTTCTCTTGTGGGCTTAGCTGCCTTGCTGCATGTAGAAACCCAGTTCCCCGACCAGCGATCAAACCAACATCCTCTGCTTTGGAAGGCAGATTCTAAACCACTGGACCACCAGAAAAGTCCCGGGGCCCGGTTCTTCATGGGAGCTAGGATCCCCAAGACCTGAGACCATGGAGCAGGGGTGTCCGTGGCTGACAGGCCTCCTGCCCCACCCCGGCAGCTGCGTCATCCTGGAGCCGACCCTCACACATCACGAGCTTGCTGAAGAACTTCCGCAGCTCCCTCAGGAGCCCCCAGACACCTTTGCCAGGTGGCGAACATTCCCAAAGCCTTGTTCCAGGACTGTCCGCGGTTGGTGGCCTCTCAGATGCCCATGAACATGCTTCCTCCTCGCCCTGGGGCTCGAAGAGTCCCGACCTCCTTGCCCCTGGCACTTGTGCCCCACACAGCCCTGTGCCCAAATGCCTCCCATCACCAGCCTCCTGCTCCAGGGACCAGTCTCTCTCTCAGGTCAGCAGAGAATCAAATGTGGGCTGAGTACTGCTGAGCACTGGCCTGAGCTCAGGGCCAGAGGAAAATGCACACTCAGGCACCGCCGGGGGCCACAAGTTCACAAACGCCTCCAGCGGGCAATCTGGCCACATCCACAAACATGTTAAATACACACTCCTTTTGTCCTAGCAGTTCCACTTCTAAGGAGTTTACCCCGTAAGTATAACTGCAAGGGTAGACTTCCTTCCTTTGCATATATTAATGCACAACAAAAGTATCTGTCATTCACTCCACAAATATTTACTATGTATTAGATACAATCGTGGACACAGAACTGAACAAGATGAAGTTCATATTTTAGAGGAGGGTGTGGGACCAGCAGTGAACAAATAAATACCTGCCGTAGGTGTGCTACGGAAAATAAACCTCACTTGTCCACTGAGAGAAAGGGATTCCTCCCAATACTTCTTTTCTCTACACTTTAAATCAACATGTATGTACATAAATATCTAAGGCCAGACAGACAGACACACACGTGATCAACATCTTCGGAGTTTGAATTTATGTCTTTCGTGGATCTTCTCAGCCACCCAAATCAACGCTGTCCAGAGTGAGTTTTAGAAGGTGAGGGGAGTGGCGGAAAAGACGAGGTTGATCACCAAACACATGCCCCAGGTCCCCGTCTCCCCATGCCCTCGCCACTCTGGGCTTCCATCCACAAGTTTCTGATACCGGGTGCCTACCCCGCCTGCTGAGCCCACAGGCGTTCCCCACTGGACACTGGTGATCGCCTGCCCGTGATGGGACAGGTTCAGGGTGTGGGGCTGGCGGAGTAACAGAGATGATGCGCCTTCTGCCCTCACAGAGCCCTCAGTCCAGGGCACGGGCCGGGCACGAGCAGCCACAGCTAACACACGACTCGACTCGGACCCCAAGAGGGAGCAGAGGAGGGTCAGGAGGGGGGACACCTATGAGAAAAAGTGACAGTTCAGCTGAGACTTGAGCCTGGTTAGCAGGCGGCCACGGGTGGAGCGCGCAGCTGGCAGAGAACGACAAACTCTACAAAGGCTGGTATGGCTCCATCTGAGAATGCGTAAAAGGGTTAGTGAGGGAAGTCAGAGAAGCTTGTCGGCTTGAAAAAGAATCACACACCATGCAAACAAGTTTGAAAATCCACCTTAAAGCACAGGGGAAGCTATGGAAGGGCTTTTTCAGCAGACGAGAGATATCATCAAACTTGCTCGGGGACGGGGGCAGAGAGAGGGACAAGCTAATGGCCCAGAAACCAGTCACAGAAGGAGGCAGATCCCAGAGAGAAATGACAGGGGCTCAAAGTAGGAACAGGCAGAGGGGTGAGGACTGGGTTTAGGGTACTAAGGAGGTGGCCCTCACCTGTGGGGGAAGAAAGTGGAGGGCGAGAAGCAGGGTCAGAGTCACGCCCCTGCTCACCCCCCAGGCCTCCCTTGCTCCCTGAGCCCCCATCCAATGATGATGTGAGAATATCACTCTGCTCCGTGGTCCCCTTCCCAGTTCCTCCGGCAAAGAAAGAAGAAGGAGAACCAGAAACATGTGGGTGAAGTGTCATGAGCTGGTGGAATGCCACAGAGAGGGGAAGCGCTGGGGGCCCGGCCCTCCCACCCTGCACACACCAGCGGTCACAGCCACATGGCCGCGGCAGGCCGGCAGGCAAGGCTGGGATCTGGAAGTTCTCTACCCAACCAGCACCTCGGCCCACTGCCACTGAGACAGGGCGGCCGCCTCTCCTCTGGCTGTTCCCTCCCCATCCAGGCGGCAAGGGAGGAACCTGGCTATCTCAGTCCTCCCGGGAGCCCTTGCTGACTCTCCTCATCCCAAGCTTTCTGTCCCACCCCTCCCGGGCCCTTGAGTCCCATCTGGCCCTGTGTCTCCTGCACTCCACTCCCTCCTCCCCAGGCTCTGGCAGGGTTGAGTCCCTGTGGATCCCTCAGAGCTCCTTGTGAGGCTGGCAGGGGCGGTGGGGGGGCAGGGGGCGGGGACCAGCTCCCCATCTTCTCCACCTGCAGCAGTGTACTCGCTGCCCCTGCTCATCCCTGAATGTCCAGTCAGACCCCCACCCCCAACCCCTCGAGGTTCCTCTTGTCCTCAAAAAAGCTCACAGCCCTTTGCAGAAGTGCCACAACCACACCACTGAAACCTCAACAGTGTGCGAACCTCTGTAACCCCCTGCGCAAACCAGCCTTCTCCGTTGGCCTGGAAGTTTCTGAAGGGCAGAAACCTCACCACCTCCTTCTCAGAATCCCCCCACGATGCCAGCTCCGTGCTTCCGGGCGCCTCCTTGCAGGACCTCCCAAGAAGTTGCCTTTTCTGCCATCCCCCGACATGGATTGTCTGGTGCCAGAAGCAGCTGCACAAAGAAGCTATTTGGAGAAGAGGTATTCGGAGTTTATGGGGAAAATCTGACGCAGTCCAGGCCTTGAAGGCTCTCGCGGGAGAAGTCACACCTCTCTAAGTGATAAGTGCTCAAGTAAAAGTGTATAAAAAGGAGTGTTGCGGGGAGTGTAAACGTGGGACAACTTGGCAGAACCAATCACCGGTTTATAAACTCATCTATTCTACCACCCCACCTGTTTATTCTGCTGCACACTCACACAAGAGGGAATATGAGGACAGTCCTTGCAGCCACTTCAAATGGGCAAAACCTGGAAACCACCAAAAAATCCATTAAGGGGACACAAACTAAATGAGCTGTGGTACAGACATTCGCGGGGTGCAGTTCCCCAAAATAATAAGCGCTCTGTGTGCTCATACGAAAGAAACGCAAAAGATGTATAAGTACGTGAAAATGAGTCACAAAATGATGCATGTAATAGGATGTAAAAGGCGGGAGGAGAAGGGGATGACAGACGACGAGATGGCTGGATGGCATCACCGATTGGATGGACATGAGTTTGAGTAAACTCCGGGAGCTGGTGATGGACAGGGAAGCCTGGTGTGATGCAGTCCATGGGGTCACAAAGAGTCAGACACGACTGAGCGACTGAACCGAACTGAATAGGATTTCATATATTACACACAAGGAGCTGAATTACTTTTATAGCAATAATAGGGTTTGGGGGAGTGGCTCCTTCCTTTCTCACTCACTTGGGTGTGTGTGTACATTTATACACACAGGCACTTCTGAGATCCTTGAAATTTACTAATGTAACAGAACAATAACAAAAGAGTACAAAGTAAGTGACGTGGGAGCCCGGACAAAGGACAGCCCAAGGGGCACAAACCACCACTTCCGCTCAGACTCCAAGAAGGATCACTAACTGCGGGAGCACACGCATCTTTCCTCTTGCTGGTCTCAAAGATGAGGCAGCGGCGTGGTGGGTGCTGTAGGGTACCCTGGTCTGCTATGACCGCCTGGATGATCCTGGGAAGGTCACTCAGCTGCCCTGAAACAAGCTTGTCATCTGTCCTGGGCGTCAGACGGGTATAATGCGTGGGCGGGTATAATGCGTGGGCTCGAAAGCCCAGAGACCACCCCTACCGCCCACAGGCTGTGACCCTCAATTTATTACTGACCTTGTCCAAATCTCCACTTCCTCTTTTGATTATTTTTGAAAAGAAAGGGAAGGGGAATAACATCCCCCACCCTCCCAGAATGTTGCAAGGACTAAGCAATACCATGTATCTGCCGTGTCTAATACCGTGTCTCGCCAGTAATACATACTAAATAAATAGCAGCTGCTATTATAATTGCTAAATAAGGGCAATGTCCTTGGCCCTGTCTCCACAATGGGGGTATTGAGAAGATCTAATAAGACCCTGGGCAAGCGCTCGGGAAGTGGAGATGGGATACCATAGCAAGGGGTGCTTACATAAGGCTTTCTCTCCCACCCTAACCCCAAGCCTCAGCCACCACACCGCCTTTCGGGGTGGGAGAAGTGTGGGATGCTCTCTTTAGTCATCCTAGGGAGAAAATTCTAATCTGCTTATTTACTTGGGTCCCCACCTCAACCAGATACGAAACAGCAACTCAGAAGAGGAAAGACCAGATGCTAGAAGGAGATACTGACTTCTGCTAACAATGCCCCAACCCTCCAAATCCTCACCACTGGGATACCCAGGCTCCTCAGGACACTCTGCCAATTGACCCACATTTGTCAAGGTCACAAAACCCAGCCCAGCTCATCAGCCTCTTCCAAACATCTCAGGACACCTCCCTCCCCGAATCTACTCCACAAACCATAGGATCCTTTCCCAGAAACTTCCACAAACACCCCCACCCCAGGATCCTTCTGAAATGTTTCCTCTGGCTGTCTTCCTGCTCTACAAAAAGGCTCCCCTTGCCATGCCCCAGGTCCCCCGATTCCTCTTCACTGTCTCCATCCCACCGCCCCTCTCCACAGCTGGCCAAGTTTGACCCTCCCATACTCCAGTTCGGAGGTTCTCCATCTGACATCCCACACACCTCCCATCTCACGGCGGGGGCCCCCACGCCTCCACATCCCCAAAGAGTTTCAGCTCTCCGTTCTCTTCCAACACAGGCTCCTGGCTCACGTCCTGGCTCCATTCGTGCTTCCATCCCTGGGACCCCTACCCTACACTCGGAAGCCAGGCCTGCCGGGGCTCCCCAAAGTTTCCTCCTCAGAGGAGAGGTCACACACCTTCACGCCCCCCACCTCCCGCCCGGAGACCTTGCTCCGCATCCTTGGGAGTCCTCAACACAGCCGTCATTCAGTCCCTCCAGTCCAAACGCTCCCAAACACCCACCCGTCCCGGGCTCCCGGACTTCCTCTCTCGACTCACAAGGGCTCCCCGCCCCGCTCTAGCCCCCGGCTGATCCCAGGTCACCCCCCACGCCCCCTCTCACCCACCCGGGGTCCATCGGGCTCCACCTCCAACACGCACCTGGTCGGGGACGGAATGGGGAGTCCCTCGTGCGGCACCCCGGGAGCTGTTAGCTCACTCGTATACAAGATCCCTCCATTCTCTCCCAACGCCCTTCGCCGAGCTCTCCTGGGGTCCCCTCGGCGCCCCGAGGCCACTCTCAGGAACCTTTCCACCGGCCGGTTCACTCCCACTCCCACTTCCAGCAGGCTCGGGTCCCCTGCGCCGCCTTCTCCCGGCGACCGCGCGGGCCCCCCTCCCGCCGTCGGCCGCCCGGGTGCCCTCTGGACGCCCCTCGGCCGCCCCTCACTCCGGCTCCCGGCCGGTCGCCGTCCCCCTCCCGCCCCCCCGGCCGTCCCGGCGGCCATTGCTCCAAGATGGCGGCGGCGGCGGCGGCGGGTGAGGCTGGGCCGGGCTGGGCGGGCGGGGGTCGGGGGTCCCGGGGCGGTGCTCACCTGCAACTCGGCGCGCTCGGCCTCCCAGCGGGCCTTTTCCGCCTCGAAGCGCGCCCACTCGTGCTGGATAAAGTGTAGGATCCCGGGCAGGCTCAGGGGCTCCGGTCCCGCTGCGGGACCAGGGCTGCCTCCGCCGCCGCCCCCCTTGGCAGCCGGGCCGGGCCCGGGGGCGGGGGCGGAGACCAGGGCCGCCCCCGTCGGGCCGGGGCCCGCGCCGGAGCCCAGCGGGCGGCAGGAGGAGGCGGCGGCGGCCACCGCGGCGGCCGCTCGCTCCTCCATCATGGAGGCCCCGGGGCCGGCCCGCGCGCCCGCTGTGCCTCGCGCGCCTGCGCGGCCGCGCCAGCCCTTGCGCGCGCGCTCGGTGGGGGCCGGGGGAGGGGGGGGGGGCGGCGGGTGACGGGAACGAACTCGGGCGCGCGCCTCGCCCACCCGGGTCGACCCCGAAGGCGCGCGCGTGGAAGGGGGCGCGGGGCGGAAAGGGGGCGCGCGCCCGGAGGAGGGCAAACGCGACCCAGGCTCCGCGCGAGGGTCGCCCCTGGGAAACGGGTATTTGGGGAGGGACCGCTCTCTACCCCCCTCCTCCCGTTTCACCCCAAAGAAAGACTCTAGCCCTCTCCAGACCCAAATAGCACTCTCCTCCACAATCACTGTCACTCTTTGAGGGAAAGAACTACCACCAGGGGTGGTTTCAGCAATGACCCCATCCTGATTTCTGGCCCAGGTCGGTTGTCATGGTAACTCCTCTCGGTCTGGAACACCCTTAGCCTCCCCTCTCTTCCATTTTTGTGGTTATGGAGCTCCAACTCTCTCCTGGCCCAGCACCAGAAGAGGTTGCTAAGGTAACCCAAGTCCCTGGTGATCCTTATGCCCCTACCCTCATCGGTTACTATGGCAACCTCACCTAACACTCAGGTAGAAAGGACCCCAGCCCCAAGGACACTGCTGAGGGAAGCAGCTCTTTCCCAGCCCCTCCCCCCGGCCACACAGTTGGCATTACCATGGTAACCATCTCCCCCTTTCCCATCATGGGAGGTCTGTGGACCAAACCAACCAGGTGTTTTTATTTAGAGGAGATGCTCTGCTGAGAAGTAGTTGCTATGGTTACAAGGCCTGGACCATCCCCAGAGAGGTGAGAAACAAGCAAAACGAAGTCCTGGTTACTATGGTAATGGGGGCAGTGCCCCTTCCAGTGACCCTAAGACCCACCAAGGTAAAGGACATTTTAAGATTGTCTCTCAGGATGGAGTGGGTCTAGGGAAGGGGTTGTCATGGTAACACCTTCTGTCACTCCTAGTCTGACCTTTCTGGACACATTTATGAAAGAAGGGGTTGTTATACGTTGCTATGACATCCTTCCCACCTCACTTTTGTAGGTGAGATGAAATTGTGTTCTATTGTGTGAAATTGACTGATTTGGGGTCTCCTGGTTTCTCCTTCCCTCAGCGGTGCAGCTGAGCTGGGCTGGAACCGCCCCCTGAAGCTCCCTCATCCTGCAACCTAAAAGGTAAGAAATCCCTCAGTGTTACCAGCACTCATGGGGAAACTGCCCTTGTCCCCAAAGGTTTCTCCACACGTCAGACATTTTCTTTATTTATCACATTACCATTCTACAGATGCAGCCATTGAGACTCAGGCCAAGTGAAGCCTGGCCTGAAGTGGGTATCGATCCCCTTAAACTGTTTCGTGGGCAATGGCAGGACAGTCTCAGCTTAACAATCCTCTCCTCACTGACCACTTTTTCTCGCTCACACCCCCTTTTGTTTTCCTGCTCTGTCTATAAGTTATTTGCAGGGATTTTGTCTGTCTTATAACCTCTGGAAGGACCTGCCCAACCACTGTCTGGTTCATCCTGGGTCTCCAGAACACAGAGGACACTCAAAAAATACCTGTTTGTTGAGTAACGAGTTACATTAATTAATGGGCCATATTCAGCTTTGAAAGCACCTGTTAGGTGAGGACTGGGAAAAGAGGGTTGTCTCACTGAAGATGGGCTGAGAGTCGGACTGTCTTTGTGGACCCAAAAGAGACAGCCAAATTTATTGGCTAAAATCAGAACTCTGAACCCAGCTTCCCCATCCAATCCTGGGTTGGCCACTTCCCTGCTGTGTGACCTGCAGCAAGTGACTTCACTTTTCTGTGCCTCAGTTTACTCATCTTTTAATGTGATCAAATGTGAAGATTAAATGAGTTTATACTGGTAAAATGCTTAGAATACAGTCTGGCACAGCATGAGTGGCTAGAATTGCTGATATTATTATGATCCTGTTATGATCTTTCAGAAGCCTCGTTTCATCCACTTGGCCCCAGTGTTTTTGAGTCCTTACAGTTGGGGAAGCCAAGACCAAACTTGTCACAGTACTAGATGAGTCCTCTCTCTTTCTTTGCTGGTCCCATCACCTCCTCGTTTGGCTCTCACACCCACTGGTCTCTGAGAAACCAGCTCCTGTCCTGTGTTCTATTGGGTGCCTCCTGGCCCAGAGTCAGCCAGACAGTGCCTAGTGAGAGTCAGGGCCAGGGGATGGAGACCTGGATTCTGTTCCCTCTGACCCCTCTCTGGGGCTCAGGTTCCACCTTTGAATAACAGGAATCAGTCATTCTTTCCATGCAAATTTATTGAGCACCTGGAGTGGACAGGGTACTGAGCCATATTCTGGGTATACAACATGAAACAAAACAGACAAAACAAGACACAAGATAAGTCACATCTACATGAGAACTATTAGGAGAGGAAAAAAGACATAGGAAGTATGGGGGTGATAGGGTGAGGCATTTTAAGTACGGTTGCCAAAGGAAGAGGCCAAGATCTGATGGCTGGTGAGGTGGGGGTGGGGGGCATGCAGCTGCTGTTGGGCCGGGAGGGCGTCCAGGCAGAGGGAACAAGTGAGCGCTGCAGCTGAGGTCTCCCTCAGCTGTATTTGGGTGTATTTGGAGAATGGTGGTCCACGTGACTGCAGCTGAGTGGGAGAGGGCAGGGATCACGTGGGGCCTTGTGGGTCCCAGCGAAGACTCTGGCCCTCCATTTGAGTGAGTCTCCAGCCACAGAAGGTTTGAGAGCAGACGCAGGCAGGACAGGATCTAAGTCAAGGTGGAACAGGATCCCTCTGGGCTCCGAGGACCCAGACCATAGAGGACAGGGGTGAAGCAGCAGGGTGGTGTCTTTATTTTTTCTGTAAGTGAAGCCAAGCAGTCCTCAATTTTCAATTTTTACTTTTTGGCCACACGGCGGCATGTGCAGTTCTCAGTTCCCTGACCAGAGATTGAACCCGCATTGGAAGCGCAGAGTCTTAACCACTGGACCACCAGGGAAGTCCCAGGATGGTCTCTTTAGAATTGTTAGACGATTCTGAAACCACCTAAGGGTCTGTTCTGTGCTTCTGTGTACCTGAGTGCTAAAATTCTCAGGTTTTTAAGACCCCATTCTGTGGTTTCAGAGTCTCCTCCCCCTACTGTCATGTGCGTTGTCTGAGCTCAGGAGTCTCGTCTGTGTCTTATGTGTCCACGGCTGGGTCCCCAGTGCCTAGGACAGTGCCCTCTGTGTTGTAGAGTTCCACAAATAGATGCTGAAGGCTGAAAGGAAGGAGGGGTCCATGGAAGGTCCAGAAGTCAATTCCAAGGTCCTAAAGAATGACAAATCACTCTGAAAGTGCAACGCAGATTCTTAAGCGCCATCTGAATTGGATCAGAGAAGGACAATGGATGGCTGGATGGCTGGATGAAGGGGATGGGAGGGTGTTCCTGGTGGGTGAAAGAGAGGAGACAGGGAGACCAGGGCAGGGCCCCGTGTACATAGCCCCAGTGCAGCCCTGGGGACCTGAGTGGGCTACACAGACACACAGAAACCATGCCCCAGGTCATCATCTTTTCCCCAAGTACATTTTCAGTGTCCAGCTGCATACAAGGAACACAGTGGTGATCGAGACAGCCCTGGCTCTGTCCTCTTGGGGCTCACAGTCTAGTGGGGGCAGACAGACCCATTCCCAGATAGTGGCAAACCAGAACGGGCAGTCCAAGGGCTCTGGGAGCCTAGAGGGAATTTCTCACTCAGCTGGTGGTTCAGGGAGGGCTTCCTGGAGGAGGCGGGGGCATCTGAGCTGAAGCCTGAACATAAGCAGGAGTTCTCCAGAGGAAGAGAGGCATGGGGAAAAGGTGTTCAAGAGAAGGCATGGGGAGAAGGTGTTCTTCCAGGCGAGAGGAACAGGATATGCAAAGGCCTAGAAATAAGCCTGTTTGGGAATTCCCTGGCAGTCTAGTGGTTAGGGCTCTGAGTTTTCACGGCTGTGGGCCTGGGTTCAATCCCTGGTCAGCAGTGCAGTATGGCCAGAAAAAATTTAAAAATCGTATGTGGTGGGGGTGAATAAGACCTGTTTGAAGCAAAGCCCAAGATGGCTTAGGCTCAGAATTCGAGGAAGTGTGGCAGGAGACGGGGCTGGGCAGGCAGGTCACACCTTGTGGGATACTGTGAGAAACTTTCTCCCCAGAGCACTAGGGAGCCATGGCAGATTCTGAGCAAGAGAAGGGGAGGTCAGCGTGTGCTTTCTGCAGACCCCTGTGGCTACCATGAGGAAGGGGCTTGGTCAGGAGACCAGGAGGAGGCTGAGTAGGGATCTGGGCGAACCTGGATTGAAGCAGGAGCTGGGGGAATGAAGAGGAGGGGTCAGAAGTACTCAGGAGGGAGGAAGATTAGCTGGGTCTCTAATGTCTCCCTTTCTGGGAAGGATTGAACCGAAGATGATCCTTCGTGGGAAAACTGTTTCTTGAGTGTCTGCTCAAAATGGGGCGAGTTAGTTATTCCTTCTATGCTAGAAACCCGCCCAAGCGTCAAGTTGTGATGAGGATAGGGAGACAGCGCCACCTGGGGGTTGCCTAGAAATGTGACCAGTGAACAGACCGTAGGGGCTGCTCTATGGAGCACAGCCTTTCCTTTGATGCAGCCCACTCTACTTTTTTGGGAGTGGGGAGAACGGCTTCCCAGGTGGCTCTAATGGTAAAGGACCTGCCTGCCAATGCAGGAGACCTAAGAGATGCAGGTTCAATCCCTGGGTCGGGAAGTTTCCCTGGAGAAGCAAATGGCAAACCACTTCAGTGTTCTTGCCTGGAGAATCCCATGGACAGAGGAGCGTGGCAGGCTGTACAGTCCATAGGGTCACAAAGAGTTGGACACGACTAAAGCGATTTAGCATGCACGTACTCTACTTTTTAAAAAATGATTTTTTAATTGTGACAAAAGACACAGCAAGATTTGTCATCTTAACAGTTTTCAAGTGTATAGTTTAGTAGAGTTATGTATATTCATACTATTGGGGAAGCAATCTCCAGAACTTTTTTGTCTTGCAAAACTGGAATTCCATTCCCATTAACTAACAATTCCCCCTTTCTTCTCCCCCCATGGTCCCTGGCAACCACCATCTACTTCCTGTTTCTGTGGGTTTGACCCATTCCATTAAAAAAAGAAAATTAATTAGTGGCCAATGTTACAAATTGGAATTTCTGACTTAAAGCTTCTAGCTTTTCTTGCAAAACCATCTGGCTGATCATCAAGAAAGAGATGGCCAGATGGCACAGGATTTGAGGAAGTGAGAAGGAGATAGCAGGGGAGAGGGGCTGGATGGCCACAGCTCTGACCCCAGGGCCACAGTGTGGGAGGGAAAGGAAGGAAAGATCTGGGGTGAGAGCAGGGAATGAAGGGGTCTGGGTATTTGTAACTGAACCTGACACTGAAGAAGTTGACAATGAATAAAAGGGTGGGATTGAACAAGGAAGACGGGAAGGTGGTTCATTTGATAAAAACTTCCTGTGTCCCTGGCTCTGGGCTGGGTGGCCATGGGGACCCAACAGTGACCAAGACAGGCTCTGGACCCCCCTCACACAGCTTGGTCCCTACTCGTAATGAATTAGAGTGGTAAGCTAGAGTCAGAGAACCTGGAGGAGGCTGAAGGAGACCAGAGAGGGTTGCATGACTCAGCCTGGGATCAGGGAGGGCTTCCTGTAGGAGGAAAAGTCAGAACTGAAAAATAAAGAAAGGGCTGGGAGAGGAAGACAAGGCTGAGGATGGGTGGGGGAGTTTCTGACACCAGTTCCAGTCTCCACTTTTATCACCCCCCTACCCCAGGAAACCCCGGAAGCCCGGCTAGGGCCTGACTTCAGCCCCATGCGGCTCACCCGCTGCCAGGCTGCCCTGGCAGCCGCTATCACCCTCAACCTTCTGGTCCTGTTCTACGTCTCATGGCTGCATCACCAGCCCAGGAGCTCCCGGACCAGGGGTTCCCGCCGTGGATCCGCCTCCGGCCCCCGTGTCACCATCTTGGTGCGCGAGTTCGAGGCCTTTGACAACGCGGTACCCGAGCTGGTGGACTCTTTCCTGCAGCAAGAGCCCGCCCAGCCGGTGGTGGTGGTGGCCGACACACTGCCCTACCCGCCCCTGGCCCTGCCGCGCATTCCCAACGTTCGCCTGGCGCTGCTCCAGCCCGCCCTGGACCGACCCGCCGCAGCCTCACGCCCGGAGACGTACGTGGCCACCGAGTACGTGGCCCTGGTGCCCGACGGGGCGAGGGCCGAGGCACCAGGCCAGCTGGAGCGCATGGTCGAGGTGCTCCGAGCAGGCGGCGCACGCCTGGTGGCCGCTCCCATCGCTTCAGCCAACCCGGCCCGGTGCCTGGCCCTGAACGTCAGCCTGCGGGAGTGGACCGCCCGCTATGGCCCAGCACCCTCCGCACCGCGCTGCGACGCCTTGGACGGGGATGCCGTGGTGCTCCTGCGCGCCCGCGATCTCTTCAATCTCTCGGCGCCCCTGGCCCGGCCCGTGGGCACCGGCCTCTTCCTGCAGACCGCCCTCCGTGGCTGGACAGTGCAAATGCTCGACCTGCCCTTTGGCGCGGCGCGCCAGCCTCCACTGGCCACGGCCCATGCACGCTGGAAGGCAGAGCGCGAGGGGCGCGCACGGCGGGCGGCGCTGCTGCGGGCGCTGGGCATCCGCCTGGTGAGCTGGGAGGGCGGGCGGCTCGAGTGGTTCGGCTGCAACAAGGAGACCCCGCGCTGCTTTGGGACGGTGGTGGGCGACACGCCGGCCTACCTGTACGAGGACCGCTGGACGCCCCCATGCTGCCTCCGCGCACTGCGCGAGACGGCCCGCTACGTGGTGGGCGTGCTGGAGGCGGCCGGCGTGCGCTACTGGCTGGAGGGTGGTTCGCTGCTGGGGGCGGCCCGCCACGGGGACATCATCCCGTGGGACTACGACGTGGACCTGGGCATCTACCTGGAGGACGTGGGCAACTGCGAGCAGCTGCGGGGCGCCGAGGCAGGCTCGGTGGTGGACGAGCGCGGCTTCGTGTGGGAGAAGGCGGTGGAGGGCGACTTCTTCCGCGTGCAGTACAGCGAGAGCAACCACCTGCACGTGGACCTGTGGCCCTTCTACCCCCGGAACGGGGTCATGACCAAGGACACGTGGCTGGACCACCGACAGGATGTCGAGTTCCCCGAACACTTCCTGCAACCTCTCGTGCCCCTGCCCTTTGCAGGCTTCGTGGCGCAGGCGCCTAACAACTACCGCCGCTTCCTGGAACTCAAGTTCGGCCCCGGGGTCATCGAGAACCCCGAATATCCCAACCCGGCACTCCTGAGTTTGGGGGGAAGCAGTTGAAGCTGCCGCGCATGCTCCTGGCGTCCGGAGACCATTCGGGCACAGGGCGCTGTCCTCTGGTTGGTGCAGCTGGCGTTTGGTGGGCGGGCCAGGGCTGCGAAACCGCCCAGCCCCGGATGTCAAGGATGCGCCCTACCCAAGAGTCCCAGAACCAGAGCTCCGGGGCTGGGACAGAGTTTTGGAAAAAGAAGGAGAATATGAGTGTAGGTTCTGGGGTCAGACTGTCTTGTTGCAATTTTTCTGTGCCTCGGGTTTCCTTTGGTTTTCCTCGCGAACCCTCGGAGTCTAGCGCAGAGCCCAGGACGTTTGGCTGTTTGGTTGCTTTCGCCACTAGAGGGCAACCTTGTCCTACCTTGGAGCCAAGACGCGCGTTAAGCCCGGGACCTGTGTTCACTGGCTTTATCGTCTTTTGAGCCTTTGGTTTCTCTGGTCTTTTGCGCATGGCTGGACAGGATAACAATCCGCACACCACCACTACACACCCACCCACCCGGCCCCCTTTTTTTTTTTTCTTCAGAAAATGACCTCCTTCCCTCCTGGGCGAGCCCTGGGGGGGTGCATGCTGCTATTCACCCCATCTTGCAGAGAAGGAAGCAGGCTCAGAGCTCAGAGATGCAGATATGGTTCTGGATACCAGCCAAGGCCACTGAACTGTGTTACCTCATTATTTTAGCTCTCTGCACCTGTTCGCCCACTCGTGAGGCAGAGTGAACAGTCCTCATAGCTCACATTTACTGAGCACTTACTGTATATCAGGCTTCGTTCTCAGCATTTCACACGGAGTAACTGACTTATCCTTCACCTCCACCGTCAGAGGTGAGAGCTGCTATTATTTTAATTTTACAGAGGAGAAAACTGATAAAGTCACTTGTCCAAGGCCAGACAGCTTGGGAAGTGTCAGAGTGGGGGACTCAAACCCAGGCTGTCAGTCTGGAGACTTCACTGCCGTTGCCCACATCATCTTTGCAGATGTGGTACCCCAAGGTGGGGGCTTGGGAAGCCAAACCACATAGCAGGTGACGCGGTGGCAGCCTTCCTCTGGTGATCGGGCGCCTCAGAGGAAATCCTGCTTGGACGTGTACCTCCAATATGCGTGTTTATTGCTAAATTATATCCAGGCACTACTGGCGTTCTGTATATTAGTAATACAGCTCAAATTATTCCATTTTAAAATTAAAAAACAGAGAGGGCTTTGTTGATCAGCCTTATCCCAGTGACATGTCCTGCACACCCCTTGGGTATGTGCACTTGGCTTTGAGAGCACAGCCTCTGAAAAGGGAGAGGCCTGGGTTCAAATCCAAGGACTGCTGCATCCTCCCACTATGAACTTGGGTCATGAGGGACTCTGCTTCCTGCACCTCAGCATGCACCTGAGAAGTAGGTAACGGTGATCCTCGACCCACAGGAGTAAAGGGGTTGTGAGTCAGGACCAAGTTTGGCTCTTGTCTTTCTTTGTGACCTTAGGCAAGTCACTGCCTCTCTGAACGGGTGGAGGGATTGGTGATCTTGCAGAAGTGTGAAGCCCTTGGAGGAGAAGGTTTTACCAGCAAGAGAAGGTAAATGCCACTTCGGCCCAATCTCCAGAGGCTCAGACATCCCAAGTCTGACGTCTTATAACGCAGCCTCTGTTTGTAACCACTGAACCTGCCAACTGCTGGCAGTCTGTTGGGTTCCCAGGGAACATTCTGGAAACTTATGGGGATGATTCAGGTTATGGATGTGGTTGGACAGTGTTCTTGGCTCTCTGCACAGTCCAGGGAAATGTCTTATATGCAGGGCACCTGCACACAACGAAGCAGGGACACTTGTCACATACTGTTTCCAAATGTCCCATCAGACATTCATGAAGGACTGGTGATATTCAAAATATTTTGCAACTGGTATGGTAATATAAATGTATAAATCAATATATGCATCACATTTTAAAAATATTTTTTAATTCTCAAAATGATCAAAATTATCTATATATCCATACTTATTGCCAAGAACCTAACTTGAAGCTCAAATCACTTAAATTATTGTAATGGTTTTGTTTCATTTAGAAATTGTTAGTGTGACTTCTTGATTGACACAGCTGTATATGCATATATACATAAAATATATGTACATATATATATTTAAAACAACCTTTTCTTAGCTGTGGTTTGAGAAAGGAACCACATCATATGCTTCTACCAACTTTCCATTAAATGAGAATCATTAGAAACTTGAGATCTCAGTAGATAAAGAATTTCTCTTAGACTCAAACTTAGTGTGTTGGTGGGTTTTTTTTTTTTTCGAACTCTGTTTGCAGTTCCTAAACTAACAGCAATTATGTTTGAGACTTTTCTAGCCCTTAAAATATTGTGTAATCACTTTGTTCAATATCTTTATATTCAACTAAGTAATGGGATGACAGAAAACCTATCACAACAACTAACTTGAACTAATTAAGTTTGTTGCAATTTGTCTTTCTGAATTTTACTCCTTTCTCAATTATTCTTATACTGTTCACCAGCCAGTGAACAGTATAAGCTTTTTCAATATTTTTACAACCAGCCCATCCACATTAGCACAAATGAACAAAATTTTAGCCCTACTTGGAAAAACCTGGTTAAGAATTATCCAAGTCCAGAACTAGACTCTCCTTGGGCAAACACAAAGTCCTTTCTGGATGGTTTTCATGAGTTCTGAATTTTCCAGGAAGTGCAACTACCATGAAAGATGAGGGAAGTATCAGGTTTTATTCAAAGCTTGGCCAGGGATTGTCAACAATATCAAAAAATCATGTTCCACCTGGTTCTCAGTAACTTGATACCTACGTTGTGTGTTTATAGCCAACTAGGGAGCTCCTACTTTACAGGTGTAAATATTTGGTTTCTCTCAGCTTCTGGGGAGGTGGCCTCACATATCTGCATATTGAAATACACATTATAAATTTTTATCCTTTTTTTAAAGTTTTTATTTATTTGCTGTTTTGGCTGCACTGAGTCTTCCTTGCGGTACACAGGCTTCTCTTATTGTGGAGCATGGGCTCAAGAGATCTCGGGCTTAGTAATTGTGGGCTGGCCCAGTGTTCTTGCCTGGAGAATCCCAGGGACGGGGGAGCCTGGTGGGCTTTTGTCTCTGGGGTCGCACAGAGTCGAACACGACTGAAGCGACTTAGCAGCAGCAGCTAGAGTTAGTCACTTAGTCGTGTCGGACTCTTCGCAACCCCTGGCAGGACTGTAGCCTGCCAGGCTTCTCTGTCCATGGAATTCTCCAGGCAAGAAGCCAAGGTAGCCATTCCCTTCTCCAGGGGATCTCCTCACCCAGGGATCAGACCTGTGTCTCCTGCATGGCAAGCAGATTCTTTACCATCTGAGGCACCATGGAGGGAGGGTGGCCTACCACAATGTGGGATCTTAGTTCCTCAGTCAGGGATCAATTCCATATCCCCTGCGTCGGAAGGTGGATTCTTAACCACTGGACCACCAGGAGAGTCCCAAATTCCTATTCTTTTATTTCTCCTTTCTCTTAGTTTGGGCAATATGGGATTATTTTGTGTGTGTGAAAGGATTTGCTTTTTAAATTTTTATTTCTGATCCAAATATAGTTGATTTACAATGTCGTGTTCATCACTGCTGTGCAGCAAAGTGATTCAGTTGTACACACACACATTCCTGTTATGGCTTATTGTAGGATAATACAATCTGAATCTAGTTCTCTGTGTTGTATACAGGACCCAGCTGCTTTTTGGAATCATTTTTAATATCAGGTGTGAGTGGGTTATATTACCTATGAACCTCATTTCAGGAGAACCAAGAGGACTTTCCCAGAGCTGACATGCAAGTCAGCACAAGCACTGGTGTGTCCCTGCCTGTGGTTTAAACACAAAAGCATTAACTTACGGGTTATTAATTCATTGGTAAATGGTCCCTGCCAAGAGTCCCTCTTGTTTAATTTTTGTGTCCCTGTGCGGCATGGGGGATCTTATTTCCCAGAGCAGGGATGGGACCCGTGCCTCCTTCAGTGGAAGTGCAGAGCCCTGACCACTGGACCACCGAGTCCCCTATGATCCTGGCTCTCTCTGGGGACCCTCTCCCTAGATCTCCCCCTGACCCAGCAGCCCAGGGTTAACACTAGGCACGGTGGGAGGAAATGTCTCAGTGGCTGTCAGATGGGCCAATGCGTTTACTAAGTAGCGTCTCTTTTGTGTATCACCATTGGACATTACAGAATATTTGGTCTGAAAAGCGAATGGCACACAAAGACATGTTTACAAATGCACTTTTATGCCCAGCAACTCCCAACTGGAAACGATGCAGTGTCCTTGAACACATGAAATAAGCTGTATACATTCAGACAATGGAATACTTCTCCGTGATTAAGGTGGAGAGGGGAGGGATGAACTACTGTTACATGTGAAAATGTGACTAAATTTCTAAAGCATTATGCTGAGTCAAAAGAGCTGATGCAAAAAAGCTCCATACTGTACGATTCTGCTACTGTTAAATTCTAAGAGAGACAAAACGAAATCCTTCAGGATCAAAAGCAGATTAGTGGTGGCTGGACCCAGGGTGAAGGAAGGAAATAACTGCAAAGGAGCATGAGGAAATCTGGGGAGGCAGTGGGTATACTGCGTTTTGTGGTGGTGGTTTTTCACAAGTGCAAGTATCTGTCAAAACTCATCCTTCAACTCCCCGGGTGGTCCTGAGGTTAGGACTCTGAGCTTCCACTGCATGGAGCGTGGGTTCGATCCTTAGTCAGGAAACTAAGATCCCACAATTCTCGAGGCAAAAAACAAACCTCCTCCCAATTGTTTGCTTTGATTGATGCAGTTTATTGTATGTAAGTTATACTCAATAATGTTGACCCCCCAGAAAGCAGAATTTGTATTCTTTATATGTACATGTATTTTCTACATAGATTGTATATGCAATTTATTACATATGTAGGTGTTTATCTCTTTAAACAGCCATCCCTCATCACCCAAATCTAATCCATTCCCCCAAAAGCACAAAATAGAAAATTGGAGAATAAATAACTGTTTCAATTGAGGAAAATAAGACACCTCTTTCTCCACCCAAAAACCCCAAATGATTCCCCTAAATATCATTCAACACTTTTATCAAACACTTCTATAACTACCCACTAAGGATTTTGGCATAATAGAAAACATTGAAAACAATTTTTCAACTCAGTGGACTCATTAGTGGCTATGTTTGTGCACAGTACACAGTTTTGCACAGAATCCGATATGAATCTTTTTTTCTGGGTCACACAGCAATGATCAAGAGATGTAACTAAATAACTCCCCAGAAAGGTCCAAGTTACAAGATAACACTTATAATTGGATCCATGTTGGTGGTGCCTCCAGGCACCTGCAGAAGTCTACATACCAATGCACAAGACAGGATCCTGTTAGCACAGAGGAGTCTTGATTGCTATCTTCCGCATCAGGGATTCAAAAAGGACGGCCAACAGTTACACAGCAAGTTTTTGATTCAAACAGCAAATTGGGATTTTTTTTTAAAAAAAGAGCAAGCCTTTATTTTAGGGTAATGAGACTTAAGATATCAAGAGGTAGGGACTTCCCTAGCAGTCCAGTGGTTAAGACTTTGCCTTCCAATGCAGGGAATGTGGGTTCCATCCCTGGTTGGGGAGATAAGATCCCACATGCCTCGGGGGCCAAAAAACCAAAACAGAGGCAGTGTTGTGACAAATTCAGCAGAGTCTTAAAAAAAAAAAAAAGATACCAAGAGGAAACTGCATTACTATGGAGGTGGTTACAGTGGGAAAGGAATTTACCACTGGTGGTACAAAACTTTTAACTAAAAGATAACATACCTAGGAGAGATAATACCCACGTATTGGTATTGTGTACCAGTTAATGTTTTCCCAACTGTTTACATCTGTGTAACCATCAGTCATATCAAGATACACATTTCCCGTCATAGAAAGTTGCCCTCAACTTTCCTGGTGGTCCAGTGATTAAGACTCTGTGCTTCCAAGGCAGGGGGCACAATTTCAACTCCTGGTTGGGAACCAAGATGGCACATGCCCTACAGCTTGTTTTAAAGTTCCTTTCTGCCCTCTCCAAATCGATAGATCTTCATGTGAAAGTCACTCAGTCGTGTCCTACTCTTTGATCATGTCCTACTCTTTGCGGATCACAGTCCATGCAATTCTCCAGGCCAGAATACTGGAGCGGGTAGCCTTTCCCTTTTCCAGGGGATCTTCCCAACCCAGGGATCAAACCAGGTCTCTAGCATTGCAGGCAGATTCTTTACCAGTTGAGCCACAAGGGAAGCCCAAGAATACTGGAGTGGGTAGCCTATTCCTTCTCCAGTGGATCTTCCTGACCCAGGAATCAGTCACCACTGTTCTGAGTTCTCTCACTACAGACCAGTTTAGCTTGCTTTAGACTTTCATATGGGACTTCTCAGGTGGCATTAGTGGTAAAGAACCCACCTCAGGTTCGATCCCTCAAGAAAATCCCTGGAAGAGGGCATGGCAATCCACTCCAGTATTCTTGCCTGGAGAATCCTATGGACAGAAATGCCTGGTGGGCTATAGTCCATAGGGTCGCACAGAGTTGGGCATGATTGAAGCAACTTAGCATGTAGACATTCATATAAATGGAATTATAAGGCACTTACTATTTCCGGTTCCATTCACTCAAAGTGTTATTGCATCGCATTGAGTGTATCTATCCATCTATCTATCTATATATATTTTTGCCCAGCAGCCTTTCATCAAATGATGTTTGTACCCAGTAATCCAGTTGATGTTTCTAAGTTTTGGCAATTATGGAGAGCAACTCTAAACATCTGTGTACCAGTTTTTGAGTGAATAGGAGCTTTCCTTTCTCTTGGTACATTCCCAGGACTGAGACTCACAAGCTCCCTGGTTAAGTAGATATTTTAATATATACTTTGACATTAAAACACCCCATTTTCATAATCACCCAGTGATTTTCCAAAATGACTAGACCATTTTGCATTCCCACCAGCAACAACACGGGCTCTATCCACTTCCACACCCCATCGGCACGTGGTATTGCTTTTGATTGCTGCCCTGCCAACTGAAGCAGTATCTCATGGTGGTTTCCAATGGTGTTTTTCGATAAGCAGATATTTCATTTCAATGAAGTCCTATTTGTATTTTCTGTTTTCTGCATAGCTAGCATTTTTAGTCAAATTCTTACAAACATCTGATGAGAGAGACTACAAACTGACAGTTTTATTGTTATAAACATCCTCAGAGTAACAGGAACATGTCATGAACACTCCCTTCAGTGTTCCCAAGGAGTGTTTGGTATTATGGAGGGGACAGAGGGCCCGGGGACAGGGTGGGATGTACCGTGGAGAGTCACAGAACACACACACACACAGCCACAGCCACCAAAGTAACCAGAAAAGGAGCCAGGAACCTGTCAGAATATCCTTACTCTCAGAGAGCAGAATTTCCCATGATGCCCTGTGCCCTGAGACAGGGAGGCCAGGTAGGCTGCCAGGATGGGGTGTGGAGGCCACGCTACTTCTCCGTCTTATATGGTTTCCTAGCCTTGGGTGGGGGCCAGGAGTTGAAGACTGGGCAGATTTGGAAACAGTCACACACACACACACACACACACACACTCATTCACACACAAGAAACATACACCCCAGCAGCGAGGCCTCCCGGATCTGACGACAGGGAGGGAAGCTGAGGCCCGTGGCTCCTGAGTGTGTGGCCAGGGCCCTCCAAGAGGCCTTGTTTGTCCGTTCATCCATCCCCCATGATTCCAATGTCCAGAGCCCCGCCATGGGGCAGGGAAGGTCTCTACAGGGATTCACATGACTGATTCCTTTTCACAGGTGTCAGCATCCCCAGCAGGTCCCGGGCAGCCTTTGAGGAGAGGGTTCCCCTCCTCGCTGGGGACCGGCAGCGCGGCCAGGGGCATCTCACTCTTCACCTGGATCAGCTCCGGCATGGAGTTGCAGTTCTCTGTGCGATCCAGGTAACTCTGGAGGAGTCCTGCCCCAAAGGCGTCACCTTCCACGTTGAGCACAGTACAAGACCGGTCCCTGAAGGGGGAACAGTGACAGGGAAGTGAGCGGGAGGGGAGAGGTCAGGCCCAGCCCCATCCCCCTCCCCCAAAATCTTCATAATCCCAAGTGCCCCATCATGCAGTCCTCTGCTTTAGAACCTCAAAGATCTCCTCCATTCTCCCTGGATCCCCAGCGATCCTCCTTCCAGTAAAATACAAGATTCGTTCCGTCTGGAACCTCAAAAAGTCACCCCTCCCTTTCCTGGGGGCCCCAGAAGACCCCTCAATGCCTCTTTCTCCCTCTGAAATACTACATCCTCCCTCAGGCCCCCTAAACTCCCTAGAACCCTAAGGATCTTCTTCCTTTCTCTTCTTATACATTTTGTGTGGGTGTGTATGCTATTAAAAAAAAATTGAGATCTAATTCAGATATCATAAAATTGACCCTTTAAAAGCATACAACTCAGTGGGTTTTAGTTTTTTTTCAGAGTTAGGCAATCACTACTATTTAATTCCACATTATTTTCATCACGGCAGAAAGAAACCCTTGTATCCATTAAACAATTATTTCCCATTTCCTCCCACACCGCAGCCCTAGGCAACCACTAATCTACTTTGTCTATACATCTGCTTCTTCTGAACAGTTCATATAAATGGAATCATATACAATGTGGTCCTTTGTGTCTGGTTTCTTTCACTTAGCATAATATTTTCAAGGGTCATATTTTATGTATGTTTTTATCACTGCTTCATTCCATTGTATTGCTGGGTAATATTCCATTGTATGGACATATGACACTTTGCTTATCCACTTATCAACTGATCAGTATTCAGTTTGTTTCCACCTGTTTGCTATTATGGATGGTGCTGCCATGAACAATCATGTACAAGTTTTTGTGGCCATGTTTTCAATTCTCTTGGGTTTAAACATAGGGGTGGTATTGCTAAGATACATGGTAACTCTCCAAGTTTTGAAACTAAACTGTCTTCTAATCTCTTAGGTTCTTAATACTTCATCATGATAGCTAACAATGATGTAGCACTTACTACTTACTGTTCTAAGAAAGCTGCTTGTATTAAGTTATCTAATGCTTCAGGAGAAACTATTCTCATTTTACAGATGGAGAAACTGAGACACAAGGAGATTAAATTTTTATGTGTGATAAAGTTTTTATGTGTAATATTATGTGTAGTAATCTTACACATCTTATGTCCAAGGTCATAATAGCCAGCAACAGCTGATCTGGGAGCCTGATTGAAGAGTCTGCTCTATTAACTACCAGGGCATGCTACTTTTTTGGGGTTCCTGTTGGAACCCCAAAGATCCCTTCCTTCCCTGATTGGAATACTCTAGATCCCTTCCCCTTTCTTCTAGAATTCCTTCCTTCCTCTCCTTTTCTGCTCAGAGGCTATCAATGACCCTCTTGCTCATTCCCTTCCCTAGGAGTACCCCTGGGCAAACCCTGAAATCCAAAACCCACACTCACACTAGCCAGTCCACGGCCAAGATCAAGGAGATGTCGTGAACCGGCAGGTTGACCGCCTCGAGGATGATGGCCAGAGTGAGCACCCCTCCAGATGGGATGCCCGCCGCACCCACACTGGATGCTGTGGCCGTGACCCTGGGGGAGGAGAAGGGAGGTCACAAGGAGGTCCCTGGGTAGTGGGAGGAGCTGCGGGGGGGGCGGCTGCTCTGCCCAGGTTTTCTCTGTTGTCAAGGGAGGGGTCAGGTGGGTCGGGGGTCCCCGCCGCAGCCACCGCACACTCACAGGATGGTGATAATCTTCACGAAGTCCAAGGACCGGTGGTTGAGCTGTGCAATGAACACTGCAGCCACACACTGGAAGAGGGCAGCACCGTCCATGTTGACCGTGGCACCGATGGGCAGAATGAAGCGGCTGATGTGTCTGGCCACTCCATTCTTCTCCTCCACACACTTCATCATCAGCGGCAGCGTGGCGGAGCTGCGAGGGACCACAGATCAGAGTCATTGCTCGCTCCCTAGGCTGGGCCAGTTGGGCCTCGCCCACCGTCCAAGCCACGCCCCTGACCAGCCCCTGGGTCAGGCCCCGCCCACAGCACCTCCATTGGGGCACAAGCTCCACCCACCACCTTAGACACCCCCCGCTGCTTCCCACACCCCCAGACCTCCCCAGCCCTCCATGCCCTTCTCTTCCCAGAGACAGAAGGCACCAGGGATCCCATAGAATGAAAGCACTCCAAAATAGAGTCCAGGACCCCCAGGGAGAGTACCGACCACTACTCACCAAATACACATAAAGACTCATACCTAAATTCTGAGTGCTCGCTGACTCACACCCCTTCCCTCTACCTATAACAGAACTCGACTAGGCTGCTGTAGGGAGGTTTGGGTTCCTAGGGGACAGGGCCAGCAGATGGACAAACTACCCAGGAGGGGTGGAAAATTTTGAGAGGTTGGATCCATGGTCCCAGAGTCCCTCAAGGACAGGCCTGGGGGCGGGGAGGGCTTCTCAGAAAGGAGGAATAAATCTCCAAGACAGCAATTTCTTAAAAAGAGGGGTTTTCCAGGACCTTATGAGAAACATACCGAAGTATGGCCTCTGTGCCAGATCCCATGTCCCACAAACAAAATTCCAGGGCTCTTTAGACATCAGATGCCCACTCCAGATCCCCTACTCTTAAAAACCCTGTCCTGGTCCGCCCCAAGGTCATACCTGGAGGAGGTCCCAAAGGCGGTGGCCAGAGGCGTCATGATGCCCCACAGGAAGCGGTAGGGGTTCTTGCGGGCGAAGAGAAAGTAGATGAGGGGCAGTGTCAGGAGCCCGTGGATGGCGTGGCCGAGCAGGCAGCACAGGATGTATTTGCCGAGACTGGCAAAGAGCAGCCCCACGTCCTCCATCTCCACGATCTTGCCGGCCACCAGGAACAAGATGCCCACAGGGGCGTACCTAATTACCCAAGAGACAGATTGCCACCTCTAATCATGTGCTCACCCAGTGCCAGGCACTGTGCTGGGCACATCTCAGCCTTCCTCAAAGTCAGGAAGTGCCCACTGCATCATGGGCTGACATTTGGACACCTCCCCTGTCATCTGCCACTCTCTCCCCTTGAACACGGTGCTGCTGGGATATAAAAGAAGTTTGGGTGGTTCCATCACCACTTGGAGTACAGTCACCCACCAGATCTGCACTTAACACATGACCAGGAAAGAAACACCCACCATGCATACCATTTACATTTTCTGGGGTTTGTTACAGCAGCTGACATGACTTAAACCAATATACTGTCTCTCCATGAAAAATAAAGATTGTGACTCATGTCTTAATGACAGCTCCCAGGTATGAAGCATTTATGATGTGCTGAGCCCTTGAAAAAGGGCTTACTTTTTTTTAAAAGATGCTTACTCCTTGGAAGGAAAGTTATGACCAACCCAGATAGCATATTCAAAAGCAGAGACATTACTTTGCCAACAAAGGTTTGCCTAGTCAAGGCTATGGTTTTTCCTGTGGTCATGAATGGGTGTGAGAGTTGGACTGTGAAGAAGGCTGAGCGCTGAAGAATTGATGCTTTTGAACTGTGGTATTGGAGAAGACTCTTGAGAGTCCCTTGGACTGCAAGGAGATCCAACCAGTCCATTCTGAAGGAGATCAGCCCTGGGATTTCTTTGGAAGGAATGATGCTAAAGCTGAAACTCCAGTACTTTGGCCACCTCATGTGAAGAGTTGACTCATTGGAGAAGACTCTGATGCTGGGAGGGATTGGGAGCAAGAGGAAAAGGGGACGACAGAGGATGAGATGGCTGGATGGCATCACTGACTCGATGGACGTGAGTCTGAGTGAACTCCGGGAGTTGGTGATGGACAGGGAGGCCTGGCGTGCTGCGATTCATGGGGTCGCAAAGAGTCAGACACGACTGAGGGACTGATCTGATCTGAGCCCTTGAAGAGGATGGAATCTTTACCACAACCCCATGAGGGAACTTTATTTTGAGACTCTTGCAGCTATCGTTGCATTAAGCAAAATCAAATCGGTCTATAAAACAGGGACCCATAATGCTACCAACTTCACAAGAACTATGGGAGGATTAAATGAGATGCCAGTTGAAATGAGTTTAAAGCTTTCTGTGCCCAATAACTGAAGTCTATAGACTTCAGCTAGGCTTCCCTGGTGGCTCAGTGGTAAAGAAGTTGCCTGCCAATGCAGGAGATGCAGGTTCGATTCCTGGCTTGGGAAGATCACTTGGAGGGGGAAATAGCAACCCACTCCAGTATTCTTGCCTGGGAAATGTCATGGGACAGAGGAGCCTGGAGGGCTACAGTTCATGAGGGTCTCAAGACTCTGACACGACTTGGCAACTAAATAAATAATTAGACTTCAGCTGGGATTTATTCTAACTCCTGGAGTGAAGATCCCAGGGGTTGCTTGTGCCTCCCTGCCAGGAGGGCTCCCATCATCACCTCGACTGTCTGATCACTATAGCTACTTGTTTTCAAACCCCTTTTCCTATTTTTTTTTTTAACATTTATTTGGCTGTGGTGAGAGTTAGTTGCAGCATGTGGACCTAGTTCCCTGACCAGGGGTGGAACCCAGGGCTCCTGCATTGGAAGCGTGGAGTCTTAACCACTGGACCACTAGGGAGGTGCCCCCCCTTCTCCTCTTTAGTATCAGCAGAAAAGCACCATTTCCCAGCCACCTGTGTACCACGGTTTGGCCAAATGCCTGAACTTTAGCCACTGGGATGCGCCCAGAAATTACACCATTACTTGACAAATATTAGCTAAGCTCATTTACTGTAGGCACGCTATGGGTCAGGCACTGACCCAAGAACTTTACACATATTAACTCACTCGTGCCCGGTACTATCGATTCCATTTTCCACATGGGCAAACTGAGGCACGGCAGGATAAATAACATGTCATAGGGCACAGAGCTGGGAAGTGGCAGCACCAGGATGGGAACTAGGCTATCAAGCTGCAGAGCCTACTCTGACCCAACCACCAAGTGTTTAGTACTGGGTTTTCCAGGTGGCTCGGTGGTTTAAAAAAAAAAAAAAAAAACGCTGGCCAGTGCAGGAGACACAGGTTCCATCCCTGGGTCAGGAAGATCCCCTGGAGTAGGAAATGGCAACCCACTCCAGTATTCTTGCTTGGAAAAAAATCCCATGGACAGAGTTGCCTGGCAGGCTCCAGTCCACGGGGTTGCAAGGAGTCGGACACGACTGAGTGACTAAACAACAAACTTTTTCTATTAATTCCGACAGCAGCTTTGTAGATGTCAGCCACACTGGAATCAAGGTCGGGCAGGGAGATTTGGTAAAAACGCAGCAGCCCTAACCCACCTCCTGATTTCTTTTTTTTTTTTTTGGGCCATGCTGCATGGCATGTGGGATTCTCGTTCCCCAACCAGGGACTGAACCTTCACCAGCCTGCACTGGAAGCACAGTGTCCACCACTGGACCGCCAGGGAAGTCCCCCACCTCTTATGTCTGACCTTCTGATCTAGGCTGAGTGCTAAGAATCCACGTGACACCATGTGGAGACACGGCAGAGGGAGGTGGCAAGGGTGAAGCCGAAAGCCTCAGCATGTGTTTCTTTCCCTCATTATCTGAGGCCATTTAACAAAAGCTCATGCATATTAGTCATAATTGTAGCTGACATTAAGTGAATGCTCAGTAAGTGTGAGATATTTACTACACTTTCTAAGTGCTTTACTTACGCCCCAGTCACTCGTTTCATCTTCATGATAACCCTATAAAGCAGGCACTATTCTTATCATTGACCCAAAGGCAAACATTTGATGACACTGAAATCTGGAAAACTGAGATGCATTAGCCAGGCTGTGGCCACAGCCCGGCTGTCTTTTTGTCACCTTCCAGTGCCAGGTGGCGCTAGTGGTAAAAATCCTGCCTGCCAACGCAGGAGACATAAGAGACTCAGGTTCAATCCCTGGCTTGGGAAGATCCCCTGGAGCAGGGCATGGGAATCCACTCCAGTATTCTTGCCTGGAGAATCCCCATGGACAGAGGAGCCTGGTGGGCTACAGTCCAAAGGGTTGCAAAGAGTTGGACATGACTGAAGAGACTTAGCAGTAGGATCAAGAAGGTTCTGGGATCAGTCTTAGCTCTTATGGAATACAGCACTGTTGTCTTATAGATAAGGAAACTGAGGCAGAGAGAGAGTAAGTCACTTGTCCAAAGTCACAGAGCCAGGGAACAGTCAATGCGAGATTTGAATCTAGATGATCTGGTTTGAAAGGACAGATGTCCCCACTCCCATCACTTACCACATGATCCAGGAGACCAGCACCATGGTGGCATCATTGAAGGAGTTGAAGAAGCGAATGAGCAGCTCTCCCTCGGGCCCCAACTTCCGCAGGGCCACGCCAAAGATGATGGCAAACACCACCAGGCCCAGAATGTTCATACCCTCAACCTCACCCCCAGTGGGCACCTTTGGGCAAGAACAGATGGGGTCAGGAGGGGCCATTCGGTCAACCTGCGCAGGGACTGGGGGCCTGTCCTGAGCACTGCTGGGACCCAGCAGAGACAAGACCATTCCCCAGGCCCCTTCCTCCAAAGGCTCATAGTCCAGGTCCAGGGACCACCCAGAGTGGGCAAGGGAGAACCCAAGGGAGTATGGGAACTGAGGAAGGCAGTGCTGCCAAACTCAGAGGAGAGGGATCAGGAGGACTTCCTGGAGGAGAGGGCGAAGACTTGGAGACTAGGGGTGAACAAGGTAAAACAGGGAAGGGGTAGAAGGTTCTAGAGAGGTAACAATATGCAACAACCTAGAAATGACTCTAATCCAGGCATTCAAAGAAGAGAAAGAAGCTGGAGTAGAACAGGCCGGGCAGAGTCACAAGATGGGGCTGGGTGGGTGGATGGGCAGGGGTGAGGCCTCACAGAGCCCCATGGACTATGGCGAGGAGCCTGGGCTTTCTTCCGAGGTCACTCAGGAGCAGGAGAGGGCTTTAGGTGCAAGAGAGGAGAGGACAGGTTCGTGCTTTGGAAAGCCAGGCTGAAGGGGGGTGGGGGTGAGAATAACAACCCAGATCAGAGCATGGCTGTAGGGAGGAAGAAGGGCAAAATGGAGATTCCAGAAAGGCAGAAAAGACAGAAATTGGGGAAGGGCTTCAGAGAATTTAAAACAGACTGCACCCCAAATGCTAGAAGACCCAGAGGGCAGACAAGACAGGGGTAAGAACAAAATGAAAAAATCCACAGCAATGGGCCAAGGTGCAGCCCCCCGCCCACCCCAACCCTTCCCACCTCTTACCTTCACCAGGGTGCCGTTGAACAATCTGTCCTTATAGGAGGTAGTGTACTGCAGGAGGGGTTGGGAAGAGTCAGGATCAATTGTCTTTGTCAGCTGTCATCGAGGCTCCCCCATCCGACCCTGGCTCTGTTAATACTCAAAGCCCACCCTAGGCATCCCTTATACTGATTTTGTTCTATCCCACCATCAACCCCACTGCAGTAGGACCATTCATACCCCCATTTTCCAGAGGTGGAAACTATGAGGCTCACAGCGGTAAAGGCACTTGCTCAGGGTCGCCCAGCTAGAATTAGAACCCGGACGGGGCTCAGAAGCCAGATTTTCATGAGAGGCGTGGATGGATTTCATTCATAGGTCATCCAGGAACCCCGCACTAGGCATCTGTGTTTTTCCAGGTGCCACCCCAAATCAGGCATCCAGCGGCTGTGACTGCCTGTCTCCCTCCCTGCCCCCGCAACCCCGAGGGACACCCCCGAAGACTCACTGAGCGGAAGGCTGCAGATACCAGGTTGGAGGGGAAGATATTTCTGCAGAAAGAAACATGGGCGGGGGGGGGGGGGGGGGGAGGGAGTATTAGATAAGGCAGGAAATCAGGGGGTATCAGGGTTACTGGGTTGGCTTCTTGGGGTGAAGGGAACCTTAGAGGCCCCATTTGTACCCAGACGTGGCCCCCAGCCATGCCTCAGCCAGGCTCAGCCAGGTAGAGATGGACCTGGCCTTGCACATTTTTCCAGGGTGTGGGGAGTCTGAGCTGAACTCCTGGGGCCCCAGGAGACTAGTATTCTAGCCCCAAGGGAGTGTTGATTGAGACTGAGGAATGCCAGCTTCCCATGCCCTTCCCATGCCTGCTGGGGCAGGGCTACAGGGCCTGGGCTCCACCCCTGTAGCAGCCTCAATACCCGGGACATCTTGCATCAGCCACTTCCTCCTTCAGGCCTGAGGAAGGGGTGGCCCTGGGGGCTGCCTGGTGGCTTGCAGGGTGTGGGGAAGATCTGGGTGTGTTGGTGAGCAAGTGACAAGGATTGGCTGTGCTGTCGTGAAGGCATCTTTGTTTATGCGGCCACTCTTGTGTGAGGGTGTCTGGGGGTGATTAAGGATACAGTGGCATGCATGAAACCCCATGGAGCATGTGAGGGAGTCAGACAGCGGCCCCCTGTCTCTCAGGTTAAGACAAAAATAACAGCCAAGGCAACTATGGGTGCTGGACTAAGTGCTGTATATAAATCAACCCATTTCATCCTCCTAACAGCCCTTGGGGAGGGGCCCTATTATCCCCATTTGACAGGAAAGTAAACTGAAGCACTGACAGGTGAAGAAACTTGAAGGAGCGGCAGAGCTGGGATTTGAGCCCTGCTGGCTGGTTTCACAGTCCTAACTACTCGGCAACCTCAGATCCTCCCTCTCACCAAAGCCATGGGTACGCAGCTGGTGGCAGGGGAGGGTGGGGGGCGGCGGGTCGCGGGTTAGTGTTTAGAGATGTGTGACCCTGAAGGTGTATGTGTCTATGTGCTCTTGAGCTGTCTTTAGGCAGTGTTTCACATGTTGGTGTGATCGGCAGCATCAGTGAGTGGCTGTTTGTGCTAAAAAGGTGGCAGTGCCCAGTGTGTGTGACGGTAGAAGCCCATGTGTTGGTGAGATGGCACAGCTGTGTGTCTGCATGCCTGTGTCCAGCTGTGTGTCAGCCGCTTATAAAGCTGGGTGGTTCTGAGATGTTCCAGGTCAGTTGTCGAGTGACTGGCCAAGTGTGTTACGTGGATCTGGCACAACACCAAAGCTTGTACACATAAAAACAGCCTTCAGGTAGCTGTGCCTGTCTGCAGGTCAGCCTGTACTCAGCCAGGCCAGCCAGGGCTGGGTCGGGACGCAGCTATCTGCCTGACCCAGGAGGTGCCCACCCACGTTAACTTCTGGACACCCAGCCTTCCCCCAATATCAGCCTGCGTTGATGCCAAGAGGCCGGGGGTAACCCTGTTCCATGACTCGTCATTTCCTTCTGCCCCCTCCAGGAAGTCCCCAACCAACCTGGAGACACTGAATCAGCAGCCCTCAGAGGCAAGGCCACGTGGACCCAGCCCGTCCGCCCTCCTTAAAAGGGAGAAGAGACATTCTTGAGGCACAGGGAGCAAAAGCCCAAAGGAAAAGAACCTGCCCCGTCTCTGGGCAGCCTAGTGCCAGGGGAGGGCGGCCGGGGACCAGACAGAACAGGAAATGGGATGGTAAGGCTGCTCAGGTGGCAGCATGCACGGTCCAGCACAGATGAACTGGGCGTGGAAGAGAGGCTCAGCAAAGGACGTGGCTTTGTCTGGGTGACACATGGTGGGGGATCCACGTGCGAAGAGGGCCTGGTTGGGGGAGTCCCCTCCAATCTCCTCAAGTTCTTCAGGGCTCCCTGATGCAGGGCTCCCCAAACTTTTATCCGGACAGGGCACTTAAATCTTTATCCAGAAATCTCATCCTGGGGCCCTCCAACAGTCAAAGATTCCCTTCCAATATCCCCTCAGGATCCTCCCCCTTCACAGCAGAGGTCCTCCCGCCTCAACACACCCTCCCCACCACCCCGGCTGCCAAGCATCACTCCTAAAACTTTCATGCCTATCACTCTCCTGTGGGGTCCCCTTTATGTACCCAAGCTCTCACATTTAGAAACATCCAGGAGTGCGTCCTCACCCTCCCTATCCTGACCCTCCCCAGAGGCCCCCCAACTATCCCACCCCATTTTTCCTGAGGCCCTAGGGATGTCCCGGGCCTCCCACCCCAGGACCCCAAACCCCTCTTCCGTCCACGTGGCGACTCCCCTTCCCACCAGGCTGAAGCACCCCTATCCCCCACCCCTCCACCAGGTAGGGCGGGCTCTAACCTCACAAGATCCAGGAACGAATCGAGCACCTCCTTGCTGGGGGCCTCTTCCACCGGGCCCATGGCCCCCACCGAGGTGTTGATGGCGGCGAAGGCGGCTCCCGGCTGCAGCGCGAGCGCCAAGCCCACGCCGAGCGCAGACGCTAGCAGTGTGGTGACAAGGAAAAAGAGCAGCGCCCACGCGCCCAGGCGCCCGAGCGCGCTCGGATCCAGGCTGGCGGCGCCGCCGATCAAGCTGCACACCACCAGCGGCAAGATGATCATCTTTAACAGGCGCAGTAGCAGCTCTCCCGGAAAGGAGAAGGCTTCCAGGCGCGCGGGGCCCAGGGCGAGCGCGCCGCCGGCTCCCGAGACCCCCAGCCCCAGCGCCACGCCGGCCACCACAGCCACCACCGTCAGCAGCACCAGCAGGTTGGCGCGAAGGCAGCGACGCACCTGATCCCCGGAACCGCAACGGCCGCCTTTTAACGAGCCTACGTCCTCTATGGGGACCAACATCGAGACACCGTTGGCGGTGGGTTCCGCCGCCGCGTACCCTTTGGGGTCTCCCTTAGGCGGATCGGCCACCATGATGAACGCCGCTGGGGTTCCTTAGCGTCTGCAAGCTGGGAGCGCTTGGGGTTCCTTCTCAGGACGCTGACTTTCCTTAAAACTTTAACAGAGTCCGGAGGCTAGAACTTTCAAGAATTCTTTGCAGTTGTGAGTTCACAGAGCTCAAGTTCCTTGGCTCTTACAAGCTGAAATGTTTGAGAGTCCCTTGGCTGGGCGCTGGGGTTCCTCTGTTCTCTGTCTGTGCCCGGCGCTGAAAGCTGGGAGGTGGGAGCGCTGGCGTTCTTGACCGTAGGGGTTAGGAATACGGGAGGTTCTCGAAATGGGACCCTGGGGTCCTCGGCTCCGGAAGGGTTGAAGACGTCCGGGCGGCGGAGGTCTTCAAGAGAGTAGGTCCTGGTGGCTCAAATCCGGGACGCCTGGATCCGGGAGGCGGGAACCTGGCGGTCGGCGGGGTCCTGGAAACAGAAGGCTGGGGAGTCTGAGTCTAGGGGCCAGAAGACGGAGCTCCGGGAAGAGAGGGGGCCAGGTTCTTGGGTCCAAGAGAGGAGATTCGAGCCCCGGGGTGCCGAAGGCGGCGGCCCGAGACCCCAGGAGTAAACAGCTGCTAGCCTACACCAAACCTCCCGAGCGCGCCGCGTGGCTCTGAGTGGCTTTGGCGGAAGCTGGCGGGACTAAGAATCCTGGGGCGAGGTCAAGAATCCTGGCGCGAGGCCTGAGAGAGCGGGGGACCAGCGCGCCGCTGCCGATTGGCTCTCGCGCTTATAGGGCGGGACTTAGGACCGGGGTGGGGGCCAAGGCACCCCGCGGGAAGGCGAAATAACTGAGTTTGTATTCAGGGGCGGGGTCCGGGTGGGGCGTGGAGGGACTGCAGGGGCGGGGCATTGGAAGGAGGTTTGTTTTTCCCGCCAAAGGCTAGGATTGGGGGCTTTAAACCACAAAAGTTCGTGGAGCCAAATCATCTAGAAAGTGCCAGGTGATCCGCGAGGGGCTTATCGTGTAAATCTGTTTAGCTCCTTCCACCCTAAATTCCGATTTTTTGTTCCTCGATGTCAAAGTAAAATATAGATCGCTCACGTGAATGATGTTAATAATTTTCAGAATAAAGGTTCTCAGTTCAGAGCCCCACACGTGTCGATTAATGGCAGAATCGATGCGTTTGAACTGTGGTGCTGGAGAAGACTCTTGTGAGTCCCTTGGACTGCAAGGACGTCCAACCAGTCCATCCTAAAGGAGACCAGTCCTAGGTGTTCATTGGAAGGACTGATGCTGAGGCTGAAACTCCAATATTTTGGCCACCTCATGTGAAGAGTTGACTCATTGGAAAAGACCCTGATGCTGAGAGGGATTGGGGGCAGGAGGAGAAGGGGACGACAGAGGATGAGATGGCTGGATGGCATCACCGACTCGACGCACATGAGTTTGGGTGAATTCTGGAAGTTGGTGATGGACAGGGAGGCCTGGCGTGCTGCGATTCATGGGTCTCAAAGAGTCGGACACGACTGAGCAAATGAACTGAACTGAAGATTGTAATTCACTTCCCCCTAGGTAAGTAATTTGCAATTATCTATCTTAAATGGTTTTTCTTGAAGAGATCCCTAGTCTTTCCCATTCTGTTGTTTTCCTGTATTTCTTTGCATTAATCGCCGAAGAAGGCTTTCTTATCTCTTCTTGCTCTTCTTTGGAACTCTGAATTCAGATGCTTATATCTTTCCTTTTCTCCTTTGCTTTTTGCTTCTCTTCTTTTCACAGCTATTTGTAAGTCCTCCCCAGACAGCCATTTTGCTTTTTTGCATTTCTTTTCCATGGGGATGGTCTTGATCCCTGTCTCCTGTACAATGTCATGAACCTCATTCCATAGTTGATCAGGCACTCTATCTATCAGATCTAGGCCCTTTAATCTATTTCTCACTTCTACTGTATACTCATAAGGGATTTGATTTAGGTCATACCTGAATGGTCTAGTGGTTTTCCCTACTTTCTTCAATTTAAGTCTAAATTTGGCAATAAGGAGTTCATGATCTGAGCCACAGTCAGCTCCTGGTCTTGTTTTTGCTGACTGTACAGAGCTTCTCCATCTTTGGCTGCAAAGAATATAATCGATCTGATTTCGGTGTTGACCATCTGATGCTGGGAGGGATTGAGGGCAGGAGGAGAAGGGGACGACAGAGGATGAGATGGCTGCATGGCATCACTGACTCGATGGATGTGAGTCTCAGTGACCTCCGGGAGTTGGTGATGGACAGGGAGGCCTGGCGTGCTCCGATTCATGGGGTCGCAAAGAGTCAGACACGACTGAGCGACTGATCTGATCTGATTTTAAATGGTAATTCAGTTTAATCTAAGGCTTTTGCTTTCACCAAATATTTTCCTCTTATTATTATGAAAATTTTCAAGATACAAAAAAGTTTAGAGGATTTTACAGTGAACATCCATATAGCCTAGACCTAGAGTTATTTCACCATACTTCTATATACAATTTCTATACATTTATCTTTCTCTAGCCATCTACCCATTCACCTTCTTTGGATACATGTCAAAGTAAAGTTGCAAATATCAGCGCCCTTTCTAAACAATTAAGGATGCATTTATTAATCACAGTTCAATATTTATATGCAGTCCTCTTTATTTATTTATTTATAATTTTGGGGCCATGCTGACTGGCTTGTGGGATCTTAGTTCCCTGACTAGGGCTTGAACCCACATTTTGGGCAATGAAAGTGCTGAATCCTAACCACTAGACCACCAGTGAATTCCCTGTACACAGTCCTTTTTCACAAAATGCACAAACCATTAGTGACGCCTGCTTGTTTTTGACAAATGCGTATGCCTGATTCCACTGGAATCTCCAAACTGCTTGGTGAAGTTGGGTCCACTAATATACCCATTCTCCAGATGGGCAAAACTGGGCCTTATGGCCAGAGAAAGTCACTCACCTTGAAGCCACACCTGAAGGGAGCTGAGGGTTGCAAGCCTGCCTCTCAAGACCCTACCCTTAAAGGGAATCAGTTGTGATCTCCTCCTCCTGGCCATGTTGAAATCCTACTTCTTTCCCACGTGGACTGTTCTCTGATAACGTATCAGGTGTTCACACTTGTAGACTATTGATAGTGATCATCTCAGAGGCTTCCTTCTGAAGCAACTGTGGGACCTTAGGCAAGTCACCACCTCTATAAGCCTGTTTTCACTTATCAGTCTGTAAAATGGAAAGAATAATAGTAGCTCAGACCTCCTTGGGTACTGAAGATCAAATGAGACCCTACATTCAGAGTATTTCGATGGGGTACAGGTTAACCCCTAATAAAGTTAACTATGACTACTCTTACTGTTGTCACTGCTGCTGCTGCTGCTAAGTCGCTTCAGTCGTGTCCGACTCTCTGCGACCCCAGAGACGGCAGCCCACCCGTCCCTGTGATTCTCCAGGCAAGAACACTGGAGTGGGTTGCCATTTCCTTCTCCAATGCATGAAAGTGAAATGTGAAAGTGAAGTAGCGCAATAGTGTCTGACTCTTAGCGACCCCATGGACTGCAGCCTACCAGGCTCCGCAGTCCATGGGATTTTCCAGGCAAGAGTACTGGAGTGGGTTGCCATTGCCTTCTCCTATCTTTCTAAAATATTTGTTGTTGCTGTTCAGCCACTCACTCATGTCCAACTCTTTGCCACCCCATGGACTACAGCATGCCAGGCTTCTCTGCCCTTCACTATCTCCTGGAGTTGGCTCAAACTCATGTCCATTGAGTCGGTGATACCATCACTCCCTTCTCCTGTCCTCAATCTTTCTCAGCATCAGGGTCTTTTCCAATGAATCGGCTCTTTGCATCAGATGGCCAGAGTATTGGAGCTTCAGCTTCAGTATCAGTCCTTCCAGTGAATATTCAGGGTTGATTTCCTTTAGGATTGACCATTTTGATCTCCTTGTTGTCCAAGGGACTTTCAGGAGTCTTCTCCAGCACCACACAGTTTGAAAGCATCAATTCTTTGGCACTCAGCCTTTTTTATGGTCCAACTCTCACATCTATACATGACTACTGGAAAAACCATAACTTTGACTGTTTGCCATCACTTTGTTGGCAAAGTAATGTCTCTTCTTTTCAATACACTGTCTACATTTGTCATAACTTTTCTTCCCAGAAGCAATAAATAAATAAATATTATTATTTTATTAAAATAGTTTAGTATTTATGTTATTTATTTGGCTGTACCAGGTCTTAGTTGTGGCATACGGGATCTTTGATCTTCCTTGTGGTGTGTGGGATCCCAGTTCCCTGACCAGGATTTGAACCTGGGCCCTTTGTGTTGAAAATGCAGAGTCTTAGCCACTGGACCACTAAGGAAGACCCTATTGTTGTTATTGTCATTATTATTGAAGAACATGGTTTGGGAGTCCCCAGCCAGCTCCAGATAGTGTTGGCCCCTGGTGGTGAATCATTCCTCTTGGTCACTTGGTCTCAGCCAGCCCTAGCCCTCGACCTGCCTGGACAGGAGCTTTGAGAGCTTATGACATCTGGCAGGAACTGAAGGGGCCAAACCGAGCAGAGAATTTGCCCAGAACCTGAAGAGCCCACCACCCAGGCACAAGTGGCCATATAGACCTCCTTCCTGGGACTCTTGGAGGCTCTCCCTCCCAAATTCTCCCAGATTCCACGCCTCCTACTTCAGAAGGCCCCCATCCCTCACCCACCCTCCAAGTCTAAAGCTGTATTCATTCGACACTCACATTAAACTCCCGCATGCTTGGCGCTCTGCTAGACACAGAGCGTGGGCCCTAAAGTCAGACTGGTTCGAATCCTGCCTCCACCACTTAGCAGCTAAGCATCAGTTTCTGCATTTGTCCTAGAGTCACTGTGAGTGTAAATTTGATGGCGTACACAGAGACCCCCTGACACAAAACACAAGGGGACAATTCCTCAGCACTCTGTTCATTCCACAAATACTCCTCAGGCCATTGCTAGGGTCCAAGTGCCTGCTGTTCAAGGGGCTGGGGATTCCACAGTAAGGAAAAAATTAAAAATAAAGCCCAGGAAATATATTCATTATCTTTTTTGGGGGGGCCATGCCATGTGGCTTGCAAGATCTTAGTTCCTGAACCAGAGGTTGAATCTGGGCCCTGGCAGTGAAACATGAGTCCTAACCATTGGACCACCAGGGAATTCCCTCAATATCTTACAATAACCTATAGTGGAAAAGAAAACTATATATATATACACATCTGAATCGTATACATATATATATCAGAATCATATACATATATAGCTGAATCACTGTTACAGATCAGAAACTAGCACAACATTGTAAATCAACCATTCTTTAATAAAAACTTTTTAAGTAAAATTTAAAAATAATAACTCATACAAAACTCCTCACTAGCGTTCTAGCAAGGGGAGATGAGGAAATGAACTTGGGTTGTCAGGTGGGAATAAGAGCTGGAGAAAGAGAAACCGTTCATTGCCCAGCAGATGCAGAGAGAACAGTACAGGACGGACCACTCTGAGGAGGTGACATTTGCCATGAAATCTGAATGACAAGAAGGAGCCCACTGGGACAATCTGGGGAAAAAAAATCTCTCTTTTTTAAATATTTATTTAATTAACTTATTTGGCTACCCTGGGTCTTAGCTTCTGGACATGGAATTTTTGATCTTCACTGTGACCCGTGGAAACTTTTCATTATGGCAAGTGGGATCTTTGAGTCGCAACATGCAGAATCTTTGGTTGCGGCACATGGGCTCTTGTGGCACGTGGGATCTAGTTCCCTGAGCAGGGATGGAACCCGGTCCAGACCTCTAAGGCAGCAGGAGGGGTTTCTGCCCTTGTGTGGATGCTATCAAAGGTTTTCAGATCTTCACTAATCTTTGAGATCAATCCCGTTTTAGTGACTTGGAAGCAGACAGGGTAATGAGGTTTGTTGTGGCCCCACCCCTACCTGGGCAGGAGATTTTATTTTAGGGTCAGGTGTTCCTCAACCCTTATCTGACACCTCAGCTATCCTACAGTTGGTCCCCATCCCAAGCAGAGCTATTTCCTTCCAGGGACCATCATCTATTCTGATCACAGCTTTGGGCCCTATGATAGGTGGTGCCAGGGATCCAAGAATGACCAAGATAGTCCTAACCCTATCCTCTGGAGAATCACAGTCCAGAGGAGGTGACAGACACACCCTCCGATTGTGACAACACAGAGCGAGTTGAGCTGGGTTGAAAGCCCAGATGGGATGCTTGACCCGAACTAGGGGTCAAGGAGGGCTGCCTGGAAGAGGAGGCATCCCAGTTGGGATAGGGAGGGGTTGGACCAAATCCAGGAAAAGAATGAAGAGACAAGTACAGGAGAAGAGCCTAGAATGTTCAAAAGCACAGATCTAATCTAGTTACCCCAGTGGCTTCTCTCAGGACAAAGTCCAAGCTCTTTAGCCAGGCATCTGTCTATTCAGTAATTCATTCCTTCAATCATTCAACAAACCATATCCACTGAATGGAACATTTTGTTGTTATTGTTTAGTCACTAAGTCGTGTCCAACTCTTTGTGACCACGTGGACTGTAGCCTGCCAGGCTCCTCAGTCCATGGGATTCTTCAGGCAAGAACGCTGGAGTGGGTTGCCATGCCCTCCTCCACGGGATCTTCCCAACCCAGGGATGGAACCCGAGTCTCTGGCTCTGGCAGGCAGATTCTTTATACTAGTGCCACCTGGGAAGCCCTCCTGACCCACTGAGAGGCACCAGATAGAATGAGACAGATGGGGATCTGGGTGGAGGGCAGGTTTCAGTACCAAATCAGGTGGTCAAGAAATATTGCTAAGGAAATAAAGTTAAGATGCAGGAGGAGTATATAAGACAGGGCACCCTACCATCTGTGGGGGAAAAAACAATCTATATAACAAAAAAAAATTTGGATACATATAATAACATGTATATAGGGACTTCCTTGGAGAAGGCAATGGCAACCCACTCCAGTACTCTTGCCTGGAAAATCCCATGGATGGAGGGGCCTGGTAGGCTGCAGTACATGGGGTCGCTAGGAGTCGGATACGACTAAGCGAGTTCACTTTCACTTTTCACTTTCATGCATTGGAGAAGGAAATGGCAACCCACTCCAGTGTTCTTGCCTGGAGAATCCCAGGGATGGGGAGCCTGGTGGGCTGCCGTCTATGGGGTCGCACAGAGTCGGACACAACTGAAGTGACTTAGCAGCAGTAGGGACTTCCTTGGTGGTCCAGTGGCTAAGAATCTGTAAGAATCTGTGCTTCCACTGCAGAGGGCTCAAGTTCAGTCCTGTTACTGCTGCTGCTGCTGCTGCTGCTAAGTCGCCTCAGTCGTGTCCGACTCTGTGCGACCCCATAGACGGCAGCCCACCAGGCTTCCCCATCCCTGGGATTCTCCAGGCAAGAACACTGGAGTGGGTCAGTCCTGTTAGGTAGATGGGAACTAAGATCCCATATGCCTCCCAGTGATGTAAAAAATTAAATAAAAATAAATTAAAAATATATAACAAAATTTTAATAAATATATTAAAATATTTATAAAAATAAAATATGTAGACAACATATATAGGGGTCTTGTTTTTGTATGCATTCAGCCAGTCTTTGTCTTTTGGTTGGGGCATTCAACCCTTTACATTTAAGGCAATTATTGATAGGTAATTAAATAAAGTTAAAATAAATAACTAAAATAAAAATGTATTTAAAATATATAAAATAAATTAAATTTTAAAAAATATATATATAAATGTTTCCTCTGCATTGACTATCTCTGCAAGAATTCACAGAAATTGCTCAGAATGGAAACTTACAGGAAGGAAGTGTGCGGCTTTGTAGTACAGCATCGCATCACGAAACCATCATCTTCTTGTCTCATGGCTTAGTAGCTGAATGACCTCCAGCAAGTCACTCAATCCTCCAGCCTTAGTTTGCATGACTGTGAAATGGGCTTAAAGGATAGCATCTGCCTCCAAGGTCACGGAGGGTGAACCAAGTTCACGTGTGTAAAATGCTTGGCTTGGTGTCTGGCAAATCATAGCCTCATGGCATTTTAAGCTCTGATGACTTTTTGATATCGACATTATACCTAAGGGTGAAAGTATAAAAAACGCTCTCTGTGAGTTCCCGCAGACTCACGGACTGGTGCTTCTGCCCAGGAATGTTCAGGCCCCAGGACCACTGAGCAAAAGAGCCTGAGAGGTCCCAGGTGGGACCCAGCACCAGGTGGCCAGGCTGGGGGCCAGCAAGCTGCTGGCAGCCTTCCTGGTAATTAGAGCCCTTGACAATGGAGAAGCAACCCAGGCCAGCTGGGCAACATGAGCGTGGGCCAGGCTTGGTCTAGTCACTGGCCACCTACAGGGGTGCCAGAGAGGGAGGGGAGGAAGGGAGAAGGCTCCAGGACTCAAGGGATCCTGGAATCCCAGAACCTTCAGGAAGTACAGAGTGGGTCCAGCCATGAGGGCAGGGTTTGAGGATTTGGTTCAGGATTGGCCAGGAATGTCCCACCCCTTGTCCTCCTGAGGCTTGGAGAGAAAAACAGACAACTGGTCTCGGCCAGCTTTCTTGCTATTCAGCCAAACCTCCTACCCAGATTCAGATTTCATCATTAGGAAAAAAAAAAAAAAGACTCTGAGAAGGAGGTGAGAGGGTCCAGGAGAAGGCTGGGATGAGAACAAGAAGGTCCTTTTTGGTCTCAGTTTGTTGCCTGTGAAATGGGCATAGTTCTGAACTTCATCCTCCCTGAAAGGACTAGGTGTCTAACCTTGGGAGGGATTGAGTAAACTCCAGGGCTTCAGTCTTCTCCATCAAGCCTGTGATCAGGCCTCTTCTCCTACTTCAGATTTGCATTCGTGCATTCACTGGACCTTTTCTGAGTACCTACTGGGTGCTCTGTTCTGGGTGGCACTGGGGATCCATCAGTGGCTGAGACAAGCCTAGTTCCTATTCTCCTGGGGTTCAGAATCCAGTGGGATAGACAGACAGTGATGACCCAGAGTGAGTAAGGCTGGAATGGAGGAGCTCAGAGGGGAAACCCAGCTTGGAAATGGAGTCAGGGAAGGCTTCCTACAGGAGGGGACTTTTGAGCTGCATTTGGAAGGATGTCAGAGCCAGACAGTGAAGAGAGGAGGAAAAGGAAACAGGCAGAGGAGACAGAAAGGGCAAAGACCTGGAGATGGGAAATTTATGAAACCAAGAAGAGTTCCATCCGGCACAGAGTGGAAGCAGGAAATCACTGAGACTGAAGCTGGAGAGGTGAGCGCTATCAGTCACGTCCGACTCTTTGCGACCCTCTGTCCGTGGGATTCTCCAGGCAAGAATACTGGAGTAGGTTGCCATGCCCTCCTCCAGGGGATCTTCCTGGCCCAGGGATTGGACTCACATCTCCTGTGGCTCCTGCACTGAAGGCAGATTCTTTACCACTGAGTCACCAGGGAAGGCTTAGATCAGGTAGACAAATAAAAAGACTGAAGTTAAAATCATTCCTTGAACACATGTTATCTAAGCACCTTCTGGGGTCTGTACAAATGGGCAAGGCAGATTCTGCCCTATCCTCTCGGAGTTTATCACCATGTCACTGTTTGTTAAATCTCCCAAGTCTCACAGCTCTTATTTTCTGTTACAATGCAGATTCCTGGGCTTCAAGGCTACCTTCCAAAGGAAGATAAGTACAATCCCACCACGTGCCCAGAGGGATAGGAGGATGGGAGAATCCTTGAGCTGACCTAAGACATCATGCCTGCTGATTCTAGAATTCCCCTCCTTTGATTGGAGTCCAGGTGTTCTAAGCACAGCCTGGACATCTATATTTTCAAACCCCAGTGTTAACCTATTAATAGGGCATGAAATAAAGTAGTGGGTTCCAAGCAGTTAATTTTTCAAAATGTCAAATAGAGGAGGAGTGTGGGAGGGAGGTCCAAGAGGGAGGGGATACATGCATACATATAGCTGATTCACTTCGTTGTACAGCAGAAGCTAATACAACATTGTAAAGGAATTATACTCCGATTAAAAAAGTGAAAAAAAGGTCAAATAGAACATAGTGTACAAGTCATTACTGTTTCGTGAAATTTTAATTTATGTGTGTTGTGCATACTTGATCATACACATACTGTGTTGCATGCAAAATAAACACTTTATGGTGTCTCTAATTCAAAACAGCTTGAAAAACAGTGGCCGAAGGAGCCCTGCGTGATCTCCCTCCTTACATTTTTAGGTCTATTTCCTCACCTCTTTTTCTCACATGCTTTTCTCTTCAAGTAACTAAGATCTTCAGATTTCCCCTGAGGCATCCCCGGAGTCTCCATGACCCTGAGGCCAGCTCAGGTGTCCCTCTAGTCCTCACAAGCACCTTGGACGTCCCTACAAGCACCTTGGATGCCCCCATCCAGCCCTGCCCACCCTGGTGGTCACTCTCTGGGGATGAGTCTGTGCCCTCCCTTGGACTGAGGATGGGGACCTTCTCAACCACTGCTGAATCCCCCCAGGCATCGCCCTGCATGGGGCCAGGCACACAGTAGGGACTTTGGGAGTGTGGGTTGAGTCTTTAAGAAACAGGAAGGAAACAAGGAAGCAGAACCCTTGGGTCTATCAGGGCCAAGAATCGTGGGGACTTCATGCTTTCTGGCCTGGCTGGGAAGCTGCAACTGAGGGTACTGGAGACTGGCCCAGACCTTCCTTTCCTACCTCTCTAGTTATTTATTTAAAAGTGGGCTTGTCTGGTTTGCTCTGCCCCACCTCCCCGAGCTATAGGCTGTCCGGCCCCTGCAGCTTGTGGTGCAACATGTAACTCAGGTTTCTCGAGGCCCAGAGCGGGGAGAGTCGGACAGTGCCCTTTGCCCAGATCAGCCAAGGCCATGGGAGCTGTTTTCCAAGGAAGTCGACCCTGCCACCACTCCAGGCCCTGCCCTGGGACTCCACAGGTGTCCAGGAGCTCAGGTGACCTGCAGAGAAAGATATTTGATGCTTCCAGGGAGATAGGCTATGATGATAGACTCATTGAAAAAGACCCTGATGCTGGGAAAGATTGAGGGCAGGAAGAGAAGGGGACGGCAGAGGACAAGATGGTTGTATGGCATCATCAACCCAGTGGACACAAGTTTGAGCAAACTCCAGGGGACAGTGAAGTACAAGGAAGCCTGGCATGCTGCAGTCCATGGGGTCATAAAGAGTCAGACTCGACGTTGCGACTGACCAACATCAAATGATCAAAGGCAGAGGGGGCAGGGCCAGAGAGATGAGCCTGCCCACTCCTTCGCTGACCTTGGACAAAGGATTCCACCTCTGAGCCTCAGATCCTCCTGTCTAAAACAGGATGAATGGAGTTTCCACCCCAGTGGTGTAAGAGAATGGAACAAAACCATGTGAGAGGGCACTTTGCTGGCAGTCCAGTGGTTAAGACTGTGCTGCCCCTGGAGGGGGTATGAGTTCAATCCCTGGCCAGGGAATTAAGATCCCACATCCAGCAGAGCACAAACAGAAAACAACAACCAAAAAAACAAGAAACGAACAAATGGCATGACCAAAGTCCTTCGTGTGGGTCTGGACGATGTAGTAAGAGGCAGTATGTTGGGGAGGCTTTTATTACTGCGATTATTAGCTTTTCTCTTTAGACAGCCCCTGTCAGAGGCAAGCCAAGCCATAGACGAGGGGGAGGCCGAGGGGACGCTAGGCTGCCCTGGGGCTGTAAAGGATGAGGCCCTGTCAGGAACCAGTTCTGAGGGAGGATAACCACACAGTTTGTTCCTGTGACTGTGTGGGCACCATCTCTGAAAGCGGCCAGCCTGAAGGACCAGGACATTGTGGGTCTGCAGACAGTGGCCACCTCTGACTGCCCTGGGGCTAGAGACATGGAGTGCCCAGTCCCTCCCGTCACTGTGTGCAGCCAGCTGGATCCCAGGAGAAAAGTCCAGAGGCCCGGTCTCCCTTTCTAAGAGGAGTGAGGAGCAGGCAGCCTGACTTTGAGAGGTATTAGAGTCTGCAGTCCAATACGGGGGCGGGTGTCTGAATGCTGATTCCCAGGCCCTGTGCAAAATCCTGCTAGAGCTGGGAGAGAGTCTGCATTTAGGGGGGAAGGGTAGGGTGAAGGGGACCACCTTGTTGTCGCTGTTGTTCAGTCGCTAAGTCATGTCTGACTCTTTGCAACCCCACGAAGCATAGCACGCCAGGCTTCCCTGTCTCTCACCATCACCCAGAGTTTGCTCAAACTCATATCCATTGAGTCGGTGATGCCATCCAACCATCTCATCCTCTGTCGCCCCCTCTTCTTCCAGCCCTCAGTCCTTCCCAGCATCAAGGTCTTTTCCAGTGAATTGGCTCTTCGCATCAGGTGGCCAAAGGATTGGAGCTTCAGCTTCGGCATTGGGCTCAGGTAATGCCTGGGGCTGTGAAATCTGAGGACACGTTGGAAACCAGTGGGTCTGGGGAATTCCCTGAAGGCCCAGTGGTTAGGGTTCAGCGCTTTCACTGCCATAGCCCAGGTTCAATCCCTGGTTGGGGAACTAAGATCCTACAAGCCTCATGTGTGTGCGTGCATGCGTGCTCAGTCACTCAGTCGTGTCTGACTCTTTGCAACCCCATGGACTGTAGCCTGCCAGGCTCCTCAGTCTATGAGATTTTCCAGGCCAGAATACTGGCGTCAGTTTCCACTTCCTTCTCCAGGGGATCTTCCCAACCCAGGGATCAGACCAGTGTCTCCTGCTTTGGCAGGGGGACTCTTTATCACTGAGCCACCTAGGAAGCCCTTGAAAGCCTCACAGCATGGCCAAAAAAAAAGAGAAACCAATGGGTCCAAGTCCCTCTTGGTACAGACACGGAAGCTGAGTTCCAAAGACCCACAGCTAATTATTGCAAGACCCAGGGGATGAGTTGTAAGCCAAGCCAGCTAAGGCCCTGGGTAGGGGTGGTTTATCAGTCCCTGGAAGAGAGATGGGCCCAGTCCATCCAGAGCAACGAAGTCTCAAGGCTTTGCAGCCTGAGAAGGACATCAAGATACATTCCATTTTTTTTTTCAAAGTACTAATGGAAAAAAATGTTTGAGGTAAAATTCACATAAAAATCAACCATTTTAAAGTGTATGACCAGCGGCATTTAGTAACTTCACAACATTGCACAACCATCACCACGAGTTAGTTTCAAGTCGTTCTCGTCACCTTCCCCAAGGAAACCCCACACCCATCCAGCAGTCACTGTGCACCCCCTCCCACCAGATCCTGGCAACCGCTAGTCTAATTTCCGTCTCTAAGGATTTGCGTATTCTAAATGTTTTCAGACAAATGGAATCCTATAACATGTGACTGTAATAGTCTGAGTATTTGCAGCCCCTCCCCCCCACCCAATTTCATATGTTGAAATCTACCTTGCAGCCCTATTCACAATAGCCAAGACATGGAAACCACCTAAATGTCCATCAACAGAGGAATGGATAAAGAAGATGTGGTATATTTATACAAGAAATATTACTCAGGGATTAAAAAAAAAAAAAGAATGAAATCATGCCATTTGCAGCAACATGGATGGACCTAGAAATTATTGTACTAAGTGAAGTCAGATAAAGACAGAGATCATATGATATCACTTACCTGTGGAATCTTAAAAAATAATACAAATGAACTTATATACAAAACAGAAATAGACCCACAGACAGAGAAAAAAACCAAAACCGATGGTTACCAAAGAGGAAGGGGGAGGAATAAATTAGGAGTTTGTGATTATCATATGTATGCATGCATGCTCAGTGAGTTGTTGTGTCCAACTCTGCAACCCCATGGACTGTAGCCCACCAGGCTCCTCTGTCCATGGGATTCTCCAGGCAAGAATACTGGAGTGGGTTGCCATGCCTTCCTCCAGGGGATCTTCCCAACCCAGGGATCAAACCTGCGTCTCCTGCAATGCAGATGGATTCATTACCGCTGACACCACCTGTATATGAGGGAAACCACAGCGTGCACGCACGTGCGCGCGCACACACACACATATACGTAAAACAGATAACCAACAAGGGCCTACTATACTCAGTATCGTGTAATAACCCATAAAGGAAAAGAAGCTAAAAATATAGATATATATGCATGTAAAGAAAAAAAAATGTAACCCCCAAGATGACGGTGTTAGGAGGTAGGGCCTTTGGGAGATCATTAGGTCCTGAGGGTGGTGCCCTAAGATTGGGATTATCACCCTTATAAAAGAGGCTCCAGAGAGATGCCTCAGCCCTTCTGCCCATGTGAGGAGGATGCAGTGAGAAGTATATAACCTAGAAGAGCCTCAGCCAACCATTTACCCTAATCGAGGACCTGCAGTGTCCAGAACTGTGAGAAATACATTTAAAAAAAAAAATAAATTTTATTGGCCATGCCACTCAGCTTGTGGGATCTTAGTTCCTGGACCTTGCCAGGAACTAGGGGAGTTCAAACGATTGCCCCTTGCATTGAAAGAGCAGAGTCTTAACCACTGGACTGCCAGGGAAGTCCTAAGAAATACATCTATGTTGTTCATAACCCTCCCCATCTGTGCTTTTTGTTAGAGTAGCAGCCCGAACAAGCTAAAGCAGTAACCTTTTGCATCTGGCCTATTTCACAGGGCCATCCACCCAATATTTTGATCTAACCATCAAAACTAATATTTGTTGAACATTTAGCTAGATCCCAGATACTACCCCAAAGACTGTACATGTGTTAATCTACCTGAGGCTCTAACTAAGCAGGTGTGGTGGTGGTGGGGGCGCTATTATTGTCTTCATTTTATAGTCCAATGAACAAGAGTACAGAGAAGTATGGTGTGCTCCAGTTTATGGGGTCAAAAGGAGCTGGACACGACTGAGCGACTGAACAGCAGAGAAGATGTGTGGTTGGTAAGTGGTAAGTCAGGCTTTTTTTTCCTCTTTGTGTTTTTATTCTATTTTTTTTTTCCGCATCGTCAGCCTCATTACTTTTATACTGTGGTAGAAGAGATGTAACGTGGCACAGTGACCCTGTCAACCATTTTCAAGTGTCCGGCTCAGTGACCTTGAGCACACTCCCAGTGTTGTATAACCATCACCCCTACCTGGTTCTGAATATTTTTCATTACCCCAGGATTTGAACCCAGGTTTTCTACCTCCGGAACCCAAGCAGCTCTTCCTACCCTGCCTCTCCGTTGAAGAATTTATTGATTTTTCTCAAAACATATATTTATTTCTTTATTTGGCTGTGCTGGGTCTCAGTTGGGGCTTCCCAGGTGGCGCTAGTGGTGAAGAACCCGCCTGACAATGCAGGAGATGTAGGAGACTGGGGTTTGATCCCTGGGTCGGGAAGATCCCCTGGAGGAGGGCTTGGCAACCCACTCCAGTATTCCTGTCTGGAGAATCCCCCTGGACAGAGGAGCTTGGCGGGCTCCAGTTCATAGGGTGGTAAAGAGTCGGACACGACTGAAGCGACTGAGCACACACATATCTGGGATCTTTAGCTGCAGCATTCGAGATCTAGCTCCCTGGTGAGGGATTGAATCCAGGCCCCCTGCACTGTGAAGTCTTAGCCCCAGATCACCAGGGAAGTTCCCTCAGTTGAAGAATTTAGCATGGGGGCAAGAATTTGTTTTCTCCTTCGAGTTCACCCCGCAGGATGTTATGAACCTATCAGGTTATCCACCACACCCAGTCAGGATCTGGCTTTACGAACACCGGTTCTGGGCTGTTTTCTCTGCCTACAACCTTCTTTTCCACCTCTAACTCTTTGCTGCCTCTGACCATGAGGGAGTTTTCTAAAGGCGTGCGTGCGTGCGTGCGTGCGTGCTCAATCAGTTCAGTTGTGTCCAACTCTTTTGTGACCCCATGGACTGTAGCCCGCCAGGCTCCTGTTCATGGGATTCCCCAGGCAATACTGGAGTGGGCTACCATACCCTCTTCCAGGGGATCTTCCTGACTCAGAGATTGAATCCACATTTCCTGCATCTCCCTCACTGCAAGTGGATTCTCTACCTGCTGATCCACCTTTCTGAAGGCAGGGGTGCCAAAGAGTCCCGATGTTGAAGAGAACAGAGCTGACAGGCCAAGACTGGCTTCATGGAATCATTGAAACTCCTGAAACCAGCTATGCCTGAAACCAATCGACTTGGTGATTCCTTTACTCAGATGAGCTGATCAATTACCGATTTTGCAGAAGACAGTTACCTTTGGTTTTCAGCCTCTTGAAACAAAAAGGGACATAATTGGGATTTCCCTGGTGGTCCAGTGGTTAGGACTTTGAGCTTTCACTGCAGGGGGCATAATTTCAATCCCTGGTTAGGGAAGTAAGATTTCGAATGCCGTGCAGCATGGCCAAAACTAAAATAAATGATTTTTTTTTAAAGGGACAGAACTGATGCAGTGGGAGTTAGCCAAGTGATTAAGATGCTGGGAAGTAATTCCCAGGGAAGGTACAAGCATGAACAATCAAGAGTGGGTGGGAACATGGCCCATTTCTGGGGACAAACAGCAGATGATCAAGATGACCGCAATGTGGAATTTACAAGGGGTCACGGGGGGTTCATGGTGCCACCCTCCACTTGCAGAAAGAAAAGGACAAGGCCTGACGATGAGGGGCCTAGACCTTGGTAAAAACCTGAAGGCTTTGTCCTGGGAGCAGCAGAAGTCATCTAAGGATTTAAACAGCAGAGTGACACAATCAAAGTACTGGAGCTTCAGTCCTTAGAAGAAGCCTCTGCACTCTGACCCATTTGCTGGAAGCTGTGGATATTGGCACAGTCTCCATGGAGATGTATTAGGCAAGAGGCATTCACGTTAGAAGGTCCCATGGCCTCTGACACAGCAGTTTCTCAAGGAGTTGATTCTACAGTTATAGGCACACAGGCGGGAAATCAACACTGTGTGTGTAAGAGACTGGATGCTATTCAAACAACCGTCAGGAAGGTAGCAGCAAACTATTCATTGGCCCATCTGTGCATTGGAGTACTATGCAGCTTTACAAAAGAATGAGCCACATCTCTATGCATTAGGTTGGTGGGCTGGTAAATATTAAACTGCCAGGTCTCTGGGGGAAGGAACAGTCCTGGCATGTAGCGTTTGCCAGTGTCTGTGGCACTAGTGGTAAAGAACCTGTCTGCCAAGGCAGGACACATAAGAGAAGTGGGTTTGATCCTTGGGTCGGGAAGATCCCCTGGAGGAGGGCATGGCAACCCACTCCACTTTTCTTGCCCAGAGAATCCCCATGGACAGAAGATCCTGGCGGGCTACAGTCCATTGGGTTCCAGAGTCAGACACGACTGAAGTGACTTGGCACACCGGCACGCACGGAAGTGTTAATACTTCCATCACAGCTGATTGTAAGCTACCAACGTGGCCTCACTGAAGGCAGAACTTGGAAGATCTCCTCAATAGCTCACCACGATATGAGATTTTCGTAACCTTTAGAGCAAAGATAGCAGTAAGATGTGGTATAACAGCTGATGTTGTTCAGTTGCTCCGTTGTGTCCAACTCTTTGTGACCCCCATAGTCAGAAGCACGCCAGGCCTCCCGGTCCTTCACCATCTCCCGGAGCTTGCTCAAACTCACGTCCAATGAGTCGGTGATGCCATCCAACCATCTCATCCTCTGTCGTCCCCTTCTCCTCCTGCCTTCAATCTTTATTGGCATCAAGGTCTTTTCTAATGAGTCGGCTCTTTGCATCAGGTGGCCAAAGTACTGGAGCTTCAGCTTCAGCATCAGTCCCTCCAATCAATATTCAGGATTGATTTCCTTTAGGATAACAGTTAAGAAGTGATAAATTGTGCCTACTTATCGTTGTGCATAATAGAATTTTTTGAGTTGTTTAGTCGTTAGGTCATGTTCGACTCTTTGTCACCCCATGGACTGTAGCCTGCCTTTCTCCTCTGTCCAATGGATTTCCCAGGCAATGTACAAACTTCCTGAGTTGTAAATTTTTATAATTTAAGTTTTAGTAAAAGCTATCCTTAATGACAGGCTTGCACAATTCCCAGAAGTTTAGCAATCAGCCCTCACAACTGTTACAAGTTGGCACCCACACACCACGGAACAGTTCCAAGATGAAACAGCAAAGTTGATTTATGGACAAGGCTCTGCAGGACTCTGTCTCACCCCCCACATATACACATGCCCTCCCCGTTACTTCTCCTTTCCAGGATGGATCTGGAACACTTCCGGCTCACACCTACCTCAGGGCCTTTGCACTTGCTGTTACCCCTCTCCCACTCATATAACCCACACGACTCGCTTCCTCACCTCCTCCAGTCCTCACCTCCTTCAGGTCTTTACTCAAATGCCACCTTTATCGGGGCCTTTTCTGACCACCCTGTTAAAAAACTAGAAACCTTCCAGCCTCCTCAACACTCCACCTTCTTTGCTTGCCTTATGTTTCAGCAACAGCACTGACTGTGCCATCCGACCTACTATGTAATGTTAAAATGTATTAATACCTGCCAGGGCTTCCCTGTGATCCAGTGGTTAAGACTCCACCCTTCCAATGAACGAGGCGTGGCTTCGCCTCGATCTCTGGTCTGGGAATTAAGATCACACATGCAGTGCTAAGACCCTACATGACCCTGCAGCCAAAAAAAAAAAGTTCTTGTCATTTTATTCATTGACTGTCTGTCTCCCCCACTAGAATATTAGCTCCTTGAAGGCAGGGGGTTCTGTCTGTTTTCTTCTCTGCTCTAACTCCAGTGCCTAGAAGAGTGCCTGGCATATAGGGTGCTCCATAAATATTTATTGAATAAATGAGTGTACACTTAGGTAAAAAAATGAAGCATAGACTATTTACGATGGCCAAGACATGGAAGCCACCTAAGTATCCCCCAACAGATGAATGGGTGAAGAAGATGTGGTACATAGAATAGAATACTACTCAGCCATAAAAAAGAAGGAACTAATGCTATCTGCAGCAACGTGGATGGATCTAGAGATTCTCATATGAAGTGAAGTAAGTCAGAGAAGGAAAAATATCATATGATATCACTTATATGTGGAATCTAAAAAATAATCATACGGATGGGGAATTCCCTGTGGTCCAGGGGACATGAGTTAGCAACTGAACAACACTAACAACCAGTGGGTGGGACTCAGTAGTCTCACTGCTGAGGTCTTGGTCAGATCCCTGCTTGGGGAACTAAGATCCCGCAAGCCTCACTGTGGCCAAAAAAAAAAAAAAAAAATACAGATTAACTTATTTAAAAGAATCATACACAGAAAACAAATTTATGCTTACCAAAGGGGAAAGGGGGGAGGAATGAATTAGGAGTTTGGGATTAACAAGTACAAGCTACCATATATAAACTAGATAAACAAGGACCTATTGTATATAGCACAGGGAACTCTGTTCAATCTCTTGTAATAACCTATAACCTGGGCAAACTCTGGGAGATGGTGAAGGACAGGAAAGCCTGGCGTGCTGCAGTCCACGGGGTCGTGCAGAGTCAGACACGACTTGGCAACCGAACAATAACAGCAACAATAACCTAAAGTGAAAAACGATCTGAAAATACACACACACACATATATATCTAAATCACTTTGTTTACCAGAAACTAACACAGCATTAGAAATCAACTCTAGATCAGTTTTTAAAAAATGAATAAAAAAAGTTTTTTTAAATAAGCTGCAGAATGGTGTAAATAACCTGAATAATATTCCCCTAGCTGTACTTACATATGACAGACAGTCTCTGGGAGAAAATCCAAGAGACTGCCGGCCCCAGAGCCTCGCAGGAAGCGCTCCGGGGCAACGGAGACGAGAAAGGTTTCGCTGTATCCCTCGTGTACCTTTGGAAATCTGTGCCATGTGCCTTTAATTACCTATTAATATTTTTTTCAAGTGTTCTATTAAAAGTACTGCCACAGGCTGCCGTGTGAGCTGGGACACGGAGGAGAGCGAGCCTGAGCCAGGAGGAGGCCAGGGCAGTGACCCGGGAGTGGGGGCCGGATGCGGCTGCCAAGCCTTCATGGCCTGTTCCAGACGGTCCGACTGTGGAATGTTCTCCACGAAGCCCTTAGAAGGCTCTGGTAGGCCAGGCCTGTCCCTCAAGCCTGGGGTTTTTGCAAGCCAGACAGGCGGGTCTCCCAAAAAAAAGACAGCTCCGCCTCTACATAAAAAGATCCCGCAAGAGTCCGCTTTCCCCAGCCGGTCAGCGTCAGCGGATACAAGCTCCTCTTTCTTGCTCTCCCTCGGCCTTCCCACTCATCCTCCGACCTCCTCCTCTCTCCCTCCCGCTCCCCGCTCCTCTCCCCGCCTCTTCCTCCCGCTTCCCTGCTTCCCTGTCTGGAGCCTCCCTCCAGCCACACACCACCTCCCCAGCGCCTCTGAAACACCAACTGCCTCTCCAAAGGCTCAGTGCCTTTGTCCCTTCTGTTCCCTCTGCCTGGAACTCCTTTCCCCTGCCTCTTCCCTGGACCCTGGTTTAGCCCGGAGGTCTTGGCTTCCTTCCTTCACGTCACAGAGATTTACCAGGCATCAAGGGTTTGTCAGGCGCCCTGCCAGGGGTCAGGGAGCAAGCGCTAAGGAGAGGCCACATCCTAGCTGGGAAGGGCAGGAAACAAAGGAGTCAGTAGGAACTAGAAACAAGAGAATTCTTTAAAAGAACTAAAAACTGCAAGAGTGAGTGGTCTGCAGTCTGAATGAGGAGAAGGAGTTCACCTGGTGAAGAACTGGGAAGAGAGAATCAGGAGGAGGGAACAGCAAGTGCGATGGCTCAGAGGATGAGAATGAGCTCGGAGAGTTGTGAAATCAGAAAGAAGGCCAGTGTGGCTAGATTCAAGGGAGTGAGGGAAAGTGTCATCAGAGGCAACCAGAAAGGTAGGTTTCCATGAGGGATATCAGAGACTCTGCAAGGAGCTGGGTGTCGCCTCCTCCAGGAAGCCCTCCTTGACTGCATCAGGCTCTCTCACCCTAATCCTGTTCACTCTAGGTTGTAGTTCCTTGGTCACAGACCTGTCTCCCTCTTTGCCCTGTGAAGTTAGAGCCAGTCACAACTGTGTCTCCAGCACTACCCAGCACAAGCCTGAGTACACAGCAGGTGCTCAGTAAATGCCCTGGTCATCACCAGGAAGGCCTGCCTTCTCTGCCTCCTGGCCTCCCTTCTGCTTACGCCTCTTCCTGACCCAGCCCAGCCTCTTTCATCCCATCCTCAAAGAATCCTCTGGGGAGGATCCCCAGCCTCTTTCATCTTATCCTCAAAAGCCCACGTGGGGAGGATTCCCAGTTCTAGCCACCTCTTATGGGCTGCAGGGCCAAGACAAAGGCTCTGAAGTGGTCAGATCAAACATCTCTAGAGCTGGCCTTGGGCTGGGCCAGCGTGGGGGAGGCTCAGAGGCGATGCAGCTTCCCAGGCAGGAGTGTTCCAGAATCGAGAATGGGGGGGTGGGGGGTTGAGGAGGAGGGAGCACGTGGAGCCAGCCAAGGGGCCCATTTGTTTCCCCATGGTCATAAACACATAACTTCCAGTTGCTGACTCATTTCATGCCAGGTGCTGGGCTAATTTTTAAAATATTGTCATTTATTAATTTAAATGGATAAGATCTGGTTGGAGTGCTGAATTCAGAAGACTCAAAAGGCCTGTTGGGGGGTGCTTCCCTGGGGACTCAGGGGTAAAGAATCTGCCTGCCAATGCAAGAGACAAGGGTTTGATCCCTGGTTCCAGAAGGATCCCACACGCCTCAGAGCAACGAAGCCCATGCTCCACAACTACTGAGACTGTGCTCTGGAGCCCAGGAGCCGCAACTGCTGAGACTGTGGTCCCTGGGGCTCATGTTCCACAGCAAGAGAGGCCACCGCCATGAGAAGCCCATACACTACAACTAGAGAATAGCCCCTACCCGCTGCCACTAGAGAAAGCCTGAACACAGTGACAAAGACACAGTGCAGCCAAAAAATAAAACTAATTAGTCAATTAAAAAAATTGTAAAGTCTAGGAAGCAAACCAACTGACATCAAAAAATGAAGGGGTGAACAAAACACAGTATGTCTACACAATGGAATATTATTAAGCTGCCATCTTTGTGTGCCACCGTTGTGCTGGCATGAACGACCAGGATGACGTTCTCAAGAGCATCAACAAGGCCAAAAGGAGAGGCAGATGCCAAGTTCTTGTTAGGCTCTGTTCCAAAGTCATTTTCCAGCTTTTAATAGTGATGATGAAGCGTGATTACATTGGCAAATTTGAAAACATTGATGATCACAGAGCAGGGTGACTTGCTGTGAACCTCACAAGCCCGTCCCATTAGTTTAGCTTCATTGTTCTGATCACCACAGCTGGCATCAGGGACCAAGAGGAAGCGAGACAAAAACACACAGGAGGGACAGTCCTCAGATTCTTTTTCTAGAGCTATAACAAAACATACAGATAAAATACCTCAATGGGAAAAAAATGAAGTGAAATTCGGACACACGTTACAACACAGATGAACCTTGAAAATCTTTTGCTAAATGGAATAAGCCAGACACAAAAGGACACATATTGTACTGGTTCACTTGCACAAAGTACCTAGAATAGGTACATTCACAGAGAAAGGAGAATAAAGGTTATCAGGAGCTAGGAGGAGGGAGTGGGGAGTTATTGCTTAATGGGTACAGGGTGTCTGTTGGGGATGATGAAAAAGCTGTGGAAATGGATAGTGGTGATGGTAGCATTACATTATGAACATGCTTAATGATACCAAATTGTACGTGCTAAAATGGTAATTTTTTAAAAAAAAAACTGAAGTATGATTGATTTTGTGCATAACCTTACTAGCATGCAAAATGAATGCAATTCTTCAGGAGTTTGAACATTATTTGGCACTACCCTTCTTTGGGATTGGAATGAAAACTGACCTTTTCCAGTCTGTGGCCACTGCTGAGTTTTCTAAACTCGCTGACATATTGAGTGCAGTGCTTTAACAGCATCATCTTTTAGGATTTAAAAACAGCTCAGCTGGTTTTCCCAGTAGTCATGTACGGATATAAGAGTTGGACTATAAAGAAAGCTGAGCACCAAAGAATTGATGCTTTTGACCTGTGGTGCTGAAGAAGACTCTTGAGAGTTCCTTGGACTGCAAGGAGATCAAACCAGTCAATCCTAAAGGAAATCAATCCTGAATATTCATTAGAAGGACTGATGCTGAAGCTGAAGCTTCAGCTCCAATACTTTGGCCACCTGATGCAAAGAGCCAACTCATCGGAAAAGACTCGGATGCTGAGAAAGATTGAAGGCAAAAGGAGAAGAGAGCAGCAGAGGATGAGATGGTTACATAGCATCACTGACTCAATGTACATGAATTTGAGTAAACTCCAGGAGATAGTGAAGGATAGGGAAGCCTGGTGTGCTGCAGTCCATTGGATTATAAAGAGTCAGACACGACCTAATAAACAGCAACAAGTGATTGATTTACAATATTGTGTTAGTTTCAAGTGTACAGCAAAGTGACTCAGATATACATATAGATTTTTTTCAGATTTTTTCCTTTATAGGTTACTAAATATATTGAACATGGTTTCCCTGTGCTACTCAGTAAATTCTTGTTGTTATCTATTTTACACCAAGTAGTGTGTATCTGTTAATCCCAAATTCCTAATTTTCTCCCTTGGTAACCAAAATTTAGTTTTCTATGTGAGTCCATTTGCTTCATAAATAAGTTCATTTGTATTATTTTTTAGATTCCATGTAGAAGTGATATATTTGTCTTTCTCTGACTTGTTTCACTTAGTACAATAATCTCTAGGTCCATCCATGTTGCTGCAAATGGCATTATTCATTCTTTTTTATGGCTGAGTAGTATTCCATTCCACACACACACATATATTTATATATATCCCACATTTTTTTTATCCATTCATCTGCTTACACGTCCTGGCTATTGTAAACAGTGCTGCTATGAACACTGGTGTGCATGTATCTTTTCAAACTAGAGTTTTCATTTCTCCAGATATATGCCCTGGAATGGGAATACTGGATCAAATGGTAACCCTATTTTTAGAACCTCCATACTGTTTTTCATAGTGGCTGCTGCTGCTAAGTCACTTCAGTCGTGTCCGACTCTGTGCAACCCCATAGATGGCAGCCCACTAGGCTCCTCTGTACCTGGGATTCTCCAGGCAAGAACACTGGAGTGGGTTGCCATTTCCTTCTCCAATGCATGAAGGAGAAAAGTGAAAGTGAAGTCGCTCAGTCATGTCCGACTCTCAGCGACCCCATGGACTGCAGCCCACCAGGCTGCTCCATCCATGGGATCTTCCAGGCAAGAGTACTGGAGTGGGGTGCCATTGCCTTCTCCGATAGTGGCTGCATCGGTTTACATTTATACCAACAGTATAGGAGGATTCTCTTTTCTCCACACCCTGTCCAGCATAAAATGGTAAAATTTAATTTTATGTATTTTTAACAACAATTTTTAAAAAAGTATTTAAAGGTACTGGAAAAGCCAGTGGCCTAGGGAATCTAAGAGTTGCTGGACAACATGAGCGCCCCCTAGAGGTTCATGGTCCTGAAATAAGCGTAGACCCACTAAGATGCTTACAGGACAGCCCACCATAGGGGGAGAATTGCTGGGTGTGTGTGGGGGGTGGTCTTCTCCTTGAGACTGATGAGTCAGAGGAACCAAGGGTTGAGGGCAGTCGAGAGAATCTGCAATGACCAGCCACAGGCTCTACGCTGGGTGAGGGCAGAGTAGTCATCAAGGGAATAGAGACAGCTGAAAAGGATCAGATTAATGGAATGGATGTCCTGGGGAAGTTGAAGGAATTTTGGAATTGGGTAGGAGTTCCCTGGTGGCTCAGTGGTAAAGAATCTGCCTGCCAATGTAGGAGACTCAGGTTTGATCCCTGGGTTGGGAAGATCCTCTGGAGAAGGAAATGGCAGTCCACTCCAATATTCTTGCCTGGGGAAATCCGATGGACAGAGGAGCCTGGCGGGCTACAGTCCATGGGATTGCAAAAGAGTTGGCTGCAACCCAGTGACTAAAACAATAACAACAGATGGGTGAGCAGGAAAGTTCCATGTGGTGGGGCCAGCGCAGGATGTTTGAAGCTGAGACTGTGGAGGGAGCAAACCGAGGTTCTTGGTTGTAACAAGTTGTCTTCTCTGATCCGAAAAGGGAGGGAGGAGCTGAGAGAGAGTGGAAGGCAAGATCTATGGGGGAGAAGAGGTCAAGGCACTGAAGAGCAAGTATGCTAAAACAGTCATCTCTGGGCATTCAGAAAAGCCCAAGAATTAGGACAGGAAAGAGTGACAGAAGCTAGCGGACTGAGGGCCAGACAGCTTGGGGTCCACCATTGGTTGCAACCAGCCAGCACAGCAGGTGGTAGAGTGACTGCTGAGCTTCAAAATGGAAGGTGAGCTGTGGTGCTGGAGAAGACTCTTGAGAATCCCTTGGACAGCAAGGAGATCCAACCAGTTCATCCTAAAGGAGATCAGTCCTGGGTGTTCATCGGAAGGACTGATGTTGAAGCTGAAACTCCAATACTTTGGCCACCTGATGCGAAGAGCTGACTCATTTGAAAAGACCCTGATGCTGGGAAAGATTGAGGGCAGGAGGAGAAGGGGATGGCAGAGGATGAGATGGCTGGATGGCATCACCGACTCGATGGACATGAGTTTGAGTAAACTCTGGGGGTTGGTGATAGACAGGGAGGCGTGGTGTGCAGTACATGGGTCACAAAGAGTCGGACACAACTGAGCGACTGAACTGAACTGAAAGCTGCTATTTTTATCCCCTATCACTCTAATTCCACCCAAAGGGCATCTGGCTGGAACAGACCTTGCTGTCCTGAGGATGCGGGGTTGTCATGGTGACAATGGCTCCATCCCTTTGGGCCAGAGGATGGGATCTGGCTCCCAACTCCAAGGAAACAGCCAGGCTCACATCCTGGGGAATGTTATTATCTGGAAGACCTTTACTGGCCTGGGATTCCTTGTTTAACCAGCCTTAGTTCTTCCTCTAAGAAGCCTTTCAGGATTCTTCCAAATCTCCCTTCCCTACCTCACCCCTTCCCCATGCAATCTGGTTTCTACCTTGCATCTACTGCATGATTCTTTGGATCCTAGTTCTCCCACTAGCCATCGAACCTGGGCCCCAGAAAAGAAATTGCTGGGTCCTGTAACCACTGAATCACCAAAAAATTACCAATAAATTTTTTTTTCAATGTGCCTTCCTGGGACTTCCTCGGCAGCCCAGTGTTTAAGACTCTGTGGTTCTGGTGCAGGGATACATGGATTTGGGGATACAGGTTTGATCCCTGGTCAAGGAACTGAGGTCCAACATGCCAGATTGGAGATCCAGGCTCCCAGATGCCTTGCAGCCAAAAAACAAAACATAAAATAGAAGCGATATCATAACAAATTCAATAAAGACTTTTAATATTGTCCACATCAAAAAAAAAGTTCTTAAAAAAAAAAGAAATGCATTTTACCCTTGACCTAACAACCCTACTGCTGAGAAAGCATGCCATAGAAATCAAACCTCCAGGAGGTAAGGGCTTATATGCTGGGTGCTCACTGCAGGATGTGAAAGTTGGACCATAAAGAAGGCTGAACACCAAAGAATTGATGCTTTCGAACTGTGGTGCTGGAGAAGACTCTTGAGAGTCCCTTGGACATCAAGGACAAGCCAGTCAATCCTAAAGGAAATCACCCCTGAATATTCATTGGAAGGACTGATGCAGAAGCTGAAGCTCCAATACTCTGGCCACCTGATGCGAAGAGCTGACTCGTTGGAAAAGACCCTGATGTTGGGAAAGATTGAGGGCAGGAGGAGAAGAGGGTGACAGAGGATGAAATGGTTGGATGGCATCACCGACTCAATGGACATGAGTCTGAGCAAATTCCAGGAGACAGTGAAGGACAGGGAAGCCTGGCGTGCTGCAGTCCATGGAGTTGCAAAGAATCAGACATGACTGATTGACTAACGGACAACAGCACAGTAGTTAGAAGCTGAGAATCAAAGATGAAACCTATTCTGGGGGTGAATAAATGATAGTCTCCTCACGCTGTGAAATCTTTTTTTGAAAATTTCTATTTGTTTATTATTTATTTTTATTTATCTTCATTGTTGCCTGCGGGCTTTCTCTAGTTGCAACAAGCGAGAGCTATTCTTGGTGTTGCAGAGCATCGCTGGCTAATTGTGGCTCCCAGGCTCCAGAACACAGGTTTCAGCAGGTGTGGTGCAGGGCCTTAGTTGCTCCGTGGCATGCTCCGTGGCATCTTCCCAGGCCAGGAACCGAACCTGTGTCCCTGCATTGGCAGGCGGATTCTTAACCACTGGACAACTAGGGAGGGCCACTCTGTGAACTCTTATGCAATCATTCCAAAAAACCCATTCTGGCGGACTTGGTCCAGGGGTCCACCAGTTGTTTAAAAACCATGATCTTCAGACCACACTGCCAAACAGCCACATCAGAGTCCCTGGGGGCCAGGGCATCAGTATTTTGTAAAAGCTTCTCCAAGTGATAGCCAGAGTGAAAACCACTGACTTGGAGGGATTTCTTGTGGCATAAAGCAAGAAAAGGAAGCTGCAGAGATGTGAGCAACATCTCTGTGAGAAAACAACCGTCCCCTGTGGATTGGTTTATCAAGTATGTGCCAGGCTCTCTTCTAAGCATTGACTCCTCATAAACTCTACGATGTGCAACTGTTACCATCCCTGTTTTACAGATGGGAAAACTGAGTCTCAGAATGCTTCAAGCACTTGCCCAAAGTTAAGGGCTATTAAGTGATGGAATTAACCCATCACTTAATTGAACCCAGGTCATCTGGTTCCTAAAACTTCGCTGGGCTCTTAATTGCTAAACTTTCTATACGTATGTGTGTATGTGTACACAGTCCCTCAGTGGTGTCCGACTCTTTGTGACCCTGAAGACTGTGGCCCACCAGGCTCCTTTGTCCCTGGAATTTTCCAGGCAAGAATACTGGGATGGGTTGCCATTTCCCACTCCAGGGGATTTTCCCAACCCAAGGATTGAACCCAAATCTCTTGCATCTCTAGGACTGGCAGATGGATTCTTTACTGCTGAGCCACCTGGGAAGACTTATATACAAATATATATTCATACTTTAATGTATTAATATTCCTAAATAACTCTAAGCTTCCTATATATATAATACTCCTATATATGTTTCTATATGTAGTATTCATATGTAATACATGTATTTTACATATATTAGTAAATATATATAGTATTTGTGCATATTAATAAAAGTTTTCTATATATCATATTACCATGTATATTCTTTCTTTTCCCCTATGTATATTCTAATAGCTGTAACTACCTATATAAGGTAATGGTACATAAAATATTCTTAAATATAATATTTATACTTGCTTATATATATGCTATTCCCACATAACATTCATAAATATATTTATATTAATATATCCCTTCATGTGTTTCTCTATATAATATTCCTATATAAATATTTCCATATGTAGAACATTTCTAAATATATTCATATATATATAATTTTCTTATACACAGTAATCCTATATACAGTATGTTTTTGTATGTCTGTACACTATTAGATCAGATCAAATCAGATCAGTCCCTCAGTCGTGTCCGACTCTTTGCGACCCCATGAATCGCAGCACGCCAGGCCTCCCTGTTCATCACCAGCTCCCGGAGTTCACTCACACTCACATCCATCGAGTCAGTGATGCCATCCAGCCATCTCATCCTCTGTCGTCCCCTTCTCCTTCTGCCCCCAATCCCTCCCAGCATCAGAGTCTTCTCCAATGAGTCAACTCTTCGCATGAGGTGGCCAAAGTACTGGAGTTTCAGCTTTAGCATCATTCCTTCCAAAGAAATCCCAGGGCTGATCTCCTTCAGAATGGACCGGTTGGATCTCCTTACAGTCCATGGGACTCTCAAGAGTCTTCTCCAACACCACAGTTCAAAAGCATCAATTCTTTGGCGCTCAGCCTTCTTCACAGTCCAGCTCTCACATCCATACATGACCACAGGAAAAACCATAGCCTTGACTAGGCGAACCTTTGTTGGCAAAGTAATGTCTCTGCTTTTGAATATGCTATCTAGGTTGGTCATAACTTTCCTTCCAAGGAGTAAGCGTCTTTTAATTTCATGGCTGCAGTCACCATCTGCAGTGATTTTGGAGCCCAGAAAAATAAAGTCTGACACTGTTTCCATTGTTTCCCCATCTATTTCCCATGTAGTGATGGAACCAGATGCCATGATCTTCGTTTTCTGAATGTTGAGCTTTAAGCCAACTTTTTCACTCTCCACTTTCACTTTCATCAAGAGGCTTTTGAATTCCTCTTCACTTTCTGCCCTAAAGGTGGTGTCATCTGCATATCTGAGGTTATTGATATTTCTCCCAGCAATCTTGATTCCAACTTGTGTTTCTTCCAGTCCAGCGTTTCTCATGATGTACTCTGCATATAAGTTAAATAAACAGGGTGACAATATACAGCCTTGACGTACTCCTTTTCCTATTTGGAACCAGTCTGTTGTTCCATGTCCAGTTCTAACTGTTGCTTCCTGACCTGCATATAGGTTTCTCAAGAGGCAGATCAGGTGGTCTGGTATTCCCATCTCTTTCAGAATTTTCCAGTTTATTGTGATCCACACAGTCAAAGGCTTTGGCATAGTCAATAAAGCAGAAATAGATGTTTTTCTGGAACTCTCTTGCTTTTTTGATGATCTAGTGGATGTTGGCAATTTGATCTCTGGTTCCTCTGCCTTTTCTAAAACCAGCTTGAACATCAGAAGTTCACGGTTCACATATTGCTGAAGCCTGGCTTGGAGAATTTTGAGCATTAATTTACTAGCGTGTGAGATGAGTGCAATTGTGCGGTAGTTTGAGCATTCTTTGGCATTGCCTTTCTTTGGGATTGGAATGAAAACTGACCTTTTCCAATCCTGTGGCCACTGCTGAGTTTTCCAAATTTGCTGGCATATTGAGTGCAGCACTTTCACAGCATCATCTTTCAGGATTTGGAATAGCTCCACTGGAATTCCATCACCTCCACTAGCTTTGTTCATAGTGATGCTTTCTAAGGCCCACTTGACTTCACATTCCAGGATGTCTGGCTCTAGGTCAGTGATCACACCATCGTGATTATCTGGGTCATGAAGGTCTTTTTTGTACAGTTCTTCTGTGTATTCTTGCCACCTCTTCTTAATATCTTCTGCTTCTGTTAGGTCCATACCATTTCTGTCCTTTATCGAGCCCATCTTTGCATGAAATGTTCCTTTGGTATTTCTGATTTTCTTGAAGAGATCCCTAGTCTTTCCCATTCTGTTGTTTTCCTCTATTTCTTTGCATTGATTGCTGAAGAAGGCTTTCTTATCTCTTCTTGCTATTCTTTGGAACTCTGCATTCAAATGCTTATATCTTTCCTTTTCTCTTTTGATTTTTGCTTCTCTTCTTTTCACAGCTATTTGTAAGGCCTCCCCTATACACTATACTTCTACTTAAGTAATATTTATATATATTATATATATAATTCCTCCCAAGTCACCCCATCCTGAGTCTGCTTCTCTCTTTGGACTGAAGATCTTCCAGGCCTTCCCCTCTTTCTTTCTCATCCTTTTATATGGTGTCCTAAAAATTTAACTTCCCTGGTGGCACAGACGGTAAAGAATCTGTCTGCAGTGCAGGAGACCTGGGTTGGATCCCTGGGTAGGAAAGATCCCCTGGAGGAGGGCATGGCAACCCACTCCAGTATCCTTGCCTGGAGAATCCCATGGACAGAGGAGCCTGGAAGACTAAAGTCCATGGTGTCGCAAGAGTTGGACACGACTGAGTGACTAAACCAACCACCACCACCAATCCAGCACAATTGTGACTACCTGAAGGTTTTCTAAAGAGGTACTATGTAGACAGGTACTTTATTTACTTAGAGATAACCTCTAATCCCACAGGTTAAGGGCTCAGTCCCACTAGACTGTACCCAGTCACAAGTCCAGGTGGTCATTGGTGCTTCTGACCAAACAGCTATAAATCAGCCCCTTCCTCTGTTCTCTGTTGGATCATTTGTTGGCATGACTCGTGACGCTCAGGGAAACATTTACTTGCATGGGCCAGTTTGGTGGTTCTGATGGTAAAGAATCTGCCTGCAATGCAGGAGACCAGGTTCCATCCCTGGGTCAGGAAGATCCCCTGGAGAAGAGAATGGCAACCCATTCCAGTATTCTTGCCTGGGAAATCTCATGGACAGAGGAGCCTGATGGAGTAGAGTCCATGGAGTTGCAAAGAGTTGGACACGACTGAGCGACTAACTCAGTTTTCACCAGTTTATTACAAAGAATTTTATAAAGGATACGGAAGAACAACCAGGTGAAGAGATGAACAGGGCGAGGTCCCAAACAGTTTCAAGCATAGGTGCTTGTGGCCCCACAGAACTGGAATATGCCATGTCTAAGCACGTGGGTGTGTTTACCAACCTGGAAGCTCATCAGATCTTGTTGTTCAAGAGTTTTTAGGGGGTTTCCCTGCTGGCTCAGTGGTAAAGAATCCACCTGCCAATATAGGAGACACGGGTTCGACCCCTGATCTGAGAAGGATCCCACATTTCAAGAAGCAACTAAGCCCGTGCACCACAACTATTGAGCCTGTGCTCTAGAAGCCGGGAGCCCCAACTACTGATGCCTGCGTGCCCTAAAGTCTGTGCTCCAGAACAAGAGAAACCACCACAGTGAGAAGCCTGCTCACCTCAGCTAGAGGGTAGCCCCTGTTCTCCACAACTAGAGAAAAGCCCACACAGCAATGAAGACCCAGCACAGCCAAAATAAAGATAAATAAATAAATTGTTGTTGTTGTTTAGTCCCTAAGTCATGTCCAGCTCTTTGTGATTCCATGGACTGTAGCCCGCCAGCCTCCTCTGTCCATGGGATTTCCCAAGTAAGAATACTGGAGTGGGTTGCCATTCCCTTCTCCAGGGGATCTTCCAGACCCAGGGATGGAACCTGGATCTCCTGCTTTGCAGACAGATTCTTTACCATCTGAGCCACCAGGAAAGGCCTAAACAAATAATTTTAAAACAAGTTTTTATGGAAACGAGGACTGATTTGCAATGAAGAAAATAGAACATTTCAGAGGAGCTTTATGGGAGGATACCAACACATCTCTGAAGTGAATAAACTGCTACAGTTAGTAAATGTTTGTGACAGGAAAGTCACATATTCAAGGTTATACATCTGTCCCTGTTCAACAAAATTTTGTTTTCACAAGCAAAAATCCTCGCTGAGACTTTCAGAATCTAAAAGCGAGATGCCATTCATCACATGGTTCTTGGAGGAAGAACAGTGTGAGATAAAAGGAACGGCAACTATTTTTTTCTGCCCACCAACCTCGGAAGTGAAATTAACCATTGAAATTCACCTTCAAGAACAGTCTCTGGTCATGATGCAAACAAAATCTTTCAGAAGGTGCATCCACAGAGACACAGAGATAGAACGATTAAAACCGAACCAGTAACTGAAATCACAGCGAACTTCCTTACTGTTTTAAGCTCCGTACAACGCCCCACTAATATTACTCCTACTCACTTCTCCTAGACAGTGAAACTGAAGACGCACATGCCGCAACTAAGACCCTGCACAGCCAAATAAATAAATGAATATTTTTAAAAAATTTAAAGGAAAGCAAACAAAGACCTTCAAGTATGGAGACACAGACACAGAGGACAGAATTGTGGACACAAGTTGGGGGAAGGAGAGGGCAGGATGGATGGATGGAGAGGGTAGCATGGACACATACGCACGGCCATATGTAAAACAGATGGCCAGTGGGACCGTGCTGTATGACTCAGGGCACCCACACGGGGCTCTGTGACAACCCAGGCGGCTGGGATAAGGTAGGAGTGAGGTTCAAGAGGGAGGGGACATTTGTATGTATACCTATGGCTGGTTCATGGTGATACATGGCAGAAACCACCACAACATTGTAAAGCAATCATTCTTCAATTAAAAATACATACATTTAAAAACAAAAACTGTAAATGATGATATTTGTGATTAAAAAGAAAAAAAAAAAAAAGAACTGATAGAAAATCCACTTAAATTAAAGTGGAGGGGACTTCACTGGTGGTCCAGTGGTTCAAACTTCAGACTTCCACTGCAGGGAACATGGGTTCGATCCCTGGTCAAAGAATTAAGATCCTACATGCCACAGGGTGTGGCCAAAGAGTTTAAAAATATAAATAAACAAAACGGAAAGTAGTCTGGGGGGAATAATTTTTATAAAACTTTCATCTCCAATCCACTTTCCCTCCAACTTTTCAGACATGGGCAGGTGGGGCTGAAAGTTCCAAGGCCCTAATCAGTTGATTTTTCTGGTGAGCAGCTCCATCCATAGACTATGAGGTGACTCACGATGTTACCGCATTAGCATAAACTCAGGGATGATCAAAGGGGCTCCTTATGGATAATAAAAGACACTTCTATTGCTCAGGAAATTCCAAGGGATTTAGGGTCTCTGTGCCAGAATCAGGGACAAAGATCAAATACATGTCTTATTATAGCATAATATCCTCCCTTCAAGTCAAGGAGCTCAATTGCCCTCTCTTTGAGTGAGAGTTGAATTTAGTAACTCAACTTGCCATGAATAGAATATAGCAGAACCAAAGGCATGTCACTCCCTGGATTGGATTATAAAAAGATTGTGGTTTCCATATTGGGTTCTCTCTCATCACTTGCCCTGGAGGAATCCAGCTGCCGTGTGTTAAGAGATAAACTGAGGCATATACATTTTTTTAACAGTTTAATCGAGCAAAAATTAATTCCAAGCAGGCAGTACCAAACTGGAAGCAGTTGATGAAAGGGAAAGAAGAGAGTGAAAAAGTTGGCTTAAAGCTCAACATTTAGAAAACTAACATCATGGCATCCGGTCCCATCACTTTATGGGAAATAGATGGGGAAACAATGGAAACAGTGTCAGACTTTATTTTTGGGGCTCCAAAATCATTGCAGATTGTGATTGCAGCCATGAACTTAAAAGACGCTTACTCCTTGGAAGGAAAGTTATGACCAACCTAGATAGCATATTCAAAAGCAGAGATATTACTTTGCCAACAAAGGTCTGTCTAGTCAAGGCTCTGGTTTCTCCAGTGGTCATGTATGGATGTGAAAGTTGGACTGTGAAGAAAGCTGAGCACCGAAATATTGATGCTTTTGAACTGTGGTGTTGCAGAAGACTCTTGAGAGTCCCATGGACTGCAAGGAGATCGATCCAACCAGTCCATTCTAAAGGAGATCAGTCCTGGGTGTTCTTTGGAAGGAATGATGCTAAAGCTGAAACTCCAATACTTTGGCCACCTCATGCGAAGAGTTGACTCATTGGAAAAGACTCTGATGCTGGGAGGGATTGGGGGCAGGAGGAAAAGGGGACGACAAAGGATGAGATGGCTGGATGGCATCACTGACTCGATGGATGTGAGTATGAGTGAACTCGGGAGTTGGTGATGGACAGGGAGGCCTGGCGTGCTGCGATTCATGGGGTCGCAGAGAGTTGGACACGACTGAGCGACTGAACTGAACTGAACTGAGGAGCACTACACTGTTAGGAGCTCAGGAAAGACTTCTGTGGAGGAGAAGATCTGGAAACAAAGCAAGAAAATTATTTGATTGGCTGTAGCTTAAGCATTTGCTTTATTTGGGAAAGATTCATCGGTTGTGATTGGTTGTCCTTGTATTTTGATTCTTACTTCCGGCAAAAGATATTGCCTGCCATTTGAATAAATAATGAATGTTGCTTACCATCAAGCCATCAACCACTGTCGCCACCCCCATGAGCCCTGAGGGGAATTCAGGATGGAGAAAAACAAAATATTGGCCCTAGATAGTTAAGATTCGCATCTAAGGAATAATTTCAATGATCCCAAACTCTTGCATCTCCCCATAGTTAGAAAAGCAATAAAATCATTAACTTGACATGTCTTGTTTTTGTCACTAGCAGTAATCTTTTGGGTACATGTTAGGTTTCCTTTTTCTAGCAAAAATTCTTATATACTCTGGCTCCTCCCTTACCTCTTCAGAACAATTCATCAGAGCTATCTGAGAGGCTGTCTCCTGGGCTTAGTCTTCATTCAGTAAGGCCTCCCAATAAAACCTAAGTCACAATTTTTATGTTGTGTTTTTCTTCAGTTGACGTTACCTTGAGGCATTTATGGGCTTATGTTTGGGTTCACATACGTAGGCTGCTAAGGTATTTGAGCCACCCTAGAAGGCAATGGCTGGAGAAGGCAATGGCAAGCCACTCCAGTACTCTTGCCTAGAAAATCCCATGGATGGAGGAGCCTGGTAGGGTGCAGTCCATGGGGTTGCTACGAGTCAGACGTGACTGAGCGACTTCACTTTCACTTTTCACTTTCACACAATGGAGAAGGAAATGGCAACCCACTCCAATGTTCTTGCCTGGAGAATCCCGGGGATGGCAGAGCCTGGTGGGCTGCCGTCTATGGGGTCGCACAGAGTCGGACACGACTGAAGCGACTTAGCAGCAGCAGCAGCAGAAGGCAATGGCACCCCACTCCAGTACTCTTGCCTGGAGAATCCCATGGATGGAGGAGCCTGGTGGGCTGCAGTCCATGGGGTCCTGAAGAGTCAGACATGACTGAGCAGCTTCGCTTTCACTTTTCACTTTCATGCATTGGAGATCAGATCAGATCAGTCGCTCAGTCGTGGCCAACTCTTTGCGACCCCATGAACCGCAGCACGCCAGGCCTCCCTGTCCATCACCAACTCCCGGAGGTCACTCAGACTCACATTCATCGAGTCAGTGATGCCATCCAGCCATCTCATCCTCTGTCGTCCCCTTCTCCTCCTGCCCCCAATCCCTCCCAGCATCAGAGTCTTCTCCAATGAGTCAACTCTTCGCATGAGGTGGCCAAAGTATTGGAGTTTCAGCTTTAGCATCATTCCTTCCAAAGAAATCCCAGGGCTGATCTCCTTCAGAATGGACTGGTTGGATCTCCTTGCAGTCCAAGGGACTCTCAAGAATCTTCTCCAACACCACAGTTCAAAAGCATCAATTCTTCGGCGCTCAGCCTTCTGCACAGTCCAACTCTCACATCCATACATGACCACAGGAAAGACCATAGCCTTGACTAGATGGACCTTTGTTGGCAAAGTGATGTCTCTGCTTTTGAATATGCTATCTAGGTTGGTCATAACTTTCTTTCCAAGGAGTAAGCGTCTTTTAATTTCACGGCTGCAGTCACCATCTGTAGTGATTTTGGAGCCCAGAAAAATAAAGTCTGACACTGTTTCCACTGTTTCTCCATCTATTTCCCATGTAGTGATGGGACCAGATGCCACGATCTTAGTTTTCTGAATGTTGAGCTTAAAGCTCAACTGTGCACTCCTTTTCACTCTCCACTTTCACTTTCATCAAGAGGCTTTTTAGTTCCTCTTCACTTTCTGCCATAAGGGTGGTGTCATCTGCATATCTGAGGTTGTTGATATTTCTTCCAGCAATCTTGATTCCAACTTGTGTTTCTTCCAGTCCAGCATTTCTCATGATGTACTCTGCATATAAGTTAAATAAACATGGTGACAATATACAGCCTTGACGTACTCCTTTTCCTATTTGGAACCAGTCTGTTGTTCCATGACCAGTTCTAACTGTTGCTTCCTGACCTGCATACATATTTCTCAAGAGGCAGATCAGGTGGTCTGGTATTCCCATCTCTTTCAGAATTTTCCACAGTTTCTTGTGATCTACACAGTCAAAGGCTTTGGCATAGTCAATAAAGCAGAAATAGATGTTTTTCTGGAACTCTCTTGCTTTTTCCATGATCCAGCAGATGTTGGCAATTTGATCTCTGGTTCCTCTGCCTTTTCTAAAACCAGCTTGAACATCAGGAAGTTCACAGTTCACATAAGGAAATGGCAACCCACTCCAGTGTTCTTGCAGGGAGAATCCCAGGGACGGGGGAGCCTGGTAGGCTACCATCTGTGGGGTCACACAGAGTCGGACACAACTGAAGCGACTGAAGCAACTTAGCAGCAGCAGCAGTCTAAAGTCTTCCTTGTTAATTAATTTAACACAAGTCATAAGGACTCACAGGAGAAGCCCACAGGTCCAGCCAACAGCCAATGAGGTCTCCTGCCAATCTCCAGCCCCACTTCAGTCTTCGAGGGACTAAGATCTAGCAAACAGCGTGACCACAAGCTCTTAAGGATCCCGAAGCCACAGATGCCTGGATCTGTTGCTTCTGGATTCCTTACACCCAGAAAACGTGCAAGATAATAAACATTTGTGGACTGCCCTGGCGGTCCAGTGGTTGGAACCTTCCTGCCAGTGCAGGGAACACGGGTTCGATCCCTGGTCCAGGAATACTGCACATGCTGTGGGGCAGCTGAGCCCCTGTGCCACAACTACTGAGCCCACACGCTAAAACTACTGCAACTCGGCACGAACGCACGCATCACGGCCTCTGGCTCCACTTCTCCTTGTTTACTCCTCTGGCCCCCTCTCCCCCTGCCTTTTGCACTTGCTAAAACACAACATCAGAGTGAAAGGCCAGACTCAAAGTCAGACGGCCTTCAAGTGATTCCCAGAGTTGCTGCTCACCAGTGATATGACCTTGGTGGAATCACTTACCCTTCCCGGTGCCTCTGTTGCAGCTATAAATCTGGCCCTGCTCATAGTGTGATGGTGAGGCATGAATGAGTTAGCTCACGCAAAGCACTTAGAACCAAGCTTAGAAATTAGTAGTTGCTTTTTAAAGTTTTTGCTATTGTTATTTTCATAACGTTGCAGCCACAAGGAAATCCAGTCATTTCCCCCAGATTATGCCACGTGCCTTTTCTTTCCTTCCAGCTGTGCAGAGTCTTAGTTGAAGCACTCGGGATCTTTCTTTTGGTAGGCAGGTTCTAGTTCCCTGACTAGGGATCAGACTCGGACCCCTTGCATTGGAGGCACAGTGTCTTAACCACTGGACCACTAGGGAAGTCCCACATGTCACGTGCCTTTTTCTTCCTGGCCGTTGCACATTTGCATCCCACTCCTGAAACTCCTTCCTTACACTGCTTCCTTTTGGTTGGTCTTTTTTTTTTTTTAATCCTTACTCAGTTCAGTTCAGTCACTCAGTCGTGTCCGACTCTTTGCAACCCCATGAATCGCAGCACGCCAGGCCTCCCTGTCCATCACCAACTCCTGAGTTCACTCAAACCCATGTCCATGGAGTCGGTGATGCCATCCAGCCATCTCATCCTCTGTCGTCCCCTTCTCCTCCTGCCCCCAATCCCTCCCAGCATCAGAGTCTTTTCCAATGAGTCAACTCCTCACATGACGTGGCCAAAGTATTGGAGTTTCAGCTTTAGCATCAGTCCTTCCAATGAACACCCAGGACTGATCTGCTTTAGAATGGACTGGTTGGATTTCCTTGCAGTCCAAGGGACTCTCAAGAGTCTTCTCCAACACCACAGTTCAAAAGCATCAATTCTTCGGCGCTCAGCTTTCTTCACAGTCCAACTCTTGCATCCATACATGACCACTGGAAAAACCAGAGCCTTGACTAGAAGGACCTTTGTTGGCAAAGTAATGTCTCTGCTTTTGAATATGCTATCTAGGTTGGTCATAACTTTCCTTCCAAGGAGTAAGCGTCTTTTAATTTCATGGCTGCAGTCACCATCTGCAGTGATTTTGGAGCCCAGAAAAATAGAGTCTGACACTGTTTCCACTGTTTCCCCATCTATTTCCCATGAAGTGATTGGACCGGATGCTATGATGTTCATTTTCTAAATGTTGAGCTTTAAGCCAACCTTTTCACTCTCCTCTTTCACTTTCATCAAGAGGCTTTTTAGTTCCTCTTCACTTTCTGCCGTAAGGGTGGTGTCATCTGCATATCTGAGGCTATTGATATTTCTCCCGGCAATCTTGATTCCAGCTTGTACTTCTTCCAGCCCAGTGTTTCTCACGATGTACTCTGTATATAAGTTAAATAAACAGGGTGACAATATACAGCCTTGACGTACTCCTTTTCCTATTTGGAACCAGTCTGTTGTTCTATGTCCAGTTCTAACTGTTGCTTCCTGACCTGCATATAGGTTTCTCAAGAGGCAGGTCAGGTGGTCTGGTATTCCCATCTCTTTCAGAATTTTCCACAAGTTTATTGTGATCCACACAATCAAAGGCTTTGGCATAGTCCATAAAGCAGAAATAGATGTTTCTCTGGAAATTTCTTGCTTTTTTGATGATCCAGTGGATGTCGGCAATTTGATCTCTGGTTCCTCTGCCTTTTATAAAACCAGCTTGAACATCTGGAAGTTCATGGTTCATGTATTGCTGAAGCCTGGCTTGGAGAATTGTGACCATTACTTTACTAGCATGTGTAATCCTTGCTGGTACATCTCAAATGTCCCCCATCCTCCAGGAAGCCCTCTTTGATTTTTCCTTCCACCTTAGATGCAATACCCACTCTGGGATCCCTCAGTGGATCCTGAGCTCCCCTCTCTCAGTCCTGCCGAGTCTAGGAAGGGTTTGTTTCCACCACTGAATCGTCAGTCGCATGAAGGCAGGACTGGGAATACCTTGGTCACTGCTGGGTCCCCATCATTGCCTAGCACAGGGTGGACATGCAGGAAGCACTCAGTGAAAAGATAGGTAAATCTCCAAAGTCAACCAGGGTGTGTTTCTATGTATGTGATGTAGTGATTACAAAAGCTGCTTTCAGTATTACAGGCTAGCATGCTTCTTTGGGGGACCCAGCTGCACAGCATGTGGGATCTTAGTTCCCCTCAGTTCAGTCACTCAGTCATGTCTGACTCTTTGCGACCCCATGAATCACAGCACGCCAGGCCTCCGTGTCTATCACTAACTCCCAGAGTTCACTGAGACTCATATCCATCAAGTCAGTGATGCCATCCAGCCATCTCATCCTCTGTCGTCCCCTTCTCTTCCTGCCCCCAATCCCTCCCAGCATCAGAGTCTTTTCCAATGAGTCAACTCTTCGCATGAAGTGGCCAAAGTATTGGAGTTTCAGCTTTAGCATCAGTCCTTCCAAAGAAATCCCAGGGCTGATCTCCTTCAGAATGGACTGGCTGGATCTCCTTGCAGTCCATGGGACTCTCAAGAGTCTTCTCCAACACCACAGTTCAAAAGCATCAATCCTTCAGTGCTCAGCTTTCTTCACAGTCCAACTCTCACATCCATACATGACCACTGGAAAAACCATAGCCTTGACTAGACAGACCTTTGTTGGCAAAGTAATGTCTCTGCTTTTCAATACGCTATCTAGGTTGGTCATAACTTTCCTTCCAAGGAGTAAGCATTGGAAGTAAGGCTTGAGTAAGCCATGAAATCTTTTAATTTTATGGCTGCAGTCACCATCTGCAGTAATTTTGGAGCCCCCCAAAATAAAGTCTGACACTGTTTCCACTGTTTCCCCATCTATTTCCCATGAAGTGATGGGACCAGATGCCCTACAAGGAATAAATAAATCCACACCCCCTACAGTGGAAACACAGAGTCTTAACTACTGGACCACCAGTGAAGTCCCATAGCATGCTATTTTTAATCACCAAAATAGCGGTTTTTTGGGCTTCGGAATTTCTTGGTAATCAGACATTTGCAACCCAGAGAGTTTCAGACTATTTCACAATTTTAGAGGAACCAAGTTCACTCAGTAAGAAAGCTTTCTGACCACATGCCTTGCTGGCAAAGGTCTTACAAGTATCTTACTAATAAAAGTCACTTTCCCTGGCTCATCAGAGGGGCCAAGCATTGCATTCTCTCTCTTTTTTTTAATTAAACTTTTTCTTTTGAGATAATTGTAAATTCCCATGAAGTTTGAAGCAATAATACAAAGAGATCCTTGTGTGCCTTTTACCCAGTTTTCCTCCATTTTATAAAACTACATAACATCTGATTCTCCTTACTGAAGCTGGGTGTTCAGTCATGTCTGATACTTCATGACCCTTTAGACACGACTATAGCCTACCAGGCTCCGCTGTGCATGGGATTTTTCAGGCAAGAATACTGGAGTGGGTTGCCATTTCCTCCTCCAGAGGATATCCCCCACCCAGGGATGGAATCCCCATCTTCTGCGTCTCCTGTATTGCAGGAGCACTCTTTATCCAAAGAGCCATCAGAGAAGCCCCTTACTGAAGGCAGTTATGTTCTATAATGTGACCACAAACACTAAATTCACAAATACTGAACCACCGCTTCTAGGGGAACAGGGGGTTAGATTCCCCCAGAAGTTTCTAGGGATGACACTTTCTGAACCCGTCAATATATAAAACTTGGTTTTATGCGTCTTCCTGTTTAAAGTTACTTTCTGTAATGTACACTGTTGATTCGCTCACACCAAGCTCAGACCAACAGCACCACAGTGGCGCCTAAAGGAAGCTTATAGAACAAATACATTCTTTTGCATTTTCTCCCGCAAGGCACATCACAGCTTTCTGGCCTGTAGCGGAACACTGTGCAACACTTCAGCCCTAGGGTTTGGGAGCCATTTTAAACAGCAACATCACCAACAAAAAAGCAGAAAAATGTGGAAAACGTGGCACCAAACAGACCGTGAAAGGGACCCTTGTTTACGGTCTGAGAGCTGAACCGAGTGGGCAGAGTGAGGCTCGCCTCGGTCGACCTCGCCTGGGAATGCGCGTGTCGGGAGACTCAATTTCTTGGGCCCCTCTGCGCATGCCTGGAAGCAACCTCGCAATCCTACTGATTTTAGGGTTTTTCTGTATTTGCTTTCACAAATAGGAAATCCGCAGACAATGAGGACTGGCTGTTCAGTAAGACATCCCGGATGTTGACACTGATGTGGTCGATGTTTCCCGCCCCAGCTCACGCTGGGTGCTCTCTTATAGCTATGCCCACTTTCTCTATTCTCACGCCCACCCTCCCCACCCACCCATCCTCCTTAACCCCTGGGGAACACTGATCTGTTCTCCATTTCTTGGAGAAGGCAATGGCAACCCACTACAGTACTCTTGTCTGGAAAATCCCATGGACGGAGGAGCCTGATAGGCTTCAGTCCATGGGGTCGCGAAGAGTCAGACATGACTGAGTGACTTCACTTTTACTTTTCACTTTCATGCATTGGAGAAGGAAATGGCAACCCACTCCAGTGTTCTTGCCTGGAGAATCCCAGGGACGGCAGAGCCTGGTGGGCTGCCATCTATGGGGTCGCACAGAACTGGACATGAGTGAAGTGACTTAGCAGCAGCAGTGACATCAAGAATGTCATATATGTGGAATCACGTAGCCTATATCATTGGGGGATCCTTTTCAAGTGTACAGTTGAATGATTTTTATTATACTCACGGAGTTACACAATCATCACCACAATCCATTTTAGAACATTTCTTTACCCGCCAAAGAAACCTCACACTCCTTGGCCATCAAGTCCCTTTCCCTCCATCCTTCTCAGCCCTTAGTAACCACCAATCAATCTAATTCCTGTCTCTATGGATTCCCCTACAGTGGAGTCATGGGGAATTCCCTGGGGTCCAGTGGTTAGGAGCTTGCACTTTGCGGAGGCTGAGGGTTCAATCCCTAATTGGGGGAAATAAGATCCCACAAGACACAAGGCACAGCCACCAAAAAAAAGAAAAAAGAAAGAATCATAGGCTATATGATATATGGTCTTCGTGTATGACTTCTTTTTTTCTTAAAGTTTATTTATTTTTAATTTTTCGGCTGTGCTGGGTCTTTGTTGCTGCAAAGGCTTTTCTCTAGTTGCCGAGAGCGGGGACTACTCTCTAGTTGCAGCGCTCGGGCTCTAGAGCGAGTGGGCTTCTGTAGTTGTGGGCACCTGGGCTCCGTGGTTGCAGCTCCTGGGTTCTAGAGCACAGGCTCAATAGCTGTGGCACATGGGCTGAGCTGCTCGGTGGTGTGTGGGATCTTCCCAGACCAAGGGTCGAACCCGTGTCTCCTCCATTTCCAGGCAGATCCTTTACCACTGAGCCGCCAGGGATACTTTTTCAATGTGGTAGAACAGATCAGAACTTCATCCTTTTTTCAAGGCTGAATACTACTGCATTGTATGGACCCACTACATTTTGTTTATCCATTCATCAGTTGACTCTTTGATGTGAAAGCAAAGAAGTTGGAGCTCAAGTATCTTTTTTTTTTTTTTTTTCAAACTAAACTATCTGTGTTACTAATAGCATTTTGGTGTTTTTCAAAACATGTACCAAAATACTGGTTTAGTCACAGGAAATTGTGCTGTGGTGTTTGTTCTGGATGATTGCTGGGAGTTTTATAGCTCAAGCATTTGAAGCTTCAAAGACAAATATTTGACCCAAGTGCCAGTTCTAAGTGTTGGTGCATATTCACTCGTTTAACCCCTGCAACAGCCCTGCGTAGTAGGGACTGTTATTATTGTGCCCCCACTTGACAGTTGAGAAAACTGAGGTGCAGTCCCCAGGGCTGCGGCAGCCAGTGAGTGAGGAAGCTGGCTTTGATCCTGGGCCATCTGGCTTCAGTGGCCTCAGCGTTGGTCACAGCTCTCCTCAGTTCCACAGTCAGCAGAGAGGAGCTCATGGTATCACCTCTGGAGGCTGATCCGTCTGTCATTCCAGGATTCTTGTGCTGGAAGATTTGGGAATGCTAAGGTGGCCTGGACTCAAGGAATGTGCCATAGATGATATAGCTTCTGGGATTTGCTTCAAAAATAAACACAAGGGTGGGTACTGGATGGCATAGAGAGGGCCCAGGGTGAGCCAAGGACTTGATGAAAAGCAAATACTCAAAACAATAGGTGGTGACATGAGGACACTTGATCTTTTTTTTTTTTCCTTTATTTTTTGAGCTCTGTGATTCTTTTTTAAAATTTTACTTATGCATTTAATTTTATTTTTGGCTGCACTGGACTTTTGTTGCCGCGAGGGCTTTCTCTGCTTGCGGTGAGGGCTTTTCATTGTGGTGGCTTCTCTTGTTGTGAAGTACAGGCTCTAGAGCATTTGGGTTTCAGTAGTTGGGGAGTGTGATCTTAGTTGCCCCTCAGCTTGTGGAATCTTCCCAGGCCAGAGATCAAACCCGTGTCCCCTGTACTGGCAGGCAGATTCTTAACCACTGGACCACTAGGGAAGTCCTGCTGTGTGATTGTGTTTTATTTTATTTTGTAATATTATGGGCACACCATGCAGCATCTTTGTTCCCCTACCAGGGATTGAACCCACGCCCCCAGCATGGGAAGCGCAAAGTCTAAAACACTGAACCATTGGGGAAGTCCCTAGGGTGCTTGATCTTTTGATAAAGGCTTTGGCACGGAGACTCTCCAGCCTATAAAGGTGAGAGGATGGCCCTGGCTGCAGACAGAACTCCTTCCGTCTCGGAATGTCCTGGCTGTGTGGCTCCAGCTAAGTGATTTCATGTCTCTGAACCTGCGGCCCCTCACCTGCCAAGGAGACAATCCTGACTTCCTTTGAGAGCCTGAATGTCCAGGGCTGACCTGCCACAATAACTCAACAATTGGGAAGTTCATGGGTGGATGACTTCACCTCCAGTCTTCTCATCAGCAAAATGACATAGTCAGAGTACCCACCTTTCACAGCCGTCTGTTTATTCATTTACTTACTATTAAGTAATTAAGCTATTAAGCATAATTACTGAATATCTAGGCTTGGAGTAGAGCAGTGAACACGATACCTATCCTGGGGCTTCCTTAGCAGTCCAGTGGCCAAGATTCCATGCTCTCAATGCAGGGGACCCAGGTTCAATCTCTGGTCAAGGAACTAGATCCCATATGCCCCAACTGAAAACATTCTGCGTGCTACAACTAAGATCCGAAAAAAACTATCCTTGCCCTATGGAACTGACACTCTAGTGATAACCTGTCTATCTAGCTATCTGTTATGTTAAGTGGTACTAATAATAAATGTACTAGGAAGAAATCAAGAAATAAAATAGGTTCTGAGATAAATAGTGATACCATGGAGGAAGAGAAAGATAGCTATTTTCTTTGGTGAGGACAGGAAGGCCCAACTGAGGAGATGATGTCTGAGCAGAGACCTGAAGGAGGTGAGGAAACGAGCCACCCGGAAGTCTGGGGAAGAGGGGGTCCCAGGCAGAGAAACAGCAAGTGCAAAGGCCCTGAGGCAGGACTGGGCCTGGGAAGGTCGGAGCAGAGCAACGAGGCCAGTGTCTGGGATAGAGAGAGCAAGGGGGAGAAGGAGGGAAATCAGCTTAGAAATGGGACGGGGGCCTCATGGGTCCAGCTGAGTAAGGCGGAAGCCACAGGAGGAATTTGAAGAGGGAAGTGACAGCATTCACTTCCTGTAAAAGGATTCAGCTAGCAGGCAAGGAAAGACCTTTCTGTTGGAGAAAGAACAGAAAACAAAGGCAGAAACAATGAGGAAGTGAATGCAACCGTCCAGGTGGGAGATGCTGGCAGCTAGGCCAGCGTGCAGTTTGCCAGTCAGACTTTGGATACACATTGAAGGTCAACCCAACGGGACTTCCTGCTGGCTAAGATGTGGGCCGTGAGAAGCAGAGAAGGGGCATGAATCCCTTCAAAGTCCCTCCAGCTGGAGCAGCTGGAAAGATGGTAGTTTCTATGTTGTGGAAGGAAATAGGGTACTCAAAGCACCTAGCACACAGCCGCACCTGGGAACGTGCCTGACCTGGAGTAAGTCAGTTTAAGAGGATGTTGTCAGCCAAGTGTTGGATTGCATCACAGGGAAGGCAAGGCAAGGCTGACTCAACCTTGACAAGACTCCTCAGGCAGGTGTCAGGCACGGAGCCAATTTTCCACCCTAACCCTCTCCCTCTGGGCTGGGCCAGCCTCTCCCTTCCCTGGGCTAGAGAGAAACAAGCTCTCCCATCTCCATCTTGAATTCACTCTCAGCCAGGTTACTGAGTCTCCTTCTTCTTTCTGCCAGGCCTGTCTTCACTCAGGTCACTGATAGCTACTACTAATGGCCCACACTGCAGCTGTTTCGTGTGTCTGTGTGTGTGCGTGCGTGTGCATGCGTGTATGTGTACATGCGTGTGTGTGCGTGTGCACACGTGTATGTGTGTGTGTGTGTGTGTGTGTGTAGCTAGAGACAGAGATCCAGTCTCCCACCCCATGCACATGAACTTCCCCTCTTCCCCGTCTTTCAGGACTTCTGAAACTGTTTTCTCCTCCCTCTTTTGCACATTTTCCCCTTCCGATTTCTTCCTATTTTTTGACCACTCTCCGAAGCAAGTGGGATCTTAGTTCCCTTAGTTCCCTGACCTGGGATCAAACCCACATCCCTGCACTGGAAGCACTGCACCCCTTCAGGGAAATGTCTCTTTGTCTTTTTCTCTTTTCTTTTATAATAATTTACTGCTTAAAAGATTGATTGATTGATTTTTGGCTGTGGTGGGTCTTCGCTGCTGCGCATGGCCTTTCTCTAGTTGCAGGGAGTTGGGGCTGCCCTTCAGTTGCAGTGCGTAGGCTTCTCATTGGTGTGGCTTCTCTCGCTGCAGAGCCTGGGTTCTAGGCACTCGGGCTTCAGTCACTGCAGCGTACGGGCTCGGTAGCTGTGACGCACGGCCTTAGTTGCTCCCAGGCATGTGGGATCTTCCCAGATCGGGGATTGAACCCGTGTTCCTTGCACTGCCAGGCAGAGCCGTAACCTCTGGAGCACCAGGGAAATCCTTATTTGCATTTTTATTGTTGATTTGTAGGAGTTCTTTACATACTGTGGATATGACACCCTTCATCAGTTACATGTGTCGCAAACATCTTCTCACAACTTGCAGCTCATCTTTCCATTTTGTTGATGGGGTCTTTGGACGCCCAGAGATTTTACTTTTAATGTAAAATCAACGGTTAGTACTTTTTGTATCCTAAGAAATCTTTCTCTACCTCACACACTACCATAAAAAGGCGTAACAAAGGTTTTTTACATACTCCTTGGGAATCGTCTCCAAGGTGAAGAAACTGTGTAATCACCATGCCATTGTTTGCATTAAGAGAGAGGGAGAGGGTGTGTGTGTGTGTATTTATATTGCTTCTCCAGGCATAAGGTATATCAGCAAGATAACAAGTAATTAGTTATATCAGTTGACTCCAAGGAAGGGAACAAGGTAGTTGGGGGAATCAAGATTGAGGAGGCATAAATTTTGAAATATAGGAAAACATTCTTTAAAAACTGAACCAATTACAATTTTTTGGACCACATGGCATGTGGAGTATTAGTTCCCTGACCAGGGTTGGAACCCATGCCCCCTCCAGGCAAAGCACAGAGTCCTAACCGCTGGATTGTCTGGGAAGTCCCATAATTACAACTAGTCTAAATGCAGCAATCCTTCTTAACCTCAAGGTCATAAAACTATTCTCTCATATTTGCCTCTAAGCATCTTGTCTTGCAACCTTCTGGGGATGACTTTTGTGTATGATGCAAGGTAGAGATTGGATATTCCGTCCCATGTGGATAAGCCACACCCTGCCCCCGTGACCTACAAGGCAACCTCTTTTTTGTATCAAATCTCTCCGGATGCGTGGGTCTGTTTCTGGGCTCTCTCTACGTTTTGGTTAATCTGCTCATCTAATCCTATGTGAATATCATGTTCCCTTAGTTGCTAAGGTTGAATAATACTTATCTGGATGACTGCTGAGGCCAGCCCTCTTGTATTCCTTCCTCCTCAAGATCATTTTGCCTTTTCTTGTCTCTATGTTTCCCAACATGAATTCGTTACCTAGGGCTGCTTGAAGGAAGGCCCACAAACTGGGAGCTTACACAACAGAGACGTGTTGACTCATGGTTCTGGAGGTCAGAAGTTCAAGATCAAGATGTAGCAGGATCGGATGTCTCTGGTGGCCCAGGGGTTGAGACTCCACACTTCCACTGCAGGGGTCACTTTAGCCACCTGATGCGAAGAACTGACTCATTGGAAAAGACCCTGATGCTGGGAAGGATTGAGAGCAGGAGAAGAGGCGGTCGACAGAGAATGAGATGATCGGATGGCATCACTGACACACCATGGACAGGAGTTTGAGCAAGCTCTGGGAGCTGGTGATGGACAGGGACGCCCAGTGTGATCCCTGGTTGGGGAATTTCACCAAACTGTGCGATGTGGCAAAAATAATAATAATAGTATTAGTAATTCTTACGAGGGCTGGAAGGGAGAATCTGTTTCAAGCCTTTCTCCTTGGCTTGTTAGACGGCCATCTTTCCCCTGCGTCTCTTCGCTTCGTCTTTCCTCTAAGCCTATCTCCCCTTCTTTTTTTTTTTTTTTTGGCCGTACACAGGGCTTGCAGGATCTTAGTTCCCTGAACTGGGTCACAGCAGTGAAAGCGCTGAGTCTTAACCGCTGGACCGCCAGGGAACTCCCCAAACCTTCCCTTCTTAAAGGACACCTGTCCTGTTGGGTCAGGGCCCACCTGAATGGCCTCATCTTAACTTAGTCACCTCTGTAAAGACCTGATGTCCAAGACTTTCCTGGTGGTCCAGTGGTTAAGAATTCTTTTTTTTTTTTATTTTATTTTACTTAAGTTTACAGTATTGTATTGGTTTTGCCATACATCAAAATGAATCCGCCACAGGTATACATGTGTTCCCCATCCTGAACCCTCCTCCCACCTCCCTCCTCATACCATCCCTCTGGGTCTTCCCAGTGCACCAGCCCCAGGCATCTGGTATCAGGCATCGAACCTGGACTGGCGACTTGTTTCAAACATGATATTATACATATTTCAATGACATTCTCCCAAATCATCCCACCCTCTCCCTCTCCCAGAGTCCAAAAGACTGTTCTAAACATCAGTGTCTCCTTTGCTGTCTCGTTTACAGGGTTATTGTTACCATCTTTCTAAATTCCATATATATGCATTAGTATACTGTATTTGTGTTTTTCTTCCTGGCTTACTTCATTCTGTATAATAGGCTCCAGTTCCATCCACCTCATTAGAACTGATTCAAATGTATTCTTTTTCATGGCTGAGTAATACTCCACTGTGTATATGTACCACAGCTTTCTTATCCATTCATCTGCTGATGGGCATCTAGGTTGCTTCCAAGTCCTGGCTATTGTAAACAGTGCTGCGATGAACATTGGGGTACACGTGTCTCTTTCAATTCTGGTTTTCTCAGTGTGTATGCCCAGCAGTGGGATTGTTGGATCATAAGGCAGTTCTATTCCCAGTTTTTTGAGGAATCTCCATACTGTTCTCCATAGTGGCTGTACTAGTTTGCATTCCCACCAACAGTGGTTAAGAATTCTTCTTCCACTGCAGGAGGGCATGGGTTCCATCTCTGGTTGGGTAACGAAGACCCTGCCTGCCACTGTTGTGGTTTTTCAGTCGCTCAGTTGTGTCCAAATCTTTGAGACCCCATGGACTGCAGCACCCCAGGCTTCCCTGTCCTTCACTATCTCCCAGATTGTGTCGGTGATGCCATCCAACCATCTCATCCTCTGTTGTCCCCTTCTCCTCAGTTGGGAAAAAACAAGAGAAAAGAAACCAAAACCCCCAAAATCTAAAAATGAAGTTATATTCTGAAGTGTTGGTGGGGAGGACTTATTTTTTGAAGAAGGGACACAATCCAACCCATCAGTTCAGTTCAGTTCAGATCAGTCGCTCAGTCGTGTCCGACTCTTTGCGACCCCATGAATCGCAGCACGCCAGGCCTCCCTGTCCATCACCAACTCCCGGAGTTCACTCAGATTCACGTCCATCGAGTCAGTGATGCCATCCAGCCATCTCATCCTCTGTCGTCCCCTTCTCCTCCTGCCCCCAATCCCTCCCAGCATCAGAGTTTTTTCCAATGAGTCAACTCTTCGCATGAAGTGGCCAAAGTACTGGAGTTTCAGCTTTAGCATCATTCCTTCCAAAGAAATATGATCTCCTTCAGAATGGACTGGTTGGATCTCCTTGCACCATAACACTACGTAAACTTGATAATCAGTTTCATAAGTATGGAAACTTTTTTTTTCCGAGGGATGGGGTGGCTACTTTGTGGAATTACATTCTCACTGCATCTCATAAATTGTTTCCCACTTCCTTTCTTACCTTTTGGGGGGATCCCTCACAAACATCTGTCCCCTTAAAAAGAACAGAAGCATCCTGCCTCCAGCATTCCAGTCTCATCTCTTTGTGTGTCTTTGGGCAAGTGGTCTTCCCTCTGGGAACCAGAATTTCCTTATCTGCATAGAGAAGCTCTTCCTGGCAACAGCAGTGATAACACCAACAGCTACTGGGCAGCCTTGTTCTAATGATTAAGTGGGAGGATGTCTTTAAAAATCCTGGAACCTACGGGGATCAGGAGCAGGCCGCCCAGTAACATTTCAGCAACTTGCTTTGATGACTTTTCTCAAGTTCCTCTTTGTCTTCCAGTTAAACACCAGACTTCCTCAAAAGCCCAGTGCTGAGTCTGGCTTCTGCTTTAGTCCACTCACCAGGGACAGCAAACACATGGCTCTGACCAGTCTGACCGCTGGACGTGTTTTCTTTGACGTAGCACATTAAAAAAAAATTTTTTTTTAAGCAAACAGTAAAACAGAGAGTACGTCATATTCAAATTAAAGAAAAAAAAAACTCTACGTTGTTGTAAATCAATTATACTTCAGTTAAAATTTTTTTAATTAAAAAAAAAAAACAAGACACCTCTAGGGACTTCCTTGGCAGTCTGGTGGTTAAGACCCCACAGTGCCAATGCAGGGGGGCACAGGTTCGATCCCTGGTCGGGGAACTAAGATCCCACCCGCCAAGTGGCATGGCCTCCCACCCCCAAAAAACAAAACAAACAAATGAAACACAAAACCTTCTAGACTGTCAACGTCCCTTGAACAATCAGATGCAGCCACACTGGGCCCACATTTCCACATGGCGACAACCAGCCTCTAGCGTCTGGCTTCTTTCACTTGGCATTACGCTTTCAAGGTTCATCCGTGCTGCAAGCACGCATCGGCACTTCCTTTCAATGGCTGGCTAATTAATATCCCTTTGTAGGGAAATTCCACGTCTTGTTTAGCCATTCTTCAGTTGATCAACTTCAGAAGCAATTTTGTTGGATGATGGGGGTATAACGTGCGTACAAAATTCACCCTTTTTAAAAATATATTTATTCAGCTGTGCCAGGTCTCGGGAGAAGGCAATGGCACCCCACCAGTTCTCTTGCCAGGAGAATCCCATGGATGGAGGAGCCTGGTGGGCTGCAGTCCATGGGGTTGCTAAGAGTCGGACGTGATTGAGCGACTTCACTTTCACTTTTTACTTTCATGCATTGGAGAAGGAAATGGCAACCCACTTCAGTGTTCTTGCCTGGAGAATCATAGGGACGGGGGAGCCTGGTGGGCTGCCGTCTATGGGGTCCCACAGAGTCGGAAACGACTGACGCGACTTAGCAGCAGCAGCAGCAGCAGCCAGGTCTTGGTTGCGGCATGAGCGATCTTTAGTTGTGACACGTGTATCTAGTTCCCTGATCAGGGATAGAATCCGGGCCCCCTGCTTTGGGAGTGCGGTCTTAGCCACTAGACCGCCAGTTCAGTTCAGTTCAGTTGCTCAGTCGTGTCCAACTCTTTGCGACCCCATGAATCACAGCACGCTAGGCCTCCCTGTCCATCACCAACTCCCAGAGTTCACTGAGACTCACGTCCATCAAGTCAGTGATGCCATCCAGCCATCTCATCCTCTTTCATCCCCTTCTCCTGCCCCCAATCCCTCCCAGCATCAGAGTCCTTTCCAATGAGTCAACTCTTCGCATGAGGTGGCCAAAGTACTGGAGTTTCAGCTTCAGCATCATTCCTTCCAAAGAAATCCCAGGGCTGATCTCCTTCACAATGGACTGGTTGGATCTCCTTGCAGTCCAAGGGACTCTCAAGAGTCTTCTCCAACACCACAGTTCAAAAGCATCAATTCTTCGGAGCTCAGCTTTCTTCACAGTCCAGCTCTCACATCCATACATGATCACAGGAAAAATCATAGCCTTGACTAAGACTGACCTTTGTCGGCGAAGTAATGTCTCTGCTTTTGAATATGCTATCTAGGTTGGTCATAACTTTCCTTCCAAGGAGTAAGCATCTTTTAATTTCATGGCTGCAGTTACCATCTGCAGTGATTTTGGAGCCCAAAAAAATAAAGTCTGACACTGTTTCCACTGTTTCCCCATCTATTTCCCATGAAGTGATTGGACCGGATGCCATGATGTTCGTTTTCTGAATGTTGAGCTTTAAGCCAACTTTTTCACTCCCCTCTTTCACTTGCATCAAGAGGCTTTTGAGTTCCTCTTCATTTTCTGCCATAAGGGTGGTATCATCTGCACATCTGAGGTTATTGATATTTCTCCTAGCAATCTTGATTCCAGCTTGTGCTTCTTCCAGCCCAACGTTTCTCATGATGTACTCTGCATATAAGTTAAATAAGCAGGGTGACAATATACAGCCTTGACGTACTCCTTTTCCTATTTGGAACCAGTCTGTTGTTTCATGTCCAGTTCTAACTGTTGCTTTCTGACCTGCATATAGGTTTCTCAAGACCACCAGGGACGTCTCTAAAACTCACCCTTTTTAATGGACAGGTCCATGAGCTTTGATCAAGGCAGAAGGTCAGACAGCCCACTGTCACAATGGAGACATGGAAGAATTCCATCGCCCTCAGAAGTCCTCTGGTGCTCCTCTGTGGTTTAGTCCCCAGCTTACCTACCAGCCCCTGACAATCCCTGATCTGTCTGTTCTCAGTCACTTCATTGTTATAACAACATTGTGGGAGTTCCCTAGTTACCCTAATGGTTAGGATTCCGGGCTTTCATTGCTGTGGCCTGGGTTCAATCCCTGCCCAGGGAACTGAGATCACATTAGCCTTGCAGTGCTGTTTAAAAAAAAAAGAAAAAAGACTTCCCGGCAGGCCGGTGGTTGAGATTCCATGCTCCAATGCAGCAGCATGGGTTCAGTCCCTGGTTGGGAATGAGGATCTTTCCTGTCGTGTCGCTCCGCCAAAGAAACAAAATCAAAAATAATAATTTCACAGTATCGTGTACCCTTCTGGGTCTGGCTTCTCTTCCTCAGCAAAAAGATGTGAGATTTATCCACCTTGTAGAGCTCTATCAGCTGTTTGTTCTTTGCCCATGCTGAAGAATATCCATCCATCACCTGGAGGAACCACAGATTATTATCTATTTACTTGTTGGAGGACATTTGGATTGTTTCCAATTTTGGGTGGTTAAGAATAAGGCCAGTGTAACAATAACACCTGGGTGGGGTGGGGGTTGGGGTTTTGTTTTTCTGTTTGCCACTGTAAGGTGAAATTTATTTATTCAGTCATTAGCAGCATTGCTGCTGCTGCTGCTGCTAAGTCGCTTCAGTTGTGTCCGACTCTGTGTGACCCCATAGACAGCAGCCCATCAGGCTTCTCCATCCCTGGGATTCTCCAGGCAAGAACACTGGAGTGGGTTGCCATTTCCTTCTCCAATGCAGGAAAGTGAAGTGAAAGTGAAGTTGCTCAGTCATGTCCGACTCTTAGGGACCCCATGGACCGCAGCCTACCAGGCTCCTCTGTCCACTGGATTCTCCAGGCAAGAGTACTGGAGTGGGGTGCCATTGCCTTCTCCAATGCATGAAAGTGAAAAGTGAAAGGGAAGTCGCTCAGTCGTGTCCGACTCTTCGCAACCCCATGGACTGCAGCCTACCAGGCTCCTCCGCCCATGGGATTTTCCAGGCAAGACCTTCTAGCTATCAATCCCCAAATACCAATACCTCAACCATTTCAATCATTAATCTGCTCTTGTCTACATGGATTGGCCTAGGATTTCCCTGGTGGTCCAGTGGATGAAAATCCACCTGCCAATGCAGGGGATACAGGTTTGACCCCTAGTCAAGGAAGATCCCACATGCCACAGGGCAACTAAACCCGTGAGCCACAACTGCCGAGCCTCACTCTAGAGCCTGTGCTCCGCAATAAGAGAAGCCATTGCTTTGAGACACCCCTGCACCACAACCAGAGGGTGGCCTCTGCTCACTGCACCTGGAAAAACCCGCACATAGCTATGAGGAGCCAGTGCAGCCACAACTAAATAAACACACACAGGAGTTTCAAAACAAAACAAAACATGGACTGTTCTGGAAATTTCATATGATACAGAATCACGTGATATGTGGTCTTTTACCACTGTCTTCTCTCAGTCATCATACATTTTCAGAGTTCATCCATATTGCAGTACGTACCAATGTTTCATTCTTTTTACACAATTAATAATAATCCATGTAGACACAGAATATCTTATTTATCCCTTCATCCATTGACAAGTCTCTGGATTGTCTCCATCTTTTGGCTAAGGTGAGTAATGCTGCTATGATGAACATTCGCGGACAAGTTTCTGCATGAATCTATGTCTTCATTTAACTTGGGTTCATGTAGAAATTTTGTACATCAGTTTTTATTTCCCTTGGGTAAACAAATAGGAGTGGGATTGCTGAGTCATAAAGTAAATGTAATGTTTAACTTTATAAGAACCTGCCAGATCCTTCCAGAGTACCCGCCCTGTTCTCCATTCCAAGCAGCAATGTAAAAGAGTTCTGGTTGCTTTGCAAGCTTGCCTGGCACACTCTACATTCTTTTTAAATATTTATTTTTTATTTAACTATGCCAGGTCTTCGTTGTGGCATGCAAACACTTCGTTGTGGCATGTGGGACCTAGTTTCCTGACCAGGGATCAAATCGGGGCCCCCTGCATTGGGAGCTCTGAGTCTTATCCACTGCATCACCAGGTAAGTTCCTTTGCACTTAGTGTATTTAATGAACCATTCTCGTAGAGCTGTGGTGATCTCAACAGCATTTAACGTGTGAATACTCTCTTTCCCTGAGCACGCTTTTTCTCTGATTCCAGGGCGCTGCAGTCCATGAGGTTGCTAAGAGTTGGACACGACTGAGCGACTTCACTTTCACTTTTCACTCTCATGCTTTGGAGAAGGAAATGGCAACCCACTCCAGTGTTCTTGCCTTGAGAATCCCAGGGGTGGGGGAGCCTGATGGGCTGCCGTCTATGGGGTCGCACAGAATCGGACACGACTGAATTGACTTAGCAGCAGCAGCAGCAGGTTGACTCAGGGCTGGGGTGGGGGTAGAAGGGGATGGAGAGATTGAGGGGTGATAGCTAAGGGTACAGGTTTCTTTTGGGGGTGATGAAATGTTCTGGAAAGTATTTTTAATTTTATTATTCATTGATTTAGGCTGTGCTGGGTCTTCCGTTGTGGCATGTGGAAATGACCTCACCTCCCACCCTGTATCACCCAGCTGCAGATCCAAGCCTCAGCTGGCTGGCCCCTATCCATGGTCTCACTCCTCACGAGTAATCAGAGTCCTGTTGGTTTAAGCCACTCAGCTTGTGATAGCATTACAGCAGCAACAAGAAACAAATGCACTGTTGGAACAATTTATCTATAAAAAGAATTCACCTCCCCAAGCCTCAGTGTCCCAAGTGAAATGAGGACGATTATGTGCTCACCATCCATGTCTATAGGCATCTTGTCTCTCATAGGCCTGTGCACACAGAAGGCACTTAATGTCTGTGCAGTGAACACGTGCCGACCGATGCTAGGGACTACAGCATTAATTCATTTACTCCTCAGGGACACTCCATGAGAGTGAAAACTATGGTCGACCCACTTGCCAGATGAAGAAAGAGGCAAGAGGGGTTAAGTGACTGACCCTGAGGTTGCACAGTGTGTCTGTGACTGAGCTGGGACATGCCCGTCCCCAGAGGTAGGAGAATGACACAAAGCTGGGTCACATTAGTAGGAGCGGATGCCGCATGCCTTGCGTTCTCAGCTCTGCCAAGGGTGCCGGCCATGGCTGCAGCTGGCGGCCCGCACTCTGTTCTCAATGGGCATGGGGGGAGGGGGCGCAGCCACTCCAGAGGGCACTAGAAACATGCGCGGGGGTATTCCCTGGTGATCCGGTAGTTAGGACTTGGCGCTTTCACTGTCTTGGTCCTGGGTTTAATTCCTGGTCGGGGAACTGGGATCCTGCAAGCTGAGCGAGGTGGCCAAAAACAAACAAAACACGCAGAAGTGTTTCCTGTTGCCAGAAGGGCTGAGGGCCACTTGGTGCTGGCACCTGGCAGACGGCGGTGGGCAGGCCGGCCACGCCCAGGACAGCCTCGCACAGTGAAGACCTGAGGGCCGGCAGTGCCGTGGCTGGGAACCACTGAACGTGGGGCCCAGAGCCTGCACCTCGGGCGTCATGTCTGAGAACTAGGACTCTGGAGCCGCCTGCCTGGGCTCAAAACCACCCTGATTCAGGACTTCCCTGGTGGTCTAGTGGTTAAGAATCCACCTGCCAACGCAGGGAACACAGGTTCGATCCCTGGTCTGGGAAGATCCCACGTGCTGCGCGGCAAGTAATGCCGTGTCATGACGACGGAGCCTGAGCCCCACAGCGAGAGAAGCCACTGCAGTGAGAAGCCGGTGCTCCCCCTCCACTTGCTGCAAGTCCCTGCGTAGCCACGAAGACCCAGCACAGCCAAAATAAAATAAACAAGTAAAAAAAAAAACCAAAAACACAGAAAACCCTGTTCGGCTGCAGACTCACTCCGTGACCGTCTGAGCTGAGTGAGCCCCTCTAACCATCCCTTCTGCAACCTCTGGTGAGGGTTAACAAAGGTACATGTCATGGCTTAGAACGGCCTCTCTGAGTGTCATTATTTTAGGAGCGAGAGCTCAGTGTCTAAACCTGTCACCCTTCCCAGTGCCCTGGGGCCATCTGCAGGCAGCAGCAGGTATGAATGCCCCTGCCCCCCATCGCTCCCTCACTCAGCCCGAGGTGTACTTGTTGACTGACTACCTACCGTCGCACCAACAGCAGAGCCCCTGGAGGTTCCCAGGGAGGACAGGCAGAGGCACAAGGACACGAGGCCAGGCAGGGACCACAGGTTTATTGGGGGCTCCACGCACACGCTCACGGCATCACACGAGGACAGCACGGTTACTCGGTACACGCGAGGTGGCCCCGCCCACAGCTGGCCCCCCCGCCCCCGAGGCCGTGGGGCGTGGCCTCCTCCCTGGGCCCAGACCCAGCTGGGTGCCTTCCTTCTGGGCAGCTGAGGGAGGGGGCCGCTGGGGTGGACCCCGGGCCGGAAAGGGGAAGCGAGCAGGCGAGTCCAGGGAGGGACGGGGGCGGGAGGGGCCGGCCGCCCTCACTCCAGGGACTGCAACATCAGCAACTGTTTGAGCACCTTCGTCTGGCTGGTCTCACGGATCTCGCCGGCCAAGAACATCTCATCCACGACCGTGTAAACCTGAGGGAAGGGAGGGCGTGGGGAGACTCTGGGGTGAGCAGTGGGGGGACCCTCGGAGAGCTGGGGAGTTCTGATGCCCAAGAACCAGCAAACAGACCCCAACGGAGGCACCAGGGTGGCTGTGGGCTTCTGGCCCCCCACCAACCCCCTCCTCTGGCTCCCTCCTCCTCATCTTCCCCAGGAGCCCACCTTGTAGAAGTTGAATACCAGGTCCAGTTCACAGACATTGTGGAAATATTCATTTAAGACCTAGGAGAATAAGACAGAGGTGGTGCGAGATGGGCAAAGAGAGACACACACACACACACACAGGAGCAGAGGCATCAGAAAGAGGTGGCACAAAAACAAGGCAGAGGGGACTTCCCTGGTCCCGTGGCTAAGACGCCGTGCTCCCAAGGCAGGTGGCCTGGGTTCGATCCCTGGTCAGGGAATCAGAGGCCACACGCCACAACTAGGGATCCTGCGTGCTGCAACGAAGAGCGAAGATCCCAAGTACTGCGACTAGGACCCGGTGCAGGCAAAATAAATAATAAAGAAACAAGGCAGAGAGAAATTGAAGGGAAACAGACCAGAGGAAACGTCAAGGTGGGCAGAGAAAGACAGTGTCCCCTCCCGCAGGCTGAGGGCCCCGCACCCTAACAGAGGGGATCCGGACGGCACCGCCGCCCACCTGGCCCCGGCCCACACACCTCCACAAAGTTGTGGATGGCCTCCAGGTAGGCCAGGTTGTTGTCGTTGACGTCCACGCAGATGCAGAAGTAGAGGCCGGCATAGCGTCGGTAAATGATCTTGAAGTTCCGGAACTGCGGGGCGGAGAGGCGGGCGGTCAGCGACAGGGCGTGCCCAGGACCCTGCATACTGGGCAGGATGGCACCCACACGTGCAGTCCTGCGTTCCACACGTGGTCCCGGAGGCCCTGCTCTGTTGTCTGACTCTGTGCTGGGGACAGAGGGGTGGCCTGGCTCTCCCTGCCTCGGGCTCAGAGTCCAATGGAGCATCATCCTTAGTCACCCCCTGAGTGGGCAGCGAGGCAGTGTGGGTGCTCAGAGGGGACAAGAGGCTGACCCACCCTGGAGTCCGGGAGGGATTCCTGGAAGAGGGGGCATCTGCACTGAGATCTGGAGGATGAGCAGGAGTGATCAGGCAGGAGTGCTTTAGGCAGAGGGAACAGTATCGGGCAAAAGCCCAGAGCCGAGAGGTGGGGGTGCTCCAGGGTATCCATCTCCCCCTTTCTGTGACTTGCTGTTGCCTCTGGAAGGAGCCAAACTCCTTGGCCTGGAACTAAGCTAGCAAATTCTTCCACAAACACTGCCTAAGTACATGCTGTGTGGCAGACTTTGTGCCGAGCAGTACAGGCTCACTGCCTCCTATAACCAAGACAATCCTAGTCCTGCCCTTAACTGAACCGTAATATAAATATTCCTACCATAACACATAAGTACAACCCAGGAATAAATATTCATGAGCCAGGGACGCAGACGCTAATTTTATACCATGTGTAAGTAGATAAAGCCATAGGCAGAGATCCATGATGTACTGGCTGGCAAAGCATCTGAAAAATCCAGACGAGCATGTGTGCGTGTGTGTGGCGCCATCTGCTGGCAACTTCAAAAGCCAACTCAAGCCCCTGATTTTTCTTCATTTTTTCCCCCCTAGCTTATCTTTTCGATGGATGCGAGTCTGAGTGACCTCCAGGAGCTGGTGATGGACAGGGAGGCCTGGCGTGCTGCGGTTCATGGGGTCGCAAAGAGTCGGACACGACTGAGCGACTGATCTGATCTGATCTGATACTTTTGATCTTCAAGATAATATGATGGTGTGACCACTCACCTAGAGCCAGACATCCTGGAATGTGAAGTCAAGTGGGCCTTAGAAAGCATCACTATGAACAAAGCTAGTGGAGGTGATGGAATTCCAGTGGAGCTATTTCAGGTCCTGGAAGATGATCCTGTCAAAGTGCTGTACTCAATATGCCAGCAAATTTGAAAAACTCAGCAGTGGCCACAGGACTGGAAAAGGTCAGTTTTCATTCCAATCCCAAAGAAAGGCAATGCCAAAGAATGCTCAAACTACCGCACAATTGCACTCATCTCACATGCTAGTAAAGTAATGCTCAAAAATCTCCAAGCCAGGCTTCAGCAATATGTGAACCGTGAACTTCTGATGTTCAAGCTGGTTTTAGAAAAGGCAGAGGAACCAGAGATCAAATTGCCAACATCCACTGGATCATGGAAAAAGCAAGAGAGTTCCAGAAAAACATCTATTTCTGCTTTATTGACTATGCCAAAGCCTTTGAGTGTGTGGATCACAATAAACTGTGGAAAATTCTGAAAGAGATGGGAATACCAGACCACCTGACCTGCCTCTTGAGAAACCTATATGCAGGTCAGGAAACAACAGTTAGAACTGGACATGGAACAACAGACTGGTTCCAAATAGGAAAAGGAGTACGTCAAGGCTGTATATTGTCACCCTGCTTATTTAACTTATATGCAGAGTACATCATGAGAAACGCTGGGCTGGAAGAAGCACAAGCTGGGATCAAGATTGCCAGGAGAAATATCAATAACCTCAGATGTGCAGATGATACCACCCTTATGGCAGAAAATGAAGAGGAACTCAAAAGCCTCTTGATGCAAGTGAAAGAGGGGAGTGAAAAAGTTGGCTTAAAGCTCAACATTCAGAAAACGAACATCATAGCATCCGGTCCAATCAATTCATGGGAAATAGATGGGGAAACAGTGGAAACAGTGTCAGACTTTATTTTTCTGGGCTCCAAAATCACTGCAGATGGTAACTGCAGCCATGAAATTAAAAGACGCTTACTGCTTGGAAGAAAAGTTATGACCAACCTAGATAGCATATTAAAAAGTAGAGATATTACTTTGCCGACAAAGGTCCGCCTAGTCAAAGCTATGGTTTTTCCTGTGGTCATGTATGGATGTGAGAGCTGGACTGTGAAGAAGGCTGAGCACCAAAGAATTGATGCTTTTGAACTGTGGTGTTGGAGAAGACTCTTGAGAGTCCCTTGGACTACAAGATCAAACCAGTTCATTCTAAAGGAGATCAGTCCTGGGTGTTCATTGGAAGGACTGATGTTGAAGCTGAAACTCCAATACTTTGGCCACCTCATGCGAAGAGTTGATTCATTGGAAAAGACTCTGATGCTGGGAGGGAGGGATTGGAGGTAGGAGGAGAAGGGGACAGAGGATGAGATGTCTGGATGGCATCAATGACTCAATGGACATGAGTCTGAGTGAACTCCAGAAGTTGGTGATGGACAGGGAGGCCTGGCGTGCTGCAATTCATGGGGTCGCAAAGAGTTGGACACGACTGAGCGACTCAACTGAACTGACTGAACTGATACTTTTGTGGAGAAAGCAATAGCAACCCACTCCAGTACTCTTGCCTGTAAAATCCCGTGGGCAGAGGAGCCTGGTAGGCTGCAGTCCATGGGGTCGTGAAGAGTTGGACACGACTGAGTGACTTCCCTTTCACTTTTCACTTTGATACATTGGAGAAGGAAATGGCAACCCACTCCAGTGTTCTTGCCTGGAGAATCCCGGGGGATGGGGAAGCCTGGTGAGCTTCCATCTATGGGGTCGCACAGAGTCAGACACGACTGAAGCGACGCAGCAGCAGCAGCATCAGCAGCAGCAGCATACTTTTGAGCTGTTGTTGTTTAGTCCTTTAGTCCCTAAGTTGTGTCTGATTCTTTTGAGACCCCAGGGACTGCAGCCCGCTGGGCTCCTCTGTCCGTGGGATTTCCCAGGCAAGAATACTGGAGCAGGTTGCCATTTCCTTTTCCAGGGGATCTTCTTGGCCCAGTGCTCGAACCCACATCTCCTGCATTTGCAGGCAGATTCTTTACCGCTGAGTCACCAGGGAAGCCCAATATTACAGTAGCTCCTGCACATGATCCATGGATTAGTAAGAATATATCAGGATGTTAACTCTACTTAAAATAAAAATAAAAGATACACAATCAAATGATTGAAGGCCTAATAAGAAATTTGTGGGTGTGAAGGCAATGGCACTCCACCCCAGTACTCTTGCCTGGAAAATCCCATGGATGGAGGAGCCTGATGGGCTGTAGTCCATGGGGTCGCTAAGAGTCGGACACGACTGAGCAACTTCACTTTCACTTTTCACTTTCATGCATTGGAGAAGGAAATGGCAACCCACTCCAGTGTTCTTGCCTGGAGAATCCCAGGGACGGGGGAGCCTGGTGGGCTGCCGTCTATAGGGTCGCACAGAGTCGGACACGACTGAAGCAACTTAGCAGCAGTAGCAGCTCTGGAGGGGCAGGATCGAGACAAGAAGCCACAAGGGCAGGAAGACTTGAGCTGCAGAAGTTATCAACTGACCGTCACCGCTGGTGCGGCCTTGGCGGGCTCTGACCCTGAATGGCGCTCTTCTTTTCTTTCCTGCTGTCGTCTGCCTGGCTCCTTCCTGTCACCGCTGCATCACCAGTGATGCCCTGCATAGGGCTACAGTCTGGAGCGAGCCTGGGTCAGGAGGGACCTAAGATGGTCCGGCCCCCCTGTGACATTCTCACCTGGCATCAAACCTTTCTGGCTCCTCCTAATCCACCTCCCGGCCCACTCTGGGTCCCTCAGCTGCTGTCATTTCCAGCACTCAGCATGGGGCCCCGGGAGAGCCGACATCCCTTATGCTCCGGCTCCCCTCCCTTCATCATCCCGCCCCCAACATCTCCACTGGGTTGGGAATGGACACCCCACTGCTGATCTTCCCCTCCACCTGTTCTTTGCTAAGTCAGCCCATCTGGGGAAATGACAGCGCCCCCTACTGGTGGCTCCATTCCCTTTCCCACACCTCCTCCAATCCTCGGCCCTTCAGTTGGCTCTCCTTTCAAAATGCTTCTCGCCACCCCCACAGTTTCCATGACTGTAAAAGTCACCAGCATCTCTCACCTGGGCCGCACTGGTCATCTCCTGAGCAGTCCCCTGGTTCTGCTCCTGCCCCTTAGAGAGGGATCCCTAAAGCCTAAGCTAGCCTACCTCTCTCCTCAGCTCAAAAGTCTCCTGTGGCTCCCTTCTTGCTCAGAGTAAGGGCCCAAGTCCTCATGACAAGTCACAAGGCCCCGAACCTCCTGCTTCTGTTGTATCTTCAATCTTATCTGCTCCCACCTTCCTCCCTGGCTTATCCCACCTCAGATACACTAGCTTTCTTGCTATTCCAGGAATGCCCTTGTATGCCCTGCTGCCTCAGGGCCTTTGCACTTACTGTTCCCTGGGCTTGGAAGGTTCCTTTCTCAGATATCATCTCCTTCCACTTCTCCATTCCTTCAGGTCTGGGTTCAAATGTCCCCTGTTCAATGAAGACTTCCTGATCAAACCATTTAAACCTATGTTCCACTCTCCACCCCCCACTATATACATCCCTGCCATTCCCTCCCCCACAGCTGCTTCCTTTTTCTCCCTGGCATCTATCATACCTGATACACTATATCTTCATTATAATAACAACCTCCCATAGACTAAAACTAAAAACTTCAGCGGTCAGCTCTCTGAGAGAAGGGACTGGGTCTGTTTCATTTCCTGCTGTATCACCAGTGCCTCGAACAGTACTCGGCACATAGTGAGCTGCCAGTAAATATCTGTTGAATTCTACATGGACAGAGTAGCCTGGCGGGCCACAGTCAATAGGGTCACAGTCAGACATGACTGAGCGCGCATAAACACACACAGACAGGACAGTCAGCCTGGTCTCTTAACAGGCTAATACCGTGGGAACTAAAGCTAGAAGCATCTCAATAAAGAGACCAAAAGCAATGCCAAGATCCTTGACTGGCTTTGGACAATCAGTTGTGATGATCTGTGCTATGCTAAGTTGCTTCAGTCATGTTTGACTCTTTGTGACCCCATGGACTGTAGCCTGCCAGGCTCCTCAGTCCATGGGATTCTTCAGGCAAGAATGCTGAAGCGGGTTGCCATGCCCTCCTCCAGGGGATCTTCCTGACCTAGGGATCTTATGTCTCCTGCATTGGCAGGTGGGTTCTTTACCACTAGGGCCACCTGGGAAGCCCTCTGATGACCTGGGGGAAATTTAAATATTGACTGGGTTTAGAGTAATATTAGTAAGGAAGTATGACTCCTTTGATCAGGCCTGAAGATACTGTGGTCATGGAAGGCAGTGTCTTTATTTTCTGAGACGTACCCTGAAATATTTAGAGATGAAATGTCATTATCTTTATACCTTTTTTTTTGGACTGCAATACATGGCTTACGCAATCTTAGTTCCTCAACCAGAGACTGAACCCGCAGCTTTGGGGGTGACAGCACGCAATCCCGCCTGCCAGACCGCCAGGGGACTCCCCCATGACCTCTCTAACTTAATTGAAAACACGACAGCCAGGGATGGTTCATTATACCATTCTCTATGCTCATGTGTTTGAGCATTTTTGTAGTAAGTTTTTAAAAGGCACCAGGAAAAAAAAAGTTATTTGGCCAAAAAAAAATAAGAAAAGAGAAAAAAAATGCAAACTCTTAATACTGATGAAATCCGGGGGAATTTTCAGTTGACTTCTCATTGTACTAACCTGTATGTCTGAAAATGTTCACCCTGAAAAGTAACCCACCCTCCTCAAAGGAAAGAAGACGGCAGGCAAGTTGAATAAATGAATAGGGGGAGGAAGGAGAGTTTGAGGGGTTATCGCCGTCTGAGGCTGGGAAGGGGGGCATCAAAAGAAAGCAGGGGGGTGTGGGAGGCACTGGCGGGGTGGGGGTAGCGGTCACCTCCACAAAGTTGGTATGTTTGGCGTCTCGGACAGTGACCACGGCGTGCACCTCCTCGATCAGCTTCTGTTTCTCGTCATCATCGAACTGCATGTACCACTTGGCCAGGCGCGTCTTGCCTGCTCGGTTCTGGATGAGGATGAAGCGGATCTGGGGATGGCAAGAGGAGGAGGCAGGGAGAGAGGTGGGGTGGGCGAGCCAGTGCAGGGCGGCCCTGCCCAACAGCCCCACCCTGCCCCATGGGGAAGATAGGGTCCACATGTCCCGGCCGCCTGCCTTCCAAGGGTCTCGGCCACTCCCCTGAGCCCAGCAAGGCTGACCTGGCCACATGCTCCGGTCCCAGGTCCCTCCAACACCCCGTGGAGTGATCTCTCGTCCACTGGCCAACTCTGCAGTCGTTTCTAGGGTGCTGAGTCCCAAGCTCCACCAAGTCGTGTCTCCCTGACCTTGGACAAAAGATCCGCCCTTCTACGCCTCAGTTTCCCCATGGTGAAACAAGTTTTCCTTAGAAGACTCACCTTGTCAGAGTGTTTTGAAGGTTAAATAAGTTTATAAATTTACTCAGTGGCTGGCACTAACAGGCAAGCCAGGTATCAGCTGCAATTATCATCAGTGATGCTTAGGAGACCTGAGGTGTTTTTAAGATTTTGAAAAGCCAGCTCAACTGTCACAGGGCTACTGTGAACACCGAACAAGTTGATCTCAGAAGTGTTTTGTATAGTCCCATTTACATACTGAGTGTTCAATAAAATTAACTATTATGACTGACGCATTTGACCAAGTGGCTGAAAACACAGACTCTAGAGCCCGAATGAATCCTGGCACTGTTGGCTATGAGTCTGTAGGCAAGTTACTTCACCTCTCTGGATCTCAGTTTCACTGTCCACGCAGTGGGCATAATGAGAGCACCTCTCTCCTGAGACCACTGCACGAGTTCATGAACACAACAGGGATAAAACAGTGACTAGCACATACAACGGAGAAGGCAATGGCACCCCACTCCAGTACTCTTGCCTGGAAAATCCCATGGACGGAGGAGCCTGGTGGGCTGCAGTCCATGGGCTCGCTAAGAGTCAGACACAACTGAGTGATTTCACTTTTCACGCGTTGGAGAGGGAAATGGCAACCCACTCCAGTGCTCTTGCCTGGAGAGTCCCAGGGACGGGGGAGCCTGGTGGGCTGCCATCTATGGGATCGCACAGAGTCGGACACGACTGAAGCGACTTAGCAGTAGCAGCACATACTAAGCATTATACAAAAATTAGTTCTTAGTGATATAACTCATTGTTATTTGACTTTAAGAAAATCATGGGCCAAGTGCATGCAGCTAGGAAGCCTGTCTTTGAGCCCAGTTCTGAGTGCTCATGTTCGGTTTATAGATGAAGAAATCGAGGCTCAGAGAATGGAAGTCTCACAGCCAGAAAACAGAGCTGGGAATCCAAAGGCTTTGCTCTGAATCCCCTTATCCTGACTTGTGGAAGCCTCCACCGGGTCATGAGAGGCTGCTCTCTTTCGTAAGCCTCATTCTCCACATACTCCATCCCTCCTCCCCCAACTCATCTGAGCTGGACGGGAACAGGATATTACATTCTCCTTCCAAGAACCCCTTCTGCTGAGCCAGGGAAAACCACTTCCTAGCAAGGCAGGGGTCCTGGCAGGCAGGCAAAGGGCATGGGGTAGGGGGTGGGGGTGGGGGTGGGACCCACACCAGGCAGCCACAGCCTGGGGGCCAGAGATAGATGGAGGTGATAGGGAGGAGAGACGGGAGCAAGGCTACAGAACTAAGGGAGAGCTCTGTCTCTGACTCCTGAATTCCCTCATACACCTCTTCCTGTTTCTCCTCCCAACTAGAGTCTCTCCATCTCAGGGAATCCACACTGAGAAGTCCCATCCTTTCTGTATCCTCATCCCTCTGATGTCCCCTCTCAGTGCCCGCCCCCCACCCCCAGCCTTCTCTACCTCCAAGTTCCCCCGGCCCCCCTGGAGTTGCTCTCTTTTGACTCCTGCTTTCCCAGTTTCAGGGCTTTCTGTCAGGGTGACCCATCCCTGGGGATGGGTGCCAGCTCCAATGCCCAGTCCTTGTTCCCCAAGCCCCCTCCCCACCTCTCACTTCCATGCTTACTCCCTACCCTCTGAGACCCCTCCGCTTGCAAAGACCTGTTCTATTGCTCCCCATTCATGTGTAGTATTCACTGCCTACTCCAAGCCTTCTTCCCTCTTACAGCACACTTTTCCTAACTCTAAAGCCCCATTCCCTACAGTACTTCCTGTCTCCAGGGTCCAGTCTCTAACCCTTGAGACTCTCTCTCACCAGCAGTATCCCACCCAGTTCCAACACCCCCTCTCCGCCTGCAACATCAGCTTCCTGCCCCTAGAGACCCCCTCTCTCCTATCCCACGTCTCCCATTCTTCTCCAGCTCTCCTGACGCACTCCAGGAAAGCCCTCTGCTTGGGACGCCCCCTCCCCACCTCCAGTTCCTTCTCCCCGCTTCTGAGATCCTGCCTCGTGAGCTGTTTCCCTGTTTCAAAACCCTCCAACCATCTCGAACGTCTCCCTCCCGCACAGCCCTCTCCCCTGGCACCTGGTCTTCAAAAGCTCCCCCAAGCCCCAATAACCCGAGTACACCCTCGCGCCCAGAACCACCCCTAGTTGTCTCCTTCGCCGGCCTTTGAATCGGCCCCAATCCCGAGAGCCCGCGCCCGGCCCAGACCATCGCACCGCAGCAGGGGCGGCTTGTCAGTATCCCACCGAGCCTGGAGTACCTGCACGTGGACCCACCCTTCGCCCGTCCCCAGCGTAGGCGCGCCCTCGTTACCATGGCGACCCCCGTCCGGACCCCAGCGGCCCCGGTCCCGCGGCTTCTGGGTGGCTCCGGCTCCGGCAGCTGGTGGGGGACCCAAGGGTAGAGCGGACTTCCGGCAGAAGAACTCGCCCGCCCTCTCGCGCACAGCCCGCTGGGAATTGTAGTCCTGAAAAAAATAGGCTCATTCGTCCGGGAGGCAAGCCGGGAAAAGAGCCGGTCCCGCTTCCCAGCATGCCGCGCGACTGGGCTTTTCCTACGGCAAGGTTCAGGCTCCAAATGCATGTTGGGAGCCATGGGGGTATTATCTCCTCGGAGGACTACAGTTCCCGACATGCTTGACAGCCAGCGAGACGAGAATTGCATCCTGGGAAAAGTAGTTCCGTCAGCCCTCCCTCCACCTCCCAGCCTAGGCGAGAAGGACATGCTGGGAATAACTGTTTTAAATAAAACAGCGTTGGGAAATGTAATTATGTTTTCGTGCTTACCTAGTGCTCTGTTTAAAATGAGTTGAGTGTTTTCTCTGGGAGACAGACAGTGGTTTAATAGCATCAATTTGGAAGTCAGAACTGTGTGCAAATCCTGCCGTCGCATTCCCTAGCTCTGTGACTTTGGGCGAGCAATTTCACTTCTTAACTCAATTTCTTCATCTGTTAAAGAGAAGTGATCAAGGGGTCACCTCAGTGGGGTGGTTTTAAAGCTTCGGCCAGTTTCCCAAGTACTTAGCACAGTGCTCGACCCATGGTAAGCGCTCAATAAATATGAGTTAAAATCATGAACGTTCACTGTTTATATCAGGGGTCTTCTTGCTTCCTATTCACAGGTACACCTGTCTTCTCACACGGCCCGGCTGTTGGGGACCCCTTACTAGAACAGGGTGGCACATAGTAAGCACTCGATAAAGATATTGCTACTGAGGGCAGACTTGCCATAATAAAACCAAAACATAGGGGGGGGGGGGGGGAGGGGGGAAGGAGAGAGAGGGGGGGGGGGGGTAGAATAACAAGAGGAGAGGAGCGGGAGGAAGGGAGGGGTGGGCGGGGGGGGTAGGGGCGAAAAACGAAAGACACTGATCTGATACCCTGGATGTAAATTAAAAGTGTGGTATTAGCAGAAGAAAACTAACACATAGGTGTTGAATAAACTGTAGGGGCAAAAAGAGGTAAGAGATCATTTTCAGTTCTTGCACTCCTCTATCACCTACAGGGTTGGGACCAGGAAAAGGAAGCAATGTGCCCAGGGTACAAAATTTTAAAAGGCACTCACTCTTAGATGTTGACCCAGTCCTTGCAAGAGCCTGAAAGTGAGCAGCTGGGCTGGCCTCCCCCTTGGTCCCAGCCCTGATCTCTAGCACTCAGCTAAGTGCCTGGCACAAGTCTGGTGTTTGACAAGTTTCCTGAATGAATGAATAGGAATCGAGGAAATAGATCCCCTTAAGACTCCATTCTGAAGGAGATCAGCCCTGGGATTTCTTTGGAAGGAATGATGCTAAAGCTGAAACTCCAGTATTTTGGCCACCTCATGGGAAGAGTTGACTCATTGGAGAAGACTCTGATGCTGGGAGGGATTGAGGGCAGGAGGAGAAGGGGACGACAGAGGATGAGATGGCTGGATGGCATCACTGACTCGATGAATGTGAGTCTGAGTGACCTCCGGGAGCTGGTGATGGACAGGGAGGCCTGGCGTGCTGCAGTTCATGGGGTCGTGAAGAGTTGGACACGACTGAGCGACTGATCTGATCTCTGATCTGATCTGAAGGCTAAGTAAAAGAAGTTTTACAGGAATGAGTAGTTAATATGTAATTTGTTTGAATGAGCATGAAGACTAAAGTTGGTAAAATTGATCGATGATGTAAAACCAGGAGCAGTGATTATCTCTGTGGACAGGGGGCTAGAAGGTAAGGGTTATACTGGATTTGGCATAGTCATATTCTATATCTTGAAAGAGGTTTTAGTTACATAGATGTAGATACACGCCAAAAATCAACAAACAATACACAGGATTTGTGCATTTCATATTACATAAAATTTACCTAAGGGGTTTCCATGGACTACGCCCCCACCCCCAAATTTTTTTAACTGAACAAAAAAAGTCAAAAATATTGAACCCTAGTTGATGATATGCATACTGTTTTTGTTGTTTGTATTTTGGCTGGGCTGCACAGCATGCGGGATCTTAGTTCTCAGACCAGGAATCAGAACTGTAGACCCCCACAGTGCAAGCGCAGATTCTTAACCACTGGACCGCCAGGAAAGTCTCTGAAATTAACATTAAAATACATCAGAAAAAGAAGTTAGATTAGTGGATAGAGAGATTAAAGGATAGAGAGGTGAAAAATAAATCAACCAAAATTATAGACTCTAGACGCTGAGTATATGGGTATACACTGGGTAAAGCTCCTTGGAAGGAAAGTTATGACCAACCTAGACAGCATATTAAAAAGCAGAGATGTTACTTTGTCAACAAAGGTCCGTCTAGTCAAGACTATGGTTTTTCCAGGAGTCATGTATGGATGTGAGAGTTGGACTATAAAGAAAGCTGAGCACAGAAGAATTGATGCTTTTGAACTGTGGTGTTGGAGAAGACTCTTGAGAGTCCCTTGGACTGCAAGGAGATCCAACCAGTCCATTCTAAAGGAGATCACTTTCACTCAGGCCCGTGGCGCCAGCAGGATGGGCAAGTGTCGCTGTCTTCGTACTGCCAGGAAGCTCTGAAGCCACCGACGAGACCAGAAGTGGCATGATAAGCAGTACAAGAAAGCCCATCTGGGCACAGCCCTGAAGGCCAACCCTTTTGGCGGGGCTTTTCACGCCAAGGGAATTGTGCTGGAAAAAGTAGGAGTTGAAGCCAAACAGCCAAATTCTGCCATGAGGAAGTGTGTCAGGGTTCAGCTAATCAAGAATGGCAAAAAAAAAAAAATCACTGCTTTTGTACCCAATGATGGTTGCTTGAATTTTATTGAGGAAAATGATGAAGTTCTGGTTGTTGGATTTGGTTGCAAAGGCCATGCTGTTGGTGACATTCCTGGAGTCCGCTTTAAGGTTGTCAAAGTAGCCAATGTCTCTCTTTTGGCTTTATACAAAGGCAAGAAGGAAAGACCAAGATCATAAATTTTGATGATGAAAGCATGATAGTAATAAATTTTTCTATACCAAAAAAATAAATAAAGGAATAAAGGAAATTAGTCCTGGGTGTTCATTAGAGGAACTAATGTTGAAACTGAAACTCCAATACTTTGGCCACCTGATGTGGAGAGCTAACTCATTTGAAAAGACCCTGATGCTGGGAAAGATTGAGGGCAGGAGGAAAAGGGGACGACAGAGGAGGAGATGGTTGGATGGCATCACCGACACAAAGGACATGGGTTTGGGTGGACTCCGGGAGGTGGTGATGGACAGGGAGGCCTGACGTGCTGCGGTTCATGGGGTCACAAAGAGTCAGACACAACTGAGCAACTGAACTGAACTGTGTAAAGCTTTCAAACTTTATGCTTGGAAATTGCCATAATAAAAAAAAAGAAAAGAAAAGAAAACAGACACTGTCCCTACCCCAACAGCATTCATGGTCTAGCAGAAGAAATAGACATATGCAATAGACTTATGCATATAGACTTAAATGACAATATGCAATAGACTTAAGTGACATATGCAAATAAACAACAAATTGCTTAGCAAACAACGATAAATATTTCTTATCTTCCGTGGATTGGGAATTTGGAAGCTGCTTACCCAGGTGATTCCGGGCGGCGTGTCTCCCAAGGTTACAGTGAAGATGTCAGCTAGGTTTGCAGTCATTTGAAGACTCGACTGGCACTGAAGGATCTCCCTCTCAGGGGCTCCCTAACAGCATTGGCTGATTGATGCTGGCTGTTGGCAGGAGGCCTCAGTTCCTCTCCAGGTGGCCCTTTCCACTAGGACACGTGAGTGTCCTCACTTGACAGTGGTTTTCCCCCAGAATGAATGAGCCAAGAAGGGGCAGGTCAATAGCTGCCCTATTTTTTTATGACCTGGCCTCAAAGTCACACCCTGTCATTTCCACAATATCTTATCAGTACATGGAACTGCCCTATCCAGTGTAAAAGGGGACCTGAATACCAGTGAGAATCACTGGGGTCCGTCTTGGAGGCCTGGCTACTACAATTGCTTCAAGTAGAAGCACCTGACCCAGATGAGGTATTAGGGACAAAGTCAGGTAGAGTATGCAAGCAGGGAACAGACTTTGTCTCTGCTCTCAAGAATCTCATGGCTTGGGTGGTTTGGCGTGTGAGTCTGTCTTTATCTATATAATATGTGTGTATGTATATATATGTATACATATATATGTATATATACATACATATACATATGTATCTATTTATATACATATATAACAATATATGGAGAAGGCAATGGCACCCCACTCCAGTACTCTTGCCTGGAAAATCCCACGGACGGAGGAGCCTGGTAGGCTGCAGTCCATGGGGTCGCTAAGAGTCAGACATGACTGAGCGACTTCACTTTCTCTTTTCACTTTCATGCGTTGGAGAAGGAAATGGCAACCCACTCCAGTGTTCTTGCCTGGAGAATCCCAGGGACGGTGGAGCCTGGTGGGCTGCCGTCTATGGGGTCACGCAGAGTTGGACACAACTGAAGTGACTTAGCATAGCATAGCATAGCATAACAATATATGGGGGGCTTCCCTGATGGCTCAGTCGGTAAAGAATCCACCTGCAATGAAAAAGACACTGGAGACTTGGGTTCAATCCCTGGGTCAGGAAGCTCCCCTGGAGAAGGAAATGGTAACCTGCTCCAGTATTCTTGCCTGGAAAATCCCACGGACAGAGGGGCCTGGTGGGCTACAGTCCATGGGGTTGCAAAGAGCCGGACACAACTGAATGACTAATCACAAGCACATAACAATATATATGTATGTATATATTACAATATATATAACAGATATCTAACAATATATCTATGTATTCTATAAATAGAGACCCAAATCTATCTAGAATATATATCTGTATTCTATTTTTTTAATCTTTTTTTTTTTTGACTGCACCACACAGCATCTGACATCTTAGTTCCCCAACCAAGGGGTGAACCTGCACCCCCTGCAGTGGAAGCACGCAGTCTTAGCCACTGGGCTGCCTGGGAAGTCCCTATCTATTTTCTATAGCTATAGACAGAAAGGGCCAGCCCCAGCCCTTCCTCTTTAGAACCTAGAAGGATCCTCTCCTTCCGATCCCATTACGGCATGCTTGTCATGGAGAAAAACTGGAAAGAGACAAAATGGACATTGATGGGGGAGAGTCAACTAGTGCATATGCAGTCACAACAAAATACTTGCATTCAGGCAAATATATAGAGAAGTCAAGAAGAAAACACATTTTGGGAGAGGCAAGAGGATGGGGTTGGGTTGTCCAAGGAGCTTCCATCTTAGCTGGAGTATTTTTTTTTCAAGGATGAGAAATTCATGTATTATTAAATATTAAAAATAATTAAGAGTATACAGCAACAGTAAAGTGGGCAATGATGTGAATAGCATTTCACAAAAGCTGCTATTCAGAAGGTTCGAAATGATGTTCAACTTCATTAATCATTGGGGAAAGACAAATTAAGATCACAACGACCTACCACTACACAGCTACTAGAATGGCCAACATTAAAAAGATTGGACAGTATCAAGTGTTTGGGAAAACATGGAGCAGCTGAAATTTTTCTAAATGTCTCTAGGAATATAAATAACATCCACTTTGGGAAACTGGTTGGAGTACTCATGTACACCTTGTGACTAGCAATTCCACTCTTCGGTACATACCTAGCAGGAATGAGTACAAATATTTACCAAAAGATATGTTCTAGATTGTCCATAGTAGCACTATTCATAATAGCCAAAAAGTGGAAACTACTCACCAACAGTAGAATGAGTAAGTACATTTTGTGTGTGTGTGTGTGCACATGTGTTGCTCTCAGTCATGTCTGACTGTGACCCCATGGACTGTATGGCCCGCCAGGCACCTCTGCCCATGGAATTTTCCAGTCAAGAATACTGGAGTAGGTTGCCATTTCCTTCTCCAGGAGATCTCCCTGACCCAGGGTTTGAACCCATGTCTCTTGTGTCTCCTGCATTGGCAGGTGGATTCTTTACTAGCTGAGCTACCGGGGAAGTAAATACATACTGGAGCCTTCATTCTGTGGAATACTACACAGCACCAAGAATGAACAATCTTCATTTATTTAAAATAATATGGGTAAACCCAACAAACTATGTTGATCAAAAGAGGTCACTTAATTCACTTTATGTAAAATATTAAAACAGGCAAAACTAAAAAAGATATAGAAATCAATGACTGGAGAGGGACACGGAGGGAGGTCTTCTCAGAGATTGGTCATATTCTGTTTCTTTTTACCTGGTTGCTGGTTACAGGGGTGCATTCTTTTGGAATATTCATTGAACTGTACACTTGTGATTTGTGTTCTTCTTAGTATGCGTGTTATCAGTTCAGTTGCTCAGTCGTGTCCGACTCTGCAACTCCATGAACTACAGCATGTCAGGACTCCCTGTCTATCATCAACTCCCGGAGTCCACCCAAACTCATGTCCATTGAGTTGGTGATGCCATTCAGCCATCTCATCCTTTGTCATCCCTTTCTCCTCCTGCCTTCAATCTTTCCCAACATCAGGGTCTTTTCAACTGAGTCAGCTCTTTGCATCAGGTGGCCAAAGTATTGGAGTTTTAGCTTCAAAATCAGTCCTTCCAATAAACACCCAGGACTGATTTCCTTTAGGATGGACTGGTTGGATCTCCTTGCAGTCCAAAGGACTCTCAAGAGTCTTCTCCAACACCTCAGTTCAAAAGCATCAGTTCTTCAGTGCTCAGCTTTCTTTATAATCCAACTCTCACATCCATACATGACCACAGGAAAAACCATAGTCTTGACTAGACGGACCTTTGTTGACAAAGTAACGTCTCTGCTTTTTAATATGTTGACTAGGTTGGTCAGAAATGGTGTGGACCTAACGGAAGCAGAAGATATTAAGAAGAGGTGGCAAGAATACACAGAAGAACTGTACAAAAAAGAGCTTCACGACCCAGATAATCATGATGGTGTGATCACTGACCTAGAGCCAGACATCCTGGAATGTGAAGTCAAGTGGGCCTTAGAAAGCATCACTACGAACAAAGCTAGTGGAGGTGATGGAATTCCAGTGGAGCTATTCCAAATCCTGAAAGATGATGCTGTGAAAGTGCTGCACTCAATATGCCAGCAAATTTGGAAAACTCAGCAGTGGCCACAGGATTGGAAAAGGTCAGTTTTCATCCCAATCCCAAAGAAAGGCAATGCCAAAGAGTGCTCAAACGACCGCACAATTGCACTCATCTCACACGCTAGTAAAGTAATGCTCAAAATTCTCCAAGCCAGGCTTCAGCAATATGTGAACCGTGAACTTCCTGATGTTCAAGCTGGTTTTAGAAAAGGCAGAGGAACCAGAGATCAAATTGCCAACATCCGCTGGATCATCGAAAAAGCAAGAGAGTTCCAGAAAAACATCTATTTCTGCTTTATTGACTATGCCAAAGCCTTTGACTGTGTAGATCACAATAAACTGTGGAAAATTCTGAGAGAGATGGGAATACCAGACCACCTGATCTGCCTCTTGAGAAATCTGTATGCAGGTCAGGAAGCAACAGTTAGAACTGGTCATGGAACAACAGACTGGTTCCAAATAGGAAAAGGATTACGTCAAGGCTGTATATTGTCACCATGTTTATTTAACTTATATGCAGAGTACATCATGAGAAATGCTGGACTGGAGGAAACACAAGCTGGAATCAAGATTGCCGGGAGAAATATCAATAACCTCAGATATGCAGATGATACCACCCTTATGGCAGAAAGTGAAGAGGAACTCAAAAGCCTCTTGATGAAAGTGAAAGTGGAGAGTGAAAAGATTGGCTTAAAGCTCAACATTCAGAAAACAAAGATCATGGCATCTGGTCCCATCACTACATGGAAAATAGATGGAGAAACAGTGGAAACAGTGTCAGACTTTCTTTTTCTGGGCTCCAAAATCACTGCAGATGGTGACTGCAGCCATGAAATTAAAAGACGCTTGCTCCTTGGAAGGAAGGCTATGACCAACCTAGATAGCATATTCAAAAGCAGAGACATCACTTTGCCAACAAAGGTTCGCCTAGTCAAGGCTATGGTGTTTCCTGTGGTCATGTATGGATGTGAGAGCTGGACTGTGAAGAAGGCTGAGCGCCGAAGAATAGATGCTTTTGAACTGTGGTGTTGGAGAAGACTTGAGAGTCCCTTGGACTGCAAGGAGATCCAACTGGTCCATTCTGAAGGAGATCAGCCCTGGGATTTCTTTGGAAGGAATGATGCTAAAGCTGAAACTCCAGTATTTTGGCCACCTCATGTGAAGAGTTGACTCATTGGAGAAGACTCTGATGCTGGGAGGGATTGAGGGCAGGAGGAGAAGGGGACGACAGAGGATGAGATGGCTGGATGGCATCACTGACTCGATGAATGTGAGTCTGAGTGACCTCCCACAGCTGGTGATGGACAGGGAGGCCTGGCGTGCTGCAGTTCATGGGGTCGCAAAGAGTCGGACACGACTGAGCGACTGATCTGATCTGATCTGATCTAGGTTGGTCATAACTTTCCTTCCAAGGAGTAAGCGTCTTTTAATTTCATGGCTGAAGTCACCATCTGCAGTGATTTTGGAGCACCCCCAAATAAAGTCAGCCACTGTTTCCACTATTTTTCCCTCTATTTGCCATGAAGTGATGGGACCGGATGCCATGATATTAGTTTTCTGAATGTTGAGCTTTAAGCTAACTTTTTCACTCTCCTCTTTCACTTTCATCAAGAGGCTCTTTAGTTCTTCTTCACTTTCTGCCATAAGGGTGGTGTCATCTGCATATCTGAGGTTATTGATAGTCTCCCAACAATCTTGATTCTAGGTTGTGTTTCATCCAGACCAGCGTTTCTCATGATGTACTCTGAGTATAAGTTAAATAAGCAGGGTGACAATATACAGCCTTGACGTACTCCCTTTCCTATTTGGAACCAGTCTGTTGTTCCATGCGTGTTATATTTCCACTTTAAAATACAGGATCCATCAGGACTTTCCTGGTAGAGCTATCAGGATTTTCCTTGCAGGATGCGCTGGTCTGGAACATGCTACGCCTCAGGACTAAAATAAATAAATTAATTAATTAAAAGAGAAAGACTTTTTAAAAAGAAAAAAATAGGATCAATCTTTTCTTTCTATTTTTTGGCCACGCAGGGTGGCATGTGGTATATTAGTTCTTTGACCAGAGATCGAACCGGCGACCCCTGCAATGGAAGCGTGGAGTCTTAACCACTGGACTGACAGGAAAGTCCACGATCTGTCTCTTTTTAAATTTATTTTTTACGTTTTAAAAATTTATTTTATTTTTTTGTTCCAGCGGAATGCCTTGTGGGATCTTAGTTCCCTTATTAGGGATTGAGAGCGCCAGGGAATTCCCTGAATTGTAAAGCTGATAGAAATTGGGAGGTTCATCATTGATCTTTCCATCAGACGTTTATCTTGTACCCACCATGCTGGGATTTTGTAGTGAACCCCTGCATCCCCGCTTCCTTATCCTTCCTCCTTATTGGCTGCTCCTCCGGCCAATGGCAGAAGAGTTCACCCCTCTCGGACATCCCCAGAAACATCAGCTAGCTGCAGCTTCCCCAGTTCGGTTTGTAGGCGGCGCTGTGAGCTCACTGACTCTGGTCAATCTGAGACCTGGTCCCCACCCTTTGATTCTTTCAGACTCGGAGGAATGGAGAGAGAATATGCCCTAGCATTTACACCCTCTGCGCAAAACTCTTTTGCAGACTTTTCTATCTGTGCATCTCTTGAATGCGGATCTAGATTCTCGGGTCCCTCTTCTGACCTACTCCATCCAGTTCCACAATTAGTGGGAAATCCTGTCCCAGCTATTTGGGCCTCTACGGCCATGCTGGGGAAATTTTGACAACTTGACAACAGCCGGCGTTGACAGCGGGCACCTCTGTCAGCTAATTGTTTTCTCACTTACCTATTTATTCCGCAGTGGAGTTTAGCTGGGTGCGCGGGAGGCGGCTGCCCCCAGGGAAACCTGCTTCCGGTGGTTGGCTGTTCGGCTAACACCCACTCTCTCGTGCACTGGACAGAAATGCAGAGCTGGGAAGGCCCTCCTTGATGGTTCCCTTCGTTCATCCAGGGAAACACTGCCCGAGCCTCTGCCTTGTGCCTGGACAGGTGCTAGGAACATTAGCATCAATTGAGACAGCCTCAATTGAGTCCCGTCCTTATGGGGCTCACAGTGTGGTGGGAAAGACCTATCAGTATATGGGAAACCCAGGGTGGTCAGGGTTTGGTTGGAGGACCCAAAGGTGCTGTGGAAGCCTATTTCAGTCGCGTCCGACTCTGCGATCCATGGACTATATTCAGCATGCCGGTTTATCCTCCTGTCCATCACCAACTCCCAGAGATTGCTCAAACTCAGCTATCCAACCATCTCATCCTCTGTCATCCCCTTCTCCTCCTGCCTTCACTATTTCCCAGCATCGGGATCTTTTCTAACAAGTCAGTTCTTCACATCCAGGGGGCCAAAGTATTGGAGCTTCAGGTTCAGCATCAGTCCTTCCAATGAATATTCAAGACTGATTTCCTCTAGGATTGACTGGTTTGATCTCCTTGCAGTCCAAGGGACTCTCAAGAGACTTCTCAAACTAGAGCCTATTATACAGAGTGAAGTAAGCCAGAAAGAAAAACACCAATACAGTATACTAATGCATATATATGGAATTTAGAAAGATGGCAATGATAACCCTGTATGCAAGACAGCAAAAGAGACACAGATGTAAGAGTTTTTTGGACTCTGTGGGAGAAGGAGAGGGTGGGATGATTTGGGAGAATGGCATTGAAACAGGTATAATATCATATAAGAAATGAATCGCCAGTCCAAGTTCGATACAGGATACAGGATGCTTGGGCTGGTGCACTAGGATGACCCAGAGGGAAGGTACGGGGAGGGAGGTGGGAGGGGGGTTCAGGATGGGGAAGACATGTAAACCCGTGGTGGATTCATGTTGATGTATGGCAAAACCAATACAATATTGTAAAGTAATTAGCCTCCAATTAAAATAAATAAATTTATATTTAAAAAAAAAAAGAAAGAAAAGAGAGACTTCTCCAACACCACAGTTCAAAAGCATCATTCTTTGGCGCTCGGCTTTCTTTATGGTCCAACTTGCATATCCATACATGACTACTGGAAAAACCATAGCTTTGACTAGATGGACCTTTCTTGGCAAAACAATATCTCTGCCTTTTTTTTTTTTCCAGTAAACAGCTTAGTCTTTTATTTGCCCAAGGCCAGTTGTTGCAGGCACTGAGGCCCCAAGACTTCCAGGAGGGATGGGGGAGGAGGCGGGCCATCCTGCCTCCCTGGTGCTGCCTGCCGCATCCTGCTTCCTGCAGGAGATGGGAGAGTAGATAAAGTGTACCACCCTTGCACCATCAAGCGTCTCCTCAATTTTGTGTGTGTGTGTCAGTCACTCAGTTGTGTCTGACTCTGTGACCCCATGGACTGTAGCCCACCAGGCTTCTCTGTCCAGGGGATTCTCCAGCCAAGAGTCCTGGAGTGGGTTGCCATTTCCTTCTCCAATGTCTCTGCTTTTTAATATGCTGTCTAGGTTTGTCATAGCTTTTCTTCCATGGAGCAAGCGTCTTTTAATTTAATGGCTGCAGTCACTATCTGCAGTGATTTCAGAGCCCAAGAAAATAAAGTCTCTCTCTTCCAGTGTTTCCCCATCTATTTGCCATGAAGTGATGTGACCTGATGCCATGATCTTAGTTTTTTGAATGCTGAATTTCAAGCCAGCTTTTTTCACTCTCCTCTTTTTCACTTTCATCAAGAGACTCTTCAGTTCCTCTTCGCTTTCTGTCATAAGGGTGATATCTGAATATCTGAGGTTATTGATATTTCTCCTGCCAATCCTAATTCCAGCTTGTGCTTCATCCAGCCAGCATTTTACATGATGTAGTCTGCATATAAGTTAAATAAGCAGGGTGACAATATGCAACCTTGACTACTCCTTTCCCAATTTGGAAACAGTCTGTGGGAGGGCCTCTTGGAAGAGGGGACATCTGAACTAGTATCTGAAAGAGGATTAGAGTTAGTTATAAAACAAGGATTGTCTTGGCTACCATGCCCTCAGTGCCAGCCATCACTCCCTTTGTTCAGCATTGGATTAATTCATTTATTCACTAGCAAGTATTTAGTGTGGGTCATCTTTCAGACTGAGGATCTAGCCAGAGTTCCTGGCTTCAAAGGGTTCCCATATAATATGGTGATGCCAATACAGAACTTCAACCCCTGATGGAGTGCTATGAAAAAGAACAAAGTGTGTGACTAACTGACCCCTGTTGTCTGAGTTTAAATCTCACATTTGCCACTCACTAGCTGTGAGTGAGTGCAACCTCTCTGTGCCTTAGTTTAGTAGAATAATAACAACCCCAACCTACTTGTAAGGTGTGAGGATTAAGTGAGTTAATATGGTTGAAGTGTTTTGGAATGTTGCCTAGCATAAAGTGCCCATTTTTATAAAGTATGAGGGGTCAGGTCAAATCTGGGAGGCCATCCAGAGGAAGTGACCTCAAGCAAGACTTGAATAAGGCAGAGTTGATAGGCTCCAGAAGGGGAGAGGGGCATCTGGATCCAGAGTAAGCCCAGGCTTCTCTCTTCTCTAGGTGCTGCCAGTTCAAAAATTTCCCAATATTCAAAGGACCTAGAACACTGCAATGGAGTTATAAACACATATTAACTTGAGGTAGGGGAATCCGATGTCCCTTCTCCCCAGGTTTTTCTGGTTTTCTCAAGTGATAGATTTCAAAATCGCTTACAAATTAGGGCTTGCACTGACATGTAGAGAAAATCTGGCCCAGGCAGTGGATTTGTTTCGCTCACAATGCTAAAAAACAAACTTCCAATAATCAGAAAATCTTTATTTAGTGGGATGCTTTAAAATTTGAGCGCATCTAGCACAACATTGTAAATTAACTATATTTCAATTTTTAAAAAACAATAAGACCTCCAAAAAAAAAAAAAAAAACCCACCAAAAAACAAAATTTGAGCGCATGTAATTTTATCAATGTTTATAGAGCAAGGCATGATTTTCAGCGCTTTACAAGTAGAATTCATTTAATTCTCCCAACAAATCTTACTAAGAGATAAGATTATCATTCTACTTTTAAGATGAAGAGACTGAGCAAAGAAACGAAAAATGCAATAAGAAACATAGCTTTTCTTCATGCATTCCTTAAATATTGACTGGGTTCCCAGAACACTCATCTTCCACGATCCGTACTTCCGGAGGGCTCCCAGAGGAACCCCTCTTCAGTTCAGAGGAAGGAACTCAGGGGTTACAGCGGTGCCCCTTCCCATCACTACTATTTCCCCTCTGGGCGCCCAAACTGACATTTGATTTGCAGTCATTGGCACAATGCTGACTTGGAGACCAGGGATGTATGCGGGACCAGGCCCTCTTCCGTCTCCCGAGATTTGGCGATCACGGAACCCAAAGCAATTTGTAATAATGCGCGCGTTGCCTGCAAATTTTCTTTGCTGCCAGGGAATAGAGCACGCGCTTCGCAGCCCCGCCCCCTCTTCCGGAACGACGAATTTCGAGGCTCCTATTGGGCTGGGGCGGGCCACGCCTCCCCGTGTCCCCCAATCAACTCCCCACTGGGTGCTCTCCCTCCTCCTCAGCCCCGCCCCACCGCCCCACGTTACGTCGATCCTTCTCTCCTCCTCCGTTATTCCGGGGGCTGCGCTCGCACGGCAAACCCACCTCCCCTTGCCTCTTATTGGCTGGTCAGGTCCCGCGCGAGCGGGATCGCGCCCTTCGCCCCCGCCCCCAAAGCCCAGCCATACCTCTCCCCTCCCGCTTTCTCCAAGAGCCGACGCGAGAAGGGTTTTGGTTGCTTCTGGTACGCGCAAGGGTGCGCGCGCCTCTCGAGGACCACTCCCTCCGCCTCGCGCGAGTAGCCGTAGCGGCTGGCAGCCCTTCCCGCGCACGCGCTCTTGTCCACCCCAGCCCTCTGCCCAGTCGCAGGTCTCCTCGCGCTCTGTCTGGCGCTGCAGCCACCGCAGTAGCGGCATTTTGTGTGTGTGTGTGTGCGTGTGTGTGTGTGTGTGTGTGTGGTGGGGGGCGGGGTGGGTGGGGGAGAGCGCACGCGCACTGCGCCCTCCGCGCCCGTTCCCTGGACGCGGCCGCTGCGGTGGCAGTGAGTCCCTCGGGCGCGCACGCGCTCTCGCTTCTCCCCGCCACGCGCCGGTTATCCCCTCGCGGCGCGCGCTTCAGGGGCCGTTATCCCCCTGCAGCGGTCCCCGCGCCACGCACGCGCGGTAGCGAGGGTGAGCGCGCGCGGGAGCGGCGGCCGCAGGAAGGAGGCGCCGCCGCCGCCATTGCGAGGGAGGGAGGGAGCGAGCGAAAGAGGCTGGTCCGCCCTCCCCCTGGTTCCCGCCCCTCCCCCTTCTCCCTCCCCGCCCCCCCGCCCCGAGGGAGAGCAGCGGAGCGGCGGGAGGAGGAGGTGGAGGAGGCGGAGGAGGGAGCCCGCGAGGGAGGGTCCGCCCGGCCCCCCGCCGCCGGAGCTGCCGCCGCCGCCGCCGCCTCAGCCGCCGCTGGACTAGGAGCAGCAGAACATGGCGCCGGGGCCGCCGTCGCCGCTGCCGGGATCCCGAAGGCCAGGGCCGCGCTGAGGGCGCCCAGCTGGTGAGTGTGCGAGCTCGCGGGCCCGGGCGGCGAGGCCGGGCGCCGCCCCGCTGCGGGGTCCAGGGGGAGGCGGGGACGGCGGGGCCCGGAGCCCGCGAACAATGGAGGAGCCGGAGGGGGAGGGGAGGGAGCGGCCCCCCAGCCCCCCGGGCTCCGCCGGCCCCGCCGCCTCGCGCTGCGGCCCGGCCCGCCGGGGCCCGCCTGTCCTTCGGACTTGTCCCTGCCGGCCGCAGCCCTGCTGTCGCCGCGTCTGCCCCCACCCTCCAATCCATTGAGATTTCCGTGTCTGCCTCGGCTCCCCCCACCCCCTGACTTCAAGCCACTCTGCTCCCAATTCTGCGCCTCCGCCTTCTCTCTTCCGCCCCTCAGTAATGCCCTTCGCCCCCCCACCCCCACCCCTAGACTCTGCAGTGCTCTTGGGACCCTTCCGCATCCCTGAATTCTGGACCCCCACGTTCAGATTCGTGACCCTTCTGCCTTCTCCGATTCCGCTCTCACCACCTTGGGTCCGTCGCCTTCTTTGACCATGTCCTGTTCCCCTCCGCTGCAGCACCCCCAGGAGCTGTCCGTCTAGGACCTGCGGTTCCACCTCCTCGGTGATTCATCCGGGACCCCGTTCGTCTTGGCACTACTGCCCCCAGGTCTTCTCCTTGGGCATAATTCCATGTCCCTCTTGGGCCCTCCTGTCCACTGACAAAACCTGCCGCCTCCCCCCCGGCCCCGCTCCCCACGGGATACCCCTGGACTCTGACCCCTGCCCATCTCGATGCAGTCCCCTGCCCCCTCTTGGACTCCGACGCGCCATGCTCGCCTCCTCCCCTCCGATCTTACTCCATTTTTTGCCATTCAGATCCTTGCCTCTCTTCCAGACCCTTTTGCCTCCCCACTCTGCTCCTCGTCCAGTCTCCGATCTTGCGGTGCCCTCCAGCCTGCTTGCTTTCTGACTTGGCCTTGATTGAAGCAGCCTCCACCCCCTTCTCTGATCCTGCAGCTCTCTCGTTCCTGCCGTTCAGTTCTCTGACCTTTCTCCCTAACTCAGCCTCGCTGCAGCCTGACGCCCTGCAGTCCCCGGTCGAGGTTTCTTCTCTCCCCCACCGCCTCATTGGCCCTCTTCTGAGCCGTTGCATTCGTTTGTTCTCGCTTCCTTTGCCCTGTCTCCCCTTCATTTCTTCTTTGCTGAAAACCTGCTTGCAGCCTGTTTCTCCAAGGCCGGTCCTTTCCATTTTGGCCCTTACTGAAAGACTGGGAATTTCTCTCTGATCCATCACCCCCTTCCTTTCCCATTCTGCACCCCAGACCTGCCCCAGATCCTTTTTGCACCTGCTCTTGGCACTTGTTCAGTTCCACCGCATCCTCTCTAATGTTTTCCTCCCAGCTCTGCCCCTTTGGGAGCTGTCCACAGTTGTCCACCTATGTTTTGGACCCATTTTAATTTTCCTACTGCTGTCTCCTCTTGGAGTGGTCCTCTTTAACTCTGGTCATCTTGTGACTGCCTCGCCTATCTGTTGCCTCTCAATTCTAAGTCCCCCCCCCCCCCCCCCCCCGATCTTCTCCCTCCACCCCATTTTGATTCAACCCTCAATCACCGTTCTTTCCTTTCTTGAATGGGTCCTCCCCCTTTTGCCCTGCCTCTTACCTCCCTTTTTGAGTCTCTCATTCCTCTGGGTCTGCTCAGTATAGAGATGTTTCCCCAAGCCTTCCTACCTGTCACTGCCCCCAGCTCAGCTTCCTCTTGAAGCTGTCTCAGTTCTTGGCTAGAGTCTCCATCCCTTTTGTGATCCCTCTCGCGGTTCTGGTCTTCATTGCCTGGTTTTCTCCCTCATCTTTTCTTTCCTGTTGTATCTTGCTAGACTGCTTCTCTTCCCTTGTAATTCCTATCAGATTTGCTTCTCCCAGCTCCCTTCTTGACCTGCCTATTCCCCACCGGGTTACTTCACCTCTTCAGGTTTGCCTTTCTCTAGTGTCCATCTCACAGCTTTGGGGAGGAAGGGACTGGGTTGGGCCTAGGATGCTTATGTTTACATTTAGACTAAGGTTGGCTCAGCATTCTGACTCTGAGGGTTTTATCTCCAGGGATCCTGTGGGATCTGGGTAAATAGCTGGGGTTGGCTGATGAACTACTGCTCTCTCGAGTCGGGGAGTGTCGCCCCCTATTTCCCCCACTTCTACCAAGCGTAGTGATGGTGGAGATAGTTCTCTTTCTATTGCCCCGCTTTTCTTTCTTGCTCCCATTTTGCTTCCCCGCCCCTTTGAGTCCTGAGGCTTTGCAGTTTTGTGTCCTTTGGAAAAGGAGAATGCAGCTGCTCACAGGTCTGTCTTCTCGCTCTCACTTTCCCTCCCTCCTCCTCTCAGCTATCATAAAGAGGCAGTTGTACCCTCTCCCCCTTTCACCTCCAAGCCAGCATCTTTTGGGAGAAATTAGGAGTATGTTTTTTTGTTTGTTTGTGTTTTCCAGCTGACAAGTCCTATTTTTGTTTCGCCTTTAGCTGGAGAAATGCCAGTTCTCAACTTCTCCCCAGCCCCACAGGGGTTATGGCCACACTTCGTGTTTACTGTTCTGGGTGTGCAGAAGCTGCCAGTCTTGCTTGGCTTCCTTAATGGCCTCTGGTTTGCTGTGTGACCTTTGGGAAGGGTTGAAGGAAGGTGGGCTTGTTTCTTTTTCACCTCTGCCCCAGGAAGGATTCAGCTTCCTGGTCTTCAGAATGGTGAGGGCCTGGCTTTGGAAGCTCTTTGCAGTTGTTTGTTGAAACAAAGAGTGCCAAGTGTCACTCAGATTTCTGCCCTCTGGTATTGCAGGCGCTTCCAGCTGCAGAAGCTGAATTCCTCTAGGTAGCTCCATGCTTGGGAGAAGGAGGGAACTCATTGGTGAACCAGGAGTATGTGGGTGGGCCCTGACACTCCCAGGCCTTTTGATCGCCCTGATTTGGTAGAGAAATGAGTGCCAGGAACGGGCTGATATGATTGGGTTTTTGGTTTATTACCTGAAAAATGTACCTTTCCCTGAGCTGTTTTCTCCAGTGATCTTTTGTTGGAGGTAGAATATAGGAAATTCATCCAGAGAAGGAGGTGGTTTCACAGAAAACCGTCCAAGCATTCTCCTTCCTTAACTTGGTAGAGGGAACCTTTTGTACGTTCTAGGTTTATTTATTTTATTTCTTAAGTAGATCAAAAGCCTGATTTTTTTTTCCCCCTGTGGCCTGGGGCAATTGCATATTAAAGCAGCCATCCAGCTGTGAAGGAGCATTTACTGGAAGGACTTTCTTAACTGAGCTATCATCAAACTTTGTTTACTTCACCACTTAAATTTAGAAATAGTTCTGTATGAATACATGTGAAATAAAAACCATTCGTTGTCATCTCCAGAATTAGACCCCTGACTCATCAAACATTAGGGCATTTGTGTATGAGACAGTGAGAGGGAATGAATAGTAGATCCTTAAGGCTCCTTTCGCTTAAGTTCTCAGGACTTTAAATTTTGTGACAAGCAGAATCTGGTAAATTATCTTTGACATTTGTTTTCACCATTATTGACTTTAAGGTTTTGATTTATTTTGGTTCATTTTTGTTCATTTGATGAAAAGAATTCTGATGAATTCTCTGAATTTATTTGAGTTTTTATGTTGCCTGCTGCTGCTGCTGCTGGTAAGTCGCTTCAGTCGTGTCTGACTGTGTGCGACCCCATAGATAGCAGTCCACCAGGCTCCCCCATCCCTGGGATTCTCCAGGCAGGAATACTGGAGTGGGTTGCCATTTCCTTCTCCAATGCATGAAAGTGAAAAGTGAAAGTGAAGTCGCTCAGTCGTGTCCAACTCTGTGCGACCCCATAGACGGCAGCCCACCAGGCTCCTCCATCCATGGGATTTTCCAGACAAGAGTATTGGAGTGGGGTGCCATTGCCTTCTCCGTTTATGTTGCCTATGTTGGTATAAATAGTTGTTTTGGTTTTTATTCCTAATGTGCAAGTGACAGCTAATTAAGAATAAAAACAACTGTGTATTCAGTACTGCTTAAATTTGTGTTCCAGGTTTTTCACATCACTGGCAGCATAGGAAGTTTCTGCGTGCCCAAAGCCTAAGTTTACATAATAGGAGGAGAGGAGACAGAAGAACAAAGAGCTGTTTTTCTTCTGAGACTGGGAACTGATGTTCCAGAGATTGTCAGATTTCTCTGATGGTGACAGAGGCTCCAACCCCTGTATCAACATTTGTTTTCATGATGGAATTGGGTGCTGCAGAAATCTGAGGTGATAGCCTTGGCCTTCTGGAGCATTTAGTGTGCCAGTTGGGGGTGGGGTGTGGAGTAGGGGAAGGCAGAAGATGACTGTTTTCAACTTAGTAATGTGTCGTCAAGGGTTCTTGCCCTGGTTAGAAAATCTTTTTTACTGGCCTGATTAGAATTCTGTCTTCATTTTTTATACTAGCCTTTACTTTTGGCTATGTCCACCCTCCCTTATCCGTTGCCCCTTTTTTCTTGCCATGATGAAGGCCAAAGATTTAGGACAATAAAAGAATCAGAAAATAGTCATTCCTGGGATTCCCTGGCAGTCCAGGGGTTGGGATTCCACACTTCCACTGCAGAGGGGTGCAGACCCCTGGTTGGGGAGCTAAGATTTCATATGCTGTAAGGCATGTGGCCACACACCAAAAAATAGTCATTCTTCTTGATACTGGACACATGGAAGGAGTTGTCCATGTGCATATCCATGGACCTGATGGTGACTTTCTGACAAAGGACAGTCTGGGGAGAGTGAGGGTTGTATAGGTGACTGTGACCTACGGCCTCATAGGTGTGGTCAGTCTGTATATAAGGAGGAAATGCATTGGGCCAGTACAGTTGGAGATCAAAAAGGTGAGCTTGGTTGTTTCCCTCTAGTCTTGCCTGCTTTCCCCTCCTCCACCTGCTGTGCTGTTCTTGAGAGGTGTTGGGCCTCTTGTAGGGCTTTTTGGTGGTAATGTGCTCTGACTATTGTCATTCACCCACTGACAGTCTAAACAGTGTGTTAATATACCCAGTTCTTGTGACAGTTCATTGACCATCTAGTTCAGTCACTGAAAATAAGAAATAAACTTGGAGAGTCTCTGTTTGAAGAGGGAAAGTGACCAGCAGAAATCCCTTGGCTTTGAAACAGCAGTTTGAAGATCAGTGCCTAGTCTAGCCTCCTCAGTTATAGTTGGGGGAATGGAAAGCTTGCAAGAGGCATGATGACAAGGCTTCCTGTTGTAGCCGAAAGCGTATTGGACATATAGGTAGGAGACCTGGTCTAGGCTCTAACCTAATTAGATGGACTCTTGGACAAAATGCTTTACCTCTCTGGGCTTCTCATTCCCAGCCTGAAGTCTGGTGTGCCATCCAGCTCTAATTGTAGATTCTTGTTCTGGATCACAGATAACAGGACACCTGGGATTGGCCTCTTGGTACTACTCTTAACTACCCCCACCACCCACCCCGTCCTGTCCCCATCAAATCCTGTGACCCAGAATGGGCCAGGCAGTGGTGGGGCAGGGGGCTCTTTCCCCAGGGGGTGCAGTAAAATGAATTGCATTACCTCTGTTGTATGCTTTTTCTTTTCTTTTGTTTATTTATTTGGGTGCATTGGGTCTTAGTCACGACATGTGGGATCTAGTTCCCTGAACAAGAATTGAACCTCTGGCCCCCTGCATTCCACTCTGCATTCAGAGTGGAATCTTAGCCACTGGACCGCCAGGGAAGTCCCCTTGTTGTATGTTTTTTCAACTATAAAATAAACGCTTGCCTTTTTTTCAGCCATTCACATGAAGATAGTTTATAATTTGGGGAGAAAGGAGCATCTAGATTGTATTAACTACATAACTAAAACCATATATCTCCTAAAAAACAGTATGAAAGTTTTCAAGCTGAGTCATTGTTGACCTAGGCTCTCAAATAGCAGTGGTTTGAATAGCACTTGAATTGCTGGTATTAAGAAATGCAAACAAATCTTTCATGTTCATCTTCCCCCAAATTTATTTCTATTTAATTTTTGATACAATGCTGTATCAGACTTCGTCTATGAAGAGTTCTTGAAAATAGTATTTGGCATGTGTCAGTCTCATCTTCATTGCTTTGCTTTGCTAATGTTAAGAGACACCATTACTTTGATGTACTAGCAGAGAACCAGCTGTGAAACATCCTCACAGGAAAGTAATATTTGTTTAGTCAAAAGTGGCCAGACTTGCCTGTCTGCTTTATCTTCCTTTATTGAAATGGACACATTGTCATTTTATGAAATTTGCAGCAGTTGTGATGTTGCATCTGCATCTATAGGTACTTCAGACTGTTTCTGCTTTCTTAGTGTCTGCATTTTTTTTGGAAACTCTTCTCTTGCTGGTCACTATTGTAATACTTGTGCTTGGTAATCAAACTTGAATAATTGAGAGACAGCTTCCTATGGTCAAGAATGTTGACTTGATCATGAAGAAACCTGGGTCCTAGCGCTGGCTCTGCCGCTTACCAGCTGTGTGACTGTGGCCAAGTCATTTCACTTCTGGGCTGCAGTTTCTTCATGAGAAAAATGAAGGGATTATATCAATTGGTTTCCATTATTTCCAGTCATACCTAAATACCCTATGTGTAGTAGGCCCTCACTACTGCTGACTGAAACCACGCTGGTGCCAAAGACTTTTTCCTTTTTTTGGGGGGCATGCCTGCCGCTTAAGAGTTTGAAGCCTAAAAGTGGCCGTTATGGTTAGTCATCTCCCCGACGTTTTTGACATGCCCTCCTGCTCAGCATTTAATCCCTATACACACACACACAGCCACACACATGCACACATATCATAAATGTCTTGACCAGGGCTGTGCAACTAATATATGAGCTAATTTATGGTAAGCTCATGTTACGAATCCATATCTGTCTGACTGTAAAATCTGTCTTTATTTTATTAGACTGCCTTGCCTCTCTGGGCTATAAGAATAAGATGTAGTTCAATTCCTTGAGGAATTGTAGTCAGTTATAAACAATTAACTATATATGTAATATGGGGTGTGGTGAGGGAAGTAAATGTTGAATAGACTATTCTTACTAATTTCTGCTGTTCCGGACGCGGTCCCATAGTAATCTGAAAGATTTTCATATTCAGAGACTCAGCACACATCAGGTTCATACATATCCCAATATTTTAAAAGGAATCCACAGCCAGGAGTACCAGCTTATCTTTGTAGTCAGTATTGAAGAAGTTGAGCATTTTATTTCTGACCTGGATTCACACCTGAGGTAGCAAAACTATAAGTAAATTTATCTAACAGAAATAAGGTAGAAATGTTTGGTTATGGAGTGGCCTTAAATCTGCCTTTACTTTGGCAAATAGAAAAGTGTCTGAATAGCTCCTAATTGAGAGATTTTATTCTGAGAAAACTCTCTGTGCAGCTAGAAATGTATAGATAAAAATATGCTTTGCCCCTTGACTTATTTGTATGGAGCTCCCTATAACATATTTTTTAAAAATTGCAATTCAATAAGTTCTTAAACAATGTTGGGGTGCAAGAATGTTTCCCAGCTACAGCTAATAGCCTCCTGAAGTGTAAAATACTATTATTGTGTGGTACTTCTTCCTGTCTCCATTTAGAGATAGAAAGGTCAAAACCAAGGCTTCTGTATTTCGGCCTGCTCTACTTAAGAGTAAGATAAAGGAAAATGATTACTGTTAATTGCCATGGGCAATTAAAAAGGATTCTTTGTTCAGTACCAAATTGATTGTGTACAAATGAAAGTCAGCACTGCATTAATACAAGATTATTAGATTCTTGAAATCAGCATCTTCAGCCAGAGTGGCTTTCACTTAAAGGGAATTGTTTCACTGGGAATCGTGTACCTAAATGCTTGGTGATTAAAAGTATCACTAGGTCTTTAGTTTTCAAAAATGCTTATTAAGTTTGTAGGTGGAAGACCGGTGGGTGCCTCTTTTGTAATACTATTTTAAATGGACTGATATCATTGAATACTTTAATGCTGCTGATATATAGGGAATTTATTACACTTTGGTCAGTCAGTTGAAGAATGCAGATAAAACCTTTGGTAAATGAGGAAAAGGGCCTCTGACTGCTGCGGGAGTGGGCTGTTGCCATCTGCCTGGTGTCAGTCAGTAGCCACAAAGGCTTAAAAATGGTCACTTTAGCTAAAGTAGGTATAGTTTGATGTGTATACAAGGAAGATATATTTTCTTACATACATGTTGTACAGATTCCTTTTTCATATGCTGGGGCATAATTTTCTTTTTCACATATTTTTTTTTCTCCCTATTCAGTTGTTCTTTTTAAATTTTATTTTCTCCCACACAGTTCTTAATAAATTGAAAACTGGTAATACATTTGAGAGTCTCTATCTATAAGGTACTTCTCAGGATTTCACAAATGTGAATGTGTGGGATCATAGTTTTAACTTTTACAAGTTTGTTCAAAGTCACATACCTGATGATGAATGGGTTAATAGTGATCTCATACAAATTACAAGTGTCAGAAGCATCTTGTACTTACAGATATTTTCTATTTGTGTTATAATTGCAGATTTTTGGGGTCTCTGTTTACTTGGAATTAAAATAGGTACGGTCACTGCTCTGACTTCATGATGGGACTGTCAGGCAGATTGGGGCAAACTTTCTGGAAAACAGTTTGGCAAGAGATACAGTCCTTGCTCTGGTTATAGGTATCTGTATGGACCAAGAACTGGAGATGAGGACCAGAATTTGGTATGAATATGTTAATTATAGTGGTGTGTATTGGGGAAAAAAAGAAACAATCTAAATGTTTTAACTTTATGGGAATGGTCACTTTATGGAAAAGTCTGGAGTCATAAAAAAAGATGATTTTGGAGAATTCTTGACATGGGAAAGTACACACAAAATGAAGTTAAGTATGAGAAAAAAGCAGGATATAGAACTATAAACAGTATGATTCCAGTTATTTTAAAATATATATGGGAAAAGTAGAAATATGACTGCATGCTATTAGTATTTGTCTCTATGTTGCAGAAATTTGAGTGATTGATTTTTTTCTGAGTTTTCCCAACTTTTCTAAAATGATTTGCTATTTATGATTCAGAGAAAAAAGATTAAAAATATCTTTTTGCAGTGTGGTTGTATTATGTTTGGTTTTTCTTAAAAACATGAAGGAAAAATTGAGCTGAAAAGCAGGAACTTGGTAAGCATGAGATCTGTTGGAGTTTAGTACCTTTGAAGGTAAAGGCAGTACCCTTCTTAGAGCAGTCATTGAAGTAATGACAGCAGTATAGCCTTCCTGGGTGGCGCTAGTGTTGAAGAACCCACCAGCCAATGCAAGAGATGTGGGTTTGATCCCTGGGTCAGGAAGATCCCCTGGAGGAGGAAATGACAACCCACTCCAGTATTCTTGCCTGGGAAATCCTGTGAATAGAGGAGCCTGGCGGACTACAGTCCATAGGGTCACAAAGAGTTGGACACGACTGAAGCAACTCAGCACATGTGCACCCATGGCAGTACTACCACGCAGTAGCAACAGTTGCTTCTTGAGTGCCAGGAGATTCCTGTGTGTTCCCTCACCCTCCTCACCATAATCCTTTGCCCTGAGGTGGGTGATACAACAGTGGGGGGACTGAGGCTCCCTAAGGGCACTTAATAAGGCCACCAGGCTGACAGGTCAGCAGTCTGGTTCAGAGCCTTTGCTTGGAGCCCTTGCATTCTAGCACTTTCTGTGGTGTGCCATATACTTTACAGGACTGATTTCACCCCAGAGATGAGAAGAATAAGTCTTACTTCCTTACTGATAGCTATACCCTAGTGACTCAGTTGTGTCTACCTCTCTGCAACCCCATGAATTATAGCCTGCCAGGCTTCTCTGTCCATGGAATTCCCCAGGTAAGAATTCTGGAGTGGGTTGCCATTTCCTCCTCCAGGGGATCTTCCTGACCCAAGGAGCTAATCCAGGTCTCCAGCATTGCAGGCAGACTCTTTACCATCCGAAGCACCAGGGGAAGCTCTGTTCCCTTCAGCATGCTACCCCCCTGCTCTCAACCATGCTTGTTTTAAAGGAGCCATTAGTGCGTCACTTTTTTCTTTTCTTGGTCACAGTCAGGAATGGACATGGAGCTAGTTATGTCCTCCCTTTTATGGGCCAAAAATCTTTAAGAGTTAAATTATTTCACATTTGATTAATTTTACTATTAAAATAAATCAAGGACTGTAGAGCAGAAGAGGAAAAGAAGAGGGAGCATACTAATTCTTTGTAGCTCCAGAGGATAGAGGTGTAGGGAGAGAAGTATTTTTCCTTTTTCCTCCTGTTCAGCCAGCGTTTAGGGGAGAATCTATGCCATGTAGAGTACCAGTTGTACAGAACAAGCCTTCTCTCTGAGAGTTGACACACTGTTTATAAAACAAAAGCAGTTTTCCCCTTATAGGTAACACAAGGAACACCCTGTTTCTGTACCAGAAAGTAAAAAATTTAGAAGACCAGTGGCCTGATTTTTTTTTTTTTTTAATATCTTAAGGAATTAAATGTGACTGAACATTCAAACACAAGAATGCGTTGATCAGGGAGGTAGCTGTCATCTGATTATGAGAAAGAAAGTGGTCTGAGTCATGTTTTGTTTTGAATAAGGAATAATTTGGAAATTTAAGTTTTCACCTTCTTTGTATTGTTGTTACCAACAAGATGTTTGCACACACGTACACCTGTTCTTTTACTGGCCCCTCTTTGTTTCACCGGGGAGAGCGCTGAAGACCTGATGTGCATTGGTAGTTGGGTGGTTGACAGTTAGATATCAGGAAGAAATTGGAAAACGGCTCGGAAGCTCCACAGGACTTTTCGTTTTGTTCTCACATTTATCCTGTGAACCCATCGCTTTTATCCTAGAACAAACACGTCAATAGGAGCACGGTATTTGTTGAATTAAAGATAGGACTTTTGAGAGAAACCAGGAAAAATAAAGCCTCTGAAGTCTTTCAGTCCTTAGACTCTTGGGTTTCCTCTAGTGACGTAAACCCTTTCTTTGCGTTTTGCTTCTTAACAGCTTTTGACCTTGGATGTCATTTATCTCGAGTTCTTATGTGTAAAATGGGCCTCAGTACTATTCTGCCTGCTGCAGACACTCTTTTTGTGTCCAGATTTTTTTTTTTGAGTACTAAATGTGAGCAGTGGATATGGACATTCTGTCACATTCGACAGCCTTTCAGTTTTCTGGGAGGATGAAAAGTAGCAGTGTGATTAATGAAGCTGCTTAGGTAAGCCAGCACGTTAGATGCCTCACGAGAGCCTGGAGGCGTGTTTGCATCCGTGGAGCTGGAGCGGCAGTGCTGTTGATTGGGCATCTTGTCGTTATGACGCAGCAACCGGTTTTCGGGTCTTCCCAGGGTCTCACCCATCTCGGTGCTGTAGGTCACAGGCCGCAGAGCAGTGTTAGGACTGAAGCCACAGTTGCTCCTCCCGCGCCGACACGCGGCGCCGGCTGCACCCCAGTCCCTCCCCTGCACCCCAGTCCCACCCCCTGGCAGCTCTGCCCCCTCATGTTGTTGCCTTGGGGAAGCAGTGTCTGCTCACAGGCTCACTGTGCAAATGAAAACAGTGCCTGGCCACGGTAAATGCTTTGTAATGTCATTATTTGTGCCGTGCTCTTGACTTTTACAGGTCAATTGACAATATGGTGGTGGGGCAGAAAAAGTGTTAATTTACCAATTTTTAGTTTCGCCGAGGAGGACATTTTAAAAACGGGGCAGAGGGGAACTACTCACTATATTTTGTTAAAAGAAAAGGGTCCACTATCAGAGTAAAAGATTACCATTTTCCTTTTTTGGCGGGAGGCTCACTTCTGGCTTGCAGGATCTTAGTTCCCCGACCAGGGATCAAACCGTGGTCCCCCTGCAGTGGAAGCGTGGACCTCTATCCACTGGACCACCAAGAATTCCCAAAAGGTAGCCTTTTTCAAGGAAGTTGGCAGCTTTACGCAGACATACATAAGTGTATGTTTCTAATTCTCATTTTTACACAGACTGGGGAAAACTGCCACAGGCCAGCACCAGTTGTATGTAGACGGGCATTGAGTAGATTCCTGTCCTAGTTCATCCATTTATTGTCACCTTAAATAAGCTCTTTGACTTCTCTGAGCCTTCTCTTTCTTGTGTAAAATAAAGATGCTAATTGCTATCTCACAGGGTTGTGAGAAACCAGGGGAACTTAGGAAAAATGTTTGGCATATAGTAAGTGTTCAGTTGATAGAGACCATCACTCTCAAATGGTTGGTTAAGTATTAAGTCAGGTAAACGAAATCCCCTGTGCTTTGTGCCATTGGGAATTCCAAGAAGCAGGGTGTCAGGCTCGATTGCAGAAATGTCCCACAGAGGTGTCTGTCTCTCCATTCTTCCCTCGTTGATTCTCAGCAAGCCGCTGGAGACAGTAAGCAGAACCTGTCGCTCCCCCTCTTTAAAGCTCGAGTGCTTTTCCGTGGCATGTAAGGTTAAGTCCAGATCACTGGCATGGTCTTGTGTATTCCTGTACGGTTTGGCCCATCCTGCCTTCCCAGCCTGGTCACTCCTGGTCTCCAGAACACGCTCTGTTCTTTCTCTGCCTCTGATTTTGGTGAAGCTGGTTCCTCTTGAGAGTTCCTTTACCTTTCCTCCAATTGGTGAATTTCCTGCTCACCCTTCCACATCCTCTCAAGTGTCCACTATTCTGAGGCCTTTATTGCTGGGGTTTTCCTCAGCTCTGTTCCATTAGCACTTTGCTGGTGACATTAGACAAATCCCTTGTTTCGTGTAGTGATAATGTTTGTGCAGTTCTGAGTCAGCAGCCACAGAACACCTCTGTTTCCTTATCCCTGCGCCACCCCCCAGCCCAGCCATACAGTTGTTCTCTTTGGAGACATGAGTTTTCTACCAGGGTTTTTTTTTCCCTTCCAGAGTTGCTTTTTGCACACATAAACAAGCAAATAGAAATGATATATGCATTCCAATAGAAGCATACTGTGATTACTGTTCTGCGTCTTCCTTTTTTTCACTTAATATTTTGGGAGATGGTCAGTGTTAACACAAAGGAAGCTTCCTTGTTCTTTTTCAACAGCTTCATGGTATTCCACCATACAGATGCACTGTAATTAGCTAATCTCCTAGTGATGGACACTGGATTTGTTTCCAGTTCTTTGTTTTGCAATCAGTGCTGTAGGGGAAACTTGAAAATAATTTGCACAAGTGAAATTATTCCTGGAGGTGAAATTCCTAGAAGTAGAAAAGTTCTTTTTTGGCTGAATAGGCTTGTGGGATCTTAGTTCCCTGACCAGTGATTGAACCCGGGCCACCGCAGTGAAAGTGCTGAGTCTTAAACACTAGACCACCAGGGAATTCCTGTCTCCTGCTTCTTTTTTTTAAAAAAATAATCTATTTTTGGCTGTGTCGGGTTTTCGTTGCTGTTGCCGCACGGGCTTTTCTCTAGTTGTGAGTGGAGGGCTTCTCATTATGGTTGCTTCTCTTGTTGTGCAGCACGGTCTCTAGGGTAGTTGCTGGTAAGCCAAGATGGATTTTTGAAAAACATTTTGATACCCTGAGTCCTAATATCAAGGATCCGTGGCTAGATCCTAAAGGTTGCTGAAGTTCTGGCAGCAGTCCCCCATGACTTTGGGTATTTTGATGGCCCATAGGACATGGTTGGAAGATGTCTGTGTAGCTCACTCAGCTTGGGACAGATTGGACTTTTCAAAAGCCCCCTCCTGACATGACAGTCAGTACAAAATCCCTTTCCCCTGTGAGCTCACTCCTGGGGAAATCCTTTTACCCTTCACCAAGTGAAACTAGGTCCTTGGAGACTCCTGCACTAATAATAGCCGTACTTCCTTAGTCTTCTGTATCCTACTGCTAAGTGCTAAGTCACTTCAGTCGTGTCTGACTCTGTGCGACCCCATAGACGGCAGCCCACCAGGCTCCCCTGTCCCTGGGATTCTCCAGGCAAGAACACTGGAGTGGGTTGCCATTTCCTTCTCCAATGCATGAAAGTGAAAAGAGAAAGTGAATTCGCTCAGTTGTGTCCAACTCCTAGTGACCCCATGGACTGCAGCCTACCAGGCTCCTCCATCTATGGGATTTTCCAGGCAAGAGTACTGGAGTGGGGTGCCACACTGTCTTATGCATTTTACATGTGTTAACTCAAGGAATCCACCTAACAACTCTTAGAAATAGGTGCTGGTACTATCCCTGTGCCTGTTTTACAGATGAGGGAATTGAGGCATCTTGTGCTTAGGTATTGTAGGTAGATTTGGAGAAAAGAGAGTAGGAAAATGCCTGCCTTTTAGAAAGTGCCCAGTTGCACTTCATTTTTACCGGACTGGTTTTGTGTGTTTGCTGTTGCCTCTGTCTCTGCAATTTCACCTTAATTGTTGACCTTGATTATTGGGAAATGTTTCTCCCACTAAAGGGTATTTGGATGAGCATAGTGCGTTCTTTTGTTTGTCCCCTTGATCCCTAGTTTAGCTTACCTGTTAAAGATTTCCAGAATGATCTAGCAGTTAATTTCACTTCCGTTTCCCACTCCTTTTTAGTGAGGTCCTAATTGGACTTTATAATCCAGTTTTTTCACCAAAGCTTATCTTAGCAAACTACAGCCAAAGCTTGTTATTACTCAGTTCTTTCCATAATGCCATCTTGAAACACTGTGCTTTTGGTTTTGGGGGAATAGCCCTGGAAATTCTGATATTGCATGATGCTCAAGGGCAGGGCCAGTGGCATGTGTTGTGTCGTCAGCCAGCCTGGAGTGCTCACTTCAGAAGCCACATCAGATGCCTGTCTCTCCAGAAACCTTCCCTGGTCCTTCCTCTGCTTCCAAGGTCTGAATTCACGTCAGGTTGTCATTTAGATCAGCCCCGTCTAGTCAGCTCTGTCCTTTACAACAGCTACTAGCCCCATGTGTCTACTTGACGTGTAACCAGGGGGACCAAGAAACTGAATTTTAAATTTTACTTAATTTTGATTAAACTTTAAATAGACAAAGTATCGGGGAGTGCAGATGTAGACAGTATCCTCCACAAGGGAGAGGGTTTTCTTTTTCTACTTTTAATTCTGACACAGGGCCATGCTTATGTGTTTGACGAACGTTTGATCAGTAGCCCTCAGTGGCTGAAATACACAAGGGAAGTTAAAATATTCCTTAAATTCTACTTCCTAGGGATAGCCATTTTTACAAATTGTGTTTTAGTTGTATAAAAAATTGCCAGTTTTCATTGACATTTCAGTGATTTTTGCACAGGATTCATCCTTACTTCTAGGAATTGACATTAATCAGGGTTGTTGTAGGTTTAAGAATTTTAGGAGATGGAGGCTTAGAATAAATGTAATAGAATGGGTCATAAGTTTAATAGAAGTATGACTAATATTGGTCAGGTAGCTTTATGAAGATTATTGTGACATAATGGAATTCTGTCCTCAGAAGTCTGTGATTCAGGTCCTTAGTGAAAGTCATAAGAGGATAAATCATCATTCATCTTTCCACTTCCACTTTCTACATGATTTTGCTGGCATTTTGTTTTAAGGATAAATTGGTTGTTTTGGCTTGACTACTTGCGGTGGTTGGGCTCTTTAGAGAGAGAGGGTTAAAGGATTCATGACTTGGGCTGCCGTCTATGGGGTCGCACAGAGTCGGACACGACTGAAGCGACTTAGCAGCAGCAGCAAGACTAAAGAGGCAGAAGTGGACCTGCTAGAATTTCTTTGGTCTTTCATAGTGGAAGCAGCACCATAGGCGAAGTTCTGTTTATAAAAGGGAGGATGGGATGTGCTTCTTGCCCGTGTAAAGCTGTCACTGATTTAGTTTTTATTACATTCTTTGAATCCCTAATAGTTTTCTCTAAATCGTTTGTTTTTGAGAACTTCTGTTCTGAAATGATGTTGTATTTACATTCTAAGTGGGCTGGTGATGTTCTGGCGTAGCCAGGCATAGATAAAAGAGAGTGATGAAAAATGGCAAACTGTGGTGCTCAGAAGTAAAGAAAGGAATTTTACAAAAGTCTTTGAATTAATGGAATATGGCATTGAATCCTGGAACAGAAAAGAGAATTAATGGAAAACTGAAATCCAAATAAAGTCTGCAGTTTAATTTTTTTGTACCAAATACGATTTCTTTGTTTTGACACATGTACCTTGGTTATATTAGGGGAAGCTGGGCAAGGGCATATGAGAACTCTGTAATATCTGAAGCTTTTTTGTAAGTCTAAAATTATTCCAGACTAAGTGTTTTTTTTTTTCAAGAAGCCCGGAAGAGCATGAGCATTTAGGACTGTGACTTCATTAAGGGGGTGGGGTCTGTATAAATTTAGATTATATAAGGGCCCTCTGGGAGCTCTGCTTCTCTCCCACTTCCCTCCTTAAACTCAGTGTTGCAGCCATGTTGGATGACTGCAGCTCTCCCAGAGATCCTAGCTTTTGACTCTTTATGTACTGTTTTCTCTTTTATGGTATGTTTTCCTGCTACCCCCAACCCAACCAAAAATAAAATACTAAAAACAACTCTTAAAAACAAAAAAACCCCCAAAACAACCCACTTAACTAATTCCTGTTAATTCTTTAGGTCTGCCTTAGATTTTACTTTTCTCAGAAAGCTGCCCCTGACCTGCAGTGGTCAGCCTCTTGCCTGAATTTATTCCTAATGTGGTACTTACCATTCTGTATTCTGATTGCCTCTTTTCTTTTCTCTTTATCCAGCTATATTTTAAATGCCTTAAAAAGACAGGGGCTGGTATGACCCAGGAATATAGGCATCATTGATGTTCAGGAAATATTTCTTGAATAAATATCTTTACAACGAGAAGCAAGACACCTGCTCACACCCCCTCAGACCTCTTCAGTGAGGCAGTTTCCCTTGCTGCCTTAGGGAATGGTGGCTATAGTTGGCTGTATGCTGGCATGTATACCATAGATGGCTAGATCCCTACCAGAAAGAGAAATCAGGACTATGGAGATGAGAAAGTCCTTTTTTAACAAACTTAATCTTTTATTTCAAGCTCCCAGGAGTCCAATTTAGGAAAATATTTTGTTTTAAAATCTTCTAGTTATGTACCAAGTTATCTTTTCCTGTACTACATTAATTTATTTCTCACTTTACAATAAATAATGTGTAGGTTATTTTAAATCTGTTCTTTAAGTAAACCATTATCTAAATAGTTAAGACTGTTAGATATGGACCCTGCTCTTGAATTTCTAACATTCTATTTGGAGGAGCATAGCGTGCTTATCTCACAGTTTATTGCTATGGCGTAATAACGTGACTTGGGTAGTGAAATGAGCAGGGGCCCTCCGTCGTGGTGGGCAGTGAGACAGTGCCAGTGTAAGCTGTTACCTCTGTCTTCACTTGCCTTTATGTTGATATGACCTCTAATGAACAAAAAGGTTGATGAATTTGGGTTGCCTCTAGCACAACTTCCCAGGTGGCTTCCCTGGTGGCTCAGACGGTAAAGCGTCTGCCTGCAATTCTGGAGACCTGGATTTGATCCCTGGGTTGGGAAGATCCCCTGGAGGAGGAAATGGCAACCCACTCCAGAACTCTTGCCTGGAAAATCCCTTGGATGGAGGAGTCTGGTAGGCTATAGTCCATGGGGTCACAGAGAGTCAGACACGACTGAGCAGCTTCACTATTTTAGCACAACAAGGATTAGACATGCAGATTCTAAGGAAAAGTTATGAACTCAAGGGTCTGTGGACCCTTAAGTGATTGAAATAGGGGAGTGTCCATGATAATGTCAAGAGTATGTGCTGAATTTGGTTCTGTTTATTTTCTGTGGAGAGAGGATCTGTAGCTTTCATTTAATTCTCAAAGGAATCCATGACCCAAAAAAGATTAAAACCCTCACTGGTTTAGAATAACACTGAGACCCATGACCTCATTTTGTCTCTCTTTTGTTTGACCATTTTAGTTGGAGCACTGCATTTTGTTTTTCCCTGATAGTTATTTGGAGGAGTCAACTGTTGAACATCTAAGGGAGGCGTGTGTAAATTTTCTATTTGGAAGCTTGACTTATGGCTCTTAAGCCTTCATCTGTTCTCTCATTGTTTAGTAAAAATGGCTTTGTATTTGAAATATGAGCACTACTTTCCCGGGTCTGAGTAGCTGAGCAGTGGTCATCTAAAGATGAAAATGATTAGGCTCTGACCTTAACTAGGCTTTCAGAGATATACAGTGTAAGTGCTCTGAAATGGGAGCTTATAGTCTCAAGAGAACAACTATCATGCAGTGTCATGGCCACAATCTTGGAAGATGTGCAGGGTAGAATAGGAACATGCGGGAGAGGTTATCTTGACTTTGTTTCATTGAAATTTCACTGTTGATTTATTTCATTACCTCACTGGTATTTTGCAAACCTTTGCATGCGAGGCTGTAACATAGGTGAGGAGCATAGGGTCATTGACAGGCCGAAGAGGCCCAGTTGGAAATAAAACAGTAACTGAGGTCCACCCTGTAACACACGCATTCACGTGGCACTCTCACGTGGCACTCTCATGTGGCACTCTTGAAGACTTGATACCATTTCCCCCTTCTGTGGACAGGCTTCTCATTGCCCTTAGTCACTCAGCAGGTGTTTATTGGCCAGCCATAGGGTGTGTAATACTGGACTGGAACCTTGGACTCGACTGTTTACTTACTAGGAGATGGCAGTGTCTTCTGGTTGCTTCCCATAATCAATATGGTGACAAGGTCCTTTTTGCTGGGAGGCACTATAGATGGACTTTGGAACTCAAAATGCCAGAGTTCTAAACCTAACTTTGCCATTTTTCAGTTAAGTAGCCTTGAATGAGGTCAGTTGACCCCTCTGAGCTTCTGTTTCCTCATGTGTATACAGAGATATAACTATTATATAGGATTTTTTATTATATACTGCATATCAACTGTTATACAGAGGACCTGTCATATATCTGGGCCCAGTAAGTGGAAGATACATTGTTGGCTGATGGGCATTGTAAAACTGGAGAAATTCTCTCATTTTATTTAGTCAGTACGGAAAATTACTATGTCATTTGAAAGAAAGATTCTGCATATGTGAATAGGGAGAATTGGATACTCCTGGTTAGTATGAGAAACAGCAGTGATGTCCTTTTTTTTTTTTTTTTTTGGTTGGTCTTGTTTATTCCATTATTTTTACTAGGGAAAGGTTCTGGATTTGGGTTCCTGAATTTTTTTGTGTTAAGTGCAATTTTCTGAGAGAGGGTCCATATTTTCATCAGATTGTCAAAGAGATCCTTAACTGTCAAATGATTTAAGAATTAGTTAATTGACCTAAGTCACAGTTAATACCCTTGATCTGAAATTATCCATTAAAGTAAGAACTGAGAACTTTTCCACATAAAAAGAATGTAATGAGGCTATATAGTGAATATGCAAAAGCTTTTATGTGCTGCTCTTTTTTATTTTTTAGGCTGGGAGGAAGTGGGACAAATGGGGAGGGAAGAGAGGTGTCAGAGGGAGTAGTAAGGAACCCCCTGAATAATTAAATGCCAACTTCTTGCCCGCATATTCCCCAGATTGATTCTAGGTTATCGCTCAGCCTCCTCTTCCTGTACTCTAACTTCCGATCAGACTGGATCACTTGTTTTCTTCTGAACAGGCTTTAAAGTTTTATTATTTCATACTGGTCCCTCTGTGTAGACTCTCCCTTCTCCTGTAATTTGCTGGTCCAGTTCCCTGTACCTCAGAGCCTCTTTCTGATGCTGCCTTTCTTAATTGTCATCAGCTTATAAATCCCTTAAAAGCACTCACTCACTCATCTTTTGTCCATCAGAGGCACAGTTCTTTGCATAGAGTTAGGCACTTAATAAAAGGTTCTGGAACTAAAGTGAAGAATGACGCCTAGAGATGCAACTAAGTTTGTGACTCCACGGACTGTAGCATGATAGGCTCCTCTCTCCATGGGATTCTCCAGGCAAAAATACTGGAGTGGCTTGCCATTTCCTTCTCCAGGGGATGTTCCCGACACAGGGATCAAACTCGTGTCTCCTGCAGATTCTTTACCATCTGGTCCACCAGGGAAGCCCATAGGTTAAAATGACTGAAAACAAAAAAAATGATCAGACGCCAGTGTGAGTTCTGAGTTCTGGGAGAGAGTTTGGGGAACCTTTTTATAGTTTCAGTGACAGTCTGGCTACCCTGAATTAGGAAGCAGGAGTGTGGGGAACTAGTAGCCAGCATTATGGCCTTGGCCAGGTGGTGGTTTTGTACTGGGGTTATCTTCCCTGGAAGGTGGGTTGGACTTTTTGACTGTGTAATAGCGATGGTATTGATGAGCATCTGCTGTGTGCCATGTGCTGTGAGGGTGTCATAGGGAACAAGCAGGCAAGACCCCTGCTTCTATTCCAGTAGGGGATATTGGGTAGGCTATTCCTTCATCAGCCTTTAAATTCTGTGATCTGGAGAATGGGGCACCAGCCCCTGTTTGGGATTGTTGTGAGGATTAAACGAGAAAGTGCTTTGAAGATTATATAAAGTGTTCTTATTTATTTTGAGTACCCTCCACCCCCCCCCCCAATCTTTGAGCTATAACTTAAACAGATTAAAAATGTTTAAAATGTATATGAAGGTCACTGGCAGCATTTTTGCATTTGCCAATCCCCAGTGAGGTTTTCATGCCATATTGTAAGCACATTAGCATAGGAAGATTGGTAGAAGCTTTTTGCACCAGTAGGAGTATGAACTAATGATCCCAGGGTTTAAGTAGATTCAGGCACTTAATTCTTTCCATTATAAGTGAATCCCTTAACAGGATTGGGGCATAGATTTGTAATACCATCTTCCCCCAACTCTGAGGAGTACATTTATTTATGAATGTTTTTGGCTGTCTCTTAAATTCTTAAATGCAGTTTCATGCTGGTGAAGGCTGCATGTTGGGGAAAACCAAACTTCTGTACTGATTTGGGGCTTTTTTTGACCATAAATGGGGGATACAGTTATTCTGCTTCCATTTTGTGATTAGGATGCAAATTTAAAAATACACCTCCCTTGTCTCCAGAACCCTTATAACAAAGAGCAAATGATGCAATTAGGATGCAATCCATTGCCTGTGGATTTCAAGGGAAATTAGTTTTCTACATAACTCGGAAGCTCATGGGTAAAGTCACGCTTCCTTTTAGATCTGGTGAGTTTTGTCAAAACTGACCTGATAAGGTGAGATTCCTACCTTGAGGTTAGAGTTTTTGAGTGTTAAGCAGTGCTGTGAAATTTCTAAGGTAGCTTTGATATATGAATAAAGTGTCACTTCTGATTCCTCCTTTGAATTATTTTTATTCTTTTTTCCTTGAAACTATAAATGGAATTGACTTTGTTCACACTGTATTCTGGTGTTTTTCATTTTCGGTAAAAGCAAAGACTTTGCTCCCTTCCCGCTGTCTCCTGTGTTAGGTCTACTCTGCTGTTCTGTGAATTCTTGGGATTGAGATAAAAGATGAATTTTTACCTACCCACTGATTTTTAGTACAGATATTTTAATTTCTTTAAATTTGAGACTGACTTTCTTTCCATAGAATTTAATTTGATGATTGTCTCTATTTGGGGCCAAACCCCTCAGGATCCATATGAGCACTCCTCTCTGATCAGTAAGAGATACTTTTTCCAGAGTCTTGAAGGAGTATTTCTGTAATAGTGGAGTCACAATATTACTTTTTTGGGTGACTTTTCAGGTGTATTTTCTGTATGAGTAGAATTGAATTTTTGCAGCGGGTTGAGGGAAAAAATGAGGTTAAATTTAAGGGCAGAAACTTAGAGCATCTCCTTCCTTCCGTTGTTTTGAGAACTGGAGAAAGGTACAAGTTTGTGCTTTTTCACAATTTAATACTCAGTTGACTGAAGTCATAGTAATTCTTAATTGCAAATTCCTTAAGTTTTAAAGACAACCATTTTCCATCAAGTTTCATTTTGGAAATGGTCTTTGTGGTTAAAACCAAAGGAGACACTCTGTTTCTGCTTTGTCTTGGGTGACATCTGTGTGCCCTTTGAGGAGACAGCATATCGAATCCTGACCTGCCTTCCTTCCCAGGTGGGTTTGAAAAGCTTTAAGACAAGGTATGTAATAGTACTTTGAGCAGCATAAGGCACACACACAGTTTTATGGGGAGTATATTATTAAAGTTTTGCCTCTAGGTAAATAGTGACTGTCCCCCTCACAGTGGAGAGCTCTGCTGAAATAGGCCATGGATTATAGGGCAGGTCAGTTCTGTTTCCTCCAGAAAAGCCATACTGCACCCCTGGTTTTGTTCATTCTGTCTTTGCTGAGGGCAGAATTGGGGTTAAGCCATGGGCTTAGGTTTCAGAAGCAGGCAGCTAGGGCCACTTGAAACTTGGGTGATCTAGAATGAGTCACTTGACCTCTCAGAGCCTGTTTTTTTCCTTATCTGTAAAATGAGGATTATAATAATACCTGACTTGGGTTATTGTGAAAAATGAAATGAAATCACATATACATGTTGTTTATTTGGTACCGTGCCTGACTCATGAATATTTGCTATTATTACTTACATAAAAGAGATGACTAAATAGGAAAACAGCTAGTGTAGGCGTGTGTGTGTGTGTGTGTGTGTGTTTAAAGCCAGTTCTACGGCATCTTCTGTTTGGTCATTTACTTACTGTGCAGTGGGAAGACTTTACGTTGGCATGGAACTCCTGCTCTGATGGTCCTCTCATTTCTCATCTGGCCCCAAGAAGGCCTTCAGTAAATGTTAAATAAGGGATGTACTTGAAGTCCTTCATTGAAAAGTGCTGGCTTATTTATCAAAGAAAGGTGTGGTTTTCTGTGGTAAGTACTAGATATATTTTTGTTTATTCCAGTTTGTTGAGAGTTGATTATCTGTGAAGCATTCAGCAAACCCCATCTTATCAGACCTTTTCATTTTGCAGTCTCTGAATTTATTGTGCCTGACACTTGGAAGTGCTTCTCTTGGGTTGTACAGCATGGATTCCCTTGGTAGGGTTGTCAGAAGTAGTAATGGACTGGCTAACAGTGCTGAAGCACTTCTGTGAGGTATATGGCAGATGGAGTATGAAGATGACAGCAGTGGGGTGGCCCAGTCTCATCAGTCAGCCTGGAAATCACTGAGAATCAAGCTGCTGTGTGCTCTGGTTGGAGGTTATATCTTCTCTAAGGTTTCCGTTTCATGGAACATTTTTTTGTTGTTGTTAATGGAAATCTGGGTCCCCAGATGATGTGATGAAGTGCTATAGGTGTGGTTTTCATAATTGTTAACCTCTGGAGTTACTGGGTTTTTCTTTAGCCTTTTAAAAAGTTTATACTCTCCAGCCCTTCTTACCCTTATTTAGGTTTAAAATAATACCTGAGTTTGAATTTAAGAGAAGACTTAGAGATGTTTAAGTGATCTCTGAGCAGGTTGGAAACACACACATTTTCAGGAGCCAAAGATTTCCATCTGTTCTAGATTGATTCAGTTCTTCTTCTTTCTAAGAAAGGTATTTTCAGGATAGATGTTTAACCAAAAAAAAAAAATAGAGACCCTCGTCAGAAATACAGGTTCAAGGGTGGCTTCAGCAAGGAACAGGTGAAAAATCCTGCCTCATCTGCTAGTTGAATTCCTCACCTCCCCTCCTTAGTGGCTACATTTCAGGATTTGAAAGAGCTTTGGAATCCTTTGTTGAGTGCTTCACATGAGATTTGCAATTCAAGTTGCTTCTTAGAACTAGGCTGACTGTTTGCTTGGCCTTCATCCCCAGTCTCTAAGAATTCCAATGCTACATAACAGACATCAGTTTTAGACACCAGATACCTAATAAGTACCTACTGTGTGCGAGGTTCTGGGAAAACAGAAGCAAACACACAGAATAATTCTATTCCCTAGAAACTCAATGAGTCAAAGAGAAGCAATACTGACTTCCTTTAAAAAAAAAAAAGCACAGCTAAACTACACTATAAATATACACCTGAATAAACTAGCATGTTAATCTTGAGAACTCAAAAATGATGTTGTGTAATACACCTTAGGACACATTTTCTAGGATTTCATTTTACGAAATTAAAAAAAAAATGGTGGTCTTCATTCTTTTGCTTGTTTTATACTTTCATTTTTGTTTAGTTGCTATTACTATTATTATTTCCTCATTATCTGCTGTTGTATCAGCTATTGTCCAGTCAGGTGCACAATAATTGGTGGTCTAAGCAGAAACCACTCTAGATACTTCAAGGAGAGAGGAATTTAAATGCAAGAGATTTGTGCAGAAATCGAGACACAGACAAACATATGGATACCAAGAGGGAAAGGAGGGGTGGAAGGAATTGGAAGATTGGGATTGACATATATACACTATTGATACTGTGTATAAAATAGATAATTAATGAGAGTCTATTGTATAGCATGGGAAATTCTATGGTTCTCAGTTCTCTGTGGTGACCTAAATAGGAAGGAGATCCAAAAAAGAGGGGATGTATGTATATGTATAGCTAATGCATATACTTCACTTTGCTGAGCGGTTGAAACTAACACAACATTGTAAAACAACTATATGCCAATTAAATTTTTTAAAAAATTTAAAAAATGCAAGGGATATGTTATAGAGGTGGTAGGAGGGCTGAAGGAGCGAAAAGAGGAAAGGAGGTATGTGTGGAGGAGCACAAGGGAGCAGGGAGTCCTAGCCAGAAGATCAGAAAGCTGCCTTGGGGCTGAGTCCAGGCGTCTGCGCTCACAGATGCACTGGGAGCCATGTTGCCACAGTTCAGCAGGAACCCGGGGGCTGTGCTCCACCAGTGCCGCCAGGGCCTGTGGCGTGGGCAGTTGCCTGCAGTCCTCCACAGTTGCTGACAGCTGCTACAGATATGCCAGAAGCAGGAAAAACAATGCTGCATCCCTCTTCCAGCAGTCCAGCCTCCAGCAGAATCTTACCTGGAAGCCAGCTAGCAAAGGAGTCTGGGAAATGTATTTTGCAGGCTTTCAGTTCTGCTGATACAGAGAACAGTATAGGAAGTACCAGGTGTGGCCAGTGAGTAGGCATGCGCTGCTTGGGGATGATGAATTTGTCATGTGGGCCTGAGCGGAGAAGGCATTATTTTAATAAACTGATAACATTCAGACGGGTGGAGAAGTGGAATGGCATTCCAGTTAACGGGAATAGCCTGGGTAGAGGTGTGAAAGCGGGAATGCACACGACATGTTCAGGGAACAATTTCTCTGGAGCTTGAAATTCTTACTGAGGGAGAGTTGGAAACAAGGTTGGAAAGGTAGGTTAGAGTCAAATTGGAGAGGAAGTATTGTGACAGAATTGTCTTAAAATTACCATGGAGCAATGATTTAGCCTCGGAGAGACCACTGAGGAAACCCACGGGATAGTTCCAAGCTTTGTGATGAACAGGATACAACTAAGGCCACAGTAGTGGTGTTGGAGAGGAAAATGCAGTCCAAGGTAGGTAAACTTTTAACTGGTATATATATCAGGGGGTTGGGGTCAGCCATGGGAGTAAAAAATGAATTCTGATTGTCTCTTAGTTTTTTGACATATTGACAGTGTTAATTACTTCATGATCATTGAAGGTCTCTGTTCGCTACTTTATATGCTTTTCCCTCTGGGATGATCCTTTAGTGAATAAGGGTCTCCATAACTTGTACCAGTTCAGTTCAGTTCAGTCACTCAGTAGTGTCTGACTCTTTGCAACCCCATGAATCGCAGCACGCCAGGCCTCCCTGTTCATCACCAACTCCCAGAGTTCACTCAGACTCACGTCCATCGAGTCGTTGATGCCATCCAGCCATCTCATCCTCTGTTGTCCCCTTTTCCTCCTGCCCCCAATCCCTCCCAGCATCAGAGTCTTTTCCAGTGAGTCAACTCTTCGCATGAGGAGGCCAAAGTACTGGAGTTTCAGCGTCAACATCAGTCCCTCCAAAGAACACCCAGGGCTGATCTCCTTTAGAATGGACTGGTTGGATCTCCTTGCAGTCCAAGGGACTCTCAAGAGTCTTCTCCAACACCACAGTTCAAAAGCATCAATTCTTCGGCGCTCAGCTTTCTTCACAGTCCAACGCTCACATCCATACATGACCACAGGAAAAACCATAGCCTTGACTAGACGAACCTTTGTTGGCAAAGTAGTGTCTCTGCTTTTCAATATGCTATCTAGGTTGGTCTGGATCTCTGTCAAAGTGGCACTTCATTAATCATGATCAAAAACTGTATTAGTAAATCTGCAACCTGCGTAACCTCCGCAGGGGCCTGGATAACTTGAGGTGACACTTTTATTACTTGGGGACACCTTTTTGGCCTTTTCTTTAGACAGGAATTCACTTATCCCGTTTAGCCAGTAATTATTGAGCCCTCTACTATATGCGGTGCTGAACTTGAATGAGGAGTGGGATGGATAGGACACTGGGCCCCCTCTTCTTGGAGTTAACAGTTTTAACACACACTTTAAAGGGAAAATATTGCTCAGCCTTAGAGCCTTTGCATTTCCTGTTCACTCTGCCTGGAGCCCTCTCCTCTCAGCCTCCCACCTTATTAACTCCCTCACTTTTTTGTTCTGTGATCTTTTTTGCCTTTGTTAGAATATGAAATCCATGAGGGCAAGGATCTTTGGCTCTTCTGTTCATTGCTGTATCCCTAGTGCCTGGTGTAATGCCTGGCACAATAGTAGGTAATTGACAAAGGCTCAGTATTTTTTTTTAAATTTATTTATTTTAATTGGAGGCTAATTACTTTATACTATTGTGGTGGTTTTTGCCATACATTCACATGAATCAGCCATGGCTGTACATGTGTTCCCCATCCTGAACCCCTCCCTCCTTCCCCATCCCATCCCTCAGGGTCATCCCAGTACGCCAGCCCTGAGCACCCTGTCTCATGCATCAAACCTGGACAAGGCTCAGTATTTTTTGTTGAGTGGTTGAAGAAGTGAATAGGGGCATCTCGGGAACTAAGTAAAGGCCACAGTAGTTAGAGTCTAGTGAGAAAGAACTAGAATGGCAGGGATGAGATCCCACAGGGATGGGTAAGACTGGGGCTTTATTAGAAGGGCAGAGGGACGTTCTGAGGGATTGTAAGCAGGAGATCAGCAGGGACAGATCTGTACTCTTAAAAAGGTAATCTGCCCCTCTACAGAGCACGGGGTTGCAGAGAGCAGGAGAGTGGGAAGGGCACTTGAGGCTGTGGGGATCTAGCTTCCCTGCCCTCGGGTATGTTTTCTTTCTCAGCTGTTGAATTCGAGTGTCTGTTCCAAGGGTAGGGATTGATTGCTATCAGTCTGATTATAATTGCATGCACTCAGGTTATCATTTGCCCCATGAGACCTACCTGTCTCCTTGAAGAACATCATTGTCCAGTGAGCCTGCTGACGGAAGAAAGCTGTCAAGATCGCTTGGTTGTGAGATGCCATTTAACTAGTTTGTATCTGCGTGTGCCTCCCCTCCCTTCTGTGAGATTTAATGACCTAGTTGGGGAGAAAGCCCAGGCCTCTTGGCTACTCTCCAAGTGTTCTACCACTAAAATGTTGATATTACCTTTCTCAGCATTCTTCTGAATCATTTGCAGGCATGGTAAGTGGTTTTCTAAACTTTGATTTTGCCACTTTAAAGACTGTGTGTACTAGTACTTCTCGCTGTAGGAATTTGAGTTTCTTTGGTTACTGGAAGAAGGCCTTTTCACTTGCCTCTGCTGTTTAGAATGGAGTTGAGTAGCCCGTGATAGGTAGGAATGTTTCTGCCTCCTGACATGGTAGTTGGCAAAGTAGGAGAGGCAGCTCTTTATAAAGGTCACTTTGGAAGAGTATTATTTAGGTACTTAGCATTCCTGGCATTCTTGTAGAATGATACAGGTTTATGGCCTTTTTATTAAGGTCTTAAAATTGAATGATCTTTAATTAGAAGCAAGCACATACAAAACTTTGTGACTCCAGACAACACTGGCCTTACTGTATTAGCTTATAGAGTGAGGTTTGCGCCTGTAGAAATAGGGGCTTTGGAGGAGGAATCAGAAGGGGTGTGAGAAGGCTATATTGAACATATCCTAGCCCTGTCGGGAAAAGGGGGGGGGGGGGGGGGGGGGGGGAAAAGAAACGAAGAAGCGACTAGAGAGACAGCAGCCCTGTCCAGGCCGCAGCTCACTACAGCCTTGACTGTGTGGAGTGTGGAACATACGCCTTTATGGCTCAATTGCCTTTTGATTGCTTCTGACTAGACTGTTGGCGCTCATGATTTAGCTGGTTGAGTTGAGCTTTTGTTAATACTATGGAAAATGGCATTTAGTAGCTTAAAAAAATTTTTTTTTTTTAAACTCATGTTACTATAAGACTTGACAAACCATGAAACATAGATTTGAATCATCATCTTTGAAATGATCTGCTCTTATGTTTTAAATAAGACAGTGGAGGAATATATAAATTCAAGGACTAAGTTATTACAAACCCCTTCTCACCGCCAGCGCCAACCCCCCCCACCAAAAAAAAAAAGACAACAGCAAGAGAACTCCCACCATACTCTTGTGTAAGACTCTTTACTGGACAAAAGGGACTTAGAATATCATCGCTTCATCCGCATATAACTCAGGATGGTCCTTAATGAGGAAAACTGACCGGTTGGTGTATTTGGCAGAGCATTTTGGTATAAACAAGTTGTATATACGTTTACCTACTGATTCCTGTGCTCTTTAGGGGAGTTGGTAGCCAGAGGGATCATCCTATTGTGGACAACAAAATTAAGCCTTTGATAGGCTCTTTTAATGGTGGGTTTTCTGAGCAGAAAGTCCTAATAACAGTTGGATTGCAGGAGCAAGTGAGTGGTCTGAGGGTTTGGGAAGAAAGCCTGCTGCATGCTGAAAGCAGAGGAGCTGGGCTGAGTCGCGTCTGTTCACCACCACACCCTCTCTTCTTTCTACCGATTGTAGCAGTCACATAGCCATGACATAAACGTTTCATTTAAACATAGCTGGTGCTGTAGGTGGTTAAAGTCAATCTACTGATTGTTGCCATATTTTTCTATTTCGTTTTTTCAAGTGTGAGTTAAAAATCAGTAACTGTTGTACATCGATTTTAAGACTTTTCCAGAGAAAGTGGCTGTGCTGTGTTCCCAGGGCCACGTGTAACCTGGGGAGTGGGAGGTGAAGTCAGGGAGAGGGGCACTCAGCAGGTTTACACGGGGATGGAGCCATGTGAGCCTTCTGTGCACAGGCACCTGAGAAGGGTGGAGTGTCACCCAATGTGAGTACAGTTCTGATAATTTGAACTCAGAGACACGGTTTTCTAAGTAGCAGGTGATTTCCTCTTGTAGGTAGGACAGCCGTCATGGAAGAGTAGGCAGGACCTGTTTTCCTTCTGAAGTCCGAAGGCTGCAGCGCTGGTTAAAGATGACTCATTGGCTTTCATGAAAGTTACTGGCCAGGAGCTTTCAAGGAATGGTGGTTAGTAAGGAGGAACTAGGTACTATTCTGGTGTGTTATCTAAGGGAAACTCATGAAGCTAGCATTTTACAGAAAATGCCGTTTATTAAATTCCTCATATGACCACAGTGTTTTCTTAGTTATTTTTGAACTCCCCACAGAACATGTTGTTACTTTGAGAGCTTGACGTTTATCGTGAAGAAATAGGTGCTGTGTGGAACGTCCAGCAGAAGCTCATGAAAATTAGCTAGGGGGAGGGACAGAGGTTGTAGCTGCGGTGAGCGGTGCTGACTAGAGGACACTCCTTTTCGTCCCTTTCCTGGTCATCTCGATTCTAGGATTTGATTAACCCGCCCCTGGCAGAGAGTGGTGTGTAGAAACAGCCTTGGGCTGGGGGTGAGGTCGGGGAGGCCTCGCCTGAAGCTGGGCTGACCACAGCCTCCGTGGCTTCCCTTTTCATCTTCAGCTTCCGCGTCTGTTCCTGAAGGAGCCGGCTGCCAGCTGTCCGCAGCTCTGCGCAGATCAGTTTATCTAGATGAACTCTTAGTTGTTAATCTCAAGAAGAATCTTAGGAATTTTTTTTGGCCAGTTTTCTTCAGATTTTGCTTCTTATTTATCTGCCCTTTCCCCTTGGCCAGCTTCCTTGACAGTGAGACACAGGGTCATCAGCTTAAGTATGGGAAGGAAATTATGGCCTTGAGCACAGTCAGAAAGAATCTGGCTCTCAGGCACTTCCTGTGAGCCACCACTAAATTACAAAGACTGGGCCCTGACAAAGTTTTTCAAAGGGGCGTCTTACACCGCCACTGTGTCAGCAATTCCATCATAAGCAGTTGTTTTTCATGGTGCTTATTACGACCAGGTTTGAAGTGGCCTTTACACGGAAAGCATTTACCCAGTAGGGTGAGTGAGAGTAAAATAGCAGAGGGAGATATGGAGGGAGGCGGAGAGTACAAAGATTGCTTTCAGAATTCCCTCATTCAGCCTGCACTGACTGTGCCATTCTTGCTCAGAATCCTGGGGCTTCCTCAGAGGAGGAAGTCCAGACTCTTCCTTATTGTGACAGGGCCTACCACACAGGTTTGCTCCCCACGTCTCCCACTGTCCATGCCTTATGCTCTCCGTTCCAGTTCTTTGGCCGGGACAGTGTGGTGGAGTGGGAAGACAGGCCTGGGCATAGGGATTTAGGGGTGGGGGAGGGGGCAAACCTGGGCCTGTCAGATGAGGCTGTATCCCTTACGAGCCACGTTATTTCCTTTCTCTGTGTGTCGGTAGTCACTCCTCTGCCTAAGTTTCCTGAATGAGTTTCACAAAAGGAGCCTTTGGGGACAGGCAAGAGACTCTTTTTGACCCTTGTTTCTTTGGTAGAATCTTGGGAATTAGACCACCAAATGTCTGATCATTAGATTGGTTTTTGAACTATGAAGTTTTTTGAGCTTTAAAAAGTTTTTTGAACTTTTTTTTTTAAACAACTGAAATTTTTTTTTTCTTTTTATGTGGAATTTTAGCATATAAAGTAGATCCCATTGAGCTGCTCTGCTTAAATGCTGGGAGGTCTGATGTTCCACCTGTTCAGCCTTCTCCATGGCCCTGAAGAACTGCCAGTTGCATCTGGGGCCCTCCAGGGCACTGCTCCTCAACCCTTCTTCTCATTGATGCGTGAGGATTAGAGTCACCTGTTTGACAGGACCCCAGGAGAGGCCTAGTATAGAAGGGGAAGGATGCATCCTGGTGGTGGGGAGAGGGCCAGTTCAGATTCCAGCTCTACTTGCTAGCTCTGTGAACCTGTGTTTCTTCATTTTTCCAAACTATATCCTTTTGTAAAGAAAACTATATAAAGCATGTTCACTTTGACCAGTTATGAAGTGAATGCCCTACCCATGTAACCAACCCAGGTTAGGAAATAGCGGCTCCATTCATGTCCTTTTTCTCTCACACCTCCTTTCCTAGCCTCAAATAGTGAGGTGATAAATATTCAAATAAGAAATAATGTTTTTCGTAATGCCTGTTTGTTAATAGTGCCTACGTGTAACATTTTTTCTTTCAAAAAATCATTTTGTGTTATATTAATTCATAGGTCCATCACCTCTAGAAGATTGGGGTAAACACCTCAATTTAGAAGATTTTCAAAAATGATTAAGCCTAAGGCATGATTTTTGTGCTAATTCCAGGCTCCTTCCCATGTTCTGTCTTGTAACTGTTCATTTTCCATTTCTCTCAGACCTCTGCTTTTAACTGTGTTTTGAAACAAGGCAAGTGTAGAAGTAACTGAAGCTTCTATAAATTGGGAAGGAGAAATATAAGTACTGGTTTTGTTAGTGTGAGTCCTTAATAAGTTTTTTTAAGCTGTGAATTCTGATTGTTCTCTACTAAAATTTAGTGGATTTAGAAGTTCTTTTCTGTTTCTGTATGACCATTGTTCTTATCTTCAGTACAGAAGATAAAAATAAATAACAATAATAAAACCAACTGTTCTTATTTTACAAGTTTATACACGTGCATAACTCACTACTGACGGTGGTCTGTTTAGGACTGGCAGTTTATAGAGGTGTGCAGATAAGTAGTGAGGAATAATTAGGGATAATGGGCTGAAATCCTCCTGTCGTCTTAAACTGCCACCAGGGGTATTGACAGTGAAGCTTACTGTTGGGCTTGGATAATTCGACCTATTTTCCCCAATTGAAGAAATGCCTGTTTTTCCCTCAGCAAGACACATTTGGCTGGATGGTGCCTCCACTCTTGTATATTCAGATAAGTTTTTATGGAGAATGTTCCTTCAAAAAACTTTTTTTTTTCCTGCTGAGTTTTTTTTTTTTTTTTTAACTGAATAGATCAGAAGCAACTGCTGGGATAAATTTATAGCTTTACCGTCTCAAAATCTAAATGTGAACTTGACCTGAATGCCAGGGGATTCAGAGGTAAGACGTGGCTGTGGTTTCGTGTCTTGGTTTGTAGGAATCTCAGCTCACTCTGTCACGGTAGATAGGCTGTCAAACCAAGGCAGGCTTGAGTGTCTCAGTTTCCATTTGGTCTCGGTGTTACATTTCCTTCGGCATGGAGTGTATTTGCAGGTTATTAGAAGTTGTATGTTGTTGTGTAGGTAACTGGGAGAAACTGCTGCATCAGAGAGAAGGGTTTCTCAGCCTTTGGTTTCGTCTTTGTTTATAGTGGCTTTGATCAGAGCCTGATCAGAACTCCAGAATTACCTGAGAGAAAGCTGCTGAGGATAAAGTTTAAGGAAGTGCTTTTGCTGAAAGCAACTCCCTTCATTCATCAGGGGAATTTGATTTCATCCTGTGAGTAACTTGGCTTAGAAATTTTGTTTCTTTGGGGACCGGCTTGTAGAGTTCTGCATGAGAACTGTGTCATGGTGGAAAATGGGCTATTTGCTTTATTCTACGTGGGCCGGCTCTGATGGTAAGATAGCATAGCTGTGTTTTTCTACCCTGGAACGTGGAGGTATCTTTACCAGGGTTTGCGGGGGAAAATGAGTCAAGAGGAGCATTAAGGGACATTGGTAGAAAATAATATATGTAACATCAGAGAATCTTTCATAGCTGTTCTTTTAAAAAATTAACTTTGGGCCAGATTATTTTCAAAATAGATATCTGAATCATCAGTCCTTGAAAACTGTTTTTGATCCCTTTGTTTTCTGCATTGTGCTCTCTGGAGGGTGCTGCCCGTTGCGTTTGCATGGGGCATAGTAAGAGCTGAGCGCACGTGCATACCCAGTGCCCAAGAATAGCCCATCTGTTGTATGAGATTACATGTTTCAAGACCAGATTGTTGAGACACTTAGTCTTTCCAAAGACACAGATGACCCATTTCAGAGATTGCCTGTACCCGGAGCCCTGGGGGAGGTGGGTTGTGGTGGCTGTGTGGAAGCCCTCCCCTCACTGCCCAGGCACAGTGCCTGTCGCCAGTGGGGCCCGAGGCCTGTGGAGCACCGGAGGGTGGGGGCACCACTGAGCTGTTGTGGGTAACGTGTGCTCTCTGCTTCCTTTGTAAATCTGGCTTTCTGCCCCTTCCCCATCATACTATTTTAATTTACATTGGCCTGAAGGGTAGAAATATAATTGCTGAATTCAAACGATGTTTTCTTTCATGTATTTATAAGATGGTCAGTTCCTTAGATTGTGTTGATTTGTTGGGTGAGGAGTCGAGGTAGCAGTGTTAGCAACAATAAATCACACTAGTGGAATAAAAGATTATTTTCACATTAGATGCTCACAGGTGAAAATACAGTCTGTCCGTTGTCTGAGCCCTGCTGCCCTCTTCTGCCTTCCGTGCTTGGAGACGTCCGTGCCAGACAGTATGTCCATTTTGGTCACCATCATTCATGCCTTTCACGTCTTTAGAACCCCTGGGCCGTCTCTCCAAGCCCTGCCAGTCTTTTCTCTACCAGTTCAGATTTTACTTCTGCTCTAACGCCATTCCCAGTCTACCCCAGATCTGAATGATCTCTCTTCTTTCTCTGGAGCCGCAGAAGTGCTCTATGCCATTTACTGTCTGTGGTCTAGTTATTTTTTAAGTTTAAAATATTGTGTCTCTAATAAATTATTAGATTCCCACCAGCAAGCACAGTGCCCTCTTTCTACTTTGTTCCCTCACATTTCTTAGATGCAAGTATGTGTTTGATTTGGTTGGTAGATAGTTAGGTTCTCAATTCGAAGAACTAGAGACTAGAGTAATAAAAAAAATGGTGACGGTCTCTGAATATTATGAAGGAAGGAGAGAATTCAGCTGCTCTGTAAAGGGGCCATCAAGTGGCCTACCTTTCTCTTTCATTCAGCCTTAAAGACTGTGTTGTGCTTATTGAGTTTGATGTAGTCATTTCAAAAGACACTTCTGCAGTAAAAGCGCGTTACTTCAGGTGTTGACAGAAATCACACAGAGGAAGTGAAGATTCACTCTGGTGGTCTGCATTTTGTTGTCAGGTTCATAGGATGATAATTCCTATTTATAGTTAAATACTCTGATACATTATTTGTGCACTTCACTAGCTTTAAGGTTCTGTAAATTTATCTGGATTTCACAGATGAATGAATTGAATAAACAAGGACCTTGGACTCTTTTAAAAAGTTTCTTTTTGTAAAGAAAAGCCCAACTAAAACATTAAGAAGTTTTACTTTAACATTTAATAATATGAAAATAGAAACACTGGGTTTTTAAAGACTACTTTGTTTCAATTCAGTGGCTCAGTGAACCAGAGAGTAGTGTTTTCTTGTTCCTGGAGCTTTTATAGCGCATCCTTTCTGGCCTGATTGGAAAGTAAATTCCTCTGAAAAATTCTCCTTGAGGAATTTCTCTTACCAGGAAAATGCTTCCTGGTTAGATCCCCTCTTTTTGTTCTCCGTCTCCCCTCTGTGGAGCAATGAGTTTTACCATGTGTCTCCTTAATACAGACATTTTAACCAGCTGCTGATGGTGATTCATAGCTTTGAAAATCCATTCAGAAATTTAACGTGATGAGAAGTATGAGGTATTGAGGACTTTTAGAAAATGCTCTGCTTTCTCTTAGATTACAGTGTGTATTTCCAATCCTTTCTCCTGTTGGAACTAAGAAAACTTATGGTAACAAGCCACTTTGCTAGTGGCTCACTATGAAATTATTTCCTAATTGTATAACGTATAATTATTATACAGTGTTGTATTATTAGTTTTGGTGGTGTTCAGTATATGGTTGTTTGAAACGAAATGCCTCTATTCTTTTCATAAGTAGAGAGAGTAGTTTGGGTTATGAATAGTGGTGGCAGAGGCCTTCCACATTACAGAGCAAGAAGCAGCTCCTCTTGGGTGGGGGGTAGGGACTGTGAGGTGGGGGACGGGAGGGTGAAGCGCACGCCGAAGGAGCTGTTGACAGTGTGAACTTGAGCAGCCACGGGAATGCTGGCTCACTGGCATTTCTGTGTCCTGTGAAATATGCAGTATCTTGGGAACGTTACACTTCTTGCCCTGGGTGTTTTGTAGAGGTGTTAAAAACGAGAACACCCTCCTAAGATTTCCAGTTGAGGTGCTCTTTGGGGAGCTAGTGTCTTGGTTAAACAAGTCACATAAACAATGCCGGAAGCTTGGTGACAGGTTCTAAGAGTTCTTAGAAGTTGGCATTATGTTTTAGTTCAGCATATATTTGTGACAAAGAATTGAGAACACTTGTGGAGTGTTTTCCTTTCTGAAGTAGTTGACCTATGTGAAGCTAAATGCTAAGTTCTGTGTTTTTATGTTTTCAATACAAGTAGCTCAGTAAAGCTTAAAGATAAAAGGAGCTACTGTTTAAAGGAATATTTTTTTCTTCCTCTGCCATTAACTCTTCAGTTTTGAAAGGATTAGTATTGGCAGATTATTAGAATGGGTGTTCAGATTGTGCTGTTTGAGTAGCTTACTTGCCCACAAAGAACACTGGTTCCCAGATTTAAACTCTGAAGACATTGTGAAGTCTTGAGCATACCCTGTCTTCTACTTTCTCTTTCTTTGTGGCCTTCAGATCATTAAATTTAGTGACTCAGCTAATTCTTTTTACCCACCTCTTAGAAAAGTTGAACGTGTTTGTGACCAGGCACTTAAGGTTATTTCCTTTAAACCAAGTGTTGAGACATTTTTAGATTTATAACAGTCTTTGTTTACCGTGTAATTCAGTCCAATTGAGGAACTAGTAAAACTGTATTATCCAGACATCAAAGACAGACGTGGAAGAAGAGTATACTTGGACCAGGGAGACTATTAGGTTTCTAACAAGTGGAAAGTTACCAGATGTCCAAAAATTAACCACTCCTGTGCCAGCTAATTCTCACTTCTTACAGCTTTTTTAGTTTAGCCAGCAGTATTCTGGGTTTAAAATAGCAGTTGCTACATTCTTGAGAGTTGAGAGTGTTTTCTTTTCTTTAGCATCATTCAGATAACTGAGACTTTGACTTGAATGGGCTAAATAGAAATCCTGCCATTAAAAAATGGTTAAGTGACAGGGTGTTGAATGGACTATAGTTTTTAATCTAGTTCAGAATTGAGCCACTGTCTTTATTTCTTGAGGTTTACAAGCAGGTTGTGGTTTGTTTTCCTGTGATTATTCAGCCCACTTTCCAGAGCGCAAGTGGGATGACTGGCCAGCTAGCTGCATGTAGCATTTGCTTGAAGTAGGACCTGTGTTGCCAAGTTGCATTTCAAGATTGGTCAAGTGGGGGACCTTGAGTCCTGCCAGACCCTGAGATGAGGGATTATAGAGAAAGGCTCTGGTAGGGGAGCACCCTTGGCTTCTTTAAACTTACGTCAGCATTCCTGCCTGAGGCTCTGTTGAACCTGAGTCTCCTCATTATGTGTGCTACTGAGTAATGTGCAAAAAGCAGTTTAATTTTGTACAAATCTTTCCTTTTCAGCTATTTGAGAGATGTATGTAAACATGCGTTAGATATTCATAAGCATCTTATAATTTTACTTATGTAAACAATCACCTAGGGAAGTGGAGGGTGGGGAGACTGGGTTTTTCTCTTTCCCAAAGATACTGTGCATGTTCCTGCTGAAGTCGGAAGCTTAGCTTATAGGAGCAGGCCATTAGGTTATCTGGAGGCTGTTGCTTGCAGGCTCTGAGATTTCTCTTTTGAAAATGGTCAGTTTTTACATGCCATCCAGCAACATTTTGTCTCTAGTAGAGAGCTTGACTTTCTGGTTTATCAAAGGAAGACATGGATGTTTGGGAAAGGTCTTTGACCTTTCAAAGTTATCATCACAGGGGTGCTCTCCCATTTGTTACCCCCTTGTATCAGTCAGAGTAACAATGTGGTCTGACTTCTGTGGCATTTCTTGTGAGACAGGTTCACAGGAGTATATTAAGGTTCTAGAAATGCTGGGTTCCTACCAAGCATAAATGAGATTCAAAAGAAAATTGCTCTGTTTATTTTAAGATATTCTCTTTGGGAATGTCTCAGGAGCCTGTTTCTTTGGCTACAGGTTTGGCAGTTACAAGGTCATATTTGCCTGTGTAAGTAGACTGCGGTGCGGTGTAAACTGTAGCAACCAGAAGACCATTTACGTAGAGGCGGCCAGAGCTTACGCAGTTGCCTTATTTCAGCTGGAAGGTTGCTGAAGACTTCGTAAGACATTATCATAACTTTTCATGGCTTCAACTATTCAGACTTCAAGTCCTTTAAGGTGCCACTTCTCAGCCACACTCTGTAGCTCCCTGTAGCCTTTGGGGAAGAATCGGAGCTCTTTGAAAGTGGCTTCGTCTGGTCCCTGCTTACCTGCTCATGCATCTCACCCGTCTCCCCCCACACGCTCTGTTTCAGTCTGTCCTCCCATAGGCTGTGCCCTTTTCTGGGGAGAGAGGAGTCTTTGCACATCTCATCCCCTCTGCATCTCACCTGAGGTGGAACTTCCTACAGCAAGGCTTTCCTAAATCTAAAAGGCTGAGTTTGAGGATTCTTCAGTATGCTCTAAGAGTCATTTATTAATTCATTCCTTTGGTAAATATTTGTGTCAAATGTGGCATCATAGCCTGAAGACACAGAAGTGAGCAGGTGGGATGATGGGCTCCGTCCTCACAGAGTTTATATTCCTGTCAGGGAGACAAGCCCCATATCATATTCACACTCCCCCCCCCCCATTTGTTTTTTTAAAAAGCTTTTTTATTTGGAAATAATTACAAACTTTAAAAAATGAAAATAATACAAAGGAATATCCTGTGCATTTTACCCAGGTTCACTTATTGTTAACATTTTACTTCATTTGCATTATTCTTTCTCAATATATAGATGTAATTTTTCTTGAACCAGTCATGTCCATTATGGTCTTTTCCCTCTTAATACTTCAGTGTGCATTTCCTAAGAAAGGGCTCTTCTCTCACGTGATAGTTATAAACTTCATAAACTGACACTGATAAAATACTTTTAATCTAATTCCAGTCATAGTATAGAGTCATTAATTAATCTAATGATATGCCATGTAGCTTTCCTCCTCCAGCCCCTCTGCCCTCACCCCGTATAGAATTCAGTCTAGGATCTGCACCTACTTACAATGTCTGTGTAGCCTCCTGTTGTCTGGAATATTTCTTTACAAAGCCATTCTTTGTCTAGTATGTCACTGAATTTTTTTTTTTTTTTCCTTAAACAGGACCCCCACCCCCAGCACCACCATCACCTTAATGGAATCTTGCTCATTCTGTGTTTGTCTGGCATTGCCTGTGGTTAGGCTGAGGTGTGAAGCACTCCAGGCCACCACACTGCGCGGGGATGTTGTATCCTCCAGGGGCGTCACATCTGGAGGCCCCTGGTGTCTTCTGGCCTCTTTAATGGTGATCGTTTTCATTACTCAGAGTATTGTCCAGTATCTCCCCTGTATAAATAGCATATTTTTCTTCCCTTTGCGTCTATTAAGTAGTCTGTCAGGAGAAACTTCACTTCTGTACAAAATCCTGCTCCTAATCAAAATTTACCCCCTAGATTAGCGTTAAGTGATAATTGTCTGATGCAGTAGTATGAACCCAGGTTCCTGTTTTTTGTTCAGTGGATTGTAATTCATTTTTGTACTTAATCATTTTGGTGTCCAGAGTCTCCCAGATTTGACCAGTCAGTACCCCTTCGGACCGGTTCTTGCGTCCTCGTGAGGTACCCTGTCATCCTTTCAAGCACTTCCTTCCCTTCTGTTACAGCACGTTCCAGGCTCATGCTGTGCCACTCCTGCCCTAGCCCCGGAGTCAGCCGTCTCTCCACGGAGCGTGCAGGCCCTTGTTTTACTCCTCAGCACACTGCTTCCTGAGGCGTCTTCCTCCAGTAGATGATACCATACCTCTCGAAGGCACACAGATGTCAGTCTTTACTTGCTCTTGTGGCTTTACCTAGCTCAAGGCCTGGTATACTTGATATTTACTATAATTATTTATTTGTTGAAGAACGAAATTGGATTTTGCTCGTTTGGTGATTAAAATTGGGTTCAGAATTATGATACTGATTGGCTTTCTTTTTTTCTCTCCCCCCATCTAGGAAGAAATGTTGGCTATTCGGCGATAAGAAGTGGCAAAAACTGACCTCATACTGGTATACAAACACTATGAGATCTGACACTTTGGCTTCGTGGGCAGCCAGCCCCCACTGATAATGTGGGGAAGCCTTTGGGTCCACGGGAAAACACTAATCTGATCTTGGAAGTGGCAGATTGTGGCAGGATGTGTCGACGATGATGATGGCAAGAAAGCAAGATGTCCGCATTCCCACCTACAACATCAGCGTGGTGGGATTGTCTGGGACGGAGAAGGAGAAGGGCCAGTGCGGCATTGGGAAGTCTTGTTTGTGCAACCGCTTCGTGCGCCCGAGCGCAGACGAGTTTCATTTGGACCATACCTCTGTCCTTAGCACCAGTGACTTTGGTGGGCGAGTGGTCAACAATGACCACTTTCTCTACTGGGGAGAAGTCGGCCGTTCCCTGGAGGATTGTGTGGAATGTAAGATGCACATTGTGGAGCAGACCGAATTCATTGATGATCAGACTTTTCAACCTCATCGGAGCACGACCCTGCAGCCGTATATCAAGAGAGCTGCCGCAACCAAGCTTGCATCAGCTGAAAAACTCATGTACTTTTGCACTGACCAGCTGGGGCTGGAGCAGGACTTTGAGCAGAAGCAAATGCCAGATGGAAAGTTGCTGATTGATGGTTTTCTTCTTGGTATTGATGTTAGCAGGGGCATGAATAGGAACTTTGATGACCAGCTCAAGTTTGTCTCTAATCTCTACAATCAGCTCGCAAAAACAAAAAAGCCCATAGTGGTTGTCCTGACGAAGTGTGATGAGGGTGTTGAGCGGTACATTAGAGATGCGCATACTTTTGCCTTAAGCAAAAAGAACCTCCAGGTTGTGGAAACCTCAGCAAGATCCAATGTAAATGTGGACTTAGCTTTCAGCACCTTAGTGCAACTCATTGACAAGAGTCGGGGAAAGACAAAAATCATTCCGTACTTTGAAGCTCTCAAGCAGCAGAGCCAACAGATAGCTACAGCAAAAGACAAATATGAGTGGCTGGTGAGTCGCATTGTGAAAAACCACAACGAGAACTGGTTGAGTGTCAGCCGAAAGATGCAGGCCTCTCCCGAGTACCAGGACTATGTCTACCTGGAAGGGACTCAGAAGGCCAAGAAGCTGTTTCTGCAGCACACCCATCGCCTCAGGCATGAGCACATTGAGCGCAGGAGGAAGCTGTACCTGGCAGCCCTGCCCTTAGCTTTTGAAGCTCTTATCCCCAACCTAGATGAAATAGACCACCTAAGCTGCATAAAAGCCAAAAAGCTGCTGGAGACCAAGCCAGAATTCTTGAAGTGGTTTGTTGTGCTTGAGGAGACACCATGGGATGCCACCAGCCACATTGACAACATGGAGAATGAGCGGATTCCCTTCGACTTAATGGACACCGTCCCCGCAGAGCAGCTGTTTGAGGCCCACTTAGAGAAGCTACGGAACGAGAGGAAACGAGCTGAGATGAGAAGGGCGTTTAAAGAAAACCTGGAGACCTCTCCTTTCATCACTCCTGGCAAGCCTTGGGAAGAGGCCCGCAGTTTTATTATGAATGAAGATTTCTACCAGTGGCTAGAGGAATCTGTATACATGGATATTTATGGCAAACACCAAAAGCAGATTATAGACAAAGCAAAGGAAGAGTTTCAGGAGCTGCTGCTGGAATATTCAGAGTTGTTTTATGAGCTGGAGCTGGATGCTAAGCCCAGCAAGGAGAAGATGGGTGTCATCCAGGATGTGCTTGGGGAGGAACAGCGGTTTAAAGCGTTGCAGAAGCTCCAAGCGGAGCGGGATGCCCTCATTCTGAAGCACATTCATTTCGTGTACCACCCAACCAAGGAGACGTGTCCTAGCTGTCCTGCCTGCGTGGACGCTAAGATTGAGCACTTGGTTAGTTCTCGGTTTATCCGACCGTCTGACCGGAATCAGAAGAATTCACTCTCTGACCCCAACATTGATAGAATCAACTTGGTGATCTTGGGCAAGGATGGCCTTGCCCGGGAGTTGGCCAATGAGATTCGAGCTCTTTGTACAAATGATGACAAGTATGTAATAGATGGGAAAATGTATGAGCTCTCCCTGAGGCCAATAGAAGGGAATGTCAGACTTCCTGTGAACTCTTTCCAAACACCAACGTTTCAACCCCATGGTTGTCTCTGCCTTTACAATTCAAAGGAGTCCCTGTCGTATGTGGTAGAGAGTATAGAGAAGAGCAGAGAGTCCACACTTGGCCGGCGAGATAATCATTTAGCCCATCTCCCCCTGACTTTAATTTTGGTTAACAAAAGAGGAGACACCAGTGGAGAGACCCTGCACAGCTTAATACAGCAGGGTCAGCAGATTGCTAGCAAACTTCAGTGTGTCTTTCTCGACCCTGCTTCTGCCGGTATCGGTTACGGGCGCAACATCAACGAGAAGCAGATCAGTCAGGTTTTGAAAGGTCTCCTGGACTCCAAGCGCAACTTAAACCTGGTCAGTTCTACCGCTAGCATCAAAGACCTGGCTGACGTCGACCTGCGGATCGTCATGTGTCTGATGTGTGGGGATCCTTTTAGTGCAGACGACATACTCTTTCCTGTCCTTCAGTCCCAAACCTGTAAGTCTTCCCATTGTGGAAGCAACAACTCTGTTTTACTTGAACTCCCAATCGGACTACACAAGAAGCGCATCGAACTGTCTATTCTTTCATACCATTCCTCATTTAGCATCCGAAAAAGCCGATTGGTCCATGGGTACATTGTTTTTTACTCAGCCAAACGTAAGGCCTCCTTGGCTATGTTACGTGCCTTTCTCTGTGAAGTGCAAGATATTATCCCTGTTCAGCTGGTTGCACTCACTGACGGCGCTATAGATGTCCTGGATAATGACTTAAGTCAGGAGCAGCTGACCGAGGGGGAGGAGATCGCTCAAGAAATTGACGGGAGGTTCACGAGTATCCCCTGTAGCCAACCCCAGCATAAACTTGAGATCTTCCACCCCTTTTTTAAAGATGTGGTGGACAAAAAGAACATCATCGAGGCTACGCACATGTATGACAATGCTGCTGAGGCCTGCAGCACCACCGAAGAGGTGTTCAACTCCCCCCGGGCAGGCTCCCCACTCTGCAACTCCAACCTGCAGGACTCAGAGGAGGACATCGAGACCTCGTCATACAGCATGTTTCGAGAAGACACACCACTGCCCTCTCTGTCCAAAGACCATTCCAAGCTCTCCATGGAACTGGAGGGAAATGACGGGCTGTCCTTCATCATGAGCAACTTTGAGAGTAAACTGAACAACAAGGTGCCTCCGCCAGTCAGACCAAAGCCTCCTGTGCATTTTGAGATCACCAAGGGGGACCTGTCTTACTTGGACCAGGGCCACAGAGATGCACAGAGGAAGTCCGTCTCGTCGAGCACCTGGCTACCTCCAGATGGGTTCGATCCTTCTGATTATGCTGAACCCATGGACGCTGTGGTCAAGCCAAGGAATGAAGAAGAAAACATATACTCGGTGCCCCACGACAGCACACAGGGCAAGATCATCACCATTCGGAACATCAACAAAGCCCAGTCCAACGGCAGCGGGAACGGTTCCGACAGCGAAATGGACACGAGCTCCTTGGAGCGGGGCCGCAAGGTATCCATGGTGAGCAAGCCAGTGCTGTACAGGACGAGATGCAGCCGGCTGGGGAGGTTTGCCAGTTACCGAACCAGCTTCAGCGTGGGCAGCGATGACGAGCTTGGCCCCATCCGAAAGAAAGAGGAGGATCAGGCATCCCAGGGTTATAAAGGAGACAACGCCGTCATTCCATATGAGACCGACGAAGACCCGAGGAGGAGGAATATTCTTCGCAGTCTAAGAAGAAACACTAAGGTAAGACACTACTTTAGAGCTCTTGGAGTAACTTGCACAGCATCTTGGGGAGAGTTCATTGATGATGACAAAGATTTTCAAGGACAGCTTACCCTGGTTAAAAACCGCTCCTTGTGTGTTTCCTCCTTCACTTGCCTTAAAAAGTAAGCAGTGTTGAAGTGATACAAATGAACTTACAAAACAGAAAGAGACAGACTTAGGGAAGGAACTTACGGTTGGAGAATAGAAGGGATATTTAGAGAGTTTGGGATCTACACGTGCACACGGCTGTATTTAACACGGATCACCAACAAGGACTCTGGTGCAGCGCGTGGAACTCTGCTCAAGGTCATGTGGCAGCCTGGATGGAAGGGGAGTTTGGGGGAGAATGCATGCATGTATATGTATGGCTGAGTTTCTTCCTTGTTCACCTGAAACTATTGCAACTTTGCTAATTGGCTATACCCTAATACAAAATAAAAAGTTGGAAAAGAGTAAGTAAACAGTGTCTCAGAAAGCTACTACTGGTAGCTCTCAAGTGGTAAGAACTTTGTGGAGGGATAACCCGTGTCCAAAACAGTAGTTAAGTAATTACTGAAATGAGCAGATCACGTAGAACTTGTCAGTATCTGGACAAGCAGCAAGCCCGTGACGACGTGCTTGGCCTTTCTTCACTGAAACACCAGAATCCAGCATCACGGTCCTTAGTCTTTGACTGAGAAAGGAACGTTTCATCCATACATCTCTTAAATACTCCTTTTCCCCCTTGATCTGTAAAGGTTGCTGCATTTTAGGTAGGGAAAAGTTGGATCATTATTTTACTTGAACATGTAAATCATTGAAAGGTCTTCAGTTACATAAATGAAAAATAATCTTGCCTCTGCAGGTTATAAACCTGGCCCATGTTTGTAAAATGGAAGTGCCCTCCAGCTCTTTAAGTGAGTTGCTACTGCTTGCAGATTTGATTCAGGGACCACAGGTGGGGTGGGAAGGGGGAAAGGCCGACTGTGTGTAGGAATGCCAGGCCTGTTGCCGGACGCAGGGGACACAGCCCAGCGCAGTGGCAGGCGGAGTGCAGTGTACGGGGCAGTGCACTCTGTCCTTGTGGACCTTGAGATCTAAAAGACATTTCCCAACTTTATTTTTCCCCCCAGTTAGAGTAGGGGAAACACCTTTTATTTCTCAGAGGAGGCCATGTCAGTGAGCTACCACAACAGAACTCTTAGACACAGGCCCTCCCCCAGCATTGTGTAGGCAGGGGGGCTCCTGTGTCCAGGCTGCCAGCTGGTACCTCTTGTCAGATCTGCGGCGACATTAGATTAGAAATAAAGTGCACCCTAACTGTAATGTGCGTGAATCATCTGGAAACCATCCCCACCTCCTTCCCAGTATCGGTCCCTGCTGCCAAAAAGGTTGGGGACCGCTGGTGTACAGGATGATTTCTCTTCATTGAAAGCTTTTGCTCCTCTCCATGCTGTGAAATGGCAGAGAACAAAGTCACTTATCTTAAAGTGTTTCAGGGAACTTTGGAAGAGAGGTTGTCTCAGGCTTTCGTCATTGCAAGATATACCAAACCAGAGGGCTCTTGAGTCCAGGCTGTTTTGAGAGCTGACAGTTCTGATGTAGAATGCTATCTGGAGGCCAGTTCTGCAGCTCATATTGGCTGAGAGGGCCCTTGGAGATGGAGGACCTTGTGCCGTGGCCCTCACAGGGAAAGCCTGTTCACACCCTGCCTGTCCCCGGATGGCGTACAGCCTGCCCCTCTGCCGCCATGGCCAGAGCGTCCAGAGCTCTCTGACCTGTGGCGCGTCAGAAGGGGCAGGGCAGTATCGCTGTGTGTTCTGCTCCCCTCCCATTCTGAGCTGAATGTTGATAAATAGCAGGGACAGTCTTCTGTTTGCTCTCCCCATGGTTTGGTTTTACTTTTGTCAACTTTGATCTGCCATCAGTATTTTGTTGTCTAAAAGCTCGTGGTGGGCAGGCCAGTGGAAAGCAGTTCTTACTTCAGAAGCCAGAAAGTAGCCTGACCAGCTTGCCAGTGTTTCCCTGGGGCTCTCCTGTCTGATGATCCTGGAATCCACACATTTTGAACGCTGTGACTTTCCTCTCCTCCTCCCAGTGAAGACTGTTGCCAGCGCAGCTTATCAAAACACTGACAGTCTTCTAATTGTGGGGGTGTTTGCACACCTGGGAATTAGAAAGGTAGCATAATACCACACTGTGAATCAGAACTGTTTTTCTGACTTCTAGCTACATTCATAATACTGTTGAAAATAATGCTTGTTAAATGTATCCCCAAACAAGCTGTGCTCTAAAGAGTAGGCTCTGCAGAGAACCGCTGGCTATAGGGACCTCTGAGATAGCCGCCTCCGTGCTGGTCACGCGCATCTCCTCACCTAGAATTGCCTCATATGGGGTTGCTGGGTCAGCGTGCAAGGAGTGACCAGCTTCCTGTCCCTCCTGGTTATCTGGGCCCCACCTCTTTAAGTCAAACAGAAACGATTACCTCTGGCCCCAGAGCAATAGCGTGCCAGAAGTCATTTAGGAGTATCCTTTGGAAAGAGTGAGTAAAAGGTGAAAATGTCTTTTCCTGCTTTGGAAAATGGTGCCTTAAACGGAGCCTTGCTGCTTTGTCATCCTAATGCAGAGAGAAGCGGAGTCTTGATTCTGTTCCTGATGGGCACAAACCTTCTATTAAAATCTGCTGCCGTTAAGGAATCAGACTGACACTTGTTGTACTGGAAAAGCAAGATCCCATGGGGCAGAGAGTGCCAAGTCCCCCTACACGGGGGAATCTGGTCTCTGACTTTCATTGGCATGACAAAGCAGTACAGTATTTATATGAAGTGAGGAGAGAGCCAGGTGGTAGTGGGAAACAACACACTTGGTCCCTCCCGCTCGCCGGACAGCTGGGGAAATGACACCGGTCGCTCTCACCCACGCCACAGCACCCAGGGGAGGCAGCGAGATGCGCACAGCTTCTGGAGATAGGTGGTCCACCTCGGAGGGCAAGGGAGCAGGCGTCCTGTGCTGGGGCTGGTTAAGGTCATGCAGTGTGCGCTGATGGGGAGCTCGGACTCTGGGAGTCCAGGGCCCTACATCAGATGCCAGTTCCTCCAGTTCCTCCTCATCCTGGCTGGGCCTTTTGGGACGAGATGCACCTTCCGTGTCCCTTCAGCAAGAGGAGCCAATGCAGTAGCACTTTTCTCATAGGGTGCGAGAAATGGAATGAGACTGTGCACGGAAAACACGGCGTACTGCATGCTGGATGTGCATTCGTTGTTATTATTTTACTTGACCTTGAAGAATGAGTAGAGTTGAAGAAGTGCTGTGAGGAAAGGAAAGACTTAACGGTGAAAATGCGCATGTTGAATTCAAGGACAGGAGAACACTGGTCTGGTCTAGCTGAGAGCTTTAGGGACCCAACACTGTTCCTCCCTTTTCTGTAAGTTTTAACCCTGTATGTCATTTAGCTGCTTTCTCAGCCCTTACCTTAGCAACAAGCCTGACAACAGCCAAAAAAGCTATGCTCCGGGTACCTGTGTCATGTGGAGAAAGAAAAATTGCCCAGTGCCCTTGGCTGATATGCTGGATTAGCTCTTTACTGTAAAACTGGAGTTGGAGTTCGGGGAATGGCTTTCGTTTCTAATAATGAAAGTGCAGACTGTGAAGCTCACTCTCATTCCGGGTCCTTTTCCCAGCTGGACCATTTAGCAACCCACCCTCATAGTGGGAGCCTTCCGCACTCAGCTGAATGAAATTGAAAATCTACGATTGCACTTCAGTGGGGTCCATGAATAGATGCTTTGTCCGTAGAGAGTTGTCGTTGCACATGGTCTCTGTCTCCCAGCACCGTGCGTTTGCAAAGATGAGATCAGGAGCAGCAGGGTCTTATTTTAAAGCCAAAAAACAGGCTGGGGCGCCTTGGTCCACAAAACGTACTGTTTGGGCAAGCTCACATTGCTGAATTCAGTGTGCTTGACCACGGATTTAAAGAGAAGACGTTATTGGCTGTTTACCCTTCTATCTGGTGTGCTCTTATTTTGTGTTTAAAAAAAATAGACAAAACAGAATCATAAAGAAAATCTTTGAGTCACTCTAGCTACCACATGACAAGACAACCTATTGAAAAGCAAACCAATTCAATCACGCATTGTTTGGTCTATTAAGGCACCAAGTAACCAGTTTGACAGTTTATGTCCCCCCCGGTGAATTGGCTTATTTCATCGGATTCAGTGAATTGGCTGGTTGTTGTGGCTTTGTGTGGACACAGCTCTCATTTTGTGAGGCCTAGAACGGAGTTAAAGTTTCTAGTGTGAATAAAAACCAGCTGGGGAGTTGGACTGCTCCCTCACCGGGAGGGATGCTGCATTTTGACAGGCTGAATGGTGTGAAACATGAGCTCTTTGTAACCTACCCGGGAAGGACTCCCAGTGTGCACTCCAGAAGAGGCTGGCCCTATCTGAGCTCTCTAAGGCCAGATGAATACCTTGATCTTAAAAATGGTATTGGGATGCTGACTAGATCTTGGATTTTCTGATTCCTGAAAGAATTTTTTCTTTGAAAAGAAATGCTCTTGCTCCAGGGGCCTCCCAGATGCCACTAGTGGTTAAAAAAAAAACAAAACCCGCCTGCCAATGCATGACACATAAGCAATGCAGATTTGATTCCTGCGTCAGGCAGATCCCCTGGAGAAGGGCATAGCAACCCACTCCAGTATTCTTACCTAGAGAATCCCATGGGCAGAGGGGCCTGATGGGCTGTAGTCCACAGGGTTGCAAAGAGTTGGACACGACTGAAGTGGCTTAGCACTCACGTATGCTTGCTCCAAAGCATAAGTCCGTTCATTCTTTTAGGAAAGAAACATCAACTCCATGCATGGGCGTGCCCTGAGCACTTATATGCCTGGCGTTGTGCTGAGTATCATACGTGTGGTAGTTGTGTTTGTGTTCATCTGGTTTACCATAACAGAGAAAGATAGATTTTTATCCATGTATTTGCATACATTTTGAACGTGGCCAGAGTGAAGATACAGGGTGCTAAGGAATTGTATAGCCAGGAGTTTTACCCTCAATTAGGGTAAACTATTCAGGAAAGCTCCCTGAGGAAACGATACATAAAGCTGAGACTTATTTTTTTTTAATAATTTATTTTTGGCTGTACTGGGTCTTGGCTTGGTGCATGCAGGGCTTTTTCTAGTTGCAGCAAGAGGGGGCTACTCTTCATTGTGGTGTGTGGGCTTCTTGTTGTGGTGGCTTCTCTTGTTGTGGAGCATGGGCTCCAGGTGTGTGGGCTCAGAGCTGTGTTTTACAGGCTTGGTGGCTCCAAGGCACGTGGAGTCTTCGCGGACCAGGGATCAGACCTGTGTCCCCTGCACTGGCAGGCAGGTTCTTAACCACTGGACCACCAGGGGAGTCCTAAAACTGAAATTTAAGGGTAAAGCAGGCAAAAGTCAGTGACCATGGAGGCTTCTTGGGGTACAGTTTTGAGAAAAAGGTGTGGGACTTGGAGCTGAGAAAACGTGGCATGTGCGGAGAGTGAGGGGGAAGCAGGCAGAATAACAGGCTGTGGATCCCTGTGGCAGGCTCTGCAGACACTTCCCTCCACTCGCTGGACACCGCCTGTGCGCCAGGCCCAGTGCCGGGCATTCTCACACCAGTTTTTCATCATCTGTTTCTCTTGCCAGTCTTAAGGAAGTGATTTTTTTTAAAAATTCAGGTGTTAGAGATGAGGACACTGAGGCTCATTTGACGCCCCCAAGTTAGTATGGTTACTAAGCGGAGGAGTTGAGATTTGGGAACCCCAGTCTTCTGACTTCTGTTTTCTGTGGGTTTTTAGAATCCAGCCTCCGAGAAAGATGGTAGTATTCAGTAGCCAGGCACACACTTGGAGCACTAAGTCAGCCCAGTCAACTTGTTCATTTCAGACAAAGGACTCTGGTTATTATCTAGAAACATCTATTTCCCCACACAGCCCCCTAAGAACAGCGTGGTGGTTTGTTTCTAGCTTCAGTGTCTGCTTGAATAGAGGACAAAAAAGGCATGGAGACGCTGAAATAGCAACTGGAACTTTGAGAAATTGTTTTGAACTGGTGTCACTCGGTTCTCAGTTTATTTTAAGCACAAAGAACTGCTGTAGTTTGTTTTTGGTGACAAAAATAGGCTATCTTTAACTATCTGCTTTAGCTTAGCACACCTGTTCTTTAAAAAAAAAATGACAATAGGCAACCTAAATCTATTTTTCAAAGAACAGAAGATTGCTCTGATCTTCACTGAGCCAACTTGTTCTCCTCTACTGCCTAGTGACACTGATACATCTTTGTAGAAATTCAGGTTATTTCAGCTCGAGTCGGAATCACCTCTACTTCCATAGAGAAAGGCCTTCTAAATACTTTTTATCCAGTATTTGAGAGGAGGCTAGCAGGTAAAAACTGAGCCCCACAACTCTGAGAAGTCTAGATTCAGTGAGTGGTGAATTGGGCAGAAATGTTTATAAACATTTCCTGAAACTAGTGGACTCTCCTCTCTGCTTAGCCTCCTGTTGCATTGGCCATTCAGCAGGGATTGACCCAGATTCATGCCCATGTGGAGCAAAAAGCTATGGTCTGTAAGTTTGTCTGGGGCCTTTGAGGGGGTGGCGTGCCTTTCTTTCCTTCCCCATCTTGCAAGAGGGAGAGCTGGGGCTGCTGGGAGGCTGCATGCTGCTCTGTGGTTCAGCCCTGAGTGAAGGTGCTCCAGGTTTGAAGGAGACAAGGCTAAGCATTTGGGCTTTCATAATAGGGTTTGCCAGTAAGAACAATTCCATCCTTGGGTTTTCTGTTAAACCTGGGCTTAGACTTTTTTCAGAGCCAGAAGTGGGAGCAGCAGAGCCAAAAATACATTTGGGGCATGAAAGAATAACTTAATTGAAAAAGTCCTTTGGAAGCTGTGTTGGAAATATGTAAGAATCATCACCAGTCAGAAAGCTGTAATGTTGGATATGGAATGCAAGAGAACACTTGGGAAAACCTGGAGTAATGTAGTTTACAGCATCTCTGGGTTTTTCTAAGATTTCGCCCACTTTACAGTCAGTTCAGGGTGGGCCACTGTACAGCTTGGCAAACCATATGGGTGATCCTCTCGGGCTTTGCTTATTGTATCACTTTCACTCTCAAGGGGGAGAATTGCTCCATTCAGAGGACACTGTCCCCCTTCCAGACTATGGTCTGTATATGACATTCCTCCTCAAAAATAAAAAACAGGCTGGATTCTGTTTTTTATTTACTTTCTTAGGTAGGTTACCAAGCATTTAGAAGGCTGTGTTAGGTGTTAAAACTCCAGTGACCATATTTTTTGACCTCAAAATCTGGATAAGTAATTTGACATGGATAAGGGTATTTATTGGAGAAGGAAATGGCAACCCACTCCAGTATTCTTGCCTGGAGAATCCCAGGGACGGGGGAGCCTGGTGGGCTGCCATCTCTGGGGTCGCACAGAGTCGGACACGACTGAAGCGACTTAGCAGCAGCAAGGGTATTTATGGAGACCAGGAGAGAATATTTGAAGTTGACAGTTTGGGATCACTACATAGCTGTTCCTCCTGTTTCCATAGAAGATAGAATATTGTTTATCCAGAAAGGGTGGTTGAGCTCCCCACTGAAGCAATGGAGACTGTTTCTCCTTTGTGATTCAGTTGGTATTTATCTGGTATCTAGATCACCTTTGCTTGCTCTGGATACATATCTTCTCGGATACCAGTTAGATTATAAATTCATTGAGGGTGAGAGAGGACTTTGGTCTTAGTGTTAGCTCTGCTGCTAGTGACGTTGGGTATAATTCATTTAGAAGGAAAGACAAGGGCTTCCCTGGTGGTGCAGTGGATAAGAATCTGCCTGCCAGTGCAAGAGACACGGGGTTGATCCCTCGTCCGGGAAGATTCCACGTGCCGTGAAGCAACTAAACCGTGCGCCGCAGCTGCCGAGCCTGAGCTCTAGAGCCCGTGCTCTGCAGCCCGAGAGGCCGCTACAGTGAGAGGGGCTCGTGCGCCGCTACGAAGGGCAGCCCCTGCGCCCGCAGCCAGAGAGCCCCAGTGCAGCAGCGAAGGCCCCGCACAGCTGAAAAGAAGATAAATGTTTCTTTGAGAAAAGGAAAATGGCATGGATTCCTGTGTGCTAGGAACTTAGCCCGTTAGGAAGCCGGCCCCGTGTGCATATGGGTGCCTGTTCCTTGTCCGGTGCCCACAGAGTGACACAGGGAATGGGTTCCGTCACGTGTTTCTTGAAACGGAGTCTGTGATGCAGTACTGTCAGTATGCACAAGACGCCCTGAACCTCAGGTCCTCACCTCCTGGGAAGAGCAGCACGATGTCAGAAGAAGAAGAAAAATACTCTGCCCATGGAGAGGTCCTCATCTCAGCTACACTGAAAAGCTATGAAGAAACACTGGCCTTGCACTTCATTGGAAACGGTTTTTATTCAAGTGTAAGCAGGGCGTGTGGCTCTAGAACCCAGCATCTTACAGACGGGTAGAAGGGCACCTTCGCTTGGCTTTTCCTTGCTGTTTGGCGGGCATTCTAGTCTTCTTGCCCTGTGAACTTGGAGGAGCTGTGGGCTGGGCTTACTGTCCCATAAGCAGGAGTTTCTCCTTTATGCTCTTGCTACAGAAAGGCCAGAGGCCGGGGGCAGAGTCCAAGCACTGTTTCTCCCCACTGCAACACTGGCAGAAACTGTTGGTTTCTTTCTTTCTTTGCTGCTTGGTTAGTATCAGGCCTAAGAATCAGGCATTAAGGAAACTGAAGGGAAAAAAAAAGTTTTTTCCTTAAAAAAAAAAAAAAAATTCACAGGTTTTTTAAGGAAACTGTGAAATGAAGAACAGTGGACTATGTTATTTATTCAAAAATGCCTGTCCGTAGGACAGAGTGAAGAGGTTTTGAGCGGACCCAGTCCCTCGTTTATGTCAGTGGTGTTTCATCATGGAGATAGGTCACGAAGGAGAGAGGACAGGAGGCTTTGACGTTCGCAGGTCACTGGCCTCTGAACCCTGGCGCTCTCAGTGCTGGTGCTCTCTGAGCCTCTGATTTCACATCTGTAGAAAGGGGCTAATAACCCTTACCTTGAAGGGTGGTTATGAGCTTTCAATTAAGTGCAGAGCACCTAACACAAAGTGTCTAACACACGGCCACTCCTGATAAATTCCTCTTATTTTTCCATTTTGTACCCAGTCAGACTCTAAACTTAGACACGCAGATGTGTAGCTTATTCTCAGGGCTTGGTTTCCTCTAGCTGGCTGCTTTTATTCAGTCCAGCCCACTAATGAGCGAGCCCAGAGGAAGATAGCTGTTGGGATGGCGTTATTTTCTTCTCTCCAAGGACCTGCTGCTGAGAGCACTCTGCCGACGCCCTAATGAGTGACACATGTCTGACCTGGGACTGAGACATCTGGCAGGCCACTCAGAAGAATGGCATTTCCATCTCGACATGTGCCCAGTAACCCTTCAGATGCCTGCGGTGTTGCCTGCCATAGCAACGGTCTTGCCCGACTCTTGGCCTGGACCGCAGTCTTGATTTCCTTCCTCAGAAGGTTTGGAATTAGTTGCTCAAGAATCCCTGCCTGATTTTGTGACACCCTAGAGAGCCTTCAGTTATTTCAAGGGACTATTTTGGCATTCTGTAAAGCAGAGTTTGTTTAAATCTTAGAATGAGAGTGAACATCCGGGTCATTCAGCAAGGGGAGCTGATGCTGTGGCCAGAGCTCACGTTCCATTTGTAAGTTGAGCGCTGAGCTTGATTAGATCTCATTAGACTCTGAGGTGAGAGGGTAAGAGCAGCGCTCTAATTTAGCCTTCCGTTGGACGGCAGGGTCTCCTCAGCAGTGAGTGTTGCCCGTCGGTTGCAGCCTCTGCTTTGAAAATTGACAGAGCAGTCCTGTCCTTTTTAAACAGCTGGGGTGGGGAGGGGGGTGTTTGTTTTTTAAATTCCTCTGGCCAAAATTGCCTCTTTGTCTTTGTCTCATCTCTCCCAACATGACTGTACAAGATAATCTGCTCTCTTTCCATGAAATAGTCCTGGTAGCTGTTTGAAATAGCTGTCATCATGCCCCATTCTTTCTTTGAGCAGCTTAAACATCCCTGGTATATTTTATGTGAGACTTTATTACCTTTAGAAGTTCAGATCGTCAGCGCACCCAATAGTCCTGGTAGCTGTTTGAAATAGCTGTCATCATGCCCCATTCTTTCTTTGAGCAGCTTAAACATCCCTGGTATATTTTATGTGAGACTTTATTACCTTTAGAAGTTCAGATCGTCAGCGCACCCAGTCATTTATTTAATCGTCTGTTTGCTATCCATATCCCAAGGACTTAGCGAGGAACGTAATGAACCATAGTGGTTAAGAGTGCAGGTTTTGTGGTCAGAACTGACTGGGGCAAATAACTGAATTTTTCTGGGGTTCAGCTTCTTCATCTGTGAAATGGAGTTTTAAACACCCATACCCACAGATCTATTGTGAATCTGGAATGAAATATACATATAAAGAATTTAAGCCAGAATCTGGTACTTAGTAAGTGTTCAGGTGATGGAAGTTAAATTTTCTAGCTAACTTTAACTGTTAGAACATACTTCATCAGCTCGAGTATTGAGAGGGTGGAGGAAGCATGACATTAACATTTACTGTCTGTTTACTAGAACTGTGGTCAGAGGCGTTATAGTGATTAGAAATAGCTTCCTGGCAGCTCTCTCAAACTTTTTTTTTTTTCCATTCCATAACAACAGTTTATTTGGAAGCCTCAAGGTTTTACTGAAGAACAATGGTATTGCTATGGTAGTTTTGACTGGCAGATTCTGCCTGATTGGGGTTGGCCAAAAGAAAGCCACTTAAATCCAGATGGTCTTCCTTGTGTGTTCAGATTCTGCAGCTTATAGTTTAAATGCTGCAGCCTTAAGAGAGAGCCTCAGGTGACTCCTTGTTGTCCGGTTGCTGCTGTGTGTAACGATGGAAAACGCTCAGACCTTCTCTTTTAGTAACAGCTCACGCTCTCAGGCGACTGTGTCCTCTGGGCACCGAGCCACTTCCAGTGCATCCTACCGCGTCACCCTCGGGACCACCTTGTGAGGAGGGTACTGGCCCCAGGGTGCTAAGCAACTTGACCACATAGAACCTGTCACTTGGGATTCCAACCCAAATTCTGTTAGATTTGGAAGCTTAAATCCTTTATGTTATGTTGTACTTCATGTAAGTAGAAGATGCTGAAGAGAGGCTAGGTGGGTTAAATTATTTCACGTGAAGATAAATTGTAAGTCACTTTCTTTTCCATACTTCTTTGATAAAAAGTATGAAGTCAGGGCCTGTTTGCCTCAGGCAGTCTCTGCGGGGAGATAGCAGCAGCCACTTAACAACAGGCCAGAATTTCAGGTGTATTTCTGTAGCTTTAGAAAACTGGGCATTGGTCTGGAGCATTTTTTTTTTTCTCATGTGATCTTCAAAATAAAAGGTTTGAATAATTTTGGAGCAAAATATCTCAGTAATGTTTGTAAGCACGGGCTTTGCAGACAGAGCCTCCTGAGTTTGAATCCTCACACCATCAGTTACGCACTGTGTCTGTGAGACATTTTCCTTGGCAAACTGCAGTGCCGTAAGGTTGAAGAGCAGCGGTATCCAGAGCTTCCTTGGTACATAGTAAGCTCTCCAGTAGCTGTTGCTGCTTCTGCTACTCCTCCTACATGAGGGAGGTGACTTCTAGGAAGGAACGAAGAGTTATCTTATTTGTCATGTCTGATTAGTTGGTTTTACCCTCTCCCAGTGCAGAAGCCATTGGGAGGTAACCCCAGACGGATGCATCAGAGCAGGTTCTTCCTGGGAACTTGCAGCAGAATGTGTGTGCTCTTGTCTGGAAGGAGGAAATTACTAGTTTTCAATTCCACTTTTTAATCTTTTAAAAAGATTTTAGCCATCTTTTGAGTGTATAGTACCTATTATCTGTGTGGAATGTTTGGAATATTTCCTGTTTACTCCATTGCACGCCTGATAAAGGATGTTGGCCAGTCCTCTCATTGTTATTAAATAAACACGGCCTGCTTCTTATAAACACCTTTGTTCTGATAATGTAGTTTCGCACTCAAGGTGTGACTACTTGGCAGCTTGCCAGCGTCTTGTGTGATACTTGGAGGAATGAGATGAGTAGGTGAGTCTCTTTATCCCGCTTGAAGTCTTTTTTCTAACCGTTTCCGTACCACTGTGACTTCCCCTCTGGAAGCCTTACTGATGTTTGGGTTGTGTGTTGAGACTCACTTTGTTTTTGTGTGTTTTTTTCCCTCTTCCCTGGACAGAAACCAAAGCCCAAACCCCGGCCATCAATCACAAAGGCAACCTGGGAGAGTAACTATTTTGGGGTGCCCTTGACAACTGTGGTGACTCCGGAGAAGCCGATTCCTGTGTTTATCGAGCGATGTATCGAGTACATTGAAGCCACAGGTAAGTGTCGCCTCAGTCAGAGAAGCTACAGTTTTCACTGTCTGCAGGCTGCTTTCTAGAGGGTAAGCCATCTGGAGATTCTGGAATCATGTTTCGTTTCCATGAGACGCTTTCTGAGAAGGTGCTGAGTAATCCCGACGGCTGTCGGAGCTTGTGGCTCCTCCGTCTTCGTGTAGCTGTGAGGCCTTTGGGCGCATGGGAGGAGAGTGGCCGTGGCGTCAGGACCGCCGTTGAAGCTGGTTAGAATACCCTCTCTGTGCCCCCAGCCCCCTGTCATGGCGTGCGGCCTGTCTGTCCCTCTAGGTCTCTCAGCAGGGAAAGGGGCTCATTTATCAGTGACCTCGATGCTGTTCTGGACACAAATGGTAACACATTTTGGTTGAACAAAAGGAATGTGTAGTTGGCCATCAGTCAGGTGCCTGAAATTCGTATATTGATAGAGTTTTTTCCCTGCAGTAAAAAAATGAATCCTTAGATACCATCTTATCAAGCAGCTGCATTTCCAGTTCCATTGGCACCTTGGTGTTATCACAAATGCTGTCTTAAGATTTTCTGTGTTGCTCTTGAAGTGATAAAATTTTACCTGTGTTAAAAAACATTTATTTTGTTCATTTAGAGCTCCTCTAACATAACGTGTCTCCTTGGCGTTTCTCCCTTCCTCCCCCGACACACTTTTTTTTTCTTTTTGGCTATGTTGCATGACTTATGAGATCTTAGTCCCCCAGTCAGGGATTGAACTTGGTCCCCAGCAGTGAAAGCACAGAGCGCTAACCATTGGACATCCAGGGAGCTCCCATCCTTGGCATTTCTTTTGTAACTCCTGGACCTTTCTTGTTTCCCTTGATTTTCTCCTGGATACTGTGAAAGCTGATGAGCTTTGAGGAGGAAGTATAGTGGGTATATGATTATATGGATTCTCGAGCTTTAGGAGTTGAGCTCAAGAATATAATAGGCTTATACTAATTTGAAACCAAGGTAGGGATTATAATCTCCCTATGTGTTCTTTCTAATTTCGGTAGTAACCTGAAATGATATTAAGTATTGTGTGGTACGGACAGCCTACTGATAATTTCAGGAGCATATTAAGCTGAACTATGGTGTTAATATTTACTCAGGTTGTGCCAAATCAGGGGAACTGGATTTCAAATTAAGTGCTCTGTAGACTTTGGGTTGTTACCAGGGTTTCCTCAGTCACCCCAGGATTGATTGACCTTGCACAGTTACGATAGATCTGCAGTTTCGTCCTTCTGTACCCAGAGCCTTTTGTCAGGGTCTCTCTTCTTGACCTTGGTTTTATATCAGCTTCTTCCCGCACCTCTGCCTTGGGCAGGAGGAGGTGTGCAGGAAGCAGGTTTGGGTAATTCAAGCCTCTCCTTGTTGACCCAACACTTGAGAGAGATAGTTTGTATCATTTAGAGGGGTTGTTCCCTGACTTTATTTTGAAGTAATTTCAGATTTATAAGAAAGTTACCAAAATCTAAGCTGTAAGAAGTTTAAAAGTTACAATTCCAGGTTCCTTAAATGTTAACATTTTACCACACTGCCTGTATCATAGGTCCCTGCCCTGCATGTCTGTGTATCTTTTTCCTGAAATGGTTGAAAGCTACAGACATGAATCACCTTTACTTCTGAACACTTCAGTGGATGTTTCCTAAAAGCATTCTCTTTATGTAACCACCATGCAGTTACCAAATTATGACATTATACCCAGTACTAACCTATCTAGTCTATAAATGTTTCATTTCATCAGTTGCCACATTAACATCCTTTAATAGCAAAAGACAAAACCTTTTTTGGTCCAAAAGGGAATCTCAGACCACATGGTATATTTAATTACGGAGTCTCTTTAGTCTCCTTTAATCTAGAATGGTTCAGTTGATCTGTTTTTCATGGTCTTACTACTACTACTAAGTCACTTCAGTCGTGTCTGACTCTGTGCGACACCATGGATGGCAGCCCACCAGGCTCCCCCGTCCCTGGGATTCTCCAGGCAAGAACACTGGAGTGGGTTGCCATTTCCTTCTCCAGTGCATGAAAGCGAAAAGTGAAAGTGAAGTCGCTCAGTCCTGTCCGACCCTCAGCGACCCCATGAACTGCAGCCCACCAGGCTCCTCCGCCCATGGGATTTTCCAGGCAAGAGTACTGGAGTGGGGTCCCATTGCCTTCTCTGTTTCATGGTCTTGATGATTTTAAAAAACACAGATCAGTCATTTGGAGGAGCTTCCTCAGCTTGGATTTTTTTTTGGATGTTTCCTTATGATGAGGTTCACGCTTGCCCTTTTGGAAGAAACATCAGGGAAGCGGGGCTGTGTCCTCCTCGGGGCCTCGTCCCAGGTGGCCTGTGCTGTCAGCGTGTCCCGTCACTGGAGAGCTTCTCTTTGATCCCTTGGTGAAGGTGATGGTGTCTGCTGAGCTGCTCCACTGTAACGCTACTCTTTCTCCCATTACCTGAATAAGTACTTTGTAGGGAGATGCTTTGAGACCGTGTAAATACCTGTTTTCTCCTCCTGTTTTCACCTTTCTTGGTGGCTCAGATGGTAAAGAATCTGCTTGCCAATGCAGGAGACCCGGGTTCAGTCCCTGAGTCGGGAAGATCTCCTGGAGGAAGGCATGGCTACCCACTCCAGTATTCTCGCCTGGAGAATCCCATGGACAGAGGAGCCTGGGGTCCTCTGCAGTCCATGGGTCGCAAAGAGTCGGACACGACTGAGCGACCAACACACACACATAGTTTTAGTGTCCCTTGATGCTTCTTTCCTGAGACAACGATCGCTCTAATTCCTTCTTCACTTATTGGTTAGGGTTTTCCTGTCAGGGTGAGCTTCCCTTTTCAGGGCAGCCTCTTAGGACTGGGCTTCTTGACTGGCTCACCTGTGGTAGCAACAAATGCTTGAAGTCGTCCGCTAGGGTAGCATCCCCTAGCTCAGCACCTCAGTGGGCTTGATCTGTCATTCCCATCTTGCTTCTCCCGACTCTTAGACTGGGCTTAGCTTTTCTTCCATCCACCGCTTCTCAATACTCTTTCTTACCCGAGAGTCCTTTCAGGTATGACCTCTTCAGCTCTGCCCCCAGGTCACCAGCAGCCCCCACTGAGACTCTGCTTCTCTTAAAGTTCCATTAGATGCCCCATTGCTCACCCTGACACCCCAGAGCTTGGAACTTCAGCGTCCTCTCGGACTCATTGCATCAGTTCCCAAGTATGTCGCTCCCCCTCCGTCACCTCTTGGCCCTGTCTCCTCGACTTCATTTCTCCTGCACCACCATTGCCCTCCTCGGTCCGTCCCAACTCTGTGACAGTCCCTCTCCTGTAAACCTCTTCTTGCTTCCTCATTGCCTCCCAGATGCCGACTCCTCCCTCCTGCACACAGTCCTGCCGTGGTTGTCTGCCTGCCTTCTTCCCTCAGTCCTTTCCTCTTTCCCTCCCTCCCTCCCCCTTCTTGGTTTTATACCACTGCAGGCATTGATTTTAAAGTTGTTTTACAAGAACACACAGTGTATTAGAAGGGTATGGCCAGAGCAGAATTTCTTTGCATTTCTCTGCCCTGCGTATGTCCTTTGTGTGGTTTGAAATGTGTCCCACATTCCTCCTTGCCTCTGGAACTTGTCCTCATTCCTCAAGACTCTTCCACTCCCAGTAGCCCTTGGAGTGTAACCTCCCTGGTAGCTTTTCTCAGCATGTTTCAGTCCTGAGAACAGAATTCTCTGCTCCTCCGGACTCTGAGAGCCCGGCATACAATGTCCATTAGTTGTTAATGGGGTGATTGGTTTTCAGCCTAGAATACCATAATTCCTTTGTTTTCTTCTTTCTTACCTTCTCCCCTTAAATTCTAGTCACATGCTTCCCTTCGTTGGCATTAATTTCTATTTTTATAGAATTTCAAGAAAAAATTTAGGTGTGGTATCTGTGAGCTTAATGTGTGTTGGAAGCAGATGTCTTTTGAGTACTCAGTTTCCTGAAAGAACTTGTTTTGGACTTCCTAAAATTTAAGCGTGTTTGTTGTAAAAACTCAACAGAAGGCAGAAACTGTGAAAAAGAATTTGAAGATTCATTGATCTTCCATTTAATGAAAACCACTGCAGGTGTTTTGATGTATTACTTTATAGTCTTGTTTCTCTGCATGTGTGTGTGTGCTTAGTCACTCAGGCGTCTCTGACTCTTTGTGACCCGTGGACTGTAGCTCTACAGACGCCTCTGTCCATGGTGATTCTCCAGGCAAGAATGTTGGAGTGGGTTGCCATGCCCCTCTCCAGGGGATCGTCTCAACTCAGGGATCAAACCCAGGTCTCCCACATCGCAGGTGGATTCTTTACCGTCTCAGCTACCAGAGAAGCCCAAGAATGCTGGAGTGGGTAGCCTATCCCTTCTCCAGGAGATCTTCCCGACCCAGGACTCAAACCGGGGTCTCCCGCATTGCAGGTGGATTCTTTACCAGCTGAGCTAGCAGGGAATCACATGTGCATGTGTATAGGTTTTTGATTTTACATAATTCAGGTTATGTGGTATTCTAGTTCCCCAAAACTGTGTAGCGTAACTCAGATGATGCTAAAGAGCCCTGAGTTTACCAGCCTACCTACTCCTGTTTTCCTTGAGAAAAAAGTACTCAGTAACTAAGAGTTATATCAGAGGACCATTTTTTGAGATCCATTGTTTTTTAAACCAGACATTGTTTCGTGAGCATGTTCCCCTGTCATTAAACACTCTGTGAAAATACGACTTTTAATTGCTGTACAGTGTTCCATTAAATGGCTGTATCACCGATAATTCAGCCACTCCTCTGTTGTCTGGCCCCTGTAGCATTTTCTCCTGATGTACTTAAAACAGATTCGCTAGGAGAGGCATTTGGGAAGAGTGATACATCGCTTCAGATCTGCAGTTAGACTGCGTTTAGATCTCCGCTCTGCCGCCGCTCATCTGTAACCTGAAGGTGACGGCGGGACCGGCCCCCTGGCTGCCGGGACTCAGGGGGCCTTGTGCATCGGGCAGCGCGTGTGGCGCCCGGCCCACAGGAGTGTGTTTGGTCTTCCTGTTTCTGGTCAGCTGTACCGAGTTATGACTCTTCTCTTTTCTCCCTAACTTTTAAATTTGAAAATGGTAGAATCCATGGAAAGAATAGTACAGTAATCTCCCAGTATTCACCAGTGGTTACCATTTTGCCACTTTTACCCTTTCTCCCACAATTTGTATGTTGTTAAGCCATTTGAAAGTGAGCTGCAGACACCATGTCACTTTGCTCCCAGAAAGTCTCAGGATATATCCCTAAGCTTAAGAACTTTTTCCCCCATAACTGCAATAATATTATCAATTTTAAGAATTGTTCAGTCAGTCGTGTCCGACTCTGTGACCCCATGGACTGCAGCACACCAGGCTTCCCTGTCCGTCACCACCTCCCAGAGCTTGCTCAAACTCATGTCCATCAAGTCGGTGATGCCATCCAACCGTCTCGTCCTCTGTCATCCCTTTCTCTTCCTTCCTTCAGTCTTTCCCAGCATCAGGGTCTTTTCCAATGAATGAGCTCTTCGCATCAGGTGGCCAAAGTATTGGAGCTTCAGCTTCAGCATTAGTCCTTCCAATGAGTATTCAGGATTCATTTTCTTTAGGATTAATTGGTTTGATCTCCTTGCAATCCAGGGAACTCAAGAGTCTTCTCCAGTACCACAGTTCAAGAGCATCACTTCTTTGGCGCTCAGACTTCTTTAAGAATATTAGCATTAATTCAGGAGCATTTCTTATGCTGTCTGTGTTGACTCAGATGTACTCAGTTGATTTAAAACTGCCTCTTGGACCTGAAATGTTTGTGCTAGAATCCTATCAGTATTCACAGTGCATTTAGCGATTGCCTCCTTAGTCCCTTCCAGTTGAGAACAGTTCTCGCTGCCTTCCTTTTTTTAATGCTGACTCTTTCTGAAGAGTCTAGACAGTTGTCTTGTGGACTGCCCCCTTCTGTGGTGTGCTGTCTGTGCCTCTCCAGCGTCCTCGGCCCCCTTCTGACACCATGGGCCGCCACCTCATTGTCACGTGGCTACTGCGTGAGCCGAGGCCGGACCACAGACAGGGTGGCGGGCAGCAGCACCACCCCCTCCCTCCCTGGACAGAGCGCAGCTGTAAAGTAGGTGCAGGGACTCACTTACATTTCGGTGAATGAATAAATTATGGATCAGGTTTTTCCCCCAGCTTGGACTGATTTATACTGAACTTATACTTTTTCTTTTAATTTTTTGCTTTATATTAGAGTATAGCTAATTACCAATGTTGTGATAGTTTCAGCTGGACAGCAAAGGGACTCAGCCATACATAACACACGTATCCATTCTCCCACAAACTCCCTTCCCATCCAGGCTGCCATATAACATCGAGCAGAGTTCCCTGTGCTCTACAGTAGGTCCTTGTTGGTTATCCATTTTAAATACAGCACTGTGTAAATGTCCATCCCAAACTCCCTAACTATCCCTTCCTCCATCCTTCCCCCTGGCAGCCATGTCTGTAAGTCTTGAACTTGCACTTTCTTAGGGGAGATCTGTGCTGCCACCTGACCACCCCCCTACCCCGCCTTACTCATGGTAGATATTATTACCACACGACCCCATTTCCACATGGGAGTCCGGGCAGTCACTTGCAGCCAATTCAGATGATGTTCCAGATGAAGCTTGTTTGTCAGGCTGGCCCGTGTAGTTCAGAGACAGACGTCATTGTGTCCTGTTTCAGTGTCCATCTCCTGCGTCTCGGCACTGTGCTCATCCAGGCAAATAAAATACTGCATCGTGACTTTCAGGGGCAGTGCCTGGGAGCTGGTGTTCCGCCAGGCACGGGGAGGCCTTCCGTACCCCAGAGTCTCTGTTGCTGCTCGCTTGCTGCTTCACAGCCAGTGTCACAGCAGGAACCCAGGCAGAGCCTTGCACTGGAGGAACTGGTGTGAACGTTATGAGTTGGGACCACTTCACCTTAACAGTATTTTTTTGGGGTCTTCCCTGGTGGTTCAGTGGTTAAGATTCTACACTTGCAAGGCAGGGGCCTGGGTTCATTCCCTGGTCAGGGAACTAAGATCCTGCAAGCTGTGTAGCACAGCCAAAATTAAAAAAATATATATTATGAGAGCAATATACTTGCTCACTATAAAAAAATTAATTATTAGAAACATAGATACTGTTTAGGTATGTAACAGAAAGTCCCTTATAATCCCAGCTCTCTAGAAGTAATCTGCATTAATAGTTGGATTATATTTTCTGCTAATACTGTCCCCCAAAATGTTTAAAAGCGTGAGGTCACATTGCTGTTCACAGCTTGTTTTTTGTTTTAACACTGTGTTTCTTGTGCATCATCTTTTAAGATTTCATCTCCAAGCTGACTTTGTTTTAACTTTTGACCTGAGAAAGGGTGGCAAGAGTTGGGCCCACACGGGTCCCTGGGAATATGGGGAGAGGGGCTTTGCAGCCAGTTCCATCTTCCTGGGACTGCTGGGCCGCGATCCCACACTGTGTGAGAAAATTGGCTGCTCTTGCTAGATGCGAACCAGGAAGGAAGGGCTGCTGCCTTCTCGCCTCCAGGTGCGCCGCCCCTGCATCCCCAGGGTTCTGTTGGAGCGCCTCCTCCGTATCCTCAGGTCAGCTCATAATGTGGGTGGAGGTTGGTCCTGGTTTGCACCTGTTTTTTTCCTGAGCTTTCTGACCAGTTCATTTATCCTTGTTCCATATTTTCTAAAATTGGAACGTGTTCAAGAAAGGGCCAGCGGGTAGAAGAGCGTTCAGATCAGCCTGCAGGTGCCTTTAGCCCAGCCCAGCCCAGGGCCAGCCCCTGTGGTGCCCGTGCTCGTGGGATGTTAGGCTCTGTCCCCCGGCTCTGGTCGCATAGAGGGCCGGGAAAGGCGCCTCCTCCTGCAGCTTTTCTGGGGTCTGCCCGGCAGTGGGCGGAGGCGCTGGCTGCGGGTCGGACTGACTTTATGTTTCTGGCTTTTTTTTTTTTTTTTGTAGGGAACTTTTTCTTCCAGTTTTCACCCATGTGAGAAATTGGTCAGGGCTGTGGGGTCCCCGCTTCCCTTCCATAGCAGTGTGACTTCTCGGTGCAGGGGCGCATTGGCCCATCGGCCCAGCTGACCTCAGGTCTCTGTGCTGGGCAGGGAGTAGGAATATTCACTTCTGGACAGTTTATCTCCCTGAAGTTGGGGTGAGAACTCACTTGGAGAGCCTGCTCACCATCCTGAGACTAGTTTCTGAGGATAAGGATGCTGTCTTTATATCTCACGGTGGTCACAAAATTGAGGTTTTAAATCCCGAGTCTCTGGGCCAGTTTTGAGTAAGGCTCCCTTCCCCAAATTGGGGGAAACAGCCCTGTCGCACAGCACAGATGCTCCCCAAGGGAGCTTCCACGGGTCACCCCTCCCCATCTTGGAAGGGCTAGTGCGCTGCAGACTGAGAGCCGCGTGCCTGCTCATCCGTGCTCTGCGGCACGGACTCCCCAGGCCCTCAGCCTCGTGTGTCGGCCGTTTCACTAAAAATACCATTCTCTAGGAATGAGTTCTTTGAATAATGTGTAAGATCAAATCTTCTTGCCCTGCCTGTGACTTTTAATCTTTGTCTTTTGGCAGTGGGAGGAGGGGACAGGGTGACAGTGGCAAAAATTTCTTGGCATCCAGCAGTCCTTTTCTTCATCGCTTTGCTTACTGAGAGGTGAGCAGTCCAGCACCTGTAGCAAGTTCCACAGGCACCTGAGAAGAAGAATTGTTCTGAGGGAGAAGCAGTTTCATTTGGACAGAAGGCCCCTCCCTCTTTTGCATCTTGAATTATAATGTATTCAAACTGAACCGTGTAAATAATTGGTGGGCCCTAGTGCATCTTAATTTCTGTTGGTCTGTATGGAGTGGGAAACTCCATGTAGTCAAGGAAGCCTGCAGCTGTGTGAAATAATAATGCCAAAGATGGTCTGCCATCGTGTTAACTCTCTCCATCTTCTATTCCTGACACATTTATTCATTGAGTGCTTGCTGTAATCCAGGTCCTGTACTGGGCACTTGGCATCCGTGATCTCATCTCTCTTGAGATTGTTTTCTTGCTGTAAGAACCCAGATGAGGGAAGATGACTCTTGGGAGGTGCAGTCAGGGGCCAGCACCGTCTTTTATCATTGGGAGGACCTCAGTGCCAATAAAGTGCAGGGTTAGCTTGGCTGGAGAGAAGGCGGCAGCATTTATATTCTCTTCCCCTGCTCTCTGGGAGGAGTCCTACCCAAATCTGGTAAGAGCACCAGGACTCTGCCTTTCAAGGCAGCACCTGCCTGGGCACAACATTGCCCCTGAAATTCACATTTATTTTCAAAAGCTCTTTGTGGGAGGTTCTGGCATTGAGCCACACTACCCTGCATCCCTGGGGTTTCAATTCCTGCACTTAGCAGGCTGTGTAATGCAAGAGGGTTTTTTCCTGTCTGACTTCCAGGGGCCCTCCTTGATAGTCAAGCTTGACATTTCTGATGGAGTGGAAAAATCCAGATACAGTCCCAAGTGGTTGGCACATCAGATCAGATCAGTCGCTCAGTCGTGTCCGACTCTTTGCGACCCCATGAATTGCAGCACGCCAGGCCTCCCTGTCCATCACCAACTCCCAGAGTTCACTCAGACTCACATCCGTCAAGTCAGTGATGCCATCCAGCCATCTCATCCTCTGTCGTCCCCTTGTCCTCTTGCCCTCAATCCCTCCCAGCATCAGAGTCTTCTCCAATGAGTCAGCTCTTCGCATGAGGTGGCCAAAGTACTGGAGTTTCAGCTTTAGCATCATTCCTTCCAAAGAAATCCCAGGGTTGATCCCCCTCAGAATGGACTGGTTGGATCTCCTTGCAGTCCAAGGGACTCTCAAGAGTCTTCTCCAACACCACAGTTCAAAAGCATCAATTCTTTGGCGCTCAGCCTTCTTCACAGTCCAGCTCTCACATCCATACATGACCACAGGAAAAACCATAGCCTTGACTAGATGGACCTTTGTTGGCAAAGTAATGTCTCTGCTTTTGAATATGTGATCTAGGTTGGTCATAACTTTCCTTCCAAGGAGTAAGCAAGCGTCTTTTAATTTCATGGCTGCAGTCACCATCTGTAGTGATTTTGGAGCCCAGAAAAATAAAGTCTGACTCTGTTTCCACTGTTTCCCCATCTATTTCCCATGAAGTGATGGGACCAGATGCCATGATCTTCGTTTTCTGGATGTTGAGCTTTAAGCCAGCTTTTTCACTCTCCACTTTCACTTTCATCAAGAGGCTTTTTAGTTCCTCTTCACTTTCTGCCATAAGGGTGGTGTCATCTGCATATCTGAGGTTATTGATATTTCTTCCAGCAATCTTGATTTCAACTTGTGTTTCTTCCAGTCCAGCGTTTCTCACGATGTACTCTGCATATAAGTTAAATAAACAGGGTGACAATATACAGCATTGACGTACTCCTTTTCCTATTTGGAACCAGTCTGTTGTTCCATGTCCAGTTCTAACTGTTGCTTCCTGACCTGCATACAAATTTCTCAAGAAGCAGATCAGGTGGTCTGGTATTCCCATCTCTTTCAGAATTTTCCACAGTTTATTGTGATCCACACACTCAAAGGCTTTGGCATAGTCAATAAAGCAGAAATAGATGTTTTCTGGAACTCTCTTGCTTTTTCCATGATCCAGCGGAAGTTGGCAGTTTGATCTCTGGTTCCTCTGTTCGTTTCCAAGGCAAACCATTCATTGTCACAATAATCCAAGTCTATGCCCCGACCAGTAACCCTGAAGAAGCTGAAGTTGAATGGTTCTATGAAGACCTACAAGACCTTTTAGAACTAACACCCAAAAAAGATGTCCTTTTCATTATAGGGGACTGGAATGCAAAAGTAGGAAGTCAAGAAACACCTGGAGTAACAGACAAATTTGGCCTTGGAATACGGAATGAAGCAGGGCAAAGACTAATAGAGTTTTGCCTAGAAAATGCACTGGTCATAGCAAACACCCTCTTCCAACAACACAAGAGAAGACTCTATACATGGACATCACCAGATGGTCAACACCGAAATCAGATCGATTATATTCTTTGCAGCCAAAGATGGAGAAGCTCTGTACAGTCAGCAAAAACAAGACCAGGAGCTGACTGTAGCTCAGACCATGAACTCCTTATTGCCAAATTCAGACTTAAATTGAAGAAAGTAGGGAAAACCACTAGACCATTCAGGTGTGACCTAAATCAAATCCCTTATGATTATACAGTGGAAGTGAGAAATAGATTTAAGGGCCTAGATCTGATAGATAGAGTGCCTCATGAACTATGGAATGAGGTTTGTGACATTATACAGGAGACAGGGATCATGACCATCCCCATGGGACAGAAATGCAAAAAAGCAAAATGGCTGTCTGGGAAGGCCTTACAAATAGCTGTGAAAAGAAGAGAAGCGAAAAGCAAAGGAGAAAAGGAAAGATATAAGCATCTGAATGCAGAGTTCCAAAGAATAGCAAGAAGAGATAAGAAAGCCTTCTTCAGCGATCAATGCAAAGAAATAGAGGAAAACAACAGAATGGGAAAGAATAGGGATCTCTTCAAGAAAATCAGAGATACCAAAGGAACATTTCATGCAAAGATGGGCTCGATAAAGGACAGAAATGGTATGGACCTAACAGAAGAAGAAGATATTAAGAAGAGGTGGCAAGAATACACAGAAGAACTGTACAAAAATAGCTTCACGACCCAGATAATCACGATGGTGTGATCACTTACTTAGAGCTAGACCTCCTGAAATGTGAAGTCAAGTGGGTCTTAGAAAGCATCACTACGAACAAAGCTAGTGGAGGTGATGGGATTCCAGTGGAGCTATTCCAAATCCTGAAGGATGATGCTATGAAAGTGCTGCACTCAATATGCCAGCAAATTTGGAAAACTCAGCAGTGGCCACAGGATTGGAAAAGGTCAGTTTTCATTCCAATCCCAAAGAAAGGCAATGCCAAAGAATGCTCAAACTACCTCACCATTGCACTCATCTCACACACTAGTAATGCTATGCTATGCTAAGTCACTTCAGTCGTGTCCGACTCTGTGTGACCCCATAGACGGCAGCCCACCAGGCTTCCCCGTCCCTGGGATTCTCCAGGCAAGAACACTGGAGTGGGTTGCCATTTCCTTCTCCAATGCTTGAAAGTGAAAAGAGAAAGTGAAGTCGCTCAGTCATGTCTGACTCTTAGCGACCCCATGGACTGCAGCCTACCAGGCTCCTCCGTCTGTGGGATTTTCCAGGCAAGAGTACTGGAGTGGGGTGCCATTGCCTTCTCCAACACACTAGTAAAGTAATGCTCAAAATTCTCCAAGCCAGGCTTCAGCAATATGTGAACCATGAACTTACTGATGTTCAAGTGGTTGTAGAAAGACATAAATGTCCTGATAATTCATTAATAGGTTTAAAAATATTTAGCTTACCATCTTGTGGTGGTGGTGGTGGAGGATGGCAGATTCCCTTCAGTGAGCAGATATTTATTGGATTAATCCGTTACTATATTAATTAATGCTAGGCACTGTGTTGAACTAAAGTTGCCCTCATGATATCCAGGGGTGGAGGAGATAGGCATAATTACACGAATGAATAATTAATTCAGGCAAGGAACATGATTGGGTTTTAAAGTCACTGGAGAATAACACAGACAGGACCAAGTGACTACAGGGAGCAGCTAGAATCCTCACCGCTGCTGTTCAGGTGGATGAACAAACCACTTCATCCACCCCCTGGAATACTACTCGGAGACCAAAAGGGATGAATTACTGCTACACCAGGCTACACTCCGGCCTCAGGATCATTATATGCTGAGAGGGATGGAAGCCAGACCAAAGATGGCAGATTATGGTTCCATTTCTATATGGCTCTGGAAAATGCACAGTAATCTATAGTGACAGGAGGCACATCCGTGGTTGCCTGGGAGCTGGGGGTGACAAGAACAATTGATTGCCAAGGGCCATGGGAAACCTTCTGGGGGTGACGTGTTGCGTATCTGGATTGTGGTGATGATTTTACTCACGTATGTGAATTTCAGAATTAGCAAACTGTCTGCTTTTGGCTGCATCGGGTCCTGGTTGTGGCGCTTTATTGCAGCACACGGGCTCTCTAGTTGTGGTGTGGGTCTAGTTGCCCTACCACACGTGGAATCTTAGCTCCCCAACCAGGGATCGAACCCGTGTCCCCTGCATCTAAAGGCAGATTCTTAGCCACTGTACCACCAGGGAAGTCCCTTAAGCTGTACACTTTTAATGGATGCTGCTGCTGCTAAGTCGCTTCAGTCGTGTCCGACTCTGTGCAACCCCATAGACGGCAGCCCACCAGGCTCCCCCGTCCCTGGGATTCTCCAGGCAGGAACACTGGATTGGGGTGCCATTTCCTTCCCCACTTTTAACTTATACAGTTTATTATATGTAAGTTATGCCTCAGTGGTTAATCACTGAGAAGCAGTACAGGGGGAACTTGGTGTTTGCACGGTCTCAAATACCGCCCAGTGCATTACTAATTGTGAAGGAAGAATGCACCTTTATAACAGAGAGACGTGGGGGTTAGCACTTAATCAAAAGGTGATCAGGCTGGCGCCCCCAGGAGCAGTTCACCCTAACAGCGTACGCCTCCTTGCCAGAAGCACTTGGTTTGAATCTTAACATGAGGAAATAATCAGACAAAATCTGAGTGTGATACATTTTACAAGACAGTTGGCCTGGACTCAATAAAAAGGTCAGTGTCATGAAAAAGAAAAATGGGGGCATAGTGCAGTTTCTGTGTTTATAATGGAACCCCTTTCCCATTCAGGTAGCCAAGTGTTAAGTCCGTGAGCTTTTGAGTCACCTCTGGTGTCCTGACTTTCCCAAGCAGTAGCTAACCTTAAGCTGTCTAAGCCTCATTCCAGTTCCTTCGAATTGGGAGTAAAAATAATAGCTCTTTGAAAGAGAATTTTTTAGAATGAAATGAACTTCTGTTTGTGATGTTCTTAGCATAGTGCCTGGTACGCGGTACTCAGTCCATGCTGGCCATCATTTTGTGGCTCCTGTTACTGAGTTCCTGTGGTTGTGGAAAGCCCAACAGTACACTTCCCCAAAACAGTAATGGATGAGGTTAGACAGTGGCTATATGCAGTTGTGGTTTTTTATTTTTTGTTTTTAATTTGTAATTTTTTTAATGGGAAAGGAGGAGGTGGCAGAATCAAGTGTTTTTATTTAGTTGTTTGTTTATTTATTTACTAGCCGCATAGACTTGTGGGATCTTAGTTCCCAAACCAGGGATTGAACCCTTGCCCTCTGCAGTAGCAGCATGGAGTCCTAATCACCGAACCACCAGGGAAGTCCCATAAGCAGTTTTTTAAAAACTTTTCATTAAAGTATATATCACTGACTCAATGGACATGAGCTTGTGCAAACTCGAGGAGATAGTGAAGGACAGGGAAGCCTGGCGTGTGGCAGTCCATGGGATTGCAAAGAGTCGGATACAACTTAGCAACTGAACAGCAACAAACAGCACAGTGTAGTATCCATGAAGAAAAGGGCACTCGTGTTAAGTACAGCTCATTGAATAACCACTAACTGCATACACCCGTATAACCAGCACCCAGTACTGAAGATGACCAGCTCCCTCCAAAACTTAGCAGGGTCACCACTATCCTGGCTTCTGACGGTTATAGAGTCGTTCTGCCTGCTTTTATACTTTGCTGATGGCCTCATCCCAGATGCATCACTGTGGCCTAGCTTCTTTGACTCAGCATTATGTCTGCGATTTATCTGTGGGTGGATCTGTAAACTCCCTCATGACTGTGTGACTCACTCATTCTCATTGCTGTATACTGTTCCATCATGTGCCTCATTCACTACTGATTTATTCATTCTGTCCTTCATGGATATCTGGGCACTTGCCAGTTGGGGCTGTTATGAATAGTGCTGCTGTGAACATTCTTGTCTGTGAAATTTGGTGCATGTATGTACACTCATGTATTGCAAATGTATACCGAGGGGTGAGGCATTTTTAATTGTTACTTTTAGCATGTTGAATACGTTGGTTTAAAATCGGTCTTGAAGCACATATCAGTTCTTGAAGAGGAAATAAGTCAATGAGGCTGAGAGCTACAGCAGTAAGGGGATCTCTGCTACCTATTTATGGCTTTGTGTTTCCCACCTTCTAAGGGGTAGCGGGTAGTTCTGGCAGGGGTGGGTGTGGTTACACAAAGCTGTGTTGTACATTGCTTTAGCAGTAGATCACTCCTATTGCAGAGTGTGCCTGGCTGGAAGAATCTTGAATTCTTCCAGTGCCTTGTGGTGTAGCTCTTTGCTGGGGCTCTCCTTGTGGTTCTGAGTTGAGATTGTGGTTAGCATAGATCCTGATAACCCCGTGGGTTTTACTTGACAGGCCATCCAGGGCATTGCTCAGATTCAGTTTTAGCCATTTGTGGTACAGATAAGTAGGTGTTCTTGTTGACACCTTCCAGTGAGACTCTGAGATGAAAGGTTCAACCTCAAGGGCAGTTTGTGAGGGGGGAAGGGTGAGGCAGAGTCTGAAAGCGAGGCTCTTCCCCCAGGGTCTCTGGGGGTGAGCGAGGAGCCCTGCAGCCAGGGGTGGAGATCAGCTTGTCTGCTTTGCTCGCAGGTCAGAGGTGGTCCATGGCTCCTCTGTGCAAATGGAAGCCCTCTGTAAAATGCTCTTTGACAAATACTTAGAGCAGTGACCTTCCTCCTTATTGAGCTCGTTTGCCTGGGTAAATGAGCAGAGTGCTGTCTGCATGGCAGATTTAAATTTCACCACTAATTGAGGGGAGCATCTTTGGGGAGAAACGCTTGCCATTAGATCAGAGGCCTTTGGGAAACAGCCTGGCAACAAGCACATCAGGGCAGATGAAGGCAGGGGGTGGAGATGGGGAGAGGACAGATTGCAACTGTTATTAGTAGCTGGGGGGCGGGCCATGGAGAAGCCATGGGAGAACTTCGCCATGTGCCTGTGGGGACTGTGCGCATGTGCACGTACATGGTGCACATGCTTTGATGGCCTTTCCCCCCTTTTTTCTTGCTACTGACTAATTTGTACAGTATGAACCTGGAGCCAGGCTGCCTGGATCCACATCTCTGTTTTGCTGCTTGTGAACTAGTGTTTAACCTCTCTGTGACTCAGTTTCCTTGTTACTGTAATGTGAAGATAATGATATTACTTTGAATCACTGAGGCCATTCAGTATGTTAAAAAAAACCTTACAGCAGTCCCTGGCAGGCTGTCAGCGGTCAGATAGCTTTTGTTGCTGCTGCTCTTAGTTCTGACGCTGCAGTGTCTTCACTCCCACTGGGCCTCTCCTTCACTGGCCTTTGTTCCCCTCCCCTCTACAGAGGTACCTCACTTTCGGGTCCAGCCCAGGCCTCTCCCTCCAGGAAGAGCAGCCCCTTGACTCACTCCCCTTTCTGAGTTTCAAAGGGCTTGCGAGCCAAGCGGGTCAAGCATGGACTTTGGAACTGGTCACACCTGGTTCGCAAGCCCAGCTCAGCTGCATTTCTTAGTTAAACCGCTTCACATCTCTGAGCTCTGTGCTTCCTCTGTCAAATGCAGCTAATACACCTTATTAGGGTTATAAGGACTGAATGAGATCATGTGAGTAAGGCACTTGGCCCTGGCACAACCTAAACACTCAGAAAAGGGGAGACCTTGTCATTTTGTGGAGAAATTTTCAGTAGTGACTTCTTGCTTGGCCTTCAGTCATTTCTTGAGTTGGTTTTTAATCCCTCTGTAGGTGTTCACCCCTTACAGTCAGGACGTCTGTTACGTGAACTTGGGGATCTTTTTTTCTGCAGAGCTGTCCTCAGCTCTGTATTACCTCACTCGTTAGATAACTCTGTGCATTTATTGCTCTGCCTGGTTCCAGAGTGCCAGAGGACTGGAGTGCGTGAGGATCCTGTCCTTTCTCCTTCGTTCAGCATGTTAGTACCGAGCACCGTCTGTACTGTGTGCCGGGTGCTATTGAAGATACTGATGACACAGTGTTGGGCAAAAGAGATAGGACATCCTTGCCCTCGTGCAGCATGCACTGCATTCTGGTGGGGGAGACAGTCACTGAAACAATATAAAGAATCTTCGTGATTAGTGTTTGACAGGAAAAAAATGAAGCAGGAGAGTGGTATGTGAAATGTCCGGGGTGAGTGTTAAAATTTTAGATAGGGGGGCTGGGTGAGAGTGCCTTTTGATGAGAGCCTGAAGTCAGTGAGGAAAGGAGACATGCAGTTACCCAGGGAAGAACCTTCCAGACAGAACATCAAGTATAAAATTCCCGAGACTGAAGCGTTCCTGGTTAAGGACCTTGGCTTTTATTCTGAGTGAGGTAAGAAGCCATTGGAGGGTTTTAAGTGAAGGGACAGTAATTGGCCTTTGTTTAATAAAACAACCTTGGGTACTGTGTGGAGAACAGTTCTGACCCTTGAAGACTTAAAAGCACTTGATCTTAAAAAGTTGCAGTTGATCTAGCTGCCTTTCTGCAAATCTTCCTCCATTCTGGGCTTCCTTTCTCTACATATGTGCCTAGTCTCTCATAATGCTGATGGGTTCATCTAAACCTTTAGACCTGAAAGGGTGGAGGTGTGTATGTAATTCGGCATGTGAGGGGGCCGGGGGCAGGGCGCTTGGATTAAGGCCAGAACTGGAAGAGTGCCAGAAGTGGTGTGCAGACGGGTCACTTGCTGCTCCTGGCAGGCCACTCCAGCCTCATCTCTCTTCCTGCTGTGCGGTTCCAGGCCTCCCCTCATCCCTGTTCCTGCCGCCTCATATGTTGTCTCCCCTCCCACATGACAGATCCCTGGTCTTTGTTAAGGTTCCATCTCTAGACATGCCTCTGCTACGGGCTGGTTTTCCCTGTATCGAGGTTAATTGAAGTCGTTGGGTGGGGCTCTGGTCTAAGAGGATTCATGTCCTTACAAGAGGAGGCTTGAGAGATCTCTCACCAGAAACCAGGTTGGCCAGCACCTTGGTCTTGCACTGTCTAGGCTGAGACGTTTTGCTGTGGTAGCCTAGGCAGAAGACCAGAGGTGGCAGGGTGATTGATGCAGATGTCACAGCCCCTGAGGTCCTTAAGGGCTGGCTTTCCTCATTTACGCCTCCCCTTGGGGCCTAGCTCTCCAGAGACCACGGTCAGGGATCTTTGTGTTCACTTGACCAGAACAGAGCAATTGGGTCAGCAGGAGAGGGAACTGAGGCAACAGAAAGTCAGGAGGACTGAAGCTGGTGGAAGAAGACGTGGAAGAGTATCACTTGAGAATCCTGGTCTGAAAAGATCAGTTCACTCTTTTGTGTTGAATCAGGTGCTCAGGCGGTTTATTTGTTTGAAATGTAAGATTACTTGGGTATCAGACAATTGAATCCACTTTTTCAAACAGAGATGGTACAAGGCCTTGTGATTTCACCCCAGTTTGCATTCTTTCCCTCTTGGCTGGACTCCTTTGTCTACTTAAATTCGGTGGCCTCCCAGTAGTTTAAAAACAAACTCACACAATTTATCTTTGCAGGTGAGCTGCAGTTTGTTTGAAACGAGACATTTCTGGTGTAGCTTCTGATAACTGCACCTACAGTGCTTCTGTTTTGTGTTTCAAAAACCACAACAAAAAACTCTTTCTTCTTTTGCGGTTGTCAGGAGCCGGCGTTTGGGTTGTGGCAGCCAGAGAGTGTTTTTGTGGAAACTTAATCTGTAATGAGGTATTTCACTTCCTATCCTGGGCTTTCTGTGAAAAGCATATGTTCCTTCATCACCCATGAAGTGGGTGAAGGACCCCCAAATCTGAGTAAATTCAGAATTCTTCTGAGCTTTGAAAAATGTAGGTTATGTGGTTGTTTTAATGTCTGAGACTACGGGAAGAAAAACAAGGTGAAAACAGCCAATCTGAATTGAATTGAATATAAGGATTTGGGTTCTAAGAAGGCCCTCGGTTCTAAGCTGCCCCCATCTGTGTGGCAGCAGCTAGTGGGGGAAGGACTCGGGCAGTACAGAAAGTGTGGGTGTCAGTGATGAGGCGGCCTCGTGTGGCAGACGTGGAAATGGCCGAGGGGAGGAACGTGGTGGTGGCTGTTGTCACAGCGGTTATGAGGAGGGTAGCTAACATCAAGGAGGCCCAGTCCTAGGCTCTTCATCAGCATCATTTTCCTCCATCCTCACTGTGAAGAGTTGTCCTTTCCCTGTACACAGCTAGCCTTTCAACAGCCTTCTTGGCAGCAGTTATGTAAGGCTGACGATAGCTTCCTAATCTGAACATCACTGTTTCATGTTTCCTGTCTTTGGGGTAAGGAAGCCCTATCTTTAGCGTGATCTTTGAAGGGAAGGACTGACACAGCATTTAAATAATATAAGCAAGATTATCAGGGAACCCCTTAAACCATTTAGGAACAAAATGGTTGTCTTTTTTACAAAGTGGAAATTGCTTTATTACTGTCATAATTTTATCCTCGAAGAATCTAAAGAAGAAAGTAAAAATGAGCCTCAATGCTGCCACCCACTTACAATCCTCCTTTATCAGGAGAGAGAACACAGCAGAGTGGTTAGGAACACCCCTGGAGTCTGCCCACTTGCATGCCAGGCTTGGTTCTGCCAGCTCGCTGCATCTGTGGTCTGGGGCGGGTTACTTCCCCAGGCCCAGCCCTAGTTGCCTCATCTGTTACACGCAGGCACTGATGAAAACACTTATTCTGATGTATTCAAACATTTTCTTAGATTTAACCAATTCTATATGAGCATTTGAGAAGTTCTTTCTTACAGCTCTCAACATACTAATCACAGATGACTTTTGGTTATTCTGGAAACAGACCTTCTAATACTGCTGTTCAGATGGTACCATCCTTCATCTTCCCCCCGACCCCGCCCCAAAGTCTGGCTTAAACTATTAAATTTGTAGCTTAGGTGTTTTATTCATCCAAGTAGGCTTTCTCAATTACTTCAGATTTCTGAAGTTGGGCACGGTGGCCGTTTTGGTATGATGACAAGGTGACAGATGGCAGGCATCAGAACATCTGACTCAAGTTCTGGATCTGTTGCTCACTCATTCAGGCCATGAGGGTGTTTGGTGAGCATCTTCAGGAATCCAGAAGACAATGAACAGAACATGAGTTAGGAAATGAGGGGTGTGCCCACGTTCAAGACCACAAGCCCCCAGAGCCAGGCTGGAGTCCTTTCGTCTCTCTCTTCCTTCATTTCTCCGGTGCAGAATGGAGGTAGTACCTGCCTTACCTGTGGTGTGATAGAAGATCAAAGAAGAGACACACAGAAATGTTTTTAAATGATGAAACTTTGCAACTATCCTTGCCTTGAGGCATGTTGGTCTCAATTTGAAAGGTAGCAGTAAGACCTTCTGTTCCTCTTGAAGAGGCGTGTGCTGGGTGCCGTGTCCCATCTTTACAGCAGCTGTGTGAGGTGGACCATCTGATGATGCTATAAAAGTTAGGGGTGCTTGGCAGCTGTGCCTTCTCAAAGGTAGGCAGCAGACTCACCACGACTTTGGTCTGACAGCTTTTCCAGTCCAGCCCAGCCGCTCAGTCGTGTCTGCTCAGAGGTGGTCGTTTTAGTCGCGGCGGCTCCTGCAGCAGCGCCCAGACTCTGATTTGGTGGACTAGTGCTGTCGCCCTCAGCGTGCTGGGGTGCCAGAGCGTGCCCGCCAGCTTTGGCTTCAGTCCACCATAGCTTGTCCCTACTGTTTTATGGTTTTATCTGAAATGTGTTTTGTGGAGGATGCAGCATTATTTCAGATGTGACAGCGTTATTTATTGCATCTTCTGTCTTCTACTGATTTGAAAGCCACTTGTATATATTACATACGCACTACCGAATTCTAGCACTGGAGTATCTTTTTGACCCTCTCATCTCACTGATCTAGCTGGCTAGACATGCATTTTGTCCCAGAACCATACTGTTCTAGTGTCTGAGTTTTCTAGGTAGCCACTTTGGAATTATCTTCGCTTTTTTTTTTTTTTTGCTTGTTTAGTTTTCTGTATGAACTTTAGAATCTGTTTAATTTTTAAAATAACCCTTTTGTAATCCTGCTGGGATCATATTAAATCATACATTAACTGTTGACATGTTTATGATGTTATTTTTATGATGATATTTTTTTTGTCTCTCAGTATTTTAAACTTCATGTAGCTCTTGGCTTTTCTTGCAGGGGAGCACACGTATAAAAAGGGACTAATACGTGTGTTTATATAGATAAAGACTTTTGATTTCTGCATATTAACTTTGTATTCAGACTCCTTACTGAATATTTTATTGCTCTTAATCGTGTTTCAGATGATTCGTTTGGGTTTATTGAGGTATAATTTACATATAATAAAACTCACCAATTTTAGGTTTACACCCAGTGAATTTTGATGAATGTGTATAGTTTTGTAATGCTCACCACAGTGAAGATATAGAACTTCCTGGGGGTTTTTTTAGGTAAATAAGTAATAGCACTTGTAAATAATTATCATTTGACTTCTTTTCCTCATGTTTATTCCTCTGATTTTACCCCCCTTTGAACTAATTATATTGGCCAATAGTACCTCCAGGACAATATCACTTAATGCCAGTTAGTAATAGTGGATGTTCTTGCCTTGTTCCTTGTTGCCTTTGGGATGAAATAATCTTTTTTTTTTTTTCCTAAAAACTTACCATCCATCCTTTTTCACTAAGAGTTTTTGTTTATTTTTAGTTTTTATAAAGATGCAGTCATAATTTTTCACTTTTGATCTATTTGGGAATCAGATCAGATCAGATCAGTCGCTCAGTCGTGTCCGACTCTTTGCGACCCCATGAACCGCAGCACGCCAGGCCTCCCTGTCCATCACCAGCTCCCGGAGGTCACCCAGACTCGCACCCATCGAGTCAGTGATGCCATCCAGCCATCTCATCCTCTGTCGTCCCCTTCTCCTCCTGCCCTCAATCCCTCCCAGCATCAGAGTCTTCTCCAATGAGTCAGCTCTTCGCATGAGGTGGCCAAAATACTGGAGTTTCAGCTTTAGCATCATTCCTTCTAAAGAAATTCCAGGATTGATCTCCTTCAGAATGGACTGGTTGGATCTTCTTGCAGTCCAAGGGACTCTCAAGAGTCTTCTCCAACACCACAGTTCAAAAGCATCAATTCTTCGGCGCTCAGCCTTCTTCACAGTCCAGCTTTCACATCCATACATGACCACAGGAAAGACCATAGCCTTGACTAGGCGAACCTTTGTTGGTAAAGTAATGTCTCTGCTTTTGAATATGCTATCTAGGTTGGTCATAACTTTCCTTCCAAGGAGCAAGCGTCTTTTAATTTCATGGCTGCAGTCACCATCTGCAGTGATTTTGGAGCCCAGAAAAACAAAGTCTGACACTGTTTCCACTGTTTCCCCATCTATTTCCCATAACCCTAACCCTAATTTGGGAATATATTAATAATTTTCTACTCTTGACCCATTCCAGCAGTCCTGGAATGAATCATACTTGGTGTGATATACTGGGAAATGGATTATTTGATCTTTGTTCTCAGGTTCTGACTCACAGGATCTCTGGACAGGTGAGTGTCTTTTATCGGCTAATGAAATGACTGGTGACTTAGGGCCACTAGAGAGCTTCAGGATGGGACTGGTCACCGGAAAGACCAAGGCATGATTAGAAGGTTGGAAGTTGTAGCCCCACCACCCCCGCCAACCTCTGGGGAGAGGCAAGTGTCTGGAGACTGAGTTCACTCACCAGTGGCCAGTGCTTTAAGCCGTCATACCTATGTAATGAAGCCTCTATAAAAATCCCTAAGTGATGGAGTTCAAAGAGCTTTCTGGTTGAGGTGTTGGGAGGGTGCTCAGAGAGGGCATAGAGGCTCCATGCCTCTATCCCCACACCTTGCCTTGTGCATCTTTTCCACTTGCCCGTTCCTGAGTGGTTTCCCTCATGTCCTTACATGCTGTCACTTCAGTGGTGTCCAACTCGTTGCCACCCTAACTGTAGCCCACCAGGTTCCTCTGACCACGGGATTCTCTAAGCAAGAATACTGGAGTGGGTTGCCGAGTCCTACTCCAGGGACCTTCCTGACCCAGGGATCAAACTGACATCTCTTCCGTCTCTCGCATTGGCAGGCGAGTTCTTTACCATTGGTGCCACCTGGGACACCTTGTATCCTTCGTAATAAACCAGTTATATTATTAAGCAAAAATGTGTTCTTGAGTTTGCCAGCTGTTTTGGCAAGTTATCAAACCTGAAAAGGGGGTCATGGGAACTCCTGACTTGCAGTCTGTTAGCCAGAAGTACAGGAGGCCCGGTACTTGTGACTGGTGCCCACGGTGGGGGCCAGTCCTGGGGGACCGCACCCTTAACCCGGGGATCTGCCCTGACTCCAGACACAGTCAGTGTCAGAACTCAGCTGTTGTGGACATCCCGCTGGTCCCCGGAGAGCTGGAGAATCAGTCAGTGTGAGAAAAAACCCACACACGTTTGGTGTCAGAAGTGAGAGTGAAAACAGATGCCTCGGTTATCAGATCAGATCAGTCGCTCAGTCGTGTCCGACTCTTTGCGACCCCATGAACTGCAGCACGCCAGGCCTCCCTGTCCATCACCAGCTCCCGGAGGTCACCCAGACTCGCATCCATCGAGTCAGTGATGCCATCCAGCCATCTCATCCTCTGTCGTCCCCTTCTCCTCCTGCCCTCAATCCCTCCCAGCATCAGAGTCTTCTCCAATGAGTCAACTCTTCGCATGAGGTGGCCAAAATACTGGAGTTTCAGCTTTAACATCATTCCTTCCAAAGAAATCCCAGGATTGATCTCCTTCAGAATGGACTGGTTGGATCTTCTTGCAGTCCAAGGGACTCTCAAGAGTCTTCTCCAACACCACAGTTCAAAAGCCTTGGTTATAGAGTATTATTTTTAAATGTGCTGCTGATTGCTAGTTTTACATCAGTGTGCATAAATGGTTATTCTGTAGAGATTTGTTTTTCCTCTTGAACATTAAGAGATGTTTATTGTCTTTATATTTAAATGGCAGTCTTGCTGTGTATAAAATTGGGTTAGCCTTTCTTTCCTCGAGGCCTTTCTAGGCGTGCTTTGCTATCTTCTAGTGTGGGCTCTGTAGCGGAGCAGTCTGAAGCCAGCCTGTGTTTCGCCTCAGTGCCTTGAAGATTGCCTTTCTTCACTCTCTCTTTTTAAAGTTTAATAACTTTACCAGGACATATCTTGTTAATTGCATTAAGTCAGTTTTTCCTGGAACAGAGTGAGCCACTTTAATCTGTAGATTGAAGCCGTCCTGACTTCTGCGCATCCCTTCCAGCTTTTTCAGCAGTGTCCTTCCTTTTCCGTGTGATTTTGGTTTCTATAATGGAAAAAGATATATTTTTCTCTCCTACTTCCCTAGCTCTGTCCTTAAATGTTTTATCTGCTTTTTGTTGTCTCATATCTTTTCTGAGTATATCTCTGCTTTACACATTGTTTCACAGAGGAGATTGTATTGTTCCTTTGTCTTTTATTTCATGGGAATATGTTTTTATTTACTAATGGCAGCATTTTTGGATGAATGTTCTTTGCAATTGGTTTTTCTTGCGGGTTTTCTTGTTTTGTTTGATTTTTGCTAGTCTTGTGCTGGTTCCTTTTTTAAAATTGTGATTAAAATATGCATAACAAAGTTTATCATCAACCATTTTTGAAATGGTTCAGTATGTGCTAGATCCTTTTATAAAATTGTCCTCCATCCTTGAATAGAGTGATTCCTTCCAGTCTAGCAATCTGTAGAAAATTCCTTTGGGAAGGGGCTAGCCTAGCAGGGGGTGGGGTTCTTGAATATTCTCCCAGCCTTTCTTGCCCTCAGACATCTGGAAATGGCAGTTGTAATGCCCCAGGCATCACTCTTGTCACCCTGTACCCCCTCGACAGACTGCTTCCTGTAGGTTTGACTTGTGTGTGTGATTCTTCATGCTGGACTGGGTCTGAGGAACCTCAGTCACCAATCCCTGAGCCAGTTCCCACTGTTAGAAACAATGGCTTGCGGTCTTGCCTGCCTTAGAAAGAAGCGTTTACTTTTAGAAAAGGACTTGCCCGCTTTGTCCGACATCTGTAACAACAAGCGTCCTCTCTCCTCGCTTTCCCACACCCTTATTTGACCTTCACAGCATTTGATGGTTCTTACTCGTGTATTGGGGTTTGGGGTCACAGAGTCTCTAGTTTTGTCAAAGACGTGCTATTTCTGTTTCTCATTCTTCTGGTTGCTTTTGTGTGGTTCTTTAGTGGAGAAAGGGGTCAAGTCTCTATTCTGCCATTTGAAAACCAAGTACAGTCTTCTAACTTTAGTAAATTTAGCATTCTGAAAAACTCATTTTTTTACAGTCCTTAGTTTTTGCTTACTGATGAGAACTTCCACTAGCATTGGTAGGGAAGTGGCTGCTTCTGTCACTTAACGGTAATCTGATCTTGTTCAGGGAGGCGCTTGAGGGTTTAGAGAGAGGGATGTGTTTAGACCCTTTCCTGCCTTCTCTCCATTGCCCATTTCTGTCTCCGTCTGATTTTATTAGCATTTCAGTTAGGCCTCTGTCCACAGTTATCCGTGTGTGTGTGTTTATCACTCTGCCAGGAAACTTAAGAAGGATATGTCTCCCGTATGATCCAACAGTGTGTGGGGCAGGAGTAAATGCAGACTAGTCAATCACCGGAACAGAAACCTCTTTGTGAGTCTGTGGATAAGAGCTGCACAGACCCCTGTGGCTTCCTTAGGTCAGTGGAGAATTTCACAGGTTTTCATTCTTTAATCTACATAAAGAAAGATCCTTTCTAGAGAATAGATTTTATTTTTCACCCCAACCTTAATTATTACTGTAATTTCTTTAGCTAAGTTTTTCTTTTCCACTGGCCATAATTTATCACTCAGATGTGGCCAGATTAAAATTTCAATTCCTTAAAAGAGCAAAGATTCCCCCTCACCCCCCCATTCATAATGTTTTTTCTGGCTCCTGTGCTTTGCCTTGTCATCACTCAAAGACCCAGCTAATGGAGCAGGCACCCTCTTGAATGATGCTAGGTGCAAAGGGAAAGAAACTTCTGGAGAGATTGATTCTAGCAATTAAATGTTTCAGCCTCACCTCACTTGTACTCAGAAGTCATTGGTCAGAACTGGTCCCGTGGCCTTACCCAACCGCAGTAGAGCGAAGGGGCTCATTCTTCCTTGTTCCCAGGAAAGGAGAGTGGGACACAGGAGAAGCACTGAGGACGACCGCGGCTGCCTGTCAGTTGTCAGCAGAGTTGGCAAGTATTCCGTTTAGAATTCCTGGTGTTTGTGCATTTTTCTTTTAGCATCCCAGTGGATCGAAATGTCTATGCCCAGCTCTGCAGAGAACTTCCTGAGTGGTTTTACAGAGGAAAAAGGTTCTGAGGTCTTTTTCTCTTCTGCACGATCTTACTTAATTCCCACACACTCTTATGAGGCAGAGGCTATTAGTTTCCTATTGCAATGATGAGCTAGTATTGAGAAAAAATAAGTCATTTGTCTAAAAGTAGCTTAAACTTATAAGTAGCAGATTCAGCTCAAATGTAGATCTATCTAATTCCAGAACTCAAGCTCTTAATCTTCATTATTTATATCTTAAGACCCAAGAATCCTCAACTTTTAAATGGAAGGCTTGTTAGCTCAGCCTGTGTATGACAATGGCCTTGCTGACTTAAAAATCTGCCTACCTTCCTATAACCAGCATAACAGCCCTGGTTGTCTGTGCTTTGAAATGCTAGCCCTTAACAACATTTGGCATTTCCTAGAAGCAGGGAGCCAAAACCCAAATCATTTTAAAAGGAAGTCTTGACAGGGCAGAGAAACACAATTCACGGCAACACAAACAGTACTTCTCTTGTCTGATTGTCGCATGGACCTCGGCAGCCAGCAAGTGTGGTGGCCTGATGGCTTCTGATCATAATGTCCAGGGCCAGCGTTCTTTGTGGGTGGGGATACAACCAGTCCATTCTGAAGGAGATCAATCCTGGAATTTCTTTAGAAGGAATGATGCTAAAGCTGAAACTCCAGTATTTTGGCCACCTCATGCGAAGAGTTGACTCATTGGAGAAGACTCTGATGCTGGGAGGGATTGAGGGCAGGAGGAGAAGGGGACGACAGAGGATGAGATGGCTGGATGGCATCACTGACTCGATGGATGCGAGTCTGAGTGACCTCCGGGAGCTGGTGATGGACAGGGAGGCCTGGCGTGCTGCGGTTCATGGGGTCGCAAAGAGTCGGACACGACTGAGCGACTGATCTGATCTGATATATGCGTAGCAGTAAGTCAGGTGCTTTCTTTGGCCTTCTAAAGTAAATGTGGCAGGTGGGAGACCAGCTTTTAAAACAGGTTATACTTAAGACTTTTCTTTTCTTTTTTTTTTTTTTTGCTAGATCCTAAACCTAAAGGTTTCTATTCCTTTTTATTATGGCTCTTGTTGTTCTTGTTGTAAGATAGGTACTCCTTGTTAAAAATATAATCAAAGGAAGAATGTTTAGAATTTGGTGTACTTGTGTGCTGTTGGTGGGAATATAAATAGTCATAACCTTTTAAAAAGATAATTTGGCATTATCTGTTAAAATTTTAGAACTGTTACTTTCTCAATCCCAGTCATGGGTCCTTCTGGGAATTTGTCCTCTGGAAATGGTTGCATGTGTCGTCAAAGATGTGTACAAGGATGTCCGTTAATAGAATAGCGCATCTGTACAGGGGAGCTCTAGGCTGATGTTAAAAAGATGAGGTTTATCTAACCAGTATGGGATTGTGTGTCCAAGATTGATTGTAAGGTGGGAAAAGCAAGTTGCAAAATAGAGTGTGCAGTATGATCTCATGATCAGGTAGAGTGAACCTATGTGTCTGTATGTGCTTGTGACTTGATGTGAAACTGTTTGAAAATAGCAACGGTTTCCGGAGTTCCTCCCAGACAGCTCTGGGTGAGGAGAGAGACTTTCAATAGGGGTAGTGCTGAAAAATAGGGCTTTTTATCTATTTACTTCGGTATGTAATTGCTATATTGTATGAAAAGAAGTTAACACATGTGCTGCTGCTGCTGCTGCTAAGTCGCTTCAGTCGTTTCCGACTCTGTGCGACCCCATAGACGGCAGCCCACCAGGCTCCCCCGTCCCTGGGACTCTCCAGGCAAGAACACTGGAGTGGGTTGCCATTTCCTTCTCCAGTGCGTGAAAGTGAAAAGTGAAAGAGAATTCGCTCAGTCGTGTCCGACTCTTCGCGACCCCATGGACTGCAGCCCACCAGGCTCCTCTGTCCATGGGATTCTCCAGGCAAGAGCACTGGAGTGGGCGCCATCGCCTTCTCCGAACAACACATGTATATTACTTTAAAAAACTAAGCTGTATAGAAACTGTTTGAAATGGGAAAATAAAGTCGCCTCTCACTCCTCATAGGTACCTGCTATTAGGAGTTTGAGAGGTCCGCTTGCAGAGAGTTATTTTGTGCACATATACACACACACACACTTAACAAACATCCCATGCACAATGTGTTTATACACAGTTGTAGCAGCACAAAATGTGCTGTTCTGTAACTTATTTTTTTCCACCTGAAAAATATATTGGGCACATTTCCCATATTGGTGAGTATAAATTACTGCTATGACTTATGTTTCCTCTTCCACTTCTGCTTCCTCCTCGTCCTCCCTTTCACTGCATAGGATTTCTTGGCCTGGATGTATCATAATTTATTTACTGTTGAGGGACATTGTTTCTAGTCTATTATTATAAACAGCACTGCAGTGGATGTCTGTCTGTAGGCAGGTATATTCAGACGCATACAGGTGTACAAATACATCTGAAGGAGAAATACACTTAGTAAAACATCCGCTAAGTGGACATTTTATGTTTCGATGGGTATTGCCAAAATACTGTTCAGTGTGTAAGGGCAGCACAGTGTCTTTAAAATGGTAATACATTAGAATTGCAAGATGCCTTAAAAATCATCTTATTCAGCTCTCCTCAGTATTGGTGAATTTCATGAACATATGGAACAGAAGACACCAGAGACAAAAGAATACATACTCTGTGATTCTGTTTATACAAAGAAGAAAAACAGGAGAAACTTAGCTATGCTCTTGTAAGGCAGCACACTTGGTGAGGAATAGAGACGATGAGGGGGCTTCTAGAAAACTGGAAATGCTGTGTGTCTTGGTCTGGATGCTGTTCCACACATTCATGAACTTCACCAGCATTGTAGAGAGTTGAACAAGATGATTTTTTTTTAATCCTTTTATCATTTACATTTATCATTGTACACTTCTATAAATTTTCAAATGTGTATTATGAGAGTTTTAATGTATAAATGAGAGTTTTTTGGTTTTTTTAGGCATCTGGCCCAACTCTTTGGTTTTATAAACTGAGACCCCAAGAGTTGAAGAGTTTCCTGCCCCTCCTGCCAGATGCAGCTGAGGCTTCCGGAGAGCTTCTCCCTGGAAGCTGGAGCCCCAGCCTGTCTTGCCAAGATTGGACTAGTGATGCCGTTGGCACTCAGGAAGGCTGTGAATGTGTGACAGCGTCTCTCACCTCCAGGCCCTTGAAGAATAATGGTGTGTCTGAGAGCCAGCGGAGGTGTCAAATGGGAGTTTCTGGTCTTGCAGCTTACATCGCTTTGTTTGGGAAAACCCTAGCACAGTCCTCACACACCCAGTCAATAAGCTCAGAAGGTCTGTAGTTCTCTGTCATCCCGCTGGCCTCTCATTTCTTTTTCTTGAGACTTCTCACTGCATCCTAATCTGTCCTTCCCACTGCTTATTTTTGGTTGTTTTCGGGCCAGTCCCTATTTCAGATAGTTGTATCTTTTTCAGTAAAATTGTTTGTTCAGAGTAAAAAGGAAACAGACTTCTATATTATCCTTCCTGGCCTGCTTTAGGAGAGTGGTGGATTCCAAGGAATTGTTTGCATGCTGTGTGACTCCCAAGATGGGTGATTTTCAGCATCTAGGAGTCCTTTATTTTGCTATGGAGATTGTATCTGGAAACCTTCTGTGAGTCAAAGCATAGCTGGTTATTCAAGCATTTCCTGTGGTCAGAAATTTTCCTTGTGGTCAAGACATTGATCGGAGATTAAGATGCATTCTGAGCGTTTGCTGGCATGAACACACCTACTGACTTGGCTAGTGCTAGCAGTACATCTGTGTCGGATGTCCCGTTCGATCATGAGTTAGAAATAGTGGCTAAATTACACAGCCCTCTTAATATAAGACAGCCTTATGGTCTAGTCCATGTCCTGACAATACCAAGAGATTTGTGCAAACTTTAGCGAAGTCCAGACTGGCCGCCTCTTAAATCTTAAACATCCGTGACACATGGAGGAAGTGTTACAGACAGGTCCTGGTCTACTCTGAAGAGGCACTGGTAAATACAGAGCTGCGGAAAGACATTCTGGGCATGAAACTGAAGAGACGCCAGATTGAAAAGCCCTGATTCTGAACCAAAGGGGGCCTCTGTAAGTGGGCACTCTCAGTAGAAAATTCCCACGTGGGACCTCACTCCAGGCCCCTAGCCCACCTCGTTGCTTTCACCCCTTTTGTTTGCCTTCACCCTCTGCCCTCCTCCACTCTGGCCTCAGCAAGTCAGTCTGTTACCAGAGATGAAGTTTGAATCACACCTTCTCACTGACTGGTCATCCTGACTCCTGTTGGCCTCCGACTCCCACTTCTGGGCTTCTCTGCCGATATTGTCTGTGTGCTCTGCCTAGCAGGCACCGTGTTGCACCTTATTTGTTGTTACTCACTCGCCCAATTGTGTCTGACTCTTTGCAACCCCATGGACTGCAGCACACCAGGCTTCCCTGTCCTTCATCATCTCCTGAAGTTTATTCAAACTCATGTCCATTCAGTTGGTGGTGCCGTCCAGCCATCTCATCCTGTGTCATCCCCTTCTCCCCCTGCCTTCTATCTTTCCTGGCGTCAGGGTCTTTTCCCGTGAGTTGGCTCTTCACATCAGGTGCCCAAAGGATTGGAGCTTCAGTGTCAGTCCTTCCAATTAATATTTAGGGTTGGTTTCCTTTAGGGTTGACTGATTTACTCTCCTTGCATTCCAAGGGACTCTCGAGAGTCTTCTGCAACACCACAGTTCAAAAGCATCGATTCTTTGACACTCAGCCTTCTTTGTGGTCCAGCTCACATCCATACATGACTACTGAAAAAACCATAGCTTTGACTATATGGACCTTTGGCAGCAAAGTAATGTCTCTGCTTTTTAATACGCTGTCTAGGTTTGTCATCAGAGAAGGCAATGGCAACCCACTCCAGTACTCTTACCTGGAAAATCCATGGATGGAGGAGCCTGGTAGGCTGCAGTCCATGGGGTCGCTGAGAGTCGAACACGACTGAGCGACTTCACTTTCTCTTTTCACTTTCATGCCTTGGAGAAGGAAATGGCAACCCACTCCAGTACTCTTGCCGGGAGAATCCCAGGGTCGGCGGAGCCTGGTGGGCTGCCGTCTATGGGATCGCACAGAGTCGGACACGACTGAAGTGACTTAGCAGCAGCAGCAGCAGAGGTTTGTCATAGCTTTTCTTCCAAGAGCAGGCGTCTTTTAAATTCATGGCTGTAGCCACTGTCCTCAGATCTGCCTTGTAGCTTATCTTGTAGTGCCTTTAATTTGGTTACACTTTTCACATCTTTACCTTGTCTTCCTGGATTGTTACTTTCTGAAAGTATATGACGGTGTTGGTGATTTTTCTGTCCCCACTGTACATGGAATTTAGTGTACTGTCATCCAGGTAGTGTGATTTCAAATAGTGATTTTTTGCTCTGATACCCTGTTGCCCAGATACTGCCATGTGTCATATCATCAGAGATGAGATTACTATAAATAGAAAATTCAGTTGCTAATTTATTTTGCAAACTTGGCGCGGGTGGCATCTTTCTTTGTCTTCCTTTGCACCATCAGTCAATCTCTGTTGAAGAAGTGTGCCAGAATTATTTTCAAGTTCTGTCTGACTTAACTGACCCTCTGGATTTAGGGTAATATATGACCATCAGGGCAGTTTCCATTCAGCACAAGAGTTAACATGGCTTGTTGGAGTTTAGTGGAAGAAGATTTTACCATGTTTATTCAATATGTGAATTCTTTGAAAGGAATGAATAGGCAGGCATAAGCAACATGAGCCCAAGGTGAGACTTTAAAAGACTCACAAACTTTTTGCAGAAATGCCTAGTCCTGGTAAGTCTTTGGTAGCCTGTTCCAATCTGAAGCATTGAGCTAAATTTGTATTTAGTTATCGTAGTACTGCCTTTTAACCCTTCCCCTGTACCTTGTGACAGTTACTTTATCAACCGTGAAATCCTAAAAATTGGTTCTTTTTCTAAGATTTTGTTGTTTTTTACAGATTTCAGTTTCTTGTTTTTATACCAGAATCATGTGTCCTAAATTCTTATTTTATCATGTGTTCTGATAACTGGTAGAATTCATCATTTTCAGCTCTTTACCAGAATATTCTGTAGCCTCACACTGTCCTAAAAATTAAAAGACTTTTTATGTGCCAGTTCCCCCTTAGGTGCTGCAGGTTCAGAGATGATAAGACAGTTGATGTTGCCCTCACGGGGGTCTCCGTAAAGGAAGTCATTGGTGGCAAAGCTTCCATTTTTCTCCAGCCCCAGTGCCTGGCTTCTTCCGCATGCCTGACAACCACCAGGGTCTACAGGGCAACCTTCCAACCAGCCTCTATGTGGTATTTTTCTATTGGATCTTTTAAAGTTAGTTTTGCTATTTTTTTTCCTTTTGGCAAAATGTCTTGAGTGATTTTTTGAATTATTTTTCTTTAGTGTATTTAGCCATTCCATTGAGACTTTAATTTGGTGTATGTTTGATATGCAGTTGAACATCTTTGTCTAGTAAATGCTCTTTGAATCCAAGATCGTGATATCTCTGTATTTTTTCTCTTCATTTTACTCATAGTTAGTCTTTGTATTTGTCTTTACTTTCTAAGGTTGATGAGGTGGTTTGAGTGTAATAAATTAGTTTGTCAGCCTGTATCTGGTCCTAATGAGTAATTTCAATGCTGAGGAGATCCTGAGCCTGAGGACAAGTCCCATCGAAAACAGCTACATGGAAAAGGAAGTTAATAGTTAATAGTTTATGATGTGAAAGTGAAGTCACCAAGTCGTGTCTGACTCTTTGCGACCCCATGGACTAGAGCTTACCGGGCTCCTCAGTCAGTGGAATTTTCCAGGCAAGAGTACTGCAGTGGGGTGCCATTTCCTTCTCCAGGGGATCTTCCCAACCCAGGAATCGAACTCATGTTCAAGGTATGAGTTTGCTTCAAGTCTGTGATGCTTAAGCTTTAGGTGGAGTCCGGGTTGGAAGAAAATCCCTTGAGCTGGCTTGTTAGTGTCAAGGCTGGGGGCTTGGCCTGAAAGAAAGTTGGATTCTGTAACAAAGAAAGGATGGGAAAGAACCTTCTGGGTAGGGATGGTGGCCTGAAGGAGATTCAGGTGTAGAGGGGAAAGGTGCCATTGGCTGCATAGCTGTGTTGCCTAGAAGCTTTAAACATCAGGCTCAGCGTTCAGGCTTGGCCGGGGGTTTTCAGACGCGCTGTCCTGATTCCCTGGGATTCTAAGGATGTGCTTCTGTGTGGAAACCAAAGGGCAGGCTACTAGGACTTCTGGGTCCTTCACCCGTAAGGTGCAGTTTAAAATTTTATTGGGAAAGAATATTTTGATGCCCCTGAGAAGGTTTATTAGCCCTTGTTCTCATCAGTGGGAAGGCAGGGTTCAGAGGTTTTCATCTGAAGAATTTGCAGGAACTCTGAGAGGTTGTTCCCTTGTAACCTCCCACATGACTCAGCCTAATCAATCGACCCTGTTGCTCTCCCCACTTAAGTGGTCTTGAATCTGGCCTCTGCTGCTGCTGTTAGTCTCATTCTCTTCCTGGTTTATGACCATAGCCTCTTGGTAATTGGGCTTTCTCCTGGTCTCAGGTCTGCTCAGCCCTTCATCCATACTGCTGCAGATATCTTCCTAAAATGAACAGGATCACGCCACCTCCCTTGTGTAAAGTTCTTCAGTGGTTCTCCATTACCTTCAGGGTAAAATGGAATACCATTGCCAGCAGAATCTGGTATCTAGCCTCACCTCTTGCCATTTTCATCCCCAGTGATAAACTTCAGCCGTGCAGGTTGGAACAGCCCTCAGCTGGTGTGCTGTTTCTCACCCGCAGTGCCTTTACTTGCTGGTGGCTTCCAAGAGTCCCCTCTGGAGGCCTTCTCTGGCCTGTCCTCCGAGCCAGTGCCCAGCACCCTGTGCTCTGCAGTGCTCTGTGAGCACGGCCACACTGGACCCTGACTGTCCTCCTTCCTCAATAGAGCCTCAGTTCCTTGAGGCAGTGGACTGGGTCTTCATCATTGTGTCCTCCAAACCAAGGACACAGGGCTCTCCTAAACGATTCTGAATGCATGGACAGTGTCGAGACGTTCAGAAGATAATGCATGGACAGTGCCGAGACGTTCAGAAGACCTCTTTCCTCAAAAGTGCCATTCAGTGAAAACGTGGGACTGTGTCTAAAGAAAGGGAGAAATAAAAAGATGCATAAAATAGTAAGATCTTGAGCACAGTTGCAGCTTCTCACTGGGAACTAGTTTCCCTGCATTCTTAGTGTGAAGGGTAGAGGGTGTATTGCTAACAGTCCGGGAACCTGTGAAACTTCTCAAGTGGGATGTTTAAACAGAGGGGCTCCGAAGGAAGGGAGGTGTGCGCCAGCAGAGCAGGGGAAGGAGAGCCAGCAGCCGCGGCTGGTGGAAGACATGGTGTCTCAAGGGTGCAGCTCGCCATGAAAATTCAGGGGCACCTTTCCTGAGTTGGGGGACATGTGTGTAAATGACTAGAATTTAGAGTTCAAAAATAAGGGACTTGCCTAGAAGTCCAGCAGTTAAGACTCCATGCTGCCAACGCAGGAGGCATGGGTTCAGTCTCTGGTCTGGGAACTAGAATCCCACGTGCCACACAAGTGTGGCCAGAATAGTAATAACAGCAGCAGTAATAACCATAATAACGTGGAGACACAGCTTTATTCATTATAGGCAAACAGAGTGGTAACAGCCCAAATGCCCAGCAGGTGAGTGGGTAAACAAACTATGGTCTGTCCGTACAGTAGAATGTTATTCCACCATAAAAAAGAATGATGTACCTATGCGTATTACAACAGGGATGACCTTTGAAAACAGCATACTGAGTGAAAGAAGCCAGTCACAAAAGACCAAATATTTTAGGATCCCATTTATATGAAATGTCCAGGGTAGACAGATGTACAGAGACAGAAAGTAGATTAGTGGTTGCCAGGGGTTTAAAGGTGGGAGAATCTGAAGTTTCTTTTGGGGTTGATGAAAATGTTCTAAAAGTGATTGTGGATAATGGTTACACAGTTCTGTAAAATTTACAAACAATCATTGAATTGTATACTTTCAGTGGGCGACATGTGGTGTGAATTATATTTCAGTAAAGCTTGTTGTAGGAACTCCCTGGTGGCCCAATGCTCAGGGCTCAGTGCTTTCACTGCTGTGACCAGGTCCCTGGCCAGGAAACTTAAGATCCTGCAAGCCATGTGGCATGTCCCCCCCACCCCCGCCCAAAAAAAGCTGTTAAAATAATAATGCTGATGATAATAAATGGAGGCTAGGCGGATAGATGTTTTATCCCAGGCGATTTGGTGCTTAAAGTTTTTAAGTCCCCTGCAGTCTGTCTGAATTCAGAGGTCCTTAGAGAAGAGACCTGCTCTGACAAAGACTCCTCTTTCCCTGGTGATGTCTCTTCTCCCGGATGCACTCTGGGAGGTGGTGTTCAACCACCTGGAGCAAGGGCGGAGACAGCCTTGGAGGCTCCATGAAGTGAACATTTACATCCAGGCTAATCTGAGCAGCAACAGGCAGATGGTTAGGGAAGACTCCCTTCAAGGGTGTAAAGAAAGACAGGACAGAGAGCTTGACCATCCTGTCCTAACTAACAGCTGAATGAATTGTCTTTGGGGTGTTGTCAGCCTCAAAAAAAGCAATCCATTTTCTCTCCTTGCCCTCTGAAAAAGATGTGCTCACGCCATTGTTAGATCTCTTTGCTACAAGTCCTCTTGGGTTGGGTTGGGTTAGGCTTCTGAGGTTACCTCCATTGTCAGGAATCCTCCCCTGAATGCCCACCCTCGCAGCTGCCCCAGGGGAGGGAGGTGTGGCTGCTGGCAGAGCCAGTCGGCTCTCTGCCGCCAGCACGCAGCCTGCTGTCACCACTCTGCATCGTCCTTGTCACCGTTTTTCCTGCAACGCTGAGATCAGAGGGTGGGGAAGTAGACCTGTTAGGACTTAAAGGGTAAGCAGCACTGAAGTGTACTCTGCATATAAGTTAAATAAACATGGTGACAATATGCAGCCTTGACGTACTCCTTTTCCTATTTGGAACCAGTCTGTTGTTCCATGACCAGTTCTAACTGTTGCTTCCTGACCTGCATACAGATTTCTTAAGAGGCAGATCAGGTGGTCTGGTATTCCCATCTCTTTCAGAATTTTCCATAGTTTATTTAACTTATATGCAGAGTACATCATGAGAAATGCTGGACTGGAAGAAACACAAGTTGGAATCAAGATTGCCGGGAGAAATATCAATAACCTCAGATATGCAGATGACACCACTCTTATGGCAGAAAGTGAAGAGGGGCTAAAAAGCCTCTTGATGAAAGTGAAAGTGGAGAGTGAAAAGGTTGGCTTAAAGCTCAACATTCAGAAAACGAAGATCATGGCATCTGGTCCCATCACTGCATGGGAAATAGATGGGGAAACAGTGTCAGACTTTGTTTTTCTGGGCTCCAAAATCACTGCACATGGTGACTGCAGCCATGAAATTAAAAGACGCTTGCTCCTTGGAAGGAAAGTTATGACCAACCTAGATAGCATATTCAAAAGCAGAGACATCACTTTGCCAACAAAGGTTCGCCTAGTCAAGGCTATGGTCTTTCCTGTGGTCATGTATGGATGTGAGAGCTGGACTGTGAAGAAGGCTGAGCGCCGAAGAATTGATGCTTTTGAACTGTGGTGTTGGAGAAGACTCTTGAGAGTCCCTTGGACTGCAAGAAGATCCAACCAGTCCATTCTGAAGGAGATCAATCCTGGAATTTCTTTGGAAGGAACTCCAGTATTTTGGCCACCTCATGCGAAGAGTTGACTCATTGGAGAAGACTCTGATGCTGGGAGGGATTGAGGGCAGGAGGAGAAGGGGACGACAGAGGATGAGATGGCTGGATGGCATCACTGACTCGATGGGTGCGAGTCTGAGTGACCTCCGGGAGCTTGTGATGGACAGGGAGGCCTGGCGTGCTGCGGTTCATGGGGTCGCAAAGAGTCGGACACGACTGAGCGACTGATCTGATCTGATCTGAGCACTGAAGTGATCAAGACCAGCTCACGTCATTTTCACAGTTCTCCACTGAGGACCTCAGGAGCAGAGACTGTCTCTTCTTTGCCGTCACCTGGCATAGCACCTGACGTACTGTGGCACCTGCTGTCTGTTGAAGGAATAAGTGACATCTTTTGTCCTATGATAGGTTAGAATAGGGGAGATAACGAAATAATCAATAGATACAAGATGAATTCTTGAGGCTTGGTCCTTAAAGATTTCTGACTGGTGAGTCTGTCTACACTTCTGCTTTTTTCACTGCTCTTTTTCTTTGCCCAGGTGAAACAAAGCGCATAAGGCTTTGCTGCTGCCACAGGAGCCATATTTGGAGTTTGCTTAAGCATTTGTTGTCTGAGGGCCAGTTGGAGCAGGGAGCTTTGGGGAGAGCAGATCTCAAACCCCTGGAATCTATGACCCGAACGACTGTGCAGGTTTATTTTTACTTAGAGGTGCATAACCTGGAGACTATGGATAAGCTTCTTAGAGGTCTGTGAACCCCTGAAATTCAATGTAGAGATTGTACGTGTGTGCGTGCATGTGCAGTGGGGCTGGACCATAAGCTACAGTCTTCATCAAGGGATCAAAGTGAGAGGAGTCTTCTCCTCCCAAAAGGTTAAAGGCTGTGCAGCCCAGTGGAATACCTACTGTAGCAGCCATAGTATATTCAGTTCAGTTCAGTTGCTCAGTGGTGTCCCACTCTTTGTGACCCTTTTGACTGCAGCACGCCAGGCCTCTCTGTCCATCACCAACTCCCAGAGCTTTTGCTCAAACTCACGTCCATGGAGTCAGTGTTGTCATCCAACCGTATCAGCCTCTGTCTTCCCCTCATCCCACCTTCAATCTTTCCCTGCATCAATCAGGGTCTTTTCAAATGAGTCAGTTGTTCGCATCAGGTGGCCAAAGTATTGGAGCTTCAGCTTTAGCATCAGTCCTTCCAATGAATATTCAGGACTGATTTCCTTTAGGATGGACTGGTTGGATCTCCTCAATCTCCAAGGGACTCTCAAGAGTCTTCTCCAACACCACAGTTCAAAAGCACCAATTCTTCTGCACTCAGCTTTCTCTATAGTCCAACTCTCACATCCATACATGACCACTAGAACAACCATAGCTTTGACTAGACGGACCTTTGTTGGCAAAGTAATGTCACTGCTTTTTAATATGCTGTCTAGGTTGGTCATAACTTTTCTTCCAAGGAGTGAGCATCTTTTAATTTCATGGCTGCAGTCACCATCTACAGTGATTTTGGAGCCCCCAAAAATAAAGTTTGTCACTGTTTCCACTGTTTCCGCATCTATTTGCCATGAAGTGATGGGACCAGATGTCATGATCTTTGTTTTCTGCATGTTGAGTTTTAAGCCAACTTTCTCACTCTCCTCTGTCACTTTCATCAAGAGGCTCTTTAGTTCTTCACTTTCTGCCATAAGGGTGGTGTCATCCGCCATATCTGAGGTTATTGGTATTTCACCCAGCAATCTTGATTCCAGCTTGTGCTTCATCCAGTCCAGCATTTCTCATGATGTACTCTGTATATAAGTTAAATAGCAGGGTGACAGTATACAGCCTCGACGTACTCCTTTTCATGATTTGGAACCAGTCTGTTGTTCCATGTCCAGTTCTAACTGTTGCTTCTTGACCTGCATACAGATTTCTCAAGAGGCAGGTCAGGTGGTCTGGTATTCCCATCTGTTTAAGAATTTTCCACAGTTTGTTGTGATCCACACAGTCAAAGGCTTTGATGTAGTCAATAAAGCAGAAATAGATGTTTTTCTGGAACACTCTTGCTTTTTTGATGATCCAACGAATGTTGGCAATTTGATCTTTGGTTCCTCTGCCTTTTCTAAATCCAGCTTGAACATCTGGAAGTTCATAGTTCATGTACTGTTGAAGCCTGGCTTGGAGAATTTTGAGCATCACTTTGCTAGTGTGTGAGATGAGTGCAGTTGTGAAGTAGCTTGAGCATTCTTTGGCATTGCTTTTCCTTGGGATTGGAGTGAACGCTGACCTTTTCCAGTCCTGCGGCCACTGCTGAGTTTTCCAAGTTTGCTGGCATATTGATTGCAGCACTTTCACAGCATCATCTTTTAGAATTTGAAATGGCTCAGTTGGAATTCCATCACCTCCACTAGTTTGTTTGTAGTGATGCTTCCTGAGGCCCACTTGACCTCATATTCCAGGATGTCTGGCTCTAGGTGAGTGATCACATTTTCAGCGTCTCACCTCCATATTATGGATTGAAAATAGACAACCCTCCTGGGTACTGGAGTTTAATAACTCCCCCGGATTTGCCCGTCCCCTCAGGGAGATGGCGTAGCACTCATCTGTACCCCCTGTGCCCGCTAGGCCCAGACGCCTGTGTCAGGGAGCACTTGCCTGGGTGGAGCACAGTCCCTCAGAAGACACCACCTGGGCTTTCCTGGAGCTGCCTCCAAAACCCCACCAAACAGTAAACAGAAAATGGCTGCTAAGTGTTTGAGATAAGTACTGGGCATATATTTTCAGCTTTATAGCTAACTTAGAGCAGCTTACAGTGCTGCCCTGACAGGAGACAGCAGGACAAAAGGCCAAACTTACTGGAGCTGATTTCCTACAGCTGTTGGGGAACTCCCAGGTTGCTTAATCTAACTGGGAAATGGTCTTTATTTAGCCCTGGCCTTTGGCACAGTGCCTTGCACAGAGAGGGGCCAAAGCGGCACCTGTGGGCCGCGGGGCAGGTGTGGCCTGAGTGCCTTCCTTCACTTCTCAGAGTCTCCGTGTGGCCCTGAGCGCCTTCCTTCACTTCTCAGAGTCTCCGTTTCCGTGGCTGTGAGATGAAGATGCAGATTACTTCCTTGCCGAGTTGTTGTGCGTGTGCATGCCACCCCCCCAGCACCTCGGTGTGTTCACCGGCCTGGAAGCTCTCCAAACCCTGCTTAGGGTTTATGTAGAGGTTCCATTACATAGGCATGATTGACTCCTTATTGACCTTTGGTGATTGAGTTCAATCTCCAGCCCCTGTACCCTGCTGGAGGTGGGGAGTGGGGCTGAAAGTTCTAACTCTTATAATCAAGGTTTGGTCTTTCTGGTGACTAGCCCCCATCCTGAAGCCATATAGGTTCCCCCTCAAAAGTCACCTCATTATCATAAACTCAGGTTTCAGGTAGCAAGGGGCTTGTTATGGATAGTAGAAAACACTCCTGTCAGGAAATTCCAGGGGTTTTAGGAGCTCTGTATCAGGAACCGGGGACAGAGACCCAGTAGGTGCTTCTCGTGGGTTTTCTCGGCTGCACTGGGTCTTTGCTGCTCTTTGCTCCCCTTCCTCTGGATGCGGCAAACAGGGCCGCTCTTTGTTGCAGTGCTCAGGAGCACAGGCTCTAGGCACTCGGGCTTAGCTGCTCCGCAGCATGTGGGATCTTCCAAGACCAGGAATTGAACTGTGTTCTCTGCACTGGCAGACAGATTCTTACCCACTGTGCCACCAGGGAAGTTGCCTTTCGTTTTATACCACACCGCCGCTGCCCTCGCCTCCCCACAGGGTTCCTGCATTTAAGACCTTGCTGGTGGGTTTCCTCTGCCCTCTGTGGACGCTGAGGGCTGGCCTGGCCAGTGACCTCAAGCTGGGAAGGAGCAGGAGGAGGAGCCAGCCCAGGGCCAGCGCCTCTCGTCTGGGTGGGGAGCACTCTGCTCTTTGTCTCCCTAGGGCACCTTACTCTGTCAGCTTTTCTCCCGTGACTTTGAGGACAGTGTTCGTCTCACAGAAGAGAGGAAACAGAAACCCTGGAGGCCTCTGGGCAGAGGCCACCCAGAGCCATCAGTGGAAAGGACCCACGTTCGAGCCCTTGCGCCTGTGCTCAGGCCGGTAAAGCTGTGAGCTTTATAGCATCAGACCGAACAGATTCGCGTTTTACCAAGTTCCTTCCCACTTGGGAAACAGCTGCCCTAAAAAAGCCTCCATATTTCCCTCCATATTTATCATAGACACTTTCTCCAGCTCTCGTGGAAGAGAATTGGCAGGTCTAGAGCTGTTAAATCTAGTTATTTCCCTGCAGTCAGCCTGGATCTCTGTAATTCTGTCTTGGAGAAAAGGTGGCTAATTTCAGTAAAGATCCTCCCATCTACCACTGTAACAGTTTAATGGGTGCAGTTACAGCTTGAACACACCAACAGGCTTTATGTGAGTAATTGCCATATTTATGCTGCTTTGAATTGATGATAAAGTGCTAAAATATGAGGTATGTGGTTTCATATGCTGTGATTTTATGGGGGTTCTGTGTTACTTAATCCCTTCCCTCCCCTGATAATTCCGGGTTGGTTAGCTAGCTGCTTTCTCATTATCCAGATAGTTTTAAAACAAAGCTTTCTCCACCTTTTTTGACTGTTTCCGATGTGCCCGTGTCTCACCGCCCTCCTGTTTTCTCCTTGCTTATAAGTTAAACACAAGTCATTTGCATTCCAAAAATGCCTCCTTGCCATAAAGGCAGGCAGTCAGCTCCACTTTGGGCTCTTCCAGATAAGCAGAGTTCACGTGGCTGTGACTCGGCAGTGCTTGCGGATTTCCTCGGGACCCAGTGCCCTGATCGGAACAGCATGCCCTGGCAAGCTGCCTGGGGAGCCAAGCAGCCAAAGAGAAGCAAAGCCTGTTTCACAGAGTAGTCCTGCCCTTCCATCCAAGACAGAATTGATCTGGGTGGAAGCCCAGCTCCCCGAGACAGTTCCAGCAGGCCTGCCTTGCCTGGCTGTTCCCACCACCCTTTCCCTCTATTCAGCGGTGTGCCTCGGTGGACAGGCCCCTCTGCCCTTCTCCGAGAGGCGACAGGACGAGTCCAGGCCTTGTGTGCCAGCAGGCCATGCTGATGGCCGCCCTGGGAGCAGCACCCGCGCTCTCGCTCCGCCTTCTCCCCCTAGTGGTGCGCGTGTGTGCGTGGCGGGGGGCGGGGGGTTCTGTCTAGCTTTCAGGAAGAGGCGCAGCCCTCTTGTGGGGGTCCCAGCCAAAACCATGCCACTGACCTGATCTGTAAAAGTGAGCGGCCAGATGGGGAGACCATACCCACAACAGCCGATGGCTTATACTGGAGAGTGTGGGAACTCACTCAGCCCCTCAGCTTCTCTAGGCAGTGCTCGAGGCAGGAGGGCCCGTCCACAAAGGCAGGCAGGAGCTGGGCGCCCTGGTTTATGAGGCACCTTCTCCGTGCTGGCCAGGCCTCAGACTTTCTCTTTCCTGTATTCCATGAGCAAGGAGGGCCTGCCAGGATGCCTTGAAGCTCGAGGCTGGTCGAGAACAAACAACTTGAGTCCATTTCCTCCCTCTGTTCAGCCAGAGAAACTGCGCTTTTATTATCAGGCATGTATCCCTCCTTCCCTCCTTTCTTTGGATAGTTACCGAATCCCTTCTCCAGGCACGAGTTCCTGTGCCGAGTCCAGGTACATAGAAGGGTAACTGAAAAACATGCCCCTTCTCCCCTCGGAGCCGATACTCAGCACCGTGTGCACTGTGTGTGCACCGCTGTCCATGACTCTCAGGTTGTACCCAGTGCTGTACAGAGAGAGTATGCGGGTAGTGGGTGCAGTGGTTAGACCCGGGCTCTGAGCCCCTATGGAAGTAGTCGTAATAGGAGGATACAGCCCACAGGGCCACCGTGAGGGTTACGGAGATCATGTGTGTGAAATGCTAATCACTGGGCCAGCCCAGTATGTGTGTTGCATAAATAGAAGCAGTTTTGTTCTCCTAACTGACTTAATCTGGGGGTCAGGGGAGGCCTCTGAGGGAACAGGGTTTAGCCAGTCAAAAAAGTGGAGGCAGAAGTGAGGAAGTCTCCAAGGCAGTTGGGGGGATCACACTAGGAGGCCTTGAAAGGCCAGCATGATTGGAGTTGGAGGGGGCGCAGCTGTCAGGTGTGGTGCGGGCCGCCCCCCAGGCCACGTGTGGACAGCCTTGTGTTGTATCCTGGACACAGAGTGCGGGGATTGTAGGAGGGCAGGGACCGTGATCAGATTTTCTGCCAGTGTTACAGGCTTCTAACCTATGAAGTGCCCTTCCTTAGCGAGGAAAGAGGCCCGGAAAGGACGGCCGCGGGGCTGTGATGGGTGCCATCTTTGAACCTTTCATGACTTGGTGAGAATCAGCAACCCGAAAGAAGTTCACCTGTGCCCTTGTTGGTGCTTGCGAGGAGTCTGCCGGGGCCCTGCTGTGGCGTGGACGCTGGCACTGTTTGCATGGAGGGGGTGGTGGTGGCTGTGTGTTGTGTGTGCCTGTATGTTAGTGCAACTGTTTTTTGCTGGTAGCTCGGTGTGCAGTCGGTGAGGACCCCCACCGCACCCCCAGCCCAGCTCTGCACTGTGGCGGCACTAGCTCGCCTCCTAGTCACACTGCCGTCCCGCGTGCCACTGGGCTTGAGTGTGCTGGCAGAGCCACACTTGGAGCCTGAAGGAGGCTGATGTTCTTAGCTGGGGCTCCCAGCTGCTTCTGGCTTTGAATATCAGTGGCTGCCTTGCAGAGTCCACTCTGCTCCCCTCAATTCTAGGTCACACTCCTCTCCCCTTCATCCTAGGCTGCCCAGAACCAGCAGTATCCACTCTGGGCTGGCCTAAGGCTGACCCCGTCACGGTGGTTTTCTGAAACACATCTACTGGGGTATGCATCTTCTTGAAACTCAGGGACCAAGCCCCTTGGCGGGCTCGGAGCAGGGCCCAGAAGCCTCCTTCACAGTGACTGGCAGTAAGTGCCCAGGCAGCTTACAGAGGATCAGCCAGATGCTAGAGCCATCTGATGCCCCAGATTTGGTGTGATATTTTCATCTTTTCCCCTCCAGGTCTCTTCTCCCCCTTCTTCCTCAGCCTCGAGATTAATGACACGGCTGTGTGTACATACGACAGCGATGGAAATTCATAACTCCACAGTGCCTGGTTGTGGGGCTGACACCCGGTCAGGCTGTCATAACAGAGTGCTAGTGGCATTCTGTTGGGGAAAAAGGGGTGGCGTTGCCAGAAACAGATCTTGATTGACCAGGGAATTACCCAGGGAAGGCAGCTAACAAAGGGGCACTGGAGGGGCCAGAGTGACCTTAGTGTTCAAGGCATAGAAGAGCCAGAAAATCATTCCAGGCACATCCAAAACAGGAAGGCAGCAGGGGACCTCGTGGGGCTGCTTTACTGTGATCAATAGTAGAACTTCATCGTAGGAAGAAAGCGCGGACACTGTCCACTGGCTGCTGTCGGTCAGAGAAGAGGCAGCGTTTCTTCTCTGGCTCTCCCCGCTTCTCCTCCAACTGACAGATGAGAACACTGAGTGGGTGTGAGTGAGGAGATGAATGTGCGTGAGTAAACAAGGGAGGAACAGAAAAACCTTCTAGCCCGGAATGAATCCGGCACTTACAGGATAAAGCCAACATGTGATATTTAAAGGATAAGGGAATAGGGAGTTAACATGGCAGGGAGGAGCCCAGCAGTTAAATGCACAGTCAGCCAAGATGGAGTGAGCCAGCACAGAGCTGACCCCCTCCACACACCCAGCTCTCTGGCCTTGGACTTGGCCTCTCTGAGCTGCTATCTGCTCTCTGTAAAATGGGGATAAAAATAATACTATTTACCTCAAAGAATTACTGGGTGGATTCACCGTGATGATTCTAGTGAAGAGCTGAAGAAAGTGCCTGGCAGATAGTAAGCCCTCAGCAAAAATATTGTTTTATTATCATCATCATTATTTCAGTGTGCCAGCCATTTGTATTACTTGCTCTTCATACCTGTAATCTGAGTATGCACAACATCTCAATTCAGTTAAGTTCAGTTCAGTCTCTCAGTCGTTTCCGACTCTTTGTGACCCCATGAATCGCAGCACACCAGACCTCCCTGTCCATCACCAACTCCCAGAGTTCACTCACTCAGACTCACTTCCATCGAGTCAGTGATGCCATCCAGCCATCTCATCCTCTGTCATCCCCTTCTCCTCCTGCCCCCAATCCCTCCCAGCCTCAGGGTCTTTTCCAATGAGTCAGCTCTTTGGATGAGGTGGCCAAAGTGCTGGAGTTTCAGCTTCAGCATCATTCCTTCCAAAGAACACCCAGGGCTGATCTTCGGAATGGACTGGTTGGATCTCCTTGCAGTCCAAGGAACTCTCAAGAGTCTTCTCCAACACCACAGTTCAAAAGCATCAATTCTTCTGCGCTCAGCCTTCTTCACAGTCCAACTCTCACATCCATACATGACCACAGGAAAGACCATAGCCTTGACTAGACAGACCTTTGTTGACAAAGTAATGTCTCTGCTTTTGAATATGTGATCTAGGTTGGTCATAACTTTCCTTCCAAGGAATAAGCGTCTTTTAATATCATGGCTGCAGTCACCATCTGCAGTGATTTTGGAGCCCACAAAAATAAAAGGTGACACTGTTTCCACTGGTTCCCAATCTATTTGCCATGAAGCATAGTCATTCGTAAACGGCCCCATTTTTGATGAGGAACCCGAAGCTTAGAGAGGTCAAATGGTTTTCCCAGTCACCCAGCAGCTATGAGAGAGCCAGGATCAAAATGGAGATCACATGCGTAGAGACTGTTACACAGAAGGAAGTAAACCAGAAAGACAAAAACAAATGTCGTGTATTAATGCATATATTGAATCTAGAAAAAAGGTACGGATGAACCTCTTTGCACAGTAGAAACAGAGACACAGATGTAAAGAACAGATGCATGGATGCCAAGGGGGAGGAGAGACTGAGATGAACAGGGAGATTGGGACTGACGTGTATGCAACTACTGCGTATGAAAGAGATGATTAATAAAAAATACTGGACATTGAAACTTCAACTAAAAATCTTAATTTCTCTACTAAAAAAACAATTGTAATATATAATGAAACTATGTGTAACTTTGTGCTATTAAAAAAATTCTATTTAAATATTTAATGGAAAAATATTTGAAGTAAAAAAGAAGCCAATGCATGTTTTTATTGTCTGCCAAGTGGGTCCTTAGAGCAGGCCATGCCTACAGACAGGTGCTGCTGTTGCAGCTTGTTAAAACGTAAAGGGAAAAAAAAAAGCAAGCATTATACAGTGGGCTTTAAATAAGTTATCTTATTTACTCCTTGCAGTAGTCTCCGAAGGTGAGGTTAATCCGTCACAGAGGAGCAGAAGTTAAGAGTCGGCATCCGGAATCTCCCTGATGGCACAGCTCAGGTGTCCTCCACTTGCCAGCTTCTTTTCCACTTAGATCATTAGGACCGTAGCTCCTCCCTTAGTCCTGTGCCAAGACTTCATTACACTCACCTGTATGGTGCAGAGAAGGCAATGGAAGCATAGTCACCCAGGGTCGCACCGCTAGTCAGTGGCTTCCAACCTAAGATGCTCAGCCTCAGCGCAGCCCTTTGACCCTCCATCATGGTGGGGGTGCTGCAGTGGGAGCCTCAGAAGGAGACAGGCTGTAGAGATGCTGTTGGCATTTGACCCAGAGTGGGAGCTTCTTACTCTTGTTAGAGAGGTCAGCCCTCTTCAAGACAATTTGGACTTGATGCTCGAGGGGGGTTCCTTTCTCTCCCTGAGTTCTCAGCAGCTCTCTGGCCTTGAAACGTAGCCTGCTCGAGGCTTACCGCTTGGACACGTGAAAGAAAAGGAGAATGGTCTATTAGCCACATTTCCTTAAAAGTCGACTTGTCCTCTAGTAGTTAAAGCCTGTCTGCTGTGGGGTATTTTAGAGCATTGGCAACACCGATTAATTTTTTTTTTTTTTAAGGACTAAAGTGCTGAGTTTTATATCTAAATATAGAAAGTGAAAAATAAACAAGTCAGAGTTTGTCTTGGAGGAAGTATTGATTTGTTGCTAGAAAGGAAACTCAGGAGGAACTGAGTCCTGGGGTGTGTGAACAGGGCTGAAAGCCTGGCCCGGGGGAGTATGGCAAGACTTGAGGCCCAGAGCGCCGGTGCTGAGCAGAAGTACTTGGGATCCAGGAATGAAGAGTTGTTTGCCCATTTCAGAAAATGGGACACATACCAGAGCAGAAAGTGGAGTCTCCCCACCATCTCCAAGCTCTTGCAAGTCCCTTGTCTACTTTCCTGGTGCCCCTAGTATGCCACGTGCCACAGGCACCTCAGCCGCTGGGACGGGGCGGTCAGGAGTGAAAGAGGCCAGTTCTCAGCCCGTGTGGAACGCCTCGTGGCTGCTATTGGTGGGTTCTCTGGAAGGTTGTGTGGCATCACCGACTCAGACATGAGTTTGTGTAGGATCCAGGAGTTGGTGATGGACAGGGAAGCCTGGCGTGCAGCAGTCCACAGGGTCACAAAGAGTTGGACACGATTGAGCGACTGAACTGAACTAGCCTTTTGTCAGTGAAATACTTTTAAGGAGGACCACGGCTTGCAGCTCTGTAAAGGAGCTCATCTGCCAGATTGGGTGCTCAGTAAATATTGACAGAAAAAAATAAGGCTTCTTTGCTTTTTTTCTCTTTACTTTTTTAATACTCTTTTGAAAAATCACATGTAACCATGGTTTAAATAATGTGTAAAAACCTTGCTTACGAATAAAAGGCGCTAATTTTAATACCTTTTGGAAATGCTTCATTCCTGAAGTCTCTGATATTTATTTTTCCTTGTGTATTCCCCCTCTTAAATATTCTTGAATCATAGATTATTTTTTAAGAGTTGGGGGGACTTGGAGACCTGTCCCATCTTCTAGAGCAACAGGGGTCCTCAGAGCACAATTCCCTGACCAGCAGCAGCAGCATCGCCTGGGAACATGTCAGCAGTTCAGATTCTTGGGTCCTGCCCCCAACCAACAGAATCTGAAACCCTAGAGGTGCAGCAGCCTTGTAATCTAGATTATAACGAGCCCTGATTCTGCTGCATGCTCAAGTTTGAAAGTGCGTGATTTAAAACACCGCAGTCAAAGAACTCAGGCTCCAAAAGCAGGTGGGCTTCAGACTGCAGTTCCCCAGCTCTCTGACCTTGCAAGTGTGACTTTACCTCTTAGCCTCTGCATTGCCATCTGTAAGATGAGATTAGTAACAGTCTCTCTGAAGGGGATGTTGTGAGAACCCATGTAGACGTGCACGGCAAGGACTCAGCATTATGTGCCTCACATATAGTAAGCACTGAGTAAATGGTCGGTCATTATTGACTGTCTTCTTAGACCAGGTATTAATCTTTCTAAAAAAAAAGGCAGCATCCCAAACAGATGGCTGTCCAATGAAGGAGTTCAAAAGCTCTGGCCCTTCATAATGAGTGGCAGATGTAGCTAAGATTATGTGTTGAGAGACAGTTTGCCTTCCTGTCATTCCCATTCTAGTTGTAGCTCTGTTCTCTAGAGTCATTGCTGCTGCTAAGTCACTTCAGTCGTGTCCGACTCTGCGTGACCCCATAGACGTCAGCTCACCAGGCTCTCCTGCCCCTGGGATTCTCCAGGAAAGAAAACTGGAGTGGGTTGCCATTTCCTTCTCCAATGCATGAAAGCGAAAAAGTGAAAGTGAAGTCGCTCAGTCGTGTCCGACTCTTAGCGACCCCATGGACTGCAGCCCACCAGGCTCCTCCATCCATGGGATTTTCCAGGCAAGAGTACTGTAGAACAAGACTATTCTTCATAGAAATTGTTAGATTTTTGAAGACAGCAACCTTGGTGGTTCCGAACTTTGTCTTGTTTTATTCACACAAGATTAAAAGATTCCCCAAGAAACCAGTGGAGCTCAGTTAAAAAAGAAGAAGGAAGCAGGGCCTGTTCCCGAGATAATGGGTCTCTGGAGATGCCTGGTATGTAGAGATGCCTCAGAGCTTACGGCTGAAGCTTCTCAGTTGGACCTCTGGCCGCAGACCAGACCTGTGGCAAGGAGGCACTGTTCTCCGCCGGCAGGCGTGAGCCGGAGCCAGCCCCAGAGCATCTCTGGGTCCTGGGTGCACCCTGCTCGGGATCCAGCGTCTCTCTGGAGGTCTGCTCCAGGTCCTAGCTGTCCTCCTGCTCTGGCCTCGGGTCCCTGGCGAGCTGCCTCACTCTGCCCAGCCTCCAGGCTCTCACCCGTGTCGCTCACCCTGTTTCACTGGCAGTTGGCCGTCCGCTCTAAGGTTTCTGTTTTTATTTCATTGATGTCTAATGAATAGCTGCGAACAATTGTTCTGGCCAAGCAAATGATACCTTTCCTCAGTTATGCCATGTTGTTGTAGAGGTCAGTGGCAGAATGGCTCTTTTAAAGGGGGTTTCATAACAGAAGCAGGCATGCAGATGATGGGAGATACGAAGGTGGTGACTAGCTGGTGCTGAGGAGCTGGCCTCGCGCCTCGGGTGCTCCCACCTTTCTGAGCACCCATCCAGTGGCCCTGCAGTGGGCCTGCACCTCGGATGGTCTCCAGTAGCTAATTTGCAGTGTGTTTGCAGCCCTGTGATACCGGGCAGCTGGCCATTAGGAGACAGCGCCGAGGATTCCTGTGCGCAGGTTGCCAGAGATTGCAAGTGGACTGAGGCTGTCAGGATCTTGTCTCCGCCGTTCAGAGAGCCCCTCTCCATGCTGGGGCGCACGCACTGTGGACATGCCCGTCAGGACTTTTGAGGCTCCCGCGTTTGTACCGTTGTTTTCTTTGTATTTGAGAGGTGCTGATGTTCAGATAAAGGGAAAAGTATAGTGATTTGTCAACCTAGAGGGTGAAGATTTGAATCTATTGACACATACCCAGGGCTTGTCAAAATGTGGATGATTTCATGTTGAAGCATGTGATGTGTGTTACCTGAGATGTGCAATAGGTAGAAACTTTTAAGTATCTGAGAATAGTGTAGAAAAGTCCCCAAGGAAAGAGAATTACTGTAGAATTACTAACTGTGGATGCTGAGCAGGGGCCATGCTGATCTCTGACCTCTGACTTCTGGAGGGCATGGACCATCTCAAAAGCTGCCCAGAATACTGAGGGCCTGTGGGCTTCACAGAGATGTGGTGTTTCTCCGGGGGTGGGGGCAGAGGGGGCTGTGGTCTGGACACCAGCCTGATGGGGGTTAAACGGCAAGCCCCTTCTGAATAGTGTGGGGGCCCTGGACTGAGACCGTACCGCCACCTGTTACCAGCTGTGCAATTTAGGGCAAGGACTTCCCCTTTCCGAACCCCACTTCCCTCATCTGTGTTCTCTCTTCATCCAGTAGCTCCCACGATAAAGGGTTGAGGATTCGATGGCATCATCATTAAATGAGTGGTGGATGCGGGGAGCGTGTAGCCCAGTGCACAGCATGGCGACCACACCGGAAATGTTAACTCCCAGAGGGAGGCGTACAGTGATGGGGCTTCTTGGTAGCAGGTCGTTGCATGGTGGGGTGTCCTTGAGGCTGGTCCGTTAATGCCCTTGTCTCTGGGGTGAAAGGGCCCATGTGCAGTTAACAGCTTTTAGGCCAAGGAATGATGACTTTTGTTTCGATGATCTTCAGAGTTCACCTGCCACCAGTCTAGGGCCCCAGAAACTGACTGACTGCTTTCCTCTCGCCCAGCGGGTACCTCTCCAGCGGCGGCAGTCACAGCGATAACTGACTTTGAGGCCTGGTCTGCTCTGCACTGCCCGCTGGCACGCCACCCCTGGCTCTAGGATGCTTCCACGGTGCCGCGCCAGCTCGTCAGGGTCGCTCAAAACCATGAGTTCCAGAAAGGACCCCAGGCTGGTTTGACCATTGTCCTTTAGACCGTGGTCTCAGGGGTGCAGAGTGGACTTTCCTTCCTGGAGAGAGGGAGAGCCAAGCTGACCGACAGCGCCTGGAGTCCACTGCAAGCTGCACAGCGCTTCCTGTGCGGAGGGGTGGAGGGAGGCCACTCTCCCTTGGAACTTTATCTCCTCCTACATTGTTATTTAGTTGAATTTTACTGATCTTTTTTTTTTTTTTTTTACCTAACACTGTGCACCAAGTAAGTTCCAGAAGGAACAGGAAAACCCACTCTAACCATAAAAACAAATGAAGACATCATAAACAAGCGGATTGGTCTTGAAAACCTAACATTTTTGAATTACGTACGTCAAAGAAAATTCAACACACAAAATTAGAAGACAGATAATGAAAGGGAAACAATGTAAAGCTATGTAACATTAACATAGTTCCTTAATATTAAGTACAAAATGAGGAGTACCACTCTGAAAATGAACAAAAACATGAATAGCAAATTCACAAAGTAAGAAATACACACTGGACTTCTGGACAAACCTAAAGGGTTAACAGTAGGTGATTTTTAAGTTATTGTATACTGTGTTATCTTTAAAAGTATGTTATGAAAGAATATTTAATGGTTAGGTTCACAATATAGTTTGTAAGTGAAAAGGGTGGGTTAAAACATAGTATTATCTGTTTTATTAAAATTAAAATTCCAAGGTATATATCAAAATGTGGACAGATGTTACCTTTGTCTGATGTGTTTCTGTATTATTTTAGTTTTTACAAAAAAACAAGTATTTGTAAACTTCAAAGTGAGAAAGAAAAAGGGCAGGAGTGGGCTGAGGCACCGAGGCAAGATGAGTGCCCTCACCCTGCTCCTCGCCCCAGGGGGGCCTCGTGGACCCCCGCTTCTCCCCTCAAGCCCATCCCCCTCCTGCTCTGCCCTCCACTTGCTGCTCCTAAGGCTCCTACCTGTTTCTCCCCAGGACTGAGCACTGAAGGTATCTACCGGGTCAGCGGGAACAAGTCAGAGATGGAGAGTCTGCAGAGACAGTTTGATCAAGGTAAGGCCACAGCCATTCAAGGCAGATTCCACTGCCGCTGGAGCCCCCTGGGGTGCTCCTGCCACACAGCCCCAAAGCCAAGTGTGCTGGCTAGGTGGCTCAGGAGGAGAGAGGGTTTGGCCCCTGTCAGCAAACGGAAGCATCCGCCCCGCAAACCTGCTTCAGCCAGACTGCTCCCCTCTCCACCATCCACAGGCACTGTTGCAGCCCCCGGCACGGGCCTCATTCACCGAGACCCAGGCCTCGCTTCCCTCGGGCTGGGCCATGCAGAGGTCATGGCGGGCACATGACTCAAGGTTGGGTTGAGATGACAGTCCTGTGTTGGCAGGGCCTCTCAACTGTAACTGCACTCTCACAGAGCCCTGCAGGAGAGAAAGCAAGGGGGAACATCTTGTGATGCGCTTGAGCCTTGGGCCCAGGGCTCCCCAAGCCGAACGCTCTGCCTGCTAAACTAGGTCAGATCTGAGAGGCCGAGGGCCACATGGCCACATCCATTCCACCCTAACCCAGTTCAGTCAGGGCTGCACACACTAGGATGAGGGGTCACACCCACCAGTGTCAGATGCAAAGGAGCCGAAGAGTAAAACTTGACAGATGCCACTGGCCAAAAAGGAAGGTAAACAGAAGATCAGAGTGGGGTCCGACTCAGCATGTGACTGGGCCTCGGGAGATCCAGCCTGGCGGCCTGCGCAAGCCTGCAGGCCCAAGCCACTACCCAGTTCGTAGTGGGAGCAGACACCGCCCCCACCCCCAGCTCCACAGTCTCCACTAGCTGGCAGCGGGAAGGGAAACATGTGAGTCTTGAAGGATCGGAAGCACAAGGTCAGGATGAGGGCAGACCCACACTAGGTTAGACACTTGTGTATATGCCAGGATCTGGAGCCCAGGGTATACTCCCAAGCGGAAACAGTCGAGATCTATGGTAGGTGATTTGTTACAAATCAGAAATGCAGTCAAGTATGGAAAGAAAAATTAGACAGGAATTGGTGGTATCATAAGCTGGACGGGGCCAGCAGGAGGAAAGTGAGTGGTTGCCTGACCACCACAAGGAGCAGAGTGGAGACAGCAGTCAGGGTTGCTGGCACCATTTCTATAACCTTCCAGGAAAAGTGACATGGCCTTAGGGGGACGCCGCCTCCTGTCTCCCCGAGTGGGGGTGTGAGGAAAGGCAGCAGTGTGTCCAGGGCAGATGAGGGGGCTTCGGCCGCAGGATCGAGGTGCAACTCCTCTGCTCAGAGGCTGATCTGGGCAGGTTGGGTATCAGCGTGTGTGTGAGTCTCAGAACTTTTTTTTTTTTTTTTAAAGCAGTACCCAGGGGTGCCACCCTCTGTCCAGTCTGTGATGCCCCTGAGTCTCTGCCTAGGCTCCAGGCCAGCCCCCGACAGCACCCCTGGTTCTCCACGTTTCTCTTGCTTGTTCCCAGCGCCAAGTGTTCCTTGCTTTGGCACAGCCTCGATTGGCCTGGCCTCACTCTCCCAACTTCCTTTCAGATCACAACCTGGATTTGGCAGAGAAGGACTTCACAGTGAACACCGTGGCGGGGGCCATGAAGAGCTTTTTCTCAGAGCTGCCAGACCCCCTGGTCCCGTACAACATGCAGATCGACCTGGTGGAGGCCCACAGTGAGTACCGGCAGCCCGCCTGGCTCGTGGGCCCCTGGCGGCACCCCAGGCTAACTCCGTTGGGCAAATGGTGGGGGCAGGGGGTGGCGGTGCAGCAACACGAGAACGGGTCCTGCCCTCAGGGAGCTGGTGCTCTGGCTCTTGGAACTGAGACTGAAGAACATAGGAAAGAGAACTAGCAAGACGACACCCGAGGGGCTCACAGATTAGACCCCGACCTTGTCGACCAGAGGTGCTTGGTTCTGTCAGGAAAATTGCAGGCTGCCCCAAGGCGCCATGGTTGAGAGCCTGGTTTTTATGCCAGACTTGGGGCAGAGCCTCGTTCCTTTGCTTGTTCACAGTGGACCCTTCCTGGCCCTGAGTGTCCTAGGTTGCCATCCCTGCTTGCATTTATGAAATGAAACTCGGAGAGGCCTGGAGGCACAGCTGAGTCACGGACCTGTTCGGTGGAAGGCTGCACTGGCCTCTCCCTCCTGACTCTCTCCTCCCAGCTCTCCTGAAAGGAAGTGCACACGTGGTCTGGGCCAGAGAGCCTCTGGAGGGACAGGGACAGCTGCAGTGGATGCTTGGGGCTGCAGAGGAGTGCCTCTGCTTTCAGTGGTCCTGCCCGCTCCAGGGACTCTGCTCTGGCCTGCCCCTCTCTGGGGGCCTCTCCCACTGTGGAAACCCTGCCCTTGGGCATCCTTCCCTGGACTTCATGTGGTACTGCAGGGGGCCTGACCTCTCAGTTTCTCACAGACCGACAATTTCTGACTTTTTTAGCCAGAGGCAGCTGCTGCTGTGCAGCTGCAGGCGGGAGCCGTGTCCCTCAGACCCAAGGGCCTTAGTCTTACCCTGCCACTGCCCAGCTCCAAAGACGGAGCTCTGAGCACACACGGTCTACTCACAAAGCTGACGGTGTGGACAAAAACTGAAAGGAAGCCATAGATGTGCAGGACTTCAAGTCATGGGTCGTAGACTCTTGGCGGCTTTGGGAAATACAGGTGCTGATAGAAGCCCAGCCCTCAACTATGGGAGGGTTCCCTGTCAGAATCTGGCTGCTGGCAGGGCTGAGGGCCCTAGAGTCGCCGTGCTGTGACCTGCCTTTCCCGTGATGTTTATTTGCACAGTATCTTCATGGTTTAGGCACACCATTCTTAGCTGCTTGAAATGCTTCACAGCCACCATCTTACCCAGGCCCACAGGGATGGGGAAGAAGCCCTGGCAGAACAGTCATGCTGTCCCCTGGCCTGCTCACCCATCTGCCTGCTCAGGACAGGGGCTGGGTCTCCCAGATGAGTTAGGGCGTGGGGACAAGTGCCAGCTTCTGCCCTGGTCCTGCCTTCCAGAGATGGAGGTCCTCCCAGCACTCACTGCTCTAGCAGGCTCCAGGCTGGCTCAGATGTGAGGCGCATGGGAGGCCTCTGTCTGGAGCCAGCTTTCTTTGCCCCTCAGCCAAGCCTCCCTGGGCCGCAGGTAGGAAGAGGTATGGGCTGGCACCCAGCTTGCCAGGCGCCTGGAGGTTGCCAGCAGCGTTTGTCTTGACTTGGCGCCATCTAGAGGCTCGTGGCATCCTAGCACCCCGCAGAAAGAATTCCATTGTTTGTGCAGAAATTGCTGACATGGCATCTTTTTGTTTTTGGAGGGTCGCAGGGGGCAGGAGAGGAAGGTGTCACTGATGGGGAATCAGCTGCCTTCCTCCAGCAGCTTCCGCCGGCATCCACTGAGGAAGGGAGCTGCTTGCTGCTCCTGCAGCCTGGAAGAAGGTGGAGATTTTCCGCTTCCTCTTCCCATTGTGTGTTTCCTGTGCTCCACGCTAGTCAGCTGGAGCTCCATTATCTTGAACCTGGTAGAGAGGAGCATCTCTCACTGACATGGCACCTCACAGCCAGAGTTGAGTGAGCAGTGGGGCTGTGTGTATCAGAGCTTAACACCAGCTGGGCAGTGCTAGAGTTCGTGGTGAGGGACACGAGGGAACAAAGATTCTCAGCCCCCAGAGTAGCTCGGCTCAGCCTGGCTGGGTTTCCATGGCAACATCAACTTGACCGGCTCTTTCCACTTCCTACCTCAGCGCTGTCGTGTCCGTGTGCATTCAGGGCTTGGAGATGGTTTCAGATCCTATCACAGCAAATATCAAGGTCACTATCAAATTGTTTTGTGCACTCCAGAATTTCACAGCAGTGTGAATATCGCTGACACTGTGGCTCCAAATACGAGACTTTTGTAATTATTCACCGGTTATCTTCCTGCCACATACAAGACGCCATGTGGGAGACTGAGAAGTGACGATCAGCCACAGCCCGCACGGCCAGGGAGTGGCGAGCCGGGTGTGACCTTCTGTGCCAAGACATTTTTCCTGCCTCCCCAGTGCTCATTTAAGTTCTCTGCCAGACGGCGAGAAGCAAGCCAAGTTGGAAGGGCAGAAAGCGCAGAGAGGAGGGAGGAAGGAATTGGGTCAGACTGGAAGAGATGGCCACTGAGCTTGGCTTCAGAGAGGACCAAGATTTCAGGAGGCAGCGAGAGGGGCCTTGAATTCTCCATTCTATCTCGTCCTCACAGTTCAGCCCAGCCTTCAAGAAACAGGATCATTTATTCCTGCCCCACAGTCTCTCCCTTTCATCTCACGACCACCCCCACACCCCTGTCCTCTGTCTTCTGTGCTGCCAGAGACCCTCGTGCTGACTCTGTCTCAGGCCAAGAGGCTCTGAGCTTAAGGATCCTTGCCCTCCGGGCCTCATTATCCCGCGTAACTTGTGAGTTCTGTGTGCACATTATACTCTACGGAAACCAGTATTCTTCATCGATTGTCCAAGGGACAAGGGCTCTCTAGTGGTCCAGTGGTTAGGACTCCGCCTTCTCTGCCAAGGGCCCAGGTGTGATCCCTGCTCAGGGAACTAAGAGTCCACCAAGGGAAAAAAAAAGATGGTCAAAATATATGACCCCAGAGGGTTCCGGATGCCGGCGTGCCATCTCACTCTTTCCAGCTGCAGACGAACAGCTGAGGGCTGGAGATGCATAAACGCCAGCCTTGCACAGTTGCTGGACGGGTCAGCCTGGCTGCTCTTCGGGCCGGTGTTCACGTGCTGCCTTGTGGATGTGCTAACGCTGGGGTCCTGCTTCTGCTTGTCTGTGCAGATAGCGGCTTAAGAGCCTGGGGTGCTCTCACCCCTAGTGTGTGCCGGGCCCTGTGTGGGGCAGGGATAGGCGGCAGCAGGCAGACACGTGTGCCCTGCCCTTGTCTGATGGGTCAGAGACCACTGGACAGGTTATTGGACAGGCAGGGTCAACCTCCAGGAAAAGCGCACCCTGACACTTCCATTCTGGGCCCAGCAGAGTGAGAGTTCGACCTGAGTGGTTTAGTGCTGGGGGTGCCAGTGTGTGTCACAGAAGGGGACCCAAGCCGGTGGTTTGCCTTCTTGATGGTGTGGATGTGCCAAGTGGTCAGAATCCATCAGAGGTTTTCCTCAAGGACTGAGCTGAGATTCCAGCCAGGAGCCTGGCTGACAGCCAGAGGTGGCGGTGGGGTGACACGGCCAGGGCGCCAACGGTGTCTGGGATTGGGCCCCTGATGCCAGTTCGTGCGACCTTGGACCCACTGTTATTATTTCTTGGAGCCTGGGTTTATCTGTACACTGAGAAGGGTATGGCCCCTGGCTCTGCCCTCCTCTTCCTCCTGAGTTATTGGGGCCTGAGTTCCACATTGCCTGGTCTCTGTCCAGACTTTGTCTTGATTCAGCTGACCTCAGAACGCCTCTCCTGATGTCGTCTCATTTGATAGACACCTAATTTCAGAACTACGATGTGTTAGCTGAGGAGGCCTGAGCCCTGCAGAGCCCCTCACCCCTCTCGAAGAGGATTGTTGAGGTTGGCAAGGGCTCTGAGCCTGGGGGCAGGCAGCTGATCAGAGCAGGGGTGCTGAACTTGGAGACAGAACTGGGTGCCCCCTCCTCCTCACCAGCCCTGTGGCCTAGCTGTCACCTCTTGAGTGGGCTTTCTCAGGGTGTGTGTGGGGCACACCAGCGCCACCTCCCCTTGGGTGGGGGCTGCCCAGAGAGCACCCGTGGAACATTGCCCCGCAAACATTCCAGCCCTCGGGCGACATGCCGCTGGTGCTGTGAAAAGACTGCCAGGTGGAGCCCACAGTGGGTCCCCAGCACTGCTGAACTTGGCTTGCACGCGGGAAGCGAGTCAGGACAGGTCAGAAGGCTGTCCTCAAGGGGGCCGTGTTCCGCGGGGCAGACACAGGGCCCGGCCCTGTGCTGGGAGGCCCCGCATTGCTCCCCTTGCCGTCCTCCCCACCTCCTGCCAGGGTCTCAGTGCTTCCCAGCTCTCAGAGCACCTGAGATGTCCCGCGCGGCCATCAGGGAGAGCAAGACGGTCCGTCTCCCTCCACGCTCCCAGGGTGTACGGCCATCTGGGTCCTGCTTAGGCACCTTGCTGAGGCACTGTGCCAGGAGGCGGAGGGAGGCTGGCATGCCTGAGGGTGGTCCTCGAATTTCCATCTGTGCAGGCGCTGTAATATCCACTTCACCCATCCCTGCGAGGAAGAGAAAGAAGGGGCGCCGTCCTGTTGCCCAGTAGATAGGAAGGAGAGGGGACATCCTGGGCAGGCAGTGACATTACCGGCCCCATTTCCTGCTTCCAGCCGGAAGGACGGGTGAGGCCGGGCTCTTACATGAAGGTGCTGCTGCTCAAGTGCTTGATTAAAAGAAACACAGCTGTGTGTTTGTCATGCAGGCACCTAGGAGAGGCCTGTACCAAGCTTGCATCTGGAAGAGGGCACAGTCGGTTTATTAAGTGAGCCTCAGCACCATCCGCACGCTTCTCGTGTTCTCGGGACAGTTGTTCATCCTCCCAGCCCCGCTCCCACCCTGAGCAGTTTACTTTCTTTTTTATTGAAACTTAACAGTGAAGGATTTTTAAACTCAAGGCCAGACAAAAAACGTGTGCCCTTGACGTTTAACCCTTAAAATAAATCTTGGGTTCAGAGAAATGAAGCTGATAATGGTAGCACATAATTAGTTCCTGTGGGTTTTAGGTTACCAAAACACTGTTTTGATCAAGCCACACTCAAGTCTAAACATTTGCCTGTTCCTGCTCTCAGTGGCTGTCCTGGCGGTCTTTGCAGCCCCTCTCCCACTGGCCCCCTGAGTCTCAGCCTTGCCCCTAGGTGCTGAGTGTGTGTCTGGCTATGAGCGCCGCATTTCAGGGTGTGGTGTCGCCAAGTGAAGGAGGCGCTGTCCTGAGCCTCTTAGAGATGAGGAGACGGCCGCTCAGAGTCATGTCCCCGAGTCTCACAGCTGGCTGGTGTCACAGACAGGACCCAGACCGCATGACCCTTTCTCCCACTGCTCCCGCCACCGTTGATGTTCCATCTGTCCTTCCTAGTCTAGCTTGAGGCTCCTCATACCGCTTGCCTAGACAGTGACCCTCTGGGGCATGTCACTTTCTACCGGAGTCCTTAACTAAGAGGCCACAGGCTTCCTGAAGAGCACATAGGTTTGGAGAGTCTGGGAAGCTTCAGGAATGTAGGCAGCCCTGTACACGGTTTATCTGTGGAAGAGGATCCGGAGCGTTCATCCACCCACAGGAGCCTGTACCCCAAAGCAGTTAGGCGCCACTGTATTTGTTAATGAACGCCTTGTCCCCCCCACCCACCTGCACCATCTCTTCACGGGGTCCTCCTGTGATCTTCACGAGCCCTGGGGTCCTAGAGATGAGCCTCAGCTCCGACAAGTGGCCGCACTCAGATCCTGACCCGGTCGGCTCCAGACCATTCTCGTCTTGCTAGCCCAGGCCGACTCTGGCCTCCAGGGCAGACCAGGTCCACTCAGGAAGGGGGCGCCAGGACCCCAGGAAGCACGGTGGTCCCCACCCAGACTCTGCAGCCATTTGGGCAGGGTCTGATTCCCAGACCGAAAGGCTGATTGGTGCCACCTCTCTGAGCCTCAGATTTCTTATCCTGGAAGCAAGGTGATAAGAGCCCCAGCCTCCTAGGATCGTGAGGACTTGCTGAAGCAGGCCTGGCTTGAATGAAGCGTTTCATTTGGGCTAGCTTTTCCCTGTCTCAGGACACTAGGGGACACATAGTCCTTTTGATGACCTCTGTAAGAATTCCCTACTGTTTCCACCAGCTCTTCCAAAGGGCAGATGCATGGAGGGTCCCTTTAGGGAAAGAACAGAGCCCCTGATCTCGTGACTCTCCCCTTCCCGAGACTGTTGGTGTGGGTAGGCGGCGGTGCCCACCCGTCTGCTCAGGAGGCAGCAGGCGCTCTGCATTGGGATGCCCGTCTCCAGGGGCAACCAGATGAGCAAAGAATGGTGCCCTTTATGGAAGAGTCTCTGGATGGTGGGGGCCAGCCAGGAAGCTCTGGGCGTACAGTGCCCCCCTTCAGGAGCAGGGGCCTGAGGCGCAGAGGTGGGCCGGCCCTGGCCCCGCGCCACTGCCAGGTGTGCCCGCCCGGGGCACGGCTTGTGGGGCGAGGATGGCGTTGGGCTGCCTTCAGAGCAGGCAGCACGGCCCTTCCACCGCTGCCCAGGACCAGTAGCTAGTCTGAGCCCCAGGCCCACCAGCCTTGGTCTTGGTTTTCTCTTTCCTCAGAAATCAATGACCGGGAGCAGAAGTTACACGCCCTTAAGGAGGTACTCAAGAAGTTTCCAAAAGAGAACCATGAAGTCTTCAAATACGTCATCTCTCACCTGAACAAGTATGTTGCAGGGCTTGCTGTTTGTCTTCCCCTCGGAAACCCTCCAGTCAGGGCCAGTCGGCTGCGGGAGCAAGCTGAGCGGGTCTCTGTCCTCAGCTTGTTGGGTGCCGGCTCCTCCTCCTCAGGCTCCGTCCTGCTTCCGTCTGAGAGAGGCCTGCACGGCCCCCAGCCCACCCGAAGCTCACTCTCCAGGATCCATGCTCCCTGACCAGTGTGACCACGCGCTGGGCCCAGACAGGCGTCCTGTGGGAAAGAGAGAACGGGAGCCAGGGAAGCACGTGCAGGGAGCTGCGGTCCGTTCCCACCTTTACTCCCACAGACTAGGGTTGTTTTCCAGCCCGACCTGTTCCTCTCCCGACAGAGTGTTGTTACGTGAACCCTGCTGTGGGATAGACACGCTGCCTTTCTGCACAGCCAGAGCAGTGTCCCCCACTTCGGGGGCCTCAGAGGACGGGGCCAGGGGAGCTCGGGCCTCAAGTCCCAGGCCTGGGGCCTCTTCGGTTCTCAGCTTGCAGGGTTGGGGTGGAGGCAGGAGAGCAGCCGGGGAGGCGGAGACCGAGAGCACAGGTGGCCAGAGCCTCGACCAGGCCCGTGCCGGAGCTCTGACCTCCAGTCTGGTGTCGCCCACAGAGTCAGCCACAACAACAAGGTGAACCTCATGACCAGTGAGAACCTGTCCATCTGCTTCTGGCCCACCTTGATGAGGCCGGACTTCAGCACCATGGACGCCCTCACGGCCACGCGCACCTACCAGACAATCATCGAGCTCTTCATCCAGCAGTGCCCCTTCTTCTTCCACAACCGGCCCATCAGCGAGCCCCCTGGTGCCACGCCCAGCTCCCCCTCTGCCCTGGCCTCCACTGTGCCCTTCCTCACCTCCACGCCCGTCACAAGTCAGCCGTCGCCACCCCAGTCGCCTCCGCCCACCCCCCAGTCCCCAATGCAGCCGCTGCTCCCCTCCCAACTTCAAGCCGAACACACGCTGTGAGCCCCCGAGGCCTCGGGCTGAAGGAGACGAGGTCTTCTCTCTTGACAGGGTGGCACTGGGCCTTGAACAGAACCAGGCCTGCTGGGCGGGGCGGGGCAGGGCAGGGAGGGTCCCCTCTCCTTTCGCCTTCTCCAGCCCACAGCACTAGCAGCCGCCAACAGAAGGCACAGGCTGGGCCGGCCGGTGCCCTGAGCCCAGCACTGCAGACCTGGGGTTGGCCGCAGGCCGTGGCGGGAGCCCTACCCTGTGGCATGAACCCTTTTGCGGACTGAACGAGGCAGGCAGGGGCCTCCACACCCTCACTACTCCCTGGACCCCTCCCCACCATCTGTGCACACCAGCCTCAGGGCCGCTGCCCGCTGGGCAGAGCCTGGCACCAGCCGAGAGAGGAAGAGCCTGAGGTCCGGCTGCCCCAGGGCAGGGCCAGCAGCCCCTCACGAGGACACGTCCCTCTGCTGCGCCCAGCGCTCTCCACCCTTGCGGGGTGCGGCCTGCCCGGCAGCCTCCTTGGGAACATGTAGGCCGGCTCTGCCACCCTAAGGTACAGTCCTGTCTGAGGGCGTTGGCCCGGCAGGTCAGGACAGGGAGGGCAGCTCCGCCTGGACCAGGGAGCATGGGCAACGTCCGCCCCCATGCACCCCGCCCCACTTCACAGGCTTCGGGGATCCAATTCCTTTAAAACAGGAACACTGGAAGAAAAATGGAAAGGCATCCCTCCCCCAGTAATTTTTAAAAAGGAAGAAAACTACAGACCTCAAGATGAAGCTCTCTCCCACCTCTGCCAAGAGGCACACAAGTGGAGGGCAACCTGTCTTTGTGACAGCAAGACCGGGGCGCCCAGGGGTGACAGCCTGAGACCTGTTGGGATCCCACTTACGTCCTGTCACTAGACCCCCTCCCCTGCCCCATGTGTACAGCTCGAGCCCCTTGGCAGAAAGAGCTGGGGGCCAGCCCGGTACCTGTCTGCCTTGGAGCGCTGCGGTGCTGCGGGGACACTGCCCCGCGTGCACGGGGAGGGGGTGGGGTGGCGGGAGGTGCCTGCAGGCACGTGGGGGTTGGTTCCGTGTGTTTGGTCTTGAAGTAGAATCATTTTCCTCCTGGGCCAGCAGGGCTGTCTGTGGGAAGTGGGCCGTGTCAGGGGACTCTGAGGGTGTGACTGGTTGCCAGTGCGTGCAGGGCCAGCCTTCCTGCTCCCCGGCCGTCAGCGCCCAGAGGAGCTGCCAGTACAGAGGCAGTCAGTCAGGACGAGGCGGCTTGCCTGCCCATCACCATCCTCCATGGCCTCCCCCGCTCTTCCTGGCCTTTCCACTGGCCCCTGGGAGAAGCTTCCTCATCGTGCCCCCCTTTGCCCCAACCCACTCCCAAACAGCGACCCTGCTAAGGCTGCTACAGATAACGGCTGCCCCCATCCCGTGGCTGGGCCATGCCTCCGCAGTGGAGAAGCCTGATTAAGGTACCCTAGTCATGGGGGCGTGGGGTGGAGGCCCGCCCGCCGCACAGTCCTCTGGGGGTCTCTTTGCACTTTAAGAAGCAGCACCTGTGGTATGTTCGAGGGCGCCTGACAAAGTGAGAGACGCCTCAGAACAGTCTTGGCCACCCTGGCCCCAGACGCTTCCCACTGGCTGTTGGAGGGTGGGCCAGGCCCTGTGCTCACCGACTTCCTCTGGATAAGCTGGATGTCGCACTGTCTCTAGTTCTTGTACGGCAAAATAAGGTGCTTGGAAAAACTGCATGTCCCCTGCACGTTTTACCGCCTCCTTAAGGACACAAGTCAGAAAACCTAAGGTACATGAACGTCTTACGTAAATGTCGGGTGCCAGACCTTCTTCTCTTCTGGCAGATCTGTGTCTGATGCTTTCTCGCTCGGGGCTTGGCTGGAGGGGGACGTTGCTTAGTTTTGACTTGAGGTTGGCAGACTCCTGCTTCTCTAGCCCTGCAGCTGCCCCAGTGCTGAGTCCTAGGCAGGTGTGCACGTTACTCCATTGACTAATCTCAGCCTTTTCCTAGGTCATGCTCGCTTATTCCCAGGCAGCCCGTCAAGGTATTGGGTGGGGGTGGAAGGGAAGCCTTGAGAGTGGCCTGGGACCACTGTCCCGTGTGTCAGCTACAGCAGAAGCGGCCTGCTTCCCTCCCTCGGCCCAGTCTACGCTGCCACCTCTGTGTTGGCACCCTGGACCACACCACCACCTGCAGCCTTGGCTCTGCACCAGGAACTTCACAAGCCCCCAACCTGCCTTCCCACACCACCCTCCCTGAGACTGCAGTTCTCTAAGTGGTAGGTGACTTTTCTGGAAGAAGAAAGGGCACAGTAAGGGTGGATACCTGTGCTTTGCACCCTTAACCCTTGTGGGAGTAGCGGAGACCAGGCTTCCACGGCTGCACCGGGTCGCCTCTGGTCCCACAGCGCCCCCTGCTGGCCAGCCTGGGCCACTGCAGGGCCCCTCCCGCCTGCACCCGGAATCCTGCCAGGGCTTTAACCGCAGGTGGGACTGGTGGCTCGTTCCCCAGAGGCACAGTTGAACAGGAAGTTCCAGGGGTTCCTCTCTGTTTCCTTTGCTAACTTCTCATTTTCTGCTTCTCAGGCTGGCTTGGGCTTGGAGGACGTTTCTCGATCGTTGCGAGTTGGCATTCCCACCAGCAGCAGTGCTAGTTGGAGGGCAGGGAGTGGTTGGTATTTGGACTAAATGGGCACTCGGAGGGGGACCCATGAAGGAGAGTGGGTGTGTGCGGGGGCAGGCCGACCTTAACTGGAACTCTACCCACCCATTTATCTAGTGTGCTAAGCCCTAGAAAGTTCTTTCGCAGGTCATTCTCATGTGAGTGGCACCACAACTCTAGAAATTGAGGGAGGGGCGGGTGTTAATTAGCCTTGGCCAACATGGGAAAGCCTGTTGGTGGAGATACGGGACTTGTTCCCTGCCCCACAGTGAAATAGTGGGGCGCCCGGAAGCTCTTCCTCGTCCAGTGTTCTTTAGATCCCCGAAGGTGCAGACCCCGAGGCCAGAAGTAAACAGCCCTGACTGAGCGTTAGGCTGGCTCTGGAGGGAGGCTTCACGGAAGGAAGCAGCCCAGGGTTAGGGCCGCAGCTTGTGAGTTTGCCCTCAGTTCTTGGCTGTGTTGCATGTGGTTATCACAGTGCATTTGTCCCTGCATTCTGTCGAGTTCTTCCCAACACTTGACCTTTTGAGGAGGAATGCTAAAATGCTGATTCCCGGGTTTTCTTCCAGGCTGAACGCGTGCTGCAGGTGAGGTTCTTCTAGTAGGCTATATCTTGGCCAGGGTGGGCAGAGGGTGACCTCTTGGACCAGCACGCTGGCCAGAAGGGGCTGGAGAGCATGCCTCCGCTCGTCCCTACGCCTCAGTTGCCTGTGGAGGGGGCGGCCCTGGCGGGCTGCCTGTCCCCAGGCCGGGAGGTCAAGCCAGTTTGCTGCAGCACTTGTGATCCGAGCTCCTCTCCACCCACGCCCTCCCCCCGTCCCCTCCTGCAAGGAGATCCACACTGCTTGGGGGCTGTCTCAGGTGTCGACTCTGTTCTGCTCAGCCAGTGGCTGCCTTCCCAGGAGGAGGAGGCTCCAGGGACTTGGCTGCTGGGGACAGCCACGGCACTCACCCCCAGGGCCTCCAGGTCCCGCAGACGGTGGACGCAGGTCTTGCCCTCCTGTTGCTTGGCAGGTTCAAGCCACGCATTCATGCTTAGGTAAAAGGACTCGTGTGTGCTGGAAACCTAGGCCACATCTGCTGGTGGTCCCACAGCAGAAGGCCTGGGGCAGGGAGGGGCCTACACCATGTCCTGTCACCTCCCAGAACCGTCTTTCCACCAGTTGCTGGCTGCGGACTCCTTGAGGCTCCGAGGTGACTGCCCATGCCTCCTGCCCAAGAGCCTGCCTCGGCCAGCTCCAACAGCAGTGATGTTACACCTCAGTGTAGTCGAGACAGGGCGTAAATTATTGTTTGCATTAAGAAGAATCATGTTCCCTGTGTACATTTAAAAAAAAAGTCTGAATTGTATGGGAATAAAACTTGTTTGAAAATTTGGAATAGTGCTGCTGCCAGCTTATTTTTCTGGTACTTGTATTTTCACATGTTAAATGATCTTTATATATGTTGGATTAACAAATATTTTGAGTTTCTTGAGGGTGGGGAGGGGGAACATTAATGGTATTGAAATGTGTTAGTAGTCTGGCTGTATGCCCAAAATTCTGTTTTGCAGCAAAAGTGGAGAACTGTATGTAAAGAAAATATAACAGTTATTTCTCTGTATTTTAGGGGCTTTAACCAGGACATCCTCTAGTTGGCGTTAGGAATGTTTGCTTAATTTCCAGACTTTTTTTTTTTTTAAACACATCGTGGGTTTTTTGAGGCTCCAGCCTGATTAGTGCATGGTCAGCCATCAACAGAGGCTGAGCATCTCTGACTGAGGTGTTCTCCGTCTGGCTTTGTTTTTTAAAATCATGTATTTGCTACAAAGTATTGTACTTGTCTCAATGGGAATGGTGTACAAAACTGAAAAGGCCTTACGTGATATGTATCATAGTTAATAAATCAATCTTGTAAAAAACCAAACCTGAGAGAGATGAAGGCGGCCCCTTCCCTGGCCCCTGGGCGCACGCCCACCAGGCAGGCCCCGTGGAGACACTGGCTGCAGCCTCCGCCCATCAGGAGGAGCACGGGGACCTCTGGACCACGGGGCAAGAAGGTTCCCCCAGAGCCCCGGGGAGAAGGCATCTCTAGCAGAGCCAAGGCCCATGTGAGCTTCAGGCACCTTCCCCCTCCCTCCCTAGGACCGCTGCCAGGAGCCCCCACCAGCTCTGGCCTCCTTGCCTTGCCTTTCCAGCAGAGTGATCCAGGCTTCCCTCATGGCACAGCGGCAAAGAGCTCGCCTTTCCTGAGTCGTGAAGATTCCCTAGAGGAGGGAATGGCAGCGTACTCTAGTATTCTTGCCTGGAGAATCCATGGATGGAAGAGCCTGGTGGGCCCCAGTCCATGGGATCATAAAGAGCCGGACACAACTTGAGTGCAAGCTCAGGGATCTGCCTTCCGCAGGTCTTCTTGCCCCTGGTTGTTCCCGCAGTTTATTCTAGGTCAGCAGGCCAAGCACCTCCCACAGAGTCCTGTGGCCACGGGGGCGCCCAGCAGGCCAGACACCAGCATCTGCAGCTGATGCCCTTCCTTGTCTGAGCCGAGGCCACGCCAGTGGCTCTCGGATGGGATCCAGGGTTTACTCCCAGGCGACCCAGGGAAGTTAACCTCTCAGGACAGTGCCTCGGAGATGCCTCAGCCACTCGGGCTCGCTCTGCCCCATACTGTCCCCTCCTCGCCCCCACAGCCCCCTCGGTCACCTCCCAGATTCCACCACTTCAGCCACCACGTCTGTTCTGGCCCAGGTCCTAATTCTGGCTCCCCTGGCCTCTGACGGACACTCCCACACCTTAAATGGTCTCCCGGCTTTGCTTTACCTATGGCAGTAGTAGGAACTAGTCACCCTGAGAGATGCCTCTCCCCTCCCCTGCCCGAGACAGGCACGGTCCTGGATCACAACCCCTGCCCCAGCACTCCGGACCCATGCTGCCAGTCAGCAGGAGCCAGCAGGCACCTGAGCACCTCTGGCCCCAGCCCACCCTCCTCTCCCTGTCCTCCAGTCAGACTCCAGCTTCTGTCTGAGTCATTCCCATTCTCCCAATGCCCTTGGTTGCTTCTGACTTCCAAGGCTTTGTTTGCACCGTTTCCTCTGCCTGAAATGCCTTCTATACCTCACGCCCCCAAATCTCAGCGCTGCCCATCACATCCTCACCCGTCCTTCAAAGCCAGTCTTCCTCTAGAAATTCTTCCCAGGCCCTTTTTACCCATTGATGGACCCAACAACTACTGACCTGCTATGGCAATTTATGTGACTCCCAGAAAGTCTTCAACATTTGTTCTTTATTTTTTTGGCCACACCAGACAGCGGGCGAGATTTTAGCTCCCCCACTGGGGATCGAACCTGTGTCCCCTGCAGTGGAAGCACAGTCCCAGCATTTGCTTTAAAAAAAAAAAAAAAAAAAGTTTCTACAGTATACAGTTAGCACTCAATGTGTGCACTGACGTCATAAGCCCGTCTTTGTCTCTAGTTTTTGATGTTCAAGTGCGATGTACTCACATATTTAACACCTCGCAGCCACCATCCACCCAAAATGGAGAGCTTTGGAGGGCAGGGCCTGCGGCTTCCCCATATGCCTCTCCGCATTGAGCAGGTGCCTCGAACATGACAGGACTTCCATCTGCAGAACTCAACGGCCAGTTTCAGCCTTGCCTTTGCTTATGCTTGTGCGCACTCAGTCGTGCCCGACTCTGACCCGATGGACTGTATGTAGCCTGCCAGTCTCTGTCTGTGGGATTTTTCAGGCAAGAATACTGGAGTGGGTTGCCATTTCCTCCTCCACAGTATGTTCCAAACCAAGGGACAGAACCCATGTCTCCTGCATTGGCAGGCAGATTCTCTACCACTGGTGCCACCTGGGAAACCCTGCCCTTGGTCTGTTTAAGCCAGCCTCTCCCACGTGGTGGTGGTGTTCAGTCATGTCCAACTCTGCGACCCCATGGACTGCAACACACCAGGCCTCCCTGTCCTTCACCATTTCCCGGAGCTTGCTCAAACTCCTGTCCATCGAGTCCGTGATGCCATCCAACCGTCTCATCCTCTGTCATCCCCTTCTGCCTTCAATCTTCCCCAGCATCAGGGTCTTTTCCTATGAGTTGGCTCTTTGCATCCGGTGGCCAAAATATTGGAGCTTCAGCCTTGGCATCAGTCCTTCCAATGCATATTCAGGACTGATTTCCTTTAGGATGGACCGGTTTAATCTCCTTGCAGTCCAAGGGACTCTTGAGAGTTCTAAAGCATCTCCAACACCAGAGTTCTAAAGCATCAATTCTTTGGTGCTCAGCCAACTGCAGTGCAAACCTCTGCTCTGAGAACCACGTTCCTGCCCACTTGCCTGTGACACTCTGCTTGCTGACTCTGCTGTGCATAACCACAGCCAGACTCCCAATCTCTTTCTCCAAACCTGTTCATCCCCGCCCCTGATCCCCCTACAAGCCAGAGACCCTGGAGACCTCCACAGGGTATTACTCTCGTCCATCAAGCTGCCCCAAGTTCTGTTTCACCTTTCACGTGGCTTTCACCCTACCACTTGCCTCCTCCTTTCCTGCCACCTCCTGATTGAATCTCGCCAGCCCCCTCCTTGACCTCTTCCCTGGTCTCCCAGCCTCCAGTTTCACCCCCTCCCTCCCATCTCGCTGTGGCAGCCAGAGTGAGCTTTTCAAAACATATCTGTTCCTGCCACCCCTCTCTCGACACCTTCTGGGGCTCCCCAGCACCGTCAGAAGCCAACTCTCCAGCAGGTCCTGGGAGGACCCTCGCCGACCGCCCAGGGAGGCTCCCCTTGCAGCCTGCAGTCCAGCCTTCTGACTCCTCAGGGGCCTGCCCACCACAGGTGCTTTCAGACACTCTGTGCACCCTTCCTTGCTAACTCCCTCTGTAACCTTTAGATTTCAGTTCCCTGGACTAGTCCTTGGGAAAGTCGCCCTCCCCCACCCAGACCAAGATGAACTCCTTTGCTTTCAAAGAAAAAAGCGTTCTCCTCTTCAACAGCGTTTTTCTGTCTGTTACTCCTTTACGTTGTATTCACCCATTTAACACACCTTTCCTGAGCGTTTATGCCGTGCCAGTCCCCCAGGGACAAAGCTGGGATCTGACCCCCAGTGGAACAGACACAGAAAACAGTCCAAGAAATGAATGTATGCCTTAATGTCGGGCACGGATAAGATATTAAGGAGGATGTGAATTTGGGGGAGCAAAGCTGTTATTTGGGGTGGTCGGGAAGACCACCCTGGGGACGTGATATCAAGAAACCAGAATGAGGTGAGTCAGGCATTTGCCTCAGATACAAAACCTAAAGGGACAAGGGATCAGAGATCAAGATAAAAAATTATTTCAATTCATGTTTTAAAAATCAAAGTCAGCCTCCCCAAATCCATGATGACCAAAATTTTAAGTTAAAAAAAAAAGGACTTCCCTGGTAGTCTAGTGGTTAAGATTCTGCCCTTCTAATGCAGGAGGCATAGGTTCAATCCCTGGTTGGGAAAGTTCCACAGGCAGTGCGGCCAAAAATAAAACCCTTTCTTAAGGCAAAAAGAAACAGATTCAGTACCAGTGCTGTGAAGCCTGAGTCAAAAGGAGAAATTGATAAAGACAGCCTGGAGTGGGGAGAAAAGTGATGGTGGATGAGAACATCCATGGTGGATGAGACAGTGAAAGTGGAAAGAGGAGATCCGAATATCTTAAAAGTCAGGGCGACAAGATGGCACAGTCTGCTCAAGATTGCCCCAGGAGGTAAGAGGACTCCAGGGCTGACACAAAGTCTATCTAACCAGAGTCTGTTCCAGAAGCTTCGGCCAGCACAGAGCAAGTACTAGCCAACCGCCCGGAAGTGGGACGGCGACGTGTTACTCCTTGCGGCCACCAGGGGTCAGCAGAGCGCCGCCCTGCCCAGCCGTGGTCTGGCCTGGGAAGTGTTGGCAGCCCAGAGGGTGACGTTATTCAAAGGAGGGTGAGACACGACCGACTGAACTGAACTGAGAACGGGGCTGGAGGTGTCTCGAGAGCAGGCTGAGAATCAGGGGTGAGCTACTCTTCCTGGCATTTCACCCAACCATCCGTCCATTTATTCACTCAGGGGGCCAGGCCACACAGTCTCATGGGATGAGGTGATAAGCTCCAAGTTTGTCCTGAGGTCACTGGGGGAGCCACTGAGTCCGATTTGCAGGAGCTGAGAAAGAGAGAGAAGCAACGGGATTCCAGAGATATCCCTCACAGGAACTCTGCCTCCAAGGTGGGGATTAAAGAGCACGCAGTTGCCATAAGTGTCAGCAGGACAAAGCAATTAATAAACGCTCACAGGGACTTCCCTGATGGTGCCGGGATTAGGACTCCTTGCTTTCACTTCAGGGGACCAGGGTTCAATCCCTGACGGGAGAACTAAGATCCTGCAAGCCCTGCAGTGTAGGAAAAAAAAAAAAAGCTAACCACTTTTGGACACTTACAAAGTATCATGTCCTTTTTTAATCATGTTTCATGTACCAACTCGATTTTCACATGAAAATTCTATGAAGCAGGTATTATCATCGTCCCCACGTTCCAGATGAGGAGACTGAGGCACGAAAGGGATGTCCAACAGCACAAGCTAGTAAGTGGGAGCCAGGGTTTGAACCCCAAAGCCCATGGCTCTTTTTGTGGCTGCTGTAACAAATGGCCGCAGAGGGGCTGGCAACAGAAATCTGTTCTTTCACGGTTCTACTGGCCGGAAGCCCCAGATCAGGGTGTCAGCAGGGCCCTGCTCCTCTGAAGGCTCTAGAGAAGAGCTGTTCCTCTCGTTTTCCAGTGTTTAGATGTTCCTTGGCATCCCCCTAGTCTCCGCCTCTGTCTTCACAGGGCCTCCTCTTCTTTCTTCCTGTGTGCTTGTATTTTTCCTGTGCATCACCTCTTCTGTGGGTTTTTTTTGTTTGTTTGTTTTTGGCTGTATGGTAGCTTTCAGGATCTTAGTTCCTGAACCAGGAATCGAACCCAAGCCAGCCCTCGGCAACGAAAAGCAAGGGAGTCCAAACCACTGGACCACCAGGGAATTCCCTCCTCTTCTGTGTCTTATAAAGACACTTGTCACTGGAGTTAGGGCCTGTCCAGATAATCCAGGATGATCTCATCTCAGAGCCCTTAATTACACTTGCAAAGACTTTCACCAAGTAAGGTCACATTCACAAGTCCCAGGGTTAGGACACGGACATATATCTCTTGGGGTCGGAGAAGGGGCAATATTCAACCCCCTTCAACTCTTCCCCATGATCCTATTATTATCATTGCGGTCATTGGTATTATGGTATGAACTTGAAGGGCAGCTTGGGGCTGGAATAAAGTTAACCAAGTGGGCGATGGGGAAGTCAGGCACAGTTCAGTGGTTAAGACTCCACGTTTCTCCTGCAGGGAGTGGGGCAGGGGTTCGATCCCTAGTCGGAGAACTAAGGTCCCACGTGTTGCCTGGTGCAGCCAAAAATAATGATTGCAGCGCTGTCCTGTCACTGCCCCGCCTTCACCGGCTGCCTCCACAGCCGATGCACGGCTTCTTGCTGAGTCCCCCTCTGCAGAGTCAGTCGTGGGGAGGAGTCCCTTTGTCTCTGGCAGGAGCAGCCCTTGGACAGGAAGAGCAGTCAGCCCACCTCCGTGAGCATCCCCACACCTCCCTCCCTGGTGGGCAGGACCACAGGCTCACCAGCCCTGGCTCTGGCCACCCCCCTCAGGGGGCACACTGCCTAGTTTGCTGCTTCCTCCACCTGGGACCATGGTCTCGCCCGGTGTCACTTGGGGGAGCAGGGGACCAGCCCAGCGATGCTGACCTCCCGCTGTGAGCTGTGCTGTAACAAGCGTCTCTCTCTGTTCCTGGAGGCTTGCTGTCTTCTTTCAGCACCTACAGACAGGTGACAGTCAGGCCTGGATGTCCTCTGTGAGGCTAGAGTCTTTCCCTGACATCTTGGGTGGCCTGAAGGGGACAAGACAGGGCTGGAAGATGGGAGGCAACCAGGAGAACACCCAAGTGTCAGGCCGGGTGACACTTAATGTGGGGTCATTTATCCAGTTGGTGGGTGGTGTTTTCATTCCCCACTTTAAAAATTTTTTTTAAATTTATTTGATGACAGCAGGTCTTAGCTGTGGTGCTTGGGACCTTCAATCTTTATTGTGACATGTGGGACCTTTCATTGCAGCATGTGGGATCTAGTTCCCTGACCAGGGATCGAACCCCAGCCCCCTGCATTGGGAGCCCGGAGTCTTAGCCAGTGGACCACTAGGGAAGTCCTCTCCACTTCCTTTATTCTTCCCATTAATTGTCAGTAGTCTACTAGGCTACCTGGGGCTTCCCTGGTAGCTCAGAGGGTAAAGAATCTGACTGCAGTGCAGGAGAACCATGTTCGATCCTTGGGTCAGGAAGATCCCCTGCAGAAGGGAATGGCTACCCACTTCAGTATTCTTGCCTGGAGAATTCTATGGACAGAGGAAGCTGGCAGGCTACAGTCCATGGAATTGAAAAGAATCGGACACGACTGAGTAGCTAACACACACTGCTGCTGCTGCTAAGTCACTTCAGTCGTGTCCAACTTTGTGCAGCCCCATAGACAGCAGCCTACTAGGCTCTGCCATCCCTGGGACTCTCCAGGCAAGAACACTGGAGTGGGTTGCCATTTCCTTCTCCAGTGCATGAGAGTGAAAAGTGAAAGTGAAGTGGCTCAGTCGTGTCTGACCCTCAGCGACCCCATGGACGGCAGCCTACCAGGCTCCTCCATCCATGGGATTTTCCAGGCAAGAGTACTGGAGGGGGGTGCCTAGGCTACCTAAAACTACTCATGTAGCACATACCTTTGCTTTATTTCTCTCCGGCATTTAGCTCCATCTGATGTGTATATTTTCTTGTTTTACCTATTGTGACATCCCACCTGGATGTAGGCTCCAGTGACAACAATCTCTGCCTGTTTCTTCCCTGCTAGATCCTTGGAGCTTCTGGCACACAGGAGGTGCTCAAAACATGTTTGCTGGCTAGCTGGCTCAAAACCAAAAACAGGACAGCTCTGGGGCCAGGTTGGGCTGCCCAGGTCTCAAATGACCCTTCATCGTTCACTGCATGTGCTTTAAACGAAGAGTTTTACTCTCAGAACTCAGTACAAAACTGTCTGTTCAAGGAATATGTTACATTCTTTGGGGATGCGGTACCCCACTAGCACCCCCTGGTGGTCAGAGGAATCAGCTCCTTGAGAACCTGACTATTGGAACCCTGGCCTTGAACAGGGCCTGGTCCAGGGACTCCTACTATAAGTTTGTGAAGTGCAGAAGTGAAAGCAGAAAAGATGAAGATTAGACACGACTGAGCGACTGATCTGATCTGATCTGAGACATGTCGAAGGACTCAGGAAGTGAACGCCTGGGGTATGTTAGCGACTCAACGAGTCACAGGTCTGTCCCAGGAGGTCTCAAGGACAGCGTTTCACCCACCTCTTGGACAAATGCCAACACCCCGCTCCCCCATCCCCTCGGGAGTTTAGACCCAGCACCTGTTCCCCCAGCCATTTCTGCCTCATCTGGTTCAAGGGCAGCTCCATCCTCCAGCCAAAACCTCTGCATTTTCGGACTCCTCCTCCCTTTCTGTCACCCTCACATCTGGTCGCCAGCCAATCCCTCAGCCCGGCCTTTGGAATATCTCCAGAATCCCACCACTTCCCTCCACCCCCTGTGCCTCTTGGTTGTACCACCATCGCCTCATCTCTAACTTTTCCAGTCGCCTCCTCAGCTGGGCTCCAGCCTTCTGCTTTCACACCTTAAAATTCCTTCTCCATCCAGCAGTCCAAATTTCAGAAATAGGAATTAGAGGGACTTCCCTGGCGGCTCAGGTGGTAAAGAATCTCTCTGCAACGCAGGAGACCTGGGTTTGATCCCTGGGTCGGGAAGATCTCCTGGAGACAGAAATGGCAACCCACTCCAGTATCCTCGTCTGGAGAATCCCATGGACAGAGGAGCCTGGCGGGCTACAGTCCGTGGGCTCACAAAGAGTCAGACACGACTGACTGACTAAACACTTTCACTTTCAACACTTTTCTTGTGGTCCAGTGGTTGAGACTCCCCAGCGCTTCCACTGCAGGGAGCGTGGTTTCGATTCCTGGTGGGGGTACATGCCCTGTGGTGCCGCCAAAAACAAAAATATACGGATCAGATCAGGCCCCTCCCCGACGTAACCCCCTCTAAGCCCCGTGGAAGCCAAACTCCTCCCCGCAAGGCCCCGCCCACTGCAGCTGGCCCCGCCTACTCCCTGCCAGACAGACACAGGCTCTTTCCCTCCCTAGTTCCTCCATCCCACTGCAGGGCCCTTGCACTTGCCATTCCTCCTGCCTGAAGCACTCTTCCCTTAGATGCCTCTCATATCTCAGGTTTCCCAGCAAATGTCACTTCCCCTGAGAGGGCTTCCTGCCACCATAACCACTCTCGGGTAGTTTTATTTCTCTTGCCTCACTCTTTTCTTTCTTTCACAGCTCTCAGTATGAGCAGAAATCGTCTTTTCTATGTACTTGTTTATTTGCTTGCCCCCCACATACACACAGAAAGACCTTGTTTGTTTTGTTCACTGATGTCTCCCAGCCCCTGGCACACAGTGGGTATTCATAAAATGTTTAGGATTGAAGAATTGCATCATGTTTATTTATATAATGTTCTTATCGTATGCAAACACGGTTTAAAATTAAATAATTCTTAAATCTATAAGATGCAAACTAAATCTCCCTTTACCAAGTTGCCGTTTTTTTATATAAGGACCCATTTCCTCACATTTTCACTAAATCCGGAGACCTACAGTGGTTTTATTATTTTTTTTTCTTTTGTTTTGCTTTTTAATATTCTGGCTGTGTGGTACAGGGCATGTGGGATCGTAGTACCCTTACCAGGGACTGGACCTGGGGCCCCTACATTTGAAGGGCTGAGTCCTAACCATTGGATGATCAGGGAAGTCCCACCACCACTATTTTGGTTTCTCAAGTCTGTCTACAGGCAAAGGACAGCTTGCAGCCTTTTTTATTTCAATTTCTTGATTATTATTACAGTTGAGCACTTTCCCATATGTCTGTGTGTCAGACACATTTCTTTTGTGGTTTGCCTTTGTGCATCTTGACCATTTTCCCCATTGAGTTCTCTGTATTGAGTCATCTGCCTTTTTCTTATTGATTGGTAAGAGCTCTTTATTTATGTCAATCCATTGTCTCTTAATTTTTTGTCCATTCTGGTACTCTGGCACCCCACTCCAGTACTCTTGCCTGGAAAATCCCATGGACGGAGGAGCCTGGTGGGCTGCAGTCCATGGGGTCCAGAAGAGTCGGACACAACTGAGCGACTTCACTTTCACTTTTCACTTTCACGCACTGGAGAAGGAAATGGCAACCCACTCCAGTGTTCTTGCCTGGAGAATCCAGGGACGGGGAAACCTGGTGGGCTGCCACCTATGGGGTCGCACAGAGTCGAACACGACTGAAGTGACTTAGCAGCACAGTATCTTTACTACTGCAGAGTCTTTTGCCTTTGTGCAGGGGTGGGGGTGGAGATTAGGGAGCACAGTTCAACCACAACACCTCCCTTCCCCATTTCCTATCATTTCATATTATGAACTAAATCATACAAACAAAAGACTACACAAAGCAACCTGCCAAGTTTATACAATAACAATAATTAAGTGGTCACCTGGGTACCCACCAGCCACAATAAGACTTCTGCTGCTGCCCCTCGGCCCCCGCCTCTCCAGCCCACAGCATCTTCCTCCTCCACCCCCAGACTCAACCTCTCTCCTAAATCTCAGGTTAACCATTCTCTTGATTTTTATCTATTATTCATCATTCTTGCATCACCCAGGCTCACATCCCTAAGTAATAGATTGTTTATTGTGCCTGTGTTCAGACTTTTAAAAAATAGTTTCTTTCTGTATTCCCTCTAGTACTTATTTATTTCACAAAAGTGAAGTGGGGGATGCCTGTGGATGTGGGGGAGCAGTTCATTTATTTGGGGAGTGAGTGAGACATAGAGAGGTGAAGGAAACTGCTCAAGGTCACACAAGTCGCATCAGAATTACAATGAACCCATTGGGTCCCCTTCCTAAAACTCTGCTCTCTTAGTAGAGAAGAGTGAGATTAGGGAGAAGGCACTGGAACCCTCCAAACACACAAACACACACACACCCATGCTCTTACGGCCTACCAAAATCCTTGTGCCTCTTTTTTTTTTAAGACTTACTTATTAGTTTTTTGGCTGCACTGGGTCTTCGTTGCTGCATCCGAGCTTTCCCTAACTGTGGTGAGCAGGGGCTACTCTTCATTGTGGTGTGTGGGCTTCTCATCATGATAGCGTCTCTTGTTGAGGAGTACAGGCTCTAGGCGTGCGGGCTTCAGTAGTTGTGGCACACAGGCCCTCACCCCTCTCCTTGATTTCCCCTGATTATGGGGACCTCACCACCTCTCAAGGACACATACTATTCTTTCCTATCTCTTCCACCCCAGAAGAGGTCTCCATGTTTTGGTGAGAAACATCTCCTAAGCTGAGGAAGGCCAGGAGAGCTGAATGTGGCTGAGAGACTGAGAAGCTGGGGCAGGACGTGTCAGGGATGAGACCAAGAGGGTCTCAACTGCCACTGTCTCTAGATTCTCTAACAGGCCCCAGGTGGTAATGGCTCACTGCTTTGCCTGCCCTGGGGGTGGCACAGCTGTCCTAGATTTTCCCCAAACCTTTGTCAAGAGTCCTTTCAGGGACTTTCTTGGTGGTACAGTGGTTTCCCTGGTCAGGGAACGAAGATCCCACATGCCTGCACTCCATGCCCACACATGGCCGTGAAGATCCTGCTTGCAGCAACTAGGAGTGCATTCAGTCAAATAAATAAATATAAATATTTTTTAAATGAAATAAACCCTGGGAGATTCACAGAAAAGCCTCTGACCCCTGACTGCTTCAAAAAAAAAAAAAAAAAGTCTTTTATGAAAGCTGTCTTGGTTCCCAGTTAGAGGGTCTCAGCTCTCTCCCCCCAGGGTCCCACCTGATGCACACTCTGTCCCAGAAGCGATCCTGTTTCTTCCCAGCTCTATGACTAGAGCTGCCGAGGGGCATGGACATCACAAAACAGCCCACCCATTTCACAGATGGGAAAACTGAGACCCCAAATGGTGTTTGTGTTTATCAGTCACTCTGTGAGTGGAGTCAAGGGCACATGAGGGTGAATGTGTCTTTGGATGGGCATGTCATATCTTGCAGATTTAATGCCTGGCTCTATTGTCAGTTTGGGGGCTTCCCAGGTGACGCTAGTGGTAAAGAACCAGCCTGCCAATACAGGAGACATTAGAGATGCGGGTTCAATCCTTGGGTTGGGAAGATCCTTTGGAGGAGGAGAGCATGGCAACCCACTCCAGTATTCTTGCCTGGAGGATCCCATGGACAGAGGAACCTGGTGGGCTACAGTCCATAGGGTTGCAAAGAGTCAGAAAGGACTGCAGCGACTCAGTAACATATTCTCAGCTTGAAGTGGCTTAACTCAGCAGTTTTCAGACCTTTTGGTCTCTTTACATTCTTGGAGAAGGAAATGGCAACCCACTCCAGTACTCTTGCCTGGAAAATCCTATTGACCAAGAAGCCTGGTAGGCTACAGTCCATGGGGTCGCAAAGAGTCGGACACCACTGAGCAACTTTACTTCACTTCACTTACATTTTTAGGGAAGACCAAAGAGCTTTTATTTCTGTTTCATAAGTCATATCAGAATAAAACTGGAAATTCTTAAAAAGGATTTAAAAGGCATTTTTAAATAGCAATAAGTGCATTACAGGCTAACATAAATAACCTATTTTAAGAAAAATTTTAGTGAAAGGAGTGTCATTATTTTACACTTTTGCAAAGCTCCTTGAAGTCCAGCCTCACAGAAGACAGCTGGACACTCCTGCTGCCTATGCCTGGGGTCTGCTGTGATATCACAGACCAGGGAGCCTCTGGAAACCTCCACCACCACCGGACATGCATGGGAGAAGGAAGTGGAAAGGCAGAAAATGTCTCGGTATGAAAATTTGACCTCATAGACCCCCTGAGATGGTCTCAGGAACGAGTGCCCATGTCACACATAAAAGATTAGCTCTCAAATTGTTCAGTGTGGTTATCCTGATTGAACATCCAGACCTCCCAAGGAGTGGGATACAGGTATCCAAGGAACTTCAGTGACCAGGATCCTGGCGTCTAAGCTCCACCGCTGCTCCAATGGGAACCCCGACATCAGAGTTTCCCATTAGCCCATAAATGAGCGCTAAGGGATTATAGCGCCTCCCACATATCTTGGAGCAACTAATCCTGTGCCCCACAACTACTGAGCCTGTGCTCTAGAGCCTGTGCTCCACAACGAGGGAAGCCGCCCACCGCAAGAAGCCCATGCACTGCAACTAGAGAGAGAGTAGCCCCTCCTCAGCATAACTAGAGAAAGCCCATGTGCAGCAATGAAGACCCAGCACAGGCAAAAATAAATAAATAAATTGTGTATTGTTGTTCAGTTGTTGTCCAGGCACTCAGTCGTGTCTGAGTGTTTGCAACCCCAAGGACTGCAGCATGCCAGGCTTCCCCGTCTTTCACCATCTCTTGGAGTTTGCCCAGATTCATGTCCCTTGAGCTGATGATGCCATCCAACCATCTCATTCTCTGTCGTCCTCTTCTCTTCCTGCCTTCAATCTTTCCCAGCATCAGGGTCTTTTCCAATGAGTTGGCTCTTTGCATCCGGTGGCCAAAGTATTGGAGCTTCAGCATCAGTTCTTGCAATGAATATTCAAGATTGATCAACCTTATTCAAGGTTGATCTCCTTTAGGATTGACTGGTTTGATCCCCTTGCAGTCCAAAGGACTCTCAAGAGTCTTATCTAGCACCACAGTTTGAAAGAATTAATTCTTTGGTGCTCAGCCTTCTTTAAAGGAATATTTAAAATAATTTTTTAAAAGAAGAGTGTCCCTATCAGCCCATGCACGTGAGGGTGCAGAGGTGTGTGCCTTGGTTCCTCCGTCCAACCTGAGGAAGACCCTAGCTCTCTGCCAGCCCTGCCCACCCGCCTCTCCTGAGACTCCCGGCCCAGCTTCGTTAGTTGCACTGTGGTGTCCTAGGAGCGCTTCATGCTCACATGTTCAGTTGTGTCCACTCTTCTCGACCGCACGGACTGTAGCCTGCCAGGCTCCTCTGTCCATGGGATCCTCCAGGCAAGAATACTGCAGTGGGTTGCCATACTCTCCTCCAGAGGATCTTCCCAACCCCGGGATTGAACCCGAGTCTCTCATGTCTCCTGCATTGGCAGGTGGGTTCTTTACCACTGAGTCACCTGGGAAGCCCCCTAGGAGCACTTAAGCGCCTGGAAACCCCCAGGCCAGGCTGCTGAAGGGGCTTGGGAGGGAGAGGTTTTGTATTTTCTACCAGAGTGGAAAAGAACTGGCTCGCGATCACTTGGGTCTCCAGATCTCTACGGGAGGTATTATAATCCCTTAGTTCCCATTTATGGTCTAATGGGAAGCTCCAATGTTAGGGTTCCCGTGGGAGCAGTGGTGGAACTAAGACGCCAGGATCCTGATCTCTGAAGTTCCTCGGACACCTGTGTCCCAGTCCCTGGGAGGTCTAGATGTCAAATCCTGGTCTTATAAGGTGGGGTGGGGGGTGGGGCGGTTGTTGAGCCCAAGGTCCCCTTCTTGTCCAGATGGCCTCGCTGACATTCTTAAGTTCTCTCCTGGAAAAGGGTCTCTAACCTGGATTTGTGTCCCTAGAGGGGACGCTGACGTCTGGGTCTCCACCCCTGCAGGAGACGGGTGCAGTGTGCCCTCCTTGTCCTGAGGAGCTGCTGGATGCTGAGTACTCTTAGGGAAAATGGGGTGATAGTTCCTTCCAGTGGGGTATATAGAGATAGAGCCTGGACTCCGGTGTTCCCCTCTTGGGGTGGGGAAGCCGACTTCGAGGGGTTCCCATTCTGGTGGGCTAAGGGGGCTCAGACATCTGAGCAGCCCAGGACTCCCTTGCTTGGAACCTCCTACCGGAATATTCATTGGAGGGACTGAGGCTGAGGCTGAAGCTCCAATACTTTGGCCACCTGATGCGAAGAGCCGACTCATTGGAAAAGACCCTGATGCTGGGAAAGATTGAAGGCAGAAGAGGAAGACAGAAGACCAGATGGTTGGATGGCCTCATCGACTCAATGGACATGAGTTTGAGCAAACTCCGGGAGATGGTGAGGGACGGGAGGCCTGGCGTGCAGCGGTCCATAGGGTCGCAAACAGTCGGACACAACGGAGCCACTGAACAACAACAGCGGAAAAGATTAGAGTGGCTGACGCGGGGCAGGACCGAAGGGCGGAGACTCCGTGGGCGGGGCTCCAGCAGGCCCCGCCCCCGCCCGCCGGCGCTGTCTCCACGCATCCAAGTCTGCGAGGCCTCGGCGGGCGCGGAGAGCCTAGCGCCACAGCCCGCGCGCCCCGCCGAGCCCGGCCCGCCCCGGGGTCTATGGGGCCGCTCCTCTGCGCCGCCCGGCCGGCCCCACGCCGCGCCCGGAGCCTGCCCTCGCGGTCAGGTAACGAGGTGGTGGGTCTTGCAGGTAGGGGATGCCAGGGGGCAGGTATGAGAGGACAGGAACTCCTGAGTCCTGGAGGTGAAGGGGACCGGGACGCCAGTGTCCTGGGGGCTAGGGCATCGGAATGCCTGTCTCCCGGGGCTGAGAGTAGGGGCGCACGGAGAAGGTTGGGTCCTGGAGAAATAGGGGGCTGGGGCATCTGAACGCCAAGATCTAGGGCATCGGGGGACCTGGCTGGGGAGGTTTGGGGGCGGCGTGGATGTGGGGAGCGGGGCTGGACCCTGAATGCCTAGAGCTGGAGGAATGAAGACCTAATTGAACATGTTTCCGGTTCTGGGGAATCTGAATACCAGGACACCTGGGCTCAGAATTCTGGATCCATCCTGAGGGCTACCTGGGGCCGAGGAGTGGCCGCTGCATCGGGGGTCTTCAGGGAGGAAGTTGTGCTTGCGGAGATTTGGCGGCCCAGACACGTGGCATCACCCCAGGGGTTGAGGGGTGGTCCCTGGGGAGAGCATCGGGTGGGGTCCCTAGTTTCTGTCCCCCCCGCCCCTATCTCTTTAACCGAGCCTGGGAAATAGCCGTACCGCAGATGCGAAAACCAGACTCCGGGGATGGGCTTGTGGTGGGAGCAGGTCCCCGGGGTAGAGGGCTCTGGGGACTGGAGCCGGTCTCGCCTGGGCCCCGGCGAGGCGCCCGCCCCCCGCCCGGCTTGGGCATGCTTGGCATGCAGCGCGCGGGCCGGTCGGATCCGTATGCGCGCCGCGTGCGCCTATTGGTATGCGGGAGCCGGCCCGGCGCGGGCGTGAGGCGGGCGCGCTGGCGGGCGGCGCGGGGGAGGCGGCGGCGGGGCACGTCCTCACCCTGAGTGAGCTTCGCCCAGAGCCCAGCACGGTGAGAGCTGCGGGCTTTGTAGCCTGGCCTCGGGGTAGGAGAAACTGAGGCTGCCTCCCGCGGCAGCTCCTCGCCGGGACCCTGCACCCCACCCCGCGGACCTTGGTTTTCCTACTAGGTGTCCCACGCGCCCCCTCGGGCGCTGAGCATTGCCTCCCGCTCCTTCCCGCTGCAGGAAACGCGGCTCTCGAGTCCCGCAGGCCGCTGTGAGCCCGCCTGAGCGGGTCCCCGCGGAGATGGCGGCCCCCTACCCCAGCGGTGGCGGGGGAGGTCGCGGCGGCAGCGTCCCTTGGGACTTTCTGCCGGGGTTCGTGGTCAAGGCCCCTCCAGGACCCTGGTGAGCAAAGCCCTGCCCCTCGGGCCGTGGCCCCGCCCCAAGGCGGGATCCGACGAGGATAAACACTCACCTTCGCCCCGCCCCCTCGGGCCGTGGCCCCGCCCCAAGGAGGGATCCGACGAGAATTCACACTCACCTTCCGCCCCGCCCCCTCGGGCTAGACTTTCTCACCCGGAGTTTCTCTACCGAGGTTCTGCAACTCACCGCACACTGGGCGTTCGGTTCCTAGGCTCCTTTTTCGGGACTCTTACCCAACATTCTTACCGCTCCCCTCTCCCTTCCTCCTCCCCCTCCAGCATTTACATCCCCAAGTCCTGCCCCACGGCTGGGCGGAGAAGTCACCCTCAGGCTCCGTCCCGACCTCTAGAGTGTTAAACCCACTTCCAACGTCCCGATCCCCTAGTCCCGAGGCCCCCCTCCCTCGATACCGGAGGCCCCGGGCTCCGCTGACGCTCCCTCCGCGCCGCCCGCCCAGCCTGCAGGCGCAGCGCAAGGAGAAGTCCCGTAACGCGGCGCGCTCGCGGCGCGGAAAGGAGAACCTGGAGTTCTTCGAGCTGGCCAAGCTACTCCCTCTGCCCGGAGCCATCTCCAGCCAGCTGGACAAGGCGTCCATCGTGCGCCTCAGCGTCACCTACCTCCGCCTGCGCCGCTTTGCCGCGCTCGGGGCGCCGCCGTGGGGTCTGCGGTCTTCGGGGCCGCCGGCGGGCCTAGGTGAGTGCGCATGCGCGGGGCCGGGGTCCTGGCGCGCTCCCCCAGGGCAGGGGACCCCGGGTCTGAGCTGCGCACTAGCTGTGGCCAGGCTCTCCACCAGAAAGGAAGGGAGTACAGAATTTGGAGTCAGACCTTTTGTGTGTTGCTATCACACGGCCTCTGCTGTCCAAGCCTCAGTTTATTCATCTGTAAAATGGGCTCACCAAGTAGGGACAGTTTCATGAATTCTGCCCTGGCTGTACCAGGGGTCATGCCACTAGTAAGAGCTATTATTTTTATTAGAGGAAATGATTCATGATTCTCACAAAGGAGACCCGCAGCTGCATGAGTGGGACAGAGAGGACCCAGCCCGGGCCTCCCATCCGCTAATGAGCAAGAAACACCCCGCACTCAGACCGAAGGGACCCCAGAGGGAACACGAGGACTCTGGCGTCTGAATTCCCAGCCTGGGATGCGGGAGGGGGACGGGATAACACGGCAGGTAAGATGGCAAGCTTCAGTAAGACAGAGGTCTCTGACCCCGCTTGGCCATTTCCCAGCATTGTGACCCCCGGGCAGGTCGCCTCATCTCTCTGTGTCTCATGTGTGAAATGGAAATCATGATGAAGCCCCTCCCCTCCCCAGGGCTGAGAAGAGAAAAAGGTCTACCAGGTAATAAGGTCCCTAAACACACCTGGTTCAGAGTAAACAGCCAGTGTGTAGCAATTACTGTTATCAGTGGCTGGTGTTTAGTCGCTCAATCGCGTCTGACTCTTTGCGACCCCATGGACTGTAGCCCACCAGGTTCCCTCTGTCCATAGAATTCTCCAGGCAAGAATTCTGGAGTGGGTTGCCATTTCCTTCTCCAGGGGATATTCCTGACCCAGAGATCGAACCGCGTCTTCTACATTGGCAGGCGGATTTTATTTTTTTACCGCTGAGCCACCGGGGAAGACTTTATCAATGGGTACCTGAAGGTTTATCGAGCATCTGCTGTGTGCCTGCTACTGTTCTGAGCCCTCTGGACCCAGCCGGAAACAAACTGGATAAAAGTCCCTGCCCTGGACAGGCTGACATCCTACTCCCCAAGACATGATAAGGAAATGCAATCTATAATATTTTAAAATATAGAACATATAAAACACAGATATATATAGATAGATATCTACTTTCATTATTATTCAGACTTCATTACACAGAAGTGTTACGTTATTGTTATTCTATTTTATGTTTTATTGCTTTACTCTTATTACTAGAAGTGTGCGAATCGTGTTCTTCAGAGGTCTCAGGTAACAGGAACAGGGCACCCTAGGCAACTGCGCCCCCCACCGCAAGATGGATTGTCCTTAGGGTGGGGTTGGAGGGGCTCCAATTCCCCTCCTGCCCTGGTCTCGGGGTGGTGGGGGGGAGAGAATATAGCATTGATTAAGTTCGCAATAAATCACCATTTAAATTTAAATAATCCGGCTTCCCAGGCGGTAATTAGGCGAATTGACTGGCGCGGAGAGAATGCGGCATTAGCGCCGCTGATTACTGTCATTACCGCGAACAACATGTGCGCCGGCGGGGGATAAACATCTTGTCTATTGTCCCCAAGCCCCGGGAAGAGAAAGGGAGGGGGAGACGCTGAGAGCCCCGCCGGAGTCCGGACTCCCCCCTCCCCGCTTGGCGGGATGGGTCATTCGAGGGGGCAGACCACCGACCTTAGCAACCCCCTTGCCTGTAGGTGGAAAGGCGGGGGTAAGGCAGTGTGCCGGGGAGGAGCTGCGTGGACTCCCCCCAAAATTAAGAAATGGGGGCATCTGTTCTCCCGGGGTCTTCAGCAAGAGGCCAAGAACCTGCTTCAACAGTTCAGATGGGGAAACTGAGGCCAGTGACTTAGTTGCCAGAGAAAAGCACAGTGTAGGCTCTCTCTAAAGGAGGGGGGACTCCCACATTCTCCTCAAAAATAGTAGTAATAATATACGCCGCACAGTAGTAATAATATACTGGGTTGAGCACTGGATGCAAGTTCACTTGCTTAATTCTCTCAGAAATCTTCAGAGGGAGGCAATGTTTCGATCCCTATTTTATAGAACTGGAAAACTGAGACTCAGAGAGGTGATGCTCTTTGTCACCCAAGGTCACACAGCCAACAAGGGACCCAGATGAGATTCACACTCAAGTAGCCTGGCTCTGACGCCCACCTCTCCATCACCATACTTGGCATATGTGTGGGTCTCCAGGGATGGGTTCTGGGTTGCTGGGCTTGGCCTCTCTCTGGGCCTCACACTACCATCTGTAAAATGGGGTCACGAATGTTGAAGTCTAGCCTAGGGGCTCTGAGTCTGAAGAGAAGACAGCTTTGATCTCCTATCAGTCTTTCACTCTCATTGATTCAACTGTGCTGGGCAGTGTTCTAGGGACTGGGGACATCGCAGAGAACAGGACAAAGTTCCTGCCCTGGGAGATGGGCTACAACTGGTCCCCTGCCCTCTACCTCCCTAATGTCACCTTTCTACCTCTCTAATGACTTCAAGCCCTTGCCCCACGTTGGCCGCCTTGCTGTTCAGAGAAGCCTGCTCCCACCCCAGGGCCTTTGCACTCGCTATGCTTCCACCAGGAACCCGCATTCCCTTAGAATGTGGGCTTTTCAGTCAGGCTTTCCCCAACCACACTACTAAAAATAAAAGGGACTTCCTTAGTGGTCCAGTGGCTAAGAGTCTGCACTCCCATTGCAGGGGGCCTGGGTTCAATCCCTGGTCAGGGAACCAGATCCCACATGCTGCAACAAAAAGTTCACAGGCCACAACTAAGACCCAGTGAAGCCAAATAAACAAAAAATAACAATCCCCTGCTCCCAGCATTCCTGTCTCCCTTTCCTGTCTTTTTTTTCTTTCCGTAGTACTTATTGTTACCTGCTAATGCATATTTCTTATTTCTCTTGTTTATTTAATTTTTAAAAATATTTGTTAATTTATTTGGCTGTGCCAGTTTTTAGCTGCAGCATGTGGGATCTAGTTCCTTGACCAGGGATAGAACCCAGGCCCTCTGTGTTGGGAGCTCGGAGTCTTAGTTACTGGCCCACCAGGGAAGTCCCTTCTCTTGTTTACTGTGTTTCTCCCCTACAACACCTTGTTTGCTGAGCCTAGAATAGACCCTGCACACAGTGAGGGGTCACTAAATATTTGCTGGGCAGCTATGGAAGTGGGTGGGGGCTTCCCATGTGGTGCAGCGGTGAAGAATTTACCTGCCAATACAGGAGACACAAGAAACACGAGTTTGATCCCTGGATTGGGAAGATCCCTTGAAGAAGTAAATGGCAACACACTCCAGTATTCTTTCTGGGAAAATCCCATGGACAGAGGAGCCTGGCAGACTACAGTCCATGAGGTCAAGAAGAGTGGGACACGACTGAGTGAGCAGCAGCAGCAGCTGGCTGTGCCGTGTGCGTGCTGAGCCCGCCCAGCTCCAGCCCTAGACCCGTTTCACAGATGCAGCCAAGGAAAGTATAGGCAGGAATTCAGCTGCTCCAGCCCTTCAGGTTTGCTTCCAGGAGCAAGGCACTCTGATGAAGGCAGGGGGCTCCTTCTCCCAGACTGCTACAAGTTCCTGAAGTCCCAGCCCTTCATCCCCACTAGTCTAGGACAGCAAAGCCCTCAGGGCAGTTGAGGATGGGCTGTGGGGGCGGGACCCCTGGATGAGGCCTTAGCTTCTCCCCTCGGCCCCTCAGCGCCCCCTCTGGTATGGGGGGAAGATGACAACGAGGGCAGTTTTATTCCAGGGGAGGCTGACTTGATAGGAAACGCAGCAAATGTTTGTTAAAAGAGTGAATGATGGCTGAGGTTTGGACGTGAACAAGGAGCAGATCTGGGAGGGACAGGGGTTGAGGTATTTCTGGGAGAGACGGGGGCAGGGCGGTGGGAAGGAGGAGGAAGCGGGGAGTCGGTGGACTTGGGGCCGGATGGGGTTAGGAGCCATAAGACCCCTCAAAGACCCCTCAGTCAGGGATGGGGAGAGACCCAGGGGACAGGATAGGGGAAGAGCGAGTGGCTGAGCCCTCCCCACTACACGCACCCCCATCCCGACGTGCCCATTAACGCTGTTAATTGCAGCCGTTCAGTCTGACCTGGGCTGATCCTGTGAGAGGGAAAATGAAGGAATTAGCAAAAATGACAGGGGAAAATTGCGACAATTAGCAGCCAGCATTGTTCCCGCCTGTCACCCGGCTGGTTCCTGCTGCATCTCGGGGGAGGGGTCCCCATCACCACCACCACCCCTCAGTTATTGTCCCTGGAACTCCAGGCGGGGGGCGGGGGGTGGGAAAAGGGTGTGAACAGCCGTAAGGGTGTCGGGGGTCGCTCCTGGAGAGAGGAGGCGTGGCCAAGCTGGGGGTGGAGCTTGGGGGCTGCGTCCTGATTGGGGAGGAGGGGGTGGCGTTCCGCCGCCTGGTGTTTTGATGGTCTGGAAATCACAATAGTAATCAGGCTATTAATACTGATCCCAGGTTGTTTCGGGAGCACCTGCTGCGTGCCCGCCCCTGGTAGGCCCTCTCTGTTCCCTAGGCGGGATGAATGCTCAACATCCCCTAACGGATCAGCCAGTCCTCTTAGCAAACCCATTTGACAGAGGAAGAAACTGTGGCCCAGAGAAGTGAAGGCACTGGTCCCTGGGCACACAGCCAGGGAGCCACAGTGACTGACCCCAGACCTGGATCCTCAGGCCAGCAGGAGCCGGGTGCTTGGGGACCCTCGAGTCCACTGACTCCCCAATCTGGGCACAGGCCCCTTGGGGAGTTGTTCTCTGCAAGGTCCAGCCTGGATGTCTGGAGCCCTCTGCTCTTGACTGTTGGGGGGATGGACGGCCTGTGTCTCTGCCTCCGTCTCCTTCACCATCTGTATCTTCCTGCCACTTTCCCCGTATGTCTCTCTCTGCATTTTTTCCCCTCCGTCCCTCCGTCTCTTTATTTTTATTTTTAAAATGTTCTGTACTGATGGTGGCCTGCGGGATCCTAGCTCCCCAACCAAGGATCGAACCCATGCTGCCTGCATTGGATATGGGAAGTCTTATCCACCAGACCTCGGGGGAAGTCCCTGTCCTTCCATCTCATCACGTCTCTCTGTCTTTGTCTATCTCTATCTCAATTTCTGTGTCAATATATCGCTCTCTCTTTTTAAAAATTTTATTGCGGTAAAATGTATGTAACATGACATTCACCGTTGTACAGCGTGCAGCCAGCATGTCTATCTGGTTCATGCTCATCACTCTCCTAAAGCCCTGTGCGGTTCAGTCTCTCCCAGCTTCTCCCGCCCCTCCCTTCAGCCCCTGGCGACCACTAATCTGCTTCTTGTCCCTGGATTTGCTTGTGCTGGATGTCTCATATAAATGGAATCCTACACTATGAGGCCTCATGTGTTCAGTTGCTTTCACTTAGCATAATGGTTCTCAAAGTTGCTTTCTGTTAAGGCATGGATCGGGACTCCATTTGTTTTTGTGGCTGAATGACATTCCACTGTATGAATTTAGCACGTTTTACTTATTCATTCAGCAGTTAGTAGACATTTGTGCTGTTTCCACCTTTTGCCTATTAGGAATAATGCTGCTATGAACATTCACGTCCAAGTATTTGTTAGAGCACCTGTTTTCCATTCTCTGGGACATGTACCTAGGAGTGCAATCACTGGGTTATACGGTCATTCTTTGGGGAAGGAAAGGGCAACCCACTCCAATATTCTTGCCTGGGAAATCCCATGGACAGAGGAGCCTGGAGGGCTACAGTCTGGGGTTGCAAAAGACTGAAACGACTGAGCCACTAAGCAACAAATAGTAATTCTATATTTAACTTATTGAGGAATCACCAAACTATTTTTCCAGACTGGCTGTATCATTTCCCATTCCCACCAGCAACACACAGGGCTTCTGATTTCTCCACATCTCGCCAACACTTCTTTTCTTTTTCTTTTTTTAAATTCTAGCCATCCTAGGGGGTGTGAAATGATCTCTCATTGTGATTTTCATTTGCATTTTGCTAATGACTAATGACGTTGAGCATCTTTTCATGTGCTTATCGGCCGTTTGTGTATCATCTTTGGATGACTGTCTATTCGAATCTTTTGCCCGATTTTGATTTTGGCTGTGCTGTGCAGCTTGCAGGATCTTAGTTCCCTGACCGGGCATCAAACCTGGACTCTCAGCAGCGAAAGCGCTGAGTCCAAACTACTGGAAAACAGGGAATTCCTCTTTGGCCCATTTTTTAAAAATTATTTTTATTATTAAAGGATAATTGCTTTACAGAATTTTGTTGTTTTCTGTAAAACTTCAAAATGAATCAACCATCAGATCAGTTCAGTCGCTCAGTCGTGTCCGACTCTTTGTGACCCCATGAATCGCAGCACGCCAAGCCTCCCTGTCCATCACCAACTCCCGGAGTTCACTCAGACTCACGTCCATCGAGTCAGTGATGCCATCCAGCCATCTCATCCTCTGTCGTCCCCTTCTCCTCCTGCCCCCAATCCCTCCCAGCATCAGAGTCTTCTCCAATGAGTCAACTCTTCGCATGAGGTGGCCAAAATACTGGAGTTTCAGCTTTAGCATCATTCCTCTCAAGGAAATCCCAGGGCTGATCTCCTTCAGAATGGACTGGTTGGATCTCCTTGCAGTCCAAGGGACTCTCAAGAATCAGCCATAGGTGTACATATATACCCTCCCTTTTGAACCTCCCTCCCATCTTCCTTCCCATCCCACCCCTCTAGGTTGATACAGAGCCCCTGTTTGAGTTTCCTGATTTGACCCATTTTTTAATTGGACTCCTCATCCTTTTGTTGTTGAGTTGTAACATCCTTATCTCTTTCTTTATTTCTGTGTATTCTGTCCATCTATTTATATCTTTGTCTCTCAATGTCTCTCTATGTCCCTATCTCTCTGTCTCTTTTTTTCTGGTTCCTTTCTGCTGCATTCTCATCCTTCAGGTCTGAGCTCAAAGGCCCCTCCTTCAATGGGGGGCCCTACCCCATTTTTCTTTATTTCATGCCACCTATTCAATTCTCCCTAGCACTGGTCACAAATGATAGTTCTGTATTTGTTAGTTTTCTGCTCATTGATATCTGCCCTGACTTGAGTACCCTGTGAGGGCAGGGGCGGGTGTCCTGGTCACCACCCACTCTGTCTCTAGCACTGCCCAGTGAAGGGCAGATGCTCAGGGCGTTTGCTGGAGGACTGAGTGGATGAATGAATGAATGAATCCCTTTCTGTGTCTCCTGGTGTCTCTCTGTTTCTGTGTGTCTCAGTCTGTCCCTTCTCACACCCTGGGTCTCTCCCTGACAAGGCCCCCCAGTGCCTCACGACTGGGGACAAGAGAGGGAGATATGTAGCCTGCTTCCCTGGGGGTCTTCCCATAGGTCAGGGGTCAAACCTGTAGGCTCTAGCCTTACCCCTCACTTTCCCCCCAGCCCCAGGCCGCAGGGGTCCCGTGGCGCTGGTCTCCGAAGTCTTTGAGCAGCACCTGGGCGGACACATCCTGCAGGTGAGGCCCCTCCCCCGCCTGCTGCTCCTTGCTGCCACCTGGTGGCGGACTTGGGAGAAAGGCACTCTTCTCTCCAGCCTCAGCCTAGGGGGAGCCCCAGAACTGGGAGGCAGGCTGCTGGGGCTCCCCTTTCTTCCTCCTCCTCCCTAGGGCCACTGAAACTCTTTACCCCGGATTAACCCATCGCAAGCAGAGATCCAGATTTCAGAACCTTTTATAGATGCTCTGTCCTCTCCCCACGCCCCCCTGTCTCTCCCCACGCCCACCCCCTCTCTCCCCACTCTAGTCCCTGGACGGCTTCGTGTTTGCCTTGAACCAGGAAGGGAAATTCCTCTACATCTCAGAGACAGTCTCCATTTATCTGGGTCTCTCACAGGTAAGGGGCCTGCAGCAGGCTGCCTGGCCAGGTCAGCTGCTGTCTCCCTTGCCCTCCCTCCTCTCTCCTGGCCTCACCAAACCAGCATGAAAAAAAAAAAAAAAGGATGGGCTCCTACGGTCCCAAAGTGTGTTCCTTGGGACAAAACATGACACCAAATGCAGAGGAGGGTTTTTAAAGTAATAGGTCGATTTGAAGAAAGCGAATCAGCAGAAAGGTAAGTTTGCCTGTGAGTGGTCACCAAATGCACTGATATTTACCAAAACGTGTTTCTTCTTAACACTTTTAACAAATAACTTTATTTCCTTATTTGTTTTTGGCCCTGCTGGGTCTTCATGTCTGGGCTTTCCCCTAGTTGTGGAGAGCGGGGCTTACTCTAGCCGTGCTGCACGGGCTTCTCATGGTGGTTGCTTCCCTTGTTGTGGAGCAGAGGGTCTAGGGCGTGTGGAGCTCAGATGTTGTGATCCTCAGGCTGTAGAGCCTGGGCTCAATAGTTGTGGTGAACCTGTGGTGAACAGCACAGGTTGTGGTGCACAGGCTCACCTATTTTGCAGCATGTGCGATCTTCTTGGACCAGAGATCGAACCAGAGTCTCCTGCATTGGCAGGCAGATTCTTAACCACTGAGCCACGAGGGAAGCCCTATTCTTGACACTTGTAAAGGATTCCAGCCATTCGTATTGGGAGGACTTGGTTTTTGCCAGCTTGGAGGATTTTGGGGGGCTTCTGAGTTGACTGGTTTGCATTTTGCCTTGATTTCAACCCACTGTTTCTGCTCCAGCTCCTGAAGCTGGTGTCTGAGAGGGAAAGGAGGGCAAAGAGAAGCCCAAAGCCCCCATCCCCGGAGTCCTGGCTCCTTGTGGCATCTTAGGTCTTGCCAATCAAATCAATGCAAATTGCTGCCAACTTTTTTTTTTTTTTTCAACTTTTAGCATTTTTACAGAGATTTTGACAAATGGCAAATTTAGAAAATTCAGTGCATTGGTTTTTGGCTTTGTGAGCAGCTCTTCAGTGAGTTGTTGGAGGGCGGTTCCTGGAAGAGGAAGACCTTGAACAGAGAATATGGACAAGAGGAAGGGAAGGATAAGAGTGGAGGGAGGCTGGAAGCTTGTGTGTGTGTGGCGTGGGGGGTGCTTAATGAGAATAGAGGGAAGCATGCGACCCCCAAACCCAGGGGCAGTGAGAGCATGGGAGGTTTCTGAGCTGAGGAGGGCCATGGTCCGAGGAGTACCTTATGGAGGGGTATGTGTGTGAGGACTGAAGGGAAGAAAGCCAGGGAGGACTCTGGGGAGAGCATACAGGGAGAAGATGGCTGCCGGCTCGGGGACCACGTGGAGATGAGGGGACCGCTGCGAGAAATCTGCGGGTTGAACTGAATGTAAAAATCTAATTAAAAGGTTCTAACACTTTAAAGAGTTTGACAGCCATTCCACTGCTTGTGTCCTGATTTCCATTTCTGCTGGGACATCCTGTGAGTCATTTCAGGGCGCAGTTGTTTGCTGTATGGGGGTGAGAGTGAGTAAGCAGGAACTGGGTAAACAGAGGCTATGACACCCCCGTTCCAACCCCCTCCCCTCAGCTTCTTTTATTTTATTTTATTTGGTTGCACTGGGTCTTAGTCGTGGCACGTGGGCTCTAGTTCCCTGACCAGGGAACGAATCTGGGCCCGCGCATTGGGAGCGCAGTCTTAGCTACTGGACAACCCGGGAAGTCCCCTCCCCCCAGCTTCTTCATACCGGAGGTAGGGGCAGAAAATCCTTAATAATCTCTGGGTTTGAAGTGAGAGGGCACGGGAAGAGCCTAAGTTTATATTCTCCTTTTACAAAGTTTAAGTAATTTTTATTTTTCTAATGAAAACACAAGACTGGCATGAAACACACCTGCTTATAAGGCGGGCTAGCGACGGGGCTCCCCTCACCGGTCCCCTGCACGCCCCCTCCTTCGCCGGCAGGTGGAGCTGACGGGCAGCAGCGTCTTCGACTACATCCATCCTGGGGACCACTCCGAGGTGCTGGAGCAACTGGGACTGCGGGCCCCGACCCCCGGACCCCCCACCCCGCCTTCCGTCCCCTCCTCTTCCTCCTCCTCCTCATCTTCCTCTTCGCTTGCGGATACGCCTGAGATCGGTAATTCCCAGGGCCTCCCAAAAAAGAGGCCTGAGGGACACTGGGTAGAATGTCTCCAAATATGTCTTCTTTAAACAAAAGCACTCTTGTTAAGAGTTCTGGCAAAGCAAGTTTTTGTAGAATGAGTCAGAATCTAAATTGAATCAGTGAGACGTGGCTCCCTAAAATTACCTAAGCTCCCTAAAGATGCCTGAATCCCCAAGACTGGAGCTTTAGAAAGACCCCCTCTCACTGCAGAGTGGAGGCGGGTGCCTATGGGTTATTATTATTTACAACGCGTGCTTATTGGACATTTATTTACACGTGCCCTGCCCTTAAGGACATAATTTTATTAAATCCCAACCACAAACTCACGAAGCAGAAACTGATGATCTCCATGTTACAAAGGAGGAACCTAGGGCACAGAGAGGTTAAGTGTCCCAGGTCACACAGATGTAAGTGGTTGAGCTGGACTCTGGCCCAGGTTTGTCTGACTGCAGGGTCTGTGCTTCTAACCCTTCTCTCCAGTGGAAAATTCCACTCCATGTTGGGGAGGGAGGATGTTGGAGACTACACTGCAAGTTCCTTTTAGCTCTAAGATATTGGGGGACTGAGGTTGTCTTTCTTGTAAATAGGCTTTTCTTGTATGGGGTTTGCTTTAAAGGAAAATCCCATGAACTATCAGCAGTGTTCACAAGCTTGGGAGATGTTTGTGACACGTGTGGGACTTGGTGGCAAGCGTGATTATATTTACACCTGAGTTTGAGGCCCAGACAGGGTTATCTGGGTGTGAGACTATTTATAAGACTGCTTCACGGGGTTTATAGAATAATCTGTATTTGTTCCAATAGCCGGAGCCCCTACTCTGTGCTCAGCCATTTGTTGGGTAGGGCTGGAGACAGCGGTGGCTAGAGCCCCAGCCCCACCCTCCCGAGGCTCACAGTCCAGTGGAGGAGACTGAGCAGTGATGGCCCAGAGTGGGCAGGGCTGGGGTAGGAGAGACCCCAGAGGGGCAGCTGCCCCAGCCTGGGGGTCAGGGAGGACTTCCTGGAGGCGGAGATGTCTGAACTGAGGTTGTGGCTAGAGATGATGTCATTAGAAGGCAGTGCTTGCCAGTCTTAGGCCATGGTGAGGAGCTGGGCTTTCTCCCAGGGGTACTAGGGAGCTATGGCAGGTTCAGAGCAGAGGTATAGGGTCAGATCTGAGCCTTAGAAAGAGGGGGCTGGCTGCCGGTGAGAAGGAGGGGAGCTTACTATAAGGTGTCAGCAGGCTTGTAGAACCATCAGGTGTGTCAGGGTGATTGTGGTCATGACCCTCTGTCTGCAGAAGGCAGGGGTAGCCTGTGTGTGTCTGCTTCCGGACCCCATAACCTTCCTTCCGCCCCAGAGGCCAGCCCCACCGAGGTATCCCGGTCCTCCCGGATCCAGGAGCGCTCCTTCTTCATCCGCATGAAATCCACCCTCACCAAGAGGGGGGCTGCATGTCAAGGCCTCGGGGTACAAGGTGGGTGTGAGCTCTCTGCGCCCAGCGTCTGTCTCCCGTGTCCCCTCCCCCAACCCTGTGTTCCTGCCAGCTATTTCCCGGGGGCCCCAGGGGCTGGGGACGACGGTCAGAGCCAGGCTCTGTGGCCAGGTTGTGGTCCCCGCGCCCAAGGGCCCCGCCTTGACCCCGCCTCCGACACAGGTCATCCACGTGACCGGCCGCCTTCGGGCCCGTGCCCTGGGCCTCGTGGCCCTCGGCCACACGTTGCCGCCAGCTCCACTGGCTGAGCTGCCGCTTCACGGACACATGATCGTCTTCCGACTCAGCCTGGGTCTCACCATCCTTGCTTGTGAGAGCAGGTACCGGGGTTGGGGTCAGAGGTGGGCCGATGGGGGCGCACGGGAAAGGGAGGTGGGCGGGGAGTCAAAGAGGCCAGGGGTCAGGAGGCTGAGGCCCTGGGGAGACGCGGGAGGCAAGAAACGGCGGAGGACCGCCTAGAAGAGGAGTGAAGGCGGGACCTGCGGGGATGGGGCGGGGCCTATGGGGATGGAGGTGGGGCCTACGGGGACGACACGGGGCCTTGGGGCGGGGCTTCTGAGATGGAGACGGGGTCGTGTCCTGTTCCCAGGCCAGGTCCTCCCTTCGCGGAACCCTTCTGCAGAGCTCAGCTGTTCTTGATCCTCTTTCTTTCTGCCTCACTGGTCTCTCATCTCTTATCCACTTTGTTTCCCGCACAAGGCAGTGGGGGGAAAATTATCAATAAATAGCGAAATCGTTTCCACAATTCAGGGGTCTCCGGAGTGCCCGGGGCCACCCCACACCCACGAATGCCATCTGCTCAAATGCCCATAGCCGCCCTAGAAGGGTACACTATTATTTTAAATATTTTCCCGCCCATTTTAAGGGGGAAAAACTGAAGCCCAGAGTACTCCAGAGCCAGGGGTTGGGTGCTGAGTGACTCCGGAACCAACCCTGCCCCCTTCTCCCCATCCCATGGTCGCAGACCCCTTCTCCCCCACCTCTCTGTTGGTCCCTGCCCTCAGGGTCAGCGACCACATGGACCTGGGGCCCTCGGAGCTAGTGGGCCGCAGCTGCTACCAGTTTGTCCATGGACAGGATGCAACCAGGATCCGCCAAAGCCACCTGGACCGTGAGAACCCCTCACCCTAGACCTGAGCACCCCACCACCCTGCTCCCTGGAAGTCTTTCTCTGAGGCTGACCATGGTCTCTCCTGCTGCCAGCTCATCACAGGACGAGCAGCAAGGGAGTCGTCCCTGAGCAAAGTCTCAAGAAATGGGCGGGGGTGGGATTTATGGGGACTGGGGTCTCTCTGACCCAGCCTTCAAACTCCAGGGGCCTCAATGCCAGATTCCCTCTCAGTCCTTCTGACTTGGGTTCTCTCTGTCTCCCTCTCCGTGCTCTGCCTTTCTCTTTTCTCCACCATCTCACCCTTCCTGTTTCCCTATCACCCACCCCCTCTCTGCCCCTGTCTCCCTGTCCACCTGTCTCTCTCTCTCTGTCCATCCCACCCCACCCCATCCCTTCCGGTCTCTCCTGGTCCCTGGGCTGGGCCCAGTGCTGGACAAGGGCCAGGTGATGACTGGTTACTACCGTTGGCTGCAGCGCGCCGGGGGCTTCGTGTGGCTTCAGTCCGTGGCCACCGTGGCTGTGAGTGGGAAGAGCCCTGGAGAGCGCCATGTGCTCTGGGTCAGCTATGTGCTCAGGTGAGGGTTGTCCACCCCCTCTCCCCATGAGGAGCTCAGAACTCCTTCCAGAAGATTCTGCCAGCTCTTCCCACCTTTGGGTGGGAGCTCTCAGGAAGGGTTGCTAGACAAGTCTAGGGGGTGAGGTGGTAAAAACATGAAGGAGAATGGAGTCCAGTGAGAGTGAAGGCCTGGAGGAGAAGAGACCTTCCTTGCAGGAGGCAGAGAGGAAGTGATGGTCTCTTCTAGGAAGAAAAACAGATGCCAAGTGGCCTCAGGCCTAGGTGGATTCTGGGGCACTGGGGGGCCATGGCAGGCAATATCCAGGAGAGGGCCAGAACAACTGATGGAAAGAAACTAGAGGTGGGGAGGACATTCCGGGCCAAGCACAGACAAAGCTCAGAGTCCCGGCTGACCCAGCTGAGGAACCAAAGGGAGCGAGCGCTCTGGACTGGAGTAGAGTCCCCAGAAACGAAGCTGAGGATGGTGGTGGGGGCACTGGGGAGCTGTGAGAGGGTTTAGAGCTGGAGGCAGTCACAGTCAAATCGGCTTTGTGAAAGGACCCTCTGGCTGCCATGAAGATGGAGGTCTGTCTGTGGGACAAGACGGGCTGGGAGCCTAGGGGCAGGGAGATGCCAGGCAGCACGGGGGGAGGGGGTGGCAGCCACCAGGCCACCTCTGGCTTTGCGGGGCCTGGGCCTGGGTCTCTGGGAGGAGCAGCAGGTTCGGAAGGAGGATGCTGAGGTCCGATGAGCATGTGGTGCCCAAGGGGATACTTAGGGTGACATCCTGCAGAGGTTTGGCCTCAGGAGACAGGGCCAAGCTGGTCTAGACACCAACATGGAATCTGGGATCCAATGATGAGGCCTAAGTGCCTCAGGTTGGGGAGGGGGGTCACCAGTCACTGCAGTGGGGGGAGGTGCCTGCTCTCAGAGGGGGAGGGGAAGTCTACTCAAAAGACTGGTGGGCAGGAGGAAGGCTCCCTTCCCCAGAGGCTGGCTGGCCGGGGCCCCTAGCTCCCAATTTCATGTCTTGTCCCAGCCAAGCTGAGGGGGAGCAGACACCTCTGGATGCCTTCCAGCTTCCAGCCAGTGTGGCCCGTGAGGACGCGTCCAGCCCTGAGCCAGAGCCCACAGGTGAGCCCCACCTCCCAGCCCAGCCCCGGGACCTATGCTGTCCAGTATGGAGGCTATTTACAGGAAAAGTACAGTTCAAATTCCAGGAGTTCCCTGGAGATCCAGGAGTTAGGACTCTCGGCTCTCACTGCCACGAGCCTAGGTTTAATACTCGCTTGGTGAACCCCACAGGCCGTACGGTGTGGCACAGAATCATCATAAACAGTTTCAGTTCCATTTCCTTAGTCGTACTCCCCACATGTGAAGAGCTCAGTAGCCATAGGTGGCCAGTGCAGATATGGAACACATTCATCCTCACAGGAAGTCCCGTTGGATGGCCTGGGTGCAGACCGGAGCCTCTGACCTCTGGGGCCTGGTCACACTTTGTGGTGGGGGCCAGCTGCCACACTGTACAGTGTTTAGCTGCGTCCCTGACATCCACCCCCTCGGATCCAGGCGCATCCTCCTCCCTAGTTGTGATGACCAAAAATGCCTCCAGACTTGGCCAACTGTCCCTGAAGGGACAAAACCGCCCCAGCGGAGGACCATGGAGCGTGGCCCCATTCTACAGATGGGAAGGCTGAGGGCTGGGGATGAGTAGGACAGCACCCTTCCGAATCTTCCTCTTGCAGAGCCAGAGCCTCCAGTGGAAGGAAAGCAGGCCGCCCCCACGGAGGAGGACGAGGCTCCCCCAGCCCCGGGGCAAACCCATCAAAGTGGAGCCCGCCCCCGGGGAGAAAGAAGACCCAGAAGACAGTGAGGAGGAGGAGCCTTCGGGCCATCTGGTCCCAACGAGGCCGGAGTTCACGTCTGTTATCCGGGCGGGGGCCCTGAAGCAGGACTTGGTGGGGCCGTGGGGCCTGGCGCCTCCTGGGGACCCCCGACCTTCCCTCCTGCACACCGGCTTCCTGCCCCCAGTCCTGCGGGGCCTGTGCGCGCCAGGCACCATTCGCTACGGCCCTGCCGAGCTAGGCCTGGCATACCCACACCTGCAGAGGCTGGGCCCGGGCCCCGCCCTCCCAGAGGCCTTCTACCCCGCTCTGGGCCTGCCCTACCCGGGGGCCCTGGGCACCAGGGTGCAGCGGAAGGGGGACTGAGGACTCGGACAGCCCTCCACGTGGCCGGACAGGGAGGACGGGTGGGGACCCCAAGGGGACAGGGGGCAGGGCTCTCGGCCCCCGTGAATTAAACACCTGCTCCCGCTCTGTGGCCGCGGAGCTCCTCTTCTCTCCTTCCTCCTTAATTATCTACACGTGCTCCGCCCCCCTTGCCCCTCCCCTCCCCCTTGGCTCAGCATCCCCACCAAAGAAACCACCACTCAGAATCTGGAATGCGGGAAGGGTCAGGTTTTAATGTCCCAGTCCTCCGGGCCAGGCTGGCCAGCGCCCGGCCGGTTCCCCGTGGCTCACTCAGGTGGAGGCCGGCCTGCCTCATCAGGCCCTTCGGCCGCGGCGGTTCCGTCATCCTCGGGTACCAGTTCTACATCCAGCTCCAGCTGGCCCATGTAGAGGCCGACAGCACAAGCCCAGAGCAGCCCAGCGGCCAGCACGGCCCCCACGCCCGCGGCTGCGCCCCCCACCGAGAGCTGCATGGGCCCTCGCAGCGCCGCCAGGCCCACCACGTAGGAGGCGCCGCCCCACACCACGCATAGGCCGCCCAGCAGGAAGAAGCCTGTGGGACAGAGAGGGGGACTGGGGTCAGGGAGCCCGATGCTGGGGACCCAGACGGGTTGGGGCCCCGAGGTGGCATTAGGAAGGGGATGGGGCCCACTCAAGGGCAGGGTGAGGGATAGTAGAGAGCCAAGGTTGGGGACATGAGAAGGAATCGGGGTGGCTAGGGCTTGGAGGGGGAGGCCTGTCTGAGAGCAAAGATAAGATAGGAGTGGGGGCAGCATGAGGGGCTGAGACAGGGACCCACATCTTTGCTGAGAAGTCAGATTGGAAAGGGCACGGACCCACAGCCCTTCCCTGACCCACCCCATCTGGTGGGTCCGGTGCCCATGAGGTAGGGATGAGGTGGGGAGAAGGAGGACACTCAGAAATGAAGGAGGTACTTCTGGTGGGGGAAGCAGGAGGGGTTCATTTACTATGGGGGGGGGGGTGACTGGGTGGGGCAGGACAGAGTCTAACTTGCAGGGTGCAGGGGGGTCTACACTCACCATAGGCAGCCTCCCGGCCCATGTCGCTCTGCATGAAGGAGATGACCCCAATGCCCGATGCCAGGAGGCCATTGCGGAACCACGAGAGGAAGGCTGGGGGTGGCAGCAGGGCAGAAAAGTCAGCGTCAGCCCAAACCCTGCCCCCAACCCCCGAGTCCGTATAGTCCAACCGAGGGGTGCCTCTTCATCCGACCACTCTGTGTGGCCCTAAATCCCCACCTAGTCCGGGCGGCCCACCTACCAAAGTCTATCTGCCCCAAACCCTCTCACGTCTCCATCTCCGAGTCCCTCCCCACCCCAAACTTTGCAACACCAAAGATGCAAGACATGAGTTGAGGAGGATCTAGGATCAAAATTGCAGAACCTGAATCTGAGGACCTGATGCTGGGAAACATTGAGGGCAGGAAGAGAAGGGGGTGACAGAGGATGAGATGGTTGGATGGTATCACCGACTCAATGGACATGAGTTTGAGCACGCTTGGGGAGAAGGTGAAGGACAGGGAAGCCTGGCCCACTGGCAGTCCCATGGGGTCGCAGAGAGTCAGACATGATTGAGCGACTGAACAACAAATCAGGACAGGAAGATCCCAAGAGGTCATGTGGGTCAACGTCGTTGCCACACGTGTATCCCCCATGGGCTCGCCCCGCCCCACTTCTTTCTCAGATCCCAACAAACTGTTATGCCCCTACTTTCCCAGGCCTCTCTCCAGCCTCCCCTTCAGCTTTCTGAAACCTCACTGCTAGTGGGTATGCTCCTCCTCGATGTCATTCACATCCATTCAAGTCCCTGGTATGCCACTAGCGGGACTGGTCGGGTTACAATCCCCCCAACCCCTGTCCCATCCAGTACCTTGACCTCCTCTCCAATCAGGACCTCCAAGGCCCACGTGAAGCCCCGCCCCCTACAGCCATGGGCACCACGCCCTCCAATCAGTCGAGAGGTTTTCTTCTATTGGTTGTTCCCTCTTCCAATCCGGAACTTCCCTCATCTTCTGTGGGGCTCTACGCTCCCGCCTTATGCAGAGTGGTCCCCTAACCCGAACTGGCCCCTCCAACCAGGCCCCCTCTTGTATTCAACTCCCCCGCCCGTAGCCCTCTTTGGAAGCCTCTCCCATCTAGACAGGGCAGTTGGATAAGGCTCCCTGTCCCGGCCCGACCAACCTCTCCAATTCCTACTGCAATCCATAAACCAGACCCACCGTCCCATCCGCAAGCCCTTCTCCTGTGCGCACAGACTGCGCTCCTACGGCCAGCCGCTTCCCTGCGCTTACACGGAAGCCCTTCTCCCTTCTAAGCTCGGGCCCCGTTTCCAGCAGAAATCCCATCCCCATCCTCCACTCGTGCGCTAGGGCAGGTTGGCTAGGCGGAACCCCGTCTCCCATCCAGGCTGACCCCAGCTCCAGCCCCAGACCTGTCTCATGCGCCTTCCGGAGGAGCCAGGCGTCTGCGCGGTCCAGCTCGGACACGGGCGGCGGTGAAGCCCCAGCGCGGGGGCCATGGCCAGGGGCAAAGGACCCCCGGGCGCCCCCCGCTCCGGGGCCGCGGAGGCGGCAGCAGCGCCCCCCGGAAGCGGAGTCGGGCAAGGCGGGCGGCTCGAGCCCACCACCAGCCGCCTCCCATGGTTCGCACTAGGGCCGCCGAGCCCCGCCCAGCCCCATGGGCCGCCCGTAGGCTGAAGTATACGTCACTCAGGCTTAGCCGCCGATCTATTGGTTGTCCACGCGCCACTCAGCACCAGTGCGCACTGCCCACTGGTCGAAATGGTGGTGATCCCTCCTCTGTCATCCGTGCCGGTATTGTGCGTCCCACCTTGCTTCGGGGATGGACTGCGAATCCCAGCGTTCATTGCATCGAGGGAAGGCCTGTCTTCAGAAGCTGGAGGCGCAATGTCTGTCGGGACTTGTAGTTTTTATTAATAACATTAATTCTAACAGCCAAAAAATCAAAACTCGTGGTACTTAATGTAGAACGTTTGCAAAATCTCGAAGACTCCAAAGGAGAAAGTAAAACTCATCACTGATCCCACCAATGAACGGTTACTGGTAATATTTTGTTGTATTCCTATCCCGTCTTTTTTTCTAGACAGGTGTAAAAGATCGCCGTTAGACAACTTAATTTTTTTCATGTAACAGTCAATAATGAACACTGACCAGTGGCACTGAATATTTTCCAACGGCATAATTTTTTTAATTAAAAATATTATTTATTTTGAATACAAGATGCAGGTTACAAAGTGCATCTAATGAAAAGAAACACACAGTACCTCCGTGGGGACCTAGTGGTTAAGAATTCGCGTTGCAATGCAGGGGACGCAGGTTCGATCCCTCAACGCAGGTTGAGATCCCACCTGCCACAATTAGGACTTCTTGCAGCCAAGTAAATTTAAAAGAATCAGATCAGATCAGATAAGATCAGTCGCTCAGTCGTGTCCGACTCTCTGCGACCCCATGAACTGCAGCACGCCAGGCCTCCCTATCCATCACCAGCCCTTGGAGGTCACTCAGACTCATATTCATCGAGTCAGTGATGCCATCCAGCCATCTCATCCTCTGTCGTCCCCTTCTCCTCCTGCCCCCAATCCCTCCCAACATCAGAGTCTTCTCCAATGAGTCAACTCTTCGCATGAGGTGGCCAAAATACTGGAGTTTCAGCTTTAGCATCATTCCTTCCAAAGAAATCCCAAGGCTGATCTCCTTCAGAATGGACTGGTTGGATCTCCTTGCAGTCCAAGGGACTCTCAAGAGTCTTCTCCAACACCACAGTTCAAAAGTAATTCTTCGGCGCTCAGCCTTCTTCACAGTCCAGCTCTCACATCCATACATGACCACAGGAAAGACCATAGCCTTGACTAGGCAAACATTTGTTGGCAAAGTAATGTCTCTGCTTTTGAATATGCTATCTAGGTTGACCCCAATGATCTTCACATTTTGTATACAGTCACTCCCCACATCAAATCAGGGCTGGTCTGTGTGACCAGTTGAATGCTGTGGAAGTGACAATGTGACTTCCAAGACTGGATCTTTTAGGTCCTTTATGACTTCCACCTTGTTCTCTCCAATCGCTTTTTCTGTGGGAAACCAGGTACTGCATTTCGAGGATACTCAAGCAGCCTTGCCGAGAGGCTCACATGGAGAGGAACTGAGGCTCCCTGCAAACATCCAGCAACAGCATGCCAGCCACACGAGTGAACTTAATTGGAAGTGAACCCTGCAGCCCCTATCAAATCTTTGGGTGATCCCGGCCCCAGCCCAAGGTCATGGGAGACCCTGAGCCTGAACGACCCAGTTAACTCACTTCTGTAGGATTCATTTTTTTCCCCTCATCACACATGTGGAATCTTAGTTCCCCAATCAGGGACTGAACTCATGCCTGCTGCATTGGAAGCAGGGAGTCTTAACCACTAGACCACCCAGGAATTCCCCAGATGTTTTAAATGAGCATCTAGTGATGTCTCTCCCAGCTTAAACCCTCCCATGAGGGAGAAGACCTTCCACAGCTTTCCATTGCCCCCCTACCAAAACCATGACTACACACCTGCTGGGCCAGGCCCCTCTTGCCCTCTGCTCCTTCATCTCCCACTGGGAAGAGCTTGGGTTTTATGGAGGGAGAGGCAGATTGGGGGTTAAACTTGGGGAGGGAGTTCAAATAGGCTGATAGTCTAAAAGATAGTCTGCCTCCTGGCAGTGAACAAGCATTAAATGGGCTTAAATGGGAACTGAAAATATTTGAAACACATTATTCACATTCTTGGCTGGTGAGATGGTTTGGGCAGATTGAGAGAGGGGGAGAAATGAAACACCAGAAAGGGTCAGAGCAGAGAAAACAAATCCTTTTTAAAGAGACAGAGCTGGCCAGTGGCCTCTGCACTTGTGATTAGATCAGTGGTTCTAATATGAATCGTCCAGGAACTTTGTTAGGACAAACATTAATGCTCCAGCCCCACTCTGGAGCCACGCCACCAGGACCTGTGGATTGGAGGGTAGGACCAGGCACTGGTGGCCTTTTACAGTGAATATATTAATATTTTTATTCACCACAAGAAAAGAAATGATAATTACGTAACGCAATGGAGGTGCTCCAAGATAGCGGTAGTGATCATACTGCAATGTATAACAGTATGTACAGATCGTTGTGTGTCAGATTATCATAGTTTCAATAAAATCTCATATAGTATTCTATGTCAATTATAGCTCCATTTAAAATATACTTTTTTTTTTTTTTTTAGCTGCACCACTTGGCTTGTAGGAATTTAGTTCCTGGACCAGGGATTGAACCTGGGCTCTCCTCGGCAGAGTCCTAACCACTGGACCACCGGGAATTCTCTTAAATTTTTTTAAAAAAATAATTGTACTTATTTATTTTTGGCTGTGCTGGGTCTTTGCTGCTCCTCAGGCTTTTTCTTGAGTTGTGGTGCTCAAGCTTCTCATTGTGGTGGCTTCTCTTGTTGCCGAGCACAAACTTAGGGTCCGTGGGCTCAGCAGTTGCAACTCCCAGGCTCTAGAGCACAGGCTCAGCAGTTGTGGCTCCTGGTCTTAGCTGCTCCACAGCATGGGATCAAACCCATGTCCCCCGCATTGGCAGGCGGATTCTTCACCCCCGAGCTACCTGGGAAGCCCTAAAATTTGTTTTAAAAGAATATATTTGTATCAAGAACTGATTAGACGTCAGGGACTGTTCCATCATCTCTAGACACAATAGTGAATTCAATGAACCAAAGAGATAAACAAGAGGTAAAGAATCAACTTTGGTGGCAGGCCATTTCAGAACGTGGAGGCGGATTACAACGGCATATTGTGAAGCCCATAGATCAGCCATTTATTCAGGTCGTCCTTGAACAAGATTTCACTATTTTGTCCGACCAGGTGTTCATGGCTCATCCCTCACCCTCTGTTTTGCTCTGAGCAAGCTTAAGTCTGGCTTCTCTTCTCCCCAATGGCCCTCAAATGTAGTTTCCCTCGCCTCCTGAGGACTGAAAAGTGGGATGGGCCCCTGTGTCAGCTTCTCCTGAGAACCGCTGATCCGAAGAAGACACAACTTCCTGAGTGTTTTGCCAACCATGGTGGTTACTTTTCCTCAACTAATCAACTTCCCCTTTATGGGGAACCCCACTTACCCTAGACAAGCAAAGACTTTTTCTGTTTGATTCTGAGAAGTTTGCATATTTCTGAGCCCAGAGCATTGTCCTTACTGCAAGTGGGCTTTTTGAATAAAGTTATCTCAGTCCAGGGTTGTTTTCATTTGACATCTCCATAAAGTTCTCTGGCCTTCTTCATTTGGCTTCTTCCTGGTTTTTTAATTGCTCTTGGAAAGCTTATCTGATTTTTCTGTTAATTTCCTGATTGGTTACTGCTTGTATATAGTATTTTTCTTGACTAAACGGCACCTCTCCATATTATATCCTCCCACACCTAGGTATTCTCTTCCTTGTAAAAATAACTTCAAGGATGTATTCCAGAAAGTGAAGAGATGAACCCAGAGAAGAGGAGGTGGTGGGTTGTGAGGGTTTTCTACATGAAGGATCAGGTCTCCCTGTGACAATCTGAATAACTTGATTTAAGAGATTCTGGGTAATTTTTTTTTTTTTTCTTCTTACTTTTGCCATGGAGGATCTTAGCTCCCCAATCAGGGATCAAACCCCTTGCCCCCTGCAGTGGAAGTGCAGTGTCTTAACCACTGGACTGCCAGGAAAGCCCCTATGAGATTCTGGATAATACTATTTTCTTCTTCCCATTTTGGGGGGATTTTTCAAAAGATTTTACCATGAAGATTGCTTTTGTAAGCTGGGGTGGCTGAGTGGAAGGGCAGACGTGTCATTTGGGTTTCTTTTCCTCAGCTTTATTGAGATATAATTAGCGTATATGTTTGTGTTTAAGATGCACAAAGTGATGATTTGATATGCAATATATATTGAGACGTGAGTACCTCATTATAAGGTTAGCTAGAGTTGCCTCCAGGGAAGGCAATGGCACCCCACCCCAGTACTTTTCCTGGAAAATCCCATGGACGGAGGATCCTGGTAGGCTCCAGTCCATGGAGTCGCTAAGAGTCGGACACGACTGAGCGACTTCACTTTCATTTTTCACTTTCATGCATTGGGGAAGGAAATGGCAACCCACTCCACTGTTCTTGCCTGGAGAATCCCAGGGACGGGGGAGCCTGGTGGGCTTCCTTCTATGGGGTCGCACAGAGTCGGACACTACTGAAGCGACTTAGCAGTAGCAGCGGCAGAGTTGCCTCATTGGAAAAGACTCTGATGCTGGGAGGGATTGGGGGCAGGAGGAGAAGGGGATGACAGAGGATGAGATGGCTGGATGGCATCACTGGCTCGATGGACGTGAGTCTGGGTGAACTCTGGGAGTTGGTGATGGACAGGGAGGCCTGGTGTGCTGTGATTCATGGGGTCGCAAAGTCAGACACAACTGAGCGACTCAACTGAACTGAACTGAACACCTCCTTCACTTCACATGGGTACCACTGGTTTTTTTAACGTGTGGTGAGACCATTTAAGATCTACTGTCCTGGGACTCCCCTGGTGGTCCAGTGGCTAAGATTCCTCACTCCCAATGCAGAAGGGCCCGAGGTTCAATCTCTGGTCAGGGAACTAGATCCCACGTGCTGAAACTAAAGATCCCTCATGCCACAACAAAAATCCAAGATGCTGCGTGCCACAACTAAGACCTGGTGCAGTCAAATGAGTAGATATTAAAAGAAAAAAATCTGCCGTCTTAGCCATCTTCAGATGTATGATACAGTGCTGTTACCCGGACTCACCACACGTTAGGTCCCCAGAATGCATTCATTTTCTAACTGGAGGTTTATGCCTGTTGAGGACCTTCACCTGTTTCCCAAGAAATGTCATTCTGAAAGCAGAACTGTCATGGCAGGCCAAGCCACAGGAGCAGCTGGGGCCCTTCCCAGTGTCCCCAGAGCTCTTCCGTTCCCTACAGCTTCAGTGTCCTATGCCTCTTCGAACCTGGATGCTCCTGGGTGGACACTGACCTTCCGTCCACTTCTGGAGAAGCAGCTGTTGGAGTAAGAGATCTGAGGAGACGAGATGGAGGGGTTTGAAGGCTCTGGATGGGACCTCTGTTCTCCCTGCCCCTTAGACCCCGCTGAGTTGTACATCCATCTTTCTGCTGAAAGCAACTCCCTTTCTGACCTCATGTCTACGTCAGCAAACTTCGCCTCCCTCCACCTTGGTTTCTTCCTCTGGGATTCTTGGGGGTTCCCTCACATAGTTCCTTCCTTTCCCTCCCACTTCCTTGGCCTCCAGCCCACCAAGGATCAAGACTCTCCTTTACTGTGTCCATGCTCACACTCAGTTGATCAGTCATGTCCGACTCCTTGCAACCCCTTGGACTGTAGCCCACCAGGCTCCTCTGTCCATGGGATTCTCCAGGCGAGAATACTGGAGTGGGTTGCCGTTTCCTTCTCCAGGGATATTCCCAACTCAGGGATTGAACTCAAGTTACCTGTGTCTCTTGCATTGGAAGGGGGATTCTTTACCACTGAGCCACTGGGGGAATCTCCACTCACCTGAGAAATTGTCCTGCTACATTAATTTGGTTAGAACAAGAGACCTTTTCTGCCACTTGCTAGAAAATGGTCATTAGTTTACAAACCTATGATTTCCATGTAAATGAGCTCCCTTTAGTTGCAATGTCCTTGTTCAGTGAGAAACCTACATGACTGTACAAGGAAATCCTATGTCCTGTACACCTGCCGGGAGATCAGAGAGCTGTGTCCTTCCAGGACACGCATGCATCCACTCAATCCCTCTCCAGGCTTTCCTTTGGGGCTCACCTCCCACAAGATATGGTCTGTGCTTTTGGCACTTAGATGCCCGCTGGCATGGAACACTGGCTATTTGTCTTAACAAGGCCCTTCATGAACACACATCAGGTCTCCATGAGGTGTATGAGAAGCACAGACAGAAGACTGGATAAAGTGAGCTGTGTCAGGAAGAGTGAAGTAGAGTTCCTTCCAGGGAAGACGCAGAGCCCTCTCTGATAATTCCTGGGACATGCCGGGAAGAAAGGGAGGGTTAAGCAGGGCTTAGGGGGAAGGAGTCATCTCCCCCTCTCCTCTACCAGCTTGTCCCATCTCCTCTTCACTGCTGAGCCTCCTCGATAGTTGGGTTGTGACTCTGAGGACACAACAAAGTGAGGGCTGGGTCCCCTGCAAGAGTGGCAGCCTACACAGCAGAAGTCTTCCCAGCGCCCCTCAAAGACAGCCCCAGGACATGAGGAAGACAGTCCGTGTGTCTTAGACCCAAGCTCGCTCCTATGCCTTCCTCTCTGCATCTGGGGCTAGAAGCCTGCAAACGATTTTTCTGTCTCTTTGCAAGCTGATTTCCTATTGGTTTCTGGCAGTTGGAAGGCAGTAAAAAAATAAAAACTGGAGGAGGTAATGGGACAATCCACTCCAGTATTCTTGCCTGGAGAATTCCATGGACAGAGGAGCCTGGTGGGCTATAGTCCATGGGGTCACACGGAGACGGACATGACTGAAGTGACTTGGCACACACACACACACACACACACACACACACACACACAGAAGTCTCCCCACTTGCTTTTGGCAGTGCCCTGAGGGAGAGCTGCCAAGCTGAGACTTCAGGGGTCCAGCCTGGTTCCTACTTCGGCAACAGAGCAGTCGCAGTCTCTAGGTGACACCACAGTACAGGATCTTAGTTCCCTGATCAGGGATTGAACCCAGGCCCTCTGCAGTGAGAGCATGGAGTCCCAACCACTCGACCACCGGGGAACTCCCTACCCCATCATTTTCTTGTCACTCCGACCCTAGGAATTCTAGCAGCTTCCTGCAGCTACTAATCAGTGGTAACCCAATTATGCCTCTTTTACCCTCCAGCCTTTCCAGCCTCTTGGTGTCCAATTCCCTAATTATATTTCCTCTAGCTTAAATGCCTGGAGTGGTTTCAGTTTTCCTGATTAGATACTGATGAAGAGGAAAGGAAGAGCATTGCTCTGGATTTATCTGATGACCCTGGCATCTCTTCCTTGGATCTGCTCTCTCCCCAAGATGACTCTGGAGCCAGACTGTCTGTATTTGGAGCCTGACTTTGCCACTCAGTAGTTATTGATCTTCCACTCCGGTACTCTTGCCTGGAAAATTCCAGGGATGGAGGAGCCTGGTGGGCTGCAGTCCATGGGGTCACTGAGGGTCAGATACGACTGAGTGACTTCACTTTCACTTTTCACTTTCATGCATTGGAGAAGGAAATGACAACCCACTCCAGTGTTCTTGCCTGGAGAATCCCAGGGACGGGGAGCCTGGTGGGCTGCCGTCTATGGGGTGGCACAGAGTCGGACACGACTGAAGTGACTTAGCATAGCATAGCATAGACTGCAACCTGCCAGGCTTCTCTGTCCATGGAATTCTCCAGGCAAGAATACTGGAGTCTCCTGCATTGCAGGTGGATTCTTTACCACTGAGCCACCGGGGAAGCCCCAAACTTAACTTATATTAACCAAAAAAGAAAATTTAGCACCCCAGTTTCACTGGCCACAGTTTTAGTGTTCAGTGGCCACATGTGCTCAGTGGCTGCCATATTGGACGTCATGGAGAGAGAGCATTTTCATCACTGGGGAACATTCTAGGGGGCAGTGCTGGTTGAGAGAATAAGACTCGGAGAATGAGATGTCATGGTATTTGAAACTCGAAGAGCAGCCTGAAAGCAAGCGGGAGGGAAGGGAGCAGGAAGTTGACAAGAAGTACCTAAAGTTGACGTATCTTGAGAGAAACAGAGTAACCACCAGAAGAAATAAAGAATGTGAAAGTTTTTGCCTTTCACTGAGCTGGAGATATGCTAGAAGGGATACAATGGGTGCTATGAACTGTCTTCCAAACATTGATATTCTGAAGCCCTAACTTTTAAGGCAATGGCACCCCACCCCAGTACTTTTGCCTGGAAAATCCCATGGACAGAGGATCCTGGTAGGCTCCAGTCCATGGGGTCGCTAAGAGTCGGACACGACTGAGCGACTTCACTTTCACTTTTCACTTTCATGCATTGGAGAAGGAAATGGCAACCCACTCCAGTATTCTTGCCTGGAGAATCCCAGGGATGGGGGAGCCTGGTGAGCTTCCGTGTATGGGGTCGCACAGAGTCGGACACGACTGAAGCGACTTAGCAGCAGCAACTTATAAGGAAGTAATTATAAAGCCATAAAGTAAGGCCCTGATCCAATAGGATTAGGGTCTTTAGATGAGATGCCAGTTTTCTCTCCCCTCCGCCCAACCAACCCTCATTCCCTGAGTCCCACCCTCCGCCCCTGTCAGCTCACTCATTGGCTGGAGCAGGCAGTAGAGGCGTGGTCTCCACGCAAACCGGTGGCGTATTTCCAGACGCAACAACTCACATTTTAAGACAATGACGCTCCCTGCAGCGAGGGATCCAGGCCACCACACCTCATCAGTTGGCGACGTAGCCCGTGGCACGGCACCTGCAAACAATGAGGGATGCCTGCGAGCACTGGGGCTGGAGGGCTGGGGCCGACGTGGAAAGCAGGAGTGCTGGGTCTCCAAGTATTTCCAACTCGCCTCCTACTGGACACACAGTGGAAATGCACCTCCTGATGCCCTTGAAAAAGCCGGCTTAAAACTCAACATTCAGAAAACTAAGATTATGGTCCCATCACTTCATGGCAAATAGATGGGGAAACTGGGAACAGTGTCACACTTTATTTTCCTGGGCTCCAAAAATCACTGCAGATGGTGACTGCAGCCATGAAATTAAAAGACGCTTGCTCCTTGGCAGAAAAGCTATGACCAACCTAGATAGCATATTAAAAAGCAGAGACATTACTTTGCTGACAAAGGTCTGTCTAGTCAAAGCAATGGTTTTTTCCAGTAGTCATGTATGGATGTGAGAGTTGGACCATAAATAAATCTGAGCACCAAAGAATTGATGCTTTTGAACTGTGGTGTTGGAGAAGACTCTTGAGAGTCCCTTGGACAGCAAGGGGATCAAACCAGTCAATCCTAAAGGAAATCAGTCCTGAATATTCATTGGAAGGACTGATGCTGAAGCTGAAACTCCAATATTTTGGCCACCTGATGCGAAGAACTGACTCACTGGAAAAGACCCTGATGCTGGGAAAGATTGAAAACAGGAGGAGAAGGGGAAGGCAGAGGATGAGATGGTTAGATGGCATCACCAACAGGATGGATATGAGTTGGAGCAAGCTCCGGGAGTTGGTGATGTACAGGGAAGCCTGGTGTGCTGCAGTCCATGGGGTCACAAAGAGTCGGACACGACAGAGCAACTGAACTGAACTGACTGATGCCCTTGAAGTGAGGCTGGCTTTTGGACTTACTTAGCTAAGGAAACAACAGAACTGAAGTCCTTGACTGTGGGGAAGAAGCACTTAAGAGCTGGTGAGTTCTCCACTTCCCCCACCATTGCCAAGTTTTCCCAGGGGTGGTGCTTCAGCCAATGTGGGTCCCTGGGTGACTGTCATGAGCAGAGCCCCCTGCTGACCCGTGGATGTGCCACTGAGACCTGGGAGTCATCTGGGAGACCTGGGTGGCTCAGCAGTAAAGAATCTGCCTGCAATGCAGGGGACCTGGGTTCGATCTCTGGGTTGGAAAGATCTCCTGGAGAAGGGAACAGCTACCCACTCCAGTATTCTTGCTTGGGAAATCCCATGGGCAGAGGAGCTTGGTGGGCTGCAGTCCATGGGGTCACAAAAAGTTGGACACGACTGAGCAACCAAACAGAAACTTGAATACAAGCTCTTCTCTGCCTGTATCTGGAACACAGCCTTCAAGGCTCTCCAGGGCCGGCCAACCTTCCAAGCCCCAGGTGCCATCTGCCTTCTCTTTGCAGACTTCACTCCAGCCAACGGGTCATCCCTGTTAGAGCCTGGTGCCGACCACAGGATCTGGTCCAGAGAAAGTCCATGCCCTGAAGACTTGAATGATGCCTGTATCACCACTGTGGCTTCCAACTTCTGCACCGTCTTCCCCCTGCACAAGCCCCACGAGCATGTTGACCTCCCAAGTCGCCACGTGCTTGGCCAAGGATGCTGGATCTTTGACGTGTAAGAACCAGATGTGAGACCTCTGTTGCCCTCTTGCTGTGGACCAAGGTAGGGAGGAGCACACAATCTGAGCCTGCCAAAGTGACTGAGAGGAAGCCTGTGGGGCTTCTGGGAAGCAGTTCCTTGCCCCTTGTTGCTCACTCGGTAAGTCGTGTCCAACTCTGCGACCCCATGGACTGCAGCACATCACACTTCCCGCTCCTTCACCGTCTCCTGGAGTTTGCTCAAAGTCATGTCCAGTGATTCGATGATGCCATCCAAATATCTCATCCTCTGTCACTCCCCTCGCCTCCTGCCCTCAACCCTTCTCCAGCATCAGGGTCTTTTCCAATGAGTCAACTCTTTGAATTAGGTGGCCAAAATATTGGAACTTCAGCTTCAGCATCAGTCCTTCCATTGAATACTCTGGGTTGATTTCCTTTAGGATTGACTGGTTTGATTACCTTGTAGTCCAAGGGACACTCAAGAGTCTCCTCTAGTATCACAATTTGAAAGCATCAGTTCTTCAGCGCACAACCTTCTTTATAGTCCAACTCTCACAGACACACATGACTACTGGAAAAACCATAGGTTTGACTAGATGGACCTTTGTCAGCAAAGTGATGTCTCTGCTTTTTAATACACTGTCTAGGTTGGTCATAGCTTTCCTTCCAAGGAGTAGATGTCTTTTAATTTCATGGCTGCAGTCACCATCTGTAGTGATTTTGGAGCCCAAGAAAATGACATCTGTCACTGTTTCCACTTTTTCCCCATCTATTAGTCACGAAGTGATGGGACTGGATGCCATGATCTTTGCTTTTTGTTGAGTTTTAAGCCAGCTTTTTCACTTCTCCTCTTTCACCCTCATCAGGAGGCTCTTTAGTTCCTTCGCTGTCTGCCATGAGAGTGGTAAAATCTGCCTTCTGAGGTTGTAGATACATCTCCTGGAAACTTGAGTCCAGCTTGTGATTCATCCCGCCTTGCATTTCGCATGATGTGCTCTGCATGTAACTTAAATAAGCGAGGTGACAATCAGCATACAGCTTTGTCATACTCCTTTCTCAATTGTGAACCTGGCTCATAGATACACGGGAAAGTTCTTTCCTGCTTCTTTGCTTGGCTGCATGAGGAGGTAAAGGCTGGAAGCCCCTCTAGCCGTCTTGCCATCACAAGGGGTGCTGCCGTCCCAGATCAGTGGAAGAGGGGCTGAACCTGGGTGAATTCAGAGTTCACCTGGACTTTACCAAGCCTGGACCCACCCTCACAACCCTCTTACCTGGGATGATGGGTTCCTGCCTGTCGAAGGTAGCTGAGGGGGAGTCCTGAGTTACAGGTGAAATCAGCCATACTCAACGTGGATGAATTAGAAACACTCCATATACTGGACCCCAGAGTTATTTATTTTTGGCTGTGCTGGTTCTTCATTGCTGTATAGGCTTTTCTCTAGTTGCAGCGAGCAGGAGTCCTCCCTAGTTTCGATGCATGGGCTTCTCCTTGCTGTGGCCTTTCTCGTGGTGGAGCACAGGTTCTGGGGCTCTAGGGCACTTGGACTTCAGTAGTTGCAACTCCTGGGCTCTAGAGCACAGTCTTAATAAATTGTGGTGCATGGATTTAGCTGCTCCTTGGCATGTGGGATTTTCCTGGATTGGGGATTGAACCGGTATCTCCTGGGTTGACAAGCAGAGTCTTTACCACTGAGCCGCTGGGAAGCCCCGCAACAGTTTGATTTTAGCTGAGTGAGACTCATGTCACACTTCTGACTCCCAGAACGGCAAGGTATCAAGTTCCTGTTTTTTGTTTTTTATTTCACTAAGTTTCTGATTTAAACCACTTGGCTTGTATAATTTGTATGGCAGTCATGGAAAACTAAGAGAGGCCCATCAAAATACAGAAACCAAATTAAGTCCCGAGAAGACGTGGCTACCCTCCAGGCCAAGACCTGCTCCCATCTCTCCCTTGCAGAGCATGAACCCAGGCTAGCAAGAGGGGAGTCTCTGAGTCCACTAAAATCCACAGTTGTGGAGGCTGGAAGTCCAAGGTCAAGTGGCAGCAGACTCAGTGTTGAACGAACATCCTCTTGCCGGATGGATGTCTTCACGCCACACCTTCACACGATGGAAGGGGTGAGGATACTCTGTGGGGTTTCTTTAAAACGGTACTAATCCCTTTCACTAAGGCTTCATCCTCCTGACCTCCCAAAGGCCCCACCTCCAAACCCCATTGTCCTGGGCGAACAGATTTCCACAGGGGAAGTTTGAGGTGACACAAAGTTCAATCTACAGCAGTCAAGGCCCCTGTTTAAGCCAGCCCCATGGTCCTGAGGTCAGCCCTGGCCTCTTCTATGATCCACGTGGGTCGCCGGCGTCCAGAGCTAGAGCCGGGGGAAGCGGAGGCTGTCTGGAGATGCCATCCCCACAGCGTCACTGCAACCGCCACCCGGGGACTGACTGGCCGCTGAGGACAGACCCTGGTTGCAAGGCTGCGCCCCCACCCCCTTGTCATCTCTGGGGCAAAGGGTGCTGGGGGCAGCACAGAGAGACAAGATCCGTAGATTAGTTGTTTGTTTTTTTTTTAAAATAACTGCATCCTTTAATGGCAGTAATACAATTATTGGATTAAGAGACCACAGGAGAAAGGACAGGTGGTGTTTCTGGAAGACAGATATGGAGTACAAAAAGGGGGTGGAATAGAGTCATGCGACGATCATTGTAAAAATACAGTACGTTATATACATATTTGCACCGTCAACTTTCAACTCTGAAATAGTATTTACACTTTTGTTACAATCCTGGTTAGAGAACAATTTATTTTTTTTTCTTAAAAGCTCGGCCTGATGGCAAATGAAAATTTTGGGTGAATTCATAGTACCATGAGGTTCTTAGGCTGAATGTTCCAAGAGGAGGGTTCCAGCTTCTATTTCATCCACAGATTTCAGTTTTAAAAAAGTATTTCATTTTGCTTCTACAAAAGAAAATTCTCAAAGGAGGGGGAAAAAAACCCAAACAACCCAACACCCAACCACAGCCACACTGCGTATTCTTTCTTATATTACAAACACCAGGGGCTGCAGCCCTCTGCTTCGAGGCCAACACTGGTGGCTGAAGAAAAATCTCATTAATGATTGTTAAAAAAAAACAACAACAACAGAAAAAGACACAAAGACAAACCAAACCCCCCTGATCATGGCGCACTGACCCTGTGGGGGTGCCTCCCCGGCCCTTGCTTCTGGCACCAGACTCTACGACTATTCCTTTTCTGGGGAGGGGGTGTGGGACCTTCTTTAACCTCCCACCCCAGGGGCAACCCTCTGGCTGGCTGGGACACCAGGCTTCCTCATTATTAGCAGGAAGTCAGCGCCCTTAAGCGAGGTGGACAAGATGGCAGGATAAGGAGCGAGGCAGCAGAGTGGGAAGGTGTGGGCACACAGGCCGTGTCCAGCTCCTGAGGTCACAGCGTGGGCCTCTTTGGGCTCTGTGGACAGGACGGGAGCTCAGCCAGGGTCCTGGGGGCGGTGGGGAGCCCAGGGCAGCCCCTTTCGGCTCCCTTCCCGGCTCAGCCGGATGGATGGAGAGAGCAGGTTGTGGGCTGTGGGGTCCTTGCCCTGCTCACAGCAGGGGTCTGGTCACCCTCCTGGCCCTGGCCAGCTTTCCACCGTGTCCTCAGGCCCCCTTCCTGGACGTGGCCATAAAGCCAACACCGCACGTGCCTCTGAACCCATGCCCCCTTTGGCTTGGAAGAAAACTAAATACACCAAAACCACGGGCCCTGAAGGTACACTGTGAGGGGGTGTGGAGAGAGGGTGATGCTTTGCCGACCACCACCCCAGCTCCCTCCGTCGGGAGCGCGGTGGCACGGCCAGGCACGGATCCTTGAGCTGTCCCCAGAGGGGCTGGGGTCGGCACACTGGGCACGTGCTCTGCCTTCCAGGGCCCAGGACAGAGCCCGGCATGCGGGGAGAAAGGCATGGCCACGACAAGACAGGGGCTAATACTGACGGAGAGCACACGGTCTGCGGGGCCGCCGCCCCGCACCAGCCCTGCCGACTCCAGGTCCATCTCTCACCCTGGAATCTTCTGCTGCAGGCTGGTGGGCGTGGGTTCATGGGTGCTGGACGGAGAGGGAGGGGGTGGGGGCAGGGGGCCCTGCGGGTGAATCCAGACGAGACAGCAGTGGGAAAGGACTTTGCTTCTCCTGGCCCAGGCCGCTTCCAAAGGCTCTTCTTTCTTGATACTTCCTCGCTTCCACTGGCCCCTGAAGCGGGTCACCATGGCCTGCACGCTGCAGAGGAGACGCAGAAATGCCTAGACCTGCTTCCCCGCGGGGCCTGCCCACCGTCTCGGCTCCAGCTCTTCTTGCTCATGCAACACTTCTTGCCTTCTCGACGCCTGCTGCTCCCTTCGTCCTGGTTGGGGGAGGGGGGGGCAGGAGGAGGAGGGGCCCAGCTTTGCCCAGAAAACCCACCAGATCCCCAGCCGCCAGACTGGGGCCCCAGCCTTTAAGGGAGTCCCTGAAAATTGGGCCCGGCCAGGCCAGGCGGAGTGCCAGCTGGGCTGAGGCCCAGGGGACTCGCGACTGCTCACATGCACATGGAGGTTTTGTCGGCGGGCACCTAGCAGCCCTGCAGCACTGACCAGAAGTTAAAGATGGTTATATACAATTCATACTTTTTAAAAAAAAAGATACTACTCAAAAAAAAAAAAAATGAGAGAGAGAGGAAAAAAGAAAACAGAATAGTAAGAAAGAAAAGAAAGAACACCCAAACCCCCTCCCCCCGGCCCCTAAGCCCCAACTCTGGTCGCTGCCCTTAAATATTGCCCTGGGAAGGGTGGGGTGCGGGGAGCGCTGGACTCCGGCTTAACACTACTGGCAGAAAGGGGAGGCGGTGGGGTCGAAGCCTTTAAACACATCTTTCAGGGACCCAGCGTCCTGCTCACCCTCTTGGGCTGGGCTGTTGCCAGCAAATGGGCTTCCGGAGCCCGTCTTGGGTGCCGGTTTCACGGTCCCGAAGAGGGTGGGCACGGGCAGGTTGTGCACGCCGGGCTGGGGCAGGCTGCCCTCTGCTGATGGGGCGCCCACGGCGGCAGCGGGGGCCGTGGCGGCCTTGGGCCGGGGCCGGTTGTAACTGTTGTATCTGTCCGTGGCTGTGGCCCCGTCGGCCCCGGGCTTCCCAGACTCGGGCTGTTCCAGGGCGGACTTGCGGACAAACGGGGGCTCCTTGGCCTTGGTGGCAGCAGAGCTCCTACCATTGCCCTCGGGGCCCTTGGGCTGGGTGCCCATGTCGGCAGCTGGCTCCGCGACTTTGCCCCCCGCGTTGGGAGTCCTGGGGTCGTAGAGGCTGATGCCGCTCAGCACGCTGCTCTGGCCACCCCCGCCGCCCTGGCCCAGGCCGCCGGCTGCCAGAACACGGGGGTCATAGGGGGCGGTGGCCGGCGGGGAGGACTCCCCGCTGGGGCTGGCGGCTGGAGAGGGCACCTCAGCAGGGCCGGGTTTGGCTGCCCGGGAGGAGGCAGTGGCAGAGTCTGTGGGTTTCTGCAGCCGGGGGTCGGTGGGCATCTTCCGCACTCGGGGGTCACTGGGCTTGTCGCTAGAGCCAGGGGTGGTCAAGGGGCCAGTGACGTTGACAGTCTTGAGGATGCGCGAGAGGAGCTCAAAATCAGGCAGGCTGGAGCTGGCCGCGCCAGAATCTGCGGAGTTGCCCACGCGCTGCCGGGAGTTGGGGGGCCCCGAGGCGGTGGCGCGGTGTAGCCTGGGATCCAGCGCTGGCAGGGACTGCAGGGCGGCGGGCACGGGGGGTGCTGCCTCCTGCTTGGGCAGGGGCAGCGGGATCAGGTCCTCGGGGCTCCAGAGCACAGTGCGGGCAAAGCTGGGCCGGCTCAGGGTCACGTCCTTCTTGATGTGGCTGAACTGCTGCAGCTGTGACCGCGGGTCCCGCAGTGGGTGCCCAGGGAGCGGCTCCAGGGGAATGTTGACGGCCTTCTCCCGCAGGGCTCGCTCCCCCTTCCTCTTCTTCCGCGGGGGGTGGCCCAGACCCCTTGGAGCCCCCGGGACCGGCAGGGCTGGAATGCAAGCCGCCGTCGGGCTTGGAGCTGGGTAGGGAGCGAGCCAGTCGCGGGTCAGAGGGTCCGGTGTCACCTGGGCCTGACCCGCTGGAAGCCTCGGCATGGCGGGAGAGCCTGGGGTCCCGGCTGAGGCGGGGGTCAGCCAGTCGGCCTCCCGTGGGGTGTCCCTTCTGGAGGCGGGGGTCCCCCAGCCCACTGCCGCTCAGCTCTCCAACAGTAGCCTGGGGCCGGCTGGACGTCTGCTGCCTCAGTGTCTTCAGGATGGAGGTGACGCTGCTCCCACCCTCATCCTCATCACTTGAGTACCAGTTTCCAGTGTCACCTGCAAGCAAGCAGACAGGCGCAGGGAGACGGTGAGTGGTCACCACACCCACACCAGCCCTCTTGGATCCCACAGTAGCCTGCTCCCCACCTCTTATCTCTCAGAACCTCTATTTCTCTCGCTTAAAACACCCGCTGCTCACCCTCCCCACCACCACAGAATGGCACGAAGAGCCAGGGAGCTCAGGCCAAGCACGGAGCCCGGCAGGTGGTCTCTGCCTGTCGTGGATGGACCCTTCCCTGTGCACCAGCACCGAGCTAAGGACTTTGCCTAATTTGCCACAACCACCCAGGATACAGCACTGTCGCCATGTCCATTTGACAGATGAGAAAACAGAGGCACCGACACAGCACCCCGAGATCAGGGACAAAGCCAGGCCTGAGCTCAGACTCCCGAGCCCCGGGCTCCGGCGCTGCCTTCTCACCTGGGCAGACTCAGACCCCGCCACGGCAGACCCTGCTCTGAGTGCCCGGGAGCAGCAGCCGCTGCCTGGGCTCTCACTGAGCTTGGGCTCCCAGACCTGTGCCTCCCAGACCCCTCACAGTGCTCCCACACCCCAGGGCAGGCAGATACTGGCTGGTAAGAGGCGGGGCCAGGTGAGCAGACGCAGAAGCTGGCCCATGTCCAGCGTCCTTGGCAGGTGCAGTCGGAGACCTCGGGGAGGGGGACTGTCCCGTTCTCACTGCCCCACTTGCTCCCCAGCTCCTGGCTGCAGGCTCCAGCTGCCTTCTCTGTCTGCCCCATTCCCCCCGGGGCGGATGCCACCAGGGCACCACTCGGCCCCACAAGACTCGGCAGCTGAGAAGCGGACTGTTACTGGTCTGGTCAGTGACTGGCTTTCATCTCTGGGCTTCCCAAGGACACAGTCTGGGGAGCAGGGGCTGAGCGTCTCCCTCCAGCCTCCTCCATGAGGGTGCAGTCTCCTCCAGGGACCAGCCCACTGCCTTCCTCCACGGGACCAGGGTCTCGCCCTTCTCCGCAGGGGTCCTCCTGGCCACAGGCTCCTGTCCAACGCAGACCCCGGACCTAGGCACGCCCCACCGCTCCCCACAGGGTGGCCACGGCCCACGCTCATCAGGGAGAGCCCTGCCCCGGGGGAGGACACGTGCCTTCCTCATTCTCCCGGTCCTGCTTGCTGCTCTCAGCCAGCCTCCTCGCTCTCTCCTCCTCCTGCTGCTTCTGCTGGATCCTCAGGTACAGGGCCCTCTGGGCCGAGGGCAGGAAGTCAGGGACACCGGCGCCCGGCTTCGGCCGGCCTGGGGGCCCTCCCTCAGAGAAGCTGTCTGGTTCCAGAGGGTGCTCGGGGAAGAGGTGCTCCCCAGGCTCCCCCGGCAGCTCTTCGTAGTGCCCGTAGTCCTCTGTGGCAGGGAAGAACCGAGCGTTCATGTCGGGAAGGGCCGTGCGGCACCGACTCCGACCCACCCGTGCCCTCAGTTCGGAAACCACCCCTGATGGCGATGGGTGAGAATGCACAGCCCACGCCCTCTTACCCTTCCCGGGAGGGGCCCTAGCAGTTGGGGACGGAGCAGCCAAAGGGGCAGGGGGAGGTCCCAACTAGGACGCAGCCACTGAGGATGGGATTCACGGTGAGGTTTAGTGACATGGGCAAATAAATGCTCATGAGGTGAGAACAGGACGGAACGGCGTACGAATGTTTATAAAACGCAAAGAAAAGGCTTTGAAAAGACAGACAGAGAACAGGCCCTCTGGGAATGAGAGCGGGGGGAATGAGATTAGGGGAGGGGGTTGAGGCATCGTTCACTTTTTTACTCCACACATTTCCCATCTGTTTTAAATACTTTTGATGAGCATTAATCTTATAGTCTCTTTAAATAAATAAAGAAAAACACTCAATCTCACAGTAAGCTCATAATATGAGTTCAATCACAGTAAACAAAGACCCATAAAGAAAAGAAGAAAATACACCAAAACGTTGCTATGGCTACAAGTCCACCCAGAGGCTGCCGGGCGATTCCTTCTCCTTCCACAAATGTTTCTGGGCAGCTGCTACGTTTAAGGGAACGGGGTGGGTGGGGGTCTTTCTCCTGCATAGCATCTAGAAAGTACCAGGCGGAAGGGCTTGCCATCTCTCCTGAAGGGTGGGCAGCGTCCGGCACTAGCCGCCTCCCTTCGCAAATGCTAAGGATAGAGTCAAGGATGAGGGGAACAGCATGTGGAGGTCTGTGACAAAGTGCCTAGAGACTGTGTGTGTGTGTGTTGGAGACAGAGTCCAGTGAGCACTGCCCACAGGCCATTCTGCAATGATGAAACAGCCCCAATCTACAGCTCGCGTGCAGCGCCCCTACTGAGCAGCTGAAATGCGGCCAGCTCTACCAAGAAAGGGAGTCTGTAATTTAAACTAAAGTTCCAGGAGTCAAACGCTTAAATCTTTTTAGAAAGATAAATACTTCCTGCTGCTGCTGCTGCTGCTGCTAAGTCACTTCAGTTGTGTCTGACTCTGTGCGACCCCCCAGACGGCAGCCCACCAGGATCCCCTGTCCCTGGGATTCTCCAGGCAAGAACATTGGAGTGGGTTGCCATTGCCTTCTCCAATGCATGAAAGTGAAAAGTCAAAGTGAAGTTGCTCAGTTGTGTCCAACTCTTCACAACCCCATGGACTGCAGCCTACCAGGCTCCTCTGCCCATGGGAGTTTCCAGGCAAGAGTATTGGAGTCGGTTCCCATTGCCTTCTCTGAAATACTTCCTACATAATCGTATAAAGCAAAGTGTGAAAAGCCATTTTCTTACAGCCTCTGAACTTCAGAACATGGGAACTCGGTGTGCCAGGCTGCTCTGGGCCACAGCCTCACTCCTTAAACAACAGTCCCACCCAGGCCCCCCTGCAGCTGATGGTTTTACAACGCTGAATACTATTAAAGGCAACTGAACGGCACTAAAAGGGTAGATTTCACAATATGGGCATTTGAGCCAATTACTCAGAGATACCATCACCAGCTGGACAGACTTTTTGCTTCCCCACCTGGACCTTCATGCATCTCACATCCATTGTTTAAAGGGGGGAAGAGACCCCTCCGGTCAGGGTCACCTGCTTTTCTTATGTGAGAGCGTGTCACCGTCCTGGCGCCCTGCCCCACACACCTGTTTTTATGTCTCCGCACACTAGACGCCAGCGTAAACTCTACCCTGACCTCCAGCCTGGTCAGCTCCCTGATGCCCGTCGTCAACTCCACGTGGTGTTAAATGGGCACCTCGTGCTTTCAGCAGCCAAAGCGCAAGTGCTGCCCTCCCTCCTCCCAACCTGGCTCTCTGCAGCATCTCCAGCCCCAGGGACAGCGTGGGCACCTGCCCAACGACTCTGCCCGCCACAGGCATCCCCACCCAACCCTGCCGCCTTGGCCCCTTGGCGCTTCCACACCCAACCCTGCTGACTCCCAGTCACCCTGCAAGCTTCCCAGATTCCCCTCCAGCTGCTATGAGCACCCATGGGCTCAGTGTTCCTCTTGCTACCCTCATCCTTCTACGAGCATCCATGGCCCCCGTGTTCCTGTGCTTTCCCCATCCTTCTTCCGCTGAGCACACCTCACCATGGCCCACAGAGTCTCGTGTGCTGGGGCTTCTTTCCCCTGTCCTCCTGTCCCAAGCCACACGAACACCTGGGGAGTCCACCACCAAGGTGACTGGCTGGAACCTCTACCTGCTGCGGCTCCCCCCAAGCCAAGCCTTCCTCCCGCTTCACATCCCTCTCCCATTTGCTTCTCACCTAGGCCTCGGACAGGCAGTGTCGCACCATAGGACAGCCACTCCCAGCCCACCTCCACCCGTCACCCCGGACACTGCCCTGCTTTACTTCCAGCAATGACTGATGCCAACATGAGTGGCACGCTTACTGACATGTTTCCTGTCTGCTTCTCTCCACTGAAACGCAGTCCAGGCCTGCTCTGCCCCCAGGCCTAGACGCACGCCTGGCCCCCTGGACACCTCCCATCCTCCTGAAGGCTACACACCGTCTCCTGTCAAGCAGCACTGTCATCCAAGCACCCTGACAGCCAGACCTTTAGGTTGTTAACAATACATGTTCTCATTTTAGCAAGAAAGGAAGGAAAGGAGGAAGGAAGATGGTCAGTGTGGCAATATAACGAGCACAGTCGAAAGGGAGCTCCAAGCCAAGGACCAACCGGAAGCAGACCACTGGCGGAGGGCACCTCAGCCATAAAGTTCACACCGTTTGGCATCCACCCCCTAACTTCCCACACTCCCAGTCCACACACACCCAGCAAACTTACAAGCAACTAAGTTATAGTGATGATAACACCCCGCCCAGACTCAACAGAGTGGTGAATCCTACATCACTGAAAAGGTTCAGCCACTTATGGAACAGAGATGGAGTTGGATTTATGTTTTCAAAGACTCAGACCAAGGAAGGAAACCCCAATATTCCTGACTACATTCCACTGTGCAGGCCCCAATCGGCCCCAACCCTGAGCCCCGCATACCTGCGTCCCCAATGAGTCCCGGCTCCATCTCCATGCCCTCCTGCTGCTGGTAGAAGTTTTCATAGAAGTTCTGGGCTGGTGGGATGGGGGGCATCATTCCAGAATGCGGGGAGTCTCCAGGACCGTAGGGCATCATGGGAGGGCCGCCAGGGCCCATGGGTGGGCCAGGGTTCATGCCAGGGCCCATCGGCATATCGGGGTGCATGTCAGGGTGCATGTCAGGGTGCATATCTGGGTGCATGTCGGGGTGCATGTCAGGATGCATCGGGCCCCCCATCGGCCCTGGGGGTCCCATGTTGGGCCCAGGGCCCATTGGCCCAGGGGGTCCTCCGGGTCCAGGGAACCTGGAAGGAAACAATGGTGCCTGTGAGAGGGGCTGCAGAGAAAGGCGGGAGCTGCAGCCTGAGGAGGGCTCCGACCAGGCTCTGAAGGCTCCAGCGATACCACATGCTGGCCAGCTGGGCACTCACCTTACGCCCAGCTTCTCAGCCAGCTGCCCTGTGGGCCGCACCACGATCTCGAACAAGGAGGGGATCTTCTTATTGTACATGTCCTGCTGCTGCTGCAGCTGCTGTGGGGACAGCGGCTCGTGCGCTGGTAGGGGCATCTGAGGGGGTCCTGGGGGCGGAGGCGGGGGTGGGGGTGGGGGCGGGGGCCACCCTGCATGGGCCGGCCATTCGGAGATGTGGGGGCCGGGGGGCCGGGCGGGCGGGGCGGGGGTGGGGCAGGAGGCCCACGCCGGGGGGTGGCTTGGGCAGGGGGTTGATGCCCTGCTTCTTCAGCTCCTCCACCTCCTTCTCATCCTCGGCGCCCGCCTCCGCATCGTCCGCCAGCATCTGCAGGCGAGAAGGACAAAGCCGTCTGCGAGTCACGATGGGGAGGGGCAAGTGGTAACGCACCTCTCCAGGGCTGAGACCTGAATTCTCCAAGCAAAGTGCTTCAGCCCCCCGAGGCCGTTGTAGCATAAGGCCACCGACCACGAAACCTCTCGGGAACAGAAATCATTGCCCCCGTACCACCTACGCATCCACTCCCGGTGACCGGCTGATAGGGCAGCCATTCTTATTCTGCCACAAAATATATGCAACATACCCTGCACTATTTCACCATTTCCAGGTCGACAATTCAGACATCAAGTACATTCTCAATGTTGTACAATCGCCACAATTATCTAGATCTGTCACCTCAGAGAAAACGCCACGCCCGTCAAGTGGCCACTCACCACTATCCCCCAGGAGACGCCACGCCCACCAAGCGGCCACTCCCCCAGAAAACGCCACACCCATCAAGAGGCCACTCCCACAGAAGACGCCACGCCCACCAAGCGGCCACTCTCCCAGAAGACGCCACGCCCATCAAGAGGCCACACCCACAGAAGGCGCCATGTAGTCATGCGGCCACTCACCACTCCCCTCAGAAGATGCCACGCCAACCAACCGGCCACTCCCCCATGAAGTCATCACTCCCATCAAGAGGCCACGCCCCACTTCCCCTCCCCCAGCCCCTGGCAACCACCTACCTCCTGTCCGTCTATGGATTTGCCTGTTCTGGACATTTCCTATAAACGAAGTCCTACAATATGTGGCCTTCTGTGGCTGGCTTCTTCCACTAAGCATCGTGACGTTTTCCAGGTTCACCCACGGTGTAGCCGTGTCATCTATTTCACAGCTAATAGCTCATGGTTCTGTTTGGATTTTAAGCACCTCACCGCACTTGCAATCAAACCGCCAGCACTTATGAGGACCCGCAGGGCCAGATAGCAGGACTGGTGTCTGTGGAGGGCTTCGCGGTGCGCAGACTCCTCCTGCCTAAGCACCCAACCCTGTGTTTCAGCCCCACGGACAGCTAAGCATTTCCCCCTGCAACGGGGCCCTCGCTGGACTGGGCCTCTGTCTGGGCATTCATTTTTCCCTCCATGTATGGCTCCATGTCCCCCAGTTGCTGAGGTCTCTTATTAAAAGGTCAGTTCAGAGTGACAGGCCTGGTCTCCTGTATTCACTATGGGAACACCATCAGATCCCACCATCAGATCCACTACGCAAGCTTTGTTAAGATCAAAAAAAAAAAAAAAATTTTTGCATTTAGTTGTATCTCTTTATTCCTGGCCTGATGGCTACCAATTCCACAAGGGCAAGACCCCAGGCTCCACCTAAGGCCTATTACAGGGCAGAGGGACAGTTTCAAAGTCTGGATTCAAGTGGAACATCCCAAGGATTGGGACCCTGTGCCAAAGTTGACACCCCGGATCTGCCTGCATCTCTTGGAAGGCCCATGTGCAAATGGGGCCTCCAGCCTGGGCCCTGGCATCCCTAAACAGGACCCTGCCCCAGCCTCCTCCCCATTCAGGCAGGGCCACCTGTGGTTACAGAGCTGCTGGGCCCTGCACTGCTAGATCCTCACAGGGGCAACTCAGTGCCCTCAGATCAGATCAGTCGCTCAGTCGTGTCTGACTCTTTGCAACCCCATGAATCACAGCACGCCAGGCCTCCCTGTCCATCACCAACTCCCAGAGGTCACTCAGACTCACGTCCATTGAGTCAGTGATGCCATCCAGCCATCTCATCCTCTGTCATCCCCTTCTCCTCTTGCCCCCAATCCCTCCCAGCATCAAAGTCTTCTCCAATGAGTCAACTCTTCCCATCAGGTGGCCAAAGTACTGGAGTTTCAGCTTGAGCATCATTCCTTCCAAAGAAATCCCAGGGCTGATCTCCTTCAGAATGGACTGGTTGGATCTCCTTGCAGTCCAACGGACTCTCAAGAGTCTTCTCCAATACCACAGTTCAAAAGTATCAGTTCTTCAGTGCTCAGCCTTCTTCACAGTCCAACTCCCACATCCATACATGACCACCCTAACAAGGTTACGCTTCATTTAACAGGTACAAACTTGATGAAAGCTTCCTCTCGACCCAGGGAGGGGTACCACCGACAGCCACTGAATGTGCCACACTCCCCTCACCCCCAAGATTAGGGTTGCATGTCTCCTCACCACTCAGCACAGAACACCAGCACTCAGCAGGAACACTCTGCTGGGGACCGAGGCCATGGAGATCTTTTCACTGCTGCCCCTGGCCTGGAGTGCAGTACTCAGCACACAGGGCTACACCATGGACGGAACTACTAAATGAACCGCAGTGGTGGCCCCCAGGACAGCCTCCTGAAGGTACTGCTGATCCCCAGGACGGTGGGCCCCCTTTCCCATGCTCACCTCCTGGCGCCCCGTGCCTTTAGCTTCCCCACTGTGCTCTGCAGTTGGGGCTTCTGTGCCCATCCTGTGCTGGGAATGGAGTCTTACCTCGCCGTGGCTCCCACTACAGGACTTCCCCCCTCACCCCTCATGCAGACCCCACAACACCCTGCTGGACTGCAGCTGGGGACACAGACAGCCCCTTGTGCTCACCCCTGTCCCCACCACCCACCCTGGGTCCCGAGTGCAGCCTGAGGGCAGGCGCTGAACCACACTGGAGACCCAGACACTGATGCGTAAGAGATGCTGTCCCTCCCTGTGAAACTCTGAACCCAACCATGCAGGCTGTCCCTTGGTACATCTAGTCCTACAGACTCCCGGGTCTCTGCAGCAAAGAGGCCCTCACACCAGACCACCAGGCCCTGCCTGGGCACCACAACCCACTCCCACCGCCAGAACTGATTCTGAACGATCCTCGGGTTCCCAAAGTTCAGAGGCGTGCTGTCAGTGGAAAAGGACTGCCACACTGGCAGACACACACAGACGTGTGGGGCAAGAAATGTGGCCATTTCATCAGGCCAAAGAAATAAGCTCGTGTCTGTCAAAAATTCCAAGTTTCTGCCCCAAACTAGAAACAAATCAAACGTTCAACTGGTGACTAGATAAACAGTGTCTCCCATCATGCACAGAGTGGGGTAGTACTCAGGAACTAACAGTGATGAACCACCAATACTTGCAACAACATGGATGAGAAACCAGATTCAAAACCACGCACACATTTAGAAGCTACATCCCATATAAATCTATTCATCTGACTTCCTTGGAAAGCCAAAACTACAGGGACAGAAGATGGATCAGCGGTTACCAGGGGCTGGAGATGGGAGAGGTGCTGACTGCAAAAGGGTGAGTCTGGAGGGTGAAAGTGACTTCTCTAGCTAGATTGTGAGGTAGTTACATGAGTCTCTGTATCTGTCAAAACCCAAAGAAAAGGGTTTTTTTTTTTAAAAAAAAAAAAAACAAAACTGGATACAAACTATACCTTGACAAACCTGACCATGAAAGTGTGTGTATAAATCAATAACTGAAAGATTTAATGGTAAGAACCGTACTGTGTGCCACTTACTTTCAAGCGGCTCAAAGAACAAAGGAGAGCAACTGATAAATGGGGCAAAATAATGCCAGTCAAAGGATCTCAGGTGGGAGAATTCTTGCCACTTGCTCTCACAGAACCATCACCAACAGCCCCAAAGGCAGGCATGTCTCAAACCTGGAGTGGACAGCTGGACGCTGATGTGTCTGGACAGACAGAAACGTCACTGAGATGTAAGAAAACAAGGCTGCAGAGAAGGGAGGGAGAGAGAACACAGAGGAGAGGGTGGTGAAGGCCCCAGCCTCAGTGGCACCACAGCCTGGCCGCAGGGGGGCCCAGGAGCCTCAGGTCGCAGCCCTGGGAGTCGGGCTGCAACTCCGTCCAGGAGAGGAGATGGCTGACTTCCCGCCTTTATCAGGGCTATTACCCTGGGCCCGTCGTAAAGGTTGAAGTTTTACTTTCTGACCACCCAAATTCGATTCTGGAATGGTTTTTCCAGGTTCAACACTCATTAAAAAAAAAAACATTTATCCATTTTGGCTGCACTGAGTTGTCACTGCTGCATAGGGCGTTCTCTAGCTGTCGTGAGCGGGGACCTCTCCAGCTGTGGTGTCAACACTCACTGCTAACCTCCTGGGACCTGACTTGAGGCAGGGCACCATACTGACGCTCTCAGAATGTTTATGGCCAGAGACGGAAATGTGCCACCCTGATTTGCTTTGGGTTTTCATTAAGAGTGTCTCGAGCCGTGCTGTCCAATATGGTGGTCACTGGTCACGTGTGGCTACCAGGTGCTTGAAATGGGGCTATAAGTAGAAAATAAGCACCAGATTCTTTAGACTTAGTATATATATTAAAAAAAATACAAAATATCGCAATTTTTTTTCATATGTTTATTACTTGCTGAAACGGTACTCTGGACATGGATATACTGGATTAAATAAAATACATTGGTAATATCATCTGTTACTTTTTACTTTTTTCTAACATGGCTACTAGAAAAATCTGTATGTAGCTCTGCTGTGTTCTTCTTGGACAGCATTGGTCTAGAGCGCAAACTCTGAACCTCCAGGAGGGGGCAGCCCTCAGTCAGAGATGACTCAGTTCTTCAAATGAGAAATGAAGCCAGCATTACTCTTTCCATTCCTTACTCTGAGAAGGACTCACAGATTCTAGACAGCTACCAGTTACAAAACCCTATTCCTAGGCTCACAGGCCAAAAGGTGTGCCAAAGACGAGGACCTTCTCCCTGACGCTCTCCCAGTGAGGAGTGGACGTCCTCTTGCTCTGCTTGCTCAGGGCTTCCCCTCAGCCCCTCAGGCAGCCCTGCCTACTGCTAAGTCGCTTCAGTCCTGCGCCCCATCTAAACAGTGAAATCACCAACGGGTAGATTCTTGGAAGCTGGCTAAGGCACTGATTCTTCCTATTATCAAAAAACAGCCGATATCCTCAAACCTTCTGGGAACCAGACAGAAGGTGGGAAAGCCTTCACCTGGGAGGACACATTCTCTCACACCCAATCACCCTACTCACACCCATTCACCTGATGACAAAGTGAAGTCAAAGTTGATTCTACTCTTTGCAACCTACGGTCCATGGTATTCTCCCGGCCAGAATACTGGAGTGAGTAGCTGTTTCCTTCTCCAGGGGATCTTCCCAACCCAGAGATTGAACCCATATCTCCCGCATTGCAGGTGGATTCTTTACCAGCTGAGCACCAGGGAAGCCCATCACCCTATGATAGATGTCAGGAAACCAAGGACAGGAACCGGGGCCCCCAAAGTCCTCAGTCTGACTCCCCAGAGAGACAAAGGACATGAGAATGAGTTTCAGACGTCCTCTGGCTGGTAAGGAAGCCCTGATACCTCACTGGAGGGGGGTCCCCCACCCTGAGAGCTCCCAATGCCCTGTACTTTTTCTACTACATAAAAGACTTGGAAAAAAACATTTGACTTTTCCATGGAAACAGAAGTCATCAGAAGCCTCACTTCCTCTCCGTGTTCCCTGGGCTCTCGGAAGGCCAGCTAGGAAATCACGAGGTGTGTTTGGAGACACACCAGGCCACATTCCTTTCAGGGAGCTGCTCCCCAGTGAACAACACCGCCCCGGGCAGAGAGAAGACATACACGTGACCACCCCCATCCTCCCTGCAGAGCATACGGTCCCCACTCCCTCCTGAACTCGCCCCAGCTCCAGATCAACGCACCTGGCATCCTGGTCCCGCACAGAGGCCAAGCCCCTGGCTGTCCCAGTCCCCGTCAGCCTGGGCATTACCTTGTCCAAGAGCTCTCGGGTCTCCTCGGTCAGGGGGTCATGAGAGAACATGCAGTCGTCGCCGTTGATACAGTTCCCAGTCGTGTGGTACAGCTTACACGGGAAATCACGTACATGGCAAGTTAAGGCGAATGCCTCACCTCATGAAACCCACCCCAGGACAGAAACCAAGCCCCACTGCTTCAGAGAGGAGGAAACTGAAGCCCAGAGAAGTGCAGTGACTGGTTCAGCTGTGCACAGCAGGTTGGCAACTCAGCCAAGATGAGATGCCCATCTGGAGTGCAGCCCGCTCCACCACGCAGGCCTTGAGGCCCTGTCCTCAGATCCTCACTCAACAGGAAGAGGGTGAAAATTCAATGATCTGCCCACGGATACACAGCCATTTGGAAAAGTCTCAGAAAGACAGCGGGCAATGGCACAGTCTCGAGAATATACTTGACTCTTGAATGACATGAGGGTTGGGGCACCAACCTTCTGCCCAGCCAAATACAGGAGTATAATTTATAATCTGTCCTCCACACCCTCGGTTTCCCATCTGTACCAAGAGTATGGAAAATAGATTATATATAAATTATACTCATATTTTTGTGTCTTAAGATCCAACCAACTGCAGATCCTGCAGTACTGTGGTATTTCCTACCAAAAACAATCCACATATGAGTGGACCTGCAGAGTTCAAACCCACGCCGCTCAAGGGTCAACTGTATATGTATGGGGAACACATAACATGCGCGCCTCATCTGCAGAATGGCAAGAGCAGACCCGTTGCAGGGCAAAGGTGAGGGCTGAAAGAGATGGAGACAGGCAGAGGGCTCTCAGCACTTCTTCAGTGCACAAAGCAGGAGTGCGGTGAAGGCCAGCTGTTAACACCAGTAAGGAGAAAAGGTCTATACCCTCCATGCACTTGAAGGTGGGCACCAAAGGATATCATGCATGTAGGGGCAGTTCTCGGCTCTGGCACAAAACCCAGTGATGTAAAACTTGCACAGTTCTCGCTTCTTTGGTAGCTCGATGTCGTGGCTAAAATTACAGTGGTCTCCCTGGAAGAGAACCAGTCAAAGGTAAGCTGTTCGCCAAGGAAGTACTGTTCTGTCACTGGGGAAGCACAGAGGGACCAAAACAATGAACAGTCCCCTCCACACAGCCCCTGGCATTTATTCTGACCCATAAATGCAGTTTCCCACCAGCTTGAAACTTTTGCCGAAGCCTGTGCCCCTTTCTCCTGCCCCTGCCCCCTCCCCCTTGTCCTCAGCTACCCCCACCCCCACCCACTCCATTCTGCCGCCTTCACTGCTTCTGACCCCTCCTCCTGCCTTCCCCTGTCTTCCCCACTTACTGCTTTTTGCATAACAGCCAGTATTCAGTTTCACTCTTCTTTCTTCCTAACAGAACCCCAAGTTGGTTTGTGCTCAGTTAAAAATACTCTATTTCCCAGCTTCCTATGCAGTTCTGCCCAATGAGATGTACATAAAAGTCCCAGGGAAGACAATACTGCCAAGGTATTTTTTTGCCCAACAATTCCTTCACAGTTTTCTTCCTCCCAGCCCTCAGATGTGGTGATGGCACAGCAACCACTAAGCAACCATGAGGACGAAAGCCACATGCTTGAAGACGCCAGCATAACAACTAGGAAGGAACCTGGGTCTCCCCTGGTGCCACTGATCACTGTACCTGCCCTGCAGTGCCCACTCCCAGACTCTTTGATCTTTTTATTTTTTGGTCACATGACACGGCACACAGGCTCTCAGTTCCCCAACCAGGCATCGAACCCATGCCTGCTGCAGTGGAAGCAGAGTCCTGTTAGGATTGGACGGCCCGGGAATTCCCACACTCTGTTCTGAGAGACAAACTGTCTATGGGTTTCAGCCAGTGGAGTTGAGCTTTCGGTTATTTGCAAACTATACAATCCAAACAAAACAACATCCAGGTGAACAGAAGAAAGAAACTGTTGAATACCTGCTTCCTCTTTGTCTTCCTAATAGCTATTCATTTTTGTTTGTATGTATTTCAAGTTTCTAAAAATAACATGAATTGCAACTCTTAACAAGGAAAACTTTATGCACGCACACACACAAACCTTTGCTTAAAACATAGTAACATTTTTTCCTGACACAGATACATAGGTACAGTATTCCCTGAGAACATGTTGGCCAATATCTGCCCACTGACTGAATTTGAATAAAAAGCTGGCTGGCTGAACTGACACTGGATTATACTTGTTTCCTTCAGGACTCTGAGGTCACTGGCACATCTCTTGGCGTAACACTCTGCTGTGAAGGTCGAGGCGGGCCTGATCCCTTCCCACTTCCACCTCTTCTGCCTTAATGACTCCCTCTCCAACGTTAAAGTTCACTACCTCAACCAGGCTATGTTACACCTTTGCATTAGCGACAGGTCCAACAGGTCCAACATTTGAGGCTCCATGGATTGGGTGAAAAACTTTGGCCAAAAAATCCCCCCAACCAAAATAACACAGATGTGTCACCAATCTCGTCCTGGCTCTTCAATCATTTCCAGGTCCCCGACGCATCTCTCAACCACTCCAAGCCCACCCAAACACTGCCCCAGAGAGTGTGGCCTCCAGAATAAAAGGAGACCGAGAGGCCCATGTGTCCCGGCTCCAGGCACCCTGGCTCTGGGACTGCCCTTACCCACGTGCACCGCCCTTCCACAAAGTATTTGCAGATGACTTTGCCTTTCTTGTCAGACTGCTGGTGGGGCTTGTCGTGGTCACTCCTCCGGTAGCTCCCGCCACCATCCTGTTGGGAATACAGAGTGGGAATGGAAAGGAGAATTAAAAGAAAGGGTGGGGAGGGACCTGTGCAGGCCAGGTGGAGTGGACTGTGAGGGTGAGAGGGGCTGACTGGCAGGGCTGACAGGGGCACCAACCAGCCAGCTCCATCCAGGGCCCAGGTGGGTGGGTTAGAGCCCGCTGCTCGGAGCTGAGGATGCACGTGCTACACACCAGCAGGAACGCATCCGCTCCGAGGCGGTGCCTTCCTGGAGAATTCAGAGAGCAGGTGACTGCAGGTGCTACAAAGACGTGGCTTTAAAAACAGAGGGTCTCCCCCGAAGAGCATCACCCAGGAGAGCTGATTAGTGCTGAGAGGCTCCCCCCTGGGAACGGCTGATGGGAGCAAGGGGTTGGGATCAGCCTCAGAAGACAACTCATTTAAAGAAAAAAAAAATTTCAAGAAGGAGCCTTGAGTAAGAGCAACACAAGGGGACGGAGGGCCGACTTACGCCCATGTCGTCATCATAGAAGTCTTCGTCGTCGTTCATCCCGCCCTTGTTCATCCCACCTCGGCTGCCTCCTCGACCTCGGCCCCGGCCCATCCCTTTCCCTCGACCTCGGGAACCCCGGCCGCGGCCTCGACTTAACCCTGCAGAGGAGAGACACGGCGTCCGTCCGCAGCCTCTGCCCAGGACCTGAGTCCGGCAGCTGCGGGGGAGCCCCTGTCCTCCCTGCCGCCTCGCCCCTCGGGGCACCTGCCCACCTCGCCCTCGGCCATCCTTGGACCGGCGGTACTGGCTCAGCTCCTTGGAGTAGTCGTCGTAGTCTTCGTCTCCCATCGGCTCCTCACTCTCTCCATACTGGAGCACGAGAGGAGGAAAGCAGGAACGCGTCACTCGGGGAACAGGGAACCGTGTCCTGAACGATATATGCCACCTCCTCCTGCCTTTTTGTAAGCTCGGGACACCACCAGGCTGGGGAAGGGCCAGTGAGTGGCCCCGGGACTCCCACCTGCGCCCCTCTTCACCCGCCCCAGCCTGGGCAGCATCTGGGTCCTAGTCCTTTCCCTGAGGTCTGTACGCTCAGGACTCCCAGCCCCTGTCACTCCCAGCTCCCAGGGGACAGCGGTGCAGCTGGAACAAGCAGCAGCGTGGCCAGGCCTCAGGCAGGGACAGAACGTGAGTGCGGCAGCTCTCCTGTGTGTAGGGGGTGAGTAAACAGATGGCTACAAAGGCTTCGAAAGCACCCTGGGGAACCCTTTCAGGGACAGGGAACGGAGGCGCCAAGAGAAAGGAGCAGCTGAGGATGTTCTGACAGCTCAGCCCTGGGAACCTGTTCAGTTCTGAACCTCAGGAAGGTTCTCTCTATTCAAACAACAAAGGAACATTTGGAAACACAGAAAGAAACCTGCCATCTGATGCCTTCTTCCCAGCAGTCTCAGGGACCACCTCCAACAGAGCCTGTACCCACCAGCCACGCTCCCCCCGCCCTGGAGCTGGAGAAAGCCTTACATCCATCTCCTCCTCGTAGAAGTCCTCTTCATCCTCCGGGTGGTCTCCTCCCACGGAGCCTCTGCCCCTGCCTCGGCTGCCCCTGCCCATGCCTCGGCCTCGAGACCCTCCGCGGCTGCCTCGGCCTCGGTAGCCCCTGCCTCGGCCCCGGCTGCCTGCATGGTGATGAGACAGTGAGCAAGGGAGACGTCAACCTTCGTCCGCCCGAGGTCAATCACTTCCTCCTCCTCCTCCAAGAAGCCTTCTCAGCCGCTCTGGGCTGACACAGTCCCTGGGCCTCTGGGTAGGGCTGGCTCAGCGCCATGGACACACAGCTGCTGCGCACTCCCCATACCACTCTGACTGCTGCACTTTCCCACACAAGGGCACCAGGCACATGGGGCCACCAAGCACCCAACACGGGGCTGACCAAACTACGAGGCTGTGACACACAACACCTACTGCCCTCTCCTGCATGAAGTGATTTTCAATAAATGTTTGCGGTTTTAAATGAAAGAAAAAAAGAAACGCTGTGAGTATAAAATGCACAGTGAATTTCAAAGACTTAGTTAAAAGAGAGCAAGAGAGAGATATATTTATTAAAAAATCACATCTATTTTGATTAAAAATTGAAATAAGATTTAGAATGTATAAGCATCATAAAATGTGTTATTAAAATTATTTCATATGTTTTCTTTTATGTTTTTAATGTGACCACTAGAAAATTTGTAATTAGATAGTGGCTTGCACTGTATTTCTGTTGGACAGGCCAGTCCAGCGTCTCCCCAGAGAATGGGGCCTATCTACAAAGAAGTGCAAGAAAGACTGCTGAATGACCAGCCACTCAAACAAGCAGCGCTAAGAACCGCTGAGCTAGAAAATTCTGGAAGCCCTCTGCGGCTGAGAAATATGACTGGCAGATGGTTCTGAGAGGTCAGGCTGGGTCTCTGGTGCGCAGCCCTCTCCCATCCTCCTAATTGCCACAGGTTCAAGGTTCAGAGGTGTGGCAGTCCCAAGGGCTGCAGTCACACCTTGTCAGGTGACGGAAAACAGGCATCAGGCGTCAGTGACCCTCCCAGGCTGTGTGAAAGAAAAGCTGTCTATCTCTTCAGAATTGACCAGGAAATGAATTTAAAGAACGTTTCAGAGGATTCCCCAGGGGCCCAGTAGTTGGTTAGCACTCGGCACTTTCATTGCTGGGCCTGGGTTCGATCCCTGGGAGGGGAGGCCGCCCTCCAAAAGCAACCTGAGCCACAAGAGCCCTCTCCTTGCCTCACGCCGGCCTGGCTCCCTCCCAGCCACAGCCTCAGCACAGACCCGGTCTCTGGTGCTCGCAGGCGGCTCCCCGCCCAGCCCCCGCTATGCTCATCTCAGCCCTGAGTAACAGTCCTCCTCTGGTCCCGGACCTGAGGCTGCGCGGCCCGGGCCCAGCCCCGCAGGCCAGGGGAAGCGGCGGGTCTCACCTCGGCCCCGGCTGCTGCCCTCCTTGGCGCGCCGGTACTGGTTCAGCTCTTTGGTGAAGTCATCGTAGTCGTCCTTGCCCATGTCCTCCTCCTCGTCCCCCTCGTACTCCCCGTACTGCTCGTTCTCGTAGTCGTCGTACATGCCGTAGCCTTTGCTGTCCATCTTGGAGTAGGACTTCTTAGGCAGGGGCGTGGCGTGAGACGGAGGGTACTGCTGGTGGGACTGACGGGGAGAGGACAGTGAGCTCCAGGGCCTCCAGTTCAGACCGCCAAGACCCCCGCTGTCCCCCAAACTGGCACATCTGTCTCGGTGTCTCTGCTGGCCCTGGGGTGAGAGGCTAGCCCCGAGCCACGCTGGGTCCTGGCTCCCACCTGAATGAGAGCTGTGGGCCCAGGTGCCTCTGTTCTTCAGAAAGAGTTACAGTTGTAAAGACAACTGAGAAACAGAGGCCCCATGATCCCTGAAGAACAGAGCGGGAAAAGAAGGGTGTATTTCCCAGGGATCTAGAATAATCTCATTTGAGAGGGGGTTTGCTAGGCAAGAGGGATGCTCTCTAGTCAAAAATCTCCTGGGGCCTTGGAATTCAATTAATGACTACTTGGGACCCAAACTAGCGGCTTCCCTGGTAGCTCAGCAATGCAGGAGACCTGGATTCGATCCCTGGGTTGGGAAGATCCCCTGGAGAAGGGAATCGCTACCCACTCCAGTATTCTTGCCTGGAGAATTCCATGGACAGAGGAGCCTGGCAGGCCACAGTCCATGCGGTCACAAAGAGTCAAACACAGCTGAGCAAATTTCACTTTGACTTTTGGGGCCCAGGCTAGAAAACCATTTAAAATGATGCTTTCCAACTATGCTAGTTCCAACAGATACTGGATGAAGTTTAAAAACATAGCACATATGGAGGCCACCGAGATGTCCTTAAGTAGGTGAAACAGGTAAGCAAACTGTGGTACATTCAGATGGAGCGTCCAGCTCCAGTGGAGTATCCAGCAATGAAAAGACACGGAAGGACCATAAAGGCATCCTGTGGAGTCAAAGAAGTCAATCTGGAAAAGCTACATACGAGTCCAATCACATGACTTTCTGGAACTGGCAAACTACAGCAACAGTAAAAAGACTGGTGAGTGTGAGGGGCCTGCAGAGAGGGACTTTAAGGGAATTCAAACTACTTTATATGACAGTATATGACTACATAACAGGATATACCAATGGTGGCTAAACAATTACAACAAATGGACCACGCTAATCTAAGACATTAAAAACACGGGGGTGGGGTGGGGGTGGGGTGGGGAGGGGACTGGCCTATCTCCTCAATTTTCTCTAAACCTAAAACCGCTCTAAGAACAACAAGGTCCTACTGTATAACACAGGAAACTATATTTAACATCCTGTGACAAACCATAATGGAAAAGAATACGAAAAGAATATAATACGTGTGTAACTGAGTCACTCTGCTGTACAGCAGAAATTAACACACTGTAAATCAACTAACTATATTCAGCAAAATTTTAAAAACTAAAACAGCTCTAAAAGTGGATCTTAAAATGCCTTAACCCCTAGGTCCCAATCAAAGCTTGTGGTGTTCCCTGGATTCCCTGCTGCCCTCAAGTTTAAAGTCTGAACCTACGTGAGTAGATTAACATCAGTTTGAATATCTACAATATCTGCTATGATGGGTGATGCTGAACACCGGATACTTTTAAGAACTTAAAAAAATTTTTTTTCAATAAAAACCTTAAATTATCTATGCTGATTCATCTCTTACTTGTTTTGCCAGGGGAAAACAATATACAAACTGGGCAAATAATTTAAATTTATGCTTAAGCTCAGTGCTATATAACTTCAGACCCCACAACATCTGAGGTGATTTATTCCCATAACCATTTCACTCTCTTGCCCATTTTCTACAAAAGGTCATTTCAGAATAGTTAAAGTCAGCTCTGACGCGGACAAATCAACATCTTTCTCAGGGACAGGGGACAGACACAATGAGTCCTGCCAAGGCCACTGCGGAGATGGCCTAGAGAAGCACCAACTGGGCTCAATCCGACTCCTGCCCTGGGAGCCTCAGCATGGCTGAAGTGCTTGGAGTCTCAGTGTCCTTATCTAGGAAGCGGGGGATAAAACCAACACCTAATCCTGCGGAATTAAAACCTGTTTACAGGGCCACGCAAGAGCGCCCAGCAGAGCACCGGTGCTCAGGAAACGTGGGTGATTTCATGACCCCAGCTCGGGCCCCGGGGCGGCGGGCACTCACCGGCGCGTAGGGGGGCTGTACTCTCGGTACTTGCGGTGCCCCTTCTCGCTGGGGCTGAAGTCGGAGTCGTCGGAGAAGTCCGAGAAGTCATCGCTGGAGGAAGCGTGGCGCTGCAGGGACACGGCAGAAGGTCAGGGCTCCGGCGGCAGGCAAGCCACGTGCCCGGCCACTGCAGGGTGCTAGCCAGGCTGCACGCGGAAGGCCTCACCTAGGGGCATCTAGCGGCAATGGAGCATGAGCTACCACTCTTCAGAAAAGGTCTTTAAACAGTTTGGGGAAAGGAAAACCAGCCTGATTAAGAGTGCCCTCTGGCCTGACGAGCTGAGCTTGGGCCCCGGGGCAACAGGCCGGGCTGGGCGCCAGCAGGCCCAGCACGCCATCCGGGACCTACTTTATGCTTGGATTTCCTCCTCTTCTTGGACCTCCTCTTCTCCTTCTCCCGCTCTTTCTTGCGCTTCCGCTTCAGCCTCCGGTGAGACTTCTCCTCGTCCGAGTCACTGTGGTGCTTCTCCCCCTTCTCCTTCCGGCTCCTCTCGGGGCCCCCGGAGGTGTCCTGTGTCTCCTCGGCTCCGTCATCTTCCAGCTCGCCTTCTTCCAACTCACCATCTTCCCTGCGAACCAACCCCATGGCTGAGTGAGCACAGGGGCTGAGGGGGGCCCGGGGTCTGTGGGCCAGCAGGGCCCAGGACTGAGGGCGAGAGGCCTGCCTCCTGCCCCACCCCGTAGCCCCCCGCCCCGATGCGGTTCTCTACTGTCTGTTGAGGCGGAGGACGGGGGCCCCGTGGAGAACAGGCTCAGGTCCCCGGGTATCAGGCCTGCCCTGCTCCGTCGGCTCCTCGGCTCTGGGCCAGAGGTGAAGAGCTGGGCGGCAGGGGGGAGGGTCCCAGACCCCTCCCTGGGGTCCCCGCATGACCGGGGCAGCAGTGCTCACAGAAGGACCCCCCCCCAGCCTGCTGCTGGCCCCTTGTTTCCCACCTGGCTCGCCTTACCCACAGCAGCCCCCGGCTCCCTGTCCTATGACTTTCTGTCGAATCCCCTACATGTCACCCCGATCTCTAGCACTTTAAGAAACAACCCTCCTCGTGGGACAGATGCTGCCAACAGGACATTTTGAACATCTAAATATCTATGGGGTGGGGGGGGTGGGGGTGAAGAGATAAATCAGGTTAAGAAAAGGAGCAGCTGGAAAAAGAATCCAGTTTTTGGAGCCAAACCCACAGACACAGTTCTCACAAATGCAGAAGTTGGTTTAAAAAAATAAACAAGTGTAAAAAAAGTCCAAATCTCTCGAAGTTCATCATGCATGACGATTGCCAAGTATGTGTGAGAACATAAAATACTCCATTAACTAAGACCCACAGAGAGAATGAAAAGATTAAGAAAAAGTAACATGATGGGCCCAGGACCTAAAAGGCTAACCCCAAAAGGAACTAATCTTGGCAGAAAAGGCCCCTGGTATTCAGAAGGGACCAGCTCAGTGTGGGAACAAGCTCATCAAGGGGGCTCAGCCCCTGGAGCCTCAAAGGTTCTAAGGGGCTTTGTGGAGAAACAACAGCTGACCTCTCTGAGGATCCTCCAGGGCCTTTTCACACACAAGGCTCCCTTTGGGCACCTCTGTGCTGCCGCCTCACCACCCATCAAGGGGACCCTCCCATTAATTCTCACTCTCAATTCAAAGGAGTCAGGGCGGCTTAAAACCCAAGTGGTCCAGGCCAATGGTTACTCTGTCGGCAGAGATCAGTGGTAGTTCTCAAACACAGAATGCAGAACCAAAAAACTCCTACTGATGTTTCAAGAGAAACAATAGAGTGAGGTGACCCTGGAACCCGCCCGGCAGTCCTAGGCCAGCCAGGCCAGCTGTGCAGGAAGAGTCAAGGCTGGAGAAGGCCGCATTCCTGACAAGTGAGCCACCTCCTGGCTTGGGTGTGGCCCACACGAGAGTTGCTCATCCGTGGGAGCAAAGCTCTCCTGGGAAGAGGAGACCCTGCTGGAACGGCCTCACCCACAGTAAAGGCGCCACCTGACTGGGGAAACTGGTTCTGGCGAGCTCTGAGCTGAGGGGGAAGCTGTTATTCAGGGGCATGGCAAACTCCCTTTGGAGACCTGGAGTCCTGCAGGACATGGAGAGAGCAAACCCGTCCCTGCTGAGAACTTGGCTGGGCGGGCCAGTCACCAAACCTCAGCAGAAAACAACAGGGACAGACAGGACTAGACAGACAGACGCTATGGGACTAGGGAAGGCCCACAGACAGACTGGAGAGGAAGGGGTTGGTGCTCTGTGAAGAAAAGCTAAAAGGAAAGCAAAAGCACCACGCTCCACACTTTAGTGTGGAACGGGAAAAGTTAAATAAGCACCCAGAACCGCAGGGCAGGAGGGAGGGAACCTGGGAAAACAGGGAACTGTCTGGGGGCTCAGAAGCCTGGATGAGAAGTCAAAGGTCACAAAGAGCAAAAGGCCCTCCTGGAGCCAGGAAAGGCCTGTCAGAGTGGAAGGGACGGTGGGACATCGTCAACCCTCTCGTTTTCAAACAGAAGAAACTTAAAGGGATGGCAGGTGAAAAGGCATGTTGAGGCCAGACAGAGTGACATGGAAAAAGTCAGAAACTGGTTCTTAGCTCCCCACTCTTCTCTTGCTTGGTGAGGATCTAAAGGGAAGTGGAGCAGCTCACTGACCGCCTCCTCCGACGCGGCGCACACACTGAGTATCTTCTCTGTGCTGGGTCTCTGAGGAAGCCCAGTTCTGTGCTGCCCTTGCAGGAAAAGGTACAAATGACAGAAAGCCGAGTCCATAGGGCAGGGGAGCTGAGCCGTCTGGGATACAGGGCCGGCAGCTGAGCCGGAGGGGCTGGCCCCTGCAGACACTCCTCCGCCCCTACGCTGGTGGACAAGGACGCCCAGGCACAGAGGGCGCCAAGTCCTGCCCGGGGTCAGCTGAGACCTCCACCTGCATCTCGCTGTCACACACAACTCACACTTGCTGGGGGGCAAAGACCATCCCAGCAACTCCAAGAGCTTCAACCACCCTCAAGAGAGATTCCACAAGAATGCCTTTTCATTCCACAGGCTTTATCCAAGGCCGGGAATTCGAGCATTCAAATCCACTCTACAAAGACTTTTTTTAGCCAAAGACAGCTTCTCCGTATCATCTCTATTTACAGGCCCAGGCAGATCTACAACTTTTTTCCAAACTGGGGAGTGAATATTTGAAACTCTGTTCCCTGGGAGCTGATGCCAAATAAATAACATTAAAAAAAAAATTTCCTGGTGATTTCTGAAGGGGGAACAAGATACTAGAGGTGTGGGAATAAATGCAGACACCTGACTGCCCACTGCTCTTTCTCCCCACTCTCTGGCCACGCTGTGCTCTCCAGCTTTTCCAAGGACTGGGCTCATCTCTGGTCACCTGAGGGGGTGCCCCTGGATAACAATGAGATTCCCAGCTAAATGTCCTGCATGAATACAGGGCCTATCTTCTTCTATACCAGAAGGAAAAAAAAGGGGAGGGATCAAATCAACTGGGATGGAGGCAGAAATTCTGTGGGCCACTGGCACCGACACACACAAGGGCTGCCTCCACAAAACAGCAACGGGGTTTAAGTGGTGCCACTTAACAGACTGCCCGCAAAATCCGTGTCAGAGTGGCATTAAATACCGAGGGAGCATGCTTAATAGACTGTGACATAATCCCCCAAGCAGAGTGGGGGAAGCCCCACTGCGCTAATCATTTCAATCTAGACGTGCCAAACCCTCTTGAGACAAGCACGCAGGAGAAAGCCTGAAGCATCAGCCTGGGCAGTGGCTGCTTGATTTCCAGGGCCTGGGCTGGCAACACGCTGGGATGGCTGCACAACGGCCAGCCCGCCAGAGCCATTGGGGACCAGAAATTAACCACGCTGGGAGACCAACTTGGGATGGGCACCCAGGGGAAACAGGCCAAATCCCCGCGTAGGGTCAGTTCTGCCTGGTGCCTCTAGGACTGAGCATCCAGGACATTTAAGTTTCCCCTTGCAGAGCTAGCGATGGTCAATTCCTCTTTTTGGGTCAAAAAAGAGATCTGGGTCCCATTCTAAGGGGTGCCTACCAGGCCAACTCCACAGGTTCACCACACATCATGGGCTTGGCAAAAACAGTAAAGAAACCTCACGCTTCAAAGGAGGCTCACCACCCCCCCAACCCCCGCCAGTCTACAGAGCAGGCATCCTGCTTCCTTCTGCAGATCAAGTAACTTGGCCAGCTTCAGAGCTAGTCTTCCCTAGCGTGTGCTCTGGTATGGAATCTGAGCCTCGGTTTTCTCATCTGCAGAATGGAGTAAGTGTAGCACCCCCCTCAGGGGGTTGCGAGGATTAAATGAGATAACATGGATAAAACCCCTGATGTCCCTCGGGGGCAGGCAAAGAGTAAATACTAGACACACAGTAATTATTGGTATTAAGAATCAGGAGCAGGAGCATGTCTATGGGGACTAACTATCCTAAACAGTTGCCAATCCTTATGGGAAAGCACTTTCTCTGTGCAGAAGCTACAGCCAACTCCCCTCAGGGACAGCACTGGCCAGCAAGCTCCTGCTTTCTTTGGTCTGTCTACGCATGCGCCATCCTCTGACAATGACACTGACAGGTCGACATCTCCCCTTCCTCAGCTCTCACCTAGGGGGTCCAACAAAGTAACCAAGTGGAGGACCAGGAGGAAGGGGCCTAGGGAGCGCTCAGTCCCGGGAAAAGGGAACAAAGGTCCCTGACAGAAATGAGGTTTGGCAACATGGACATCCTCTAGATGAGAGAGCTGGATGGAAGCTTAGAGGGGCCTGGGTTTATGCATTGACCTGATTTATGAGAGAGAGGGGCCGGGGAGAGATGGGCACAGAACAATAAAGATGAAAACCCATGGGAGCAGTGGCTGTTACCTGAAAATCATGAGAGCCCTTGACAAGAGGCGACTAGGTTAATGTGAAGGTCAGGGTCATGGTCATTAACTGCCCAAACTCTCAACAAAGTGCCTGGGTAGGCTCTGAATGACCCATTAACTAGGGACAAAATTACAAAAATTATGAGGAGGCTCCGCCTCTTCAAATGTTTAACGACAGGCCTAAATGCAGACATCCGGGATCCCCAAGTCTGACCCGGGGGGGAAAGTCGATTACTAAGAGCAAAGGCATGGAGCCTTTTTCCTTTACAAAACTGACTCAGGGCGCCTGCCTGAGGAAGGCCCCTGGAGACCTTCCCTCGATTTAGGCCATGGTGAAGCAGCCACAGGGAGGGGAGCCTCACTGAGGGATTTTCAGAGGCTGGAAATTCTGGAAATAAACCTCTGGGTCTTGCACGTGTTTTTCAGTGTCCTTACTACCTAGGTTCATCAACCACAAATCAGGAGCAAATAAGCACTGGGTTTGCCTGGCCCTCAACATTCTCAGGAGTGGTCATAACTGGCTCAGTGATGTCACAGCATTTCCATGGCAACAGGGCCACATCACAGACCCCACCTAAGCAGCAAGCACCAACCAGCCCTGGGAGATGAGAAACCCGAGCCACACCCTGAACCCCTCACTTCTCAACAGAAGTGAGACAGCCTGCCCAGTGCCAGGACCCTGCCAGAAACACACCAACAAGTCAACATGGGGGAAACTGGAGAACTCTGAGTCCAGATTGGGTATCTGAGATACTACATAATTACTGTTAATTTTGTTAGGCATGGTTAAAGTTTTGTAGTTAAAAAAAAAAAAAAACAGTTAAAGATTCATACTGAAGAATGTATGGGTGAAATGAGATGAGACCTGGGATGTGTTTCAAAATACTCAAGAGGGATGGGGGAGGTAGTGAGATGAACCAAAACTGGCAAAATGATGTTTAGAATTGTTGAAACTGGTGACGGGTACGTGGCAGTCTATGATATTATTTCCTTCTCTTAAATACTCATTTGTTAGAAAACGTCCCTAAGAAAGCATGAATAGGTTAAAAAAGATGCCCTGGGTGAGGACAACCTCTCAGTCAAGTGAACAGAGCTCATCAAGGTCCTCAAGACGTTCTTTCTCCCCAGCAAAGAGCTGGAGTTCAAGGGAGGGCCTCCACCAGCCCTCACCTCTCGGCAGTGGTACATTCTTTCCCCCCAGCAAAGAGCTGGAGTTCAAGGGAGGGCCTCCACCAGCCCTCACCTCTCGGCGGTGGTTTCCCCAACTACAAAACCTCCCTGGGCCCCCCAGGGCCTCATCAAGTCCAAGAGCCATAGGAACTAGTCACGACTAACATCCTGCAACAGTGATTTCCATGCCAGGTACCATACTGCTGAGCTCTGCAATCTGTCACCAAAACCCATGAACAAACAAATGCAGTGGTGACTCAGTATCCCCATTTTACAGACAAGTAAACTGAGGCTCAGAGATGGGAAGAAATATGCCCACAGGGTCACAGCAGGAAGAAGCAGAACGGGAATCCGAGTTCAGGACTTTCTGACTCCATGGCCAGCTCTTAACCTCAACCCTTGAGACAATGAGAAAGTATCCAAAAGAGAGTAACTTACTATACAGACCAACTAACCAAACAACTGCCACCCTGGAGTTTAAACTTGAGTTGGAAAAAAAATAACACATAGGTGCAGAAAATAGATCAAACAGTACTGCAAAAAATCCAAAAGGGAGGCCCTAAGACACCAGACAAGCTCCTTCCACACTCTGCCCTGTTCCAACTGCAAAGCGAAGGCAGTAAAGGAAACCTCTGAGATGGATGTATTAATACATCCTCCTGGGAAGAATCCCCCGAAACCATGTAAATCAAGGATTTAGTGTCAACCTGGCCCAAAACACAGGCTCGGGAGTATATCTATCAACATGAAAAGACGCTGTAAGCCCATCCCCCTAGGCCATCCCACGTCAAACCAACGGAACTGGGACATTCAAAAATATGACCCAAACAATCTGGATAGTTTAGGGAATAAGAGGTACTCAGAAAGGTCCAAGGAATCTGAGCAAAAAAACAGGATTTATCCCAACAGGGACAGAAAGCAACATTAATCCAAGGAAAGAAAACTCCAAAGTCCTCTAGAAGGACCGCTTCACCCCCAAGTGTGTGGCATCCACAAACCTCTGAAGCAGAACGTTGCTGTAGAGCTGAAAACAAGCTGACCAAGCAAAAACCCAGCCTCCTGGAAGGACCTGAGTCAGAAGGATCCTTTTCTTGGCTTGAATAGCGATTCTCCTACTCCCACTCGCTCTGAAAACAGTCCTCTTGATAAAAGCATCTCTCTGATTCAAGTTTTTCCTGTCTGATGAACCTCTGAAATATGCTTCTCTTTCTAGCCACCTTCTCAGGCCAACCACGCTTTGGATTGCTTAAAGCTGGAAAGATGCTGGCTCTCGTCCAAAGAGAGCCGATTCCTGTTATTCCAGAAAGGAAAGCTGAATCACAATACCTGTGAACTAAGACTTCTTGTTGACAATTTTTTTCAGAGGAATCAATTTGATTCCATTTAGCCAAGACAACATGTTAATATTTTCCTCTTACAAGAGATCTGGCTTAGGGTGCCCAGATTTCTTGTTCATATACACAATTATCTGTTTACAATTATTTGTTAACTTCTGGTCAACTGTGGGCTCTGGGAGGGCAGAGAAGAGACTGATAGTCATCCCTGGGTTTCCAAGGGCTCAGAACAGGGCCAGGTATAGATGGGGTGGGTGCTTGGGATTCGGTTCACATAAACAGGCATCCATCTCAGCCATCCACACCCTTTGTCAATTTCATCAGCACAGTCATTGGACTATTTCCCAGGGCGCAACCTGGATCACTTAAAACTCTGTAATCAACAGGTCACTGAGGGGTGACCTCTGATTGCAAACTCATTCACCAAGGTGTTTGGTGAGGGCTTCCAGAAAGGCCAGAGGGTAAAGGACAGGAGCCCCTAGGTAACTGCTACATCAACCCAGCAGATGAAAGCAGCAGCCAGTCAGTCGCCTCGGGGCTGCAGCCAGGGCCCCGCCTCGGCTGTGGAAAGGCTGTGCTTCCGGGGACTGCTCTGGTGTCCTGAGCGACGGCAGGGCCTGGAATCCCAAGGAAACCTAAGCCCTAGTGTCTGTTAGGAAAATGCAGAAGGCAATAATCCAAGCCACCTGCAGCAGACGTTCAGCCAAATGACACTTGCGCCTGGGCCCAGGCTCGCTTGGGTCGGGCCACGGCAGGGATGGGTTAGCTGCCATCCACGTTCATGCTGGATTTCAAGAGGGCTCCAGTTACTCCTAATGAATGGAAATCCCTTTGCTTCAAAAGGTTCAAAAGCCGGGGTATGGAACACAGCAATGATGGAACCCTCAGCAAGTCATAGAGGGGCAGGAGTACAGAGGACTCCCTCAACAACTTTAAAGTTCCCTCCCACTCCCCACCCCCACACAAAAATAAGCAACGGCGGCTGATGTGCAAGCCCTCCAGGCACTAGGCCCACAACCGGTGCAGAGGCCAGCAAACTTTTCCTTACAGAGCGAAGGAGTAAACGATTCAGGCTTTGCAAGTCATATAGTCTACGTCCCAATTACTCCGCTGTAGTGCAAAAGCAGCCACCACCAGGATAAAGGAACGCTTCAACAAAACTCAACGAACAAACTTCCACAAAACCACATTTAACCTTCACAGTACTCTGCTTTTCCTATCCTCTTTATTTTTTTCCCCCCAAATACAGGAGGCAAATCAATAAATGAACTTCATATTCCACTAAAGCCTGCCTGCTGCAGTTTGAAAAATACTGTACCAGGTCCAGGCTGGCCTCTGGGCACAGAGCTCAGGTCTTGGTATAGGCTGCCCAGGTTCTAACTGCCTCCACACCCAACAGCTCTCTGACCTTCAAAAAGCCGACTTCACCTGTGTTTCAGTTTCTCAGCATAAGATTGAAGTGAGCTATTCAGGAGAGGCACTCAGCAGGCAGGGGCAGGTAACCTTTGACCTTCACATAACAATGCCCAAGAGGTATCCTCATACCTTTGGGAAGGCCAGGAGACTGCCTTAGGAGTTGGGCAATTCACGAGGTATAATCAGACTGCCTGACTCCCATGGCCACCGCCACCCACCACCTCCACCAGAACGGGACCAGCCTGGTGTGGAGGGAGCAGGCACCATCCAGGCTCCACGGAGCTTCACAGCTCCGGAATCGGGTTTCTGGGACCCCTTGACAGGGACAAAGGATCCAGCTTGAAATTCAGCTAGCTGCCAAGCCAAGGTTTCTCTAATGGCTCTGCCTGGGATCTAGCCATTTAGCCCAACCTTACAATTCATTTCCAAGGCATCTACTCTGCAGCCGGTACCAGGAGCTGCAGTCGCAGCAACCATGGTTCACCGTGGCCAGAAGCCACAGAAGGCAGGGCATACACGAGAAGGTAACATGAGGCCTGCTAAAAAGGCAGTGTCAACCTTTGCCCAACTCTAAATAAAGTCCTGAGGAGAGACGGACTCCTTGAACACTGCGAGTGAACACTGTTCTGCTCCAAGAAAAGCACGGGACAAGCCTGGCTGATAAATGAATAGAACCTGAACTGGCTCGGCCAAATCACCAAGGGGTGAGAGAACCTTGGAGTTGGGGCAGGCCTTGCCTATTTTTCTCGGAGACTCTGGTGAGGGTGAAGGACTTGCTTACGGGGATGTGACTAGTTAGCAGTGGGTGAGCTGCCAGAGCCCTCTCGATCCCTTGCTCTCAGGAGGCTGGCCAAAGTTGTAGCCTTAATTCAGACCTGAACTGCAAAAGATGAATAGGGGAAGTAGCCAGTATGAGCTCAATTCAAGAATACTGGGGTGGGCAGCCATTCCCTTCTCCAGGGGATCTTCCTGACCCAGGGATAGAACCTAGATCTCTTGCATAGCAGGCAGATTCCTTACTGTCTAAGCCACCAGAGAAGCCCACGTCTGTTTTAGCATCTTATAATAATGACACTGAGCAAGTAAGAAATGCTTTTTAAGATTGCTCCCACCCGGGTGCAACCCTAATGGGCTCCTTGCAATTTTAATGAGCTGACCATAAAGAAACCTAAGAGGGAAGAGACTGACTTCCTTCAAAGACACAGATGTTCCTCTACTTCTGTTTACACACCAGAGTGTATATTTCTATTTAGAGTTCTCCTCTAGCAGGGACAGCAGGAAGATAAAGAAGCCAAGATTCTCTGAATGCCAGGCATTGTGTGGGTGTCCTACATATGCCCATCTGACCACAATGCCCCTGAGGGGAGGGCATTATCCTCAGTGCCCACTGCACACTGAACACAAGCTTATCCATCTCCAAACCCACGCTGTCCCTTCACATCCTGTCGCCACCTCCAATGTTCAGAAGATGTCACCACTTGCCTTACAAATAACGAGCTGAGTCACCAGTTCACACAGATGAGGAGTAACAAAAACAAGAGAAAGATCCTCAACCTAGAGCAATTTGGACAGCAGACGCAAACTACGCTGAGCAGAGAGCCGACATACTACTGAAAACGATTCCAATATGGGACCTAACTACATTTACACCAATCCAAAAGTGGTGTCTTCCTCTTGCTCATCAACTAATTCAGCATCAGAAATGTATTTTAAAAACTGCCCTTGTAACCTCATACTGTTACTAAAGCAAGGTAAAAAGCTTTGCACAATGTGTTCAACACTGCGTCTTCACGAACTAACAAAAGTAAAAGGTCTGCAGCAAAGATTTGGCCCATAAATCTGGAAGTCAAATCCATGATACCCAACTTCCAGTTTCACCTTAACTTAACCGAATTAAGCTTATATGCCACCCAAACAGCCAAGCCTTTTCCACTCTTTTCACTGGGTTTTGACTCTGAAACGGACCTCAAGCCATGTAACAGGATTCCCTCCACCAGTGAGCAGACTGCTCCTACAGGTCTTTCAATCAGCTTATTAAATACCAACTGCCAGAAATCTCAGAAATCATCCTTTTTTTTCTTTTCCGTTCCTATTGTGTCAGTAGTTATGTTACCAAGGTACAGGTGAGCACTGTGCTCAGACACAGCCACTTCACTGTGCTGAATTATTTTCTTCTAACCTCTTAAGCTGGGTTACAATCAGCTGCTCTGGTCCTAGAAGATATGGTCCACAGGGACCAAAATTAGATTCTCTGGAATATGGTTTGACCTGAAGCTACCCACAGAGGCTTGGTAATAGTTTCATTAGCAATTTTCACCACAGAGGCTATTTACTGTAACTGGATCTGACCTACACAATGGGATGTTCTAGGGACCTGACAACCACAAAAACGTAACACAAGTGAACAAGTAAGGCAACTCTGAGACACCCAATTTTCTCCCATCAGGGAAGGGAGAAGATCAAAGAGAGAGGAGTGGAGGTGGAGGCCTTATTCAACAAGCCTGATAGGAAACTCTCCACCTTCAACCAGATCGGAACATCCAAACTCAGTCAACATCCATCTCTAACCTGCCAGTCAACAGCTGGGAAAGCCTTCATTTCTGCAGGTGCAGAACAAGGTCCCCCTGGGATCTGCCTTCCTGGCTGACGAGAAGTCAGAGTGGTGGTTCTCTAAAACAGCTAGCTCTACTTTCAAAAAATTCTGGCTTGTCTGAGACTCAAAAATGTAAACCTTCAGAGCAAATTGAAACCTTATCTGGGAGACAGTTGCAGAAGGTGAATTAGAAAGCCCTTTTGGGGAATCACATTTTTTTTTTTTTTAAAGAGCAAATTTGAGAGGAATTAAAAAAAAATAATGGAGTTTATGACCAGAATAACCATGTTTCCATGGTCACAGATGATTTTTGTTTCTACTGGGAGATTTTTTATTTGCTTTCACATTAAACCTCTCCCCCAGAGAATATAAAAATTTTAAAGATTACAAGTGTGTAAGAGCTGCTGTTAAATCAGAGATTCTGAGTGACACCCTTTTTTTTTTTTTTTTTTTTGCAACATCCATTAATTTGAATTTTAACACTGGTACATCAGTTTGGGGGGAAAAGGTAGTACTGTGACATTTCAAAAACGAAGACTACTGAGATACAGTTTGACATAATGACTGGGACTTCTTGGATTTGATAGGATTTCTTTGAGAAGGAAAAAACAACAAACCTTTGTGTTGATGTGCCTGAGCGTTTCACAGTGTTTGAGGAGATTTTAACATTAATGACAGCTAAAAAATTTAACTTAAAAAAGAAATCCAATTTCCTTCACATTTCATTTTAAAAGTAAAACTTTAAAAAAAGCATCCTTCTACACTTGAGTAGCCCTTGACACTTGGTAGGGTTATCTATTAGCATCCAGTTTCTGCTCTTGACTCCTGGAGGAGGAATTTCAAAAATGGGAAACTTCAAATAAATGCTCATTTTCAGCTGACCCTATGCACTAGAAAGTGTGTTCAGTTTGTGCTTCAGACATTTTTTTGCAGGAATACTGGACTGTGTGGACATTTCTTCCTCCCACAAAGACTTTTACATATCTAAGATCGTCACGGCACTTTAGTTGTGAACATATTGAGAGAAAGAACAAAACAAGTGGCCCACTGAATTGCAGTTTACGTGTTTCCTCATCTAAACGTCAGTGAACTTTTTTTCCCCTAAGAACGGAAAAAAGGAAACAGGATCTTTGGGAAGGGAAGAGGGCTGTGTGTTAAAAAGTTTTCTCTAACAGAGTAGTATGTCAGGGACCAAAAGTGGGCAAGAGGGAAAATGGAACTTCACCGTGTTTTGTCTTTTAACAGAACTTATGCTTGTAAAACATATCAGAAGGAGTGTTTGGTTATGCAAGTCATTTCTGTTGCTTTTTCTTTGTACATGTAGGAGAGAGGGGACTGGGGGCTGGAGGGAAGTGTTCTCTCCACCATGGCTGGGCGTGTAACACGTTTGCATCAACTTTTCACGGTCAGGCATGTGCTTTCGAACAAAGGAACAGTGGAGATGGGGAGAGGAGACTGAAGCTTGACACACTTTACAGATTTGGTGCTTAAACAGTACTTTACAAATGACTTGCTTAATTTAAACGTCCATCACCATAAGAGACATGAGAAAATAGGATCTACTTGAACCACAATCTTTTGGGTCGGTTGGGAAAAGGGGAGGGAGAACATTAACTTGAACACAAATATAAACCAAATTCAGTAACTTTGTCTCCTACAAATGGATGTGAAGTATCCACTTTCTTCAAACATGAAGGCTGGAGACAAAGCAATGGACTGTAATGGCAAGAGGGAGATCAAGGGCTTGGAAACATATGGGCCTCTTAGGCAGGTTTTTGACATGTTACAGTAATGCACCTTTTTTTTGAGAAAACTGTGTACATCAAATTTAAAAAACTAAACATTGAAAGGATGTGCAAGTCTAAAAGGGCTCAACAGGGTTAGAATCCCGATTTGAACATATAAATTCACTCACTCAAGCATCACTTTGGTCTAAAGGCGAGGAGGAAGGCAGGCAGGAAAGGGACAAAAAGAGGGAGATAATTGAATTACTCAATAAAAGAGGCTACTTACCAGCCCAACCCATTGTAAGACATACACTTCTGACATAAGAGAACTCCTTAGAGGTCGAATAAAGCGTGTAAGCACCTTTGAGTAAAGCACCTGCCCCAAGAGGGGGCCCGGAAGCCCAACGTGGGCTTAGCGAACAGACCTTTGCTAATCTGTTTATTTCCTTGAACTGGAGTCAGGCTGCGATGGGCTGCGATTCCCAGGACGATACATTTAATTAGAACAAAACAGAACAAAACAAAAAAAATTTGTAAAAAGCTCACCAAACTGCTGCACTTGTGTCTCTGAATGTGGGTGGCATTTCTTTTAAAAGGCAAAGTATGGTCTGTGAAGGAGAAAGGGAAAAGGGGAGGTGGGAGTGGGGAGAAGGGGCCGTGGTGCCTGGCGGGGGAAAGCCCTAGCCAAGACCCCAGTCTGAGGGAGGGTCCTCTGCGACTCCCCAGCCCCGGGCTGCGACCAGGCAGCCATCTGTCCAGCGCCCTCTTCCTCTCCCCTACCCCTACTCCCTCCAAGACTCTCCAGCCGGCTGAAACCCTGCTGCCATTTCCAAATCCACTCTCTAGCCACATCTTCCCCTGCCCTACCAGGGAAGAGTGGGCGAACCCCGCACCCCAACCTTCTGCTGGCGCAGGGGAAATGGGGCCTCAACCTCGCGCTGAAACGCGCCGGGCTGGCCGCTTTATCACACTCCAGAGAAGGGCATGGGGCGAGCCCATTTCGCACTTAATACAGGGGAGGGGGGCGCTCCCTTTCACCACTTGGCAAAGCATAAGGAAACCTCGTGTTTTTTTTCCTCCCGGAAGGGATGGCGCCCCATGATAGCCCGAAAAGGGAGGGAACCCCATGAGAAAGAGGGGACCAACTTCCTCTCCTCTCCCAGGCAGGGAAACCAAACCTCAACAGCTTACCACCCAACCCCGCACGCCAATAAACGCCATCACCTACCTACGAAAAGCAGAAGGACCCCTCCCTTTAAAAATAGCTTGGGGAAGGGTCTTCGCCTCCAAAAGAGGCAGGGGCTTCCCAAGGGGCAAGGGATCACACCCCCCAGCAATTTTTGCCCCCTAGGGAATAGCTAGGCAACAACTCCCGCCAAAAAGTGTAAAAGAGCCCCAACCAAAAGGACCCCCCCATTAGGATGGAGAAAGAAATGAACGAACCCCCACTTTCTGTCTCCCACGAAAGCTAGGATATCTCTCCTCTAGGGCAGGGCACACCTCCCCCAGGAGAAAGGATACTGCCGGGGGCTGGGAGAACCCGCCAACTCCCTAAGAGCGGGGCTGTTGCTCCAGATCCCCCCAAAGGGTCCGGGAGCCCCTCCCCCATTCCCTTCCCCGAAGCCAGGCGACAGGCAGGCGGGCCCGTGGCTGCCAGCTCCGGGCGCAGGGGCAGCCAGGACCCCCGTGGGCTTCCGAAGCCCCCCCCCCGGCGCCCCCTCCCCAGGGCGGGCGCAGGGGGTCCGGGGGGCGCCTCCTCACCTTCCCCTCAGCATGGCGCCCAAAAAAGACAGAGCGAGAGCGAGGGAGAGCGGGCGAGCGCCGCGAGGGGGGGGAAACGCATGAGGCCAGGAGAGAAAGCAAGCGAGAAAGAGCGAGCGAGCGAGAGACACCCACCGACCCCGCCCTTCCTTCTTCTCCTCCTCCTCCTCCTCCGCGGCCCGGCCCAACATGGCCGCCGCCCCCCTTCCTCCTCCTCCTCCTCCTCCTCTACCTCCCCCCGGGGACGCCGCCCCAGCCGGGCCGGGGGCCTGACCTGTCGTCAGGGAGCGGGAGGCGGTGGAGGAGGTGCGGGGTAGCCAGGCAGGCGTCGGGGGAACACAGAGGAGGCGAAGGCGTTGATGGCGGTGGTGGCGATGGCGGCGGCGGCGACTCTGATGGCGGCGGCGGGGGGGTCCCGGGCGCGGCCTCCATAGTTCCTTTGGGGGGGGGGGAGGGGATGTTAATGCACGAAAAAGGACTGCTTGGGCGTAGCGGGAGGGGCACACTTCAGCTCTGGAGGGCTCCTGATCGGAATGGGTATATATTTTTTCAATTTCGGAATCACCTCTGCGCCGACCTCCGCGTAGGCCGCGCGGCCTAGGCCTCCGCGGGCCGCTCGCCGCCTGCTTACTCCGCAGCCCGCCGCGGGGTCACTCGCTCACGGGCGCGGGGCCCTCATCGGGGCGAGAGGCGCCCCCAACACACACACACACACGCACCCCCGCGGGCCCGGGGGTGAGAGACCCGGGGGACACGGACACTGGTGGGTGGTTCGGTGTAATTAGCGCGGGCCGCGCGCGATGGAGCAAGCGAGGGGAAAGGGGAGAAGAGGAGAGCGAGCGAGGGCGGTTAAAAAAAAAAAAAAAAAAGGTTTTAAGGAGAGGAAACGGGCCGCAGAGACGGGCCGACTGTCTGTCTGTCAGCCCGCCTAGGTGCCCCAGCTGCCCGGCCCCCCGCCGCTGTCAGAAATTCACACAAAATGGCGGCCAGGCCTGGACGAGCCAGGAGGCTGAGGCGGGAGGAAACGCGAGGTGGGAGGGGGAACTGGGAGGCGGAGGCCGTGTCACGTGGAGGAGAGAGGCAGAGACAGCGCTTCCGATGAGCGGCGGAAAGAGCCGAAGGGAGAGAGTGAGGCCGAGGCAAGGCGGAAAAAGCCGGAAGGAGCTGAGCTGAAGTTCGCGAGAGGCGGGAAGAGCCGAAGTTATCGATGGGGGTGGGGCTAGGGAAAGAATGGGAAGACCCTCGGTGCCGGAAATAGCCGAAGCGAATCGGGACTGGGAAATAACGAGACACTGAGGTGATCCGGAAAGAACCGAAGGCAGTGTCGAGGGTGAGTGGCAGGAGGCGGAAAGAGCCGAGTGATGCCCGGGGGCGGTAATAAGGTTTATAGACCGAAAGAGCTGTAGTATGGGGCTGGTGAAGAGATTAATGACGAGAGTAAAGACTTTGAGGAATTCGCCCGAGAGCAAGCGAGAAGAACCTAAAATTGCTAGGTTTAAAGGGAGGCGGGAAAAGTCGAAAGCCTTAGGTAGGAGAACGGGAGAGAAGGAATTCGGGATACGGAGAGAAAATAATAACCGAAAGCTGGAGATCGGGTGCCTGGAGTTGTAGGTTTCCGGAGGATGAAGCTGAACAGGCCCGGAGATGACGTCATTAGAGACCTCTGTCGCTAATGTTATTCTTGGGCGGTGCGGGAGGGCGGGTCTTAGTCATTCTTTGGGAGAATGTAAGAACCTTGTGCTTAGTAGGTAGAAGATCTCAAAAGCTAGACTTGCGAACGCTGAGCGGTTTCCAACAGTATAAAAACGTAAAACTTTTGACCGTCACAACTCTTATAAGGGGAGCTACCATTATGCCCATTTGATGGATGTAGACTGAACCTCAGTATCTAGCTAATTGGCTCATGGTTATAGGATTAGCCGTAGGGAGCATACCAAATTTTTAATCACAGCTGTCATTCCATTGCTCCCCTGCAAAAATTCTATTCAGTGCTGTTTACAAGAGAGGAGCTTCGTTGGATGCTTTTATGAACACCTTGTACAGGTCGAAGTCCTTTGATGGGCGAATGGAACATAGTTTCTTCTTAATAGAGCTTAGAAACCGATAATGCCACAGGGGAAAGAAACTGGAAGTTAAAGAGTAAATGAAGACTCTTACTGTATTGGCGGACAGGGTTGTTTGAGCTGAGACAAAAAGATAATTCTAGGCAGAGGAAATAGATTCTTTCAGAATCCGACAAAGCAAGGACCAGTTAGATTACAAGAATGAGAAAAGCCTTGTGGCATTAAGAGAATCTGGAGGCAGAGGCTGCCAGATTGCCTGCTATATTAATCTTATTATAAAATTTTAAAATATTGCAAACCAGGTCTGGGCCACAAGATCTTCAGGAGTGTAATTTGCAGTTTCTAGTGGCTCAGAGGGTAAAGCAATGCAATGCAATGCAGGTAGACCTGGGTTTGATCCCTAGGTCAGGAAGATCCTCTGGAGAAGGAAATGGCAACCCACCCCAGTACCTCTGCTGGAAAATCCCATGGACAGAGGAGCCCTGTAGGCTACAGTCCATGGGGTTGCAAAGAGTCCGACACTACTGAACGATTTCACTTTCCCTTTCAGAGGAGAAATTAGTATTCCTGATAAAGTGACAGGATTAGGCCATTTTCTATTGAGTTTTGTTGGAATGAAACTTCTTGGAAATCAATGGCCCACCCAGTTAAAAGTCAGCTGACTGCCAGCCAAGAATCTGCTGACCTTTAACCAGATCATCTTTTCTTCCTGGATCTAATCGGTAGTCTAAGAAGGTGACTTAACAATTCTCTTCTATAAAAAATGCTCCTACAAGAGAAAATGTTTCAATTGGCCTTCAAGAGAACTTTTTCCCTTGCATGCATGATTGTAATAAAATATTGGCACGTGCTCATGACCAAGTTGTCCAAAAAATTTTAACACATGGAGAGTTAGATCAGGGCTGAGAGAATGGAAAGGAAAAATATGGAAGTGGGTCTTTATGAAGGCATGTAACTCAGATTCAAACTTGTACCCATGGTCTCTTAACTAAGATCACTCACCTGGTCTCAGAAGTTGATAAAACTCATGTTCTTGATGTCTCATTGCAGAAAGAATTCAGTGACAGAAAAAGTGATAGGAAAAAGTGGATTTTGATAGAGAGAAACACACTCTACAGAGTGTGGGCCATCTCAGAAGGTGAGACCAGCACCAGGGTAGGAAGTTGTCAGTTTTTACAGGGGTGGGTAATTTCGTAGGCTAATGAATGAGACGAATATTCCTACTGTTTTAGGGAAGGTGCCCACTTCTTTCTTTATTTTGGTTTTGTTTTCTATTTTGGGGCTGTGCTAAGAAGAACCTAGATAGCATATTGAAAAGCAGAGACATTACTTTGCCAACCAAGCTTTGTCTAGTCAAGGCTATGGTTTTTCCTGTGGTCATGTATGGATGTGAGAGTTGGACTGTGAAGAAGGCTGAGTGCCGAAGAATTGATGCTTTTGAACTGTGGTGTTGGAGAAGACTCTTGAGAGTCCCTTGGACTGCAAGGAGATCCAACCAGTCCACTCTGAAGGAGATCAGCCCTGGGATTTCTTTGGAAGGAATGAGGCTAAAGCTGAAACTCCAGTACTTTGGCCACCTCATGCGAAGAGTTGACTCATTGGAGAAGACTCTGATGCTGGGAGGGATTGGGGGGCAGGAGGAGAAGGGGACGACAGAGGATGAGATGGCTGGATGGCATCACTGACTCGATGGACGTGAGTCTGAGTGAACTCCAGGAGTTGGTGATGGACAGGGAGGCCTGGCGTGCTGCGATTCATGGGGTCGCAAAGAGTCGGACACGACTGAGAGACTGAACTGAACTGAACTGAACTGAGAAGCATGTAGGAGTTTACGTCCCTGACCAGGGATCAAATCTGGGCCCCCTGCACTGGAAACAAGGTCTTTAACTATTGGACCACCAGGGAAATCCCAAGATGCCCACTTTTTAACTTTTATAGTCGGCCTTGGAACTGTCATAGTACCTGTGGGTGTGTCATTTAGCTTACTGGTATGTTACAACGGGGCGTCCCACGTGGCACTAGTGGTAAAGAACCTGCCTGCCAATGCAGGAGACATCAGAGAGGTGGGTTCTATCCCTGGGTCAGGAAAATCCCCTGGAGAAGGGAATGGTAATCCACTCCAGTATTCTTGCCTGGAGAATCCCATGTACAGAGGAGCCTGGTAGGCTACAGTCCATAGGATTGCAAAGAAGAGGAGACGGATGAAGCAACTTAGTACACGAACAGTTGAAGTTCACTCAGTTCAGTTCACTCGCTCAGTCGTGTCCACTCTTTGTGACTCCATGAACCGCAGCACACCAGGCCTCCCTGTCTATCACCAACTCCTGGAGTCGACCCAAACCCATGTCCATTGAGTCAGTGATGCCATCCAACCATCTCATCCTCTGTCGTCCCCTTCTCCTCCTGCCCTCAATCTTTCCCAACATCAGGGTCTTTTCAAATGAGTCAGCTCACCACATCAGGTGGCCAAAGTATTGAAGTTTCAGCTTCCACATCAGTCCTACCGATGAGCACCCAGGACTGATCTCGGGTTGGATCTCCTTGCAGTCCAAGGGACTCTCAAGAGTCTTCTCCAACACCACAGTTCAAAAGCATCAGTTCTTCCGTGTTCAGCCTTCTTAATGGTCCAACTGTCACAACATCCTTACGTGACTACTGGAAAAACCATAGCCTTGACTAGACAGACCTTTGTTGAAGTTCATTCATTCTCATTTCTGTGTAGTATTGTGGTGTGTGACTAAACCAGGTATTGGTGCAAATGTGGAGCCACAGGAACTGCTGGTAGGACTGTGAATTGTCTAACCATCTATATTGTGATTTATATCAAGAAATACATGTCTGGTTTTTGTCCTAGTACCTTGCACTGAGCTCCTAAAACCCTAGGAATGTCCAAAGTGATAAGAGCTATAGATAAAGATTCATACAAGCCCCTTTTAACCACACCTTCAGTCAGTTCAGTTCAGTCGCTCAGTGTCTGACTCTTTGCGACCCCATGAATCGCAGCACACCAGGCCTCCCTGTCCATCACCAACTCCCGGAGTTCACCCAGACTCAGGTCCATCGAGTCAGTGATGCCATCCAGCCATCTCATCCTCTGTCGTCCCCTTCTCCTCCTGCCCCCAATCCCTCCCAGCATCAGAGTCTTTTCCAATGAGTCAACTCTTCGCATGAGGTGGCCAAAATACTGGAGTTTCAGCTTTAGCATCATTCCTTCCAAAGGACACCCAGGACTGATCTCCTTCAGAATGGACTGGTTGGATCTCCTTGCAGTCCAAGGGACTCTCAAGAGTCTCCTCCAACACCACAGTTCAAAAGCATCAATTCTTCAGCACTCAGCCTTCTTCACAGTCCAATTCTCACATCCATACATGACCACTGGAAAAACCATAGCCTTGACGGACCTTGGTTGGCAAAGTAATGTCTCTGCTCTTGAATATGCTATCTAGGTTTGTCATAACTTTCCTTCCAAGGAGTAAGCATCTTTTAATTTCATGGCTGCAATCACCATCTGCAATGATTTTGGAGCCCCCAAAAATAAAGTCTGACACTGTTTCCACTGTTTCCCCATCTACTTCCCATAGTTTATGTTAATAAAGTGACTTTTGGAAAGCCACCAAGCTAGTTGTCAGGGGAACCAATCAGGAGATTGCACTTTTTACTCCATTCCCCAATCCCTAGAAGAAGGAAGAGGGGGCTAGAGATTAATTTAATCACCAATGGCCAATGATTTAACCAATTATACCTACATAGTGGGGCTTCCCAAGTGGCTAGGTAGTAAAGAATTCACCTGCCAATACAGGAGACTCAGTTTGCATCCCCAGGTAGGGAAGATCCCCTAGAGTAGGACAGGGCAACCCACTCCAGTATTCTTGCCTAGAAAAATCCCATGGACAGAGGAGCCTGGTGGGCTACAGTCCACGGGGTTGCAAAGAGTCACACAACTTAGTGACTGAGCACATACATGCACAAACACACACATTCCTACGTAGAGACACCTTCCTAAAAATCCCTAGCCTATGGGGTTTGGAAGAGCATGGCAAAGGATGAGATGGTTAAATAGCATCACCAACTCAAAGGACTTGAGTTTGACCAAACTCCAGGAGATAGTAGAGGACAGAGAAGCCTGTTTCTAGTAGAGTAGAAACACAGGCGTTCCCCTCGAGGCACTTTAAAAACTAGCTCAGCAGTTATCAAATACAGGCTAGTTGATTTGGTGTAGGAACGTACTCCTACACCAAAATACAGCAGTTCTAACCCCTGAGTTAAAATTCATGTTTTATGGCAAGATGAGAAAAATTTAAACCTATTTTTTTCTCTCCCCTGTACTGTGCTTTGTGTATCTGCATTAGAAGTCGACCAAACCTCCCCCGGTCCACAGAAAGATCTGCTCAACCGTAAAGAGAAACATTCCCTCAGCATCAAAAAACAACTCCTTAAAAGATAACATCTTCTTGATTTTGTAAGGTACCGTGTGACCCACCACTCTGTACCCCAGATTTGAATTGTGCAAACTTTCTACATGATTTAATGTACAGTCTTCTGTCTCAAAAACCTAAATAACTGCGCTTTGGCCTCTAACTGGTGGAACAGTCTCAGAACTTTCTGAGGTTATAATCCTCCATGTGACTCAAATAAAATTTTCCATTTCTTTCCTAGATTGATCAATTCATTTTTTTATTGACAACCCCCAAAGTATATATCCCACAAGTACATATAAAGGCACAAAGGAGATTGGGGATAGTTAAGTAGGTGATGTGGGACTGATTCCTGGTCAGGGAGCAAAGATCGCACATGCCTCAGAGCTAAAAAACCAAAACCAAAAATAGAAGCAATATAGTAAAAAATTCAATAAAGACTTTAAAAATGGTCCACATCAAAAAAAATCTTAAAATGGGTGGCCAAAATTAAAATAATATTAATAATAACAGTTATAAAAATATATGTATAAACACTTTTTTTCTAACTTATTACCCTAAACCAAACTTCATTTAAATTCCTAAGAAAGCACTCAAATCTAAGTTTATCTTGTCAATTTCTCACCGAATTATTATCTTTTTTCCTACAAGAAATATCTTTTTTACAAAAAAAATTTATTTATTTTTGATTGTGCTGGTTCTTTGTTGCTGCTTGGGCTTCTCTCAAGTTTCAGTAAGTGGAGGCTTCTTTTGGTTGTAGTGTGCAGGCTTCTCATTGCTATAACTTCTCTGGTTGTGGAGCACAGGCTCTAGGGCACACCGGCTCAGCAGTTGCAGCTCCCAGCCTCTAGAGCACAGGCTCAATAGTTGGGGTGCATGGGCTTAGTTGCTCTGTGGCACGTGGGATCCTCCCAGATCAGGGCTCAAACCTGTGTCTCCTGCATTGGCAGGCGGATTCTTTACCACTAAGCCACCAGGGAAACCCACTAAGAGAGACAAGTTTTGTCTACTGCCTGTTTTGGCCGCTTCTTAGGTTTCAGTTCTTTTTCTCTTGTTAATCTGTCTTATGTCAATTTTATTATGAATTTAGCCACAAGAATTCAAGAAGGGTGAAGAGGGAAATTTCCCACTCCCTTATGGCATCACCAACTCAATGGACATGAGTTTGAGCAAACTCCAGGGGACAGTGAAGGAAGGGAAGCATGGTGTGCTGCAATCCATGGGGGTCACAAAGTGTCAGACATGATTGAGAGACTGAACAACACACTATATCTTGGAGCATCTAGAGAACCACCTCTTGCATGGGGCCCAGAAGCCTTAGGATTTCCTTTGATGATGTCTCCCAATCATGATACAAATTGCTGCGAAAACTCCTAGAGGGCCCCCAAACATTTTGGCTCTCTGGTAGTAGGGGTGGGAGGAAAGTTTTTTTGGGACACACACACACAAAAAAAGGAATCCATTCCAACATATCTCGTCTTCTGGATCTCCCAAACATCTTTGACCTGGCAGGTTCCTGTTATTCTTCTGAGACAGAATCTTCTATAATGTGCGTAAATCTATAATCAATGAATTTGTAGCACCAGTTTCATTGTCCATTTGGTGTTGGTGGGTTTAGTTGCTCAGTTGTGTCCAATTCTTTGCAACCCCATGGACTGTAGCCCACCAGGCTCCTCTGTCCATGGGGTTTCCCAGGCAAGAACACTGGAGTGGGTTGCCATTTCCTTCTCATGGCATCTTCCTGGGCATCTTCCTGACCCAGGGCTTGAACTGGGTCTCCTGCATTGCAAGTGGATTCGTTACTGAATGAGCCACCAGGTATTCTTGGAAAATCATAATTCTGGAAAAGGATGTGATTTTTCTAGTTCCTGGGATGGCTTTAGGGTGGGTTCTTTGTGCCACAGGTGAGCAGTCCTTTAGAGAGGAGACATCACAGAGTGTGGATGCAATGCCAGCTTCAACTTCTGGAAACCCTGGGGAAGAAAGGAGACCATTGGTCAAAGAGAGATATTATGGTGTATTGGATCCTACTGACTGCCAACCCAATCATTATTCCCACATTCTTTCTTGCTAATCCGATCTTGGATTTATTGGGAAGGTTGGAGGTAAAGAAGTTCATTTTATGAAGTGAGCCTGTGTCTAACTAGTTCTTAAGGAGATGATGCCCCCTCTGGGGCTGAGATTGTAGCAGCCCCTTGCTTTCTGGCTCTGGCTGTCCAAGCCTGCCTGTATGCCCTCATGATAGAAAGTGAAGAAGAATTAAGGAGCCTTTTGATGAAAGTGAAAGACGAGACTGAAAAAGTTGGCTTAAAACTCAACATTCAGAACTAAGATCATGGCATCCGGTCCCATCACTTCATGGCAAATAGATGGGGAAACAGTGGAAACAGTAACAGACTTTATTTTCTTGGGCTCCAAAATCACTGCAGATGGTGACTGCAGCCATCTTTTAATGAAATTAAATGACACTTGCTCCTTGGACCAAGCTATGACCAACCGAGACGCATAGTAAAAAGCAAACATATTACTTTACCAACAAAGGTCTGTCTAGTCAAGGCTATGGTTTTTCTAGTAGTCATGTATGGATGTGAGAGTTGGACTATAAGGAAAGCTGAGTGCCAAAGAATCGATGCTTTTGAATTGTGGTGTTGGAGAAGACTCTTGAGAGTCCCTTGGACTGCAAGGAGATCAAACCAATCAATCCTAAAGGAAATCAGTCCTGAATATTCATTAGAAGGACTGATGATGAAGCTGAAACTCCAATACTTTGGCCACCTGATGCGAAGAGCTGACTCATTGGAAAAGACACTGATGCTTGGAAAGATTGAAAACGGGAGGAGAAGGGGACAACAGAGGATGAGATGGGACGCGATGGACATGACTTTGAGTAAACTCAGGAAGTTGGTGATGGACAGAGAAGCCTGGGTGCAGTCCATGGGGTTGCAAGAGTCCCACACGACTGAGCAACTGAACTGAAGTGAAGGAGATGATGTCGCCCCCTAGAGGACATTTTGGAAATTATGGAGGGAAATTATTTTGCTTGTCAATTGGTTCTAAAGGGGACAGTATTGCTCCCTTGGGGACGTTTTGGAAATTTTCATGGACTTTTGAGGCATCACAATAATGAGGGAGCTGTTACCAGATTTAGAATGTAGAGGTGGGGATGATAGAATGTTTTGCAACATTAGTTTGTGAATAATGGGAAAAACTGTTTATGCTAAGTTATATTAAGCTGTCATGCTGAACTTTTCCAGTTCTTTAGCAATTTTGTACATAGCAAAGTCATGGTAGACTCTTGGAGATAAACACATACCAATACTTTTGGAATAAGAGAAGTGTTTTGGAATTCAATAGAAGTGGTGGTTTCCAGTAGTGGCTGTACTAAATGTCACTGAATTGGTCACTTTATTTATTTTTTTAATTTGTATTTTGGATTAAACTATAGCTGATTTACAATGTTGTGTTGGTTTCAGATATACAACAAAGTTATTCAGTTATCAGTTCAGTTCAGTCGCTCAGTCATGTCCGACTCTTTGTGACCCCATGAATCACAGCACACCAGGCCTCCCTGTCCATCACCAACTCCTGTAGTTCACTCAGACTCACGTCCATCGAGTCAGTGATGCCATCCAGCCATCTTATCCTCTGTCATCCCCTTCTCCTCCTGCCCCCAATCCCTCCCAGCATCAGAGTCTTTTCCAATGAGTCAACTCTTCGCATGAGGTGGCCAAAGTACTGGAGTTTCAGCTTTAGCCTCATTCCTTCCAAAGAAATCCCAGGGCTGATCTCCTTCAGAGTGGACTGGTTGGATCTCCTTGCAGTCCAAGGGACTCTCAAGAGTCTTCTCCAACACCACAGTTCAAAAGCATCAATTCTTTGGCACTCAGCTTTCTTCACAGTCCAGCTCTCACATCCATACATGACCACAGGAAAGACCATAGCCTTGACTAGACCAACTTTTGTTGGCAAAGTGATGTCTCTGCTTTTGAATATGCTATCTAGGTTGGTCATATTCAGTTATACATATACATTTTAAATTTTTTTAAAATTCTTTTTCCAATTAGGTTATTACAGAGTATTAAGCAGAATTCCTTGTGCTACATAATAGACCTTTATTGATTTTCTATTTTAAATATAGTGGTGTGTATATGTTCAGTCCCAAACCTTCAATTTATCCCTCCCACACCAAATTGGTCTCTTTAAAATGGTTAATTTGGTGTATTCCTCAGCAGTCCAAAATATTTTATGTTATATGAATTTCAGATGAGTAAAATTTCATTCAGGACACTCCCTAATCAAATGCAAATAAGTGCATGCCCTAGATCTTTAAGGTCAATTTCAAGATCAACAAATCACTCAAAGCTCCAGTCTGTTTTTGCAACTCAGAAAAGTTTCACTTAGACTTTCCTGGTGGTACAGAGGATAAGAGATTTTGCTCACCTCACCTGGAGAAAGTCCGCATGGAGCAATGAAGACATAGTGCCACCAAAAATCAATAAATTTTAAAAAAGAATTTGTTTCCTTTATTTTCCTATGATCCGTGTGTATGTGAGTTTAGTCACTCAGTCCTGTCTGACTCTTTGCAACCCCATGGACTGTAGCCTGCCAGGCTCCTCTGTCCATGGAATTCTCCAGGCAAGAATACTGGAGTGGGTTGCCATGCCCTCCTCCAGGGGATCTTCCCTACCCAGGGACCGAACCCAGGTTTCCTGCATTGCAGACAGATTCTTTGTTCACTTTAATAACACAAGGCAATTCAGCAAAAGTGTTTATTTCCAAAGGCTTATCCAAAAGATACTTGATATAGCCCTTTGCTGCCCAGTCATTCCATGACTTCTAAATGTCTTTCCTGCGCAGAGGTTATTTGATCTTGTCTTTGGCATTTTCCTCACAGAGGTTATTTGATCCTGTCTTTGGTATTTTCCCCTTTGATTGGAAAATAGTAACACAGCAGAGTGCAATAGCTTTGAATTTAGAACATAAAATGAGGTTTAAAAAAAGAAAAAACCCACAGTTTTATTTTGGAAAAATTCAAAGATACACAAAAATAGAGGGAAGAATAATGTGAAAGTCATGTATACATCATCCAAATTAAACAATTATAATCTCATAGCCAGATAACCAACAAGGATTTACCATATAGCAGAAGACCTATGCTCATCATTTTGTAATAACCTATAAGGGAAAAGAATCTGAAATAAATAGTTTATGTGTATGTAAAAAGTGATACAAATGAACTAATTTACAAAACAAAAAGAGACACACACATAGAAGACAAATGTATGGTTACCAAAAGGGAATGGAGAGGAGGGCTAAATTAGGAGTTTGGGATTAACACATATACTGTGGTAAAGAATCTGTCTGCCAATGCTGGAGACGCGAGAGTCTCAGGTTTGACTTCTGGGTCAGGAAGATCCCCTGAAGAAGGAAATGGCAACCCATTCCAGTATTCTTGCCTGGAGAACCCCATGGACAGAGAAGCCTGGCGGGCTACAGTCCATGGGGTCACAGAGAGTCAGACACAATTGAGCAGGTGAGCATGCGTGCACATAATATAGTACATACATTACATTATACAGACTGATGAATTTACACCTGTACAAAATGTTATGGGTCAAATTGTGTCTCCAAGAAGGTGTGTTCAAATCTCAATTCCTACTGCCTATGAATGTGAGCTTACTTGGAAATAGGATAGGATTCTTTACCACTGTGGCCACCTGGGAAGCCCCTTATAGTATACTTTGGTTAAACCGTATTTGTTTTAAAGACTCCACTTATCCTGTGACTCTCATAGTTTCTACTCTAAACAGCAGAAACTGTGTCTACAGAATGGCTTAGAAAGTGTGATTAAAAGCTGAGAGACAGACCCATGAGAGATACTCAGAGCTTCATCCGATGTCATTTTTTAAAGCTGAAGTATAGTTGGTTAACAATGTTCTGTCAGTTTCAAGTGTACAGAAGTGATTCAGACATAAATATTCTGCAGAATCTTTTCTTCTACAGATTATTACAAGATGCTGAGTATAGTTCCCTGTACTATACAGGGAGTCCTTGTTGGTTGTCTAGTTTATATTCAGTAGCATGTATGTGTTAACCCCAAACTCCTAATTTATCCCTCCATCTGTTGTCTTTTATTTATTTATGGCTGAACCACTAGGCATGTGGGATCTTCCCTAGCCAGGGATTGAATCTGTGCCCCCCTGCAGTGGAAGTGCAGAGTCCTAACCACTGGACGGCCAGGGAATTCCACCCCTTCCCCATGTCTTTTATCTATTTTTTTTTTAATTTAAATTAAAAAAAACTTTATTTTGTATTGGGGTATGTCCAATTAACAATGTTGTGATAGCTTTGGATGAACAGTGAAGGGACTCAGCTATACACATACCTCCTCCCTCATGTCTTTTAAATACCCCATAAGAGTTACATGGTTCTACCAGGAAGAGGAGGAAAAGAATTCAGACTAGAATGAAACAAGACACACACCTTTGTTCCACAATTCTCCACACTGACTGCCTTTTAGAATCATCTGGGGAGCATTTGGTAAAAATCCCAAGGTCTCAGCTCCACCCTGAACCAATTAAGCCGTCTCTGAAGGTGGGGTTTGGGCACTGTCTTCGCTAAAAAGCTCTCCAGACAATCCTAATGTACAGGTGGGATTGAGAACCATTGCCTTGGTGAATGGTGAGCAGTCACCTGGGTGGAGGTAATTATGTAATCCTTAAACCCAGGAGCCTGATGTATTGAATAACCGCTCTCCTCCCCCTTTAAGTTACTCTGTCACAGTTTGGGCAGCTGTTTTGATGAAGTGTTGCTAAAAGCAAATTGTCTCCTGGGTATCTACCCAAGAGAAATGAAAACTGTGTCTCAAAGAGATATTTGTATGCCAGTGTTCACAGCTGCATTATTCACTATAGTCGAGAAACAAATCAAATGTCTACTGATGGATGAATGGATAAGCAAAATGTGGTATGTGCTCACAATGGAATATACTCAGTCTTAAAGAGTCTCCGCCTGCGATGCGGAGTTCTCCTGGGTTCAATCCCTGTACTAGCGATTAAGCACACACATTGATCACATATTACAATTAACAAATAGATTTCCAGGCTTTAAAAAAAAAAAAGTATACACTTTAAACTAATCCAATGTTGTATGTCAATTATATCTAAATTAAAAATAAAACAAAAGATTATTTTGCCTCTCGATTGATGCTTTGTCCCCTGGGGTCACCATGGCTTAGTCACCTGACTTCTTTTCTTTGTCTCCTGTCTACTTGGTTATCACTTCCTCTAAGAGATGTTCCCTAAACCCACGGTACAAAACACTCCCCCTACAGGTTATCTATTATTGCCTAGCATGGGGCTGGGCATTGAGGAGTTAGTGGCTTAGTCTTAGTCTCTCAGTTGTGTCTGACTCTTTGCACCCCATGGATGGTAGCCCTCCAGGATCCTCTGTCCATGGGATTATCCAGGCAAGAATACTGGAGTGGGTTGCCATGCCCTTCTCCAGGGCATCTTCCCCACCCAGCAATCAAACCTGGGTCTCCAACGCTGCAGGTAGATTCTTTACCATCTGAACCACCAGGGAAGCAGGCATGGAAGATATCCCCAGGGAAATGTAAATGATGAACCCATCAGATCAGATCAGATCAGATCAGTCGCTCAGTCGTGTCCGACTCTTTGCGACCCCATGAACTGCAGCAGCACGCCAGGCCTCCCTGTCCATCACCAACTCCCGGAGGTCACTCAGACTCACATCCATCGAGTCAGTGATGCCATCTAGCCGAGAGTAAATTCAGAAAGATGGGAGACTGAGTTCGCATTAGAATACAGTTTCCTGACTCCTACACGAAATCAGAGACTATTGTAGCTCCTTCTTCTTTCCCTTGACAGCACTTCTCAAAGTTTCTGTTTATTTTTATACCACGTTCAGCAGAGAAAGAGAACTAGAGTTAGAAAGAGAAAGGAAGCTGGGGTTAGGCAATAAGGGAGAGTATAAGAAGGGAGAGAACTGGGTGGGGAGAATATTCAGGTTTTCTTGCTCTGTAGCAAGTGTCAGCAAACTTGTGCCAAAGGGCTTTCTGGTTCTTAGTTCCCGGACCAGGAATTGAACTCATGACCCGGCACTGCAAGCTGCCGAGTCTTAACCACTCAAAATTCACAGTAAACATTTATTTTACTTACAGCTCAGTACTTTGGGCAGAGCTTGGCAAGAATAGCTTCTCTCTGCTCCTTCTGGGGTGATTTTCTGCCAGAGGATCTCCTTTCAAGATGGCGCACTCACATGGCCAGAAAGATGGTGCTGGTTGTTGGCTGGAGCAGTCAGCCTGGCCGAGGGTCAGAAGCTTTGGTCCCTTTCCACGTACGACTTCTCCATAGGCTGTTTTGGCTTCTACTAGCGTGGAAGCTGGGGTTAAGAACAAGCGTCCCAAGAAACAGATAGTGGAAGTTGACCACTTCCTTTTTAAAAAACAGCTTCCCTGAGATATTCACACACTATGCAATTCACTCATGTAAAGTGTACAATTCAGGGACTCCTCTGGTGGTCCAGTGGCTAAGATTCTGCACTCCCAATGCAAGAGGCCAGAGTTCAATCCCTGGTCAGGGAACTAGATCCCCAATGCCACAGCTAAGACTTGATGTAGCCAAATACATAAGTATTTTTTTTTAAGTGTAAAATTCAGTCTCTTTGGGTATATTACATTATTAATTTTAAAAAATTTTACTCATTTTTTATTTTTAAGTCATTTTCCAAATGTACAGTTCAATGGAATTAAGTACAGTAAGTGTCACGCAACCACCACCACTGTCTAGCTCTTCTTTCGTTTCCTTTTGTACCTGAGTTCTTTCACTTAACATAATACTCTCAAGGTTCATCCAAGATATGGCCTGTATCAGTGCTTCAGGGTGAATATTGTTTCATTGTATTGTTTTACCACATTTTGTTTATCTACTTATCACTTATGGGTGGATTGGGTTGTTTCACATTTGGCTTTTGTGAATAATTGTCATAATGATCAGCATACAAATATCTGTTTGAGATATTTGCAAATGGAAATTGCTGGGTCCTATGATAATTCAAAGTTTTGCTTTTTCGAAGGGAGGCTGCCCATTTCTCAAGGGCTGGACTCAAACATTGGCCTAGCATTCACTTCTATCATATATTATTAATCAAGCAGCCTAGAGCACAGATTCAAGGACAGGAGATCTAGATTCCTTCCCTCCCTCCCAATACAAATGAAGAATATCAAAGGATTTGAGGACGTGTTTTACCCCTCCCACAGAAAGTCTGGGAGGGAGAAGTGGTGATGAGGGCCAAGCAAAGACTCTCAAGGAGTCAGACAAAGAGAATTAACTCAGACTCTGGGTCTTGGCAGGGGAAGCCATGCTCTCAGCTTGGGGTTCTTTCGCTGGTTTGGTAGTTTCAATCTTTATCGACTGCAAATCTCAGCTGAAAGTTTACACTCTCAAAATATCTTTTCCTGACTCCTACATTAAGTCAGATACTGTCATATCTCCCTCTTCTTTTCTCTTTCTCAAAGTTCTATTTCTTTTTTTTTTTTTTTAATTAAAAAATATAATTGTTTTTGGCTCTGCTGGGTCTTTGTTCCTATGAGGGTTTTCTCTAGTTGCAGTGAGCTGGGGTCACTCTGTAGCTACGAGAGTGGGCTTCCCATCGCAGTGGCATCTCTCGTTGCGGAGCACCGGCTCTAGGGTGTGAGGCTTCAGCAGTTGCAGCTCTCAGGCTCTAGAGCACAGGCTCAGTAGTTGTGGTGAACGGGCTTAGTCGCTCCGACACATATGGGATCTTCCCAGATCAAGGCTCGAACCCGTGTCCCCTGCATTGGCAGGTGGATTCTTTACAACTGAGCCACCAGGGAAGCCCTAAAATTTTAAATTTTTTTGCCATACCACAAGGCTTGTGGGATCTTAGTTCCCCAGACAGCAAGCGCGGAGTCCTAACCACTGAAGTTCCTTGGAGTGTGTCCAAGTTTATCATGATTATATCCCCAGGGCCTGGCCCAAAGTTGAATACATAGTTGGAATTTGGTAAATAGTTGTTGAGTAGTTGCATTAGTGAATACCTTTGATGAAGTACTGTCTGTCCTCCCTACCAGGGTGTCAGCACCACACAGGGCAGGTGTTTGCTTTGTTCACCGTATTTTCACAGGGCAAGATGTGTAGTCAGTGGAGTGACTTGCCTCTAGGATGGTTCCTAAATGATCTTTGCCCTTTAGTATTCATACCCTTGTATAATCACCTCCCGCAATGAACAGAGCTGGCCAGTACGTGGCCAATAGCATACTGGTGAGAACGCGTTACTTTCAAAGTGGCTCTGAGGAATTGCTCTGGGCTATGCCAGTCAGTATGTCGGGAAGACACTCTAGCAGGCTGGTGGATAGTCCCAGAGGGAGAGGAATTGAGGTCCCCAGCCATCAGCCAACATCAACTCGCCAGCCACATGAGTGAGTCATTTTGGAAGGAGATCTCCCCCTACCCCAAGCCATCAGAAAGTTGTAGCCCCAGCTGCCATCTGACTTCGTCCCTATGAAAAACCTTGAGCCAGAACTATCCCGCCAAACTGCTCCTGAATTCCTGATTCACAGAAACTCTAAGAGATAACAAATATCTATTGTTGTAAAGTCCTTAAATGTCTTATTAATTTGTTCCATAACCATAACCAACACAGTAGGTATTGCTACCCTTTTCTGAATCCCAGAGTCATACTGCAAAAGGGGAAGAAATATTCATCTCTGAGGTTCATAGAGAATGTACTTCACTGGGCAAGGTCATAGAACATGTGCGTGCATGTGACTATGTGCTGGGTTGCTTCAGTTGTTTGACTTTTTGAGACCCAGTGGACAGTAGCCCTGCCAGGCTCCTCTGTCCATGGGATTCTCCAGGCAATAATACTGGAGTGGGTTGCCATGCCCTCCTCCAAGGGATTTTCCCAACCCAGGGATTGATCCCCTGTCTCCTATGTCTCCTCCATTGGCAGGCAGGTTCTTTACTACTAGGTCAGAGAACATAAGAGCTTAATGTACCACCAGAAGTGTAACTTCCTGAGGAAGCATGTGGGCCTGGGTTTGAATCCTAGCTTCACTACTCCTAAGATATTAAGACTTTGATTGGGCCACTAATACTTAACTTTGCTGGATCTTATATTCCTCTGCTATGAAATGGGAATATTAAAGAATGTATCTACTCTTCCAAGGGTTAGAGAAATAATCCATGTAAAGCCCATTTAAGCTCCATGAGAGGGCAGATACTGTTGTTTCTTTCTCACTGTTCTATCCCTAGCACAAAGATTGGTAGTTGACAATTTGTTAATAAATATTTGTAGAATGAGCAATAAAAAGGCACTTTGCCTAAGTACACATTAGCTATTACTAGCCTATAAGGTCCTACATGGGGCTTTCCAGGTGGCTCAGTGCTAGAGAATCTGCCTGCCAATGCATGAGACATAGGTTTAATCCTTGGGTTGGGAAGATACCCTGGGGAAGGAAATGGCAACCCACTTCAGCATTGACTGGAAAATTCCACGGCCAGAGGAGACTAGTAGGTTATATTCTTGGGGTTGCAAAGAGTCAGACACAACTTAGTGGTGGCGGTGGTTTAGTTGCTAAGTCGTGCCCCACTCTTGCAACCCCGTGGACTGTAACCTACCAGGCTTCTCTGTCCATGGAATTCTCTAGGCAAGAATACTGGAGTGGGTTGCCATTTCCTTTTCCAGGGATCTTCCCAACCCAGGAATTAAACCCTGGTCTCCTGCATTGCAGGCAGATTCTTTACTGACAGAGCTCGGAGGGAAGCCCCACAACTTGGTGACTAAACAACAAAAAAACGTCCTAGTGATTTCCACCTGCTTCATTTTACGATTTAATCTTGTGCCATTTGCCACCCTCTCACTCTGCTCCATCTGCCCTCCCCTCTCCATAGCTCCTCAAATATGTCACATGTGCCAGCTTCAGGGCTTTTGCACCTGCTGGCCCCACCACCCCAAAGAAATACTCCATCTACATAGCTTGTTATTGCAGCTCCTTCAGCTCTCTGTTCAATGTCACCTTTTCTGAGAGACCTCCTCTGGCCACTCCTGTCACCCTCTAGTCCCATATCCTGTTTTACTTTTCTCCAAAACATTTACTGAGGGCCTGACTTCCCCTCCCCCTTCCCCCTTTGGGCTCTCTTCAGTGTAATATAAGCTCCATGAGGGTAGGGCTTTGTCTATTTTACTCGCCACTCTATTTCACAATGCCCACGTTGCCAGGATTCATTACATTTGTTGAATTAAAATGGCAACCCACTCCAGTTCTCTTGCTTGGAAAATCCCATGGACAGAAAAGCCCGGTAGGCTACATTCCATGGGGTCACAGAGTCAGACACGACCAAGCGACGACAGACAACCACCTGGCTTCCCTGGTGGCTCAGACGGTAAAGCGTCTGCCTGCAATGTGGGAGACCCGGGTTCGATTCCTGGGTCGGGAAGATCCCCTGGAGAAGGAAAGGGCATCCCACTGCTGTACCCTTGCCTGTAAAATCCCAGGGCCGGAGGAGCCTGGTATGCTACGGTCCGTGGGGTAGCAAAGAGTCGGATATGATTGAGGAACTTCACTTTCCTTTCCTTTACAAACGACCAGCTCGGTAGTTTTTTCGGCCAGGATTGGCCATAGACTCCGTCACGTGACTGGCTGTGTTCCCGCCCGCCTTGGAGGCTAAGGAGGTCCACGTGGTTTCGACTCCAGGGGCGGGGTGGGGGTGGGGCGCCTGGAGAAGGTACTGCGCAGGCGCAGTCCATGGCGCAGGCGCAGACGCCTCCCGGGCGCGCGGCCGGCGGCGGTTGGCGGCGTGTGGTGCCGGCTGGCGGTTGCCGGGAGCGGGACCAGAGCTCAGGCAGCTAGAGCCGGCGCCATGGTGGAGAAGGAGGAGGCAGGCGGCGGTATCAGCGAGGAGGAGGCGGCGCAGTATGACCGGCAGATCCGTCTTTGGGGATTGGAGGCCCAGAAACGGTCAGGGCTGGTGCAGCTTGTGGGGGTGGGGTGGGGTTGAGGATCTGTAGGGGGCGTCTGGCCTGAGGCGTTGGCGGCCTTCGGGGAGCCGGACGGTTTAATTTGAAAAGAGGAGGCGGGAATCGTGTCAGGCGTGGGCGCCCTCCTGAGAGGACTGGAGGGGGTAGATTTGGTCTGCTTCCTCAGAAGCTTTGGGAAGCAGGGACGTCCCAGGTGGTGGGAGGGTCGTTCCGAGGGGTTGGCGGCCTCTCGAAGGGGAGGTTCAGGGACTCGACGCCCGAAGGGAGTGATGGTGGGGTTGGGATCGGGGTTGCGGGCTTAGGGACTAGGAGAGGGGAGGAATGCTTGGAAACGGTGAAGTGGGGGGGCCATAGTTGATTCATTCATAGGTAGCAGGAACCTCGTCTCGGCTGGACGCTGGGGGAGACTGGCGAGCGAAACAGATGCGAACTTGCATTCTTTCTTGTGGCCTCTTAAGTGGTGGGCCAGTCTGAAAGAATGAGGGCTTTTTCTTTTCTTTTTTTGTTTTTTTGAGGAATTTTGGAGCACTTTATTTCAAGTGGGCATCCTGAGAGGCTTGGAGGGTCTCGGGGCGCTGGAGGTACCTGAAGAGGTTGCTTATGTGTAAATCTGGGGATGCCTCCAGAGAGGACAAGATTGAGCATGCCTTCGTCTTGGGCGAGTAATTTTCGGAGGGGTTGAAGTCTTTGAAAGAGGTGATGGATTTGATCAGATATTTATTGAGCACCTACCACAGACACCGTTGTAGGCACTGAGCGGGTGTCAATAAACGATGGAGACTACATTCTTGTGGGGAAGGCAGTAAACCTAAAGAAATAGCAAAATATTGGGCAATGCAAGAGTCAGGGAGAAGAATAAAGCAGGAAAAGAGGATCAACAGAGGATGGTGAAGTGGAAGAGCTATTTTAAGATTTTATTTATTTTTGGCTGTGCTGGGTCTTCCTTGCTCTGTGGGCTTCTCATTGTGGCGACTTTTGTTGAAGAACGGGGGCTCTAGGGTTCTCAGGCTTCAGTAGTTTTGTCTCCTGGGCTCTAGAGCTAGGGGCTTAGTTGTGGCGCACAGGCTTAGTTGCTCCCTGGAGTGTAGAATCTCCCCCGGATCAGGGATCAAATCCTTCATTGGTAGACAGGTTCTCCACCACTGAGCCACCAGGGAAACCCTGTTTTGTTTTGTTTTGTTTTCTTTTGTTTTACTGGAGTATAGTTGCTTTACAGTGTTGTGTTAGTGGGAGAGCTGCTTCGATAGGGTGGCCAGGAGAGTTATCTGAGAGGTAACACTGAGCCTCTGTTCTGTATGCAAGGAAAGAGCCAAAGAGCCGTGTGGTCATATCGAAGGACCTTCCAAGCGCAGATAACAGCAAAGTCCTGGAGGCCAGGGCATGCTTGGCAAAACAGAGCAACAGAAGTGGCTGGAGCCAAATCAGGCGAAGCTTTTTAATACTAAGTGCTGAAGAACCTGTTGGAGAGTTTGGAGCAGAGGAGTAACAATCTGCTTTGTGTTCGAAAAGGATCACTCTTCTCTGTTCAAGTGTGCAGAACTGGGAAGAAGAATTCTATTTAAGAAGTAGCTGTAATAATCCTCTTGAGACGGAAGTAGTGACGGCTTGGAACTCTAGCTGCTGCTGCTGCTAAGTCGCTTCAGTCGTGTCCAACTCTGTGCGACCCCATAGACGGAAGCTCACCACGCTCCCCTGTCCCTGGGATTCTCCAGGCAAGAACACTGGAGTGGGTTGCCATTTCCTTCTCCAATGCATGAAAGTGAAAAGTGAAAGTGAAGTCTCAGTCATATCCGACTCTTAGCAACTCCATGGACTGCAGCCTTCCAGGCACCTCCGTCCATGGGATTTTCCAGGCAAAAGTACTGGGGTGGGGTGCCATTGGAACTCTAGAGAAGGGGTCAAATTAGATTCTTAGAATTTGAAGGTAGAGAGGACAGGCTTTACTGAAAGATTCAACGTGTGGGGTGTGAAACGCAGAATTCTAGGATGCCTCCAAGGTTTTGGGCCTAAGCAAGTGGAAAGATGGAAGTGCCTTTACTGAGTGAGGTGGGGAAACTGGAGGTGTGGTGGGAAGAATCGGGAGTTCGCTTTTGGACTTAGGTTTTAACTGTTTACTAGACATATAAGTAGCAATATGAAAGTGGTTGAGTTCAGTGATGAGGTCTGGGTGATGGGGAGTGATTATGTGACGTGAGGGAGTACAAAGTGGAGAATTACTTGATTGAAGGATCGGGGAGGCAGGCAGGTCACGAGAATTTAGTTTGAGGGGTGAGAGCTTGTAGAATTTTTGGGTGAGAGTGTGTGTGGGGGGCGTGAGGTAGGAGTTACTTCATGCTCATTCTGGAATCTTCTGTGATTGTGGAGGAAGGTACATCATGAGGTATTAGTAAGCATTGGTCTGAGGGTTGGAGGCATCTGAAGTAAACGATTGATAATTAAATAATGAGAATGGGCCTGAAGACATAGGTGGGGTGGATTGAACTTAGGGTCTCCTGACTGAAGGATTGAAGTGTTAGGAGGTCCTAAAGAATTGGGACGTGAATCCTAGATGTTCTGGAAGGGTTGATCCAAGGGTTTAGGAGCAGCAGGTAGGTCTTACCTGAAGTGGTGTAGTGTCCGTGAGGATTAAAGGGAGCTGTCAGAGGCTTAGGAACCAGTGATTTATCTGGGGAGCAATAAAGGATGGATGGGGGCTCTTGAGGGAGAGAAGACCTAGGGGGCAAATCAGAATCAGAGTAAGGAATTCTTGGGAGGTTGGAGTTATTCTGAGGAAATGGAGATGTACTGAGCTCAGTGGAGAACCTGAAAAGGGTTGGCTGAGGGTCCTGGGGGAAGGAAGGGGTTACCTATTGTTTGAGAGCTATAGATTTGTAGACAGTCTTACAGAGTTGATAAAATGCTCTTGAGTCTCATAGCAGCTCTTTGGAGAAGGAAGGCAGTGGTTTCCCCCTCTGTTCAGAAAGGAAGGAAGCACCACAAAGCAGACTGATTCGTCTCTAAGGGAACTCCCGGTGGGGTAGGAGAGCTTCGGAGGCTGGAGCAACTTCCTGAAATAGAAAGCAGCCTGGGAATCGACAACTGCATTCTGGCTACAGGTTTGCCTCTGACTCTGTCGTGTTGGACCAGGGTTGTCAGAGAACTGTAAGGGAGAGAAATCATAATAAAAATGGCCTTCAGGGGAACTCATACAGTCTGGAGGTTAAAAACTGGGGTGTATCTCTCATACAGTGTTTTAATTTTTTTGAAATTAGTTGCCAGCATTAAAAATTCTAAAAGAATTGGCCAAATTTGGGACAATTTGAGCATGGAAAGAATAAAATCTACCTCAGTTAGAAATATTTAATAATATATTTTCTGATGTGGTGATATAAGAACCTCAATGCATCATCTTTGATGTTTTCCTACCAAATATCTTTTACCCTAATCATGTTTTTAGAGAACAGGGGAACAGGTTAAAGGACACTATTGAGGTAATGATGAGATGTCCAGCATGTGGAACATTTTACAAGACAGCTGCCCTGGGTCTCTTCCAGAAGTCAGTGTCGTGGAAACAGCAAGCAGTGGGACTGTTCTCAATTAAGAGAGTAAAGTGGTGGAGCCAAATGCAAAATGTGATCCTAATTGGATCCTGGTTCAAAAAGAAAACTTCTCTAAAAAAATATCTTTTAGACAATAGGGAAATTTGAGTATTCAGTCCTGTTAGATGATTTGGGGAATTATTTTCTAGATGTGATAGTAGTGTGGTTATGAAGGAGAACATCGTATTTTTGGAGCTGCAAGCTAAAGGTGTGAAGTGCTGCCTTGTCAGCACATGGGTAAAGCCAACAGGGCAAAATACTAACTCTGCTTTCTATTTTTCTGTATGTTGGAATTTTTTAATGAGAAGTTGGGAAAATGTCTCTGTCTCCCAACTACTCCCCATGCTCCTCACATAAGGGAATGTCACAGTTTCTGATTTATGTCGTGAAAAGTAGTTAAGGTGAGACAAACAGTAAGGTCAGACATCCATCCCTACATCGGTTGGATCGAAGTGGAGGCTGCCTGTCTTACAGAGAACTTATGTGGCCATCGTCTCCATCAGCTCTGCTTCAGTCACTGATGGAACTGCTCACATGCTGTAAGCATGTGAGTTTGCAGCTCTTGGTGTGTCCCCAGCCCATGTTGTGGTTGAGGTTCAGGGAAGGGAGCCAGCTCTCCCAAGGTCACGCACCAAGTAAATAGAAGTGGGACTTCTATCTAAGCTGGTAACTTCAGGTTCGCTGCCGGTTTCCATGATAGCTCATTTGCCACCCTGGGGGGCTCATTCTTTCAATTAAAGTAACATAAAGGAGAGCGTTGAAGCTGGCAGCCCTGGTTGTTCTCAGACCATTGCGTTTCACGCCAGAGGCTCTGTCTCAGAGTGAGGAAGGAAGGTGCCTGGGAAGAGAGAAGTAGAAGATAAGCTCTGTGAGGGTAGGCGATAATTGAGATGTGAGTTTTGACTGGTCGCTGTGAAATTCCCAGTGCTTTGTTGAGTGAATGGAACTGTTGTATGCTGCAAAGACCTGGGAGGTTTGGAAACCTGAATTCAGTTCCCAGCTGTGCTCACTGGCTCTCTGGCCTTGGGTGCGTCACACAGTTCCTTGGCCTTAGGTCCCACGTGTGCACAAAGGAGGGGTGAGTGTGACTAAATCTTTAAGGACTCAACGTTGAAGTTTTAATCTTACAGGATTGGGACTTCCCAAAACTTCGCTGTTTGGAAACACTCATTATCCTACACAGCTGCTGTTGAGACAGCACTTCAGTTGGTTCTATGGGCACCTAGTTGTCATGAAAGTGACTGAGCCTGTACTGGAGGTCAGTCCTGCTGGTTTCATATAAGGATTCATTTTCTAGTGGTTAATAGTTGAGTTTGAATCCAGAACTTCTTAGTTATCTGACCTTGGATACATTTCTTAACTTTTCTGTGCTTCAGTTTTCTCACGTATCAAATGAAAATAACAGAATCTACATTATAAGATTTTTGAGAAAGATGGGACTTCCCTGGCGGGCCAGTGGTTAGGACTCCTGGCTCTCACTGCAAAGGACCTGGGTTTAGTCCCTGGTTGGGGAACTAAGATCCTACATGCCGTACAGTGCAGCAAAAAAAAAAAAATTTTTTTTTTAATTGAGAAATGAGATGAAGCACAAATAGGGTCCATGCACAGAAAGCATTCAATGAATTCTAACTACCATTATTTGACAAATATAAATCACAGCAACAAAAGACAAGGAACTAAGTAGGAAATGGGTTGTGATACATAAGATACAGCAGGTGTCAGTGGGATGCCAGGAAGCTCCAGAAGGACAAGCTAGACTGGGAGGAGCAGGTTTGCCCAAGCAGATTAAGGTGGGGAACGGTCTTAAGTTGTATCTTGGATTCTGACAAGACATTTGAGTAAGTATAATGAATAGGCAGTTGGATTGAGCAGGATCATAGATTTAAATGACAAGTTCTGTACTCTGTGTCTTGCCTGGTGTCTCAGCAGTAAGAATCCACCTGCCAGTGCAGGAGATGGAGGAGATTTGAGTTCTAGTGCTGGGTCGGGAAGGTCCCCTGGAGGAGGGCATGTTAACCCACTCCAGTATTCTTGCCTGGGAAGTCCCATGGACAGAGGAGCCTGGCATGGGGTCACAAAGACTTGTATATGACTTAGCAACTAAACAACAACAACTGTACTGTTAATTGAAAAAGAGAAGTATTTTTAGAAGCAGGAAATGGTCGAATCTGCCGAGTGGTCCCATCATTTATCTGGTTGCACTGACCAGAAACCTAGGAGCTCTTTATTCATCTCTGTCCTTTCTGTCTTCGTCCAGTCTGCTGGGAAGTCCTCAGGGCTCTGCTTCAAGGTTTATCTCACCTGCCTTTTTTCATTATACCCATCATCTCAGATCACCTCTACAGTTCCTCCTTGGTCTCCCCCTTCCACTCTTGACTCTTTGTAATCCACCCTCCACTTAGTGCCCAAACTGATTTAAATGAAAAACAAACAACATTCCTTCTCAAAGCCTTCCCAGTGATTTTCTGAGTGCTCAGATCTTTTAAATCGGGTGCCCTTCTTGCCCTGCCTGTCTGTCCTTCCCTGCATCTCCCTGGCTTGCTCCATTCAAGCTATCTGTCCTTGAACCCCTCTGTTCCTCAGATGTGCTAAAGCTCTGCCTGTCCTTGGGGACTTCGTGTTTGCCCTACTAGAAGTAGTCCTATACAAGATTTTTGCATTAGACTCTCAATAAACATGGTTTGAATGTGAATTTGGTAGTCTCAGAATTTTTAATCATGAGTGAAGTTCATTGGCTTGACTTACTTTTTAGTATGTTTGTTAATTCAGATTGTGGTATAAAGATTGGTTCTTTCCTTCCCAGAAATTTAAAAGGTATTTCTATAGCAGAAGTTAGAGGGGAGTGAATCCACAAATACTTATTTAGAACCTACTTTATCCTCATTGGAAAAGACCCTGATGCTGGAAAAGATTGAAGGCAGAAGGAGAAGAGGATGACAGAGGACCAGTTGGTTGGTTGGCATCGCCGACTCAGTGGACACAAATGTGAGCAAGCTCTGGGAGATGGTGGAGGACAGGGAAGCCTGGCATGCTGCATGCAGTCCATGGGGTCACAAAGAGCCAGACACGAGTGAGCAGCAACATGCAAGGCAGCATGGGGGAGACGTTGAGATAGGGAAAGAAGAGCACAGATCCTGGTTAAAACTGAATTTGGATCCCCAGTGCTGGGCACCTGTTAGCTGTGAGAGCTTGGACATCTTTGCTGAACTTCGTTTTTTTTCCTTTCTCAGGGTAGGCATGAATCCTTTCCTATGGAAACATAATGGCCCATGCTGGGGCCTGTGGAGCCACCTTGCCTTTTAGGGAGAGAAACTATATGCAACATTTAGTGTGTGTGTACTTTCTGAGAGAGAAAAATGGTGAACCATAATCAAGGTTTCAGTGATGCTCTGTATGTACGTATCTAGCTCAGTGCCTGTACCCTGTGAGCCCTCTGTGGATAGTAATTAATATTATTGTTACTGATAGACTGTACACAATATGTCATAATGTGACTTTACATTTATTTGCTATAGAGAGGCATATAACTTATTTTTTCCAAAGATTTTCTTATGTGGACCGTTTTTAAAGTCATTATTGAATTTCTTACAATATTGTTGCTCTTTTATGTTTTGGTTTTTTGGCCCCCAGTCATATGGAATCTTAGCCCTCAGACCAGGAATTGAACCCGCACCTTTTGGAAGTGTGGAGCCTTACTAGACTGCCAGGGAAGTCCTGAGAGGCATGTAACTTGATGAGCAGACTCTGGAGCAGTATTGCGCAAGTTGATATCTGCTTTGCTAAGATCCCACATCCCATGCTGCGGCATGGCCAAAAAAACCACCCAAAAAACATAGCTTTTGAATGTCAAGCACTGTTCTAAGCAACTTATATATATATTAACTCTGCAAGATTGGTAGTATTAGTCTCATATTACAGATAAAGGAAGCTGAGAGTGGCAGACAAAATAGTGCCTGTTGGGTAGCTGTTTTATCTTCAGCAAGGTCCCTAAGAACTCCGTGCCTCAATGGGTTAGTTTCCTTTAGGCAGCTGTAACGATTACCACAAATTTAGTGGCCTACAGCAGCCCCAGTTCTGGAGGTCAGAAGTTTGGAATCTGTTTCCCTGGGCTAAATGAAAGTCAAGGCAGGGCTATGCTCTCTGGAGGCTCTGGGAAGAATTTGTTTACTTGATTTTTCTAATGTCTAGAAGCCACCTGCATTCCTTGACTTGTGGCCCCTTCCTTCATCTCCAAAGCATCTTCAAGCCTCTCTTCTCTGAGCAAAGCCCTTGCTTTTGTCATCACTTCGCCACCTCTGACCCTTCTGTCTCCCTCTAAAGGACCCCTGTGATTATTTGGACCCACCTGGAAAATCCAGGATAATTACCCCCTGCCCCTCCCCCAAATGCTTAATTTGATCACATCAGCAAAATTCTCTGTGTCATGAAGTAATTTATTCATGGACCCCAGGAATTAGGGGCATGGACGTGGCGAGAGCGGAGCTGCATTATTTTGTCTGACACTCTCAGCTTCCTTTATCTGTAAAATGAGACTAATAAATGTAGCCTCGCGTTCTGGGAAACAAACTCACTCAGAAGGACAATGCAGATGATGGAGTGGAGTTTATTACTCCGGCGGGCCCAAGGCAGGGTCTCCTCTTAGCCAAGGACCCCGGCCAGTTTTAGTGAAAACCTTACATACCCTAAGTGTACATGCCCAAAGCCACCCCCCAAATTCCCTGAAACTAGTCTGAACAAAGGAAAAGAAAGATACAATCAAAGTTAACCCGTGATTCAACAGTGGATAATTATCAATAGGCCTGTGGTCAATGGCACCCCACTCCAGTACTCTTGCCTGGAAAATCCCATGGACAGAGGAGCCTGGTAGGCTGCAGTCCATGAGGTCGCTAGGAGTCAGACATGACTGAGCGACTTCACTTTCACTTTTCACTTTGATGCATTGGAGAAGGAAATGGCAACCCACTCCAGTGTTCTTGCCTGGAGAATCCCAGGGATGGGGGAGTCTGGTGGGCTGCCGTTTTTGGGGTCGCACAGAGTCGGACATGACAGAAGCAACTTGGCAGCAGCAGCAGCAAAGAGGATAATGGAGAAGGCAATGGCACCCCACTCCAGTACTCTTGCCTGGAAAATCCCATGGACAGAGGAGCCTGGAAGGCTGCAGTCCATGGGATTGCTGAGGGTCGGACATGACTGAGTGACTTCACTTTCACTTTTTACTTTCATGCATTGGAGAAAGAAATGGCAACCCACTCCAGTGTTCTTGCTTGGAGAATCCCAGGGACAGGGGAGCCTGGGTGGGCTGCTATCTATGGGGTCGCACAGAGTTGGACATGACCAAGTGAGTTCACTTTCACTTTTCACTTTCATGCATTGGAGAAGGAAATGGCAACCCACTCCAGTGTTCTTGCCTGGAGAATCCCAGGGACGGGGGAGTCTGGTGGGCTGCTGTCCATGGGGTCGCACAGAGTCGGACATGACTGAAGCGACTTAGCAGCAGCAGCAGTGATTATAGGCGGAGAAGGCAGTGGCACCCTACTCCAGTACTCTTGCCTGGAAAATCCCATGGACAGAGGAGGGCTGCTGTCTATGGGGTCACACAGAGTCGGACACGACTGAGTGACTTCACTTTCACTTCACATACCCCAATAAGCATAATAGAATTTATGATTCTGTTTGGTTGCGCAGATCATTAGGGTATTCTTTTAGGAGACGGAGAGTCTAAATACAAGCCCTGGGGCTCTTCCATCCTGGGGGTCTGGTTTTCTAGTTGGTATGTCGTTTCCATAGATACTGGGCATATAGCTCAAAGTCCACAGTCTGGCCCAAGATGGAGTCCTGCTTTCAAGATGGAGCCTGTTCTGTTTCCTCCTTCAATAATACTACCAACCTTGCAGAGTTAATACACGTAAGTTGCTTAGGACACGGCTTGGCATTTAAACACTGTGTTTTTTGGGTGGTTTTTTTTGGCTGTGCCGTGGCGAGGCATGTGGGGTCTTAGTTCTCTGACCAGGGCAAACCCATGCATGCCCCTTGCATTGGAAGTGTGGATTCTTAACCACTGAACTGACAAGGAAGTCCCTCAGTAACTGTTCCCTAAGTGTTAACTACTGTTATTTCATTCTGTTTTATGACTGCCTCACGGGCTTCCCTGGTAGCTCAGCTGGTAAATCTGCCTGCAATGTGGGAGACCCCAGTTCAATTCCTGGGTCGTGAAGATCCTCTGGAGAAGGAATAGGCTATCCACTCCAGTATTCTTGGGCCTCCCTGGTGGCTCAGATGGTAGAGAATCCGCCTGCATCCACCTGCAATGTGGGAGACTTGGGTTCGATCCCTGGGTTGGGAAGATCCTCTGGAGAAGGGAATGGCTACCCACTCCAGTATTCCGGCCTGGAGAATTCCATGGATAGAGGAGGGAGGAGCTAAGATGGCGGACGAGTAAGACGGGGAGAATACTTTCTCCTCCACAAATCCATTAAAAGAACATAATGCTGAATAAACTCGATAAAACAACTTCGAATGCCGGCGAGGACATCAGGCACTAGAAAGACAGCTCATTGTCTTCAAAACGAGAAAACGAGCCCTGCGGAACTCCTTGCGGAGAACTGGCGCGGACACCACATGCTATGGCAAGTGGGGGCTGGGCTAGGAGGAGCGGCGAGGCCTGCATTGCTTTGAGAAAGGATTTGGCCTGGCTATCTCGGGCGCTCTGAACGAAATAACAGACTGTCGGTTATCTACTACATCAAAAGCCAGCCCTAACTTAAGACACCACCAGGACTACCTACGGAACAAAGGGCTGCACAGAGTTGGCCGGCTGCAGGCCGTCCCACTCCCGTGACAGGCAGCCAGGGCCAGAGGCGGGCAAATACCCTAGAGGGACACTGTCTAACGGAACTGTGAGTAGGTCTCTGTGCTGCTCACGCTTCTTGGGGCTCTGGATGGTCACATCTGCCTGGAGTGCCTGTTTGTTACCAGAAAACTGAGCGGCGGGGGCGATGTCGGCACCTGCGCTCGCTGAGCATTTCATCACCTCGCTACTCGATCTGGGAAGGGCATAAACGCAGACTCAACCAGTCTGGGCTTCTGGGTATCTGGTGCCTGACCTGGCCGGTTTAGATTTGGGTGTTCATCTCCCCCCTCGTAACAGGCAGAGATCGATATTGGCTGTCCGCCTATGAGATTCAAAAACTACAGAATATGTGGACACTCTAAATTTGGCAATTTTAACAAAATGAAGAGACAAAAGAATACCCAGCAGCTAAAGGAACAGGATAGATCTCCACCAAACCATGGATAGAGGAGCCTGGCGGGCTACAGTCCATGGACTCGCAAAGAGCTGGATGTGACTGAATGACTTTCACTTTGATTTTCCTAGCAGGTGCTCACCAGGCCTTTGAGCCCACCATCTCAGTCATTCCGCCTGTTGTTGCCCTTCTCTGCTGCTAGTTCTGTCAGTTACTTTGAGCTGTGTAACCACTGTGTAAGCTAGTTCACTTCTTAGTCCCTGTTTTCTCAGCTCCAGAGTAGGGATAGCAAGGCACCACCAGCTCATGAGATCCTCATGGGGGTTAAATGACATCAGACATGTGAAGAGTACAACAGTGGTGGGCGGGTAGTGTGAGTGTTCACTGACTGTTAACTATTCTTTGTTGTTGTTGTTGTTTTATTTTTTTGCTGTCTACCAGGTTTATGTAATTCTGCTGGGATTTCTTTTGCTGTATCTGTAACAGCTACTGGATTAACAGTGTAATATATTTCCAAGCACAATCATAGACGCTAGAGATACTGTGGTTTCTGAAGCTTGCTTACACTCTAATGGAGGAATGAGCAGTGAACACATGAACAAATAGCATAACTCCAGATGTGGACCTATTTTGGATGAGGTGGCCAGTGTGGACCTCTCTTAAGATGGAAACAGTTGAACTGAGACCTGAAGAATAGGTCATGTGATGAGGTAGGGGAAGAAGCAGAGAGAACAGCTAATGCCAGAATCCAGCAGCAGGAGCCGACGTGGCAGTGCTTTCTAGGATCAAGGATGGCCAGCCGGGCTGTAGGCGATTACCAAGGGTGAGAGTAGGATGAGATGGCAGGGCTGACAGTACCAAGCTTGCCTGGGAACCATTGAAGGGACTGAGCAGGAGAGTGGCATGATCTGGTGTCGGAGCTCTCTCTTCCTGAGATGGGGACAGCGGCTTGTAGGGAGCAGGGAGGCTGAGTATCAGGGTGTTGCGGTTTTACAGGTGAGAAACGGAGGCCAGGGTAGGGTGGTGGCTGTGGAGTGGTGGCCCATGCTGCTGCGAACATCAGTGTGCCTGGTTTTGGCCCACCTCAGTATTTCTGTAGGCTTGATTCCCAGAAGGCAATTCCTGCCTTAGAGTGAGTAATGAGAGCCGACGTTCTTTAAGTGCTGACTATGTGCCAGGTACTATTTTAAGTGCTTTTCATCTAATTGAGCCAGAAATAAGCAGTCCTTTCAGGGCCCCAGAATGGTTAAGGATTAAAAACATACCGTGATATTCGGTGTTGTTGGCAGTTGAATAAAAAAACCTCCTGAGCAGTCAGAGTCCAAGGAGCTCTGTATGATGGAGGGATCCTGGAGAGGCCGTGGGCTCCATGGGATTTCTGTCAGAGGTGTTTATATGGAGCAGGCACTTGAAGACTTCAAAGAGGACACTCTGAGTCGGTTGTGATAAGGACTTCTTGAGGAAATAGTTTCGGAGTCAGAGTTTGAAGTCTGCAGGAAAGGCTAGGCGAGGCGGAGGGAGGAAGACAGGGTGTGCTTGTCAGCCTGGTGCAGCGCTGCGATTTAAAGTCTGCAGGTGGGGAACTGAAGGCTCGTTGGGAGGAAGCTGGTAGTAGTGGAAGACAAGGTGGCGGAAATGGGAGAGAGCCAAGACTGAATGGATTTAAACGTCAGCTTAAATTTTGTTTCTCTGTCAGTTTGTTTTTTTTTTTTTTTTAATCAGAATCAAATCGATCACTGAGCCCTTTTGTAATTAAGGCAGTGGAGATTGAGGAGATGTTCAGGTAACTTTTATTCAGCATCTGGTAGTTGGCTGGGCCTACATTAGGTGGTTTTCACACATTTGACCAGGTCTTCGAGGAGATTTAATGACATAAAGTAAGAATGGGTATCTCCATTTTACAGTTGAATGGAATGAGGTTCAGAGACGTGGCTCAGTTTGCTTGGGTCACCAGTTAGGAAGTGGCAGAGCCAGAATTCAAACCCAAGTCTTCACCCCTGAAGGGCGTTAGTGCAAGGCCCTGCCTGTTGCCAAAGGAACGGCAAGGAGAACAGAGCCTGAGAAGTTAGTGGGTTTGGAGGCATCAATTTCTCAGAAGCATGTGGGGCCGGTCTAGCTATATCCTTGGGGTAATGGAGCAGCCAAACCAGAAAAGACCATCACTCAGACTAAGAGGGACCATGAAACCTGGAATTCCAGGCGCAGCAGTGTCGGCCAGGTGAAGGGAGATGAAGAACAGTGACAGCAGAGACCTGGGAGGTACTGCTGAATGCATGGCTGTTCAGCCTGTCAGATGTCAAAAGTTTGATCTGTGCACAATATCCTCTTTGGAAACATTGCTTGTTTGTTATCTGTGCTGTTTCTGGAGGGATCGGAGTGCTTCTGGAAAGACACATAGCCTCTTTCCTCCTTCCCGCTGCTGGTGTGATGCTGTCAACCTGTAATAAGAGACCCCCCTCATTGCTAGCATCTCTGTTATTTATCTTGCTTGTATGTCATAAGTCCTTTGCCCGATTACTCTGGTTAAGTGGGATTGCTGCATGAAAGGCTCCTCTCTGCTAGAGTGTGGTTGGCAGTGGCAGGGCAGTGTAGAAAAACAGTAGTGAACAAGCTAGGAACCAGACATATGTCTCTGAGGGAAATATTGTCAGTGTTCTTTCCCTCCTCCTGATTTTACCCTTTGAGCATACCACTGAAGGAAATCCCAAATCTGCTAGCATCAAGAATCAGAGCAGGACTTGATTTTATCAGCCCTCATTCCCATTCAAGATTTCTAGCCTGATGACATGCAAGTGTCTGTAATTATTAGAACCATTTTTGGAAAAGAGTTTTTGCATGTTCTCCCTATAGCGGTACTGTATGAGAATGGACTCATTTCCTAAATTATGAGCAGACTCATTGGCCAGCAGAGCCTGAATTTATGTGTGACTGTTCTTAGTTCTTACTCATCCTTGTCAGTGTGAATAATCATAGATTTGCTGCAGAAATACTAATGGGTTTGATTACAAGGTGCTAAGACCTGTAAGACCCTGATGGGGTTTTTCATGATGCAAACTCTTTATTTCCTGTTTCCAGTTGGAAAAATTCTGATTCTGAAACACTTTTGGTTCAGGAATTTCACATAAGGGATTGTGGACCTCTGCTGTTTTCTGCTGACCTCACAGTTAAATCCAGACTTCCTGGGATATAGGCCAGCCTCTGATTTCTTTTTAAGCTTCCTCTTCTGTCACCCTACAGACTTAGAATGATATAAACACTCCCCAGACGTCCCCTCTTTCATGCCACCTTGTGTGTGATAGCTTAAATAGTGCCCCTTCTCTTCTGTTGTCACACTAGTCCAAGCCATCGTCCTCTCTCAATTCGGACACTCTTCTAACCCCTCCCGCCCCCACACCATGACTTTCCATCTTGTTTAAAGTCCGGCGTCCTGACAGTGCCTTTGTAAGAGCCTTCATGATGTGGGCTCTGGTTCTCTCTGCAGCCTCATCCGTCATTCTTCCCTTTGCTGTCTGCTCTTCAGCTGCTCTCTCTTGTCTTCCTGTTCCTGGAACATGCCACGCACCCCTCTGCTTCAGGGCTCTCGCACTTGGCTGTTTTCTCTACCTGGCACGTTCTTCTCCCAAATATTACCTGTGTGCTTGTCCTTCATTTCATTTTAATTTTTGCTGAGCACCTCTGTGGAAGGGCCTTCACGATCAGACTGACAAAAGTAGCATTGACCGTCACTGATCCACGTCACGGTTGATTTTTGTCACTTTTGGACATGTTATGTGTCTCTCTTTGTCTGTCTCTACAAAATACAAGCTCTGAGAGGGCAGGGATGGTGTCTATTTCTTCACTGCTGTATTTCCACACTTCAGAGGGGTGCCTGGCATTGTAGGTGCTCCATAAACAGTTGTTGAATGAGTTGTTCTCTGTAGGATAGAGTGGAGCCTGTCTCTTTTCCAAGATCTGAGGTCTTGGTGCTTAAGTGCATTCAGTGAAAACCAAGGTTACTTCCCTTTGTCTTGTTTTGTTCTTCAGTGATTCGAGGTACTTCCACTGTTCTCTCTCATCCTGTTAACAATGTCTGCCTTGTAGGCTGCGGGCCTCCCAGGTGCTTCTTGTCGGCATGAAGGGACTCGGGGCTGAAATCGCCAAGAATCTCATCCTGGCTGGAGTGAAAGGACTGACCATGCTGGATCACGAGCAGGTGAGATGCACTGTCGCCGGATCACTGTCCTTCACAGCCGCCACCCCTCAGTATAAACACATGGAGATGGTGTGTGTTCCTGCTTGCCCCTTCGGGACTATGAAAGAGGAGGGCTGGCGTTAATGACACTAGCCGTGGAGACCGACAGTGCCAGTGCCGGGTTTGAATTCACCTCCACCATATCTTACGTGGTCTGCCGGTGGAGACTCCAGTCCCCTCACTGAGCTTGCTTGTCTGTAAAGTGGAGTTACCATCTCCCTTGAAGGGTGATTGGCATCACAGTGCCCCCTAGTGGCAGGAACACCTCACCCAGAAGAAGAATTTGTGACAGAGGAGCCTGGTGGGCTGCAGTCCATGGGGTCGCTGAGAGTCGGACACGACTGAGCGACTTCACTTTCACTTTTCACTTTCATGCATTGGAGAAGGAAATGGTAACCCACTCCAGTGTTCTTGCCTGGAGAATCCCAGGGATGGGGGAGCCTGGTGGGCTGCCGTCTTTGGGGTCGCACAGAGTCGGACACGACTGAAGCGACTTGGCAGCAGCAGCAGCAGAGAGGGTAATGGAGAAAGCAATGGCACCCCACTCCAGTACTCTTGCCTGGAAAATCCCATGGACAGAGGAGCCTGGTAGGCTGCAGTCCATGGAGTCGCTAGGAGTCGAACACAACTGAGCGACTTGCACTTTCACTTTTCACTTTCATGCATTGGAGAAGGAAACGGCAACCCACTCCAGTGTTCTTGCCTGGAGAATCCCAGGGACCAGGGAGCCTGGTGGGCTGCTGTCTGTGGGATCACACAGAATCAGACATGACTGAATCGACTTAGCAGCAGCCTCAGCAGCAGAGGGTAATAGCGAAGGAGAGGGAAGCCTGGTGTGCTGCAGTCCCCTAGGGTCGCAGAGAGTTGGACACGTCTGAGCAACTGAACAGCAAGAGAGGGTAAGAGTGGAGACCCAGGGAAGGATGGTTCCAAAACTTGGAGGTCCTTAGTGTGGAAAAACAAAACAACAGTGGGCCGATAGCATCTTCATTTGGTTGTGTGATCTGAGCGTGGGGAACCAGGAGAGAATGCTGAGGGCGTGGGGCCTGCTTCTGCCTCCTCCTCAGCCTGGGGACGGACGCCACTCAGTGTCGGAGCCACCCCTTAGCTCTGCAGTGCGAGTGCTGGTGGCACTTTCTGCTTGGCTTCCGCTGCAAGGCCTAGCTCCTCTGACTGGTTTTCAAAAGCCTAACACGTGGTTCTCAGTCCCTTCTGTGTTGTAGAATATTCGGGTAGTTATTTAAGAATAAAAGTTCCCCAGGTGAGTCTAAAAGTCAGGGAGGGTTGAGAAGCACTGCCTTCATGTAACCTGGTCCCAGTCAGCTTACCCAGCCTGATGCCCATCTGATAAATTTTGTAGTTCACGAGCACTCCTCAGTAGTTCTGCCTTTTACAGTTTGCTTGAGCTTTTGTCCCTGACCTACAGACATCTGTGGGAAATTCTGAAAGAGATGGGAATACCAGACCACCTGACCTGCCTCTTGAGAAATCTGTATGCAAGTCAGGAAGCAACAGTTAGAACTGGACATGGAACAACAGACTGGTTCCAAATAGGAAAAGGAGTACATCAAGGCTGTATATTGTCACCCTGCTTATTTAACTTATATGCAGAGTACATCATGAGAAACACTAGACTGGAAGAAACACAAGCTGGAATCAAGATTGCTGGGAGAAATATCAATAACGTCAGATATGCAGATGACACCACCCTTATGGCAGAAAGTGAAGAGGAACTAAAAAGCTTCTTGATGAAAGTGGAAGTAGAGAGTGAAAAGTTGGCTTAAAGCTCAACATTCAGAAAATGAAGATATGGCATCCGGTCCCATCAATTCATGGGAAGTAGATGGGGAAACAGTGTCAGACTTTATTTTGGGGGGCTCCAAAATCACTGCAGATGGTGACTGCAGCCATGAAATTAAAAGACGCTTACTCCTTGGAAGGAAAGTTACGACCAACCTAGATAGCATATTCAGAAGCAGAGACATTACTTTGCCAACAAAGGTCTGTCTAGTCAAGATTATGGTTTTTCCTGTGGTCATGTATGGATGTGAGAGTTGGACTGTGAAGAAGGCTAAGCGCCGAAGAATTGATGCTTTTGAACTGTGGTGTTGAAGAAGACTCTTGAGAGTCCGTTGGACTGCAAGGAGATCCAACCAGTCCATTCTGAAGGAGATCAGCCCTGGGATTTCTTTGGAAGGAATGATGCTAAAGCTGAAACTCCAGTACTTTGGCCACCTCATGCGAAGAGATGCCTCATTGGAAAAGACTCTGATGCTGGGAGGGATTGGGGGGCAGGAGGAGAAGGGGATGACAGAGGATGAGATGGCTGGATGGCATCACTGACTCGATGGACGTGAGTCTGAGTGAACTCTGATAGTTGGTGATGGACTGGGAGGCCTGAGGTGCTGTGATTCATGGAGTCGCAAAGAGTTGGACACGATTGAGTAGCTGAACTGAACTGAACAGACATCCCAGGGAGACAGTGCTGCATGATGCAAAAACTTTGGAATCATGCAGACTTGGGCTCAAGTCCCACCTTCTGAAGCTGGGCAAGGGTATTAACCTCCCAGAGACTTAGTTTATACATCTATAAAATGAAGATATTCATTCCCGCCCCTTAGAGTTCTTCGTTTCAGTTACATCAGCATGCATCCAAGAACACCTGCTGGCTGCCTTGGAGTAGTCTGCTACTGCTGCTGCTGAGTCACTTCAGTTGTGTCTGACTCTGTGTGATCCCATAGACGGCAGCCCACCAGGCTCCCCCGTTCCTGGGATTCTCTAGGCAAGAACACTGGAGTGGGTTGCCATTTCTTTCTCCAATGCATGAAAGTGAAAGTGAAGTCACTCAGTCATGTCCGACCCTCAGCAACCCCATGGACTGCAGCCTTCCAGGATCCTCCATCCATGGGATTTTCCAGGCAAGAGGACTGGAGTGGGGTGCCATTGCCTTCTCCTTGGAGTAGTCTAGATAGGGGCAATAGAAAAGTCCACAAGAGGGACTTCCCTGGTGGTCTGGTGGTTAAGACTCTGGGTGCAGGTTCCATCCCTGGTTTGGAAACTAAGATCCCACATGTGGTGCAGGGAGGTGGGGGGAAGGGAGGGATGCACAGGATTTGTTTCCCATTCTCAGTTTTTTCCAGAAACCAGAGAGGGCTCCCTGATTCAGGTTGTGTCAGGGAGACATGAAAGGCTTCCGGGAGTGCTAAACTCAGTCTTAAAAAACAAGTAGAGATTTTTCAAGGTTAGTGGGGCTGTGTTTTAGGCAGGGGACATTAGCACAGCATGGTAGAAATAAAAAATAACAAGCAGTTTGGTATTTGTAGAGCGTGAAGCCCAAGGGATGGGGGTGAGGGTGCAGATTGCAGGTGAGGGCCAAGTCATGAAGGGCCTGCTGGTAAACTCCACTTCAAGCCTTTCCTTACTTCTCTCGGTGGTGCGGAGTCATTGGAGGGTTTCAGATGGGCGACGGGGGGCCTGAGCTTTGGGCCTTGTGTAGATCACTGATATCATGTAGACTGTGGATGGCACAAGGCATGGGACAGAAGACTACTTAGAAGGCTGCCTTAGTAGTTTAGGAGAGTTGGAAAGAGTGAGGAATGGCAGTGATGATAGAGATGGTGAGAAGCACCCAGAGGTGAGCGGTGCTTAGCTGGTAGGGACAGATGGATTCTGTATGGGGAAGCAAGGAGTAACCACAGCTGCTGCCATGGACTGGAGGTGCTGGACACTGTGCTTAGGGCAGTAGGTGTAGTGTATCATTTAGTCCTCAAAACAACTCTGAGATGCAGGGATTATCATCCCTATTTTACACATAAGAAAACAGAAGGAAAGGAGGTGAAGCGTGGCCCACCCAAGGTCTCAGTAGTTAGTGGGAGCACCAGAACCCAGGCCCCGACTCCTAGCAGAGCCCACTTGCTTAGTCCCGTCACCTGGTGGCTGCTATCAAAGAAATGTCGAAGATATGAAGACCAGGTTTCTGGCTCTGGTGACTGAATGGGTGACTTGTGGGCTCATCAACAAAGACAACAAATGTAGGAATCACATATGATTGGATCTACAGCAGGAAATATCCAATGGACAGTTTAACATAAGACTCAAATGGATTGGGATGTCTGTATCAGTAAAAGCAATTTGAGAAACAACAGTAGACTTTGGTAGATACTAAAAGGTATGGAGTTGGTTTATGGAGCTACATAGAGTGAAAATATGAGTGATTCTGAATGGAATCCTGAAGACAGCTGCACTGAAGAGGGCCCATATAGAGACTGGGGTGTCCGGGGAGGGAGAAGGAGAGCTGGGAGCTGAGAGGCCAAGGAGCAAGGCCCAGATGACCCAGGTAAGCCAGGCAGAGTGTTGAGTAAGTGCATTGCTTCTAGTAAGTAAGGTCGTCATTTTCAGGCTTCTCTGTCCATGGGATTCTCCAGGCAAGAATCCTAGAGTGGGTTACCATTTCCTTCTCCAGGGGATCTTCCCGACCTAGGGATTGAACCCGGATCTCCTGCATTGGAGGCAGACGCTTTAATCTCTGAGCCACCAGGAAAGCCCCATTTTACATGGGATTTCTTCATATTTGCTCAAAATCACACGCTTAAGTTCATGAGCCGGGATTTGAATCACAGATTTGAATCCAAGCTTAATTATTCCAGAAACCGCTTGATGTACAATCTCTCTGTGTTGTGAGATCCCAGGATGGGTCACAGGTACTGTTGGACGGCTGGCCTGAAGCGGGAGGAGGACCAGCGCCGTATGCTTGGAGGAAGGATCGTAGGGACAGTGTGTGCTGTGCATAGTTGGCAGGAGAGCAGGATTTCCTCTACTGAGCCCAGTCTTGGTGAAGGTGGTGAGGTCATCCATGGAGATGAATGATTAAATTAGACTTTTGATGTGTGAAGAAATGCATTTTGAACAGTGGAATCTAATCCTACTTGTGGCTTTCAGGGGATTATATTATCTGTCTTTGAGGCTCTCTTCTGGTGATGTCCAGCCTTCGGAGTGAAATTGTCTGTCTGCTCCAGCCTCTGCTCATCTCACCTCCTTTCTGAGTTTTAATTGAATTTAAGAATTCGTTTCCAGCGTTCTTAATTGTGTCTGATTTTTGCATCAGTTTGATTTGAAACACTTGTAGGCAGGGACTGCATCTTTTAAGCTACTTATGTCTTTCTATGAGTGCTTCAAGTTGGGCACATGGTAGGTATTTTTGGTCAATTCTTAGCACTCATGATTATGTCATTTTGTTGGCAGTTAAAAATTAAGAAAGCATGGACTTTTTTGTTTAGAGTGAATTTTCATTATAAACACAAGGGGGTGCTCTTTAACCATCAATGCCCAGTTTAAAAAAGAAAAAAAAGTTAAATATCTGTTTTAAAGCCTCAGGAGGAAAGAGTATAGGAAATCTAAATTGGACAGATTCCTATAGAAACAGTCGTAATACAATTAGATGGTAGATATTTTAGTTACTCTTTAAAATGGAAGAGTTCAGGGGAACTTCCCTGGCGGTCCAGTAGTTATAACTTTGCTTTCCAATGCAGGGGGTTCAATCCCTGGTCCAGAAGCTAAGATCCCACATACTCTTAGCCAAAAAACCAAAACATAAAACAAGCCACACTGTAACAGATTTATTAAGGAATTAAAAAAATAAAATGGAAAAGTTCATTTGTTATTTCCTGCCAAATTCAAATATTAAAAAAAAAATTCCTTCCCAGGTATCTCCAGAAGACCCCGGAGCCCAGTTCCTGATCCGTACTGGGTCTGTTGGCCGAAACAGGGCTGAAGCCTCTTTGGAGCGAGCACAGAATCTCAACCCCATGGTGGATGTGAAGGTGGACACTGAGAATATAGAAAAGAAACCCGAGTCATTTTTCACCCAATTTGATGCTGTAAGTTTCATAGAGAGTGTAAAATCTACTGTAGGAATTAAGCACTAGTTGTATGTATATTAGGTCCCCTGGGGTATTAGACTCTCAAATCTGAGCTTTTTCCCAATATAGTTTGTAGGCTGTTCTCTTCTTCGCTTTTAGTATTGGGTGGGCCAAAAAGTTGCTTTGGGTTTTTCTGTACTGTCTTAAGGAGAAACCCAAACCAGGTTTTTGGGCAACCCAAGCTGTTGCCCTAGTTGGGTGACGTCTTATATTACCTTAGTGCGTATATGCCTCGTTAGTGTTTGTCCTTAGTTTACTGAGTGTGTGGGGTAGGCAGACCCAGGCTGTTGAATCTGCTTTAGCTGCTAATGAGTTGCTGCCTTTTGGTTTTTTCTTTGGACATATTTCCCCCAAGACCAACTTTCATCATTGGTGTTTTGTCTTCCTTCCAGAATCTTCGCACACAGCTTTAATACATTTCACTTTAAATGTTTTCTTCCAAAAACTTAACAAGTTGGTGATTAATTTCTGTAGCAGAGTCATTTTTTTGTTAGAAATATCGAACTCCAGTCTGTGTTTTGCCTTTTAAAAGAGCACACCTGATCTTGGTCTGTCTATATCTCTCTCCTCCACACAGCCGCTTTGACCATGTTGCCATGGACAACTAGACAGAATCACTGCAGTCATAAGCCAAATGAAGCATATCCGACCTCACTTGATTTCACTGCCAAATCTCTGCAGAGGTGAAAGGATAAGTGAAATTCTGCTTCAGTGTCTACACAACCTTTCAGACATGGTTCCCTCCGCCCTGGAAAAGCTTAGTAAATGTTGGATAACCATGTAATAGTCAGAGATGATCTGCTTGGTTTTTCAATGAAAGACCCAGATTTGAGTTTGGTTTCCACGCCATTGTATCTCATATGTGCATGTATTCAAATGTGGGCTTCAAAGGACGGTTCATCTGTGTGTTTTTGTCCCTTTAAGATTTTTTTCACTCTGTTTTGTAAGTCCAGGTATTGGAACATTTTCCATTTGGACATAAGTCATCCTTCATTTCTTTATCCATAGCAACCACATTTGGTTTCTCTAGGTGTCCTTGAACTTCTAGCCACTAAAGCTTTGTTAGAACTGAAACAAGGGGTTGTTGCTTGTATTAATATAAGGCATGTTCACAGGGCCAGCATGACTTATTTGAGCCATGTTTGACTGGTCCTCATAGGTTTTCACACTCGCTTTTGACTGCAGAGCTCCGTTGAGACAGTGTGCATGTTCAGCCGCACCTGTCTTGTCTTTTAGATTTGGTTTCTCCCCGGGTGGCTGCATCCTTTGAATGGCAGTGGAGACACGTGTTTCTCTGAAGCGATATATCAGTGTTCAGGCTCCCAGGCAGCAGCAAAGAGGTTTATCAAGTGAAAACATCCTTTGGTAATTTCTTCTCCAACTTTCTCTGTTCAGAAGAAAACATGTGCGATTTAGAAGTTGTCTTCCTGCTCCTGATCACAAAACTTTTCCTGAAAAGATAGTGTCCTGTGCAGTAAAACTTAGCTGTTTCCAATACCTCAACTTACTGGAACACGACCTGGAGGCCTCAGAGCAACATCGATGATTCCCCTGAGTGAATCACCAGCTCATTGTCTTAACTCTGAATGGGAGGTCACTTGGGCTATAACCTTTTCTTTTGTCCTTAAATTCAGATTAAGTTTCACATCGAAAACTGTGGAAAAATAATCTCAATGGGACTTGTTTACCTTCTTTATCATCACACATCAGTCAAAAGAAGGGGGGATAATGCCCTTGTATTTAAACATGACCTTTGGGTAAATTTTAAAAACTGGTTTTGTTTCTTGCTGTAGCTTAATCAGACTTTAATAGGTTTAATGATTTAGAAATAATTTACTCTGAGTTATATTACTGTCTTTACATGAAAGCTGTGAGATGTGGTTTATGTATGTTCTTGGTTTAGGGAAACAAATTCATTGAGTGCCTGTTACTTAATAGCTCAACGTGTTTCATTTTGGTTGCGGAAGGTGAAATGACAGTCTCGATGATTTACATTTTCTGCACACTGAAACCTGCAACTGTTCTTTTGTCTTCTAACCTGAGGATCCAAAGAACCTGTTGTACCAGTTTGAAACTGGCCTTAGACATGCCCAGAGAGACTGTTCATTACGGTTTATTTAGACATCTGGGCGGTGAGTCATGGTCTGCCTAACTCACATGCAGCCACTTTCTTTTCTTCTGCAGGTATGTCTGACTTGCTGCTCCAGGGACGTCATAGTGAAAGTTGACCAGATCTGTCACAAAAATAGCATCAAGTTCTTTACAGGAGATGTTTTTGGCTACCATGGATACACGTTTGCCAATCTTGGAGAGCATGAATTTGTAGAGTAAGTTCAGGGAAAGAAGGAGAGAACATAGCATTTTAAAATGTACTTTTATTCACGGGTAAGAAATGACTGAAATGGTTAGATAGCATTACCGACTCAATGGACATGAATTTGAGCAAACTCTGGGAGATAGTGAAGGACAGGGAAGCCTGGTGTGCTGCAGTCCTTGAGATTGAAAAGAGTTGGGCATGACTTAGCCATTGAACAACACAACGGCAACAGGAAATGACCCGTTAAAGGAAAGTATTTTACTTTAGGACTTAGAACTTTGGAAAATCAGTTAACAGCTTATTGACTACATAGATTGTGGGTTCAGAATTGTAGGAGATGTGGCTCCTGCCTTCCAAATTGATGGTCTCCTCTAGAGCAGGGGTCCCCAACTCCCAGACCCCTGACTGGTACCAGTCTTTGACCTGTTAGGAACCAGCCCGTGCAGTAGCAGGTGGGCAGAGCTTCACCGCCTGCTCCTCATCACTTGCATTACCACTTGAACCATCCTCCACCCTGACCATGGGAAGATTGTCTTCCACGGAACTGGAGGTGGCGCCCGCCCCACCCCCCCCACACACAGCGTGCCAGAAAGGTTGGAAACAGTTGCTCTCGATCATGAGAAAGGCATTCTAAGGTGATCAAAGCACACCACACGGTTGTCTGATCAGTCTGGATCAGGCTGATTTTGCTTTCTGTTTAGGGATGACTTGATTAGATTGTATACATTTATTCCCCAGCTTGGGCTTGTGTGTGTTTAGGTTTGAGAGCTAATAAACTGAGTACTAATTAGTTAGATGGGCAACTCTGGAGGCACTCTTAGCCAGAGTCTACCTTGGAACATCTCTAGGGTCCAGAGGCAGCTCTGGTGGAACAAACAGACCTCTTCTTGCACCTTGAGGTTGCAGATCCTGGTAAGTCTCACATGATGAGACGTACCATATTTTGAACTTATAGCTTCTAGATGAAAGATGGTGATGATACCATTCTTGTAAGATGACAAGAGTTGGTTTGGGAGCTGTGACTTTTGACCACCGCCTTGCCCATGAGAGATAAAGAAAGACCCTGTGTGGTGGTGAAGCCCCCACCAGGAGTCAAGACAGGAACTGCTTTCTTTCATTGAACTTCTCAGGGAAGCCCCTGAACTCTCTTCAGTTTGCAGGTTTCTTGTGAAGTCAAGATGGGGGAAGGATAGACATGTTCAGAATCTCTTGTAACTCTAATGTGTGATGGCTTTAAGAAAATCTAGTCTTTGAGCATGTGCTAAATGGATAAAGAAGTCACTGTAGAGAAGAGAAGGCCAGATTATTTGAAGGTGAGCTCCCCATGATAGATGGGAGGAATTGAATTCAGGGAATGTTTACAGCGTTTCTTGAGAACATACTACGTGCTTGGCAGTCTGCTAACAATTGGTTATTTCTCTTAATAATCCTGCAGAGGTTATTATTCCCACATAGTAGGTAGATGCCACATCAGGTGGTCTTGGCGCCTGGCCTGGGATTTGAGCGCAGATCAGTGTGAGATGTTGCTCTTAACCACCATCCATTCCATGCAGTGAGCTGGTGATGCTCTTTTTGTTCTCATGGCATAATTCCACAGAGTAAAACTCTATTCCCCCTTTTGTCATCCTCTAGGGAGAAAACCAAAGTTGCCAAAGTCAGTCAAGGAGTAGAAGATGGACCTGATACCAAGAGAGCCAAACTTGACTCATCTGAGACGACCATGGTCAAGAAGGTATGTTGACACAGCTGATTCACTTTGCTGTACAGTCAAAACCAGCACAGCATTGTGAAGCAGCTGTGTGATTGTGGTGTTGTTGTTTTAGTTGCAAAGTCATACTTGTTTTAGTTGCTAAGTCATATCTGACTCTTTTGTAACCCCATGGACTGTGTAGCCTGCCAAGCTCCTCTGCCCACAGGATTTCCCAGGCAAGAATGCTATACTCAGTAAAAAATAAGAAAAAAGTTATGTTGGGGGGAGTGTTAAGTCAAAAAGCCCTGGGGTCCTGTAGGCTCCAGGCCATAACCAGGAAAGGAAACATGTAGTCCTGAAGGGAGGAGTCTGGACAGAGTGGGCCAGCACTTGTCCCCTTTAAAGGTGGACAGATGTGCTTAGTGCCAGCTAACTGTTACGATGAGGTTGTGTGTTCAGTAGCTAAGTCATGTCTGAGTCTTTGCGACCCCATGGACTGCAGCACGCCAGGCTTCCCTGTCCTTCACTATCTCTCAGAGTTTTCCCAAGCTCATGTCCATTGGGTTGGTGATGGCATTCAACCATCTTATCCTCTGTGGCCCTCTTCTGCCCTCAGTCTTTCTTAGCATCTGGGTCTTTTCCAGTGAGTCAGCTCTTCACATCAGGTGGGCCAAATTATTGGAGCTTCAGCTTCAGCATCAGTCCTTCCAATGAATGCTCAGGGTTGATTTCCTTTAGGATTGAGTGGTTTGATCTCCTTGCAGTCCAAGGGACTCTCAAGAGTCTTCTCTAGCACCACAGTTTGAAAGCATCAGTTCTTCAGCGCTCAACCTTCTCTGTAGTCGAATTGTCACATTCCTACATGACTATTGGAGAAACCGTAGCTTTGGCTATATGGACCTTTGCAGACAAAGTGATGTCTCTGTTTTTTAATATGCTGTCTGGATTGGTCATAGCTTTTCTTCCAAGGAGCAAGCATCTTTTAATTTCATGGCTGCCGTCATTGTCTGCAGTGATTTTGGAGCCCAAGAAAATAAAATCTGTCACTGTTTCTGCTTTTTCCCTGTCTATTTGCTGTGAAGTGATGGGACCAGATGCCATGATCTTAGTTCATTGAATGTTGAGTTTTAAACCAGGTTTGTCACTCTCCTCTTTCACTCTCAAGAGGCTCTTTAGTTCCTCTTCGCTTTCTGCCATTAGAATGGTATCACCTACATAGCTGAGGCTGTTCATATTTCTCCTGGCAATCTTGATTCCAGCTTGTGAGTCATCCAGCCTGGCATTTCACATGGTGTACTCTGCATATCAGTTACATAAGCAGGGTGACAGTATACAGCCTTGACGTGCTCTTTTCCCAATTTGGAGCCAGTCTGTTGTTCCATGTCTGGTTCTAGTTGTTGCTTCTCTTAGGGTCAGGTAAGGTGGCCTGGTGCCATCTCTTTAAGAATTTTCCACAGTTTGTTGTGATCAAAGGGTTTGGCGTAGTCAATGAAGAAGAAGTAGATGTTTTTCTGGAGAAAATGTGGACCTAGTGATGCCCAGAGGTGATTTTTCAAGGGAGTGGGAAATGTAGGTTTTTTTCCTATGCCCTGTCCCAGACTTGGTAACGCCAGTAGCCTTTTTGCCCGCTGTTCCCTTGCGCCGTGTAGAGACTGAAGAGAACATGTGCCCTCCTTACTCACCTGCTGTGGGCCAGCAGTTTGAACCTTTGGGGTATGGAGTAGCATAAAGAAGACTGTTGTTGAGCACAAGCCATTACGCTTGTACAGATTTTTTTTTTTTTCAAATTGGTAGACAATTTAGTAGGCTCCTTAATGGGCAGGGAGACAGTTTAAACTTGAATTGCTTATTGCTTTTTTAAAATAAAGTTTTTGTTTTTTTCCCCACCAAATAACCTTTTAAGAAGAAAGGTCTTGCTATTGACAAGTGTTCTCAGGTGTATATATGTATTTTTTTAACGTAGTTTATGGTACTGTGATTCATTTTACATAAGAAAGAGTGGAAAGGGAATCCGTAGATAGATGATGGTTTCATAGCTAGTGTTGGAATTTGAGAAGGGAATTCACGCGATGAGGAAAACAAATCCAAGTGGCCAGAATTGGTTTTGTTAAACCAAGAGGAAAGACATGGCCAAGCCCATATTTACTCTTTACTTTGTAGATTTAAACGTTGAGGGAAAAAACCAGCTGGTCAGGGCGTTGAGTTAAAATTGCTCTAAAGGGGGGATTCTAAGAGTGCAGAAACCACAAAAGAGACTGCAGAAAACCACGAAAGTGGAACTCTTGAGTTTCCAGCAAAGCTGCGCTGGAGATTTTCTTTCTCTTGCTCTTTATGTTTGTGTTGGAATAGTTCGATGCTGTGAGTGCGATACAGAGGAATTATTAAGCCCTAATTTTAGTGTCTATTCACAGGACCATAATTATCCAGAGCGAACATTAGTGTTTTGGCCAAAACTTGCGTCTTTTTCTTTCTTCCTTTCTTTCTTTCTTCTTGAGGCCCAGTCAAGCTTTATCTGAATGGCTCCGTGAGTTTGGTTGGGGGAGATAAATTGTTAACTAAGGGAGGAGGACAAAAGCAGCTTTGTGGGTGCTGTCAATTTATAAATCACACCCTCTTACAAGTGTGACACTTGGCCTTGGTGTGAAGGGTTTTATGGCTTAAGGGCCTTCTCTGATTGAGGCAGGCCTTTCACATTCAAATGGAGAGAGCCCTAGTTTTGTGAGCCCTGCACAGTGGGAAGTTTCCTGGGAGTCAGTCTGCTGGTGCCCACTGGGGCGAATCTGGAAGCCTCTTTTGGGAGCCACTTTAGCGAGCTATGAGGAGAATGTGGGCAGCCCTGGCAGGCCCTGGGTGGCCTCTGCGTACCATTCTGCGGGCTCTTCAGGCACATAGCTCTTTGTGTAGCCTCTTCCTCCACAAGACCCAATTTGAAGGTATCAAAATATTCCCCAGCTGACATTGTTAGTCAGCTGTTTCACGGGGACAATTCAGGCTTGGATTCCAACCCTGAGCCGTGAAGGTCGTGAGGCATGCAGGGCATTCCTCATGACAATCTCCGGGATTCCAAACCTTGTCTTTGTGTGGCCTCCCCAGGAGCTGCAGAAGGCCGGGGCCAGGCCGGGGCTCGGCCACCTTGCGAGAATGTGCCGTCTCCATTTTGGCAGTGACTGCTCTACAGTTTCAAAGTTTTCCTCCAATTCAAAAATCCCTGGGTTTAGATTCTGCCCTTTCAACTAGCTGGGCTATGCTCAGCCTTGCAGGATGGGGGTGGGGAAGCAGCCACTTCCTGTTTCCTGTGAAAGGCTTCTGCTGAGGGTTCCCTTCCCCTCCCCCTTTTCCTTAGGTTCAACCCTATGTTGTACACCCACTTGTGCTTGAAGGTACACATTGTGCTCCGAAATTAGAAACGTTAAAAAACAAAGAGGAAAAACAGAGCTTGTGGTTTTCACACCGTCTAGGAAGATGCTTGGCTGGGCCTTTCTAGCACCTGTGCGATGGTGAGAACTACAGTGGTGGGCAGATGCCCAGCCCAGAGACTGGTGCTCAGGAGGACCCTGTTCGCTTCCTTTGGTGCCCGGGAGGAGGCATCAGAGATTTCCCCAGAAACAGGTCTTGGGCACAGGCGTGAAGTGGGTACCTATATACAGCACGTAAAGGAGATGGCAGCGGTTTTATGACAAGGAAGTGTCTGGAAAGGTTTCGCTGAGGAAGAGTTGTCAGAGTTGAAATGTGAAGAACAGACTGGCAAGCACCAAAGCCAGGATCCGCACCCAGTCACAGGAAACAGAGTCAAGAAAAAGCTTAGATGTTGAGACTCTGACTTCCCTGGCTCCAAACAGCCAGTTCTTTCTGTATCTGTCAGTTTTAAAATGCCTGCTGTGTACAAGGCACTGCATCGGGTGCAAGAAAGTACGTTAGTTGTCTTGTCTCCATTTACAGCAGACCCTGAAGCCCAGAGAAGTTAAAGGACCTGCCTGAGATCACACAGCTGTGTTAGAAGGAAGGACTAGGTAGGCTTCCCTGGTGGCTCAGATGGTAAAGAATCTGCCTACACTGCAGGAGACCTGAGTTCGATTCCTGGGTCAAGAAGACCCCTGGAGAAGGGAATGGCAACTCACTCCAGTATTCTGGCATGGAGACTCCCATAGACAGAGGAGCCTGGTGGAGGCAGTCTGTGGGGTCACAGTGAGTCAGACAGGACTGAGAAGCTGACATAGGGAGGGGAGAACACAGGCGGTGGCCGAGGGGCGCAGGTGCGCTTTATCACCACAGGTGCATCCCCTTGGAGTTTCCAGGATGACTTGAAGTTGGGTTAGGATGCCGGGGTGAAATATGTGAAAATCAGGATCACTTATGAAAACTCTCAGGATGAATGACCACCAGTGTGCTCCCACGCTGCTGCTCATGTTTCTTTATTGTCAGGGGGCTGCCGGACAGGAGTGGAGAGATACCTGGGGGTGGATACTCTCTGTGATAGCTTTTTAAAGATTAAACATAAAGATTTGCTTCTGACATGCTAAGAAATACAGACTTAATTTTACCCCTCCTGAAGTAGTGGGTGACTAACTTTGGCCCTGGAAATCCCTTTTTTCATGAATTAGTTGTGAAATTCCACAATTGAAGAGTGATTCATTGTTTTGATTTCTCCTTTCTGAGCCATTTGTTGACAACTCTCATCCTCCTCTCACCCCTTTCTTTACAGCAACATTCCTGGTGGCTGGCTAGTGTGGCTCCCCCTCTCCTGTGGCACATTGATTGTGGCACCCGTTGCCCCTCAGATGACTTGGCAGTGTCTCCCTCGTTCACGTAAACTCCATTCGACCTGGGCCGGGGAGTTGTGTTCCCAGCTGTGTCCTAGTGCAGTGTGCACACACTCGTGTTCAGGACACGTGTGTTCAGTGTGCAGTGGTAGTGGCTGTTGCAGCAGCATAACATGACCCAACTTGGGAGATTATTGTCATTGTAAAAAGGATTTGTTCATTAGTTAGAAAGGATTTAACTTTCTTTGTGATTGAATACATTGATTAGTGTTGTAGTATGTTAGTTCTCATACTTGAGGTTATTTGAACTGAGCTGAGAGAACACTTTTAAAGAAGACAAAGTTCTTGGCGGAGAATGTGTAGAAGTCTATTACTGAGTTGTTGCCTGGACGAGAACTTGCAGTCCAGAGAGTTCAAAACTCACTGTCAGAGTGACTTGGTATGTTTGTGGCTGGGGGGCAGGCAGGGAGGGGGCAGGGTGTACATTGCAGAGGATTTGGTGGGAAGCTGATGGCAGGTTTCCCAGGTAGAAGAGTTTTGAAGCGGGTGCTCCTGGTGCCTTGTCTCATCAGAGAGAAGTTTCTCGGTTCTATGGATGAGGAATAGAAGTCCCTGCCAGCATCACAGCACAGTGTGTGTATGTGATATTTGATACACAAAAATCATGTGACATCAGTGCAAGTTATAAAACATAACAATAAAGCAAACACTATCCACCTTAATAACGAGGTTTCCAGGACCCTTGTACCAATCTGCGTGTTCTTTCTCTGTCTCCTCAGGTCTGCTGGTACATTTGTGTGGATTTACTAAGGTATCCAGAAAGAGTGGATATAGGCCGGCTCGGCATAGTGTTTTATCATGTGTTTGTAAATCTCAACAATGGAATGACGCTTACTAGGTGATGATGTAGGTTAGAAATTAAGAATGTAGAGCAAAACCACCGTGAAACCACCACCCAGTTTAAAGCAGAAAACACTGTTGGGTGGTCGAGGCCACCTGGATGCCCCTTGCCCACATGAATAACCGCTGTCCTCAGCCATGTTTCTCATTCCTGTGCATTTCTTCTTCCTGCTCGCCTATGTTTCCAAGCAATACAGAATTGTTTGGCATGCTTTTTAATTTCTTAAAAATTGGTTTCACATGCTTTTTTTCCCACATGCTTTTTAAGAGCAGCTTTGTGAGGCCATCTGTGTTGTGTGTAGGTCTGGAGCTTTGCTGTCCATTATGGTAGCCACCAGCCACGTGTGGCCATTCAAATTAAAATTAATAAAATTTAATTTAAAAATTCAGTTCTGCAGTCTCACTAGCCACATTTCACATGCTCAGTGACCACACATGGCCTGTGGCATCCATATTGCAAATCACCCATATACAGAGTGTTCTTGTCATCACTGCAAGTTCTCTTGGACAACAGTCATTGCAAGACAGTTTTTTTGGTGGGTTTTTTGTTTATTTGTTTTGACCACAGAGTATTTATTGTGTGAAAACATTACTATTTGTTCTCCTATTAATAGGCATTTAGCTATGTAAGTTTTTGCTGTTACAAATTGTGTTGCAGTCAGTGTTGTGTGCGTGCATAGATAATCTCTTTGGGTAGGTGTGTTATTTCTCTAGGGCATAGGAGAATTAGAATGTGCACAGCTTCAACTTCACCAGACTCTAAAAAAATAAGTCTTTAAGGCGTTTTCTCTATTTACATTCCAGCCCAGCAGCATGTAACAGTAACATTTGGTAACTTTGGGCTTTTTTGCCACTCTGCTGAGTGTGAAAACTGTCTCAGGTTGTGGTTGTCAGTTGTTAAAATGCTTTTGAAAACTATAGTCTCTGATAAGTAGGTGTGGAAATTAGACCTCGAAATCTGTAGTTTGAAAGTTGTTTCAATTCTGATTTACATGCTGCTTTACATCCAGATCTTTATCACTTGTTATAGATGTTCAGCCTGATTTTAAAAAGTAAAATAGGACACTTCCTGGTGGTCCAGTGGTTAAGATTCCATGCTTCCATTGCAGGAGGCACGGATTTGATCCCTGGTTGGGGAACTAAGATCCCACATGCTGTGCGGCACAGCCAAAAAAACCCCACAAAAAACAAAATGGTTTCACAAGTTCCAATGTGGAAAATATAGAACAAACTGAGAAAATGTGAATCCTGCTACCCAATAATGTCACTATTCTTTTTATGCATGTACATAATAAATTGGAGTGCTAGTTAATATATGTAAATATATGCAAGACATACATAATGATCTAATCTATGAGCCGTGTATATATATATGTATTGTCTTTTCCTTTTTTCACTCTGTGTATTTTCATAAGCACTCCTCAAATCTTTGTGTCTACTTTGGAGAGCATGCTTCTGTTCTGCTCTATTTTATTTATTGAGGTATAATTGGCATACAATTGGAGAACATGATTTTTAAGTGGCTGTCTGGTAGGTCTTCCTCGCTTTGCCTTGCCGTGATCTATTAAGCCAGTTTCCTATTGCATAGAGGTTATTGCAGTCTCCCACTCTAAATGGCTCAGCGAAACCCCTTAATTTGATAGCTGATAGACTGTGTGGAGAATTCATCTTTTATATTTACTGCTAGGCTTTTTGGCAAATGAAAGGCAGGTGGGTCTTATCACCTCCTGGGTATTTGTTGAAAATCTGCTCCATTCAATGCTGTGCCTTTCACTGGGGTCTCTGCCTCAGGAAGCTACTACCCAGTGTAAGAAGCCTTGTTATGAGTCTTAACTAGACTCTCAGATTGAAATCCTCAAGGCCCAGAATGATCAGGGAAGAAAATGGACAGTGGAGGGGAGTGGGTAAGGCCTACCAGACAGGGATTCATGAGCTGAGGGCATGGTGGAACAGGAGGGGTTACTTCGTTTGGGTGAGTGGTAGCGGCTGCTACCTGGGAGGCTTCATGGCTGCTTCGTCTGAAGGCTCTTCACTCCCTGAAAGCACTGTCAGGCAGCCTTTTCTCTCTATAAACTTGATGCTGGTGAGGTGGGTAAGGCAGGCACCGCCTTTTGCATCTGTTCTACTACAGATTAGGCAGCTTGGTTAAGTTTTATTTTTATTATGAGCCACAATAGTAGAATTTGGATACTTTGAACGGAAAAAGGGGGCATTAATTGGAGGCAGGCTGCAGTAGCCCAAGAAGCATGGAGTTTTATTCCTGTGATCTGAGAAGAGGAAAAAACCAGGGCAGCTGGGAAGCCCTGGAGGCAGCAGGAATCTGGCCTTTCTCTTTAGAGTTCTGCCATGAATGTGTGTCTGTTTCCAGCTTTCATATTCTTGATTAAGGAATCTGGTGGGCCTGGCTTGGGTCGTGTGACCACCTCAGACTCTGTCACCTGTGCTGTGGGTTGGTACACATTAAAGCCAAGGCCACAGGGGCCTCCTCCTTAGATCCCAGGAGACTTCTCTAAAAGTTGTCTGCCACAGACCCAAGAGAGGTGAAGTCATTGGTCCACAGTCACAGACTAGTGGCAGAACTGGGACTAAATCTGCCCTAAAGTTGGGAAGGGCAGAGGGCCTCTACCCTTGGCCGTGGTGCTCTAGAAGGTCCCCTCCGGCCTTCCTCCAGCCGTTCCCCTCACAGGGTGAGGATCCCATGAGATCAAGAAGGTGCATCTGCCTGGGTCCCATAGCCTTCCCCCCAGTTCTGAACCCCATTCTGGGTACCTGGACCCCTGGAATCTCCTGGCCAGATAGCCTCAGGCTCACTTCCTAGGCTGCTTCCCTGTCTGCCTCTGAAGTGTGGACCTTACCACAGCGTCTGAATGCCTTGGCCTGAGGATTGGATGTTTTGGTGGGGAAGGATGGGCAAAACCTTGTGCAAAGTCAGGTTCAAAGCTCCTTACATTGTGGGTGAGCCAGAATGAGACGGGGGCAACCTTCCCAGGGTACCTCCTCTGACACAGGACTCCCACGGAGTGTGAGAATTCCAAATTTGAACCTAGTTTTCCAGGTGGTTATGAAGGAGGTTTATTTGTCAAGGCAGGAGAATACAATATACTTTACTTAATAGCTTATTAGTGTGATTTATAACTGAATATGTAGACATGATATATGGGTTTTCGTTTGTACTCTTAGCCTCAGGCCCTGAAAGCATTAGAGGCAGGCCTGCCTCAGACTGATTCTAGAACCAACTTTTTTCCCCCTTATTCTTCATATAATGGCCTAACAAATCAGTGGATTCTTAGCATTGGTCTTAGCCAGGCAAACTAAAAAAATTTTGAATGAAAGTCTTGGTGGGTTTTGAAACCTGGTAAGACTTTTCTTTATTGTGATGGCATCTCCAAGTTGTACTGCTGATGGCTTGATCTGTGTGGTAAGACTTGTCAGGAAGGGTCTGGCAAGTCTGTACCAAGCACTAAATGTCACTCTGGTTGACTGTATGACTTATCTGCTAAGGTCAGACAGACCCATTGACCAAAAGGTTTGAGGGCAGTACAGGCATCTTGTATACTAGCTTTTACAGTGGATCCAAACCCCAGAGGAGTGATTATGGGGAGGCAGAAAGCCATCTTACACACCATGGCTGTTTTTTATTTTCACCAGCAGTTTGTATTTTCATCTTTCAGATCCATTTTGATCTTCAGCGGGATGTGGAAACTGCCTGGCAGCTAATGGATCTTGGCTCCCTTAGCCTGTAAATTGTGCCATTGTTGTCTTCTTTCTGTTTTATTTTTCTTTCTGATGTTTGGGGGGGGTGGGGAGTTGGTAGAGGGAAGAAGGGAAAACACACACCTCTATAAGTGTGAAGTTTTATACACTTGGTGCACATACATGAACTAGCTTAAACTTGGTAGAAGTACCTAACAACCATATGAGAATAAGGTGCCACTGCGGAGAAGGCAATGGCACCCCACTCCAGTACTCCTGCCTGGAAAATCCCATGGATGGAGGAGCCTGGTAGGCTGCAGTCCATGGGGTTGCTAAGAGTCGGACACGACTGAGCGACTTCACTTTCACTTTTTCGCTTTCATGCATTGGAGAAGGAAATGGCAACCCACTCCAGTTTTCTTGCCTGGAGAATCCCAGGGGCAGGAGAGCCTGGTGGGCTGACGTCTGTGGGGTCATGCAGAGTCGGACACGACTGAAGTGACTTAGCAGCAGCAGCAGCCTTACTCCCAAATATTTTAGTCTGTTTTTTCTCAAATAAGGTATTCTCCGTGATCAGAAACCAGCCATCACAGTCAGGAAAAATACATGGATAAGTCACTGCCATCTAAATCCTCAGACCCTGTTTAGGGTTTGCTAGTTATTCCAGTCATGTCCTTAACAGCAAAAGGATCCGGGTCAGCATCATGGATGCATCTAGATTTTCATGACATCTAAAGGTTGCAAGCCAGTTATTTTGTAAAATGTCTCTCAGTTTGGGTTCCTCTGATGTTCCTTGTAATTAGACTCTTGCTACACATCTTTGGCCAAAATGGCACGACATGGGTGCTTCTCATTGCATCCTGTGGTTTGGTGCATGCTTTCCATGTGCTGCTTTACTGGTTGTGTTAATTTTGATCATTTGAGTAAAGTCATTTTCCATACTGGTCCTTTGAAAACAATTTTTTTTAATCCCTGTGTGACTAATAGGTATTTTCTGGAGAAGTATTTTGAAAATATGTAAATACTTCATTCCTTAAAAAACTTTGCTCATTAGTTAATTCTAGATCTAAAGGATTATAGTTTACTTAAAAGTATTATCTATTATCCTTTACTTTTATCCTCAGATTGCTCCAGATTTGACCTGAATTTAAGCTGAGTTGTCACCTCTTGACATGGCCCATCATTCTTTGGGGCACTTTGCCTTGTCTCAGGCTGCTCTTGTGTCGCAGCTTTGACATCAGTCGCCTCTCCAAGGAGGGACGTGTCTCTCAGTGGTGGTTAGAGACCAGAGCCTGTGTTTTAGATGTGCTCATTGCTGCTAGAATATCACTGCTTTTAGACTTTTTCAGTGCACACAGCAGGTAAATATTTGTATGTATACACATACACTTGCATTTACATTTATTTCTTTATCTGTCTGTATATATGGAAAATGAGTTCACGGCAGTAACTCTCACCACAGCTTCATTCTAATTCTGTTTCCATAGTTCTGATTCTCCTCTTCTCTGCCAGTGAAGCCTTGCTGCCCAGATTCTCAGTGTATTTTCTTGTCCTTGGATGTGATCAGGCTCCCGCTGCTGCCCTCTGGGGATGCCCTCCTTACCCTGCCCTGCTCTGTCCCCTCCAGTCCAGCCACCAGCCCTCCACACACACTTTATTTCCCTGTCCTTCTTCAGTCCTAGAAAACGGCTTTTGGACTTCATTGTTTAGGAAAGGAAAAGAAAACCATTTTCTTATTCACAATTAGTTGTTTGTATTTTAACATATATCTCTCATGGCATTTTTAAAAGAAAATTTGATGTAGGTTACTAGGTTTCAACTGTATTTCCTCCTGCCATAGGGAGAAGGAATGCTGTTATTTATGAGTGTTGTTGTTTGTGTCTGTTTACTAACACAGAATACATTTCATTGAGTATCTTTAGACACATTTTATTGGTCACTTGTGAAGGAATTTCCGTGACATGAATACCGCCAGAATTCACTAGAGTCAGAATGCAGTGCACTACAGCTCCCTGTAGTGCAGGGAGTCCGTGGCATTGATCTCTGTGACCCCAGTGCCCAGGGGAGCTCATAGTAAGTGCTCAGGAAGCAGTTGTTGGATTTGAGTTGGCCTCACCTGCTTTTCGGAGAAGGCAATGGCACCCCACTCCAGTACTCTTGCCTGGAAAATCCCATGGACAGAGGAGCCTGGTGGGCTGCAGTCCATGGGGTCATGAAGAGTCGGACACGACTGAGCGACTTCACTTTCACTTTTCACTTTCCTGCATTGGAGAAGGAAATGGTAACCCACTCCAGTGTTCTTGCCTGGAGAATCCCAGGGACAGGGGGAGCCTGGTGGGCTGCCGTCTATGGGGTCGCACAGAGTCGGAGACGACTGAAGCGACTTAGCAGCAGCAGCTTCTTGTAGTGAACAGGAAACCTAGTAATAGTGATGAGTTACTGCCTGGTGATTTGAAGTCAATGTATTTTATCCTTGGGCTTCCCTTGTGGCTCAGCTGGTAAAGAGTCCACCTGCAGTGCTGGAGACCTGAGTTGGGAAGATCCCCTGGAGAAGGGAACGGCTACCCACTCCAGTATTCTGGCCTGGAGAACTCCATGGGCTGTATTGTCCATGGTGTCACAAAGAGTTGGACGCGACTGAGCAACTTTCACTATTTTATCCCTAAGCAATCTTGTCTTTTTTTTTTTTTTTTAACAGAAGGTGGTCTTCTGCTCTGTCAAAGAGGCGCTGGAAGTGGACTGGAGCAGCGATAAAGCAAAGGCAGCTCTGAAGCGCACGACTCCAGATTACTTCCTCCTTCAAGGTGAGCCCTGAAAGCAGATTCTCGGCACACGCTTTGTGCTCTCGTTTCTGCACGTGAGGCTGCAGAGCCCAGAAGGTTCCTTGAGGTTGCCCTGAGCTGAGTTCCCCCTTAGCCGGTTCTAAGTGGTCACTTAGGACAACAGAGCGAATGGAGAGGAGGCCCATCATTGAGCTCTAGTTCCTTTATGATTTCTGTTTTTTTTTTTTTTTTTAATTATATGTTGAAATGAACTGCTTTCTGAAATTGAGCCAAAGATAACAGTGTTATAAATCAAGCTCCTGTCATCACTTTTCCCTCTTCAGAGTTCTTCCTGGTGCTCAAAACCAGCGTTCCTCTCCTGAGAGATTTTCTCCCATCTCTCACCATCACCTTAAGAGGGTGTTAAGGTGTTGGTTGCCATCTCAGTGTTCTTGTGCTTGACACTTTATTATTATTATTATTTTTAAAAATACCCACGGAATGTGGGATCTTGGTTGCCTGACCAGGGATTGTACCTTGCCCTCTGCATTGGAAGCATAGAGTCTTAACCATTGGACTCTAGGAAAGTCCCTGTACTTTAATTTTTTAATATTATTTTAAAAATAGTAATCATGAACATCAAGCGCTTACTAGCAAGAGCCAGTGTGAGCTGATGTGTTATCCCTTAGTTCACAGACAAGAGAGCTGAGGCACAGAGAAATTGAGGTTGCTCTTGTTCTCAGGGTGAGCAAGTATATAAATCACATGAGTTTGTTAGCATAAAAATAATCCATATCTGTTACAGAAAAGCCCAAAGAAAAATAATCACCTTGACATTTTTGTACTTTTGGGGATGTGCTTCTCGACTCCCCCTCCTCACTGGTGGTACATAGACACCCCTCTGTAAACAGCTGTTAATTTGCAGAGGTTTGGGCATAGCCTTGGTGTTTCTAACTGCCAGTTATAAGAGAAGGAGTCAGCTAGTATTTGAGTTTACCATAACCTGGGGACCCTCAGCCAGGGGCAGTCTTGCCCTCCAGGCAAGTGTCTGGAGACATTTTTGGTTGTTATGACTGGGGTTGGGGTGGGGAGAGAGCCCCCAGGACAGAGTGCTCTGGCCAGAGTCAGCAGTGTTGAGGTTGAGAGACCCTGATCTACAACCCTTTTGCAGTTTCCAGAGTACTTTCTTGTCCACCTCCTCATCACATCTCCCTCGTGAGATGGACAAGGTAGGAATTATCCCCAGTTTGGTTTCCGGGGCTGAGGAGACAGAGACCCAGAGAAGCTCATGTTTTGCTTTGAGAGGACACCGAGTGAAAGTCACTCCATCGTGTCTGACTCTGATCCTGTGGACTGCAGCCGCCAGGCTCCTCTGTCCATGGCAGTCTCCAGGCAAGAGTGCTGGGGCAGGCTGCCATGCCCTCCTCCAAGGAGCTTCCCAACTCAGGGATGGAACCTGCATCTCTTAAATCTCTTCTGCATTGGCAGCCGGGTTCTTTACCACTCGCGTCACCTGGGAAGCCCAAGAGAACACCAAATGCAGATGTAAAAGAGGTGGGACCTGAGCAGCCCAGGTCTTTGAAATCTAATAAATTAAATACCGTATGAGGTACCAGGTTATGAGAGCATCCGTGCTCCATTCTCTGTGCCCTGTGAGTGTTAGCTCATTGGATCCTCGCCTCATGCACATGAAGCTGCTGCTGTACACCCCTCTGTACACACAAGGGGTAGACTGGTAAAGACACAGGCCCATGGCCATCACTGCCCTCAGGAGCCTGTCACTGAGATGGGGAGGCAGGACTCATGCCCTGGAGACAGGATGGGGATTTCATCCAAATAGATTCTGCTGACCATCACCATCAGAAGTTATAAGGGGCTGGGGAGTCGACAGGATGTGAGGAAGAAGCAGGAGCTTTATATTAACGACGCACGTGGCAGGCAGTGGTACACGGTTATTCAGAACTGGCGCTTTGGAATCAAAACAGACCTGCCTTCCAGTCCTGCAGGTGGGTGAAGTTGAGCCACAGACTTCAATTCCTAGAGGCTCCCTCAGATTCCCCTCTAACCGTGGGGGTGTTGACAGGGCTGGCCTCAGAGGGCTTTTGTGAGGCTTGGATGATACCCATGCAAGAGGCTTAGCCCAGAGCAAGTCCTAGAGATCTGTCTAATCTAGCTGTGTGCTTGGAGGTCGGAGGTACTTTCTAGTGTATAGTACAGTGTTAGGGTTGACTCAGTTTACCCTTAATTCCATACTTGAGTAGATATTATCATAGCAGCAATCCTGTCAGACTTTAGTTTTTTAGCCCGTAAAAAGCAGTTTGTTTTATGATACACTTCATGTGTTTACTTCCCTCTTCTAAATGGTAACTAATTCTCTTTTTAGTTTCAAAGCTTTGCATTTGGAGATTAAGACTATGTTTATAATTAATAATATACAGTTTCTTTATTATGATAAAAACACACACCATAAAGTGTATCACCTTAACCATTTTTATGTTTAGTTTTTTTTTTCTTTTTGGCTGCATTTGGTCTTCGTTGCTGCGTTTTCGCTTTTTCTAGTTGCAGAGAGTGGGGGCTACTCTAGTTGCGGTGTGCGGGCTTTTTATTGTGGTGGTTTCTCTTGTTGCAGAGCATAGGCTCTAGAATGAGGGCTCAGTAGTTGTGGCTCACAGACTTGGTTGCTCTGCGGCATGTGGAATCTTCCCAGACCAGGAATCAAACCCATGTACCCTGCATCGGCAGGCAGATTCTTAACCACTGGACCATCAGGGAAGTCCATGTGTATAGTTTTGTAACGTGTGTGTGTGTGTGTGTGTGTGTGTGTGTGTGTGTGTGTGTGTGTGTGTGTGTGTGTGTGTGTCTGTGTGTGTGTGTGTCTGTGTGTGTGTGTGTGTGTGTGTCTGTGTGTGTGTCTGTGTGTGTGTGTGTGTGTGTGTGTGTGTGTGTGTGTGTGTGTGTGTGTGTGTGTGTGTCGCTGAATCATGTCTGACTCTGTGAACCCATGGACTGTATGTAGCCTGCCAGGCTCCCCTGTCCATGGGATTCTCCAGGCAAGAATACTGGAGTGGATTGCCATTTCCTTCTCCAGGGGATGGTCCCCATCCAGGGATCTAACCCAGGTCTCTTGCATTACAGGCAGATTCTTTACCATCTGAACCATGAGAGAAGTGTCCGTAGTTTTGTAATAGGGAATTTTAAGAAAGGAGGCAACTCCACATGTCATACCATCTCGGTCAAGGCTGGCAGCTGTGTGCTCCCCCTCTTCCCTCCACCCCTGTGGCAGATGTGGCTAAGAAAGCCTCCTTATTGACCGGCCACTTCCCCCAGAGCCTCAGAATCCTCTCGACAGCACTGCCTGCGGTCCTCTCTGACTGGGCTTACAGATGAGCCCACTTCTAAGCTTCTAAGAATAAGGCCTAGAAGGAAAGTGACTCTTCCTCCTCCTGGCTATACAGCACGCCAGTGGCAATATCAGGCCTAAAACCCAATTCTCCTGATATTGTTCTTTTACACCACCACGCACGTCCTCCCACACACCCAATTCTCCTATTTTGTTCTTTTACACCACCGTGCACGTCCACGCCACACACACAAACACACCGCATGTCCGCGCCCACCCCGCGCCCCACACACGCACCCACACGCCCACCGCCCCACCCTGTGCCACACACACCCACACCCCACCGCACATGCCCGCCTGCCGCCGCCACGCCCGGCCAGGTGCTCTTGCTGAGTCTTCCAGATACCTAGCATAGCCTTCGCTTTTCTCTTTGTAGCAGATGACGTGTCCTAACTTTTGTTGCATGTTGTCACCTGCATATTCCTGATGTTTTGCTTTGTTTTGCCCTCATGGGTCATCCTGTGCCCTGTTTGTCTTTCCAGATATGCTGCAACTGGAACTACTAGTGTCCTAGCAGTGAGCATAAGGGTCTGGTTAGCTTTCTGGGGGCTTTTCACATGTGATTAACTCCTTGATTAAGGACTGGACTGAGCTTCTGGAAGTGGAGGGCAATGGCTCTCATGATCTCTTTCCCTAGGGGAGTCTGGCCAGCAGGTTAGACTTCTGCCAGAATTCAGCTTGTAAGTGTTAAGCGACTTGCTTTCTTTCACTTGATGGCCTTAAATGCTTCGGAAAAGATCTTGGAGCATACATAGAATGACCTCATTTGTCTTGTTGGCTGCAAAATGTGTTTCTCTGGGTACGCTGTCTTTTGTGACTCGTCTTATCAAATGTAAATTGTTTTCAGCTTTTCTCAGTCCTTGGAATTTGTTCCCAAGAGCCTTTCTAGGAATGTGACTGATACACCTGATGATGCCTTAGGAATTCCTAGTGAGGTCAGAGTGCAAGGTCAGGGTACTTGACTGGGATACATATAGGAGGATACCTTGCAGAGAACCCAAACGGAACACTTAGTAGGTGCTCGACAAATAGTTTATACGTGAGTCACTAGTCTGCCTGTCTGGTCATTTCTTCCCCCTCCCCCCACTGCTGCTGTCCCCAGAGGCCCCTCCTGCCTCCCTGCTCCCCTGGGAGCCATCAGGCTTTCAATCCCAGTGCCACCCAGTTCTGGCCTGTCCTGCACGTGTGGACAGTCCTCACCCCATTCACCATCCAGCCCCCAGTGAAACAGTAGCCCTGCTGTCCGTATGTATGTGTTTGCCTTGTTGGGGTGTGAGTGTTTTTCCAGTTTACTGCATAAGATAGTGGCCAGACTGCACGCTTCCTGCTGCATTTTCCACTATCTCGAGAGTCAGCCTTACCATCTGTGAGCAAAAGGTCTCATCTTTTTATTATTCTCCCATGGCATGTTGCAAAAACATTAAGTGTGAGCTGGTTTCCTGTGGCAAAAAGTTGACTTTGATTTGTTCTTTTTGAGGTTACTGTGAGTTTATCATAACAGGAGTGCTAAAAATAATTGAGTCTTGTATGGAAACAGCATTCACTTACCAGCATGAACAATAACACACAGGTTTAGCCCAGAGCAGGAAGATACGGACTTCATCTCGAGATGTGAATTACTGAGCAGAAAATCTTTGGCAATCCTAACTTTTCTCAGTCTGTTCTTACGAGTCATGGAAAAGTACTTAGGCCGTCTTTGAACCACAGAATTAATGCTGAAAATAATCTTAGACCATTTTTGGAGCACCTGCCATGCACCAGATCTCGTGCCTGGAGATCGTCACGGGAAGAAGAAGCCTCCTTGCCAATGGAAAAGACAAGCAGAGATAATCCTGCTCATGAGGGGAGCTGTAACAGAGGGCTATTGACAAAGCTGTCGTGTTGTGCTGGTCTGTTTTTCAATATGTGTGAATTATTCAACAATCGAAAGCAAACTGTTCTGAGAGCTCAGGGAACTTGGGGTCTGGGTGTCTTTGGGGAATTGAGAAGGCTTCAGAGAGGAGGAGATATCTGAGCCAGATTTTAAAGAAATAGGTATTTGCCAGGTGGTAGAGGGAGGTGAGAGTACTGTGGGCCAGAGAAGCAGCACCTGCAGGCAGCCAGCAGGGTGGAGACCGTGGTCCCGAGAGGCTGGAGCTTGGTGTGAGCCAGTCAGACATGACATCGAGGCCTCTCTTTTTTAGGTTTTTATTCTTAGAGCCAGCGGTTTCCCTAGAGGATATCAGGCTCCCTCAGGGAACGTTTGAAATACAGATTCCTTGGCTCTAGCTCAGATGCACTGAATCAGAGCAGCCCCGAGTGGCGGGCGTCTGCGATGCTGCACGCCTCCCAGGTTTCTAAAGGACCAGTCAGTCAGAGGGAGACCATTGCCCTGGGAGAAGGGGAGCCCTGGCCTGTGTCAAAGCCTCGGTTCACTCGTCTGCGGTTTTATTTTAAGACATGTTAAATGCTGTATTTCTGGCGAGGACATGACTGAGGCAGGGCTAAGATGATAACCCCATGTGGCTCTTGAATGCACTGTTTTGTCTATAGACCCTCAGACTAAAAAAATTACTGTAGACAAATATTGAACTTGAGTTAGGTTTGTTTTTTACAGTAGTGTGGGTTAGAAATTCTGAAACTTATTTACTCTTTATTCTAGGATACCATCTGAGCCACCAGGGAAGCCCTGGATGGAGCAAATAGGCAAATATATTGTGGATAATGAGACTTGGGTTTTTTTATTGCCAGAAAGGGGAGTTCGTTACTTCCCCTTGTTTTAGTTGCTCAGTCGTGTCTGACTCTTTGTGACCCCATGGACTGTAGCCCATCAGGCTCCTCTGTCCATGAGATTTTTCGGGCAAGAATACTGGAGTGGGTTTTAATTTCCGTCTCCAGGGGATCTTCCTGACCGAGGGATTGAACCCATGTCCCATGAATTGTCAGGAGGATTTTTTACCATTGAGCCACCTGGGAAACCCTCTCTAGTTCAATTGGAATTGGAGTCATCTGGATGAACTCATGGTTTTTTTATATGTAGGTACAGAAATAGATGCGTGTGTGTCCATGTATTTACATTTTTTATTATTTTTAAAAACGTTTATTTAATATTTAGATGCTCCGGATCTTAGTTGCGGCATGCAAGATCTTTTTAGTCATGGGCGGTGGGATCTAGTTCCCTGACCAGAGCTAGAACTTGGGTCCCTTACATTGGGAGCGCAGAGTCTTAGCCACTGGACCACCAGGAAAGGCCCCATGTGTTCACATTTGTACATGTGTATTTCCCAGCTCTAACCAATTGAGAGGGCTTTTAGAACTAATAGCCATGAACAGACTTCATGGTTGTTAACATGCAGAGAACCAGGACTCCTTGGAGAAAGGGCTGGTTCTGGGCCTGGGGTAGGAAATTTACAGGTGTGCTTGGAACATCCTGCACTGCCCAAAAGTGAGGACCTGTACAGAGAATGACCGTCGTGTCTGTGTGAAGGTCACAGGAGTCAGTTTGCAGGGGCGCCTACTGATCAAATCTGGGAGAATTTGAGGATCAGGTAAATCATGATCGTAGTTGATTACAGCCCATAGAATAAAATAACTCATGAACCTATACTGCTAATTGAATAAATAAATAAATGAGGGAGAGGGGAAAGTTTTTTTTTTTTTTTTTTTAAACAGAGGAATAATAATAAATACAGCAAGAATGAGGAAGATTAAAAGAAATCTGTGTTTGGCTATCATAGTAGTAGTATCGTTTTTAAGGATCATTGATGGATGCTAAACAAATGGGAAAGTAGGCTGTGAAGCTGCATAGATGTCTTCCCAAGATACTTTTTGATATATTACAGAGAGAGACTAGAGAACCCTGGCAGGTTGTCCCTCCACCAAGAGATCACAGTTAACATTCCAAGAATAGGACAGTAGGTCTCATGCGTCCCGCTTGGACGCACTTAGCAGGTAGGAGATAGTATAATAAGTAGCACCGCACTGCTGAGCCAGCCAGGGGCGGCCTCTGGTTCTTGGCGCAACATGGGTGATCTCAGCCCAACTACGAGGAAACATCAGACGCGCTTGGACTGAAGAAGATTCTATAAAATAAATGGCCTGTACCCTTCAAAAGTGTCGTTAAAGACCCAGGAACTCCATTTCAGATTAAAGAAGGATAAAGAGACAGGGTAGCTAAATGGAACACGGACTTCCCAGACTGGATCTGAGAGCAGATTTTTTTTTTTTTTTGCTTTTGCTTTCAAAGACATCAGTGAGACAGTCAGTAAAATTTGAAAAAGATCTGTTGAGTACATAGTAATACTCTTATCGATGGTTAATTTTCAGCTTTGATAACTTTTGTGGTTCTATGAGAATATTCTTGTTTGGGGGAAATACACAGTGAAGTGGGCTTCCTTGGAAGTGGTAGATCAGACCTCGGGCCCGCCATGGGGGAATTAGAATCTTTTCTAAGGTGGCCGATTGTTCTTGGTTCATAAGTCTAGCCCAGCAAGTTTGGAGTTCATGTCTACTTTCTGCTACCCCTAGAACCTTGATGTCTCCAGATTTGGATTTGGAAGAAAGACATTTTGGTTCCACTCTGTCATATAGTTCACCTTATGGCCTCTGCTTTCTCATATAGCAATGGGGGAGACGTTGATAACCTCCTCCCAAAGATCATGTATAGGAGAGCCTTAGAAATCATTCTGTCTTCTTTTAATGTTAACCTTCTTAGTAAAATACTCAGATGTCTCAGAGGAAACTGCCATTTCATGTGTATTCTTCCAGAACTTTCTAGTATTTTGTGCCTCATTCTTCCTCATTACTGCAGAGGTTCTTTGGCAAGGTTTCTTATAATGGACAGTTTTAACTTTTTTATGGTTAGAAAACTTAGTTTCCTTGACTCCTCCTTCCTCAGTTCCCCCTACCCCCGCCACACTCCCAGCCTACCTGTTTTTATGATTTTCAACTGACTTTGTCTCTAGACCTCAACTTTATTGGGTGATCAGTTCTCTTCAGGAGGAGCTTCTTATTTTAGAACCTGTAACCTTTGCACACCAGCCGTTGCCACTAGCTGAGCCTGGCGCTCCCCCACAGGTGTTTTGGTGTCCAGCGATGACAAGAACTGCTGAGGAAGAGACGGCCACAGGGAAATGGGTTCCGATAATGGGGCAGCCGCTGAGTGCTTGTTGATTTGCTGCTGTCATAACCACAGATGTTTAAAAATAATTTGTAGGGAGGGAAGAAGAAAGAAGCAGTGGGTTTTGTTGTGTTTCTTTTTTTTTGGTTTGGTTTTTTTTTTCTGGTGCCACTTGTCTTATCAGTGGTACAAAACGCAGACCACAGTCATTCAGAAAGGAAGAAGACAGTGCCACACAGAGCGGAGAGGTGAGGGGGAGGGCGGAGGTGAGCCGTGAGTGTAGTCCTGGGGTTCACTGCCGTCAGTGGGTAGAGACTTGCTGGAGAACCAGCCCTGGTTAGGCATGTGCTCCATTCCTCTACCTGAAAAAGAGGCACATAACCCGGAGTCTGCCGCGGGGGTCACAGGGCTTAACAAATGCAGGCCAGGCACATCGTGTGCATTCATAATTTGTTTTACTTTTTAATTTTTATTGGCGTATAATCGATTTATAATGTTGTGTTAGTTCCAGGTGTACAACCAAGTGACTCAGATATACATATACATGTATTCATTCTTTTTCAGATTCTTTACTGATAGAGATGCTTAACAGAATATTGAGTAGAGCCCCCTGTGCTATACAGTAGGTCCTTGTTGGTTAACCAACAAGGCACTCTCATGAGAGCAGATCTTACTATGACCATCTCATTTTCACAGACGGAAATAGAGTCTGAAAGAAGCTTAAGTCATTTGTCCAGGGTCACCAAACCTAGTAAGTGTTTAAGCATCCCCCAATAAATACACGTCCCTCAAAGCGCTCAGTCAGACTTCAGCTATTCACCTTACTAATTAATACTCATGGCATTATGTCTATTTTTTAAAGTCTGAACATCACAAGAACCCGTGACGTTTTCTTATTCCACTTTTGCAGATGGGAAACTGAGGCCCACCGCGGCCAGATTGAAATAATGGGCAACATTGTCAGCAACCTGCCTTGTCTTCTCTGGAGGCCCGTGTCTTCCCCCACCCCCGTTGTTAGCTTGTGTTTGAGCTGCTCTCGGGCCCCAGCCCAGCTGCGATTCTGGTTGAAAGCCTCACATCTCTTCCCTGACTGTCAGACAGCAGTCACGGGAGTGTCCTGTGCCATCTTCCCTGGGTAAGAGCGCTTGGTGGAGAGCAGCAGATGCCCAGAGTCAAGGTCATGTGCCACTCAAGTGCTGGGCTGGAGAAAAGCCCCTGTCTCCCTGCTGCTTGTGACCAGGCAGGGGAGTCTGAATGGAGAGGGTTCTGTCAGAACAGCTCTGTGAGCCGAGGGTGCGGCTGGCCACACTGGGAGACAGGGCCAAGCACTCGGGGTCCAGGGAGCTCCACACTTGGCCTCTATATAACCTGCCTCAGCATTTCAGAATGTTTATGTCCCCTTCCTTTTGTAAGTTACAGACTTCTCAGACTGCTCCATTGTAAAGATGAGAGTCAAGCTCAGGAATCATTAGACCGTTGTTTTGTGGGGGTTTTTTTTTGTTTTGTTTTGTTTTTTAAAGAAGAGAAATGGGGGACTTCCCTGGTGGTTGGGACTCATGCTTCCACTGCAGGGGTCACGGGTTTGATCCCTGGCTGGGAAACTGGGACCCCACATGCTGCACAGCACAACTGGGGGAAAAAATTGTTTTTAATTTTTGTTTTAAAATAATAATTGTTTTTTTGTTGTTGTTGTTTTTGTTGTCTTTTAAGGAGAAATAGAATATTTGGCCAAATGGAGTCTGAATGGGTGGTTTGCATTATTCTAAACTGATGGATTCTAGGATGGGAAACTAAGTTCATTTGAAGTGATTTTCTTTTTTCTTTTCTTTTTTTAAACCAGTCTGTATTCTCTCTTCTCTCTGCTTGCAGGGAGGCAGTACAACATAGAGGTTAGAGGTGTAGTGACTTTGGAATCTATCATAAGCCCAGGCCTTAGTTTCCCACCTCGGACATGAGGATGGTCACAGTTGCACCCACCTCATTCTGTTTTATGTAGAAGAGCTCGTTCTGAATATAAGCTATTACATGCCCCTGTTTTAAAAACCTAAATGTTAAGGAAATAAACATGTGAACTAAAAACTGCTTAAACATAATTTTAATAGCTGAATAATACTCCATTTGGTCAACCTGTCATATTTTATATGCGTGCAGTCACTCAGTCGTGTCCAACTCTTTGTGATCCTATGAGCCGTAGCCCACCAGGCTCCTCTGACCATGGGATTCTCCAGGCAAGAATACTAGCTTGGGTTGCCATTTCCTACTCCAATCATATTTTATGTAATCATCCTATTATTGGATGTGAGATTGTTTCCAGATTGTGGCATTTTAACTTGGCGGCAACCATTTGCATATAATTAAATCACTGGCCACAGTGCCTGACCTTTTGTAAAGCCACTCAATACTGCACCTTTGCATGGCTGGGTGAGCCAGTCTCTCCGCTGCATGCTCAGGTTGAGTAATCTGGGTCTTTCATTTGGTAGGCAAAACCCAGCAGGTCATTTCTGAGAAGCAGGACTCCCCTTTCTCCCATCAACGACTTTCATCCAGCTGCCTCAGGTTTTCTTCAGAAGACAGCAAGCTGTAAATAACCAGACAGCTTTCTTTCTCTCTGCAGAACTGAGATGGAATGTGGTCAGAGACTAGCTTTCATGGGCGAGGTGAAAGGATGGCCAGGACTTGGTGCTCAGCAGGGGTGTTTCAGAAAAAGTCTTCAGGGCAGGCCAATCTGGAGGTGAAGTTCTCTGGAGAAAGAGGTCAAAGGCCCAGGCGGCCGTGGTGACAGACAGGGGCTTATGTGCATTCCCTCTGTGGACTGTGATCTCTGCCTTTTGGGTCCCAGCACAGCTCAGCATATGGGGTGGAGGTGGTGTGCAGGTGCTCAGGAAATGTTTGTGGATGAGAAAATGAATGAAGGAATATGTGCATGCACATACTTTTTAAGTTTCTGGGTTAAAGAGGAAAATTAAGAGTTAGGTAAATGAAGTGGGTAGTGGGGTGGAGCTGAGCTGAGTAGATGACCAGATGCCTTGAAAGGTGAGAGAGGCTGAGAGCCAGCAGGCCCTCATGGGGGTTCCCGGAGACCATGCCTCTGCCTCCCCCAGCCCAGCCCCTTCCCTCCTTTGAGCTCCATGCCCGTAGGCCAGCTGTCCTGCATCTTTGGCCCTCAAATGTGGCCTGAAAGGCAGGCTTCTATTTTGTTTCCCTCTTGAGGCAGATGTGGTACACTGTGTGTCTTTTTTTTTTTTTTTCCTTTTTTTCTCTGGCTGAACATTCCTTGGTAAGAAACAGAACCATCCTGGGTATCTTGCGGTCTCCATTCAGTTCAGTCAGCACAGGAGCAGGCTGGTTAGATCTGTGAGGGCCTGTGCCACCTTGTTGTGAGCCTTCTCCCCACCCTGTGACTCCTTTCCTTCCTTCTCCAAGCACCGACGCTTCCTCAGTGTGTGCCGTGGGGGCCCACCCTGTGCTGGGCACTCAGTAGGTGATGGTGAACGTGACAGATGCGTGTCTGCCCCGCAGAGCCCCAGAGGCTGGTGAGGAGACAGGTCCGTCCTCGTACAGGTGAGCCGAAATTTTGACTATGGAGTCTCAAATTATGATTGAGACCACGAAGGCCAAGAACAAGGTGCGGAGAGTTGCCGGAGCATGCACGATTTAGAGCCCAAGCACGGTCGCCCGCTCAGCTCACTGTTGAGTTGGTGGTGATCTCAGTCACGTGAGGAGTCATAGCATAGGCCAGTGTGTCAACCTCTCTGAGGGCCATGTGAATGGGTTTATGGAGGTTGGACAGTTCCGGAGTAGCACCATGGACCTGACACTCTCCTGGCACCGGCCAAGGTACCTGGCCTGTATTCAGTCTGTTCATCCTTAAACCGCATGAGTTCAGTACTGTGATGCTTCCCGTTTTATGGAGGAGGCTCAGGGGTGTTGTCAGGGTCCAGTGTTACAGTGATTTAGAACAGGGGTCAGAGCTGTCTGCTGGTTCCAGGCTGCCCAGGCCCAGGGAGGGGCTCTGCACAGAGAGGGCACAGTAGTCCCTGATGAGCAGCACAGGCAAGTCCCAAGGGCAGGAGGTAGCAAGGGTCAGCATTCGGGCCGGAGGACCCGCCAAAATGTGGTGTTTGTGCCTGGTGGGCAGGGGGTGTCCGGCTGCTCAGGGAGACCTCACTCTCCTCCCCATTGCGCTCGTTCAGCTCCTCCTCTCTTGCTGCCTCTTGTTACCATGCGTTGTGACGCGTGTTGCCTTCACACATACTCGGAACGGCAGAGCGTGCAGCTTGCTCTGTCACACTCGGGCCCCGGCACAGAGGCTGTGCTCGCTGTGTATTTATTGAATGAACAGTTGACTAAAGAGGAGACCTGGTGTCTTGCCTTAGGAGATGGGTTGCTGGCTAAGAGGATAACTCCTTTTCATTTTCTTGGAGAAGTATGTCACCCAGGAGTGGATCCGATTTCCAGGCCATTCCCAGAGAAAAAAAGTCTCTTGAGTGAGCCAGTTTGGGGAGAATGTTGGGGAGCACCAGCGGTGTGAGGCAGGGATGTCTGGTACAGAACAGTTCTAGGCACCAGCCAGGCAGTTTTATAGAGATTTGGCTTTTTTCCTTTAGATGAATTCTTTGGGGGAACAGCAGTTGGGTTGGAGCTAGTTTGCAACATGGACTTCATTTTTTTTCTACAAAAATAATGGAGTTTTTGAATGGCCTTAGTGATTATGCTAAATATAATTGTGCCATTTAAATGCAATGAAAGTTTTCAGAAAGAAATAGAATAATTAATAATATCGCTTCCCAGATTCCTGTTATAACACTAACCTAGTAGTCTGATTCAGATTAAATTTGAATTTGGGTTAATTTCTCTTTGCAAAAGTAGTAGTTTATCCACATGTACAGTTTTTCTTCTAATCCAGGAAAAGGTGCTTGGTTTCTCCCTTTCAAAGTTTGTCTCCTCCGTTGCATGGGCTAGTCCTGAACTCTAGCAGAGACCCCAGTCTGTCCTCAGTAGCAGTGAATGTCACCCCCCACCCCCAGACTTCAGCAGCCTGAGTTAATTAAAAGGTTCAGAGGACGTTAATCAGGTTTGGAACTCTGATTTTGTGCAGTGTTTTGATATGTTTCGATGAGTCATCTTTTGGCATCCCTAACAGTATTTGATCTTCACGGAATAGTTTCATAATCTGGAAACTGGCGGGAGGGTGCTCTCCAGAAATGCAGAGTCAACAGTGATGTGTGTATGTCTGGCCAGTTGGGAGGGCAGATGACAGAACAAAGGGGAGACTTTAATAAGCAAGAACCTGTCAGGGGCTCGGGTCAGTTCTAAGGCTGCTGCCCGTCTAGAACACTGGGCTTCTTCCCGCCCCCTCCAGCCCTGCTCACTAGAGTGCTGACATTAAAGGGAAAAAAAAAAAAAAAGAGTACAGAATACAGCCTCTGTTTGCTTTGCTGCAAATAAGTGGCTGGAGTGACTGGCCCCCATCCCGGAGGCCCTGCGCGAACTTCAGATGTGGTCAGTGAGGCCTCTAGACGGTGCCAGGCTGCCGGCCCACGTCCAGGCGGCCCGCACCAGGAACAGGCAAGGGGCCCAGAGAAACAGCGGGGCCAGCTGCTGGCGGCCTCTGCTCGTCCTCTGAGCACCGCCTTATTTCTTTCTGAGATGAAACTGGTCTTACTCTCCGAAGATGGATGGGCCAGGGCTCGTAGGGCCTCTGCCTCCTCTTCTCACCCGCAGAACTAGGAACTTAAAATGAATGGACCAGTTGAGAGAGGGCAGGGCCCGTCTGGAAAATGCATCTCACCAAAATGTGGTCCAGCAGGAGTCCTCTTAAGGTGCGGGGCAAAGAGCCAGACCACCTGGGGTCCTTGGGCTGCATTCCTCATGGTCCTGGGTTTCTCCTGGGTCCAGTTAGGGTTAAGAAGCAGAGATTCTGAGTTGCCAGCATTGGCAGTTCTGTGCCACTCCTAATTAGCAGTCCCATGGAAAAACTGCTCAGTCTCTGGACTTCACTTTCTTCACCTGTGAAGAGGGGAGGCGTATCAGGACCTCGCTCCCTCCCTCGGTTATTGTGGACGTAAAAGGTTTAGAAAGGTGCCTGGCGTGGAGTAGGCACTGTTTGTTTTGGAGTTATCACAATTGTTTGAGTTTGCTTCAAGAGTTGTGTTGCATAACCAGAAGGTGAAAAGTTTTGTGGCGAGGGCTTAAAAAATGAGCCTCTCTGGTGTCCCTTGTGACTGTTCGTGCTTCTGCCCCAGTGACACAGAAGAGGACTGTTCAGGAAGCAGCCGAGGCAGGGCCCCAGCTGCAGTCCCGCAGCCTCATTCGCTTCCCTCCTGCTTGTCCCTGGCCCTTGGACCGTGCATTACAAGCATCTGCTCAGGCAACACTGACGCACACACTGGGTCTGTCTTCTCCAGAGTGATGGACAGGATGAGGGCTGACATTTGATACCCTCCGCTTAGAATGTCCTCTTGACTGGACCGGAGATTTCCAGGGTCATTTGTCTTCACAGGACCTTGTTGGAAAAGAGGCTCGGTCTCAGCGATTCCTCACCACTTCCACAGACTTTCCTCCACCCTGTCCCCACACACTTGCCTGAAGGCACTTGTTTAGTCCAGATCAGAATCCCAGCGACACATCCGCAGAGGTAGAAGTTGAACTCAGGTAACCGTACGTCCGTGTTAGCCAGCATCCAGATGGACATTGGCTTTGAGTTGGCTGCCGAATGGTCGGGCCGAATCAAGGGTTGTAGAAGCTGTATTCTTGGAAGAGAGAGGAGAGTAACATTCCCGGACAGCAAACAGTATCCAAAGCAGATGTTCTGGAACCTTCTAAAGAAAAAGAGGACAAGCCCTCTGATGTGCAGAGCCCTGTCCAGGGCGCGTGACTAGCAGTCTTTCTCTGATACTGACACTGAGAAAAGCATAGCCCAGCAGCAGTTTGCATCTTATTTAACCCGAACCTCCGCTGTGTGGGGTCTTCTGAGAACTCTGTATAACTGTTTATGAACTTCTCTCAGGCTGCAGTGGAGCTGTCTGTCCTGGCCTCTAATTCCCTGTCCTCCCCCATCACCTTCAGGCTGCAGAGACCTTGCTCACCACTGGACTCTGGCACCTAAGTCCACCGGGCACACCTCGGTCAGCCGTGCTCACTCATTCTGGCGAATGAATGAATTCTTACTACTTCTTGGAGAGCTGTTCTCCACTAGCTCATCACCAAAACTGTGTGTGAGTCTGAAGAAAACAGAGATGGTAGAGGATTTCCTAGTTTGAGGCTAGATCCAAACATTTGCATTTTTAAAGAGCCCCAGGACAATTGCCCATCCCATTCACCTTTAACTTTTAGAGGAGAGCTCCTTGTACTGAGAGGGAGGGAGTATGATCTGGGGGATGAGTTCACTTTTTCAGTGAACTCATCAGCAAACACTGATGAGACTTAAGTGGAAGCACTTGGTGAACTGTGAGTGTGAAGGGCCCTCCCAGGGCCCCCCAGGATCTACTGTCTCTCCCTTTGCTCCAGAACAGCCTGTGTGCTGTAGGAGGAGCACTGCCTGCAGAGGAGGCTCCGCCTGCCTTGTAGAGCATGGTGGGGACAAGAGTGCCCCCCAGCCCGCCTGCAGTGACATCTGGACGAGGCAGTGGAAGGGGCTTGTGTTTTGATTGGTCTTCTGTTCATGCCTGTGTCTTTTCATTTGGCTTACAAGTTCAAGCCTTGTTCAGGGCTCATTCCGCGGTAGCTCTCATTTGCTGCCATCATCTGAACCCTTCCTCTAGTTCACATCCAAAATGAAACATCCCTTTCTGGAGGTTGACATAACAGTTGTATTAAGTACAGGAGGGTTTGTTTGTAACGATCCGCCTGTCTGATGTGTCCAAGCCCTTGACTGGCCTCTCTGGCTGGAAGCAGTTCATCCTTTGAACTTGTGCCTAGCATGCATGCCTCCTCCACCTGACGTCTCTCCTGGGTCACAACAGGGCCTTTTCCCTGCGCTGAAAGCTTCTTGGACCTTTCTTCCCAAACCCACACAGACTTCACTCATGGTGCTGACGCAGGGAAGCTTTGCTTAACAGACCCTGTAGAGGACGTCAGACTCTGTTGTACTGTCATGGCTCTTGTCACAGGAATTTTAGTCATTTTTGTCATTATTTGATTTCCTTTCTGACTATGTTTGTTGAATAAATGAAAAGTGTTAACCTTTCACTTGGCCCACATTTTAATTAATGTACTTCCTGTAGAATGAAAAAAATTTGTTTTATTATCAATATTTGTAAGTATTTATTATGAAAAAAAATTATTGAAGTACTGTTGATTTAGTGTTGTGTTAATTTCTGCTCTACAGCAAAGTTGATTCACATATACATTCTTTTCCACTGTGTTTTATCACAGGTTGTTGAATATAGTTTCCTGAGCTATACCTTAGGATCCTATATATAATAACTTACATCTGCTAATCCCAAACTCTCAATCCATCCTTCCCCTTTAACCACAAGTCTGTTCTCTGGGTCTGTGAGTCTGGTACTGTTTCATAGATAAGTTCATTTGTCCCGTATTTTAGATTCCACATGTAAGTGATATGTGGTTTTTGTCTTTCTCTCTCTGACTTACTTCACTTGGTATGATCATCTCAGGTCCATCCCTGTTGCTGCAAACGGCTTTATTTCATTCTGTTTTGCAGCTGAATCAATACTCCATTGTGTACACACACCACATCATCTTTATCCGTTCATCTGTCGATGGACATTTAGGTTGTTTCCATGTCTTGGTTATTGTGAATAATGCTGCTTTGAGTATAGGGCTGTATGTGTCTTTTTGAATTGTAGTTTTGTCTAGATACATGCCCAGGAGTGGATTGCTGGATCATATGGCAACTCTTTTTTTTTTTTTTTTTTTTTTGAGGAACCTCCATACTGTTTGCCATAGCGGCTGCACCAATTTACATTCCCACCAACAATGTGGGAGGGTTCCCTTTTCTCTGTAGCCTCTCCATCATTTATTATTTGCGGATTTGTTTTTTTTTTAATCGAGGGCCATTCTGACCAGTGTGATGTGGTACCTACCTCGTTGTAGTTTTGATTTGCATTTCTCTGTTGGTTAGTGACATTGAGCATCTTTTCACGAGCCTGTCAGTCACATGCATGTCTTCTTTGGAGAGATGTTCATTCAGGTCTTCTGCCCATTTGAGTTCTATGAGCTCTTTGTATGTTTTGGAAATTAAGACCTTTTTTGACCACATCATTTTCTTTTCAGTTGTGAAAAGACTTGCTTTTTTAACCTGCCTTCTTCCTTTCCCAGTGCTCCTGAAGTTTCGCACAGATAAAGGAAGAGACCCTAGTTCTGATACCTTTGGGGAAGATTCTGAGTTGTTGCTCCAGATACGGAACGATGTGCTTGACGCCCTCGGTGTCAGTCCTGATCTGCTTCCTGAAGACTTTGTCAGGTTGGTCTGACTGCTTATCACAATTGAGTTTAGATTGATAAATGTCTGTGTGTAGTATTTGCCTTAATTTGGAGAGATGCTTTATTAAGACTGAAAAGCCCTGAGGAGAGAGCCTCCTTTGCCACATTCTGCCACACACATACACACCCTGCAGCCCTCCGCCCCTCTCTTGGTATAACAATAGTATATGAAAAATGGAGGTGACCTTGTATGTGTTCAGATATAACTGCAGGGTCAAGGGAGTGGCGGGTCAGAAGGATGGGTTTATCATTTGGCAGATACTGCCCTTGCCCTCTGCTGATGACCCATCAATTTATACCCTCGGCCGAAATGGCATCCTTGTTCCCAGCATCTTCACCCCTGGGCACTGCGATGCTTTCAGCCTCAGGGACCAGTCCTTTGTTCTTATACACAGTCAGGTTTTGGCTTTGATTGGTAAAGTCCAAAGGGAGACTAAGTCAGGAATCCCTCCTAGACAGTTTTGGGATCATCTGCTTACTTCCACTCTCTCTCCGCATCTTTGAGGTACTCCGTAAGCTGCCTTACTGTGCCCTGCTTGTAGCAGCAATAATGATGGCTAGAATCTACTGAGCAGCTGTTACAGTACCAGGCACTGTGGTAGCTGCTTTGTGTATGTGCCCTTTCTTGACAAGACCCCATTTTATAGGAGAGGGGAAACTGAGTTAGAGCTCAAAAGTCCAGTCACTAGCCTGAGGTTACACAGCTAATAATGGAAGCACGGTGTAGTGAAGGCTTTCAGTGCTTTACCAGTGCAGCCATATGGTTCTTACAGTAGTCCTTGAAGGGTGTACTGTTATTTCCCCCGTGACTTAACTGAGGCTCAGAAAGATACAGTCATGTGTCCAAGGTTTTAGTAAATAGCTGACCAAGATTTCCCCACACCACTGATCCCTGGGGACAGCCTAGTATCTTGGTTCCTATTCAGCAAGAAAGTGAATGGTGGTCCCATCCTTCCCTAATCTTTTCCTTGTGCACTCATGTCTGGGGACCTCACTTAGACACTGACAAGCCTCAGCCAATTTAAGACCAGCAATGGGGCTTTGAATCACCTGCTGAGCCCTCAGCCAGAAAGAGGCACCTGGATACCAGGCACTCTTGTAAGTTGGCACCGGGAGGGAGAGTTCAGGGGCTAATGACACCACTGCCTGGGATGGGGTCCCTGTCCTGGGGGACGGCCCACGGAGAACAGGTTCCCGCAGGTGTCTGGCTTCAGTAGTCCCATCCAGGCCAGTGAGCACACCCAGTGCCAGTGCCAGGCCATGAGCGTGCAGCCGAGTGACCGATTTGGGCATTGAGAGTGATGAATGGCCTGCCTGGGCATTGCCAGCCAGTGGCAGAGTCCCCACTTCCCAGAAGGAGAGAGCCATAGCCTCACTGCTAACAGCCTGTCTCACTGCTGGCTGGTTTCCTCTCCACAGAGTGTTGTATTCCCCCCACCCCCCCAGTCCTCTTTGCAGAAACAGCTCTCCCGTGTCTATGCCCTCATGTCTGTGCCCTCCTGTGCTCAGGCGCTCCCTCTCTATTGCCCTTTAAGTGAGAGACGTTTGATGGCCTCTCAACGGCCGGCTATGGCCGGTGCAGATAAGGCTGGGGGAGATGCACTGGGGGTGCGGCGGGGAATCGAGCTGCCGTCTGGCAGCTGAGCTGCCTGCACAAATTGCCCACCGCCAGCTCTGAGCAGGGTGCGCTCACTTGAGGAGGGAAAGCTGTGCCCAAGTCTCCATTTCCCTCATCTGTCTATGATCTGCCTGTCCCGTCCTTTATGTCATTTATTCTCTTCAGAGGGCTCAGTTGCTTTTCTGATTATGAAGGTAACAGATGCCCGTTGCCAAAAAATAGAAAAGGGAAGAAAAGAATCTCCCATAGCTCCTCCCAGTGAGAAGTCACCAGTGCTGGCTTGGGGTTTAATTTAGTTAAGTCTCTCGACATCTGTATGTGTATTTACTCATGTGTCTTCTCTTTTTAAATACCAAAATGATCACACTTTTCATACCACAGCCTTCCTTTTCCAGCATCTCATAGATCTGTTTGTGTCACAAGTAAAGATCCATAACCTTGCCTGTACTGCCTCGTGTGTCATTGTCTACTGTATGGTTTTTATTTAACCGTTACCTGCTTGGTGGGTACTTAAGTTATTTGTAGTTTTTCACTGTTATAAACATCTATGACAAGCATTCATAATGTATATATGTAATATAACTTGTGCTGTTAAATTTTTGCATTATGGTAAAGTGCACACATCATAAATTATACCATCCATAAATTATAGCCATCCTTAAATGGACAGATCAGTGGCGTTAAGTCCATTCACACTGTTGTCGCCTGTCACTGGTACCCGTCTCCAGAACTTTGTCCTCATCCCAAAGTGAACCTCTGTCCCCACTGAACACTGACTTCCCATTGTGTGTCCCCAGCCCCTTGCAGCCTCTTTCTTTCTCGATGAATTTGACCGTTGTGGGCATCTTGTTTAAGTGGAATTGGAATGTAGTATATGTCCTTTGGTGAACTTACTGGTCCTTAAGTTTCAGAGATAATAGACATATTATGGAAAAAAACAGATAGTATGGAATGAATCCAAAGATGGAAATGAGGGGAAGTGGGAGGCACAGAGGATGGGATATAACATAGGCTCAGGGATGCACTGTGTAACACGGGGAATATAGTCAATATTTTTAATAACTGTAAATGGAAAATGACCTTTAAAACTGTGTAAAAATTTTTTAAAATAGGGACTTCCCTGGTGGTTCAGTGATTAAGATTCTTCACTTCACCACTTCTTGGGGCGCAGGGTCAATGCCTGGTCAGGAAACACAGGATCCCACATGCTGGGCGGTGTGGTCAGATTTTTTTGTTTTTAAAATAGTTTTAAAAGAAAATTAAGATTACTCATTCCATGAACCGGAGAGGGGAGGGGGGAAATCACTGAATTTGTCCTGTGCTGTACTACACTGCCTTGATTCCTGGAGCTTTGTAGTAGGAAGTTTGAAATTGGGACATGTGGGTTCTCCAACATTAGCTCTTCTTTTCCAAGATTATTTTGACTATTCTGGGTCTCATGCAGAATTTTAGGGTGGATTTTCCCATTTGTACAAAACTTAGCTGGAATTTTGAGAGGAATTATGTCCAATGTATAGAATAATTTGCAGAGTATTGCTGTCTTAACAAAGTTAAGTTTTCTGATCCATGAACATGGAAATATCTTTCCATTTATTTAAGTCTTTTATTTCTTTCAACAATAGTCCTCAGAGAGTAAGTCTTACACATCTGTTGTTAAATTTATTCCTAAATATTTTATTCTTTTGGTTGCTGTTGTAAATGGAATTCTTCATTTCATCTTGAGGGTGTTCATTGCTGATGTGTAGAAATAGATTGTTTTGGGGTTTTTTTTGTTTGTTTGTTAATCTTGTATTCTGCAGCCTTGATTCAAATAATTCAGTAGTTCAGATAATTTCTCTGTGGTTTCCTTAGTACTGTCTGTATACCAGATCATGTCATCTGTGAAGACATATCACTTCTTTCTTTCCGGTCTGGATGCCCCTTGTGCCTCTTTCCTGCCTTCCTTAAATGCCCTGGCTGGAACCTCCAGGACAGTGTTGAATAGAAGTGGTGATAGCAGACATCCTTGTTTTGTTCCTGATATTTCAGTGTTTTGCCGTTAAGTGTGATATTAGCTGTGGATTTTTGTAGATGTCCTTTATCAGTTTGAAGAAATTTCCTTCTGTTCCCAGTTGTTGAGTGTGTTTATCACGAAAGGGTGCTGCGTTTTGTCCCGTGCTCTTTCTGTGTCAGTTGAAGTGATCATGTGTATGTTGCTGTTTTGATTTACTGGCATTTTGTTGAGATGATACTTTTTTTTTTTTAAGATTATATACTTTTAAGAGAAAAAAATTAGAACATTAAATTTTTATAGTAGGATCACATAGAATAAAGGAGAACTTTTTTAAAGGAAAAAAATTGACTATCTTTGAGGAGTAGAATTATGGCGACTAGTTTCTCCTGGACCAGAGAAGGCAATGGCACCCCACTCCAGTACTCCTGCCTGGAAAATCCCATGGACGGAGGAGCCTGGAAGGCTGCAGTCCAAGGGGTCACTGAGGGTCAGACACCACTGAGCGACGTCACTTTCACTTTTCACTTTCATGCATTGGAGAAGGAAATGGCAGCCCACTCCAGTGTTCTTGCCTGGAGAATCCCAGGGACGGGGGAGCCTGGTGGGCTGCCATCTATGGGGTCTCACAGAGTCGGACATGACTGAAGTGACTTAGCAGCAGCAGCAGTTTCTCCTGGCTATAGTTTTCTGTTAGGTTTTATAGTTCCTCAGAGGACCTTGGTATGCAAGAGGAAAAGTTGCCTCCATAGATGAACAGATGAGGGTGCTGGTCCCAGCCAAGGGGTAAGGAAATGGTCACCCCTGAGCCTAGTTAGTGGGAGTTGAATGGATCGAGCCTTTCTGGAGGGCATCAGGACTCAGCAATTCTATATTTAGGAATTTGCCATAAGGAACTGTTTGGACAGCTCTACCAAGGTGTATGATCACAGAGTCCAACAGCTTAAATATCCATCCATAGGTTATAGGGCACAGTGAATAGTAATTGCTGTGACCTGGGTTTTCAATTATATATATTTAGATACGTGCCCTTTTAAAAATGTCTGGAAGGGTGTGTACCAAAGCAAGAAGACTGGAAGTGTTCTCACGGTAGGGCTCCAGAGAAAAGTTTTCCGTTTAACTCGCCTGCACTTCAGTCTGCTCATTTCAGAAACCCCTTTGTGTTCAGGGGTGGGAGCTGGCGAGGCAGGCTTCCTGGAGGGAGATGGTAGGAGACAGTGTTTGACTGTCTGGGATGGATGATTGGGAGGGACAGGTGACAGTATTAGCTAAAATTTGTCCTCTGGGTTCCCCCTCCTGGCCCAGAAGGGTTGGTATCTATGTGGGTAGTGAAGACTTTTCTTTCCTCCCGTGCTTTAATTTCAGACCCCGACTTTCCCAAGCTGTCTGCATGTTAACACAGGCCTGCTCCTGACATTTGTCTGGGACTAGCATATCGAACCCACTGCCCATTGTGGGACAGAATAGAATTGCGAGAATGTGACCGGGGCACCGAAACATCTGGTATTTGTAGGGCTTTATTTTTAGGATGCACAGATATAGTCTTATCCTTTAACTTCCAAAAAAAAAAAAAAGTTGTGAAACAGTTCTTGCCTGCCAAGGTTCAGATGTCTTTCTCGCCACCTACTAACCTGGATCAGATTTACTTTTCACACCTAGATACCAGTATTAGCATTGCTGTCTGAATTGACTCCTCCTGGTGGGAGAGATGTTTTCATTCAGGCAAACCCACCACTGACCTCTCCCAGGTGTCTACACCAGCCTTCCTGTTGCTCAGAACTCCGTTTCACATGTCTTCTCTTTTAGGTACTGCTTCTCTGAGATGGCCCCAGTGTGTGCAGTGGTTGGAGGGATCCTGGCCCAGGAAATTGTGAAGGTAAAAAGTCCCTGTGGCATGGAAGATCATTGGCCCTCTGCACTAGGACCTTGGATGTGCCGACAGAGAACCCAGAGCTGTCTTAGAGAGCTGCCTGGTTTCTCAGACCCCAGTCATCCTTGTCTACTGACCTCCCTGTTCCCTTTCTCCCTCCCTTTTTCCACTTCATCCCCTTCTCTCCAGCCCATTCACGTGGGCCTTCAGCAAATGACCTTGGGAGTGCCTACTTTGTGCTGATAAGCCCAGAACTAGACACAGAGCCCATGGGCTATCTGCCATCCCCTAACTATACCACCCAGCTGTCTGGTGTTGTGACATTTGCCACAGATTCTGCTGCTTACAGGTCTGTGAAGTGGGCACTGTCCTGATTCACACTTAAGGGGTGGACGCCAAGGCCCAAAGAAGGGCCTCCACAGCCTGTACTGCTCCCATCTGCTCCACAGTTTCCTTCCACTCATGCCATGGCGTCAGAGTTCCCTCTCGTTACTTCGCACCCCGTGGGTGAGTGTAGAGCAGGGGAGTCAGCACCAGAGGAGCTCAAGCCCTGTGCCCAGAGCCCACACGCCTCTGCCCAGAGTGCCCTGTGCCCACGTTAGGCAGGTGTCCTTCTCCCTCTCGGAAGGAGAGCTTTCACACAGGGTAATGTGTTTAGTACCTGGCACAGCACTTTGAAGTCTCTTCTGGAACATTTAGGTTATCAGAACTGTAGCATACCCCCCAGTATGTGTTCCTTTCTTGGGGGACTTTGATATTTTCCTAAAGTGATGAATTTGCCATGTGCACATCTTGACCACTGAAGTGGACTTGGAACAGTGGACCAACTTCCCCTGCTTTGTCTTGGTTTGCACACTTGCTTCAAAAACAGTTGACTCAATTTGATGGTCCAACAGTTGACTCAGTTTGATGGTCCCACCATCTTCTTAAGGCTTTTTTTTCCTCTTTCTTCTTCCCTGATCATTCTCTGGATCAAATTCTTTCTCTGAGTCTCACTCTCCGTGGTATAGGCAGTAGGAGGAGAGGAGAGGCATGCGCTGCTGTGTGCAGCCTCACCCCTGCTTCTGCCTGCCCAGGCTGGTGGGAAGGTTCGGCTCAGGCCCCTGCTCTGGGGAGTCGGTGGTGGCTGCGGGAGGACTGTGTTGAGAAGGACTCTGAGACTGCCTGTGGAGAGACTTGGCAGGAAAGAGTACAGTGATGGAACAGCAAGGGGAGAGTGGGAACCTAATATGTTTTTGTATCATACAATGATGAGACCATAGATAACATTTATTTTAAACATAGTTTTCTCTAGGACTTTTTTTGACTATGCTGGGTCCTTATTGCTGCCAGAGGGCTCTCTCTGGTTGCAGAGTCGGGGCTACTCTCCAGTTGGGGGGCATGGACTGCTCACTGTGGTGGCTTCTCGAGGACACGTGGGTTCTGTAGTTGTGGTGCACAGGCTTAATTGTCCCTCGGTGCGTGGAATCTTCCCAGACCTGGGACTGAACGAGTGTTCTGTGCATTGGCAGGTCGGCTCCCCACCACTAGACCATCAGGGAAGTAGCTAGATAGCATTTGTTGAAAGCCCATTCTGCACCCACTGCTTGGAGACCTTGTTCTCAACTTGATAGACTCGTTTGATCCTCACCACAGCGGTGAGGTAGGAGCTGCTGCAATCCCTGCACTGAGATGCAGAGCAGCGGTGAGGCCCGGATTCAAGCTCATGCCGTCCGGCTTCTGGGCCCATGCTCTTCAGCCCTTGGCCAGCAGGTCTCGGGTGCCCTCAGCCTCGCCTCCACGCATCCCGCTGAGACGCTGCTCCCTGACTTTCTTGCATGGGATGGAGGTGGTGGGGTGGGCAGGTGGTCTTGCCCCGCTGTGTGCAGGGGCACACAGCGCCCTCGCCCCAGTCCCGCCTCCGGGCGCCCCTCCTCCTGCCGCCAGGCACAGCTGTGGCCCGCATCTTGTTCCTGTCTGTCCCATGGCCAGAGCGCTCTGCATTCCTGGCTGCTGGCGCGTTTGGAATCTCCCTCCCCCTTCGGAAGCGCGTTCCCTCCGGCCCCGCGTTCACCCCGTGCCCTGCTGTCTTGTCCCTGCCACTCCCCTCACTTAACACCGGTCCAGCCTCAGCCAGCTGCTGCTGGTAAAGGCCTGACATCTGAGGGCAGCAGACCTCCGCCCTCTCCCAGGTGGGGCCCTCTGACCACAGTAAAACGTAAACGTCGGGAGATGGGGGCAAACCTACAAGTCTATTCCCTGGAAATCGTCTGTTCCCCTCCTTCCTTGTATCTTTCCAGACACCACACATTCTAGCCCCATCCTCTGTCTCATCCTGCTTCCTTGGGTTTAATCATTCTTCTTTCTCTCTCACTGTTGGTGGGCAGTCTCCTCGCCTACAGCGCTAGAGGTGAGAGTTGACAGCAGCAGCCTTACCAGGCTCCATGTGAAAATGCGTTGTGCCATCTCCTGGAGCGTGGGTTCTTGCATCTGGGATCCACCTGTGTGCCTTTCCACCTGGCCGAGTGCCTGAGGGCCTCAGATATTGGGAAAGGACCTCCTGTTCAAGCAGTAGCAGCTCCCATTTATTGAGAATCTACTCTGTGGCCGGAATGTCAAGCTGGATCGCGTTTCATACTCACCAGGAACCCTAATAGGCTGAGGCCGTTTGTTTGGGTTTTCCTATGCAAGCTCAGAGAAGCCACCCTCTGACACCAGGTCAACACTTCCTCTCCAGAAGAATAGTTTGTTCCAGAATAAGCACTTGGAATAGGTATAATCATCTCCATTTTACAGACAGGACTGGGTTTGGCACTCAGTTCACGGAGGAGAGGTTTAGGGCCCAGCTTTGTAAAGGCGGGCCTGCCTGAGGAGTGACTGCGTGGAGCTCCTGGGCACCTTGGCAGGTTGCAGTTTGCGTGTGTGATGTCCTCCTCTTTAAACAGTAACCCTTCTTGGGTTGAGAATGTTTTAGAAAACTCACTGTCACCTCTGGACCTTTCCCCGGTCCACACAGGTCACTCGTGGTCCAGCATGTAATCCCAGGGACTGTCACTCCATCTCTTAAAAGTGCTTTGACCTTCTGTTAACCCCACGAAATGATGACCTTTTCCATGGCTGACTAGAATCTCCCAGGCCCTCTGGATGCCCACCCTGGTGTGTCCCATGGAGGGCCAGGAGCACTGCCTTCCCCTGGGAGTGTCGGTGTGTGTCCCCCAAGGTGACAGAGGCTGTGCTCTCAGATGGATCAGAATGATCATTCACTGCCTTTCTCAGTGGAATATTCATAAGTAATCATTACGGCCATTTGCCAATGGTACTTCTCTGAGTTAAGCATTGTTTTAGATATTGGAGGTAAAGCATGTCTCTTAATCCCCAGGATAAAACAGTTTTCATTTTACGTGGGGAACATAAAGGTCTGAGAGGCTAAATGGTCTGCTCAAGGGCACACAGCTGGTAGGGGACAGAGTGCAGGGACAGGAGAGTCACAGAACTGTTTCCTGACCTGGCCAAATAGCCCCTGGGGAGCAAAGTCGGCCTCTTTCGAGAACCACTCTCCACGTTGCTTTGGGAAGGTCGCGGTTCAGGGGTCTATTCTCTTTTCTCCCTCATATCCCCTTTTAAGCACTTTAGCTGAACCTTCTTGTTTCCCTCCGCAGGCCCTGTCTCAGAGGGACCCCCCTCACAACAACTTTTTCTTCTTCGATGGCATGAAGGGGAACGGGATTGTGGAGTGCCTGGGCCCCAACTGAACCCGAGACTCTGCGGCCCCAGAGATGCTGACCTCACGGCGCCCTTGTGCGATTGATCCCCTCCCCTCCCCCATGAAGGCCTCTCCAAGCGAGGGGAAAACCAAGTCACTGAACCAGTACCAACCATTTCCTGCGAGGCGCGAGGCTGTGCAGCGCTAGTGGCTGCACAAGGGCCTGGGTCCTTACAGTCTCCTCCCCGCCCCAGGCCTCCCAGCTTGCCTGCGCAGCCAGTTCCTGGAAGTCCCCAGCCAGGAACCAGCACACTTGGTTGCCTAGGAGCCTCTCACCACCTTCTTGTCCTCAGTCCCCACCTGATGTCACACAGCGAGGAGCGTGACTTCAGGTGGGGAATAATGCCCTGGGCCGTGAAACCACACGGCAGAACCACTGTTCCAAGTGTAGACAGGTGCCCTTAAGAGAGCCAAAAACATGGCGGGCGGAGTGTATCTCCACCAAAGGTTGAAGCTCTGACAAACAACAGGTGCCATCTGGTGTGCTGTTCTTGAGTTTTAGTTTAGGATTAGTTGAGTTCCAGCCTGGATTTTGAAAGAGAGGAAGTATTACCAAATTCTCTTGGGTATTAGGGTAAGGCCTTGCCAGTGGAATATTAATGGGAAAGCTTGTTTAAAAAGGCAGATTCCTGGGTCCCACCCTTGGGAAGCTAGCTTGACTCTTGGGCTTTGAGGTGGGTTGGGGGAGCCGGCCTGTCTTCCTGCAGAGCCCCTCACAGATGAAGGCAGTCGCACTGTAGGCTGTCGCATTGAAGGGCTGTTGGTCCTTCTTGTTATCCCCTTGAATTGCAGCTGTTTGTGTGTTTTTTATATTTTCTATATTTCTTTGGTTCTTCAAAAAGGAATGATAGAAATAAAGTTATTTGCTTTAAGATTTGTTTTTCTTGCATGTGAGAAACTTCTTCCCCTGACAGGGAGCAATGGCCTGTTTAAACCTGAAGATGTATCCCTGGATGCTTGAACACAACACCAAGGCCCTCCCCTCTGTCACCATTCTTGCCACTCTTTTTCTGAGCAATGCAGCAAAAGAGCATGCTCATATTCTAAAGCACATAGAAGCTTGAGTCTTGTCAAATAATTCCGTTAAGTAGTGGCTGTTCGCAGTGACAGCAATTGTAATGTAATAATAGTGGGAAAGGAGTAAAAGTGAGCAATGATCTCATAGCAGTTAAGTGAGACCAAAGTAAAATGCCTCAAGTCCCACAGCTGGACGGGTCAGAGCAGTTGCTGGAGTGCTGAATGTATCTTGACTCAGCGACCCGAGCGTGCGTCCCACCTGGAATGCGTTCCTCACCCACACTTGGCTTTCTCCCCATATGTAAATTGGCTGGTTAGAATGAATAAATCAGCTTCTCTATTTCAGCCCTGTTGATGTCAGTGAGAAAAGAAAAGCACGGATCTCCTCTGGGAGGAGAGACTCAATTCTCCCCCCTCCTGGTTCTCTCTGCCCACTCCTGAGGTGAGGCTAGGCTCTATTTCTGGAGCAGCCCTTTTCTGGGCCCTGGTAGTGTTGAATCGGGATCCTTGCAAAAATTTCACAGGGTCTTGGAAAATCTGAGCTAATTACACCCTTTATTTTGCAATGTGGGGCGTCGGTCACAAGGGGGAGCAGATGGGTCTGGATGGATTAAAAACAAAACTGTCTTAGAATCTTCTCTGCAACTTTTCAAACTTTTCCAACCCTGTACCTGTAATGGCAGAGACTTGAGTGACCCCAAAATGACCCCTTGGGAATCTGGAGGGTGGTGCTGGAAACTTCCAGCCCTGGACAAGAAAAAGGCTTAATTCTCCTTGCTTTCAGATTTCATATTTTTCCATATTACAAGTTGGTGTTATCTTAAGAATAGATTTCCCTAAGTCTCCAGGAAGTCCACGGTGATTATCCTGTGGGTTCAAACACCTTGGGACATGCAGCCCACTTGGGAAAAAGGATCCTGTCTGAAGGTAGTGTATGTTTGGTGGGGGAGGTGCTGAAGTTAGCAAATGAAATGGTTCTGCCTCTCCACTCCATACTCCACTTCTCTTGTCTCTGGTGTGCTTAATAACCAAACTTAGGTTCTCAGTGGTTGAACATTCTAGTGAACAGGCGCTACTCAGAAAAGCCTCCCTTGTCTTAGACATTAAGAATCCACCTGCCATTGCAGGCAACCTGGATTTGATCCCTGGTCCAGAAAGACCCTACATGCCACAGAGCAGCTATGCTGGAGCGCCACAACTGCTGAGCCCAAATTCTAGAGCCTCTGAGCTGCAGCTGGAGGAAGCTGGTGCACAGCAACGAAGACCCAGCGCAGCCAAAAATCTTAAAACTTTTGGCCCTGTCACAGCCTTACTACATTCCATGATTTCCCTTTCCACCGCAGACCCTTTTTTTTCAGTTTCTTGCATTTTATTGATAAGTATAAATACCCCATCTATTGAGGTGTCCCCTACTTGTTCCTCTACAGGTGGGGAAATGTAAGTTTATGTTTTAGTTGGCAAAGAGTAATAACAGCTGAAGTCCTCACACAACCCACTTGATACCTTTCAAAATAATTAGCCTTCAGCTAAATTGTTTGAATCCTCACAGCAACTATGGGGGTAGATACTGTTGTACCCATATCACAGATAAGGCAACAGCTTCACCCACCCAAGTCTGGCATAAATAGAGAAAAAAATTTTTTCCTTTTATTTCTGACATTTAAAGCAAAAAATACGTGTCTAAGGACTTCCCTGCAGGGGGGCCTGGGTTTGAGCCCTAGTCAGAAAACTAAATCCTGCAAGCCGCAGCTAAGACCTGGTACAGCCGAGTAAATACATATTTTTAAAAAGTTAATACTTGTGGGCATTTTAAGGGGTGTTGATATGCTCTGTATGAGAACTACAGCATGAAATGATGGGGAGAAGAGGCTTAGCGGGGCTGTATGTTGGCAGAGCTTCTGCGCTGTGACATGACAATCCATAGATAACGAATAGGTAAGGATATGTTTGTGATCCAGGAGCAATACTAAAAGATGCTGATACACCTAAAGATACATTTAAAAGAAAGTGTTCAAATAATCCAAGAGGAGGCAGGAGAGAGGAAACACAAAAACCTGATGAAGAGAAAACAAGAAAACGACCTAATTCAACGAGGGGACATCCCTGGTTGTCCAGGGGTCAGGACTCCCAGCTCCCACTGGGCCTGGGTTCAATCCCTCGCTGGTCGGGGACCTAGGATCCCGCAAGACTTGTGACACAACCAACATGCCCTCCCCCCCCACCCTCCCCCCGCCAAAAAAAAAAAAACACCTTGGGGCCTTGGGCCCTGTGTGTATGTAAGCATGAAGGAAATACAGAGAGACAAGATGAATAGCCAGTACCCACCAACCATCACTTTGCTACTTGCTGTTTCTGCTCATCCTTCAGTTCAGTTCAGTTCAATTCAGTTGCTCAGTTGTGTCCGACTCTGCGACCCCATGAATCACAGCACACCAGGCCTCTCTGTCCATCACCAACTCCCGGAGTTCACTCAGACTCACGTCCATCGAGTCAGTGATGCCATCCAGCCATCTCATCCTCTGTTGTCCCCTTCTCCTTCCCCCAATCCCTCCCAGCATCAGAGTCTTTTCCAATGAGTCAACTCTTCACATGAGGTGGCCAAAGTACTGGAGTTTCAGCTTTAGCCTCATTCCTTCCAAAGAAATCCCAGGGCTGATCTCCTTCAGAATGGACTGGTTGGATCTCCTTGCCAGTCCAAGGGACTCTCAAGAGTCTTCTCCAACACCACAGTTCAAAAGCATCAGTTCTTCTGCGCTCAGCCTTCTTCACAGTCCAATTCTCACACGCATACATGACCACAGGAAAAACCATAGCCTTGATTAGATGGACCTTTGTTGGCAAAGTAATGTCTCTGCTTTTGAATATGCTATCTAGGTTGGACATAACTTTCCTTCCAAGGAGTAAGCGTCTTTTAATTTCATGGCTGCAGTCACCATCTGCAGTGATTTTGGAGCCCAGAAAAATAAAGTCTGACACTGTTTCCCCATCTATTTCCCATGAAGTGATGGGACTGGATGCCATGATCTTAGTTTTCTGAATGTTGAGCTTCAAGCCAACTTTTTCACTCTCCACTTTCACTTTCATCAAGAGGCTTTTTAGTTCCTGTTCACTTTCTGCCATAAGGGTGGTAGGTTATTGATATTTCTCCTGGCAATCTTGATTCCAGCTTGTGTTTCTTCCAGTCCAGCGTCTCTCATGATGTACTCTGCATATAAGTTAAATAAGCAGGGTGACAATATACAGCCTTGACGTACTCCTTTTCCTATTTGGAACCAGTATATTGTTCCATGTTCAGTTCTAACTGTTGCTTCCTGACCTGCATGCAAATTTCTCAAGAGGCAGACAGATCAGGTGGTCTGGTATTCCCATCTCTTTCAGAATTTTCCACAGTTTATTGTGATCCACACAGTCAAAGGCTTTGGCACAGTCAATAAAGCAAAAATAGATGTTTTTCTGGAACTCTTGCTTTTTCCATGATCCAGTGGATGTTGGCAAATTGATCTCTGGTTCCTCTGCCTTTTCTAAAACCAGCTTGAACATCAGGAAGTTCACGGGTCACATATTGCTAAAGCCTGGCTTGGAGAATTTTGAGCATTGCTTTACTATCGGCCTTTTGGCTAAGATCAAGTGTAGTATCTGCTCACCCTTATTTGCTGTTTATTCATTGTGATAAATTTCAAGTTCATTCCAGTTCACTGCTGTGTGTTCTATTGTGTGACAGCATACTTGATTTACCCTTCCAACTGATGGCTCTTGCTACTTAGATGGTGGCTTTGTGTCTTGCCAACCCTTGGACATCTGTGCACATCTCCTTCTTTTTATTTATTTCTGGCTGTGCTGGGTCTTCATTGCTGCACAGGCTCTTTTCTATTTGCGTAGAGTGGGGGCTCCTTCCTAGTTGTGGTGCTTGAGCTTCTCTTGTGAAGCACGGGCTCTAGGGTGTGTGGGCTTCAGTGGCTGTGGCACGTGGGCTCAGTAGTTGTGGCCCTTGGGCTCCAGAGCACGGGCTTAGTTGCTTGGTGGCATGTGAGATCCTCCCAGATCAGGGGATTGAAGCCACGTCTCCTGCACTGGCAGGTGGATTCCTTACTGACCCACCAGGAAAGCCCCGAACATCCACTTGTGAAGGAGACACCCAGGAAGGCACTTACTGCCATAGGCAGGTACATCCTCAGCTTGACAAGCTTTTGCCAAATTCCTGTCCAAATGATGGTTCGAGTTTCCGTTTCCTTCAGCCTGCCCTTTGAGAAGAGCCGCTTTCAGGGAATGCCCTGGTGGTCCAGTGGTTAGGACGCTGCTCTTCCACTACAGCGGGTACACATTCGATCCCTGGTTGGGAAACAAAGGTCCACGTGCACCACACCCCCACAAAAAAAAAAAAAAAAAATTTTCTTTGAACTGCCCCCTTTACTGGGATACCCAGGGGAAGGGGCAAGGCTGGGGTCTGAGCCTGTCTGGGCCAGTCCTCTGTGGAAGATGCCACAGGAGAAACATTTGGCCCATTTCCCTGTTTTCCGGAAGATAGTAGAAGCGCCCCTTATATTTTCCTTTTTGTGGGGGGCGGCCATACCACTTTGCTCTTGGGATCTTAGTTCCCCTGACCAGAAATGGAACATGGGCCCCCTGCAGTGGGAGGGAGGCATCCTAACCACTGGCCCACCGGGGAAATCCCTCCCCTTCTTGTATTAATTCAACATAGGGTTTTTGTGTTTTTAATTTGGCTGCACCTAGTTGTGGCATGCAGGAATTTTGGCACGTGGGATCTAGTTCCCTGAACAGGGATCGAACCCAGGGCCCCTGCATTGGGAGAACATGGAGTATTAACCACTGGGCCGCCAGGGAAGTCCCTCCCCTTGTATTAATTCAACACAGGGTTTTAACACTAGGTTAGAGTGTCAGACTATTTTGGGGGGCTCCAAAATCACTGCAGATGGTGACTGCAGCCATGAAATTAAAAGACGCTTACTCCTTGGAAGGAAAGTTATGACCAACCTAGATAGCATATTCAAAAGCAGAGACATTACTTTGCCAACAAAGGTTCGCCTAGTCAAGGCTATGGTCTTTCCTGTGGTCATGTATGGATGTGAGAGCTGGACTGTGAAGAAGGCTGAGCGCCGAAGAATTGATGCTTTTGAACTGTGGTGTTGGAGAAGACTCCTGAGAGTCCCTTGGACTGGCAAGGAGATCCAACCAGTCCATTCTGAAGGAGATCAGCCCTGGGATTTCTTTGGAAGGAATGATGCTAAAGCTGAAACTGCAGTACTTTGGCCACCTCATGCGAAGAGTTGACTCATTGGAGAAGACTCTGATGCTGGGAGGGATTGGGGGCAGGAGGAGAAGGGGATGACAGAGGATGAGATGGCTGGATGGCATCACTGACTCGATGGACGTTGAGTCTGGGTGAACTCCGGGAGTTGGTGATGGACAGGGAGGCCTGGTGTGCTGCGATTCATGGGGTCGCAAAGAGTCGGACACGACTGAGCGACTGAACTGAACTGAACTGAACTAGAGGGTGCTTGGGCTTCCCAAGTGGCACTAGCGGTGAAGAACCTGCCTGCCAGTGCCCACCAGGTCTATCTCAGGACTGACACGATCCCCAGGACTCCTCACAGTGGAACTTCTGAGTAAGTTAAAGGTCATTTACTCATTCTGTGAATCTTGAGCCCCCTGATGATTTATCCAATAGGAATAAAGTGAGAAAGTCCCCCAAAAGCCCTGCCTTCGCAGAGCTTAGTGTTTAGCGGGAGCCCAGGAGGGGTGCATGAAGGCTGGGCTCCCACAATGGCTCACAGCCATCTTTTACCCAGAGCGACAGGCACCCCAGGGTGCTCCAGGCACCGCCCGCCCACCTCCTCCCAGACAAGGGTCACAGGCTGGGCCCAGGCCCCGCCACGGGGAAGGACAGCTGACAAGAGTAACCACTGTTCCAATCTGATTTTATTGAAAAGGAAACATACAAAAATCATGTACAAAAAAAATTAACCAAACATGTACAGAAAATTCATTCCGGTATCTACAGCAGCGCATATACAGTATTTTACAGGCTGGGCCATCCCTCCCCACTCCCAGACTCCTCCCTCTTCTGAGACTTCCCCCCCTCCCTGACTCCCCGTCTCCCCCCAGCGCTTTGCCCTGGGGACTAAGGCTGGGGTGGCTTCCGCCAAAATATCCCACCCCCCAAATGAATGCCAGTGGTCACGCGTGCTCTCTCTAAACCTATGCAATGGGATTGATTGGGGGCGGGGGGGAGCGGGGGGGTGGTCGCGGGCAGAGCACAAGATTCACAGTCTGGGCCCCTCCTGGCCACCCCCAGATGAAGGTGAGGCAGGCATGCCCACCACCCGCCGGCTGGCTCAGGGAAAATGGCTGGGCGCTGGGCCAGGGCACCCGTCAGGACGCACCCCACTCTCTGGCTCCAGGAGGCTAGTGGTCACGTTTGGCTCATTTGCTCTTCATGGGCCCCCTCCCCGGGAGGAGGGGGGGGGGGGGAAGCACCAGGGGCCTGAGGCCAGGCCCAAAGTGAAGGAGCGCCGGGGGGAGAGACCCCCGCCCCCCAGTGTCACCGCTGCAGCTGGAATGGGCAGCCAGCACCAGCAGCCTTTCCTGAGATGGTGGTGGGCGGCAGAGGGAGGCAGCTCAGGCCCTGCCCCCTCGGTCCCCGCCGCCTTCAGATGCCAAGTCTGTCAGCCCTCTCTACCCTGGCCCCTCAGCCAGGGGCCCAGGAGTCCACGTCTCCATCAGTGCTCCCCGGGGCTACGCCGGGGCTGGGTCGGGAGTGGCTGCCCTGGCCCGCCCCTGGGTCGGGCAGGGCTGTAGTCCAGTATGCTACATGGTGCAGAAAGAGTCCCCCGCGCTGGCCAGGGCGTCAGGAATTGGGAGGGTCCTGCCCCCCTGGGTCCCCGACGTCCACCGGGCGGGTACAGGCACCTAATTGGGCTCCACCTCGGGGGGCTCCGCGGCCCCCGGGGAAGGGCAGGAGTCCCATGATGAGATTGTACAGGACCCTCCAGGGCGAGGGGCGGTGTCTCTGCTGTTCCTCTTGTCTCTGGGGAAAGGGAGCAGACAGGAAGTTAGATGGGCTAGAGATGGACGGGTGAGTGGGACGCGAAAGGGGGTCAGGCTGAAGGGCAGTGAGGCGGGAGGCACAGACCCTCCACCAACCTGCTCAGGGCAGTACTGTTATTATCGTTCATTGGGTCATCTCCTGGCCTGGAAGAGACTAGGAGGGACAGGATATGGACGAGGCCCTCAGCATAGGGCCCGTGCATATCAGCTCTGATCTCCTAGTCCCTGGTCTCCAGATGAAGACAGTTACCTGACCGAAGTCACCCGGACTTGAGGGGTAGGCTGGACCGCAGTCCACCTGCCCTCCCATTGAAAGCTGATGAGACACACAGAAGGGAGCATAGAGCCCCTCTGTCTCAGTGATTCTAGAACACTCTGTGCATGGACTGGGAACTATTCAGTGCTGAAGCTATACAGAAATATGTTTGGGCCAAGCAAACCCCCAGCCCTTTCCCGAGTGGCAGGATGAAGGCTGGGGGCAGCCTCTGGGGCTGTCGCAGTTCCACAATGCTAGAAAAGCGGGAACGAAGGAAGCTAGATACAAGGAAAGGTTGCCCTCCAATAAAAATCAACAATACTCAATACTTATGGAGAGCTACAGTTCTCTCCACTCTGTGCTGAGTGCAGCCCTAGGTCCTCTACCCAGGAACTAATCTCATCCCCACCAGATGGGAAGAAGAAACCCATTTTACAGATGCGAACAAGAAGGTCAGTTCAACCATGCTAATGATCTTAATGGGTGCCTGGGGGTGGGCTGCCTGGTACCAATTTGTCTCTGCCTCAGTCCCCACCCAAGTTTCCAGCCAGGAGAAGGTGACCAAGGGGGTCACATGAGATTGGCAGAAATGCCACCGTCCCACTGTGGAGTGCCACTTGGCACAGTCACCTTCCTGAGCAAGCCAACTATTATTTATCAAGGCTAGGAGCCGGCAGACCACCCAGGTATCTACTGTGGAGACATGCGTGTGCCTGGAGATACGCATTTTTGGGAAGAGCCAAAATAAATAACAGTAAAATTAAATTACATTAAAAAATTTGAGACACTTCTGGAATATCCTAAATACCCACCAATGAGAAAATGAAGATGGATACTACATGGTGATCCAACAGAATGCTATGCCATGTGGCAGTGAAAACGAATGAACTGAAGCTCCCTTGCCCGTGGATGGATCTCAGGCACAACACTGAGGGGGTGGGAGCAGCTTTGAGAACACACCAGATCACACGTTTATTAAGTCTGAAACGCCTCGCAATCCTAAGTATTGTTTGTGGCCTGGTGAATGTGTTGTAAAAGAATCAACACCTGCAGACCAATGGGATAAGCCAATCTGTGAGGTTTCCTTTGAAAGCGGGGAGGGGAAGAGGGTCAAGGGGCTTCGCAACATCCGGTTTTTGTTTTTTGCCTCGAATAACCAAGCAGTGTGGCTGTAACGTTCGGGTTGGACAGAGCTGGGTAGTGGGCGCCCCGGTGTCTGTTATTCTCCGTTCCACCGCCTTAGGCTTCAAGTATCTGGTAGTAATGAGAGGCCTGGCTGCGGGCCCTGGGGGCGGGGCCTCCGGCGGGGCGGAGCCACAGGCCCCGCCCCCAGCCCCCCGGGAAGCTGGGTGGCGGGCCGCCGCCGCCGCCCTCCGCCGCCGCGCGGGCGGGTGGGAGGGGCGGGCGCGGCCGCGCCGCCGCTGCTGACTCATCGGCTATAAATAGCCCGGGATATATGAGCCGCTCCACCTAGCGCCGCCCTCAGTCCCCACGGCCGCTGGCCTCGGGCGTGCAGCGGCGCTCGCGGATGCTCTGGCTCCGGCGCTCAAGCCGGGCCGGCGCGGGCCCTACGGCGGCGGCTCGGCGACCACGCCGCCCCTCCCAGCTGCCTGTCCCCTGCGCGACCCCGCTGCGCAGGGCAGCAGCTGCCGCACATCTGGCTGGGCCGCCGCAGCCCCCTCCCCGGCGGGAAGTCCCACCTGCCGTCTACCCCTCCCCCAGCACTCACCCGCCGCTCGTATAGCGCGTTGAGGTCGTCCGCCATCCGCCGCAGCTGAGCCCCGATCTCTCGGGCCCACTGCTCCTCCTCCCCCCGGACTCCCGGGGCCGCTTGGGTGGGGCCGCCCGCCAGGGCCCCCGGGGCGCTGGGCACTGGTGATTCCAGGTGTTGCTCCGCGGGCGAGAGTGAAGGCTGAGGACCTGGGAAAAGCCGGGGCTGGGGTCACACCCACCACCCCTCTAAGGCCCTGCAGTGGCCCGGAGGAGGGCCGGCTGGCTAGCACTTGCTTCTCCCTTTTGCCGTCGCCTGACTTCTCTTCGGCTCCCTACCTCATCTCGAGCGATGCCACTTTGCCCGCTTAAGAGCTACATTTTTTAGCTCCTACTTCCCGGGGAGAAAAAAAGTGCTGGGGAGGCCTTCCTGGGCTCACCTGTCTAGCCAGCAACCACCCCACTCCCCGTGTTATTCTGGAAGTGCTTCCTCTTATCCTCCCGAAGTTGTTTGTTGATGTTTAAGTCGCTCAGTCGTGTCCGACTCTTTGCGACCCCATGGACCGTGGCCGGCCAGGCTCCTTCCAAAACGATCGCCAAATTTTGACTGCTCTACTCAACCGACAGGGAAACTGAGGCTCCCCCTAGGAAGTGGCCCAAGGTCACACTGGGATACGGTGACTGACTACACCCCGAGTCACAAGCCTCAGGTCTCCTGCCCTCTAGTGTCCAACCACAGTGAGGCCACACCCCCGGATGTGGCAGAGGCTGGAAACCCAGAAGGCCGGCTTGTGGCCCCCTGTGAGCCTGGAGGCTAGGATGCGGGACGTCCCCACGCGCTTTCTGAGTTCTCTAACGACTCTTCCTCCCTCTGTCACGCCGGATCTTGGCTTGAGGGATCCCTGAGAACTAACCACAGGGCCTCAGTTTCCATGCCTGTCACTCGGGTCTAGGAACCAGGTCTCCTCCAGCCTCCGCCGGCCAGGGAAGTCTGCCCTCTCCTGACCTCTCCAGGCTCCGGGGACAGGTGGGGAGGGGAGCGGAAACAACCTCTCCCGTGCCACCGAGCGGGCCGGCCGGGCACCACGGAGTTAATAGCCCAGCAGGCAGGGGACCTTTAACCCTTCCCTCCCCAAGACCCGCCCCCCTACCCTTTACCCCAGACAATGGCCCCCTCCCCCTCCTTCCTCCTCTGACTGCAGAGAGGGCGGGCCCTGGCCCAAGAGATGCCGATTAAGGCACCAGGCCACCCTCGACCCCTCCCCGAAGTCCTGAGAGTGACAGTCCCCTCTGCCCACACTCTTTCCAGCTGCAGTCCTCAAGAGGTTCCCGGGGACCCAGAACTGAAGAGGGTCGGGGGCTGGAAAACAGCTGTTGCCCCTGGCCCGGAAAAGGCAGTGGGCTGCAGCTCGCGGACTGCAGTCCGATTCCAGGAGGGACTTCCCAGTCGGCCTCCCCCCAACCCCCAGCCTCCCACTCCGTCTTCCTGCTTCTTGCAACACAAAGACCACACTGGCCACACCCTCCCCGTGGCCCGGCCGGCTCACCACCTCCCCCGACTCGCTCCCCTTTCCCGGGTTCCTCGGGGTCTCTCTTTCCCCAGCTCCCGGCATCTCGGGTTGGGGGCAGGCACTCACCGTCGGGTCGCGGGCCTCGGGGCCGGCTGCGGGGACCCCCAGGCCAGCGGGGGCCCCCAGGGCGGCGGTAACGGCGGGCGGGGCGGTGGGGGCGCAGAGGTAGGCGGCGGGCAGCAGGGCGGGGGCGGCGGGGGGCAGCAGGCAGGCCGGGTTCGCAGAGGCCGCAGGACACGGCCGAGGGCACCAGGCGGCTGAGCGGGAAGGGGCGCGGGCCGTCGCGGGCCAGGCCCTCTACGGGCTCCGGGGAGCTGCCCTCCTGGCGTGCTCGGGCCATGGCGCTCCCTGGGGCCTGTGAGACAGGGCAGACGGGCGCGGTCAGCAGCGGGGCAGTGCAGGGGGGGCCCCACGAGGTACACAGGGTACCCCACTTCTGCCCGCACGGCGGTCTGGGGCAGTCCACGAGGGTCCACGACACACAGAGCTGTGATGGAGGGGGCTGTAGGTATGTGTGATGGCCCCTCAGCCCCCTCCCCGGGCTGACCCCAGGCCCAGCCAACCCAGACAGCCTCCCCCAAACGTGGTGACCGGCACACAGGAGGGACCAGGGACAACATGGTGACCGGCATACAGAAGGGACTAGGGACGAGGAGGCACAGGACGGTTCTCACAGCAAGGACAGGGGCTCACGCAGGTCCCAGACTCGTGGGCCTGTCAGGAGTGTGTGTATAAGGGCTGACAGCCCCCCAACACAAACTCACCCAACCTGGAACTCACAAAGGGCCTGGGCTGGCAAGGTTAACTTTTGGAACACAGCAATGGGCGCGCACACACACACACACAGAGGGCAGCCAGGCACTGGGATTGCTCCCACAACAAACACCAGGACTCACACAGGGCCAAGAGGGGGTGTATGTGGAGGGTACACAACTCGCACACACAGGACTCACACAGGACTGGCCCGCCCGACCTCCCACCAGGCCTCCTATTTGCACCTCAAGACACTGAAAGGCCCCAGGACACACACACACAGAGACCACGGAACAGCTACCCACACACTGCATGCTGGCTGGTACACCCCAGCCCCTCCATCTCAAAAACACAAGTACACAAACTGTCAGGATGTCACCCACTGACCCGCTGTTAATATGCCCACAGAGCCACAGAGACTCACAATGCGGCCGTCACAAGCACAGACAGAAACACACACCAGCTAGGGCACTGTCCCTTCTCAGGCACACGTGCCCCTCCCTGTAATGCACCCTCAATAGATAAGACCTACACCCCTTAGGACTCACACACATATCAACACAAAACAGACCTCCGTGGACACACAGGGACCCGTACAACCGTAACACACCCACTTGTCACCAACTCTCAGGTCCCGGGACACATGTAACGCGGGCACACATGTCATCAGATCTGGATGAACCGCCACATGCCAGCAGCAACACGGAGACGCAACAGCAGACATCAGCCCACCCTCCTCCCCGAACCTCCAAACACCATTACCAACTGTCAGCCCTGGACACACGCGCACACACACACTACAGCTAATCCCACACTGGCCTGGCAGGGCGCACACACCTGAAGCACCCTCAGAAAACACTGGTCTCACGTGACTGACATAAACACTACACACACGCAGCCCACATGACACACACGAGCCAGCCGATCACAGAGACAAGCCCCTCAGACTCAACACACACTCTCTCTCTCTCTCTCTCACACACACACACACACACACACACACACACACACACGGGCTCAGACACATCCCTGTACAAGAGGCTGCCAGCAGCATCTACTGACTTTCTACTCAGACCCCACAGAGCCTAGCTCCTCAATTCTCAGACGCGGATGCCAGACATACAAGCCAAACACAGACTGAGAAAACCCCCCACCACACACACACACACACACACACACACACACACACGATGCAGAACTCACACAGACACCTGGACAGAAAATAGACATCTGCAAACGATGAGCTGAGCCAGATGCCCTGGAGATAGACACAGACACACAGTCCACACAGACAAGACACACAAGCACTCACAAACACAGCCCGTCGGGCAAGATGCACACGTAAACACACAAACAGCTCACTCAGGCAGCGCACACACACACTATAGCGCAAGCAGGCAACCAGGAGCCACAGACTCACCCCCGAACAGCACACACAGACAACTCTCAGAACACACACAAGTACACCACACATCAACAGAGCGCCCACCCCTCAGGCGCGGCAGCATACACGGAGAGAACCCCCTCACACACACACAGGGGGAGGGCGCCGCACACCCCAACGGGGCCACAGTCCCAACACGCCCCGGGACTGGCACAACCACTCCCTGCAGACCCCAGCACAAACTCGGAGCCAGACACGCGCACACACCCAGGCGAGACACCTGCAGATCCACCACCCCGCACACGCGCGCTCCCACGGCGGGCCCAGACGCCCCCCTGCGCTGTCACAGTCCCCCCACCCCCCACGCCGCCGCCGCCACGTGCGCCCGCCCCGCCCGCCAGGCGAGCGCGGGGCCAATAACAGGCTGTTGCTGGGGCGCAGCCCCCGCCCGCAGGAGCCGCAGACTCCACGGCCCGCGAGCCGCCCCCTGTCGCCGCCCCCAGCGGGCGCGCGCCCGGGGTGTGGCCGCCCCTCCACGCCGTCCCCCCCACCCCCACCCCCCGCCCCTCCGGGACTGCAGGGGCCGGGGCAGTCCGGGGCGACTTACTTCCCCGGGCCCGCACTGGCCGCCAGGGGGCGCTGCCGAGCCCGCACCCCATTGTTTGTAAACAAACCCGCCGGACCGCGGAGGCACCTGCGCTCTTGGACCCTCAGTGCCTCCCGCCCAGGGAGCCCAGCCTCGTGGAGGGTGAGGAGGGCAGGGAGAGAGGGGAGCCCGATGTGGGCACGCAGCGCGCCCTGCCCCCGCACTGTCTCTCCGAGTGCACTCCCGCCACCTCCTCCAGGGAGCCCACCCGGCCTGGCCAATCGCGGCTGGCGGGGACTCGGGGTGCGCACACTCACCCCGGGGGCATGAACACGCCGGAGGGGATGGTGATGGGGGGCGGGCGGCTTCCTTCAGGAGGGCGCGCCCGCCGAGCGCCGTTCGCTGCGGCTCCTGCCGCTCTAACTGCAGTGGCTGTTGCTGTTGCTGCCGCAGCTGCTCCTCGAACCGCAGGCGCTTTCGCGTCCTGGACGCTGCTGCTGCTGCTACTGCTGCTGCTACTGTCGTTGTTACTGCCGCCGCCGCTAGGCGCCCGCTCGCATGTGGCTCGCGCCGCGTCTCAGGCCGCCCGGCGGATCCCGGGCCCGCTCCGCGGCCGCCCCGCCCCGCCCCGCCCCGCCCCCGCCTGGCGGGTCCCACGCCCCGCCCCCGAGTGACGCCACGGCCGGCCCGCCCGCCCGCCCGCCGCGGACAAGTTGGGACTTGCAGGCGCGCGCCGCGCCCCCTACCTCGGCGCGGGGGGTTTCCCTGCAGCCGGGGGCGGGGCAAGGCTTGGGCCTGGGGGCGGAGGCGCGCCGATCGGCCGTCCAGACGGGCGGGACAGCTGGACACACACACACTGACACACTGACACACTGACTGGGACCCACAGACACACACCCCGAGAAGTGTATGCGGGCTGACCGCCTGGCGCTCCAGGGTACATAAAGTCACGTGCTGTCAGGGCCACGGGGCCAAGCCCACTCGAAGACACGCCAGATACACTCCCTGGACAGGGGCGTGGACGCACAAACTCACGCACTGACGAGGCACTCTCCCATTCAGGCACAAAAACATACGTAACATGACTTCCTAACAGTCTCACTGGGACGCAGTGTCACAGACACAGAAGTTGCACAAACACCTGCACCGCTGAGCACACCTAGGCTCGCAAACCAATCCTGTTCACAAGCTCTGTTTAGGTACCCACAACACACACACACACAGTGGTGGACCCACACGACACCCACTAAGAGCTTGTCTTGTCGGTACACAGAAACTTCCTACTAGGCAGAGCAGAGCACACACACACACACACACACACACACACACACACACACACGACACCTGTCACTGGGACACCTGGACACACTGCTTGATCTACAGTGTGTAGAAACACCTACAGGGACACACCTCCAGCAGCTCACACACAAACACACCCCCAGCAACTCATAGCTGACACATGAAAACTGTCAGAAATTGACCCTCCTGGACACAGATCAAGCCAGACATAAAAAGACGGATTCCCCCAACAGACAGTCACAAAGTCACACCTGTGACAGGTTCCTACGTGGCCCACTGCTGGGACACGCTCCGGAAGCATGTGCACCTGTCCGCACTCACCACGAATCTGGTGGGGGACCCAGGGGGAGAAGAAAGCCCCGGGCAGCTGGCACGGGACATGCCCGGGCAGCCTCTGCAGTGGCTCTCACCCGGGGTTTTCTGCCTTTCAGTTCCCTTTCCTTTCTCAGTCTCCCTTCGTCACTCCTTCCCCCACTCTGATGTGGTGAGGTGACGCAAGGTGCTATCTAAAGGCTCTGGGGCTCTGTCTCCCCTGAATCCTCCATTCCCTTTGCATCACCCCCCAAACCTCACGGCGTCATCAGAGGGCAAGGGGCCTCTGAGTGCCCAGCAGAGGGGGGTTCTCAGGGGGTTGTCCAGGTTCTCAAGTTTGGCCAGATGCTTTGATTTCCCAAGAGCAGAGAAGGCAGGTCTCACGTGTGCTCTCCCTCCTTCAAATACTGGGGACCAGTTCACCCTCCCTCTCTGCTTCCTTTCCTTCATTCATTCAATCATTCATTCATTGACCTTTCCTTCCTTCCTTTCTTCCAGTGTGTTTCATTTTTTTTTCTTTTTTTTTTTTCAATTTATTTTTATTTATTTATTTTGGCTGTGCCACCCGGCTTGTGGGATCTTAGTTCCCTGACCAGGGATTAGACTTGGGTCCTTGGCAGTGAAAACAGTGTAGTTCTAACCACTGGACCAGATGATCATCAGGGAATTCCCCTTCCAAACTGTGGGTCATGAACCATGTGTGTGAACCATGTATTGTGAAATCACTGGTGTGGATCTTATTCTGAGTTCACTGAGATGTATTTACATACCATAACATTTACTCTTTTTATGTGTATAGTTTGGGGAGTTGGGACAAATGGACACTGTTGCACATCACCACATCCAGATTTGGACCCTGTCTGTCGCCCTCCGCAAGACTTCTCTTGTGCTCCCCCTTTTGTATTTTTTGATATTTTATTTATGTATTTATTTGGCTGTGTAAGGTCTTAGTTGCGACACACAGGATCTTTGATTGTGGCATGTGTGCCTTTGTTGTGGCATGTGGGTTGCTGTAGGCAAACTCTTAGTTGCCACATGTGGGATCTAGTTCCCTCACCAAGGGTCGAATCCAGGTCCCCTGCATTGGGAGCACGGAGTCTTAGCCACTGGACAACCAGGGAGATCCCCCTTGTGGCCCTTTATAGTTAATCCCTTCTGCCTACAACTTTAGTGGCTCTTGACCAGACTCAAAACAAAACAAAACGATATCATTTTAAAAATGTTGAAGTCAAAGGAAAATATTGTTTTTGTGAAAATTTTATTATAGCGCTTACATACCAAGTCACAAAGAAAATGGATGTATTGCTGCCTACAGATCGAATTTAAAGGCATTTTAGAAATGCTGCTTTAGACATTTATTAAATGAGATCATGCATGGAAGTCAGTGAGCACAGTGTCTCATATGTATGTGCATGTGTATATGCTCACAGGTATAAGTGCCTAATAAGTGTTAACTCCAGGTTTCCAGGTGGTCTAGTGGTAAAGAATCCACCTGGCAATGCAGGTGATGTAAGAGACATGGGTTTGATCCCTGGGTTGGGAAGGTCTCCTGGAGAGGTCATGGCAACCCACTCCAGTGTTCTCGCCTGGAGAATCTCATAGAGGGAAGAACCTGGCAGGTTATAGTCCACGGGTTCACAAAGAATCAGACACGACTAAAGTGACTTACCACGTTTGCACACACACTGTATCACTAGTATAACGAATTATTGTCAATGTTTGCTCTGGCAGGGATGCAATTGGGAGAAAGGCTTATAGACCAGCCTGGACTTCTTATCCACTGGCCAGTGCCCTAAAGCTGCCTCATCTCGGGCTGGACACCAGGAGGTCAGATGTGCTGGAATGTTCTTCTGAGAAGAAAATGAGGGTGAAGGAATCTGGCTTGGTGAGTAAGGGTGGGAGAGAAGGCCAAGAATCTACCAGGCCACAAGCAGTGGCACCAGTCAGGACCCTTCCCACAATCTAGTCCAGATCCTGTTCCAAATTCTGGTATCCTCTCATCTACCAGACCGGGGGGTCTCAAACTCAAGACCATCATGAAATAAGTGAGAGAAATGAGTCCAGTGTAAGACAACAGGGCATGGTGGGGACTGTGGCTAAGTGGAAAAAGTATGTGTCTTCTGGAGGCCTACAAAGTCAAAATTAGAAACTATATGAGCAGGCTTGCCTGGCAGTCCAGTGGTTAAGAATCTGTCTTGCAATGCAAGGGACACTGGTTCGATTCCTGGTCTGGGAAGATCCGACATGCTGCAGGGCAACTAAGCCTGTGTGCCACAACTACTGAGCTCGTACCCTAGAGCCTTGGAGCCGCAACTGCTGAAGCTCATGCACATAGAGCCTGTGCTGCCCAACAAGAGAAGCCACTGTAATGAGAAGCCTGAGCACTGAAACTAGTAGTTCCTCCTGCTCACTGTAACTGGAGAAAGTCTGTACAGCAACAAAGACCCAGCACAGCCAAAAAGAAAAAAATAAATAAAATTAAAAAACCCTATATGGGCAAAAAAAAAAAAAAAAAATTGTGACTAGCTGAAGGGCTGCCTTTTTGAGACCCGAATCCTAGGGGCCCAAGGAGGGATAAGCCCCAACCTCCACTTTCCAGACTAAATTTCTGCCCCCCACCACCCCAGCAGGTCTCCTGAGGGACCCAGGGACTCCCTTCTCTAATTTTCTGAAGAACCATTCCCTCCAACCCTGCCTCTGGTCCCTGCTCCCCTGGAGAGGGGACAGAGGGTTCTCAAGCTCTGAGGGGTCACCAATACCTTTGACAGAGGACAAGCAACAGAGGCAAACAGAGATACAAACAGAGACAGGAAGACCCAGCCCAGGGGAGTGGAGGGAGTCGGAAAGAGACCAGGTGGGGAGAAAATAAGAGGGGTCAGGGATGTGTTGGCTGAGGGTGGGGGAGGTCAGGCTTGGCAAAGAGCAAAGTTCTGCTTTTCGGCCCAGCTGCATGCAGGATCTTAGTCCCCAGACCAGGGATGGAACCCATGCCCCCTGCAGTGGAGGCGCAGAGTCCTAACCACTGGCCCACCAGGGGAGTCCCTAGAGCAGTCTGTTAATCTCCTCTCTACTGACATGTAAGGTCGGATGAGTCTTTGTTGTGGGGACTGTCTGGTGCTTTGTAGGATATTTAGCATTCACCCTGACCTCTATCCCCTGGAGGCCAGTAGCAGCCTCTCCCTTTGTGACAATCAAAAATGTCTGCCGAAAAAAAAAAAAAAAATGTCTGCAAACACTGCTTAATATCACCCACATGCATGCCAAGTTGCTTCAGTTGTGTCCGACTCTTTGCAGCCCTATGGACTGTAGCCTGCCAGGCTCTTCTGTCCATGGGATTCTCCAGGCATGAATACTGAAGTGGGTTGCCATGCCCTCCTCCAGGGGATCTTCTCGACCCAGGGACTGAACCCTCGTCTCTTACATCTCCTTTATTGGCAGGCAGGTGGCAACCCACTCCAGTGTTCTTGCCTGGAGAATCCCAGGGACAGGGGAGCCTGATGGGCTGTCATCTCTGGGGTCGCACAGAGTTGGACACGACGGAAGTGACTTAGCAGCGTCACATGGGAATCACCTGGGGGAGGCAAAAATCACTGAGAACCACTGGCTAAAAGAAAGTCACCAGAATCTCCATAACTGAAGCTCATTCCCCCCTCCCCCAAGAATGCACAGAATCTCACCAAGGAGCTGATGCTCTGTGGACTTGATGGCCTGACCTAGAATCTCCAGCTCTGCCACCTTCGGGCTGTGTGACCCTGGGCAAGTGGTCCCATCTCCGTTCCTCGATTAATTTCCTCACCTGTGAGTTGGGACAGCACAGGTCCCTACCTCAGATGATTCTTCTGAGTAAGGTCGGTAAAAATAATGCACTGGGCTCTAATGAGTCCTTCACACATCATTTCTGTGTGGGGGAGCTATTGATTCTGAGAATCCAGACAAGGTCTTCCAGCTAAGACCCTCAGGTTGGGGAAGGGGTTTCAAGTCTGGCCTGTGGGCCAGCCATCAGTGCTTCACTGGCTGGCACAGTTTCTCATTTTGAATGTTTTCTTTATTTATTTGGCTGCACTGGGTCTTTAGTTGTAGCATGTGAGATCTAGCACCCCAACTAGACCAGGGCTCGAACCTGGGCCTCCTGCATTGAGAATGCAGAGTCTTAGCCACTGAGCCACCCGGGAAATCCCTCATTTGGACTATTAATGCCTCTCAAAGGGACAGTCAACACAGTGAAGATATACACCATCCAGATTTTGGAGCCAGGCTGCCTAGGTTCAAACGATGACCTTGAGGAAGTAGCTTCCTCCTTCTGCGCCTCAGTTTCCCCACGTGTACAAAGACGATTGCCATAGGACCCCAACTTCAATGTGAAGATTAATAAATGAGTTCCCATTTGTAACGCAGGTAGGACAGTATCGTATCGGGCAGTGCTGGGCTCCATGTGAAGTGCTGGGTGAAGAAAAACAACGTCCCAGCTAGTTTACTGCGGACCGCAACCTGCCCCGGTATCTTGAATGGCGTTCCGGGGAAGTAGATTTCTCAGCACCGGAGAGGGAGTTGGGAAGGACTTAACTTTTCAGAGCAGGCTGTGAGTCCTGGCTTTCCGCGGTGGGGTGGGGGGCCTCCTGGGTCCCCTCGGTGCGGCCGGCCTCCCAGGCCCCGGGGCTGGACTGGAGCCGGGTGGGGGCTGGGCGGGGGCGCCGGTGTCCGCAGGGTCCGAGCGGCCGGCGCGTGTGAAGGTTACCGCTCCCCGGCGGGGCGGGGGCCGCGCGCTGTTGCTGGGGTCTGCGGGGCCTGCCCGCGCCCGCGCCCCCCCTCCTTCCAGGCCAGCCAGTGAGCGGTACCCGCCGCCGTTGCCAGGGGAAACTCGCCGCCCCGTTACCCAGCAACAAGCCTGGCCCAACCAGGCGCGAGGACCCCCCAGGCCCCGCCCGCCGCTGCCCACCGCGTGCCCAATGCCAGGCGGGCAGAGCCGGCCCGGCTCCCGGAGACGGCGAGCGCGCTCATTGGCCGCCGCCGCGCCCGCCCGCCCGGATCTGGGGGAGCCCTCGGCGCGGGGGGCGGGGAGGCGGGCCCCGGGGAGGTGCCGGGCTCACTGCCTGCAAGCCTGCGGCCGGCTGGGGTGAAGCCCGGGCTGGGCACTGCCGCTCCCCCTCCCCGCCCGCCTCCCCCGCACCGCGCCCCGGCCCGCCCCGTACTCGCACTCCCTGACGAGGATGGGCACTTGGGATGGGTTGGAAATAGGGGCCGCGCATCCCGTCCCTCCCCAGGACGGCACGCCGGAGGCGGCCTTGTGGAAACGGAGCAAGCCTCCCCTTCTCAGAGGGAGACCTGGGCATCCTGACCCCGCAAAGATAGGAGCTGGTTGTCTGCACATGCACCCCCCAGACCCTCCCCAGACAGGATTTAGGCATCTTGACTTTTTAAAAAAACAGGGGCTGGGGAATCTCTCCCAGAAAAAGATCCCATAAAATAGAGGTCTCCCCTTCTCCCTAAAGGACTCAGGCATGCCCTGTCCTGTGACAACGAGGATATGAACCCCCCACCAAGGGATGCTAGATTACCAGCCCCTGGAAAGAAGCATTCAGGTTGCCCCCAGAAGGGAACCCAGGCAGGTCTGCTTCTGAGAAAGTTAGAACTGAGCTCCCCACCCCCACAGGAAGCAGGGACTCTGGTCATTGGGCCCTCAGGCAACTAGATGTCTCAGAGTCCCTGGGCATCCTGGCGCCTCACCATACTGATGCTGGGAGACCCCACAGGTACACCAGTTACCAGATCCTCAGGTGTCCAGTTCATCCAGAGTACCACCTGCCCAGCCCCAAGGGGTAGGCTACGAGCTCGCCTCCCCTCCGAGTCATTTCCCCCAGGGTCTAGCTTGTTGATCTCCCAGGTCGCCAGCATCTGACCCTACAGCCACGCCCTCTGCTCCCTGGCACTCAACCTCCCTCCTCCCCCCACCACGCACATGCCGGGAACCCAGGAGTCGAAGCCCCAAGTGTCACAGAGCCTCCCCCTCCTCCAGACACCTGGCGAAGTGACCCAGTCCCTCACAGTGTCCAGGGGGTCCTTTCCAGGTCCTGGGGTCCTGGGACGCCCAGGACCCTAGGTCTGGTGGATCCTGTCTCCCAGTGCTTTTAGTTGGCCACCAGGGATCCGGGACTGCGAGCCTGCAGCCTCAAGGGACCCTGATGTGAGCGCCCAGGCTACTCCAGAGAGACTCAGATTCCTCAGTCCTCACCCCCAGGAGACCCAGGCAGCCGAGCCCCCAGCTCCAGACGCGGGTTGAGTCCAGGTGCGGCCTGCGCCTACCCTGGTACCTGGGGGGGTGGGGGTGGAGTCGAGGATTACTCAGCCTCCAGAATGAGGCGATGACATCATCCTGGGGGGGGGTGACTAATGGCCGCGCTGGGGGGGCGGGGAAGTTTACCCGGTAACAGCGGCTGCCGCACGGCCCCGCCCCCGGGGAAGGGCCAGGAGAGGGAGGCGTAAGCAGACACACACATACACACAAGCACACACATACATACACAAGCCCACTTAGCATTCCCCCTCCCCCCAAGCATCCCACATCACACACATCCTACTGGGGCAAGGGCAGGGATGAGTGTGTGTGTGTGTGTGTGTGAGACTGTGTATTTGTGTGACTGTGTGGTTTGTGTACTGGAGAGTTCTCTGTCAGTCTGCTGGGCTAGTGTGCTGTGTGTCCAGGGCTTGACTTATCTGAGCTGTGTTTGTGTAAAGTTGTGGTGTGGGACTGTGTCAGTGTACTGTTGTGTATCAGTTGATGGTGTGTGTCAGAGGGATGATGTTGTGTGATGGCATTTGTCCCACGGGGTGGCTCTGACTCTGCGACTGTGTGTCAGTGTGCTATTTGTATGATATTTGGGCATGCTGTGTGTGAGTGTGATGGTGTATCTGTGTGTTTGTCTTCATGTGCTGTTTTGTGCAACTTCCTGGTGTGCATAGACGAGATGATGTATGTCCCTGTGGTTGTGTTTGTGTGACAGTGGGATTGGATAAGCACTGGAGTGCTGCTGTGCATTAGCAGAAATGTTTGTGGACATGCTGTGGTTGTATGCAACAGTGCAACACTGTGGTTGCATCACTATGATGTGTCTGCAATGCTGTGTGATGGTGGAATTGTGTGTGTATACCATCATGGTTGTGTGTGTGTGCACAAAACTTCACATCCTTGGGATTATCTAGGCCACTCTGTGCCTCGGTGGAATTGTGAGATTTTGTGTGGTATGTTTGTGTCACTGTGATAGTGTGTGCTGAGTGCTTTGCTGCGTGTCAAGGGGAAAATGTGCGTGCCTGTCACTGCTAATGTGTATGTTTGGACAATGCTGTGTATAGCAGGATCCTCTTGTCATTTTATTGGAGATGTTGTGAGTCTGTGGGACTGTGTGTTACTGAGAGTACGTACATCAGTGCAGTGCTGTGTGTCCTTCTGATTATGTGTGTCGTTGTGATTGTGTTTGTCAGTGTGATGTTGTGTGTCCACGGGACTGTGCCTTTGTTAATAAGGTTGTGTGTCTGTGCAGTCTTGTGTCACGTGATTGAATGAGTCATTGTTGTGATTGTGTGTATCACTGCGATAATGTGTGTGCCATGACCACTGGCATTGTGTGTGCCACTTATATTGTGTGTTCTAGGGTCTAAGTTGTGGAGAATGCATGGGTCTGGGCAACACTGGATTTCAGTGTGCTGTGTGTTAGGCTAATGTTGTGTGTCATTGTGATTGTGGGTCTGGGCAGTGCTGTGTGTCCTGGAACTGCGAGTGTGTCCCTGAGATTTTGTGCGTCTGCGATGCTGTGTGTCTCTGCGTATTCCTGGGGCCGCGTGTGTATGACACGATGTGTGTCGCTGTGATTGTGTGCGTATGGGGGGCAGGCGATGCTGCGTGTCCCTGGGACAGGGTAAGTGTGTGAGCCACTGTGGTTGTGTGGCCGCGTGCTTCGCTGGGTGTCGGGGGAAGGTGCATCTCCAGGCCTCCTGCCCGAGAACAGCGACGCTGCTCTCTGATTGGCTGCGGCCTCGCCAGTGAGAAGCTTCCGAATTCTGCGGTAACTTGGTAACTCGTAACTCGGCCGCCGCCGCCGGCGCCGCCGCGGTGGGGATGGAGGGGTAGGGAGGGGCCCCGCCTATATCCCGCAGGGCCCGCCCCCTACAGGCGACCCTAACCCCGAGTGCCCCTCCCGATCCCTCACCCCAGCGCTCCCCAAACTCACCTCGGTCTCTGCAGCCCTGACTCCCTCTCTCTCTCCTTCCCCATCTCGGCCACTCGCTAGGATTCTCTCCGCCTCTGTCTTCCCCGTTTGTTTCTGTGTGTGTGTCCTCGTTTGTCTCTTTCTGTCTCTGTCTTCCACCTCCCAGCTCTGTCTCTCCCTGTCTCTCCCCTACCTCTGTCTCTCCTTGATCTCTCTCTCTCCCTCATCTCTCCTTTCCTGTCTCTGTCCCTCCTGAGACTTTCTCGGGCTCTCTGTCTCCCCCTCCTCTGCCTCAGTCTCCCCATCTTTGCGTCTTCCCACGTCTTGGCTCTGCCTCCCTCCCTTCCCCGTCCCCTTTCTCTCTCACTCCCACACCAAGCTCAGAATTCACTTTTCATTCTGCGGAAGCCCGGGGACCGACCATTTGCTACTTCACCCTCGCCCCTCCCCGCAAACCCAGGCCGGCTTCAGCCAGCAGGCCTTACGCAGGGCAGACTTCAGGAAGGACTACTCTCCCTGGTTCAGCACTGGAGTTTTATCGCTCGGGCCAGGCAGAGCCCCGGAGGCCCCGTGGCTTCCGGAGGCGCCCGGGCGGGATGAGCTCACTGCAAGTTGGCTTGGATTTCATCAGCTTCCTCCGCCGGAGTTGCCCCCGTTCCTCATCCCGGGCGGGCCGAGCCGGTGAATCTGCTGGGCGCCTGCTGCCTCCGAGCGGCGAAAGGAGGAAGCGCAGGCTCCGGCGTAAAAACCCAACCTTTGCAGTTAACGTCACCAGCTCACGAGTGCGGCAAATAGGAATCCATTTCATCCTCACAGCAACCCCATGAGACAGAGACAATTTTCTATCCCATTTACAACTGGGAAACTGAGGTCAGAGCCTTGAGGTCGGCCGCCTGAGGTCACATATCTGATGAACGGAGCCCTTTAGAGGTTCACATGTGAGAAGGGAATGCTAGTAATCACCCAGATGTCTGCGGTCATTTCTTTTTGTTTTTAAGATTTTTTTTTTGATGTGGGCCATTTTAAAAATCTTTATTGAATTTGCTACAGTACTGCTTCTGTTTTATGTCTTGGCTCTTGGCTGCCAGGCATGTGGGCTCCTGGCTCCCCGACCAGGGACAGAACCACCCCCATCACCCAACGTTGGAAGGTTAAGTCTTAACCACTGGACCACCAGGGAAGTCCTTCATTTATTCGTATATTCAGCAAAGATTTGACTTTCTATGCCAGGCACTGTTACAGGCGCTGGGGACACAAGAGTGAAGAAAACAGACAAAAATCCCTGCCTTCCTGGGGCTGATACTCTAGTCTGGAGGAGATAGGCAATGGATAATAAAATTAACAATACAAAGTGAGTCTCAAAGTAGATAAAAGAAGCAGGGAAGGTGGACCGAGAGTGTTGAGAGCGGTCTTAATCACCACGGTGACCAGGGAAGATCTTCCAGAGAAAGTGATACTGGAAGAAAGAGCCCAAAGGAGGTGCTCCTGCAGAGGGAAAGGCAGGTACAAAGGTCCTAAGTCAAGAGTGGACATGTCCAGAAGAGATAGGAGCGTCTGTGGGGCTGAAAGGGCGTGAGTAAAGAGAGAGGGTGAAGTCCATACAAGATTAGATCGTGGTGAGGACTTTACTTTTTACTCGGCGTCAGGTGACAGCCACTGGAGAATTCCCAGCAGAGACGGGAGGTGAGCTGACTTCGTTCTTAAGGCGCCCCCTGGCGGCCAAATGGGAAACAGGTTGTAGGGTTGTGGGCGGAGCGAGCAGAGAGCCCCAGTAGGATGTGACAGGTTGGGATGGTGGAGACTGGACCAGAGTGGGTACTGTGGAGTCAGGCTGAACGTGGAGCCGATAGGATTGGCCGAGGCATTGGGTGTGGATGTGTGGGAAAGAGGAATTTAGAGGGTTTTGTCCTGAGCATCTGGAAGGATAAAAAGACCAGGATGATGATAATAATAATCATAATAATGGTAATTCCCACATTCTGTGCACCTACTATGTGCCAAACTCGGTGACAACTCACCACTTTACACACCCATCCTGGTTAAATCCTTCTGACCATCCTGAGAAGCCAGAGGTGGAGGGGGCCAGTGTAGCATTCTGGATTTATTGAGATTTTATTTTGAAAGTAGAATCTACATGATTTGCTCAGTAGCTATGTGTGGATTTGATGGATAGTAACAATAATAGCTTACACATAGAGTGTGTGTCTGGAACTGTTCTCATTGCTGAGGAACAAAAGAGAACCACAGAGAGACTTCATTGGTGGTCCAATGGTCAGTGCATTGGATTGCCATGCTTCCATTGCATCAATGCAGGGGGATGTGGGTTCGATCTCTGGTCCAGGAACTAAGATTCCTCATCCACCATGACAAGACAAAACAAACAACAAAAAAAACCCCCAACAACAACAAAACTCAGCGGTAAGAAAGACATATATTAGTACAGGCTCCTTTTGGGGCTTCCCAGGTGGCGCTAGTGGTAAAGAACCCATCTGCCAGTGCATAAGAGATGCGGATTCGATTCCTGGGTTGGGAAGATCTCCTGGAGGAGGGCATGGCAATGCACTCCAGTATTCTTGCCTGGAGAATCCCACGGACAGAGGAGCCTCGAGAGCTACAGTTCACAGGGTCACAAAGAGTCAGACACGACTGAAGCGACTTAGCAGGCACACACAGACTCTCTTTAAGGCCTGGGGCTACAGAGACACGATCTTAAAACAATCCTGATAAAACAAATATTCAGTCAGTCACCTCAGAGGGCCTACAAGGTGTCGTGGCCAGAGGGCAAAAGAACAAGATAAGCCCAAAGGGCCTCAGAACGCAGGATGGAAAGCAGCAGACCCTTCCTGCCTTTCCCTCCAGGTTGCAGCTGATGCAGAATATCTGAGTCCTTTTTGTCTAAAGGTATCTGTCCTGTTCTTCTTCCCCATATAAGGAAAGTATATATACCTCATCCAATCAGCAAAGGACTTGCAAGCTGTCTAGCCCATTCTTTTGTTCCCTGGTTATAAAAGCAGGCAAATGACCCATATTTCTTGTCGCGCTCCCTTGAGCTGGCCCGCTGTTCTAACATAGTCTCCCACTCTGATAAATTTTATTCTCCTCTTGTTCTGCCTCCTGTCTGAAAATTCGTTTCACGGACCACAACACAAGGTTTGAGTCCTGCGAGTACTCCTCCAGGCAGGGCTCCCTGATTGCCTCCTTGCTTCCCCAGGCTCATAGGAGCTCGTCTTGTCTGTACCTCTACAGCTTGTGTCAGGGAATGTGCCTCCCAGTGCCTCTTACTGGGCCTGGATGGGCCTGCCTCAGCCTCCCTTTCTATCTTACAGCTGGGAATGGAGCCACCATATTCCCTCTCTTCACGCGGGACACGGCTTTATTTACTTGGCTTCCCCACTGAAACCGCCTTCTCCGAGAAGCCTTCCAGGACCATCTTTGTCCCCTCACTCTGCCTTATTTTGCTCCACAGCTCTCCTTTTACATATTCATTTGTTTAGCTAGTTACAGTCTGTTTTCTTTAGTTGAAAGTGATCTCCATGGCGGCAGGGACATAACTGTACCTTCGACTTTCCATTTCACAGATTGAAAAAAAAACAGATCAAGGCTCCTCCGCAAAGCAGGTTTCATGGTTCAAGGACTATTTGTTGAATGAATGCTTCTGGGGGGAAAGCGGTGGGGAGTGCGCCACACCGCCCCCTGGTGGCGAATGGGAAACTCGCACCGCGGAAGTAACCTGCAGGCTGTCCCAATTTTCTACAGATGTTCAGATCAGATCAGATCAAATCAGTCGCTCAGTCGTGTCCGACTCTTTGCGACCCCATGAACCGCAGCACGCCAGGCCTCCCTGTCCATCACCAACTCCCGGAGGTCACCCAGACTCACACCCATCAAGTCAGTGATGCCATCCAGCCATCTCATCCTCTGGCGTCCCCTTCTCCTCCTGCCCTCAATCCCTCCCAGCATCAGAGTCTTCTTCAATGAGTCAACTCTTCGCATGAGGTGGCCAAAATACTGGAGTTTCAGCTTTAGCATCATTCCTTCCAAAGAAATCCCAAGGCTGATCTCCTTCAGAATGGACTGGTTGGATCTCCTTGCAGTCCAAGGGACTCTCAAGAGTCTTCAACACCACAGTTCAAAAGCATCAATTCTTCGGCGCTCAGCCTTCTTCACAGTCCAGCTCTCGCATCCATACATGACCACAGGAAAGACCATAACCTTGATTAGGCGAACCTTTGTTGGTAAAGTAATGTCTCTGCTTTTGAATATGCTATCTAGGTTAGGGTTAGGGTTAGGGTTCGCCTTCCCGCGACCGGCGCACAGATGTTCAGGCCCTCTGTTATTACCTGTGTACTAACACTAGGACGTAACTCCATTTCACGTTAAACACAAAGTATTGTTTACGATTATTTTTTGAACTTTCAAATTTTCCTTTTAAAATGCTTTAAAACGTTGCTTCAACTGAGGCATAACTTCCATACTTTTGTAAGGCTCACAAATCCCACGCGTGAAAGTCCATGTAATACGCACACCCTGCCCAGGGTCCGAGATGAGGGATGCAAGACACAGACATTACCTCTAGGAGCTTCCCTCAGACCCCCTCTAGTCACTTCCCCCTCTAGTCACTTCCCCCTTCCCCCGGGGGAACCATTATCCTGAATGCTAACAGCAGATTAGTGTTGCCTTTTCCGGAACTTCAGACAAACCGCACCGTGCGTGTGTGCCCCTTGGTGTCTGTCTGGCTCTTGTCGCTCGGCTTCATGTCTGTGCCATTCATCATGTTGCCCTGCATGATCGGAGGCCGTTTGTTTCCTGTTTCCTTTTTGGCTGCGCCTCGCGGGCACGTGGTTTCTTAGTTCCCTGGCCAGGGATCGAACTCACAACCCCTGCATTGAAAGCGCAGAGCCTTAACCACTGGACCACCGGGGATGCCCCCGTTTTCCTATAGTATTCCTTGGTAGGAAAACACCACAGTGTGACTGTCCACTTCCTTGACAGGCATTTGAGTTGCTTCCGGTTTGGGGTTGGGTTAGTCTACTTAGGGCTGCCAGAAGAAAGTAGCACAGACTGGATGGCCTAAACAACAAATACTTATTTTTTCAGAGTCCTCACACATCCAGATGTCTGAGATCGAGGTCTCAGTGGGGTTGGTTTCTTCTGAGGCCTCTCTCGTTGGTTGGTAGAGGGCCACTTTCTGTGAGTTCCAGTGGTCTTGTGTGTGTCTTAACCTCTTCTCATTCATTTTTTTTGGCCTCAGCACAGGGCATGTGGGATCTTAGATCCCCTACCAAGTATTGAACCCACGCTCCCTGCATTTGACGTGCCGAGTCTTAACCACTAGATAGCTGTGAAGTTCCCCTAATCTGCTTTTCTTATAAGAATATCAGTCATATTAAGTGATCTCATATTCACTTAACTACCTCGGCAAAGAGCTGAGAGACATGTAATCTGTCTCAGTGAAGTCACATGCTGGGGTCCTGAGGTGGGGGTTAAGACTTCAAGATATACATTTTGAGGTGATACAAATCGGCCCCTAGGAGGATCTATTATATAAAAGCTGCTATGCCATTGATTCGTGGCATATCTTTTGGGGCACACATGTACGCGGTGATGCGAGCTCAGTCGCTTCAATTGTGTCCGACTCTTGCGACCCCATGGGCTCTAGCCCACCAGGCTCCTCTGTCCATGAGATCCTTCAGGCAAGAACACTGGCGTGGGTTGTCCTGCTCGACCTCAGGTGCTCCTGAGGCTAGGTCCTGGGTCAGGTGCTCCTCAAGGCTGCCCTGCCAAGGAGGGCTTCCTTGCTTCCTTTTTTTGTAAATTATTTATTTATTTGGCTGCCCTGAGTCTTAGTTGGGGCACATGGGATCTTCCATCTTAGTTGCGGCATGCGGGATCTAGTTCCCTGGCCAGGAATAAAACCCAGTCCCCTTGCACTGGAAGTGGGGAGTCTTAGCCACTGGACCACCAGGGAAGTCCCAAAGTGACATCAGAGCTGCGCTCTGAAGGATGAAGAAGACTTAACCAGTGGAAGAGGCTGTGAAGGGTGTTCCAAGCAAGAGGAATGGCTTATTTCCAAGGCCCAGATGAGGGAGAGCATGTTATTTTCAAGGAGCTAAAAATATTGTTCTGTATGGCTAGAGGAGCGTTTCTCAGCGTCAGTTCTATTGACTTTCGGGGCTGGATAAGTCTTTGTTGTGAGGGCTGTTCTGTTCATTGGAGGATGTTCTACAGGTTCCTGGCCTCAACCCAATAGATGCTAGGGGGACCCTCTCCTTAATCTTCCCTAATCCAAGATGATCTGAACTTCACCTCCTTGCTGTAACCACATTGGCAAGGCCCCTTTATTCCAAACAAGGTCACAGTCTGGGGTTTTAGTTGTGATAACCAAAAATGTCTCCAGACATTGTCAAATGTCACCTGGGGGGCAAAAGCGTCCCTGTTGAGAACCAGGAGGTGAAACCGTGGAGGGTGAGGATGGCAGAAAGGGAAAGAGGAAGCCTGAGAGGTCAGCAGAGGGCTAGGCACCCTCAAGTCTGCTCTTTCCGCCTGAGGGACTCTATGGAGGATGGGCCATATGAGGCTGGCCGGCCTGGGGACTGGGTTCAAATTCTGACCCTGACATTGCAGTGACTGGATTGTGGTCTCCAAGATAGGTCCCACTTGGAACCTCAAAAGGTGACCTTATTGGACTTCCCTGGTGGCACAGTGTATGAGAATCCATCTGCCAACGCAGGGGATACAGGTTCGATCCCTGGTCCGGGAAGATCCCACGCAACAGAGGAACTAATCCTGTGCACCACAACTACCGAAGCCCGTGCACATAGAGCCTGTGCTCTGCAAACAGGAAAAGCCACCACGATGAGAAGCCTGTGCACTGCAACTAGAGAGCAGCCCCCACTCAACTAGAGAAAAGCCGCACACAGCAACAGAGACCCAGTGCAGCCAAAAATAAAAAAAGAATAAGTACATTTAAAAAAATGTGAACTTACTGGGAGTAAGGGTCTTTTCAGATGTAGTGAAAGTTAGGAACTCAAGCTGAGATCTTTCAGGATTAGGGTGGGGCCTGAATCGAATGACAGGTGTCCTTATAAGAGACAGACAAGGAGAAGATACAGAGAAATCCAGAAAGGAAGGCCTGGTGAAGGATGAGGTGGAGACTGGAGCGATGGGTCTGTAAGCCAAGGGGGAAGACTTGCTGGTGGCCTCCAGAGGCTGGGACAGAAGCAGGGCTTCCAGAAGGAAGCATCTCTGCTGACACCTTGATTTCAGACCTCTGGCTGCCAGAACTGCGAAAGAATGTAGGTCTGCTATTTTGAGTCACGCTGTTTGTGGTCATTTGTTATCCGACACCAACCCAGCCGCTCAGCAGCTGTGACACTGTGGATGGAGAAGCCTCACTGAGCATGTCTTCTCTTTCTGTAAAATGGGTATAAACAAGGCAGCCACCTTTTAGGACTATGACGCAGATGAAAAGAGAGTATCCTTTTAATCAATAAGTTAGCAAATATTTGTGACATGTTCATAGATCATCAGCTGGCCTGTTATGTGGTCAGTGGTATTAACATGTAACAGAAATATAATCGAACCCTGGTCTCCCACATTGCAGGCAGAGTCTTTACTAACTGAGTCACCAGGGAAACCCAAAAGAAGTATAATAGTGGCAGTTAAATGCACTTAATGTGTTCTGGGGACAGTTTTTTTTTTTTTTTTTAATTTATTTAGCTGCGCTGGGTCTTTGTTGCGGCACGTGGGATCTTCGATCTTTGACGCAGCTTGTGGGATCTTTAGCTGTGGCACATGAACTCTTAGCTGTGGCATGTGGGATCAAATCCCAGCCTCCTGCATTGACATTATGGAGTCTTAGCCACGGGACCACCAGGGAACTTCCTGGTCACAGTGCTAAGTGCCTCTTGCTGCTATCAAACAACACATGTGTATTCTCTTACCATTCTGGGAGTTAGAGATGCAAAGTCGATTTCATTGGACCAAAATCAAGGTGTCGGCAGGACCACACTCCTTGCAAGGCTTGCGGGGAGAAGTGCTCACTCACCGTTTCCAACTGCTGTTCCAGCTGTGGTCTGTATGTTCTCTGACTTCTGGTTCCTTCCTCCCTCTTCAATATGAGCAGTGGAGCATCTTGCTTTATCGGCATGTGTCCTTCTTGCTTGTCAAATCTCCCTCTGCTTCCCTCTCTTTTATTTGAGAAATGTAATTAATTATTTTAATTTCTCGGTCATCCCCTGTTGCATATGTGGGGGTCTAGTTCCCTGACGAAGGATCGAACCTGGGCCTCCTGCACTGGCAGCATGGAGTCTTAGCCACTGGACCACCGGGGAAGATCCTGCTTCCTGCTTCTGAGGACCCTTGTGATTGGCCTTGGATCCACCCCGATGGGGGATGGTGCAGGGTTATCTCTCCATCTCAGGTTTCTTGACTTGATCATATCAGCAAAATCCCTTTTGCCACATAACACAATGTCCTCAGGCTCCAGGGATCACAAGGTGGGTATCTTTGGGAACCACTATCTAGCCTGCGAGATCCTTGGTGGCTCAGTGGTGAAGAATCTGCATGCGGTCCAGGAGATGCAGGTTATATCCCTGGGCTGGAAAGATCCCTTGGAGGAGGAAATGGCAACTCATTCCAGTATTCTTGCCTGGGAAATCCCATGGACAGAGGAGCCTGGCAGGTTACAGTCCATGGGGTCACAAACAGTTGGACATGACTTAGCAACTAAATTACTACTACTGTTCACCCTGCAACATCCCCTGGCCCACTGGGGTAGCCCACTGGGGTGGGCACTATATTTGCCACTCTACAGATGAGGACCCTAGGGCTCAGAGAAGCTAAGTGACTTCCTTGTGGTCCCGCAGCTCAGGTGACAGAGCAGGGATTTGAACCTAGACAAATCGGTCTCAGAGCCAAGATATCACTTGTTCTCCTCACTGTCTCCCTGGGGTCAGGCAGCCCCAAGTTCAAATTCCAGGTTGGCTACTGATCAGCTGGATGACTGGGGGCCAGCACCACCAGCTGAGTCTTCATGTCTAACATGTGCGTGAACATACTACTCCATATAAAAGCGATAAACAACAAGGGCCTACTGTAGAGCACAGAGAACTGTATTCAGTTTCTTGTAATAACCTACAATGGGAAAGAATCCAGAAAAAGGACACATATGTATGAGTACTTATGCTAGGTTGCTTTAGTCATGTCCACCTCTGTGCGACCCCATGGACTGCAGCCCACCAGGCTCCTGTGTTCATGGGATTCTCCAGGCTAGAATACTGGAGTGGGTTGCCATTCCCTTCTCCAAGGAATCTTCCTGACCCAGGGATCGAACTTGGGTCTCCTGCACTGGAGGTGGATTCTTTACCAATCTGAGCCACCAGAGACACCCACTTTATATCAACATATATACACAACTGAATCACTTTGCTCACTTGAAACTAACACAACATTGTAAATCAACTATACTTCAATTAAAAATTAAAAGAAAAAAAAAATAGAGACGTCTCTAATGGTCCAGTGGTTAAGACTCTGAGCTTCTACAGCAGGGGGCCTGGGTTTGATCCCTGGCTATGGAGCTCAGATCCCACAACCCCCAGCAGTGCAGTCAAAAGAAATAAAACTAAATAAAATATTTAATAAAAATATAAAATGGGAGTGAGAATGCTCACCTCTTTGACTGGCTGGGTGGGGCAAAGGGATCAAGACCACGGGGGGCCTGAACCCGTGGCTTTGCTCCAGGCAGGGACCCAGGCACTGGTAGCTCAGTGGATCTTTGAGTTCTTACTGGGCCTCTGTGCTCTCCTTTGTAAAGTGGAGATGATAAAGAATGCCCTTCATTGCCCAGAGTTCTGGTGAAGATGCCGAGTGTCTCAAGGAGGGATTCTCAAGGTCTGGCTCACTCTTCTATCTCATCTTCTCATCCCCAGTAGACCAAAAGGGCTCAGTTTCCCTTTTAAAAAATAATTTTTGTCTGTGCTGGGACTTCACTGCTGCGTGGGCTTTTCTTCAGTTGTGGCGAGCGGGGGCTACTCTCTAGTTGTGGTGTGCAGGCTTCTCATTGCAGTGGCTGCTCTTGTTGCGGAGCGTGGGCTCCAGGGCGCGTGGGCTTCAGTAGTTGTGGTTCATGGGCTTAATTGCTCAGAGGTGTGTGGGATCTTCTGGGACCAGGGATCAAACCTGTGTGTCCGGCACTAGCAGGCGGATTCGTTATCATGGAGCCACCAAGGAAGTCTGAAGTCTCACTCTTTAATCAGAGAGTGGCCAAACTACACTGAGACAGGACTCTTTGGCTGTGATATTGGCAAAGATCAAAGAGTGAGAACACCCCTGTCCGTGAGGCTGCCAGGGGACCGTGCACCACTGTCCTGCCTGGAAAAGTGGAAGTGAGCACTAGATCTTTCCTGAGCAGCCACCATCAGAAGTGGATTTCCTGTGAAACGGAGGAAGTGCAAGCCTCTGGGTCCCCCCATTTCCACAGCTTCGCCCAACACCCTGGGAGGTGCCTTTGCAGTCTTGTACATTTTTTTTCTAAGGCTGTGGGATCTTAATTCGCTGACCAGGGATCGAACCCTGCCCCCAGCAGTGAAAGCGCCAAGCCCTAACCACTGGACCACCAGGAATTTCCTACTCCTTTTTTTTCAGGAGAGTTTCCAACTGGTATAAACTTCAGGCTCTACAAACCCTGGGTCCACCTCTTTTCATTCTTTTTTCCCTTGGAAAATAAAAATGGGAATTAACCTGTGATTCAGCAATCTGCTTTCCTAGAAGACAGAAGAATAGTTTCCATTTATTGAGAACTTACAATATTTCAGGCCAAGCACTGGGTGTCTATTAATTCATGAATCCATTGAATTCTGCACAACAAACAGTAGGATGGTGTTATGATCTCCGTTTACAGATGGAGAAGATGAAGGCCAGAGAAGTTTCCTATGCGTGTTGCCCAAGATCACACAGTTGGTAAATGACAGAGCCAGGATTCAGAGCCAGATCTTCTGGCTTCAGAGTCAACAGCCTTAATCATGACATTAGGAGCCCTTTTTTGAACAAGATCACAGATCATGTGATCACATCAAGTTTTGTGCCTATAGAAATTCAGTGCCGCATTGTTGGCAACATCCCCAGTTGGAAACAACTCAAATATCCACGAGACCAGTTGGACTAAATTACGGCTCATCTGTAGGACAGAATTTCACGTGGCAGTTTAAAAGGCAGTCAACCATCCACGGCTAACTTCAAGGTATAGAATTTCAGTGCATACGTTCTGTTTCATAAACAAGGAAGAAAATAATAGTACTAGCCAAGATTCAGTCAGGGACTTCCCTGGTGGTCCAGTGGTGAAGACTCCTCGATCTCACTGCCAAGGGCTGGGTTCAGTTCCTGGTCGGGGACATAAATTCCAACCCCTTCCCCAAAAATCACTCATTCATTAAACAAATAGGTTTTGAGAGACTCTTATGTATGAAGCACTGTTGGAGGTACTGGAGACATAACACAGACAATATAGTCGAGAAAAAAGTCAGTAAATAGTCAATCCTACAGGAAATCAACCTTCAGTATTTACTGGAAGGACTGATGCTGAAGCTGAAGCTCCAACTCTTTGGCCACCTGATGCGAGGAACTGACTCATTGGACAAAACCCTGATGCTGGGAAAGATTGAAGGCAGAAGGAGAAGAAGGTGACAGAGGATGAGATGGTTGGATGGCATCAGTGATTCAATGGATATGAGTTTCAGCAAACTCCAGGAGATAGTGAAGGACAGGGAAACCTGGGGTGCTGCAGTCCATGGAGTTGCAGAGTCGGACATGACTTAGAGACTGAACAAGAAGAGAATAAAGTGAAACATGCTAGTTTAGAGGGTAAACAGTAAGATGGAGAAATAAAATTGAAAGAGAAAAGGATGAGAGGTTTTGAAATTTTCAAACGAGTGGTTTCAAGGAAGACCTCTAAGAAGAGGCGACAATTGAATACACAACTGAAGCAGGTGATGCAGTGATTTTGGTAGGTATTTGAAAATTTTTATTTATCTATTTATTTCTGTGGCTGTGCCTCGAGGCTTGTGGGATCTTAGTTCCTGATCAGAGATTGAACGTGGGCCCCATCAGTGAAAGCACCCAGTCCTACCCACTGGCCCACCAGGGAATTCTTGGGGAATTTTAAGAGAATTAAATTGTATGTGTAGAGAAGGTCTCTGAAAAGCTGTTAACGATAACCATATAGGGGCAGTGGATTGCCAGGTATTTTCCCTTTCCATGTTTTAGATCACAAACTAAATTTATTACCAATGTCAGGAAATCTGGTCTGCCCACTTAAACAACTATCATCACCTCCTGTAAGGGTGTTCCATAGCATTTATCGTCACTTGTAACAATAGGTAAATTATGTCTAAGCTCTGTTTAATGTATGTAACCCTCTTGACTCTGTAGCCAAACCCAGTAGATCCTCCTCTGAGCATCTTCCAGTTCCCTAGAAGCACCAGTTCACTCACCACAGGGCCTTTGCACAGGCTGTGTCCCCTGCCTTGACAGCCACCCCCTCACTCTATCCTCATCTCTCTCAAGACATCCCCACAGTTCTGTTTTCTGTCATTTCACATGTACTTGTGCCTTCTCTCAAGAGTCCAGGGACGGGGTCTGCCTGTTCATCACCTTAACCCCCACTTCCCTATCCCCCCAGTACAGAGCTGGCACTCAATGCTGATTCAGATGAAGAAGAGCTTCTTTCCATTGAAAACTGTGAGCTCCTACAACTAACTATAACGTTTCACTGGCAGGAGGGTGGGGGACCCCGGCCCACCTCCCAGCGCAAGCTGCGGGTCAGGCTTCCAGGAGTCAGTCCAGCGCCTGGCACTACTTGTAGGAATCAGGAAAGAGGAGATGCAAATAGAGACCAGAGAGAGGATGGTGTTTCCTTTCCCTGGAAGGAGGTCATTCAGGTAGAAGACAGTAGAACAAGCTTGCAGAACACACTGTGCTCCCATTCAGTCCACTCCCGCTTCCACCCGGCGGGGGGGTTGGGAGGAGGGGGCGTTGGAGGGGAGGAGCGCCGCGCCTTTAAAGCTCCCGGAAACAGGCCTGCAAGACCGGAAGTAGGCCGCTTTAGTTCCCTTCTTCACGTGGTGCAGGCCGGAAGTGACGCGCGTGGCCCGGGAGCTGCAGACGCAGAAGCCGACGGAGCCGGAGTCGCGGACGCTGCGGGGTCTCCGGGACAGGTGACCGGGGGAGGGGGCCGGGAGCGCGCCCGGAGAGGGCGGGGCCTGATGCCCCACGTGGGGGGAGCGGGCGCCGGCGCTGGCGGGGTAGCCCGCCGCCCGCGGGGGCGGGGTCAGAGTACTCCGCGGGGGGCGGGGACTGGACGCCCACATGGGAAGCTAGAAGGGTGCTGAGGGGGCGGGCCGTCGGCGGGGCAGGGCCTGGATGGGCTGGGCTCTGGACGCGTCTGGAGCTTAGGTGGGCAGCTGGGGCGGGCCCGAAAAAAGTTATGCCAGGGCTGGGGGCGAGGCCAAATAGTACCCGGCGGACTAGGGGCGGGGCCGGAAAGTTTCGCGTGTCCTGGAAGTGGGTCCTGGAAGTCAGGGGCGGGGCCAGGGGCTGACCCGATGGTCGGGGCGGGGCCAGGCGCCGGTAGGGCGGAGCCAAAAAGTTTCCCAGGAACCGGGCCGCTGAGCCAGAATTTAGGGGCGCCGGGTACGGGGCCAGATACTGACGTGCGGGGCGGGGGCGGAGCCAGGGGGCGTGACCAGAGGCTTAGGCTCAGCAAATCGGAGGCGGGGCCAAAGTGTTGGCTGGTGAGCCGGGGGCGGGACCGGTGCCAGAAGGCGAGGAGGAGGGGGTCAGGTTTAGGCTGCTGCCTGGGGCTCCTGTGGGCGGGGCCAGGAAGTTAGCCGGGGCGGTCGGACGCCGGAAGGGGGTGGGATTAGTGACGCGCATGTGGGCGGGGTCAGAGGTTTGGCGGGAAAGGCGGGGCCGGAAAGTTTGCCTCTCTTCGGGGCGGGGCTGTGGCGTTCCGGACCGGGTGGAGACTGGAGCCTTTGCCTAGAAAGCCGCGTGAGGGCGGGGCAGTTTTGTCTGCACCTGGGCGGGGAGGGTATTCACCCGGGCGGCCGAACCAGAACCAGGAAGCCTCGCCAGGGGGTCCTGCGTCTGTTGGAGGAATCTTTGTGGGGGTGCTGGGGGCGGGGCTTTAATATCTCTGAGGGTAGGGGCAGCGAATAGGAATGGGGCTCGGACTATTTTTTGAGTGTAGGGTTATAAGACGTCGCTGAAGTTCCTGGGTAAGAGTTAGGTGTAGACTATTAAACGGGGTGTGAGCAGCACCATGTTGGGCACGGGGAGTCGGGCTTTCTTGCGCTGGTCGTGGGAGAGGCTCTTCCTAAAGCTCTCTTGGGGTAGAGGCCTGGGTTTTAAACTCCCAGCACAGGAGTGTGGAGACTGAACTAGGATTTTCGTTTTGAAGGGAGCAGTGTCGGGTGTTTCCCTAAGTGGTGGGGCGGGCCCAGAACTTTACCAGGGTGCGCGTGCTACATTGTTTACAGAGGAATGGATGGGTCCAAAACCCTCTGGAGAGTACTGAGTCTAAACTTTTCCTGGTAGGGGTTGGGCTAGAAGAGGGGCTTTGAGAAGAGGGACTGGGAGTGAGAGCTAGAATTCCCTTGGAGTGAAGGGTGTGTGTGTGTGTGTCCGTCCCTTGGAGTGAAGGGAGGGGGGTGTGTGTGTGTGTGTGTGTCCCCTTTGGAGTGAAGGGGTGTGTGTGTGTGCATTTGAGGAGCCCCCAGTCTGGGACAGGAAGAGACAGATTGAGTGGAGCCATTGGCCTTAGTCCTTCTGTTCCCTCTGCCCTCAGGAGCCCCCAGTGCTGTGTCCAGATTCTGCAGGGGAGGTTTGCTGGGACCCAGGTCCCACTCTGCCAGTGGAATGGTGAGAAGAAAAGTGGGGTCTTTGAGATCTGAGCTTTGGGGCAGGGGTCTTGGGAGGAGAGGTTCCCGGCCCGCAGACCCTGGGGCGGGTAGAGGTTTCCAGTCTCGTATCTGTCCGCCCTTCTCAGTCAGCTGCACTGGATCTGAAATCGAAGGAGGAGAAGGATGCTGAGCTGGACAAGAGGATCGAGGCTCTCCGGCGGAAAAATGAGGCCCTCATCCGGCGCTACCAGGTGCCCTAGCCCCGCCCTGGGAGACCCCATCCCCTCTCCTCCCCGCAGTGAGTTTCCCTCACCTCTCCCTTCCTTACAAGCTTTTCATGACTCCTCATCACTGTCAGGGTAAAAGCCGAGGGCCTTAGCCTGGGATTCCTCCTTTCATTCCATCATTGGTTTGTTCGTTCACAAATATTCACCAGGGCCCATTGCTCAGTGGCACTGTGGTGGCAGCGGTGATGGAGGGGACCCCGGGCCTGCCTTTCCAGGGCTCACAGGCCAGTAGGGGCCCAGCCATGGCTTCAGTCAGTGATGAGCGAGTGGGCCAGCCTGGGATGGAGGAGCTCAGGGTTCTGTGAGAGCCCAGGTGGGGCTCTTCACCCAGCCTGGGGGATATTGAGGACTTCCTGGAGGAGGGGATTCTGAGACTCGATGTTAGCCAGTTTTTTTTTTTTTTTTTTGGCTGCACCGCATGTCTTGTGGGGGTCTTAGTTCCCTGATTAGGGACTGGATCCAGGCCCATGGAAGTGGAGCATGGGGTCGTAACCACTAGACCACCAGGGAAGTCCCAGCTAGTTGAAAAGGAGAGCAGAACACACTTCACACAGAGGAGACAGTTTGTGCAAAAACTTGGAGCTTAAAGTTGGAGGGTCAGATGGAGGATATTGACCTGGAGAGACCCTCTGGGGCCCGGCCATGCAGGGCCCAGAAGGCCATAAGGCTGAGTTTGGACTTTTTCCTAAGGACACTGGGGAGCCATCGAGGGCTTTGAGTGGAAGTGGGGCCAGGTCAGAATAGGTTTGTAGGAGGACTCCTTTGGTTGCTGTGTGGTGGTAGATGGGAGGGGAGGACTCTGGAGACAAGGAGGGAATGGGCAGGGGCTTTGCGGGGCGTGAGGAGTGGGGGCCATGTGGAGAGGAGGTGCCTGGCCTGGGACAGGGCTGTTGGGAGGGACTCACTGACTGATGGGCAGTGGCGGGAGAGGATCCAGGATGAGGCCCAGGTCCCTGTCACAGGTGCCAGAGTAGGTGTTGGGGCTGTCCCTGAGATAGGAGGAGGAGTAGGTTTCATTTATTCATTCTTCATGCATTCATTCATTTAAAAAAAGGATGTTGAGCCTCTGTTGTGTGCCAGGCGGTGTTCGAGGCTTGGGGTATACATCAGTGAACAAAACAGACAGATATCCCTGACCCAGAGTAGATTCTGTTATGGGGAGGAACCAGATAAGAAGCAAAATAGACATAATGTCATGTCGTGAAGGGGGCGGGGTGGTGTGGAGAATGGCAGACGAGCTGGTCAGGGAAGGCCTTCCTGAGAAGGGAATCTTTGAGCAGAGACCTGCAGGAGGTGAGGGATTGGAGAATCTATGGAGAAGGGGCATTTCCAGCAAAGGGAACAGCAGGTGCAAAGGCCCTGAAGCAGGTTTGAACCTGATATGTTCCAGGCACAGTGAGAAGGTCACAGTGAGCGAGAGGAGAGAGTGGGAGATGAGGATGGGAGGGTAATGAGACCACACCCTGTGAAGCCCCATTGGCTGTGGGGGAGCCTTTGACTCTGGCTCAGAGGGTCTGAGTGGGGGAACCGCCTGGTGCGCTTAGAGGGAAGAAGTGACCAGCTTTCTTGTCTAGAGCTCCAGACAGAGGTCTGCGCTGGGGCTGACTTGGGGCTATTCAGGGGGCTGTGGGAATCTGGCCGGTACACAGGACCCCTGATAGCCGCTATCTCTCATCTCCCAGGAGATTGAGGAGGATCGGAAGAAAGCTGAACTGGAGGGAGTAGCAGTGACAGGTCCCCGGAAGAGCCGCTCAGTGGAGAAGGAGAATGTGGCAGTGGTGAGCTCCACTCCAGGGTGGGCCTTGCGAGGACGGGTGGGTGAGAGTGAGACCTAGGAGCCTTCCCCGCTGCCCCAGGCCTGTGGGGCCTCGACCCTGGCAGCCGCCCTCTGGGCCTGTAGTGTCCTGGTCTCCCTGCCCCAGTGACCTTGCCCCCCCCCACCCCACCCGCCTTCTAGGAGAAGAACCTGGGTCCTTCCCGGAGGTCTCCAGGGACCCCTCGGCCTCCAGGGGTCAGCAAGGGAGGCCGGATCCCCCCTCAGCATGGAGGCCGGGCAGGCATGGGCCGGACATCCCGCAGCTGGGAAGACAGTCCCGGGGAGCAGCCTCGGGGAGGTGCTGGGGGCCGCGGCCGGAGGGGTCGGGGGCAGGGGGTCCCCTCATCTCTCTGGAGGTGGTGATGCCTCGACTGCCGACCGCAAATCCAAGGTACGAGGCGAGGGGGCTGATGTCTGCCTGAAGTCCGTTGGGGAGCCTCAGTGTTGTCCTGTTCTTTCTGTTCTGCTCGCAAATGGATTTTCTCCTTCATCTGTCGTTTACTGTCTGTTTTCTTTTTTGGACCCTCGCTCCGGCTCTTTTTCATCTCTTTCCCTTTCTTCTTCTCTCCCCTAGACCAGCGCTGTGGACTCTGTCTCTTTCTGTCTCTGTTTTGCGCTCTGCTGTGTGCTCGGTCATCTGCCTTCCCTTCCCTTTGTCTCTTTTTGGTGGTATCTGGTGGGTTCTGTCCAGTGTGCATGCTTTCCTCATTCGTGTGTGTGTGCACATGTGCTCTCTCTGTGTCATTCCCTGAATTCGTTGGTCGGGAGCGGTGAGGTTCTTAACTGTATCTGCTCTCAGCACCCTACCACGCAGATGAGCAGAGTGGGAAGTTGCCAACCCTGGTTGTTTAGAGGACAACTTTCTATGAGTTCCCTGTCCTTGGGCAGCTCACTTCCCTTCTAGTAGATTCCATTGCTCACTCTTAAATAGGAATGAAAATGAGGTTTAAAGGTTTTCATAAGCATTGTGTGACATCAGGCATAGAAACCCTCAGATTAAGCACTCAATGTATGTTGCTTAAGGATATTTAGAAAGACCTCAAAGTGCCATGGCATTAATCAAATGGAAGTTTATTTCTCTCTTGTATACTGAGTCTTGGAAATGCAAGTGTTCCCAGCATCTTGGGCACATGCTTACTAAAATTCTGTTACCACCCAGGGGAGGAAAAATTGTTACCTAAGAAAGGGAGGAGAGTGGATCATGGGGGTCACCTGGCTATTTGTCACGTTGTTACTGTGGCAGCCATTGCAGGGGTCCCCAACCCCTCTCCCAGGCTCAGCATTTTTCCAGAAGGATTAACAACTGGGATTTATTACAGAGAAAGAATAGAAAGCAAAATCAGTAAAGGGAAAGGGCCCATGAGCCAGAGTCTGGAGGATACCAGGCACTAGCTTCCAAGAGTCTGCGTCCAGTGGAGATCCAAATTGTTGTTTAGTCACTGAGTTGTGTCTGCCTCTGCGACCCCGTGGGCTGTAGCCTGCCAGGCTCCTCTGTTCATGGGATTTTCCAGGCAAGAATACTGGAGTGGGTTGCCATTTCCTACTCCAGGGGATCTTCCCCACCCAGGGATCAAACCTGTGTCTCCTGCATTGGCAGGCGGGTTCTTTACCACTGAGCCACCTGGGAAGCCCAAAGACTCATAGGCTGCACTCAATTGTTCATTGACAACATATGTCGAAGTTCATCTATGGGGACTCATTAGAGAGCTAGTACCCAGGCTGCTTATCCGAGGCTGGTCACATGGGTCCCTGCCTAGTACACACCCGAATTCCAGACCCTAGAAGGAAAGTGGGTGTTCAGCATACACTGTATTGTTTGCAGAAAAAGTCTAGGGACGTGGAGACCCGCTTACTGGTTAACTGTTGATAGGACGTGCAGGGAGCCAGGGTCCAGGTGCCAGCCGGGGGCTGCCTTGCATAACAGATCTCAGGAGAGAGCCTCAGATGGTGACGAACGCTCAGACTGAGTGGTTCTTTCTGACGCCCTTTGTGTCTCTCTTTCTGTCCTCCCCTCCTCCCCCCTACAAGGAGTGGGAGGAGCGGCGGAAGCAGAACATCGAGAAGATGAACGAGGAGATGGAGAAGATTGCAGAGTACGAGCGCAACCAGCGGGTCAGTGCCAGGGCGCCCCCCGGTGGCGGGGCGGAGCCGCCGGGTAGGGGAGCGCTCCAACACCCCCAGATCAGATCAGATCAGATCAGTCGCTCAGTCGTGTCCGACTTTTTGCGACCCCATGAACTGCAGCACGCCAGGCCTCCCTGTCCATCACCAACTCCCGGAGGTCACTCAGACTCACATCCATCGAGTCAGTGATGCCATCCAGCCATCTCATCCTCTGTCGTCCCCTTCTCCTCCTGCCCCAATCCCTCCCAGCATCAGAGTCTTTTCCAATGAGTCAACTCTTCGCATGAGGTGGCCAAAGTACTGGAGTTTCAGCTTTAGCATCATTCCTTCCAATGAAATCCCAGAGCTGATCTCCTTCAGAATGGATTGGTTGGATCTTCTTGCAAACACCCCCACCCCCAACCAATTCCGCATGCCTGCAGGAAGGCGTGCTGGAGCCCAACCCGGTGCGGAACTTCCTGGACGACCCCCGGCGACGCAGTGGGCCCCTGGAGGAGCCTGAGCGGGACCGCCGGGAAGGCAGCCGCCGGCATGGGCGCAACTGGGGGGGCCCTGACTTTGAGCGGGTGCGCTACGGCCTCGAGCAGGAGCGGCAGGTGGGTGCGGGCGGCTGGACCACGACTGCTGCCCAGCAGCCGGTCTCTGGGTTCCACGGGGAGGGATGTGTGTCGAATGCCGGGCACAGAGCAGGAAGAGGCTGTAGCCCTACGTTCAGGCTTCCCTCCAGTTGATGGTTGCCCCAGAGCCATACTACTTTGTTTTGTAGCTTTATGATCTGTTGTGGTGTGATTTTCCTTCTTACTAATGTTAGTGATGTTTACTGGGTACCGGTCGGGGGCCAGGCACTGTTGAGGGTGCTGGGGCTATATCAGTGGCCATGTAATAAGATGTGAGATAATGCTGAATGTTGGGAAGAAGGCTCCAGCCCAGCCAGGTGAAGGCACGGAGAATAGAGAAGGATCTGGGGTGTCCTCTCTCAGGTGCCACGTGAGCAGATACGGCTTTGATCTCTACCCTGTCACCTCCTCCGCCTGTGACCTGAGCCAGGGGCTCTACCCAGGAGCTTAGAAGGCCCCAGGGAAGGGGTGCAGGGACGAGAGTGGTGGGCGGGGCTCTGACTGCCCATCTGCTTGGGGCAGGGCCGCCGGGCCGGCCTGGGCGGCGCCGGGGACATGACGCTCTCCATGACGGGCCGAGAGCGGTCCGAGTATCTGCGCTGGAAGCAGGAACGGGAGAAGATAGACCAGGAGCGGCTGCAGAGGCACCGCAAGCCCACTGGCCAGTGGCGGCGGGAGTGGGATGCCGAGAAGACGGATGGCATGTGAGTCTCCGCCCTGCCCACCCCTGTGGGGCTCCTCCACCTTAGCGCTGTCTGCTGACTCCTTGGCCTCTCTCCGGTTTCTCATCCTGTATATCTGTTAGCACGAGCTGGGTAACACTGCATAACCATCGCCAAATCTCAGGGCCACAGAAAAGAGTTTCTTTTTCGCTTTTTTTTTTTTTTTTTAAACACCTAAAGCATTTTGTATTGGGGTATAGCCAGTGTAACAACAGATGTTGTGATAGTTTCAGGTGAACAGCAAAAGGACTCAGCCATACTTTTTTTACAACCATTCATTTATTTATGTATTGGCTGCGTCGGGACTTAGTTATGGTGTGCAGGCTCCTCATTGTGACCTGCAGGCTCCAGGGCGCCTGGGCTCAGCTCTTGGGGCAGGCAGGCTTAGTTGCTCCAAGGCCTGTAGGGTCTTAGCTTGCCCGATCAGGGCTTAAGCCCAAATCCTCTGCCCTGGAAGGTGGATTCTTAACCACTGCACCGCCAGGGAAGTCCCGAAACATTTCTTTCTCCTATGCTCACCGGTTTTCTAAATTGGGCTGATTCAGGCTGGACTGGAAGCTGTGGGTCCAGCTGGGGTTGAACTTACTTCCGCCCTGCATGCGTGCATTCTGGGCTTCGCGCTGAGGGATGGGGCTACTGGGGGAAGCACTGGCCTTAGTATCGGCAGATGTGCAGGACGGAGAATGGGATACTCCTCGTTCTATTGGCCAGCAGACCCCACCTCACTGCGGCAGGAAATTAAACTGTCAGCTCCATAGTACTGCCTTGGTTCTACAGCCAAGGGTGCGGATGTGAGTTCTCATGCAGGGAGGGCATGAAGAATTACAGCGATGACCCCTTGGCATCCTCCCTTCATCCCTCTATGTCCCCCACCTACCCAAGCACCTTATCCCGGTGGCATTATTATTCTCAGGTATGACTGTCGCCTTTCGGGTCCCAGGAAACATCCCATTAGTCAAAGCAAAGGCATCATCCACAGGAGGGCTAACTGCCATAGCAAAGGCAGAGAAGATTCTGGAAGAGCTGTTGAACGGCAGTCTTAAGATGGACAGCTGTCGTTTTTACATCATCCTCTATCCTTGGCCACAGCGCTGGCTAAAGAAAGAGGATCTTGTCTGTGTACTGGAGGTTGGAGCGTTTATTTTTGGATTGTGAGCTAAGCCTTTGCCAGCGTGAGAAACATTTTGCACAGATATCGTAGCTGATGTTTCTGAGGGGGAGGCAGGTGAGCTTATGTGGAGATGTTCTTAGGCTTAAGACTGAGAAAGTCCTCTTACGTCCCCACAGCAGCCTGCAGCAAGTCTCACGTTTGCACTGAATAGAGCAAATTGTGCAGTGAATAGAGCTAATGTCACATGCTGAAGAATACTGAAGCAGAGTATGGAGAGGTTTGGAGGCTACTGTTTTAGACCTAGATAATGTATGTAATTGGGCTTCTCAGGTGGCATTGGTGGTAAAGAACCTGCCTGCCAATGCAGGAGACATAAGAGATGAGGATTCAATCCCTGGGTCAGGAAGACCCCCTGGAGGAGGGCATGGCAACCCACTCCAGTATTCTTGCCTGGAGAATCCCATAATACCATGGACAGTGGAGAGTGGTGGGCTGCAGTCCATGGGGTCGCAGAGAGTTGGACAGGACTGAAGCAACTTAGCACGCAACACAGTGTATGTAATAATACGTGATTGGAAAGGTTAGGAAGGCCTCTAAGTTGAGGCCTGAAGGAGGTAACAGACGACGAGCCCTGGAGAGATGGGAGGAATCACGCCCCAGGAGCAGCACGTGCAAAGGTCATGCGGCAGGAGTTCTGTGGTAGAGAACTCGCTGAGCTCAGGAGGTGAGAGAGGTTTAGATGAGCCTGGACAGGGGGCGGGGGTGTTGAACTTGCACCTTCTTGTTGAGATGGGGAATTACTGTCAGATACTGATCATTTTTCTGCGTTTGTGCTACCATGTCACATTTGCCTTTTATCTTCCACCTGATTCTGAGCTTTAATCAGTGACACGCTCCCCCATTCGGTTGCTGACCTTGTGGTCTGTGATCTTGATTTCTAACCATGGCCCCCACCTCCCCCAGTGACTCTTCCCGCCCTGCCTGTTCTCCTGTGCCACCAGCTGCCTGCTCACCCCTTTTTCTCTGCCCAGGTTCAAGGATGGCCCAGCCGTGGCCCTGGAACCATCCCACCGCTATGGTGAGTGGGAGTTCTTGGATGGGGTGAGGCAGCTGGCTGGGCCGGGGGGGTTGGGGCAGGGTGGGGTGGGGGTAGCTTGTACCCTCCACCCCTGACTTCCCCTGGGTTTTGTTGTAGATGACCAGGCTTGGGCCCGGCCCCCCAAGCCCCCCACTTTCAGGGAGTTCCTGTCCCAGCACAAAACTGAGGTCAGCCGCAGAAGGAAGAGGAGCAGCCGACCCCAGCCTAAGGCAGCACCCCGTGCCTACAGGTGGGGGCCCCCTCCCCCTTGCACGTGCACAACCCCAGCAGGCCTGTGTAGCTCTACCCCGGTGGTTCTCTGGCTGTGGGTTTGGGGGCTATTTCTGTCCTTTCTTGGCCCTATCTGTCTCTCAGGCACTTGTCTCCCTGTGGGTCAGGCACTTGGTTTCGGGGCCTGGCTGTCACTTTACGCTCATTTGTCCCCTCCTGCCCTCCCCCCATCTTTTCTGCCTACCTGGCCCCTCTCTGCCTGGTCACCTCTGACATCGGGACACATGCCCTGTCTCCTCCTCCATGCTCCAGCCTGCCGGCTCCTTGTCTGGAAATCCCGAAGACCCGCTCTCTCCACCTGTTGAATTTTGCAGCTCTGTGTCTGGGGACGAGCCTGGCGTGGGAAGCCCCTTCCTCCTGTCCATCTGGGTTTTATTCCTTTCCTCTATCACCTCCAGTGACCACGATGACCGCTGGGAGACGAAGGAGGCCGTGTCTGCAGCTCCTGAGCCCCCGCAACCAGCTCTCCCCAAGGAGGCGCCCACGCAGGTAGGGCGGGCTGTCAGCTCCCGGCAGGCAGCTCGCCGTGGGGGTCCCTGGGGCCTGCAGCCTCTCCCTGACCTGCCTTGTGTTCCTCACAGCTGCCTGAGACTCCGGCCCCTGCCCATCGGCCTCCTGAGGATGAGGGCGAGGAGGGTGAGGATGAGGGGGAGGACGGGGAGGATGAGGAGTGGGAAGACGTGAGTGAGGATGACGAGGAGGAGGAGGAGATTGAGGAAGAAGAGGAGGCTGATGATGAGGAAGAAGAACCAGCCAGAGATCACCAACCCCAGGAGGCTGGGCCCAGCAGGAGCCTCAGCGGGAGCCCCGCCAGGGAACGTGGTGACCAAGAGCCTGCCAGGCCGGAAGAGCCCCTGCCCCTCCCCCAGGCCCCTGCCACGCCTTCCAGCCCCTTCTCGCCCCCCGGGGGCCACCAGCCTGTGTCCGACTGGGGTGAAGAGATGGAGCTGAATTCTCCCCGGACCGCCCACCCGGCAGATGCTGTCTCTCCGGGTGAGGCCTGGCCGTTTGAAAATGCATGAAGCTGCTGCTTGTGTGTGTGCTCGAGGGGTGCATGGAGGACCCTGGGACCCCGTGTGCCCTGGTGGCTAGGGAGGACAGTCCATGCCTGTCTCTAGAAGGCCCACCCCCAGATCCTGCCCTGCCCTGAGCTCTTCAGAGCGCCCTCCCTAATAAAGAGATCGCTTCCTCAAATGACACTTCCCACTTGTGTCCTAAAACCCCCTCTCACTCCCCCAGAGCCTGTGTCTTGGTGGGGAGGGGGCGGTATTTGGAGGGGAATGGGCTTGATTGGGCCTCCTCCTTTCCCAGGAGGTGACCAGCCAGCCCCTGCCTCCTTGAAGAGTGGGCCCAGCGCCCCAGGAACCCAGAAAGCTGAAGAGGAAGGGTCTGAGGCAGCTCCAGGTTGGGGGAGTGGCTGGGGTGGTGGAGGTGACTTTCCTTCCGCTTCCTCTTGGGTTGAGGGGAGGAGCGTTTGGGGGCAGTAGAATGGAGTGGATGCGTCTCCATTATGAGTGTGGGGTAGCTGCTGGCCCGGGGATGGGGTGAGGGGGGCGGGGCTAGGCTGCTGGGTGGGAAAGAATCCAGGGTCAAGGGGGTGGAGCTATAGGGAGGACCTCCCGGGGGCCGAGCCACTAGGAATTGAGTGTGTTTGGGGGTGAGGGGGTGGGGCAAGGGTGGGATTAGGAGGTAGAGGGCTATCCCAGGGGTTCTGCAAAGTAATCTAGAAACAAGGGGTGGGTTAAATTGATAGGAGCTCAGAGCAGGATTTGAAATATAAAGCGGTCAAAAAGAACCGGGGAGGAGTAATGGATCTAGCTGTGGGTGTGGTTACAGTTTTGAGGTGTAAATTAGTAAATGGGGTAAATTAGAAATACATAACATATTAGAGTAAAAATTGTGGAGTCTAGCGGACCTGGAGCAACAGACAGAACCCAGTCTCCACCTCCACCAGGCGGAAGCCGGGTTGTGGACCTCCGACCTCCCCAAGGAGTAGGGGTTAGGACTTGGGGGCATAGCCAAGGAAGGTCTGATTAGGACTCAGAAGGTGGGCGAGGGAAGTGGAGGTAGATCCTGTAGGGCAGGCTTGCTAGAGGTTGGCTTATGTCCGTGGGGTGAGGCTGGGATGGGAGAGGACAGAGGTTAGGATGGCGGCTGAGGTCGGGGCACCCGAAGCGCTTTGTCTTTGGGTCACGTGACTGCGATCTCGCTCTGTCAGATTATGTATTCGATTGTAAACAGGGATCTGGTGCGGGGATGTGTGTCTCCGTAGATCCTCTCCGAGGATTAAAGGAGCCTGAGACTTGTAAACCGCTTAATACAGGGTGGGCGGCAGCCAGGCTTGGTGGGGCGGAGGGGCGGGGCTAGGGTGTTCGGGGGGGCCGGCGGTGGGGGGGCGGGGTTACTGTTGCCCTCAGGTGACCGCCCCTTCTCTTCGCAGAGGCGGACCCCGAGGGCCAAGAGACAGCAGAGATCGCCGACTTCCAGAGGGTGCGTTTCTGCAAGGTGGTGGCGGCTGCTTCGCCACCGGGGGCCGCCCGCTGACCGCGCCCGCCGACTGCGGCCTCCGCGCTCTGCACTAACCTTCCGCCGTCTCGCTGCTCTACCCTCTGCTTCCGCCACTCCAGCCAGGAGAGGGTTAAATGTAAGGGCGGGGGGGAGGAGCCAGGGATAGTGAACCGGGTGGGGCCAGGGCAATAGTCCAGTCTCACAAATAGGGGGCGCCGTGGCACCAGGGTGTCTGAGACAACCCCGAGTTACCCACTTTTGGAGGCCATGGGGGTGTAGGTGCCAGTTCCCGGGCGGTTTTCCGCCTCCAGGAGCTTACATCTGGGGCATGACTTAATAACCGGTGACACTTGACGGACCTGATTTCTCCGGCCGCCGAACCGGTCCTTATTAAATGCAGTGCTTCCGCTAACCTTTGAACTGTGTTTCTGGCGGGGGCAGGTTGGGTTGCTGTGCTTGCGGGCTTGTCCGTGGCGGCAGAGGCGGGAGGAAGGGGCTCCTCCTTCCTCCACCCCCCTGATACGTCTTCCCTCCCCCTTCCCACAGGCCTCCCCGAATTCCTGAAGACGCTGCTGGGAGGGGACTGACGCTTCCCCGCCTTGATGGGGAGGGGGCGGCAGGAGGGGCTTAGTCTGGATCTCCGAGCTGTGCCCTGTCCTCCCCGGAGCCCACTTTGGACCCCATGGTTTTAGAGGGAGAAATTGAGGGTGGTGGGGGAAGAGACAGGGAGCGGGCGTGACTGGGTTGTGGGGCGGAGCTGGAGCTTCGGGGCCTGAATTTAGACCTGAACACAAAATGTGGAAGAAGAGGCGCGTCCAGCGAGGGGCGTGGTTAGGATGTTTGGGGCCCGCCTTCTAATGAAGTTTAAAACAAGGAAAGGTGTTAGGAAGTGGGGTAGAACCACAGCGCAGATTTAGATGGGAATCCCTAACGCTGGTGTGGGGCGCAACCAGCAGCAGAGAGCTTGGTTTAGAATGGGGTGCGCAAACTAGTGGAGTGAGGAGAAAAGAGGCGGAATCTGGATTGAAGATAGATGAGGGTAGGGGGAGAAGACAGTGAAATCGAATGCTGGAGTAGCGTTTAACTTGGCTAAAGGCAAATTACAACTGGGGTAGGACTTAAAAGGCTTGAGCTTGGTAAGGGAGCGGCGGAGCTAGATGCCGGGGAGAAGTCTGAGTTCCGAAAGGGGATGGGTAGGGCTTGGGGAGGAGGAGAGAAGAGAGCGGAGGTAAGCTCCGGGGCCGGCATAACACCGAAGCCTGGTAGGAGTCGGCTGGGTCGAGACCAAAGTTTGAGAAAAAGAGAGGTATTGCATGCTTGGGGAGGGGTCAGAACGCTGTCGTTAAGCCTTAGCTTGCTAGTGTTTGGCCGGAGGCTGAGGAGGGGGCGGGCCTAGAGCGCGGAAGAGGCCCGCCCTGCGGGGGCGTGCCCACGCTGGCGGGGGCGTGGTTGGGCGGGGGAGAGTTAGAAGCCACAGGAGGTCCGCCCACGCGGGGGCGTGGCCACGCCGGCGGGGGCGGGGTTGGACGGGGAGAGTTAAGCGCGGAGGCGGGCCTCCGGAGGGGGCGGGCCCTGGGGGGTGGGCCCTGTGCGGGCTGTGGCTCTGGGCCGAGTGGGCTGCGGGGATGCGGGGCACGAGCTGCGTGGGCAGTGGCGGCGAGAGCCCGGGTGGCGCAGGGCTGAGCGAGGGCCCGCGGGGCCGTCGGCTGCGCCTAGCACCGGTCTGTGCCTACTTTCTCTGCGTCTCTTTGGCTGCTGTACTGCTCGCTGTCTACTACGGTCTCATTTGGGTTCCCACGCGGCCCCCTGCAGCCCCAGCCGGCCCTCCGCCTAGTGCGCAGTCCTCCCCGTGCGGCGCTCGCGCGGGTGCGCTGCCTGCCCCAGCGCCCGCCGCCTCCTCGGTCTCTTGTCTTCTGGGGAGCCCCTGGCGGGCCGAGACCCCAGCTCGAGCTGCCGCGCAGCCGCCGCCGCCGCCGCCACAGCGACCCCAGCCGCCGCCGCCCGAGCCACCAGACGCTGGGGGAGACGCAGGAGGCCGCAGTGGGGCGAGGACCCGGGTAACCTCCCTTTTCACCCAAGATGGACCGCCAGCCTTCGAGAGCCCGGCGCCCTCGCCGCGGATGCGCCGGTCCCGAATTGGTGTCTGGCTCCCTCTTCATGACATTGTCTAGCGTCTGCGGAGCTGTCATCCTGAAGAATGGGGGGCGAAGGGGAGCCGGCTCTGGTCCTCGATCCTCGCAGCTCCTCCGCCGTCAGGCCGGGTCTTCCACCAGGCAGACCCCATACTGATCACTGCCTCCTGCTCCTCCCTCCTAGAATTTTGTGCACAGAGCCCTCAGCCTGCCTCTCTCCTCCCTTCCTGAATCTCCGTGTGCATCTATCCACCTGCAATAAACTCCAGCCCCAGCTGCTTCGTGCTTGTTTGTCGTGTTGTCTGCAGAGGGGCCTCCCCTCTCAAGTTTGTGAGGGCAAGCCCTTCCTGGCATCAGGGCATCGCCTCTCATTCTGGGTGGGCTGTGTGCGTTCTCCCCTTCCCTGGGAGAATGGTGGTGTCATTTTTTTCTTCCATCGCCATCGTGTATTTTCTGGGTTGGGGTGAGAAGACGCTTATCCGCAATAAGGTAGTTGTAGGTCAGACGGTATGAAGGGCTTAGCATGTTTTTGCATGCTTGCAGAGGACAAGTGCCTCTGCAGGGGAGAAGAGGGCTGGCCTCCGGTAATAGCACAGGAGACAAGATGAGAGATGGGGTGATCTCATCGAGAACTGGGTTTCTGGGGATTGTGATTTGTATAACTATAGTGTCCGGCAAGGAAGCTAAATCACCTGGAGAAGTCAGGATACTGCTGGAAGAGCATGAGTTCACACTCCTGGGAGCTGAGAGATGAGCGTGGACAGGGGTGGTGGTAGGACCCCTTTGGAAATCACAGAGGAAGCTATCAAAGCACCCAGCTGTCTTTGAAGCTGAATACTGCCTCCCTGGTCTGCAATGTTGCCTGCAAACCAAGGCAGAGCAACCTGAGTCCTGCTAAAAGAGTCAGAGGTGGCTGAGTCCGTTTTCCTACCCAGACGACTAAGGTCTAGCTCTGGGCAGGGTATAGGACCCTACCCTAAGCAGGAAGTGATTTCATGTCTGACCACCTCCCTTGAATTGGAGACTTCCTTAGGATGGTGAAGTGGCGCCTCCTCCTTCAGACTGGGACAGCTGTCCATCTGTACCCGGCTAGGAACGTCAATCTGTTTACCTCCGCTCCTTCCTTCTACCCCTTCCAGCACCATTTCCCAGGGGGTGTCTCCAGGATGAACGGAATTCAGGAAGCCGGCACCCCTTTCCAGTTAGTGTAGATGGTGGTTAGGAGCACTGATCTTGGGGCCAACATACCCAGGGTCAAATCTCAGCTCTTCCTCTCACTAGCTGTGTGACTGGGCAGCTAACCCAACCTCTCTGGTCCTGTAGAATGAAGATGAACGTAGTATTTATCTCATAAAGTTTTTCTGAGGATTGAGGAAGCTGGTGATCTGAAGCCTGTAGAGTACCATGACATGTTCTCGCTTGCCACTCTCCTCTGTCCCTGGGGCTTTAAAAGCCACAGCTTGGATCCCAAGGGATTGCCAGTCAGTCCAGAGCTCTGGGCATCAGCCAATGGTGAGTTAGAGGGAGGGACTGTATCCTTGTTCCCACCAGCTCCCCTCTCTCTGTTTCTCAGCGCTGTTCTCCCAGCCCGTTATCCTGCTCTCTTCTCTCTGTGTCTCCCTCACCACCTTCTCCTCTATCTTCTGTCTGTTTTCGTCTCTTTGTCTCTCAACGTTTGTGTGTCTCTCTCTCACGTCTCTCCATGTCTCTGTTTCTATCCCTCACTCTGTTCTGACTCATTCTCTCAGCTCTGATGCTCTTGCTTCAGCTCTCTATTTCTTCTCCTTTCCTCACTTTTCTCCTCCATCTTTTTTTTTTTTTTTTACTTTGGGCTGTGCCACATAGCATGTGGGATCTTCCCTGACCAGGAATAGAATGCACCCTCCCCTCCTACCCCATTGGAAATGTGGTGTCCTAACCACTGGATCAGCAGCAAAGTCCCCTCTCCTAAACATGTCGACCCAACCCTCCCCATCTCTCCCCTAGTTCAGCTTCCCTCACTCCCCTATCTCCTCCCCGCCCCCTCCCTTTTTGGTCTCTCTTCTCTCTTCCTGTTCCTCTCAGGCTCTGTTTTGGTCACTATCTTTTAATCTTTCATTTAACAAATATTTATGCAGCATTTACCATGTGCCAGGCTCTATTTTAAGCACAGGGGAAATAGCAAACAAAACAGGGAGACATTTATACTCACTAGAGCCTGGGGGTGGAGAGACAGACAAGAAATAGAGATGAATAACTTAGGTATGTGTTAGGTCAGGTAATAATAAACACAAAGGAGAAAACTAATCGGGGATAGGGAGTGATGAAGTTGCTGGTTACTGGCTAGAAGCCTCAGAGATGTGAGGGCAGGACCTGCAGGTCTTGGGGGAATAGTGGTCTAGGGATCAGGAACAGCAAGTGCAAAGGCCCTAAGGCTGGAGGTGCTCAGCTTGTCCAAGGAACGGCAACGATGTCAGTGTGGTCGGACCAGAGTGAATGAGGGGGCTAATGGGAGAAAAGAGAATGCAGGTAGTTTGTACAGAACCACATGGGCCAGGGTGAGGAGTTTGGCTTTTAGTGAGGTGGAGGCTTAACCTCTGTTAAGAGGTCCTCTTAATGGGACCCTCTGACTGCCACGTGGGGGATGAAATGTAGGAGGTAGGGGTGCAAGCTGGGAGCCCAGAAAGGAGATCACCGCGGTGAGTCAGATGAGGGACAACGGTGGCTAGACCAGGGTGGTGATGGAGAGGAAAGGAGGGGTGGGTGGTCAAAATGTGTGTGTATGAAATACATATGGCATGTGAAAGAAAGTGAAAAGTGAAGTTGCTCCGTCGTGTCTGACTCTTTGCGACCCCATGGACTGTGTAGCCCACCAGGCTCCTCTGTCCATGGGATTTTCCAGGCAAGAGTACTGGAGTGGGTTGCCATTTACTTCTCCAGGGGATCTTCCCAACCCAGGGATCAAACCCAGGTCTCCCGCATTGCTGGCAGACCCTGTAACCTCTGAGCCACCGGGGAAGCCCAATACATATGGCATAAAAGTTACTATTTTCACTAGTCTGAATTGTGCAATTCAGGATATTAAGTACAGTTACAATGTGTGCAACCATGACCCATCAGTCTGACAGTTGTGAAAGGACAGAGGGAGGGGCTTCCCCAGTGGTCCAGTGGCTAAGACTCTGCATTCCCAATGCAGGGGTCCTGGGTTCGATTCCTGGTGGGGAACTCGATCTCTTAAGAGATTGAATGCTGCAAGTAAAGATCCTGCATGCCCAAACGAAGATAGAAGATCCCACCTGCCGCAACTAAGGCCCGATGCAGCCAAATAAATAAAAAAGAGAGGAGGGAATGGGTCAGGGGAGCCTCTGGCTGTACCTCTCTGGGTGCGGTGGGGCTTATGTGTCTATGGAGCTGTCCTTGAGAAAGAATTGCCCATCAGAGGACTCCTGGATGGGGCTGCAATGGACTGGTGTAAGTACCCACTGTGTTGAGCCCAAGGGAAGCATGGCCTTGGCACCAATGCGGTAGGGCTGTCAGACGGCTGTGCAGAATCTCTTAAAGGGAGAGCTGCTCAGCGCCATTCAACCACAGGGATCTAAACTGTTCCTGGTTCTTTCTGGCCTCATCCCCAAGCGGCTTCACCTGGTGCCCACAGATCCAGGCACCTAAGCGCTCCTCATTACTGTCCTTCAGAGATAAGGGAGGCCTGGTGCCTCCTAGGAGGCAAAGGGCTTTCCTTCAATCTGATTGGATCAGCTTGGGTCACATGACAACCCCAGAGCCAATGCTTGTGCCAGCGACCTGTCCCTGTCAGTTGCTAGTTGGTTAAGATGTGGGTTCCTGAGCCAGTCACTGTTAAGTGGAGGCTGCTGCTGCTGCTAAGTCACTTCAGTCATGTCCCCAGAGACGGCAGCCCACCAGGCTCCCCGTCCCTGGGATTCTCAAGGCAAGAACACTGGAGAGGGTTGCCATTTCCTTCTCCAAGTGAAGGCTGGATTACGCTAAAGGTTTAGACCAATCAGGACCTACCGCGGTATCTGGCCCAAGCTGGTAGACAGCCCAACTCCTCAGCCAAACTGCAAGGACTGAGGCTGCCAGGAAGGGGCGCTAAAGAGCCGCCGTCCCCCAGGCTCCTGACGTCTTCGCTTACGTCCAAGTTGAAGTCGAAGATTCACGAGAGAATACGTAGATGATGTGTGAAGGGCCTGCGGATAGAATCCGCTATTCCTTATTTGAAATTCCGAATTTCAAAAACCCCTGAAAACCAAAAAAAAAAAAAAAAAAATTTTTTTTTCTTCTTTTGGGGGTTATTTTGGCCCAGACTCACATGGTGGCAAACCAGCTAATATGCATTCTTAACAGTCTTTATTTATCTCCGTTGGCGTGAATTTTCACACGTTTTGCTGCAAATATATTAACATGTCTGATGGAGAGGGGTCGGCTTCAAGCCCCTGGGAGTGTTACATAATATACGGCATTCGCTCAGAATTACCCTTCTAAAATTAGAACATTTCTGAGTTCTGAAATGCGTCTGTCCCCAAGGACTTCAGCTAAGGGATTGTGGGCCTCTAATTGGGCTTGCTGCCAAACCTAGATTCATCTTAATTATTTGTTCAACATTTATTTAATGGCTTTGGGAAGAAACTCATTTTCCATTACAATCTTTTTTTAAAAATAGAGGATGATGTTCATTTACTTGGTCCCCTTTGTTAACGACGCGCTATTTTAGGCATGTGTGTGTGCATGTGAAACTGTCCGTGTGTATGACTCAATGAGTGTGTCTGTGTGTGAAGCTGTGTCTCTGTGTGTGTGACAGTATTTCTGTGTGTATGTATGGGGGAGGTCTGTGTGAGAGATTGTGTGTAAATGAGTACATTTGATCTTGTCTGTGTGATTGTATTTGTGAACATCTACTTAGGTCTGTGTGTAATTTTGTGTGTGTGAATGTGATTGTGGGTTTCCAAATGAATATGTGTGTGTGTGTGAATGTGCAGGAGAGGAGGCATACATAGTTCAGAGTTTAAAGTTAAAATGCTGAAATAAAGTCCTCATTTCATGAGACCATCTCTGCCTCCGTTTTAGAATATGAGCAAACTACAAATGACTCACGGGGAAGGCAATGGCACCCCACCCCAGTACTTTTGCCTGGAAAATCCCATGGATGGAGGAGCCTGGTAGGCTCCAGTCCATGGGGTCGCTAAGAGTCGGACACGACTGAGCGACTTCACTTTCACTTTTCACTTTCATGCATTGGAGAAGGAAATGGCAACCCTCTCCAGTGTTCTTGCCTGGAGAATCCCAGGGACGGGGGAGCCTGGTGGGCTGCCGTCTATGGGGTCGCACAGAGTCGGACACGACTGTAGTGACTTAGCAGCAGCAATAGAGAAGTGCCAGGGGCAGCTAGCTCAGGCTCACCTCAGTTGTACATGGAACAGCAGTTCTCACACTTGTTGGTCTCAGGATTCACTTTACACCCTTTGTTCTTGAGGACTGAGGAGTTTTTTTCTTTTTTGTATATGTGTTACATCTATCAATAATAAGTTAAGTATTAAGATTGAAAAGTTAAAAAATTTAGTAATTCATTTAAAAATAACCATGGTAAGTCCACTGCATTTCTTCAGATTTTATTGTGGTAAGCGATATACACAAACATTTTGTTGTTGTTTAGTTGCTAAGTCCTGTCTGACTCTTTTGCGACCCCACAGACTGTTACTCACCAGGCTCCTCTGTCCATGGGATTCTCCAGGCAAGAATACTGGAGTGGGTTGCATTTCTTTCTCCAGGGGATCTTCCTGACCCATGGAACCCACGCCTCCCGCACTGCAGGTGGATTTTTACTGCTGAGCCACCAGGAAAGGTGGTATAAATGGTTAAAATGGTACATTTTTTAAGTATATAAGTTCAGAGGCATCAAGTAAATTCACATTGTTGTGCAACCGTCACTACTATTCATTTCCAGATCTTTTTATCTTCCCCAACTAAAATTCTGTACCCATCAAACAATAATTCCTCATCTTCCCAATCCCAGGTCACTTCTATTCTACTTCAGGTCTCTGAGAATTTGCCTGTTCTACTACCTAATGTATAGGAAATCATGCAACATCTGTTCTTTTGCATCTGTCTCATTTCACTTAGCATCATGTTTTCAAAGTTTATTCATGTTGTAGGTGTCTCAGGCTTTCCTTCCTTTTTAAGATTGAGTTGTATGTCATTGATGCCACAGACACAGATACCACATTTTGTTTACCTATTTGTCTGTTGATAGACATTCAGAAATCGAATTTTGACATAACACTTTAAATGAGAAATGCTGTATTTTCCAAAATGAAAAAAAATTAATGAGAAGATTGACAGTATTATCCATTTCTGAGAACGTGTAATGTCTGGCTCAAGAGAAAACAACTGGATTTTCAGAGTCGCTTCTGCATTTGATCTGTTGCAATATCACAAGTCATCTGGCCTCTGGAAAAATCTGGGTGAAGTCCAGTCAAGTCATGGGGAATCCTGAGCGTGGGCTTTTTCAGCCTATTAACCCCCAACCACACTACCCTGAAACTTCTGTGGTTGCAAAACCGCATTTAGCCTTCCTTGTCATCTGCACTTAACATCTGGTCTGGGTACAGTTAATTACGATTTTGCCAGTGCCATCTTGCTATGTGGTCCATGGATCAAAAATAAAATAAAAGTAATATGGAGGTCATGAAGTCACACGGTAGCTACGTAATGAGGATAAGTCTATGAATATATAAGTCTGGTAATATATCAGATGGGCTTCTCCTCTGGCTCAGCAGTAAAGAATCTGCCTGCAAAGCAGGAGACTTGGGTTCGACCCCTGGGTCAGGAAGATCCCCTGGAGAACAAAATGGCTACCCACTCCAGTATTCTAGCCTGGGAAGTCCCATGGACAGAGGAGCCTGGTAGGCTACAGTCTCTGGGGTCACAAAGAGTCGGACACGACTTAGTGACTGAAACAACAACAGGATTGCAAATACATTAAAAAACTATTTAGTAATAATTGAGTAATTAACTATTGTTGGGTAACAAACAACCAAAACCTGTGTGTTGATGTACACACGTTGCATGTAACTGAAAGTGAATGGGGTCTGGCTGCTTGCCATTCAGAAGCCAACAAAGAGGCAAGGTTGGTGGATAGGAACGTTTGCTTTATTTTGGATGCCAGCAACCAGGGGCGGGGGAGGGGAGACTACTTGTCCCCCTCCACTGACATTCAGTGGGTAAGAGCGTTTATAGACAGAGGGAGGGGGCTCCATGCAGAAACAGCACAGTCAGCTCTGACAGTCACCTTGAAATGGGCCATCGATGGTCTGCTTAGCATCATCTTAAGTACAATCAGCCTTCAGGTCCAGTTCCCATTTCCTTGAGGGGAACTCTCAGAATTGTGGCAGGGTGTCTCAGGGCTACAGTTTGGTCATCATGTAGTTAACTTCTTCCACCTTGTGGGGGTTTCAGTATCTACCAGACAGCTCACAGGATATGGCTCAGAATATTATCCATAGCCCTTGAGGAGAAAGGTCCTTGACGATGCTGAATGACTCAAATATTATTATTTAGTCTTGTGGGGCTGTTTCTCTTTGCTTCTGCATTTTCCCACTTCTCTGATTAAACTGATTCTTTGGCTAAAGTTTTTCCACAGACAAAAGGCAGGTGGAGGACACAACGGGGAAGGTCCGTAGTGTCCCGCTCCATTTCAATATGAACGTGTATTGAGCTCACACTGAGAGTCAGCTGATTGTGGCTGGAGGCTCTGCTGATCTTGGCTGGGCTCTCCCATGTGTCTGAGGTCATCTGGGGCTGGAGGTGACTGCCTGCCTTGCTGATCTTGACTGGGCTGCCCCAGGTGTTTGTGGATGGGCCGATCTTGGCTGGCCTTGGCTGGTACAACCAATGCTTGGCACTTGCAGTCTATTCCAGGAATGTTCCTCTTATTGTGATGGCAGAAGTGTGAGCTTAACTATACAGGTCAAGCCTCTGTGTTCTCTGTACCATCATGCTATTGGCCAAACAAGTCACACGGCCAAGCCCAGTATAGAGTGGCAGAAGTACATTCCTTCCAAGGTGATGAGGTGGATGGAGTGAAGGATTCCAGTGAGGAACCTAACCTGCTGTGTGCTAAGTCGCTTCAGTTGAGTCCAACTCTGCTCCCCACGGACTGTAGCCCAACAGTCTCTTCTGTCCATGGGATGGATTCTCCAGGCAAGAATACTGGACTGGGTCGCTTTGCCCTCCTCCAGGGGATCTTCCCCACCCAGGGACCAAACCCTCATCTCTTTTGTCTTCTATGGGTTCTTTACCAATAGTGCCACCTGGGAAGCCCCAATCTAATCTGCCACAGGTGGTCATGTCCCAGCCTTGGGCACATGGAGGACAGTAGGGGTCTGGAAAGGACCTGGATATTGTGCTGAAACTTGAAATTGAGAACCAAAGTATGAGCATCCATCAGGGATGACATGAACGGCATGAACGTTAATACTGTGCCTCAGAGGGGTTAAATAGCAATTTGCAGAGCAGTACAGTGTGTGTGTCGGGGTGGTGGGTGGGTGGGAGGATGAAAACCCAGGCCATCTGACTTTGAACGGTTTCATTTTCACTGTTCATTTTGCTTCTTAGCCCAAACCATATGGAGAGCCCACATGCGTGCACTCTGGTTAAAAACCCCTGCTGTGCTCCCACTTGACAGACAGAATCAACTGCCAGCTGGGTGAGCAAGCCCCCTGCGAAGGTTCAGTCGAAACTTCAGATGAGTGCTGTCCCAGTCAACAAAAGGAAACTCCACAGCGGTCAGGCTCATGCATGCTTAGCACTGTCTGCCTCTTTGTGACCCCACAGACTGTCGCCCCCCAGGCTCCTCTCTCCATGGGGTTCTTCAGGCAAGAATCCTGGAATTCTTCAGGGTTGCCACTTCCTCCTCCAGGAGATCTTCCCCACTTGGGGACCGAACCTGCATCCTCTGCGTTTCCTGCATCGGCAGGCAGATTCTTTACTCCTGAGCCACCTGGGAAGTTCCAGGTTGAGCATGTGCTAGTTCTTAAAATCCCCATACTGAATTGGCAATATTCCTTCTTCTCACGTTTCACTGGGCAAGGAAAGTCACATGGCCCCGCCAAACCTCCAATAGGCAGACGTGTGGAACCCTACTGTGTGCCCCGGAGGGCTGGGATGTTTGAGACCATCTTTAATGACTGTTGCAATGGGTTGTTTCTTGCTCTGAAATACCAGTCACACCTTCTGCAGATCCTCCTGTGAAAGGCACATGTTTTGACTAGTAGTTGGGCTTGTTTTCTTTATCTTTATTGTTGTTCAGTCGTTCAGTCGTGCCCCACTGTTTGCGACCCATGGACTGCAGCACGCCAGGCTTTCTTTATGTATTTTTGTAAAAGAATAGAATCATCATTGTCCGTTAGTGTCACAAGTAAAAAGTGGCCAAAAATCCCCCTCACTTACGCCCTTTGCATTGTGACTTTGCAGGTCCTCCTTTCAAGGGGTAGGATCAGTTTCCCCTGTCCTTGAACTTGAGGTGGCCTTGACCAGTAGAATATGGCAGACGTGATGCTCTGTCAGTTCTGAGTCTACGTTTTGAGAGTCTTTGTGCCTTCCATTTGCTTCCCTGGAAAGTTGTCACTGCCGTGGGAATAAGACTCGGCTAAGCCTGTTCGCCTAGTCAAGGCTATGGTCTTTCCTGTGGTCATGTATGGATGTGAGAGCTGGACTGTGAAGAAGGCTGAGCGCCAAAGAATTGATGCTTTTGAACTGTGGTGTTGGAGAAGACTCTTGAGAGTCCCTTGGACTGCAAGGAGATCCAACCAGTCCATTCTGAAGTAGATCAGCCCTGGGATTTCTTTGGAAGGAATGATGCTAAAGCTGAAACTCCAGTATTTTGGCCACCTCATGCGGAGTTGACTCACTGGAGAAGACTCTGATGCTGGGAGGGATTGGGGCAGGAGGAGAAGGGGACGACAGAGGATGAGATGGCTGGATGGCATCACTGACTCGATGGATGTGAGTCTGAGTGACCTCCGGGAGTTGGTGATGGACAGGGAGGCCTGGCGTGCTGCAGTTCATGGGGTCGCAAAGAGTCAGACACGACTGAGCGACTGATCTGATCTGATCTGAAGCCTGTTGCGCTATTGTCCCTGGGGTCGCAAAGAGGCGGACACGACTGAACGACTTTCACTCACTCACAACCTGCTGCAGGAGGGCTTCCCACGTGGCCCTAGAGTTTGTAAGGAACCCACCTGCCAATGCAGGGGGAGTAAGAGATTCAGGTTCCATCTCTGGGTTGGGATGACCCCCTGGAGGAGGGTATGACAACCCCCTCCAGTATGCTTGTCTGGGGAATCCCATGGACAGAGGGAGCCTGGCGGGCTACACTCCACTGGGTTGCAAAGAGTCAGACACAGCTGAAGTGACTGAGCTCACACACACAGCCTACTGGGGGTTGAGCACCTGCACCAGACAGACCACAAGCACCCATTCAGCTCCCAGAACAGAGCCGCCTACCCAGCCCCCAGTTGACCGCAGATGCAAGGATGAGCTCACTCAAGACAAAAACCCATCCAGCTGACCCATGGACTTGTAAGCAACAAAAATAGTTATCAGGGCTTACCTGGTGGGTCCAGTGGTTAAAACTGTGCTTCCACTGCAAGGGGCATGAGTTCAATTCCTGATTGGGGAACTAAGATCCCCTTTGCATTCAGAGCAGCCAAAAAAAAACCCCACCCCATAGTAGTTATTGTTTTCAACCATTATTATTTGGGAATATTTGTTACACAGCTGTTGGGGTCTGTTTGGGCTCCTGTAACGAATGATCATAGACTGGGTGGCTTAAACAACAAATATTTATGTCTCATAGCTCTGGAGGCTGGAAAGTCTAGGATCAAGGTGCCAACAGATTCCGAGTCTGATGAGGGGTCACTTCCTGGTTTGTGGACACCTGTGTTCTTTCTGTGTCCTCATATGGCAGAAAGAGACAGAGAGCTCACTGAGATCTCTTTTATAAAGGCACCAACCCCATTCATCAGGCTTCCCTGGTGGCTCAGTGGTAAAGAATCCGCCTGAAGGGCAGGAGACTCGGGAAGGAAATGGCAATCCACCCCCATATTCTTGCCTGGGAAATCCCACGGACAGAGGAGACCAGTGGGCTATAGTCAGTGGGGTCACAAACCAGTAAACAACAATGACATTTGTGAGGAATTCCTCATGACTTAGTCACCCCTACCTCCTAGTTCTATCACATTTGAGATTAGGTTTCATCATATGAATTTTGAGGTGGGGGACACAAATATTCAATCTGTAGCAATAGCCACAGTTAACTGATATGCTATGGATTCTTCATTTCTTCTCTTGGTGCAACAATAAAGGTCTTGGAATGTTTTAACCCTCTATTATCCTGTCCTATTTCAGGACAGGAGAGGATAAATGTGCAGACCATGAGAAATGTCTTCATTGTTGGTCCCCACCGCCTAGCAACCTTGGGGCTTGCGGCTGTGGACGATTGAGGAGTCCACTCGCTGGCAGAGGACGGGAGCATGAAGGTTACCACCTAGGGATGCTTGGCACTGAGTTTGATAGGGAACCAGGGAAGAGTGTTTCTTGTTATCTACTCTGTTTTCTGATGTTCTAAAATCCCCACTTTGTTGTTTTATTATAAAAAGAATCCAAGCGAAGGGCTTTCCTGGCAGTCCGTTGGTTAGGACTCCACACTTCCAATGCAGGGGATGCGCATTTGATCCTGGGTCTAAGATTCCACGTGCTGCAGGACCAAATAAATAAACGAATCTTAATAAAAATAATCAGTGTGTGGTTTACATCAAGAGAGAAGAGGTGGCTGTAATTCTGGCTGTCAGATCAGTAGAAAGAGCAGATGTTGTGAAGAAATGGAGAAGAGGAAGAGACAGAAAAAATGAAACACGGAAAGGCCTGGGAGATGGGTTTGGAAGATGGAAATAGGGATGGAGACTGAGATGAAACCGAAATGAAGTCGCTGGCATTCTGAGAGGTATAAACCGAGAAATGTCTAGACGCGTGTGGGGGGTCCCCAAGACAACTGTCAGGTCCGGAGACTCACTACAAGCAGAGCTCACAGAAGTCTGAAAGCCTGTCATGACCACGTTTATGGTGTACTGCCATGAAAAGCTAGAGATTAAAATCCACAAAGGTGAAAGGCGCACGGGCTAGAGTCCAGGAGGGAGCAGGCACAAGCTCCCCAGGGGTCTCTCCCAGTGGGGTCGTATGTCGGTGCTTCTTCCTTTCAGGCATGTCATGTGATGACCTGCACAGAGTATTGCCAGCCAGAGATGCTCCCCTGAGCCTCTGGGTCCAGGGTTCTGGGGCTCAGTCACGTAGGCATGAAGAACCCAGGGAGCATTATTCTACCACACTGTTCCATGGAAAGCTAGGAAGAACAAAGGTAGAAACTCCTGCTACTTGCAATGACATGATGAACCCCCCAGAGTGTTATACTGAGTGATAGAAGCAGGTCAAAAGAAACCCATCCACATACTGTACGCTTCCACCAATGTGAAATTCTAGAAGATGCAAGCTAATCTGTAGTGATACCACTGAGGGACTGAGCTGAGCTGAACTGAATCTATAGTGACAGGAAGCAGATCAGTGGTTTCTTGAAAATGAGGGTGGAGGGAGTGAGGGGTAGATTGTAAAAGGCCACAGAGGAGCTTCTGGGCACCATGGAAATGTTCGTTAAATCGATCGTGGTCATGGTTTCCCATACATATTTCATTGTAAATGTATTCTGTTTATGGTACCTCAATTATACTGCAATAAAGCTGCAAAAAAGATAGCGTCTAGTAACTGTATTATTATACGGTTAATGTATTTACCAAGAGACTAATTAAATATCTTACTTCAGTTTCAAATCCTCAGCTTTTACTCAATTGTCACGGTCACCCTACAGTCTTTAAAACAAATTTTCTATTTGACCATGACCTTCTGACAATAACTCTATGAGGTAAATGCTCTTCCTCTAGGGCTTACAGGGAGTCAGAAACCTGTCTAGAGTCATATTTGTTGTTATTCAGTCACTAAGTCGTGTCCGACTTTTTGTGACCCTGCCAGGGTCCTCTGTCCATGGGATTCTCCAGGCAAGAATACTGGAGTGGGTTGCCTTTTCCTTCTCCACGGGATCTTCCCAGCCCAGGGATCAAACTGGCGTCTCCTGCAAAGGCAGGCGGATTCTTTACCACTGAGCCACCAGGGAAGCCCCCGTAGAATCCTACTTCAAAGTTTATTTATCTGACTGCAAAGACCTCTGTGAATTCTGAATTCTTTAAAAATATTGATATATAAATGACATAACATTATATTAGTTTCAGGGGCACAGCACGAGTCAACGTTTGTATATATTGTGAAATGATCGCCACAATAAATCTAGCCGACATCTATCACGATATATTGTTATGACCTGTTTTCCTATGATCAGCACTTTCCAGATATGACCCTGAGAGCTCAGTGCAAATTGCTTTGCATTTCCCTGATAATTAGCCAAGTTGAGCATATTCTCTTGGCCCTGTTGGCCATCTGTTACTTCTTCTTTGGAGAAACGTCTGTTCAGATCCTCTGCCCATTTAAAAATTAGACTGTTTGGATGAACTTACTTATCAGAGGCGGACTTTGAGAATGAGCTTATAGTTGCCGGTGGGGAGGGGAAAGGATGGAGGAAGGGATAGTTAGAGGGTTTGGGATGGACATGTACTCACTGATATATTTCTTTATTATTTTTTAAAATACGCGTTCTTTCTGGCTGTGCCGGGTCTTGATTGCCGCGTGGGCTTTTCTCTAGTCGCGGCGAGCAGGGGCTGCTCTCTAGGTGTGGCGCGTGGCCTTCTTGCCCCGGCTCCTCCCGTGGTGGAGCGCAGGCTCTAGGGTGTGTGGACTCAGTATGTTTCGGCTCCCGTTCTCCAGAGCGGTCTCAGTAGTTGTGTCGCACGGGCTTCGTTGCTCCGAGGCATGTGGGATCTTCCTGTATCAGGGATCGAACCTGTGTCTCCTGCACTGGCTGAGGGATTCTTTACCACTGTGCCACCAGGGAAGCCCCCTCACTGGTATAGGTAAGATGGATCACCAACAAGGACCTACTGCAGAGCACGTGGAACTCTGCGCAGTGTTATCTGGCAGCCTGGATGGGAGAGGAGTTTGGGAGAGAATGGATACGTGTACTTGCGTGGCTGAGGCCCTTTGCTGTTCACCTGAAATTATCACAGCCTTGTTTGTTAGTTGGCTATACCCCAATACAAAATTAAAAAGTTAAAAAAATCATTTGCTCTTTTGCTATTGAGTGGTGTGAATTCTTTATGTATTTTGGATGCTAACCTCTTATCAGATATGAGGTTTGCAGATGTCTCCTCCCGTTCGGGACACTGCATTTTAACTTTGTCCGTAGTTTCCTTTGTTGTGCAGAAGCTTTTTAGTTTGATGCAGTCCTACTTGTTTATTCTTGCTTTTGTTTTCTTTGCTTTTGTGTCCACACCAGGCTCTCTGTTTTTTAACTCTCATGTTCCACTCAGTATATCAGTTATATTCCTGCTACTGCTTTGAAAATGTATTTTAAAATTCACTTTATTTTTAAAAAGTTCTTGGCTGCATTGTGTGGCACGTGATGTCAGGGATCAAACTCTCGGCCCCCGCAATGGAAGTTCAGAGTCTTAATGACTGGGCTGCCAGAGAAGTCTCTGAAAGTTTTAATATCATCCTTTAGTGATTCCCCTTATTGAGAAGCAATACTGAATTCTTATTTTTTTTCTTGTTAGTGTTTGAATCATCGGGCTTCCCTGGTAGCTCAGCTGGTAAAGAATCCTCCTGCAATGCAGGAGATCTGGGTTTGACCCCTGGGTTGGAAAGATCCTCTGGAGAAGGGATAGGCTACCCATTCCAGTAATCTTGGACTTCCCTGGTGGCTCAGCTGATAAAGAATCTACCTGCAATGCAGGAGATCTGGGTTTGATCCCTGGGTTGGGAAGATCCCCTGAAGAAGGAAAACGTTCACTCCAGTATTCTGGCCTGGAGAATTTCATGGACTGTATAATCATATCAGTATCTATGTTTTCCCCTAAACAAGACAAAATCTAAGCATCCTTTCATCTTCTCCTCCACACAGTCCACCCACATCATCCAACTCCCATTTGGATATCATCTTGAGTTTTATATATAAATTTACATGGACAAGCATTTCTTTTCCAGAGTCGGATGGTAAAGAATCTGCCTGCAATGTGGGAGACCCGGGTTTGATCCCTGGGTCAGGAAGATCCTCTGGAGAAGGGAATGGCTGCCCACTCCAGTATTCTTGCCTGGAGAATCCCATGGACAGAGGAGCCTGATGGGCTACAGTCCAGGGGGTCGCAAAGGGTTGGACACAACTGAGCAACGAACATATTTTATATGGATAAACATTTATTTTTCTGATAATTACCTTTTAAAAAAATTCACCTTATTTCCGACAACTTGTCATTTCCTCCTGAATTAATTTCTGCTCTTGTTTGTTTCAAGTTCTTTCAAAAAGTGTCTATGGGAGGCAAGCTTTCTGAATTATCAAATATGACCTTCCAGTTAAATGACCATTCATCTGGTTGTACCATTTTATATTGAGACAGCAGTTTAGCATTGCGTGGAGAATGTCACTCCGTTATCTCTTTGCATCTAGATTTGCTGTGGGAAGTTAGATGCTCTTTTTTGGTGTTCTGAGACTCACTCCCAGAGTGGGGGAGAGGTTTCCCAAACTTCCAACAAACAGTTCTCAGAACATCAGCTGGGTGTCTGCGAATTCACCTCAATTCTGACACTACCTACATGGAGATAGTGTGAGATGCGATGGGTTGAGGGCTGAGTCCTACAAGAATTCACACCCACCTTCTCCCACTTCCCCCACTTCATTTATTTTATTTTATATTTTTTGGCTGCATCACGCTGCAGCATGTGGGATTTTAGCTCACTGACCGGCGATCGAACTCCCTACACTGGAAGCACAGTCTTAACCACTGGACTGCCAGGGAAGTTCCCCCACTTCAGGTATAAGTTAACCACTGGACTGCCAGGGAAGTTCCCCCACTTCAGGTATAAGTTGCAAGCCTGTGCCTCTGATCACCCAGCTACAGATGGAGGTTCTTATGACCTTCTCCTTGGACTTCAGACACCAGTCACAAATCTAGGTTGTTACTTGAGCTTCTGACCAACTGGGCATAAACCAGAGGTTCCCAGGATCCTCTTCCTTGGGTTTAATTAATTTGCTAGAGCAGCTCACAGAACTCAGAGAAACATTTTACTTACTAGATCAATCAGATCAGATCAGATTAGTCGCTCAGTCGTGTCCGACTCTTTGCGACCCCATGAATTGCAGCACGCCAGGCCTCCCTGTCCATCACCAACTCCCGGAGGTCACTCAGACTCACATCCATCGAGTCAGTGATGCCATCCAGCCATCTCATCTTCTGTCGTCCCCTTCTCCTCCTGCCCCCAATCCCTCCCAGCATCAGAGTCTTCTCCAATGAGTCAACTCTTCGCATGAGGTGGCCAAAATACTGGAGTTTCAGCTTTAGCATCATTCCTTCCAAAGAAATCCCAGGGCTGATCTCCTTCAGAATGGACTGGTTGGATCGATCTCCTTGCAGTCCAAGGGACTCTCAAGAGTCTTCTCCAACACCACAGTTCAAAAGCATCAATTCTTCGGCGCTCAGCCTTCTTCACAGTCCAGCTCTCACTAGATCAATAGTTTATGATACAAGGATATAACTGAGGGACAGCCAGAAGGAAGAGATGCATGGGGCAAGGAATAGGCAAAGGGAGAGGGAAGGGAGTGGAACTTCCATGAGAGGGCACCCCACTATCCCTGCATCTCCTGCGTTCACCAACCCAGAAGCTTTCTGAACGCCCTCCTTTTGGCTCTGCTATTTTATAGAAGCTTCATTGGGCTTCCCTGATGGCTCAGCAGTGAAGAATCTGCCTGCAGTGCAGGAGATGCAAGAGACGCAGGTTTGATCCCTGGGTTGGGAAGATCCCCTGGAGGAGGGCATGACAACCCACTCCGGTATTCTTGCCTGGAGAATCCCATGGACAGAGGAGCCTGGCAGGCTGCAGTCCATGGGATCGCGAGTCAGACACTGAACACTGAAGCGACTTAGCGCACACACACACACACACACACACACACACGAGACTTCACTACATAGACATGATTGATTAACTCATCAACCATTGGTGATTGTTTCAACCTCTCTCCTCCCTGGAAATCAAGGGCCGGACTAAAGGTTTCAACCCCCAGTCGTGGTTGGTTCCCCTGGCAACTAACCCCTATCCTTAGGTGCTTTGCAGAAATCACATTCATTAACAGAATCTCAGTTGTGACGGAAAGCAGCTTGTTATGAATAAAACACCCATTTCACCTTGAAGGCTCTGAAGCATTTTCAGAAAACCGAGGACAGGGAACTTCCCTGGGGGTCCAGTGGCTAAGACCGTGCACTCCCAAAGCAGGGGGGCCTGGGTTTGATCCCTGGTCAGAGAACTAGATTCCACATACAACTGAAGATCTCGCATGCTGAATGCTGCAACTAAGAGTGGTTGTGACCAAACAAATTAATTAAATAAATAACAAATATTAAACAAAAGAAAGAAAATAAGGATAAGAGATCAAGGACTTAAACAAGATGCTCCTATTGCTCTTAGTACTCAAGAAATTCCAAGGGTTTTGGGAACTGTGAGCTAGGAACTATGAGTGAAGACCAAATACACCTGAGAAATACATTTTAGTCATCTGAATGATTAAATAGATATATTTCTTATAAATCACAATATTGCAGGTGACAATCTGATTTTTATTCTTTAATAAAGAATCTTTTTTTTTTTTCCCTTGCTGGAGACTTTTGTGATTTTTCTCTAGTTCTTTGGTATATTTTTTAGAAGCTTTAGAAAAGTATTTATTTTTTGGGTGTGTCAGGCCTTAGCTCTGGCATGTGGGGTCTTTTGTGGTGGCCCACGGGCTTAGTCACCCTGTGGTATGTGGGATCTTAGTTCCCCAGCAGAGGATGGAACCCACATCCTCTGCATTGGAAGGAGGGTTTATAACCACTAGACCACCAGGGAAGTCCCTCTAGTTCTTTGGTATTTAAAAATTCCACAAATATTTGTTCAATTTTCTTATTCCCTTCCCCTTCTCCACACTTATCTGGCTTGCTGTACAATAAATATTTCAGCATGAAGTATTGTGTCTTTAGTTCTTGATTAAGATTCTTAGTTATTATCTGTAACAATAATATTAGCTGTAAAATTCTTACTATTCTGTTTAGTTTTTCTTTTTTTTCTCTTTATAGTTAGTATTTTTTTCACGTAGTGTTACTCTATCTGCCTTTTGTCTTCCTCAGAGAGATTCTATATGCTAGAAGTGAGAATTTTTACTTATACCTTCTGCACGTCTTGATTTATTTTCCTTCGAGGGTTTCTCTCTGTCCTTTACAGTTGCCTGTTGGGAGAGTATTTTCAGCTCACTCATTTATTCTTTAGTTGGATCTGTTCTGCCATTTAAGACACCTATTGAGTTCTTTATTTCACTAATTATATTGTTTATATCCCTTATTACCAGTTAGGTCCTACTTCATAAGGCTTCTTCAAATTTTTGATACCCTGCCGTATGTCTCTAAGGATATTTATTATACTTGTTTCACATGCTTTATTAGCTCCACTTCATTGGGCAAAGTCTCTTTCAAGCCTGACTGAGCTCTTTGAGCCTCCTGGGCACGCTGGTAATTTTACACTTCAGAAAAGGGAACAATTCAGTGCTCCTTAAAGCTGATCGTTTTACGTTATTTTTCTCTGAGCATTGATGGAAAGGTGAAGGAGAGAAACTGCTTTTTATTCATAAAAAAAGTTACAGGGAGAAGGGAAATGATTGCTTCTGGCCACAGAGGAGACCCACTTTTCTGATAAAAATAAATCATCAAGGATCATTCGTGTGTTGTAGAACTGTGGGTGTCCCTCCCCACCCCGCTTTGACCCACTTGCAGCTGGAGCGGACAGTTTCCAGCACACAGACAGCTTCTCACCTCAGCACCCGGATCACTCAGCACCCATGTCCTTCCGAGCGACCTTTTCTCTGGCATCCCTCAGTTTTCTTGTTAAGTTACAGGAGGAAGAGTTTAATGTCTCCTGGGGCGACTTGTACCTAAAGGTGATGAGAGTGACCACATTGATGCCCCAGCCTCTCCATCCTTCTGTAGCAACATCCCGAGGCACATTCTGCCTGGTTCCTCAGAGTCCCAACAGGATTGAGCCCAATTGCCTACGGCTGCACCCCACAGATTAGCTTACTCTTTTATTTTTATTTTTTGGCTATGCTGGATCTTTTTTTCTGAGCCCGGATTTTCTTCAGTTGTGGCAAGCCGGGGCTACTCTTCCTTGCAGTACGCAGGCTTCTCACTGTGGTGGCTTTTTCACTGATGTGGAATACAGGCTCTAGGCACATGGGCTTAGTTGCTTCGCGGCATGTGGAATCTTCCCAGACCAGGGATCAAACCCGTGTCCCCTGCATTAGCCGGCAGATTCCCATCCACTGCTCCACCAGGGAAGTCCTAGCTCACCCCTGATTGACTCTTCTCCCTTCTCTGACTCAGTTCTCTACATCTCCAGTCCTCCACTCCACTCCTTGGGACCTCCACTCCCAAGATCACCTCCTAAATAGTTCAGTTCAGTTCAGTCACTCAGTCGTGTCCGACTCTTTGTGACCCCATGAATTGCAGCACACCAGGCCTCCCTGTCCATCACCAACTCCTAGAGCCTACCCAAACTCATGTCCATTGAGTTGGTGATGCCATCCAGCCATCGCATCCTTTGTTGTCCCCTTCTCCTCCTGCCCCCAATCCCTCCCAGCATCAGGGTCTTTTCCAATGAGTCAGCTCTTCGCATGAGGTGGCCAAAGTACTGGACTTTCAGCTTCAGCATCATTCCTTCCAAAGAACACCCAGGACTGATCTCCTTCAGAATGGACTGGTTGGATCTCCTTGCAGTCCAAGGGACTCTCAAGAGTCTTCTCCAACACCACAGATCAAAAGCATCAATTCTTCGGCGCTCAGCTTTCTTCACAGTCCAACTCTCACATCCACACATGACCACTGGAAAAACCATAGCCTTGACTAGACGAACCTTTGTTGGCAAAGTAATGTCTCTGCTTTTGAATATGTGATCTAGGTTGGTCATAACTTTCCTTCCAAGGAGTAAGCGTCTTTTAATTTCATGGCTGCAGTCACCATCTGCAGTGATTTTGGAGCCCCTCAAAATAAAGTCTGACACTGTTTCCACTGTTTCCCCATCTATTTCCCACGAAGTGATGGGACCAGATGCTATAATCTTAGTTTTCTGAATGTTGAGCTTTAAGCCAACTTTTTCACTCTCCTCTTTCACTTTCATCAAGAGGCTTTTTAGTTCCTCTTCACTTTCTGACATAAGGGTGGTGTTATCTGCATATCTGAGGTTATTGATATTTCTCCCAGCAATCTTGATTCCAGCTTGTGCTTCATCCAGCCCAGCGTTTCTCAAGATGTACTCTGCATATAAGTTAAATAAGCAAGGTGACAATATACAGCCTTGATGTACTCCTTTTCCTATTTGAAACCAGTCTGTTGTTCCATGTCCAGTTCTAACTGTTGTTTCCCAACCTGCATATAGGTTTCTCAAGAGGCAGATCAGGTAGTCTGGTATTCCTATCTCTTTCAGAATTTTCCACAGTTTATTGTGATCCACACAGTCAAAGGCTTTGGTATAGTCAATAAAACGGAAGTAGATGTTTTTCTGGAACTCTCTTGCTTTTTTGATGATCCAGCGGATGTTGGCAATTTGACCTCTGGTTCCTCTGCCTTTTCTAAAACCAGCTTAAACATCTGGAAGTTCACGGTTCACGTATCGATGAAGCCTGGCTTGGAGAATTTTGAGCATTACTTTACTAGCGTGTGAGATGAGTGCAATTGTGCGGTAGTTTGAGCATTCTTTGGCATTGCCTTTCTTTGGGATTGGAATGAAAACTGACCTTTTCCAGTCCTGTGGCCACTGCTGAGTTTTCCAAATTTGCTGGCATATTGAGTGTAGCACTTTCACAGCATCATCTTTCAGGATTTGAAATAGCTCAACTGGAATTCCATCACCTCCACTAGCTTTGTTTGTAGCCATGCTTCCTTAGGCACACTTGACTTCACATTCCAGGATGTCTGGCTCTAGGTCAGTGATCACACCATCGTGATTATCTAGGTCGTGAAGATCTTTTTTGTACAGTTCTTCTGTGTATTCTTGCCACCTCTTCTTAATATCTTCTGCTTCTGTTAGGTCCATACCATCTCTGTCCTTTATCGAGCCCATCTTTGCATGAAATGTTCCCTTGGTATCCCTAATTTTCTTGAAGAGATCTCTAGTCTTTCCCATTCTGTTGTTTTCCTCTATTTCTTTGCACTGATCACTGAGGAAAGCTTTCTTATCTCTCCTTGCTATTCTTTGGAACTCTGCATTCAAATGGGAATATCTTTCCTTTTCTCCTTTGCCTTTTGCTTCTCTTCTTTTCATAGCTATTTGTACGGCCTCCTCAGACAGCCATTTTGCTTCTTAGCATTTCTTTTTCTTGGAGTTGGTCTTGATCCCTGTCTCCTGTACAATGTCACAAACCTCAGTCCATAGTTCATCAGGCACTCTGTCTATCAGATCTAGGCCCTTAAATCTATTTCTCACTTCCACTGTATAATCATAAGGGATTTGATTTAGGTCATACCTGAATGGTCTAGTAGTTTTTCCCAATTTCTTCAATGTAAGTCTGAATTTGGCAATACGGAGTTCATGGTCTGAGCCACAGTCAGCTCCCGGTCTTGTTTTGGCTGACTGTATAGAACTTCTCTATCTTTGGCTGCAAAGACTATAATCAGTCTGATTTCGGTGTTGACCATCTGGTGATGTCCATGTGTGGAGTCTTCTCTTGTGTTGTTGGAAGGGGGTGTTTGCTATGACCAGTGTGTTCTCTTCACAAAACTCTATTAGCTTTGCCTAGCTTCATTCTGTACTCCAAGGCCAAATTTGCCTGTTACTCCAGGTGTTTCTTGACTTCCTACTTTTGCATTCCAGTCCCCTATAATGAAAAGGACATCTTTTTTGGGGTGTGAGTTCTACCAGGTCTTGTTTCCCAAGTCATATTCTTGGAGTCTACTCTTGGGGAAACTCAAGCGAAACCCCACTTCTCTCTAGATCTTGTCTATTTTCATTCTTCTTGTGTGTCTATCTCTGTGTGTGTGTTTTCACAGACTTTGTCGTCTTCTTGGGGGAGCATATTAAACAGTTAAAAATTAGAGAGTAATATATATATTACTCATTTCCAAGAACACATCTCTGCCTTCATTTCAGATTTCCAGCAGATTGCAAACATATGCACCCACAGCCCAATACAGATAGACTCTGAAAAGGAGAGGGCTTCCCAGGTTGAGCAGTTGGTAAAGAACCTGTCTGCCAAAGCAGAAGACGTAAGAGATATGGGCTCAATCCCTGGGTCAGGAAGAGTCCCTGGAGTGGGAAGTGGCACCTCACTCCAGTATTCTTGCCTGGAATATTCCATGGACAGAGGAACCTGGTGGACTGCAGTCTTCTGGGTCGCAAAGAATCAGACACGACTGAGCAGGAACACACACTCAGGATGAAAGGGAGAAGGCTGAGAGCATCTCCACAGGAGGGCAGCATTTGCATAGTGAGGGCGGAAGGCACACTTGATCACTTTCTCCCAGGCATGCTCTGGTCCAGCACCTCTTAGCCCTTACGGTGCCCAGGAACCACCTGGGTATCTTGTTAAAATGCAGGTTGTCATTTAGTAGCGCAGGGGTGGGGTCTGAGATTCACATTTCTTACAAAACCAGGAGATGCTGATGCTGGGGTTTGTGGTTGCCCCTTGACCAGTGAGGGGCTTAAAGATGGACTTAAAGATGGATAACCTAAGGAAGTACCATGTCACCCCACCTGACCCATTTTATCTGGTTTCCCCTGAACCCAGCTCTTTTTTAAAAAGTGAAATCTTTTAAAGGGGATTGAACCTGATCCCCTTGCACTGGAAGCATGGAGTCTTAATCACTGGACTGTCAGGGAATTCCCTCATATGGTCAATTTCTTATGAAATTAAACACGCACTCACCATATGACCCAGAAATCCCACTCCTAGGGGCCTACCCTGAAGCTTCTCTGAGCCTCCATTAGCCTGTCTGCAAAATGGGAATCACAAGTGGCTCAGTGGTAAAGAATCCACCTGCCAATGCAGAAGATGCAAGAGATGTGGATTCGATCCCTGGGTCGGGAAGATCCCTGGAGAAGGAAATGGAAACCGACTCCAGTTTTCTTGACTGGAAAATCCTGTGGAGAGAGGAGCCTGGTGGTGTACAGTCCATGGGGTCACAAAGAGTCAGACACAACTTAGTGACCAAAACCAAAAACAACACAGGATCACAGGACACCCTGTGGAGAATATTTGCAGCAGCTTTTAAAGTAATTATTCTAAAGGGGAAACAACTCATCCTTCCACTGGTAAATGGATACACAGACTGTGAAACACCCAGATAATGAAAAACTCCTCAGCTATTAAAAGGAACTTGTGGTCCATGCCATGACATGCATGAATTTTAAACATCTTATGCTATGGGAAAGAACTGACATTCAGAAGCCTGCATACTGTTTGGTTCCATTTACAGGACATTCTGGATAAGACAGAACTTTGGTGATGGAGAATAGATCGGTGGTTGCCAGGGGTTACAGGTGGCAGTGGTGTTGACAGAGAGGAAGCCCCAAGGGAATTTTGGAAGGCAATGTGTCTTGTTTGTGGTAATGGCTACGTGACTCAGTGCCTTTGTTAGGACTCATAGACTCGGAATTTCCTGGCGGTCCAGTGCTTAGGATTCTGTGCTTTCACTGATGAGGGCTCAGGTTCAACCCCTGGTTTCCAAATTGAGATCCCACAAGTTACATAACTGGAGTAAAAAAAAAAAAAAGATCCATAGACCTGCTCCCTCAAATGAGAGGAGTTCATTTGTCTGTAAGTTAAAAATAAATTAATAGAAATTTTAAAAATGAGAGAATCTTTCAGTTCAGTTGCTCAGTCGTGTCCGACTCTTTGTGACCCCGTGAACCACAGCACGCCAGGCCTCCCTGTCCATCACCAGCTCCTGGAGTCCACCCAAACCCATGTCCATTGAGTCAGTGATGCCATCCAACCATCTTATCCTCTGTCGTCCCCTTCTCCTCCTGCCCTCAATCTTTCCCAGCATCAGGGTCTTTTCAAATGAGTCAGCTCTTCGCATCAGGTGGCCAAGGTATTGGAGTTTCAGTTTCAACATCAGTCCTTTCAATGAACACTTAGGACTGATCTCCTTTAGGATGGGCTGGTTGGATCTTCTTGCAGTCCAAGGGACTCTCAAGAGGCTTCTCCAACACCACAGTTCAAAAGCATCAATTCTTTGGCACTCAGCTTTCTTCACAGTCCAACTCTCACATCCATACATGACTACTGGAAAAACCATAGCCTTGACTAGATGGATCTTTGTTGACAAAGTAATGTCTCTGCTTTTTAATATGCTGTCTGCTGCTGTTGCTAAGTCACTTCAGTCTTGTCTGACTCTGTGCGACCCCATAGACGGCAGCCCACCAGGTTCGCCCCATCCCTGGGATTCTCCAGGCAAGAACACTGGAGTGGGTTGCCATTTCCTTCTCCAATGCATGAAAGTGAAAGGTAAAAATGAAGTCGCTCAGGCGTGTCAGACTCTTCGCAACCCCATGGACTGCGGCCTACCAGGCTCCTCCATCCATGGGATTTTCCAGGCAAGAGTACTGGAGTGGGGTGCCATCACCTTCTCCGAATATGTTGTCTAGATTGATCATAACTTTCCTTCCAAAGAGTAAGTGTTTTTAATTTCATGGCTGCAATCACCATCCGCAGTGATTTTGGAGCTCAGAATAACAGAATCTTAGAACTGACATTTTATGGGAATTCCCTGGCAGTCTAGCGGTTAAGACTCCGCACTTTCACTGCTGTGGGCCTGGGTTCAATTCCTGGGCAGGGAACTGAGATTCAAAAAAAAAAAAAAAAAAAGAAAAGAACTGGTAAGTTTAAAGTCCAAGATGCTTTTGCTCTTCACACAGTTAAACAATTTTAGAGTTAGAAACTTCTAGAATCTTCAGCGGAAAAGGCAATGGCACCCCACTCCAGTACTCTTGCCTGGAAAATCTCATGGATGGAGGAGCCTGGTGGGCTGCAGTCCATGGGGTCGCTAAGAGTCGGACACAACTGAGCGACTTCACTTTCACTTTTTCACTTTCATGCATTGGAGAAGGAAATGGCATCCCACTCCAGTTTTCTTGCCTGGAGAATCCCAGGGGCAGGAGAGCCTGGTGGGCTGACGTCTATGGGGTCACGCGGAGTCGGACACGACTGAAGTGACTTAGCAGCAGCAGCAGAATCTTCAGAGTAGTAATAATAATAGCTCCCATGCTGAATTCCATCAGGGTTAACACTTCTTATCTTTTTTTGTTGTTTTATAAATTGTATTTATTTATTTTGGCCATCCCTTGCAGCAGGTGGGATTAATTCCCCTGACCAGGAATCAAACCCATGCCCCTGCGGTGGAACTGTGGAATCTTCACCACTGGGCCATAGGGAAGTTTCAGCACTTCTTCACCTGTTTCTGTTATTGGGAGTTGCTAGGAACAGCATGGTCACCAGGCAATGGCTTAGGGAGCTTTGGCTATTATTATTATTATTATTGCTGCTGGTGGTGTTTTCTGCCAGCCTTTGAGAGCCCCTGTCTTTGAGGAACCCTCCGGAGTTCTCCTCCCAGGCACCCCCTGCCTTGCTCCGGTGTTGATTGCCACCTTCTGGGTCTCAGTTTCCACAGTGTTGACAGTTCCTGTGAACCAGTCTGGCCAGGGTCAGAAGACTGTATGGACCCAAGCATTGCTGCCTATTGTGCAGGAGGAAACAGACAGAGCTGGACTCCATCGTAGGCCAGGCTGCGAACATTAGGCTACACGCAGGGTCACCCTCCCAGTGGACTTTGACCTTTGTGCCTGATGTCTATAGAAATGGCATACCAATGGAAAACCAGACCTCCCGGATAAAAGAGCCTCAGGACTTGTACCTGGACTCCCCTTTGCCTAAAAGAATGCGCTAATTATCTCTAAACAAATTCCATTATGTTTATGGGGTATGACCACAGGCCTATTGATAAATGTCTACTGTCTAACTCCCTAGGCTTATGACACATGAATCATGGGTTAACTTTGATCAGATCTCTCTTTTACCTTGTCTAGACTAGTTTCAAGGAATTTGGGGTGGTGGGTTTGAGCAGTTTCACAAAGGCTGGTCGGGGTCCTTGGCTAAGAGGAGACTCTGCCTTGGGCCCGCCAGTGTAATAAACTGCATTCCATTATTTGCATTGTCCTTCTGAGTGAGTTTGTTTCCTGGAACATGTGACTGCAACAATAAGTCCACCACATCCTGCCTTGGAAGCCATGGTGCCCACAGTTGAGAGTCTCTGCGTAGATTGCTGACATCTGACTGTCTCTGGGCTTCCTGTGGCCACTGGCAGGCTGGTGGCTGGCCACGGCTGCGCTTGGGGTACGGTGGCTTCAGCCATCTGCTCAGCCCTGCCCCTCCAGATGGGGTCAGCTCTGCACGGCCCTAGAGACTCGGGGTCACAAAACCCTATGAGTCTGTATGCCACTTGGTCATAACCTTTTTTCTGCTCTTTGCCTTTCCACTGTGTAGATTTTAATCCTCTTGATGTACAATGTGAGAGTTGTGAGTTAAATTTTATTTGGGGGCAAAATGAGGGCTTCCTAGGTGGCGCTAGTGGTAAAGAATCTGCCTGCCAATGCAGGAGACATAAGAGATGTGAGTTCGATCCCTGGGTCATGAAGATCTCCTGGAGGAGGGCATGGCAACCCACTCCAGTATTCTTGCCTGGAGAATTCGCATGGATAGAGGAGCCTGGTGGGCTAAAGTCCATGGGGTCGAAAAAAGTCAGACATGACTGAAGTGACTTAGCATGCACGCATGAAGGCTGCAGCTTGGGAGACAGCACCTCAGATAGCTCTGAGAGGCTGCTCCAAAGAGGCAGTGGGGAACGGTCAATATATAAGATTTCGGTGAAGGGAGAGTTCAGTGCAGTCAAGCACTTACTCTACAAGAGGTTTTCTGCAAGTCAGGAGGAGCTGATGTCATGATGAAGGGATTTAGTGCTTTTCTAGAGATGAGGAGATGCAGGGATCGGGATCATGAAATCAGTTCCTGAGAATATCTAATTATCTAAGGACCTGTTCCACCAGTTTCCCTGGAGGGCAGAGTGCCTCAGTCTCCACCCTGAATTCCCCTCAGGGCGTGTGGAAGGTCAACAGCTCAGCAGCACGGGGTTCAGTCTGTGCAGAGGCAGATGGCAAATGCTCTTGGCAAGTGCCAATTTGTAGTTGAGACAGTAAAGAATCCACCTGCAATCCAGGAGACCTGGGTTTGAACCCTGGGTTGGGTAGATCCCCTGGAGGAGGGCATGGCAACCCACTCCAGTATTCTTGCCTAGAGAACCCCCATGGCCAGAGGAGCCTGGCAGGCTACGGTCCATGGGGTCACAAAGAGTCGGACGCGACTGAACGACTAAGCACACCGCACGTACTTAAAAATTTTTTTTACTGAAATATGTTTTTTTTTCAATACAATACCTATATTTTCATTTTACAGAGCTCAATTAGCGATCACAGTCTATGGAATCCAAAGAACTAAGGTTTGAGTCCTGATTCTATCCAAACTCAACAGATGTGAGTCTGAGTGACCTCCGGGAGCTGGTGATGGACAGGGAGGCCTGGCGTGCTGCAGTTCATGGGGTCGCAAAGAGTCGGACACGACTGAGCAACTGATCTGATCTGATCTGATCTGATCTATCCAAACTGTTTCTGCTTCCTGCCTTTGAGTGAGTCATTCATCAATCCCTTCGTTTCTGAGGCAGAGGGAGCAGTACTAGCATTTTCAGTCAGGCCGGTGCCCTCACCCCTGCTTCGTTCAGGCATCAACTGTAATTAACAGTACACTTTGCAGGACTTCCCTGGTGGTACAGAGTAAGACTCTGTGCTCCCAAGGCAGCGGGGGACCTGGGTTCGATTCCTGGTTGGGGAACTAGATCCCGTATGCTGCAACAAAAAGATCCCACATGCTGCAGCTAAGACCTGGAGCAGCCAAAGAAATAAATAAAGAATAGCGCATTTCACTTAACACGATTTTTCCAATTTTTCCATGATTATTATTTGAACATATGATACAATAAAAAAATTGTTGAGATGTTGTACAATCATTTTTTTTTTTTCAATAAGTCTTGGCAATCTGGTGTGTTTTATACTCAGAGCACATCTCAATTTGGACTCACCATGTTTCTATAACTCAGTAGTTGAATATGGCTGGTGGCTGCTGTGTTGAACAGCCTGGGTCTGGGTCTTGAGGAGCAGAATGAGGCGACACCAGCCTCAAGGTTGCACGTGCTGACAACGAAGCACACCCACTCTGCCCCGCAATTCCATTTTTAGAGAGTTGTCTGCAATAAATCCTCATACACAAGCACCAGGATGCATGTGCTAGGGTGCTCCCTGTGATATGGACAAAAATATTGGAAATCACCTGAAATTCCACCAACAGGGAAGCTTCAAACTAACAATGGACTTACAGCACTGTTAAAACAACATGAGATGCTTCACCGGATTTACAAAAACATTGTTCTGAAAAAAGTGATCAAAGCACGTTATCGGAACAATTGATGAAATGGGAATGAGGACGGTGGCTTACATAACGTGACCTGTTGCACATTTCCTTATTGCTTTTGTACTGTCCTGGCCACTTCTTGTTACATTTGAATTCGCACCACCATAAGGTGGTGGCTCAGACGGTAAAGAATCTACCTGCAGTGTGCCTGGGTTCGATCCCTGGGTTGGGAAGAGCCGCTGGAGAATGGAATGGCAACCCACTCCAGTCTTCTTGCTTGGAGAATTCCACGGACGGAGGAGCCTGGCTGGTTACAGTCCATGGGGTCACAAAGAGTCTGACACGACTGAGTGACTAACCTTTCACTTTCAAAAAGTTGTAAGAATTATTCTGAGAAGCGGTTAATAACTTCTCCAAGGGTCCAGGACATAGAAAATGCTAAGAACCTGTGATTTTAAGGCAATGCCCAGTTCAGTTCAGTTCCTCTGTTGTGTCAGACTCTTTGCGACCCTATGGATTGCAGCATGCCAGGCTTCCCTGTCTATCACCAACTCCCAGAGCTTGCTCAAACTCATGTCTGTCGAATCAGTGATGCCATCCAACCATCTCATCCTCTGTCATCCCCTTCTCCTCCTGCCTTCAATCTTTCCCAGCATCAGGGTCTTTTCCAATGAGTCAGTTCTTCGCATCAGGTGGCCAAAGTACTGGAACTTCAGCTTCAGCATCAATCCTTCCAATGAATATTCAGTATTCAGGACTGATTTCCTTTAGCCATGCCCAACTGTGGTCCCCAAAATCTTAATAATCAAGAGGGTGTGGCCTGGCCTCCTGACTCTCCTCTAGCTCACGCGCCCTCTTAAGGTCAGAGTTGGTATAACAACCATGCATTCCTATCGGCCAAGAATCCCCTAGGCCGAGACCTTCAAAATCCTCTCTGAGTCAAGTCCACACCACACATGGCTTCATCTAGTAGAACCAAACTTTGCCAAACATCGTGCACTCACACGTCCATTTCCAAACACAAGCACCACATTTGTAAAAGTCTAGGAGAGTACATGCTAAAATGCTAATTTTAGAAGAGTGAGGGTCAGGGGATTTTCAGTGCTTTATTGCGGGGGGGGGGGGGGTGGAATGGGGGGGAGTACATTTCTGGATTGTTCAAATGTTTACATGGATCATCTATGCTATGAAAAGAAAGCTAGATCTGCACAAATTGAAGCTTGCTGTGGAAGAATACTATTTGGGCAGGAAGGATGTGGGTGATCTATTGGAGCGTTGCAGATGAGCGTGGGAAAAATGAAGCTCTTTCTACACTCATGGTAATAACCATGCTCCATTGCTATAGACTGAAAAATCGTTCCCAGGGATGTTTACCTCGTAATGACTGAAACCTGCAGGGTGACTTTAGGTAGGAAAAGGGACGTGGCAGATAAACTAATGATCTTGAAATGGAAGATTATCCTGGATTATTTAGGGGGTTCTTTTTGGGGGACGGCAATGGGTTTTCGTAGGTGGCTCAGTGGTAAAGAATCCACCTGCCAATGCAGGAGACACAGGAGATTCAAGTTTGATCCCTGGGTCGGGAAGATCCTCTGGAGGAGGAAATGGCAACCTACTCCAGTATTCTTGCTTGGTGAGTCTCATGGACAAAGGAGCCTGGCAGGCTACAGTCCGTGGAGTCATAACGAGTGGGACGCAGCTGAGTGGCTGAGCCTGAACACACAGGGCTGCTTTGCTTTGTGTGGGCTTTCTCTAGTTGCAGTAAGGGGAGGCTACTCTTCGTTGTGGGGCTCCGTTTTCTCACCGTCGTGGCTTCTCTTGTTGCAGAGCATGGGCTCTGGGCGCCTGGACTTCAGTCACTGTACCACGCAGGTTTAGTAGTTGCGGCTCTCAGACTTAGTCACTCCACAGCATGTGGGATCTTCCCGGGCTGGGGATCAAACCCATGTCCCCTGCATCGACAGGCAAATTCTTATCCACTGCACCTCCAAGGAAGTACCCTAGAGGGCTCTTAAATGTAATCACAAGGGTGCTTATACCAGGGAGGCAGAGGGAGACTTGTGACTCACAGTTGGAGGGAAGGCGATGTCGCTGCCCTTAGAGGCAGGGATTGGAATGATGTGGCCACAAACCAAGGGGTCCTGCCAGTTAGTGGGAAAGAAGAGGCAGGAACACACTCTCCTCTGGAACCTACAGAGGGAATGTAGCCCTGCTGACTTCTGGCCTCTAGAACTGTAAGAGGATACATTTCTATTGTTTTAAGTTACTCAGTTTATGGCGATTTATTACAGCAGCAATAAGAAACTAATAACATAGTTTCTTCCCCACCCCAGAGTCCAGCATGTTTCAGCAAGAACCCATAAAGGGACTGGGAAAGATGGTGATGGCTAGACAAGAAGACTTAATAGTCCTCAAGTCCTTCTTCACAGACTTGCTTTTCCTCTCTGGGTCTCAGTGGAACCCAGCTGGGAGGTTGGGGCTCACAATCAATGCCCAATTCCCAGGTTTAAGCCAATTGAACCCCTGAGCTTTTTCAGGGCTACCTAGGGCCATAGAAGGAAAGAGAGAGCCTCTCAAATGGGGGAACTCAAGGCTGGGAGAGGGGCCAGGTCTAGACAAGGTGGGAATCTCTAATGTCTGGCTTCCTTCCTCCTGGGACCTGGAACTTCCTCCTGGCCCCTTTCGTGGAGCAGCTGGAGGAGGTGTTCAGGGTTCACTGGGTGCGTGCCTTGAGGAAGAAACCCCGAGCCCCAGACCAATGAGAACCCCAGAGGGGTAAGACGGGTCATTTCCTCTCTGGTTATCAGCACCCTCCCTTGGGGCTTGCAAGCCACAGCCCTTGGGAGCCTTTGATCAGAGGAGAATCTGGAAGAGACCTGAAGATGGTGAGTCTGCAGGGAGGGGTTGGGGGTAGACACCCCCTATGTGTGTGGTCTCCCTTCTTGGAGCCACCTGCTCCCATTTTCCTTCCTCCTCCTCCCAGTCCCTGACCTCTCCCCTTCTCCCCTCACCTTCCTCTCCCTCTCCGGGGCTGGGAAGCAGCTAAGGAGTAAGACTGTCAAGGGGTTATAGGGCCCGTGATTAGCTTTGACTTTTCCTTTCTGTTAAATAATCCCAAATAGTTAGAAAGTTTTGTTTCTACACATTTTATTATTCACTCATGATTTTTTAAAATTAAAATGTTTTCATTCCTTTCTCTGCTCAGCTGATGCTGAGATCCATATTTAGTTTTATAAGCTAATCCTTGTGTTTTTTTGGCTCATGAGATTTTTTTTTTTTTTGTCATGGAAATGTAGGACTGGAATATGAATACATTTCAGTTTAGTTCTGTAATGTCAGAACTTTTTTTAAAACTAAAAGGTGGACTAGAGCTTTTTCTTTGTGAATACTAATAATTAAAAAAAAAAAAAGTCCCAAATCCTTAAAGGGTATTCAGTGAAAGGACCGTCCCTGCCCAGAGACTCAGATTCCTTGTAGCTCTGGCTCCTTGTAACCAGAAACATGGGGGGTGGGATAAGGGCAGCAGTTTGTGGCTAACCCTTCTGGAAACAGTCCATGACAGTGTAGACAGTAAGGAGTATTTTGACGTGGAGATCATACTGAAACTAGGTTCAAGTCCTGCCTGTCTTGTATAAGAGCTGAAGAGACTCATCTGTCTGAGCCTCCTTCTCCTTGTCACTAAGATGGGGATAGTCACCCAACAGAGAGAAACTTGTATCCTAGGGTCATGGAGAGAGTTCAGTGAGATAATACCCGGGAAACTCTCTCAGCAGTGCCTGGCATACAGCTGGCGCTCAACGCCTATGATGTGTCCATCCTTTCTACCTTACAAAGAGGAGTCTTTTTTACACGATATCCTACATCTTGCTGTTTTTCTTACGTGAATAACTTACAGTATTATTGACAACCTTCACCTGCATGTCAGGCACTGTGCTAGGCACTTAACATTTACACACTTCAGCTTAATCTGTGAGAAAGATACTGTTATATCCTGGTGTGTTTCAGGGAAATTCCCTTTTTCTTTTTATCAGCTGTGTGATATGCCAGTGAGAGTTCCCATTGCTTATCAGTGGAAATTTAGGCCGTTTGTAATTAGAAAATTCCCTGGTGGTCCACTGACTAAGATTCAGAACTTTCATTGTCACGGGTCTGGGTTCGATCCCTGGTCAGGGAGATAAGATCCCACAGGCTGGGCAGCCAAAAAAAATAAGCAAACTCTAAAACACCAGATTTATATCTTTGGATTCAAGTCTGGGTTTTCAGAACTGCAAATGCTGAATCTAAGACGTAGGCAGTTTTTATTTTAACAGGTATTGCCAAAACCTGTACCAATTTATATTCCTCATCTTCAGAGCAGGAGAGTATTTACTTGTCTAGACACCCATCTGCAGGTGTAGATGGAACTACTTTTGTTTTTGCCAACCTGAAAGGTAGTTCATCGCATCCTGAAAGGATCCGGAGGTTTGTCTTTTTCACATGGTTTTTAAAATGCAAATGCCTGTGTTTCTTCGTGCTCAGGGATGTTGAGTCTCAAAGACTGGGCAGATTCAAGAAGATGAGTGGAGATGCTCACCCCCACCCTTGGATCCCAGTTTCTGAGGATGCCTTAGTGGTTTTATGTGGTTCTGTGGGTGGATTGTTTAAAGACATTGTGTCCATGTAGAAATGGGGAAAGGGATGTTCTGGAAAAAAAAAAGCAGACCGTGCCTTCTGTGTACTTCCTAGCCCTGACAGCGTTCCTGAGTCTATTATTTCCACCGTAAAGAAGGGGACAGTTGGCAGGACGTTCCCTGCCCTGAAGATGGCGAGACGGAAGCCCCAAGAGGGAGGGAAGGGGTGTGTTGCCCCGCTTAAGTCTCCTACTTTCTTCCTCCTCTGGGCATCGCTCCCATCTTTGCTGGCCTGAGTCCCTGCCCCAGCCTCCTCTCTGGTGCTCTTGCCTCTATCTCACCTCCCCAGGGCAGCCAGAGGAGCCTTCCTAAACGAGAACTCTCATCTAGTCCCTCTGTGGCTCAAAGACCATCTGTGGCTCCCCGTTACCCCAGGATAAAATACATCGCCTTTAACATGACATCCGTGGCTCCTCCAACCTCGCCCTGGCTACCTGCCAGCCACGCTGATGTTCTTTCACCTTCTGGTGGGTGACATCCTCCCTGTTACCTTGTGACCCTTTGTCTTGAAGGCATGCCCCTCACTCCCACCATGCCTGAGGCCTGATAACCTCTCAGAGAAGGTTCTAGGGTTGGACTCTCTGAAGGTCTCTCTTACCTCTGCCACTTGCTAACAGCGAGGACCTGGAAAGGTCTCTTAAGCTGTCTGTAGCCTCAGTTTTCTCATCTGCAAAATGGGTTTTGCAATGGCAAAATAAAGAAGAAGAGCTAATACATGAAAAGGACTTAGAACTTGGTGATATCTGATTGCTTTTCTCCTAAGCTGCTTCTCCTTAGCCCTGTTCTCCTCTGATCCATTCATGAGTCCTCACACTCACCACCCTAGTACAAACCACCATCATCCCTCACCACAGCTGGACAATCCCAATTGCCTCTCCTTCTCAGCTTCTGATCTGGCCCTTTCTCCACACAGTAGGCAAGGGCTCTTAAAATGAGCCTGTGATCTTAGGAAAAAAAGAGCACCCTGCCTTTGGGCTTGTTGTAGCGTAAACACTGTTGTTAGGGAATTAACCAACTAACAGCTAGGAAGCACTTAGGAATCACTTAGAAGCCCCAGACGGCTGGTGTCTGAGACTCAGCCACCAGCCACACGTGGCTGGTGGAATTTAATTAAAATGACAGCAAAGTGTAAATTCAGTTCCCAGACACATCTGCCGCATGTCACAGACTCCACGGCCACAGGTGACTGGCGGCTACCATCCTGGATGGCACACCTCTGGGACATTCCCATCAGTGCAGAAATTTCATCTGGACCATGTTGCAGCATTTTTGTTTTGTTTTGTTTTTTGTTTTTCCATTTCTACTTAGTTCTTTGCTGTTGCTTAGTGGCTAAGTTGTGTCCTACTTTTTTTTGCAACCCCATGGACTGTAGCCCTCCAGGTTCCTCCATCCATAGGATTTCCCAGGCAACGATACTGGAGTGGGTCGTGCGGGGTTGTGGCTTGATTTCTCCAACACCCTTCTCCTGATCCCCCATCAGGCTGGATTCTCTGTATAACAAGCTCAGTTCCCATCCCTGGTGATTAATTTCCCTCTCACGGGAGACCATGACCTCTCCAAGGACAGGTGCCAGGTATGTCAGGGGCCAATCTCTAGCCTGTTAACATTTATGAGATGAAGAAATATGCTTAGACTCTTTCCTAGACTCTTAGATGGCACTTGGGTGTGTGTTCAGGTGCCAAGTTGTGTCCCCCTCTTTGAGACTCCGCGGACTGTAGCCTGCCAGGCTCCTCTGTCCGTGGGATTCCCCAGGCAAGAATACTGGAGTGGGTTGCCATTTCCATCTCCAGGGGATCTTTCTGACCCACGGAGCAAACGTGCATCTCCAGCTTGGCAGGTGGATTCTTTACTGCTGATCCACCTGGGAAGCCCCTTCTAGAATGATAGAACCACAAATTCTTTTGTAGAGGCTATATAATATCCATTTCTGGGGAGAGGGGAATGGGTGGTATATTCACTGATATGGCTCTACATACCAGAAGAACAAAAGCATATATAATGAGGGACTTCCCTGGCAATCCAGTGGCTAAGATTCTGTGCTTTCAATGCAGCAGATACAGGTTCGATGCCTGGTTGGGGAACTAGGATCCCACATGCCTCTTAGTGGGGGCCAACCCTGCCCCCGCTCCCCCCAGAAAGTATACCAACCTCCTCCTTCCCTTCCCCTGGGGCAACCACTCTTCCAGATTTCTTTTGCCTGTTTCTGGAGCTAGTCTGTGCAGACACTCAGGAGAGATAAATGGACAGAGGTAGAGACAGAGGGGAAGTGGTGAGGAAGGGAGAGGGGGTTGGGAGGAGAGAGAAAAACAGAGAGGAAGAATGACTCCTCTTTGGTAGGTAATGTTGCTTCACACACTGTTCTTACTTGTCCTGTTTCACCCTAGATTTTGGAGTTCTTTCCACACCCACCCGTAGGTAAACTTCCTCATTCTTCTGCTGGTTGCATAGAATTGTTTTGCCTGGATGTGTCATCGTCATTGAGCCAGTCGCCTCTTGCGTGGACGCTCCAGCTGTTTCCCTTCTTTATAGAGATACTGCCATGGCTAAACTTTGCAAGCCATTTACATCAGGAGGATCCTAAAAACCGCAGAGCGTTAGAATCAGCATTTTTTCCTGCCCTCGTGAAGTCAATGAGAGGGAAAGGCTGTGTGAGCTCATCCCAGGCGAGGATCTTTGTCAGCTGATGTGAGGGGTAATGGTGAGCGTGGGAGCAGGGGGTGGGGAGGCGCCCCTTCTGGGGTCTGGATCATTCTGCAGCATAGTTCAGAGCTTGTGAAATGAGCAGAGATCGAAGTTAGCTGCGTGTTATCATGTCCGCGGTGGACACTTAAACCATTTACCACCTGCTACAGTGCAGGGTCCCCCTGGGCAGGATCTGGGGGCAATGGCAATGGCAATGCTTGCCATGTCCAGCATTGACCCTTTAGTGATCTGAGCTTGGGGGGTCCCAGAGTAGAAAAGGGGAGGTCAGGGTGCTGGGGGTGAGGATGGTCAGGTGGGTAACTCAGGGCAGAGTCTCTTTATCAGTGGAAATAAAGCAACCATTTTAACTTTTTGGAAACATCTTCACACTTACAGAAAAAATTACAAGAATAATACAGGGAACTTCCATACTCTCTTGACCCAGATTCTCCAGGTTTGCTCTATCTATCTGTCCCTTCTATTGATTAATCTATCATCTACCACATTTTTTTTTTTTTCTGAACCAGTTGAGAGGAATTCAAAGGCATCCTTTGCTCCTAAATATCTCAGGGTCTCCTTCTCAAAAACAGACATTCATTTACATGAGTACAGTGATCAATGTCAGGGAGTTTAACATTTGATGCGATACTGTGATCTAGTCCATAGATCAAGTTAAAACTTGCTCCGTGGTCCGAATAATGCCCTTCAGAGTGAATCTGTCTTTCCTGCTCCAGGCTGTGGTCCAGGATGTCACATCACATTTGGGTGTCCTGGTCTCTTAGTCCTCACTCATCTGGAACCGTTCCTTGGCCCTTCCTTGTCTTTAGGACACTGGCATTTTAATTTTAATGAACCAGAATGCCACAACATTTACACATCACCGTTTTGAAGTGCACCATGCGGTGGCACTGAGTGCATTCAGTGCTGCCCCATCACTGCATGCGTGCCAAGTTGCTTCGGTCGTGTCCGACTCTTTGTGACCCTATGGACCACAGCCCACCAGGCTCCTCTGGCCATAGGATTCTCCAGGCAGGAATATTGGAGTGGGTTGCTATGTCCTCCTCTAGGAGATCTTCCTGACCCAAGGATCGAACTCAAGTCTCCTGCCTTGCAGGCAGATTCTTTACCACAGAGCCACTGGGGAAGCCCTGTCCCCAATACTACCTTTATCGATTTCCAGAAACTGTTCATCACCCTCCAGAGAAACCCTGCACCCACTAAGCACTCCCTCCCTGCTCCTGCTCTCCTAGCTTCTGGCTGTTACGAGCACATCTCCCATCTCTACGGATTTGCCTATTTTAGACACTTTATACAAATGGAACCATATAGTATGATTCTGACTTCTTTCACTCAGCATAATGTTTACAAGCTTCATCTACATTGTACCTTGTGTCAATACTTCATCCCTTTTTATGGCTGAATAATATTCCACTACATAGATATACCATACCCAGTTCATCCACCCTTCAGTTGACACTGACCTTTCCCCTTTGAAAAATTTGATCTCTGCTATGGCCGTACCAGCAAATATTCTGGACCATCAGCCTGGCTGACCTGGTTGACCTTAAGGAAACATAAAGGAACTAGAAATTAAAAAGAATGGTTCAGAGAAAGATCTGAGCTCTCCAGTAATTGTAAGATCAACGGAAAATAAGAGCATTGCCATTTCTTATCTCCCTACTGTATAACAGGCACTTTTCCAGGTTCTTGAACATTTTTCATCTTATTTAATCTATGAGCTGGGTGTTTAGTGGGTCAAAACCTCAGACTGCAAATTCAAGTACCCTAAAAATCCAGCTCTAAATATTTCTGTAACAGTGATCTGTGTTTTTCTCTGCCTCCTTTCCCTGGGCTGGTAAGAAAATTACCTTTAGGGATGGGCTCCTGGGACCACAGAGTTTGCCCCTTGGGTGTCCTTGGAGGTCCCCTTCCAACTTCTGGAACTGCCCAAGGGCAGCCTCTCTGGGTTTGCATACCAATCTAAAGAAAGTTGAATTTCCGTCTACATGACTGGAACAGGCTACTTCATCTTCCAGTGCCTCTGTTTCCTTGTCAATAAAATGGGCATATTCATAGGACCTACTTGTAGGGTCGTGGTCAGGACTGAAAGAGCTAATGCTGTACTTCAACATAGTAGACGCTCGATACACTGGCTGCCTTAGCACGATCACTTCCCGTCCTGCATGGGGATTTTTCTTCTGCCTGTGTCTGGTGCCTCCGGGTTAGCGTTTTGCTTCCAAGGCTGTTTGTCATCCAGCTGCTGCTCTTTTCTCTCTTTGGAGGGGGATATGACACTTTCTGGAAAGAAAGTACTCAAGACTATGTTCTTTATTTTATTATGGAAAATATCAAACACACAAAAGCAGAGAGAATGAAGTTGTGAATGTCCAATGTACTCATGACCCAGCGCCCACAGTCATCAACACTTTCCCATTCTTAGTCATCCTTGGTTCTCCCTCCTTCCCTCCTCTCTTCCTTTTTTTTTTGCTGAAATTTTTAAAGCAAACCCCAAAGATCCTATTTCACCTGCTATGTGAAACCTCTTGGAGAAGGCAATGGCACCCCACTCCAGTACTCTTGCCTGGAAAATCCTATGGATGGAGGAGCCTGGTAGGCTGCAGTCCATAGGGTCACGAAAAGTTGGACACGACTGAGCGACTTCACTTTCACTTTTTGCTTTCAGGCATTGGAGAAGGAAATGGCAACCCACTCCAGTGCTCTTGCCTGGAGAGTCCCGGGGACAGGGGAGCCTGGTGGGCTGCCATCTCAGGGTTCGCACAGAGTCGGACACGACTGAAGCGACTTAGCAGCAGCGGCAGCATGTGAAACCTCTATCAGAAACTGTCTTCTACCACTTTTTGAAAACATAAATACAATATCCTATCACCCTCAATAGAATAAGCAATGGTTCCTTACTGTTGTTGGATATCCAGTCTATTTTAAAATCTCCCAGATGTCTCCAAAATATCTTATTTTCCATACGACTATTCCAATCAGGATCCAGCCTTGGTCTCCATATTCTCTTTGGTATATCTACTCTTAAATCTCTCTCTCTCCTTTTAACATTTTTACTACAGTATAGTGGGCTTCCCAGGTGGCTCAGTGGTAAAGAATCCACGTGCCGCAAGAGATGTGGGTTCGATCGCTGGGTCGGGAAGATCCCCAGGAGAAAATGGCAACCCACTCCAGTATTCTTTTTTGTTGTATGTGATTAACAGGTCTTTTATTGCTAGTAAACTAGAGCAAACAATCAGAATAGTACATAGGCAGTATTCAGTACACACAATAAAAGTTAAAGGAATTCAAAACCTATATAAAAGAAAACACCAGAGAAAAAAAATTGTACGGCTTAAGAGAGACAGTGGGAAACGTCCTCTTCCTCCTTTGATTGCAGCTTGTACTCTGTACCCAACAGACCCAAATAATACAGACTTTTTAGGACTGATTGTATTTAAGAGGATTCAAAACATTTTCTAAGAATCTTGCAATGACAAATAAGTGACCCTTTCTCTGGTGAAGCAGACCTTTAAGGGGGGAACGTGGGGATTATGAAACTGACGAGTATTTCGTAACCATTTTAAATAATTTCTCATTTTCCGAACACTGCTTTCACAACAGAAGTGTTTTACACTTGCACAATATTAATTACTTGGTTATATATGGAAGCCTGTGGTAGGCTGATTATACAATAGGGCTGCAAACAACCAGTGGTACTTTTTGGATGTCAGAAGAGTACATAAAATGGGAACATCCCCAAAAGTACATGAAATACTCGTCCACATAAACAGCGAACTGTGCTAAAAATATAATCAGGAACAAAACACAATTGCTAAAAAGGGGTTTATAGCGGAGCCACTCTCTACCAGTGGCTTCAAATGGCAATTAGTATTCAAAGCAAGTCTGGATGACTTTACAGGACCCTTCTACCATCCTGACTAATGCACCCTTTTAACATGTACATTACACAGGCTGCAATTTCACCAAGAGGTGCTGATGTCGTTACTAAATGAAACACTTTTAACCCTCACATCGGCTTTGTCACCAGTTGGAATTACCACCTTACCACTCCAGTAATCTTGCCTGGAGAACCCCAGGGACAGAGGAACCTGGCGGGCTGCAGTCTCCATTTCCTTCTCCAGGGGATCTTCCTGATGCAGGAATCAAACCCGAGTCTACCATATTGCAGGCAGATTCTTTACTGAATGAACTATGAGGGAAGCCCTGGTGCTCTCTTGTCGTTTTACCGCATCGCATCAGAACAGATATCTACTCGTCTCTCTTCTCCAAGTGCTGAAGTTGATGGGAGGGTTTGTGGTGCCAGCACTGATTTATTGTAAGGTTCCTGTCTGTTTTTTACATGACTGTTTTATTAGCTGTTGTTGTTTACCATCCAGATCCATATTTCCTTAAGTTTATTTCATTCCTTCTGCAGGAATTTTTAGAGTCTTCTCTAAAGAAGGACCTCCCACATTGACTCTTTACTTCTCTGAAATAATACTCTGTTACAGAAACGGCAGGATAAGTGCTTGATTCATTCCCTTTTCAGAATAAAAATGTGACCAATGACTTACTTGATTTTATTATCATTATGAACTCAGAGATCTTTATTATTAATATATGTTTTATTCAATCAGTTATTATTATTATTAAATACTCAAATTGTCCCATCTTCTGGCTAGTGTCCCTCATAGCTCAGTTGGTAAAGAATCTGCCTGCAATGCAGGAGACCCCAGTTGGATTCCTGGGTTGGGAAGATCCACTGGAGAAGGGATAGGCTACCCATGCCAATGATCTTGGGCTTCCCTTGTGGCTCAGCTGGTAAAGAATCTGCCTGCAATGAAGGAGACCTGGGTTCGATCCCTGGATTGGGAAGGGAATCCCTTAGGGAAAGGCTACTCACTCCAGTATTCTTGCCTGGAGAATCCCAGGGACAGAGGAGCCTAGTGAGCTGCCATCTATGGGGTTGCACAGAGTCAGACACGACTGAAACGACTTTTTGCCTGGAGAATCCCAGGGACAGAGGAGCCTAGTGAGCTGCCGTCTATGGGGTCACAAAGAGTCTGACATGACTGAGTGACTTTCACTTTCACTTTCTGGCTCTCTCTCTCTCTTTTTTTGCCACACCATGTGACATGTGGGATCTTAATTCCCTGACCAGGGATCGAACCTGCACCAACTGCATTGGAAGGTGGAATCTCAACCACTGGACCATTGGGGACATTTTGATATGTCCCTATTGTTACTTAAAATTTTTCTTACTTTCTAATGTGAGAAGTTCTGGCCTCATCTTGGATATTTTCTGTCCCAGGACAGGAACCAACGTTTCTCCAAGGAGCCCCAGTTCTTCTGACTTGTTGTTCAGTTGCTAAGTCCTGTCTGACCCCATGGACTGCAGCATGCCAGGCTTCCCTCTCCTTCACTATCTCCTGGAGTTGTTCAAACTCATGTCCATCGAGTCAGTGATGCCATCCAACCATCTCATCCTCTGTTGCCCCCTTCTCCTTCTGCCCTCCATCTTTCCCAACATTAGGATCTTTTCCAATGAGTCGGCTCTTCCCATCAGGTGGCCAAAGTATTAGAGCTTCAGCTTCAGCATCAGTTCTTCCAATGAACATTCAGGGTTGATTTCCTTTAGGCTTGACTGGTTTGATCTCCTTGCTGTCCAGGGACTCTCAAGAGTCTTCTCCAGCACCATAGTTTGAAAGCATCAATTCTTCGGCATTCAGTGTTTTCTATGGTCCAACTCTTGACTATACTTAAAATCCTGCATTGCTTGATATGTTTGCATGACAGTGTTAACCTGCAAACCACCCCCAGCTGGGAATGAAAACTGTGGGCTCATCTGAAGATCTTTCTTGCGTAACAAGGCAGGGTCATAAACCAAACAAACGACTGCAGCAGATTGCCTTTATTTAAAATTCCAATTTTTTTCCACTGTGGAATTTTTTTGGAGAGGCATTAATTTTGATTCTTTAAAATATTGCCTTAAGATATTATGTATCTTCACTGCTGTAACCTGAAATTAACACATGGTAAATCAACTATACTCCAGTAAAAATTAAAAAAAATAAAATTTAAGTAATAGTTTAAGACTTGGGCTATCAATTTTGGAATTATGTGCATGTGATTATTAGTTCATTCTCCTCAAAGTATTTTTAAAATTATTTATTTGTTTTTGGCGGCGCTGGGTCTTCATTGCTGCCTATGGGTTTTCTCTAATTGGGGCGAGCAGGGGCTACTCTCTTAATTGCGGTGGGGGAGCTTCTCATTGCTATGGCTTCTCTTACTGCCGAGCACACAGGCTTCAGTAGCTGTGGCTCTCGGGCTTAGTTGCTCCGTGGCATGTGAGATCTTCCTGGACCAGGGATCGAACCCATGTCCTCTGCATTGGCAGGCGGATTCTTAACCACGGGACCACCAGGGAAGTCTGGTTTTCAACATTTGAATCAGGGGTGTGACACCCAGCTGGCTGTCATCCTTGTTTCCCTGGGAGAAACCTGAGGCTTAAAGAAATGGTGTGATGGGCTTTGAGTGGCTCAAAGTGCCCGTCAGGGCAAGCTCCTTGCTACCTACCACTCACACTCTCCCCGCCTCTCTGATTCCACCCAGGACTCCATGGCTCTCAGCACCCCTGACTACTCTGATTATGACAATTGGACTTTGAACCCCGACATCTTGGTGGATGCTTCTTCCCCCACCCACAGACTGCGTGTCCCAGATGTGATCGCCCTGGTGATCTTTGCGGCCGTCTTCCTGATCGGGGTGCCCGGCAATGCCATGGTGGTCTGGGTGACAGGGTCTGAGGTCAAGCGGACCGTCAACGCCATTTGGTTTCTCAACCTAGCGGTGGCCGACTTCCTCTCCTGCCTGGCACTGCCCATCTTGTTTACATCCATCATCCAGCACAACCACTGGCCCTTTGGTGACGCTGCCTGTCGAATCCTGCCCTCTCTCATCCTTCTCAACATGTACGCCAGCATCTTACTCCTGGCCACCATCAGTGCTGACCGCTTCCTGCTGGTGTTCAATCCCGTCTGGTGCCAGAACTACCGAGGGGCCCGTGTGGCCTGGGTGGCCTGTGCCGTGGCCTGGAGCTTGGCTCTGCTGCTGACCATACCGTCCTTTGTGTTCCGTCATGTCCACGTAGATCACTACCCACCCAAGACGACATGTGTCGTTGCATACGATAGGGACCATAAATATGCCGAGAAGGCCGTGGCCATCGTCCGGCTGGCTGTGGGCTTCCTGGGCCCGCTGGTCACACTTGCAATCTGTTACACCTTCCTCCTGCTTCGGGCGTGGAGCCGCAGTGCCACGCGCTCTGCCAAGACGCTCAAGGTGGTGGTGGCCGTGGTGACCAGCTTCTTTGTTTTCTGGCTGCCCTACCAGGTGACGGGGATGATGCTGGCCTTTTTCGATGTGCACCAGGACAGCTTCAAACTCGTGTCCAGTCTAGATGCCCTGTGCGTCTCCCTAGCTTATATCAACTGCTGCATTAACCCCATCATTTACGTGTTCGCCGCCCAGGGCTTTCACGCCCGGTTCCTGAAGACCCTCCCCGCCAGGGTCCGGGGTGTGTTGACTGAGGAGTCGGTGCGCAGGGAGAGCAAGTCCCAGACGCTCTCCACGGTGGATACCCCGGCCGTGAAGAGCCAGGCGGTGTAAGCGGAGACCTCTCTGAGTGCCAGCTTTCCAGGGCTTCGCCAAACTTCTGGTCCATTCACTTTGCTTTTTGAAACTCAGCCCGGGACAAGGTGGGTGGTGGTGGTGGAATGAATTTGCCACCTTTTCCTTCCATCTTTCTTGGACTCCTCCTGCTTCTTCTAGGCGAACCCATCTTATCGTTCTTCATTTTCCAAGGTTGATAAGTTCTTCTAGGACCACCACCTCCCCCACCAGAACCTTTCCATCCAAGGACTCTGGAAAACAAACAGCAACCAACATACCTGAAACCCTCCCACAAAATAAGACGTTCCTGTGCAGAGCGTGTGAAGATATCAGATATCAGAACAAACAGAAACAGTTAAACTTTGAACAACAACAAAAAAAGAATTCTGTATTTATTTTATGGAGAGTTGACCAAAAAAAAAAAAAAATCTATATATATAAAACTGGAATCTCAAAAGTTATTCTTGTTTAGGACAAAGCAAAAATCCAGGGACTGGGCTTCACTGGTGGCTCAGTGGTAAAGAATCTGCCTGCCAATGCAGGGGACAGGAGTTCGATTCCTGGTCGGGATGGGGAGATCCTACGAGCCTTGGGACATCTAAGCCCACGTGCCACAACTATTGAGCTGGAGAGCCTAGAGCCCATGCTCCGCAAGAGAAGCCTCCGCACCGAAACGAGAGAGTAGCCCCTGCTCGAGGCACCTGGAGAAAGTCCACGCAGCAAGGAAGACTCAACACAGCCATAAATAACAAAATAAAGAAATACAAAATTTTTTTTTTTTTAATTCATGGACCAATCTCAGCTTTGGAGAGTGAGTTGGTTTAAAGAGAAACAGTAAGGGCCTTCCCTGATGGTCTTGTTGTTAAGAATCCATGTTTCCACCGCAGGGGGTGTGGGTTCCATCTGAGGTCAGGGAACTAACATCCGACATGCTGTGTGATGTGGCAAAAAAAAAAAAAAAAAAGAAAAGCAGTAAGTTGGCACATTACTTCACTAGGTTAAAAAAAAAAAGAGTATTAAGTAAAAAGATGTGATGTGGTTATGGAGAAAAGCAACGAACGCGGAAGGTACCCAGGGTTGGGAAACATGGGTTGGGTCCCTCCAGGGGGTGGAGTCCCAGGGGAATTTGCTCTTTTGGGTTGTCAATTGACGTTCTGTTTGCCCTGAAAAAGAAAACTAACCATTTCATTTTGATCTCGTTTAGCATCTCATGAAGTTGGGTTGTAAGTGATAATATAAAAGTGATCCTGTGAGTCTTTGACCTGTCTCCTGTAACAGGAACATCTTTCAAAATGGCATTACAGTATCACAACCGAGATGTTGACATGGATATGGCCACGGTGCCGGCCATTTTTGTAGCTGCCAAGTCCCTTGTGACATGCTTTTCTAGCCACCTCCACTGCCCTCTACCCTCCCCAGCTTTGTCCCCAAGCCCTGGCAACCACGAATCCTCTCTCCATCTCTGTCATTTGACACTTTCAAGAATATTGTATTGATGGACTCATATAGCATGTAACTTGTGGACTTTTAAATAGCTGGTATGCACCAGCTGAAAAATGAAAATAAAGAATAAGTGTAGAAATGTGTTGTTTATAATCGACCTGCAAATATTCCTACTTAGTGGTTGTGTGTGTGTGTGTGCATCTGCATCGGCTGGAAATAGTGTACAGACAGCACTGTCCAACAGAAATGTGATATGAGCCACAGAAGTGTAAAATTTTCCAGTAGATACATGAAGACATTTAAAAATAATAAAATAAATAAAAATACAAAATAATAGCAATATATTTAATATTGTTGTTCAGAGGCTAAGTCGTGTCTGACTCTTTGCAACCACATGAACTGCAGCACGCCAGGCCTCCCTGTCCATCACCAACTCCTGGAGGTACTCAGACTCATGTCCATTGAGTCGGTGATGCCATCCAACCATCTCATCCTCTGTCGCCCCCTTCTCCTGCCCTCAATCTTTCCCAGTATCAGGGTCTATTCCGATGAGCTGGCTCTTTGCATCAGGTTGCCAAAGTACTGGAGCTTCAGCTTCAGCATCAGTCCTTCCAATGACTATTCAGAGTTGATTTCATTTAGGATTGACTGGCTTGATCTCCTTGCTCTCCAATAATGTAATGCAATTATATGTTAAACTAACCACAAGGATATGAATGCTATATTAATTATATTATAATAATTTATTATGTATGACATGATATATGAGTATAAACATATTGTGTAAATGTATTATATAATAATGTTTACAACTACATGATATATAATTATATAACATAAATCACATAATACTATATTAATGTATATGTGTATGAATATATTATAGTAACAAAAATAATATAGTAACAATATATTATAGTAACAATGCTATTAATAATTTATGTTGCTATATATAATATATATAACAATAATATAGTCAATAATATATTTTGCTTAACTCAATATTTTTATTTCAGCATGTTATCAGTGTGAAAAATTATTACTAAGATCTTTTACATTTTACATTCTTTTTTACGCTGAAGTACAGCTAATTTACAATGTTATGTTAGTTTAAAGTGAACAGCAAAGTGATTCAGTTATACATACATATGTATACATTCTTTTTCAGGTTCTGTTCCATTATAGGTTGTTACACGGTGATGAGTATCATTCCCTGTGCTATACAGTAGGCCCTCGTTTACCTGTTTTATATATAGTACTCTTGCCTGGAAACTGTCGTGGGCGGAGGAGCCTGGTAGGCTGCAGTCCATGGGGTCACTAAGAGTCAGACACGACTGAGCGACTTCATTTTCTCTTTTCACTTTCACGCATTGGAGAAGGAAATGGCAACCCACTCCAGTGTTCTTGCCTGGAGAATCCCAGGGACGGGGGAGCCTGGTGGGCTGCTGTCTATGGGGTTGCACAGAGTCGGACACGACTGAAGCAGCTTAGCAGCAGCAGCAGTGTGCATATGTTAAGAGCTTCCCACGTGGCTCAGTGGTAAAGAATCTACCTGCCAATTCAGGAGACACAGGTGTGGGTTTGATCCCTGGGTTGGGAAGATGCCCTGGAGTAGGCAAATGCAACCTGCTTCAGCACTCTTGCCTGGAAAACTCCATGGACGGAAGAGCCTGGTGAGCTATAGTACGTGGGGTGGCAAAGAGTTGGGCACGACTGCTTATGCACTCATGTGCATGTGTTAATCCCAAACTCCTACTTTATCTCTCTCCTCCGTGCCCTGCTATCCTTTTTGGTAACCATAAATTTGTTTTCTATGCCTGTGAGTCTACTTTTGTTTTGTAAATAAGTTCATTGTGTGACTTTTGTTGGTTCCACAGGTAAGAGTTGTCATACGATACTGGTATTTCTCTCTCTGTCTGACTTCACTTGGTAGGATTATCTCCAGGTCCATCCATGTTGCCGCAAATGGCTTTATTTCATTCTTTTTTATGATTGAGTAATATCCCAACGTATGTATTTATATACCACATATTCTTTTATCCATTCATCTGTCAGTGGACCTTTAGGTAACTTCCATGTCTTGACTTTTGTGAACACTTCCGTTATGAACGTTAGGGTGCGTGTGTCTTTTCAAATTAGAGATTTCTCCGGACATATGCCTAGAAGCGGGATCGCTGGGTCATAGATTTCAGGTTTCTTTCTTTCTTTTTTTTTTTTTTTTAAGGAACCTGCATGCTGTTCTTTATAGTGGCTATACCAGTTTACTTTTCTGGGGGGTGGGATGGGGTGGGTACTAAGTCTTCAAAATCCTGGGTGTGAGTTACACTCACAGTACATCTCCATTCAGACTGGCATATTTCAAGTGCCCAGGGAGCCACACAGAGGTGGTGGCCCCTGAATATGACAGTCATGTAGATAACAGCTCCTTCTTTCTCTTTGCAAGAGCTGGCTGAGTCTAGGGAACAGCCTCAGCACGGGGCACTGGCATGGGTGTTGTCTGATTCTGATGGGAACTGCAGCTGAATCCTGCTATTACCATGTTGTCATGTCTGCCCTGGGGATGATTTTATTAGAAGATGCTATGTCAATGCCTAGACTGCCAGGTGCTCGGCAGGACTTCCAGAAAAGGTTGTGTGTGGGTTTTGATAGTAAATGTTGGTACCCATACAGACCCTCTGGCAGCAGGGTCATTGGGGGAAGAACTGAGCCCCAGCTACCTTCTGCTCTGGTACCCCATAAAGATGCTTGTGACCTTAGAGGTCCCTTCTACCTGGACAGCCCACTTGCCTCCTTCCGCCTTCCTCCCAGCCACTTGGGCCCGTCCATGGCTTAACCTCTCACTTTCAGCATCATCTTTCTCTGCCTCTTCTACAGACTTTCTTCTTCTGCCCTTAAATGTTGGCTTTCTAGAGTTCTCTTGAACATGTGTCTTACTTTTGTGATGTCATCCAGTACCTTCCCAGCTCTCTCGCTCTCTTCGGGGTCTGGCCTCTACACCTACTTCACTCAAAATGATCTCAGCATCTTCTCCCAAATTTCCCCTTCCCTTTTCATCCCCTACTCAAGGGCTTGCCCCCACAGTCCATATAGTCACCCAAGCCTCAGTTGGGACCCACTCTGGAAGCTACCCTCTTCCCATTCCACATCTTTCCTGGTTCAAGCCCTCCATCCTCTCCCACTTGGGTCCTTGCCTTTTCTCCTGCCTGGTCTCTTGGCTGCCTTGTTTAAAAGACCACACCTGTTGCTGTTCTACCTTCCTTCAGGGTGCAGTCTCCTTCAGGAAGCCCTCCCTGACTTCTTCCTCCCATCTCCCCATCCCTGTGCTCCATCCATGTTCCTGGCCACCTTCAGGCTTTCCTAGGTTGGGGGAATAGGCTGTAGGCAGTGGGGTCTTTTCCTTCACCCTGATTTGGAAAGGAGTTGTTTCCCAGAAGCTGGGCCTCACAGTGATCTTCTAGAAATACTTAGATACCAACATGTGGGATCCAAGTGGCTTTTCTAAGGCCTGGTGTTGATCAGCACTGCCCAGGAGGGAAGTGGGTTGATGGGCTAGGCGATTGCGAAATCGGGAGCCCAAGGAATCTGCTGGGTCAACAAGTACCAAAGAGGAAGTGGTGGGGAAAGGAAGCGGATGATGGGTTTGGCCGAGTTGGGAGGGCAGAGCTCCCAAACCCCCTGCATCTGGGCTGCATGACCTTCTCAAGTACCCCATGTCCACCCTCCAGGATGGTATTACTTGAGACTCGTATTGTCCGAAAGGAATATGACATGAACCACGTGCATAATTTTAGGTTTTTTCAGCAGCCAAGCAAGAGACAAGCGAAGAGAAACAAAATGAATCAGGTAAAATAATTGAATGCTATACTTTATTGAACCGAATATATTTCAAGTACTATCATTTCAAAATATGATCAGTACAAAAGTTATTGAGAGAGTTCACGTTCTTGTTTTTTCTTCACACCAAGTCTTTGAGATCTGGTATGTATTTCACTCACAGCAGCTCTCATTTCAGAACCACCTCATTTTAAATGCTCAGCAATTTCCTGCATCCAGTGGCTACCATATTGGACAGCTCAGGGCTATACTTCCTTGATTAATGCTCAGATCATCTACAAAATTTTAACATCTAACTGCTGGAGTCTGTATTTCTAACGTGTGAAGATTCTGGTGTGACATTCTAGGATCCTGTGATTCAAATAGTGTGTGGCTAACGTTGTAGAATCCCTTGCGTCACATTCTGAGAGTCTGTGATTTCAACAATTTAGGCTTCAGAGTCTTTGACCTAGCTCAGCCATCAGCAAACTCCAGCCTGTGGACCAAATCCTGCCGTTGCTTGTTTTTGTGAATAAAGTTTTATTGGAACACAGCCATGCCATTCAGTCTGTGGCCACTTTCATTCTACCAGAGAGTATGAATGGCCCCAGCAAAAACTAACTTACTTACTCTCAGTTCCCTCACCAAAAATTTACCCTTGGGCTAGAAATTCAGATTCTAAGCTGGATAGTGATTTTTACAGCTGCTTATTTTGTTGTACTCTCTACTTCACATGGGGAAGGCAACGGCACCCCACCCCAGTACTTTTGCCTGGAAAATCCCATGGATGGAGGAGCCTGGTAGGCTCCAGTCCGTGGGGTCACTAAGAGTCGGACACGACTGAGCGACTTCACTTTCACTTTTCACTTTCATGCAATGGAGAAGGAAATGGCAGCCCACTCCAGTATTCTTGCCTGGAGAATCCCAGGGACAGGGGAGCCTGGTGAGCTTCCGTCTATGGGGTCGCACAGAGTCGGACACGACTGAAGCGACTTAGCAGCAGCTACTTCACATGTTACAGACACTCTTTTTTCATGCATCAGATATCTTGTAATAATATATATTGTTCAAAAGAGACTGGTTTCCCCGTCTGGGCCACTCATCCTTTTGGGCTTCTGGAATTCTATTAGCCCCTGGTGTGGTGGTTTAGTTGCTAAGTTATGTCTGATTCTTGTGACTCTATGGACTGTAGCCCACCAGGCTCTTCTGTCCATGGAATTCTCCAGGCAAGAATACTGGAGTGGGTTGCCATTTCCTTCTCCAGGGGATCTAACGGACCTGGGGATTGAACCCTGGTCTCCTGCATTTTGCAGGTGGATTCTTTACTGACTGAACCACTAGAGAAGTCCCATCAGGCTGATCTTTATGAAATTACCAGACTTCATCCTATTTTGGGGTGAGGGGGTTTAACAGCTTATTATTTTAAAAAAATTGTATGATATGCATAATGTAAAACTCACCATTAGTAACATTTAGTATGTCCACAATGTTGTGCAAGTCTGACTACTATTTCTAACTAGTACTATTTATAACAGACTACTATCTGTAACTAGTTCCAGAACACTTTCTTTTTTAAAAAAAAAAACCACACATTTTATTTTTAAAATTTAATATAATTTATATATATATTGGCCATACTGTGCAGCATGCGGGATCTTGTTCCCCGACCAGGGATTGAACTCGAGACCCCTGCATGGGGAGCATGGAGTCTAAATCCCTGGACCACCAGGGAAGTCCATCTAGAACATTTTCATCACCCCCAAGTAAGAACCCATTAAGCAGTAACTTTCCATTCACATCCCCACCTTCCCCTCAGGTTCTGGCCATCACTAATCTGCTTTCTGTTACCACAGATTTGCCAGACTTCAACCTATTATGACTCACAAAAAATGACAAATTTCATATGGGTGAACTGAACAAACTTCTAAAGGGCTTCCTAGGTGGTGCTAATGGTAAAGAATCTGCCGCCCAATGCAGGAAACTTAAGAGATGAAGGTTCCAACCGTGGGTCAGGAAGATCCCCTGGAGAAGGGCATGGCAACCCACTGCAGTATTCGTGCCTGGAAAATTCCACAGGCAGACGAGCCTGGCGAGCTACAGTCCATGGAGCACCAAATAATCGGACTTCTAAGATATCCTCATTGTATCCAGTGTTGAGGGGCCAATACTCAACATCTCATAGGGCATCTATAAAAGGAACCCCACTCCATAAATGACCCCCCAACTTTTCATAACATCTGTGTCCCTTTCTCCATTCACAGCATCCCCCAGCTCCCCAGATAAGAACCTTCAGCTCCAGAGACAGCAACAAACCTTAGCTTCCTAGAATCCAAGAAACAGTTGCCTAGGACTCGGTGACCAAGCAGTTTAAGTGATCTGAGAAATACATTCTGTAACCTCAAGATCAGAGGAGGTTTGAGCTCATAAAGGACAGTGTCCCCTCCCATACCTGCCCCTACCCCCGGGACTTCTCCCACGCTACTTTCTCTTTCTGACCAGGGCAGGTTCCCACGGGGGCTTAGGGCTGGCGGGATGTGGGGGACGAAGGTGGTGGGAGGGGGTGGTCTGGGTCAGGCTCAGCCGAGACTGGGTCGCCCAGAGACACCCCCGCTCACACTGAGAGTTGCTGTCTCTTGACCCCAAAACAACTCCCCCTACCAGCGGGAGTTTCTTCTCCAAACAACAACAAAAGAAATGTATAAATATATCCCCTCAGCCTCTGAAGCACACACACAGTGGTGCCAACACCAAAACCACTGAATAAAGGATTCTGAGGCTGGAATAAGGGTCACTTCCTCTTGCTAAGCCTTTCTTCCCCAAATGTAGCTTTTAAGAATTGATAGCATATGCTTTTTATTGTTCCTAATTTAACAAATATGGATACAGCATCTCCTGTGTGCCAGGCGCTATTGTGCGTGTGTATTTTAAATCTCTTCATCCATTTAATGTTCATAGCTAAAATGCCCATTTCACAGATGAGGAAGTTGAGGCTCAGAAGGGTTGAGGCCCGAGAAGCTTGTCAATGGGGAAGCTAGAATATGTATCCTATTGCTCTGGCTCTCAAATCCATGTTCTCAGACTCTATGCTACGCTGGGAGGGAGGTTAGGAACCACCATGTTCACAATCTTCCCATTTTATTTATTATTATTGTTTGTTAAGCTTTCGGCCAAGTTGCACAGCTTGCAGGATCTTAGACTCCTGACCCAGGATCGAACCTCAAACCTCAGAAGTGAAAGCACAGTATTCTAACCGTTGAACCACCAGGGACGTCCCCCAAATCTTCCCATTTTAAACAGGGAAAACAGAGGCCCACAGAGCGGATAGGACTTGTTTGTGTTTTGTCTGCCTCTGACGCCTCGGGCCCTGTGCTGGGCACCCTTGGCCTTTTACTGGAGGCTGTGACCTTGAGCTGGCTCCCTCAGAACGTGGGAGGCGGGAGGCATACTGGTCTTCAAGGCTCTGCAGAAGGCAGAAGGGAGGGGAGGGGCTGAGCTGGAGTCCGGGAGTGGGTGTGAGTAATGGGCTGTGGGAACTTGGTGGGGAAGACCTCAGAGGGCCCTGCTGGGACAGCGAGTCTAGGCCAAGACCCCCAGACCCCAAAGGTCAAGCCATATGTAGATCTGGCTTCCAGGGAGCTGGTGACACGAGATTAGTTCTGGGGACACTAGGTCAGCTCCCACCCACCTTTGCCCGCTGCCCGGTAATTTTGGGATATGTGAGTCATGGGAAGAATCCAGGACAGACGCTAGCGGCAATAGGAAAAGACCAATCCTGTTTTTCCCTGATTAAGAGCGTTGGCTGGGACCTGTGAGGTGACAGTGCCCCGGCAGAGTCCCCTAGGAGCTCCGGAAACCGGCTTGCAGGAATTCACTAGCTCACAGACGTGGGGCGATAGACATCAGAACACCCAGGTCTTGGCTGTCAGCCTGGATCTTGCCCTCCGCCGTGGCATCTGGCCCAACTGGGGACCGTTCCTCAAGAGACGGTAAGGATGGAGGGAAGAAGGGAGGGGGGCATTTTCCCAATCCTGGTTATATAGACTCACTATTTTCAGCATCTGGGAATCAGATGAATTTCAGGAGCGGAGTCTTAATACCATTGCAATGGAATCCGCATCAGAATCCCAGACTCTCGGAATTTACTCGGGCAGGTCAACAGAAAGCTTCTGTTGAAGGAATCCCATATATTAATATTATCACACTCAGGTGGGCTTCCTTGATAACTCATTTGGTAAAAAAATCCTCCTGCAATGCAGGAGACCCCAGTTCGATTTCTGGGCTGGGAAGATCCCCTGAAGAAGAGTTAGGCTACCCACTCCAGTGTTCTTGGGCTTCCCTGATGGCTCCGTGGGTAAAGAATCTGCCTGCCATGCAGGAGACCTGAGTTTCATCCCTGGATTGGGAAGATCCCTTGGAGGAGGGCTTGGCAACCCACTCCAGTATTCTTGTCTGGAGAATCGCCATGGACAGAGGAGCCTGGCAGCTGCAGTCCATGGGCTTGCAAAGAACTGGACATGACGGAGTGACTAAGCACACATATAAGTATAAATATAGAAATATAATTTATTTGGTGTATAAAATCAGAAGATAATAATGCTACCCATGATGCTCCTTAAATGTCCTTTAGTCTGTGGCTGGTTAATAAGCATGACACGCCCAGCCTGTGGATATTGACCTGACTGTGAAGATAGGAGTTGATTTGTGTCCAGATAGGGAAAGTAGATCTGAGACACATTAAATGGAAAAGATTAAGCAATGGCACAGTGAGTGTTTGGATTTCTGCTTAATGTGTTAAAAGGGAAATACCATTGACTGAGTTGCTTACATAGGGAAAACTCAGATTTGAACCAGGAAGACCTGGGAAGGGTGGAGTCTCAGGGTGGTGGGAGAGGGTACATGTGGGTCTGGGACTAAGCGGCCAACACACGTCTAACGCTCATGGTGGACGAGCTCAGCTCTTCATGCCTATTAAGTTGATGAATTCTCCTAACATCCTCTAAGGTGAGTCTATTGTTCTCATTTTTGCAGACGAGGAAGCTGAGACACAGAGAGGTTTGGTGGTTTGCCCAAAGCCATACAGCTGGTGAGGGCTTGAATTTTCATTCTGTTGAAATGTAGATTCTGATTTGGTAGGTCTGGGGATGGGCCTGAGATTCTACACTTTTTTTTTTTTTTTTGACCACGCTGTATAGCCTGTGTGGGATCTTAGTTCCCCAACCAGGGATTGAACTCTTGCCCCCTGCTGAAGAAGTGCCGAGTCTTAACCACAGAACCAGGGGAAGTCCTGAGGTTTGAATTTTTAAAGCCTGCACATGGCTTCATGTTAGAGATGAAAATAATATGAAAGCTAAGTGCTAAACTTCACACACAATGGCTTGGCCTGTTAGTAGCTACTTGGCATGGAGGAGGGCAAGGGGAGGGGGAAGGGGGCGTGACCCAGCTTCCCTTCTGCCCTTCCTGCTGTGTCAAGTCCAGCTGATGCCCTGCGGAGGGCCAGTCAGCCCAAAAGAGTCAGCAGAGAGCCGCAGCGCCAGGTTATTGCAACATCATGCAGACGAGTCTATTTTCTACCTGAGCTCTTGATCTGTGCCACAAGCTTTACACATATCGACTCGTCAAGGCCTCCCCAAACCGGTGAGGTAGGCTCATCTCCGTGACTAGCTTCTCAGATGAGGAAACCCAGAGAGAGAGAGCCGGCCGAAACTGTGCACTCAGGAGTCACAGAGGCCGGGTCTGCTCAGGGTCACTGGCTGTCCGGCCTTCCAACTCTCCCAAACCTCAGACTTTTGGATGGTGATGTTCTAGGGCCTGGAGTTTCAGAGTGGGACTAACTAACACAGTTTGAAATTCAGCTCTGTTACTTGCTTAGCTGAGCCACCATCGGTAAGTTCCTTAAGTTCTCTATGGCCTCAGTTTTCTTGTCTGCAGAATGGGTCTAACAATGGTGTGAAAATCAGAGGGTTGTTATAAGGACTAAATGATATCATATGTAAAGGGGCTTGGAGCAACGCCTGGCACAGAACACAAAGTACTCACTAGATGGTGCTTAATAGTAATAATAATGAAGGGGGATTTCCCGATAGCTCAGATGGCAAAGAGTCTGCCTGCAATACAGGAGACCTGGGTTGCAGCAGTTATGATTCACATTCTATGGTAGACAATGTCATTTCTCTGCTCAGCACCTTCCCATGGCTCCCGTCTCATGCAGAATAAAAGATGAAGAGCTTACAGTACCTATGTAGGCACTGATACCTCTGTTTTTACCTCCCATCTATTCCACAGGAGATAGAGTTCTAACGTGTACCGTCACATTCCCGCCTTAGGGCATCTGCACTGGCTCTTTCCTCTGCCTGGGATTCACTTCTCCCAGATCACCACACAGCTCCCTCCCCACCTCCTTTTTTGTTCCTGTCGACCCCATGGGCTGCAGCCCACCAGGCTTTCTTGTCCTTCACTATCTCCCAGAGTCTGTTCAAACTCACGTCCATTGAGTTGATGATGTCATCCAACCATCTTGTCCTCTGTTCCCCCACACCCCACCTTCTCCTCCTGCCCTCCATCCCCTCCTTTGTGATTTTGCTCAAATGTCACCTTTTCAGAGAGGCCTTCTTTGACCCCTCATTTAAAGTTCCACTATAAGGAATTAAAAATTCCTTGTAATGCAGGAGACTTGGGTTCGATCCTTGGGTTGAGAAGATTCCCTGGAGAAGGGAAAGGCAGCCCACTCCAGTATTCTTGCCTGGAGAATTCCAAGGACAGAGGAGCCTGGAGGGCTGCATGCCATCCATGGGGTCGCACTGAGTCGGACACGACTGAATGATCAACACTTTCACATTCACTTTCATCTTGATGAATATTTAAGTTCCAATAGTTTAGATTCTAGAGTTCCAGTTTGCTAACTGGCATGCTCTAGAGCTTCACTAGAGCCACCAGTCACGTGTAGCTATTTAAATCAATGAAAATGAAATAAGATAGAAAGTTTAGCTTCTCAGTCACCCTGGCTCCCATTTCAAATACTCGGTAGCCACATGTGGCTGGCAGTTACTGTATTGGACCACAGATATGGACTATTTCCATCAACATTGAAAGTTCAATTGGACAGGGCTGGTCTAGAATGCCAAGCAATAAATGGCTCGCTAGCTACTAAATTCTAAGAATTTAATATTTTGGAAGTCAAGGCTATGGTCTTTCCTGTGGTCATGTATGGATGTGAGAGCTGGACTGTGAAGAAGGCTGAGAGCTGAAGAACTGATGCTTTTGAACTGTGGTGTTGGAGAAGACTCTTGAGAGTCCCTTGGACTGCAAGGAGATCCAACCAGTCCATTCTGAAGGAGATCAGCCCTGGGATTTCTTTGGAAGGAATGATGTTCAAGCTGAAACTCCAGTACTTTGGCCACCTCATGAGAAGAGTTGACTCATTGGAGAAATGAGTTGACTCTGATGCTGGGAGGACTTGAGAGCAAGAGGAGAAGGGGACGACAGAGGATGAGATGGCTGGATGGCATCACTGACTCAATGGACGTGAGTCTGAGTGAACTCCGGGAGTTGGTGATGGACAGGGAGGCCTGGCGTGCTGCGATTCATGGGGTCGCAAAGAGTCGGACACGACTGAGCAACTGATCTGATCTGATCTGATCTGAAGATTTTTAGCATGTTAGAATTCTAACACAGTAATATTCTGGTAATCAGCTGGGGCTCTAACACTAATATTTTAGAATTCCAAGATTCTAATGTGCTGGAGTTCTTTTTTTCTGATAGCTTTATTTATTTATTTGGATTGTGTTCAGTCTTTGTTGCCATGCAGGTTTTTCTCTAGTTGCTGTGAGTGGGGGCTACTTTTCAGTTTGGGGGCCTCGGCTTCTCATTGCAGTGGCTTCTCTTGTTGTGGATCACGGGCTCAGTAATTGTGGCTTCTGGGCTTTAGAGCACAGACAGGCTCAATAGTTGTGGAGCACGGGATTAGTTGCTCCGTGGCATGTGAGATCTTCCCAGACCAGGGATCAAACCCGTGTCTCCTGCACTGGCAGGTGGATTCGTTACCACTGAGCCACGAGGGAAGCCCTGCACTGGAGTTCTAACATTGTCCTGTCCTGATTTCCGAGATGCTAAGGGGCTGGTGTTCCTATCCACTAGGATTCCGAGGGCTTGACGGTTTTCATCTCTGGGTTTTCACACCATTGCTCGCCTTTCCAGGTGTCAACAGCCTGGATGGAGAACACTTCTCTCGGCTATGAGTATGGGGATTACAGCAATTTTTCAGATCTCCCGGTGGACTGCGCTGATGGCTCCTGCATGTCCAATGACCTCCTCCATGCGACCCCACTCCTGCTGTATGCCGCCGTCTTCCTGGTGGGGGTGCCGGGCAACACCATGATGGCCTGGGTGACCTGGAAAGAGGCCCACCAGAGGGTCAGTGCCATCTGGTTCCTCCAACTGGCCGTAGCGGACCTGCTCTGCTGTCTGTCTCTCCCCATCCTGGCGGTGTCGGTCGCCCACAAGGGCCATTGGCTGTACGGGGCAGTGGGCTGCCGGACCCTGCCCTCTGTCATCCTGCTCTCCATGTACACCAGCGTCCTCCTCCTGGCCACTCTCAGCATGGACCTCTGCCTGCTGGCCCTCAAGCCCATCTGGTGGGGGGCAGCCAGGCGGGCGTGCAGGGTGCGGGCAGCCTGTGGGGCATGCTGGGGGCTGGCCCTGCTGCTCACCGTGCCCTCGGCCTTCTACCGCCGGCTGCATCAGGAGCATTTCCCACACCGGCTGGAGTGTGTGGTGGACTACGGCGGCTCGACCGTGGCCGAGAACTCAGTGACGGCCACCCGGTTTATTTTTGGCTTCCTGGGGCCGCTGGTGGTCGTGGTCGTCTGCCACGGTGCCCTCCTGTGTCGTGCTACCCGACGCCGCTGGCCACTGGGCCTGGCCGTCGTGGTGGGGTTTTTGTCTGCTGGGCCCCCTACCATGCACTGGGACTGATACTCACCGTGGCGGCCCCACACTCCACCCTCCTGGCCCAGGCCCTGCGGGCTGAACCCTTGGTGGTGGGCCTGGCCCTTGCTCACAGCTGCCTCAATCCCATGCTTTTCCTCTATTTTGGGCAGACTCAACTCCGCCAGTCTCTGCCAGCTGCATGCCGCTGGGCCCTGAAGGAGCCACAGAGTGAGGATGAAAGTATGGTCAGCAAGAAATCGACTAGCCACGACCTGGTCTCAGAGATGCAAGTGTAGGCTAGGGGGAAATCAGTTTCTATCCTCCTATCCCATTTTGCAAGACGGGGTTCAGGCATAGCTGGATCGAGGAGCTTAATGATATTGTCATTTGTTCTTTTACTCATTCAACAAACATTTGTTATGCCCCTGCCATGTGCAGTGCAGATATAAAACGTTTCCATCATTGCAGGAAGTTCTGTTGGACAAGGTTGCTCTAGAATATCACCTGTTCAGATCTTTGAAATCACATAGTAGTGATACCTTCTTAACTCCAGGACAGCACTTTACACATAGTTTCTCCTTTAAGGTAATTCTTACAACAACCCAGAGGTCATTTTCCCAAGATCGCACAACAAGGAAATTATAGAGCTGAGAGTGGACCCCACGTTTACCCGACTCTAGTATCCATGCTCTTGATCACTGAAAATTTCCTTCAATGCCTTCTTCAAATAGTACTTCCTCCAGGGAGGTGTCCCTGATTCAGTCCCCTCCCTGGGGAACAGAACATTCTGTTCTCCAAGTTTTTGGAACAAAAGTTCCCAGCTAACCTGTAAATTTTCCAAGGACAACATCTGGGCTAGTTTAACTTCTGTCTCGTCTCCACCCTTCCCAAATTTTAAAAAGAGCCAAACTATGTTTGTGTACACCCTGTTTTCTTCCAACTAGATTGTGAGCTACCCAATGATGGGGATCTTTTTGTTGCTTTTTTTTTTTTAATCTGATACAGGGACACGTCTTAGGTCAACAACACATATTTTATTTTTTGATATTTTATTCAGCATTCTCATGGAGAAGGGAATGGCAACCTACTCCGGTATTCTTACCTGGGAAATCCCACGGACAGAGGACAGAGGAGCCTGGCAGGCTACAGTTCATGGGGTCACAAGAGTTGGACATAACTTAAGAGACTAAACCACCAGAATTCTCATACATGATCCACAATTGTCTTATCAAATGAATCCTGTCCTGGGACAATCTATATAACTTCATGAAAAGTTGGAAGAAACCTTAAAAAAACTGTACTTCTCTTTTGTATGTTTTAAGCAGATGTTAGTCAATTTCTTCCCCTTCTTCTTTTGATCGTGACACAAGAATTGGCCCCTCAATGTTCTAATTGCTTCCTAAGGATTCAACAGTTACATACAATTTACTACTTGACATCCCAACTCATTGTAGAATAAATAACTTAATATGCTCAAAACGGAAGTATGGATTTTCTCTTTCAGCCATCCTCCTGCTTATTTTCCATCCCAATTGATGGCAACTCTATTTCCAGACGCTCAGGCCAAGAACCTTGGGCCACCTCTGTTTCTCTTATATTCACAGTCCATGATCAATTTATCAGCCTGTCCCTGCAGATACTACCTTAAAATATCAATCTTCTCCACCATCATCCTGGTCCAGCCATCTATTGTAGCAGCCTCCCCCTTGGTCCCCTCTTCTTATCTTGAATCCCTGTGGGCTTGTTCCCCACATGGGAGCCAGAGGACTCTGTTAAAATCTAAGTCACATGGAACTCTGCCCATGGATTCCACCTCACTCACATTGGAAGCCAAAGTCCACACTTCTATCCTCCTCCTCTCTCCCACCTCATTCCCTATTGTTTTCCAACCTTCATCCAACTACACAAGCCTGCTTGCTGACCCTTGAACCCTCCAAGTTATGTGGTCATCTCAGTCTTTGCCTCTGTTGCTTCCTCTACCTTGAATGCTCTGGCCAAGGGATCCCCATGGCTCGCAACACTGTTTTTAGCACTTTGCCTAAATGTTACTTTATGGGAGATGTCTTCTCTGACTGTCACTGGACCAAATAGCATCACTCTTTGTCCCTTCCCTGCTTTGTTTTACTCCATAGAAAATGCAGTTCTGCTCGACATTCTACGCTATGCTAAGTCACTTCAGTCGTGTCCGACTCAGTGTGACCCCATAGACGGCAGCCCACCAGGCTTCCCCGTCCCTGGGATTCTCCAGGCAAGAACACTGGAGTGGGTTGCCATTTCCTTCTCCAATGCATGAAAGTGAAAAGTGAAAGTGAAGTCTCTCAGTCATGTCCGACTCTTCGCAACCCCATGGACTGCAGCCTACCAGGCTCCTCCGTCCATGGGATTTTCCAGGCAAGAGTACTGGAGTGGGGTGCCATTGCCTTCTCCGTGACATTCTATATATTTATTTTAATCTACATGTCTGTCTCCCTCACCAAAATATAAACTCCTTTGTTTTGTTCATTTCTGTATCCTCAGTACCTAGAACTGATTCTAGAAATGAAAGCTGTGCCTTCTTAACCATGATGCTATCCAAAGGAAAAAGGAGAATGATGGGAAGGATATAAAAAATGGAAGATTTAACATTTATCAAGCGTCTATTTATATAATAGTGAAAAAAGTTTAGCTACCTTGTGTATGTATACTTTTGCATTTGTTTTTCCCAACAATCTTGAAAAGTAGGCATTATCCTCGTTTTATAAATAGGGAAACTGAGGCTCAGTGCTGCAATGACTGACCCATCTTGTCACTTTTCTCCTTCAAGTAGTCATTCATTCAACATTCATTGACTATCTAATCCCTATGTTTGTCTCTGGAGAACCTAGGACCTTCAAGGCAGAAAGCTTGGAAGTTGAATTGTATTATTCATTAATGAGTTGATAGGGTGAATTATCGGAGAAGGCGATGGCACCCCACTCCAATAATCTTGCCTGGAAAAATCCCATGGACAGAGGAGCCCAGTAGGCTGCAGTCCATGGGATCGCTCAGAGTCGGACAGGACTGAGAGACTTCACTTTCCCTTTTCACCTTCATGCACTGGAGAAGGAAATGGCAACCCACTCCAGTATTTCTTGCCTGGAGAATCCCAGGGACAGGGGAGCCTGGTGGGCTGCCGTCTATGGGGTCGCACAGAGTCGGATACGACTGAAGCGACTTAGCAGCAGCAGCAGCAGGGTGAATTATACATGAATAGATTACATTAATGATTGTGAATCAATGTAAAGACCCTGATGCTGGGAAAGATTGAAGGCAGGAAGAGAAGGGGACGACAGAGGACGAGATGGTTGGCTGGCATCACTGACTCGATGGACATGAGTTTGAGCAAGCTCCGGGAGTTGGTGATGGACAGGGAAGCCTGGGGTGCTGCAGTCCATGGGGTCGCAAAGAGTAGGACACGACTGAGCGACTGAACGGAACTGAACACATCAATGTATTAATAATGAATACATTAATAATAATAACTAAATCACGGGGGGTTGTTTTGATAGCGTCTGGGGTCAGGCCAGCGTCCTATTTTGGCTAAACCCCGGCGTCCGGCCGACCCACATATACAACTAGGGGTTCAGAGGCAGCATAGACCAATTCTCCATCGTCACGCCTCCACTGGCCCCCAGAGGGCGCAGCGTCACCCGAAGCTCCGCCCAAAGCGAGGCGGGGCTTGATCATTCTGTACGCACGCCCACAGTGAGCCTTGGGCTCTCGCAGCTGCTCATTGGTTCCTCTGTCCGCCGCGGGGGCTGGGCTGAGCCGTGAGAATGGCGTGCGCAGGCGCAGGACCGGCTTCGGGCGCGTGAGCGGTCCTGGGGACCGGAAGTTGAGGCGATCTCGGCGGTTAGCGAGGTGAGGGGGCGGGGCGCCTGTGTGGGGTGGTGGTGGCGGCCACTGGAACCCGATCGGGATCGGGAACAGCTTGGGAGAGGGCTGAGGGAAACGGGGAGACCCCGAGATGAGGCAAGGTGTTGGAGGAAGCCGAGCAGCCGGGAGAAGCAGAGGGAGATGGAGCCTGAGCGTTGCTAAGAGAACTGAGGGTCTGAGAGGTTAAAAGAAATGGAGGCACAAAAAGGAGTTTCGACAAACTGAGGGACTGAGAGACGGGGAGGTTGAGAGAGGAGAGAAGCTGAAAACTGGAGAGATCGAGGGCGAGAGACTAATGGATCCGACGGAGAGAGGCTCACAGGGTCCACGAGAGAAGTGTGATCGCACCGTGACCTTGGGAGAGGGGAAAGAAACGTAGAACGATGAGAGTGGAAACTAGGGATTTGAGAAAAGTGTCCATATGTGTGTGTATGATGTATATGTATGCATGTAACTGTATATGAGTGATGTAGAGTAGTGCCTGATGTGTGTCAGCCCCAAGTAAATGTTGGCTATTATTAGAGCTTCAAACTAGGTGACAAAACTTTAGATGGAGAAATGGAGAGTCAGTGATGGAGAGAGAAGGAAACGGAGAGTCACACACACACAAAAATTCAAACAAAATGAGAGAAGAAAAACTGAAGAGGAGGAGTGGAATCAAATGGAGAAAGACCGTTGGAGAGAAAATCAGAGTGAAAAACAGAATCAGGGTGGGAGAGAATCAGAGAAGTGAAAAGAGTTGGGACCAGTCAAGGAGAGGGAAGAGAGGTAAGGGTGGTGAGCAAGATGGACCAGAAAAAAGAGACCTGAAGATGGAGAGCCAGAGAGGAGAGATAGGGAGGGAGAGAAAATCTCTCAAAGCCTTGAGTCTAGGAAATACAGGCCAAGAGATGGTCAGAGGCACAGTAAGAGAGAAACTAGTCAAGCCAAGAAGTCCAAAAGATAGCCTAAGACTAGACACCTTGAGAGCCATAAGGATGCCCTCATTCTGGCCCACATACATACATAAGGCAGTTAGCAGCCTGGAAGGAATGCTCCCCTCCATTTCATTGTCCCTGTCTTTTTCTGAGACTCACTGGCCCAGCATGGCCGCAGACCTTCAAGGCCTTTTCCTTTTTGTTCCCTCCTAGAACAGAAATTCCCTCTGAAGGTGCTATGGCATCACCCAGCCCACGTGCTTACCAGGAAGTGGTGGGCACTCCCCACAAGGCTACTCTTCTATGGGTACAGCTCTGCCAGTCCTCAGGTTCTTCAACTGGCTCTTGCCTGGCTCTGATAAACCCTTAACTGGCTCTGATAACTCCCAGGGTTGGTCTGGGTCCCTCTGAGTCTAGAGATAGAGCCTCTGAACTCTGTTTTGTGATGGCCCTTAGAGACTGAAGGCTGAGTAGGAGAAAGCATTGCTGATAAACCAAGGCGAACTGTGGCCTTTTGAGTGTAAAATTTTTTCCAGGTTGTATGCCTGCGGTTGCTCTCACTGTTTTCTCTGTCAGTCATCATGGAGAGAAAGCACTGGGCTTGTGTGTCAGTTACTGTTTGGCTTCTCTGTGTCAGGCTAGGTAATAAACGTTGCAGTGTTTTGAGATGGCGATTGTTCCCATTTTACAGATGAAGAAAACCTCAAAGGAGTTAATTTTCACGTGGACACATATCTGGTAAATGATAAAGCTGAGGTTGAAATTCAGATCTACCTGACTATGAAGTCTTTACCACGGAAGGCTCAGGACCCTTTTGTCAGTTTTTTTTTCATTAAATTTTGTTTTTGTTTTGGCCATGCTGCACGGCATGTGGGATTTCTAGTTCCCGGGTCAGGAGTCGAACCTGCGCTCCCTGCATTGGAGGCATGGAGGCTCACACTTGACTGCCGGGGAAGTCCCTTAGGACCCTTTGAAGATCATAAACTCCTTTAAGAATCTGAGTGATGGGCTTCGCTCCAGAAAATAGCATATACACGGGGATGTGCTTCATTGGTTAGGAGTTACGCAGCTAAGAGAAACCAGGCCTTAAGCAAAAAGACATTTTCTTGTGTAGCGGTGAAATGGACGTTTGGAACGAACTCAAGCACTGAGTGGTGTTGCCAGGCTTCTCCCCTGTCCCTCTTCCACTTCTCTCCTTGTGGTTGCTTGATGACCATCCTTGTGTGTGCCTCCTTGTGCCCACATGCAGTCTTTTCTATAGGAAAGATTTCTAGGAAAAGACTATTTAAGACCTGCTACAAACAGCTCCCTGCTTATATCATCCTTGCTTAGCCAAACAGTAGATAAGCTTTTCTGTCCTAGCAGCCTAGTGTAAATTCCCGGGAAAGGCCCTGAGTGCCTCTCCTTGGGTCATGTGTCTACTCCTCAGACCAGTCACTGGTTAAAGGGGGAGTTGGGTACCATGATTGGCCAGGCCTTTGTCACTTGCCCAATCAATAGAAGTTCTCGGACTTATAGGCCGTGGAAATCATGTAGATTTCAAGAAGGGCTACTCTCCCAAGGAAAGTGCATTCATTTTTCAGAAAAAAAAAAAAAAAAAAAAGCGGGACGTGCCAGGCAGGCAAAAACAAACCATGCAACACTTGCAAAATCAGGCACTGAATTCCAGAGGGTTTCCCGGGATCCTGGAACTCAATAGATCACGCCTCTCATGTTGTTATGTCTCATGACCAAGTCCTGCTATTGGCTGGCCATGTGACCTACATTGCTTCAGGTCCAAAATCCCCTTCTTGGGGATCCTTCCCTGATTCCCAAGCATGGTCAAGGAAGGCTCCTGCAGCCTCCGGGCTTCCTTTCTTGCTGCCCCCATCTCTGGATTGTCAGAGTCTGGTGGCAGGACCCCCTGTGGGCCCTCCGTGTGGTCTTACCCATTGCTGTCCCTCCCCCTAGTCCAGTGCTTGCAAAACAGCAGGCTGTCAGTAAATGTGTCTAATAAATGACTGTCTTCTGTTTTTTCCCGCAAACATCCAGGGCCTGCAGCCCCAGGATGAACTTGTGTCCATCCCAGAGGTCACCACAGGAGTCGTGAGATGCCCTGTGCATCACCAGCCTGACCCAGGCCGCAGGCCATTTGCTCTGCCAACTCCTATGTCAGTCCTGTAGCACCACTGAAGAGGAGATTAGCTCTTGGAGGAGAAAGTGCTGCCTTCTTGCAGGCACTGGCCTCTCACTGCAGGAGGTGAGGAATGTACGAGAATATCTGGTTCAGGGGCTCAGAACTGAGACCAGTTTTGTGACAGCCCTGGCATTGGCCACAGCATGCCGCCTCCCAGAACAAGGGAGGGCAGGGGTCCTCGGGACCGACCCCGGGCTCCCAGTCCTGAAGCGACCCTGGAGAAATGGAACTGGAATTGTCCTGAGACTCGGCGCCTCTTTGAGGATGCCTTCTTTGGCGATGAGGATTATATCCGGCAGGGTTCCGAGGAGTGTCAGAAGTTTTGGACGTTCTTTGAACGCTTGCAGAGGTTCCAGAATCTCAAGACCAGCAGGAAGGAGGAGGAAGACGCCAGGCAGCCCAAGCACAGCCACCCAGCACTGGCCGACCTGCCTCACGCCTATGACCCTCGCTACCGCATCAACCTCTCTGTCATCAGCCCGGGAGCTCGGGACTCTCGGGGGCCGGGCGGGCGCCTGCCCCCGGAGAGAGTGTCCGAGTTCCGCCGAGCCCTGTTGCACTACCTGGACTTCTGCCAGAAGCAGGCGTTTGGGCGACTGGCCAAACTGCAGCGGGAGCGGGCAGCGCTGCCCATTGCCCAGTACGGGCACCGTATCCTGCAGATGCTGAAGGAGCATCAGGTGGTGGTGGTGGCGGGCGACACGGGCTGCGGCAAGTCCACCCAGGTGCCCCAGTACCTGCTGGCCGCCGGCTGCAGTCACGTGGCCTGCACCCAGCCCCGGCGAATTGCCTGCATCTCGCTGGCCAAGCGCGTAGGCTTCGAGAGCCTCAGTCAGTACGGCTCACAGGTGAGTGGGGCAGAACAGGCTTCTAGGTTTTCTCGCGTAATTAGTAGTTAGTTAATATGAAAAGTTACAAAAACACTACCCTTTTACCTAGTAATGCTTCTCCTAGAAATTTCTTTATAGATTGGCCTGGATATGGTCCAAATGACAAAGGTGCTAACAGTAGCCAGTTTAGTACTGTAAAAAAAAAAATTGGAAATGCCTAAACGTTTATCAGCCTTTCTCTAGGCAGTCAGAAAAAAAAAAAGAATGAGGATGTTTCTTACTAATGATACCCAGGGTTCTAATCCTGGCTCAGCCACTTAAAAATTGTTATTGAGACTTCCCTGGCAGTCCAGTGGTTCAGAATCCACCTTCCAACGCAGGGGACTTGGGTTCTATGCCTGGTCGGGGAACTAAGATCCCACATGCTGTGGGGCAACTAAGCCTAAGTGCCCTGACTAGAGAAACACATCTGAAATCGATGTGTGTACGATGTGAGGTAGGGGTTAAGATATGTTGCCTCTCAATAACATTTTTTAGCCTGTTTACTTTGGATGACTGGCTGCAGTTTCTCCATCTGTGAGATGAGGGTAATAATCGTGCTTACATTGTGTGGTAGTTGTGAGGATGAAATGAGTTGATATACATAAAGATTTAAAGTAGTTCCTGGTACATAGAAGGGACTCAGAGAAAGGGTAATCATTACTATTGTAATTAATTAGTATCTTACATCAGGCTCCGTGCCAAGTACTTTATGTGCGTTAGCGCATGTAATTCTCAGGGCATCTAGAAGGAAAAAATACGTCTCCGGGATGGAATTGCCCCAAGTCGCTAGCACTAAGTGGCAGAGGTGACGTTCAAACCCAAGCCTGTTGGTCTCCAGGCTCTAATGTGGGGCACTTGCTCAGGTTTTTGATATGGGGAGGGTCAGAGGCTACAGGACAGGCCCAGTGTCCTCTCTGACCACCTCCTTCCACCCCCCACCCCCAGGTCGGCTACCAGATCCGTTTCGAGAGCACGCGCTCGGCCGCCACGAAGATCGTGTTCCTGACAGTGGGGCTGCTCCTCCGGCAGATGCAGCGGGAGCCCAGCCTGCCCCAGTACCAGGTGCTGATCGTGGACGAGGTGCACGAGCGGCACCTCCACAACGACTTCCTCCTGGGGGTCCTCCGGCGCCTGCTGCCCCAGCGGCCCGACCTCAAGGTCGTCCTCATGTCGGCCACCATCAACATCTCGCTCTTCTCCAGCTACTTCGGCAACGCCCCCGTGGTGCAGGTGCCGGGGCGGCTCTTCCCCATCACGGTCAGTGCTGCCCACGCCTCCCGCCGCCCCCCTGCCCCATCCCCCAACCCCCAGACTCCCCACCCAGTCCCTGGCCAACCTGGACATGTTGCTTCTCTTCTCTCCTCTGTTCCCCATCTCTTTAATTAATGACATTCGCTCTCGTTTTGAAGTTTTTCTGTATTTATTTCTTGGCTGCTGCACTGTTGCAGCGTTGCATGGGCTTCTCATTGCGGGGCTTCTTGTTGCCGAGCACAGGCTCTCCAGCTCGGACTCAGTAGCTGAGGCGCGTGGACTTAGTGGCTCCGTGGCACGTGGGATCATCCCGGACCAGGGGCTGAACCCATGTCCCCTGCATTGACAGGTGGATTCTTATCCACTGTGCCACCAGGAAAGTCCTTTCTCTCTCTTTTTTTAAAGCTGCTATTTTTCTGGCATTTGCAGTGTCCTGGGGAGAGTGCTAAGTGCTTGTTAGAGGACAGCCCAAAATTTAAAGGCTCAAATAACACAGAAATTTTTCTTATCTAACAGAATAGAACCAACTTGTCCAGGCTGGTCCAGGTTGATGGGCAGTTCTGTTGCACGTGGTCATTCAGGGACCCAGGCTCCTCCTTTCTCATCGCTTTACCATCTCACGGGGCAGGGTTTCTCAGACTCAGCACGGTTGATATTTTGGGCTGGATAATTCTTGGTTGTGCCCTTCAGGGTGTTTATCAGCATCCTTCAGAAGTGGCAGGGCCAGACTTAAATCCTGCCCACAGATAGACGTGGCACTGGGCCGAGTAGCTTCTGTTTATCCTTCCAGATCTCCTGTGCCCTTCCCTACCTTCCTGTCTGCCCCGGCAGGCACTAACGGACTCCCCTCCACCTGGCTTCTCCTTGGCCGGGACTACTTAGAAGACAACAGTGGGAAAGGAGAGGCCGCCCTCTCCCTCGAGGTCTGCAGTGGACTGAGCCTCGCTCGCAGCTCCTTCCAGGATGCCTCTCTGCATAGTCCTCGCCTTTATGGTTTGATAACTGCTCCTTCCTCTTGTTCTTTGGGGCCAAGGCTTGATAACAGCTCTGAGGCTCCTTGCGGCAGGAAATGCAACGTTCCTTGTGGTTTCTGGATCTCAGTGCCCATCAATCTGTCTTCTAAGTAGTCATTAAAAACAGCGAGGGTGCTTTCAGAGAAGTGATTTTGAGGGTTTCAATTCCGACTCCACCCCTTAAAATTCTGTCATTGTTGGAGTTATACTCTAACTACAAAAGATTTATGTGTATCACAAGTGTACAGCTCAATTAATTTTCACAAATTAAATATCTCAACGGGGACTTCCCTGGCAGTCCACTGGCTAAGACTCCGAGCTCCCAATGCTGGGGAGCCGTGTTTGATCCCTGGTCAGGGAACTAGATCCCACATGCTGCAGCTAAGACCTGGCACAGCCAAATAAAATTTTTTTTTAGTTTTTATCACAAGAAACAAATTTTAAAAATACTTGAATGGAGCCAGTATCTAGGTTAAAAGGCATGAAACATTACCAGCACCCCGGAAACCTCCCAGTTACCTTGGTACTTTGTCCTTTTCTCACATCCTCTTCAAGCTAAATATTTGAGACAGTTTGTGCTCTGCTGCCTGGCTGGTCTGCGTCCTCTCCATCAGCCTGTGGCCTCCCCGCCCCGTGTTCACCTGGAGTGACCAGGTCTGCTCCTGCCTGGGGCCGTCTCCTCGCAGGTCGTGTACCAGCCGCAGGAGGCCGAGCCGACCACGTCCAAGTCGGAGAAGCTGGACCCGAGGCCCTTCCTCAGAGTGCTGGAGGCCATCGACAATAAGTACCCCCCGAGGAGCGGGGCGACCTCCTGGTGTTCCTCAGCGGCATGGCGGAGATCAACGCAGTGCTCGAGCCCGCCCAGGCCTACGCCAGCCACACCCAGCGCTGGGTGGTACTGCCACTGCACAGCGCCCTCTCTGTGGCCGACCAGGACAAGGTGCGGAGTGTAGCCGGGCGGAGTAGCCCAGGTAGAGGGGCTGGGGCGGCTGACACAGGACTGAGGCCACCCCACGACCCTGGGCTGTGGGCTGCAGAGATGGGCCGCTCACGTCTGTCAGCTGGGGAAGGATGCTGCAGGGCGAGCTTCCTTATGAGGTGGGGGGCACTGGGGCTGGGCTTTGGCAGACAGAAGAATTTTGAGCAGAAAATTTTGAGCAGGAAGGAAGGCAGTCCAGGTTGGGGGAACTAGCTTCAGCAAAGGCCTGGACGTGGGAACCTGGGAGGCAGGTGTGGGGAAGGGTGAAGAGACTGCCTGCTTGGAATGGAAGGGTGCTGGGGGCCAGGCCTCTGGGTCACTGTCGGTCTAACAAATCACCCCGAGAGCTAGAGCATGGTCACTGTTACATTCTTTGTCTCAGATGGTGTCTGTCGGTCAGGAATCTGGGAGGAGCTTAGCTGGATGGCCCTGGCTCAGGGTCTCTCAGGAGTCATGGTCAGGTGTCAGCTGGGGCTGCTGTCATCTGAAGGCTTGACTGGGGCTGGAGGATTCTCTTCTGAGATGGAGCACTCACTCACATGGCTGGCTGTTGGTTGGGGGGCCTTTCTAGGGGGCTACTTGGGAGTTCTCACAATGTGGTGGCCAGCTCTTCCCAAGAGACCAAAGTAGAAGCCACAGCATCTTTTATGAGGTAGCTGTGGAAATCACAAAGCATCACCTCTGCCCTGTTCAAAGGAACAGTACCAGGTGAGGCTGTGAATCCCATGAGGTGAGACTGCCCTGGCCATCCTGGAGGCTGCCTGCCATAATCACCTCCAGGAGAGTCCCTTCAGGTCACATGTGGTTGTTTAGTGATTAAAGAAATAACCTTTGAGGGACCTCCCCAGTGGTCGGGTCCCGAGGTTAAGGCTCCACGCTTCCACTGCAGGGGACGCAGGTTCCACCCCTGGTTGGGGAACTAAGAGCCCACATGCTGCGGGGTGCAGCCATAAAGGTAAAAAACAAAACCAGAACACAGCCAAAAAGTAAAAAAAAAGAAGAAAGAAAAGGAAGAAGCAATGTTTGAGCACTTCCTAGGGCTTCTCTTGCACCAGGGGGCCCCCCTTTGGGACACGGTGGGGGCTTCCCCTCAAGCTGCTGGTCTGCTGGGGGCCGGATGGGCGTATAACCAACGATTCTACAATAGTAGAGGAAAGCCTCGGATACTCTGAGAGCAGAGTCTTGGTGGATTCAGGAAAGGCTCCCTGGGGGAAGGGACTTTGCAAATGGAGACCTGAGAAAGCCCCATTCTGGGACGGGGGGCAGGGAAACGCGTGTGCTGGCTAAAGTGTGCAGAGCACTTGTTTGTGCTGGGCAGTGTCTGAGCCACCCTGTCTGCTGGGTCCTGTGTCCCCATTCGACAGCTGCAGAAACTGAGGCGTAGGCACTCAGGCAGAGTCACGTGACTGGCAGAGCCAGGCTGTAGAGCTTGGTAATTTGGTCTCAGAGCCCATGCTCCGAACCATCTGTTGGCAGACTTTCTGTGAAGAGGACGGAATCTTCAGGTTTTATGGGCATATGGTCTTTGTCGCAACTACCCTGCTATTACAGCTAGAAAGCAGCTATAGACTCACCAGGTGAGGCTGTGCTCCATTAAATTTGATTCACAAAAACAGGTCACAGAGTGGATTTGGCACACAGGCTGTAGTTGCTGACTGCCACTCTTAACCACTGTGCCTGACTGTCTCTTGGGTCCATGAGAGGGGCTTGTGCAAAGGCCCTGGGGTGAGAGAAAGACAGGGCAGCTGGGAAACTACACACAGAGTGGCTGGGTCCAGAACTGTGAGGGGGAGTCCTGGGACCAGGGCGGTGGACAGGGTAGACCACCAGGGGCCTGGAAGACCCACTGGAGGCCTGGACTTTGTCCTGAGGGTACGGGGGGTCTTGGGAGGGTTCTGAGCAAGGTGGCAGGCAGTTCTGTTTGCTTTAGCAGATCCCTCTGTTACATGGGAAGGCTGGATGGGAGGGATGAGACCAGAGACCAGGGAGGAAGCTGGAGTGGGATCTGGGTGGGAAAGGATAGGTGTGGACCAGGGGCTGTGGGTTTGGGGATATTCAAGGGGATTGGCTCTGGCTGGATGGGTGAGGAGAGATGAACACCCAAGATGGCCCAGGTTCTGGCCCCAGTGATGCAGAAGATGAGGAGATGGGGGCCCAAGGAGGAAAGGGTTTGGTAGAATGTGCTTAGGCTGTTTGAGACGTATGACTGTGAGGTCTCATGGGAGATCCAGGAGGCCCCTGGACACAGGGGTCAGTGAGTGCCATGTTAGTTGTGCAGAGAGCCTGGGTGGGGTAGGACAAAGACAAGGCCCCAAGGCCACCTCTTCACTGCCCCCCAGGTATTCGACGTGGCCCCCCCTGGAGTCCGGAAATGCATCCTCTCCACCAACATCGCTGAGACCTCGGTCACCATTGATGGGATCCGCTTCGTGGTGGATTCTGGTAAGGGCGCCCCCTGGCTTCCCCCAGGACCTGGCGAGGTGTGGGGTTGGAGATGTGCGCGTGTAGTGAGGGAGCTCCACACAGAGGCAGGGAGGTGGTAGTGTTTAGGGCTGTGGAGAGTGGCGGCGTCTTAGTCTCGTTCAGGCCATCCAGGCTTGCCCCTGCCTCAGGGCCTTTGCACTGACTGTTGTCTCTGCTGAGAGCTGTCTTTCCCCCAGACATCCACACGGCTCCCTCCCTCCCCTCATTTCAGGACCTGTGCAGAGGTCTCCCCAGGAGAGAAGCCTGCCTTGTCCACGTTGTCTAAGGGACCTCCGTTCACTGTCACCTCCCTCATGAGGCTTTATTTTTCTAAATAGTGTGGGGCATTATATCTTATATCCCAGCTGGACTCTTTTCTGAAAAGTCAGCATAGCTTAGTGGTGAGGAGACACTGGAACCAGCCTGGCCAGGTACCTTGCTGGCTGTGTGACCAAGGTCTGACACTCTCAGTGGGTCATTTTGTTCACTTGTAAATAATAAGAATAAATAATAAAATAATAATAACACCTCCTTCAGGTTGTGAGGATTAGAAGAGTTAATACACTTGGGGGCTGAGGCCAGTACCTGGCACAGGCTGAACAAATGCTCAGTAAATGTTAGCAGTTACCTTACTGTACTGAATCTGGTACCATCGATGAGAAAAGGAAATGGCAAACCACTCTAGTATCCTTGCCTGGAAAATCGCATAGACAGAGGACCCTGGTGGGCTTTAGTCCCTGGGGTTGCAAAGAATTGGGCTTGAGTGAGCGACTAACACACGTTAGAAAATGCTGTGTTAATCAATGACATGTCACTAATTTTAAGGTGCATTCCATTTTGAGAGACAAAAAAGTGTGAAAAAAGTGTGGTCCTGAATTGATGAAATCTGGTGTTCTCTTTAGCGCTGTGAACGAAGGGACTTTGCTTTGTTCACAGCTGTGACCCTACTTCCTAGTCAGTGCCTGGCACCTGTGTGTGTGTGCTTAGTCGCTCAGTCATGTCCACCTCTTTGCGACCCCATGGACTGTAGCCCCCTAGGCTCCTCTGTTCATGGGGATTCTCCAGGCAAGAATATTGGAGTGGGTTGCCGTGCCCTCCTCCAGGGGATCTTCCCAACCCAGGTCTCCTGCGTTGCACATGGATTCTTTACCATCTGAGCCATCAGGGAAGCCTGGCACCTAGTAGGTATTAATTAAGTTTGTTGGATGGCTGAATCTCTGAATAAAGAAAGGCTTGAAGAAGTAAATGAAAAGATACGTGAATGAAGAAACTAAAGAATACATTAACAGAATGGTAGAGTGGGGCCCAAACTAAGCCCTGGGATAGTGTTACTGAACAGAGTCCTAAGTGAGGTGTCGGTCGAGGGCCAGGCACGTGGAGGGCCCACGTGGGTCCCGCACACACCTTCCCTTCCCTTCCTGCGCCTCTTCTGCCCGCCCAGGGAAGGTGAAGGAGATGAGCTACGACCCACAGGCCAAACTGCAGCGGCTGCAGGAATTCTGGATCAGTCAGGCCAGTGCCGAGCAGCGTAAGGGTCGGGCGGGCCGCACGGGCCCCGGCGTCTGCTTCCGCCTCTATGCTGAATCGGACTATGATGCCTTCGCCCCCTACCCTGTCCCGGAGATTCGGAGGGTCGCCCTGGATGCATTGGTGCTTCAGGTAATGCAGGGGCGGAGAGGAGACTGAATCCTGAGTGCTGGTGCCAGAGAGGAATCCAGGAGATATTTAGACAGGGTTTCAGGGTCAGGAAGGGGAGGGTGGGCCACGCCACAGAGGAGAACTCACTCCTTCCGAATGTCAGATCCCACATTGGGGTGGGAACTGTCCCCCCAGTCCACAGGGTCATGGGAAGAAACTGGTGACTCAAGCAGAATGTTTTCAGTTGTAACAGAAAACTCATGAGGAAGTGGCTTTTTACTTTTTTTTTTTAGGAGTGGTTTTTAAAACGGGTTTCTCAATACACTATGTCATGGCTTGTATCTCAGTAGGTAGTTTGCTTAGACTAGGTTGCTGTGATGAATAGACCCATTTACATAACAGCCAACACAGCAGAATATTAGTCCTTGGATTGGTTTCCTTTATTCCTAGTAATAAAGGAATATTATTAAATATTATTATTAAATAAAGCAGTTTCCTTTATTCAGAGGTGTTTAGTCACTAAGTCATGTCTGACTCTTTTGCTACACTATGACTGTAGCCCGCCAGGCTCCTCTGTCCATAGGATTTCTGAGGCAAGAATACTGGAGAGGGTTCCCATTTCCTTCTCCAGGGGATCTTCCCAACCCAGGGATTGAACCCATGTCTCCTACCCTGGCAGGTGGGTTCTTTACAGCTGAGCCACTGGGGAAACCCTTATTTAGAAACCCAGGCCTTTTCCCTCTCGTGGCTCCATCATCTCTCCAGGGCCTTCATCATTTGTGTCAGCCTGTGAGGGGGACAAAGCGTGGGACTTGGGTTTGGGAGGGTGAGGGTGGGTCCACAAGTGATGTGCCTCCCTTCCACTCACCCTGGTGAGAGCTCACGGCCCTGTCTCACTACAGGGGAGGCTGGGAAGTGTAGTCCTGTGCTCAGGAAGGAGCAGAGAAGGACAGCGGGCGGCATGTGCCACGGGCTCACATATGCCCAGGCCGGGGAGTGACTTCAACCAGCCTCCTTCCTAAGGGTGCTACACACTGATGGTCTGTATTTGTTTGATTTCCTTTGGAAAAAGTGCCAGTTCTGACCCACTTCTTGGAGTTCCTGGCTCATATAACCTGCTGTTTGAAAAATATTGGCTTGAACAAAATTTCACATAATGAGAAGCCTTGAGATAAGGAGGTTACAGCCTTGGTTGTTTAAATAGCTTGGTGATGTCATACAGGACCAGGTTTTATTTTTTTAATTTATGTATTTATAATTTTTATTTTTGGGCTGTGCCTTGTGGCATGTGGAATCTTAGCTCCCTGACCAGGGAGTGGACTTGTACGCCCTGCAGTGGAGGCTTCTCTGGTGGCTCAGTTGGTAAAGAATCCACCTGCAATGCAGGAGACCCTGGTTTGATTCCTGGGCCAGGAAGATCCCCTGGAGAAAGGATAGCCTACTCATTCCACTATTTTTTGGCTTCCCTGGTGGCTGAGACAGTAAAGAATGCACCTGCAATGCAGGATACCTGAGTTTGATCCCTGGGTTTTGAAGGTCCCCTGGAGGAGGGCATGGCAACCCACTCCAGTATTCTTGCCTGGAGAATCCTCATGGACAGAGGAGCCTGGCGGGCGACAGTCCATGGGTTTGCAAAAAGTCGGACCCAGCTGAGCGACTAAACACAGCACAGCCCCTGCAGTGGAAGCTCAGAGTCTTAACCCCTGGACTGCCAGGGCTTTTTCTAGCTTTCCAACCTCAGCTTAGCAGCAGCTCTCCTATAACAGTGATGATGATGATGACGATGATAGAAAATAATTTTACCCAGTATTTCTCATGTGCTGGGCTCTGTTCTAAGTTATATATATGACTGATCGTCACACAACCTCTGTGTAGTAAGTAAGCTTCTTCCAATTTATGCATGAGAAAAAGGATGCACAGAGAGGTAAGATACCGTGATCTGTGTGGCGCTGCTGGCAAGGGGCAGAGCCCGGATTCATCTGAGGCTCTCAGGCTCTGGAGCCTGCCTCGTGAGTGCCCCTTCACTTTGGTAGCCACAGGCAGCACCTCCTCCTCCTTTACCTGTTTGGCAGCAGAAGCAATGAACTGCCCTTCTTTTTGGGTCTCATTTTTTTTTAAGTAATTTTATTTTTGGCTGCGCTGGGTCTTTGTTGTGGCATGGGCTTTTCTCTCGCTGTGGCGCTGGGGCTTCTTGCGGTGGCTTCTCTCATTGCAGAGCTCATTGCAGAGCAAGGGCTGTAGGGCTCTCGGCGTCAGTAGTTGCGGCTCCCGGGCTCTAGAGCGCAGGCTCCGTCGTCGTGGCTTAGTTGCTCCGGGGCCGGTGGGCTCTTCCCAGACCAGGGACCGAGCCAGTGTCTCCTGCATTGGCAGGCACGTTCTTTACCACTGAGCCACCAGGGAGGCCCCTGTGGGTCTTGTTTTTTTAAGGCCATGGGAACTTTTCCAGATGCCCTGGCCGGTCTCCCATCCTGCCTTGTTGGTGGAACTGGGTCACGTGTCCACTCTGTGGCCTGTAATTGATCTGTAATTGTCCAGGAGGAAGGGAGGGCATTGCCTAACTGGATCAGAGCAATGATTTGCAGTCCCAGTTACATGTTGGAATCACTGGAGTGCCTAAAAAGTCAAAATCATCCATGCTTTATCCCCCCACCCAGAACTCCTAATTTGAAGGTCTTTTAACAAGTGTTAGTGGTCTGCCCGGGGAAGGCAATGGCACCCCACCCCAGTAACTTTGGCCTGGAAAATCCCATGGACGGAGGATCCTGGTGGGGTCCAGTCCATGGGGTCGCTAAGAGTCGGACGCGACTGAGTGACTTCACTTTCACTTTTCACTTTCATGCATTGGAGAAGGAAATGACAACCCACTCCAGTGTTCTTGCCTGGAGAATCCCAGGGACGGGGGAGCCTGGTGAGCTTCCGTCTATGGGGTCGCACAGAGTCGGACACGACTGAAGCGACTCAGCAGCAGCAGCAGCAGCAGCAGTGGTCTGCCAGACAGCACCAGGGCTTGGTAACCAGGGAGGATGGTGGGATGGCTGGTTGAGGGCTGGGTGGGCTACAACTTCTGGTGGCCTCCAGATCAGGGCCAGGGGAGAAGTCACTTCATGCAGAGACTTTGGCTGAGCCCCCGCTCGCTCTTAGAGTCATGTGAGCCACCGTGCCAGCCTTACCTTCATCCCCTTCATTCCTCTGAGCCGTGCCAGGTCCAGTGATGGGTACACATTTCACCTCTTCCTCCCCACGAGCCCCTCTGTGCCACTGAACTAATCAGGATGCTCTTGTTGAAAGCGAAAGAAACCTGACTCAAGCTGTTGTATTCAAAAAAGGGGATTTTATGGATTTGTGAGTCCATGTTGGGGGAGGTGGGGCTTAGGAAAAATAAAGGGTTTCTCCGTCTGCTGTGGATTGGCTGATATCCAGGCAGTGGGAAAAATAACCTCAGCCGCTCTGGGCTTCCACCGTGGCCCCTCAGAACCAGAGTGGGTGCAGGAGCTCCTCTCTGTCTCAGCTCCAGGTTGCAAAGTCCCAGGGAAGGATTCTGATTGGCCCAGCTCAGGTCACGTGCTCATCCCTTTGTCAGTTGCTGTGACCAGGGGCTGAGAAACCTCAAGTGGTCCAGCTTAGATCATGTGCTTGCTCTGTGGCCAGGGTCTGGGAGAAGAGCTGCATGGTGGACACACCTGGCCCACTTCTGTACAGTGAGCCTCGACATTGGATGTATTTTTAAAATTTATTTAATTGGAGGATAACTGCTTCACAATATTGTGTTGGTTTCTGCCATATGCCAACACGAATCAGCCCTAGGTGTACGTATGTCCCCTCCCTCTGGGTGTTTTACAGTGTCACAGGTTTGTGATCCCTGAGTCCCCCAGTGTTCCCCATTCCTGAGGGGGTTTGACTGTCATTCCAGATGAAGAGCATGAGTGTGGGGGACCCCCGAACCTTCCCGTTCATCGAGCCCCCACCACCAACCAGCTTGGAGACGGCCATCCTCTACCTCCGGGACCAGGGGGCGCTGGACAGCTCAGAGGCCCTCACCCCCATCGGGTCCCTGCTGGCGCAGCTGCCAGTGGACGTCGTGATTGGTGAGGACCACCGCCCCCTCGGGGGTGATCACTGAGGATCCTGACAATGGAGGTGGGACAGTGCTCACTCTCTGAGTGACCTGGAGGCAAGGGTGTTCTGTCTCTGGGCCCTGTCGACTCGTTCACAAGTCCTCTGTGCCACACACAGTTCTAGCACCAGGGTTACAGCAGTAAACAAAACAGATGCTCCTTTCCTGTTCCCAGCCCAGCCCCAGCGTCACCCTGGTACCCGCTTTCCTGTGGTTATATAAGGATGTCAAAACTGCCAGTCTCTTCCTCTTACTCATCCCTGAGTCATCCCAGCCCCTCCCAAGGAGCTTGCTAACCGAGGCATATTCATCTTCATCTTGCCCAATTCTCCTGACTCAGGACATTCTGTATCTACCAATTAACTATCCACGGCCCAGAGAATAGTCCCAGCTGAGCTTTGCCACCTGGGGCATCATTTCCCAAGTGTGGTGCTCAAGGGAGCTTGCTGCCCTTGTCAACGTTAAAATCCCCATCATTGTGACATGCTAGAGCAGCTATGAGCATCAGGCTGGGTACCGCCCACCCTGAGGGCCACCCACAGCCATGGAAGTGGTTATTTCTGTTTGTGTTAGAAGAGGACAGGGCTAGTGCAGAGAGAACCGCCTCTGAGAAAGAACGTTCTGTGAGCCTTTGCTGTATGCCAGTGTGAGACTCCATGGCCCTTATTTCATCTTCATCCAGGCGTCCTGTTGTACAGATGAGGAAAACTAGGCTCAGAGAAAGCGTATCACTAGCTCGCCAGGGAGGCACGCCCCAGCCAGGCTGGCACCATCGGTCCCTGGACCCTGCGGGGCGGGAGGCACAGATGGCGTGGTGCTGGGCCCAGGTGGCTCGTCACCAGTCTTCCTCTGTGCCAGTAAGCGCCCAGTGCTTCAGAGGTGAAACAGTTCATGCTCACAGCACGTAGACGCTGCTGTTAGCCCATTTCACAGATGGAGAAACAGAGGCACCAAGAGGTGGAGGGACTTGCCTGAGGTGACAGAGCTGAGAGTTCTGGGACAGCCTTGTTTTTCTGCCCATCTTTATCTTACGAGGCTAGCTGTGTAACAGGAACTTTCTGGAAAGGTGGGCAGGGGAACAGTGAGGATGAGTCAGGTCACTGACCTCTGGGCAGGTGGAAACACTCTTTCATCACACTGGGAGCTGATTCTGGGTGTGATTCTGCCCCCCTGGCTCCCGAGGCCCTCTGGGGGTGAGGTGGAGGGTGGGTCAGGGGTCCCCGAGGAGTGGGGAATGCCGTTGGACGCCCAGGAGGCTCAGCGCTGGTCCACCCTCAGGAAAGATGCTGATCCTGGGCTCCATGTTCCACCTGGCCGAGCCCGTGCTCACCATCGCCGCCGCCCTCAGCGTCCAGACGCCCTTCACCCGCAGCGCCCAGAACAACCCCGAGTGCGCAGCAGCGCGGCGGCCCCTGGAGAGTGACCAGGGTGACCCCTTCACGCTCTTCAACGTCTTCAACACCTGGGTGCAGGTGAGCTTGGCGGCACCCTCCCCCCGCCCCAGCCGCCTGGCTGGCATTCTCACGGAGTCAGGGCTTTGCGCCCCACCTCCACCCCAAGGAGGAACGCTGGGGCTGCCACAGACCGGGCCTGTCTGGGGGGAATCTCGAATCCACTTTTCACGGGACGAGCACATGCTTAGGGGAGCCTGGGGTCTCTGGGCACTGACTAAAGCCAGCACTGTCTGGCTTTTCAGATGCCTTAGGGGGTATCTGTGTGTTGAACACATGTTCCCTGACCAGGCCTGGTCCTGTCCTGAGCTGTGCTAGGGACTCAGTGGTGACTAAACTTACCTGGCTCTGCCCTCCTGTGACTCCCAGTCCAGCACAGAGAGGCAGATTGTCCCTGGACAGTGACCACCCAGAATGGGCTGCAGTGGGGAGTCCAGGGGGCTCAGAGAGCCCCAGAGGGCTGTCTGACCCTGTGTACTCTGGGAGGACTTCCTGTAGGAGGAGGCATTGGGGCTGAGACCTGGAAGAAGGAGAGCAGGTGTCGCTGAGGGAGGGCTCCCGCCAGCCTCACATCTTCCCAGCAGCTGGTGGTGTGGCTCGTCCGGGTGGTGGGTCAGCACCCCCCACCCCTTTCCTCAGCTGGTCAGGCCCTGACCTCCTGGGGTCTGGACCTCCACTCAGGTGAAATCTGAACGGGGCAGAAACTCACGCAAGTGGTGCCGCCACCGGGGCATCGAGGAGCACCGGCTATATGAGATGGCCAACCTGCGGCGCCAGTTCAAGGTGAGGCCTGGGAGAAGGGGTGGGGGCCGGCCCCCCGGGAAGGCAGCCAGGAACAAACCTGGGGAATGGATGTGGGAGGGGGTAGAAGGAGAGTATGCATGAACACTCCACAGCATGGCGTGTCTTCTTCTCTGACAGCATCGTCAGAGCCCCTCCCCACACCCACCTCCCCCACCATCACATGGCTAGGTGTGGGGTGGGGCCAGGGCAAAGGGGTGAAAATCCAGGAGGGCTTCCTGGAGGGGTGGACAAGGTCTGCTGTCACGAGTCACATCCTCACGAAGAGCCTTGTTCTCGAGCTGGGGTGCTGAGGTGGCCGCGCAGGCCGCATGCTGGGAGGTGTGGAGCACGGGCTCTAGGGTGGGTGGGCTTCCGGGTGGGTGGGCTTCCCTAGTGGTGTTTGGAGGCACCATCAGGAGCGGGACACCTCCACACTAAGTCTCAGCTCTGCCGCTTGCTAGCAGTTCAACCACGGGCAAGTTACTGGGCCTCTCAGGGCCTCAGCTTGTCCCTCAGAAAATGGGGAACCAAAAAATAGCCCTGCCTCCAGCATTCCTGTGAGGACTAAATGAGTTAATACGTGGCAGTTTTTCTTTCTGTCTACGTTATTCATTTACTTGTGATGTGCTGGGTCTTCATTGCTGAGCGCAGGCTTTCTCCAGTTGCTGCGAGCGGGGCTGCTCTCTAGTTGCCGTGCTCAGACCTCACTGCTGTGTCCTCACTTGTGGAGCACAGGCCCTGGGGTGGGTGGTCTTCAGGAGTTGTGGCACTGGACTTAGTTACTCTGCAGCATGTGGGATCTTCCTGGACCAGGGAGCGAACTGATGTCCCCTGCATCGCACGGTGGATTTGTAATCACTGGACCACCAGGGAAGCCCTGCAATTTTTATTGTTATTATTAAGATGTGGTTCTGCAAGTGGTTTGTGTCCTTAATATTCCACGGGCATCTTTCCCTTCGAGCACAAAAAAGCTCTGGTGCTGGGGAATTCTAGCCCCTTGTTGTGTGGCATGCCACGGAATGAAAATAAAACAGCCTCTGAGGTAGCCATTCCCCTTGGCTGCAGACCTCGGAGTGTGCAGTCACCACCCAGGCCTCCCGTGCGTTAATGGGTCCCCACGTTCAGACATCCTCTTAGTACCTGACATCATCTCTCAACGTCTCTGACTTTCTAAAGAGCGGTGGTTCAGCGTTTGTTGGGCCCCAGATGCTGAGAAACACAAGTGGGGGTGCTTTTCCTTCTCTCACTCTCTCTGTCCCATCAGATATCCTGCCTCTTCTCATTGCAGTGGCTTCTCTTGCTGCAGAGCGCGGGCTCTAGGGTGTGTGGCTCAGTAACTGCGGCTCTCGGGCTCTAGAGCGCAGGCTCAGTAGTTGTGGTGCAGAGGCTTAGTTGCCCCGAGGCATGTGGGACCTTCCTGGACCGGGGATCGAACCTGAGTCTCCTGTTTTGGCAGCCGGGTTCTTGCCACTGAGCTACCAGGGAAGCCCCGGTATTTGTGACAACTTTCCAGATGATCCCAGATGCTGCTGCTGCTCCTGGCCAAAGCACCACACTCCTAGAGGCATCTTAGTGTAGGAACCTCACAGGGCTGGTGCAGGCCTGGAGGGGCAGGTGGGCATGTAACCAGAGCCCAGAGACAGCTGGGTGGAGAGGGCGTGTGACCTGAGCCCCCAGGGAGGACCCTGAATGGTAATGATCACCCAGCCTCATCTCCTCCCTCCTGTCCCGCAGCCTGGGTGTTCCGTTCCAGCGATGAAGACCGTTCTCTTTCCTAAAACAGTCATGTGCCCAGCACCATGTAAAGAGCTGTCTTTAGTTCCCTGACCAGGGATCGAACTTGGGCCCTGGCAGTGAAAGTGCCAAGTCCTAACCACTGGACCACCAGGGAACTCCCAGAGAGTGGTTCTCATATAGCCCCTTTCAGCCCCAGCTGAGAGTTCCCAGGAGGGTCCCCGTTTGTCATTTGAGGACAGTGGTGGCTCTAAGGGTGAGGTCACGTGCCAGCCAGCTGCAGGCCCCCAACTGGAAAGTGCGTCTGGGCCCAGAGTGCACCTGACCGTGTCCCTCACCCGGGCTCCATCCGCCCCCAGGAGCTGTTGGAAGACCATGGGCTGCTGGCCGGGGTCTGGGCCCGGCAGCCGGGGGACAGCTACAGTCGGCTGCAGCAGCGGCGGGAGCGCCAGGCGCTGTACCAGCTGAAGCGCCGGCACGAGGAGGGCGCGGGGCGCAAGCGCAAAGTGCTGCGAGTCCAGGACGACCAGGACGGCTGGTCCAGCGACGAGGACTGGGGTGGCTCAGCCTCCCGGGGGGCCGGCGACAGCGTGGACATCCAGGTGGGGCGCCACAGGGTGGTCTGGGGCCTGGGGCGGTGGGGATAGTATTTATCAGAGCGGGGACTCCTCAGGAGGCAGGTTTCCGTGGACAGGTGTCTACCGGACCCCTGGGATCCCCAGACTCTAGTACCAACCCCTTGGGTGGTGGGGAGGGCCTCAGGAACCCACCTTCCCCTGTGTTTCCCCCAGGACGTGAAGTTTAAGCTCCGGCACAATCTGGAGCAGCTGCAGGCAGCCGCCAGCTCGGCCCAGGCCCTGACTCGGGACCAGATGGCCCTGCTCAAGCTGGTGCTCGGCCGGGGCCTCTACCCGCAGCTCGCCATCCCCGACCCGTTCAACAGTGGCCGTAAGGACTCGGACCAGGTGTGTCTCCTTCCCATCTGTGTCTTGTCATCTGTCATCCCTTCCCAGCACCTGCTCTGTGTTAGGGTTACAGCAGTGACCGAGGCAGCCCTGGCCCTGTCCTTGTGGGGTGCAGTTTAATGATGGGGGCAAGGGAGAGACTCGTGCCCAGACAGTGACCCAGAGTGGGATGGGGGCCCAGGGGCTGAGGGAACAGGGGGACCTGATCAGCATGGGAGGGAATCAGGGAGGGCTTCCTGGAGGAGGGAGTTTTGAGTTGAGATGAGGAGGAGGGAACCTGGCAGCGAGAAGAGCAGGTCTGAGCCTCTGTCCCCTGGCGTCCGCCTTCCACTCCTCCAGATCTTCCATACCCAGACCAAGCAGGGCGTCGTGCTGCACCCCACCTGTGTCTTTGCCAACAGCCCCGAGGTGCTGCACACACAGGAGCAGGCGGCCAGGGGCAGCGATGGGAGCCGAGGTACCGGGAGCCCAGGCGGGAGTGGGGAGAGGCCTGCTGCTGGGGGTGTGGGGGGCACAGTGGTCTTGGGGTGCTGCTTGCCGTCGGGGATTACCCCCTCACACCTCCCACACTCCGCCTGCCCTGGGGCTGCTGACCTGAGGCTTGTAGGTCCCAAGAGCCACCCCTGGCTGGTGGCCCTGGGGGCCCACCCCTCTCTGTTGAGCCTCGCCGTTCCCACGCAGTGCTGGCTGCCCGGAGCCCGTCCCAAGGGCTGAGGTTTGCGCCATTAGAGCAGCGCCTGCCCGGAGAGGAGTCAAGGGAGCTCCGTGAACCTCAGGGCTTGGTCCTTCTCAGGGCGGGTGGTCCCCCAGCCCCAGTGTTCAGGCAGCTGCATTCGGTCTACCTTCTAGTGGGATCCAGGCCAAAGGTGGCCTCTGCTAGGGCTTCACTCAGGCCAGACCGGTCTGCAGGGGGCGCCCTTCCCCAGGTGCAGGCCGTGCAGTCTGGTGGGGGCTTCACACCTTCAGCGTTGTGTACTTCGTCTGAGTGCTGAAACACAACTCATCCTTCTCTTGTTTGTAAAGAGAGTAACACACTGCATTAAAATGGCAAATGCTGATCCCACAAGATAAAGTGTATGATTTTAAACACCAAAGATAGAATTTGAAATTTTCTCGCTAATCTTTTTCTTTGTAAAAAATTTATTTATTCTTTATGAAGGAGAATTGCTTTACAATATCGTGTTAATTTCTGCCATACATCGACACGACATTTTTTTTTAATGTTTATTTATTTGTTTGACTGCACTGGGTCTTAGTTGAGGCATTCGAACTCTTAGTTGGGCCGTGTGGGGTCCATTTCCCTGACCAGGGATCGAACCTGGGCCCCCTGCATTGGGAGCTCAGACCTTTAGCCACTGGACCACCAGGGAAGTCCCTCTCATCTTTAAGTTGTGTAAATTCCTAGTCAATTTATCCTCTTCCTATTACAGTAAGTCCCCTGCATATGAACAAGTTCCGTTCCAAGAACATGTTCATAAGTCCTATTTGTTTATAGGTCTTAACACAGCTAGGACCCATCTAACACAATCAGTTATGTGGTACTGTAATAGGTTTATAATATGTTTGCATCTTTGAAAGTTTGCAACCTGGAGGTTTGTATGTAGGGGACTTACTGTACATTGTTTTTCTCCTTTTTACTTATTTCATTTTTGGCTGTGCTGGGTCTCTGTTGCTGCATGGGCTTTTCTCTAGTTGAGGTGCGCAGGCCTCTTGTTGCGGCTCCCGCCTCTGGAGCACAGGCTCAGTAGTTGTGGTGCATGGGCTAGGTAGCTCTGGGGACATGTGGGATCTTACTGGATCAGAGATCAAACCCATGTCTCCTGCTTGGCAGGTGGATTGTTTACCCCTGAGCCACCAGAAAATCCCATTTTTCTCCTTTTTGAAAACATTTGGAAAGTTCCAGGCATCTTTTAAGTAGAGAGACTGTGATGAACCCTCTGTGACCTTACCCAGCTGCAGCTGTCAGCATTTTCCATCCTTGTTTATTCTGTCCCCTTTATTTTTCCCCCTGTCTTTGCTGGAGTGTGTTAAAGCAGGTCCCAGACATCTTACCAGTTAGTAATAATAATAAAAATCCTATTCATAAGGACTGTTATTTTGTATCACCACTGTGCTGTCATCCATCAGCCCTAACAAAATTAGCAACAATTCTTAATATCACTGAATAGCCGAAATCACATTCAGCTTGGCGGAGTGTTTAAGAACATGCCGCAGACACTTCATCCTTAGGCATGTTCTTTGTGTGGCTGTTTGAATGGGGTTTCCCTGGTGGCTCAGACGGTGAAGAATCTGCCTGCAGTGCAGGAGACCTGGTTTTGATCCCTGGGTCGGGAAGATCCCCTGGAGAAGGGCATGGCTACCCACTCCAGTATCCTTGCCTGGGAAATCCCACAGACAGAGGAGCCTGGCGGGTCGCAAAGAGTCAGACACAACTGTAGTGACTGACACTTCCCTTCACTTGAATAGCGGGAGGGGACAGACGGTCCCTGGGGGGAATGATGGGGGTGGGGGGGGATGCTGAGCTGTCCCCTTGACCCTCTCAGATGACAGGGACAAGATGAGCAGCAAGCACCAGCTTGTCACCTTCGTCTCCCTCCTGGAGACCAATAAACCGTACCTGGTGAACTGTGTCCGCATCCCCGCTCTACAGGTGGGTCCCGCCCCAGCCTCCCCGCTTCCCTCCCAGCTGCCGGGTGCCATGGCTGTGTTCCTCCGGGCAGGGGCCCCCAGGGATGGGCTGGGCCTGGAAGAGCCGTCTTCCCCAAGGCTGGCTGCTGTCTCCTCCTCCTGGTATCCATTCATTACTGGCCGAGCGCCTGCCTGGTGCCAGTGCTTGGGGAAGACACACGAGGCGGGACCTGGTCCCTGCCCCCTTGAAGCTCACATCTAGCTGGGAAGGGCGGGCAGGGACAATAAACACAGTGCACCACTGAATGATAGAGCAGAGAGTGAAAAGAACAGGGGAAAGGGACTGGGGAGGGGAGAGGTTCTAGCATGGAATTAGGCCATCTAGGTGGGCCTCATTGAGAAGGTGCAGTCAGCAAAGACCTGAAGGTGGGAGGACTGTAGGGATCTCTGGGGGAAGAGCGACCTAGACAGAGGGAAGAGCAAGTGCAAAGGCCCTGGGGCACCACGTGCAGGGTGTGAACAGGGAACAGCTAGAGCAGAGTCAGGGTCGGGGAGAGAGGCTGAGGTGAGGTCAGGGAGGCAGGTGAGACCAGATCTCCCTCCTCCCCACCACCAGAGGGTTCTGAGCAGAGCTGGATCAGGGACTGACACGGGGCAGAGTCCACGAGCCCAGCGAGGAGCCGACTGTAATCACAGGACAGGAGTGGATGATGGTGGGGACCGAGGATGGGCCTGAGTGAATGGGGGTGGGCAAGAGCCCAGGCAGGCGGGCACCGCTCTAAGATGCCTGTCCACTGCTTCCTGTCTGCTGCCCTCTCTCTGCTAGTCCCTCCTGCTGTTCAGCCACTCCCTGGACACCAATGGTGACTGCTCCCGCCTGGTGGCCGATGGCTGGCTGGAGCTCCAGCTCACAGACACTGAGAGTGCTGTCCGGCTTCTGGCGGCTTCCCTGCGGCTCCGGGCCCAGTGGGAAAGCGCCCTGGACCGGCAGCTGGCCCACCAGGCCCGGCGTCGGCTGGAGGATGAAGAGGAGGAGGAGGAGGAAGCCCCCGTCAACCACAAGGAGGTGGCGGCCCTGAGCAGGGAGCTGCTGCAGTTCATGACATCCAAGGTACCCGCCTCCTGGGCGCCTGCCCCCTTGGCTGGAGGGCCGTCAGCCACAGGGATGAAGGCTCCGGAGGGCCCTGGCTTCCAGCTCATCAAGACACCCACATTTGGGGGTTTTCCAGCCAGAGAGGTTGATGACAGGCTCAAGGTCACACAGCTGGTAAGGGTGAACCCAAGATTTGACCCCAGGAGCCACCCCCTTAACCCCTGCAGCCCTCATTCAACAGATGTGTATTAATACCTGCTGCATCTGGGGTGCTGCTGCTGCTGCTAAGTCACTTCAGTCGTGTCTGACTCTTTGAGACCCCATGGACTGCAGCCTACCAGGCTCCTCCATCTATGGGATTTTCCAGGCAAGAGCACTGGAGTGGATTGCCATTGCCTTCTCCGCATGCGGTGCAGGTTACCCCTTGGTAGCAGTTAAGGGCGTGTGAGATAGGAGAGAGAAGCTGTGAGGTGCATGGAAGACATGTTCACAGAAGACAGATGGGGAGAATTGGACAGACAGCATGCTTGGAACCGAACCCCGACTTCTTTATGTGGTGTGTGGGTTGAGAATTGCTTCTGATTGTGGTGCTTCTGATGGATGTGGTGGGACCCAGAGGACCGGAGAAAGGGGAATGGGCTGACATGCCAGAGAAGGGGCAAGGTGGCCACACTTGAGGGTCAGACTTGAGGTCTGAATGTGTTCCCACAAGGGATGAGGAGGGAAGGGGCCTGGGGAGAGCAGGTAAGGGAACGTTCTAGACAAGCCTTTGGTCATGAGTATCTTAAACCAGGGTGTGAGTGGCTTAAGCAGTTGACCCCCTTAACTGAAAAGTCCAGGGGTGGGCTTCAGGCACAGCTGGATCCAGGTGCTCCCATTATGTCTCCCTGTCTCCTGTCTGCTGATAGAGTCTGTCTGCTCTATCTCCTGTCTCTCTTTGCTCAGGTTTCCTACAGCCTGCGGCAGCTCACAGGGCTGGAAGCCCAGAACCTCTATGTGGGACCCCAGACCATCACAGCTGCCCCCAGTCTCCCTGGCCTCTTTGGCAACTCTACCCCGTCCCCCCACCCCACCAAAGGGGGCTACGCAGTCACTGACTTCCTTACCTACAACTGCCTCACGGTGAGTACAGACGCACATCTTGGCCCCTCGTCCTCCTGCCCCTGAGAGTGGAATTTTAGAGATTCCCCCCAGCACCCCCAACCACATTCCAACTTAGTCCAGGGATGCAGTTTCAGAAAGGGCCTGCAGCCCGAGGGCTTCTGGGAAGGTCCCAGGCTGGCGGTGGGGAGCGGGGCAGGGAGCCCAGCCTTGACACAGCCCACTGTCACAGAGCGACGCGGACCTGTACAGCGACTGTCTCCGCACTTTCTGGACCTGCCCGCACTGCGGCCTGCACATGCCCCTGACACCCCTGGAGCGCATCGCCCATGAGAACACCTGCCCTGAAGCCCCGCCGGGCAGCCCCCCAGGTGAGGCTGGGGCAGGGCCCAGATGCCTGTGTCTGCCCAGCTGTCCATCCAGCCTGGGGTTCTTCCTGTGCATCTGGGTGTTGGCGCCACACTCTGGGGATCCACGACCTCAACCCTCTGCCTGGCTGGTGGCTGATGCCACGATAGGCTTTGTCACTGAGACCCAGAGCCCGGGACATGGAGAGCCTGGAGCCACCTCATTTGCGGGTCTCTGTCTGTCTCTCTCTGGTCTCTGCCGACGCCTCTCTGATCTGCCTCTGCTTTTCTGTTTCTCTTTGTGTTTCTCTTTTTTTCTGTTGTGCCCGAGCCGTCTCTGCCTTGGCCACATCCATCCTGTTCTCACCCGGAGGACACCGCAGTGGGCAGACCTGGGCAGAGTCGGCTCTGGTGTGTCCCATGCCACACACTGGTGCTCACTGGGAGATGGCTGCGGCGCCACCCCAGGGCTCTCTGTGTCTCTTTCAGTCTCCGAGTCTCCACTTGTGTTTTTCTCTGTCTCTCTCACCCGTGGGGACACAGAGTAAAGACTTGCCTCTGTGTGTGTGTGTTAATCAAGGAAGGCTTCCTGGAGGAGGCAGAGCTAGAGTTCTGCAGAGGCCAGAGGAGAGAGCCTGATCCACAGTGGTTCCTGGTATTTGGGTGGGGGTGAGAGCACACGGTGGAGCACCCCCGTCAACCCCCTCTCTCCCCTAGGGGCTGAGGACACTGCCCCCGAGCCCCCCCAGAAGGCATCTGCCCTGCAGAAGCCCTACCACTGCGAGGCCTGCCAGAAGGACTTTCTGTTCACGCCCACGGAAATCCTGCGGCACCGGAGGCAGCACGTGTGAACCCAGCCCATCCCAGACCAGGGCCAAGGCCAGGACTGCCGCCCTCGCCCCCAGCCTGGGCTTGGAACTGTGGTCTGGGCCCAGCCCCGAGGTGGAGGGAGCATAAATACGTGAATAAACTCTCACGGATGAACTCGGGTCTGTAAGCCTGCCGTCCATAAAGTATGCTTCCCAGGTGGCGTGGTGGTAAAGAACCGGCCTGCCAATGCAAGAGACGCAGGAGAGGTGGGTTGGATTCCTGGGTCAGGAAGATCCCCTGGAGAAGGAAATGGCAACCCACACCAGTATTTTTGCTTGGAGAATCTCCATGGACAGAGGAGCCTGGCGGGCTAGAGTCCATGGGGTCACATAGATGTGACTGAGCACATGTGCACACACATCCAGGAATCAGCAGCCGTCTCTGCTGGTCCTCCCTGTGGCCTGACTCTTATCCCTCCTGTTGCAGCGGCCACCTGATGTGTCCTGGGGTAGATCCTGGGAGTTGAGGCTGAGCAGGGACCGCAGACTCCAGGTCCAGGGTCTGATCGCCCCCGGTGACTGCCCTCTCTCAGTCTGTCTCACAGCCTCTGCTTTCCCTTGAACTCAGAGACCTCGGCCTGGCCCATTCACGTGTGCAGCTTTGGGAGCTGGGTGAGGTGGGGTCAATGTTCTGTGGGCCCACAGGCTGCCTGGTCACAGGGCCGGTTCTGCTGTGCTGTCCGTGGGCAGTTCTCAGTCGTCCCCTCAGGCTCCCCGACCACGTCTCCCCCGCGGACATGAAAAGGAAAGGGAACGCTGTGAACAACGGTGCAAGTAAATTCTACGACTCAGTTTGAAATCTGAGTGATGGCAGGATGGATGTGGTCAAGACAGAGATTATCGTGAGGTAAATGAAACGAGATCCAGCAAGAAAGAAACAGAGACACAAACTACCTGAGCTCAAGAAGAAATAGATAAACGGCACAATGCCGTGTATCTGTTGGGTTGGCAAAAAAAATTCATTTGGGTTTTTCATAGCAGCCTATGGAAAAACTTGAACTTTTTGGCCAACTTAATACTAAGGCAATTTAATTCGTAGTTAGAGACTCAGAGGACAGGCTTAGATGGGTTCACTGGTGACCTCCAGCAGACAGGGACTGGAGGCATGGCACTCGGCAGCGGCTTGTTGAGTGTGGAGGAGGACGCCTCTGGGCCAGCACTGCCCTGATGCCAGAACCAGACCTTCCTCGAGCTTTGGCAATTCAGTCAACCACAGATAAAAAGAACAGTACTACATCGTGGCCAGGGGACATTTAGCGAAACAAAGTTGATTTAACATTTGAAAGTCACTGTGATTCACCCTATTAAAAACAGAGAAGGCATTTGACAAATTTCAACACCTCGTGGCCTTGGATAAAGCCCCTTAACTTCTCTGCTCCAGGGTTGTTTTTCTCTGCCAAATGAATGCAGCTTTTTTCTCAGAAGGTTCATTTTGATACAAAAGTCCTGGACTTAAGTTTAATATAGAAACTATGTTATACAAAAAATTCAAATCAATAAGACAACTGCTTTATAAGTGGCAAATACTGAGTATAAACCCCCAAAATAGGAAAACATGGTTAATAAGCCCATGAGAAAATACTTGCCATCATTGGCTGTCAGGGAAATGCAGTTAAAACCGCAATAAACACAATGAGCGTTATGCTCATTAGAATGGCTAACGTAAAAAACCCAGTGCTAAGTCCGTATGTGGCACAAGCAGAGTTCCCATATGTTGCTGGTGGGAGCATTAATTGGTAAAACGACTGGGAAAAAAATTCAAGAATCTCCTAAAATTGAACCTGGGCACGTCTTCTACGACCTACCAGTTCCACTTGTAAACACACACTCCGCAGAAGTGCAGAAGTGTGTTGTGTGTTGGTAATAGTACTATTTGTAACTGGAACCCCACCAAATGCCTCTTAAGAAAAGAATAGTTAAGTAAATCGGGATCAGTTCTTACAGCTGCTGCTGCTGCTAAGTCACTTCAGTCGTGTCCGACTCTGTGTGACCGCATAGACGGCAGCCACCAGGCTCCCCCCGTCCGTGGGATTCTCCAGGCAAGAACACTGGAGTGGGTTGCCATTTCCTTCTCCAATGCAGGAAAGTGAAAAGTGAAAGTGAAGTCACTCAGTCGTGTCCGACTCTCAGCGACCCCATGGACTGCAGCCTACCAGGCTCCTTCATTCATGGGATTTTCAAGGCAAGAGTACTGGAGTGGGGTGCCATTGCCTTCTCCGATTCTTACAGCAGACGGGCCTAAACCACAGCTCCATGTGACCTAATGGGGGCTGGGGACTGGGCGGGGCAGCACCTGGTTGGGGGCTGGAGGGGGCGCTCAAGGTTTGTTTCTTGGTCTGGGTGCTGGTGGCATAGGTAGGTTTCATTTTCTGGGAAAATTCACCAAGCCAAAGATGCATGCACTTTTCTGTGTATCATGCTTCAAGAGCAAATTTTTAAAGGTTGGTGAATGAATGCCTATCAACTTTGCATTTTGAAAGATCCCGCTACACTAAAGTTGTACAAATTCCCCTCAAAGAAGATGAAAGCACCCATTTCCCTAACAGCCTCGCCAGCACTTAATCCGGGTCAGTCTGGGTCACCTATCAGAATAGACATGTTTCCCTGGGGAACTAATGGATAGTAAGAGTTTCTGGAACTGTTAAGGAAGGGCCATAGAATTCACCATTGAGGAGCTGTGACCCAATTCTGATAGACGCTCTTACGGCCATCTCTGGGCATTTAGAGTTTCCTCCCTTCTTTCACGTATTTTAAAATCTTGTAGAATTTATTTTAATTTTTGGTTGGTCCGGGTCTTCCTTGCTGTGCGCAGTCTCTCTCTAGTGGGAGCGGGGGCTGCTCTTCATTGCACTGTGCCTGCTTCTCGTTGCCACGGCTTCTCTTATTGCAGAGAACGGACTCCAGAGCTCAGGCTCAGTAGTTGTGACCCACAGGTTTAGTTTCTCTGTGGCACGTGGAATCTTCCCAGACCAGGGATCAACACAACGTCCCCTGCACTGGCAGGCAGGTTTTTATCCACTGTGCCACCAGGGAAATCCCTATTTCTCTAGTTAAAATACCTTGAGTTGGGAAGTCATTTTCAGGGGCCATAACAGAAAAGGGATAGAGACAATAAAGGAAATGTTTTGAGGGGGTAAAGTCATCATAAGCAAAGCCAAAAGACAAGCAGCAGGCTGGGAGAGGTGTTCGTAACATCTATGATGAATTGAAGCTTAAGGTCTAGAATATATAAAGAGCTGCTACAAACTAATAAAAAAATGACCAAGAGCCTAGGAAGGACAGAGTCAAAAGATTTTGAGTCCACACAGAAGAGGAAATAGAAATGGCCCAGAACAGTGTACAAAGATGCTAAGATTCACTCGCAGTTAGGGGAAATAAGAATGATTAATTCAGTACAGCCCGTTTGGAAGGACATTCGAGAGAATCTATCAAATGGCCTGTAAAAAATGCCCCTTCCCTTGGACTAGTGATTCCACCTCCAGGAAGTTATCCTATAGATACATGTATGTCTGGAAATGACATATGGTCAAGGATATTCATGCCAGCTTTGTTTGTAGGAGCAAAAGATGGGAAACGGCTTAAATGTCTCTCCATATGAAACTGCTTAAATATTAATAAAACCCACCCAATGTAATGGACCACTCTGCAGACATGCCAAACAAAGGCAGGCTTTGTACTGACACAAAAAATATCTCCAAGTTATACTCAGTGAAAGCGAGCAAGTTACAGAACCATGTGTCAGATGATCCATTTTTTGAAAAGTGGAAACATTTTGTGTGTGTGCGTGCGTGCTTGGTCATGTCCAGCTGTTTGCGACCCCATGGCCTGCCAGGCTCTGCTGTTCATGGGATTCTCCAAACGAGAATACTGGAGCGGTTGCCATTACTTCCTCCAGGGGATCTTCTCAACCCAAGCATCGAACCCACATCTATTATGTCTGCTTTGGTAGGCGGATTCTTTACCCCGTACCACCCACCCAGGAAGCCCTTTTTTTGCATACGCTCACATAACTGAATAGCACTTCACACCAGCTGTAACAGATTCACAGCAAACTTAACTAATGGTCATCTCTGCAAAGGGGAGGGAGGGAGAGGAGGGGAGGGGAGGCAGGAAAGAGTGATTTTAAATGTACAGAGGTCCAGTTTACATACCATAAAATGTAAGTTCATTTTGGCAAACACATCTGTGTAACCACCATCCCAATCAAGACAGAACATTTTCAACACTCCAGAAAGTTCCATGGTTCCTGCCTCTTATGGTCAGTGTCTCAGGCCAGCCTCAGCCCCAGGCTCATCTTTTCTTTGTCACCATTTATTAGATTTCTCTTTTCTAGAATTTCACATAAATGGAGTCATACAGCATGTCATTTTTGTGGTATTTCATTGTCTGAATATGCCACAGCCTCTTCATTCTCTAAATGTTTGGGTTATTTCCAGTGGGGAGGTACTATTTATGAAATAAAGTTGCTATGGATGTTCATATGTAAAGTTTCATGTGGACCTGTTTTCATTTCTCTTGGGTAAACACTTAATGACCGGAATTGCTGCCTTAAGTAATTGCTACACTTAAGGTGAGTGTATGTTTATGTTTAAAAGAAACTGCTAAACAGTTTTCAGTGGTTCATCCATTTACCTTCCCTCTCACAGTACGAGTGTTCCAGTAGATCCACATCGTGGTTTTTAATTTGCATTTCTCTGTTCCTTGATGACAAATGATGCCCTGGGGCAACTTTTCACGTGCTTATTGGATATTTTTTTTTTTATAGGTATCAAGAATCTCTTTTATTGATTATCAGAAACATTACAAACATCTAATATGAACAAATTGTAACATGACAGTGATTAGTTTGAACAATTAATACATTTCAGATATAATATTATACATATTTCAATGCTATTCTCCCCAATCATCCCACCCTCTCCTGGTCCCAGAGTCCAAAAGTCTGTTCTATACATCAGTGTCTCTTTTGCTGTCTCGTAAATAGGGTTATTTTTACCATCTTTCTAAATTCCATATATATGCGTTAGTATACTGCATTTGTGTTTTTCTTTCTGGCTTACTTCACTCTGTATAATAGGCTCCAGTTCCATCCCCCTCCTTAGAACTGATTCAAATGTATTCTTTTTAATGGCTGAGTAATACTCCATTGTGTAAAGGTACCACAGCTTGCTTATCCATTCATCTGTGGATGGACATCTAGGTTGCTTCCACGTTCTGGCTATTGCAAACAGTGCTGCTATGAACATTGGGGTACACGTGTCTCTTTCAATTCTGGATTTCTCAGTGTATATGCCCAGCAGTGGGATTGCTGGATCATAAGGCAGTTCTATTCCCAGTTTTTTGAGGAATCTCCATACTGTTCTCCATAGTGGCTGTACCAGTTTGCATTCCCACCAACAGTGCAAGAGGGTTCCCTTCTCTCCGCACCCTCTCCAGCATTTATTGCTTGTGGACTTTTGGATAGCAGCCATTCTGATTGGCGTGAAATGGTATCTCATAGTGGTTTTGATTTGCATTTCTCTGATAATGAGTGATGTTGAGCATCTTTTCATGTGTTTGTTAGCCATCTGTATGTCTTCTTTGGAGAAATGTCTATTGAGTTCTTTGGCCCATTTTTTGATTGGGTCATTTATTTTTCTGGAATTGAGCTGTAGAAGTTGCTTGTATATTTTTGAGATTAGTTGTTTGTCAGTTGCTTCATTTGCTATTATTTTCTCCCATTCTGAAGGCTGTCTTTTCACCTTGCTTATAGTTTCCTTTGTTGTGCCGAAGCTTTTAAGTTTGATTAGGTCCCATTTGTTCATTTTTAATTTTATTTCCGATATTCTGGGAGGTGGGTCATGGAGGATCCTGCTGTGATGTAAGTCAGAGAGTGTTTTGCCTATGTTTTCCTCTAGGAGTTTTATGGTTTCTGGTCTTACATTTAGCTCTTTAATCCATTTTGAGTTTATTTTTGTGTATGGTGTTAGAAAGTGTTCTAGTTTCATTCTTTTACAAGTGTTTGACCAGTTTTCCCAGCACCACTTGTTAAAGAGATTGTCTTTAATCCATTGTATATTCTTGCCTCCTTTGTCAAAGATAAGGTGACCATATGTGTGTGGATTTATCTCTGGGCTTTCTATTTTGTTCCATTGATCTATATTTCTGTCCTTGTGCCAGTACCATACTGTCTTGATGACTGTGGCTTTGTAGTAGAGCCTGAAGTCAGGCAGATTGATTCCTCCAGTTCCGGTCTTCTTTCTCAAGATAGCTTTGGCTATTCGAGGTTTTTTGTATTTCCATACAAATTGAGAAATTATTTGTTCTAGCTCTGTGAAGAATACCGTTGGTAGCTTGATGGGGATTGCATTGAATCTATAAATTGCTTTGGGTAGTATACTCATTTTCACTATATTGATTCTACCAATCCATGAACATGGTATATTTCTCCATCTATTAGTGTCCTCTTTGATTTCTTTCACCAGTGTTTTATAGTTTTCTATATATAGGTCTTTAGATTCTTTAGGAAGATATATTCCTAAGTATTTTATTGTTTTCATTGCAATGGTGAATGGAATTGTTTCCTTAATTTCTCTTTCTATTTTCTCGTTATTAGTGTACAGGAATGCAAGGGATTTCTGTGTGTTAATTTTATATCCTGCAACTTTACTATATTCATTGATCAGTTCTAATAATTTTCTGGTGGAATCTTTAGGGTTTTCTACATAGAGGATCATGTCATCTGCAAACAGTGAGAGTTTTACTTCTTCTTTTCCAATTTGGATTCCTTTTATTTCTTTTTCTGCTCTGATTGCTGTGGCCAAAACTTCCAAAACTATGTTGAATAGTAATGGTGAAAGCGGGCATCCTTGTCTTGTTCCTGACTTTAGAGGAAATGCTTTCAATTTTTCACCATTGAGGATAATGTTTGCTGTGGGTTTGTCATATATAGCTTTTATTATGTTGAGGTATGTTCCTTCTATTCCTACTTTCTGGAGAGTTTTTATCATAAATGGATGTTGAACTTTGTCAAAGGCTTTCTCTGCATCTATTGAGATAATCATATGGTTTTTATTCTTCAGTTTGTTAATGTGGTGTATTATGTTGATTGATTTGCGGATATTGAAGAATCCTTGCATTCCTGGGATAAAGCCCACTTGGTCATGGATATTTGGATCATCTCTTTCGTGGAGCACCCATTTATGTGTTAGATCTATTTTCTGTTGGGTTGTCTTTTTTTCCCCCTCATCTGCAGAGGTTCTTTAGATAGTCTGGATACAAATGTGTGTTCAATGTCTGTACTTACCAATGTCTTTTTATTTGTGGTTTGCCTTTCTATTTTAACGACGTCTGTTGAAGAGCAGAAGTTATTCGTCTTAACATACTTCAGTTTGTCCAATCTTCCTGTGCGATTAGTGTTTCTGTGTCCTGTTAAAGATATCCCACAACTATTTACTGAGCATGTATTATGTCCCGGGCAGGAGAAGGAAATGGCAACCCACTCCAGTGTTCTTGCCTGGAGAATCCCAGGGACGGGGAGCCTGGTGGGCTGCCGTCTATGGAGTCGCACAGAGTCGGACACGACTGAAGCGACTTAGTAGCAGCAGCAGCAGCAGCAGCAGCAACTGCTCTCGGAATTTGGACGGGAAGTCTAAACTCGGCTCTTCGGAAGCTTTTCACCGCAAACACTTGCACGCATGCGCAGACTGCGTGACGCGATTCTGCGCTTCTACTTCATTCGGCTATTTCTCTAGAGGGGAATTTTCTGTGATACTAGTGCCATCCGAGACCTCAGGACCCTTACTTGTTCAGACCTTTTTCAAGATCCTACACCTTATGCTTTGGTAGTTCTATATTTTTCCAAAATAGGGCACCCCAAATCGTATGATCCTCGGGCTCCATAAAACCTGGATCTACGTTATTGTAACAGAAATTTTGAAGCCACAAAGACTCTCATCAGTTGAGTAATGGCTGAGTAAGTTTCGCCCTGGAGCTCTCCTTGCTTGTAGAAAAAGCAAAGTCTCCACTCAGGGTAGAATCATGGACTCAACATGGACTAGGGGACTCACCTGGTAGTCTAGTGGCTAAGACTCAGAGCTCCCAATGCAGGGGCCCTGGGTTCGATCCCTGGTCAGGGAACTAGGCCCCACGTGCCACAAACAGCTATGAGTTTGCACCACAACTAAAGATCCCACGTGCCAGAACTAATACTCGGTGCAGCCAAAGTAAATAAATAAAATATTAAAAAAAAGAAAGTGGACTCAGGAGCCAGACAATCTAGATTCAAATCCTAGCCTTGCTACATACGTGCTGTGCAACCTTGGACAGACAGGTTACCCAACCTCTCTGGGCATCAGCTGCTCCATCTGCATAATGGAGGGTAATAATTTTTCTTGCTGGATTGGTTCAAAGATTAAGTGCATCTGAAAAGATTAAGTGAATCCATATATGTTATATAAAATGCTTAGAACAGGGCAACTCACTCCAGTGTTCTTGCCTGGAGAATCCCAGGGACAGGGGAGCCTGGTAGGCTACCGTCTATGGGGCCACACAGAGTTGGACACGACTGAAGTGACTTAGCATAGCATAGAACAGGGCCTGGCACATAGTAAGCATTATTTGGGTGTTTGCAATCACACCAAAGTGCATGCAACTTCACCTGGAAATTGGAGAGAAATACACATGGTTCAAAGAGCTTCCCAGGTGTCCCCAGTGGCAAAGAACCCACCTGCCAATGTAGGAGACGTAAGAGACACTGATTTGATCCCTGGGTTGGGAAGATCTCTGGAGGAGGGCATGGCCACCCACTCCAGTGTTCTTGCCTGGAGAATCCCATGGACAGAGGAGCCTGGTGGGCTACAGTCCATGAGGTCACAAAGATTTAGACATGACTGAAACGACTTAGCATGCATGCTTGGGCACAGATGGTTCCAAGGAGAGGACATTCTGCAATCGGTTCTCAAGACTTCTGACAAATGCTCTTAACTTTTGACCCAGTGCTTGTACTCTTGGGAATGTACCCTAAGGAAATGGCCAGGAGTTTGGGGAAAAACATAAGGAAGTGGCAAGTGCAAGGCAGGTCTATCAGAGCGCTGTATAGGACAGAAGGAATCATGGTCATGGTTGTGGGGGAGGGGAGGCCTCTGTGTCCACTAACCCAGGGGTCAGAGGCACCTGTAGTAACTGGAGTGTATCTGTGTTTGGATGCTTTGTGCAGAAAGCATATAGGCTCTGCCTCCATTCACAATGGGACTCATCGAACTAACCTCATGCTCAAAGCCTCTTGGGTATGGCATTCCAGAGGACTTTTTCCCCCTTCTTATTACTTTTCCCAGCTTTTCTATATTTTATATAATGGAGAAAACTTAAAAAAAAAATTTCTGCAAAAAAAGAATATGCAAAGATGTTTGCTATTATACGATTGGAAGAAAAAAAGACCAGAAACAGCCCAGAAGTGGAATAGGAAATAGGTTTTTTTTTACAATCATTAGAATGGCACACCAAACAAAGCGATATTTCACAGCTTCCAGCAAATTTAATTTAGAAAGAATTTAGAATGACCTGGAGAAATACTCATGATTAGCTACAGAGAAGAATTAAATGAAGAGGACACACGATGACACCCAGTAAAACCCTTGGGCTCACATAGAAGACTCACAACATGTCCTCTTCTCTCAGGGTCCCCCCTACAAACACACACAAACACACACACACACTCACAACTGCTTTGGTCAAGGTCAGTGGTGACCTCAGTGGTTAGTCTTTGGTCTTCATCTAGGTGGTCCTCATCTTAATAATAATCAGCAGTCAATGGCTCACTCTTTTTTTCCCAGGACTAACCTCCTTTTCAGAGAAGGCAATGGCACCCCACTCCAGTACTCTTGCCTGGAAAATCCCATGGAGGAGGAGCCTGGTAGGCTGCAGTCCATGGAGTCGCTAAGAGTTGGACATGACTGAGTGACTTCATTTTCACTTTTCACTTTCATGCATTGGAGAAGGAAATGGCAACCCACTCCAGTGTTCTTGTCTGGAGAATTCCAGGGACGGGGGAGCCTGGTGGGCTGCTGTCTATGGGGTCGCACAGAGTCAGACACGACTGAAGCGACTTGACAGCAGCAGTAGCAGCAACCTCCTTTTCCCACTCCCAATGCCAAAGCAACTATCTTCTCTAGGATCAAGTGCCTTCTGCCATTTCCCCGCCTGCCACAAGCCAAGGGTTCAGCACTTTATCTTCAGGTGCCATGTATAAATTGGGTGGTGCTCTCACTTCTAAAAAGTCTGGCCCTGGGACTTCCCTGGTGGTGCAGTGGTGAACACTCCACACTCCCAACACAGGAGACCTGGGCTCAATTCCTGATTGGGGAGCTAGATCGCACATGCTGCAATTAGAGAAGGCTGTGCACCACAAATAAAGCTTGGCCCTATTTCCCCAGGTCCTTTCCCCATGTCTCTGCCCTGGCCTATCACCCCCGAAACCCACAGGAGAAGCATTCCTTGTCTCGCCCAGCTTCTGCCGATTTGCTGGCGATCTTTGGCATTCCTTGGCTTGTATCTACACCACTGCAGTCCTTCGTCTTCACATGACTGTCTTTTCCTTCTGGAGTGTCTGTCCGTGTCCAAATGTTCCCTTTTAATAAGCAACATTTTTATAAGGAACATATTAACAGTCATGTTGGATTAAGGCCCACCCCCATGACCTCATCTGAACTTGACCATCTGCTAAGACTCTCTTTCTAAATAAGGTCACGTTCACAGGTGAGGATTTCAGTGTATCTCTTTGGGGGACAGAATTCCACTCATAACACCCCCAAGTCCACTTTCCACGTGGCAGCCTGAGGGGCAAAGTGCAAACCCAATTCTGTCCTTTCTCTGCTCTACATTCTTCCAAGACAATGGAATATTATCAGCCAGGAGCCGGAGGAACCTTGAAAATACTATGCTGAGTGAAAGAAGGGAGACACAAAAGACTTCATGTAGTATAATTTCATGTATAATAAAAAAAATCACATTTGTTATATTTTGCTTAATAAGAAATGTCCAGAACAGGCAAATCCATAGAGTCAGAGAAGGGATTGGTGGTTGACTGGGACTGGGGTTGGGATGGGGAGTCCAAAGTGAATGCTAAGTGGTTGAGAGTTCATTTAGGGAGTGATGAAAATGTTCTAGAATCGACTGTGGTGAGGGAAGCGCAACTCTGTGAAGACACCAAAGGCATTGAACTGTACACTTTCAATCGGTGAATTTTATAGCATGTGAATTATATCTCAAAAAAGCCACCCAGGTGGCGCTAGTGGTAAAGAACCCGCCTGGCAATGCAGGAGACATAAGAAACGTGGGTTCGAGCCCTGGGTCGGAGAGACACCCTGGAAAAGCGCATGGCAATCCACTCTGGTATTCTTGCCTGGAGAATCCCATGGACAGAGGAGCCCGGTGGGCTACAGTCCATAGGGTCGCAAAGAGTCGGACACGATTGAAGCGACTTAGCAGGCACAAGTCTATCTTTCTGGTTCCCCAGCGCCCTCTGGAGGAAGCCCCGGCTCATTGCCTGGTCCTACATTTCTAGAGCGTTCGCGCGGGACGACCCCACACTGGTGTGGACACGAAACTCACAAGAGGCTACAAAGCCACGCACAGAGAGAGATTGCTGTGTACAAGGAGGTCCCCAGTTATAAAGACTCGCTTGGCCACAGGATCCCACCCAGACACATCCCCAGACAGAGCTATGGACCATACCAGGTAGCCAGCCCTGTGGCCTCGTCCACTATCCCAGTCAGACACCAAGGTGGGCATTCTGCCAGCTGTTGAGAATGTATATCTCAATTGTGCATTCCAGAATCGGGCAAGTTATCACACGATGGTTTCGGGGATGCCCTGGGCCACGGTGAGACGCGTCTGAGCAGAATAAAAACTGATCACCTGAAATCCACGAGGCCCTTCTGACTGATGGCCACGGTGACATTTGAGGTCTTCAGAAATCAGCGTTAGCTCCGATACCAGTGTCTGGAAGTCCCTGAAAGTCTGATTATTTCTTTCTCCCCAATGCACAGTGGCCCTGGTCAAAGGCTGTAAATCCCGTTGGGGAAAACTGGTAAAAAGATTAACAGTATGAATTTGGGTCAGAGTACTGGGGTCCTTCCTTGAGGGGTCCTGGTCTCCCCTCATTCAAGGAGTCCTGGATCTGTGACCTGGGGATTGATGGAGGAGCCGTGATTATCTGGTTTTAGGATTTGGGTTTGACTTTGTTTCACTAGACCCAGAACTCTCCCATGCATACAGACCAAGAACTTAGTGGGCAGGGTGTCTATTTTCCCCTTAAGAGTGTCAAAATCAACTACCAGGGCCTCTTCTGAGCGCTGTTTGCGGGGCTGTCCCTCGTGGTGGCCACGCCCACACGCGGTGGTCACGCCCATCGCGTGGTGGTCACGCCCACCTGGCCTTTGGCTGCTCGGTGCCACGTCTTGGTCCCAGCCCCCGGGGATCCGATGATTCCCCACCGCATTTAAGTTGCCCAGTTCAGGGGCGGCCACCATGAGGTCTGGTCTGCAGAGAAGAGCTGCGGTGGGGACACAACCAAGGCTATAGACACACGCAAGGTGGTCCCCAGTTACAAAGACCCACCGTGCCCCACAGTCCCACCCAGAGGCTCGTAGTCATGGACACACGCTCACACGGAGGCATACAACCTATATCGAGGGACAGCGTGACAGCCACAGCCACCACGCAGCCCTTCGTCAATGACATACATCCCTTTCAGGAACAGGCTCGGCGGCGGACGCAGTCCTGGTGGCAGCCACTACACCAGAAGCCACGCACACACACACACTACCACTCGGACCCACTACCACCCAGCATGCAGGCCACGCCGTAGACCCGTTAGAGTCCCCACGTCCCTGGGCCCGCCCCACTCAGCAACACCCACCCACTGCACAGGTTGCCCCAGAAAGCAGGGTTCAGCTGGTTCCTCACCCCAGGAAGTGGGGGAGGTATTTTTAGTTACAATTAACCTTCCATCCAATTTCTCTTCTCCCCCATGGCACATTCAATTGGTTTAATTAGAGAGGATTAAATGAAAGGTATTTCCAGTCGGCGCTGGAGACGGTGGGGGAGGCGGAGAGAGGAGCGTCCCCTCCCCCACTTGCCAACCCCCCAAGCTGCCCCCTCGCCAGCCAGGCCAGGTCACACCCGTGTGAGAGCTTCCCCTCAGAGTTGCTCTCAGGTCCTGGCCCAGCCCTGTCCCCTCCCTCTAATCCTCCCTCGTGTGTGTGTGTGTGTGTGTGTGTGTGTGTGTGTGTGTGTGTGTGTGTGTTCAGGCACGACTTCTCAGACTCTTGGCGATCCTATGGGCCAGGCTCCTCTGTCCATGGGATTCTTCAGCCAATACTACTGGAGTGTGTAGCCATTTCCTTCTCCAGGGGATCTTCCCAACCCAGGGATCAAACCCAAGTCTCCTGCATTGCAGGCAGAGTCTTTACTATCTGAGTCACCAGGGAAGCCACTGGAAGTCCTTCTTGCTGACTAGCTCGCATCCATCCCATTTCAGTCCCCAAAAGTTTGGGGAGAGACAAACTCTAATCACAGTCACTGGAACAATATCTGACTCAGAAAGCAGTTTGTGGTAGGCCCTTTAAAAACCGTGGATTCTTAGAATTAGTATTACTTTTTTTAATGAGGCTGTGAAGCAAGTGGCTAGTGCACAGGCGTCTGAGCTGCCAGACTACACGGGTTAGAATGGCAACCTCCACTTTCCAGCTCTGTGACTCCAGGTGAATGATTTCACCTCTCTAGGCCTCAGTTTCTTCATCTGGGAAATGGGGTCAGTGATCACACCTCCTCCCGGGGTTTAGTGTAAGAGTTTACTGAGTTGGTAGAGATAAAGCTCCTAGAACAGTCTTTGGTTGTTTTAGTCGCTCAGTCATGTCCAATTCTTTGTGACCGCATGGATTGTAGCCCTCCAGGCTCCTCTGTCCACGGGATTTCCCAGGCAAGAATACTGGAGTGGGTTGCCATTTCCTTCTCCAAGGGATCTTTCCAACCCAGGGATCAAACCTGCATCTCCTACATTGCAAGCAGTCTCAGGCAAATGTATGATAGAAGCGTTGGCGCTTCACATCCCTACCCTGCTCTGCTTCTTAAGACACCATCAGCTTCTAACAGACTAAATGATGTGTTCATCATGGGTCTTCCCCACTAGGATGTCGACCCCCGCCCCAGGGCAGGGTCTCTGCCTTGTTCACTAATGAGCAGAGGGTGAGTGCCCAGGATATGCCTGCGGCCAGGAGGAATGAATGAGGAGGAAAAGCAGGTGAGTCTCAGAACTACAGAATTGCTTTCTCTGCTCTCCACCTGTTTCCCAGGCACCTGCTGGATGTAAGGTGCTGTCTGATGCCCCAGATCACTGCAGTGACTGAGAAAAACAAGTTCCTGCCTTCCGAAAGGGCTGAGATTCCAGCCAATAAGTGTTAGTCACGCAGTCGTGAACGACTCTTTACGACCCCATAGACTGTAGCTGGCCAGATTCTTCTGTCCATGGGATTCTCCAGGCAAGAATACTGAGGTGGGTTGCCATTCCCTTCTTTAGGGGATTTTCCTGACCCAGGGGTTGAACCCAGGTCTCCTGCATTGCAAGCAGATTCTTTACCATCTGAGCCACCAGGGAAGCCCCCAAGGAGATGGGCAAATAGGTGATGGAGAGAGTTCCAGGGAGGGGCTGACAGTGGTCAGGGAAGGAGGTGGTGAGAGAGAGTGGTGAATGGAAGGGGATCCTTTGCTTTGGCTGTTCCTGTGTCTTCACAGAGGTGACCTGTGAGCCAGGAGGCTGTCCGAGGCACAGAAAAGAGCCAGGACAGATGCCCCGAAGGGGGACAGAGTTGGTCATTTACCACAAACAAGGTCCAGACCTAAGCATCTCAGAATCTACACTGGTATCTTGGGAACAAACGCAGGACCATCAGACCCCAGAGTCAATAGCAACTGATGTTCAGATGAGGGGGGCTCCCAGGTGGCGCTAGTGGAAGAACCCGCCTGCCAGTGCAGGAGGTGTAAGAGATGCAGGTTTGATCCCTGGGTCAGGAAGACCCCCTGGAGCAGCGCATGGCAACCCACTCCAGTATTCTTGCCTGGAGAATCCCACGGACAGGGAGCCTGGAGGGCTACAGTCTATATCATCGGAAAAGAGTTGGACATGACTGAAGCACGTTTGGATGAGGCACGTTTAACCCATGACCACCTCATCCGGGGCTGAGTGGCTCTCCCTGGAGCTGGGCAGCGAGTGGGCAGAAGACATCTGCTGAGCGAATGAATGGATGAATGAACAAAGTCTCCTTTTACAGTCTTAGGATTTGGGTCTCCTGGGTCATGAAACCAGGCCTGGGAACTCTGCCAGGCCCCTTCACACCAGTCATCTCAGGCCTAATGCAGCCTTGGACAGAGAAGACCCGGGGCCCCGAGCCTCAGTTTCCTTGTTTGCACAGTGCAGCTTCTTAGGAGATGTGTGTGTTGGGGGGTGGCTCTTGAAGGAGGCTGTGAGGGTCTCGACATGTCTCCAAGCCTGTCTGAGATGTCCGAGTGTGTGTTGCATGGCTGGTAAGTAACAGAGTGGGGATTTGAACCCAGAAATGGTGGGCTGGAATCTGGATTCGTGACCTCCCTGCTGTCTGGCTGTTTCCGAGGAGAGTTCTGGGCAACTCTGTTTCTGGAACTTTGCCTGGGTCACCAGCAAAGCCACCTGCTTGACTGTGTGTGTGTGTCAGCCTCTGCCCCAGTCCTGTGGGCACCCTGCACACGGGTGTGACATGCTGGGAGTCTGGGAGAGTGCGAACACTGGCATGTGTGAGCACAAGTGTGAACGAACTTGTGTGTGTGAGAGTGGGAGCTTTGTGGTGTGTGTGTGTGTAAAAACGCATATGTAGGTGGCTGATCTGTGGCTGTTCCTTGAGCTCCCCAGCACACGTGTGTGTGTGTGTGTGTTCCATATCTTTCTACATGTTTCCGAATGTACTCGACCCCCCAGGGGGTGGGTGAGCAGGCAGATGCCCCTTCTCCTAGGGAGACAGGTCATCGAAACACAGAAAGAAAGGAGGCAGAGGGCTCAGAGCAGGGGCTTGGAGTGGGGAGACAGAAACTGAAAAAGATGGAGAGAGAGCAAAACAGAGTGGGAGGAACAGAGCTAGCACGGCGCCCGCCTCGTCTGTCTTCTCTGGGGAGGCAGCTCTGGTAAGCCGAGAGCCCCAGCTGGCTCAGTCTGCCCATCAGCAGACTGAGCCTCTTCAGTAACAAATAACAGCCTCTGCCTTTGGTGAGCATAGACGACCTGCCAGGGACCCTTCTGAGCACTTCCCTCGGGAAACCTCCATGAACCAGCACAGCCATCCTGGTTCAGATAACTGTGCTCCCACTCCAGGTATGGACACTGAGACCCAGCAAGGTGAAGCCACTTGCTCAGCGCACCACAGCCATTATGCTGCAGAGGCGGAATCTGAACCGACATTGGTCAGCACTGCTCTCAACGGGCAAGGCTCTTCACCTCCCAGGCTGTTTATCTCCCAAGGGGCAGATGGAGAAAGTCATCTGTGAGCCACCATGTGGGAGGTGGATGCAATAGTCCTTCATCCCTCCCTCTATCCACATCTCTTTCGATTTGAGCTTGCAGCTCCCCACACAGCCCCCGTAAGGGGTAGACTGTATTTTTCTTCCTTTGAATCTGGGCTGGCTCTTCATATTTCTGGGGGTCAAGAGAAGATAGTGGAGATAAAGATGGACTAGCTCTGAGCCAGAGCCGCAAGAGGCCACGGGCCCCTCTGTTCTCTCTTAGGGTCCAACCAAGCCTGTATTCTAACTGAACAAACCAAACAGCCTGCTGGTCTATGTCACCACGCAGCCTAGTCACTCCTGTTGTCCCCACTGCCCACCAGCAGAGCCTCCTTGCTGACCCGTGACTGGGCACAAATACACAAGAGAGCCCTGTTGAAGCCACCAGAACTGCCCAGTGGAGCCTAGTACACTAACCCATAGAAAAATGAGCTAAAAAATAATTGGCCTTTTGAATCATGAAGCTTTGGTGGGGTCTGTTACACAGTGAGAGCTGACTGATACACACAGAGGGCCTGGGGAGAGAGCAGGGGACAGATTATCAATTATTGTTATAACTAGTAACTCATGAGCTTCACACTATGAGAATTTGAATCCTGGAAGAGATCCACGAACTCAGATTGGTGGCTTTTTAAGACTTTATCATTAAAAAAAAAAGAGAGAGAAGACAACAGAAGAGGGAGGTAGGGGGAGAGGGGAAAGAGGGTGGCGGGCTGGGAGGATGAAGGGAACCTCCCCAAATGTCAAATCCAGGTGACCTTCCTTCCCTGATGGCCCCAGCCCACCCCTAATCCCTTCTCTGTCCTGGGGGTCCCCAGCCAGCATCTTCTGCAGACCCAGGCCTGAGATCTCAGCTTGGGTTTTGGGCAGAGGTGACGGCACAGTGGGGTGCAGGGCCGGGAGGCCTTGTCTTTGTCCGTGAGAGACCCTCGAGTGGGTGCTCAGGCCCCTCATGTCACAGCAGGGTCCCAGGGAGGTAGGCGTTGAGTTGGGGGGGGGGCCGTAGGAGGCGGGCCAGGTGGTAACCTGAAGCAGGTAAGAGCCTGAAGCGGTCACAGTCCAGAGGGTGGGGTCTGTGAGGAGGAGAAGGAGAAGCCAAGTCATGAGGCAGGGAGGGGTCTGGACCTCGATCAGGCCTTCTGTGCCATCAGCCCTAGAGGGAGAGGGACACAGAGAGAGAGAGAGACAGAGGCAGAGAATCGGGTCAGACATGGAAGAGGGAGAGAGACAGAGAGGAAGAAATAAAAAGACAGGGCAGCAGTTAAGATAAAGAAAGCGATAAAGACAGGTGAGAGGGACGGACAGAGCAGGACAGAGAAGAGACATAGAGATGATCAGAGATGGAGATGTGGAAAGAGAAAGAGTGAGAGAAACAGAAAGACAAAGGAAAAGGCAAGGGTTGGGGGGAGAGAGAAGAGTGGAGAGAGAAGTCGGAGGAGAAAAGGCAGCTTCCTGGGGCAGCAGGGGAAGATGCTCCCTCCATCAGTGCTGTCCCAGAGGTCCCTGGGACCAGGGCCCGCCTGTCCATGGTTGGTCAGGGCAGAGCTGTGATGCCCATGGACCCGCCAGGCCCCGAACAGATCTGTCCATCTCTCCTCTCAGGCTCAAGCTTCCAGAGTTCTCCATATGTTAGCCCTAGCGGGTCTTCACTCTCATCTCCCAGCCTTTCTACCGGTCCTGAGTTCATTACTTACCCATTGACTTACCAACCTCAGGCCAGCCCAGTCCTTTGTTATGTGGGGTTGTGGGGGGAAGAGGAGTGTGGCCCAAAGGACTGTCTCATAGCCTTTGCATATACTGTTCCTTCCTTTCCTGTATCACTCCTCTTATTCTCCTGGTCTCAGCTCCAAAGTCCCCTCCTCCAGGAAGTCCTCCCTGAACCTCCCAGCCTGGGTCCAGTGCCCCCTCCAGGCTCTTCCAGTTCCTGGGTTCCTTCCTTCCAGCCCTGCTTACTGTAGGTCATTACCGTCTAGGGACAGGCCTGTCTGGACTGTGAGTTGCACATGGGCTGGGCTGAGGTGGCATAGTCACTGCTGTGTCCCCAGCACCACCCAGCACAGGGCTGGGCACCCTGCTCTGGGTGGGCTCACTATGGGAGTCTGAAGGTCTTACAAAGGGTTGGGAGTAGCATAACCCCCAACCCAATGTCCCTAGACCTAGGACACTCACATTTCTTCTGACTTCAGCCTCTATAGATAATGCCACTCTCCTTCTAAGTTCAAACTCATCCCCATTGATCCTGGAAGACAAAAGTGGGGTATTAGTGGGTGTTCCCCAGACACCTCCATATGCTCCCCTCCCCCTTCTTTCCTGAAGGGAATCCTCTATCAGGACAAACTGAGTCATCATTTAAGAGGGTGGTGGTGGTTTAGTTGCTAAGTCGTATCTGACTCTTGCGACCCCGTGGACTGTAGCCTGCCAAGCTTCTCTGTCTGTGGGATTTCCCAGGCAAGAATACTGGAGTGGTTGCCATTTCCTTCTTCAGGGGATCTTTCCGACACAGGGATCGAACCCGTGTCTCCTGCTTTGGCAGGTGGATTTTTTACTGCTGAGCCACCAGGGAAACCTGTTTAAGAGGGTGCTGGTCCTTTAAGCAAAAATGGAACTTTCCACTGGATGGATGAAGTCTGGAAGAAGCAAACTCTGGGAGGAAAACACGGAGCAGGAAACCTGTGTTTGCATCTCCAACTCCCCTCTTATGCAAATGAAGCATTTCAGCACCGTAATCCAAGAAGGAGGGGCATCATCTCGTTTAGGGGCGGGGCCTGGTGCCCTGGGTGTGACTTAGTTAAGGGGGCGGGGCCTTACCTGGAGGCCTGACGGTCACGTGTGACTGAGTTTCGGTGTAGCCAGCCATGGGCTGACCCTCTGGGCTGAAGGCCGCACCCTGCCCTGTTGAGGGATGCAGGCTGAGCCCCAGGATGCCTGGTCCAGGCTTCGGCACTCCCCTAGAAACATGAGGCCCTCTGTCCCCACCTTCTCCCTGTACCTGTGCGGTTGGATTGATCGATCATTGGTTGCACGATGCGACGCCGGGCGTTAATGAACCTGGGAAGGGGTCATGGAAACGGAGGAGGGTGCAAAGAATGAGTTAGAAAAGAGGCCGAAATGAACACAGAGAGCGAGTGGGCTGGAGAGGACAGATAACAGGGGCTGCCGGAAGAAGAGAGGCTCTGAGGGGCTGCGGGGCCTCCTTCAGCACCGCGGACAGCGCCCGGCCTCCCACCCCGAGTAGGCCCACGGACCGCCCAAGCCTCCTGTGTCACTCACCAGTTGTTGACTTGCAGGATGGTGAGCCCCGTGTCCTGCGCCAGCTGTTTCTTCTGCTCCTCTGAGGGGTACGGGTGCTGTAGCCATCAGAGAGTTACCTGGCTTGTCTGGCTGCCCTTTGATCCCCAAGGCCTGGCCTGCCCAGGTTCCCCAGGGGGACTGGCGAGCCCAGGCTGGGGCAGGGCTGGGAGAGCCATCATGTCTAAGCTTCTATGCTCCCTGGAGCCCAACGGAGGGAGGCAGAGCCAAGCTTTGGGCAATTACCCTTGCATCACCTCCTCCCCCGCCAACCTCTTCCAGCAATTAGAGACTAATCGGCCAACTCTCATTAGGGAGGTGGAGCTGGGATGGGGGTGAGACTTCACCACTCCGGGGAAAGGAGGCAAAGCCCAGCACCAGCCCTTGCTGGGTCCATTAGGTCCTTGTGTATGTCTCTCCCTGTCCCAGTCTCTATCCTTCCCTATGTCTGGCTGGCTGGTTGGCTCACCCCCTCTGTGACTCAATCTCCCCTTGTGTCTCTCTTGCCCTGATTCAGTGCTCCCTAAATCTCCCCATCCCTATCCTCATTTCAGCCTCCCCTTGTCTATCTTCCTGTCTCTATTTTACCATCCCTCTCCAAGAGGCAGAGGGGTTCAGCGATTAAGGCCCAACTGCCGGCATTTGAACCCCCTTCGGGCTGTGAGACCTCGATCTCCTTATCTGCAAAATGGAGCTAATAACATTCCTGCCCTCAGAAGCATATGTTTGGCTGGATGGCGGATGATTGACAGGTGGGTGAGCGGGTGGGTGGGTTGGAGGGGAGGACCGAAGGAGTCAGGAGTCCTTAGTGGCACCCAGCACACAGGTGGCGTCCACGGATGTTTGCTCTTGACAATTCCCATCTACTCGAGAGTTTCTCTCAATTTCCCCCCTGCCTCAGCCTCCCATCTCCAGGTCACAATCTCTATGCAGTCATCCTGCCCCATCTCTCTCTCTGCCCACCCCATGCCCAGGGCCCCAGCACCCTCACCGAGAGGTGCTGGAACAACCAGGCTCTCATGATGTTGGTGGCCACCTTGGGGAAGATCCCTCTCTTCTTGTTCCGCCGCCGCTCCTGGTCCAGCTCCTCGTCCTCTCCCCCAGAGCTGGGAGAGGCCACGCTGGTGTCCAGTCCATCTCCTGAGTGGGGAGAGGGATGCTGTGCTTGTGGACAGGGAAGTTGGGGGGCCAGAGGGACCCAGAACCCTCCTCTGAGGCACCACACCACACCCCAGTGATCCTTGCCCCTCTGGAAGTCCTAACTGCTGTCTAACTTCAATCCTCAGCCTGACTCCCACCTTTCCCCTCTGCTTCTCAAGTTTCTCACCTTGGTCACTGGAGTTGTCCCCACTCTGGGAGGCCAGGCCCCCGCTGGATGGACCTGGGGTCCCCAAATGTACAGACCCGCTGTCTTCATGGTCTCTAATCCATGCAGTATTCTGGAAAACAGGAGTTGGAAGTCAGTGTCAAAGCTTGGGATGCAACATAAAACAGCGACTAAGACCATGGGCTCTGGAGCTAGGACTCCTGAGTGTGAAGCCTCTCTCTGTCTCTTTGCTGACCTTGGGCAAGTCACTTCACCTCTCTGTGCCTCAACTGGAAAAACAGAAGGCAATAACCATCCAACCCACGCCCTCCCAGAGTGTGGTAAGGATTCAATGAGTTAATTTACGTAAAGGCACATAGCAACTGTTCGGTAAACATGAGCTTGTACAGATCTCCCGAACCTTATCTGAAATCCTGGGAAACCAGCACTATTGCAAAATTCAAAACTTTTCACATCTTTCAGCAGTAAAACCAGTGCACATTGCCGTGTATTTCCTAACACCCACAGCAGGGTATGGGGCATAACCCCGTCATCAAACTCATTAACATTTCTGCAGCAAAATGGATGAATACTTAACTAAGTGGAATAAATAAAGGCTATAAATAGCCTCTCATTAGTTCAGGTCAGATTTTGCTGCCAAATGAGTTTGCACTAAACTTAAACGGGGGAAAAAAAAAACCACCAACGTTCAGTTTTCAGAGATTTGGGGGGCTCCAAATTACAAATCAGAGAGTCCAGGGCCATACTTTCTTTATCCAAACTCCTACACATTTTGAGGAATTTGACGATGCGTTGAATTCACCTCTGTCCCAGCTTCGTGTCCCAGGAGGCCTACCGACCCGTATAGATACATCAAGAAGCATCAAGACTTTGTCGTTTAATTGTTGGGAGGCAGCTTGGGTGAACATGGGGGTGGAAACAGCCACAGGCCATTGTTGAGCCCCAGGGTGATCCCTTCCCCTGCTGAATGTCCTAGACCCTGCCCACTGCTTTGTAATCAGTCCTGCAGCCCTGCAAATAACCCAGAGTGGATGTATCATCTGTGTTCTGCCAGGGCTCAGCCTGAAACACTTGGTAGCGTAGAGAAGTTTCCTCTGGGCTCAGAGCATCTGTGCAGAATTGAGAGTGTGTGGGCCTTGGGAATGGGTTGTGTGCAGACTGTAGGATCATTAGGTCTGAAGGCTTTTGAGCATTGTTGAAACTGTCACCCTCCCCTTCTGGCGCTGGATCCATTCGGATGCTGTGGGAGCATGAGTATTAAGTCGCTTCAGTCATGTCTGACTCTGACTCTATGGACTGCAGTCCACCAGGCTCGTCTGTCTATGGGATTCTCCAGGCAAGAACACTGGTGTGGGTTGCCATGCCTGACCCAGGAATCGAACCGGTGTCTCTTATATCTCCTGCTTGGGCAGGCGAGTTCTTTACCACCAGCACCATCAGTGCACCTGATGCTGTCCTGAGTCTGCCATGCGGCATGTAAGTGTGAACGTGATTATGTCCCTGTCCATCATGGCAAGGGCATCCCTGGAGAGGAGGCGTCTGTGATGTGGTTGTCACCTGGGCGGAGCTGAGACATGCAGCGGTGTTTGAGCATGGTTGTGTCACTCTCAGAACTGGCCAAGTGGCTGTATCTGACAAGGGCAAGGCTACGTTTAGTTTTCTAAGCTTGTGGCTTTAGTTTGAAGGGCCGGGAGTGTGTGTGGTTATCCCGATTCCTGCATGAGCTGCCAGGCGACTCCATGATTCTCTGTGTGTGGAGGGAGGTGTCATGGCCATGGGAGTGTGTTGGTGGCTAAGTGAAGATATGGAATATGACTGTGCCTCCGAGGGAATTGCAACGGATCAGCACACGCACAGGGTGTGCCACTGGGAAGATACGTATTATGGGTTGTTGAGCTTCCCTTGAGGCTCAGCTGGTAAAGAATCCACCTGCAATGCAGGAGACGTAAGAGACGTGGGCTTGATCCCTGGGTCGAGAAGAGCCCCTGGAGAAGGGAAAGGCTACACACTCCAGTATTCTTGCCTGGAGAATCCCATGGACAGAGGAGCCTGGTGGGCTACAGTCCACGGGGTCGCAAAGAGTCGGACACGACTGAAGCGACTTAGAACACGCACTCGTGGGCAGAGGCTCACCTGTGACTTCTGTCTGCGCATGCTCAAGTCTATGCGGTTGTGGTGCGGCTATGCGCCTGTATCTGGGGGCGGGTGTCATGTTGCATAAATGTTGAGTGTGTCGATAGCCTGACTGCCTTGTGGGCGTGGGCCTCCTCGGGATCTGCATGGCTGTTATGTGATTATTACCTGGGTGCTCAAGTCTACGAAACTGTCATCTGATGGCATCTGAGACTGAATGGATCTGGAGCCACATGGTCATTGACTGGCAAGGTGTGTGTCCATGCCAGCTGAAGTCCGACTGTTAGGGGATTGGGGTAACATGTGTGTGCACGTACGCAGGCACTGTCGTTGCTCTGGGTCTAAGTGTGACTGCAGCTGAGTTTGTATGGCAGGAGCTGGGGCCATTTGGGTGGCTATTTTGTGCCTGGGGTCTGTGCACTGTGCGCACACACACACACACATACTCTAGAACGGCAGTGTCTTGGTCAGGCTGTGAGATCTATGACCCTGTTATGCCGCTGGGCTGTGTGTGTTTAAGAGTGCAGTGCATGTTATCACCTGGCTGTGAGTGTACTGGTTTGTGTGGCTGTGTGTGAACCTGTGTGGGTGTAGCCCAGTTCACAGGGGGGATCTGCAGCTGTTGGGGTGTATATGCGTGCTTCCGTCCAGCTGTACCACAGTCTGTACAGCTGTGGCATAGTCGGTGCGTGTTCCACGGTCAGGCTGTGACTGGCTGTGCCTGCCTGAGGCTGTGTCATGGTGCGCATGACCCACCCCCAGCTCTCTGGGCATGCCTTTGGTGGCAGGGCAGTGCCTGCTGCCCCATGCCAAGCCCACCTGGTCTGGGAGGCTGGGGCAGGAGGCCGGGTAGTCGTCGAGGTCCTCTCTGCAGCTGCTGTCCCGATCCTCGATGACCAGGTCGATGGGCATCTTCCCCTTGAGGCAGGTGATGTAGCGGTGACAGAAGTTGTCGCACAGGTCGTGGACCTGAGGGGGCACCGGGGTACTGGGGGGGCCACCCGGGGGCCAGGGCTGGGGGTGCACAGGGGTGGGGGTGGCCTTCTGCTCCAACTCTGGTAGGGAGAGAGTCTGAAGGAGGGGTGGAGGAGGAAAGAAGGGGAGGGATGGGGGGCAAGGGAGGCCATGTGGGGAAGTGAGAAGCACTTACCTTCTCCAGCTCCAATAGGTGGAAGCGGAGCACTTGAATGGCCTGTATCATCTGAAAACAGACAGAGGAGGAGGGAGAGGGAGGGAAGAAGGGAGGGAGACAGAGAGGAGGAAGAGGAGGAGGTGAGAAAAAAAGAAGGCGAGGAGGAGGAGGAGGAAGAACAGAGGCAGAGAAACAGAAAAAGTGCATTGGGTGACAGAGAGGAGTACAAAGAGAGCAAAAACCAGTCGACAGAGGCAGAGAGAAATTGGCAACAGAGATGGAGACCCAGGATTAAGGAAAAGGCAGTGTGAGATTGAGATCAGAAATAAAGAAAGAGAAGCAAGAGGCGCAAGAGACAGAAGAGGACTCATCACAAGACGGGTGAGCTAAGGTCAGCTCTAATAAAAACACCCTATGCCTTGCCTGCGTGGCCTCTGATCTAGGTCCCACCCTTCACCTGAAAACTACATTTCCCAGAGTCCTTTGCCAAAGGGTTCAGCCAATAGGAAGCCCTGGTGGGAGCTGGACCAGGAAAGGAAGGGACCAGCTGGGGTACTTATCCCTCTCTCTGCCTCTCCTCTCCTCTCTTCTCTTTCTCTCCCTTCTCTCTCCTCTCCTCTCTCCCTTGCAGCCAAGTGGTTTCATTTATTTAGGTGTGGACTCTGTTCTGCTGACTGATAGAACTAGCTAACTTAATGAGTCCCCAGTCTGTGCCAAGCATTGACTCAGTATATACCCAGAATGGGGGTTCCCAGGTGGCGCTAGTGGTAAAGAACCCTCCTGCCAATGCAGGAGATGTAAGAGACGTGGGTTCGATCTCTGGGTCAGGAAGATCCCCTGGAGGAGGAAATCCTACCCACTCCAGTAGTCTTGCCTGGAGAATCCTACGGACAGAGAGGAGCCTGGAGGACTCCAGTCCATAGGGTCGCAAAGAGTTGGACACGACTGAAGTGACTTAGCACACACATACTCACAATAGCCTTACACGACAGAAATTATTACTAGCTACACTTACAGGGGCTTCCCTGGTGGCTCGAGGTTAAGCGTCTGCCTGCATGCGGGAGACCTGGGTTCGACCCTGGGTCGGGAGATCCCCTGGAGAGGTGGCCCCACTCCAGTGTTCTTGCTTGGGATCCCGTGGGCGGGGCCTGGTGGGCTCGGTCCACGGGGTCGCAGGTCGGACACGACTGGCGACTTCACTTTCCTTTCCTTCTTTCACACTTTACAGATGAGGAAAAAGGGTCCAAGGAGGTAGACCTGCTTGCCCTGGATCTAAGAACTAGTAAGTGTAGTTGGGATTTGAACTCAGGCCATCGAATCCCTGTTCACAAACTCTAAGCCACACTACACTGCACTGCAAATGGCAAAAATTATCACTATTTGAGGATGTGGGTCAGGTGGTCTCCTCTCTGCTCCCACAATCAACCCCAGGGCTATGGAGGGTCGAACAGGAGACCCCCTTGGAGGAGGGGGTGTTGGGGAGGGCCCAGGTCTCACCAGATTGTCCAGCTCTGGGTTGGAGGAGAAGAGGGCCTCTCGGAGCGGACCTGGGAGAAAGAGAGAGGCAGGGGAGGGCACATCCCATCTCCTGCCCACGCCCTCCCGCCACTTCACTGGCTCTCCTGGACACCGCGGATGGTGCGTGCCCACCTGCTTGGCAAAGGCTGCAATGTCTTCGTTGAAGGAATCGGAGGAGCAGACGTCACCGCCCGGGGGTGTGCCCAGCCCAGTCCCAGCCCCATCACGGGGAGAACATGTGGCCAATTCACATTTCTCAAAGACCAGGGCCAGCAGCGGGAAGAGCGGGTGGCTGGGGGAAGCAGGAGGAAAGAGGGTTCATGAGGGGTGGGCGGGGGGTGGGGTGGGGCTGGGAGGTATGGTGCAACAGGGAGGTGGACAGGAGACCCAGAGGAAAGAGGTGGAGAGAAAGATGCAGAAGGAGAGAAACATATCCAGAGAGACAAAGAAACAGGGTTGGGGGGCGCATCCCGAGAGCCCTCAGCCTTGTCCCACTCACCCATAGATCTCATCTTTCTCCCTTCTCAGGCCGTCACTGTCCAAGCCCGGGGGTTGGGGAGGCCGGTGGGGGCCATAGGGCCCGGGGGCTCTCGGTGCTGAGGACACTGCCTCCGAGAAGCCAGCCAGGGCTGCGGTGCTGTCCACGATGCCGGGGTAGTGGGGCAGCTCATCGTACTGGCGGGGAGGTGAGAGGGGAAGCCCAGGGAGGTGTCGACACAACAAGAAACCTCCTTACCCTCTCACCCAGGAGATGCCCCCGTCCTGCCCAGCCACATGCCCTCCTGTCCGCAAAGAGCTGTCTGAGTGGGACCAAAGGCCCCATCCTCTAGCTTTCACTTGGACCCATTGACTGTGAGAAATGTCCCATCAGAGATTCCCGGTGTATGGGCAGGAGGGTCCAAGGGAGAGAGACTGACCCAGGTCTCAGATCTGAGGGTCGGGGCATCAGGGATTGGCTGGTTGGTAACTGTCAGCTTCTCCCAGAGTGAGGAGGGGAGAGATATTCAGAGAGAAGGGGAGAGAAGAGAGACTGGGAGGGAAATGAGAGAGAGAGAGAAAGCTTAGAGGGAGGGGGAGAGAGAGAGAGAAATGCTGGGAGAGGGTAAAAAAAAGGCAAAGAGAGAAAGAGACAAGAGATAAGGAGAGATGCAGAGACAGAGGCAAGAGTAGAGAGGGAGAGAGACACAGAGATAAGATACAGGAGAAACAGGCAAAGGGAGATGGGGACCGAGAGGCAGAGGAGGGGAGAGAGGGGAGGGGAGAGAGAGGAGCAGGAGGGAGAGATTGATTTTTGCTCATGGACACTGCCTATCAAAGCAGTGCATTGTTTGTACACAAATGTACACAGTCTCCCCGACTTCAATTTCATTTCACAGACCAGTATGCACGTCTAAGTGCATCTTAACAACTTGTCACACTCCACTCCCCATGTGAGCCCACCACACATACACAGCCAAAAGCCAGGCTCAGGAATGAATGAATGAATGAATGAATGAAGGCATCAGACATTTAGCACCGTGCCTGGCACACATTCAATACACACTTGTTGAAACCAAGTATAACCCAGCACAACCACACAAACCCACTTGTGCCGACAGCCCCAAAGAGAAGCCAAGCTAGAGATTTCTCTCTCCTATCATCACAGAAGCAAGCGCACCAGGGGAAGCCACCCAGGTCCCACCCTTTCCTTTGAGGGAGAAACTGAGGTTCGAAGAGGCAGAGAGACTGAAGAGGGGGCAGTTCCAGCAGTCCTGCCGTCGCGGAGGGCTCTGAGTGTGTGTCTCTGCCCTCTTCTCCTAACTTCTCCGGAGTCCTGAAGTGGAATCCAACTGCCCCCCACCGCTCATCGCGGCACATCTTAGGACGTCCGGGAATCCTGTGGTGTTCCTGCCCCCCAACTCCCCACCTCCACTTCCAAAGGTGCATGCTCACCTCTTCGCTGACCTCTCATCCCCCAGGACCAGGAGAGAGAGAATCCCTTGGCCCTGCCTGGCCAGACCCACCTCCCCAGCCCTGTCCCCACCCCTAACCCTCCGGGAGGGACTTGGAACAAAAGTAGACGTGGGAGAAGGATGGGGGAGGGCAGAAAGAGAAAGGGGGTGGGGGATAAAGGGCCTGGGATGGAGGGGGAGACCGGGGCAGAGAAGGGAAGACTGAGGGGCAGGGAGAGGGGACGAGAAGGCGGAGGGAGCGCGCTGGGCTGAAGGGGGCCACAGCTCCCCAGGGAGGCGATGGAAGGATGGGAAGGGGGTGGGGGTGCGAAGACCGACCCGGGCGCAAGATCGCCCGCCCTCACACCTACCCTCCGGGCCATGGGCTGATGCCGGCGGCAGCTCCCGGGTCCCTCCAGGGCCTGGCCGGCGGGGAGGGCGCAGCCGGGGGCAGCGGCCCCAGATGGCCCGCGGTGCCGACGCCAGGGGGTGGGGCAGGAGGCTGGGTGCCCGGCCCCCCCACCCCCACCGCTGTCAGCGGCAGGCGCCCGGCAGTGCGGAGGCTCCGAGCATCGACCCCCAGCCTCCTGCCCCCGCGGGGGTCACGGCCAGGGAAGGGGCGAGCAGGCGAGGGAGTGCCGCCCGAGGCCCCCTCCCCGGGGCCCCCAGCCCCTCCCCCCGGGTCCGGGGAGGGGAGGGAACCAGCCCGAGACCCGGGGACCGCGAGGCGGAGGACAGAGGGGGCGCGGGGGGCCTGGGCCCGGGCGGCTGGGGGCGGCGGGGGGCGCGCTGCGGCTCCCAGCGCGGTGCGGGGTCCCGGCGTTGGCGGGCCGGAGGGATGCTGGCGGCTCCGTCTCGCTCTCTCCCCCTCTCCCGGTCTCTCCCTCTCTCTGTGGTCACATCCGGAAGTTCCACAGCGGAGATGCTTAACCCGCTGTCCGCCGGCGGCTCGGCCGCGGGCCGGGCGGGGCGGGGCGGGGGCGTCCGGGGCCCTCTCCCCTCCCCTCCCCTCCCCCTCCGCGCTCCCCGGGGCTGCGGCCGCTTTCTGGGGCGGCTTTTTGTATGGGAGCCTCCGCGCGTCTGGTCCGTCCGGGTCCCCACCCCTCCGGCCTCCCTCTCTCCGCGGCGCCCCCTCTCTCCCGACCGCGCTCGTGTCTTCTCCGCCTTCTCCCCCTCCCGGCCGCCCCGGGTCCTTGTCTGTCTGTCTCTCTGCCCTTTTCTACCCTTCCCGTCTCTCCCCATCTCCCTGCTTCACTCTTTTCCTCTAGATCTTCAAGTCTCTCTGCTTCCTTTCTCTTTGTGTCTCTGTCTCTCGCTGTGTCTCTCCTTTTCTCTCTCCCATCTCTGCCCCCTCGCCATACATCTATGCCTCTCTCCCGACCCCCCAGATTCCCAGAGGCCCTCTGATCACCCCCCTTCCCGCCTCACCCTTTCCTTGCTCTCTCTTTCTCCCTGTCTGTCTGTCTGTCTCTGACTGTGAGACAGATCAGAGGAGAACCAGAGGCTGGAAGTCACCAAACCCCTTTTTCTACTTTCTCTTCTTGCTCCAGACTACCCCTCCCCACCCCCCAACTTCCCACCTCTGGGAGACAGGGACACTTATGTGCTTCCCTGAAGCCATCTGTGTGTGTGTGTGTGTGTGTGTGTGTGTGTGTGCCTGTGGCTGTGTCTGTGTGCCGGCTTGTTGGTTCATGCCTGTTATGGATGTGTTGTTTCTGTGTATGAATATGGTGAGTTTGGGGTGTTTAAGTGTGTGTGCCTAGAAACCTCACTCTGTCCCTCTGCCCACTTTTGACCTCTGCCTTTTGCAAGTTTCTTAGCCTGTATCTCCCTCAGCGGTTCTCAGGAGTTTGTGATGGAATCTCCGAAACTGAAGGTTAAGATGTGGCTGGTTACACATCTGCTGGAGATCAAAGGATTCCCCGGAGGAGCCTGGGGTCCAGGCAGCCTTTGAAACTGGTGTTCTAGTGAAATAAAGAAGGTATCTGCAACAGAAGTTTATTGAGCACCTACTGTGTGCTGGGTGATGTTCTGGAGATGTCACAGGGAGCAAAAAACAACCTTTCCTGGCCTCCTGGCCCTCATCTGCTCCTGGGGATGGTGTCGGGGAGAGAAGAGTCAGGTAAATAAATGCGCAAGTATAAAATCACATCTGCAAGTGATAAGTGCTCTGAGATGAAGCAGAATAAAGACAGGGAGATGACAAAAGCTGGACAGGTGTCATCTGAGCAGAAACCTGAAGAAGGGGATGGACGGAGCTCTGCAGGTGTCTGCCTATCATGCCAGGCAGAGGGATGGCGGGTGCAAAGGGCCTGGGGCAGGAATGTTCTCCAGGCCGGCGAGGGCAGGAGGGGGCATGGAGTTGCGGGGAGGGAGAGCAAGACTCCTGGGATTCATTCTTTCACTGGTTTTTTCTACAGTAGGGTCTTTGGGAAAAAAGAAAAAAAAGATGGCATGTGTTTTGTTTGTTAATTTTTAAAACGTATTTATTTTTGCCTGTGCTGGGTCTTCATTGCGGTGTGCGGGCTTCTCTTGTGGAATGCGGGCCCAGTACTTACAGCATGCCAGCTCAGTAGCTGTGGCTCATGGGCGTAGGTGCTCCGCAACATGTGGAGTCTTCCTGGACCAGGGATTGAACTGCACTGGTAGGCAGATTCTAGACCACCGGGGAAGTCCTTCCATGTGTTTTTTCTTAAATCTTTTTTTACTCACTTTATTTTTGGCCGTGCTGCATCTTCATTGCTGCACGCAGGCTTTCTGCAGTTGCGCCAAGCAGGGCTGAGTCTCCAGTTGCGGTGCATGGGCTTCTGAATGCAGTGGCTTCTCTAGTTGCAAAGTACGGGCTCTAGAGCACAGGCTCAATAGTTGTGGTGCATGGACTTAGTTGCTCCTTGGCATGTGGGATCTTCCCGGAGCAGGGATCGAACCAGCATCCCCTGCATTGCAAGGCGGATTCTTAACCCCTGGACCACTAGGGAAGCCCTGCAGGAGGGTCTTTATCCTTTGGTGACCTCAGATTCTCAAGGGGATGTGTAAGTGGGTATCAGGAGGCCTGTGAACTCCCTCAAGTCTTCTTGGCAAAGTACGGACCTGGTGCCTACGTGATTTTACAGGGAGATGGCCCATAGTTTTCATCCTATGACCAAAAAGGATGCTTGACCCCCAACAGCTAGAAACCATCACCCCAGAGGAAGAACTCTAAAAAAAAGAAATGAGGCAGAGATCCAGATAGAAGGGGACAGAAGTTGGAGGAGACGAAGACCCAGGGAAAGAGGGGCAGAGGTGGGCAGACGGAGTCTCAGAGAGAGAGAAGGGGGCTGAGAGGGCTGGCTGGAGACCATACCCCCACCCCTGCTGGGCTCTCTAAGGATATTTTTATGACCCTCATAAACAGCTCCATCTCTGCCACACCCTGCTGCTCCCTCCTCCTCCTGTCTTGTGGAAATTAAACAAAACCACCCAGGCCCCTGGGAAGGGGGTGAGACCGCTGGAGTTACAGCAAGAAGGACTGAGGTTAGGACAGCAGCAGCTGTCCCAGAGACGGGGGCCGAAGGTGATGGCCCGGTCCCCCAGCCTCCCAGGAAGGCCCCTCTCATCCACCCAGGGCTCAGCTTAACATCCACATGACCCACCCCCTTGCCTCTGTCTCATCCAGGAGGACTGTCCCTGTCTTTCTCTGTGTCCCTCACTCTTGTCCTCTGACACCACCCGCCTCGGCACACCACCAGCCTTCCTCCCTGGCCATCTCTGGGTCTCCTCCAAGGATCTGGGGTCCAGACCACCTCATATCAGCTCTTTCCTTTCTAAGCCTCAATTTCCCCGTCAGCTGAATGAGACAGGGGCCCGAGGGGGCAGAGAGTGAGTGATGGCAAAATGGTTAAACTGGAAGGTGCCAGGACACCCAGACTCTGGCCGCCTTGACTGAGTCTGGGGTCCTCATCCCAATGGAAGCTCCCCCTGAAACTCTCCCAGACACTGTTCCTCGAGTGACACTGGCCCTTTAAGGAAGGCAGAGGGGTAGAGAAGAGCCTTTAATCACTGCCACACACACCCCGCCCCCCAGATAGAGGTTTTGGAGCAGAAAATTAATTTAAATCACTTTTTAATTAAAGATGCAAAGCTGTTCTGGGTGCACCCCCTCTCCCCTCCCTCTACAGCTCTCGGTCTAGACTTAGGGTGTGGGAGTCTGGGATCTAGGCCCCCAGCTTCGCTTTGGGTCTGGAGGGGCCCAGGCCCAAGCCGGTCCTGAAGACAAGAAGCATGGCCCATCTGACTGTGATGGGGGTCGGGGGTGGGGGAGTGGATGGAAGGAAGGAAGCAGTTGTGTCTTAACTGGGTGGGGGTCTGGGTGAGGCCAATTTGGGGGGCTGAGTGGCTCGAGGAGAGGTGAAAACAGAGCAGCGGAAAGAGAGAAAGAAGGAAAGGGGGTCAGACTGAGTCCCAGAGCGATGCGGAGAGAGGAGGGGGAGAGACTGAGGAGAGAGAGGAAGGGAGAGACACAGAGAGACAGAGACCAGAGTTATTCCTCTCATCCTCTGAGCTCAGCCCCCAGACGAGGAGGAGGGGCTTGGACTCTTGAGCATAAATCTTTTTAATTAAAGAGAAGAGCAGGGGAAAATAGGAATGTCTGGGAGAGAAACTGATGGGAAAGGCCAGAGGCTGGAGGGGGCACGAGGGGGGAGGCTGGCTTTCTCACTCCCTCTGCCCCAGTCTGTCTCACCCAGACACACCCAGACACACACACACACACACACACACACACACCAGCCCCACTCTCTGCAGAGCTGTCTCCCTTTAGTGGTTCCCGGCAGGACCCTTGGACCCTTGGACCCTTTGTCCCAGGCAGGGGAGGGTGCCGGTGGTTGCTGGTTGTCTGCATCCGTGAGGTACTGTGTGGGCCCAGGTGTGCAGGTATCTGGAAGCCCCTCACCTGCTCTCATGCCTTTCTCTCTGGCTGTGTGTTCGGGCTTCCCTTGTGGCTCAAATGGTAAAAGAATCTGCCTGCAATGAGGGAGACCTGGGTTCAATCCTTGGGTGGGGAAGAACCCCTGGAGGAGGGCATGGCAACATACTCTAGTATTCTTGCCTGGAGAATCCCCGTGGACAGAGGAGGCTGGTGGGCTACAGTCCATGGGGTCGCAAAGAGACACGACTAAGCAACTAACACACTCTCTGGGTATGTGTGTCTGGATGTTTTTCTTCATCTGTATGTGTGTGCGTGTGAGTGCATCTCAGCAGAGGCACAGACCCCCATGTGAACACCAGCCTTAGGAGGGATCTCAACCCCTAAACCCATCCCAGGCCTTAGATCACCCCTGTTGACCTGGGGGACCTCCCAGGTCTCCCCAACACTGGTTCCTCCAGCGAGGCATCCAAGCTGTCAGTGGGTGGTGGGGAGGAACTCTGCCGGGAGCCGCTCAGCACTCCCACATCTTCTCTCTTGAGCCTGCCAGCTCCCTGCCTCAGTTTCCCTGCTTTGTCATCAGCTATGTCCCACTTGCCCCCCTCCCCTACTCCTGGTCTCTCTCCGAGGGTCTGTATCTCAGAGGTAGGGGAAGACAAGGTCCTGAGTCAGGGGCTCCCTGTGGCTGTGTTTCGGTCTTGGGTGTCTGTCTGTCTTTCCAGCCACCTGCCTTACGTGTCTCTCGCTCTACTTTTCTTTCTATCTCTGTCTCTCTTTCTCTGGACGATATCTCCTTGTCTCCATCTCTTTCTCCTGCTCCTAATCTCTCCTTTTCTCTTTCTCTCCCTCCACCGCCCCCACTCCGTCGTCTCTGGGGACCCGTGTCTCTGGCCTTTGTCTCTGCACCTCTCGGCGCCCCCACCCCTGTCCCCGAGTTTCTGCCTTCCTGCACCTCGCTGCCCAGGCCTCTCCTAGACTCCTCGCCAGTTCCTCCCCCTGTACCTGGCCCGGCTCCAGAAGAAGGAAACATTTATCTTGGTGGGCGCCCCCCACCCCAGCCCACGCCCTCCCCTCCTGCCCGCCGCCAGGCCATCCATCACCAGAGCTGGTGACTCCGGCGGCTCATTTGTCACCCGCTGCCTGCCGCCCCGCCAAGCAATCATACCATTAGCCATGGCTCGGCAGAGGCCACGGGGCGGACCGGGCCTGACCCGGGCGGGGGAGGGGCACGGCCGCGACTCCCCCGGCCCCAGCCCCCTTCCCGTCTCTCTGGCCTTGTTCTCTGAATCTGCCTCCTGTCTCCTTTCTGAGTCTCCCGCTTCACTCCTTTTGCCTCGTCCCCCTCCTCTCCCCTTCCTCTTTCACTGTGTCCTTGGCTGTGTGTCTGTCTGTCCGTCTGTCCCCTGGGTCTCTCTGTAACTCTCTGCCTCCGTTTCTGTCTCCCTCTGTCTGTATCTCGCCATTTCTCCCTTTCCCCGCCTTGCCCTGCTCAGGTCCTGTCTCTCCGCCTCTCAGTCTCTGGTTTTCTCCTGTGCATCTCCAAGTGGCGGCCTCTCTTTGGCTTTGTGTGCTGGGTAAGAGGCCGGAGGATTACTTTCAACCTGGGGCGATCTCTGCCGGAATCCCTCAGCCTCTCCCACCTTCCTCAGCGCTGCGCGTTAGGGCTCTTTCCCTCTCCTCGTTCTCTGTCTCCTCAGGTCTTTCTCTGTTGCCCTCCCCACACCGGATGATGTTTTGTTCTGGGCCCCCTCCCTCCCCTGCTCCCTCTCCCCTGCCTCTTGTGTGTTCCCCTTCCCCTCCACCCTGCGGTCCCTCCTCTCCTGACCCCAGCTGCCCTCTTTCAATCCATCATCCTTGACATTTCCTTCCCTCTACCTTAGGGAGAGAAAATTGCAAGGAGAGGGCAAGGAGGGGAGGAGTTAGCAGGCAGACGCCCTGGGAGCCCCTGGAGGCCTTCTCTCCCCCGACCTCCCCCCTCCCCCCCCCCTCTCCCCGCACCTCCCCTCCCCCGCACCCCCCTCCCCCTAGTCCTGAGTTGTCTGGAAGTCCTCCTGAGAGTCTGCCTTCAGTCTTCAGGGGGATGGGAGGACACAGAGGAGATGCCTGGAGCAAGCCCATCTCTGTTGCTGGGATTGCAGAAGCTGAGTGCTGAGAAGGGAGCTGGGGGTGTGGGGCCAGGGGAGGGGGAGACCTGGGCACAATTGTGCCCCCTCATTCCTTGGTGCCTAAGGAACTTCCCTGGTGGCTCAGATGGTAAAATATCTGCCTGCAGCACGGGAGACATGGGTTCCATCCCTGGGTTGGGAAGATCCCCTGGAGAAGGGAATGGCAACCCACTCCAGTTTTCCTGCCTGGAGACTCCCATGGCTAGAGGAACCTGGCAGGCGACAGTCCATAGGATCGCAGAGTCGGACACAACTGAGCAACTAACGTGTATTTTCCTGGGGGAAGAGGGGAGTCCCATTCACACCCCTCTGACCCAACAGCAGCCCCCAACGCTGGCACCTGTGACTCCCCACTGAATGAAGCAGCCCTCCCTTTCATCAGCCAGGAGTTAATAAAGACCTCAACTTCTTCACTCCAGGTTGGGCTCCCAAAGAGGGTTCTAGAGTCCCCAGTGGACTTCACTGCCCATAGGAAGTGGGTGACCTGTTCATCAACACACCCCGTAATGCTTTCCTTCCCTGTCTCTCCTCCAGTATTTCCTGGAATCACCTTACAAACAAGCCTGGGACAGTGGCCAGCCAGGGACATGGTGGATGAGCAGAAATGGGGGGAAAAGGAGAAGGGAATCCGCCCCCCTCAGCTATGCCGGTTAACTGCATATGTTCATTCGACTAAGCTGTTGTGCCCAGAGTTAAGGAGATTAGCCTCCATAATGTGGGTGGGCCTCACCCAATCCACTGAATGCCTTAAAGAAAAACAGACTGAAGTTCCCCAAGAAAAGGGGAATTCTGCTTCCAGACTGTCTCCAGATTTGAGCTGCAACTTCGGTGCTTCCCCGAGTTCCACTGATTTTGGACTTTTCAGCCTCTACAATCACATAAGCCAATTATTTAAAATACTATCTTTTATTCTCTATTTATCCATGCATCCTATTGGTTCAGTTTCTCATGCTACCATGTGGATGGACCTTGAAAACGTTACTCACGCTGAGTAAAAGAAGTCAGTCACAAAAGACCACGTATTGGACTTCCCTGGTGGTTCAGAGGTTGGGAGTCTGCCTGCTAATGCAGGGGACACAGGTTCGATCCCTGGTGCGGGAAGATCCCAAGTGCCATGGAGCAGCTAAGCCAGGTGCCACAACTACTGAAGCCTGTGCTCTGCAGCAGGAGAAGTCACCGCCATGAGAAGACTGTGCACCCCGACCAGAGGGTAGCCACCGCTTGCAGCAACGAAGACCTAGCACAGGCAAAAATACATACATGAATAAAATTCAGACATTAAAACAAAGCCCCACATATTGCAGGATGCCATTTACATGAAATATCCAGAATAGGCAAATCCAAAACATCTATTTCTGCTTTATTGACTATGCCAAAGCCTTTGACTGTGTAGATCACAATAAACTGTGGAAAATTCTGAAAGAGATGGGAATACCAGACCACCTGATCTGCCTCTTGAGAAATTTGTACGCAGGTCAGGAAGCAACAGTTAGAACTGGACATGGAACAACAGACTGGTTCCAAATAGGAAAAGGAGTACGTCAAGGCTGCATATTGTCACCCTGTTTATTTAACTTATATGCAGAGTACATCGTGAGAAACGCTGGACTGGAAGAAACACAAGTTGGAATCAAGATTGCTGGGAGAAATATCAATAACCTCAGATATGCAGATGACACCACCCTTATGGCAGAAAGTGAAGAGGAACTCAAAAGCCTCTTGATGAAAGTGAAAGTGGAGAGTGAAAAAGTTGGCTTAAAGCTCAACATTCAGAAAACGAAGATTATGGCATCTGGTCCCATCACTTCATGGCAAATAGATGGGGAAACAGTGGAAACAGTGTCAGACTTTATTTTTCTGGGCTCCAAAATCACTACAGATGGTGACTGCAGCCATGAAATTAAAAGATGCTTACTCCTTGGAAGGAAAAGTTATGACCAACTTAGATAGCATATTCAAAAGCAGAGACATTACTTTGCCAACAAAGGTTCGCCTAGTCAAGGCTATGGTTTTTCCTGTGGTCATGTATGGATGTGAGAGCTGGACTGTGAAGAAGGCTGAGTGCCGAAGAATTGATGCTTTTGAACTGTGGTGTTGGAGAAGACTCTTCAGAGTCCCTTGGACTGCAAGGAGATCCATCCAGCTCATCCTAAAGGAGATCAGTTGTGGGTGTTCATTGTAAGGACTGATGTTGAAGCTGAAACTCCAATACTTTGGCCACCTGACACGAAGAGCTGACTCATGTGAAAAGACCATGATGCTGGGAAAGATTGAGGGCAGGAGAAGGGGACGACAGAGGATGAGATGGTTGGATGGCATCACCAACTCGATGGACATGGGTTTGGGTGAACTCTGGGAGTTGGTGATGGACAGGGAGGCCTGGCGTGCTGCGATTCATGGGGTCACAAAGAGTCAGACACGACTGAGCGACTGATCTGATCTGATCTGATAGAAATAGGAAGCAGATTAGTGGCTGCCTGGGGCAGGGGTGGAGGGGGAATGGGGAGTGGCTGGGTGTGATGAGAAGGGTCTGAAACTAGACAGTGATGGAGGCTTCCTTGAAAATGGCTAGAACAGTACATTTTATGTGAAGTGTTCTTATTGTCATTTAGTCACTGAGTCGTGTCCAACTGTTTGTAAACCCATGGACGATAGCCCATCAGGCTCCTCTGTCTATGGGATTCTCCAGGCAAGAATACTGGAGTGGGTTGCCATTTCCTTCTCCAGGAGATCTTCCCGACCCAGGTCTCCTGCATTGCTGGCAGATTCTTTACCTCCTGAGCCACCAGGGAAGCCTCAATTATAAGCATGTGAAGTGTATTTTATGATAATTTTTAAAAAAGAGTTCAAGATACAGAGATCTATAGAAACTCATGACAAGTGGCAGTGGTGAATTAGCTCCAGACACGGTGTAGTTGCTCATGACAAGTGGCAGTGGGGAATGAACTCCAGACACGGTATAGCTGCCGCTGTAACAAACCAGCCTAACGTCAATGGCTTAGAACAGCACAACTTTATTCTCTCACAGTTCCAGAAGTTGAACGTCCAAAATCAGTCCCCATGGGCCAAAATCAAGCAGGGCTGCAACCCCTCTGGAGGTTCTAGGGGACAATCAGTTCCTTGCCTCTTCCAGCTTCGGGGGGCTGCAGCATTCCCTGGCTTGTGGCCACATTGCTCCAGTCTTCAAGGCCAGCATCTTCATATCTCTGCCCCATCTTCACATGGCCTCCTCCTCTGTGTGTGGCACTATCTCCTGTTTGCCTCCCCCTTCTGAGGATCCATGCTGATCCAGGATCATCTTCCCATCTCAAGATCCTTAACGTAATCACACCTGCAAAATCCTGTTTTGTCACATGAGTGAACACATTCACAGTCTCCAGAAATTAGGATGTGGATATCTTCTGGGCCGGGGGGTCTATCATTCAGCCTACCACAGATGGTCTCCAATAACTCCTTCCCTTCTTCCAGGCACCCTCTCCACCCACCGAGAGGTGGTGTCTATTACCCCGCCCCTTGAATCCTGTGACTTGCTTTGACCCAGGGGATATGGCAGACATGGGCTTACAGCTTTCAAAGCAGCTCTCTTGGGATCCAGACACCATACCATAAAGAGTTTCCTTAGCCAAGGGGGCTCCACGGAGAGCTGAAGTGGCCCAGCCCACAGACAGTACCGACTGCCAGCCACAGATGAAGGCGCCTTGCCCATTCGAACCCCAGCCAAGCTCCAAGATGAACACAACCACACGGTGACCTCAGCCACTACCACCGGCAACACACAGAATTGTGAGGATCATCGTTTTAAGCCACCAAGTTTCAGGGTGGTTTGTTGCTTAGTCATAGATAACTGTTACACACAGGGAGACACGTCACAGGGGAGGTGGGGGGCAGGGGGAGGCTGACACTGGGAAAGAGAAAGAGAAAAGGCGTGAAGACACAATCGAGAAAGCAAAGCAGAGACACACAGACAGAGGGGAAATTAAAGAAATGGAGGAGCCAGCATCAAAGAGAGACAGAGACCTCTGGAGAGAGACAGACAGGGTGGTGAGGAGGGAGACAGCAGTGCACAGACAAGATACAGAAGAAAGGGAAACAGAAATTGTCAAGAAAGACACGGGCTCCTGTCAACAGCCCCAGCTCAGCTTTCAGCTGACAGCATCAACTGTCAGCCACGTGACGAAGTTATCTTAGGAGTTAGTGAGTTGCCTTCAGATAACTGTAGTCTCATCTGACAACTGATCACAATCGTGAGAGACCTCAAGTCCACCCGGAGAGCCTAAGTGAGCTGGGGCCAACCACATGACCACAAGAGATAATCACTTGTCATTTTTAAGTCGCTAAGTTTGGGGTGGTTGTTAGGTAACCACACGTACCCAGAATGAGATGCTTGGAGTGTCACAGAAAGGTGGATGAGGAAATTGAAGGATTAGGGGGGAGGTTTTAGGCTGAAGATTTATTTGGATGAAATAGATTAAGGACTCGGGGAACTGTTAAGACAGATGAAGCAGAGGAAATGCGCATTTCAGAGTCTGGGAATGTTAGAGGATCAGGACTGGATCCAGATGAAGACTTCAATCTCAGATCAGGTGATGCACAGACGTAGACAACAAACTGATGGGTGCCAGTGTGGGGGAAGGATCAGGGGAAGGGATGGTTAGGGAGTTTGGGATGGACATGTACACATGGCTATATTCACAATGCATAACCAACAAGGACCTCCTGTATAGCATGTGGGACTCAGCTCAATGTTTGTGTGGCAACCTGGATGGGAGGGGAGTTTGGGGGAGAATGGATACATGTATATGTATGGCTGAGTTCCTTCGCTGTTCACCTGAAACTATCACAGCATTGTTAATCAGCCATACCCCAATACAAAATGAAGTTTTTTTGTTTTTTTGTTTTTTTTTTTTGTTTTTTAAGAGCAGGCAATACAAAGAATCTGGGGCTCTTTGGCATTAATTTCAGTGGTGATTTCATACCTAGAATCTGATTGCTTTTCAGAGCATCAACTCTATGAGTTTCCGCAAAGCTTTCTGCAGAAGAGACTGTTCATTGCTCCTCAACATCCAATCTCTCATCTTTCTTTAAAAATCCTCTATGACTTTTAGCATGATGACTCAGAACTAAAACTATATTTTCCCTAGCTCCTCTTCCAGCTCAATGAAGCCAGATGGTTCAGATCTGGACACTAAGATGTAGGAGGAGGCGATACGTGGAACTCCTGGGTCAAAGCCTTACAGAGGATGGTGGATCTGGGACCTCTCCTCCTCTCTCCCTCCTTCTGGTCGCATGATGACGTCATGGAGGTGCGCCATCTTGGACCAAATAGATGAGGGTCATAGTCCAGCTACATCAGAGGGACTGTAGAGCAGCTACTTTGCGTGCTTCTCTGGCAGCTCAGACAGTAAAGAATCTGCCTGCAATGCAGGAGACCTGAGTTCGATCCCTGGGTCAGGAAGATCCCCTGAAAAAGGGAATGGCAACCCACTCCAGTATTCTTGCCTGGGAAATCCCATGGACAGAAGAGCTACAGTCCCTGGGGTTGCAAAGAGTCAGACAGGACTGAGCGACTAACACTTTCACTTTCCTGAAATAGAGCTGCCACACCAGCTGTAACTGTTACACAAGAGAGAAATAAATTCTAATCTTACTTAAACCACTACTATTTTGGATCCCTGCTAGTCACATCTAAACTCATACCTAATTGCTATTAATAAAAATATGAATAGGAAGCTCTTATGGGGCTCCCCTGGTGGCTCAAAGGGTAAAGAATCTGCCTGCAATGCAGCAGACCGAGGTTTCATCCCTGGGTTGGGAAGATCCCCTGGAGAAGGAAATGGCAACCCACTCCAGTAGTCTTGCCTGGAAAATCTCATGGACTGAGGAGCCTGGTAGGCTACAATCCATGGGGTTGCAAAGAGTCAGACATGACTGAGCGACTTCACTTCACTTCATCCCCATTTTCCAGATGAAGGAACTGAAGCACTAAGACAGTAAATCATTATGCTACGTTGTTTCCTATGACAAATAATTCAAATTGCTCCCAAGCTGCCCTTTGGAAGCCCTTGTATCCGGGCAAGGAACATGGCGTTGCTGGTGGGGTGAACCGGCATCTGTGATGCTCCTTTTTGGGTCCACATCCCAAGCCCCGGAAACGCCCCTGTTTGAAGCAGAGACCTCACTCCTTTTCCTGTCCCCAGGCTCACACCTTTCCCTGCCTCTGTCCCCACTGTTCTGGTTCACGTCTGGTAGAATTAGAGGTGTCCTGCTCCCGTTCTGCACCCTGGATGTCATCTCTGCCTTTCCTCGCTGTGGGACTTTGGGCAAGTTGCTTCCTCTCTCTGAGCCTCAGTTTCCTCAGTAGAAGGAACTGACTCTGAGGACTGATGGCAGACAGCACAAGGCTGAGCCCAGCACGGTGCAAGCATCATGGCCCTCCTTAATGCCCGCCACTGCTGGCACTGTTCTTGCCAGCTTCAGATCCCTTGCCTTCAGTGCCCTCTTGCCCCACACTTCTTCCCACTTTGCAGGAAAAGCCCTCTTTGGCCCATAACTCCCTCTAGAAACTCTCAAGATTCTCCAAACTCTGATCTACATGCTCTGACTCAGTTCCCCCACCTTCTACTCCCTCCTCACTCTTCTTCAGTCTGACTTCTGCTCCCACATTCTCCCCTCAACTGCTTACATCAAGATCTAAACCCAAGGGGAGCCTCTAAGCTCTCATCTTCCTCCACTTCTTCATGGCTTTGGGTCCTGCTGATCATGCCCTCATTCTAGAAACTTCTCTTGGCTTCAGTTGCCCCACTCTCCTGGTTTCCCACCAACTTCTCTGGCTTCTTCTCCTCGACGGGTCTCCCACCTTCCATGTGGCCCTCAGATGTTAGGGGTCCTCAAGGCTCTGCTTTCTTCTCCTGCTACCCAGGCCCCAGGGCAGCCCCAACCCCTCCTGTGGCTTGGTGACACCTTCTTGCCAACAAATCCCAAATCTCTCTCAAGTGCAGCTCCCTGGGCTGAGCTCAAGGTGTCCCCCAGATGTCTCTTCACCCTCTAGATGTCTCGCAGGCATCTCATGTTCGGCATGAACTCACCTGAACCCTCTAAGTCTGTCCTTTGTACTTATCCCCCACTTGGCTCTCCAAGCCCTCACTCTCTGGGCTGGAAAGTCTTCACACTGTCCAGTCTCTCCGTCCCAGATCCACTCCCCACGTGTCCACACTCCATTCTTGCCGGTAGGATTCAACCACTTGCAAGACGACCAGTCATTAACTCACAAGGCTGGACACTTTTAAACAGGCTGTGCCCTTTATCGGGACACACACACACACAAATTCTCTGAGAAAGTTACCTGATTTCTTTAGGAAACCCCTATCAACCCCAGCTCTCTTCCTCAGGCAACGCAGGATCCTCCTCTTTTGTGTTCCCAAGACACCCTATGACATAGAAGAGTTTGTGGCGGAGGGAATGGGGGCGTGGCTAGGGAAAGTTCCTGGGTGGCGTGGGGCCATGGCCAGGGAAGCACTTGGGTGATGGGTGGGGGCGTGGCCAGGGAAGCTCTTGGGTGACAGATGGGGGCGTGGCTAGTGAAGCTCCCGGGTAAGAAGTAGGGGCGTGGTGAAGGGAAGCTCTGGGCGGACCTTCAGAGTGGCTGGTGCAAGCAGGCGTGTCCTGCAGAGGATGCTGGGAACATGGAAAAACCCAGGTTACTTGGTGTATTTTCCAGTTGCCCAAATCTTAAAGACTTCATTAGCTCTCTTGTCGTGAATTCCAACTTCCCACGAGGAGGCCGTTTTTCCAGGCAGAATTTCAGTTTTATGGCAACTTTTACAGAAATCACAAAGAGACTACGACTAGTGCTGATGAGCTGGGAGTAGAGAAGGGAGTAGGCAACAGGTCTGAAATGTTGGGGGTGATGCACAACAGGAGGATAGGACGCTAAAAACCGGTGGGAAGCAGGTGTTATGGGGGTTGCAGGGTCATCCTCAGGGTCCCAAGAAGTAGGCAGCACTCCTCACACCCCAAGTATGTCCTTTGGGCAGGAAACATCAACAGTAAGAAAATGTACATGGCCAACCAACAGATAGGTGGCCTCCAAAGTTAAAAACGCCCGCCCAGACCCCCCGACTCCCGTCCCACCCTCCCACCCACCCCTGCTCCCCTTCAGGCAGAGATGTGGCAGCATTTGCTGGCTTGTAGCATTGGTCCTCTGGGACCCTCGGTCTCCTCTTCGAGGGTCCTGCCCGAATTGGCTGGCACTAAGGGCAAATTGAGCCTTCTAGATTGTTGGGGGAGATGGGCTATATACTCCCGTGGATCCCCGGCCTCCTCCCCAAAGCCGCTTCTCACGGCTGGGGGTGTCTGCTGCCCTCTCAAAAGAAAAGTCTGTCATCCCCCCCCCCTTTCCCCAAGTCATGCACCCTCCCGCATCCCCCCTCCCCCAAACACACTATATACACACACACACACAGGCCCCCTTCCCTCCAAGGCATGGCTGGGCTCTCAGAGGTAGTGGAGGCAAGTGGGGGCTCTGGAATGTGAGAAGTTACAGGTCCAAAGTGCGCCTCCTCCAGCTCTGAAACCCCAAACGTCTCCCCTTCCCTCCCTTCTCCAAGCCTCGAGAATTAGCGTCCTCCCAAGGGCCTGAGTGGAGAAATCGGAGGTGGGGGAGGGAGGGAGGTGTGTCCCCTCCCCGATGCACGCACCCACCTGTCCCCCTACCCTCCAGGCCGACGGAGCCCCCTGAGGGTTGGGGGAAGGCCTGAGATCTGTGACATCCTAAGATGGATTGGCCTCCTTCAAGGGCCCCTCAGGGAGGGCTAAGTTCTGAGGTCCTGGGGCATAGGTTCTTGGAAGGGGGTAGGGGTGTTCCTCTTGAGGACCGGGTACTTATGGGATAGAGCAAGGCTGGCAGTCTCAAGGGAGAGATGGAGAGGGTCACAGATGGGGGCGGGTTCTCGGGGGAGGGGCCTCGAGGTGGAAATTTCTCCAGGAACATAGCCAGTAATGAACAGGGATGGGGGCAGGAGCTGCAGGTAACTGCAGGAGCTGTTCTTTGCAGGAGGACCTGGGGAGGCTCCGGAGGGAAAGAATGAAGGCTGTTAGTGGGGACGGGGACGGAGGACGGGGTGGGGGCGGGGGGGGGGGTGGTGATCACGTCCCTGGGGAAGGGGCGGCCGAGTCCCCGGAGAGGAGGTTGCATCTCCGGAGGACCAAGGAGATGCAGTCCAGCACGGATGCAGCGGTCTCGAGGCTGGAGGCTGAGTCCCTGCGGAGGGCCCTAGAAGCCCCGGATGTGGCAGTAAGCTTCGAGGCTGGCGAAGAGGATGTAGAGGAACCAGAGGCCCAGGAAGAGCGCGGTGGTGGCGAGCTTGGGGCCGCGCGGGCCGCCCAGCTCGCCGCCGATGTGCGGCCGGCGGCGGTAGAGCAGCACGGCGATGCCCACGAAGGCGAAGACGGTGAAGAGCGTGACGGAGAAGGCCAGCGTGCCGGTGCGCACCTCGAAGGGGCGGCCCTGCACCGCCCAGTACACGGCGGCCACCGACCAGGCCACGCCCAGGCCCAGGAACACGTTCACGGCGTTGGAGCCCGTCACGTTGCCGATGGACGCGTCGGCGCACTGGTCCTGCAGCGCCGCCACCTTGCTGGCGAACGTGTCTGAGGGGCGGGGACATGGAGGGTCAGCGAGTGACACCCTCCCCCCATCGCAAGCATCCGTCAGTCACCTGGTTCCCAGATAGGCCCACCAGCACCCCGCTGACCCCGAGGATCCAGCGTGGTCAGAACTCCAGCAGAGCGCCCCATGGATTCAATATGTCAACTGAATCCTCGCCCCCAAAGCCACCAATGGAATGTCCCATAGAACTAAAGTGGTGGGAAATGGTAGAAACCAGACGATTTTCCTCTTCTGGAGCTCTGGGCCCTTGATCCCACCCAGGGGGCAAAGCGAAAGTGTTAGTCCTCAGTCGTGTGGGACTGCCTCTTTGCGACCCGCATGGACCGTAGCCCACCAGGCTCCTCTTGCCCGTGGGTTTCTACAGGTAAGAAAACTGGAGTAGGTTGCCACTTCCTTCTCCAGGGGATCTTCTCCACCCAGGAATTGAACGTGGGTCTTCTGCATCGAGGGCAGATTCTGTACCATCTGACCCACCAGGGAAGCCCAAAGTCAGTTGCTGTGCCTGTTGGCTATAGGCCCAGCTGCCTGCTTTGTTATGGAAGGTGTCTACATCCAATGGAATACACTACCTGCTCCCTGGAACTCATCACCTGTCTCTAGGGGACCCCCTGCCTGCTTTCTAAGGGACTGGTCTGCATGCAATGTCTGGATCCACTGCCCACTGTCTGGAACTCAGTGCTTCTATGGGACCCGCTATGTGATTTCTGTCAAGTCCTCACCTTAGCCTATGAAACCCTCTCCCATCACCTGTCTCTCCAATGCCCTGCCACATTCTTTGTATGGAATCTGTCGTCTGGTTTTTACCATTTCCCACCACCTACCTGTATGGGACATCTCATTATTTGCCTCAGTTGACATATTGAATGAATGGGGTCCCCTGCCTAGTTTCTGGTCTATATTTCTATGGGCTCTGCTGCTTGCTCTATATGGGACTTGCTGCCTGCTTTCTGTGGGATTTGTTGCCTGCCTTCTGTAGAACTCAGACTACTTCGTGTGGGACACACTACTATATTGTTGTGGAAACCACTCTATTCTGTGGGGCCTGCTGCCTACTTTCTCTGGGACTCGCTGCCTGCTTTCAATGGGAATCACTACCTTTTTCCCATGAACCTCCTCCCTGCCTGTTTCCACAGGCCCGGTCATCCCATTGCCACCTGCCTGGACAAATGTCAGGGCCCACCCACCCGGCACCTCTTGCCCATCAGTTCCCTGCTTGGCTTCTGTCGAGCCTACAGCTTCGCTGCTCTGGCCTCCATCCATTTCTAGATATCTTGCTAAGTTCGCAGGTCTCTAGAGTGGAGGGCAGGCCTCAGAACCGTTCACCGTGGTGGCTTTCTGCAGGCCCCACCACCTGCTTTCTGGGCCTACAGTGCCACCACCTGGCTGGTGAATACATTTGATGATGAAGAAAACAAAGCTGTCAGGCTCTGAGCTTAGTCTTCTCTCTCCTGTAGGAATTTCTGTCTGCGACGCCTGGTTTCTCAGGGACCCTCCCTCAGACTTGGGGGAAAGAAGAGATTCCTAGCCATGGTGATTCAGTAGAATATATGCTGTCGTCTCTGAGTCTTCTTTCTATGGCATTTCCTCCCATATCTGGTTTCTGCTCTGCCCCTTATCTTAGTTGAAGCTTTGATGGCTTTAACTGGCCTGGTTAAAGCCTGGTGGCCTGGTTCTGATCATGCCCAGGAACAGAGGTCCATGGACTCTCCCCTCTGGTTCCTTGGCAGGGGGAGGGGAGGTGAATATTAATATCTTGTTTCTATGAAACTCACCGCATGGTTTCTACGAAGTCTCCACCTTTCTATGCCCCTCCCCTTCCAACACTGTCTCTTCAATGTCCTGCCACTTTCTTCTGATAAAATCCATCATCTGGTTTCTGCCATTTCCTACCACCTTACTTCTATGGGACATTCCACCTGGTTGCTTTCAGGGAGAATTCAAGTTACATGGCTCAGTGGTTTAAAAAAAAAAAAAAATCCACCTGGCAGTGGATGAGATATGGATTCAATGGGCCAGGAAGATCCCTTGGAGAAAGTAATGGCAACCCACTCCAGTATTCTTGCCTGGGAAATCCCATAGAGGAGCCTGGCGGGCTACAGTCCATGGGGTCACAAAAAGTTAGACTCAACTTAGTGACTAAATAACAACAAATTGAATCCAGGGGCTCCCCCACCTAGATTCTATTATACCCACCTTCCTATTTCTAAGGGACGCACCAGACTTGGTTCTGTGTGATTCTACCATCTTATTTCTGCAGGACCTTTCTCCTAGGCTCCTCCACCTGCCTGGCTTCTCTGAGACCCTCCCCAACAAGTGGTCTCCCAAGAGGTTACCGGGGATGGAGGTGCCCAGGGCCACGAAGACAACAGCATTGACAGAGTCCTTGAGGCCAACGGTGCAGCCGAAGTGGGAAGCAAGGTCCCCGATGAGGGCGGTGAGCAGCCCGATGACCAGGATGCAGACGCCGAAGCAGGCCCAGCCGTGGCAGTACTCCGTGGGGGGCACGCAGGCAAACAGAACCTTCCAGAACACCGTCAGGAAGTGCATGACGTAGTCAAAGCACGACGGCAGCCGCTCCTCCCGGGACCCGTCCTCCTCCTCCTCCTCGTCCCCTGTGGGCACACGACCCAGCTGGGGCACACGCCCATGCCTCCTTCCTCGCCTACAGAGCCCCCTTCTGTTCAACTCCCAGACAGTCTCACTCCCAGATGAATTACTTTCCCAGAATCCCTTGCAGCTAGGAGACTGTCTGGGCCCAGGTAAAAATATTCACTTTCCCAGAATCATCTGAAGCTAGAGGAGGCCAGCATGTCCAGCTAAAAATATCCAGTTTCCCAGGATCCCTTCTGCCAGGGGTGGCCAGATCCCTAGCTAAAGATATGGCTTTTCCCAGAAGCTTTTATGGTCACTGGCAGTCATGTCTGCACCTGGAAATATTCACTTCCTCTGATTCATCACAGCTGATGGTAGCCACATGCTCAGCTAAAGGTGCTCACTTTCCCAGAATCCTCTGCACCTAGAGAGAACCCCGTAACCAGCTAACATTAGTCACTTCCCCAGAACCCTTGAGGCTATCAACAGTGCTGTCCTTGGATATAAATATTCACGTTCCCAGAATTCCGTGCAGCCAGCAGCAGTCATGTCCTCAGCTAAACACTTGCTTCCCAGAATCCCTTGCATCAGGGGCCCTGTGACCCAGTCTGGCCAAGAGACATAAACCGAGGGTTCTGGAAAAGCTCTAGCTTTCCCGATAGGGGCACTGTTATCATGGGTGTGTTTTCTGAGTTTTGTAAAGGGTGCCTCATCCTTAGAGTTGTTTGTGTCACCTACGGTGACCAAATTTAACCCACTTTTGACCTGTGATTTGTGTAATGGAAAAGTGCAAATGAAATGTTTTCCTACAGATAAGCAGAAAGCAATGAATGAGAAGCAATGAACGCACTTGACTGTGCCAAGAATGACGTCTGGAGGGGTACTGGTAAGAAACACTGTAACCCCAGCCAGTGGCTCAGGGCAAGGGGAGAAAAGACCAGCCACCAGGTTATGAAGCCACTTTCCACGGTCTCACCCACGGGCTCCTTGGAATGTCAAGGAGCAGAGGACAGCTGGTGGCCATGGAGGCAGAGAGAGCCTGGTAGATTTGGGTCATATATCCCTTTTCTACTTTTCTGGATCACATAGCCACTTGGCTTAAATAAAATAAGTAAAGTGGAATTGGAAATTAAAACTGGAAATGCAAATGCAACAGGCATTCTGTTCCTTTCTGTCTTCTTGCTTTTTCCCCTCCCCCTGCCTGGAATATGGACGTGTTACCTGGAGGTACAGCAGTCATCTTGCAACCATGAGGGCAACAGCTGAGAACGGGAAAGAGAAATAAAGAAGGAGCCTGGGCCTTTAATGAACATTACTAGGCTGCTTCTAACTTTTTACTGCCTCCTACAGATTTTTTTTTTTTTTGGGGGGTCCATGTGAGAGATAAACTAGTGTGCTTAAGCTACTTATGGTCAAGTTTTCTGTTGTCTGTCACTGAATGAATCCCTAACTGACCACACGGCTCAGGCTGGAGCAGGGACGGACACATTCTTAGGAAAGAGGGGGCTGCTATCATTGCATCTCTTGGGGCTTCCCTCTTCTCTGCTCCAAATCCTGCCTTAGCTCCCCATTGCTCTCAGACCCAGGCCCACACTCCCACACTTCCAGTACCCACAGGCTCTGGCCTCTGCTTACTTCTCTAGCACCTCTCATCTAGAAGGAGCTTTATGAGTATGCTGTGGTTCTGGATCTGACGTTTTGGTATCAAATGCTGGATCCGCTGTGTGATCTTGAATCAGTGTCCTAACCTCCCTGAGCCTCCAAATAACTATTTGAGAAATGGAAGCAATAATTGGACCTGCCTCGAGAAGGCTGTGATGATTGCATGAGTCAGGCCCTGTGATGTGGTCTCCATGGGACCTGGCACATCTCCACTGTGATTGTTATTGTTCTGGCCATTGCTGTTGAAGGCCTTTTCCAGTGCCTGGGGGGGATTCAAAGATGCTCAAAACCAAGTCCAGCCTGCAAAGAACATTCCACCGAGAATGGGAGGTAAAGGAAATACAAAAGCTCCTCTGAGTACAAGGTGGGACATGATTCATCCCCCAAGGAAGCGAGAACCAGAATGCTTTGTGTTCACATGAGGAACCAAAAGCCATTTGCGGAACAAAGTACAAAATGATCAAGCCCCAACCCGGATACTCTGGGGACACTCATTAAATGAGCTCCCACAGGAAATGGACTTCAAAACTGCCTGACACTCAACCGATCTTCATCATTATCATCATTATAGTGATTATTGTTACTGTTATTATTATCATCACTTCTTCCTCTAATTACCTGCTTTCTATAGACCTGTGGCCTCCATGACCACCACTGTTTCAGTTTTATGAACCTTCTTATGTTCACTACGTCCCTAGAGACATTGTTCTGGCTTCTCACTGTTCTTGAAGCTCAAATTGCTTGCCACACTCTCTGAAACCTTGCCTGACTCATCTGCCAGTTTTTAAATTTTATTTACTTATTTATTCGATCGTGTGGCATATGGGATCTTAGTTCCCCAACCAGGAATGGAACCTGTGTCCCCTGCATTGGGAGCCTGGAGTCTTAACCACTGGACCACCGGGGAAGTCTCTCCTGCCAGTTTTGACAGCCTCAGCTCATACCTGCTCCCACCCTCTCCCACTTCCTTCCGTAGGCTCTCTCTCTCCATAAGCTTCCCTCATTTAAAACATTCCATGGCTCCCCACTGCATTTAAAATGTCACCCCAGCCCCCTCCTATGGCCTCTAAAGCCTTTGGGATCTGGACTCTGCTCACCTCCAACCTCATCCCAGTCCTCTTCTTCATGCCTGAAACCAGTCACCATCCCCAAATGTGCCATAATCTCCCACATTTCCATATGCAACACTTCTATCCACCTGGCACTCTCTTCCTGGCCAACTCCTATTCCTATTTGAAAACTCAGTTCAGAAGCCTCCTCCTCCAGGAAGCCCTCCTTGACCTTCAAGCTGGGTCAGACACCTGGTCTCAGCTCCCCCAACCCAGGCCTGCCCACTCCAGCTCATCATTCTCTTGTGACAGGTCTGTCTCCCCCATTAGACAGTGAGCTCTGTGAGAACAGGGCCCAAGCTATTGTGAGCATTTCTTTGCCTCCAGCAATGTCCCCACATCAGACTGGGGCCAGAGAATCCCTTCCCAGGTGGTGTTACTAAAAAACCTGCCTGCCGACGCAGGAGACCTAAGAGACACGGGTTCAATCCCTGAGTCAGGAAGATCCCTTAGAGAAGGAAATGGCAACTCACTCCAGTATTCTTGCCTGGAAAACCACATGGACAGAGGAGTCTGGTGGGCTACAGTCCATGGGGTTGCAAAGAGTTGGACACAACTTAGCAACTGAAGAGCAACAAAAACAAGTGTATTATTTAGGTACTCAAAGCTGATTGATTCTAATGCAAATAAATGTACAATACAATAAACTCATGGATACATATATATGTATATATGTATATGTATATACATGTATGTATATATATACATAAACTCATGATACATATATATATATATAAAAGAAATAGATGCTGAAAGAAGAATGTGGCTTCAGAGGGGATGCCCCTTCCCTTCTATTAGGCTTACAATCTGGTGTCTCTGGACCCACTACCTGGTACTTTTCCATCCCTGATACTTGGCTTCTTCTGATCCCATCAACCAGTTTCCTTCCAACCACAGTTCCTTGTGTGTGTTTATTTTCCACCAGGGTCGGCCTCCCTGAAGAAAACCTGATGCTGTGCAAGGGACAGAAGTCCTGAGTTCCACACTGGCCCTTTCTGGATTCCCTGTGGGACTTCAGGCCAGTCCCTCCTATGTCTCTGGGCCTCAGTTTCCCCAATCTCTATCACAAAGGGTCTCCAAGATAGCCTGTGAATCCATGTCATCATACATCTGGCCACAGGGGGGCAGTGTGGGCCTTCTGAGGCCTAAGGGGTGAGAACCACTGGGGTGGGAGAGTTGGGTGCCCTGGTGACCGTTTCCATGGTAACAGAGGAGTCCAGGCCCAGTAGGGGAGGCCGCATCGTTTAACCTGTTTCCACTCTCCAATTGCCTGAATGCCAGGAGAAAGCCCAGGCTGGGACCCCTACTTCCCACAGCACTCCACCTCTGATCCTGTCTCAGAAACTTTCTGCCTCTCTGGCCTTCTGCCTCCTCATTCTCTACATCTTTCACGTATCTGAAAGATGTCTCTGCATCTCTGTCCTTCCTTGGGATTCTCTGTGCTTTTCTGTGTGTCTGTCTCTCCTATCTGTATTCGTTCCCTATCTTTTCCCTTGTCTCTCTGTATCTTGGTCTTTTTGCGTTTCCCTGTGTCTCACCTGTCTTCTCTCTGATCTTTTCTCCTTGTCCCTCTTCCCTTCTCCTCTTTATTTCTCTTTTTCTGTCTGTCTCTGTCTCTTCATCCCTCTCTTCTTCCTCTCTCCTCCCTCCCCACTTACCTGCGCTCACCGTAATTGCCTCTAAAAACTGCTCTCTCCACGAATGAGTCCCAATCACCAAAGCCAAGTTCGTTTTCTTGATGAGTTTATCCACCGTATTCTGGGGATGAGAGGGTGGGGAGAGACCATGGTCCATGACCACCTTAGGGCAGCTCCATGAGGGGTCCTGGGGATGGAGGCTCACACCCCATGCTCAGGGGTCCTCAATTTTCCATAGCTGGGTTCTACTAGCAAGAAGGGACAAGGGATGCGTGTGCTGTCCATGGTGGTAACAGAAGAACATAGAGGGTGCCCTCAGACCTTGGGTGCCCTTCCCTGTGACCCTCATAGTTGATCCCCTCTTGGACTATCCCTAAGGAAATGATCAAGGCAAGACTCCAGAAAAGTGGGCCCCCAGAAAATCACCTTAAAATCATATGACTCCTCAATGATGACCTCCAGTCGACAGTTTTCCCCGAGAACCGGCTTGCCCATTTCTGCTATCCTCCGAGCCTCTTCCTCCTCAGCCGTCAGTTTCCTGTCCCCGTCCCCTGCAGCATGAGGGCTGGGGGTTAGACTCCAGGGCACCTGCGATGCCTTCACTACCTCTTCCCCTCCATAAAGAAAACACTGCTCTTCTCTGGGATGCCTCCTTGGTAAGGCTTCCTCAGCCCGTCCCTACCTCCCATCTGACCACCACTTTCCCCAGCCAGAGGCCCAGCTCCCACACGCTGGTCCACGAAGTTTGGTTGGTGGACTCTGAGGTTCATATAGTAGAGGGGCTGTGTGACCATGGGCAGTGCCTTAGTCTCACTGTGCCTCAGTGTTCATATCTACAAAATGGGTACAATAACTACTGACCTCATAAGGTGGTTATGAGAGTTAAAGAGGTTAATTCATGGGAAGGGCTTAGAGCAGTGTCTGGTACACAATAATTTAAAAATGTTAGTTTATTATGATCACTGCCATTACCACCCTGTGGAAGAGGTTTTATATAATTATATATATGTATATATAATAGAAAATATATTATCTATTTATATAAATTTATATTGATATATAAAATAGATTTATATTAATTATATAGATTAAATAGATTATATAGATATAGATAGATAGATTATACTGACCCTTTGCTCCAAGCCCAGCACCGACCCAATCCTAGGTCTCAAAAGAAAGCCACCCACCAACCAAGAACATTCTCAAAACTATGCTTGAGTGAGAAATGACTTTGATTGTGTTAAGTTACTGGAATTTGTGGGCTTACTTCTTACAGCAGCTTGTATTACTTACCCTAACTAATACAATCTTCAGCCTATCCCTAATCTTAACCCCCAACCTCAATTCCGATCTCAACTCCAAAACTACTCAGTCACTATCTCCAAGCCCCTGACCCTAGTCCCAACTCTAACCCCAAATTTCTGAACTTGGCCCCAGCTCTACCCTCAAATCCTTCAAATACACCTCAAATTCCAAACTTAGCTTTGACCTCAATGTGGCCCCAGTTCTAATCAGATCCCATCACAAACCCAGAAGCCAATCTCTGTCTTAATTTTAGCTTTGCTGCTGCTGCTGCTAAGTCGCTTCAGTCATGTCCGACTCTGTGCAACCCCATAGATGGCAGCCCACCAGGCTCCCCCATCCCTGGGATTTGACCCAGTCCTAATACTGATCCCAGACCCCAACCTCAACCCAGTTCTACTCAACCTCAAACCTGATTCCCTCTGATGCCACCACAAACCCACATCAGATTCTATGACGTACTTTCTTCCCCACCTTAACTACAAACAAAACATGATCTTGGCCTTTAAGCCTCTGTCACCCCAATTTGGCCCCACCAAATTGATTGCACAGTCTGCAGTCTGCCTCAAACCTGATCTGGAGGGGAGCTTGAGGCCTGACCCACCCCCAAGACCCTCCCTCCAGTGACCCCCCTCCCAAAGCCCAGAAGTAACTCCACTCACCTTGGTTGAGTAGCAGAGCTGGGGAGAGACAGAGACAGGGATAAGGTGAGGTCTCTGGGAAGCTCAGATCCATGAACTTGAAGGGGCCACAACTGAGCTTCCAAAGGTCCCCCCACCCTGGACCCCTTACCTCTCCCACAGCCCACCCATCACCCCTCACCTGAAATCCCTCGTTTAAGCCACTGTGGCTGGCCCAGCTCGATGAAGAAATTATCCTTTTTCTCATACTCCTCGTCATCAACTATCTTCACCTGAAGAGTTTTCCTGAAGGGAGAGGCAGAATCCCCAGCTTAAGGCCCCCTCCCCATGACTCACCAATAACTCGCCCATTAGCCAATCGGTTTCTCAGGCACTTGCTCCATCTCAGGCTCTGTAATCTCATTTCATCCTCACACCACCCTGGGGGAAGGTTCTTTGCTTATCCCCACTTGACAGAGACAAGCTCAGAAACATCTGAAGAAGCTGCTATTATTGTTCAGTTGCTCAGTCAGGTCTGACTCTGTGACCCACGGACTGCAGCACGTCAGGCTTCCCTGTCCTCCACTATCTCCTGGAGTTTGCTCAAACTCATGTCCATTGAGTCGATGATGCCATCCAACCATCTCACCCTCTGTCGCCCCCTTCTCCTGTCCTCAATCTTTTCAGCAACAGGGTCTTTTCCAATGAGTCGAATCTTTGCCAAGTTTGTATTAAATATAGACTTAAGGACCTCCCTCATGGTCCAGTGTTTGATTCTGCACTTCCAATGAAGGGGGCATGGGTTCGATCCCTGGTTGGGAACTAAGATCCCACATGTGGTGTGGTGTGGCCAAAACAAAAGGAACAAATTTTAAAAACTCAAAATAAGTATCAACCTGAGGGATCCTGATAAAACCAAAGTTAGACCGGGTGCTTCCTCTGCTCAGAACATTCACACAGACCTCCCTAGTGGTCCAATGGTTAAGAGTCCGCCTGCCAATGCAGGGAACATAGGTTCGATCCCTGGCCTGGGAGGATTCCACATGCCATGGGGAACTGAGCCTTGTGCAACAACGAAGACCCAGCACCACCGAACAAACAAACAACAAAACCCCCCCTAAAAAAAAAACAACAACAACCATTCACACAGTTTCCATTTCACAGAGAATAAAAGCCAAAGTCCCAAGAATGGCTCACAAGGCCCCTTGAAATCTGGCCCTCATTCCCTTCCTGGCCTCCCTCACACACTCACCCCAGCAACACTGGCCTCCTCAGTGTTCTGAGAACATAATAACAAGCCTGCTCGTGCCTCAGGGTCTTTGCTCTGGCTGTTCCTTCTGCTGAGAACACTGTTCCCTCATGCTCATTCCCTCAATTTCTCCAGTTCTCTGTTCAAACTTTACCTTCTTTCTCAGTGAGAGCCACCCCCTCCACCTTCTTTAATACTGAAATTCATGCCTGGACCTACCTCAGCACCCTCGGCCCCCTTCCCATGCTCCACGTCTTTGTTGTTTCAAATCATCTTCTAACGCACCACCAGATGGGTTTATCTTGTTTGTTGTTTGCCATTTGCCTCTCCACAGTAAGATGTAAGTTCCTCCAAGGCAGTGATCTTTGTTCATTTATGTTCTTTGTTGTATCCCCAATGCCCAGAATAGTGCCTGGCATATGGTGTGACCTCCATAGACAGCTGTTAACTCAAATTCTTCAGCCTGGAAGACCCTCAACTTCCTGCCCCTTGTTTTCATTTGGAGGGGTAACTGAGCTCTAACTGATTTTCTCAGCATCCTGGCTGCCATAGTAACCAGGGAATGGGAGGGGAGAAACAGCCAGAAGTCATCCATCCCTTTCAGGTACACAACAGACCCCCCTCAATTATGAAGACCCACAACCCCACAATAACCCACAGCTCTGCCACCAGCAGCTATCTCAGCCATAGGAGCCACAAGGCCTAGCCCCAGAACCCAGAAACACAAACACCCAGCCCACACAGTCACCCAGCAGAGGAAGCACAGCCAATCACGCCACCCACGCCCACACACCATCATACCCCGCAGCCATTCCCTATGCAGTGGCAAAATCGCACGGAACCAGAAGCCAATTAGCACAACACCCCCACCACAGCCTGGGCAACAATGCCAACCTGTGAGACCCCTGCTGTGATTCCATGTAGAGTCTCCTTCCTTACACCTCACTCTTTATGCCTCCTGGTGTCTCTGTTTATTCAGTCTCTCCCCGGCTCTCTGCCTTTCTCTCCGTGTTCTCCTCTCCCCATCTCCATCTCTCAGTGTCGGAGAGACTGAATGGAACAGAATGGAACAGCCAAACTCGACACAATCTAAGCAAAAGGGTCTCAAGCATGCAGACATATCTAAACATATAAACGCCCAGGACACCGTGACACCCAAAGATGGACACACAAGACAGTCACAAGGGGGCATACACGCACTTCCACCTTCACCTACTCTAGGCTTCAAGACATTTGAAAGTTTCTGTTGGTTGAAAGAATGGCAGCCCCCAGCCCGCACACTTAGGAGTGGGCTGGGAGCTGTCCATGGTGCTGAAACACTGCAGCCAGGTGGAGTCGTCTCCTGACACATGCTCCTCACAGACACGTAGACAGCTGCTGACACGCTGACAAGGTGATACACACACATACACATACCTCTGCCACTCATTCGCTTGCAGACATGCCATGGTCCCCTGACACCCAGTGACAACGCGCACCAGTTGGCACTTTGACAAGTGTGTCCAGTGTGTCTGCTCGGTACCCAAAAGGAGGAGAAGCCCAACCGGCAAGGGACAGCAAGAGAAGCTGGAGCTAGATGAGGGGGGCGGCTTCCTCAGGTCAAAGGAAGCAGCTTTAGGAGTACGGGATTAACAGATACACACCATTATATAGAAAATAGATAAGCAACAAGGATTTACTGCATGGCACAGGGAACTATATTCAATATCTTGTAATAACCTATAATGGAAAAGAATCTGAAAAAGAATATATTTATATGATGCTGCTGCTGCTAAGTCGCTTCAGTCATGTCCGACTCTGTGCAACCCATAGACGGTAGCCCACCAGGCTCCCCCGTCCCTGGGATTCTCCAGGCAAGAACACTGGAGTGGGTTGCCATTTCCTTCTCCAATGCATGAAAGTGAAAAGTCAAAGTGAAGTCGCTCAGTCGTGTCTGACTCTTCTCGACCCCATGGACTGCAGCCTACCAGGCTCCTCCGCCCATGGGATTTTCCAGGCAAGAGTACTGTAGTGGGTTGCCATTGCCTTCTCCGATATATATGGCTGAACCACTTAGCTGTACATCTGAAATGATCACAGTATTGTAAATCAACTATAGTTGAGTTAAAATTGATCATTTTTTTAAAAAGGAAACAGCCTTCCTCCCCAGCCTGACATTGTCATCCTCGTGTCCTCGTTTCCTGGAAACTCCACTTTCCCACCCCTCACAGGCTCTGATCTCACACCCAGTCTCTTTCTCATCCTATCTCCCATTATCTCGTGCTGACCTGAACTCTTCTCTCTCTGTAGCATCAGCAGAACTTTCCCTTCCCTGAGTCCGCCTGAGTTCCTCTCAGAGAGAAGAATGTCTCTCGTTACCTCCCACACTTCTATTCCTTTCAGTCTTCTTCCATCTCAGTCTCCAATCCCTATTTCCCCGCTTTTTCTGGCCTCACCAGGTGACAGAGGGATTTTAGTTCCCCCACCAGGGATTGAACCTGTGGCCCCCTGCATTGGGAGTGCAGAGTCTTAGCCACTGGACCACCAGGGAAATCCCTCTCTCCCCCTCTCCTGATGGGCCTCTGTCACTCAGTTTCCATCTCTTGTGGCATCTGTCTCTAAGTCTTTCTGTCTTGCTCCTGCCCTCTCTCTCGATTCTCTTTCTGACTCTCCACTACTCTGGCTCTCTTTCACTAGGTCTCTTCAGTCTCCCTGTCTTTCACCCATCTGGTTGCCTCTCTGTCTCTCTCTTGCATCTCTCCCCTCTACCCCATATCTCTGGGCGTCTCTCTTCCATCTCCCTGTTGATCCTGCCTGGGGTCAGCCCTCCAGCCTGGCTGTTTCTCGAAGCATCTCTAATTAGCGCCTGCCCATCAGAGAAAGGATGTGTTTCCCTGAACGCTAATTAGCCTCCTGCTCTCTGTCTTCTGAAACCACAGCTGGAAGCCTGGGCGGGGGCGGAGGGCAGAGGGTGTCCCAGCCTGGGGAAGCCGTGGGGGCGGGCGGAGGAGAAGCCGTGTGGAAGCCCGCGGCCGCAGGCGAAAAGTTGATTGGAAGCGGTAGACTACACAAGTAGGACTAGGACAAGCAGAGAGACAACTCCCTCCACGCCCTCTGCCTCTTGGGTGTGAAAGATGGGGCCTGGAATGGGGCTCTGGGCCCTCAACCCAAGTCAGAACAGAGACAGATGGAAAGGTATGGAGAGTCTGTGACTGAAATATAACCCGAGTCAGAGAGCTGGATTCTGGGGACAGAGATCCAGAGATGGACACAAACTCTCCCGAGAGCGAGAGACGCAGAGACGCAAAGGGAGAGGTGAAGAGGCAGGGTGAGCAGTGAGCAGCTGCGCTGGGAGGCCGAGCCGCAGAGGCTGGGAGGGGAAGAGGGAGGGGGCGCGGTGGGGGCTCTGCTCGGTGTGGGGAGCGTGGGCGGCGGGAAGAGGGAGACAGACGGGCCTGCGGGGGCGGAAGGGAGCGGGCGGGAGCGGGGATGTGAGGCTGCCGGCTCGCGCACCGGGAGACTCGGGCATCTGCGCAAGGGGGGTGGCCGGGTGTCTGGGCGTGACAACAGTCCTGACTCTGCGTCCGTGACTTTGTGTGCCCGGTGAGCCTGCTGGTTCTGTCTGTCTGTCTACATACGTACGTAGCCAGCTTCCCTCCGGAGACTCGGTTTCCCACATCCCAGCCCTCCTTTCCCGTGTTTCTTCCTAGGCCCCCAGATTCCTACTCCAACTTTCCCCACAGCCTTGCCCACATTCCCCCTACCCAAGAGCTCCCCTCCTTCCCCCCGTCCACCTCTTTTAGGGCACGTCCTATCTCCTTAGACCCCCGTCCTCTTCCGCTGTCCTCAGCCTTTGCCTTGCTTCCTAGCCATGAAATTAAAAGACGTTTGCTCCTCAGAAGAAAAACTATGACAAACCTAGACAGCATATTAAAAACCAGAGACATTACTTGGGCTGACAAATGTCTGTATAGTCAAAGCTATGGTTTTTCCAATAGTCATGTACAGAATGCAAGATTTGGACTATAAAGAAGGCTGAGCGCTGAAGAACTGATGCTTTTGAACTGTGGCGTTGGAGAAGACGCTTGAGAATCTCCTGGACTACAAGGAGATCCAACCAGTCAATCCTAAAGGAAATCAGTCCTGAATATTCATTGGAAGGACGGATGCTGAAGCTGAAACTCCAATACTCTGGCCACCTGATGCGAAGAGTCAACTTATTGGAAAAGATCCTGATGCTGGGAAAGATTGAAGGCAGGAAGAGAAGAGGATGACAGAGGATGAGATGGTTGGATGGCATCATCGACTCAATGGACACGAATTTGAGCAAACTCCGGGAGATAGTGAAGGACAGGTAAGCCTGGCAAGCTGCAGTTCATGGGGTCGCAGAGTCGGACACGACTGAGTGACTGAACAATAACCACTCAGACCCCACCTAGCTCCTTCTGTTCCACAAACTCGGCCTCTGCATCGAAAGGGACCTCAGGGCACACTCCTCCATTCTACCGGTTAAGCTCGCCACATCCCTCTCCCCAGGCTCCACCCTAATTCCTCTCCTCTCTCACTCGGCCATTCTTCCTGGTGTCCCACTCTCTTCTCCCCAAACCAGCCCAGTTCGCGCAGGACCCGCCCACATCTCGTCCCAACATCTTGACCCCACTCCTCACTCCAGTTTCCTCCCTTCTCTCCTTTGTCCCGCCCCTTTTCTGGACCCTTTACCGCCTCCCCAGGCCTCCCCATTTCCAGGGCTCCATTAAAGCTCCACCCCTTTCTAAGATTGAGTGTGTTAGTCGCTCAGTCGTTTCCGACTCTTTGCGACCCCATGAACTCTAGCCCTCCAGGCTCCTCTCGCCATGGGATTCTCCAGGCAAGAATACTGGAGTGGGTTGCCATTCCCTTCTCCAGGGGATCTTCCTGACTCAGGGATCGAACCTCGGTTTCCCGCATTGCGGGCAGATTCTTTACTATCTGAGCCACCAGGGAAGCCCTTTCCAAAACTACGCCCCTCCGAGATCCTCCCACTCGGAGGCCTCGCCCCCGTTCGGGCAACACCAACTCTCGACCGCGCCCACGTCCAGGCCCCGCCCCCGTTCGGACCACGTCCCGCCCTGGCCCCGCCCCTCTCGCGGGCCCCTTGTCGTCTCCCTGGCTCGGGCCGGCGGGCTCGCGCGCTCACATGGTCTCGTCGTCGCCGAACTCGAGCTCGCCGCACGCGTCCTCGTAGTGCACGCCGCCGCCGCGCGCCGTGCCGTCCACCGTACGGTAGGGGAGGCGCACCGTGCCGCGCGCGCCCGAGCTGCGCACGACGCGCACGTCCACGGTGCCCATGCACTCGCTCACGTGCAGCAGGCGGTCCTGGAAGGAGAAGATGCCCGCGTGGTCGTCGTCCAGGATGGTGACGGTGGCCAGCAGCGGCGACACCAGCCGCCCCTTGGGCCGCCCGCCGCCGTCGGGTTCGAACATGCCCTGCGCGTCGCCCACACGCAGGTTCAGCAGCCGCACGAAGAAGTGCTCATCCTCCTCGAAGATGTCGTCGTCGATGATGCCGATCCGCAGCTCCTTCTGCGTCTCGCCCGGCTTGAACACCAGCGTGCCCTCGCTGCGGTGGAGGAGCGGGGAGAGAGAGGGGTGAAGTCGCTCTCAGGGCTGTGGGCCGGGGAGGTGGGTGGGGGGGAAGGGTTCAGGGTGGGCTTCCTGGAGGAGGGGGCCGCACCACCGGAAGAACTTACAAGTATAATGGTGGACAGACGTGAAACAAACAATACCGAGGGTGAATGAGGTGGGCTTTTCCCGAGCAGGAGATGCAGAGGGAGAACAAGAACCATGGAGGGGTTCCCTCCCACCATGGAACTCATCAGGAGTAGTGGCATAAACAGGTGATGAAGGTGAGATCGAGGCAGGCTTCACGGGAGAAGATTTAGTGGGCAGGAGACCTCCCGGCAGAGGGAACAGTACATGCAAAGTCTTAGGGTGGAGAGGGAGGTTGGAGTGTTGCACAGCCACGCTTCTTGAATCTCAGTGTCCACAGGAATTCCCTGGGACATCTTGTGAAAATGCACATTGTGGTTCAGTAGCTCTGGGGTTTCAAGGCTCTTCATTTCTACTTAGCGCCCAAAGGATCCCAATGATTCTGCAACATGGACCATACTTGGAGTAACAGGGACATAGGGCCCACACTTGACATTGTCATACTTTCCATAAAAACCATTCTGTGCTCCCAGATATCCCCAGGAGAAAACCCACAGTCTTTAACTTGACATCATTGTCATTCAACACATGTTTTCAGTGTGGGAACATGGGAACAGGAGTGCTGGGAACACCGGAAGAGCCCCATGGCACAGCCATATCACAGTGGCACTTACACATCTTGGGATTTAATTACAGTCCATTCACTTAAGAGATAGGTAATGAGCATCTGCTGTGTGCCAGGCACTGTTCTCAGTGTTGGGGAAACAGCAGCAAAACCAGATCAGAGAAGAATCTTTGCCCTGGTGGAGCTTCTATTCCAGGGCAGGAGACGGGTAATAAAAAGTCAGGTGATGATGATGCTATGTGGAGAAAATAAAGGAACAAGGGTAGCGAGTGCAGAAATGGAGCTGTGTGAAAGTGATCAGGGAAAGCTTGTCTGGGGGTGAGGGTGCCATCTGAGCAGAGACCTGAGGGAGGGAGCCACCTGGAGGAGATCTGGGAAAGACTGTTCCTGTAAAGGGAACAGCCAGTGCAAATGTCCTGAGGCATCAGTGGGCAGGAGTGCTTGAGGAAGATCAGGGATGCCAGTGTGGCCGCATCCAAGGGAGCAGGGAGGGAGAGGGTGGGAGATGGGGTGACCGAGGGAACAGGGGAAGATGCCATGGGGCCTTGGTGAGGCACGGTGAAGACTTTGGCTTTTACTCCAGTGAGAGGAGAGCCATGGAGGCCTTCAAGGAGAGGAAGGACATCAACTGGCTTAGGTTTAAAAGAGTGTCGGCTGTGTAAGTTTCTAAAGCACAAGCAAGATGCTCTGTAACGGGCTGGGGGAGGGAATGAGGCCAAGACATTCATCAGTGTGAAACTTGGGCGGGACAGTGATGACTCTGGGGTATTAACGAAAGTAAAAAATCGGTCATTTACTCCTCCCTTCCTCTGTGGGGGAGGTAGAGAGACCCCAGGGTTCTGGCAGGGGTAGAACTGTATGACAAGACCTGGATGGAGGGAATAAGAGCTTCCCGTGGCTGCAGCCTGCAGCTCAGAGGGCGCTGTCCATGGTGGATAAGGCGGGCCAACCTGCTCCAAGCTGCCTGTGCCAGCTGTGTGGTCTTTGGCAGTTAGGACTCAGCAGCCCTCTGAGCTTCGGTTTCCTCATCTGTAAAATGGAGTTAATAACCCTGTCTTCCTTGTGGCAGTGTTACAAGGATTGAGTTAATACAGGGGAATTGGACATTGTCTGTAAAGGGACATGCGGGCATCTTGTGCCTTCTGGCATGATGCCCTGAGAACAGCTGGATTCCTGCCAAAGTGCATCACGTGAATCTAACCATGAGGAAACATCAGACGAAGCCACACTGAAGACTGTTCGAGTAAGTGGCCTATTGTTTTCCAAAGTGTCGGAGTGGGACTTCCCTGGCGGTCCAGGAGTTAAGACTTGATGCTTCCAGCGCAGGAGGCGTGGGTTCGGTCCCTGGTTGGGGAACTAAGATCCCACATGCCATGTGGCACAGCCAAAAGAAAAATTCAGACCAAAGTGTTGGCGTCACCAAAGTCACGGAAAGACCGAGGGAGTGATCCAGATTGAAGAAGGCGAATGAGACATGACAACCAAATATGCCAAGTGGATTCTGGATCAGATGGGAAGAGAGGGAGGGAGTGAAAACACAGCTATAAAGGGTGAGACAAGGGCGACTGGGGACATGCAAGCGTGGACTGTAGAGTGGGTCATCATTCTGACTCAAACGTCCAGTGTGATCACTGGGTTGGGATGATGTGGGAGTATGCCATCATTCTTAGGAGATGCATGCCTCTGTTGATGGGTGAATGGTCATGCTGTCTGACCTTCACTCTAATAAAGTGCCACCATTATTATTTTTTTTTTCAAAAACAAATTTATGGTTACCAAAGGGGAAAGGTAGGGGGTAGGTGGAGGGATAAATTTGGAATTTGGGATCAACGTAGACACACTACTATATATAAAAGAGATAATCAACAAGGACCTACTGTGTAGCCCAGGGAACTCAATATTCTGTAATCACTTACATGGGAAAAGAATCTGAAAGAGAATGGATATACGCATATGTGTAACTGAATCACTTTGCTGTACAGCCACAACTAACACAACACTATAAATCAACTATACTCATATCTAAATTAAAAATTTTTAAAGTAAAGTAGCACCTCAAAAAATCTATTATTATATATTGAAGAGCATGAATGCTCACAGGACAAAACAGGCACAATTGGTGAATATCTGTGTGGAGGTTATATGAAGGTTCGCCAGGCTATATATTTGCAGCCCTTCTGTAAGTGTGAAATTTTTCAAAAAGCTGGGGAGAAAAAACATGGGGATTTTAGAAACCAGGTATCAGAATCATAGAAGGCTAGGTTGCCAGGACTCATATTCCAACACTGGATGCACAAAATCTGAGAAGATGAAAAATCTTAGAACCATTAGATCAGAGATGGGCTGGGGTACAGATTAGAATACTAAAACCTTGGAATTCTGGAATCTTAAAACCTTCGACCCTTAGTGTGTTAGGATTATAGAGGCTTAAATCTCAGAATCTTGGAAGAGCTGTGTCATTTGGGGGTCATAGAGGTCATTATTAATTTGGAGAAACTAAAACCCCACAGAACCACCCTTAGCCTAGTGATGCCTGTGGGCAAGTTAGAAAAAGGTATCCCTTCTTCAAGACACTTTCCATGAATCTGGAACTGTCATGATAGACACAGAACTCTACAATGTCCACTATGTGAATAGCACTTCCTTAGACATGTTGCTCTTTCGCAGTGCACAACCTCAACGACTGTACATGACAGCCCTACCTGCCCAGACTGAGGTAGGAACTTACCCAAGGAACAGGGGGCAGGGCTAAGCTGGGGCTGGAACTTAGGTGTCCTCCTCCCAGTCCTAGACCTAAGCTGCCTTGATAAGTGAGACCAGGGCCTGTGAATATCATCTGGGTTGGGAGAGTAGAGACATATGGAAAGGTGTCAACTCTTCCTAGCTCTGGCTCCACCACTGAGCAGCATTTACTCCTTCACTTCAAACATCTCCTTCCCAAAGTCATTTGCAGGTGAGAAGGCAGCCTCTGATCTCAGCAAGTGATACCTGTACTCACTTCCTTTTGCAAAGGCTTGGGGTTTTGATGAGGGCGATGCGGACCAGAGGTGCGGGAGGAGTGGAAGGACAAAGAGGCGGACTGACGGCAGGCCCTCACATGGTGAATGCCTGTTCTTAAGTCGAAGGAGGCTAGAGATGTGGGATGAGGGGAAGGATGGAGGGAGGAGGTCATGGGCGGCCAAAGGGGTCCCATGCTACAGGATGACAGAACAAAGATATGTGAACAGTTCAGTTTCAACTTAGTAAGTGAAACCTATGAGAAGATCAGCCATCAACGCTCTCCTGTATCCTGCTGTATTTTTTCTTCACTCTTCTCACCATCTCTGATATTTCAATACATTGAATGTACACTTTCTAATGACCTGTCTTTCCCAAGAGAGTGTCAGCTGTGTTAGAGCAGGCAGGGATTTCTACGTCTTTCATTTATTGATGGTCTCCGTTGCCCAGGTTCGTTGCTGGCACAGAAAAGACACGTGGTACATGTTGTTATCACAGGAAACCACGGGAGCTGGGCTGGAGGAAGCACAAACTGGAATCAAGATTGCTGGGAGAAATATCGATAACCTCACATATGCAGATTACACCACCCTTATGGCAGAAAGTGAAGAAGAACTAAAGAGCCTCTTGATGAAAGTGGAAGAGGAGAGTGAAAAAGTTGGCTTAAAACTCAACATTGAGAAAACTAAGATCATGGCATCTGGTCCCATCACTTTATGGCAAATAGATGGGGAAACAATGGAAACAGTGAGAAACTTTATCTTTTTGGACTCCAAAATCACTGCAGATGGCGACTGCAGCCATGAAATTAAAAGACACTTGCTCCCTGGAAAAAAAGTTATGACCAACCTAGACAGCATATTAAAAAGCAAAGACATTACTTTGCCAACAAAGGTCCATCTAGTCAAAGGTATTGTTTTTCTAGTAGTCATGTATAGATGTGAGACTATAAAGAAAGCTGAGCACCAAAGAATTAATGCTTTTGAACTGTGGTGTTGAAGAAGACTCTTGAGAGTCCCTTGGACTGCAACGAGATCAAACCAGTCAGTCCTAAAGGACATCAACCCTGAATATTCATTGGAAGCACTGATGCTGAAGCTGAAGCTCCATTACTTTGGCCACCTGATGGGAAGAACAGACTCATTGGAAAAGACCCTGACACTGGGAAAGATTGAGGGAGGGAGGAGAAGGGGATGACAGAGGATGAGATGGTTGGATGGCATCACTGACTCGATGGACATGAGTTTGAGTAAACTCTGGGGGTTGGTGATGGACAGTGAGGCCTGGCGTGCTACGGTCCATGGGGTTGCACAGAGTCGGATGTGACTGAGCGACTGAACTGAACTGAACTGAATGGGAGACTTGCACATCAGTTAACAAAACATACTGTAAACCTATAATTCTTGAAAGAGTGTGGTATAGACAGATCTATTGCACAAATACATAAAGAATTTTGTGGTCCCATGAAGACACAGAAGTTATCTACCTTGTTTACTCCTCTCTGTTGAACCCTTAAAAAAAATCTGGATGGCAGATGAATAAAAAACAAAGTCCTACTGTATAGCATAGGGAACTATGTTCAATGTCCTGTGATAACCGTAATGGAAAAGCATATGAAAAAAGAATATATATATGGATAACTGAGTCACTTTGCTATACAGCAGAAATGAACACAATATCGTAAATCTACATTTCAACAAAAAAATTTTTAAAAACCTCTGGCACCTAGTAGGTGCACAGTAGGAATAGCTGGCTAAGGTCACAGTTCTGCTCAGAGAGGGGTGAGGAGAAGGACTGGCAGGCACACGCAGGAGAGCTCAGAAGGCAGGTGGCTTAACGATGGAACCAAAGACCCAGAGGCAACGCGGACACCGTCTCTCTCCTCTCGATCCCACTTCGTTTCCCCCCACAGCACTTGCCATCACCTGATGTTTTTGTATGTTTCATAGTTTATCACTTTACTGCAACTTGAGGGTAGGGACCTTAGCCATCTTGTTCACAGAGGTATACCCCTGGCACATGAAGTAGGTGATCGATAAACATTTTTAGGACTTCCCTGGTGGCGCAGTGGGTAAGAATGCACCCGCCAAGGCCAGGGACCTGAGTTTCATCCCTCCAGGAAGATTCCACGCGCCCCAGAGCAGCCAAGCCTACGTGCCACAATTACTGAGCCTTCGAGCTGCAAGTACTGAACCCTGAGCACCTAGAGCCTGTGCTCCACAAGAGAAGTCACTGCAATGAGAAGTCCGCGCACCGCAACCAAGAGTAGCTCCTGCGAGCCGCGACTAGAGAAAGTGCCTGCAAAAGCAACAAAGACCAAGTGCAGCCAAAAGAAAAAAAACTCATTAAAAATATTTTTTTTTTACTTTAATAGTGGCGTGGTGGATGGGGCACTGGTTCTACCAGGTCATGATGGTAGAAACACGTCATGGAGCTATACTAAGGAACACAGGGCAGCGTCAAGCCCAAGACGGAACAGGTGTATCATGGACCTGGGAGCAGCAGCCCGCCGTCAGTGGACAGCCACGCTGTCCGTCTTGTGCAGCAGCCTGTGCCAAATGTCTAGAATAGTACCTGGTACAAAGTAGACTCTCAGGAATGAATGAATGAACCCAGCAAGTCTGCCCATCGCAAAGTAAGGATGGGCGCCAGACGCAGCCAGGAGACGGAGGAGCCTGGAGGCTGCTAGACGGCGGAGCCTGTGACCCGCGGACCCCTAGCCCTCCCTGCCCACACGCCCCCAGGCGACCCACCTGTACTCGTAGTCTGAGCCGGCCTTGGCGGAGCCGTCCTCCGTGCGGTAGTCCACGTAGAAGGTGCTGTTGCCCTCGCCGCCCTGGCAGGTGACCGACAGCAGTACGGAGCCGCAGTTCTCCAGGCAGTGGTAGAGGCTGGGTTCGAAGAAGATGCGGCTGGCGCCGTCGTCCTCGTCCTCGCCGGGGCCGTCGGCGGGGCTGGCCCGGCGCGAGGCGTCCACCGCGTGTCGCCGCAGCACGTTGCCCGCGCCGGTCATCAGCCGCGTGGCCTGGATGCGGTAGAAGGCGCGGCTCTTCTGCTGGTGGAGCAGCGCGTAGTAGTTGGCGATGCCCACCAGCTGCTCCAGCTCCTTGTCCGGGTGCTTCTGCTTCAAGTCCTTGAGGATCTGGATGACCTCGCGGCGGCTGGCGTCCAGCTCGCGGGCCTCGGCGGGGCCCGGGCCCAGGCCGCCCACCTCGCCCGGAGCCTCGGCGCCCACAAACGTGCCATCCAGCTCGATGCTCTTGGGGGGGTCGCCTTCGGCGCCTATGATGATGCCGCTGCGCGGGTCGGTGCGGTAACGCTTGTACACGTACTTGTAGAAGAGCAGCCGCTTGTCGGCCATCCAGGCGAACACCACGCACACCGGGAAGAAGACGAGGGTCAGCAGCGCCTCCCACACCTGCGGGCGGCCGCGCGGGTCAGGACCGCCGCGCCGGCAGGGGGCGCGCTCGCGGCCCGCCCGCGGCCGTCCTCCCCAGCGCCGGGTCCCTACCCTCACCCGAGTTCCCCTCTTCTCAATCTCTCCCCATCCGGCCTTCTTGCTGTCTCTGCTTCCTCCCGCTGTCTCGCTCCCGTCTCTCTTCATCTCAGCCTGTCCCCGTTTCTCTGTGTCTCTGTCTCTCCCTCCATCTGTATCTCTCCCCTCTGTCTCTCCCTCTCTCTGGCTCTCGTCTCTGCTTCTCCCTGCCTTTCCCCATCTTTCTGGCTAGGTTGGTCCTTATCTCTTTTCCTCCCTGCCTCCAGTCTCATTCTCTATGTCAGCTGGCTTGTTGTTTGTTTGTTTAAGCTGTAAAGGTATTTATTTATTTATAACTAATATTTATTTCTTTATTTGGCTGCACTGGGTCTTAGTTGCAGCATGCGGGATCTAGTTCCCTGACTAGGAATCAAACCCACGCCACCTGCACTGCAGACAAAGCCCCGCGTCTTAGCCACTGGACCGCCAGAGAAGTCCTTAATGTCAGTTGGTTTTCTATCTTTCCTCCTCTCTTTCTTCCTTTCTGGTGGCCCCTGTCTCCATTGTCTTTTATATGTTTTTTAGACACCTACCTCTCTTTCCCATGAGATTCTTCTCTGTCCCCCCTGCCTTCTCTCTTTATGTCTCTCCTTCCCTCACCCTTTTTCTCTCTCCCTTGGGTCGCATCCATCCATCCATCCACCGTTTGCCACGCTGCTCACGTGCAAAGAACACAGACATCCTCAGCCACCACCAAGTCAGGGACACGCCCCACCCTGTGGTCCCAGCCCCTGTCCAGGCGCAGTGCTGGTCTCTCTCTCTCCATCTTTTTTTCTCCCACCTCATTACCCCTCTGCCCCTTCTCACCCGAAATGCCTCCACTTCTCCAGACTGCACCCATCACCCAGGATCTGCTCTCTGCTCACGTCCCCAAACTCCCCTATTCCTTTCCTCCAACTCCTCCCCCGCCTCCACCAGTGAATACAGCCTTTGCCAGATTCTCCTTCCTTAGGATTTGTTTGGCCCTTAGGGATTGGACTCTGACTCTAAAAGAGGCACAAGTTTGGCTCATCGGCTGACAGCCTCATAAAGCAAGTTCTCATGTTTACATGCTACCTCCCCAGAGAGACAGGGCAAGGCTGAGTTTAGACCCCGGTTCTAGAAGAGGGATGCCTGGCCCAGGCTCTTATGTGTAAAATGAGCACATCCCAAAACTGAAGGAGCTCATGCACTCCTAGCACTCAGCCTTGTCAGTTACTGATACAGGGAAGATACACAAAATGTGACATTAATGGGATTGTTATTACTAGTGGGCTTCCCAGGTGACTCGGTGGTAAAGAATCTGCCTGCCAATGCAGGAGACCCGGGTTTGATCCCTAGCTCAGGAAGATCCCCTGGAGGAGGCCATGGCAACCCACCCCAGTATTCTTGCCTGGAGAATCCCATGGACAGAGGAGCCTGGCCGGCTACAATCCATAGTGTCACAAAGACGCAGACACGACTGCGCCCACATACACTATTACTACTTTTATAATACTGTCACCATATTACTATCGTCTTGAGCTCTGTGCACTCTGGGGCTCAGTCTGCCCATGGTCTGGCAGAAGGCACATACAGGAAACATCCACCAATACCTGGCAGTTCTCCTTGAAATATTCATGTAAAGATGCATATGTCACCTTTCTCATTAAAGATAAGGAAGAAAAGACTAAAGAGCATTTACAAATCGGATGGCCCCCGAGGTATCTTTAAAATGAGCCTGGTAGGGAAAATATCTTTAAGGTCTCATTTCACAGCCCCTTGTCGCTGTGTTTACTGCTGGTTCAGAGACAAAGTAGAACTTGGAAATAGTACAACCACACAAAGCCACCGGCAGCTTTGTGAAAAGAAACAACTTTCCACGTAAGCTGTAAAATGAACTCTTGCCTTGCACTCATTGAACTGGCCAGTGTCTACGCTGTGGGCGATTCTCTCTTAATCAGAAGCAAGATCTCCAACACCTGAGATCTGCTTTCTTCCCTGCAGGTAAACAAAAGGTGATTCTAATAGATTCACATCTGCCTTCAAGGGCACCCACTGTTGGCGCAGGGGCTAAGACTGCACTCCCAATGCAGAGGGGTCTGGGTTCAATGCCAGTTCAAGGAACTAGAGCCCATATGCCACAACTAAGAGTTCGCATGCTGCGACTAAAGATCCCGAGTGCTGCAGTCAAATTAATTAATTAAAAAAAAAAGAGGACCTCGCTAAAATCAGAAATGAAAAAAGAGGACCTCATTTAAAGAAGAAGGGCTTCCCTGGTGGTAAAGAATCTGCCTGCCAATGTAGGAGACATGGGTTCAATCCCTGGTCCAGGAAGCTCCCACATGCCTCGCAGCAACTAAGCCCATGCACACAACTGTTGAATCTGTGCTCTAGAGCCTGTGCTCTGCAACAAGAGAAGCCACCGCATTGAGAAGCCCACCCACTGCAGCTAGAAAGTAGCCCCCATTTCTGTGCAATTAAAGAAAAGCCCTTGCAGCAATGAAGACCCAATGCAGCCATCATAGAAAACTACTTAAAAGAAGAAGAACCAATGGTCTAGTCCAACCCCTTCTATAGTTCAGATGTGTAAACTGAGACCCAGAGGGTATGGGCTTTGCCTGAGGTCACACAGCACTTCCGGAGAAAACCCCGAGCCAGACCCATCTCCTCCCTGCCCCCGTTCAAAGCATCTAGGAGGGAATTGCATCATCTTGATCTCATGCCCATTCTTTCCGTTATTTCGTGAAAGCATTCCAGAAGTCTGGTCTCCGTGTTACTCCAGAAGGGATCCTCCAGAACCACTTCTGCACCCAGACCTGTGGCATTTCACACTGTTTTCCCTGTGATGGAGCCAGGTCCTTCTCAGGAGAAACCTCCCCGCTCCCGATCCCACCTCCTCCCCACAGTGTCTAAAATCCATTTCACAGTTTTGGTGTAAATCCTTGTCACGAACCACTTGGACAACCCAAGTCAGGATAGCATCCTTTTTAAAACAGTGCCTGAGACCGTGTGAAGTTATCGTCTGTACTTTTCACCTTGGCAGCCAAGAAACTCAGCTCCACAGTCAGGAGTCCGTCACAGGAACTGTCTCCCTTCCTCCCTCATCCCTGTCTTCTGGTGCTCCACCTCCCTCTTTTCCTTACTGTGGTTTCTTCCTTCCTTCTGCCTAGATAACATCTGCAAAGAATTTTTATACCTCTAACTTTAGATCTTTCCTGGAAAGAAACTATAGCTGGCAAAACTTGACAGATATGTCTAAGTAGATTATACACTTGTATAAAGGAATCCTGGGTAGCCTCAAATAAATTATGCATGTGTGTGAGAGAGTTAAGCCAGGCCCATGAATAAATTATGCAAATATAGACAGCAATCGTGGGGCTGTGGTAAATAAATTAGTTGAACGTTTTAAAGGAGACTAAGCAATAGGCCCGTTAAGACACTGGATAAATGAGAGGCAAGTGATTATGTGAAAGAGAGTGTAAATTATGCAGCTGTGGCTCTAAATTTTTTCCCACTATTGGAATAAATTATGCAAAGTGGTCTTTCAGTGGGCTGGGTTTACGCCTAGGTTGGACTCGATATGGGTGTGAATTACAGTGAAGTGGTATAAATTATCTCAACGTCAGCAATCAATTATTAATAATGAATGAACTATGCAAACCACGACTGCATATCTGGCAAATACCAAACTAGATTATGCAGATGCAAAGTCCATGGGCAAACTATGCAAATTGCACCAAGTGAGTCAAATCAGTTAGCACTGTCAGAAAACATGGGGCTGGATGCTGCAACTATAAAATGAATTATGCAAATGGAGGATGTCTAATTGCAAAAGTGGAAATAAATTATGCAAAAGGCAGGGAGTATAGGAAAACACGTTAACATACCTGGCAAATACCTGACTAGACTGTCATATGCCTTACACGGATCACTAGGACTCTGTTAGCACACACGGCACCCTTGTGAGAGTTCAAAGATGCCATTTCCAGATGGGCATATTACAAAATGGCATCTGGTTCTGCATGGATGAACTCTTTCCAGAGTTTGCAATGCCATCCAGACCTGGCCTGGGGAATACCCACCAGACTCCAGCCCCAATTTGCGCTCTCTGGCCCAATGCCTTTGTGCAGTGCATGACCTGGACAACCATACCCGGCGGCCCTCTCAGATGTGAGCATGCGTTTCTGCAAACACAGGCATTGACTCTCCGAGCTCAGGAGGCCACCCCTCTGGATTGTGCAGACACACGTGCACCCAGGAGATGTCCGTGCATCTTTGCTCACCTGGACCACACCTGGGGAAAAGACAGCCAGGATGAGATAAAGCCAGACATAGGCGAAGATGCTCCAAGAGGCGGTGACAAAGAAGACCCTCAGGTGCTTGATCTTGCGGCTCTCGCCGGCCGGGATGACGTAGATGCACACGGCAATGACCACAAACATGTTGAAGGCGGCGCTGCCCACGATGGTGCCTGGGCCCAGCTCACCCGCCTGGAAATTGTGGCCGCAGACCTCAATGACAGACAGCAGGATCTCTGGGGCTGAGGAGCCGAGGGCCATGAGGGTGAGGTTGGACACTGTCTCGTTCCAGATGCGGACAGTGCCCACGCTGGTCTCGCCGTTGGCCTTGGTGATGGTGATCTCCTTCTCCTTGGACGTGATGACCTCGATGGAGGCCATGAAGCGGTCGGCGATGATGGACACACCCAGGAACATGTAGACCATGGCCACGAAGTAGACCACGGCCCGGGCTGCTTTGTCCCCCAGCGATGGGTCATCGGGCTCCCAGACAGGCAGCAGGACCCCTGGCTGGCAGCGGGTGGAGCCCTGGCAGCCCCCTGTACTGCTGGCATCGCTGTCATTGGCTGGGGGAGGTGGCAGGGACGGGGTCGGGGTGGCCGCCCCTGAGCATGGCGGAGTCCCCAGGAGGAGTGCAAACCCCACCAAGGCCAGGGGAGCCATGGAGGGGGCAGGGTCCTGTGGGGGAGGAGGAGGAATTCTGGGTGAGGGGAGCAAACCCCTCCTCCCTCTAGCTCAGGAGTCAGGGCTTCGTGCAGGCAGAGAATGGGGGAGAAGCTGGGGACTAACAGAGGGAGGAGACAGACCAGGAGAGACACAGAGATTCAGAGACAGGGACACAAAGAGGCACTCTCTCTGTGCTAGGCAGAGACCAAGAAAGACATAGAAAGATAAAGGCATTGTGCACTGCTGATGGACGTGTAGCCTCTATGAGAAACTACGTCACGTATCCCAGGACTCAGCAATTCGACTCCCAGGAACGTACCCAGGGAAATAAGTGTTCAACGAAAGACCCATACACAAATGTTTACAGTGGCTTCATTGGTAACAAAGCTTGAAACAAGCTGGATGCCTATTGGTAAGAACACAGAGAAGTACAGGGCAGAAGAGGCATGTGGTGGAACATTATACAGCACCGAAAAGGGAGTGGACAACGGATACACCCAACATCGAAGATGTATCTCACAGACATACCATGGAAGAGTGAAGCCAGGCACAGAAGGACGCAGAATGAATAAGTCTGTGGGTGAGGCAAGGTGCCGGGGGGGGCCCTCAACTCATTTGGTGATTCCTGTGTTTCCCAGTTTGGTGCTTGGAGGGCTCCTGCTTGGGATTTGGGCTGTACAGGTGCTTCTTTGTTTTTCCTGTCTTAGGTAGGGCTGGGGAGGGGCTGCTGGTGGGTCTCTCACTCACATTCTGCCCCACAATGCCAGCACATGTCTCTCTCCAGTATACCTGGGCCTCTGGGAAGTGGGAGATTCCTTAGAAGCTGTGATGTTGTGGCCCCCAGGTTGGGTTTTCTGCCCCATTTGTGGGTGTGGGGTCAGTCCTTATCTTCTCGCCTCTGGTCCTGGGCTTGAGTGGCTATATCTGTGTGTCTCGGTGTCCTCTAAAAATGCAAATCATTTCACATCCTTCTATCTGATCAGAACTGCACCCACCCCACCTCCCCATGGCTCTGGTCTCACGCCAAACACCGAAGTCCCTTCCTTGGTTCATAAGGTCTCGCACAATCTGGTCCCCTTGTTCTCTTTCTGGTCTCACTTCTCTCCCTCTCTCCCTCCCTTACTTGGCCTCAGCCACTCTGCCTCTTCCCTGCTCTTTGGACAAGTTCTTGCCTCAGGGCCTTTGCACATGCTGTCCCTCCTTCCTGGGACACTCTTCCTAGCATATCCTCTCCCTCTCCTCTTTCAGCTCTCCACTAAGAGGTCACCTTCCCCGACCATTCTGTTCGAAATGCACCCTCCAAACTTTGGAGAGTCCCCAGCCATCTCACAGACGAGCTGACCAAGGCTCAGATAGGCTTAGTAACTTGTCCAGTGATCCCCAGCAGCCATTCTGTGGCTCCCAGTTTCTCTCTCCAAGAGTGGTCCTGACTTCCAACTCCCCGGCCCTGCCTTTGTGTTTCCATGGTAACCCAGTAGCCTATAAAACAGGCCTCAAAAAGGAAGGGAGGGGTCCTCAGGGCCACCTGCTCCTTGATCCCTCTCCTGGCCACCAGCCTCAGTTCTCCCATAATATCCATTTCTGTCTGAAAAAGTTCTTCTCAGAGTCTAGCCCACAGCCTGCCCCCAACGCACACCGGTGTCCTCAGGACTAAGAGCCGGGGGAGGGAGGCAGAATGTTGGCAGAACTTCCCTGAGAAGGAGTGAGTGAGTGTGTGTGTGTGTGTGTGTGTGTGTGTGTGTAGGAGGGGTTGAGGGGTGATTCTTAAAGGGCCACCGCACAATTACCCCCTCAGCAAGGCCCCTAATGATACGTCTAATTAGCAGCCCCCTAATTAGCAACGACTTAGGCATAATTACAAACCCATCAGGATCCAAAGCAAAGACTCACGCTCTCTCCTCCCTCCCTCCTCATCAGCCCCTAGCTTTCAGGAGAACCCAGGGCCACCTGGGAGTCAAGAATTCATCCATAGCCTCTCACCCCCTCACTCAGGGAAGGGCCATGGCCTGGGAAGTTCTGCCTCGAATCCAACCACCTGTCCCTCCCGCCTCAGTCCTCAGGGGAAACCAGGGTCAGCCAATGGGTGTTCTGACACCCGTCCTCCTTGCCCTGAAGCAGCCTGGTTCAGTGGCTTTTTCTCCTGCAACACCTGGCTTCCTCTCCCTGCAGCCTTTGGAGAGGAGCGGTCAGGGAGAGGAAGCAGTGGATAAACACTTGTATGATGAGCCACCAAGAGGTCGGAGCCCTGTCACTGGGGACAGCTGGGCTGCTTCTGCTTGAGACTGCTTGAGGCTGCTTCTGCTCTCTCGTTTCCCCAGCTGCCCTGAAACCTAAGCTGGGTATCCAGGGGCAAGAGGATCAGGTGGAGGCCAGGGTGGGACTCTGGAGGGCAGATGGCGGGGAATTGTCTGTCCCTGGAGCTGTCCCTCCCCTCCCTCCTGGGCCGGTGGCCGGGGGGACCCCATGCAGACACACGCAGTCTTGGTGCTCAGGCTGTGTGATACATCCATTGGTAAATTGATACCGGGAGGGGCAAAGGGCTCGTTCAAGTCGCGAAGCTTCAAGTCGTGGGCAGGACAGAGGCCTGGGGCTCCTAACCTGCGCTCGATTTAACCCACCCAGAGCTCCTCATGGACACTCACTCGAGGGCCTCACCCCATCACAGTGTGGGCTACAGGCTCAGCCCCACACCTCTCATCTCCCCCACCTCCTCTGGGGCCCCCCTTTCCAACAGGAAAGAAGGGGATGTATCCTCAAGACTCAGAAGGGCCCTTTCCAGAGCCCCCAAGGGGCAGTGGAGAAGCTTCTGAGCTCCACCCCACCCCGAAGACAGGTCTGGGGCTGGCACAGTGGGAGGCGGATGGAGGCAAGACTGCAGGAAGGACTGGCCTGGCCCGACCCAGGACCTGTTATTGCTCTGCCTGGAGCAGTGAAAGGGGCTCAGTAATTGTCCAAAGAATGAATGAGTCACGAAATGGACAGCCGGCAAGAGAGGTAAGGAAGTGAGACAGCAAGAGGGACGGGGTCCAGTCAATATGAAGAGGAATGGGAGGGCAGACTGAAGACAGGACCAGTTCGGTCTCTACTACAGAGGGCACGGTTAGGCTGCGAGAACGCCTTAGGATGCCAGAAATCAGGCAGGGGCGAGCAGAGGAGCTCTGGGCTCAGGGGAGGGATGGGCGGGTGCCAGTGGGGAGGATGGGGCAGGGGAGCTCGGCTGAGGAAGGGAGCTGAGTTTGGGGGACTCCGTGCCTCCCGGGCGAGCCCACTCTGAGGCGGTGGTGGGGGGAGGTGGGGGATCTTCTTCCTCCAGGTCTCCCCTGGCCAGGGGCGGAGACAAAGGTGTGTAGGAGGCAGAGTTAGCCAAGGAGAGGAAGAGGGGAGGAAAGAGAGGAACAGGGAGCAGGTGCCTGGAGACAGAGATGAAGATGAGAGAGGAAGGGGAGAGACAGGAAGACCCACGCGGAGATGGAGAGAGACAGAGACCCAGGAAGGCTGAGAGCGTAGAGAGACAAGGGACCCAGGGAAACACACAGAGATGGCGAAAGAGGAAGGCAGGGAGAGAGAGAGAGACCCAGGAAGCTGGACCAGACCCAGCACGGAGATAGTGAGACGGAGGGAGTCAGGCACTCGGAGAGACCAGCAGACTCGGCTGGACCGAGACCCCTGAGAGGTGTGGAGGCACAGAAAGGCGAGACCCAGACACAGGAGGGCGGGGGCGGAGGCGGAGAACGCGAGGGGGGCTGCCCCAGACGGGGCGGGGGTGTTCGCACCCCCTCAGTGCCCAGGAGGCACCCCCTCCCCAGCCCGCCACGCTCCCCGAAGCGCAGGAGGGGCTGAGGATGTTGGCTGCTGGTGGTGGCCCCCGACTCCGCGTTCGGGCCCTGGTACCCGCAATCCAGGATATGCAGCCCCCTACTCTCCATAACGGAGCCCAGGGAAAAGCGGCTCCTTGAACGCCCCCCTTCACCCGCCTGGGGTAGCTCATCCTTCCCCCCAGCTCGCCCTCCCCTCACTGGGGGTCTCTTACCTGCAGCTACAGCCTAGAGCAGGTTCCCCCAGCACTGGATTGGCAGTGGTGGGCGACTCCGCCCGACCGAGAGAGAGAGGGAGAGTGAGAGGAGAGAGAGAGAGAGCTGGAGACTGAGAGGGAGAGCTAGGGAGGAGGGGAGAGAGAGGGGATAGAGGGAGGAGAGGCCAGGAGGAGGGGGGAGGGGACGCGGGGGAGGGGGAGTCGGCTGGAGAGGGAGGAGGGGGGCCGGGGGGAGCGCGCCGGGAGGGCGGAGGAGGAGCCGGGGAGAGAGGGGAGGAGGAGGAGGCGGGGAGAGGGAGGCCGACGCGGGGAGGCAGGGGAGGGGCCTGCAGAGAGGAGGGGCGGGGAAGGGGGGAGATGAGGCAGTCCAAGCCTCCCACCCACCCTCTGCGTTCAGCACCACAAGCAATGGACAGCGGCGGAGGGCGTGTGTGTGTGTGTGTGTGTGTGTGTGTGTGTGTGTGTGTGTGTGTGTTGTCTCTCTCTCTCTCTCTCTCTCTCTGGGGGGCGGGGTTCTGGGGGTCATTCAGCAGCATCGTCCACGATGCCCCCGCCCCCCACCAACACAGTCTCTGATCCATACAAGGACCAAAGAGGCGAAAGAGCTACAAATAGTTCCAGGCTCCCAGAACTAGAGGGGGAGGGCAAAAATGTTTTTAGCCAGAGTCAAGATCCAAATTCACATGCCAGGCCTGCAGACAGAGCCTCACAGAGCCAGCCAGAAACAACCACAAAGGCAGCCATTAATAATAATAACAATGCAGCACTTATCGCGTGCCAGACATTGTTAGAACATTTTTAGTAAGTGCTTGACACGTGTTGACATAACGGACCCGCCTGAAGACCCTGTGAAGGAAATGCTACTCGTCCCATTTTACAGATAGGGAAACTGAGGCACAAAATGGTAAAGTGCACCTTCAGGTTCTACCCTTCACTGCTACGCCACATGCAGCCCCAGACTCAGGGGCTGGCAAGAAGTCAGTAAGTGAGTTGCAAAGGATCGGGCAGCGCTGGAAACACAAACTCACAAATCCTGAAATGGAGAACACACACACCCATGCACACCCATGCACAGGCTTCACGATCCCACAACATCACTAGTTAAAAGCCCCCAATCCCACCTTAGGGTCCACTCCCACCCAGGACAGGAGGTAATAGAGGATTTCTCCTCTGCAGACAGGCAGCAGGAGGCAGACCCTGCTCTGGCCAGTGGCCCATGCCCACCGCCACCCGTCCTGGCTGGACACCCTCAGGCTTGCTGCCAGGAGGGAGAGAGACGACCCAGCTCCAGCTGCCTGCGATTTCCCACACTTGGGCTTGGGCTCTGAGAGGTGAGGAGAAGTCTGGGGCAGCCAAGAATTGGTGGGCTCCAGCCTTCCCAAGACCCACCGAGGGGCACTGGTAGCCGGCCTGGTCTTCTCTGGTGGTGCAGATGGTCAGACTGACGTGTGGACTTCCACGGCAGGAGGTGGACAGATGGCCAGAATGACCGTAGTGCCTGCCCCTCCCCACCAGGAAGCAGGAGTCTCCCCTCCCCCCAACTGCCAGGGAGGAAGCAGCGCCCCACCCCCCAACCAACCTGGACCCCCTCTCCCCTCCCTGGCTCAGGAATGGGTCCCCAACCCTCTGGACAGGGTTCTATTCCTGACAATATTTCTCCTGTCATCCCCGCCCTCCTCTGGTCCCTGTGATGGAGGCCCGGATTCCTTCTCTGGTGCCATGGAAGTGACCACAGGAGGGACAATTCCTACAGCCCTGGGGTCCCCTAATCCCCTGGGCTTTTGTTATATGTCTTTGGCTATGCTGAGTCTTCATTGCGGTGCACAAACTCTCGTTGCCAATCATGGGCTCTGGAGTGCATAAGCTCAGTAGCTGTGGCTTGTGGCACGTGGGCGTAGTTGTGGCATCTTAGCTCCTGGACCAGCGATAGAACCCATGTCCCCTGGCAGGCAGATTCTTAACCACTGGGCTACCAGGGGAGGTGCCCCCTCCCAGTCTCAGGCTTTTCAATTAGGACTACCCTTAGTCCTTTCCAGTACAGTATAGCCTGGGTCCTGTCTTCCTGGGGTTCGTCTCAGCACTCCCTGTGGGGACCTAAATTCAATCACTTTCTGTAGGGTGTTAACTTTGACCCCTGGTGTAAGGTATGAAAGTAGTGAAAGTGTGAGTCAGTCGTGTCGAACTCTTGTGACCCCATGGACTGTAACCCACCAGGCTCCTCTGCCCATGGGATTCTCCAGACAAGAATACTGGAGTGGGCGACCATTCCCTTCTCCAGGGGAATCTTCCTGACCCAGGGATCGAACCTGTATCTCCTGCATTGCAGGCAGATTCCTACTGTCTGAGCCACCAGGGAAGGTGTGAGGTCTAACCATAGCAACTTTTGCGAGCATCCAACTCCAGCATTATTCACAGGGCGTCTGACCTCAGGCCCTCTGTTACAATTTGTGGCTTCCCCATGAGCCTTTTCTCTTTTAAAATATTTATTTATTCATTTGGCTGGGCTGTCTTAGTTGCAGCATACGAGAACTTTTTAGTTACAGCATGTGGGATCTAGTTCCCAGACCAGGGATTGAACCTGGGTTCCCTGGTGGCTCAGACAGTAAAGCGTCTGCCTACAATGCGGGAGACCCGGTTTCGATCCCTGGGTGGGAAAGATCCCCTGGAGAAGGAAATGGCAACCCACTCCAGTATTCTTGCTTGGAGAATTCCATAGAGGAGCCTGCTGGGCTACACTCCATGGGGTTGCAAAGAGTCAGACACGACTGAGAGACTTCACTTTCACTTCCCCCTGCATCAGAAGCATGGGGTCTTAGCCACTGGACCACCAGGGAAGTCTCCCACGACAGTCCTTTCCAGCCACATCCTTTCCTCTGAGGCTCAATCTCCTTATCATCCCACTGAACCCTCACCCAAGATCCAGAGTTTCCCACAGGGGTCTAACCTGAGCTCATGTGCAAACTTCTAACCCCAAAGTCTTCCCATGGAGGATAAACTTTTGTTTTCCTCGGAGGGCCTAACTTCCTTTCTTTCCTCTGAAATCTACACTGCGATTCCACTTCAGTCCTACTCCTGGGTCTGACATTGGATCCCCAGTCCCCAGAGTCCTCTCCCTCAGTTCTTCCGGGGAAATCCGGCTCCGAACATTCAGCCTGGCACATCGTGGGCCCTCGTCAAACGCTTGCCGAAGAAAAGGATGGAGACGAGTGTGAGTTTGGTTCCTCTGGATATAGAAATCACTACTGACCGATTCTCATGGAGGGTGAGATCGTCCCATTTTCAGATGGGAACACTGAGGCACAAAGAGGGGAGTGTGGGTCATAGGGCATGCGGGGGCAGGGTCAGAGCAGGACCCATGGCTCCATCACCCCGGGGGGTGGGTCTGGGGCGACCAGCCCCTCCTTCAGGATGTTTCCCCTGCCGTGAAGTCGAGCACCCCAAGGCACTACCGCAGACCTGGGGTGGGCAGCGAGTGGATGCTCAGGAAGCCGGGGTCTCAGCAGGCCCGGAACCCACCCTGTCCCCCAGCTTCTGTGGCTGACGTCTCCTCTGCTCCACTTGACGCCGAAGCCGGGTCAGGACCAGCTCCGAGGCCTGGATCAGGCTGTGCTGTGGGGAACGAGAGGAGGAGAAAGGAAGCAGGCAGAGCTGGGATGGAGCTGGAGGGGTGCGGGTTACACCACCTCCCTCAAAGCTGGTGGGAATGGGTCTCTGTAATGTGGTGAAGGTCAGACTCAGGGGCATGGCCTTCTGTGAATTTCCAGCGGGAGGAACAAAGCCCAGCCCCAGATGTGCGGGTCTGAGGTTAGAACTTGGGGCAGAGGGGAAGGGGATGAATCAAAATGAAGGGGAGCTTGAGTTACACAGGAGCAAGGACTGACCACTGAACAGAGGCTGAGGTTAGACCACGGCAGATGGGGACAAAGGTGAGACCCTGGCAGAAAAGGTTAGGCCCACACGACTGAGAAGGAGCAGACCACAGTGGACAAGAGAGGAATATGTTACCACACGAGGGACGGAGCCAGAGCCGGGATGGAGGGTCTAAGGTCAGATCCTGAGACAGGGACAGAGTAGGGAGGTCACTGTGCAATGGCTTGCAACAGAACACGGCAAGAGATGCTAGTGTGTGCGAGCGAGGCGGAGGGGGAAGCCCCTTCCACTCTGGCCCAGCCTCAGACCCCTCCTCATCCTGGTCTACCCGGGGGTCCATCCTTCATTCCATGCACTGTGGTTCAACCTCACGCCTTTCCCTTGGGGCCCGGCCTCTATCTCTATGTGGTCTAATCTGGACCATTCCCATGATGGCCAGGCTGAAGGAAGAGGGCCCAGCAAAACCTTCAGAGGAGGCAGTAAGGTTAGACTCCAGCAGACAAGTGCTCAGGTGAGACCACGTGGTGAAGGAGCCTGGAGTCAGGCCAGAGGGAGGGGGAAGGCAAACAGCAGATAAGGAGACAGAGATACCTGAAGGTATCTGATAGCTGAAGGGTGGGTGTCAGGCCACAGGGAGAAGGTCAGAGGTTATACTACACTGCTTAGTAGCTCAGTTGTATCCAACTCTTTGCGACCCCATGGACTGTAGCCTGCTAGGCTATTCTGTCCATGGGATTGTTTAGGCAAGAATACTGGAGTGGGTAGCCATTTCCTCCTCCAGGGGATCTTCCCAGTCCAGGGATCAAACCTGTGTCTCCTGAGCTGCAGATGGATTCTTTACCTGCTGAGCCATTGGGGAAATCTCGTCTATGTTAGTTGGAGGTTAAACAGAAAGGGATGGTTGTAGGCTGGACCTTGGACCACGGGAATGGGTTGGAGGTTAAACCATAAGGGCAGTGAAGCTGATGTGGGAGGGTGAGAGGTCAAAGTATAGGAGAAGGATGGCCGTTTGACAGCAGGTCAAGGGCATGACCAGAGTGGAGAGTTCAGAGGTTAGACCAGAGTGTAAGGGCTCGAGGTTAGACTGCGGCAGAAAGCTGGAGACAGGCTGGAAGTGAGATCCTGGGCAGAGTGAAGCGGGTCACACATGAGGATGAGGGGGTGACTGCAGGGGGAGGGCCGAGGTCAGGGGGCAGTGGGAGGGTGCAAATAGCTCACGGGATGGATCCAGGCTGGGGAAGGGACAGAGTCAGACAGAGCAGGGGGATGGAAGGACAGAAGTGCGGGGGGCTGAGGGAGGCCAGGGGGACAGGGGTGACGGATGCCACAGCCAAGCCCACTACTCCCCTTGCTATGAGGCCCCAACCCCCTTCTCCTGGACCAAAAGGAGTCACACCCTGCCCTCTACACCCAGGAGAAGGCCTGCAGCCAAGACTGCCCCCCTTGCCTAAAGGTGGCCTCAGGCCCCAGAGCTCCCTCTCCCCCGAGGACACGCCCTCACTAAGGCAGGTGAGAAGTTCCACCTCAGGGCCCCCGGCTACCTGCAGGATGTGCACGCCCTTCAGGGAGACCACGGCCAGCTCGCGCAGGCCATCCCCGGTCAGGTCCACATGTGCCATGGCCAGCAGGGGGCTGGAGAAGCCCCGCCGCCACAGCAAGCGGAAGCCACGCTGGTCCCCGGGGAGCCCACGCCCGGGGCCACAGTACTTGTAACAGAGCAGCTCCTGCAGGGGTAGGGGGTCAGGGTCACATGGTGGGCATGGGGGTCACGGCGGGGGGGAACCAGGGTCACACAGGGGGACTGGAGTCACATGGGGGGATCGGAGTCACACGGGGTTGAGGTCACATGGGGTGGTCAGGGTCACACAGTGGGCGTCGGGGGTACCAGGGGATCAGGGTCACATGGGGGGATAGGGTCACATGGGGGCATAGGGTCACACGGGGGATCAGGGTCACATAGGGCTCAAGGTCACATGGAGGGGTCGGGGTCTCATGGGGGGTTGGGGTCCCACGGGGGAAGGCAAGCGGCACAGGACATGGGCCATGACAGTCCCACCCCTTGGGCCCCACCTGTCCGTAGGTGGCCACCAGTACTTCCGGCCGCCCGTCCAGATCGATGTCAGTGACCAGGCCACAGAGGACGCTGTCAAACTGGTCGCTGCCCGGCAGGAGAAGCTGGTCTTCGAGCCCCCGGCTCAGCAGGTCGCTGAGGGTCAGAACACAGCGGGAAGACTGGGGTCACGTGCAGTGCCTGCCACCCTGAGCACCAGATCCTCACGTGTCAGGTCTGGAGGCTCTGTTCCTGCTGAGGCCTGGACACCCTCATCTCCAAGCTGGCCATCTTCCTATCCAACTAGAGGTGCTCAAGGCATCTCCAATCCGGACACTCACACGGGACCCTGAAGGTGGGATCATCTCACTCCCATGTACCCATACCATTCCTTCTGGTGACCCTGTCGCCTCCAGTCTGGACACCGGCATAGTCCTCTGGAGCCTGAGAGCTCGGATCCAATACTGGACACCTTCACGGCCCACCAGGTATGCACAGCTGGCTTGCACTGGCTCACAGGAGCTGACTGGGACATTTTCAGAAACTCTGAGAGTGTGTTGGCATTGTGTCAGTGACTTGAAATCCCACTGTGGTGAGAGCACTGATGTGGGAAGACGCTACAAACCAGGGCTTTCTCCCACACAGAGCTGGTGGTTAAATCCCTCAACATGTTCTGTACCCCAGGGAGCTTTCCAGGTGGTGGCAGGGGTAAAAGAACCCACCTGCCAATGCAGGTTCGACCCCCGGGGTGGGAAGATCCCCTGAAAGAGGGCATGGCAACCCATTTCAGTACTGTTGCCTGCAGAATCCCATGGACAGAGGAGCCCGGCGGGCTACGGTCCATGGGGATCGCAAAGAGTCAGACCGAATAACCCGGCACACACCCATCCCAGGGGGCTGGACATCTCAGTTCCCACCTCGAGGTCTCAGCACATCTACTACAAGTTCTAGATTTAAACACTCGGTGCTTCTCTCCCTGGGACACGGACACCTTTACCCACCCAGCCCTGAACCACCACACCCAAAGCTTTACTTTCTGTGGAGAATGAACAGTTAGGCCGTGGTGCAAAGGCATGGGGCCCGCCCGCCCCCACATGCCCCTCACCGGTACACCACTGCCGGCTCCAACATGCTGGCCACCAGCACGCTGTATTCCTCCTGCTGTGGCCTGTCCTCCGTCTCTGGAGAAGGAACAGAGGTGGGGGAGGTGTGAGGGGACAGGTCCCAGGTCTGTCCTCCCCACCCCTCCATACCTGAGAGGAACATAGGTTAGACTCCTGGTAGAAAGGCTTGATGATGCATTGGTTACAGGTGGGGGGTTAGAGGTTAGAGAGGAGGATGGAGGTCAGAGGTCAGGAGGAGGAACAGGTGCTGGATAACAGTTTAAAAAGCCCAAGGTTAGGGGACTTCCCTGGTGGCCCAGGAATTAAGACTGTGCTTCCAGTGCAGCGGACGCAGGTTCGATCCCTGGTTGGGGAACTAAGACCTAAGATCCCACATGCCATGAGGCGCAAAGTCAAGACAAAATTCAGGGTTAGACCACCAGGTTATATGAGAACATGGTTATTTTAGATGAGAATATGAAAGTCCTCAGATCACTGTAGGGGTATCAGGGGTAAACCACAGGAGGAGGAATGGAAGACAGATCACAGAGGTCAGACCAAGAGAAACACCAAGGACTTCTCTGGTGGCCCTGTGGTTAAGAATCTGCCTTGCAATGCAGGAACTGAGATCCCACACGGCACAGAGCAGCCAAGTCCGAGTGCCGCAGCTAGAGAGTTTGTGCGTAGCAAGGAAAGATCCCGCATGCCACAACTAAGACCCAATGCAGCCAAATAAAGAAAAGAAAAAGAAAAACATGAGAGAAGGACAGACCAGAGTAAGAGGAACAGATCAACACGTGGGGGAAAGGAGAGACTGCGAGTCCGGGGACAGTGCTGAGTCCATGAGAAGAATTTGGGTCTGAATGGCAGCAAGACACAGAATGACAAGTCCTGAGGCCCCAGACGGGGGTCAGGGGAAGTGACACAGTGAGGGGTAAAGGTTAGAGACACCAAGGGGAAGGTGGAAGTTCAACTCCAGGGTAAAAGGTCAGGTTAAAGGTTAGACCACCACCGGGCCAAGTAGCTGGGAGTGAAATTCAGGAGCGTGGGGGGAGAGACGGGGCACAGTAACTCCTGGGCTGGAGTGGGGCACCTAGGGGGAAAGGAAGAAGGAACGGTGGGAGCCGGACGTTTAGCGAGAGGGATACAAACGTGGGTGGGGGGAGCCGAGCCCACGCCCGGAGCTCACCCTCGGGGGCCGAAAGGCTGAACACGATCACTCGGGAAATGGGGCCGTCCTGAAGGATGGTCCACGTCTGCAGGACCTCTGTGTGGAGAGCGAGGACTCAGGGCCCTGCCCTCAGCACTGAGTGCCCGCCCCAGCCCCGGGCCCCACCCCCAGCCCTGAGCGCCCCGGGCCCCGCCTAAGCCCCGCCCAAGCCCGCCCCCAGCCCGGAGCGCCCGCCCCGCCCCCAGGCCCCGCCCCCAGCCTGGAGCGCCCACCCCGCCCCAAGGCCCTACCCCCAGTGCTGAGCGCCGGCCCCGCCCCAAGGCCCCACCCCTAAACATGTCCGAGCCCCGTCCCATCATCACCTCGACTCTGCTGGTCCACGTGGGCGACGCGGACGTAACCGCTCTGACAGCCCAGAGCTGAGAGTCGCCGGGATGTGCCGGGCAGATTGTGCACGTCAAGCCACAGGACGCTGGGGGTGGACAGGTGGACAGAGGGGCCCTGGGGTCGTCACCAGGTCCCAGCCCCCACCCTCCACCTCCGCCTCCCTACAAGCATCCACCCTCCCTCTCCCCCCATAAGAGTCTTGGGCCTCCGCTGGGCTTGATTTCCCTAGGGCTCAATTCCCACCACCCGGATTTCTCGGAGCCCGCCTGCCCCCGTCCCTGCTGGCCTGTCGAGGGCTCGCCTACCTACTGGTCAGGTTTGTGAGCTCTGGGAAGAGGTTTTCCACAGGCTGTTCTTCAAACTGATGCAGTCCCTCGTTCTGGGGGAACAGAGACCCACCACCCGCTTGGATTCAGTGGCTGGTCTCACACACCGCCCCGCCCCCCCCACCCCTCGACCCCAGTCCACGGTGGCTCCAGCAGGGCTGCCTACCACGCCTCCTCCACCTCACCTCCTTGTACAGATGAATGGCTGGGTCATTCCCACTCAGGAGAAACACGGTCTCCAGTTGATCCCCGACCTGGACCCTGAAAGCAAATAACTCTAGAACCCCAGTATGGTGGACCTTGAGTGTGGTAGAGTTCGTCAATTTTAAAACCCTCCTCTTGGAAAAACTCTTGCTTGCGAGAACCCTGTCATTCTAGGCTTCAGACACTGGATCCACAGCGAAGATGCAGAACTGTAGAAACTGACCTCTGAAGAATCACAGGATTGTAGAGCTTTCCAATCTCAGAAACTCAGCACATTAGAACCTTCTGTTTCTAGAGCCCTCACCTGCTAGAATCTTCATTCTGGATGTGGGTTCAGGAATGAACATGGAGCTCTGAGAATGGGCTGCAGAACCTCAGAACACTAGCATCTCTTTACCCTAGAACCCCAGTGTTCTAGAAATTCTGTTTTCTGTCTCCTTCAAGACACTATAACTTTTGGAAATTGCCATCATGATATTCAGACTCAGAATTGGTAGACTATCCAGATCATAGAACCCAGAATATTATGGGTTAGAAACTTCAGTTTCTCAAACTTTCATCTGATAGACCTGAGGTTGACATATTATGACCTGCAGGCTGAATCTAACTCACTGTTTTGTTTGGCCATGCCACATGGCTTGCACAGTCTTAGCTCCCTGACCAGGGATCGAACCCATGCCCCCTGCTGTGGGAGCGCAATCTTAACCAAGGGACCACAAGAGAAGTCTCTCCCCTGTTTTTGTTAATAAAGTTTTATTGGAACACAGCCACACGTATTCATTTATACAGTGTCCATGGCTGCCTTCTTGTTACAGTGGCCAACCTGAGTAGCTGTGAGACAGACTAAATAGAAAATGTTTACCAACTCCCGTGCTAGAACACTGGTGTTCCAGAATGGAATTCTTATACTTTGGGATCCTAGAACATCAGTATTCTACATGGTCTGTATTCTGTCTCCTTGAGATATGATAATGTTGCTGCTGCTGCTGCTGCTAAGTCGCTTCAGTCGTGTCCGACTCTGTGCGATCCCATAGACGGCAGCCCACTAGGCTCCTCTGTCCCTGGGATTCTCCAGGCAAGAACACTGGAGTGGGTTGCCATTTCCTTCTCCAATGAATGAAAGTGAAAACTGAAAGTGAAGTCGCTCAGTCGTGTCCGACTCTTAGCGACCCCATGGACTGGAGCTGTCCATGGGACTTTCCAGGCAAGAGTACTGGGGTGGGGTGCCATTGCCTTCCCCGATGATAATGTTAGGACCTTAATATTACAGAATCTCAGAATCATCAACTGTAGATCTTTCAGATCTTGGAATCTCAGAGCTAATAACTCAAGGGAAAAAAAAAAAAAAAGCATTTCTGGATCTTGGAATGCCTTAATCTAGAATATCAAAACTTGAGAGTTCTGCATGTCTGGAAATGAGGCACTCAATCAACTCTCAAATTATCTAGTTCAGGGGCTTCCCTGGTGGCTCAGACAGTAAAGAATGTGCTTGCAATGCAGGACATGCAGGTTCGATCCCTGAGTCAGGAAGGTCTCCTGGAGAAGAGAATGGCTACCTACTCCACTATTCTTGTCTGGAGAATTCCATGGACAGGGGAGCCCGGTGGGCTACAGTCCATGGGGTCGCAAAAAGTCAGACACGATTGAGTGACTAACACCATCTAGTTCAGGGATTGCAAAAAGGTAGCCCATCAGCTGAGTATGGTCCACAGCTACCTTAAATGCATGATGCTCTAAAAAACAAAACGAGTCTGATTGTTGGGTTTGTGGTCTTCAGTATGCTACAGCCTCTGCTCTCTCAACATGCACACACACACACACACACACACACATGATTGGGCACACATACACTCCTCTCTCAACATCACTAAAAAAAACCCAAGTATCAAGCCTGTAATTTACTTACTCTGCATGGCATAGTTGGAAAGGAGTGAACTGGAGCTCCAGGTTCAGGCAGCTCTCTGCAGGGGGAGTGGAGGCAGTTAGGTACCAGGGATGGGACTGCGTTCTCCCACCCTTTCCCCATCCCTCCTTCCCTCCAGGCCACACTTACGGGCAATGGAGTCGAGGTTGTACTCAGAACCAGGCTCGTAGTCACAGTAAATGTTAAGGAAGGGGCTGCCCTTGTCCCCAGAATCCTGGGAGAAGAGACTGGCCTCAGGGGAAGGCAGAGGCAGCAAGAGGGATCTGGGGAAGACTCAGTAAGGAGGAAAAAATGGATAGATGGATGGGCTCCGGGTACCTTAATGAACGTGATCCCAACAACCAGGCCCCGCTTTGGGGGTGACTTATTGAAGGTGTCAATGGAGACAATCTCTGCATCCACTGGGAGAGGAGAGTTCAAAGTTCACACTTCAGGCAGGCTCGTGACCCCAATATTTCCAACCACGGTGACCCCTGACCTCTACGGCTCGGTCATCTCTGACCACCATAAATTATGACTGTTGGGTCCCAGTGGGTCCTGCTCACCATCAGCAGGGTAGGAGTAATCCTGGTTTCTGAGTCATCCTGAACCCGAACTACTTCAGGCCCCTATTATCCCTGTCTTCTGATCCCAGTGCCTCCAGATTACCAGCTTCGACCCCCTTCAATCACCATCACCCTGATCCCATTCGCCCATCACGGTGACCTGGCCCAAGACAGAGCCTCAGAAACCTTCTCAACACTACGTTCCGAGCCCCCAGCCCGACGGCGCCACGCACCGGGAATGTAATTGAACTGCAGCTCCTTGGCCACGGGCCGGATTTTCTGTCGGAGGTCTTGGTAGCGGAAGCCTAGCACCTTGCCTTTAAGGGTGGCGGCCAGCAGCTCCCCGCGCCCGCCCGCACCGCCTGCCAGCCCATACACATTGCTCTGCGATGAGAAGCGTGTGAAGCTGTCCTCGCGCAGCGGGCAAGGCCCTGCGGCCATGGCCACCTCCCCCATCATGTCCCTCAACCACTCATTCCCGGAGACCCCACAGCGGCCCGCTGTACCCGTGGATCGCCGGGCACCCGCGGGGCGCGCAGACCGATTACGTAAAGAAGCTGCCGTCGCTGCCCTTTACAAAGATGGCCGCCACCCGGGCTGCCCTCCAGACTTTGTTTTAACGCGCTTGCGCGCTCCTGCTTGGTCCTTTTCAGGGCCGAGGCGACTGCGATTTGCAGAATATGACCTAAAGGCTGGACGTGGTAGCCCTTGCTCTGGGATATGCTGAAGGCAGAATAAGAAACACAAAACTCAGTATAACCTTTACATGCCAGGAACTAAATGATTATTTATCAATTTACTTAAAACTCACAAGTAGGCAGAGGCAGATACTATGTTTGACCGATCAAGAAATTGAGGCACAAAATAATTTGTCTAAGATCAGTTAGAAGCCGCAGTCAGTATTGGAACCCAAACAAGATAGCGCCATAGTTTATTGTTTTAATCACATCACTTTCAACTTTTTTTTTTTTTTTTTGCCTCATAGTGCTACTTACGGGATTTTAGTTCCCCCATCAGGCATTAAACCAGACCCCGGGCTGTGAAAGCGCTAGTCCTAACCACTGGGCCACCAGGGGATTCTCTCCCATCACCTTGAAAGTGGTGAAATGCATTCTGCTTACCCCAAGGAAACAGTTCTAGCTATCTGTCCTGGCAAATAAACTTCACCTTATTTACTGAAAAAGCCTTGGTGGCTCAGATGGTAAAGAATTTGTCTACAATGCCCGAGAGCTGGGTTTGACCTCTTGGTCAAGAAGATCCCCTGGAGAAAGGAATGGCTACCCACTCCAGTATTCTTGCCTGGAGAATTCCATGGACAGAGGAGCCTGGCGGGCTACAGTCCGTTGGGTCCCAGAGAGTCAGACAGGACTGAGTGACTAACATTTCACTTTTTCTTTCTTTACTGAAAGCTGACTTTATGCCAGTCATGTTGGCTGATGATCTCATTGAATCCTCACAGCTACCCTATTCTTGTTTCCCTGCCTTTATTTATTCAACATGTATTGAGCACTTACTCTGTGCCAAGATATCCTTTATGAATTTATCTCAATAAACTTTTGCAACAACCCTGGAAAGAAGTTTATTATCCCAATTTATAGAAAATGAAACGGAGGCTGGGGGAGAATAAATTCCTTGACTGATGGGATAGTAAGTGCTGGAGAAAGGATGAGGTCTTCTGGGATTCATTTATATACGTGTTTGTCCTTAGAAGAGCATCAAGGGTGTGGGGACTATGTGTATACAGGTATGTTACTTCCAGAAGACATGAATTGGCCAGCTGTCCTGGCCACCTTGAATAATATTCTGTCACCTGCTTCCAGGCAGAAAGAGAACATACACACACGCCTGCACATGCAGACTGCAAGACCCATGAAGGCAGTGACTGGATCTCCTTTGTTCACAGTCAAATCCCCAATACTTGGACCACAAGGCTTGACATGAAGTGAGCATTTAGTAAATATGTTAAGATCCCCAAACTATGTACCAGACCCTTTGCCAAGCAGCTTGGACACTGTTGCTTAAGAAGCATGAGAAGAGAGTTCTCCAAGGCAGATTCGATCTGGAAGGTGATGAAAAGAAAGGAGTTTGTGTCAAACGCAGGGTTAGCTATGTTGGTTAGTGCTGCAACCCCAGGGACTGCACCAGGGCATGGCACATAGTAGGTGCTTAACAGATACTCAGGGATTAAATGGGGGGAGGGGAGCCTTCTTCCACTTCTAAAGAATGTGTTCTTCAGGCTTTAAAAAAATTTATTTGGCTGTTCCAGGTCTTAATTGCAGCATGTGGGATCTAGTTCCCCGACAAGGGTTCTAACCTGTGTCTCCTGCTTTGAAAGGCAGACTCTTAACCACTGCACCACCAAGGAAGTCCCTTGAGCACTTTTAATCTGATTTTTAAAGCACAGCCAGGGTTGAAAATCACTACACTACTTAGCCTTCTGCAAGTGCCATGGCAAACATTGGTAATCAATCTGAGGTCTCAGGAGTCTTAACTGAGCTCGAGGCAGCCATTATCAATTGATTAGAGCTGTGTGAGAAGCAGAAGGCAATGGCAATCCACTCCAGTACTCTTGCCTGGAAAATCCCACTGATGGAGGAGCCTGGTGGGCTACAGTCCATGCGGTTGCTAAGAGTTGGACATGACTGGGCGACTTCACCTTCACGTTTCCCTTTCACACATTGGAGAAGGAAATAGCAACCCACTCCAGTGTTCTAGCCTGGAGAATCCCAGGGACGGGGGAGCCTGGTGGGCTGCCGTCTATGGGGTCGCAGAGAGTCGGACACGACTGAAGCAACTTAGCAGCAGCAGCGGGAGAAGCAGAGGGGGACAGAGGAGCAGGGCAGAGTGTCACAGAGGCCACTCTCTTGACACAGGGCGAGCCTGAACCTCTCCCGAGCTCCTTCCAGGCTCGAGGCTGGAGCAGCTCTCCGGGGAGCCTGCCCTGGTTTCCCAGGCAGCCCCGGTTCACATCCTGATGTCATACCAGTGACACCAAGTCCGCCTTCTGGCACTGGCCCTCCTCCGGCTGTCCTCCCACCCCCAGTGGGGACTAGCCTGGCCCAGGGCCAGCTGGAGGCACGCACACACCAGACCGCCCACTGACAGAGAGGTCCACGTGCTGGATCAGGAGGAGGTGGCTGGGCCCTGCCCTCCTTTCCTGGGCAGAGGGCTCCTGCTGTTTGTGCTCCCCCTCCCCACACCCACCTGTCCTCCTGCTCCACCTGCCAAAGCCGCTCCCTCCCCCGCCTCTGACAGATGAACAGTGCCACTGGGGCTTCCGGCCTTCCCTCCAGGGAAGTGCAGACGTGGGGTGTGAGGCTGGGAGACTTGGTGTGCCTCCTCCACCATTTATTTTTTGGCCTTGGCTTCCCTGGTGGCTCAGGTGGTAAAGAATCTTTCTGCAACACAGGAGACTGGGGTTCGAGCCCTGGGTTGGGAAGATCCCCTGGAGAAGGAAATGGCAACCCACTCCAGCATTCTTAACTGGGAAATCCCATGGATAGAGGAGCCTGGCGGGCTACAGTCCATGGGGTCGCAGAGGCCCCAGTAGCGACTGAGTGACACACACACACACACACACACACACACACACACACACACCCTCACAACTAAACCCCCCATGGACCCGGTACAGTCCATGGGGTCCAGAGGCCCCAGTAGCGACTGAGTACACACACACACACACACATGCCTCATAGACTACAGGATCTTAGTTCCCCAACCAGGGACTGCACCCGTGTTCTCTGCAATGAAAGCATGAATTCTTAACCAATGGACCACCTGGGAAGCCCCCTCCACCCTTGTTTTTAAAAACACATGGCTGCATCAGGTCTTAGTCATGCCATGCATGATCTTTGTTACAGCTCCTGGGCTTAGCTGCCCCACAGCTTGTGGGATCTTAGTTCCCTGACCAGGGATTGAACCAGTGCCCCCTGCACCAAAAGATGGATTCTAACCACTGGACCACGAGGGAAGTCCCTCCACCCCTCTGTATGCTGCACACATCCTCCTGCCAGCTCTGGGTCAGAAGGGGGCACTGCCATCCGTCATCCCAGCTGAGGAAGCCAGGGTCCAGAGGGCCCAGGCCTCAAGACCCCAAGCCTGTGGCCCCTTTCCAGACCCACCATGCCGGGCCTCCCTTCCGGGGGGCTCTGACCCAGCGCATCCTGCCAGGCAAGCCTGCCCTCTTGTTGCCTGCAAAGGGTGCCCAGAGCCCAAGCGGGGTGATGGGGGGTGGTCAGGAGGGCCAGGAAGATGGGACACAGGCCTGAGGGCAAGGGGAAGAAACGTGAGGGGCAGAAAGGCAAGGAGGAGGAGACTCGAGCACAAGCGTTGTCTTTTATTTCCCTCCTCGGGCAGCGGCGGCTTCCTGCCACCACCATCTGGAAGGGCAGGGAGGAGACAGAGGGGTGGGCTCGGGATGACCCTCGCAGCTCCAGGGCTGGGTCCATCCTGAGAGGTCGGGGCTGCAGGAGGCAGGGGATTCCCGGCGCGGGGTGGGGGAACAGAGCCACCCCCTCCCCAGCAGTGAGAGCGAATCACGGTGGCTACGTGGGCCCAGAGCTCAGCCAGGGAGGAAGGTGGAGACGAGACACCGGCTCCACGACTCAGCTGGCTGGGAGGCGGGGGCTGGATGCGGACTCCGACCCCCGGCAGCACCCACAGCAAACAGGCCTGCGCCAGAGAGCCTGTGTGTCGAGGTGGAGAAGGGCAGCTCTGGGGGCTTAAATAAAGGGCAGGGGGCGAGGGATGCAGCGAGAACTGAGGGTGACCATATGGCCAGTGGGCCCAGCCTTGGGGGGCCCCAGAAGCAGTGCTGAGCCCGCGGGGTGGCTGCAGAGTCCTCGGTGGGAGGAGGGAAGGTCTCGCAGCCAGGGTCTTGGGCCCCCCTCTCTGGGCTCACACGGCGATCCTCGCTGGAGGGCCTGGCCAGGGGACAGCGGGCGGGGCAGGGAGCCGGCGCCGGGCCCCGCGGGGCTTAGCGCAGGTCCTCCTCGTCACCCTGGACGGTCTTCTTGACGCGCAGCAGCATGGTGGTGAGCCACTGGTCCAGCCGGGAGATGGAGTCGTACTCCTTCACCTGCGCGACGGGCAACGGGCTCGGGGTGAGCGGCCGCCCTGAGCCCGGCCTCGCCTCCCACCCTGTCCCCGGTCCCAGCCCAATGGGCTCTGTCCTCTAGACGGTCCTGTCAGCAGCCCATCCCTGAACAGGGGCGAGGGGATGCGTAGCCCTGACCCCGGCCAGAGCCTCTCCCTCCTGTCTTTAGTGGCTGACGCATGAGGGCTCCCACGGGGGAGAAAAAAAGATTTACAGCTGGAAAAACAGAAGGTCCAGCTTTCTTGTTTTAAGAATGGGAAACTGAGTCCTGGAAACGTGGTGCAGACCTGTTCTGAGCGCCGCGGGCGGGTGGGAGGGGGTGGGCAGAGAGAGCCCCCGCCTGGCGGGCCCCTTCCTCTCCCATCTCCTGTGCTCTGCTGCTGAGCTTCCTGCCTTCCGCCCCCGGCCAGCTGTCTGGGGAGGGGATGGACCGGCCAAGCTTGGTCCCTGACATCATTCAGGGGTCCATGATTCGTGAGGGGTGCCTGGGGAGAGTCACACTGGACAGATCCAGATCCACCTGGGCTGCGTGTAACAGTTCCAGAATGCCTCGCAACAGTGTAAGGGCAGGGAGAGCATCTCTGTGGGCAGACTGTTATCAGAGAAGCTGCTGGAAGGGGGCCTCCCAAGGCCACCTCTCCTGCAGCCCTAGTGCCACCTGCCTCCAGCTTTCCGGGAAGTGAGGGAAGGGGGACGACATGACTCCCTCCCTGCACCCCCAGTGCCCAATGGGAGACTCCCTGCACTGCTCATCTAGGGGACTCTGAGGCGTGCAGAGACCTTGGCCTTCAGGAGCACACAGACACAGGTTTGAATCCCAGCTCATCTCTAAGATGGGGAGACCACTCCCTGCACCTCTTGGGGCTACTTGTGAGGATTCTGGGGTGATGGGAGAAAAGAATCCACAGCCAGGGCCTGGGGCCAGAGACAAAAAGGAGGAAATTCACGGGACCACGTCTGATGGGGCCCGCCAGGCCCGCGGCCACTCACCGCCTCAGTGTAGCTGTCCACATTCTGCTCCTCGTGGGCTTCTAACAGCTTCTGCGAAACAACAGGGGGTGGGGCTCAGGACCCAGGCAGGCCGAGGCCTGACCCGGAGGAGCTCCACACACAGTATCTGGGTGGGTGAGCGTCAGGGATGCCCAGGCTGAGCAGGAGGAAGGGGCTGTGCTCCAACCTGCCCTTAGCTCGGAAGCTCACTAACACAGAGCATCACCAATGCATGCGTGCCCGTGTGCGGGTGAGAACCCACAGCCTCCCCGCTCTGCCCCGGCTCCATCAACGCTTGAGTCTTGTCTCAGCCAGAAAATGGGGACCCAGATGGCAGATGAGATTGGGAGGGGGGTGAAAAAAGGCCCCTGAGAAACACTGTACAGGTCTCAGTGGCTGTGCTAACTGGAGCCCAAGCCCCTGAAATGGGAGAGGAGCGGCACAAGGCCCCCGCAACACACACTCACTTTCATCAGCTTGCACTCCCGAGAGTCGGAGAACGCGGGGAACAGCTCCTCGTACTTCTGAACGGCGAGCTGAGGGGCAGCGAGGACAGAGGGAAGGAAAAAGGGAACAAGCTGATGAAGATCCCCTGGCAGCTGCAGGGACCTGGGGCCGCTCCCGCCCTAAGTCAACTGTCTGCATCCCCACCCCAACCTCCAGAGACACAGGGCTCTGTGCCTGGTGGAAAGGCTCCCCAGAGCTAAGCTCAGCGCCAGCCCGGCTGCAGACAGCTGTGGTGGGGGTGGCGGGCAGGGGACGAGGGCCCGGGGAGGGAGAAGGCTTCCTCAGGCTGGTGCTGGGGGCCTCTCCCTGCACCCAGCCCCCCCGGGGTAGGTGCACGTGCTTTGTGCCACGCCTGATGCCTCATGTCTAACCCTCATGAGGACCCAAGGAGGGTCAAACGATGGTGACTCCATTCTGCAAATGGGAACCAGACCCAGAGACGGCAGTGATCCGCACAGGACTCAGGACACATGTTGGGGTCTGAACCGGCCTGACCTCAAAGCCCAAGCTCTCACCTGCCCCAGAAGGCACCTGCAGAGTGAGTGAGGGTGGGGCTCAGGCACACCATGGGGGTGAGGGCAGACAGCTGGAGACCCCAGGAAAGGCCAGATTCCAGCAAAACCCAGCCTCTCCGAGCCCTGACCAGGCTCGTGCTGAGAGGCCCTGAGGACGGGTGGGGTGGGCAGGCAGGCTCTGGTTCAAACATCAGCAGTCAGAAAGGTCTGGACTCCCGGGGCAATTTACTAGCCACGTGGCCTTGAACGAGAGACTCTGTGTCTCAGCCTCAGTGCCTTCCTCTGTGAAGTGGGATGACCATGGTGCCAACCTCATGGGTTGCAATAAGGACTCCAAAAATGCTCCCACAAAAGAAAATGCCTAGCACCAAGCAAGCGGGGAGTTGGAAACACAAAGGGTACAGGGGTGGAGTGAGTGACATCACAGATAGAAACGCAGTGAGAACAAGCATTTCCTGCCCGAAGGCGCTGCCAGGGCCAGAGAGGAGCAAGGGACCTGTCCCTCCTGAGAGGCAGAGAGGTGACGTGGCATAGTGACAGACATGGTGCTCCAGGGGTGGTCACCCCATGTTGGGTAACTCTGGGGGGCCCAGGGGCCTGGGCTCACCTTGGCCTTTCACCCTGTGTGGGGATAACTCTGGGGGGCCCCGGGTTCTGGGCTCACCTTGGCCTTTCACTCCGTGTGGGGGTAACCCTGGGGGGGCCTGTGGCCTGGGCTTACCTTGGCATTGAGCATGTCGATGCAGAAGTGGCAAAGGGCAGCCTTGAAAAAGTAGTCCTTGGCGCTATACTTGAGGAGCGGGCTGTCCATGGCATTGGTCCCCACCTGCAGGCACAAGGCAGTGGGCAGCCAGAGGGCCGGGTCACTGCCAGGCACTTGGGGGCAGCTGGGAACTAGGTCCATGCCCAGTGACGCCCTGTGAACCCAGGACCCCGAGGGCAAGGAAGCCAGAGACCAGCCCCGGCAAAGTCTGCGTGAGGTCTGAGAGACCCGGGACCCAGGCGTGCCGAGGGTGGGTGTGTGGCCCCAGGGCTGAGGCCAGCTGTCTGTGGGCTCCCGGAGACGCCTGAGTGGGTGATGGGGGCGGCGGCCCCACTGTCGGGCTGACAGGAGGCTGGCACGCTGGCGGGCAGAGGGGCGGCAGGCTGCGGAACATGAGAGGCGGCGCCCGCCCCGCGCTCCTCCGAGGCCAGCTGCCTGCCTGTTTCCTGGCCAGGCTGAGCCCACCAGGGGGCCGGGCCTCGCCCAGAAGGGAGCATGCACATCCAGGGGACGCCCCTCCTGCCCTCTCTGCAAGCTCCTCAGCTGCCACTGGCCATCCTGGGCTTTGTGATTCTTTCCGCTCTCTCCCCATTTGGGAGTTGGCCTCGCTCTGCCCGCAGAGGCCCTGGTGAGCAGTGTGGGAAGGACTTGTCTAGGGAGAGCACGATGACACCACACAGGGTCGTGGGTGGAGGGTGCTCAGCCAGGCCAAGTCCAAGCTGAGGGCGTGGGGATGACCGAGGGCACTGCAGAGAGGTTGGGGGAGGGTGGGAGGTGGGGAGAAAGGGCGCCGGCCAGCAGGGTGGGGCGCAGTGCCTGCCCCAGAGAGCCGGGCTCAGGCCCTGCTGTCCCAACCTGCTCGTAGATGTCGATGGCCTTCTGGTACTGCTCCAGCTGTGCTGCGTAGCCGGCCACCTTCAGCAGACACTTGTTGGCCGAGCTGAGAGGGGCAGAGAGGGGCAGGGAGTCAGTGGTGGCGGGGCCCAGGGCCCTTGCCGGGGGCAGGGGTGGGCAGGGGGCGCCTGGGTACCTGTTGGACTCCTCGCCTTTGTAGTAGTCTGCGGACTGCTCGTAGTGGGCGATGGCCTGGGGCACATGGGGCGGGGGAGAGGGCGAGGGGCTCAGGCGGCCTTCATCGCCCGCGGGCCCGGCAGCTCTGCCACGCCCCAGCCCCCAGACTGGTCCCAGAGGACTGGCCGCAGCAGCCCTCCCCGCCACTGGCCAAGCTGGGCCCCCCCGCTGCCCACCTTCTCGATGTCCACCAGCTCCGTCTCGTAGATCTCGGCAATGGAGATGTGGTGCTTGGCCGCAATGGTGAAGCGGCCCTGGGTGAGATGTGAAAAGGCGTTGTCAGCGACGAGGGGGTCCCGAGTGCTCCGCCCAGCTCAACCACATGCCCCTCACCTTGGCCCCCGGTCCCCTGAAACTGGATTCTCAGCCCTTGGCCACTCGTGGGAGGGGGGTCCGCCAAGGAGGGTCCTGAGAGGCACGAGGCTTGCGAGGGAGGCTCTTGCCTGACAGGCCTGCGTCTGAGTGCTGCCCTGACCAGGTGACTGCGGGCATGCCCCCCCACACCCAGCCTCCATGGGGGCACAGCAGATGGGGCAATACAGGAAATACAGGCACTGTGACTGGCCAGAGGCCTTGGCCCAGGGGCACATGTGACTGGTCCAGAGAGGCAGGAGGAATAGCCCTGGACTCTGGGCTAAACGTCAGGAGTCCCTACTGCCCCATAGAGGGCCTGCCTCCCGACCTCCCCTCTCCTGTATGGTCAGATGGCCCTTCTCCCCACCCATGCTGCAGCTTCCCCCGCAGGTGCCCAGGGCCTTCCCCAAGGCGGCCCGGCTCCCAGAGTGGCTGAGCACCTCCTGCCCGCCTCCACCCAACAGTGGTCCCTGCGCCTGCCGCTCCAGAGACTGAACCGCCCAGCGCAGTGTCTCCTGCAGCACCCAGCGGGGATGGCTACACGGTGACAGCATCGCAGGACCCGCCGGGGCAGGACGGGTGATCGGCCCCGGGAGGACGTTACGTGGATGGGGCCTGGCTGGAACCTCAGGCTGGCTCTCCGGGCTCAGACCAGCAGCCAGGGCTCATCTGTCGATGAGGATGCTCCCCGGGGCAGGCGGGGCTGAGCTCACTCTGGGCTAGGGGAGGCTGGGGAAGGGGAAACTCCATGGACACCTGAGGGCCCCAACAGCGGTAATGCCTTCGAGTGAGGATAATGGTGGCCTATGGGGGGCTGGAGACAGGACCTGGGGAGGGGCTGTCCACCCCTCTCATGTGCTGGGAGCTGCCACCAGGAGCTAAGCTGGCACAGAGCTGTGTGAGGACCCAGCCAGCCCAGCCCGGCTCCGGCTCCTGTGACAGTTCCCTGCCCCCCTCCACCTCCCGTCCCGTCTCTCTCAGGGGAGGCAATAAGGCAGGGCTTGAAGCGGGTAAGGGGGGGAGGGAGCCAGGACATGCGGCGGCCCTTACCATGTCTGTGTAGATCTCAATTGCTCGCATCAAGCAGTTGATGGCCTCTGGAGAGAGAACAAGGGAGGCGAGGAGGAGGAACGAGAAGGTGAAGTCGTTTCAGCAGAGGCCGAGGAGAGAAGGGAGGCGCCAGGCCGCTGCGGAGGGCTCAGTGTGCATGGGGTGCAGGAGACCCCTGAGCCCCAGGAAACTTGGCCTGACTCATTCATGCTGCTGGCTATGACCTGCTGGGCACGTGCTTTCAGGGGAGCCCTGCCAATACGGCTGCCCTCTGCCCCGGGGTCACCACGATGTCACCACCTTCCCAGTGACCATGGGACAGGGCGCAGCCGGCACTGTGTCAGACTCCCTGGGGTTTGAAGCCAGACCTGCTGAGGGCGTGCACTCAGGGACGAGCTGCTGGCAGCCGCAGCCAAGCCTGACACTGGAGGGACAGCCAGGTCCTTCCGCCACCCTTCCACGGCGGGACCCTGGACCAGCCGTGTGCCCTGCCCCTGCCTGGCCTCCACCGTGGTAGGAGGCGGCAGGGTGCCGTGACCCCGAGGCCGCCATGGGGTCTCTGTCATATCCCCGTGCGCCCATCAGCCTGGCACCGCCGCCTGCCAGCTCCTCAGACCACGGGTGTCGCCGACAACATACACACCCCGGGGTGGGGCTCGGAAGGAAGCACTGGGGCACCTCTGTTGGACTCTCGCACGCGATGTTTTAAATGTGGAACTTTGAGAAAGGTTGTTTTTTTTTTTTTTGACAACTTATTTGGAGGAGAGAGAAGCATGAGTGGGAGGCATTTTCTAGCAGATAGAGATGAGCTCTGGGGTGGATGTTTTTTGAATCGTCATTTTAATGCATCTCGGGAGGACAGGGCGTTGGGGGAGGTGGGAGGAGGAAGACAGAGAGCCTGGACAGACCACAGCGGGTGGGCTCTGAGCTGGGGCACAGCTGAGCGTTCACAGAGCCCGGGGCATCGGGAAGGCTCCTGGCCTGCTGCTAGGGCTTCAAGGCTTCAACGTCAGCAGGGCCCACAGGGCTGAGATGCCACCAGGAAAGCCCAGGCCCGGTGCCTGCTTCCAAGGGGGGCTCAAGGTCTCATCGCCAGGGAGATGCATCAACAGAGGCTCTTAGCCTCAGACCTGTGGTTGGTCCTCCAGGGAGTCCACAAGCCCCACTCCCCCAACTCATAGGCCAAAAGGGGGTGTCTGAGACCTATTCTGGAGGATGGAGGCTTGGGAGGTTGGGTGCAAGGCCTCGGGGGACCCCTCCAAAGATTCAGAGAATGTACACCATGGGGTGAAGGTCATGAGGCTGACAGGTGGAAGTCTGGGGCAGTAGGGAAGAGGAAAAGGGGCAGGAGAGAAGGAGAAAAAGGAGAGAACGCCGCGGACAAATACAGCGGAGGAAGCAGCATTGCTGTCTCTCACGCACACACACTCTCACACGCTCTGTGACAGACATTTCCCGAAGCAACTGATGAGCTAACAGCGCAGTGGTAAGGATGCTCAAAAGCCAGGCGCCAGGGCTGCAGTGCACGGGCTCTGCACACCGCATCCTGTCCCGTCCCCCACCCTGGGGGACTGGATGCGATTCCGGGGCTTCCTCTCCCAGAATGCTGCAGCACATAGCTTGGTCTCCACAGGCCGAGGGGGCAAAGGCTGCCCCTGGTGAGGTCAGAGCCCTGGACGCAGAGAGGCTGGAAGCTCCCAGGCAAGACAGGAACCCTCGCACCGCCGCCACCACCACAGCAGCTGCCCAGGGCCCGCTGGCGCTGGCCTGAGTGCTGTCGGCCAGAGGGCCCCTGCAGTGGGGGAGGACGGCTTAGGCGCAGGCAGCAACGTGGATTCACACAGGGTTGAGGCCCCTCGCTCCAGGACAGCTGTCTCTGGAAGCGCAGGCTGCCAGCTGACACCCCAGCTGGCGCGCTAGCGGACAAGCTGCTGACACGCGGCTACAACCAGCTTATCTCCAGTCTCTGGGATCCCAGCCGTGGACAGCCCCGCACAGCCCTGGACAAGCATGGCAAACCCAGCAATCTGACACCCACCATCCACCTGCGGAAACCTGGAACCCGGGGAGGCAGGTGGGGTGAGGGTGGTGCTCAGCCCAGACAGGGGAAAGCACTGGCCTTAGGTCAGGGCAGACTCTAGAGGGAGAGCGAAGGCAGATGCCAAATCCCGCCGTCCGCCCTGGTGGCCCTGAGGCACAGGCTCAGCTGCCTGTCCGGGGGCGGGTGGGGGGCTTCCAGGTCTCCTGCAGGAAGCACTGACAGCTGGAGGTGTCTGAGGCAGGTGAGGCCAGCAAGGCCCCAGGGAGCCGGCCGCCTGCACGGGGAAACCCGGCAGGGGTCCACGTGGGCCCTCTGGCTCTGACTGACAAGGCAAGTGGCCAGGCCAGACCCCCACCTCACAAGGGCCGGGGGCCACCCGTTCCAGACATTTATCCCACGCTGGTGTAGGGCTGGGCCCGTCTGTGCTTTAGCTCACGTGTGATCTCTGCTTTCCTTGACCAGGAAGTGGAAACCCAAAAGACACTGCTGATAGCCCCAGGTCACAGAGGAACAGGCTCCCATGGGCCTCGGAGACCAGTGAGCCCCACCCTCCTTGAGTGGGGGTTGGTCAGTTATGACGCAAGGGTGCTGGGAGCCCCTTCAACACCACCCCCTGCTCAGCGACAAGAACCTCCGACCCCGGCCCTGCCCATGAGGCTCTCCCCTGCGCCACGGGACCTTCTGTTCCCCGAGAGTCGCCCCTAGTGCCAAACCTGCCCCCTCCCAGCTTCTGCATCCAGGGCAGAGAAGCGGGCTGGCTGAAGCTGAGACAAACCAAGTCACTGTTTGTGCCCCACGAAGGGCACGTCACACGCAACCACCGCCGCCTGCCCACCAGACACCTCAGCCATCCTCTGTGCTTCTGGAGGCCAGGCACGGGTCACACCCCCACATGGGCCCTAGCGCCCCCCACACACGCTGCAGAGCCCGCTGCCAGCTGAAAAGCCTCAGCTCAAAAGCTGGAAAAGGACGCCACATGCTAGTACCCGCTGGGGCCTGTCCACCAGAAGCGCTGGGGCTTGTTTAAACGGCAAATCTGCCCTATGCACTTGCTGAGAAGCCCGGCCTCAGCTTCCACCCCAGGAACCAGTCCTTCCAGTCACTCGGGCGCGGCGGCCCAATGTCTGTCACAGCATCTCCAGGTCGACCAGCTCCCCAGACAGAAGGCAGGCTGGGGGCAGGGGCAGGACCCTCTGAGGGGGATGCACAGTCTTCCCGGGGTGATTCAAGCTGAAAACAAACCCATGGTCATCATCGTGTGACCTGAACCCTGGCTCATCACCACGTGGCCTGCTGCACCTCAGCGCGAACCAGCCAGGTGCGCTGAGCTTTGGGTAGTCACCAGGACACACCCGACTACAGAGGAGAGGCCCAGCAAGACTGGGGACAGAGAACAGGTACTTGGCCCTTACAGACACCACACCCTCGACTGGGAACCAAAACATCATGGTGGCAATGATGAATTCGCCACCAATGTCCCCCGAGCTGGCATGTGAACTGGGGCTCACAGATCTTTGGAAAGACCCTGGGCACTGGTGCAAACTGCCCTCTCTTGGGAAGGACAAGCCTTTATTCAAGATGATGCATCTCCCCCTTTTTTTTTTTTTTAAATTAATATTCGCGTATTTCCCATTCTCTTGTGAGTGGACAGTGACAATAGATGGTCATTAGAAAAAATAGCCTTTTGCTTGTTAAAATTAAAAGTTGGCAACCCATGTCTGGCACCAAGATTAAAAAAAAAAAACAAACTAAAATTCCAGCCCCCCCAGATCCAACAGTCTGGTACCTGCTGGGTTGTGCATCTACTTTACATGAGCCCAGCGGGGGACAAACATGGTTTCCTCACAGCGAGTCAGCCCCAAACTGGGCTTTGGCCCCCAACACGCTCTCTATCTGAAGGAACTCACTCTCTGGCAACCACATCTCCGCTTGGTTCTCTCCAATCCCCCCACCCTGAGGGTAAGGGAAGCCAGGTCAGGATAACTTCCGCTCCTTTTTCGGCAGAGACTCCTACCTGGCTGGTCTCAGAACCCCCTCCCACCCCCTCCGCGTGTTAATTCTGACAGCAGAACAGATTTTCCTCTCTCCTGGGCACGCGGTGGGCCTGAGATGTAACTCCCACTCCCACATGGTCCCGGGCTCCGGGAGGGGCACCACCAGCTGCAGGCACAGAGCGGGAGGGGGAGGCGGAGGCTGGGAGCCAAGGAGAGGCAGACAGATGCCAGGCGGAAGGCAGCCAATGCTCGAGTTACAGCGTGAGCGCCGCCCGGCGTGGTGTGGCGGAAAACCTGCGGCCTTCTCTGGAGGGGTCAGCGGGGGCTTGGGGTCCACCAGGCCCTCACCTTGGGGGTCGGCTTTCTTGAATGCGTTGCCGGCGTCCACGAAGCAGGTGGCTGCGTCGTGCTTGCTCTGCAGTTGCAGGTGCAGCTGGGCCGCCTGGCAGAAAGCGCTTCCGGCAGCTGGAACAGAATAGGGTGCGCCCTGCCTCAGAGGGGGGCTCCAGGCTCTGGAAGCCCCTCAGATGACGCCTACGGAGGGGGCTGAGCTCTCGAGTCCCTGAGAGAGGAGGAGACTGGCCTGGGGGAACCAAGGTGCAGGCCTGGACCTCAGGCCACCTGATCCCAGCAGTGCCCCCCACCCCCACAGGAAGCTGTCCCCCAGCCCTGGGGAGCCTGGAACCAGCATTCCAGATGGCATCATGGGCTGGGGCCAGGTGGGGGTGCTGGGGGAGACAGAGGCAATCAAGACCCAGCTGTACCACACTCCCACCACCTCCCCTTTCCAAGCCTGACTTCACCTCCCCCCACGGCTCCCAGCCCTTCCGGTCTAACTCCCCAGCTCCCACTCTGCCCTGGGGAGAAACTCACAGGGTCCAAGCTCCCAGGAGGTTCACATCCACAAAGGGAAAGGGGATGCGGATGCCATGAACTTGAGTGTGTACATGGGTTCTCAGTCCCTCAGTCGTGTCTGACTCTGTGCCAGCCCACGGAGGGTTGTCCACCAGGCTCGTCCGTCCACGGGACTCTCCAGACAAGAATACTGGAGTGGGTTGTTACTTCCTTCTCCAGGAAGATCTTCCTGACCCAGAGATTGAACCCACATGTCCTGCGTCTCCTGCACTGGCAGGTGGATTCAGTCACCTGGGAAGCCCCTATGAACTTGAGTGCGTGGGGACAATGCCCACGGGTGGAGGGCAGCTGCGGCGACCACACCTGAAGCCCAGGCTGTCCTGTACTCAGCCGCCCCGTCACCTTCCACAGGTCTGTTCCTGCGTTCTCTATCTTCTAATTTGACTTGAGGGAGACAGAGGGAGCCCTCCTCTTCCAGGAGTGGGAGCTGTGCTAACTGGGAGCTCCAATGGCCACATCCAGCTCCTGGATGAAGCCCCTGCCCTTCCTCTTTCTCCAGCTGAGCCCGAACCATGGAATTCCTGAGTTGGATGAGGACAAGAGGGCCCGGCCCCACACTCTACCTTTAGAGCAGGAAACTAAACTCAGCCGCCCAGGTTTTCACTGTGTCTGATTTCTTTCCCATTTTTAAGGGCTCCAAACTTGAGTGCAGAATTTCCAGAAAGGTAGTATCATTGGGGGAAAAAAATGGCTTAAGATTTTTGTTTGACTATTTGGGGGAGGGAGAAAGGTGACAAATTTTAAAAGTAAAGCAATATCCACGTGATCGAAAAAGAAATCTCTAATGGTATTTTGTTTTTGGGGTGAGCATAAAAATACACATAGAATCTGGCTCCAGGCGCAGTGTATTCTGCGGAAGCTCAGGAGAAACTCTTCTGATTTTCAGGAAACCAAAAATACTCTCGGGGGAGGAGAGCCCATTTTGCCCACTGCCTCCACACCCGCCTCTGTAGCCCCATCCCAGGTTTCATTGCCTTTGTGGTCTGAAGTCACAAGTTCCTCCTGGGTTTCAGCACTATCTCTGCTTGATTTTCTTGATCCAATCTTGCTGTTTCTTTTTAAATTGGAGTATAGTTGATTTACGATGTTGTGATGTTATGTTAGTTTCAGGTGTACAGCAAAGTGGACCAGTGATACATATTATGTACACATATTATTGTTTTTCGGGTGCTCAGTTGTGTCTGACTCTGCCACCCCATGGACTTCAGCACGCAAGGCCTCCCTGTCCTTCACTATTTCCCAAAGTCTGTTCAAATTCACATCCACTGAATTGATGATCCTACCTAACCATCTCATTCTCTGTCGCCCCCTTCTCCTCCTGCCCACAATCCTTCCCAGCCATCAGGGTCTTTTCCAATGAGCTGGCTCTTCACATCAGGTGGCCAAAGTGCTGGAGCGTCAGCATATACATACACACATACACACACACTGGAGAAGGCAATGGCACCCCACTCCAGGACTCTTGCCTGGAAAATCCCATGGATGGAGGAGCCTGGTGGGCTGCAGTCCATGGGGTCGCTAAGAGTCGGACACGACTGAGTGACTTCACTTTCACTTTTCACTTTCATGCACTGGAGAAGGAAATGGCAACCCACTCCAGTGTTCCTGCCTGGAGAATCCTAGGGACGGGAGAGCCTGGTGGGCTGCTGTCTATGGGGTCGCACAGAGTCGGACACGACTGCAGTGACTTAGCAGCATACACACACACACTTTTTTTAGATTCTTTTCCCATATAGACCATTAGAGTACTGTGTAGAGTTCCCTGGGCTGTACAGTAGGTCCTTACTAGTTACAATCTTTCTAATGTTTGAAGCCTTGTTATGACATTAGCCCCGGAAGCCCCTGGCTTTCTGAACCTCTCCTCCAGGCCCTCAGGTAGCTCCCAAACAAATCTCTGGCCCCTCAGATCTCAAGGAGCCCCTCCCCACCTGCCCGCCTCTCCTCAGGGGACACAGCTCAAGCCACAGCCGTGCCAGGGTCTGACCTAATCTTCCTGGCTGAATCAGAAGGGCTACTCCGCCCACCAACACGGGCCTAAGAGTCTCTGGAGCCATGGGACCTGGGATGCCCTCTTCCGGGCAGAGGCCCTTATGACGCTGTCCGTGTGGGCAGGCATCCTGCTCCAGCTGGAGTGAGTGCACAGATGGCCGGGGACCTGGTCAGCGCTCCTGCAGTTTGCCAATCTGCTGACCGGAGTCCTCAAAGGGCTCTCCCGCCCGCTCCAGAGGGACGGGTGCTGCTGACACGAGTGAGGAGTGGAGCTGCCGCTGTGCCGGGCTGACTGCCTCGCGTGGGGACGGCTGAGCCTGCATCACGGCCCCGCGGGGTCAGGACTGTTACCTCCCCTGCTGTCCTCTGAGGAGAGTCCAGCAACTTCCCCAGGGTCACGTGGCCCCAGTCTGAGCCGGGACACAAATGCCAGTCACTCTGGACTCCAAAGGTCAGGAAGCCACAGGGAGCTGTTCAGGCTCCAGAGCCAGAGTTCTGGCTTCTGAATTGCTTCAGCCACTCACTCGTGTTGGTGTGCTGGGCAAAGGGCTGGGCCGAGCCTCAATTTTCAAGTCTGTGAAATGGGGATATTAATGGTACTGACCCTCATGGTGCTGCTGTGATGGTTGAATTAAACAACGCCTGCTTGGTGCTCAGGGGGGTGCTCAGTAAATGGAGCCGTGGTTAATGTTATTGCTGGACAACTTGAATGTCCCTCAGCCCAGAATTCAGACTCTGATGGAAGAATTAGAGAACTGCATCCAGGGAAACCTGAAATTCTTTTCTATTTTTAAAGTAGATGTGTGTGTGATTTATAATACTGTCTTAATTTCAGGTGTACAGCAAAGTGGCTCACTTATACCTGTATGCCTTTTCTGATTCTTTTCCATTATATGCTATTATGAGATCATGAGTACAGATCCCTGTGCTACCCAGTCAATCACTGTTGGAAATCTGACGTTCTGAATTTAAGGAGAAACCCCTTAAAGAGTTCACCAATCCACATGGGTCTATCTGAATTCAATAATCTATTACTGATCCTTATCATCTAAGTCCGCTCTCCCAGGTCCTGGGACCCAAGCTGTAAAATAACCCAGCTCAAAATGACCAGACGGCAGGCCAGCAGGTCTGTAGAGCCGGTGATGGCGTTAGAGAATGGGGCCTGAAAGGCTGATCCCTCAGCCAGGCCTTTGGGATGGGGAGCCGAGGGGAAGGAGGAGACACAGCCACAGAGGGGCTCTAGCAGGGATCACGTACCACTCCAGTTTTTGGCCATTTTGAACATGTTTGCTGCTCTGGCGTAGATTTCACATGCTTCCTCTATTTTGGATGAGCCTCTGGGGAAAAAGAAAGGAAAGCAAGGTAAGGAAAAGATCTTATCTGGAACCAAGGAGAAAGCATGCCTTCTACCCCAGCAGCAGTGGAGATGCGCCCTTATATGTGGATGGCGGCCCCCCTCCCTGTGAAGCCAGCTTTGCGAGTCCAGCTGCAGCTCGGGCCTCCATGTGGGCTCAAGGGAGACAGAGCCGGCGGCCCCCAGCCCCTCCCACAGTTTGTCCAGGCCCTCCATGGGCCGGTCCAGGCTGCACCCTCATGGTGGGGACCCTTCCTGACCACCCCCCGAAGCCCCGCCTCCGACAGTCTCCTCCACTTTCTGCTCGGATGCTCGGGGGCTCCCATGCTTTCTACAAATCCCTTTCCCCTTGAGACTGCAAAGCATTCTGGGAGAGGAGTCCAGCCGTGGATGCTGGGTCCCTTCCTCAGTCTTAACCCTGTGCCCTGCACCCTGCAGCTGTTCAGTGAAGGCCTCTCCACCCTAAAAGCATGACACCACCCATCCAAGACTTGGCAGGTATGGAATAACACACACACGGAAAGACAGACTGTTTTTAACTAAGTACACAGAAAACTCCCACTTGTGTTAAAACAAAAAAGTGAAACCAGAAACATACATGTAAACAGCTGATTACTGGGAAAATACACACAGAAAATAGTTACCGTATGTTTCTATAAGGTTGGGTCTGTAGAACTGGGTGCCAAGGTGTGGGGGACAAACTTATATTCCTTTTTAGTACTGTCTTGAATTTTAAAAGCATCTACATATTTTACCTATTTGAGAAAAAAAGTGCATGTATTTAAGTATTAAGGTTTGCATTGGGTCCCGTGGTCCAGGAGTGAATTACACTGCTAGCAATTTATCCTACTAAGGTACAAGGATGCTCAAAACAAGACTGCTTCAAGTGGCGAAATCACGGGGATTCCCTGGCGGTCCAGTGGTCAGGACTTGGTGCTTCACTGCCGTGGCTGGGATTCGGTTTCTGGTCGGGGAACTAAGATCCTGCAGGCCGTGTGGCGAGGTCAGAAGGAAATAAATAAAATGGGAAAGTAATAACCTTCAAAAAACTTACTATGAAACAGTAGGAACCTGGAGGGTTCAGAGGAGGTACATTTTTTCAAAAAATAAAGCTCTTTGCATGGGCAGCTTTACCCAGCTTTCTGACCTCCAAGCAGTACAGATGAACCTCTTCCTGAACTGGGGGCCCTCTGTTAATACCTCATCCGCAAGGCCCCGCCTTGTCCTTCTGTTGTTTCAGCTTCAATAATCCAGCCAGGCTGAGCCCACGAGGTGTGAGTGTCCGTGTTCGAATGCCCACCGCCCATATAACTCAAGAGAATGAAACGCACGGGCTCAGGAGTCCCAACAAATGGATTTTACATTCTCTTCTCCCTGACATCAAGCAGTGTTGCATTTTGAAGAGAAGAGGTGGGTATTTTCTGATGAGACAACTCAAAATCATCTTGACTCTCCCATCCTTCATCTCTGTTGTCAACCGGCCCTGGAAACCCCAGCCGCAGTGGGCGAGGGTGTCTGGGGTGATCCTGGGTGCTGTGCAGGGAGCATCCCTGCCCTCCACACTGCTAGTGCAGTGGGGCCAGGCAGCCCATACTTTGGACTCATGTTGGATGTCTGCTGCAATAATCAAGCCGGAGCCACCCTCCCTGGGAACTCCACTCAGTAGGCCTGGGCTGGGGCCTGGACCCAGGATTTGCAAGGATGGCCCCAGATGACTCAGCCAATCGGGCAAGTCTGGGAGGGAAGAAGCTGACCCAGACTGACCACTTAGGAAGCAGTCACCAGTGACCTGTCCCGTCAGGCGACAGCTCCAGGGCGGACTGGCCGGGACTGGTATCTTGGCCTCCTGGATCCAAGTCGCACCAGCTGAGGGTCTTCTTTAGCTGAAATGTCTCCCCTCTGCCCTCTGGGGCTGGGCAGACACTGCATCCACCCTCTGTGGTCCCCAGGACGCGCTCCCCACCACTCGCCCTGCTGGATCCCACTGTCTCCCCCCCTCCGCTGCACAACACACCGTGGGCCCGGGGCCCATGTGGAGCGACCTCCTCAGAACCCCCTCTGGCCTTGCAGAGGCGAGGAACTTTGACCAGCTTAGGGCAGAAGAGATTTCAGAAGGGTCTCCTGGGGGACTGTCCCTGGAAGGTTCTCTTGGAAGAACCAGGTGCATCCCCTGACCGTGCTCTCAGGCCTGCCCCCTCCCACGGATCCCCAAGGGCATCCTTCCCTTCTCAGTGAAGTCCAGTCCAGACCCCACTGTCCTCGGAGAAACCTCAGGCTCCCGGATGAGTAGGAATGGCCTGTCCCACCCCAGCGAGGCCCGAAGCCGGATAATCAGCCACGAGCAGAGTCAGCCCTGGCTGGCTCCCCGCGGCTCAGTGGGACAGAGCACTCAGACACACAGCCCGTCAGCTGCTGGGCTGAAATTCTATGATCCCAGGCTAAGCTGGGCCGATCCCGTGCTGGGTCAGTCATTCTAACTGTGGGGTGGAAAAGCCAGAGGGATTAACATCTGCTCAGGCCTCTGAGCCGGCTCTTCAACGCTTGGGTCCCGGCCAGGTCCCTGGCTAGGCGATGACAGGAGACTCTGGAGCACTGGCCTCTTGGAAGTGGAGACACTGAAGGTGAAAGTCGTTTTGCCTCAGGCCCCTGGCAGACCCCGGAGGAGAAGCTGTTCCTTCACGTGGGGGACACGCATCCCTGCGTTGAGGATGTGCCAGGCGCTGCAGGGGACAGCAGCACACGAAGGGGAAAGCCCTGACCTTGGTGAACAGGACATCAGCAGGACCCTTCCAGGGGGACCGGGGGCGAGGGCTTCTTGAATGAGCAGGTCAGAGAAAGGCTCTGTGACTGTCGAGATTTTCAGCTTAGTCCTCAAAGATGACTCAGGAGCACCCATGTGAAGAGGGAGCGCGTGGCAGGCAGAAGTCACGGCACATGCAAACGCCCTGAGACACGAACAACCCCGGCCAGGTCAAGGAAGAGAAGGGGGCCGGGACGCCTGCCCTGCAGGCAGTGGCGGGCCACAAGGCTGAAGAGGCAGGCGGGGGACCCCAGGCTGAAGGGTCCGGGCCCTGCAACAAGGAGGGTTCTGGAAAGGAAAGGAGGGGCAGAAGAAGACCTCAGCTCCTCTCCTTTTCCAAGCTGTCTTCCCACGTGACAAATCTGCATGGCTCACTATAGGACTCCTCTCCTGAGGAGCTAGGCTGTCAAGAGTTAGGTCAGGCCACTTCATGTCACTTATCCAAGGGCAGCCTCCCTGACAAAACCCGCCAATTCCCTGAGGGAAGGAAAGCAGGCCTCCCTTGGACCCCTGCCCAACTACCAGAGAAGCTGGCCCATCCCACGTCACTGACAGGCCTGGGGGCGGCGCCCGTGACAGCCGGCTGTCTCTCCCCCTCTGATCCCCCCAAGCTGCCTGTGATCCACGCCTCCCATCCCACGGCTCCTCTGAGCCATGCCGGGAATAGACAGAACCGGTTTGGGCCGGCCTGGAGCAAGGCGGTCTATAATTACCCCCGCTCAGCTTTGCCTTCTCCCCCTTTCCAAGGCGGAGGAAGCGGTCTCAGGTCTCCAAGGCATGGACACCAGCCTCCAGCGACCGCCATATGGAGGGAGGGAACCATGCCAGGAATGCACAGACGGCCGGTGGGACCCGGGCCAGGGGGTCTGCAGGGCAACATCTCAGCCTCCGTCCTTCCTTCCTTGGTCCCCTGGGTACTTCCTGGAGCCCAGAAACACACTACACATCACAACCCACCCACCCGGAGTCTCTGGGGGTCCTCGGAAGGCAATGCAGATGGAGTCACTCCCACTTGAAGTCCTCACTCAGTTGTGTCCGACTCTGTGATTCCATGGAATTCTCCAGGGCAGAATACTGGAGTGGGTAGCCGTTCCCTTCTCCAGGCGATCTTCCCAACCCAGGGATCAAACCCAGGTGTCCTGCATTGCAGGAGGAATCTTTACCAGCTGAGCCACAGGGAAGACCTGTCCTTCTGTGGTGCCCAAGCCACCTGCCCTGGGTCCTCTCCTCAAACGTGATTCTCAGAAGCTGCCCAGGTGGGTCAGTCCGGCCCTCCCCTCCTTCTCCACTCCTCACGACTCTGTACAGCAGCCAGCTGGGCACTGTGTGAAACAGCACAGCGATCCCCACAGTCACCCTCCAGGTCTGAGCCTGGAGACAGAGGCGGCGGGGCTCACAGACGCTTGGGGGCTGGCCCAAGGCCCGACTCTCGTTCACTCAGCGAACCGGGGCCCTCCTTTCTGTGTCTTAGAGTCTTTTGAAAGAGCAGGGGGCAAGGCCCCTAACTGCTCTGGCCTAGCCTCTTGATTAAACAGCCACCACTGCTCAGGTTCCCCTCACCTGAGGAGTAGATGCTGCTGTCGACTGGGGTTGTTCAGTTGCTCAGTCGTGTCCAGCTCTTTGTGACCCCACAGACTGTAGCACGCCAGGCTTTCCTGTCCACCACCAACTCCTAGAGCTTGCTAAACCCATGTCCGTTGAGTCGGTGATGCCATCCAACCACTTCATCCTATCGCCCCCTTCTCCTCCTGCCTTCAGTCTTTCCCAGCATCAGGCGCTCTTCCAGAGAGCCGGCTCTTCACATCAAGTGGCCAAAGTATTGGGGCTTCAGCATCAGTTCTTCCAATGAATATTCAGGGTTGATTTCCTTTAGGACTGACTGGTTTGATCTCTCTGCTGTCCAAGGGACTCTCAAGAGTCTTCTCCAGCACCACAGTTCAAAAGCATCGATTCTTTGGCCTTCTTATGGTCCAACTCTCACATCCATACATGACTACTAAAAAAACCACAGTGTTGACTATACGGACCTTTGTCAGCAAAGTGATATCTCTGCTTTTTAATGGGAAAGGATTCACTAAGCCAACCCCTTCCCCATGCCCCAGAGCCCCAGCCATCCTTGCAGTGCAGCAGGGGAAGGAACATCAGACAACAGAGAAGGCACCCCCCGGCCAAGGAGCAGCAGGTGGTCCCAGCCTTGCCCCACTGCTGACTGCGTAGGGCTGTCCAGAGCCAGAGCCACGGGGTCTCTGGTCATCCCTCAGCATCTCTGCCCACAAGCCCTAAGCCCCTCGCTGGCTCTGCAGTGTGCCAAGATCCCGCAGAGCAGGGCCTGGCCCCACCGTGATTGCACAGCCCACAGGAGGAGGGAAAAATCCAGTGTCTCGCGCTAACTGCCCAGCTCTGAAATGCCTGGCTGGGCAATGGGGAGAGAGAGAATGGACTTGGGGGACCAGAGACCTGGGCTGAAATCAGCCCCGGGCACTCCACAAGCTGCGTGACTTGGGCGAGCGATCCCTGCGCCTCAGTTTCTTTATCTGTAAAATGAAGACAATGAGCCAGACCTGGGAGGTGTGTTTGTGAGGCTCAGAGACGACAGACATGCAGTACCTGGTGCACAGCACAGAGCGCAGCTCGGAGCATGCGCATGACTGGATACTGTTATAGGAAGGAGAGAGATGCTCCAAGGAAGTCTAGAATCACTTGGGGTCGGTGGAAAATCTGGGGAGCGCAGTCAGGCAGGCCTGGATTCCAGGGCCGGCTTGTGGCACTCCAGCCCCTGCTCTCTCATTGGGAAGTGGGGAGAAGAGTCCACCCCTGCAGGCCTGCTGGAGGCACGAGGAACCCCACAGGAGGCACCCAGGAGAGTGCCCACGACACAGCAGGTGCTGAGCCAACGAGCGTCACTCTCCCCAAGCTGGGGAGAGAACAGATTCCTACTGTTCACTTCCTACTGCATCTCGGCATGGTTTCATCTCCCCACCCCTAGCTAAGCCAAGGGGCACCCCTCCCCCGCTTTCCAGAGAGCCCGGGACCTCCCACCTACCCCATCCCCAGCACATCCCAGCGCCCTCCTGACCATGAGCTCAAAGGCAGGGGCCAGGTGCCTTCCTACAGTTCTTACGCTGATCCCCTCTGCACCCCAACAGGTTTCCTTCATCCCAGCCAGAGAGCCCAATGGTTTCCGTTCTTAAAAGATGTTTCTGGGGCTTCCCTGGGGGCTCAGTGGTAGAGCCTGCCTGCCAATGCAGGAGATTCAGATTTGACCCCTGATCTGGGAAGATCCCACATGTCACAGAGCAACTCAGCCACGGGTCAGGTCAAGACAATTGAGCCTGTGCTCTAGAGCCCAGAAGCCACACCCACTGAGAGCTGTGCCCTACAACAGGCGAGTAGTCCCTGCTTGCTGCAACTAGAGAAAAGCCCACAGAGCAAGGAAGAAACCAGAACTAATAAATATTTACTTAAAAACAAACAAACAAACAAACAAAAACCTGTTTCTGAAAGAGCCTTGCCGCTTAGTGAAGTGCAAGTCACTCAGTCGTGTCCAACTCTTCTCGACCCCATGGACTATACAGTCCACAGAATGCTCCAGGCCAGAATACTGGAGTGGGTAGCCTTTCCCTTCTCCAGGGGATCTTCCCAACCGAGGGATCGAATTCAGGTCTCCCGCACTGCAGGTGGATTCTTTACCAGCAGAGCCACAAGGGAAGCCCTTGCCTCTTAGTAGCCCCAGACTAAACAGGAGCATCCACACCTGTGTGACCACCTCCACCAAGAGAGGCAGAACCCCCAGACTGCAGAAACATAAGGGCCGGGTTCCTTGGAAACCTTGGGTCCCTTCAGGAAAGTCTCCACTCTGAACCTGGGCAAGAGTCGCCGAGTGCTGAGTGGGGGATCCTGGCAGTTGGCAGGGATCAGTGAGTCAGTGCCCAATTCACTGGCATCAGAGGTTCTGCGTGCTCTGCAGGCGGAGAGTGGTCTGGAAGCCGTCACTCCCAACCCAGGCTCACCAAGGGCCCGGGCGACACCCACCCGGACCTTGGCCCCAGTCTCTGGTCAGGCAGGTCTCAGGAAAGCCAGCCTCCAGGGCTCCTGAGGGTTGCTGGTGCCCAAGGACAGTTCAAGCAGGAACCATGCCATCATGATCTGGCTGCTGTCCATATACACAACATGGAACCCTGTTATCTCTAGCTCTCCAAAGCTTCAGTTCAACTTCTAAACACAATATCTAATATTAGTAACAGCTGCTACTGCTGGTAAGTCACTTCAGTTGTGTCCGACTTTGTGCGATCCCATAGACGGCAGCCCACCAGGCTCTGTCATCCCTGAGATTCTCCATGGCAAGAACACTGGAGTGGGTTGCCATTTCCTTCTCCAATGCATGAGAGTGAAAAGTGAAAGTGAAGTCGCTCAGTCATGCCCGACTCTTAAAGACCCCATGGACTGCAGCCTACCAGGCTCCTCCATCCATGAGATTTTCCAGGCAAGAGTACTGGAGTGGGGTGCCATTGCCTTCTCCAATTAATAACAGCAGCAAGCACTTGATAAGCACTCACCAGGATCACAGCACTTTACATGCATAACCTCAGTCTCTCCTTAAAACAACCCTAGGGAGTATGTATCACTCTGACTTTCATTTCACATGTGAAGAAACTTGCTAAACACATTGGTATCTGAGTGGAAGGAAGTTTTTATTTTGGATGTGGGAGAGGGAGTCAGGGGGAAATGTCAGGGAGGGGAAAGCCCCGGGGAACAGAAGCACTGTCTGAAATCCCGAAGGGGCAGAGCAAGGAAGTCTGGGTCCACTGGGAGCTGGAAGGAAGACAAAGTGCATCTTGTTTTTTCCCTGTCCTCTCTCCTTTTCCACACTTACACTGTGTTTGGGAAATCGCCATCTTTCTGCTTCCAGGGCAGAAGTCGGGGCTGCTCTCCTATCTCCTGAGCCCTGTCTGGGAGCTGAGGGACGGGAAAGCTGCAGGAGGGAAGGAACAGAAGCAGCTTGGATCTGAGAGCCGGCTGGTACCGCCTCCCCCCTAGGCTGCTGGTGCACCAAAGCCCCCCAGTGTCTGGCGGCCCTGAAACAACAAAGGGCAAGGGCTTAACATCCCAGGCAACCAGGCTGCCCTGGATCCCAGGCAGATGCGACCCTGGAGGGCCCTTTTGATCTGAGCAGAGACCTCTCCAACTGGAATGCTGCCATCACTGAGGTTCCTGAAAGGGGATGGGGGAGCTGGAGGGACGAGCTGAGCCCTGACACTCCCTCCTGCATTCCGGGGAAGGGGACTTGTCAAACGTGGAAGCCAAGCAACCCCAGCTCCAGAGGGCAAGTGTCAGGAGCAGTTCCTGCCTGCAAGGCATGTCCTCCTGGGCTGGTCTTTTGGGCAGACAGGCTCTGGCATGCTGGTCTCAGTCTCCGCCTGCAACCCTGCCCTGCACCACTGCGAGTGCTCTTAGAGCTGAAGGCTCTGGGGTGAACACACCTGCTCTTCCTTCTTTCAGACATTTGGAGAAAACTGCCATGTGGGTGAGGAAGATGGGGAAATCAGGGGAAGGCAACTCCCTGAGATGCCTAGTTTGCCAACATCCTCCTAAACGGAGTGCCCAGAAATGGGCCTGAGCCTCAAAGAAAAACTCTGGATGGCAGCAAGAGGGCTTTGGGATGAGACAGGCCTGGGTATGAACACCAAGGCCCACTCAGCGGAAGACTGAGCACAGAGACCCACAACTCTAACCCCTATACGTCCACCTCCAGAAGGACGTTGTGAGGACCACATGAGAGGATGCATATCAAGTGCCTGGCCCAGGCCTGAGTCAGAGTCAGAGAGAGCCCTTAATAAACGTTATCAGATATTATTACTGTCACTGCCTTCACCCTCCCCCACACCAGCTGCTGGAGTCCTTTCTAAACAGGAGGTCTTCAGCACTGGCCCTCCTGTGAACTGAATGCTTGTGTCCCCTGCCAAAAGTTGTGTGCTGAAATCCTAAGCGCCACAGTGATGGTATGAGGAGGCAGGCCCTTGGGGAGGTGACTAGGTCATGAGGGTGGGGCCCTCGTGACTGCAATTAGTGTCCTTACAAAAGACACCACAAAGAGCTAGTTCACCCCGTCTCCTGCCCTCCCACAATGTGAGGACACAGTGAAACGACAGCTGTCTGTGGGGCAGCAGGCCCTCACCAGGAACCAGACCTGTCGGCACCACGACCTTGAACTTCTTGGCCTCCAAAAATGTGAGAAGTAAGTTTCTGATGGTTATAAGGCACTGAGCTTACGGTATTTTGTTACAGCAGCCTGAACAGCCTAAAACAGGCCATTAAAATCCTCAATGCTCTCCAGCAGCTCTGCAAATCCAAGCCTTTTCTCAAAAAGCCCTCTGGGATGGGGCCTGGTTCTTGTTCAGTTTTATCCCCTTGTGCCCGGTCTACCTTTGTGGGCTGACACAGAACCCCTGGAGTAAACCTTCAGGCGCTGACCTTCACACATCTGGGCCTTGCTCAAGTTGCTTCTTCTGATGGAAGCAGTGCTCTCCCACCAGAGAGGACCCCTGGAACTCCTGCTCATCCTCCCAGGTGGAGGCTTCTCCTCGCAGTGAGCCAGCCCTGGTCTCTCTGGATCTCAGTTCCCCATCATTTCTGGACAAACCTCCCCTCATCCTAGACCTCTGTTCACACAACTCCCACTGCCTGGAATACCCTCTCTAGCCCCCACTCCTGTGGCACGGCCCAGGGTTCCCGGGGGCCCAGCTCATTCGTCACCAGGGTGTTCCTTAAGCTCATGCAGCTTCCTCTCATGTCAGGAACCTCCCACCAATGATAAAATGCAGCCCTTAATGACATGGGACAATTCTGCTTTACTAGTGTGTTAGCAAGTCTTCATCTTGCCTTCCCAGCCAGGTGACAAAGTGTTTCAGGCCCTGACTTGGCTGCTCCTTCCAGCATGGCCCAACAGTACATTAATCCCCAGGGACCAGACACCAAAAGCCACCCAGTAAAACCATGACCTGACGGGAGAACTGAGCTCTTGGCCCCACCCTAAAACACTGCACTTGAGTTTCTCCCCTTGTGAAGGAAGCAGAAACACAGACACGCTCTCCCCACTCTCAGCCTCTAAAAGAAAACATTCCTCAACTAATCAATACAGTCCATCAGCGGCGGATGTTTTTCCACACTAGGTAGGTCTCAGCCAAGTTACTCAAGTTCTTGTGGTGGATAAGTAACATTACCCACCACTTGCAACAATGAGCAGTTCCCATCTCCTCTCCTGGGAAGAACCCTCCTCGTTTCTTACCAACCTCCTAACACCATCTCTCCTAAAGCCCCAGTCTCCCCCCCAAACCCCCTTCCCCAGCCTCTGCCTCTCTGCTGCCAGGTTCCATGGCCCCTCCTCACAGTTCCTCCTAACTCTCTACACACCCGCCTGTTCCCCTGCAGCTCTCCTCCCAGTTTCAAGAGCAACACAACCTTCCTCCCTGGCTCTCTCTCCACTGGAGGTCTCAAGCCCCCTCCCCTAACCCTATTAAGCCCCCATGGCCTGAGCTCCTTCCCCAACCCCTTTCAGCTCCTTACTCATCACAGTGTCTCTCCCTGCTCTGACAGCCCCCCACCCCCGCTTCTCCCATCAAACCCCCTCCTTGATCCCCATCAGTCCCGAACAGGCTCCATACCTATTTCCTTCCTGGAAATGACACTGAAGGTAGCTAACATTTTCAGAGTGATAACCACGTCCCAGGCTCAATTCTACACCCTATTTACACTTGCCCTACTTCAATACTAGTGGCAAATGCCTGAGGCAGGTTTCTCTAAGACACCCCCCCCCATAATAAGGGAAGTTAAAGAGCTTGCCCAAGGTCAAGAAATGGCAGAGGCTAGGCTTCTGACCTCAGCTTTTGACCCTCCTCAGCCACTACAATTCCTCAAACAACAGTCATCAGAACAACTTTTATGAGCCAACATGAACTCATGTGAAATGTGTGCCACAAGCATTAGGGGCTGGTTCTGTTTCCCAGCCCCCTTCAGCCCTAACCTGGGCATGCCAGTCTCATCCTGCTCACACTGCACGCCCTATCTTTACTCAAAGATCACAGAGCAGGCCTCCGGCCCCTTAGGTTTTCTTATCTCCCTCATCTCTCGTTTTTATCCCACCAGTTCCTACACCAAGCTTCACCCCAACTTAGTCTCCAGCCTCCCAGTCCTCTTCAGCCTTCACTCCATCACCCCAAAGATTCCTCTGTTCAGATTTCACTTGGCAGTCAGATCTCCTTACACTAGTCACCTGTGACCAGGGCCATATTCATCTGAGACACCTCACGCTACTGAGACTGGGTTCATCAATCGTAGGATCATCTTAGCCCTGACACCCGGGCCAGAGTTCACATAAATCCATCACCCCAGGTCTCGGAAAGGGGACGCCCTCGGGCATAAGTCCTCAGTCTCAGGCCCCAAGATTGCCGTCTGGGATCTTTCAAATAGGCTCTCCTTGAGCTCCAAAAGGCTTCCTGGCCTGGCTTCTCTCCAGGCTTCCTCGGTCCCCGGAGGCCACATTCCCTTCAAGGCCTGAAGGGCCCGTCTCCAGCCTTGGGCCCCTTCCTGCCTTAAGATGGTTTCTCCTCGGCCCGGGTGTCCTCAGCCCACAGCCCTGCCACAATTTCGGACAGTCTCTCCTCAAATCATGCTGTCAGTGCCACGGTCCGGCGTCCTGGCCATGGCTTGTGTCCCCTCTGCTGCCTTAGACCATGTCCGTAAGCCCGTAATCACCCGCGTCCTCTAGGCTTGAGCTCTTCGTCTCTACCGCCGCCCCAGAGCATGACTCCTCAGTCCTCTTAGCCGAGGTCCCAGCCGACCCCTGCGCGCGGTTCTTACCCGAAGAGGCCCGAGAAGAAGGACTGCGAGTTCTTCACTTTGCGCTCCGCCTCGGCCAGCAGCGCCATAGCCTCCGCCTCCTTCCCAGAGTTGTCCATAGCGGCCGCAAAAGTACTCAGCAAACCGCCGGAGCCCTGCCCTCGGAGAACTCAGCTACGGCCGGGTCGCAAGAGACAGGTCGGGGGAGCTTAGTGGGCTGCGTTGACGTCGCACCGGCGCGCGCCTCCTGCGGCCAGGAACCACGTGATTCGAGCTGGCCAACCAACGGCCTCGTAGCGCGGCTTGCGCACCGCAGACCACGCCCCCTCCAGCCGATACACACCGCCCCGTGATTCACGGCCTCCAATCAGCGACCCGATTTTTAACGCATGCGCATATATCTGCCTTAGGGCACCTGGTGCGCTGGTTGATGGCCCACGTGACTCGCATAAGCCAATCGTAGCCCTCACCGCCAAGGACCCGCCTCCGGGGGCCAGCTTTCTGGCTCCTCCTCCACCAATCAACTTCAGCCTTTGGCTCCGTCTCTGACTTCCCTGCGGAATTTAGACCCTAGTCAGCTGATCACTGATCGTCACGTGATAGCTCCATGCCGGAAGACTCTACCAATCTTTGCCTGGGTTTGACAGTTCTTTTGCGCAGAGCTTAGTCCCCGCCTCCTGTCTTTACCTCCTGAAGGTCTCTTTCACTTGGAAAGGCGTCTGTGGGTAAGAGGGAAAGCGGTCTCCGTTTTCTTGCGCCCTCTGTCGACCTATGCTGAAATTGGCTTGGGAAGGCCAGAGAAGGCGGCATATCTCATTTTTTTGTGCTTTGCTTTCTTGCCTTTCCAAGATACACTTTAAAAAAAAACCAAATTGAAGGTTTGTGGCAATCCTGCATTAAGCAGTTCTCTAAGAGCTGTGCGGTTTCCCAAACAACATTAGCTCACTTAGTGTCTCAATGTCATGTTTAATAATTCTCACAATATTTTAAGGTTTTTTGTTGCTCTTGTTAGGATGACCTGTGATTGGTGAATTTTGATGTTATTATTAGGACTGGCTCGGATAATGATTAGCATTTTTTAGCAATAAATTATTTTTAAATTATACGTTTCTAAAATAATGCTGCTGCTGCTGCTGCACCCTGTTGCCTGGTGAGTTACATGGACAGAGGAGCCTGGCTGGCTAAAGTTCATGGGGTCTCAAAGAGTCGGATGCAACGAGTGACTCACACACACACACACACAGTGTAAACATAACTTACATGCACTGGGAAACAAAGGGAGAGTCATGTGACTGGCTTTATTTATGAACTGAACCTGCAATGCCATAGAGGTATGCAGAGGGGAGCAGAGGTTGTCTGACTCTGGTTTCATTAAAAAAAAAAAAAAAGCTGGTGAAACTGTTAAAAACTTAGGTTCAACCATATCTAGCGCCCAGATCTTAGTTTTTAATACTCTTTGTTCTCCAATAAAAGGAATGAGAGCTCCTTGGATAAAGGCTGGTTCTAGGACATTGCACAGGATGAGCCTGGAGCATCTTGTAGTTCCAGAAGGGAAGTCTCCTGGCCTCCATCTCTTTGTCTCTCTGCCTCCACCCTCCCACACCACCCCCCCCACACACACCCCCACACACCCCACACATACACCCACACACCATGAATCTCCTTCTCTCCCTCCCTCCCTCCTCTCTCTCTCTCTCTCTCTCTCACACACACACACACACACACACACACACACACAAAGAGGTATATCAAAGAGACAAGAGCCAACCGAAAGAGCTCCTAATGTCAAAACTGGAACAATCTGAGCAACAAGGAGCCCTGGATTATAACCCAGTCTATAAAATCTCCATGAGCCCAGAGCTCCTAATAGTCAAAGCTGCAACAATTTGAGCAACAAAGTAGCACCTGATTATAACCCAGTCTATAAAATCTCCATGAGCTCATGCTGATATAAATGACAGAACAAATAAATGGTGGAGAATAAGCAAATATTCCGTGCATAATTCCAAATAATTTATATGGATATTCCTCTCAAGATGGAACGTGCCTCTTCACTCCTTCACGTAGACTGTGCACAGTGACTTTCTTCCAGAGGACAGTGTTGGGGGCGGAGGCGCTACATTTACAGTGTAGAAGCCTGACAAACATTGTCAATCAGGTGATGGAAGTTAACGGCAACAGTGACAAGTAACGCCGATGCTATGTACTCTTAATAACATGTGATGACAGTGGTGCCTCACCTCTGCCGTCTTCCTCATGCTCTCATCAGGAGAAAAACGTCAGACTAACCCTGGTTGAGGCACACTCTCCAAAATTCAGATTCAGATCAGTCGCTCAGGCGTGTCCGACTCTTTGCAACCCCATGAATCGCAGCATGCCAGGCCTCCCTGTCCATCGCCAACTCCCGAAGGTCACCCAGACTCACATCCATCGAGTCAGTGATGCCATCCAGCCATCTCATCCTCTGTCGTCCCCTTCTCCTCCTGCCCCCAATCCCTCCCAGCATCAGAGTCTTCTCCAGTGAGTCAACTCTTCGCACGAGGTGGCCAAAATACTGGAGTTTCAGCTTTAGCATCATTCCTTCCAAAGAAATCCCAGGCCTGATCTCCTTCAGAATGGACTAGTTGGATCTCCTTGCAGTCCAAGGGACTCTCAAGAACCTGACCACAACTCCTCATAACTGTCATCAAAGACAAAGGAAGTCTGAGAAGCAGTCATAACCGAGAGGAACCTAAATGTGGTGTCCTGTCTAGGGAGGATCCTTGCACGGAAGAGGGACGTTATGTAAAAACTAATGAAATCTGAATAAAGAATAAACTTTAGTTAATAAAAACATGGCAGTACTGGCTCATCAACTGTAACGAACATACCATACACTAATGTCAGATAATAGTAGGGGAGGACTTCTCTGGTGGTCCAGTGGTTAAGAACCCGCCTGCCAGTGAAGGCGACCCAAGTTCAATCCCTGGTCTGGGAAAATTCCACATGCTGAGAGGCGACAAAGCCCTTGCACTGCAACTAGAAAAACCCCTTGCAGCAGTGAAGACCCAGCACAGCCAAAGATAAATGAATAAATAAAAATTTTAAAGATAATAATAGGGGAAACTGGGTGTGGGGTATATGATGATTCTCTGTAGCATTTCCCCAATGTTTGTGTAAATCTAAAAACTGTTCTACTAAGAAAGCATCTTTAAAAAATTTTTAAGTCTTCAGGGCCCTACCTCCAGTGATTCAGATTATGAAAGTATGTGGTAGGGCATAAGAATGTGCATTTTTTTCCAGGACCCCTAAATGATCAGGATGGAGATAATTCAGGGTTGAGAAGACCCTCTTTTCTGAGGGTGGAGTTTGGCTGAGGAGAGGTAAAGCACAGGAAACCTTGTCCGGCTCTCTCCTGAAGTTCAGGGTCTCTTTGGGACCACCACTTGTGGTTGCCACTGCATTCTGACCACAGATAAGATTGGGGAGGGGGTGGCGAATCTGGATAACTACAAGCAGTTTGGGTTACCTGCCCCTCTTAACAGCGCAACTGTAAAAGTTTCCATTTGTTTTAAGCCATTAAGTTTCAGCTTAATTTGTTATGCAGCAATAGATACCTAACATACCACCAGACAATGAAGCCAGACACTTTCATTTCCACAGTCAGTGGGCCGCACCTGAGAAGGTGGGGCCCACACAGTGACAGCGACAGCACCTGCTCTTGATGGGCAGCAGCTGCTCAGGTCACACCAGGCACCTGCCAATACCTGACTTCCATTTTCTCACTCATAGATGCTTGGGAATGGGCATTTTCCAGTTACGGAAGGAGATGACTGAGGCCCAAACGGGGGAGGTGAAATTTGCCCAAGGTGGCAAAGAGGGAAAGGGAGCCAGGCTGTCAATCCTGGATCATCAGACGCCGGGGTCCTTTCCCTTAACTGCTTCAAACTCAGCTTCCTCCTCTGCTCTCCTCCCTCCCCCTTTGCAGATTTACTGAGCTGTGAAGTCTCCTTGTGTGTGTGTTAGTCACTCAGTCATGTCTGACTCTTTGTGATCCCACGGACTAGCCCGCCAGGCTCCTCTGTCCGTGAAACTCTCCAGGCAAGAATACTGGAATGGGTTGTCATTTCCTCCTCCAGAGGATCTTCCCTATCCAGGGACTGAACCTGGGTGTCCTGCACTGGGGGCAGATTCTTTACCATCTGAGCCACAACGAAGTCTCCTGACACTACCCTTTACCCTGTTCCCCCAGCCAGTCCTTCAGAAGGCAGCAGACACAGTCATGCCTGAAGCCGTCAATCCTCTGATGGGTCCCTCTTCCCCATCTCAGTTAACAGCGTCTACTCAGCTGCTCGACCCCAAAACCTGTTGTGCCAGCCTTGGTCCGTCCTTTTCCTTACCAGCTGTCCATGTGATGTGTGACCCGTCACCAAGTCTGAGTCTGCTTCTAACATGATCCTTAATGCTTGTGTTCCTGGCTCTCTTCACTGCTACCCCAGCCCAGACCATCATCTCACCCTAGAGCCTTTTGGCTTCCCGACTTGCCCACCACAACCTCCACATGGCAGCTGGAGCTCTGAACCACCTCCCCCGGTTCCCGGGGCAGTCTGTGCTTCACGCTCTGGCCCAGAAGCCACGTCCTCCCTGCACCCCTCCCTATGCACTCACCAGTGCCCGCCACCCCCTGCCACCCCCTCGGACTTGGCCCCTTTCCTTGTGTCACTTTGGGGCAGACACAAGGTCTGACTCCACGGGAGCCATTCCTGCTTCCTCTGCTTTTCCTGGAAAACGGGATTCCAATTTTGATTGGGTGACAACAAACTTGAGGCAAAACACTGTTTGTTTTTTTTTTTTTGCAGGCCCGGAGACAGATCCCCAGTGTCCAGGATAACTGTGGCCATTTCCTTTCCTGCTGCCAGGGATCAGTTTAGAAAGAACATGGGCTACAGTCCTGGCCAAGGAGGTACGAGGCGAGTTCTGATGAGTGCTGCTACAAGGGGTTTCTGTGTGTGTGTGTCTGTGTTCATTCATGTCTGACTCTTTGTGACCCCATGGACTGTGCCCCATGGACCTGCCAGGCTCCTCTGTCCATGGGATTTCCAAGGTAAGAATACTGGAGTGGGCTGCCATTTCCTTCTCCAGGGATCTTCCCAACTCAAGGATCAAAGTCGCCTCTCCCGCGTCTTCTGCATTGGCAGGCGGGTTCTTTACCACTAGTGCCACCTGAGAATGTCCTAATGTCCCTGGGAAGCCCCGCTACAAGCTTTCCTCCCTCTAAAGAAGGGAAGCAAGGCAGGGCAGGATGTGCTCTCTGCCCTGCACCCTCTGAAGGCTGGGGTGCTGGTGGAGGAGGAGGGGGTCCTTGCTCTTGCCAACGCTGGTCACCGCTGGCAGGCCTGAACTTCACAAGAGAGCTGCTCGCACCACTACCACATGTCCTGAGAGCTTAAACCTACGCCGACCCCTCTGATACTATGGCCAAGACCACATGATTGATATCTAAGCTGGCCTCTTTGCTGACTTATCACTGCTACCTTCCACTCCTAAAGCGTGAGCTCTGTGAGGAGAGGGGCCCTGTCCCTCCGTGTCACCATGTCCCCATTGTATGGACTAGGCACTGTCTGGCCTAACAACAGCAGGTGCTTAATAAACGCTGGCAGGGACTCAGCTTACTCATCTCTGTGGTTCCTGGGCAGGGACTCAAGCCTTCACGGGATCAACAGGCGAGGAAGCCAGAAGAGAGCTGCTTAAGAACCCAATTTAATAAGATTTACAAGTCGACACGTACAAAAAAAGAAAAACCAAACCTAACAATGTACAAGTCACGTCGAGACTGGGGGCGGCATCTAGAATGCAGAGAGGCCCTCCTCGAGGGGCCCCGGCGCGGTGGAGGTCTGATGGTGATTCCCACTGATTCTCTACATCTTGGCCTACTGAACAAATGTAACCAAAGCCTGAAACGGAGGCTAAGACTGAAGAGCTACCCACACCTAACCTGTTCCCTCCCCAAGCCTCACTGTTCAAGGAAGAGTGGAACTGAGAAGGGGAGAGACTATGAACCTAAGAGAATGGAGCCTCCCTCTGATACAGCAGCAGGGCCTTCACGGCGGTCACATGACCGTGGATCCCCTGCTCATGACCCAGTGCCCGCCGTGTCTGCAAGCTGGGCTGGCCCCTGGTGACAGGGACGGGTAGGGGAGGCAGAGGGGCACCTTGGGGAGACTTGCTGCTTTGCCCCCGCTGCCACCCCGCCCTGAATCACCACTGCAGGGGCCCCATGTCAGCCCCCAGCTCCTCCTCCTCCTCCTCCTTCAGCTGGAAGGGCTTCACCGGCCACTTGACCCTTACAATGGGCTCCACGTGGTCCTGCAGCCGGTGGCGCTTCATGTGGGCATTTCGACTCTTGATCTTATCGAACACCCTGCAGAGGCACCAGAGGACGTGGGGATCAGAGCAGGGGGAGGCGGAGGGGGGGGGGGAGGGGGGCACCCTGAGAGGATGGAGCAGGGCTGCGGGCAGGTGCTGTGGGCACCTCCAGGGAGCCCAGTACCTCTCACACTCCCGGCAGGGAAAGGCACCCTGGCCCTCCACGCTCCCAGGTGCCTCGGGGCTCCGCTTGGGGCCAGCGCTCGGGCTGGAGTTGAGGATGGACTCCCTCCTGTAACTCTTGGTCTTTATCTTTAGTTCGGGGGTTGGACGGTGGCTGGGTCTCTCCCGAGGACTGCAAGTGATCTGCAGGGGTGGGCAGAGATGACAAAAGGGTGCTGAGCCACCCCCTCACACTGCTGAGGGACCAGCACGGACCTGGAGCCCATGTGAACATCGCCCAGAGGAAGCCCCTCCTGCCGGGAGCACCCCCACCCCCACCCAGCGCGGATGGGCACCAGGCCTCTGGATCGGGCTGAACTCCAGATCCCCGGCCCCCGAAACCCCCTACCTTGGCTTCCGCCCTGTCTACTTCATCTGGCTCCCTCCTGACCCTCTTTTCTGGCCCTGGGGCTCGGCCGCAGTCAAACTTGATCATTTTTTTCCAGATGTAATAATACTCGACACACTGGGCTACGGTCTTTGTCTGGATCTGATGGGGGAAGACAGGAGCTGGCTATGGACAGCACCTCAGGAGCAGCAGTGAGTGGGGCCTCGATGCCCTAAAGCCCCTCCCCCTCAGGGAGCCAGTTGCCACTTTTTGAAAGCCCTCCTGAACTCTCTCCTGCTATGGCTTGGCGGACCCCTTTGCTAAAGGGGCAGAGAATCACAGACTCCTTCCGAGGGATGAAGGGCTCAGAGAGGAAACCACCAGAGCCCACACCAGCTAAGCTCTGCAAGCTCTGAGCAACACGGCCGGCCCAGGAACCCTTCCCTCCAGGGATATGCACACGGAGGTACGCGTTCACTCTGACACCACATGGAGCCACGTGTCTACTGTCTAGGACTAATTAAAGCAGAGCACCCTCATGCAGTGGGTACCGCATGGCCTCTGTGACAGCTGGGCAGGGCCCTACAGTAAGTACTGAGGGAAGAGGCCCACAAGAGGACACACAATGGGACCTCCTTAGTGATCCAGTGGTTAAGAATCTGCCTGCCAATGCAGGGGATACAGGTTCAATCCCTGGTCCGGGAAGATTCCACATGCTGGGGAGCAACTAAGCCCATGCACCCTAGAGCCCTTGCTCTACGAGAGAAACCCCTGTAATGAGAAACCCACAAACTGTAACTGGAGAAAGCCCACGCACAACAAGGAGGACCCAGTGCAGCCCAAAACGAAGTTTATAAAAAGAGAAGGGGACACACAATGGGATACTCCTCAGCAATACGATGAACTACTGGCACGCCTGACAGCGTGGATGAAGCTCAAAACCGTCATGCTGATTGTAAAAAGTCAGACAAAGCAGATCACGTGCTGCGTGATTACTCCCCTTTTATAAAACTCTAGAAAATGCAAACTAATTTACAGTGGCAGGAGGCAGACAGGAGAGGTTACAAAGGCGCAGGAGGGAACTTTTGACCCCATGGACTGCAGCCCGCCAGGCTTCTCCGTCCATGGGATTTTTCAGGTAAGTATACTGGAGTGGTTGCCACTCCCTTCTCCACGGGATTTTCCCGACCCAGGAATCGAACTCGCGTTTCCTGTGTCTCCTGCACAGTCAGGCAGGTTCTTTACCCGCTGAGCCACCGAGGATAGGTACGTCAAAACATTTAATCTTACACTTCGATTATGTGCAGTTTTGTGGATAAGTTTTTTTAAAAAGAGCAAAATAATCAGCAGGGTATCAGATATACAATCTCATCATTTTTTGAGAAAGTGTACATATGTGTGTAAACTGTACAGACAGTAAAAGCCTGTCAGGTTACAGTCAGAAGTAGGACAGTGGGGTGGGGCCTGGAGGGCTTTATTTTGAACATGGGCTTTTCTGTACTGTTTGGGGCTGTTCCCAGCAATGGGTTTTTTTAAAGTTGTCAGTCATTCAGAGCAGGAGCAGAGGGTCGCTCCCGACAGGCCCTGTGGCTCTAGCCCCTAGGCGCGGTGAGGGAACCTCATCTATGCCAGCCTGCCGTGTGCGCCTTACCGTCTTGTGTATCAAGTTAAAGTCCTTCTTATGGGCACAGAATGCCTTCTTAAAGAGCCTCTTCTCCATGGGTGTCCAGATGTCTGAACCTAGCAAGAAACAGCCGGGGGGCATTTCTTCCTCTGGGACCATGGTCATGCCCCTCCTTCTTCAGGCTGCTGTGACCCAGCACCGACTAGATGCCAGGATCTCTGCCAAGCCCCTTTCTTGCTTGGTCTCCTACAATCTTCAAGAACCTTAGCAGGCAGGGGCTACTACCATCCCCACTTGACAGATGCCATAGCTGAGGCAGCCACTGGTTAAGGGACTCGCCCAAGTGCAGGCGGACTCCAGGGCTGAGTGCCTGCCCCCAGCCCTCCCTGGCACCCCCTTGCGGCCAGGCAGAGCCCAGGAGGGAACAAGTGGACAGAAGGTAGGAACCAGCTAGAAAACAGCACCCATGGGGTCCCCCGGAGAGAGTACAGGCCCTCCCGGGAAGGCAGGTGAGACCCTGAGACAACACCACTCTGCCGTGGAAACTGACTGGCCCTCAGGGGCCTCAGCCAGGCCCACGCATGCCAGCAGTCACGCTCCACTCACCTGTGTAGCGGTAGCTAGCGAGAGGGTGAGTTCGCGGCTTCTGGGGTCCTCTGAGTAAGAGGGTCTCCAGGGCAACCTGGAACAGGGGGCACCGGAGGTGGAGGCCCGCCTTCATCCTTTCATTCATTTGGAAACCCCCAGCAGCCTGCCCTAAAGCCACGCCCACCGCAGGGCCACGCGGAGCCAGCCCACCTGCTCCCCCGCCCCATGCCTGCGCCTCACCTGGATGTCACCCTGGGCTTCGTGCAGGCAGTGCAGCGCCAGCTCCAGGTTGGTGCCCCCGCCGGGCATCACACTGGAGCAGGCCACGTTGCAGAGCTCCGTTACTGTTTCCAGGAGGGGAGGAAGCAGAGACACAGAGGGTCGGGGAAGCCAGGGAGGAGGCCTCCCTGAGGGCACCGTTAGGGTGGGAGAGGCTCCTTGTCACCACCTCCCTCTAGTAAAGGCAGGCTGAGGGAAGGGAGGGACCTGGAGGAAGGCCTCAACCCTGCTCCTGGCACCGGGTGAGAGGGGAGGTGGGCCAGGGACCACAGCGGGAGCAGTACTGTGCTGAGGGCCGCCTCTGTCCACCCCCCACCCCCGCACACTACTTCTTGCTCAGGGTGGGAACTGGAGGACAAACTCCCTGGAGATAGAGGAGGGCCCCCGGGACCCTGGCCCCAAGGTCTCGGCCACCTCTGTCCTGCGTTTCCGGGTTGCTCATCACATCTCCCCACGGCTTCCAGACCAGAGAAGCGACATGTTCATCAATCCCAGCCAAAGAGCTGTCCTGGAGCTCTGGAATTTCAGCCTGAAACCGGCTTCCTATGTTGATGTGTCTGAAACGAGGACACACCCACAGGTGTACAAGACTTACGTGCAATGCGTGACCAAGGTGGGAAGCAGAGCAGAGACGCTCTGTGAGTCCTGCCCGTGGGCCACGGCCCTGCTCTGTGGATGCCCTCTGCCGTCTTTCAGACACACGGAGTGTTCGTTACCCTGACAGACACACAGGCATTCCAGAAACCTCCTGAGGGACACTCAACCCCTGCCTCCGATTTCGTCGCCTGGTTTCTGGCCTCAGCCGTCTGGGGTCTAGGAGCAGGGAGGTGTGTGCTGACACCTGGCCTGCCTCTACACCCGAGGCCCCCTCATCTAGCCGCAGTCCATGGCCCTGCACGAGTATCCCCCTGTGCCACATGCAGCTCGCCCCAGAGCCCCAGTGTTCTGGGCCTTCTGTCCTCAGGGAGCCAACTATGGTATGTCCAGACAGACGGACTGCTGGGGCACAGCCGGAGAAGCCCAGCACTTCTCTCCTGGAGAGGCTCAGCACCTAGACCTGGTTTCCCCAGGATGAAGGTGCTGACAGAGCCACACGGGAATGTGCAGAGGGTAAGAGCGTCCCCATTCTGGAAGGACGCTCAGGTTCTAAGTCTGTCCCAACTCACGGTTCAATGCTGATCTTGGTGTCGTCCTTCACCACACAGATGCCGAAGGACCCATCCAGGGGATCTGGAAAACACATAAAGAAGAGCCTCAAAAAGGCTGGCTACAACTGACCTGTGAGGCCCTTTCTGACTGCTTTTCTGGAGCAGCTAGCTAATAGACCCACTACTGTATATAAAATAGATAATCAACAAGGACCTACTGGACTTCCCTGGTGGTCCAGTGGTTAAGAATCTGCCTTGCAGAGCAGGGGACACAGGTCCGACCCCTGATCTGGGAAGATCCCACCTGCCACGTGCGCCACAACTACTGAGCCAGTGCGTTCCACTTCTGAAGTGCATGCTCCCCGAGGCCGTGCTCCGCAACTAGAGAAGCCACCGCAAGGAGAAGCCTGCGCACCACAACTATAGAGCAGACCCCGCGCCACTAGAGAAAGCCCACACACAGCAAGGAAGGCCCGGTGCAGCCCAACAAACAGAACCAAAAAAAAAAACAAACCCAAGGACCGACTGTACAGCACAGAGAACCATACTCAGTGATTTGTAATAATAACCATACTCAATGATCTTCTCTATGGGAGAAGAATCTGAAAAGGGATAGATAGGTGGATAACTAAACCACTTTTGCTGAACACCTGAAACCAACACAACGTAGTAAATAATTATGCTCCTATATATATGCCAGTAAAAAACTATACTCCAATATAAAATAAAAAATTAGGAAAAAAAAGACTGCACGGTATGGAATTATCTCGAAAATTAAAAGTAGAACTATCATATGGTCCAGCAATCCCACTTCTGGGTATTCATCCAGAAGAATTGCAGTCAAGATCTCAAAAAGACACCTGAACTCCCACGTCCACTCCAGCACTGTCCACAGTAGCCAAGATGTGGAGACCACCTCAGTGTCCCCGATGGGCAACTCCACACATACAGGAAACGGGGTGTGTGCCTGCAATGGGGCACTGTTCAGCCGTCAAAAAGGAAATTCTGCAGAATGCAACAGCGCAATGAACTCTCATACAGTGCTCGTGTCAGTGTAAAACGACCGTTTTGGAAAACAGTCTGGCGGTTCCTTAAACAGTTAAACAGTTACCCTATGGACCAGCTATTCCACTCTGAGGCATACACCCAAGAGAAATCAGAACTTAGGTACAACAAAAACTGATGCCTAAGGGTTCTTAACCAGCGCTCTTTGCAATAGCCAAGGGACAAAAACAGCCCAAATGCCACCAACTGATGAGTGGATAAACAAAAGGTCACCTGTCCAGACAATGGGGTATCATTCATCCATAAAAAGAACGAAGCCCTGATGCATACAACAGGGGTGAACCCTGCAGACATTGCTCCAAGTGAACAAACCAGATACAACTGTCACGTATCACAGGACACCAATTCGATGAAACGTCTAGAGAGGGCAGACCCATGGTGAGAGAAACTAGACCAGCAGGTGAGTGGCGCCCAGGGCTGAGGAGCTGGGGGGGCTCTGGGGCCTGTGTGTAACTGCTTGTGGATATAGCACATCTCCTAGGGAGATGAAGGTGCTTAGGATCAGATTGTGTGATGAGTGCACAACCCTGTGAATATTCTCACAAACACTGTACACTTTAAGTGGGTGGTTCCTGTGATCTGTGAATTGTATCTCAGTAAACCTGTTTAAAAATTACTCAAAACACTGGGCAGAAGAAGGGTGGCTAGGTTAAATGGCCTCTTTTTTCTTTCTGCCTACAAAATTACAAGCAGCTAGAAGGCTGCTGGACCCAGATGGTCCTGGGATAGTTCTGAACAGCAACGGGACTGCCAGACTGATGCAGCCACAGGCCAGGGAGAACGGCTGGACCGCATGCTCCTGGAGGGGTGGGTCTGGCCTGCCAAGGCCGCCGGAGGGGGTGGGGATCAGCCTCACTCACTGAGCACCGTGCTGATGAGCCTGTCGGGGCTGGCCTGAGCGGACGTGGAACAGAGGGTGTTGAAATAGAGCCCCGAGCCCTCCCGGATGGGGCTGAGCATGGGCGGCGGCGTGTAGGGTGAGTACTGGAACAGCCCTTTCAGGAGGCGGTCCACCAGGAACACAGGGGAGCGCAGGCGGCTCTGGTGACAGCCCCCCGGGCCCGGCTGCCCGAACGTGGGGGGTGGAGGAGGGACGAACAGCGCCTTGGGCTGGGGGCGCTTCTTCCGCTTTCGGTGCTGGCCGTTCTCCTTGCTGTTTCTCTCATCCCCATCCTTCTCCTGTCCCTGGACAAGAAGAGGCTTCAGAACCCCGAGGGGTCACCTGAGAAGAAGAGGCTTCAGAGCCCCGAGGGGTCACCTGAGGCCACCTGCCCCAAGCTCAGTCCTCAAGACGGCAGGAGAGTGGGACAGGTAGTGACCACAGAGACGCGTGCCTGGCCTGACCGTGCTCACAGCCCTTAGCAGAGGCGGCTGGGCAGGGCCACCACGCCTGTGCCAGACCCCAGACCCTGAGCTAGGCAGTGTGTGAAGCTGGAGCCTTCTCGTGCATCCACACCCCCAAGGAGAGGCCCTCCCTCAGACCACTTTGGAAACTCACTGACCTCGCGGCTCAGTATGCTCTCTCTCACCTCCATGCAATCTGCCCCCCTGCCCCCATCTTACTCCTTCTCGTCTTCCAGATCTCAGCTCTAACACCCGCTCCTCCAGGAAGTCCTCCCTGGCCTGCTCAGGCTGGTCTCCGGTGCCCCCTTGGGGCTCCCACAGCTCCCTTGGCTCCCCTGCCCGCCCAGCCCAGCCCACTCTGGGTGTCACTCTCTGGGAATGGGGGCTCTCCACTCCACTGGGCTGGGAGCCCCAGGAGACAGGCTGCTGTGGTTGCTGCAGTGTCCCCAGCGCAGAGGAAGTCCAGTGGAGGGTGAATGAATGAATGGATTTGAAACCAAGCTCTTCCAGAGCCAGGAGTTTGGGGCTTTTCCCAGGGCTCCCACTGGCAGGTGGAAAGTGGCGGGATGGAGGTGGACTGACCAGCACCCACCTTGCTCCCTGGGGGGCGGTTCGCTGGGGCCGCAGGCACCGACACAGGGACCCCCAAAGAGGCTGCGGTTGGCTTGTCCAGGCGCTCTCTGGCTCCCAGGGGACTCTGCCCATCCCCCTCTGGCCTCAGCACCTGTCTTGAGGGCTTGCAAAACTCCATGCCAAACACCTGCACACAGAGAAGAGACAGCCCTTTAAGGGAAAGAGCAGGTTGGGAGCAAGGGCCCCTCCAGAGGAGCACCGCCCTGGCTCCCAGCCCCCAGCCAGGCCCCCACCTCCCCCCAACTCCAGTGAGCTGAATGAAGCCTCACGCCCCTTCACCTGTGGATCCTGCTTCCCTCGAGGTGACGGCCACTGGTCACTGTGAAAACACATGTGGCTGTTCAGCCCCGTCTCTGTATAGAACATCTGGCTGCAGTTCTTGCAAACGTACGTGCTCCTTGGCTCTGCCCAGTCTGTGGAGCCCCTGTTGTGCTGGTGACTGTGGGGAGACGTGTCAGGAGGCAGGAAAGGGAGAATGGGGCTCCATCCCCAAGCCCAGATACCCTGACAGCTCCGGGCGAACTGAAGGAACGGAGACGATGCCCTGATCCCCCACGGCTGGTGCTCGCGCCTTCAGGAGGGCAGCACCCACAGCTCGCCCCCTGGGCGGCAGGTCAGAGCCAGCAGGGGACTCCCGGGGGTGCTGAGCTCCCCAGGCCCGGCAGGAAGGGGCTCCAGCACTTACCAGCCACCGGTCACGTTCTCCTCCTTCATCGGGTCGGGGAGCTGGTAGATATTTCCACCCTGGACAGAGAAAGCACACCTCAGCCAACAGATCAGAGATGAGGTGCGGGAGGGAAAGCTGTGAGGCACTTAGGGGAGAACACAGCTGTAATTCTTAGTGACCCTGAAGGAGGCCACAGTTCCTTGGGTGACTCCAAAACCAAAGACAGAACAAATCGGCAAAACATAAACTTTCTTTTTTTAAAAAAACTGAAACCTTCTTGCTTCAAAGGATAGCATTAAGAAGTGAAAAGTCACAGGCTTCAAAAACAAACTTATGATTACCAGAGGGGAAAGATGGGGAGAGGGAGTTTGGGATTAACAGAAACACACGACTATATACAAGACAGGTAACCAACAAGGACCTACTGTATAGCATAGAGAACTCTACTCAGCATCCTGCAATAACCTACGAGGGAAAGAATCTGAAAAATAATGGATATGTCTACACGTATGACTGCATCACTTTGCTGTACACCTGAAACCAACACAGCATCGTAAGTCAATTATAATATAAACTAAAATTTTTTTAAAAAGTGAAAAGACAGAATGGAACAAAAAGAGTTGCAAATCACGTATCTGGTAAGGGTCTTGTATCTGTAATACATAAGGAATTCTCACAGCTCAAGAGTAATAACACAAACCAACTTAAAAATGGGCAAAGTCTCTGAGCAGACACTTAACCAAAGAGGATGCATCAATAGCCAATAAGCACATAAAAAGATGCTCAAGACTGTTAGTCACCAGGGAAATGCAAATCAAACCATAATCAGGTTATCGCTTCCCACCCACTAAGGCGGCTGCATTAGAAGGAAACAGCTGGACGATAACAAGTGTTGGTGAGAAGCTGGAGCCCTCAGACTCTGAGTGGGAAGGTAAGATGGTTTTTGGAAAAGTCTGGCAGTTTCTGAAACATTATAGGATTACCCTATAATCCAGCAATTCTGGTGTTACCTCCCAAGAGAAATGAAAACATATGTCTAAACAATAACAAACGTTAAGGGCAGCACTATCACAATGGCCAAGTGAACACAACCCAGATGCCTATCAGCTGATAAATAGACAAACACCACTCGGCGTGTGCGTACAATGGACGATTACTGGGCAATACAAAGGAAAGAAGTTCTGATCCACGCTACAACACAGATGAACTCTGAAAACATCGTACTAAGTGGAAGAAGCAAACGACACAACAGGCCACACGGTGTATGATTCCAATCAGAGGAAGTGTCCAAGACAGGCAAATCCATGGAAACAGAAGGTGGACTCATGATTGCCAGGGGCTGGGAGGGACGGAGAGACTGCGCTAGACAGCTCAGGGTGTGGGGTGTCTCTTGGGGGTGATGAAAGTATTTAGGCAAAGAGCAGTGAAATGCGAGGGTGCACAGCCTTGTAAACATGCTCAAAAGCCACTGGGGGGCACATTTTTGAATGGTGAGTCAGGGACTTGCTGGTTGCCCAGTGGTTAAGACCGCATGCTTCCAATGCAGGGGGCACGGACTCAACCCCTGGTCAGGGAGCTAACATCCCACATGCCTCACGGCCAAAATAAAATAACCAAATATAAAACTGAAAATTTAATCTCAAAAAATAAAATGGTGAGTGAGACAGCATGTAAGTATTAAAGCTGTCAAAAAAAATAAAAGAAGAGGATGAGATAGCTGTGGCCTGACAGGAAGGATGCTGGACCTCAGAACGCCAGCAGGAGGTGAGGCTGAGCCCTCTACTCCTGGGACCTCGTGCCACGTGGAGGACCTCAGCGCTCCACAAGGGCAGACCAGCACAGCGCCAGCAGCGGGGGTGCCAAATCAGACCTGTGACCCCTGACTCACGACCAGAAAAGGCACGGCATTTCACACAGCAATGTCAAGGGCCGAGGAGCTCTACCTTTACGTCCTCTGAAGACGTGAAGGAGGCAAATCCAAAAGGAAGCGAGAGGGAGAAAGGAAGCAAACAGAAAACGTGTAGTGAAGCAGCGTGACACAGAGTGTCTCTCCCAACTCGAAAGCCCCGTTTCATGTGTGAGCAGTGGGGTCAGGGTGGGGGATGATGGGAGGGACCACCTCTTCTCTGAACCCTCCCTCCCCCTCTCTGTACAACTGCATCTGAGGATTTGGTGAGCTTAAACAAGGTGCCTGGACAAGTCAGAAACCCAGAAGTGGGTAATGACCAGACTCTGCCTCCTGTATGGTTAGGTCTGTGAGACGGCCCTGGTACCTGGATCCTGTTGAATATCAGTTTGGACTTGGAGTCCCTGGAGGGGTCTGCTGGAGGCCCGGCTGACGAGAAGGAGGCCATGGCCACCTGGCTCGGGGACGCAGCACAGCACATATCCATTTTCACCTTCTCCTTCCGGAAGCCTGAAAAGCGCTGTGCTCTGGAGTTGCCAGAGAAGAGCCTGTAGCCTCCACCCCGGGAGCAGGCCGGGCCCTTTTCGGCTTTCGTGGCCCCAGAGGCCATGCCATTCTCGGCCTGGGTCTGCTTCCCTGGGAGGTGGGTTCCAGGTGGCTCGTCCCCTCCTAACTGGGTCTGACGCAGGCCCCCAGGAGAGAAGATATTGCCCAGGTCCAAGGTCCCTTTTGAGGATCTCAACTGCTTGGCCAGAGAAGAAATGTCTGGGTTCCCAGGAGGGTCCAGGGATGATGCTGTGAGGGCTGGTGGAGCAGCAGCCACTTTTGGTCCACCCTTTGCATCCCGGCTCATGGTGCCAGGTGAGGCCTCCCTAGGGAAAGTGGATGTGGATTTTCTCCAGCGGGCTGGGGAGCCCTCTGGCTCAGGGTTCATGGGGCCAGCATGGAGAGAGTCAACAGTGGGCGTTAGAGACAGGGGCTGCTGTGGCCACGGCCCCTGCAGCGGCTTCAGGGGGCCGTGCTTGCCATCGGGAGTGGGGAGCTGGGAGGAAGCGGTGGCCACCTGGGCATGGGAGAAGATCCGCTGGGACTTGGTGATCATCTGGAACACCTGCATCTGCTCGTGGCTCACCAGGGACTCCTGCGACTTCAGGAAGAGCTGTTGGAAGAGCGGCGTGGCATCCGACGAGAGGCTGCTGGGCTTCGAGCCAGGGTCCTGCGAGCCAGGGTCCCCGGGTCTCGGCCACCGGAAGGAGTCGCAGTCAAACTTGCTCTTCTTGGGAGCCCAGCAGTCATCATCCCCACTGGCACTGGCAAATCTGGGGTCACCCGAGGCCTCCCTGGGAGGCTTCAGGAGCATGGGAGGGAAGGGCGGCACGTCCTCTGGGCCAGGCCCCAGGCCAGCCGAGGGCTCCCTGACTGGGGAGGCGCTGCTGAGCCCAGGGCCAGGCTCAGAGCCCTCCCGGGACGGCGGCTTATGGACAACAAACATACCATTCCCTTTGCTCTTGGGGCAGCCCGACATGTTCTGCAGCCACTGGAAACTGTGGCTTGATGGCTGGGAACCAGTGGTGGGGACTGTCTGGCCACGGAACAGAGGCAGGCAGGAGGGCAGAGGGGCGCCCTCGGGCCAGCCCTCGAGGGAGGACGAGAGCTGGAATGGCTCGAGCTCGGCTGGGTCCAGGCCGCTACTCTCCGCCGCTTGCGAGTGGATGGCTGTGAACACGTCAGCGGCTGGCTCCTTCTGTGGGGGCCTCGGCTCCTCGAGAACATCAGGGCCCAGGGTCCCCGGGGCGCCGGCTGGGCCGCAGCAGGAGGACCCCGAGGAGGACGGGCAGGAGCAGGCCATGTTCCTCCCCTCACCGCTGTCCGCAGGCCCAGCCGGCCCCGGGGAAGGGATCTTGTGGTGGACCATGCTGTTCACAAGGCAGCGCAAGAGGTCTCGGTTGGGCAGGAGGGGACCGGGGGACCTCAGGCCGGATGGTGCGGGCTGGCCTGCCACCTCGTGCATGTGGGATGAGTCCCCACAGGCCTCCTCCTCCGGGGGCACCTCCTTGAGGACACACAGGCCGTGCTGGACCTCATAGTGCCGGCGCAGCGAGCGGTAGTCACAGTAGCTCTTGCTGCAGCCCTGCTCGATGCACACGAAGGGCTTGGTCTTCTGGTGGGTGAGCATGTGTCCAGTCCTAGAAGCACACGAGGACAGGGTCATGGGGGATCTTAGTGCGAGTCACCCGTTGCAGGAACCGAAGCATGGCCCCAGGGGCCAGCAGGGCAGAAAATGGGCTCAGACCCCACAAGGAAAGACCCCCGACTAAGGTCAAAGTCATCTGGAACGGGGGCTCTTTCCCTCACCCTTAAGTAAACCCCTAATCAGAGAAAAAATCGTGGGAGCCAAGTCAGAGTTCCTCAAAGCAACACCAGTCTCCAGAGCTGCTCCCTGAGAACCTGGGCTCAGCTGGCAAGTGAGTTTTGAAAAAACACTGTTTACTTCTTGGATGTTCATAGTAGCAAAGTGAAAAGCCACAGAGTAGATAAAGTGAACCTGCTTAACTTTCCATGTCTCTCCAAGTTACTTGCCCACAGAATCAGCTTTTTTCAAAGAGCCCCTTTTAGCATCCCTGAGAACCAGAGTTCGGAGAACGCATGCAAGGAAGTGTTAACTTGGGGATGCTCCTTCTTTGAACAAAGGAGTCTCTGCCTTCCCATAGGATTCCTCTAGAAAGCCACCTGCGACCCACATCACAAAACAAAAAGAATTACAGATGCCCAATCAGTAAAGACTCTATATAAAACAGCCAAATTTGCCTATAATTTCTGCAAATATGAATGAATACAAATGTCTTATATTTGTATCACACTTGTATCTACATTAATTTATTATAGAAATAAGCAAACGGGTAAATCACCCTCTGGGTTCCCAGCAACCCTACTCTGGATGGTTCTAATAAATGTGGCACAATAAATAAATTCTCCCCCTAAAGGTGAACCCTTAGCTTCCATCTGAGGGAAGCAGCAGAGAAGGGGTCAAGAGACCCACTTTCTAGCCCTGTTACCATCCTGTGACATGAGCAAATTGCTTCCCATCCCTGGTGGGGAGGAGGGTGGGGAGGGGGTTAGGCAGTGAGGACAGAATCAAAGTGGGATTCGCTGATGCTCTGTGCAGGCTGTGCTCCTCAGCTGCTCAGTCGTGTCCGACCCTTTGTGACCCCATGGACTGTAGCCCGCCAGGCTCCTCTGTCCATGGGATTCTCCAGGCAAGAGTACTGGAGTGGGTAGCCATTCCTTCCTCCAGAGGATTCTCCTGACCCAGGGACTGAACCCACGTCTCTTGCATTGGCAGGTGGATTCTTTACTGCTGTCTCTCCTGGCAAGCCTGGGCATGCTATCAAAAGGTGATGGATCATCCTTCCCACTTACAAGTCTTTCTGTTTGAAAGTCTGTCCTTCCTCAGTAGCAAGAAAACCTTATCATTTCTAAGGTATGAATAACACAGGTAATTCTGCTCTCACACTGGGCTTGCTTTTTAAAATCAAGAATTAAAAAAAAAAAAAAAAGAGTGAACATTCCAAATTTGTATGCAGGTCAGAAAGCAATAGTTAGAACTGGACATGGAACAACAGACTGGTTCCAAATAGGAAAAGGAGTACCTCAAGGCTGTATATTGTCGCCCTGCTTATTTCACTTATATGCAGAGTACATCATGAGAAACGCTAGACTGGAAGAAACACAAGCTGGAATCAAGATTGCAGGGAGAAATATCAAGAACCTCAGATATGCAGATGACACCACCCTTATGGCAGAGAGTGAAGAGGAACTAAAAAGCCTCTTGATGAAAGTGAAAGTGGAGAGTGAAAAAGTTGGCTTAAAGCTCAACATTCAGAAAACGAAGATCATGGCATCTGGTCCCATCACTGCATGGGAAATAGATGGGGAAACAGTGGAAACAGTGTCAGACTTTGTTTTTCTGGGCTCCAAAATCACTGCAGATGGTGACTGCAGCCATGAAATTAAAAGACGCTTACTCCTTGGAAGGAAAGTTATGACCAACCTAGATAGCATATTCAAAAGCAGAGACATTACTTTGCCAACAAAGGTTCGTCTAGTCAAGGCTATGGTTTTTCCTGTGGTCATGCATGGATGTGAGAGTTGGACTGTGAAGAAGGCTGAGTGCCGAAGAATTGATGCTTTTGAACTGTGGTGTTGGAGAAGACTCTTGAGAGTCCCTTGGACTGCAAGGAGATCCAACCAGTCCATTCTGAAGGAGATCAGCCTGGGATTTCTTTGGAAGGAATGATGCTAAAGCTGAAACTCCAGTACTTTGGCCACCTCATGTGAAGAGTTGACTCATTGGAAAAGACTCTGATGCTGGGAGGGATTGGGGGCAGGAGGAGAAGGGGACGACAGAGAATGAGATGGCTTGATGGCATCACTGACTCAATGGATGTGAGTCTGAGTGAACTGTGGGAGTTGGTGATGGACAGGGAGGCCTGGCGTGCTGCGATTTATGGGGTCGCAAAGAGTCGGACACGACTGAGTGACTGATCTGATCTGAACATTCCAAGCATTTCATAGCCTCTCATAGCCTCTTATCCCAACGCATACCCCTCACAGAACACAGATCCGTTCTCTTCAGGCACCTGCTCCAAATCTTTCTGCACAGTGTTAGTCCAATTCCCTCCAGGACAAAATTGCCCCTGGGGTGTTGTCTTTAAACCACAGGGGTCCCGTCTGCCAATCGCAGCGGCACTCTCCTCACTGGAGTGGATTTGGGGACTGGGGCTGTGTGGGTCTGGCCCCCAGAGCCCTGGCAGCTCAAGGAGACCAGTCTGCATTTGAGCACAGGCTGCACACCCCTGGGTGCCTTGACGGGGGGGGGGGGGTGCAGGCTGATGGGAGGGGTGCTGAGGCCCAGGCGCGCCCCCAGCCCTCGGGCAGACGTCCTGACCCGGCCCCTACGCACAGGTGGTCCTGCCGCTTGAAGGCCTTGCTGCAGATCTTGCACACGTGCTTCCTCTCCTGGCTGTGGGTCAGGTAGTGCTTGCTCAGGGAGCTGGCGCTGCTGAACACCTTCCCGCAGAGGCTGCAGTCGAGGAGCATGTTCTGCGGGGAGCTGTGCTGCCGCTTGCCTTTCCGCGTGCTCCCCGAGGTGGCCCGGCCTCCTTCATCCGCCTCTTTGGGCACCTTGAGGGCGCCCAGCCCCATGTCTAGATGGAGGGAGAAGGCACACCCTCTAGACCTCCAGGGATCTCCACAGCCCACCAGGCCCAGGACCCGGGGGCACAACCTCACCTTGTAAGGAAGCCTGAGACTCGGGATCTACATACTCCTCCAGCAGCTTCGTGGAGTCACTGTCCTTCCCTGAGTACAGGGACAGGGTGTCCAGGTTGTCCTCCAGCAGCTCACTGGGCGCGTCGGGCACCGGGAAGCTGGGGTCTAGCTCCAGACCTCTCAGGCCACCATAGAACAGGTCCCGCGTGCCAGGCCCCAGGTCCCGGTTGACGGCGTTGCTGCAGGTGAGCGCCTGGTTCTCGGGAAACGAAGGGAGGTGCATCTCGGAGGGAAGGGCACCCTCGTCCCCCAGGCTGTACTGGTCCATGGCTCTCCACCGCCAGGGCTCAGCCAAGAGCTACTCTCCAGACAAGCAGGACTGTGTGCGGAGTCAGGGAGGAGAGAGCAGGTCTTGATGGTGTCTAATTCCTGAGAACAAACGAGGAAGAACCACAGTTACGAGAAGCCAACATGCACAGTGGAGAGAGCGGGGACTTGGAATTCACACACATGTACTGGAGCCTGTTCTCTGCCACTCAGCAGCCACGTGACCTTGGGCAGTCACTCAAGTACTACGAGCCCTAGTTTCCTCATCTGTAAATTCAGCGTAAGAGTATCTCCATCGTGAGACTGTTGTAAGGAATAAATTAAAAAGGTTTTGGCGACATGGTGGACTGAATTGATCTCTTTCTCCAACTATAAACTCATGAGATACAAGACAATTTTTAGTAGAGAGCCAGGCTCAAGAGACAGGTAAGACCCCAGGGGCCAGCAACAATGAAGAAACGCGAAGTCAGAGGTGTGAGTTGGCCCACAGGCGGGCCCAAGGTGAGGTCAGTCTCCTGTATGGCGCCGAGGGGCTGTCCTCCAGTATGGCGTCCACCAGTGAGCAACACGTGCCGATGAAGCACTGGAGAATGTGGCCCCAAACTGAGACCTGCGGTGAGTGTAATTTACATACTGGATCTGGAAGACTCAGTACCAAAAATAACTCATTTTCATATTGATTACACATTGAAATGAAAGCATTTTGGATCTACTGACTTAAATATAAAATTAAAACTCATGTCACTTACCTATTTTTATTTTCCAACATGGCTATGAGATTGCTTTAAATTACATTATCTGGCTCATATTATATTTCTATTACAAAACACTATCCTGGAGGCTGTAACAGACAGATGGAAGAGCAAACAGGGCCTTGAGTTCACAGGGAAGAGCTAAGCCCTGGAAGAGTCAAGCCATTCACAGGAAAAATAAATAAATTAAAAGAAAAATCTTATGCACAAGTCTAGAGAGGCATTCCAAGAACTAGTTAACAACAGGATGAGAGACAACAAAACCTAGTAGAGAAAAGAAGAAGACAAAAGGGGCAGGGGTGCTTTTAAAAAAAAAAAGAAATGAAACTTCTAGAAATGCAAGGTTCTAACTCAGAGCTCGCTCAAAGCAGAGTGGAAATGGAGAAGGCGTCTGTCAACAACATTCAAGGCAAGGAACCAGATACTACAGCCAGGGGCAAAGGATATTCAACTGAGACTGACCACAGACACTGCTGAGACCGGGAGAAAAGAAGAGTGGATGCTTTGGGGAAAAAGGGCTTCGAAAGACTTCTGAACTGGTGTGCGTGCTAAGTTACTGCAGTCGTGTCTGACTCTTTGTGATCCCATGGATTGTAGCCCACCAGGCTCCTCTGTCCATGGGATTCTCCAGGCAAGAATACTGGAGAGGGTTGCCATGCCCTTCTCCAGGGGATCTTCCCAACCCAGGGATCGAACCCACGTCTCCTGCGACTCCTGCACTGCAGGTGGATTCTTGACCGCTGAGCCACCAGGGAAGTCCTTCTGCACTGGTGGTTTCTTAGAAAGCTAAACATAAACATGGTCTCACCACACGATCCAGCCATCACACTCCTAGATATCCACCCCAGTGAGCGAAAAAGTCAGAGCATCTTTATTCATGACTGCCCCGAACAGGAAGTAACCAAGATGTCTCTCAATAGGGGAGTGCATAAGCTGTGGTTAGTCATATAATGGAATATCATCCACCAATAAAAAGCTAGGAGCAAGTAAGCTACAAAAAGATATGGAAGAAAGAGGCTTAAATGCGTATCACTAAGTGAAAGAAGCCAGTCTGAAAAGACAGTCCATTCTATGATTCCAACTACATGATATTTTGGAAAGGCAGAACTATAAAGAGACGTTAAAATGATCTACGGTGGCCAGGGTTCGGGGGCAGAAAAGAGGGATTAACAGACGTTAAAATGATCTACGGTGGCCAGGGTTCGGGGGCAGAAAAGAGGGATTAACAGATGAAGCAGGGGAAGGATTTTCAGAGGAGTAAAGTAATTCTGTCGGAGAAAGCAATGGCACCCCACTCCAGTACTCTTGCCTGGAAAATCCCATGGGGGGAGGAGCCTGGTAGGCTGCAGTCCATGGGGTCGCTAAGAGTCAGACACGACTGAGCGACTTCACTTTCTCTTTTCACTTTCATGAATTGGAGAAGGAAATGGCAACCCACTCCAGTGTTCTTGCCTGGAGAATCCCAGGGACGGGGGAGCATGGTGGGCTGCCGTCTATGGGGTCACACGGAGTCGGACACGACTGAAGTGACTTAGCATAGCATAGCATAGCAAAGTTATTCTGTATGGCACTGTAACGGAAGATACACGACATCACACATAAGTCAGTGCCTACAGAGCTACACAGCACGAGGAGCAGGCCCGAAGGCAAACCGTGGACGTATGCTGATTCTGAAAAACAAAACAAAACCTTTAACACATTCCGTATTCCAGGGAATCTAGAAGGTGCATGCCCAGGGCGGGCCAGTGCTCAGAAAAGGCCTGAGAAGGCGCTAGCTGTCACTTCCCGTGACCGGGGTTCTGTGCAAGCAGGAAGTGAAGGTGAAAGCAGAGTTGTGAACTGCCTGCTGAACGTCAAAGGCCCATCTCAACTCTCACCCAGAGCCCAACTCAAAGACTGCGAGTTGTCTCAGGTGGGGTTTGTTTGGTTGTATTCCCTTTGGACAACTGAAGGGAATCTCTGTCAAATCTCTCAACTAACAGAAGAGAGACTTCACTGACCACACACGACCAAAAATAGTCTTTATAAAAATAGCCCAGAAAAGTCACTAAACAATTACAACACACAGTGGGCATCAGCAAAGCCTGGAATGGGGGATCTGATTACCAGAGTCACCACATTATAATGTTCAAAATGTCCAGTTTTTCAACAAAAAAATTAGGACACATGCCAACAAAGTACAGAGAAGGCCATCTATTGCCTATGCATGGCATCAAATAATATGCAGCCTTTTCTTCCTGGCTTCTTTCACTGAGTATTTCTGAGTTTGATCCCTGCCTGGGGCACGAATCATCACTTTATTCCCGTTTATGGATGAACTCCATCCATTCATCTGTGGGTGGGTATTTGGGTTGTTCTGAGCTATCAAGAGTAATTCTGTCCATAGAGAGACATTTAATAAACACTTGATGACTCACTGATAACAAATGGAGTGGATCCTAGAGACACTGGAGTTTGGGTCTATTTCCTAGGCCGTAAGAGTCTGTTGTCTTTGAACGTCTCATGATGCAGTGTAACAGAGCCGGTACAGCCTCAGCGTCTGAGTGTCACACTGCGTTCCACCTGTGTGTCTGTGTAAGTAGCCTGCTGAGGGCCCTCGAATTAACGCTCAGTGCAGGTCAGAAATCCTGCACCAGAACTCAGGGACCCAAGTGAGTCTCAGAATTGTGACTCTCCCCTTCACAATTGAGAGTCTCCCCCTCACAATCTGGGGAGGGGGAGGTTAGAAAGGTAAATCAATGCATATGCCACATGGTGAGCAACCCCCGGGGGCCCAGGTTGGCACCTGGTGACCAAATCATTCCTTCCTCATCGATACCTTGACCACCGGGCTTCCCTTGTAGCTCAGTTGGTAAAGAATCTGCCTGAAATGCAGGAGACCCGGGTTCAATTCCTGGGTCAGGAAGATCCTCTGGAGAATGAAATGGCAACCCACTCCAGTATTCTTGCCTGGAGAATCCCATGGACAGAGGAGCCTGGGGTGTTACAGTCCAGGGGGTCGCAAGAGTCAGATCTGACTTAGCAACTAAACTACCACCCCCACACCCTGACCACTCAGAGTAAATGAAATAAAGACAGCGAAGAGCAACGTGTGAGTTCAGGTATGGCCACCGAATGAGGCTTCAGCCACCTGAGCATTCTCAGAGCTTTTGGGGATTCTAAATTGCAGACAAGAGAACGTGGATTACAGAGGTTTATATTCCAGGACAAAGGGGATTTCTCTGCCAGTTCCAAAGTTGCTTCTGCAGGGCTGCTATAAAGTATTCTCAGCACTCCAAGGGGGAAAAAACCCACTGCTTTCACCTCCCATCAATAAAAAATGAGCAAATAATACAAAACATAAACCATTATTTCAAAGAAACAGAAAGCAATATCTTACAAAGTCAAATCGTAAATGTTTTCTCCTTGTTAGACATCACACTAAGTGTTCTACGTTTATGAATTCACTCTCCACAACATCCCAGAGGTCGGTTCTATTATTACTCCCCCCACCCTTTTTTTCTCCACTTCCATTTAACAGAGAGGAAAACGGACTCTGAGCAAGTAACTCATTTGTCAAAAGTCACACACCTAACTGGGAGTTGAACCAGATCTTAAACTCACGTTTGGACCAGACATTTGGACTTCAGATTCGCTTGTGTTCTTATCTGCTACACAATACTGATTCCCTGTAAGTTAAACTATAGATGGCACTGCACCAATTATATTAGAAAACACGAAAGGCGCAGGACGCGGGCAAGGCAGGAGACAGGCTACATCTGACTTCCCCAGTGCCCAGTCGCCTGCCTTCCAACATACTGGTACAGTCCATGTAACAAACTGGTCTGGTTGCAACCTTGGGCAGGCATGCCAGAAGTCCAAAGGCCATGCTTTTGCTATCTACATCTTTTTCCAGAGAGTAAAGCAAACCCCCACTCAACCAATATTGAACTTGCTCTTGTTCTGTCAACAGATAATTCAATTCACCAAGTTTTAGCACCTGCTAGGCAGAGAGCACCCTCCCTCCTTGGCCCTGTAGGGCAGTGTGTCTTGAACCTTGGAGACATTCCCAAACATCCAACTATTCTTTCCAAGAGTTCTGTTATTTTGTGTGTTTGAGAACCTAAAAGAAGAACATCTTTATATATGGATTACTGGATTTCTACTTTATCACCTAGGGCGTGTGCAAGAGTGTGCTCAGTCATGTCCACCTCTCTGCAACCCCATGGACTGAAGCCTGCCAGGCTCCTCTGTCCATGGGATTTTCCAGGCAAGCATACTGGAGTGGGTTGTCATTTCCTCCTCCAGGGATCTTCCCAACCCAGGGATGGAACCTGCATCTCCTGCCCTGACAGATGGATTCTTTCTCACTGGGCCACTTGGGAAGCCCCTGATCACCTGTACTACCACCATTTGGTAACAATGCCCCAGGGTAGGTTTATAACTGCACTAACTCCAGTAATGCCCAATGGGACAACTTTAATTGCTGCAGGCTAATGAGAGGAGGACAGAGGTGGATTTGGCTCATGATAACGCTTTTGGGCTCAACTAAAGCCAACAGACACCATGGTACGAGGGGAGGTTTTGCTGCTGCTGAAACTGAGAAAAGGAATAGGCGATGTGAGACACCACAGGGCGTGCTAAACCCAAAAGGGCCCGGTGTGGTAGTCTGCACAAGTCTTTGTCTCAAGGAAGCAGTTAAGTTTGAGCAAAATAGCATCCCTCTCATTAAATTAACATTTGTAATATGAGTTACATTAGTTTGGTTGCTTTGTTTGTATTTAATTTGCAAGCTGACTTCTGCTCTACAGTGGCATAAGAGCTGTAAGCTTTAGGAACTTGTACACTTTATCATCGCTTAAGCTTTGTTCATTAGTTTAAAAAAAAAACAATTTAAAACAACACTGAGGATCCGAGGCAATTTTAAGTTTTGCCTTTTAAAAAGACCCATCATTCCACGACTGGTGGGGGTAAGAAGACAAAGGGAGCCTCCTGTGAAATACTACAACCTCTGGGGACAGTAACCCACTATAAGATTGTAGACAGCAGCCATAAATCCACAACTAACCAGGTAAATAACATCCATAGCAGCTCTGTTTGGCAGGGAGGCAGGGAACAATCTGAATATCTACCTGTCTACAAAGATGTTTTATTTAGTCCACAGTTCATTTCATTATTTTTCAATTATTTATCAGGTTGAAAAATCTGTCAGCGTTCTTTCGGACAGAGTGAAAATGAAACGTGAAATATGCTGATGCTCAGTCCTGTCTGACTCCGCGACCCCACGGACTGTAGCCCAACCAGGCTCCTCTGTCCATGGGATTTCCCCCAGGCAAGAATACTGGAGTGGGTTGCCATTTCCCTCTCCAGGGGATCTTCCTGACCCAGGGATCAAACCTGCGTCACTTGCGTCTCCTGCATCGACAAGCGGATTCTTTACCTCTGCGTCACCTTGGTTTCTCTTTGGGGCAGATAATCATGGTCTGAAAGAACTGTCTGCACTGGTGGCAACGTTCTAAATCTACACTGTCCAGTGACAAGCCCTGGGCACATGTAGCTCACAAGCAGCTAGAAATGTAGCTGGTGCAACTGACAGATAAAGTTCTTTGTTTTACTTACTTTTAATTAAATTAGCTACAAGTGGCTAGTGGTTGTCACATGGGACACTGCATTAAGAGAATGTTTCCAACTTCTACCTAAAAACCTGGGGGAAAAAATCAGATGCTCTGTCAACGCTGAGTCTACAAAGCAACAACTGGCTGGAGCTGCCTTTCTTTATCTATTTATTTTCTATTTTTTTGGCTATGCCATGCAGCATGTGAGATTTTAGTTTCCCCGACCAGGGGTCGAACCCATGCCCCCCGCAGTGGGAGTGCGGTCTTAACCACTGGACCACCAGGGAAGTCCTCACAGTTGCCTTTAGACACAGTGCACTCGCCAGTTTGCCAGAGTCCCCACCACTCCCTGGTGGCTCACAGCCTCCCGCCCCACTCACTTACCTGCCTGCCAGGCTCCTCTAAAGAGGGCCTGGCAAGACATCTGTACTTTTTAAAATATTTATTTGTTTGGCTGTGCTGAGTCTTAGTTGCAGCATGCAGGATCTTTTCTTCTTCTTTAGTTGTGGCATTTGAACTCCTAGTTACGGCATGTGGGATCTAGTTCCCTGACCCAGGACCGAACCTGGGCCCCCTGCACTGGGAGCATAGAGTCTTAGCCACTGGACCACCAGGCACTGGACCATTCAGGTGTCCCAAGACACCTGAATTTATAATGGTTGACTTGTGCAGTTTCCCTTGACCACTTTCTCTCCACTCAGCTTTACCAAATGAAACCCTTCAAAATCAGATCGAAACGGCTCCTCCACTTTGGAGAATACTCCCAACATAATTAAGTCAGAGATTACTTCTCCCTCATCAGAACTCTGATAATCCAGTTAACACTTAACTCAAAAGACCTTAGAGTTTAATTCTCTCAGGTTCCCCCAGACTATAACCTCCAGCATGACTTCCAACTCTGCCTCATGTATCTGTACTTCTCACAGCATCTTGCCGGGCACAGAACCCTGATCAAAGGAGCTCTCAGCATCCCTTTCCTTGATGAGTGACAGCTTTCCATCGTGCCACCTCTTACCCTCTTTGAAAAGTCCTAACCTGCTAGCATGTCAGCCTTCCCCCTCTCCCCCTGCTCCGCCCAAGCGCCACTTCCTCTTTCTCTCTCTGCATCAGGGTCACCAGGGACAGAGTGAGCATGTCTGGGTAACATCAGGTTGTTGGGAGCTGGAAGATAGGAGAGACTTCCAGCTTTTACCCTACCTACACCAATTCTTTCCTATTTTCCCACACCAAACACTACTGTAAACTCTAGGCCTATTCTATTTGACTTACACATTGTTTTTAAAAATTAGATCAGCAACATTTTTTTATGTTTCATGGGGAAGATCTCAACTAGATATGTGAATTTCTGGCTTCTCTTGAAGATGGTTAGATTTGATATTCCCTGCTGGTTAACAATAGGATAGAGTGAGGGACAAGAGGCTTCCCAAGTGACTCAGTAGTAAAGAATCCACCTGCCAATGCAGGAGATGCAAGAGACACGGGTTAGATCCCTGGGTCAGGAAGATCCCCTGGACTAGGAAATGGCAACCCACTCCAATATTCTTGCCTGGAGAATCCGATGGACAGAGGAGCCTGGCGGGCTACAGTCCATGGGGTAGCAAGAGTTAGACACGACTGAATGACTGTGCACGCACACGTGAGGGGCAACGGCCATCTCTGCACTGGGTGATGGCCTCCAGTTCCCGTGGTCCTCACTTATCTTCCTGCCTGGCCCCCATAATCATCAGCATTATAATAATAATAGTAGTAGTAGCACACATTTACTGAAGATTTATCATGTTCCAGGCTCTACTGCAATCACATATATATCATTTAATTCCCACAGCGCCCCTAGAGGCATAAACTATATTATTAACCCTACTTTATGGATGAGGCGGACACGACCGAGCGACTCCCTTTCCTTTTCACTTTCATCATTGGAGAAGGAAATCCCCGTGTTCTTGCCTGGAGATCCCTGGGACGGGGGAGCCTGGTGGGCTGCGTCTAGGGGTACGGACCGACTGAAGTGACTTAGCATAGCATAGCATAGCATGGATGAGGTAAATCAAAGTCCAGAGAAGTTAAGCAACTTGTACCAAATCAAAGTTAGGATTCAACCCCAGGATGTCTGACTCCAAAGCCCTTCAAAGCCCACTTCACCATTCCACTGTGCTGTGATTCCACACTCGATGCTGGGACTCCTGCCCTGTATTTTGCACTTACATTCTTAAGTTGAACGATCAAGGAAAAATCTTCCTCTCGCCATGTAACCAGTATAATTTTAACTATAAAGTTAACTCATTTCCACTGATCACTCGTTGGAAAAGAGAAAGACATCGAGGAATCAGAAGGCTATGACTGCACTTGCCAGAGTGAATTCTTACACAGAATTAACTAAATGAAGAAAAGAGACGTCAAAGTTTCTCACTCCACAAGCTGATCCTAGCAGAAAATGCAGGTAATCATTAAAATCTAGAACATTTTCACGGTGAGGACAACAAGAGGACCCCTGGGGTCCTCAAGCGTCTTTCAGGGAGTCTATGAGGTCAAAACTATTCTCATAATAATATTTACATGTTATCTGCTTTTCTATTCTCAGTGAAACTTTAGAGGATTTATCTCAAGAGGCTGCATGCAGAAGTGGATATAAGAAACCAGATGACTCTAAAAATGTAAAACAATGCCACTTTTCTCACTTAATGTTCTTTTTTGAAATAAAAGTGACAATTAGTTTAATGTATAATGGCTTTACTATTGCTATTTTTACATGAATTCATATTTTAAAAATGTATTAGTTTAAATTCCTAATACAGCAAATATCAGCAGATATAAATTCTTCAGCCACCTGCCGCAAAGAGCCGACTCACTGGAAAAGACTGATGCTGGAAAAATTGAAGGCAAAGAAGGGGGTGGCAGAGGATGAGACAGTTGGATGGCACCAATGACTCAATGGACATGCATTTGAGCAAACTCCGGGAGATAGTGTAGGACACAAAAGCCGGGTGTGCTGCAGTCCATAGGGTCACAAAACGCTGGACACAACTTAGCAACTAAACAACCACAGTTCACATGCCCAAGAACACCCTAGATGGGGTCTGCAATAATTTTTAAGTCTAAAGGGCTCTGAAGGCAAAGAAGTTTGAGAACTGCTGCTCTGAAGGGAAAAAGTCCAGCACATATGCATGGCCCAAACAGATATATATATCTGTGTATGTGTGTCTAACCTAAACCCCAAATTCCAAACTAGTGGCCAGCAAACACGTTTTGCAAGGGCCCCGCACTGTATTTAAAAACTCGTTAAATTGGTTCTCAACATTTACGGATCAAAAGATTTCACATAAAGACAGCGTTATGGCTTCTTCTCAAAAAAAAAAAACAACTTCTGGCAACACTGTTGTGACATTTCTACTTGGCCATTTCCACTGGCTGGCATCACTAGATAGGGAACACAATCTTTGTTTCAGCACACTCTGGACCTTTACCTGCCCATCCCCGGTAGGCATCTACATTGCTGAGCTAAAGAAGAAAAAGATTCCTTTGCAATAAATAATGAAACATACATCAATCTAATAAATGTCTGGATTCCTCCAGATCAGTCAAAATGTACAATAAGTGATCCTCTTTCTTGTCTGATCTCCTAAAGCAGCAACTTCTGTAATGGTTTCACCAGTGATACAGAGACCCTTGGACCGATCAGAAACCCTTCTGAGAAAAAGGAATCCATCTGAAAACAGAGACATTCTCCAACAAGTGCAAAGCAAGGAAACTCACCAGGAGAAGAAGTGAATCAATCCCCAGGGAACAGGGGGACCCAGTTGTAGGCCCCACAGAGAAAGGGGTTCCGGTGACAGTCAGATCATTGGCTATTTCTTCCTGGAACGCTGGATAGTAAATTCAGGACCCTTATTCAACTTCTTCTGCCCTGAAAGCAGGTGGTGGAAAGGAAGGGGCTGTCAGAACCTGGGTCCCCAAAGAAGCAAGGGCACCTGTGTGAAACTGGGGACGACCGGTAATTTTTGGAACAAAGAGGAAAGCAATACTAAACTGGGGTGATCTAGGTAGGAAAATGGATTTTGATGTTCAAGGAGTTATTTTTTCTTTCTTTCCTTATTTTCCTCCCCTTGGGAAGGAACCTGGAGAGCTTTGCTGGGAGAAGTCTAACTGAGGTGGAACAGGTGATGAAAGGGGTTTGGGGAAGAGAGTTGGAAAGAAAAATATTAGACAAGAGAGAAAACGGAAGGACTGAGTTGGTTTGTTATCAGTGGAAAGATATTCCAAACAGGGGGACTCATGGTGGGAAGAAAGAATTTTTGCTGGAAAGTGATCCTCAATGAAGAAAAAAAATTTTTGCTAGAGAAAATTCCTAAGAGGAGGGGGAGGGGCGAAATCAAGGCGTCTAGGCGGGCTTCTTGGTTTTGCTAGAAGATCCTAAATAGAAACAAATCTGGGTCCTCTAAAGTTGGGGTCTTTGGGAGGAAAGCGGATTTTTAGCACCAGGGCCTGGAAAAGCGGAGGGCAAATGCAAGGCCGAGATGCAGAAAGTGCGGAGGTCGGGTAGGGCCCGCGGCGCGAGCTGGGGAGCTGCGAGGGGGCAGTTGGGGCCTGGGGGGCGGGGTAGGAAAGAAAAGGGGGTGCAGCGAGCCAGGGGCCTCTGAGGAGAGTCTTCTCCAAGGGGGAAGGGGCTGCGAGGATGCAGCGGGGCCCGAAGCTGTTGGGGTGCAGAAGGTGCGTGCGTGACGCGGGGTGAGGGGCGTTCGCCGCGCCTGCTGCGCCTCTCGAAAGGGGGCTGGGCCCCCCTAAAAAACAAACATAAAAGCGAATTAGATTTTAAAAGGGGGAGGGGGTTGACGAATGAGGAAGGGGCGGGAAAGGGCGGGGTAAGAAGGAAGGGGAGGGGGCAGGGGCAGCAGCAACCGGGTTTTACCCGCCCCCGGGGGCTCGCGCGCCGGGCCTCGCGCCTCGCGGGCATCCCAGCGGCCCCCAGCCTGCCCCCCGCGCCGCCTGCCGGCCGGGCGCGCACGCGCAGCCGGGCCCGCCCCTGGAGAGCCCCGCTCACCCGCGGCGCGGGCGCGCGTACGTGGCCGCGGGCCGCCTCGCGCCACTCAGAGCGGCCTCGCGCGCGCCTCGCGCCGCCCGGGCTGCCGGCGCGTGCCGCCCGGCCGCGCAGTCTCGGCGGCTATTCGGGACGTCGCCGAGGGGGCGGGGCCACGGCGGGGGCGTGGCCAGGTGCGGTCAGGTGACCTGCGGCAGGCGGGAAAGGAGGCAGTTGGTCGCCATTTTGGGAGGAGGGCGGTTGAAGGCGGGAGAGTGTGAAGGCGCACAGGAAAGGGGGCCGCGGGGGGAGGGGCCGGCGCCCCACGACCCACACACTGAGGCGGAGAGTCGGGCGTCTCCGGCCATTGTTCCTGGAGGGCGGCATTAGAACGCAGCATGGGGAACTCCGGCTCCCCGCGGGCCCCCCTAAGCTGCAGCCTCAGAGGGTGTTGCGGGGGCGGGGGGGGGGGGGTTGTCGGTGTAAGAGCAAGGGCCCCTCGCAGCGTCGTGGGACCCTCGAGGCAGCGCCTGTGCTCCCTAGGGGCCATCGAGCTCTGCCTGCCAGGGGGTTGGGAAGACGTGGGGCTGGAGAAGCACGAGGCGGGACACGATCTCCTCTACCTTTTTAAAGCCAAATCCTGAGCCTGTAGATCCGTAAATCGGGCTCTGAGCTGAGCTGTGTTTCCGGACCGGGAAAGAGGAGGAAACTGGGAGCATCAGTGGCTTAGGAGTCGGGGTGGTCGATGATCGGTCAAGAAGTTTGAACCCTGGAACGACTTAGACGGGGATTTAATTCCTTAGAAATTGTGCGCTGAAAACCTATAGAGACATCAGATTCGTGGTTGCCTGGGGGGTGGGGATGGAGACTAAGTTTCTAAACTCTAAGAGGATCTGCTTGGGATGATGGAAGCATTTTGAAAGTAGGTTGTAGGGGGTGACTGCACAACGTGGTGACTTTACTAAAAATCCACTTTACATGGGTGACTTTAATGTAAATTATAGTAAAGTTTTGATGTTTTAAAAAAATGTGATCCCTGGGGTAGGTAGAACAGAGAGGAGAGGAAAAGGACTGGCATTCCACCTTTGGATTCCTTTATTCGGCAAATATTTATTGAGCTTCTGTTCCGATATACCGCAGTGTATGAGTCAAACAGCCCTGCTCTGGCTTATGTTCTAGAGAAGCATTGTCTGATAGAAATACAATACAAGCACTAAGTGCCAGCCACATAACTTTCTGTTTTCTAGTGGCCGTATTTTTCAAAGGTAGAAAAAAGTGGGGAATTAATAATACAATTTAACCCTAAATGTTATTTCAACATGTAATCAGTACAAAAAGTTTTAAAAGATAATTTGCCTTGGGGGTGACTCTTTAAAATCTGGCACATGTTTTATGTTGACAGGACATCTCAATTAAGACTAGCCACGTTTCAAGGGTTCCATATAGCCAAACGTATGGCTTAGGTACCAAACTGCAGGTGTATCTTTAGTGGGGGCAGGCAAAGACATTTAGAATACAATGTGGTTATACTTTTTTTTTTAATGTAAGGAAGGACACTAGACTGTGTCAGAAGATGCTATTTTATACAGTCAGTAAAAGCCTCTCTGGCAAAGTTACACTGAGCAGAAACTGGAAGGCAGTAAGGAAGAGAGCTATAAAAATATGGACGGGGTGGGGGACGGGGCAGAGTACACACCTTCCCGGGTGGTCCAGTGGTTAAGATTCTGAGCTTCCCTGGCAGGGGACCCAGGTTCAATCACTGGTGGGGAACCGAAATCCAGGATGCTGCATGGTGCAGACAAAGTAAAACTATCTGGGGGGAGGAGCAAGTGCAAAGGCCTTGAGGTAGGAAGATATGGGATCCATCTTCAGAGACCACTGTGGTTTGAACCATGTAAGCAAAGAGTAAACTCGGGGCAGGTCATGTAGGACCTTGTATGTTATGCAAAGACAGGCATTAAGCATCTGCCTTTAATTTAGGAGGGTTTCTTTGTTTGCTTAGCAAACATTAAAAAAATACTGAGTTTCAGCAGTATGATCTCTCCTCCTGATGGAAGAAAATGAGTACCCTGGTCGATGAGAGTTTTAAGAACAAACCTTAAGGTCCTGAATGAAAATGACATTTTTTCTGTCCTTTGACAAATACCAAACAATTTATGGCCAGAGAAGACCCTTGCAACACACAACACCAAAAAGAGCATTCAGAAATTATTTTAAAAGACTGCAAGTTAATGTGACAGCCCAATTAATAAAGGTATGTGGAGGCATTTCATACAAGAGGAAAAATGACCTAACAATAGCAAGATTTTAAAGCAAATTAAAGCCACAGATATTAGGTCACACCCACCAGTTTGGCAAAATTAAACTTTTTTTTTTTTTTCTGTCAGGCATAGCAAGGGGAACTTGCACAGTTCTGGTCATGGGTAAAATTGGTACATTGGGTAACAAGTTGGAGATACTGAATAAAATGTAAAGCATAGGACTTCCCTTGTGCTCCAGGGGTTAAGAATCCATCCTTGCAATACAGAGGACACGGGTTTGATTCTTGGTCCAGGAAACTCCCTCGTGCTGCAGGGCAGCTGAGACCATGCACCGCGACTACTGAAGCCCTTATACCTAAAGCTAGAAGCCACCCCAATGAGAAGTCCATGTACTGCATCTAGAGAGCAGCTCCCACTCACCCCAACTATAGAAAGCCCACATGCAGTAACAAAGACCCAACACAGCCAAAAAAAATTAAAGATGTAGTGTGTCCCATGCCCCTGCAACGCAGGGATTGATGGTAGAGAAACTCTTGCTCATATGCATTCGAGATGGACATAAGAATAGTCATAAGCAGTAATGTCTAATAACCAAAAAATTAAAAAATCAACTTGGATCGGATGATTTCTGGAACAGAAAAAGGACATTAATAGAAAAGCTAGTGAAATCTCAAATTCAGTTAATAGTAGTGGATTAGTGTTGATTTCATGTTTCTGACAAATGTACTCTGGTAACGTCAGAGCTGACATTAGAGAGATCTGGGTGAGGGGTCTATGGAGGTGTATGTCTTTCCAACATTTTGTACATCTAAAAATCTTTTCAACCTAAAAGTACTCCAAAATCAAAAGTTTGGGAAAAAGAAAAAATGTTCTTTTGAATTACTTATGATGTAGCATAGTTATTCAGTGGAATATTTTATAGCAGTGACAATCATTTTCAATTACTACAGTACAGATGTGCTTCCATTTACTTATAAAGTTTCAAAACATAGGCCAAAATACACAATATATAGTTGTTTGCTGCTGCTGCTGCTAAGTCGCCTCAGTAGTGTCTGACTCTGTGCAACCCCATAGACGGCAGCCCACCAGGCTCCGCGGTCCCTGGGATTCTCCAGGCAAGAACATTGGAGTGGGTTGCCATTTCCTTCTTCAGTGCAGGAAAGTGAAAAGTGAAAATGAAGTCTCTCAGTCGTGTCCGACTCTTAGTGACCCCATGGACTGCAGCCCACCAGGCTCCTCTGTCCATGGAATTTTCCAGGCAAGAGTACTGGAGTGGGGTGCCATACAAATAAAGTGAATTGGGCTTTTTAAAAGCAAAGGAAAGAGAAGCACAAAATTTAACAAAGTAGTTATTCCTGAGGGGTGAGGGAAATGAATTGAGATGAAGAAGGGCCCATAAGGGAAGTGCAGAAGAAATGGATTTTTTCCCCTTATGGTGGGCCCACTCATTTTATTCTTTATAATATAGATATATTTGATTTTTAAACTATATTACAATGTTTAAACATTTGTAGCTCAACATTTTTTTTTAGATTTGGGGAGTGCAGCTGTGGAACCAAGATTTTGGGCTCTGGAACAATTCAAGTAATTCCTTTTATTTCCTCTCAATCCTTGACAGTCTTTTGGGTGCTTTGCTTTGAAATAGGTACCAAAAAAGGGGGAGAGATGGGTTAAGAAAGAAATAACAAGTTAATTCCAAAGGGAGATGAGAGCTGTGAAAGAATTGAACACATTGATGTGATGGAGAGGATCTGGATGCTTGGGAAGCTGGATTTTCAAAGCACGGTCCCCAGATCAGGATCACCACCAGTTTGTTAGAAATGCAGAAGGCCAGGCCCTATCCCAGTCCTCCTAAGGCAGGAGGTCTTGAATTTAATAGCAAAATTTCCATGGGATTCATGTACACCTTGAATTTTTAGAAGCACTGCCTTAGCATGATCCAGGAAGACTTGTAGGAAGAGGCGGCATTTGAATTGAGACCTCAAAGTTAAGAGTCAGATGGTCAAGGAGAGGTCTAGAGCAAAACTTCCAGGCAAATGGAGTGTCAGGTACAAAGGTCATGATACCAAGTAGAGGTCAGAGATCAGAGAGATCAGTCGCTCAGTTGTGTCTGACTCTTTGCGACCCCATGAATCGCAGCACGCCAGGCCTCCCTGTCCATCCCATCACCAACTCCCGGAGTTCACTCAGACTCACGTCCATCGAGTCAGTGATGCCATCCATCCATCTCATCCTCTGTCGTCTCCTCCTCTTGCCCCCAATCCCTCCCAGCATTAGAGTCTTTTCCAATGAGTCAACTCTTCACATGAGGTGGCCAAAGTACTGGAGTTTCAGCTTGAGCATTATTCCTTCCAAAGAAATCCCAGGGCTGATCTCCTTCAGAATGGACTGCTTGGATCTCCTTGCAGTCCAAGGGACTCTCAAGAGTCTTCTCCAACACCACAGTTCAAAAGCATCAATTCTTCGGTGCTCAGCCTTCTTCACAGTCCAGCTCTCACATCCATACATGACCACAGGAAAAACCATAGCCTTGACTAGATGGACCTTTGTTGGCAAAGTAATGTCTCTGCTTTTCAATATGCTATCTAGGTTGGTCATAACTTTCCTTCCAAGGAGTAAGCATCTTTTAATTTCATGGCTGCAGTCACCATCTGCAGTGATTTTGGAGCCCAGAAAAATAAAGTCTGACACTGTTTCCACTGTTTCCGCATCTATTTCCCATGAAGTGATGGGACCGGATGCCATGATCTTCGTTTTCTAAATGTTGAGCTTTAAGCCAACTTTTTCACTCTCCACTTTCACCTTCATCAAGAGGCTTTTGAGTTCCTCTTCACTTTCTGTCATAAGGGTGGTGTCATCTGCATATCTGAGGTTCTTGATATTTCTCCCGGCAATCTTGATTCCAGCTTGTGTTTCTTCCAGTCCAGCGTTTCTCATGATGTACTCTACATATAAATTAAATAAACAGGGTGACAATATACAGCCTTGAGGTACTCCTTTTCCTATTTGGAACCAGTCTGTTGTTCCGTGTCCAGTTCTAACTGTTGCTTCCTGACCTGCATACAGATTTCTCAAGAGGCAGATCAGGTGGTCTGGTATTCCCATCTTTTTCAGAATTTTCCAGTTTATTGTGATCCACACTGAGGAGCTCAAAAAGGACTAGAGGACTTCCCTGGCAGTCCAGTGGTTAAGACTCAGTGCTTCCACTGCAGGGGGCACTGGTTCCATCCCCAATCTGGGGACTAAGATCCCATATGCCACAAAACGCAGTCAAAAAAGAAGCTGTCAGAGAGGACTAGTGTGGCCACAGCAAGCAACTCAGGGTACTGATGAGGTTAAAGAAGCAGATGAGGTCCACCCAGAGCCTGGTGGGCTCTGGGAACAAGTTTGGGTATTATGTGAAATCGTTAGAATCCACTGCAGGGAGAGACACAATCAGATGGACATTTACAAAAATGTCACTCTAGGCCTGCAGTGACTTCATATTGTGACAATTTAGCTAACCTGGAGCCACATTTTTCAGAATTCCCTTCCATATATGGTTCTGGGTTAGGCTTGGCTAGAAGAGAAATCCATAAAACATTGATTTGTTCAGCAATTTTAATCTAATATATAGTCCATATTCAGATTTCCCAATCATCCTTCAAATTCTCACCTTAACAATATTAATATGAATAATATTCCAAGTAACAGTTAGAGCTGTCCTAAGGCTTTGGAGAAAGCAATGGCAACCCACTCCAGTACTCTTGCCTGGAAAATCCCATGGATGGAGGAGCCTGGTAAACTGCAGTCCATGGGGTTTTGAAGAATCGGACACGACTGAGCGACTTCACTTTCACTTTTCACTTTCCTGCATTGGAGAAGGAAATGGCAACCCACTGCAGTGTTCTTGCCTGGAAAATCCCAGGGACGGGGGAGCCTGGTGGGCTGCCGTCTATGGGGTCGCACAGAGTTGGACATGACTGAAGCGACTTAGCAGCAGCAGCAGCAAGTTTGTCCTAAGGGCTTCCCTGGTGGCTCGGATGATAAAGAATCTTCCTGCAATGCAGCAGACTCAGGTTCGATCCCTGGGTCAGGAAGATTCCCTGGAGAAGGGAATGGCTCCCTACTCCAGTATTCTTGCCTGGAAAATTCCATGGACAGAGGAGCCTGGTGGGCTCCAGTCCATGAGTTGCAAAGAGTCAGACACAACTGAGTGACTAACGAGGTTGATCACACATAATTGCAAAGAATATACCTCTTAGGGGTGGCACACAGCGTCTTCCAGTAGTTTCTCCCCTTGGTGTGACCCAATTTTACACAACCAGTCCCAAACATGATGGTAAGTGCAGTATCTCATGCCTGGAGATATGAATTAATTGACAAGCCTGTGATCCAGTCATTGTTCAGTTTTAAAACTTCTCTAGGTGATCACAGTATGCAGCCAAGTTTGGGAATCACTATTGTGAGTGTAGGAAAACCTGCCCATCTCAGAAGTCAAATCCTGGGACTTCCCTGGTGGCCCAGTGGCTAAGACCCTGTGTTCCCAATGCAGGCAGCCCAGGTTCGATCGCTGGGTCAGGGAACTAGATCCCACATGCAGAATCTAAACGTTCACATGCCACACTACAGATTCTGCGTGCTAAAACTAAGACCCAGGGCAGCCAAATATATTCAGTAAATAAATGTTTTTTAAAAAAGAAGTCCTCACCGTGTTCTTCCTTGGCCATTGATAGATAAAGCTGCCTCTGTGGTCCTCTCCACCTCCCACCACTGCCTGACTTGCATGAAGGACCACTGACCTGATCCTTTCAACAGTTCTCAACAGTGCTTCTGATACTGGGGTCAGAAATGTTAGCTGGTCACTGAACCTCTGGAAGGCGTGAAGATGCTTAGGAAGCCTGGGCAGAAAAGGAGAGTCAAGATGGGGAAGGGGTGCCTAGATTTGCACTCAGAAAAGTGCAGGCATTTGAGGAGAAGTTGATCAGTGAGGTTGCTGGAAAAAAAACAAACAGAGAAGTGGAAGGAAAACCATGAAAAATCAAGCCCCAGTGAAGTGAAGGGAAAAGACGCTTTCCGAGGACTGCCCTGGTGGTCCAGTGGTTAAGATTCCTTGCTCCCAATACAGGGGTGGGGGGCAGGTTTGATTCCCCAGTCAGGGAACTAGATGCTGCAACTAAAGATCCCACATGTTGCAAGGAAGATGGAAGATCCGACGTGCTGAAACTAAGATCTGGCGCAGCCAAACAAATAAATATTAAAAAACGAGATGCTGTCCGGAAGGTGTGAGAGGTCCACCCTGGCCACACGTCTCTCCTTCCTGCCTTCCTCACTTTCCTGTCCTCACATTCATCCCTTGAATTCACTTCCTTTGAGCAGTCTCGAAGCCCTTGCCCATCTCATCCTCTGAAGTACGCACCTGGCCGAACTCCAGGCATCTGCCTTCTGCAAGCCAGCTGAACGACGTAGCAGGAGGAAACTGCCCAGCCAGCCCGACAGGGTTAACCCGAACCAGGGAAATCGCAGACCTCAAGGGGGCGCAGGATGTTCTCTCTGTGGCTCTGGCGAGCTGGCTTTCTGTCCTATTGCAATTCGACCTGTTCCCTTTCAGGCCTCCCACCCACCCAGCCCTCTCATCCAGCTGATGGCCACGTCCCTCACTTCCCTGAGCAGACTGAAGCTATCATTTGGGAACCTCTTCATTGCCCAGTACCAGAGCACAAGCCCTTGCAACTTCCCATTCATTACCAGTCCCCCAGCCCCTGGGTTCCATCCTGTTCTTTTTTCTTTTTCACCTTCTTTTCTTCCTTCATCATTCCTCTTCGGTTACTTCTACTGCTCCTCCTTCTAATTCTTCTCCCCCTCCTTCTCCCCTCTTCCTACACAATCTCGTCCCACACCAGCTGCTGCAATCCTTTCTAAAAGGAAAATGGGACCCCTCCACTCTTGGTGAGAAGAAGGGTCATAATCTTGTGGACAGATTTAGCTACTACTCTCTTGCCTGAAGGTGTTGTAAAAGCAACTTCTTTGCAGCCAGCAGTCTGAGAGGGATGCTTTGAGACCTTGTGAGCATCCTGCTTCCCAGCAGCCTTCCCCCAGGGATGTTGGTGTCTGATTCTGCCCTTCTCCTGGAAAAATGTTTCCCAGCAGTTGACCATGTCACAGATAACAGCAGCCTGGACTCAAGTGGTCAGTATGCTGCTGCTGCTGCTGCTGCTGCTGCTGAGTCACTTCAGTCATGTCTGACTCTGTGCAACCCCATAGACAGCAGCCCAGCAGGCTGCCCCGTCTCTGGGATTCTCCAGACAAGAACACTGGAGTGGGTTGCCATTTCCTTCTCCAATGCATGAAAGTGAAAAGTGAAAGTGAAGTCGCTCAGTCGTGTCCAACTCTTAGCGACCCCATGGACTGCAGCCTTCCAGGCTCCTCCATCCATGGGATTTTCCAGGCAAGAGTACTGGAGTGGGGTGCCATTGTCTTTTCCGATGGTCGGTATGGAGATGGTGAAAAATGACGACTCTGACTTTAATTGTAATAAAATCCTTCACTGTGTAACTAATGACTAAGTATGTGTCTCCTCTGCTCATTGTGTGAGGATGGGGGCCATGCTGATTTTGGTCACTGGGTCTTCAGTACCTAACAGGACCTTCTAGTAATAATGTAAAGGCACCAGGGCTTCCCTGGTGGCTCAGTGGTAAAGAATCCACCTGCCAAGCAGGAGACATGAGTTCTATCCCTGAGTCGGGAAGATTCCCTGGAGAAGGAAATAGCAACCCACTCCAGTATTCTGGCCTGGCAAATTCCATGGACAGAGGAGCCTGGTGGGCTACCGTCCATGGGGTAGCAAACAGTCGGATATGACTTATAACAGACTTTCATTTTCTTTTTTTTTCCCACCAGTGTACTAGGCCCTTCACATTCACTCCCCTGTTGAGCGAAGCTTTGCTGCTATGCCCACTGTACCCACGAGGAACCTGAGGGACAGAGAGGAGACCAACTTGCTCAAGATGCAGAGCCAGTAGGTGGCAGAGCTGGAGTATGAACCTGGAGGCCTCATTCCAGAGCCTGCTCTCTTCAGTGTCATGTTCTCTGACTTCAGAAAGAAGCTGTAGTGCCACTATGGTGGAAAACAGTATGGGGGGGGGTGGTTCCTCAAAAAACTAAAGCGAGAATTGCTATATGACCTCTCCTGGGCATATATTTGGAGAAAGCCATAATTCAAAAAGTGCACCCTAATGTTCATCAGTTCAGTTCAGTTCAGTTCAGTCACTCAGTTGTGTCCGACTCTTCACGAGCCCATGAATAGCAGCACGCCAGGCCTCCCTGTCCATCACCAACTCCCAGAGTTCACTCAGACTCACGTCCATTGAGTCAGTGATGCCATGCAGCCATCTCATCCTCTGTTATCCCCTTCTCCTCCTGCCCTCAATCCTTCCCAGCATCAGAGACTTTTCCAATGAGTCAACTCTTCGCATGAGGTGGCTAAAGTACTGGAGTTTCAGCTTGAGCATCATTCCTTCCAAAGAAATCCCAGGGCTGATCTCCTTCAGAATGGACTGCTTGGATCTCCTTGCAGTCCAAGGGACTCTCAAGAGTCTTCTCCAACACCACAGTTCAAAAGCATCAATTCTTCGGTGCTCAGCCTTCTTCACAGTCCAACTCTCACATCCATACATGACCACAGGAAAAACCATAGCCTTGACTAAATGAACCTTTGTTGGCAAAGTAATGTCTCTGCTTTTCAATATGCTATCTAGGTTGGTCGTAACTTTCCTTCCAAGGAGTAAGCATCTTTTAATTTCATGGCTGCAGTCACCATCTGCAGTGATTTTGGAGCCCAGAAAAACAAAGTCTGACACTGTTTCCACTGTTTCCCCATCTATTTCCCATGAAGTGATGGGACCGGATGCCATGATCTTCGTTTTCTAAATGTTGAGCTTTAAGCCAACTTTTTCACTCTCCACTTTCACCTTCATCAAGAGGCTTTTTAGTTCCTCTTCACTCTCTGCCATAAGGGTGGTGTCATCTGCATATCTGAGGTTCTTGATATTTCTCCCAGCAATCTTGATTCCAGCTTGTGTTTCTTCCAGTCCAGCATTTCTCATGATGTACTCTACATATAAGTTAAATAAACAGGGTGACAATATACAGCCTTGACATACTCCTTTTCCTATTTGGAACCAGTCTGTTGTTCCACGTCCAGTTCTAACTGTTGCTTCCTGACCTGCATACAGATTTCTCAAGAGGCAGGTCAGGTGGTCTGGTATTCCCATCTCTTTCAGAATTTTCCACAGTTTATTATGATCCACACAGTCAAAGGCTTTGGCATAGTCAATAAAGCAGAAATAGATCTTTTTCTGGAACCCTCTTGCTTTTTCTATGATCCAGCAGATGTTGGCAATTTGATCTCTGGTTCCTCTGCCTTTTCTAAAACCAGCTTGAACATCTGGAAGTTCACGGTTCATGTACTGCTGAAGCCTGGCTTGGAGAATTTTGAGCATTACTTTACTAGCATGTGAGATGAGTGCAATTGTGCGGTAGTTTGAGCATTCTTTGGCATTGCCTTTCTTTGGGATTGAAATGAAAACTGACCTTTTCCAGTCCTGTGGCCACTGCTGAGTTTTCCAAATTTGCTGGCATATTGAGTGCAGCACTTTCACAGCATCATCTTTCAGGATTTGAAATAGCTCCACTGGAATTCCATCACCTCCACTAGCTTTGTTCGTAGTGATGCTTTCTAAGGCCCACTTGACTTCATATTCCAGGATGTCTGGCTCTAGGTCAGTGATCACACTATCCTGATTATCTGGGTCGTGAAGATTTTTTTGTACAGTTCTCTTGTGTATTCTTGCCACCTCTTCTTAATATCTTCTGCTTCTGCTGGGTCCATACCATTTCTGTCCTTTATTGAGCCGACCTTTGCATGAAATGTCCCCTTGGTATCTAATTTTCTTGAAGAGATCTCTAGTCTTTCCCATTCTGTTGTTTTCCTCTGTTTCTTTGCACTGATCACTGAGGAAGGCTTTCTTATCTCTTCTTGCTATTCTTTGGAACTCTGCATTCAGATGCTTATATCTTTCCCTTTCTCCTTTGCTTTTTCACTTCTTTTTGCAGCTATTTGTAAGGCCTCCCCAGACAGCCATTTTGCTTTTTTGCATTTCTTTTCCATGGGGATGGTCTTGATCCCTGTCTCCTGTACAGTGTCATGAACCTCAGTCCATAGTTCATCAGGCACTCTATCTATCAGATCTAGGCCCTTAAATCTTTTTCTCACTTCCACTGTATAATCATAAGGGATTTGATTGAGGTCATACCTGAATGGTCTAGTGGTTTTCCCTACTTTCTTCAATTTAAGTCTGAATTTGGTAATAAGGAGTTCATGATCTGAGCCACAGTCAGCTGCTGGTCTTGTTTTTGTTGACTGAATAGAGCTTCTCCATCTTTAGCTACAAAGAATATAATCAGTCTGATTTCGGTGTTGACCATCTGGTGATGTCCATGTGTAGAGTCTTCTCTTGTATTGTTGGAAGAGGGTGTTTGTTATGACCAGTGCATTTTCTTGGCAAAACTCTATTAGTCTTTGCCTTGCTTCATTCTGTATTCCAAGGCCAAATTTGCCTGTTACTCCAAGTATTTCTTGACTTCCTACTTTTGCATTCCAGTCCCCTATAATGAAAAGGACATTTTGGGGGGGTGTTAGTTCTAAAAGGTCTTGTAGATCTTCATAGAACCATTCAACTTCAGCTTCTTCAGCATTACTGGTTGGGGCACAGACTTGGATTACTGTGACATTGAATGGTTTGCCTTGGAAACGAATAGAGATCATTCTGTTGGTTTTTTTTTTTTGAGATTGCATCCAAGTACTGCATTTCGGACTTTTTTGTTGACCATGATGGCTACTCCATTTCTTCTGAGGGATTCCTGTCCGCAGTAGTAGATATAATGGTCATCTGAGTGAAATTCACCCATTCCAGTCCATTTGAGTTCGCTGATTCCTAGAATGTTGACATTCACTCTTGCCATCTCTTGTTTGACCACTTCCAATTTGAGCAGCACTACTTACAATAGCTAAGACATGTAAGCCATCTAAATGTCCACTGACAAATGAGGGTAAAGAAGACGGGGTAAATATGCACAATGAGATATTACTTAGCCATAAAAAAAGAACGAAATAATGCCATTTGCAGCACCATGGATGGATCTAGAGAGTATCATATAAAAAAGTGAAGTAACTCAAACAAAGACAAATACCATATGATATCACTTTCATGCAGAATCTAAAATATGATGCAATGAACTTGTGAACCTATCTGTGAAACAGAAAAAGACTCATGGACATAGAGAAAGACTTGTGGTTGCCAAGGGGAGGGGAGTGGGAGAGGGAAGGCTTGGGAGTTTGGGGTTAGCAGATGCAAGCTATTATATATAGACTGGAAACAAAAAGGTCCTGCTGTACTGCACAGGGAACTCTATTCAATATCCCGAGATAACTCATAATGAAAAAACAATATAAAAAGAATGTATAAATGATGGAACCATTTTGCTGTATAGCAGAAACTAACATTGTGAATCAACTTACTCTTCAGCAAAAAGAAGAAATCCTTTAAGACTGTAATGACATTCTCCTAAAAAAAAAAGAAGCTGCTGTTAAAATCTACTGAATGAGTTAAGACTGCGTGCAGTGGGGGGGTGGGTGGACAAGAAGGAGGGTGGGGGATTTAGGAATGTGTTCCAGGTTATCTCAGCTCCCCTCTACTTAAAATTCTTTAGGGGTGGATTTTTGTCTTGTTTTTTTTTTTTTTTTTTTCTTTCAAACATGAGAAGCGTCCAGCCTTCACAAGATGGGTTTTCTGAGCACAAGCAGTGCCAGCCCAGCCTGGCAGATGGGTCCATGCTCTTTCTCACCACATCCGTTTGAGACACAAGGCTCCAGGATTCCAAAGTGCAGGTTTTTCCATGAAGGAAACATAATCCAAGTGTGTCCTATGTCTGAAGCCACCCAGGCACCCATTTTTCCTAACAGGAAAATCCAGGTTCACAAATACCATCCCTTCCTTACCTAAATCCTTGCAGTTTCTCCGAGTGGAGTCCAGAAAAGAAGAAAGGATGTAAAAAAAATAATTTGCCATCTTTGAACAGGTGACATGGATGGCTTCTTCTCTCATTTCCACTAGAACTTCTCACCTCATTTCCCAAGACTCAACACGATCATGCTGCTGCTGCTGCTAAGTCCCTTCAGTCGTGTCCAACTCTATGCGACTCCATAGACGGCAGCCCACCAGGCTCCCTGGTCCCTGGGATTCTCCAGACAAGATCATAGTCCTTCTGAAATTCACACCATTGTTCTTAACTTCAGTGATAAAAGTAGTTCTTAGCTAATACATGGCCTCAGTTCCAAAGCTGTTATTCTTTGGGCATGGCATTCTTTCCTTCTTAAAATGTTAACATCGTATCCCTGGAAAAGGCATGTTTTGTTATTATTAGTAGCAAGCTGTGAGCTGGATTTGGAATAAGTTTCAAGGGGAACTGTTGAAGGAAAGATAATAGAGACTTTTGGCTTTCCTTTGTCTTTCAATGAACACTAGAATATTCATCGAGGATGCCCACATGTTTATCCTAGCGTTCAGCCTCTACTCTGTATCAGCTAGCTACAGCTGTGTAAGAAATCATCTTAAAATTTAGTAGCTTAAAAGAACAACTTTTTTTTTTCTTTTTCTTATATGTTATCTTGGTCATGTGGACAGTTCTGCTAATCTGGGCCAGGCTCCACTGACCTTGGCTGAGCTCATTCATGAATCTGCCATCATCTTCTGGCAGGTTAACCAGAGGCTGGCTGGTTTCAAATGACTTCAGCTAGGATGACTCACTTCTTCTTTACCTTTCCCTCACATCCCTCCAGCAAGCTAGCCTAGGCATGTTCTCACAGCAAAGAGAGAGAAGAGAAATACTCAGAGCCTCTTAAGGCTTAATCTGCAATCTACTGATGGAAACAAGCTGTAGGTTTCAGTTCAGGGGATAGGGGAAAAGAACTCTGTCTCTTGATGGGAGGAGCTGCAAAAGCACAAGGCAAAGGGCCTGGATACAGGAGGGATGAAGAAGGGCAGCCTCAAAGTAGAGAAGAGTTTGCTGTTGTTGTTCAGTCACTCAGTCGTATCTGACTGTGACCCCACGGACTGCAGCATGCCAGGCTTTCCCATCCTTCACTGTATTTTGCTCAAACTCATGTCTGTTGAGTCAGTGAGGCCATCCAATCATCTCATTCTCTGTCACCTTCTTCTCCTCCTGCCCTCAGTCTTTCCCAGCACTGTGGTCTTTTCCAGTGAGTCAGTTCTATGCATCAAGTGGCCAAAGTTTTGGAGTTTCAGCATCAGTCCTTCCAGTGAATATTCAGGGTTGATTTCCTTGAGGATTGACCGGTTTGATGATCTTGGTGTCCAAGAGTCTTCTCTAGCACCACGGTTTGAAAGCATCAGTTCTTCGGTGCTCAGCCTTCTTTATGGTTCAACTCTCACATCTCTTTGTGACCCCATGGGTGGCAGCACGCCAGGCTTCCCTGTCTTTCACTGTCTCCTGGAGTTTGCTCAAATTCATGTTCACTGGGTCAGTGATGCCACCTTATCATCTCATCTCAGGGTGCCTTCTCATCCTCTGCCACCCACTTCTTTTGCCTTCAGCCTTTCCCAGCATCAAAGAAGAGTGGTCCCTTCCTATTTCTGTTTCTTTTCCCATTGGTCAGTGGAAGTCTGATTCCCGTTGTCCAGTTGCTTCATATGCCCCACGTTCCTGTTTTCTGATTTTAATCTTCACTTCTTTCTGTGGTTCCCTTTGATCTCTTTCAGGGCTGCTTTATCTCAACTTCCCAACCCCACCTCCACCCATTATCACTGATAACGCCCCTCTTACTTTAGGATCGGGCTGACTCCTGCCTCCCTGCCTCTTGTTTATTTCTTCCATCTCTTGTGAGGAAGTGTTTCTTCTCCAGTAGTCCACCCCTCCCACTTTCTTAGCCCACCCCCCAGGCGGTCACCCTTCTGCCTCCCTGTGGGTCAGTCCTCTTGTCTCTAGAAGCTTCCAGCCTGGTCCAGGTGTCACCATTATCTCTTGTCTTAGACTCACAACAACCATATGTATGGGGGTGGTGAGTGGTTGGGCTTACGCCATGGCTCAGTGGTAAAGAATCCTCCTGCAATGTAAGAGTCACGGCAGGTGCAGGTTCGATCCCTGGGTTGGGAAGATCCCCTGGAGGAGGGCATGGCAAACCACTGTAGTCTTCTTGCCTAGAGAATCCCATGGACGGAGGAGCTTGGTGGACTACAGTCCACGGGGTCACAAAGGGTCGGACACGACTAAAGAGGCTTAGCAGGCAGCACACCGAGCAGCAGTGTCTGGGTATTAATCTTGGTTCTGCTGTGAACTAGCTGGGTGACCGAAGGGGACTGACTTAACCTTTCTGTGCCTCAGTTTCCTTCTGCTGTAGACTGAATGTTTATGTTCCCCCTGCGTCCCACAGATCTCTATCTTGAAACCTGATCTCCAGTGTGATGTTATACGGAGATAGGGCCTTTGGGAAGTGATTAAGTCATGACAGTGGGGGTTCTCATGAATAAAATAAATTCCCTTAGAAAAGAGACCCCAGAGGGTGCCCTTGCTCCTTCTGCCATGTGGGCATGTGGCAGGAAGGTGGCTGTTTGTGCGCCAGGGAGCAGGACTTCACCAGCCACTGAGTCAGCCAGCACCTTGATCTTGGATTTCCCAGCCTCCAAAACTATAAGAAAAAAAAAAATGTCTGTTGTTTATAAGCTACCTGGTCTATGGTCTTCTGTTACATCATCCTAGACAGACTTAAGACACGTCTTCTATGATACCTTGCTCACTTCTGTGACTTTCCTGGTGATCAATCCAGTGGTTAAAAAAACTCCTTACTGCCACTGCAGGGGGCACAGGTTTGATCCCTGATCTGGGAAATAAGATCCTGCATGTAGTGTGACTGAAAAAAAAAAAAAAAAAAAAATGACTCACTTCTATAGATTAGTGATAAAACTATCTGCTTACATGGGTGTTTGTTGTAAGGATCTGAAAAGCAACCTCGTCTGAAGAGCTGCAGCACTTGGCACTGCTCTGGTCCTGGAAATTGACAGGGCGGAATGGCCGTGACGGGATGGGGGTGGGGGACTGACTCCACCTGACGTGCTGGGTCTGTGCTTGGTACATCACCGGTCCTCACAGGGAGCCTAGGGCTGAGTTCCATTTTCCCCACAAGACAACTGAGGCTCAGACCGCCTCAGGGTCACAGTTGCCCAAGGTCACAGTTACCAAATGACTGACAAGATTTGAACTGAGATCCATCTGATGCCTGAACTTCTGTCTCTGACTGTGAGCACCGGCTTCTCCCTGGTCTCCCCGATTTCCCACCGACCCCTCCATCTCTGCTCCCCAGTCAGCCAACGGGAGGCAAAGAAGGGGTAAAGTTGATCAAATGCCTTCCTTCCTAAGATTTTTCGGCGACATGACTCAGTCCATTGCACAATCCAGGATGGGACCCTGTACTGGGGGAAAACATGGCTATAAAGGACGTTATTGAAGTGAGGCGAGAGATTTGCATTTGTGGATTAAACAATCGTACTGTTGTATCAGTGTTACATTTCCTGATGTTGATGACTGTCCTGGGGCTTTTGAAGAGAATGTCTTTGTTCTGTAGCTCCATGCTGAAGTATTTATAGGGACCAAGGGACAGGATGTTTGCCACTGACTCTCAAATACTCAGAGAAGAGATAAAACCCATGTGGCCAAATATTATTGACTGACAAACCTAGGAAAGAGGAGTTCTTTTTACTCTTCTTGCTTGTCTTCTGTTGTTTGATCTTGTATCTGTTGAAAAACAAATCAGCAAAACAAACTATTCATCCCGCTCCCAGTAGATACCTAAGAGACAGGAAAATCGATGTCCACACAAACCCTTATATACCAAGGTTCAAAGCAGAATTATTCACAGCAGCCGAAAAGCAGAAACAACCTAAATATCTGTCCATTGATGAATGGATAAACCAAAGGTGAAGTGAAAGGCGCTCAGTCATGTCCGACTCTTTACAGTCCATGGAATTCTCCAGGCCAGAATACTGGAGTAAATAGTCTTTCCCTTCTCCAGTGGATTTTCCTGACCCAGGGATCAAACCCAGGTCCTCCCGCATTGCAGGCGGATTCTTTACCAGCTGAACTACCAGTGTCCACCTCTTTGTGACCCCATGGACTGTATAGTCCATGGAATTCTCCAGACCAGAATACTGGAATGGGTAGCCTATCCCTTCTCCAGCTGATCTTTCTGACCCAGAACTCAAACCCGGGTCTCTTGTATTACAGGTGGATTCTTTACTAGCTGAGCTACCAGGGAAGCCCTAAACCAAAGGTGGTATATGCCAATAGTGGAATTTTTTTTTTATTGAAATAAAGTTTATTTACAATGTTGTGTTAGTTTCAGGTGTATAGCAGGGATTTAGTTATATATGTGTATATATATATATGGGCTTCCCAAGTGGTGCTAGTGGTAAAGAATCTGCCTGCCAATGCAGGGGACATAAGAGACACAGATTCGACCCCGGGTCAGGAAGATCCCCTGGAGGAGGGCATGGCAACCCACTCTAGTACTCTTGCAAGGGGAATCCCATGGGAACCTGGTGGGCTACAGTCCATAGGGTTGCAAAGAGTTGGACATGACTGAAGCGACTTAGCACGCATGCACATATATATATGTGTGTGTGTATATATATATATATGTATTCTTTGCATTATTGTTTATTATACGATATTTAATATAGTTCTCTGGGCCACACAATGGGCCCTTGTTGTTTATCTATTTTATATACAGTAGTTTGTATCTACTAATCCCAAACTCCTAATTTATCCCTCCCTGTCTTTTCCCTTTGGGGAACAATGAGTTTGTTTTCTATGTCTGTGAATCTGTTTTGTAAATAAGGTCCTTTGTATCATATACTTTACACTCCACATATAAGTGATGTCATATGACATTTGTCTCTTACTCCACTTAGTATAATAATCTCTAGGTCCAACTATGTTACTGCAAATGTCATTATTTAATTCTTTTTATAGCTAAGTATTGTTCCACTGTGGGTTTCCCAGGTGGTTCAGTAGTAAAGATTCCACCTGCTGATGCAGGAGAGGCAGGAGACATGGGTTCAATTCCTGGGTCAGGAACATCCTCTGGAGGAGGAAATGGCAACCCACTCCAGTATTCTTGCCTGGGAAATCCCATGGACAAAGAACTATGGCTAGCTATAGTCCATGAGGTTGCAGAGTCAGACGCAACTGAGTGACTGAGCGTGCACACACTATTTCATTGTATATATGTACCACATCTTCATCTATTCATCTCTGGATGGACACTTAGGTTGCTTGTCAATAGTGATGCTATGAACATGGCATATCTTTTCAAATTAGAGTTTTTTCCAGATATAGGCCCAGGAGTGGGATTGCTGGATCATAAAGGAACTCTTTTTTAGTTTTTGTTTTTTTTTTAGTTTTTTGAACCTCCATACTGTTCTCCATAGTGGCTGCACCAATTTAGATTCCCACCAACAGTGTGTATGTGAGGGGGTTTCTCTTTCTCCACACCCTCTCCAGCATTTATTATTTGTAGACTTTTAATGATGGCCATTCTAACCAGTGTGAGGTGATACCTCAATGTAGGTTTGATTTGCATTTCTCTGATAATTTTAGCAATGCTGAACATCTCTTCATGTGCTTGTTGGCCATCTGTATCTTCTCTGGAGAAATGCTATGTAGGTCTTCTGTCTATTTTTTGATAGGTTTGTTTTTTTGTTTTCAAGTTGTATGAGCCGTTCGTGTATTTTGGAAATTAAGCCCTTGTCAGTTGCATCATTTCTGAATATTTTCTCCCAATCCGTGTTGTTGTTGTTTAGTTGCTAAGTAACGTCCAGCTCTTTATCGACCCCATGGACCGTAATAGTTCACCAGGCTCCTCTGTCCATAGGATTTTCCAGGCAAGAATACTGGAGTAGGTTGCAGTTTCCTTCTCCACCCAATCCAGAGGTTGTCTTTTTATTTTGTGTATGGTTTCCTGTGTTGTGCAAAAGCTTGTAAATTTGATTAGGTCCCATTTGCTTATTTTTGCTTTTATTTCTATTACCTTGGGAGACCCTACAGTGGAATATTATTCAGCCATAGAAAATAATGAAATTCTGATTCACGCTGCAGCGTAGGTGAACTTTGAAAACATTGTGCTGGGAATTCCCTAGTGGTCCAGTGGTTAGGACTCTGCACTCTGACTGCCAGGGTTCCAGGTTCAATCCCTGGTCAGGGAACTAAGTTCCTATGAGCCATGAGGCGGAGCTAAAAAATAAAAAGAAAATATTATGCAAAGTGAAAGAAGCCAAACACAGAGGCCATATATGATAGGATTTCATTTATATGAGAGGTCCAGAATGGACAAATTGGTAGAAACAGAAAACAGATTAGTGGTTGCCTAGGGTTGGTGGGGAGGGTGGGGAATAGGAAGGGACTGCTAATGATACAGGGTTTCTTGTTGGAGTGATGGAAACGTTCTGGAACTAGATAGCCATGATGGTAGCACAAGCCTGTGAATAAATATACAATAAACCATAGAGCGGCTTCCCTGGTGGTCCAGTGGTTAAGAATCTGCCTTGCAAAGCAGGAGACGTCGGTTCCATCCCTTGTCGGGGAAGATCCCACATGCCTCGGGGCAGCAAAACCCTTGTGCCACAGCTACTGAGCCTGCACTCTGGAGCCCATGTGCTTCGACTACTGAAGCCGAGTGCCCTAGAGTCGGTGCTCCGAAAGCAAAGGAGCTACTGCAGGGATAGGCCTGAGCACTGCGACTAGAGAGTAAGCCCTGCTTGCTGCACGAGAAAAGCCCCTGAAGCAACGAAGACCTGGTGCAGCCAAACACAAATAAATAATTTTTTTTAAGTTCTTATTTAAAAAAAAAAAAAACAAACCCTTGGAATGGATCACTTTAAACAAGTGAGTTTTATGGTATGTGAATTGCATAGCAATTACAAGTAATAATGACAATGTCAACAAACCCATCAATGACTGTGCATGACCTTTGAGATCAAACTCGAAACCTCTGGTGTAAGGTCACCCAGTCCCTCAGCCTCACGCAGCTGAGCTCTCAAGACGCCAGCAGCCTGACCAGCCTTCTTTCCCTGTCTCTGCCACCTCTGGGCCTTTGCACCTGTTGCTCCCTTCCACCCTTGTCTAACTCCATTTATCTTGCAAGTCTTAGCTTACAATGGGCTCCCTTCAGGAAGGTGTCCCTTAATCTCCAGCATGCAGGTTCCCAAAGTAGCATTAGGGATGATTTCCAGGTGATTTATTTTAATGCCTGTTGGGGAAAAAGTAATGGGACTTCATGAATTTGTAGCTTGGTGTGAGCCTAAGGTAGCCCCAGGGAAACCCATCAAAGGAAGAAAAAAGACTTGATTGAAAGGACAAATTTTTAACAATTTATTTTACTGAAGTAGAGTTGGTTTAGCAATACTAATTTCTACTGTACAGCAAAGTGATTCAGTGATATGTATATAGACATTCTTTTTGTAAGAGTGTTAAAAAATAATTTCATTTCTTAATTTTTGGCTGTGCTGGGTCGTGGTTGCTGCCAGGGCTTTTCTCTGGTTATGGAGAGAGGGGGCTCTTCTCCAATTGCAGATCGAGGGCTCCAGGGTGCGCTGGCTTCAGTAATTGTGGTTCCCTGGCTCTGGAACACAGTCTCAACAGTCGTGGCACATGGGCCCAGCGGCCCCAAGGTATGCGGGATCCCCCCAGATCAGGGATGAAACCCGTGTCTTCTGCATTGGCAGATGGACTCTTCACATCCCCAGGGACGCTCCTAGACATTCTTTTTCAAGTTCTTTTTCACATTCATTTCCATTATGCTTTGTCGTAGGATATTGCACATACTTTCCCATGCTATATAGGAGAACCTTGTTCATAAGAGAACAGATCTTTAAGATACAAACAACAGAGGCGGTACTCTGCAAAAACTGTGAAATAGCCCCTCGGGAATAATCGAAGTGGAGAACCCCCTGGGGCCTGGGTTCACTCCACCTGGCCTCCCATAGCAGCCATCAGACTAACACCTGTCAGGCTGGGAAATGGTTTGTTTCACACTTGTCTCCCCCGCGGCGGTTTGAGTCCCATGAAGGCTTGGTGGGACCTGTCTCCTCCCCACAGTATCCCAGCATTACCCATGCAGGGCGGGGCTCAGAGTTGCTGCTCAGAGAGGGTGTGCTGAATGAACGCTGGCCAGGTAATTCTGGACTGTGGACTTTCACCCAAGGGCACTGAGGAGCCCTGGGAGGGTTTCCATCAGGGGAGTGTCAAGTTGATCTGTGCTTTAGGAATTCCAGGCTCCTGGGACTTCCCTGGTGGTCCAGGGCCTAAGACTCCCAGCTCCCAATGCAGGGACCTGGGTTTGATCCCTGGTTAGGGAACTAGATCCCATGTGTCCCAACTAAGACCTGGTGCAGCCAAATAAATAAATATTTAAAAAAAGAAAGAAGGAAATTCTAGGCTCCCTTTCTACTCTAGACCCACACTCCTCCCCATCCAGCCTCTTCTATCAGACCCCTCTTTATTCTTATCCTCCTCCAGGAAGCCTTCCTGAACTGTAGGCTGTGTGGTGGAGTGCCTGCTCTGGGCTTCCCCCATACCAGCCCTGTCTACCCTGGGGGTGGGTCTGTATCCTCCAGAGACCTCTGAGATCTCCATGAGGTCCACCCTAGGCTCTCAGGAGCCTCCTCAGAACAGGGACCTTGACTGGGTCTCACTCCACTGCCATCTCCCCAGATCTCCCTCCAGTCTTTCTCTCCACCAGTTCCTCCCTAACTGTTTTTGGACATTGCCATGTGTATTTTTTAATTTAATTTTTACTTTATATTGGGATGTGGCTGATTTACAATCTTGTAAATGTACAATCAGGTTTACAGCAAAGTGGTTCAGTTATACATATACATATATCCCTCCATTTTCAGATTCTTTAGGTTGGATTTCCCAGGTGGTACAAGTGGTAAACAAGCTGCCTGCCCATCAGGAGACGTAAGAGATGGGGGTCCAGATCCCTGGGTCGGGAAGATGCCCTGGAGAAGGAAATGGTAACCCACTCCAGTACTCTTGCCTGGAAAATCCCATGGATGGAGGACCCTGGTAGGCTCCAGTCCATGGGGTCGCTAGGAGTCGGACACGACTGAGCGACTTCGCTTTCACTTTTCACTTTCATGCATTGGAGAAGGAAATGGCAACCCACTCCAGTGTTCTTGCCTGGAGAATCCCAGGGACAGGGGAGCCTGGTGAGCTTCTGTCTATGGGGTCGCACAGAGTCGGACGCGACTGAAGCGACTTAGCAGCAGCAGCAGGAGCCACTGAGCATGCGCATAAGTCATTACAGACTATTTTTATGTTTTTAAAAATTATTTATTTATCTTTGGCTGTGCTGAGTCTTCATTGCTGCAAGAGTTTTTCCCTAGTTGAGGAGAGCAGACGTTACTCTCTACTTGTGCACGGGTTTCTCATTGGGGTGGCTTCTCTTGCTGCTGAGCGTGGGCTCTAGGCTCGAGAGCTCAGTGGTTGTGGCTCCCGGGCTCCAGAGCACAGGCTCAATAGTTGCAGCTCAAGGGCTTAGCTGCTCCGGGGCATGCAGGATCTTCCTGGATCAGGGATCGAACCCATGTCTCCTGCATTGGCAGGTAGATTTCTTACCACTGAGCAACTAGGGGACCCCTCATGTGTATTATTTTTTAAATCACGTGTGCTTAACACCTCTGCTTTCTCATCATCTAAAAAAATTTTAAATTTGTATATTATGATCGTTGTCACCGTTTAAAATGTATAATTCCGTGGCATTAAGTACATTCACAATATTGTACCATCACCACTATCTTTTTTTTTTTTTTTTTTTTGACTCTGCTGGGTCTTAAGTTGCGACATGTGGGATCTAGTTCCTGGATCGAACCCAGATCCCCTGCATTGGAAGTATGGAGTCTTAACCATTGGACTACCAGGGAAGTCCCCCCTCACCCCAAAAGGAAACTCTATGCCCATGCAGCCCTCACTCACCATTCCCCCTCTCCACATCCCCTGACCTCTACTCGTCTGTTTTCTCTCTCTGTGGATTTGCCTCTTCTGGACAGTTCATAAAAATGGGCTCATCCAATATGCGATCTTCCAGATCTAGCTTCTTCCACTCAGCCTTGTTTTCAAGGTACCGTGTTGCAGTATGGGCCCATTCTCTTTTACGGGGCTGAATAATTTCCCATCGGGTATACCACATTTTGTTGATTCCTTCATCCGTTGATGGACATTTGGGTTGTTTTCACCTCTGTGAAAACAGCAGTGACTACAGCTGCTGCGAACATTCATGTACAAATTATGGTTTGAAGGCCTGTTTTCAACTATTCTGGGTATACACATAGTCGTGACCCTCTAGTAATTCCAGGTGCAGCTGATGGAGGAAACAGCAAACTGTCGTCCATACTGGCAGCCCCATTTTACCCACTTCTCATTCCCCTACATCCTTCCTATCATTTGGTATTGTCCTTTTCTGGGATTATAGTCCTTCTGATGACGGTGAAGGGGCACCTCATTGTGGTTTTGACTTACATTTCTCTAATGACTAATAGCTTCCCAGACGACGCAGCGGTAAGGAACCCACCTGCCAATGCAGGAGATGCAGGAGACATGGGTTCGATCCCTAAGTTGGGAAGATCTCCTGGAGTAGGAAATGGCAACCTACTCCAGTATTCTTGCCTAGAAAATTCCACGGACAGAGGAGCCAGGAGGGCTAGAGCCCATGAGAGGAGCCACAAAGAGTTGGACATGACCGAGCATATTATGATGACTAATAATGATGACTAATAATTTTGAGTATCTTTTTGTGTGCTTTTTGGGCGTTATCTTTTGCAAACTGACCTTAGCTCCTACCACCTCTCTAAAGCTATTTTCCCCGTATTCACCAATCCACTGGCTTATCTCTTTCTCTCCCTCTGTTAAAAGCCCCCCCACCCCACTTTATTTCTTTATTTTTTGGCTGCACAACCCATGGCATATGGGATCTTAGTTCCCCAACCAGGGAATCGAACCTGTGCCTCCTGCATTGAGAATGTAGTTTTAACCACTGCACTGCCAGGGAAGTCCCTTGGTTTTAACTTTTAAAAAAAAATGTTTATGGTTTATTACATGATAACTAGGGTTCCCTTGTGGCTCGGCTGGTAAAGAATCCACCTGCAGTGCAGGAGATCTGAGTTCGATCCATGGATTGGGAAGATCCCCCGGAGAAGGAAAAGGCTACCCACTCCAGTATTCTGGCCTGGAGAATTCTGGCCTGGGTCACAAAGAGTTAGACACGACTGAATGACTTTCATTTCACTTCATTGAATATAATTTCCTGTGCTATACAGTGGGAACATGCTGCTTAGCCACAGGCTTAATTCCTATTTTTCGTCTTAGCAACTTTGCATACCTTCTTCTCTCTCCTTCCATGATCTACCCATTCCTGGTCTTCCTCTTCTTTTTCTGGAGAGAGACGTGTGACCTCGGGCAAGTTACGTAACTTCTCTGTGCCTCGGTTTCTTCATCTGTGAAGTGAGACCGCTAACCATTTTGACCTCAGGGTTGTTGTAACAATTCAGTGAGTTAGAAGTGTGCCTCGCACACAGTAATCATTAGGGAAGTATTTCATGGTGAGAGAGGAGTAGGAGGGCTGAGGGCAAAATGTTTCCTCGTGAAAGGTACTTTAAAAAATAAAAAAGATTGGGGAAGAAAAAATTAAAAAGCTTGCCCTGATATAGAATTTTAGGGGGAAAAAAACATCAGAAATTATTTTATTTCAAAAAAACCCACAATATTACTCAACCATAAAAAATAATGAAATAATGCTATTTACAGCAACATGGATGGTCCTAGAGAGGATCATACCAAGTGAAGTAAGCCAAAGACAATATCATATAATATCGCTTATATGTGGAATTAAAAAGAAAACAAACAAAACCCCAAACAAATGAGCTTATTGACAAAACAAAAAGAGAAAAAACAAACTTGTGGTTACCGAAGGGAAAAGGAGGGGGAGGATAAACTAGGGACCTACTGCTGTATTGTACAGGGAACTGTACTCAGTATTTTATAACAATCTTTAAGGGGACAGAATCTGAAAAAGAATAAAAATATATATCAAGTCACTTTGCTGTACACATGAAACTTACACGAATTGTAAATCAGCTATACTTCAATAATAATAAAAAAAAATCACAAAACTCCTTTACAACAGAAAGAGTTGAAAATGGTTCACCGTCATTAAGAATCTGCATTAAGCTTTTTATGGCTTTAAAAACAATGCATCAAAAGACAAAGCAGTTTTTAGGGCCAAGTGTAAAATATTCGTTAAAAGTATGAACTTTGGAGTAGAGCTGCCAGGGTCCAAACAGCTGTGACGCCATACGTGCGTGGGCAGGTATATAACCTCTCTGTGACTCAGTTTCCACATTCGTAAAACGGGTTGCTGTTAGAACGTGCGAGGATCTTTGGGGCATTCATGGAGTTTATCTGTGTATCTGGGCCGGCAGCTCGGATAGGCGCGTTCCTTTGAACTACAAGCCCGGCAAGTTTTCACTACGGGCCTGGGTGACTTTCCCAGACATGTAAACAATGTTTCACAAATCCTTTAGTGAACTTATACAGAGGAAGTCTTTACAAGTAAGATCCATAACAGGTCAAAACTCAGCTGCAGGAAATCGTTCTCATCCTCGCCTCCAGATCTCCGGGAACAGAGAGTAATAACAAACGTCAAAATCCGGACAACTCTCCCTTCTGCCGGTCAGTTTCGTCAGCCTCGCGTCGTTTACCAGAGTAGGCTGGCTTTCCTTCTTAAAGGGGCCTCTCCTAGTTTTGACTTCTCTTTCCTAAGAGGGCCTTCCCCACATCCTCCACTTAGCGTCTCTCAGGAAGGGGTCCCTCCCTCCCAGTCGCGATGTTAAATCCTGCAGTAATTACTAATAAATAAAACCACCCTTCACTGGATCCGGGTATCTCTTGGTCATTGAGTAGGTGAAGCAGCTCTTTCCTAACAGCGTTCCCACTCCCCAATACCATTGTGGGATGCAAGGAGCGCAGATTGGGGGTCCATGGCCTCTACAGCTTAGTCAAGAGTTTTCCTAGAGGCAGTTGCTTCGAGATATGAGATAGGTGGGGAGAGTTCTTAGAATTTAATATTTTTGTTTACTCTGTATGTCTTTGAATAGATGCTACAAGTTGCTAACTTTCAGTTCAGTTCAGTCGCTCAGTCGTGTCCAACTCTTTGCGACCCCATGAATTGCAGCACGCTAGGCCTCCCTGTCCATCACCAACTCCCGGAGTTCACTCAGCCTCACGTCCATCGAATCGGTGATGCCATCCAGCTATCTCATCCTCTGTCATCCCCTTCTCCTCCTGCCCCCAATCCCTCCCAGCATCAGAGTCTTTTCCAATGAGTCAACTCTTCACATGAGGTGGCCAAAGTGCTGGAGTTTCAGCTTTAGCATCATTCCTTCCAAAGAAATCCCAGAGGTCCAAAGTGATCTGCCTTCCATGCACCTCGCTCCTTCTCTCCACAGACATCTGTAGTTAGGAGTTTGTTTTTGCTTTCGAAGATATTCTGCGTGTTTAACAAGCAGAAGGTTATATTTTCTCACGCACCTTAAATTATTATACACTCTGCTTCCATTATTGCCCTTTTCCCTTAACTGAACTCATAGCTCATTTCGTGTCAGTTCATGTATTACTTCCTCATTTGTTTATGTCCCACTATGGGCCACTCCATGAGTGCTATTTCGCTTCAGTAGTGTCCGACTCTTTGCGACCCCATGGATTGTAGCCCACCAGGCTCCTCTGTCCATGGGATTCTCCAGCCAAGAACACTTGGGTGGGTTACCATTTCCTTCTCCATTGGATCTTCCCCACCTAGGGATCGAACCCGAGCCTCAGGTGTCTGGCATTGGAGGGCGGGTTCTTCACCACTAGAGCCACCTGGGAAGCCCACTACGGGCCAGACCACAGCTTATTTGAGTCCCCTAGCTTATTTGAGTCCCTTATCCATGGGCAGCTCGGTTGTTTCCGGGTTTGTTTTTCCTTATGCATTTTTATGGAAACAAAAACAATGCTCTCTACGCCCTTGGTTAGCATTTATCAAGAAGCCAGCAGAAGGCTCAAACTTGCCGGCCCCCGCTGCCCGCACCCGCCTAGGGGACTCCCGTCTCCAGGGTCCCGAAGCTCCAGCCGCGCATGCAGCGCGGCTTCTGCCTGGCTGTAGCTGTCAGGCGCCCGAGGGGCCCTCTGGAGCCCCGCCCCGCAGCCGGCAGTCGGGCCGATTCAAATCCAGCCAATAGCAGTGTGTAAACAAACCCCGACCCCGCCCCACGGTGAATAACTCCCCCCGGCCGGCGCGAAACCTATTTAACTTGGCGGAGAATGGGGGCGGGACGAATACGTGACCCCGCCCCCAGCGTGAACCAATGGGCGACTTGACCCCGCCCCTCGCACTTGCCGCTCTGAGGACCCGAGGTCGGGCTGGGCTTGAATCTGCCTGATTCGCGGCCGCTCGCGGTCTTGGAGCTGCCGGCTAGCCGGCGTCTCTGGGAGGTAGGGCAGCGTTTTCCCGCTGTACGCGGCACGTTTAAAAGGCGCGGTCAGAGGGCGAAGGTCGCTCCGGATTCTGTGCCCTCCGAGCCCTCCTATTTTTCCCCACCTGGCGGCTAGAATTCGGATCCCTGACGTTGGATTGACCGAGACGTGAAGGGTCCGCAGGGGTGTTCGGGGCATGGTTTTTTGTTTTGTTCCTTCTTGTTATGGAATCGTTTATACGCCTCCAGAAAAGTGCACAAATCCAAAGCGTACTGCTCAGCTGAGAACGAAAAACACCCGTGGAAACATCCTCCCAGATCAAAAAGCAACTTGAGTTGACCAAGTTTTAAACTTCGCAGCTGCGGGTGCGAGGGAGGAGCCGCGATGGGCGTTTTGGTTTTCAGAGGCACAAACCGCTTGTTTTAAAAAAAAAAGAGAAGGAAAAAGGAAAACCACGCCTCTCTGTAGAGAGATGGTAATCAGGCCAGACTCTGGTCAAGCTCCCGCTGGGTAGGAGCTGGCCTGTGGAACGGGTAGGAGGTATAGGCAGTTAGAGATGAAGGGGATTAGGGTCTGTTGAGAGGGTGGGGTGGAGAACTTGAAATGTGAGGGGGTGGGACAGAAATGCACTGGTACTGCGGGTGGGGGGAGGAGAGCCTTCTGGGCTGGAGTGTTGGGAGAGCCTGCGGGACTTGGACCCGGTGGACTAAAAGTGGATGGAACTAGGCATCCTGGTCACTTGGAGAGGGCAAATTAGTTCTCCAATGTCCTGGACTTTTCCATGGCAAATGAGTGTGTGTGTGTGGGGGGGGGGGGGGTGGGATGGGGGAGGCGGTTTCCAGCTGTTCTTTTCTGCTGAAAAGTGAAAGTGAAGTGGCACAGTCGTGTCCGACTCTTTGCGACCCCGTGGACGGTAGCCTACTAGACTCCGCGGTCCATGGGATTTTCCAGGCAAGAATACTGGAGTGGGCTGCTATTTCCTTCTCCAGGGGATCTTCCCAACCCAGGGATCGAACCCGGGTCTCTTGCATTGCAGACAGACACTTTACCGTCTGAGCCGCTACACGAGTATAATTAAAATAGCCCTTAAACGAGATGAGGGGCCCGGAAACCCAAGCTCACGTTGGCTACGGGGATGTAGCATATTTGCTCACTGAGAAAAGTTGGGTGCATCTTCTCCAGTCCTAATTTCTTACATCTGAATGCTGTTTTGTCCGTGTCTCGTAAGAGCTTCTTCATGTCTTGTATCCATTTCATCCTCCCGGTGGTCTTCATAAAGTCTGGACTCTGGGAACAGACAGAGCTGGGTATAAATCCCCAGCTGTGTGACCTTGGTCCGGTTTCTTACCCTGTCTGGTTTCTCATTCACACACAAAAAGTGAGAATTGAGGTTTAATTCTCTGGCTCAGGGGCTTGTCATTATAGTTGTTAACCATGTGTTTGGGAGAGATACACAGATGTGTGTAATGCATCAAAAAAATGAGATGGATTTGATGAACGGATAGAGGCACAGATGTGTGACACAGCAAGGAGAGGAACGTGCTGATTGTTAAATGTGCTCATGGCGGGTATTCTGGTGTCGCTGTTCTATTGCTTCAACTTTTCCATGTTTGAAAATGTTCATTAGAAAATGTTGGGGGAGGTGAATTCTGGTGTCTGACTCTACAGTCCCATTGTACAGATGAGAACATGGAGGAGCTGCAGAAGTGACTTGCCCCAGGTCCATCTGGTGACCCAGAGACAAATAGAACACCCAGGTGCAGTGAATAAGTCCTTCCCCTGGCTGGGCATCCCTGGGCCAAGTTGCTGAACCTCTCTGGGTCTCATTGCCAACTCCATTTTGAATCTGTAACTCCCAACTTGCATCTGAGCCGCAAAGTGAAGGTAGGTGTCACTCCCCGCAAAGGATAGCAGGTCTCTTTCCATTTGGGCCCATGTTGACCCCTCCTCTGGCCTTGGACATTTGACCTCCCAGGGCTTTGCCAGCCATGGCTAGACTGGAGGCTTCTTTCATACCCATGCCTATTCCTGGCCACCTGGTCCTAAGAGAATGCCTATAGAAGGGTGGGCATTATCTCATGGTTTCGTAGATCTTTCTGGAGCACTTACTAAGTGCCAGGTACTGTACTGGGGTGTGTGTGTTGCGGTGGGGGAGGGTCGTGGTGGTTACCACAGTGCACCAAAGAAGCCTGGAACCTGAGGGCAGGGGAAACTGAGGCTAAGCAACTTATTTGCTCATCATCAGACTGCGTACTGGGGCAGGAACCCTGGTGCTCTTGGTCACAACTATATTCCTGGCAGACTAGATACTCATAAACAATACTTCCTGTATGAATGAATAAACTTGGATAGTCACCCCTGCAATGCCTCCTGTCTCATAACTTTGAACCCCAGTCAATTCCCAAGTTCTGAGTCCCCCGGGATTGGCATCTCTGAGACATCAGTGCCACCCAGCTCAGATCAGGTCCTGCTTGCTGGCTGTGTGACCCTGGGCAAAACACTTTCCCTCTCTGAGCCAATTTAGTTTTCTACACTGCAAGGGGGAGGCCTGGTGTGCTGCACTTCATGGGGTCACAAAGAGTCAGACACAGCTTCCAGACTGAACACCAAGGTGGGGATCACTAAGGACCTCCAGGTGGGGGTCCCTGGAGGTCTCTTTTCTGGTGAAGACTGGAAAAACAGCACATACATGAATACTCAAGGCGTAGCTCCCTACACTCAATCTTGGCAGATGAAAGGCAAATTGCACAAAAATAATGTCCGTGTATACTGCTGTTCCTCATACCTCCACGGACTGTGGATGACCACTGTATAACGTATAGATTGACTACTGTCTTATGTTTGGGGCAATACATGTGCTCACATCTGGAACGGATAAAATTTCCTTTTTGCTATAATAATAACAGCACTTATCTACACTTCCTGTCAGGTGCTGCTCTCCATGAGAACATTCTCTCCTAATGACCCTATGAAATGAGGCCTGTTATTGATTTCCCCTTAGAAATGGAGGCACGGAGAGGTGAAGTAGTTTGCCCAAGGTCACACAGCAAAGGAAGTGGGAGGATGTGAACCAAGGGCTCACTGGTTGGCGTCAGGGCCCTGGACCTCCGTGGTCTCTTCAATAATATGCATAGTACCACCAAGATCCCAGGATCAATTCTAAAGCTTAAAACAATCACTCGTTTATTCAACACACATTATTACTGAGTCGCTTCGGTATGCACGTGGCTTTTCCAGAGCACCGGCGAAGCGGAAGGTAACAGACCAGAGTGTAGGTGCCGTTGGCCTGTGCGCCCCGGGAGGGTAGCTCCGAGCTGTCTGGGTGCTCAATGGGCCCCGGGCACGGCGCAGGGCACACTGCAGGCGCTCTGCAAGCGTTCCCTGAAGGAATGCAAGAATCGAAGTGTCACGCCCGCAAGGCGTACACGGCCCGGCGAGGCGGAAACAGACCCAACACCACCAAGGCGTCCCGGGACTTCTGGGAATCCGATCTGCGCGGCCCGCGAGGCCTCGAGGAGGCGGTAAGACAGGTCGGACCCGCGTCCCCGGCGCCCTCCTCGGAGCCGTAGCAGCTCAAAAGGCCGACTGAGGTGAGTGAGCAAGCCGCGTTCGGGGTCCCGGCGAGGAGCCCCAGAACATCCTCTGCCCACGCGCCTTCCACCCTTTTAACTCCGACTCCCGGCTCCTTCGCGATTCCACCTACGGGGCCTCCCATATCCTCCATCCTCGACTCCCGCTACCTTTTCGAACCATCGGCGTTGCCCCTGCTCGCGTCCTCCCGCCCGGCGACCGTTCCCCGAGTCGGGGCGCGCCCGGCGCCCCCTCCCCAGCCGGCCCAGCCGAGCCCGAGGTCCGGGAGCGCCAATCCCTTTAGCCTCTCCCTCTAATCCGGAGCATCGCTCGGTGCTGTCGGTCGACTCCACCGGAGCCTGGGAAAGCGCGCCCCCGAACCCCCGGGACTCCAGCTGGGGAGGGGGCGGTGCCGGCGCGGAGGTCACCCTCCCAGGGCGTCCGCAGCCTCTCATTCGCTCGCGGGCCCGCCGCTCCGCGCCCAGAGCCGGAGCTGGTTCGCCAAGTCGCGGGGCGGGGCCTCCCCCAAGCCCGTCCCCCGGTGAGGGCGGAGGGAGGAGGAGGAAAGGGGGGGGGCGGAACACAAAACCTGCAAGGTTTTTTTTTCCTTTTGCATTTAATTAAAAAAAAATTTTTTTTTTTTTTTTTTTGCAAACCCGAGGGGTCCCGCCCGGAGCGGGCGCGAGTCCGGGGCGCCCGGGCCGCGGCGCGGGGCGGCGGCAGGGGCCTGGCGGAGGCCGCCGGGCGGCCGCCATGCGATCAGGCAGTGCGCTGACCGGCCCGGCCGGTCGGCCCCTTCTGGGTCCTCCCTTTGCAGCCCGTGCGGGGCCGTCTCGGAGACCCCGCGCCGACGGCTGCTCAAACATCAGGGTGAGTTTCTCACAATGTAGCAATTTCTCTTTAAATCTCTTAACTCTCTCTACCTGCGAGTCGGGGCTGTGACAGGGCGCAAAAGCGAGGGGGGGAGTGGGGGTTGGCGGCGAGGGTGTGTGTGGGGGGAGCCGGAGCCGGGGCCGAGCCCACCCCCCCGACACTCAACACTCAGCCCCCCAACCGGGGCGCAGCGCCCGCTGCTTCTTTTTCTGCTCCGCGCCCACCACCCCCGGCAGCTTCCCCCCACCCCCCGCGTCTCTCCCACCATCGCCGCCGCCCTTATCCTGCGGGGACCCCCCCACCCACCCACCTCGGGCTCCCCTGCCCGCGCCCGGTGCCTCCCCGGCCCTCCCGCCGGCTGCCGGGGATACAATGGAGCGGCGGAAAAACGAGACCTAACGTTCCACGGGGGGAGGGGCGGGGAGACCCCCCCGGCCCGGGGGCCCCCTCCCCTCGCTCCGCTCCCCGCCTTTCGGAGAAGAAGAGGGCCACGGGGGAGCGGATGGTGGTTTCCCGGCCGGAGCCGGCGAGCCTTCATCTCCCTCCTCTTCGCCCCGTTCCCTGCGCCCCCTCCTCAAATCACTCCCGGGGGTCCGGGGAGAGACGGGGCGTCTGGCAAGCTGAGTGGGGGGGATAGATGCGGAAGGAGGCCACTGGGTCTCCCCCTCCCCACCGCCCCTAAACAATGAAAGGAGTTGACTTGGTCCCCCACCCCCCAGCAGTGAAAGGAGTTGACCCCCTCCCCCGCTAGCTGGCGGGTCCCGGAGGGGGCCGTTACGGGGAGGGGGGTGGGGGGAGAGGAGGGAAGTGAGCCTTACCCCTGTCACCTCCCGAGATTTGGGGCGGCCCCTCATCTCCACCCCCTCGGCCGGGGAATGGGAGGCACCAGGCCCAGCCCGGGCACCGCGCTCGGGTGGTGACCTTTAGACAAAGGCAACCTTTTCCCTGGGGTGAGCCCGGCCGAGCCGGGCCCGGAGGCCTCCCCGGGCCCCTGCGGAGGGCGGCCAGGCCGCGGGCACCCGGAGGGAGGGATGGAGGAGGCGGGAGGAGGGCCGGAGCCATCTGGTTTTCCCATCCCTGGTTGCCCCTCGGCGGCTTCTCCGGCTCCTGTCACGGGCGGCCCTCGGGGAGACAAGGGACCGGGGAGCTGCCCAGGCCTTGGTCCGCGGCCAGCGGCGAGCGGGGCGAGGAGCCGCGGGCGGGTTGGGGAGGCAGCGGTGATTGGAGCCTCGGCGGCTCCTTCCTCTCCGCACCCCTTTGTTTTGCTTTGTGGTTCTGAGCAGCTGAACTTCCCGGGAGGTGGGGTCAGAGGCCGCTGTGTCAGCGCTCCCCGGGAGGCCGGGGTGACAGGTCCCAGCGCTCCGGTGTGCCCGGACTTCTGCCGGCCAGGCGGCCCCTTTTGTCACAGCCCGCCGATAGTGTAACCATCGCGGGGGGATGTGTCTGCTTTCCCCTCACACACCTTTCGCCGGCTGCTCCTCAAGGAAACAGTTTTTCGGAACACCCCAGACTTCGCGGCCTGAGATTTCTGATAAGCGCTCTGTGCTTTCAACCTCTCGCCCTACTTGGGATGGGGGTTGGGCGGGGGGGCTCCGTCATCTCTGACCTGCTGGGGTGATGGGAGAACCGGGGAGGTGGGCAGATCAGGGGCCACCCCCACCCCCCTGCCAGTGTCCAACGGGCCTTAAGGGGTATGCTTACCTACACCCCCCGCCCCTCCCTCGGAGCTCCCCTACTCCTAGAAGCCGGAAATAACATCTCCCTACCCAGAGAGCACTAGGGATTAGCCGCTGTTAGGTGAGTTACACGCTGGCTACAACCCAAGGAGGAAGTTGGGGAGGGGGGGTCAGTTATATGATTCCCATTTTGCAGACAGGCTAATGGAGGCTCACAGCAGTTGAGTGACTCGCCCAGGGTCACACGGCCCCAATCTGTAACCATCTCAAGTTTTCCCAGCTCAAAACTGTTAGGTCTGCTTGTACCTGCCTTTGGCATTTTCGTCCCTTTGACTTCAGCTGGGTCTCAAATGTAGATGAGACCAGGAAGGAGTTGCCAAAATTTTTTTCCCCCACCGAGTATGGGTAAGGGGTCAGCTGGGCTGAGGGCAGGGTGCTTTCACCTGTGGCCCAAGCAGAGTGTTTACCTGCAGGAGCTGAGGGTTGAAGATGTGGGGGTCGGGAGAAGGGGGGCCCCAGGCCTTGCTGCGCGGGGCTTGAGGTGGGTGGGCACTTGGCGGTTGGCCCCTCTGTCATCCTCTTCCTGCACCTGAGCTGGCTCTTGGTCTAGCTGGCTGCTCCTCAGCCTTGCAGGTAGGGACGCTGAACTACGCAGGACCTTCCTTGTCTCTCTGCCCAGTGACCCTGCGTGGTGCCGGGACACAGCTGGCAGAGAAGTCCCTGCCCGTTCGCCCCGTGGCCCGGGTGGCAGGCTCCTTGTCCCACCCTGTGACCTCAGGCACTAGATTCAACTCACTTGTCCTGTTTCCTCATCGGCAGATGAGGATTAGAGCCTCTTTAACTGACCTCGCAGTGGCTGACAGTTTTATCCACGTGTGTTATTTTTGTTTTCCCCTCACTCTGCGGGAATATGGCTGGCCTGTAGGGGCGGGGAGGAATGTTGGGGGGCTGGGTATTTGAGGGTGACCTGCAAAAGGCGTCCACCCTGGAGGAATTCCCTGTGGTGGATGAGCACCACCACAGTGTAAATAGTTTCACTTTGGTGGCCCGCTTCCTCCAGCTTTCTTGGACCCTTCCCCTTCAGCACTTACTGGTGCCAAATAAACCCTTGGGCGGGTGGGTGTGTGGCATGAAGGAGAAGGGCTGTGGAGGGCCCAGCCTACCCCGGGAGGGAGGCTGTAGGGGTGATCTCGCCATTTTACAGATGAGGAAACTGCATTCCGTGGCTGAGAGGGGATTCCAACCCAGACTGCAGGGATGGAGGGGCTGGGGGTGCCGTTGGAGAAGGGCGAACACTTTCAGGGACCCCTTGCAGATACTTTCCTGAGGTGACAGGCATAATAAGTCATAATAATTCCTGTGGGGTGGGGGCAGGAGGGGCGGGGCTGTGGGCCTCTCTGGAGTGAGTGCTTCCTGATTTTGGGGGGGTTGGGAGGGGAAGTGGGGGAAGCATGAGTAAGGCCCAAGAGTGACAGGCCTATGCCCCGCCCCCTTATTTGCCAACTTCCTTCCCAGAGGCCTCCGGGGCCTTCCCCAACTTTCCCTGGGGATGTGGGGGGTTCTCCCTGTTCTCCCCTCTGAGAGGGCCCAGGGGTCAGCGCCAAGCCCTGAGATCCTGGCTGGAGGGGGTCCTGGTGTGTGTGTGAGGGGCCTGGGGGGGGGTCACCTTTCAACCCCAGGCCCATCCACCACCATAGTCGCCCTCCCCAGCTCTCCCCCGTGGCTGTCTTGACTCCTGGTCTCAAGAATGCAGAGGGCTGCTGGTGGGGGGAAGTTAATTGGAAACAGGAAAACATGGCATTCCTTTCTAGACGGCCTGGGCTTGGAAAGCAGCGAAGGGTTGCCTTTCTGCCTCTCCTGCCCTGCAGGGGAGAGGGGTGGAGGGCATGGTTATCTTGCTTTGATCTCTTTGGGGTCTCTGCCTCACTAGGCTCCCTGACTTTTACTGGAAACAGCAAGTTGCCTGTTTTACATCCATGGTATGAAACACTCTTCCCCGCCAATCACAGTCACTTGGGCAGCGCGACCCCCGCCCTCCTTCACTGGTTCATCCCCATGTTTGTCCCCTGCACTCTGAGGGCGGAGGGCCTGAGCTGGCTCTCCAGTGTAGGATGTATCACTCTTGAGACACATGGGAAATGTTTGGTTAACTGGTCCCCAAGGATTCCCTCCTCCTTCCTTCCCTAGACCTCTCCCCTGCCTGGGGTACCACCGTTAGAGCTCTGTCCCCATCCACTGAACCCTTTGTGTCTCAGCGGCACGCAGGATCCCCCAGCAGGAAAGAGAGGGTTTTCTAAGACATCTCTGGCTTGGCAACAATGAGTATTGTGTCCTGAGTTTATGGATATTCACTGATGCTGGGGATCTGTTGGCAGGAGAAGCTGGAGAGAAGGCCTTTGTGTCTCTAAATGTTCCTAATCAAACTTCCTGAGGGTCTTCTGTGTGCCTGGGCCCCAGGGCCCAGTCATGATGTGGGGACCCAGTTCAGCAGGCGGGCAGAGAGAAGAGTTGTCTTCAAGGCTGCTGGAGGACTTGATCCATTCTGTCTGGGTGGTTTGCAAAGGCTCCAGGGAGGAAACACCTTCTTTCTCCCTCTCTTTTTTTCTCCTGAGTGATACCCAGGACAAATTCAAGATGCCAAACATAGCTCCCCTTTCCTCCTTTGGGACATCCCCAGTCTCCCAGCTCATCTCCCCAGAGGCGACTCCTCAATCCTGATGTTCTGTGCACATACATTTGTGTACATGTGTATATCTTTAAAAATATGTATTTTACACACGCTAGAACCCTCTGCCCATTGTCCTGCGTGTTGCTTGTTTTGCTTCATCTCCCTGGGAGACGTATACAGTACCCAGAGGGTTTCCTCTGGGTTTTTCTTGACTGCGTTGTATTCCTTGGTGTGGGCACGTCCTCCATGACTCAGCATGGATATGGAGGTGTTTCCTCATGTTTCTACCTGTGCTGAGCAGGACGACAGACATCTGCTTGGCGTATCAGGAAACGGGTATGCCGGCGACATATACTGGAGGCAGGATCGATTGGTCAAGACCCTGCTCTTTGTCATTGGGTCACATGGAAGAGGCACCTGTGCAGCTGAATCTTGAAGGAAGTCATTCCCCCTCCTGTTCAAGTCATCCCGCCAGTCTGCCCCATTGTCTTTGCTTCTCATGACCTCCTTGCTCCCTCCTTCCTGCCTGTAACCTGCACCCACTCCAGGTGGGCATGCATGGTGTGGAGATCAAGGACGTGGGCACTGTTGGTTCAAATCCAGGTTCTGCCACTTGCTGGTTGAATGGCTGCAGGCTGGGGGCTTGCTGACTCTGGGCCTCAGTTTTCCCTTCTGTTAAATGGGCCAGTCTCAGTACCTATCTTTGGAAACTTTGTTACGAGGATTAAATAGTATCTACCAAACTCATGGCACCCCACTCCAGTACTCTTGCCTGGAAAATCCCATGGATGGAGGAGCCTGGTGGGCTGCAGTCCATGGGGTCGCTAAGAGTCGGACACGACTGAGCGACTTCACTTTCACTTTTTCGCTTTCATGCATTGGAGAAGGAAATGGCAACCCACTCCAGTTTTCTTGCCTGGAGAATCCCAGGGGCAGGAGAGCCTGGTGGGCTGACGTCTATGGGGTCACACGGAGTTGGACACGACTGAAGTGACTTAGCAGCAGCAGCAACCAAACTCATAGGTACCCTAGTCTAGGCTGTCCATGGCAGTGTCATCTGTCATTCGGTGGCAGTCCTATCACCTGGGGGCAGGAACCCCTTAATCCTGGGCTGTGAACCCCCTTATTGACAGGCAGGGGAGGTGACCTTGCACTTACCTGCAGTGTGACCTTGGGCAAGTGATACTTCCTCGGGTCTTGGTTTCCTTGTCTTGTGAAATGGGCCTGTAACATCTCCCTGGCAGGTGGGCTGTAAGGGCAGGAGGAGGCAGTGGGCAGGCGGGCTGGGCAGGCCGTTGGTGTTTGGGAATCAGCATCTGATATTGCTGTTGTTTTCGCTATGATTACTTTTCTCTCATGGGCCCCATGCTGACTTCCCTGCTCTGAAAGCTTTCCATTGTCTTCCCAAAAGGCACATAGGGAAGGTTGTTGGCATTCTGTACTGCTTGGCTGCGGAGGGCACCGGGCAGGCTGCTCTGGCATGAGGCAAGGCCGCGTGGCCCTGGGATTGGACGGGGCCGCCCCGCTCTGGGCCTCAGTCTCCTTACGTGGAAGAGTGGCTGTGACGGGAGACCCACCTTTGTGCTCACGGTTGTTGAGTGGTTCACACGGTGCCTGGCATATCGTGGTTGTGATGCTGATGCTGATGGTAATAGTGGTGATGGTGGTGGCGATGGAGAGAAGTACCAAAGTCTCCCGTGGAATTAGATACCACGTCCTTGCCTCCTTCCCCTAAAACCCTGGGCAGTCAGTGTTGGCCATTTTAATTGAAAAGAAGAATCCAAGGGAATCAAATGCCCCTTTGGGCCTCAGTTTCCTCATCCCTGACAAAACTCATGGGGTCCGTGTGAAGCTTAAATTTGTGAAGATGTAGGAGAGCTTTTAAGACAGACCCTGGCTTGCAGGAGTGCACAGGGAAGGTTCTCTTTGCTTGTTGTTATTTTAACTTTTTATCGTGGAAATTTTAAAGCACCCACCAAGAGCTGAGAGAATAGAATAATCAACCCCCGTGTGTCCATCTCCAGCTTCGTGTATCCATCTCCAGCTTCCCCAATTTTCTCCTGATTCTCCCTCCTCATTTCTGCCCTTTCCTTTCCCTTTTCTGCTAAAGTATGTTGAAGCAAATTCCAAACACTATATCAGTTCAACTGTAACATTAACCTTGTTAATGGTATTATTATTTTGGCATCCAGAATCTACTTCATCACATCTGGGATCTGTCCTGTGAGGGAAGAGACATGGAGCCCATTTCACAGGTGGGGGCAATCAAGGCTGCAGGCAGTAAGCTGTGGTCAGGTTGTCCCATCCTGTCTTGACCACCCCAGGCTTTGCACGCTGGCAGCTGTTTCAAATCACACAGGCCTGGGGATTTATGCCTGGATGTGTATTGTGTGGGTTGGGGGTTCTGATATTCTGTGCAGAAATCACAGAGAAGGTGGGCTGTTGACAGGGGGAGGGATAGATGGCAGTGAGGGCTTCGAGTCCTCTTTCTGTCCCTCCTGACTTTGTGACCTGGAGGCAAGTTACTGTCCTCCTCTCATTCCAGATTAGAGAACTAGAAGTACAGGGATAATAACTGATGCTTCTTTTGAGAGCTTTTGCATTTGTTAAATAAGGTCCCGCGTGGACAAGTGTTTTGCAAGTGCCTGGCTCTGAGTAAGCGCTTGGCAGGTCACCATTGTCACTGTCGTGATTACTTCCAGGTGTGCCCCAAGGGGACTGTAGCCAAAGGCTCCTTCCAGGTTCAGAGGTCAGAGAAAGGGTCCGTGTCTCTGGAGTCCCCCAGCCAGGCCCAGTTGCCTTTCTCCCCTCGTCTTGCTCACTCCATCTCTCTATAATTCTCCTTCAAAGTGTTTCTTGTCCTTGCGGGGGCGAAAGGGTTGCTGACTTCTAGATGACCCCCCACCCCACCCCTTGTGTCCCGTAGGTCCCAGCCTAGCAGCCTTGGGGGGCGGAGTGAAGGAGTAATGTCTGGCTATGGCTGTGGGACCCTTGTTAATGACCCCTGGGGCCCTGGAGGGAGCCCCAGTGGCCTCCGCAACCTGTTCCCCAAGGACACCTGCAGATTGAGGGTCCCTGGGTCCCCTTTTTTCCAGAGGAGGCTTGCTGTCATGCCTCTTGTTTACCGTGTGGTGCTGGGCAGGCTGATGCCCACAGTACCGACCTCCCAGGACGCTTGTGACAGTTGGCTGGACTGTATAACCTCCCTCCTGTCCTTCAAGGAGGCACCTCTCCCATCCTCAGACACTCGGCCGCCCAGGCGAGGTGGGCTGATCCCTGCAAGAATTCTCAGCTCTTTACCCAGTCGGGCTGGGCTCCCCTCGTCCTGGCAAGCTCTTGCCACACTGACTTCATTCCTCTCCCCGGGACCTGCGCCGTGACCCCCTGGTTCTGTGGATGTGTGTGTGCTTTCACAGAAAGGTGTATATTTCCTTCTTATCCTTTCACCGGATGTAATTGACATACACAACAAAATGCACAGAGATGACCCATGCTTCTCCCCGAGTCTTGCCAAACGGTAGCCGCCTGTGTAATCCAAACCCTGTCAAGCGTTTGCATCGCAGCCAGAAAGTTCCCTTGTGCCCCTTCCTAGTCCACACCCCCTCCCAGAGCATCAGAGCCACTGGCCTGCTGCTCCCTCATGTTGGGCCTTGCAGATCTATCTGCCTTGCCGCTTCTCAAATCCCACAGACTCTTGCAGACCCGCCTGGTCCTTTGGGTTGAGCATCTCAGCATCACTGTCTTGAGATTCGGCTGTGTAGTCATGGTCTCAGGACAGCCTGCATGGTTTTCACCCAGCAGGAGTCCTTGGGAAGGTTTTACCTCCTTTTTCTCCGGAGAGAGAGATCTTCCCGCTCCCCACCCCCATGGAATCTCATCATGCAAGAGCCCCTCACCTGGGTGCCTTCCCCAGCCTCAGCCCCCAGCCTGGGGATGCTGTCTCTGCTCACTACACCACCCCTCGTAGCTCTGTTGGGATGTAGATGTCCTGTGAGCGTCCCTTCAGGCCTGGCTTTCCCACTCGACTCTAAACTATGGAAGGAAAGAAACAGCGTGCCCATGTTCCCAGCTCCTGGCGTGCAGTAGGAATTTCGGAGATGTTTGTTGACTGACTGAAGGATGGACATGTCACAGGGGTGAAGAAAGCCGAGCAGAGAGCCTGTGTTCGGAGTCACCATTCTATTTCTTAAAAAGTGTGACCTATTTGCTTCCAAAGCACCAGTGGTGTTTGTTAACAGTGCCAATCCCAGGCTCCCACTTGGAACAGATCTCCTGAGAGTCATGGTGGGTGGGGCCTGGCCAACTCAGCCACCTTCGTCACTGCCCTAGACCCATCCCCTTAGCACTGTTATCATGCCCTACCCCTGAGTGCCCCTTCCTTGGTTCAGGATGCCCAGCCCTCAAAGCCGCAGGGCCCCGGACAGGAAGCCACTGGTCTCCCAGCTGCTCGTGACCCTTGCTCCATAGGTGCTGTTACATCCTACCCTGGCTGCCTTCCTGGTGCCCAGTAGGCGCTCCCTAACTATCTACAGAGAGGGAGTGAATCAGGGCCCGTGGGGCAGGTCAGGACAGGAGCCTGGCCCCTGCTCAATGAAAAGACTGAGATGCAGGGTGGTGGGGGAATGCTCAAGTGCTGTCCCCCTGAGTTTAGTCACAGACTGGAAACCAGCCATTCTGTGTTCTGTCAAATCCTCTTAGCTGTCACTTGGAAGCTGCATCTCCTTTTATAGACGGATACAGACTCAGGTCTTGAAGTTGGTAACAGTTTTGGGAAAATGTGTCCTCCATTCTGGCCTTCGGGTTGGTGCAACCCTTTGGGCTGCCGTGGTGGCTCAGATGGTCTCCTGCCTGCATTGCAGGAGACCCCGGCTCCATCTCTGAGTCAGCAGGATCCCCTGGAGAAGGGAATGTCTACTCATTCCAGTATTCTTGCCTGGAGCATTCCACGGACAGGAGAGCATGGTGGGCTGCAGTCCATGGGATTGCAAAGAGTCAGACATGTCTGAATGACTCACACTTTCGCTTTTCTGAATGCCTACGGTTTGCCCCCTGCATGCCAAAACTGCTTCATGAAGTGTTGTTTCTCTTTGTCAGATTTCTGTCTAGCCGGACAAGCAGAATTCCCTGACATCTGCCCAGCTCTTCTCCCTCTGTCCCCCTTCCACAGTCCTGCTTTTTTTTTTTTTTTTTTGAGATCATTAAGGAGCAGGGCACTGCGTCTCCATTTGTCACAGGGACACCGAGCGCATTTCTGGGCCAAACTCTGTAGCAGAAGTTGTTGTTGTTTATGAAATTGCGTCCGACTCTTTGCAACCCCATGGACTGTAGCCCACCAGGCTCCTCTGTCCATGGGATTTCTCCAGCAAGAATAATGGAGTGGGTTGCCATTTTCTTCTCCAGGGGATCTTCCCAACCCAGGGATCAAACCTGAGTCTCCTGCATTAGCAGGTGAGTTCTTTACCACTGAGCCACGTGGGAAGGCCCTGTAGAAGAAGAGGGAGATTTATCTAAGGGAGTTCCTAACATAAGCCTTCTTTAAGCAAACAGACAGTTAAAGAAAAAAAGAAAAAAGTATATATGTACATGTACATTTCCACATGTTCCTTATCATTGTAGTTTGTATAATAGCTTAATAGTAAATGTAAATTTAGCACTATGATGAGCATATAATAAATGTACATGTTATATACAGATATCTGCAGGTATAGATTTATAAGTCTGTATAAAATCCCCTATTATTCCCATCCCCTTCCCTGGCCCTCTGCCCTGGCAGATCGTTCAGTGCCCTGGCAGATCGTTCGTGCCCTGGCAGACTGTTCACTCTGTGTGGTGGATTTTTGCTTTCTCCAGAGGCTCCTGCTGTATTTCTTCTTCTGCGTCTTTTTTGCCCAGCACCCCCACTTTCAGGCCCCGCCTCGTGTTGCCAATAGTCCATCCGTGTTGCCGCCTCCTTCCTGCTGTGGGACTCCTTCGATTGTGGTTATCAGAGGTGAAATGTCTCTTCCAAGGTCAACACTGCTAGCTGCTAGTGGAGCAAGGATTTGAATCCAGGTGCTTCCTGCTAGTTAATTCAGACCTGCACAGCAGGCCTCTCCTGTCCCTGGTCTCAGAGCTCTACCCTCAGGGACTGGGAGGGGAGTAAGCCCCAAACACACCCATCCTCCCAGCTAGGTGAGATCTGTATCTCGGGAGTGTCTCCTGGGCTGGCCTGGAGGAGGCATGACTGCTGGGCTATGTTGATGCATCAGGTCAGGCTTCCCGGAGGAGGGGGCTTCAGGGATGGAGGGTTTGGGAGGGGGCTTTGGGCTGCAGCCCATTTCTAGCAGAGGACCCTGGGATGCTTTGCATAAAACTTCCAGGGAAAGAGGGCCTAGGACACTGGGACTGAGATCTGCCCAGATTTTGTTGATGGGACATAAGAGAAAGAGGGTTTCCAGGATGATCCAAGGTCATTGGCTTGAGCGACTGAGTGGATGCAGGTACCCTTTCGTGGGATGCTGTAGCGGTGTCTGTGGTTTGGGGAGCACAAACCCCAGAGAAGAAAACTCCAGCACCCTCTTGGCTGGTGGAAAGGTGCAGACGGGAGGAATGAAGGAACTGGAGGCATCGTGAGTGAGAGACGAGGACCCGGAGTGATCACTCGAGCCCCAGGGATGGGAACAATTCCTCCCGGAGAGCACAGGAGAGGTGGGAGCTTCTTTGGCCAAAACTGAGAGAGAGGGAGGAGCCTGGGTTTGATGGGCGGGGAGGGGCCCGAGGCAGACTGGAATATGATGAGGAGTCAGAAAGAAGGATGGCTTCAGGGATAGAGGGATGGATGAATGGAAGATGGCTGAATGGATCAGATCAGATCAGTCGCTCAGTCCTGTCCAACTCTTTTCGACCCCACGAATCGCAGCACGCCAGGCCTCCCTATCCATCACCAGCTCCTGGAGGTCACTCAGACTCACATCCATCGAGTCAGTGATGCCATCCAGCCATTTCATCCTCTGTCGTCCCCTTCTCCTCTTGCCCTCAATCCCTCCCAGCATCAGAGTCTTTTCCAATGAGTCAACTCTTCGCATGAGGTGGCCAAAATACTGGAGTTTCAGCTTTAGCATCATTCCTTCCAAAGAAATCCCAGGGCTGATCTCCTTCAGAATGGACTGCTTGGATCTCCTTGCAGTCCAAGGGACTCTCAAGAGTCTTCTCCAATACCACAGTTCAAAAGCATCAATTCTTCGGTGCTCAGCCTTCTTCACAGTCCAGCTCTCACATCCATACATGACCACAGGAAAGACCATAGCCTTGACTAGGCGAACCTTTGTTGGCAAAGTAATGTCTCTGCTTTTCAATATGCTGTCTAGGTTGGTCATAACTTTCCTTCCAAGGAGTAAGTGTCTTTTAATTTCATGGCTGCAGTCACCATCTGCAGTGATTTTGGAGCCCAGGAAAATAAAGTCTGACACTGTTTCCACTGTTTCTCCATCTATTTCCCATGTAGTGATGGGACCAGATGCCATGATCTTCGTTTTCTGAATGTTGAGCTTTAAGCCAACCTTTTCACTCTCCACTTTCACTTTCATCAAGAGGCTTTTTAGTTCCTCTTCACTCTCTGCCATAAGGGTGGTGTCATCTGCATATCTGAGGTTATTGATATTTCTCCCAGCAATCTTGATTCCAACTTGTGTTTCTTCGAGTCCAGCATTTCTCATGATGTACTCTGCATATAAGTTAAATAAGCAGGATGACAATATACAGCCTTGATGTACTGCTTTTCCTATTTGGAACCAGTCTGTTGTTCCATGTCCAGTTCTAACTGTTGCCTCCTGACCTGCATACAAATTTCTCAAGAGGCAGATCAGGTGGTCTGGTACTCCCATCTCTTTCAGAATTTTGGATAAATAAATAAATGGATGGAAGGAAGGCAGGACGATTGGGCTCTTGGCAGCCTGAGATTGAACATCTATATCTGCTATTCTCTATGGCTCCCTAGTGTTCCCAGGTGAAAATCTAGCCCTCCCGTCCTCTCACGAAGCCCAGTAGTTGGCCTGGGCTTATCTCCTTGACCTCATCTCCTGCCTTTTCACCTTGCTTTCTTCAGGTACCCAACTGGTTCCTGCCCCCTCCCACCTTTGCTCTTGCCTCTCCTTGCCTTCGTCTTCACCCACTCCTTCCTGTCTCTGGGCTCCTCGTCCTGTTCTGCAGGCCTCAGTTTAAATACTCTCTCCTCTAGGAAGCCTTCCTTGATGACCCTGTCCGACTTCATCTACGTTACTTGGTTTATTTCCTTGTCAGGATTCATCCCTTGGACCTGACTGGGAATAAGTCCAGAATCAGTATTCACTGCATGAAAGAGGGGACAGGCTTAGAGACAGAGATTCCTAGGATTGGCACAGGCTTAGAGAAAAAGAGAGAAGGAAGATTCTAGAAGAGGCAGGAGGGGGTGGTGCTGGTTGGGCTCAAGAGTGAGGTTTCCTCATATGTCAGGAGATGAGGAGGAGAGGGGAGTGAAGGCAGAAGAAGGGTGTTTGTGTAGTTGGGAAGGAGTTCAGGAGGCCAGTGCGGACCTGCTTGGACATGGGAGGAGAAGGTTGAGGGGAAGCTCATGGTATTGCCAGCTGCTAGGAGGGAGGGGACGGGGAAGGCATGGCACCCCACCCCAGTACTTTTGCCGCCCATGGACGGAGGAGCCTGGTAGGCTCCAGTCCGTGGGGTCGCTAGGTCGGACACGACTGAGCGACTTCACTTTCACTTTTCACTTTCATGCATTGGAGAAGGAAATGGCAACCCACTCCAGTGTTCTTGCCTGGAGAATCCCAGGGACAGGGGAGCCTGGTGAGCTTCCGTCTATGGGGTCGCACAGAGTCGGACACGACTGAAGCGACTAGCAGCAGCAGCAGCAGGAGGGAGGGAGGTTTGGCAGTCCTGCCGCAGCTGGGAGAAGGCAGCCGCAGCTAGGAGAAGGCAGCCGCAGCTGGGAGAAGGCAGCCGCCTCTTATCTTTAGAGGTCTTAAGAGCACGTGCTGAAGCTAAGTCACTTCAGTTGTGTCTTACTGCGATCCCACGGACTGTCGCTCGACAGGCTTCTTTGTCTGTGGGATTCTCCAGGCAAGAGGATTGGAGTGGGTTGCCATGCCCTCCTCCAGGGGATCTTCCCAACCCAGGGATGGAAGCTGTGTCTGTTATGTCTCCTGCATTGGCAGGCGGTTCTTTTCAATAGCGCCACCTGGGAAGCCCTAAAGTGAAGCTGTTTCTGCCAGATTAAGAGCAGGTGGTGGTCATTAGTTTGAGGATTCTTTGGCGAGCCTGTTTGGAGGCCACTGACCTTTCCCCCCAGAGAAGTGCATGCTTGACTCTACATCCCAACCTTTGGTGGAGGATTTCAGAGTGGGGGAGGGTGGATCCAGTTACCATAGCAACACTAATAATAACAGCTCACTCCATGCTGGGTGCTGGTCTAGGGTCTTCACAAGACCTGACTCCATTACACACGTGGAGACTTAGGAGGTAGGTGCAATGGGCAGCCCCCATTGTACAGAAAGGTTGAGGGTGGGAGAAGATGGGGGCAACTGGATGAAATGGTAAGATGGCATCACTGACTCAATGGACATGAGTGAGCAAGTTTCGGGAGATAGTGATGGATGGGGAAACCTGGTGTGCTGCAGTCCATGGGGTCACAAAGAGCAACTGAACAACAATTACAAATTGTACAGATGAGGAGACTGAGGCCCAGGGAGGTTAAGTGACTTGCCCGGAGTCACACAGCTGCTGAAGAGTAGAGGGGATTCCCGCCCACCCCTCCCCGAAACTCTGCCTCCCAGACTGCTCAGTCTGGCCCCGGAGCCCAGGCTTTTAGCCATAAAGCCTCACTGCCTGCTTGTTACAGGGGCCAGGACCAAAGCCCACAATCCAGAAGCTACCCTTCCCCCTTCCTACTATTGCCCTGGGATCTGGCTCGGCGGGTGTGGGGGGGGGGGGGTCTCAGCTCAGCAGGAGGCCTCCCTCCCTCCTCTTTCTCTCTCTCCCCACTCCTTGGTGTCTTCATTAACCTAACCTTGCGCTTCCTCCAGGCAACTGATGTGTTGGTGAGTTTGTGGGATGTGTTTGTGAGTTTGCGATGGAGCCGGTGGGTGACTGAGTGTGAGTCAGCGAGGCCTGCCCGAAGGGGTCAGGACACCGGAAGGCAGATCTGGCTGGGCGCAGGGGCTCCTCCACCCCGCTGAGCCTTAGTTTCCCTGTCAGCAAGAAGGGCCTGATGCCAGTCTTGCGGTGGTTTCATAGATGACGTCACATGTCTGCAGGAGTGCTGTAAATTTATGGCAGTAACTGGCTTCAGTGGTGTTTCAACATTCAGAATATTTCAGAGCCGAGAGCAGGCTAGATGAGGTAGAACAGCTCCCAACCGGGCAGGGCAGCTCTCCTTCCCCAAAAAGGCTAAAGATTTTTGCAGCAGATACCATTTCTGCTGCTAATATTGGGTGGGCCAAAAAAGTTCATTCGGGTTTTTCCAGAACAGCTTACGGAAAAACCTGAAGGAACTTCACCAATATATCTGTGACTATACTAAGCGGGATACGGAAGGATGGTCACAGCAGGTCAACTTTTGCCCTCCCCCCACCCCTCAATGAAAGTAAAGTGGGGGGTGGGGGAAAGAAGTTGGTTCTTAGAGATTTTTGAGGTCGGAATTGCAGAAAGGGGGTTGTAGACAGAAACGATGTACCTGTTGGGATGTCTGTGGAGTTTCATTGAGATAAGGTACCATCCAGGGCCTGACACTCAATAAGCCCGTTGTGGGTGTTGGTTGCTGTTATTATTACTAACCAGCCTTTAGTCTGTACCTGCTGGTGTGGACAGGTTGGACTGTGTTGCAGATCAACAGTTTCTCCACCTTGAGCACGAATTCCCTTGGGGAGCATGCAGGGTCTGTGGCAGCCCTCACACTCTGCATTTCCGGCCAGCTCCCAGGGGACGCCGAGGCTGCCCTTGGTCTGGGGCCACACATTTGAGTAGCAAGGGATAGAGTGGTTTCCGGATGATTTCTGAGTTGCTTCAAGGGTTCTGGCCTGGATACTGAGGCTAAAGTGAAAGTGTGAATTAGTCGCTCAGTTGTGTTCAACTCTTTGTGACCCCACAGACTGTAGCCCACCAGGCTCCTATGTCCATGGGATTCTCCAGGAATGTCCATGGGATTCTCTGTAGTGGGTAGCCATTCCCTTCTCCGGGGGATTTTCCCCCGGTCTCCTGACTTGCAGGCAGATTCTTTACAGTCTGAGCCACCAGGGAAGCTACAGTCAGATTTAACTCTTTTTTGTTATTGTTCAGTCTTTGCGACCCCCGGACTGCAGCACACCAGGCTTCCCTGTTCCTCACCACCTCCCGGAGTTTGCTCAAACTCATGTCCATTGAGTTGGTGATGCCATCCAACCATCTCACCCTTTGTCGACCCCTTCTTCTCCTGCCTTTAGTCTTTCCCTGCATCAAGATCTTTTCCAGTGAGTCGACTCTTCGCATCAGGTGGCGAAAGTATTTGAGCTTCAGCATCAGTCCTTCCAATGAGTAGTCAGGGTTGATTTCCTTTAGGATTTAACTCTTTGAAATTAAAAATGAAAATGTTAGTCACCCAGTCATGTCCAACTGTCTGCGACGCTATGGACATGCCAGGCTCCTCTGCCCATGGGATTTTTCCAGGCAAGAATACTGGAGTGGGTTGCCATTTTCTTCTCCAGGGGATCTTCCAGACCCAGGGATTGAACCTGGGTCTCCTGCATTGCATGTGGATTCTTTACCATTTGAGCCACCACTCTTTCAGTTCAGTTCAGTCGCTCAGTCATGTCCGACTTTGCCACCCCATGAATTGCAGCACGCCAGGCCTCCCTGTCCATCACCAACTCCCGCAGTTCACTCCGACTCACATCCATTGAGTCGGTGATGCCATCCAGCCATCTCATCCTCTGTCATCCCCTTCTCCTCCTGCCCCCAATCCCTCCCAGCATCAGAGTCTTTTCCAATGAGTCAACTCTTCACATGAGGTGGCCAAAGTACTGGAGTTTCAGCTTTAGCATCATTCCTTCCAAAGAACACCCAGGGCTGATCTCCTTCAGAATGGACTGGTTGGATCTCCTTGCAGTCCAAGGGACTCTCAAGAGTCTTCTCCAACACCACAATTTAAAAGCATCAGTTCTTTGGCCCTCAGCTTTCTTCACAGTCCAACTCTCACATCCATACATGACCACAGGAAAAACCATAGCCTTGACTAGACGGACCTTTGTTGGCAAAGTAATGTCTCTGCTTTTGAATATGCTACCACTCTTTGGGGCTTACCAATTTGAAGGCAGATCTGTATGAATTATTATACAGGGGGAAGAAAGTCATACATAGCACCGTGAAAGTCTTTTCACCGTGCCCTTAGCCTGCCCCCTCCAGAGGGCCTTCTGTGTGGAGTTTGGGGTGCATTCACTCTGCCCCTCTATTCTATGAGTACATTCTTCTCCCCTCTTGATCGCATGTTTCATATGAATTATTTTACTCCTGGCTTTTTTAATTTGAACAAACGTCTTAGAATTATTTCCGTGACAGCAGTCTAGGACTCCATTCTTTTTTTTTTTTTTCTATTTATTTATTCATTTTAATATTTATGTTCTTGGCTACGCTTGGTCTTAGTTGCACCATGTGGGATCTAGTTCTCTAACTAGGGATCAAATGAGGGCCCCCTGCACTGGGAACTCAGAGTCTTAGTCACTGGACCACCAGGAAAGTCCCTCTTTTCTTTTTCCCCCTTTTTAATTGAAGTATGCTGCTGCTGCTAAGTCACTTTAGTCGTGTCCAACTCTGTGCGACCCCATAGATGGCAGCCCACCAGGCTCCCCTATCCCTGGGATTCTCCAGGCAAGGACACTGCAGGGGGTTGCCATTTCCTTCTCCAATGCATGAAAGTGAAAAGTGAAAGTGAAGTTGCTCCGTCGTGTCCGACTCTTAGTGACCCCATGGACTGCAGCCCACTAGGCTCCGCCACCCATGGTATTTTCCAGGCAAGAGTACTGGAGTGGGGTGCCATTGCCTTCTCCATTAATTGAAGTATAGTTGATTTATAATGTGTTAGTTTCTGGCGTATAATAAAGTCATTCAGTTTATATGTATATATTTATACACACATTCTTTTTCATATTCTTTTCCATTATGGTTTATACGGGCTATTTAGTACAGTTCCCTGTGCTATATGCTAGGACCTTGGTGTTTATCCATTCTGTATATAATAGTTTGCATCTGCTAATCCCAAACTCTCAATCCTTCCCTCTCCCCTGCCCTGCCAGAACTCTTTCTTTCAGCAAACTAAAAGAGTATTCCATAATTTAACTTCTACTCAGTGGATTTTTTGTTTTGTTTTGGCTACCAGGTTTTACTGTGAGCCTGTATGTGTCTTTGAGCTTCCTGGGTGGTTCAGTGGTACAGAATCTGCCTGCCGATGCAGGAGACAACGGGTTCCATCCCTGGGTCAGGAAGATCCCCTAGAGGAGGAAGTGGCAACCCATTCCAGTAATCTTGCCTGGGGAATCCCATGGACAGAGGAGCCTGGCGGGCTACAGCCCATGGGGTTGCAAAGAGTCGGGCATGACTGAGCGACTAAGCAGAAAGGGTGTGAGGGGGCACGGTCTCCTAACCTTGTTGCGCCTCCTCCCCGGTATCCGAGTGTCGCCTTCAGTGTTTCTGGATAGATTCCTGGGGATGGGATCGCTGGGTCGTCTGGTAATTCTGTTTAACTTTCAGAGAAGCCACTGTTGCCCGCGGTAGCTGCGCCCTTCCACATTCCCACCAACAGTGCACAGCGTCCCAGCTTCTTCACATCCTTGCTTGTATGGTCTTTCCCCCACCCCGCCCCACGCTTAAGTGTTTGAAATCCAGTGTGTATTTTCCACTCAGAACATCTTGTTGGACCAGCTCTGTTTCCGGGGCTAGGAAGTCATGTGAGAGTGGACGGTGCAGGCTTAGACCGTTCGTGTTCGCCCTCGTTACTCATGTGGCTGTACTGAGATCTCCCATCTTGCTGTTAGTTTTCAGTTTATCTCCAGTGTCCCATGTTCCTTTTTCCCTCGTTTCCCGACTCCTTTAGTTTGAGTAGTTTGGCATTCCATCTTATCTCCACTAGGAGCTGATTCATGCTGTCTCTCTGCTACTCTAGTGTTTCCATTCTGCATCTTTGACCAGGACTTGGGCTGCCATTCGGAGGGAGATGGTAGCCACAGAAGGCTTTTGAGCTGGGGAGTGACCCGACCTGACGTTTTTGTATCTGCACCTGCAGTGGCTTGTGCAAGAGGGTTTCTACCGGCCAGATTCCTGGAAGAAGACTTGCCAAGGCAAAGGGAAGTGTCCACTGAGGATTAGGGAAGCAGTGCCAAGTGGCATTCCAGAAAGGCCTCACTGTTCTCAGCCCTGGCAGACGGCAGCCAGAATTTACTGAGTGATTGCTCAGTGCCAGGCATGTGCCAGACCCTGGAGTCGCTGTTGAGAATCAAGCCAGGTCCCGCTGCTTAGATAACTCTTGTCCTGGAGATGTGGGGCAGCCTCTGGAGCGGCCTCTAAGCTCAGAGGAAGGCAGAGCTTTCAGAGGAACCAAAAAAGGAGAGGCCAGAGGCCATTCTAGGTGGTGGAAGGAGGCTTGGCCCAGCCCGGGTGGTGTGAGTGTTGGCTGGATCCAGAGGCAGACTCTATTCGTCTGGAGACTGTGTGTGGGGGTTCCCCCTCCACATGGGACATGTCAGGGTACTGTTAAGGAGTAAAATAATAGTAACCTCCCCCTTGGGGCTTGTTTGGGAGGGTTCGGTGGGAGGCAGACAGCACATGGGTGGGTGGTTGACTAATTTATCCCCACTGGGAGGGGATCAACATCAGGAACTGGGCGGCCTGACCCAGGGGCTGGTGTGACCGTGCTCTGGACGTGTTTAGGGCCTATTGCAGATACACTTGGACTTGGAGCCCCAGGCTGTCTCCTTCCTTGGGCCAACTGCACCAGGCCTCTGTTCAAAGAGGATAAAAAAACAGATGCTGCTTCCCTGGAGGGTGATAAGGGTCCAGTCTATGAGGTGATGGCCACATGGCACTCGGCGCCCCCGGTACCAGTCAGGCTCCATAAAGGTTGTTGTCTAGGCACTTGGTCATGTCCGACTCTTTACGACCCCCACAGACTGTGGTCCGTCAGGCTCTTCTGTCCATGGGGATCCTCCAGGCAAGAAGACTGGAGTGGGTTGTCATCTCTTCCTCCAGGGGATCTTCTCGACCCAGGGATCAAACCTGCAACTCCTTCATTAGCAGGCAGATTCTTTACCACTGAGCCACCGGGGAAGCCCTTCTGTAAGGGTTAGCTGCTGTCACTGTTATTGCTGCTGCCATCAGTATTAGTTTAAGGCTTATAGGCAACAGCCAGCTCCTTCCAGAGCCCTCAGGACTGAGACCCCAGAGAAGCGAGGTCAGTGGCTTGGGGTCAGAAAAACTGTGAAGCAGGGGTCTGAAGCCAGGTTTGTCGGACCTGGGCTCAGGGGCTCCCTGCTTCCGGACTCTGGGGGAGCCTCATGCTTAACATAAAGACCCTTCCCTTCTCACAACAGCGCACAGAGCAAGACACACTCTCAGGCTACCACCACCTCCATCAGTGGTGATAACAGTAGCTCACCTGCGGTGACTCGTCAGGCACCTGACCTGAAGCCAGGCTATTTATAGTCTGTCTTTGTGCTCTGTGTGAATATTCACATATTTGGCTGCAGAAATATTAGCGTTTGATTCCCGGTGGCATCTCACAGCCGGTTGTGGGTGTTCCGTCATAGACACGTGCTCATCGCAGCACCTGGCCAAATCTGTGGAAGAATCTGCTGCTCAAAAAACATCTCCCCTCCAGGTTTTGAACAAAGCCTCAGGGACCTCTAAGCACATGGATTCTGTCACCCGCTGGCCCACCCTGCAGGGTGGTGTTTACTGTTCAGGTTCTGCGCTTCTTGGTAGACTGTGCAAAATGAGCAGCCGCATTGAGCTTGGTGGGTTCCGAGGGCACGGACGCCGGGTGGCCGGCAGGAGTGGGAAGAGAGGCTTCTGGAAGCCTGTACCCTGCAAGCTGGGAGTCTGGAGTCTGTGTTGGGCCATGACTGGTGGTGAGGAGGAAGGGGGAGCGTGAAGGGCCAGCCCTTGTGATGCGATGCTCCTTGTGCTGATACACACGGTGTCCAGGGAGGCCACACTGTGGAAATGGGCATGAGAGGAGTTAAGGGCGAGTGGGCAAGGGAGCAGAGGTTTTTCACTTTTGTCTCCAGCCCTTCCAGCTCTTGGGCTTCCCAGGTGGCGCTAGTGGTAAAGAACCTGCCTGCCGACGCGGGAGACGCCAGAAACCTGGGTTCGATCCCTGGGTTGGGAAGATCCCCTGGAGAAGGAACTGGCAACCCACTCCAGTATTCTTGCCTGGAGAAGCCTCATGGACAGAGGAGCCTGGCGGGCTACAGTCCATGAAGTTGCAAAGAGTCGGACACAGCTGAGTGATTTAGCACGCGCGCACGTCCTGCTCTGCTGAACACTGCCCTGGATTGTTTCATAGGCACCTCAACCCAAACGCATCAGACACCCAGCTCCCCACTGCCCACCCCCCGCCACACATGCACAGATAAACAGAGTCCAAAAAAGCAAAGCCTGCCTCTCTCCAGGCCATCCGTCTTCCCACTGACCTGGGTCAGGTACGTTGGCATCCTTGACTCTTCTCTCTAGTTTTTCTTTCTTTTTTTTTTTTTGGCCATGCTGCGCAGCTGGTGGGGGTCTCAGTTCCCTGACCAGGAATTTTGGACTTGGGCCCTGGCACTGAAAGCGCCGAGTCCTAACCACTGGACTGCCGGGGAACTCCCAGTTTGAATTTTTCTTACTGTGGTATAAGCAACACATGACATGAAATTGGCCACCTCACGCCTCTGTTATTCACACGTTGTGTCAATGCCCGTCTTCTGTCCCCTGTGAGTCCACCAGCGTAGCCTGGGAGCTCGGCCTGCGGGAGACCGCCACGATCTGGCCCCTCTCCCCACCTCCTCCACAGCCCCCAGCCCCATCCAGCCACCATCACTTCCCGCCTGAGATCAGCCTCCTCCTCCCCGCGGGGCTCCCTCCATCCTCTGCCCCCTACCGGCCTTTTCCCTCACTCCGCAAAAGGGACCCTGTTATAACCTGAGTCTGCTCACATCCCTTCTGTTCAGAGACCTCTCTGGCTCCTGCCAGTCAGTAAATACCCAAGAACCCTGCTCGCCAGTGCACTACCCGCTGGATGAGCCATGCGTGTTGAAGGAGAGAAACACGCTAGATTTCAAAGCCTTGAAAGGAGAGGAGGAAAGAGTCAATCTCCCACTAACACTGTTTTTTATATTGCTGACACATTGAAATGATCATATTTGTTTATATCCCATGGTTGTTGTTTAGTCCCCAAGTCATGCCTGACTCTTGTGACGCCATGCATGGGCAGGTAGCCTGGCTGGCTCCTCTGTCTCTGGGATTTTGCCGGCAAGAATACTGCAGTGGGTTGCTATTTCCTTCTCCGGGGATCAAACCCATGTCTCTGAAATCTGCTGCTTTGGCAGGCAGATTTCCTATTGATAAGTAATTCTATATATAACAAATTCAAATATCTATTAATGTTTATTCAATAAATAAGAACTAAATATATATAAATTAAATATTTGTAAATACTTAGTTGAATATGTTATATTGTTCTTTTTTTGTCTCCATCCTTACCCTCTTCCAGAACGTAAGTCCCAAGTGAACAGGGATCTTTGTCTTGTTCACAGCTGTCCCTCCAGCTTCTAGAACAGAGCCTGGCACGCAGCACATGTCCCAAGCTTTAATTGCTGAATGGGTGAATATTTAGTGAATGAGGAACTCGGGAGGATGTGAATTAGCCATAAGAAAGTGTATTGAGCAAGGAGAAAGGGGAAGTTGGGAAGAGTAGAAAAAAGGCCCCGAGTGGGTGTCAGGGACGCTAGGGAACAGGCTGGCAGAGGAGACAGGGTGAATGCTGGGGACGGGGTATCAGAACTTTATCTGAACTGTGGTTCCCTCATTTACTGGGTAACCTTGAGTCAGTGACTTGCCTCTCTGGGCCTTGTGGCCTCATCTGTAAAAAGGGAGAAGAGTAGCTGTTTGCTCAGTATTCAGCAGATACTTCCTGCTTTCCTGCCACGTGCCGGGCACTGTAGTAGATAAAGTAGGCGGCTTTTGTTGTTGCTGTTTGGTCACGAAGCTGCGTCTGACTCTTCTGAGAACCCACCAACTGTAGCCCACCAGGCTCCTCTGTCCATGGGATTTCCCAGGCAGGAATACCGGGGTGGGTTGCCATTTCCTTCTCCAGGGGATCTTCCCGACCCCGGGATCGAACCCGCGTCTCTTGTGTCTCTGGCATCGAGAGGTGGGTTCTTTACCACCAAGCCACCGGGAAAGCCCAATAGGCAGCATCTTCACCCTCGTTTGACCTAGTCTAGGCTCCCACTTCCGGGTCGTGTGGACTTAGATTGAGCACTGTAATGGCCTGTGGTAAACCTCAATTCCTGTTGTCAGCTTGGCTCTTGGCTTCGGCTTTCCTCATGGGTAGGGTAAGGATGCAGGGTTGTCATGAAAGCCTGAGTCACTGTGCTGTACACCTGAAGCTCACATGACATTGTACATCAGCTATAGATCATTTCCGGTAATGGTGGTTTCTAAATGGGCGCGCTTAATTTTGATGTGGTCTTGGGCTGGAGGTGCAACCTGTGTCTTCATCATGGAGTCTGTGTTTCTTTTCAAACTAAAAACCTGTTGTGGCTTAGAATGCATTTTGTGGATGTTACATCTCTGTCCTTGAACATGACCCCGATGCTTCACAATCGGCTCTTCTGAGCCAGGCACACCTGGTTTACTCTGGGACGTGCAGAGACTCAGTTTCCTCTCGTTCCCTCTCTGGAACTTATCAGCAAAAAGGTTCTTCATTTGCCAGGCTGCTGAGTTAACCAGCTTTCATCGGGGGTCGGGGCGGGGGGCGGGCGGCGTTTATGTTAGCACAAGTCATGCTAGCCTCTGTTAACAAATAAGCCCTTTATTCTCCAGTGGCTTAAGTATATTAAGCAGCTTAAAAGTATTTTTCTCCCACATGTTATAGACCAAGGAGGGTGTTTCTGTTGGGGCGGCCTCATGTGCATCCATCCAGAGAACCGGGTTCCTTTCCTCATGTAGCTCTGCCCTCCCCTTAGTCTGTGGGGTCTGCTGTAGATGAAGAATCGTGGAGGGATGTCTTTTGTGCCAGGCCTGGAAAATCCGAGTGTCACTTCTGCCTACATTCTGTTGGCCAGAATTCAGTCACGTGACTACACCCAGCTACAAGGGGTGCTGGGAAATGTAGTCCAGGAAAAGAAAATGGTTGGGTGGGGGGACCTACAACAGTCTTTGCCATATTGGGTGTGTATTTGTAGTTGCCTGTGTGGCCAGTGGAATGAATGGGAAGGCCTCAGATCTGTGGGAGGGGATATCTGGATTAGCTGTTCTCCTCACTTTTGAACCTGTAGTCTCTGATGAGACATATTTCACACCGTGACCCAGGAGAGATACACGCATATGCCCCTGAAACAAAGTTTTGTGGAACACTTAGCCTAACCACTTTCAAGTCCTTCAGTTGTCCGTTTTTCTGATTTTATTCAATTGTTTTTCCTTCATTGTTTCAGTGATGGTTGAGACCCACTACACTGGTTGCATCACTGCTCAAATTTTGCAACCCACAATTTGAAAAACAATGAAAAAAAATGAAAGTAGAAATGTGAGAAAATTTGAACTGTTGGCAACTTCTAGACTCCTGAGAGAGTACCGCCTTTGTCCCCTTATATATCCCAGGCTCAGACCCAGAAGGATGTTGGAGGCATTGAGGCGCTTCTGGAAGGTTAGGACACTTAGAACCAAATCCCCTCACTTCCCCTGCTTACCTGTGCACCCCCCTCCCCCATCCTTGACCTCTACCCGCTTCACAATGATCTAATTGTTCTTGGTGCGGCTCAGACACATTCCTCCCCCAGGGCCTTTGCACTCACTGTTCCCTCTGTCTGGGGTGCTTTCCCCTCACCTATTTGCCAGGATCCCTTCTCACTTCAGGCTTCCCAGGTGGCTCAGTGAGTGGTCAAGAATCCACCTGCAATGCTGGTGACTTGGGTTCGATCCCTGGGTCAGGAAGATCCCCTGGAGGAGGAAACGACAACCCACTCCAGAGTTCTTGCCTGTGAAATCTCATGGACAGAGGAGCCTGGTGGGCTACAGTCCGTGGAGTTGCAAAGAGTTGCACATGACCGAACATCGGCTACTGGCCATTATCACCTTGTAGGTGACCGTTTACCAACTTAGCATTTGTTTCTTCCATGAGGGGTCTGCCAGGGCCTGGGGCATAGTTGGTGCTCACTGCATACTCCTGGAGTGAGTGAATGTAATGTTTTGGGTTTTGCTGTTTTTCTCTGCCTGGTGGGAAAGCAGCTTCTCTGATCAGCATTTTGGAAAGGTAGATTGTCCTCTATGGAAAGGAATTCCCAGGAATGCTATGGAATCAATAGCTTGAAGCAAGAACTTAGTCTATAGGTGGTTATTTCATCAAAGGATCATTGAAGGAACCATGCAGGTTTTCCTGTCCCCTCCTGCGGAAGTAACAGTCCTAAATCTCACCTCTTAACCAGCTTCACCTCCCTAGGCACCGCGAAGCCGGGGTGGGGGGTGGGAGCCAGGGGTGAGGGGGTGGAGTTGGGTGGGGGTTCCCTCAGGTCCTTTCCCTCCAGCCCCTTGGGCCCGACTTGCTCTGTGTGGATGTTTTCAGTTTTTGTTGAAGCAGGAAGGTTTCTCTGTGTGCTGGGTTTTGTGTTTTTGAAGTCTAAAGGCATCTACGCCTCCGAAATCAACACTTTACACACTTAAATTCTACAAACCCAGCACATTTCACAGGCCTTTGTGGTTTCTGTGTTTTCTTGCCCATTTTTGGCTTTGGTGGGGTTTGGGGGGGGGGGTGGGTGGAATGAGAGGTTAAAGCTTCGTATTCAGCCCTTGTGGGGGCCCTCCGGGGTCAACCAGAGGGAGGCGACCCAGGGACCCGCCTTGGCGATGGGGTTCCCACCCGGATCCTTCGGGAACCCGGGAAGTACAGCCAGGACTGGAAGCCGGGGTCCAGGTGCTCCCTGTGTGTTTGATGGGGTGGGGGGTGTTGCATTGAGGGGACATGCCCTGGGAGGACGTGTGGCCTGGGAAGTGTGGGTTGGGAGTCAGGGTCCGAGTGGGGGTGGCGGTGGGCTGCGTGACCAATTTCTTCTTTTTTAAAACCTGCTTAAAATTTCTTTTTTTCTGTTTGCCTTTCTTCTTTCCCTTGCTTATTTATTTCTGAATTATTTCTCCGGCACCTCGCAGCATGTGGGATCTTGGTTCCCCCGCCCCCTGCATTGGAAGGCAGAGTCTTAACCACTGGACCTCCAGGGAAGTTCCCCTCTTGCTTCAAATCGTGAACAGCTGAATCGAGATAGAGTTCACGCACCACAGAATCCCCCAAATTTAAGGAATACGATTCATTGGTGTTTCGTACGTTCACAGAGTTGTGCAGCCATCCCCAATGTAGTTCCAGAACGTTTTCATCCTCCATAATAGAAACCCCAGTTCCCTTAGTTGCTCCCCATTTTCCCTGCTCTCCAGCCCCTGGGAACCCCTAATCTGCTTTCTGCCTCTTACGGGCTTGCCTCTTCTGGATGTTTTATATAAATAGAACCCACCACTGTGCGGCCTTTGGGGTCTGACTTGCACGCACTGTGTTTTCAAGGATCACCCCTGTTGAAGCATGTCTCAGAGCTTCGTTCCTTTTTCTTTTTCAACACTGAGACACTTGCATACCATTCATTTCTCCCCTTTAGAGCATGTCGTTCAGTGGGTTTTAGTACGTTCACAGAATTGTGCAACCGTCACCACACTCTAGTTCTAGAACAATTTCATCACGCAAAAAGAAACCCTGTGCCTATCGTCCCCCAGCCCCTGGCACAAAGCCCCACTTTCTGCCTCTGGGGCTTTGCCTTTTCTAAACATAAGAACAAACAGAACCACGCAAGATGGGGTCGTTTGTGTCTGGCTGCTCCCTCTTTGTATACCGTTTTCAAGGTTCATCCACATCGTAGCGTGGATCAGTGCTTCCTCCCTTTTTCTGGCTGAGTAGTACTGCATCCACTTCATCCATCTGTCCATTAAGGGACATTTGTGTTGTTTCTGCTTTTTGTCAATTATGAATGAAGCTACTTGGTGGCTGTTTTCTTCAGCCAAGGTGGGAGAGGGCATTTCCAGCCACCCCCTGCCCAGGTGCCTGCTCTTCCTGTGTGTTCTTATAGGTACACTGGCCTCCCCCTCCCCCTCCTCCAGTTCTTCCTGAGTTGTATTTCCCCCTCCGCCAGCCTCAGCCAGTTCAGTTTAGTTCAGTTCAGTCGTGTCCGACTCCTTGCAACCCCATGAATCACAGCACGCCAGGTCTCCCTGTCCATCACCAACTCCCGCAGTTCACCCAAACCCATGTCCATCGAGTCGGTGATGCCATCCAACCATCTCATCCTCTGTTGTCCCCTTCTCCTGCCCTCAATCTTTCCCAGCATCATGGTCTTTTCAAATGAGTCACCTCTTCGCATGAGGTGGCCAAAGTACTGGAGTTTCAGCTCTAGCATCATTCTTTCCAAAGAAATCCCAGGGCTGATCTCCTTCAGGATGGACTGGTTGGATCTCCTTGCAGTCCAAGGGACTCTCAAGAGTCTTCTCCAATACCACAGTTCAAAAGCATCAACTCTTTGGCGCTCAGCTTTCTTCACAGTCCAACTCTCACATCCATACATGACCACAGGAGAAACCATAGCCTTGACTAGATGGACCTTTGTTGGCAAAGTATTGTCTCTGCTTTTTAATATGCTATCTAGGTGGTCATAACTTTCCTTCCAAGGAGTAAGCGTCTTTTAATTTCATGGCTGCAATCACCATCTGCTGTGGTTTTGGAGCCCAGAAAAATAAAGTCAGCCACTGTTTCCACTGTTTCCCCATCTATTTGCTGTGAAGTGATGGGACCGGATGCCATGATCTTCATTTTCTGAATGTTGAGCTTTAAGCCAACTTTTTCACTCTCCTCTTTCACTTTCATCAAGAGGCTCTGTAGGAAATCATTTCCAGGGAGCCCTGGGCAGCCCTAAAGGGTGGCTCTGCTCTCCTTGCTAAGTCTCAGCCATGCCTGCCCCCGCCCCCAACCCTCCACTCGCCCCCCATCCCCAGAGGGGACAACCCGATTCTTCTATTACAGTCTCAGAGCAGATGTGTGGGGACAGGGCCACGCTTAGGAAACCGATTTTCTTTGGGGGTTAAAAACATTAAAAAAATAAATAAAAAATAGGAAACAACGTGCCCAAGTGTAAAACTCAAATAACATCAAAGATTTTTAGTGAAAAGCCTTCCTGCCCCCCAGCCCCTCACCGTCTCCCAGCCACCTGTACCCATGTCCTCGTCCCAGAGGTAAATGGTTATGGTTTGGGAGCCTCTTTCTAAAAAGACATTCTGCCTGTGTTAGCATCTTTCTCTCTTCCCGCCCCCCACTTTCTCTTCACATCCCCCTATTTTTTAAGGTACTAATGACAAGTTATTCTAACATTGTTCTGCTCTTTGCTTTTAACTTTTAATAATATATCCTGGAGTTAATATATTATTAATTTTTAATAATATATCCTGTATATAGGATATATAATAATATATCCTAACTTGTTAAATTCTCTTTCTTGGTTGCATAGTATTTATTCCACTGGAGGACCCTGACTCACTGAAACTAGTCCCCCTCTGCTGGTCACTTTGATTAGTTCCAGGCTATGACAAACAGGACTACAGTGAGGCACTGTGTGTACAATTGTTGATTTGCATCAACGTGAGTGTGTGTGTGAGTGTGTGTGTGAGTGTGCGTGTGCGCACTTACTTGCTCAGCTGTGTCCAACTCTGCGACTCCATGGACTGCTGTGTCCATGGATTCTCCAGGCAAAAGACGAGTGGGTTGCTCTACCTCCTCCAGGGGATCTTCCCAACCCAGGGATCGAAGCCAGGTCTCCAGCATTGCAGGCTGATACTTTACCAGCTGAGCCATCAATGTGAGTAGAGTATAAGTTAAAATCCCATAGGTGGAATTGCTGGACAAAGGATGTGTGCAGTGGAAAAAAAAAGTTATGAAAATTTCCAAATGTACACAGAATTAGAACAGTATAACGAACCCTCTGTTACTTATTCCCAGGTTCCATAGATTAAGATCTGTCCACGCTTTTCTTGGAGGGGGGCATTCCATGTAGCATGTGAGATCTTAGTTCCCTGACCAGGGATCAAACCCATATTCCCTGCATTGGAAGTGCAGTCTTAACCACTGGACCACCAGGGAAGTCCAAAACTGCTCTCTTGACCAGCTGGAGTTCTTCCTTCAAAGGAGCACTCTGCTGGGCTGGTCATCTTGTTCTGCTTCCAGCGGCTGGCGTGTTCATTTTTTGACAATCCATTACGGTTCTAAAATGAGCATCTGGGGAGATGTGTGATGTCAATAAAAAGTTAAAGGAAAACACAGTCTCCTAACATGCAGCAAGTAACGCAAGATCATTAGAAGAAATAAAAGAGGGAGGGCAGGGAGGGGGAAGAAATCGGAATATAGAGTTCCAGAAACGCCGAGAACACAAAATGGACTTGTTCTGTCTCCCGGGGCAGAAAAGCCGTATTAACATTTTGGCACCTTTCCTCCCCATCAATCTGCTTTTCCTCTTGCCCTTGGGACAGTCATTCTTGCCCACTTGACAAGAGTGGCATATTTTGAGAGTGAGGCCAAGAGCAAATTTCAGGAGGTCAAATTCAGTGCAGGGGTGTTTGGGGAGCTGGCCGAGTGGGAGTCTCGTGGATTGGGCGTGTGCACTGAGAGTTAGTGCCCCCTGAGCTGTTCCCAGGGGAGCGGCTCAGAGGCTGTGTCCTTGAGGTGAGCAGGCAGCGTTGGGTCTTGGGTCCCTGCTGGAACTGCCCCTAGATCTCCAGGGCTCCTCAAGAATGCTCTAAACCCAAAGCGGAACATGTATGAGGCTGGTAGCATCACACTTAACAGTTTCTAAGTTTTTTCATTTTTTAATCTTATGACTCTAAGAACAACCTGAGAAGACATTATCATTCCCATTTTTTAAAAAATGCATTTTGTTTTTTTGGCTGTGCTGGGCCTTCCTTGCTGTGTGTGGGTTTTCTCTAGTTGTGGGGGTCGGGAGCTAATCTCTAGTTGCGATATCATTGCAGTGGCTTCTCTTGTTGTGGAGCATGGGCTCTAGAGCATGCAGGCTTCAGTAGTTGTGGCTCACAGGCTTAGTTACTCCACAGCATGAAGCATCTTGGTTCCTGGACCAGGGATCGAACCTGCACCCTCTGCAGTGGAAGCACGGATTATTAACCACTGGACTGCCAGGGAAGTCCCTGTGTTTTATCTTTTGAAACCTGAGCCTGGGGATTTGGGAATAGTAGTTACTCCTGATGATAAGGCATACTACTCTAGGACAGCCTCGGCGCCCCAGTCTTATACTCTACACATGTTCATTCATTTAATCCTCGTACAACACTATGGAAGTGTTATGGTTACCTTCAGAGTGGAAACTGGGGTGCAGAAAGAAGTGACTTGGCCAAGGTCACACTGGTGCTTAGAATCAGAGTGGGATCTGAACCTGGGCAGTCTGGGCGCATCTGAAGAAACAGTTCACCTGTTTCTTTAACTATGGCCACCCCAAGCCTGTGTGTGCTCAGTCACTCCGCCGTGTCTGACTCTTTGCAACCCCGTGGACTGTAGCCTGCCAGCCTATGTGGAACGAAAAGGAGACCCCTTTCTTAAGACCCTTTACTGCCATCTGTCAGAAAATTGTCTAAATTGTCCTTATGTATATATACATGAATCTGCGGTGTCCTAAAACAGGCATGCCCCACCCTCCCTGGCCAGGGTTGTGCAGTGTACAACCTACAGAGCTGTACATGGTTAGCCCAGGTTTAGCCAGTATTTCCCAAATGTTTACTTCAGAGACAGACAATAAACAAGGAAGTCAGGAAAGATTTACTATGTCAGGTGTCAGTAAGTTTCCTAACAAAGATAAAGCAGGAGAAGGAGGGATCGGGGTGTAGAACTTTGGGGCTGCACTTTCAAGGCAGGGGTCAGAGCCGGTGAGGTCACCGCAGAGGCGACATTTGAATGGAGACACCTGAGGTTGAGGAGGCCCGTGTTGCGGGAGCTGAGTGGACATAGGAGAGAGGGGCGGGCGATGTGGGCAGAGGGAGCAGGGGAAGGTCCTGAGGGGCCTGGTGGGTCACAGAGAGGACTTGACTTTGAATGAGACCAGAACTCTGCTTGGATTCTGAGGAGAGTGGATACGGGAGGTGATTTGGTTTCAAACCAGGTCCCTGAACTGGGGGTGGGGGCAGGGAGACCGGTGAGGAGGCTGCTGAAGAAATTCAGGCATAATGTGGGTTTGGCGAATGTTCACTGATTTTGAAGTGAGTGAAGGAATGATTTTGGCAAAGAAGCAGGCAGTCTTTGCAGGTGCAGAGGCACAGGGGAGAGGGCTGGAGGTCTGTCCCAGCCACACCCTTCCCCACCAGTCTGGTCTCTCCTGTATCTGCCTCCCAGAACAAGCAGGGACTCCTGAGGACCCAGCCCCCTAACAACCCAAAGCCCGGCTTCCGGGCAGACGCGCTCTGTGACCTGGGGCATGTTCTGGAGGGGCGTTGCCTCAGTGTTCATTCTGTAAAATGGGGAAAATCAAGTGACTGGGTGTGTCACCCGTGGGATCTTAGTTCCTGGCCTGGGATTGAACCCTGCAGTGGAATTGCAGAGTCTTAACCGCTGGACTCCCAGGGAAGTCCCTACTTTTCTTTTTAAATTGCGAAATAGAAGGTTCATACAGAAAAGTGGAAAACATGTTCCATCCAGCAATGAGAAGATAACACTCTCATGGTTATTTTTTTAAGTAACTTTGTAGAGCTTCAATTCACACACCATACAGTTTACCCATTTACAATGTCCAACTGTTTGGTTTATAGTACATTCGCAGGGAGGTGTAACCCTCACCATAATCCACTTAGAGCATTTTCATCACCCCCGAAATAAACCCTGTGCCCCTGGGCCGTCACCCTTCCCCCGACCGCCATCCATCCCCACCCTGCTCTGCTTTCTGCCTCTGTGGATTTGTCTATTCTGGACATCCTATATAAAGACAGTCATGCAGTTTGCTTGGCATGCTGGTTCCTTGGCTCATCCGCGTCATAACATGTGTCAGCGCCTCATTGCTTTTCGCGACTGAGTGATATTCCGTTGCTTGGCTGGACCACATTTTGCTTCTCCGTCCCCTGGGTGATGGGTATTTGGATCGTTTTCACTGTTCGGCTGTTATGAATAATGCTTCTGTGAACATCTGTACACCTGTTCTTATGTGGCCGTGTTTTCAAGTTTTCTGGGTAATGTGCCCAGGAGTGGAATTGCTGGGTTATAAAGTAACTGTTTAACCCTTTGAGGAGTTGCCAGACTGTTTCCCACACCACCGCACGGTTACCTCATACCAGGAGTAGATGAGGGGGACAGTCATTCTTTTGTATTGTTTTCTTCCCCTTTAGAGGGAGCTTTTTGTTGAATTACAACATGCAGAAAAGTGCACACATTTTAAATGCCCAGTTGGGTGAGTTTTTGCACACTGGACACACCCATATAACCAGCTCCCAGATAAAAAACAAACAGCAGAACGTGGTGCTGTGGTGGTGGTTTAGTCACTGAATCGTGTCTGACTCTGCAGCCCCACAGAACATAGCCGGCCAGGCTCCTGGCTGTCCATGGGATTTCCTAGATTGGGTTGCCAGTTCTTTCTCCAGGGGATCTTCCCGACCCAGGGATCGAACCCGCTTCTCCTGCATTGGCAGGCAGATTCTTTACCACTGAGCCACCTGGGAAGCCCCGGGGAAGCCTCCCAAAAGATGCCCCAACCCTTTCTGGTCCCTCCGTTCACCCCTCCCCCCAGCCCCCGGGGAACCACCATCCTGATTCTAACCCCACAGTTAGAATGGGTGTGTACTTTGTATATGAAACCATACGGTGGTGTTTTCTTTGAACATCATATCTGGGAGATGCTTCTGTGTTATGGGTACCAGTAGCGTGTTCCTTTTTGACTGCTGTGTAGCATTCCATTGTGTGGATGACCCACAGCATATTCATGCGTCCTTCCACTGATGGCCGTCTGGGTTGTTTCCAGTTAGAGGGTGGTGTGAACATTCTAGAATGTTCTATATCTGCCCCAGTATTCACAAGGGTGGAATTAAGAATAGCCCCTGGCTTCTTAGGGTGATAGGTAGAAATTGTCTATAGGCTCTCCTCCCTTGACAGAGGTGTGCTCCACATATCATGTTCTAGAATCCTCCTTCCTAGGTGAGGACTGAAACCCATCCTGGCAGACGTCGCTGCTGTTGTGGCTCTTCAGCCTTTGCTCTGCGGACTGGAGGAGTGTCCTCTTCCCCAGTGCCCATGAACAAGCCATCCACGATGCCCATGGAGCTGCCTGAGGGTCTGGCCCCAGTGGACAGCGTCCTGACCAGCTTGACGGGGTTCATCCCGGCAGTGTCTGCACACATTCTGCACACTTGTCTGGAGTTTTTGTTGTCTTCTGTGTTGGGGTGGCTCCTGACATTTGGGGCAGAAGCCACTGGGGTAGACTGACCAGATTATTTTGTCTCCTGGGTTGCTGTGCTGGGCGGAGGCAGGTGGAGAAGTCCTGTGGGGCATCCCCCCCGCCCCACCCCCGCAACCCTGTCCTGGAGAGATGCACCCACCTCCCCTCTCTCTCCCTCTCGTTTTCTTTCTCTCTCTCTGAGCTGCTCTCTGTAGCGCTGGCCCCATCAGACCCTCTGCTCAATTCCCCCTTCTCTGATGGGCTTTCTGTGCTGAGGCCCAATTTCCCCCTCCCCCCACCTGTGACCTTTCACCCCTCCCATCTGCCACTGACAGGTTCCCTCTGGGTCCCTGCTGTCATCTCCATGGCCAGTCCCCCATTCCGAGCCCAGCCCCACGGGTCCCTGGTCTGCCTGTGGCTGTATGCTGCCCCTACCACCATGCCCTCCCCCAAACCCGGTCATGCATCGCCTCTGTTCAGCATCAGCTGTGACCCCTGAGAAGGTCCCCCTCTGTCATTCAGTCCCTGTTTACACCGAAGAAACAAAACAGCTAGTGCTCACCCCTACCAGACAATACCTATCAGGCGATAGATAAGATCAATCACAGTCACACGTGAGATGGTGATCAGAGCTTTGAAGACAAGCACAGCGGGGCAGAGGGAGGTGGAAGTGCTAGGTGAGGGGGTGGGGCCCATAGCTATCCACAGAATTCGGAGCATCTGTGATCTGGTGCACAGGTCCAGAGGCAGGCGTGTGCCTGATGCCTTGGAGGGATGTGGAGCAGACTGATGTGGCTGGAGGGGACTGAAGGAGGGAGAGAGAGGGTGGGAGGTAAGGCCAGAGGCGGGATGGGGGCAGAAGGTCACAGGAAGAATTTAGGCTTTGAGTGTGGCAGGCGTCTCAGGAGGGCTCTGAGCAGAGGACAGCGTGAGCAGACAGGGTCCCTTTGGCTGACATGTAGGGGTGAGATTGTAGGAGAACCAGGGCACAATCGGGGGTCAGAGGGCACAGGACCTGGTCCAAGTTTGTCACAGCCAAGAGAGCAGCATTCCTATCAACCCAACTTCAGAACTGAATCCGATTTCCTCAGTTTTCCCCTGATGTCCCTTCTTCTGTCCCAGGACTCCACCCAGGACACCCCATTACATTGATGACATTACATGTCCTTCACATCTCCTTAGACGTCCCTCTCCTGGCTGTGATGGTTTCTCAGACTTTCCTTCCTTTTGGTGACCTTGACATTGGCGGGGGGTGGGACTGCTGGTCAGGAGTTTTGGAGAATGCGCCTCTCTAGGGATTTGTCTGATGTTTCTTTTCTCGTGATTGAGCTTCCCTGGTGGCTCAGCTGGTAAAGAATCTGCCTGCAGGAAGACCCAGGTTCGATCCCTGGGTTGGGAACGTCCCCTGCAGAAGGGAACAGCAACCTACTCCAGCATGCTTGCCTGGAGCCTGATGGGCTGCAGGCCACAGGGTCACAAAGAGTCAGACACACCTGAGCGACATTCCTGTGATTACACAAGGGCCTAGGGGTTTAGGAAGAAGACTGCGGAGGGTAAGTGCCCTTGCCTTTCCCAGTTTATCACATCAAAGGTACACACAGTCAACTTGACTTATAGGTTGATGCTGACCTTGATTGCCTGGCCAGGCCACAACAACTTTTGAGTCTACACTCTTGGCAGTAAAAATGGTAAGCGTGTGCCTTATGTGTATCTATTTACATGCGTCCATTCATTTTAGGGCTCGCAACCCTCTGATGTGGGCGCTACTTTTAATCTCATTTTACAGGGAAAGAAACTGTAGGGAAAGAAAACAGGGAGGTTGAAGTAACTTGCCTGAGGTCACAGGTCAGTTAAGTGGCAGACGTGGCATTTGAACCCAGAGGGTCTGGTTCCAAAGTCCAGGTTCTTAAGCATCACCTGCTTATCGTAAGACAGGTAAGGAAGACTTTTAAAAAATCAAACATGTTAAATGATGTTATATTTATCAGTAGTCATCATTAATGATAAAAACTGAAGTCTGAAAACGATAAAACCTAAAGTTTATATTTTGAATAATGTTCTTAATAATTAAAGTTTCAGTCAACTTTTTGTCGGTTCTGCTAAAAACATCACTGATTTTATTATTAACGTGGTTTAGAAAAAGCTTACGGGGCTTCCCTGGTGGCTCAGACGTTGAAGAATCTGCCTGCAATGCAGGAGATTTGGGTTCAGTCCCTGGGTTCGGAAGATTTCTCTGGAGAAGGGAATGGCAATCTACTCCAGTATTCTTGCCTGGAGAATGCCATGGACAGAGGAGCCTGGGGCTACATACAGTTCATGTGGTTGCAAAGAGTCAGATACAACTGAGCGACTCACACACACACACACACACACACAAAGAGCTTATAGGAGGAACAGAACCGTCTACTTACTGCTTACATTAATTTTCTTTTCCTTTTTTGAGTTAATATTCACATGTCATGAAGTTAGCAATTTGGGGACGAAGAGATAAATTAGGAGTTTGGGATTAACATATACACACTACTATATATAAAAGGTTAACAACAAGGACCTCCTGTACAGCACAGGGAATAGTCAATATTTTGAAATAAGCTATAAGGGAAGAAAAATAATCTATGTAAATATAAAAAGTGAATCAATTTGCTGTACACCTGAAACTAACAAGATTATAAATCAGCTGCTGCTGCCGCTGCTGATAAGTCGCTTCAGTCGTGTCCGAGTCTGTGCGACCCCATGGACTGCAGCCTACCAGGCTCCTCCATCCATGGGATTTTCCGGGCAACAGTACTGGAGTGGGGTGCCATTGCCTTCTCCTATAAATCAGCTATATGTCAATTAAAAAAAACTTTTTTTAACTATACAAGTCAGTGGCTTTTAGTTACACTAGTAATGTTAAACAGTCTATCTCTATCTAGTTTCTGCCTACCCATCTATCTAGGATAATTTCCCTTGCCCAAAAGGAAGCCCTATGCCCGTTAAGCAATTTATCCTCATTTCTCGTCTCCGCAGCTCCTCAGTTTAGTTCAGTTCAGTTGCTCAGCTGTGTCTGACTCTTTGCGACCCCATGGACTGCAGCACGCCAGGCCTCCCTGTCTATCACTAACTCCTGGAGTTTACTCAAACACCTGTCTATTGCGTCGGCGATACCATGCAACCTTCTCATCTTCTGTTGTCCCCTTCTCCTCCCGCCTTCAATCTTTCCCAGCATCAGGGTCTTTTTCAGTGAGTTGGTTCTTTGCATCAGGTGGCTAAAGTATTGGAGTTTCAGCTTCAGCATCAGTCTTTCCAGTGAATATTCAGGACTGATTTCCTTTAGGATGGACTGGTTGGAATTTGCTTTCTGTTTTTATGGGTTTGCCTGGACAGTTCATATCAATGGAATCATATGACATGTGACCTGCTATGTCCACAGATTATTATTTTCAATCTCCTGGTTTATTTGTGAGTGCTTTTTTATGCCTCCTGTCTCTTTGTGAGGATAGTTTTGTTAAAGGTTGGCAGTGTGATATACGTCAGCTTACTGAAGGATGTGCCGTCCAGCAGAGGGACATCACAATCTCTGCTTTGGGCACCTTGTGCTCTCCCGAGGCGTCTTGCTATCTGGACTGTCCCTCACATCCTACGCAGTGTCAATCCATGTATTGATTACTTGTCCAGCTGAATACGTTTTATCTCTGAAATTAGGGAATAAATTGAAATTGACATTCTACCGATGAACTAGAACGGAGCCCAGGTCGAGAGCCACACCACTTATGGACCTCTGGTGTGAGGCCACAGTAGCGACTGGTCTCATTGATGGGAAAGGAGAGACTTAATAAGCCAAGCTGGGGACCAAAAGCTCATTTGAAAAGAGATGAAATGGGGTGGGTCCATTTGGAGAAAGAAATGGCAACCCACTCCGGTATTCTTGCCTGGAGTATCCCACGGACAGAGGAGCCTGGTGGGCTACTGTCCACGGGGTCGCAAAGAGTCGGGCATGAACAACTGAGCACCCTAACTGACACCATATGCCCCCAGGTGGTTTAAGGATTCAGAGTCGGATCTAAACTGTGAATCTCAGTTTAGGCTTTGGGGAAAGGCCAGACTCTGAAACAAGATACACAGAGAGCTGCTGGGTGAGGAGGATTTGGAGGTCTTGCTTGTCTCAGCTATTCCTCTCTGTCTAGACACTGAGCAGCCCTGCTTGCTTTTGCCCCAGGTGTGAGGTCAAGCCCTCTGCTAATAAGATAATTAATAGCTTTGGGACCATCAGAATACCTTAAGGAGAAATGGCCTTAACTGGAAGGTGCTAGGTCAACCAAGAGTGCTGATACAAGAGGGCGTGTGAGGGCTTCTCGTCCTGCCTGGCTGCCCACTTTCAGCTGCTCTGCCCTCCCGTCCGTCTCAGATAACAGCGGGCCCTCGACTCTGCTCATCCCTTTATACCTCCTGGCCAGTCCATCTGCAGACCCTGTTGCCTTGCCGTCATTCCAGAATCCAACCACTTTTTACCTCCTCCCCTGTCACCGTTCTCATCACCATTCTCTTCCCTGGTGGCTCAGTGGTAAAGAATCTGCTGCAATGCAGGAGGCCCCAGGTTCAATCCCTGGGTCGGGAAGATCCCCTGGAGAAGGGCATGGCAGCGCACTCCAGTATTCTTGCCTGGAGAATTCTGTGAACAGAGGAGCCTGGTGGGCTGCAGAGAGTCAGACACGTCTGAGCGACTGACACTTTCACCTGTCACCATTCTCTCCTCTCTGGGCTCCCTGCTCCCATCCTCCCCTCTTGCAACCCACTCTCCACTCAGTAGCCAGAAGGATCCTGTGAAAGCCCAAGTCCAGTCACCTCCCTGGACTCACGCAGAATAAAAACCCAAGGCCTCCATGGCTTGTCCTGAGCACCTGTCTGACCCCACCTCCTTGACCTCGCTTCAGCTCCTTGCGGTTGCTTAAGCATCCCCAGCACATTTCTGCCACGGGACCTTTGCATCTGCTCTGCCTTCTGCTCAGAACGCCCTTCCCCATTTGCCTAACTCGATCCTTATCTTCTGCGCATCAGCTCAGACTCCCTTCCTTGTGTGGACACCCTGACCACTAAAAATGCACCCCAGCCACCCCCACCGCCTCCCCACATCACCTTTCTCCTGCATCCTGTTTTTCTCCATTCAGCACAGTGTCTGTTTCGTGGTCTGGCTCCCGCCCTAGATGACGCCAGGAGAGCAGGGATGTCTGTTACCCCTGCTGCTGTCTCCCCAGCACCGCTTTGTTAGGGGTAGCAGAGCGTCCTGAGAAGGGGAAACCATGTGACCTTCAGGGCATGCATCTTATTGGCCCTGGAGTGGGGACCTGAGTTGAGAAGGGACTCTAGAAGAATCAGGAGACTGAGCCTGGTTCAGCCTTCCAGCTGGTGAGCACAGACAGGGCTAGAGGGACCACGCTGCCTATGGGTGGGCTTCCCAGGTGGCGCTCATGGTAAGGAACCCGCCTGCCAATGCAGGAGACATAAGAGATGCAGGTTTGATCCCTGGGTCGGGAAGATGGCTCCTGGAAGAGGGCGTGGCAGCCCACTCCAGTGTTCTTGCCTAGGAAATCCCATGGACAGAGGAGCCTGCTGGGCTACAGTCCACGGGGTCGGAAAAGAGTTGGACTCAACTTAGCAACTAAACAACAACGACAGAGGAAGGTGCAGACATTTGTTAAGAAACAGGATGGAGTGTGGCGTCTTGAAGCCAGGATTATAAACTCGTGGCTGGCTCAGGATCTGCCCACCCAGCTCCCCGCCCCTTTCCTGGCGTGGGCCTCTGGCTTGCACTTCTCAGGACTCTCCCGTATTTCTGCCTCAGTCATCATGTGGGAGAAATCAGGCCATGATTAGGAAGGCTCTTTCCAAGTTCAGGGAGAAGAGTTTCTGCTGGGGAAAGGAAGAGAGGTCATGCCAGCAGATGGGCAGATTCCCAGCATTTTCACGGGGCAGGGCCATGTCCTGGAAGGCAGTCCAAGGCTTCCGCAGAACCTGGGTTCAAATCCCAGCACTCGCTCTTACCACCAGATACCTTTTAGTTTGTGTGCGTTCCAAGTAACAGTTGATCTGATGAGCGATGGTGGGAATATTCCTCTCGTTTTTTTTTTTTTTTTTTTTAAACCCATTTTTAATTTATTTTGATTCCCTGGTGGCTCAGACGGTAAAGCGTCTGCCCTCAATGTGAAAGACCTGGGTTCGATCCCCAAGTCGGGGAAGATCCCCTGGAGAAGGAAATGGCAACCCACTCCAGTACTCTTGCCTAGAAAAAAATGTTTTTTTTTTTTTTTTAAAACCCATTTTTAATTTATTTTTATAACATTCTTTTTATTTATTTATTTAACTGCTGCCAGGTCTTAGTTGAGGCACGTGGGATCTTGGTTGCATCATGCAGGACTTTTCATCTGGACTCTCTAGCAGTGGCTCTCGAGTTTCTGTAGTTGTGTGCAGGCTTAGTTGCTCTGCAGCGTTTGGGATCTTAGTTCCCTGACCAGGGATTGAACCCACGTCCTGGTGCAAGGTAGATTTTGAACCACTGGACTATCAGGGGAGTCACTAACCCAGTTTTTAATATTTGCCTTTTTGAAATGATTAGAACATTGGCTGAAAAACCAAATAATATTTCTGAAAAATTTGCAGCGAAATGTCTCCCTCCCATTTGTCCCCATCTGCAGGTCCCCCATCCTAGTTTTTACTAGAGGATCAGGCCCATGAGGGACATCTCTGGGTAAAGAGTAAATGTGTTATAATCTTGATTATTATTTCCCTATATGGTCAATTCTTGTTCCCTCATGCTGTTTTTGCAAATTCATCTACCTGCTGAAATTTCTTTGCAAGCCCCAAATCAGCACTCATAATGCTTTCCTGATCATTTGCAGACACGTGCAGAGCAGATGAAAGGCTTGAGTTGTCCCCGTGTTCCTGTTCCCAGCTGAGATAGACCGTGGTGACACTGTCTTCTTGTTTCAGCTCTTCCGTCCCAGGCAAGTGGCTTTTTCTTGGCCTGTTTAGTGCCACGATTTTCACCTTTGGGGGCTCTTTGTTGGTGGTTCATTTCATTGAAATGCCCCAAGCATCGCGCTGACGTGTTGGCCTGTGGTCCTAAGCTCCAGAAGTCTGTGATGTGTCTCAGATGAGCTTTCGTTCAGGTGTGAGTTACAGTGCCTCGGGTTATGAGTTCAGTGTGAATGAATCAGCAGTATATATTAAATCAGGTGTCTTTAAACAGAAACACATAAAAACAAGGTTATGTATTGATCGGTCGAGGAAAATGTTGGGACCAGAGGCTCCTAAGAACCTGTATTTCTCTCTGGAGCAATAGTTCCTTGTTCTCGAATTCAGTGTTTGTGGCAACTCTATGGAATGTAACTATGACAGATAACAAGAATTGATGGTGTAGGCTTTATTACTGTAACACAGTAGTTGTGCTTCACTGGGATACAAATTAGATATAATAAAATGTACACATCTTACCTGTACTGCTTGATGAATTTTGGCAAATATTACCTAGGAAACCATAACCCAGATCTAGCTATAGGCCATCTGCATCATCCCAGAAGATTTCCTTGTGGATCTTCCTGGTCAGTACTTAGCCCGCTCCCCTTCATCCCACCCTCTTGAGGCAACTACACCCTGATCTTTTTCCTGTCAGTTTCACTGCTGCTGCTGCTGCTGCTAAATCGCTTCAGTCGTGTCCGACTCTGTGCGACCCCATAGATGGAAGCTCACCAGGCTCCCCCATCCCTGGGATTCTCCAGGCAAGAACACTGGAGTGGGTTGCCATTTCCTTCTCCAATGCATGAAAGTGAAAAGTGAAAGTGAAGTCGCTCAGTCGTGTCCGACTCCTAGCGATCCCACGGGCTGGAGCCCACCAGGCTCCCCTGTCCATGGGATTCTCCAGGCAAAAGTACTGGGGTGGGGTGCCATTGCCTTCCCCGGTCAGTTTCACTAGAACTGGACTTAAAGAGGATCACACAGTGGGTCGTTCTTTGTGCTTGGCTTCCTTTGCTTAGCATGGTGGATTTGAGATTCATCTATGACCTTTCCTGTATCAGTACTCCATTCTCTTTCGTTAATAAGCTATATTCCGTTGCATGGTTATAACACAGTTTGTTTATCCAGCTACCAGTCAACAGGCATCTGTGCTGTTTCCAATTTGGGGCTTTTGTTAATAAGGCTGCTAGGAGAATTTTTGTACAAATGTTTTTGTAGACATACTTTTTACATCCACTTAGTCAATGCCTTGGACTGGAATTGCTGGGTTATAGACTAAGTGTTTAACCTTAGTTAACCAATGCTTTTAATTCTCTTCTGGAGCAAGACATCTAGTGGAAGGCCTTTCCAGGGATATTTGGCAGCTCAGTACTGCCTGGCCACTGGGTCTGTCTCTGATTTGCTTGACCTTTGCCCCTCAGGAGTGCGAAATGGCTGTGCTAGCCGCGGCCATTATCACCATGCTTCACATCATCCTTTCAAGCAGGAAGGAGTAGGGGCAGATAATCTTCCTAATATAAGGCTTTTTTTTTTTAACCCAAATATAAAACTCTTTCCCATGTCCATACTTAGCTGCAAACAAGGCTGTGAAAGGACGTTTCTGGCAAAGTGACAAAAGACCTGCACTCTTTGTGAGTCATTCTCTTGGGAAGGTACACTGCTGAATGGAACCAAGTTCAAGTTCTGTTTACCGAGCTGTCAGAGTGAGACTGGCTGTTGCATCCTCCTGAGCCTCGGAGAGGACCCTGTGAGGCCACTTTGTCAAGGGCCTGGATACTGGCCCGAAACCGGTGGCTTGTGTTCTATACCAGAGCAAGAGCCCCAGAAGGAGAACTAAAGACACCCAAGCTTCTAGAGCAGTGGTTCTCCTGGAACCAGCAGCATCAGCATCACATGGGAGCTTGTTAGAAATGCAAATTTTCAGTCCCCCGCCCCTAACCTTCAGGTTCTGAAATCCATTAAAAAAAAAAAAATTATTTATTTTTATTTGGCCGTGCTGGAAAATCCCATGGATGGAGGAGCCTGGTAGGCTGCAGTCCATGGTGTCGCTAAGAGTCAGACAGGACTGAGTGACTTCCCTTTCACTTTTCACTTTCATGCATTGGAGAAGGAAATGGTAACCCACTCCAGTGTTCTTGCCTGGAGAATCCCAGGGATGGGGGAGCCTGGTGGGCTTCCGTCTATGGGGTCGCACAGAGTCGGACACGACTGAAGTGACTCAGCAGCAGCAGCAGCTGGGTCTTCACCGCTGCCTCGGTTTTCCTCTAGTTGCGGAGAGCAACTCTCTAGTTGTGGTGCACAGGCTTCTCACCGTGGTGGCTTCTCTGCACAGGCTTCTCACCGTGGTGGCTTCTCTCGTTGCAGAACTCAGGCTTAATTGCTCCGAGACACGTGGGGCCTTCCTGGATCAGGGATCGAACCCTATGTCTCCTGCATTGTCAGGCGGATTCTTTACCACTGAGCCACCAGGGAAGCCTCTCTGAAATGCATTCTTTATTTTAAAAGCCTTCCAGGTGGTTCTGGCGCCTGCCCACCTTTAGGACTGAGTGGTCTAAAGCATGTGTGGGTGCTGTAGGGGCTTCTGTTTCCCCTTCACTTCTCTTAGCTCCATTTTGTCCTGAACTTGAAGCCTTCTCTTGTTGCCTGATGCCCTGGGTGACCCTGTGTCCTGTCAAGGTAGTCACTGCTCGTGTTCCCTTCACAACCGCCCCCTGCCCCATTGCCCATTCCATTCCTTCTCAGAGTTTCCTCTTGTTTTTTATACACTAGTATTAAGAGAAAAATAAAAAGCAAAAACCTTTTCAGATGCCTAATTTTCTTGGCAGGCCTGCAGCTATATAGCTGCATTTAGAACAGAGGTGAATAGCAAAAGGAAAAAGAAAGAATGTACAAAACACTTCTAGTGTGTAACTACCTGTGTAAACGAGGCTTTTAGGAGTTAGACACCAGTCGCTTTATGAGCAATCCAAGTTTTATAGGGCACGCTTTTATGTTGTTAAACTCATTCAGTGATTTGAGAACTCTAAAGGTCACTGAAAATAAAGCTGGTGTCGACTTTAATTGCTCTCCAAATAGCTTTCTTTCTCTCCCCCCAAAAGGGTGGGAGTAGGTGAGGAATCAACATTTCCCCTCCCTGTTTTTCTTTTCTGGCTTTGAAATTGACACAGCATGCCCATGGCTACATATCTGGGGCCCAGTTTACTCTTACTGGGTCTCTGCACGGAATTGTACAAGTTCTCTTCTGGGAGGGCACAGTCCCTAAGAGTCTCCCTTGAGTGAATTAGGAAAAGTGAGTCTTTTCTCCAAGCGTGGATGTAGCTCTTCTCTCAGTCTCACTGCTATGAACAGATTTCTGCTGGATTTCAGGCCCCACTTGTACCCATACTGGATTCCTTTGTGCAGTGAACAACCTGCGCAACTGTACATGGTGGTTGGTGCATATATATCCTGTACCTAGCATAGATGACAAGCATCTATCTTATAACAAGTTAGAATAACAGAAATTTATTCTCACAGTTCTGGAGGGCAGATGTTCAAAATCAAGGTATTGGCATGCTCTCTCTGAAGGCCCTGGGGAAGAATCCTTTGTCTTTTCCTGTTTCTGGTGGCTCTGGGTGGTCTGGGGCTTGAGGCTGCATCACTCTAATCTCTGCATCCGCATTCTTGTGACATTCTCTTTTTGTATCTTCGGTCTGTGTAAAGGTCATTGGTCGGGAATTCCCTGATGAGTCAGTGATTAGGACTCTGTGCTTCCACAGCTGGGGCCACAGGTTCAGTCCCTGGTCAGGGAACTAAGATCCTGAATGCTGCGTGACGTGGCCAAAAATAAAGTCTTTGGTTGTTGGATTCAGGGCTCATAGATAGTTTAGGATGATCTCATCTTGAGATCCTTCACTGAGTGACTGCCTTTTCTTCCCAAATCAAGAAGGCCACCTTCACAGATTTGGGGTCGTGGACGTATCTTTTTAGGGGGATCACCATGCAGTGCACTACAGACACCTTAGAAATGCATCCTAAGGGAATTCTCTGGTGGTTCAGTGGTTAGGACTCTTGCACTCTCGCTGCTGAGGGCCTAGGTTCCATCCCAGGTCAGGGAACTAAAACATCTTACAAGCCGTGTGGCATGGTCAGAAAAAAAAAAAAAAAAAGCATCCTAAGAGCATGACTTCTCGGCGTTGTGGTATGTTGAGTCCACCGTGGAAGGCCCGTCGTCTGTAGATGTGACCCAGGTGTGGGGAAAGTGCTGTGATTTCTGTGTGGCGTTTCAGGGAAGTGTCGGGGAAGAGGACCCGAGTGGGTGCCTGGAGAAAGGTGGGGGGCCTGTGAAGACATTGCAGGACGTGCACCCATGGTAGGCTGGATGGGGGCTAGCCAACCAGGCAGCCACCACCGTGTAGTTCCCGTGATCTCGGGAGCCTGTCAGCCTGGATTCAAATCCCAGCTCTGCCATCCTGCCACCTGGGCGAACCTTGGGCAAGTTACCTAATCCTTTGCGCAGCCTCAGTTTCCTCAGCTGTGAAATGGGTACGCGATCACTGGCACCTGCCGTGTCGGATTGTTGTTGAGGCTGCAGTGAGGTGAGATGAGCACTGAGAACAGCACCTGGCCTGTGGTGAAGCCTGGGCAAAGCTTGGTCATGGTGACGAAGAGGACAACAGAGCGGGAAGTGGTGGTGACCGAGGGCAGAGGGCACAGGCCTGCACCACCTCCATCGCCTGAACTTCCAGACTCCAGCCAACTGAGCAAGTTTCCTTAGCAGGGGGTTGGTCTTGTGGTTGGGCAGGTTGGGCTGGCGGCCAGTGAGATGGGGGCTGGCATGCATGAGCAGAGGCCACTGAGACCGTAGCCTGTAGTAGGAGGCGGGCATTATATGGTCGTCTGTGTGTAGTTTCATTGGGTCATGGGGCATCTCAGGTGGTTCTGAGCAGCCAGGTGAGGTGCTGGGAGTTGGGGCAGCATTTAGTTACCAACCAGTAAGGGAGTGCTTGAATATTTTAAAAACAGAGCAGCCAGTTGTTACCCTGCATGTTAAAGTAGGCTGGTTGGATGGACAGATGGAAAGCGAGACAATGAGACTTAGACCTGGGCAGGAATAGTGGTCTTGGAAAGGAGGAGATAGAGTGGAGAGATTTGGGAGGTGGAATGGATAAGACTTGGGTGAGTCAGAGGTGTGAGGTCATGTCTGTTCCTTTGCCTCTAGAGAGGGCTGTATCAGTTAGCTGCTGCCAGGTAACAAACAACCCCCAACCTTTAGAGGTTGTTAGTGCTGTTTAACAAATTATCTCAGAGCTTAAGGGAAAAATTGTATTGTGCCCATGAGTTTTGTGCACCAGGAATTTGACATAGTGAGTCTCTGCTCCAGGACGTCTTAAATTCTTAGCTGAGAAGACCTAAAGGCTGGGGGCTGAAGGATCATTCACACACATGCTTAGCACCTGGGCTGGGATGACTGGAAAATACGACTGTCCGCCACAGCACCTACTTGTGGTCTCTCCATGCGCCTAGCTTAGGCCTCCCCAAAGCGGCCAGAATTCTATTAATGTGGCTTAGGGCTTCTAGGGTAGATGTCCTGATGGACACAGCAGAAACTGAATTGGCTTTAAGAAGTCACATAGTGGCGCTTCTGTTTCACTGTTCTGGTTGAAGTAGTCACAAACTTTGCTTAATTCAAGGGGACTAACACTGTGGAAGATCATGGGGGATTGGAGACATTACTGCAGCCATCTTTGAGAAACACGATATGCCACAGTAGGTCAAAGCAAAACCGTGATCCTAATGGTTGGAAGTTGGCCTGGCACCTCATTACTTTTCTCTTACTTTGCTGTGGTCAGCTGTACGTCAGCTAGGTGGTTCTGCTTCGACAGCTTGGCTGCCTGTGGACTGGAATGATGGCGGTGATGGCATTTGTCTCTTGTCCTCCAGAAGGCTAACCTGGACTTCTTTACATGTCAGCTGGGCAAAGAACAGGCTCAGAAACACACACCGTCACTTCCGCTACATCCTGTTGGCCAAGGGCAAGTCAAAAGGCCAACCCAAATTCAAGGGTTGGTTAACAGACTCCATCTCTTGATAGGAGGCCCTGACGAGACCAGGAGGAGAAAAGTTTCTGGCTGCTTTTGCAGTCAACCACAGTAGTCTTTTTTTTTTTTTTTTTCAGATCCCCTTACCATCAGCCCTCTCCCATTTTGCTGGGCCTCTCTTCTCAGTGGATTCAGTTTGACTCGTGGAAGGCTGTGAGAGTCCTTGTGATGGGTTGCAAAGATACCTAGAAGTACTAACTCATTTGGGTCAGATTGTGTTTGACTGCAAACAATGGAAACTTAATAGTGGCTTAAACTGTAAGGATTAAGACGTCTACAGGCAGGCAAGCCATGAGGAGTTTTTAAAAACCTAGTCTTTTTCTCTCATCAGTTATTCTCTACAGGTAGGCTTATCAGCCTCAGGTTTATTGCCTCATGGCAGCAAAATGGCTGCCACAGCTCTAATCTTCTCAACTATATTCAAAATGAGAACTGACTTTCTCCCTAGAGAAGCTCTATCTTTATGTTCTGGAAGAAAAACTTTCTCAAATTCTGTCTTCCCCGAAAGACTCCTTGAGCAGAACCCAACTCTGTATACTTTGCTTTTTATTTATTTGCAAAACTGTGACTACTCTGGCTGCAAGGAAGCCTTGGAAAATGAATGTCTGATAAAGGGATAGCAGCTGTTTTGGCCACAACCTACAGTAGGAAATATGTACACACACACACACACATAATTGAAACCAGTGTCCATTGAAACCCTGTGTGATGCCTTTTAATATTTTCTGTGTTGGAGAAGACTCTTGAGAGTCCCTTGGACTGCAAGGAGATCCAACCAGTCCATTCTGAAGGAGATCAGCCCTGGGATTTCTTTGGAAGGAATGATGCTGAAGCTGAAACTCCAGTACTTTGGCCACCTCATGCGAAGAGTTGACTCATTGGAAAAGACTCTGATGCTGGGAGGGATTGGGGGCAGGAGGACAAGGGGACGACAGAGGATGAGATAGCTGGATGGCATCACTGACTCGATGGATGTGAGTCTGAGTGAACTCTGGGAGTTGGTGATGGACAGGGAGGCCTGGCGTGCTGCGATTCATGGGGTCGCAAAGAGTTGGACACGACTGAGCGACTGATCTGATCTGATCTGATCTGATTCTATCCCAAGCCATTTGATCCTATACTCTTTAACTTAAAAGCAATCCCTGGTCACAACCTGCTAATTGGATTTCACAACCCTCAAAGGCGTGACCCGTAGTTTGAAAGACTGACTCAGAACACCCTTTGCTTACATCTTGGAGTTGGCAAGTGTTACCCTGAGACTGGGCTTCTGTGAGCAAGACAAGGAGGGCTGGGGAAATGGTGTTTGGAAAAGCAACAGCTAGACTTTGCCATGTCCTCTTCTCTGCCTATCACTTCCCATCAGCAAATGATAGGGTTCCGTTGACTTTCTTTTTTATGACTTGCAAATAACCTGAGGGTTAGTAGCATTCCTATGGGGAAATTAAAATAAGCCTGTTTATGGAGCTTCACGGGGACTTTGAATTCTGTGTCCTGCTCAGCACCCTGGCTTCAGCACAACTCCTGATGACAACGCAAAACTCTGAAGGCATTCCAAATGCCGGAGGAATTCACACGATTTTCTGGAAGGACACTTTGTCATTGTTGCGTCATGGCTGTTCTCTTGAGCTGGTTGTGGTTTTGCAGGCCTGGCTTCTCATGCTTTTTATAGCCCGATGCTGGAGAATGAGGTTCTTTGGAATCACAGGGCCTGGGTTCAGAGACTGGTTCCACAGTGTGATTGGGGGCAAGTGTCCTGGCCCCTGTGAGCCTCAGTTTCCTGCACTGTGAAATGAGAAACATTCCTCCCGTCTCCCTAGAGACTGGGAGGAGTCGATATGGAGTTAGCACAAGGCCTGATACTAAGGAAGTGCTGGGGTGGGGGGGGGTGTTCTTCCAAGATGTATCAGTCAGCTTCTACTGAGTGACGTGCAGTAACAAGTGAGCCCCAGATCTCAGTGGCTGACAGCAGCAAATGCTTCTCTCTCGCTCATGTGTCCAAACTTCGAGGGTTGGCTGTGGCCCTATCCATGTGTCCACGTCATGCTGGGACTTGAGTGGAACCAGACAGTGGCTTTTCAAGCTTCTGCTCTGCAGGGGCGGAAGATGTCCTCTCGTGCGGATATTTTGGGTTTGCAGCTTTGCATTCTGATTGTGTGTCCCCTGCCCCAGTCTCCCAATCTTTCTTTTTTTTTTTTTTTCAAAAGCTTTCTGAGTATGTGTGTGACATTGGGCATCCAGTGTCATTCCTGGTTAAGAACCACTAAGCATCATCTTCCCCAAGGTCAAGGGCTCGAGGATCTCATTGCTCATTACAGGATCCTCAGTTCTCCCCAACACAGAACGGACAACGAATAAACGCCCTTTTCACCAGGCTGCTCTTTAAACAAATGAGTGGGTCTGTTTTGACCCTCCCTGCAAATTTATTCGATCATCCCATAAATATGTAGCGAGCTCCTTCCATGTGCCATGTCCTGTGTGGACTCTGAGCGTTCCACAAGGAACAAAACGGACAAAAATCCCTGTAGTTGGAGGGTTGACACTTTCGTAGGGGAGACAGACAGTAAACAGAGACTCATATGATTTTTGATGCTCAAGTATTTTCAAAGTAAACATTCTTCATTGTGGACAATTGCAAATGTGCACAAAGCAGAGAGGATAGTAAAACTTGAACCGCATCAACCAACGTTTTACCAATCTTCGGTTTTCCACCACTCTGACAGACCAGCCCTGTCCAAGGGGGCTTCCTGCCACCACAGGAATGTTCTAGATCTGTGCTGTTCCACGTGGTAGCCACCAGCCACGTGCAGCAATTGAGCCCACGAAATGTGGCGGGGGTGACCGCAAACTCGGTGTTTTAATTTCCTTTACGCTTTTAATGTGAATCTGTTTTATTGAAAACTTTCATATTCCCGATTGTCCCCTCTTTTTTCCATCCTTTTATTGTGGTTAAAACACACATAACAAAACTGACCATCACAGCCATACCTAAGTGTACAGATCAGCGACATTAAGTGCGTGTGCATGGTGGTGCAGCCGTCACTGCTATCCTTCTCTCCAACTTGCTGCATCTTGCAGAACTGAAAAGGGATACCCACTAAACAATTCCTCGTTTCTCTCCACCCCAACCCCCCCAATCCCTGGTAGACTGCATTCTACTTCCTGTCTCTCCATCACAAGTGGAATAAGATGGTACCCTTGTCTTTTTGTCACTGGCTGACGTCACTCGGCACAGAGTCATCCATGCCGTCCCTTCAGCCTTTCCTCCCTGAACAATAGTTCTGTTGTAAACAGGTACCGCGGTTGGTTTATCCATTCATCTGCTGACGGACACCTGGGTTGTTGTACCTCTTGGCTCTTGCGAATCATGAGCAGGGCTGCATAATTATGCCCTTCCAGACCCTACTTTCAATTCTTTTGTGTTATATATATCCAGAAGTGGGCTTGCCGGGTCATATGCTAATTCTATTTTTATTTTTTTTGAGGAACCACCAAAGTGTTTTCCACAGCAGCTGCATCATTTTACATTCCCACCAGCAGGGCGCAAGGGTTCCAGTTTCTCCAGGTCCTCAGCGACACTTGTTAATCTTTGAATTTTTGCTAGTTGCCTTTTAGCAGGAGTGAGGCATCATCTGTGGTTTCGATACCATTGCCCTAATGCTTGGTGGTGTTGATCATCTTTTCGTGTGCTTATGGCCATTTGTATGTCGTCTTGGGACAAATACCTACTCCAGTCCTTTGCCATAATTTCATTTCAGCAGCTTGAACTTAAATGTATGTAGCCACACGTGGCTAAGTGGGTACTGTTTTGAACCGCATAGGACAATATGCCTCTGAACTCACACAGCTGGGTTATTCTGAACTTAAGTCACAGTTGTTTTATCATGTCACCTCTACGTATTTTAGGATGTATTTCTGAAAGGTAAAGACTCTAAATGAAAAAAAAAAAAAAGAATACGATGCCATTGTTACACACCTAGAATCCATTCCTTCTTTCCTTCCCTTCCTTCCTTCGCTGGTTCTTCATTGCTGCCGAGGGGCTATTCTGGTTGCTGTGTGTGGGCTTCTCATGGTGGAGCACGGGCTCTAGAGAAGGCTGCAGTACTGAGTTGCAGCTTGCGGTCTCTAGAGCCCAGGCTCAGTATTCGCAGGGGTATGCTGGGTTTTCCTGGATCGGGGATTGAACCCGCGTCTCCTGCATTGGCCGGCGGGTTCTTTACCACTGAGCCACCAGGGAAGCCCTGAGCTATCCATTTTTAAACCCCCATATAACTGACGCCCCATCGCAGCGCGGGATCTGTCCTCTCCCCGGAAAGCCCCCCTCACCCATTGCGCGGCTGTCACCATCATAATGAAAACGCAGGGATGAGAGATCCTCACAGCCTGGCGCCTCCTGCTGGACACACCCGCAGGTCCCACTTGGAGAGCTCTGTTCAGGAAACACCGGCCTCTTGGCTCTCCTTCTGGTCCGAGGTTTACAGAACTTAGGCCACACCCGAAGCTCAGGGCAGGGAGGAGGGGTGGGGTGGGGACCCACGTGGAGCTGGCGGCTCTCACGAAGCTGCTGCGGGCGCTTGGGATCACTTCCGGGCCAGGGCAGTGCCCCTGCAGCCTAGATGGTCCAGGACTCCATGTTCCAGGGTCCTGTGACAGAGGCTTTCTAGACCTTTCCAGAGGTCTGGGACTCTCCATCAAAAGGAGCAGCAGCTCCCGTCCCTCCTCTCTCTTCCATCCACTCGCCCTTATCACGTCTTTGGATCTGAACTATCCCAGGCATTCACAAAATGCTAACAAAGCCTTGTCCCCCAGCTTTGTCTTGACACTGTGGCCATGTTTGCTTCACGTCTTGAAGAGAAACAGCACGAAGGAGGGCTGTCTGTGGGACTGTGGTTAAGGGCGGGGACTCTGCAGTCAGCCTGCCTTGGCTCAGATCCCAGCCTGGCCGCTGACCACTGGAGGCATGTGGGGGTGGCGTATGCCATTCGGAGCCTCGCCGTCTTCGTCTGCAGAATGGGGCTGAGCGGAGCACCCGCCTCGTAGGGAGTCCAAGATGGTGACACAGGTGAAACACGCGGAGCACTTAAGATCAGCAGCTGTCATCCCCGTCGTCACGCCAGGTCAGCCCTCGGTGTCCGTGGATTTCGTGTTTGCGAATCCACCCACCTGCTGCCATCAATAAGCCCCAAATCAGTATGGGGCTTTCCCAGTCACATGCAGAGTCGTGAAGTGTTTGAGTCTCTCAGAGCACATCCCCCCAGCAGAGGTGGAACACGGTGACCCTCTGCCTTCTCAGTTCAGCTGTCAACAAGCATCCTCCTTAGGGCCCTGTTGTTTTGCACTTCTGTGCTTTTTGTGAGTGGTTTTACTGTTAGACACGGCCCCACCCGCACAGAGGTGAAAGGCCCCCCAGTGCTCGTAAGCGCAGGAAGGCTGCTGTGAGCTCTATGGAGAAAGCACGTACGGGAGATGAACAGTTACACCTGAGTTACAGCGCTGTTGGCCACAAGCCCAGTGTGAGCGATTCACCGGTTTATATTCAACAAGGCGTCTTGAAACAGAAACACACATAAGCAAGGTGGTGTGTTGTTGGGTTGATGAGAATGGGGCCAGAGGCTGGTAGGAAGCCTACCCTGTATTTCCTCAGGGCCAATGGCTCAGAAGTGCCGGTGGGTTATGCCGTACATGTTGCGTACTATTGCGTGGTGTGTGTGTATGTACATACGCAGTGCAGGTGGATACAGGGCAGTGTTGTCTGCACTTACCACGCATGTGATCATGTGCAGCGTTTCCTGTGGTTGTACACTTGGGTTTGACCTTTCCTCTCTCTGGTTACATCTTTCTCGTTTTCACTGCCGGTCCCACTCACAGCCTCTCTCTCCCTCTCTCTCCACAGCTGGCCCCCGAAAGGACACTCCCCAAGTCCCCAGCTGGGGGCCCCGCGTAGACCTGGAGTGGACACCCCCTCCTTCCCTTCATGATTCGTTTGTAGCGCAGGTAACCAACCAAGCGTCAGCTCATTCCCGGAGGGCCTGTAGTCCCCCACCTCCTCCATCCACCTGCCTGGAAGGGACGGTCCTCTTTGACTTATCCACAACCTTCAGCCCCACCCTTCCCAACTTGGGGCCCCGGGGTCATTCGGGCCAGCCCCCTGCCTCCTTGCCATCTACAGGCGAGGCAGGATCTCCCTTCCACATCCCCCTCTTCTCCACATGCTCTGCAGATCTTGCCAGGTTGCTCCCCGGCCAGGTCTTACCCACTGTGGGCTGGTTGGGAAGGGCAGGGGCTCGTCGCCTGTGGAGCTGGTGGTGTGGGAAGGAAGCGTGGGTGGGGGCAGGGATGTGAAGCCAGAGAGGGTATGTTGTCACCACCACCCGGTGCATCCAGAGTCTTGGAAGGGAAGGACCTCTTTGGGGTCGGTGCCCAGGGCCAGCTCTAGAGGGGAGGGTGATTGGCATGTGAGGCCCCGAAGATGGGTGTTTCTGTTCTAGACTGGCCTTGTAACCCGAGGCCTGTGAAGTGTGTACGTGTGTGCATATGTGTGTACATGTCCCATGCAGAAGTACATATAACATTTCTGGCCCACATGTGTGTTTCTGGCCAGAGGGTCTTTTTGCTTTCATCAGACCCTCCAAGGCACAGTTCAGAGAAGACCCTGAACTAGCGATGCGGGGTTCCTCCCGAGGCTATGTCACAGAGCCGTTGAGGTTACTGGGGGTTGGGGTGGCGGTTGGGAGGTTCAGAGGATGCTGTTGGAGTGACCCAGCTGAGGGCACAAGTGAGATTTTGTGTGTTTTGAGGTGGAGGGAGGGGTAAATCCTCCTCAGTGAGTTCAGGACCACTCCTGCTCTCCCTACCAAAAAAAAAAAGAGGGTAAGAAGTCCATGACTCTGGGCTGGGGTTGTGTGTGATTTCTCATGTCCTGTCTGCATAGTTGGGAGGGAAGGATGTGGGGGCAGACGGAAGGATGGATCAGTTTGTGTGTTTGGAAGACAGGAGAGATGGACCATGAGGCAGAAGTTTGGCAAGATGAGTGCTTGGAAGCCTGGTGGGATGTTTGGAGCAATGGGAGGTTGGGTGAGGGGTGGGGGTGGGCAGATGGGCAGACACAGAGAACTTTAGTTTTCTCACTATAGAATGGGACACACAGCACCCTTCCCCTGGGGACTGAACAAGCTAACATTAGGGAAACGCTTGGGACAGTGCCTGGCAGGCATGTGATAAGCACAGGCCAAATGTTAGCTGTCCTTATCCTCATCACTCTGACGGGCTTGGCCCGGCTCTGGGGGCTGCTCTGTCGCCAAGTGCCCACCCTTCGGGTCCTTCTCCCTCTCTTTCCCTCCGTGAGAACCGCGCTGCATGTGTCTTCCACGAGGACCCAGAACCTGGGCCCCTTCATGCCTTCCCCCCAACCTGGTCACATGGAGGACAAGCCCCCCATCGCCTGCTCTGGGCCAGCCCTGCCCTCAGGAGGCAGAGCACAGGCTCGGGGGGCCAAACCTCTGCTAGCCGGGAGACGGAGAGCCACAGCCTCTGCTCTTGCATTAACTCCTCTGCAAAGCTGGGGGCGGCAAGACCCACCTCGAGGGATTCCCTGGGGATTAATCGAGTTAGCGTGTGTGAAGCACTTAGCACGGGGCCCGCACGTGATCAGGGCTCACTTAGTCAGGACTGACGTCATCGTCGTCGTCACCGGATGCTGGGGGGACGGAGGAGGAAAAGGCAGCCGTGTCTCTCTGGTCAGAGCTGCTGGTGGGGAGGGTCCTGTCTTGCACCCCCTGACCCATGCCCACAGACTCCAGGGGTCTGGGCCCCCAGGGAACAGTCCTTGCGGGGAGGGTCCTGGCCTGCTTTCGCCGTCTAACCTGTTGCCCTCTTCCCACCCCGCCCCGTCCAGTGGCGATGGATGATGAGGATGGGAGATGCTTACTAGACGTAATTTGGTGAGTAGTGGGCTTCCCTTCCCCCTTCGCCCCTCACTCTCCCTCCCGTCCCCTGTCCCTCATCTCCTCAAGTGTCTCTCCCCTTCTCTCTTTCAGTGACCCTCAGGCCCTCAATGACTTCTTACATGGATCCGAGAAGGTGAGTGCTGGGCAGGGCGAGGCATCCCCCAGGGCAGCAGGGTGCTGTGAGTCAAGCCCCCACCCCCACCACCACCACCACACTGAGTAGACATCTGCCTTCCAGGAGCCAGGCCCCAAGCTCACGGCGAAGAGGGAATGAGACGGCAAATCCCTGCCCTCACGCCATACACATTTCCTGGGTAAACAAGCAACAAGTGACTAATAAAGGTGGTGGTGGAAAGCACCACGCTGGGGCAGCAGCAGAAATAGCAACATCACTTTTGTGCCACAAAAGAGGATCCGAAGAAAATGAATGGAAGGCGGGGGGCGAGGGCAGGGGGCTCCTGCAGCTGCAGTGGGCAGAGAGGCAACATTGAGGGTGAACCTGAAGGATCAAAGGGAGGTGCCCACTGTGCCCTGACCAGGGGGAGAGCAGGTGGGAAGGCGGGAAAGTCTGACCCGTTCCAGGAACAGGAAGGAGGCCAGTGGGGTCAGGAAGAATGGTAAACTAGTAGGAGGGGGGACGGGGGTGGACAAAAATCCCCAGGTCATGCAGAGCCTAGAGGAGCTTGACTGGGGAGCTTGGACTTTATTCTGAGTGTGACAGGCAGCTCCAACAGGTTATTAAGCAGCCACGTGGCATATTCTATTGGCACTCCAGAGAAGGAAACAAAGCGGGGAAGAGGGGACGTCTGTTGGGCCATGAGGGGTTGTATCAGTTACCTAGGGCTGCATAACAAGTTATCCCAACACATTGTGGCTTCTAATGACTTCTAATAACATTTGTTAGAGCTCTCAGTTTCTGGGGATTAGGAATGGGGGAGCAGTCTAGCTGGGTGTCTGTCTTCGAGTCTCCCCTGAGTGGCATTCAGGATGTTGGTTGGAGCCATTGTCACCTAAGGGCTTGCTGGGGCTGGGGGGCCCTGCGTCCACAATGGCTCACTCCTGTGGCTTTTGGCTGGAGGCCTCAGCTCCTCGGCACGTGGGCCTCTCCAGAGGATTGCTGGAGCATCCTCATGATGTGGCAGCTGGTTTGCCCAAGCAAGTGACCCAGGGGAGAGAGCCAGGAGGAAGCTGAGCGCCTCTTATGACCTAGTCTCCGAAGTCACACTGCATTCACTGGAAGCCAATCACCATGCCCACCCACACTCTCAGGGTGGGGAGAGCCCCACCCCTCAAGGGGATGCATCGAGTAATTTGTGGAGCAGAGGCAAGCAAGTGCGATCGGAGGATGTGGCCTGGGCCCCAAGGCAGGCGGTGCAGGAGGTGGCAGGCGCTGACTTTGGGGTCGGCCTGGAAGGCAGCGTCACTTGACATGAGGGTGGATTAGATGGTGCAGTAGTATCCAGACTGCCTCCTGGACTTGACCTGAGCAACCAAATGGGTTGTACCATTCCCTGAGACTGGGAGTTTGGGGCAGATCCCAGAAGTCCGAGGGCGGCTGTTAGATATATTGAATTGGCCAAAAAAAGTTGGTTTGGGTGTTTCTGTAAGATGTGATGAGAAAACCCAAATGAACTTTTTGGCCAACCCCATACTAGTCTAGGGTTCTAGAAGGGGATCAGCTAGAAACGGGAGCTCTGCTGTGGACAGACAGTGGGCGCTCAAGGCCTGTTCTCGGCATTGATGGTAACTCCTGGAATGAGACCAGTCGCTGCCCTCCCAGACATGGGAGCAGTGCACACATCCAGTGCCTGTGGAGTGCGGCCGTGCAGAGGAAGGGCTGATTTCATAGGAAGGGACAGACGGGCACGTGTCGGGAGGCGGAGGCACGTGTGACAGGCCCTGCAGGGTGTGTTACCAAAGAGGCAGAGGGTGAAGGGCCAGGGGCACTGCTTGGGTGAAGGTGCAGAGGCATGATTCTAGAGAGTTCTAGGCAGGCATATCAGAGATCCTCGGATGCGGTGCTGGGGGCTCCTTAGGATTTAAACTTGCAGCCAAGCCTGTTTCTTTGGGGCCTCTTTTCTGGAGGTGGAGTTTCCCGTACCCCTCGAGCCTCCCCCACCCCCTGCATCACCCCCAACCTCGTCTTTGTCTTTGTGCCATGTAACCCGAAATTGGTTTTTGTTCTAGCATGTGGGCCGGCCCACTGCCCAGCTGACCATTGACCTTGGGTGGGGGCGGGTCTTATTGCAGCTCGACAGTGATGACCTCCTGGATAATCCCGGGGAGGCCCAAAGTGCCTTCTATGAAGGTCCTGGGGTAAGTGGCTGCGGGGGCTCGGGGCGGGTGGTGGGCAGAACGCCCATGGAGCAGCCAGTGGGGGAGGGTTGGAGGGTGTCTCACTCATTCCCTGAGGCACTTTGCTTTGGGGGTGGGAGGCTGGGGCGTGGTCACTGAGAGCAGAGTGGGGTGCAGGTGAGGCCAAGGCTGCCAGATACTTCCCCGACCCCAGAGAAGGAGGTGCGGTTCAGGTGCGGGTCCGGGGTCCCTGGCCTTAGGGATCAGCTGCTACAGCGCTGACATGGAGGCTGAGGCTGGCTCCTGAGGAATAGGGACGGGGGTGTCTTGGGGGTCCTGTCCTGGCTCAGCCGTGGCTAGAAGGTGACCTGGGGAAGAGGATCCACTGATACAGACCTCCGTCTCTGCCTAGAAAATGAGAGCAGGGATGATGAGCAAAGCCCAAAGCGGGGCACGCAGTGGGCATCTACATTATTGAGCACCTCCTGCGTGCCAGGCCCGTCCCTCCTCTTCCCCTTCCGTGGCCTCTCCCTTCCCCTCTTCTCTCCCTACCCTGCCCCCTCCTTGTTCCTCCTGACCCGCCCTCTCCTTCATCTTAGTAACTGTCATTTACAGAACACTTATCATATGCTAGACCCTTTACGGTAATTTTCATTTAATCCTCACAACCACCATAATAACACATTCCAAGCAATTGATCCGGCGTAATGCTGCTAAGTCGCTTCAGTCGTGTCCGACTCTGTGCGACCCCATAGACAGCAGCCCACCAGGCTCCCCTGTCCCTGGGATTCTCCAGGCAAGAACACTGGAGTGGGTTGCCATTTCCTTCTCCAATGCATGAAAGTGAAAAGTCAAAGTGAAGTCGCTCAGTCGTGTCCGACTCAGCGACCCCATGGACTGCAACCTACCAGGCTCCTCTGTCCATGGGATTTTCCAGGCAAGAGTACTGGAGTGGGGTGCCATTGCCTTCTCCGATCTGGCGTAATATACATGCCTAAATCCAGAACCCAGCAAATAACAGTACTTTAATGTTATTACAGTTATAGATCGGTTAGAGTATGCGCTATTCTTATCCATGCCACCCTGTCTTAATTTAACCTCTAAGGACCCCGGTCAGGTTCTTAGCACCTCCCGTGCATGATGTCAGTAAATGTCACAACCATCCTAGCAGGCAGGTTTGGTTATAGCCATTTAGCAGTTAGGAGCTCAGAACCCCCTGGTCTTTGGTTGGGGACTGAGCCGGAGCCTGTCTCACTAGGCAATGCCCCCTGCTTGGCAGCGGGGTGACCCCCTCCCAGCCTAAGGGGCAAGGAGGGAGCAGTGCCCACCTCCCTGGGCTTTACTAACAGCACCAACCTAGACAGTAATAGTAATGCCAGCAGCAGTGATAGACGGTGTTTCTCAGGTGCCAGGTACTGCTCTGAGCCTTCCACGTGGAATGAACTCAGAATCTTTTTAACAACAGTTTTGACCCATTATCGGTGGGTATTCCATGCTGCTAGCGTACTCATTACTTATGGAACATTTGCTCGAAAATGCATACATGTATTGATTGTACATTCGCGACCTAGATCACCATCCGGAAAGTACTTACAGTGCTTGGCACTGGGTGAGGCTGCTGCTGCTCCTGTGCTTAACAGAAGCATGGGCTTTGATCCAAAACCTTTGGGGCCAGGCTTGTCATGGGATTCAGGGTTTTTCAGATGCTGGAAGGGCAATGCTGACTATATGTGTGCTGCGTGTAATGTAACACACTCACTTTTCTGTGGTCACATTGAAGGCGAGTCTTGTTACGTGGCTGAATAACGCCTTTCCCTCTGAGCATCAGTTGCATTCCGGTCAGGGCTTTCCAGCCCAAAGTTCTCAAAACATTTGTGGTTTTCAGAGCCTTTGGAGTTTGGGAATTGCAGATAAGCATCATGGGCCTGTATGGCTGTTTAGAAGATGGTTTTTGTTACATTCTGCTGATATGCACAGATGGGGGAAAAAACAGGCCGGATTAAACTAGCCCTGGGGTGCCCAGCTCAGCCCTGGCGAAGCTGGGATTTGAACCCGGGTCCAGCCACTTCTTGTAGAAGGTTCTTTCTCTCTCTGCTGCCCTGACATCAGGTACCCTTGGCTTCAGCCGTGTCCTGGGCCCGGCCCCTTGCTAACCTGGGCTCTCTCCTCCCCCACCTTCCCCGGCCTCCAGCTCCACGTGCAAGAAGCCTCTGGCAACCACTTGAACCCAGAGCCCAGCCAGCCGGCCCCCAGCGTGGACCTCGACTTCCTGGAAGATGACATCCTGGACTCGCCCGCAGCCGGGGGCGGTGGCGGGGGCGCAGGGGGCGCCGACCAGCCCTGCGACATTCTCCAGCAGAGCCTCCAGGAGGCCAACATCACCGAGCAGACACTCGAGGCTGAGGCCGAGCTGGACCTGGGCCCCTTCCAGCTGCCCACCCTGCAGCCCGCGGACGGTGGGGCTGGCCCAGCAGGGGCCGGAGGGGCTGCTGCCGTGGCCACAGGACCCCAGGCGCTCTTCTCGGGGGGCGCCGACCTGCTGGGGCTGCAGGCCCCGCCCACCGTGCTGACCCACCAGGCCCTGGTGCCGCCACAGGACGTGGTCAGCAAAGCCTTGAGCGTCCAGCCCTTTCTGCAGCCTGTGGGCCTGGGCAACGTGACTCTGCAGCCCATCCCGGGCCTCCAAGGCCTGCCCAATGGCAGCCCTGGGGGTGCCGCAGCAGCCACGCTCGGCCTGGCCCCCATCCAGGTGGTGGGCCAGCCCGTCATGGCACTCAACCCACCCACCTCCCAGCTCCTGGCCAAGCAGGTGCCCGTCAGCGGCTACCTGGCTTCAGCGGCTGGCCCTTCAGAGCCAGTGACCCTGGCATCAGCCGGCGTCTCACCCCAGGGGGCCGGCCTGGTCCTCCAGAAGAACCTCCCCGCCGCCGTGGCCACCACGCTCAATGGGAACTCGGTGTTTGGAGGGGCGGGACCCGCCCCGGCGGCGGCCAGCGGGGCGCCCTCAGGACAGCCCCTGGCGGTGGCCTCCGGCCTGGGCACGGCACCGCTGGTTCAAGCGCCCAACGTCATTCTGCACCGCACGCCCACGCCCATCCAGCCCAAGCCTGCCGGCGTGCTGCCCCCCAAGCTCTACCAGCTGACTCCCAAGCCATTCGCCCCTGCGGGCGCCACACTCACCATCCAGGGCGAGGCTGGGGGCCTCCCGCAGCCACCCAAGGCTCCCCAGAACCTGACTTTCATGGCGGCGGGCAAGGCCGGCCAGAACGTGGTGCTGTCGGGCTTCCCGGCGCCCGCCCTGCAGGCCAACGTCTTCAAGCCGCCTCCCGCCACCACCACGGGGGCGGCCCCCCCGCAGCCCCCCGGGACCCTGAGCAAGCCCATGAGCGTGCATCTCCTGAACCAAGGCAGCAGCATCGTCATCCCCGCCCAGCCCATGCTTCAGGGCCAGAACCAGTTCCTGCTGCCTGGCACGTCGGCGGTCCAGCTCCCCCAGCCAATCTCAGCCCTGCCGGCCAATGTGGGCGGGCAGATCCTGGCAGCTGCGGCCCCCCACGCGGGCGGACAGCTCATTGCCAACCCCATCCTCACCAACCAGAACCTGGCGGGCCCGCTGAGCCTGGGCCCCGTGCTGGCCCCCCACTCGGGGGCCCACAGCGCTGCCCACATTCTCTCGGCCGCCCCCATCCAGGTTGGCCAGCCGGCGCTCTTCCAGATGCCTGTGTCGCTGGCCACCGGCAGCCTGCCCACACAGAGCCAGCCAGCCGCCGCCGGGCCGGCCGCCACCACTGTCCTCCAGGGGGTCACCCTACCCCCCAGCGCCGTGGCCATGCTCAACACCCCCGACGGTCTGGTGCAGCCCGCCACCCCTGCTGCCGGTGGGGAGGCCACACCTGTCCTCACGGTGCAGACAGCACCCCAGGCACCCCCCACGGTCAGCACCCCACTGCCTCTGGGCCTCCAGCAGCTGCAGCAGCAACAGCAACAGCAACCGCCGCCAGCACCACAGGCCCCCACCCCGCAGGCTGCCGCCCCAGCTCAGGCTACCACCCCGCAGCCCAGCCCCGGCCTGGCGTCCAGCCCAGAGAAGATTGTCCTGGGGCAGCCACCCTCTGCTGCCCCCACGGCCGTCCTCACTCAGGACTCCCTGCAGATGTTTCTGCCCCAGGTAACCAGGGCCGCTGGGGCAGGGGAAGGGGCCTATGTGGAGGGGGTGCCCAGAGCTGGAACCGGATGCGGTTGAAGGAGCAAGTGGGGAGGGGTCCGTGGGCCAGGAAGGGTGCCCAGAGCTGCCACCCCTGCCCCAGGTCACCAAGGAGGTGGTCCCGGGGCGACAGGGCCCAGCTGACTGACACCAGGACAGACAAGGGGAGGGGCAGAGAGACAGGCGGCCTTCTTGCTGGAGGGTTGGAGAAGGGTCCAAGAGAGAGAACGGGCAAGACATGGACCGACAGACAGACGGGGCGGGAGAGATGGATGCTGGGCTGGAGCCAGAAGATGACTCATGGAACCAAAGGGACTGAGCTACTCCAGGTCAAGCCCCCTGGACCCTGGGGCTCCCAATCCCCTGACTTTGGCGTCTAGCCTCTGGGTGCCCTCCAACTGGTTCCCACCACCCCCTTCTCCGGAGCACCCATGGGGGCGGGGAGTCGGGGTGTGGAGGCCTCGGGTCTGTGGGGGTGGCCTCTGACCCGCTGTGGGCTGCCCGTTGCAGGAGAGGAGCCAGCAGCCCCTCTCCACAGAGGGCCCCCACCTCTCCGTGCCCGCCTCGGTCATAGTCAGCGCCCCGCCTCCCGCCCAAGACCCAGCCCCGACCACCCCTGTCGCCAAAGGAGCTGGCCTTGGCCCTCAGGCCCCCGACAGCCAGGCCTCCCCAGCGCCGGCCCCCCAGGTAGACAAACCCCAGCAGCCTCTGTCCCAGCGCAGACCAGCCCTGCCCCTTGCCCCTCCTCCCCACCCTCTCCATGCGCTCTCTGGCTGCCCTGCCTGCCTCTCTGTCTCGCTGGCTTGGGAAGCGGTGCTCCCCTTGGCTCCCCAGATGCTTCCTGAGGGTCTCCTGACGGCCGTGGATGCTTGAGACCACACTCTATAGTCAGGGACACATAGTTAGGTCCTAGAATGATCATTTTCCTGTCTGGATAAGTATCTCACATTTCGAGGAAGACACCAAGAGGTCTAGATCCAAGCCTGGCTTTCCCTCCCCAAGGGGGTTTCTTCCACTCCTTTCCTACGAAGGGACAAACAAAAAGACAATGGGGTTCTTTTCCTTCCATTTTTATGAAAATGAAAGCAATACTGTACATGCATTCTGCACCTTTTATCATTTAGAAGTTCATCTTGGAGACTGTACTTCATTCTTTTACATGATTGCATAGTATTCCATTGTGTGGGGGTGCCCTTTATGTAACCAGATGTTGTTGTTGGGAATTTAGGTCACTTTTGGTCTTTAGCTGTTGGATGAGCAAGGCTGCAAAGTACAACTCTGTACATGTGTCTCTTTGTCGGATAAATTCTAAAAGGACATCGCTAGGTCTGAGAGCATATGCATTTATAATTGTGACAGATACTGCCAAACTGCTCCCTGTAGAATATAAATTGATTTAATGGATTATCTGTGGTTGATCAGTATATGATCTCTGGTTGTTTGCCCTCTCCTCAAGTGATATTCAACTTGGCCACTTGGGTAAGTGAAAAACAGTATCTTGTTCTGTTTTAATTTGTATTTCTTTTACTGTAAATGAGGCTGGGCAGGTTTTTATAGATTTAGAGTTTTAGAGTTATTTGTGTTTTCTGTGGAATTATCTGTTCGTACACTTGGCCATTTTCCAATTGAGTTGCTGGTCATTTTCTTGTTGGTTTGTAGAAACTCTTTACATATTAGAGAAATAGACTTTGTCTCATATGAGTCATTAGCACATCAGCATATGAGAGGCTAGGATGGGCCCCTTTTATTTTGGAGGGACAGATGTTGCACTTGTTCAAAGAGGATCCATGGATAGGTAGATTAGGACAGGCAGAAAGAGGAGGAAATAAGATGAGCGGGGGCCAGGCAGGCAGAAAATCTGCTGGACTTTGCCCGTCAATAGCCATGATTTCACTCTCAGGCTCTGCTACTCACCATGTGACTGGAAGCAACCAGCTTCTTCATTCCATCAACTGTTGTTTAGGGAAAAGAGAGCGCTAAGTATGTGCCAGGCCTTGTGCTAACCCTGGGCAAGTCCCTGTAACTGCTGAACCTCAGTTTCCTCATCTGGAAGATGGGGGTAGTAGTTTCTTCATACGTCCACTAGGACAAGTAACCAAGTTGCTATGTGCTTTGCACAGAGTAAGCAGTCCAGAAATATTTGCTATTGTTATTATTACTTGGGGACTTCCTAGGTGGCTCAGTGGTAAAGAACCTACCTGCCAGTGCAGGAGAGGCGAGTTCAATCCCTAGGTCAGGTAGAGCCTCTGAAGAAGGAAATGGCAACCAACTCCAGTATTCTTGTCTGGGAAATCCCATGGACAGAGAGGAACCTGGCAGGCTTCGGTCCATGGGGATCACAAAAGAGTTGGACGTGGCTTAGCGACTCAACAACAAATGATTGTTTTAGCTGCTGTGTTTGTGGCATCAAGCGCGGGTCGGTCCAGAGGGACAGGGGGCCAAGATTTCCTCAGGTCATCTCTACACAGGAAGGAAAGGCAGGGGCCAGGGGCCATCTGGACTGTGAGAGACTCAGGTTGAAAGTACTGTTTCTAGGGTGGTCAGACGTGGGCCTGGGTCCCTGGGGCAAGGGCAGTCCCCTCTGCGAGCCTTCCATCCTCAGCTGGAGCTCGGGGCTGGTAGGAGCCCTTCTTCTGAGTGCTGTGGTTGAGAGCCGGGGCAAGGCGCATATGTGATCTCCCACTTCAGTGTCACACACCCTGCTTGTCTGGACTCGCGCCTCGGGTGACCAACAGTACCAAGATAGTACCTCCCCCAAGCCCCTTAACCTCCCTGGGCCTTAACTTCCTGACCTGACAAATGGGTATGAGGACAATGGCTGTTGGGAGGAATAAATGAATTAGTGTATGTAAAGTGCTTCAACAGGACCGACGAGTCGAAAGTCCTGGAGCGTGAGACAGAAGCCTGGCGAATTTTCCATGAAGGGCCAGTAGTAAACGTTTTGGGCTTTGCAGGACTGTCACTATAGCCTAGAAATGGCTCTAGGTAAATGAATGAGCGTGGGTGGGCTCCCATAAAGCCTTACTTAAGCACACTGAAATTTGAATCTCCTATCAGTGTCCCGAGTCAAAGAATATTATTCTTCTTACTTCTTTTCAACCATTTAAAAGCATAAAAACTATTCTTAGCTTGCGGGCCGTCCAAAATGGTCAGGCCAAGCAGGCGGCAGGCCACGTTTGGCTTCTGGGCCTTAGTCTGCCAAACCTTTTGAGATCTTTATTTTATTATTATGTAGATGTGTAAGACTTCACATATTCAGTCCCCTATTGGTGAACACTTAAGGTATCCAGTCCCACGGAATTGCTAACGAACATTCCCATACACATTCTCATACTGGGCTTTGCTCGTGCGTGAGAATGCCCATAGAGTGAATGTCTAGAAATAGAATTGCTGGATCGGAGGGTATCCAGTGTGCCCTCCAAATCTGCAGATTCTGCTCCGTTGGATGCAACCACCAGTGGATGGAAAATATTCTGGGAAAAATATTCCAGAAAGTTCCAAAAAGCACCGTGTGAATATGCAGACAGCTACTTCCATAGCATTGACATTGTGTGTGTGTGCATGCGTGCTAAGTCACGTCAGTTGTGTCCGATTCTCTGCGACCCCATAGACTGTAGCCCAGCAGGCTCCTCTGTCTATGGGATTCTTCAGGCAAGAATACTGGAGTGGGTAGCCATGCCCTCCTCCAGGGGATCTTCCCAACCCAGGGATTGAATGCACGTCACTTATGTTTCTGGCATGGGCAGGTGGGTTCTTTACCACTAGTGGCATTTATTAGGTATCATAGGTAATCTGCTGCTGCTGGTAAGTCGCTTCAGTCATTTCCAACTCCATGCGACCCCATAGATGGTAGCCCACCAGGCTCCACCACCCCTGGGATTCTCCAGGCAAGAACACTGGAGTGGGCTGCCATTTCCTTCTCCAATGCATGAAAGTGAAAAGTGAAAGTGAAGTCGTTCAGTCGTGTCCAACTCTTCGCAACCCCATGGACTGCAGCCTACCAGGGTCCTCCATCCATGAGATTTTCCAGGCAAGAGTACTGGAGTGGGGTGCCATTGCCTTCTCCATCGTAGGTAATCTAGAGGTGATTTGAAATATATGAAAGGTTGTGTGTAGGTTATGTGCAAATACTGTACCATTGGTATAAAGGACTTGAGCATCCTTGGATTTTGGTTATCTGATGGGGTGAGCCCCTGTGGATATGGAGGGTTGACAGTATGCACTGCCCAAGCATGTTATGGACCAATCCAGCTGCTCCTTCATGAGGTTCCTGCTGGTAAAGGCCTCTGTCAGCTTCCCCAACCCCAGATCAGGGACCCGCTCATTGCCTGCCATGTGGGAAAATGCATGCCCCCCCACTCCTGTGCTTCTCTCAAATTCTGCTTGATTTGAACATCTTCCCATCTCCCCACGGGCAGTTGGAATCTCTCAGTAAACAGTCCACTCATGTGGGAGCTTTAAAAAAAAAATGTAATTATAAAAATAATTTCATGCTTCTCTAGAGGATTTAAAAAATACAGAAAAGAACCAAGAAGAAAAACAAATCACCCAAAATACCAGCGTGCAGAAGCTGTTGGCAACATTTTTGGTATGAAGTCTTCTTTTAGCCTTGCTTTTCTTCTTCTCATCCATTTCAAACATTTGTCCCTTTTGACATTAGGTAGTGGGAGAAGGCAATGGCACCCCACTCCAGTACTCTTGCCTGGAAAATCCCACGGATGGAGGAGCCTGGCAGGTTGCAGTCCATGGGGTCGCAAAGAGTTGGACATGACTGAGCAACTTCACTTTCACTTTTCACTTTCATGCATTGGAGGAGGAAATGGCAACCCACTCCAGTGTTCTTGCCTGGAGAATCCCAGGGACGGCAGGGCCTGGTGGGCTGCTGTCTCTGGGGTCGCAGAGTCGGAGACGACTGAAGCGACTTAGCAGCAGCAGCACCAGCAGTATGTTCACATGGTTCAATCATGAAAAAGCTTTTTTTAAAAATCTTTTTTTCTTTTTATCTGTGGTGTGTGGGATCTTAGTTCCCTGACCAGGCATTGAACCTGCACCCCTGCAGTGGAAGTCCAGAGTCTTAACCACTGGACAGCCAGGGAAGTTCCAAAAAGGATTTTTAAAGTATGGAGGGAAGTATCCCACCCCATGCCTGCATTCCCAACCCCTTCCCATAGCCTCAGCACTTAACTTTTTTATTTTCTTCCAGCTCTGTGCATATACAGCCTTATGTAAATACAGGTTAATATTTCTCTCTACCCAGCAGGTAGCACATTATCCATGTACTTGGGTAGCCCGTGGGGCGTTTCCCTGGTCCTTTGTTACAGTGGAGAAGTATTCCTTTGTGTAGATGGGGCTGGACAAACTTTCGTCCTCGGACATGCTGTCCTGATGCCCTTAGACCACGTCTAGGCTTTGGTCCTTCAGGGCTGCAGTAAACATCCATCATCTTGTGTATGTGTATCTCTCTGGTCACTTCCCAGAAGCCTGTTTGCTGGATCAAACAGGTGCGCTTAGAATTTGCACAGCAGCTGCTGAATTGCATTCCTCTGAGGCTGTAGCAAATGGTGCCAGTTTAGACTCCCACGGGCAATGTGCGAGTGCCTGTATGAGACATATGACTTATCTGTAAAGTGTGCCTGACCTTGGCTCCATAGGGCGCCTTTGATCTGCATCTCTCTTATTACAAGGGAGGTTGAGCATCTCTTGACCTATTTAAGCCTTTTGTGTTTCTTTTTCTACACTGTGTCTGATCATATCCTTTGCCCCCATTTTTCTCACTGCTTGTTATTCTTAGTGATTTCCAGAGGCTCTTTTTATATGAGAGAGATGAGCTTTGTCTAGGCTATGTTGCTTTTCGGTCACTAACTCATGTCTGACTCTGCGACCTCATGGGCTACAACACGCCAGACTTCCCTGTCCTTCACCGTCTCCTGGAGCTTGCTCAAGCACATGTCTGTCGAGTCAGTGATGCCATCCACCATCTCATCCTCTGTTTCCCCTTCTCCTGCCTTTAATCTTTCCCAGCATCAGAGTCTTTTCTAATGAATGGGTCCTTCGCATCAGGTGGCCTAAGTATTGGAGTTTCAGTTTCAGGATCAGTCCTTCCAATGAATATTCAGGGTTGATTTCCTTTAGGATTGACCAGTTTGATCTCCTTGCTGTCCAAGGGACTCTCACTATTTCCCTCAGTATGTCATTTGCTTCTTGACTTGGTTTGGGGGGAGTGTGTGAGTATTTGTCCCTGTATTTTTATTGAGGAGAATTTTTAAAAATATTTTTCAATTTTGGGGTTATTTTTAAGCTTTTCATTTTTAGTTCGTTTCAAACATATAGCAAAGTTGTAAGACTAGAATGTGGGAGTAATAAGCCATGTGAATCTGGAAGCAGATTAACTGGGAAGTTCTGGTTTGTGATCTTTTGGGAGATTATAGTCAAGGTATCAGCCAGGGCTGAGTCATCTGAAGGCTTGACCAGGCTGAACAGTCTGCTTCCAAGATGCTGCACTCGTGGGACTTCCCTGGTGGCCCAGTGATTAAGGCTCTGTGTTTCTGCTGCAGGGGGTGAGGGTTCGACCCCTGATCAGGGAACTATGATTCCACATACCGCACCACGCAGCCAGAATAACAACAAAGATGGTGCACTGGTAGGGCTGCTGGTGGGAGAGGGCCTACGTAGAGAGAAACTGAGGCCTTCCCGAAGGGCAGCTCACAACATGATCCACAGGCTTCCCCTGAGCACAGAATCGACTAGAAAAAGAGCAAGGGAGCTGCCCAGGAGTGAAGCCAGTCTTTTTTATAACCTAATCTTGGAAGTGACACGTGATCACTTCCGCTGAGTTCCTATGGCTGCAGAGACCAACCCTGGTACAATGTGGGAGGAGCCTGAAAACAGGGAGGCGGGGATTGCTCAGGACCACCCCTGATTGGAGCCTGAAAACAGGGAGGCGGGGATTGCTGGGGCCACCCCTGATTGGAGCCTGAAAACAGGGAGGCGGGGATTGCTGGGGGCCACCCCTGATTGGAACCTGAAAACAGGGAGGCGGGGATTGCTGGAAGCCACCCCTGATTGGAGCCTGAAAACGGAGGCAGGGATCGCTGGGGACCACCCCAGATTTAACCACTGTAAATATTTGGCCACGTTAGCTTTAGCCACGGCCCTCGCAACATGTGTCCCTTTTTCTTTTCCTGAATCATTTGAGAGTCAATTGCAGACATCATGCTTTTGCACCCCCTTCATATTTTGATCTGATGAATGAGCATCCTCTCACTCAACCACCGTAGTCATCAGATCCAGGGCATCTAGCGTTGCGACAATACTGTTATCAGATTCACTGTCCATAATGCGGTGCGGCCAGCCGTCTAGCAACTGTGTCACGGATCGCTGCCCTCTCACTCAGCATCTGGTCTGTGTTGCCCCTTCACCGTGCCCTCTGAAGCCTGTGCCTAGGAGGGGAGAGTGCCAAGCGGGACAGTTTCCATGATCCTCACTGTCAGCTCCTCGCCTGCGGCTCCCACCAGCTTTCTTCTTTGGTTTTCTCTGTTGTAAATAGGCCCACGGTGGCCAGCCCTGTGAGCGAGAGCCTGAATGTTCCTGATCTCGAATTCCTACAGGCGAGATTACCAGGTCCACTCGAGGCGCTTCTGTTTTGTTTGTTTCATTTAATATCTATTTTATTTCCAAACGTTAAACTTTTTATTTTGCATTGGAGTATAGCCGATTAACAATATAGTGATAGTTCAGGTGAGCAGCCATATATGTACATGCATCTATTCTTCCCCAAACTCCCCTCCCATCCAGGCTGCCACATATCACTGAGCAGAGTTCCCTGTGCTCTACAGTAGGTCCTTGTTGATTATCTATTTTGAATATAGCAGTGTGTACATGACCTTTCCAAACTCCCTAACTATCCCCTTCCCCCTGCCCCCCACCCCCCAGGAAACATAGGTTAAGTTTTTAAGTCTATGGGTCGCTTTCTGTGTTGTAAGTTCATTTGTATCATTTGGACCGGTCATTTTGGTTCCCTGGCCTCAATGTCTCATTTGTGAAGTGGTCGGATATGATCACAGCTCTCAGGACCATGGAGAGAGCCCATGAGTGGGTACACGTTCCCAGCCGCAAGTGCTGGGTCAGTGGGCGCTGTCGGGGGGGGGGGGGGTGGACTCTGTGAACCAGAGCAGAGAGGTGCCAGTTCAGTGTTGGGTGCCCAGCTGTTCCCCGTGGTTCAATAGCAGCTGCTGAGGTTTGAGGTTCTTGGAGAGGTGACCTTTAGGGGGAGAAGGACGCCCTGAATTGCATATGCAAGCCTGACGCACACACACACACACACACACGCACGCACACACACACACACACACCCATACCTGTAGGTTCCCACGACCCCCTGGTAGGCATGCAGCCACGACCCCACAGGTACAGGTCATGGACACTTAGAAGGGGACTCGTAACTCATGTGCTGGCATCCAGGGGGACCTGACCCTGACCTTGACCCTTGGTTTCCATTCTCATCCCCAGCTCCCCCGTCCCCCGCGTGCCCTCCTCAACCATCGGCCCCCACCCCCACCCCCAGTTCTCAGCAGCCGTAGTCTCCCTGCTGGTGTCTGTTCTCCTGGGTCAGCTGGACCATCGGGCCTGGCGCCCTCCCCACCCCCCCGCACTTGCTGCTGTGCTCTGCTCCCTGGCCCCTTCTGCCTACCCGCCGCGGCAGCTGGTGTGCCACTGCTTCCTCCGCTGCTGCCCCCAAAGCCTGCAGAGCTCGCCTTCCTCTGAGGGGGAGGGGGCGGGGGGACAGGGGGGTAGATCAGAAGGCAGAGAGGTACTGAGTTGGGGGGGCAGATGGTGGGGTCGGGGGGGGCCGATGGTGGGGTCGAGAAGGGATAGGTTGAGGGAATGAGGTAGGTGGACAGGTAGGGGGTGGGGGCAGGTGCAAGTTGGGGGACGGAGGTGGAGTGGTGAGAAGGATGGCGGGGGCGGGGATCAGGACAAGGGGTGGCCTAGAAGTGGGGCGGGGCTTCCGGCAGGGAGCGGCCGGGGGTCCCCAGCGTCTTGGGACCAGGGGAGCCAAGGTTGGTTCTGACCCCCGCCCCCTCCCCTCTCCCTCCCTCCCCTGCCCAGATCCCCGCAGCGGCTCCGCTGAAGGGCCCCGGCCCCTCCTCCTCCCCGTCACTACCTCACCAGGCCCCCTTGGGGGACAGCCCCCACCTGCCGTCCCCTCACCCGGCCCGGCCCCCATCCCGCCCCCCATCCCGTCCCCACTCCCGCCCACCTTCCCAGCCGCAGAGCTTGTCCCGCCCCCCCTCAGAGCCCGCCCTGCACCCTTGCCCTCCTCCCCAGGCCCCCCTACCCTGCCTGGCATCTTTGTCATCCAGAACCAGCTGGGCGGCGCCCCCTCTGCAAGCACCCCGGCCCCCACTGCCCCAGGCCCACCCCAGCCCCCACTGCGACCCCCGTCCCAGCCCCTGGAGGGGCCACTGGCCCCCACCCCCCACCTCCCTCCGGCCTCCACCTCCACTGTCGGGGCCGCCTCCGCCTCCTCCTCCTCCACCGAGACGTCCTCCCGGCTGCCAGCCCCCACGCCGCCCGACTTCCAGCTGCAGTACCCGCCCAGCCAGGGGCCCCACAAGTCCCCCACGCCCCCTCCGACCCTCCACCTGGTCCCCGAGCCCGCAGCGCCCCCCCCCCACCGCCTCCTCGGACCTTCCAGATGGTGACCACCCCCTTTCCGGCGCTGCCCCAGCCGAAGGCTCTTCTCGAGAGATTTCACCAGGTAATTGGAGGCAGGGGCCAGCCCACCGCCCACGCCGCACCCCCTCTCTCCCCGCCAATCCGATTCCCTCCCGCTTTCTGGCTTTCTCTTCACCCCCGATCCTGGTTCCTGGCTGCCCCTGCTCCTAGCTTGTGTCCTCCCCCCAAACCACCTGTCCCCCTCTTCAGGTGTCATCCGGGATCATTCTCCAGAGCAAGGCCGTGGGGCCCCCCGCCGCCCCACAGTCCTCCGCCAGCCTGGGACCCCTTGCCAGCCCCACTGCCTCGGTGCTGGTCAGCGGGCAGGCTCCATCCGGGACTCCCACCACCCCCAGCCATGGCCCCACCCCAGCGCCCATGGCCACCGCAGGTAGGGGAGAGGGAGCCTGCAATGGAGCCATGGGGGTCCTGAAGCGGGTGGGTGGGAGTGACAGGGAGGACGGGTGGGCCAGAACTGTGGGCACCGGAGCCCAGGGTCGCCCAGATCTCCAGGGATAGGGACGGTGGAGGGGGGCAGGCTGTACTCCCCAGATCCCCTCCAGGGGCACTCACTCCAGGGCCGCCACAGCCACGGAGGCCCAAGAACCAGAGCAGTATGGGGTGCAGGGTCTCTGGGGGGGCCTTTGTGCCCGTGACCCCTGAGCCCTGTTTGCCCACGCCCTCACCCCAGGCCTGCCTCCTCTGCTTCCTGCCGAGAACAAAGCCTTTGCCAGCAACCTCCCAACTCTGACCGTGGCCAAGGCTGCCCCTTCCGGGCCAGGGAAGTCCTCCGGGCTGCAGGTAAGGGGTGCAGCTAGGGCCCCTAGTTGGGGCTAGGGCCCAGGCCAGGTCGCTGGGGAACTGGGATGGGGCTGGAGGGGTAGGGGAGGCCGGCCGGCGGGCAGGGAGGTAAAGATGGGCAGAGACACAGCCAGGTAGGGGTAAGACACCAGGCCAGTCCAGGCCAGGGCACTTGGGAAACGGTGTTGGACGGAGATCCACCCCCAAACACCAAAACGACAGAGTGAGGGTGGGAGGGCTGGCCTGAGAGAGACCTCGGGCGGTCACTGGGGGTGTGAGCAGGTGAGAGATGGAGGCTATAGGAGGGGCGACTGTGTTGGCTCAGGACAGGCTGGGGGGAGACCCTAAAAGGAAGGACAGGGCAGGGTGGCCAGCAAGACACTGAGTCAGAGATGGCAGAGGGACTGCCTTGGCGGTTAAGACTCCGCACTTCCAGTGCAGGGGGCACGGGTTCAAGCCCTGGTCGTGGAACTAAGATCCCACATTCCTTGCAGTGCAGCTAGAGAAAAAAGAGAGAAGGTGGCAATGGCGAGGGGTGGGAGGTGTGGCCAGGAGGAGAGCTAGGATGGTGGTACCCAGGCCATAGGGGCATAGGCAGGAAGGGTGGAGGAGACTGAGGCAGAGACAGGATTCGAGAGAGCCTCAAAGGGAAGAATAGACAGGACAAGGAAAGTCAAGGTAGAGATTTAGGCAGGGGCAGGAGGAAAGAGGCCATGCCCATCAGGTGCTGGACAATGAGGGGGGATTTGTGGGCCTTTTGATGGGCAGGGAGGGAGGTACCAGGTGGAAGCTGAGAGACCCAGGCCTGAGAAGGGGCTGGAGGAGGCGACCCAGGTAGATGCCTGGGGCTTGAGCCTGCCTGTAACCCTCTCCTCGCCGTGTCCCCCGCCCCGGATCCAGCCCCAGTCTTCCCTGCAGGTTGAATGTGCTGGGTGGTGAATCCTGCAGCTAGGACTGGGACCCCATCTTGGGTGACATCAGCCCCTCCCATCTTTGTCCCAGGCTGGGGGTAGAGAGGCTCAGCTGCCAAGGAACGTCTCCTCCATCACAAAACCCCCCTCACTGGCTTCTCTCTCCCCCGCAGTATGAGAGCAAGTTGGGCGGCCTGAAGAAACCCCCCATGCTTCAGCCCAGCAAAGAAGCCTGGTGAGCTCCGTGTGTGCCTCCCCTCCTGGTGCTGTCCCCCACTGTGGGTTTGGGAAGTGCCATTGACCCCTTCACCTCCCCCTCTAGGGAGGTGGGTGGGAATAATAGTGATTTTAGGGTGAATGATGAGGATTCCATGCGGCTGTGTTGGCAGCATTCGTGGGACAGCTAGGCTGCTGGCTTCAAGCGGGCAGGGGTGGATATTTGGTGTGGCTTGGTCACCGCAGTACCCTGAGCACCTCGGACCAGGCTGGCAGGCAGTGTCTCCTGTCCGGGGTTGAGGGGGTGCATGTTCAGGTGGACGCAGAGATGCCTGGGGGCCAGGGTGAATGGATGGATGGACGCTACTCAGGCAGGTGCGTGGCTGGACGGATGGCTGTTTGGGTGGGTGGGCCGGTACGTGTTGGATGCTCGCGTTCTGTCCCTCTCTCCTGCCCCCCGTCCACTGAGAGTGTTGGTCAGATCCTCATCGGGTGCCCAGTCCTATGCTGGACTCTGGAAACACTGGACAGACCAGGTCCCGCCTCCACCGTGTGTGAGGGCTTCTGGCCTTCAGCACTGGGTACAGACAAGCATGTCTGGTGGGAGAGACAGCCATACATAGTAGGCGACAGTCTACTGCCCAGTGATAAAGCAGATCTTATCAACCACCACACAAGGGCCCAACCTCCCTGCCTGCCTCCCCAAGCCTGCTGCTGGGTTCCAGGTAGAGCGGGAACATGCTGACCCCAAGTGGCAGGAGATGGTATTGCATGGAAGGTGAGTCGCACGCTCGGCATCTAACTCCCAGTGCTGCCTCTAGCTGCTTTGGATCAGTGACTTCATCTTTGCAGGCCTCAGTTTCCTCATCTGTAAAATGGGCATAAGGATAGCACTTCCTGCCATTGGTTGTCCCCAGCGATACAGTGAGGCAGGCCAGGCACATGTTCACACGTATTTCTGCAGCGTTCCTTCCCTCCTTGTTGTCTGCCTTGTGGCCTGGGGGCTCAGAGTCCGGTTCTGCTGTCTCCTGGCCTCATCACAAGTTGTCTGTATGTGTGGTCCTTCCCCCTGACCCCCCAGCTTCCTGGAGCATTTGCACAAACATCAGGGCTCCGTCCTGCACCCTGACTGCAAGACGGCCTTCCCCTCCTTCGAGGATGCCCTGCACCGCCTCCTGCCCTATCATGTCTACCAGGGTGCCCTCCCCTCCCCCAACGACTACCACAAAGGTGAGGCCTCCCTTGGGTGTGGAGGCGGGTGGTGAGGACCAAACAGGGTGCAGGCGCCCTTGACTGCGGGTCCCTCCCCAACATCTCGGTCTCTGGACCTCTTCCTCTGCAGTGGACGAGGAGTTCGAGACGGTCTCCACGCAGCTGCTGAAACGCACCCAGGCCATGCTCAATAAATACCGCCTCCTGCTGCTGGAGGAGTCCCGGGTAGGGTAGCTTGTCACCTTTCTCCCTGGGGGACCCTGCCTTTCCCCCACCCCCACCCCGCCACCGCAAGGAGGGAGGGAGGGTGAATCAGATCACAAGAAGGACAGTTGGGAATCTGTTCCCATCCATCCTTGGCGATCGCGTCCCCTCCTCCACCTCGCTTCTTCACTGGCTCATCTAATCGTCTCTCCCCCTCCCTGCCCCCAGAGGGTGAGCCCCTCCGCGGAGATGGTAATGATCGACCGAATGTTCATTCAAGAGGAAAAGACCACGCTGGCCTTGGACAAGCAGCTGGCCAAGGAGAAGCCAGGTAGGTGAGAGCGGAGGGAGCCAGGTCCCCGCCACCTCCGCCGGGTGCGGCGCTTTCCCTCATTCCGCCAGTGGGTGGCGCCCGAGCCCAGCCTGAAAGCCCTGAGAGTGGACCTCCGCTTCCTGCTCATCCCATCATCCTGTGTCCATTTCGCCCCCTCAATCCTGGCCCTGGAGGGAGGGAACGTTCTGCCACCCCCGGGGGCACGGAAAAGCAGGAGAGCAGAGCCAGGACTGGGGTGAAGCCAGCAGAAGTTAGGTGGTATCCTCTGTCCGGTGCCAAGGGCTGCTGGCATATTATGGGGACTTGGGACTTGGGGAAAGGGTCTTGCCTAGCAGTGTCCTCGTGAGTGAAGGGCTTAGCCCCGGGCCTGGCAGATGGTCAGTACTCAGTGGACACCGGCTCCTCTCAGCTCTGCAGGGGCCTCCTGCCTTGGCTAACCCCCAGGGTTTTCTTGGCCCCCTTCTCCTACAGATGAGTACGTGTCTTCCTCCCGCACCCTCGGCCTCCCCGTCGCCGCTTCTTCCGAGGGACACCGGCTGCCCGGCCACGGCCCGTCCCCGTCCTCGGCGTCTGGGGCCCCAGCCCAGCCCCCTCTGCACCTGCCCACCAAGCTGGTGATCCGGCATGGCGGCGTGGGCGGCTCCCCCTCCGTGACCTGGGCACGGGCCTCCTCCTCCTCCCTGTCTTCGTCCTCCTCGTCCTCCGCCGCCTCCTCCCTGGACGCCGACGAGGGCGGCCCCATGCCCTCCCGCAACCGGCCACCCATCAAGACCTACGAGGCCCGGAGCCGCATCGGGCTCAAGCTGAAGATCAAACAGGAAGCCGGGCTCAGCAAGGTCGTCCACAACACGGCTTTGGACCCGGTGCACCAAACGCCGCCACCGCCCCCCGCCTCCCTCAAGGCGGCCGAGCCCCCGCCCCGGCCCCCGCCACTGCCCCCCGCCCCCGGCCAGATGAACGGTACAGTGGACCACCCACCGCCACCACCGGCCGCCACTGACCGCAAGCCGCCGCCCCCGGCCGCGCACTGCCCCCGCCTACCCCTCCGCAAGACGTACCGTGAGAACGTGGAGGCCCCGGGTGTCGGGGCGACCGAGGGGGCGGCGGCGGTGGCCGTGGGCAGAGCCCGGGGCGGCAGCCCGGCCCCGCTGCCCACCAAAGTGGACGAGGCCACCAGCGGGCTCATCCGCGAGCTGGCGGCAGTGGAGGACGAGCTGTACCAGCGGATGCTGAAGGCCGGCCCCGCCGACCCTGCGGTGGGCACCGGGCAGGGCAGCGGCAGCCGGGGAGCCCGGCTGGGAGGCACCTCCGCTGCCCCCCGCCAAGCGGCGCAAGTCCGAGTCGCCCGACGTGGACCAGGCCAGCTTCTCCAGTGACAGCCCGCAGGACGACACACTCACGGAACACCTTCAGAGCGCCATCGACAGCATCTTGAACCTCCAACAGGCCCCTGGCCGGACGCCCGCACCCCCGTACTCCCATACCGCCCCGGCGGCCGTCACGCCCACCTCTCCGACACCCCTGCACAGGCCGGAGGCCTACCCGCCCTCCAGTCACAACGGTGGCCTCGGCACCAGGACGTTGAACAGATAACACCGGGCTGGACTTCCCTTCCCTGTCCCCTTGCTCCTCAGGGACGCAGTGGGGAGCAGGGAGGGGGACAGCCGGGCGTCTGACCTCAGCCTCCTGGGGGACACGAGCCGGGGACCCCTTGAGTTTTTCTTGCCTAAGTTATTTGAGTCACAAAGGCCTCGTCCCCCCCACCTCCTGTAAGCCGGGTGGTTGGGTGGGTGTCGTGGATTTCGGGGAGGGGGGCTCTAATGTACAAGGTCCCCCCTGCCAAAGAAGGGGGTAATCCTGGTGTGTCGTTTCCTATTTCTTCCCATTTCCAGCCACGCTCCGCCCCTCCGCCCAGGGGACACGTGCGCATTGGCCAGGGAGGAGGGCTCCCTGGCGGTCCCCACCGCTCACACGCATCCAGGTACCCGGTTTGCCCGCGTGGCTTCAATCTGTCCCTGCGCCCGTCGCTGGCAGGGTCTGCGTCTCTCCAACGCCCCCACAGGCCAAGACAGGAAACGCAGGGAAAGGGCGGCACGAGCCTGCCTCCCGGGACCCCACCACCTGGCAGTGCGTGCCAGCAGGCACCCGTGTCACATCTGTGTGTGTGTGTGTGTGTGTGTGTGTGTGTGTGTGTGTGTAGGCACCCGTGTCACATCCGTGTGTGTGTGTGCGCGCGCGCAGGCACCCGTGTCACATCCGTGTGTGTGTGTGTGTGTAGGCACCCGTGTCACATCCGTGTGTGTGTGTGTGTGTGTGTGTGTGTGTGTCCGTCCCTCTCCGTGTCCTATGTCCCTCTGTATGTGCTCGAGTGAGAAAGATTTCAAAAGCCTCCAGTCCCTCGACTGAAATCCGAGAACCTCCCAAACAAAACCGGGATCTTCCACCCTCTTCCCCAGCCAGTCTTCCCCTCTGTTCTTCCTGCCGCCAGCCACCCGCGCCCAGATTTTGAAATCTTGGAGACAAAACTAGTACTGTAAGATAAATTTTTTTGTACTGTATTTATTGTGTATAACGATTTTTTAAAAAGGAGAATTCTGTACATTTAGAACTCTTGTAAATTAAAAAGCGATCCTTTTTTTAAAACTGTACTGACGCCCCCCCGCCCGCATTGCTTTGGGATTTTAGGGAACTTGTTTGGAGTCTGCGGGTTGGGGTGACGGGTGGAGAGGGGGATTGTAGGGACTTACTACACATTCGTGAGCCCTTGCTGGGGGCCAGGTCCTATTCTAGGCACAAGGGTGCAGCTGAGTATGACGGAAGCGCCTGTTCTGGGAGGCCCGACTTCTTAGTGAAGGGGGCAGACAGTGAAAAACTCAATCAGCCACGTGTTTTTGTATCATTTCTGGTGGGGTTCTGTGGTCTCCCGGAGCACAGAATTCGTCAATATGTAACCCATCCCTCCTGGGAGAAATACAGGGCTAGCTTCCGGCCAGCCTCTCATCCACATTTTTGTCAAACCCTCAACACATCACTTGGTTTTTCTGTTTAAAGACCCTTCACTTAATATATAGTGTTGATTCATTAACACTGATCGCACAGCCAGCAGCATTAACTCGTGCCTGAATGAAGCTTCTGTAACACAGTGTTTTCTCTGTAAGGCACATCCTAGCCTCCTTAGGCTTAAGAACTCAAGAACCCGGCTATTTAAACCAGCGAAGTCGGCAAAAGCACCAAAATGTGAATACACCCGCAAAAGGATGCATCGTTTCAAGTAGGAGAGCGTCCTCATCTATTCAGCACTCAGTCGGAAACATGCCTGCTGGGCGCCTCAACGTTTTCGCCACTCTGCGCATGTCCGTGGAAGTACCACGGATTTTTGGCAACAGACGAAAGTTCCAACAAGTAGATGAATTCACAAGCAGGGTACATGCTAATAGGATTGACTAAGTGTGTACAGTGTCAGAGAGATGGGGGCAATCAAGCAGGATATGTTAGCTTCCCGTGGATATGAAAAAAGGTACCTCCAGGAACTTCCCTCATGGGCCAGTGGTTAAAACTCCACGTTGCCAATGTAGAGGGTATGAGTTCTATCCCTGATGGCTGAACTAAGATCCCACATGCCACGTGGTGCAGCCAATAAACCAAATCACTTTATATGAAAAAAACAACACCCAACTGAGTGGGTGGCTTAAAAGAAATTTATTCTCTCAGTTCCAGAGGCTAGAAGTTCCAAATCAAAAGTGTGGTCAGGACCACAGTTCCCCTAGAGACAAGGGGAGGGTCCTTCCTTACATTTTCCAATCTCTGGTCATCCCGGGTCTTCTTTGGCTTGTAGCTACATCCCTCCATTCTCTCCTTCTGAGCCATTTCCCCTCTGCATCGACGTGTCTTCTCTTATGAGGACACCAGCCATATTGGATTTGAGCCTAGCCTACTCCAGGATGTGTTGGTCTTAACTAGATGACATCTGCAAAGACCCCATTTCCAAAGAAGATTACAAATTCACAGGTAATTCACTCGGGGTTAGGACATTGGCATATCTCTTGGGGAGACGCAGCTCAATTGGACACAGCAACTGCTCGTTCCTAGAACCCTTTTGTGTGAACTAGAAAACAGCACCCCCTTCCTCTGGAGATTTGGAGAGCAGCACATGACCCGGATTCCAGCCCCTCTTCAATCAAGCCAGTGCTTTGTGCAGTGAACAACCTGCCCAACCGCACATGAAGGCCCTCAGGATCAAGTGGGAAGGGAACTTCTTTGAGGAGGTGACATCTGAACAGAGAACTGCATGAAAGAATGGAAGGGACCACGGGAAGAGAGCACTCAAGGCAGCGAGAACAGCCAGTGCAAAGGCCCTGAGGCAGGAGTGTGGATAGAATGTAAAACCGCCAAATGGGTCTGTGACTAGAACTTGGGGAAGAACAGGGTGCAGACAAGAGGTGAGGTCAGTGGGAACAAAGGGGGCCAATCCTGTAGGATCCTATAGCTCCACGCTGAAAACTTCGCTTTTACTCTTAAGAATAAGGCAGGAGCCACCGGCGGGTTCTGCGCAGAGGGCTTAGCTGACTTCGTTTTCCCAGGCGCCCTCTGGCGGCCATGTATGCAACCTACAGGGCAAGAAGGCAACGGCCACAGTCAGGTGGGTGTGACGGCGGGTGATCCACCCCGGTCCTTGGCAGGCTCCTGGGGGTGTTTGGGAGGGGAGAAGCAGATATATGGGATCTGCAGGAGAGAGACCTCTCCACTCCCAGCTCTAGACCTACTTCCCCCGCGTATGTAATAAAGCACTAAAGGAGAACAGCGGTTCTCAACATCCTTGAATCCCTGCACGCTCCTGGAAGACCTCACGTGGCCGTGGAAAGAAGTTTGCCGGTCATTTCCACCGGTTAAAGCTAGCTGAATGCGGCCCAAGCAGAGGGACATGATGAGTAACGTTTCCAGAACACTTATCTTGGGCATTGCTCCCAGCACTTCACCTGGGATATCTAATTTGATGCTCACAGAAGCTGCCTTGTGGGAATTAATAACTCCATCTTGCAGATGAGGAAACTGAGGCCCCGAGGACTGTAGCTTACCAGGCTCCTCTGTCCATGGGATTTTCCAGGCAATAGTAGTGGAGTGGATTGCCATTTCCTTCTCCAGCGGATCTTCCCGACCCAGGGATCGAACCCGGTTCTCCCGCATTGTAGACAGACGCTTTACTGTCTGAGCCACCAGGGAAGTCCTGTATACAAGGCCTTGACAAGTCTGCTGTGCAGCAGCCAGAGACAGCCTCCTCCCCAAGCCCGGGGTATGAGACCAAAACTGACCTTAGCTTCTACCATTAGCCTTTGGCATATTCGCTCTTAGATGCTAGATGCAGCAGAGTGGGCATCTGAGGAGTGTTCAGTCGCTCAGTCGTGTCCAACCCTTTGCGACCCCATGGACTTTAACCTGCCAGGCTCCTTTGTCCTTGGGATTTCCCAGGCAAGAACACTGCCTTTTCCTTCTCCAGGGGATCTTCTTGACCCAGGGATCAAAACCGAGTCCCTTGCATCTCCTGTATTGGCAAGTGGATTCTTTACCACTGTGCCACCCGGGAAGCCCCTTTCTACAGCTGAGCCATCCAGAAAAAGAAGCCAGAAATGACTACCTCTGGGCCCAAATCACCTGGACACGGAGCACGACTGGAACCCAAGACTGACCAGTGTCCCAAGTGAACAAGCTCATTGGCTGCTTTCTCCATTTTTTTTTAATTGTGAAAAAATGCCCATAACGTAGAATTTATCTTCATAATCACATCAGCATTAAGACATTTACATTGTGCAACCATCAATCTTCAGAACTCATTTCATCAATTTTTTTTTTCTAAATTTGGCTGTGCTGGGTCTTAGTTGCCACATGAAGGATTTTTTGTTTGTTTGTTTAGTTACAGCATGTGGGTTCATAGTTTCCTGACCAAGGATCGAACCTGGGCTGCCTGCAATGGGATCTCAGAGTCTTAGCCATTGGACCACCAAGCTGGTGGTCATCCTGGAAGTCAGGAACTCATTTCATCTTGCAGAATTGAAACCCTGTGCCCATGAAACCATGATCTTGTCCCCTCTCCACTTCCACCCAGCTCCCCCACGACCACCATTCCACTTCCTGTCTCTGAATCAGACTACCCTAAGCATCTTGTATGAGTAGAATCACAATATTTGTTCTTTTGTGAGTGGCTTATTTCACTCAACCTAATGTCTTCATTCATGTTGTAGAATATGTCAGTTTCTCTTTTCAGTTTTGACAGATGGGGTAGGGACAGAGAAAAGAACATCTGAGCTTGTGCTTTGCAGTGGGGACTCCAGAGGCTCCAAGGGCATCAAGGAAATTGGATGACACTGGGGACAGATGTCAGAGACTCCCTGATTCGGAGGTCAGCAGGTAGCAAGATGTGACAGCCACCCTGGTTATTAAGGGCTCAAAGGGTATTTAATGGAGCTGAATACATCAACGTGGAGCCTTTTCACTCCACTGACCCCTTCCTAGATATTATCTTTAATGCACAAAATGAAACCCTCAGGATCCCAAGGGAACCAATTATACTGAAATACAGTTATCAGTATTTTTTAAAATCGACAAGGCTGTGACATGGTAATAGGGTCTGGTGTACCAGCGAACGATTAGAAAGCTAGCTTGCAGTGGGTCTAATCAGCGATGAGTAAGCAATCACTGGGAACTCCAAACACAGTGTGAGAACATAGAAGATTCCTCTTGATGACGGTCTGGAATCCTTGCTCTCACAGGACTCGTGTTCTCGTGAGGGAGACCCTCCCTGAAACAGAGAAATGTAAAACATGGTGATAAAGGCTGCGGAGAAGAATAAAGCAGCGAGAATGGAGGGATGGTGCATTAAACAGGGAGATCAGGGAGGGCTTCTCGGAAGAGGTGACATTTGGGTGGCGACTGGAGGGAGGGAAGGGTGGGAGGGGGCGGATGGGAGTGGCTGGGTGGGACTTTCCAGGTGAAGGAACAGCAAGTTCAAAGGGCCCTGAAAAGAGGGTTGTCCTAGGAACAGTGGAGAGGCCAGTGTGGCTGGAGCTGAGTGATCAAGGGGGAGAGAGAGGGAGGAGAGGACAGAGGGAGCCTGCAGACCTTTCAGGGCCTTGTGTTCCACACTGAAGGTTTTAGCTTCTGCTTTCAGTGAAAGAAGAACCATGGAGGGCTGTGAACATAGGAGTTTTCATGCACTCGTTTCCGTTGAAAAAATTATTATGATTACTTATAATTAAAATTAATATTGTTGGTGGTGTTACTATTTTATTATTGCTGTTCCCGTGTCAGGAAGGGAGACAGGGGTGGAGTTTGAAGGCAGAACTGGGAACCCGCGCGCACCCATTTCGCAAAGGCACCGTGCCTGTCCCCACCAGAGGGCGCCAGAGGCCGGGCGCCCAGTTTGGGGATGGGGGGGCGCCTCGTCCCGCCCCCCGCCTTCTCTGCCCCTCCCGTTCCTCCCTCCCCGTTCTGGGCCCCACCCGGCTCAGACGGCTCCGGACGGGACTGCGAGCACAGGCCGCTCCGCGGGCGCCTCCGATCCCCGCGGGACCCCCGCCCGGCTCTCCCTGCCCGGTCCTGCAGTCTGCGCGCCCCCTTGGTGAGTGACCCCCAACTGAGGCTGTCGCCTCCCGGCCTCCGCCCCGCGGAGCCCTCCAGCCTGCCCTGGCTCTGGATCACTTCCCTGCTCGCCAAAGACCCTCAGTCCCCACCCCAGGCAGTGTGTGGGGGTCTCTCAGTTCTCCCCAGCCCCCCGGAAACATATCTCCCTCACTGCCCCCGACCCGCACCAGCTCCTTCAATCTGTAGCAGCGTTCCCCACTCTCCTCCTCCCTTCGCGTGGCCTTCCTTGGGGTCTCCCTCCACCGCATTCATCCACCTCTGTTCCATTCCTCCTCCCACCCCAAAAACTGCTCTCCTGCTTCACCAACCCCACTGCCTGTCCAACCACCCCAAAGTGCCCTCGCTAAGATGTCCCCCAGGTCCCTCCCCGTGTAGGACACCGCCCAGGGCCCCCTCCCTCTGCCAACATCCCAGGTCTTGGCTCCAGCCTCTCCTTCACCTTTCTGGCACACCCTCCCTAAATTTTTCCCTCTCTCACACACGCACACTTTTTTTTTTTTAAATCATGGTTATGAGTTTATGGATTTTAACATATTGGATGTGCAGTTAGTCTGGGTGCTCAGATTGTCCCATCTTTGGCCAGTGGGAGTCCTGTTGAGCTGGGACTCTGTCCCTGTGACGTGCCCCATCCCAGTTTGAGCACTTCCCCACTATCTGACCCAGACTCACTTATTCTTTCCCTGCCTCAGCCCCAGAATTAGCCATTTCTCCCAGAAGCCTCAGTTTCTCTTTTAGTGGAAAATGGAGTTTAGAGACCCCAATCTGACCAAAAGTCAGTTCTGTGCAGAGATCGGTAAAATTATAAGCATCCACTTAGACTGATCAAGGGGGAAAAAGAAAGCAAGCAAAGACACAAATCAATGATAACTGAGAATGAAAGGGGGAGGGGGGACATCACTACGGATCCGACGGTGAATGAAAGGCTCGTAAGGGGATGTAGTGAACACCGTCTAGGTGCTGGGGGTGCTGGTTGCTGCTGGGTTGGTCATTCGTTCTCTCCCTAACTCCTTAGATCTGTGATAGGAGTGTTGGCTCTGAGGTCAGGTTATTTGGAGTCCCAGCTTGAGCACTTACTAGCAAAGTGATCTCAGGGAAGTTATGCTATCTTCCTGAACCTGTATTTCCTTATCAGAAAAGTGGGGGTAATAATAGCCTTACAAGGTTGTTGTGAAGATTAAATGAGTTAGAGCAGTTTCTGGCATGCAGTGATCACAAATGTTATGATTCTCGTGAATGATAACATCATGATCTGGGGGGACCCAGGCAGTATTGAGTCTCATTTCTCATCTTTGGGTCCACGTGTTCAGCCACTCTGTCCACCCATTTTACAGTTCCAGGTCATGAAACCCACCATCCTCTCTGCCTAAATGCTCTTGTCACTCTTCAGGGAGCAGCTCAAAAGTCAGCCCAGGGGGCTTCCCCTGTGGTTCAGCTGGTAAAGAATCTGCCTGCAATGCAGGAGACCTGGGTTTGATCCCTGGGATGGGAAGATCTCCTGGAGAAGGGAACAGCTACCCACTCCCGTATTCTGGCCTGGAGAGTATGTATGGGAAAAGATTCTACAGGACACAACTAAGATCTGGTACAGCCAAATAAATAATAAACGTGAAAAAAAAAAAAAGTCAGCCCAGCCAGAGCTTTCCTAATCCTGTGATTGGTTCACCCTGTCCCCCTCTGGTGCCTACAAGTCCACCACCCAGCTTTTCCCAGGCCTCATTGACTGCTGCATGCCCCGGTTCTCTCCACACTGGAGGCTCTGAGTGTGTGGGGACTGGTCTCTGGTCTATTTTTGGATCCATACCTCTTGACACATGGTGCGATTTCAGTGAAAATTGCCAAATAATGGAAGGGGTGGGGACGGAGAAAGAAAAAGATGAAGGAATCCTTTTCTTCAGATCAGCTTCTGCCTCCTTCCCCTGGTTTATCTCTTGGGCTTCCACCACCAATCTCGCTTCTTCCAGCATGCCATTGTCACTCTCTCTCTCTTCCTCCAGCTGGAATAATCACCTTCTTCCTCCTTCAGCCGCCAGCTCCTGCCATCCACCTTCAGTGCCCTCAGAAGCTCCCCGCCCCCCGCCCCACCCATCCCACCAGCCTTCTCCATCGATTCTACCTTCTGGCTCCCTTTCTTCTCCACCTCCTCCTCCAGGCAGTCCCCCATCAACATCCTCTCCTCCCACAGGTAGCCCTCGCGCTGTGCATCTGCGTCAGAGCTCAGCTGGCAGTGTGCAGCCACCATGTTCAGCTGGCTGAAGCGGGGCGGGGCTCGGGGCCAGCAGCCAGAGGCCATCCGCACGGTGACCTCGGCCCTCAAGGAGCTGTACCGCGAAAAGCTGCTGCCTTTGGAGGAGCACTATCGCTTCGGGACCTTCCATTCTCCGGCCCTGGAGGATGCCGACTTCGATGGCAAGCCCATGGTGCTGGTGGCCGGCCAGTACAGCACGGGCAAGACCAGCTTCATTCAGTACCTGCTGGAGCAGGAGGTGCCCGGCTCCCGGGTGGGGCCCGAGCCCACCACCGACTGCTTCGTGGCTGTCATGCATGGTGACACTGAGGGCACCGTGCCTGGCAATGCCCTCGTCGTTGACCCGGACAAGCCCTTCCGTAAACTCAACCCCTTCGGGAATACCTTCCTCAACAGGTGTGCAGCCAGCAGCCCAGAGGGTGTCTTCCTGTCCCTGGCCCCCGTCTGTGCCCCATCCCTGCCTGTGCCTCTCTCCTTTTCAGCCCTAATCCCCTTCTCTCTACTAGAGCCTTCCTCTTCTTGCCTTCTCTCAGGGAGCAGTTAAGCCAGTGACACCTGAGTTCGACTCCTGTCTAGCTGGGTGACTTTGGGCAAGCAACTTAACCTCTCTGTTTCTTATCCTCATCTGGAAAATGGGGATAACCATAGTCCTTCCTCCATAGGGCTGTTGTGGGGACTAAATGAATGAAAACATTCAAAGTGCTTAGAGCAGTATCCTGCACAAAGTAAGTGCTCAATTAACATCAGCTCTGTTTCTTTTTTTTTTAATATATATAGTTCTTATTCTTTGTCCTAATCTTCCTTTTCTCTTCCAAGATTCTTTCCCTCTCTGAGCCTGATTCTCCTCCGTGCAAGTCCTGGGTCCCCTTCTCATGTGTCCCCTCCTACCCATCCCTGCATTGACCCCTGACCTTCCCTCTGCCCCAGGTTCATGTGCGCCCAGCTCCCCAATCAGGTCCTGGAGAGCATCAGCATCATCGACACCCCGGGCATCCTGTCAGGGGCCAAGCAGAGAGTGAGCCGTGGTGAGTGAGGCTGGGCTCCTGGGTCTGAGGGAGGAGGGCCCAGGGTTGCTGCTAGGACTGTGTGAGCCGGCCCTGAGCTGGCTGCGCATCCGAAGGGAGCTGGAGGAACGCTGTGACTCCTCCGGGCTGGCGCGCGCTGAAGGGTGGGGGAGGCGTGTGGATGAACACGTGTGAACCCGCTGCGGCTGCATGTCTGGGCGGGTCAGAAGGATGGAGGGGGAGAGACCAAGAGAGAGGGAGACTCCAAGGTGGACAGAGATTCAGAGGGCGAGGCCGGGATCCAGAGATGATCCGGAGAGTGGGAGACCCAGCGAGAAGGCAGAGCCTGGCGGGGAGGCCCTGGGCCCCTGTCAGCGCCTGGCTCCAGCTCTGGGCCACGGATGGGGCTGAGGAGGGCCCGGGACGGGGAGTCTGGGCAGGGGCCAAGGGCGGCCAGGAATTTATAAACAGCTGTGCAGGGAGAGCGGCGGGGGGAGGGGGTGAATTCCAGCAGGGCCTCCGGGTGAGCCCGGCCCCCACCCCCTGCCCTGCCTGGCTTGGTCTCCGCGCCCCTCCCCCTCCATCCCCCTCTCCCCGCATTTCTATCCCTTCCACCCCTGCCCCGCGAGGCCTCGAAGGCTAGAAACTAGGGCAAAGGAGGTTGCAGTGTGGGGCAGAGGGGACCCGGAGGCAACGGCGGCGAGGAGGCAGGGAGGCTGGGCCTCGCTCGGGCGAGGGCGCGGAGGGTTACCGGTGTCCCTGGCCGCTGCCCAGCGGGAGCCTGTCCCCGGGGAGAGAGGCAGGAGACAGCTGCAGAGGAGATCGGGGAGGGGGAAGGTGAGCTGCCAGCCCCATGGGGAAGGAGGGGGCTGTGGGGGGGGGGGTCCCTCGGGAGAGTCAGCGGGGGCCACTCCAAGCCAGGGCGGGAGTGCCAGATAGAGGCCCAAAGGAAGTGGGGGAGAGAACCGGGGTCTCTTTCTGTGGTTGCGGGAGTAGAGGAAGAGGAGGGTGTGTCTGTCTGTCTGTCTGTCTTGAGGGTGAGTGTGTGTATGAGTGTCTGTGCCCGTGTGGGTGGCTAGGTGTGACTTTGGGCAGCTCCAAGGGCCTGGGGGTGGGGGGCAGGCTTGTGGGATTGTGTGTGACTGTGACTGATGGTGTCTCTGTAGGTAGTTGTATTGTGAAACGTGTGGTTGGTGTGTTGTGCAGGGGAACTTTTATATGACCGTGTGAATCATTTGTGTGTGTCTGGGAAGGTGTGTGGGATTCCTAGGCGGCTCAGTAGTAAAGAACCCGCCTGCCAATGCAGGAGATGCAGATTTGATCCCTGGGTCGGGAAGATCCCCTGGAGGAGGAGACGGCAACCTACTCCAGTCTTGTTGCCTGGGAAATCCCATGGACAGAGGAGCCTGGCGGACTGCATCCGTGTAACTCTGGGTGTGACTCTGAGGTGTCAGCGCTGTGCTCATGGTTGTACTTGTGTGTGGCCCTGTAGGACTGAGATGATTTTGTTAGATTGGGTATAACCGCATCTCTGTATACAGTTGTGCCCTTGTGCGTACAAGTGAGGGTGTGTGTGTGCATAAGTGTATCTTTTGTGTAACTGTATATGATTGCATCTCTCGTTTGGTGGGTGTGCAGGTGTGCACAGGCTCGTTGTGTGCCTGCTATTTGTTACTTTGTGTGGGTCTCAAACATCTTTGCCATTGTGTGACCCTGGATATCTATGTAGGTTCCAGATTGCTAGCGAGGGTGTGTGCGAGGGTCTGCATCTTGTAGTGTGTGACTCAGATGTAGTGTGTATGCTTGCTCTAGGGTGCACAGATTTGTATGTGCACATGTGTGTGTGTTGATGAAGCATGTGGCCTCCTGTGTAGAATATCTGAATGTACATGTGTGTGATTGTAGCAGGGTGGAGCCTTCTGGCCGGGTTCAAATCTGGCCTCTGCTGCTTCTAAACTGAGGTGTTGGCCGAGTCACTTAACCTCTCCGTGCCTTAGTTTTCCCACCTGTAAAATGGGAACATGATAGTCTCAATGATAGTCTCATGCCATACCTTGCTGATCTCCCCAGTGGTCCAGAGGTTAGGACTCCATGCTTCCATTGCAGGGGTGCGGGTTCAACCCCAACGGGGACCCAAGGTCCTGTAGCCTGCATGCCACGTGGTGAGGCCAAGAAAAGCGTCAAAATGTGTGAGGCACTTAAAGCAGTGTGTGGCCCCCGGGAGGTGCTGGGAAGGCCCTGTGATGACTGCTTTCCCTCCGTGAGGCTGTCCTCTGCACCTGGGGTGTCCGCCTGCCACGTCGCCCATTCCCGTGCTGACTCAACCTCCCTCCCTCCTCCCTCCCTGTGTGAGGCACACTTTCCAAATCTGGACATGCTCTTGTGTGTGTGTGTGTGTGTGTGTGTAGACACTGGGGACAGAGGAGGGGCCCTAGCTTTGGTCCCTCTGTTGACCTGGCCCTCCCTCCCCCCAAAACAGCGACCCCCACCCATCCCGTCCCATCCAGTCCCCTGTGGCTATAGGAACCTGCTTCCGTTCAGGCAGGATGGGCCTGGCACAGCTCCCCAGCAGAGCATGGAGGCCCCCAGGGCTGAGGCTCTGTGCTTCTGTGTCTGGAGCAAATGAACCAATGGATTCCTTAACCACTCTGTTCCTCAGTTTCCCCTTTTGGAAAATAGGGGTCCTGAGAGTGCCTGTCTCCTAGAGTCATTTTGAAGTTCAATGAGTTGAATCGGGGAGGGCATGAGGTGACTTCTGGTGAATCGGCGATGGCTCTCTGTCCCGCCAGTTAACTCCTCACCCTCCAGATCACCACTCAGTGTTTCCTCCTCCGGGAAGCCCTCCCTGACCACCCAGCCTGGGTGGTCAGGCGCCCCGCCTCCCCTTCCCCGGGGGCTCCTGTGGCTCCCTGGGTTTTCCCATCCCAGCCTGACCACTCTGGACGGTAAGCCCAGTAAGGACAGAACTGGGGCTGTCTGGGCCACCCTGTGTGCCCAGCACAGAGCGGGCTGTTCTGAGGGCAGCTCCTGGATGGCTTCACCAGTGTCTCACAGGCATCATGAGGAACTTTTGTGGATTGCTTGTCATGTGCCTAGCTCCATGGAGTTTCTTTGTTTGATTTTAATGTTTATTTATTCGTTTGGTTGCATCGGGTCTTAGCTGCAGTGGGTGGGCTCCAGAGCATGCAGGCTCAGAGGCTGCAGTGCGTGGGCTTAGTTGCCCCGCAGCATGTGGGATCTTACTTCCCTCACCAGGGATCAAACCTGCTTCGCATGGTAGATTCTTAACCGCTGGACCACCAGGGAAGTCCTTGTTTTTCTTTTTGTTTTAAGTTTTATTGTATAATTTACATGCCTAAAGCTCACTCCTTTTAAGTGTGTAGTTCAGAGCCAGGCACTGTTTAAGCTCTTCATATAGCTTAGCCCTTGTATTCTTTCCATCTTCACACAGTCCTAGGAGGTAGGTTCTATGATTTTACCAAAGAGGAAACAGAGGTTCAGAGAGGTTACTTGCTTCCTTAAGGTCACCTAGCTGATGGAAGTAGAGTCGGGATTCAAACCGAGGCCTTCCCGACTCCCAAGTCAGGGGGTCTCAATGGCTCCTCTCTGCTCTCCCAGGCATTGCTTGCTGCTGAATGAATGGGTGAATGAAGAAATGAATGGAGAAAGGAATGAATGAATGGGCCCCGGAGCCAGCTGTTGGTGGGATAGGTGCCCTACGAAGGCAAGGACTTTGTGTGTTCTCTGTGGGATCCCCAGTGTCCAGGACAGGGCCCAGCACACAGGAGACTCTCGGTAATTTATTGTTAATAAATTTAGAATATTTAACATCTGCTATGGCAAGACTCTAACAAGGGCCCAAGTAAAATTTTCAGGTGCTGGATGGTAGGGTGATTGGACACATCCTGGGGAGGAGCTGGGGTTGATGGTGGCATTTGGGGGACTCAGAGGTCCATAGAAGCATAAGGAGTCTATTAGTAAACATTTCACTGTTTTAATAAGGGGACCGATGCAAGCTGCTAATATTTGCCCAAAGAATGAATGGAAAGGTGACAGGGTGATTGTCCTCCGTAGTCGGATGGCTAGAGGGCCAGAGTGATGGGGAAATTCTGGAGGCTGGGGCCTGGAGCTGTTTCCCACGGACAAAATTTTCAGAGGTTAACAACCTGAATATCTGTAGAGTCCAGTTTGAGCCCAAAGCAATGAATGTCTCCCAGTGGCTGAAGGCTGGGGGCTGACCTCTGCTTTGGGGGACTGGAGCCCCTGTGACTCAGCGGTAAAGAATCCACCAGCAGGGCAGGAGACGCAAGAGACGATTGGATCCCTGGGTGGGGAAGATCCCCTGGAGGAGGGCATGGCAACCCATTCCAGTATTCTTGCCTGGAGAATCGCATGGACAGAGGAGCCTAGGAGGCTACAGTCCATGGGGTCGCAGAGTTGGACATGACTGAGGCGAGCACGCAGGCACACGCCCCTGTACCACCCTTCCCCGGCAGGCTACGACTTCCCGGCTGTGCTGCGCTGGTTCGCTGAGCGCGTGGACCTCATCATACTGCTCTTCGACGCTCACAAGCTGGAGATCTCAGACGAGTTCTCGGAGGCCATCGGCGCCCTGCGAGGCCATGAGGACAAGATCCGCGTGGTACTCAACAAGGCCGACATGGTGGAGACGCAGCAGCTGATGCGTGTCTACGGGGCGCTCATGTGGGCGCTGGGCAAGGTGGTGGGCACGCCCGAGGTGCTGCGCGTCTATATCGGCTCCTTCTGGTCCCAGCCCCTGCTGGTACCTGACAACCGGCGCCTCTTCGAGCTGGAGGAACAAGACCTTTTCCGAGACATCCAGGGCCTGCCGCGCCACGCGGCGCTGCGCAAGCTCAATGATCTGGTGAAGAGAGCCCGGCTGGTGCGGGTGAGCTGTGATGGGGGATGGGGAGGCAGCGGCTGCTCTTGCCTTTCCTCTGATCCTCCTCTACTTGGCTGCTGGTCCCTGATCTGGCATCAGCTATCTGATGAGTTAGTTCACTAATCTGAGAAAGTTCTCCTGTTGTGCCTGGCCCTCTGCCAGGTGGTACTGGGAAGGGAGCTCTGACCATGGCAGTCCAGGGGAGAAGACCATTTCATCCCCAGAGTGACCATCCGGCATGGTCAGGGCTGAGAACTTGGGAGCCCAGGGGAAATCCTGGAGAACTTCTTGGAGGAGAGGGCATCTGAGCTGCAAACTGGAGGATTATGAGGATGAGGAGGGGAAAAAGGATTCTAGAAAATGGGGCCAGCAAGTGCATGGACTGGCAGTGAGAACATGGCCAGTTCAAGGAAGAGAGAAATGCCAGTGTTGAAGCCAGTGTAGATGGTGGGAGTAACTGCATCTGGGGGTGGGGTGGGGGTGGGGTGCGGTGGGTGAGAGTCAGATCACCCGGGACTGTGGTCTGGAACCTGTGCTTTGTCCCAAGGGCACTGGGGAGCCATGGAAGGACTCAGGGTAGGGGAGGGACAGGGTCAGACCCTCGCTGCCTTCTGGAGGGTGGATTCAAGGGCAGTAAGACTGGGTTCCCAGACTAAGGAGGAGGCTGGGGGACCGAGGAACAAGGAGGAGCCTGGATTAGGACATAGCCTTGGGGAAGGGGAGGGGAGCACTGGTTTAAGAGCGTTTCTGGAGGCCGAATGGAACATCCACAGGGGAGGCTGCCAGCCAGGCTGGAGGTGGGGCAGGAAGCGGCGCAGGCAAGGAGGCCTGGAAGGTTATGGGGGGTGGAGGAGGCTGAGGTGTTGGTTTAAGGAGCAGCAGAGGGGGTGAGTCAGAGCCCCCGCCCCCCCACCCCAGGAATCCTCCTTAGGAGGGAGCGGCCCAGTGTGGTCAGCTCCTGAAGCCTCCAGAAAACACCTTTCGCTCCTCTGCTCAGGCCCTGGACTGTCTCTGTCCATCTCTTTAGATCGCCTCATTTCTACCTCTTTCTGTTTTTTTTCTCTTATTCTTTTTTCCCTCATCATTCTCTTTTCTCTTTCTCTCCTCTCTCTCCATCCTCTCCCTCCCTCGGTCTCCCCCAGGTTCACCCGCTTCCCCTACGGACCCGGTCCCTCAGGCCCCTCAGGGAAGCTGCTCCCGCAACAGTGGGAGCTAGAACCCCAAGGTCCGTGGGACCGAGGGGCGGGGTGGGGCCGGACACCTGGTGCCCCCACCACGCAGGAGGCGGCTCCGGAAACCCAGACAAACCCCGGAGTCCCGGACCCGCGCCCAGGCTCAGCCCGCCCACCCACCTTATCTCTTCCTGGCACCTTCCCCCGCTTCCTCTCTGGAAAAGCCATTAGCGCTCCCGCTCCTCGCGTCCTCTGGGCTCCAGAAGAGCGGCCCTTAGGCCCCGCCCCCCTCCCCATTGGCCCGCTCTCGCAGGCCCCACCCACCGGCCTGGCCACACCCCTGCCCTGATTGGCCCCCTCAGACCTCCCCCCTTGGCACCCACACCTACCCTCTTGCTCCTGCAGCTCCTCTGTGGCTCCCCAGTGCCCCTCAAGATACGGGATCTACTGTGACCAAGCCTCGGCGCCCTTCCCGGCCCTGTGTCACCCGCTCATCCCCCACGTGTGATTCTGCCACACCTGGTCCAGCCATCAAACAACCACCCGCACCATTCACCTCCGCACATGCTTTCCCCCAACAGTACAAGGCCTCTCCTCACTCTTGGTAACTACCCCTCTATGCCTCAGTTCGGAGAAGGCAATGGCACCCCACTCCAGTACTCTTGCCTGAAAAATCCCATGGACAGAGGAGCCTGGTAGGCTGCAGTCCATGCGGTCGCTGCGTCGGACACGACTGAGCGACTTCACTTTGACTTTTCACTTTCATGCATTGGAGAAGGAAATGGCAACCCACTCCAGTGTTCTTTCCTGGAGAATCCCAGGGACGGGGGAGCCTGCTGGGCTGCCCTCTATGGGGTCGCACAGAGTCGGACACGACCGAAGCAACTTAGCATGCCTCAGTTTCCCTGTCTGATCTAGGATGTGGGTGAGCCCTCTGGCTCTGCCCTTTGTTTGAAGCGACAGTTGCTGTTAGAAGGAGTGATTTCCATGGGCTGTGTAACGCTTGAGCACAGGTCAAGACCCTTGATGGGCAAGGTCTTGGGAGGTTCTAATTCTAAAGAGGCCAAGGTGCCCTGAGCCTTCCTACAGAGCTCTCTGAGGCAGCTCAGAAGCTTTCATTCCACAGTGACGGAGCGCCGACACTGTGCTCCTGTACTGTTCTAAACCCTGGGGATGCCGCAGGAAACAAAAGCAGATAGTTTCTTTCCTTGTAGAATTGCTTTTTAATGGGGAAGTGGGTATTGAACAAATTCAGCTCTAATACACTGAATGTGATGAGGATTATGAAGAAACATGAAGCAGAGGAGAGACTTGTGGGCTATTTAAGGGACTAGGGTCATCAAGGAGGGTCTCCTGGAGGAGGTGATTCTCGAGCAGAGAACTAAAGGAGGGGAAGGGGTGAGCAGAGTGGAGATATGGGGGAAACTGTACCCAGGCAGAGGGAACAGCAAGTGCAAAGGCCCTGAAGCCAGGACATGCTTGAATATGGAGCCCAGGGTGGCTGCAGGAGACAGGATGGTGGAGATGAAAGGATATGAGGATTCAAAGCCGGCCAAGGTGTCACCAGAATGTTTAGCATTCTAAACCTATGACTCACTAAAAGGAATTTTTAACGAGTGTTTCTAATTGAACATTTAAGACCATCTCATGGGAAAGCACTCATGTACTGTCAAAGGTGCCCCCTCCCACCCCTGAACCCGACAGCCCTCAGCTTCTCTTTCCTGCAGACAATCCCCAGGAATAGTTTCTTCTGTCTTTTTCCAGATACAGTCTATTTTTACTTAAGCACATACATTTAATTATTGAGCTTCCTATTTAAAAAAATAGGGCTTCCCTGGTGGCTCAGATGGCAAAGAATCTGCCTGCAATGTGGGAGACCTGGGTTCCATCCCTGGGTTGGGAAGATCCCCTGGAGGAGGGCATGGAAACTCACTCCAGTATTCTTGCCTGGAGAATCCTATAGACAGAGGAGCCTGGCGGGCTACAGTCCATGGGGTCACAGAGTCAGACACAACTGAGTGACTAAGCACAGCCCATTTAAAAACAGGACATATGAATGCTGGTTTTCTCTCCTCATTTACTTTTTGATAACATACAAGATTGTGGCTCAAAGGTTCTCAAGTTCACTGGTTTACTTCACAGATATTTCTTGAGTCTTTTCTTTGCACACTGTGCCAGCGCTGGGGACAGAGGAAACAGAAAAGGTCCCAGCCCTCCTGCAGCGTACATTCTGATGAAAGGAGACAGAATAAGTAAATAATGATGGATTTCGATAAGTGCTGTGGATGAAACAATGAAAGTAAAGACAGAGAGAAGTTGGATGGTGGTGCTTGGGGCACCCGCTTTCCACAGGATGGTCTCTGTGAGGAGGTGACATCAGAAGGAAGCTGAAGGGTGGGATTTCCCCAGTGGCCGGGCTGTTAAGCCTCTGCCTTCCAGTGCGGGGGGCACGAGCTCAATCCCTGGTTGGGGAACTAAGAACTAAGATCCACATGGAGCCTGGTGAAGCCAAAAAAGAAAAAAGGAAGCTGAAGGGCTTAGTTGTTGGAAGACCAGGGCGGAATTCCAGGCAAAGGGTAGCATGTGCAAAGGCCTTGATGTGGGATAGTTTTGCAGACTGATTTAAAAAAAAAAAAAAAAAGGAAGGCTGTTGAGGAACCTTGAGCAGATGGGGGCAGGGGGCAAGGCATGTTGAGCAGTGCTTCTCAAACCTTCTCCATCTCAGGACCTCATCACACTCTTAAACATTATTGAAGACCCCAAAGAGTTTGTATATACACAGATTAGATCTTTCTATATTAACCCTATTAGGAAACTGAGGGAATTCCCTGGTGGTCCATAGGTTAACACTTGGGGCTTTCACCGCCATGGCCTGAGTTCAGTCCCTGGTTAAGATCCCACAAGCCTCGTGGTGCAGCCCAAAAAAGAAAAAGTTAAAACTGAGAAACGTTTCACTTTCTCTCATAATATTAATTAACCAACAATACTTATATCAGCCTCACCATGAGGCTTGTAGGATGTTACTTCCCCGACCAGGGATTGAACTTGAGCCCTTGGCAGTGAAAGTGTAGGGTCCAAACCACTGGACCACTGGGGATTCTCAAATAATACTTACATACGTAATAGTAGATAACAGTTTATTATAAATGTTATCAATACATTATTGATCATGCCAATGTATATTAACAGATATTGATACTCTTATCAAATCATTTAAAATAGCAAGAAAAACCTATTGCCTGTTAACCTAAGTAGCAGATGTTTGGGGCTTCCCCTGGTGGCTGAGATGATAAAGAATCTGCCTGCAATGCAGGAGACCTGGGTTTGAGCTCTGGGTCAGGAAGATTCCTTGTAGAAGGAAATGGCAACCCACTCCAGTATTCCTGCCTGGAGAATCCCATGGACAGAGGAGCCTGGTGGGCTATAGCCCATGGGGTTGCAGAGTCAGACATGACTGAGCGACCAAGCACACAAACATACAACAGGTGTTTTATGAAAATTAACTGTTTTCCAAAACCCCCCAAAAAACAACTTAGAGAGGACAGTGGCCCTGTTTTGCATGTTTGCAAATCTCTTTAATGTCTGGCTTCAAAGGTGACATCTGGATTCGAACATCTGTTTCTACATTCAGTTAGCTGCAGTATCTTTTAGCCTTTAAAGATTCCACGATTCACTCAGGAGGGGATGAAGGTCAAAAAGACAAATAGCACCTCAGCATTCTTGTGAAAGTAGTTTTGAGTGTGCAACCCCCTTAAAGAGTCTTGGGGACCCCCTGGGGATTCCCCGGACCACACTTGGAGAATTGCTGCCATAAGGCCTTGGCAGCTGTGGGAGGAATTTTGCACTTGGATAAGAAGCAAATTGAAACTCAGAAGCAGTGTCTCATGGTCTGGCACTTGTTCCTAAAAAAAACAAAACAAAACAAAAAACTCCAGCTGCTGCTTCACAGGGAAAGGATTGAAGGGGCCAGAGGGTAAGCCAGGAGTCCAGTGGGGTGACAGGTATGTCCCCCACCAGGCAAGAGATGGTGAGGTGGAGAGAAATGGAAAAGTGGAAGAGAGTTCGAAGGAGTTCAAAGGAATGAGTGATGAAATGGATGTGACCAATGAGAAGGGAGGATCAAATCAGGAGTGATTTCCAGATCTCTGGGCTCCACTGGGCAGGCAGAGGTGGGGGGCAGGTGCCATTTGCCTCCAGAGATGGGCACAGCTGAGGGTGACACGGCCGGGTGGGGCCTGAATTCCACCGCGGGCGTCCCCGAGATGGAGCTGTCCAGGAATGTTGACAAGGCAATCGGCTCTGAGTCGAGCTCCAGGGAGAGGCCGAGGCTGGTATGTAGACTTGGCAGTGGACGTGGAGGGATGTTGAAGCCATGGGAGGGGCTGAGAGGACCGAGAGGAGAGGGGAGAGCCCCTGTACCCAGAGCAGCAGTAGCTCGCCTGTAACTGTTAGAAACTCACACTCTCAGGCCCCACGCCGGACCTGGTGACTCGGAAACTCCAGCCAACCCATGTTTTAAGGAGCCCTCCCAGGTGACAGAGGCAGGCTTAGGCAAGAACTCTCCTCCCTGCAGGTTCACGCCTACATCATCAGCTACCTGAAGAAGGAGATGCCCTCCGTGTTTGGGAAGGAGAACAAGAAGAAGCAGCTGATCCTCAAGCTGCCTGTCATCTTCGCCAAGATTCAGCTGGAGCATCACATATCTCCCGGCGACTTCCCAGACTGCCAGAAGATGCAGGTGGGTGGACGCCCAGGAGGGAGGGGCAAGAGGTGATGGGAAGGTCAACTTCCGTAGGCTCAGGATGGGGCCTCGAAAACTAGAGGGATGGATGGCAGGTTCCTGAGAGCACATCCCACAAATGGTTCCGTGAGAGTATGGTTGTGTGAGTTAGGGTAAGGGAGTGAAGAGAAAACCCAAAATAATAGTGGCTTAATTAGGACTAGAAGTTTATTTCTCTCCTTCATAAATATCCTGGAAGATGGTCCAGTGCTGGTTTTGTGCTTTACAGAACCAGTTCTCTTCTGTCCATGCCTGGCCTCCAGGCCCAAGAACTTCTCATGGTACAAAATGGCTGTGGAAACTCCAGCCATTGTGTCTGCATTCCAGCCAGCAAGAAGTGGGGGAGGGGGGTTAATGGGACAATCTCTCTAAGAACACTTTTTAGAGCAGTGCCGTCCAATACTGCTTTCTATGATGATGGAAAATGTTCTATGCGGTGCTGTCCAATGTAGTAGGCACTAGCCACATTAAACCTGAAATTTTAGGTTTTAACTAATTTAAATAACCGTATGTGGCTACTATATTGAATAGGGTAATTCTGTAGTTAGAAGTGCAACTTGTGCTGACTTCTGGTTGGCCAGAACATAGTCACATGGCCACATTGCTTCAAGGGAAGCTAGGAAGTGCAGTTTTTCCTCTAGGTGCCTAGGTAACATTTGGGAATTCTATACTGAGGAGGAAGGGAAGATGGATATTGGGGGATCACTGAAGGCTCCTCTCATGTTCAGGCCTAGGATTAACCAGTGACATGGAAAGCACTGGGTCTGGGGGTGGCAGCCCGGCGTAGATGGAGAGCCACTGGAGGTGGGCCGGGGCAGGAGCAACCAGTGGACATGGGGACAGAGGTCTGAGCTCAGGCATGGAGGTGAGGAGTACTAGCCCCTTGCCCAGGCTCTGCTTTCAGGCTGTGTTGGGGTGATACTCAAAGCCTGTGACCTTTGGGTTTGCGATGTTTCTACTCCAAGACTGAGGAATTATAGTGCAGTGAAATTCCTCTTGGCCACTGACTAGCCCTGTGAACCTGTGCAAGTCACTCACCTTTCCTGAGCCTCAGTTTCTTCAACTGGAAAATGGGCATCATCCTGATTGTATCTACCCTGAATGCTGAATTGACTTGTGTTAGTGACTTCCTTAGGACAGTATCTAGCGCTGAGTTTGGGCTGGATCAAGGTTTCTCAACCTCTGGGCTACTGACATTTGGGACTAGATAATTCTTCACTGTAGGGGACTCTCTTGTGCATTGCAGCCCTCTGTGTTTAGCAGCATCCCTGGGCTCTACTCACTAGATGTCAGTAGTACTCCCAAATTACGGCAATCAAAAACATCTCCAGATATTGCCCACTGTCCCCTGGGGGATACCACCATCCCTGGCTGAGAGCCGCTGGACTCGATAAAGAGCAGCTGTGAAGATTATACTGACGTTTACTGAACACTTGATCCAGATGAATGCAGTGCTAGTTCTCAACCTGTTTTACAAATCTGAAAACTGACAAGGAAACCAGAGAGGGCAAGTCACTTTCCTGAGGATGCACAGCTCCCAAGTGACAGCTGGGTTGGAACCTGAGCAGTCTGGCCTTGGAGTCCATCACACCCGTCACTTTTTTGTTATGATTTTTTTTTTTCTGGCTAGGCTGGGTCTTCATTGCTGCTCAGGCTTTTCTCTAATTGTGGCGAGCGGGGGTTGCTCTGGTTGTGGCGCGTGGGCCTCTCACTGCGGTGGCCTCTCTCGTTTAGGAGCACAGGCTCTAGGGTATGTTGGCTTCAGTAGTTGCTGCACCTGGGCTCAGCAGTTGCGGCTCTCAGGCTCTAGAGCACAGGCTCAGTAGTGTGGCACTCGGGCTTAAGTGCTCCAAGGCATGCGGGATCGTCTCAGATCAGGGATCAAACCCCTGACTCCGGCACTGGCAGACAGATTCTTTACCAATGAGCCCCACCAGGGAAGCCCCCACACCCTTGTCTCTTTATGGTCTCTTATGATCTTTATGCCTTGGCTCTGGAAACTTAACGTGGCGCCAGAATGTGGATTAGTCTTTGCAGCGACTATCCTGGTGCAACTCACTTAGCAACGGTGCATGTGAGAAGCAGGTGACCACAGACTCCGCCCAGCAGCGGCTCAGCTCTTGCACCAGATGACTTCTTGCCTGGGGCCAGGATTTGGGGGTAGGGTGGGGTGGTGGGGGCGGTCCCAGGATCTCCTGATGACTTGTCCATCCCAAACCTAACCACCAAATAGGGAGCAAGCCGCTTAGCCCTTTCTGTGTGGTGGGGTAACAGAGCCAGCAGGGTGGCAAGAATTGCATTTTCTTAATTTGCATGATGGTCGGGAGTGCTGGCAGGGCGGCTGGGGTGCTGTAGTGGGTGGGCAGAGCTGAGGGCTGTGCTCTGGTAAAGCTCATGTCACCATGTTGAAATCCTCCTCCACTGGCTGGCGGACGGCTGCTGCTCTGAGTCAGAGGTCCCTGTTCTCCCTCTCGTCCAGTGAGTCACGGGGCGGTGGGACCTTGCTGCCAAGTCTGTACTGAGTGGTGGGTACCCAGGTGAATTGGGGTGTTCCCCCATAATCAGATACTTCTGCCCGTCTCCATCGAGATCTGCCCGAGTGTCCTGGAGCCAGCATGGGGCTGGGGGTCCTGGGGATGGTGCCTCCTGACTTCTCTGTGTCCCCCTCTCCCCACCTCCCTGCAACCAGGAGCTGCTGATGGCTCACGACTTCACCAAGTTCCACTCGTTGAAGCCGAAGCTGCTGGAGGCCCTGGATGAGATGCTGACCCACGACATTGCCAAGCTCATGCCCCTGCTCCGGCAGGAGGAGCTGGAGAGCACGGATGTGGGTGTGCAGGGGGGCGCTTTCGAGGGTACCCACATGGGTCCCTTCGTGGAGCGGGGGCCCGACGAGGCCCTGGAGGACGGCGAGGAGGGCTCGGATGACGACACCGAGTGGGTGGTGACCAAGGACAAGTCCAAGTACGACGAGATCTTCTACAACCTGGCGCCAGCTGACGGCAAGCTGAGTGGCACCAAAGCCAAGACCTGGATGGTGGGCACCAAGCTCCCCAACTCCGTGCTGGGCCGCATCTGGAAGCTGAGTGATGTTGACCGCGACGGCATGCTGGACGACGAGGAGTTCGCCCTGGCCAGCCACCTCATCGAGGCCAAGCTCGAGGGCCACGGGCTGCCCACCAACCTGCCCCGCCGCCTGGTGCCACCCTCCAAGCGGCGCCACAAGGGCTCAGCCGAGTGAGCCAGCCCCCCGCCCCACCCTCGCCTGCCCGTTCTCCCTCCCTCTCGCCCTGCTGTGGCTCCCCAGCTCCGGATGGCTGCACACACATCTCCACCCCCCCCCATCCACAAGCGCGCTCCCTGCCCACTCTCCCAGCTGTAAGGATGGAGGTCCCTCTGCCCCCACCCCCCACCGTCAAACAGTGGGGACCAGGGGAGGGGCAAGGCTTCTCTGCCCACCCTCCACGCCTCCACCCTCAGGTTACACTTAGCATGCATTCCCACACTAACACAAGGAAGCACCATCCGTGCCTCATTCATTCACGTATTTATTGAGCACCTTCTATGTTCAGGGCTCCTAATAGACAATGGGGAGTAAAACAGACACATTTATCTGCTGCTCTCATGGAGCTGACATTCTCAGGAGAGAGCACGCCCAAGGGTCACTCACACTTAAACACACACCCAGCCCCAACCAGTCTGATCCCTGGTTCTGAGCGAGACCCCATAAGTGAGCCACCGCTTGGTTGAAATGACTAACACAGGGGCCCCACCGCCCCACTTACTCTTGCCCATCGCAGGCCCCTCCACCCCATCAGGTCCTCAGGCCTAGGGACCATCGGGGGCTCAGAGCCGGGAGATGCAACCTCCTACTTCCTCCGCGGGACCCCTCTTAGCCCCGCCTCCCAGTTCCGGCCACACCCCTTTCCTAACTAAGGATCCTCGGTGGACGAAAAGCCCCGTTACACGCCTGCTCCTCCTAGACCCGCGCAGACTCTGAGGCCTTCTGTCCTCCACTGCTCACCCGCTCTGGACTGAAAGCCTGGCCTGCTACCCGCCCCCGAACCCCAGGCTCCCCACAACTGATGGTCTGCATTTTAGACGGCGGGGGCACGGCCTCTCCGCCCACCGTCCATATTTAAGTGGAGCCCCTGCCAGATAGGAAAGCCCCAGGACGTCATCTTAGTCCCCTTTTCAGGGACGTCGTGGGGGGAGGGGTTCTTGGTGCTACAGCCCTCCCTCCCCTCCCCTAAAAGGAACTCTCACCCCCCACTACACACACCTTTACCTGCCTTCAACACACATTAGTGCTTGACCCTGGTGGGGGAGCCCAAGGAAAAGATGGGGGGAAGAGCGAAATAGATGGGGATGACGCCCCCTCCAGGGAGCTCGCTGGGATTTCCACGCCCATCACCCCTCACCCCGTGCCCCGGAGGGGACTGTGAACAGAACAGCGTTCCCAGAGTGCAAATAAAGCCAAGGCTTCTTTCCCAGTGCGAGTCTGGCTGTCTTGGGATGGGATGAGGGCAGGGATCGCTCTCGGCCCAAACCCCCTGGGGAAGGACGACCCTGGGCAGGACTTCACGGCGGGGAGTGGGGGGGTCCCTCCAAGCTCTCAGGGGCGGAGGTGGAGGCCATGACTCAATGCATCGGGAGCCTGATGACTCAGGCCTGGGCTGGGGGCCAGACCGACATATTTTCCGTAGAAAAGTTACTCTGGGGCCCTCCCTCTGGGACATCCCTCCCTCCTCCCTCTCACCTCCTGCCGTGGGAGTCTGGGAACTAAGCCCTGGGGCGTAGGGTTTTGTGTGTGTGTGTGTGTGTGTGTGTGTGTGTGCGCGCGCGTGTGTGTGCACCCCTGCCCTCCTCCCTCTCCTCCAACGTTCACCCACACAACCTGGGTACACAGCTCTTGACATGTAACACCAGCGGGTTCCCGGAGGAGAGGCGGTGATGCTGCCCATCAGGAACACCAAGTGTGCGCACGCGCTGGCTCACACCCGGGGGGCTCGGGCCTCCGCAACGCAGAGGACCCAGCTCCTGGTTCCGCGAACTCACACCCAGGCCACACCCACGGCGCCCGGGGACACGCTGTCCTCGCGCCTTCCCCGCCCATGCGCGCCCAGTGGCTCGGCTCCTGGCGCCCCCTGGTGGACGCTCGAGAGCTAGGTTAGCGAGTTGGTGACCACACCCCCCACTTCTCACACTGCCCGCCCCGCCCCCTCACCCCACCCTGCCCAGTCCCAGGGGATGGGTAAGCGGGTCTCCAGGGCCACAACCCGGGGGCCCGTCACCTTTCCCATGCCGAATTCTGCGGTGTGAATCCCCGAGTGGCGTTTTCCCTCTCTGTGCGTTTATGAGACTCTGGATCCCTATGGATGCTTGCCAGGGCCCCAGGGCCTCTGAGCTTCCTTCCTTATTTGTAAACAGACTACATTTGTTATAAGATGAAGTCTCAAGGGGCAAGGCAGTAACAATAGCTAACGTTTAGCTCCATCTTAAGGGCTTTGTATATATTACCTTGTTTAATCTCCAGAATAACCTATGAGGCTCAGTATTCTGAGCGTGCGCTTCTAGGATTCTCATATTTTATGTTGCTAACGTTTGGCGTACGGCATGCATACATAACGTTCTGTGCTCCCAACCTCGACTTCTGAAAGCTCTTTAGTTTCCAAGATTCTAGGACTGGAACATTGACAGGTCAAACGTTCTGAGATTGGAATGTGCCTTGTCCCGAATCTGCCCTGACAGTTCTTTTTTTTTGGGGGGGGGGGGTGCACAGCAGGGCATGTGCGGTATCTTAAGTTCCCCACTAAGTCCCGCAGTGGAAGCGCAGAGTCTTGACCACTGGACAGCCAGGGATGTCCCATCTAACTTTACTTTTTAAAGAAAACTAGACTTTTCTAACGGGGAAGGCAATGGCATCCCACCCCAGTACTTTTGCCTGGAAAATCCCATGGACGGAGGAGCCTGGTAGGCTCCAGTCCATGGGGTCGCTAAGAGTCGGACGCGACTAAGCGACTTCACTTTCACTTTTCACTTTCATGCATTGGAGAAGGCAATGGCAACCCAGTCCAGTGTTCTTGCCTGGAGAATCCCAGGGACAGGGGAGCCTGGTGAGCTTCCGTCTACGGGGTAGCACAGAGTCGGACACGACTGAAGCGACTTAGCAGCAGCAGCAGCAGACTTTTCTAAAAAAATTCAGCAAATTAAAAATATTCAGATTAAAAAAGTACTTCTAGGCTGTCGGGAAAGGTATTTCGCCTAGATCTAGAACCCGGAACCTACGACCCGGGCCCGGCCCGAATCTGTAGAAGAGGGAGGAGCCACTTCCCCCTTACCAAGATGGCGGCCTTCAAGCCTCTTTGTGGCTCCAGCCACCCTACCAAGATGGCGATCAGCGGAAGTACGTCACTAGAAGGGGCAGGATTTCGGCGCGCGCATGCCCCAAACCGGATTTCCGGGTACCGGCGGCGTGGTTCTTTCTTTAACAAGATGGCGGCAGGAAGTAATGGTGGTGGTGGTGGCGGGCAGTACTCGAAAAGCGAGACCGATACCGGCTTCTTGGGGCTGCGGCCCACGTCAGTGGATCCAGCGCTGAGGAGGCGGCGGCGAGGCCCAAGAAATAAGAAGCGAGGCTGGAGGCGGCTCGCTCAAGAGCCCCTCTGGGACTGGAGGTCGATCAGTTCTTGGAGGACGTGCGGCTGCAGGAGCGCACGAGCGGGTGCGTAGGGCCGGACTTCCGGCAGCAGGACCAGGTTCTGTGTAGGGGGTGGGAAGCCGTGCTGCCTGGGGTTAGTTCCGGCGGGCTGGGAACGCTGTTGGGGCACAGCCGAAGAAACCCAGCCGGTGGGCCGGGGACTCTGGGCTGGGAGACTTGATCAGGTTACCCGATACGAGACTCCCAGGTAAACCGCGAATAGTTTTCCTAATGTCAGTGCGTCCAATGACCCACCGTAGTTTAGTGCGTTTTACGTATTAAATTCTGCAAATTGGACGGAGGGACCCTGGCCTGGAGGGGACTCCAGGCGGTTAGTGCGTGGTTGAATGACCATCATAAGAAAACCTGGCCCTGAGAGGTTAAACCTGCTCCTTCCGCAGCCCCTCCGATCTGTGGCTGACATTCTGCATTTCCATCTCCCAGTGGCTTGATATCAGAGGCCCCCGATGAGAAACTTTTCTTCGTGGACACTGGCTTCAAGGATAAAGGTGAGGAAGGGTTTCTGTGGCGGTTTATGGCGATTAGTCGTTACCTAGGCCACCTCGTGGAGAAGGAAATGGCAACCCACTCCAGTATTCTTACCTGGAGAATTCCAGGGTCAGAGGAGCCTGGTGAGCTCCCGTCTATGGGGTCGCACAGAGTCGGACACGACTGAAGCGACTTAGCAGCAGCAGTAGCAGCAGGCCACCTCGGCATCCAAAACACGGCGTGGCTTGGATGGCAAACACTATCAGAAAAGGGTCTTTGCTATATTGGCACCCCACTCCAGTACTCTTGCCTGAAAAGTCCCATGGGCGGAGGAGCCTGGCAGGCTGCAGTCCATGGGGTCGTAAGAGTAGGACATGACTCAGCAACTTCACTTTCACTTTTCACTTTCATGCATTGGAGAAGGAAATGGCAACCCACTCCAGTGTTCTTGCCTGGAGAATCCCAGGGATGGGGGAGCCTGTTGGGCTGTCGTCTCTGGGGTCGCACTGAGTCGGACACGACTGAAGCGACTTAGCAGCAGCAGCAGCTATAAACAAGAGGACCTGAAATGAGTAGAAAGCAAGCTAATGACCAACATAAATAACTCATTTTCTTTCTCAAGTTTCAGAGAAATCTCAGTGCCTAGAGAAGAAGCTAGTAGGGATCTGCCTTGATCCCTAGATCAAGTAGGGGTGAATAGATAAGGACATAACTTAGGAGGTCTCTGTTAATTTGCAGAAAAGCAAACTAAGGACTTGTAAGGAAACAGCCCTGTCTAAATCAGTAAGATGTGCTTTAATGAGAACAAAAGGATCAACTCAAATGAGTTGGTAAGAAACTTGTCTTGTCCTGCTTGCTTTAACTTGTCAAAATACAGGGTTGGAACCTGGCTAAAACAAACAGGAGAAGCAAGTTAGGGTTTGCTTCAGTGAGTAATAGGGTTTACTCTCAATACGTAGAGAAGATAAAGAATAAGCGGCCTTCTTTAAGGAGAGGATAGAAAAGCTAAGAGATGCATTTTAATAGGAAAGCCAATAGCTTTAATAAGCAAAACACCAGACTGCTGTTACAGGAGATACCCTTTATGAGCATTTATGAGATCAGTCAGGGGATCTGGTCTACGGAAAATGAAGGCCTGTCTTTGGTGGGTGGGTGAGTCTTTGAGCAGGTGAGAAAGGGTTATTAAAGACGTGGGCTTTTACAGAAGTGAGGAGATTTGTTCTGTAAACTGAAGGATCAGGCAGGGAGCTGCCTTGGCAAGGAAGTAGTTATAGATTCTTAGTTGTTTTTTTTTTTTTTAAACAGTGACAGTGATTGCATACTTTCGTGGGTGATCACTGCTGTGGGATCTTGAAATGCAACGGACCCTCGAACAGTACAGGGGTTCAGGGCACTGACCTTCCCACGTGGTCAAAGGTTCGCATATAATTTGTGATCAGCTCTCTACCCTTGGTGTTATATCTGTGGATTCTTGTAATATTTAGTATTGAAGCAAGTCCGGGTATGAGTTCAGTGGTCAGCTGTAATCATATCTTCACCTGACCTCTAAGGTAGGCATTAAACATTCTTGTTGTGGCCGCATAGGAGCAAAGTCACTTCCGTCAGGTCTCGTAGCCAGTGGAAGGATACAGATTCTGTCCCAGCATGTTTTTTCTTGGAGTTCTTACTGTGCTTTAGAAGTAAAGGCAGGAAATGGCCCCCTGCTGAGAATCAGTGGTCTTGGGTCCGACCTGAGTCCAGCTCCCCGGGCCTCATGTCACCTCATCACTTTTTTCTCTTTAGTATTGAAGGTTCTGTGGCCACTTCTCTGCTGCCTCAGGAAGCCTCTTGTCTGCAAGGCTGTGGGGCTGGGTCCTCAGCACAGGGCTGCCTCCAGCTGGCCCAGGAAATGGGTGTGGGGGGTGGTCACAGCTTGGGCCCTGCCCTTGCGGGCCTCTTTCCTCAGGTGGGAGCCTGGGGCCTGCAGGTCTGATGGCTCCAGTGGTGGGGGCGGGGGGTTGGGGAGGGCTGGAAGGACCTCCTGGGTAGTGAGGAGGCCTGAAGTGTGGACTCTCTGCTCTCCTCCACGCCCAGAACTGAACAAGAAGAGGACCAAAGGCCAGAAGAGGTCACTGCTTCTCAAGAAGCCCCTCCGGAGCGACCTCATCCTAGAGAACACCTCCAAGGTCCCTGCTCCCAAAGAGTGAGTGTCCCCTGACCCCCCAGACCGTCCTCCCCTCCCCCACCGCCCCCCAGGTCTGGCCTCGTGCCCTTCTGTGGGGCCCCTACTCACTTCTTGGCCCCGAAGGAATTGTAGGGAAAGACGGTGACAGGTGAAGGGTGCTGGTGGGGAGATGGGGTCGAATTAGGGGCTTTGGAGGACACACTGAAGGCAGTGAGGCTGGGGCCGGGCTGGGGCAGGCGGAGAAGGGCCTAGACCTGCCTGAGACCTGTGGGGCCGGAGGGCAGGGCTGGGCGGGTGCCCCAGTCGGGAGCAGGGTCCGGCAGGGCTTGGTGACTGACCCTGAAGGAGTGTGAGGGGGCTGGGTGGGGCGTGGGGGGAGGCCGAGGTTGGTTTTAAAGCAACATGTGAGTTCCCTGACCTCCCGGGTGAGGGCCCCCGAGGCCGTGGTGGTGTCGGGTCTGGAGCTCAGCAGGGAGACAGGTGTGGGAGGTGGACTCTGAAGCTGCCGGCCAAGTGAGGAGTAGCAGGACCCTGAGGAGGCCCCTCAAGGAGGGAGGAGATGCTGGGGGTGTCTGAGGGGCAGGGGCAACTCACCCACCACTCCGGGCTGCTTCTCCCCCACCCAGCATCCTCGCCTACCAGGTTCCCAACGCCAGGAAGCTCAAGCGGAAGGAGCAGCTATGGGAGAGGCTGGCGAAGCAGGGCACGCTGCCTGGGGAGGTGCGCAGGGCGCAGGCCCGGCTCCTCAACCCCCCAGCGGCCAGGGCCAAGCCTGGGCCCCAGGACACCGTCCAGCGGCCTTTCTACGACCTCTGGGCCAAAGGCAGTGAGTGTCCCTGCTGCCAGACCCAGGCCTTTGGGTTGTGCAGTGACTTCAGGGAGCACCCTGTGGGTGTCACTGAGGGTCTCCAGCACAGTCAGGTGTCTCGAAGTGGCTCCCTGTCCTCGTTCCTGCTCTGCTCTCCGCAACGCGCGCAGGCCTGTCCCTTGGCTCTGGGTCTTTTCTGCTTCCTGGACCCTGTTCGCGTGCCCTCTTCCCTGGCATTGGAAGCCCTTTGGGGTCTGGGAATCAGTCCTTCCTGGGCTGCCTTTGCATAAGTACTTCGGTGCCATCTTTCTGAGGGAGGAGGGGCAGCAGGGAGCCCCTCGGGGCCACGGTGTTGGCCCACAGCCACCCTCACTGCCTCCACAGACCCTCTGGACCAGCCCTTGGAGGGCCAGGATGAGTTTTTCCTGGAGCAGACCAAGAAGAAAGGTGTGAAGGTGAGGAGAGTTCATCAGCAGAGCGTTCTCAGAGCTAGGGGTCAGAGGATGGGGCCATAGAGATGCCATGTTAGAGCCCGGGCATCCTAGGACTACAAACGTACAGGCTGGAGCCAAGCCGTGCCTCTGAGGGAGGAAGCAGAGCGGTGGGACGTTTTTAGGGAGAGGAGGGAAATCTTCGCAGGGAAATAAGATGCTGCGAATGGGTTGGGCCCTGGGATTGTGAGCGAGCCTTTGGAGGTGGAAGGGTCGAGCCTCTGGGTGAGGGCGGGCCTGTGGGGCCTGCTGGCGGGGAGGAGAAGGCAGTGGGGGGCCCAGCATCTTCTGCCCAACCCGGCTGCCAATTGCATTGGCGGCCTGATGACTGTGCCGCATGATCTTGCAAGTGTCCCCTACCACTTGGACAACAGGGACCCTTCTCAGGAAAGGCGAGCAAAGCCCCTGCTTGCCCTGGGGACGCCGTACCCGGGGTGCCGGTCCCTCTCTGCGTCATTCAGATGCCACAGGCCCTTCCCAGCTTGAAGGCCATGGGTTGTGCTGAGGCCTCTGCCACCTCCCAGGCCTGGGGTCCCAGCACTGGTGCCTGCAGGAACATGAGTCGTGGGAATCTGGGGCCTCAACCAGCCTTGGTCTTGGCTTCTTCCAGCGGCCGCAGCATCTGCACACCAAGCCCTCCCAGGTGCCTGCCGTGGAGGTGACACCCGCGGGAGCCTCATACAACCCAACCTTTGAGGACCACCAGGTATGCCGGCCGCCCGCCCGCCCCGCCAGGCCTGTCCTTGGTTGGTGCTTGGCCAGTGCATCAGCATGTCCTCCCAGGGATCATAGTCCTGTCGGGCAGACAGACCTCTTCCTGGACCATGATGTCCCACAGTGGGCAGGGCTGGGGTGGAGGAGCACGGAGGGAGCATCAGATCCAGCCTTAGGAATCAGGGAGGGCTTCCTGAAGGAGGGGGTATCAACACTGGGACTGGGGCAGTTTGCTGTGGTAAGAGGGGAAACAGCATCCGCAAAGGCCTAGAGGTGAGGGAGACCGTGGCATGTTTCAGACATAAACGCAAGAGACTTTGAGCTGTTAGCAACAAACCACGTGACCACATGAGCCTTGCGGGTTGGCAAAGGTAGTTTAGCAACCAGAGAAACTAGTGGCGAGAGTCGCTGTTCGTTTCATAGGTGTCTGTTAGGCACAGGCGTCACGAGCAAAGAGGACAAACCCCTGTGTTGGGGAGCACAGATTTCCCAAGAGAAACCCAGGTCACTAGTGGACACAGGTGCTCCATCAATGCATCCAGGGTCGTTTACTGCGGGATGGATTCCTAGCCAGGGCAGGGGCCGCGACTCTCACCTGGGGAGTGGTGTCTCTGGGAGCAAACCTATGCTGAACTCCGAGAGGACAAGGCTGCTCACTCAGGCTGTTACTCATGGAGAGATCAGATAGTCTTTCTCTTTTTAAAAAAAACAATTGAGATGTGATTCCCAGGCCGTTGCGATTTGCCCACTTAGAGGGCACAGTTGAGTGGTGTAAGGTATATCCAGAGTTGTGCAGCACAGTCGGTTTTATACCATTCTCGTCACCCCCCAATGCCCTGTCTTCACCCCGCTCCTCCCTGTCTGAGGAATTTCCATGTACTGGGGCAGAGTAGACCGTCCTTGAAGAGGAACGGGCAGAGCAGGGGTGAGGTTAAGAATTCGAAGCCCCTTGTCTGCTGTAGGGAGGCCAGGGTGAGGAGCAGAGCCCGAGCCAGTGCAGGGGGGCTGGGCACCAGAGTGGGGGTGCAGGTCGGAGGTGGGAGGGCCAGGTCTGTGACTCGAGGAGAGGACCCCCCGGGTCTGGGTCCTCACCCGCATCCCCATCCCTTCCCAGAACCTGCTCTGGGCAGCCCACGAGGTGGAGCTGCAGCGGGAGAAGGCGGCTGAGAAGCTGGAGCGGCAGCTGGCCCTGCCGGCCTCGGAGCAGGCTGCTACCCAGGTGAGCGCAGACCCACCCTCGCCACCGCCCTGTGCCTGGACCACCCCCTGACCCGCGCCTGACCCGCCCCATCTCCCCAGGAGTCTGCCTTCAGGGAGATGTGCCAGGGGCTGCTAGAGGAGTCGGACGGGGAGGGTGAGCCGGGCGAGGGCCAGGACGAGGGGCTCGAGGCTGGAGACCCGGCCGCCAAAGGGGAGGCCTCGCCCACGCCTGGCCGCCCGGCTGCCCTGGAGAAGAAGACAGAGCAGCAGCGGCGGCGGGAGAAGGCTGCCCGGATGCTGGTGAGTGCTGCGGGCCCCGGCCTGCTTCTCCCAGGCTCACAGCCTGTCTTTTGGGGCTGTTTGGGATCCCTGAAGCCACTTGGTCAGCGGAGGACTAGTTCCCGACCTCCTCTCTGAGGACACAGTGGGGAATATTTTAGGTCAAGCCCCTGCCACTGTGGGGCTGATGTTCGTGGTGAGGGCTGGGGAGAGGTGTGTGAACCATAGAGACAAATGGGTCAGGGTCAGGAAGGTGGGCTCAGCAAACAGTCCCCGTGGGGACATGCGTGTGACCTGGCAGCAGGTGGGAGGGCGGGGTGGCGTCTGGCTGGGCCCCTGACCCTGCCGTCCCCGCAGAGGATGCAGCAGGCTGCTGTGCGGGCCGCCCGCCTCCGGCACCAGGAGCTCTTCAGGCTGCGTGGGATCAAGGTGCAGGTGGCGCGGCGCCTGGCAGAGCTGGCCCGGCGGCGGGAGCAGCGGAAGGCAAAGCAGCTGGCGGAGGCGGACAAGCCCCGGCGGCTGGGGCGGCTCAAGTGAGGCCTGGCCCAGGGGCTCCCTGGGAGGCGGGGAGGGGTCCCCACCTCATGGCCAGCGCCCTCCCTACCTTTGCTCAGCCTGGAACCCTCCTTGGAGACCCTCTCTCCCCAAAACCCCAGGTTCTCCGACCCTCGCTGCTGGGTCTGCGGTTCTCGCGAGCGGCCCCAGGTCTTGTGTGCCAGGCTGGGCTGACCCCCTGGACATCCCGCCCCATGTCCTCCAGGTATCAGGACCCTGACATTGACGTGCAGCTCAGCTCAGAGCTCTCTGACTCGCTCAGGACCCTGAAGGTACTTGTCCGGCCAGGGTGCTGAAGGGGAGGCGCCGTGCCCGGTGATGACACCCATCCTTGCTCGCCGTGTCCGCAGGGACTGTGGGCGACATCATGGCTACCCCCAGGCGGGGCCGGTGGGGCTAATGCCTGGGGGCTGAGGGCATGGGGTCCCCCAGGGTGAGGGCGGGTGATGCGATGGTTGGAGCCTGGGACCTTCAGGTCTTTTCTCCTGGGCTGTCCCTGGTCCCCCAGCCCCACCCTCCGGGTCTGGTCCCAGAGGGGTCTCCCTAAAGCTCAGAGCAAAGCCTGTTCATTCCTCGCTCAGAAGCTGCTATGGCTCCCCGGTACCCCCAAGAGAAAACCCAGCTCCTCACACGGCCACGGGCCCTGTGTGGTCCTGCCTGCCTCGGGGGTCCAGACAGCGGGCCGCCCTGCACCCTTCTCCCTCTGACCCTCGAAGCCTCACTGCTGGCCCTGCCCGTTCCCACTTCTCCAGCCGCCTCCTCAGGGCTGGCCCAGGGGTCATTACCTGTCACCCCACGAGCTCAGGACCAGGCCTAGACCCTGGTGTACACGAGGCCAGACTGGGCGCCTTGGCTCACGGGGGGGACTGCAAGGCTGACCCCCACTGGCCCCCGTGGAGAGGTCAGGGTCCGAGGGTTTGTGCCAGGCCCCCGCTGAGGCCTCTCCGTGTCCTGCAGCCCGAGGGCAACATCCTCCGTGACCGGTTCAAGAGCTTCCAGAGGAGGAACATGATCGAGCCTCGGGAGCGAGCCAAGTGAGGGCGGGGCCGCGCGGGGGCGGGCCTCTGGGACCCCTCCGTGGGGTGGGCTGGTGGTCCCTGACTGCTGTGTCCTCCCTCCTCCAGGTTCAAGCGCAAGTACAAAGTGAAACTGGTGGAGAAGCGGGCGTTCAGGGAGATCCAGTGAGTGGCTACCCCTCTCCCCAGCGGTCTCCAGCTGGTTCTGGGTCCCTTCCCAGACCCAGTCGCCGTGGGCGGGGACGGAGCGATGCTGTCTTGGCCGAGCCCAGGAGGGGCTCAGCCCGCCAGAGCCACCAGACCCCAGGGTCGGGCCAGGGAGGTCTCCCCAGGGGATGTGGGGGGACCCCCGCCAGAAGAAGGGTGTCACGTGGACAGGATGTTGGGCCCCCTCCCCTGGTCTTCCCTCAGCCTCCCTTCTGTCCCCAGGTTGTAGCTGCCAAGAGACGCTGGAGCCCCCACCCCACAATAAAGCACCTCCTGACCCACACCTCGGGCCTTGCTGCGCGTGACTTGTGACTCGTCTCTCTCCCGGGGGCAACTGCTCCCACTGCCCGCCCTGCTTAGCACACAGGGATGTGGGTGCTGGAAGCTCGTCTCCACCGAAGCTTGGTGGGAAGCCAGGGCGGGCAGGCCGGCAGAGGAGACAGGCCTGCGGTGTGGGCATGCGCTTGGGTTTCTGATGCGCGGGGAGGGGTGGGGGTGGCTATCCAGTGGTGGGGAGGCACACCTTGAGAGCTCCCCGGTCACAGGGCCAGAGCAGCAGCTGACATTCACTACCTGCCCGTCCCGCCTTGTCCAGCCACCAGTTCAGGAGGCAGGAATGATCTGTCCCACTTTAAAAAGTGAAGAAACTGATGCTCATCAGTAGGGGTTAATCCTCTTACTCCCCCCACCGTAAAGGACTTTTTCAAATCTTTATCCTACAAGTACTAAAGCGTTTCTGTAAGTCGTCTCTGTAAGTCGTCACTAGGTTCATAAATATACCAGAGAAAGGGTGACTGTCGCCCTTGACCTTTGACCTCCATTCCAAACCTCTTTGTACAGGTAGCTAGCTTTCTCTGCAGTTTGCTATGAGTGGCTCCATCATGTATCCTGTGTGAGTCTATTAAATTATATACACGGGTGTCAGAAAACAGAAGTCTTTCATCTTTCTGCATTTTGGATAGATCATATTAATGTTCTATAATTTGCCCTATCGTGCATGCTGGGGAATTTTCTGCATCTGTGTAGGCTGCATCTTTATTGTTTTCCACAGCTGCATAGAATTCCACTCACCCAGGCCCATATTACTCCTGATGAAGCTGGAAGGGGATGGCTGTGTACCTGTGCCATTTCACATGAGTCTGTAGGACAAGTACCCAGAAGTGGCTCTCTGGGCTGCAGGGAAAGTGTCTATAAAGGGTCATTTGGATTCAGCCACACTGCTCTCTGCGTAGGCTGTGCTGATGTTTGCCCTCCAGCAGCTGAGGCTCCCCCTGCTTGCTCAAAGCTCTACTACTGTATGCTGCCGCTGCTAAGTCGCTTCAGTCGTGTCCCGGCTTCACGACCCATAGAAGACAGCCCACCAGGCTCCGCCGTGCCTGAGATTCTCCAGGCAGGAACACTGCTACTGACTACTAATGTATGGCCCCATGGATTTTTGAAGTTTATTGTGTGATTACCAGTGAGGCTGAGCATCTTTTCAAATGGTCACTCGCAATTTCTTCCATGCTTCTCCAAACCTTTGGACTATTTTCCTCTTGGACTGTTGTTTATTTGTAGTAGCTGTTTATTACGGATCTGAGGACTGTCATACATGCTACAGACATTTCTCCCAGGCTCCTCGTTTGACATCATGCATGGTATCTTGCCAGAAGTGTTTATTGCTTTTTGGTTTTCCTTTAGTCTTCCTCTGTTTGTTTGTTTTTTTAAACCACAGCCTTTAGACTGATTGCTCCAGGACAAGATGTTTATAAAAATAGAGCAGGCAGTTTATAAAACATGGCTGAAGGGAGAGACTAACGTCAGAGCCTCCCCTTGCCCCCACATCACGATTTAAGGGTTTCTGCTGTTCCTCCCCTTCTGCCATCTTAGAAAAAGACTTGTACAGACAAGAAAACAACTCTGTGTGTATACAGGAGGGGTCCGAAGAGGGTAAGTTGAAGTGAAAATGAAAGCCACATCTGGTAAAGCCTTAATTAAGCCTCAGCCTTTTGACCCAGTAATCCATCCTGGGGAGGGAGTCTGAAGGAAGCTAAACTGGAAGAAGCGAGGACGTTGTTAATGTCCATAGATGGCCTGCGGAGTGTCTGCCAGATACTAGGACACCTGGGGGTGGGGTGGTCCCAGCTACCGGAGGGCAGATGCTGAGTCCTCAGGAAGTGCTGTTTAGTGGCCCCCGGGGCAATGTGTGTGTTCCTGTGTGCCCAAAAAAAAAAAAAAAAAAACAGGGTCAGCTGCAGGGACAATGTCGGTTTTCCTGCATGTGAATTTCCTGCACAAAATTTTCACTTCTGATTTTTACATTAAAAAGAAAAGAAAATGCTGAACTCTAGTTAAACGATTTGCAAGCTGCAGTGATATACCTCTGTGATCTGCAACTTCTTTTGAAATGGATAAAATAGTAAGGGGGGATGGGGGACAATCAGGGAGGAATAGATACCGAGATTCGACTTAAGCTCAGGGGAATGTGATGGTGGAATCTAGGTGGCAGTCCTAGGACAACTCTTGCCTTTACTGTCTGAAAATCTTCCTAATAATTACGGGGGGAAAGTACATTAGGATTTAGCATGATGCTGGTGAAGCTTAGGTTCGAAGCCAATTACTTGCACTAGTCCCTTTCACGGAGAAGGCAATGGCACCCCACTCCAGTGCTCTTGCCTGGAAAATCCCATGGATGGAGGAGCCTGTTAGGCTGCAGTCCATGGGGTCGCTAAGAGTCAGACATGACTGAGCGACTTCCTTTACTTTTCACTTTCATGTATTGGAGAAGGAAATGGCAACCCCCTCCAGTGTTCTTGCCTGGAGAATCCCAGGGATGGGGGAGCCTGGTGGGCTGCCGTCTCAGGGGTTGCACAGAGTCGGACACGACTGAAGCGACTTAGCAGCAGCAGTCCCTTTCAAGGTCCTACACCTCCTCCTGAACTTGTAACTTGCTATTTTTCCTACAGTGAGTCCCCGCAATTGTAAAAGCTTCCAGCACCACAGAACCTGTATCTGCCTGATTGTGGTATAAAAATGGAATTAGCCCACCAGTTGAGTGATGACTGAGTAAATGATACTGATCAGTCGTGTCCGACTCTTTGCGACCCCATGGACTGTAGCCTATCAGGCTCCTCCGTCCATGGGATTTTCCAGGCAAGAGTGCTGGAGTGGATTGCCATTTCCTTCTCCAGGGGATCTTCCTGATCCAGGAATCAGAACCCAGGTCTCCTGCATTGCGGGCAGACGCTTTACCGTCTGAGCCACCAGGGAAGCCTGATACTGCAGAGTAACTGTGAGTTGGCCTTCTAAAGCTTTAGCTACTAGGGGCTTCCCTCCATCCTTTATCACTACCCTGCTGGTGTTGGTTCAGTAGGATAGATTCCGCGCTGCCAACACAGAAGGCGTGGTTTTGGTCCTGGTTCCCGGAACTAGATCCCACATGCCACAGTTTGCATGCTGCAACTAAGACCCAGTGCAGCAAAAAAAGAGAAACCCACCTGTAGGCAGGAGCCTTAAATTGTGGTTAGGAGCGTGGACTTGGGAACCAGTTTTTGATTTTACATCCCAGCTCTTTTACCTACTAGCTGTGTGACCTTGTGAAGGTTACTTCACCTCGCTGTGCCCCAGAGTCCCCGTCTGCAAGTGTGGGTTATTCCAAGGATAGAATCTGAACATAAAAGTGCTTAGAAAAGGGTCCTGGGACAGAGTAAGCCCTAGAGGAGTGTTGGCTATTATAATAATGTTAGGGAAAAAACAAAAATGGTTACCAAGGGGGAAAAAAAGTATGGAAACTTGGAATCTGTGCCAAAGACTCCTCATACATGTTCTTACCTTTTGACCCACTGATTGCACTCTTGGGAACATACCCGAAGGAAACAGCCGGAAATTAGGGGAAAAAACATAATGTAGAGACAGGTTGGTCAGAGGGCTGTGCAGAATGGAAGGAAGCGTGGTAATGGCTGTGGGGCGGGCGGGCCCCTCGGGGGAGGGAGGCCAGCCTCCGCAGCCATTACCCAGGGTCGGAAGCCTGTGTAATAACCGGAATGTGTTTGTGTCCTGCTCTTTTGTGGAATAAAACAAACAGGATCTGCCCACATCCACGCTGCGGTTCACTGAACTAACCCCAGAGTCTCTTGGGAGGGGGATTCCAGGGGATTCTTTTTCCTTCTTAAGACTTTTTCCAGCTTTTCCACATTTTTTTTCAAAAGGAATTCAGATTGTGGACAAAGATGCCTCGATGGATGCAGAGATGTCAGCCATTGTGCTGTTTGGAAGACGAAACAGAAACAGTTGAAATTAGACTAAATGTAGGCAATAGAAACGGTCTTTACAAGTGGGAGGTCTACACAATAGGATATTTCATAACCATTTAAGAGAACACCATCTTTGCAGAGAACTTTTTGGGAAGGGAAGAATTTTTAATGATCAGGGGAATATACTTAAGGTCTAAGAGAACTGTTAAAATAGGGAAGGACACAGTATGACTCTGACCAGTTTGTTTATTTTTACAGTATTTGTATTTGGCTGCTCAGGGTCTTAGTTGCGGCACATGGGATCTAGTTCCCTGACCAGGGTTGGAACCGGGCCCCCCGCATTGGAGCGCAGAGTCTTAGCCAATCGACCACCAGGGAAGTCTTCCTAATTTCTTCTAAGGGTAAAGGTTAGATTAGGGTGTGTTTTACCACAGTTAAAACATACATAACTCGCATTGCCATTCTTTGCTGTAAGAAACGATGACAAGATCATTGTTTAAAAAAGAATATCTGGAGTGTACCAAATGCCACCGAGTCTTACAGCCTAAGATGGTTTTATGTGATGTGAATTTAACCTCAATTTTTTAAAAAAGGAAACCCCCCTCCCCCCCCCCCACCAAAGAAAACCTCTGAAGAGGCAGTGTGTCAGTGGTGTTCCGGGAAAAGCAAGGAGCGCAGTGTAGTTGGAGCGTCGTGAGGAGGGTGTAAGATCAGAAGGTAAGCGGGAGTCGGAACATCCGTTCCTGTGGTCCACGCCGGTGAGGAAGCCGGGCGGGAGCGGCCGCTGGTGCGGACTGTCGCCCCCTGGCGGCCGTGTGGGGAACAGACTGAGGGAAAGCAAGGACTCCCTGAGTCCCGCCCAGGGGTGGTGGCGGCTCCATCAGCGCCAGCTGGTCGGGGTGCAGACGGATGGGTGCATCCAGGACACATTTTGAGAGTGAATCCACCATCAATGGCTGACCTACAAAAAAAAAGCCAATGGACTTTTGCCTGGTCTGGAGTTGTCATTTCAGGATGGGGGAAGACAGGAGAGAGAGGGGCCCAGAGGTGGGGCGGGCGAATCAGGAACTCAGATTGCTGGTGCCCGTTAGACGCTCAATGGGCTGTGTCGAGTAGGCAGTTGGATGTAAAAATCTAGCATTCAAGGGCTAGAAACATGCATTTGGAATCTGCATTAAATATATCCCATACCCATAAAAAATGCCAATCTCTCCCTACTTGGTGCTGTGCTTAGTGAGTCGTGTCCGACTCGTTGTGACGCCCATGGACTGCAGCCCGCCGGGCTCCTCTGTCCATGCGGATTGTCCAGGCAAGAACACTGGAGTGGGTTGCCCTGCCCGCCTCCAGGGGATCTTCACAACCTAGGGTTCGAACCCAGGTTTCCCACATTGCAGGTGGAGTCCTTTACCGACTGAGCCACCAGAGAAGCCGGAGAATACTAGAGTGGTTAGCCTATCCCTTGTCCAGAGGATCTTCCCGACCCAGGAATCGAAGTGGGGTTTCCTGCACTGTGGGCGGATTCTTTATCAGCTGAGCTACCAGGGAAGCCCAAAAACATTGCAGCTAGCAGAGAATGGTTTCGATCCATTGACCTCTGGGTTATGGGCCCAGCACGCTTCCGCTGCGCCACTCTGCTAACAGTGCAGTAGAATTTAAATTTCATAAAGCAATTCCTGGCAGCCCACACACAATGGAACAGCGAACAGTATGGTGTAGTTTGCATTTTAGAGTTTTGTTCAGGCACCACCCCCCTCTCCATCTGGGTCTGACCCAGGGTTATCAGTTGAGTGAGGGTCTCCAAACCACTCCGGTGTTCAGCGACTTGCTAGGAGGTCCTACAGGAGTCAATATAGAGTTCATACAGTATAGTCAATACTGTAGAGATGTAGTAGGACACGCAGCTGATCGAAGGGGAGAATCCCCTCCCTGCCTCTGGCTCCTCCCCGCAGGGCTGCCCCAGCACGTTTCCCTAGCAACGAAAATGCGGCCACGTGTATTCGTGTATTCAAAGTTTCCGCGCAGAGAAGCGCGTTAGAGACTCAGGACCCACCCGAGAATTTGGGGGAGGCTGTTCACGTAGGCACAGTCTACCCAGCATGTACCTAAATTCCAGACTTCCAGAAAGGAAGCAGACACCAGCAGCATAAACCATACTGCTTTGTAAGTCCAGACAGAGAGAACAGTTCTTAGCTTCAGGAAAGTTTTGGATTAGGGGAGGAAAATGCTTATCAGTCAGTTTCCCTGATACATAGGGAGGGTGGATCTTGCCTGCAGTCCTTTCTAATGCTAGTAATTGTTTCTGGCTCTCCAGCCGCCCCCACCTCCCACCCCTTGACACCTGCTGTCAGGCTGAATCTGTATCTCTCCACTAGCAGTGATGGGTTTGAACGAGACAAGAAGCCAGATTAGAAAAAGAAAGCCTAAATCCCCAAAGCAGAGCTAAAACCATTAATCTTCTTTAAGAAAATATAGGCTCATGGGTTAAGAATCGGCCTGCCAAAGCAGGGGACACAGAAGACGCTGGTTTGATCCCTGGGTTGGGGGAAGATCCCCTGGAGGAGGACAATGGCAACCCAGTCCAGTATTCTCGCCTGGAAAATCCCATGGACAGAGGAGATGCAGGCTATAGTCCACAGGGTTGCAAAAAGAGTCAGACTCGACTGAGCATGCACACATAGGTTTGATATAAACACCTGCAGTTCAGTTCACTCGCTCAGTCGTGTCCGACTCTTTGTGACCCCATGAATTGCAGCACGCCAGGCCTCCCTGTCCAGCACCAACTCCCAGAGTTCACTGAGACTCACGTCCATCGAGTCAGTGATGCCATCCAGCCATCTCATCCTCTGTCATCCCCTTCTCCTCCTGCCCCCAATCCCTCCCAGCATCAGAGTCTTCTCCAATGAGTCAACTCTTCTCATGAGTTGGCCAAAGTACTGGAGTTTCAGCTTTAGCATCATTCCTTCCAAAGAAATCCCAGGGCTGATCTCCTTCAGAATGGACTGGTTGGATCTCCTTGCAGTCCAAGGGACTCTCAAGAGTCTTCTCCAACACCACAGTTCAAAAGCATCAATTCTTTGGTGCTCAGCTTTCTTCACAGTCTAACTCTCACATCCATACATGACCACAGGAAAAACCATAGCCTTGACTAGACGGACCTTTGTTGGCAAAGTAATGACTCTGCTTTTGAATATGCTATCTAGGTTGGTCATAACTTTTTCCAAGGAGTAAGTGTCTTTTAATTTCATGGCTGCAATCACCATCTACAGTGATTTTGGAGCCCCCAAAATAAAGTCTGACATTGTTTCCACTGTTTCCCCATCTATTTCCCATGAAGTGATGGGACCCAGATGCCATGATCTTCGTTTTCTGAATGTTGAGCTTTAAGCCAACTTTTTCACTCTCCTCTTTCACTTTCATCAAGAAGCTTTTTAGTTCTTCTTCACTTTCTGCCATAAGAGTGGTGTCATCTGCATATCTGAGGTTATTGATATATCTCCCGGCAATCTTGATTCCAGCATCAATGTTTAAGGAAATGCAATTTTATTTTAATTTTTAAAGTATTTCTTTTAAAAAAAATTTATTTATTTGACTGCACCGAGTCTTAGTTGCACATGCAGGGTCTTCGATCTTCATTGTGGGATGTGGGATCTTTAGCTGTGGCAGGTGAGCTGTTACATGTGGCATATGGAATCTGGTTCCCTGACCAGGGATGGAACACAAGCCCCCTGTATCGGGAGCTCAAAATCATAGCCACTGAACCACCAGAGAAGTCCCAGCAAATGCAAAAGTAATACAATGAGATAGTTCCCCAGGCCCATTGGAATGTTGAAATGAAAAAAAAAAACTGAGTCTTCCAAATGCTGGTGAGGGTTAGGATAAGGATGAAGCAACCAGAACTCTGGCACCTGGCTTGTGGGAATATGAAATGTCACAACCTCTATGGACAACAGTTCAGCAGTTTCCTTAAAAAATGAACCATATGCCCTTCTATGATCCAAGAATTTCACACGTAGGTATTTATGCCAGACAGAGGAAAGCCTATGGCCATGCAAAGACGTGCGTACACGCAAGTACAAAGCAGCTTTGTTTGCGTGTTTGTGAACAGCTAGGGGAGCTCCTAGGCTTCCCAGTTGGTGCAAGTGGTAAAGAATCCGCCTGCCAATGCAGGAGACGCAAGACTCAGATGCAGTCCCTGGGTCTGGAAGATCCCCTGGAGAAGGAAATAGCCACCCACCATGGTATTCTTGCCTGGAGAATCCCATGAACTGGGATTTTAGAGGAGCCTGGCAGGCTACAGTCCATAAGGGTGGCAAAGAGTCAGACACGACTGAGCAACTAATACTTCAGGCCGTGGGACAGGCTCCAGGCTTGGGGCAGCCAGCACCATGTGGGGAGGGGGGTGAACCCCCCAAGGCCACCCAGCCAGGTGTGGCTCCAGGGACCTGCAGGTCCCGGGTCAGCAGCCTCAGGGAAGATGTAGTGTGGGGAGGAGTGAGGGGGTAGCCCCCGACAGCGAGCAGCACCTCGAGATCACTGTGCCCCCTCACACCCCTGATGGAGGGCGTCTCCCCACCCCCGCTGGGGCTCCCAGTACCTCGGCTCCCGTCGCCCCCCTTGCCTGCATGTGCAGCACCTCAGGGCTGTTGGTGAAGATGCAGGTAGGGTGCAGCACCACGCCCTGCTGGGTCTGGGTGTAGAAGATCCTGCTCTTCCCTCTGCCAGGCTCCCTCCTCTGTGTCTCAGAAGTCTCCTCCTCCAGGAAGCCCTCGCTGACACAGAGCCTCGGGTAGCATCTTCCCTGGGACAGGGACGAGGCAGAGGCTGGATCTCCTGGCTTTTCAGAAGTCCAGGCCTCCTTCACCCCCTTGGAGCTTTCAGCGTTAGTCGCTCAGTCATGTCTGACTCTTTGTGACTTCATGGACTGCAACCCACCAGGCTCCTCTGTCCTTGGGATTCTCTAGGCAAGAATACTGGAGTGGGTAGCTATTCCCTTTTCCAGGGCACTTTTGGATTCAGGCATCGAGACTGCGTCTGCAGCATTGCAGGCATATTCTTTACCGTATGAGCCACCAGGAAAGCTTTCGAGGTCCCTGACAAGTCCCTACCTCACCCTACCCCGCCCCCACCTCCCCACCCCACTTTTATCCATCGTGCTGACAGGAAGCTGGTTCAGAGCACAGGCTCCGCAGTCAGACAAGGCCTGGTGGTGTGACCTCAACCAAGTACCTCAGTTTGCCCATCTGTAAAATGGGATGATTACAGTTCCTGCCTTTTAGGGCCCGAAGGAGACTTTTATGTCATTGTATATTCAAGGGCTGGCTGCTTTTATTAATAACAGAGCTGCCTCCCCTGATCTGTTTACAAAACTCCCCACCATCCTTCCTGGCTTTATTTTTCTTCCCAGCACTCGCTACAGCCTCTCGAAATCCGTTTGTTTCTGTTTCCCTGTGTCTGTCTCCTTGACCATAACGTGAGTCCCAGAAGGCGGGACCACGTCTGCTTACTGTGTGACCCCAGGCCTGCGGAGCTTGGGTGCGGGTCACTGCCAGGCTGTGGGTGGGAGCCTCTGTGTGCCGTGTAATTGGGCTGCAGTGTCTCTGCCTGAGTGTGTCCCTGGGCTGGTATGTGGTTGTGCAATGGTGTTAAGTCAAGATGCATCCCAGCGAGAGTCTGGCTGGGTTATTGTGTTGGTTAATGTTGTGTGTGTGTGTGGTTGTACTGTTGTGTGCCGGGGTCTGCCTCCCAGGGTGGCACTGTGGTTGTAGAGTCTCAATATGTGTCCTGTCCCTGCCGCGGCGTTGTGTACTTTTGTATTACTGCGTAATTGTGTGCCTTTGTCTCTTGGGAGCAGGTGGGGTTGTCTGTTGCTGTGTGCCTAGGTCAGGGGGCATTAATGATCCTGTCTGTGTGCAGCTGTGCAGTTGAGTATCAACGTCCGTGACCAAATCCAGTGGTGTGCACTCTGTATACAATCGTGTGTCCTAGTGAGCAGGATCTCAGGGTGGGCTGTTGTGTCTCTGGCTGGATATGGGTGTGTTGTGTTATTGTGTGTCCAGGGTACAGTTGTGTGTTCCACCACATGGCCGAGTAGAGGCGGCAGTCATTGTGAGTTGTGCGTTTGGAGGTGTTGATGTTGTGATCCCGGCGGGGTGTGGGCTGGGCTGTTGTGTATTGAGAGTGTAGGGTGTTTTTTTGTGTTGCTGTGTAGCAGAATAGAGGTATGTGGTGTGTTGTGTTGTGTCTCTGGCTGGGCTGTGGTTTGTCTGGATGTGCAGTGGTTTAGCCAGATGAGGGTGAGAGCTGTGTGTTACCATCTCTGTGTGTGTGTGTATGTGTGTGTACACGTGTGTGTGTGAGGGAGAGTGAGCAAGCAAGGAATGGTTCCCCAGCCCCAGAACCATGACTAATGCCTCCAGCCTCCCCCACTTCTTGGTGACAGAGACCTTTTTGTTCTCAGTGGCATAAAGGGGGTGTTTCACTCTTCAGGCCCCTGGCAAATTCTCAGCCTTAAGTCCGGTCAACAAAACAGCCTCTGGGCATTTGCCCTGTGCCCAGCCACTTGCTGCGTGTTTGAGAACGTCAGACCTGGGACAACCAGAGCGGATGGGGTAGTGATAGGAGAGCCCTACAGGCACCCTGGCCAGCCTGAGGGGTGTGGGTGGGCTTCCTTGAGGACAGCATTGTTAGAAGATAATTGTGGGGAGAAAAGACTTGGGGAAGAGACTTTGGGGAAACCAAGACTCATACAGATCTAAACGTTAACACGTGTTAAAGATTTCACTTAACCCTGTGAAGTGTTACAACTGGTTCAGAGAAGATTCAAAGAACAGACACACTGACTTCCCTAGAAGTCCAGTGGTTAAGACTCCACACCTCCAGTGCAGGGGGCGCAGGTTCGATTCCTGGACGGGGAACTAAGAGCCCATGTGCTGCGGGGTGTGGCCAAAAAATAAAAAGTTTTTAAAAAAAAAGTTGCATTTATAGATCAGAAATAGTGAATCAAAAATGCAAGCAGAGGCAAAACATTGACGGGGGAGTCTTATGGTCTCAAAATTTGTGTTTCCCCCAAATTCATATGTTGAAATTCTGCTCCCCAAAGATGATGGTATGAGGAGGTGGGGTCTTTGGGAAGTGCTGAAGTCATGAAGGTGGAGCCCTCGTGAGTGGGATTAGTACCCTTAGAAAAGAGGCTCCAGGGAGCTCCCCAGTCCCCTCCACCTGGTGAGGTCACAGTAAGAAGGTGCCAGCCATGAACACGAGAAGGCCCTCATTCAACCATGCTGGCACCTTGATCTTGGACTCCCAGCCTCCATAACTGGGAGCAATACATATCTGTTGTTTATAAGCGTATAAGCCATAGTACTCTGTCATAGCAACCCAAATGGACTAAGGGAGGTAGGGTTTTCCTTTCAGACAGAATTTATGTGCGTACCTCCACAGAAGATTTATCGTGGAATTTCCCTGGCGGTCAAGTGGTTGAGACCCTGCACTTCCAATGCAGGGCGCGCGAGTTCCATCCTGGTTGGAAGACTAAGATCCCACGTGCTGCATGGCACGGCACCCCCCCCGCCCCCCCCCAAAAAAAAAAACCACGAACAAGCAAACAAAAACAGAAGATGTATCTTGTGTTGCCATCACTTACCAACAGTTTATATAGAGTTGTAAAACAGACCCCGTAGAATCAGGTAACTCTGAATGATTGGTTACAGTTTGAATGGTCTCTCACCCAGAATTCGTCTGTGAAGTCCTAACCCCCAGCAGCTCAGAACGTGACCTTGTTTTGAAATAGGCTTGTTGCAGATATAACAGGTGAAAAGGAGGTTATTTGGCATAGGGCAGGCCCTAACCTAAAATGACTGGCTCTTATAAACTGGGGAAACTTGGACCCAGATATGCGCACTGGGAGCGTGTCATGTGAATATGCAGGCAGAAACTGGGTGATGTGCTTATAAGCCAAGGAATACCAAAGACTGCCGAACACCAGAAGCTAGGGGAGAAGCAGGCAGCAGATTCTTTCTCACAGGACTCAGGAGGAAACAACCCTGCTGACACCTTGATCGCTGACTTCCGGCCTTGAGAACCATGAGATAAATGTCTGTGGTTTAAGTCACTCAGTTTCTGGTGCTTAGCGATGACAGTGATGATTAGCAAACTAAGACCAGTAGTCCTGTATGGATGTGAGAGTTGGACCATAAGGAAGGTCAAAAGAGGGACCGTAAAGAGAGCCCCAAAGGATTGATGCTTTCCAACTGTGGTGTGGAGAAGACTCTTGCGAGTCCCTTAGATAGCAAGGAAATCAAACCAGTCAGTCGTAAAGGAGATCAACCCTGAATATTCATTGGGAGGACTGATGCTGAAGCTGAAGCTCCAATACTTTGGCCACCTGATATGATGAGCCGACTCAATGGAAAAGACCCTGATGCTGGGAAACATTGAAGGCAGGAGGAGAAGGGGGCGACAGATGACCAGATGATTGGATGGTGTCACCAACTCAATGGACATGAGTTTGAGCAAATTCTGGGAGATAGTGAAGGACAGGAAAGCCTTGTGTGCTGCAGCCCATGGGATCACAAACAGTGACCACAAGGCTTAGTGACTGAACAACAGCAACAGGTGTATTAATAATATGGAGAAGCCGCAGTTTACCAAGACACAAAAATTCTCCTACAATATGTTGGAACTGATTCCTGGAGGATGATAAAGATCAGGCAGCAGGGAAGGGTAGAAATAGCTGTGCAAAGGCCCAGAGGCGGGTTAGTGGGTGAGGTCCAAGATTCCATGTGGCTAGGGCACTGAGAGGGACCAGAAGGGAACAATGAGGCCAATCAGGGGCGGAGCATGCTAAATCTTGGGTTATCTTGTTGCAGTGCCGGGACCAGCCAGCAAATTCGAACGGTCCTGAAGAAGGGCAACGAGGCTAAGGAAATTGAAGAAGATAGGAAAGATGGGGTCGAGAGGGCCAGAGGCAGTCAACCACGAGACAGGTTTTCATGCAACTGACAAAGTCTTTATTGAGCACGGTATCTTTATACTTCAGAACAGGGAAAGAGGGACAAAGAAAATTCTTTGTGGATTACATCACCCTCTTGCGATATTTTTCAAGGACTTATAGCCTATTTTCCTAAGACTAGTTAAAAGCAAACACGGGAGTAGTAGGAGGTGCCCAACATCTTGGGCGCTGCAAAGGGTTTCGTTAATCACTAAGACAGCACTTGCCAGGCCCAAGGACTCACATCTGGGTAGGAGATATCTTCCAGGTCTCAGGAGCAATCAGGGGTGGCGGGACAGGGAGCTATGCCTGTATTTCCACAGACCCTTAAGATAAGGCAGCTCCCAGAGCCATGCCTCCGGGCCGAGGCTCCCTGTGCCAGGGACGGCCCCCTGCATTGCAGTTTTTTTTTTTTTTTCTTTTGGGCCAAGCTTCCCCTTCAGTTCAGTTCAGTCGCTCAGTCATGTCCAACTCTTTGTGACCCCATGGACTGCAGCACACCAGGCTTCCTTGTCCATCACCAACTCCTGGAGTTTACTCAAACTCATGTCCATTGAGTCGGTGATGCCATCCAACCATCTCATCCTCTGTTGCCCTCTTCTCCTCCCGCCTTCAATCTTTCCTAGCATCAGGGTCTTTCCCAATGAGTCAGTTCTTCGCATCAGGTGGCCAAAGTATTGGAGTTTCAGCTTCAGCAACAGTCCTTCCAGTGAACATTCAAGACTGATTTCCTCTAGGATGAACTAGTTGGATATTCTTGCTGTCCAAGGGACTCTCAAGAGTCTTCTCCAGCACCACAGTTTAAAAGCATCAATTCTTCGGCACTCAGCTTTCTTTATAGTCCAACTCTCACATTCATACATGACTACTGGAAAAACCATAGGTTTTACTAGATGGACCTTTGTTGGCAAAGTAATGTCTCTGCTCTTTAATATGCTGTCTAGGTTGGTCATAACTTTTCTTCCTAGGAGCAAGCGTCTTTTAATTTCATGGCTGCAGTCACCATCTGCAGTGATTTTGGAGCCCACAAAAAATAAAGTCTGTCACTATTTCCACTGTTTCCCCATCTATTTGCTATGAAGTGATGGGATCAGATGCCATGATCTTAGCTTCCGCTTAGGAGATCCCAGTTTCCCCACCAGGGACTGAACCCTGGCCACCATAGTAAAAGCCTGGAATTCTAATCGCTGGGCCACCAGGGACTTCCCACGGCTTGGGTTTTTGTTCTGAGCACCCTGGGAGCCTGAAAGACACCTGATTATGGGACACTGATTATGCCCAGCTGCGTGTTGACTGCTCTGCATCACAGGCTCGTTATATTGATACCTGCCCAAGACCACTGAGATCACACAGCTGGCAGAATGGGGAGTGGGAATTGAACCTAGTCTGCCTCGAGCCCCGAGATATCAGGATCACGGCAGGTGAGGATCAGGGGGTCAGAGACGGAAGCTGGGGCGGGAAGACCTCGGGCAGGGCTGAGGGCAGGGACTTTGGCTATTTTTCCATTGCTGTGTCTTCCGATGGCATCACCGACTCGATGGACATGAGTTTGCACAAGCTCTGGGAGATGGCGATGGACAGGAAAGCCTGGCCTACTGCAGCCCATGGGGTCGCAAAGAGTCGGACAGGACTGAGCGACTGAACTGAGCTGAATTTTCAGAACCTGTGACTGCAGCAAGGTACCCAATAGGTATTTGTTAAATGGGTAAACATTCTCTGAAGGCATTTATGCCCGGAAGAGGAAACTGAGGCTCAGAAAGATGCCTCGGCTTTCTAAGCCCTTATAACTCAGCTGCCAACTTCTAGCACTTTTCATGAACCCCTTGCCTCCAAGAGGTCTGGAAGGCGCAAAAGGGTGGGTGGGTTGGTGGTGGTGGTGGTCGGGCTTCAGTGCTGATCAGGCGGCGCCCAGGTGTGAAAGCCAGGCTTTATTTAATAAGACATTGGGTCCTCCGGACCGCTCATTGAAAAAACCCTCAGCTTCAGGGGCCGCCCATGTGTACCCCGAATCCTAGAGAACTCGGCTCCCCTTTCCCCCTCAGGCCGCCCTCAAGGTCCTTCCAGCGAAACGAGCAAGGTCAGTTGCAATTCCGTTTGCAACCAGCAGAGGTTGGCCCTGAACCCCCGCCCCATGAGACCGTACCATTCTGGCTCAGAGGAGAGGGGGGATCCGGGACCGCGGTGCGCAGAGGACTCTCCTGAGGATCCCCTCTGCCGGGGTTTTCGCTGGCTTCACAGCGGGTGAGAGGGAAGGTTTGCGTGGGAGGGCTCAGGACGGTGGGTGGCAGGGTTCCTCTCGCCCCCGCTCTGGGGGCCTCTCCTCATCCCCCCTCTCCCGGCGATGGTCCGCGCTGCTGAACGCCGAGTGTCAGGCCTGGGTGCGCACGCCCGGCCCGGGGCGCAGACCTCGCCCTGCCTCGCCCGGGTTCGGATCGCGAGTCCGCGCCGCAGCGGGCACCGCGGTCCGGAGCTATGGCGGTCGTCGTCCGAGTAGTTTATTGGTGAGCACGCGGGCCAGAGGTGCCCTCTTCGAATCCCGCCCGGGCCCCGCCCTGTTCCGGCGGAGCTGGGCTCTGGGGGAGTGGGGGGTGCGCGGGGGTGGGGGGCAGGACCCTTGGGGGGCCTTGCACTGGGGAGAGGGTTCCGTGTGGGTGCGGTGGGCGTGGGAGGAGGCGGAAAACAGAGGACGTTGATTTCTCGCCCCCCTCCCCCCCAATTTGTGACATTCTAGACGTCGCAGGTCCTAAAAGGCAAAACTGAGACACGTGTGTGTCGTTTTAAACAGCTCCCCGCGCCCGCCCCGATTCCCGGGCTCAGGGTGGGGAGCAGGTGGGGGTCGGTTTGTAATGCAAGAGGAACCTCTCTGGGCGCCTCGGTCTCCCCTCCCCCGGGACCGGTCGTCGGGTGGGGCCGGCCAGAGTCAGGAGGTTCCAGATCGTCCCGGCCTGTGTTGGGCAAGGACTTAAACCCAGACGGTGGATGCATTTTTGCTACTAACCCTCCCCGTTTTCTGACGCCACTTTCCCCATACGTAGAGGGAGTGATTTTCTTAAAATGTATTTTTGATTGTCGCATCATTGCTTTACCATATTGTGTTGGTTTCTGCCGTATGTCAACGAGGATTGGCCGTAGGTGTACATATGTCCGTTCCCTCTTGAACCTCCCTCCCACCCCTCTAGATTGTCGTCTTAATGGTTATGGCGGAGGGAGTGCGGTGTGTTGGGTGTTACGCATTTGATCTAATTGCCCGCTTTAAGGGTGAAAACGTGTCTCCTCTGCAGGAAGTATTCTGTCCCGCAGACCGTGTCACAACCCTGGCGCCTTGGACTGTACTGGCCTGCACAGGCATGCTGGCCTGTAGGCGCTTAATAAACACTTGTTCCCTGAATTTCCTTTCCCAGAAACTCCCTGGGCAGGGATTTTAACTCCATTTTACAAGTGCGGAAACCGAGGCTGGGAGTGGGGCATGGGCGGATGACAGGGGTAACCCGCACCCGGGTCTGCTGGCTGTCCTGTTGGAGCGGGGAAGGACGGTCCCTGCCTGGGGGTTTGAAAGGTTCAGATCTGTCACTGCGTTAGTTAGCAGTGTCCCTGCCCGCTGAGTCAAGCAGAGGGTAGAGTGACATTTTGAGGCGCCTCCACTTCCCCTCCCCCAGTTTTGACTGTGCACCAGACTCCGGTCCCGAAATAGTCTGGGGGTGGGGGGGGGCGGGGGGAGGGCGGGGAGGCGGTTATCCTTCACCCTCAGGCATGGGAGGGCCTTGGGAATCCTGCAGTAATGGTTTCCCTGAGGCTTGGGTACCGGCTGTGGGTGGGGCTGCTGTCGTAGGGGCAGCTCTCAGCCTGACCTGGCTCTCTCCATTTTGCCTCCCTCTCCCCCTCTGCCTGGCGCTTGTGCTCTCTCCTCCTCGCCCCCGATTCTGTGCCCGCCCCTCCTACGCTCTCCTGTTTCTCTTGGCTCTATGCATTTTCCTTGTGTGGCTGGCTCCCTTCCTGTGCCTCTCCATCTCTGTGCTGCACCCCGCCCCCGTGTGCCCCTGTGTCTGTCCTCTCTTTTGAGAGTGTCTGTCTCCTTCTCCTTGTATTGTCCATGTCCCTTTTCATCTCTTCCTGCTTCCTCCCCCCATTTGCTTCCGTCTCCTCGCCTGCCTTGCTTCTCCCCTCCTATCCCTGGATCCCCACTGTCCCCTTCTCTCTTCCCTCCCTGGATCTCCATTTCTCCCTCCTCCTCCCCCGGGAACCACTCTCCTGGACACACTCCCACCAGTGGCGCTTGAGGCTACAAGCCCAAGGTAAGCTATGTGGTCCCAAGAGGCTGCCCTGGAAAGTGGGGGAGGGAGGTTAGCCCATTGGTGGTGGGGAGGGGGGGGGGCGCCCATGTGGCTTCTGTGGACCCTGGTGTGACCACCCACCCCTTTCCAGTATCTTCAGCTCAAGAAGAAGTTAGAAGATGAGTTCCCTAGCCGTCTGGACATCGTGAGTCTGGGGGAAGGGGAAGGAGGCAGACGTGGGTCCTGTCTGTCTGCCCCTCAGCCCTGGTGGCAGTGGGGGTGGTCTGGGCCAGCACCCTCCCCCGCCCCCCGTGTTCTCCCTTCCCTGGGAGGGGGCAGGTGTCCGCAAGGGGGCATCTCCACCCCTCCAGCATCTCTTCCTTCTCCCCAGTGCGGTGAGGGGACTCCCCAGGTCACCGGCTTCTTTGAAGTGTTCGTAGCGGGAAAGCTGGTCCACTCCAAGAAGGTATGTCTGTCCATCCTGCCTCACTGGGGGCCAGCAGGGGGTTGGGACTGGGGTTGGCGTCTTGGTCCCAGCCCGCCCCTCCCCTGGTCCTCCCTTCTCCAGGGAGGCGATGGCTACGTGGACACGGAGAGCAAGTTTCTGAAGCTGGTGGCCGCCATCAAAGCCGCTTTGGCTCAGGCCTGAAGTGCCCTGAAGGCAGAGGTGAGGGGGCCCTGCCCCGAGGCTGCAGAGCTGACCCCTGGTTCCCAATGGACTCCAAACCCGAGGACTAGTTTCCAGCCCAGTACATTCTGGAACAAGTAGCAATTTCCACTTTGCTCTCTGGACCATAGTGCTGCTTTTCAGCATCTTCTGAGCCTGGTTTTCAGTGTTTGAGGTTCTGTGTTCCAGATAAGACCCACACGGAGCCTACTGTAGAACTGGGCCCTGGTCACTAACCTAATGTGTAACCAAGCTGTAGCTCCTGGCTTTTGAGATCCTGGAAGCAGCTTCTACCCTCCATCTAAGCTTGAGTGCCAGTTCCTGCCCCACGTGTGCTAGAACTGAGCGTCTGTCCCAGGAGCCTGTGGACCCAGCCCCCTGCCGCCAGCATGCTTTGCACCAGCAACCTGGTTCTGAAATGCTTTGACCTCGAGTTCCATTTCTCCTCATCCTCACTGAAGCAGAATGAGGTTGCTTTCAGTGGGAATTTGGACCTGCAGTACAATTTGAATTAATGCAGTACAACAATACGAATGTCTTGCCTCCTATGCAGGTCTGAAAAGGAGGGAGTCTCCCCAAATTACAAAAAAAAAAAGAGAATTGCATAATTGCAAAAAAAAAAAAAAAGATGCACAAAGAAAAAGGAAAAAAAATTCCATAATTCCAGGCTGCATGAGCTGGCTATGCGTGGGCTGTTGCTGTCAGGAGGGAGGGAGTGCCCCTTTTAGGGGGGGACTTGAGTTCTTAAATGGAGCACATCCCTTGCCGAAACACACCATTTGCCATCTCCAGACTGTCAGTCACTCAAAGGCGTTTGCTTAAACCAGCATTTGAGGTTTGCTTGGATTCTAGAGAAGTCCACCAATGATGATTTTATCCAAGATAAGCCAAGATGGGATTCATATAAAAGAGAGAGGGGAAGGAGTGACTTGTTCACAGGTTGAGTACAATTTCAGGAGTCCAGAAACCTCCTCTCAGGCTCAGCGACTCTTGCAGGACTCAGAGCACAGCAGAGCTGTTCCACGTTACAGTTTATTACAGGGAAAGCTTAAGAGATGAAAGGCAGGGAAGTGACTGGCGTTCATCTGGCCTCTCCGGGTAGTCTGAACCCCGCTCCCCGCCTCTTCTCTGCACAGACCAGTAACCGTGGCCCAGCCCCTCTCGGCAGACGCTTCATGACAGGAAGGACTGAAATGTCTCGTGGACGCCTGGTCCTTCCCTGATGTTCTTGCGGCCGCCGGTTGGAGCAGAGATGGACACCCCTGGTCTTTGCCTGTGTGTGTGTGTGTGTGTGAGTGCGTGTGTGTCCCCGCACGCTGGTCCTGGTGCCTTCCCCATCCCTCATCTCCCTGCATCTCCACCGCCCCCCCATGTCTCCTTTCTACCCTGTGGTGTCTGGGGTGGTCCTGCTCCAGGCTTCCTTTTCAAGGGGAAGCCGAGAGGACGATCAAGATGAGTGAGTCTCAGATTTCAGCAGTGATGGCAACAGCTCACAGCTCAATAAATGGTGATGAGGTTAACAAAACAGGCCTGTGTCTGCGTGTGTCCATTTTCCCCTGGAGCCGCCTCCCGCTGGTCTCCGCTCCAGGAAATTAGTGACTTGGTAGTGCAGAGCTAGGACCAACTCAGGGTTGAACTTTTCACTGATCCCTCAAGCTAAGGTGGAGGTGGTCTCTGGACACCCCTTGGAGCCGCCACGGGTGTGCATCCTCCAGGGTGAAGCGAGTTCCTGGCTCCTGCATTTGGAGGTAACCTGGCAGCGACTGGGAGAGAAGTGCTGGGTGTTGTGTTCGACTGCCTCACCCCTCCTCCCATCTGCCTGCCTCCTTTACCGTCCTCGCACTGGGGATGAGCTGTCCTCACCTCCTAGCTCTGAGTTGGATCCCATGACTTGCTTTGGCCAGTGGAATGAGGCAGATGTAACCACGTCAGGTCTGAGCCTGGACCTTCCGAGGCCTGGTGGTCCTGCCAGCGTCAGGACACTGGGCAGGGCCTGGCAGTCTCACAGGCTCAGTTCTTAAATCTCTCATGTGGCAAGATGGTAAAAGTGATGGGAGTCTGGCCACTGATGTCCTTCTGTACAAACCTCAATTTATTTTGAGGGAAGTCCCACCACGGTCAACTTTGAGACATTTTCACCACCTCAAGGAGAAACTACTTGAGCACCCTTCCAGTCCTGAGCACGCACCCCTTTGGTCCCCAGCACCTCCCTCTCCCTCCTCCCCCCACCCTGGAGCAACCACTAATCTACTTTCTGCAGATTTCCCTATTAGGAGATTTCATAAAAATGGAATCATGCAATATGTGTGGTCTCCTGTGGCCCCTTTTGCTTGGCATAATCTCAAGGTTCGTCCATGTCGTGATTGGCGCACATCAGAAAGTCATTCCTTTTTATGGCTGAATTTCCGTTCTGTGGGCCACCATTTCATCAGCTGGTGAACATTTAGGTTGTTTGTACTCCTTGGCTACTGTGAGCAGTGCTTCTGTGAACTTCCGTGTACAAGTTTTTGTTGAAACACCAGTTCTCACGTCCTTTGGGCAGATAGCAATATCTGGAATGGAACAGCTGGGTCAACAGCAATGATTTTTAAAAGAACTTTCTGGCAGAAGGTCATATGAAGACCATTAGGTTCGCTCAGAATTGAACTTTTTTCCTTTCGTTTGAGGGACTCTTTTTTTTTTTTTTTTTTAACTGTTTATTTGGCCGCACTGGGTCTTAGTTGCGGCATGTGGGATCTAGTTCCCTCACCAGGGATGGAACCAGGGCCCCCTGCATTGGGAGCACAAAGTTGTAGCCCACTGGGACCAGAAAATTCCCTCAAGAAACTCAGTGCCTTTGGTGGCCACAAAGTCTGCACTTATTTCAAATATAATTCTAACCCAATGAACTCTCAAACCTTGAGTCACAGAAATGAAGTGATTTCTCCCCTAAGCCAAATGCTGACCCATGAGATCACACCTGTGCTCCATGGATCCATACCCAGTAAGTATCATCTGGAAAAACTCTCATGACAACCATCAACAGTACCAATAAGAAGCAAAGCCCTCACTCATCTTCACTGGTAACAATTACGACAATTCAGTAAATTCTGGCAGTTTAGATCTAAACCAGGTATGTGAACTAGGACTCAAGGAAGCTTGATCTTAATCCCCCTGGAGCCTGCGTGGTGTTACCTTCAGCTCTCCCTTTGGTTTACCCATGTCACACGGTGCCACCAGTTGGTAATTTAAATAACACAAGACTCTCAAGTCCTTTGTTTAAGCAAGAAATCTAGTGGGTCAGGCTAGGCTGGGTTGTGCTTCCGTGGAAACACACAAACGCAAATCTCCATGGGTTAAACCCAGCACGTGCAAAGCCCTCTTCAGGGCAGGCGTCTTCCCTGTGCCCATTCAGTGACCCAGAGCAGCATTTGTCCAGTAGGACTTTGTGATGTGAAAATTTTCTGTATCTACTCTGTCCAGCTCCATGGCCACTGGGCACATGCCACATGGTGCTATGGAGAGCTTGAAGGGTGGTGGATGTGACTGAGGAACTGAATTTCTAATTAATTCATTTATGTTTGGCTGTGCCGTATCTTCATGGCTGTGCTCCAGCTTTCTCTAGTTGTGGTGAGTGGGGGCTACTCCCTAGTTGCGGGGCACAGGCTTCCCATTGCGCTTACTTCTCTTGTTGTGGCCCACGGGCTTTAGGCATGCAGGCATCAGTCGTCCTGCCATCTACGGGGTCACACAGAGTTGGACACGACTGAAGCGACTTAGCAGCAGCAGCAGCAGCAGCAGCAGTCACGGCCCACAGACTTAGTTGCCCCAAGGCACATGAACTCTTCCCGAACCAGGGATCGAACCTGTGTCCCCTACATTGGCAGGCAGATTCTTAGCCACTGGACCACCAGGCAAGTCTGGAACTAGGAATTTTTATTTTACTTTATTTCAACTGACATTCAAATTCATGGCAAGTGTGGCGCGTGGCTATCTTATTGGACAGTGCAGATCTAGATAGATAGAGATTCTCTTCTCCTGTTGTTGCACCTGGACCCACAGCATCCTCAACCCGCGTGGCTGAGAAAAGAAATACGCAGTAGCTCTTAAAGACCTTAGCCAGGAAGTGACACACATCTCAGTTCTAGTCGCAGCCCATTGGCCAGAATGGTCACAAGGCTCCACCCACCTGTAGAACTTACCTGGGAACGGTGGTCAGGAGAGGAAGGGGAGCCCGAAAAAATGGTAAGCGCTTGAAATATCTACCAGGCTCCTTTTGATTTTACCTATGCGTGGAGGAGAAACAGAAAATACCATGACCCTATTGTGTCTTCAGTTCTGTTCAGTCGCTCAGTCGTGTCCGACTCTGCGTTAACCAAGACAATTCACGTCTTCAAGAAAAAGAATTCAGCAGGATCGTCACTGGAAGCCTGAACTGGGAGAAACACTGAATTCTTTTCCAACAGCGCCACCATGTGGCCACTTTGGAGAACCGCAGCTTCCCACATCCCCTCGGATCACCAGGAATCAGTATGCACTGCGATTCATGGGGTCGCAGAGTCGGACACGACTGAGCGACTGAACTGAACTGATAGAATCATTTCCTTGAGATTTGCTGTAAAGTGAATCACCATCTTAGGCTTGGTGACATGACACTTTTTTTTTTTTTTTTTTAATTTTGCCATATGGCATGCAGGATCTTAGTTCCCAGACCAGGGGTCGGGCCCACACTCCCTGAACTGGAAACTTATAGTCTTTCATTATTATTATTATTTAAAAGATGCATTGATTTATTGGTTGTGGTGGGTCTTCCTTGCTTTGGATGGGCTTTCTCTAGCTGCAGCAGACGGGGGCTACTCCAGAGTTGCAGTGTGTGGGCTTTTCAATGCGGAAGCTTCTCTTGCTGCTGAGCCGCGGGCTCTAGGCGCACGGGCTTCCGTAGTTGCGGCGCACGGGCTTTGTTGCTCGGTGGCATATGGGATCTTTCTGGAGCAGAGGTCAAACTCCCTTGCATTGCAAAGCGGAGTCATATCCACTGGACCAGGAGGGAAGTCTCCCAGAACTTTTCTGTATTTTCTTGTTTTCCTTTCTTTAGCTTGTTGGGTGTTCATGTGTTTGGTTTATGCCTCATGGTGGCAAGATGGCAATGTTTAAATCAGAGCCTCAACCAATTTCTCTCTCTCTCTTTTTTCCCCCTCTATTTTTTGAGGACCATTATGAACCTGGAGAATCCCAGGGACAGAGGAGCCTGGTGGGCTGCCATCTATGGGGTCGCACAGAGTTGGACATGACTGATGTGAACTAACAACAGCAGCATGAACCTATGGGTTTTTACATATTTGACATCTTTCAACCTGCTTGCCGATGTTCTTCTTTTGAAGCTTTAATGGTCCCACCTTTGGTTTCTTCAGGCTGGCCCCCAAGCGTTTGGATAGAAACCCCATCATCTCTGAGAGCTTTTTCGTGCTTTTGCTGGGACTAGATGGTCTCAGCTCACCTTCATTTTTCCGGCCTCAGACCTGGATCCAGTCTTTATGCCAAAACTTGGGTTACTCCCAGAGGGAAATGATATTTAGAGACGACAATCTGTGCTCCTAGCAATCTAAATGAGAGATATCAAAATCTCCAGGCCCTCAGGGGTCAAGATGCCCCATGTCTGTGAGTGGGAGAAACCTATTCCAATCAACAGTGCCTCTGCCTCTGGGTCTCGCTCCTCTGCCCCCGTTTCTTCAGTGTGCTTCTGCATTGGTCCCTGACAGGGTCTGTTAGATAAGCAGGAGGAGCTTCTGTTGCATCTTGGCAGCCCCCAGAGCCGTGGATCCTGTCCTGTCTGTCCAACCCCCTCCCCAGCCTCCGTCACCTGTCACATGACTCCTTTCCCTGTCTCTCTAATTTGATCTAATTTTTCTCTCTGCTCTCCTGAGGCCGGGCGGGCATAAGAGGATTGGATCATTTGCTAAATGGGACCAGGACAGGGTCAGAGGACTGGCTGTGGGGGAGACTCAGGGGCCAGGATGGCCACAGGAGGGCGGTAGGGGGCGGTAGAGGAAGAGGGAGCTGGAAAGAGGTGAGTGATGCTCCCACCTGAGATGGGAAGAAACAGAGGGAGAGGGAAGGTTTTAAAAGGGAAGACATGCTCCCTGGCTGTGATGGTTAACAGTATTTGCATGGTTATGCGTGCATGTGTGCTAAGTCATGTCCGACTCTGTGATGCCCCAGGGATGGTAGCCCTCCAGGCTCCTCTGTCCATGTGGATTCTCCAAGCAAGAACACTGGAGTGGGTTGCCATGCCCTCCTCCAGGGGATCTTCCTGACCCAGGGAAGGGTCAAACCCCAGTCTCCTGCATTGGCAGGCAGGTTCTTTACTACTACTAGCACCACCTGGGAAGCCCTTTGCATTGTCACTGGCTGTATATTTAAAGAATAAATAAGATAAGCTATAAATGAAGAGGGTGTGAGCAAGAAGGGGATGGAGGGACTGAGAGGAAAGAAACACTGGCGTTTCAAGCAGTATGCGCTAGTCACTGTGCAAAGGACTAGGATTCCATCAACTCCTCATAAACCTCTTTTATGGACCTACAAAAACTGTATATATTTAATGTATCCAGCTGAATGAGTTTGGAGATAAGCGTACTGAAATTTTGAATAAAAATGCAAATGCAACCAAGTATGTCTGTGATCTACACTGTGCTCCATCCACTGCCCGAGTCACGGCAGATCAATCAGGGTTAGAGGAGATCGAGCAGCTTCATCTTTCCTTCCTGAGAGCATCTGCCTGGGCCTTATGTTGGGGAGGAGATCCTGGAGACCCCAACAGCACCAACTGCTGAAACGGAAGTCTCCTGGTCACCAAGGAAACACGGGAAGATGTGAGTGGGGGTCTGAGAGAGTTTTGAGCTTCATCTGCCAGTGAGTCCCATGTCCCCTTCAGCCCACCTCTGATTGTGCCTGTGCCCATAGTCTGCAGATGCTGGCCTGACTGGCCTAAGAGGTTGGGGCACGTGGTGAGTCAGACTAGGTCAAAGCCAAGGAAACCTGCTGGGGAGAAGTCCAGGGACCTGAGCGGTGGGAGAGAGGCCAGAGAGAAGGAGAAGGAAGGGAAGCACACAGGGAAGAGAGATGGGAGATGGGTGAGTCAGAGGAGGGGAAAGATGCCAATGGGGATCAGAGGGGGTGTCTCAGTGGCAGAATAGTGCCCGCATGTGTGCCAACTTGCTTCAGTTGTGTCTGACTCCTTTCGACCCTACGGACTGTAGCCCACCAGGCTCTGTCCATGGGATTCTCCAGGCAAGGATACTGGAGTGGGTTACCATGTCTTCCTCCAGGGGGATCTTCCCCGATCCAAGGATGGAACCCGAATTTCTTGAGTCTCCTGCATTGGCAGGCAGGTTCTTTACCTCGAGCGCCACCTGGGAAGCCCTGGAGGATAAGACCAGCTATTTACTCAGCACTTCCTGTCAATCAGTGCCCAGCGTGTCAATTGTACACGCCGTGTAATTCACAGCCACCCCCAGTGATGACTGTTACCCAAAGTCTCACAGAGGTCCAGCTGTCCACGTGGCTTTCTCTGAGTGGTCCAAGAAGCAGATAAACTTGGTAAAACTCAAGAGAGTGGAGGGGTTAAGGACTGAGGTCTTCAGCTGGGTAGCCTTGTTCAGGCTCAGCTCAGACGCCCGCCGTCTTCTCAGAAAGGCAGTTGAAGGCTCTGATGTTTGGTGTGACCTCCTGTAGGTAAGGGATTAGGTTGCTGACCTTAAAGGACCTTTCATAAGGATATTAGAGCATGGAGGACAGCAGCTGTCACATGGAAAGTGACACATGCGGGAGGGACCTTGTCTGTTTTCATTTAGGGAGCAGGGCTGGGTGCCTCAGTTCCCTTTCCTTTCTGCCCCACCCCCTAACTCCCCCTCTCTGCCTCCCTGTATGTCTCCTCTGCCTCCAGTCTCTCTCCTGTGTCCCTCAGTCTCCTTGTGGGGTCTGTGTAGGTTTTTTTTTTTTTTTGGTCTCCATTCCTACCAGGGCCTCTCTGATAAACACAGTCTCATTTTATCCTCACAACTGTCTCTCCAACCTCCCAAACCACAGTCTGTCACGTGGACCTCTAAATCCCTGCTAATTCTCACTCTATTTTGCTGAGGCTGGCTGGCCTAAGAGGATTGGAGCATTTGCTAAAGGGGACCAGGATGGGGCCATAAAATTGGCTGTAGGGAGACCTAGGGGTCAGGATGAGCAGCAGAGAAACTGGAAACAGGAAACAGGTAATTGGTACAAAGTTATAAAGATCGAGGACCCCAAATGAAGACTTTGTGGACCTCGATCCATCTGTGATTGGACCCTTGATGACAAATTAACCAACCTCTCCACAAAATGACCACTGGAAATCCATGTCCATGCTCAGTTGCTCATTTGTGTCCAGCTCTTTGGGACTCCGTGGATGGTAGCCCCCCAGGCTCCTCTGTCCATGGGATTTCCCAGGCAAGAATACTGGAGTATTACTTGCCATTTCCTTCTCCTGGGGATCTTTCTGCCCCAGGGATCAAACCTGTGTCTCCTGCATTGGCAGACAGGTTCTTTACCACTGAGCCCCCTGGGATGGAAATCCATGAGGAAAAAACCCAAAAAGAAACCCTTACCTCACACCATACATCCACAGTCCGTTCTAGTTGTTTTAAGACCTAAATATGGGAGTTAAAACTCTTATGATTTTAGGGAAGAAGACATTATCTTTATGTGATAATGAAAGATATCTTAAACAAGAGGAAAGAGAAGAGCAGTAGGGACTTCCCTGGTGGTCTAGTGGCTAAGAATCCTCCTTGACGTGCAGGGGACTTGGGTTCCATTCCTGGCTGGGAAATTAAGACCCCACATATTGCAAAGCAATTAAGTCTGCGTGCCACAGATACTGAGCCCTTATGCTACATTGGCTGGAGGAAACAGTGGTGATCCCACATGCCCCGGCTCAGACCAGATGCAGCCAAATAAGTACTTTTTAAATAGTAGTAATGCTGCTGCTGCTGCTGCTGCTGAGTCGCTTCAGTCGTGTCCAACTCTGTGCGATCCCATAGACGGCAGCCCACCAGGCTCCTCTGTCCCTGGGATTCTCCAGGCAAGAACACTGGACTGGGTTGCCATTTCCTTCTCCAATGCATGAAAGTGAAAAGTGAAAGCGAAGTCGCCCAGTCGTGTCCGACTCTTAGCGACCCCATGGACTGGAGCCTACCAGGCTCCTCCGTCCATGGGATTTTCCAGGCAAGAGTACTGGGGTGGGGTGCCATTGCCTTCCCCCGTAGTAATGCTAGAGAAGGCAATGGCACCCCACTCCAGTGCTCTTGCTTGGAAAACCCCATGGACGGAGGAACCTGTTAGGCTGCAGTCCATGGGGTCGCTAAGAGTCAGACATGACTGAGCGACTTCGCTTTCACTTTTCACTTTCATGCATTGGAGAAGGAAATGGCAACCCACTCCAGTGTTCTTGCCTGGAGAATCCCAGGGACGGGGATGCCTGGTGGGCTGCCGTCTATGGGGTCGCACAGAGTCGGACATGACTGAAGTGACTTAGCATAGCATAGCAATCCTAGAGAAGAAAAGAGCAACTCCTCCCTCCACACCCCTGCCCCAGAAACCCCCGTGTTAGTCGCTCAGTCGTGTCCCACTCTTTGCAACCCCATGGACTGTAGCCTGCCAGACTCCTCTGTCCCTGGGATTCTCCAAGGCAAGAATACTGGAGTGGGTTGCCATGGGAAATCCCTGAGCTATACTGGAAACAGCAGACTGGGAATCTCAGACTAATGTTATCTGTACACTGTTTTCAGCTTGTGACAAAGCAAGGAGACCTTGAATGTCAAGTTTTTAAAAAAAATTATTTTTGGCTGTGCTGGGTCTTCACTGCTGCATAAGCTTTCTCTGGTTTATTGAGGTGGCTTCTCCTGTTACTGTCTTACCTGGGTTTCTCTTACCTTGGGCGTGGGGTATCTCGTCCTGGCTGCTCCCGGCTGCTCCCAGCCAGCGAAGCACAGCCATCGCACCTTACCTTGGACAAGGGGTCTCTCCTCACCGCCGCCCTTCCTGACCTCGGCCATGGGGTAGCTCTTCTCGGCCGTGCTTGGTGCGCTGGCCCTCACCGCCGTCCTTCCTCGGTCGTGGGGTATCTCCTCTCCCAAGTAAGACAGTAGGTCTTGAAAGAGGGCATCAGAGGGCAAATACACTACAACCATTCTCACAGAAAACTAGTCAATCTAATCACACAAGGACCACACCCTTGTCTAACTCAATGAAATTAAGCCATGCCCGAGGGGCAACCTGGGATGGGTGGGTCATGGTGGAGAGAGATGACAGGGTGTGGTCCGCTGGAGAAGGGAATGGCAAACCACTTCAGTATTCTTGCCTTGAGAACCCCATGAACAGTATGAAAAGGCAAAATGATAGGATACCGAAAGAGAAACTCCCCAGGTCAGTAAGGGCCCAATATGCTACTGGAGATTAGTGGAGAAATAGCTCCAGAAAGAATGAAGGGATGGAGCCAAAACAAAAAGAATACCCAGCTGTGGATGTGTCTGGTGATAGAAGCAAAGTCCGATGCTGTAAAGAGCAATACTGCATAGGAACCTGGAATGTCAGGTCCATGAATCAAGGCAAATTGGAAGTGGTCAAACAAGAGATGGCAAGAGTGAATGTCGACATTCTAGGAATTAGCGAACTAAAATGGACTGGAATGGGTGAATTTAACTCAGATGACCATTACATCTACTACTGTGGGCAGGAATCCCTCAGAAGAAATGGAGTGGCCATCATGGTCAACAAAAGAGTCTGAAATGCAGTACTTGGATGCAATCTCAAAAATGACAGAATGATCTCTGTTCGTTTCCAAGGCAAACCATTCAATGTCACAGTGATCCAAATCTATGCCCCAACCAGTAACGCCGAAGAAGCTGAAGTTGAATGATTCTATGAAGACCTACAAGACCTTTTAGAACTAACACCCAAAAAAGATGTCCTTTTCATTATAGGGGACTGGAATGCAAAAGTAGGAAGTCAAGAAACACCTGGAGTAACAGGCAAATTTGGCCTTGGAACACGGAATGAAGCAGGGCAAAGACTAACAGAGTTTTGCCAAGAAAATGCACTAGTCATAGCAAATACCCTCTTCCAACAACACAAGAGAAGACTCTATACATGGACATGACCAGATGGTCAACACCGAAATCAGATCGATTATATTCTTTGCAGCCAAAGATGGAGAAGCTCTATACAGTCAGCAAAAACAAGACCAGGAGCTGACTGTGGCTCAGACCATGAACTCCTTATTGCCAAATTCAGACTGAAATTGAAGAAAGTAGGGAAAACTACTAGACCATTCAGGTATGACCTAAATCAAATCCCTTATGATTATACAGTGGAAGTGAGAAATAGATTTAAGGGCCTAGATCTGATAGATAGAGTGCCTGATGAACTATGGAATGAGGTTCGTGACATTGTACAGGAGACAGGGATCAAGACCATCCCCATGGAAAAGAAATGCAAAAAAGCAAAATGGCTGTCTGGGGAGACCTTACAAATAGCTGTGAAAAGAAGAGAAGCGAAAAGCAAAGGAGAAAAGGAAAGATATAAACATCTGAATGCAGAGTTCCAAAGAATAGCAAGAAGAGATAAGAAAGCCTTCTTCAGTGATCAATGCAAGGAAATAGAGGAAAACAACAGAATGGGAAAGACTAGGGATCTCTTCAAGAAAATCGGAGATACCAAAGGAACATTTCATGCAAAGATGGGCACAATAAAGGACAGAGATGGTGTGGACCTAACAGAAGCAGAAGATATTAAGAAGAGGTGGCAAGAATACACAGAAGAACTGTACAAAAAAGAGCTTCAAGACCCAGATAATCACGATGATGTGAACACTGACCTAGAGCCAGACATCTTGGAATGTGAAGTCAAATGGGCCTTAGAAAGCATCACTACGAACAAAGCTAGTGGAGGTGATGGAATTCCAGTGGAGCTATTCCAAGTCCTGAAAGATGATGCTGTGAAAGTGCTGCACTCAATATGCCAGTAAATTTGGAAAACTCAGCAGTGGCCACAAGATTGGAAAAGGTCAGTTTTCATCCCAATCCCAAAGAAAGGCAATGCCAAAGAATGCTCAAAGTACCGCACAATTGCACTCATCTCACACGCTAGTAAAGTAATGCTCAAAATTCTCCAAGCCAGGCTTCAGCAATATGTGAACCGTGAACTTCCTGATGTTCAAGCTGGTTTTAGAAAAGGCAGAGGAACCAGAGATCAAATTGCCAACATCTGCTGGATCTTGGAAAAAGCAAGAGAGTTCCAGAAAAACATCTATTTCTGCTTTATTGACTATGCCAAAGCCTTTGACTGTGTAGATCACAATAAACTATGGAAAATTCTGAAAGAGATGGGAATACCAGACCACCTGATCTGCCTCTTGAGAAATCTGTATTGCAGGTCAGGAAGCGACAGTTAGAACTGGTCATGGAACAACAGACTGGTTCCAAATAGGAAAAGGAGTACGTCAAGGCTGCATATTGTCACCATGTTTATTTAACTTATATGCAGAGTACATCATGAGAAATGCTGGACTGGAAGAAACACAAGTTGGAATCAAGATTGCTGGGAGAAATATCAATAACCTCAGATATGCAGATGACACGACTCTTATGGCAGAAAGTGAAGAGGGGCTAAAAAGCCTCTTGATGAAAGTGAAAGTGGAGAGTGAAAAGGTTGGCTTAAAGCTCAACATTCAGAAAACGAAGATCATGGCATCTGGTCCCATCACTACATGGGAAATAGATGGAGAAACAGTGGAAACAGTGTCAGACTTTGTTTTTCTGGGCTCCAAAATCACTGCAGATGGTGACTGCAGCCAGGAAATTAAAAGACGCTTACTCCTTGGAAGGAAAGTTATGACCAACCTGGATAGCATATTCAAAAGCAGAGACATTACTTTACCAACAAAGGTTCACCTAGTCAAGGCTATGGTCTTTCCTGTGGTCATGTGTGGATGTGAGAGCTGGACTGTGAAGAAGGCTGAGCGCCGAAGAATTGATGCTTTTGAACTGTGGTGTTGGAGAAGACTCTTGAGAGTCCCTTGGACTGCAAGAAGATCCAACCAGTCCATTCTGAAGGAGATCAATCATGGAATTTCTTTAGAGGGAATGATGCTGAAGCTGAAACTCCAGTATTTTGGCCACCTCATGCGAAGAGTTGACTCATTGGAGAAGACTCTGATGCTGGGAGGGATTGAGGGCAGGAGGAGAAGGGGACGACAGAGGATGAGATGGCTGGATGGCGTCACTGACTTGATGGGTGTGAGTCTGGGTGACCTCCGGGAGCTGGTGATGGACAGGGAGGCCTGGCGTGCTGTGGTTCATGGGGTCGCGAAGACTCGGACACGACTGAGCGACTGATCTGATCTGATCTGATCTCCTGTTACAGAGGCCAAACTCTAGGATGTGCAGGTCTTTGTACCTGTGGTGTGTGGGATCTTCCTGGACCAGGTATTGAACTGGTGTCCTTGGCATTGCAAGGTGGATTCTTAACCACTGGACCACCAGAGAAACCCTGAACAGTCAGCTTTTATAAGCTTTTATGTCAACTTGGAAATGGGGGCTTAGATAGTAAAACATGATTTAAAATTTAAAAATTTTTTATTCTGTTTTTTTTCAGCGTACCAGTGTGCCACTGATGTAAACCAAAGAAAAACACTAATTCATCACAGAAGATAATGAGAGTCACTGAAATACACAACATTAAAATCAAGGAAATTCTACTTATAGAAAATACACATGGGAAAAATGTTTGCAACACTTTAACCACCAAAAGAGATAGACATATAAATTCATACAAATTGGGAAAAATGGAGGGGACGGGGAGGACAATTTACAAGTATTCCTAATGTCCAATTAACACCTGAGAAGAGCTCACTTAACTTCTGCATCATTGGAGGCATCAGTATTAAAACTACAAAGAAGCCGCAAGAGGGCGGATCAGCAAACATGCTGCTGCTGCTAAGTCGCTCCAGTCGTGTCCGACTCTGTGCGACACCATAGACGGCAGCCCACCAGGCTCCGCCGTCCCCAGGGTTCTCCAGGCAAGAACACTGGAGTGGGTTGCCATCTCCTTCTCCAATGCTTGAAAGTGAAAAGTGAAAGCGAAGTCGCTCAGTCGTGTCAGACTCTCAGCGACCCCACGGACCCTCCAGGCAAGAGTACTGGGGTGGGGTGCCATTGCCTTCCCCAATCCTCAACATTCTGGGGGCTGGGCGAGTGATGTGGGTCTCGCTTGCACAGAAAGTTCTCCTGCAGCATCCACGAAGCCAGAACACACACGAACTGCCAGTAGCGATTCCACTAACAGCAGTTCCCACATGTGTCCCAAATAACCCGGCAGGGATCTTCAGGGCTTCCCGACCCGCGGTGGCCCCACAGTGACACAGAAACGCGCCCCTCCCCAGGCTGGATCAAGGGAGGTGCACACAGTAAGGAGCTGTGAAGACCAAGCCATCACACCTTCCCGGAAGCCTGGGCGCCACGTGCAGGCTCACAGCGCCCTGGTCCTCTCCGGCCCCTCGGGGTCTGCAGGACTTTGCGGGGACAGATGACCACAACCCTATAAATTTGTGAACCTCTGGGAGCCTAAATCGTCCTCGTCCACAGGGGACACAGAATTCAAGGGAGAGGAGGGTTCGGAAAAGAGCTCCTGGGATATCGTCAGGGCACAGTCAGGAAGCAGAACCGGAAGAGGATCTGAGCCCCTCAGTAGTTCGGGACGTCGGGGTCCTGAGGCCAGCCCGGGGCTGGGGCCGGGGTCGGCGTTGGAGCAGCCGGGCCGTACACCTGGACGCCCTGTGCCGGGACCCACGTGGCTGGGTGGTGGCTGGAGACACCGGGTTCTGGCGCTGGGAGCACCCCCGCGGGGCTGAGGGGAGGAGGGAGGCTGTAGAATCCCGGGCTGTCTGAGAAACTGGGGCTCTCAGCTGCGGCAGCAGATTCCGGGGCGGGGGCGGGAGGCCAGGGGGCTCCGGGGTCCGTGGGCGCATGGCCGGCCCTCTCGTATCCGCCCTGGGCCTGTCGTCGCTCCAGACGGGAGCGCTGGGCCCGGCGGTTCTTGAACCACACCTAGGGGTGCAGAGGGGACCCGGAGAAGGGGGTGTAAGAGGCGAGGGCCCCGCGCTATCACCTCTGCTCCGGGGGTGAGGCTGTCCAGCTGAGAATCCCGCCTCCCTCTCCCTCCGCCCCCCAGACCCAATTAGAGGCTCCTGGGGTTCAGGAGGCAGCGGGAAGGGGCGCAGAGGGCAGGAGGCAGGGCTTGGGCGCCCATGGGACAGGAAGGGGTCTGCCCGAGAGGGTCCGCGGGGTAAGAGGCCCTGAGGGCTGGGCACCGGGACACGGCGGGGTGATGGGGGGTGTCAGGCAGGCCGCATGCGGTTGGCGGGGTGATACAGCACAGGGTTGAGGCGGACGGGGTCCAGCCCTGGGTCCACAGCGAGGAGACCCCTTGCTTGCTGCGGGACCCGGGGCAGCCCTGCCCCTCTGGCCTCGCGGTCCCCAGCGGTGGCTCTGGGAGGGCTGAGGGGTGGTCCCAGGGCGGCGGGCTCAGACCTGCACTCTGTGCTCATCCAAGTGGAGACTGGCCGCCAGGCGCAGGCGGTCCTGGTAGCTCGGGTAGTCCTTCTTCAGGAAGGCTTCTTTGAGCGCCTCCAACTGCTCTTTGCTGTATACCGTGCGCTCGCGCCGCTTTCTCTTAGGGGGCGCTGACCTCCGCGTGGGGCCTGACCAGGGGGGAAACAGGGTCCCGTGAGCCCAGGAATAGCCCCCAGCCTGCCTGGCGCCCTCCCCCTCCCTGGACCAGACCCTGGTGAGCGGGTGGAACTCAGGCCCGAGGTCGAGAGGAGAAGCCTGGGGCATCCGGAGTGAGGTTGTTGGTCAGACCCTGGCTGTCGGCCCTCCAGCCCTAACCCCTGTACCTCTCTGGGCCTCAGTGAGCACAGCTTGGAAATGGGCTTGATCTCAGCCCGTGGAGTATTTATGCAGGGCCCTGCCCTGGGAAGGCAGGCAGGACAGGCTCCTTGGTGACCCTTGGTGCTCTCCCCAACCCCCCACTATCTCGCAACCAAGGGGGGAGCCACCCTGACAGGGCACCCTTGTGGGCCAGACTCTCTGCACCTCTCCCCCAGTAATGTGATTCCACCCCCAAACTCCACTAAGTCCCAGGAGGCCAGACTCACTCATGACGCACTCGGGTTCTTGCATCCTCCTGCTGTTCTGCCATCAGAGTTTGAGGCTCTGCTCACAGGCCTGGGACAGACATCCCAGCTTTATGCTGTGCCCACCTTAGACATGCCCTAAGGGTCTTGAAACCCACCCTCTCTTGCCCCACCCTCAGCCTCCCTGCCTGGCAAGAGGGTGTTTAATAATTGCTTAATCCTTTTATTTGAAGTTGTTGTTCAGTAGCTCAATTGCTCAATCATGTCCAACTCTGAGATCCCATGGAAGGCAGTTTGCCAGGCTTCCTGTCCTTCACTATCTCCAGAGTTTGCTCAAACTCATGTCCATTGAATCTATGCCATCCAACCATCTCATCCTCTGTCACCCGGTTCTCCTCCTGCCCTCCGTCTCTCCCAGCATCTGGGTCTTTTCCAATCAGTCAGCTCTTCGCATCAGGTGGCCAAAGTATTGGAGCTTCAGCTTCAGTATCAGTCCTTCTAATGAATATTCTTGAAGAGATCCCTAGTCTTTCCCATTCTGTTGTTTTCCTCTATTTCTTTGCATTGATCACTGAAGAAGGCTTTCTTATCTCTTCTTGCTATTCTTTGAAACTCTGCATTTAGATGTTTCTATCTTTCCTTTTCTCCTTTGCTTTTCACTTCTCTTCTTTTCACAGCTATTTGTAAGGCCTCCCCAGACAGCCATTTTGCTTTTTTTGCATTTCTTTTCCATCGGGATGGTCTTGATCCCTGTCTCCTGTACAATGTCACGAACCTCATTCCATAGTTCATCAGGCACTCTATCTATCAGATCTAGGCCCTTAAATCTATTTCTCACTTCCACTGTATAATCATAAATCTTCAAGAAAATCAGAGATACCAAAGGAACATTTCATGCAAAGATGGGCATGATAAAGGACAGAAATGGTATGGACCTAACAGAAACAGAAGATATAAAGAAGAGGTGGCAAGAATATACAGAAGAACTGTACAAAAAAGAGCTTGACAACCCAGATAATCATGATGATGTGATCACTGACCTAGAGCCAGACATCTTGGAATGTGAAGTCAAATGGGCCTTAGAAAGCATCACTACGAACAAAGCTAGTGGAGGTGATGGAATTCCAGTGGAGCTATTCCAAATCCTGAAAGATGATGCTGTGAAAGTGCTGCACTCAATATGCCAGCAAATTTGGAAAACTCAGCAGTGGCCACAGGACTGGAAAAGGTCAGTTTTCATTCCAATCCCAAAGAAAGGCAATGCCAAAGAATGCTCAAACTACTGCACAATTGTACTCATCTCACATGCTAGTAAAGTAATGCTCAAAATTCTCCAAGCCAGGCTTTGGCAATATGTGAACCATGAACTTCCTGATGTTCAAACTGGTTTTAGAAAAGGCAGAGGAAAGAGAGAGATCAAATTGCCAACATCCACTGGATCATGGAAAAAGCAAGAGAGTTCCAGCAAAACATCTATTTCTGCTTTATTGACTATGCCAAAGCCTTTGACTGTGTGGATCACAATAAACTGTGGAAAATTCTGAAAGAGATGGGAATACCAGACCACCTGATCTGCCTCTTGAGAAATCTGTATGCAGGTCAGGAAGCAACAGTTAGAACTGAACATGGAACAACAGACTGGTTCCAAATAGGAAAAGGAGTACATCAAAGCTATATATTGTCACCCTGTTTATTTAACTTATATGCAGAGTACATCATGAGAAATGCTGGACTGGAAGAAACACAAATTGGAATCAAGATTGTTGGGAGAAATATCAATAACCTCAGATATGTAGATGATACCACCCTTATGGCAGAAAGTGAAGAGGAACTAAAATTCCTCTTGATGAAGGTGAAAGTGGAGAGTGAAAAAGTTGGCTTAAAGCTCAACATTCAGAAAACTAAGATCATGGCATCCGGTCCCATCACTTCATGGGAAATAGATGGGGAAACAATGGAAACAGTGTCAGACTTTATTTTTCTGGGCTCCAAGATCACTGCAGATGGTGACTGCAGCCATGAAATGAAACGATGCTTACTCCTTGGAAGGAAAGTTATGACCAACCTAGATCACATATTCAAAAGCAGAGACATTACTTTACCACCAAAGGTTCGCCTAGTCAAGGCTATGGTCTTTCCTGTGGTCATGTATGGATGTGAGAGCTGGACTGTGAAGAAGGCTGAGCGCCGAAGAATTGATGCTTTTGAAGTGTGGTGTTGGAGAAGACTCTCGAGAGTCCCTTGGGCTGCGAGGAGATCCAACCAGTCCTTTCTGAAGGAGATCAGCCCTGGGATTTCTTTGGAAGGAATGATGCTCAAGCTGAAACTCCAGTACTTTGGCCACCTCATGTGAAGAGTTGACTCATTGGAAAAGACTCTGATGCTGGGAGGGATTGAGGGCAAGAGGAGAAGTGGATGAGATGGCTGGATGGCATCACTGACTTAATGGATGTGAGTCTCAGTGACCTCCGGGAGTTGGTGATGGACAGGGAGGCCTGGCGTGCTGCGATTCATGGGGTCGCAGAGAGTCAGACATGACTGAGTGACTGATCTGATCTGATTTGATCTGATCACTGTTTTGAATTGCTACTTAGTGTTAGATATAGAAAAGTTCCGTCATCTGTCAACTCTTCCCTGTCAAGCCTAACAAATGTGATGGGAAAGCAGGAGTGATGAGAAGAGTAATTTCCTTGCCCTCAAAGATTTTCTAGTGTGGCAGTTTATTTGGCCAATAAAAGTGTAACTAGATGGACTAACTCGCCGATACTGTTTTAGGAAAATGTATACACTAAATGTGAAAATGTTCATGGCACACACTATTTGCAAAAACCAAAAGGTGGAAATGAAACAAAAATGACCATCTATTGATGGAGGGATATTTATTCATACCGTGGAATATTGTTTTAGCTACAAAAAGGAATAAGGTGCTGATTCATACCACAGCATGGATGAACCTGGAAAACATTAGGCTCATAGCAAGAAGCCAGACACAAAAGCTCACAGGTTGTATGGTTCCGTTTATAGGAAATGTCCAGAAGACAAAGCCATAGGGACAGAAGACGGGTTAGCACATTCCAGGAACTTGGAAGAAGGGAAAATGGGGACCAACTGGTCTATTTCGGGTGGTGAAAACGTTCTAAAATGGATTATGGTGATGAATGGGCAACTCTGTGAATAAATTAAGAAACCCTGAATTGTATGCTTTAAATGGGTAAATGTTATGTTGTGTGAATACTGATCAGTAAAAATATAGTCATGAATGCAATGCTAACATTACTGCCTACTAGACTGATCAACTTGTGTGGGACATAGGGATGGGGAATGTGGTCTTCTCTCATTGCTGCTGGAATGAAGGTTGGTAGAAGATTTTTGGAGATTTTGGAGACCGAATTGGTGAAACTGAATAGGAGCAAATGAGTATAATACTTTTTTTTTTTTTTTTTTTTAAATCAAAAGGGATTTATTCCTGGGAGAATTTTTTTTTCTTGGCCACGAGAGGGATATGGGATCTTAGTTCCCAGACCAGGGGTCAAATGCCCACCCCTTGCAATGGAAGCGTGGAATTTTTTTTTTTAAAGAAATATTTATTTATTCATTTGGCTGCACAGGTCTTAGTTGCAGCATATGGAATCTTTTAGTTGCAGCATGTAGGATCTAGTTCCCTGGCCAGGGTTTGAACCCAGGTCCCTTGCATTGTGAGCACAGAGTCTTAGCCACTGAGCCATCAGGAAAGTCCCGGAAGCGTGGAATCTTAACCCCTGGACCGCCGGGGCAGTCCTAGCCTGGGAGAATGCTTGACCACTGTGAACAAGCATGGAAAAGTGTACTTGCGCTATCAATCAGCTGAACAAATCGGATCAACCTGTGTCCTTGAAAAAGAGAATGAATAAATAATTCTTGGTAACTTTAGACTGTGGAATGCCAATTAACAAAAGGAATGAGGCTTAGAACCTTTAATAACAATTGATGATTTTCAGTGTAGTTTTTGCTTTGTTTGTTTGGTGTATCTCTTTTGTCAAAATAAATGTGTCCGAAACATCCCAAATCTCCCAGTCTAGAATGAGAAAAACTCAAAAGTTGATGACTAATAATATGCTAAGCGATCTAGATGAGTGTGCAGTTTTTGACATGGAGTAATGTCTCAGATGGGCTTCCCAGATGGCTCAGTGGTAAAGCATCTGCTTGCCAACGCAGAAGACACAGGAGACTCTGGTTCGATCCCTGGGTCGGGAAGAGCCCCTGGAGGAGGAAATGGCAACCCACTCTATTTCTTGCCTGAAAAATCCAATGGAGCCTGGTGGAGTACAGTCCATGGGGTTGCACTGAACTACTGAGCATGCACGCGATGTCTCAGACACACTGTTCACTTCTGAGAACGCATACATTCAATAATTATATATCCATAATATATTTGCATTCAGTTCAGTTCAGTTGCTCAGTCGTGTCCGACTCTGCGACCCCATGAATCACAGCACGCCAGGCCTCCCTGTCCATCACCAACCCCCGGAGTTCACTCAAACTCACATCCATCAAGTCGGTGATGCCATCCAGCCATCTCATCCTCTGTCGTCCCCTTCTCCCCCTGCCCCCAATCCCTCCCAGCATCAGAGTCTTTTCCAATGAGTCAACTCTTCTCATGAGGTGGCCAAAAGCGAAAAAAACAAAAACAACACAGCAAAATCAAGGATCCAGTGTTCATTTTTTTCTCTTTTCTACTTCTTAACGGCTCTTATTTTTTAATTTGCAAGCAGGGAAACAAGGCTAGTTTCGGCTCTGGGTGCTGCCCCAGGCCACGTGGAAGCCTTGCCTTCTGTGTCTCCGACCTCATTTATCCCTGGGCTGGATGGAAGCCCAGAGGGCAGAGCCCATCCAGGGACAGCTGGGGGAGGCAAGCGTTCCTGAAGGTTCCTCCTTGGACAGAAGAGACAGAGATGAGAAAGGAGTCGGTAAACATTGGTGCTAAGAGGGAAAAGTTATTACTTTCATTTTTGATTCAATCAGAACAGAAACAATGGCTCTCTCCCTATCCATCAGTGTCTTGATCTCTGCGGCTCCCTTTCCGGACAAGCCCTGCTTCTGGCCCTCCCTGTGTGGTTGCTCCATCTCTGCCTCCTGCCTGAGAGATGCCCATCGAGAGACCTCTCCAACTCTCTGCAATGAGTGCATGCTAAGTCACTTCAGTTGTGTCCGACTCTTTGTGACCCTATGAACTGTAGCCCGCCAGGCTCCACTGTCCATGGGTTTCTCTAGGCAAGAATACTGGAGTGGGTTGCCACGCCCTCCTCCAGGGCATCTTCCCAACCCAGGGATGGAACCCAAGTCTCTTGTGTCTCCTGCATTGGCGGGCAGGTTCTTTACTCCTAGTTCCGCTAAAAGAGCGATCTGGGCTTGGAAGACAAGGCTGGGGAGATGGAGTGATGAGGGCCAGGGTTGGATCTCTACCTTCTAGAACTCCCTGGTCTGTCTTTCCGTCACTAGGGCTCTTCTCTGGGTCTCTAGACGCTGCTCTCTGCCTCTTCTTTCATTTTTGAAATACAGTCCATCCTCACTATTTGCAGATTCCCTATTTGCCAATTTGCCTACTGGGTAAAATTGCTTCACAGTAGCCGAAGGAGGAGTCCAGCATGTTTCTAGTTATTTGCAGACATGCGCAGAGCTGTGAAAAATTCAAGGAGCCACCCTCACATGCTCGCAGCTGACCAGGAATACAGGGACACTCTGCCTTCTTGTCTCAGCTCTTGTGCTATAAACAAGTGCCCTTTTTGAGGTCTGTTCAGGCCGCATTGGGGGGTATATTTTTGTGCTTTTAAAAATCATGGTAAGATTTTATAATATAATATTGTTTTAACCATTTGTAAGCATGTAGTTTGGGCTTCCCTGGTAGCTCATCTGGTAAAGAATACGCCTGCAGGAAACCCCGGTTCGATTCCTGGGTCGGGAAGATCCTCTAGAGCAGGGATAGGCTACCCACTCCATTGGGCTTTTCTGGTGGCTCAGATGGTAAAGAATCTGCCTGCAAAGCGGGAAACCTGGGTTCAATCCCTGGGTTGGGAAGATCCCCTGGAGGAGGGCATGGCAACCCACTCCAGTATTCTTGCCTGGAGAATTCGCATGGATGGAGGAGCCTGGCAGCTGCAGCCCACGGGGTTGCAAAGAGTCGGACGTGACTGAGCAACCTAACACAGCACAGCACAAGTATAGAGCTCAGTAAAGACATTCATGATGTGTAACCATCACCACTCTCTACCTATGTCATCGCGACAGAGACTCTGGACCCATTAGACACAGACTCTGCCCCTCCCCCCAGCCTCTGGCAACCTTTGCAGTGCTTTTACTCTTGCCTGGAAAATCCCATGGACAGAGGAGCCTGGTAGGCTGCAGTCTATGGGATCGCAAAGAGTGGGACATGACTGAGCGACTTTACTTTCCCTTTTCACTTTCATGCATTGGAGAAGGAAATGGCAACCCACTCCAGTGTTCTTGCCTGGAGAATCCCAGGGACAGGGGAGCCTGGTGGGCTTCTGTCTCTGGGGTCGCACAGAGTCGGACACGACTGAAGCAACCTAGCAGCAGCAGCAGACTCTCTCTGAAAGCTCTCGTTACCTCCTCTAAGTGGAATTGTACACTATTTTTTCCTTCTGTGTCTGGCTCATTTCACTAAGCAGACTGTCTCCAGGGTTCTGCTGTGTCATGGTGTGTATCAGAATTTTATTCCTTCTTACGGCTGGATAATATTCCATTATATACACGCATGTGCTGCGTTTTGTTTCTTCATTCATCTGTTGATGGGCCCTTGGGTTGTTTCTAGCTCTTGGCTATTGTGAAGAGTACTTGAACTAATGACACAACGTTTTAAGTCTTTGCTTTCAGTTCTTTTGGCTATATACCTAGGAGCGGAATTGCTGAGTCATATGGTACTCTGGTGCTTTTGGTTGGTGATTTCACTATTTATTTTTTCATTTACTTACTTTTTTGCTGTGACACAAAGCATGTGGGATCTTAGTTATCCAACTAGGGATCGAACCTGTACCCTTTGCACTGGAAGCAAGGAGTCTTAACCACTGGACCATCAGGGAAGTCCCAATCTTAATGTTTAAAATACTCTCAAGCACAGTGTTGAATTGTGTTCTGTTCCTTTCCAGAAGGCAGTGATGTGTCCCACTGAGAAAATACGTGTTCGAGATAAGCTTCCTTCCCATGTAAATTATAGTGCTGCTGGCCATGTGCTCAGTGTGCAAGAATCAACTATACATAGTAAAGAGTGTCCTTAAACAGAAACACACATGAAACATACATAAAACAGGGGGACATAGTGACTGATGGAAAGGCAAGCAGAGGCTCCGAGAAACCTAAAAGCAGAACTGAATACAAGCATTCCGTGAGTGAGACACAACTCCTCAAAGAATCACAGCAAAAGATGTCACCTGTGAGCTCAGAGCTTGGAAGGGAGGGAGCCCGTAGGCATAACAAGCCTGGGGTCTAATCTGGTGGGGGAAGGGTTGTGAAAATTCCCAGCCAAGTGTCAAGCGTCTGGAAAGAGTGGAGCCTGGCATTGGCTCCCTGACCAGACAGGTTTCTGCCTCCACAAATTCCCCCAGGAGGTCTCATCCTTGCCCCATTCAGTAGGTTTTAGAAAGAATAGAGGGTGTGGAACCCGTGAGTTCCTGGGGCTGTCTGCAGCTTGGTAGCCTTGGGAAGTAAGCCCAGAGTGTTCATCAGACGCTAAAGGAGAAAGGGCTTGCCCTCGGGGGCTGCCTGCTGCTCTGTTCTGGAAAACCTTGTGAGTCTAACCATTGTCCCTCCGGCTGGAACGCGAAGGCGGGCAGTGGGGGTTGGGGTGGGAGGCTGGGGAGGTGGTGGTGGGGAGGTTTTGAGGGCAGCCCAAAGGCTGTCCTGTAAAAACACACATGCCAAGAATTAAGGATTCTAGAAGAGAGACTAAAATCCTTAAAGAGAGGCGAGATGGTGTGAAGACGCAGACAGAAGCGTCAGGCTCTTCCGGGCGTGGGGAGTAAGATACCTCGGCTCCCAGGTGCCCCTGCCCCGTCCCTCTGTGCCCCCAACCCGCCGCTCCCCCACATCCGAGTCTACTCTTGGGGGGGTCTCAGTGTGTGAGACGCCTCAGACCTCCTCATGGAAGCTGAAACAAGCAGGAATGTTCTTTCTATCTCCACGGTCTGTCCACTCCCCTCCCCCCAGCCCATCACATGACGATCCACTCCCCCGCAAATTTGATCTAATTCTCTCTCGGCTCTGCTGAGGCCGGCCTGGCCTTAAGAGGATTGGAGCATTTGCTAAATGGGACCAGGCCAGGGTCAGAGGACCAGCTGTGGGGAGACCTAGGGGCCAGGGCGGCCGCAGGAGGGCGTCAGAGGCGACAAGGTGCTCACCTGGGAGAAGGGGTGAGGGGGGCTGCGCGCGCATGCGCACTCCCTGGGTGTTTGGGCAACAACATTGAAAGGGTTCAGTTCAGTTCAGTCGCTCAGTTGTGTCCAACTCTTTGCGACCCCATGAATCGCAGCACGCCAGGCCTCCCTGTCCATCACCATCTCCCAGAATTCACTCAGACTCACGTCCATTGAGTCAGTGATGCCATCCAGCCATCTCATCCTCTGTCGTCCCCTTCTCCTCCTACCCCCGATCCCTCCCAGCATAAGAGTTTTTTCCAATAAGTCAACTCTTTGCATGAGGTGGCCAAAGTACTGGAGCTTCAGCTTCAGCATCATTCCTTCCAAAGAACACCCAGGGGTGATCTCCTTCAGAATGGACTGGTGGGATCTCCAAGTAAGGGACCAACTTGGTTGATGGAAAAAATTTATCTTGAAACTTCTGATTTCCTACCCTCTTTCTCCTCTCTGTCCCCCTGAGAGTCACAGGGAGTTCTAGAGATGAGGAAAGGAGGTACAAGCGAGGCACTCTGACTGTGTCTAACCAGGATTCTCAGAGATGACCTGGGGCTCCGGGTCAGACAATGTTCTGGAAGAGTCTGACCTGCCAGCAATTTTCTGCAGAGCCCTGAGGTTCCCCTCAAGACATGAGGTACCTTGTAGTGTTGGGGTTTTTCAAGGAAAGTGTTCAATTAAAAAAAATACGGAATTTAAAATACATTTTTAAAAATTAGAAACATTTTTTAAATACCTCCATTTTAACTTTGAATACAATAAATAGCAACTGATATAACCAAGCTTCCCGAGTCCTCGGTTATTTTGAAAAGCTGGTGAGGTCATGGGTTGTGTCTGTTTCCCCTTGAGCATCCCATTAAGAATGAGTCAAGGGTAGCAATGCACTCAAGGGCATTGGTTTCAATGGACAAAGAAACCTTGGCCCAAATATTGTTTTGCTTTGCCATTAGCTGTGTGTCTCTGGACAAGTCTGTCCTCTGTCTGCATCTCAGGTTTCCTCCTCTGAAGACCTAAGTTGATAATTCTCATGTCTGAAGCTGACAGTCTGTCCAGTGTACATGCCAGTATGGAGAGTCCAGCTCTTCTATTCAAAGAGGCTCCCGAGTTTGGCCTGTAAGGGGAGCAGTCCTCCCGATTTGTCTGGGCTCCGGGGTTCCCAGTATGCGGGGCTTCCAGTGTTAAACTGCATGTGCGCTCAGTCATGTCCAACTCTTTGCAATCCCAAGGACTGTAGCCCCCCAGGCTCCTCTGTCCATGGGATTCTATAGGCAAGAATACTGGAGCCGGTTGCCATGTCCTTCTCCAGGGGGTATTCCCACTTCAGGGATGGAACTGAGGTCATCTGCATTGGCAAGTGGGTTCTCTACCACTGAGCCTTCTAAGCTGGGACAGTCCTGAGAAAACGGTTGTTTGAAGCCCTTATTCCTATGTTCCTCTGGGGTCCCATCGTTTGGGAACCTTGGGTGTCCTTATGGTCTACTCATAACAGAGTTAATGTCCTTAGGACCTAGTCCAGCAGAACAGGCTCTGCCATCACTATTGGGCCCATATTTTATATATATATTATATTGCAGGTCAGGAAGCAACAGTTAGAACTGGTCATGGAACAACACACTGGTTCCAAATAGGAAAAGGAGTACATCAAGGCTGCATATTGTCACCATGTTTATTCAACTTATATGCAGAGTGAAGTGAAGTGAAGTGAAAGTCGCTCAGTCGTGTCCGACTCTTTGCGACCCCGTGGACCGTAGCCCACCAGGCTCCTCCGCCCACGGGATTCTCCAGGCAAGATATACTGGAGTGGGTTGCCATTTCCTTCTCCAGGGGATCTTCCTGACCCAGGGATTGAACCCAGGTCTCCTGCATTGCAGGCAGACGCTTTAACCTCTGAGCCACCAGGGAAGCAGTACATCATGAGAAATGCTGGACTGGAAGAAACACAAGTTGGAATCAAGATTGCTGGGAGAAATATCAATAACCTCAGATATGCAGATGACACGACTCTTATGGCAGAAAGTGAAGAGGGGCTAAAAAGCCTCTTGATGAAAGTGAAAGTGGAGAGTGAAAAAGTTGGCTTAAAGCTCAACATTCAGAAAACGAAGATCATGGCATCTGGTCCCGTCACTGCATGGGAAATAGATGGGGAAACAGTGGAAACAGTGTCAGACTTTGTTTTTCTGGGCTCCAAAATCACTGCAGATGGTGACTGCAGTCATGAAATTAAAAGACGCTTACTCCTTGGAAGGAAAGTTATGACCAACCTAGATAGCATATTCAAAAGCAGAGACATTACTTTGCCAACAAAGGTTCGCCTAGTCAAGGCTATGGTCTTTCCTGTGGTCATGTATGGATGTGAGAGCTGGACTGTGAAGAAGGCTGAGCGCCGAAGAATTGATGCTTTTGAACTGTGGTGTTGGAGAAGACTCTTGAGAGTCCCTTGGACTGCAAGAAGATCCAACCAGTCCATTCTGAAGGAGATCAATCCTGGAATTTCTTTGGAAGGAATGATGCTAAAGCTGAAACTCCAGTATTTTGGCCACCTCATGCGAAGAGTTGATTCATTGGAGAAGACTCTGATGCTGGGAGGGATTGAGGGCAGGAGGAGAAGGGGACGACAGAGGATGAGATGGCTGGATGGCATCACTGACTCGATGGGTATGGGTCTGGGTGATCTCCGGGAGCTGGTGATGGACAGAGAGGCCTGGCGTGCTGCGGTTCATGGGGTCGCAAAGAGTTGGACACGACTGAGCGACTGATCTGATCTGATACACACACACACACACACACACATATATGTACATACATGCATGTGCAAATGTATAAGTGTAGTATTTTTACTATGTCATGTGATCTATAATATAGAATTATGATATATGTAATATTACACACATATATGTCTTTATCTAACACGCAGTATCGTCAGCCTTCCCTTTTAGCCATCTTGAGGGGACATAGAGGCATCACTGTGAGGTGTTAATTTCCATTTCCCTGATGACTGATGAAAATTCATTCTGTGTTGTGAGTTCATGAGCCATTTGCTAGTTCATTTTTGAAATGCCTAAGTCTTCTGAAACCTGGGTAAAATTCAATGATGTTTCATAGTCCCAAACAGTGGAGCCAGGAATATCACCATGCTTGCCCTGGGGACCAACCATTTGAGCCTAAGGCTGTTGCTTGGGGCTCCTGCGTTTCAGCAGCTCTGGGTCCAGGCTCCCACCTGAGCAAGTGCTTGGACAAATGAGGTCTGGAGGTTCACACCCATCTTGTGGGTTGTCCTGGAGATAATCTACACCTGGAGAAACCAAGCCTGGGGGCGGGAGGGTGAGGGTTGGGAGGGGGGGATGGTGAAGGAGTCTGCCCCTGGACAGGCAGGAAGTACTACATCCAAAGGCAGAGATAAGAGTTTTGCAGAAAATAAAATGGCGTGAATGTGTTAGGCAGCTAAAGGGCTGCATGTGTGAGGAGCCCTCAGGCGGGTGGTTGAGCCAAGACTGAAACCCATCAGTGACTTGAAGCAAGGGTCCTGCAGCATCTCACACGACCTGGGGTCACCCCCACGGTCTAACCCTCTTCCCTCCCACTGCAGTCCTGGGCCCTTGACGTTCCTTGACAAACACCAAGATTCTTTCTCTTTTGTGTCTTTCTGTCTTGGTCATTCTATCATTGTAATGAATGGATATTTATTCCCTCTTTGTAGCTCTCCTCTATCTCACCGTATCTCTCAGTCCTTTACTCTTTCAGTTTCTCTGTGGACTCTGGGAGTTGGTGACGGACAGAGAGGCCTGGCGTGCTGCGGTTCATGGGGTTGCAAAGAGTCGGGCACGACTGAGCGACTGAACCGAACTTGCTCTTCACCGCCAGCTGTTCTGAGACCCTGTCTCTCGTGGGTGCCCCTCTCGCCTTCTGGGCTCCTTCCTTGTGCTTGGCTAGCTGTGAGGACAGAAAGAATAGCCAGGGGGGTGGAGGGGGAGTGAGTGGTTAGGAGCCTGTCCACACAGAGATGGGCATGGGGTGGATTGTCTTCTAATTGTGATCCTGAGCAGAGAACTAATGGAGGCTGGGGCTATAGGGCTGCAAAAAGAAGCTTCCGCAATCCTCTTTGTCTGGGCTACAAGCAGTCCACGTAGTGAGAAAAAGTTAGATTGGAGAAAATATTTCCCTCCAATATTCTTTTTTTTTTTTTTTAAGTCAAGGCACAATTAAAAAAATTATTGGGCTTCCCTGGTGGCTTAGATGGTAAAAGAATCGCCTGCAATGCAAAAGGCCTGGGTTTGATCCCTGGGTTGGGAAGATCCCCTGGAGGAGGGCATGACAACCCAGTCCAGTGTTCTTGCCTGGAGAATCCCATGGGCAGAGGAGCCTGGTGGGCTACAGTCCATAGGGTGGGAAAGAGTCAGACATGACTGAGCGACTAAGCACACACACGCATTTTTGTGGCTGTACTGGGTACTAGTTTGGCACGTGGGATCTTCGGTCTTCTTTGCGGCATGTGGGATCTTAGTTCTCTGACCAGGGATGGACCTGGGTCCCCCTGCCTTGGGAGAGTGGAGTCTTAGCCACTGGACCACCAAGGAAGTCCCAAGACACAATGCACATACAAGAAAATGCATATATTTTAAGTGATTAGCTTGATGGATTTTGACAAAGGCTTACTCTTGGCATGCTGTCAAGATGTAGAACATTTGTAGCCGCCCAGAAGTTTTCTCAGGCCAGTTTGCAGGCAGTGCTTCCTCTCCAGGCAACTGCTTTTTCTGATTTTTTAAAAAATTTGAGATCAAATTTATATACCATAAAATTCCCATTGAGAGTATACACGTTAGTGGTGTTTCTATAGAATTTTCTCAAGATTGTGCAACCATCACCATGATCTAATTTCAGAATATTTTAATCATCCCCCAAAGAAATCCTGTCTGTGTCCACAAACCAGTCACTCTCCATTACTCTATCCACACATGTGCCAGCCCTGGCAGTGATTTTCTGATTAAAAAAAAATTTTTTTTTTTTTTTTTCTGTTTTTGGGGAAAGTTTATTGGTCATTTATTGTGATTTTAGGGTTAATTTCCTTAATGACTAAATGATAATGAGTCTTTTGTTTCAGTTTTTGTTCTTCATAAGTCTCATGGCAATTCAGTTTTATTCTTCTTTTTAAAAATCAGATATTTTGTTCTTGAACTTTGGAATTATACAGCTCAGAGTGTGTCTTCCAACATTACCAAGCAAGGAACTCAGTTCTGACACTACCTACCTAGAGACAGGCTCAGATTCCAGAGGTTAAATCTTAGTCTCACAGGGCTGCCCTCCTCTTCCCCTTCAGACATCAATCTCAACTCCAGATTGTCACCTGTGCCCCCGACCAACCAGTCATAAATTGGATATTCCCATGATCCCCTCCTCGGATTTCATTAATTTGCTAGAGTGGGCTCACAGAACTCTGGAAAACACTCACTAAATTATCACTTTATTATAAAAGGATTTTAACAGCCAGATGCAGTAGAGGAAGAGATAGACTCGATGGATGTGAATTTGAGCAAACTTCAGGAGATGGTGGAGGAGAGAGGAGCCTGCAGTCCACGGGGTTGCGGAGAGTTGGACATGACTGTGACTGGACAGATGATGAGGTCAAACGGCTCCCAAGCATAGGAGCTTCTGTCCTCTGTATTCTGGGATTTGGAATCTGATACCCTGGTGGCCCAAAAGGTAAAGAATCTGCCCACAGAGAGACCTAGGTTTGATCCCTGGGCTGGGAAGATCCCTTGGAGAAGGGAATGGCAACCCAGTCCAGTATTCTTGCCTGGAGAATTCCATGGACAGAGGAACCTGGCGGGCTACAGTCCATGGGGTCTCAGAGAGTCGGGCTTGACTGAAGGGACTGACACTTTCACTCTTTTCACCCTCGCAGCACAAAGTTGTGTCCTAGTTCACCAACTGTTAAGCTCTTGGAACCCCATCCTGTGGGGCTGTATGGATGTTTCATTATATAGGCATGATTGATGAAATCCTCGGTCATTGGCAGTTGACCTCAATCTCTAGCTCTTTTTACATCCCAGGAGGGGGTAGTTGGGTGGAGAGTGGGAGTGAGGTGGAAGGGACTGAAATTTTAATCCTTTAATCCCAAGATTGGTTCCCCAGGCAATCAGTCCATCCTTGAGTCACCTAAGGCTTTCTGAAGGGTGTCTCATTAACATAACAAAAGACGTCTTTATCTCCTCACAAGAAATCCTAAAGGTTTTAGGAGCTCCAGGGAATAGGCTTCCCTAGTGACTCAGATGGTAAAAAATTTGCCTGCAATGCAGAGGACCTGGGTTCGATCCCTGGGTTGGGAAGATCCCTTGGAGAAGGAAATGGCAACCCACTCCAGAATCCTTGTCTGGAGATTCCCATGGGCAGACAAGCCTGGTGGGCTACACTCCATGGGGTCCCAAAAAGTTGGACATGAGCTGGAGTCAAAATTGCCAGGAGAAATATCAATAACCTTAGATATGCAGGTGACACCAACCTTATGGCAGAAAATGAAGAGGAACTAAAAAGCTTCTAGATGAAAGTGAAAGAGGAGAGTGAAAAAGTTGGCATAAAGCTCAACATTCAGAAAACTAAGATCATGGCATCTGGTCCCATCACTTCATGGGAAATAGATGGGGAAACAGTGGCAACAGTGTCAGACTTAAATTTTTTGGGCTCCAAAATCACTGCAGATGGTGATTGCAGCCATTAAATTAAAAGACACTTACTCCTTGGAAAAAGTTATGACCAACCTAGATAGCATATGCAAAAGCAGAGATGTTATTTTGCCAACAAAGGTCCATCTAGTCAAGGCTATGGTTTTTCCAGGGTCATATATGGATGTGAGAGTTGGACTGTGAAGAAGGCTGAGCACCGAAGAATTGATGCTTTTGAAATGTGGTGTTGGAGAAGACTCTTGAGAGTCCCTTGGACTGCAAGGAGATCCAAGCAGTCCATTCTGAAGGAGATCAGCCCTGGGATTTCTTTGGAAGGAATGATGCTAAAGCTGAAACTCCAGTACTTTGGCCACCTCATGTGAAGAGTTGACTCACTGGAGAAGACTCATGCTGGGAGGGATTGGGGGCAGGAGGAAAAGGGGATAACAGAGGATGAGATGGCTAGATGGCATCACTGACTCGATGCACATGAGTCTGGGTGAACTCTGGGAGTTGGTGATGGACAGGGAGGCCTGGTGGCCTGGGGTCACAAAGAGTCGGACACGACTGAGCGATTGAACTGAATTGAACTGAAGTGAAGTGACTAACACACATGCCAGGAGTGACAAAGGTTAAAGACATATTTTTGGGATTTCCCTTTAGTCCAGTGGCTAAGACTCTATATCAAACCCCTCTTCCCTCTATCAATCCAGGGGGTAGGAGTTTGATCTCTGGTTAGGGAATTAGATCCTGCAACTGAGTTTGTATGTGGCAATTGAAGATCCTTTGTGCCATAATAAGATAAGGTGCAGCCAAATAAATAAATATATTGTGTTTGGCTTCTTTCACCCAACATAAGATTTTGTGAATCATCCATGATGTTATACATGTAGTAGATTGTTCCTTTTTCATTGCTGAGTAATATTCCATCTCATGGCTGTGTCACACTCTGTTCTTTTACAGCTCAGTAAGACGTTTGGTTGTTTTCCATTTGGGACCTGGGACATGAAAAAAGCTTCCATGAACATTTCTGTACAAGTCTTATGGTAGACGTATATTTTCATTCTTTTGGATAAATACCTAGAGTGGCTGTACTTATGAGGTTAAAATAACTCATCTTTATAGAAAACAGCCAAACTGTACTCCAGTGTGGGACCATGCCAGTCCCACCAGAAAGTACAAGAGTTCCCAGTTGTTCCACAACCTCACCAACATTTGTGGTGTTGATCTGTTTCTTTGTTACCATCTTGGTGGTTATGTGTAGTATCTCCTTGTGTGTTTGTGTTTCTTTCTCTACTGACAAAGAATATCTTTGTGGTGCACTTATTGGCCATTTGTATATACTTTGTGCAGGATCTCTTTCAGCGATTTCATTACTGAGTTGGAGTCTTCCTTATGTATTCTGGATACTCATTCTTTGCCAGCTATAAGGTTTTGCAAATACCTTCTAACAGACTGTAGCTAGGATTTTCTTTAACTTGAAGTTTTTTGAAGGGTAGAAGTTCCCCATTCTAATTAAGTCTAATTTTTAAAAAGATTTTTTTTTTTTTTTTGGAAGACAACTGCTTTACAATATTGTGCTGGTTTCTGCCATACATCAATCAACCACAGGTGCACATGTTTCCTCCCTCTCGAACCTCCCTCCCTTCTCACACCCCTATGGTTACTGCTGTCCGTGTCCCATTCAAGGAATCTTTGCCTGCTTCTTGAGGTCAAGAAAATATTTCTCCTTTTTGTCTAGGAGGGCAGACTATCTGTCACCATATGGCGACTATATGGCTGACTATAGTCACTGGACCACCAGAGAAGTAAGTCCCAAGAAATGTATCTTTGATCTTTGTCATTCCTGGTATGTGTGTTAGTGACTTAGTCATGTCCAACTCTTTGGGACCCCATGGAGTGTAGCCCACCAGGCTTCTCTGTCCATGGGATTCTCCAGGCAAGAATACTGGCGTGGGTTGCCATTTCCCCTCTCCAAGTTGGATCTTGCGAACTCAGGGATCGAACCTGGGTCCTCTGCATTGCAGGCAGATTCTTTACCATCTGAGCCACTAGGGAAGCCCATATGTCACGATTGCCTCGAGTCCTGTTTCCTTTCTCCCAGCAGTGTTTTGTAATTTTTAGCTGGACAGTTAGTTGAAAGAAGAGATGACAGGATTTATGGGTGGATCTGATCTGTGTGTGAGTGGGAGGGGTATGCTGAGGAAAAAAGGGAGAAGGCAAGGCTGATTGTCAAAGTTTTCTTCTGGGTGTAGATGAGAAAAGAAAGCTATTTGCCTCAGGGGAGGAATAGCCTGGGTTTAGACTCAGCTTAACTGACATCCCAGAACCACCTGCGTGACCTGAAACCCACCTGCCCACACCTACCCAGCCTGGTGGGACTCTAGGAGGGAAAATTTGGGGCATGTGATAGAAGGAGCTGACACCTTCTCCTGGGGGCTTTTGAGGACTTGTTCCTTTTTTTTTTTTTATGGCATCTTTAAAAAAAACTAATAATTAATTTAGCTGTGCTGGATTGCTGCGAGGGCCTTTCTTTCGTTGCGGTGCTTGGCCTTCTCTTTGCCGCGGCTTCTCTTGCTGTGGAGCGTGAACTCAAGGGTTTAGGCTCAGTAGTTGAGGTGTACGGGCTTAGTTGCTCCGGGATTTTCCCGGACCAGGGATTGAACTGTGTTTCCTGCACTGACAGGTGGATTCCCCATCACTGAATCACCAGGGAAGCCCCTTGTGTGGGGTCTTAGTTCCCAGACCAGGGATCCAATATGTGCCCCCTATATTAGAAGCACAGATTCTTGAGCCCTGGACCTTCAGGGCAGTCCCCGAGGACCTGTTCTTTCTTCCTCTCTCTGATGACCAGCTTTCTTTCCCGTCTCCGGTGGGCCAGGAGGATCTCTTACAGGACTGGGTCCCCCCGTCAGTAGCCTTTTGGCCAGTCAGTGAGGGTCAGGTGGCCCCTCCCTCTCTCCCTGTCACCCCTGGCTCAAGCTAATGAGACGGGTCCTGATTCCCCAGCCAGGCTGCTGGCCTTAATCTCTCCTGGCAGGGGGTTGGGGGGTGGTGAAGGAAGAAAGGGCCCCTTATGGTGAAACACAATGACCCAGCCACAGGGCGGGATTACTGAGATCTCACACACGCACATAGGTAGGTGTTGGGATACATTGGGATGGAAAACAGACCCGCGTGGGGTCAGGAGCTCAGGGAGATATTTATATCCAGAGACACACACACCCCCACACACCCTGAAAAGGACAGAGAGGAGAAAATTCAGAGAGAGGCAGAAACAAGGAGAGTCAGAAGTACAGATCAAGAAAGGTATCAAGATAGGGAGAAAGAATTGGAGGGGGAACTAGAGAGAAAGAAAGCAAGAATCAGAGGAAGAGACAGGGAAGAGAGAGAAACAAGAACAGAAATTGAAGTTTAAGAGGTTGGATAAAGGACAGAGGTGCTGGTGGGGTTGGGGAGAGACTGGAATCACAGAGAGGCAAGTGTGTGTGTGTGTGTGTGTGTGTGTTAGTCGCTCAGTCGTGTCTGACTCTTTTCGACTCCACTGACTGTAGCCAGGCTCCTCTGTCCATGGAATTCTCCAGGCAAGAATACTGGAGTGGATTGCCATTCCTTTCTCCAGGGGATCTTCCCAACCCAGGGACTGAACCTGGGTCTCCCACTTTGCAGGCAGAATCTATACCATCTGAGCCACTCGGGAAGTCCATATGCTTGTAGACACAGAGAGACAAGAGACCAAAATCAAAACAGGAAGAGGGGCTCAGAGACAGAGAATGAGACAGACGGCAAGAGGGACCAAGACAGACAGAAAAATCAATAAAGACAGGACCAGTGGGACCCAGAGTTGAAGAATGAGAGAGGGGGTACTCAAGGCAGACTGGCAGGAGCCTTGAGGGTCAGAGCAAAAAGAAATGGAGGCACGGAAATGCCAAGCAAAGACGAAGGGCATGGAGGGAGGGAGGGACAGATGGAGATGGAGATGGCACAGGCAGAGAGCGAGCGGGGGTCGGGGGAAGAGGAAATGGGAGAAGTTGGTACCAAAGAGTGATAGAGATGGTTGGCTGGCATCACTGACTCAATGGACATGAGTTTGAGCAAACTCCAGGAGATGGTGAAGGACTGGGAAGCCTGCAGTCCATGGGGTCACAAAGAGTCAGACACGACTGAGCGACTGAACAGCAACAAGTGACAGAAGCCGAGGCAAAGAAAGAAGGAAAAGGGAAACTGAGGCAGAGCAGGAAACAAGGGGGCCGTGCAGAGATGACTTAGTGGACAGATAGACCGCTGGGGAGAGAAAGGACGACCCAGGAGAGGGAGCCGAAAAGCCCCGCGCCCCTCATTTCTCCAATGATCTCTCAGAACACCCCACCTTGCTCTCCTTCCTCTTTGATGGAACAACAGCCAAAGCTCGAGGGATTGCAGTTAGACCTAAGTGAGAACTTCCCTGAGGAGTACAGGCTCCTGGTCCCAGGGTACTGGGGCCTCCCATCCCCATCAGCTCTAATTGCCAAGATGTCATGGTTGTGGGGGGCAGGGAAGGGGAGGAGAGGAGGGGATTAGGCAGACGGGCACCCCTCCCCCTCCTGGCCAATGTCACCTCCTGGCGCCCAGTCGAGTCCCCCACCCGGGGGCCAGGATTACCCTCTGAGATCCAGGCCACGGCAGATGACATCACTCCCAGCCAGGGCTTAAAATCTCCCCATGTGAGGGGGACCCGTTTCCTTCAGCCCCTGCTGTCTGATGACTCCATCCCCGGGCCCCCCAGGAAAGCCCCATCCCCACTCTCTGAAGGTGAGTGTCCGCAGCAGCAGGCGAAGAAAGGGGATGGAGGAAGTCGGGGAGAGAGAGGGGAGAGGAGGGCTCAGGACGTGGGTTCATTTTGTTCGTGGCTGTATTTTCAGGGTCCGGCATAGCGTTGAGGAGCGAGAGTGTATGATGTTGGCTGGATGGTTGTACAGGGATCAGAATGTCTGTCCTGACGTTTGGGGAAATATGGCAGCCGGGGGGCAGCAAGGATGGACAGGAGAAGCTGGCCCATGGCACGCAGACTCCTTCAGAGGCTGCTTGTTGGGGAGGTGACATGACCAAGCCCTCCAGCTCCCAGGGTTGGGCGCTTTTCACAGCCTGAAGGCAACTCCTTGGCACATCTCCTGTACTTTCCTTACAACTTAGCACAGCCTGAAACTCCCTCTTCATGTGTGCGTTCATCTACTCATTGCCCGTCTCCCCCAGTGAACCTTGATTTCCTCCCAGCGCCTGCCGTGTGCTTGGGATGCCTAAGTATTTGTTGAATAGATGGATGGATGGATGGATGAGCGATATAGAGTTGGAGAGACACGTACACCGAGCGGCAAGGTTTTGTGGCTATGGCAGGAAGGAGGAAGGGGAGACTAGGAGACTACCCCAGGGAGCTGGGGATGTGAGAGTTTGGGGATGAAATAGGGGCGAATTGATTATTTGGGGACCTCGCTGTCCCCTGAGGCTCTGGCTTTCCCCAGGTCCAATCCTGGGTGGTGAGCATGACCCCCAGATTCTTCTCACTTTTTTAATGTTTAAACTTTTTATTTTGTACTGGAGTATAGCCGATCAACAATGTTGTGATAGTTTCAGGTGGACAGCAAAGGGACTCAGCCCTACATACACATGTATCCATTCTCCGCCAAACTCCCCTACCGTCCAGGCTGCCACATAACATGGTCAGCTCCTTGTCTCTTGGGTGACCGAGCCAGTGCGGGCTGCAGGGATCCGACACAGCTGGGGGGTAGGTCTTGCTTGGACCGAGGTGGAGCCATGTGGGCCTGTGTGAGGTCACTCGGAGCCTCAGTTTCCTCATCTGCAAAGTGGGGACAATGACAAGTTGTTGTCATGATCCAATCAGATGAGCCATGGGAAGCTCATGTTTCCGACCTGGGCTTGTTGTGAGTGCAGGGGAAAGGGCTGGCCTCATCCCACTTTGGGGGGTCCTGAGCATTTCTGGGGGGACAAGGCAATGCTCTGAGATCCAAGATATCTGGGTTTTATTCCTGACTGTGCCACTCACCCCTGTGTGTCCTCAGAAATGGACAGAACCCCCTTCAGCCTCAGTTCCCTCATCTGAGAAGTTGGCATGTGAGCTCCACAGGGGGCTGTGGGCAGCATCCTGAGGTCGTGTAGCTTGGTGGTCGGGAGGGCGCAGGCTGGAGGGGAGGGTGCTGGCTCTGCTGCCGGCATGTGTGAGGGGACCAGGACTCTGCTTCTCGGAGCCTCGGTGGCCTCCTTGGTGGCATGGAGGTGACAGAAGGACCTACCCCGTGGGACGATTTCACTGGGTCATTGTTCCTGGAGATCTTGTTCCCGAGCAGCTGGGGATTCCAACTGGAGGTCCTAATGGACAGAGGACTTTCTGCCTGTCCGGGGGCAGGCGCCTTCCTTCCCCAAGGCTTGGTTTCTCCAGCCTTAGATTGTCTTCAGGACAACCCACAAGGTGGGTGTGAGCCTTCAGACCTCACCTGTCTGAGCATCTGCTCAGGTGGGAATCTGGCCCCAGAGCTGCTGAACCCCAGGAGCCCTGAGCAACAGCCTCAGGCCCCACTGGTTGGTCCCGAGGGCAAGGACAGTGATCTTCCCAGCTCTACCATTTGGGACTATGAAACATCACTGCCTTGAAATTCGCCTGGCAGGATGATAAAGGGTTGCTGTCAGGCTCACTGCAAATTCTCAATGAAAGATGGACACTGTGGTTGTTGTTTGTGTTCTTGGAGGTTGGACACACAAAGCCTGTTTGGAGGAGAGAAGTCCCGGAAGGTCTGATATCATCGACCACCTCATCTAGTTGCCAAACCCAGAGACGGGCTTCAGTGGGTGTCTGACATCCCTTATGTTCTTATTGTTTTTGCTGATGTCTCGTCCACCACATGCTTGCTTTTTGGATGATCTGTAGAGTGGGCAAACCCTCAACCTTGGAGGTCATTATCATTATCAGCTGCTTGACTCAGGTTTCCTGCCTGGAGGATGGGATCCTCCCAGGGACAGAGATCTAGGCTTTCCTGGAAGACCAACCCCTTAGCTGGGCAACTCGATGCAGAATCCCTGGTGAAGACAGTAGAAATGGATTTTTAAAAAAATTATTTATTTATTTTTGGTTGCTCTTGATCTTCTTTGCTGTGCAGGCTCTCTCTAGCTTCGGTGAGCAGGGGCTACTCTTTGTCGAGATGCGTGAGCTTCTCACTGCAGTGATTTCTCTTGTTTTGAAGCACAAGCTCTAGGGCATGCAGTCTCAGTAGTTGTGACTCACAGGCTTGATTGCCCCAAGGCATGTAGAATCTTCCCCGATCAGGGATCGAACCTGTGTCTCTTGCATTGGCAGGCAGATTGCTATCCACTGTACCACCGGGGAAGCCCTAGAATTGGATGCTTTTGTTCCAAGCTCTGCAAATTATCCTTAGAGGGCAAGTTCGGCAGGCTCCCTGTTTCCCTTTTCTTGTGAGGGTCATATCATCAGTCCTTGGAGGAAAGGAAGGTGACAGAGGGGATCCAGGCTGGGAACTGGGAGAACAGGGCCTCCAGGGGGTGGTCCCCACTCACAGCCTGAGTGACCCAGGCAAGTCCCAGCACTTGAGTCTGCAGATGTTCTGTTATAAAATATGAACATAATAGTAATACTGTCTCTACGACCCAGCCTTGGGCTGAGGACTCAATGCCGTGTTGCATTGGGAAGTCTTGTGTATTACTTATCTGTGGCTGTGTAACAAGTTAACCCCAAACGTAGCAGCTTAAAACAAATACATATTCATGATGTTGTGTAGTTTCCTAAAGAAAATAAACCTTGACTATTCATCGGAAGGACTGATGTTGAAGCTGAAGCTCCAATCCTTTGGCCACCTAATGTGAAGAGACGACTCATTGGAAAAGACCCTGATGCTGGGAAAGATTGAATGGAGGAGGAGAAAGGGGACGGCAGAGGACGAGATGGTTGGATGGCATCACCGACTCAATGGACATGAGTTTGAGCAATCTTTGGGAGATGGTGAAGGACAGGGAAGCCTGGCGTGCTACAGTCCATGGGGCCACAAAGAGTCAAACACGACTGAGTGACTAACAACAGGCATAAGTTTCTGAGGTCACAGGAATCCAGGGACAGCATCACTGGGTGATTCTGGCTCAGAGTCTCTCGTTCTGTTATAGTCGGATGTCAGTCAGGGCTGCCGTCACTTGAAGGCTTGACTGAGGCTGGACAGTCAGATTCCTGGGGGTTCATTCCCATGGCTGTTGGCAGGAGGCCTCAGTTCTTGCCGTATAGACCTTGCCACACGACTACTCAAGCATGTTCGGCACAACAGCTGCTTTGCTAGAGAGAGAGAGGGCTGGCCTCAGAGGTCACACTTTCATTTCCACAATATCTTATTGGTTGCACATGCAGCCTTGCTCCATGGGAGGGAACAACTCTAGGGTGTAAATACCAGTCATTATCTAGGACACCTCTTGATTCTTAGGATTTATGTGTTGTTTCTACTTTTATGATTAGTATCGACACCGAGTGTCCCCGAGACCTTTCTATAAGGTCCCACCCACTCTTAGTCCACTTTCCATCCTGATCACTCTGCTCCAGTAGCGCTGGACACCTTGGTTCTCCTCCCATGAGATGAAACGATTCCAGCCTCAGACCTTTGCACCTACTGCTCCCTCTGCCTAGAGACCTCTACCCCGAGATCCTCTCACAGTGGATGCATAGTCCTTTGTTTTGCTGCCCCAAAGTCACCTCCTTAGAGAGAGGTCTTCCCTGATCATGCTTCCCCAGAATATGCCTGAACAGTCCTGTGATGAGGTCTGTGTGGCAAGAACTGAGGCCTCCTGCCAACAGCCGTAGGAATGAACCCCAAGGAATCTGACTGTCCAGCCTCAGTCAAGCCTTCAAGAGATGGCAGCCTTGATTGACATCTGACTTCCCTGATCATTCACCGAAATCAGACGACTCACCCTCACCTCAAACCCCATCACTCTCTTATTTTGTTGTTCATTGTTCAGTCACTAAGTTGTGTCCAACTCTTTGCAACCCCATGGACTGCAGCACGCCAGGCTTCCCTGTCCTTCATCATCTCACGGAGCTTGCTCAAACTCATGACCACTGAGTCAATGATGCCATCCAACCATCTCATCCTCTGTCTTCCCTTTCTCCTCCTGCCTTCAATCTTTCCCACCATCAGGGTTTTTTCCAGTGAGTTGGTTCTTCTCACCAGGTGGCCAAAGTATAGGAGCTTCAGCTTCAGCATCAGCTCTTTCAATGAATATCCAGGGTTGATTCCCTTCAGGATTGACTCATTTGATCAGTCCAAGGGACTCTCAAGAGTCTTCTCTAGCAACACAGTTTGAAAGCAACTCAGCCTTTTTTATGGCCCAACTCTCACATCTGTACATGACTGCCAGAAAACCATAGCTTTGACTACATAGCTTTGACCTTTGTTGGCAGATGTCTCTGTTTTTGAATACGCTGTCTGGGTTTGTCATAGCCTTCCTTCCAAGGAGCAAGCGTCTTTTAATTTCTTACTACCCCATTTAATTTTCCTTGGAGTTCTTGAAACTCTCTGGAAGCATTTTGAGTTTCTTAAAGAAAGTCTATTTCCTTGTTCGATGTTGGTTTCCCTGATCAGAACCTCAAATTTCAATCCCATGAGAGCAGAGATGCTGTGTGTCTTATTTCTTATTGTTTCCCTAGACCTTAGAGCATGATTGATTTTCCGCAAGTATTTACTGAGTGGACAGCAGAACTTCAATTTATGATAAACGAAACTCTCGCAAATTAGGGTTGAGAAGGACAGGGCAGTGAGAGAAGGATGAAGTGGGAGCTCACATAAACACCATCCAATTGTAAGCGTTTATTTATTTTGCAAATATTTATTGGGCATGCTGGGGACACCCCAGGGACTAAAATGTTCCTAGTCTCCATTCTCAGGTAGCTGGATTAGGGGAGACAGACAGGCAAACATACTTATAAATATGCTGTATTTAGTACATGTGATTCCTCAAGAACAGGAGAAAGTGTGTGTGTGTGTGTGTGTGTGTGTCTGTGACATCCTGTTTAGGGTGTGGGCTGGCTCTCCTGGGAAATTATGTTTGAGCTATGTCCTGGAGGAGGAGAAGGGGTTAGTTAGCTGGTGAGAGGGGGTTTTGGGCTGGGAGAGAGGCATTCCTGGCCCAGAACAGTTATTGGAAATTTCTGGAGAGGCTGAGAGGTCTCCTGAGGTCATCTTAACTAGGGCGATAAGGAGCCCTGGAGAGCGTCTCTCTCTCTTTTAAATAGGTGGTATTGTTGTTGAAAGGGTAATTTACCCTCACATGGTTAAAAAGTAATCCAAACTGTAAAACGAGGTATGGATACAACACAGCTCCTCAGAGGCAGCCACTTTTACTGAATATTGTGTCCTTCTTCCTGGGAATGTTCTATGCAATAGGAATGTATATATGCTGTGCTCAGTTGCTTCAGTCGTGTCCAACTCTTTGCGGCTCCATGGTCCATAGCCCACCAGGCTCCTCTGTCCATGAAATTCTCCAGGCAAGAATACTGGAGTGGGTTGCCATTTCCTCCTCCAGGGGATCTTCCTGACCCAGGGACTGAACTGTTAAGTCTCCTGCATTGGCAGGCAGAAATATATGTATGTATATATTTAAAAACCACAAGTGGTAGCATGCTATACACACTGTTTTTTTCCTTTGCTATAAATACATATATATAGTATATATAATTTAGTAATAAATGATATCTAATATACACAGCCTTTCCTGGTGGCTCAGACGGTAAAGCGTCTGCCTACAATGTGAGAGACCTGGGTTCGATCCCTGGGTCGGGAAGATCCCCTGGAGAAGGAAATGGCAACCCACTCCAGTATTCTTGCCTGGAAAATCCCACGGATGGAGGAGCTTGGTTGGCTACTGTCCATGGGATCGCAAAGAGTCAGACACGACTGAGCGACTTCACTATCACTATATACACAGCACCGCGCTTTTTTCCCTCTGCATATATGTTGTATGTATAATTTAGTTTTTGTTGTTTAGTCACTCAGTCATGTCCAAATCTTTTGTGACCCCATGGACTGTAGTCTGCCAGGCTCCTCTGTCTATGGGATTTCCCAGGCAAGAATACTGGAGTGGGTTGCATTTCCTTGTCCAGGGGATCTCCCCCACCCAGGGGTTGAACTTGTGTCTCCTGCATTAGCCAGCTGATTCTTTTACCACTGAGTCACCAGGGAAGCCCATAATTTGGTAAAATATGATATCTCATACACAGACACACACACCCGTATTGCCAAAATGTAATAAAAAAAAATAAAAAACCTGACTCTTAGGCACATGTGATACGCCAAAAACAAAGATTTAAGTAGTGAACTGGCTGTTTCCAAGGAGAATTCAAGGAAGAGAGGTTAATACTGTTATTCAGAAAAGGTGTGCTGAAAAAAGCTGGTCAGGTTAGGTACCAAACTAGTTCAAGTTCTACAGGCAGCAAAACTGTAACTCTGAGGTTATCTTGTCTACCAGAGACAAATCATTGGCAACCAAACATCTGAAAGTTGCCATTGACCTTGTCAGTGTCTGGATCCTAATCAAAAGTGAAGAATCAATTGAACAAGGGTACAGTCCCCTAGAAAAGGAACTAATGCTTGGGTTGCTTGTCTAGATAACCAGGAAGTGATCTGCTGTCAACCATTTGTCTCATTGCTAAGTTTGGGATAATCTTTGGCTGTTCTGGGTTTTAGTTGCAGCCCACTGGCTCCAGAGCATGTGGACTTAGTAGCTGCGGTGCTCAGGCTTACCTGCCCCACAGCATGTGGGATTTTAGTTCCCCGACCGGGGATAGAACCCACATCCCCTGCATTGGAAGGTGGATTCTTATCCACTGGACCACCAGGGAAGTCCCAGGATAGTCTTTCCTTAACTATTTACTAGAGGTCATTTCAAGTCCATTCACAGAGAATTATAGTTTTTAATGACTTTATAGTATTCTCTTGCCCGGATGTGCCATAATCGTAACATAACTTGCTTAAATTACATAACTTACTTACTATGTCCCCTTTGGTGGATGTATAGGGTGCTTCCACATTGCGGCAATTATAAATATGCTGCATTAAAAATCCTAGCTTGGGTGGGGAGGGATAAATTAGGAGTTTGGGATTAACAGAAACGCACTACGATATATAAAGGAGAGAAACAGCAAAGACCTACCGTATGACACAGGGAACTCCATTCACTATCTTGTAATAACCTGTAATAGAAACTAATATGAAAAAACTACAGAACTGAATCACTTTGCTGTGGACCAGAAACTAACACAACATTTTATGAACTATACTCCAATAAGAAGTATCCGGGCATAAAATCTATGCAAACGTCTGCTTGCAAATAATAATAACCGCCACAGTTTTGTAGCATTTGCTGCATGTCAAGTGCTATTTTAAGTATCAGATGCACAGTAATTCATTTGACCCTCACATAGACCTAAAGATGTAAGTGCTATTGTTCACTCCCATCTTCTGATGAGGTGGCCGAGGCACCTTGAAGGCGAATTGCTGGGACCAAAGAAAGATGGCATTTTTCTTTGATAAATGTCTGCAGTTTGTTCCATCCACACTGTCGCCCATCTGACACGAGAAGCCTGTTCTGAGGCCGGCCCTGGAGTTACCAAGCCTCTTCGATCTTTGCCAACTTGATGGCTTAAAAACAGTCATGGGAGACCATTACTTGCTGTCATTTGACTATGACTCCCTTGGGGTCACTAACCATCCCGATTTGTCTGGGACTTTTCAGATTTGTCACTGAAATCCCACATCTCTAGAAAGCTCTCCATCCCCGGCAGACTGAGACCACTGGTCACCCTACTCGTCATGATTCTGTGTGAGGCTGAACATTTTTTTTGAGGTCCTAGGGGTTGGGAAGATCCCCTGGAGAAGGTCATGGCAACCCACTCTAGTATTCTTGCCTGGACAATCCCATGGACAGAGGAGCCTGGAGGGCTACCGTCTGTGTGTTGCAGAGTCGGACATGACTGAGTGACTAACACGAACACACGGGGAGGGGAAATGTCTTGGACAAGGGAGTTGGTCAGAAGATTTTTTAAAGCATAGAGTAGAAATAAGAGCTTCCATTTAGAATGCTCATTGCAGCTTTTGATCTCAGCTTTACAGAGTCCCAGTGACGCTTTGACGACCTTAAGCAGAGGGCTGTTTTATAGGTGAGGAAACCCAGGCACAGAGTGGGGGAATAAGTTGCCCAAGGTCACATATCTAGGAAGAGACTGAGGCGGTGATGAACTGGGGAGTTTGTGAGCACCCAGCCTTTTCTTGCAGGCCCCCTGACCTGGGCCCCAGCATCCCCGAAGATCATGATGGCGTATATGAACCCGGGGCCCCACTACTCCGTCAACGCCTTGGCCCTGAGTGGCCCCAGTGTGGATCTGATGCACCCAGCTGTGTCCTACCCCAGTGAGTACAGTCGTCCTCCTTGCCCCCCACCCCCAGCTGGCCCCCATTTTCTGGGGTCCCTTGCCCTCAGGAAGAGGATGGGTACTTACAAGAGTGACATCAGGGCCATACACCAGCCAAATGGGCTCATCTGTAAATGCAAAGCACCACCCCACATCTCTCAGGGATGCAGGAAAGCATGTGGGTCTTCATAGAAATTTAGGACAGTAGTTCCCTCTTGGGTGAGGGAGGGAAGCCATCTGGAAGGGGGACCCAGAGGAATTCCCATCTGTCAGCAATGCTTTATTTCTTAGCGAAGGAAGCATTCTATTTTTGATGGTATTATTCTTTTATTAAGTTGACCATTACTGTCCTGCCTCTTTCATAGGCTGGATATCCCAAATGTCGTATTTCAAGTGCATGTCTTAGTGCAGAAGAAATTTTAGAAAGGGGATAAAAACCAAACTCATATACCTTCTTACAGAGGTAAAGCCAGTTCTCCTCGGGGTGAGGCAAGAGTCCCCCTAAGGACAGGCAAATGGAGAACCCATTTCCCAGGGAGACAGAGTGAGGACTAGAAGTTGAGGGAATAAGCACTCCTTTAGTTTGGGCAGAAGAGGCTTGTTGACATCCCATGCCTTCTCAGGACCTTGCATCAGCAGATGCAGAGAGCGGGGTCTCAGGTCACCAGAAGGTCCTGCTTTTCTGTCCTCACCCCAGGCGCCCCGAGAAAGCAACGGCGGGAAAGGACCACCTTCACGCGAAGCCAGCTGGAAGAGCTGGAAGCCCTGTTTGCCAAGACTCAGTACCCGGACGTGTATGCCCGTGAGGAGGTGGCTCTGAAGATCAACCTGCCTGAGTCCAGGGTTCAGGTGGGGTGTCCTGGTCCGTGGGATCCAGAGTGGAGGGAAGAGAGAGGGGTCACAGAGGAAGACCTGAAGTCATGCAGTGTCCTGTTAATCCCCCATCCCCATTATTTCACTGGCTTTCTCTCTTACACGCCTATCCCTTCTCATTCTACTCCATCAGCCCTGTGCCTGGTCCTTCCTTTAGCATTCCCACCAAGAACACTCTCTGCTCCCTCTACCCGGAAGATATGTTCCCTACACCCTGTTCAAGTCTTTGTTTATCAACCAATCTAGTCCCCTTGCCAGTCAATGAGACCTACACCGCCCTTGGCATTAGAAGCTGCAGCTTTTCCCTGCCATCCCAACTCTGCTACCCCCCCTCACTCTGCTTAATTGGTTCTCCCATAGTATTTATCACTTTCTAAAATTCTATATGATTGCCTTCCTTACTATTTATTTATATGCTGTCTCTCTCAACTAGAATGTCAGCTTCACTGGTGTGTCCCCAAAGGAGTAGAAGAATACATGCTTATTAAATAATTCAATGGATGGATGGATGCATGGATGCATGGATGGATAAATGTATATGTGTGTGCTTGATTGTATGTATGATGTATATATGAATGTATATATGCTTGTTTGTATGATAATATGTGTACATATGTACATAGGGTTGGAAAGATGAAAGTATGTATCATTGTATGTGAAGTGAAAGTGTCAGTCTCTCAGTCACGTCGGACTCTGCGACCCCACTGACTGTAGCCCACCAGGCTCCTCTGTCCATGGAATTCTCCAGGCAAGAAAACTGGAGTGGGTAGCCATTCCCTTGATCAAAGTCAGGTCTCTTGAATTGCAGGCAGATTCCTTATCATTTGAGCCACCAGGGGAGCCCATCCTGTACTTACGCATGACTGTTATGTGTGTGCATATGATCAGACAGTGAATGTACATATGTATGATTGTATGTCTGCATGTATATATGAATGATTAGGTGGACAGATGAATGTATAGGTGTATATTTGTATGTTACATGATAGTAGGTATGTACATATGATTGGCTGGAAGAATGTGTATATATGTGTGTAACTATGTATGTACACACAAATGTATACATGTACAATTGTGTCTGTTGTATATGAGGGTGTGTGTTTGACTGTACAGTCGTATATATAAATAATTGGGTGGATGGTGGGTGAATGGAGTGCCCCGTGTTGTTGTTTATCTGCTCGGTCGTGTCTGACTCTTTGTGACCCTGTGGACTGTAGCCCACCAGGCTCCTCTGTCCAAGGGATTTCCCAGGCAAGAATGCTGGAGTGGGTTGCCATTTCCTTCTCTAGGGAATCTTCCTGACCCAGGGATCAAACTCGCGTCTCCTGCATTGGCAGGCGGATTCTTCACCCCTGAGCGCCCTGGGAAGCCCCCAGAGTGCCCCACAGCCGATTGCAACGTGGAGAGTTATGACTCTGGCATGCTTCACCGATAGGCATCACCACTCCTAGGCATCACGAAGGCTCCCCCGGGCCTCCTGCCCACTCGCTCTCCCTCATCTCCCCTCTCACCTCCCAGGTTTGGTTCAAGAACCGCCGGGCTAAATGTCGGCAGCAGCGGCAGCAGCAGAAACAGCAGCAGCAGCCCCCAGGGGCACAAGCCAAGGCTCGTCCTGCCAAGAGGAAGGCAGGCACATCCCCGAGGTCCTCCACGGATGTCTGTCCAGACCCCCTGGGCATCTCCGATTCCTACAGCCCCCTCTCCCCCGGGCCCTCGGGCTCCCCCACCACGGCAGTGGCCACGGTGTCCATTTGGAGTCCGGCCTCCGAGTCCCCTTTGCCCGAGGCGCAGCGGGCAGGGCTAGTGGCCTCGGGCCCCTCTCTGACCTCAGCGCCCTACGCCATGACCTATGCCCCCGCCTCTGCTTTCTGCTCTTCTCCCTCAGCCTATGGGTCGCCGAGCTCCTATTTCAGTGGCCTGGACCCCTACCTGTCTCCCATGGTGCCCCCACTGGGGGGCCCGGCCCTCAGCCCCCTTTCAGGCCCCTCCGTGGGGCCCTCCCTGACCCAATCCCCCACCTCCCTGTCAGGCCAGAGCTATGGCGCCTACAGCCCTGTGGACAGCTTAGAATTCAAGGACCCCACAGGCACCTGGAAATTCACCTACAACCCCATGGACCCCCTGGACTACAAGGATCAGAGTGCCTGGAAGTTTCAGATCTTGTAGAAGACCCTCCTCTCTACATCTCTTGTTCCCCCCTGCATATTGTCCCATCCTACCCTGGGACAGCATCCCGGGGGAAGTGGCAGAAGTCCTTCCAAAGGTCACGGCCTCTTTGGCTCCAATGACCAACACAGTCCACCCCTTTCCTCCTGGGGAGATCAATAGGTCTTAGTCATCCTCTCAACCCCAAGGTGGTCTCATACGGAGTCCAACCAGCATTTCAAACCGTGAGCCCCAGACTCCAGAAACTGGTGCTGAGAATTCACCCTGAGATGAAATTAAACCAAACTTACAGTTGACCTGGGGTCGTGTTTAGGTCAGAAAGTCACAGTGCTGTTGAACAAACAGGTAGGGAGGCTTGATTCCTTAACTTCCCATTCGGGGTCACTTCTGTAGCTCATGGGTAGAGATCCTTCTAGAAATTCCAAAGACAGACTTTACGCAGCCCCAGGATGGAACCTTTAGGCCAACTATACTGTTAAGTTCAGAAATTCATTTGGCAATTTTTTCCAGATTTCACAGGTGTCCGGTTTACATGATAGATTTAGGGGGATACACACACACACACACACACACACACACGTTTTCTTGTTGTTAGTTTCTTCTGAAAGACATTTCATCATTCTTTCACGACACTGGAAATGGGCATATCTGGTGGAAGAATGGAAGGCAAGTTGCCTGTTTCACGTCTGCTTTGTTTTCTTTCATTTTAGCATTTTTTTTTTTTAAAGGTGAACTTCACCCAAACACAGGAAGAATCACGGTTGCTGTATGGGGTACACCAGCTATGACTGTGGCTATTTCCAAGAGAAGAAGAGATGGACAGGCTTCCCACCTGTAAATATATAAGAGACGGGGGTGGGGCAAGAGAAATGGATTTTGGGGCAGCCCCACATCCCACACTCACACTCCCTCTTTTAGAGGTTTTGTTTGCAGTTTCGATTGTGGGGTTGGACTATAAATAGAGCTTGGCCTGGGACATTTTCCTGGGGCAACACTGTATTTCTTTGAATACAGCCTGACCCATGGCCGCAGAGACAAGCAGTGTAAGAATCTGAAGAAGGATGCAGGCATTCCAGCACTCTTGGAAGTTTGATACTTTGGCACCTACTTTCTCAATCTTTTATTTTTGGGTGGGGGAGGCAGGAGCCACGAGCCATTCACTGGTGGGTTTCACAAGGCCAGGAGTGAAAGAAAGTAGTGTGGGAAGGAAGTGGTATGCTGGGAGGTGCTTAACAGTGGGCTCTGGAAGGAAGAGGAAATCCTGGCTTGTCATTGTTGCCCATTTCTGTGGTGTAAATACTCCCACTGTGGCTGATGTCAAGGCATCAGGCTGAGGTCCCTGAACTTAGGAAAAGACACTTACTGTCTGTGCTCACTAGCCAGGACAAGCTGGCTCCAGGTCCCCTGGGTGGGAAGCAAGGTCAGGAGGAGGGGCACGATGCAAAGAGAGACTGGGTGGCATCAGATGATGCCAGGTCAGGAGGAACCATGAGCGGCACCCTGAGATCACTAGAGCTCCCAGAGATGGCTTACGCATCATCTCTCCTGGGTCTGAGTCATGCTGGGACATTAGACCCAGAATCCACTGTGGGAGCGATATCTAAACAGAGAAAGACAACATATTTTGACATATGGGACGGATGTCAATCCCCGGATCCAGGCGAAAATTTGCCAGGGAGGGGCAGGTAGGAGACGGCACTGTGCTCTGGATCTGTGTAAACGCTGGGACCAGGATGCAGTGTCTGTTAGGCATTTTGCAGAGGCTCTTTGCTGGAGGCTGGGGTCTCAGGTGTGAGTAGAGTCTCTCCCTGCCTCACCAAGTTCTCCATTCACAGAGGAGGGCGTGTCTTATGCAAATGATTCAGAGGCAGTAATAGAATCCGGGGGAGCGGGGAGCGCCATAGACACAGGCCAACGGGAGTAAGACTCTAAAGAGACCCCCCGGCCAACTTCCTGGGGTCTTCTGAGAGTTCTCTAGGAGTTGTACAGAGGAAGAAGTCAAATCTTTCAGGAGATTCCAGGTTCCTTCTCCTGGGCCAGTCTCCTGAAGGCTGGTTCTTCAGCTGTCCCTTAGGGATTCCTAAAGCCAGGAAGAGTATCAAAGGAAGTGGGTTCAGAACAAGAGGGCTCCCTCATTCTGTGTCGGTCCTCTGTCCTCCCCTTGGCCAATCACTGGAGCTCCAGGTCTCCCTTTGCTGGTCACCTGTGGAGTGAAAATGATTAAAATGTTGGATCCTGCTAAAAGTCTGGGTGATTTTTTGTTTGTTTGTTTCCGTGGAGGGGCCTGGAGGTAAAAACGTCTGTCTCTGGGGGCATGGGTGTGTCCATATGGTTTCTCTGTCTGCTCACTGTCTTTTCTGTGACATCTCTGTAAAGCCAATTAAGCAGGAATATGGGCTTCAGATGGCCAGCTTCCACCTGCTATGACCCCTCGCTGCAAGGGGGCGGTGACCATGCTTCCTGCCTCAGTGGTCCACAGGAGGATTAAAGTAGCTTGGGACGGGACTGGTGTGCTGGGAGGTGCTTAGCAATTGGCTCTCGAAGGAAGAGGAATTCTTGGAGCCCTCCCCATCAGGCTCCAAGCCTCTGGAGCTTCATCTCACACCTCGCCCTTCCGCCTTCCATCCTTGCCACCTTCCCTTCCATCCCTTCTCCCATTCTGGTCACTTTCAGTTTCCCACCATTTCTCTTCTGTCTCTTGTCTTTTCTCCCCACTCCCCTTTTTCCTTCTTGACTGTCAAATCTCAGACTCCAAGGTCCACATTTGTTTTTGCTGGTTTTTAACTTGTTCTTTCTTTCCTCTTCTTCTCTTATCCTTATCCTTTGCCTTTCTGTTGCTCTAACTCCAGGTCATCAATCTCTGCTGATGCCCCTCTCCTTCGCTGGATCCTGGGTTAAAATGTGTGTATGTATTTAACAGAGAACTAATGAGGTCAGGCAGACTTGCTGTTTGAGCCTGGCTCGGCCACATCTGGTCCTATGACCTTGGGCAATCCTTTCTTCCCAACCTCAGCTTCCCCCTCAGAAATGTGAGACGTTAAGACCCACCTCGAGAGAATTAAATGATGTCATTTTGTTAAGTATTTGGCCCTGAGGTCTGGTCCACGGTAAGAGCCCAATAAGTGTTTATTTGTATAGTAAAATGCACATCACATACAAGTGACCATTATTATAATTTTAAAGTGTGCAACTCAATGGTATTAAACGCATTCACAGAAGAAACATCACATAAAAGACTCCATATCAAATAAATTCCTTTATGTGAAATGTCCAGAAGAGGCAAATCCTTGGAGATGGAAAACAGATTCGTGTTTGCTGGGGGGAGGGGATGTTGGGGAGGACCTGCTTAATGGGTGAGAGAGTTTCTCTTTGGGATGATGAAAAAGTTCTGGACTTAGATAGGATCCAGCAATTCCACTCCTTAGTCTATTGTGAAAGTCGCTCAGTCATGTCCGACTTTTGTGACCCCCATGGACTGTAGCCTGCCAGGCTCCTTTGTCCAGGCCAGAATACTGGAGTGGGTAGCAGTTCCCTTCTCCAGGGGATCTTTCCAACTCAGAGATCAAACCCAGGTCTCCTGCATTGCAGGTGGATTCTTTGCCATCTGAGCCACTTGAGAAGCCCAAGAATCCTGGAGTGGGTAGCAGTTCCCTTCTCCAGGGGATCTTCCCGACCTAGGAATTGAACCTGGGTCTCCTGCACGGCAGGCGGATTCTTTACGAGCTGAGCCAAGCATTGAAAACAGGTGTTCTAAAAGGTGTGCTCTTGTGTTCACAGCAGCGCTATTCACAATAACCAAAAAGATAGAAACAGTCTGGACGTCTACCTTGAAGACATTATGCTAAATGTGTATCTTAACCTAGCATTTCCCCTGAAGTTGTACTTGTGCCCTTCATAGCAACTTTATTCATAATGGCCTCAACCTGGAAACGGTCCAAATGTCTGTCAATAGGTGAATGGCTAAAAAAAGCTGGTGAATCTAGAGAATGTCTTTAGCAATAGAATGCAATGAACTCCTGGTGTACAGATCAACTGGATGAATAACACAATAATAAGTGGAAGAAACCAGGTTCTAAGCAGTGTATATAGTATGATTCCACTTTCATGAAATTCTAGAAAAGATACAACCAGTGGCAGAAGGTGATTAGTGATTAGCAGGAGCTGGGGAATCAATAGTTCAGATTCACCACAAAGGAACAGACGGGCTTCCCCTTTAAAAAAATTAAAAATTTTTTTGGCCACACCACTCGGCATGTGGGATCTTAGTTCCCCGACCAAGGATTGAACTGATATCACCTGCCTCGGAAGCATGAAGTCTTAACCACTGGATCACCAGGGAAGTCCCCAAAGGGGCTCTTTTTTGAGGTGCTAGAAATATCCTCTCGGAGAAGGTAATGGCATCCCACTCCAGTACTCTTGCCTGGAAAATCCCATGGATGGAGGAGCCTGGAAGGCTGCAGTCCATGGGGTTGCTGAGGGTCGGACATGACTGAAGTGACTTAGCAGCAGCAGAAATATGCTCTATCTTGACTATGGGGGTCTTTCCATGACTGTATATGATTGCCCAAACTCATCAAACTGCATGGTTAAAATGGGTGGAATTTATAGTATATGAATTATACCTCAATGAATTGGAAGGGGAAGAAAAGAAAAACTTACTCAGCAGGTACTATTTGCCAGTACTGGAGAAAGTTAGTCCTAACTCTTCACAATCTCAAAGCAATCTACCAGAGAGATGCTATTATCAGATAGATGCTATGATCATCTTCACTTCACCAATGAGCAAACCGAGGCAGAGGCAGGTCAGGTGACCTGTCCACGGTTCCACAACCAGGAAGAGATAAGAACTGAGATGTGCACGCCTCGTGCTGGAAGGCAGACCCTCTGGACCCTCCTGGCATTTCCCTCCTCCTCCCCAGTCTTGACCCTGACTCTCCTTGCTTCTCTCCAGCCTGTCTCTTTCTTCTTTGGTCTCAGGCTCAAGTGTTATTTCTCTCTTCCTCTCTCTCCTCACCCCCATATGTCTCCGACCGACCTCCTGCTTCTCCTGATCTCTGAGCCCCTCCCGGGCTGTTTCCTCAGTCCCTGAACAGGACTAATTTAGCAAATGCTCCAATCCTCTTATGATGGCCCAGCCTCAGCAGAATGGCAGGGGAATTAGCGGGGATTAGGTTCAGACCCATGACCCATTGGGGGAAGGGGACTTCGTGGAGACAAGTGAGTTTTAACTAAGGCATGGCATCATCCACCCTTGTCCCTTCCATATGAAACCATGCCTGGGACACACAATAGTAATAAAATCACAGCTGAATTCTTTTCTGGTTGTGCCAGCTGTTCACTGCCGCCAGAGGGGGCTACCCTCTCATTGCGGCGCCCAGGCTTCTCAACGCAGTGACTTCTCTTGTTGCAGAGCGTGGGCTGTAGGTGCGCCATCTCAGTAGTTGTGGCCCACGAGCTTAGTTGCCCCACGGCACGTGGAATCTCCCTGGACCAGGGATCGAAGCCGTGTCCCTTGCACTGGCAGGAAGATTCTTATCCACTGTACCACCAAGAAAGTCCACAGCTAAATTCATTACGAAGGGCTTACAGTGTGGCAGGCACTCCTGTATTTCTCCCTTATTAAATCTTCATTACAACCTCAGAATGTAGGGGCCACCCCCATCTCCCCTATTTGATGGATCAGGAGGGGTTAAGTAACTTTCTGAAAGTGATCGGGGTCCTGTCCCAGCCATCCTGGTGGTTTCAAGTTATAGATGAAAAAACAGAGTCTGGGAGATAATGGAACAGCCCTGGGGTTGCTGAGTGTGCAAACGCATTCTCTGTTTGGTGACTTCAAAGGTGACCCTTTCAGCTCCCCATAGTTTGGAGGAGGTGAAGGAGAGGGAAAGAGGTCAAGAGAGGGTGGAAACGGAATAGAAAATGCAGAACAGAAAGCAGAGCGGAGGAGGAGATTAGGTAGGGAGAGAAAAGACAGATGTCAGGAGGGGAGTTCCTGCAAGGTCTTATTTCTTCTTCAAGTATGTGATAATTCAACAGTGAAGCATATGGGCCTGGAGGAGGCTTCTTTTCTTTCTTTTAAGGAAGGTTAATTTTGTATTTCATCTAGTTAACATATATGTAATTGTATCCTGTGCACCCAACTGCGAGGAGAGAAGGTACAAGAGAAGAGTTTGTCATGGCAGAGGAAGGGATAAGGAGAGCTGAGACCCCGGTTAATAATTACAAGCCATTGAGACTTCCCTGGTGGTCCAGTGGTCACGACTCCTCTCTCCCAACGTAGATCCCTCATGCCACACAGCACAGCCAAATATAAAACATTTAGAATAGTGCGTAAGTGCCACAAATAAGAAAAATGTGGTTGGATTTCTCTGTTTCTCTTTCTTCCTCCCTTTCACTCTTTTTCTAAAGCAAAATTATTTATATTATTTTTTGGCTGGGCTGGATCTTCATTGCTGCAAGCAGGCTTTCTCTACTTGGGGTGAGCGAGCGGGAGCTGCTCTCTAGTTATGGTGTGCTGGCCTCTCATTGCGGGGGCTTCTCTTGTTTCAGGGCCCGGGCTCTAGGGCGTGTGGGCTCAGTAGTTGTGACGCATGGGCTTTAGTTGCATGTGGAATCTTCCCAGACCAGGGATCAAGCCCGTGTCCCCTGCAGGTGGATTCTTAACCACCAGAGAAGTCCCTTCCTCTCTCTTATAGACATTAATATTTTTGTGTTTGTCTCTGCTCCTCATAGCAGTTTGTCTTTCTAGCTCTATAACTCTCACATTCCCTTTCTCTGTTTTCTGGGAACAATTTTAGGGCTTCTCCAAGGCGGGCACAATCTGGTGCTGGCTTACCCCTCCATCCTCCTCTTTCTGCCTTGCTGGCCCCTTCTTGCCACTAAAACAAATCAAGCTCTGGGACTGAGGCCAGGGGTAGGGACCAGGGTGGGCCAGATGGGCTGTCTCTTACAGTGTGTGCGTACTAAGCTGCTTCAGTCGTGTCCGGCTCTGTGGGACACTATGGACTGTAGCCTGCCAGATTCCTCTGTCCATGGGATTCTCCAGGCAAGAATACAGGAGTGGGTTGCCATTCCCTTCTCCAGGGGATCTTCTGGACCCAGGGATAGAACCTGGGTCTCCCACATGCAGGCAGATTCTTTAATGAGACAATCGATTTGCACAAACAGTGGGGCTTTCTGACGGTCTTTGGCTGAGGGTATTGACAACAATCATCAAGTCTGTCTCAATAACCAACGTACTCTCCCCAAACATGGGAAAGCCAGATTCCCCATCCCCTCAGCTACCTGTCTCTGGCATGAAGCCTCTTCTCAGTCTTTGCTTATCTAAACATCACAAAGTTCCATTTAATTTCCTTTCACAGGGAGGGAGCCCATGATGGGGGAGGGTGGGTGAGGGAAGGATTGGGAGTTTGAGATTAACAAATGCAAACCATTATAGATAGAATGCAAAAACAGCAAAGTCTTACTGTAGAGCACAGGGAACTATATTCAGAATCCTGTGATAAGCCAGAATGGAAAATGATATGAAAAATAATGTCTATATACGTATAACTGAGTAACGGTTTTGAGTAAACTCCGGAAGTTGGTGATGGACTGGCGTGCTGCAGTCCATGGGGTCGCAGAGAGTCGGACATGACTGAGCTACTGAACTGAACTGAATTGATGTATAACTGAATCACTGTGCTGTATAGAAGAAATTAACACGGCATTTTGAATCAACTACACTTCAATAAAATTTTTTAAAAACTAAGGAGAAGGCAGCCTAGAGTCACATAGACTAAGGATGTTACTAGGTTCTCTCTTGTCGACAGCTGTGCCATCAACTGTCTTGGTGACCAAGGGTTCCCAGCCCTCCAGAAGCAGAAAAGATGTGCGGTTATGGCAGAAGGTTGCCAAACAGGGAGCGTAGTAAATGTCCACTATGGCAGGTTGCCCCATGAGCATCAGAGCTTGATGTAAATTGAATAACAAGACCTCTTTGCTTTGTTTCATGTCGTACTTGATCACTTAATTAGTTGTCATCTTGCACTGATGATAATAAAAGTCCCAGGGGATGAGCTGTGTTCTCCTCTGTCCCCAGGCCCAGGAAACCCCTGCCCCAAGTTCAGTATGATGCTTAGACCCCAGGTCTATGCAGCCTGGAGAAGCACAAAGCTAGACTCCTAAGACCCAAGCTCCAACAGACGAATTAGATCCAGTTCATTCATCCACAGATGGCAGGAGCCAAGCTGTATTTAAAAAAAAAATATATATATATATATATATTTATTTATTTGCATCAGGTCTCAGTTGTAGCATAGGGGATCTTCTACCTTTGTTGTGGAATGTGGGACTAGTTCCCTGACCAGGGATCGAACCCGGGCCCCCTGCACTGGAAGCACAGAGTCTTAGCACCGGACCACCGGGGAAGCTCCCCCAAGGTGTCTTGATACGGAGGGTTCTTGGCAGCTTCCAGGAAAGGACCCACTAACTGTTTGATCCTTAAGTCGTGTCTGACTCTTTGCGACTCCATGGGCTGCAGCACACCAGACTTCTCAGTCCTTCACTATCTCCTGGAGTTTGGTGAAACCCATGTCCATTGATTCAATGATGCCATCCAACCATCTCATCCTCTGTTGCCCTCTTTTCCTCCTGCCTTCAATCTCTCCCAGCATCAGGGTCTTTTCCAATGAGTCAGCTCTTTGCATCCACCAAAGTAGTGGAGCTTCAGCTTCAGCATCAGTCCTTCCAATGAACATTCAGGGCTGATTACCTTTAAGATTGACTGGTTTGATCTCTTTGCTGTTCCAAGGGACTCTCAAGAGTCTTCTCCAGAACAATTTGAAAGCATCAGTTCTTCCATGCTCAGCCTTCTTTATGGTCCAACTCTCACATCCATATACATGACTACTGGAAAAACCATGGCTTTGACTATACAGACCCTTGTTGGCAAAGTGATGTCTCTGCTTTTTAATACGCTGTCTAGGTTTGTCATAGCTTTCTTTCCAAGGAGCAAGGGTCTTTTAATTTTGTGGCTGTAGTTACCGTCCGCAGTGATTTTGAAGCCCAAGAAGATAAAGTCTGTCACTGTTTCCACTTTTTTCCCATCTGTTTGCCAAGAAGTGATGAGACTGGATGCCACGGTCCTAGTTTTTTGAATGTTGAGTTTTAAGCTGGCTTTTATTATTGCGCCCACTAGTAGTTGCTCTGGAGAAGGCAATGGCACCCCACTCCAGTACTCTTGCCTGGAAAACCCATGGATGGAGGAGCCTGGTGGGCTGCAGTCCATGGGGTCGCGAAGAGTCAGACACGACTGAGCGACTTCACTTTAACTTTTCTCTTTCATGCATTGGAGAAGGAAATGGCAATCCACTCCAGTATTCTTGCCTGGAGAATCTCAGGGACAGCAGAGCCTGGTGGGCTGCAGTCTATGGGGTCGCACAGAGTCGGACACGACTGGAGCGACTTAGCAGCAGCAGCAGCAGCAGCAGCAGAAGTTGCTCAACAATAAAAGGATTAACCAATTATTAATCACTTTCTTGCCAGGCAGGGAGGCTGAGGGTGGGGCAAGAGAGGGTGGGTTTCAGGACCCTTAGGGCATGCCTAAGGTGGGCACAGCATAAAGCTGGGATGTCTGTCCCAGGCCTGTGAGCAGACCCTCAAACTCCACGGCAGAACAGCAAGAGGATGCAAGAACCTGAGTCCGTCATGAGTGAGTCTGGCCTCCTGGGACTTGGTGGAGTTTGGGGGTGGAATCACATTACTGGGGGAGAGGTCCAGAGAGTCTGGCCCACAAGGGTGCCCTGTCAGGGTGGCTCCCCCTTGGTTGCAAGATAATGGGGAGTTGGGAAGAGCACCAAGGGTCACCAAGGAGCCTGTCCTGTCTGCCTTCCCAGGGCAGGGCCCTGCATAAATACTCCACGGGCTGAGATCAAGCCCATTTCCAAGCTGTGCTCACTGAGGCCCAGAGAGGTACAGGGGTTAGGGCTGGAGGGCCAACAGCCAGGATCTGACCAACAACCTCACTCCGGATGCCCCAGGCTTCTCCTCTCGACCTCGGGCCTGAGTCCCACCTGCTCACCAGGGTCTGGTCCAGGGAGGGGGAGGGCGCCAGGCAGGCTGGGGGCTATTCCTGGGCTCATGGGACCCTGTTTCCCCCTTGGTCAGGCCCCAGGCGGAGGTCAGCGCCCCCAAAGAGAAAGCGGCGCGAGCGCACTGTGTACAGCAAAGAGCAGTTGGAGGCGCTCAAAGAAGCCTTCCTGAAGAAGGAGTACCCGAGCTACCAGGACCGCCTGCGCCTGGCGGCCAGGCTCCACTTGGATGAGCACAGAGTGCAGGTCTGAGCCCGCCGCCCCGGGGCCACCCCTCCACCCTCCCGGAGCCACCGCTGGGGACCGCGAGGCCAGAGGGGCCAGGGCTGCCCCGGGTCCCGCAGCAAGCAAGGGGTCTCCCTGCTGTGGACCCAGGGCTGGACCTCAGTTCGCCTCAACCCTGTGCTGTATCACCCCGCCAACCGCATGCGGCCTACCTGACACCCCTCATCGCCCCGGGGTGCCCGGTGCCCAGCCCTCAGGGCCTCTGACCCCGCGGACCTTCTCGGGAAGACCTCTTCCTGCCCCGTGGGCGCCCAAGCCCTGCCCCCTGCCCTCTGCGCCCCTTCCCGCTGCCTCCTGAACCCCAGGAGCCTCTAATTGGGTCTGGGGGGCGGAGAGAGAGGGAGGCGGGATTCTCAGCTGGACAGCCTCACCCCCGGAGCAGAGGCGATAGCGCGGGGCCCCTCGCCTCTCACACCCCCTTCTCCGGGTCCCCTCTGCACCCCCAGGTGTGGTTCAAGAACCGCCGGGCCCAGCGCTCCCGTCTGGAGCGACGTCAGGTCCAGGGAGGATACTGGAGGGCCGGCGATGCGCCCACGGACCCTGGAGTCCCCTGGACCCCTGCCCCCGTCCTGGAATCTGCTGCAACAGCTGAGAGCCTCAGTTTCTCAGGCAGCCCGGGATTCTACAGCGGCCCTCCTCCCCACAGCCCCGCGGGGGTGCTCCCAGCTCCCGAGCCCGGCGTCTCCACTCACCACCCGGCCACGTGGGTCCCGGCACAGGGCGTCCAGGTGTACGGCCCGGCTGCTCCAACCCCGGCCCCGGCCCCGTGCTGGACTCAGGACCCCTACGTTCCGAACTACCGCCCAAATCCTCTTCCGGTTCCTGACTGTGCTCTGATGTTTTCATCCCAAGAGCTCTCCTCCACGACGCCTGGGTACCAACCGAGAGATAGCTTTGAGGATGAGAATGACACAGGCCCCCGGCAGTTTACGGATATGTAGGGTCGTGGTCATCTGTCCCCACAAAGTCCTGCAGATCCCGAGGGGCCAGAGAGGATGAGGGCCTTGTGAGTCTGCACGTGGTGCCCATGGGGACGCAGGAAACTGTGATGGCTTGGTCTTCACAGCTGGTTTACTGTCCGCAAAGGGACTTCACCTCCCTTGATCCAGCCTGGAGAGGGGGCGTTTTTGTGTGTGTCACTATCAGGCCTTCTCAGGTCTCAAAGCTCATAATGTCCCCGCCCTCGTTAGTATTTAAGGCCCACGTGGGTATTTCTGTGAATTTCCAAGTCAGAGGTGGAATTATTGTTCACAGCGTTTCACTGTTGTGGGAACTTGCTGTAGGACTTTCACCAGCCTCATAGGAAATTTAATTAAAATTGCCTTAAATCTTTACCTTCCCTTGATGTCTAGAGATTTTTGTTTTTGCTCGTCTCTATCCTTACCTGTAGTTTCAAATAAATGTTTGCAAAATTAAAAAAGGGGGCACTAAATCCATAAATAGTTTTGGAGCTAATTGGCATCTTTACAATACTGAGCCTTCCAATCTAGGTATATTACTTATTAATCATTCATTTGGTTGTTTACAAAAATTCTCCACTAAGTGTTATTATTTCTGTACGTTTATTTCCAGTGCTTTGTCTTGTGATTACCTGATATTTTAGATGAATTTAAATTTTTATTTCAAAATCTGTGTTCTGCCTAGATGTCCATTGACTAATGAATGGATCAGAAAGCTGTGGTACATATACACAGTGGAATATTACTCAGTTATTAAAAAGAATGCATTTGAATCAGTTCTAATGAGGTGGATGAAACTGGAGCCTATTATACAGAGTGAAGTAAGTCAGAAAGAAAAACACCAATACAGTATATTAATGCATATATATAGAATTTAGGAAGATGGTAACGATGACCCTATATGCAAGACAGCAAACGAGACACAGATGTAAAGAACAGACTGTTGGACTCTGTGGGAGAAGGCGAGGGTGGAATGATTTGAGAGAATAGCATTGAAACATGTATATTAACATATGTGAAATAGATTGCCAGTCCAGGTTTGATGCATGAGGCAGGGTGCTCAAGGCTGGTGCACTGGGATGACCCTGAGGGATGAGATGGGGAGGGAGGTGGGAGGGAGGGTCAGGATGGGAAACACATGTACACCCATGGCTGATTCATGTCAATGTATGGCAAAATCACCACAATATTGTAAAGTAATTAGCCTCCAATTCAAATTTACAAACTAAAAAATTTTTAAAAATCTGTGTTCTGTATATAGGATTCTGTGGATAGATTTATTTTGTATTTAGGGACCTGGCTCAATTGAAAAAAAAAATTTGTAACTTATCTGGATGTTGTTTGGGGCTTGATAATTTGAAAATTCATAAAGTTCAAGGTCATCTTGTAAGCACTGTTTCCTACAGAGCTAGGGAGTGTTTGTTATCCCCTTCTTTGATTTTACCAAACCCTGTAGGAATATCTCATCTCTTCTCTCTAGTCGTTTTGTCTCCATCAACCTCTTCCTTTACCGCCTCCCTGCGGCAGCCCTGCCTCCTGAGTTCCCCCCACAGTTGGTCCTCTGACCCTGGCCTGGTCCCATTTAGCAAATGTTCCAATCCTCTTAAGGCCAGGCCGGCCTCAGCAGAGCCGAGAGAGAATTAGATCAGATTTGGGAGGGGGACACTCATGTGACAGGCTCTGGGGGAAGTGCTGGGGGACGGGGGAGGGGGAGACAGAATGCCAGGGTGTAATGAGAACCCTCTTGATTATCCAACAGACCCTGGTGGGGATGTACACACACAACTCCCTGGAACCCCACCCCACTCCAACCCTGACATTGTAGGGGAGGGCAGGGAGGAGTCTAATCTTCTGTTTATTCCAGGAGAAGGAGCCCAGGTGGAGGAAGTCCCTGTGAGCCTTCGGGGACAGAAGAAGGGGGAGATAAGATTCAGACTCACTCTGGGCATGGGGGAGGGAGGGTGGTGCTCCTAGGGATCCCCCCACCCTCTTCTGAATCCAGGAATCTTTGCCACCCCCTAGCTAGCTCTCCTGGGCTCTATTCCACCTCCCTCCACAATCTTAGGCTGTGTCCTCACCATCCACGACGATGGAAGCATCTGGAATTCTCATTCTGCTCAGGAAGAAGGGAGGTGGTAACCTCCGGTTGGCAGGTCTTGAAAATTTCCCACACGACGGAGCAACTGAACAATACCAAGAGCCTCTAGCACAGCTCCACCCACCAGGGGGCCAGGCAGGAGCAAGGAGACTGCAGGCCCGCAGTCTGCAGACCAGGCCCACCCCCTAGCAGGCCACATCTTTCTCCGGGGACTGCTGGGCCCAGGCCCTATCTGCTAGCAGGTCAATGCAACATCAAGACACCCCAGGCCCTTCAGCTAACTGTGACAGAACTGACCCCACCCACCAGTGGCCCTACACCTGCTCTGCAACCCCTGGGCCCTGCCACCAGACCCCAGGACCCAGCTCTGCCTGCCAGTAGGCTAACCCAAGTCCCAGGACCTGGCTTCACCCACAGTGAAATAGTGGAAGTGCCAGTCACTCAGTCATGTCCGGCTCTTTCCCACTCCATGGACTGTAGCCCACCAGGCTCCTCTGTCCATGGAATTCTCTAGGCAAGCATACTGAAGCGGGTTGCCATTTCCTTCTCCAGGGGGTCTGCCCTACCCAGGGATTGAACCCAGGTCTCCTACATTGCAGGCAGACTCTTTACCATCTGAGCCACCAGGGAAGCCCCACAGTGAAATGAAAGGAATCTAAATGGAAAGGAAGAAGTAAAACTGTCAGTGTTTGCAGAGGACATGATTGTGTACAAAGAAAATCTTAAAGGTGCCAACAAAAACCCACTAGAACTCATGAATGAATTTGGTGAAGCTGAAGGATACAAAATTAATACACAGAAATCTGTTGTATTTATATACACTAACAACAAACTATCAGAAAGAGAAATTAAGCCAACAATCCACTTACAATTGTAGCAAAAGAATAAAATACTTGGGAATAAACCTACTCAAGGAGGTAAAAAGATCTGTACTGGAGGACTTGCCTGGCCGTCTAGTGGTTGGGACTCGGTGCTTTCACTGCGGGTTTGATCCCAGTGGGGGGATATAAGATCCTGCATGCTGCACTGCTGCTGCTAAGTCACTTCAGTCGTGTCCGACTCTGTGTGACCCCACAGACGGCAGCCCACCAGGCTCCCCCGTCCCTGGGATTCTCCAGGCAAGAACACCGGAGTGGGTTGCCATTTCCTTCTCCAATGCATGAAAAGTGAAGTCGCTCAAGTCGTGTCCAACCCTCAGCGACCCCATGGACTGCAGCCTACCAGGCCTCTCCATCCATGGGATTTTCCAGGCAAGAGTACCGGAGTGGGGTGCCATTGTAAGGCCAAAAATAAAATAAAATAAAAAACTGCTGGTTCTCAAGCATTAGAAGAAAAGGATATATACTGAATTTTATTAAATGAATTTTCTGCATCAGTTGATACACTTATGTGATTTTCTTACTTTAGTTTGTGGGTATGGTGAAGTATACTGATTGATTAAAAATTTTTTTTAACTAATTTTATCTTTTTTTTTTTTTTGGGCTGTGCGGGGTCTTTGTTGCTGCGTGGGCACTTCTCTAGTTGCTGTGTGTGGGCTTCTCATTGTGGTGGCTCCTCTTGCTGTGGAGCATGGCCTCTAGGGCCTGAGGGCTTCTGAGTTGTGGCTCCCGGGCTCCGGAGCACAGGCTCAGTGGTTGTGGAGCACGAGCTTAGCTGCCCTGCGGCATGTGGGATAGTTCCCAGACCAGGAATTGAACCTATGTCCCCTGTATCGGCAGGTGGATTTTTAACCACTGGACCACCAGGGAAGTCCTCTAACAAAGTGCTAAATGCACAACCCAGTATTGTTAACTACAGGCACAACACTGTAGAGTAGTCTCCAGAACATAGCCTTGTATCTTGTATGACTGAGACAGAGCCTGATGAGTGACAGCTGCCCATGTCCCCTCCCCCAGCCCTTGGCAACCACCATTCTGCTTTCTGAGTCTGACTCTTTTATGTTCCTTATGCAAGTGGAATCATGCACTATTTGTTCTTCTGCCTGACTTATTTCACTAATACGAATGCCCTTCGAGTTCATCCATATTTCACAGACCGTCTTTCTTCTTTCAGACTCAGTAATAATATCCCACTGTTTGTGTATATCACATTTAAAAAATCCATTTATCTAACAGCCTCCAAGGTTAGGCCATATGTGAGGCTAAAGCCATGTTTTAAATCGGGAGAAATCGGCAGGGAAGATATCCAAATTAATCTGAGGGAAGATAGGTGACTAAATTATAAATCTCAATGCGTAATAATAAATGAGTTATACAATCAACACGCAGCAACACCCAAACAGAAAATGCTGAGTTGAAAGGCAAGTTGATGAATGCATTATGCAGGATGCCATTTTTCTAGGCTTAAAAAGCCTCCATAAATTCAATATATTGTTTATGGTCAAACACCACATACTAAGATAATAATGCCTGGTTGGAAATGATATACTTCAAGATCATCATAATAGTAAATTGTAGAGATACGGGCAATGGAAAGAGAAGGTGCCTTATCTGCTTCGTAACTTTATTTCTCAGTTTTATTTAAAAATTGACATAATTGGGAGGTAGTCGTTATATTATTTCTTTACCACTCTATAGGAATGAAATGAAACATGATAAACATTTTTAAAAAGCCGGATGCCACAAAGTGAATTAAGGGGTACCCTGATAAATTTTAACAGTCAAGTTGTTAAATGCAGAGATTTGATCATTCAAAACACCACGATGAAATAACAGGTTTTATGCAATTACCCTCAGTCACTCACATGTATAAGGGCAGAAGAACAAATATCAATATCCATATAAGATCCGGAAGATTTAGAGCATTATTCCCACGGGAACAGCTCTTGAGGAAGGCCTGCCATCTTCTCCTGGAATAGTTTATCAAAGATTTCAGCTTGGGCCACTGTGAAGTAATTTTTCCAGTCCCCAGTCATACCTGATAAACATAAAAATAGAGACTCAGATCAGATCTAGGGTTCAGTCTCAAGACTCCACTACACGTCTTCCTGGATCCATTGCTTTTCTTTTTAAAAGTGTATTGCTATTAAGTAGTACGCGATACATTCTTACACCTTTTATTTTATTTATTAAAAAAATATTTATCTATTTATTTATGGCTGCACTGGGTCACTGTGGCTCTTACTGGCTTTCTCTAGTTGCGGCAGCTGGGGGCTACTCTCCAGGTGTGCTAGGGCTTCTCATTGCAGTGGCTTCTCTTGTGGACCAGGAGCTCAGTAGTTACAGGGCATGGGCTCAGTTGTCCCAAGGCATGTGGGATTGTACCCATGTCCCCCACGCTAGGGCTGAAAACGCCTGGACCACCAAGGAAGCCCTGGATCTATTTCTTCTGTCTGCTTGACGTGGAAATCATAGCTAATAAAGCAGAATGACCAATGCTTTGTTGCTTTTTACTGCCTGGCGGTCATACCCATTTAGACTTCTGCCTGCTTGAAACAATTTCCCTGTTCTCTTCTCTCCCAGTGTATAATTTGTCGGCAATAATGCAACTCTATTTTCTGATATAACCAGTATTTAGCCACTTTTCGCAACCTCTGTTTCTACCACCTACATCCAAGTTAACATCATTTCTCACTTGGATTATTGTATTAGAAATCTAACTGGTCTTTCTGGTTTTTCAAAAATTGTTTATTTGTATTTATTTATTTGGCTGTGCCATGTCTTAGTCGTGGCACTCGAGATCTTTGATCTTTGTTGTCGCATGCGGGGTCTTTAGCTGTGGCGTTTGAAGTCTTAGTTGCAGCATTTGGGATCTAGTTGCCTGACCAGGGAAGGAACCCCAGCACTCTGCATTGGGAGATGGAGTATTGGCCACTAGACCACCAGGAAGTCCATTTCATTTCTTCCTTGCATGAATCACATCCTCGATCTATTTGAACTCTAGGATTCTGGGAAAACAGGCTCCTCCCCTCTATGCTGTACATTCTGTTCATTCATCTTGAGTTCAAGGATATGGACATGATTAATTTCTCATCACAGCAGGCTTTATAATGTCTGATAACGAGACAGACTCTCAGCTAAGTGGGAAGTCTTTCCTCTTTCCTTTCTCCAATTGAGCTGTTGTTCATACATTTGTGTTGTTGTTGTTGTTGAGAATATTTCTCTATGTTCAATCACCAGGAGTGACACAAACATCAGATCAGATTAGATCAGATCAGTCGCTCAGTCGTGTCCGACTCTTTGCGACCCCATGAATCGCAGCACGCCAGGCCTCCCTGTCCATCACCAGCTCCTGGAGGTCACCCAGACTCAGACCCATCAAGTCAGTGATGCCATCCAGCCATCTCATCCTCTGTCGTCCCCTTCTCCTCCTGCCCTCAATCCCTCCCAGCATCAGAGTCTTCTCCAATGAGTCAACTCTTCGCATGAGGTGGCCAAAATATTGGAGTTTCAGCTTTAGCATCATTCCTTCTAAAGAAATTCCAGGACTGATCTTCAGAATGGACTGGTTGGATCTTCTTGCAGTCCAAGGGACTCTCAAGAGTCTTCTCCAACACCACAGTTCAAAAGCATCAATTCTTCGGCGCTCAGCCTTCTTCACAGTACAGCTCTCACATCCATACATGACCACAGGAAAGACCATAGCCTTGACTAGGCGAACCTTTGTTGGTAAAGTAATGTCTCTGCTTTTGAATATGCTATCTAGGTTGGTCAAGACACAAACATGAACTTTCCCAATCCTGTCCTTATTTTCTGGGTCAATCACAGCTAGCGAGTTAGCAAGAATAGCAGATTAACCTGGTTACTGTTTGCAGAAGAGATATCTTCCATGTTAAATTCTGAGAGAGAGAGAGTTTGAATGGCCTTGCATATAAGACTGATCACCATGCTATACCTGAAAACTTCCCCCAAGCGCCTGCAGCCCACCTTAGTACTATAAAAAGAGACGCCCTCGTAAGGGCTCACAAGAGACATTTTCAAGTGATGAGCAATATAAGTTGATAAATTCAAACAGTCCCTACTGCCAGTGGTTAGTGCCCTGTTGTAAGCATAAGAATAACTTCTACATTTTCTGATCCATTTTGAAGGCAGCATGTTTTCTTTTACCTTTCCTCAAAAGTTCTCCATTTTCCTCTAAATACTGACCCCTCAGGAGGGAAAAATTGGACATATTGTTTTCTTTCATGACCTGGAAAGAATTGTTTTTGAGGACTGAGTTCAGTTCTTCTGGTTCTAGCTTCTTGTCCAGGAATTGGCAGATCTTCTCCACAGTACTCCTCATGTCCTAGAAGAAGAGAAAATCTGAGAGATTATGTGAAAGAGCAAGAAGATAGAAAAGGAGATGAGTGGGAGAAGACAGCAGAAAGAGGAGGGGGAGAGGGGAGAGGAAAAGAGGAAAGAAATGTAGAGACATGAGTAGGGAAAGAGTTGGGGGTGTCCAGAGAGATTGACATTGACACATAGACGCTGTCGATACCAAGTAAAGAATAGGTAACCTATGAGAACCTACTGCAGGGCACAGAGAACTCTTGTCAAGGCTCTGTGGTGACCTAGATGGGAAGGAAGTCCAAAAAAGGGGATATATGTAAACGCTGATAGAGTGTGGTCTGCTGGAGAAGGGAATGGCAAACCACTTCAGTATTCTTGCCTTGAGAACCCCATGAACAGTATGAAAAGGCAAAATGATAGGGTACTGAAAGAGAAACTCCCCAGGTCAGTAGGGGCCCAATATGCTACTGGAGATCAGTGGAGAAATAACTCCAGAAAGAGTGAAGGGATGGAGCCAAAGCAAAAAGAATACCCAGCTGTGGATGTGTCTGGTGACAGAAGCAAAGTCTGATGCTGTAAAGAGCAATATTGCATAGGAACCTGGAATGTCAGGTCCATGAATCAAGGCAAATTGGAAGTGGTCAAACAAGAGATGGCAAGAGTGAATGTCGACATTCTAGGAATCAGTGAACTAAAACGGACTGGAATGGGTGAATTTAACTCAGAGGACCATTATATCTACTACTGCGGGCAGGAATCCCTCAGAAGAAATGGAGTAGCCATCATGGTCAACAAAAGAGTCTGAAATGCAGTACTTGGATGCAATCTCAAAAACGACAGAATGATCTCTGTTCGCTTCCAAGGCAAACCATTCAATGTCACAGTAATCCAAGTCTATGCCCCAACCAGGAACGCCGAAGAAGCTGAAGTTGAACGATTCTATGAAGACCTACAAGACCTTTTAGAACTAACACCCAAAAAAGATGTCCTTTTCATTATAGGGGACTGGAATGCAAAAGTAGGAAGTCAAGAAACACCTGGAGTAACAGGCAAATGTGGCCTTGGAATACGGAATGAAGCAGGGCAAAGACTAATAGAGTTTTGCCAAGAAAATGCACTGGTCATAGCAAATACCCTCTTCCAACAACACAAGAGAAGACTCTATACATGGACATCACCAGATGGGCAACACCGAAATCAGATCGATTATATTCTTTGCAGCCAAAGATGGAGAAGCTCTATACAGTCAGCAAAAACAAGACCAGGAGCTGACTGTGGCTCAGACCATGAACTCCTTATTGCCAAATTCAGACTGAAATTGAAGAAAGTAGGGAAAACCACCTAGACCATTCAGGTATGACCTAAATCAAATCCCTTATGATTATACCGTGGAAGTGAGAAATAGATTTAAGGGCCTAGATCTGATAGATAGAGTACCTGAAGAACTATGGAATGAGATTCATGACATTGTACAGGAGACAGGGATCAAGACCATCCCCATGGAAAAGAAATGCAAAAAAGCAAAATGGCTGTCTGGGGAGGCCTTACGACCTGTGAAAAGAAGAGAAGCGAAAAGCAAAGGAGAAAAGGAAAGATATAAACATCTGAATGCAGAATTCCAAAGAATAGCAAGAAGAGATAAGAAAGCCTTCTTCAGCGATCAATGCAAAGAAATAGAGAAAAACAATAGAATGGGAAACACTAGGGATCTCTTCAAGAAAATCAGAGATACCAAAGGAACATTTCATTCAAAGATGGGCTCAATAAAGGACAGAAATGGTATGGACCTAACAGAAACAGAAGATATTAAGAAGAGGTGGCAAGAATACACAGAAGAACTGTACAAAAAAGAGCTTCACGACCCAGATAATCATGATGGTGTGATCACTGACCTAGAGCCAGACATCCTGGAATATGAAGTCAAGTGGGCCTTAGAAAGCATCACTACGAACAAAGCTAGTGGAGGTGATGGAATTCCAGTGGAGTTATTCCAAATCCTGAAAGATGATGCTGTGAAAGTGCTGCACTCAATATGCCAGCAAATTTGGAAAACTCAGCAGTGGCCACAAGATTGGAAAAGGTCCGTTTTCATCCCAATCCCAAAGAAAGGCAATGCCAAAGAATGCTCAAACTACCGCACAATTGCACTCATCTCACATGCTAGTAAAGTAATGCTCAAAATTCTCCAAGCCAGGCTTCAGCAATATGTGAACCGTGAACTTCCTAATGTTCAAGCTGGTTTTAGAAAAGGCAGAGGAACCAGAGATCAAATTGCCAACATCTGCTGGATCTTGGAAAAAGCAAGAGAGTTCCAGCAAAACATCTATTTCTGCTTTATTGACTATGCCAAAGCCTTTGACTGTGTGGATCACAATAAACTGTGGAAAATTCTGAAAGAGATGGGAATACCAGACCACCTGATCTGCCTCTTGAGAAATCTGTATGCAGGTCAGGAAGCAACAGTTAGAACTGGACATGGAACAACAGACTGGTTTCAAATAGGAAAAAGAGTACGTCAAGGCTATATATTGTCACCCTGTTTATTTAACTTATATGCAGAGTACATCATGAGAAAAGCTGGACTGGAAGAAACACTAGTTGGAATCAAGATTGCTGGGAGAAATATCAATAACCTCAGATATGCAGATGACACCACCCTTATGGCAGAAAGTGAAGAGGAACTAAAAAGCCTCTTGATGAAAGTGAAAGTGGAGAGTGAAAAAGTGGGCTTAAAGCTCAACATTCAGAAAACGAAGATCATGGCATGTGGTCCCATCACTACATGGGAAATAGATGGGGAAACAGTGGAAACAGTGTCAGACTTTCTTTTTCTGGGCTCCAAAATCACTGCAGATGGTGACTGCAGCCATGAAATTTTTTAAAAGACGCTTACTCCTTGGAAGGAAAGTTATGACCAACCTAGAGAGCATATTCAAAAGCAGAGACATCACTTTGCCAACAAAGGTTCGTCTAGTCAAGGCTATGGTTTTTCCTGTGGTCATGTATGGATGTGAGAGCTGGACTGTGAAGAAGGCTGAGCGCCGAAAAATTGATGCTTTTGAATTGTGGTGTTGGAGAAGACTCTTGAGAGTCCCTTGGACTGCACGGACATCCAACCATTCCATTCTGAAGGAGATCAGCCCTGGGATTTCTTTGGAAGGAATGATGCTAAAGCTGAAACTCCAATATTTTGGCTACCTTATGCAAAGAGTTGACTCATTGGAGAAGACTCTGATGCTGGGAGGGATTGGGGGCAGGAGGAGAAGGGGACGACAGAGGATGAGATGGCTGATGGCATCACTGACTCGATGGACGTGAGTCTGGGTGACCTCCGGGAGCTGGTGATGGACAGGGAGGCCTGGCGTGCTGCGATTCATGGGGTCGCAGAGAGTCAGACACGACTGAGCGACTGATCTGATCTGATGAGAACCTACTGCAGGGCACAGAGAACTCTTGTCAAGGCTTTGTGGTGGCCTAAATGGGAAGGAAGTCTAAAAAGGGGGATATATGTAAACGCTTAGCTGATTCACTTTGCTGTACAGCAAGCATTGTAAAGCAGGTATGCGTGTGTGTGCTCAGTCCTGTCCGACTCTCTGTGACCCCATGGAGTGTAGCCCGCCAAACTCCTCTGTCCACGGGATTTTCCAGGCAAGAGCCTTGGAGTGGGTTACCAGTTCCTCCTCCAGGGCATCTTCCCAACTCAGGGAATGAACGCGTGTCTCCTGGGGCTTCAGCATTGGCAGGTGAATTCTTTACCACTGAGCTAAAAGTTTTAAGAGATAAAGTAAACAAACAAAAAATGACTTAGAGAACAGTTGGGGAAAAAAAGATGGAAGGACCATGATGGATTTCCCAGTATAGTTGAATTCAGGACACCTTAATGGTTTTCCAAAGAGTCTTTAGAAGGGCTTCTAGACAATTATGAGCAGGATTAGGCAGGAGAGCTTCTGGGAGAATTTGACAAAAATTTAAGGAATTGCTTTCAAGCCTTGGCTATGTGCCCAAATAATGCTGTTTTTCACAACTAACATTTGAATAACAAAAGAGAGCTTGACCATGTCTTCTTATTTATTATCTCAATAATTAGTTCCTGGCCCATGATGCTGGGAGGTTATAAGAAAATGGGTTTTATAACCAGAAAGGCTTTGCTTTGAATCAGAGACTTTCCTCTTAGAGCTAAAATGCTTTGATTTTTTTTTCTTTATTCTGTGAGCCTTCACTATGATCTAAAAAGAAAACACACCGCAGTAAAACATAAAAGAACAAAAGAACATTAAAAAAAAGAAGGAAAAAGGAAAAAAGGAACACCAAACAAGCAAACAAAAATCACCCCCTCCCCCAGAAAAAAAAAGAGAGAGAGAGAGAGAAAAGAAAACAATTTACTGGGGTAAACTGTTATTTACAAAAGACTCCTTGGTAAAAAGGAAATTTGTGTGGATACCATAGAGGATTGAATATAAGTAGCTGGAAGATGATGGAAAGTAATGTTTCTCAGATAGAAGCAAAAGCCAGTGTTTGTGTTATTTTTCTTTTCTCCAAGATACCACTAAAGGTTAAAGTTCTTCTCTCTGTGATTTCATCACCTTTATTGGTTTTGAGTTTCATATGCCTGCTTTTCCTGCATATCACCGCTCAGTTCAGTACTTGGCCTCAGAGTAATCATACTGATTGATTTTATGACTTAAGTTTTCTCCTACCAGTCCATCTGGGATGTCAGACAGCTGAACACGTCTCTGGAACCCAGCTTGCTTCTACACGTTCCCATCTTCTTTCTCAGACCCCTCTCAGTACTAGGTTCTCAGCAGCACCAAGGGATATACCTCTAGAAATGATAGAACCAGTGACCAGTGTGAGCACAAACCACTGTACTCTGCCTCAGTAGATGGAAAACGCCCTTTGGATATTGTTCAGTTCAGTTCAGTTCAGTCACTCAGTCATGTCCGACTCTTTGCGACCCCATGGACTGCAGCACACCAGGCTTCCCTGTCCATGACCAACTCCCGGAGCTTGCTCAAACTCATGTCCATCAAGTCAGTGATGCCATCCAGCCATCTCATCCTCTGTCACCCCCTTCTCCTCCTGCCTTCAATCTTTCCCAGCATCAGGGTCTTTTCCAATGAGTCAGTTCTTGGATGTTGTAAGATGAGATGAAGAAGACACGATGAAAGAGAGCATGGTGTTTGACCATAAGCAGGGCAATGAGGACCAGGTGGCTAAGTTCTCATGTCTAATGACCATGCACAGGCTAAAGAAGGGAGGGAAGTTAGAGGGCGTGAAGATGAGAAAGAGGTTGTTGATGATAAGAGCAATCATTACCCGTTTCATCTCTTCATAACTCAGTATCAGGAAGTTCTCCTTGTCTCTCATGGACATCCAGCCCCGAATGTGGTCGAACCACGATCCATATGGCACTGCATACAGAGGAGGTGGGAAGAGTGAGTAGATGACACACAGTGAAAACAGGGATCTATATATATGTTCCCTCTGTGGACATAACTGCTAGCACAATGCAGGGCACATTTATGCTTGTTGTAACTAGTATCCAGCATCAGGCATTAGCCCTTTAAAAAGCCTAGGACTTCCCTGGTGGCGCAGTGGATAAGAATCGGCCTGCCAGCGCAGGGGACAAGTGTTCGATCCCTGGACCAGGAAGATTCCCCATGACTTGGAGCAACTGAGGCCATGCACCACGACTACAAAAGCCCACATGCCTAGAGCCTGTGCCCCACAACAAAGACAAGCCACTGCAATGAGAATCTGCAACTAGAGAGCAGCCCCTCACCACAACTAAAGCCCGAGCAAAGCAATGAAGACCCAGCGTAGCCAAAAATAAATAAACCAAAAATTTAGAAGCCCAAGAAAATAAAACAAGGCTAGTTCACTTGGAGCAGGTTTTGTATACAGCTTTATATGCTGTAAGGGGATCTTGTCCAGAGAGCCATGTGACCCAAGAAGTAGCGTTCTGGTTGCCCCTAATATGTTCTTTTTTTTTTTTTTTTTTAATATAAATTTATTTGTTTTAATTGAAGGCTAGTTACTTTACAATATTGTATTGGTTTCAAATGTTTAGTTGTCAGGCATATTCTCACTATTGCCACACCTCTTGCTTCCTTCCTGCCGCACCCCTCACCTCACCCCCAACCATCTTGCCTTCAATGTTGCTTTTGGAATCATTATTCTTTGGGAAAGTGTCTTTCCTCTGGTTTAAGATTTTCTTTCATTTTTTCTACTACAGCTTTTTTAGAGGCTAAGTGATTTATTTGTAATAATTCTTTGCAAGGCTTTGTGGTTCTTCAAACAGATTTCATCAATGAGGAAATTCTAAGGCATGTCTTCTTGAAGATTTCCTTTCCCTGTATTTTTTCTTTCTTAGTATATATATATATATTTTACTGAAGTACATTTGACTTACAATGTTTCAGGTGCACAGCAAGATGATTCAGTTATACATATTGGACAGCAAGGAGATCAAACCAGTCAATCCTAAGGAAATCAACCCTGAATATTCATTGGAAGGATGATACTGAAGCTGAAGCTCCAATACTTTGGCCACTTGATGCAAAGAGCTGACTCACTGGAAAAGACCTTGATGCTGGGAAAGATTGAAGGCAAAAGAGAAGGGGGCGGCAGAGGATGAGATGGTCAGAAAGCATCACCGACTCAATGGATACGAATCTGAGCAAACTCTGTGAGATAGTGGAGGACAGAAGATCCTGGCATGCTGCAGTCCATGGGATCAAAAAGAATCAGAGACGACAGTGCTGAACAACAGCAATCAGATCAGATCAGATCAGATCAGTAACTCAGTCGTGTCCAACTCCTTGCGACCCCATGAATCGCAGCACACCAGGCCTCCCTGTCCATCACCAACTCCCGGAGGTCACTCAGACTCACGTCCGTTGAGTCACTGATGCCATCCAGCTATCTCATCCTCTGTCGTCCCCTTCTCCTCCTGCACCCAATCCCTCCCAGCATCAGAGTCTTTTCCAATGAGTCAACTCTTCGCATGAGGTGGCCAAAGTACTGGAGTTTCAGCTTGAGCATCATTCCTTCCAAAGAAATCCCAGGGCTGATCTCCTTCAGAATGGAATGGTTGAATCTCCTTGCAGTCCAAGGGACTCTCAAGAGTCTTCTCCAATACCACAGTTCAAAAGCATCAATTCTTCGGCACTCAGCCTTCTTCACAGTCCAACTCTCACATCCATACATGACCACAGGAAAAACCATAGCCTTGACTAGATGGACCTTTGTTGGCAAAGTAATGTCTCTGCTTTTGAATATGCTATCTAGGTTGGTCATAACTTTCCTTCCAAGGAGCAAGCGTCTTTTAATTTCATGGCTGCAGTCACCATCTGCAGTGATTTTGGAGCCCAGAAAAATAAAGTCTGACACTCTTTCCACTGTTTCCCCATTTATTTCCCATGAAGTGATGGGACTGGATGCCATGATCTTCGTTTTCTGAATGTTGAGCTTTAAGCCAACTTTTTCACTCTCCACTTTCACTTTCATCAAGAGGCTTTTTAGTTCCTCTTCACTCTCTGCCATAAGGGTGGTGTCATCTGCATATCTGAGGTTATTGATATTTCTCCCAGCAATCTTGATTCCAGCTTGTGTTTCTTCCAGTCCAGTGTTTCTCATGATGTACTCTGCATATAAGTTAAATAAACAGGGTGACAATATACAGCCTTGACGTACTCCTTTTCTATGCATATATATTTTTCAGATTATTTTCCATTATAGGTTTTTACAAGATATTGACTACAGTTCCCTGTGCTACACAGTAAACTTTTTGCCTTTTGCATATCTAGTCTTTTTTTAAATTAGAAATTGAGCATTCTATTCATGCTAAGTCAAACAAGTGGGATCAAAATGTTATAAGTTTTATAGGTAGGCAAAAATTCATACGTTTTTAAAATATACATTATACATATTTTATACACATATATATATATATGAAAGCTTTTCTACTATGCTTGATAAAGGCTTGAGAAAGAACATCAAAAAAAAGGAAGAGATGGAAAAATTGGAAAACATAAACTAAATGAAATGAGATCACCGAATATGAAATAGAAAAAGTGAAACAAGCTAGATAAAAGATCAGCATAAAATCCAGTTGTTTTTAAACATGGTTGCTTATTAGAAACATATCTGGAGCTTTGGAGAAAAAAGGCAAAACTTGGGCATTTGTATTTTTCAGAAAATTTCAAGATAATTCTAATATGTATCTTGATTTTAAAAAGTGATGACAGGTTTTTCTATTAAATGGTAGTTTTGGTGATATAGAATTCTATTATTTTCTGTTAATCAATCATGATGCAATGGTGTTAAGTGAGTAATAGTTACATAATCAAAATAATAAAAGATATTTATTGGTTTTTCACAATCAATAGCCAGACAAAAAGTAAAAGACAATTAAAATTGCAATCCATAATGGAAATGTGATTAACTCAACCATATAAAATAATTATGTACAATTGGGGTGGTTAAGTAGAGTGATGTGGTAAGTGGAAGTGCATACATGCATGTTTTCCTCCGATCAGTCAGTCTATATCTTTTGGTTGGTGCATTTAATCCATTTACATGTAAGTTAATTATTGATATGTATGATCTTATTACCATTTTCTTAATTGTTTCAGGTGTATTTTGTTTAGGTCTTTCCCTTCTCTTGTGTTTCCTGCCTAGAAAAGTTCCTTCAGCATTTGTTGTAAAGTTGGTTTGGTGGTGCTGAATTCTCTTAATTTTTGCTTGTCTGGAAAGCTTTTGATTTTTCCATCAAATCTGAATGAGAGTCATGTTGGGTAGAGTTCTTGGTGGTCAGTTCTTCCCTTTCAGCACTTTAAATATATCCTGCCATTCCCTTCTGGCTTGTAGAGTTTCTGTTGAGAGATCAGCTGATAAACCTGATGGGCTCTCCCTTATATGTCATTTGTCATTTTCCCTTGTTGCTTTTAATATTTGATCTTTGTCCTTAATTTCTGTCAGCTTGATTACTCTGTCTTGGTGGGTTCCTCTTTGGGTTTATCCTGCTGGAACTCTCTGAGCTTCCTGGACTTGGTTGACTATGAAGTTTTCAGCTATTATCTCTTTAACTATTTTCTTGGGTCCTTTCTCTCTTTTTCTTCTGGGACCCCTATAATGCAAATGTTGGTCCCTTTAATGTTGTCCCAGAGGTTTCTTTGGCTGTCTTCATTTTCTTTTTTTCATTTTTCTATATTCTGTTCCGTGGCAGTGATTTCCACCATTCTGTCCTCCAGGTCACTTATTCATTCTTCTGCCTCAGTTATTCTGCTACTGATTCCTTCCAGTGTATTGTTCCTCTCTGTTTGTGTCTTGCTCTGGTGGACAGAGCCTCTCTCAGTAAAGCTTTAATCCAATCATGAGCTAATGGGTGGAGTTGTGCTCCTGTTAGTTGCTTGGCAACCACGGCTGAGCGACTAACACTACCATGTCTGAGCCTTTCTTTCTTTTTTTAAAAAAAATATTTATTTGTTTGTCTGGGCTGGGTCTGGGATCTTTGATCTTCATCTCGGGAGTTGTAATTACTCAGCCCACGCGCCACAACTACTGAAGTTCGAGCACCCTAGAGCCCCAGCTCCACAACAGGAGAAGCCATTGTAATGAGAAGCCCGTGCACTGTAATGAAGAGTAGCCCTTACTCTCAGCAACTAGAGAAAAGCCCGTGCAGCAATGAAGGCCCAATGTGGCCAAAAATAAATAAGTAAAGCAGTAAAGAAGATGAATCTGAAAAATGGTGAAAAGTCAGGATTGTATTGTCCAGAAAGCCAATGAAAGCTGACTTTCAGAAAGTCATAGATTAGGAGAGTAGAGGAAAGAATATGAGTGCTCGGTGCTAATATTAGATCCTGAAGACTCAGAAAATAGCTAGGATAGTTTCTGATGGGGCAAAAAGGCTGGTTGAGGTTCTGCTGCTCTACAAGGCAGTATGTGGATTTAGAAAATCTGGCTTGCAGTGGTGATGGAGATAGATACTCATGGCTTGGGAAGTTATAGAGACGTCAGGTTGCGTTTAAAAGAAAAAAAAATAAAAAGAGGTCTGATGAAGGACTCTGGCAACCCCTAGCTTTCATATTTTACATTCACTCACTGTTTCCTTGGATGAACCATTCAAAGTATTGTTCCAGTGACTCTGGTCTCTTAACAAATTTTGCAATCGTCCAGAAAAAATAACCAGACACAAAAACATCTCTGGGATTTCGGATGAGGTAGATCATCTGAAAGAGAAAAATAGGATAATGAAAAATCAAGTCATTTTCTAACCTTTTTTTCCCCAACCTTCCTGATTTTCATAAAAATGGAGAAAAAGCCAAAGAATTCCCTGGTGGTCCAGTGGTCAAGATTCTGTGTTTCCACTGCAGGGGGTGTAGGTTTGATCCCTAGTTAGTGAAATAGGATCCCACCTGCTGTGTGGTACAGCCAAACAAACAAACCAGCCAAAGTATCAGCTGGATATAGGAACACGGAGTGGTTAGAAAAAGCAGTCATGAAGGCAGAGTAATCACTCTGAACTTAGGCATTGATGTAAGCATGCTGCTTCTCATATGAGCAACTTTCTTGTACTTCTACATAAATGGCAGGAAGTATTTATTTAATTAAGACTGGCTAATTATTATTATTATTTTTTAGAGCAACAAAGGAGGATTATTCAGGGTATGATACAGTTATAAATTCTAATTCGACTTTAAATGTGGTTTTCTAAGATTTTGGCATTATTGTTTCCCCTGGTCTCTGGCTTACACCCGGCTAGTATAACCTACAGAATGATCTACACATTTGTATTCCAGTATGGTTGTGTTACCATCAAATATAGGCTCCCAGGTCCTACCCCACACCTACTGAATACAATTGCATTTTAATCAGATCTCCAAGAGATTCCTAGGCAAATTAAAGTTTAACAAGCATTGCTCAAGCCTATCTTTATTTTATATTTTTGTTTTTTGGCTGCACCCCATGGCATGCAGAGCTTCCCCGACCAGGGACTGAACTTGTGTCCCCTGCACTGGGGCTTTCCTGCTGGCTCAACAGTAAATAATCCATGTGCAATGTAGGAGATGCAGGAGATGCAGCCTCAGTCCCTGGCTTGGGAAGACCCCCTGGAGGAGGGCATGGCAACCCACTCCAGTGTTCTTGCCTGGAGAATCTCAGGGACAGAGGAGCCTGGCAGGCTACAGTCCATGGGGTCGAAAAGAGCTGGACACGACTTAAACAACAGAGCACCCCTGGCCCACCAGGGAAGCCCTGGTGAAGACTGTCTTGACTGCTGTACACTGACCTTGGCCTTGGATTTGAAGAAAGACTTGGGGAAGAGTTGGATGGGGAGGTGAGAACTGATGAGATGTGGGCCTTCCTTCTCCTTTAATAATTCATACCCAGCCTTAGTCTCTACCCAGGGGAGCGGTCCCAAATGGGCTCAGATTGAACCCACTTGGGATCCCCCTTGGAGTAAATCAGGCAGACAGTTTCAATCAACCAGTTCGTTCCTAGATAAAGCAAGGGAAAATATGATCAATCATTTTAATCTGACTTATAAAAATTCTTAGAATGTTTACAGATCATAAAAGGTACCGTCTTAACCATCTTTAAATTACAGTTCAATTGTTGCTTAGCCACTCAGTTATATCCAACTCTTTTTGCAACCCCATGGACTGTAGCCCTCTAGGCTTCTCTGTCCATGGGATTTTCCAGGCAAGAATACTGGAGTGGCAGCTATTAAAAAGGATGCATTTGAATCGGTTCTAGTGAGGTGTATGAAACTGGAGTCTATTATACAGAGTGAAGTAAGTTAGAAAGAAAAACACCAATACAGTATATTAACACATATATATATATGTGGAATATATATCCGCATATATCCATATATATATATGGAATTTAGAAAGATGATAACGATGACCCTATATACCAGACAGCAAAAGAGACACAGATGTAAAGAACGGACTTTTGGACTCTGTGGGAGAAGGCAAGGGTGGGATGATTTGAGAGAATAGCATTGAAACATGTATATTAACATATGTGAAATAGATTGCCAGTCCAGGGTTGATGCATGAGACAGGGTGCTCAAGGCTGGTACACTGGGATGATCCAGAGGGATGGGACTGGGGAGGGAGGTGGAAAGTGGGGTGTTCAGGATGGGGAACACATGTACACCCATGGCTGATTCATGTCAATGTATGGCAAAACCACCACAATATTGTAAAGTAATCAGCCTCCAATTAAACTAAATAAATTAATTTAAAAAATACAGAAAAAAAAAGAATATCGGAGTGGGTTGCCATTTCCTTCTCCAGGGGATCTTCCTGATCCAGGGACTGTACCCACATCTCCTGCATAGGCAGGTGGACTCTTGACCACTGAGCCACCAGGCACCCCTGTACAGCTCTGTAGGGTTAAGTATATATACATGGTTGTGCAAACAATCTCCAGAATTTTTCCATCTTAAACAGCTGAACCTCTGTGCCCATTAAGTAACACCTTCCCATTTTCTTCTCCTTCCTGGCAACCATTCTACTTTCTGTTTCTGATACCTCATTTAAGTGGAGTCATACACACCATGCAGAGCTTGGTGGCTCAGATGATAAAAAATCTGCCTGCAGTGCAGAGGACCCGAGTTTGATCCCTGGGTCGGGAAGATCCGCTGGAGAAGGGAATGGCTACAAACTACAGCGTTCTTGCCTGGAGAATTCCATGGACAGAGGAGCCTGAAGGGCTAGAGTCTATGGGATCATGAAGAATCAGACACAACTGGGTGACTAAAACTTTCACTTCACTCCATACGTACTATGTCTTCATAGTTTATCCAAGTTGTAGCAAGTGTCAGAACTCCATTCCTTTCTAAGGCTGAATAATATTCTCAATATATGGATAGTAAATTATGTTTATCCATTCATCTGTCAGTGGACCTTTGGGTTGCTTCTATGCTTTGGCTATTTGCTTAAATCCTTTGAACATGTTCCCATTGCTCTTGGCCTTTGAACATGTTCTCATTGCTCTTGGCTTATCATTACCACGGCACTTCTGATGACTTCAGCATTGCTTCTTGCCCAATCACAGTCCCTCTATGACCCCACCCCTCATAGAGTTATATGATCCATATCCTTTCAGTTCAGTAAATTTATCAAGTTCTTGTCCAATTCCTGATCACTATCCATGCTGATACCTTTACGGGAAAATCTCTCCTTTTTGAAAAGTTATATTTATTTATGCATTTATTCTTGGCTGGGTCTTGCTGTACTTGGGCTTTCTCCAGGGGGGTGAGCAGGGGGCTACTCTCTAGTTATGATGCTCGGGCCTCTCATTGCAGTGACTTCTCTTGTTGCAGAGCACGGGCTCTAGAGCCTGCAGGCTACAGTAGTTGTGGCACACGGGCGTAACTGCTCCACAGCATGGAGGATCTTCCTGGACTAGGGGTTGAACCCATGTCCCCTGCATTGGCAGGCAGATTGTTAACCACTGGACCATCAGGGAAGTCCTGGAAAATATCTCTTTCCACAAAATAATTTCACATTCACTCTTTTTTGAAAAAGAAAAACATTTTATTTTCCTGCTGCTAATTCGTTCCTTTAAAAAAATTTTTTTTATTTATTGTATCATTTAGGGCGGTGCTGAGTCATCATTGCTGCATGTGAGCTTTCTTGCAGTGAGCAGGGGCTACTGAGAAGCCTTCTCATTGCCATGGCTTCTTTTCTTGTGAAGCACAGGCTCTAGGCACATGGGCTTCAGCAGTTGGGGCTTGTGGGCCCTAGAGCACGGGCTCAGCAGTTGCGGGGTATAGGCTGAGCTGTGCCACAGGATGTGGAATCTTCCCTGACCAGGGATCAAACAGCAAAGCCCCGTGTTCACTCTTTTTGATCTCAGTTTAGATGTCATTTCTTCTACCTTGCTGTTTGGCTGCGGGAGTTACGTTTTATTCCCCACCCCAGCCCTCCCACCTTGATTTATTGACTTATTGCTAACAAATTAAAGATGTATATATTTAATACCCTCAGTTCAAAAATAGTAGGGGCAACTTGGCAAGACTAAACTCTCCATTGCTCCATTATATTATGCAAATAATGCTTGTGTCTGCTAGCAGGGACCTTATTGTCTCTTTCATATAAAGCAGAAATAGGGCATCCCTGGGGTTCAGTGGTAAAGAATCCGCCTGCCAATGCAGGAGAAATGGGTTCGATCCCTGACCCGGGCAGATCCCACAGGCAGTGGGGCAACTAAGCCCGTGCGCTGTAACTACTGAGCTATGAGTCACAACTACTGAAGCCCTAGAACCCCGGCTCCACAACAAGAGAAGTTACCTCTAGAGAAGCCCTCACACTGCAACTAGAGAAGGCCCACGGAGCAATGAAAACCTAACACAGTCCAAAATAAACCAATAGTTGCTGAGAGCCACCACGGGAGATCCCACCCATGACAAAGGTCATGCAGAAGAGACCTGACAGGCAAAGGCGGATCAGGCCTCAAGGGACCCCCTAAATCTGCTCGAACATCTACCCCAAAACCAAAATCTGTCTATTGTTTATTATATTATGCTTTTCACCAACTCTTCTGACATTAACAGGGGGGCTATCTCCGACCACCTTTCTCTGAAAAAAATCAACTTAGGACTTTAGTTAATAGACATGAGAAAAATATTTCAATTCAAACCCCTCTGTTGACATTCTAGCTTGCCTGACAGGTTTATCCATACTCTTGCAATTAACACACATGATTGTTCACAACTCCCCAGCCTTAAAAGACATGAGAAGCCAAAACATTCTAAAATCCTAATAAACATAGAGTCCTTTAAGAGATAAAAAATTATTAAAATAGATAGTACTGGTAAAGGGTTTCATTGTTGAGCCAATGCTTGCTGCCAAGTCCCCATACCCCTTATCCATTGTACACCTGGGAGTACATTAGTTAACATAGGTGAAATGTAAAAAGACCAAACAGCCTTAGAATTAACCACATCAGACCTTTGAGCTAATTGGTTCGTTCTTTGTTATGACCCATTGGACCTTTGCTCCATGAAAATGTAACTCTGTTCAACACTTTCTGAGGCTGACATAGATTACAAAAAAAAAAAAAAAAAAAGTCAAAAAAAAAAAAGTTTTCTAGTTGAACAGGCTTTATCAAAAAAGGGTCATAAAATGTCCACAGGCCTCCAAGGCCAAAAGATACTGTACACAACACTGTTTATAAAAAAGATATACAAAAAAAAATCCTGGTTTTGATAAAGACAAAACAGATATAATGTTTGGGCTGACTCGGTATGACTTTGCATCTTTCATTTCCCTCTATGTACAAGTCAAGGTATAAAAGTTCCTTTTGAAAATAAAGTTATGGGCCTCGCTCATCGAAGCTTGGTCTCCCTGTGTCATTCTTTTTTTCCTTTTCCCTACTTTTCTCTCTCTGTTCTTCTTTCAGGATGACTCCTTGGAACACAGGAGCTTTATTGGCTTTCTGTGTTAATCAAAGAAGACCAAGCCTCTTTCTCTTCTCTTTATTCTTTCTGCTTTATTCTCTTATCGTTCGACTCTGGAGTATCAGGTCTCAATCCACTATAAGACCCCTGTCATCTCTCTCTTGTGGACGCCGTCTTTCCTGAGGGTACCCTAGGATCCTGCTCGGGCTGGACCCCGACAAGTGGCACCCAATGTGGGGCCCCAAAGATAAGTCTCCCCATTGTTCAGTTTTTCGGGACGGCTAGGACCCCACTCAGGGTGCTGCAGACCCCCCTACGTAAGATAGGTAGGGTGAGAAGGAGTGGGTAGTGGAATCTTTTCGCGTGAACAGAAGTAAACAAGATAATAAATTTTCTAACATAGATAACTCTCAAACTAAAAAACAAAAACTCTTTATGCAAGTAATCTTAAAACTGTTAGACAAAAGAGGAATTAAGGTTAAGAAAACTAATGCTCAATCCTTTTTTTACATTTAAACAAAAACAGTGTCGGCTGCAGCTGAGCACCCTGGCGCGCTCCCTCCCTCTCTACACAAACCTTTAAAAACTTATTGCACTTTACATGGCCCCCCAAAAAAGTCCCCACTGATACATTTTCTTTATAGAACATGATTAGAGACGCTTTAAATCCTGCTTATAAATCTAAAGGGTAAATAATTTGAGATTATAATGCGGGATGGTTAAGATTGTACCTGTGAGTGGCCGACAAGTTTACCAAAAAAAAAAAGAAAAAAATCCAAAAAAAAGAAAAAACAACAGTTGTACAGGGCCACACACACACACACATACACACACACAAAATAATAATAAAAAAAGAAAGAAAAAAGAAAAAGAGATTATATTAGGTCTTCTCCGAGACCTAATATAATATCTTGTAAACAATGTATTGGAGAAGGCAATGGCAACCCACTCCTGTACTCTTGCCTAGAAAATCCCATGGACAGAGGGCCCTGGTGGGCTGCAGTTCATGGGGTCGCTAGGAGTCAGACACGACTGGCTGACTTCACTTTATTTTTCCACTTTCACGCATTGGAGAAGGACATGGCAACCCACTCCAGTGTTCTTGCCTGGAGAATCCCAGGGACGGGGGAGCCTGGTGGGCTGCCGTCTATGGGGTCTCAGAGTCGGACACGACTGAAGCGACTTAGCAGCAGCAGCAGCAAACAATGTATGCTCTCATCTTGTTTGACCTCTCAATATAATGTTTGCTCCTTTATAATATTACAATGTCCACCCTATCTCATGGTGCCTGTGACTGTGATTTATTGGTATAACTATGGTCTTGCTGTGTTACAACAACTACAAAACTTAATACGATAACGACGGTTTGTGGGCTTACTTATGTTAAAAACATCAGCTTTAATAACTACAATTACTTCTGTTACTATGGCGACAATATCATTGACTCAACAAGTACATACTGCTGAACATGTTAATACTGTATGTAAAAATGTCTCTTTAACACTGACAACACAAAAATTTATAAATAAAAAATTAAAAATAGAGGTAGATGCCTTAAAAAAAACAATAATACATATTAAAATTAAATTACAGACTTTAAAGGTGAGATTGACACTGTCCTGTCATGCTGACTACCGGTAGATTTGTATAACACCCCTAAAAATAAACGAGACAGATTATAACTAAAAAAAAATTAAAAACCACATTTCAGAAATATAAAATAGTTCCAACATTAGTTTAGATTTAAAAAAACTTCACAATCAGATAGAGACCACGAAACACTCCCAATTAGACTTTACTGCCACAAAAACAACAAATGACTTTTCCCATACATTTTCTAACTTTATTTAAAAAAAAAAAAATTCTGTCTACTATTTTTAGCTATGCTGCTGTGGCCATTCTAATTCTGCTTCTCATAATTATTCTTCCTTATATTGTCAAAACTCTTTAACAAAACACTCAAAAACTCACGACTAAATTACATCTGGCTGTCTTAAAAAATAAAAAAGGGGGAGATGCTGAGAGCCACCACGGAGATCCCACTCATGACAAAGGTCATGCAGAAGAGACCTGACAGGCAAAAGCGGATCAGGCCTCAAGGGACCCCCTAAATCTGCTCGAACATCTACCCCAAAACCAAAATTTATCTACTGTTTATTATATTATGCTTTTCACCAACTCTTCTGACATTAACAGGGGAGCTATCCCCAACCACCTTTCTCTGAAAAAAATCAACTTAGGACTTTAGTTAATAGACATGAGAAAAATATTTCAATTCAAACCCCTCTGTTGACATTCTAGCTTGCCTGACAGGTTTATCCATGCTCTTGCAATTAACACACATGATTGTTCACAATTCCCCAACCTTAAAAGACATGAGAAGCCAAAACATGCTAAAATCCTAATAAACATAGAGTCCTTTAAGAGATAAAAAATTATTAAAATAGATAGTACTGGTAAAGGGTTTCATTGTTGAGCCAATGCTTGCTGCCAAGTCCCCATACCCCTTATCCATTGTACACCTGGGAGTACATTAGTTAACATAGTTGAAATGTGAAAAAACCAAACAGCCTTAGAACTAACCACATCAGACCTTTGAGCTAATTGGTTCGTTCTTTGTTATGACCCACTGGACCTTTGCTCCGTGAAAATGTAACTCTGTTCAACACTTTCTGAGGCTGACATAGATTACAAATATAAAAAAAAAAAAAAAAAAAAAACCACTTCAAAAAAAAAAAAGTTTTCTGGTTGAACAGGCTTTATCAAAAAAGGGTCATAAAATATCCACAGGCCTCTAAGGCCAAAAGATATTGTACACAACACTGTTTATAAAAAAGATATACAAAAAAAAATCCTGGTTTTGATAAAGACAAAACAGATATAATGTTTGGGCTGACTCGGTATGACTTTGCATCTTTCATTTCCCTCTATGTACAAGTCAAGGTATAAAAGTTCCTTTTGAAAATAAAGTTATGGGCCTCGCTCATCGAAGCTTGGTCTCCCCGTGTCATTCTTTTTTTTCTTTTCCCTCTTTATCTCTCTCTGTTCTTTCAGGATGACTTCTTGGAACACAGGAGCTTTATTGGCTTTCTGTGTTAATCAAAGAAGACCAAGCCTCTTTCTCTTCTCTTTATTCTTTCTGCTTTATTCTCTTATCGTTCGACCCTAGACTCTCAGGTCTCAATCCACTATAAGACCCGTGTCATCTCTCTCTTGTGGACGCCGTCTTTCCTGAGGGTACCCTAGGATCCTGCTGGGGCTGGACCCCGACAAATAGTAATAATAAAAGCAAGAAGCTAAACTCTATTTTAAAAAGAATGTGAATATTTAAGGTGTTCGTGTTCGTTTGTTACATGTCACATTGTGAAAAGACCACTATCAAGCTAATTAACTATTACATCATCTCACAAAATTACCTCCCTCCCCTACTTCTTCTGGAGAGGGCAATGGCACCCCACTTCAGTACTCTTGCCTGGAAGATCCCATGGATGGAGGAGCCTAGTAAGCTGCAGTCCATGGGGCTGTGAAGAGTCGGTCGGACATGACTAAGCGACTTCACTTTCACTTTTTATTTCATGCATTGGAGAAGGAAATGGCAAGCCACTCCACTTCTAGGGCTTCCCTGGTGGTTCAGTGGTAAAGAATCCACCTGCCAACGCAGGAGACAGAAGAGATTAGGATTCAGTCCCTGGGTCAGGAAGATCCCCTGGAGAAGGAGATGGCAGCCCTCTCCAGTATTTTTACCTGGAGAATCCCATGGACAGAGGAGCCTGGTGAGCTACAGTTTATGGGGTTTCACAATGAGGGGGACAGGACCGAGCGACTAAACAACAGCAGCCCATTTCCTCTACAGACTTCACTCTCCATCTTCTTCCACTCCTCTCTACAAACAGCTGAATCCGCCTTAGGCTTCATTCCCACGGTTTCCTCCGATGCCTTTGATTACCCGCTCTGAGCACTCAGCTGACTGTGTACCTGCCCGGCTCGACCCTTTTCTCTGGACATCAGTGGTATCAGAGCACATTTCTATTCCCCTAATGCATTGCCGGCATACAGAAAGCGTTCCACCCATCTACTGAATGAATGAGGGCCACAGCCACAGCCTGTCAGTTTATGGTCCTGCTTCCTTACCTGATTTGGGGAAAGTCAGCAGTAAGACATCTTCATCTTTAATAAGAAAATTCTCCTGCACCTCTCTCAGGAGTTCAGGTGAGTAATCCACACTTGGGAAGGGTATCCCTTCAAACCACAGAAACTCTCCTGTCATGACGATGAGCTTTTTCTACCTCTCGTGAGACTTTTAGCCATAGTCACTATTGGACTGGGAGATCCGTTTTATAGTCAACATGGAACAATCATTAATCTCTCCCAGGTCGTTGATGAGTGTGCCTGCCCATAAAAAGAGAGGATCACAAGATTGATAATATTGGGCAACCGTGAAGTCATTCAGAGAACATTCTAGGGTAACCTGAGTTTGACTTCATGGGAGGGAACCAGGAGTTTAGTAACAAGATGGAGGGTGTAGACATGTAGTGGATTAAAAATGTATATCTTTAAGAATTATTTATATATTGGCTGGGTTAGGTCTTCATTGCTGTGTGTGGGCTTTTTCTAGCTGCAGCAAGCAGGGGTTACTCTCTTGTTGCCAAGCTGGGGCTCTAGGCAGCTGGGCTGAATATGTGGCACAGGGGCTTAGTTGTTTCATGGCATATAGAAACTTCCCAGACCAGGTATCGAACCTGTCTTGCATTGGCAGGCAGAATCCTAACCACTGGGCCGCCAGGGAAGTCTTAAAAATATATATATTAAATAAGCTTTGTTATTTTCTCAACACTTTTAGATACGTAGGAAAATTGTAAAGAATTCTCAGAGTCCATACTTTATTCGGACTTCTTTAGTGTTTACCTAATATCCTTTCTCTGGCCCGAGGTCCCATCCCAGACACTACATTACGTTGGGTCTTCATGTCTCCTTAGGTCTCTCTTGGCTGTGACAGTTTCTCAGACTTTCCTTGTCTTTGATGACTTTGACAGTTTTGAGGATTACTGGTCAGGTATTTTGGAGAAGGTCCCTCTCTAGGGGTGTGCCCGATGTTTTTCTCCAAATTAGACTGGGTTTCTGGGTTTTGGAGAGGAGAGCATGGCGGTAAAATACTAGTACAGTCACAACATTTAGAGGGTGTTTACTATCAACCTGACATCTCATTGTTGATGTTGACTTTGATCACCTGGCAGAAGTAATGTTTGTTAGATTTCTCCATGGTAAATGTACTCTCCCCGTCTTTTTTTTTTTTTTTCTAATTTTTTGGCCATGCACAACTGAAGTGATTCAGCAGCAGCAGCAGCAGCATGGCATGTGGGATCTTAGTTCTCTGATCAGAGATTGAACCCATACCCCTTGCTTTGGAAGCTCAGAGTCTTAACCACTGGACTGTCAGGGAAGTCCTTACCTTCCTTCTTTTTTATATGGGCATATTTAAAACATAAAGTCTAGATGTGAAGGTATTAATGAGAACATATTGACATATTGTGTAAACTCTTATTGAGGATCTTCTCTCAAACTATTGCCTGGCACCATTTAAATTATCAAAACGTTATTTAAAAAAAAAAAGAAAAGAAAAGCTGAGGATATGTTCCAGATAGAGGAGAATGTAAACTAAATCCTGGATTGACTTCTAGACTACAGAAAATGCTATTATTTTATTATTGGGACAGTCGACTGCCGAGGTCCAGCCCTGGCTGATCCAGGGTATTTGAAGCAGGGACGACGTCGGCGAGGATCAGGAAAAAACTGCTTAATTAAGTCTTAATTAAAGATATAAAGAGTAATAGAATGAGGATAGCTCAGTAGGGAAATTCAGTGGAGAAAAGAGGCTGAGTAGCTTGGTTTACGCGGGAAACCAATAAAACTTCAAGACAAGAAGTTTGCACCATTTACGTAGGCCGCAGGCATTCTTCCGTTCTCCTGAAGGAGAGGAGACACTGAGGACTCCCCGGTCGGATCTTAGAAGCCCAGGCAAAATTAGTAAGCTTGGTGAGTTCCACGCTCCAGATGGAGACTCAGCCAGTTTGAGAGAGAGAGCGACATGGGGAGACCAGTCTTTCGAGGAACTGATCCCAATTCTTTATTTTCCAGGGTCTACTTTTATACACTGAGATGTTATACAAAAGTCATGCGGGGTCAGCAGTCCTGACTTTTATCAAAGTCAGGTGCTTCATACAAATGTATACAGAGGTCTTAGGGGTGTTACAACATCTTTTGGCCAGGGGGCCTGCTGACAATTTATGACCCTCTCCTTGTGACAGCGGTCAGTCAACCAGAACACTTATTTCTCCAGGGGTGATTATTCTTAAAACAAATGCTACCTTCTGAAAGTACCAGATAAAGTTACATTCCTATAGGGTGAGGGTGTAGTGGGTTTTAATTAAGGAAAGAATTTACTTAGCCTAAGGTCTAACGTGATTAATATCAAAGGTTAATACTTATTTCTTCTATATATTCACTAATGTGTGTAAGAGCAGGAGATGTGGAGATTTAGCAGTAAACATTGGCTCAACAAATGAAAAACCCTTCACCAATACAAGTTTTAATCAGCCCACTATAATTATACTAATAGTTTTCTAACTTCTCTAAAGAACCTGTTTTTAGAAGGTTTAAAGCATCTTGTGCCTCTCATGGTTGGGAGGCTGTGAGCAATCACATGTGGCCAGACAAGCCTGTCAGGCAGACAGAGAACCTTCAGAGGAGTTTGTAGGTTAAAACACTCTTGTCACGCCCGGGAATTATTATTAACTGGAGCTCTAAGATAACTCTTTCCCCGAAAGAGGTGGTGGGGGACAGCCCCCCATAAAGTCAGAGGTGTAGGTGAGAGCACAAAGTAGTAAAGTAGGCAGGCTCTGGTTATGGGGGTAGATGCTCGAGGATTTCCAGGGCGACTCCTGAGGCTTGATCCCATCTTTGCGTATGTCGAGCCTCCTTCCTCATGACCTTTGCCACGGGTGGAGCTCCTGGCTCCCCGCAGTTGACCACATTTGAATGCACACTGTGGATTATATAATAACATTGCATCAATACAAACCTCCCTGATTTCTATCATTTTTGTATGATTATAAGTGAAATATTTTTGATCTTAGAAAATATAAAGCTTTTTAAAATAATTGTATTTATTTATTTTTAACTCTGCTGGGTCTTAGTTGCTGCCCAGGCTTTTTCTTTAGTTGTGGTGAGCAGGTTTCTCCTTGCTGTGGCTTCTCTTGTTGCGGAGCATGGGCTTTAGGGCCCGAAGGCTTCAGTAGTTGTGGCTCCTGGGCTCTGGAGCACAGGCTCAATAGTCGTGACACACGGGCTTAGTCGCTCTGTGACATGTGGGATCTTCGCAGACCAGGGAGGAACCCGTGTCTCCTGCATTGACAAGTGGATTCTTAACCACTGAGCCACCAGAGAAGCCCCATATGCTGAAGTTTTGAAGGATAAAAGGAAAGGATTTCTGTAACTTACTCTAGAATGGCTGAAAAAGTTTATATTGTATATGAGAGTGAAAGAAATGAGAGCGTAATCTAATAAGTGTTACAAAAGGTTAGTGTTGGTAAATCTGTTTGAATTATACACAAGAATTTTGTGTGTATTGCTTGCAAGATTCCCCTGCTGCTGCTGCTGCAAAGTCCCTTCAGTCATGTCCGACTCTGTGCGACCCCACAGACAGAAGCCCACCAGGCTCCCCTGTCCCTGGGATTCTCCAGGCAAGAATACTGGAGTGGGCTGCCATTTCCTTCTCCAACGTATGAAAGTGAAAAGCGAAAGTGAAGTCGCTCAGTCGTGTTCCACTCTTAGCGACCCCATGGACCGGAGCCTACCAGGCTCCTCCGTCCATGGGATTTTCCAGGCAAAAGTACTGGGGTGGGGTGCCATTGCCTTCCCCTAAGTTTGAGGATAACTAAAAATAAAAAAGTTGCTCAGTCGTGTCCAACTCTTTGCAACCCCATGGGCTATAAAGTCCTTGGAATTCTCTAGGCCAGAATAGGAGTGGGTGGCCTATTCCTTTTCCAGGGGATCTTCCTTATCCAGGAATTGAACAGGGTTCTCCTGCATTGCAGGGCGGTTCTTTACCAACTGAGATTTCAGGGAAGCCCTTAAAAAATCAAAATAAAAACTAAATAAATAGATGTAGTGACAATAAGCTAGATGGAAATTGGGATACCATGGATTTAAATCTCTCACACTTTTTTTTTTTTTTTTTTATAGCAACCTAATTTTTTAAGAAATCTATTTGTTCTTTTTTTTTTTTTTTTGGCCACTCTGTGTAGCCTGTGGGATCTTAGTTCCCTGTGCAGGGATCAAACCCACACACCCTGCATTGGAAGCACAGAGTTTTAACCACTGGACCACTAGGGAAGTCCCTGAAATCTGTCGTTTTAAGCATAAGAGTCAAGAACTTGCTTTAGACTCACAGGTATGGGGGTGAATTTAAATACTTAACTACATGGCAGGATCCAGTTCTTATTTGCCATTTCATCATTAACATGCTAAGAATTTATGAAACGCTTCCAGGTTTTAGTGGTTGGGCTGAGAGAATTCTCTGTTTGGCCACATTGAAATTCTCTGTTTGGCCAAATTGAAAACCCATTGAGTGGGTTGCCATTTCCTTCTCCAATGCATAAAAGTGAAAAGTGAAAGTGAAGTCGCTCAGTCGTGTCCGACCCTCAGCGACCCCATGGACTGCAGCCTACCAGGCTCCTCCACCCATGGGATTTTCCAGGCAGAAGTACTGGAGTGGGGTGCCATTGCCTTCTCTGCGTGCTGCAGTTCATGGGGTCACAAAGTGTCGGACACAGTTCAGTGACTGAACAACAACATCAATGATTCTTATATTATTTCTTGACCACTCTGTGTGAATGAAATGAAACACTAGGAACATGTTTTGAAAGCTGGGATACCAAGAAGCGAAATAGGGGTACCCTGATAATTTTAATAGTCAGGTCCTCAAAGATGCAGAAATTGGATCAATTGAAGCATCAGGATGAAATAACAGGTTTTATGCAATTACTCCCAGTCCTTCACATATACATACGAGGACAGGAGAGCAATTATCATTGTCCATATAAGATGGACAATTTTACATCATTATTTCCACAGGAACAGATCTTGAGGAAGGTCTGCCATCTCCTCGAATAGTTTATCAAAAGTTTCAGCTTGGGCCACCGTGAAGTAATTTTTCCAGTCCCCAGTCATGCCTGAGAAACATAAAATAGAGATTCACGTCAGATCTAGGGCTCAGTCTCAAGACTCCAGTGTAGGTCTTCCAGATCTATTTCTTTTAATTTATTGCTATTAAGTAGTACACAACACATTCTTACATGTTTTCTTTTATATATTTTAAAAAATTTATTTATGTGTGGCTGTGCTGAGTCTTTGTTGCTGTGCATCAGCTTTCTCCAGTTGCAGTGAGCACGGGCCACTGTCTAGTTTCAGAGCACGGGCTTCTCTTGTTGCCAAGCATGTGGTCTAGAGCTTGGCCTCGGCAGTCGTGGTACATGGGCTCAGTTGCCCACAGCCGATGGGCAACTAATCAAACCTGTGTCCTCTGCTTTGGCAGGCCGATTCTTAACCACTAAACCATCAGGGAAGCCCTCGATCTATTTCCTTCTGTCTGCTTGACATGGAAATTCCAATTAATATAGCAGAGTGACTAATGGTCTGTTGTTTTCATATGCCTAGTGGTCACACTCATTTACACATTGGCCTGCTTGGAACAATTTCCTGCCTTCTCGTCTCTCATCCTGAATGAAATTCATCACTAATAACACTGCTCGATTTTCTATAACAGATCTTCCCTGGTGGCTCAAACAGTAAAGAATCTGCCTGCAATGCAGGAGACCCAGGTTCAGTCCCTGGGTTGGGAAGATCGCCTGGAGGAGGGCATGGCAACCCACTCCAGTATTCTTGCCTGGAGAATCTCATGGACCGATGTCCATGGGGTCTGTAATAACCAGTGTCTAGTCACTTTTCACAGCTTCTATTTCTACCACCTCCATCCAAGCCAACATCAGTTCCCACCTGCCTTATTGTATTAGATGTCCAACTACTCTTCTCTGTTTTTTTTTAAAATTTTTTTATTATTTATTTGGTCGTGCCATTATTTATTTTGCAACCAAATAACCGAGACATAAAACAGAAACAATATTGTAACAAGTTCAATAAACACTTCAAAACGGTTCACACCAAAACAAATTAATCTTAAAATAAATAACTTTCTCAAGCACCTACAGCCCACATCAGTACTCTAAAAAGAGATGCCCTGATGAGGGCTCCCAAGAGATAATCTCAACTGATGAGCAATTTAAATGGATAAATTCAAATATTCCCTACCCCCAGTGGTTAGTGCCATATTATAAGCCAAGAATAATCTACATATTCTGATCCATTGTGAAGGCAGAATGTTTTCTTTACCTTTTCTCAAAAGTTTTCCATTCTCCTCGAAATACTGACCCTTCAGGAGCGAATAATTGGACATATTGTTTTCTTTCATGACCTGGAAAGAATTGTGTTTTGAGGACTGAGTTCAGTTCTTCTGGTTCTAGCTTCTTGCCCAGGAACTGGCAGATCTTCTCCACAGCGCTCCTCGTGTCCTAGAAGAAGAGAAAATCTGAGAGATTATGTGAAAGAGCAAGAAGATAGAAAAGGAGATGAGTGGGAGAAGACAGCAGAAAGAGGAGGGGGAGAGGGGAGAGGAAAAGAGGAGAGAATGTAGAGAAGGTGAGCAGGGATAGAGTTGGAGTCCAGAGTGGGTGAACTGGGAGATTGACATTGACACATAGACACTGTTGATACCAATTAAAGACTAGGTAACCTATGAGAACCTACTGTATGCACAGAGGACTCTTGTCAATGCTCTGTGGTGACCTGAATGGGAAGGAGATACAAAAAACAAAAAGAGGGGATATACGCGTAGGTATAGCTGATCCACTTTACACTAGAAGCTATACACACTGTAGAGCCACTATATGTCAATAAAACTTTTGAAAAATTTAAAAATGACTTAGAGAAAGGTTGAAAAAAATAGATCGAAGGACCATGATGGATTTCCCAGTATAGTTGAATTCAGGACACACTGAAACATTAAAGTGCTGGGTTTGTTAAACAGACTTAAGAAGAGCTTCTAGAGTTATAATCAGGGTTAGGGAAGAGAGTTTCAGGGAGAAATTGACAAAAACTTAAGGAGTTGATTTTAAGCCTTGGTTATGTGCCCAAATAATGCTGTTTTTCACAACTAACATTTGAATAAAATGAAAGCTTTACCATATCTTCTTATTTATTATCTCAACACTTCGCATATGATCCTGGGAGATTATGATAAGAAAAAGGATTTTATAACCAGAACAGCTTTGCTTTAAATCAGACTTTCCTCTTAGAGGTATAATGCCTTAAAGGTTTTCTTTATTCCATGAGCCTTCAGTATGGTCTAACAAGTAATCAAACACGTGGGGTGGTCCTAAGATGGTGGAGGACTAGGACGGGAAGACCATTTTCTCCCCCACAAATTCATCAAAAAATCATTTGAATGCTGAGCAACTTCTACAGAACAACTTCTGAACTCTGGCGGAGGACTCCAGGCACCCAGAAAGGCAGCCCATTCTCTTCGAAAGGAGGTAGGACAAAATATAAAAGACAAAAAGAGAGACAAAATTGTTAGGGACGCAGACCTGTCCCAGGTTGGGAGTCGTGAAGGAGGAGAAGTTTCCAAACACCAGGAAACCCTCTCACCAGCGGGTCTGTGGGGGAGTTTTGGAATCTCAGAGGGCAACATAACTTGGAGGGGAAAGAAAAAAACCCCCACAGAATACGTACCTTAAGCACAACTCCCAGCAGAGAAATAGCCTAGATGCTCGCGTCTGCCACCAGCAAGTAGGGGAGGCGCAGGTTGCTTAGGGTAAGGACTGGACCTGAATGCCCAGAGGACAATCTGAAGGAGCTAACACGAGATAGCAACCCAAACTGCAGGATAGCCAGAGAGAGAGGAAAAAAGAGAGAGAGATCTTTCCCTCAAAAAGCTCTAACCTAAGGCACAGCCTGGTCGGCTCCCAGAACAAAGGATTGATTGAATACAATAGGAGAGCTAGCTGGCTGCGGACTGGCCCATCTCCGTGCAGAGAGACAGGTGGGCGACAGCCAGAGCCGGAAGGCAGGGGGCAATCTTGGCCCCAGAGACGGCATCCTATACCAAACTATGAGCAGGCTCCCAGTTGCTAACTAAGTCTTCCTGGGGTCCTGGATGGTTGACATCTGCCAGGAGGGTCGCAGCCTGAGATCAGTCCCCCAGAGGAGACACAGGGCACACCTGAGATGGCGATTTTGTGACACACCCAGGAAACTGAGTGGCTGGGACTGGGGAGGTGATAAGATGCACCACACACCTGGGATAGTGCACTCGAAAAGCACCTGATCATCTGAGCTCCTCGGACCTGGGAAGGTCACGAAACTCAGGCCCAACCGAGTCTCTGCCTTTGTGGAGTACCCGAGAACCTGAACCTGAGCAGCTTAGACCTGGGAACTGCACGCAACCCAGGGCCCGCTTTGGACAGTTCCCCTTCAGAGCAACCTGGAGCCTGAGCAGTGTAGAGCGGGAAAGCATAGGGCCCATGGAAGTGAAAGCGAAAGTAGCTCAGTTGTGTCTGACTCTTTGCGACCCGATGGATTATACAGTCCATGGAACTCTCCAGGCCAGAATACTGGATTGGGTAGCCTTTCCCTTCTCCAGTGGATCTTCCCAACCCAGGGATTGAACCCACGTCTCCCACATTGCAGGCAGATTCTTTACCAGCTGAGCCACAAGGGATGCAAGAGCCACAAGGGACTGAGCTGAGACAAACCCAGTGTGGTCCATACACTGTGAGCACTCCCCACACACGCCAGTGAAAATTGTTTGCAGTATTCCTCCCACCCTAGAGCACAACTGAACAAGTGAGCCTAAATAAGTGACCACCTTCGCCCCCTTGTGTCAGGGTGGAAATTAGACACTGAAGAAACTTGCAAACAGAGGAAGCAAAAATAACCAAAGAGGGAGCTGCTCTGGAAGTGACAGGTGCAACAGATTAAAACCCTGTAGTTAGCATTGACTAAGCATTGGAAGGGGCCTACAGACCTTGAGAAGAAGTATAAGCTGGAACACGGAACTATCTGAAACTGCCCAAAGTCACATCAACCTATCATAGACACCTCAGAACTCACTACTGGACTCTTCATTGCACTCCAGAGAGATGAGATCCAGCTCTACCCACCAGAACACTGATGCAGGCTTCCCTAACCAGAAAACCTTGACAAGCCACTAGTCTAACCCCACCCACAGGGAGCAACCTCCACAATAAAGAGGAACCAAAAACTTCTAGAATACAGAAAGTCCACCCCAAACAGAGCAATCTAAACAAAATGAAAAGGCAGAGCGATATCCAGCAGGTAAAGAACATGATAAATGCCCACCAAACCAAACCAAAGAGGAGGAGATAGGGAGTCTACCTGAAAAAGAATTCAAAATAATGATAGTAAAGATGATCCAAACTCTTGAAAACAAAATGCAGTTACAGATAAATAGAATAGAGACAAGGATTGAGAAGATGCAAGAAATGTTTAACAAGGACTAGAAGAAATAAAAAAGTCAGTCAATAATGAATAATGCAATAACAGATCAAAAGCACTCTGGAACTAACAGTAGAGGGAACCAACAGTAAATTAACTGAGACAGAAGATAGGATAAGTGAGTTGGAAGATACAATAGTGGAAATAAATGAAGCAGAGAGCAAAAAAGAACAAAGAATTAAAAGAAATGAGGACAACCTCAGAGACCTCTGGGACAATGTTAAACACCCCAACATTCAAATCATAGGAGTCCCAGAAGAAGAAGACAAAAAGAAAGGCCGTGAGAAAATACTTGAGGAGATAATAGTTGAAAACTTCCCTAAAATAGGGAAGGAAATAGCCACTCAAGTCCAAGAAACCCAGAGGGTCCCAAACAGGATATAATCAAGGTGAAACATCCCAGATCAGATCAGATCAGATCAGTCGCTCAGTCGTGTCTGACTCTTCGCGACTGCATGAATCGCAGCACGCCAGGCCTCCCTGTCCATCACCAGCTCCCGGAGGTCACCCAGACTCACACCCATCAAGTCAGTGATGCCATCCAGCCATCTCATCCTCTGTCGTCCCCTTCTCCTCCTGCCCTCAATCCCTCCCAGCATCAGAGTCTTCTCCAATGAGTCAACTCTTCGCATGAGGTGGCCAAAATACTGGAGTTTCAGCTTTAGCATCATTCCTTCCAAAGAAATTCCAGGATTGATCTCCTTCAGAATGGACTGGTTGGATCTCCTTGCAGTCCAAGGGACTCTCAAGAGTCTTCTCCAACACCACAGTTCAAAAGCATCAATTCTTCAGCGCTCAGCCTTCTTCACAGTCCAGCTCTCACATCCATACATGACCACAGGAAAGACCATAGCCTTGACTAGGCGAACCTTTGTTGGTAAAGTAATGTCTCTGCTTTTGAATATGCTATCTAGGTTGGTCATAACTTTCAGAGATCAAATTGCCAACATCCGCTGGATCATGGAAAAAGCAAGAGAGTTCCAGAAAAACATCTATTTCTGCTTTATTGACTATGCCAAAGCCTTTGACTGTGTAGATCACAATAAACTATGGAAAATTCTGAAAGAGATGGGAATACCAGACCACCTGATCTGCCTCTTAAGAAATCTGTATGCAAGTCAGGAAGCAACAGTTAGAACTGGTCATGGAACAACAGACTGGTTCCAAATAGGAAAAGGAGTACGTCAAGGCTGCATATTGTCACCATGTTTATTTAACTTATATGCAGAGTACATCATGAGAAATGCTGGACTGGAAGAAACACAAATTGGAATCAAGATTGCTGGGAGAAATATCAATAACCTCAGATATGCAGATGACACGACTCTTATGGCAGACAGTGAAGAGGGGCTACAAAGCCTCTTGATGAAAGTGAAAGTGGAGAGTGAAAAGGTTGGCTTAAAGCTCAACATTCAGAAAACGAAGATCATGGCATCTGGTCCCATCACTACATGGGAAATAGATGGGGAAACATCCCAAGATGCATATTAATCAAATTAATGAAGATCAAACACAAAGAGCAAATATTAAAAGCAGCAAGGGTAAAGCAACAAATAGCATACAAGGGGATTCCCATAAGGATAATAGCTGATCTTTCAATAGAAACTCTTCAGGCCAGAAGGGACTGGCAGGACATGCTTAAAGGGAAGAAAGAGAAAAACCTACAACCCAGGTTACTATACCTAGCAAGAATCTCATTCAAATATGAAGGAGAAATCAAAAGCTTTACAGACAAGCAAAAGCTGAGAGAATTCAGCACCACCAAACCAGCTCTTCAATAAATACGAAAGGATTTCTCTAGACAGCAAACACAGAAAAGGTTTATAAACACAAACTTTAAATGATATAATAGACCAGTTAGACCTAATTGAAATCTAGGACGTCTCACCCCCAAATAATGAATTTTACCTTTACCTCAAGTGCACATGGAACATTCTCGAGGATAGATCACATCCTGACCATAAATATAGCCTTGGTAAAGTCAAAAAAATTGAAATCATTTCAAGCATCTTTTCTGATCATGATGCAGTAAGAAAGGTTCGCCTAGTCAAGGCTATGGTCTTTCCTGTGGTCATGTATGGATGTGAGAGCTGGACTGTGAAGAAGGCTGAGCACCGAAGAATTGATGCTTTTGAACTGTGGTGTTGGAGAAGACTCTTGAGAGTCCCTTGGACTGCAAGAAGATCCAACCAGTCCATTCTGAAGGAGATCAATCCTGGAATTTCTTTGGAAGGAATGATGCTAAAGCTGAAACTCCAGTATTTTGGCCACCTCATGCGAAGAGTTGATTCATTGGAGAAGACTCTGATGCTGGGAGGGATTGAGGGCAGGAGGAGAAGGGGACGACAGAGGATGAGATGGCTGGATGGCATCACTGACTCGAAGGATGCGAGTCTGGGTGACCTCCGGGAACTGGTGATGGACAGGGAGGCCTGGCGTGCTGTGGTTCACGGGGTCGCAAAGAGTCGGACACGACTGAGCGACTGATCTGATCTGATCTGACAGGAAAAGAAACTACTAAAAATACAAACATATGGAGGCTAAACAACATGCTTCTGAATAACCAACAAATCACAGAAGAAATCAAAAAAGAAATCAAAATGTGCATAGAAACGAATGAAAATGAAAACACAACAATCCAAAACCTATGGGATTCAGTAAAAGCAGCGCTAAGGGGATGGTTCATAGCAATACAAGCTTACCACAAGAAACAAAAGAGAAATCAAATAAATAACCTAACTTTACACCTAAAGCAACTAGACAAAGAAGAAATAAAGAAGCCCAGGGTTAGTAGAAGGAGAAAAATAATAAAAACTAGAGCAGAAATAAATGAAAAAGAAACAAAGGGGACTATAGCAAAAATCAACAAAACTAAAAACTGGTTCTTTGAGAAAATATAAATATAATAGACAAACTATTAACCAGACTCATCAAGAAAAAAAGGGAGAAGAATCAAATCAACAAAATTAGAAATGAAAATGGAGAAATCACAACAGACAACAAAGAAATACAAAGGATCATAAGAGAATATTGTCAGCAACTATATGCCAGTAAAATGGACAACTTGGAAGAAATGGATGAATTCTTAGAAAAGTATAACCTTCCAAAACTGAACCAGGAAGAAATAGAAAATCTTAACAGACCCATCACAAGCACGGAAATCGAAACTGTAATCAAAAATCTTTCAACAAACAAAGCCTAGGACCAGATGGCTCCACAGGTGAATTCTACCAAAAATTTAGAGAAGAGCTAACATCTATCGTACTCAATCTCTTCCAGAAAATTGCAGAGGAAGGTAAACTGCCAAACTCATTCTATGAGGGCACTATCACCCTAATACCAAAACCAGACACAGATGCCACAAAAAAAGAAAACTACAGGCCAATATCACCGATGAACATAGATGCAAAAATCCTTAACAAAATTCTAGCAAACAGAATCCAACAACATATTAAAAAGATCATACATCATGACCAAGTGGGCTTTACCCCAGGGATGCAAGGATTCCTCAATATTTGCAAATCAATCAATGTGATACACCACATTAACAAGTTGAAAGATAAAAACCATATGATTATCTCAATAGATGCAGAGAAAGCCTTTGACAAAATTCAACATCCATTTATGATAAAACCCTCCAGGAAGCAGGCATAGAAGGAACATACTTCTATGTTCATAATAAAAGCCATATATGATAAACCCACAGCAAACATTATCCTCAATGGTGAAAAATTGAAAGCATTTCCCCTAAGTGAGGAACAAGACAAGGGTGCCCACTTTCACCACTACTATTCAACATAGTTTTGGAAGTTTTAGCCACGGCAATCAGAAAAGAAAAATAAATAAAAGGAATCCAGATTGGAAAAGAAGAAGTAAAATTCTCACTGTTTGCAGACGACATGATCCTCTACATAGAAAACCCCAAAGATACCACCAGAAACTTACTGCTGCTGCTGCTGCTAAGTTGCTTTAGTCGTGTCTGACTCTGTGCGACCCCATAGACGGCAGCCCACCAGGCTCCTCCGTCCCTGGGATTCTGCAGGCAAGAACAATGGAGTGGGTTGCCATTTCCTTCTCCAATGCATGAAAGTGAAAAGTGAAAGTGAAGTCGCTCAGTTGTGTCTGACTCTTAGCGACTCCATGGATAGCAGCCTACCAGGCTCCTCCATCCATGGGATTTTCCAGGCAAGAGAAAATTACTAGAGCTAATCAATAAATATAGTAAAGTTGCAGGATATAAAATTCACACACAGAAATCCCTTGCATTCCTATACACTAACAATGAGAAAACAGAAAGAGAAATTAAGGAAACAATTCCATTCACCATGGTGATGAAAAGAATAAAATACTTAGAAATAAAGTTACTTAAAGAAACAAAAGACCTATATATAGAAAACTATAAGACACTGATGAAAGAAATAAAAGATGACACATATAGATGGAGAAATATACCATGTCCATGGATTGGAAGAATCAATACAGTGAAAATGAGTATATTACCCAAAGCAATCTATAGATTCAATGCAATCCCTATGAAGCTACCAATGGTATTTTTCAGAGAACTAGAACAAATAATTTTACAATTTGTATGGAAATACTAAAAACCTCGAATAGCCAAGCAATCTTGAGAGAGAAGAATGGAACTGGAGGAATCATCCTGCTTGACTTCAGACGATACTTACAAAGCTACCACCATCAAGACAGTATGGTACTGGCACAAAGACAGAAATATAGATTGATGGAAAAAAAATAGAAAGCCCAAAGATAAATCCACTTACCTATGGACATCTTATCTTTGACAAAGGAATCAAGAATACACAATGGAGAAAAGACAATCTCTTTAACAACTGATGCTGGGACAACTGGTCGACCACTTGTAAAAGAATGAAACTAGAACTCTGTTTAATACCATACACAAAAATAAGCTAAGAATGGATCAAAGATCTAAATGGAAGACCAGAAACTATAAAACTGCTATAGGAAAACATAGGCAAAGCACTCTCTGACATAAATCACAGCAGGATCCTCTATGACCCACCTCCCAGAGTAATGGAAATAAAAGCAAAAATAAACAAATGGGACCTAATTAAACTTAAAAAGTTTTTGCACAACGAAGGAAACTATAAGCAAGGTGAAAAGACAGCCTTCAGATTGAGAGAAAATAATACCGAATGAAGCAACTGCCAAAAAATTAATCTCAAAAATATACAAGCAGCTCATGAAGCTCCATTCCAGAAAAATAAATGACCCAATCAAAAAATGGGCCAAAGAACTAAACAGACATTTCTCCAAAGAAGACATATAGATGGCTAACAAACACCTAAAAAGATGCTCAATGTCACTCATTATCAGAGAAATGCAAATTAAAACTACATTGAGGTACCATCTCACGCTGGTCAGAAGGCTGCTATAAAAAGAGTCTACAAACAATAAATGCTGGAGAGGGTGTGGAGAAAAGGGAACAGTCTTACACTGTTGGTGGGAATGCAAACTAGTATAGCCACTATGGAGATTCTTTAAAAAACTGGAAATAGAACTTGCAAATGACCCAGCAATCCCACTGCTGGGCGTACACACCAAGAAAACCAGAATTGAAAGAGACGCATGTACCCTAATGTTCATCGCAGCACTGTTTAACGATAGCCAGGACATGGAAGCAACCTAGACGTCAATCGGCAGGTGAATGGATATGAAAGCTGTGGTACATATACAGAGTGGAATATTATTCAGCTATTAAAAGGAATGCATTTGAATCAGTTCTAATGAGGTGGATGAAACTGGAGTCTATTATACAGAGTGAAATAAGTCAGAAAGAAAAACACCAATACAGCATATTAATGCATATATATGGAATTTAGAAAGATGGTAACGATGACCCTATATGAGAGACAGCAAGAGAGACACAGATGTAAAGAACAGACTTTTGGACTCTGTGGGAGAAGACCAGGCTGGGATGATTTGAGAGAATAGCATTGAAACATATATTACCATTTGTGAAATAGGTCACCAGTCCAGGTTGGATGCATTAAACAGGGTGCTCAGGGCAGGTGCACTGGGATGACCCTGAGGGATGTGATGGGGAGGGAGGTGGAAGGGGGGTTCAGGATGGGGAACATGTGTACACCCATGGCTGATTCATGTTAATGTATGGCAAAAACCACTACACTATTGTAAGATAATTAGCTTCCAATTAAAATAAATAAATTAAATAAAATAAATCACACACCTGTAAAAATAACAATAACAACAAGAACAACACGGACAGAACAGAACAAAAATCCTAACAAAAAGAAAACAAAGGGGCTCCTGGTGGCTCAGTGTCAAAGATTCTGCCTGTCAGTTCAGGAAACATGGGTTTGATCCCTGGTCTGGGAGGATCCCACCTGCCTCGGAGCAACTCAGCCCGTGTGGCATCACTTTTGAGCCTGTGCTCTAGAATCCGGGCACTGCAACAAGAGTACCCCGGCTCATCACAGGTGGAGGAAGCCTGAGGACAGCCGTGAAGACCCAGCACAGCCAATACATAAATAAAATTCTTTTGTAAAAAAGCCCTTCACCTTATGGTGAAACAAAGAAAAACTTGAAGAAAGAGAGCGCGGAGCTTTGAAGTGTCAACCAGAAATAAGGCAATGAAGACCAGGTCGCTATTCTCACTCCTATTGACCATAGGCTAAACTTTGAGAAGATGAAAGGGAGACACAGGGGAATGGAGGGAAGGTCGGGGAGTGCAGATGGTGGTGAGAGAGAGTGTGTTGATCCTAAGAGCAATCGTTACCCATTTCATCTCTTCATAGCTCAGTATCAGGAAGTTCTCCTTGTCTCTCATGGATATCTAGCTGCGAATGTGATCAAACCACGATCCAAATACCACTGCATGGAGGGGAGGCAGAAAGAGTGAGTAGATGATGCACGGAATGAAAGCAGGGATCCATACACTATGTTCACTCTGTGGGCACAGTGACTAGCACGATGCCAGGCACATCTATGCTTGCTATAACTGGTATCCAACACCATGCATTTGCCCTTTAGCCACCCTCATGTATACAGGTTTTGTATACAGTTTTTCAAGGGTCTGTAAGGAGATGGTGTCCAGTGAACCATGTGGTCTGAGAAGTGGCATTTTTTTTTTTTTTTTGGCCTCTTATCTGTTCAGCCTTTAGATATTTTTGCTTGTTAGGTACATTCTCACGACACTTGTTTTTTTCCCCTCCCTGTCATCTTTCCTTCATTGTTGCTGTTGGAATTATGATTCCTTGGGAGACCAAATCAGGAAGGGAATACTGGCTTCAATAGTTGCAGTGCACCCACATAGTTGCCCCATGGCATGTGGGACTTTCCCAGGCCAGGGATCAAACCCATGTCACCCGCCTTGGCAGGCAGATTCTGAACCACTGGACCACCAGGGAAGTCTTGTTGCTCTTTTTCTGAAAGAGTAGCCTGAAGCAAATCAGGAGATAACGGCTGAAGAGTTCACTCAGGATCAGCCCAATAAAAACTATGACTTCCAGTGTTTGAAGATTGGACTTTAGTGTTGAGGACAAAAAAAAAAGTGAGGGAACCTAAACTGTTCAATATAGAAGTGATGATTGCGTCCTAGCCTGGAAGGGCCGAAGAGCGTGCAGATGAGGACAATAGTCTGTAGCATTAATCCCATAGACCAAGGACATCACTGGATTCTCCCGTGTCGACAGGAGCACCATCAACTGCCTTGGTGACCAGTGTGTCCCCAGCTGCCCAAGAAACAGGAAAGATGTCGAGTTACGGCAGAATGTTGGCAGACAGGGAGCAGAGTGAGTGTCCACTGATGGCAGGGTGCCCTCTGTGAGCATCAAAGAGTGACATTAATAGATCTCTTACTGACATTACTAAGATCTCTTTGCTTTAGTTCATGTTGTATTTGATTATTTATTTGTCATCTCACACTGATGATAATGGGGCTTCCCAGGTGGCAGCAGTGGTAAAGAATCTGCCTGCCAATGCAAGAAGGCTAGAGATGTGGGTTCCATCCCTGGGTCAGGAAAACCCCCTGGAGGAGGGAATAAGTAACCCACTCCAATATTCTTGGACAATTCCATGGACAGAGGAGCCTGGTGGGCTACAGTCCGCCAAGGGCGTTGCAACGAGTCTGAGATGACTGATCGACCGAGCACGCACACACAAGTGGCAAGCACCACTCTAGGGCCTGGAGTCAACAAGGCAAAACTCAAAGACATTGCATTTTAGTGGAGGGACATGTGGCAGAAACAAACAAATAGAATACATACTCACCGGTGATGAGTGCTAAGGGGGGAAACACATGGAACTATAGAGATGGGAGAGATGCTATTTTGAATAGTTTATGAAAAGAATCAGACACGACTGAAGGACTAAACAACAATGGCCCTCTCCAGTGAAGATGCCCGTGGGCTATTAAAGAAACAGTTCTGAAACCGGGAGACGTATCACAGGTGAGATACTAGATTCATCACATAGTTTTGAGAAAAACTGCGACATTTCAAGTATCTGAGAATGCTTAGATGTTCTGCATAATTAAAAGTATAGAGAGGTTTCCCTTGTGGTCCAGTGGCTAAGACTCTGTGCTCCAATTCAGGGGACCAGGGTTCTACCCCTGGTCAGGGAACTAGATCCCACATGCTGCAATGAAAGAACCCCCAAGCCACAACTAAGATGGAAGAATTCACCTTCCACATCTAAGACCTGATGCAGCCACATAAATGAATAATTAAAAACAAACAGAGGTCCTGAGTGAACGCGTCCTAAGTCACTACAGTTGTGTCTGACTCTGCGATCCCAGTGACTGGAGCGTTCCAGGCTCCTCTCTATGGGATTTTCCTGGCAAGAATACTGGAGTGGGTTGTCATGCCCTCCTCCAGGAGATCTTCCAGACCCAGGGACAGAACCTGTATCTCCTGCATCTCCTGGATTACAGCCAGATTCTTTACCCACTGAGCCACCTGGGAAGCCCATAAAGGTCCTGGGGTAATGCATACAGATTTTAGACACACAGGACAAGAGAATTAAGGGACTTTTTGAGAGATGCACCCATAAATGGTGGAAAGTCAGGATTGTATTGTCTGGGAAGCCAATGAAAGCTGCCTTTCAGGAAGTCTCCTGACTTTCACAAATTTAGGAGAGTACAGGAGAAGAATGTGAATGCTTTCTGTTAGTATTAGGTCATGGAGATTCAGGAGATAGCTAGGATAGTTTCTGATGGGGCAAAGAAAAGGGGCTGGTTGAAGTCCTTCTGCTTTACAAGATAGTATGTGGGTTTAGAAAATTTGGGTTCCAGTGGTGATGGAACCCTATACTCATGCATTGGTTAGATGTAGAGACATCAAGTTGGGTAAAAAAATAAAAAGAGGTCTGATGAAGGAGTCTGACAACTCTGAGCTTTCATATTTTACATTCACTCACCATTTCCTTCGACGAACCATTCAAAGTATTGTTCCAGTGACTGTGGTCTCTTAACAGATTTTGCACTCCTCCAGAAAAAATATCCAGACACAAAAACGTCTCTGGGATTTCTGATGAGGTAGATCATCTTAAAGAGAAAAATTGGATCGTGAAAAATCAATAGTTATTTTCCAACCTTCTTAATCATCATAAAAATGGGGAAAAAAAACAATTCCTAGAAAGTGTCCTTTAAATATCATGGATTATTTTAATAAACTAGTTATTATATTCATTAATCAAATATGTATTTTAAAGTTCCAGTGAACTAGTCACTGGACCAATAGTTAGGCTCTAACTAGGAAGAGGAAAGCATTGTTCTTTCCCTCTGGGATACTATAGACTAAAGAATCTTCCTGTCAGTGCAAGAGATGGCAGAGACATGGGTTTAATCCCTGGATTGGGAAGATCCCTTAGAGTAGGGCATGGCAACCCACTCCAGTATTCTAGCCTAGAGACTCTCATGGACAGAGGAGCCTGGCAGGCTACAGTCCATGGGGTTGCGGAGAGTCGAACATGACTTAAGCGACAGAGCTCCACCACTGGCCCACCAGGGAAGCCCTGAGGAAGACTGTCTTGACTGCCGTACACTGACCTTGGCCTTGGATTTGAAGAAAGACTTGGGGAAGAGTTGGATGGGGAGGTGAGAACTGATGAGATGTGGGCCTTCCTTCTCCTTTAGTAATTCATACCCAGCCTTAGTCTCTACCCAGGGGAGCAGTCCCAAATGGGCTCAGATTGGACCCACTTGGGATCCCCCTTGGAGTAAATCAGGCAGACAGTTTCAATCAACCAGTTCGTTCCTAGATAAAGAAAGGGAAAATGTGATCAATCATTTTAATCTCACTTAAAAAAAATTCTTATAATGTATACAGATCATAAAAGGTACCGTCTTAACCATCTTTAAATGTACAGTTGAGTTGTTTAGTCATTCAGTCATGTCCAACTCTTTTTACAACCCCATGGACTGTAGCCCTCCAGGCTCCTCTGTCCTTGGGATTTCCCAGGCAAGAATACCGGAGTGGGTTGCCATTTCCTTCTCCAGGGGATCTTCCCGACCCAGGGATTTTACCCACGTCTCCTGCATAGGCAGACGGACTCTTTACCACTGAGCCACCAGGCACCCCTGTACAGCTCTGTAGGGTTAAGTATATTTACATGGTTGTGCAAACAATCTGCAGAACTTTTCCATCTTGCACAGCTGAACCTCTTGCCCATTAAGTAACAACTTCTCATTTTCTTCTCCTTCCAGTCCCTGGCAACCATTCCACTTTCTGTTTCTGATACCTCATTTAAGTGGAGTCATACATACCATGCAGAGCTTGGTGGCTCAGATGATAAAAAAAAAACCGCCTGCAATGCAGGAGACCCAGGTTCGATCCCTGGGTCAGAAGATCCTCTGGGGAAGGAAATGGCTACAGACTCCAGTGTTCTTGCTTGAAGAAACCCATGGACAGGGAAGCCTGGAGGGCTCCAGTCTCTGGGATCATGAAGAGTCAGACACAACTGAACAGCTAACACTTTCACTTCTCTCCATACATACTATGTCTTCATAGTTTATCCGTGTTGTAGCAAGTGTCAGAACTCCATTACTTTCTAAGGCTGAATAATATTCTCAATATGTGGATAATAAATTTTGTTTACCCATTCATCTGTCAATGGACCTTTGGGTTGCTTCTATGCTTCGGCTATTTGCTTAAACCCCTTGAACATGTTCCTGTTGCTCTTGGCCTTTGAACAGCTTCCCATTGCTCTTGGCTCATCATTCCCACAGCACTTCCGATGACTTCAGCCTTGCTTCTTGCCCAATCACAGTCCCTCTATGACCCTGCCACTCTTAGATATATGATCCACATCCTTTCAGTTCAGTGGATTTGTCAAGTTCTTTTCCAATTCCTGATTACTATCCATGCTGATATGCTGATACCTTTACTGGAAAATCTCTCCTTTTTGAAAAGCTATATTTATTTATGCATTTATTTTTGGCTGGGTCTTGCTGTACTTGGGCTTTCTCCAGCTGGGGTGAGCAGGGGGCTATTCTCTAGTTGTGATGCTCGAGCTTCTCATTGCAGTGACTTCTCTTGTTGCAGAGCACGGGCTCTAGAGCCTGCAGGCTATGGTAGTTGTGGCACACGGGCGTAATTGCTCCACAGCGTGGAGGATCTTCCTGGACCAGGGGTTGAACCCGTGTCCCCTGCATTGGCAGGCAGATTGTTAACCACTGGACCATCGGAGAAGTCCTGGAAAATATCTCTTTCCACAAAATAATTTCACATTCACTCTGTAAAAAAACCCCAAACATTTTATTTTCCTGCTGCGAATTCTTTCCTTTTTCTAAAAAAAGATTTATTTATTTTATCATTAACGCCTGCACTGTTTTCATTGTTGCACTCGGACTTTCTCTGGTTGCAGTGAGCAGGGGCTACTGAGAAGCCTTCTCATTGCCGTGGCTTCTTTTCTTGTGAAGCACAGGCTCTGGCACATGGGCTTCAGCAGTTGGGGCTTGTGGGCCCTAGAGCACGGGCTCAGCAGTTGTGGGGTACAGGCTGAGTTGCGCCACAGGATGGGGAATCTTCCCTGACCAGGGACCAAACAGCGAAGCCCCGCGTTCACTCTTTTTGATCTCAATTTAGATGTCATTTCTCCTACCTTGCTGTTTGGCTGCAGTAGTTATGTTTTATTCCCCACCCCAGCCCTCCCACCTTGTTTTATTGACTTAACTAACAAGTTAAGGATGTATATGTTTAACACCCTCAGTTCAAAAACAGCGGGGTCAACATGGCAAGACTAAACCCTCCATTGCTCCATTATATTATACAAGTAACTGAATAAGACTTGTTTCTGCTAGCAGGGAGCTTATTGTCTCTTTCATATAAAGCAGAAATAGGGCATCCCTGGGGGCTCAGTGGTAAAGAATCCGTCTGCCAATGCAGGAGACATGGGTTCAATCTCTGACCCGGGAAGATCCCACAGGTAGTGGGGCAACTAAGCCCGTGCGCCGTAACTACTGAGCCGTGAGTCACTGAACTACTGAAGCCCTAGAACCCCGGCTCCACAACAAGAGAAGTTACCTCTAGAGAAGCCCTCACACTGCAACTAGAGAAGGCCCACGCAGCAGTGAAGACCTAACACAGTCCAAAATAAATCAATAGTAGTAATAAAAGCAAAAAAAAAATTCTATTTAAAAACGAATGTATATTTTTAAGGTGTACATGTTCATTTGTTACATGTCACATTGTGAAAAGACTACCCCCTGTCAAGCTAATTAACATATACATCTCACAGAATTACCTCCTTCCACTATTTCTAGTGCTTCCCTGGTGGCTCAGTGGTAATGAATACACCTGCCAACGCAGGAGACAGAAGAGATTAGGATTCAATCCCTGGGTCAGGAAGATCCCCTGGAGAAGGAGATGGCAGCCCTCTCCAGTATTCTTACCTGGAGAATCCCATGGACAGAGGAGCCTGGTGGGCTATACTTTATGGGGCTTCACAATGAGGGGGACAGGACCGAGAGACTAAACAACAGCAGCCCATTTCCTCTACAGACTTCACTCTCCATCTGCTTCCACTCCTCTCTACAAACAGCTGAATCCGCCTTAGGCTTCATTCCCACGGTTTCCTCCGATGCCTTTGATTACCCGCTCTGAGCACTCAGCTGACTGTGTACCTGCCCGGCTTGACCCTTTTCTCCGGACATCAGTGGTATCAGAGCACATTTCTATTCCCCTAATGCATTGCCGGCATACAGAAAGCGTTCCACCCGTCTACTGAATGAATGAGGGCCACAGCCACAGCCTGTCAGTATCTGATCCTGCTTCCTTACCTGATTTGGGGAAAGTCAGCAGTAAGACATCTTCATCTTTAACAAGAAAACTCTCCTGCACCTCTCTCAGGTGTTCAGGTGAGTAATCCACACTTGGGAAGGGTATCCCTTCAAACCACAGAAACTCTCCTGTCATGACGATGAGCTCTTTCTACCTCTCATGAGCCTTTTAGCCGTAGTCACTGTTGGACTGGGAGATGCATTTTATAGTCAACATGGAACAATCATTAATCTCTCCCAGGTCATTGATGAGTGTGCTTGTCCATAAAAAGAGAGGGTCACAAGATTGATAATATTGGGCAACCGTGAAGTCATTCAGAGAACATTCTGGTGTGACCTGAGTTTGACTTCATGGGAGGGAACCGGGAGATTAGTAACAAGATGGAGGGTGTAGACATGTGGTGGATTAAAAATGTATATCTTTAAGAATTATTTATATATTGGCTGGGTTAGGTCTTCATTGCTGTGTGTGGGCTTTTTCTAGCTGCAGCAAGCAGGGGTTACTCTCTTGTTGCCAAGCTGGGGCTCTAGGCAGCTGGGCTGAATATGTAGCACAGAGGCTAAGTTGTGCATTGGCACATGGAAACTTTCCGGACCGGGTATCAAACCTGAATCCCTTGCATTGGCAGGCAGAATCCTAACCACTGGACTACCAGGGGAACCCTAAAAAATATATATTAAATAAGCTTTGTTATTTTTTTCAACACTTTTAGATGTATAGGAAAATTGTAAAGATAGTGTAAAGACTTTTCATAGTCCATACATTATTCAGACTTCCTTAGTTTTTACCCAATATCTTTTCTCTGGCCCAGGGTCCCATCCCAGACACTACATACATTACGTTGGGTCTTCGTGTCTCCTTAGGTCTCTCTTGGCTGTGACAGTTTCTCAGACTTTCCTTGTCTTTGATGACTTTGACAGTTTTGAGGATTACTGGTCAGGTATTTTGGAGAAAGTCCCTCTCTAGGGGTGTGCCCGATGTTTTTCTCTGAATTAGACTGGGTTTCTGGGTTTCGGAGAGAAGATCGTGGAGGTTAAAATACTAGTACAGTCACAACATTTGAAGGGCATTTACTATCAACCTAACATCTCAGTCGTATTCAACTCTTTGTGACCCCATGGAATTCTCTAGACCAGAATACTGGAGTGGGTATCTTTCCCCTTCTCCAGGGGATCTTCCCAACCCAGGGACCAAACCCAGGTCTCCTGCATGGCAGGTGGATTCTTTACCAGCTGAGCCCCATGGGGCTTTCCCTCATAGCTCAGTTGATAAAGAATCCACCTGCAATGCAGGAGACCCCGGTTCAATCCCTGAGTTGGGAAGATCCACTGAAGAAGTGAATGGCTACCCACTCCAGTATTCTGGCCTGGAGAATTCCCTGGACTGTATAGTCGATGGGGTCAAAAGGGTCAGCCAGGGCTGAGTGACTTTCACTTTCACTGACACCTCATTTTTGATGTTGATTTTGATCACCTGGCAGAAGTAATGTTTGTTAGCTTTATGATTATACAGTGGAAGTGAGAAATAGATTTAAGGGCCTAGATCTGATAGATAGAGTGCCGGATGAACTATGGACGGAGGTTCATGACATTGTACAGGAGACAGGTTTCAAGGCCATCCCCATGGAAAAGAAATGCAAAAAAGCAAAATGGCTGTCTGGCGAGCCCTTACAAATAGCTGTGAAAAGAAGAGAAGTGAAAAGCAAAGGAGAAAAGGAAAGATATAAGCATCTGAATGCAGAGTTCCAAAGAATAGTAAGGAGAGATAAGAAAGCCTTCCTCAGTGATCAAAGCAAAGAAATAAAGGAAAACAACAGAATGGGAAAGACTAGAGATCTCTTCAAGAAAATTAGGGATACCAAGGGAACATTTCATGCAAAGATGGGCTCGATAAAGGACAGAAATGGTATGGACCTAACAGAAGCAGAAGATATTAAGAAGAGGTGGCAAGAATACACAGAAGAGCTGTACAAAAAAGATCTTCACGACCCAGATAATCAGGATAGTGTGATCACTCACCTAGAGCCAGACATCCTGGAATGTGAAGTCAAGTGGGCCTGAGAGAGCATCACTACGAACAAAGCTAGTGGAGGTGATGGAATTCCAGTGGAGCTATTCCAAATCCTGAAAGATGATATGCCAGCAAATTTGGAAAACTCAGCAGTGGTCACAGGACTGGAAAAAGTCAGTTTTCATTTCATTCCCGAAGAAAAGCAATGCCAAAGAATGCTCAAATTACCACACAATTGCACCCAGCTCACATGCTAGTAAAGTAATGCTCAAAATTCCAAGCCAGGCTTCAGCAGTATGTGAACCGTGAACTTCCAGATGTTCAAGCTGGTTTTAGAAAAGGCAGACGAACCAGAGATCAAATTGCCAACATCCGCTGGATCATCTAAAAAGCAAGAGAGTTCCAGAAAAACATCTATTTCTGCTTTATTGACTATGCCAAAGCCTTTGACTGTGTGGATCACAATAAACTGTGGAAAATTCTGAAAGAGATGGGAATACCAGACCACCTGACCTGCCTCTTGAGAAACCTATACGCAGGTCAGAAGCAACAGTTAGAATTGAACATGGAACAACAGACTGGTTCCAAATAGGAAAAGGAGTACATCAAGGCTGTATATTGTCACCCTGCTTATTTAACTTATATGCATAGTACATCATGAGGAACGCTGGACTGGAAGAAACACAAGTTGGAATCAAGATTGCCGGGAGAAATATCAATAACCTCAGATATGCAGATGACACCACCCTTATGGCAGAAAGTGAAGAGGAACTAAAAAGCCTCTTAATGAAAGTGAAAGAGGAGAGTGAAAAAGTTGGCTTAAAGCTCAACATTCAGAAAACGAAGATCATGGCATCTGATCCCATCACTTCATAGAAATAGATGGGGAAACAGTGGAAAGAGTGTCAGACTTTATTTTTCTGGGCTCCAGAATCACTGCAGATGGTGACTGCAGCCATGAAATTAAAAGATGCTTACTCCTTGGAAGGAAAGTTATGACCAACCTAGATAGCATATTCAAAAGCAGAGACATTACTTTGCCAACAAAAGTCCGTCTAGTCAAGGCTATGGTTTTTTCAGTGGTCATGTATGGATGTGAGAGTTGGACTGTGAAGAAAGCTGAGCGCCGAGGAATTGATGCTTTTGAACTGTGGTGTTGGAGAAGACTCTTGAGAGTCCCCTGGACTGCAAGGAGATTCAACCAGTCCATTCTAAAGGAAATCAGTCCTGGGTGTTCCTTGGAAGGACTGATGCTAAAGCTGAAACTCCAATACTTTGGCCACCTCATGCGAAGTGTTGACTCATTGGAAAAGACTCTGATGCTGGGAGGGATTGGGGGCAGGAGGAGAAGGAGATGACAGAGGAGATGGCTGGATGGCATCACTGACTCGATGGATGTGAGTTTGAGTGAATTCTGGGAGTTGGTGGTGGACAGGGAGGCCTGGCGTGCTGCGATTCATGGGGTCACAAAGAGTCGAACACGACTGAGCGACTGAACTGAACTGAACTGAGCTTTCCCCATGGTAAATTTACTCTCACCTTCTCCACCCACCCCCCTTTTTTTTTTTAAATTTTTCTGGCCAGGCCTAATGGCATGTTGGAGCTTAGTTCTCTGATCAGAGACTGAACCCCTTTCTTTGGAAGCTCAGAGTCTTAACCACTGGACTGCCAAGGAAGTCCTTACCTTTCTTCCTTTTATGTGGGCATATTTAAAAGATGAAGTCTAGACCTGAAGATATTAATGAGAACATCTCCTGTAAACTCTAATTGAGGAATCTTTAAAAAATAATTGTCTGCTGCTGCTGCTAAGTCACTTCAGTCGTGTCCAACTCTGCGACCCCATAGACGGCAGCCCACCAGGCTCCCTCGTTCCTGGGATTCTCCAGGCAAGAATACTGGAGTGGGTTGCCATTTCCTTCTCCAATGCATGAAAGTGAAAAGTGAAAGTGAAGTTGCTCAGTGGTGTCCCACTCTTAGTGAACTCATGGACTGCAGCCTACCGGGCTCCTCCATCCATGGGATTTTCCAGGCAAGAGTACTGGAGTGGGGTGCCATTGCCTTCTCTGAATAATTGTCTGGTACCATTCAAATTATCAAATTGTTATTTTAAAACAACCATAAGAAAAGAAAAACGGAAATATGGTCCAGAGAAATTAGAAAGGAGAATGTAAACTAAATCCTGGATTGACTCTTAAACCACAGAAAATGCTATTATTTTATTATTGGGACAGTTGACCACATTTGAATGCACACTGTGGATTAGATAATAACATTGCATCACTACTAACTTCCCTGATTTCTGTCATTTTTGTGTTTATAAAGGAAATAGTCTTGATCTTAGAAAATATAAAGTTTTTAAAAAATATTTGTATTTGTTTATTTTTAACTCTGCTGGGTCTTAGTTGTTGCCCAGGCTTTTTCTCTAGTTGTGGTGAGCGGGTTTCTCATTGGTGTGGCTTCTCTTGTTGCAGAGCACGGGCTCTAGGGCCCGGGGGCTTCCATAGTTGTGGCTCCCAGGCTGTGGAGCACAGGCTCAATAGTCGTGGCACATGGGCTTATTTGCTCTGAGACATGTGGGATCTTCCCAGGCCAGGGAAGAACCCGTGTCTCCTGCATTGACAGGTGGACTCTTAACCACTGAGCCACCAGAGAAGTCTCATACACTGAAATTTTGAGGGATAAAAGCAAAGGATTTCTGTAGCTTGCTCTCAAATGGCTGAAAAAGTTTATATTGTATATGAGAGTGAAAGAAATGAGAGCATAATCTAGCAAATGTTGCAAAAGATTCAGTTCAGTTCAGTCGCTCAGTCGTGTCCGAGTCTGCGACCCCATGAATCGCAGCACGCCAGGCCTCCCTGTCCATCACCAACTCCCGGAGTTTACCCAAACTCATGTCCATCGAGTCAGTGATGCCATCCAGCCATCACATCCTCTGTCGTCCCCTTCTCCTCCTGCCCCTGATCCCTCCCAGCATCAGCGATTCTCAGTCAATTCTCTTTGACTATAGTTGACTCTTTTCCAATGAGTCAACTCTTCACATCAGGTGGCCAAAGTACTGGAGTTTCAGCTTCAACATCAGTTCTTCCAATGAATATTCAGGACTCATTTCCTTTAGGATGGTCAGATCTCCTTGCAGTCCAAGGAACTCTCAAGAGTCTTCTCCAGCACCACAGTTCAAAAGCATTAGTGATGGTAAATCTGTGTGAATTTTGTATAAGAATTTTGTGTGTATTTCTTGCAAAATTTCCCTAAGTTTGAAGATAATTTAAAATGAAAATAAAAACTACGTAAATAGGTGTAGTGATAATAAGCTGGAGGGAAATTGAGATACCATGTGCTGAAATCTCTCACACTTTTTTTTTTATACAACCTAATTTTTAAAGAAATCTTTTTTGGCCACTTTGTGTGGCCTGTGGGATCTCAGTTCCCTGCTCAATGTTCTAACCCACAACTCCTGCATTGGAAGCACAGAGTTTTAATCACTGGACCACCAGGGAAGTCCCTGAAATCTCCTTTTCTAAGCATAAGGGTCAAGAACTTGCTTTAGACTCACAGGTATGGAGTTGAATTTAAATACCTAACTGCTTGGGAAGATACAGTTCTTATTTGCCATTTCATCATTAACATACTGTGAATTTACGAAATGCTTCCAGGTTTTATGGACTCGGCTGAAAGAATTCTCATATTGGCCACACTGACAATCTATAACAGCAATTGTTATTTTATGGGTTCAGTTCAGTCAATTCAGTCGCTCAGTCATGTGCGACTCTTTGTGACCCCATGGACTGCAGCATGCCAGACCTCTCTGTCCCTCACCAATTCCTGGAGTTTACCCAAACTCATGTCCATTGATTCGATGATACCATCCAACTATCTCATCCTCTGTCGCCGCCTTCTCCTTCCCTCTTCAATTTTTCCCAGCATCAGGGTCTTTTCAGATGAGTCAGTTCTTCTCCTCAGGTGGCCAAAGTATTGGAGTTTCAGCTTCAGCATCAGTCCTTCCAATGAACACTCAGGACTGATCTCCTTTAGGATGGACTGTTTGGATCTCTTTGCAGTCCAAGGGACTCTCCAGAGTCTTCTCCAACACCACATTTCAAAAGCATCAATTCTTCGACACTCAGCTTTCTTTATAGTCCAACTCTCACATCTGTACATGACTACTGGAAAAATCATAGCCTTGACTAGGCAGAACTTTGTTGGCAAAGTAATGTCTGTGGTTTTTAATATGCTGTCTAGGTTGGTCATAACTTTCCTTCCAAGGAGTAAGTATCTTTTAATTTCATGGCTGCAGTCACCATCTGCAGTGATTTTGGAGCCCCAAAATAAAGTCAGCCACTGTTTGTACTGTTTCCCTATCTATTTGCCATTAAGTGATGGGATCAGATGCCATGATTAGTTTTCTGAATGTTGAGCTTTAAGCCAACTGTTTCACTCTCCTCTTTCACTTTCATCAAGAGACTCTTTAGAACTTCACAGTTTGTTGCGTCCACACAGTCAAAGGCTTTAGTGTAGTCCATGAAGCAGAAGTAGATGTGTTCCTGGAATTCTGTTGGTTTTTCTATGATCCAACCGATGTTGGTACTTTGATCTCTGGTTTATCTGCCTTTTCGAAATCCAGCTTGAACATTGGGACGTTCTCGGTTCACGTACTGTTGACCCCTGGCTTGGAGAACTTTGAGCATTACTTTGCTAGCATGTGAAATGAGTGCAATTGTGCGATTGATTGAATATTCTTTCTCAAAGGAGTGTTATGTAGGGTATAATATAGTTATGAATTCTAGTTCGGCTTTAACATGGTTTTCTAAGGTTTGGGCATTATGGTTTCTCTTTGTCTCTGGTTTACATTTGGCTTATAGAACCTCTGGAATGATCTATTGCTTTGTACTTAGTATGGCTGTGGTGTGTACAAGCAGAATCTCAGGACCACCACATACCTGCTGCTGCTGCTGCTAAGTCACTTCAGTCGTGTCCGACTCTGCGTGACCCCATAGACGTCAGCCCACCAGGGTCTCCTGCCCCTGGGATTCTCCAGGCAAGAAAACTGGAGTGGGTTGCCATTTCCTTCTCCAATGCATGAAAGCAAAAAGTGAAAGTGAAGTCGCTCAGTCGTGTCTGACTCTTAGCGACCCCATGGACTGCAGCCCACCAGGCTCCTCCATCCATGGGATTTTCCAGGCAAGAGTACTGGAGTGGGGTGCCATTGCCTTCTCCGACCACATACCTACTGAATACAATTGTATTTCAATCAGATCTTCAACTGGTTGCTGCTGCTGCTAAGTCGCTTCAGTCATGTCTGACTTCGTGCGACCCCATAGACGGCAGCCCACCAGGGTCTCCTGCCCCTGGGATTCTCCAGGCAAGAACACTGGAGTGGGTTGCCATTTCCTTCTCCAATGCATGAAAGTGAAAAGTGAAAATGAAGTTGCTCAGTTGTGTCCGACCCTCAGCCATCCCATGGACTACAGCCTTCTAGGCTCCTCCATCCATGGGATTTTCCAGGCAAGAGTACTGGAGTGGGGTGCCATTGCCTTCTCTGCAACTGGTTGCTAGGTAAGTTAAAGTTTAATGAGTATTGATCAAGCCTATCTTGATTATGTGTACTGACCTTGGCCTTGGACTTGAAGAAAGACCCAGGGAAGAGTTGGACAGGGAGGTGAGAAGTGATGAAACGTGGGCCTTCCTTATCTTTTAGTAGATTATACTCACTGAAAGCCTCTACCCAAGGGGAGCGCTCCCCAATGGGCACAGATTGGATCCACTTGGGATCCCCCTTAGAATGAATCCGGCAGACAGTTTCCATCAACCAGTTCGTTCCTAGATAAAGAAAGGAAAATCGTGGTCAGTCATTCTGTGCTTAGTCCCTCAGTCATGTTCAACTCTTTGCGACCTCATGGACTGTACTCACCAGACACCTCTGTCCATCAAGATTCTCCAGGCAAGAATACTGGAGTGGGTTGCCATTTCCTTCTCTGGTTGGCCATTTCAATCTGACTTTAAAAAGTTCTCATAAAGTATACAGATCATCCAAGGCACCATCTTAACCGTTTTCAGGAGTACATTTCAGCTGGGCTAAGTGTATTTACACTGTTGTGTAACCAACCTCCAGAACCTTCTCATCCGGCAAAATCGAAACTTTGGACCCATTATGTAACAACTTTCCGTTTTCCCCTCTTTGCAGTCCCTGCCAGTCTCCAGCAACCATTCTCCTTTCAGCTTCTGATAACCTCATTTACGTGGCATCATACAGTGTCTCACTTATTTCGCTCAGGGTAATGTCTTCATAGTTTATCCATGTTGTCGCCTGAGTCAGAACTTCATTCCTTTTTAAGGTTGAATAGTGTTCTGTTATATGTAGCTACTACATTTTGTTTCATCTGTCAGTGCACATTGGGTTGCTTCCACCGTTTGGTTATTTATTAAATCCTGTGAAACGTTATGTTCCCATTGCCCTTGACTTTCACTACCACACCACTTCTAAGGTCATCAGCCTTCCTTCTTGCCTAATCACAGTCCCTCAACGACCCCACACCTCACAGCTATATGATTCACATCCTTGTTGCCCCTTGGATTTGTCAGGCTTTTTTCCAATTCCCAACCACAATCCGAGCTGATACCTTTATCAGAAACTGTCCCTTTTCACAAAAGAATTTCACATTCATTCCTTTTATCTCAACATAGATGTCATTTTATCCACTTTTTTGTTTTTCGCTGAGAAATTGTGTTTTACTCCCTGCCCTTCCCCATTGATTATAACTAACAAATGAAAATGTGTATATTTAACATTGTCATTTCTAATGACAATATTATGGCAGTACTAAACCCTCCATTGCTCCATTATATTATACAAGTAACTTGATAAGCCTTGTTCTTGCTAGCAGGGAGCTTATGGTCTCTTTAATACAAAGCAGAAATGTTAAGAGGAAAAGAATGAAGATATACTTTACATAGAAATGCATATGATGCATTTTTTAAATATATATATAAATATCAAGGAAAATAAATATGGTTTAAAGCTAAAAGAACAAGAATGCAGGCCTCCCCTGGTGGTTAAGAATCTGCCTGCCAATGCAGGGGACACGGGTTCCATCCTTGGTCCAGGAAGATTCCACCTGCTAGGGGAGACTAAGCACGTGTACCACAGTGACTGAGCCGCACGCTGCACCCACTGAGGCTCTGCAGTCTGTGCGCCACAACAGGAGAGGCTGCCCGCCGCAGCTATAGAGTAGCCCACTCAGCCATGGAGATCCAGCGCAGCCAAAAATCAGTAATCATAATAATCAAAAGGTAAAAATCAAAATTCTTAAAAAAAAAAGAATGTATATCTTTAAGGTATACATGTTAATTTGATATATGTACACATTGTGAGGGATTCTTGGTGGCTCAGTAGTAAAGAATCCACCCACCAATATAGGAGATGCGGTTTCTTTCCCTGGGTGGGGAAGACCCCTTGGAGAAGGAAATAACAAAGCATTCCAGTATTCTTGCCTGGAGAATCCCAAAGACAGAGGAGCCTGGTGGGCTACAATCCATGGGGTCCCAAAAGAATTGGATATGACTTATCAACTAAGCAACAACAATAACACCGAATTATGAAATGAGCACCACAATCAAACTAATTAACATATACATCATCGCACATAATTACCCCCCTCCCCCACTTCTTCTATAGACTTCCCTGGCTAGCCGTCTCCTTCCACTCCTCTCTGCAAACACCTGAATCTGCCTTGTCATTCACTCCTGTGGGTTCCCCTGATGCCTTAGCTTATCCCTCTGAGCACTCAGCTTATTGTGTAACTGCCTGTCTAGATCCTTTTCCTTGAAAGCCAGTGGCTGTTGTTCAGTTGTTCCATCGTGTCCAACTATTTGTGACCTCGTGTACTGTAGCATGCCAGGCTTCCCTGTCCTCAACTACGCCCGAGAGTTTGCTCAAACTCATGTCCATTGAGTCAGTGATGCCATCCAACCATCTCATCCTCTGTTGCCCCCTTCTCCTCCTGCCCTCAATCTTTCCCAACATCAGGGTCATTTCCAATGAGTCAGCTCTTCAGCGGTATCAGTGCATATTTCTATTCCCCCAATGCATTGTCGGCGTACAGAAGAAGTTCCGCCGGTCTGCTGAATGAACGAGGAAGCCTTTCTCAGCATCCGGTCCCGCTTCCTTATCTGATTTCGGGTAGGTCAGCAGTAAGACATCCTCATCTTTAATAATAAAATTCTCCTGCACCTCTCTCAGGTGTTCAGATGGAAATTCCATGCTCAGGAAAGGTATCCCTTCAAACCACACACACTCTCCTGTCATGACAATGAGATCTTTGTACCTCCGTGGGTATTTCAGCCTTAGTATAGTCTCTGTTGGACTGGGAGATCCGTTTTATAGTCAACATCTAACAATCATTAATCTTTCCCAGTTCACTGAGGACTGTGCCTACTGATGAAAGGGTCACAAGACTGACAATATTGGGCAATCGTGAAGTCATTCAGGGAACATTCTGGATTAACCTGAGTTTGACGTCATTGGAGGAAACCAAGAGTTTAGTAACAAGGTGGAGGATGCAGACATGTGGTGAATTAAGAAAATATATTTTAGTTTATTATTATTTTTTAATGAATCACTTTGATAAGTTTTTTTTTTAATATATGTATTTATTTTTTTGGCTGCTGTGAGTCTTCATTGCCATGTGCGGGCTTTCTCTAGTTGCAGCCCGCAGGGGTTACGCTCTTGTTGCGGAGCACCGGCTCTAGGCAGCTGGGCTGAATATGTGGCACAGGGGCTCAGTTGCCCCTCGGCATGTGGAAACTTCCTGTGTCCCTGCGTTGGCAGGCAGAATCCTAACAACTGGACCACAGGCATAGCCTGAAAAAATATTTTAAATAGGCTTTATTATTATTTTTTGCAACATTTTTGTATAGGAAAATTTTAAAGATAATATAAAGAATTCTGAGAGTCGATATTTTATTCAGATTTCCTTAGTTTTTACCTAATATCCTTTCTTTGCTCCAAGATCCCATCCCAGACACGCCGTTACATTGGGGCTTCATGTCTCCTTAGGTCTCTCTTGGCTGTGACAATTTCTCAGACTTTCCTTGTCGTTGATGACCTTGACAATTTTGAGGATGACTGGTCAGATATTTTGGAGAAGGTCCCTCTCTTGGGATGTACTCTACGTTTTTCTGATAATTAGACTGGTTTTCTGGGTTTTGGAGACGATGATCATGGAGGCAAAATACTATTATAGTCCCAACATTTCAAGGGCTTTCACTATCAACCTGACAACTCACCATTGACCTTGATCACTTGGCCGAGCTAATGTTTGTTGGATATCCCCACAGTAAATTTACTCTCTCTCCTTTTTTCTTTTTCGTTTGTTTTTGGCCATGCCAGGAGGTATGTGGCATCTTAGTTCCCTGATTAGGGATTGAATTCTGTGCACCTTGATTTGGAAGCTTGGCGTCTTAACCACTGGACTGCCAGAGAAGTCTCTTGCTTGTTTCCTTCCTTTTGGGGGGCATATTTAAAACGTGAAGTCTAGACCTGAAGGTATTAATGAGAACATATTGTGTAAACTCTAATTGAGGAAGCTGTACAAAATAATTATCTGGTACCATTCAAATTATCAAATTGTTATTAAAAAAAAAAAAACCCTAAGAAAAGAAAAGCTGAGGATATGGTCCAGAGAAAGGAGAAGGGAGGATGTAAACTAAATCCTAGATTGACTCCTGGGCCACAGAAAATGCTGTCATTTTATTATTGAGACAGCTGGCCACATTTGAATGCACAATGTTGATTAGATAGTAACATTGCATCAATACTAAATTCCTCGATTTCTATCATTTTTCTGAGATTATAAAGGAAATATCTGTGGTCTTAGAAAATATTTTCTGAAGTGTGGAGGGATAAAAGGAAATGATGCCAGTAACTTTTTCTCAAGTGGTTAAAAAAGTTAATATTATCCATGAGAGTGAAAGAAATGAGAACACAATCTAGCAAATGTTGGAAAACGTTACCAGTGGTGAATCTGTGTGGATTATGTACAAGAATTTTTTTGTGTATTTCTGGTAAGATTTCTCTTAGTTTGAATAAAATTAAAAATAAAATTGAAAACTAGATAAAAAGGCATAGTGACAAGAAGCTGGGGAGAAATTGACAAACTGTGGACTGAGATCTCTCTCTTTTTTTTTTCCCCTAAATTTTTTATTTTGCATCGGGGTTGGGAAGATCCCCTGGAGAAGGGAATGGCAACCCACTCTGGTAGTCTTGCCTGGAGACATGGATACAGGAGCCTGGTGGGCTACAGTCCACGGGGTTGCAAAGAGTCAGACAGACACGACTGAGTGACTAACACTGCAAGTACAGCTGATTAAGAAACGATGTGCTAGTTTCAGGTGAACAGCGATCTCTCTCTCTTTTTTATAGCAATCTAAAAATTTTTAGGAATCTCTGGCTGTACTGTGTAGCCCATGGGATATTAATTCCCTGAGCAGGGATTGAACCTACATCTCCTGCTTCGGAAGCTCAGCGTTTTAACCACTGGACCACCAGGGCAGTCCCTGAAATCTCTCTCTTTGAACATAGGAGTCAAGAACTTGCTTTAGACGCACAGGTTGTGGGGTTGAATTTATATTATACCTACATGGACCACAGGAGGCAGTTCTTGTTTGCCATTTAATCATAAACATTTTGCTGTTGCTGCTTAGTCAGTAAGTCGTGTCTGACTCTTTTTGTGACCCCATCAACTGTGACCCCGTGGACTGTAGCCTGCCAGGCTCCTCTGTCTGTGGGATTCTCCAGGCAAGAATACTGGAGTGTGTTGCCATTTCCTTCTCTAGGGCATCTTCCCGACACAGGTATTGAACCTGTCTCCTGCTTTGGAAAGGGGGGATTCTCTACCACTGAGCCCCCAGGAGGTTCAGTCATTAACATAATGAGCATGTATTAAGTGATTTCACATTTTAGGGACTGGGCTAAGAGGATTTTCATGTCTGCCACATTGAAAATTCATAATAGCAATTGTTACTTCATTGTACCCACCTTCTATCTCTCTGAGGACCAAAGCCTTCATATGTTCACATACTCAACAATAGGGAGAGTGAAAATTATATTTTCATTCCTTGTAATTGCTAAATAATTGTTAAATAATTCTAGTTAGTGATAATAATCATAATGATACTGGGAGTGACCAATAATTATTGAGAGTGAACACGTATCAGCAATACTCAGATCATTTCACACTACACTGTTAACTATTTACTACACTGTAGTAACTATTCAGTTACTACACTGAATATACAGATTATATGAAGAAATTGTATTCTTCTCCCACTTCATAGGTCATGGAACACTAAGAAAACTGTTAATCTTACTGGAATGTTTAATCTTATTGGAATGACAATAGCTAATTCATGGTTGGGGACGATAGCTCAGTTGGTAAAGAATCTGCCCTGGTTCAATTCCTGAGTTAGGAAGATATGCTGGAGAAGGGATAGACTATCCACTCCAGCATTCTTGGGCTTCCCTGTGGCTCAGCTGGTAAAGAATCCGCCTGCAGTGTGGGAGACCTAGGCTTGATCCCTGGGTTGGGAAGATCCTGCTGGAGAAGGGAATGGCTACCCTCTCCAGTATTCTGGCCTGGAGAATTCCATGGACTGTATAGTCCATGGGGTCACAAAGAGTCGAACACGACTTTCACTTTCAATCAATTATTGGGTGAGACATATGCAGCCACTTGGTCTCCAGACTCTAAGATCTGTGCTGGGTTACAGTTATTCCTAGGTGACACCTGAGTCCACACAGTGAACTGATAGTTATCACTGAGGGACACCCAAAGATACAGAGAGCTGAAACTTACTTATAAAAAGTTCAATCAGAAAGATACACGCATCCAAATGTTCATTGCAGCACTATTCATAATAGCCAGGACACGGAAGCAACCTAAATGTCCATCATCAGAGGAATGGGTAAAGAAGATGTGGTGTGTGTACATACTGGAGTATTACTGAGCCAAATGAAACAGCTGAACTATTTGCTTTTCCTCTGGTTCTGCATTCCCTTACTTCCCTAACTAGTAGCTGTTTCAGTCTACTCTTTGGAATTTGGGAAGAGCTAGGAGACTAAAAGGCGCCACCAGTCAGGGTGGTGAGGGGCGCACTCTGCAGGGAAGACCCCTGTGCCTCCATCTTTGGCTTGCCCTGGCTCTGTCTGGATTAGACCTTCTGTCTTGAATGCTGGCTGTCTGGGCTCGATGGTGCCACGCACTGAGATGGGTGCAGTGAATGCCACCAGTGCCCTGGGGTTCTTCCTCCATCCTGGGGTTGGGGTTATCAGGGAAGGCTTCCTGGAGGAGGTGACCTCTGAGCTGTGTTTGGAGAGTGAAGGGAGTTATTAGGAAGTGAGAGGCCCCTGTTTGTTGTGCCCCCTGGGGTGGGGGTTGGGCTTTGTCCTGGTGGGCATGTCCTTGGAAGGGACACGGTGGTGGTCATGTATAGGTTTTGGAGAGGTCTGCCCTGCCATCGCTTTTCACTTTCATACGTTGGAGAAGGAAATGGCAACCCACTCCAGTATTCTTGCCTGGAGAATCCCAGGGACAGGGGAGCCTGGTGGGCTTCTGTCTGTGGGGTCGCACAGAGTCGGACACGACTGAAGCGACTTAGCAGCAGCAGCAGCAGGAGACTAAAGTCCTTTCTACAAACTAGAAACTGTGATCAAGGAGGGGTTTTGTACTCAGGACGGTCCCACAGGGAGCAGTGTTAATAACCCCCCTTTTTGGATACTTTTCAATCCTGAGGAGGACAGGGGTGGGATAAGAAAGGGAATAAAATTTTGGATAGAGAGATTAATCATAAACTCAATAGGGGATGCTATGCTATGCTATGCTAAGTCACTTCAGTCATGTCGACTCTGTGTGACCCCATAGACGGCAGCCTACCAGGCTCCACCGTCTGTGGGATAAAAGTACTGGAGTGGGGTGCCATTGCCTTCTCTGCTCAATAGGGGAACTTGGTTTCAAAAAGGACCCTCTATTGGTACCCCAACATTAAAGGGCCCCAAACAAGTCTGGTCTGTTTACAACCAGTTAAAAAAAATTTTTTTAAGCTGAAAGAAAATTACACTGAGATTCCAGCCTAGCAGTTGTTTGGGGGCAATTGTTCGGGGGAAGGCAATGGCACCCCACCCCAATACTTTTGCCTGGAAAATCCCATGGACAGAGGAGCCTGGTAGGCTCCAGTCCATGAGGTCGCTAAGAGTCGGATACGACTGAGCGACTTCACTTTCACTTTTCACTTTCATGCACTGGAGAAGGAAATGGCAACCCACTCCAGTATTCTTGCCTGGAGAATCTCAGGGATGGAGCCTAGTGGGCTGCCGTCTACGGGATCGCACAGAGTCGGACACGACTGAAGCGACTTAGCAGCAGCAGCAGTTCAATCAATTAATCAAGTTCAAGATTGACAAAAGGTCCTGAGTCCCTTTGCTTGACTTCCTCACTGGGGACCTCAAAGCCTTACAGCCAAAATGAATAAAACGGCTGAAGGATTAAAAAGGAAACTTTCTTGGGACTTCTGTGGCGATCCAGTGGTTAAAACTTCACCTTCCAATGCTGGGGGTGAGGGTTCAAGTCCTGGTTGGGGTGCTGAGACCCCACATGTCTCGAGGCCACAAAATCAAAACGGAAAACAGAAACAGTATTGTAACAAATTCAATAAAGATTTTTTAAATGGTCCAGATTAAAAAAAAATCTTTTTTCTTTTTACAGTAAACTTTCTGGGACTCCTTGTAAGACCAAGACTTGTTGATAGGCTAAAGGTAAGGGTGTAAGTATTGATAGAACTGAGAAAAATATTTATAAGGATTGGTGTATTTGAAAGGGCTTTATGTGAGATGGATACATAGCTAATATAAAATGGATACTTTTTGCATGGATCCCTAATTATATTATGGGATAGACATTATGTGGGGGAATGCTCCCCTGCCTGATGTTATAAAACAGGGCTTATAAATCTGCCCCTCAGGCAATATTAATCAAATATACTAAAGGAATGTTCAGTGTGGGCTTCCAAGGTGGTTCAGTGGTAAAGAATTCGCCTGGCAATGCAGGAGATGCAAGAGACACTGGTTCGATCTCTGGGTTTGGAAGATCCCCTGGAGGAGGAAATGGCAACCCACTCCAGTATGCATGCCTGGGAAATCCCACGGAGAGAGGAGCCTGGTCGGCTACAGTCCATGGGGTTGCAAAGAGTCGGACACGACTGAGCACGTGTAAGGAAACCAACAGGGTTAGCTGAACCCACACAATAAAAAGTTAAAACTGGAGACTCATATTCAGGTACTAATAAAAGCAAACTGAAGAAAATGTGGTTGGGTAATTCCATTTTTTTATATCATTTCGGCAGCAGATCAGTGTTTTTGGTGATTTATAGTCATTGTTTTACTCTGAGGTTTTTACCAAATGAAGATCTTCAAGAAGATTCATAAAAAGACTTTTGGACACATAATGTTTCTGATGACTTTCAGATCATACTGTTGAATGAGATAAAAAATTATGAAACTCTAATGGAAAACTTGCTGCTGCTGCTGCTAAGTCGCTTCAGTCGTGTCCGACTCTGTGCGACCCCATAGATGGCAGCCCACCAGGCTCCCCAATCCCTGGGATTCTCCAGGCAAGAATTCTGGAGTGGGTTGCCATTTCCTTTGCCAGGAAAACTTGCTGGCTTTACCTAAATCAACAGGAATTAATTATATGCATGGGACTGAATGGGCCTTCCTGGTGGCTCAGACAGTAGAGAATCTGTTTGCAATGTGGGAGACCTGGGTTTGACCCCTAGGTTGGGAAGATCCCCTGGAGGAGCACATGGCAACCCACTCCAGTATTCTTGTCTGGAGAATCCTCATGGACAGAGGAGCCTGGCAGGCTACAGTCCATGGGGTCGCAAACAGCTGGACACGACTGAGTGACTAAGCCCATGGGACTGAATGAAATGGGAAATATGTCTCATAACTGTATCACTGGTTGTCTGAAATATTGCTGGCTTTTCATCTTTGTTTTCCAGAAAGCCTTTCCTTTTATGCTAATTACATACTACAGCAGGATGGCAAACTATACCTTTGTAAACAAAGATGAAATATTTATCTTTTTCTCTCTACCTGATCCCTCCAGATTTTGGCTTCTCCAGCTGAGTCCTCTCTGGACTTGATGGCTTATTGCAATTCAGATTTGTGCTCAGTTGTGTCCAGCTCTTCGTGACCCCATGGAGTGTATGTAGCCCACCAAACTCCTCTGTCCATGGGATTCTCCAGACAAGAATAGTGGAGTGGGCTGCCATTTCCATCTCCAGGGGATCTTCCCGACCTAGGGGTTGAACCCGCGTCTCTTGCGTCTCCTGCATTGGCAGGCGGATTCTTTATCACAGCACCACCCAGAACTGGTTATAACAATCAGTGTTTTAATTTGTTCTCTCTTTGTGGTTTTCAAATTATTTATGCCTGATGCCTTTCTCTGGTATACTGTGACCTTATTAATGTCACTAACTTTATGACTTATATCCTGTCTACTTTATAAGATTGCTGTCTCTTGTTTTACCCAAGATGTAGGCCTCTGACAAAATGAATGATGGTTAAATGTCTTAAGGCAATTAATCACATATACAATTATATAGAATAATTGTAACGGTGCAACTCTAGTATGGGAAGAAACAAGGGCAAACATTACTGGACTCAGACTAGTAAAACAGACAATCCAGAGATTGGATTAATCAACAGGGCTTAATTCAAAAATAGCACATTGAGTGTCCTATGTCCAAAATCTCATCTGACCTAGGAAAGATATTTCTTAGAGTTGTAGGACTAACCGGTCACTGGATTGAAGTCAAGAAGTGAAGTCGTTCAATCATGTCCGACTCTTTCAACCCCATGGACTGTAGCCTACTAGGCTCCTCCGTCCATGGGACTTTCCAGGCAAGAATGCTGGAGTGGGTTGCCATTTCCTTCTCCAGGGGAACTTCCCGACCAAGGGATCAAACCCGGGTCTCCTGCATTGGAGGCAGACGCTTCACCATCTGAGCCACAGGGCAGCCCCAATCCCTCCCAAACCTTAGTCCATTTATGACCAACAGGGGACGCTGTAAACAAAGAATGCAGCCCACCATCCCAGTTCTACAAGGATCAAGTCTTCAGCCAGGAGGACTGTGCACCGATAGTGCATCTCCAGGGGAATTGATTATATTCTTTGCAGCCAAAGATGGAGAAGCTCTATACAGTCAGCAAAAACAAGACCGGGAGCTGACTGTGGCTCAGACCATGAACTCCTTATTGCCAAATTCAAACTGAAATTGAAGAAAGTAGGGAAAACCACTAGACCATTCAGGGATGACCTAAATCAAATCCCTTATGATTATACAGTGGAAGTGAGAAATAGATTTAAGGGACTAGATCTGATAGACAGAGTGCCTGATGAACTATGGACGGAGGTTCGTGACATTGTACAGGAGACAGGGATCAAGACCCTCCCCATGGAAAAGAAATGCAAAAAAGCAAAATGGCTTGTCTGGGGAGGCCTTACAAATAACTGTGAAAAGAAGAGAAGTGAAAAGCAAAGGAGAAAAGGAAAGATATAAGTATTTGAATGCAGAGTTCCAAAGAATAGCAAGGAGAGATAAGAAAGCCTTCCTCAGCGATCAATGCAAAGAAATAGAGGAAAACGACAGAATGGGAAAGACTGGAGATCTCTTCAAGAAAATTAGAGATACCAAGGGAACATTTCATACTGTTCATACTGTTCATGGGGTTCTCAAGGAAAGAATACTGAAGTGGTTTGCCATTCCCTTCTCCAGTGGACCACATCCTGTCACATCTCTCCACCATGACTCGCCCATCTTGGGTTGCCCCACAGGCATGGCTTAGTTTCATTGAGTTAGACAAGGCTGTGGTCCTAGTGTGATTAGATTGACTAGTTTTCTGTGAGTATGGTTTCAGTGTGTTTGCCCTCTGATGCCCTCTTGCAACATCTACCGTCTTATTTGGGTTTCTCTTACCTTGGGAGTGGAGTAGCTCTTTATGGCTGCTCCAGCAAAGCACAGCCATTGCTCCTTACCTTGGATGAGGGGTCTCTCCTCACCGCCACCCTTCCTGACTTTCAACGTGGGATGGCTCCTCTAGGCCCTCCGGCACCCTGCGCAGCCATGGCTCCTTGGACGTGGGGTTGGTCCTCCTGGCTGCCGCCCCCCGGGGGGGGGGCCCCCCCCCCCCCTGACCTCGGACACGGGGTAACTCCTCTCATTGCCGCCCCTGACCTCGCACACTGGGTATCTCCTCTTGTCGTCGCCCCTGACCTGGGACGCGGGTAACTCCTCTCGGCTGTTCCTGCGCCGTTGCAGTCTGGTACTCTTGGCTGCTGCCCCTGACCTCAAACATGGGGTAACTCCTCTTGGCTACCGCCCTTCGGGCATGGGGTCCTCTTGGCTTCTGCCCCTGACCTTAGACGTGGAGTGGCTCCTCTGGGCTGCGCTTTAGCGCGCCTGCCGAGGCTGCCTGTGCTTTAGCGCGCCGCCGCAGCCGCTGCACAGTATGAAAAGGCAAAATGATAGGATACTGAAAGAGGAACTCCCCAGGTCAGCAGGTGCCCAATATGCTACTGGAGATCAGTGGATAAATAACTCCAGGAAGAATGAAGGGATGGAGCCAAAGCAAAAAGAATACCCAGCTGTGGATGTGACTGGTGATAGAACAAGGTCCGATGCTGTAAAGAGCAATATTACGTAGGAACCTGGAATGTCAGGTCCCTGAATCAAGGCAAATTGGAAGTGGTCAAACAAGAGATGGCCAGAGTGAATGTTGACATTCTAGGAGTCAATGAACTCAAATGGACTGGAATTGGTGAATTTAACTCAGATGACCATTATATCTACTACTGTGGGCAGGAATCCTTCAGAAGAAATGGAGTGGCCATCATAGTCAACAAAAGAGTCCGAAATGCAGTACTTGGATGCAATCTCAAAAACGACAGAATGATCTCTGTTCATTTCCAAGGCAAACCATTCAATGTTACAGTAATCCAAGTCTATGCCCCAACCAGTAACGCTGAAGAAGCTGAAGTTGAAAGGTTCTATGAAGACCTACAAGACCTTTTAGAACTAACACCCAAAAAAGATGTCCTTTTCATTATAGGGGACTGGAATGCAAAAGTAGGAAGTCAAGAAACACCTGGAGTAACAGGCAAATTTGGCCTTGGAATATAGAATGAAGCAGGTCAAAGACTAATAGAGCTTTGCCAAGAAAATGCACTGGTCATAACAAACACCCTCTTCCAACAACACAAGAGAAGACTTTTTACGTGGACATCACCAGATGGTCAACACTGAAATCAGATTGATCATATTCTTTGCAGCCAAAGATGGAGAAGCTCTATACAGTCAGGAAAAACAAGACCAGGAGCTGACTGTGGCTCAGACCATGAACTCCTTATTGCCAAATTCAGACTGAAATTGAAGAAAGTAGGGAAAACCACTAGACCATTCAGGGATGACCTAAATCAAATCCCTTATGATTATACAGTGGAAGTGAGAAATAGATTCAAGGGCCTAGATCTGATAGATAGAGTGCCTGATGAACTATGGAATGAGGTTCGTGACATTGTACAGGAGACAGGGATCAAGACCATCCCCATGGAAAAGAAATGCAAAAAAGCAAAATGGCTGTCTGGGAAGGCCTTACAAATAGCTGTGAAAAGAAGAGAAGCAAAAAGCAAAGGAGAAAAGGAAAGATATAAATATCTGAATGCAGAGTTCTAAAGAATAGCAAGAAGAGATAAGAAAGCCTTCTTCAGCGATCAATGCAAAGAAATAGAGGAAAACAACAGAATGGGAAAGACTAGGGATTTCTTCAAGAAAATCAGAGGTACCAAAGGAACATTTCATGCAAAGATGGGCTTGATAAAGGACAGAAATGGTATGGACCTAACAGAAGCAGAAGATATTAAGAAGAGGTGGCAAGAATACACAGAAGAACTGTACAAAAAAGAGCTTCACAACCCAGATAATCACGATGGTGTGATCACTGACCTAGAGCCAGACATCCTGGAATGTGAAGTCAAGTGGGCCTTAGAAAGCATCACTACGAACAAAGCTAGTGGAGGTGATGGAATTCCAGTTGAGCTATTCCAAATCCTGAAAGATGATGCTGTGAAAGTGCTGCACTCAATGTGCCAGCAAATTTGGAAAACTCAGCAGTGGCCACAGGACTGGAAAAGGTCAGTTTTCATTCCAATCTCAAAGAAAGGCAATGCCAAAGAATGCTCAAACTACTGCACAGTTGCACTCATCTCACACACTAGTAAAGTAATGCTCAAAATTCTCCAAGCCAGGCTTCAGCAATATGTGAACCGTAAAACCAGCTTGAACTTCCTGATGTTCAAGCTGGTTTTAGAAAAGGCAGAAGAACCAGAGATCAAATTGCCAACATCCGCTGGATCATGGAAAAAGCAAGAGAGTTCCAGAAAAACATCTATTTCTGCTTTATTGACTATGCCAAAGCCTTTGACTGTGTGGATCACAATAAACTGTGGAAAATTCTGAAAGAGATGGGAATACCAGACCACCTGACCTCCTCTTGAGAAATCTGTATGCAGGTCAGGAAGCAACAGTTAGAACTGGACATGGAACAACAGACTGGTTCCAAATAGGAAAAGGAGTACATCAAGGCTGTATATTGTCACCCTGCTTATTTAACTTACATGCAGAGTACATCATGAGAAATGCTGGGCTGGAAGAAGCACAAGCTGGAGTCAAGACTTCCAGGAGAAATATCAATAACCTCAGATATGCAGATGACACCACCCTTATGGCAGAAAGTGAAGAGGAACTAAAAAGCCTCTTGATGAAAGTGAAAGTGGAGAGTGAAAAAGTTGCCTTCAAGCTCAACATTCAGAAAACGAAGATCATGGCATCCGGTCCCATCACTTCATGGGAAATAGATGGGGAAACAGTGGAAACAGTGTCAGACTTGTTTTTCTGGGCTCCAAAATCACTGCAGATGGTGACTGCAGCCATGAAATGAAAAGACGCTTACTCCTTGGAAAGAAAGTTATGACCAACCTAGATAGCATATTCAAAAGCAGAGACATTACTTTGCCAACAAAGGTCCGTCTAGTCAAGGCTATGGTCTTTCCTGTGGTCGATGTATGGATGTGAGAGTTGGACTGTGAAGAAGGCTGAGCGCCAAAGAATTGATGCTTTTGAACTGTGGTGTTGGAGAAGACTCTTGAGAGTCCCTTGGACTGCAAGGAGATCCAACCAGTCCATTCTGAAGGAGATCAGCCCTGGGTGTTTTTTGGAAGGACTGATGCCAAAGCTGAAACTCCAATACTTTGGCCACCTCATGAGAAGTGTTGACTCATTGGAGAAGACTCTGATGCTGGGAAAGTATTGAAGGCAGGAGGAGAAGGGGACGACAGAGGATGAGATGGCTGGATGGCATCATCGACTCAGTGGACATGAGTTTGAGCAAGCTCCAGGAGTTGGTGACTGACAGGGAAGCTTGACGTGCTGTGGTCCATGGGGTCCCAAAGAGCCGGACACGACTGAGCGACTGAACTGAACTGGGCCCGGATCATTGTTGTCCCGTGCTTAGTAGCATCCCTGGCCTCTACCCACTAGATGGCGGTAGCGCCTCTTGCTTCAGTTGTGACAACCAAAATGTTCCTGGTTGAAAATGAAGTTTCTTTGCTGTTCACTAAGTCGTGACTCTTTTACCACTCCATGGACTACAGCCTGCCGGGGTCCTCTGTTCACGGGATTTCCCAGGCAAGAATACTGGAGCAGGTTGCCATTTCCTTCTCCAGAGGAATATTCCGGACCCAGGGATCGAACCCGGGTCTCCTGCATTGACAGGGGATTCTTTACCGCTGAGCCACCAGGGAAGCCTTCAGTTTCTTAGAGGAAGGGATGTGAAAGCTGATATTCTCAAGAATGAGGACAAGTTATGCAGGCTAAGAGTGTAAGCGCCAGTGTGATGGAGGCAGAGATAAAGGACGAGACTATCATTTGGAAGTATATTTATAATAGATGCCATCTTCCAAAAGGACACTATTTCCACCTTTCACATTCGTTCAAGTGTAAATAGTGCTGCCCTGAAAATAGGGGTTGCCTATGTCTTGAATTATGATTTTGTCCAGATCTAAGCCAAGGAGTGGAATTGCTGGACCATACTGGAGAAGGAAATGGCAACCCACTCCAGTGTTCTTGCCTGGAGAATCCCAGGGACGGGCGAGCCTGGTGGGCTGCCGTCTATAGGGTCGCACAGAGTCGGACACAACTGAAGCGACTTAGCAGCAGCAGCAGCAGCATAGTAACTCCATTCTCATTTTTTAAAGCAACTTCCACGCTCTTCACCATAGTGGCAGTACCAGTTTGATTCCCACTAGATGGCATCACTGACTCGATGGGTATGAGTCTGGGTGACCTCCGGGAGCTGGTGATGGACAGGGAGGCCTGGCGTGCTGCGGTTCATGGGGTCGCAAAGAGTCGGACACGACTGAGCGACTGATCTGATCTGATCTGAACAGTGTAGGAGGATTCCCTTTTCTCCCTACCCTCTCCAGCATTTGGAAATGGCAACCCACTTCAGTACTCTTGCACAGAGAATCCCATGGACAGAGGAGCTTTGTGGGCTGCAATCCATTGGGTCGCAAAGAGTTGGACATGACAAGTGACTTAGCATGCGTTCCAGCATTTATTGTTTGTAGATTTTTTTTGATAATGGGCATTCTGACCAGTGTGAGATGATGCCTCATTGTAGTTTTGGTTTGCGTTTCCGTAATAGTGATATTGAAATCTTTTCACATGGTTTTTCACCATCTGCGTGTCTTCTTTGGAGAAACATTCAGATCTTCCACCCAGTTTTTTGATTGGGTTGTTTTTTTGATATTGAGTTGTTTGTATATTTTTGAGATTAATCCCTTGATGGTTGCTTCCTTTGAAAATATAATCTCCCATTCTGAGGGCTGTCTTTTCGTCTTGTTTATGGTTTCCTTTGCTGTGCAAAAGACTTAAGTTTTATTAGGTCCTATTTGTTTATTTGTGTTTTTATTTTCATTACTCAAAGAGGTGGATCAGAAAAGTTCTTGTTGTGATTTATGCCAGAGAGTGTTCTGCCTATTTTTCTAAGTTTTATAGTATCTGGCCTTACATTTAGATCTTTGATTCCATGCTACACCGCTCTTCCAGGGCGACGTGAATCTTCCCTATAAGGTGGTGCCCATCAATTTCACCTTGCAAAGCTGAGACTGTCTCTGAATCTTACCCAACTCGGATGAGGTCTAGGATTCCAGGAAGGGAAGACAGACTCCTAGAAACAGAAAGTTCTCAAAACAGAATTTAGAACTTCTCTCCTATTCTGTACAGGCTTCCCAGGTGAATCAGCAATAACGAATCCACCTGCAATGCAGGAAATGCAGAAACTGTGGGTTCAATCCCTGGGTCTGGAAGATCCCCTGGAGGAGGAAATGGCAACCCACTCCAGCATTCTTGCCTGGGAAATCCCACGGACAGAGGAGCCCGGCGGGCTACAGTCAGCAGGGTCACAAAGAGCCAGACACGACTGAGCAACTGGGCACTGCCTATTGTATTCCGTACAATCCTTTAACCACACACATTCTGTACAAAAAGGAACACATGATACACTGCATGTGAAAGAAAACTGGAGATTTTGGTACAGCTTTGTGCAGCAGTCGCTTTGCCTGGAAATTTGCAGAACATGCAGATAGCCCTACCAGAGAATTCTAGGTGAGCAAACTTCTGAGCAGTAAGTGGGTGGAAGGGAGAAATAGCCCTAGGCCATCCTCTGCCCCCGGGGGCGCCTGTGATGGCCATTTAATGGTACTTTCAGAAGGAGTCCCATTTCTGCTTTGAACAGAATGTTCTAGGGGGCATCTGAGAGAACAAAGTATTAAGCTCCCCTCCTCTCCACTTCATTAACCTTAATGACATTCATACAGCCCTCATCAGACACAGAGGATATTGATTTCTGAGAACCAAAAGGCCATCGTGTTACTATTTTACTAGATTTGCAGAGATGGTCAGCAGTGCTGGGTAGCAGCCACATGAACTCCATGAATGGTCTAGTGATCAAGGACCTCTGCTTTCTCACAAGGTTTTCCTACAATCCTCTCTGCTGCCTGCACAACCATATCCTGTGTCCCCATCCCGTCCCTGCCCCTTTTCGAAGTGCTTCCTGGAAGCACCATATAATGCGATTTTGTTTTTTTCAAATAATTCTATTAAAAAAAAAACTGGGTATTTAACTTATTTTCCTTGACTGTTATCACTAACACATTTGATCTTGCAGCCTTTCAACTGTTTCCTGTTTCCTTAGTCCTGTCTTGTGTCTTGGCTTCCTTGTTTATTGAGGTTATTTTCCATTGCTTCTTCCCCATTTAAAAAAATTTTATTTGATTGTGCTGGGTCTTAGTTGCCACATGTGGGATCTAGTTCCCTGAACGGGGAAGGAAACCTGGTCCCCAGCAGTGGAAGTGCAGGGTCTTAACCACTGAATCAAGAGGGAAGTCCCCTCTTTTTGTTTTTTTTTTTAAACAAATTGAAGATTTATGGAAACCCGGCTTCAACTGGCAAGTCTATTGGTGCCATTTGGGTGGGTAGTGCCTGGAAAAGGGAATGAAGCAGGGCTAGAAATGATGTTTTTTTTAAAAATACGGTTGTCAGTTACATGGAGTGTTTAGTGGAAATTCACCTAGCTCTATACATATGACATATGTGCTTTATAAAATCTACACGAGATGGTTAGAAGCATCCCTGACTCAATGGACATGAGTTTGGGCAAACTCTGGGAGACAGTGAAGGGCAGGGAAGCCCAGTGTGCTGCAGTCCACAGGGTCACAGGGAGTCAGACACAACTTAGTGGACTGAACAGCAACAACCGTGGATAAATAAAACACGGTATATCCAGACAGTGAAATATGTCTCAACCATGGAAAGAAATGAAATATTGGCACATGGGACAATGTGGGGTGAGCCTCAACAACATTATGCTAAGTGAAAGAAGCCAGACCCTGATGGTCACAGAGTATATGAAATATCCAGGAGAGGGCTAGGGTTAATGGTTCCCAGGGGCTGGAGGGATGAGAGATTGGAGAATGACTGCTCGTGGGTATAAGGTTTCCTCTCGGGATAGTGAAAATGTTTTGGAACTAAACAGAGATGATGGTTGCATAGCATTGTAACTGTACTAAATGCCACCGAATTGTTCACTTTAAAATGGTTAATTGTATATCATAAATGTTAATCTCAAAAAAACTAAAAGTGTATACCATAATTTTAAAATTGTGTAAGGGGATGTGAGTTTCTCTAAGAATTTAGCTAACTTGCCAAAGATGATGCTGTTAGCAATTCATCAGGACTTGTATTTGAATGCAAGTTCTTCTCCATAATATACTACTGGTCTCCCACCCCCACCCCAGCCAGCACCACTGAGCTTGGGTTGTATCTTTTTTTGGAGAAAAGGAGTCATTCACACGGAAGACAGAGGAAATCTTTATTGGTCAGAATGACCAGGGAAAGGATGTATTTTGAGAGGCAGCTGAAAAATCCTGTAACTTCTGCCTCTTTGAGAACACCAAGACTTATACACTGTGGATGAAAAAAGAGATTACCATCAGTATCTCAGTCTGTCACCTTCAAGATAGGATAATCCTTGCTTCTCCCTGATGGGAGATCTGGTCTATCTCTAAGATCTACATAGCATGCATAAGTAGAACAGGACCGCTCAGCGGTAAAGAATCCCCCTACCAATGCCGGCGATGTGGGTTCAATCCCTGGGTCAGGAAGATCCCCTGTCTGGAAAATCCCATGACAGAGGAGCCTGGCGGGCTACAGTCCTTGGGGTCTAAAAAGAGAAACGACTTAGCAACTAAACAACAAAGGGAAGGTGTATTTCTCTCTCACTCTCAAATTCAATATGCCGTTATTGATCCTTCTCAGTCGCTGATTTGCATAAATTATGTTTCCTGGTGGTTCAGCAGTAAAGAATCCGCCTGCAGTGCAGGAGACCCAGGTTCCATCCCTAAGTCAGGAAGATCCCCTAGAGAAGGGAATGACCACGCACTCCAGTATTCTTGCCTTGGAAATCCCATGGACAGAGAAGCCTGGTGGGTTACAGTCCATAGGGTGGCAAAGCGTTGGACGCAACTGAAGTGACTAGGCACACATGCATGTAATCCATTATTTGAACAAATCTCCTAAATTGATAATTTTCAAAGTTAAGGAAGTTGTTGAAATGATGGAATTGGAGAGCTATAGCCAAGCACCACTGATACCCTTTTATAAGGTAATGAAGAGCTCGAAGATGAGGTAACATCCAACTGAAGGCCAAGTTTAGAAACCACGGAAACTTCCTGGCATCTGACCAAGAAGCAAGCCTGCAGATCAACCCAGGAATTAACAACTACTGACCGAGCTCCAGGGAAGGTTCAAGAATCAATCCAAATCAGCTGGGGGAGGAAGTGGGGCCCCTTGCCCATGTAAAACAGTATAGTTACTATGCCTGGGTTCCAATGGGGCTTCGACTTTTCTGGAAGTCTGACAAGAAAGTTCAGCCCCTTCCTTTGCTAGAATTTCAGTGAGGATAGGAATGCCCAGGCTCTTTGTCTTCCTGTTACTGGTATTGTTGACAATGACTCCAAAGGCATTTCCAAATTAAAGGCTGTTTGGTGTGGTGTGTGTGTTCTCAGTCGTGTCAGACTCTTTGTGACTCCATGGACTGTAGCCCTCTGTCCATGGGGTTGTCCAGGCAAGAATACTGGAGTGGGTTGACGTTCCCCCTTCCAGTGGATCTTTCCGACCCAGGGATCGAACCCGTGTCTCCTGCATCTCCAGCACTGCAGGCAGATTCTTTACTGTGGAGCCACCTGGAAAGCCCAGAAATGAGTAGGCTCTCCTGTCTGTTGACCACACTTCTCCTTCTCCAAACTTCTTTTCAACTGCAAACTTGAAAAGTTTCAAAGTTTCAGTTCTTCGTTTGAATGAGATCACAGACAAATCATCCAAGCCAGGGGCAGCAAACTAGAGCCAGCAGCAAATCCAACCCACCATCTGTTTCTGGATGGCTCGTCAACTAACAGTTTTCTCATTTTTGAATGGTTAACAACAATGGTTGTACTTCCAATGAAGGAAATGGCAATATAATAGAGAAGCAGAGATAATATGTATTTTTTTAAAAAGGTTGAAAGAAAAACAAAAATCACAAGGTAACTGCTATTTTGTGTCTCCTGAAAATTATGAGAATCATTTATGTATTTATTTTCTGGCCATGCCTTGGGGCATGCGGGATCTTATTTCCCTGACCACGGATCGAACCCATATGCCCTGTAGTGGAATCTCAGAGTCTTAACTGCTGGACTGTCAGCAAAGTCCCTTCTTGTTTACAGTTTATTTTTAATTCTTTTAAGACTCAAATTTAAAGCCTATAAATAAAATCTTATGGAAACACACCCATATTTATTATTATTTTTATTACCTGTGGCCGTTTTTGTGCTCCACGGCAGAACAGAGTATGGTTGTACAGCCTACATTACTGACTAGTAGGTTCTTGACAAGGAATGTTTGCTGACCCCTGATCTAAGCCATCACAAGAAAATCTCGACCCCAAGCTTCCCTTTCCGTTAACCCAGAGGATCCCCTTTAAGATATCTATAAAATCCCCCACTCCATCCTTCTGCAACCAACTTACTGGTAAGGCGAGCACTGTTTCCATTTTCCGTCTTTGTTATAATCTCTTGTCAATGAACACCAACTCCGACTCAAAACATAGCCTTCCTTGGTGCACTTGAAAAAATATTTATTTCTGTACAAGAAAGGGAAGGTGCAGCTTGGGGGATCTGCAAAGAAAGGGTGGACCAGAAGGAGAAACATGAATATAAAAAGTCTCAGCCTTAACCATCGCTGCACTCACGACACGTGCTTTCTCTACCACACAGAACTGTTTTCGAGGTGGTTAAACCACATCAAGGGCTTCTGGACGGGCTCAGTGATAAAGAGTCCGCCTGTCAAGGCAGAAGATGCAGGAGACACAGGTTCAGTCCCTAGGCTGGGAAGATCCCTTGGAGTCAGAAATGGCAACCCACTCTAGTCTTCTTGCCTGGGAAATCCCACAGACAGAGGAACCTGGCGGGCTACAGTCCATGGGGTCACAAAGAATCCGACACGACAACAACAACAGCAGCCCTGTAAAGAGTCGGAATTTGGATGCAGGTTTATCTGACAGCAAAAACCACGTAGCCAGCTGCTTCTTGGATCCTGGTCATCTAAATGTATCCTGGGGACGCTCACCTTCCGCGGTGCAGTACCGCCATCTACCTTGGAACATCTCGTCGATAGAGCACCAGGCATAGTCAGTGCGGACAGAGATGCAGCTGTAGTGGACGATGTCATCATACACAAATGGAAAGATACAGGAATAGTTATTAAACACTGGAAAAGAGAAAACAAGCAAACTGACAAAGGGAATTGACTTCCTGACTTCGTCTGTCACACTCGATGGCACCTACCTCCCCCACGGTCACATGTGACTCAGCTCCCTCCCTGCCTTCTCTGCGTCTGACACAAAAACAGCCAAGTGAGTATCAAAGGAAGCCTATTTCATCCTGGCCCTGGAAGCAGACTGGAGTCCCTGGCTTCCTTTCCATGGAAGTCCTCTACCCACTGTGCACCAGACCCAAGACGCAATTCTAGAGTCTTTCTTAGCATCCTTTTTCTCTCTCCTAGTAAAAGAAACCTCTTAGCCTGTCACAGTTTGTCCCTACTGCTGCTGCTGCTGCTGCTGCTGCTAAGTCGCTTCAGTCGTGTCCGACTCTGTGCGACCCCATAGAAGGAAGCCCACCAGGCTAGGTATCTCTCAAAGCCGACCACTTGTCTTGACTACTCAGTGACTGATTTCTGGATGCTTCTAACTGATTTGGCCCATCTCTTTCTTCTTCACACTGCAGCAAATATTTTCATTCTTGAATACTAACCTGACTCTGCCACACCTCTGTTCATATTCCATTACTTTTTTTTTTTTTTTTTAATTGTTTATTTATTTGGCTGCACTGTGTCTTCATTGCAGCATGTGAGCTCTTAGTCACAGTATGTGGGAACTAGTTCCCCGACTAGGGATCGAACCTGGGCCCCCTGCATTGGGAGCATGGAGTCTTAGCCATGAAGTCGCTCCATTACTCTTAGGATAAGAAATAGCATTGAAGTGGCTTATGACATCCTACTTGACCTGGTTCCTAACTGCACCTCCAGCCACTTTGGACCACCCTTCCTTGGGCTCTTTCTGCTCAAGCTTTGTAAGGTCTCCCAAGTGTACCGCCATCTTTCTTGTCTTGGGGATTTATAGGTGTGATCTCTGATTGGCAAGAACATCACACACCCTCTTCCTATTTACCCTCCCCTGACGTTCATCCTAAATGTAAATCTCCAAGGAACTCCCTTGAACATCCAGTATATGCCAGATCCACTTGTACAGAACTTCCTTACAAGCTCCCTTATACTTCTTTAAAGTTCTCGTATTTATTTAACATGGAGTGACTCGTTCAGTGTCTCTCTCGTTTGTCAGATGTGACCACATATATATTGTTCAACGATAGACCCATGGTATCAACTGACAGGTCAGGACTGGTCCAGAGAAGAAACTTAACCTACAAATGCTGATGTTAGTTTCAGTGGAGAAGCGAGTACTTTTCCAGAGGAGAATGGGAGAGGATCTTGGAGGGCTGACTTAACTGGGTCTTGAAATAGATGGTTTGGCTCTCATGATTAGGGAGGGCCTTTTATGCCAGAAGATCAGTAAATGAGGAATTTCCCTGGGTTTCCTGTGGTTAAGACTCAGTGTTTCCATGGCAGGGAGGCATGGGTTAAATCCCCCCTACAGGGAACTAAGATCCCACGTGCCATGGGCAGTGTAGCCCCAAATAATTAACTACCTAAAGAAAGAAAGAATGAAAAAGAAAGAATAGTGAATGAAATAGTAGAACCACAGGGAAGTAAGTGCAAGGAAATTTCAGAACGTAACATTGTTTCACGGGTGGGGTGAGATAGGCATTGCATTTGAGATACTAACAAATGAAAAAAAAGATATCTCCTTACCTGACAATGGAGGAGAGATACGGAAAATCAAGTCTGAAAGAGAGAAAAAAAAAGGCAAAATTCAGACCACCTCCTAAAATACTCCATTCCCAGACAAGTGGCAATTACAGGTACCTTGTTGATGCAGCCAACTGCTCTCCTGTTACAGAAAAGCTGTCACATTTTGGATGACTTGAAGGAAATGGCAACCCACTCCAGCACTCTTGCCTGGAAAATTTCATGGACTGAGGAGCCTGGTGGGCTACAGTCCATGGGGTCGCAAAGAGTCGGACACGACTGAGCAACTTCACTTTCACTTTATGGTTACTTCTAATTTGGACAGGGGGTTTATGTTCACCCAAGACAGTCCATTAATTCAGGTATGAGCACTCACTATTCCTCAGGTCTTTCTTTGTGTTCAGTTCAATTCAGTCGCTCAATTGTGTCCAACTCTTTGCGACCCCATGAATCGCAGCACGCCAGGCCTCCCTGTCCACCACCAACTCCCAGAGTTCACTCAGACTCATGACCATCGAGTTGGTGATGCCATCCAGCCATCTCATCCTCTGTCGTCCCCTTCTCCTCCTGCCCCCAATCCCTCCCAGCATCAGAGTCTTTTCCAATGAGTCAACTCTTCACATGAGGTGGCCAAAGTACTGGAGTTTCAGCTTGAGCATCATTTCTTCGAAAGAAATCCCAGGGCTGATCTCCTTCCGAATGGACTGGTTGGATCACCTTGCAGTCAAAGGGACTCTCAAGAGTCTTCTCCAACACCACAGTTCAAAAGCATCAATTCTTTGGCACTCAGCCTTCTTCACAGTCCAACTCTCACATCCATACATGACCACTGGAAAGACCATAGCCTTGACTAGATGGACCTTTGTTGGCAAAGTACTGTCTCTGCTTTTGAATATGCTATCTAGGTTGGTCATAACTTTCCTTCCAAGGAGTAAGTGTCTTTTAAAAAATTTCATGGCTGCAGTCACCATCTGCAATGATTTTGGAGCCCAGAAAAATAAAGTCTGACACTGTTTCCACTGTTTCCCCATCTATTTCCCATGAAGTGATGGGACCGGATGCCATGATCTTCGTTTTCTGAATGTTGAGCTTGAAGGCAACTTTTTCAGTCTCCACTTTCACTTTCATCAAGAGGCTTTTGAGTTCCTCTTCACTTTCTGCCATAAGGGTGGTGTCATCTGCATATCTGAGGTTATTGATATTTCTCCCGGCAATCTTGATTCCAGCTTGTGCTTCTCCAGCCCAGCAAAATCCACCCCATCCAAGGTCACTCAACTTTGACCCATTGGCTGAAATTCCACAGGTCCGAAAGTTGGGTGGAACATCTAGGTTTTGCCCACATGCCAACATTTCAGGAAAACAACCTGTTTGTTTGTTCAGTGCTAGAGGCTGAATATTTATAGCAGCCTTGGTGATTCTGTTTGATTTCATTTTGTTTCATTTCTCATGTCATTTTGCTCTTTTAACCTCCCTGAACCTGTTTCAGGAAGTGTCTCAGCGGCACTTCCACTGTCATAAAAGTCAGGTTGAAAGTGAAAGTCACTCAGTCATGCTCGACTCTTTGCAGCCCCATGAACTATAAAAGTCCATAGAATTCTCCAAGCCAGAATACTGGAGTGGGTAGCTGTTCCCTTCTCCAGGGGATCTTCCCAACCCAGGGATCGAGCCCAGGTCTCCTGCATTGCAGGTGGATTCTTTACCAGCTGAGCCACCAGGGAAGCCCAAGAATACTGGAGTGGGTAGCCTATCCCTTCTCCAGGGGATCTTCCAAACCCAGGAGTCAAAACGGGGTCTCCCGCATTGCAGATGGATTCTTTACCAGCTGAGCTACCAGGGAAGCCCTGAAGTCAGATTGGACCCAATTAAAGACACAATAAACTATGGGAAATTCTGAAAGAGATGGGAATACCAGACCACCTGACCTGCCTCTTGAGAAATCTGTATGCAGGTCAGGAAGCAACAGTTAGAACTGGACATGGAACAACAGACTGGTTCCAAATAGGAAAAGGAGTTCGTCAAGGCTGTATATTATCACCCTGGTTATTTAACTTCTATGCAGAGTACATCATGAGAAACGCTGGACTGGAAGAAACACAAGCTGGAATCAAGATTGCCAGGACAAATATCAATAACCTCAGATATGCAGATGATTTATTTTTCTGGGCTCCAAAATCACTGCAGATGGTGACTGCAGCCATGAAATTAAAAGACGCTTACTCCTTGGAAGGAAAGTTATGACCAACCTAGATAGCATATTCAAAAGCAGAGACATTACTTTACCAACTAAGGTTCGCCTAGTCAAGGCTATGGTCTTTCCTGTGGTCATGTATGGATGTGAGAGCTGGACTGTGAAGAAGGCTGAGCGCTGAAGAATTGATGCTTTTGAACTGTGGTGTTGGAGAAGACTCTTGAGAGTCCCTTGAACTGCAAGGAGATCCAACCAGTCTATTCTGAAGGAGATCAGCCCTGGGATTTCTTTGGAAGGAATGATGCTCAAGCTGAAACTCCAGTATTTTGGCCACCTCATGCGAAGAGTTGACTCATTGGAGAAGACTCTGATGCTGGGAGGGATTGAGGGCAGGAGGAGAAGGGGACGACAGAGGATGAGATGGCTGGATGGCATCACTGACTCTATGGATGTGAGTCTGAGTGACCTCCGGGAGCTGGTGATGGACAGGGAGGCCTGGCGTGCTGCGGTTCATGGGGTCGCGAAGAGTCGGACATGACTGAGCGACTGATCTGATCTGATCTGATCTGATGCAGATGATACCACCCTATGGCAGAAAGTGAAGAGGAACTAAAAAGCCTCTTGATGAAAGTGAAAGTGGAGAATGAAAAAGTTGCCTTCAAGCTCAACATTCAGAAAACGAAGATCATGGCATCCGGTCCCATCACTTCATGGGAAATAGATGGGGAAACAGTGGAAACAGTGTTAGACTTTATTTTTCTGGGCTCCAAAATCATTGCAGATGGTGACTGCAGCCATGAAATGAAAAGATGCTTACTCCTTGGAAGGAAAGTTATGACCAACCTAGATAGCATATTCAAAAGCAGAGACAGTACTTTGCCAACAAAGGTCCATCTAGTCAAGGCTATGGTTTTTCCCGTGGTCATGTATGGATATGAGAGTTGGACTGTGAAGAAAGCTGAGCACCGAAGAATTGATGCTTTTGAACTGTGGTGTTGGAGAAGACTCTTGAGAGTCCCTTGGACTGCAAGGAGATCCAACCAGTCCATTCGGAAGGAGATCAGCCCTGGGATTTCTTTGGAAGGACTGATGCTAAAGCTGAAACTCCAGTACTTTGGCCACCTCATGCGAAGTGTTGACTCATTGGAAAAGACTCTGATGCTGGGAGGGATTGGGGGCAGGAGGAGAAGGGGACGACAGAGGATGAGATGGCTGGATGGCATCACCAACTCGATGGTCATGAGTCTGAGTGAACTCTGGGAGTTGGTGGTGGACAGGGAGGCCTGGCGTGCTGCGATTCATGGGGTCGCAAAGAGTCAGACATGACTGAGCGACTGAACTGAACTGAAAGACTAGAAAGGAGATACACAGACCTGTTAACCAACATTAGCTTATATTTAATTGGCCATTCCTGTGTTCCAGCCATTGTCCTCAGTTGCTCTTCACAACAGCTCTATGAAGAAGAGATTATAATTTAGAACACTCTTTTCCTCCCCGCCCCAATAAAGTTTTACGGAGGAGAAAACATAGGCAATGGGAAACTATTGGAAGTTATATGACCACTGATTGGTGGGAACAAGGTTCCAACCCAGGAAGTCCTGCTACGGAGACTGTGTTCTGGACACAATATTGATATTATCTTGGAATTGTCACCTACATGTGCAAGTGACTTAACCGATATACTTCACTCTCCTGATCGTTGATATGGTGATGCTAACTCATAGGTCTGTGCGAGACTCTATACCTCAGGAGCTACGGCATGGTGAGTATGTCATCTGTGTTAGCCAGTAGCAGCCCTGCTTTTCAGAAAGTAGCTGAGAAGTTGTCCACGTTTTTGAAGTCGTGATTAAATAAATGATTGTTCTGGGTGGTTTCCTGCACTTAACACCTTCTGCTAATTATCTCACAGAAATCCTGTTTACAACACTACTCTAAGATTGGTGTTACTATGTGTTATTGTGGAGCCCTGTACTAGGGTCACAGGTGTGGAGCCTTATACCAAGGTCACAGGACAAAAATCTCCAGAATTAACCAAGCCCCATAGCAACTGTTGCCATGAGCCTGCTCACCTAAACCGACCAGCTCCTTGACCCCATATTAGGTAAAGTACCCACCCTGTAGCATCCTAACCACTCACTCAATGCCACCCCTCCTGTTGGAATTTTCTGTCTTGAGGCTATAAAAATTGGCCACTAGTCCACCAGCACGTCCTACTGTAATAAACTCTATTCTCCTCTCATTGTGCCTCATGTCTGGAAATTCTTTTCCACCCCTCACACATACCACGACAGTAATATTTACAGATTGCAGAGTCTCAGTGATGATCTCTGTTTTGTAGATACTGCAATGGAGGCTTAGAGAGCGGGGGAAAATCACTGTTCAAAAGCCACAGAACTTGTGAAATAGATCGCTAGTCCAGGTTCGATGCGGGAGGCAGGGTGCTCAGGGCTGGTGCACTGGGATGACCCTGAGGGATGGGATGGGGAGGGACGTGGGAGGAAGGGTCAGGATGGGGAACACATGTACACCCATGGCTAATTCATGTGAATGTATGGCAAAAAACACCACAATATTGTAAAGTAATTAACCTCCAATTTAAAAAAAAAAAAAAAAAAAAGCCAGAGAACTAAGAAGCAGTTCAGGGACTCTGGCTGCAGAAAATGAGCCTCTGAAATAGTCCTGCCTCTGAGGGGTTGCTGTTTCCAATTCTGAACCTCTTCCAGTGGTGCCGCCCCAAAGCTGAAGCTCCACTCTGGGCAGATGAGGGTCATTTCAGGATAAAACCACGGGTACTTAGCGGCTTTCCCTGTGGCTCAGATGGTAAAGAATTTACCTGCAATGCGGGAGACCCAGTTTCCATCCCTGGGTTCCCCGGAGGAGGGCAGGGCAACCCACTCCAGTATTCTTGCCTGGAGAATTCCATGGACAGAGGAGCCTGGCCACAGTCCATGGTGTTGCAGAGTCGGACATGACTGAGTGACTACACTTTCTTTTCTTTCTATGGGTACTTACATTTCTTTATAAACGCTAACAGTATACTGCTGGGTGAGTTTTCTGCTTTGCTCAGCCACGGCAGTTAACCTTCATACCCTCTTATCTCTACAGTTTTTAATCTTCATGGTCTTCTCCTCATTTTACAGATGAAAGAGCAGAAAGAGACTTTCACTTAAACCTTTCCCACACAGTCAAAAAAAAAAAAAAAAAATGCACGCAGCCTGAACTCTTGCCCAGCTCTGTCTGATTTCAGGAAATAAGTTATTTGTTTTACGAACCTGGAGATGATCTTTGCTGTTTCATCTGCTAATACTGATGAACAAGACTAAATCCTTACGGATCTTCTGTGGTTGTGCTTTATGACCTTATCACGTTGTATGCCTGGGCAGACATTACCATTTTCATCATCAGATCCCCTCCTCCTCCCCTTTCCTTCTTCTCTCACCTTCCCTCCCCCTTCTTCCTCCTTCTCTTGCTCCAGCTGATGATAAGAATAAATGCCACCACCAATCGACTGAGGAATTCCAGTATGCCCAGTGTGTTCTGAGAAAGAAGAAGCTAAAGGCAGCCCTCTCCCCCGCACCCCAGCCCCCTGACATCTGAAGGCTGACTGGGCACTCAGGGCTTGCTAGCCCTGTCCTTCTCCAATCAGGCATCAATCACTCAGGCGTACTCTGAGACCATGAGAAAATGAGATAAAGCAAGAGCTGTTCAGCATTGTGTGGAAGCAGAGACTAAAGCACGCTCACATGTCACAGTCTACCAGACACCTCCTCCCTCGGTCCAAAAACAGTGACCGCTGCCTCTTTGTCAATTACACCTTTCTCACGCTGTTCTGTCTTCACTCCGGAGAAGATTAACCGAGATACCCAAGCATAGCACTGCCTCCACTTTCTGATCATATCCAATCTTGGGTGAGATCCGACTTCCTTAACCTAAGCCTCTCCCGCTACAGTCTCCCACCCAGAGCCCAAACCCTAGAATAGATCTTAACACCCTCTTCCTGAGACAGCCCATGGTATACCCTAGGCCGTGTGGCCTTCCTGGTTCCACTGAGTGAGAAACCAGTTTGTTCAGCACCCCTGTGTTCCTGGTGGGCTTGGGTCAGATGCAGGTCATTGACAGTTCCAACGATTTTACCTACTTTTTCTATATAATCCTTACAACAATGATAAGAGATAAAGATCATTTGCCCTCTAATGAATTTGTTTTCTGGGGAGGGAATACACTGAGTTCAAACTTGCAATGGGTTATGAAAGGGAATCATGTCAGTCTTTTCAGCCACCTCCAACTCCAACCTCCCCACAGATAACCATGTTGTAATTCCTGTGAAACCTACAGAGATAGTTCATGAATATTCAATGCATGTATCAATAACATTTTACTCCCTTTTTAGACAAAGGAGAACTTGCTTACATACTGTTTATTTGAAGCCTACTCTCTTAACAAAAGATCTTGGTAAACTTTCTAAAGCAATACATAATAAGCTTCATTCACTCTTCCTTCCTTCCTTCTTTCTCTCCCCTTTCTTCCTTCTTTCTCTTTTTTCTTTCCTTCCTTCTCTCCCTTTCATTGTAGTAAGAACCCTTCACATGAGATCTACCCTCTTTACAAACTTTTGAGTGCACAAACCAATAACTGCTGGCTATAGACATCATGTTTTGCAGCAGACCTCTGGAACTTATTAATCTTGTGTTATGGAAATCTTTCACCCATTAAGCAAACTCCCCATTGCCCCTTCTCCCCAGCCCTTGGCTCCCACCAATTCTACTAGTGTGACTATTTTAGATACTTCATCTAAGTAGAAACACGCTGTATTTGTCCTTTTGTGACTAGCTTATTCCACTTGGCGTTACAGCCCCCAGGTTCATCTGTGCTGTGTTCCATTCGACAGGATGTCCAGGCTTCCTCCTTCCTAAAGTATTATAACCATTATACAGATGAGAAGCTTGAGGCTTAAAGAGAAGCAAAGTGACCTACTGATGATCACCCAACCAGCAGGAGGAAGAGCCAGGATTTGAACCTAGGACACTTGAAATCTTGGATTCGCCCTAACCATTAGGCTCTATTAAAAGATGCTATGAACATTGGCTAGGGTCTGTTTCCTGCCCATCTCACTCCAAACCACCACCTCCGAGGTCTCACCTTCTTCGTCTGTCCTCCCCTCCCTGATGCTTCTGGCACTCTCACCTGATTTCATCCCGTGTAGGTAGAGGGCCAGGGACAGCCATCCCACCGGGCTTCTCATCACTCCCAGAGACCGCAGGTGGCCTGCCCAGTAGCGTGCGTTGCTTCTGGCTTTATGCCTTGCAGTTCCTGCTCCTCCCACTCCTGCTCTTCTGACTATTCACAGACTCACCCCACAGCCTTTTCTCCCATGCCCCGAATCCCAAGCTGCCTAGAAAGACCAGAAACAACCATCTCAGAAAGCTCTCTAGCAGCATTCTGGAAGTGCGGTCCCTGGACCAGCTCCACCATCTTCACCTGCAAACTTGTTAGCAATGGGGGTCCTGTGGCCCCCGCAGCAGACCTGCCGAAACACCGAGACTGAGACCAGTCACCTGTGTTGCAACAACTCATCTCCTAGTAAGTCCAGTGTTCGAAAAAGTTTGAGAACCACTGCTTCAGAGCTTGCTTCACACTTCCTTATCCATTTCATATCATCTACTTCCTTGATTATTAAAAACAAGAAAGACTAACACAACATTGTCAAGCAACGATACCCCAATAAGAAATATCATTAAGAATTTCCAAAAGAAAAATGTATTTGTTTTCTATCCCTGATTTAATAGAAACTCTTGCAATAATTTAACCAAAGCTTCTCAGCCTGGACTTTGGGGAAAAATAGAGACACAGAGAGAGAAAGTCCAGTAAGAAAGGCAAAGTCATCTTTAGCTACCTGAATAACTAAGGCTCAGAAAGGCTAGGCATCGTGCCTTGTGGTCAGCCAGTACGTGGAAAGGATGGATCTTGGTCCACTTTAGAATTCCTCTCCCACCTGCCATCTCTGGAGGGATCTGGGAAGAGTGCTTTATAAGAGAGAGGAGACTGGAAGAATGACTTCCCCGAAGGAGGCGGGTGTCTTGCTGGACTCCCCGAGGCAATCCAGGATGAGGAAGAAACTGTCCTGGAGGCCAAGTATCATGACAACGTCAGGAAGGGAGGCACTTAACTCTCATCCTGCAGATCTTGTCTGTGCTGAGACCTTTTCAGACGTTATTTCCCTTCTGCCCCATTTGCAAAACATACGGAGATGGGGGACTGCTTAGACATAGGTGTGCCCTTTCCAAAAGAGATGAGAAAACGGAATACAAGAGAAGTGGGGGAACTGATAAAGGCATGGAGAAGCCTGAGTCTCTCTTGTCTGATGCACTGTTGTTTTATAAGTTGGATCCAACTCTTCTGCAGCCCCATGGTCTGCAGCCCGCCAGGCTCCTCTGTCCATGGGATTTCCCAGGCAAGAATACTGGAGTGGGTTGCCATTTCCTTCTCCAGGGGATCTTCCCCACCTAGGGTTCAAACCCGTGTCTCCTGCATTGGCAGGCAGATTGTTTATCACAGAGCCACCAGGGAAGCCCTGTCTGATGCATAGGTTTTTGCTTTTTCTATTTCTCTGTTTTGCTGAACTGATAGATGCCGGGCCTCTCTGCAATTAATGAGGTCACCTGTCAGTCAAGAGTAAGCAACATGGCTGGTATCAATGCTTCACCAGAACAAGCTGAGAGAAGTCTCACCCAACTGTGGGGCAAGGGAATTGGATCCGTGGTTTGACATCTGGGGAAACGGAGGCTCCAAGAGGCAACATCATTTGTCAAAGTTACGTGGCTGGTGCAGGTGTGGAAGGGCACAGATTCAACACAGACACCTGGAGGAGGGCATGGCAACCCACTCCAGTATTCTTGCTTGGAGAATCCCAAGGACAGAGGAGCCAGGCAGACTGCAGTTGCAAAGAGTCGACTGCGAGCAGAGCGACAGAGCACGCACATACTCGCCTTGATGCCGAGCCATCTTGCTCTTTCACACCCCATTGTTCACAGAGACCTTTTAGGTCCCTTCATGGGAAGCCCGGTCTCTCCAGAGTCACAGGTTAAACTCTTACTCTCTACCCATGAACTTACTTCATCTCAGACACTTGCTAGTTGAGAGACTCTGCAAAATTACTTTTGCTTTCTGAGCTTGCACGACAGATCTCTAAAACATCTGGGGTACCTGCATCTGATTTGAGAGCCCAGTGAATACTTTTTTTTCCTTTGAGTAATTCCAGTTAATTATTTTCCATCACACTATATAGTGCATTACCCTTACTGTTCAGGATACCTACCAAGAAAATCAGGGGAATGTGAGGTCAGTTTTCTATACCTATTATAATTATTATTTTCTATTGTTATGTTGATCAGTCACTAAATTGTATACAACTTTTTGCCACCCCATGGAGTGCAGCACGCCAGGCCTCCCTGTCCATCACCAACTCCCAGAGCTTACTCAAACTCAAGGCCATCGAGCTGGTGATGCCATCCAACCATCTCATCCTCTGTCGTCCCCTTCTCCTCCTTCCTGCCTTCAACCTTTCCCAGCATAAGAGTCTTTTCAAATGCGTCAGCTCTTCGCATCAGGTGCAAAGTATTGGAGCTTCAACTTCAGCATCAGTTCTTCCAATGAATATTCAGGACTGATTTCCTTTAGGATGGACTGATTTGATCTCCTTGGTGTCCAAGGGACTCTCAAGAGTCTTCTCCAACACCACAGTTCAGAAGCATCAATTCTTCAGCAATTATTTTCTATACCTATTATAATTATTATTTTCTATACCTATTATTTAATAGGTTCATACTTCTGGCAGATATTTGACTTCCTGACATTGATTAGGGAAGATAGCTTGTGCATCTTTGACTTTGTCTCTCTCTTTTTTGGGTGAATTTTAAAAAACACTCTTAATTCTAACTTCTCCCCAAGAAAATGGGAGGTTATACTCCGGAATATTTATGAGGCTTCGGAGGCGGCAATGAACGTGTGCTCAGTTGGTGAGGCACGTGCTAAGGATCCATCCCATCCCACACCCTAAAGTCATGGATGGGACGCTATGAGCAGGGCCGAGAACACCTTACGCTCTGGACGTAATAATGGAGAACCCATTATTCCTTTCCTGCTCAACCGAAGAGTCATTATGCCCCGAGGCGCTCACCCAACTGTGATAAACTATTTTTCAAAACCAAAGTGGGTGTCTAGCCAGCTGTACTGGGAGGGATGCGGTGAGGATGAAAGGAAAGTTCGACCAAAGTCATGAACTTACCGAGAGGCCGCACTGGGGGAACTTCCCTAGTGGTCCAGTGGTTGAGGATCCGCCTGCCAGTTCGGGGTCCACAGGTTTGATCCCCGGTCTGGGAAGATTCCACATGCCGCAGAGCAACTAGGGCCCGTGAGCCACAGCTACGGAAGCCCTTATGCCTAAAGCCGTTGCTCTGCAACAAGAGAAGCCGCCTCATGAGAAGCCCGCGCACTGCACCTAGAGAAAAGTTGGGCCAGCGACGAAGACGCCGCACCGCCAGAAAGAAATAAATAACTCTTAAAAAAATTAAAGAGGCAGTGCTGGACTTGAAATCCTAGAGACTCTACATGAATACCTCTAACCACAGGGAAACAGAGAGAAATTACCGATGATTCTAACAGCAAGGCGGTGACGTGAGGTTCAGCTTTATCTTCTGCCAAAATGGAAAGATACATGGAACTGGGTTTAGATTCTTGCAATACCAACTCTAGAACTAGCAGAAAATATATGAGCATTTATGTCAGAGGGACGCTAACTTTCGAATCCTGAATTTCCCAGTGATTTGTTGGGGACGTTAGCTAAGTAACGACGATCTTTCCTAAGGGTTAAGGTCCGTATTTCATAGATGCGCAGCAAGTGAGGACAGGTGTTCAGCCTTCACTGGTGTCTGTTGTTTTTTAAGAGCTGAGTCATTGGCAATGGCACCCCACTCCAGTACTCTTGCCTGGAGAATCCCATGGACGGAGGAGCCTGGTAGGCTGCAGTCCATGGGGTCACTAAGAGTCGGACCCGACTGAGCAACTTCACTTTCACTTTTCATTTTCATGCATTGGAGAAGGAAATGGCAACCCACTCCAGTGTTCTTGCCTGGAGAATCCCAGGGACGGGGAAGCCTGTTGGGCTGCCATCTAGGGGGTCGCACAGAGTCGGACACGACTGAAGTGACTTAGCAGCAGCAGCAGCAGCATTGTAAATAAGATATGTGAATCCTGAAAGCCTGTGTATACTTCTGCTGGGCAGCTGTAACCAAACTCCATGGATTGGGTGGCTTAAACATCATGCCTTTATTTGCTTATGGTTCTGAAGACTAGAAATCCATGACCAAGGTGCTGGTGATTTCTATTTCCAGAGAAGGCTCTTTTCCTGGCTTGTGGAGGCTACGTTCTTGCTGAACTTAAGGTCTTTGCTCTGTGCTCATGTTATAGGGCAGGGTGGGCGGGTAGAGAGAGAGAAGGCAAAGAAAAGAGATCTCTGGTGTCTCCTTGGGGACACATGTGCATTTGGGGGGAGACACCATTCAGTCCTTAATACCCTGATTTATCTCTGCAAAGTGAGATTGTTGGTCTCAGCCTCACTTATACCGTGGGAGAATCTGAGGTTATGGGCATAAATTGTGAGTCAGCATAAAAGAGCAAAGATGTCTTTGATTCTTGGAAAGATTGACCCATACCCTCATGTAGACAACTAGAACTTAATGTTAATCTGCGCTCTCATGCAGTTGATAATTTCAAGAGGAAACTAGGAGAAATTCCCTGGTGATCCAGTGGTTCAGTCCCTGGCCAGGGAACTGAGATCCCACGAGCCATGAGCCCAGAACCAAGCAAAACAAAAAGAGAGAGAGAGAGAGAACTAGAGATATGAGAATTCACTGATAGAAGAGATAGTGGGTGAGCATTTGGTTCAGGGCCAGAAGTGTCTGGGCTTGAATGTAATATCTGCCTCTTTCTCACAGGGACACTCTGAGCAAATTGGATTCACCTGTTCTAATCTGGTTTTTCTCATCTATAAAACCGGGGTCATCAGGGGCTTCCCTAGTGTTCTATCCCTTGTCAGGGAACTAGATCCCGGATGCCTCAACTTAAAGATCGCACATAGCCAAACAAATAAATCCTTTTTAAAAATTGGGGTCATAAAATATTTTTCATTTTTCCCACCAAACCTGCTCGTCCTGCCTTTGCGTCTCTGTACACGACATAACCGTTCCCCGGGACGCATGGGTCCCCCTGGAGCCACCCTCGCGTCCTCTCTTCCACTCTGTATAGCCAATCTGCCAGCCAGTCCTGCAGATGCTACCCCTGAAATCTACTCCAAGTCCACCCACCTCCCACTTCTGCCAATGCTGTGTCTCTAATCCAGCCACATCATTATCCCTCTGAATCACGACAGCCACCTAACCAGTTTCCCTGATTTTTACCTCTGTCTCCCGTAGTTTTTTTTAGTATTTATTTCACTGTGCCAGGTCCTAGTTACTGCATTCACACTCTTAGTTGCAGCATATGGGATCTAGTCCACCGACCAAGGATCGAACCCTGGCCCCCTGCATTGGGACTGTGGCATCTTACCCACTGGATCACCAGGGAAGGCCTGGGATCCTGTTCCTCCTAGGATGATAACCTTCCATGACTTCAGAAAGAACGCCAAAGCCCCTGCTTGATCTGACCTCCCAAACCCTCGTTCAAAACAAGCTCCCCACTGCTACTCCTCAAACGTCCTAAACACACCATCTTTTATATCTGCCAGTCAGTCTTTCAGAGACTCTGTATCTCCAATGCTTCGGGCAAGACTTCACTTCTCTTTCTTCAGATCTCCATGATTTAAGGCCAGCTGCTCAGAAAAGCACTTTCATGCATTGGAGAAGGAAATGGCAACCCACTCCATTATTCTTGCCTGGAGAATCCCAGGGACAAGGGAGCCTGGTGAGCTTCCGTCTATGGGGTCGCGCAGAGTCGGACACGACTGAAGCGACTTAGCAGCTTAGCAGCTCAGAAAAGCCTTCTTACTTCTGAAACAGAAATAGACCCACAGACCCAGAAAACAAACTTCTGGTTACCAAAGGGGAAAAGGGGAGGGAGAGATATGTTCAGAGTTAGGGCCTAGCAGAAACACACTACTATATATAATATATAAGTTCACAAACATGGTCCGACTGTGTAGCACAGGGAATTATACTCAATGTCTTGTAATAACCTGTGATGGAAAAGAATCTGAAGAAAAAGTATATTATTTTATATATTTCATGTATATAAAAGAATACATATCAGATCAGATCAGTCGCTCAGTCGTGTCCGACCCTTTGCAACCCCATGAATCATAGCACGCCAGGCCTCCCTGTCCATCACCAACTCCCGGAGTTCACCCAGACTCACGTCCATCGAGTCGGTGATGCCATCCAGCCATCTCATCCTCTGTCATCCCCTTCTCCTCCTGCCCCCAATCCCTCCCAGCATCAGAGTCTTTTCCAATGAGTCAACTCTTCACATGAGGTGGCCAAAGTACTGGAGTTTCAGCTTGAGCATCATTCCTTCCAAAGAAATCCCAGGGCTGATCTCCTTCAGAGTGGACTGGTTGGATCTCCTTGCAGTCCAAGGGACTCTCAAGAGTCTTCTCCAACACCACAGTTCAAAAGCATCAATTCTTCGGCGCTCAGCCTTCTTCACAGTCCAACTCTCACATCCATACATGACCACAGGAAAAACCATAGCTTTGACTAGACGAACCTTTTTTGGCAAAGTAATGGCTCTGCTTTTGAATATGCTATCTAGGTTGGTCATAACTTTCCTTCCAAGGAGTAAGCGTCCTTTAATTTCATGGCTGCAGTCATCATCTGCAGTGATTTTGGAGCCCAGAAAAATAAAGTCTGACACTGTTTCCACCATTTCCCCATCTATTTCCCATAAAGTGATGGGACTGGATGCCATGATCTTCGTTTTTTGAATGTTGAGCTTTAAGCCAACTTTTTCACTCTCCACTTTCACTTTCATCAAGAGGCTTTTTAGTTCCTCTTCACTTTCTGCCATAAGGGTGGTGTCATCTGCATATCTGAGGTTATTGATATTTCTCCCGGCAATCTTGATTCCAGCTTGTGTTTCTTCCAGTCCAGCGTTTCTCATGATGTACTCTGCATATAAGTTAAATAAACATGGTGACAATATGCAGCCTTGACGTACTCCTTTTCCTATTTGGAACCAGTCTATTGTTCCATGTCCAGTTCTAACTGTTGCTTCCTGACCTGCATACAGATTTCTCAAGAGGCAGATCAGGTGGTCTGGTATTCCCATCTCTTTCAGAATTTTCCATAGTTTATTGTGATCTACACAGTCAAAGGCTTTGGCATAATCAATAAAGCAGAAATAGATGTTTTTCTGGAACTCTCTTGCTTTTTCCATGATCCAGCGGATGTTGGCAATTTGATCTCTGGTTCCTCTGCCTTTTCTAAAACCAGCTTGAACATCAGGAAGTTCACGGTTCACATATTGCTGAAGCCTGGCTTGGAGAATTTTGAGCATTACTTTACTAGCGTGTGAGATGAGTGCAATTGTTCGGTAGTTTGAGCATTCTTTGGCATTGCCTTTCTTTGGGATTGGGATGAAAACTGACCTTTTCCAATCTTGTGGCCCCTGCTGAGTTTTCCAAATTTGCTGGCATATTGAGTGTAGCAGTTTCACAGCATCATCTTTCAGGATTTGGAATAGCTCCACTGGAATTCCATCACCTCCACTAGCTTTGTTCGTAGTGATGCTTTCTAAGGCCCACTTGACTTCACATTCCAGGATGTCTGGCTCTAGGTCAGTGATCACACCATCATGATTGTCTGGGTCATGAAGCTCTTTTTTGTACAGTTCTTCTGTGTATTCTTGCCACCTCTTCTTAATATCTTCTGCTTCTGTTAGGTCCATACCATTTCTGTCCTTTATGGAGCCCATCTTTGCATGAAATGTTCCTTTGGTATCTCTGATTTTCTTGAAGAGTTCCCTAGTCTTTCCCATTCTGTTGTTTTCCTCTATTTCTTTGCATTGATCACTGAAGAAAGCTTTCTTATCTCTTCTTGCTATTCTTTGGAACTCTGCATTCAGATGTTTATATCTTTCCTTTTCTCCTTTGCTTTTCGCTTCTCTTCTTTTCACAGTTATTTGTAAGGCCTCCCCAGACAGGCATTTTGCTTTTTTGCATTTCTTTTCCATGGGGATGGTCTTGATCCCTGTCTCCTGTACAATGTCACAAACCTCATTCCATAGTTCATCAGGCACTCTATCAGATCTAGGCCCTTAAATCTATTTCTCACTTCCACTGTATAATCATAAGGGATTTGATTTAGGTCATACCTGAATGGTCTAGTAGTTTTCCCTACTTTCTTCAATTTCAGTCTGAATTTGGCAATAAGGAGTTCATGGTCTGAGCCACAGTCAGCTCCTGGTCTTGTTTTTGCTGATTGTATAGAGCTTCTCTATCTTTGGCTGCAAAGAATATAATCAATCTGATTTTGGTGTTGACCATCTGGTGATGTCCATGTATAGAGTCTTCTCTTGTGTTTTTGGGAGAGGGTGTTTGTTATGACCAGTGCATTTTCTTGGCAAAACTCTGTTAGTCTTTGCCCTGCTTCATTCCGTGTTCCAAGGCCAAATTTGCCTGTTACTCCAGGTAGAATGAAACAGCCTGAGATAAATAATAATACGTGCTCAGCAGCCATTGTTTTAGACTTTGGGTTTTTTTTGCTTGTTTGTTTTTTGGCTTGTGGGATCATAATTCCCTGATCAGGAATCAAACCTGTCCCCCCGTGCAGTGGCAGTACAACGTCCTAACCACTGGATCATCAGGGGATTCTCCAAATGGAGAATTTGTGGGCCCCCCTCAAAGGCTGGGTGGGAGAGACTTAAAAGCTAATGTGCAACAAGCAGAGCAACACGTGCCCCTGAGCAAACTCTTAAGTCCTCAATAATCATTGGAAGGACTGACGCTGAAGCTGAAGCTCTGATACTTTGGCCACCTGATGGGAAGAACTGACTCATTGGGAAAGACCCTGATGCTGGGAAAGATTGAAGGCAGGAGGAGAAGGGGATGACAGAGGATGAGATGGTTGGATGGCATCACTGACTCAATGGACATGAGTCTGAGTAAACTCCGGGAGTTGGTGATGGACGGGGAAGCCTGGAGTGCCAAAGTCCATGGGGTCACAAAGAGTGAAAGAAACATGCCTGAGCGACTGAACTGAACTGAACTAGCAACTAACATTGAGAACTGCCTTCCTGTTGTCAGATTGCCTGGATTCGGCTCCTGGCTCCTCCATCTGAACCTAGACTGCTTTATGCCTCACTTTGCTGACGTACAAGGTGGAATTACAATAGCACCTAAGGACTTCCCTAGCGGCCCAGTGGCTAAGACTGTGTGCTTAGTGGAGGGGCCTGGGTGCAACCCCTGGTCAGGGAGTTACACCCCACATGCTGCACTGAAGGTTCTATGTTCTGCCACTAAGACTAGGCACAGCCGAACAAATAAATAAAATACATATTAAAAAAACAATAGCACCTAATTTATAAGATTGCTGTATTATAAGGGTTCTACTGTGTAAACGCAATTAAAACAATTCCCTGGCACAGAGTAAGTACCCAATAATTGTTTTCTTTAATCTTTGCTACTTCTAGGAAAATCTGCAGGAGATGTGGGTTCGATCCCTGGGCCAGGAAGATCCTCTGGAGAAGAGAATGGCAACCCACTCCAGTATTCTTGCCTGGAGAATCCCATACAAGAGGAGCCTGGTGGGTTACAGTCCATGGGGTTGCAAAGAGTTGGACATAACTGAGTGACTAACCCATGCACACTGTTAGAAAAACTATTAAGACAGCTAATAATAATAAAATCATTATGTAAAAATTGTCATCATATTATATAATCCGGGGGAAGGCAATGGCACCCCACCCCAGTACTTTTGCCTGGAAAATCCCATGGACAGAGGAGCCTGGTAGGCTCCAGTCCATGAGGTCGCTAAGAGTCGGACACGACTGAGCGACTTCACTTTCACTTTTCACTTTTATGCACTGGAGAAGGAAATGGCAACCCACTCCAGTATTCTTGCCTGGAGAATCCCAGGGACGGAGCCTAGTGGGCTGCCATCTATGAGATCGCACAGAGTTGGACACGACTGAAGCGACTTAGCAGCAGCAGCAGCAGCATTATATAATCCAATCAAAGTCTGTAAGGTAAGCAATAGTATGAACCCAATTTGTGGATGGAGAAATCAAGGTTGAAAACACAATTTTTGTCTGAAGCGTAACCACTGGTAAAACGTGGGTTGGGAATTCCAGTCTCATGTTGTCTGATTCCGTACTACATGATCTTCTTGGAAAGGGCCTCCCAAGTTCACAAAATCATGCTTTACTCCAACAGTGAAGTAGAATTTTTCTCTTTTACAAGGAGCTTGAACGGTGATGGGTTCAAGCCTGACCCCTAGTGGATTTCTTGAGGAGAACATGGGAGGGTTCCCTTTCCTCCCTACTCTGGCCAATACTTCAGTTCAGTCCAGATTAGTTGCTCAGTCGTGTCCGACTCTTTGCGACCCCATGAACTGCAGCACGCCAGGCCTCCCTGTCCATCACCAACTCCTGGAGTTCACTCAGACTCACGTCCATCGAGTTGGTGATGCCATCCAGCCATCTCATCCTCTGTCGTCCCCTTCTCCTGCCCTCAATCCCTCCCAGCATCAGTCTTTTCTAATGAGTCAACTCTTCGCTTGAGGTGGCAATACTTACCTTTGACATTTTGATAATAACCTTCCCACCCGTGAGAGGTGATACCCAATTGTGGTATTGATCTGAATTTCCCTGATGATGAGTGATGTTGAATACCTTCTCACATATTTGTTGGCCATTTGTAAGTCTTTGAAAAAATGTCTAATCCAGACATTGTGGAGAACAGTTTGGAGGTTTCTTTAAAAACTAAAAATAGAACTGCCATATGCGCCAGCAATCTTACTTCTGGGTATATAGCCAAAGGTAATAAAGTCACTACCCTGAAGAGATGTCTGTACCTCACCCCAAGTTCATTGCAGCATTATTCGCAACAGCCAAGATTCAGAAACAATCTGTCTCCATCGATGAATAAATGGATAAAGAAAATGATATATATCATTATATATGTATAACTGTAAGTGTGTGCTGTGCTCAGGTGTATATAATGCAATAATATTCAGCCTTAAAAAGGAAGGAAATTATGCCTTTGTGACAATATGGATGAACCCAGAGGCATCATGCTAAGTGAAATAAGTCACATGAAAAAGTATATTGGTGGCTTAGTCAAGTTCAGCTGTTTGCGATTCCATGAGCTGCAGCCCTCCAGGCTCCTCTGGCCATGGAATTCTCCAGGCAAGAATACTGGAGTGGGTTGCCATTCCCTTCTGCAGGGGATCTTCCCAACCAGGGATTGAACCTGGGTCTCCTGTATTGCAGGTAACTCTTTACCAGCTGAGCCTCCAGGAAAGCCCATATTACTCCCAGTACCTGGAAAAATCATTACAGGGGATACTTGGCATCACACTGAGCCAAGAGCATGGGGAACTTAAGTCAGGATTCAATCTCGAGTTCCTAGAATCATCCATTGTAATTACTGGATCTTCCATTTTAGAGGATCGCCTATTTCTCATGAGAAACTACAACGATGCTTCTGGGTCCACAAAGATGCTGTTTCCAGACTTTTTTTTTTTTAAACTATGATCTACAGTATTTAATTAACTAGTTTGTTGTTCTTGTATTCAATTGAAAATGAACCCTTGCTCAAGCCAGTATTCAGTAGCTCCTGAAACGTTTAGGTATTTCCCATTATCTAACACTTTGGCCACTTGATGGCGAAGAGCCAACTCACTGGAAAAGACCCTGATGCTGGGAAAGACTGAGGACAAAAGAAGGGGGCAGCAGAGGATGATGGCTGGATGGCATCACCCTGACTCAATGGACGTGAGTTTGAGCCAACTTCAGGAGATAATGAAGGACAGAGGAGCCTGGCGTGCTGTAGTCCATGGGGTCGCAAAGAGTCAGACACAACTTAGTGACTGAATGACAGCGACTTTCTCCTGTGCACTTAACACTGTTGCCCCTTTGGGGAAGTCTTCCAAGGAGGATTACAGTGTACGCCTATGGAGTTGCATCAGTGTGTGTCTTCATGATGATGGAGCCTCCCCTTCATTCAAGAGGCTTTGAGTCTATGAACTGACTCACGCTGAGAAATTAGGTAAACGGCTTTGATCCTAGCATGGGGGCTCAAGTTTGGCCCTTTGGATCTTCCATGTCATAGGTCTTTGAGTGCGCTGTCTGTTGTTTTTATTTCTGAAAAACCTTTGTTTAGATTATCACCACCAGAGGTCTCTAAGGGTCCACCATTCCCTAAGCTCTAATTAGTTAAGTGATCCCTGTGGCCTGGCGTAATCACCGAGCTCTCTTTGCACCTTAAGAACAATCGCTAACACCTGGGTTCACTCACTGCAGGTTCTGCCCATCTCCATTGAGAGAGTTAAACCCATTTCAAAGACTATTCTTCCTACCAACAATTCCAGACTGGAAAGACAAATCAGAAGCATTCCTCTTAGAGGATCACCTATCCCTCATGAAAAACTACAAGCCTTCTGGGTCCACAAAGAAGAAAGTGTGTTTCCAGACTTTCTTTTTTAAAAAAACCATGATTTACAGTATTTAATTAATTAACTAGTGTGTTGGTTTTGTATTCAATTACAGTAGAGTTGATTTACAACGTCGTGTAAGTTTCAGGTAAGTACCACGGTGGTTCCTATAAATACATGTACATTCCATTTCAGATATATATATCTGGATTGGATTCTTTTCCCTTATAGGTTGTAACAGAATATTGAGTATAGTTTCCTGTGTTATACAGTAGGTCCTTGCTTTGTCTATTTTATATGTAGTACTGTGTTTCTGTTCATCCCAACCTCTATGTCTGTGGGTCTCTTTCTGTTCTGTAAATAAGCTCATTTTTTATATATGTATATATTCCACCTGTAAGTGACATCATATGATATTTGTCTTTCTGACCGTAAGAATACATTTTAAAATATGATCTGGTACATATGGTGATTGTAGCCTTGAAATTAAAAGACGCTTGCTTCTTGGAAGAAAAGCTTTGACCAACCTAGATAGCATATTGAAAAGCAGAGACATTACTTTGCCAACAAAGGTCCATCTAGTCAAAGCTATGGATTTTCCAGTAGTCATGTATGGATATGAGACTTGGACTATAAAGAAAGCTGAGCGCCAAAGAACTGATGCTTTTGAACTGTGGTGTTGGAGAAGACTCTTGAGAGTCCCTTGGACTGCAAGGAGATCCAACCAGTCCATCCTAAAGGAAATCAGTCCTGAATATTCATTGGAAGGACTGATGCTGAAGCTGAAACTCCAATACTTTGGCCACCTGATGGGAAGAACAGACTCATTGGAAAAGACCCTGATGCTGGGAAAGATTGAAGGCAGGAAGGAGGAGAAGGGGACGACAGAGGATGAGATGGTTGGATGGCATCACCGACTCGATGGACATGAGTTTGAGTAAGCTCTGGGAGTAGGTGATGGACAGGGAAGCCTGGCGTCCGGCGGTCCATGGGGTCACAAAGAGTCGGACACGACCCAGTGACTGACATATATGTGTCTATGTGGAAGGCTGCAGACATCAATACTATGAAGAGGGAAGTGCCTGTCTATCTAGGTCCTAATTCTTTCAATAGTAACAAAAATAGCTAATATTTGTTGATGACTTTCTAGTGTTAGGAAGCATGCGTGATGCAGTTGCATACTCTGTGGGTCTCATTATTCATGGATCCCGTATTTGTAGACGTACTTGCTTGCTGGAATGTATTAAGAACCACCAAGTCAATAGGCACACCCCGCCTTTTCAGAGTCCTTCACAGCAGAGCAGAGCGATGATACCTTTGGGGATCTCAGTGTCTCTGTGTTCCCAGTTGAGAGTGAAGACAACGGAACTCCACCTTCCTGTTTCAGCCTTCATACTATAAACGGTTCCTTTCGCAGTGTGTGTGTTGTGTTTTCTTTTTGGTGCTTTTTCTGTTTAAAATGCTTCTGAATACAGTGCTGACACACTCTGGTGTCTTAAGCCCACAGAGGCTGTGATGCATTACCTGGAGAAAATACGCATGTGAGATGAGATTCCTTCGGGCTTCAGTTATGCTGCTGTTGGCTGTGAGATCAGTGTGAATGAACCAACAATATGTATGGAATAAGGTGTCTTTAAACAGAAACACATAAATCCAAGCTATGTATTGATCAGTTGGTGCCCATGTTGTGAACGTGCCACCCGTATTCCTCTGGAACCATGAGTCAGTAGTCACTAACTCAGCATTCATGGCAACTTTATCAAGCATAACTATGGCAAATAATGGGAATGGAATGTATCGTTTTATGTGCATGGTGAACCATGAGACGTCTACCGTGCTTATTTTATTTTTAGTAATATTCTCATTTTATTTTATTAACTATTGATGTATCTGGCTTTGCCAGGGCTTAGCTGTGGCGTGTGAATTCTTAGTTGCGACGTGTGGGAATTAGTTCCCAGACCAGGCAGGGATTGAACCTGGGCCCTCTGCATTTGGGAGGGCAGAATCTTAGCCGTGGAACCACCGGGGAAGTCCTTGTTCTTATTTTATAGATGAGGAAACTGAGGCTTAGAGAGATCAAGGAAATTGCCTGTCATAAGTGGCACAGTCTGGATTAGTAAATATATCCCTTTGATGACATGCTTGCTGCAAATATATGCTTTGACCATCATAGAATTCTTAAGGAAGATCACAGGTGTTTAGAAAATAGATGTCCTCTGCTAATGGAATTTTTTTCCCATTGTGTGAACTGGGCTGGGAAAGATTGAGGGCAGGAGAAGGGGGTGACTGAGGATGAGAGGTCGAATGACATCACCAACTCAATGGACATGAGTTTGAGCAAAATCTGGGAGGTAGTGCAGGGCAGGGAAGCCTGGTGTGCTGCAGTCCATAGGGTCGCAAGAGCTGGACGTGACAGAGTGACTGAGCCAAACTGACAGAGGAAAAAAAATATGAACGGGGTGGGAAGACTCAGTGCAGGGAAGTCACTTGAATATACCTCTGGGATGACATATGAACAGTGGGTCAGAGAGGCTCAAACCTGAATGCACACAGACATTACCCGAGGACCCTAAAAAGGGTGTAAGTCAATTGGCACTGGGCACTGTTCCTTATAGGGCTTTCCTGGTGGCTCAGAGGTTAAAGCATCTGCCTCCTATGCTGGAGACCCGGGTTCGATCCCTGGGTCAGGAAGATCCCCTGGAGAAGGAAATGGCACCCCACAAGTGTTCAGCAAATGATTGTTTGTGTTGCTGTTCTTGTAAATAGAATCGTCAAAGTCTGCAAAACCACAGGGGACGATATTCTCCCTTCCTCCTGAAACTCTACCTCCTAGTCAGTATCTCAAAAACTTTTCTTGGTCCCGAGGCATAGGGGGTCTTAGCTCCTCACCCAGGATTTGAACTCACACCCTCTGCTTTGTATGGACTGCACTTAACCACTGGACTGCAGGGAAGTCCCTGCAGTCTGAATTTTGATTTCCTTATTTGTTGGTTAATTTTTCAGCTTGGCTGGGCCGTGGTGCTCAGATATTTGGTCAAACATTATCTTGGAAGTTAAAGGGAATTTTTTTTTTGAAGGGATGAAATTTATTTTATGTATGTGATTAATCTACTTGCTGTTTTTACAAATGTTTCATTTCATTTTTTTCCAGCTTTCCTGAGATATATACGATCTATAACTATGTAAGATAAGGGATACACCGTGATGATTCAATACATACATATATTATGTGAAATGATTACCGTAATAAGGTTAGTTAACACCTTGATCACCTTGCAAAGTTACCATTTGTGTCTGCGTGTGTTGACAGCACTTAAGATTGACTTTCTTGTCAATTTTCAACTACACAATATTAGATCTCCAGAATTTGTTTATCCAGAACTGAAAATGTGTACCCTTTAATCAACATTGCCCATTTCCCCCACTCTCTCAGCCTCTGGTAACCACCAATCTACTCTCTGTTTCTAAGAGTTTGGCTTTTTCAGATTCCACATATAAATGAAATAATACGGTACTTGTCTCTCTCTGGCTTCAAAGAAGAAAAAAAATTTTCTCTCATGCATCTTTGTTCATCTCTTTCTCTATAATATTGCTCATGGCAATGCTATAGGGTAGAACTCTAACACAGAGAGCTAGAGACAGTCAGTAAACAGTGAGTTTTCCATACTAATTGGTGGACACTGGACTTGAGCTATCCAGTTCTAGCTCTCTGCAGGGTAACTGCTGTCAATCCCTTTCTATGCTTTACTGCATCTCTAAATGATTCAGCATGAATAGAGAATTAAAACTCAATCCGATGGCATGTTCCATTAGTCAGGGATCTTGCTTACAAACCACAAAAGTTGGCGTTGGTTAATTTAGACAGTGCTGTGCTTAGTCACTCAGTTGTGTCTGACTCTTTGCGACCCGCATGGACTGCAACCCTCCAGGCTCCTCTGTCCATGGGGATTCTCCAGGCAAGAATACTGGAGTGGGATGCCATGCCCTCCTCCAGGGGGATCTTCCCAACCCAGGGATCAAACCCAGGTCTCCCACATTGCAGGAGGATTCTTTACCATCTGAGCCACCAGGGACGAAATTTAGACAGAGAAGCAACTTCTTGCAAATTATATTAGGAGAGGCTCATGAGCACCGCAAAGTAGGTGAAAACTTCAGAGCTCAAAGAAATGAAAGTTTGGGTCTTGACAAGTGCAGGTGAAGGTGACGTGAAGGAAACCCACCAGGTCCTTGTATGTGGTGGGCTTTCTCTCTCTCAACTTTAGGGTCCTCTGTTCTCTCCTCTCGGAGAAGGCAATGGCACCCCACCCCAGTACTCTTGCCTGGAGAGTCCCATGGATGGAGGAGCCTGGTGGGCTGCAGTCCATGGGGTCGCTAAGAGTCGGACACGACTGAGCGACTTCACTTTCACTTTTCACTTTCATTCATTGGAGAAGGAAATGGCAACCCACTCCAGTGTTCTTGCCTGGAGAATCCCAGGGACGGGGGAGCCTGGTGGGCTGCCGTCTCTGGGGTCGCACAGAGTCGGACACGACTGAAGCGACTTAGCAGCAGCAGCAGCATTCTTTCCTCTACATCTGGTTTCTCTTGAGTCTGAAAATTCAAGTTCTCTGTGACGGAGGACACGACAACGTGTTTCAGATGACGGAGGACATCTGAAACGACAACCATCCACAGTGGCCATCTGGCTCTATTTAAATGCTTGAGCCGTAGTCACTCCATTTTTTTTTAATAATTTAATAATTTTATTTATTTATTTTTGGATGGGCTGGGTCTTTGTTGCTGCTGTTTAATATTTTCTGTTTAAAAAAATATTAATGTAATGTAATGAATTTTAATACATTTTATTTTTTAGAGCAGTTTTAGGTGCACAGAAAAATTGAGCAGAAGATACAGAGATTTCTCAAGTAACCTGCACCCCCTTACATGAACAGCCTCCCCATAATCAAAATTCCCCAACATTGGTTCTGATCTATGAACCCACATTGATATATCATTATCAACCAGAGTCCATACACTTTTTTAAAAGGACCCAATCTTACACAATCAGCAAGTTAAAGTGCTGAGGCTAGAATATATATATCAAAACCTTATAGTCCATAATCAAAATCCCAATTTATTTACAGCCAATCACCTTCAATTTGTATCTCAGAATAAAATTCTTTTAATGAGAGTCTTACATGCTCCTTTCCCAACCAAAATTGTACAATCTTTCCCAAGAGAACAATTAAACGTCTTCATGCCCTCCCCTAAATAAATCTCACCGTCAGTCACAGTATTTCCAAACCCTGTCCTTGTTATAATTCCAGGTCAGTGAACACCATGCTTTCCCAAACGAATCCCCATCCTCAGTACATCCCCAGTAAATGAGGCGTCTGTACCAGAAGGGAAACACACATTTTGCAAAGTCTACAGAGAAGAGAGAAGCAATCAAAATAAGAGCTCCTTTTATTTTGTACCTTGTCTCTGCCATCACACACACACACACACACACACACACACGTGTACATGCACACACGTTCCCACTCCCATCTGCTCTACTCTGTTCCACCATAAGCATATGCAAAACAGTATTGGTGAGGGATTGAGGTTCTGCTGAGAGGTTTCTTTTCACGGTAACATGGTTGAAGCACTCAGATGCTTGGTGCAATGTGATTTTTCTGACTGTCAGAGCACCGTGCATCCCTTATTTCACAATTTAATTGACTGTGAATTCCCTTTGCAAACCCTGATCTCACCCACCCCCAGCCCACTCCCCCGAGACCAGTATCACCGCCTTGAATTCCAAGTCAAGACTCTCACCTTCTTCAGAACAGTACTTCCAATATCCTTCGTAAGTTTCATTCAAGGAGCACCACTTGTGTTTTACCTTGAACTGGACACAGTCATAGAAGATTGCATCTCTATAGCGGAATGGAAAGAAACATTTGCCCTCTAGAGAAAACAAAGATTCAGGTCATTCCTCTCTGGGACTGTTCATTGAGATGTTACGGTACTTTCCTGCTGGGGACTAGAAGGGGGTTTGTACTCAGAAGTCAGAATCAGGACCCAATTTTATTGAACAATATTGAGTCACACAATATAGCGGAGCTGTGGGAACTCTACTAACAAGGGTTTTTTGTTTGCTTGTTTGTTTTATACTCCTACATCCATCCCACTATTTTCTATGGCATCAACAGTCTTGAAATTTTGCTTAGCATTTGACCCTAGTTCCAGCAATATACCTTAAGCTCAGAAACATAAATGTGGGCATCTATCTATATGATTACCACCACCTCCCGCCATATCTCTTTTCTTCATCCTCTTGCACCATCATACACCCTCATCCTCACACACACACACACACACACACACACACACACGTACACACACAGCTACGTATACTATTATATTTGTGGTTTATTTCCATACCTGATAATGTTAATACGAGGTATTTCTCACCCCCAGCACTATTTTTGTTCATAATAGTCCTAATTACTATTGGACTTTTTTTTTCTATGTGAACATTAAAATCAGGTATTTTTCTATTAGATTGGCAGAAATTAAAGAGTAGAAACAGGTAGTGCCGGTGAAATTTCTGAGTGGTTTCTCCAACTTGTTTTTGTTTGTTTTGGTTCTTGGCTGCACCGTGTGGGATCTAAGCTCCCGGACCAGGGATCAAACCCCAGTCACCTTCATTGCAAGGCAGATTCTTAATCAATGGACCACCAGGGAAGTCCCTACATTACATTTTATGAAAGGAGAAAAAAGATTATTTTTTTAACCAGGAAAATATCCCACTGATTTCCCCATTTTTACAATTTTTCTTTAAAACATGCTTTTTAGCAGAAGTTTTCTGATCAACTTACCTTTGACTTCTGGAAGATGAGTTATAGTTTCTGAAAAATGAATTTGAAGTTGACATTTATTTCATGATTCTCCTGTCTTCCACCCAAGAACATTGCATGATCTTCTACATTTTTAGGAATTTGGTTTCTGTTCTTCAATATTAAGTCCTGCATATTTCTTGCTGATGTAACCCCAAAACATTTTGTGACATTGATATAAAACAGAATGACTTCATTTTCTATCAGTGTTCAGTTGGTTCTTACCAGTATAGAGAAAAACTACTGATTAATACATTAATATGTCTATCTTCAATTCAGTCGAATAGCCTGATTCTCTTTCTAAAACTAGTCATCTACTAGTCTTCCTAAGGACCGTAAGTATACAACTATAAAAGAATTTTGCCTGTTATGTTGTGTAGGCCTACAGATAAGTTCCTTTTGAAAATAGCACATACATTAGAACCACCTCCTTCCAATGATTTTCCTCGGTTTTATTTACTATAGACACTTCAGCAGTTCCCTGGTTTTAGTTGGAATGATGTTAGGATTAAGGATGTACATTTCAGCATGGTTAATAACAGTAAAGGAAAAGAGAAAAGAATCCAAAAATATCAATCACTAAGGGAATTCTAAAACAAAATACAGCTTTATAATATCATACAGGCATCAGAAAAGATGAGCATATAAATAGATATGGAAACATTTATACTTTGTTTTCAGATGACAAAAGGCATTTTCTGTTTCATTTCATCCTATAAGATGCTATTTTTGCAAAAATAAAATCATGTTATAAAATTATACATAATGAAGATATTTGATGACCTAAAAATATTATGAGTAAAGCATACAGTAAAATTATGTTTTCTCTCTTCTTCTTTTTCCTTAACTATTTTTAACATGGAATGTCCTTTATCTTATACACAAGCACATAATAAAGCAGTTTCATGAAAAATATGATTTCTCACCAAGAAAAGAAGTACAGTCAGTATTCAATTGCTTCACATTTTATTGCAAAATTTTAAAAGACTTTTCAACTCACCCATAGTTGGTGAATATTTATCTGAAAGACACAATTTTAAACAAATTTTCATTTCACTAGATTTAGCCTTTAAAATAAAATAAAAATAAAATACTTCACCAAATTATTCTAGTAAAAATAATATTTTAAAGGTAAAAATTCAATGTTTATTTCCAGTGGTGTTACTGTGGGTGACTTCTAATTTTTCCTTTTGCTTTAACTGTACTTTCCAAATATTGTGAGTGAATAAGGCACAATTACAGTTAGAACTGGACATGGAACAACAGACTGGTTCCAAATAGGAAAAGGAGTATGTCAAGGCTGTATATTGTCACCCTGTTTATTTAACTTATATGCAGAGTACATCATGAGAAACGCTGGACTGGAAGAAACACAAGTTGGAATCAAGATTGCTGGGAGAAATATCAATAACCTCAGATATGCAGATGACACCACCCTTATGGCAGAAAGTGAAGAGGAACCAAAAAGCCTCTTGATGAAGGTGAAAGAGGAGAGTGAAAAAGTTGGCTTAAAGCTCAACATTCAGAAAACGAAGATCATGGCATCCGGTCCCATCACTTCATGGGAAATAGATGGAGAAACAGTGGAAACAGTGTCAGACTTTATTTTTTGGGCTCCAAAATCACTGCAGATGGTGACTGCAGCCCTGAAATTAAAAGACGCTTACTCCTTGGGAGGAAAGTTATGACCAACCTAGATAGCATATTCAAAAGCAGAGACATCACTTTGCCAACAAAGGTTCGCCTAGTCAAGGCTATGGTTTTTCCTGTGGTCATGTATGGATGTGAGAGTTGGACTGTGAAGAAAGCTGAGCACCGAAGAATTGATGCTTTTGAACTGTGGTGTTGGAGAAGAGTCCCTTGGACTGCAAGGAGATCCAACCAGTCCACTCTAAAGGAGATCAGCCCTGGGATTTCTTTGGAAGGAGTGATGTTCAGGCTGAAACTCCAGTACTTTGGCCACCTCATGTGAAGAGTTGACTCATTGGAAAAGACTCTGATGCTGGGAGGGATTGGGGGCAGGAGGAGAAGGGGACGACAGAGGATGAGATGGCTGGATGGCAACACCGACTCGATGGACGTGAGTCTGGGTGAACTCCGGGAGTTGGTGATGGACAAGGAGGCCTGGCATGCTGCAATTCATGGGGTCGCAAAGAGTCAGACACAACTGAGCAACTGATCTGATCTGATTTGAAAGTTATTTTTAAAACAAAGAAATTCAACAGGCAAAAGTAAATGATTTACTTTTTCCACCTTCCCTACAAAATAAATCACACAATAATAGGAAGAAATGTATTTTATCATCTCACCATTATTTCTGGTTTTGTTTTATTCTATTTCTTTTCAGTACTGTCTGCAAAGTACAATTTGAAGCGACCATTTACTTAACTGTCTTAAAATGAGGTCCAATTAGTTTTAGCATCTATTTAAAAAGGGTCTTTTCATCAATTTCACAGGTTTGTTGTGAGGATTAAATCAAAAACATATGTTTTGGGCTCTGCCCAGTAGAGAGCAGTTAGCAAGCACTTCGAATATGGTAGCAATTGTACTGCAATGATAAGGCTTTATCTTACTACAGCAACCCTGATTATTTTCTACTATCAAGTGGAAGACTTATTCAAGCTTGCGATGTGATGTGCTTAGTCGCTTCATTCATGTCTGACTCTTTGTGACCCCATGGACTGTAGCAGGCCAGGCGTTCATGTCCATCCATTTGGTGATGCCATCCAACCATCTCATCCTCTGTCGTCCCCTTCTCCTCCTGCCTTCAATCTTTCCCAGCATCAGGGTCTTTTCCAATGAGTCATTTTTTCACATCAGGTGGCCAAAGTATTGGAGCTTCAGATTCAACATCAGTCCTTCCAATGAATATTCAGGGTTGATTTCCTTTAGGACTGACTGGTTGGATCTCCTTGCAGTCCAAGGGATTCTCAAGAGTCTTCTCCAACACCACAGTTCAAAAGCATCAATTCTCTGGCACTCAGCTTTCTTTATAGTCCGACTCTCACATCCATACATGACTATTGGAAAAAACATAGTTTTGACTAGATGGATTTTGTCGGCAAAGTGATGTCTCTGCTTTTTAGTACACTGTCTAGGTTGGTCATAGCTTTTCTTCCAAGGAGCAAGTGTCTTTTAATTTCATGGCTGCAGTCACCATCTGCAGTGATTTTGGAGCCCAAGAAAATGAAGTCAGTCACTGTTTCCAACCACAGTGCCTCAGATTTTCTTCTGTAAAATGAGGACCAAAACTTTACCTACCCCAGGGGACTGTTAAGGCAGCAGCAGAGGGTGATATGGTTGGATGGCATCACTGACTCCCTGGACGTGAGTCTGAGCAAACTCCCAGAGATAGTGAAGGACAGGGGAGCCTGGTGGGCTTCAGTCCATGGGGTTGCAAAGAATGGGACATGACTGGGTGACTGAACAACAAGGAACTGTTAGGAGGAACAGATTATTACGCGTATAAAGTACTTAGAATAGTGCCTGAAACAAAGAACTTAATAACTTGTAATTGCTATTGTTACCAAGAATGGTATAACTACTGAAATATTATCACCATCATCATCATCACCATCATATTTCATCACAACTGTCATCATAAATAAGATTCAAGCCAGTGTACAAGATATTGGGTTGGCCAAAAGATTTCATTTCAGGATTTTGCATAACATCTTCTGGGAAAACCCGAGCAGACTTTTGTGGCCAACCCGATACTTGTTTCACAGTATCACCTGTGCCATATAAAAGTATAATGTGAGCCTCACTGCTTAACGCTAGAAATGTTTTCTTCCACTCACACAGAAGGGAGGGCACTAGACACTTCTTTGGAGTACATGGAAATGCTTGCCCGACACAAAGATTTTAAATATTTTTAAAAGGAAACCTGACCTAATCACAACAGCAAAGGATTATGCAGCATTCGTGGTAGGAATGTAAAATAGTACAGCCCCTAAGAAGTTTCTCAAAAGATTCAAAATAGAATTGCCATAGGATCCAGTAACCCCACATCTGGGTATTTATCTGAAAGGACTGAAGCCAGGATCTTGAAGAGATCTGCGCTAGCATATCATATCATTGCAGCACTATTTACAGTAGCCAAGACGTGGAAGCAACCTAAGTGTCCATGTATGATGAATGGATAAAGATGTGGTTTATACACACAACAGAATATTTTTCAGCCTTAAAAAGGAAGGAAATCCAGCCATGGGCAAAGATATGGACGAACCTGGAGGGCGTATTATGCCAAGAGAAATAAACCAGACCTAGGAGGAAAAACACAGCATGATTCCACTTTATAGGAAGCATCTAAACCAGTCAAACTCATTCTGTGAATGTTGTCACTGACGTTTACTCGCTAAGTTATGTTCGACTCTTTTGCGACCCCGTGGACTGTAGCCACCCACCCTGGAGAAGGAAATGGCACCCCACTCCAGTATTCTTGCTTGGAAAATTCCATGGACAGAGGAGCTTGGTGGGCTATTGTCCATGGGATTGCAAAGAGTCAGACACGCCTGAGCGACTAACACTTGGCTGAAGTTTAACTATTAGTGTTAGCCCGTGGGCGGTCCAACCCCACAGGAGACAGAAATGGTAATAGGTAACAGATGACAATCCCAGAACTCTGGGTTCACATGGCATGTCCGGGTCTGCCCGCCTGGACAGTCCTTCCTGCAAGTGACCCCACTGTCATGGGATCCCTGAGTACTCCTCAAAGCTTGTTCTAGTGGAGAAATTATGTTTTGTGCATGGCAAATTTCTCACCCTGGAACAAGATCAATCAGATGAGCCTTCTGTGAAGTCTGGCCAGGTCAGTCACATGTCCAACTTCAGGACAGGCAGATAGGCCATTTAGATTGTTGGTGGTGGTCAGTCATGTCCAACTCTTTGAGACCCCCATGGACTATAGCCTGCCAGGCTCCTCTGTCTATGGGGTCCTCCAGGCAAGAATACTGGATTGGGTTGTCATTTCCTTCTCTAGGGGAATTTTCCCAACCCAGGGGTTGAACCCATGTTTCCTGCATTGGCAGAAGAATTCTTTATCATGAGCCACCAGGGAAGCCCAGGTGATTTAGCGCTTACAGTCTTCCTTCTAGCCTGTGAACTTCTGGAGTGGAGGTACTCGTGTCATTTAATCTCTGCTTCCTGTGCTCCTGAAAAACTGAAAGTGTTAGTTGCTCAGTCATGTCCGACTCTTTGCGACCCCGTGAACTATAGCCACCAGGCTCCTCTGTCCATGCAATTTTCCAGGCAAGAATATTGAAGTGGGCAGCCATTCTCTTCTCCAGGGGATCTTCCCAACCCAGGGATTGAACCTGGGTCTCCTGCTTTGCAGGCAGATTCTTTACGATACAGGATCCAAAACCTACTATCTCATCGCTCCTAAGATGCTAAAATACTTGGCTTTTCATGTTCGAACATTTCCAATATCAGAATGCCTCCTTACACTTGCTGGCATCTTATTAGCTGCAGATCAGGTTGCTATGGAGACGCGGTGGTTATGCCTGCACTGAAGATGAAGGTATTCAAGAAGTCAGTGTCAACTAGTAGGATGGATGTCTGTGGCTCAAAAGAGAAATCCCCGGAAGCAAGAATAGCCTATTTTAACCTCTGGGTTACAAGAGGAGAGAGAGAGGCAGTGAATAAGCAACCGTTTCAAAGACTCAAAGTAGATCACCACTACCTACTTGTTAAGACCAGCTCACTGCCCAGGACCAATGAATTTTAATTGTTTTATGTGTTGTTTCAAGAAATGCTGCCATCGCTGAGATTCTGCGCAGCCAAAAGATAATGTTATATGGAAAAATATGACTTTAATAATTCAGAAGGCCAGACACAAGTGGAGAAATTTTAGGAACATCTTAACTAGCTTCTCTCATGTATAATTTCCTTCTTATGAATGTACAAAAGTTACATCTTATTAAAAAAAACCTATGTATAAGCAAAAAAAAACCTATGTATGTTGCTTTTCAACAAGTGTAAAAAAATCTAACTGATAAGGTAGTAGTAGTTATAGTTATGCCAAGAGCATCTTTTCCTTTAAAAAAAAAAACTTTAATCAATACTGTGTTTGGTTTGTCTTTCCATGCAAAGATGACCTGAAGGATACTTGAAAATAGTTTGTGCCAAGATCATCGTTTTTTGCCATTCCATAAAAAAGTTGTTTTGACAACTCTATGTGAGTAAGTCTCTTCAGACATGTGAGAAATGCACCCCTAATGAAATCCCTTCTTCTACTGTCATTGTATAGCAGTTGAAGGCAACATGATTTTGGTAAAAAGAATGAAATAGTCTTTCCAAAAATTAGGTCCGTTTTCAAAAACCTCTCCATAAGGCATTTAAAATATATTAGCATGGGAATTCCCTGGTGGACCAGTGATTAGAACTCCGTGTTTTCACTGCCAAGGGCCCCGGGAACTAAGATTTCACAAGCCTCCCTATGTAGCCAAACCCCCACCCAAACCCCCAAAAAACAAGACAAAAGTACACAAACAAAATACATTAGCATTAAAGAAGACACGTGGTCATCAAGGAGCATGACTTCTGTCAACAAAATTTCCTAATTCACATTCCTGCTCTTTGTTGAATCATCTTACTGAAAAAAAAAAAAAAATCCTAGGGCTTCCCTGGTGGTCCAGTGGTTAAGACTCCATGTTGCCAATGTAGAGGTCATGGGTTCAATCCCTGGTCAGGGAACTAAGATTCCACATGCCAAAAGAATTTTTTTTTAATTAAAAAAAAAAAAGCTCATCAGTGAATTGTGTCTATTTTATTTAAAAAATATACAGAGTATCTTTTTCTTTCTGAGGGAACATGAGATAAAGATGGCCCTTACCCTTCCTGGCATCTCTGATTTGATTACACAGGGCAGGAGAGGTTTTCAAATGTCCAACCCCAGGTACTGACATCGCTCCTCACCTCCATGTTGGAGACCGGCCACAGTGTGGAGCCAGTAGACCGAGACGGACAGAAGCCCCACGGGCAGTGCCATGCTCCTCCCTCCAAGGAGCAGTGGTCCACCAGGAGTGGACCCTCCGGAGTTTATAGCCACAACGCCTGACTCCTCCCCGTCCCCTCCCCTTCGTCCCTCCTCTTTCTCCTTCTTTTGTTTTTCCGTCAACCCCAGTCTCCTCCTTCCCCCTTCCTCTTCTTCTCACCTGCTGTCTCTGCCTTCTCCTCCTCCTCTTTCTTTACCTTCCTCTTCTCTCTCTCTTGGTCCCAAAGCCAGACCTCCTCCTTTTTCATAGGAAGATACACACACACAGACACACAAAAAATAATAAGCTGGCGTTCAATAAGACAAGGATTAGAAGTCATCACAAGGAATTTCCAGTTGTTTCCATGACAACAAGGATCACAGGAACAGTCAGAGATTCATCCAGGTCTTGGACCTTACCAGTCTTTGAAAGCCAGGGCTGAAGAATCCCCTGCAGGATGCCAGAGAGGCTGCCTGGGGAAGCAGGTTTGCGTCACAAATACAAACATCTCAGTGTACTCTCCGTGAACCTTCAGTGTGAGCCACTGTTTTCTTGTGGCCCTTAATAATCTAGCTAATGAGTTACAGGTGACCTCGCAGTTCTGGGAATGAGCAGTGCACCATTTATGGTAACTTACATCCCACAACTCTGAGAAGTAAGGTTAATTGGTCAGTTACGTAGTGAGCAGTATAAACTTGGACTCGGTTATAGTAATTGTTGCTTTCTCTTCTTGTTCATAAAAAAAAAAAAAAACAAACTACTGGCATGCTGCTGCTGCTGCTAAGTCGCTTCAGTCAAGTCCAACTCTGTGTGACCCCATAGACGGCAGCCCACCAGGCTCCCCCGTCCCTGGGATTCTCCAGGCAAGAACACTGGAATGGGTTGCCATTTCCTTCTCCAATGCATGAAAGTGAAAAGTGAAAGTGAAGTCGCTCAGTCCTGTCTGACTCTTAGCGACCCCATGGACTGCAGCTTACCAGGCTCCTCCATCCATGGGATTTACCAGGCAAGAGTACTGGAGTGGGGTGCCATTGCCTTCTCCGACTGGCACGCTAGTGATAAAGAATCTGCCTGCCAATGCAGGAGATGCAAAACACTCGGGTTTGATCCCTGGGTCGGAAAGATCCCCACGACTAGGAAATGGCAACCCACTCCAGTATTCTTGCCTGGAAAATTTCATGGACAGAGGAGCCTGGCGGCTACAGTCCATGGGGTTGCAAAGTGTCGGACACAACTGAGTGCATGTGCACGCACATGCACACACACACACACACACACACACACACACACACACCTCCCTTCATTCTAGAAAATTCTCAGGCTCTAGGAGCTTCATTAGCCAGCTGAAACTTGTCCACTTCCTTGTAGCTCAATATCCAGGAACTCTTTCTCCTCTGTTCATTAATATTCTTGTCTATGATCTCAGCCCCCGCAAGATCCCATTACTATATCCATGATTGAATTTTATGAGCCTCATAGATACGCATGAGATCCTCTTGGGACATCATTAACCATGGGGTTATCCCACCCAAACTGCCCCTGATTGTAACCACTTACAGAGAACCCTCCTTGCGGGAACGGCAGTCTCATCCTACAGACGGGTTGGAGCCAAAAGAATCGGGCCAGTCCCCAGATAATCCAGCGATTTTGGAAGCAAAACCTTAAAGAAGGCTCGTGAAGACAGCCAGGGCAGAAAACGACTCTCTTAAAGGTACACCTCAACCTAGAAACCTGGGGTGGTGTGAGAATCGGGACCTGGGGGCCCCCACAGCAAGGAAGGGAGGGGTCTAGAGCAACACTGTCCACTGGGAGAAATATGATGTGAGCTACTCGTATCATGGTGGTCACATTGATAATAAGAAAAATAAAGAAAGAAAGAAAAATAAAAGAAAAATAAGAAGAAGAAACAGTGCCATTTAAAAAATAATATATTTAAAATATCACCTTAACATGTCCTCAACATAATATTGATGAAATACTTTACATTTTTTTTCACCCTGCATCTTCAGAGTCCAGTATTTTATGCTTACAACCTGTGATGATTTGAACTCACCGCGTTTCAAATGCTAACGGGCCACAAGTGGCCACCATACTGGACAACGCAGCTCTAGAACTCTGGAAATGAAAATCCAGAGAAAGTGGGGGCGGGAGCCTTGAGGGCAGGTCAGGAGTGGGTGAAATCACAGTGTGTGAACAATGTCGTGCTAAGGAAGGCTGCCTTTCTCCTGACTTTGGGGGAAAGAGACGGAAGAAAAGGAAACTAGCCCAGACAGATTGCCTGCTGAGTTCCTGCTAGTGGACGCATAGCTTCATGGTTCTGTGAAGCTTTGTATTCACGCCTCTAAGGTAAGGTTCACTCTTTCTGTTTGATGAGGGAGGAAGCTGAGATTCAGAGAGAGCTTCCCGAGGTCCTGTTCTCCTCTCTCCAAAGGCAGCCTGAATCCATAATAGAAGAGGGGTGTGTGTGTTTGTGAGGGAGTCTTACGTGGAGGTTTTGCTTCAGACACAGGGTTATTTGCTGCTGAGGGGTGGAAGGACTCGGTATTTTGAAGGTACTCTGTACTCCAGTGGCTTTATGCTCATGAGCTCCCTTAATCCTCACAATAGCTGTCATAGTTGTGTTATTATCTCCACTTGACAGATGAGAACATTGAAAACTGGAAGTCAGAGAGGTGAAATGACTTTTCCAAGGCTACCCAGTAGACAAATGGAAGAGGTGGGCTCTGAACCCTGACTGGTTGGGTGCCATTCTTTTCTCATTGCTCCACTGTGATATTTTTGGCTTAAGAAAACCAGAGAGCAGAGGCTGTAGGCTAGACTGTTTGCTGGCCTCCCGCTCAGCACCTTAGTAGTACCTGGTGTGATTATTCTTGTGTTCCACCTTGGGTGACAGATACAGATGTCTCAGATCTGACTGCTGAAGTCAAAAATGGTGTACAGTTCCTTTTGGTAGTTGCCAAATAAACAATATAAATGGTAGGGTTGTGGAATACTTATTAAATGAATAGATAAAAGGATGGATGAAGAAAAGATGGAGAGATGGAAGGATGGATACTGGACAGAAGAACTGAAGGATGCATGGATGGAAGGAAGGATGGAGAGATGAATGGAAGGATGGATAATAGATAGATGGGTGGAAGGATTGAAGGACAGGTGCACGCACGAATGGATGGGAGGAAGGCTGGGTAGATAGGTGGAAGGATGGATGATGGATAGATGGACAGAAGGACTGAAGGAAGAATGAATGGATGAATAGATGAATGGAACCAGGTGAACAGAGATTAAGAATACAGACTATCATTAAGTAGGGGACATTATTTGCTAGACAGTAACCCATCACTTCATGGGAAATAGATGGGGAAACAGTGGAAACAGTGTCAGACTTTATTTTTGGGGGCTCCAAAATCACTGCAGATGGTGACTGCAACCATGAAATTAAAAGACACTTACTCCTTGGAAGGAAAGTTATGACCAACCTAGATAGCATATTCAAAAACAGAGACATTACTTTGCCAACAAAGGTTCGCCTAGTCAAGGCTATGGACTTTCCTGTGGTCATGTATGGATGTGAGAGCTGGACTGTGAAGAAAGCTGAGCACCAAAGAAATGATGCTTTTGAACTGTGGTGTTGGAGAAGACTCTTGAGAGTCCTTTGGACAGCAAGGAGATTCAACCAGTCCATCTTAAAGGAAATCAGTACAGAATATTCAAAAAGACTGATGCTGAAGCTGAAACTCCAATACTTGGCCACCTCATGCAAAGTGTTGACTCATTGGAAAAGACCCTGATGCTGGGAGGGGTTGGGGGTAGGAGGAGAAGGGGACGTCAGAGGATGATATGGCTGGATGGCATCACCAACTCGATGCACATGAGTTTTGGTGAACTCCAGAAGTTGGTGATGGACAGGGAGGCCTGGCATGCTGTGATTTATGGAGTCGCAAAGAGTCGGACACGACTGAACCCACTTCACTTTCACTTTCATGCATTGAAGGAAATGGCAAACCACTCCAGTGTTCTTGCCTGGAGAATCTCAGAGACGGGGGAGCTTGGTGGGCTGCCATCTATGGGGTCGCAGAGTTGGACACGACTGAAGCGACTTAGCAGCAGCAGCAGCAGTATATATGTACACCCAACATGTAGGTATTTATGTAAATGTATTTAAATATCTATCATGTGTCTGCCTGCAATGCAGGAGACACAGGAGATGCGGGTTTGATCCCTGGGTCAGGAAGATCCCCTGGAGGAGGGCATGGCAACCGACTCCAGTATTCTTGCCTGGGAAGTCCTTGGACACAGGAGCCTGTGGGCTGCAGGCCATGGGGCCGCAGAGTCAGACAAGACTGAGCACAAGCACCGACAGCATAGATTGTATGTACGTGTGTGTGCATGCATGTTTATAACCACTGCATATGCACACAGATACAACATGCACAATTTTCGTTTTTAATTAGGAAAACCATGTATATGGTAGATGTACCATACACCTATAAGGTAACAATTTACCTGGGAAAAGTCTCATGTGTGCCCTGGGTTGTTCATTTCCACTTCTCAGAGGTGACCAGTAGTAACTGCTTTCTCATGTGTCCACTCAGGAGAATTTTCTGTGCAAGCCCATGCAAAACACAATTGCAGTGTCTCGTGGAGAACAAGGCCCTCGGTGGCCGATGTTCTTTCGCTCCCTCGGCACTCAGTGTGGCCTGGCCATGTGGACCTCCTTCTGCTCCCCAGGAGAGCCCTCTCTGCTGTCTTTGCTCTTACTGTCCCCTCGCCTGGAATGCTCGTCCCCACAACTGTGTAGCTGACTCCAACCTGACCTTGGCTGTGCTCTGAGAGGACCTCCCTGATCGCCTAAAGCAGACACCTGTCAGGCACCATCTACCACAGCCCCCTGTTTATTGTCTTCACCGCACTTATTCTGAAATGATTTTGAGGATTTTTTTTATTGTGGTAAACTGCGCATAACCTATAACGAACTTTTTTTTTTTTTTTTTTGGATGCATCATATGGCTTGAGAGAATCTCAGTTTCCCCACCAGGGATCAAACCCAGCCCTGCAAGTGAAAGGGCAGAGTCCTAACCACTCAGTGTGGACATCTGGGGAATTCCCTAAAATGGATCATTTTAAAATGGACCAGTCAGTGGCATTAAGTACATTCCCAATATTGTGCAACCATGACTCCCATCTTGTTCTAGGACGTGTTTATCATCCCAGATGGAACCTCTATTCCTTTTTTCTCTCTCCCCTATCCCAGTGAAATACTAGCCTTTAAAAAAAACTATGTATTCACATTACGGGCTTTGCTGGGTCTGTACTGCTTTGCATGGACTTTCTCTAGTTCTGGTGAGAGGGGACTACGTTTTTTGGTGGTTCCTCTTGTTGCGGAGCACAGGCTCTAGGGCACTTGGGCTTCAGTACCCGCGCTTCTAGAGCACAGGCTCCGTAGCAGCGGCACTTGGGCTTAGGTGCTCTGCGGTGTGTGGGATCTTCCTGGACCAAGGATCGAACCTGCGTCCCCTGCATTAGCAGGCAGATTCTTATCCACTGTGCCACCAGGGAAGTCTAAAATATTAAACTTATATGAGCCGGAACTTCACTTGTCCACGTCACTGACAGCACCGTGTAGTGGATACGTAACAAATGTGTAACAAATGAGTAAATGAACATCTGAATGAATCAGAAAGTGGATATAGATGTGTTTACATACACTTGGAATCACACTGTCCATTCTTGTCTAGAACTTGGACTTTTCACTTAATACTGTGTTTTCATAGAAGAACATACACATCCAACTCATTCTATTTAAAAGTATTGCGGGGTTAGTCCACGTGGGCAGATCAGAACTCACTGTACCAGTTCTTCCGCCTTCACTACTCATCTTGTTTCCAGTCGTTGCTATTAGACAAAGTCCAGAGGTTTTTGAACATTATGGTCTCCTGTAGTTGACGCTTCTTCAGCAAACTTAATGAAATGTGACCCTTATTTGAGGAAGGAGAGTCAGATTCACAAGAGAATTTGGAGGGATGGTAGTGTCGGGGAAGCTAACAATGTTTGAAAGGTCTGAGGTGTGTTGGTTTGGCAGCTGATAAGGTCAAAAATAAGAGGGTGTTAGAGGAAGCTAGGTGTAGATTAAGAACAAACTGTTCAATGTGTGATTGAAATAGTAGCTTTGAAGTCAGGCTTTGAGCTGCACGGAGAGAGTCATGATGGTTAGGGCGAGCACCTCTTTGCATCCTCATTTCTTCACCCAACCTAAGGTGGTACTCTGTTCTCAGACTTGTTTCCCTTCTGCTCAAAGCTGGGCAGTTTTTCTGGGCTCCAGGCAGAGTGGTTAGTGACAGTCACAAGTATGGTACCTTAAAGTTAAGAGAAGAGTCTTAAAGTCTGAAGTTGCATTGAATCCTTTCAAGAAACTTGGCTCTGAGATAAGTGATAAAACTGGTAATAAGCTTATCTCGCAGTTGATAAGAAAGTTACCACTCACTGGAATTATATATGATTTGAGCTCTGGGCAATTTGAAAGGGTTAGGTTTGTGGGTTTGTGGCAGTATTTTTATTAGAAAAGAGTCCATTGGCCTTTTACAGGGTATTAATCCCTTTGTCATCTGCCACTGATGCCTTATGTGTTTTGGGGTCTCATTTAAAAACCTTTTCCTAATGCATGACCTCATGCGAAGAGTTGACTCATTGGAAAAGACTCTGATGCTGGGAGGGATTGGGGGCAGGAGGAGAAGGGGACGACAGAGGATGAGATGGCTGGATGGCATCACTGACTTAATGGACATAAGTCTCAATGAACTCCGGGTGTTGGTGATGGACAGGGAGGCCTGGCGTGCTGCAATTCATGGGGTCGAAAAGAGTCGGACACGACTGAGAGACTGAATTGAACTGAACTGAATGCATGACAAATGTCATTGGTACCTGCTCATTTATTTGTTTGTATTTAGTTTTGCTACATTATTTAATTATTTTCCAAGCATTTTTTCCTTTCTTACGATTATAATATTCTTTAGTATTAAGCCAAGGCATTGATCATGTATCTGTCTCTATAATGAATTAATAAACTATTTTCCAAAGAGAAAAAAAAAAGGAGAAACTTGGTTCTGTAGAAATTCATCCCCAGTTTGGTTTACCAATGAAGAAGAGCATAGCCTCTTTGCGCTGCCTGGTTTGAGTTCTGTGTCTACCTTTATAGGCTGTCACCATGTATTTCCATGCCCATTTTTCTATCACACAAAGTAATAATAGTTTCTGCCTCCTGGGGTTTTTTACAGAGTTTTTTACAATTAATTTTTATTTATTTATTTTTGGCTGCACTAGGTCTTTGCTGCATTCAGGCTTTCTCTAATTGCGGCGAGCAGGGCGGCTATTCTTCATTGCAGTTTGTGGGCTTCTCATTGCACTGGCTTCTCTTACTGTGGAGCACGGGCCCTAGAGCTCTGGGCTCAGTAGCTGTGGTGCGCTGGCTTAGTTACCCAAGGGATGTGGGATCTTCTTGGACCAGGAATCAAACCTGTGTCCCCTACATTGGCAGGCGGATTCTTAACCACTGAAGCACCAAGGAAGTCCCACCTCATAGGGTTTTGTAATAATTAAATGCTATTTAAACAAAGCACCCAAAGTTACGCTTTGCACACAAGTGCTCAGCACATGTTGACCTCTGTTATTTATTGAGATCCCATCATGTAGCAAGAATTCTGCTTAGGTGGTCTCATCTCATTCTGAAAACAATCCAGTGGGGTAGATTTCAGTAGTCCCATATATAGACGAAGACCCTGAATGTCAGTCACTACCCATATCACGTCCAAGATCCCCTGGATAAGCTGGGATTCACGTCTGGACCATCCTTTGTCAAAGCCACAGTGATAAATATATTTAGCCGTTGTTAAAACAGATATTATGAGAGGTGAAATGCTCAGAGTCACAAAGCCAGCTTACGAGAAGCACTAGGGTTGGAAATGATCTTTCCTGGACATCTTCCATGATGACTGACTCAGATGGGGACAGTGATGATGAAAATGATAATGACTCATATTTACTAAGCACATTTTATGGGCCAAGTGGTGTTCAAAGCCTTTTTTTTCCGTCTGTATTAGTTCCCTGGGGCTGCTGTAAAAAAAAAATTTATCCAGCTGAAAACAAGGCAGATCTAGTCTCTTATGCTCTATAGGTCAGAAGACTTGCTGGGCTGTAATCAAGGTGTTGGCAGGGCTGTGTGCCTTCTGGATGTTCTAGGGGAGAAGCCATTTCCCAGCTTTTCTAAAGACTTGCCCCTCCGTGGGACTTCCCTGGTGGTCTAGTGGTTAAGATCTTGCCTTCCAATGCAGAGGGTGCAGGTTTGATCTCTGGCTGGGAAAACAAGATTGCACATGCCTGGGGGCCAAAAACCCAAAACAGAAAACAGAAGCTAGGTTGTAACAAACTCCATAAAGATGATCTGCATTCCTTGGCTCGTGGCCCCTTCCTGATGTCACTCAAACCTCTGCTTCCATTGTTCCATCTGATTTCCTGCCTCTCCTACCTCCCTTAAAAAAAAACTTCTTTATGTTTGGCTGCACTGGGTCTTCATTGCTCTATGTGGGTGTTCTCTGCTTGCAGTGAGCAGGGCTACTCTCTAGCTGCAGTATACCGGCTTCTCACTGCGGTGGCTTCTCTTGTTTCAGAGGACGGGATCTAGACACGTGGGCTTCCGTAGTTGCGTAGTTGCAGCTCTCCATGCCAGTCCTCTTGACTCTAGAGTGTGGGCTCAGCAGTTGTGGTGCACAGGCTTAATTGCTCCACATGCCGTAGAATCTTCCTGGACCAGGGATCAAACCCATGTCCCCTACCTTGGCAGGCAGATGCTTATCCCCTGTGCCACAGAGAGGTCCCTGCCTCTCTCCTATAAGGACCCTTATGCTTACTCTGAGCCCACCCAGATCATCCAGGGTAATCTCCCCATCTGACTATCCTTAACGTAATCGAAATCCCAACTGCAACATATTCACGGGTTCTGGGGATTAGGGTGTGGACATCTTTGGCAATGATGAGTATCTGGGTATTAGCATCTACTAACTACCTCACCCTGACTTTCAGAGGCAGCAGCAATTACCATCATTGTTTCCACTTTACAGATGAAGAACTGAGACCCAGAGCCCTCAATAGCTTTCTTTTTTAGTTTATTGGGGTACAGTTGCTTCACGGTGCTGTGTTAGCTCTGCTGCACTGTGAAGTGAATCAGCCATGTGTATTTACAATAACCAGGAAATAGAGGCAACCTAAATGTCCACTGACAGATGAATGGATGAAGCAGATCTGGTGCATAAACACGATGAATAACTTTCTTATTCGTAAAGGTTCTAAGAGGCAAAGCTTTCAAACCAAGTTCAGGCCTTTAACAGCATTCCACATTCTGCCTTTGGGGATATCTTAGTGTATAGGCCAAAAATGATTAATTAAATTTGAATATTTGGAAGGGGGTTTGAAAGGAAAACTTGAGGTGAATGAATTAATGAAGGTATAGATATCGGAGGGTATGGTGAAGCAAAGATATAAGCATGAAATTGTAGATGGTAAAGAGTTTAGAAGAAGTGGTTCAAATTTGTCTCTCCCCCATATTCACAAAGGGGATTGCCTAGCACAAAGGGGACTATCTAGTTATTATCTAGCTTGTACACCCTCCATCATTTGCAAAGTACTTTCCAACATCTATGGCTCTTATCATAAGGTCTTGTGGTGGGTTTTTTCTCCCTCACTTGATGACCAGGAAAACTGCACCCAAGCCAGACTGTGGGTTGACTCCAAGACCCCAGCAGCTCGTGTTCCTACCAGCCAACAGTGTGGTGGCAGCGGCAGGATGCCAGCCCCAACCACCCCATGGCCCAGGACAGTGACCTCCAGCGCGTTTGAACGTGCGGGTGCTTGAGGAATCGCTTGGCCCTAACCTGAATGTTCCAGACGTTCAGCTATTAAGACTCACTTTATAGCCCATTCCTTGCCTGGAACCACCCCCACCTATTTTCTGTTAATATCCATGACTTGATCCAAGTAGGCTCATTAACCTTCCAGAATGGCAGTCCATATCAACTCCTCGAGTCGGCACAAAAATCCTTTATGAGACACATGTCTGGTGTCCCATGAAAATGTCTGGTTTGAGTGGGGGCTGGGGGGGAGCACCCAGGGGAAGAGAAGAGCAAGACCCTGAAGCATACTCAAGCTCAGCTAGTTTATGCAAGAAACAGCAAAAAGACTAGTGTAGTCTGAATAGATCAAAGGAGGGGATGAGAGAGAAGGAGTGAGCTTTGAGGGGAGGGCTTGGCGTGGACTGTGAATGTTATGATAAAAGTGGTGAAGAATTCTGAATTAGTGAATGCTGCTTCTCCCCACTTTAATCCCTCCAGTGGCTCTCAGTTGCATTTTAAAAATAATTTGATTTATTTTTTTGTTGTTGAGTCTTTGTTGCTGTGTGGGCTTTCTCTGGTTGCAGCGAGCAGGGTCTACTCTCTAGTTGCGGTGCGCAGGCTTCTCATTGCAGTGGCTTCTCTTCTTGCGAAGCACGGGCCCCAGGGCATATGGCCTCAGGAGCTGCAACTCCCCAGCTCTTGAGCACAGGCTCAATAGTTGTGGGGCAGGGGCTTAATTGCTCTGAGGCCTGTGAGATCCTCCCGGACCAGGAATCGAACTTGTTTCTCTTTCGTTGGCAGGCAGCTTCTTTTTACCACTGAGTTAATAGGGAAGCCCTCCAGTTGCATCTTTTAAAAATATGTATTTATTTATTCACTTGGCTATATTAGGTCTTAGTTGCTCCATGGCACCTTTAGTTGCTGCAAGTGAACACTTAATTGAGGCATATGGGATCTACTTCTTTGACCAGGGATCGAATCTGGATCCTCCTCTGCATTGGGAGCGTAGGGTCTTAGCCACTCCCAGACTTGCATTTAGAAAACAAGGAAGGCTTTGCAGGGTCCACTCTATTCACCTCACCAAGACTTCATAGCCAAAGATATGAGTGGTGTCTAGTGACACCTCTATATCCTGCGGGAGTGATTTAGTTCCAGCTCGTCTTGTTCCTTGAATGCATCTAGCTCTTTTCCATCTTAAGCCTTTGGTCACATCCTGCTGTCTCTGCCTAGATGAGCAGCAGACACGCAGCCCGGCTCCGCTCGTGGCTACTCATTGTTCTCTTCTTCCGGGTCTCAGTTCTCATGTCATTTTATCTGAAGAGACATCAGAACTAGCCTTGCCCCGTTAGTCTTTATCACAGCCTCTGTTCTCCCACCTGACTGCTGTTCTTTGTCCCTGCATGTTCTCACCCTCTGATCTGAACCATCAAGCCAGACTTTCTGAAACTCAAGAGATGTTCAGGAGACTGAGAAGTTCTTTGGGAATGTGAAGGCATCTGCTACAGAGAAGAGCCTGTCTGGGGATTGCTCACTTTCAGCCTCCCCTTTTCTTTGTCACTCCTCCAATCTGAGGGGGGTACAGAGGTGGAAAATGGGGGGTGGTGGTGGAATAAAGTTTGAGTACAGGAGTTAATCGTAAAGTCAGCAGGGGAATTCGATTCAGCAGCCTTGAATACCAGACCGGGAGAGACTGGAGGCCAATGTATCATCAAGAGGAACACAAGAAGCGTTTAGGGGAGAGACAGTAAAACTGGGACTTTGATCAGTAATAGGGACAGAGAGAGAAGGGTGGATACAGGAGCTATTCAAAAAGTAGAATCACCTGGGTTTGATGACTGATAGGATGTAGGGAGGAGATGGGAAGAGCAAATCTTTACTCTTGGGGGAATAACTCAAGAGACTGGGAAGAATACTGACAACAGTTGAACCTGCTATCTCTCACTTTAATCTGTGGTCTTTGGATAAGTTATGCAACCTCCCAAATTCCAGTTTCCTTCTGCAAAATGGAGATGATCACCATGCCGGCTCCTCCGCTTGCTAGAAGGAGTAAAGCGGATACAAAACCTAGAACATCAGCATACAAGAGGCACTCAGAAACTGGGAGCCAGTAGTAGACAAGGCAATAGTAGCTGAGCCTCAAAGGAAACCCAGACCGCCAAGGCTAAGACTGGCAGTGTCGTTTCTGCTGAGAATAACATATTTATATGGAAATGGCATAGAGGCAACCAGAGCCAGTAGAAGTTATGATTGACGAGGATGGTAATGCTTATTGTTAAGGTACTTTTAATAGCCAGCCGAGGACATGGGTGTGGTGCATGAGAAACTAGTGGCAGCAAGAATGTTGAGCATCTAGCCTGGAATACAGTAAGTGCTCAACAATGCTTCATCTTTCCTTTCCATCACATGCTCCCCTCTATAACGACAGAATATATATATGTATATGTCTGCCTGCAATGCAGGAAGACCTGGGTCCAATCCCTGGGTTGGGAAGATCCCCTGAAGAAGGGAATGGCTACCCTGGAGAATCCCATGGATGGAGGAGCCTGGTGGGCTACAGTTTATGGGATCATAAAGAGTTGGACATGACTGAATGACTAACGCTTTCACTTTTCACTTTGTAAGAATAAGCTATTGTTTTCTTACCCCCTGGGGATAGAAAGAAAATAGCCTGCGTGACATCAAACCTGGGAGTTAGTGGAAGAGGAAGGAAACCCATGGGAGCCACATTTTTGTCTTCCTTCAATCCAGAAAGAAGAAGCCAGCCGAGATGAACGGATTGCCCAGTTGCCTGCTGGGGTGGATGGCTTTCCTCCTCTACTCCTATGAAACGACTGGGAGTGAGTATGCTGGGAAGCAATGGGGAGGGTTTGGGACCTGGAAAGGAAGAATGAAGTCAGGATGACTGGCTCCAAGTAAGGAGAAGATAGCCTAGTAGAAATCTCAGACCGACGTGGGGTGTGGCCCCTGGATCTGCTGCTTTTTCTCTGTGTGACCTTGGTCATGCCCTGGAACCTCTCTGAAGCCAGTCATCAGCCTTGAAAGAGGAATAATGGCATTTACCTCACGGGACGATGTTGAAGCCTAAAGAAAATAACAGACGCAAGCATCTTTCATAGATTCAGCACAGGTTAGTGAAGTTGCTCAGTCGTGTCTGACTCTTTGTGACCCCATGGACTGTGGCCCACCAGGCTCCTCCATCCATGGGATCTCCCAGGCAAGAATGCTGGAGTGGGTTGCCATTTCCTTCTTCAGGGGATCTTCCCGATCCAGGGATCAAACCCAGCCTCCCACATTGCAGGCAGACTCTTTACCATCTGAGCCACCAGGGGAATCAGCGCATGGTAAGGGGGATATAAATATTTTAATATAAAGGGGGGGGGCTCTATAATTCCAATACACTGAAAGCTCAGAATCCCTTACTTGGACATTCCCTTTATAGTCATTTAAAAAAATTGTGGGGCTTCCTTTTTGGCTCAGTGGTAAAGAATCTGCCTGCCAATGCAGGAGACACAGGTTCAACTCCTGGTCCAGGAAGACCCCACATGCACATTCTATAGATTAATTTATTCAATACACATTTTTATATTTATTTGGCTGTGACAGATCTTAGTCACAGCACTCGGAATCTTTTAGTTATAGCAAGTGAACACTGCATTGCAGCCTGTGGGCTCTAGTTTCCCAGCAGAGATCAAACCTTGGACCTCTTGCACTGGGAGCATGGAATCTTAGCCACGGGACCACCAGGGAAGTCCTTTCAATACATATATGTTGAGTGACTCCGAAGTGCCTGGATTTGTGCTTTGGTCCAGAAACGTAACAGTAAACAAAACTCACACCCTACATTCAGAGTGTTTACAATGAATGGAAGTGAGAGCGACATAAACTGATAATATTATCTTAAAAACTGGTGAGTATGACACTGCTGTATTTAAGATGCGTCACTCACAAGGACCTACTGCAGAGCACAGGGAACTCCGCCCAGTGTTATGTGGGTGGCCTGGATGGGAGGGGAGTTTGGGGGAGAATGGACACATGTATATGTATGTCTGAGTTCCTTTGCTGTCCACCTGAATCTACCACAACACTGTTAGTTGGATATACTCCAATACAAAATAAAAAGTTTTTTAAAAATGGTAAGTATATGTACAAAGATTGGCCCAGAGTATTGTCAGAGCAAGCAAGCGTATTAATCCAAGCTTGACCAGGTGTTGATGAATGAGTAGCAGAGAGCAAAGCCATTCTGGGCAGGATGAAGGACATGAGCAAAACTCCAAAGACAAAGAACATGGAGGAAGGTCAAGGGAATGTTAATCGCGGAGTGAGAACAGAGAGGTCAGCAAGTCTCGGATTATGGAGGGTTTTAACCCAGTTAAGAAGATTAGACCATCTGTTGGACTACTTTACAGATGGCTAATAGTATCTATTAGTGTTGATTTTTGCTAACAGCTCCCAAGGATAAACTTAATTCTATGTACACGGGGTACCAGCCTGCCCTCCCCACCACCAGCAGCATCCTGTATACTCAGGGGTGTTCCTGGGTGAGGACAATCATTGATGATGATGACAGTTAACTTTTGTTGAGTAGTATCTGCCCGCCATGCAGGAGATGTGGGTTCAATCCCTCCGTGGGGAAGATCCCCTGGAGAAGGGAATGGCAACCCACTCCAGTATTCTTGCCCGGAGATTCCCATGGACAGAGGAGCCTGCTGGGCTACAGTCCATGGCGTCACAAAGAGTCGGACAAGACTTAGCAACTAAACAACAATATCCTTACTGTGGTCCAGTGGTTAAGAATCCGCCTACCGGTGCAGAGGACACAGGTTCGATTCCTAGTCCGGGAAGATTCCACCTGCCAGGGAACAACTAAGCCCGTTTACACCACAACTACTGAAGCCCTTGCACCCTAGAGCCCATCTTCTGCAAGAAGGGAAGCCACCATGATGAGAAGCCCGTGAACCACAACTAGAAAGTGGTCCCCACTCGCCACAACTAGAGAAAGTCCATGCATAGCAGTAAACACACAGCACAGACAATGATACATTTTAAAAAGATGGTTAGCAATATCCTTGGCTTCTACCCAGTAGACATCAGTGGCACAGCTACCAGTTCCTCCCTCTCTCTCTTGTAACAACCAGAAATGTCTCCAAACATTGTCTGATGTCCTCTGGACAGGGGGAGGTCATAATTGCCCCTTCTCCATTGAGATTCACCATTCTATGCTCAGCTGGCAGACAGAGAAACAAAGAAGTGTGGAGTGTTGATCGGAAACTTTTTTTGTTGAGCCAGGAAATGATAACATCATTTTAATCCACATTTTATGAGTCATAACTTAGTCCATGGCCCCACCTAACTATAAGAGAAGCTGCAGACCCTTCTCCAGCAGTCCAGTGGTTAAGACATCGCCTGCCAGTGCTGGGGGTATGGGTTTGATCCCTGGTCGGGGTGCTAAGATCCCACATGCTTTTCAGCCAAAAAACCAAAACATAAAACAGAAGCAATACAATAACAAATTCAATAAAGACTTTAAAAAACATGGTCCACATCAAAAAATCTTTAAAGAGAGAGAGACAGCAAAATGGATTCTAGCTATGAGCTCAGAAAGAGAAGGAAGCTGGGTTTGGCGAATATATGGAAGCTTTGCCTCACCATCTTTGTAACATGAGCTAACACACATGCACACACATGAAGGAAGACAGGCATGCACATACATGCACACACATGTATGCATATGTGTGTGTGCACACACATAACCTATCAGAGCATCTTACTCACAGTAACCCATCATTATACCTTTGAGGGAGGGAAAGAGGAATGTGGAGGAGACGGCAAAGTGAAAGCAAGGGCTGTTCTGATCCTGCTGAAAAAAATCCAAGTCGTCATTCTAATTGTTGTTCGGTCGCTAAGTTGTGTCTGACTCTTTGTGACCTCATGGACTGTAGCCTGCCAGGGTCCTCTGTCCATGGTATTTCCCAAACAAGAATACAGGCATGGGTTGCCATTTCCTTCTCCAGGGAATCTCACCAGAGCAGGGATCGAACCCGTGTCTCCTGCATCAGCAGGTGGATTCCTTACCACTGAGCCACCGGGGAAGCCCACCGTCACTCTACTAGTTGTGCTCAAAAAAAAAAGAAAAAGGTATTAACTTTAAATCACTCCTTGTATGGGTCCTCATTTCCTTCTCCATGAAACAAAGAATTGGGTTAGCCCAGCGTTTCATTTTTCTAAGGTGTTTTGTGTTGGTTTTTTTTTTTATGTAGATCATTTTAAAGTCTTTATTGAATTTGTTACAATATTGTTTCTGCTTTATGTTTCTTTTTTCTTTTTTTGGCCTCGAGGCATGTGGGCTCTTATCTTCCCAACCAGGGATCGAACCCACAGCCCCCATGTTAGAAGGTGAAGTCTTAACCATTGGACCCCAGGGAAGTCCCAGAACAGCATTTCTTTAGATGTGTTTCAGGGACCACTCATCGCTAGCACTATTGACTAAAGGGGAAAAAAATAAAAGGGACAACTCAATATTCTCTGTTTCACTCTTGTTAATTCAATCCTCATTTGCATATGGACTTTTGTGATGAACCCCATCATTGAAGAAACCTGTTTAACACTGTTTCACATGGTGTTTCCCAAACTTATTTTATTCTGTCAGTTATTTTTTGAGCATCTGCTATGATCCAGTCCCTCTTCTAGGTTCTGAGGATACCTAGTGTAAAAGATAAAGTCCCCGTCTTGGTGCAGAAGGATAGAAAGAGTTGTGTTTCCGAAACTTTACTCATTCAAGTTCACCCCCTCAATACCTGCCACCACCTGCATGCCATCAAAAATATTCTGCACTCACCATTTTTCTTTCAATGTGCTTACTCTTCCTGAATATATTTATTTTAAACGAATTGTTAGCATCAGCCCTGTAATCTATAAAAGCACCGCTACTTGCCATAAATAGAAAGTACCAATAAAAATAAATACTATGAGAGCAAAAGCCCATTATTAAATTCTACTAGATACTACTGTCCTAATAGGGTTTTGAGCCGAGTCCCGCTCTCTCCCTCTTTTTTTTTTTTTTTTTTAAAAGGGAGATTATTAAGTATTAGAGATATGGTAGCGAAATACTAGCATTAAATTGAAGCTTTTTCTTTTATGTCATCAGAAGGATTGAAAAAGCATTGGAAAACGAAATGGTTTTTTAGTCTGTGATTCAAAATTATCTCATCTGTGTCTTTTCAAGACCTGATGGAATCTTGTAATTTAGTCTTACCTACTGGACCCCCAGGGAACCCCATCACCAAAAGTCTCTTGTATGCCATTGGTGGTAGCCATGCTGGTTTGGAGACATAATATATCTTGGTTGCCTTTATTGTTTATGAAACTCATCCCTACTACTCTGGGCCCAAACATAAGCTGGAAATGTGCTTGTATGTCATTAGGAAATTAGATGCAAAGACTATACCTGCAGACTTCAGGCCATCATAGAAAGCAGACAGAGTCTCATCCTTGGCTCCTTCTTTGGGACTAATCCCCTACTTTGTCCCTCTGTCCTTCAGATAAGAAAGATTCGTGCATCTTTCCCTTCACCTACAAGGGCTCTACTTACTTCTCTTGCACCAGAGCCAACAGCTTATCCCCTTGGTGCTCAACCAGAGCCATCTACGACGGACAGTGGAAGCACTGCCTGACAGAAGGTGAGTGGCACCACGTGTCCTGTCAGCAGGCGCCTTCAGAGAATGGGCTGCCAAAGAGAATGTGGAGGCGTGGGTAATATGATCTTTTTTTTGGCAGACCAAACACTGAGTGTTAATAATGGGTAACAATGTTAACGATCATAGAGTGAGGAGTTTCCCAGCGGTCTAGTGGTTAGGACTCGGCACTTTCACTGCCGAGGGCCCAGGTTCAATGCTTGGTCAGGAAGCTAAGATTCCACAAGCCACATGATGTGGCCAAAAAAAAAAAAAAAAAAAAGATAATGGTGTTAAAAATAGTTCTTTCAAGACATGGAGGCAAACTAAATGTTCATAGACAAATGAATGGATAAAGATGATGTGATACACACACACACACACACACACACACACACACACACACTGGAATATTACTCCATCATTAAAAGGAATGAAAAATGCCATTTGCAGCAACGTGGAGGGACCTAGAGATTATCGCGCTAAGTAAATCAGAGAAAGACAAATATTCTCATGGTATCATTTATAAGTGGCATCTAGAAAATGATACAAATGGACTTATTTATAAAATAGAAACAGACTCACAGATCGAAAACAAACATACAATGTTTACCAGCAGGGAAACATTGCAAATATTGCGATAAAGTGAGTCATATGAATGTTTTGCTTTCCCAGGACATATAAAAGATATGTCACACTGTACTGAAGTCTAAATGTGCAACGGCATTATATGTCTTTAAGAAAATTACATACTCTTAATTTAAAAACTATCTCATTGCTCAAAACTGCTAACCATCCTCTGACTCTTCGGTGAGTTGCAGTCTTTTTGCTGGTGGAGGGTCTTGCATTGATGTTGATGGTTGCTGGCTGATCAGGGTAGTGGGTGCTGAAGGTTGGGGTGACGCAATTTCTTAAAACAAGGTGACAAAGAGGTTTGCAATACCTGTTGACTCACCCTTTAGTGCTGTTTGACAGCGTTTTACCTACAGTAGAACGTCTTTCAGAAGTGGAGTCAACCCTCTCAAACCCTGCTGATGCTTTATCAGCTAACTTCATATAGTATTCTGTATCTTTTGTTGTGATGTCAACACTCTTCACAGCATCTTCACCAGGAGCAGTTTTCATCTCAGGAAACCACTTTCTTTTCTTGTCCATTAGAAGCAACTTCTTATCCATAGGTTACGTATTTCATAGTGCCTCAAAACAATTACATTCACCACATCAAAGATCATTGATTGGGTATCCCTGGTGGGTCAGTGGTAAAGAATCCGCCTGCTAATGCAGGAGACATGGGTTTGATCTCTGGTCCTGGAAGATCCCACATGCCTCAGAGCAACTAAGCCTATGTAATAAAAAGAAAAAAAGAAGTCACTGGTCCACCATAACAAATACAAAATAATTTCAAAGTGTGGAATATTGGGAGAATTACCAAAATGTAACACAGAGACACACAGTGAGCCAATGCTATTGGGGAAATGGTGCCAACAGACTTGTGTTGCCCCACACCTTCAACCTGTGAAGACTGCAATCTCTGCAGAGCACAATAAAGCAAAGTGACTAAAAACAAGCTGGGCCTGCACTGCCTCTGTTGCCAAGTCCTCTGCAGTTCAAACAAATCAGGATCAACCGGTTGAAACTGAATCAGAAAATTACAAGTAGATATACATATTTTTTAATTCTGGAAAAGAGGTCCTCAGGGACTTCCCTGGTGGTCCAGCGATTACGGCTCCACTCTTCCAATGCAGGGGGCACAGGTTCGATCCCTGGCTGGGGAACTAAGATCTTGTGAGTCTTGCAGGCAAAAATGAATGACCAGAGCAAGGTCACAGCACTCATGGGCTTCTTTCTGTGCAGATTACCCACGATGTGTCTTTCCCTTCATCTACCGCGGAAAGCCCCATAATGGCTGCATCACGGATGGCAGTTTATTTGGAAGGCTGTGGTGCTCAGTCACTTCCAGCTTTGATGAGAAGCAGCAGTGGAAATACTGTGAAACCAACGGTGAGGCGCTGCAACAAGGAGGGTGTGTTTGCTGGGGATGGGGACAGAGGCCAGCAATGACTCTCAAGAGGGCATGGGGACCGGGCGGTGAGCACACGTGCTCAGTCACTCAAGTGTGTCCGACTCCTTGTCACCTGGTGAACTATGGCCCACGTGGCTCCTCGGTCCATGGCATTCTCCAGGCAAGAATACTGGAGTGGGTTGCCATGCCCTCCTCCAGGGGATCTTCCCGACCCCGGGATTGAATTAGAATCTCTTACGTCTCCTGCATTGGCAGGCAGGTTGTTTTCTTTTCTTTTCTTTTTTACTCACTAGCACCTCCAGTACTCTTGCCTGGCAAATCCCATGGATGGAGGAGCCTGGTGGGCTGCAGTCCATGGGGTCGCTTAGAGTCGGACACCACTGAGCAACTTCACTTTCACTTTTCACTTTCATGCATTGGAGAAGGAAATGGCAACTCACTCCAGTGTTCTTGCTTGGAGAATCCCAGGGACCGGCGAGCCTGGTGGGCTGCCGTCTATGGGGTCGCACAGAGTGGGACACGAGTGAAGCGTCTTAGCAGCAGCAGCAGCAGCAGCAGCAGCACCACCTGGGAACATAAGGTTCTAATTATGTTCATTTCCATCATTATTTTCAGAGTACGGGGGAAACTCTTTCAGCAAGCCCTGCATCTTCCCTGCCACGTACAGAAATAATGTGGTCTCTGAATGCCTGGAGGATGAAAACAACAAGCTCTGGTGTCCAACCACAGAGAACATGGATAAGGACGGGAAGTGGAGTCTTTGTGCAGACACCAGTACTATGGGGAAGGGGACTGGGTGGGCATGGGTGGAGTCCTTCATTCATTCATTCAACAAACGTCTATCCCGGCCCTACTGTGTGCCAGACCCTGAGCTGAGCGCTGGGGCTATGATGATGAATATGCAGATTCCCGCCCTCAGAGATCTGATGAACAAATAGCATAAAGAATGCCATAATGCAAGCAAAAATGTGGTCTCCTTAAGATCCAAGAGAAACAGGCCAGCATAAAATTTGCAAAATATTAAATACCCATCCCTCAAATAACGAGTATGCTATATGTTAAAGTTTTGAAAAATATGTTACTAATGGAACTGGAAAGATGGTGAAGCCAATTCAAAGGACTTACAAGAGGCATCCATGGATGCTCAAGTCCTTTATATAAAATAGTGTAGAAGAGTTGAAAGTGAAAGCCACTCAGTCGTGTCCGACTCTTTGCGGTCCCATGGACTGTAGCCCACCAGGCTCCTCTGTCCATAGAATTCGGCAGGCAAGACACTGGAGTGGGTAGTCTATCCTTTCTCCAGCTCATCTTCCCAACCTCAGTATTTGTGGGTTCTGGAGCCACAGATTCACCAACTAGATATTGCATTCCTTGAGTGGAATATTGAGTCCTCAGAGAACCTGTTACTACTGAGGGCCGATTGTACATATTCAGTGAAGAAAAGCATGCCAAGCTGAAGCAAGATTGCTAAATTAGATACGAGATCCATTAACATCTCAAAACAATCAAACCTTTGGGTTTATCTTGTCTACCAGATAGACATGACTGGACTCTCTCTAGAACAAATTGGGCTTCCCAGGTGGCGCAGTGGTAAAGAATCCGCCTGCCAATGCAGGGGCCCCAGGAGACTCAGATTCCATCCCTGGGACAGGAAGGTGCCCTGGAAGAGGAAATGACAACCCATTCCAGTATTCTTGCCTGGACAATCCACTGGAGAGAAGAGCCTGGCGGGCTACAGTCCACCGGGTTGCAAAAGAGTCCGAGACAACGAGTAAACAACAACAACACACATCACCCCTTCTGCAGGAGCCTCTGAGCAGGGCTTAGACAACACAAGCTTAAGTGAGGATGAAGCCTTCACTGTGGTGTAAAGGCACAGGAGTAACCACCGTCTTATCTCCACTTCCTCTCTAGGAATTTCCTCATTGGTTCCTGGCTTCCCTTGCCACTTCCCATTCAACTACAAAAACAAGAATTATTTTAACTGCACCAATAAAGGATCAAAAGAGAACCTTTTATGGTGTGCAACCTCTTACAACTATGACCGGGACCACACTTGGGTGTACTGCTGATGCAAAGGTGAGCTCTTTTCCTTCCAGCGTGATTTGCTGAGTTTTCCAGCAAGCCGAGTTCTATTTCTCAGAGAAAAGGTGAACTTAGTGGGGGTAGGGGAGGCTGGGACAACTTCCCAAAGCAGAAGACAAGAAGAAATCAGGATGTCTCTGAAAAGCAGAGGAGCATGGCGAGGAGGCGAGAGAATGATTTCAGAACCAGAAAGGTGTCATTCCAAATTCTAGGTCTGGGAGGATTTGGGTGTGAAAAATTCAGAAAGTGGAATTTCTTGAGTTGAGACTTTAAATGAAAGGACAAACTTGAAAAGAGATAACCAAGACCTCTCTGGTCCCCCTGATGACTCAGCAGTAAAGAATCCCCCTGCCAACACAGGAGACGCAGGTTCAATCCTTGGGTTGGGAAGGTCCCCTGGAGAAGGAAGTGGCAACCCACTCCAGTATGCTTGCCTGGGAAATCTCATGGACAGAGGAGCCTGGCGGACTGTGCTCCATGGGGTTGCAAAGAGTCAGACATGACTGTGACTGAGTACACACACACACACACACACACACACATCCCCAGAAACCTTGTTGTTGATCCCTTACCTGCTTCACTGAGTAGCTAACCAGGGAAAAGTTTAGGTTCACCTCTCACCCTCTCCCCAGCCTCGGCCCATACATCATCAACTGTCTCCACGGGACCAACTTCATCCTTCCTTTTTTCTATTCTTTTCCTTCCAGCTTCCATATTCTAAAGCCTATAAAAATTCTCTCTGGACCTCCTGCACTGACCTTGGTCACATTGTAATTCTGGAATTTGAAAGTAAACAGAAGTCCTCTCATCAGATATGTGACCATCCTGATGATTCCAGCAGTATTTATCCTTGCGATTGCATGTGGGTTATAGAACCAAAATCGGTGACTCTTCCTGAAATTTAGTTTGATGGTGAAAGTTATCTTCCATGTACAGAAGAAACATGAAGAAGTCAGTTTGGGACTCTATCATCTTAACAGTTGTTGATATTGTTGTTTAGTCGCTAAGTCGTGTCCGACTCTTTGCGGCCCATGAACTGTAGCCTGCCAAGCTCCTCTGTCCACAGGCTTTCCCAGCAAGAATACTGAAGTGGGTTGCCATTTCCTTCTCCAGGGGATCTTCCCAACCCAGGGATGGAACCTATGTGTCCTGTGTCTCCTGCACTGGCAGGTGGATTCTTTGCCACTACACCACCTGAGAAGTCCCCATCTCAACAGGGTGAATAAAAAACAAAAAATACCCACAGTGGTCCCCAATCTGTGGCTAAGTCTAAGAACATTTTTAGTCTCCAGCCTCAAATTTGTTAACATCAGAGAAGAACTATCTCGGGATGCCCCTAGCAGTCCAGTGGTTAGAACTCCATGCTTTGACTACAGGAGGCACAGGTTAGATCCCTGCTCGGGGAACTAAGATCCCCACATGCAGTGCCACAAACAACCAAAAACAAGCAAACAAAATAAACAAACAAAAAGAGCAGAACCATCTTCTTGCAAGTCCTGCTCCTACCAAACATATTACAGCATGGGTGAGGTTCAGGTGCTTATTATTCACTGACTTGATCCCATGAGCCAGGTGAGGGGCAGGGGGTATCTAACTGCTCTTGGCTCAGCTGCGTCACCTTATTCCCAATGGCATCTTAAAAATCAACATGAAGTCACTTTTTAATTCACATTACATTTGAGTCAGTGTGTACCTGTTACCTGAACACTGGCTTTTGATTTTCTTTTCAAGGGAAGGAGACACGTCTCCAGTGGAAGGCTGACATACTAAGTCTGGAACCTGCTTCATCTTTTTCATCGAATTTTTCAAGCTTAGATAATTGTCTTTAGAAAGAACCTGTTCACCATCTTGCTTCATCACTTGGTCCTTTGTGAAGAACAGAGGGAAAATGTGGTCTAACCACCAAAAGGGAGCCCCACATTAACTCGGAATGCCTTTTCTGCTTCCTAGAATGACAGATATGGTGAGGGATCCAAAAGTGTGGGCAAGGAAACACTGGTGAGTCATATGGTGCAGAGATCAGATTCTCAGCCCAGGGATTCTAGGAGATTATTGCAGCCTCCGCTCTCTTTCTGGGAAGTTACAGACTTGGGTGGAGCATTTGTAGGTACTTATTAAATCATTAATAAATAAATTAGTACATTAATGGAGGGTGGAAAATTCATTGCAAGATGGCCTCAACTTTTCCCTTATGGTGCCCATGACAGACATCAATAATCAATTGCAGAATCTGTTTCCTGTGAGCCCAGATGCAACCTCGTGTTGTTGGTGTTCTTCTCTTCCTCTCCATTCTCTCCTTCCTTCTCCTCTTCCCTCTCCTCCTCCTCTTCTCCCTCCCTGTCCTCCTCCTCCTTCATAAAATCCCTCTCAGTGGACTTCCCCGGTGGTGCAGTGGATACGAATCCGCCTGCCAATGCAGGGGACTCGGGTTGGATCCCTGGTCCGGGAAGAACCCACAGGTTGCAGAATAACTAAACCCCTTTGCCAAAACTACTGAAGCCCGAGCTCCAGAGCCTGTGCTCTGCAACAAGAGAAGCCACCGCAGTGGGAACACCGTGCACCGCAATGAAGAGTAGCCCCCGCTTACCACAATTAGAGAAAGGCCACAGACAGCAACGAAGACCTGTCGCCGTCAAAAATAAATATTTAAAAACAAAACAGAAAAACCCTCTGAGCAACTACGACCATTGTCCCTCACCACAGCCAGACATTAGGAATAGATTTCACCCATTCAGCCTCATTCACTGCCAGTGTGATCATTACATTCACATAATGTCGAATTGATGTGAGAGATGCCTGAAAACTGAATGGTCGGTCTTTTTCACTTTAACAGCCAGAGCACAGATCTTCACTCAATCATATAAAAACACCCTAGTAAGCGTAATCAGCCTGTTCCCAGATCCCACATCTCTGTCCCTTGTTTAGCGCTTTCCCACATCTCATTTTCTACCTCTGCCCCTCCACCTCCTCACTCACTAAACTCAAACTGCTACTCTGTTCCTTGAACTCATCAAGCTCACTCGAGCCTCTGTCTTGCTGATGCTGGAGTTCTCTTCCCCTCTTGAGCTTCTGTAGCTCTCCTCCTCACCTTGTTCAGTCTCTGCTGAAATGTCCCGTGATGGAGAGGGATGTGTGTCACCAGATCTACAAAAGACTTGCAGCCCACCTCTGGGGAGTGCTGTCTGCAGACAGCCTTCAGCGGTCAAACCAGAATCAGGGATGTCCTCAGCTTCAGAGAGACCTCCCTTGCCTGAGCTCACGCCCTCCCCAGGACAGTCCATATGCAAGAATTGACCATGGGCAGATTTAAAGACCCAGCTGTTTCAATCCAAGTGAGACAACTCAGAAGAGCTGGGTCAAGAGCGCCTGTGGACTCCGCTGAGATTGTTGAGCTTGCACCATTGTTCAGCTTCTCCCTCTGCTCAATCCTAGTTCCTTCCCAAGTATCGATCCCAAGGATACAGCTTGATAAACCTCCTTCATGCTCTCCTCCACTCTCAGACAAGGGAGAAACCCTGGGAACCCAATTGGAGACAGATCGTCTATAAGTGCCCTTTCGGAACTTTTCAGTAAATTAAGCCACCCTTGTGCCTTAATTGGTTATACCAATTCTCTTGGTATAACCACGCCACTTCCTCAAAGTATTCATCCCAGTCTGAACTTCTCTTAAATGATCATTTTTGTCTTCTTCTGTCACATCAGACTGTAAGCTCCAAGAAAGTAAAGACTTTAAACTATCTCCAGGACCTAGAATAATCCCAGGCTCATAGCACAAACATGAACTGTCCAGTGGGGCTTCCCTGGAAGCTCAGCTGGTAAAGAATCCACCTGCAATGCAGGAGACCCCGGTTCAATTCCTGGATCAGCAAGATCCCCTGGAGAAGGGATAGGCTACCCACTCCAGTATTCTTGCCTGGAGAATCCCGTGGATGGAGGAGCCTGGCGGGCTACCATCCATAGGGTTGTGAAGAGTCAGACTCGACTGAAGTGACTTAGCACAGCCACATGGGGCTATTTAAATTTAACAAGTAATTCATAAAACCAATAATGTATTAAGAAAATGTTATTAACTTACTGAAATAAAAATAAAATGACGCCCAGATTCTCAGCCTCACCACATCTAATACTCAATAGCGACACGTAGCTGGTGGCTACTGTATTGGATGGTGCAGCAACCCTAGAACATTTCCATTATCACCTGGAGATCCCATTGGCTTGTGGGGCTCTAGATTACAAGCTTCTTGAGGTCAAGTAACTTATCCTTGCTCTATTTCCATCACTTGGAACAGTGCCAGGCACATAACAGGGACTCAGCAAGTATTACGTTTGAGCAGGTGCAGGAATGATTGGATGGGTGAATCGATGAGTGTAGAGATGGGCTGTGATGGGTAAGACAGGAGGTTGAAGTCATCTGTTAAACGGGATATGGACAATATCACTTCTCTGCTCCGTACCCACCAAGGTCCTCAAAATAGCCTCTAAGAATGCATACTTACATGAGTTGACTCCTGATCCACTCAGACCCCAAACCAACTAGCCCTCTCCAGCCACCCTGGTCTCCTTGCAATTCCTCCAGAACTCCAGGTGCAATTCCTGCCTCAGGGCCTTTGCATTTGCACTCTGTCAGGTCTGAATTGCCCTTTCCCAGACATGCCCCCAGGCCTCCATAAACTCCCTGATGTGCCTACATAGAATGCAATCCTTCCCCACCTCCAGAACCTTCTCATCCTTCAACCCATTTCTGCTCCTTTTGCTCCACATCTCATCACCTTCTAACATTCTAGATATGATTTATATTTACTCATTTATTTTGTTCTATGTCTATCTCCTCACATTATAATGGAAGCTTCTTGAATCTAGAGTTCGGGGCTATTTTATTCACTGCTATAGCCTCATTTTTCCTCATGCTTGGAAAAATGTCTGGCACATAGCAGGCACTTCAGATGTTGCTGCTGAATAAATTAAATGTGGATGGGGGAAAGAAGGAAAGGAAGGAATGAAGAAAATAAAAGAAAAAACATAAAATAATCTTGGGATAGTGAAGAATGGCAAAACAGCATGGCTGCTGCAAAGTTAGGAAACATTATTCTGATTCCATGTTTTAAAATTTAAATTAAAATTTTCTAAAAGGAGGCTATTGAACTAGACGAGCCATTCTCCAGGTCTATACTTAGGACTTTAAAGGTGAAAAAGAGGGACTTCCCAGGTGGATAAGGGGGCGTCCCAGGTGGCTCAGTGGTAAAAGAAATCTGTCTCCCAACGCAGGAGACTCAGGAGACTCCTGTTCGAACCCTCCATTGGGAAGATCCCCTGGAGAAGTGAAGTGAAGTCGCTCAGTCATGTCCAGCTCTTTGCGACCCCATGGATTGTAGATCTACCAGGCTTCTCTGTCCATGGGATTTTCCAGGCAAGGGTCCTGGCGTGGGTTGCTATTTCCTTCTCCAGGGGATCTTCCCAACCCAGGAATTGAACCCGGGTTTCCTGCATTGCAGGCAGACACTTTACCCTCTGAGCCACCAGGGAAGCCTGGAGAAGGAAATGGCAACCCATTCCAGTATTCTCACCTGGAAAATCCCATGGACAGAGGAGCCTGGCGGGCTACAGTCCATTGGGTCGCAAAGAACTGGACATGACTGAAGCGACTGAGCACACACACAGAGGACAGGACTCCACGCTCCCGGTGCAGGGGACCCAGGTTCGATCCCCAGTCAGGAAACCAGATCCCACACGCTGCAACTAGAGATCTTTCGTGCCTCAACTAAGCCCTGGCTCAGCCAATTAATTAAGAATAAATAATTGCAGAAGGTTTCAAATGAACTCTTTATTTGGAGGACCTTGGGGTTACCAAAGGCAGAGGTAAGGAGGAATATATCTTTCCAATTTCTAATGCAGATCAGGGTCAGGGTATGAGGGAGAGAACTGACTTCCAGTCTAACAGAGGGACTATCTCTGTACGGCCTAGGGCAGACCGATGGGGAGGCAGGGGGCTTCCAGGAATGGCTTTGTGGTGACCCGGCTGAGCCAAGGATTTGGAGGTGTCCATCCTCTCTCTCTTTGCATGATGTCGTTTCGAGGGGAGCTAATCCCCTGGGGGATCAGCTTGCTCTAAACCTTGATAATCCAGATTTGTGATTTAATTCAGTGACCAGAGTATCTGACACAAGAAGAAGGAAGTCGGGGGCTAGAGAGATGAAAAGATACTGTGCTTCCAGGAAATCAAGTTGGGTTGGGTGGAGGGGTGGGTAGGTTCACGTGGATGCCTCTTTAATTAACCCTTTCCAAACCCAGTCTCACCAAGAACTCTGTTTCTGGCCTCATGATGGACATGCCTTCTTCTACCGAGAGGAAGAAACTGAGGGGATTCAAGGCAGCTGAAGCAAGAAGAGGGAAAGGTAGACGCTGCATTGAACTTTCTGAATCAAACAGGAGAAAAGACTATTTTCACCCAGAGGAAGTGGGGGAAGAGACCCTGCCAGGTTGGAAGGATTTAGGATTACGAGTTGAAAGATGTGATTAGTCTTTCTTTGGGATTTAGGAGAGTGGCAAGGAGACCCCAGTACTGTTCACACAGACCTCTTCCTCCTTAATCTAGTTCCAGGGATGTAACACCACCCCATCTGGCCAAAGCTATCGTTTCTAGGCTACCCTCAATCACACCGCTGCAATACCAGTCTCTACCCACCCACCCACCCTCTCTCTCTGGAGGGCCCGTGAGGCGTGTGGTCCTCCCCTCCACCACGACTTGATGCACGTTGAGCGGGTGGAGAGAGGCTGGGGATCCCAGGACCTCTTCAACGAGACATCATCTTCACAAACTCTGCAGAAACAAAATTTATGGTGAGGCAGAATAGGTATTTGTGTGTGTATTTTTTTTTTAATTATTGAAGTATAGTTGATTTATGGAGAAGGTCGTGGCAACCCTGTCCAGTATTCATGCCTGGAGAATCCGCATGGGCAGAGGAGCCTGGCGGGCTCCAGCCCATGGGGTCACAAAGAGTCAGACACGAGTGAAGCAACTTAGCACACACACACACAGTTGATTTACAATGTTGTGTTAATTTCAGGTGTACAGCAAAGTGATTCAACTATACATATAGACATATTCATTCTTTTTCAGATTCTTTACCCATACAGGTTATTACAGAATACTGAGTAGAGTTCCCTCTACAGTAGGTCCTTATTGTTTATCTCTTTCATCTATATTATATATATATTAGCGTGTGTGATTAATCCCAAGCTCCTAATTTATCCCTCCCCCACCAAGCGAGGCACCTGTTTGTAAGAGCAGCTGTCATTAATTTCTTCAGCCCTTACTACGTGTCAGAAACCACAAGATTTTTGGGAAATGAACGACTTGATCCCGCTACACCTCGATTTCTGCTATTTACCTTATAAGATCTTTCAGATGGTTTAACACTATAATGTTTAGAAGACACAGTCAGAGTTCAAAAATTAGTCATTGTGAGTCTCTGATTTCATCTTTTCAACCAATCCAGGAGCATTAAATACCATTTTACAGATAAGCAAGCTGAGGCTGGTGAGGTTGGCCAGTGTGTCTGAGATCGTGTAGATGGTGAATGGAGAACCCTGGAAGGGACCCAGGTTGTACCTGACTTTGTTGTGACTCAATGTCAGGGGAGCTTATTGGTCCCACCCAGGTCTCAAGGCTCATCTGTCCTTCTCTTGGCCTATGGTTAACCCGAGGGTCTAGTTCCTCAAAAATTCTACCTCTTCCAGATTTTTCACTGATGTCTACTATGGGGCATCATGGGTGCATTTGAATAGCAAACTAAGAATTTTTGACTTTTGCCTTATAGGCAGGAGTCAGATGCTGAAATTTTTGCACCAGAGAATGTCACAATGAGACCCTGGCATGCCCTACTTGCATCTCCCACAGAAATGACCCCCATCCCTTCCTCTGAAGACTCCAATCTTTCTCATTTATTCAATCACTCAACGTGCGTGTCCTCGGTCACTCAGTCATGTCTGGCTCTTTCGCGACCCCATGGACTGTACCCAGCAGGCTCCTCTGGCAAGAATTTTCCAGGCCAGAATACTGGGGCGGGTTGCCATTTCCTCCTCCAGGAGTCTTCCTGACGCAGGGATAGAACCTGCGTCTCCCGCGTCTCCTGCATTGGCAGGCGGGTTCTTTACCACTAGGGCCTCCTGGAAAGCCCAGTCACCCAATACACGTGTTGAACTCTGTGCCAGGAACTGGGGGTATAATGATGAACCATTTCGTCTGTGGCCTCAGAAGGAAACAGGTAATCAATGATTGGAGGCTATCATGATGTCATGTGTCAGCATCACCGCAGAGGCGGCCGTGGGTGTTATGGGAGCTCAGGGATGCTGAGCCTGGCAAGAAAGATGGGGAGGGGGGCACCATCCAGGGGCATAACTGAGGCTTCACCAGTGAAAAGATGAAGGCTGCTCCAGACAGCACACAAGCAGAGGAGTCTGTAGTGCACGATTTCTTTCAGCTTTTTGCTAAAACTTTGGGAGAAAGGTGTCATCCTTACCCCCCATTTTGCAGATGTGAAATCTGATGCTGAAGGAGAGAAAGTGACTGGGATAAGACCACATCATTAATAAAAGATGCTCCTGAGCTTGAACCCCATGAATCTGACCCCAGCGTCCCAGCAACTAACTAGCCCACCCTCCTTTGGATGGGAGTTTCTGTTCCTATGGCAAAGGTGCCCAGGAAACAAGGAAGGGATGGGAAAGGTGGAGTCAGAATCGGCTTCTGGACAGGCTGTTCCAAGGAGTGGCCAAGTGCAGATACTAATACAAGGAGAGGTGAGAAGCATGAGCTCTTGGAAATGACATGGGCAGAAAGTGAGGCAACAAACAGTTCCAAAATCTAACCCTGCCTCCTCCAACTTCAAACTGAGGGAGAATGAGAAGGAATGGCCAACTTGGAAAAAAAAAATCACCCCGGGGAAATAGGGGTGTCTGTCCCCACACAGCGTCACCTTCAAAGTCGACGGTGCCATCTCCATTAATGTCGGCTTCCTGGACCACCTCGGAGATCTCCTGGGACGTGAGCTTGTCTCCCAGGAGCCTCTGCATGGCCTGCTGCAGCTCCCCCAGCGTGATCTCCCCATCTCCGTTGGCATCAAACTGAAGCGGAGCACAGGGAACAATATTAACCACAACCACCACAATAATAATACAGTGTTTATTGATCACTTCCTGTGAGTCAAGAACTCAGCTAAACAGCAAGGACCTACTGTACATCCCAAGGAACTATACTCACTATCTTGTTAATAACCTATAATGGAAGAGAATGTTTTTAAAAAGAATATATATATATATATATGTATAAGGTGGCTCAGATGGTGAAGAACCCACCTGAGGTTCAGGAGACCTGGGTTCGATCCCTGGGGCGGGAAGATCCCCTGGAGAAGGGCATGGCTACCCACTCCAGTATTCTTATCTGGGAAATCCCATGGACAGAGGAGCCTGGCGGGCTACAGTCCATGGGGTCGCAGAGTCAGACTCACCGAGCAACAAACACACTCTAACTGAATGATCTGACTGTTCACAGAAAGTAACACAACATTGTAAATCAGTGATACTGCAATAAAAATTTTTAAAAAGAGAGAGAGATAGGCGTTTCCTGGCGGTTCCAGAGGTTAGGACTTGGTGCTTGGGGCTCAGTCCCTGCTGGAGAAACTAAGATCCCTCAACTTGTGGCCAAAAAAAACACTCAGTTAAGAGGTTTGGTACATCATCTGCTAAATGTCAGCTCCTTAAAGGCAGCTTCAAGGACTCTTGTTCCCTGTTCCATGCTTACCCCTTGGGATGTTGCACACCTTTGTTTAAAAAAATTTTGGCTACATCGCACTGCCTACAGGACTTGGGTTCCCTGACCAGAGATCAAACCTGTGCCGCCCGAAGTGCAAGTAATGACCACGGGACCACCAGCGAAGTCCCTGCGCACCTTTAATCTACTAGAAAGTCTTAGAATGTCAGCTCTGTGTCCAAACTTGTCTGGGAGCCAACTGTCCTCAGGCTACACCCATGCGAACGGGGTTCAAACCACAACGCTCTCCTTCCTGGATCATGGCCGGACAGCCTCCTGTCTGGTTCCAGCTGCCACTGTGGTCCTACATAATCTGTTCTCTACCCATCAGAATTTGACATTCGAGTTCATTTAAAACACCAGTCAGGGACTTCCCTGGCGATCCCGTGGTTAGGACTCCACTCTTCTACTGCAGGGGGCATGGGTTCCATCCCCGGTCAGGCACCAAGAACCCAGGTGCCCCGTGGTGTGGCCAAAAAAATAATAAAAATTATTAAAAACAAGAAACACCAACTGGTCTAGTCCCTCCCTAGCTTAAAGTCCTCCAGTGGCTTCCTATCCCACCCAGAAGAAAATCCTGTCACCGCTGCTCAACAGGCAGGCTCCTGTGGGGTGGGGACCTGCCTTCAGCACCTCTGAGACTTTCTTTTTCTCATCCTCCTCTCTCTCTGGCTCATGCCTCTCCAAATAGGACAGACTTCTTGCTCTTCCTCAGACACGCCCTCCTGCCTTCCAGCATCCCTACCTGGTGCTTCCTAATCCTGAGATCTGATTTCCCCGAGAGCAGTGCACTGTCGGGAAGAAATACGGGAACCTCGCGGGTAATTTCAAATTCTTCCAGCGGACGTCCTCCCACCACACACATTTTAAGGGAACAAGTGGAATTTTTTATAATTGATTTTACTTTAAAATATCATTTCAGCATGTCATCAATTTTAAAAGTATTAACAGGGCCTTCTCTGGTGGTCCAACGGCTAAGACGCTGAGCTCCTACAGCAGGGGGCCTGGGTTTGAGCCCGGCTGGGAACTAAGATCCCACTTGCCCCACATAATGGCCAAGTAAATAAATAAAGCATCTTTTAAAATTTATTAATGAGCTATTTTACATTCTTCTTCTTTTTTTTCCCTGGGATTAAACCATTTTATTGATGGGCTTCAGAGAAGGCGGGGAGGACGATGAAATCAGACGTTTTTCTCCCATTTGGAATCTCCCCAGCTTCACAGTCGCTGAAAAGCTGTTATATTCTTTCAGTGCTGTATTTCATAAGACTTAGTATAATACCATACTGAATTCTATGTCCTTCGCATGGCTAGTTAACACACCCAGCCCCCAAGGACACTTCAGCTAAAACACTAAACCTTAACCCAGCGTGTATTTCACACTCAGAGCACACCTCAATTCAGACACCAAATGCTGCAAGAAATACCTGATTTGTGTTTAAGTTTGGTAAAATTCATAGTTGAGAAGGTAGATTGGCACACCCAGTTGTTCCAAATCAAAGTTTTCCAATAATTTCATTGAGTATTCATTTTCAGATTTAAATGAACTGAAATTATATTCCATTGACTACAAATAGAAATGAATTTAATAGAAATTAACCAAAATTAAATACAATTATATATATGTATATGGACATATCGCAAGTCTCATTCATTGGCAGGTGGGTTCTTTACCGCTGAGCCACTAGGCTTTTGTCCCCCATTAAGGACTAATCATAGACCCCTGGGGTCTCCTTCCACCACCTCTAACATTAGGAAACTCACTTCCTTGAAGGCATCTCGCATCTCCTGGACACCAATCATCCCAGCCGTTTCTGCAAGCAATTTGGGGGTCATCAGCTCCACAAAGTCGTCAAAATCTACACGGCCACCCACTGGGGACAGAAGAGGCAGGTCTGGTGAGACTTTATACGCCCCGAACCTTCCATTCCCTCACTTTGCCCTTCAACTCTGTTCAGGAAATAGATCTGCTCCAGTCTCTCTGCCTTCTAAGAGCTCGCTCTTTCAGCCAACTCAAGCCCTCTTGTTCTCATCTGAACAGGAGCGGGCCGTACAGTGGAAGTAACTATTGATGTGACCTTAGGAAAAAATCTCTTAATTGGTTCAGATCTAGGCTCCCTCACCTGCAGATCTGGAGAAGAGAGAGTATGAATTAAATGAGCACCAAATCCCTTCCAGAGGCGAATCTCCTTGAATTCAGTGTTGTTTACTCAGCAACATGCTCAGATGCAAACCCAGGAGCAGTCTTATCAATCACAAAATCAACTCTGGTCTCCATCTAAAGACCCATCTTTTTTGTTACATTATTCAGCAACATTAGGCTCCAACTCCAAGTGTGTTTTCAGCACCAAATACAGGTCCAATCCTGCACTCCATTGATGAATCTTAGTGGTGATAGCAATGACCTATATTTAATAAGCATTTACTGGAGGCTAAGCCTTTACCTGTATTAACATCTTTATCCCTTCCTTTCTACAGTCTCACTAGGTAAGGAGTGATCACATCTTCAGTGCATGGATGGGGAAACTGAGATTCAAGAGTGGGGGCTAACTCCGCTTCTCATAATGACTACAACTAGTAAACAACAGAACTGAGACTTGAACCCAAATCTATCTTAAAAATCACCCTTTTAGCCACTTCAAATGCTGCCTCCCTAAGTACAGTCTGAGCTGTTTTCTTCCAGACGTCTAGCCCTGCTTCCCTCCTCCCCATCTCCAACTCTACCCTCAACCTCCAGATCCTTCCTAACTTCACTCTTAACCCTCCCCCAAAGCCCGGTCGTTCCTCCCCCTCTCAAGCCTCACAGTTCATCCGGATCTGCTGGCCCAGTTCAATCAGTTCCATCTCCGTGGGCATGTAACCCATTGTCCTCATGAGATTCCCCAAATCCTTACAAGAGATGAATCCATCTCGGTCCTTGTCAAACTCAAGAAATGCTTCCCGGAGCTCTGAAAGTTAAGAGACAAGAACTTTGGGGCAACTTGAAACAGTCACTGGGGGAAAGGAGCATCCCTTGAAACTATCAATGAGGCACCAACTCAAGACTCCTCAAAAAAGAATACATTATAAAAATGTCCAAAAGGAGAGATACATGAAGTGTGTTAGCAAGAGGAATAATTGCCGAGACCACTAAATGATGGCACTGAAGTCCTTCACGTTGTTGGGTGAAGTAATGAGAAATCAAAACCACCAAGAAAAAAAAAAACAAAAACAATTTTGGACTCATCCTTAAAACTCAGGCATCATTCATGGGTCTCCAAGACACTTGGGGGTCAGGATGGCTTCTGAACACTTTGGGAAGTACTTTAACTGCCACAGAATCACAGTTGAGTGGGAAGAGAGAGTGATGTAAAATTTTTGCGCTGAGGGATTTATACTGAAATGTACAAAGGAACAGAGGGCAGGTGAATGGGTGGATGGTGATACGGGGACGTCTGGGGGAGAAAATGTTACCTTCGATCTCATCTGGTCCCAGTGGTCTTTCCTAGAAAGGAATGCGGGGGGGCGGGGGCAGGATTTGGAAAGAGAATCAGAGATCTACATTCGCTTCTCCAAACACGTCTCATCCTCATCCTTTCCTGGTTCTTTCCCCTTCTCCCTCCCCCTCCAACCTTCTCACCTTCCTTCTCCCACCTCCTGACTCCCCTTCCCTGGCTATTTCCTCTCTTCCATCCTTGAACCTTGGTCTTCCTTTTCATGCCTTTCCCCAGTGGACATCCATCCCATTGTGCCAAAACAGATCCTGGAGGCCATGGAATCCAATCTCCTCCTCCAGAGCGAAGAAGTCAGACTTAGAATCAGTTAACATATTCAGAGTGCTAACTGTGCTGGGCTTCCACAATCATTACATTTAAACTTCAGAACCACCCTGTGAGGTTGAGCCAAATACCATTCCCATCTCACTTAAGAGAAAGCTGGGGAACAGAAAGGTTAAGGAACCTGTCTGAGGTCACACAGCTCATAAGTGGCTGGCTGAGAATCCCTTGGTGTAAGAGCTGTGTTCAGTGGCTGCCAGGCAGGATGAGCACCCCCAGCATGACCAATTTCTGAGACCCTTTCATGTTGCCACTAGCCATGCCAGGACATACCTGAAGGGTCAGGCTTGAGCACATAGCACCTCCCCAGGGAAATTCCATCAACCCCTGGCCTCTTTCACCCCCCCATACCTCCCTTTACCCTTGGAGACTTTTCCCCACCTTCTCTTTTTCAGTATCCCCTTCCCCCCTCCAGTTGGGGCTTCCCTGGCAGCTCAGAAGGTAATTTGCCTGCAATGCAGAAGACCCAGGTTCAATCCCTGGGTCGGGAAGATCCCCTGGAGAAGAGAATGGCAACCCACTCCAGTATTCCTGTCTGGAGAATTCCATGGACAGAGGAGCCTGTTGGGCTACAGTTCACGGGTCGCAAAGAGTCAGACAAAACTGAGCAACTAACACTTTCACTTTCCCCCCAGTTTGGTTCAGTTCAGTTGCTCAGTCGTGTCTGACTCTTTGCAACCCCATGAATCGCAGCACACCAGGCCTCCCTGTCCATCGCCAATGCCCGGAGTTCACCCAAACTCATGTGCATCAAGTCGGTGATGCCATCCAGCCATCTCATCCTTTATCGTCCCCTTTTCCTCCTTCCCCCAATCCCTCCCAGCATCAAGGTCTTTTCCAATGAGTCAACTCTTCACATGAGGTGGCCAAAGTACTGGAGCTTCAGCCTCAGCATCAGTCCTTCCAATGAACACCCAGGACTGGTCTCCTTTAGGATGGACTGGGTGGATCTCCTTGCAGTCCAAGGGACTCTCAAGAGTCTTCTCCAACACCACACTTAGTCTTAAAGACTAACAGTGAAAAGCATGCCCATTGGAATCAAACGGTTCTGGCCCTGCCATTTGCTGTCAAAGCTTAAAGCAACGGACTTCGTGACTCACAGCCTTACCTTCCACATCTATAAAATGGGAATGAAGGTATTACGGACCTCATGAGTCATTGATTGTGAGGATTAAATAAAATCAAGAATGCAAAATCCTTTGCACAAGTCTGGGCACACAGCAATGACTTAGGTGGCAACTACAGACTTCCCTGGTGATCCAGCGGCTAAGACCCCATGCTGTCAATGCCAGGCTCGATCCCTGGTCGGGGAACTAGATCCCACAAGCTACAACTAAGACCCAGTACAAATTAAAAAATAATAAATGGCAGCTACTGTTTTCCCCACCACCACCATCGTCACTGGCATCACTATGGGTGTCTGTAGAAAAGAATGATGTTGGTCAACAGTGACGTCACCCCAGTTCCCTTTTTCTTTGTCTCCTCTTTCATCTTCCACCTTTCGGTCCTGACTTCTGATTTCATCCTCCCCTCCCTGACCCTCGTGTCATCACCGTGCTCCCTGGGATTCTTTAACCTTCTCAGTTCATGCTCTACCCCACCCCCACCCCCCCACCGCTCCCCTCTTCCACCGTACCGGTCACAGCCCCTCTCTTCCCCGCATCCCAGCTCCCTTCGCCCTTCCCACCGTCCTTCCCCACTGCCCACAGCCTCACCCGCTGTTTCTCCGCGATGCCTTTTCTTAGGAAGATGCAAGCAGGGCCCATGGGAAACTGCATGGAGGGTGTCATGGCAGAACTCATCAGGCTCCAATCTCAAGACGCCGCCCCCCCCCCACTTCGGGTTCCCCTTTGGTGGCTCAGCCTCCTTTGCTTCTCCGCCAGTCCTCGGCCAACTCTGCCTGCCTCTCCCCCGGTCACCCTGGCTCCCTTGGGGCTTTGACAGCTGGGTGGGAAATCTCTTCTCAAGTTGGGGAGGGATCACAGCTGTTCCTGCCTCCCCATCTGGCTTGAGGGAGACTGGAGGTGGGGAGAGGGAAGCCAGTGTCAGGCTCTGACCTTTTATCCCCAGAATAGAATTGGAAGGATGGTTTCAAAAATGAGGATTAGGGCAGAGGGCATCCATTCATACAACGTTCCAACAGGCATGTGGCATGATCGGCCTAAGCCTAGCTTCTGCTGGCCTCTGTGCAAGTGAGGATGGAGAGGACACGGCCCCTGGCTTCCAGGAGCTCTGGAGTAAGCCAGGAACGTGAGTAAATGAGCAGAATGCGAACATCACGTGACAACTTGACTTTGGGAATAGGCATGTATAGTGGCCGGTTCAGTTGCCAAGTCGTGTCCGACTCTTCGAGACCCCCATGGACTGCAGCACGCCAGGCTTCCCTGTCCCTCACCATCTCCTAGAGTTTGCCCGAGTTCATGTCCATTGAATCAGTGATGCCATCCAATCATCTCATCCTCTGTTGCCCTCTTCCCTTCCTTTCTTCCTGAACATTTCAGGGCAGGAGGGGCAAGGTAGGCATCCATGCTGACGTGGGTAGTCAGAGGCCACAGCGAAGCAATAAAGAGACTTTCCTGGTGGGGGAATTTAAGACTCTGGGTTTCCACTGCAGGGGGTAGTTTCGATCCTCGGTTGGGGAACTAAGATCCCAAGTGCCACGTGGTGTAGACAAAAAAAAGAAAAGGGGGGGGGGGTGGGTTTGCAGGCAATAAAGGTTGCATGGCCCAGAGTGTTGGGGCCTGGGAAGGTGGGGATAAACCCATGGAAGAAAAGCCTGGTATGGGATACTGAGCATGAACTGGGTGACAAGGTTTATCTACACGCGGGTATCACATCACCTAGGGTAAGGGTTTGCACTGTGAGCAGAGTGAAGATATCCACTCATGGAGGTGGCGTGGTTTAGGGTGTTGAAGCCAGATCATGGCGAGAAAGGCGTCCCCACAGAAGCAGATAGCAAAGGAGAAGGGAGATTGGTTACACATGGGATTATACTAAGGAAAATGGGAATCGGGTTTGTCGCTGCTGGAAAAGGGAGTTTTTAATACACAAAGGGGAAAAGGTAGAACAAGCTCTGTGGTGTTGGATTGGAACTGGAGGCACCGTTATACACTCATGGACTTCAATATATAGGGAAGGATACACAAATAAACGGCGCTTCCCAGGCGGCACACTAGTGGTAAAACACGCCTGTGGTCCAAAGCAGAAGATGTAAAAGACTCAGTTACGATCCCCGGGTTGGGAAGATCCCCCTGGAGGAGGGCACTGCAACTCACTCCTGTACTCTTGCCTGGAGAATCCCCACAGACAGAGGAGCCTGGTGGGCTACAGTCTATGGGGTCACACAGAGTCATGTATGACTGAAGCAACTCAGCACACATGCACGCACACACGTAAACACAGACATCACTGTGTGTGTAGGGACTCGGGAACATATATTCTCTAGCTAAGAGGACGCACCATAGTATTAACGAACACCTCTAAGCTTCCAGACCTTGACCATTCTTTACCAAATAGCAACTAAGACTCCTGGAAGCAGTGGCTGATTTCGGGTCTGGAGCAAGACAAGTATTATAAGGTGAGCCTAAAATGTATGTCTTCTTGTGCTGTAAAGCAGGAATGTGCTCCAAGAGTTATGGGGGCATGCCAAAAGAACACAAGGGCTTCCCTGGTGGCTCAGTGGTAAAGAAACTGCCTGCCACTGCAGGAGACCCGGGTTCGATCCCTGGGTTGGGAAGATCCCTTGGAGCAGGGCATGGCAACCCACTCCAGTATTCTTGCCTGGAGAATCCCCATGGACAGAGAAGACTGGTGGGCTATAGTCCATTAGGGTAGCCAAGAGTCAAATGTGACCGAAGCGACCTACCACACATACACGTACAAAATACTAATTTCAAAAGAGAGTCACTTTATAAGGGGGATACTTTCTTAAATAGTTAAAATGAAGGTCATCAGTAATGTAGCAAATCAAAATGATGCATTCCAACTCAGATGCGATTATGATGAGTTTTTGTTCCTTCAAACCTCCCTGACTGCGCTCCCGCCGACTCTCCCCAGAGCCCAGCTCTAAGCATCTTCTCCCGATGGGTTCCAGCGATTTTTAGGAGGAATTGGATGTCATCAGAACATGGTCTCCAGTACTCCGCTCAGCTCCAGGCTCATCTCTTCAGGGTCTGTGTACTCCAACGTGATCTTTTCACCCCTAGCCCTTACCGGTCCCTTCTTTGCCTGTGAGATAAGGTTTCCCACCCTGTAGCAGCACACGCAGCTCACCGCCAGGCACTACAGTTGGGGGCTGAGTGCAGACTGCCCAGGCCAAACCCTGGCCCTCCACTCTCTCGATGGTCACATCCTGTGCCTCAGTGTTCTCATCTGCTTAGTGGGGATAATGAAAACATCTCCCTAGCGGGCGTGTCATGAGAGTCACTAGTGAGTGAGAAGACCCCTGCCCAGCGCTGGCAGAGGGACATGGGCAGTCATGGGTCCTGAGGAGTGTGTTCACAGGGGCCCTGCAGGGGTGGGGGTGGGTAGTGTCCTTGGTCCCAGTTTCCTCAGGAAGACCTGTTCCATGCCTAAGGGAACCTCAGGACTCCACACAAAGACAGTCACTGGGATCCCCAGACTAAAATATTTAACACTTAATATTTTACTTGAACGTGATAAAGAGGCACATTAATTTGCCAATGCTTTAATGTAGAACTCTTAACTCCGAGAAACAAACCCCATTTGTACAGTGGTGTGATCACAATGGAATTTATTTTTCTTCTTCCATCCCCACCCCACCCCCATGACAAGAAGTCCAGTTAGGCAGCTGCTGCCCTTGGTTCACTGGTTAAGGGTTGTCAGGGCAACTTTCTCTGTGACTCTCCTGGCTTGCTCCTCATGATCACAAGGTGGCAGCCCCAGCTCCAGCCATCATACCCACGGTTGCACGTGCATGAGGGCTCAGTTGCTGCGTTGTGTCCGACACTTTGCAACCCTATGGATTGGAGCCCGCCAGGCTCCTCTGTCCATGGGATTCTCCAGGCAAGACTATTGGAGTGGGTTGCCATTTTCTTCTCCAGGTGACCTTCCTGATTCAGGGATCAAACCCAAGTTCTCCTGCACTGGCAGGTGGATTCTGTTCTGCTGAGCCACAGGGGAGACACACTGCTACACACCACCGAAGTGGGACCTGTTACGGCCCAGCAAGGACACAGAGCAGGTATTCAATAATTATTTATTGGAAAAAATGACCAAACCCCAGACCCCCGCTGAAACCATCCCCTCACACACACACAGGGCAACACCAGCCGTGCTGAGCACTAGCAGCCACACCCCCGCCCCCGCGCCCAGCCTCCAGAGCAAGCAGCAACTCTAGTAGAACTCTTCCTGCTCGGAGTCCGGCTCAGCACCCTGCTGGTTCTGAATCTGACTCTGCTTCTTGTACAGACCGGCCACCTGAGGTGAGAGGGTGGGTGGTGGTCAAGTCAGAAGACCCAGGGCGGCCCCACCTTCTTCCCAGCCAAATGGGAAAGCCCAGGCTAGCCTGGCTAGGTGAGCCCACCCCTGGGCCAACCACCCACCCTCCACCACGGGCCTCACCTGAGCACTCGTAGTGGCCTGCTCTGGCTTCTTGTCCTCACGAACACGAATAAACCGAGGGAAGCGGAGGGAGATCCCCTTCTCGCTGTCCACCTGGGGGAAGCGGCAGGGGTGGTGGAAGTGGTAAGGAGAGCAGGCAGCATTCCCCACCCAATGTCTCCTCCTTGCTCCTGTGCCTCTGGCCTCAGTCTCCTGATCCATACAATGGGACTAAGTGGTGGATCATTGTAAAAATCACAGCAGGTAAATCGAGTGTTTGGGGCTGGACCAAGCGGCTTAAGAACAGGGGGCTGCTGGGGCTTCTGTTGCTATTGTTATCAGGGCTGAAAGGCAGAGGGCACAGAGCCAGAGGTGGGCTCTAAAACCAGACTTCAGGGTTCAAAGTCCAGCTTCCGACGCAGAAGCCAAGTGAATCTGGGCCCGTTATGTGTCCTGGGCCTCTATTTTCCCATCTGTGAAATGGGAAGGTCAGTGTTTTTGTGATGATGAGTATGAACAAGTGCCGTGCCTGCTTCACCTAAGTGCATGATAAATGCTGCTCCCACTGCTTGTTACCAGAGAACCCTGACTGCCCCAGGTGGAGCAGGCGTGAGAAATTTCAAGAAGGACAAGAGGTAAAAAGTATGAGCTTTGCCTTTACGTGAAGTCTGCTGCTAAGCAGAAGTGCGCATACCGGATTTTGAAAGATCAGAAGAAATCCCAAAGGGAGTATGTTTTTAAGGTTTCCTGTTCTTCAGTTAACTACACTTCAATTTAAAAAAGTTATATTTCCTGCTCTTTGGAAGGAAGATGCTAAGAGCTGCCCTAGTGCCAGTGGGTGGCAGGGCTGGGGGTCCCCCGGGACACGGATCCTTTGGCAGGTGTGGAGAACAGAACCACTAATGAGAGAAATTAGGCAAGGAACATTAAAACTTGGAAAATGAACTACAGTTGATAAAGAAACGCAGTAGTTTCTTTTTCTCGTAAATGGTCAGCAGGAAGTATCCTAAGTTTTTACTGAAAGGAACTGCTTTCAAAAATTACTTAAGACCTGAGTGTGAGACTGATATTTAAGAAAGTGATTTAAAAAAAAAAGCTACAAATGTGGGGTTCCCGGATGGCTCCGCAGGTGGAGAGTCCACTGCAGCGCAGGAGTCACAGGTTCCACCCCAGGGACCGGAGCCCGGCGCGCTGCAGTCCACAGGCCGCAGAGTCGGACACGATTAGTGACTGAACAAGATTAACTGAATCACTCTGCTGCACGCCTGAAGCTGACCTAACGCTGTGAGTCAACTAAGAACATACAATTAAAGACAGAAAATTTTAAAATTTGAGTCAAAGAAATCAATTTCATCGTTTTCTACTCCTAGGGAATTTTTCCTTTTTTTTTTTAAAGGAGACTTTGATCTCACTGTCTGAATGAGGGAGACCCAAATAAAACGCCAGCTCCGGTCTTCTGAAGCATCACCCCAGAAGCACAGATATGGGCCCCAGAATCCCCTCCCTGCTGCTCTCCAGCCACTCAGCTGGGATTCTTTCGGAGGGTCTCCTCAGGGTCCCCTGGTTACTCACCAGGCCCCGGGCCGCAGGGTAGATGGGGGACAGGGAGAGGTCCGCGCACTTCACCTCCCACACGTCACTGGGGTCCAGCCAGTGGTCGGGGGCCACCGCGCCATCGGCCCGGACGTAGGAGCGCGGCGTGGGCAGCACTAAGGCCTGCAGCCGTGCGAGAAGGGGGAGAGGGTCTTGGATCAAAGTCAAGGCCGAGGGCTGCGGGAGGGAGGGCAGCGAGGAAAGAGGGAGGAAGATGGGGAAGGGAGACACAGACACCCCTCAAAGTAAAACGCTGGCAGGGGCAAGGGTGATGAAAGAAACGGGAGAAGGAAGAAATGGAGACCCTGGGAGCCGAGACAAGAAATTAAAGGCAGAAAGAGAGGAACAGAGACCCAGAGACGGGAGTCAGAGACCAGGAGAGACAGAACCCAGACGGGGACACACAGACCAGAGACACGAACACGCAGGAAACTGGAGCGCACCCTAGACACCCGGCACCAGGCCAGCAGACACCCCGGCAACTGGGGCTCCCCTGGCATCCTGAGGGCGAACTCGGGGAGCCAGCAACAAGCCCTGCCCTGAGCGCAGCAGACAGGGCTCCCTGACGGCGTCTCTGGCCTGTAGCTGGCAGGGCTGAGACTTGAACTTGGATGTGCTGGGCTCCACCGCCCAAGCCTCCCGCAGGGCAAGAGACCCGAGCGGGCGGGGAGGGCTCACCTGGAGCCTCTGATGGTGCTCTTCCAGCTCCTCGTCACTGAAGCCAGTCCCGAGCTGCGAGGAGGACAGGGGTCAGTGGCTCCGCTTCCCCCAGCTCCCACGGGCCCAGGATGAGCCGGGTCTGCCCCTCCCCGACCCCGCCTCCGGGGTCCAACCGGCACCTTGCAGATGGCCTGGAACTCCTCGCTCTCCTCGTCGTATGAGGCCAGCAGGAAGCCCCCATACCGGCCGGCCCGTTTCCCCTTGCCCAGGTAGGCACCAATCACTACGAGGTCCAGGGTGTCGCCCACGCCCTCGAGGTAGTCCTTCTTCAGCTGCGGGGAGGGAAGGCCGGAGATGAGGGTGGGGAGCTCAGGTGTGAACCCCACTGCTGGTGTGGGGGGGCTGGGTGAGAAGACCCAGGACAGACGCTGGGAGGACAGCGGACGAGGGACAGGTTTCTTGGCTGAAAGGGCTGATGAGAAAGGGGCCACTCTGATGGGAAGAGGTGGGATAGAGGGGACGGGTCAGGTGGGGAGACCTTGGGAGGTCACCCCAGATCCCCCTTCCTTTAGTATGGAGGAACATTCCACTCCTTCACTGGGAAAACATTTGTCCACTCATTCCAGAAACTAAATTAAGTGCCAACTGTGTGCCAGGCAGGAGCTTGTTCCTACCCCACGGCCTCTGCACTTGCTGTGGCCCTGCCCCTGGCTTTACCCTGCCATTACACCCCATCTGCGTCCTGGCTGACCTCCTGGTGGAAGGCAAGAACAGAGAGCTCCCCAGGCTCCCTCATCTTGCCATCTGGGGCGCCCAGACAGGCAGTTCTCCACCAGCCTCGGTGAATTTGTTCACGGGGAGCAGCGTGGGCGGCTTCTGTGGGAGGCGGGGGAGGGCAAGAGCAAAGGGCTCCAGAGCTCAAATGGGGTGAGGTGGGGATGGGGTGTGGACCGCCCAGCAGGGACAGGCTTCTGGTCCCTGAGCTCAGAGGGCAAGCAGGGTGACAGGGTGGGCGGCACCTTGAGCCAGTTGTGAGACCTCTTGGCGATCTCGTAGGTGGCATCCACGTCCAGGGTCTTCACCATCAGCCCCTCGCAGGAGTCTAGGGAACACAGGAGAGCCACGTGAAGCTCCGGCGCACAGCCTCACGACAGACGTGGGCGGGACTCTGGTCCAGTCGTCTAGAGTGGGGCCAGAGTGGGTGCAGATCACAGAGTGGGAAGGGACAGTGTCGGGGGGCACAGACCTTGTGGGACGCCCTCACCTTTCACCGACTGCTCCAGGAACTCGGCAATCTGCTCCGTGTCCTTGGTGTCCAGGGAGGTGGCAAAGACGAACTCGCCCTCCGTCTCCACGAAGCTCTCCCGGAGCAGCTGCCGGCGTCGGGAGAGGGGCTCGCGTACCAGGGACTGCGGGGCGGGATGAGAGACAGACATCACCATGGAAATAAAGAGGAAAACAGGAAGTGGGTGGGTCACAGGGCACCCTGTGGCTGATGGAGGTGAGTGTGAAGAGGGGTGTCAGTTTACATTTGAGGCAACTCTCTAGTGTCTGGCTTAATAGAGGCTGGATTCTCACGTCTGCTCCTGCCCTCAGGCCGCAGTAGGTTATTCTGGTTGCAGGACAGGGTACAGACGGGGAGTTGGAAAGGGGAGGTTTCGGGGGCCACACTTTGAGAGCCGCTGCCCGAGCGTGGCCTCCCAGCTCAGCCCGCTGGTTCCCAGGTCTACACACCCGCTTCATCCCCCGACCACCCAAGACGCAATGCCGGAACTCACCTCTCCGTTGAGGTAGATGAGATCGAAGGCATACAGGCATACCTGCACCTGGATCTCCGCCGCGTCCACCTCCTGGGTGGGGAGAGGGGGGGGGGGGGGGGGGGGGGGGGGTGAGAGCCGGAGTGGGGGTGGGGAGGTGGGGAGGGGGAGACAGGGCTGGGTGGGGAGGGGGTGAGAGCCGGAGTGGGGGTGGGGAGGGGGAGATGGGGCCGGGTGGGGCCCTTCCCATCACGCCGGAGGCAGACACCCAGTCACTTGCCACTCTCCCCTTCTCCCCAGCCAAAAGTCTGCACGCCTATAAGCACAGCAATGATGCCGGCTGCTGGCACTGAATTACGATAGCAGCCATCTCATTCCTCTCTGCTAGTTATTCGCTTGCCCAGCCTCCCTCACAACTAGTGAGGGTGACATGACAGTTCTGACCAATGAGAGTAAAGAAGTTTTCTGGGGCGCAGGATGAGGGGGCTTCTGGAACAGATCTTTCATAATAAGAAAAGACCCCTTCCCTCCTTCCTATTTGGCATGCTGGAATAAGAACGTGATGGCCGGAGCTGTGGCAGCCATGTTGTAAAAGGCTGAGAGAACTACATTCCAATCGACAAGTCTGTCTCTCTGGGACAGGGCAGGATTGGGTGGAAGACGATGGCAGGTACTGGAGTTGGGCAGGCTACCTTGCGTTTGCGGGTGGTGAGGACTTGGAATGGCTGGATCTGCTTCTTTTCCCGGTCCCAAGCTACAGCTTCTGTGTCTAGGATGAACGATGTGACTGATGGGAGTTTAATCTGAAAGGTGAAAACCCAGAGCTCATGAGAGGTGGTGAATGAGGCCAAAAGACAGATGGAGAGAAACCAGTTTATTTCCCTTCTACATGGAGAAGATCCAATGACAAACTCATGCCAGCCTTAGAGACACACGTGAACAGACGCCTTCTGGTCCCCACTGAGAGGAGAAAAAACTAAATTTTCTGAGGACTTACTATGTGGTCCCACAAGCTGGAAACCCAGGAGCCTTTGTCATCTTCCTCTTCTGCTCACTTTACATTCAATTCAGCCGTGAACTTGTCCATTCTCTCTCTGAAATCTCTAAGCTGTCCACTTGCCATCACCTCCCCGAGCCCAGTCCAGCCTCAGCATCCTACCAGTCTCCCTGCTCCCGCACTGACTACTCAATACACTCTCCTCACAGCAGCCAGGCTGCTCTCTGCAAACCCCACGTCTGCTCGGTGCTCATCCCTGCTGAAAACACACAGCTCCCCAAACCCCTGGAACCTCTTCTTGACCAGCCCCTGCACCCCTTCACCTCACCTAGCCCCTCAGACTCACTCTCTGCACCCCTACACACAAGCCTTTCTGGTTCTTGAACGGACTGTGCCCCTCCAACCACAGGGCCTTTGCACATGCTCTGGACCTGAGAATCTGCATGGCTCCCAGGGCCATCCACATTGTATCCTGGGCTGTGCTTGGCGACAGCCCTGTCTTCCTGACACCAGGGCTAGGTCTTACTCTGTTAAAGGCTCACAGGACGCCGGACCTTTTCTTCAGAGCCCAATCTGAGTACACTCAGAGGCAACAGCAGGGCTCTGATGAAGACCTGCCTGCTCTGCCGTCTGGGTTAAAGTCGCAGCCTCTAGCACAGGGCTCAGCACAGAGCAGACGCCCAGTAAACACTTGAATGAACGGGTCAAAGAAGCCAGATCCCACCGACCCTGGACTATGAGTGCCTACATGAAGCTGTAGCACAGGCAAGACGAACTTATACCAGTAAAAAAAGCAGATCAGTGGTTTTTGCCGCAGGAGGTGGACGGTGGGGGTGGGGAGAGGGGCCTGCCTGGCACAGGGCATGAGCAAACACTCTGGAGTGATAGACGTACAGAAATGTTTTATATGTCGATTACGTGGCTGGGTGACCTTGTCAAAACTCTTCAAACTCTAAAGTCAGAACCTTTTATAGAAACTACGCCTTAAGTTGGTTTTAAAAATAAACAGCACTCAGCACATCACAAGAGCTCAATTAATGCCTGTGTTGCACTGCTCCTCTGTCCTCGCTGCTCTAGGAAAGAGCAAATGTCCCCATTAATTACAGAAGACTAGTCCTCTCTGTGGGCTTCCCTGGTGGCTCAGTGGCAAAGAATCCACCTGGACTTGGGTTTGAGCCCTGACTCAGAAGATCTCCTGGGGAAGGAAATGGCAACCCACTCCATTCTTATTGTCTGGGAAATCCCACGGACAGAAGGGCCTGGCAGGCTATAGTCTATGGGGTCACAAAGAGTCGGACGCGACTTAGCATCTGAACAACAACAGAGTCCTCTCTGACTGAGAACTCCTAAAGCAGGTCCACACGGCCCTTGGGAGCACAGACAGGCTGGCTTCAGGGCCCTGGAGATCCAGCCCTATTTACAGGCTGTGGGGCCAGCGTGCAGGCTTCTTCTCCACCTTCATCCCAAATCCTCTCCCTGTCAGAGTGAGAATCTGCCTTTCCCAGCCTCCACTGCACCAGAGTGCCTGTGACCGGGTGCTGCACAGGGGACCCCCAAGCTGGAGTCAGCTGGGGGTGATGGGAGGTGCCCAGAAAAGCGCTAACTTTCCTCATGGTGGGGGACAGCAGCTGGAATCCCTTTCCCACCCGTCTGTCTGGAAGTGTGGCGGCTACCTGGAGACCAAGGGGCCAGGCACTGGGATGAAAAGGCAATGAGCCGAGGACAGCAGACCCAGGTGGGTTTGGGAAGACCTTGGTCCTCAGCTGAGCCAGCCCACGGCCACCCGCCTTCAGATTTAAAGGGGAAAAAAAAAATCTGCAGGCATTTTATTATCTACAACCCAACACACTCCGATCTCCATGCTCTCTCTCCCACTGCACCGGGCCGGCCTGGCTGGCCCTCCGTTTCCTGCTCCTCTACCAGCACCCCTCCCCGGCCCCCCAGGTGGAGCCGGCGGCAGGCGCTCACCTTGGGGATGCGGCTGATGATGTCGGGGTACCTTCCAGTATTGTCCTCCTGATTCCTGCTGAAGATCTTCACCTCCCCGCCTTCCAGAACGTGGATCTGCCATCGTGGGGGAGGGGAGAAGGACTCAGAGCTGGGCCACCCCCAGGAGCCCCGACTTTCTCGACCCCACTTCCATGGGCAGGAGGTTCCAGAAGCTCTGCAGGAGGAACTGGCGCAGAGACCTGAGCGAATCCTCTCCTGGGTTCAGAGGGCGCGCGTCCCAGGCCCCTCTGTGGAGCCCCTGCCCCTCGTCTTCATCTCCAGTCCACCCCTCCTCCCCCGGCTAGCACAGGTGCTTTGCTCTGTGTGCGCACGCGCCAATTTGTCTGGATGTTGAGGTGCTGTAAGTAACATTCGGGTTTTTATGATTTATACATATTCATTTTAATATGTCTGGGTCACAGTCCTTGAGCAAAGCCATATACGTGCCACCTAACATGCGTATTACCCCAAGGAACAGCAGTGTACGTGTGTATCACATAGGACTTTAAATATATATGTTTTTAAATCACTATTGCTATCTTAAGTCATGGTTATTTTCTGCTCAGCACTGTATTTCGAAGGTCCATCTACGCTGAGTCTAGCCAATCTACTGCGTGTAGCTGCCTGAAGGCACCACAGGGAGGCGCCCACCGAGCTCGCTTACCTGTCCCCAGGTGAGAGCAGGGAGTGGCCCCCACTCCCCCCAGGACAGAAGAGCCCCAAGTAGCCTCACAGCCCAGACCAAGGCGGTCTCCGGCCCTGGGAGCCGGACACACGTCCAGGTAACCGCACTGAGGGGGACACAGGGCGCCGGCTACATCCACACGCCCCCCAGCAGGGCACGAGCGCAGCCCACGCTTTCTGAGCTCCCACCGCCCTGGGTCAGCAGTGGACGATGTTACCCAGTAAGATCTGCTTTCAGAGGAGCCAGTCCGGCAGCTATGGCTGCACCCCTGGAGGTGGGAACTAAAGCCCCGACGGCGTGCGAGGCCGGCTGAGGGCCCGCAGGAGACCAGGCGAGCGCTGTGCGAGGCCGGCTGAGGGCCCGCGCCCCGACCCCTTACCTGTGCCCTCTGCCCGTCGTACTTGTACTCGCAGGTGAAAGCTGCCTCCTCAAAGCGCTTCAGGACCTCGCTGACGCCCCGGGTGGGGTGGGCCAACATTGGTTTCAGGGGAACCCCTGGGAGGGGAGGACAGAGGGAATTCAGATAGAATTTCCTGGGGGTGGGCGGTGAATTCATGGAGGCAGGGTGGAGACTGCTAATCGCACTCAGAAGCGACGCATGCAACACCTGGGTCTTGTCACCAGAGCCTGGCTGCCCCTTCTCGAAAACTAAAACAGAGACGCGAGCGGTCTAGAAATCAGAGCCACAGCCTTGGAATGACAATGTGATGAGAGGAGCTCGGGGTGAGCCCCAGGGTGCAGTGCGGCCCCTCCCCTGCCGCCCGCCTCCCTCTAGGCCCTTCCTTGGACAGAAGGATGAGATGCCGGCTGCCTGCCACACTGCCTCTGGGGTATCTCGGGGACAGCAGCTCTAATACAGAAGCAGGAACTCCACGGAGATGAGGCACGGCTCAGGGGACAGGTGGGTGCTCTCTGAGCAGGGGGCCCTGTGCTGGCCACCCTGGGGGATGGAGAGAGGGGAGCCTGGTGGCAGCCAGCCCCGGGCAAGGCTGTGGATGGGTGGCGGCAGGCCAGGGGGGATTTCACGGAGGCAAGTACCTGGGCTCAGCCTGCAGTGCTCTGGGAGCCGCTCCAGGCCGTGCTCCAGCAGCACGGGGACGATCCGGTCCAGGTCAGGTACCTCACTGGGGCAGGGAGCAAGAACAAGGCGGGAGGGGGTGTCCTTCCAGAACCCTGCTCGCTGGCTGCGAGACCCACCACTGCCTGCCTGTCACCCCTTCCCAGGGTCAGCGCCTGCCTCCCTCGACTCCCCTCGTCGCCCTGACCGTCGTGGTCCATGTTTCTTCCAGGCTGGCCTCCCCTTCCCAATATTCCGGTTTAACAATGGTCTGGGGCTGGCCGGAGAGCGACAGTCTGCAGGTCTCCAGGCAGGGACAGAGTCCTCTCCATGACCATCACGACCCTCATGGTGTGCCCGTCACCAGGCTCCGTCTAGGTTTCTCATGGCCTTTCCACAGGCAGTCCTGCCTGGAACTCAGAAGCCTCTGCCTGCCTCTCTCCTTGGCGGTCAGGATCTTCGCCTCTCCCCGTCCATGTCCCTGACCCCTCGCTGTCAGCCGCCTCCCCTGATCTTTGTCACCTCCCCGTGCCCAGCACCCATCTCGTCTGGATCCCCACCCAGGGCTCTGTCACCCAGGTCTCACCAGAAGGTCTGCTTCAGGATCATGCCTTGTTCCTCCAGCCACGTCTTTCTGGCTTCTGCCGTCTTGCCCTTCCCGGCGTCCACCACGGCGGGGGGCATTCTAGGATGAACCCCAGAGGAAGGGGCTTTGGGATGGGCCCGACCCTCCTCAGCTAGCCCCGGGTTCACAGTGGGTGCTGGTGAGAGATTCCTCAGGGAGAGGAGGAAGAGGGAACCAGGTGGGGGTGGGAGTCGGGGAAAGGGTGGCCGGGTTAACTCGAGTGGCAGCACGGGCCCAGCCGCTAGGCTCACCTTGACCGGGGGGTGTGAGGCTCACAGCCTGGGCAAGGGCCGCCAGCACCGACTGCTCAGCCAGCCCGAGGCGCAGCCGTCCACTCAGGGCTCTGGGGGGACAGAGGGAGACGGGGATGGGTTCACCTGTTCAGCCCCTTGCTCCTCCCTCCTCCAGTCTCCCCACCATGACCCTCTGCTCTAAACCAGAGCAGCCTCCAGAGCCAGAAGGGACCTGCGATCACACAGGCCCACTTGACAGAGGCGGAAACTGAGGCCGGCCACAAACCACCATGACCGCGGGCAGCGCCTACGGGCAGAACTAGGGGCCTGGCAAGGTCTCCGTCTCTTTCCTCAGCTGCCCTGACAAAGCAGTGATGGCGGGGGTGGGGCCGGGGCACGGCTGGGCCTGGAACAGCCTGCCCAGGGGTGCCCGGGTGTGATGGCCAAGAACCTGTGCCCGTGAGGGCCCTGCTTGAGCCAGTGACCTCGGGCAGGAGGCTGCACCTCCCTGTGTCTCCATCTCCCCTTCTCTAAACGGGGGTGAGGCTCACAGCCTCCCAGAGCTGCAGGGAGGAGCTCATGGGAGAAAGCGCCAGGCACAGGCCAGGGCAGGCATCACTAATCCACCGCGCATCCTGCACCCACGAGCCCAGGCTTCTCCAGGCAGCACCGCTCAGAAGAGGAGCTCCGTGCCCCACTCACGGTGCTCCCGTCCGAGGGCAGTCAGGGCACCAGCAGCGATGCGCCTGCCGGCCCTCCTCCCCACCTCACAGGCCCACACCCTCACCTGGCAATGAAACGCGCCTCTGAGTGACGGCAGGCCACAAAGAGGCCTTTGATGACATCTATCTTCTTGGTTGTGGACTGGAGAGAAGGGGACAGGGCGGTCGGTGCTGGGAGTGAATGGAGGGGTGCCATCCTTGCTGCCTGGGGAGCTGCCACCCTTGAGACCTGCCCGCCTCCCACCCCTGCTCCCCAGTCCCACGGCCCGGAGCACAGAGAACAGTGAGAAGCCTGTCCTCCTTCTGGCCTCCCACCCCGGCTCTGCTCAGCAGGCGTTCACGGAGCCCCACGGCCCGCACTACATCGGAACTAGGGTCTCAGGAGTAGAGTTCCGCAGTCTTGAGAGCAGCAGGAGAAGAGAAGCTCTTATCCCAAAAGCAGGACCAGGGTGACCCCTCCCTGAGCAGTAGAACCAGAGCCTTCGGGGTCCCCAGGAGGAGCGGGTCTGGGGAGGGCCAGCCGCCCGCCCACTCACAGCACTGCCCGCCAGCTGCGCGATGTCCCGGAACTTGGCGAAGACGCCGGCGGCGGTGAGCGCAGGTGGGGGCAGCACGAGCCTCTGGGTGCTGCGGCTGCTCTCGGCCACCAGCCCCACATCACCCTTCTCGGCCACCTCAGCCCGGACGGACTCCAGCTGCCGACCTTGTGGGGTAGAGGGAGCAGCAGCTGAGCGCCAGGAGGGGTGTGGCCACCAGGCTCCCTCCTCCAGAAGCCGGGGTGATGAGCCCGTCTATACCAGAGGGGTCGGTCGTCTGGGGCGGCATCACCAGTATGGAGGTGGGATTTAAAGCCCTGGATCTTGGCCCTGACTTCCTCCCTGGCCTCCTGGTTTCCTGTCCGTCCTCCATGCGGGTCCAGAACTGACCCTGCCCCTTGGCTGCCTGGGACCTTTCCACGGCTCCCCAACACCCTCACAGTTAACACAGAGCACCCCAGGCCCTGGGCGGGTGGGCAGGTCCCGCCCACTCGGCCAACCTCTCCCGGGCACAACCCCACTCTGTCCCCAGCTCCGCTAGTGGCTCTGCCAGCCAAAGCCCCTAAGGACCTCTGCCACCTCCACGAGCCCCAACCCTCAGCCTTGCTCTGTGCCTGCAGCATCCCCCTTTCCCACCTGGTCTGGGTGCAGACCTGGTCCTGATTCCCCCAGCTCTCAGCCCATCAGTGGCCCCCCACCCCCACCCTCCACCTTCCCAGTCCCTCCCCATCATCTCCTAACCTCCGCACATCCTCCCTGGAAGCCCCCCATCCACCTGGCCCGGGGCGTCCCCCACCACCCCCGACTCACCCGTGGCCTGGGCCACCGCCTTGAGGAGGATGCCCTCTCCGATGCCGAGCTCCAGGCCCTGCTGGGGTGGCCCCAGGCGGTTGAGGCTCAGGTAGAGGACGGGCAGGAGGTCAGCAGGTGACAGGGCCACCACAGAGCGCAGCAGGTTGCTCAGCGTCTCCACCATCCGGAGCCTGGAGGAGGGGATGCAGGTGAGACCACCTGACATTTCAGGGTCAAGATGGGGTAGGGGAGCATGGTGATAAAAGAAACGCAGGAAAAGAGACGAGGAGAGGGCTCACGACCAGCACCCGGTGTGTGACCCCAGCCACAGGCACCGCCACAGGCTGCTGGTGGGACAGGAGCTCCATCTGACAACGACAAAGGGGATGATCATCTACAGGGAAATAGCTGATGTGTACGGACTGCTTTCCGGGTGCCAGGCGTTGGTATTAAGCCTTCAAAACGTTCTCTGACTCCTGAATTCTCACCGCTGCCCCGAGCTAGATATTATTTCATTCTACAGGTGAAGAAACTGAGGCACAAAAGACTATGTAACATGCCAAGGTCAAAGAGCTAGTGAGTATCGGGCTGAGACTGGGTTCTCGCTACAAACAAGACGTGGGCTTTCTCTAACACTGAGGATCGGGAGCATCAGCCAGGCGGCAGGTACTCTTGGTTACTTGAGCTTAGTATCCAGTTCCTGCTGCCAAGCGGTGGAGCTTCTCCCCACGCCAGGGAACACGGTCACCCTCCTGTCTTGCTCCGACCAACAAACCAGGCAGAAACGATGGTGTGGGCCTTCAGAGGCCTGTGGTCTGTGATCTTGTGCTTGAGGGTGCAACTGAGCCAGGAGGGGGTTAAGAGGATTAAACAGCTGGAGGCACAGCCAGCGCCAGTGGGACAGAACCGGGAGAGCCCCCGCTGGCCCCAGGCAGGCGGCCTGGTTAATTACCGAGCAGAGACCTCCTCAATCTTCTCGAACGCCCGAGCCACAGCCAGGTAAGGAACCCTGGGGGAGGAGAAGGAAAAACACCCACGCTGTACACCCAGAGTGTACACCCACACTGCCTCCCCCCAGCTCCCGGCCCCCACACACCTCCCAGTCAAAGACCTGCTGATCCCCAGGTGCTCGCAGACAATCCTGCCTGGGGTTCTCTCTCTCCATCCCCTTCAGAGCGCCCAATGGTCTCCCCAAAACACTGAGGGTTGTGGGGGGTTGGGGAGGACTGGCAAATCTCTCATTGAAGCCTCCGGAGACAGGGCCTCCTGCAGCGCCAGGGACCAGAGGAGGAGTTCTGGGGAGGGCCATGCCTCACCTCTGGCCCGCCTTCCAGCAGGCATCTTCAGTGGGGTGGTAGTTGTTCTTGGCAGGATTGTAGCTCGGTGGGTCCAGGTGTCTGTGGAGGGAAAGGGGAGACTGCAGGGTAGATGCCTGGGTCGAGGAGAAGCCGTTCCACTGGCTGGTGTTTACTGAGCACCTCCTAAGTGCCAGGTACTATCCCAGGCACAAGGGCATGGAAATGAATGAAAGCGAGTTTGCTAACCCAGAACTCATGTTCCAGTGTGAGAGTTGGGGGTGAAAAACAACAAGACCAAAAAGCAGAACAGAATAAATCATTTTCGGTATTAAAACATTTTTAAGACAAAAACCAGGTAGAGGGAGAAATCAGAAAGGCAGATGCTGCTTCAGAGGACGGTCGGGGAAGGCCAGAGGAGACATCTGGTCAGAATGATGTGAGGGGTTAGCAGAGTGGGGACCAGGGAGAAGAATATTCCAGAGGGGAGCTGCAAGTGCAAAGGCCCTGAGGTAGGACACGCCTGGCACGTTGGAGGAACAGAAAAGGGGTCAGCGCGGCTGAAGTGGAGCAGCGTGATCCGAACACTGTTCAGTTCAGTTGCTCAGTTGTGTCTGACTCTCTGAGATCTCATGGACTGTAGCCCGCCAGACTCCTCTGTCCATGGGGTTTCCCAGGCATGAATTGTGGAGTGGGTTGCCGTTTCCTCCTCTAGGGGATCTTCCCGACCCAGGGATTGAACCCACGTCTCCTGTACTGGCAGACGAATTCTTTACCACCAAGCCACCTGGGAAGCCCATGTTGTTCAGAGTCCACTGCGAGAGGCAGGGACCCCTGTGGGTCAAACCCGCCCTCACTCTGGCTGGAACAGCAGGAGGAAGGTGCAGTCCCCGGGTGCCCCAAGGAGCCAGGCACCGTGCTAAGGGCACTCCATCTGCTGGCAAATCAGTCCTGCAGACAGGGACTCACCTGCCCCCTCCCCGCCCCCGAGTCACATACGGCAACTGGGCAGAGTGGTTATGTAGCTCACCCGAGGCCACACAGCTAGTAAGCAGTGCAGTTCTCAGACTGTGTTCTAACCTCCACATCATACGTTCCTCAGGAAATGCCTCACACCCACCCCATTAGAGCCACCGTAGTCCAGACTCTGCGATCACACTCCTTTGGGTAAAAATCGCTGCTCCATCAGTGACCAGCTGTGTCCTGGTGAAGAAGCAATCTCTCTCTGAACCAACCGTATGATGGAGCTACCCGGAGTCCCTGCCCTGACATGCCCTGAGGTTAAAGAAGAAATTAGGGGAAGAGTTCCCACTCCTTGGCGCGCTTTGTGGGGAGCATTTTTACAACACTGACTCCTCAGCCTCCGACCTATGTCTCTGCCAAATGTGGGGTGAGGGAGAAGACTGCCGACTGTTTACAGCTCTTCAGCTGATCCTGTGCAGACAGGGATGAGGATGGCTGAGCCGGACGGAGCACGCGCAGTGAGTTGTATGGTTTCAGTATTTGATGAGGGGTCGCCGCCTGGGTCTTCCTATTATATTACAAGGAGGAAACGGCAGAGCTGAGGGGTAAGAAATTCTGCAGCCACGCTGCCTGGCTCAAATCCCAACTCTGCCACACTCCTCATCTGTGGTCTAATCAAGGCAATCAAAATTAATAATAGTAATAGCAGCTACTACTTGCCGAGTATGGGCGTGGCCAGACACTAGTCTGCAAACCCTCAGGAGGAAACTGGCCCAGAAAGGCTAAGTCGCTTGGCCAAGGTCACACCAGCCGACAAAGGTGGAGCTGGGATTTCCAAGCACTCCAGAGCACTCTCCTGCCTCCAGGCCTCACTTTTCCCACCTGTGAAATGGGAGTCCCAACAGAGTCGATACACAGGGTTGCTGTGAGGCTTCAATGCATCAGGATATGGATGGCACAGCGTCTGGTGCCAGGCACACCATTTACAGTAGATAAAAGGGTGTGCTTTCTACCATTAACAAGTCCTCATATTAAAGGCGAGGAAATTGGAGGTCCTGACGGTTTGTCTGTCTCCTGGAGGTGGCCATCAGTGATCAGGTTGGAAAGAGTGTAAGAAAAACAATCACAGTATCCCAAGAAGTAAAAATCAGGACACAGAACTGCATGTCAGACACCAAGTTGGTGAGAGAAACTTACAAGTAATATAAGCATGGGCGTGTGCCCAGGGGGCAGGGCAGGGGTGCAGAGAAGAGGCCCGGCGTAGGAGCCAGGGCAACTTGGCCTCCAGGCCTGGCCTTACCCCCACCCCCTCCCTGTGTGTCCCAGGGAAGATGGCCTAGCTGCTCTGGGCTACTGGTTTCAATGCCTGGGAAATGGCTAAAACACCAGCTTCCTGCACAGGCCTACAGCAGAGATGAAGTAAAAAGGCATAAAAGAAACCTTTAGGACGTGACTTGACACAGAGGAGGCTCAAGAAAAGGAGCTGACCTTTCCTACAGTGCAGTCACGTACTGAAATGGGGCCATTTAATCTCACTAGTAAGGTTGCGACTGGGGTACAAACTTGTCATTAAGAATCCCAAATTTTTTATTAAACTAATTAAACCTGAATCACAAAATTCTAACACTGAAAGGCTATTTGGTGATTACTGGTCTCCTTTTTGGAGGCCCACCTAATCAGGTCAGTGAGGCCTGGGCCTCTCTGGCTTACTTTGTTTCATCTGCTGTTCTCGTAATGGATCCTGACTCACCCCTTGGTCTCGTCCTTTCTCAGACCACCAGGTCCTTCTTCTTTTGCTTCTTTTTTGACAGCTGGCTTCCGGGGGGCTGGGGAATGAAGCAGGGAAACAGTGGATCCTTTCTCCTTCCCACAGCCCCCACCTCCCAAGTACTCTCCAGGTGGCATCGCCCCGTGCTTGGGAACACGGCAGGAGGGGCGAGTTAGGCCTTCTCACCCATGGGAAGGCCGAGCTCCTTGGAGAAAGACCCACCCGCCTCTTCCCTGCGCAGCCCCGCGAAGTGAAGGGGAGACACTCACAGAAGAAACTGCTGAGGGTCCTTGGAGCTTTGGGGGGCGGTTGAGCCTGGTCATCCTCCTGTGGTCCCTGCTTCACCGTCACCCCGGGCTCTGAAACGCTTTCTGTCGGGGACTCTGCTGAAAGTGAGAGAGGTCAGATGGTGATGCAAACCTTAAACAAATGTATTTCTTGGCCACGAGCCATGTGGGACCTAGTTCCCCGACCAAGGATGGAACCTGGGCCCCCTGCATTGGGAGCACAGAGTCCCAGCCACTGGACCCCCAGGGAAGTCCTCAGCGCCTATGATTTCTGAAAGATAACTCGTTGGAGCATGACTGGCTTTTCCTCACATGTGTGGAGGAAAAATAATAAAAATAACAGTAGTAACAAAACCTAAAGTTTCCCCTAGAATTTGCTTTTAGATAAGACACTGGAGAATCTTACTGAAGTGTTATCTAAGCCTTACTTACATTAACTGTCCTCCAAAGACATGGGACTCCCCCCCCAAAACCAGAGAGAGGGGCCCCAGGGAGAAAGAGGGTCAGACACTCACTGGAGGTCTTCCGGGGCTCAGGGGGCGTTGTGGGCTGGTCCCCGTCTTCTACTTCCTCCTTGTCGCTCCCTTCAGGCTCTGGGAGGCTTTCTGTTGGAGAGTCCGCTTCTGATGACAGACAAAGGCAGATGGCAAGAAGTGGCACTGGGACCCCTCCCCAAGGGCATCTGCATTCCCAGACACTCTGCCCCGTCTTATCTTTGCTGCGCTGACTGCACACGTGTGAACGGACTCGAGGGTGAGGGCGGGTCAGCCCTGGGCCACGCGGGGACCTTGAGGGATGCCAACCCCAATGCTTGTTTGTGTAGCTGGGAAACAGGGGGGCCAGACTTTTCTTATAAACCATTATTTGTGAATTAGTCACAGTGAAATAGAACTGGAAAGGTTTCAAAATGCCAATGATAACTTGTTAGAGATAAAAATAAAGTTTTTTTAAGCTTACTGAAAAATAAAAAAAAAACCCACCTCCAGGGTAATAATAATAATAACGGCATCAACTGACTTGGGAATAATCTGCCTTAGTAGACAGAAGTCAACCCCTGCCCTGGCCCCCAAAACCCCTGGACACAGAAAAGGGCTAAAACTTCATGATTTACAGTAAAATTTGTTACTAAAAATTGCCAACCAGAAATCAGATCTCCACCAAATTCAGACCGTCCCTGGAAAGGACAAACCCAATAAAGACCTCTTATTAAAACAAATGACGGTGACAAAGCCTGATTATAATCGTGTAAAGGCCCCAGATGATCTGTGGATCAGATGTTTGTGGCTGCATTTCCCAGGTGGAGAAGGCAATGGCACCCCACTCCAGTACTCTTGCCTGGAAAATCCCATGGATGGAGGAGCCTGGAAGGCTGCAGTCCATGGGGTCGCTGAGCGTCAGACATGACTGAGCAACTTCACTTTTACTTTTTACTTTCATGCATTGGAGAAGGAAATGGCAAACCACGCCGGTGTTCTTGCCTGGAGAATCCCAGGGATGGGGGAGCCTGGTGGGCTGCCGTCTATGGGGTCGCACAGAGTCAGACACGACTGAAGTGACTCAGCAGCAGCAGCATTTCCCAGGTAAGGTATTTTACATTTTCAAGGGTAACGGGCTGGACGCCGTGTGACCTACTAGCTCGTGGCATTTCGCTTGTCATTATTGGATCCCATTCTTGGTAATTCATGATGTCAGCTTTCTGCAAAGCTGGGTACTCATGGGTGGTGTGATGAAAACCAAGTAGTACATGAAAATCAGCATGGACAGGAAACAAGGGCAGCAGTTTTCAACTGGGCTCCAAGGTCCGAGCAACTGTGCAGTGCCCAGGAGACATCCTATTAGAAACTAACTGTGATTATTTAAGAATTAAAATTTTTTTTTCCTTTCCATGCTATGTATATTACTTTCTCAAGTGCCCAAGCTGCTAGAACATAAATAAATAGTTGTTTGCACATAACTCGACAAACAGTAAAGGCCTTGAGCAATGCGCAGTTACTAAGACACTGCGGGCCCTGGAAGTTTGTACACTTCTTTGCTTTTTGGCAAAACTTACAATAAAAACAAATCATTTAGAGGAAAATATTTTCCATACGAGAAATAAAAAGAGAAAAATGGGAACCTGTATATGAATTAAGATGGCCAAACGTATTCCAGAATGCGTTCATGACAAGATGCCCTGGGCAGCAGTGTAGGATTCTGACGGAAACGTGTGGATTCCTGGTCAAAGTGTCAGATCAAGTGGGGTCCCCACACCCTCTCCTCCCAGGCAGGCCCCCACCTTTCCAGACCTCCCACACACAGACACAGAGAGTGAGCCTCTCCCTTGCTTCCTCTCTCCCAACCAGGGACTCACCTTCTTCCTCCTTTTTCTTCTTAGTTTCTGGGTCCTCATCCTCACCCTGCTTTTTCAGGACAGCTTGAAATGTCCGTTTGGGAAGCTGCTTCCGGGCTGCCAAGACAAAGGGCTCAGGGTGGCCTCCTTGCTGGCCCACCGGACCCGCCACAGTGGGCTCAGACCCCTGTGGTGGCTCTGGGGCTCTGTCACCGCCCGGGTGCGGGCCCCATCCTTCAGGCTTCTGCTTCCTGGCTGTGTGGCTGCAGCAGGTAGGTCCCTTCATCTTGGGAGCCAGCACCCGCCCCCTCTCTGCCTCACCTCTTGCCACACGATATCCTCAAACCCTCACTGCCCCCCACATCACACCTTATCCTCAGAGACTCCGAGGTGTGTGGGGTTCCCCCACCTGCTGTGCCGTTCCCACCCCGAGGCCTTCCCACGCCCTCTGCTTGGCGGCAACACTTCCCTGTCCCCCTTTCTCAACAGGGCCGACCCCGACCAGGACCCTGATCCAAGACTCAGGCCAGACGGCCGCTCCTCCAGGCCCTGCCTCAATCCGCGGCCACCCCTGTGCCTGCGTGTCATTCCTTATAGCAGCACCGTCAGTGCAAATGTACAGTGAGCCACGTGTGTGTCATCTGAAACTGTCTAGTGGCTACACCGAGGAAAGGAAAAAGACCAGGTAAATTTAAGTTTGGATAATCTTGTTTACTTGACCCAATATAACCAAAATATGATGATTCCAACATGTTTTGAATATTTAAAATCAGTATCGTTCTTTTTCCTATGCTAGGTCTTCAAAACCTGATGCACTTACAAGCACATCTCAACTGGGCACTGAATTTTCATCAGAAATACTTGATGTGTTTAGATTTCATACACTCTACCAGTGAAAAGCCCAGAGAAAGGAAGCCATTTGCCTGAGGTCACATAGCCAGGGACTGGTGGAGCCGTGCTCTTAACCACAACGCTAAGACCAGAGCTGGCAGGAGGGTGGCTCAACGGCAGAGAGATCCACACGTGGACAAAGACAGGTAGCTGAAACAGAGTGGCCCGGGGGTCCTTACCCGTGCGACGCTTTGGGATCCCTGATGGGGACACAATTGCTGGGGAGGGTTTGGAGCGGGAAGGGCTGCGCTCAGGCAGTGTGACAGGACTGGGAGGCGAGGCCTGTGGAGAGTCTGAAGCAGGCTTCTGGAAAGGAAGAGAAAGAGCATCTCCTGAGTTGAGGGAGAAGGAGGAAGCACCCAGCTATGTCAGTTTCCAAACGCTTGAGAGAACACAGTGACTCGGCCCCAGCTCTGGCCTCTTACCTGGGCCACCACTCTACTCTCCTGTGTAGTTTCATGGTCCCAGACTGTCCCTATTATGGACCACAGTAACAATTCTTTTTTTTTTCCTAAAGTGATAAGATCTTTGATTTTTAGCTAAGCATAATATGGCCCAACCAAAAAGTGGAGGCTCAGATGGTAAAGAATTTGACTGCAATGCAGGAGACCTTGCAGGTCCCTGGGCTGGGAAGGTTCCCTGGAGGGCATGGCAACCCACTCCAGTATTCTTGCCTGGAGAATCCCCATGGACATAGGAGCCTGGTGGGCTACTGTCCATAGGGTCACAAAGAGCCAGACACGACTGAGTGACTAAGCACAGCACAGCACATAATATGGCCCAACCAAAAACTTCCCAGACTCCCTTGCAGCTAGGTGTGGTCAGGAGCCTGAGGACTACACTTCCCAGACTCCCTTGCAGCTGGGTCAGAAGCCCCAGGTCTACACAGTGCAATGTAAGGGCAACTGGTTCAAATGACATTCACCTAAATCCAAGTGGAGTGTCCTGCTCTTTCCCACTGGCTGAATGTGGGCATTCACTTGGACAACTTCATCTAAGGACGGTGAGAAGTAATATAGAAGCAACCTGGGGCAGAGAGAGCCGAGGAAAAGACAGAGATGACAAGAGGCGGCTCACGGGGGGCCTTGGAGGCTCCATCAGGACTGTCTTTGCCCTGAGCTGGCAACCCCGGGGCGGGGGCGGGGGTGGGGGAAGGGTTGGAGATGGAAGGGGAGTAAGCACTGGGGGAGACAGGATGTCGCTTCACCATCGGCAGACTGAGAAGTGCTGTACTTTGGATGTTATCCTCAGAGCAGCCAACAGGCAAGAAATGACTTAATGAGGGGAGCAAGTGAGCCGACGCACTTGGGGAAGATGGAAAGCCTTTTGATTCCATGGGTTCTGAGCCCTTCCTCCACAGCAGGCATTCTCTCCCATCACTGCGTAAATCAACTCACAGCACCTTCACGGCCACCCCTGATAGGGGAGGCTACCCGGAGCTGCCCAAGTCACCTGAGGCTGCCTGCCAAGGCATCACCAGGGCAAGGAGCCACGCCCAGGCCCCAGGGCAGAGGCGGGGTTAGGTACACAGAAACCAGGCCCAACCACTGAACTCCTCTGCCCCCCGGGGCATCAGCTCCAGAATTCTCCTGAGTAGCTGCTGCACTCAGCTCCAAGGCCAATGGGAATGACGCTTCTGGTAAATGGGGGCAGGCTGCTGGGGTCCCACCTGGCTTCTGGGGGTTGTGGGGGCTTCCTCCTCCTCCTCCTCGCCCTCGCTGCCCAGGACTCGGGTCACCTTCCTCCCCGGCCTCTTCACTGGAGAGTCACCCTCAGACACCACTCGATTCCGCTCCTTCAGCGCCACCCTGGAAAGTGAAAAAATGGAGGTTTTCCCAGCAGGCAGAGTGGGGACGCTGCCCCAAGACTCTCCGGCAATTTCATTATGTTTCATCCCCTTTCTTGCCTTTCAAGCATGCAACAAACATTTTCCAGCAGCCTCCTTGGCATGTGTATATTTTTTAGGCTATGATGGGTCTTTGTTACTTTTCTCTACTTGTGGTGCACAGGCTTCTCATGGCAGTGGCTTCTCTTGGCAGAGCATGGGACCTAGGGTACTCGAACTCAGTAGTTATGGCTTAGTGCTCGGGCTAATTGTGGCACATGGGCTCAGCTGCTCTGCAGCATGTGGGCTCTCTCTGAACCAGGGATCAAACCCGTGTCTCCTGCATTGGCAGGCAGATTCTTTACCACTAGGGCCGCCAGGGAAGCCTTCAGCATATACTCTGAAACACCCATCCCCCGGTCCCACTTCTCTGGAGGGCTCCTGTGTGCCCGCCCTGTGGTGGGCGATGCTGGAGGAACACATGAAGTCCCTACTGAGGGCAGACAATGGCCTCCAACTTTCCTTTGGAGACTTTCTTTCAGTCAGTCATGTAAGACCCTGATCCCCTAGGGAGGGACTACACTTCCCAGCAACATAAAAACAAAAGGGGTGGATCTCAAAGTCAGAAGTGTTGATAAATCATGACCTAATCTTTATCACTGACTGAGCATCTTTTATGAATCAGGCCCTGTTCTGTAAGTTGTTAGGGTGTTAATGCATCAAGTCCACACTGAAAGCCTGATACAGATCATGATACCCTGTTACCCATGAGGAAACTAGGCACAGGATCCCAGGGTCCCAAACTGGGAAGGTGAGCTAAATCTACCTTGAATGGTCCAGGGACAAGGTCTTCCCAAGAACTTATAACAAGGATGGTGGCGGAGAGAACACTGTTCTCTTCAGATGCAGACAGTGGCAGGGTCCCTGCCTTGTGGAGGAAGTTTGCTCCAGAATGAAGTCAAGACACTGGGCCAGAGTCCTCAAGACAACTCTGTGGTCCTGGATCCAGCTACACCAGAAGCTGACACTACCTTTAGCCTTTCAGGTTATACAAATCAAAGATTTCCCCATGGAGGCCTGAGACATTCTGAGCCGAGTTTGTTAACACTTGCAGCCAACAGAGTCCTGACTGATGAACAGATTCACCACCTCCCAGCCCCAGAACGTACTTTGGAGGGGACTCTGTTTCTCTGATGCTGTTGGATGTCTCCTTCTCTGGCTTCTTCGCTTTGCCCTCTTTCTTGGGCTGGAAAAATGACCTGGAGGAGCAGAAGAGGGGGAAAAGAAGTGAATCATAACAGTACCAGTAACCCCTCTAACACATGCCACATCCCTCAGCTTCCGATGCCCGTCCCCATTTCCGGCACATGGCAGAAGACTTTGAACAATCCCCTTAGATGGATGAGGAAACTGAGGCTTGGATTGGACAGAGGCGGCAGCACTATGTGCTTTTCTGCCTCAGCTCACCTCTCATGGGAGAGCCAGGACGCATCCCAGTTTCCCTCCTACAGGTATTAACTGTGCACTTACTATGGGGCAGGGCCTCTCCTGGGAACCCAGGGGCACAGGAGCGGCCCAGACACAAAGTTCCTGCCCTCAAGGGGCTGACGCTCCAGGAGTAGGCAGACATTAAGCAATGTGTTAATTGCTTAGTTGTGTCTGGCTCTTTGCAACCCCATGGACTGTAGCCCATCAGGCTCCTTTGTCCATTGGGACTCTCCAGACAAGAATACTGGAGTGGGTTGTCATGCCCTCCTCCAGGGGATCTTCCCAACCCAGGGTCTGGGTCTCCTGCATTGCAGGCAGATTCTTTACTGTTTGAGCCACTAGGGAAGCCAATAGCTAATATGAAATGTTTGGAAGCATTATCTGCTCTGGAAAAGGTAAAGTAATGGGCCCTCCCTTCCACCCAGGCATTACTGGCCCTTTAGGCTGAATCATACTTTGTTGTGGGGGGCTATGTGGGGCACTGTAGGATGTTAACACCCTGCCCCGCCTTTACCCACCAGATGCTAAGGGAAGTCCCCTCTCCCTCCAAGTGGTGACAACCAAGAATGTCTGATGTTTCCTGCTGGAGGGGGTTGGAAACTGCCCCAGATTGAGAACTACGGGGCTAGGGTCTCTGAACCTTGCAGCCACTAAAATTCTCAGTTACTACACCACCTGGTTTTCCAGTGCCCCTCCCCATTCTCCATACTGCTCAACTCCGGGAAATTCCGATGTAAAGACTAACCCGAGTTCTTCTAAGATAAGGGCAGAGGTAGAGAGAGGAGCAGAAAATTTGGAGAACGCAAGCTGCTGGTGGGTGGGGCGGGGGTCCTTACATGATACTTCGCTGCATGATGGTATCAGGATTCTCTCCCCCCTCCTCCTCTCTGGTCACCAGTTTCTGAAAAGAACATCCAAAAATACCTGATTAGGATACTCATTTTTGTGCAGAGATCAAAATACAAAACACACTGATTGTGTGGAGATCGGAACACATACACCTCTGATAGGAGAGGAGAAACTTTCATGAATGGAGGTTTGGGGAAATCACCCTGAAATCTATATCATTTGGCTTGAACTTCACACTGACAGACCTGACATGTGGGCTCATAATATGCAGCTGCTTTAACCAACTAAAGAAGAGAATGCACTTACCAGAAATTAAAAAAGTCTACTCTGAAGACAGGGCTAAAAGCCTTCCTTCCTATGAGCCCAGACCAGCAGCTCTTCAAAGACAAGGTTCCTTTCCCAGGTGCCCAGGCCATAATGACTCTGTGTGTACATGCTAATCTTTTTCTTCTTTTTGAAACCTTGAAAGAATGTGTCCCTGGTCGCATGTGATGTACGTTCTCTGCTCTGTTGTTTGGTTACTAAGATGTGTCTGACTCTTTTGCAACCCCATCGACTGTAGCCTGTCAGATTCCTCTGTCCATGGGATTTCCCAGGCAAGAATACTGGAGTGGGTTGCCATTTCCTTCTCCAGGGGATCTTTCTAGCTCAGGGATCAACCAGCATCTCCTGCGCTGCAGGTAGATTCTTTAACGTGGAGCCACCAGGGAGGCCCACTCTTTGTTCTAATAAGATATAAATCTGCTGAAAACCATGCTTCACTGGAGCAGTTCCTCAGAACTGAAAGGCTTTCTCCTGGGCTAGAATCCTCCATTTGGCTCAAATAAAACTCTTCTTCCCTTCCTATATTATTTCTATTCCAACTTCAAATGTTCCCCTGCTGCTGCTAAGTCACTTCAGTCGTGTCCGACTCTGTGCAACCCCATAGACGGCAGCCCACCAGGCTCCCCCATCCCTGGGATTCTCCAGGCAAGAACACTGGAGTGGGTTGCCATTTCCTTCTCCAATGCATGAAAAGTGAAAAGTGAAAGGGAAGTCGCTCAGTCATGTACAACTCCTAGAGACCTTATGGACTGCAGCCCACCAGGCTCCTCCGTCCATGAGATTTTCCAGGCAAGAGTACTGGAGTGCGGTGCCATTGCCTCCTCCGTAAATGTTCCCCAGTCCTTCCCTAAGTCTCCAAACCACTCAGTGCTCCCTCTTTTCACTGTCCTTCCCCATCATGTCCTCCCTTCCTTCTTTAACTCTGGCAGACTCCAGAACACCTTTCATCACTCTCTGGGCCCTGCCTCCTGCCCTCCGTCTCACCGGGCAAAACCCCAAACCTGTTGATTGAAGCCAACTTTCCACCCACCCTATTCCTGCAACTGCAGAGTAGAACGGGACTGGTCGCCAGGAGTCCTTCGGGTTGCAGTCCAAGCCTCTCCATTTCGCCAGACTGTTCAATTCTCCAGCTCTCTCAGGCTGTGCTTCAAAGCGGCTTCTTTGCCGCCAACACCAACTCCACCCTCCGCCGCCGCGGCGAAAACACAAGCAAATGCGAGAAAGGCAATTTCCCACCGCCTTATCTATCTCCTGCTGCACCTGCGCACTGCTCCGAATCCCAGCTGTAGGTACTTCGACCACCCAGCTGTACTCTTATCTGAGATTAGACCCTTGACCTGCGCACCAGATCTCATGCCCTCTGACCTCCTCAAACCCTATGCTCCAGTAAGCCCCTCCTTTCTTTCCTCTAGATCAACTTTTCTCTCTCTACTAGACCATGCCTATCGATTTACAAATCGGCTGTGATTTGTACCATCTTAAAAATCAAAAAAAATCCCTTCTCTTGAGCCTACATGTTCCAGCAGCTATCACTCCATCTCTCCTCCCCTTTTCAGAGACGTCATACAAAGAACTGGAGAAGGCAATGGCACCCCACTCCAGTACTCTTGCCTGGAAAATCCCATGGATGGAGGAGCCTGGAAGGCTGCAGTCCATGGGGTTGCTGATGGTGGGACACGACTGAGGGACTTCACTTTCACTTTTCACTTTAATGCATTGGAGAAGGAAATGGCAACCCACTCCAGTGTTTCTTGCCTGGAGAATCCCAGGGACGGCGGACCCTAGTGGGCTGCCGTCTATGGGGTCGCACAGAGTCGGACACGACTGAAGTGACTTAGCAGAAGCATACAAAGAACTGTCCCAAGGCATCATCTCCAGTCTCTCTCCTCCCATCCCTGCTTGAACCTTCAAGTTTCTCCATATCCCACAGCTGGCCCTTCTCATCAAGGTGATAGAAGAACTCTGGGTTGCTAATTCCGGAAGTCACCTCCTGTTTCTCATCTTGGCCCATCAGCAGGATTAGAAACATCTGACTCCTTGTTCCATTGAAATTCTTTCTTCATACCACACCCTCACCTTGGTGTCCGTAAATATTAAAAAAAAAAAAAAAATTCAAGGACTCATATTGTTAGTTTTCTATGCTGATATCTCTACCTGGATATCTAACCAACATCTCAGAGCCAATAAGACCAGCTCAAGACCCTTCTTCCCTCCCCAAGCTCTTCTAGCCCTCCCTCCACCATCCTGGGCAGTGCTGTGTGTGTGAGTTTTTGCGACCCTATGGACCGTAGGGATTTTCCTGGCAAGAATACTGGAGTGGGTTGCTATGCCCTCCAACAAGGCATCGATCTTCCAGAGCCAGGGATCGAAGCTGTGTCTTTCAAGTCCCCTGCATTTGCAGGCAGGTTCTTTACTACTAACGCCACCTGAGAAGCCCACAATAAGCCCAGACCTTTCAGCTCCCCTTCCCTGGACCCCACACCTTCACGTCTCTTCCCTTGACTCCGCCCCCTCATCAGGCATACACAAGGGCAGACCACTCCCCGTTCAAAAGGTTCTCGACCTTTCAAAGGGCCTTTGCTTTAGGCCTAGATCTTACCACTGATTTGCCCCGCCCCACCTCCATCTCCCTGGGCTCTCCCCTTAAAGCTGACCCTTCTCCTTCAACCTTTCCCCGCCCCGCCCACTATTAAACTTTCCTCTACACCCACCACCTTCCAGGTGGGCCTGCCTCCCCGGCCCTTCCAACTTCCGGTTGACCCCGCCCACCTAGAGCCTTTCCCCGCCCCCTCATCCCTATATAACCACGCCTCTTTCAGGTAGTCCTGTCCCTCCAGGCCTCTCTTCAGATCCTGTCCTGTGCAGTTTTCGGTCTTCGTCTACCTTCTACCTGGTCCTGAACCTCTGACGGACGCCGTCCCGCCCCCTCCGGCGGCCCGTAGCCCGCGCATTCCCCTCCGCAGCGCGCTCCCGGCCACATCAGCCTGCCCCCATGTCCTCTCCTTTGCAGCCGACCTACTCGGCGAAAGCTGGAGCCCCGAGTTGCCGACACGCGCTGTGTTCAACAGCCCTGAAGCCCCGCAAGGCTGGTGCCACTTGCCTCGCGCCAGGCCCGCGCTCCGCTGTCCTGAGCGTCCCGCCCAGAGCGACCCTGCAGTCCCAATTTCGCGCCACCGACTTCGCGCCCAGACTTCGGCGGGCGGGGGCGGGGCCAAGTCGAGGGGCGGGGCCGGGCGACGTCCGAGCCGCCGTCGCGAGCAGGACGCTGGGAGTTGTAGTCTCCCGGTCGTTAGACTCCCTGGAAAGGGGACGAAGTGGGGCGAGCCCTCCCGCAGAGCACGCTGGGAAACAGCCCCGAGCCACTGTTGCTCTGGATTGAGGAGTGACCAGCGGGAAAACGGAGATTCGGTGGGAGCCGCCGCGCGAGGCACGGCGGGAAGAGAGGCGGGAGGCCGCGCGGGGCATCCCGGGAGCAAGGGCCGGGCCGGGCCGCGGCGCGGGGCATTGTGGGAGGTGGACGCCGCTCCGGGGCGGGTAGGTGAGTGGGGAGGGGCGGGAAGGGTGCACATCTGGGGGAGGGGAGAGGCACAGCTGGGTGGGACAGCCGGGATGGGAGGTGCCGCGGCTGGCAGGGCTGGGAGGGGTTGTGGAGCCTGGAGCGGGAGTGGCTCCAAGAGTGGGGGAGGCGCAGCTGGACGTGGGGGAGCATCTGGGGCGATGCAGCCGGTCTAACGACGACGGGCCACGTCTAGGGCGAGGACGCGAATCTAGGGGAAGATGATAGCTGGACGTGGGAGAAGGGGGCCACAGCTGGGCCGCGCGGTGCATCTGGACAGATGGGGACCGCAGATGAATATTGGTGACACTTTAGAGAATTGGTCATAAGTGAATGGGGCACACACCTGTACGTGAAGGGGCCATACTCGATGTGGGGAGGACGTCTGGATACGAGAGCATCTCTTGGAAGTAGGGGCACAGCTGCATGCGGCAACCCCTGGGGGCCCCATCTGGGAGAGAGGCAACAGCCGCCTAGTATCTGAGACACATCTGGGGAGGAGAAAGCCACAGGTGCATGAAGAATAAGACTGGGGATGAGCGATCCATGACTGGAGGTGCGGAGCACAGCCGGAGATCCAGCATCTTTAGATGGGCCGCGAGGGGGGAGGTCGCAGCTGGATGTGGGTTACAGCCCCCGTATAGGCACATAAAAGAGGGCGTTCTAGATGACCGGAGGCTCTAGAGGTTACCGCCAAGTGCAGAAGGCACATCCAGAAGGGCAGGAAATCCCACCTGGAAGCTGGGAACACATTCGGGAAGGGGTCCACGACTGAGTTTTAAGAGTTATATTTTGGGAGAGGGACCGCAACTGTACTAGGGATCACGTAGGTCTATGGAGGAGACCAGAATTGGACTTAAAAGATCAGCCTGGCAGTTTCCAACTGTCCCAGGAATATAGCAGGGCGTGGGAGGAGGCCAAAGATGGGCTGGAGATTAACGGGTACACCCCGCTCCCCGCCCCCGCCCCCGGCCCCACCTGGAGAGAGGCGTCAGCTCTGAAGAGGCTGGCGGAGACTGGAGCAAGCGGGAGACCTCCCCGGGAGAGGATGGATCTGATATCCAGGTGTCCTCCCCACCCCTCCAACCCAGGCGCCCCAGGATGGAGCCTCCACCAGGCACAGCGGCGGGGCAGGAGGAGCAGGAGCTGCGGGAGAGGGCCTTCTTCTCGTGGGCCGAGTTCAGTCGCTTCTTCGACGCGTGGTGCCAGCAGCGACTGGCACTCTTCTTCGTCAAGAGCTCCATGCACCTGGCGCGCTGCCGCTGGGCCAGCGCGCCCCCGCTCTACACGCTCATCGACGTGCTCAAGTACAGCTACGTGCGGCTGGTGTGCAAGGACGTGCGCGCGCCCAGCCGGCCCGCCGTGGGGTGCGTGAGCCGGGCTGGGGGCTGGCGGGGGGTGGTGTGCGTCCCAGGGGGGGGGGGGGAAGCAGCGAGCCCGCACCCGGGGGACCGGGAGGGCAGAGACTGTCAACTGAAATCGCTAAACTTTGAAGAGAGACTAAAGGGTCAAGGAGGGAAGTTTCCTGAGACAGAGGCAGTTTGCTGGAGGGATGGAGAGCCACTTGCAAAGTGTGGCCTCCACTTAAGAGATTTTATAAGAGACCCGTGGAGAGGCACACGGCGAGACAGACACACACACCCAGGAGACATTAAAAAAGAAAATTCCAAAAACATGGAGACATGGCGCCAAAAACACCAGCCAGCCAGCCAAACAGGTGACAGCCCAGATTTAGGACACCTACGAAGAAGCTAGCTGCAGAGAAAGCCATGGGACAAAAATAGACAAAAAAAAAAATTGCATTCAGTAAATCCAGGGCCAGGCCCCCTGCCAGGAGCTAGGGGTATTTCACTTCTGGGGAGGTAACAAGACAGACAAATTCCCAGCCCTTCTGCTTTCAAAAGGGACAGAAGAGAGACATGATATGAACAAGCTCACAGATAATAGTTCCCTCTAACTGTAATGCTTCAGAGGGCTTGAGGAATTCAAGAGGGCTAGGAGACACAACCAAGTGGCCAGGGGTATTTTAACTGACCCTAATTTTAAACCCTGCACATTCCCCATACAATGTTGGGTTTCCAGCTTCCCTTGCAACTTGGGAGGAGGCTGAGACCTTGTTTCCATGTGGCAGGCAGCCACCACAGTCAGATGGGGCTTTGGCACTCAGGTTTGCCCCAGACCCCACCACTCTCTGCCACCTCCTCCTTTGCCACTTCCTTTGTCTGTATGGCCCTTGTCCGTGTATGAGTTGGAGACCCTTGATTGGGGAGCCAGGGACAGAGGGGTTCGCTGAAGAACACAGGCTCTGCCTATAGGCTCCTTGAGACCGGCTCTACCACTTCCTGGGTGGGTCTCTTTGGGGGCGAACTTCACATCTCCAAGCCTCAGTTTTCTCATCTATGGAGAGGGCTGTTGTAAGGTTACTGTGAGCAGGAAGGCGGCTTTCCAGTGCCTGGAACACAGGTCTGCTCAATACATGATAACTGTTACAGGAGTCACATGCACAGAGCAGGAAGCTGACAGCCTGGGGCCCACCACAGCTCCACTGCTCATCAGCCCATGAAGCTGAGCTCGTGACATCCCCTTTCTGGGCCTCAGTTACCTCCCTGGGAAAATGGGAGAAGTAATATATTAATGGGCTTCCTGGTTGGCTCAGTGGTAAAGAATCCACCTGCAATGCAAGAGATACAGGAGACGCTGGTTCAATCACTGGGTCAGGAAGATCCCCTGGAGGAGAGCAGGGCAACCCACTCCAGTATTCTTGCCTGGAGAATCCCATGGACAGAGGACCCTGGAGGGCTAGAGTCCATAGGGTCACAAAGAGTCGAAGATGATTGGAGCAACTTGGCACGCATACACACACAATAGTATTGATCAATAGGTTTTGTGAGGATTCAGTGAGTGGATAGATTGAGATCATTCAAAAGGGGGCCCAGGTGATTGCTTAGTAACTACAGTTCTCATTCAGAGTTCATTAAGCATTTATTGTGAGGATTACAATTCTCAGTAGCTTACCCACTGCTTATTCTAGAAACAGACTTGGAGAGCTAGAAGTAGAACAGTATCAAACACTCATTATCACCCAGGTACCTAGAACATGAGACCTTGTGGGAAGCTCAGGCCCAATCTGGAATCTCTCCTTGTTTTTGCTTTTTCTCCTTGTTAACAGAACCCAATTCAAAACAACAGACGCTTACTGAGCCCCTACCGTATTCATGCTCTTCACAGGGTATGTGGAACCCAGAGAGCTGATGTCTGCTCTTGAGCAGCTCAGGAATCTAATGAGGAGACAAAGGCCACCACTCCTCAAAGATGGCCCAAAGTAATGAAAAAGACGGGCTTCCCTAGTGGCTCAGTGGTAAAAAATCCGCCTGCCAATGCGGAGATACAGGTTCCATCCCTGGTCAGGAAGATCCCCTGGGGAAGGAAATGGCAACCCACTCTAGTATTCTTGCCTGAGAATCCCATGGACAGAGGAGCCTGGCAGGCTGCAGTCCACGGGATCGCAAAAGAGTTGGACACGACTTAGCGACCAAACAAAATGCCACAACAAAACAAAAAAAAAAGAGAGAGAGAGAAAGATGGAGGAGGATAAAAGAGGAATGGTCAGCTCTACCGAGTTCCCAGGGTAGATCTGGAAGGCTTCCTGGAAGAGGTGACCAGTAGGTGGTATTTTCTCTATATGTTTGTGTTCTGTATGTGACTTAAACACATGGCACATACTACATGCAGGCAGCGTCCCTCTACACATTTCAGAGGGACCCTGGGGGCAGGACGGATGGGAGGGAGTGACAGGCCAGCAAGGGGGCAAGGACCGTGCCTTGGGCTGGGCCTGGTGACTAGGTGGACAATGGGATGGTCCTGGGATGCAGGGCCTGGGACTGGAGGTGGTTGATGAACTGGTGGCTGAGGACATGGGGGCCCATCACTTGAGCCCCTGTATTCCCTCCAGCTGCTCAGGCAGGGCCTCTCCAGTGTCACAGTCCAGGGACCAAGGACAGAGTCTGGGGAATGAGTTCATGACAAAGGCCAGGAGACATGGCTGGAGTGGTGTCAGGCCTAGACCTGCTGAGTCCAAGAGCCAGGACTTCATCCTGGTGCTCCCCGGGGCTGTGAGCAGGGTCAGCTCGGGGGGTAGGAAGACCCTCTGGGGCCTGACAGGGGACGGACTAGAGGCAGGAAACCAGAGGCCAGAGAGGCAGCTGGGGCTGAGGGGCCAGGGTACACTCAGAAGGGCCATCTTTCTAGCCCATCCTTTCCTGGAGGTTGCACAGTGACCCCCAAATCGCCATTGGTGTATCTCCCCCACTTTTACCAACACTCACAGCACTCCCCTCTTTAGAACTCCCAACCTTTCCCAACACACACCAGCCTTTGAAAACACAAACATCTTGAGAACCTGAAAGATCCAGAAGAATCGTGTGAGTGGAGTGCAGAACACAGCAGCGGTACTTTTTTTGACGGCAAGACTTGCAGGATCTTAGTTCCCCAACCAGGGGTGGAACCTGCACCCTGGGCAGCAAAAGTGCAGACCCCTAACCACTGGACCGCCAGGGAAGTCCTAGGAAGGGTAATTTTAGAAGAAAACAAGATGTTTGAAAACAGCAGCTACTTTTTAATGAACTGTTTATTAGATGTCAGCCCCCTTTCTCACCGTATATTTTAATCATCTCCCTGAATCCTCTCAACGACCCTGCAAGGTCAGTATTATTATTAGCCCCTATTTCCAGATGAGAAAACTGAGGCACAGAGAGGTTAAAAGACTTTCCCAAAATAACACAGCTGCTAAGAGGGAAAACCAGAATTTAGACCCACACAATTTGACCACCAAACCCAGGCTTTTAATTACCATCCTATCTCCCTCTTTTTTCCTCTCATCTTTATTTCAATCATGGATCATTTTAATGTGAGAGTTCAGTGTGCTAACACCCTAAGGTACCATGCATTTGTTCGTTTCATCAAGAGGTCTGTATTGAGCATCTACTATATGCAGGGTGTATGGGTCTTAGGTGCTGTGATTTCAGTGGCGAGCATTCATTGCAGGTGTGCATCAGTCAAATCATTGCGCCAATATTGTGATGGAATCTGCCCAGGGATGGTCCGGGAGGGCTTCCTGGAGGAGGTGGTGCTGGCTCTCAGTTGTGAAGGATGAGTAGGAATTATCTAGATGAAAAGAAGGGAGAAGGATGTTCCATGAAGAGGGAAAGAACTTATGGTAGGTTGGTTGCGATGGAAATAGGGGGGAAAAAATGAATGGTTTGGAGAGTTTAGAAGGCGTGATAGGCCGGACTTGGTGGTGGGTGATTTCGGGGGATGAGTAGTAAGTGGTGTACCTGGGGTTCAGACAGTGGCATATAGTCATTCACTCATTTATTTACTGAGCACCTCCCAGGGGCCGGAGCTGTTCTAGGTGTTGAGGATCCAGCAGTAGACAAAACAGACTAAAATTCCTGCCCACGTGGAGCTGACAGGGAGAGGGGCTCGTGGTATTATTCCCCCGGTTAGATGGAGAGAAGGGGCATGCAGAGGCTGCCATAGACCACTGTGTGACATCCTGGGACCCCATAGAGGGCACACGCCATTCTCTGGTACGTCCATTCTCGGATGCATGGCTTCCCCTGGAGTTGGGGCTTGTTCTAGGGGCTGAAACACCCAGGCCCAAAGAGGTCAGACCAGAGAGAAAGCCCATGAATTTTTCTAGACAAATGTACTGGGTAGAACCACATGAACTTGTCATTTGGTTAGATCAGAAATGGCTGCATGTTGGAAATTCTCTTGAGCTTCATCTGATACCATTGTGGCGGCTCCACTGTGCTGTGCTTAGTCGACTACTCAGTTGTGTCTGACTCTTTGCAACCCCATGGACTGTAGCCCACCAGACTGCTCTGTCCCTGGGGATTCTCCAGGCAAGAATACTGGAATGGGTTGCCATGCCCTTCTCCAGAGGATCTTCCCAATCCAGGGATCAAACCCAGGTCTCCCACATTTTAGGCAGATTCATCACCATCTGACCCACCAGGGAAGCCCCTCAGAGCGGCTTCACATTTTTCTTTTATTTAGAATGATTTGTACACCAAAGATTTTTCTAAATTTGCATTCTTTCTGTTACTTTAAGCAAAAAGTCTCAAATGCTTTTTGTGGATTTTTAAAATCTGTTAAACTCTTGGCTTTTACTTTGTGCATAGAGGGGGAAAAAGAATTGTCTCTGATTTAACAGAGACAATTCCAAGTATTTAGACTGAAGGTTTCTTGGGTGGATCCTGAGAAGGATCACCCTCCTCAAAGACTGTTTAGAAAGAATGTGGGAGCCTTTAGGGGCTGGGGTGTGTTACTGGCATTTACCACCCAGGAGCCTTCTTAACTCTACCAGACCCCAGATGGTCTATGTTAGAAGGGTTGGCAGACTAGGAGCACTGGGGCCAAATGCAACCTGCAGCTCATCATTGTAAATAAAGTTTTATTGACACACAGACACACCCATTCAGTTACATATCAACCATGGCTGTGTCTATGGTATAGCAACAGGACCTGTAAGTTTGCTGACCCCTGCTCTATAAACATGAAATCTACCAAAAATGCCAATCTCAACTCCCCATGGAGAAGCACAGTCCCCCTTTCGGACAACAGATGTCAATTTAAACATTATCAGAGAAATATATACTCTGATTTTTTCTCTTTTTTGTACTCTGATTTTCTTTTCCCTTATTCTCTTTTTCAGGGAATGGATGTCATTCCCTAAGTTGATGCCAGGTGATGGGCCATGCCCTGCAGTTTGAAAACTACTGTCGAAGACAGGCTTTTGCTCATGCACATAGAGATGTATAAGGGAGTGTTAGCTCACGTGTTGTCTGTAAGAAGGGAGAATTGGAGACAGCCTAACAGTTGGCATAGTTGTGGAGTGGCATATTAGGCAGCAAACAATGAAACAGAAAGTCTTGGAGAGCTGACCAGTGAAAAAGCAAGCTACTGCTGCTACTGCTAAGTCGCTTCAGTCGTGTCCGACTCTGTGCGACCCCATAGATGGCAGCCCACCAGGATCCCCCGTCCCTGGGATTCTCCAGGCAAGAATACTGGAGTGGGTTGCCATTTCCTTCTCCAATGCATAAAAGTGAAAAGTGAAAGTGAAGTTGCTCAGTCATGTCCGACTCTTAGCGACCCCATGGACTTGGCCCACCAGGGTCCTCCATCCATGGGATTTTCCAGGCAAGAGTACTGGGGTGGGGTGCCATTGCCTTCCCCAGAAAAAGCAAGCTACAAAAGGTTATATAGAGTGTGATGCTTGTATTAGTTTCTAGTTGCTGCTGTAACAAATTACCACAAACACCGTGGCTTACCACACACATCATACAGATGTGTGATCTTACACTGCTGAAGGTCAGAAGTCCAACACGGGTCTCAGTGGACTAAACCAAGTTGTCTGCAGAGTTGTGTTTCTTCGGAAGGCTGCAGGGGAGAATCTGTTTCGTTGCCTTTTCCAGCTTCTAGAGCCCACCCCCATTCCTTGGTTTGCAGCCTCTTTCTCCATTTTCAAAGCCAACAGCATAGCATCTTTCAATCTGTCTCTGACTTTGATGCTCCTCTTTCCTTTTTCCCCTTATTTAAGGACCCTTGTGATTCCACTGGGCCCATCTGGATAACCTAGTATCATCTCCTCACCTCAAATCCGAATTTAATCATATTTGCAAAGTCTGTTTGCCCTGTACAATAACATTTGCATGGCTCCTTCAACTAAGATGTGACTATCCTTGTGTGCATGTGTGTGTGCAAAGTTGCTTCAGTCGTGTCTGACTCTCTGCCCTATGGACCATAGCCCACCAGACTCCTCTGTCCATGGGATTTCCCAGGCAGTAATACTGGAGTGGGTTGCCATTTCCTTCTCCAGGGGATCTTCCCGACCCAGGGATCAAACCCGTGTGTCCTGCATTGCAGGCAGACTTTATCACTGAGCCACCAGGGAAGCCCATTTTATATACAGAAGTGTGTATATTTTAATCCCAAACTTCTCATTTATCCCACCCCCTTCCTCCTTTGGTAACCATAAGTTTGTTTTGTATGTCTCTGAGTCTGTTTTGTAAGTTTATTTGTGCCACTTTTTCCAGTTCCACGTATAAGCAGTGTCGTATATTTGTCTTTGACTTAACATCACTTGGTATGGGAGTCTCTAAGCACATTCATATTGCTGCAGACGGCATTATTTCATTTTTATGGCTGAATAATATTCTACCACATCTGCGTCTACATCTGTATATAATACAGATATCTCCCCGTAAGGCTTTGTTTTCCTTTGATACCTAATCAGTTTGAGCACCTTTTCATGTATACAAAGTTTTGAAACCTTGTAACATCCTTTCCATTGCTTATGAATACATAAAAACACATGTGGGAATGCTCAGTACCCCCTTTTGGGAGTGGCTACCTCTGGGGACAGAAGGAGGGAGGGGATTTAGTTGGGACAGAGTTCACAGAAGGCCTCAGCTTGCAATGTGGTTATTGCTAAGTCAGAAGCGGATACAGGAGTATATGAAACGTTTTATGTCTTCAAATTGATGAAGGTAAGTATGATAAACCATGCATTCACTTTTAATAGAGCTGGGGGTGGTGGATGCAGAATCCTAGCACACATACAGCCCTCCCCCATGTTCCAGACACTGTTTTCCAGTACTTTCCAGGTAGCAACTCTTTTAATCCTCACAACAACCCTATGAGAAATGTATGATGATTGTTACCGCCCTTTTAAGAGGAAACTGAGGCCCGGAGACCTGAAGCAACCTGCCCAAGGTCATACAGCCAGCATATTCTTAAGGCCCTCTACTCTTCTCTATGCTCAAAACAATTCCTTTTAAAACAATTTTCTTGAAAGAGAGTTGATTAACAATGTGGTGTTAGTTTCAGGTGTGCAGAAAGCGATTCAGTTAAGACATATATTCTTTTTTTTAGATTCATTTCCATTGTGGGTTATGACAGGGTATTGAGTATAGGTCCCTGCACATACAGTAGGTCCTTGTTGGTTATCTAGTTTCTATCTAGTAGTGTGTTTATTTTACTAGTGTGTATGCTTTAATCCGGAACTCATAATGAGTGGATCCCTCCCCCACCTTGAAACAGTTCTTCATGTTAAAACCTAAGAATAAAGGAGAGAGAGAGAGGGCAGAAGAGGGCGGGCAGTGGGGTGATGTCACTGGCGGCCGTGATCCTTCCTTCCGCAGGCCCCCCCAGCCTGGCTGCCCGGCCTTCATCATCGTCAAGCTGAGTCCGCTGCGGGACCGCCTCGTGGTGACGGAGTGCCAGCTGACCCACTCGCACCCGGCCTGCCCGCTCGAGTTCGCCTACTACTTCCGCCCGGGCCACCTGCTGGCCAACGCCTGCCTACCTGTGCGCACCACCAACAAGATCTCCAAGCAGTTCGTGGCCCCGGCCGACGTGCGCCGCCTGCTCTCCTACTGCAAGGGCCGCGACCACGGCGTCCTGGACGCGCTGCACGTGCTCGAAGGGCTCTTCCGCACCGACCCAGAGGCCAAGGTGGGGTCTCGCGAGAGGCAGGCGGGGGGCGGGGGTACGGGGGAGAGCCACGCCCAAGTCTCGCGGGTCTTTCGTTTCATCCATCCATCCATCCATCCATCCTCCTCCCATTCATTCATTCTCGCCTTTCGTTCATTCCTTTCCACATTCATTCAGCACTTAAGGAGACATGGGATGGGGGTGAGAGGCGGCCGCCAGCAAGACTCACCCAGTCCCTCAGAGAACTCATCCTCTAGGGCCGCGCCCTGCAGTAGAACTTTCTGCCGGGATGGAAATGCCTTGTGATCCCACGCCGCCCGCTATTTTAGCCCCGCAGCCACATGTGGTTGTTGGGTGCTCGTCATGTAGCCAGTCGGACTGAAGAACCCAATTTTTAAATATTACTTCGTTTTCACGAATTGAAATTTAAATAGCCACCTGTGGCGATTGGCTACTACTACCGTGCAGTGGTCGCGGGAGAAACCACAGACAGGCGTGTCCAAATGTGATATCAGGTCAATAGAGTTGGGGCTAGGTAGAAAAGTATCCAGAGTGATGGAAGGTGCTATTAGAAAAAAATTGTAACTGAACTACACAAATAGAAAATGCACAAATGATAAGTATGGAATTTGATGAGTGTTCACAAAGTAAAAACACACTGGTCAACCAGATCACATCTTAGTAGGGAGGGTATGCCCGCCATGACATAATGAAATGAATGGGGGTTGGAGGGGTAGAGGAAGAATCTTAAAGGATAATAGGGCAAGAGTGTGGACAGGGACCAGTGTAAGGGTGCTATTTTAATGTGAGTGGTCAGGGAAGGCCTCTATGACGACATCATGGTGAAGCTGAGGAGACAGACTGGAGAGAGGAGATACCCCCCACCACCCCAATCATTCTGTCTTTGAAAGGAAGTGGATTCCAGGCAGAGGGAACAGTCATTGCAGAGGCTCTGAGGCTGGGGGGAGATCCAGGTGCTGGAAAAACGGTGAGAATACTGCTCCTCTGTGAGGAATCTTTCTGCTGGTTTGATCTGACTTCGGAGCCAGAGAGGACTTGAAGGGAAAGAAGGAAGGAAGGGAGGGAAGAAGAGAAGGAGGGAGGAGAGAAAATTGGTTTCTCCTTTCTCCTTCTGGCTGTGCTTTCATGCATGGAAGAGGTCCCCATTTAGGATAAAGATGAAGTGTGAACCTGTTACCAACTCCAAGCTCACTCTGCTTGCTGCATAAGAGGCCAATAAATCCAAGGGCCAAGGTGTTGAAGGAAGGAATATGACTTTATGCAGAAAGCCAGCTGACCCAGAAGATGGCAGACTAATGTCTCAAAATAACCATCTTTTTGTTGCTGGGAGGAAGCCAATTCTGACTCTATGTTGGAAACTGTTTCTTTGACTTGCTTTTATTATTGTAATCATACTCAACAGCTTGCTTGGGAGGGCCCTGCCCCTCTGCTTGACTGTAAACTAAAGTGCCTTTGTTCATCTCCTGGAGAGATAGTTTGTCCTTGCCCCTCTGTGAATAGAAGAGAGTAACACACCCCTTCTGAAGGTTGGACATTCCCTTGGAGATGTTTTGCAAGACTGAAGACCCTTTCACTTTCCTTCCCCACTGCATCTCCCTCTCTGTTCTGCCTTTGATTTTAGTTCCTCATTGCCTCTTTCTCTTTGATCTGTAAAACAACCTGGCGTCCAGACCCCAGTAAGATGGTTATTTTGAGGTGCTAGCCTGCCATCTTCTCGGTCTGCCAGCTCCCCGATTAAAGTCTCTTCCTTGCCTCAATACCTCACCTCACCTCGGATTCATTGGCCTATTGTGCGGCGAGCAGAGCGAGCTTGGACTCGGTAACATCCTCAGGGCCTGGATGCCAGGTTCTTTTATGGATAGGAGATGGACGTGGGTGAGGAAAAAGTTAAAAAGACCATTTAATTCTCGAAAATACCTCCTAGAATGGCAAGTCTCAGGCAGGGGAATGTGTTCATTTTTCTTAATAATCATTCATAGGCGGGTAGGGTCAGATTATCTCCCTGTGAGCTAAACAAAGGCACTTTAGCTTAAGGGTCAGACAGAGGGGGCAGGGTTCTCTGAGGCAGGCCATCATGTATGATTATAACAACAAAAATAGCAAAAAAAAAAATGAGGTTTAAAGCCATAGAAACAGCAAGGAGTCAAAATTAACCCTTCCCAGTAACAAACCCACTCTCTAGAATCAAGTCCAAGCACTCTCCCCATCTCCATCTCGTGCCCAGTAACAAGCCCTCTTTCACACCCAGCCCCCTATCCACACATAATATTGATAATTTCACTAACGTTTATCAGGCACGTTATGTTACGGGCACTACCCTAGGTGCTTCATAAATTGTAATTTGTTTAAAATCTCACCAGCACACTGCAAGGAAGGGGTCCACCATTCTCATTTTCATTTTGCAAATAAGGAAACTGAAGCACAGAGAGGGCAAGTAACTGGCTGGAGGTCACACAGCTACTTAGCGACAGAGCTGGACTCCAGACCCCACACAGTCTGGACCCAAGGACATGCTCTGTACCACTCTGTATATTCCTCAGTTTGAAAATGAGGTTCCTGCGCCTCCTTGTCCGTTCCAGCTCTTCCCTGGAAACACCCTGTGTAGGGTCACCCCTGCAAGAAGCAGCATGTTCATATTGGAAAGACTCCAAAGTCAGTGGATCATCCTTCTAGCTCCCAGTTTGGAGGCTGTCATGAAATCCAGCCTAAAGTGAGGTTGGTCCTGGGTCTGTGACTTGCCCTGCCTTAATTTTTTTCAACTGAAGTATAGTTGATTTACAGTGTTGTGTTAGTTTCAGGTATACAGCAAAGTGATTCTGTTATGCATATACACGCATCTATTCTTTTTCCTTATCGGTTATTACAAAATGTTGAGTTTAGTTCCCTGTGCTATACTCAACTTTGGTGCTTATCTATTTTATATATCGTAATGTGTATATGTTCCTGGAGGAGAGCATGGCAACCCACTCCAGTATTCTTACCTGGAGAATCCCCACGGACAGAGGAGCCTGGGGGCTACCGTCCATGGTGTCACAGAGTCAGACATGACTGAGCGACTAAGCACAGCACAGCACGGTGTGTATATGTTCATCCCAGACTCTTAGTTTATCCCTCCCCCTGCCTTTTCCCTTTGATAACCATAAATCTTTTTGTTTCTAAGTCTTTGAGTTTATGTCTGTTGTGTGAATAAGTTCGTTTGTATACTTTATTTCAGATTCCACATATAAGCATTATCATATGATATTTGTCTTTCTCTGTCTGGCTTATTTCACTTAGGATGATAGTCTCTAGGTCCATCTGTGATGCTACAAATGGCGTTACTTCCTTCTTTTTCATGGCTGAGTTGTGTTCCTGTGTGTGCGTGTGTGTGCGCGCGCGTGTGCATGCTAAGTCCCTTTGTCGTGTCCCACTCTTTCCTGTGGACTATAGCCCATCAGGCTCCTCTGTCCATGGGATTCTCTAGGAAAGAACACTGGAGTGGGTTGCTGTGCCCTCCTGCAGGGGATCTTCCCAACCCAGGGATTGAACCTGGGTATATTAATGTCCACCTGCACTGGCAGGCAGGTTCTTTACCACTAGTGCCACCTGGGAAGCCCATCACACACACACACACACACACACACACACACACACACCCCACATCTTCTTTGTCCATTCATCTTCTGTCCATGGACATTTAGGTTGCGTCCATGTCTTGGCTCTTGTGAAAGTGCTGCTGTGAAGTTAGGGTGCATGTGTCTCTTCGAATTAAGAGTTTTCTTTGGATATATGCCCAGGAGTGGTATTGCAGGATTATATGTCAACTTGCCTTAATACTTTTGAAAGAAATGAAGACGTTCTAGAAAACCAAGACACAGACTAGTGAAAGGGCTCTTCCTTAAAAAAAAAAAAAAAAATTAAATACTGGTGTTTTGAATATGTAAGATGGGCACATGGTCCTAACTTCCAAAGGTACGAAGGGTATGTAGTGACAAGTCCCCTTGACATATCCTGTCCCTCGGGGCTCCTCCTCAGAGGCTGCTGGAGTATTCAGTGGCTTATCCGTCACTTATATCTTTCTGTTTTATAGCCCAGCGCTGTCCAGCAGAACTTTCTGTGATGCTAGAAATGATCTGTGTCTTGCTGTCCAGTAGGCTAGCTCATGTGGCTATTGAGTGCTTGAAATATGGAAATATGGCCAGTCTGACTGAGGAACTGAATTATTTTATTTTATTTGGCTGTGCTGTGCCGGATTTTTAAGTTGTGACTTGCAGGACCTTAGTTCCCCCACCAAGGAACCAACCCATGCCCCACTGGAGTGGGAGTGTGAAGTCTTAACCACTGGGCTGCCAGGGAAGTCCCTTGAATTCGTCACTGAATTACACAAACGGAAATTTCAGTAGCCCCATGTGGCTAGTGGCTTCTGTACAGAACGGCACAGCTCTTTGCACAGATAACATTTGCATGTGTTTATTTTTAATCTTCTTTCCCCTCACCCCTCCCCCAGCAAGGCAGCGCATCACACCCACTTTTCTGCATCTTGCTTTGTATGCTGGGACCTGCCAGACCTTAGCATCTTTTGTTCTTCCTCTGGGGCTGCTCAAATCCCCCTGAGAAAACTCCAACCACTTGGCTGGCTGAAAAGACAAGCATAGGCTTATAGAGCCATTCCACCGAGGGTGTCCCAGAGCCCTATCTGAATCTGGGGCTTGTGCACCCCCTGGTCTGTGGTTACCCTGGTCTCACACGGCTCAGTCTCAGCCTTTCTGCCTCTTGTTGGCTCCCAAAGCGAATCTTCTCTATGTCCTGTTTTTTACATCAGGCTAGTCATTCGGGGAGTGATATAGTAACAGCTAGAAATTTGCTTTTATGTGAATGTACACTAAAAATGTGATATACATTCTAGCTGTACCATTTCCTGGCTGGGGAACATCCAGTAAGTTGTGAACACAAGGTATTAATACACAACCTCTTTGGACCTTGTTTTGTTCATCTGTAGAATGGAGATAATCAAAGATACTACTTCATAGGGTTTGGGGGCTTGGTTTAGGGTCGGTGGCTCAGACCATAAAGAATCTGCCTGCAATGTGGGAGACCTGGGTTTGATCCCTGGATCAGGAAGATTCCCCTAGAGAAGGGAATGGCTGCCCACTCCAGTATTCTTGCCTGGAGAATCCCACGGACTGAGGAGCCTGGCGGGCTACAGTCCATGGGGTCGCAAAGAGTCAAACATGAGTGAGCAACTAACACTTTCACAGGGTTTAGGGCTGTTGTTTTTGTAGCTGTGTGTGTGTGCGTGTGTGTGTAAGGAACAGTGCCCAGAAAGTTGGAAGCTCTAATGATTTGGCTATTTAGCTATTATTTTTATTCCTTCTTTTTTTGGGGGGGATGGGGACAGTCTGGACACTGTCCACATGTTATTCTGTTATTCTGTACATGTGAAAAAGGAGGCTGTGTGCCTGAATATAGAAGATGTGTGGGTGGAGAGTGTTAAGTGGTATGGTTTCTGATATTCACATCACATTCTGATGTGGAATCTGGTCTACGGATGTTGCATCCCAGGGCCACCGATCTGTGGGTCTGAGACGGTACCCACGCTCATTCGCATCCTCCAAGCTGCTCCTCCCCCGGCCGCTCCATTCCTGCTTGTGCCCCACCATCCACTGTGCACCTCACCCTGGAAGCCTGGGAGGCAGGCCCGATCACTTTTGTGAAGGGTCTAGTGGTCGGAAGCATGGACTCTGGGCCCAAAGTGCCTGAGTTCAAATCCCAGCTCTGCTGCTTACTACCTGTATGACCCCAGACAAGCAACTGAACTGCTCTGTGCCTCAGTTTCCCCATGTGAAAAATGGGATGATCATAATGGGCTGTTGTGGGGGTTGAAAGAGTCAGCGCTGCAGAACTGTGGAGGTAGTTCTTCCCAGCACTTTGCATGTGTGTGTTAAGTCGCTTCTCTTCAGTCGTGTCCGACTCTTTGCCACCCCACGGACTGGAAGCCCGCCAGGCTTCACTATCCATGGGCTTCTCCAGGCAAGAATACTGGAGTGGGTTGCCGTGCCCCGCTCCAGGGGATCCTCAGCACTGGCAGGCGGGTTCTTTACCTCTAGTGCCACCTGGGAAGCCCTTTGCTCTGTTTGCTTTTCTCTTATTCCTTTTCACAAGGAGAAAAAGATAAGAAGCTTACTTAATACAGTGGACACATGTAAGGTTGTTCTGGGTTTTTTTTTAACCCATTATATCTATTAATATTTTCTTTTCGTTTCTGTTTTGTAACAGAAGTATAGTTGATTTGCACTGCTGTGTTACTTTCTGCTGTACAGCAAAGTGATTCAGTTGTACACGCATATATGTTCTTTTTCCCATTATTTCCATTACGGTTTGTCACAGGATACTGAAAATAGTTTCCTGTGCTGTTCAGTGCTGTGCTTAGTCACTCAGTCGTGTCTGACTCTTTGCGATCCCATGGACAGTAGCCCACCAGGCTTCTCTGTTGATGGGGATTCTCCAGGCAAGAATACTGGAGTGCGTTGCCATGCCCTCCTTCAGGGGATCTTCCCAACCCAGGGCTCTAACCCAGGTCTCCTGCATTGCAAGAGGATTCTTTACCGTCTGAGCCACCCAGGAAGCCCGTATACAGTAGGAACTTGTCATTTATCCTTTTTTTTTTTTCTTTTTTTGAGATGTAATTGACATATAGCATTCTGTTAGTTTCAGGTATACAACATAAGGTATTTTTTTAATATTTACTTATTTTTATTTATTTACTTGGGTGTGTCTGGTCTTAGCTGTGGCATGCAAGTTCTTCCGTTGGGAACAGTGACTCTCTAGTTGTGGCGCCTAGACTCCCAAGTGTGTCGGGCTCAGAAGTTGCAGCGCTGGGCTTAGTTGCTCCACAACATGTAGGATCTTAGTTCCCCAATCGGGGATCAAACCCACATCCCCTGCATTGCAAGGTGGGTTCTTAACCCCTGGACCACCAAGGAAGTCTCCATAAGGGTTTTGATATTTGTATATATTGTGAAATGATCACCTCAGTAAGTCTAGTGAGCATCCGACAACTTTCATCTTTACATTGGTTTCTACACCAGCTCCGTTGAATAAGACTCTCTGTGTTGATGGAAATGTCCTGTCGGCCCCAAACCACAGAGTAGACATTAACCTCGCCTGGCTGCTGAGCAGTCAAATATGACCGGTGTGACCAAGCAAGTGAATTTTTACATATTTTTAAGTCTTCATTTAAATGTAAATTGCTACTGTATTGAACAGAGCTGTCCTAGATGGAAACATCTGCTAAGATACATTAAATCATAAAGTAATCGTAGGCATAAAAATTAATGATGGTTGAAAAAGTCACTGTGGTGCTGGAACTGGTTCAGTGGTGCGCCGACTAGGTTTTTCCATAAAATGTATCGAATGCCTCTACTCCTTAAGATGCTGAATGTACGATTTTAGGGTGGGGGAGGCAATTTCTGTGTTCTTTTTGGACTCTACCAGGCTTTTTTTTTTTAATAGAATTTTTCGTTGTTGTTACTGTTTTGGTATTTTTGTTTTTTCCTTTTACTTTGAAAGTGGAGAGCTGTGCATTTCTTTTTAACCCATTTTGAGGGATGAGGTCAGATTATGGCAGAATAGTTCGTGGAGAGATCTATGCTTAAATTATATTCCAACCCTGATTCTTCAGCTATGATTCTGCAGGGCCTGGCTGAAGCAGCCTAGCTGCCTGTCTGGTAGAAGGGACCTAAGTTCATTGCCACTAATCTCCCTACCCCATTAAGTGACTTTCATGCAAAAATAATGAGGCCAGAGTGGCTGAGGCCAGGGCAGACTAGAGGGGCAAGAGATGAGGTCCAAGGGCCCGATCATCCAGCTGGAGAGCTGTGGGGTGAACTCTGGATTTGACTTGAAGTGTGATCAGAATTTCTGGGAAAGGTTTTCAAACAGAGGAGGGGGTGATCTGATCTTGAAAATGCCCCCTGGAAGCTCTGTGGGAACTGGGAGAAACAGGGAGCCCAGTGGAAGTGGCTACGATAATCCAGGTGGGAGATGGTGATGGTTCTGACCAGTGGCCATAGGGGTGGGGAGATGGGGTCAGATCCTGGACTTATTTTGAAGGTTGCTGCTAGAATTGGGGGATGGATCAAATTTTTAAAAATACACTTATTTGCTTGCGCCAGGTCTTAGTTGCCGCACGCAGAAGAATCTTCAGTTGCGACTGACCAGGGATCGAACCTGTGCCCCCTGCATTGGGAGCGAGGAGTCTTAGCCACTGGGCGCCCAGGGAAGTCCCTCAGGATGAATTGCATCTGGAGGGTGAAGAAACAGAGGAGCTAAGAGTCAGTCTTGAGTGCTGGGGACTGAGCTATAAAGTGGATGGTGGATTCGAAACTAGGATTCAAAACCAGCATTCCCTGAACTTCCACTCCAGAGATAATGGCATTCGCCACACACTCATGCATTCATTCACTCACTCACTAGGGGTGTATTGAGCTGTGGCTCAGGCCAGGTGCCATTCAAAGCACCAAGGGCCGCAAAAGTGAAAGGAAAGTGAAAGGATGTCAGCATCCTTGTGATGCTGACATCCTAGGGAGGGCAAACAGGCAATAAGCGAAACAGCGAATAAAAATGTCACACGCTTCGGGGGGTAAGTGCCGTGGCCAGAAGTGGCTGCAGAGGGATAGGTATTGGCTTAAATGGGGTGTTCAGAGAAGACCTTTGTGAGCACCTGGTCTTTAAGCATGGATGATAGTTATGATAATAAGAAACACTTCAAGAGCACTTACTGGTTATCGAGTGAGTACTGTTGAATAATAGTGACATTATTTGTCACTTGACTGCTGTGTGCGTGCATGCTCAGTCGCTAAGTCATGTCCGACTCTTTGTGACCCCATGGACTACTGGCCAGCCTCCTCTGTCCATGGGATTTCCCAGGAAAGAATACTGGAGTGAATTGCCATTTCCTTCTCCAGTGGATCTTCCTGACTCAGAGATTGAACCTAGATCTTCTGCATTGGCAGGCGGACTCTTTACCACTGAGCCACCAAGGAAACCCATTTGTGCCCTGCGATGTTCTAAATACTTCCATTCATTTCATCTGCCCAGTCACACTCTCATCATCATCATTTTGCAAATGATAGAGGTCAGGGAAGTGGCCAGAAGCTACCACAGCCAGAAAGTGGGGGCTCCAGGGTCTCAGCTCAGGCCATCTGGGTCCAGACGCTATGCTAAACCTGACTATCCATGCATGAAGGAATGACTTTTCATTTCCCAGAATGGGGAATTGGGAAACGAGGAGGTTAAGGAGGAAGCTGAGGCACAGAGAGCCTGAGTCGCAAGATTAGAAAGTAGTGGTGCGGGGACTCAAAGCCAGGCAAATTGGCTCCACAGTCTATGCCCTTGAGTTCTAGACCAGTGGCTCTCAGACTTGAGCAGGCATGGGAATCCTAGGTGCGTGCATGTGTGCTCAGTCGCTTCAGTTGTGTCCGACTCTTTGTGACCCCATGGACTATAGCCCATCAGGCTCTTCTGTCCATGGGATTCTCCAGGCAAGAATACTAGAGTGGGTTGCCATGCCCTCCTCCAGGGGATCTTCCCAACCCAGGGATCAAACCCATGTGTCCTGCATTGCAGGCATATTCTTATACCACTGAGCCACCAGGGAAGCCCTGGAAACCCTGGGAGAGCTTGTCAAGACAGATTGCTGGGCCCCTCCCCCTGAACTGACTCAACAGGGCTGCAGAGGGCCTGGGAATATGCATTTCTGTCAAAGAAGCAATAGGTGGTGCTGATGCTGCTGGTCCAGGACTTACACTTTGAGAACCACTACCCTAGACTGCCTTTGAGTGTAGGAAGGAATGAATACCCAGTTTCTAGTAGGGGGAACTGATGTTCAGAGAGACTGTCTAGTGGGCAAAAACCACACAGCTCTTAGATGGTAATGCCAGAATCGCAAATCCAGGCAATCTGGCCTGCGTGCTCAATGTCTCAATCGTGTGCCGTTCTGTGTGACCCCATGGACTGTAGCCTGCCAGGCTTGTCTGTCCATGGAATTTGCCAGGCAAGAATACTGAAGTGGTTTGCCATTTACTGCTCCAGGGTCTCTTCCCCATCCGGGGACTGAACCCCCATCTCGCATTTCCTGCACTGGCAGGCGGATTCTTTACCAGAGCTCCAGAAAATCTGGGAAGCCTGGGAAGCCCCCAAAAATCTGGAGTCGGGTTTTAAACCATTACCCTGCACTGCCTCCTGCTGGTCAAACGGATAAATGCAGGCACTAATGAACGAATGGTTGGAGAGCATCACAGACTCAAAGGACATGAATTTGAGCAAACTCCGGGAAATAGTGAAGGACAGGGAAGCCTGGAGTGCTACAGTCCATGGGGTCGCAAAGAATGGGACACGACTTGGCCACTGAACAAGAACAGCAACAATGAATGGATGGATGGAGTCCCAGTTCCCGCCGAGGGGGGAATCGTGGGCAGGGTGACGACCCCTGCGCCTCTTGACAGCTCTCCCTGCCTCTCCGCCCCCGCCCGCAGGTGAAGCTGGTGTTCGTGGAGGACCAGGCAGTGGTGGAGACAGTGTTCTTCCTGACGTCACGCACCCGGGCGCTGCTGCGGCGCTTCCCACGCATGCTTCTGGTGGACCGGCTGCCGGGGCTGCAGGGCGCGCTAGATCTGCTGGCGGTGCTGTGCGTGGACGGCGCGGGCCGCGCGCGTCAGGCCGCCTGCTGCGTGGCGCGCCCGGGCACGCCGAGCTTGCTGCGCTTCGCGCTGGCCTCGTTGCTGCAGAGCGCTCCGGATGTCAAGGGCCGCGTGCGCTGCCTGACTGCCGGGCCCGAGGTTGCGGCGCAGCTGCCCGCCGTGCGTCAGCTCCTGCCCGGCGCGCGCGTCCAGATCTGCAGGGCGCAGGGCCTGGAGACTCTCTTCAGCAAGGCGCAGGAGCTGGGCGGCGCCGGCCGCGAGGACCCGGGCCTGTGGCCCCGCCTGTGTCGCCTGGCGGGCGCGTCGTCCCCCGCCGCCTACGCCGAGGCCCTGGCCGAGCTGCGGGCCCACGGCCCGGCCGCTTTTGTCGATTACTTTGAGCGCAATTGGGCGCCACGCCGGGACATGTGGGTGCGCTTCCGCGCCTTCGAAGCGGCCCGCGACCTGGACGCGTGCGCCTTGGTGCGCGGCCATCGCCGGCGTTTGCTGCGCCGCTTGAGCCCCTCGCGCAGCGTGGCGCAGTGCCTACGCGATCTGGTGGCCATGCAGTGGGCCGACGCGGCTGGGGAGGCGGCGCCCGACATCTCCGACGACGCGGGCTCTTGGCTGGAGGGGGAGCCAGGGAGGGGAGCCCAGGTGGAAAATCAGAGGTTGAAGGGCCTAGAAACCAGAGACTGGGGAGGGGCGTGGAAGGAGGGAAGTTTTTGGAGAGAAGCCCAGGTGGAGAAGGAGTGGGCCCGAGGGGCTGGAGACCAGAGACCGGGGAGGGGCTCAGGTGGAAAGTGAGAAGGGGAGAGGGTTGCAAATCCGAGACTGGAGAGGGGTCCAGTTGGAAAACCAGGTGAGAGAGCTAGAGGGGAGTGTCTGGAGAGGGTCCCAGTTGGAGAAGGAGCGCTTGAGAGCTCCCGAGATCCGAGACTGGAGGGGGGGCCCATTGGAGGGTGAGAAAGACTGGGGGCTGGAAGGTTATATCTGGAGGGGGGCCCAGGTGGAGGACCAGAGGTTGAGAGGACTGGAAGGGTATACCTGGAGGCTGGCGCAGCTGGAGGATCGAAGGGTTAGGGTACTGGAGGCCGCAGACGGGAGGGGGACCCAGTTTGATTGCGAGAGAGCCAGGAGTCATGATGGGAGCTCCTGGAGGGGGCCCAAGTTGCACGATGAGCGGGTAAGTGGCCTGAAAACCAGGGACTGGAAGGGGCTGCACTTGGAAGCTGAGAAGGAGAGGGGGCTGGAGGTCAGAAACTGGAGGGGGGTCCCTTTGGAGAAGGCCTTGGAACTGGTCCCCGAGAATGGAGACCCCAGGGGGCCCCAGTGGGGAGATGGGAGGCAGAGAGGGCCAGAGACTAGAGAAGGAGGAGCGAGGTTGGGTGTCAAAAGAAGAAGGGGCCTGGAGGATGTAGTTCTGATCCAGCTGGGGGACCCAAGGGGGGCAGGCCTGGAGAATGGAGACGGAGGGGGTGCCCAGGCTGGCAGCCCCAAGAGCAGAGGCGGGCAGGGCAGGGAGTGTGGAGACCCAGGAGGGGGCTGTCTAGGGCTGGGGGATGGAGTCACATGCAGCGCCCCAGTGGGGACCGTGTCAGAGGGTGACCCAGAGCGGACAGCCAGAAGGAGGAGGTACCCGGCCCCCGGGGAGAGCTCGCAGGAAGGAAGTGGAGGAGAAGGCCCAAGGGAACCAAAGAGGCTGTGCTGCCCCTCAGGGGACGAGGAGGTGGACTGGGAGCCGCTGGCCAAGTTCCGAGCAGCCTGCGGGCCAGAACTGGCAGAGCTGGTGGCCGAAGAGCTGGCCTTCGCCCGGCAGCACGGGACCCGCGGTTTCCACTGGACCGGGGCTGGCTTCGCCCTGCAGGACGGCGCCTCGGACTTCTTCCTGGACGGAGCGCTGACGCGCTGCTCCTGCTCCATCCACGCGGCGCGCCGCCTGCCCTGCCGCCACGTGTTTGCCGCACGCCTCCTCACCGGGGCAGCCTTATTCCACATGGACCTGCTCAGGGATTGCTGGGGGAGGGCCCCCGAGCCCTGAGCCTGCCCGCCCCTGCCCGTGACCCTCCACGGTGCGGGCGGGAGGGCACGCTTCGATCCCAAAGATAACAGGGCTAAGGCCAAGAGGGCCACCCCATTCTGTCCCCGGCCACCTCCTGGGGTACCCAGGGTCCCCATCTTGGCAGCTGGCCTCTCTGGATCCGAGGGGGAGCCAACAGTATGGTCTCTGAGGTCCCGTGGCAGATCGTGGTGGCCAGGGGATTCTCCTTTGGAGAGGAAAATTGGGGTGAAAGAGTGTAGACAGGGTCAGGTCGGGACAGGAGAAGGAAGGGGATAGAGCTGGGGGAGGGGAGGACACCAGGATGTGGGGAGAGCCTGGCAGGAGGAGGGAGAAAAGCAAAGGGGGATGAAGGAGAGGGGAGGGGAGGCAGGACAAAGGAGACGTGGAGGAGAGAGGACAAGGGAAGAGGCAGAAATGACAAAGAAATGGAGACAGGAAGGAGGAGGTTGGAGAGGGTGGGGGAGGGGAGGAGGACATGAGGATGAAGCAGAGGGAAGGGGAAAAGGAACCCGCAAAAGGAAGGGGAGAAAAGAAATGGGAGGGGGTTGATTTGGGATTTCTCTGCGGCCTGGAGCCTTCACCTACTGATTGGTCATTCCCAGAAGAGACAGAATAAGAGGAGGCCCTGGGGGTCTGATGGGCTGGACTGGGGGCTCTCCAGCGGGGGAGGGGAACTGTCTGGACTCTGGCGCTTCAAGATTGGAATAAAACAGTACTATTTTGGTTTTCGGGCTGAGTTCTTGGCTTGTTGGGGGTGGGTGGGAGGCCCAGACCCAGAGGACAGTTGAAAAGTTCCAGTGTTCCTCCTTTTTTTTTTTTCCTATCAACAGGCCCTACAAGGGTTTGATGAAATGTGGGGACCCAAAATGAATCCATCTCCATGGTAGCTCAGGCCCCATCCTCCCTTGCCTGGACCAGTAGGCCATGAGGACAGCTTGCCAACACCTGTGGATGCTTTCCTCCAATGACTAGTCCATGCCAATGATCAGTTTAAGATGGGGCGTGTGGCCTGATCCAGGCCAGTGGGTCTGCTTAGGGCAGGAGACTTCTAAAAGTTCTCTCAGTCCTAAGGAGAAGCCCCAGAATGTGATAGTTAAGCCTAGAGCTGCTTGCAAGCCTCTTAATAAAATGTGAGAATGAAGGATATCATTGACGATGACAGAGCTAAGAGAGGAAGAAAATCTGGGGAATTCCCCGGTAGTCCAGTGGTTAGGACTCTGCACTCTCACTACCGAGGGCCCAGGTTCAGTCCCTGGTCAGGGATCTAAAATCCCGTAAACTGTGTGGCCAAAAGGAAAGAAAGAAAAAAAAAACCCTGTATCTGGAGTCTGCCTACTGGGGAGCTCCCTAAGTAGGATAAAGATAAGTTAATACTTAATGGCAGTTGGAGTTGGGGTTTCTGTTATTGTAGGTGGTGTGGGGGACTGAATTCTCCTGTAGGTGATAGAAATCCAGGCAGAAATAACGCAGCAGTTCTCAAATTTTATGAATGGATGAATCACCAGTCAGTCTCAAATGGGGCCCAATATTTTATCATTGTTTTTTAGTCGCTAAGTCGTGTCTGACTCTTTCAACACCCCATGGAATGTAGCTGGCCAGGCTCCTCTGTCTGTTGGATTTCCCAGGCAAGAATACTGGAGTAGGTTGCCATTTCCTTCTCCAGGGCATCTTCCCAACCCAGAGAGGGAACTGGCATCTCCTGCATTGGCAGGCAGAATCTTCACCACTGAGCCACCAGGGAAGCCCCCAAGATTATATAAGGTTCTCCAATGATGCAGTTGCTGCTAGACTGTGGAGCACACTTTGAGTAGCAATGAAAGAGCCTGATATAAAAGGGGGTCCAGCCAGTCACATCAACTGGGAAATTAGAGGCTTCAAGTGCAGCTGAATCCAGGAGCTCAAATAACATCAGGTTTCTCCCCTGTGCTTCTGCCTTTTGTGTATGGGTTCTTTCGGAAGAAGGCTATCTCCTTTGGCTGAGAAAGATAGTGACTTGGAGCCCTAATCTCATATCCTCAGATTTTGATCCCCTTTCCATCAGCATCCCTGTATCAAGTCTCAAAGAAGAAACTGATCGGATGTATCAAGTGTATCAGTATCAGTTACCTATGGTTGTGTTAATGCTGTGTAACAACCATGACACTTCAAAGCTATTTAACAATAAGCATTGATTGCTTTTGTCTTTCATCGTCTCTTGTTTATGTGTTGCTCAGACTTGAGCAAGCCTCAGGAAATTGATTACCCAGAGACCTTGTTAAGACGTAGACATCACCCTGAATTTCTGATTGAGTAGGTCTGAGGTAGGGCCTGAGAATTTACATGTCTAATGATGCTAATGCATCTGGTTTAAAGACCATGCTCGGAGAATCACTGTTCTGATCAGTCAGCCTGAACACCTGCCTAATCCTATAATAGGACGATGGGGCAGACAGAAAGTACAGGATCACAAAGAGTGAGGAGTTTGGGGGATTTTTTATATTTATTATTTATTTGGCTCCACTGGGTCTTCATTGCAGCATGTGGGATCTAGTTCCCTGACCAGGGATTGAACCCAGGTCCCCTGCATTGGGAGCATGGAGTCTTAGCCACTGGACCACCAGGAAAGTTCCAAAGAGGGAGGGTTGTTCAAGAAAGGAGGCAGGAGGAATTCTGAGCAGGCAAACCTCACCACAGTCCAGTGCACATCAATGTCCCAAACCTCCCCACTTAACTGTTTTATACTTAGACTCTTGGATGTGGGTTAGGGAGAGTCCTAGGAAGGAAAGAGCTCAGCTGTACTGTAAATTGAAGACGGGCTAGTAGAAGAGGGTCAGGGTATGAGAAAGGGAGAGCTGTGGATAGTGACATCAGGACCTTAAACATACAGGAGGAACAGGAGAAGATGAGTCTTTATTTTGGGAGCAGTGGGAAGCCATTCAGTTTTTCATGTGGAGTGGGGTGGGGGGCTCCCTGGTGGTCCAGTTATTAAGACTCTGCTTTGCAAGGCAGGGATGTGGGTTCCATCCCTGTTTGGGGAACTAAGGTCCCACATGCTGAGGAGAAGCTAAGCCCACATGCCACAGCTACTAAAGCCCAGACAGCACGACTAGAGTCAGTGCCCTGCAGTGAAAGATCCCACGTGACACAAGGAGGCTCCCCTGTGTAGCAACTAAGACCTGATGCAGCAAAATAAATTAATTTTTTAAAAAAGAGATGGGGTAAAATCTCACACAAAAATTTTTTTTCACACAAGGGCATGGCTTGATGGGGCACCCCTGGTGGTTCAGACAGTAAAGAATCTGCTTGCAATGCAGAAGATCCAGATTTGATCCCTGGGTTGGGAAGATCCCCTTGGAGAAGGGAATGTCAATCCACTCCAGTATTCTTGCCTGGAGAATTCCATGGACAGAGGAGCCTGGCGGGCTACAGTCCATGGGATCGCAAAGAGTCAGACACAACCGAGTGAATGACACACACACACCCATGGCTCGAGTAGATGTACAGAAATAAAATCACCCCTGGCAGATTTCTTGTGACAAATGGATTGGATGTGAGTGCAGAGGAAGAAGAGGTTTATGATCAGCAAAACGGGGCAGAGCAGAAGTTTCTTCAGAGAACTGGATCATTAAGGATGCATTTGACAGGGTAAGAATGGGGAAGTGTATTCTCTGCAGAGGGAAAATCATGTGTAACAGTTTCCCCTTGGGGAAGGCAAGAGAAAGCTCTAAAGTTCAGTGACCCGTGGACCTCTACATGCTCTACATGCCCAGCACAATCCCTTCAGGCCTCTGCTCAAATGTCACCTTCTTCTAAAGCCATCCCTAAACTGTCCATTTAAAGAGCCATCCCACCCCCTTTCTCTGCTCTATTTTTCACAAGCACTATCACTGCCTGAAATTGCGCCACACATCTCTACCAGGTCAGCACTGCTCTTGGTTCACATCCCAGCTCCACTCCTTGCCATGTGCGCTTCTGTTGCTTAATCTCTGTTTCTGTAGCTTAATCTCTGTTTGTTACTGATTGGAGAAGGCAATGACAACCCACTCCAGTGTTCTTGCCTGGAGAATCCTAGGGACAGCAGAGCCCGGTGGGCTGCCATCTATGGGGTCACACAGAGTCGGACACGACTGAAGCGACTTAGCAGTAGCAGCAGCAAGGGACAATGGTATCTCTCTCACAGGGCTTTGTGAAATAGATGAATTAGGGTGTGTACGGATGTTCTCACATAATCTGCATTCCCTCTTATCCCAAAGCATCTCAATTACCTATTAATATACCGTTTTTGCTCTAACAATGTGTTCCTCCTTGTTATTAATAGTCCATCTTTCCCCGTCCAAGTATAAGCTCTGTTTTGTTTCCCACTGTATCTCCAGTGCTTAGAACAGTGTCCAGCGCAAAGTGAGCACTGAACAAGAAAGATGAAAGAATAAAAATGGCAGCCTGGCTTGCAGGGCTAGTGCTTCATCATGCCTCATTGTTGCTATGGTGACCTTGGAGCCTGCCAGACGATTCTCAGCTTCAGGAACTGCTTTTATCCGGCTCACCCATTGGCCACCGGTGTCTCTGCTGTAGCAGCCAGAAAACTACAACTCCCGGCAAGCTGAGCGCCTCCAGCCCCGACCGCTAAGCGTGGGCGCCTGCGCAGTAGAATCTGCCGCCCGGAGTTTTACTAGAGCGGTCCCGGGCGCAGGGTCGGATGAGAGCAGAAGAATGGCGGCGGGGGGACCCTTTGGTCGCTGAGCATTGTGGGGCCCCCTGGTTTATTCTGGCTCTCTAGGGTCTAAAGGGTCTGGGTCTCAGAACATCTCACAGTGAGGTGGGTGGAGAAGACTGCTCCGGTTTCCATAGTAATGAGCCTGGCTAGGTGCGCGGAGGGTTGCTACGGGGGACTGCTGATAGAGATCAGAGACTGACGTTGCCATAGCAACCCTGGGGCAGACGAGGATGGGGGTGAGATGAAGGGATTTAAGGGCTGTCATGGGAGAAAATAGAATAACAGCCCGAGGAACTAACTGAGATGCTCGGAGGAACGGAGAGTGTGATGGGGAATCGGGTGTGAAATTGGGGGCGTTATGAGATACTAGGGGAGTGGGACTGTTTTAGCGAATACATATGTAAAAAGAACCGGAACGAGAATAGGGTTGTTTGTGCGGTTGTTACAGGATTCTTATAGAGACGAGTGGAGGCTTGTAGGGAGTATTGGAATGTTTGGGGTTAGGGGGAAGTTTCAGGAAGAGTTTGATGTAGTGTAATCATAAGTTGTATGGGCTTCACTGGTGGCTCAAACGGTGAAGAATCTGCCTCCAGTGCAGGAGACCCGGGTTGGATCCCTTTCCCGGGTCGGGAAGATTCCTTGGAGAAGAGAATGGCTACCCACTCCAGTATTCTTGCCTGAGAATTCCATGGACAGAGGAACCTGGCAGGCGACAGTCCATGGGATCACAGAGCTCGACATGACTGAGCGGCTCACGCTGTACAGCTATGTTGTCCAATATCGTAGCAGGTACCCGCATGTGGCTAACTTACAGTGAAATATAATTAAAAATTCAGTTCTTCAGCCACACTCACCCCATTGCAAATACTGTTTTGGACACTGATGATGTAGAACATTTCCATTATCAAAGAAAGTTCTGTTGGCCGGCACTGATATACAGGGTGAATTTGGATGTTAAAGGGAACTGGAGTTTCCTGACTCCTAACTGTCCGTACATATCTCTTATCACTTGCCATCCTGCCTCACCTACAGCGGGCTCCATCCCTTTGCAAAAACAGAACCAGCTAAATTCATTGTTGGCCCCTTCCAGTCCCTTTACCTGGATTGCTCATCCAACTCTTCGCCTTTCAGGCCTCCCAGGAGAGGATGCCCTGGACAGCCCTATTTAAAGTAGCCACCACCCTCTTCCCACCACCAGCAACTATCCCATCTCCCTGTATTATTTCTTACAGAAACTTTATCAGAATCTAAAAAAAGTGTATTGTTCATCATTTATCTTTTAATTGCTCATCTTCCCCACTAGAGGGAGGTCTTGTGCTGTTTACCATGAAAAATTCCAGTGCCAGAAGAGTGCCTGGCACAGAGGGGACACTCCATAAATTTTGTTGATTAGGAGAAGGCAATGGCACCCCACTCCAGTACTTTTGCCTGGAAAATCCCATGGACGGAGGAGCCTGGAAGGCTGCAGTCCATGGAGTCGCTGAGGGTCGGACACGACTGAGCGACTTCACTTTCGCTTTTCACTTTCATGCATTGGAGAAGGAAATGGCAACCCACTCCAGTGTTCTTGCCTGGAGAATCCCAGAGACAGGGGAGCCTGGTGGGCTGCCGTCTATGGGATGGCACAGAGTCGGACATGACTGAAGTGACTTAGCAACTTAACACAGCTCATCTAACTAGTCATCTGAAAAAAAAGGATTATTTTTACAAGGGCATTCAAAAGGCGTGTCATATAATTCAGCTCTCCCATTTGTAGTATATATACATACATTTGGCAAACATTTTTTTTTTTTTGGCTCTGCAGCAGTTCCTGGACCAGGGATCCATATGCGCCCCCTGCAGTAGAAACACAGAGTCTTAACCAGTGGACTGCCAGGGAAGTCTGGCAAATATTTCTTAAGAAATAGTCTGGATCACTGTCACATACTAAATTTGGTTTCCAAAAGTGAAAATTGTGGCCTTACTGTCATTCCCCCAATTATGGAATTTAAGACTGAATTCTAAGAGATTTTTTTTATTTTATACTTTATGAAAATGAAAAATTAATTTTCAGTTAATAACAATAAGGTGAATGGATGGCTACAAATGAAAGTATTTATTTATTTATTTGACCGTGCTGGGTCTTAGTTGCGGCATGCGCGATCTTTAATTGAGGCATGTGGATTCTAGTTCCCTGACCAGGAGTTGAACCTGGGCCCCCTCCATTGAGAGTGTGGAGTCTTAGCCACTGGACCACCAGTTATGTCCCCCAAATGAAAGTATTAAAAGCTAAATTTTATAACATTGGAGCATTAGAATTCTGAAATCCTAAATTCAAAACTCACTATGCAAAGCTTGTTTGTTTGAAAGTACCTGTGTTTAAGAGGTGGTGTCTTCTTTTATGAAAATCAGTTTAAAAAAATATACTGGATTCAAGGGCTGAGTTCTGTATTATAGGTTGCATGCTAACTACATTGACATCTTGGTACAGGGGAAAGGGTGTCAAGGTTTTGGTTCTAGATCAAAAATATATGAGCTGCAAGAAAATTTTAATAATTGTTTCTCTTTTAATTTGTTTTTTATTTCAGTTTCAAATTTATAATGTCTAATACCATAATTGCTTGCATTTATGTTACATGCCTAAATCATGGCTCATTAAAAATAATGTTTAACTCTAAAAAAAAAAAAATTTTGTTGATTAAACGAATGGACGCGATTCAGAATTTGAGAGCTGTGGTATTGCAGGGGAGATTAGGAGTGTTAGAGACATAGTAGATTTGGGGGACATAGAAGAGGAACATACCAGGAATTTAAGTGATAAAAAAGGATTTGGGACATAATGTTACATTAGAAAACGTATATGTGTTTCAATTAAAAATATTAATAAAAAAAGTAAAAATAAAAAACTTTTAAAAGAAAATGTATGAACAAAGCAAATAAACAAAAAGACATACAAATGTGGGGGTGGTAGAGGAGGACTTGGGATGTTCTGTAGAACTCATTGCTATTTGCAGGATTATTAAATGCCCAGTGCCTCAGTTTCCTCATCTGTAAAATGGAAATAATAGTAGTATCCATCTGATAAGTTTGAAGAATAAATAAGGAATAATACATGCAATATGTTTGGAAGACTGCCTGTCATCATCAAAATTATCACTGAACTTAAAGCAGGAGTTGGTATACACAGAGTCCTGCCCGCTTGCCCCACCCCCGAGCTTGGTCTCATGAACCTGGGAAGAACCCTAGGGTTCCAAATATATGGTTTGAAACCCAGTCTGCTGAAGAAGGCCATTTGAGACTGTTGGACTGTGTTCTTTGTAGTAAAGAAAGGGTTGCAGGAACTCTTCTCTGATAGTACAGAACTCTCTTCACAGTTGGCCTTCTTCCCGCATCAAAATGCTATGCCTGCCCCCATGCCGATATTTAATTAGCCCTCTACTACACTGTGCCGGGTGGTTTACCTACAAGATCACCCCAAACACTCAAGGAGGTGGCTATCGTGCCGGCTTTCCAGCTGGGGAAATTAAATCAGAGAGGTTCAGTGACTTTCCTAAGGACACGCAGCAGAGAGGAGGGTAGTTCAACCCGCTCAACCTCCACCCCTGCACTTTCAATGGCTCTCGTTTTCGCAAAGAATGTCTGAATGGAGTCATACACAGCAGGCCACCAATACGGCTGTCACGCACTTGTTGAGGCTCCTTCTATCCGAGCTTCAGTTTCTTCATGTGGAAAATAGGGCTAATAGAAACGCACCAAGGCTGTTTTGAAAAATGAGAATGCTGTGCTTATATTTAGCGGATGTTAAGCACATCAGTAATTGGTTATTACTATATATCTGCCCTCCCCGTTTCTTTTTGAGAGACTGAAGCAGTGGTTTGACGTTAAGTGGAGATTAGTGAAGTTACTGAGGGAAAGAAAAACCCCTGTCAACCTCCTGATAAAAACCAGCCACTTTACCAGAAATGCACTACGCATGCGCATTCGGATGGGGCTGGGCCGCTGCCTCCATTCCTATTGCGGATGCAGACTCCTGTGAATCCACAATATACCTGAACCGAAAGGTGAGGCGACGAAGTTTGGGAAAATACGGGTCGAAACTGAAAGGCACTGGGGGAGCCAGAGGTCCGCTCAGTCCTAGTTGAAGGGACTCCCTTTATACTTCGCACCTCACCCCGCTCGGGTAATGGTCTCGCCCGATTCCCGTTCTCTTCCACCACTCCAGGACATACCAAGTTTCCAGCAGAGGGGTGGGGTAGTAGACAGGGACCATTCAGCAGACGAGACCCTTGTCTCCGAGGTCAAGAAAAAATGGGGGGAGGTGGGGTAAGGGGGTCCATACGGAGAAGGAGCTGGGAGGCCTTCAGGAGACTGTGTCAAGGGGGCGGGGCCTGGAAGACCTTTGTCAAAAAAAGCAGGCGGGGCCTCTGGATGGGCGAGTTTATTGGGTGCGAAGGTGGGGGTTGGGCTGGGCGAGTTCATTGTGTGTCCGAATGAGGGGGATGAATGGTTGGGAGAGACCATTGTTTGGAGAAATTTGGGCAATGTTTGGGAGAGACCTCTGCGTGTATGAATGGGGAGGGTCAGGGTGAATGGATGCGCAGGTAACAGGTCTGAATTGTGCTTTGAAGCAGGAGTTGAATTCTGACAGAGAACAGAGGCTCTGAGATGTGGGTGAACAACAGGTGCAAACGCCCCATTGACGGAAGAGTCAAGGACCTACTTGCAGAAGGAGGGTCTGCCTGTTGGAATGTAAGGTCCGCGGGCAAACATATCGAGAGTGATGCTGGAGAGGATGCGGGGGACGTATCAGAGGGGCCTGGACAGCCAGGCTGAGGGGCCTGACGCCGTCCTGCGGTACTGCGGAGCCACGGGCGGGTTGTGAGCCAGAGAGGGGCAGATGGACTGGAGAGGAGAGACTGGAGGCAGGGAGGCCCGGGAGGAGGCTGGGCAAGGACACCGGTTTCAGGGCTGTAGCAGGAGAGTACAGTGTGTAGCTGGTGGCAGAGGCCATGGGAATGTCTGCCATTGTTCCGAGGAGGGTCTTAGAGAGACAGGGCCTTCCTTGCCTCTGCCCCCACCCCCTACACCAGGGCAGATGAGAACTCTGAGTTCTCCCTTCCAACACCAGCGGTGTGTAGAAAACCCTCCCTGTCACCTCCCTTCTTTCTTCCTCAGCCCCCTTTGCCTCCTCACCACTAGGAGTTGACCTGTAGCAGCCCTGCCTCACCCTCACTTCAGCTCCAGAGCCCAAGAGCTGATCAGGGACAGACTCCACCTCATGAAGCCGGGAGATGGAGAAGTGGATCCCGGAGAACCCCCAGACTGTCTGGGGCTCGATCCATCTCACCTGAGGACACACCCTGAGGATGCTGAGAACCCAGAAGAAGAGGTGAGACCCCACCCCCCACACCCCCTGGGGGCTGGGTCTTAGTCTGCATAGAGGTTCAAGCAGCTGTGAGTTTGATCCCCAGGTCTATCACCTTCTTGGAGAAGGCAATGGCAACCCACTCCAGTACTCTTGCCTGGAAAATCCCATGGACAGAGGAGCCTGGTGGGCTGCAGTCCATGGGGTCGTGATGAGTCATACACGACTGAGCAACTTCACTTTCACTTTTCATTTTCATGCATTGGAGAAGGAAATGGCAACCCACTCCAGTGTTCTTGCCTGGAGAATCCCAGGGACGGCGGAGCCTGGTGGGCTGCAGTCTGTGGGGTCGCACAGAGTCGGACACGACTGAAGCGAGTTAGTAGTAGTAGTAGTATCACCTTCTGGCTTGATGAGAAGGAAAAGTCTCAGGGAGAAGTAACATTTGACCAAAGACTCGATCAAGCTGAGGGAGGGGAAGAGGGTTCCAGGCACCAACTCCCTTGAGGAGGCTTTGGGTGTGGCCAGAGCCTAGTGAGCCTAGGGTAGACAGAGAGAGATGAGGTCAAAGGGGGAACGCAGGCCGGTCGTGCAGGGCCTCCTGGGTCTTGGTGAGGACTCGGGCTCTTCTCTGAGTTAGAGGGGAGCCGGGGGAGGGGCAGTGAGCGGAGAACCGACGTGAGCTCATGCAGGTGTTAACAGGCGCCCTCTGGCGGCCGCATGGGGAACAGACCTGGGGATTGGGGTCTGAGGCAGGGAACCCAGAGAGCAGACAATTGCAGTAACCCGGGCCAGAGATGGGGCTTCCCAGGTGGCACCAGCGGTAAAGAACCCGCCTGCGAGTGCAGAAGACATAAGAGACGCGAGTTCGATCCCTGGGTCTGGAAGATCCCTTGGAGGAGGGCGCGGCAACCCACTCCAGTATTCTTGCCAGGAGAATCCCATGGACAGAGAAGCCTGGCGGGCTACGGTCCATAGGGTCACAAAGAGTCGGACACGACTGAGCACGCCGCACGGGCAAGAGATGATTGGGCTCATAAGAGGGTGTTGTCTGTGGAGGTGGTGAGATGTGGTCCGATTCTGGATGTATTTTCAAGTTGGTGCCAACAGGCTTAATAAGGGATTAGATGAAGGTGTGTGAGAAAGAGGTGGCAGGTTTTTGCCCCGAGCACTTGGAAGGAAAGAAGCTGCCTTTTCCTCAGATGAAGGCATCAGAAGGGGCAGGCGTGGCGTGAGGGGACAGGATTTCAATCATAACCCATTTGATCCGCATCGCCGCTGCTCCAGGAGGGAGGTCCCGTTATCTGCCCATTTTGCAGATAAGACAGCTGTAGTTTCAAGCCACGGTCATGCCTAGGCAGCTGTGGAATCGGGGGGTGGGGGGCGGATGACCTGAGGACTGTGCCCTCTCTCCACCTCTCCCAGGCGCCCGGAGGAACCGAGGCGGAGGCGGGGACCCTGGTGCAGCTCATCGACGAGCACGGGGCGTACTCGACCGCGCGCCTGGTGCCCGACGGTTCCGCGGAGGAGCGCTCCGAGAAGAGTGGGCCAGCCTTGCTCCGCGCCGGCTCTGAGGGCTGGGAAGGGCTGGCGCGGCCCAGGCAATTTAACTGCGCCGCCTGCGGGAAGGCCTTCAAGCGCTCGTGGGAGCTGCTGAGCCACGAGGTGGTGCACACAGCCGCGCGGCCCTTCCGCTGTGGCCTGTGCGCGGCCGCCTTCAAACGCCACTCGGACTGCAAGAGTCACCGGCTGGTGCACAGCGACGAGCGGCCGCACGGCTGCGATGCCTGCGGCAAGCGCTTCAAGCGAGCCAGTAACCTACAGGTGCAGTCCGCGGGGCGGGGCCAAAAGAGGCGGGGCCTGAAGAAAAGGGGTAGGGCTGAACCGGCGAGGGGGGGGGGGTGTGTGTCCAGAGGTGGGCGGGGCCTCAGGAAGGGGCGGGGTCTGCGGGAAAGGGTCGGGACAGGGCGTTGAACCAGATGTTCTTCAGCTGCTCAGTCACGTCGGACTCTGCGACTCCATGGACTGCAGCACGCCAGGCTTCCCCGTCCTTCACTATCTTACGGAGTTTGCTCAAACTTACGTCCATTGAGTCCAGGGACCCTGAAATTCTTTGCCCAAGGAGCCCTAAGGCTGCTTCCAGGGCTGTCTCCAGATTCACCATCCCCAGGGTGCACTTTGCCCCCCTCTAGCAGGCATAACCCTCTAGCCTGGAAGGGAGGCAGGGAGGCCTGGGCAGAGCCGTCCATCTGTGGGTGCAATATCCCCTGAGGCCTGGGAAGCCCCTGCCAGCTGACCTGAGCCAGCAAGTTCTAGTGTGCAATTCTGAGGATTCCAAAATTTGTAAATTCGAACCTAGGCTTCTAGATCATGGTGAAGGTCTATTTATTAAGGAGAAAGAAGAACTTATTTTATTTGATGGTTTGATTTGTAGTTTTAAAAAATGCTTAAACAATTGGTATGTGTACCCTCATGGGCTTCCCTGATGGCTCAGTGGTAAAGAATTCACCTGCCAAACAGGAGGCACGAGTTCAGTTGGGTTGGGAAGAGTCCCTGGAGAAGGGAATGGCAACCCACTCCAGTATGCTTGCCTGGGAAATCCCATGGACAGAGGAGCGTGCGGGCTACATCCAGTTCATGGGGTCGCAAAAGAGTCGGGGATGACTCAGCAACTAAACCACAACAAATGTATACTTTAACCTAGTCTCTTTGCCAGAGACCTACGAGGACTAGGGGTGAATCTGTCTGGAGAGGAGTGTCGTGCAGAGATGCGTGTCCTCACTCTCTATGCTGTCCCTGTCCCCAGGAGCACCGCCGCATCCACACAGGCGAGCGTCCCTTCCCCTGCCAGTCCTGCCCGAAGCGCTTCAAGACCCCCTACGAGCTGCACCGCCACGAGCCACTGCACGCTCCCTCGCGGCCCTTCCCCTGCCCGGACTGCGGCAAGGCCTTTGCCGCAGGGCCGGCCCTGCTTCTCCACCGGCGGCAGCACTGCGTGGACAAGCCGCACGCGTGCGGGGTGTGCGGCAAGCGCTTCACCCACAGTCACAGCCTGCGGGTGCACGAGCGCGTGCACACGGGCGATCGGCCCTTCGTGTGCCCGCTGTGCTCCAAGGCCTTTAAGCAGTCCAACGCGCTGGCCTCTCACCGCCGCGTGCATTCGGGGGAGCGGCCCTACCGGTGCGCCACGTGTGGCAAGGCTTTCAAGCAGTCATCCTACCTGGCCATCCATCGGCGCACGCACACGGGGGAGCGGCCCTACCCCTGCGACGCCTGTGGCAAAGCCTTCTCCAGGCCCTCGCTGCTCCTACAGCATCGCCGGGTGCACAGCCCCATGCGCCCCCACGCCTGTCGCTTCTGCCCCAAGCACTTTAAGGACCTGAACTACCGCGTGGTCCACGAGAGGCTGCACACGGGAGACACGCCCTACAAATGTGGTCTCTGTGGCAAGGGCTTCGCGCATCCCAGCAACCTGCTGCAGCATCAGAGCGTGCATCCGGATGGGTGAGGGTGGGGTGTGGGGCTGCCAGGTGGCCAACGAGGGCTCCGTGTCCCCAGAGCTGGAATGGGAGGGAACCCGGTCCAGTGGACGCTGGGTTTCGGACAGCGCCGTCCAATAGCATCTCTGCAGAAACACTCTGCATCTAGGCGGTCCGGTATCTTAGCGTCCAGGCCCCTGTGGTTCCTTTGAGCGTTTGAAACATGGTTAGTGCCCCTGTGAACGTGATTTTTTTTGGAGGGGTGTAACTTTTTAGTTTGCAGTCCTTTAGACTCACAAGAAGTTGCAAAAGTTAGCACAGAGCTTTCCCATGTACCCTTCACCCAGCTCCCTGCCATGGATACCATCTTAGCCTTCCTGGCACCATCTGCCTGCATGCATGCTCAGTCCTGTCCGATACTTTGCGACCCCCTGGACTGTAGCCCGCCAGGCTCTTTTGTCCATAGGGTGTCCCAGGCAAGAATACTGAGTGGGTTTCCATTTTCTTCTCCAAGGGATCTCCCCGACCCAGAGATTGAACCTGTGTCTTCTGCACTGGCAGGCAGGGTTTTTGTTTTTACCACTGAGCAACCAGGGAAGCCCCAACATACTCCCAATAACCAGGAAATTGATTCTTATAAGATTCTGTTAACTCAGGTACAGATCTTATTCAGAGTTCGCCAAAACGTAAGTGACTATTTAAGCTCACTGAATTTAAATCAATTTCCATTTAAATAGCCACCAGTGTCTAGTTGCTGCCATCCTAGACAGTGCAAGTCTAAGGCCTGAAGGCATGAGGGGTGCTGGGCAGTGGCTGTGACATTGGAAGAATTGCTGTACACGCCCATGTGAGCCACTTAATATTCTTGAGAAGGACTTTGCAGAGGACCTTTAACAAAGCCTTTTTTTTCCCTTTTAAAGCCAAGAGGAAAGTTTATAAATCTCATTCCAGGGCAGAAAGGACACACATTGAAACCCAACACACTGGTATTATGTGGTGTGAATGTGCATGGTAATAACTTTGACCAAATCACAGCTGCTCCCAGGTGTAGCCTGCTAGGTGGCCCTTTGGCTGTTTCGGCTTTCCTTATATGGAGAAGGCAATGGCACCCCACTCCAGTACTCTTGCCTAGAAAATCCCATGGATGGAGGAGCCTGGTAGGCTGCAGTCCATGGGGTGGTGTGGAGTCGGACACGACTGAAGTGACTTAGCAGCAGCAGCAGCAGCAGCTTTCCTTATAACTAAAACAGTGTGGTAATGAGTTCATGTGGTCATCTTGTGTCTTCCCATGCATAAAAAAGTGCTGAATTCCTTCACTTGGAATATCTGGTTTTCCTTAATTAACAATAATCATGTGATGCTCTGACTACCTGCCCTTTGTTGCAAAACCTCTGTATGACCTGGGTCGTCCCCTTGCTTCCTCAGAGCAGTTCTCCCAGGGTCATTTGAGATGCTGCCTCCCAGGCTTGAAGTCCTAAGAATTCCCACCGAATAAAACATAACTGTCAAGTTTTAGGTGGTGACTATTTTTTTTTTAAGTCGACAATGCAATTGTCTGTATAGTACTGTGCCGTAATATAGATCTATAATACTTTTCAGACAAATAATACATAAAAAGCCAGACGCTAAAAATACAGAAAACATTTTTAATCTTAGAGAACCTTGAAAAGTACAGTCGTGCAGTACAGCAACTGGCATACAGGAGCTGGCACCAAGTGAACAGAACAGAAGAATCACTAACCGGAGGAGAGAGACGTAGTGGGGGACAGCAGAGCTGAAGGGTCATCAGCAATAGGAGACAGAGGACAAGCCACAAATTCACCCACTCCCGACGTTGATGGCACAGATTCTGGTTCCTTGCTGGATTCCATTTTATTTACTTCTGTGAAAAAACGATCCGGTGATGTCTGTTTGTAGCTCTTTTTTTTCCTCCTCATAGATGACACGGTAGTACTGGATTGCATTCTGAACGGCTGCCGCAACGGCTCCCTGTACCATTCTCCATTCAGGTCCCGTGCTTCAAAATTCGAACAGTGCCTCCTGGGATGAAGAAAATCCCCCTACCCTTTCCTGCATCGTGAATCTCTTGGGTTCTTCAGTGAGTTCTTCTTCCTCTTGTCTCTCGTCATCCTTTCTCTGGGCTTCTGATTCCATCAGGTCTTCATCAGTTTCATTAGTAAGCTCCTCGTTGCACACCAGAGAGTTCAATGAAGTCATCCTCTTGTAGATCTGGCTTGAATTAAAGGCACAGTACCAGAGAACTCTACATAGTACTGTCCAGTAAAGGACGCAAAACACAACCACTTACAGAGAATGTGTGGAGGAGACAACGCACTCCAGCTGTGTGAACTAACTTATGTGATTGGACATAATTGCAAACAATGCCCACATCTTTGAGAGTTCACAGCCTGCAGATTTCGTATGTAGGGGACTTACTGAATTCCCAGAGTTAGTTAAGTGAGTTAGTAGCCACATTTTCAATAGAGCAAAATCAAGCAGATAAAGTTAGTTTTAATCACATTGTATAACGTATTTTAACTCAAAATATGGTAGACAAGTAGTCAGTTGGAAATTATTAATTTCATATTGATGTGCTGTTTTTCATTTTAAGACTTCCAATCTGTATGTATTTTTTAATGGAGAACTTGTCTCAATTCATACTCAGCCCCATTTCAGAGTTCAAGAGCCACACAGCATTTTTTTTTTTTTCCTTCTGTAAATTATAGAGACTCTTTGGTTGTCACAAGAAGTTGTGGATATGAGACCATCTGTTGAATATCTTTTAAGAAAAGATGATTCTCAGCTTGGAGAGGGAAGAAGTCAATTTGGAAGTAATCCTACTGTTTTTCAGGAGCACAAAAGGGCAGATGGTTGGATAGCAGGATGCAAATATCCCAGTAATTCTCTTCAGTCTTGAATTTTTCTCAGGTTTATGAAACAAATAGAAAACAATGAAGTTGTTTGAGCAATGAAAGAAAACAAAGCAACTTACCAGTAAAAGAATAGTGTGGGTGGCTTTGATTTCAGGAGATGACTGGGGAGAGAGGCTGGGGCTGTGAATGTGCTGGGCCCTTTGGTGGTGTTTGTAGAGGAGATTCACGGTGTAGAGACTGGACCACATCATGAGGATCACAAAGAGGAGATCTCGAATTATCATGACACTTCCAAATGCAACCGAATGATTCTGTCTCAACTGATTCGTTTGGCAGTGTAGTGTCGAATACTCCAAACCAACAATCGTGGCATTGTGATTGGCTTCTACAGTTTCAATGATGTAGCTATAGATGAGCATATTGGTGATCCAGAAGAAAAGGAAAGAGGAGTAAATGCACGTAGAGAGTTTAGATCTAAGCCACGCCCACCTCGAATGAACAGGACTGATAGTGATGGCTTGGTACCCACTCAGGAGAGCAGTGGTACAGACAGAAAGACCCCGGGTGACTCTATATATGTACAAAGTGGCCTTACAGCCAACATCATCCAGAAAATGTTTTACTCCGAAGGATGACACAATGTCTGGTATCAACTTGAACAAGATGGTCAAAGCATTGACCGAGGTCAGATGTATACAGATCAAATCTATGGGTTTTTTCAGGTGATTTTTATCTAAGAAGATATACACACAAAGCATGAAAAGCAATGAGTTCCCCATGAACCCAATACTAATTTGAAATATGAATAAAAGTCCCCAAATCACTTCACTTGGAAACATTATGAGATTGATGTTTTATACACTATAATGGGGTCAACCAGGTTTAAAATAAAATCAATTATATTATGAAGTTATACATAATGGAGGCTATGAAAGGGTATAAGGATTGACAGTTCAGTGTCAAGGTAAGGGGTAGGAATGTTTAACTCTTCTGTATTTCAGGCCAAGATGTGTCACTTCCAGACCCTCAATTCCAGGAATTCTTGAGAATCTCTGATATAGAATTAGGTTTCTAAAAAGGGAGAATTCACAAATAATATTAGAATTAAAAAATGTTGCTAGGACGGAGACGTTGACAAATATTAGAAAAATAACATGATACTACAATTATCGAGCCAACTCACTGGAAAAGACCCTGATGCTGAAAAAGATTGAAAGCCAGAGGAGAAGAGGGTGACAGAGGAAGAGATGGTTGGATGGCATCACCGACTCAATGGACATGAGTTTGAGCAAGCTCTGGGAGATAGTGAAGGACAGGGGAGCCTGGCATGCTGCAGTCCAGGAGGTCTCAAAGAGTCCAACGTGACTTAGCAACTGAACAACAACGACACCATTATCTATGCCAATAAATTTAGAAATTTAGGAGATTAGGGGACAAAACTCCAGAAGACTTTAACTTACCCCCCAAATATATTGACATAATAGAAAGACATAAGTATATAAAGTTCCTCATGATAACACTGATCAGTAGGAAAAATTCATCCAAAAGATATACCAAAGAATGTTTTGATGTTGAAGTGTGCCAAACACAGCAGGTATAAATAACATCTATGAACCACTGCTAAGGGGAGAATAACAGAATATTCCATCAATCGTATTATGGGCTTAACATAACTTTGGAAGCTAAAAAATAACAAAGTATGAAAAAGACAATGCCAATTCTATTTCATAAGCAAAAACTTAAAAAGAAGTACAGAATAACTGTAAAATTATGTTTACAGTGCATTAAAACATCAAGCACTTAATCAAAGGTTTATCTGAACATAAAGATAAACTGAACAGTTGAAACTTCATCTGCATGATTACCCAAACTAGTAGGCTAAAAGAACAAAAGTAAATGATCACTTTAATATGTGCAGAAGATCATATGATAAAACTTAAGATATTCAACATATATTTATGATAGAAATATTTAGGTATTAACAATGGAAAGGAATAATTTTACCCTGACAAAAGCATCAACAATGACAAGACTCCTAATTCAAGTTACATATTAAAAGCTTTGCATTTGAGATCGGCTCTAAGTAAAAATATTTTCTCTCACTCCTTCTATTCCTCATTTTTTCAGATTTCATGGCCTTTACTGTAAAGAAAGAAAGTGAAGAAGGAGGACTTTTTATCATTGACAGTATATAAATTTAAAGAAGGAAACCAATAGAATCATTGGTTGAATTATTGGACTGTTTAAGAGTGATTTTCAGGATTACTGAAAGCAAAGTCAGTAAAAAAATTTTTTTTGGATTTCTATGTGCCAGCATAAAAATAATTTTTAAGTGCAATTTAAAGTGCTATTAATATAGCATAAAATCTGTTAAAGATAGGAGTTAATGTATGATTAGAAATATGTAAAACCTCTAAGAGAAAACAATGGTGTATATCTGTCTACGTGTGATTAAAGCATTTTAATTGAAAATGATGTAAAATAATTTGAGATAAATGGCATTATCCATAAAAATACAATAACAAAAGGTATTATCTATTAAAAATAAAATCTTAAAATAGAAAAACAAAAGTGAGACATACTGATGGCTGGAAAAGGAATGAAGTGAAACTAAGAGGCAAATTTTATCACATGTAAATTTATAGCAACTAAATGTAGAGAAAGGGCTTCCCCCCTGGTTCAGTAAAGAACCTGTCTGCAAATGCAGGAGACACGGGAGATGTAGGTTCAATCCCTGGGTTTGGGAAGATCTCCTGGAGGAAGGAAATGGCAACCCACTCCAGTATTCTTGCCTGGAGAATTCCAGGGACAGAGGAGTCTGGCGGGCTACCGTCCATGGGGTCTCACAGAGTTGGACACGACTGAGTGACGAAGCACAACCCAAATGTAGAGAAAAGAGACAAAAGAAAACACAAATAAAGAATGATATTAGCTGATACATGGGCCATATGGAATTTTCAAATAGCTGCTAATAATACACTGAAAGTCAAAGTACAATAAAGAAAATGTGATATGGTTTTAAATGGAAACAAAAAGAGGGACAGTGAAACAGTATTGGAGAGCTATAAGTGATACTAACGAGTAAAGGAAAGAAAGAAGAAAGCAAAGCAGTAGAATAGAGAATGGGGGCAACGTTAGAAGAAAGAAGATAAAATACTCTTCTATTGAACAGAAAATTAACTGAAGGTTAAGTCTGAAAAAAATGGCAGACTCCATAAGGAAGTTCTGGATGGGGAAAGGAAATACAGGAAAGGTCTCCATACCACTGTCCCTTTCTTGAGGCTGAGAGTCTCAGGTCCTTAAGGAAAGCAGTCAGATTCCCCAAGAAGGTGGAAGCATCTTGGACAAGCTGGGTCTGACCCACAAAGAGTGTATATGGGAGACCAGATAGCAGAGCTTCTCCTCCCAGCAGATCCGCTTATCACCTGCTGTCTCCAGCACCTTGTTTGTTGGGGTCATCCTGACACACCCGGAGGGGCAGCAAATTGCTCTCCCAGATGCAAAGTGATTCTCATGGTAAACTTATTAGGTTTATTGACGAGGAGGCAAAGGCACCATCTGGGGATGTACATTTTCCCAGTAGATCTACATCATGAACTTTAGAATCGAGAGACGTGATCAAAGTCAGTTTTCACTTCGCTGATGGAAATTCCCCTAAGACTTAAACTCTGACCCCAGAGCAGCTCCTCAGAAATCATGGTTCACTTTCCCTCTTTAGCCTTTTATGCCTCCTGCTTTTTTTTAAAAATTTATTAATTAATTTTAATTGGAGGCTAATTACTTTACAATATTGTAGTGGTTTTGCCATACACTGACATGAATCAGCCATGGGTGTACATGTGTTCCCCATCCTGAAACCCCCTTCCCTCCTCCCTCCCCGTCCCATCCTTCTGGTTCATCCCAGTGCACCAGCCCTGAGCATCCTGCCTCAAGCATCGAACCTGGACTGGTGATCTATTTCACATATGATAATATACATGTTTCAATGCTATTCTCTCAAATCATCCCACCCTCGCCTTCTCCCACAGAGTCCAAAAGTCTGTTCTTTACATCTGTGTCTCTTTTGCTGTCTCGTATGTAGGGTCATCGTTACCATCTTTCTAAATTCCACATATATTATGCCTCCTGCTTTTATTGTTCACTTTTCCCGCAGTTTTGTTGAGATGGAGTTGACATGTAACACTGTGTAAGTTTAAGGAGTATAATGTGGTGATTTGATACACTGAACTATATGGGTTTGCAAATGAGCAGATCCGCTTATACATGGATCATTTTTCCCACTAAATATGTACTGCAGCTCTACATGATCCACGGTTGACTGAATTCACTGATCCAAGACCACAAATACAGAGGGCTCACGGGACTTTCAATTGTGTGGGGATCAGAGCCCCTAATCTTCATGCTGTTGGTCAACTGATACTGCAAAATGACTACCATAATACGGTCAATGTCTCAGCCATCTCACATAATTACCTGTGTGCCTGTGTCTCTCTGCGTGTGTACAACATTCAAGATCTACACTCCGGGTAACTCTCAAGTATGCAGTGCAGTCTTGTTAGTTAGTGTTAACTAGAGTAACCAGGCTATTGACTAGAGTCCCAGAAATTATTCATTTCAGAAATGGCAATTTGTGTCCTTTGACCAAGATCTCTCAGTTTCCCCCATTGTCCAGCCCCTGAAAATCACATTCTGCTGTCTGTTTCTAGGAGTCAGGCTTTCTTAATTTTCATTTAAAAATTTTAGAGGAGGGGCTAGAAGTGGTAGCCTGTATTCAGAGATCAGGAAATGTCTAGAGGGGGAGGAGCTAAGATGGCGGACAAGTAGGATGGGGAGAATACTCTCTCCTCCACAAATCCATTAAAAGAACATTTGAATGCTGAGTAAATTCTACAAAACAACTTCTGAATGCTGGCAGAGGACATCAGGCACTTAGAAAGACAATTCATTGTCTTCAAAAGGAGATTACGAGTCCTGCGGTAACTCCTTTTTCGGAGAAGCGGCACGGACACCAGCATTTGCTGTTAGCAAGCGGGGGCTGGGCTAGGAGGAGCGGCGCAGCCTGCATCGTTTTGAGAAAGGATTTGACCTAGCTATCCTGAGTGCTATCTGAGCAAAATAACCAGACTGTCGGTTATCTACTACATCAAAAGCCAGCCCTAACTTAAGACACCACCAGGACTACGTACAGAACAAAGGACTGCACAGAGATGGCCGGCTGCAGGCCGTCCCACTCCGGTGACAGGCAGCCAGAGCTGGAAGCGGGCAACCACAGCCCTATAGAGACGTTGACTACAAAACTATAAGCAGGTTTCTGTGCTAACTCACGCTTCTTGGGGCTCTGGATGGTCAACATCTGCCTGAGAAAGTGCGCCAGTTGTATACCCAGAAAACTGAGCGGCGGGGAGGCGATAAGTTGCAGCAGCTGCACTCACTAAACATTTCATCACCTGCGCTACTCAGACCTGGGAAGGGCATAAAATGCAGACTCAACCGAGTCTGTGCTTCTGAACCTGGAGCGCCTGAACCTGGTCGGCTTAGATTTGGGTGTTCATCTCCGCCTCCTCTGTAACAGGGCAGAGATCAGATATTGAAAAGATCAGTAAACCACCTCAATAAAGAGAATTCAACAAACTACCAGAATATAGTAAGGACACTCTAAACTTGGCAATTTTAACAAGATGAAGAGACAAAAGAATACCCAGCAGTTAAAGGAACAGGATAAATGGCCACCAAACCAAACCAAAGAGGAAGAGATAGGGAATCTACCTGATAAAGAATTCCGAATAATGATCGTGAAATTAATCCAAAATCTCGAAATCAAAATGGAATCACAGTTAAAGAGTCTGGAGACAAGGATTGAGAAGATGCAAGAAAGGTTTAACAAGGACCTGCTGCTACTGCTACTGCTAAGTCGCTTCAGTCGTGTCCGACTCTGTGCGACCCCATAGACGGAAGCTCACCAGGCTCCCCTGTCCCTGGGATTCTCCAGGCAAGAACACTGGAGTGGGTTGCCATTTCCTCCTCCAGTGCATGAAAGTGAAAAGAGAAAGGGAAGTCGCTCAGTCGTGTCCGACTCTTAGCGACCCCACGGACTGGAGCCTACCAGGCTCCTCCGTCCATGGGATTTTCCAGGCAAAAGTACTGGGGTGGGGTGCCATTGCCTTCCCCAAACAAGGACCTAGAAGAAATAAAAAAGAGTCAACACATAATGAATAATGCAATAAATGAGATCCAAAACACCCTGGAGGCAACAAATAGTAGAATAACAGAGGCAGAAGATAGGATTAGTGAATTAGAAGATAGAATCCTAGAAATAAATGAATCAGACGAGAAAAAAGAAAAACAAATCAAAAGAAATGAGGACAATCTCAGAGACCTCCAGGATAACATTAAATGCTACATTTGAATCATAGGAGTTCCAGAAGAAGAAGATAAAAAGAAAGACCATGAGAAAATACTTGAGGAGATAATAGTTGAAAACTTCCCTAAAATGGAGAAGGAAATAACCACTCAAGTTCAAGAAATCCAGAGAGTCCCTAACAGGATAAACCCAAGGCGAAACACCCCAAGACACATATTAATCAAATTAACAAAGATTAAATATAAAGAACAAATATTAAAAGCAGCAAGGGAAAAAACATCAAATAGCTCACAAGGGAATTCCCATAAGGATAACAGCTGATCTTTCAATAGAAACTCTCCAAGCCAGGAGGGATTGGCAAGACATAATTAAAGTGATGAAAGAAAATAACTTACAGCCTAGATTATTGTATCCAGCAAGGATCTCATTCAAATATGAAGGAGAAATCAAAAGCTTCACAGATAAGCAAAAGTTGAGAGAATTTAGCACCACTAAACCATTTCTCCAACAAAAACTAAAGGACATTCTCTAGATAGGAATCACTAAAAGGGTGTATAAATTCAAACCCCAAACAATAAAGTAAATCCTATTTATCAACAATTGCTTTAAACGTTAATGGGCTGAATGCCCTAATCAACTGACAAAGACTGGCCGAATCGATACAAAAACAAGACCCCTACATTCCTTATCTACAGGAGACAACCAAAAGACTAAAACGGGTCAAATGGATATAAAAACTAGACCCCTATATATGTTGTCTACAAGAGAACCACCTTAAAATAGGGGATACATATTGACTGAAAATGAAGGGCTGGAAAAAGATTTTTTATGCAAATATGGACTAAAAGAAAACAGGAGTAGCAATACTCATATCAGATAAAATTGACTTTAAAGATCCTGAAAAGGAGACAATCAAGGTTATACATAACGACTTAAAGGAACAATCCAAAAGGAAGTTATAACAATTATAAATATATATGCACCCAACATTGGAGCATTGATATATCTAAGACAAACACTAATTAGTATGATAGAAGAAATATACAACAATACAATAATGGTGGGAGACTTTAATACCCCACTCATACTTATACAATCCGGCTGTAATAGACAAAGTAAAGAAGAAAACATATTCACTTATGAGCCTCAAAAAATTCAGTTCACTCAGGGGAGTTAAAAAAAAAATAGACCTATTTGTTCACTTAGTAAATGTTTATTGACTATTTTATGGGTCTGGTACCACTTGGGTAGTAGGGAGGAAGAAGTGACAAATGTGATCCTGTCCTAGGTAAAGATAGACCTACCAATACAAAATACCAAGATGTGCCTAAGATGAGGACACCCAAACTGGACTTTTAGTTTCCTGAACTTTTCATTCCCAGATCAAACCTCCTAATATAGGATGAATTCAACATGATTTTTTTTTAAATGTTCTTTGTGATTAAAAACAGAAAGCCGTTAAGAAATTACATATACTCCTCCCCACCATCACCCCTCTTCTTCCTTCCCATTTCCCTCCCACCCTCATTGATCCTTTCCTTTGACCATTTGCCCCTGCAAAAAAAAAAAAAATTTTTTTAAATTATGGTATCTTTTATTATTTTAAAAATTTTTATTGAAATTACGTTGTGTTTCTTTCAGGTGTACAGCAAAGTGATTCAGTTATACATAAATAAACTCTTTTTTAGATTCTTTTCCCATATAGGCCATTACAGAGTATTGAGTAGAGTTCCCTGTGCTATAAGTAGGTCCTTATTAGTTATCTCTTTTATATACAGCATTGGGTATATGTCAATCCCAGTCTCCCACTTTACCCCCTCTCCCCGCTTTTAACCATAAGGCTGTTTTCTACATCTTTTAACCATAAGGCTGTGATTCTATTTCTATTTTGTAAACAAGTTCATTTGTACCACTTTCTTCTACACCACATATAAGCAACACCTTTGGATATTTATCCTGAATTAGGCTTTTTTAGATTCCACATATAAATGAGAACATGTAGCTTGCCTTTCTCTGTCTGACTTACCTCGAAAAGCATAATAATCCTCAGTTTCCCAAATTATTCCAAATGGCAGGTTTTCCTTTTTTAAAGAAATATTTATTTTTATTTATTTTGGTTACACTGGGTCTCAGTTGTGGCTCTTGGGACCTTTAGTTGGTGCATGTGGGATGTCGGTCCCTGACCGGGGATCACACCCGGGCCCCTGGCACTGGGAGCACAGTCTTAGCCACTGGACCACCAGGCAAGTCCCACCTGTTGGTTTTTTTTTTTTAAATTGCATTCTATTATATTCACCAATCCAAAAACCCAGCCATTCATAATTGCCCTATTTTATCCAGGCTTGGCCTATTAAAAGTTTTGTTTTTTTTTTAACTGAAATATTGTTGCCGGACATTATGCCTGTTAAGGTTTTAGCATGCTATTGGCTAGGCAAAAAAAAAAAAAAAATCTTTTTCAAATGAAAGACAATTACACAAAAGAAAATAGTTTGATCTTGAAGAGTAATGGAGAGCGTGGCAACATTCCTTTATCACAATATTCCTTGGGTGTCTATATGGGCTAGACATGAATCCAGCCATCTAGGATGCTGGCAATGACGAAGGAGACATATGCATTGCCCCTTCCTGTACTGGACCAAAAAAATCACACCAAAAAACCCAAAGACTCTTATTATCTGAACGATCAGACATTTACCTGGAAGCAGGACCAGGTATGCCAAGACCTGGAGATGCAAGTGTCCAGCTGCCCTGGAATGTGACTGCAGGCTTGAAGTCCCAACACATAGACAGGACCTAAGCAAGATGGTAACCTGCCTGGGCAAGAGGAGATTCATCATGCAGGTGACCTTGAATCTCTGGACAGCATCGTGGGGCAGGAGATGAGATGACATGGTGAAGATTCAGTAGAAGAAGGATTACCAGTAGCTGAGGACCCCAAAATGACAGGTTCAGCTCCACCCACAGTGTGACAAAGTCACCCCATCCTAACAAAACACATTGGGTCATACAGACAAAACTCAATGAAAGTCAGAGATTGTTTCATGATATGGATTCCCCCACGTTGGTTTCAACTATTCCACTATTCCCAGGAATTCAGTTGGTTTTATTTTTCCCCACTACATATAACAGTTCAGAGAATATCTTTCCATATTCTTTCTCTGCGTATAGGTGCTCTTATGTTATAGAACTGATTTCTAAAGGTGGCTTTTGGGGTCAAGTGAAAATTCAAAATTTTAACCTATGTTTCCACACTACTCAAAAAGTTTAAGGCAGTTCATAGCTCCTCTACTAATTTCATCTTATAAAGCCTTATATAAATGGTTCTTTGCATAATATTGCCCGAGGTGATGAATTTCTACTCTTGAAGACATTTGTTTCTGAGTCTTTATAAGTATCAAATAGAGAAAGTCCTTTACAAAAGATGTTGTATTGCAGATTTTTTTTTATATCCAGCATCCAGGGATTTGATAACCTATAGATCTTTTGGCCTATATGAGGGGGTATATCTCATCTTGATGAAATCATGTTTATGATGTTGAGTTTATGTAAATAGATAAAACATTTTATAAGAATATTCATCAGGTTGTCTGAAGGATATGACACCCCGAATTAAGAAGGGTGACTGTGTATATATGTTTTCATAAAAGTCATTTAGGGTATTTTCTTTTTAAAAACTGTTTATTCATTTCCTTTTGACTGTGCTGAGTCTTCATTGCTCCTAGGGCTTTTCTCTAGTTGTGGCAAACAGGGGCTACTCTTTAACTGCAGTACGTGGGCTTCTCATTGCGGAGACTTCTCTTGTTGCAGAGCATGGGTTTCCACGGCGCGCAGGCTTCAGCAGTTGTGGCTCAAGGGCTTAGGTGCTCCATGGCATGTGGGCTCTCCCCAGACCAGGGATCAAACCCATGTCTCCTGCACTGGCAGGCAGATTTTTATCCACTGTGCCACCAGGGAAGCCCAGGGTATTTTCTTGATATTCTAATTCAGTCTTTTTGTATGAGCCTTAATTTTGATGACAGATAAAATTTCATGGCAGGACCTAGGAATTTCCCACAATTTCTGGGACACTTATAACATATCTCTATAGACACATTGTTAATAAACTGTTAATGTTACTTATTTGACAATGCTTCCCATGCAATTGAATATATCAAATATACCTAGTTAGTTTAATCTCTTTTTTCTCAATAAGGAGAGAAAACAAATCTTTGAGGTATTTCAGGGGCCTCTGAATATCTTATAGTCCAAAATCAAAAAGACCTTGTTTAGAATTTAACTTAATGTTTTAAAAGTTTGTAAAAAAGATTAAAGGGTTTTAAACACTTAGTCAAATAGGTCAGTTGGAAACAATGCTTAGTTATCCATTTAACCAAAATTACAAAGATTTCATAGGCAAATACAGAAGCTAAGAGAAAACTTAGATTTAATGCTATCAAAACCAGATCTACTTAAAAACCAAAGACATGATGAAGATAACATAGAACACAACTAATTATTTTGACATGACACAAGATCTTTATTTGTTTATTTAGGCAAATGACTTAAAGGTAAGGAAAAAGTTTTTTAGAAATCTTGGTGGCTGAGAATTCAACTGCCAGTTCAGGAGATGCAAGTTCGACCCCTGGGTCAGGGAAGATCCCCTGGAGAAGGAAATGGCAACCTACTCCAGTATTCTTGCCTGAAGAATCCCATGGACAGAGGAGCCTAGCGGGCTGCAGTCCATGGGGTCGAAGAGAGTCAGACACGACTGAGTGACTGAACACCACCACTGGTGGTTAATACTCCAAGCTTCCACTGCAGGGGCTCAGGCCATCCCTAATTGAGGAACTAAGATCCAACATGCAACATGGCCAAAAATAAATAAATATTAAAATTTAAAAAAGAAACTTATAAGACCTTGGCTGGGCCTTGCGAGCATTAAACGGTGTAAGTTAGACAGTGAAGGACAAATGCTGTATGATCTCACTTACAAGTGATATCTAGCTGGGGTGTGGGGGAAATGGAGAGATCTTAGTCAAAGGCCATACATCTCCAGTTCTAAGATATATAGTTTGGAGGAATCTAAGGGACAGCACAGTGAAGTATACTTAACAATACTGTATTGTTCACTTGAAAGCTGCTAAGAGAGCTGATCTTAAATATATTCTTATCACACAAAAAAATGCTGGTAATTATGTGAAGTATTGAGATGTTAACCAACTTTTATTATGATAATCACTTTGCAATGTATACCTGATGATTTGAAAATCATCACACTTTAAATTTACTCAATGTTATATATTGTGCTGCTGAGCTAAGTCAGCTCAGTCATGTCTGACTCTTTGTGACCCCATGGACGGTTGCCTGCCAGGCTTCACTGTCCATGAGATTCTCTAGGCAAGAATACTGGAGTGGGTTGCCATGCCTTCCTCCAGGGGCTCTTCCCAACCCAGGGATTGAACCCGGGTCTCTTATGTCTCCTGCATTGGCAGGCGGGTTCTTTACCACTAGCACCCCTGGGGAAGCCCATGTTATATATTGCCTTGTGTCAGAAAAGATGTTTTAAAAAACAAGCTTCAGAAGAGGAGGCTGAGTTGGAAAAGTGAACGTATCCTCTGAGATGCTGCTCTGAGGTAGGCTTTTATCAGGTCCTGGGGGAATTTCCATCAGGGCGTGAAAACTAACTTTGATCACTTGTCTAGATTCTGACATTTACTTAATGATGTAGATCAACCTGGGAAAAGTACGTCCCCAGATCGTGCCTTTGCCTTCTTGTCAATAAACCTAATAAGTTTACCAGGAGAATCATTCTGCATCTGGGAGAGCAACTTGCTGCCCTTCTGGGTGCATCAGGATGACCTCAACAAACAAGGTGCTGGAGACAGCAGGTGACAAACGGGACCCGCTGGGAGGAGACGCTCTGCCATCCCGTCCCTCATATACAGTCTTTGCGGGTCAGACCCGGCCTTTCCAAGATGCCTCACCTTCCTGGGAAAGCCAGATGCTTTCAGTAAGGATCTGAGACACTCGGGTTTGAAAGCCAGAAAGAGGTATAAAATCCTTTTTTAATTTTCTTGAGGAAGAGGTGGAAGCCTAGTTCCACCGCCGGGAATCAAACCCATTCCCTCTGCGATGGGAAGCGCAGAGTCTTAACCACAGGACTATCAGGGAAGTCCCTAAAAATCTTTTCAGTATTTTCACTCCCAATCCCAAGCTTCCTTACAGAGACTTAATTATTTGCTCAGATATAATCTGCTAATTTTTTCTTTGATATGAATATATTTATCTTCTTTCTCACAATATTGTCACGATTTCTTTTCCTCCAGGTATGTTGCTTTTTATACTTTATTCTTTTCCTTTTTTAGTATTTCTTAAATAATGTTTCTTAAATTTCTTAATTACTTAAACAATGAACAGCTGTTCATTACTCTTTCACTGTCTACAATTCATTTTCCTCTTAAAACTCTATCATATTTCTACATTGTACTTTTGACTTTTTTGTTTCTTAAAAGCTGTTTAAAATTCCAAAGAATCTCACTTGACAAATGCCTCCTCTTTTTTAATGCTTTTTTGGGTCTCCTTATTGTCTACACTCTAACTGATATTTATTTATATTTGATATAATGCAATGCCTCTCAGTTTCATTTAATTACTATTTTATAATCTTATCTTTACTTTTGTTTTTCCCAGCATCTTTCTATTTTTATGTATATAAGTTCTTATCTCAAATTGAATTACAGTACACTCATTTTCATTTAAAAATGCTTGATAACATCATTTATCCTAGAAACTTTACATATTTTCTAATAAGTATATATTAATTCCTGGGTTCAAGAAATTTTTATGCTGTTGAGATGTATAATTCCTTATATTTCATTTTAAAACAAATATCCTACTGGAATACAGAAATTCAGATGATTTTTATACTGACTTTGCTTCCAGTAAACTTGTATGTCAGTTTTTAAAATTCTAAAAATGAAGCTGATGACTCTACCAGTTTCCTTTTTAACATATATAGATTCTGTTAATGATTAAAGATAGTGATAAAAAAATTCCTTCTAATTTTTTTCTTACTTTATTACAAAGCCCTGGAAATCGGAAATCATGAAAACTCCAAATTCCAAGAAACATGGATGAGGTAATAACCTTGTGAATTTGAATGTCAGCCTTAAACGAGGTCATACCATTCTTACACTCTATCTGTAAGCTGACTAATTCTGGTTTTGTAACAAGCACATACAATTGTTTACAAGAAGATATGGATTGGAGATATTTTGCAGTCAGCAATACACATGGAATACTGATTAGTTTGGGTTTTATCAGCCACAGTATGACTGCTATTTAAGGCTAAAAAAAATTTCCTGTTGTGGGAACAGACCCTTATATTGTAAAACATTTAGCAGCATCCATGGCCATTACCCATTAGATGCCACAACTCTGTAGTGCTTACTATTAAGAACAGGAAATGTCACTGAGAAATGCAATTGACCTATGGGGCAAAGGCGGCATGAGGCAAATTGTCCACTTGGAAAATTCAACATGAGATGATTTGCATTGGGAATGGGAAGCCATGCAACGCTGCATACAGGATCTTAGTTCCAGGACCAGGGATGGAACCTGCATCCCCTACATTGAAAGCACAGAGTGTTAACCACTGGAATGCCAGGGAAGACTCTGAGTTGAATTTTTAAGTGGTAATTGTCTTAGAAGTAGTGTATAATGTAGTTAAAATTCTAAACACGAACTTCAAATACATGTGATTCTCTTTAGGTTTTAAAAGTGTAACATTCTCTAGAAATGTCAGACTATTGAAACGTATAGGTTCAGATACAAAATGCAATTCAATACTCTTAAGAAAAATGTTTACTTTTTTCAAGAAATATTATATAGATTTGTGCATACGTTTTCTTTTTTTAAGATTTGTGTGTGTGTGGACCATTTTTAAAGTCTTCATTGAATTTGTTATGACATTGCTTCTGTTTTATGCTTTGGGTTTTTTTGGCTGTTAGGCATGAGGGATTTTAGCTCCCTGCTCAGGGATTGAACCCCCACCTCCTCCACTGGAAGGTGAAGTTCTTTAACCACTGACCACCAGGGAAGCCCCTGTGGATAGCACATTCATTATATTTAGTCAATTGAAAACAGAAAAAATTTTTGGAGAGTTAAAAATAATTCTTGAGTCCCACTTCCTGAAGGGAATCTTTTTAGCAGAGAAACACTCACTATACCTCTGTTTTTTTCTCTTTCTATGAGCGATTTCTCCCAAATTGGAACCAGTCTGTATACAGCTTTTCTGTCTTACCATTGTCTCTCATTTGCATTCCCCATATCATCTTTTAGACATTCTTTTTTGCACTCTTTTCCAGTATGGTTTAGCCCGGAATATTGAATAAAGTTTCCTGCGATATCCAGTAGGACCTTGTTGTTTATCCACCCATATGTAACAGTTTCCATCTGCTAATCTCAAACCCCCAATCCATGCCTCTCCCCCAGCCCTTGGCAACTGCAAGCTGTTTTCTACGTCTCTGAGTTGGTGTATGTTTCATAGATAGATTGGATTTCGCATGTTTTAAATTCCACAGGCACGTGATGTCACGTGGTATTTGCCTTTCTCTTTCTCACTTACTTCACTTACTTCTCTAGGTCCATTCATGTTGCTGCAATTCTTTTTCACGACTGAGTAGTATTCTGCTGGGGCTTCCCAGGTGGCACTAGTGGTAAAGAACCCACCTGCAAAGCAAAAGACAAAGAGACACTGGTTTGATCCCTGGGTAGGGAAGATCCCCTGGGGTAGGGCATGGGCAAGCCATTCCAGTATTCTTGCCTGGAGAATCCCAAGGACAGAGAAACCTGGTGGGCTACAGTTCATGGGGTGGCAAAGAGTCGGACTCGACTGAAGCTACTTAGCATGCACAGAAAAAGAATTCTATTGTATATATGTACCAAAAGTGCCTTCTAGAGACTTCCCTAGTGGTCCAATGGCTAAGACTCTGTGCTCCCAATGCAGTGGGCCTGGGTTCAATCCCTGGTGAGGAAATTAGATCCCACATGCCAAAACTAAGATCCAGTGCAGCCAAGTAAATCAATGCTCTTTAAAATGCCTTCTAAGATGCAAATTAAAATTTGTCTTTTTTTTTTAATTTGCCCAACATGCCATAGGTAATATACTAGAATTAATGTTAGTATTTGAATTACACCCTCTTCATAAAACTGAATTCTGTACTCAAAGATTCTCAAGAATCCTTGTAATCCAGTTCTGAAAGTGCCATATGTGCGTCTGAAATACAGAAAAGGTGAACAGACCCTATAATTTATAATTTCAGGATATAATCTATTTTGCTTTGTTTGAAGTCTGGTTGACCTAATGACAGTCATAAAACAGGATGAAGATAATGCTTGCGAGTGATGCAATTTTGGAATTTTTCTTCATATCTCAGATCTGTATTGGGCTCATGGGGAACTCGGTCCTCTTCAAGTTAAAAATGTGCACGTTCATAACTCAGTCTCACCTGAAAAAGCCCACTGATGTCATATTCATACACCTGACTTTGGTCAATGTCTTGACCATCATGTTCAAGTTGATACCAGATGTCATGACATCCTTTGGAGTACGACATTTTCTAGACGACGTTGGTTGTAAAGCAACGTTGTTCATGCACAGAGTTACCCGGGGTCTTTCCATCTGTACCACCGCTCTCCTGAGTGCCTACCAAGCCATCACCGTCAGTCCTGTTCATTCTAAGTGGGCGTGGCTTAAATCGAAACTCTCTACATGCGTTTACCCCTCTTTCCTTTTCTTCTGGGTCATCAACATGCTCATTTATATCCACATCATCAAAACAGTAGTAGCCAATCTCAACTTGACAAGTGTTGGTTCTGGGTATTCCACACTATACTGCCAAGCTAACCAGCTGGAACACCACTCCTATTCAATGGCATTTTTGAGTGTCATCTTGATTCGAGATCTCCTCTTTGTGAGCCTCATGGCGTGGTCCAGTCTCTACATGGTGACCCTTCTCTACAAACACCGCCGGAGAGCCCGGCATATTCACAGCCCCACCCTCTCTCCCCGGCCCTCTCCTGAAATCCAAGCCACCCACATCATTCTTCTCCTAGTCAGCTGCTTTGTCTTCTTTTATTTCTCAGACAACTTTATTACCCTTTATCTGTTTTATAGACATGAGAAAAATTGGAGACTGAAGAGAATGAATGGAATCATTTCTTCCTGCTATCCAATGATCTGCCCTTTTGTGCTGATGAAAAATAAAATTGTATCCAAATGTATTTCTTCCATTTCAAAGATGAGGATGACCTTTTTCTCGAAGAACATTGAAGAGATGACCTGATACCCGCAGGCAACGTAGGGGTCTCTGGAATGATTTATATAAAGAAGAAAAATGCCACATGTGTCTTGAACCCTTAAAATGGGGCTAAAATGAGATGAAATGTACATTAAAAATACACACAGATTTGACTCTCACAAGGAAGAAGAGTACATAAACATCCTATTAATAATTTTCCTATTTCATATTGATTACTTGTTTCTATTATAATAATCTGGGTTAAGCAAAATGTAGTATAGTCATATCATTAGATAATCTGCTTTGTTTTACTCTCTTTGTTAAACTGCGGCTACTAGAAGGTTTAAAATTACATTTGGGCAACACCTTATATTTCTATTAATGTGCAGTACTCTAGGGAAAGTCATTTGTCTATTTAACAAATAGATATAGCAAGTTTAGGCATTAGACATGTTCTAAGCTCTCAAAAGAGTGGGGCATGCATGGGTGATTAACACAGACAAAATATAATTACTGGGGAGATTATATGCAATGTTCTCTAAAAAATGTAAATGCACACGATAGAGCTATAAATTATTCAAGCAGCTAACACGACATTGTAAGTTAATGATATTTCACTAAAATAAATCTTTCTTAAAAGGAAAGCAATAATTTGAGCAGGATAAGTGAATCGGGAGTGCTGGGGCTGTCACCCTAATGCACAGCCCACTGCAGGAGGTGTCTTTCAATGTCCGTGGGAATCTATCCATGCTAATAATCCCGCGAATGCTGTGCTCATATATTTGCAATTTTCAATATGCTATGTGATGATAATGTCAATGAAATGTGTCCCTCCCTTTTCAATAATTCTTTATTAAACACAGCCTGACACTTTCCTATCTACTCTGCTGCAACATTCGCTTTAAATAGATGGAATTTGCACATTTCTTTGTTCTGCACCATTTTTCTTCATCTTCGGCTTGTGTTGTTTTGAAGCCTTTGTTCAGTCAATTCATTGTTTGATTTAAGTCCTCAGGGTTACGATGAAAGTGACATAGACTTTGAATCTTTGTTCAAAATGTTTGATGTATTCCGCTTTGCCCAGGCATAGGATTATGGACTTAACCCATAATAGTTCACTTTTCCCCTGACTTCCAACGTTTCCTGGTGCAAATGAAATGAGTGATTCTTTTCCTTTGAAGAAATTTCATGTTCTCCATGAGCTTTTAAAATTGAACTTTAACATAGAAATAAAACTTATGATTACCAAAGGGGAGGGAGAGGGTGGATAAATTAGGAGAATGAGATTAACATGTGCACAGTACTATGTATAAGACAGAGGGCTTCCCAGGGCAGCGCTAGTAGAAAAGAATTCACTTGCCAATGCAGGAGACGCGGGAGACGTGGGCTCAGTCCCTAGAGATGTGGGCTCAATCCCTCGGTCAGAAAGATCCCCTGGAGTAGGAAATGGCAACCCACTCCAGTAATCTTGCCTGGGAAATTCCATGGGCAGAGGAGCCTGGAGGGCTACAGTCCATAGATTCTCAAAGAGTCAGACTGAGCAAACACACATCACATAATACACTAACCCCACTTTGGGGTTTATTTTGAGGGCAATGAAATTACCATCTTTAAGAGATGTTATGTACCCCATTTTTGTAGCATTATTCATATACCCAAGAGACTCTTGAAAAGCAAGGAGATCAAACCAGTCCATCCTAAAGGAAATCAATCCTGAATATTCTTTGGAAGGACTGATACTGAAGCTGAAGCTCCAATATTTTGGCCACCTGGTGCAAAGAGTCGATTCCCTGGGAAAAAACCCTGATGCTGGAAAAGATTGAAGGCAGAAAGAGAAGGGAACAATAAAGGATGAGATGATTGGATGGCATCCCAGACTTAACGGACATGAGTTTGAGCTAACTCTGGGACATGGTGAAGGACAGGGAAGCCTGGTGTGCTGCACTCCATTGGGTCGAAAAGAGTCAGACACGACTTGGCAACTGAACAACAAGATATCAAAACAAGTTCTGTGTTAATCAGTCGATGAATGTGTGAATAAAATGTGGTATACATATATATTTTCCTGTCTCTATATTGAAATATTATCAGTTATTAAAACCTGAAGAAGGGGAGGGATGAACTGACAGCTGGGGTTAGTACATGCAAACTATTACATATAGCATGGGTAAACAAGGTTTTATGTAGAGCACAGGGAACTGGTTTCAATATCCTGGGATAAACCGTAATGGAAATCAATATAAAAAAGAAAGTATGTATGTGCATAACTGAATCACTTTGCTATACACCAGAAATTAATGCAACATTGTAAATCAACTATACTTCAATAAAAAAATAAATTAAAAAAAAATGAAGAAAATCTTGCCATAGTGTGGATGGATCTTGAAGGCATTATACTATGTGAAACCTAGGCAAAGAAAAACAAATACTGTATGATCCCACTTATATGTGGAATTTAAATATGCCAAACTCATAAATGCAGAGATCAGATTGGTGGTTGTTTGAGCCTGGGGTGTGGGGGAAATGGGGATATCTGAGTTGAAGAATATGAGCTTCCATTTCTTAGATGAATAGATTCTGGGGAGCTTAAAGGGCAGCATGGTTACTAAAGTAGGTGTTGTTCAGTTGCTAAGTCATGTCCCACTCTTTGCAACCTCAGGGACTGTAGCACACCAGGCTTCCCTCTCCTTCACTATCTCCTGGAGTTTGCTCAAACTCATGTCCATTGAGCCGATGATGCCATCCAACCGGCTCATCTCCATCGCCCCCTTCTTCTGGACTCAGTCTTTCCCAGCATCAGGGTCTTTTCCAATAAGTCAGCTTTTCACATCAGGTGGCCAAAGTATTGGAGCTTACTTTAGTTAACGATATTGTATTGTATATGTGAAAGTTGCTAAGAGAGTGGGTCTCCAATGTTCTCATTATTAACAGTATGCTAATTCTGTGAGGTACTGAGATGCTAGCTAACTTTACTATGGTAATCATTTTGCAACAAACACCTGCATCAAAACAACACACTGTAGATCTTAAACTTTTGTTGTTGGGATGTAGTCACCAAGTTGTGTCCGACTCTTCTCAACCCCATAGACTGCAGACTTTACAGACTTAAACTTACGCAGTGTCAATTACACTTCACAAGAGGTAGCAGCTCTTGGCGGGGAGAAAGCCCTAAAAGAGGAAGCGCAACAAGGGAATTGGAAAAGTGAACTTCTGCTCTGAAGAGCTGCTCTGAGGTCAGATTTTATCAAGTGCTTGGGGAGTTTCTATCAGTGGAGTGGCAACTAACTTTGATTTCTAATTTTCTAAAGTTTACTTTTTAAGGTAGTTCAACTGGGGGAAAATTTACATCCTCAGATGATGACTTTGTCTCCACATCAATAATCCTAATACGTTTACCAGGAGAATCATTTTGCATCTGGGAGAGCAATTTGCTGCCCCTCTGGGCACATCAGGATGACCCCAACAAACAAGGTGCTGGAGACAGCAAGTAACAAGGGGAACGAACCCCTGAGAGACTTTGCAGGTCAGACCCAGCCTTTCCAAGAAGCCTCTTTTTTTTTTTTTTTTACAGAAGCCCGCTGCTTTTAATAAGGATCTGAGATACTCAGTTTTGAAAACAGAGAGTCACGAAAATTTTTCAAGATTCCCATTCCCCATCCTAAGCTTCCTTACAGAGACTTCCTTTCTTTTAAATTTCATATTTAATCCTCCATCAATTTTCTGTTTGATATGATTGTATTTTATCTTTTTTCTCATGATATTGTCACTATTTCTCCTTTCCTCCATAGATATTACTTTTCATTTCTTCATTATTTTTCTTTAGTATTTCCTATGCTATGCTAAGTCACTTCAGTCGTGTCTGACTCTGTGCGACCCCATAGATGGCAGCCCTCTAGGCTCCCCCCGTCCCTGGGATTCTCCAGGCAAGAACACTGGAGTGGCTTGCCATTTCCTTCTCCAATGCATGAAGGTGAAAAGTGAAAGTGAAGTCCCTCAGTCGTGTCTGACTCCTAGTGACCCCATGGACTGCAGCCCACCAGGCTCCTCCATCCATGGGATTTTTCAGGCAAGAGTACTGGAGTGGGGTGCCATTGCCTTCTCTATTAGTATTTTATTATTCAAAATATATTTTACTTTAAAACTATATCTATCACACTTCCTACATTGTATTTTGACATTTGAAATTTCCAAACAATTCCACATATTGGCTAATACTTCTTAGTTTATGCTTTACTTTCACTTTTCACCTTTATACTCTATACCTTAGTTGATATTTATTTACATTTGATATCATGTCATGCCTCTCAGTTTCATTTAATTTCTCTTTTTTACAATCTTCTGTTACACTTGCTTTTGTTTTTCCCCGCATCACTCTATTTTTATAATATCCTTTATTTCAAATTATAATATCAGATCAGATCAGATCAGTCGCTCAGTCGTGTCCGACTCTTTGCGACCCCATGAACCGCAGCACGCCAGGCCTCCCTGTCCATCACCAGCTCCCGGAGGTCACTCAGACTCGCATCCATCGAGTCAGTGATGCCATCCAGCCATCTCATCCTCTGTCGTCCCCTTCTCCTCCTGCCCTCAATCCCTCCCAGCATCAGAGTCTTCTCCAATGAGTCAACTCTTCGCATGAGGTGGCCAAAATACTGGAGTTTCAGCTTTAGCATCATTCCTTCTAAAGAAATCCCAGGATTGATCTCCTTCAGAATGGACTGGTTGGATCTTCTTGCAGTCCAAGGGACTCTCAAGAGTCTTCTCCAACACCACAGTTCAAAAGCATCAATTCTTCGGCGTTCAGCCTTCCTCACAGTCCAGCTCTCACATCCATACATGACCACAGGAAAGACCATAGCCTTGACTAGGCGAACCTTTGTTGGTAAAGTAATGTCTCTGCTTTTGAATATGCTATCTAGGTTGGTCATAACTTTCCTTCCAAGGAGCAAGCGTCTTTTAATTTCATGGCTGTAGTCACCATCTGCAGTGATTTTGGAGCCCAGAAAAACAAAGTCTGACACTGTTTCCACTGTTTCCCCATCTATTTCCCATGAAGTGATGGGACCAGATGCCATGATCTTCGTTTTCTGAATGTTGAGCTTGAAGCCAACCCTTTCACTCTCCACTTTCACTTTCATCAAGAGGCTTTTTAGCCCCTCTTCACTTTCTGCCATAAGAGTGGTGTCATCTGCATATCTGAGGTTATTGATATTTCTCCCAGCAATCTTGATTCCAACTTGTGTTTCTTCCAGTCCAGCATTTCTCATGATGTACTCTGCATATAAGTTAAATAAACATGGTTACAATATGCAGCCTTGACGTACTCCTTTTCCTATTTGGAACCAGTCTGTTGTTCCATGACCAGTTCTAACTGTCGCTTCCTGACCTGCATACAGATTTCTTAAGAGGCAGATCAGGTGGTCTGGTATTCCCATCTCTTTCAGAATTTTCCATAGTTTATTGTGATCCACACAGTCAAAGGCTTTGGCATAGTCAATAAAGCAGAAATAGATGTTTTTCTGGAACTCTCTTGCTTTTTCCATGATCCAGCAGATGTTGGCAATTTGATCTCTGGTTCCTCTGCCTTTTCTAAAACCAGCTTGAACATCAGGAAGTTCACGGTTCACATATTGCTGAAGCCTGGCTTGGAGGAGTGCTCAAACTACCGAACAATTGCACTCATCTCACACGCTAGTAAAGTAATGCTCAAAATTCTCCAAGCCAGGCTTCAGCAATATGTGAACCGTCAACTTCCTGATGTTCAAGCTGGTTTTAGAAAAGGCAGAGGAACCAGAGATCAAATTGCCAACATCCGCTGGATCATGGAAAAAGCAAGAGAGTTCCAGAAAAACATCTATTTCTGCTTTATTGACTATGCCAAAGCCTTTGACTGTGTGGATCACAATAAACTATGGAAAATTCTGAAAGAGATGGGAATACCAGACCACCTGATCTGCCTCTTAAGAAATCTGTATGCAGGTCAGGAAGCGACAGTTAGAACTGGTCATGGAACAACAGACTGGTTCCAAATAGGAAAAGGAGTACGTCAAGGCTGCATATTGTCACCATGTTTATTTAACTTATATGCAGAGTACATCATGAGAAATGCTGGACTGGAAGAAACACAAGTTGGAATCAAGATTGCCGGGAGAAATATCAATAACCTCAGATATGCAAATGACACCACTCTTATGGCAGAAAGTGAAGAGGGGCTAAAAAGCCTCTTGATGAAAGTGAAAGTGGAGAGTGAAAAGGTTGGCTTAAAGCTCAACATTCAGAAAACGAAGATCATGGTATCTGGTCCCATCACTGCATGGGAAATAGATGGGGAAACAGTGGAAACAGTGTCAGACTTTGTTTTTCTGGGCTCCAAAATCACTGCAGATGGTGACTACAGCCATGAAATTAAAAGACGCTTGCTCCTTGGAAGGAAAGTTATGACCAACCTAGATAGCATATTCAAAAGCAGAGACATTACTTTACCAACAAAGGTTCGCCTAGTCAAGGCTATGGTCTTTCCTGTGGTCATGTATGGATGTGAGAGCTGGACTGTGAAGAAGGCTGAGCGCCGAAGAATTGATGCTTTTGAACTGTGGTGTTGGAGAAGACTCTTGAGAGTCCCTTGGACTGCAAGGAGATCCAACCAGTCCATTCTGAAGGAGATCAATCCTGGGATTTCTTTAGAAGGAATGATGCTAAAGCTGAAACTCCAGTATTTTGGCCACCTCATGCGAAGAGTTGACTCATTGGAGAAGACTCTGATGCTGGAAGGGATTGAGGGCAGGAGGAGAAGGGGACGACAGAGGATGAGATGGCTGGATGGCATCACTGACTCGATGGATGCGAGTCTGAGTGACCTCCGGGAGCTGGTGATGGACAGGGAGGCCTGGCGTGCTGCGGTTCATGGGGTCGCAAAGAGTCGGACACGACTGAGCGACTGATCTGATCTGATCTGATCTTGAGCACTCCTTGGCATTGCCTTTCTTTGGGATTGGGATAAAAACTGACCTTTTCCAGTCCTGTGGCCACTGCTGTGTTTTCCAAATTTGCTGGCATATTGAGTGCAGCACTTTCACAGCATCATCTTTCAGGACTTGGAATAGTTCCATTGGAATTCCATCACCTCCACTAGCTTTGTTCGTAGTGATGCTTTCTAAGGCCCATTTGACTTCACATTCCAAGATGTCTGGCTCTAGGTCAGTGATCACATCATCATGATTGTCTAGGTCTTGAAGCTCTTTTTTGTACAGTTCTTCTGTGTATTCTTGCCACCTCTTCTTAATATCTTCTGCTTCTGTTAGGTCCACACCATCTCTGTCCTTTATCGTGCCCATCTTTGCATGAAATGCTCCTTTGGTATCTCTGATTTTCTTGAAGAGATCCCTAGTCTTTCCCATTCTGTTGTTTTCCTCTATTTCCTTGCATTGATCACTGAAGAAGGCTTTCTTATCTCTTCTTGCTATTCTTTGGAACTCTGCGTTTAGATGTTTATATCTTTCCTTATACTAATTTTATTTTTAGACTACTTGAGTCACATTTACATGAATTGATATCATCATTTCTTCTTAGAGGTTTTGTACATTTCTTGTTGTTGTTTAGTCGCTAAGTCATGTCTAATTCTTTTGCAACCTCATGGGCAATAGCCTGCCAGACTCTTCTGTCCATGGGATTTCCCAGGCAAGAATACTGAAGTGGCTTACCATTTCCTTCTCCAATACATTTCTTATTATATACTAATTCCTAGGTTCAACAAATTTTCATGGTTTGTAAACGATGCTATTTTTTAAATTGCATTTAAAATTTTTCATGCTGGCATATAGAAATCCAAATGATTTTTGTTCTGACTCTTCAGGACTCTTGAAAATTGTTCTTAAAATTTTTAATCATTTAACCAATGATTATATCAGTTCCCTTTTAAAATGTATGGAATCTTTTAATGATAAAAGATAGTGGTAAATAATTCTTTCTAATGTTTTGCTTCTTTCTTTACTATAAAGCCCAGGGAGGGACTTCCCTAGTGGTCCAGTGGTTAGGACTCTGTGCTTCCATGGCTGGGGGCATGGGTTTGATCCTTGGTCAGAGAACTAAGATCTCAAAAGCCATGCTGCTGGGAAAAAAAAAAAAAAAAAGAGTTCAGGGAATCTGAAAACATGAAAAATAGAAGTGATGAAGCAGATATTTTTACTCACAGCCGATCTCAAAGGAAAAGCTTTCAGTATACAGCCTTTGGAGAAGGCAATGGCACCCCACTCCAGTACTCTTGCCTGGAAAATCCCATGGACGGAGGAGCCTGGTAGGCTGCAGTCCATGGAGTCGCTAAATGTCAGACATGACTGAGCGACTTCACTTTCTCTTTTCACTTTCATGCACTGGAGAAGGAAATGGCAACCCACTCCAGTGTTCTTGCCTGGAGAATCCCAGGGACGGGGAGCCTGGTGGGCTGCCGTCTATGGGGTCACACAGAGTCAGACACGACTGAACTGACTTAGCATAGCATAGCATACAGCCTTTAATATAATACTACTACCACTGTTAGATAGCATCACCAACTATCTAACAATCTAGCTATCTAACTCAATGGACATGAATTTGAGCAAACTCCAGGAGATAGTGGAGGACAGAGGAGCCTGGTGTGCTGCAGTCCATGGGGTCACAAAGAGTGTGACATGACTTAGCAACTGAACAACAACTGCCATTATAAATATTTTTGTCTGGGTACAAGATCATTCCTTCCTAGTGCTACAGAACTAAACATTTTGGTCATAAGTACATATTGAATTTCATCACGATTTTTGCGCATACACTGAAGTGACAATATATTTTTGTTCCTTGTGAGCAATCATACAGGTGAAGTTTCAAATGTTAAAATTATCTTCCAGTTAGGGATAATTCTATGGCCAAGTGCTTGATTCTTTTTGCATATTGTGGACTCGATTTTTACAATCATTTTGATGGATTGCTTTTAATTTGGTTCCTGAAATAATCTCATATTACTGTCCTTTTCATTATAAGTTATGTTTTGCTACCAGGGTCATGCTAATCTCACATTGTGATTAATGGAATGTTCTCCCTTTTTTTATCCTCAGCAGTTGTTTGTATACATTATTTGTTTCTGAAGTGTTTGCTATACTTCACTGTCAAGCATTCTTTAGAATTTCTTATGGAATGATTTTTACCCACACTTCAATTTGATCATGAGGAGCATTGTCTATGTATGACCTTCTATGACACAAATACCTTTCTTTTGGTAAGTTAACTCTTACCTATTTGTCCATATGTCCCAGATTTCCAAATTTATTGACAGAGTTAATCATACTTTCATATTATTTTCTAGTATTTGCAGCTTCTGTGTTGCTATCCATTTAACGTTTTAAATCTTGATAGTACTTGTGCTTACCTTGAGGAAAGTGAAACAGTCTCACTGAAAAGTGAAAAGCGTTAGTCACACAGTCATGTCTGACTCTTTGTAACCCCATGGACTATAGCCGGTCAGGTTTCTCTGTCCAAGGAATTCTCCAGGCAAGAATACTGGAGTGGGTTGCCATTCCCTTCTCCAAAGGATCTTCCTGCTCCCAAGGAATCTTCCTGCCCCAGGGATCGAACCCAGGTCTTCTGCATTGCAGGCAAATTCTTTACCTTCTGAGCCACCAGGGAAGCCCATATGGCCTTGTGCTTACATTTTTACATTTATGTATGTACTGTATGGGGCTTCCCAGATGGCACTAGTGGTAAAGAACCCACCTGCCAGCGCAGGAGGCATAAGGGATGCAGATTCAGTCCCTGGATCGGAAAGATCCTCTGGAGAAGGGCATGATAACCTATTCCAGGATTCTTGCCTGGAGAATCCCCCTGGACAGAGGAGCCTGGTGGGCTACAGTCCATGGGGTTGCATAGAGTCAGACACAACTGAAATGAGTTAGCACACACACATGTAGTCTATGTGCACACTTTCCTTTTATGTGCCAGAACTGTTGAACACAGTGTTCTACAGAAAATTTAGAATATTAAAGCATATCAGATCAGATCAGATCAGATCAGTCGCTCAGTCGTGTCCGACTCTTGCGCCCCATTCGCACACGCCGGCCTCCCTGTCCATCACCCTCCCAGGTCACTCCTCCATCCATCGGTCAGTGTCCATCCACCATCTCTCCTCTTCGTCCCCTTCTCCTCCCTCCCCTCCCCTCGGTCTTCTCCGGTCCTCTTCGCTGGGTGGCATTTGGTTTCGCTTGCATCATTCCTTCTTTCCGGTTGTCTCCTTCGTGACTGTTCTTCCGTCCAGGGACTCTCGGTCTTCTCCACACAGTTCCATCTTCTCGCCTCGCCTTCTTCCTCAGCTCTCACTCTCCTTTTTCTCTGGTTGGTCATCTTAAAGCATATAGATCCAGATATTAAAAAGAAATCTAGGGACATCTGGTCAACCAGGTCAGTTTGTGAAGCAGTAACTTGTGGAGATATCTATGTGTGTGTGTATTAGTCAGTCCTGTCCAACTCTTTGTGACCCCATGGACTGTAGCCTGCCAAGCTCCTCTGTCTGTGGAATTCTCTAGGCAAGGATGCTGAAGTGAGTTGCCATTTCCTTCTTCAGGGGATGTCTGTGGAGTCTGCCAAACCTGAGGAAGCTGAAGCCAAGTGCATGGTTGTTGGCTTGTGGCCATTTGGGGGATAAACAAGCTGGGATCTAATACTCTTAAGAAAAAATGCTCTCTAACATGCAAATTTCATATAGGCCAAACATGTCCTCGGTAACATACTACGTAAGTTTTTCTTTATTATAATTATTATTATTTTAACCTTTTGGGTGCACCACACAGTATGTGGGATCTTAGTTCTCCGACCAGGGATTGGACCCACGCCCCCTGCATTGGCAGCATGGAATCTTAACCACTGCACTACCAGGGAAGTCCCAATATACTAGAAATAGGGTGTTAGTATTTGAATTTCACCTTCTTCATAAAACCTAGTTCTCTACTCTAAGGTTCTCAAGAATTTTCAAGAATCCAGTCTCTGAAAGTTCCATATCGGGGCCTGAAATACAGAAGAGTGGAACATTTCACACCCTCTCCTCCTGAACTGTCAATCATTAATTTCTTTAAAAAGCTCCATTATAATTTCCCAATATACTCTATTTTGTTTCATTACAAACCAAGTAAACCTAATTAATATATCTAAAATCAATAAGATATGTTTACAAGTGATGAAATTTGGGGGGTTTTCCATATGTTTCAAATTTGTGTTGGGTTCATGGGAAATTCATTGCTTTTCATGTTCTATATGTACACCTTCTTAACTCATTATCACATGAAAAATCCAATAGATTCGATATTCATACATTTGACCTTGGTCAACATTTTGAATATCATGTTTAACTTGATACCACACTTCATATCATCCTTTGGAGATAGATATTTTCTGGACGATATAGGTTGTAAAGCAACTTTGTATACATACAGAGTTGCCCGGGGTCTTTCCATCTGTACCACCACTCTCCTGAGTGCCTACAAAGCCATCACCATCAGTCCTATTCATTCTAATTGGGCATGGCTTAATTTAAGAGTTTTAAATCAAAACTCTCTACGTGTGTTTACCCCTCTTTCCTTTTCTTCTGGGTCATCAACATGCTCATCTATATCCATATCGTTAAAACTATAGAAGCCAGACACAATTTTGCAGTAGTTCAGTTAGTTCAGTTCAGTCACTCAGTCATGTCCAACTCTTTGCGACCCCATGAATCGCAGCACGCCAGGCCTCCCTGTCCATCACCATCTCCCAGAGTTCACTCAGACTCATGTCCATTGAGTCAGTGATGCCATCCAGCCATCTCATCCTCTGTCGTCCCCTTCTCCTCCTGCCCTCAATCCCTCCCAGCATCAGAGTCTTCTCCAATGAGTCAACTCTTTGCATGAGGTGGCCAGAGTACTGGAGTTTCAGCTTTAGCATCAGTCCTTCCAAAGAAATCCCAGGGCTGATCTTCAGAATGGACTGGTTGGATCTCCTTGCAGTCCAAGGGACTCTCAAGAGTCTTCTCCAACACCACAGTTCAAAAGCATCAATTCTTTGGTGCTCAGCCTTCTTCACAACCCAACTCTCACATCCATACATGACCACTGGAAAAACAAGAGCCATGACTAGACGGACCTTTGTTGGCAAAGTAATGTCTCTGCTTTTGAATATGCTATCTAGGTTGGTCATAACTTTTCTTCCAAGGAGTAAGCGTCTTTTAATTTCATGGCTCCAGTCACCATCTGCAGTGATTTTGGAGCCCAGAAAAATAAAGTCTGATACTGTTTCCACTGTTTCCCCATCTATTTGCCATGAAGTGATGGGACCAGATGCCATGATCTTCGTTTTCTGAATGTTGAGCTTGAAGCCAACTTTTTCACTCTCCACTTTCACTTTCATCAAGAAGCTTTTGAGTTCCTCTTCACTTTCTGCCATAAGGGTGGTGTCATCTGCATATCTGAGGTTATTGATATTTCTTCCAGCAATCTTGATTCCAACTTGTGTTTCTTCCAGTCCAGCATTTCTCATGAAGTACTCTGCATGTAAGTTAAATAAGCAGGGTGACAATATACAGCCTTGACGTACTCCTTTTCCTATTTGGAACCAGTCTGTTGTTCCATGACCAGTTCTAACTGTTGCTTCCTTACCTGCATACAAGTTTCTCAAGAGGCAGGTCAGGTGGTCTTGTATTCCTATCTGTTTCAGAATTTTCTACAGTTTATTGTGATCTACACAGTAAAAGGCATCTTACAAATAAACAAATAAACCAATTATAAAATGAGTAGGGGGCCTCAACAGACATCTTTCCAAAGAAGACATACACATGCCAACATGAACAAGAAAAGGTACTCAACATCACTAACCATCAGGAAAATGCCAATCAAAACCACAATGAGCTGTCAGCTCATACCTCTGAGGATAGCCATTATGAAATGGTCAGAGATAAGAGAAGAAAATGGCAACCCACTACAGTATTCTTGCCTGGAGAATCCCAGGGACAGAGGAGCCTAGTGGGCTGCCATCTATGGGGTCCCACAGAGTCAGACACGACTGAAGCGACTTAGCAGCAGCAGAGATAAGAAGGATTGTTGAGGAGGTGGAGGAACGGAGACCTTTGCACACAGTCTGTGGGTTGGCAGCTGTGAACCTGAAAGTAACAATCTAGAAATGGGTCCAATTTTGTTGCTGGATTCTAAAGTGAACCATGTATACCAATTAACAAATGAGATGTTATAAACAATATTTTCAGTTCTCTTCAACATTTAGTATTTGGAAAATCAACATAAAGAAGGTAGCTAACCATCTCTGTGTTCTTTCTTTAGTTTGGTCAAATGGTCTATTTATATTTCCTTTTAAATTTTTTAGTTTCTAGATATCTGTCAGTGGGCTTCCCTGATGGCTCAACAGGTGAAGAACCCACCTGCAATGCAGGCGACATGGGTTCAGTCCCCAGGTCGCAAAGATCCCCTGGAGAAGGAAGGGCATGGCAACCCACTCCAGTATTCTTGCCTGGAAAATCCCATAGACAAAGGAGCTTAGTGGGCTGCAGTTCGTAGTGTTGCAAAGAGTTGGACATGACTGAGCGACTAAGCACAGCACAGCGATGTTCCAATGTACAAAAGAGTTGCCAGGCTGTACATGACATCCCTAGGATGTATATTTACTTTATAGCTAGAAGTGTCTACCTCTCATCCATCCATCCATCAAGCCAAGAAAGATCTTGATCAAAATGGGAAATGTTACAAAGAATAAACAGCAACCTCAACTAAATAGAGTCAGGGGACCTGAAGGGGGCTCTCTCACACCCTAAAAAGATAGCAGAGCCCAATGAGGAAAAAAAGGTAAAGACTCAGCCAATGAAAGCAGCAGAGTCTTTGTTGACTGTAGCCTATCCCCGCTCCCCACACCGACTTCTTTTTCCTCTCTAGAAAGTACTCTACTTTCCCTGCCATTCAAGAACTTATCATGACTCGCCATGGTTGCATGGTCCCAAATCCATAGTTGCTGGAGAAACAAATGCCTCCTAGTCTATTTGTCTACACCAAAAAAAAAAAAAAAGTAGTCTACATCAACAGGTAAAATATAAAAGTCCATCCACGAAAATATTTACTTTCAGGGCACCACTAATAAGAAATCCGAAGTGAATAATTGCTGGATAATAGTGGGCTGCTTATAATAGATTTAAAGTTTTCTCTATGCAACATCTTATGCCCCACCAAATGAGAACACTAAATGCCAAAATGTTTACTTTACTTGCGTTATTTGTCTATTAAAAGAAATGTTTAATACTATTTTTTGTGTTGCTGATTTTAAATAGTTTTGTTTGAGATTAATAGTCTCATTTTAAGAAAATAGATTTATTTAGATAGTGTATTGAGACAAAAATGTATATTCCACCAAAGTTTTCTGTATTGTTTATGTTATCTGTATTTTTAAAACATACATAATTGGCGAGTTCTGGCCCGGCCCGCGTGGAGCGCAGGCGGCGGCGAGCTGCGGCCTCTCGCCTGGGCCTCCCCCGCCAGGCCAGTCCCCCGCTGCCGCGGCCTTTCCCCGCCCCGTGCGGGCTGCCAGCGGCTGCGGTTCCGGGTCCTGTGACCTGTCAGGCCGTGCGGCAGCGCGGCGGGAAGGGCGGCCGGTCTCGGAGAAGTTTCGACGGTCGGCGGGGCTCCCGAGGCGCCGCGAGGAGGGCGCGGCCAGGCGGGGTAGAAAATTAAAAAAAAAAAAAAAAAAACAACATACATAATTAATACCTTCCCGCTGTAAGGTGTGATATGATTTTTTATGTAATTTTTGTTGTGCTTTGGAGATAGCTGATTTACAATGCTATGTTTAAGGTGTTAACAGCATGCTACTGCTGCTGCTAAGTCACTTCAGTCGTGTCCGACTCTGTGTGACCCCATAGACGGCAGCCCACCAGGCTCCCCCGTCCTTGGGATTCTCTAGGCAAGAACACTGGAGTGGGTTGCCATTTCCTTCTCCAATGCATGAAAGTGAAAAGTGAAAGTGAAGTCGCTCAGTAATGTCCGACCCTCAGCAACCCCATGGACTGCAGCCTTCCAGGCTCCTCCGCCCATGGGATTCTCTAGGCAAGAGTACTGGAGCGGGGTGCCATTGCCTTTTCCGGTTAACAGCATAGTAATTCAGTTATATATATATATATATTTATATATGTATGTATGAATGATGCTAAAGCTGAAACTCCAGTATTTTGGCCACCTCATGCGAAGAGTTGACTCATTGGAAAAGACTGATGCTGGGAGGGATTGGGGGCAGGAGGAGAAGGGGACGACAGAGGATGAGATGGCTGGATGGCGTCACTGACTTGATGGATGTGAGTCTGAGTGACCTCCGAGAGCTGGTGATGAATAGGGAGGCCTGGCGTGCTGCAGTTCATGGGGTCGCAAAGAGTCGGACACGACTGAGCGACTGATCTGATCTGATAGTAGACTTAATGTTCTATACAATAAGTCCTTGTTGATTTTCATTCTATATAGAGTAGTGTATATATATGCTAATCTCAACACCCTGATTTATCCCTCCCCCTACCTTTCCCCCTAAGTATCGGCAAGTTTGCTTTCTATGTCTGTTTCTGTTTTGTAAATGAATTCATTTGTATCACTTTTTTTAGATTCCACATCCACATTATCATATGCTATTTGTCTTTGTTTCACTTTACTCACTTAGTAGATATAATTTACCTGAGCCAAGAAAATATAAACAAAAAGTTGTTTTAGTTGTACACAACTGTGCTGCTTTTATGGCACACCTGCCTGTTGCCTGACGCATACCATTTAACTTAGCCACTGTTGAGAAACTTTTGTGTCATGGATTGAAAAGTAAACCAGTTTCAAGAGACTGTTCAGCAAAATTTTCAGTTCTGATGATTGGAATTCTGCTTTTGGAGGATTTATCATATTTTGCAACAAAAATAAAGCCAAGTTAAATATTTTTCAATGGTGTTGTTGGGGATTAATAAGTAAAAATACTGCCCTTTGCCAAGAAACCATTTGGGTTTGTGTTTGCTTTTTAGGAAGACAGCAATCTGTTTCTAATCTTTATTTGTTTTTGGCTGTGCTGGGTCTTTGTTGCTGTCCGGGGACTTTCTCTAGTTGCTCAATGCGGGCTTCTCACTGCAGTGGCTTCTCTTGCTGTGGGGAAGGCGCTCTAGGACACGTGGGCTCAGTAGTTGCAGCTCTCCGGCTCTAGAGCGCAGATTCAAGAGTTGTGGCGCACAGGCTTACTTGTCCTGAGGCCCGTGGAGTCTTCCAGAACCAGGGATCAAACCTGTGTCTCCTGCGTTGGCAGACAGGCAGATTCCTATCCACTGGACCACCAGGGAAGTCCAAAAAACCATTTGCTTTGATAGTACAGAATACTTTAAACCTTCAGAGTTAAATTTAGAATTTATTGACCTTAGGTGTTATCTCCATGGAAGTAGAACCAGACACAATATAGTGGGAACCAAAATTCTGGGGTTGCATGTGGGGTGAGATTTGCTGATGCACATCATGAACCCAAGACACTGAATGGAATTCCGTCTAAGGTAATATTGGAAAAGACTCAGAAACAGCTTTAAAAAAAAAAAAAAAAAAAAACTTTATAGAATAAATGAGGAGAATTTAACCTAAAAATGTTACAGTGCTGCTGCTAAGTCGCTTCAGTCGTGTCCGACTCTGTGCAACCCCATAGACGGAAGCTCACCAGGCTCCCTTGTCCCTGGGATTCTCCAGGCAAGAATACTGGAGTGGGTTGCCATTTCCTTCTCCAATGCATGAAAGTGAAAAGTGAAAGTGAAGTCGCTCAGTCGTGTCTGACTCTTAGCGACCCCATGAACTAGAGCCTACCAGGCTCCTCCGTCCATGGGATTTTCCAGGCAAAAGTACTGGGGTGGGGTGCCATTGCCTTCCCGGAAAATGTTACAGTAGATGGTGTTACTAGTTCCAGATAGTTAGTAGCTACCCTTAGCGCGTAATGACTGGGAAGGGACATGCCAAGGTTTCTGGGAGCATCAGTGTTCTGTTTCTTGATCTGGGTGCTGGTTAAATCGTCTGTGTCTATTTTGAAAATTCAAAGCAGGGCATAATCGTTGGCATGTTAATTTCACTACAAAAATTAAGGGAAAAATCAGTAGATACATGAAGAAGATGCCAGATGCTTAGTTGAGTCTTGTAGATCAAGGCCAAAGGAAAAAAAATCACATTGTGATGACCAAAGAGGTAAGAACTATAATGGGGACAAGTCACAGAAAGAGTGTGGAGACCTACTAAGGAGGAATAACACTTGTGCTAAAGGAGGGTAACAATTGCACAGAGATATAACCCAGCTGGTGGAGAAGAGACCATCATTTAATAATGGAAGACAACTTCCTAACTTGAAGTTCATCTGACACGCAAGTCCAAACCACATCTAGGGTAGAAATGTTAGTGGAAGGTGGGTCTGGAGACCCTCCCTCCTGTGGGCCTTGATTCTTGGTAAGAACGCAAGGAAGAATCTAAGGTCTTACCCTTAACAAGAAAGTTTACTAACTATAAGGAAAAAAAGAACAGGTGGCAAAGAGTCGGACAGGACTGAGCGACTGAGCCCACACAAAGAAAGAAAGAGACAACACCTCAAGAGAGAAGTAAGCCATGCAAAGAGAGGCCATTGGCCCTGGAGGGCTGGGTTACTGAGGTTTTAAGGCAGGATCATTTGCATAATCTGCGGGGCGGAGGAGTGTGTCGCTGATTGACAGCCTTGATTGACGGTTGCAGGTTATATACCAAGATGCTCTACCGTGCATGTCCTTCCCATGATTCAGTCTGTTACAATTAGATGGATGTATTCAGTATTCATGGAATATTTATGAGTAGTCAGTGAGTCCAATGGCCACCAAGCTTACTTTAGTACAGGATGGTGTGAAGTGTGCACATGTGCTGAGGAGGGAAGGTCCACCAGTCGCCAGGTGGGTTTTGTTTTTTTGTTTTTTTTACTGGCACCTGACTTTTTTGAGAACTGGTGGAAACATAATAGGGGCTGCTGCTGCTGCTGCTAAGTCGCTTCAGTCCTGTCCAACTCTGTGCGACCCCATAGACGGCAGCCCACCAGGCTCCTTTGTCCCTGGGATTCTCCAAGTAAGAATTGCCGTTTCCTTCTCCAATATTAGGGGCAGGGCTGGTAAATTGCTTGGTGGGATTCGGGGCTATTAGGCCACTTCTCCGGAGATGGCAATGGCAACCCACTCCAGTACTCTTGCCTAGAAAATCCCATGGACAGAGGATCCTGGTAGGCTGCAGTCCATGGGGTCGCGAATAGTCGTACACGACTGAGCGACTTCACTTTCACTTTTTACTTTCACGCGTTGGAGCAGGACATGGCAACCCACTCCAGTGTTCTTGCCTGGAGAATCCCAGGGACGGGGGAGCCTGGTGGGCTGCCGTCTCTGGGGTTGCACAGAGTCGGACACGACTGAAGCGACTTAGCAGCAGCAGCAGCAGCAGGCCGCTTCTCGGTTACTCTCAGCTAACTTCCTGGCTATCAGAAGCAGCAATGAAAAACATAACTATTTTATTTTTTTATTTTTTATTTTTTTTATCATTAATATATTTATTTTTTTTAATTTTTTTTTTTTTTTGCAGGGGAAAATGGACAAAGGAAAGGATCAATGAGGGTGGGAGGGAAATGGGAAGAAAGAAGGGGAGTGATGGTGGGGAGGAGTATATGTAATTTCTTAACCAATGGCTTTCTGTTTTTAATCACAAAGAACACTTTAAAAAAACCATGTTGAATTCATCCTATATTAGGAGGTTTGATCTCGAAATGAAAAGTTCAGGAAACAAAAAGTCCAGTTTGGGTGTCCTCATCTTAGGCACATCTTGGTATTTTGTATTGGTAAGTCTATCTTTACCACAATATATTTTTTAGGACAGGGTCACATTTGTCACCTCTTCCTCCCTACTACCCAAAGTGGTACCAAACCCATAAAATAGTCAATAAACCTTTACAGAGTGAACAAATAAGTCTTTTTTTTTTTTAAACTCTCCTGGGTGAACTGAATTTTTTGAGGCTCATAAGTGAATATGTTTTGCTCTTTACTTTGTCTATTAAACATACCTATTTTAAGCTACATAGAGAGTTTAAACCCTATGAGACTTTATCTAATGATGAAGCGCTAATTTTAAAGCTCATGGAGAAAATGAAATCTCTTCAGAGGAAAAGAACCCATCAACGTGGTGTTTGATATCTTGTCTGCACCGTGGGGAGCTGGAAATAAAATATAAGTGACCAACTGAATGAAAAGGGTTCAGCTGAAGAATCCGATGTCTGGACGATGTAGAATCCATCAGCCATGGTGAAAAGTCATTATGCAAAATTTTAAGTTACCGTTTCACTTACATATCTCTGGGTACTTAAATGGAACAGTGAATTAAATAAAAGACCTCAAAATTGCAGAATCTGAAAATGATAAACAGATGCTGAGGAAATAGTTCGCCAAATTACATTTATTTAAAGCAAATACAGTGTAGTAGTCCGCAAAGGGTCTTGTTTCCTAAAGAAAAGTTATTGAAAATGAAGGAACACATTTCATTAAAATTCTCATAAGAGATTGGATTGAAGTATGATACACACACAATAACATAAGTGGAGTTATTATTATGTATAAATATATGCAGACCTTGAAAAGCAAACACTGGCATTTAACTCTGCAAAGGAGTAAAATTCCTATCCTTCTCAGCTCTCCTAACCTGCTGTTTTTTTAAAGCTCTCTAATACACCTTTATACTTTTCCTATACTATAAATATTCTATATATGGCCTATATTAGTCATCAACATATGCCCAACCTCTAAAATAGTGCTGGGAAAAAGTAAACCATGCATTTATATGTTTATTGAATACATAAATGACTTTTCCCAGAGCAACACTGTTGAATAGAAATTAACTCAATCACCATGTAATTTTAAATTTCTAAGCAGCCACATTTCAGAAAACAGCAAAGCCAAGTAGATAAAGTTAGTTTCAATGACATATTTACAATATTTTTAATTTATACATAATTAGTATAATTTAACTAAGGAATCTCTATGAAAATTATTAATTTCACATTTATGTACTCTTCTTCATTGGAAGGTTTCAAATGCGAGGATATTTCTAAGTTTCCATCTCAATGGAAATTATACTAACCCCAAATTAAGTGCTCAACAGTCCATGCTGGAGAGTGCTCTGTTGTATAAAGAAGATGTAAGCGTCAGATCATCTGCTAAATGTTCTTTGAGAAAAGGTAATTGTCATCCGTGAAAGGAAAGAAGTCAGTTTGGAAATTTTATTTTTCATCAGCACAAAAGGGCACAGGGATGGGTAGCAGGAGGAAATTATCCCAGTAATTCTCTCTATTTCCGGTTTTTTCTTGGGTAAATAAAACAAGTAGAAGGCAGTAAAGTTGTTTAAGCAATAAAAGAAAACAAAGCAACCTACCAGCAAAAGAATAGTGTGGGTGGCTTTGATTTCAGGAGATGTCTGGGGAGAGAGGCTGCGGTTGTGAATATGCTGGGCTCTCTGGTGGTGTTTGTAGAGGAGGACCACCTTGTAGATGCTGGACCACATCATGAGGATCAGAAAGAGGAGATCTCGAATCACCATGGCATTCAAAAATGCCATTGCATTGTGGTGTTGCAACTGGTTGGTTTGACAGTTTACTGTATAATACCCAAGACCAGCAGTTGTGAAATTGTTCCTTGCCCTTACAGTTTCAATGACATGGATATAGATGAGCAAGTTGGTGACCCAGAAGAAAAGGAAAGAGGGGTAAATGCACATAGAGAGTTTAGATCTAAGCCACGCCCACTTAGAATTAAGAGGGTTGATGGTGATAGCTTGGAATACACTCAGGAAAGCGGTAGTACAGATGGAAAGACCCCGGGTAACTCTATATATGTACAAAGTTGTCTTACAACTCACATCGTCCAGAAAATATCTTTCTCCAAAGGATGGCATGACATCTGGTATCAACTTGAACAAGATAGTCAAAACATTGACCAAGGTCAGGTGTATGAATATCACATCAATGGGCTTTTTCTGGCAAGACTGAGTTAAGCAAGTGTCTATATATAGTATGAAGAGGACCAAGTTCCCCACGAGCCCAATACAAATCAGAGATATGAAGAAAAACCCCAAGATTGCATCACTTGAAAACATTATCTTCATATTGTTTTATATGTTTTCCTTCGATTCGCCAGGTTTCAAAGCAAGCAAAATGAATTATATTTTGAAATTACAAATAATAGAGCCTCTTAAAGAATATGGTATCTGATGGTTCAGCATAAGGAGAAGGAGTTGGTAGTTTCAACTCTTCCATGTTTCAGGCCAAGGTATGTTATTTCCAGGGATTAAATTCCAGGGTTTCTTAAAAGTCTGAGAGTACAGAATTAGGTTTGTAAAGAGAGTAGGATTCAAATGACTATTTCAAATGTGGGGAGGAAGGAAGAAAGAATGACCCTACCAAAGAAGTAGCAAATTAATCCGACAAAGTAATAAATGGAATCAACACAAGCAAAAGCAGAAATTAATTGATTGCAAACTTTATATGGAAAGTAAAAACAGAGAGAAAAGTTAGATCCTTCAGAAGAGTCATAAAATCAACAGACCTATGGGGAACTGTAACATTTCCCTTAGGGAAAGCACAAATGATGTCAAGATTAAATTTTTCTAAAGAGAGTGCTGGAGAAGTTGTCAATATTAGAAAATAACACCATACCGTGATTATGCCAATATGTTTGGAAATTTAAGAAATTTGTGGGCAACTTTCTAGAAGACCTAACTTACCAAGCAAAGATACTGGAATAATAGAAAAGCATAAATATGCAGTCCTCCTCATTATAAAATTGAACAGTAGCAAAAATTGTTCCAGATGAATTCTCAAACATCTCAGTGTTGAAGCACGCCAAACACATCAGATACAAATCATACTGGTGAACCACTGCTAAGGGCAGAAGGGAGAACATGCCATTAATCACACTATGAGGTTGACATAAACTTGGTAGAAACATTGAACAAAGATAATGTGAAAAGCACAATTAAAGAACTATTTCAAGAACCAAAGGAAATACAAAGCTACACAAAATAACTGGAAAATTGTGTCCACCACGTGTAAAAAGAATCAAGCATTTGACCAAATAATTATCCCAAACATGGAAATTAAGTTTAACATCGGAAAGCTTATCTGCATGATTATCCATACTACTAAAGGCACAAGACATGTCAGATGGCTTTAATATATGCATCAGATTATGTAATAAGATTCAACCTATAGTGATGATAAAGATATTTAATTACATAGAAAGAAAAAGGTACATTTTTACCCTGATGATAATAGCTACAATGTCTACAGTTTCATAGTAAGTGTTTTAATACTGAAAGCTTTTCCACTGAGATTAGCTATAAGTAAAATTATCTGCTATCACCATTTCTATATTTCATGGTGATTTTATGACTCTTTCCTGGACTTTATACTAAAGAAAGTAAAATGTATAATAATAGGAAAGAAAGTGACACTGTCTAATCTTTAACAGATTATATAAACTTTAGGAAAACAATAAAATCACTGGCTTATTTATTAGGCTTTTAAAGAGTGACTTTCAAGGTTACTGAAAGGAACGGAGGGTAAGGATCATTTGGGTTTCTATATGCCAATGTAAAAGGAAATTGAAAATACATGTGAAAAAATGATACCATTTAAATATAAAAATTTGTTCAATCTAGGAATACAATGACAACATGTAAAACCTCTTAAAAAACAATGCTATAATTAGTCTGTGAATAAAGCATTTTGAAAACAAGGTATGATAATTTGAGACTAAGTATATTATCTATGACAATAGAACCATACCAAGTAAAAAAGTGAGATTAACAGGTGATTAAAAAAGAAATAAAATGCGTACTAAATGTTAAATAGCTAAACAACAAGGTTCTACTTCATAGTACAGGGAACTTCATTAACATCTTGTAATAAGTTGTAATGGAAAAGAACTTGATAAAGAATAAATATATATATATGTGAATATATACATATATATACATATATACATATGTATAGCTGAGACACTCTTCCATGTAGCTGAAGCATGTAAATCAACTACATTTCAATTAAAATTTTTAATTACCAAAAAAAAACAAAAAAAAAAGTAAAGTGACACTGAATCAAATTATATCAAGTGTATATGAAAAGCAAATTAAGTGTAGAGAATAAGAAGAATGAAAACATAAGTAAGGTGAGGTACAGCCAATACGTGGAATGTATGGAGTTTTTAAATCATTGTGAATAATAAACTGCAAAGTCAAAATACAATAAAGAAATCTGATACAGTTTTTAAATGAAGCATAACTGAGACAATGAAATAAGAGTGGAAAGCGACGAGATACCCAAAAACAAAAGAATAAAGGAAAGTAAAAACAGCATATATGGAAGAAAAGAGAAAGAAGGACAATAATGTAAGGAAGAAGGTGAAGTATAATCTCTGTCAAACAGAAAATTAACAGGAAATTAAATCTGAAACAAAAAGTAAGGAAGCTTCTAATGGGGGATGAGAATACTGGAAAGGTCTGCATACCGCGGTCTCTTTCTTGAGGCTGTGTCTTAGATCCTTAAGGAAAGCAGTCAGATTCCCCAAGAAGGTGGAAGCACCTTGGAAAGGCCGGGTTTGACCCGCAAAGACTGTATATCAGGGACCAGATGGCAGAGCGTCTCCTCCCAGTGGGCCCCCTTGTCACCCGCTCTCTCCAGCACCTTGTCTGTTGGGGTCATCCTGATGCGCCCAGAGGGGCAGCAAATTGCTCTCCTGCATGCAAAATGATTCTCCTGGTAAACTTATTAGGTTTACAGACAAGGAGGCAAAGACACGATCTGGGGACGTACTTTTCCCAGGTTGATCTACATCATTAAGTAAACAAAAAAAAGTAAACTTCAGAATCTAGACAAGTGATCAAAGTTAGTTTCCACTCCACTGACGGAAATTCCCTAGAACCTGATAAAAGGTGACCTCCAGAGCAGCTCCTCAGAGGACGCATTCACTTTTCTTCCTGAGTCCATTATGCTCCTTTACATTCTATAAAGTGTGAGCATAATGCAGCGCAGTGAGTTTAATCATAAACCAACACAGGCATCGCTCAAGATTATAACATACAGAGTGTGCTGTGGACTCCCCCTTTTTCTTTCCTTTTTCCTTGGCCACCTCTCAGGGTATGCAGCATCTTAGTTCCCGATCAGGGATTGAACCCACGCCCCCTGCAGAAGGGCAGAGTCTTAACCATAGGACCGCCAAGGAGGTCTCTCTAGTGCTCATTTTAAAGCCACAGAATAAGATTTAAATGTTTTTTTAATTTACATCTTAAATAAAAAGTTTTACTGCTCAATATTTCATTCATAATATGTAAGATGTTGTTCAGTCGCTGAGTCGTGTCGGACTCTGCGACCCCACGGACTGCAGCAGGGCCAGGCTTCCCTGTCCTTCACTATCTCCTGGAGTTTACTCAAGCTCTTGTCCATCATCATGAGATGGTGTTGCCATCCAACCATCTCATCCTCTGTCGTCCCCTGCTCCTCCTGCCTTCCATCTTTCCCAGCATCGGAGTTTTTTCCCTTCTTTGTATGTAAGATATAAAAATGGGGAAAGAATGCACACACACACAACACAGCTGAACAAATAGAGAATCAGCAGTAACTCTGAACATTTGACTGTGTTTCTTTCTATAAATCATCATAGTCTTCTCTTCCCCCCAGGGTTAACCATTGTGGGTATTTCCACCACCACCACTACCCCCCAGCTTGATTGAGGTATAATTGAAAAATAAAATTGTAATATATTTAAAGTGTACAGTGTGATGGTTTGATAATCATATACATGGCGACCCGATTCCCACAATCAAGTTAATTAACACATTGATCACCTCACATAGCTTCTTTTTTTCCTTTATTTTTGGTGAGAACACAAGATCGACTCTTTCAGCAGATTCAAGTACACAATACAAAATTATCAACTATAGTCACCATTCCTTACTATAGATCCTCAGCTCTAGGTTTCATAATTTTATGTTTTGTTTATCATCCCTTTGTTTTTCCTTACAAATCTAAAACCTCCATGTGTTTTGTGAATATACTATTTGGTTTCACTTTCTGTCAGTGGTCTTATTCTGGTAGCTCAGATGGTAAAGAATCTGCCTGCAATGCAGAAGACCAGGGTTTGATCCTTGGGTCAGGAAGATCCCCTGGAGGAGGAAATGGCAACCCACTCCAGTATTCTTGCCTGGAGAGTTTCATGGACAGAGGAGCCTGGCAGGCTACAGTCCATGAGGTCACAAAGAGTCAGACACAATTGATTGACTAACACACGCATTGTTATTGAACTTGGATTCTTTTTTAACCTCAAAGGTATATTTGTGGAATTATAGAAGTTTAGATTGGTAGCTGAAGTTAATGCATTTTTCCCCTTGCTGCATATTCCAATTTATTACTATAGCATCATTTTTCATCCATTCTCAAGTTGATAGATATTGGGCTCTTTTGACTTCTTTCTGTGGCCCAGACTGCCACAATTTCTATGGGCCAAAACACACAATAGGTCTCTTACTGTGTCCTGGGACAGAGGTACTTTCGTTTGTTTTTTATAATTTATTAAAATGCGAGATGGGCTTCCCTTGTAGCTCAGTCAGTGAAGAATCTGCCTGCAGTGCAGGAGACCTGGGTTTGATCCCTGGGTTGGGAAGATCCTCTGGAGAAGGAAATGGCAACCCACTCCAGTATGCTCGCCTGGAAAATCTCATGGACAGAGGAACCTGCTGGGCTGCAGTCTATGGGGTCGCAAAGAGTCAGGCACGACTGAGTGGCTAACACTTACTTAACTAGCCATTACCACTGGGCGCACAGAATGCTATGCTGTCTTGGAACCAGCAGATTCAGTGGGGGTGCCCTTGTTATCTCCATAGTCAATGATGGAGTTCTAACTAAAGAGTCTACATTTCAGTTTCTGAAAAAGAAAAGCCAAGACTTGAAAGCATATGCCAGCCAAGTCAGCACTTCTTTGAAAGAATATAATAGTATTTGTTTATACAGTATCTGTCATCTGCCATGATCTAATTACACTACCATCCCACCATGAGGAAGGCTGAGAAAAGTCAGTTTTCTCAGCCTGGCATGTTGCTGAAAACAATAGACTGCCTCCAAAATCTCAGAATTCAAACAGTAAGGCAAAAGGAGAAAATGGATGTTGAATAAATAGCCAACAGGCAGAGTCTTGGTTTTCTGGAGGCTATTGAAGATCCAGTTATACATAGACACTGTGAGTGCTTCTGTGTAATAATGTGAGGTGCCGTGGGCAACAAAAATGACTCATAAAATCATGTGCCAATGTCTCCAGATGGGATTTGGCAGCAAAAATATTGATAGTCATTTCTTTCTTGCAAAGATGCCCAAGGTGGGAACAAGGTATTGGAAGCACAACTCAAAAAGATCATCAGTGAATGGATGTAAGTGATATAACTGTGGAAGTATGAGTTCATGGTCCAGAGTGGAAAAGTCAATGGTTTCTAGTGAGGTCATTTCAGTATTTCAAAGTCTTAAACTTATCATTTGTCATTGCTTTGCCAAGCTTAAAGCTGATTACATCATGGCTTCTGCTTGACCACAGGATGACTGAAGTTTTCTAAGGTACGCTTTCTTTTTTTCTTTTTTTCCTTCTCTTTGTTCTTCTTTTTTCTTTTAGAAGCTTATTTCTGATTTATGCATCTCACGTGCATCATCCACCATCACATCAGAGCCCTCCACCCCCAACCTCACAGCTCTTGTTCAGAGTCTCGTGGACATTTTTCTGTTGACCCAGAGTTTTTTCCAGATTCTAGGCTTTGATTGCAAACCATAATACAAAATGAAGAAAGCAGATGTAAGCTTTTATATATAAAAGGATAGCAACGAAGTTCTACTGGATAGCATGAGAACTATATTCAATATCCTATGATACACCAAAATGGAGAATATTTTTAAAAGAAAATATACATGTGTAACTGAATCACTTTGCTGTACAACAGAAATTAACACAGCATTGCAAATCAACTATACATCAATAGACAATTGACAAAATGTCCCTAGAAGATCATTTCCAAAACATAAACATTAGACATATTTCTCTGTAACTTAGAGCCACTTGCACTTAAAATAAGAAACATCTTAATGGAATCAGTTGCCCAGTAATATGTGACCTCATATCTTGAATGGCACCCCTTTTCACATCCAGAACAATGAAGGTTTTCTTTCTGTATTATTTCAACAAGGATACCTTTTGTTCATTTTTTAAAACCAATTTTGTCCCCACTGCTTTGAGAAACACTCTTTCCCCTCTTAGAAATAATTACTGTTTCTTTGATACCATGAAAATATGTGTCTTTAAGAGCACTGGTCAGATTTTCACTGCTATTATTATTTATGAACTCCTCAGGTCAGGAAGAGCCCCCTGGAAAAGGAAATGACAGCCCACTCCAGTATTCTTGCCTGGGAAATCCCATGGACAAGGGAGCCAGGTGAGCTACAGTCCGTGGGGTCACAAAGAGTTGGACACCACTTAGCAACTAAACAACATACATAATAGTCCAGTTCTGCGAACCTGCCTCCCATGTGATGAACTAAAGCTAAAATACCTTTCTTAAGCTCACAGGAAACCTCCTTACCAAGCCCGTGAAACAGCCTGCAGGAAGGAAGAAATTAACACATCCAAGATCCGGGATTTCAACCCCTTCACTTCTAGTATAAGAGAAACCTGAATTCTAACTCAGAGAAGATGGTTCTTTGGAACACTAGTCTACCATCTTCTTGGTCTGCTGGATTTCTGAATAAAGTCACTATTTCTTGCCCTAACATCTCACCTCTCCATTTATTGACTTATACAGTGTGTAGGACAGGCTCAGATGAGGTAACACAATGTCAAGGTAACCTGATTTGTGTTATATACCACCAAAAGTTATGCTTCAATGGACACACACTTGTAGCAATTAAGGCAAATGATTGAAGACCAAATCATTTAAAAGGAAACATAGATCACTTGACCAAACTAAAGAAAGGACACAGGAATGGCTAGCTACATTCTTTATGTTGTTTTTCCAAACACTGAAAGTTGAGGAGGAGAACTGAAAATATCACTGTTCTTAACATCTCCTTTGCTAATTGGTACGCATGGTTCACTTAAGCATTCAATAACAAAACAGGACCCATTTCTAAAATGCTACTTTCAGATTCACAGCTGCCAACCCACAGACTGTGTGCAAAGGTCCCTGTTCCTCCACCTCCTCACCCATCCTTCTTATCACTTGACCTTTTGATAACAGCCATCCTCAGAGGTGTGAGATGATAGTTCATTCTGGCTTTGTTTGGCATTTTCTTGATGGTTAGTGATGTTGGGCACCTTTTCCTATTCCTGTTGGCATGTGTGTGTCTTCTTTGGAAAGATGTCTATTGAGGCCCTCTGCCCACTTTTTAATTGGGTTATTTGTTTATTTGTAAGATGACTTACAAGCAGGTACGAACAGATCAGATCAGATCAGTCGCTCAGTCGTGTCCGACTCTTTGCGACCCCATGAACTGCAGCACACCAGGCCTCCCTATCCATCACCAGCTCCCGGAGGTCACTCAGACTCACATCCATCGAGTCAGTGATGCCATCCAGCCATCTCATCCTCTGTCGTCCCCTTCTCCTCCTGCCCCCAATCCCTCCCAGCATCAGAGTCTTCTCCAGTGAGTCAACTCTTCGCATGAGGTGGGGTACGTACAAGCCAGTCACAATATGCCACATCAACACACAAGTCAGGCAGTTAGGCTTCCTGCCAACCAACAATAAATTCACAGATGCTGAAGAAAAGTGAGGAATAACTTACATCGGGAAGAATGTTCAACTTTTGACTCCTGAATCAGGCATGATCTGTGCTGCCCAAGATGCAGAAGAAGACATGGAGATGGAAGAGAAAATATTGGCAATTGGAGAGGTAACTGTTTAAATATGTGGTCCTGTCTGCCATGGGTATGCATGTGTGCATATGTGTGTGTATGTGTGTGTGTGTGTGGTGCTGGGTATAGAATTCAGAGTTTTATCTTGACTTGCTTCTATGGCAAAAATCAAAGCATGAGACTTATGACTGAGCTCGTCACAGTAAGTGGTGATAGAGTGAGTTTCAACACTAAGCCATTAACCTACAATCCGTCTTTGTACACATGATGAAATGAAGGATGATGCTTGATTTCCTGATTCTTGTTGGTCCAATGTTGTTGTCATTTAGTTGCTAAGTCGTGTCCGACTCTTTATGACCCCACGGACTGCAGCACACCAGGCTTCCCTGTCCTTCACCATCTCCCAAAGCTTGCTCAAACTCACGTCCATTGAGTCAGTGATGTCACTCAACCATCTCTCCCTCTGTCTCTCTCTCCTCATCCTGTCTTCAGTCTTTCCCAGCATCAGGATCTTTTCCAATGAGTCAGCTTTTGGCAGCAGTATTGGCCAAAGTATTGGAGCTTCAGCTTCAGCATCAGTCCTTCCAATGAACATTCAGAGTTGATTTCCTTTAGGATGAACTGGTTGGATCTCCTTGCAGTCCAAGGGACTCTCAAGAGTCTTCTCCAGCACCACAAAACAATGTGCAACAATAATTGAGGGGAAGGGAGAGAGGGAATCTTTTGAGAAATCATGTAGGATGTACCTACAACAGTCCCAACCAAGAACAAGACTTTGGGACTTACACTCACTGGCTTATATCCCCCCTTGATCAAGGACTAACAGGAGTTTAATTCCTTTCCACTGTCGGGTCTGTATGGATAATTGGCCATATGGGCTCCTGCAGGCAAGAGCCTTTCTCATATTAAAATTCTTTCCATACATTGAATACATACACACAACTTGTAAATTATTTTTGTTCCGCTGCAATGATAGCAAAAGTCTTGGGGCCTCCAAATGCCTGCAGATTTATGGCATGAAAATCTCTGTTTAAAAAAGCTGCTTTCTCACTTTTGGGTCATGGGCAGTGAAAAACAGGCTCAGATTGAATATTCATACATCTTTATCTTTAAAAAGGACATTGTATACTTATGGTCACGCATACATGCTAAGTTGCTTCAGTCATGTCCCGACTCTGCAGTCCTGTGGACGGTAGCCTGACAGGCTCCTCTGTTCATGGAATTCTCCCAGCAATACTGTAGTGGGTTGCCATGCCCTTCTCCATTCAGTCAGTTCAGTTCAGTTCAGTCGCTCAGTCATGTCCGACTCTGCGACCCCATGAATCGCAGCACCCCTGGCCTCCCTGTCCATCACCAACTCCTGGAGTTCACTCAGACTCATGTCCATCAAGTCAGTGATGCCATCCAACCATGTCATCCTCTGTCATCCCCTTCTGCTCCTGCTCCCAATCCCTCCCAACATCAGAGTCTTTTCCAATGAGTCAACTCTTCGTATCAGGTGGCCAAAATACTGGAGTTTCAGTTTTAGCATCATTCCTTCCAAAGAAATCCCAGGGCTGATCTCCTTCAGAAGGGACTGGTTGGATCTCCTTGCAGTCCAAGGGACTCTCAAGAGTCTTCTCCAACATCACAGTTCAAAAGCATCAATTCTTCGGCGCTCAGCTTTCTTCACAGTCCAACTCTTACATCCATACATGACCACTGGAAAAACCAGAGCCTTGACTAGACGGACCTTTGTTGGCAAAGTAATGTCTCTGCTTTTCAATATGCTATCTTCAGATCAGATCAGATCAGTCGCTCAGTCGTGTCCGACTCTTTGCGACCCCATGAACCGCAGCACGCCAGGCCTCCCTGTCCATCAACAGCTCCCGGAGGTCACTCAGACTCGCATCCATTGAGTCAGTGATGCCATCCAGCCATCTCATCCTCTGTCGTCCCCTTCTCCTCCTGCCCTCAATCCCTCCCAGCATCAGAGTTTTCTCCAATGAGTCAACTCTTCGCATGAGGTGGCCAAAATACTGGAGTTTCAGCTTTAGCATCATTCCTTCCAAAGAAATTCCAGGATTGATCTCCTTCAGAATGGACTGGTTGGATCTTCTTGCAGTCCAAGGGACTCTCAAGAGTCTTCTCCAACACCACAGTTCAAAAGCATCAATTCTTCGGCGTTCAGCCTTCCTCACAGTCCAGCTCTCACATCCATACATGACCACAGGAAAGACCATAGCCTTGACTAGGCGAACCTTTGTTGGTAAAGTAATGTCTCTGCTTTTGAATATGCTGTCTAGGTTGGTCATAACTTTCCTTCCAAGGAGTAGGCGTCTTTTAATTTCATGGCTGCAGTCACCATCTGCAGTGATTTTGGAGCCCAGAAAAACAAAGTCTGACACTGTTTCCACTGTTTCCCCATCTATTTCCCATGCAGTGATGGGGCCAGATGCCATGATCTTCGTTTTCTGAATGTTGAGCTTTAAGCCAACCTTTTCACTCTCCACTTTCACTTTCATCAAGAGGCTTTTTAGCCCCTCTTCACTTTCTGCCATAAGAGTGGTGTCATCTGCATATCTGAGGTTATTGATATTTCTCCCGGCAATCTTGATTCCAACTTGTGTTTCTTCCAGTCCAGCATTTCTCATGATGTACTCTGCATATAAGTTAAATAAACATGGTGACAATATGCAGCCTTGACGTACTCCTTTTCCTATTTGGAACCAGTCTGTTGTTCCATGACCAGTTCTAACTGTTGCTTCCTGACCTGCATACAGATTTCTTAAGAGGCAGATCAGGTGGTCTGGTATTCCCATCTCTTTCAGAATTTTCCATAGTTTATTGTGATCCACACAGTCAAAGGCTTTGGCATAGTCAATAAAGCAGAAATAGATGTTTTTCTGGAACTCTCTTGCTTTTTCCATGATCCAGCGGATGTTGGCAATTTGATCTCTGGTTCCTCTGCCTTTTCTAAAACCAGCTTGAACATCAGGAAGTTCACGGTTCACATATTGCTGAAGCCTGGCTTGGAGAATTTTGAGCATTACTTTACTAGCGTGTGAGATGAGTGCAATTGTTCGGTAGTTTGAGCACTCCTTGGCATTGCCTTTCTTTGGGTATCTTACTTATGGCCAATTCACCCTTTTCTTGAATGATTAAAGCAGATATACACTGTATGTCTAATAGGCCATAAACAGGATGGTCTAATAGATCTAATAGACCGTAAACAGGATTAGTGTCCAATTCAAACTAAATTACCTCTAAGTGCGAGGCAAGTGTGGAGAAAAAGAGAGCAAGCTGGGCAGTTAGGCAAAGAAAAGGCAAATTTATTAGAGGGAAAAGAGAGGGTGACTGGCCCTTGAGGAGAACCAGCATCCTCCCTTTCTGATGGGGTCTTTGTTATACCCTGCAAATGAAAAATTCTCTGAAAGGATGATTAATTTTTAGCCTGTAGATGAATCCTGTGGCCACATAGCCAGAGGTCTGCAATCTGGTGGTCCCAAAGCCTTGAGCAGGTAGGCTCCAGCAGGAAAACAGAATGTCCTTTGGGCAATTTGATCAGTCTCAAGGGTCACTGTGATTTTACTCTTTGTTTGCGAGGTCAGCATCATGAGCCATTTCTACCATGAGCTCCCATGGAGGGCTTATCATTCCAGCCTTTTTGATTTAGGATAAGGGCCAAAGGTCAGTCTTCCCTAACTACTTCCTGCGGGACAGCGGCGTTGTGGGGGGCAGGAGGAGATGAGAAAAGCCTGGAATGTGGATCAAGAGGATTTGTGTGGGGTCGAAGTTTTTGATAATTTGAGCGAGATAGAAGTAGCTCATGGATAGTTCGGTTGGTGAAGGCTTGTAAGCAGTCCGGAAGAAATTTTGCAAAAGACTTATTATAAATGGACCAAAAGTTAGAATAAGGGTAAGTAGAATGAGAAGACCTAGGAAAGGTGAGATCCAGGGCATCCAATTCCAATTCCTCCGTCAGTTTTCCCATGACTTACTGAGACCTGGACGTGTTCCCGAGGCGCTGTTTGTCACAGTTCTTGCTGCTTCCTTTCAACACCCAATTTGTTGGTGTAGAAGCAGCAGGCTTCCTCCAAAAACAGACATAGGCCTCCTGTTTCTGCTGTGAGGAGGTCTAACTCTCTTCTGTTTGGAGGACCCTGTATGCCGGGGATCTAACTGATTTGGGGTAGTGATAAGGCTAGTAGCTATTTCTTCTAGGCTGTCAATGAGGTTTTTAGAAAGGCTTTGGTAGTAATTTAAAGAGGTTGTGAGTCCTGCGGTCCCTGTCCCAATCTTTTCTGTTTCCAGGGGCTATTCCTAAACTCATCAATAGAGGAATAAATTGAATTGGCCATCTGGGTCGGTTATGAATTAGTGGGATAGGGAGGGTCTGATTGTTAGGAGCAATAGAAATATCTGGGGCAGATATACATGGGTGCATGTTCCTGTCAGTTAGTGGGAGGACATAAATAGGTGCTGGTTCCACATAAGAAAAATATTCCAGGAGTAAGAGACAACAGCTGAAATCGATAACAAATAGGAGTCTTGCTGGGAACTAGTTAGGAGTCTCTGAGACAGGCAGTGAATTCGGCCAGTGTAGGCCCTACAAAAGGAGTATTTATACCATTGGCAGAAGGGAGCCTCCCTGAGAAAGTAAGAGAACGTCCTGCAGTTCCTGAGACATGATAGACAGATCGGCCTGAAGGGAAGGAGAGATGTGAAGTGTGATTACAGAGGTGTGATGGTATAGTTCCTAGTTGGGGGTTAAGAATTGTTTATAGAGTTTTGTCTGGAAACCGAAAGGAGCCTGTTGTAGACAAATGTCGGAGGTGGTGGGTGTTAAGGAGCTATAACCAGGCTAGATCAGAAGGTGGGCTTGGATAGTAACAGAGGCTTTGAATTTTGAGAGAAGGTCTTTCCCAGGAATAGGTGTGGGGCATTTTGGGAGTATGAGAAAAGAATGGGAAAATGGAGTATCTTGAAGTGTGCAAGGTATAGGCTTGATTATTCATGGTATAGATATTAAACCATCAACCCCCATAACAGAAACCTAAGACATCTTGGTTTTTCCAGAGTCGGCAGGCATAGCAGAGTATGTGGCCCCTGAGGCGATGAGAAAAGAGATCGGCTTACCTGCCACTGAGCTCCTTAGAGGTGATGTGGGTCAGGGCCTGGAGCCCCAGGCACCTTCAGTCTTCAACAGCTGAAGGAGGAGGAGGCTGGGCAGAGCTGGGTCGGAGGACTCCTGCTTGGGACCAGGAGGGGATGTCCGGATCCCTGGAGGGGGATTTGGGCAGTTGACCTTCCAATGTCCCTTTATCCCACAGCCGGGATACAGACCTGGAAGGGACCTCGGCTTTAGGCACGAGTGGGCCCAGTGGCCTTCTTTTGCCACGTTTGAAGCAAGGCCCAGGTGGCTGCCTGTCTTTGTTGGTTGATGGAGGTTTGGGCCAGGTAGGGCAGTGGCTAAAAGGTGGTATTTGGCTTGATCTCATTGCTTCTTCTCTAGCTTTGCCTGTTTTTCCTGGTTATTGAAAATCTTAAAGGTTAAATTTAAAAGGTCTCATTGAGGGGTCTGAATGGCTTCTGCCTTGTTTAATTTCTTTCGGATGTCTGGGGACAACTGGGAGATAAAATGGGTGTTAAGGACAATGGTGTCCTCTGTTGAAGCGGGGTCTAATCTTGTATATTTTTGTAGGGCTTCTGTTAACCTAGCTAGAAATTGTTCCCCAGTTTTCATCTAAGTCCTTGAGTTATCAGCTGCTAAGTCACTTCAGTCGTGTCCAACTCTGTGTCACCCCATAGACGGCAGCCCACCAGGCTCTCCCATCCCTGGGATTCTCCAGGCAAGAACACTGGAGTGGGTTGCCATTTCCTTCAATGCATGAAAGTGAAAAGTGAAAGTGAAGTCGCTCAGTCATGTCCGACTCTTTGCGACCCCATGGACTGCAGCCCACCAGGCTCCTCTGTCCATGGGATTTTCCAGGCAACAGTACTGGAGTGGGGTGCCAGTTATCAGCTGGGGCTTATCAAAGTTGACGGCTTTATCTGCCTTTTGAAGGCCCACAATGAGACAAGCAACCATATAATTACAAGTTGCTCGTCCAGGTCCCCCTTCCTGATGATCCCAGTTGGGATCATCTCAGGGGATAGCCACGGCCCCTAAGGGCTAGTGTGGTCTGTCCTGTGTACCTCATCGGCATGCCCGGGAGAGGCTGCCCATCCTCCTTCCTTCTCTTCTGGGAGAAGAGTGGAGGAAAGGATGATGTAAATATCATACCAGGTTAAGTTGTAAGACTGGGTAGGATACTTGAATTCTTTTAAAACAATTATCCGGGTCTAAAGAGAAGGAGCCAAGCAGCTTTTCGATTTGAGAGATTGGCGAGGGAGAATGGGACCCGAACCCGAACAAAGCCTTCTGCTCCAGCTGCTTCCCGTAAAGGGAGGAGTGGAGTGGGGGAAGGAGCGGGGTCCTGCTGCGAAGTTTACCGTTTCAAAGTTGTTCGGGACCCGGTATGGGGAGGGTCTAGGGAGATCGGGGGTAGAGCCTTGGGACTCTAGGGATAGAGGATGGGGCTGAGAGAGCTTGCCTCGCACTGACTGGGGAGCCGTGGCGGTGGCCAGCGCTTGAGAAGGAGGGAGGGAGGAGGGGGCGTTAGGTTGGAGGTTGTGAAACTGGATCTGGAGTGGCTGCAAGGGGATTGGGAGCGCTAGGGAGAGGACTGTGGTCAGAAGGGTCGAAGGAAGAAGAAAAGTCTGAACAGGGATCGGGAGACCTTGTATTAGGAGGATGTGGCCCAGAGTGGGCTAAGTGTATTTGAGAAGCAGAACAGGATTCACAGCGGGAGGGCCGAAAGTGAAGAGCGAAGAAAGCCTGGCCTGGAGGGATTTCTAACCACTTGCCCTTGCGGAGGAAGAAGTTATGGAAGTCCGGTAGAGTATTATAATCGGGAGTTCCGTTTTCTGGCCTTTGGGACCTGTTAGACTTCCCTGGTGGCTCAGACGGTAAGGCGTCCGTCTACAATGCAGGAGGCCCGGGTTCGATCCCTGGGTTGAGAAGGTCCCATGGAGAAGGAAATGGCAATCTACTCCAGTACAATTGCCTGGAAAATCCCATGGACAGAGGAGCCTGGTAGACTACAGTCCATGGGGTCGCAAAGAGTCGGACACGACTGAGCGACTTCATGTTCATGTTATCAAGTCTGCATTGCGGCAGACTTGATAACAGGTGCTAGAAGTGTAAGTAACAAGTGCTAGAAGAGTAAGTCTTTTGGGTCTTGTCTCCCCTTGGAGCCCAAGGCCTTTAGGTTTTGGAGAAGCCATCCTATAAGAGTAGATTTTGCTGTCTGGGATTGAGAATTTCCCATTTTAGCCGAACAGAAAGGGTAGACAAAGGCGCTGGAAAGCGAGGAGAACGCTCCCAGAGAAAAGGCGTTCCCTGTTCTCAGGACTTTCTCAAAGAGTAATATAATAGTCGGCTTGAAAATGGGCGTCCCCTATTTAAAGTCAGATAGGGCACAAGGCGGAGAGGCCGAGGACCGTGGAGATCCTCCCGCCCAGAGGATGGGATTTCACTCATCCTTGTAACCGATGGATGAAACGTGGGTGTGTGGACGTCAGTCCAGCAAGGCACGTGGAGAGTCCCATTCCAGGGCTCCTCTCAGTTTCTTGGCGAGGTTCAAGGGAGGGGAATCACCGCAGGTGGGCTTGTGAGAGGAGCCCACCCAGTTGAGGTGGATCTTCCCTCCAGGGTTGATACCCGAATGCAATGCGAGTGCAGAGAAAAAGAGAGTGAGCCAGGCAGTCAGGCAAGAAAAGGGACATTTATTAGAGAGAAACGAGAGGATGACTGGCCCTTAAGGAGAACCTGCATCCTCCCTTTCTGACGGGGTCCTTCTTATACCCCGCCAATGAAAAATTATTTGAAGGGATGTTTAATTTTTAGCCCGTAGCTGAGTCCTGTGGTCACATAGCAAGAGGTCTGGAATCCGGAGGTCTCATAGCCTTGAGCAGGTAGGCGCCAGCGGGAAAATAGAATGTCATTTGGGCAATTTGGTCAGTCAAGGGTCACTGTGATTTTATTCTTTGTTTGAGGTCAACATCTTGACCATTTCAACCAGGAGTCCCGACGGAGACCCTATCAGTAAGCCAAAATGACTTTCCCATACTGAAGGAGGAAAGGAGCGGGTTGCCCTAACTAAACTGACTCTATTTTAAAGGGAATGAAACTTCATCTTGCAGTCTCCGTGAACTTTGGACTACATATCTGGTAACCATGGAGATAACATACCAAGGCCTAGTAAGCCTCCCCAACGGATACGCACCAGACCAGGCTGACCTCGTACCTAGACTCCCCAGAGCCAAAAAGAACGTAATAATCCTCTAGGTAATCAATCACTTTCTGTAGTTCTAATAATGCCCATTGATGTGGGCTACACTGCATGACTAGATGACCTTTAGAATATGAATCATGACTGTAACCTGTTTGTATCTCTTTCTAACATTTTCCAGAGCAGACGAGAAATTTGGGGATGTGGGCTTGGGCATGTACACTTCAGGTATAAAAGGCTGTTGTCACAATGATCAGTCAGGGTCCTTGGCTAAGGAGGAAACTCTGTCTGGGACCCGCTGGTGTAAAAAACTGCACTCCACTATCCACACTGTCCTTCTGAGTGAGTGTCGCTTCCGGGGGCGTTTGGCTATAACATTTGGTTCCTTGGCCGGGAAGCTCCTCACTGTGAGGAGGCAAGTCCCGTTTGGGGCTACTCTGAGTCTTCAAGACTAGACTCCAGACTCGGATCTTCTAGAAGGGGGAAGGCGCCTCGCCCTTCTGGAAAGATTCCATTCCTCGATGCCCAGATTTTTCACATTAGTGGGTGGTGGACAGCAGCAGGGGAGTTGAGCGCTCAGGGAAGGAGGTTCCCACCTTCCTGATCAACCCCCTGGGAGGGAATAGGGGACACACACTGACCGTGAATGTCGCAAAGGAGGTGTTGTCCACGCCGTCTTGGGGTAAATTATTACCAGGCGATTGAGAGAGGGCTTTTGGGGGAAGAAACTTGGTCTTTGTGTGCTCGTATTCTGCTCTCCCGAGGAGGTGTCCCATCTGCTGTGGAATTCTTGATCCCCTTGGGGTTGTCAGGCTAGAAGGACGGGGATACACAAGTGAATACAAATTGGCCTTTCCAGAGATGGCCTGGGACGTGGGATATTTAATCCATCTGCACCCGATTAAGCCCACCAAGGCAGAACCGACTTTCAAAATCAGAGGAGAAACAGTCTTGGACCACGTAGTGTTCTGGTTTGCCCATGCCGTCCGGCAGGTGAAAACACACCAATCCCCCTTCTCCCTCTGGGATCTGGCAGGTAAGGCTCTGCTGCTGCTACTGCTAAGTCGCTTCAGTCGTGTCCGACTCTGTGCGACCCCATAGATGGCAGCCCACCAGGCTCTCCCATCCCTGGGATTCTCCAGGCAAGAACACTGGAGTGGGTTGCCATTTCCTTCTCCAATGCATGAAGGTGAAAAGTGAAAGTGAAGTCGATCAGTCATGTCCGACTCCTAGAGACCCCATGCACTGCAGCCTACCAGGCTCCTCTGTCCATGGGATTTGCCAGGCAAGAGTACTGGAGTGGGGTGCCATTGCCTTCTCCAGGTAAGGCTGTTCTCACCCCAATTAGGAAGGAGGCAGAATGGCAATTTAAATGTTTCATTGAGTGGAAATAGAATGAAAAGGGGAGAGAGAAGAAGATCCCGGGAGGTAAGCAAAATGGGAGGAAGTGAATCTGAGGCAACTGTAGTGGAGTGCATGATTAAGAATTAATGCTCCACCGGGACCGGGGGCCATCTGAATGCTCGATCCAGCAGCTGCTGCTCCCTCACCTGCCCCCCACCCCGGAGGTCGTAGAGACGCCACCTCAGCAGGCTCTGATCCCAGCGGTAGGAGCCTGTGGTCAAAGTCCACAGGATTCAGCCCCAGCTGAACTTCCTAAATTGTACCTGCCTCTCCCAGTGAGTACTGACAGAAAGGGGAAAGGAGACACAGGAATTAGACAGAGGCTGCGCTCCGCCAAGGAGCTGGGGAAAAGGGCCCCACTACCAATGTCCCTCAGCTACAACAGCCCCTGGTTCAGGCCTCACATAGCCTACTATTACCAACCATTTCCCTCTATGGACATACTAAATTGGCAAAAACACACTCCACCGTACTCGGAGGAGCCACAGGACATGATCAGGCTGATGGAGATTATTTTTCGAACCTACCATCCTAGGTGGGATGACATAATCCAGCTGCTAGTCTCCCTCTTCAGCACTGAAGAAAGACACAGGGTCCACAATGAGGCTAGAAAATAGCTCCAAGAAATGGCCCCCGAAGGTACCGTGAACTCACAGCAGTGGGCAGAGTTAGCCACCCCTGATGGAAGGCCTGACTGGGACTATAACACAGAGGAAGGAAGGGCCCACCTTGAGAGATATCGGGCATCTATTTTACAAGGTCTCAAGAGGGGGCCCCCGCAAGCCTATGAATATGGCAAAACCTACCGAAGTAGTCCAAAAGGAGACTGAAACACCTGAGCTTTACGAAGACTATGCTAGACCTATAGGCTTTATACACCAGTAGATCCGGAGGCAGCTGGGTCTCAAATTGTGATAAATACAGCCTTTGTATCTCAAGCCTACCCTGATATCAGACGCAAGCTCCAAAAGGTAGACAGGGTATTAGCCATGACCAGCTCACAAATAATTGAGATTTCTGGTAAGGTGTTCAGAAACAGAGGCGTGGAGGCAGAAAAAGGAGGCTGAGAAAAAAAAAAAACAGAAGGAAGATAACAAGACAACAGATCAGAGGATCGAGAGAAGGCCCCTCCCTGGGCCTTCCCCAAAACCTCCACCCCCTCTAAATTGGGGTCAGTCTCCCAGCAAGCCTCCTACAAGGAAGTCCAGGACCACCCCGCAACCAAATCAATCCACCAGATAATGGGGCTTTGGCCATTGGAAAAATGAATGCCCCCAGAATAGCGGGGGTAGGGGGGTGTTGGAGAACTGGCATCAGCTGTTATAGGGCTGGCCGGACTAGAGACTGCAAAGGGGTACCGGGGCTCAAAGACAAAAGGTCCCCGAGAGCCCATGGTAAAACTAAAAGTGGACCAAATGATTGACTTTATGGTGGGTACTGGAGCAGAAATGTCAGCGGTGACCAAACCGGTGGCACGCCTCTCAGAGAAGGCCACTGCTATAGGAGGAATAACTGGGGAAAAGCTGCTCAGACCATTCCATCTACCCCAGAAATGCCAGATGGGGGACCGGCATGGAAGTGACTCATGAATTCCTGTATATTCCTGAATGCCTGTTGAGAAGAGACTTGTCTAAATTGGGGGCACAAGTGACCTTTTCCCCCCAAGAAAGACCCAACTAGGGCTCGGCCACCTATTTACTCTCCCTCTCGGTAACCCCTCAAGATGAATGGAGGTTGCATGACCCTCCAGAAGGGAAGCCAGATGGGTTAAAGGATCGAGAGAGCTGATCCAACAATTCCCTGAGGTTTGGGAGGAAGATAACCTCCCTCCCACCCCTGGACTCACCCAACATCAAGCTCCAGTGATAACAGAACTCAAACCCATGCCACACCAGTCAGAAAACATCAGTACCCGCTACTGCTGGACGCCCGAGTTGGCATCTTGCGACATATAAATAGGCTATGGCAGGCGGGCATCCTGATTGAATGCCAGTCAGCCTGGAACACATCGATCAGCCAGTTAAGAAGGAAGAGGGACAGGACTACAGGCCTGTGCAGGACCTCAGACTGGTCAACCAAGCAGCTGTAACTCCACCCCCCAGTTCCTAACCCCTACACCTTGCCAGCCTCCTCCCACCGAATGCTAAGACCTATACTTGCCTAGATCTGAAGGATGCATTTTTTTTGTATCCACATTTCTCTGGTTCAGTTAAGTTCAGTCTCTCAGTCGTGTCCGACTCTTTGTGACCCTATAAACTGCAGCATGCGGGGAAGGCAATGGCACCCCACCCCAGTGCTCTTGCCTGGAAAATCCTGTGAACGGAGGACCCTGGTGGGCCGCAGTCCATGGGGTCGCTGAGAGTCGGACACGACTGAGCAACTTCACTTTCACTCTTCACTTTTATGCATTGGAGAAGGAAATGGCAACCCACTCCAGTGTTCTTGCCTGGAGAATCCCGGGACGGTGGAGCCTGGTGGGCTGCCATCTATGGGGTCGCACAGAGTCAGACACGACTGAAGCGACTTAGCAGCAGCAAACTGCAGCATGCCAGGCCTCCCTGTCCATCACCAACTCCCAGAGTTCACTCAAATTCATGTCCATTGAGTTGGTGGTGCCATCCAACCATCTCACCTTGTGTTGTCCCCTGCTCCTCCTGCCCTCAATCCCTCCCAGCATCAGAATCTTTTCCAATGAGTCAACTCTTCGCATGAGGTGGCCAAAGTATTGGAGTTTCAGCTTTAGCATCAGTCCTTCCAAAGAACACCCGGGGCTGATCTCCTTCAGAATGGACTGATTGGACCTCCTTGCAGTCCAAGGGACTCTCAAGAGTCTTCTCCAACACCACAGTTCAAAAGCATCAATTCTTCTGCTCTCAGTTTTCTTTATAGTCCAACTCTCACATCCATAAATGACTACTAGAAAAATACTACTGTTGACTACTGTTGATCCAGTATCTTGACCCATTTTTGCTTTTGAATGGGAAGATCCAGCAGGGGGCATTAAACAACAGCTCACTCAGACTCATCTCCCACAAGGATTTAAGAATTTCCTGACTATTTTCAGGAAAGCCTTGGCTTCTGACCTGAACTCACTCCAGCCAGAACGGTTTAGATGCTGGCTGCTACAGTATGGGAACGACTTGCTGTTGGCTGCTGAGAATAAAGAGGACTGCTGGGAAGGAACTAAGGCTTTGCTAGAGGTGGTGATGGAAGCAGGCTACCAGGTCTCGAGGGAAAGGGCACAGATCTGCAAGGAGGAGGTAAGATATTTTGGGGTTGTCCTGAGAAGGGGCACAAGACTGTTGGACCAGTCTAGGAAAGAAGTAGTCTTGAGAATCCCACAACCAAAAACCCTATGACAGGTCCCAGAATTTTTGGAAGCCACTGGGCTCTGTAGAATTTGGATCCCAGGATACTCTCAGATGGCCCAGCCCTTATGTGAACTAGCAGGGCCAGAAGGGGATTCACTGAATTGGACAGAGAGGCAATAACAAGCCTTTGAAAAGTAAAAATTGGCTATTATTTCGGCACCCACGTAGGGTCTGCCAGAACTTACTAAGCCATTCACATTTATGTAACTGAAAAGGACAACGTGGCTATGGGGGTGTTAATCCAGACTGTGGGGACATGGGACCAACTGGTGGCCTGTCTCTCAAAACAGCTGGACAACGTTGCTACCGGGTGGCCTGGGTGCTTATGGGCGATTGCCATGGTTGTCTTACTGGTCCAAGAAGCGACCAAGCTGACTTTGGGCCAAAATTTAACTGTAAAAGTCCCCCATGAGGTCAGTGCTCTCCTACTGGTGTAGCCACACATTCCGGGAAACAAACGCACTCAGAAGGACATTTCAGATAGTGGAGTGCAGTTTGTTACACTGGTGGGCCCAGGCAGAGTCTCCTCTTAGCCAAGGACCCTACCAGTTTTTGTGAAAACCTTATATACTGTAAGTGTATAAGGTTCCCTGAAACTAGTCTGAACAACGGAAAAAGAAAGATACAATCAAAGTTAACCCGTGATCATATGCCTTAAGCCTAGGTAGTTAACAGTGGACTATTATCAATAGGCCTGTGGTCATACCCCAATGAGCATAATAGAATGTTTGATTCTATTCGGTTACACAGACAACTAGGATATTCTTTAGGCGATGGAGAGCCCTGGGGCTCTTCCTTCTTCTAGGGGCCTGGTTTTCCAGTTGGTATGGCGTTTCCATAGATACTGGGCACATAGCTCAAAGTCCATAGTCCTGCCCAAGATGGAGTCCTGCTTTCAAGATAGAGCCCGTTCTGTTTCCTCCTTCACTCCAAGGGGGTCCCCACAAATGGTTGACAACGTCCCGGGGTTACCCAATACCAGGGACTTTTATGAGAGAACCTCCATGTTACTATTGAGCTCTGTCAGGCCTTAAATCCGGCTACACTCCTTCCTGTGGGGAAAGGTGGACCTTCACATGATCGTGAAGCAATCCTGGAAGAAGTTTATGCTAGGAGACCTGACCTGAGAGACCAGCCAATCCCGGACCCAGACTGGGTCCCGGACGCCGACGGCACCAGGCTGGTGAAACAAGGACAGCAGCTGTCGGGGTACGCGGTAGTCACAGAGAAGACCACCGTCGAGGCTGGCTTTCAGCCATCCCACCGGTCTGCTCAACGGGCCGAATTATGGGCTCTAATCCAGGCCCTCCAGTTGTCAAAAGGTAAGACAAACATTTGCACTGACACCAGGTACGCTACCGCTATTCTGCATGTGCATAGGGCCCTCTACAAGGAGAGATGGCTCTTGACGGCTAACGGAAAAGACATTAAAAACAAGGAAGAAATCTTGACCCTACTAGATGCTGTATGGGAACCTGAAAAAATAGTAGTGATACATTGCCAGGGTCGCCAAGAAGAGGACAGCCCGCAACGGGGGAAACCGGCTGGCAGAGAGAGCCGCAAAACGAGCGGCTGAGGAATTTGGAGGTGCTGGGGGCAGGATTGGTAAGACTTTTGTGCTTAACAACTCTCCCACAGTATACCCCGGCCCAAGACCAGCTGTCTGAAACAGAAAGCGCCACCAAGAGTGATAAGTGTTGGTGGGAACTGCCGGGTGGCAGGCTGCCAGTTCCCAAGGCACTGGCCCCTTTCATCAGAGTCTCAGGTTCAGCAGACTACCCACTTGGGATGTGACAAAATGGAAAAGTTAATTCGGAAATATTTCTTAACACCACGGTTTTCTTCCCTGTGTAAAATGGAATCCCAGAACTGTTCTTCCTGCTCACAGGTCAATGCTGTCCCCAGACATAAACAGAAAACTCCAGGAATACAGTTAAAGGGCACTCTGCCCTTTGAACATTCAGAAGTGGACTTTACTGAGATGAAACCTCCAGACACTATCGTTATTTACTGGTCAAGGCATGTACCTTCTCAGGATGGGTGGAGGCCTTCCCCACCAGAGCTGAAAAAGCAAATGAAGTGGCTCGTTGTCTGATTCGAGAAATAATCCCCAGATTTGGGTTCCCAACCAGTATAGAATCAGATCAGCCCTGCTTTCATAGCTGATTTAATTCAACAGGTATGTAAAGCTCTAAATGTCAAATGGAAATTACATACACCGTATTGGCCCCAGAGTTCCAGAATGGTGGCGAGAACTAACCGAACCCTTAAAGAAACACTTTCAAAATGTATCACAGAGACTGACTGTTCATGGATGGACTTACTTCCGGTGGCCTTGCTCAAATTAAGAGTGACCCTGCGTTCCCACAGTTATTCTCCTTATGAAATTGTCTATGGGAGACCCCCTCCCATAGTAAGACAGGTGTTGGCAAATTTGCCACAGGTAAGAGGAGATGGGATTTCACAGCAAATGGAACAATTCGGTAAGATAATAAACCAAGGAACTAAGTTTGTCCAGGAAAGGGTGCCGTTCCCCCTTGAGAAACAGATTCATGAGTTTGTGCCCAGGGATCAGGTGTGAGTCAAGGACTGGAAATGTGACTCCTTGGCCCCACAGTGGAGAGGCCCATACACTGTTGTTCTAACCACGCCTACGGCAGTTAAAGTTGCAGGTATCCCTCCCTGGAGGCATCACACAAGGGTGAAGAAGACATACCACACAGACCCCCAGGACGCCGAGTGGACTACACGAAGGGACCCTGCTGATCCCTGTGAAACCAAGATCATCTTAAAAAAGAGGAATCAAAAACGAACCTCTGCAATCAACTTCTGCTACATGGGCTTGCCGGCATCATCCTGAGACTCGCCACAGCTTTCAGCACAAGACAACGTTTTCAACTCGTGGGCACATTCCTATGCAGACTTTGATAACATCTCTAACTGTTGGGTTCGTGGAGCCATGCCTTTGTCAGTGATGGACGGACTTCCTTGGTGGGTGTCTCCTCTCCGTAAGGGAGATTTTAGCCCCCTCTGTTCCTTTTTGAAACAACAACGAGAAACACTTCTTTCTTTGGTTATTCACAACCTATCGCTTCTTTCTTGGTGTAAACTGGACTCTAATCAGACTGATCAAGGCCATGGGGTGACATTTGAAGTAAATGCAAGCTTTACAGAAGTAACAAAAGCCTATACTTTTTACTTAAAAAAGGATGAGAACTCTAGGGCCAGTAAAAAGGGCGAGTCCATCAGGTACTTTGAACAATTTGACCAAATATGAGACGAATATTTTTGAAGGACTCCAGATCAAAGCCAGCCTATTGTCCCTGCCCCTATCTGTTGGGAGCGAAGGGAACAGAAGATTGTATTTGGTGACCATCCTGTAGATCCAAAAGAATTAAAATATGTGGAATACTTTTCCTCTGAACAATGCGCACAAATATTAGAGATCACCTATCACTGGCCAGGCTCAGACTGGAAGAACAACCCTGGGATCCGATGGGTGGCCCCTATCGGTACCCAATGGCAGTGTGGAATTTGTGCCCTTGGCTTCCAGTCTGTTGGGTCAGACGCTGCACTTTAGGATTTGCCTTTGCTCAGGGAAGTATTAAGCCATCCTTACAACAAGCCCCAGTAGATCTGCCTTATTTACATGTGCAGTGGGCAAGGTCCGTGTTTCAGTGGTATGATTACATAGCTGTCTTGTTCATACCATCTATAGAAACAACAGATATTATGATTAAAGTAGAAGCTCTAACTAACTTCATGAAACAGGGCCTCCTAGACAACACAAAGGCGATCCAAGCTTTAAATGAAGAACAAATACAAATGAGAAAGGCAATAATTCAAAATCAGATGGCTTTAGAAATACTTAACGGCCGCTCAAGGAGAGACCTGTGCTACAATTAAAGTTGAGTGTTGTGTATATATTCCTGATTTATCTGGCACTGTATCAGCTGCTCTAGCGGACATGAAAAACCAGGTAAAAGCTATATCTAATGATAATATTCCTTTTTGGACTTCTGTTTTGTCATGGATAAAGGGCGATTGGTGGAAAACCATATTGGCCATTGTTATAGTGTTTCAGTTGTTTTTGTTATGTGGACCTTGCATTCTCCAATGTATTGTCAACTTTGTTTCACTCAGATTGAATTCATTCACCCAAATATATGCCAGAAGACCCAGGGTACAGTACATCCTTATGAATGATGCTCACACTGGAAGTTGAGAGCATCAGGAGAGGGAAATGAAGGAGGAAAGGAGCAGGTTGCTCTGACTAAAAAATGACTCTATTTTAAAGGGAAGGAAACTCCATCTTGCACTCTCCGTCAACTTTGGACTACATATCTGGTAACCAAGCCTCCCCAACAGATAAACACCAGACCAGGCTGACCTTACACCTAGACTCCCCAGAGCCAAAAAGAATGCAATAATCCACTATATAATCAATCACTTTCTGTAGTTCTAATAATGCCCATTGATGATGTGGGCTACACTGCATGACTAGATGACCTTTACAATATGAATCATGACGGTAGCCTATTTGTATCTCTTCCTAATATTTTCCAGAGCAGACTTGAGAAATTTGGGGGTGTGGGCTTGGGCAGGTACAGTTCAGGTATAAAAGGTTGTCACAAAGATCAGTTGGGGTCCTTGGCTAAGGAGGAAACTCTGCCTGGGACCCACCATCATAATAAACTGCACTCCACTATCCACGCTGTCCTTCTGAGTGAGTTTTGCTTCCCAGGGCGTTTGGCTCTAACAATACCTCATGATGTCAACATTTCTTTCATCACTTGTAAAGACAACTTCATCTTGGGGTTTCTCTGGTCGTTTAGTAGTTAGGACTTCAAGTTTCCAATGTAGGGAACATGGATTCAATCCTCATCAGGGAACTAACATCCTGCAAGCCTTGAGGTGTGGTCAAAACAAAACCAAACAACAACAAAAAATTCCCCTTTGTCATAAGCAAGTGGATTTCCAGTCATAGGAAACCATCATCCAACAGGCAAGTAGGTCCTAAAAAGATGGGGGGGGGGCCTAGGAAAAGGGGCTCAAGAGGGAGACTGAGGGCCCTCCATTTGGTTTGGCCCTTTTACAGCGCAGATTTGATCCTTTTTAAAATTTTTCTTTATTTTGGCCACTTGGTGGTGGTAGCTCAGCTCCCCGACCAGGGATCAAACTTGCGATGCCTGCAGTGGAAGCGGGGAGTCCTAGCCACTGGATCGCCAGGAAAGTCCCTCCATCAAGCACAGATTTTAAAACCCTCCCTTTCCTAAGGAAGTGTTTGTTCTCTCCGGGAAGTTCCAAGCCCGGGAACTTCCTAGCGGGCGGGGGAAGCGGGTAGGTGGGGAGGGGGCGGGGACAGGGAGAGCCGGAGGCAGGGAGACCGGATGGACCGCAGCAGGTCTGGCTGCCTCCAGGGTCTGGCAGGAAGGTTCTGCCGGAAATGCAAATCTGCCTAGGGTGGGCTCAGTTCCCGGGAGGATTCCCCCGGAGCAGGCGAGGGTGCAGGTCTGGGGATTCCCTCCCGGCTTGCCTCTACCTCCTTCCCCGCCACACCGTCCAAGGTGAGGCGTGAGGATCAGGAAGCAGGTACGAAATGCCCGGGCAGGATAAGAACTTGGTCTTGATCCTTCCTGTAGGGGAGTGGGGGCTTGTTATTTTCATTTATTTATTAATGTCAGTATTCTTTTTTTTCCACAGTTCCATTCTTCCCGCCTGCCACCCTGCAAACCTCTGGGACTGGGATGAGCGCTTGCCACCAGCAGTCTAGACCCGTCTAGGAGCCGATTGCCGGGGGAAATGGTAATTTTCCCGCGTTGGGACCAGGATCCACGCCCAGGGCGGGGCCGGGTCGCTTTCCGAGGAGTTGGGAGCAGCTGCCTGCAAAAAGCCGGATTCTTTCCGGCTCGGGAGGAAAGGGGAGCCATGAGGATCCCTAAGTGCGCCCTTCACGTTGCCCCAGAGAGAATGGGTCTCCCATCCCTGGGCTGCAACCTTGCAGGACGCCTCTGTCGGTCCCCGGGCGCCGACTGCGGTTGCCCGCTCTGTATCACTTGAATCCACAATGTGTCGGGGGCGGGGGGCGGGGGTTGTCTGTTGTGCTGAGGGTGAGCCGCAAAATTCTAGGGACAGTCAGGCTGAAAATATGCGCACTGGGTTCACTGCTCCTGGAGACAGGGCTTCGAGGTTTGAGCTGGATCTGATCGGCACATTGTTTTTCATGGGGGTCCTGTGGCCATCCTTCAGTTTAGTCTCTCAGTCCTGTCCGACTCTGTGACCCCATGGACTGCAGCACACAAGGCCTCCCTGTCCATCACCAACTCCCGCAGTTTACTAAAATTCATGTCCACTTAGTCAGTGATGCCGTCCAACCATCTCATCCTCTGTCTTCCCCTTCTCCTCCCTCCTTCAGTCTTTCCCAGCATCAGGGTCTTTTCAAATGACTCAGTTCTTCCCATCAAGTGGCCAAAGTATTGGAGTTTCAGCTTCAGCAACAGTCCTTCCACTGAATATTTAAGACTGATTTCCTTTAGGATGACCTGGTTGGATCTCCTTGCTGTCCAAGGGACTCTCAAGAGTCTTCTCCAACACCACAGTTCAAAAGCATCAATTCTTCGGCGCTCAGCTTTCTTTATAGTCCAACTCTCACATCCATACATGACCGCTGGAAAAACCATAGCCTTCACTAGACGGAACTTTGTTGGCAAAGTAATGTCTCTGCTTTTTAATATGCTGTCTAGGTTGTAGACAGCATACTTTTCTTCCAAGGAGCAAATGGCTTTTAATTTCATGGCTACAATCACCATCTGTAATGATTTGGGAGCCCCCAAAAATAAAAGTCTGTCACTGTTTCCACTGTTGCCCCATCTATTTGCCATGACGTGATGGGACTTATGCCATGATCTTAGTTTTCTGAATGTTGAGCTTTAAGCCAACTTTTTCAGTCTGCTCTTTGACTTTCATCAAGAGGCTCTTTAGTTCTTTGCTTTCTGCCATAAGGGTGGTGTCATCTGCATATCTAAGGTTATTGATATTTCTCCCAGTAATCTTGATTCCAGCTTGTGCATCATCCAGCCCGGCATTTCTCATGATGTACTCTGCATATAAGTTAAATAACCAGGGTGAAAATATACAGCCTTGACGTACTCCTTTCCTAATTTGGAACCAATCCATTGTTCTTGTTCCATGTCCGGTTCTAACTGTTGCTTCTTGACCTGCATACAGATATCTCGGGAAACAGGTCAGGTGGTCTGGTAGTCTCATCACTTGAAGAATTTTCCACAGTTTGTTGTGATCCACACAGCCAGAGGCTTTGATGTAGTCAGTGATTCAGAAGTAGATGTTTTTCTCGAATTCTCTTGCTTTTTCCATGATCCAATCAATGTTAGAAATTTGATCTCTGGTTTCTCTGCCTTTTCTAAAACCAGCTTGAACATCTGGAAGTTCTCAGTTCGCTGTACTGTTGAAGCCCTGCTTGGAGAATTTTGAGCATTACTTTACTAGCGTGTGAGATGAGTGCAATTGTGTGGTCATTTGAGCATTCTGTGGCATTGCCTTTCTTTGGGACTGGAATGAAAACTGACCTTTTCCAGTCCTGTGGCCACTGCTGAGTTTTCCAAATTTGCTGGCATATTGAGTGCAGCACTTTCACAGCATCAACTTTTAGGATTTGAAATAGCTCAACTGGAATTCCATCACCTCCACTAGCTTTGTTTATAGTGATGCTTCCTAAGGCCTAGTTGACTTCACATTCCAGGATGTCTGGCTCTAGGTGAGTGATCACACCCTCGTGATTATCTGGGTCATTAAGATCTTTTTTGTATAGTTCCTCTGTGTATTCTTGCCACCTCTTCTTAATATCTCTGTTAGGTCCATACCATTTCTGTCCTTTATTGTGCCTATCTTTGCATGAAATGTTCCCTTGGTAACTCTAATTTTCTTGAAGAGATCTCTAGTCTTTCCCATTCTGTTGTTTTCCTCTATTTCCTTGCATTGATCACTGAGGAAGGCTTTCTTATGTCTCCTTGCAATTCTCTGGAACTCTGCATTCAGATTGATATATCTTTCCTTTTCTCCTTTGCCTTTTGCTTCTGTTCTTTGCTCAGCTATTTCTGAGGCCTCCTCAGACAACCATTTTGCCTTTTTGCATCTCTTTTTCTTAGGGATGCTTTGATCCCAGCCTGCTATACAGTGTTACAAACCTCCGTCCATAGTTCAGCTACCAGGGAAGCCCTGATTTTTGTTTTTAGATTTCACATATAAGTGATAAATGGTATATGTTTTTCTCTGAATCACTAATTTCACTTAGCATAATACCCTCCAGGTCCATCCATATTGTTGCAAATGGCAATTTTTTTTCATTCTTTTTTATGGCTAAGTAATATTCCATTCTTTTGCTGTTATAAATAACCTTCCATTTAAATAATTATGTGCATATACCATTTGGGGTTTTGACCAGGGTATTTTTGAAGTATAATCTCATGAATGCAAATGCTGGATCAAGGGATGTCTGCATATCAAATTTTTGTAAATTGGTTCAGTTCAGTCGCTCAGTCGTGTTCGACTCTTTGCGACCTCATGAATCACAGCACGCCAGGCCTCCCTGTCCATCACCAACTCCCAGAGGTCACTCAGACTCATGTCTATCAAGTTGGTGATGCCATCCAGCCATCTCATCCTCTGTCGTCCTCTTCTCCTCCTGCCCCCAATCCCTCCCAGCATCAGAGTCTTTTCCAATGAGTCAACTCTTTGCATCAGGTGGCCAAAGTATTGGAGTTTCAGCTTTAGCATCATTCCTTCCAAAGAACACCCAGGGCTGATCTCCTTCCGAATGGACTGGTTGGACCTCCTTGCAGTCCAAGGGACTCTCCAGAGTCTTCTCCAACACCACAGTTCAAAAGCATCAATTCTTCCGCGCTCAGCTTTCTTCACAGTCCAACTCTCACATCCATACATGACCACTGGAAAAACCAGAGCCTTGACTAGACGGACTTTTGTTGACAAAGTAATGTCTCTGCTTTTCAATATGTTATCTCGGTTGGTCATAACTTTCCTTCCAAGGAGTAAGCATCTTTTCATTTCATGGCTGCAGTCACCATCTGCAGTGATTTTGGAGCCCAGAAAAATAAAGTCTGACACTGTTTCCACTGTTTCCCCATCTATTTCCCATGAAGTGATGGGACCAGATGCCATGCCATGATCTTCGTTTTCTGAATGTTGAGCTTGAAGCCAACTTTTTCACTCTCCACTTTCACTTTCATCAAGAGGAATTTTAGTTCCTCTTCACTTTCTGCCATAAGGGTGGTGTCATCTGCATATCTGAGGTTATTGATATTTCTCCTGGCAATCTTGATTCCAGCTTGTGCTTCTTCCAGTCCAGCGTTTCTCATGATGTACTCTGCATACAAGTTAAATAAGCAGGGTGACAATATACAGCCTTGACGTCCTCCTTTTCCTATTTGGAACCAGTCTGTTGTTCCATGTCCAGTTCTAACTGTTGCTTTCTGACCTGCATATAGGTTTCTCAAGAGGCAGGTCAGATGGTCTGGTATTCCCATATCTTTCAGAATTTTCCACAGTTTGTTGTATCCACACAGTCAAAGGCTTTGGCATAGATATAGAAATAGATGTTTTTCTGGAACTCTCTTGCTTTTTCCATGATCCAGCAGATGTTAGCAATTTGATCTCTGGTTCCTCTGCCTTTTCTAAAACCAGCTTGAGCATCAGGAAGTTCACGGTTCACATATTGCTGAAGCCTGGCTTGGAGAATTTTGAACATTATTTTGCTAGCGTGTGAGATGAATGCAATTGTGCGGTAGTTTGAGCATTCTTTGGCATTGCCTTTCTTTGGGATTGGAATGAAAACTGACATTTTCCAGTCCCGTGGCCACTGCTGAGCTTTCCAAATTTGCTGGCATATTGAGTGCAGCACTTTCACAGCATCATCTTTCAGGATTTGGAATAGCTCCACTGGAATTCCATCACCTCCACTAGCCTTGTAGTGATGCTTTCTAAGGCCCACTTGACTTCACATTCCAGGATGTTTGGCTCAATAACCTCAGATATGCAGATGACACCACCCTTATGGCAGAAAGTGAAGAGGAAGTAAAAAGCCTCTTGATGAAAGTAAATGAGGAGAGCGAATAAGTTGGTGTAAAGCTCAACATTCAGAAAACGAAGATCATGGCATCTGGTCCCATCACTTCATGGGAAATAGATGGGGAAACAGTGGAAACAGTGTCAGACTTTATTTTTCTGGGCTCCAAAATCACTGCAGATGGTGACTGCAGCCATGAAATGAAAAGATGCTTACTCCTTGGAAGGAAAGTTATGACCAACCGAGATAACATATTCAAAAGCAGAGACATTACTTTGTCAACAAAAGTCCGTCTAGTCAAGGCTCTGGTTTTTCCAGTGGTCATGTATGGATGTGAGAGTTGGACTGTGAAGAAAGCTGAGCACCGAAGAATTGATGCTTTTGAACTGTGGTGTTGGAAAAGACTTTTGAGAGTCCCTTGGACTGCAAGGAGATCCAACCAGTCCATTCTGAAGGAGATCAGCCCTGGGTGTTCTTTGGAAGGAATGATGCTAAAGCTGAAACTCCAATACTTTGGCCACCTGATGCGAAGAGTTGACTCATTGGAAAAGACTCTGATGCTGGGATGGATTGGGGGCAGGAGGAGAAGGGGATGACAGAGGATGAGATGTCTGGATGGCATCACCGGCTCAATGGACGTGAGTCTGAGTGAACTCCGGGAGTTGGTGATAGACAGGGAGGCCTGGTGTGCTGCGATTCATGGGGTCACAGAATCAGACACTACTGAGCAAGTGAACTGAACTGAGGGTGGGGACTCCCTAAGGAGTCCTGATATGAACAGCCGACTCTTTGGAAAAGTCCTGATACTGGGTAAGATTGAGCACAGAAGGAGAAGGGGTGGGGCGGGTCAAAGGATGAGATGGCTGGATGGTATCACCGGTGCAATGGACATGAACCTGGAAAAACTCCAGGAGATGGTGAAGGACAGGGAAGGCTGGCGTGCTAGGACAGGGAAGGCTGGCGTGCTGCAGTCCATGGGGTGGCAAAGTGTCAGACACGACTGGGTGACTGAATAACAATGGGGAGGGGACAGGATTCAATGATGACAGTCCATACCCCACTGAGCCAAAATGGGTGTGTTGTTCAGGACTTGGTGACCTTTGAAGATGTGGCTGTGATCTTCACCCGGGAGGAGTGGGCCCTGCTAGACGCCGCACAGAGGCAGCTCTACAGAGATGTGACCCTGGAGACCTGCAGTCACCTGGCCTGTGTGGGTAAGGAGGCCCCTTCTTCCTGCACTTGCTGACGGACGGGGCCCACGTGCGCCAAGCCCCTCCTGTGCTCCAGAGACTCAACTACTGCCCCCAGGTGGCAAACATAGTTTCCCCCGTGACCCTGGAAGTCTATCCTTTGCTTTCTTTTTTTTTTTTTTTTTAATATTTATTTATTTGGCTGCGAGAGGTCTTAGTTACGGCACTCAAGAACTTCATTGCATCACGCCAGATCTCTTGGTCTTTGGTTGTAGAGCGCGGACTCTATTTGTCATGTGGGCTTCGGTAGTCATGGCGCCTGGGCTTAGTTGCTCCCCAGCACGTAGGATCTTAGCTCCTGGGGATCTAAGGGGACACCAGGGAGTGAACCGGTGTCTCTTGCATTGCAAGATGGATTCTTAATCACTGGACCACCAGGGAAGTCCTAGGAGTGATTTCTTAATAAGTATGAGGCTTCCTTGGGCAAGGAGTGGGCAGAGGGAATGTTCTGAAACTAGATGGAGGTGATGGTTGTAAACATGGTACCAAATGCCAGAGCTGTACACTTTGGCTAATTTTATGCTCTGTAAATTTCATCTCTGTTTTTTGTTGTTGTTTTTTAAATTCATTTCATCTAAGAGGAAAGCTGAGGCTCATGAATGTATGAGCTTCTTTGGGTATATGGAGAGTGTCGTGGGTTTCATCCATCTTCTCAGATGTTCCTTTTTACCCCCCAAAGGAAGACCTGTCCCCCTCTGTCTTAGTCCAGGCTGATAAAAACAAAATACCGTGCACCGGGTAGCCCAGACAACAGTTGTTTATTTCTCACATTCTGGAGGCTGAGAAGTCCAAGATCAAGATGCTGGCAGATTCAGTTCCTGGGAGGGCCCTCTTCCTGGCTTGCAGATGGCCTCGTTCTCACATGGCAAAGAGGGAGAGACTCCTGCTGTCTTCTCCTCTTCTTTTGAGAACAGTAACTCCATCTTTGAATCCCATCCCACCCTCATGAACTCATCTAAACCTAATCACCTCATGAGGTTTCCACCTGCAAATAGCATCCTGTTGTGGGATTGGGGTTTCAACATGGATTTGCGGCGGTTGTTGTTTAGTCCCTAGTTCAGTTCAGTCTCTCTGTCGTGTCCGACTCTCTGCGACCCCATGAATCGCAGCACTCCAGGCCTCCCTGCCCATCTCCATCTCCTGGAGTTCACTCAAACTCACGTCCATCGAGTCGGTGATGCCATCCAGCCATCTCATCCTCTGTCGTCCCCTTCTCCTCCTGCCCCCAATCCGTCCCAGCATCAGAGTCTTTTCCAATGAGTCCACTCTTTGCATGAGGTGGCCAAAGTATTGGAGTTTCAGCTTTAGCATCATTCCTTCCAAAGAACACCCAGGACTGATCCCCTTTAGAATGGACTGGTTGGATCTCCTTGCAGTCCAAGGGACTCTCAAGAGTCTTCTCCAGCATCACAGTTCAAAGCATCTTTGGTGGTCAACTTTCTTCACAGTCCAACTCTCACATCCATACATGACCACTGAAAAAACCAGAGCCTTGACTAGACGGACCTTTGTTGACAAAGTAATGTCACTGCTTTTGAATATGTTATCTCGGTTGGTCATAACCAACCGCTTCCAAGGAGTAAGCGTCTTTTAATTTCATGGCTGCAGTCACCATCTGCAGTGATTTTGGAGCCCAGAAAAAGAAAGTCTGACACTGTTTCCCCATCTATTTCCCATGAAGTGATGGAACCGGATGCCATGATCTTCGTTTTCTGAATGTTGAGCTTTAAGCCAACTTTTTCACTCTCCACTTTCACTTTCATCAAGAGGCTTTTGAGTTCCTCTTCACTTTCTGCCATAAGGGTGGTGTCATCTGCATATCTGAGGTGATTGATATTTCTCCCGGCAATCTTGATTCCAGCTTGTGCTTCTTCCAGCCCAGCGTTTCTTATGATGTACTCTGCATATAAGTTAAATAAGCAGGGTGACAGTATACAGCCTTGACATCCCTAAGTCGTGTCCAGTTTTTTGCAACCCCATGGACTGTAGCCTGCCAGGCCCCTCTGTCCATGGGATTTCCCAGGCAAGAATACTGGAGTGGGTTGCCATTTCCTTCTCCCCAACCCAGGAATTGAACCCTCATTTCTTAAGTCTCCTGCTTTGGCAAAGGGGTTCTTTACCACTAGTGCCACCATAGTGGTTGGGGGCACATCACAAATTCAACCCATAACAGACTGTTTGTCCAGTTTGTCATGGCAGTCAGAGGTTGGATTGGAAAAGAATTTCCAGACATGGAATATTTCAGAAAGGAGTGAGTTTATAAGAACAGATATAATGAGGGTGCTGCAAGCACAGCAGGTGACCTCCTGGCAGACAAGAGAGTGTTGATGCTTTTTGTGAGTTAGTAGCCAATTTTTATAGCCTCAAGACAAAGAAAATTCCTGCTGGAAAGGTGGCATTAGGTGAATGGTTAGGGTACTATAGAGTGAGCACCCAGGTGGGAATTTTTACTTAATATGGGATCAGGGAGCTGGCCAGGAAGGATGGGAGTGGGGTTCATGACAACAGTTGCTATGGGGCTCAGTCAGTTCCGGAGGTGACCTTGGTGCTGGGCTCCGCGTCTGTGGCCTTGGTACTAAGCCTCACACCTGTGATCTTGGTATAGGTCCTCACAATTCTCTCACCTTGGCATTCATGATTGCACCTTCAATCTCACAGAATCACATTTACATATCTGGCTGCACCGGGTCTTAGTTGCAGCAGGCGAGCTCTTTAGCTGCGGCATGTGGGACCTAGTTCCCTCACCAGGGATTGAACCCGGGCCCCCTGCATTGGGAGCGCCGAGTCTTGGACACTGGACCACCAGGGAAGTTCCCAGAACCGTTATTTAGCATCTTGCTGTGTGTACTGAACCTCTGATCTTAACCATAGTCAAACTCCTCATACATCCCAAATTCTAATATCTCTCTCTGCCTCTCTGCCTGCCTCCTCTTGCTTTCTCCCTTTTCCCATTTTCGTTACAGAGGGAACATTTGAAAAGGGATTCACGGGCATCTGCCTGCTTTCTCCAGCCCACCTTTCCTTTCCACAAAGACCTGACTTTTGCACCGCTTCATTTCAGATTGGGCGACTCGACATCAAACCAAAGACTCGACCCCTCAGCAGATCAGCCTTGCTAAAAGGACATTTCAGGGAGTGAACAGAGCATGTCTGGCGAGCAGCGGTTCCCGACTCTCCGATCTCAGAGAAGACTGGATGTCCCAAAGAATAGAGGAACCGGGCAAGCAGAAGGGGCAAACATTGAAGCAAGTCGCAGCCGCCCACGAGAAAGATGCCTCTCCCGTTGGATTCTGGGAATATCGCGAGACGAGGGACATCGCTAACCCTGGCCAGAAGATTGTGCCGTCACAGGGAGATTCCACGAGGAAACATAACCCAAGACGTAACTCAGACATTTTGAAACAAATTCTCCTCTTACACAGTAATCAAAAAATCTCTACGAACAACGAAGATGACCGAGTCAAGTGGCAGGAAATGCCGTGGATTCCACGTGCGAGAACTCAGACAGAGCTGAAATCAAAGGTGCGGATGGATCATCAGAACAACCTGCTTCATTTGCAGGCTGAAATGTACATGGGCATGAGCATCCGTGAATACAGTCCACGTGGGAAAGCCTTAGAGGGAGACATCTCCCTTAGGACACGAGGGACGCCCATGAAAGAGAAACCTCGTCATTCTCATCAGTGTGAAAACACCTTCCTAAATAACTCTCTCCCTGCCGGGCAGACGCAAACCTACGAGGCAGAGACAAATAATGAGAATAATCAAAGTGGGAAGACATTTGTCCCTGTTCCGAGTTCCGATTCGCACAGGAGAACTTCGATGGGAGGGAAGAGCTATAAGTGCAGGGACTGTGGGAAGGCCTTCGTGTATCAGTCGTTCCTTAAGAAACACATGGAAATTCACACGGGAGAGAAGCCCTACGCTTGTGAGAATTGTGGGAAAACCTTCAGATACATCTTACACCTTAATAAACATTTGAGAAATCACAACCTGAAGACCTTTGAATGTCCGGAATGTGGGAAAAGTTTCAACAAGTCCTCAAAGCTTAAGGAACATATTAGGATTCACACTGGAGAGAAACCCTATAAATGTCAGGAATGTGGGAAAACCTTTATAAAGTCCTCAAAGCTTAAGCAACATACTAGGATTCACACTGGAGAGAAACCCTATAAATGTAAAGAATGTGGGAAAAGCTACACTAATTCTTCAAGTCTTAAAAGCCACCTGAAGAGGGTCTGCGGATCAAAGGAATGGGGAGAAGCCTTCGCTCATTTCTCAAAGTACTGAGTGCAGAAGGACAACATGGTGGAAGGGAGCTCAGTGAATGAACAAAGATGGAAACATCTTCTCTGAACTCTCAGATCTTACGGAAATGTAAGATTTCACATTTGTATTTTTTTTTAAGGGAATATGGGAAAGCCCTCTGTTGTCTCAAAGGTACGGTTCCTGTAAAAACACCCTGCAGGACTTGCCTGGCAGTCCAGTGGGTAAGACACCACCCTTCCACTGCAGAGGTTTGATCCCTGGTGGGGCAGCTAAGATCCCACATGCCATGTCACAGGGCCAAAAAAATAAAAAATAAAATTCACACTGTAGAGGCGTCATATGGGATTAAGGAATGTAGGGAAAACCTTACATACTCATCCCTCACTTTACACATGAAACCAAACCCTGGAGAGAGACCCTCTCATCAGTAATAGATTTGAGAAAGCCTTTATTTCCCTCTCTGCATTTGGAGGGCACAAATGAGTCTTAAGCTCAGTCGTATCTGACTCTCGCGACCCCCATGGACTGTAGCTCTCTAGGCTCCTCTGTCCATGGAATTATGCAGGCAAGAATACTGGAATGTGTTGCCATTTCCTTCTCGAGGGGATCTTCCCAACCCAAGGATCTAACCTGCGTCTCCTGCACTGCAGGCAGATTCTTTACCACTGAGCCACCGGGGAAGCCCCTAATAGTAAAAGAGAAACAGGGTAGATGTTCCCATCGCTAGCATTATCCATGTCTCCTCCTTCCATTGGAACCAAAATTCTGTATTTGCCACCATTTTTAATAAAATCCCACAAGAATGCTGACTACCTCTCCACGGACCCTTTCAGCTCTGCCACGTGAATTTTGAACTGTAGGAGCTTCATAACATTTCAGTTCTGCGTCACTGCACCCGGGTGAATCCCTGTTTGAGCTATGTTGAATTTAGACTCCGGTTTCCTGTGGCTCCCTGATGCCATTTCTGTCCATTGATTTGACTGCATTATGGTCAGAGTATGTGATCTTTGTGGTACTGATAGGAGATACTTGTCTTGACTTTCATTTTGGTCTTGTGATGGGACGAGTTCTGTCATTGCCTGACCACATTCTTCTCATCTTCTTTACTAAAGGGACATAGATTTTTTTTTCCCAGAGTTAGCACAGTTGGATTTCTTTTAACACTGTTGGGTTTTACTTTCCTGACCAGGAGTCGAACCCACGCCCCCTTCAGTGGAAGCATGAGTCTTAACCATGGGACCACCAGGGAAGTCCCTGTGGAATGTTCTTAAATGCATTTCTCAGGACTTTCTGGTGGTCCCTTGGTTAATACTGTTCTTCCGCTGCAAGGGATTGACTCCTGGTCAGGGAACTAAGATTCCACGTGCCATGCAGAAAAAAAAAAAAGAAAAGAAAGAAACGTCTTTCTCAGATTTTCTCATATCTGATGGTGAATGGAGCTTATTGCCAGTAAGGAGGGAGGGGGTTTGGATTCCTGGAGGGCTGTTGGAAAGGAGAGAATGTTCTTCACTCTGTTCTCTCTTTCCTTTGTTGCAATCTGGAAACGGGATGATATTCCCTGAGTTAGCTCATGCACCTTGAGGATCATTGAAATGAAGATCATGGTCCCAGTAACATGACCCTCAAATATAAATACACAATTTCTCACCCTTGTATTTGAATGGCATATTTGGGGATATTGATGGCTGCAGTAGACTGCATGTCTAGATTTATTCCATAAAGCAGAGCCCTAATTTGGTTAAGAAGCATTTCAGGGGAGTTTTGTTGTTTGTTTGTTTGTTAAGTAGAGAGAAGAGGAGTTGCTCAGTCGTGTCCGATTCTTTGCGACCCCATGGACTGTAGCCCCCAGTCTCCTCAGTCCATGGGATTTTCCAGGCATGCATACTGGAGTGGGTTGCCATTTCCTTCTCCAGGGGATCTTCCTGACCTAGGGATCGAACCTGGGTCTCCCGCACTGTAGGCAGACGCTTTACCGTCTAAGCTACCAGGGAAGCCTGTTAAGTAGACGCTATTAGCTATTATTTATTTTTATTTTGTTTTTGGCTGTGCCACACCTGTTGCAGGATCTTAGTTCCCCAATCAGGGACTGAACTCCTGGCCCAGAACATCCCCAGCGATTCAGCTGGAAGACTCTGCACTTCAATTCAGGGGGCATGTGTTCCATCCCTGGCCTGGTTGGGGACCTCAGATCCCACATGCTGCAGCCAAAAAACTCTCCAGGCCCCCTGCAGTGGAAGCACAGAGTCTTAACCACTGGACTGCTGGGCAGTTCTGGGGGAGGTTTTATAACTCAGAATGATAAAGTTAGTATGTGACCAATTTTTTGTAATTCCTCGTGTGATTCAAGATGCTGTACATTTCTTTGGTGTTGGGTGGGCTCATCAGTATTTGAATGGTCAAGCTTCTTAAGAGTGTTTTAGACTCTCACAATATTTTTACTCACTGAGCAAGTTCATAATAAAATATCTGGGGCTTCCCTGGTGGTTCAGTGGTTAAGAATCGGCCTGCAAATGCAGGAGATACAGGTTCGATCCCTGAACCTGGATGATCCCACATGCCATGGAACAACTGAGCCCGTGCACCCCAACTACTGAGCCTGTGCTCTGGAGCCCGGGAGCCGCAACTACTGGAGCCCGGGAGCCGCAACTACTGGAGCCCGGGAGCCGCAACTACTGAAGCCCGAGTGCCCTGGAGCCCATGCCGCACAGCAAGAGAAGCCACGTCGGTGAGAAGCCCATGTGCTGCAGTAGGGAAAAGCCCTCACAGCAACAAAGACCCAGCACAGCCCAAAATAAAATATTTTCAAAAATTAAAATAATGCTACTCAAAACATAGATTCTCAAAGTCTTGCAGTTTTGTCAATTCTTGTTTAATGTATTTGGAAACGTGTTATTAGATACATAAGAAATTGGACATTTTCTTTATTAAAGGTGAGTTGTTCTTTCTAGTCTATATTTAACCGTCTTCTACAACAGTGATTTTTTTTTTGTTTCTTCATACAGTAAGGGTGAAGGTTTATGTGCTTCTTACCATGAGTTAGTATTTGCATATAGTTCAGTCACTCTGTCGGGGAAGGCAATGGCACCCCACCCCAGTACTTTTGCCTGGAAAATCCCATGGACGGAGGAGCCTGGTAGGCTCCAGTCCATGGGGTTGCTAAGAGTTGGACACGACTGAGCGGCTTCACTTTCACTTTTCGCTTTCATGCATTGGAGAAGGAAATGGCAACCCACTCCAGTGTTCTTGCCTGGAGAATCCCAGGGACAGGGGAGCCTGGTGAGCTTCCGTCTATGGGGTCGCACAGAGTCGGACACGACTGAAGCGACTTAGCAGCAGCAGCAGTCACTTGGTTGTGTCCGGCTCTTTGCGACCCCATGAACTGCAGCACGCCAGGCCACCCTGTCCATCACCAACTCCCGGAGCCCACCCAAACTCATGTCCATTGAGTCGGTGATGCCATCCAGCCATCTCATCCTCTGTCATCCTCTTCTCCTCCTGCCCTCAATCTTTCCCAGCATCAGGGCCTCATCCTGTTCATTATGTACCAACACTCCTCTCATAAACACTTTAACATTTCTTTTTAATGAATGAGAAAACTAAAGCACAGAAGTTAAGAAAATGGTTAATGTTAAGTGATGTGTTTTGAGTTTCAAAGTTACCAATGTTTTCATCGTCAAGTTCAGGGTTCAGAACAGGTGTTTTCTGTTACTGCCATTGCTATACATTTATATAACTTTTTTTTTTTTTTGACTGCACTGTGCAGCATTCGGGATCTTAGTTCCCTGACCAGGTATCAAACCTGTGCCCCCTGCAGTAGAAGCACAGATTCTTAACCAGTGGACCACCAGGGAAGTCCCCAAATTAGAATTTTTAACACTGAGTTTAAGGAACACATCATGGCCCTTCTATGTACTTTACAAATATTCACTCACTTAATGCTCACCGACAACCCTATGAAGTGGGTGCTATTAGTACCATTTTTAGAGCAGAGGAAACACACAGGCTAAGCAAGCTGCCCAAGGTCACACAGCCCCACTGGGAGAAGGCGAAATTCTAACTCCAGTGTCCTGCGCCAGACTATGTGGGGAGGCCTCCCTACTGGCATTTTGTCTGTCCTCCCCCATCCGAGTATGAGCTCTGGGAGGGGCAAGTCATCTGGCTCACAGAGGCGTTTAGTGGAATAAAGAAGGGATGAGTGGCTATCTTAGGATGGCCACTCATCCCTTAGTGACCGCCTGCGCCCTGGAATCCTATTCATAGGTAAAAACCGTATCCTGCGGTGAGCGGGCGGAGAAGACAATGGCACCCCGCTCCAGTACTCTTGCCTGGAAAATCCCATGGATGCAGGAGCCTGGTAGGCTGCAGTCCATGGGGTCGCTAAGAGTCGGACACAACTGAGCGACTTCACTTTCACTCTTCACTTTCATGCATTGGAGAAGGAAATGGTAACCCACTCCAGTGTTCTTGCCTTGAGAATCCCAGGGACAGGGGAGCCTGGTGGGCTGCTGTCTATGGGGTCCCACAGAGTCAGACACAACTGAAGTGACTTAGCAGCAGCAGCAGCGGCGAGCGGGACTTCAAAGAAATCCCAGTGGCTTGGGCTGAGTCAGAACAGAGCAGAACCTACTCAAGGCGGGGTACGGGCTCCACCTGACGGCGGAGTCCTACTAAGACAAAAGCCAGGAGACCGGGAACATTTGCTTTGGACGAAGAAATTATCTGAAAGGGAGTTGATCGCAAGTTTTGTGTTGTTTTTTTTTTTTTTTTAGATATTTATTTGGCTACAGCCGGGTCTTACTTGTGACACACGGGATCTTTAGTTGTGGCATGCGAACTTAGTTTCGGAGTGTGGGATCTATCCCCAGCGTCCCCCATGCTCCAGCAAGAGGAGGCAAGAATGGCCCCCCTGAACCCTGGGCCCCCTACATTGGGGGTACAGAGTCCTAATCACTAGACCACCAGGGACGTCGCTGAAATGCCAGTTTTTAAATTTCTTATTCACTGTTATGTCCCCAGAGCCTAGCACCATGTGTGGCACAGAGTCGTGCATGCGTGCTCACTTGCTGTGTCTGACTCTGACTGATCCCATGGACTCGGTAGCCCACCAGGCTCCTCTGTCCATGGAATTTTCCAGGTAAGAATACTGGAGTGAGTTGCCATTTCCTCCTCCAGGGGATCTTCCCGACCCTGGGATCAAACGCGTGTCTCCTGCGTTGCAAGCAGATTCTTTACCACTAATCCACCTGGGAAACCCCTGGCACATAGTTAATACTCAGCAAATATTTGTCAAATCAGTGGAAAAAAGAGATGGAAGAGATGGAATTCCCCATTATAACATTAATTCAAGGGATCTGATTTGATAAGGTGTGAAGGAATTTTTTACCAAAACCATTAACTCTGTCCTGTGCAGTAGACTGTGAAAATAATTCAACATCTCCTGTTTCTTATATCATCCAGAAGTGATTTCAACAAGTGTTTTCTAGGATGCCCCAAACTACCAATTGTGGTCAGTTTCAGTGACTAGGAGGCTTTCGCCCTGATGGGTTGTCTTGAACATGTGCTGCCCTGCTGTTAACATCCTGCCTGTAAACTGCATAAACACGGGTAAGCTTTCTCATCAGATCGCAGATAGACCTTTTCTCTCTTCTCACATGCATGATGGGAAATTAAGTCCCAACTCTCCAATGGCTTAATTATTTTACAAATAAAATTAGTGAGCCCACGTTTGAGCTAAAATAACAAACGGTCCTAGGACTGAACATCCAGAATGGCTGAGTGGAAGGTGGCGACCCCTGCCGGCAGCCCCGACTCACACAAGCGTGAGTCACCTCCACAGGAAGTGATTTCAAAGATTGTTCTGTTTTCTTTTTTAAATGATATTTGCTTAATGTGTTGTTGTTGTTGTTTTAATTTTACTTATTTATTTATTTGCTGCGCTGGAGTCTTTGTTGCTTTGCACAGACTTTCTCTAGTTGCCACGAGCGGGGTCTAATCTCCAATGAGGTGCACAGCTTCTCATTACGGTGGCTTCCCTTGTTTCAGAGCGTAGGCTCTAGGGTGCTCAGGCTTCAGGAGTTGTGGCGAACGAGCTTAATTCCCTGGCAAGCATGTGGAATAGTCTCAGGCCAGGGATCGAACCCGTGTCCCCTGCACTGGCAGGCGGATTCTTATCCACTACACCACCAGGGAAGTCCCGTGTTCTTAAAGCATTGTTATAAAGGCTGTGTGTTGAACTGCATTCATGAGAACAAATGTGTGCTGGGTCCCTTATTTTTCTTTCAGACTTTCTTCCTGTTGTCACTAATTATATTCCTGATTATGTTTTGATTAGCACTAATTAAAGACCTGAGAGGCAATTTGGATTTTTTTTTTTCTTCCTTGTGCAATTTTGAGGAAGCAAGGTTGACATGCTGCTTTCAGACCTCTCTTTTGATACATGGAGAATTCCAAAATAGAACCTTGAAATTTTTAAAGGTACCCCACAGAGATCCTGGGGTTGCTTGTTACTGCAACATAACCCAGCCTATCCTGACTGACTGATACAATTCCCAGTTCTCAGTAGAGCCTGAAATGTGGAAGTCTCACAAAAAGGGAATGAATGAATGGCAGGGAATGGGAACAGGCTCAAACATTTCCCCCTGGGCCGGAGGTGGAGTAAACAGCCATGTCTCAAGCTTTCTCTCTCACACACAAATACACTTATAACCAGGCTGGAGTAAAAGTCAGACTCTGGCCTTTATTTCCTATGGTCACAGCTCACGCCAACCCTGACATCTTGGCCCCTATTCTTCCCCTACTAGTCAGTACTGAGGACTCTTGAGGGGAACAAGGAACTACAGAGGCAGGGACATGAGATGCAAGGAGGGCCTGGGAGATGGAGGTGAGGAGAGGGAGCTGGAAATGGGGAAGCTGAAACAGGAGGGGAAGGGGTCATCAGAGAGGTCAGGGCAGAGATGAGAATGCATACATGGGGACAAGACTGGGACACACTGAATGGGAAACCCAGAAACAGGAAATCCAGCAACTGAAAGGGAAGGGTGGGCCAGAACAGAGGAGACCGGGAGGCTGATGAGGGAGGGGCTGATAGAAGAGATACAGAAACACAGGGAAGGGAATCAGAGACCCCGAGAAGGCCCTGCGAGGAGCCGGGGCGGGGTGGGGCTGGGTGCCCTAGTAGTTGCTCTGGGAGTCCTTGCTGGTGGTGGAGGCCTGGCCGGTGCTGGAGGCAGGGCCGGGGCTGGACCCGAGGCCTCCACTCGATTCTGACCCAGGGCCTTTGCTCGCCTCAAAGCTGTCGTGGTCTCTGCTGGACCCCACGTATCCAGTGGACCCCAGGTAGCTGCTAGAGTTGGGGGATCGGAAGGTCACACGGCCCGGGATGGAGCCTCGACTGGACATCAGTCCCCCGGTGGTGGCGCTGGAGTCCCCGAAGGTCACGTGGCCCACGTTGGAGCTGGTGGCGCGGCCTCCGCTGGACACCAGGATACCGCTGGTCCTGTGGCTCATGATGGACCCGGGGACTTGACTGGGCCGCTGGGTCACCAGGCGCAAGCTGGAGCTGACCTTATGGGTGCTGGAGGTCATGCTCGGGGTGCCCTCCACCTTGATGCCCTCGACCAGCTCCTTCAGGTGCTGCTCCTTGGGCTGCTCCCGGGCCTCCAGCTGCGGAGGAAGTGAGTTAGGGCCTCGGGGAGGCCACGCCCACCTGCGCCTCGGCCCGCCGCCCCGGCCCCGCCCCCGCCACGTCCCGCCCCGCCCCCTGCCGACGCCCATCCTCACCGCTTTCACCACAGAGCTCAGCAGCTCCTCCTTGCTCAAAGGATAGTCGTCTTTGGCCTCAAAACCTGGGGGGTCCTCCCTGAAGTGGGGGAAAAGGCAGGAAGGGACTTTAAGTCTCTACCCTCGAAAGTTCGATGGCTCCTCATTGCAAGGTCCCGAGAGCCTCAGCCACGCGCCGGGGTCAGAGCCTCTTTTCCCTGTCTGGTCCACCCAGGGTCCCATCGCCCGTAACTTCATCTTCTACCACCCCCCACCTTTTAGTCCAGGGAAGTGATAATGTCAGTCGCTCAGTCGCCATGGACTCTTTGCGACCCCCTGGACTGTAGCCTGCCAAGCTCCTCTCTCCATGGGATTTTCCAGGCAAGAATACTGGAGTGGGTTGCCATTCCCTTCTCCAGGAGATCTTCCCAATCCAAGGGGCGAACCTGAGTCTCCTGCATTGCAGGCAGATTCTTTACTATCTGAGCCACTGGGGAAGCCCCCCTAGTCCAGGGGATCCCCCCAAGAATGGCCCCTTCCCACATCTCGCCTCCATCCCCAGGGCACGTCCTCCCCAGCTGCTCCCTCTGGCCCTCTGGCTCACAGGTTGTCTGGCGGCTGAGGTGGGGCCACCTTTTAGGAAAATCCTCAGAGCTCTGGCCCAGCACCATGAGGGCAGCGTTGAACATGCTGGTGGAGGTGTAGTTCTGGAGGGTGGAGAAGCCGGCTGTCTGTTCAGGTCCGTTTTCAAGGTCCCGGCCCCCGCACCACCCCACCCCACCCCCACCTCCACGCCCTCTGCACCACAACCTGTGTTTCCAGGAAGGCCTGCACTGTCAGGAGCTGCACCAGTCGCTTCTCAATGAGGCTCAGAAAAAGGCTGATGTCCCGGTCTCTCATGTGGGTCTTGACCCCAAGGAGGTCATTGATAAGGGTGCTGTCACACTGGGCCCTGGTGAAGAGGTGCTGGATGTCTGGGGTCAGAGGGGACAGGTGGTCATGGACCCAGTGCCCAGGGGGTGCCAGCCCTCTCCTCCTCCTCAAGGCCCTGCTGCCCTGGCTGGGTAGATGCCAAACAAGGCTTAAAGATGGAAAGGGACTTGTCCAAGTTCAGACTGCCAGGGGAGGAGGGTTGGTGGGCATCTCGGGGTGCCTGGCCCCCAGGCTCCAGATGACAGAGGACAAAAAGTGAGGGAGGGGCTTCCCTGGTGGCACAGTGGTAAAGAATCTGCCTGCCAATGCAGGGGACAGGGGTTCAATCCATGATCCAGCAAGATCCCACGTGCCATGGAACAAAGAGCCAGGGCCACAACTATTGAGCCTGTGCTCTACAGCCAGGGAGCTGCAACTACTGAGGCCACGAGCCCTACGCTTGTGCTCCACAACGAGAGAAGCACCGCAACGAGACGCCTGAGCACCACAACCCCAGGAGTAAAACCTCAGCCTGGCATCCATTTAGGATTTGAGGCTCTTCAGTTCCCACCCACGCCCCCTTCCATTCCCCTCTCTGCGCAAAGAACCTGCCTTCCTTGAACGCATCTCCAAGCCTGGACCCTACCTGCTGGGGACATTCCCCACCTCTCCAGGTTTTTGCTTACTCTTCCTTTGAAATCAGCCTCAAGCATCATTGCTCCCAGGAGACCTCCCCTGTGACCCGACAGAGCCAGTGTCATGGGTTCTGCTGCTGGCACTTGAAATTCTTGCTGGTTTTTCAAGAAGGGGCCCCACTTTTCACTGAGCACTGGGCCTCCCCAAATTCTGCACTCCATGCTGACTTAAAGGCATCCTCTCGTTCCTGCAGTCCCCAGGGATTCCTCTATCCCATCCCAGCCCCTGGGTTACGAGTATCCAAAGCCAGTCTCTTATCCCGCCCCTCAACCCACCCAGTTCTCATCACTTAGCATGGGGCTGGGCGCTGTGGCAAACAGGGTCTACTAAGACTTGAGCTCCTACTGTGCAGCATGAGGCGGACTTCCTGCTTGCTCCCCCCTCACCACTTCCACCTCTCCCTGTCTCTCTCCATCTGTCATCCCACCAATCTCATGCCAACCCCACGAAGTAGGCGCTTACAGGGGGGCTCCGACAGAGGATACCACACACCAAAGTTCACAGATGGGGGAGCTGGGATTCAGACCCAGGGAAGCCTGACTCTTGTCCCTCCGCACTGGAAGGAGGAATGGATGCTGCTGCAGGATGGACGGATGGATGGATGCAGAATGGATGGATGGATATGGGACAGACAAGGGACAAGAGAATGCACAAAGTGGTCCTCGGAATGTCTGTCCGTGGCCAACCCGGGCAGGGTTCCCCGCCTGCTCATCACAGCCTCCCAGAAGAAGAAGCCGGGGCGGGGGGCTCACTGGTCTTGAGCTTCTCCAGCTGCTCGCGTAAATTGTGGTAGCGAGCCTCCAGGTCGTCGGCCTCCGAGTGCACATCGTCCACGCGCTGCTGCAACTCGGCCCGCTGCTGCTCCTGCTGCGCTCGCCGGTCCTCCTCGCTGCGGCGCCCGCTCACCAAGGCCTCCTGCATCTGCGGGGGTAGGGGCGCGACGCTGGGCCCAGCTCCCGGGTGGGGGACACAAGGCGGCCAGAGGAGTCGGGGATGGGGAGGGGGCGGGTCTCGCCCACCTCCTTGATCTCCTCCTGCAAATGCTCCAGCTCCGAGTTCTGCTCATTGATGAAGTTGAACTCCGCAAAGTTCCGCTCCTCCACTGGGGGCCAGTGGGGAAAGGCAGGGTCCAGAGAGACAAGAGACGCGCAGGCAGAGACAAACACAGGAGGAAGGGGTCAGAAGACCCGAGATGGCGGAAGGAGAGAGATTGGGGAAGATGGGAAGGAGGAGCGTGGCGGAGGCAGGGCGGACAGTAAGAGTCCAGTAGAGCGGAGCCTGAATGCTGGGCCCTCTGGCGCGGGTGGAAAAACCCCCCCAGGCCCGAAGCGGTGGCCCTCGGTAACCGAGACAGAGCACAGTCTGCACTGGATTCCAGGGGCCTGGAGCCGCGAGCCTGCCCCTCTCCACCCCCAGGTACTCACACTCCAGATACTTTTCCACCAGCAAGTCCGGGTCGCTCTCCCCGGTCATCTGGGACAGTTTATTCAGGGCGTCCTCGTAGCGCAGCACCAGCTTCTCCTGGGAGGTCTTCCGGAGGCCTTCGGCCACCTCCCGGGCTGGGGGGCAAGGGGACAGTGAGGTCGCCGTCGGGGCGGCCACCAATGCCTGGTGTGGCCTGAGCCGGGAGGCCGGTGGGGAGAGAGGGCGGCCCCGCAGTCGCGCAGACCCCGCCCCGCCCCTGGAGGCCCCGCCCCGCCCCTGGAAGCCCCGCCCCACGCTGAGACCTGGGGCCGGCGGCCCCGCCTCTTCCGCTGCCCCACCTGCTGGCGGCCCCCGGCCTTACCCCGCTGCTCGCGCTTCTCCACGATGGCTGAGTCCGGCTGCCGGTCGCCGTTTTTGAGCTTGAGGAAGTGGTGCAGCTGCTCCAAGTGTGCGATCTGCCGCTGCAAGATCTGCACCTCCGTCTCGTTCTGGGCCACCTCCTTCTCAGCTCTCTCCCGCAGCATGCCTAACTTGGCCTTCGCCTCTTCCCTGGGAGGGATGGGGGGTGGTTAGACCGGGGTCAGGGAGACAGGAGGTTGGATTGGGGTCAGCCTGGGGCCCAGGGAAGGGCGGGGTCAGCCTGGGTTTGGAGGGTGAATGGGGCAGGGTTAGCTATCAGCCTGAGGTCTCATGGATGGGGGAGGTCAGCCTGGAGTCACGAAGATGGACAGAGCCAGCCTGGGGTCACAGGATGCGTGGGGTCAGCCTGGGGTCCCAGGGATGGGGCAGAACCAGGTTGTCACAAAAGGCAGAGAACTGTCTAGGTTCCTAGTGGTGGGTCAGGATGGGGTTACGGGGCGGTAGGGGGTGGAGGAGGAGGAGGAGGTGGGTGGGCTGTGTAAGTGACTGATGGTCTTGCCCACTGAGGGGTCACCGCTGCAGTGCCTGCCCGGGGCATTGGGGAAGCCTGGCCGTTATTATGTGGCTGTGGAACAGGAGGCAAGAGGCAATGATGGCACAGTTAGAGATGATACTCAGACTCCAAAAGGTGGGCCCAGGTGATAAGGTAACTGTGCTGGAGTTTGGGGTGGGGGTGGGTAGTGTGGTTGGAAAGATAAGACTCTTGGAGCCTGCAGGGCCTCATGTGGATAGGCACATGCCATCACCAGCACTTGAGTGCTCACCCTGTTAGGATGCTGGGGACACCTGCTGACTGAAATTCCCCTGGCCTGCTCGGCTGAAGGTGAAGCTTTTAACAGTAGTGCAGCCAACTGTGAACTCAGAGTGCCCCAAGCCTATGTCACAGGTCATAGGATCAAAGGTCAGAGGGTCATTATGTGGGGAGACCAGCAGCTCAGCCTTCTCAGGTCCCATAGTTCCCCTTTCCACGCTTTTGCCAACCTCAGTTGCCTCGACTCAGGGCACAAGCTTCTGGCTCTACTCAAATTCTGCTGAGTCCTCCTTGGTGGGAGCCCTCTCCTGGCACCCACCAGGCCCAGCCCACAGAGACTCCTCTAGGAGCCCCTCAGGGATCAGGACTCACAGTTCTTTCTGAGTCTTGGGCCCCAGGCCCACTAAAGGGCCAGGAAGAGGGAACCCAACTTCCCAAGAGCCAGGCCCTGCAAGATATGTACTAAAGCAGCCCACAGGGGTCCATGAGGAAGATCCCATTATTATTGCCATGTCACAATAGAGGAAATGGAGGTTCAGAGAAGGGAAGTGGCCTGCCCAGGTCACCCAGCCAGGAAGCGCTGGTCTGACAAGAAGTGTTGGTCATGACACCTGTCCCTTGCCTTCTAGCTGAAACCACCCTTCCTTGCACCCAGCTGGGCTGCCCACTGCAGACAACTGGACAAGTACTGGCAGGGGCCAGATGCTTCTGATGCAAAGACAGGCCAACAGAGCATCACCGGTGGGGCTTGGCAGAAAGCATGAGGCAGGCCAGTCAGATTCTCTCCTCGGAATTTACACTGGGAGATGCTAAGAAGGGGACAGCAAGAAGCCAAAGCTAAAAGGATGTATAGAGAGAAGCCACAAGAAGGCATGTTATGAAGGCCAAGTTAGGAAGAAGCCAGAGCTATGCGTGAACAGAAGCCATGAGTTGAGGCTCTGAAGAGGTCATGGCAGACCACAGGTAACAAACGACAGCATCAGCCATAAAAGGACTTCCCTGGCTGCTCAGCGGTCAAGATTCCATGTGTCCACTGCAGAGGACGCAGGTTTGATCCATGATCAGTGAATTGAGATCCCACATGCCATGCGATGTGACCAAAAAGTAAAAATAAATGAGTGTTTTAAAGAAGTATAATTTAAACAACAAAGAAACAAAAAGAATCGGCCATAAAAATGCAGGAAGTTCTGAGAGATGCTATGACGTGGGTGAACCTTTGAAAGCATTACACTGAGTGAAAGGAGCCAGACACAGAAGGACTCGTCATATTACTCCATTTACATGAAACAAAAAGATACACTTAGGGACAGGTAGATGTACAGGTAAATCATCCAGATGACAAGGAGACTGGTTGCCAGGGGGCTGGAGAAGAGGGGACTAGAGAATGACTGCCTACTGGGCACAGATCTCCTTTTGGGGTATTGGAAACAGAAATGATGGTGCACAGCATTACAAATGTACTAAATGCCTCCGAAAGGTGCACTTTAAAATGGTGAATTGTATGTGCATCTTAACTCAAAGCAAGGAAGGAAGAAGGAAAGAAAGAAAGCAAAAAGAGAGAGAAGGAACAAAGAAAAAGATTATAGAAACCTTAAGGTAGGTTTGGGCTAGAGCCAATGTCTCATGGAGTCACGAACCATGATCAGCAGAAGTCGTGGGGTAGAAACAAGATACTGAATAGAAGCTAAGAAACCCCTTGGAGTAAGAGAACAGCGCTGAAGCTTAGAAAGGAGTAGAGATGGGATAGGAGAGAGAGAGGGTGGAGCCCCCAAGAGCCCAGAGGCAGAGAGAGATGCCCATCAGCTGAGCAGCTGGGGCTTCTGGGTTCCATACAACATGACCCTTTACCTGAAGGTGTCTTGAGAGAATCTCTGTCTCTTTCAACCAATATTGATAAATATCATAGCAAACACCCTCTTCCAACAACACAAGAGGAGACTCTACACATGGACATCACCAGACGGTCAACACTGAAATCAGATTGATTATATTCTTCACAGCCAAAGATGGAGAAGCCCTACACGGTCAGCAAAAACAAGACCGGGAGCTGACTGTGGCTCAGATCATGAACTCCTTATTGGCAAATTCAGACTGAAATTGAAGAAAGTGGGGAAAACCACTAGACCATTCAGGTATGACCTAAATAAAATCTCTTATGATTATACAGTGGAAGTGAGAAATAGATTTAACGGACTAGATCTGATAGACAGAGTGCCTGATGAACTCTGGACAGAGGTTCGTGACATTGTACAGGAGACTGGGATCAAGACCATCACCCTGGAAAAGAAATGCAAAAAGCAAAATGGCTGTCTGAGGAGGCCTTACAAATAGCTGTGAAAAGAAGAGAAGTGAAAAGCAAAGGAAAAAAGGAAAGATATACCCATCTGAATCCAGAGTTCCAAAGAATAGCAAGAAGAGATAAGAAAGCCTTCCTCAGTGATCAATGCAAATAAATAGAGGAAAACAATAGAATGGGAAAGACAAGAGATCTCTTCAAGAAAATTAGAGATACCAAGGGAATATTTCATGCAAAGATGGGCTCAATAAAAGACAGAAATGGTATGGACCTAACAGAAGCAGAAGATATTAAGAAGAGGTGGCAAGAATACACAGAAGAACTATACAAAAAGATCTTCACGACCCAGATAATCATGATGGTATGATCACTCACCTAGAACCACACATCCTGGAATGTGAAGTCAAGTGGGCCTTAGAAAGCATCACTATGAACAAAGCTAGTGGAGGTGATGGAATTCCAGTGGAGCTATTCCAAATCCTGAAAGATGATGCTGTGAAAGTGCTGCACTCAATATGCCAGCAAATTTGGAAAACTCAGCAGTGGCCACAGGACTGGAAAAGGTCAGTTTTCATTCCAATCCCAAAGAAAGGCAATGCCAAAGAATGCTCAAACTACCGCACAATTGCACTCATCTCACCCACTAGTAAAGTAATGCTCAAAATTCTCCAAGCTAGGCTTCAGCAATATGTGAACCATGAACTTCCTGATGTTCAAGCTGGTTTTAGAAAAGGCAGAGGAACCAGAGATCAAATTGCCAATATCTGCTGGACCATCGAAAAAGCAAGAAAGTTCCAGAAAAACATCTATTTCTGCTGTATTGACTATGCCAAAGCCTTTGACTGTGTGGATCACAATAAACTGTGGAAAATTCTGAAAGAGATGGGAATACCAGACCACCTGACCTGCCTCTTGAGAAACCTATATGCAGGTCAGGAAGCAACAGTTAGAACTGGACATGGAACAGACTGGTTCCAAATAGGAAAAGGAGGACATCAAGGCTGTATATTGTCACCCTGCTTATTTAACTTGTATGCAGAGTACATCATGAGAAATGCTGGACTGGAAGAAACACAAGATTGCTGGGAGAAATATAAATAACCTCAGATATGCAGATGACACCACCCTTATGGCAGAAAGTGAAGAAGAACCAAAAAGCCTCCTGATGAAAGTGAAAGAGGAGAGTGGAAAAGTTGGCTTAAAGCTCAACATTCAGAAAACGAAGATCATGGCATCCGGTCCCATCACTTCATGGCAAATAGATGGGGAAACAGTGAAAACAGTGTCAGACTTTATTTTTGGGGGCTCCAAAATCACTGCAGATGGTGACTGCAGCCATGAAATTAAAAGATGCTTACTCCTTGGAAGGAAAGTTATGACCAACCTAGATAGCATATTCAAAAGCAGAGACATTACTTTGCCAACAAAGGTCCTTCTAGTCAAGGCTCTGGTTTTTCCAGTGGTCATGTATGGATGCGAGAGTTGGACTGTGAAAAAAGCTGAGCGCCGAAGAATTGATGCTTTTGAACTGTGGTGTTGGAGAAGACTCTTGAGAGTCCCTTGGACTGCAAGGAGATCCATCCAGTCCATCCTAAAGGAGATCAGTCCTGGGTGTTCATCAGAAGGACTGATGTTGAAGGTGAAACTCCAATCCTTTGGCCACCTGACGTGAAGAGTTGACTCACTTGAAAAGACTCTGATGCTGGGAAAGATTGAAGGCAGGAGGAGAAGGGGACAACAGAGGGTGAGATGGTTGGATGGCACCACTGACTCAATGGACATGAGTTTGGGTAAACTCTGGGAGTTGGTGATGGACAGGGAGGCCTGGCATGCTGCAGTCCATGGTGTTGCAAAGAGTCAGACATGACTGAGTGATTGAACTGAACTGAACCAACGCTTCTTATATTCCTGGCCCCTGCGTCCTGAGCTTATTTAAATCTGTTTATATATTATTTATTTGTTTGTTTATTGGTAGCACCACGGGGCTTTTGGGATCTCAGTTCCCCAACCAGGAATTGAATCCGGGGCCTTGGCAATGAAAGCCTGGAATCCTAGCCACTGGGCCACTAAGAACTCCCCTTGTTTCTCTACATCCCTATGTGCTATGCGCCATGAAAAGACAGGGGCCAAAAGGTTAATTCATACACCCAAGCAGAAGGACCTTGCCCAAGGAGCTGGAAAATTGGTGGAGGAGGGGCAAGAAAAGGGCATCTTATGAAAGAGTGGGAGGCGGGGTTCTGACGATCTGTTTCATGAGGTGGGAATCTTCCCACCACTTTCTTAAGAAAATGCGTGGACTGAGTCATCTAGGACGCCTCCCGGGGCCCTACCTGACGGTGTAGGCGGAAGTGGAGGAGACCATGAGATTCCTGACGGAGTCCTTCAGGAGCTGGATCTCCTGCCAAGAGAACAAGACCGAGGCCACTTCTGATGTCCTCGCCACTGGAAGGCTTTCCTTTGAGCCTGTATCTCCCCAATAAGAAGTGGGTTTCCTGCGCCTTAGAAATGTAGTCCTTCCTAGTTAGCGGCAATCCATGAAAGAGTTTTCAAGGAGGTTCCAAGGGAGAGGAAAGCCAGACTGATGACCAGGAATGCAGTGAAATACCCAACTCAGGATACTCCTAAGAGTGCCGACCTAACTTTGAGGTAGGGTCAAAAAATTGTGTGAATTTCAAAATTGTGACCACACTAATCTGTTTCCTAGTTCTGTGGAAGTGTCTGTGCAGAGTTATGGGTAAAAAGGGTTCTTTCAGGAGAAAGGAAGAAATTACATGTATATATTTTTACACGTATAGTGTATATGTATGTACTAATGTGTATAAACACATATATATCTATGTTGCATGCATCCTCAGTCGTGTCCAACTCTTTGCAACCCCATGGACTGTAGCCCACCCGGTTCCTCTGTCCATGGGATTTCCCAGGAGCGGAATACTGGAGTGGGTTGCCATTTCCTATTCCAGGGTATCTTCCTGAAGCAGGGATTGAACCCACATCTCTTGCACCTCCTGCATTGGCGGGCAGATTCTTTACCACTAGCACCACATGGGAAGCCCCTATATATGTATGTGCACACACACACACACACACACACACACACACCACACACACCCTTTTGCAACAAGAAACCCAGGCTAAAGAACCAGAAACTACGGGGGCTGAGTGGGAATGGAGTAGAAGAAATAATGAGGAAATGATGTTTCTGTGGGAAACCTTTGGAATGGTTTTTTAAATTTATTTATTCATTTGGCTACACCAGGTCTTAGTTGCGGGACTTGGGATCTTCGATCTTTGTTGCAGCATGTGGGATCTAGTTCCCTGACCAGGGATGGAACACCGGCACCCGCATTGCGAATGCGGAGTCTTAGCCACTGGACCAGGGAAGTCCCTGGGATAGTTTTGATTTGGGAACCTGTCAATGGTTTACATGTTCACAAAGAAAATTCAATCAACAAGAATAGAGGACAGAACTAAAACCAAATATGAAGAGAAGCAAATGAACCTAACTATATTTCAAAGAACAGAACCACAAAGAAGACCAAGAAAAAATAGGAACTAATCCTAGTAACTTCTGAATTAGGTGTAGATGGATGGATGGATGGATGGATAGGTAGATACCCACGCCCTCAGAGGATAACACAATCAGCAAATGAATTGTGATCTCTCAGGTTCAAGGGTTGTTAGTACAGTTGTTAACAATTCCAAATCTCTCTTGGGTATTTCGTAGGGTTGAACATGAGTACATATATCAGTGCTATCGGCAGCTAGAGTGCCCACTGTGGGAAAACAAAGATAAAGTGGGGAGTGTTCAGGAATCAGGCAGTGGTGCTGGGGTCAGAATGAGAGACACCGACGCAAACTCATGATTTTAAAAATGTGTGTGTGTTTCTTAGCTCTCTCCAGAGAAAGGGCCTCAAGTCAGTGACACCTCAGTGGCAGTGAGGACTCCGAGAGCCTATATTTTGGTTTCTCAGCACCTACTTCCCACTGGGAAGAACCAGGACTCTTTGGAGAAACATTAACTCGAGAGTTAAGGCAGAGCAAGTACAAGAAAGTCTGGACTATCTTCTTGTGCCAGAAAATAAGGAAGTCGTGCGGTGGGCAAGGGGATGATGGACTTGTCAAAAAAGCCAGCTTGAAGGCACTCCCACCAGAGAAGTCTGAGACAATTTGAGCATCATAATAAGTAATGAGCACTATGGATTATAACTCATAGATAAAGTAAGAATATACGAATGCTTACTGACAATCCACAAATATACTTAAGAAGTTCTTCCTTAAGTAAAATGCCATTTTCTAAATGAAGAAGAAATGATAGAGCGTTTTTAAAAATCACTCTTTGGCAGCCATTACAGTAATATTTGGACTTCTCAGGTGGCTCCGTGGTAAGATTTCACCTGCCAATGCAGGTGACTCTGGTTTGATCCTGGATCAGGAAGATTCCCCTGGAGAAGGAAAAGGCCACCCAGTATTCTTGCCTGGAGAATCCCCATGGACTGACAGGCCTGGCGGGCTACAGTCCACGGGATTGCAGAGTTGGACACATTGCATGCATGCACAGTAATAATTATTCAGGCAAAAGTCATCATTATGAGAGGCTAGAGTGGAAATGTGTTGGGAAACAGGATATTAACAGTTTCAAAGAATCCCCCTGGACTCATTCATTATAAAAAGGGAAACTCTTTATTGGAGAAACCCTGCTGACCAAGCGATCAAGGACAACATCACTAGTTACGAGACACACTGACGTTACGTGCGCCTGGTGTAATGCTCACAAATGACACAATACCACCTCAGTGATATTTCACCTAAAATGCACAACTTGAATCTAATCATGGAGAAAGATCAGATAAGCCCACATTGAGAGATGTCCCCCAGCACAGCTGGGCTGGGTACTTCCAAAATGTCAAAGTCATGGAGACAAAGCAGTGCCAAGATGAAGTGCCAAGACAAAGAAGTGCCAAGTGTTCTAGATGAAGGGAGCCAGGACAACGAAATGCACTGTGGGATCTTGGCCAAGAGCCTGCAGCAGGATAATTAAATTAACTATCACGGGATGCTGCTGGAATAATCATGAACTTTAAATATGGACTATTGAGAACTGTAATGATGTTCAAGCTCCTGACTTGGGCAAGGGCATTTTGTTTATGTAAGAAAATGGTCTCGTGCTTAGGAAATAAGCACTGACGTTCTTAATGACGTTCTGTAATGTCTACATCGAGCTCTCAAATCGTGACAATGTTATTTTCAGTAAAAAACAACTACCTGGAGAGAGAAAAACAGAGTGCAAAATGGCAAATTACCAATCTTGGTGAAGGATTGATAGTTCTTTGTACTATTTCTGCACCTTTTTCTGCAGATTTGCAATTATTTCAAAGTAAAACTTAGAGGGGAAGAGAAAAAAAGGAAGGGAGGGAGGCAGAGGGAGGAAGGGAGGGTTCTGAGAAACGAGTGGATTGTAAATGGTCTAGCTGGAGCCTTTGTTGCCCACCCACCACGCCACCGCCCCTCCCCCCCACCGTGACGACACTCAAAGTGACAATCTCTGCTTCCATCTGAGGCAGTTGTCTTTGTTGGAACCTTTTCAGGTCTCCATTCCCTCCAGACTCAAGTAAATCCATGGTTCTGGGCGGTTCTGCACTTGAGGCGGGAGGGTTGGAGAAGATAGGGTGACTCTTGCATCCCTACCCTCCTCGCAGGCTGGGCCAAGGGCTCCTGAGCTTCAGGGCCACTGACCTTCTGGAGCTTGCGGTCCACGTTCAGATAGCGGTTCCTCTCGATCCGCAGGAGATCTAGCTCCTCCCTCAAGGTCGCGTTCTGAGCTAGCTGGATGTCAAAGCGACAGATGACCTGGGGTGGGAGAGGGTGTTGAGAGCCTGTCTGACACCTGGCCTGCTTCCATTCTCCACTTTCAGCAGAGGAGAGGGCACTTGCCAGACTGGGGGCCCGTTCCCAATTTGGGGACCCTGAGAGCGTCGCCAAGGACCCAAGGATCAGCCTCCTTCCCAGGGAGGACCCTCCATCCCTCCGGGATCGTATCTCCTGACCTGGTCCACCATTTCCAACACTTGACTCCCATGCTTAGGTCTTCCTGTAAACCCCAGAGCTTGGGCCTGGGGACAGCCAAGGAGCGGACCCTCACCTTGTCCAACTGGTTTTCGAGACTCTTGATCCTTCGCTGGCTCTTGACCTTGTCATCCTGGACGCATCCTGGAGACCTGGCATTCTTGCTGTGGGCAGAGTTCCGGCTCTCCCATTCCTGGATCTGAGGAAAGAGGGTGGTACCTGTTGGCTGAGGAGATGTGGGAGAGATGGAAGGAGGGAGGGAGGAGGTGAGTGGGAGGGTGAGTGGCTGAGGGCAGTTGATGGAGCAGTCCTTGTGTGCCTGGCCATCAGCTGGACCGGCTTCTGAGATCAGTACCCAACCTTCCACGTGGGTCTGGCTTCCAACTGTAAGAAGCCGCCCTAATGGCCACATGACCCAGGTCTAGACAATTTTTTTAAAATAATTTTTAAATTGTATTTATTTATTTGTGGCTGTGCTGAGTCTTCATTGCCGCGCAGGCTTTTGTCTAGTTGCGGGGAGCAGGCTTCTCCTTGCGGTGGCCTCTCTGCTTGCAGAGCACGGGCTCTAGGGTTTGCAGGCTTCGGTAGTTGCAGCTCATGGGCTCCAGAGCGCAGGCTTGGTAGTCGTGGCGCACAGATTTAGTTGCTCTGCAGCACGTGGGATCTTCCCAGATCAGGGATCGAACCCGTGTCTCCTGTGTTGGCAGGCGGATTCTTTACCACTGAGCCACCAGGGAAGCCCCAAGATAATCCATTTAGGGATGGATGTGTGCCCCAAGCTGAGCCAGCCTGAATCCTTTCTGGTATTTTGGGAGAAACATGTGATCTGGGTGGATGAGACACCACTCACAGTGAACAAAGTGGAGACAAGAGTCTGAGAGTGAGATAGACTGGGACCTGGGGCCCTTTGCTGCAAATGCTTGCCCCCGGACAAACATCTCCTCAAGTATAACCTTTAAAATTGTATAAAATCTTTTTTTTAAAGAGAAGAAAAAAATAGATGAAGGCAAAGATCAGAGTGATGCTTCTACACACAAAGGAATGCCAAAGATTTCCAGTAGACCAGCAGAACACAGGCAAGAGACACAGAACAGATTCTCGAGGCTCCCAAAGGAAGCAGTCCTGCTCACATCCTGATCATAGACTCCTGGCCTCCAGAACTGTGTGACAATGAATTTCCGTCGTGTAAGCCACCCTAGGAAATGCATGCATGCACCAAGGCACCCCCAGAGCGTTGCAGCAAACTCAAAAGGGGCAATCAGAGGGATATTTTAAAATCTGAGGGAGACACATGGACATTAGTCAGACACCACGTGAACTTGGAGCTCAAGGTCGTTGCCAGGTTCAACAGGATGTGGCATTACATTCCTTTGGACGACACATCTTTCTGAAAAAACAAGAATCAAAACTCCAAAATGGTGCCATTGAGAGAAATTGGGCAAAGCATATAAGGACTTCTCTGCTTGTGACTCTATCATTATCTCAGTAAAATTTCAATTAAAAAAAAGAAAGCAAGTGCTGCACAGAAATCAGTATGGAATGAGTAATGAGTCTAAGCTAACCAAGATCTGAAAAGTTGCACAGCGCCCCAAAGGCAGAAACATCCCACAGGTAATTGTGGTTTTTAAGAACTAAACACGATTTTCTTCAACTTATGTGTATATATATATATATTTTTTTTTCAAGTGGTTTCTGGTTGTTAGGATGCAAACCCTTACTGGGTTGTTCAGCCAAGCTGCTGTAAGAGATTTGTTAGCAGTGCGATACTGGGGCTCCTCAGACAGTGCTTGAGAGCTCATGGTTACATTTTCAGGAAGTACATGAGTTCAATCGCTGGTAGCTTGAAATTGACTATTATACTAGTTTCCCAGTTCTGCAGAAAAATTACATTCTTCAGTGTTCACAGGAGATTAGTTCCAGGACTCCTCTCAGATACCAAAATCCAAGGATGCTCAAGTCTCTTATATGAAGTGATGTAGTAGGGACCTTCCTGGTGGTCCAGTGGTTACAACTCTGTACTTCCAATGCAGAGGTCCAGAGTTTGCTCCCTGAGTGGGAAAGATCCCCTGGAGAAGGAAATGGCAACTCACTCCATTATTCTCGCCTGGGAAATCCCATGGACAAAGGAGCCAGGGGAGCTACAGTCCTCGGGGTTGCAAAGAGTCAGAAAAAACTGAGTGGCTGAGCACACCCACATATATTATGTCATTATAAAAATATACCACAACTTATTTATTCATTCAAATATTAATGAACATTTGGGTTAATCTGGAGCTAGGTGATATGAACTTCTATCAACATTTTTTCATGAATCCTGGTTCCAGGGTATATACTCAGAAGTGCCATTATTGGGTGGGAGGATGGGTTACTGACAAATCTAAACCAGTTTCTTTGCATTGATCGCTGAGGAAGGTTTTCTTATCTCTTCTTGCTATTCTTTGGAATTCCGCATTCAGATGCTTATATCTTTCCTTTTCTCCTTTGCTTTTCACTTCTCTTCTTTTCACAGCTATTTGTAAGGCCTTCCCAGACAGCCATTTTGCTTTTTTGCATTTCTTTTCCATGGGGATGGTCTTGATCCCTGTCTCCTGTACAATGTCACGAACCTCATTCCACAGCTCATCAGGCACTCTATTTATCAGATCTAGGCCCTTAAATCTATTTCTCACTTTCACTGTATAATCATAAGGGATTTGATTTAGGTCATACCTGAATGGTCTAGTGGTTTTCCCTACTTTCTTCAATTTAAGTCTGAATTTGGTAATAAGGATCTCATGATCTGAGCCACAGTCAGCTCCTGGTCTTGTTTTTGTTGACTGTATAGAGCTTCTCCATCTTTGGCTGCACAAAATATAATCAATCTGATTTCGGTGTTGACCATCTGGTGATGTCCATGTGTAGAGTCTTCTCTTGTGTTGTTGGAAGAGGGTGTTTGTTATGACCAGTGCATTTTCTTGGCAAAACTCTATTAGTCTTTACTCTGCTTCATTCCGTATTCCAAGGCCAAATTTGCCTGTTACTCCAGGTGTTTCTTGACTTCCTACTTTTGAATTCCAGTCCCCTATAATGAAAAGGACATCTTTTTTGGGGTGTTAGTTCTAAAAGGTCTTGTAGGTCTTCATAGACCCATTCAACTTCAGCTTCTTCAGCATTACTGGTTGGGGCATAGACTTGGATTACTGTGATACTGAATGGTTTGCCTTGGAAACGAACAGAGATCATTGTCATTTTTGAGACTGCACCCAAGTACTGCATTTCGGACTCTTTTGTTGACCATGATGGCTACTCCATTTCTTCTGAGGGATTCCTGCCCACAGTAGTAGATATAATGGTCATCTGAATTAAATTCACCCATTCCAGTCCATTTGAGTTCACTGATCCCTAGAATGTCGACATTCACTCTTGCCATCTCTTGTTTGACCACTTCCAATTTGCCTTGATTCATGGACCTGACATTCCAGGTTCCTATGCAATATTGCTCTTTACAGCATTGGACCTTGCTTCTATCACCAGTCACATCCACAGCTGGGTATTCTTTTTGTTTTGGCTCCATCCCTTCATTCTTTCTGCAGTTATTTCTCCACTGATCTCCAGTAGCATATTGGGCACCTACTGACCTGGGGAGTTCCTCATTCAGTATCCTATCATTTTGCCTTTTCATATTGTTCATGGGGTTCTCAAGGCAAGAATACTGAAGTGGTTTGCCATTCCCTTCTCCAGTGGACCACATTCTGTCAGATCTCTCAACCATGACCCTCCTGTCTTGGGTTGCCCCACGGGCATGGCTTAGTTTCATTGAGTTAGACAAGGCTATGGTCCTAGTAGGAAAAGGAGTACGTCAAGGCTGTATATTGTCACCATGTTTATTTAACTTATATGCAGAGTACATCATGAGAAATGCTGGACTGGAAGAAACACAAGTTGGAGTCAAGATTGCTGGGAGAAATATCAATAACCTCAGATATGCAGATGACACCACCCTTACGGCAGAAAGTGAAGAGGAACTAAAAAGCCTCTTGATGAAAGTGAAAGTGGAGAGTGAAAAGGTTGGCTTAAAGCTCAACATTCAGAAAACAAAGATCATGGCATCTGGTCCCATCACTACATGGGAAATAGATGGAGAAACAGTGGAAACAGTGTCAGACTTCATTTTTCTGGGCTCCAAAATCACTGCAGATGGTGACTGCAGCCATGAAATTAAAAGACGCTTACTCCTTGGAAGGAAAGTTATGACCAACCTAGATAGCATATTCAAAAGCAGAGACATTACTTTGCCAACAAAGGTTCGCCTAGTCAAGGCTATGGTCTTTCCTGTGGTCAAGTATGGATGTGAGAGCTGGACTGTGAAGAAGGCTGAGCGCCGAAGAATTGATGCTTTTGAACTGTGGTGTTGGAGAAGACTCTTGAGAGTCCCTTGGACTGCAAGGAGGTCCAGCCAGTCCATTCTGAAGGAGATCAGCCCTGGGATTTCTTTGGAAGGAATGATGCTAAAAGCTGAAACTCCAGTATTTTGGCCACCTCATGCGAAGAGTTGACTCATTGGAGAAGACTCTGATGTTGTGAGGGATTGGGGGCAGGAGGAGAAGGGGATGACAGAGGATGAGATGGCTGGATGGCATCACTGACTTGATGGACGTGAGTCTCAGTGAACTCCAGGAGTTGGTAATGGACAGGGAGGCCTGGCAGGCTGTGATTCATGGGGTCACAAAGAGTCGCACATGACTGAGCGACTGAACTGAACTGAACTGAAACCAGTTTATACTGGGGGATGACTTTGGTTTACTTCCTTCTAACACCATTTCCTTGGAAACATACTGGATTTAAGGTAAATACAGAATGCCAGCTGTGGTTCCCAGGCAACAATGTTTACTATAAAGGTGGCCCCTGATTGTGAACTATATCGGACTGGAAGGACCGTGAGTAGACTTGTAGACCCCGGAGGCTTATGTGATCATGCATGAATAGAAAACTGGTTTCCTTGTGGGGTGTTTCTTATAACATAATATGTTCCTGGTGGGGTCTTTCAAGCTGCTCTGATAATCAGTTACAAGTGGTGTCTGGGGTTGAATATAAAAAAACATCCCCATGCCAGGGTGGGCAACACTCACCCATATGGTATCGTCCAACTGAAGATGCTGAGCAGTAGCCCCTGAATGCTCAAGGAAGATGCACTGGATGCTGTCATGCAAAGATGCTGCTGCTGCCTGCCCTCTGTCCCTCTGCAGTTAAGTGAACCCGGTGCCAACTGACAGCCTATTGGATCCTATGAGTGTCATGGTCAGGTGGAGCCCAAGACTGCTTCCAGTGACCATCCGTGTGGAGTGGATGCAACCTCAGATCACAGGGTATGGCTCTCTTAAAATTTAATAGATAATGAGGGAAAAAACTTTTCAGAATACACATAACAATTTAGACTCCCTCCAGTTGGTGGGGTCTTATGAACCAGCAATTCTTTAAGAGTTCCCACTGTTCCTTCTCTCCCCGGCACTTGGTGTATTTGGACACTTGCTTTTGAAAATCTGGTGAGTGTTTAATGGTATCTCCTTATGACTTTTCTCTCTATTTTAGGGGCTGTGCTGGGTCTTTGTTCCTGCCTGCAGGCTTTCTCAAGTTGCGGAGAATTGGGGCTACTCTCTACTTGCGGTGTGAGGGCTTCTCATTGAGTGCTTGACTTGTTGCAGAGCACAGGCTTCAGGTCAGTGGGCTTCAGTAGCTGTGGAACAAAGGCTTAGTTGCCCCAGGGCATGGGGCATCTTCCCGGACCAGGAATCAAACCCATGTCTCCTGCATTGGCAGGTGGATTCTTTACCACTGAGCCACCAAGAAAGCCCCATGGCCTTTTCTTTTTATTTTTAAAATTTTTCCTTTTTGGCCTCTCTGCATGACATGCAGGATCTTAGTTCCCTGACCAGGCATCGAACCTGTGTCCCCTGCAGTGGAAGCATGGAGTCCTAGCCACTGGATTGCCAGGGAATTCCCACACTGTTCTTTTAAGTAAATCTTAGTCATCTTGTTCACTTCACTTCTCTATAAATCTTAGAATCTGTTTGTCAATTTCATCCATTAAAAATAAAAAAACTTTTAGTGTTTTGATTGGAATTACATTACTTTTATAAATCAGTTTGGAGATCTGACATTTTACAACACTAACTCTTCCAATCCATGAACATGGTATACTTCCACATTTATTAAATTCTTCTTTGGGATTTCCCTGGTGGTCCAGTGGTTAAGACTGCTCTCCCACTGCAGGGGGTGTAGGCTCACTCCCTGGTTGGGAATCCTGCATGCCATGCAGAGCGGCCAAAAAAAAAAAAAAGATGATTCAAATATTAAATTCTTCTTTTGTTGTTGTTCAGTCACTACCTTGTGTCCAACTCATTGTGACCCCATAAGACTGCACCAGACTCCCCTGTCCTTCCCTGTCTCCCGGAGTTTGCTCAAATTCATGTCCATTGAGTTGGTGATGCCATCTAACCATCTCATCCTCTGCTGCCCCCTTCTCCTTTTACCTTCAATCTTTCCCAGCATCAGGGAAATCTTCCCCAGCATTCTTTAATATTCCTCAGTACACTTTTACAATTTATTCTATAGGGGTCTTGCATACTTTTGTTAGATTTCTTCCCAGGTACTTCCTTTGGCTATTATAAATGTGTCTTTTTTTTTCTTTAATTTCCTAATAGTTACTGCTAATACAGGGAAATATCATTAACCTTTGTTTCCAGCCACAATGTTAAAATACCTTGTTAAATATGTCAGTTTTAGATTCTTTTGGGCCTTCAATGTACACAAATAGATCACCAACAAATACTGACAATTTCATTTCTTCTGATTTTTAAATTGTTTTATTTTTCTTTTCCTTCCCACACTGGGCTGGATAGGAATTCCAGTACAATGTCAAACAGAAGTTGTGCTAGCTAACACCCTTATATTGTTACTGATCTCAAGGAGAATTTTTTTACGCTTTGCTATCAAATATAATGTTTGCTGTAGATGTTTTATAGTTGCCTTTCACCAAATTTGGGGAATTCCATTTTTCTTGGATTGCTAATAGTTTAACATGAATGGATGCTGAATTTTACCATCAGATCAGATCAGATCAGTCGCTCAGTCGTGCCCGACTCTTTGCGACTCCATGAACCGCAGCACGCCAGGCCTCCCTGTCCATCACCAGCTCCCGGAGGTCACTCAGACTCGCATCCATCGAGTCAGTGATGCCATCCAGCCATCTCATCCTCTGTCGTCCCCTTCTCCTCCTGCCCTCAATCCCTTCCAGCATCAGAGTCTTCTCCAATGAGTCAACTCTTCGCATGAGGTGGCCAAAATACTGGAGTTTCAGCTTTAGCATCATTCCTTCTAAAGAAATTCCAGGATTGATCTCCTTCAGAATGGACTGGTTGGATCTTCTTGCAGTCCAAGGGACTCTCAAGAGTCTTCTCCAACACCACAGTTCAAAAGCATCAATTCTTCGGCGCTCAGCCTTCTTCACAGTCCAGCTCTCACATCCATACATGACCACAGGAAAGACCATAGCCTTGACTAGGCGAACCTTTGTTGGTAAAGTAATGTCTCTGCTTTTGAATATGCTATCTAGGTTGGTCATAACTTTCCTTCCAAGGAGCAAGCGTCTTTTAATTTCATGGCTGCAGTCACCATCTGCAGTGATTTTGGAGCCCAGAAAAACAAAGTCTGACACTGTTTCCACTGTTTCCCCATCTATTTCCCATGCAGTGATGGGACCAGATGCCATGATCTTCGTTTTCTGAATGTTGAGCTTTAAGCCAACCTTTTCACTCTCCACTTTCACTTTCATCAAGAGGCTTTTTAGCCCCTCTTCACTTTCTGCCATAAGAGTGGTGTCATCTGCGTATCTGAGGTTATTGATATTTCTCCCGGCAATCTTGATTCCAACTTGTGTTTCTTCCAGTCCAGCATTTCTCATGATGTACTCTGCATATAAGTTAAATAAACATGGTGACAATATGCAGCCTTGACGTACTCCTTTTCCTATTTGGAACCAGTCTGTTGTTCCATGACCAGTTCTAACTGTTGCTTCCTGACCTGCATACAGATTTCTTAAGAGGCAGATCAGGTGGTCTGGTAATCCCATCTCTTTCAGAATTTTCCATAGTTTATTGTGATCCACACAGTCAAAGGCTTTGGCATAGTCAATAAAGCAGAAATAGATGTTTCTCTGGAACTCTCTTGCTTTTTCCATGATCCAGCGGATGTTGGCAATTTGATCTCTGGTTCCTCTGCCTTTTCTAAAACCAGCTTGAACATCAGGAAGTTCACGGTTCACACATTGCTGAAGCCTGGCTTGGAGAATTTTGAGCATTACTTTACTAGCGTGTGAGATGAGTGCAATTGTTCGGTAGTTTGAGCACTCCTTGGCATTGCCTTTCTTTGGGATTGGGATGAAAACTGACCTTTTCCAGTCCTGTGGCCACTGCTGAGTTTTCCAAATTTGCTGGCATATTGAGTGCAGCACTTTCACAGCATCATCATTCAGGATTTGGAATAGTTCCACTGGAATTCCATCACCTCCACTAGCTTTGTTCGTAGTGATGCTTTCTAAGGCCCATTTGACTTCACATTCCAAGATGTCTGGCTCTAGGTCAGTGATTACATCATCATGATTGTCTAGGTCTTGAAGCTCTTTTTTGTACAGTTCTTCTGTGTATTCTTGCCACCTCTTCTTAATATCTTCTGCTTCTGTTAGGTCCACACCATCTCTGTCCTTTATCGTGCCCATCTTTGCATGAAATGTTCCTTTGGTATCTCTGATTTTCTTGAAGAGATCCCTAGTCTTTCCCATTCTGTTGTTTTCCTCTATTTCTTTGCATTGATCACTGAAGAAGGCTTTCTTATCTCTTCTTGCTATTCTTTGGAACTCTGCATTTAGATGTTTATATCTTTCCTTTTCTCCTTTGCTTTTCGCTTCTCTTCTTTTCACAGCTATTTGTAAGGCCTCCCCAGACAGCCATTTTGCTTTTTTGCATTTCTTTTCCATGGGGATGGTCTTGATCCCTGTCTCCTGTACAATGTCATGAACCTCATTCCATAGTTCATCAGGCACTCTATCTATCAGATCTAGGCCCTTAAATCTATTTCTCACTTCCACTGTATAATCATAAGGGATTTCATTTAGGTCATCCCTGAATGGTCTAGTAGTTTTCCCTACTTTCTTCAATTTCAGTCTGAATTTGGCAATAAGGAGTTCATGGTCCGAGCCACAGTCAGCTCCTGGTCTTGTTTTTGCTGATTGTATAGAGCTTCTCCATCTTTGGCTGCAAAGAATATAATCGATCTGATTTCGGTGTTGACCATCTGGTGATGTCCATGTATAGAGTCTTCTCTTGTGTTGTTGGAAGAGGGTATTTGCTATGACCAGTGCATTTTCTTGGCAAAACTCTATTAGTCTTTGCCCTGCTTCATTCCGTATTCCAAGGCCAAATTTGCCTGTTACTCCAGGTGTTTCTTGACTTCCTACTTTTGCATTCCAGTCCCCTATAATGAAAAGGACATCTTTTTTGGGTGTTAGTTCTAAAAGGTCTTGTAGGTCTTCATAGAACCTTTCAACTTCAGCTTCTTCGGCGTTACTGGTTAGGGCATAGACTTGGATTACTGTGACATTGAATGGTTTGCCTTGGATACGAACAGAGATCATTCTGTCATTTTTGAGATTGCATCCAAGTACTGCATTTCGGACTCTTCTGTTGACCATGATGGCCACTCCATTTCTTCTGAGGGATTCCTGCCCACAGTAGTAGATATAATGGTCATCCGAATTAAATTCACCCATTCCAGTCCATTTGAGTTCGCTAATTCCTAGAATGTCGGCATTCACTCTTGCCATCTCTTGTTTGACCACTTCCAATTTGCCTTGATTCATGGACCTGACATTCCAGGTTCCTATGCAATATTGCTCTTTACAGCATCGGACTTTGCTTCTATCACCAGACACATCCACAGCTGGGTATTCTTTTTGTTTTGGCTCCATCCTTTCATTCTTTCTGGAGTTATTTCTCCACTGATCTCCAGTAGCATATTGGGCCCTTACTGACCTGGGGAGTTTCTCTTTCAGTATCCTATCATTTTGTCTTTTCATACTGTTCATGGGGTTCTCAAGGCAAGAATACTGAAGTGGTTTGCCATTCCCTTCTCCAGCGGACCACACCCTGTCATATCTCTCCACCATGACCCGCCCATCCCAGGTTGCCCCTCGGGCATGGCTTAATTTCATTGAGTTAGACAAGGGTGTGGTCCTTGTGTGATTAGATTGACTAGTTTTCTGTGAGAATGGTTTTAGTGTATTTGCCCTCTGATGCCCTCTTTCAAGACCTACTGTCTTACTTGGGTTTCTCTTACCTCGGGCGTGGGGTATCTCATCCCGGCTGCTCCTGGCTGCTCCCGGCCAGGGAAGCACAGCCATCGCACCTTACCTTGGACGAGGGGTCTCTCCTCACCGCCGCCCTTCCTGACCTCGGTCGTGGGGTAGCTCTTCTCCGCCCTGCTTAGTGCGCTGGCCCTCACCGCCGTCCTTCCTCGGTCGTGGGGTAGCTCCTCTCGGCCGCGCTCTTAGTGCGCGACGCAGCCGGCGGGGCACTCTTAGTGCGCGACCAGCCGGCGCTCTTAATTGCGCGCCGGTCGCGGGGAGGCGAGGTCGCTCTTAAATGGCGCGCCGGTCGCGGGGAGGCGAGGTCGCTCTTAAATGGCGCGCCGGTCGCGGGGAGGCGAGGTCGCTCTTAAATGGCGCGCTGGTCGCGGGGAGGCGAGGTCGCGGTGGGGGTGGCTTGTGTGACTTGTCGCATGAATTCAGCAGCACCCAAGAATAGCTTCTAAATGCTTACTCCCATTTTCTGAACCTATCGCATCAGAAACTGATGACAAACAATCCTTGGATTGTACCAGTTCATAGCAACAATCTATGTGTATATATATATATATGGAATTTTACCATATGGAATTTTACCATATGATATATATATATATATATATATATGGAATTTTACCATATGGAATTTTACCATATATATATATATATAATTTTACCATATGGAATTTTACCATATATATATATATACACACACATAGATTGTTGCTATGAACTGGTACAATCCAAGGATTGTCTGTCATCAGTTTCTGATGTGATAGGTTCAGAAAATGGGAGTAAGCATTTAGAAGCTATTCTTGGGTGCTGCTGAATTCATGCGACAAGTCACACAAGCCACCCCCACCACCCCACACTCTCCTGCCCAGATGTCCACATCCAAATTGCTAGAACTTGTGACTATGTCACTTGAAGAGGCAAAAAGGAGATGACTCAAGGTTAATCTCCTGAATTGTCTGGATGAGCTCAGTATCATAACAAAGGTCTTTACAAGTGAAAGAGGGAAGCAAGAGAGTCAGAATCAGAGGAGAAGAGATGACAAAGGCATCAGAGTGATGCAGTTTGAGAAAGATTGACCGGTCATTGCTGGCTAAGAAGATTCAGAAAGGAGTCACAGGGACGTCCCTGGTGGTCCAGGGGTTAGGAATCTGTCCGCCAATGCAGGGGAACACAGGTTCGATCTCTGGTTGGAGAACTAAGATCCCACATGCCACTGGGCAGCTAATCCTGTGCCCACAATTACTGAAGCCCACATACCCTAGCCATGCTCCACAGCAAGAGAAGCCATGGCAAGAGAAAGCCCATGCACTCTAACTAGAGAGTAGCCCCTGATTGCTGCAACCAGAGAAGGCCTGAGAGCAGCAATGAAGACTCGGCACTATCAAAATAAATCATTTTAAGAATAAAAAATTTTTAAAAGAAAACAGCGATAAACCAAGGAATGCAGGCAGCTTCTAAAAGCAGGAAAAAAGCAGGAAATGGAGTCTCCCCTGAAGGCTCTTAAAGGAACACAGCCTGCTAACACCTTGATTTTAGCCCAGTGAAACTCATTTTGGATTTCTGTCCTCCAGCAATGCAGGATAATTAATTGGTATTACTTTAAGTCAGTTCTGGAGAAGGTAATGGCACCCCACTCCAGTACTCTTGCCTGGAAAATCCCATGGACGGAGGAGCCTGGTAGGATGCAGTCCATGGGGTCGCTAAGAGTCGGACATGACTGAGCGACTTCACTTTCTCTTTTCACTTTCAAGCATTGGAGAAGGAAATGGCAACCCACTCCAGTGTTCTTGCCTGGATAATCCCAGGGACGGGGAAGCCTGGTGGGCTGCCGTCTATGGGGTCACACAGAGTCGGACACGACTGAAGTGACTTAGCATAGCATAGCATAGCATAAGTCAGTTCAGTTCAGTCACTCAGTCGTGTCTGACTCTTTGAGACCCCGTGAACTGCAGCATGCCAAGCCTCCCTGTCCATCACCAACTCCCGGAGTCCACCCAAACCCATGTCCATTGAGTCGGTGATGCCATCCAACCATCTCATCCTCTGTCGTCCCCTTCTCCTCCTGCCCTCAATCTTTCCCAACATCAGGGTCTTTTCAAATGAGCCAGCTCTTAGCATCAGGTGGCTAAAGGACTGGAGTTTCAGCTTTAGCATCATTCCTTCCAAAGAAATCCCAGGGCTGATCTCCTTCAGAATGGACTGGTTGGATCTCCTTGCAGTCCAAGGGACTCTCAAGGGTCTTCTCCAACACCACAGTTCAAAAGCATCAATTCTTTGGTGCTCAGCTTTCTTCACAGTCCAACTCTCACATCCATACATGACCACTGGAAAAACCAGAGCCTTGACTAGACAGACCTTTGTTGGCAAAGTAATGCTTTTGAATATGCTATCTAGGTTGGTCGTAACTTTCCTTCCAAGGAGTAAGCGTCTTTTAATTTCATGGCTGCAGTCACATCTGCAGTGATTTTAGAGCCCCCCCAAAATAAAGCCAGCCACTGTTTCCACTGTTTCCCCATCTATTTGGCATGAAGTGATGGGACCGGATGCCATGATCTTAGTTTTCTGAATGTTGAGCTTTAAGCCAGCTTTTTCACTCTCCTCTTTCACTTTCATCAAGAGGTTCTTTAGTTCTCTTTAAGTCACTTTAAGTGAGTGGTAATTTGTTACAGCAGCAATAGCAAACTAATACAGCCCACCAAGATAACTAACTTTCAATCTCCTATTTGTGATCCAGTAGTGTGCAAGAAATCTTTTGGTCTCAGCAAGCAACTTTTTTTTTAAGATTTTTTTTGATGTGGACCATTTTTAAAATCTTTATTGAATTTGTTATAATTTTGTTTCTGTTTTATGTTTTGTTTTTTGGGCCCAAGGCATGCAGGATCTCAGCTCCCCCACCAGGGATTGAACCAGGACTCCCCAGCACTGGAAGGCTAAGTCTTAACTATTGGACCTCTAGGGAAGTCCTTTGGCAAGCAATTTTTTAAAATGAAGAGTAGAATTGAAAATAGAAAGGAAAAAAAGAAAGAAAATATAATGGTCCCATGTGGAGTAGAGTATTATTTGGGAAAACTTTTGTTTCTGATATATTTGTTTGTGTGTGTGTTTACATCCATATGCACCTCTTTGTAAATGAACAGTGTCACAGTGAGTCCTGGTCCTAAAAACTGAAAAGAACACTAGCCTAGAAAAGTCACATTGTTTCCAGGGTCAAATAACAGGATCTTGAAGCCAACAGGATGAAAAGTCGGTCTAGACTCTGCTGCATTACCCACATTTTGTTTCTGCAGATGAAGAAACTAGGGCCCGGAGAGAAGATTCGCCCACGGTCACACAGCTCTGATGCACCTGAACCAGAATTCTGTTATAATGCAGGGTGCACTGACTCCAGAAGGTGACTCTTTCCCTCTTAACCGCCTTTTTGAAGGCATGGGGCTGTGCTTAGCAGTAAAGACTCATAATTCCTATGGGAGCCTGAACACAAACTCCCTTGAGAGGATGCTTTCAATAACTTTCAATAACCCCATTGAAATGACCCCATTTCGATGCTTTCAATAACCCCACTTTTCAGATGAGGAAGGTGAGGCTCAGAGAGGTTATGGCAAGTGCCCCTGAGTAGGACCCACCGAGTCTGGCCCCAGGACCCACCTGCCTGTCCAAGGCTTGGTTCTGTGCCTGCAGCTCCTTGACCTCGGCCTGCACCCGGACCTGGCACTTGAGCAGGTGACCCATGCTCTCCAGCCTCTCGCTGTCCCGCAGCCGCCTGACCTGGCTCTGGGCAACGCTGATCTGCACCTGCAGTTTGTGTCGCATCCCCTCCAGGCGCTGGATCTCCTCACTGCCCATGCAGGGAGGGTGAGGGGAAGCCAGAAGGGGCAGAGCTCAGCATCACTGAAGTCCAGACACACTGAGCCTGCCCTCCCCTCTCAGATCCAGGAATGCAACGCCCACCTCCTTAACAGCCCCCTCCCCGGCTCCAGGGACCCAGGCTCACAGCTGCTTGTTGATGCGCTGATGGACTTCTTTGCTGTAGGCTCGCCTTTCGTCTTCCATCACTTTGCATTGTCGCTGCAGTCGGCTCAGCTCCCAGTCCACTGAGGCGTGGGACCAGGCAAGGGATTCATAGGAATCCAGCCCCTCCCTCTCCAAACCATAGGAATTCTGGCTCCCTTAGGGGCTCACCAACTGCAGCTGAACTGCAGACCAGTCCCTGTCACCACTCTAGGGCTGCGTCTCAGTTCCTGTATATCTCAAGCTTCCTCATCCCTGCATACTGCCTGTACCCTAAGCTGACCTCCACATTTTCCCCGCCCCAAACCCACTTCTATCCAGGGTTTGGGCACGCCTCTGTTTCCCCACTAGAGGGCACTCCAGGGAAGCCTCACAGTCTTCAGGGACCAGAAGCACAGGACCTAGAACTTGGGAAAGCTGGGGACATGTGCCAAGTCTCCGGGGGTGGGGGGTGGGGGGGGGTGACACTTTTCTTGTTACATCCCTCCTGTTCAACCCCACCACCACCCTTCCTCAGTCCTACCCTCCTGCCTCCTCACTCTCAGCCCATCCCCTTGGCTCAGGCCTCACCCTCCCTTGCCTGGACCATCACCCCAGCCTCCCTCCCCACCTCCTGGCCTCGCTTCACAGCTCCAGAGGGTCTTTCCATGCCTAGAGCGGTCACAGACCTCCCTGTGCTCCAGCACCTTCAAAGCTGCAGCTCCACAGCCTGGGGTTCCAGGCCCCACAAACCCGACCCTACCCACCTCTCTGGTCCCATCCACTAGCTCCCCATTCCCCACAGCCTGGTTCTCAACCAGGATCAATTCTGCCCCCTTAAGGCCATTTGGCCGTAATGGAGACATGTTTGATTGCCACAGTGTAGGGGAGGGTCGGGAGGGTACTACTGGCATGCAGTGGGTAGAAGCCAGGGGAGCACTGCGCATCCTCCAGCACACAGAACCCTCCCCCTAATATCCAAGAATGATCTGACACCTGACCCCAAGGGTCAACGACGTAGAGGTAAAGAAACCTTGCTCTAGTCACATCCTATTCTCTCTGCAGAAACACTCTTCCCTTCCTTCTCCTGTTGGTAATTCCTGGGAGAAGTTCTGGGCCTCACTCAAACTTCTACAGGAAGTCTTCCTGGCCATCCTACTCCCCAGGCCCGGCTCCACCTCCATTCTGGAGCAAGTGTGTAGCCACTAGAGGGCGCTCCTGAAAACCCTCCCGGTCCCCAGGGCCCCGCTGCACAGGACCAGAAACATGGGAAAACCGAGGAAAAGAATGAATGAAATAAAGAAAGTAGGAATTACCCATTCCCTCCAGGAAAGCCTCACTTCCATCCTCGGAGCGAGTGCTCCCAGCCGAGAGTCCAAAAGGCATCTTGGCCAAAGAGGGTGAGGCTTCTGTAGGGGCGACACAGGACCCCTTCAGACCGCGAGGAGAGGGCAAGGAGGGTGGGCGATGAACAGCGAGGGACTAGGCACTGGAAGAGGGTGACCCCAGAACTGGCCTCTCTTTGAGTCTCAATTCCTCCAGTGAGTGAGAGCGGGGCACCTGTCAGATCTCTTCCGACGCCCCTCCCAACCTCCCACCTCTCACATTCTGTCTTGAGTCACGGCTCTGACTCTGGGACGGGGTCCTCTAGACCCTCGGTATCTCCGAGGTGGGGCTGTTTGGGGAGGAGGCATCACAGAGGCAGGGGAACATCCCCGTCGGCTGAGGAGAGCGAGGCCCGTTCCCTACCTGCTGGAGTGCCTGACCTGTCCTGGGTACTCCAATCTCACTGTTGTGGTCTGGTTACTGGGGAGATAAGGGGCCAATGAAGGTCTGCGGACAGCAGCGGGGGAGGGACCAAGGCCACAGAAGAAAGCCGTGGGCGGGGAGGCTGGGGAGGAGGGGCCGAGGAGGCCACGACGAAGCCTTCAGGGCGGTCAGGTGCTAAGAACAGATGGGTTAGGGGAGCACTACGAGGGGCGGGGCTGAGGGCGGGGCTTCGGGAGTCCTGCGAGGGGCGGGGCTGGGAGGACCGGAGTGGGGAACTGTAAGCCTTGTGAAGGGCGGGACTGTAGGCCGGGCGAGGGGCGGAGCTGTGGAGGACTAGGATGGGCGGGGCTGAAAGGGCCTTTGAGGAGAGGAGAATGCGTGAGCCTGAGGCGCGGCGCTTCGGGGCTAGCGAGGGAAGGCAGAGCTGCAAGGACTGGAGAGGGCTAGGGCTGCGGGACCTGACAGGCAGAGACACAGATAACCGTCCAGAGCAGGACTTCGGAGCTTTGAGAGGGGAGGGGCACGAATACCTGTAAAGGGCGGGACTGCGGGCCCTGTGAGGGGTGGGCTTCGGGGGGTGGCGAGGGGCGTGGCTGGAAGAACACGTGAGAGACCTGGGGGAGGGCGCTGGAAGGACTCAGGTTCCCAAGACTTGTAGGGGGTGCTGAGGCTAACCGCCGAGATGATCTGTGTGGGGAGCACGGGATTGTGAGGGGTAGGCTGTGTGTTTCCAGGAGGGAGAGGCAGTAGCTGAAAGAGCCTGTGGAGGCAGGGCTGGGAGGGGACCGTCTGGAAGGCTTTGGAACTGTGCCGAAGTCCTTTGGGATGGAGAGCAAGACACGCGTGTATTAAGCTGATTAAAACCACGTTATTTTGAGGCTTCATTAGCAGGAAGGCGGTGCCGATGCCGGGAGTTGTGAGGGAGAGGAGCGCTTACCACCGCCTCAAGTCCTTGAAGCCGCTCACTACGCATGCGCGGCCAACGGCCTCAGGCGAGACTGCCAAAACCTCAGCTGCCCGAGCTGTCCGCGCCTTGAGAGGCGGAAGTGGGCGGGGCCTAGGCGCTCTGTACCGCCCCTGCTTTCCGGTCACGCCCTCCCGGGCACGCCCCCGAGCTCCGCAGGGCACGCCCCCCCCCCTTGACTGCCGCCTGCTGCCCACGTGGGCCTTAGCAGAGCCTGCTGTCTGTGGGCGCCGCTCCTTGCAGGCTGGGTGTGCCCAACGCCTGCGGTTTCCTGTGGGAGGAAGGGGCCCGCGGGCGCTTAGCTCGTGGCTTTGGAGGCCCAGAGGGGAAGATTCCACCACCGCCCTCGGGTACCCTAATTCTCCCCCTTCTGTAGGGCCCTACCATGGGGGACCCCTGCCCAGAACATCTCCAGGGTACCCCAACCTGGCGCTAATTCCACTCTGGGAGTTTGATTCAGAGTCCTAGCTTCCTGTTCTCCACCTCCCCCGCTCAAATTCCATCTCTATAGCCCCTGGTTCCCAGGCTCCTCCCAGGACTCAGGTCCAGCCCCTTGAAGAATATAACGATCTCCAGTCCCTCATTTTCCCCCCAGTGACCCAGGCTTTCTAACTTACTTGGGGAACTGAGTTCAGACCTCCAGTCTCAGATCAGATCAGATCAGATCAGTCGCTCAGTCGGTCCTTCTCAAAGATGTAACTACGTTACGCACCCCCAACGACCTTCATTTTGTACTCCCAACTTCTTAGCCTTGGGACCCAGTGCACTCAAGCATTTGTCCCTTCTCCAAATCCCAGACACCTCATCTCCCATGTCCCAGTGTCTGGTATAACGTGAATGTACAACAGTGCTTTCTCTATGCCAGGCACTCCTCTAAGCACTGCTTCTTGAGGTATTTACTATTATTAATCCACTCCAGTGTTCTTGCCTGGAGAATCCCAGGGACGGGGGAGCCTGGTGGACTGCTGTCTATGGAGTCACACAGAGTCGGACACGACTGAAGCGACTTAGCAGCAGCAGCAGCATTCCTATTTTACCGATGAAGAAACTGAGGCATAGAGAGATTAATAACCTGCCCCAAATCACAGATAATGAACAAAGCCTATGTCATAGTGATAACAGCTTCCGGGTTAGGGTTAGGAGTAGCACCCAGTCACTGAACTGCCCCTCCCTCACCCCCTCAGGGAGCCCAGATAACCAACCACTCTCCCTCCTTCTCGCTGTGGCTCCCTCAGATACCCAGCCATCCCATCATCCAGTTCCTTTCCCTTGTGGGGACCAAGATTTCAGTCCTCCAGGTCTTAATTCCACATCAGGACTCCAGACACCTGGCTCCCTGTTCCCTGCTTTTCACCAAGCACCCAACCCTCCATAGGGACCCAGGTACATAGTGGTAATCATGCTCCACACTTATTCAATAATCTAAGAATAAATAATAATGATAACAGTAATAGTTCTTAATAACATTAAGTCCCTGGTACTGTACTTCTGTTTAAAAGCCTCCAGTGGTTTCCTACTACCCTTAGAATAAAATCCAAACTCCTCCTCTAGGCTTCAAGGGCTCTCTTTGAATTCCCTTCCTACCACTCCCTCTAGTTCCCTATATTCTGGCCACACTGGCCCTTCTGTCTGCTCCCCAAACAACTTGAGCTTGTTCTCCAATCCTGTGTCCTTCCTCTCCCTCCAGAATTGAAATGACTCCTGTCTTCAAGTCTCAGTCTCATCTCAGAATGAGGTTTCTCTTTAGAGAAACCTCACCGGATCACCCTTTTAAAGTTGCCTTCCATCATTAGCAGTGTCACTGTATTCCATTCCCTTCAAAGCCCTACCACTCCCTGAAGTCTTTCTTCTGTACTGATGTGTTATTCTCTCTCGCGCTCAACTAGAAGGTAAACTCCATAAGAACAGCAGGGCTCGCATCTGTTTTCTTCATTATTAACTCCTGGTTCATAATAGATGTTCAATAAATGTTTGATGAGGAAAAGAAAAAATGTGTCAGGTGTGTGAGTGTACTGGCATTGCCTTGTTTGTCTAGAGTAAGTATCAGAATTGTTATCATTGCCATTAGTATATTGTCAGTAGTATAAGTAGTAGTGTACCCACCTCTCGATTAGGAAACTGAGGTTCAGAGAGTCGAAATAATTGGTCAAGGTCCCCCAGGCAGGAAACAGTAGCCCTGGGTTCTTAACTTCCACCTCTTGCCCCCTTCCGGAGTTCCACACTTCCCCATTTCCCATCCCGATTCCCACCAGGGTGCCAACCCCACAAGTCCTCAGCCCACTACCCGAGGCAGGAATCTGGTCTCCCCGCCCAGACATCCCCCTGAGGATCCAATCCTAAGCCCCAAAGCAGATGTCGGTTCCCGGGACACGTCCGGGAGCAGAGGCCTGAGAATCAGATCCTCCCACCCGTGATGCTTGCCCCACCTGAGGGCCCCAGCTGTTCCCTTCCCTCCAAGGACGTGTCATCTCCACCGCAGGAGGGGGAGCCCCAGAAGATGCTGTCGGGGCAGTGGGTGGGGGCCCAGAAAAGGAGGAACGGAGGAACGCGAGTGCCTGGTCCCTCCCTCTGGCTGTCGACCTCAGCTGGGCGCGGTGAGGGTGGGTATAAAAGGGTCAGTATATATTGAAAGGGCCAGAGAAAGAGAAACCAGGAAAATGAGGAGAGAGGGAGCAGGATCGAGGTACAGACCGTGAGGACAGGAGAGAGAGACAAGAGGCAGAAGGCGAGCAAAGAGAGAGAGGGAAAAGAGTAGGTTCCGGAGTTGGAGGGAAGAAAGAGCGAGCGAGCCAGAAAGAGGGAGGGAGGGAGAAAGGCGCTGAGAGGCGGGGGCCTCGAGAGGGTGGAAGGAGGGAAGACAAGGGCGGGGCACGGAGGCCCGATCGAGGGACCGGACTCAAATCTGACTTCTTCTGCCGCTCTCGGTAAGTTTTCAATCCGTTATTCAGCGGGCGATTTCTTTCTTTACTTGGGTGTGCAGCAGTTTGGAAAGGAGACCCCCACCCTCTCCCCACTGCCAGCTTGGGAGAAGCTTGGAAATCCTTGTAATTTAAGAAGTGAACTCTTGGCATTTGGGGTGGAGACTTGGAAAGGGGTGGGGCCCGACCGATTTTAGGGTTACCAGCAGAACCCCCCCCCACCCAAAAACTTCCTGTAGTTTTACTCTATGGCTGTCCACTCCCCCAGGAAGACACTGAGGTCAGGGCTTCTCATGAGAACAACCTAAGTCTGGAGACACTCCAGCCACCACCCGCCACCACCACCACCCCCCCCCCCCCGCCCTTTCTGGACACTGAAGGGTCATGAGTGTTGGCTCCTTCTTCTCAGGCCCTCTCCCACCCCCAACATGGATCTTGTCCATTTTCCCTACAAGGTGTCCAGTGGACACTAGTCTGGCAGCAGGGCAGGGTGGGGTGGGGACCTCGTTGGCATAGACAGGGGCTGGGGTTTCCCTGGTGCTTGGAGGCATGCGGCGGGGTGAGATGAGTCACTGGCCAGATGACTCACCGGGTCCCCCTTCCTCCCTCCACCCCAAGAGAGGAGTGGGGTGAGTCAAGATTGTCCATCTCTGGGGGCAGCCTCCAGCTTCTGATCTATCTGAACAGGCAGCGATAGGAATTTTTCACATCCTTGCCCATATGTCCCCAGGGACAGGGCTCTGCAGAGATGGGAGCCAAATTGCTAGTCCTACTCATTCCTGGACCCAAGTCTATCACTGGCCCCCTCCAGGCCCTGGGAAATTTATGAGTCCAGGCCCCCAGCTCCCTCCTCCTTCACAACCAGGCATCTAGCTCCCAGCCTCCTCCTCCCTCAGACCAGAAGTTTGGAGCTCCTAGCCCCCTTTTCCATTAGACCTGGGAATCTGGACTCAGCCCCTTTCCTCACCAGGATTCAGGCATCTACCTGCCCCTGTGCCAACAACCTCTTGAAGTGACCGTTGTCTCCTGACATCCCGCCCCAGGCTTCCAACACAGCCATGTCTCTCCTCCTGCTGGTGGTCTCTGCCCTCCACATCCTCATTCTCATCCTGCTTTTTGTGGCCACTTTGGACAAGGTAAGCCAACGTGGAGGACAGGGGCCTCCTGTCCCTCTGGCCCCGCCCCCTAGCCCTAGCACTCCCTCATGAGCTCTGCCATCACCCTACCCTTTCCCGAGACAAGCCCCCACCCCACACTTTGCTATTAAATCCATGCTTTCCCATGGCACCTTGCCCTTTTCCCAACCCTGCCTAGTCTTCCTGACTTTGCCCTTGTTCCTCTACCCATCCCAGTCCTGGTGGACTCTCCCCGGCAAGGAGTCCCTGAATCTCTGGTACGACTGCACATGGAACAGTGACAACAAAACGTGGGCCTGTAGTAACGTCAGCGAGAATGGTGAGGCGTGAGGGGCGCTGGAGATGGGTCTGCAGAAGGGAGGGATAACCCCAAGTCTCCTCCCGGGACCAAGGATTGGGAACCCCCCAAGATTTGAGTGGGGCGGGTTATGGGTCCCCATGCTGAGTGATTGAAGCTGATGTATGATGGCCTACTTTTCTGGATGGTAGGGGGAGGTATGCTCGTGTTCTAGAGTGAAGTGAAGTGAAAGTCTCTCTGTCATGTACGACTCTTTGCAACCCCATGGACTATAGCCCATGGAATTCTCCAGGCCATAATACTGGAGTGGGTAGCCTTTCCCTTCTCCAAGGGATCTTCCCAACCCAGGGATTGAACCCAGGTCTCCTGCACTGCAGGAAGATTATTTACCTGCTGAGGTTAAAAACCCCACTCCTGATGATTTAGGAGTGGAGGCCACACACTATAGGTTTAAGGAATTGGGGGAAAGCTTTCAAGATTCTGAGAAGACAAGAACATGTTCCTAAAGTCCTAAAGAGGCAGGACAGGTGTTCGGAATAGATGGCTGGGACCACGCTATCCAAGTTCCAATGGGGTGGACCACATTGAGGTTCTAAAGAGGTGAGATTGAATCCTTGCAAGGTTCAAAAGAAGTGGGGTCAGATGCATCTGAGTTCTAAAGGGGCAAAGCTGCATCCACTGAAATTTCTAAGTCAAACAAGGTGAAATACTAAATGCTTTTTCCCTAAGAGCAAAGGAAGAATTTCTGCCCTCACAATTTGATACCACATCATACTGGAGGTAGCCAATGCAACAAGGCAAGAAAAAGAAATAAAAGGCATAAAAGATGGGAAAAGAAGAAGTAAAACTGTCTTGATTCCCAGTGAGCATGTTTATATAGAAAATCCTAAAGAATCTGCAAATGGCTTCTAGCATTCCTCAGGGAATTTAGGAAAGTTATAGGGATCAAAGTTTATGTAAGTGATAACTACTGCGTATCTGAGGTTGAATGACTCTAAATGGAAGAACGGTTGGTGGGAGCAATGATGAGCAAGCAGGCGGAGCTGAACTCTGGACCTGCTGTAACTTCCACCCCTATCTCCTTATTTCAGGCTGGCTGAAGGCAGTACAAGTCCTCATGGTGCTTTCCCTCATCCTCTGCTGTCTGTCCTTCATCCTGTTCATGTTCCAGCTCTACACCATGCGGCGAGGAGGGCTATTCTATGCCACTGGCTTCTGCCAGCTTTGCACCAGTGAGCACGGTTCCCCAGGGAACTGAAAGGAAGGGAGGAGGCCTGTGAGGATGGGGGGAGGGCGGGGGGAAGAATGGACATCTAATGAAAGAAAAAAATGCTCCACAACACAAAGACCACCTGAGGTTCTGCCTTTGGCTACCTCTCTGCCCCTGGGACTTAAGGAACTTGTAGTTCTCAGTGTCTCAGTGGTGGTTTGTGGTGTGGGTCTCTGAGTCATGGGTCAGCTGGCACTTAGAGCTTCAGGGAGCCAGGGCTGGGGAAGGGGTTGTGGATGAATAATCTAGATCCCAGAAACGGAGGGAGGCTAGTAGGGCTAGGTAGCTAATTAATAACACCAGGCTGCTGCTGCTGCTGCTGCTAAGTCGCTTCAGTCATGTCTGACTCTGTGCGACCTCATAGATGGCAGCCCAGGCTCCCCCATCCCTGGGATTCTCCAGGCAAGAACACTGGAGTGGGTTGCCATTTCCTTCTCTAATGAGTGAAAGTGAAGTCGCTCAGTCGTGTCCGACTCTTAGTGACTCCATGGACTTCAGCCTACCAGGCTCCTCCATCCATGGGATTTTCCAGGCAAGAGTACCAGAGTGGGGTGCCATTGCCTTCTCCAAATAACACCAGGAGAGAACTCTAAATTATAATAGGAGTGGTCTTATAATGTCAACCAGTTGCTATTTCTTGTGGACCGACCTTGTATCAGACACTTAAGGGATTTTTATGTGCTTTTCATTTTTTTTTTTTTTTTTTTTTACTTCAGGTGCAAAGAACAAAGTTAATCATAGTTATCAGTTTTGGGGAGCATTACGTTTCTAGGTTCCGTCTTGTTCTATTAATTTACTACCTGTGTGCTTGGCTTGTGTAAAGTCACTCAAAAATATTCCTTGAATGGATGGATGGATAAGTAGGTATTATCGTCCCATGTAATGGATGAGTAAAGGAGGCCCAAAAAGATCAACTAAATTGCCCAAGTCCAGTCTGCAGCAGCCCCCAAGGCGCGGCGCTAGACTGAACTACAACTCCCAGTAGGCAGTGGTGCTGCTCACTCGCCCTCAGGCGGTTTCTTTGCCCCATGGGTTGTTGGGAAATGCAGTCCCGTTTTGCGGGTCCAGCGTGACGTGTGGTTCCCGTCTCCCCGCAGGCGTGGCGGTGTTTACCGGGGCGCTGATCTACGCCATTCATGCAGAAGCGATCCTGGCGGACCGCCCGTCGGGGGGCAGCTTTGGTTACTGCTTCGCCCTGGCCTGGGTGGCCTTCCCCCTCGCCCTGGCCAGCGGCATCATCTACATCCACTTGCGGAAGCGGGAGTGAGGGCTGCGCCTCCCCTTGGTTCCCCAGCCGACTCCCGGCCCCTCCATCTCACCCGCAAGCCCCCACCCCTCCTCCTTTTCTATTTTAAACAGAAAATAAAACTGTTTAGCCGCCGGGTCTGCCTTTGACTCTTTCCTTCTTTCCTCCTCCCGGGACCCTGGCTGCTCACGCCTCATCATTCCTGAATTGGGACAGCCCCCATCACCACCAGTTCAGCCTTCAGAACGTCGAACTCATCCCCTTCTAATCTGAGACACAGGAGCCCGCGGTCCTGACGGCCCTTCCCCTTCCACAGACTGGAGGACCCCAGCCCTCCTGGTGCAAGACTCAGGATTCTTCCCAGCCTAGATATTCAGGTACTTCTAGGTAAGAACCAGCCGTCCCTCCTTGGCCAAGGGGTCTCTCTCTCTCAACCAAGCAGGATGTGTGTCTTGTTCTAGGTTACTGAGACCTGAGACCCTTTACTGCAGTGCAGTAATGCTTGCACCTAGCCAATCGGTCTCCTCCAGTTACAAAATGTAAAGAAACTATGAAGGACTAAAAATAACTGCGTGCATGCGCATTAGGGGCAAATTCTGGACAATAAGATACAAACAGACCAAAAAGCCCAACTGCCACTTCCGAAGAGCCAGGAGCAAAAGCAGGGCACTACACACGTACACCAGCAAGGGGGTGGGCAAACCACCTAAGCGCTCCTCCACCCCACCCGGGGACACACCCTTACCCTCACCCCACAGAAAGGACCAGCTCGCCCCTCCTTAAAGGAAGTTGTTCTCCCTCCCCCCCGCTATAGCAGGAGCCCCAATAAAGCCTTGCCTGAACTCCTTGTCTGGCCTCTTTATCAATTTCAACTTATTAAGAGGCCAAGAACCCTCATTGGTAACAGTGGTCTTTTTTCCTCCCTCCGACACTTCCTCTGGGAAGATACTTTTCCATTTCCCTCTTGAAACCAGTCCCTCTTCTTCCCCCATCCTCTGCAAACGTTGCCTCTAGTCCACATGCCACCTTAGTAAAAACTAGATGAGATGCCTTCCCCCTCCCCTTCCCCAGGCTCAACCTCACATCAGGACACTTGTGAGAAGGGGAGAGGCCTGGTTTTAGACCAACCCACCCTTAGGCCGTGTGTCTTCGTGCAGTGAACAATCTGCTCTATCTCGGGTGTTCAGAAGACCCAGTGTTTTAGGGAGTCAGGTCCTCTGTAAGATCCTCTTCTGTGACGCAGCCCAGAATTCAGCAATTACAAGCCCAGCCTCTCTCCAGAACTGCAGCTCTCTTTGCCAGTGTGTGCATGCTCGTAGCTCAGTTGTGTACATTACGACTCTGTGACCCCCATGGACTGAAACCTGCCAGGTTCCTCTGTCCATGGAATCCTCCAGGCAAGAATACTGGAGTGGGTAGCCATTCCCTTCTCCAGGAGATCTTCCCGACCCAGGGATCAAACCCAGGCCTCCTGCATTGCAGGCAGATTCTTTATGGTCTGAGTCACCAGGGAAGCTGGAAAAGTGAAAGTCACTCAGGCGTGTCTGACTCTTTGCGACCCCCATTGTACAGTCCATGAAATTCTCCAGGCTAGAATAATGGAGTGGGTAGCCTTTCCCTTCTCTAAGGCATCTTCCCAACCCAGGGATCGAACCCAGGTCTTCTGCATTGCAGGCGGATTCTTTACCAGCTGAGTCACAAAGGAAGCCCTAGGGAAGCTGGGGACCCATCCAAATGCATTCCCCCAAGACCCAGAGTCTCTTCTTTGCAGGATTCCTAAACCCTCCTTCTTTTCAACCCCTGCAGCTCTCTGACTCATCCAGATTTATGAAACATGATTTATTCCTTTGGGAGAAAGGACAGGGGAGAAATTGATAGACCAATAAATATTGCACAGGGCAGTGGTGGAGGCAAGATCCAGGCCGAGGTAGTTTCTGTAGAAAGGGTGAGGGGTCTGGGCAGCGAAGGCACCTGAGTTTTGTTGTTGGGGCCTGAGTGGACATGAGCCTTGGTTTCTGGTTCCTCCTGGCCCACAGCTTTGTGCTAGGCACAAAGCTCCCGACCCCTTCAGCCTGGACAAGCTAATCGGCAGCTGACCAAATGGCCTGCCTTATAAGTAGCGGCAATTGATAGAAAGAGCAGGTCTCCTTCAGAAATTCTGATTGGTTGCTTCTCTGCAGGGACAACTGACTGCCCAAGGTTGATAGTGCCCGGCAGCTGTCTCACTGGCAGTTTGCCAGAGGAGCGGACTAAAAGGTTCTTATTGGCTGCAGGCTAGAGCTCCGCCTCGGTGAACATGATGGGCATTTTGCCCAGTACAGGCTAAACAGACAGTGATATATGGCCTCCGGAGGGCACAGTTTAACAACTGGGCCTGGTGGTGTGTAGCGTTGCACGGCTGTGATTGGCTAGCCCTCCCTCCTCAGCCAAACTATGTTTAGAACTTTATGATGAAGGAGGGAGTAAGAGATGGACCAGAAGCAAAGCCAAAAAGCTTTGATTGGCTGTTCATCGGAAGAGGGGCACCTGGCAACGGAGGGCTGCCTCAGTGGGCGGTTTTGTTTAAGAAAACAGCATAACGGAAGTGGTAACGAGTAATGGAAGTTGGGGAGTGGCGAAGCATCTTAGCCATGATCGACAGCTTGTCAAGGAGGAGGCGGCGCTTAGTTCCCAACCAGGTGGCTGGGTTGGGCTGGGCCGAGAGGTTTCTCTAAGGAGTTGTCATCGCTAGGTGCGGACTTGGGGGAAGAGAGAGTAGCCAACAGGTCCAGTCTGGGGAGGCCCGGGGGCGGGTACATTCCGACGGTGGGAGGCAGGGCTTGCAGGTGGGCCAGGGCCCTCTTTCCGTTGAAGGCCACGTCACAGCCTGACTGGGCTAGAAGCCAGTTCTCCACCTCCGACTGGAGCCACTGGGAGGTCTCTGCTGGGGGAGAGGCAGGTGTTGTGAGGTCAGACCAACCCGAAGGACTAAGAGTGGGCAGCGGGGAGGGTGCAGGACAAGGAATAAGAGGGGTCCGGGTTTGGAAGAAGCCTAGAGGAGTGGGACAGAACCTAGGAGGCTCAACGTTGGGGCTCTCATCTGGGGACCAGCAAGGGACTCTTGTTCAGGGAGGAGCCATCTGGGCTCTCTAGTAAGAGAGTGTTTGGGTTGGCATATAGGAAGCAGCGGACGGGGAGTGGGGAGCATACCACAACAGGAGTCTGATCCAAGACTCCATTGATTCCGGTTCACCAGCGCGAGCCGGGTATGGGAGGCAGGCATCGTGGAGATGGAGTCTCATTGGGGCAAGGCCATCTGGGACTAAAAGGACTCTCGACTCCGTAGTGGTGGGGTAGAGTTTGTTCCAGGAGGGGCCACATCTGCGCCCAGCAGTGTTAGGAAGGGGCGGGGCCTAAGGGGAAAAGGGTCGCAAGAGACGGGGCGGGACCTAGCAAGTGAGGGGCTGCAGAGGGGTGGGGCCTCCTGGCCCCTGCGGGCCTACCTTCCGGCTGGCCCTTTGCACCCCCGGGCCGCCGGGCCAGGAAGCTGTGCGCAAGCAGCGCCTCTTTGGTGTGCTCGTCCTGTGCACGCAGGACTAGGGCGCTGAGCAGCTCTGCGTTGTTGGACGTGCTGCGGTAGTAGAGCATGTGCGCCAGCTCCAGCGCCTGCGCGCTGCGCCGATGTCCGAACATCTGCATGCAGGACAAAATCCGGGAGGGGCGGGGCCTGCTGGGCCTCCACGCCCCGCCCATACACACACCCCACCCAATCACACAGGCACCCATATACAACCCCACCCATACGCACACCCCTAGGTCACTCAGGCAGGTAACGCCCTTCCCAAGGGCTCCGGGGACCTCTGCGGCCCTCACCGGCTCAGGTTATTTTTACGCTTAACCCACACACTCTCGCCCCAATGCCTCGGAGGCCGCTGCCGGGGTTTGCTTATCTGAGCCACGTAACAATGGATGTGTTCGAGGATTCAGACAAGAGTTTTAGCCTAGGCACTTTTCATTACAATTTTTTTTTAAGTCCTTATCATCTAGACACACACTGAAGTATTTCCAGATGTGTAGAATTTGCTTCAAAATAATCCAATGGTGGTGGGCGGAGGGGGGAGGGGGGCGGGCGGGGTGTCTTTAGGTGAAACCTCATTGTTACTAATTGTTGACGCTGGGTGCTGACAACAGAGGAGCTTATCATACTATTCCATCTGTGCATTTGTTTGAAATAATTTTTTGAAAGGTCTTAAAATATTGTAAAGAGAACGGTTGTTGTTTAGTTGCTAAGTCCTGTCCGACTCTTTGTGACCCGCTGCCAGGTTCCTCCTGAGAAAGCAATGGCACCCCACTCCAGTACTCTTGCCTGGAAAATCCCATGGACGGAGGAGCCTGGTAGGCTGCAGTCCATGGGGTCACAAAGAGTTGGACAAGACTGAGCGACTTCCCTTTCACTTTTCACTTTCATGCATTGGAGAAGGAAATGGCAACCCACTCCAGTGTTCTTGCCTGGAGAATCCCAGGGACGGGGGACCCTGGTGGGCTGCCGTCTATGGGGTTGCACAGAGCCGGATATGACTGAAGTGACTTAGCATAGCATAGCATAGTCAGGTTCCTCTGTCCGTGGGATTTCCCAGGCAAGAATACTGGAGTGGGTTGCCATTTCCTTCTCCAGGGGATCTTCCCAACCCAGGGATTGAACCCAAGTCCCCTACATTGGCAGGTGGATTCTTTACTGCTGAGCCACCAGGGAAGCCGGAAGAGAAGTGTTAATGGACAACAAATACTTGATGAGCTGCTGTCTGGAAAGAAGAGAGGGAGAGGCCGGTCTGGGGCCCAGCTGTCTACTGGCTACCCCTTCCCCACCCTCCATCCCTCCGGCCTGGACCCCTTTCCTCATTCCTATTGTCCCTGAAGAGGGAGATGAGAGCCCACCAGTGCCCTCTGGGACTCGAACTCAGATTCATCCACCCAGATTCGTCCTTTCATCCACCACATGAGTTCGGGGCTGCTGGGTCCTGCAGCCTGCAGGCCTGGATGCCAGTCTTATCTCTGCGCCTCCAGCTGTGAGGCTGTGGCCAAGACCTAAGTCTCCGGTAGCCCTGTCTGTGAGCCAAGGCAAATGACAGAAGGGGCACTGGAAGTTAATAAAACATGGTGCAGAAGCTGGCCAGTCACAAGTACTTAGTTATTGAAGTATCTTCCGCCCAAAGAGTGTTGCCCACCCTATGTGGAAACCTACGGTGAAATGCCTCTGAAATAAACACAGCCCTGGAAAATCGCTGAAATGGCCTGTATGGTCCCAATGACATGCTCTGTGTGAACTGTACTCTCTTCTTACAAGGCCAGCACAGTCAGTTTATGTCCCCGCATCGGAACGAATCGCCAATTTCTTTGGTTGAAGGCAAGATGCAGGAATTGGATGCATTCGCGACTGTTATGAAAAATACATTGGGTTGTGTGCCTGTTTCTGCCAGGCTTATGGAGTGGAATTCTTGCAGGTTAAGTGAGCAGGTCATGCCATTCCAAGGCAGACACGTGAGGCCAGACCTCTCCCTGGAGAGGGCTCACCACTGGCCAACTAAATGTCCCTCCGACACTCGCCAAGGCCCACGCTAAGTGCAGTGCGTCTCCTTATCCAACCCCTCAGTCCCTCCTTCCTCCTCCCCTGGGGTCCATATCTGGGGTGGCCCCACCATCCCATCACAAATCAGACCCCTGGCACCATCCTGCCCCCTCCTCGCCAGCCTGTCACTCTCTGGCCCCATCCTCCTGCCTTGACCCTCTCTGCCCTGTCCCCTCCCATCCAACCCACCTAATGCATCACCCAGCCTCCTCCCAGGCCTCAGTCTCCCCTACTCCCTTCTCTCTGCAAAGCCCCGGAGTTGAGCCTGCCCCTCCCATGCTTACACCCTCACATAGCTCCCTAGTGCCCTCAGAGACTCCAAACTCTGTGCCTGGCCCCAGGGATTTCTCCCACTCAATATCCTGCTCCTCTCCCATGAATGTAGCCCATGTTGAATGAGCCCAGTCTACCCTGATGGTTGCCCTAAGTGCACCCTGCTCTCTTGGGCTTCTGGGCCTTGAGACAGGCCAAGTGGCTTCCAGTCTTTTCTTGAAAAACACTGTCTTATCATCAAGGTTCAGGATAGACATAGCTTTCCACAGACAAGCAGCTGCATCCCTGGGTTCCTACAGGGCCCACTGCCGCCTCGGTCAGGCACGTGGCTGTCTGTCCATGGGCCCCACGCCTCTCTCCCTCCAGAGCAGGACCAGCCCTGAGGCATCTCTAGGATGCCACCTTGACAACCCTTCTCAGGGTGCCCCACGGGCCCCCAAGGAACCAGGACATGTCAGGAGCCCCCTCAGCCCAGGAAGTCTGGGAGGGCTTTTGGAGCCTCTGAGATGAGGGTGAGGAGGGGTTGGTCAGCCTAGCAAAAGGATGCATGCGTGCACGCTAAGTCGCTTCAGTTGTGTCTGACTCTTTGCAACCCCATGGACTGTACCCACCAGGCTCCTTTGTCCATGGGGATTCTCCAGGCAAGAATACTGGAGTAGGCCGCTGTGCCCTCCTCCAGGGGAGAGTATGTTTCAGAAGGAGGAACAGCATATGCAAAGGGAGAGAAGGGGAGAGAAGTAGCGGTGGGAGGAGCTACAAGTATATTTTGGTGGAGCTGAAGCTGAGAATTGTGTCAGATGAGGCCGAGGAAGCAGCGTCTCTGATGCCAGGTTGTGAGCAAGGAAGGAGCAGGACCAGCCCAGGGGCCATCAGGGATGGGCTGGAAGGCATCACTGGTGGGGGAAGGCTAGGAAAAGGATCTGAGCTGGAGGCAAGACAGAGGAGAGGAGATGGGCACAGAGAACCTGGGAAGCAGAGCGCCAGTGGGCAGGAAGGACGGGCTGAGGACTGACAGGTTGCGGGGCAGGGTAATTTCCAGGTGTCTAGTCAGTGATTTGGGGACAACAGGGCCATCCACAGATGGAGAACCAGGAGGAGGAGCAGGTGGGAGAGACGCTGTCCTCCACCTGGCTGCTCCAGACTTGAGTGCAGAGCTCCTGGATCTAGGAAGAGCGGGGGAGCGGCTTGTGGAAACCGTGGAAGTGGATGAGCTCTCTGGAGGAGGGGTAGGAAGAGGGGCGTGTATCCTGCTGCAAAATCAGCCTCCCAGGTGCCTGATCAGAGCAGCTGTCCCGAGATGCAGAGCTGGGGAGGAGAAGGGGGTTTCAGGGGAAGATGGATGCTCTGTGGGCAGCTGGATGGAGGCCAGTGAGGCCTGCATTTAAGGCACGGAGGGAGTCCCTGGTAGTCTAGAGATTAGGATTTGGCGCCTTTGGTGCCATGGCCCGGGTTCAGTTCATGGTTGGAGAATGGAAATACGACAAGCAAATAAATAAAGAATGAACTTAAGGAGGCTCAGCTTGGAGCATGGAAAAAAGTCTAAAAGGGATCAGTAAATGAACAGGTGAACTGGGCTTTAAACTGGGTATCAGAGCCCAAGAGACTCAAAGAGTTCTCCATCCCCAACGGCCACTGAGAGGTGGGACAATGGTCCTCCCTGGGCTGAAAATGCACATGTCCTCCCCAGAGCAGCTCAACACCCTCTTCCCCCTGCCCCTTAGACCCCATCTGTGGCTGCCACATTCCCTCTCTGCTTACAGCCCTTCCGTGGCTCCCCTCTGCCCTGAGGATGAAGCCCAGAGCCCCTGCCTTGGCATTCAAGGCCCTCGCCATCCCTCTGGGGCCTTGCTTCTCCATCCTGCACGCCAGACCTCATCCCTGTGAGATTCCCCAGGCTGTGCTCACCGTGCCCCTTCTCCACCAGGCTCAATCTCCGCCTTTCAGAGCTTCCCTCAATTGACACCCGACCCCTGGTCCTCGGCAGGAAGTGCTCCCTGCTCAGCCAGCGCAGCCTGGTTATTATCTGTGGGATTTATTACCAGACTTCCTCAGAGCCCGTTGGGATGGCTGAAAACAGCTTGAAAGTCAGTGAACCAGCAAGTGAATGATCAGGTACAATGGACAACTCGCACCAGTTCGCACTCTTGGGGCCAGTGCCAACCCCAGGGAGAATCAGTAAAAGGCAGCCGCCTCAAGGCAGAGCTCAAGGTTCAGCAAGCAAAGAACAAGCTGGATTCCAGCGCCCATCTGTCCCTTCAGCCGTGAATCCTTGGGTGATGAACCTGCACAACTGGCTGAGGCAGCCCTCCACTCACATGCAGCAGAATCAGGAAAGGAGCTTGATCAAAACACAGGCCCTGGTCCCAGAGTGTGGGGGTGCGGAAACCCAGACTCAGGGGACAAGAGCCCAATCAGGAATAATAACAATAAAGGTGATGGTGAACTCTCATCTAACACCTTCTGTACTATGGGCCAGCCTCTGTGTTTTCCATGTTCAGCGTACTAATGCATTTAATCACCACAACCACACACTGTCTTCTCTGCTTCTGAGACGCACAGAGAGGTTTAAGCAGCTTGTTCACGGTTACATAGCTTAGGACTTCCCTGGCACTCCAGTGGTTAGGACTCTGCACTTCCACTGCAGGGGCATGGGTTTGATCCCTGCTTGGGGAACAAAGATCCCACATGCCACATGACATGGCTCTCTCTCTCTCTCTCTCCCTCACACACACACACACACATACAAGCTAAAAGAATAGGTCACACAGCTAGAAGATGGTAGAACTAGATTCAAACCAGGCAGTCTTGTTCTAAAACACCCTTCACATCACCAAGTGCCCAGTGAGTGGCTGTGAACACTTGTGTCACACTGGCTGTGTGCAAGCCCTGCACCCAGTGCTCACTACAGATTCACTCATCTCTTCCTCACAACAGCCCTCCTAGGAGGGTCTCGCTATTTATTAAGCCCATTTTCCAGATGAGAAAACTGAGGTTCAGGGAGATCGAGAAACCCTCTCAAGGTTGTGTTGAGTGAATAAGGAAGGAAAAGAAAGGGCAACCCGAAGCAGGAATAATCCACAAAAAAAGAGAAACAAACTTACAGGGCGGCCTGACCTTCTAGCTGACCATCAAAGGGCAGGCTTGGTCGGGGGGGTCACGTACCTTGGCGGCCCGCAGGCCCATGTAAGCAGCGAAGAGCAGCAGCAACAGGGAGGTGGCCATCTTGAGGTCAGAGAGCACCACCATGCCCACGTTGACAAAGAACACTACACCCGAGACGATCAGTGTGACATTGAGGATGGCCCTCTGCAGGGTGGACGTGCGCACCTTCAGCTCGGGCAGCAGCTGCTCCAGGCCCTCCAGCGGCGTATCCTTGAAGCTCTTCAACACTAAGTGCCCCTTCTTCGTTCGGGCTGCTAGTATCACCCGCTTAAAGTATCTCCTGATGGCCAGAGATGGAGGGGCGAGGACAGTCAGAACAGCCCCCAGGAGTCTCCCTCCAACCCTAGGTCATTCTCGCTGGCTCTGAAGTCACACAATCATTTTAAAAGCTACTTAAAAATGGTGGGAGGAAAGTCAGAAGTAAGGTAAGTGTCCAACTAGAGGGGATCACTAACATGATGCAATCCCCTATTATTGGACACATAGGTTGCTTCTGATTTTATGGAATTGATAAATGAGAGCTGAATAAAAATTCTTTAGCTAATGTTCAAACCCAAATTCTATATATATTTCAGGGTATCTGCTAGGTGCCAAGGAGTGCTATTTAGCTCTGGAGAGACAACAAAATGAGTCAGTCACTGCCTTTGTGGAGCTTATAGTCCAGCATGAGAGACAGATAATTAAAATAATTAAACAGACAGTCTGCAAGTATAAATATCTCCTTGGAATAGATTCCTGGAAGTGGAATTACTGGTTTAAGGGATATGAGAGGCTTTTTGTCTTTGGTTTTTGTCTTTGAATTCGTAACCATATTTGATAGTTTGATTTCCAGACAGACTGGGTGACTGACAGGCCCCCTGGCCAACTGTGAGACAATATGGCTCTCCTAACAATATCTGTATCTAACTACGTGTTAAAAACATAATGTTCTTCAGAAACCTGGTGGTACCACTTTTTCAGAATGTGGTCTTCCCTCTCTGAGCCTCAGTTTTCCTCATTTGGAAAATGGAGAGAAACATCCCTAGCCCTTCTCTTCCCCTAAGAATTGCAGGTCTTATTTCTCCTTGGGAAGAAGAGGCAGTATTTCATTGACCCTTTCTCCTTTCTTGACTTCCCACCCAGGTCCCAGATACCCAAATCCAGACACTGACCTGTCCGTCCCCTCTCGACTCTAACCTTGCTCCCTCTTGCTGCAGCTGGGGAACAGGGGCCGCCTCACCTCTCTGCAGGGGGTGATTTGAAGAAGAAACGCTTGGAGCCCACGCTGGACTTACGGGGCATCTTCCCAACTCGCTGGCCCAAGGCCCAGAAATGCATGTAGATATACTGGTCCAAATTTATTGTCACCTGCCAAAGGGAGGGAGAAGGAAGCAAAAGCAGCTGAGCGTAAGCCACGGTGTGAATGCAGGATACTAGAATTACATGCCCCACCCCCAGTGATCCTTTGCCTCCCCACCAACTGCCCAGATTCATCATCATCCAGTGTGCAGGCAGACAGCCACATACGGCTGTTCACGTTGTACACTGCACAAGGACACACCATCCAAGATGGCACCATCCACATCATAGTTGTCTTTATGACCACATTTCCTAGCATCTGTAATGCCACTGATTTTAAGGTACTCTATCATTTTATGAAGCAACTAAAAGGGAAAATATATTGTCAATTAAACTACGAAACAGGGGCTTCCCTGATAGCTCAGTTGGTAAAGAATCCGCCTGCGATGCAGGAGACCCCGGTTCGATTCCTGGGTTGGGAAGATCTGCTAGAGAAGGGATAGTCTACCTACTCCAGCATTCTTGGGCTTCCCTGGTGGTTCAGCTGGTAAAGAATCCTCCTGTAACATAGGAGACCTGGGTTCAATCCCTGGGTTGGGAAGATCCCCTGAAGACAAGGAAAAGGTTACCCACTCTAGTACTGTGGCCTGGAGAATTCCACAGACTGTATAGTCCATGGGGTCGCAAAGAGTCGGACACGACTGAGTGACCTTTCACTTTCACTTTTCAAACCATGCCACACTACTGCTTCTAATTCACAATCCAATTTCAGAGACGGTTAAGTCTGACTTTAGAAAATAGCACAACTTAAAATCACCAAAATGTGGTGATTTTTAGTATTCTGATTATAATACTAACAGTATTTAGTATTTTGATTATTAGTATTTTGTTGACTTTTTCTTTTGGCTATGCCATGTGGCTTATAGGATCTTAGTTTCTCAACCAGGGATTGAACCAAGGCCCCAGCAGTGAAAAGTGCTGAGTCCTCATCACTGAACCACCAAGGAATACCTGTATTTTGTTGACTTTAATGGTGAGTATTTTGTATTATTTATTATAGTCAGACCTCCATAACTGCAGGTTTCACATCTGTTGATTCAACCAACTACAGGACTGAAAAAAATTTTAATTCCAGAAAGCAAAACTGTAATCTGCTGGTATCACCAACTCTTTTACACAGCATTTACATTGTATTAGGTATTACAAATAATCAGAGATGACTTAAAGTATGCAGGAGAATATGCATAGGTTATATGCAAATACTATGCCATTCCATATAAGAGACTTCAGCATGTGAGGATTTCCATATCCTCAAAGGCACTGGAACCAATCCCTGCCCCCCACACCAAAGGACAGCTCTCTTAATAGTTTGCAGGCAGATGGTGATAGAGTCCCTAGTCCTAAGAAGACCTGTATCTTATGATGCTTTTCCAACAGGTGGGAGTGAAGTTACCTGAGAAGAGGCACCTTTTTCTATTTCACCAAAGGTGCCACATGGCCTAGTGTTCAGGACTACAGCTCCCAGCAGCCTCTGCTTCCCAAAAGCTCCACCCTCCCCAAGGTCTCCTGGGAGTTTGGGTTATTTTTCTGGAAGACAAGCACCTGGACCTCATCCTGAGGGTGATGGACCACCAGAGCGTAGGCCAGGGTGTCTTCCGTGAGTGGGGAGAAGTTGGCCTGGGCCAGCAGGGGCTCCAGGGCCTGAAGCACTTCCTTCTCATTGGACAGACGCTGAGGGTCTGTAAGTGAAGGCTGGTCAAGAGTCTCCCTGTCAGGGTTGATGGGGTCATACAAAGCCTGAGGAGAGAGTCAGAGAGAAGAAAAATGGACTAGGTCAGAGCGTGAGGGATTGTGGGTACATGTAAGGATGTTCCTGGCCCCATATTTTAAATAATGGGTTACCCTAAGGCTGGATTTGGGGCCCTCTTCTTGTCTCTCCCCTCAAGCTCACAATATGTTGCCTCAACATCCCCATGGCCTTAAATACCATCTCCATGCAGGTAACTACCCAACTCACATCTCCAAATCGGACCTCTCCTCAAGTTCTAGACCTAATATCCATGTTCAGTTTGTGGGGATGTTTAGTAGTAATGGCACCCCACTCCAGTACTCTTGCCTGGAAAATCCCATGGACAGAGGAGCCTGGTGGGCTACAGTCCCTGGGGTCGCTAAGAGTCGGATATGACTGAGCGACTTCACTTTCACTTCTCACTTTCATGCACTGGAGAAGGAAATGGCTAGCCACTCCAGTGTTCTTGCCTGGAGAATCCCAGGGGCGGGGGAGCCTGGTGGACTGCCGTCTTTAGGGTAGCACAGAGGCACGGACATGACTGAAGCGACTTAGCAGCAGCATTAGAGTAGTACTTCCCCTTCCCTCACAGTAGTAGAGAAGGCAGCAGCTGTGGGGCTGCCCAGATAGACTACATTTCCAGCCTCCTTTGAGGCTGGGTGTGGCCAGAATTCATCCGCAGAATATGAGAAGTAACAGATACTTCTTGCCCCTCCTGCACCTTCCATTCTTTCCTTGTTCTTAACAGCTTAGAACGTTCTCCTGCCTAAAACTGAGTTCTGAGCCCACAGAGATGAAGATGGGGCCCTCAGGGGATGGCAGAGCAACAACATGGAAGGAACCTGGGTCCTGGCATCATCTCATGAGGAACAGAGCTGCTCATCTACCGCGGCTGTTAAATGGGAGAGGAAGAATCCTCCACCTTCTTTAAGCCATTGCCTTGTGGGGTCTGCTTGTTACAACAGCTAAGCCTTTATAGGAACTAATACAAACTCTCTACCTGACATTTATTTGGGATGTCACGGTTGCCTCAAATCCAACATGTCAAGCCCACAAGATCACATCCTCCTATCCCCATCTTCCAGCAAAATAACCATCCTGGATGCCCCCTCCCAAAGCTATTTCCCCCAACCTTCCCTGGCCTCTCCCCTGAGCATCAGATTCTCATAGGCAATTATGTCTTTGGCATCTCCAGCTGGATGTCTAATGGCATCTCAGATCTAACATGATCTAAGGAAAACTCTCCATTTCTTCCTCCTCCCCAGCTCAGTCTTCTTTCAGGAAATGGCACTGTGATCCATTCGATGCTGATCAGGAACCCTGGAGGCATCTTTGATTCCTTTCTTATCATCACCCCCATATCTGATGTTTAGCAAATTCAGCAGACTCTCCGAATCATTCTGGACTCTAGCTTCCTTTCCAGCCCACTGCTGCCTTCTCGTCCCAGCCACCATCGCCTCGCACCTAAACAGGTGCATCGGGTTTCCACTCTCCCACCATGTCCAAACCAGCCCCCACGTGGCTGTCACGAGGAGCTTACTGAGATTATAAACAGATCCTATCCCTCCAGTGGCTTCTCACAGCATTTGGAATAAAATCCAAACTCTATGACCTTCAGTGTCCCCATAGAACTGGGTAATGCCTTGTCCATTTCATCTTATGCACCCATCAATGCCGCCCAAAACTGGTGACTGAATGAATGAATGAATGAAAAAAAAAAGAGCTAGGGACTTCCCTGGCCGTCCAGTGGTTAGGACTCTGTGCTCCCAATGGAGGCGGCCCAGGTTTGATCCCTGGTTGGGGAACTAAATCCCACATGCCACAACTAAGACTTTGCATGTCACGACTAAAGACCCTGAAGTGCTACAACAAAGATGGAAGATCCTGCATGCTGCAACTAAGACCCAGCACAGCCAAATAAATAAATACGTAAAAAAAAAAAAAATTTTTTTAAAGAGCAAGCTTCCAGGTGGCTTGCCTATTTGTTCACAGAGAGATGGAGTTTCAGGGTGACATATAATGTGTCCCAGACTATCCAACAAGCCCCAGAGGGAAGCACCCCTCCATAAAACCAGCCCCTAAACCCCACCCTCTGTGTGTCTCTCAGGAGAGGCAGCCTTAAGGAACAACACATCAAGGTCAGGGGAACCTTTTGTTAGTGGAAGGAAACCAGGGAGGGGGCATTCCAAGTGGGAGGAATGGCCTGGGCAAAGGTTTGGAGACAGAAAGTCCAGGGTCTCCGAGACAACGGAGCCAGGTGTCTGATAATGTAGTAGAGAATCGAGCCCAGCAAGTCCTCATGTGAACTAATTCTGAGGGCCGGCCCGTGCTGGCCCAGAACAGGACTGGGGCCCAGAACTAAGGCCTGTGTCCAAGTCCTTCCAGCCAGGCTGAGAGAGCAGGTCCCATGGGCCATGTTCTCAAATTCACGGAATGACCTTGAGAAATGCCTTTCCCGGGGCTGAGCTGCACTTTGAGAGTGAGGGACTCTCAGAGCTGGAGGAGAGAGAAGTGCATTCATCTAACGTCCGCTGCGAACCAGATTCTCTTCTGGGAACTTCACATCCGCTCATGGCTTTGAGCCAGAAACCTGGATGTGGCAGGTGACCACTGCTGTTCCTTTTCCTTGCATGATTTATAAATCACGATGATTCCACCTTCAAAACAGAGAGCCCCTCCGCCAGGCTCTCTCCTCCCCACCAGCCCTGCCCAGTCCACAACACCATTGCCTTCTCCTGCCTGGATGAGTCCATCAGCCGTCTCCAAGGCCCTTCCAAACGCCCCTCGCCTCCCCCTCTCAAGCCCGCTGTGTCCCAAAGGGGGTCCTGAAACTCCTTCCCAAACCTGCCCTCCCTCACCCCCATCTCCTTCATGTCAGAGAAGTGCATTCTTCTAGGCGCTCAGGCCCAAAGCCTCTGCTCATCCTGGACTCCTCTCTTTCTTCAACCCATCAGCAAATCCTGAGGGCACCCATTCAAAACAGACCCACGATCTGACCACTTCTCATCTCCTGGGTGATCATGACGACTTCCGCGCCAGTCTCCTGGCTCCCAACCTCACCCCCCCAGTCTGTTCCTGGCAACCACCAGAGGGCGCCTCTTGTAACAAAAGTCAGCTCACATCCGTTGGCTCAGAGCCATTTCCTGGCTCTCACCTCACTCAGAGTCAAAGCCAAGTCTTCACTGTGTCCCATAGGGCCCTGAAGGATCTGGCCACGGGCCCGTCTCTGGCTCATCTCCAGCTTTGCCCCTTCACTCACTCACCTCTAGCCCCTCCTACACACCATGCACACTCCAACCACCAGGGCTTTGCACTTCCCATTCTCACAGATCTCCACATGGCTCACTCTGGCCTCCTTCAGGCTCAAATGTCACCCCCTCAGTGAGGCTGTCCCTGATTACCCCACCTAAAACTGCAAAAAACACCTCTCCTTTCTTTTTCTCCTTAATTAGGGTTACCAGATTTAGCTAAAAGATAAAATACAGGACACCAAGTTCAGCTGGATTTCCAGATCAACAATAAATAATTTTTCAGTTTAAGTATATCCTGTGTAATATTTGAGGATTGTATTTACATGGACATAATTCTACTTTAAAAAGAAAAATTTCTCATAGCTTATCTGAAATTCAAATTTAACTGGGTTTAGAGGGTAGAAGAGTGTCCCCTAAAAATTCCTGTCTTCTGAGAACCTCAGAATATGACCTCATTTGGAAAAGGGTCTTTGCAGGTATAATTATAGTATCAAAGTGAGACCATACTGGATTAGGGTGGGCCCTAAAAGCCTTTGACCGTGTGGATCACAATAAACTGTGGAAAATTCTGAAAGAGATGGGAATACCAGACCACCTGACCTGCCTCTTGAGAAACCTGTATGCAGGTCAGGAAGCAACAGTTAGAACTGGACATGGAACAACAGACTGGTTCCAAATAGGAAAAGGAGTACGTCAAGGCAGTATATTGTCACTCTACTTATTTAACTTATATCCAGAGTACATCCTGAGAAATGCTGGACTGGAAGAAACACAAGCTGGAATCAAGACTGCCAGGAGAAATATCAATAACCTCAGATATGTAGATGACACCACCCTTATGGCAGAAAGTGAAGAGGAACTAAAAAGCCTCTTGATGAAAGTGAAAGAGGAGAGTGAAAAAGTTGGCTTAAAGCTCAACATTCAGAAAATGAAGATCATGGCATCCAGTCCCATCACTTCATGGCAAATAGATGGGGAAACAGTGGAAACAGTGTCAGACTTTATTTTTCTGGGCTCCAAAATTACTGCAGATGGTGACTGCAGCCATGAAACTAAAAGACGCTTACTCCTTGGAAGGAAAGTTATGACCAACCTAGATAGCATATTCAAAAGCAGAGACATTACTTTGCCAACAAAGGTTCATCTAGTCAAGGCTATGGTTTTTCCTGTGGTCATGTATGGATGTGAGAGTCGGACTGTGAAGAAGACTGAACACCGAAGAATTGATGCTTTTGAACTGTGGTGTTGGAGAAGACTCTTGAGAGTCCCCTGGACTGCAAGGAGATCCAACCGGTCCATTCGGAAGGAGATCAGCCCTGGGGTTTCTTTGGAAGGAATGATGCTAAAGCTGAAACTCCAGTACTTTGGCCACCTCTTGCAAAGAGCTGACTCATTGGAAAAGACTCTGATGCTGGGAGGGATTGGGGGCAGGAGGAGAAGGGGACGACAGAGGATGAGATGGCTGGATGGCATCACTGACTTGATGGACATGAGTCTGGGTGAACTCCGGGAGTTGGTGATAGACAGGGAGGCCTGGCATGCTGCGATTCATGGGATCGCAAAGAGTTGGACACGACTGAGCAACTGAACTGAACTAAACTGAAATCCAATGAGAGTGTCCTTATAAGAGACAGAAAAGGACTCACAAAGAAATTGATGTGAAGATGAAGACAGAGATTAAAGTGATGTGTCCACAAGCCACGGACTGCCGGAAGCTTGGAGAAAAGCATAGGATGGGTCCCTTCCTCTGAGGCTCCAGAAGAAACTAACCCTGCCAGCACTTTGATTTTGGACTTCCAGCTTCCTGAACTCTCAAAGAAGAGATCTCTTGTTTTAAGCCATCCAGTGGATGCTCATTTGCTATGGCAGAATTAGGAAATGAATAAGCTGGGTGTCCTGTACTTTATCCGGCACTCTCTCTGTTGTACTTAGCACTTCTTAACATATTTTACTTCTTTACTTTGTGGATGGTCAGTCTCTCTCCCTGGCATGTGATGCCATGAGGCAGATACACAGGCGCACCACTGAGGCTGGGGGCCTGGAACCTTCCAGGACATGGTAGGTGCTCAGTAAACATGCATTGAGTGAATCCACTGAATGAACGCACAAGGGAAAGGAGGCCCAGAGAGAGGGCACCTGCCAAGGTCGCCCTCACTCCTAGTGAACGACAAAGCTGGCGTCTGAACTGGAGCTCTTCTTGTTCTTTGCCTGCTCCAAACTGCTTCCTCAAGGGTCTTAGGTCATCAACAAATGGTAACCCAGTGAGTCTCACTCACCTCTGACACTTCTACCCACCCTCTCAGGGTCTCCGTTTAAAATCTGCTGCCTTGGGACTTCCCTGGTGGTTCAATGGTTAAGAATCTGCCTTGCAATGCAGGAGATGTGGGTTTGATCCCTGGTCCAGAAACTAACCCATACACCACAGAGCAACTAAGCCCATGAGACAAAACTAGAGTGCTTCAACAAAAGATCTCAAGTGCCAGTTAAGACCCAATGCAGCCAAACAAACAAATAAATAATAATAAAATATGCTGCCTCGGTGAGAATGTGTATCTTTGCTGCATATTCTATGTTTCAATATAGTTAAACGTTTGCATAACATTTAAAAATAACTTTATAAAGAAAAAGAATCCTGTCTCCAGAGGCCAGAGATGCCCCAGAGAAGAGCTCGGAGGCCAGCAGACAGGAGCACAAATCTTGGCTCTGCCACTGGGGACCTGCCTCATCTTGGGCTCAACGGGGCCCTCTTGGAGCTTCGGTTTCTTCTTCTGCTAATGGGGCTGCTGGCAGCTACTTGGCGCTGCAGGAAATTGATGAGCCTGATGCAGAGGGGCCATAGCTGCTACTCATCAAAGCAAGGAGGGGAGCTATGGGGGGCAGGGGCAGTAAAGGGTTAATTCAGCAGGCCTGAGTTGTCCAAACCTTGCACATTCCAAAGACCTGGCCCTTGAAGGGTTCCTGGGAGAAATCTTGAAGCACTCACTCCACAGGGCTCAGTTAATGTCCCTGGTGGTCATGCAGGCTGTACTGTCTAGATCCTCCCAGGACTGTTTCTTAGCCCAGTCTCCTTCCTTGATTTCCAGACTATGGGCACTGAGTCCATCTCTCTACCCAGCTGTCCAAGAGGCAGCTCAAATTTCTAAGTCTAAACTGAGCTTTCAGTCTTCCCTGCAGACCTGTCTCTGCTCTGCTTTCCGCATGTCAGTAAGTGGCAGCCGTATCCTTCAGGAGGTGCGGGCATGAACTGCTGGAGGCCCCCTGACTTCTTTCTCTCCTTTAAGGCCCCGCCCACTCAGCCAAAAGCTGATGCTTTCCAACCATTACCAGTGCCTGACCACTCTTCACCACTTCCACTGCTATTACTCTTGTCTGAGCTGCCATTATCTCTTACCTGGACAAACATAATAGACTCTTTAATGTATCTCCCTGCCTCTGATGGTCTGTTCCCTGCTGAGCAGCCAGAAGAATCCTATTAACACCCAAATCTGTTCATGACCCGCCTCTGCTCTGAAGCCTCCCGTGGCGGCTCCCAGCTCGCTTACATAAAAGCCACGTCTCCAGCACAACCCACAAGGCCAGGCAGTTTCCCCTCACTCCCTCTCTGCTGTCACCTCCTGCCCTCTTTAGCTTCCAGCCAGTAGTTCTACTGCCATTCTCCCAACACTCCAGGCCCTCACACCTTAGGGCCTTTGCAGCTGCTTTTCTCTTGAAAAAGAGAACGTTTTCTCAACGTTTTTTTCTCGAAAAAGAGGACGTTTCTACCTGAAATGTCCATCCCCAGACACCCATTGAGCTCATTGCCTCAGTTCACTCAGGTATTAGCTTATCTGTCACCTCCTCAAAGAAGCCTTCCTTGACCACCCTGTCTAAATCAGATGAGAAAATCATCGCTTTCTATCCCACCTTCAGTGGCACTTACCACTCCTGAGTGTTATATTTTTTGTTTTCAATTTGGCCACACTATGTGCTGAAGAGCCGACTCGTTGGAAAAGACCCTGATGCTGGGAAAGATGCAGGGCAAGAGGAGAAGGGGGCGGCAGAGGATGAGAACGTTGGATGGCATCACCGACTCAGTGGACACGAGTTTGAGCCTGTTTGAGCACCGGGGCAACAGTGAAGGACAGGGAAGCCTGGCGTGCTGCAGTCCACGGGGTGGCAAAGTCAGACACAACCAAGTGACTGAACAACATGGCATGTGGGACCTTAGTTCCCTGACTAGAAATTGAACCTGCAGCCCTTGCATTGGAAGCTGAGTCTTAACCACTGGACCACCAGGCAAGTCCCTTACATTTATTCATTTATCATCTTCCCACCTGGAATATCAGCTCCAGAAGGCCGTGGCTTCATCTGTTCTGTTCACGGCTGCATCCCTGATGCTTAGAAGAGGGCTGGACTCCAAGTAAGCACTCAGAGAATTTTTGCTGAATGAACAGATAAGCAAACAAGGACAACAGGGCCACAGGGTCCCGGTTCTCACCTGCAGCTGGGTCAGGACGTGATGGTAGTGGAATAAGGTACAGAAGTCCACGTGGGCTGTGAACTCCTCCAAGGCAGCCTTCTCCGCAGGAGTGGAATGGAACTCCTATTACCTCGGGAAGCAAAACATCTCTTTAGGCCTCTCTCTCCTTCCTCATGGCAGGGTGGGGGGAATTCTTTCCTGGGCAACCCAGGCAGACAATCAGAGCTCTGGGCTCTTTAAAATTTTGTGGGTTTTTTTTTTTTGAGGAGGTGGGGAGGAGGAGAGAACTGATCAATTTCACTGAAAGAAACTGAGGTATCCCTGAAGAGTGAAAAACAGATGGCTTAAAGAGCTAGGGTTTCAAGTTACCACTCTGATACTTACTGGCCAGCAGTCACACAATGCTTATTTGTGTGCCAGGAACTGTTTGCTGGCATGATCTCATCCTCCAGAGGACACAAGAAGGCTGACGGAATTATAACCCTCACTGTTCAGAGGGGACACGTGGGTTTAGGAGAGTCACTTGCTGAGGGCCACACTGTCCATAAAAGAGAAGCTGAGACTCTAGACCAGGCCTGGTCCAGAGCACACACATTTACCCACTGTTTTAGCATTCCTGCCTCAGTGCCCTGGGTGAATGCCATCCCCTCTCTGAGTCTGTTTCCTTATAGGCCACAGAGGATCACACCCTCTTTCTGAAAAAACCGATAGTGACAATTTGATGTGATTACATGTGTCCATATATCTAAATGTGTGTTTGTGTGCGTGTATATATATTTCTGTATGTGGATAAAGCCCAGCACAGAACTTAGGCAGTTCAGTTCAGTCGCTCAGTTGTGTCCAACTCTCTGACCCCATTAACCAAAGCACGCCAGGCCTCCCTGTCCATCACCAACTCCCAGAGTTTACTCAAACTCATGTCCATTAAGTCGGTGATGCCATCAAGTTAATAATTATTAAATGAAGGAAAGATGATAAAGAATAATCACAAGTATGATGGTGACAGCGGGGTAAGAACTTAAGCTCTCAGGGTCGAGCAAGTATCTACTTGTCTAACCCTAATCCCCACCCTGCTCTACAGTCAGTACCTTGTGGTTCAAATCTGAGTCACTAGTCATGACCTTAGGTGAGTCACTGCCCTTCTCCTGCTTTAGTTATCTCCTTTGTAAAGAGGGAATGATGGTGGTACCTCTTACTGGGTTGTTCATTATTCAATAATACACGGAAAATGCTTAGCACGGTGCCATATAATAAGAGCTCAGTGTAATATAATTACTGCTTCGTTGGTACAGTAATTATTATTAGGGAGTAGTCATTGTAATGAGCATGAAGATCATACCCGTTTTGTAGAGGGTAAAACCACTCCCCGTGTGAGTGCTTGTTCAATCCCTCAGAATGAGCTAGAGTCTTGAATCGCTGCTTCATCTACATCTACATCTCCGCAGTCAATTCCCAGCATTCCAACTCACTCCTCGCACACCTGGGCCTAGAATGGGTAAGTGAAGTGAAGTCACTCAGTCATGTCCAACTCTCTGCAACCCCATGGACTGTAGCCTACCAGGCTCCTCTGTCCATGGGATTTTCCAGGCAATAGTACTGGAGTGGACTGCCATTTCCTTCTCCAGGGGAATCTTCCTCACCCAGGGATCGAACCCGGGTCTCCCGCACTGTAGACAGACGCTTTACCGTCTGCGCCACCAGGGAAGTCACATTAAGGGTAAAGGAACTACAATTCCCAGGGGGCGCCAAGGCATTCTTCTATAGCTTGAAGGGCTGTACCACCGCGAGGCCTGCCGGGATTCGTAGTCCCCAGGCTCTCGGACCCGGGATGGGCGGTACCTGTATCAGGAGGCGGAGCAGCTGGTCTTTGGAGAACGGGATGTGCCGTTCGCGGTATTGCTGGGCCCAGTCGCGGGGCTCCGTGGGGTTCCACATCTTGCGGTACTCCCCCATCTTGGCCTCCAGCGATGACAGGGCCCGGGAGTGACCGAGAAACGAGGGCAACAGAGGCCATACTCGGACACTGGATCCCCAGACCCCTCGGGTCACATGCAGCATGGCTAGACCCTTTCCCCCGCAGCCTAAACGAGGGAAATGGGAAGAGGTCAAAAGTCATTTGGGGGAAAGGTGCCCCCTCCACCTCCGCGTCCCAATTTCCAGGGGCCGTTTCTACCCCAGGCAGCGGATACAGTCCATCCGCCCGCCTCGTAGGCCCTCCTGTCCATCCCCTCCCACGCTATTCAGTTGGCCTGAGTCCCAGGCAAGAGTTTTGGAGGAGCGTTTTGCGGGCCCAGAAGCCCTGTGGTGACAAAAACCTCTGCGGAGTCTAGGCGTCAGGTGAATCTTTAGAGTATAGGATATGCTCGGAAAGCTACATGAGTCTGCAGGGCCGCCCACCCCCGGCCATGCAATCTTTCACCCTTTCCCTCACCTTTAGGCAACGCTCGACTGTCATTGAGCCTCCTGCGCATGTGCAAAACGCCGCCCTGGGCCTCCGAGGTTCGGCTTCAAGCTGCCGTAGGATGCATGCGCAATGCCTGGGTCATCGAACGGAGTCCATTTTCTCCTAATGCCCAGTCGCGACTACGCATGCGCAGTCTGCCTGGCTTGCTTCATGCGCTTTGCTTGGACTCGGCGCATGCGTTACAGAAGTATCTCGTTGTCCGCAAACTTCAAAGGGGAAGAGGCGGGGCGGGCGCGAGACTCCGGGGACTGCTGGGACTGGGGCAAGGATACCCGTGCGCAGCCCGCCAACGGCGGGCCGCCCAACGTCCACTGAAGCCACGCCCCCGCTCGTGTCAACTCTAGAATAGGCGGGGGGGATGGGGGCGGGGCTTCAGTGCAGCCAATCAACTGTGGAGGAACGAAAAGGCGGGAAAAAGAGGAAGAAAAAGAAGGCTGAGGTGGTGCCGGGGACCAGGCGGGGAGGGTGGGCGAAAGGACGATCCGGCCTGCAGGTGACGTAAACCCGGCCTCCAGAGTAAGGCTGACCCTTTATCAGGCAGCATCACCCCGAACCCTCACCACCCCCATTCCACGCCTTAAAGGAAGAACCCGGATTCTCTGAAGGTAGCTTAGCGCCAGGGGCTTGGCCTCCGTATTATGAGGGGACAGATGAGTTCGAAGACCATGTTCCCCACACATCTGAGGTCCAAACTTGAGGAGAAGCACTTTTATGAAGATGGAGCTGAATTCTAAGGGAAGGTCCTGATTCTAAGGCAATCACCCCATCACCAGGCCAGACTAAAATCTACCCTGAGGAGCCTGGGGTCTCTGCTCTGAGTGCTGTTGCCCCCAAATCCGAAAGGGATCCTCGTTTTCAGACCTCCCAGGTGTTCTGACCGCCATTCTAGCACCCCTCATCCCTCAAAAATCCCATTAACACAGTCCTTAAAATGGGTACTCCGGCTCCTGTGTCAGAGACATCACCCCAATATCCTACCCTCTCCCCTCTCCTTCCTGGCCCAAGATCTCCCCACCCTGCCCCTCCACTTCTGGGATTCTGGAAGCCCCCTCACCCTACATCCTCCTCAGCCTACATTCCTAGTTCCTAGAATCCTCAGCAGCCCCCCTCACCCTGTACCCCACTTTGGAATTCTCTGAAGCCCCCTCAGCCTGCACCCCAATTCATAGGACCATTGAGCCACCCTTTCACCCTGCGCCCCCATGTGGAGGTGGGGCTTCCTAACAGCTCTTTCACCCCATGCACAAATTTCTAAGAACCCTGCAGACCCCTCACCCCATATAACCCTGTCCTGGGACCCCAAGAACCCTCTGTCATCCCCTGCCCCCTTCTCCTGGGACCCTTGGCAGACCCCTCACCCCACAGAACCCCATCCTGGTACCCTCCCCAATACTCTTCCATCCCATACCCCCTCCTCCTGGGACCCCTGGCAGCCCCTTTACCCTGCACCTTGGATTCTAACCACCCCCCACCATCCCTGTTGTCTTGCAGCAGCCGAGCCCCAGGGTGGGCCTGGAACCTGCAGACAGCAGCGCCCAGCTGGCAGAACACAGCATCCCTGCTCTGGCCTCCCAGGGCCCGGGCAGCAGAGCAGCCGCCATGCACATCCCAGAGAGCCTCCAGGACCTGGCCGACAGTGAAGCCGTGCAGTTTCTCAAGAGGCCAAAGGCGATCACACGGATCTTTGCAGGGGTGAGGCCCTCCTGTGGGCCAGCTGCCCTGTGGGTGACATGAAATAGGGGTTCTCAGCTCTCAGACCCAGTGCACAGGGTGGTGGGAGGAAAGGAAGGGCCAGCTGGGGGGAACAAAGCCAAAAGGAACTTGTAAATGAAGTCACCCTTTACTGAGCATCTTAACTATAGGCCCTGCACTATTCTGAGCACTTACCAACTCTCCTGGGAAGAAAGAACCCCGCAAAGTGGGTGCTCAGGAGCCTCACTTTTGAGAGAAGAAAACTGAGGATCAGAGAAAGTTAAATAATTTTTTGAAGGCTGTGCTGTCCAAGGGTGTAACCATAAGCCACATGTGACTATTCTAATCTAAACTAGTGAAAATAAAATATTCAGGGACTTCCCTGACAGTCCAGTGGTTAAGAATCCGTGCTTCCAGTGCAGGAGGTTGGAGTTTGTTCCCTGATCTAGGAACTAACATCCCACAATCTGCATGGTGCAGCCAGAAAAAAAATTGTTTTAATTCCCCAGTCACAGTGGTCACATTTCAGGTGCCCAATAGCCACACGTGACTAGCAGCTCTCATATTGGACAGCGAGGATCTAGAACATTTCCATCATGGCAGAAAGGTCCAACGGACAGTGTTGGCTAAGGTCACACAGTAAGAGGCAGGGACTCAAACTGGGGTCTGTGAGAATACAGCCCACTCCTTTTCTACTTCTCAGACCTAGGATGCCAGGGGGTGGGTGGTCGCTGTGTGCCAGGCACGGTGCCAAGCAAGGACTTTACCGGCATTTGTTTCATCATTACCACATTCCTGAAGAGTCAAGACAGCTGGGGGCAAATCCTCATTGAGCCCCTGACTTTGCTGTGTGACCTTGACCTGCTCACTGCCCTTCTCTGGACCTCAGTGCTCGAGGAGTTAGAGCTGTGACTCTGGGCTTTACACTGGGTAGCCTCCACGGTGCTCCTTTGGCAGAGTTGGGAACTGAGGCCCAGGGAGATGATGAGACTTGATCCCGGTCAGGGAAGTAGGGGGAATATCCGGAATTGAACCCAGGGTCCTCAGGCCTGGCTGAGGATCCTAGTTTGGCCACATGATGTGCACGAAGAGCAACATCCCCCCTTCTTGCCTGGCTCAGTCCTGGTGTGATTATCAGCAGCACCTCCTTTAAGTCTCAAAAGTGCCCCGTTTTATTTGATAACTTGCCTGGTCACACTACGGCTGTGTGACCTTGAAGCAGAAACTTGATTTCTCCGAACCTCCAGACCCTCGTGTATCTAGTCCTTCCTGCTCATCAGGAAAGACCGTATGTCCAAATGAAATCAATGCCTCTCAGCCTTTCACCATGGGCCTGGCAAGTAGTCATCATTCCTTCAATAGCAACGATTACTGGGACCAACTTGTGATCAAGCAGAGAGATGGGTTGGGGGAGGCATAGGGTGGTGGGGAATCATCTCCATCTTCATCGCTCCAGGGAAGCGGGGAAAACGCCTTCCACATCCCAGTTCCCAGTCCCTTGGTGATGTCAGCATTTCCGCTCCTCACCATGACCCTATGACGTGGGCATTGTGATGCCTGCTGGACCCAAGGGGAAACCAAGGCTCACAGAGGTTGAGTGAGTTGCCCAAGGACATCACCCAGCTGGCGGGCAAGTCCCAAGGATGTGCAGGTTTCCAGTGCTTCAGGAGGAAGGGCGGGAGGTGAGGGAGAAGGAGGCCCAGCTGGTGTGGACTGGTGTGGGGAAGGGCTGGGGGGAAGGGCCGCCAACCTTGCCAGACTCTTCAGTCACGGACTTTGCCTGCCGCCTCCCTCCTCCCGCCTGCCGCCCTCTCCTCCTTCCCCCCCTGGCCTGGCTCCTCAGTAGGGAGTCTCTGGGCAGCTGGTGCTCTCGTCCTTCTCACGGCCGCCCGCCAGCTGGTGCCTTAACTGATGAATCTTTGCTCCCTCCCTGGGGACAGGCCAGGAAGGGTGTGGAAGGAGGTCGGACTCGGGCTTCAGAGGGTTGGAGTCCCTCCAGCCTAGCCAAGCCCCCTTCTTGGGTGTCCAACAGCAGCCCAAGGATTTGGGGGGGTCAGCAGACAGACAGCCCATGGACCCGGAAGTCAGGGGGGCTGGATTCCAATCCCATCTCTGTATGACTAACCTTGAGAGGACACGTCTCTTCTCTGGCCAGTCATGAGAATTACCTTCAGGGCCAGGCCCCCACCTCTTTGGGGCACAGGACAGACAGGGAAACTGAGGTGCCAAGCAGTGAGCAATTGGCCCAGGTCCACCCAGCGGGTGGGGTCAGACACGTCTGGCTCTTTCCACTGCACCATCAAGGCTTCTATTTATCACCTGTGAAACAGCAATGAATTATTGTAACCTCGAGCATGCGGGACTGGAGTGAGGCTGCAGGGAGGTGGCGCAGGTAAAATGTATCTGGGCTCAAAAATGATCAATGAGCCTTCCTGTCCTTGACCTGGCTCTGTCTCAGACCAGCAGGGCAAGATGCTCCCCTCCTGCAGACTCAGTGCTGCAGCCCCGAAACAGAATGGATGTGAATACCCTCCCTTAGAGCTAAAGTGCTTGGACAAAAGGAGGGACTAGTCATTATTTTTGGGCTTTCCTGGTGGCTCAGCAGTAAAGAGCCCACCTGCCAATGCAGGAGACTCAGGTTCAACCCTTGGGTCAGGAAGATTCTCCGGAGAAGGAAATGGCAGCCCACTCCAATATTCTCGCCAGGGGAATCCCATGGACAGAGGAGGCTGGTGGGCCAAAGAGTCGGACACGACACAGCAACAACAACAACAACAAAGTCATTATTATTATTTTGTTTGTTCTTATTCAGAGAAGGCAAGTAAGACAAAGGAGAGAGGCGGATGGACAGAGGCTGAGGAGTTTAGGGTCAATCCTTGCCTCCCCGCTCCTACTCTAAAGGGCAGGGCAAGAGCCAAAAAGAAGGGCCAGTCATTCACTCTTCCAACACGTGTGCAGAGGTCCAGCCTGGCACTGGGTCCTGAGTGCAGACAGAAGGGTCCCACATGCAACCTGTCCAGGAGTTCAAATTCTAATGAACTTCCTTCCCCTTGTCTCCTCCCTCCCTCCCATCCCCCGGCACCACCACATCCAATCAGTCACCAAGTCTAATGTCACGTCCTAAATCTCACTGGATCCCCAGGAGCCCCTTCCCATCCATCATGACCCTGGAGTTTGCCTTTAACCTCCAGATGTAACCTTGGCCATCCTCTGCTCAGAGCCCTGCCATGCATAAAATTAAGCCTAAGTGAGAAATTTAATTTTTTCCATGGTTCCCAAGTCCAGTCTCCTCCGTCTGGTGTTCAAGGCCTCTGAGGGTCTGGCCTCTCCGCCGCATTTCCAGCCTCACTTCATACCAGATCCCTCAGCTAAGATTTCTCTCCAACTCCTGCAGGAGCTTCACTAGGCAGCAGCTGGCTTTTGCACACATGGTTCGGCCTGCCTGGAATGCCCTTCCTTCTTCTGCCTGCAAACCTCCTCAGTTTTTTCTTTTTAATTCTTACTGGAGTGTGGTTGATTACAGTTGATGTGTGAGTTTCAGGAATCAGTATACTAAATCTGTATAACGTGATTCGGTTATACATACATATATATCCACCCTTTTTTTAGATTCTTTTCCCATATAGGCCATTAGAGTATTGAGTAGTGTTCCCCATACTATACAGTAGGTCCTTTGTTTTGTTGTTTGGTTGCTAAGTCTTGTCTGATTCTTTGTGACCCCATGGACTGTAGCCTGCCAAACTCTGTCCATGGGATTTCCCAGGCAAGAATACCAGAATGGGTTGCCATTTCCTCTTCCAGGGGGGTCTTCCCGACCCAGGAATAGAACCCGGGTCTCCTGCTTTGGCCGGCAGATTCTTTACCACGGAGCCACCCTGTTGTTCAGTCACTACGTCGTGTCAGACTCTTTGCGACCCCATGGACTGCAGCATGCCAGGCTTCCCTGTCCTTCACCATCTCCCTTACTTGTGAGCCACCTTCAGATCAGATCAGATCAGTCGCTCAGTCGTGTCCGACTCTTCGCAACCCCATGAACCACAGCACGCCAGGCCTCCCTGTCCATCACCAGCTCCCGGAGGTCACCCAGACTCACACCCATCAAGTCAGTGATGCCATCCAGCCATCTCATCCTCTGTCGTCCCCTTCTCCTCCTGCCCTCAATCCCTCCCAGCATCAGAGTCTTCTCCAATGAGTCAACTCTTTGCATGAGGTGGCCAAAATACTGGAGTTTCAGCTTTAGCATCATTCCTTCCAAAGAAATTCCAGGATTGATCTCCTTCAGAATGGACTGGCTGGATCTCCTTGCAGTCCAAGGGACTCTCAAGAGTCTTCTCCAACACCACAGTTCAAAAGCATCAATTCTTCGGTGCTCAGCCTTCTTCACAGTCCAGCTCTCACATCCATACATGACCACAGGAAAGACCATAGCCTTGACTAGGCGAACCTTTGTTGGTAAAGTAATGTCTCTGCTTTTGAATATGCTATCTAGGTTGGTCATAACTTTCCTTCCAAGGAGTAAGCGTCTTTTAATTTCCTGGCTGCAGTCACCATCTGCAGTGATTTTGGAGCCCAGAAAAACAAAGTCTGACACTGTTTCCACTGTTTCCCCATCTATTTCCCATGTAGTGATGGGACCAGATGCCATGATCTTCGTTTTCTGAATGTTGAGCTTTAAGCCAACCTTTTCACTCTCCACTTTCACTTTCATCAAGAGGCTTTTTAGCCCCTCTTCACTTTCTGCCATAAGAGTCGTGTCATCTGCATATCTGAGGTTATTGATATTTCTCCCAGCAATCTTGATTCCAACTTGTGTTTCTTCCAGTCCAGCATTTCTCATGATGTACTCTTCATATAAGTTAAATAAACATGGTGACAATATGCAGCCTTGACGTACTCCTTTTCCTATTTGGAACCAGTCTGTTGTTCCATGTCCAGTTCTAACTGTTGCTTCCTGACCTGCATACAGATTTCTTAAGAGGCAGATCAGGTGTGACCTAAATCAAATCCCTTATGATTATACAGTGGAAGTGAGAAATAGATTTAAGGGCCTAGATCTGATAGATAGAGTGCCTGATGAACTATGGAATGAGGTTCGTGACATTGTACAGGAGACAGGGATCAAGACCATCCCCATGGAAAAGAAATGCAAAAAAGCAAAACAGCTGTCTGGGGAGGCCTTACAAATAGCTGTGAAAAGAAGAGAAGCAAAAAGCAATGGAGAAAAGGAAAGATATAAACATCTGAATGCAGAGTTCCAAAGAATAGCAAGAACAGATAAGAAAGACTTCTTCAGCGATCAATGCAAAGAAATAGAGGAAAACAACAGAATGGGAAAGACTAGGGATCTCTTCAAGAAAATCAGAGATACCAAAGGAACATTTCATGCAAAGATGGGCACAATAAAGGACAGAGATGGTGTGGACCTAACAGAAGCAGAAGATATTAAGAAGAGGTGGCAAGAATACACAGAAGAACTGTACAAAAAAGAGCTTCAAGACCCAGATAATCATGATGATGTGATCACTGACCTAGAGCCAGACATCTTGGAATGTGAAGTCAAATGGGCCTTAGAAAGCATCACTACGAACAAAGCTAGTGGAGGTGAGCCACCTTACTTGTGATCTATTTTATATATAGTAGTGTGTACATGTCAATCCAAGTCTCCCAATTTATCCCTCCCCCAAAAGTTATTAGTTAAGGTGCAGTTCAGATCAAGCCTTACTTCCTCCTAAATCCAGCTCCCTGGGTTCAGTTTCTGCTCAAATCTTGACTCCCTCCATAACTGCAGGCCCCAGCTTCCTCCCCAGCCTCCCGGCCTCCTGGCCTCCAGTCTCACCGGCTCGAGTCCATCTCTGCATGGCCCCAGAGGGGCTTTCACACACCTGTAGCCGACCCTGCCCTGCCCCTGCTCTCAGCCCCCTCCCTGGCTCCCTCCTGACCCCCAGAGATCATCCCATTCCGAAGTCTTCTTCACCCTGCCTGTTCTTATAGGCCTCACCACATCCAGAAAGCACCCCCTGGGCCAGCTCCCACCCCCCAACATACACAACGGTTCCTTCCATACCTGGTGTCACCCCTGCCAGGCTGTGTTGTGACCGTCCGGGACAAGCCACTGGGCCTTCAAATTGTCCCTCAATCACAGTGATAGGAACCGCTGCCTTCCAGGCAGATATATTAATAGCAGGAGTTAGGGCAGATTTAGGGTTTCCCGCAATGGCACCCCACTCCAGTACTCTTGCCTGGAAAATCCCATGGACGGAGGAGCCTGGTAGGCTGCAGTCCATGGGGTCGCTAAGAGTCGGACCAGACTGAGCAACTTCACTTTCACGCATTGGAGAAGGAAATGGCAACCCACTCCAGTGTTCTTGCTTGGAGAATCCCAGGGGCGGTGGAGCCTGGTGGGCTGCCGTCTGTGGGGTCACACAGAGTCGGACACGACTGAAGTGACTTAGCAGCAGCAGTGGCTCAGATGGTAAACAATCCTCCTGCAATGCAGGAGACCTGGGTTCGATCTCTGGGTTGGGAAGATCCCCTGGAGAAGGAAATGACAACCCACTCCAGCATTCTTGCCTGGAGAATCCCACGAACAGAGGAGCCTGGCGGGCTACAGTCCATGAGTTCGCAAAGAGTCAGACACAACTGATTGACTATGCATGGCACAGACGTACGCAAAGCGGATTCAAGAGCCAGACCCAAGAGCACTTGGGTTCAGATCCATGCGCTGCCCCCTCACAACTGATGGGCTCTGTGCCATTCACCACCTTCTTTGTGCCTCAGCTCCACTATCTAAGAAAAAGAGAGACTGTTGGCAGCGCCCACATCCTAGGGTGGTTGTAAGGATGGCACGGGCTGGTGAAGAGCACTGGTGGGTTCATCGATGAACACGGTAGAAGCCAGCAGTAGAGGCAGACGGTGCTACCTCGGTGTGCTGTGTGGTGCCCATGGCGGCGACAGGGCCAGCCTATCAGTGAGACTGTGTTTGCTTGTTTTTTTTGGCCACGCTGGGTGACCAGGGAAGTCCCAAGGCTGTATTTGCTTTACTTTTTTAAAAGTTTTTTAAATTTGATTTGATTTATTTACGTATTTGTTTTCGGCTGTCCTGGGTCTTCGTTGCTGCGTGCAGGCTTTCTCTAGTTGCGACGAGCGAGGGGCTACTCTCTAGTTGTGGCGTGTGGGCTTCTCGATGCAGTGGGTTTCCTTGTTGCAGAGCACGGGCTCTACAGCTCCCGGCTTCAGTGGCTGTGGTGCATGGGCTTAGTTGCTTTATGGCATGTGGGACTGAACCTGTGTCCCCCACGTTGGCAGGCGGATTCTTAATCACTGGACCACCAGGGAAATCCCTGTATTTGCTTAAAAAAAAAAAAAAAAGCCTTGAGATTTCCATGGTGGCCTAGTAGTTACAATTTGGTGCTGTCACTGCCGTGGTTCGATGCCTGGTCAGAGAACTGAGATCCTGTAAGCTGTGTGGCACCGCCAAAATAGTTTTTTGTGTTTTGAAGAATCTTGGAGCAAAAGGTGAATGTTTGTCAGGTTCTCACTGTTGGTTACGTTTCCTCCGTTCTTTTCTGTGTCTTTGGAATATTTCACAAGTTCCTTTTTGAAAACGGAGAGGAATTAGCTGAGCGGGGAAGGGGGAGGAAGAAGTGGCAGGCAGAGGGAAGGGCCGGGAGGCAGATGGATCAACAGGATGGCAAAGGCTCATTGCTCACTCTTCCTGTGTCCCGGGAGATGTGCTAATAAGCATTTCGTGATGGGTCTGGCAGCGGGTACCTGTTTGTGGGGTGGAAGGCAAGAGTGAGTGAGGAGAGGTGAAGGGCTGGGGAGGGGCAGGTAGCGCTGGGACCCAGGATGGGCAGAGTGTGGAAGGTTCCCTGGGGAGCCCAGTGGGGAGACTTGGAGTCAGGGAGGCCGGCACAAGGCTGGGGCAGGGCCCCAGCAGGCGGGATGGAGGCTCGGAGGATGTGACTGGGAGAGAGGGCTTGGAACCACTGGGAGAGTGGACGGCAGACCCCTCCCCCCGACTCAGTGATGGGGATGAGGAGAGGGTTCGGGAAGACACGGAGCTCCATTCCGGCTCTGGGAAACCCCCCTCACACCCACAGGTCTTTTCCCTGATCGTGTTCTCCTCCCTGCTGACCGACGGCTACCAGAACAAGACCGACAACTCGGAGCTGCACTGTGTCCTCAACAGCAACAGCGCGGCCTGCAGCTTCGCTGTGGGGGCCGGCCTGCTGGCCTTCCTCAGCTCGCTGGCCTTCCTGGCCCTGGATGCTCACGAGGTCCGCCTCGCCAGCACCCGCTTCAAGACGGCCTTCCAGCTCCTGGATCTCATCCTGGCCGGTGGGTGAGCCCCCGGCACTGCCCACCCTGAGCTCCCAGCCCCCATCCCCAGGCTCCCCTGGGCCCCCAGGACACCACCTCAGAGCATCCTCTGCCCGTGACCCAGAGCTTCATCCCTCTCTTCTGGAAGCTCTTCTACACCCGCCGTTTCAGGGAATCATTGCCCATCCCTCAGACTTGGTGCAAAGGTCGCCGTTTCTGACCCTCAGGGTAACTCTAGAAGCCTCTCTTCTGCCCAGCTTTCTCCTGGCATTTACCTCCCTTCTTCACAGCCTTTCTTGAAAAGCCACCAGTGGCGGGAGGCAGGGTGCAGAGTGCAGCGCCAGGCAGAGCAGGGTTTGAAATCTCGCCGCTGGCCTGGCGCAGTCTCGATGTGCAGGTCTCCTCCCCTCTCTGAGCTTCCATAGAAGCTGGGATGGGAACCCCCACTGCCTGGTGGTCCAGTGTTTAAGACTGTTCTTCCACTGCAGAAGGCACTGGCTCAGTCCCTGGTCAGGAAAGTTCCACGTGCCTGTGGTTATGGCCAAGAACCAAAACCAAAACAAAAAACCACCTCCAGGGTTTTTCTGAGGATGAAAGGCAAGAAAGGACACCTGTAGTAATGCTGACACTTCTCGGGCACGCCCCACGTGTCATGGCACCACGTCAAGGGCACCCCATGCCCAGTCTCCTTTCTTCCTTAGAACCACCTGAGGAGGCAAGGCCAGTTCAGGTTCCCATTTCATAGAGGAGGAAACTGAGGCTTAAGGAGGTTGTGTAATCAGACCCTGAGCAGCAGATCCAGGCTTCCAAGCCAAGCCTAGCCTCCTAACCAACGCTGAGCACCTTAGACAGAGCCTAGCACACAGCGCCCGACACTTGCTTGTTCCTTTTTCTCATGCCCTGGGCTCCTTCCTCTCCTCTTCCACACCTGCCCAGTTCCAGAGACTCAGGGCTAGGTGGGCCCCTAGAGATCACTGAATCCAGCAACATCCAAAAGAAGGTTCTGTGAGGGCGGAGCTGTTCTGTGCCCGGGCTTCCCAGTGCGGGAGCCACGGGCCATGCATGGCCGCTGAGCACTCAAAGTTTGGCCAGTGCCATTGAGGGGTGGTAAATTTTTTTTTTTAATTTTTTCCTTATCTATTTATTTTGGGCTGCTCTGGGTCTTCATTGATGCACTCAGGCTTTCTCTGGGTGCGGCGAGCGGGGGTTCTAGTTGTGGTGCACAGGCTTCTCGTCGCAGTGGCTTCTCTTGTTGCGGAGCATGGGCCCTAGGTGTGTGGGCTTCAGAAGTTGTGGTCCACAGCCTTAGTTGCTCCAAGGCATGTGGGTTCCTCCAGGACCAAAGGTTGAACTTGTGTTCCCGGCATTGGCCGGCGAAGTCTTAACCACTGGACCACTAGGGAAGCCCCGAAATTTTTTTTAAGTCTATTTTAATGGACTGGATTTTTAATTGATTGAAATGGAAAAAGTCACAGGTGGCTGCCGACCCCCACAACAGATACAGCAGCCCAGTCCAGGCGGTTCTTTAAAGAGGGCTGGGAGGGAGAGGCCACAGTGGAGACCTCAGCTCCCCACCCCACCCCTCTTCTCTCCCTCGACCCCCCAGTCATCTGGGCAGGCGTCTGGGCTGTGGGATTCTGCTTCCTGGCCAACCAGTGGCACCGTTCGCCGCCCAAATACTTCCTCCTGGGGAGCAACAGCGCCAAGGCCGCCATCACCTTCTCTTTCTTCTCCATTCTCGTCTGGGTGAGGAGGGCCCCCTGTCCCACCCCTACTCCCCCAGCAGCGCAGGGCGGGATGGTGTGGGTTAACAGGGCAAGAACCTACCCACTCTCAAAGCTCACCCGGGCCTCCGCAAGCCCCTTCTGTGTCTTGGGTAAACAGGGAAGAAGGCCCCCTACCTTCTTGCCGGCAGACAAAGCCCAGCTTCAGGGAGCGCTGGGCCCCCCAGCCCCCTCCCCAGCCCGCCCCAGCCAGCCTCCAGCTCACTCTCCTCTGCCCGCAGATATTCCAGGTCTACCTGGCCTTCCGGGAGCTCCGAAACGATGCTCCGGTCCCCTACAAGCGCTCCCTGGACGAGGGCGGCGTGGTCCTGACCTCCCTCTCCCCACCGTCTGCAGCCAGTCTGGTCAACACACCCACCACGGGCCCCCACGGCCCGAGTTACGCCAGCTCCTCCCTGTCCCCCTATCTGAGCACCCCAAAGGCCCCCCGCCTCGCCATGATGCCCGACAACTAGAGAGCCTCCTTTACACCAATAAAGACAGAATCCTCCCTCCAGAAGGGTTTTGGAAAACAGCGCTTTTCCTCTCATGTCTGTTCCTCTCTGATGCTTCGAGCGGCCAGGGGTCTCCCTAGGGGGAGGGGGTGTCTCTGTGGCAGGTCCCATTTCCATCCCACCTCCGCGACTCTCCGTCTGAGTGTCACTTTTTTTTTTTGTCTGTGCCAGGTCTTAGTTGCAACATGTGGGATCTTAAGTTGCGGCGTGGGAGCTCTGAGTTTTGATATGTGACATCTAGTTCCCTGACCTGGGATCGAACCCAGGCTCCCAGTGCCGGGAGTGTGGAGTATTAGCCATTGGCCCTCCAGGGAAGTCCCTTGGGTGCCCTCTTGACAGTTATGGATGGTGATGGGAGGGAAAGAAACCCTTCTTTTGGGCCTGCGCAGTGAGCCCCTTACCACTCGCACTGGCCACGGGAGGGAGGCAGGAGGTGCCCCACTGTCCAGCCGAGGAAGCTCAAGTTCACAGACAAGATGCTTCTACCGGTGGAGAGGGCGCCAAGGAGAACCAGGGCCAACACTCAGGCCCCCCTGGCTGCCCAGCGAGGGCCCACACTCTTTAACTCACCCCAGTGACAAGCGACCCAACTCCTCAGCTCAAAACCATGTTGAGTGATGAGTCGTTTAAGGACTAAAGGATAACAAGTCCCTGACCGACATCAGGTGAGATACTCGTCTTCAAATATTTACAAGGGACCCAACTCCTCAGCTCAAAACCATGCTGAGTGAGGATTAAAGGATGACAAGTCTCTCACCGACATCAGGGGAGATACTCGTCTTCAAATATTTGGCGAGAAGGGAAGGAATCCTCTCCCAGAACCCCGAAGCTGCTCAGGGTCTTTCTTATGCTCGGGTCACAAGACTCTGAGCAGGTGACTCCAATGGGTGAAGCACCCATGAAGGGAGTGGTGGGGGCCGGGAAGGGGCAGCCTTCACTCAGCACCCAGCGTTGAGCACGGTGGCCCAGGATGTCTAGAGCAGTGCTGTCCAGGACTTCCCTGGGTGTCCAGCCGGTAGGACTCTGTGTTGCCACTGCAGGGGGCATGGGTTCGATCCCTGATCAGGGAACTAAGATCCCACAAGCAGCAGGGCAGCCAAAAAAAAAAAAAAAGAACAGTGCTGTCCAAAAAAAGTAAAATTTGAGCCTTGGCGTCAGGGAAATGGGGCATTTAAATTTTTCCCCTGGCCACAAGATAAAAAGTTGAATGAGACAAGTGAAATGAGTATACATTTTATTTAACCCCATGTATCCAAAATATCGGGGGCTTCCCTGGTGGCTCAGATGGTAAAGAGTCTGCCTGCAATGCGGGAGACCCAGGTTCGATCCCTGGATTGGGAAGACCCTCTGGAGAAGGAAATGGCAACCCACTTCAGTATTCTTGCCTGGAGAATTCTGTAGACAGAGGAGCCTGGCAGGCTACAGTTCATGGGGTTGCAAAGAGCTTGACACAACTGAGCAACTAATATGGATATCCAAAATATTATCATTTCAACATATCATCAGTATAAAGTCACTAGGTAGCTTACATTCTCGGGCATTGACTTCTTTAAATCCTTCATGTATCTTACACAGACAGCACACCCTGACTTGGGGCCACCAATTTCAAGCACTAACGGTCACCATATTGAACGGTGCAGCTCTAGAACCTTCTGGTATTTCTAGAACAACTGGACATCCATTTATTTTTATGTGGGATAGGTTGGCAAGGAATACAAAAAAAAGAAGTTTAATGTTATGCCAGCCAAACCAAACACATCCACACAAGGGCCATGGTGACGGCAGAAGGCTCACTTACAGACTGGGCAAAGGGATGTGAGTTGTGGGGAGTCCAACATGGGCTCCGTGGTCCCCGTTTTTTGTTTCACGCATGGCAGTGCTCAGTGCTAGGGGTGCAGAAATAAACAGGCTGTGGTCCCTATGGGCACCTGGAGGAAGAAGCAACCCTGCAGAGGGCAGGTTTCTGGCATGAGAAACAGAAGGAGCCCCCAAGCTCTGGTCCTCACCCTGTCATTGGCTGAATCACCTCAGACCGGTCACTTAATGTCCCTGTCATTGGCTGAATCACCTCAGACGGGTCACTTAATGTCTCTGGGCCCGCGCTGGGCTGGCTGTCAAACCAGAGCCTCGGACATGTAGGGGATCTGGCAGAATCCAGGGCAAAACTCCAAAGGCTGACAAGGGCCAGGCAGGTAACATGAGTGAAGGAAACAGACCAGATGTGAAGCCAGTCTGGAGGGAAACACAGAAAATATTCACTTTCCTTTGAACTTCACGGAACAAAACCACAAAACAACAGCATCAGCCCAATAATAGATCATCAACCCCTTAGCCAAGTCCTGGGGACTAGAGGGGGAGGCAGAGGGAGTCAGGGGGAGGGAGGGGCGGAGTTCACGTCCCAGCCATTCATTCCAGCCATCTGCTGCCACCCAGAAATGAGGACCCGGCATTGTCAGATTGATGGATTTTTTTTCAAGAGGAGCCAGAAATCTCGATTTTAATGGGAAAATCTGGTTTTTAAAGGCTGGCAACCAATTCCTTTTTTTTTTTTAAAGAAAACATAAAGCAGTTCCACACAATGTAAAATGACGGAGGGATGGGGGCGGGGGGCTGTCCCTTGGTGACTTTCAAATCACAGACTCTGGAAGGCTGTCCTCTGCCACCCTGAGATTAGGGAGAACTAACTGTCAGGGAAGTGGTGTGCCAAGACAAGAAGAATCTTCGAGATCTTTTCCTCCTCCAAAACCTCTTCCCCAGTGGTCAGGGTGCAGCTAGTCTCAGGGAGCTCAGTTTCTTGTTTCCCTGCTCCTCCCAGGCCTGGGTCTCCTGCCAGCGGTGGTCAGGATAAAGAGGAAGCAGAGAGAGAGGGGTCGGGGTCAGGGGTACCCCCACAAACACCAGAGAGAGGGCAAGGAGTAGCAAAAGAGAGGCATCATTTTCCTCAGTTTATTTCAAGAGAACAAAGAATCAACCTTCAATTCTGTACAAAAATGTGACCCCTCGGGCCAACCCCTCTCCCATGCCCCGCTAAATTGCCAAAAAAAAACCCCAAAAATTCAAATTCTGGAAAAAATTACTATGAAAAATCAGGGGAGAACTTCCTCCCCTCCTCCCTCTCCCCAGTGCAAAAGTTTGGGGGGCTGGGGGGTGGATGGGGGTATGTGTTCATGGCCTCGGTCAGAGGTCCGGCAGGCAGGCAGGTGTCAGGCGGGTGTCGGCAGAGTTAGTGTTTGGCGACCAGTGGGGCTGGAGGTGGGGTGGAAGGTGGGGCGGTGGGATCCAGAAGGAAGCCAAGAGGCTCAAGGGAGGGGAAAGATCTCCAACCCTGCCTCATCCCACAGGACACTTTAAAACAGTTTATAAAAATCGGAGCCAGAGAGTAAGAAGAGAAAAGAGTCATCAGAATCAAAAACTAAATAGTGGAAAGATTTTTTTTTCTTCTCTAAAAGGCAAAAAACTACAAACGGCCCAGGTCCTGAGCTCCCCCAACACCTGGGTCCTCCACCGCCCCCCTGAAACCCAGCAGGTGTGGAGCTGGGGAGCCAGAAGAGGTGGGTTCTTAAAAAAGTCACCCGTGGACCGGAAGGCTCTTCCTCTCACGTCGCCTTCCGCTGCCTCTCGCCGCTGCTGTCCCGGAGATGGAGACGGACCGGGGCTACGCTGGCAAACTCAGCTTCTTCCCCTTTAGGACTGTGAAGAGAGGGGCAGGGGAGGGCGTGACCACGGGGCCCCTAAAGAGGTGACAGCCCCCACGCCCACACCAGGGGCTGGACGCTGGGCTGGCAGGGGCAGCCTCCAGAGTCCCGATTAGCCATGGCGGGGGATCAACCTGAGTTACTGAGGGTTGAGGCTGAGGGATTGAGCCATGGACCCATTTCTCCTAACACTGGCTACTCCTCTTCCATCCTGGAAGGACTCCTGGGCCTGGAGGCCTTGGATCTCTGGTGGGCAGTGGGCAAAACCACCCCCAGCTTCTGCCCTCCCTGCCGGGAATCCTGGGCTGCCTCCAGGCCTCTGCCCTCCAGTCTCCTCTTCCCTTCCTGCTGACTGACTGGGGACCTAGCTTTTAATTATCACCTCTAAGAGGCCTCCCCCAACCGCCCACCCCCATGTATGGTAACCCCCTCACTCTCCACCCACACCTCCCTGGTTCCTTTCCATCTCTGCCCTTCTCACTGTTTGCAGTCATTTCTCTTGTTCATTCGCCCCACACCCCTCCCCCCACTCCCCTCCACACACACACACACTATAATACAAAAAAGGAGGGGAGGGCTTCATCCATCTTTCCCCCTATGGTAGTATCTCAGAGCCTCGCCCTGGCCACGGACATAGAAAGTGTTCCCTAAATTTGTTGATTGACTGACTGAATGAATGAATGAATGAATGAATCTTGGTAGGCCTGAGTCCCTGAGGGTGAGGACAGAGATTAATCAGCAGAGAAGACGCCCTCCCTTCCCTGAGCGCTGCTGGGGCTGCTGATTTCGGATCTGTTAACAGGTGTGAGACGGAGAGACTGTGGGTCTGGGACCTCAGGGCAGGAGAAAAGGCTTAGGAGAAATCCCAAGAGAGGAAAAGTCAGAGGCCACCCCTGTCCCTCTCTTTGTTGTCTTCTCTCGAGGGATACGGGGCAGAGGAGATGGAGCCAGGGCCCCAGGGGAGGGAGGGCGGGGGCTGGAGAAGGTGTAGGCTCCCTTCCCCACCGCCTCCCCACCAGCTACCTTTGGTGATGTAGAGGTAGAAGAAGTCGCAGTAGAGGACCGTCTGGACCAGGCCTGCCACGATGGCGATGAGGTCAAAGAAGCCCTCGAAGTGGTAGCGCCAGATCCAGTTGAAGAGATAGAGCGTGCGGTAGACGCCCAGCGCGAACAGGTAGTGGCTCGTGATGGTCTCCGCCTCACCCGTCTTGCTCACCATGAACAGCTGTGGCAGGATGGCCACTGACTCCAGGTAGATGGAGAAGGTCCAGAGGATCTACCAGGGGCGTGCCGGGGAGTTGGCAGCAGAGGGCGGGACGGGGCAGGAGGGAACAGGGCGGAAGAGAAGGGGGAGGACATGGGGTGTGTTGGTTACAGTGACTCGGGAGAGCGGATAATGGGGTGCCACGATGCCTGCCGGGCACTCACCGTGTGCCAGTGACCACTCTGCCCACCCCACACGTATTCTGTCGATCCCCACAATAACCCAGGAGAGAGGTAAAATTACTAGCATTCTCCCGTCCTTTATTTTTCCATCGAGTCACGTGGCTTGCAGGACCTTAGTTCCCCCGACCGGAGACTGAACCTGGGCCTTGACAGTGAAAGTGCTGAGTTCTCACCACTGGACCACCAGGAAATCCCCAGCATTCCCTTCCACAGATACGGCAACTGAGGCTCAGGGACAGTAGGAGACATGCCCAGGATCACTTTGCTAGAAAGTGGCAGAGCTGGGATTCGAACAAAGAGTTGAGAGCCGGTATTCACAGCACTTGGCAATTACGCCTCTCCCAAGGGAGGATCCGACTTCCCTGGTGGCTCAGACGGTAAAGCGTCTGTCTACAATCCGGGAGGCCAGGGTTCGAGCCCTCAATTGGGAAGATCCCCTGGAGAAGGAAATGGCAATCCACTCCAGTACTATTGCCTGGAAAATCCCATGGACAGAGGAGCCCGGTAGGCTACAGTCTATGGGGTCACAAAAAGTCAGACATGACTGAGTGACTTCACTTCAAGGGAGGACCAGGTTGAGATCCTGGCTCTGAGACTTCCCTTCTATGAGACCTTGGGCAAGAGACCCAGATTCTTAGAGCCTCCACCTCCTTCTCTCTAAAGTGGGGGTGATTTTCCTGCCCTGGTAGGGGCAACGTTCAATGTGCAAGCGTGAGAGACATAAATCAGACCGTGTCACTTTCTGGCTCAAAACCCTCCAGTAGCTACTTCTTATCACATCCAGAATAAAACCCAAGTTCCTAACCTTGGCTCTAAGTTCCTAACCTTCAAGGCTCTCCTTGATCCAGCTTCATCTCCTAGTCCCTCCAGGCTACGACGGACTACCCAGGCCTTGTCTGGTTTTCCAACACACCAGCCTCCTTCCTGCCCCAGGGCCTTTGCACTTGGTTCCTGCAGCTCCCCCCGGACAGTCACATCCTGCCTCTTCCACCTCTTTCCAACCTTAGCTCATCAGCGAGGTCCTCCCTGACCATCATCCCCCAAGGACTGTCACATCCCCTGTCTTGTCTTCCTCTCGGCAGCTCTGACCGGACTGTGAGCTCCATGAGGCCCAGGAGCCTACACCTTGAGCACTCTGTGGGCCCAGCCCCTGGCATAGTGCCTGGAACCTACTCCATGCCTGGATGAATGCACGAGAGGATGGGAGCGAGGTACCCAAGTGCTTGTCATGTGGCACCATTCAGGGAGCTCTGACCACCATCATTTGCAAGCAGGACAGGGCATCGTAGGAGGGAAACCAAGAGAGGGAAGACAGCTGCTGGCCCCTTTTCAGTCCCCAGTTTCCTGAAAGCCCCACCTGGGGTGACTTGTGAGGTGTCAATTCACTGAAACCTCCACTCAAGACAACAACACCAGCTGGCAGGTGTGATTCCTCCTGGGTGGTTTTGGTTTGTGGGAGCAAAGTGGCGACCATCAGGATGTATTTCTAAGAACTGACATTTATACAGCATTTACTATATTCAAGACACTGCTCTACGCACCTTACAGCTACTAACTGGCTTATGCCTTAACCCTGTGAGCTAAGACCTATTGTTATCCCCCTTATACAAATGAGAAGACTGAGGCCCATGGGATCAGTAACTTGTCCAAGGCCACACAACTGAGATGTGGGTAGAAACAGATTCCTATCCTGGCAGCTAGACTTCAGGGCTTGTTCCCATAATCACTCAGAATCTACCAGCAAGGTTCTCGGTAAATCAGGTTACTTGAGGCTCTCAGGAAACATGCCCATTAAATGGTTATATACCCAATTCCTAGCCTTGGGGAATAGACTCATAACAAAAAAGGAGAGAAAAGGTCTGTTGTATTTTTACTTGATCTATTCATGACATCTGAATTTTTAAGGAATCCTTTCCTTTTATGATTAAAAAAAGTTTTTCAGCATGCACCCAGTGCTAGCAAGGGTTTTTTTTTAATTGGAGGTAGCATGGGTTTTAGGACTTCCCTGGTGGCTCCGACGATAAAGAATCTGCCTGTAATGCAGGAGACCGGGGTTTGATCCCTGGCTCAGGAAGATCCCCTGAGAAGGGAATGGCAACCCACTCCAGTATTCTTGCCTGAAGAATCCCATGGACAGAGGAGCCTGGCAGGTATAGTCCATGGGACTGCCAAGAGTGGGACACGACTAAGTGACTAACAAACAAAGCATGGGTTTTGAAAGCAGGCGAACCTGGGTTCAAATTCTATGAGGGCTCACCTCTGAGCCTCACCTTTCATGCTAAGCTGCTTCAGTCGTGTCCGACTCTGCAACGCTATGGACTGTAGCTGACCAGGCTCCTCTGTCCATGGGATTCTCCAGGCAAGAATACTGGAATGGGTTGCCATAGCCTCCTCCAGGGGATCTTCCCGACCCAGGGATCGAACCTGCATCTCCTGCATTGGCAAACAGGTTATTTACCACTAGTGCCAGCTGGGAGCCTCACCTTAGTCCTAAAAGAAAGAAGGATGACGAGATCTGCTTCCTCAGGTGGCAAAGGGATCAGATGGGATGATGTCGGATTTGCGCAGAGCCAGACATGGATTTGGTGCCAAAATACTTTGCACAAGTGACCGCCTTCTGAATGAGGGAACCACCCAACCAAACCACCCAACCTGGAGTCAAGAAGCCTAGATCCTGGTCCAGCCTCTTCTGCCTAGAGCAAGCCCCACTGCCTTTCTCCAGCCTCAGTCTTCCTGCCTGTAAAATGGGTCCAGCTCAGTGAGTGCTCCATGCAAGATGATGGTGATCAGAAGTTTCCCAAGTCCAGATCCCGTAACTAACCTTTGGGTTTCCCCCTTTTGACATTTCTGGGGCACTTGGGCCAAAGTTAGCCCTCAATCAGATTTGTCAAGACTGCAGGATGCTTTTAGAAGTAGATTTGCAATCTGTAGCCAAAACTGTCAAGTGAGACATCTCAGGAAAACTCCTGAATTATAGTCTCTGTTGAAAACATCAGCACAGCAGGGGCAGCTTGCGGGAATCTTAGTTTTCCAACCAGGGATCAAATCTGCGCCCCCTGCCTTGAAAGTGCAGAGTCTTAACCACTGGACCACCAGGGAAATTCCAGGGCCAGCTTCTTACAAGCAGGAATAAGTGGTACTGGGGGAGGAAAGACTGCTCTGAATTTGATTCCTGCCAGGCCCCTGTAGGCAGGAGATGGCAGACTGACCACAATCCCTCTCAAAATTACTCCCAGGAAACTGTATAGCTCCTACCAAAATACCAGGCAAGAAAAACCACGACAGCTAGCCTTTAGGAGTAGAAGTATACACTTGGTCCAAAACAGCAACGATCATGGACAACACTTCCTACCTACTGCCAGACACTGTGCTTTATCAATAGCAATCCCGAGTTAGAACCTATGAAGTAGGAACTATCCCCATTTTACAGATGAGAAAACTCAGACATAGAGAAATTACATGACTTGCCCAAAGTTCCACAGCTTCTAAAGCGTTAGTCGCTCAGTCATGTGCAAGTGTTTGCGACCCCTTGGATTGTAACGCGCCAAGCTCCTCTGTCCATGGGATTTCCCAGGCAAGAACACTGGAGTGGGGTGCCATTTCCTCTTCCAGGGAATCTTCCCTACCCAGGGATCAAACCCTGGTGTCCCGCAATGCAGGCAGCTTCTTTACCATCTGAGCCACCAGGGAAGCCCTGGGCTTCAAATCCCAGCTCTCTGGTTCTAAAGTCCCTGTGTAAGCCATGTTGGCTAATCTCAGGAAATCCTCACAGTGACCTAATCTTGACTTTACAGATAGGGAAACTGAGGCACAGAAAAGTCAAGTTCCATGCCCAAGGTCATGCTGACAGAAAGTAACAGATCCAAATCCAAGTAGCCTGGCCCCCTAGGGTTCCCAACTCCTGAACTATTCATTGCTATGCTAAGTCACTTCAGTCATGTCCAACTCTGTGTGACCCCATAGACGGCAGCCCACCAGGCTCCCCCGTCCCTGGGATTCTCCAGGCAAGAACACTGGAGTGGGTTGCCATTTCCTTCTCCAATGCATGAAAGTGAAAAGAGAAAGTGAAGTCGCTCAGTCATGTCTGACTCTTAGCGACCCCATGGACTGCAGCCTACCAGGTTCCTCCGTCCATGGGATTTTCCAGGCAAGAGTACTGGAGTGGGGTGCCATTGCCTTCCCCGGAACTATTCATTAGGCCGATGATTTTGGAAGAGTCATTTTGACTCCCCAAACCTCAGTTTCCTATCTATAAAACGGGGCTGCTGTGAAAAGTACTGCGATGGCATGTGTGACACGCTCAGAGCAGCGTCTGGTATTTGGTGAGTGCTGCTGCGGGGACGTTGCTGTCATCCGACTCCAGGGCCCCTGTTTTGAACGTTATTTCCTAAAAGGAGGAAGTCTGAGCAAACCCTGCAGAAGGAAGCCTGTGACTGGGCCCACCGTCCACAGCCGTTCTCCTGCAGCCCACCCCACTACCCCACTACCGGCACCCTGCAACTGGCCCACCTCCAGAGGGGTAAAGTCATGGTTGACCAAGAACGCCAGGATGGCCGTGGGAATGACGAGGAACTCCACTCGGAACGTGTCGTGGTTCCCATCATAAGTGGCTTTGAACTTGCTGTAAATCATCCAGACTGTGGTGAAAGAGCAGGCGATGTAGACCACCTGTCGGGTGAGGACGAGGAGGAAGCTTCAGCTCCAGACACACGGCCCCAGCCCCCAAGAGCTTAGACTAAGGAGTCTGGACCCCCAGCCTCTCCTCCCTCAGACCCAGGGCTCCAGCCCCCAGCCCCTCCTCCTTCAGACTAGGAGTCCTGGCCCCCAGCCCCTCAGACCCAGGAGTCCCAGCCAGTGTCATCGCCCCCCTCAGATTCAGCAGTCTGGACCCCCAGCCCCCTCCTCCCTAAAGCCTGGGACCCACGTTCCCTCCTCCCCGACCCTCCGGGTGGCTCCCCTTCAGGAGGCCTTTACCTTCATGCACGTGTTGTAGAGTGAGATGTAGTTGGTGAAGAGGTCCAGGTAGCGGGCAGTGAACACCACAGCAAACAGGACCTGGCTCTTGCCCGAAATCCCTGTGGTGCAGAGAGGCAGGGTCAGTACACCAGGGGCCAAGGCCTGGAACAAGCCTGGAGGCGGCTCTGGAGGGCAGCTGTCCCCGGAGGCCTCCCCAGCCGGCGGCCGGAGCAGGGCTCTTTCCCACGGCCCACAGCCAGGGGGCAGCCCGGCCCCAAAGCTACTCCAGCCCGAGGCTGTGTCCCGGGCTAGGCCTCATGGCCACCCCCAACACCCTCAGGGTCCTCCAGCAGTCCGGATCCAAGGTGGGGCCTCAGGACGAACCCGCCTTGACCTCTGGCCTCCGGAACAGGTCGCCTGCCTCCCGCTCCCTTCCTGGCCGCTACAGTCCACGTCACCAACTTCCAGCCACCTCCCTGCCTGCCACAGCTCCCTGTTCCCAGCCCCAGCAACTCTGAGGCCACCCTGATGGGGGCCGGGGGAAGGCTGAACTCGGTGCCTGGAGCCACCCCCACCAAACTGGATGCATCCCCGGTTTGCGGAAAGGGGCTGACCCCCTGGTGACCCCGGACCTGGAAGGGGGACCCCCAGCAAGCAGGGACGGGAAAGGGGACCCGTCTCCCTATGCCTCCAAACCCTCTCCCCGAGTCCTGGGGTGTCCCCCGCACTCTGCCCCTTCCTCCGCCCCCCGTGGGTGTCTCACCGGCACACGAGCGGGACTTCCAGATTTTGAGCAGTAGCAAGATGATGGCTAGGAGGTGGGAGAGGTCTCCCAAGAATCGGAAGAGATTCATGGTTGGGGGGATCTGGCAGGGCTGGGCTGGAGGGAGGCTGGAGGGGGGCTGCCCCCCGGGGCTGCTGTTCTGGCCGGGTGGCTGGGCTGTCGGGGGGGCGGGAGAGGTGCCCTCGGGTGGGCTCCGCTCCGGGGAGGGGGCTCTGGGAGGGGGGCGCCGAGGCCGGAGCTGGTGGCAGAGCCGGAGCTAGGAAGAGGGAGGAGGGCGGGAGGGGGAGGAGTCCGGCGGGAGGCTCCGCCCCCGAGGGCGGAGTCCCGGCTCTCTGGCGCCCCCTACCCCCGCTTCTCCGCACTTGCAGAGCCGGGCGCCGAATGTTCCCCACCAAGGCCGCCTCCTAGGAACTTGCGGGGTCGCTGAGACCCGCAACTCTCAAATCCGGGCGCCTGTTCCCCCAGGCTGTCTGCGTCTCTGTAAAGGTCGCAGCCCAGCCGCATAGATTCTGCCCTTGACAGCGATTCGGGAGGCAGGTCTCTGAGCTTTCAGGATCCTACACAAAGACCCAGAGGCTGGCTTTTCAGGGACCTCCAGCTAAGCAGCCTCCGGCCCCTCCTCCATCAGACTCAGGAGTCCAGGACCTCAGTGTCCTCCTCCCTTGGGCTCAGGAGTCCAGCCACCAGCCCCTCCTCCCCCTGACCCAAGAAGAGTTCAGTCCCCGCTTCTTTGGGACTTAGGGTCCCACCCGAGGATTTTGTGTCCCAAGTATCATAGACCCAGGAATCGAGATGCACAATCCCTTCCTCCCTCTGGGACCCACAAATTCAGAAATATGAGCCTTCACTCCTGCTCTCCGTGACCCTGGAGTTGGTAGCCGGAAGCCCTGGCTCTGGCCACCCCCACCCACCCACCCTGGAACTGCCCCCTCAGAGGCACACAGACACACTCTCGGGAGCCCAGGTGTCCTGTGCCACACTCCACCCCAGCCCTTTATAGACACACGGGGCCTAGCCTCCCTCTCTATCAGGAGGGGCAGGAGCTGGGCAACTGCTCTTGAGGGACGCGAGGGGAAACAGGCTGCGTCTAAGGGGGGACCTGGTGCTTTCTTCCTGGATGTCTGAATAACCATGGGTGATGGATGTCAAGGTCTGTCAATAACAGAAGGGGTACAGCGGCATCAGTTTCCTCAGATCACAGGATGGATAGAGTGCTTGAGGGTGACATCCATGAGTCTTGGACACGTGGGCCCCTGAGTGTGGTTTGTGCTAAGGAGTCAGTTTGAGGGTCTAAAAGGAACTCAGGCCTGGAGGAGGGGGCTCTGATTACTGGGTCCCAGGAGGAGAAGGGAGACAGGACCTTGGACTCCTGGAACTGAGGAAGGAGGTGGGCTGGATACCTGGTGTCCTAGGTCTGAGTGAGGAGGGGACTGGGGGCCTGGATTCCTGGGTCCTGGAGGCAAAGGGGGCTGAGGACTTGAATTTCTGGGTCTGAGAGAGGAGGGGGCTGGGGGCCTGGATTCCTGGCTTCATGAGGGAGACTTGCTTGCAGGCCTGGTCTCCTGGGGCAATGGAAGCCAAAAAATGGGTCCTAGTGTGACAGACTCAAGTCTGGGGATGGCCTCCTGCTTCGCAAACCTCAGCATGGGGAGGGGGTGGAGGGCGGGCAGGCCCTGGGCCCTGGAGCTCAGGTCCGGGTCCTGAGTCCCCCGACTGCCCCCACTCCCTGCCCCTTCCCCCGTCCCCAGATTTATTTGCAGCCCCTCACTCTCTAGTCCCAGGGGGAAGGCAGAGACTGGGAGCTGGGGAAGGGGCCAGCCCCCTCCCCCAGCCATGACAGGAGGAGGGGTCCCGAGGGAGCCCAAGAAGGGGGGCTGTGGGTCTCCCGGCAGGGGCGGACGGGGACTGAATGTTAATCGCATCCCGAGTGTGTGTGTGTGTGTGTGTGTGTGTGTGTGTGTGTGTGTGTGAGTGTATGAGAAGAGAGCGAGTGTGCGAGTCCCTCCCGCTCCGGCTCCTCCAAGCCCTGGCCGCCGCCACCGCCCTCCACCCGCCTGCAGCCTCCCTGGCCACCGGTGCCCGGCTCGGGGGTGTCGGCCCGGGTGGGTCCGCCTGGCCCCCAGGGGTCTCTCGTGCGTCTGCCATCTGCCCGGTGAGGATCTGTGTGTGCGGGTGTCTGGGGCTGGGCTGGAGGGGGGGGTGTGTCTGTAAGGGCTGCAGCGGCTGAGGGCCGGCGGGAGGGAGGGAGGGGTCTGTCTGTCTGTCTCGACCCCGAGCCACCTGCCTGGGTGTCGCGGGCCCCCCAGGTTCCTCCCTCCGAGCCTCCCCCAAACCCGGATGCATGGTGTGTACCTGGGCTCTGCGCCTCCTGCCTGCGTCCGGCCAGGCGTCTGACTGCCCGTGTCCTCCTGTCTGTCTGAACAGCCCCTGACGGTAGTGGCAGCCTGGCCCATCGGACCCTGCAGTGTGTGTGTGTGTGTGTGTGTGTGTGTGTCTCCCTCCTCAAGCTCCGGGGGTGTTTAGGGGAATCCCAGGGAAGTGAGGTGGTGCGTGTATGCGTGTGTGTATGTGTGTGTGTCTGCCTGTATTTGAGAGTGGGGGCGTGGGGGGGTGCCTGGAGGTGGGAGGTGGCCAAGCAGGAAGGGGCAAGCAGTCGCCCAGACAGGCTGTCTCCCGCTTGCCCCTTACGCAAACACACACACTGGCCACCGGCTTCAGAGGTGACCCAGACAGACAGACAGACAGACACAGACTTGGGGGGGGCCACTGAGGGCACAGAATAGGGGTTTGCGAATGAGCCAGGGAGAGGCGGGACCGGACACATGGACAGGGGGGAGGAGCCGGGGCTGAAGCGGCAGAGGGGGTACCCCTGGTGGGCGGAGGGGGGATCCCCACGGGGTCGGGGAGGCGAGAGGACACCCCGACAGCCTCCGCAATGTCCGGGGCCCAACTTCCAGCGCAACATGTGTAGCCGCGTCCTCGCCTAGCCGGGGTGGCCTCAACCTTGGGGGACAGACAGGGCAGGACGGACTGAGGAAGAGAGAGCCGGAGCCAGGGAGCCAGGGCCGGGCAGGAGGTCCCGGCTGCCGCCGCCGCCGCCCCAGGGCCTGGCCCCCACACACACACCCCGCGGCTCCCTGAGCCCCCCACCGAATCTTCGGGTCGCTGGACTCCGGTTCCTTTCCTGGCACCCCCGCAACAACCCCCAGAAAAGGGTCATGAAAAGGTAAGGCTGGGGTAGGGCTGCAGGGGGAGGGGGTGGGAACGTGGACCGCCCCCCTCCAGATCTAGGACAGGGAAAGTTGGCAAGGGGCCTCAGTTGGAGGGAGAGGGCTGGAATGGTGGACAGGGGTCTCTGGGGGGAAATCTTTGCCCCCTATCTCCTTCTCTCTCGCTGAGCCCTTTCCCCAGGTCTCTGTACCCCAGATCTCCTAACCCCCCACTGCTGACACTTTGATCCTTCTCCCCAGCCCCATATACCTGACGCCCCGTCTCTCTATCCCCCATCTCTCCCTCTCACCTTCCCTCTCTGAGCTGTCCCCCCACCACCGCCTGCATCAGCTTCCCCCCTCGGCCGGTCTACCTCCCTCTCTCCAGCTCCATCTCCCCTCCCTCCTCAGCTGCCAGTCGGCTATTAATACCCCTGCCAAGGACCTTGAGAGTATCCAGGCCTTGGCACCCCTCGCCCCAAGCTCCCATCCCTTCCTCAAGGTTCTGGAATACCCTTCTAGCCTCTTCCAAGCACCAGGATTAGGGTGGGGAGAGAACGGGGTTGGTGGGGGGGGGGGGCGGGAGCCGTCCGCAGCACGACACGAACTGTGCGGTGTGGGGGGAGCGGAACGCGGGCTGTGGATCGAAGTGGCCTCTCTCATCTCTTCTGTGATGGATCTGGGGGGAGTGATGGAGACAGGGACACCCCAGGAATCTCTGGCACCCTCCTCCTCCTCAGCTGGGGGACAGACTGTACTGTGCACAGGACCTGAGTGGGGTGGCGACTCAGAGAGGCTGGAGCTGGGGCAGGGGTTGCCCAGGATACTGGACGAATGGAGTTTGAGACCACAAGGGGTCCTTAAAGGAGGAGAGGGCTATGGGCCTGGATTCCTGGGTCCTGGGCATAAAGGAGGCTAGGCCCCTGGATTCCTGAGTCTGGGGGCAGGAGAGAGCCGGTACTCCTGGGTCCTGGGAAAGGATAGAGCTGAGCACCCACAGTCCCCAGTGGGTCCGGGGGAAAGAAGGGGCCCCGAGAGCCAGGATTCCCGAGTTGATGGGAGAAATTGAGAGGATGGGGCTTCTGTGTCTGAGGGAAGAGGAGGCTGGGGGCACAGTGTCCTGAACCCCTTGACGGGGCAGGGGATGAGGGTCTGGACTCTTTGGCCCAGTGCGGATGGAAGTGGGGACTGAGACTCACGAGGAGGTGGCGATTGGAGGCCTGAACAATGTGATCCCTGAGGGTGCAGGTTTGGGGGTTGGAACGACAGACTGCCCCAGCGGCTGGGGCTGCCACCTCTCTATCCATCCCTGGAGGGGTGGGAGACTGTTCTCCCGAATCCCTCACCGGAGAGAACTGGGCATGCAGCCTCTTGAGAAGGGTGGGGCAGGAGCTGCCCTCTTGGGCTTCAGCCAGAGAGCAGGACCCCAGGGTCCCCAAGGCCAGAGGCCGGGCAGGGGTGAGTCTGAGAGAGGCAGAGAAGAGGCTGAGGGGTGAGCAGCCACCAGGAAGGGAGGGGAGAACCAGTGTTATCCTGGGGAGGGGGGAGCGCCAGGCCACAGCTGTGGGTTATTTTGGGGCAGAGGGGGGCTATTCTGAGCACTGATTGAACCAGCTGCTTGGGGAAGGGCAGAGGAGAGGAGGGGCGAGGGGGAGCCAGGATTGAAGCATGCTAGGAGCCCCCACCCCCACCCCTCAGGAGATAGTGCCCCAGGGTCCCTGGGAAGGCCTGGGGGTAGGAGGGTGGGGAGTGAGGCCTCTAGGCAGGCAAAGGGGTGTGGGCCTTTCCCCTTCCCCTGGCTGGCTGTGGGGTGGATGGAGGCTCTGCGCTACCATGGCAACCGGACAGGAGGCTGATTGACAGTTAAGAGTGAGCCCTTCCTTGTCTGGACCCTCACCCCTTTCCAGAAGCCCCTTCTGCAGGCTCCAATCCCTCTCTGGGAACCAGGGGTCCAGGCCCCCAGGGCCCTCCTTCCCAAGACCCAGGAGCCAGGAGTCTGGGCTCCCAGCCCGACCACCCCAGGCAGCTAGTATTCAACAGGGGACATAGGAAGAGATGCTGTATCGCTTCTCAATTACCAAATTGCTCTGGGCTGGGAGCCAGGGACCCCCACCCCTCCCAGCTCTCCACAGCTGTGCTCCCCCCAACTCCAGAGCCCAGTCTGGACTGTGACTCTTTCTAGCTCTTATTGAGAGTGGAGGGGCGGGGGTAGGAGTAAGGGGACAAAGATGGGTTGGGGGGTTTGTGTTCCAGGGGAGGGTACAGTCACAGAGGCATTTGCTCCCTGCAGGATGGCCCACTAATTTTTTTTTTTTCTCTCTCTCTCCCCCCACACACCTGACCCCTTTTCCCTTTCTCTCTTTTTTTTTTGTTCCCCTCACTTTTTCTTCCTTTTATTTTTGATCCCTCCTGCCACTCGCCTTCCCGGCCTTACTTTCATGTCTGTGCTGGGCACCTCCCTGGTGGGGGTCTTGATCTCTGCCTTGCCTCGCTATTTCTGTCTTCCTGTGTTTTCTGTCTGCTCTGCCTGCCTCTTCAATCTCTAATTCTGCCTGTTTCTCCATCTCTTGTGGGTGCGTGTCTTGTGGTGGCTGTGGGGGTCTCTGTCTCTATCTTCCTGGGGTTTCTTTCCACCTTCCTCTCTCGGTCCAACTTTCGGGTTTCTCTCCTCTCCCACCTTCCTTCGTCTATCTCTGCATCTCTCCCGGCTCGCTCATTCCCTCCCTATTTGTCACTCCGTCTTATCTCTTGCTCTGTTACTCTGAGCCTATCTGTCCCTGTCTATTTCTCCTTCCATCTCTTTCCTCCACCCCATCAACTCTCTCTCCCTGACCATCTCTCTGTGGGTGTTTTCATCTCTTCCTATCTTCCTGGGCCTCTCTCTCTGTGTTCCTGTTCTGATCCGGGCTCTGCGGGTCTCTTTCCATCTGGCCTGTCTCATTGTCCTTCCCTGTCTATCTCTTCCCCCTACTTCTGTATCTTTTGTGGCCCCATTACCCATTCTCCCCGTGTTTCTCCCTTCGCTTCTGTATCTCTCCCTTTGCCTCCGTATTTCCGTGTGTCTCTCCATTACTCCAACCCTTCTCCTACCTCCGCGTCTCTCCTTCCTCCTATCTCCCCTTCACCGTGTATCTCTCCTTGTCTCTATCGTTCTATCTCTTGTCTCTCATTCCTGTCCCTCTCTCTGCTCCGGGTGTCCGCCGCCCCGTCTCTGCGACGCCCCCCTCCTTCGTGTCCCTCCCCGGGCGCCCTCGCGCTTAGAGGCCGCCCGGCAGGGCCCGCAGGCGATGCGCGGCGCCGGTGGCCCCCGCGGCCCTCGGGGCCCCGCTAAGATGTTGCTGCTGCTGGCGCTGGCCTGTGCCAGCCCGTTCCCGGAGGAGGTGCCGGGGCCGGGCGGGGCCGGCGGGCCTGGCGGGGGCCCCAGCGGGGCGCGACCGCTCAACGTGGCGCTCGTGTTCTCGGGGCCCGCGTACGCGACCGAGGCGGCGCGCCTGGGCCCGGCCGTAGCGGCGGCCGTGCGCAGCCCGGGCCTGGACGTGCGGCCGGTGGCGCTGGTGCTCAACGGCTCGGATCCACGCAGCCTCGTGCTGCAACTCTGCGACCTGCTGTCGGGGCTGCGCGTGCACGGCGTCGTCTTCGAGGACGACTCGCGCGCGCCCGCCGTCGCGCCCATCCTTGACTTCCTGTCGGCGCAGACCTCGCTGCCCATCGTGGCCGTGCACGGCGGCGCGGCGCTCGTGCTCACGCCCAAGGTGCGCGCGACCCGTGGGCGGGGCTCGGGGGACGGGGGGCTATGCGGGGGCGGGGCCTGGGTCGGCCGTGGGTGGGCGGGGTGGTAAGGGGCGTGGCCAGTCCTGAGGGTCAGCCTTGGGGATGCAAAGCTCAGGTCTAGGTAACGGGCGGGGCTGACTTGGAGGGACATGATCTATAGGAGGAACAGAGTGTGCCGGGGAATCATCTAGAAGCAGGGTCTGAGGTGACCAGGCTATGGGAAGAGTTGAGAGGCTGCGGGAGCGGTGAATCGGGAGGGGGTAGGATCCGAGGAAGAAGCAAGGCCGGCCAGCGAGGGGCGAGGACTGGGTGGGTGCCAGAGGGGGCATGCCTGAGATGGCAAGATCTGAGTGAGGGGTGGGCTCTGGGATCAGCGACGAGGTGTCAAGAGAAAAGGAATGGGGCTCAGAAAAGGGTGAAGGCTAGAGAGTAAGGAGGAGCCAGAAAGTCAGAGACGATGACCAGGAAAAAGGAGTATTAAGTACTGAGGGACAGGGAGGGGCCCGGCCAGCTGAGCATGAGGTCTAGAGGTCAACATAGAAGGACGGAACCATCTGGTGGAAGGATGAGTATAAGAAAGGGTGGCGTCCTTAGTGAGTGAGAGGTAGCCTTGCAGCTAGGAAGTGGGGGAAGGCCAGTCAAGGAAGAGGTGAGTCAAGGAAGGGGCGGGGCTAGCTGGTGATGGGGGAGGCCAGGGAGAACAGGCCCTCAGCTCGGCACTAAAGGGGGATTTGGACAGGGGAGGTACCCAACTGGAAGGCGTGGAAAGCAAGAATCCAGAGAGTGGGCCTGAAAGATGAAGGCCTCCCACTTAGAAGCAGGCTCAGCCATTGAGAGGTCAAAGCCAGGAGCCTGCAGGGAAAGCAGGGTCAGAGGCTGGAGCTGGCTGTGGCATGGAGAGAGGCCTGCCTCCCTAGGGCACAGGAGGGGTCAGCTGGAGTGGACTTCTGGTAGGGAAGGGCAGGATTTGAACAAGCCTGGTGTGCGGACTGAGAAGAACCAGGTCAGTTTAGAGGCGGCGTCTGAGAAGAGGCGGGGCCTATTCAGGGGTGGAGCCAGTGTAACAGAGAAGTGGGTATCGCCTGAGGATGGGGCCACCTGAGTGGGTGGAGCCTAAGTCTCCACCAATTCCCTGCTGTGAGGGCCCAGCGGCTTTGTGCATGCCGGGACTCGTAGTTTTCTCCTGTCTCGAGCACTCTGGGAAAGACCTCTGTCCAACTTTCTTCTTGGCATGGGGTTGTCCAGATATCTGTAGGCACATCACCTGCGAGGTGAACTTACTACTTCCTGTCTGACGCCTTCTTGGGATACTGAGAGATGCGGTCCGTCCTGCCTCCATGGTGGCTGAGAAGTGTGTGCCCCTCCATTTCATTGTCTGCTGGGGACTGTGGCCCCTTCAGTGCACATCCGTTGCGTTCTGGGAATTGTAGTCTTTTTTTAGTGTCTTAGAGTGGTCCTCACAGCTCTATCTGTGCCCCCATTGAATGCTGGGAACGTGGTCCCCTGAGTACACATTCAGCTGCCAAGGATGAGGGCCTCACAGAGTCTCATAGCATTCTGGGAAAGCTCATACCCTCAGGACCAGTGCCCTAACCCGCGCACATTTAACCACAGGCATATGCCTAGGGAGAAAGTCCACTTGCTCGTCTCATTGCATTACTGGAAGATTTATTGAGGACTGATTCTGTGCCAGGGCTGTTTCAGGTTCTGGGGAATACAGTTAGGGAAGGTTAAAAAAAAAAAAAAAAGATACGGTCTCTGCTCTTACGAAGCTTGCATTTCTAATGAGAAGACAGACAAAACAAATAACAGATAGTGAAATCTGTCCTGGAGGAGAGGTAATGACCAAGGCCATGGCTTCAGTAGATGGTGGTCAGGGGAGGCGTCCCTGAGGAGGTAAAACCAAGCTGGACCTGAGGACGGAGGAGGGGAAGGAGCTGGGGAGTGTCCCTGAGAAAGGTGACAGTGAAGGGCAAAGCCCTTGAGTCTAGAAGGAACCTGAAGTGTTTGAGGAAGAGCAAAGAGGTGGGGCTGGCGGGACATGAGGTCAAAGAGGCCGCAGGGACCGGGTCATGTGGGGCCTCGTGGGCCACAGCGAGGACTTTGGCTTTGACTCTGACATAGAATTTTTGGAAGGTTTTCAACCAAGAAGGGAGGCGATCCAACTAATATTTTGAAAAGATCACTCTGGCTGCTGTCTGGAGAATGAAAGGTTCGAGAAAGGAAGCAGGGATGGGTTAGGAAGCTGTTGTCGTCTAGGCAAGAAAGGGGAAGCAATGAGGGTCATGATGGCGCCATAGTGAAGAATGAACAGCTGGGGTCATGTTTTGAACAGAGAACTGAAAAGACTTGGAGATGGCCTGGATGTGGGCCCAAGGGCTGTCCAACAGGATTTTCTGCTGAAATGATGAAAGTGGTCCTCATCTACTCTGTCAAATATGATAGCCACTAGCCATGTGAGCTGTTGAGCACTTGATGTGTGGTTAGTTTAACCAAGGAACTAAATTTTATTTAACTTTGATTTAATTTGAATAGTCATGGGTGGCTAGCAGCTACCATACTGGAGACCACAGGAGACAATATTTAAACCCATGGGTTTGGATGAGATCACCAGGAAGAGAGGACAGAGAAGGAAAGAGGAGATGAGGGCACTCCTATGTTTAGAATTCTGACGGAGAAAGAGAGTCTAGCAAAGGAAACAGAAGGAGGGGACAGGAAGGTAGGAAAAAAAGCAGAGAAGGGCAAGCCTACTCAGCAAAGCTGAGTTGGGAGAGACTACCTTCAGCACCCTCATGGCCTGTTGGGAGATGTAGTCCTTCTCAGTGGATGCTGGGAACTGTAGTTCTCTCCCGGGTTGCTGCCTGTGTTCACTAGGGTTATGTTAGCTGCTGTAACAGATAAACCCCCACTTTTCAGTGGCTTAACTCAATAGAAGGTTGTTCCTCACTCATATAAAATCCAAACAGGTGTTCCTGATTGAAGTTGGCTCTCCTTCAAGCTCTGACTCAGGGACTCAGTTTCTTCCATGCTGTGGCTTTGTAATCCCCTAGATTCCTCCTCGGGGGCCTCTGCATCTGCCCTCAGACAGGGAAGAGTAAGGTGCTTGGGCGGAGAGGTTTTTATGGATGAGCCTAGAACTCAGTCCTGAGGCTAAACCTAACCCAGGTCTAGCTCTGTGCCCCAAGCAAGGAAAGGAGATGGGTTTGGCAAACAGCTAGATGTTGAGAGCTGTGATGCCCTTATCCATTGTTGGGAGATGAGGTCCCCTCTGGATCCCTGGGAGCTGTGAGCCCCTCGCTGGCTGCTGAAGGTCAGCAGCTGGGAGCTGAGATCTCCACATGGGAGAGACCTGACATCCTCCTCCTCCCCTGCAGGAGAAAGGTTCCACCTTTCTGCAGCTGGGCTCGTCCACAGAGCAGCAGCTTCAGGTCATCTTCGAGGTGCTGGAGGAATACGACTGGACGTCCTTTGTAGCCGTGACCACACGTGCCCCTGGCCACCGGGCCTTCCTGTCCTACATCGAGGTGCTCACTGATGGCAGCCTGGTGGGCTGGGAGCACCGCGGGGCGTTGACACTGGACCCTGGGGCTGGCGAGGCCGTGCTGGGCGCCCAGCTCCGCAGTGTCAGCGCCCAGATCCGCCTGCTCTTCTGTGCCCGTGAGGAGGCCGAGCCTGTGTTCCGGGCAGCTGAGGAGGCTGGCCTCACTGGGCCTGGCTACGTCTGGTTTATGGTGGGGCCCCAGCTGGCTGGAGGCGGGGGCTCAGGCGCCCCCGGGGAGCCGCCTCTTCTGCCAGGAGGCGCCCCACTGCCTGCTGGGCTGTTTGCAGTGCGTTCAGCAGGCTGGCGGGACGACCTGGCCCGGCGTGTGGCAGCTGGTGTGGCTGTCGTGGCCAGAGGTGCCCAGGCCCTGCTGCGTGACTATGGCTTCCTGCCTGAACTTGGCCACGACTGTCGCGCCCAGAACCGCACCCATCGAGGGGAGAGTCTACATAGGTGAGCAAGGCTGGGCTGGGACGGCCATGGGAGGACTTCTGAACCAGATCACCTGAGGTACTCGGTGACCTCAAATGGGTCACCTTGCCTCTCAGAACTTCAGTCTCCTTTTCTGTAAAATAAGTGAAATTGGCTCTTCTTTCTGGGATTAAATCAAGTGATTTGGAAGAAAACACCTGAGATACCAGGAAAGGATTACTGTATTTCATGATTTTAGCATGTGCATTTTTGCACAGTTTTAATGTCTTTGAAATCAAGACATGTCTTACAATCATCGCTTATCATGATTTCATGGGCAGTGCTTTTTTTTTCCCCCTTTATGGTTGTAAAAATAGCGATACATCTTCTAGTTGATAGCATCTTAGATTCGGTGAAATACCTAGTTGGGGGGCTTCCCTGGTGGCTCAGTCGGTAAAGAATCCACCTGCAATGCAGGAGATGCAGGCTCGATCCCTGGGTCGGGAAGGTCCCCTGGAGTAGGAAATGGCAACCACTCCAGTATTCTTGCCTGGGAAATCCCATGGACAGAGGAGCCTGGCAAGGGTCATAAAGGGGTCCCAAAGGGTCAGATGTGACTTAGTGACTAAACCACCACCACCACCCTAGTTAGCGTAGGAGGTGAACTTCAGTAACCAAAAGACCCAACAATGCAATGTCTCCAACAAGGTAGAGAGGTCTCTCACTTAACCCAGAGATCCATGGTCCAGGTTATCAGGAGACTCCATCATTCCATGTGGTCATTCAAGGGACCAGGACCCTCCCACCTTGTTGCTCTGCCATCTTTCCATATGGTGGAAGCTGGGTCAAAGGGCATGTCTGAATTCTAGCTCGTGAGAAGGGGGTTAAGAGAGGAGGTGGAGAACACACCATTTCCTTTAGGCCAGTGAGGCAGAAGGGACGAGTCTTACATCCCATTCGTGAGAATGTAGTCACTTGGCAGGGGCTTGAATTACTGGTTGTTTGTAGCCACATCCATGCAGATTGGCTAGACATCGATTCTGATTGGCTAGTGTGTGTGCCACACTGATTGTTAGAGTTTGAATATCACCTGCCCATGGCCCGGGTTAGCTGCAAGGAATGTCAGGGAATATGGGGAATGTTGATTCTAGCTGGACAGGGCTGTACCCAACTGGCACACTACTGTTTTATATTATTTTATTTGTTCACACTACTGTTTTATATTATTTTATTTGTTCACACTACTGTTTTAGATGAGGGGACCAGGGTTTGGTGAGAAACAGCATCTCTACCCTAGGAAGCTTTGGGAGTTTGGTGACAGAGCAGTGGAAAGAGGGGCCTTGGATACTGAAATGAGGATGAGCGGAGTTTGGGAAGAGGTGAAGGGTGGGGAAGAAAGCCTAAGGGAGGGGAATTGAGAAGTGGTGATTTGGGAATCAGGATCCAGGGACCAGACGAGGAGAGAAGCCTCCCTCGTTCATAAATACTTCCTGAGCGCCCGCTAGGAACTAGGGCCCCTGCTGGGACCTGGGAACGCAGAGATGAATAAGACTGTGGACTTCTCTTCAAAGAACACAGGGTCCTGTAGGGGTAGCAGACAGGGACGGCATAATGACAGCACAGCATGATACTTGCAATAATGGAGGTTGCATGGGCTTTGTGGGAGCACCGTGGAGGAACTGCTAAGCCAGAAAAATTCTGGTCGCAGGAAGCAGAGTCTCATTCAAGTTTCCTCGGGGAAAATGGGGTTTATTGGAAAAGATAAACACACACAGAAACTCAAACATCAGGAATTGAGGCCAGTTCCTCAATTCTAGGTACTCTTTCAATTCTTTCCGATTCTCTCTCTCTCTTTTCCTTCCCCCTGTCACTATCTCCATCTTCATCAACATCTCCCTCTCTGTCTCTTGTCCCCCCAGAGGGCAGTTCTTCTCCCTGTCCAGTTCTTCTGATCACCCAGAATTTCTGTTCCCTCATGATACTCATCATTTCAGCCCATTGTGTCTGCCACGTGTGTGCGTGCTAAGTCCCTTCAGGCATGTCCAACTCTTTGCAATCCCGTGGACGGGCAAGGATACTGGAGTAGGTGTCCATGCCTTCCTCCAGGAGATCTTCCCGACCCAGGGACCGAACCTGCATCTCTTACGTCTCCTGCATTGGCAGGCTGATTCTTTACCACTAGCACCACCTGGGAAGCCCCGTCCACACCCATCCCTCCAAATCTCACAGCTAACTTTCTCCCAGGAGAGGAATTGGGTTGGCCTCAGTCAACATTCCAGACTAGGCTACACAAGTTATGGGTCAGCCTATGGATGGGTTCAGGGAAGTTTCCAGGAGGAGGTGGTATAAGTTGAGACCTGAAGAATAAATTTCTCATTCATTCATTTGTTGAAAAGCTCTTTATCAAGAGTCTGCAATGTGCCAAGCCCTGCTTTATACACAGAATATAATGTTGAACGAAGCCTCTGCTCTCACAGAGCTCACAGTCTCATAGGCGAGACAATCAGTGGACAAACAAGAAAAGAAAGGAAAAAAACATCAATGGGTAATAACTTCTGAGATGAAAATAAATCAGGCAGAATGTAATGAGAAATGCCTATGGTGCTAGGTTAGATGAGGTCGTCAGGAAAGGCCTTTCTGAGTTGGGGAAATTTGGAGGTTAAAAAAAAAATGGATAAAGAGAAAGAGCCAGGGGAATTCCCTGGTGGTCCAGTGGTTAGGACTCCATGATCTCACTGCAGAGGACCCGGGTTCAGTCCCTGGTTGGGGAAATAAAATCCCACAAGCTGAGCAGCATGGCCAGAAACAAAAAGGGAGACAGAGAGAGAGAGCCAACTATCGGAAGATCCGTGAGAAGAGACGGGAAGGGGAACAGAAGGTTTAAGGGCCCTGAGGCTGGAAATATTTGAAATAAAGCCAATGTATCTGGAGCACAGTGGGCAAGCGGGCAGAATATGATGGAGTGACACGTGGCCCAGCGTAGGTAGGGCATTTAGGCCAGGTTAGGGATTTAGATTTGGTTTCAAAGGCAATCGGGAGTCCCCCAGAAATAGATAATCCAGGGAGGGGAAAGAACATTGTGCAAAGGACCAGAGGGGAGAAAAACTTGGAGCAGTTTGGTGGGACTATAATAGCTCAGGGTGGATAAAGGCAGGAGAATTTAGGGGTTGGGAGTGATGAGGCTGGTTAGGCGGAGCGGGGACAGGCCACACGGGCCCTTTTTTTAAAAAAAAGAAAATGTATTTGGCTGTGCCAGGTCTTAGTTGCAGCATGTGGGATCTTAGTTCCCTGACCGGTGATCAAACCTGGGCCCCCTGCATTGGGAGAGCAGCGTCTTAGCCACTGGGCCATCAGGGAAGTCCCTACAAGGGTCTTGAATGCCAGGTTGAGAGGTTCAAACTGTATTCTAGGGGACTCGGAAGCTATGAGTGGGCTCTGAGCAGGAGAGAGTGGAGTCAGTTTGGGGTGTAGACAGACCCCTCTGGGGTGGGATGGGTTTAGGTTGGAGGAGAAAGATTAGAGGCTGGAGGCAAAGTAGGAGGCTAGGGTGGGGTTCTGGAGGGTTGTGGGGACAGAGAGGAGGGCTGGGGCAGAGATACTCCCGGGGCAGGAAGGATGGGATTTGAGGATGGATGCCCTTCATGGGGGGTGAGGGAGGGGGAGTGAGGGGGTGAGAATGGCAGCTGAGGGTCTGGTCCAGTGACCAGGGTGATGCGACAGGCATTCAGAGTGCAGGCTGCCACTGTAGTAAAGATATTTGGGAGTCCAGAGCCCCTCCCAGGGCTTTTGTCCATAAGGTAGACGTGAGCTGAGTCTTGAACACCTAAGAACTAGTCAGGATGAGGAGAGAATAAGGGTTTGTTTGTTTGTTTGTTTGTTTCTTTTGGCTGCACTGCCCGGCATGTGGAACTTCCCTGACCAGGGATTGAACCCTCGTCTTTTTCCTTTTTCCAAGGGTTTTGTCCTGGGCAGAGAGAAAAAGTGAAACTTCCCTGACCAGGGATTGAACCCACACCTTTTTCCTTTTTCCAAGGGTTTTTTCCCAGGCAGAGAGAAAAAGTGAAACTGTTAGTCTCTCAGTCGTGCCAAACTCTTTGCGACGCTATGGACTGTAGCCCCCAAGGCTCCTCTGTCCATGGGATTTTCCAGGCAAGGATACTGTAGTGGTTTGCCATTTCCTTCTCCAGGAGATCTTCCCAATACAGGGATCGAACCCCAGTCTCCTGCACTGCAAGCAGATTCTTTACCAACTGAGTTATGGAAGGCAGAGAGAAAAGCACCTACAAAGACCTAGAGCTAGGAAACCACTTGATGTGTTTGGAGGACACCCCACATACAGTGTGGTGGGGCAGGGAAAGGGTTTGGGTGGAAAGAGTGACTGTGGGAAGTGATCAGAGATGGGGCTGCAGAGGCAGGTGGAGCCCTGAGATCCCCAAACCCAGGCTAAGGGTCTGGGACCTTGTCTTGGGGGCACCGGGCTGGCGAAGGAAAGTGCCTAGCGAAGAAGGGGCATATTTGGGTCTTCAAGAACCGGAAGAGAGATTCGAACTAGGGGGGTGGGGTTGGTCAGTAGCAAGGGGACTTTCTCTGCCTTCAGGTGCCAAGGTCCAGTCCAGGGCCCCACACTACCCTTCCTTCCTCCTGGGCAGGTACTTCATGAATATTACCTGGGACAACCGGGACTACTCCTTCAATGAGGATGGCTTCCTTGTGAACCCCTCCCTGGTGGTCATCTCCCTCACCCGAGACAGGACGTGGGAGGTGGTGAGTCCCAGCGCTGACCTCAGGCACGGGCAAGGAGTGGGACTCCTGGTTCCTGGGGAAGAAGCAGTGAGGACCTAGACTTCTGGCAGAGGTGGGGGCTGAGGCCCTGGGCTCTGGCCTCTGAGGGAGGAAGGGGCTGAGAGCCTGAGATTCCAGGTGGTCAAGGAAAGAACTGGGAACCCAGACCCCTGGGTCCTGGTAGAAGAAAGCCCAGGGTAATGGGCCTGAAGGGTTTCCAGGTCCTGGGGAGAGGTGGGGGAGAGGGGGTCCAGACTTCTAGATCTGAGGGAGAAGGAGCTGGGAGCCTGGGGCTCTGAGGAAGGAGGGCCAGGAAGGCCAGAACATTCTGGAAAGTCCCCCCCTCAGGAAGCCTGAATCCCCTGCTCTTGGCCAAGGTGGGCAGCTGGGAGCAGCAGACTCTGCGCCTCAAGTACCCGCTGTGGTCGCGCTATGGCCGCTTCCTGCAGCCAGTGGATGACACGCAGCACCTCACGGTGGCCACGCTGGAAGAGCGGCCCTTCGTCATCGTGGAGCCCGCCGACCCCATCAGTGGCACTTGCATCCGAGACTCTGTGCCCTGCCGGAGCCAGCTCAACCGCACCCACAGGTGACAGCCTGGGATCCAGGAGTTCCCGTTTCAAAAACCCTCCCTTGCAGTCTCCTGCAGTCCTGGCCCCCCAAGACCCCACCTCCCTTGGGACCCGGAAAGCCCTCCAGCTGGGTGACCTTGGACAAGTCACGTAATTCCTTGGAGTCTCAGTTTTCCCAGAAAGCGACGCCCACCATCGTTTTAGCTGCTGCTCGTCCCTCTCTCCATAAGGCGTGGGGTGGGGGGGGGGGGGTGGGGGGGGGTGTCCCTAACGTTCCCGAGCCTGATCGCCCCCCGCAGCCCTCCGCCCGATGCCCCCCGCCCGGAAAAGCGCTGCTGCAAGGGTTTCTGTATCGACATTCTGAAGCGGCTGGCGCAGACCATCGGCTTCAGCTACGACCTCTACCTGGTCACCAACGGCAAGCACGGCAAAAAGATCGACGGCGTCTGGAACGGCATGATCGGGGAGGTGAGGTGGGCGGGGACCGAGACGGGGCAGGTAGGGAGCTGAGTCAGGACCAAGGAGCTGCTGGGTCGGGGGTCGGAGCAGGGAGGCGGGAGCCGTGTCTCCGAGAGGGGCGAGACTACGAGGGCACGCTGCGGTCTGGGGGCGTGGCCAAAGTGGCCACGCCTGGATTTGAAGAGGTGGGGCCATAAGAAAGGCCCACCTTGGTGGAGGGGCGGGGCCAGGAGGAGGGACCTTCGGGGCGGAGGAGGCGGGGCTCGGAGAGAGGACCCTTAGAGACTAGGGCAAGGGGGCGGGGCCAGGAGGATGGAGGCCCCAAACCTCCCGGGGAAGGAGGATGAAGACCACTTCTTCCCACTGTTGTTCTCTCACCTCCGCCTTTCCTTCCCGACTATGCCTGCGTCCCCCTCACCCACCCCACCACCCTCCTAGCCCTCTCTCTCACCCTGTCGCTAGTCTCCTCCTGGGACCTGTCTTTGTCCAGAGCCACCTGGCTTTCCTCACTCCTTCCCTGTCCTCACCCTCAGGTGTTCTACCAGCGAGCAGACATGGCCATTGGCTCCCTCACCATCAACGAGGAGCGGTCCGAAATCGTGGATTTCTCTGTGCCCTTCGTAGAGACCGGTATCAGCGTCATGGTGGCGCGGAGCAATGGCACTGTGTCCCCCTCGGCCTTCCTTGGTGAGCAGGGGCCCTGGAACGACAAGGAGTCAGGAGTGGAGCAGAGCTGCTGTGTGTCTGATTCCCATCTTGCTATTGCTTGTACCAGCAGGGTGACTCAGGTGAACTGAGGGCCTCAGTTCTCTGATCTGTAAAATAGGAGACTCTCCCCCACCAGAAGCAATTGTCCCATACATCTAAGAAAGTCTGAGCTTCAGGAGTCTTCTACACAATCCCTTCAAGGCCCTGTACCCGGTCTTGGCTTCATAGTCATGTATACTTTTTTCTTAAAGAGAACCCTCCAAATCATGTAAGCAGCAGGCCCTGCAAAACCCATCTTCCCCTGTATATAAGATGAGGAAAAGAAATGAGCACGGGCCTCGTCAAACTGTTTACTGAGCACCTACTATGTGCCAGGCTCTGGGCTGCACACAAAACTCTGCCCTCTAAGAGCTATGCGCCAGTCTCACAGGGGAGACCAAAAACAATCTCTTAAAGGGAAACATGGACCAGATAATTTCAGGTGGTGGTAAATACTACGAGAAATTAAGCCAGGGGAAGAGATGACAAGAAATAGGGTTGATGCTGCCCTGGGTGGAGAAGCAGGCCCATCTGAGTGGGTGACCTGGTCCTGCATAGATCTGGCTGAAAAACTGTCACAGGCAGAGGGAACAGGCAAAGGCCCCAAGGTGGGAGTGTTTGTGGGGTTATCTGTGAACTATCAGGAAGCCTGTGTGAATTGGGGAGGGGGCAGTGAGTGATCATGGGAGGGGTGGGAGGTGAGGACTGAGATGGAATTGGATGGTGGATTGCGCAGATGGTCCCTGCGGGAGGAAGACAGTTTTTGGTTTGTTTTGTTTTGTTTGCAATGGCAAGGTTTTTAACTGCAGGCAGTGGTGTGGGGATATATGATCAGATTTCGGCTTTTAAAATATCCCACTGGCGGCTCTGCAGAGGCAGGAGGCCCGTGAGGAGGCTACTGCAGAGGTCAGTGCGGAGAGAGGCTGGGGCATGGGATAGGAAGGTGACTGAGAGGGTGAGACAAGTAAACAGGCTTAGGATGCAATTAGAAAGCCGACACCCGATGGGCTGATGGCTTTGAGGTAGACTGAGGAGCGAGCTCATTTACTGAGCTTGGACAAAAGAGAGGCCAAAGGCAGCGGTTCACATCCATTCGTTCCTCTTGCTCTCTGAAGTCTGAGCAAAGCTCCTGGGAGGGGGAAGGGCTGGGAAGAGAAGGGACAGCCCTTCCCTGGTGTTTTGTTTTCCGTCTGTTTTCCCAGTGGTGTCTCTTGTGGCCTCCTCTTTGCACCGAGGTCTCGGCAGGGCACCCTGAGAGGCACCACGTGGGGCCCCTGCCTTCAGCAAGGGAGTGACAAGGTCATGTTCATGCCCCATCACGTGGCCTGGTGGAGGTGACAGGCAGATCCCCAGATACTGCGGCGGCAGTCCAGGCTGGTGGCCCTGCTGTGATGGGGGCAGTCCTGGCTGCTGGCACTTAGCCCAGGGAGGTCAAATACCCAGGACTGATCTCAAGGAATAGGTGATTTGGGTTTGTTGTCAGTGAGCTCTGGGAGGCAGTGTGAGGAGTTTGGCTGATGGACAGGTCAGGGTGGGGCCTCTGGCAGGGAAGCTATTGAGAAAGAGGCAGAGAAGATGTGGCTCATTTGGGGAACTGTGGGTTCTAGGTAGTTAAAGAAATGGGTTCTTGAGACAATGATCATTCCAGAGATGAGAGTGGAAGCAAGGCTGAGGGGCAGGAACTTTGTTCTGGGAGCGCAGGGGAGCCACAGAGGACTGTGAGTTGAGGAGAGCTCATCTGTGGGTGTACAGAGAGCCTCTTAGGGCCATAGTGGAAGGAAGGGCTGGAGGGGAGAGCACGGGGAGCTGGTCCAGGGGACGGGGTGTGGCCTGAGCCTTGTTGACAGAGAGAATGGAGAAGGAAGGTCCAGGTGGGGAGTAGAAGTAGAGGGAGGACAGGAGAAGGGAGGTGGGGACTGATGGGATGCTGGGGAGGAAGAGCGAGGTGGGAGAGAGGGTGGCAAATAGGGGAGGAGGGTCTGGGGAGTGACTGGATGAATGGTGAAACTCCCAGGATGGGGACATGGGAGTTGGTGCTGGGCTCAGCGTAGGACATGAATGGCCTGGGGTAATTGCTGGGGGTGGGTGGAGAATCAGGTCTGGGGTTCAGGAAAGGTATTTAGGAGACAGTTTGTATTTGGTGGTTGAAATCACAGAAATGGTTGAGATGACTGTCTTTGGAAGAGACTGTTCTCCCCTCGACCCCCTCCCCCCACTCTCCCCAGGGGTCTGGTGGGCAGTGAGTCTATCTCTGAGAAGGGGGTCAGAGTAGGACGGGGTCACATGTCTGGGGGCACCCAAGCCTTGGCTTGAATGAATCATGACCACATACCCCCTTGCCCTCAGAGCCATACAGCCCTGCCGTGTGGGTGATGATGTTCGTCATGTGCCTCACTGTGGTCGCGGTCACCGTTTTCATCTTCGAGTACCTCAGTCCCGTCGGCTACAACCGCAGCCTGGCCACGGGCAAACGTGAGTCCCCTTCTTCCATCACCCTACCTCAGTGTGCCTGGACCACAGATAGAACTACATTTCCCAACAGCCCTTGGGAAAGAGCTGTGGTCTCCTGAGGCAGCAGGGGCCTCAGGGGCCACTGGGAATTGTAGTCCTCTCTGCTCTCCCTCATTGAGCAGAAGGGATGTGGGGTCCATGTCCCCTTCCTGGCCCCCTGCAGGCCCTGGTGGCTCAACCTTCACCATTGGGAAATCCATCTGGCTGCTCTGGGCCCTGGTGTTCAACAACTCGGTGCCCGTGGAGAACCCCCGGGGGACCACCAGCAAAATCATGGTGTTGGTGTGGGCCTTCTTCGCCGTCATCTTCCTCGCCAGCTACACAGCCAACCTGGCCGCCTTCATGATCCAGGAGGAGTACGTGGACACCGTGTCTGGGCTCAGTGACCGAAAGGTGTGTGTGTTTGGAGAGGGAGGGAATGGGCTGGGGTTGGAGGTGGCAGATGGGGTTTTTTTCCCAGAAAGAGTTCCAGAGTACTAGAATGGAATATTCTGGAGGGAAAATGTTATGTTTCACAATTAACTATTTAAATATTTTAATGGGAAAAGAGTATCCCCAAATATTCTAGGGGCCATAGTGCCACAAGGAATATTCTAGATCTGTGCTTCTCTCAAACTGTGATGAAGGGCTAATTTTTGACATTTCTAATCCAGTAGAGACTGACTCTCGTATAAAATAAAATAGAAAGGAATGACTGTAAAAGTAAAATAAAATTTAAAACCAAGACATGCAAAATTCCAACCCACATTTTATTTCTTAGGCACAAAATTATTCTCTGAGATAACCTGAAACACTCACTCTCTCAGTTTCTGTTCTTACCTCACCACGGATTACAGTTTGTTCAGGGGACAGGTGGTCTGCACAGCGCACTTTGAGACTAATGTAATTAACTGGGCATCATGACCCACTCCATGAATTATGACAAACTTTTTTTTTTAATGGAATGGAATAGACTAGAAAATATGTTTGACTGTATTTTCTGTAATCAGGGTGAATATGGTTGTAGGGAGCTTCTGTTTGTCATATATACACCCGACATCAAGCCAGCACACCAGTGTGTTGTTAAAACAGTGCACCATTGGAACTTCCCTGGCAGGCTGGGGGCTGAGACTCTGCACTTCCACTTCCAGGCATGTGGGTTCGATCCCCTGTCAAGGAACTAAGATCCCATGTACCATGTGGTAAGGCAGAAAAAAAATAGTGAACTATTTCTGAACAGATTGGTAACACTTAGCAACTGCCCCTAGCCTGCGCCATGCCAGCCCCTACCCTGGGACCTCCCATGATCCAGCAAGTTAAGGGTTAATGCCTGGCCCATCAGGGGCCCCTTTTCTAATTAGGGGGGTCTTTTCTAATTAGACCGTGATCAGGCCATACTGGTCTGATCAAATATTTCAACATTACTCCTGATTGTGTATGTGTACATGTATATATACCTACTTGCGGGCACATGTTCTGATAACTGTGAACCTATGTGATGAGTGAAGAGTAGTGCTTCCTGCTGGGGGTCACAGTGAGCCAGTGTGAGAACCACTTTTGGACTGGGTCATCTGCTGGTGGCCCCCAGAATGGAGAGGCTGGTTGAGGACATCCTTAACTCAGATGGGCCCTGGGGGGGGCACTCTAATATCTCCCCATTCTGCCCCAGTTCCAGCGGCCCCAGGAGCAGTACCCGCCCCTGAAGTTTGGGACGGTGCCCAACGGGTCCACGGAGAAGAACATCCGCAGCAACTACCCCGACATGCACAGTTACATGGTGCGCTACAACCAGCCCCGCGTAGAGGAAGCGCTCACTCAGCTCAAGGCAGGGTCAGCGCAGACTGGGGGCCGGGAGGTGTGGGGAGGGGTGTGGCTGCTGGGGGTCCTGAGGAGGCTTGGAGCTGGCATGGGGTCAGGGTCATTTGTCAGCCTCAGCGGTCAGCCCAGGGTGGGTCAGCTTGGAGGTCAGAGGTCATTGAGGGTAGGAATGAACCCCTTAGGATATTTTCAAGGATCCAGTGATTATGGACTTGGGGGCCAGGCTGCCAGAGTTCAGATCCTGGCTTTGTCCGTTCTTAGCTGTGTAACCTTGGGCAAGTTACTCAACCTCTCTGAGCCTCAGTTTCCTCCTTGTAAAATGGGAATAACCCATCTCATAAGTTTTTTTTAATAAGAATTGTTATAGTAGTTATTATTAGTTAATCCATGCAAAACACTTAGAACAGTGAGGGACACACTGTAGGTGTCTGCTGTTGTTATTCTTACTATCATCATCATCGTTAGATCTGAACTCACTGGAATCAATACTTGGATTTTTCCTTTTAACATCAGTTTCCCAAATCATAGGGAAAAGTTAAGTTCTGGCTCCAAAGAGCGGTCCAAGGTTACAACAAAGCTGAACACGATGACTCTCTCTCCCTGTTCCTCACTGATGTAGTCAATTCAGCATGAATTTATTTCCTTAGTCCCGACTCCATCCAGGCAGTGAACAAACATGTTGATCACAGTTCCTGCCCCCAGGGAGCTTACAGTCTAGAGGCAGGAAATGAACAAGAAACATGCAAGCAGAAAAATCAGCGTGATCATTTCAGAAAGTGATGGGGGAGGTGACTGGGCTCACCTCTGGAGAGCCCAGAAGGAGGTGAGGGACCCCTTCTTATGAAGGCAGAACTTTGCAGGCAAAGGGAACAGGATGTGCAGAAGGTCTGAGCCAGGAGTGGTCTTGGCTTCTCAGAGGACAAGCGGGGGGACTTCCCTGGTGGTCCAGTGGTTAAGACTCCATTCTTCCACTACAAGGGGCATGGGTCCAATCCCTGTCGGGGGAACTAAGATCTGGCGTGCTGGGCAGAAAGGCAAAAAATTTTTAACAAAGAAAAAGTAACAGCAAGAAGGCAAGCATGGCTGAAGGGTGGACAGTTCAGTTTAAAGGGTAGACGAGAATAGGACATAGGGTGTGATCCCTGAGGCTTGAAGGCCAGTGAGAAGCCATGGGAAAGGGGGACTTTAAGGGAGCCATGTAATTAGATTTCTGTTTGTAAATGTTCCCCTTGGCTGCAGAGTGGAGAATGAAGCCGGGTAGGGATTAGAGGGACCAGTTCAGATCAGATCAGATCGATCAGTCCCATTACAACTCTTTGCAACCCCATCAATCGCAGCACACCAGGCCTCCCTGTCCATCACCAACTCCCGGAGTTCACCCAGACTCACATCCATCGAGTCAGTGATGCCATCCAGCCATCCCATCCTCTCTCATCACCTTCTCCTCTTGCCCCCAATCCCTCCCAGCATCAGAGTTTTCTCCAATGAGTCAACTCTTCGCATGAGGTGGCCAAAGTACTGGAGTTTCAGCTTTAGCATCATTCCTTCCAAAGAAATCCCAGGGCTGATCTCCTTCAGAATGGACTGGTTGGATCTCCTTGCAGTCCAAGGGACTCTCAAGAGTCTTCTCCAACACCACAGTTCAAAAGCATCAATTCTTTGGCACTCAGCCTTCTTCACAGTCCAGCTCTCGCATCCATACATGACCACAGGAAAAACCATAGCCTTGACTAGATGGACCTTTGTTGGCAAAGTAATGTCTCTGCTTTTGAATATGCTGTCTAGGTTGGTCATAGCTTTCCTTCCAAGGAGTAAGCGTCTTTTAATTTCATGGCTGCAGTCACCATCTGCAGTGATTTTGGAGCCCAGAAAAATAAAGTCTGACACTGTTTCCACTGTTTCCCTATCTATTTGCCATGAAGTGATGGGACCGGATGCCATGATCTTCGTTTTCTGAATGTTAAGCTTTAAGCCAACTTTTTCACTCTCCTCTTTCACTTTCATCAAGAGGCTTTTTAGTTCCTCTTCACTTTCTGCCATAAGGGTGGTGTCATCTGCATATCTGAGGTTATTGATATTTCTCCCAGCAATCTTGATTCCAACTTGTGTTTCTTCCAGTCCAGCGTTTCTCAAGATGTACTCTGCATAGAAGTTAAATAAACAGGGTGACAATATACAGCCTTGACGTCCTCCTTTTCCTATTTGGAACCAGTCTGTTGTTCCATGTCCAGTTCCAACTGTTGCTTCCTGACCTGCATACAGGTTTCTCAAGAGGCAGGTCAGGTGGTCTGGTATTCCCATCTCTTTCAGAATTTTCCACAGTTTATTGTGATCCACACAGTCAAAGGCTTTGGCGTAGTCAATAAAGCAGAAATAGATGTTTTTCTGGAATTCTCTTGCTTTTTCCATGATCCAGCGGATGTTGGCAATTTGATCTCTGGTTCCTCTGCCTTTTCTAAATCCAGCTTGAACATCAGGAAGTTCACAGTTCACGTATTGCTGAAGCCTGGCTTGGAGAATTTTGAGCATTACTTTACTAGCGTGTGAGATGAGGGACCAGTTAGGCAGAAGCTAAACTGCCCTCCAGGCTTCCCTGGTGGCTCAGATGGTAAAGAGATTGCCTGCAATGCAGGAGACTCGGGTTTGATTCCACAGGGGACTATCCCTTGGAGAAGGGAATGGCTACCAACTCCAGTATTCTTGCCTCGAGAATTCTATGGACAGAGAAGCCTGGCAGGATAGAGTCCATGGGGCTGCAAAGAGTTGGACACGACTGAGCGACTAACACACAAACACGCTATACTGCCCTCCAGACACCTTCTCTCAGGCCCACGCTTTGCTGATCCCTGAAGGGGCCACTTACAGTAACTGGATCTTTTTTACCCGGCTGTCATTTTTTTTTAAAATATTTATTTATTTATTTGGCTGCACTGGGTCTTAGATGCAGCATATGGGATCTTGTCTTCTACCAGGGATTGAACCCAGGTCCCACCTAGTCCCTAGCTCTGTGTCTGGATTCTAATTGAGCCACTGGACCACCAAAGAAGTCTGTATCTCTGTGTCTGGATTCTGATTGTCACGTGTGTCCCGAAGCTGCCACTTCCCTATTTCATCAAGGTTCTCAAAGACACTCAGGAACCTGTGGGCTACAAAGCCTCACACTCCTTTCCAGAACACGCTTCCTCCTGCCTTCCCTTTAGCTGTGATGCTTGATGGACCCCCTCAGCCCCTTCCCCAGGGCTTCCTGCCTGGAGGACACCCCCTTTCTCTGTATGTGGCACCTTTTGACTTCACATTCCCAAGTTTCATGAACAAACATTCCCCTTCCCATATCTCTTTGCTGCTTCTGTTTAAAGGTTTTATTTGCTTAACACTTGCACATTGTTAAAAATAATAATGTAAAAGGTGAGGATCTTGGGAATTCCATGGCAGTCCGGTGGTTAGGACTCAGGGTCCTTACTGCCCAGAAACAGGGTTCGATCCCTGCTGAAGGAACTAAAATCCCACAAGGCTCACAGTCAAAAATGAAAAAAAAAGTGAAGCTCTCTCCTTCCCCCTTCCTTATTCATATTTCAAGGCATTTCCTCGAGCCTTTTTTTCCTAGAGCAGAGCTGGGGAGACACACACACAAACATTTATATATATTTTAAGATTTTTTTTTATGTGGACCATATTTATATAGTCTTTATTGAATTTATTACAATATTGCTTCTGTTTTTAAGTTTTGCTTTTTTGGCCATGAGGCATGTGAGAGCATAGCTCCCGGACCAGGGAATGAACCGGCACCCTGTGCAGTAGGGCGAAGTCTTCACCACTGGACTGCCAGGGAAGTCCCTAATTTTCTTTTTTTTTTTCGTTGTGGATGAATGTTTTTTTTTTAATTAATGAAACACTTTTTTAATTTAATTGAAGTAAACATTTTAAAATTTAAAGTGCTTCAGATGTATAGCAAAGTGATTCAGTTATATATATATATAAATGAAATATATATTCTTTTCAGATTCTTTTCCATTATAGGCTGTTACAAGATAGTTGTAATAGCCTGAATGTAGTTCCCTGTGTTGTACAGTACATCCACATAGGTAATGTAATTGTCTCCAGGAGTCATACTGAAAGAAACAGGTGATATTAATTCAAATGGCACATTGTATTTAACCCAGTAGCTCCAACAGATTATCATTTCAGTATGTAACATCGAAATTAACGATGAGGAATTCCCTGGCGGCCCAGTGGTTGGGACTTTGTGCTTGCACTGCCAAGGTCCCAGGTTCGATCCCTGGTGGGGAACTAAAATCTCACAAGCTGCAAGGTGCGGCAAAAAAAACCCTTGAGATGTTTTACTTTTTTGGCAGGGGGCAGGGTGGGTGCTTCAGATTTTATAATCACAGCCCATCTCTTATCTCAATTCAGAGTCAATCACATCTGGCTAGTGGCAGTCACAGTGGCGTTCTAGAGCTCCGTCTTTTTACCTCTTCTGTTGTTTCCTTCTTTTCCTCTCTGTTTTCTTTTTTCTTCTCTTCCTCCTCCTCGTCTTTCCTGGTACTTCCCTTAATTGTTTGTGTTTTTTTTGGCTGTGCCAAAAGGGTATGTAGGATCTTAGTTCCCTGACCAGGGGTCAAACCCGTGGGCCCCCTGCCTTGGAACCACAGAGTCAACCCCTGGACCACCAGGGAAGTCCCTTTCCCGGTACTTCTTCCACTTCTTAATTCTTTCCTTTACTTGCCATGATCCCCAGATGTCATCTACTTTCCTGCCCCTTAGCGTCTAGGTACCTTTAGACCTCGGGGTTCCCAGGTGGCGCCAGTGGTAAAGAACTGTTTGCCAGCGCAGGAGACACAAGAGACATGGGTTCGATCCCTGGGTCGGGAAGATCCCCTGGAGGAGGGCATGGCAACCCACTCCAGTATTCTTGCCTGGAGAATCCCATGGACAGAGGAGCCTGGCGGGCTACAATGCAGTGGGTGGCAAAGAGTAGGACGTGACTGAAGCGACTTAGCGCGCATGCATGTGCGTTTTACACACCACACATCTCAATTCAAGTGCTCAAAACAGCCACAGGGGCTTGTAGCCACCGAATTGGTCGGCCTGGGTGTACATCATCTAAATTCATAAAGTTTCTTAGTGAAGGTTATGAACATGACACATACAAGGGCTCTGGCCACCTCCCCACCCCACTGGGACTTCTTCACTGCCTTACTCACCCCCCAAGTATCCTCCTCAGCCAGCCAGCTGACTCATTTCTCCCCCCTTCCCTCTTCCGTTTCTTCCTCCTCGGCTCCTCCCTCTGGAAAGGCCCCTGGGAATTCCAGATCCTCTACCTCACTTCTGCAAAGTAGGGCGGCTTTCCCAGGCTCTGCTCACCGATCCCTACTTTTCTGAGTACAAGGTGCCCTTCCACAAGAGGCAGAATTGCCTTCCTCTTCTCTTGTACTTCTGCAGGGATCCCTCACATTTCCAGTCAATTTCATCCTTACATTTGGAGAGCAAGAATTGGGTAGGGGGAAGCCCTGGGTCCTCAGTCTGCTTGGTTTCTGAGTTTCGGAGAGCAGTGAAAGTGTGACCAGCAAGGGAGAACAGCCCCATCTCAAGAAAAGGAATCCAAATCTATCCCACCCCTGAGTTCAGAGGACGAGGGTTACCTGTATTTTTCTTTTCATCTAAATGTCAGCCACAGTCTCAGCCCTTAATAAGAATAGCTTGAGGCTTCATCCTGGGTCTTTTTATATGGCATCTTTTTAAAAATTGAGATGTAACATGCACAGATCTTTTATTATTATTATTATTAATGAAGTATAGTTGATTTCCAATGTTATGTTAGTTTCAGGTGTACAGCAAAATAATATGTATGTATGTATGTATATACATATATATATTCCAGATTCTTTACTATGGTTTATTATAAAATACTGACTACAGTTCTCTGTGCTATACAATAGACCATTGTTGTTGATCTGTTTTATATATAGTATATCTGAGAATCCCAGGGACAGGGGAGCCTGGTGGGCTGCTGTCTATGGGGTCACACAGAGTCGGACACGACTGAAGCGACTTAGCAGCAGCAGCAGCTAATCCCAAACTCCTAATTTCTCCCTCTCCCTTTTCCCCTTTGATAATCATAAGTTTGTTTTCTATGTCTGTGAGTCTGTTTCTGTTTTAATAAGTTCATGTGTAATATTTTTTAGATTCCACATATAAGTGATATCACATAATATTTGCCTCTTTCTGAGTTACTTCATTTAGAATGATGATCTCTAGGTTCCATCCATATTGCTGCAAATGGCATTATTTCATCCTCTTTTATGACCAGGTAGTATTCCATTGTGCGCTTTCCTGATGGCTCAGTGATAAAGAATCTGCCTGCCAATGTAGGAGGCAGAGGTTCGATGTCTGGCTTGGGACGATACCCTGGAGAAGGAAATAGCAACCTACTCCAGTATTGAAATGGCAACCCACTCCAGTACTATTGCCTGGAAAATCCCATGGACAGAGGAGCCTGGTAGGCTACAGTCTATGGGGTCGCAAAGAGTCGGACACGACTGAGCAACTTCACTTTCACTTTCACTTTCCAGTATTCCTGCCTGGGAAATCCCATGGACAGAGGAGTCTGGTGGGCTGCAGTCCATGGCAAAGAGTTAGACACAACTTAGTGAACAAGTAACAAGATCCCATTGTATTTACATATATGTGTATATATAATATATATATATATATAATCGGGGAAGGCTATGGCACCCCACCCCAGTACTTTTGCCTGGAAAATCCCATGGATGGAGGATCCTGGTAGGCTCCAGTCCATGGGGTCGCTAAGAGTCGGACACGACTGAGCGACTTCACTTTCACTTTTCACTTTCATGCATTGGGGAAGGAAATGGCAACCCACTCCAGTATTCTTGCCTGGAGAATCCCAGGGATGGGGGAGCCTGGTGGGCTTCCATCTACGGGGTCGCACAGAGTCGGACACGACTGAAGCGACTTAGCATAGCATAGCATATATATATATAATATATAGACACACCATGTTTTCTTTACCCATTCATCTGTCTCATCTGTCAACAGGCATTCAGGTGGTTTCCATGTCTTGGCTCTTGTGAATGGTGCTGCTGTGAACACTGGGATGTATGTGTCTTTTCAAATTAGAATTTTTGTCTTTCCCAGATATATGTTCAAGAGTGGGATTGCTGGATCACATAGTAACTCTATTTTTAGATTTCGCTAAAATTTCACGACTGAAAATCGATTTCACGTGTAAAGTTGTGAAAATCTATTTCACGACTGAAAATTGCTCAGTCGTGTCCTACTCTTTGCGACCCCATGGACTATACAGTCCATGGAATTCTCCAGGCCACAATACTGGAGTGGGTAGCCTTTCCCTTCTTCAGGGATCTTCCCAACCCAGGGATCAAAAACAGGTCCTCCCACGTTGCAGGATTCTTTACCAGCTGAGCCACCAGGGAAGCCCAAAAATACTGGAGTGGGAAGCCTATTCCTCCTCCAGCAGATTTTCCTGACCCAGGAATCAAACCGGAGTCTCCTACATTGCAGGAGGATTCTTTACCAACTGAGTTCTATACTTTTCTGCATAGTGGCTGCACCCATTTACATCCTGCCATACACAAATACACAAATCGTAAGTGTGAAGCTCATTGATCATCTATACATTCATGTTTCCACACTCAGGTTAAGGTATGGAACATTTCTAGTCCCCCTCTGACCTAGTCATCATAGATTATCAGTGTAAATTAGTTTTGCTTCATTCTGAATATCACATAAATAGAATCAAACAGTGTGTATAATACTTTTTGTGTCTAGCTTGCTTTGTCCAACGCTACTACCAAGTTTGTTCATTGCACTCCATTCTGTTGACTATACCAACACAGGAGTATATCAGAACCCTTCCATTCTCCTGATTGGTGAACATTTGTGTGTTTCCAGCGTTGGCCATTGTGACTGTCCTACTATGAACATTACTGTACTGGTGCTTGGAGGACATACACGTTCATTGTCTTTCAGTAAATTCCCATGAGTGGACCTGCTGGATCATATAGTGGTGTCTGCTTAGCTTCAAAAGATACTGCCAGACATTTTCCGAAGTGGTTGTACCAATTTACACTCTCACTGGCAGTGTAGGAAAGTTCCATTTCTTCCACATCCTTGCCAAGGCTTGGCATCGTTCCTGTATCTTTTTAATGTACTATAATGTTTATTCTACATCGAGTTCTAACTCATTTAAGTCCGTTATTGGTTTGCTGCTGCTGCTGCTAAGTCAAGTCAGTTGTGTCAGACTCTGTGCGACCCCATAGACGGCAGCCCGCCAGGCTCCCCTGTCCCTGGGATTCTCCAGGCAAGAACACTGGAGTGGGTTGCCATTTCCTTCTCCAATGCATGAAAGTGAAAAGTGAAAGGGAAGTCGCTCAGTCATGTCTGACTCTTAGCGACCCCATGGACTGCAGCCTACCAGGCTCCTCTGTCCATGGGATTTTCCAGGCAAGAGTACTGGAGTGGGGTACCATTGCCTTCTCCGATTGGTTTGCTAGGACTGCAGTAACAAAAATTTATCATCTCACGGTGCTGGAGGCTAGAAATTCTGCTTGGCTGTAAAGGAAGGACCCATCCCAGGCCCGTCTCCCTGGCCTCATGGATGGCCTCATAAATGGCCCTCTTCTGCCTGTGTCTTTTATTCATTTTCTTTTTTTAGCGGGGCGCTGTATTGTGTCTTAGTTGTGTCATGTGAGATCTTTCGCTGTGGCTCCTGGAGTCTTTAGTTGTAGCTTGAGGACTCAGTGGTTTCAGCGTGTGGGCTTAGTTGCTCTGAGGCATATGGGATCTTAGTCCTCTGACCAGGGATCGAACCCGTGTCCCTTGCATTGCAACGCAGATTCTTCACCAGTGGATCACAAGGAAAGTCCCTTTCTGTGTCTTTTCACGTCATCTTCCCTTTGTGCATATCCCTGTATTCAAATTCCTCCTTCATAGAAGAACACCATCCAGGGCCCATTTTAGTGACCTCATTTTAACTTAATCACCACTGTAGAGACCCTTTCTCCAACTAAGATCACATTCAGAGGCACTGGGATAGGACTTCAATGTTATCAATTTTGGGGGAAGACAGTTCAACCCATTACTTTTCATTTGTTATTCAGTCGCTCAGTCGGGTCTGACTCTTGGCAACCCCATGGACTGCACCCACCAGGCTTCCCTGTCTTTCACTATGTCTCGGAGTTTGCTCAAACTCATGTCCACTGAGTTGATGATGCCAGCCAACCATCTCATCCTTTGCTACCCACTTCTCATCTTGCTCTCCATCTTTCCCAGCATGAAGGTCTTTGCCAGTGAGTCAGCTCTTTGCATCGTGGCCAAAGCATTAGAGCTTCAGTTTCATCATCAGTCCTTCCAATGAATATTCAGGATTGATTTCCTTTAGGATGGACTGGTTTGATCTCCTTGCAGTCCAAGGGTCTCTCAACAGTCTTTTCCAGCACCACAGTTCAAAAGCATCAGTTCTTCAGTGCTCAGCTATAACTCTTTATAGGTGAATATTATTGTTCTCATTCTATAGATGAGAATATATGGTAAGACCCTACAATTCTGCTGAGAGAAAGAGTTGGGATTTGAACCCTGGCAGTCTGATTCTCAGCCCAACTTCTCAACCACTGCATTATATAACCTCACTCAGCCAGTGAGAAACCCAGACTCTTCCTCCTCTGCCCCTTACCCAAAAGCTTGGTGGATCCACAAAGAATCCCCCTGTGTTTCTCACCGTCACCTCTTGCTCGGATTTCCTGCCTCTGCTGAATTATTTTTCTCCTTTCTTCCTTTTAACATTTTTTTCTAATTTTTCATTCAATTTCTATCAGAGTTATACATCCATATAGTTTGGAGAGTCAAATACAAACTTTTAAAAGTATTTGTTTGTTTGGCTGCACCGTGTCTTAGTTCTTCATGACGTGGGGTCTTCGGTCTTTGTGGTGGCACGTGGGCTCAGTAGTTGTGGTTCCCAGGCTTATTAGTTGCCCGGCAGCACGTGGGATCTTGCCAGGTCAGGGATCGATTCTGTGTCTCCTGCGTGAGCAGCCAGTCCTTATGCACTGCACCACCAGGGAAGTCCCTGTAGTATCCTACTTCATAATGGTTCAAAGTTGTAGTATCTTGTCTTGCTTTTCTGATGACATTAATGATAGTTGCTGAGTTTTGTTTTTTTAACATTTTCTCTCTGTATAATATTTCCTCCAAGCTCCCCCTCCCTCCTATTTGTTCATTTGGCCGTGTGGCGTGGCTTATGAGATCTTAGTTCCCTGACTCAGGATTGAACCTGTGCCCTCTGCAGTGGACGCATGGAGTCCTAACCATTGGACTGCCAGGGGAGTCCCTCTTTCTATCTTTAATTTTGTTAGAGGCTTTATCTGGTGTCTAGTAACCTCTGGTAGTCAGTTCATATTTGGGAGTAAGCATCCAAAACTCTGGAAGCCGTGCACCTGTGAGCGCATGAGCAGGGTTTTAACTATAGACTTCACTGTGGGCTGGGCTGTCTGGACCATTTGTATTGGGGGATCCCCAAGGTTAGAATTTTTTGGTCTTTTTTCCTGTCTCTCTCTCTCTCTCTCTCTCTCTCTATATATATATATATATATATATATATATATATGAAGGCATGTGTGCGTGCTAAGTCACTTCACTCCTGTCCAACTCTTGGTGACCCCATGGACTGTAGCCCACTAGGCTCTTCTGTCCATAGCATTCTCCAGGCAAGAATACTGGAGTGGGTTGCCATTTCCCTCTCCAGGGAATCTTCCCGACCCAGGAACTGAACCCATGTCTCTTGTGTCTCCTGCATTGGCAGGTGGGTTCTTTACCACTGGTGCCACCTGGGAAGCCCCTATATATATATGAATATGTACATGTATATGTGTACATACTATATATATCTATATGTGCTTTTAATATAGAGAGGACCAAGAAAGAAACCAAATAATGAGTCATGATGCTTCTGACAAGATACCCCTAATGATATAAAAGTTAAAAGGCACTTGTCCATTCATTCATTCATTCACCCAGTAAATGTTTATTAAGGTCTTCTTTAGGGAAACCAGTGGCTCAGCGGTAAAGAATCCGCCTGCATTGCAAAAGATGCGGATTCGATCCCTGGTTGGGACAATCCCGTGGAGAAGGAAATGGCAACCTATTTCAGAATTCTTGCCGGGAAAATCCCCTGGACAGAGGAGCCTGCTGGGCTACAGTCTGTGGGGTGAGCACACATAAAGATGTAAGATAGAACAGTCTTTTCGCACCAGGCACTGGGCTAGGCACTCAGTGTATAGCAGTGAGCAAATTGAAGCCTCTGCTCTCCTGGAGCTTCCATTCTAGTCTGGACGCCAGATGGACACGTGTGTAGAGCAGCGCTTTCCTAGAGCCCTTTCTGTGATGATGGAAATGAGCTAAACCTGAGCAGTCCGATATGGTAGTCAACAGCTCTTGATCACTGGAGGTGTAGTTGGTGCGACTTCAGAATTTTAAAGTTTAATTAAAATTGGAGTTCAACTAGCCACCACTGTGGACAACACTAGAAAATTCCATCCTTACAGAGAGGTACAAGGGCATTGGCAGCCTTGCATGGCTTTGCCTGGCTCACACACCAAATGTGTGCTTACCCTACTGCTGAGGGCAAGCAACCTCATGGGGAGAGAAAGGAACTGCATTTCTTAAATAAAGAAACACAGTTTCTCCTCCCAATCAGTTCTGGAAGCCTAGCCCATGAGAGAGGTTCAATTTCTCACTCACATTAGAAGGGCCAAAAAGGAAACATCAAGTCCCCGTTCCCTAAAGGAAGCATTATTTTTCATTTTTTTTCCAGATCAATTAAACCATGTATGCACACACCTCTTTATACATCCCTCACTAAAAGTACGCACTGTTCTCTTGCTTTGGCCTGGGAGGAAAGCCTCTTTGCATTTTTTCCCTATTAACAAAATCTTACCTCTTAGCTCCAGGGAGTGGCACCCAGAATGCTGGTCTTGAACCAGTCTGAATTCATTCATTTGGCTCCTCTTTTTTCAAATTTTAAAAAATATTTATTTATTTTTGTCTTTAAGGCATATGGGATCATAGTTCCCCAGCCAGGGATTGAACCCATATCCCCTGCATTGGAAGGAGGATTCTTAACCACTACACCACCAGTTGTTGTTCAGTCGCTCAGTCGTGTCCCACTCTGTGACCTCATGAACTACAACACACCAGGTTTCCCTGTCCTTCACCACCTCCCGGAGTTTACTCAAACTCATGTCCATAAAGCCAGTGATGCCATCCAACCATTTCATCGTCTGCTGCCCTCTTCTCCTTTTGCCTTCAATCTTTCCCAGCATCCGTGTCTTTTGCAATGAGTTGGCTCTTTGCGTCAGGTGGCCAAAGTATTGGAGCTTCAACTTCAGCATCAGTCCTTCCAATGAATATTCAGGGTTGATTTCCTTTAAAATTGACTGGTTTGATCTCCTTGCAGTCCAAGGGACTCTCAAGAGTCTTCTCCAGCACCACAATTTGAAAGTACCAGTTTTTTGGCGTTCAGTCTTCTTTATGGTCCAGCTCTCACATTCATACATGACTACTAGAAAAACCATAGCCTTGACTATACGGACCTTTCAAGCCCCTGTGCCACAACAAGGCTGTGATCCATGAAGGGGAAATTTGAACTAGCTAACATTAGAGACAATTTAGGACTTCCCTGGTGGCCCAGTGGTTAAGACTCCGTGCCTCCATTGCAGCGGGTGCGGGTTTGATCCCAGGTTGAGGAACTAAGATCCCACAGGCTGCAGCGACCAAAACTAAATAAATAAATACCATTTAAAGTTCCATCCCTCTGTTGTACTGGTCACATTTCAAGTGCTCCGGAGCCACAGGGGGCTGGTGGCAGCCATGTTGGACAGTGCAGATGGGACATTTCCAGCATCCCAGAATGTTCTTTTGTACAGTGTTGGACTAGACAAGACAGATTCCTCTTTCTGAGAACTAATCTGGTGTCTACAGTTAAGATGACCAAAATTCCACCCCAGGAAATAACTATGGAACTCTGTTATATCTAGAATACCGGGACTAGATTTTTTTTTTTTTTTTCCTTAAGACACCCTGGACATCGTCATAGGTCAGATTGAGAGCAGTTATGTTATGTTGCAGGATAGTCACACGGTGTGTAATCCACAAAAGTTTGCATTCCTTTATCATTCTTTCGTCTATCCCACAAATATAACCGCCACCTTGTTTGTGTCAGGAACTGCTGGGTCACAGCCTAGAATGTGATGGGTCTTGGACTCTATCCTAGAGGCTCTTGCGGTCTGGTGGGAGAGGCTGAGATTAATCAGATCATCATAGAAGTAAACGCAGAATAGTAGCAGGTGGGCAGGAAGTGACGTGCGGCAAGTGCCACAACGTATTCATCTCTGAGAACTACTAACTCAGAATCTGTGCTTGAATTCCCACCAAATTGTAGACATCAGGGCCTAGAGGGAGAACCCAAGCAAATTAAGACACATGTCTGGGCCTGCGTTTCCTGGTCTGAATAACGGAGATGATGGTTTCTACCTCATAGGAATGCTGACAGAATTGAGTTATTATAGTAGCTAGAAGAATGTGTGGCACAACAGAAGTCATCATTAACATTATTATTATTTGTGTGATTTTCCTTTCTGAGCTTCAGCCCTCCTCTTTAAAATGGAGGAGTAGGGAACTTCCCTGCTGGTCCAGTGACTAGGACTCCAGGCTCCCAATGCAGGGGGCCTGGGTCAGGGAACTAGATCCAACTAGTTCCCTACTCGGAGAAGGCAATGGCACCCCACTCCAGTACTCTTGCCTGGAAAATCCCATGGATGGAGGAGCCTGGTGGGTGCAGTCCATGTGGTTGCTACAAGTCGGACATGACTGAGCAACTTCCCTTTCACTTTTCACTTTCATGCATTGGAGGAGGAAATGGCAGCCCACTCCAGAATTCTTGCCTGGAGAATCCCAGGGACTAGGGAGCCTGGTGGGCTGCCGTCTGTGGGGTCACACAAAGTCGGACACGACTGAAGCGACTTAGCAGCAGCAGCAGCAGTTCCCTACTAGCGCAGGACGAGGATTGAGGGCAGGAGGAGAAGAGGGTGACAGAGAATGAGATGGTTGGATGGCATCATCGACTCAATGGACATGAGTTGGAGCAAACTCTGGGAGATGGTGAAGGACAGGGAAGCCTGGCGTGCTGCAGTCCATGGGGTTGCAAAGGGTCAGATACGACTGAGTGACAACAACAAAGACCCAGCACAGTCAAATAAATATTTAAATAAATACAATTTTAAAATAAAGAAATAAAACAGAGGCGTGCGCAGGACCTTCTTTTGGAAGGTTCCAGTAGGGACTGAACAAGTAGTTATTTCATTAACACTCACAGCTAACATTTCTCCAGCACTTGCTTTGCTCCCAGGGCTATCTGTGCGACAGCCTTGGAAGGGAGAGTATTGCTGCTGTCCCCATTGGACAGATGTTTAAACTGAGGCACAGAAAGGTGCAGTGGCTTGCTGAGGAGTTCACCACCAGTTAGGATCTGGAGCAGTTGGAGGTTAGGAGTTAGCGGGGCTCTGGGTTGGCCATCTGGGCATCTGGGTGGGACTGACTCTGCCTTTCATGCCCCTGCCCGCAGGAAGCTGGACGCCTTCATCTATGACGCGGCTGTGCTCAACTACATGGCCCGCAAAGATGAGGGCTGCAAGCTCGTCACCATCGGCTCGGGCAAGGTCTTTGCCACCACGGGCTATGGCATCGCCTTGCACAAGGGTTCCCGCTGGAAGCGGCCCATCGACCTGGCACTGCTGCAGTTCCTGGGGGATGGTGCGGCTGCACGCAGAGATGCCCTGGGGTCGGGGGAGGGAAAGTGGAAGAGAGGAGGCAAAGACCCCTGGGTCCTGGGGAAAGGGGCGGGGAGGGGGGGAGGGTCTGAGGGCCTAGACTTTCGTATCAGAGAAGAGGATCCTCAGAGGGTGCCCACGGAAGGTGACAGCCCACCCGCCTGTCCCCAGATGAGATCGAGATGCTGGAACGGCTGTGGCTCTCGGGAATCTGCCACAATGACAAGATCGAGGTGATGAGCAGCAAGCTAGACATCGACAACATGGCGGGCGTCTTCTACATGCTACTGGTGGCCATGGGCCTCTCTCTGCTGGTCTTCGCCTGGGAGCACCTGGTGTACTGGCGCCTGCGGCATTGCCTGGGGCCTACCCACCGCATGGATTTCCTGCTGGCCTTCTCCAGGGTACGGGGGAGAGAAGGGGGCGGAGGGGGAGAGAAAGGAAGAAACTGGCAGGGATGGCGAGAAGTGGAAGGCAGCTTAGGGAGGTCGGGTGCGGGAGAGGAGGGAGGGTCGGAGGGAAGGCAGGTGGTCCCCAGCATTCCGCGCTGACCCGGCTCCTCCCGCGGCCCCTACAGGGCATGTACAGTTGCTGCAGCGCAGAGGCTGCGCCGCCGCCCGCCAAACCCCCACCGCCGCCGCAGCCGCTGCCCAGCCCCGCATACCCGGCGGCGAGGCCCCCCGCCCGGCCCAGCGCCCTTCGTCCCACGCGAGCGCGCAGCCGTGGATCGCTGGCGCCGCCCCAAAGGTGCGGGGCCGCCCGGCGGCGCGGGCTTGGCCGACGGCTTCCACCGCTACTACGGCCCCATCGAGCCGCAGGGCCTGGGCGTGGGCGAGGCGCGCGCGGCGCCCCGGGGCGCTACTGGGCGTCCGCTGTCTCCACCGACGACGCAGCCGCCACAGAAGCCGCCGCCTTCCTACTTCGCCATCGTGCGCGACAAGGAGCCGGCCGAGCCCCCTGCCGGCGCCTTCCCCGGCTTCCCGTCGCCACCTGCGCCCCCTGCAGCCGCGGCCACCGCCGTCGGGCCGCCGCTCTGCCGCCTGGCCTTCGAGGACGAGAGCCCTCCGGCACCCACGCGCTGGCCGCGCTCGGACCCCGAGAGCCAGCCTCTGCTGGGTCCTGGCGCTGGGGGCGCGGGCGGCGCGGGGGCGGCGGGCTCTGGAGCCCAGGCCGCGCCTCCCCCGTGCCGCGCCGCGCCGCCCGCCTGTCCTTACCTTGACCTCGAGCCGTCGCCGTCGGACTCGGAGGACTCGGAGAGCCTGGGCGGCGCGTCGCTGGGCGGCCTAGAGCCCTGGTGGTTCGCCGACTTCCCCTACCCATATGCCGAGCGCCTCGGGCCGCCGCCGGGCCGCTACTGGTCGGTCGACAAGCTCGGGGGCTGGCGCGCCGGCAGCTGGGACTATCTGCCCCCGCGCAGCGGCCCCGCCGCCTGGCACTGTCGCCACTGCGCCAGCCTGGAGCTGCTGCCGCCGCCGCGCCATCTCAGCTGCTCGCACGACGGCCTGGACGGCGGCTGGTGGGCGCCGCCGCCCCCGCCCTGGGCCGCGGGGCCCCCGCACCGGCGCCGGGCCCGCTGCGGGTGCCCGCGGCCGCACCCTCACCGCCCGCGGGCCCCACACCGCGCGCCCGCCGCTGCCGCTCCGCACCACCACAGGCACCGGCGCGCCGCCGGGGGCTGGGACCTCCCGCCGCCCGCGCCCACCTCGCGATCGCTCGAGGACCTCAGCTCGTGTCCCCGCGCCGCCCCCGCGCGCAGGCTCACCGGGCCCTCCCGCCACGCGCGCCGGTGCCCTCACGCCGCTCACTGGGGGCCGCAGCTGCCCGCCGCGCCCCACCGGAGACACCGGGGCGGGGACCTGGGTACCCGCCGGGGTTCGGCGCACTTCTCCAGCCTCGAGTCCGAGGTATGACGCGGCCTGGGAGGCCCCGCCGCCCCCTTGGTCAGCGCAGGCCACAGCCCGAGGGGGCACGCGGGGTGGACAGGACCCGCGAGGGTTGGAAATAAAGAAAATGGAACTGGCCGGACCCCGCCTGGAGCAGCGTCCTGCGCCCCTCGCTATGGGGGGCACTTCAAACCGGAGGGGATTTGGTCCCTCAAATCTCACCCAGCCTGGGAGCAAGGGGGCGGGGGTCTCAGAGCCCACTGGACTTTTTTTTTTTAACCCGACAAGGGCTTTTTAACGTCACCAGATGGGGCGGGAGGTGGCGGGGTCACGCCACGCCCGCGTCCCACCCCCACGCCCGGGGCCGTGGCCCCCACATCACTGTGCAGCTCCCCGGCCCCCCAGGCACGCCTCCGGGGAAGCCCGTTTTTAACCTTTCATCCATTGGGACTCGAAACTGTGAGACGCGTTCGCCAAACTGTGACCCCAGACCTTGGCCCCGCCACACAGAAACCCCTGACCCCAGACTGTGACTTCCGACCCCTGAAAATGGTCATCCGACCCCAGACTGTGACCCCTGACCCCAAACTGTGACCCGAGCCCCAGACTGTGCCCCGACCAGACTGTGACCCTCGACGTCAAACCGTGACACCCCCTTCTCCTTTTCCGCCCTCAGTAGCTTTCCCCTCTTTTGTCCTAGGACACGCCCCCCAACGAAGCCCCGCCTCCACTGCCCCAGCGTTGATCCCAACCTCCATCAAGCCAAAACTTTCCACGACCAGCCCCAGGTGCCACCGGCCATATCCTCTCCAAATCCAACCCTTTCAGTAAAGACGCAGCAGACCTCCCCCCTGCCCCGCCGCCCCCAAAACCTCCACCTCCCAGATCTCCAGCCGGGTCTGGAGCTGGGTTGTGGAAGGGAGGAGTCTGGGAGTCCACACTCACTACCAACCTCTTTTCCCTCTCTCCTGTACCACATTGCAGTGTTTGGAATAAACCATGTTTTTATGCCTCCTCAAGCCCAATGTGAGTACCGTGTCTTTCTCTTAGTCCCCTTCAAACTTCTGTGGAGGAAACAGAAAGCGAGAAAAGTCCTACAGAGGAAGAGGGGACAGAAAGAGAATTTCAGCAAGAACAGAGATCCTGGAGGGAGGTGGCTAATAAAGACCCAGAAAGAAGTGGTGAGAAAGGACTCTAAGAAGAGAAGGGCAGAGAGAATTCCCTGACGGTCAGTGGTTAGGACTTAGCCTTTCCACTGCAAGGGTTTGAACCCTGGTTGGGGAACTAAGATCCCACAAACTACCCAGCTAGCCCAAAAAAGCTGGGGTGGGCTGAGAAGGGGTGGGGGCAGAAGGAGAAGAGGGGTCAGAGAACTCAAGAAAGATCTGGGATCATAACATTTTAGAATCAGTCTAGGGGTACCATTCCTATGGCAACAATGAGGCTTGCTAGGTTCTTAATATCATGTTCATGCAAGGGAAGTGAGTGTCTGTATTATATCCTAGCCCATTCACATATCTTGAATTCTGTTCATCTCACCAATGAGAATCTATTTCTAACATTTCATTATGCCAATTAGCCAAATCTCTGGTGTTGATGGGCAATAAAAAGAGCGGAGGCACGTGTAGTAGCTGCCTCTAGAGGGTGGACTTTCTGATTAAGTGCTTGCTGACCAGGGCTTCACTGTGGACGCCTGGTTAGGCAATAGACTACCCCTAGAGAGTAGATCCAACGAACTAATTTATACACATCATCCTGCCTACACTTAAGCATTTTGAAGTAAATTAAAGCCTTCATAACAAGGAGGGGAAAAGAAATCGGCTTTATGGATCCTCAGGGAGCAGAAACCTAGTCTCCTTGCCAGTAAAAGCTCTTATTTGCATACACGAATAATTAATTAAGTGAGAAACATTGGGAGTCAAAGGTGGAAGATGGAATCCGCGTCTACAGTGCCTGTATAGTTGATGGGGCAAGAGGCCTGCTGCAGAACTACAACTCCCAGGAGGCCTTGCCGCCGCTCTGCGGAAGAGCGCCCCAAAGTCACGAGAAGGGTATATTTGCCTCGGATCTGCAGGCCTCGGTAGCCAAGCCAGGATGCTGTCTTCTTAGTTCTTCTCCCTCTCCCCATCGCCCTAATTGGTGAACCAGGAGGTTTCCAAGGTAACCGCGCAGTAGGGCGGATCCTCTTACGAAGGGAAAACGCAACCCAGAAGTGACGCTATTACCTCGCGCCAGCGGCGAGAGGCTCTGAAGATGGCGGCGCGCAAGGGTCGGCGACGCACGTGTGAACCTGGGGCGTCTATGGAGACCGAATCCCAAGAAACAGGGTCCAAGGGCCAGGCCCAGGTCTACCTACCTGGCCGAGGACCGCCGCTGCGCGAAGGAGAGGAGCTGGTCATGGACGAGGAGGCCTACGCGCTGTACCACCGAGCACAGACTGGTAGGGCTGGGCACCCGGCATCCTGGGTCCTCACGAAGGAGGAGACTGGAATCTTGGGTCCTGAGGGGAGCTGATCCTGAATCTTTAACTTTAACTTAAGAATCTTTAACTTTGAAAGAGAAATTAGGATTTAAGAGAATTGACATCACACTCAAGAGGGCCGAGAACCCTCTGTCCAATCCTAATTTTCCCATCCCTCCTTCCATTCCCAGGCGCCCCCTGTCTCAGCTTCGACATAGTCCGGGATCACCTGGGAGACAACCGGACTGAGCTTCCTCTTACTCTTTACCTGTGTGCTGGGACGCAGGCCGAGAGCGCCCAAAGCAACAGGTAAGAACTGAGGCTTTACAGGGCTAGGGGTGTCTGAGCCTCCAGCTTCCTCTTCCTCAGGATCTAGAAGTCGGGGTTTCCAGCCTCCTCCCTCCCCTCCTTCCTAAGGAACCCGCCATCCGGTGCCAAATTCCTCCCACACCTTCCCCAGATTGATGATGCTTCGGATGCACAATCTGCATGGGACAAAGCCCCCACCATCCGAGGGCAGCGAGGAAGAGGAGGAGGACGACGACGAAGAGGATGAAGAAGAGCGGAAGCCTCAGCTGGAGCTGGCTATGGTGCCCCACTATGGAGGCATCAACAGAGTTCGGGTAAATGCAGCCCCAGGAGCCTGCCCTGTGTACTCTGGAGCACACCACCCCCCACGTCCATGCCCTTCAGCTTTAAGAAGAGCACTTGGCACGTAGTTTTTTTAATTACTTATGTGTTAATTGTGATCGTTGTCACTCTGTCCTAGATGCCATGGGGATGTTTTTTAAAAAAGGTTTTCCTCTTCTGTAGAATGGTGAGAGTTACCAAACTTACTTGATGGGGCTGATGTGAAGATAAATGGAATAGCCAGTACCCTTATTTCAGTAACTGAAATACGGTGATTTCTGGGGTCTAGGAGCCTGGTGGGCTGCAGTCCATGGGGTCGCTAAGAGTCGGACACGACTGAGCGACTTCACTTTCACTTTTTCGCTTTCATGCATTGGAGAAGGAAATGGCAACCCACTCCAGTTTTCTTGCCTGGAGAATCCCAGGGGCAGGAGAGCCTGGTGGGCTGACGTCTATGGGGTCACGCGGAGTCGGACACGACTGAAGTGACTTAGCAGCAGCAGCAGCAGCAGAAACAGCACTTGGCAGTAACATGCGATCTATGTGTTTTCTGTTATTGCTCAGGGAGTGTCCTGGGCTGTGGGGTCACTTTTGTGATTCAGAGTTATAGCTCCTTCTAATCAGGTCGAAGGAAAGTTATGACCAACCTAGATAGCATATTCAAAAGCAGAGACATCACTTTGCCAACAAAGGTTCGCCTAGTCAAGGCTATGGTCTTTCCTGTGGTCATGTATGGATGTGAGAGCTGGACTGTGAAGAAGGCTGAGCGCCGAAGAATTGATGCTTTTGAACTGTGGTGTTGGAGAAGACTCTTGAGAGTCCCTTGGACTGCAAGGAGATCCAACCGGTCCATTCTGAAGGAGATCAGCCCTGGGATTTCTTTGGAAGGAATGATGCTAAAGCTGAAACTCCAGTATTTTGGCCACCTCATGCGAAGAGTTGACTCATTGGAGAAGACTCTGATGCTGGGAGGGATTGAGGGCAGGAGGAGAAGGGGACGACAGAGGATGAGGTGGCTGGATGGCATCGCTGACTCGATGGATGTGAGTCTGAGTGACCTCCGGGAGTTGGTGATGGACAGGGAGGCCTGGCGTGCTGTAGTTCATGGGGTCGCAAAGAGTCAGACACGACTGAGAGACTGATCTGATCTGATCTGAATCAGGTCGATGTGAGAATTGAACTAGATGCTCTATGCAATAGTGCTTGGAGCAGTGCTTAGCCCATAGTTGTTAAGAAGTGTTTCCGTTGAGGTATTACTGTATTTCAGTTCCTGCTTTAGACCTGGGGAGTTAACAGGGAACAAAAGGTCTCTGGCTCCATGAAACTTACATGCCAGTGAGACAGGGGATAAGAAACTAAGCATATGTGTAACGTTCAAATGTTCTAAGTGTTGGAGAGGAAAATAAAACAAGGTGAGGGAGTTAGGGTCTTCTGGAATGGGCTTGCTATTTTATTTAGTTTTTTAGCTGTAATGGGTCTTTGTTGCTGCAATCTGGCTTTCTCTAGTTGCAGCAAGCAGAGACTGCTCTTCGTTTCAATGCTCGGGCTTCTCATTGGCAGTGGTGTCTCCTGTTGCGGAGCACAGGCTCTATGGTGCAGTAGTTGCTCAGTAGTTGACGCTGTTGGGCTCTACAGCACTGGCTCAGTAGCTGTGGAGCATGGGCTCAGTTGCCCTGAGGCATGTGGGATCTTCCCAGACCAGGGATCGGAACAGTGTCCCTTGCACTGCAAAGGCAGATTCCAGACCACCAGGGAAGCCCCTGGGGTTGCTAGTTTAAACAGTGTGGTCAAGGAAGCATTCACTGATAAGGTGCTCTTTGAACAGAGACCCACAGGAAGTGAGGGAGTGAAGCAAGGATATCTGTGAGAAGAGGTTTCGCTGCAAAGGACTAACAAGTGCAGAGGCCCTGGGGCGGACTGAGTGAGGAGTTCTGAGGGAAGTTGGGGAGAACAGTGTTGAATGGATGCGGGGGAGACTGACAGGGTTTGGCAGGTGGGCACGGAGGAGACAGATTGTTTAGGGCTTTGTGGACCATTGTAAGGACTTGGCTTTTATGTGGGGAGAAACTGGGAGTCACTGGAGGGTTTAGAGCGAAGAGTGGATGGGATCTGACTTGTGTTTTAAAGGAATCCCTCTGTGTGCTGTATTGAGAATAGACTGCAGGGAGGCCAGGGCAGAAGGATGGGGTCCTGTTGAGGGGGCCAGGACAGGAATGCAGGGAAGGCTGACTTCAGTAGCAGCCTGAGTGATGACAGCAGAGCTACTGAGAAAGGGTTGGAAGTGGTGGCATTTTGGGTAGAGCCGGCACAGAGGAAGGAGAGGCAGGTAGGCAGTGAGCCCAAGGTGGGGACCTCCAGGGAGGGGTAGCTGGCAGTGAGCAATTAGGAACTTGGCTTTGGCCTTGGGGCGTCTATAATAGTCAGTTTGATGTGAGCCTGGAGTTGAGAGAGGTCAGGGCTAGGGGCTACTGGAAACCTTGAGGCTGAACAGGATCTAGTGAGCAAAGGTACACAGGCAGAGACATCTGGAGACTGGGGCTTGGGACCTGCCTAGACTTAAACAGTTCCAGAGACCAGGAGTCTGAACAGATTTCCGGGGGCTCAATTCTTGGGAGTTCAGGAGTTCTGTCATCCCTCCGCCATCATCTGTACCACAGTGGGGGGAGTTGTCCTGGAGACCAAGCTGGTCTTCAAGTTGTGAGCCTATTCTCGCAAAGGTTTCTGGGAGTTGAAAAGTCCCAGGCCTGGGTGGGAGGCAGCTCTGGTTCTCAGGGATGAAAGGGCTGTCGTCGTCACACTGTGCCTCCTGTCCTGCTCCCCTCCCCTCCTCCCTACCCGGCAGGTGTCCTGGCTGGGTGAGGAGCCGGTGGCTGGGGTGTGGTCAGAGAAGGGCCAGGTGGAAGTGTTTGCGCTGCGGCGACTCCTGCAAGTGGTGGATGACCCCCAAGCCCTGGCCACCTTCCTCCGGGATGAGCAGACCCGCGTGAAGCCCATCTTCGCCTTCTCTGGCCACATGGGGGAGGGCTTTGCCCTCGACTGGTCCCCTCGTGTGCCTGGTGAGTCCCGGGGGTGGGTGGGAACGGTCTGGTGAGCCACAGCCGGCTGAGTGTGATGAGGTCAAGAGTCCCTACTGCCTTTCCCAGGGCGCCTGCTGACCGGTGACTGTCAGAAGAACATCCATCTCTGGACGCCAACGGATGGGGGCTCCTGGCATGTGGACCAGCGGCCATTCGTGGGCCACACACGCTCCGTGGAGGACCTGCAGTGGTCCCCAACTGAGGACACAGTAAGGAAGGGCTGGGGGTCTGGACTCCAGCGTCCTGGGGGGAAGGTGGGGGCTAGGGGCAGGTCCAATTGACCGTGTGGGGCAGGAGGGTCACTAAAAGAAAGGCTGGCCCACCACTGGTCCCAGGTCTCCAGGGTGGAGTGGGGGTCCACCGGGGTCCCTCCGACTCTGCCCGTCCAGGTGTTTGCCTCCTGCTCAGCTGATGCCTCCATCCGCATCTGGGACATCCGGGCAGCCCCCAGCAAGGCCTGCATGCTCACCACCGCCACCGCCCACAACGGGGACGTCAACGTCATCAACTGGAGCCGCCGGGAGCCCTTCCTGCTCAGCGGCGGGGACGATGGAGCCCTCAAGGTCTGGGACCTGCGGCAGTTCAAGGTACCATTCCAGCCAGACCCCTGGGGTGGGAAGAGCTCCCAGCGGCCACTAGGATTTGTGGATTTTCCCTTCTGACATGGCTTATACGCCAGAGCTGGCCAGGCCCTGCCATCAGAACTGGGATCCTGATGAGGAAACAGGGTCAGGAAGGCTTGGGGCTGCTGTGGGGTCGCTCCCTCTACCATCTGGAGAGTTGACTGGAGGAACGGGGCTGGGCCGAGCAGAGACTACAACTCCCGTCTGCCCTGGGGGAGCCGTGCACCAGCCATGCTGCCCAGGGGCTCAAGGGCTCAGGGATTGAAGGTGGATTTCATAGGGTCAGCTGAGAACAGAGCTCAGCTCAGTCATGCTGGGAGCAGGGGTGGAGGCCCAGAGGGACGGGAGGAGATAGGGTGTGATCGCCCAGCTTTGTGGTGATTCTGCGGAGCTGAGAGGAGCTCTGGGCCTCCCCCTGGACAAAGCCATGACGCCATACACCTCTGGGCCTTCCCAGGGTCATCTTTTTACTCCCCCTCCAGTGTAATGAGTTCTACAGAATCAGCCCTGGGGAAGCTTCTTGACGTAGATTCCAGCCCCCTTCCCCCTCCCAGGCAGGTGCATGGCCAGGTGGCTCACAGGGCAAGGTTGAAACATTGGAACCACCCCTCCAAGTTAGAGACATGCCGATCCCCCCCAGCAGCTGTGCTTTTAGTAAAAGTGCTTTTCTTTGCATCTGCTCTCTCTCAAGTCTGGGAGTCGTGCCTGTGCCCCCATTAAGGATTTCTAGAATCACTAAGGAGAGCATTTACAAAACCCAGCCTTCTGGGCGGGGGAGGTGGGGGACATCTTAATTTTTTTTAATTTACTTTTAAAAATTGGTTTCAAAAACCCAATTTTATTTATTTATTTTGGCTGCATGTCATGTAGGATCTTAGTTCCCCAGCCAATCAGGGTTCGAACTGGCTCCCCCTGTATTAGAAGCGCAGAGTCTTAACCACCAGGGAGTCCCCCACACCTTCCTTTTACAGGGAAGGAGGCGGAGGCAGGCCCAGCGAGGAGCAGGGGTTGGGGAGTTGTGACCTGGAGCTGGGAGGGGCTTCTTTGCAGGTGAAGCCACAACTCCCAGTCCCTGGGGCACTACCCCTTTATTACGAGCTCTACTCTGCCCTCCATCCCTTTCAGAGACCCTGGATCTTTGGGGGCTGGAGGGGTGAAGGTCTGGCTGAACCCTAAGGCTGGAGAGGGGTGGGGGGCTCTGCCTGGGTCACCCCTGGAGTCAGGCTGAGGGACTCAGACACCCTGACTCCCATCTTCCCATAGTCTGGCTCCCCAGTGGCCACCTTCAAGCAGCACGTGGCCCCCGTGACCTCCGTCGAGTGGCACCCCCAGGACAGTGGGGTCTTTGCAGCCTCGGGTGCAGACAACCAGATTACACAGTGGGACCTGGCTGTGGAGCGGGACCCCGAGGCCGGTGACGCGGAGACGGACCCGGGGTTGGCGGACCTCCCCCAGCAGCTGCTGTTCGTGCACCAGGGCGAAACAGACCTGAAGGAGCTGCACTGGCACCCCCAGTGCCCTGGGGTGCTGGTCAGCACCGCCCTGTCGGGCTTCACTGTCTTCCGCACCATCAGCGTCTGAGCTTGGTCTGGCTGAGTCTGTCTGGTCCTCCACTTACTTGGAACTGAAGTTGAAGTTCATCATTTCCCTGGGAGGGACTCATTCAGATCTGCTGGCCAGCGCCTCTCCAAAGGACTTGGTTTGGCCCTTTGGCCACCATGATGGATTCTTTTTGACTTACTGTTCTTTGCAAGGACTTCGTTTGGTCCAATGCCCCTCTTGCTAAGAGAGACGGTTTGACTCATGGCTCTAAAAGTAAGACTCGGTTTGCTCCCCTTGATTCCTCCAACCGAAGCACTTAGGTTGACCCGTGGCCCTGTAAAACCACTGTGGTTGCCTCCAGTGAACCCTCCGATCCAAAGACGTGGGTCAACCCAGTGAGCCCCACCTCAGAAGAGCCCATGAGCCCATTTCCCAGATGGGCCTGGTGTGGCCTGTGTTGCTGTGGGTATTTTGTCAGCTGCAGGCCCTGGGCTTGACTCTGATCTCTCTGCCACTGGTCTCCCTCAGGGAACTCAAGTGCCTTGGAGTGGCTGGACCAAATTCAAGGTGTGGGTTCCTCCAGCAGAATTTGGTGTGGCCCTGGTCTTCCTGCCGGCTGGGTTTGACTGGGTGGAGCCTTCTCCCCTCCTTCCAGAGACAGGCACTGTGCAGCGGGGAATTCAGGGGCTCTTGAGGGGCAATAAAGAACCAGAATGGAGCCCGAATTGTGGAGGCTGGTCCTTCTGGCCGCAGTCTCATGAGGAAACGAGGAGGAGGGAGGGTTTGGCACCTGGCTGTCGCTGGACCGCTGGGTCCAGCCCTCAGCCCATTGGCGCTCTCTGGTTCTGCCTCTCCTCAATTTTATTCCATCTGGAATGCACCCCAGGTCTCTCAGTGGGGAAGAGTTATCTCATGTGTGCCCCCGTGCGCTGAGGCTTCATCTCAGGGGGAACCAGGGAGCCCCCGTCTCTCATCCTTCCGCCCCTGCCCTCGTCATCACTTTCTCCCCATTTCTTTGTTCCCTCGACTGTCCCCATCTTTCCGCATCTCCTGGCCCCCAGGCTCTGTCTCCGCGCCCCCTCCCGCCATGTCTCTCCTCCGCCACCGCTGTCTCCTCTCCAGCCTGCTTGGGCCGCAGCCCAGCCGTCCTGCCTGGCCATCCTCCTTGGCTCCCCCTCTGCGGCTCTGAGCTGGCCCCACCCCCTGCCCCCCTCTCGGGCTAGGACTCCTCTGATCCGCCTGTGAGCACAGAGGTCGGGGGCCTGGGACGGGTCGAAGCACCGCAGCACCCACAGAGGCCTTTCCTTGGCCCGAGCAGAGGAGCCCCCAGCAGAGGGCATGGGGGTGGGCTGCCCCACCAGGTACGTGCCTCCACACAAACACCCCGGGCAGGGGTCCTGTCTGAGAGCTGGCCCCCACCTCCCTGCACCATCTTCCTCGCTCAGGTGTCTGCCCCAGTGCCCCCACCCCTATCCTCCCAGGTCCTCATCCCCCAGATCTGGGGCCCCCAGCTCAGCCCATCTCCATTTTCGGCCTTATTTTCACTGCCTTCCCCACACCCCCATCCTGCGTCTCTTCTTGTCCCATCTTCATCTCCGATCTGGTCCCTCTCTCCACTTCCTAAGATGGGATCTCTGCTTGTCTTTGCCCGGTTGCTCCTAGTTTCACCTGCCTCTTTTCTGTCTCCCATTCTGTCCTCTGGGTGCCTATGGTGGTGGGGGAGGTCCTCTGTCCTTTCCTCCTTGGGACAGCCTCTCCCTGCCCATCTCTTACCCTCTGTACCCTGGTCTGTCTGCAGTCTCCACGCTACACCCCCTCCTGGCAGTTTCTGCCCTCCAACCTGCTGTTGCTCAGGCCCCACTGGGGAGTGGGGGGAGGGCTGAGGGGGGAACAGCCAGGGTCTCAGGGAGCATGTGAAAATGCTTCTATGGCAGGGGGCAGGGGGGCAGCCCCTGGGCAGGGCTTCTCGGCCCCAGATTAGACTGTGACTTTGAAACGAAGTTGACGCACCTTAAGCCCCATGTCGCCTTTATATGGAAACATTAAGCTGCTCTCCCAGGTCAGGGGGAGGCGAGGGGAGGGCTTGAGGCTCTGGATCTGCTTCCCTCGGATCCTGCTGTCGGTGATGGGAGGTGCGTGGGCCCCAGGGCAGAGCCCCATCCCAGCACTCAGGGCCATGCTGGACGCTGACAGGACCCCTCAGAGGTGAAAGGCATCCCCACCCCCACCCCCAGTCTGCCTCATGAAATGGACAAGATCACGTCTGTCTCGGGGCTGAGGGGGACAACGGGAGGATTTAGGGAAACGAGATCCTAGGTTGGAAAGGCTTAGGACTCAAACCGGCAGCCCACCCCCGGCACTTCATGGCTCTGGCCGGATCTCTGAGTCCGCTCCCCAACCTGTGAAGCAGGGCGATGATCTTGACCTCCCAGTGTCCTGAGTGGCCAAGGTGAGCCCAGTGGGTGGGCTGCAGACTTCTGGGAGCTTGGCAAGGCTGGGGACCAAGGTGCTCAGGAAACAAGGGAGAGGGATGAGGTGGTCTGTGGTCCATTCTGGCACTCAGGCTTGGGTACCAGGAAGGCTGGATGGGAGTCCAGGGTCTGCCATTTCTTGACTGAGAGAGCTGGGACAAGGGATGAACCTCAGCACCTCCCTTTGCTTTCCCATCAGAAGCAGAATCCCCATACCCATCGGTATGGGTGTGAGGAGGCCCCCACCCATCACCCACCTCCTGCATCGTGTCATCAAGTGGCCCCTGAAAGGGGACTAGTAGGTAGTGAGGACTCTGAGCAAGAGAGGGCTGCAAATGGTAATATTTGCCTGTATTCTAACCTCAGACCTGACCCCTTCGACAGCCTCAGTTGCCGCTGCTTGGAAGAATGGTCTCTAATGCCCAGAAAGTTGAGGGTGTAAAAGAGTTGTGGCACATCGTGGGCTGTGCACACAACCAGGTCCGCTGACTGGAGCCTCTGCTTTGCCTGTGTAGAGTGGGCCTAAGAAATGTCCATGTTGAGGGTGGAGACTGTCTGGGTGGTCACAGACAGCAGGTGCAGAGCAGCGGGGCAGGGGAGTGGGTACATGTCAGTGTTGAACTTGACAGCAACTAACAACTCATTCTTCATGGAGAAAGTGCCCCCAGCAACCGGGCAAAGACAAGTAGAGATCCTTGTCGAGAGGCCCATAAACACCCTAGAGCCTGGCACAGGGAGTTCATTGTACCTAGGTGCTTGGTAGGTGTTGATGGAACTGAGATGCAAAACGTTTAACCCCTAGCCCAGACAGGTCCCTGAAGTCCCAACACCACGGGGCCAAATGTTAACCGTGCAGCTGCTTGAGGGCAATGCGGTCTACAGGTCCAGGAGGGCCCCTTCCCTCCTCTGCGTCCCCCTGGTTCAGCTAAGATTCCCTCCATTTCTCAGATAAGGGAACTGAAGCTCAGGAAGAAATGTGACTTGCCACCATTCATATAGCTTGTAAGTGCCTGAGCTGGGATTCAGCCTAGAACTGCCTGATTCAGAAGCCCAAGTACTTTCTTCTGGATTCCTTTTTAAGGATTTTTTTTGTTTGTTTTAATCCCCATTCCACAGATGAGCGACCTCAGGCTCCAAAAATTGAAGCAGGTGGTCCCAGGGCACATACTGGGTCAGCAACTGAGCCAGAATGGGACCCTGGGTCTATATAACCTGATCCTGACCTTGATAAAGTCCAACATCCCCATTTTACAGCTGAGGAAACAGGTTTAGAAAGGTTTGCCCATGATCTGAGAGTCAGGGCTGAGCCTGGGTTTTATTGTGCTTGTTTTTCATAACAGTTTCATTGAAGTGTAATCCACATACCATACAATTCACACGTTAAAGTGTACGATTCGGTGGTTTTTAGTATATTCAGAGTTGTGCGACCATGTTGGCATTCAGTCGCCACATCGTGTCCAACTCTTTGAGGCCCCATGGACTGCCACATGCCGTGTGCCGTGTACCCATCATCGCTATCCATTTTAGAACATTGTCATCACCCCATTAGGAAATCCCATTCCTCTGGCTATTGCTTCCCAATCACCCCATCTCTCCAGTCCCATACAACACTAGTCTAATTTCCCAGCTTAACAGATATGCCCATGCTGGATATTTCATTTAAATGGAAGTGTACAATATATGTACACTTCTGGTCTCCTGGTGGCTCAGAGGGTAAAGTGTCTGCCCGCAATGCGGGAGACCCACGTTCTATCCTTGGGTTGGGAAGATCCCCTGGAGAAGGAAATGGCAACCCACTCCAATACTCTTGCCTGGAAAATTCCACGGACTGAGGAGCCTTTTAGGCTACAGTCCATGGGGTCACAATGAGTCAGACACGACTGAGTGACTTTACTTTGGCTTTGTACAATATATGGTCGTCAGTGATGGGCTTCTTTCACTTCATATGGTGTTTTCAAGGTTCATCCACATTGTAACATCTATCACTTTTTTTTCTTTTTAGTTACTGGGTAGTAGTCTATTGTGTGGACAGACCACATTTTATTTATTCATTCATCAATTGATGGATATTTGGGTTGTTTCCATTTTTGGCTGCGGTGAATAATGCGGCTGTGAATATCTGTGTAGTGTGTGGACACTTGTTTTTAATGCCCTTGGGTAGATACTTGGGTGTGGAATTGGTAACTCTCCATTTAAGCAACTGCCAGACCATTTTCCACACCAGCTGTGCAATTTTACATACCACCAGTAACAATAGGAAGGCGCCAGTTTTTCCACATCCTTGTTAACACTTTTCTGTTTTGTTTCTTCTTGTTTTTATAGCCATCCTAAGTGAGTATGAAGTGGTAACTCATTTTGGGTTTGATCTGCATTTCCCTGATGGCATAATGATGTTAATTGTCTTTTCCTATGTTTATTGACTATTTGTACAGTTGACCCTTGAACAACATGGGGGTTGGGGATGCCAACTCTCTCCACAGTCAGAATTCCAAGTATTATTTATTTCATAGTTCGCTGACCAGGGACGGAACCGGGTCACCTGCATTGCAATGCAGATTTTCAACTGGACCCCCAGGAAAATCCCTGAGTATAAACTTTGGAGTTGATCCTCTGTATCCAAGGATTCAACTGACCACGGAACATGTAGTACTACTCTATGATTTATTTTTAAAAATCTGCATATAAGTGGAACCATGCAGTTCAAACCCATATTGTTCAAGGGTCAACTATATCTTTTTGGAGAAATGTCTACTCAGATCATTTCCCAATTTTAAAATTGGGTTGTCTTTTTCTTATTGAGTTATAAGGCCTCTTTATACGTTGTGGATACAAATTTTTTAGATATGATTTGCAAATTTTTTTTTTCCCATTAGCAGTCTTTTCACTTTCATCTTAGGGTCCTTGGAAGCACAAGAGTTTTTAATTCTGATGAAGCTCAACTTGTCTGTCGTCTTTTTATTCCTTTTGTAGTTTGTGCCTCCTGACCTATAGGTGACCTTAGAGCCCCGGCTCATCTCTCCAAGCTGACTCCATACAGATCAGCAGTTACCATTCAGTCTTTTTTTTAATTTTTATTGCATTATAGTTGACTCACAATATTGTGTTAGTTTCAGGTATACAGCAAAGTGATTCAGTTATATATGTATACTTTTTCTGATTCTTTTCCATTATAGGTTATTACAAGATACTGAATATAGTTCCCTGTGCTATACAGTAGGTCCTTGTTGTTTATCTCTTTTATATATAGTAGTATGTATCTGTTAATCCCAAACTCCAACTTTATCCACTCCCCAACCCTCACCCCATCTCCACTCCTTTCCCTTTTGGTGACCATAAGTTTGTTTTCTTTGTGACTGCTTAGTCTTTTATTTTATGAGTCTGGACTCTGGATCTGGGCTGCTAGCACTCAAACCCCAGCTTATTCAGCCATGACCTTGGGCAAGTTAAATGTTCTGTACCTGTTTCCTCGTCTGTAAAACGGCGATGATGTTTATGCTGCTGGAGGTTCAAATATCTAAATTCATGTGAAGTGCTCACAACACTGGCTCTAATAAATAACTGAAGTGCTTGTTATAACACAGTACTGCTACCACTATAGCTGTGTTGTTGTTGTTGTTGCTACACAAATGTTTCCTATAGTATTACCATCAGTGTTATCGATTCTGTTCTGATCTTCCACCCATTTGCCAGATGAGGCCACTAAGGCCCAGTAAGTATGCCTGGCCAGTGAACCCCACCCCGCCCCCATTCCTGGCACTCTTGACATGGCTGCCGGTTTCTTGTACCCGCAGGTTCGGGGCGCCCGCCCCCTGCTAGGCCAAGTGGAGGGGGTGTCCCCGCCCAATGGGCCTGGCCAGGGCCCTGCGCCGCCTCAGCGGCGCCCTGGAGTCTGGAGACGACAGGGCGGGCGATGAGGAGGAAGCGGGGCCGGGGCTGTGCCACAACGGGTGGGCGCCAGCGCAGTCGCAGGTGGGGCGGCGCCGCGGGCGCTTCGTCAAGAAGGACGGGCACTGCAACGTGCGCTTCGTGAACCTGGGTGGCCAGGGTGCGCGCTACCTGAGCGACCTGTTCACCACGTGCGTGGACGTGCGCTGGCGCTGGATGTGCCTGCTCTTTTCCTGCTCCTTCCTCGCTTCCTGGCTGCTCTTCGGCCTGGCCTTCTGGCTCATCGCCTCCCTGCACGGCGACCTGACTGCCCCGCCGCCGCCCGCACCCTGCTTCTCGCAGGTGGCCAGCTTCCTGGCCGCCTTCCTCTTTGCGCTGGAGACGCAGACGTCCATCGGCTACGGCGTGCGCAGCGTCACCGAGGAGTGCCCGGCCGCCGTGGCCGCCGTGGTGCTCCAGTGCATCGCCGGCTGCGTGCTAGACGCCTTCGTCGTGGGCGCCGTCATGGCCAAGATGGCCAAGCCCAAGAAGCGCAACGAGACGCTGGTCTTCAGCGAGAACGCCGTCGTGGCGCTGCGCGACCACCGCCTCTGCCTCATGTGGCGCGTCGGCAACCTACGCCGCAGTCATCTCGTCGAGGCCCACGTGCGGGCCCAGCTACTGCAGGTGCGAGTCGGCCCCGAGGCAGGCCACGCCCCCTGGTGGGCGGGCCCCTTTGCGAGGTCTGGGAGTGGGAGCCGCGGGGAGTGGTGGGAGTTGTAGGTCTACGGAGCAAGTAGGCGTGGGAGCCTGGAAGGGACTTGGACTACAATTCCCAGCAGTCTCTCGGGCAGGACACCTTCTGCCTCTCCTTGAGGGCTGAGGGTGATTCCCAAAGCTCTGTGAAAAGTGTAAACCCAAGAGAAAGGTCTCTGATTATTTCTTCCTGGAAGCCTAGACCTGAGACCAGATTTTGAAACTTAAAGAGTCCCCTGGGACTTGCCCCCCGCCCCCCCCCCCCCGTGGAATTGTGGGAAATGCAGGCCTGCGAGGTCCACTTCTGATCGGTAAAGACTCTGAACGACAGTTCCCAAAAGGCTCTGGGGGCACGGAAAGCGCCCCCCAGGTTGGTCTGAAGAGGAGTTGTAGTTTTGCTGGTGGTATAAACCATGGCTCAGGTTTACGATCCCCAGCCAGTGTTGTAGTACAGAGAGAGGACTGTGACAGAGGTCAGGCTCCTACGGGCTTGTGGGAGATGCAGGCCTGAGGATGGGGTGCTACTCACACCTGCAGAGCCAGGGAAGACAATTCTCCGTGGCCTCTGGTTGTGTGGTCCTGCAGCATTTGTGGGAGCCTTCATTTTCCACCTCAGGAGCCCAGACGTTCCCACCAGCCTCCTGCTCAGAGAAGTACAGGGCAGGGGGTTGGGAAACTCTAATGTTAGCGTCTCAGCATAAAAAACAAAACTACAATTCCCATTGGCCCCTGGGGCAATGGCTCCCTCTGGCACCCTTATAAAAGAGCCTTAGTGTTTCTAGAATTGTAGTCAAACTGCCCAAACAAATTCTGGGGCAGTAGCAGCTCCTGCCCCAGTAAAGTTCAACCCTTAAGTTGAACGCAGGGTTGGGGCTGGACTTAGATGAGAAGAGGACAGGGTTGTGGTGGGAACTACATCTCCCAGCAGCCTCTAGGGATTCGCGTAGACATTGGCAATAGAATGGAACCCCATTCTCCACTTCTCTCTCCTGCTTGACTGAAATCCAGAGATTCATGACCAGGAGGGACACTGTCTCTCCCAGAAGTCTGTGGGGCATTGACAGGACTTGGTAGTGGGTATGGAACCAATGGGTAGGTGCGGTGAAACTGCCGATACCTGACTTGGGGTTAGGCTTCCACCCCACAGAAATATACAGACACACAAGGGGATGGAGGTAGTTGGGTTGAGGAGTGGGTGAGAGAATATCCCAGGGACTAGACTGAGGCAATGGTGAAACAGGCAGAACATAAGCATAGCTTCTGTTGGACTTAGATTGTCATCCTGGTTTATCTTTCTCTGGCCATATAATGAAAGCCATTTTTCTATCCCTCTCCTCCTTCTCCAATTGCTTTCGGATGTGATTCTTATCGTCTGTTGTCTCTTTAATTGTTTCTGTCTCGCTGATTTCTGTGGCTCTGTGCCAATGTCACTCTGTCACATACTTTTTTCCCTCCCCTGTCTTTCTCCGATTTCCTTCCCCAAACCCTCTCTGAGTGTCTATCTACCCCCCGCCCGCCTTCCTCTGGGCTTCCGTCCTCACCTTCCTGGACCACCATCTCCCTCTCTCTGAGTCTGTGTCCTCTTTCTGCATCACCATCCCTCTCTCTCTGGGTCCATGTTCTTTCTGTACCCCTACCCCTACTGGTCTCTGCCCTCCTCTTTTTCTGCACTTCTATCCTCTCCTCTCGCTATCTCTATCTCCATTCATCTCTCTGCTCCCTGCTGTCTTTGGCCACCTGCCTTTTGCTGCAGCCTCGAGTGACCCCGGAGGGTGAGTACATACCTCTGGACCACCAGGATGTGGACGTGGGCTTTGATGGTGGCACTGATCGCATCTTCCTTGTGTCTCCCATCACCATCGTGCATGAGATTGACTCCGCCAGTCCTCTGTACGAACTAGGACGGGCTGAGCTGGCCCGGGCTGACTTTGAGCTGGTGGTCATTCTCGAGGGCATGGTCGAGGCCACGGCTATGACCACACAGTGTCGCTCTTCCTACCTCCCTGGTGAGCTGCTCTGGGGCCATCGTTTCGAGCCGGTCCTCTTCCAGCGTGGCTCCCAGTACGAGGTCGACTATCGCCACTTCCATCGCACTTATGAGGTCCCAGGGACGCCTGTCTGTAGCGCCAAGGAGCTGGATGAACGGGCAGAGCGTGCCTCCCAGAGCCCCAAGTCTGGCTTCCCCAGCTCTCTGGCAGCATTCTGCTATGAGAATGAACTTGCTCTGAGCTGCTGTCAGGAAGAAGATGAGGAAGAGGAGGCCATGGAGGGGGATGCGGCAGAGGCAGAGGACAAGGCTGCCAGCCCCCAAGTTCTCACACCAACCCTGGCACTGACCTTGCCCCCGTGACGCAAGCTGGCATCCCCTTATTTGCACCCCTTTCCCAGAGGTAGCAAGATGGAGAGTTTGGGCCCTCTTCTGGGGTGGAGGCAGGTGTTTCCTAAGACCAACAGACCTGCTGAGTAAATTATTAGCTGGTGATGTTCTGCCATGCCTAGTGGACGCATCATGAACATACTAGAGGGACCTTAATTTCTCTGAATTCTGTGCTCCCTCCTGAGACCCACTTGTCATTCCAATTCAGACCCAGAATTCTGGACCCCTCAAGAGGCGAGGACTGGTAATTCTAGATTCCTCTAGATGGCTGGTTTGGTTTGTTAAGCAGGATCATGAAATGAGGTATAGAGTGCCTCCAGGGGAAGAAGTCAGCTGTTCTCAAGTAGCAACAGAGATCCAGAATTCATTGGCCTGAACTGACTTTAGATTCAAGGGACTGTTGCTTCTCGACTCAGTTGACTCCATAGCAAATCACTTTTTCTAGATGACCTAAGGAGGGGAAGTTATGGGATGCTCCCAAGAGTTTAAGACTATACTGATTGACCAATGACAAAGACTGTTGATTGTAAGTCAAGGAAAGACTTTGTGGCTCCAGAAAACCCCAGAGTTGAGATTCTGTGAATCCAGATTGGCTACAGAGGCCAACACTGGGGGTTCTAGAGCAGCTTTGACCTGAGAGTTGGACTATTCCAGAAACTAACGAGTTATGTCTCTAGAATGCACAAAACAGTGGAGAGCCTGTGGGTCTACAAGGACTAAAGTGACAGACTGGGGGTTCTTGATAGGCGACAACTCCAGACCCACTGGTGGTAGAACATTGAACCAAACAGAGATGCAAGGCTTCTCCACGATTATCAAGCTTTGTGTCTTTTTTTAAGTGCCATTCTAGAATATCCAAAGGAATCAAGATTCTGTGACTCTAGACTGATCACAGTCACGGAAGGATTGGCAGTGATGACATCAGATTTGCTGGTTCCAGCTTGCCCAGTGGAGTGGAGAGTATTGATGAGGATAGATGACTTCTTTGTGGTTCTGTGATGCCAAAAGGAGTCAAGGCTCCAGGGACTCAGAGTTGTCTGTTGTCAATCTGAAAGTTCTAATCAACTCCTGGAACGTGGCTGTTCAAGGAGGTGGACTTGGGACTTGACCAAGCCCAGCAGCATTGCGGGGCTGACCTAGAAGGTGAGGGCCCGGACAAGATCCTGTGGGTAACAGGACTGGTTATTGGGCAAGGGAAGGGAGAGGCCCAAGACTGGTGAGTCTACAGTGCTCTGGAATCTTCCACCTAGTGATGATGTGTCTCTATTTCTTAAAGATGTTATACATATATGTATTATATATATATATATAATATGAATAAAGATATCTATCTATTTTTTTTTTTCCTGTGGTTCCTACAGTAGGGTTAGAAACTGAGCTTGAGGAAGTGGAATGGAGTCCTTCATAAAGATCCAGGAAGTTCTGCTCTGAATCCCAACTCTGCCCCAACTGAGTGTGTGGCTTTGAGCAAATCACCCCCTCTCTCCTCACCTCAGTTTGTGCTGTGCTGTTCAAGTCACTTCAGTCTGCAAGGACTATCTGACTCTTTGCAACTCTATGGACTGTAGCCCTCCACGCTCCTCTGTCCACGGGATTCTCCAGCCAAGAACACTGGAGTAGGTTACATGCCCTCCTCCAGGGGATCTTCCTGACCCGGGGATTGAACCCCCTTCTCTCACATCTCCTGCACTGGCAGGCGGGTTCTTTACCATTAGCACCACAGGGAAGCCCTCACCTCAGTTTTCCCATCCGTAAAAACAGGACATTGGAACTTGAAGTTGTCCAAGGGCCTTTCCACTAGCATTATTCTTCACTGAGGGTAGAATGGGGGTCTTGGAGATACCCCAGTCCACCACCCCCACCAGATGCTGGAATGCCTAGCCTTCTGGGGGCAACAGGGATGGCAGATACTCTGAGAAGCTGGGTCTGAACTTGGATGCCTGCAAGACAGGGCAGGCAAGGGAGAATATGGGTTGTGGCTAAAGACCAGAATCACCTCCTTTCTGGCCCAGCTTGGAGGGGCAGGGGAAGGGGGAGTTACCTCTGAACGTCAGGGGAATGTATGTCTTTAGGGAGGCTTGTCCCCCCAGGTCAAATTATTGGGAACCCCAGTGGTGTGTCTGGGAGTGTGCTTCTGGGGTACATGCTGCTAAGTCGCTTCAGTCGTGTCCGACTCTGTGCAACCCCATAGACGGCAGCCCACCAGGCTCCACTGTCCCTGGGATTCTCCAGGCAAGAACACTGGAGTGGGTTGCCATTTCCTTCTCCAATGCATGAAAGAGAAAAATGAAAGTGAAGTCGTTCAGTCATGTCCGACTCTTAGTGACCCCAGGGACTGCAGCCCACCAGGCTCCTCCGTCCATGGATTTTCCAGGCAAGAGTACTGGACTGGGGTGCCATTGCCTTCTCCTGTCTGGGGTACATATGGGTCCTTGAATCTGGCCTCTGCCCATGCTGCTATCTACCTAAGTGCCCAGCAGGTGGAAGCCAGTAGCAGAAGGAGTCAGTGCCAAGGAGGACATGTTCCCACCCCTGTGTGCCCGGATTGAGGGCAGGCATTGTCATTGCCCATCAGTCTGTTCCAGTGCTTCATCAACCCACTTCCCCCCTCTTCCTGTTTCCTCACCTCCCTTTATCCGGCAGAATCTCCAGATAATAACCGGATGGGATTAATTAGCTGGCTGCTCCCCCACCTCTGGGTGGCTGGAGTAGGCAGTGGGACAATGGAAACCCAAGCATGAAGAAGGGTGTTAAATTGGAGGTGAAGGGACAGGAAAAGGGTTCTGTTTGGAAGCGGAGCGAGTGGGGTCAGGGCTGGCACAACCTGCGTTTCTGGTAGGGAGGGCAGAGCCTGAGCCACTCATAAAGGTCATTGAGGGGATTAGGAGGCTCCGTGTCTAATCTGTCAGCTTAACCAGGTCCTGGCCTGGAATCTGTCCCCACCTGCTGAACTCTGGGATGATGAGTGAGGCCCAGACACGACCCTCAGACCCAATTTGGGACCTGTCCGTGATGGGGGTGCCCAGTTTCTCCCTCCGAGCCAGGCCCCTGCACCTGTTTTGCCTTCAAGGAATGGAAATGAGAGGCGGGGGAGGGGAAATGGCTTTAGATGCCAGAGGAGTTGAAGAAGAGGGAGGAGTTTAAGAAGAGCTAGAGTATGAGAGGAGGGGGACGCGACATGAGAGTCAGGAGGGAAAGGACTCGGAGAAGGGAGAAGGGATCAGAGGTGGAAAGATGCTGAGGAAAGGGGAAATTGTCCTGGGCGGGGAAAGGATGCTAACATAAAGGGAGGAGTTTGGGGAGAGAGGGAGGAAACTGAGAGGCTGCGAGAGGCAGGAAGGCAGAGCCTGTCTTTTCACTGGATTTGGCCTTCCTCTATAGTTCCATTCTCCATGACAGAGACCAAAAAGCGCAGCATTTGGAAGAAAGAGAAAATCTTTTTTTTCACCACTCCTTGACTCTGAAGAGGCTGAGGTGGATGGGGGAGGTCAAAGGAGGAGGGTAAGGAAAGGGTCTGCAGATCGGAGAGGCCAGCACATTTGAGAAAGGATGCCAAAAGGAAAGTGAGCCAAAGCGGCTCCCGGTTGCTTGGCAACCACTGCGGTCAAAAGCCAGGCGGGCCAGTAGGAGGTGTGGCTCACGGAAACAACGGGGAGCTGTGGCCCCGCCCCCCTAGCAACAAGCCTAACAAAGTACCGCCCCCTGGCAACGTATTGCTATAGGCCCGGCTCGGTTGACCTGGTATCCTATTGCGCAGAGCACTTGCGCAGGCGTAGTCCTACCTCTGCGTCTGCTTAGTCCCGCCTCCATCCAACTCCTTTTCGAGGCTTCTAATTAGAGGGCAAGCCTGCCAAGAACCTTTTGGTTTCGGAGGCGGGGACCGGCCCCTGCTCTCACTCCAATTGGCCCCAAAGACCGTCTACTTTGGGCTGGACATTGCTACGCCTGCTCCTAGTGCGCCTATTGGCCCTGGAGGGCGATCCTTCGGTTTCGGAGGCGGAGCAGAAGAGAGGACACGCTGTGGATTGGGCGGTGTCAAAACGAGGGGCGGTCCCTACTGGCGGGGCGGTTGGGAGACGAAGGGAGAGTCTTTTCAGCGCTGAGGACTGGCGCTGAGGAGGCGGCGGTGGCTCCCGGGGCGTTTGAGCGGGCTCATCCGAGCCCGCGGGCCAACGCGGATCCGGGCCCGACCGGCGGGACCGCCCCGGACTCCCCGCGGGCCTTCCTAGCCGCCATGGAGGACGGTGTCTATGGTAAGTCGGGGAGGGGCGGGGCCGGCTGGGAGCAGATGGAGCGTTTCGGTTCGAACGTTCCGCCACTAACGACCTCCATCCCACCACGCGCCTTGAGAAGCTTGTTCGGCCCTGTCGTCCCCTCGCTTTTGTGGGGCGCGGGACGGGCTTCCGGCAGGGCAGGAGAGCGGGGCGTTCCAGGCCATTGTTTGGGCCGAGCCTGTTTCCGGTGGCTGCGGGAGGGGGTGGGATGGAGCGGCAGAGGCGAGGCTGAGGCGGAACCATTCCCTCTGGAGGGGCCGGGCGAGCCCAGTGCCTTCCGGGAGAGGGGGAGGGGGGCTTCTGGGGACGGTGGGGTGGGGAGAAATCGTGGGGGCCACAGAGATTCCGCTAGGGTCGGGGCGGGGGGCTTCGATGCCCCGCCCCTTCCTTCACTCTCGCAAGCTGTCATTAGCTTCCCCTGCCATGGTTACTTTCCATGGACCCAGGAGCCGGGGCACCCAGGTCCCAAGCTACCTCGCCAAGAATGGAGGCAGAAAACCACGGCTTCAGGCCCCTTGCAAGTAATGAACCGCAGTGTCAAGCTTCCAGCCCCCTTTCCCCTGTAAACCTAAGAGTAGAGGCTCCAAGCCCCCTTCTCTCCCAAGGACTAAGAGTTTAGATTCCCAGCCCTTCCTCCCCTGGACTGAGGAATCTAGGCCCCCCAGCCCCTTCCACTGACTGGAGGCGGGACTCTTATCCTCATCCTCCCCATGAACCTAGGAGCCCTGTCCTTCACCAGATTTCGGAAGTCCAGGCTCCCAGTCCTCAGAACTGATCTCCCGCCCCTGATCCCCTCCCCCAGAACCCCCGGACCTGACTCCGGAGGAGCGGATGGAGCTGGAGAATATTCGGCGGCGGAAGCAGGAGCTGCTGGTGGAGATCCAGCGCCTGCGGGAGGAGCTCAGCGAAGCCATGAGCGAGGTGGAGGGTCTGGAGGCCAATGAGGGCAGGTGAGGGCTAGGGCAGGGAGCCTTGGGGTCATGGGGCCAGGCGGGGGCCAGGGATGCCCAGGCATTGACCTTCCACCCTCTGCTCTCTGTCCCTGCAGCAAAACCTTGCAACGGAACCGGAAGATGGCAATGGGCAGGAAGAAGTTCAATATGGACCCCAAAAAGGTGCTTGGGGGCACAGGGCTGGGATCGGCCAAGCTGACATCCGGATAAGATTCTGGCATCTCCGGGTTCCAGAAGTGTGGTGGTTAAAAGTCTGCCTTAGGTGGACAGAGTTGGTCCTGATCCCTGGATCCAGATATTGGCAGTATTTGTTCCCTAAACACTAACCAAGTGCTTCAGCCTCCTGATCTTTGTGTATGCTGAAACTGCTGCCTGAGTGGTTCTCTCCTTTTTGCTCATATTTTAGGACCCATTTCTCTTGTCACTCTTGAGCCCCCAGGAGGAGCTTGATTGAGTCTGGTAGGGAATATGGACAGAGAAGTGCCATGACAGAGAGAAAGAGAGGTACTGGACTGTGGACACTGAGAGGAGTGAGACTGGTGGCATCAAGGAGGGCTTCCCTCAGGAGGACATTCGGGTCAGGTGAAGGATGACTTAGCGTTCACCAGCTGGAGAAAAGATGTTCGTTCGTTCATTCATTCATTCATTCATTTTACACCATCTCCTCGGGCCTCCCCCTGGCCTGCTGCTCTGCTAGGGAATGCATAGCACCCAGTGTAGGGTTTGATGATGCCTTGCCCTCAGGGAGCCCTTAGACTCATATACCAGGATCCAGAGTGAGGGGTCCTCGGTTCATGGTCCTCAAGACATCAGGAGAGCCTGAGAAAGCCCTCCTCCAGCCTGAGTCTTGATCCTCACAGCTCCTCGTGTGATGTCTTCTAACAGTTTCCCACTTGATTCTTCTTGCCAGAAGAAGAGGTAGTTTGTAAAGTCATTCAGCAGACATTCATGGAGCTCCTGTTCCTTGCCAGGTCCTGCTCCGGGGGGACTGGAATTAACCAGGCAAAGGCAGAGGGAGCAGTAGATGCAAAGTCTAGGCCACGGGTGAGGCGGTGTTTAGGGGCCTGGGAAGAGCCTGAAAGTGCAACTCAGGCCCTACTCTGTTGAGGATGGGCGTGGGTTTGAAGGCTAAGATTTCTGGGGGTGTCTTTTTGAGCACACCAACACTGAGACCCAGCCCTTCCCACCAGGGGATCCAGTTCCTGGTGGAGAATGAACTTTTGCAGAACACACCTGAGGAGATTGCCCGCTTCCTGTACAAGGGCGAGGGCCTGAACAAGACGGCCATTGGGGACTACCTGGGGGAGAGGTGAGAACCGCGCCCCTTGCACCCAGCTTTTGCCAAGGAGAGGCCCTGATAGATCAGCCTTGCAACTGGACGGTGACAAAATGGACTGACAGAGATTGGGGTGGGGGACCTTCTGAGGCACCCGGGGATCATCTGTGAGCAGGTGGAGGGCATGGGACCTTTGCGGATTTCTGGGCAATGTGGGAACCACCACCCATTTATGTCAGGACAGTGGAGAACATTTGTGGGTGGTATGGGAGCGTGAGAACCATTGGAGACTGCTGGTGTGCATGGGAGCGACGTGGACAGTGATGCAGGAAGTGGGAGGGGTCATCATCAGTGGATATCTGGGGAGCATGGGGGGCCCCTGGACATCTGGAAACATGGGGGCCATTTGTGGATGTCCAGGATCTGTGGACCACCTACAAGCATAGGGTGCATGAGACATGGGGAGTGTATGAGGACCAGCGGTGGATGTCTTAGGTGCCTGGGAGTTGATGGACTTCTGGGACACATGCAGACGACCTGTGAATGTTGGGTGTGTGGGGACCATCTGGACTCCCAAGGTGCATGGGGACCTTCTGTGAAGTCTGGGAAACCTGGAGACCATTGGTGCACATCTGGGGCATGTGATGACCGTCTGAAATGTCTGAGTGCACAGGACCATGTGAGATGCCTAGGGTTTGTGTGGACATCTGAGTTGTGTGGAACTTTCTGGATATCTGTGGTGCAGAAACCGTCTGTGGGCAGCTGGAGGGCATGGGGGTCATCTCTAGCTGTCTGGGGATCGCCTGTGAACATCTGGAGTGCATAGGGACAGTCCGGTTGTCTGACATTGTGGGGCTGGTTTTGTGGGCATCTGGGCTGCCCCGGGACTCTCCGTGGGTCTCTGGGGGATAGGAGGCCATCTCTGGGCATCTGTGAAATCTGGGGTTCATCAGAGATGACCAGCAGAGCACATTTGCTGTGTTTCTCCCAACTGCACAGAGTTCCAGCCACACCCGAGTTCTTAAGGCAGATGGTCTTCCCAGGAGCATTCTAAGTGTCCCTACCCCTGTGCCAGGCCTGTGATGGGGGCTTGGCCAAAACTTTCACTGGCTACAGAGGTAGCCGCTGTGCAGAAGAGGGGCCACAGCCTCCCCAGTACTTTGCCTCCTCTCCACCCCCACCTGCCCAAGCCTCTTCCTGCCCGTGACTTTGTCCCTATCCTCCCAGGGAAGAGCTGAATCTGGCAGTGCTTCATGCCTTCGTGGATCTGCACGAGTTCACTGACCTCAACCTGGTGCAGGCCCTCAGGTGAGAAGGATGGGACTGAAAGGGCAGGAAGGGACCTGTCAGGGCTTTCTTTACCAGTGATGATTACCCTCTCCTGAAGGCAAAAACAGAACCAAAATTTAGGGAATGGATTGCACGTGAGTGTTGCCAAAGTCCACAGTAGAGCTTCCTTCAGGCATAGCCGTATCCAGGCGCTTGAATGGAATGGGAAGGACAGCTTTTGATTGTGCTCATCACAGAGTGGGTGCTGCTCGCGGCAGACCCTCCTCCCACATGACAGCAGAGGCCCCAAGCAACCATCTGTTCCATGCAGCAACCTTGGTAGAAAGAAAGGGCATTTCTATATCCGTCATCTAGAGTCTCCTGGCCGACGCTCAGTGACCAGCTTGGCCACAGGTGCGGCGCCCTCATTGGCCAGTTCCTCCCATGGGCACTGAGAGCGGGTGGGGGCGGCCCCGCCAGTCCTGGTATCTACCCTCGGCTCGGCTCTGCCGCAGGCAGTTCCTCTGGAGCTTCCGCCTCCCTGGAGAAGCCCAGAAGATCGACCGCATGATGGAGGCCTTTGCCCAGCGCTACTGCTTGTGCAACCCTGGGGTTTTCCAGTCCACAGGTAGGGGCCCAGGCCCTAGGGTCCTGGGGAAGGAGGGAGCTGGGGGTGGGGGGGGGGGCTTCAGCTCCTGGGTCCCAGAGGCTCTCATGCCCTAGTCATCACCCCGTGACTGTCTGGTGCAGACACGTGCTACGTATTGTCCTTCGCCGTGATCATGCTGAACACCAGCCTCCACAACCCCAATGTCCGGGACAAGCCAGGACTGGAGCGCTTCGTGGCCATGAACCGGGGCATCAACGAGGGCGGGGACTTGCCTGAGGAGCTGCTCAGGGTCAGGCCCCCACCTCCCTGGCCCCCTCAGCTCCATCCCCCTTTCTCCTCTGTGCCTGAGCCGCCCCCTCCCCCCCACCCCGCCCCAGGATCACTGCCTCGCCCACCCATGGACTGCATGGTCACACCAGCCTGCCCAAGTCTTTCTCTCTCTCTCTGGCTGCCTGTCTTTGTCTCTCTGTTTTTCATTTTATTTTTTCTTCTGCTGCGCCAGGCAGTATGTGGGATCTTAGTTCCCGACCAAGGATTGAGCCCACGTTCCTGGCCCTCTGACTCTTAGAGGGTCTTGGTCTGTCCCATTTTCTTCCATCTATCTGTCTGTCTCTCGCAGAACCTAGCAGCTCTTCCACTGTCTCCATCTCTGCATCTTTTTTGTTTCTCCCTCTCTCCTCGCCGGAGCTTCCCCCACTCTTCCCCCTTCTGCTTCCCTTTCCTCCCCAGGCTCCTCCCTCCCTTGGCCATCCCATCCGTGGTCTCACTGGCTCCCAGTGAGCCCCCTCCCCACTGCAGTAGCCCTGGGAGGATCCCAGGAGACCCGAGGTACTGACTCTGCCTTCACCCCTCAGAATCTGTATGACAGCATCCGAAACGAGCCCTTCAAGATCCCTGAGGATGACGGCAATGATCTGACCCACACCTTTTTCAACCCGGACCGGGAGGGCTGGCTCCTTAAGCTGGGTACGTCCCTTCCTGACTGCTGGCTGCCTCTGCAAGTGGAAGAAGTTAGCAGGCCCAGGCTCTGGACTCTGTTTTCGCACGTAGCCACTGTGTGACCTTAGGACAGTGATTCAACCTCTCTGAACCTCAGTAGCCACATCTGAAAAGTGGGGTTGAGAACGAGATGAGGTCTCTTGTGCTGGGCCCAAGCCCAGGGCTGGCCTTGGAATCGGTGCACCCTCACCCCTTCTGTTCACCCACATAGGTTTATGAAAGCCCTCCCCTGTGCCGGACCCTGGTGTAGGGACTGAGGACACAGCCGAGAACCGAAGAGCACAGGCCCTGTCTGCGGGGAGAGTGTTCGTGACTCAGGCTGCTCTCAGCTGTGGCAAAAAGAAAACAACCCAAGGAACTGGGCCTTTTACCCTGCTTGGCAGGAACTCCTGGGGAGTCCGGGGCAGACCCACACTGAGACTTCTATATTTTTATCCCCACCTCCTGTGGCCTCCTCCTCAGCCTTGTAGAATGGTGGCTGTTCTAGAAGTGTCCTCCTTCCCTAGATGTCTCCTGTAGGCAGTAAAGAGCCTGCAGAAATGGGTCCTGGAATGCCCCAATGCACTTCTCAGCTGGTTGGATTGGTTCCTGGTGGGGAGGGGAAGAGCTTCCCAGGTGGCACTAGTGGTAAAGAACCCTCCTGCCAACACAGGAGACTTTAGAGACAGGGAGTTTGATCCCTGAGTCGGGAAGGTTCCCTGGAGGAGGGCATGGCAACCCACTCCAGTATTCTTGCCTGGAGAATCCCATGGACAGAGGAACTTGGCGGGCTACAGTCCATGGGGTCACAGAGTCAGACAAGACTGAAGTGACTTAGCACGCACGTGGGGAGGGGAAGCACCCTGGCTGACTTAGGAGAATCGGGAGCCCCTGGCCACGGTGGGATGGGTGGGACAGCCCAGTCCCCCTTGGAACACGTGGCACCAGCGGACTCTGGTTCAGTTAGCAGAGGTCCGGCAAGGGCAGCTGGCTGAGGGCTGGAGCGGTTCTCCACCCTGGCGACCTGGGAGGTTCACCTGGAAACCACAAGGGCCAGGCCACAGGCTCGTGAAATCAGGGTCTCTGGGCAAGATAGGCCATTGGTCATGTTGAAAGCTCTCCAGGCGGTTCCCAGTGTGTGGCCCAGGTTGAGAACTGCTGGCTCGGAGCCGGGCCTGGTAAATAGTAGGTGCTGAGGGAGAGTTGGCAGTGGCTTTTTAATGGAAAAGTGGTGATTGGCTGCCCCAGGGAGACAGAGCATCTGGCGAGGAATTACAGTGGAAGCAGCCCAGACAGGGGAAGGGTCCAGAGGAAGCTTCCAGCCTGGGTGCAGGCTCAAGGCAGTCCTTTTCTCCCTCAGGTCTCAGTATCTACCCGCTGGTGGGGTGGCAGTGGGGTGCACATGGAATTGTGCTCTTAGAAGGGGGAATCTCTTCTCAGGCCACGGAGGCAGGTCCCTGGTGCACAGGAAATGCAGATCACTCCTTTCAGCCAACTTGCTGGGGCAGATGGATTCCTGCCTCAGCTCTAAGGGAGGCAGACAGGCCTTGGGGATCCCAGAGGAATTTAGATTCTTTATGGAAGGTCAAATGATGCCCCTGGCAGTGAGTGGGCGGGGAAAGAAAAACCCGGAAGGGCAACTTCCTGAGAGATTGGTTCTCTTCCAAACTGCATCCCATTTCTTGGATGAGGAAACTGAGGCTCGGTCATTGTCCAGCAGCCACAGGGCAGAGGTGGCATTGGACCCAAATTTGACCAGAGCGCAGCACAAGGGTACTAGTAAAAGGCACCCCTTAAACATGAAATACAGGAAACGGGATCAGTGGTAGTGGTAGCGGTTATAGTGAAAAAGATGGTTAATAAAGTCTTTATTGCTGCTGTTTACTTCTTCCGGGACTACAAGGAGCCCAGAAGCAGGTCACTTTGCAGCAGGAAGGTGTGGGCCTGAGTGGATCTCCACATGGGGGTCCAGAGAGGGCAAGTGGTTGTCCTAAGGTCACACAGACAGGTCCTACTGGTGCTAACGGGGGTCCCCACGCCCACTTTGGCCCAAGGACTGGAGGTTTCCTCTTCTGTCTCTTGGGGATGACTTCCGCATCGTCACCATGACAACAGAGGGCCTGCCCGGCTGGGATAAGTCCTGGGAGTGGGGCTGGAGTCAGGCACTGATGCTGGGAGGTGCTCCTGGCCAGCTCAGCATCCTGGGCCTCCCCGGAGGGACAGGGTCTGGCCATTACCCCCTCATGTGGATGTAACTGGATTTCTTCCCTCTCTCTCCCTCCCTCCCTCTCTGCTTGTTTCTGCTGTTTCCGGCTCTCTCTGTCCCACCCGCTGCGCATCCCTCCCTGCCCCACCCGCGGCTCTTGGGGGCACTCCACTCTTGCGCCCTCCCTCCTCCTCGCCTGGTCCTGCCTGCTTTCTCGCTGTCTGCCCCAGGAGGTAGGTACACGGCCGGCACCATCCTTGCTGCCCAACACGACACAAAGGGAGGGGACTGCCCTGCCCTGGGGCCCACAGGAGAGGGACTGGGGGCCCGGACTCGGGTCCACAGACAGGCTTAGAGAGCGTAGAGCCCCACGCTGGCGGGTGGACCGGTTCGCCGGGCCCAGACTCCTCGCCTGTCCCTGCTTGTCTGTCTGCCCACGCATCGCTTTGTCCTAGGCCCTGACAGCCTCACCTTCCCTGCGCTCGCTCTGTCTGTCGCCCCCTTCCCCCCCTCTCAGAGGCCCCTCCTGCCCCCCTGTTGAGCCCAGGCCCCCTCCCCCACTTCCCTTCCAGGGGGCCGGGTGAAGACGTGGAAGCGGCGCTGGTTCATCCTCACAGACAACTGCCTCTACTATTTTGAGTACACTACGGTGAGGGCGGGGCCGGGCCGGGGCGGGGCGGACTCCCAAGACCGAGGGTGGGGCTCGGGGGACACCCGGAATCTGAATCCTGTCAAACTTGTTCTCTCAGGACAAGGAGCCCCGAGGAATCATCCCACTGGAGAATCTGAGCATCCGCGAGGTGGACGACCCCCGGAAACCAGTAAGACCCTCCCTGTACCCTGTCCTCTTGGCGGTGGAGGGATCCTCTGGCCCCAGGGCTGGCACTTCCTAGCGGTCCTCTCCCTTGTCTCCCCAGAACTGCTTCGAGCTGTACATCCCCAACAACAAGGGGCAGCTCATCAAAGCCTGCAAAACAGAGGCCGACGGCCGTGTGGTTGAGGGGAACCACATGGTGTACCGGATCTCGGCCCCCACGCAGGAGGAGAAGGACGAGTGGATCAAGTCCATCCAGTGAGCAGGAGCTCCCAGAGTCCTGGGGGAGGGGAGGGTGGCCGGGGGGCCCAGGCTCCTCAGCCCTCACCCTGGGATCCCGCCCCTTCCGCAGGGCCGCTGTGAGCGTGGACCCGTTCTATGAGATGCTGGCAGCAAGGAAGAAGCGGATTTCAGTCAAGAAGAAGCAGGAGCAGCCCTGACCCCTTGCCCCCCACTCCATTATTTATTTCGGAGCTGCCCTGCCCGGGTGGCCGGACCCCTGGGCCTTGGGGCTTCGGATCCTGGTTTCTCATTTGGAAAACTCATCACCTCTAGCTCCTCTCTCGTTATTTGTAATTAGCACCCTGTTGGTAATCTTAATTATTTAACCACTTGCAGCCTGCAGACCCACCTCATTTCTCGGGGTTCATGGAGCTAAGGTGCTTGGCAGAGCTGGCCCAGCACCCCCACCTGTGACCAGGGCCCGGAGTGCTGATCTGTTGGTAGCTTTCAAGACGTGTATGAAAACAGTGCTAACAGGGTAGCCGCATGGGTGCGTCTCCAGGATGGCTCAGTTCTGGTCTCACCTGCAGCCTGTGAGGGTGGAGTAAGGGAGGAGCTTAGCTTGGCTGGAATTGGCTTTCAGTTGGAGCTGCAGGGCACTGAGAGTGCAGGTATGCAGAGTTTACTGGACAAGGTGCACCATTCGTTCCAGACATTACTTGACATCTAGACGCACACTTGTTCCACCTTTGCTCCCACAGGCTTGTGGTCTTGGAGGAGCAACACATATCTGATGGGCTGGGCTAATGCTTTGAGGCCAAAGCTAGGAGCCAGAAGAGCTTTGAAGGGGGACTGCTCTGGGAGGGTGTGAGAGAACAAATCTGGAAAAAGAAAGGATAAAGGTTGGAGTGTTAGGTACAGCGAGTGGGAAGGCCCTGCTCAGGGTGCTGGGCCAGAGGCCAGTGCTGTCGGAAATGGGCTGGGTCTGCCCATTGTAGGTGGAGTGGGGCTGGGGGCAGGGATCTGGGCGGTTTGAACTAGATTTCTAAACCACGTGACAATCATCCTTTGGAGGTCATTTTAACACCCAGTCAGAGAGAGCGCTGAGAACCTGCAGTTTGTAACATCTTTCCCAGGAATCTGACAACCTCCTGAGTGTAAGGACCACTTCCTCTGAGGGTGAAAGCTTGGAGGGTGGTGTATCCCTGGGCCTCAGGTCCAGGTCTGTCCCCTGTTTCCCTCCTGCCTGGAGTGTGCCTTTCAGCTTGGGGTGTCTCCAGAGAACAAAAGCGCACGGATCCCAAGAGGGGTGTCTACAGGCTTATGTGTCTCCTATGTCCAGACCTGCAGCTGAGGGGGATTTAGTACAAGAAACCACAACCCCAGACAGGCCCAGGACCAAGCCCAGGCTGCAAGGGAAGCCTGTTGCCCATGGATGTGCCAGACTTGCAGTTATTCCCACCTGTTGTGTCCTCTGTGTCCCCGAGGGACCGAATCCCTGACTGTCAAGTGCTGCCAGTGAGGTGAGGAAGATCTGGCCCCGCCCTTGGCCAAAGGCTTCCACAGGCAATAAATTTCCTAAACACTATTAACAGCGCCGAGGTGGTGCACGCTGAGGTGAGGCTGCTGGACTACACTTCCCAGCAGGCGGTGCAGCGCTCGCCACCACACTGTTGGGAGAACCACTCCAGAGGTCTGGGAAATGCAGTTTCTTGAGACTTGGCTGTCGGGTTTCCCTTAGGCTGATCCCCCACCCCCTCCTCCACTACAAAGGCACTTAGGCATGCTGGGAAGGAGACTCATTTCAACCCCAGGGGCTGATGGGAAATGGAGTTCCCAAATGAAATAGCATTCCCAACTCCTCTGAAAGGTTCCATAGAAATGGAGCCTTTGACCCAAGAAAGTCATGGGAAATGAGGTCCCTGGATTAATAAGAGTCCCGGCACAATCTTCCCCTTATTTTGCTCTACTGCCCGGACTTCCCTGGTGGCTCAGCGGGTAAAGAATCCGCCTGCAGTGCAGGAGACACAGGAGACGCAGGTTCTATCCCTGAATCTGGAAGAGCCCCTGGAGAAGGAAATAGCAACCCACTCCAGTATTTTTTCCTGGAAAAACTCCATGGAGAGAGGAGCCTGGTGGGCTACACTCCAGGGGGGCTCAAAGAGTCAGACACAACTGAGCGACTCCGGTATTCTTACCTGGAAAATTCCATGGCACAGAGGAGCCTGGCAGGCTATATATAGGCCATTGGGTCACGAAGAGTAAGACATGACTGCACAGAATACATGGGATGAACCCATAGGTACTGAGTGCCTACTGTGCAGAAGTACCTGGCTCAGTGGAGATGCCCCGGAAGAGCTTTCCAGACATAACGAATAGCTTGTGCCAAGGCAGGAAAAGTATATTATATTGGAGTAAGTGACAGCAGCTCAGTGTGCGTGTAGTGATGCAGTGGGGACGGGGTGATGGGAAATGAAGGGGATGCCTGGGCCCGATCATTTGGGGCCTGGACAGCTGTGTTAGGACTTGGAATGTTATCTTTAAAATGGGAAGCCCTCCAAGGGTATGATGTAGGAGAGTGACGTACTTGGATTGATGCTGCAGGAGGGGAGTCTGGCTGCTGCAGAATAATTTGGAGGTGAACAGGGGCAGTAGCAGGGGGGTAAGTTAGGAGGCTGTGTGGTCATCCAAGTATAAAAGGTTGTGACTAGAGGTGGAGAGACCTGGACCCATGAGAGTCATTTTGGAAGAGGAGCCAGCAGGACTTGGAGAGGGCTGGGTCAACTCTGGGATTCTCGCTTGAGCAACTGGTGAGCAGCAAAGTCACTTACTGAGATGGCCAAAGAGGGGCTTTACGGGGGAGAAATCAATGGTTCAGTTTGGCCAAATTAAGCTGGAGATGCCTGTGGAACATTCAGATCGCCTCTAAATTGTCCTTCAGTTGTCCGCTAATCAGTCTTCTCTCCAAGCACTGAAAATTCTGGCTTCCAGCTTCCTTTTCTCCCAGGAGCCCATACTCCCACCCCCCTCATTACAAGTTGAACCATGTCCCCCACAAATCCAGATACTGAAGTCCCAACACCCAGTACCTCAGAATGTGATCTTATTTCAAAATAGGATCATTGCAGATATAATTAGTTAAGATGAGGTCGTTCATGTGGGCCCTAACCCAATTTGACTGGTGTCCTTACACAAAGGGACATTTCAGACCCACAGAAGGAGGGAACGCCAGGTGACGATGAAGGCAGAGATGGGGATGATGCTTCTGCAAGTCGAGGAACACCAGAGACTGCCAGACAACCACCAGAAGGTAAGAAAGCTCTGGAATAGATTGTCCCTTACCATCAGAAGGAACCAACCCTGCCAACACCTTGATTTTGGACATCTTATCTCCAGAACTGTGAGATGATAAATGTCTGTGGTTGAAGCCGCCCATTAGTGGGATTGGTTACAGCAGCCCTAGTGAATTAATACTACCCCTTCACCCTCAGACCTTGGAGTCCAGGATCCCAGCCTCCTCCTCCCTCAGACCTAGGAGCCTGGGCTTTCATTGCACCTAACCTGGCTGGGCTTCATGCGGCGCCCACCTTGGGCAGATGCGCTGCATATCAGTTCAAGAAACACCAAATGTGTCAGCAGCAGCAGCAGGGGAAAGAGGCAAAACCTAACCCTCTCACTCACCTTTTCTCTGCCCCCTACAACGTACATGTGACCCTAATGCTCTCATCACCTTAATTCTTAAGCCAGGAGTCCACACAGCATCCCAGCTGAATCTCCTGACCCCGCTAACTCCTCCCTCCTCCAAACTACATCCCTCAAAGACAAATGAATCGGGTACCAAGGTGCAGGGCAGGGGGGCAAGGGTGCAGACAAGTGGAAGCCAGGAGATCACCTAGACGCAAAGACAGGAAGAAGACAAACCCAAAGGAAAAAAAGGGAAAAGATGGAATCAGTCAAGGACAAGTTGATAAAAAAAATCAAGACAAAAAGCCATGGCAGAAAGACGTCACAGAGACAGGAAGGTGACAAGGAGAAAAAAGGTAGAGATGGGGAGAAGCTCAGACAGAAATAGAATCAGATGGGAAGAAAGGCTGGGAAAAAGACAGATGGAGAGATGGGAAAATAAAGACCAAACTAGGGCTGGGTGGAATGGGGAGCTGAAGGGAAAGGAACAAAACAAAATTTCAGTGAAGAATTTTGATTAAGGTGAAGGCAAGAGAATGTCAGGGAGGTAGGTGGTTACACAGAGAAAGAGGTAAACTGAGGCATAGTCATCGTGGGCAGGGAGGTAGATGGGACAGGCAGTGCCATTCTGCGGTGTGTGGGAGGTGGCCACAATCCAAGGTGGGTGCTGGCAGGTCGTTTCTGAGCCCCTCCCTCAGCGGCATTGGCCCCAGGACATCTGGCCACCATCACAGGCCACCTTGCAGAAACCTGGCTCTGCCCCAGTCCCGAACCCTCACCGACTCCTAGTCACCTCTTGAACTGTAAGTTGAGACGGTGGTAGAAGTCAGTGATGCTCACACCAGACACAGAGCTGAGATCCAGAGAAGTGGGAAGCCTGGGGCCTCACTGCCACACAGGCCTTTCTGCCTTCCTGACCTCAGTGTTCCCATCTGTCAAATGGGGCTGTGAGAATGGACGCATCTCCTAGACAGCCTCCCCGCTTTGCCTCCTGAAACACACACATGCCCCACGTTCCTCCAAAAAGTTGTTTTTGTCTTTTTTAAATAATGTGAAAATGCCACGCGAAGGTTTGAACCAGAGACCCCTCCAGGGGCCAGGCCGGAGTGGAGAAGGGGAGACGCGAGATGGGAGGGGTCCAGGTCCCCGAAGCCTGCGGCCCCTGTCTGGGGCTGGGAGGGGGTAAGGAGGGGCCTCCGCTGTGCAGAGGGGCTCCAGGCCCAAAAGAGTTCAGTTCAGTTCCAAGAAAGGCGGCTCTCCAGGGAGGGGCAAGGGGTTTCCTGCCTCATTTGGCACCGAGGGGGTCAGGGGGCTCAGGGGAGCCGTCCGGGGGGCTAGAGGGTGGGGGGCCAGGGCCTCCCATTTGGCACATGGTGGGGGAGGGGGAGGGCCCAGTCTCGGGGGCCTCCCCGGAGGCGGTGTCTGTGGTGGTGGCAGTGGCTCCGTCGTCCACAGAGGATTCTACTCTCAGCCCCTCTTCTGGGGGTGCAGGGGGGTCAGGTCTTTGGGGAGTCAGTTCTCCACGGGGCCTGAAAATGGAGGAAGAAAAGGGAGAAATTGGGATTTCTGGGCAGAAGGGCTCATGGCTTCTGGCTCATCAGAGTAAAAACTCGAGTTCTCATTGTGGCCCACAAACCCCCACAGTCTGTCTGCTTTGTCTCTTCTGTCTTCATTTACTCCCTCCCCCAACTCAATCTGCTCCAGCAACACTGGTCTCCTTCCTTGCTGTTCCTCCAAGCACAGTCCTACCCCAGGACCTTTGCACTGGCTGTTCCCACTACCTGGCACACCCTTAAGCCCTTCCCGTAGAACTCAGGCCTCCAGCCACGTGCCCCCTCTTCAGGGCTTTCTCTGGCCATTCTCAGTCAAGCAGTCGTTTCTCACCCCTGACTTTTGTTGTTTTTGTTTTTTTTCTGTCATGTGGCATGACTTCCAGGATCTTAGTTCCCCAACCAACGATCAAACTGAGACCCTCAGCAGAAAAAGCACTGAGTCCCAACCAGCAGGAAAGTCTCTGAACTATAGTTATGTTCCTTCATGTCTCTCCTCTGGGATAATCTCAGTCATGGTCAGCTAGCTTCCGGTCTGTTTGCCCCCGCAGAACGGAAGACCTGAGAGGACGGGACTGCATTTGGTCACTGCTGCATTCCCAGCGTCCAGTAGAGGCCCTGCACAAAGCGCTTTCTCGTCAGAGTTTCCCACCACGACTCCTCTCTCACGAAAGGAGAGCCCCTCGCCCATTCGACAGATCTGGAAAACCGAGGCCCATGGGATGAAGACTGTTGACGAGGGATACATGCCAGACATCCTCCCACTACATCTCATACTTCTCACCTGAGTCATAGCCCTCACTCCCAGTCCCTGAGCCTCAGTTTCCCCCCTCTTTTTTATTTTACTTACTTTTAGGCTGCATTGCCTAGTTCATGGGAGCTTAGTTCCCTGACCAGGGATCAAACCCAGGTCCCCCTGCAGTGGCAGCGTGGAGTCCTAACCACTGGACTGCCAGGGAAATTCTGGTTTCCCTATCTTTAAACAAGGATCATGACCCTTATATTTTTTTTTCAAAGGAGTAGGAAAATTTTGGCATTTGTAGCATCACTTAGCACCCAGGGAACATGGGTGACATGGGCAGAGCCAGGCCGAGCACAGGGGTCTGAGGCAGAAGAGGCCTCTGCCTAGCCCCCCATCCCACCTATGGCCTCTAGAAACCAGCTCAGCAGCCCAACTGCAGTGGGAATGTCTAAGGACTGAGTAAAGAGATTTGGAGTTTTGCATGACCTGGCCGCCCCTCCCTCTTGTCTCCCAGTGAATAAAGGTGAAGTCATCCCGGACTACCAACCCTGCCAGCCTCAGCCCTGACTCACCACTTGGCCAGTGTCCCCATGCGCTGGAACCCATCTTACCCTGTTCTTGTGGGGGCCTCCAAGAGGACCTCTGGGAGGAAGTGACATTCGGGGGTGAAATCTGAGGATGCTGCCAAGTGAAGAGTCAGCCCGCAGCCCGTTCCTCCTGCCTTTGACTCTCTGCATGCCTTCTCTCCCTCCTGGACACTCGCCCTGGCCTCCTCCCCAGCCTCCCTGCCTCCCTTGGCCTCCACAAGGCCTGGGAGAAGTCTTCCTACCTCTGGGACTGAAGCTGCTCCTCCCGTGATCACAGTCCTCCCATGGCTTCCTAGGGCCCCCAGGACAAAGTCCCCACCCCTCAACCCACCCTCAAGCCCACAAGGTCCACCTTGCTCTCTCTCACCTCCCCCCCACTTCCATCTGCCCCACTCTCCAAGTAACCCCCAGACACACCGGCTCCCCTTCTGTTCCATGAACCAGCCAAGCTCTCTCCTGCCTCAGGCCCTCGGCAAGCTGTTCCATCAGCTAGAACACTGTCCCCTTCCCCTTCACCTAGTTAACAACAACCAAACCCTCAAGTCCCTGGTTAAAGGGCCCTTCCATCACCGAGGACAGAAAGCCCTTTCTTCTTGGCATCTCCTTTCTCAGCGACCCTGAGTTTTGCACTTATTCATTCACTGTGGGACTGGGGTCAGTGCTGTGGGTGGGACGGAAGGGGGCTCACTGATCTTGCCCAGCACAGAACATCCCCTTCACGCAGTGCCTGCACAGCTGATGCTCAGTAAGCATCTACTTAATTAAACAGTAACAGCTACCAGTTAAACACCACTGCTGCGTGCAAGGGGAGGATTAAGCCATTTAATCCCTTTAACAATCTTATGAGTTAGATCCTGTTATCCTCCTCATTCTGCAGAAACTGAGGTACAGAAAGAGAAAGTGACTCACTAGGTCACTCAGTTAAGAAGTGGCAGGGCCAACACTTGAACTCAGGCACAGTGTAAAGGAGCCAGGCATGGAGCCTTCCCTGAAAAGAGCCAGTTGCCCCTTCCACCTATTTAGCTCTGTCCTCTGGGAACATCTCCACCTGCCTGGCCCAGGGCAAGCCCTGCATCCAAGGACGTTCCCCCAAGGTGGGTGAGGATTAGCAATGTGGCATAAGTAAAACTCAAGAAAGGAACCGGACAAACGCTGACTGCTAGAGAAGGCATGGACTCAGAGAGCTAGGTTTGTACCCTGGCTCCTCATGCCTGCCTACTTAAGCCTCAGTTGTCTCTTCTGTAAAATGCGGATGAGACTAGAATCCATCCTATGGGATCATGCTGCTGCTGCTGCTGCGTCGCTTCAGTCGTGTCTGACTCTGTGCGACCCCATAGACGGAAGGGATCATAGAGAGGATTAAATGGGTTAAGATGTTGCAAGCAAACTCTAGGGTCTATGTGACTGCTTGCTATTATCGCTATAGGAATCCCTGGCCATGGCCTCTCTGCTCTTGTTCCTGCTAACTAGCTTTGAGCCTCCTGGTTTCCTCTGTCTCCTAGTCTGCCTCTGACAACCGTATCCTCAAACAGAGAGGGGAACAGAATCACGCAAGTACCAGGCAGGAATCTGAGCCCAAAGATGGGCAAGAAAAAAAGAAAAAAGAACAACAAAGAAATAATCCGGGACTTCCCTGGTGATCCAGTGGTTAAGGCTCTGCGCTTCCACTGCAGGAGGCGCGGGTTCCACCCCTGGTTGAGAAGTTAAGATCCCACTTACAGCGCATTAAAAAAAAAAAAATACCATGGACAAGACTAAGAGGGGATCCTTACAGAAGAGAAACTGAGAATCAGTCAGACAAGGGCGTGACTCCCCAAGCCCATCTGATAGACATCTCTTGGTCTGAGCCGATTTCAGAGTTGGGTGGGTGGGTTTCACTGGTGAACAGTCAGAGAGAGGCAGGCAAATGCAGAGATGGGGAGAGAGAGTGATCGGCAGAGGTGAGGCAGGGCCGAGGATCTGAAGCACCGTACCTGCGGGCCGGGCGTCGGGGGCCCGGGCGGGGGGCCCCGGGGTCTCCAGCGCAGGCGAGACGGAGAAGCGGGAGAAGCACAGGGGGGGGGGCCTGGCGGGGGGAGGAGGGGGAAATCCTCCGCCCACTCGAAACTGCCTCCTAGTGTGGGTGAGGAGAGGAGAGGAGGCGGTCAGCCCCTCAGTCTCTCCTTCAGCCCTACAATACCAGCTTCTGCCCTCCGACTCCGCCCCTCGGCAGGCCCCGCCCATCACTTCCGGTGCCATAGGCCCCCGCCCCCAACCCTGCCCCGCCCCGCCCCTCACCAAAGCCGCTGTCGTTGCTGGGAAACCCATCTCCGGGGGTGGCGGGGTGGGGAGGCGTCGGGGGCGCTGGGGGCGTGGACGGGTCCGTGTCCCCCTCGGGGGGGCCCTGGACACTCAGCTCGTTGGTTGGCGTCTCCTGTGAGGGCAGATTAGGAGAGGCAAGGAGGGGGACGAACTTGTCACTCATTGCATCCCAACAAGCAACAAACCCCGCTGACATTTCTGGGGCTTCGGGCATCTCAGTTCACATTCTGTCTCTCTGAAAATCCCCTACTCTCCCTTCGAAGCCGCTGCTGCTGCTGGTGCTAAGTCGCTTCAGTCGTGTCCGACTCTGTGCGACCGCATAGATGGCAGCCCACCAGGCGCCCCCGTCCCTGGGATTCTCCAGGCAAGAACAGTGGAGTGGGTTGCCATTTCCTTCTCCAATGCATGAAAATGAAAGTGAAGTCGCTCAGTCATGTCTGACCCTCAGCGACTCCATGGACTGCAGCCTTCCAAGCTCCTCCGTCCATGGGATTTTCCAGGCAAGAGTACTGGAGTGGGGTGCCATGCTAGCTTTAACCTCACCCCAGCCTAAGGCTCTTCCCTTGACCACAGCTACACAGTCCAACGCAGGAACTGTCTCTGGGCTCCTTAACGCGCTGCCTCCACGGAAGCCCGTAACCCAAGACTATCTCCGTAAGTCCCGCCCCGATCCAAAACCATTACCTATGTCCTGGATCTCGGCTGCAGGCGTCCAAGTGCTGGCCGCAGAACTACCTGCCCCTATGGTCTTCCAAACCCCTAACCCATTGTGAGCACCTCTGGACCCTCCTGTGAGCTCCTAACCCGCTCTCTGAAATGGCCCCGCTCCAGCCCTCGAAGCCTCGCCCCTTTGTTTCAGTGCCCTAGGCCTCAGCTCTCGACACTGTTCTCTCATCTCAGGACCTTAGTATGCCCCGCCCCAGTCCACAAGCACCATTTTCTCTTCAACAGTAACCTCTCAGGCTAGTTACCTTTAACACAATCCTCAATTCCCGTTTCATTCGTTCTGTCCCATCCCTGAACCCACTTACTGCACTCAGCATCTCAACACTACAAGCAGCATCTCTTAAGCCCTACCTGCAACTTCTCCGAGACCCGCAGCTAGTGAATAAGATCCCTTCCATTCTGAGCCCGCCCCTCAGCCTCCACATCCTTAGAGCACTGGTGGACAAACCCCGCCCCGAACTTCATTAGGTTCTACCTCCACTTGCAGACTATGCCCTAATCCTCACTTTCTCCTTTGTTGTTTAGTCGCTAAGTCAGGTCCGACGCTTTTGCGACCCCAAGGACTGTAGGCCTCCCGGCTCCTCTGTCCATGGGATTTCTCAGGCAAGAATACTGGAGTGGGGTGCCATTTCCTTCTCCAAAGGATCTTCCCGGCCCAGAGATTCAATCTGAGTCTCCTGCATTGGCAGGCGGATTCTTTACCACTGAGCCACCAGGGAAGCCGCCCACTTTCTCCTTAGCCTCTGGTTAGCAGGTACCACGCTTTTCTTCCAGGTCCCTTCTCTTCTCCAGGCCTCTCCCTAGCCCTCCAGCACCCACACCTACCCCAGGCCCCGCCTCTACTCTGGAGTGGGCCCTACCGTCCCGACCCAGCCCTATGCCCCTAGCCAGCCTCCACCCTCAGCCTGCAAGCCCCGCCCCGCCTGAGGCGTGGTCTTCCTCCAGGCCCCGCCCCCACACTCAAGGCCTCATCCGGTTCCCCAAGTCCCGCCCTATTTCCTGGCCAGTTTCTCCCACGCCCCGCCCTCACCCTACAGGCCCCGCCCCAACCTAGATGCAGTCTTCACCCAGGCCCCGCCCCTCCGCAGACACCACCCCAGGGGGTCCCGGGCCCGCGGCCGCAGCGCACCTGGTCGAAGAGGTAGACGGTCACGTCCCCGTGGAAGGAGACCATCTTGCGTTTCCTCTCCAGTTCGCTGTCCTCGGGTTCGTCGGCCCCGCGTGGAGACTTGAGCAGTCCCCGCAACGGGCGGGCCGCGTCCGCGTCGGCGCTGCTCACCACGACGGGCACCGGGGCTGCCCGTGCTCTCCCGGGGCCCCGCGGCCCCGCCGCCGCGCCCGCTGCCGCCGCCTCCTCGTCCTCCTCCTCGTCCTCGTCCTCCCCGTCCTCCTCCGACGGCCCCGGCGCCCCCGCCCCGCCGGCCTCCCCGCCAGGCGCCCCGGCGTCCGCGCCCTCCCACGGGGGCCGCCGCGGGCCCGGCCCCGGGAATGGCGTGAGCGTGAGCGGCGGCAGCGCCAGCGAGAGCCGCGAGAGCTTGGCTGCGAGGGGAGAGACTCGGTGAGCTCCCCGTTCTCGGGGAAACTGAGGCATGCCCTCCCACCTAGCTGTGTGTCCTCAGGTAATCTCAGGCAGTCTGTTTCCACCCTTGTGAACCAAAAGGTTGCACTGGGGTTCTCCCAGCAGAAAGGGAGCGATCTCCGCCTAATCCAGTGCTTACCCTTCCCCATGGCTCCCCATTGCCCACAGCACAAAGCCCCAGCTTCTCCCCAGGACTATCAGACCCCAGTGCCCAGGTTCTGCTGACCTCTCCTGGCTCTGTTGCCCCCTCTTTCTGGCTTGAGCTCCATCCAGCCACATAGGCCATCCCCCATTCCTCCCACCTCTGAGCCTTTGCATAGGCTGTTCCCTCTGCCTGGAAATTCCTTATAGAACTCAAGTCCTGTGCATCATTCAGCTCTTGTCTGGACTTTTAAAGCCTTCGGGGATCTCCCAGGAGGTCAAGCCAGGCTACCCACTCTGCACCCTGTAGTACCAAGCACCTCTCCTTCTGAGCAGTTGATCTCAGTATAGAACTCTAAATCTGCGGCACTGTGATTAATGTTTGCCTTGCCACGGAACAGAGACTGAGTCGTGCTCACTCTGGCTGCATTCCCAAGCCCCAAGTACACAGAAGTACTCAGTCAATATTTGTGGGATTAATGAATGAATGTTCCCTGCTATACAGTGTTGACCAAGGCACTCTCTTTCCCTTTTGGCCCTGCACAGCCAGAAAATTGGGGTGTCTAACCATCTCCAGGTCCTTTCCCTGCCCTGCGACTCCTTAATCTTAGCAAGTCTAAGAAGAGGACTTCAGGTCCCTGGAAGAGGAAACCTCACTTTAAATCGCAAGCCTACCCTGCTCTCTTGCTATGTGTCCCTAGGCAAGCAGATCCACTTCTCTGAGCCTCTGTTTCCTCACTGGTAAATGGACAAGGGCCACCCATTCCTCCATTACTGCATAAGTGAACTGTGTGCCAGGCCCTGTGCAGGGCAATGGTGGCAATGAGAAGAGGATCAGGGCAGGGCAAGGAGAAAGGTGGATGTGGACTGAATCACTCTGCACCCCTCATTCAGTCTACTCCAGCTTCACCAGCCTTTTGTTATTCCCTGAACATGCCAACTTAGTACCCATCTTAGTGTCCTCTACCTGAAACATCTTTCTCCCAGATGTCCACCCGGTTCACTTCCTTCATGTCTGCTTATAAGTTGCCTCTTCATTGAAGCCTTCCCTGACCACCCATCTCAAGGTGATGGGGTGGGGTGGGGCTTTATAGAGGGAACTATCAGGGGCTTGGATACCCAGAGGAAGTACAGGGTAACAGTCTTTAGAAATCAGGAAGGCTTCCCTGGGAAGCGGAAATTTGAGTGGGCTCATGAAGGATGGGAGAAGGCAATGGCACCCCACTCCAGTACTCTTGCCTGGAAAATCCCACGGACAGAGGAGCCTGGTAGGCTGCAGTCCATGGGGTCGCTAAGAGTCAGACATGACTGAGCGACTTCACTTTTTCTTTTCACTTTCATGCATTGGAGAAGGAAATGGCAACCCACTCCAGAGTTCTTGCCTGGAGAATCCCAGGGATGGGGGAGCCTGATGGGCTGCCGTCTATGGGGTCACACAGAGTCGGACACGACTGAAGTGACTTAGCATAGCATAGCATAGCATGAAGGATGAGTGGAAGTTCACTGTTGGTTGTTTTTTTTTTTTTTTTAAGGCTATTCCCAGGCTCTTCTCACCCAACACCAATCCCCCACCCCCACCCCAGATCTCTGAGGCATCTTAGTTGCTCATCCTCTGTCGTTTTCATGTGGCCCAGGGTCTTTTCTGACACGGCTGGTTGCACACTCTCCACAGCAACCTTGAGGAAAGGGTAGTATTCTAATACCATGGGTTTGAGGAAGGAAGATTCTGTGCCCAGTCCTCTTCGTGACCTTTCCCTCTTGAATCAGGCTCTTCTGGCAAACAAAGATGATAACCCTTCCCTCACATATGGCTATGAGGTTGCCAATATGAAACTGGCCAGGTCATACCAGCATAACTTTCATACCAGTATTTAAGGAAATCAGGCCTCCAGGTGATTTGAATGGAACCACAGTCCCTAAAATCTCTTTTTGTGACTGCACCACATGGCATGCAGGAATCTTAGTTCCCTAACCAGGGATTGAACCTATTCCCTCAGCAGTGGAAGCTTGGATTCCTAACTACTCCTATGTCCAGATCTAAACAGGGGCCATTTATCTTTACTCTCCATTTATCTTCTCTTACACTGTCCCTTCTCTATGACAAAACACCCACTGTGTTCCTATCAAAACTCAAGTTTCAAGACAAGGAGTTTCTCCTAGGCTCTCAGGCCACCAGTACCACGGTGGGCAGGGCAGGGTCTGAAGCTCCCTGGGTCCCAGCTCTGGGCAGCTCAGAGCCCGGCACCAGGGAGGCCTGGCATACTGATGAGACACTTCAGCTTGATGTAAAGTTCAAGCCAGAGATCATGCACTGGCAGCCCAGCCCACAGAGAGGCTTTGTTTGAATTAATGTCCACCATTAAAACACCCAGAACTCTGGTTTAAAGGGAGAAAGCAGCAGATTTGGTAATACCGGGTGGGCATTCCCCACTGAAGCTTAGAAATGGCTGCATTTCCTCCCCAGCTCCCACCCCACATCTCCCAGCTCTTGTTCATTCATTCATTCATTCCATTATATGTCTGTTGCCCTTGCCCCGCTCAGCATCTGAGTTTGCGATCCCTGGTTGACGTGAATTGTGATGTAATGGCTAGTGCTTAGAAGTGCCAGGCTTTGGGTCAAAGGCTTTGGAAGTCCTAACTCATGCAACTCTCATGCCATCCTCTTAGGTACGTGCTATCCTTGTCTTCTGCTTTTGGCAGATGGGGAAACTGAGGCCTGGAGTTTGTCCAAGGTCACAGAGCTAGAGAGGGGCGGAACCAGGGTTTGAGACCAGGTAGTATGACTCTAGGATCTGCACTGCTTAGCGGGCTGACCTGCCTGGTACCCGGGAGGCTGAGCTTCTCAACCGCACCCTCCCTACCTCTTGGAAAGAGCTGGGCCTTGGCCCCCAACCGCACTTGCATGCTCCCGGCAGCCTGCTCACCTTTGATCTGCTCGCTGTTCCCCTGAGGGGGTCCCAAGTCCAAGAACAGTCGTGGCATCTCGGGGCCCTTCCTCTCGGGCTTGGGGGGGTCCCCGTCTCCGCTGGGTGCCGTGTCTCCGCCGGCCCTGCTGTCTGGGGCCCCGAGCTCTCCCTCGGAGGCTGCCTCCGGCCTGACTCTCAGGGGCGCTAGCTCCGTTCTCCTCGGCTGCGCTTCCAGCGGCGGCAGGGGTGGCTGTGGCCTCGTGCTGTCGGCCCATCCGGCCTTTGCGTCCACGCCGCTTCCGGGGCCGCCGCCGGGGGCCATCCCCGTGCCCACTGGGGCTTGGCCCCCACTCCCGAGGTCCAGCCTCCCAGCCCCGGGGGCTCTCGGTGCCCCCCCAGTCTCGGGGGCTCTCCTCTCGGTCCCGGGTTCCAGCGCCCCGCTCCTGGGGGCTGGGCCAGCGGGGCCAGGGGCTGTCTCCCCGCCGTTCAGGGCCAAGGCCACCGCGCCGGGTGCCGGGGCTCTCTCCAGTGAGGTCTCTGGGGCTGGCTCCCCGTTCGTGGGGGCTGGAGCCCCACTCTCGGGCATCTTCTCCCAGGGCCCTGGGGCTCTCCAAGGCCCAGTCTCTGGCAGCCTCTCCGGGTTCCTGGGGAGTCTCAGGCCCCCATTCTCTGACCCCTCCTCGATCTTTGGGGATGTCAGTCCTCCATTCACCAGCACTTGCTCTTCTCTCTCTGGGGGCCCTGGGCCCCCATTCTCCAGCACTGTCTCCTCTCTCCTTGGGGGTGGCAGCTCCCCATTCGCCAGCACTTGCTCTTCTCTCTCTGGGGACCCGGGGGTCCCCATTCTCTGCCACCTTCTCGTCGGCGCCCAGGGCTCTCGGTCCTCCGTTCTCCAGTACTGTCACCCCATTTACTGGGAGGCTCAGGCCCTCGTTCGAGCTTGGGGCTTGCTTCCCGCTTTCCGGGACTGCAGGGTCCCGACTCGGGCCCAGGGCTCTCTCTCGATTCCCGGGGCCTCTCCCCGTCTTCCGGGGCCCCTTCTCTCCCAGGAGGTTCCTTGTCACGTCCTCCCTCAGGGACATCAGCAGCTGCTCGGTGCTCACTTGAACTACGAAGGTCGGCTTCTCCCGGGCCCCCGGGAGCGGGAGGGGACCCGGGTCTGGGGGGCGGCCGGGGCGCTCCCGGGTCGGGGGGCTCGGGGGGAGCCCGTGGCCGAGGGACCCCTTCCTCCTCTGCTGCTCCCCCCGCCGGGGAAAGCTCCCTCGGGGGAAAAAGGGGTCTCGGTCTCGTAGCCGCTGTCCCCCGGCTTGGGGCCCGGAGACGACAGGCCTGAGCCGGGACTGGCCACGGCCGAGGAGGGGTCGGGGGACACGGCTGGGTCCGCGGGGGCCCGGGGAGGTGGCGGCGGGGGGGGGGGGGGGAGCGGGAGGTGGCCCCCGCCCGGGGTACTGGGGCGCCGCCGCCCCCATGAGGGGGTCCAGAAACTCGGGGGGGGCCGAGGCGGGGGGGTTCAGGGGCAAGTCGGCCAGGGAGCCCCGCTCGGCCCGCAAGGACGAGTCGTCCTCTGGGGGATGCGGGCAGCCAAGAGCAGGGTGGCCCCCCCCAGCCCGCAACAGCATCCCCCCGCTCCAGGGGCAGGCAGGAGCAGGCCCCCTCGCGGCTGCACAGGGGGCAAGGTAGGGGACCCCGGCGACTGGGGCCCCCACCAAGGCTGCTGCTGTCTTCCCCCGGGGAGCTGCCCTCCTCCTCCTCCTCTTCTTCTTCGGCCCACGGGGCGGCCCCCCGCTCCCCCAGCACCTCGGCAGGGTCTCCTGCCAGGGTCTCCCCGGCGCCCCGGCCCTCGGGGTCCCAGCCACTCAGGAGGAAACTGCCAGATGCAGAGGACTGGGCCGGGAAGGGCCGGGCCGCCGGGAAGAGCGGGGAGGCCCAGGTCTCGGACACCAGCTGAGGGACCTCGGAGGGGGCCTGGGGGGCCTGGGGGGCAGGCACTCCTGGGTCTAGAGGGTCCCAGTCATTGGGGAAGAGGGGCTCCGGCGGAGAGCCGTGCTCCTCGAGACGGATGTAGTACTCGCTGCTCACGGAGGGGCTGCGGGCACTGATGACCGGAAGCACGCTGGGCGTGGACAGCGCCTCGTAGAACGGGTTGGAGGGGTTGGCGTGGGGGGCCGGGGGCGCGGACGCTGGCTGCCAGGTGGGTGCCCCCCCGCCCCGACCGGCCCCCCGCCGTGCCTTCTCCCACAGGCACTCAAGGTTGAGGCCACCGCTACTCTCAGTGACCGTGAGCACGTCGTCGGGGTCAGCCCCAGGGAAGCCATCTAAAAGGGGAAATGGAGAGGAGAGGGTCCCCGGGCGGGGGGCGCTGTGCTGAGGGGGCCAGGGCCAGGGGAAGGGACCATCTCGGGGTGGGGGTGGCGGCGGTGGGGGCCTCGGGGGCCGCTCAGAGAGCAGGTAGGTGAGCTGCAGCTGGAGATCAGAGGCTGAGGGGCGCTGGGCAGGGGGCCGCCAGCAGGACTGCAGGATGTCGTACCTGGGGGAGAGGGAGGAGGCAAGAGTGAGCAAGGCAGAGTCCCAGCTGGGGGGGGAGGGTCCCCAGGGGAGGCAGAGACCAGGTGGGCAGACACCCAGGGAGACGAGAGTCAAGACCAAGAGAGGGGAATTCCCTGGTGGTACAATGGTTAAGATTCTGTGCTTCCACTACAGAGGGCACAGGTTCGATCCCTGGTCAGAGAACCAAGATCCCACATGCCCTGCCCTGAAGCCAAAAGAGAGGAAAAAGAAAAAAGACCAAGGTGGGAGACAGAAACCAGAGAGAGAGGGACAGAGACCTAGAAGAAGAGAGGACAGCAAGGCACAGTAGGGAAAAGATAGTTAAGTGACAGTTAAGGCGGCCTTCTGGTTGGGTTACAAGTTTTGGAATCAGAGACAGGCAAGCAGCAGAGGTCTTCTAGGGTCAGAGAAACTAGATTTGGAGACCAGCTGTGTCACTCCATGCTTCAGTTTCCCTTCCTCCACGTAGCAAGCAGATGTTGGCAGAAGGGGTGGGGACATCCCCACTCCAGGGGCTGGCAGCACGTGGTGCAAGTGTGCAGGGGAGAGTGTGAAATGAAATGGAGAATTCTGGGAGCATCCCGGGCTGGGAGGTGGAAGGTCAGGGGTCGGGGGTCAGGCCCCCGCCCTCACCAGTAGTCCGCATAGGGCAGCTTGAGCCTCGGCCGGGCCAGCTTGACGTGCTGCTGCCGGACGACGAAGGCCAGGACTTCCTCGTCTGACAGGTGGCGGTAGGGCTGAGCCCCAAACTCAAACAGCTCCCATAGAGTCACCCCTAGGGACCTGCAGGGAGAAGAGAGAGGTCAGAGCCCCGCCCTGACCCTCTAGGGAGCTGCCCCCCAACCCCGGGCCTCAGTTTCTCCATCTGTAGAACCTGTGACCCTTCTGCCTTCCTTGCCCTCTGTGCCCCCCGCCCGCCTCACCAGATGTTGCTCTCACGGCTCTGGTCCACCACCATGAAGGTCCCGTGCAGCTCGCCAAGGAGCTCGGGCGCTGCCCAGCGCAACGGGATCCACAGGCGCTCGGGGGTCAGGTAATAGTCCTCCTGGGGCGGGGGGCAGGGGGGGCAGGCCGGGGCGCGGTCAGGTGGGCCGGGGCAACCCCCCACCCCAACTTGCCCCCTTCCCCGCCCTGATGGAGGGCAGCCCCCACCTTGTAGTTGCTGTGGGCCAGCCCGTAGTCCCCGATGCGCACGGTGAGGTCGGAGGTCAGCAGGCAATTGCGCAGGGCCAGGTCGCTGGGGGCAGGCGAGGGGGCGAGGTAAGAAGCGGGCAGCTTTGGGGAAGCCCGCCCCGCTACTTAAAGAGTGCGCCCAGTTTTCCCCGCACGGCTCGGTCTTCATTTTCTCACTCCTCTTCTCCTACTTTGACTCCTCCCCCTCCCGACACCGCCCACTCTTCAGTGACCCCGCCTCCCCAGTAACCCCGCCCCTTTCATGACTCCGCCCCCACCGCTCTCGACCCCGCCTCTTTCACCCCATCCCGAGTCTTCCCCCGTTTTGTGCCCCGCCCCCCAACTCAAGCGTCCTTCCCTCCTTAAGCCCCTCGCCCTCTCTCCCTCGCCCCAATCCTGCCCGGTGGCTTCCGGGCTGCCACCTGTGCACGTAGTTGTGAGAGTGGAGATGTGCGAGCCCGCGGGCGATCTCCAGGCCCATCCTCTGCAGTGTACGCAGATCTCGAGGGGGCAGCTCAGGGGACAGACCCTCGGGGGGCCGCTGTGCCCGGAGGTAACGCTTCAGGTCCCCCTGGGAGAGAGGGCAGGGAGGGGTCAGTCCCACTGCCCCCTCCCAGGCATCGACACATCCAGGCAACCCGAGGCAAGGATGGGGCGGCCGCTGCACTAATTTGGGCTTCAGTTTCCCCTGCTGTTGAGAAACACTTTAGTAACAGAAGGCACCCTCCTCAGCACCCTCCTCACGTGCTAGTCAGGGCGTGCCACCTGGGGTCCCCGTTTTGCTGTTTAGTCGTTAAGTCGTGTTGACTCTCGCGACCCCATGGACTGTAGCCTGCCAGGCTCCTCTGACCATGGGATTCTCCAGGCAAGAATACTCGAGTGGGTTGCCATGCCCTCCTCCAGGGGATCTTCCCAACCCAGGAAAGGAATCCGGCTCTCCTGCATTGCAGGCAGATTCTTTACCGACTGAGCTACAAGGGAAGCCCATCCACCTGGGGACTGAGGGCTCACCTAAGAAATGCTACCTTGTCACAGGTGTCGCTATGATGATGTCATTGCAAATGGCCCTGAGCCCCCACCGGGTCCAGCTCCTCATTCTGCCCCTCCCCTTCCCCCCGCCTGGCAACCCCCCAGACCCTCACCAGTTGACAGAACTCCATAATCAGCAGAAAGGGCAATGTCTCCACGCAGACACCCAGACACTGGAGGACATTGGGGTGTTGCAGGCTCCTACATGGGGGTGGGGTTGCCTGGGTCAGGAAACAGCCCCTTCCATCCAACCCCAGCCCTGTGTCCCACCCCACCTTCCGGGCAAAACCAAATTGTTGCTTCAACTTCTTGGGTCTCAGTTTCCTTACTTGGGAGTTAACCTCTCTCTCCCCTCGCCCCAAACACACACTCCTTCCCCATATCCCCATCTCAGGTCCATCCCATCTCAGGCACCTCCTTGCCTCTCCTTCTGGCTCACCATCCCCTCAGCCTTTCTTCCTGCCCCTTGATTCTTTCCCCTCCCCTCCCACAGCCCCAGCTCAAGCCTCCTCCCAGCCTCCCTGCCTCCAGTCTCTCCCTTTCAGTCTGCCCCTGACCTGATGTCTACCTGTTCAGGACCCTCCATGGCTCCCTGGTTGCCCTGGGACAGAGGCTGACTCACTCTTCAGTCTTTCCTGCCCCCTGCCTTTCCCAGCATCACTCTTCACCCCATGTACATCTCCCTAGACTCACAGGTGTCTGCTTGGGCTTCAAGCCTTGTATACCTCTCTCTGTGGAGAACACTCCACTCTCATCAAAGTCCTCCTTGTCCCTTAGTGTCAACATCCTTTCCTCAAGAGATATCACTGCCCTTCCCTCAACACTGGGGGATGCCCCTCCTTAATCCTCTCACTGTGGCTAAGAGTCAGGTTGGGGGAGCAGGTTTCTGAATCTTGTCTCCACTTTTCCCAGGCGTGTAACCTCACAGAAGTCACTTGGCCTCTCCCTCAAATGTAAAATGGGAATGGTCATAGTAATCCCCTCATAAAGTTGTGGCAAGAAATCTAATAGGATCAGAGAGGAGCTGGCATTTCTCCTGCCTCACTGCCTTTGTTCCTGCTGTTCCCTCTGCCTGGAACACGCTTTCCCACCGTGCTTTGCGAAACTGATTCATCCTAGTCAAGCCTGCCTTTCCCACAGTTCCCATCCCAGAGCTCCTCCGTCTCCATCACATCCTGCCTTATTTCCTCAAGGCACTTGTCAGTCTGATATTTTCCTGTTAAAATTTATTTCTTCACTGGCTCATTTATTGTGTGTCCCCTCCACTAGGTGGCGAGCTTTACAAGACAAGGATTTGGGGCTTTTTGTGTGTGTGCCCATGTTCCCGGTGCCTAGACTAGTAGGTGCTCAATAAAATCGTGTGGAATGAAGGATTTAACCCTGATACATGACCTGAGGGTCTGTGGAAAGATTAACACATCCAGGGCTTGCAGTCCAGGTTGCAGCTTGAGACCTGGCTCGAGGAGGGTAGAATAGTTTTTGTTTCACTGGGGCCTGGCAGGAGAGGGGTTGGGGCGGGGGGTGTGGATAGTGGCTTCTGCTCCTGCCTGGAAGACGACTAATGAGATGAAGCTTTCTAAAGCACCAGCATATGCTGGGGCTTGAAAAAAAAATGACTGGAGCTCCCATTCATGGGGAGACTTAGGATGGCAGATGTAGAAGGAAGCTTGGATCCACTGCACACCTACTAATCTGAGCCAAGGCTGGCCCCTTCTGTTATCAAATCCTCCTAACACCTTTGCTAGGCAGGATGATGTTTCCCATTGGATCCAGGGGAAAAGGGAGGCTCAGAGAGGTAAAGTAACTTGCCCAGGGTCACACAGCTGGTAACAGTGCCAGAGCTGGGATTTGCTCTCAGGTCTGTGGCTCATCCAGCAAATGTCTACCGAGGGCCAGCTTGTAGCTGGGTGACAAGATGGACCCTGAGCTGCCAGTATAGTCCTGCATTCTCCACCTGAACTTTCTGAGAAGGTGGGAATGTTCTCGATCTGAGATGTCTAACGTGGGAACCACTGGCCATATACGGCTCCTGAGCCTTGAAATGTGGCAGTGGTAGCTGAGGAAGACATCTTGAATTTGACTGCATTTTATTTAAGATGAATTTAAGTAGCTGTATGTGGCTGGTGCTTGCCAGCATGGGTTGAGAGAGAGAGAGACAGAGGCAAGTCAACGGATACATGGATGAAATAATGACACACTAAGATATGTGTGATGAAGAAAATACACAAGTTGATATGATGGAGCATCCCAGGGCCCTCCTTAGGTGGCAGTGTGTATGTGTGTGTATAAAGGAAGGCCTTTCTGATCTGAGACCCAGGGAGGAGAAGGGATCCCACCATCAGAAACTGGGGGTGGGTGAGCCAAGAGCAATATTCCAGACAGAGGGAACAGCAAGGACAGCGGCACTGAGGCTGGTCTGTGGGAGGGTCAGGGAACAGGGCTTGTGGGCTGTACGGACAGTTGGGACTTTGTCCTGAGAGTCATAGGAAACCACGGGAGTTTTCAGAGGAAAAGGTTCATAAAAATCTCAGGGCAAAGCTCACTTTTACAGCCCTCTGTTAAGAGGTGCCCATATACACACCTTCTCCATGCCTGGGCACACAATACCATACAGGGCATATATGAGCAGAGATTTAATTAACCCTGATCTAGAAGCTCTTAGAGGGAAGACCAGGCAGGAGAGGGATAGCGTCCTGTCTTCCCAGACCTCCCAGTCCAGTGGAGACAGGCGTGGGGGGACAGTGGCCATTTGGTGCAGCCTCTCAAGACCCTGGCCTGTGATTCTGATTCTGATTCTTCTTAACTAACAGGCAGGGGCCCAAAGAAGGGCCACCATCACGGACCCTGTGCCAGGAAAAGGCGCATTTTTATCCTCTCAGCTGCCCTCTACATGAGGCTGCTCAGACTTCCTGGACTCACTTTCTAGATGAAGGTACTGAGGTTCAGAGTGGAGCCTTCTCCACTCTGATTTCCAGATCTCCAGCTCAGCTTTTGTGCTGTTCCCTTCGCCTGCATCACACTACCTTCATGTCCCTGCCTCTGGCCCAAGGAAGACCCTGAGGCTCAGGGAGGGAAATGATCTAGATTGACTGGCACAGCCAGGAAAAGGTACATCTAGGATTGGAATCCAGAGTTGACCCCACACTGTACTCCTCCTGCTCCCAAACGTTACCGCCATGAAGCACAGACTCAGCTATTCGGGCCTTCAGGGCTCCATGTCTACCCAGAGGTCCCCATACCTGTACGGCTGTGCTTCAGAGATGAACTTGCGCTGCTCCAGGGGCCCTGCACTGGCTCGGAGTTCCTTTACCACCACCTGGGCTGGGGTGTAGTCGGAGAAAATCTCTCCCAGGATCACCTGCTCAAGGAGGACCCAGGAATCAGTGCCTGCGGATTCCCCAGCCCCATCCCAGGGAGTGCCCTCCACCCCACCATATGGCTCCCAACTTCCCTCTCCTTTCCAGCCTCTTCTTTCAACTCCCACCACCCTCGTATCCCCACCAGACGCGGGGTGGGAGACTCACAGGCCCAGTGTCCGATGGACGCAGGGACAGGTGGAAGGATGGACAGACGGACGCGTGGAGAGCCGGATGGCGAGGCGGAGTGGTCAATGGAGTGAGGAGGGAGGCGCTGACCGACAGATGGAGGGGATGGGGTGGGTGGGAGCCGGTGAGAGATGAACAGAGAGGAGGGCAATGGGTGGGCCGAGGGGGCAGGGGGAGGAGGCAGGGGGCAGATGAGAAGTGGTGGGAGCAGGGGCGATGGACACAGAACAGGAGTGTCGCCCTGGATTGTGTAGAGCCCCCACCTCCCACCCCCAGCCCCACTTACTTACCTTCCCAAACCAGCCACTACCAATCTCCTGTAGGTAGCTGAGGTGCTGGCGGCTAAGGCCCAGGGGGGTGGTCATGTCTGGCATGGGGGACAGTAAAAGGGGAGGCACCTGAGCCTCTCTCCCCTCCCAAGTGCCACCAACACCCCCTACCTCAGTGGGGACCGGGGTCAAAGCAGACACAACAAATCTCTTTTCATTGGCTGCCCCAACATGCCATGAAGAGATCTCAGTCTCCTCATTGGCTGCCCACAAGTTTCTAGTGTCCAATCCGTTCTTCCCTTTGGTGTCCCAAGATCCTATGACTTAACTTCAGCCTCCCATTGGCTCTGCCTCTGGCATTAAGATGTAGGCTGACCTCATCATGGATTGCTCCGCAAGAATCTCCAAATCTGGTTTGGGGTTAAGCAACGGCTTCTACCAAGATGATTTTGGAGTTGCTTCACGCTGCTTCCAAGATTCCAAGGCTCCCACCTCTGCCTTTCCCTTTGATTCCTTGAGAGAGGGCTGTCAGCTCCTCCCACCCTGAATTGGGGGGCCACGGGATCAAGGTGCAGGGCCATACCTGAGTGTGATGGCTGCGGGGCAGGCATTGGCAGCGAGACCTCAGCCAGGGGGAGAATGTAGACATCAGGCAGTGACTGAGAGGAGGAAGTCTCCTCGGCGGGAGGCGTGTACTCCCCGGAGCAATCCTCCCCTTCAGGGTTCTCAAACTCCTGGGGCCAGGAGGGGTGAGGGGTGGGAGAACACAGCGGTGAGACACGCCATGGTCCTTCTAATCAACATTATCCCCACCTTTCTGCCAACTGTGCTCCAATCCCAGTCCAATTCCCATCCGGAGTTGGATCTTGCTGTAACTTCAGGCCTGAAGGGCTCTCAGTCTCACTGCCCAGCTCCCCCGGTTGTGGGCGTGGGGGGTTAGCGGAGGAAAGGCCTTGCTGAAGTGTTCCTCCCCACCTTAACTTCCCTCGTGTACCTCACCTTGAAGCCGACATCGCCCCGTTTGCAGCACAGACAGGTGAGGAGGAGGAAGATGAAGGCCAGCAGGCCAGAGCAGGAGATGAGGACCACGGCATAGGGAGGAGCCAGAGGCGCCCGGCCCAGGGCGAATCCGTCTGTGGGGACAGGGCTGGGCTGGGCTCGCGTCTTCAAGCCCCTGGCTCCCGGATTCCGTGCCCCTCCCCGTCCAGTTAGTCTTGACTACAGCTCCCATGATGCTCTGCACCCAGGGGCCCCTTGGCAGAGGAGCCGGATGGCTCGGGGCATTGTGGGAGTTGTAGTTTGGGGCCTTCTCAAGTGGTTGGGTTGGGGGTGGGGTCCCTCCTCTCGCCCCAAGCTGGGACCCCCCCCCACCCCCACCCCATCACCTCACCCTCAGGCTTGGATGAATTTCAGTGAGGACTGAGGGAAGGAGGAGTAACAGTGGAGCCTGGAGCGCTCAGAATTTCAAATACGCTCCCACGGCAGCTTTCTTACCCCCTATTTGAAGAAGAGGATGAGCCCCCAGCTGCAGGCTGGGAGAAGGTGCTCGCCCCATGCTGGATCCTAGTTACGGGGGTTGAGGCCTGTCACTTTTAGGGACGCTTGGAGCACACACATGTCCTCGGTCCCTAGCCCCAGGTCCCGAGTCGGGAGCTCCGCAAGCCTTGGGACTCCCCCAAAGCCGGAGACAGCCTCCAAGGCTGTGTCCCCTTTAGAAATAGTATTCCTCCTCTCTGTCCCCAATTCTCCCAGAGGCCCTGACCTTCCCCGGCTTCCTGCACACACCTGCACACACACGCGTGCGCGCGTCTGCACACACACATGTTGCCCGAACGGACCCCCTCCCCACCCAGCCCCCAGCCTTCCTCCCACAGGCCCTGCTGACAGAGGCACCATTCCTGCGCCTCCCCAGGCCCTGGCTCGCTGCGGGAAGACGCCACACAGGTGATGGAGCCGGAGCCCCGCAGACAGACCTCGGGGCAGGCCAGGGTGGGGGTGGGGGCCACTGGACAGCAGGATGGCCCGACAGACTCACCGGGGTGGGCCGGGGACGCCAGGCAGCCGGAGGCGGAGACGGCCGCGAGGAGGATGAGGGCGCCGGGGACAGGCATCTTGTCGAGGATGGCAGGGAGGTGGAGGTGGTGGCGGCTGGGGAGGAGGGGGGGGCGGGCCCTCAGCCCCCAGCCATGGGGACCCGCGCGACCCTGGCCTCCCCCCGGCCCAGGAGAGGGGCAGGAGGCTCAGGACAGGGGGAGGGAGGGGCTGCTTACAGGCTCAGGGACCCCCCTCCCCCTCTCTGAAGGGACAGACAGATGAAGGGATGGAGAGACAGACAGAGGAGAGGAGCCGGGGAGCCGGGGTTTCTGGGGTGGGGGGGGAGAGGGTAGAAGGGGGGAGAATGAGGGCCCCGCCCCCGAGGGCAGCCGGGATTGGGGGAGCAGAGAGCCTGTCAGAGGAAGGGTGGGAGGAGGGAGGAGGGAGGGAGGTTGGAGCGTCGTCATAGCAACTGGCTCCCCAGTAGCATTGGCTGCCAGGAGGGAGGGGAGGGGGAGGGACAGACAGGGACCAGCAGACCCTCGTGTAGGGGGGACCCAGGGCCCACCGTGCCTGGCCGGGACGCTGCTGTGACATGCCACCAGCACGGACACGTGTGCTCCGCGCCAAGATGCAGATGTCAGACAGGCACACACAGCCCACACATGGCTGACCCACGTCGCAGAGACCCTCGCAGACAAGCACAGCACATACAAAGGTGGACAGCGCTCGGCAGACGGGGACACGTACACGTCACACACAAAGACGCAGGGATGATGGGCTGCACTAAGCACGCACAGGCAGGCCGGCCCCCGGCACAGATGCACCCGGCCACGCAGGAACGTCAGCGCATCACAAAGACCCACACATGCCACAGACAAAGTAAAGCCCCAACTCCATAGACACGCACACCACAAAGATCCACGCAGACACCATGGTGACACACCAAGGCACAAGGCACAAGTCATGAACACAGACATTCCACAAACAAATGGGCAACAAAGAAGACCCACAGACACACACAGCACACACACAGACACAGACACAGACATCACTTGCATGGAGACACACACAAGATACACACTAACATAGACACAAGTATCCCATGCACAAATATACACAGATACACAGCAGATACAAGGAGAGACATGCATATCATATATGCGAATACACACAAATACACAACACAGACTCAGAGATACACACATCTCTCACACAGACACATTTCATTCACATGAATACAGAGACACAAGTCACACACACAGATACACATACAAGCACAACTCACCCATGGGTATAGATGTACATTACAAAGAATATACAAAGCTACACAAATCATGTACAAAAATACACACAAATACAGTACACTGGTACACACATATCACATCACATATACACAGCCACGCACATTATACGTACAGAAACACACATAGGCAACACAGGCGTACACACTGAACACATAAATACACAAAGATACATCACATACCTTAACACACATGGACACACACATCACAAATGTATACAAATTTCACACAAGGTTACAAAAACACATTACCCCAGTGTAGTCACACATTACATACACAAATACACACACACATACAGAACACATACAAAGACACACACAGATACACGCATCACAAATACCCACATTTCCTATGAGTTTGCACAACCTTTACTCAACCAGAGGTGCTAGCCTCATACAGAAGATACAGGATCATAGTTTATTTAATTTATTTATTCTTAGGAGCATTGACTGCGCCAGGCATTGTTCTCAGCGCTTTACACATATGACTTTTAAATCCTGACAACTGCCCTCCGAGACACACTCTTTATCACTCCCATCGTACAGAGGAGGAAACACGGCACAGCGAGGTGCAGACATTTGCCCCAAGGCACACAGCCGGGAAGTGGCGAGTGGGGACTGGAACTTGGTCCCTTAGGGACACAGACAAAACAGACAAGGACGCACACATCACGTGCCAGGCCGCCGCCGTCTCGGGGTCACACTCCCCTGCCCCCGCCCCCGCACAGCACCCCGAGCTGCAGACACACCGGAAGCACGGGCGCCCACCCTGCGCGCGGACTTCTCTGTCGTCCCTGAGCCCCTGCGTTGCGTCCCTCTCCGCTGAGGCTGGGCCGGAGCTGCGCATCGCAGGCGCAGCCTCACTGCACACCGCGGAGGCGGCCCAGACACCCCATCCCCAGCACGGCCCGCCCCTGCCCCCGTTCCCCAGCAGGTGTCCAGGACCCGCGGGTCCAAACGCAGCCAGCGCAAATGGGACTGGCAACCCCAGGGGAAGGGGAGGGAGAGGGGTTCAATGAGCCCTTTTGGAGGGGGGCGCTCATTGGAGAAACTGAGGCAGGTTCATCACACCAGGAGGGGTGGGAAGGAGGGTGTGCAGGGACCAGCACTGCAGGGTGGACTGACCATGTGCAGGTAGAGAGTACGGAATTGGGGCCTGGGGGATGAGGAAAGATGCAATTATCTGCCCCTGTGGCTGAAGGGCACAGACTCTGGCGGGAGCAGAGGCTTATGGGAAATGTAGTCCCATCCTTGAGGCTTACGGGAAATGGAGTTCTGGTTCCTCCAGAAGGGAGGCTCAGATTAATGTCTTCTCCCCCCTCGCAACCTCCAACCCCAGAAGAAGTAGAGGGTGGGTGAAGTAGTAGGAGCTGGGACTACGCTGCCTGGATCTTTGCAAACGAGGGGGTCAGAATTCTTGAGTCCTAGGGAGCGGTACAGGCAGGATTGCAGTCCTAACTCTGGCCCTGGCTTGCTCTCAGTTCATTTATTCACTCAACGTTCATTAAACCCACTGTGCTCAGCCAGGACCTATGCCAGAATTTGCGGGTGCAGCATGAAACCAGTCAAACCCATTTCCTGCCTTTGATGGGGGGTGGGTGGATGTGTGTCAGAGGGGCTTATAGAAGGTCTGCTAGAAATTTTCGAACTATGAACAGGGAGCCATTACCAAGGGCTGACATCAAGCTTTCTGGCTGAGGCCAATTTTTTGAAAAAAATAAATAGAATAATCTAGAACATGCAGAGGAAATATCCATGTCTGAAACTTTTATTTTCTGACAAGAGACTATAGATATAGATACAGATATAGATATATATTCCCCACCACCACCACCATTATGGGTCACAGTAAAAGAAACAAGGGGGATTCACAGATGGCCCAGTGGGTAAAGAATCTGCCGGCCAGTGCAGGAAACGTGAGTTCAGTCCCTGGGTCGGGGAGGGACTGGAGAAGGAAATAGCAACCCAGTCCAGTATTCTTGCCTGGAAAATCCCATGGAGAGAGGAGCCTGGCGGGCTACAGTCCGTGGGGTCACAAAGAGTCGGACATGACTTAGCAACTAAGCAACAACAACGTAGCAGGCCAGGCACTGATGCTCAATCACCCTCATGGGACTCTTCCTAAGGTGGAGGCGGCCATTGGGCAAACTGTCTTACAAATAGGGAGCTTGTAACAGTGCTAAATGCGATCAGGAAGAGCCTGGGAGAGAGGAGTTGTTAGGTTGGCGGAGGAGTCCGAGGAGGCTTTTTTGGAAAGGTCACAGTAAAGCCCAGATCTGCGAGGGGAAGGAAAGAGGCTGGAGGAGAGTCGTGCAGAGAGTACTAGGACAGAGAGAAGAGCGCTGGGGGTGGCTGAGGCGGGGCGGCCCATGGGGCATCAAGAAGTGCATAGGAGGCTGATGCGGCTAGATCGGAATGAGCAGGAAATGGGGGCGTGAGCAATGAGTAAACTGCAGAGAGAGCGAGACGTGAGCAGGGCCTGGCTACAGGGGCCAAGCCCGGTGAGCAATTTGGATTTATCAGTCAATAAACAGCAGTACAGCGCTCTTAGCTGGGGAGGGACAGGCTCTGACCCTGGTGCTGACAGGCTTTCTCCGGCTGTGGTGTGGGGAGAGACTGACGGTGGAACCTGGAACACAGGGAGGACGTGACTTCAAAGTCCAGGCGAGAGATGGCTGCTGGCAGTGGAGGCAGAGAGGAGCAACTCACTTCAAGACAATAACAAGTATTGACAAAGATGTGGAGAGGGTCTTCCCTGGTAATCCAGTGGCTGAGACTCCGCACTTGCCGTGCAGGGGTCTGGGTTCAATCCCTTTTCAGGGAACTAGATCCCACATGTCACAACTAAGACCCAATGCAGCCAAATAAATAAATTAAAAAAAAAAAAAACAAAACAACAATGGCAACAAACAAGGGTGTGGAGAAATCATAACCGTCATACACTGCTGGTGGGAAGATGGCGGGCGCTGAAAGAGTCTGGCGTTTCCTCAAACAGTTAAACACAGAACTACCATATGGCTCAGGAATTCCCCTCTTAGGTATCTCCCCAGAGAAAGGGAAACACATGTCCCCACAAACATTTGCATGAGAATGTTCATAGCAGCCTTGTTCATAACAACCAAAATGTGGGAGCAACCCAAATGTCCATCCAGTTGATGAATAGGTCCACAAAACAGGCAACCTTCATACAGTGGAATATTATTCAACCACCAAAAGGGTTGAATTAGTGACAGATGCTACAACATAGATGAACACTGAAAATATTATGCTGAGTGAAAGAAGTCAGATAACACAAATAGCCACATACTGTAGAATTCCATTGACAGGAATTATCCAGGATAGACAAATCAGACAAAGTAGATTAGTGGTTGCCTGGGGCTGGGATGGGGGTGTGCCTAAGGAGTTTCTTTGAGTGATAAAATATTCTAAATCTGATTGTGGTGACAGTTGCATGATGTGATTAACATACTAAAATCCACTGAGCTGTACAATTTATTTATTTTTTTAATTCAAAATTTTTTTGGCCACACTGCATGAGATCTTACTTTCCCCACCAGGGATTGAACCTGGGGCCTTGGCAGTATGAAAGCATGGAGTTCTAATCACTGGACTGCCAGGGAATTGCCTGAACTGTACAGTTTAAATGGCTGAATTGTACGGTATGTGAATTCTGTCTCCATCAGATCAGATCAGTCGCTCAGTCGTGTCCAACTCTTGGCTACCCAGTGAATTGCCATAAAGTTGTTGAAAAATTGCTTCGGAAAAAAAAAAAAGCTTCAGGCTATGTTTTGGTGGGAGACTGTATGAGTCTTGGGGATGGTGTGGGCTGAGAGGAAAGGGAGGATCTAGAAGGCCCACAAGGGTAGCTTAGCCATCTAGACAACGGGTCTTCTGTCAACACCGCTTGCAGAAACTTCTCACGTTTTCCTGGTTAGTAGGAAGTGCTCAGTAAATGCCCATTGTTATTTTTATGGCAATCCTGTTGAAAGTTGAATCAGATCCATTCACTCCTCCCTGGAGACTTTCTGTGCCTCCCATCTCACTGGGAGTAAAAGTGAAGTCCTCACTGTGGCCCCGAAGGTCCTGCTGGGACGGTCCCTCCCCTTCCATTCTCTGGATCTCTACCCCCTATTCAGCGGCTCTGGCCATGCTGGCCTCCTTCAAGTTCCTCCCATATTCTAAGCACAGTCCTACCTCAGGGCCTTTGCACTTGCTGGTTGCTCTTCCCCAGTGGCCACTTGGCTCCTTCCTCACCTCCTTTAGATCCATATTCAAATGTCACCTCCTCAGTGAGTCTGTGAAGCCTCCTTATCACCTTATAAATGACTGCACCTCTCCCATCTCACACATGGAATCCTGCTTTTTTCTCCATCACATCACCATTATGGCACACCAGATCTTTCATTTAAAAAAAAAAAAGTTATTATTTATTTATTTGGCTGCATCAGGTCTTAATCATGGCACGTGGCATCTTCATTGTGTCACATGGGATCTTCTGTTGTGGTGCACAGACTCTCCAGTTGTCTCATGTAGACATAATTGCTCCAAGGCATGTGAGATCTTAGTTCCCTGATCAGGGATTGAACCCATGTTCCCTGCATTGCAGGAAGGATTCTCAACCACTGGATCATCAGGGAAGTCCCTAAATCTTTCACTTCTTTGCTTGGGTTATTGTCACCTCTCTCCCTAGAGACTCATGAGGGCAGAGACCTGCCTCTCCTGTTCCCTGCTCACTACTCAGCGCCTACTGGAGTCCCTGGCATGTGACATATTTCCTGAATGAAGGAAAGAATTCAAGTTCACTTCCTTTCAATGCACTTGCTGCAGGGTTAGAGCTGTGGCCCCTCCTCAGTCCCTCCAGCGTCGCCCACTTGGCTCGAGAGATGCTGGCAAATAAACTCTGATCATCCATTTGGGGAAAGAAGCGCAGGGTACTGTGGGGTCACCGGAGGGCACACTGTGTGGAGCCTAGAACATTTCAAAAGAAGCTTCCAGAGAGGGTGACATTTGGGCTCAGCTGTGATGAGAGTGGGGGCGAGGCTGAGGCTCGGGTGGGAAGTGGAGAAAAGAGGGCATTCCAGGCTCAGGGGGATGGAGTGCACAAAAGCCTGGAGGTGTGAAACAGCTTGGGACTTTCAGGAAACTTCCACCTGCCGCCCCAGCTCAGTGGCTCAGGCTGAAAACCTCCCAGTCATCACTGACTCCTGTTTTTTTCTCACACCCCCACATCTGATCTGTCAGCTGGCTCTGCTTTCAAAATATTCCCAGAGCCTGATCAACTCTCGTCACCTCTGCAAATACCATCATGATTTGCTTGGACTATTGCAGTAGCCAGCTCAACAGGCTTTCTACTTTGGCCCTCCCCGCCTCCTCTACAGATTCTTCTTGCCCAGGAAGCCTGTTAACACCTAAGTCAGCTCACATCCCTTCTCCTTGGCTCCCATCTCACTTGGAGTGGAAGCCAGATTCCTTTCCTTGGCCCAAAGGCCCTAAATGGTCTGCCCCCAATATTTCTCACCTTTGACCCTCTTTCCCTCCCCCTCCAGCCACACTCATTCCTATTCCCTGAACACGCTATGCAAGTAGGAACCTGCCCCAGGGCCTTTGCGCTGGCTACTTTTTTTCTCTAGGAAATGCCCTGGTTGATGCCCTTGTCTCAGTCCAGCCTCTGCCCCTGTGTGGATGTCCCAGAGCAGCCTCCCCGGCCACCGGAGCTGCAGCCCCTATTGCCTTCCCCAGGCCCTTGGTCCAACTTGTTTTTCTTCAGTGGGTTAGTTCTGCCTGACATCAGGCTACAGGTTTGTTTATGGAGCTCCCGAGGGCAGAGTCTTTGCCTGTCTTGTTGCCAGCTCTCTGCAGTACCTGCACACAGAAGGTGTCGGAGGACTGTGTGTCTAGTGATTAAAGAAGTGAGACTGGAGTGGCATGGGAGCAATGTGCAGGGGTGAGGCTGTCAAAAGTCTTTGACTGTTGAGCCAAGGAACTGAGGGATCTACTGGGGGAGGGCAGGGGCCTTGGAAAGGGTTATCAGGGTGGGAGGCCACCCAGCCTCTTCCTCTAGAACACTGAAGGGCTTGAGGAGGAATATTCCATGCGCCCAGGGTGCTGCCTCAGACCTCATCCACTCACTCACTCACTCATTCATTCACTTGGCAAACAAATAGGTCTCCATGCCAGCCAACAAGTTGGCATGGGCGTAAAGAAGGAGGCAGCCAGGATAGCAATGTTTTCTTTTTTCAGTCCTTGGCGGCACCATGTGGTGTGTGGGATCTTAGTTCCCCACCAGGGATCGAACCTGTGCTCCCTGCATTGGAAGCATGGAGTCCCAACCGCTGGACTGCCAGGAAAGTCCCCAGGGATAGCAGTGTTAATAACAACATTTTGTTTTACTTTTGGGGCTTCCCAGATGGCACTTGTGGTAAAGAACCTACCTGACAATTCAGGGGACATTAAGAGATATGAGTTCGATCCCTGGATTGGGAAGATCCCCTGGAGGAGGTCACAGCAGCCCACTCCAGTATTCTCCCTTGGAGAATCCCATGAACAGAGGAGCCTGGTGGGCCACGGTCAATAGGATCGCAGAAAATTGGACCTGACTTTGAAGCAACTTGGCACACACTTTGCTTTTTAAATTTTTTTATTTTTAATTGAAGGATAATTGCTTTGCAATATTGTGCTGGTTTCTGCCATATATCAACATGAATCAGCCACAGGTATCATATGTCCCCTCCCTTTTGAACTTTCCTCTCACCTTCCACCTGCACTTACCTTTATATGGTGTATTGTAATTTACGTACAGTCACATACACAGGTCTTATGAGTAGTCTGATGGGCTTTGATAAATGAATACACATGTGCAAGCTCGGTATCCCAGTTAAGATATAGACTATTTGCTTACCCCAGGAAATTCCCTTGCACCCCTTCCCGGTCAATCTGCCATCCCCAGGAAACCATTAATCTGTTTTCTTTCACTGTTTATTAATTTAGCCTGTTCTAGAACACTGAATGGAATCGTACAGTTTGTATCTTTATAGAGTTTTTCATTTGCACAGAGCAATGATTTTGAGGTGCAGTCATCCTATTGAATGTATCAATAGTTCCTTGATTTCTTTTTATTTTTGGCTGCACCCTGCAGGATGTGGGATCTTAGTTCCCTGGCCAGCGATCCAACCCGGGCCCCGGGCAGTGGCAGCTCGGAGTCTTAACCATTGGACTACAGGCAAGTCCCAATCATTGCTTTAAAAAATTTTTATTTATTTATTAATTTTCATTTTTGGTTGCACTGGTCTTCATGGCTGTGTGGGCTTTCCAGTTTTCTCTAGGAGAGTAGGGGCTAAATTCTAGCTGTGGTGCGCAGGCTTCTCATCCTGGTGGCTTCCTCGTGTTGCGGAGCGTAGGCTTTAGGATGGGTGGGCTTCAGTAGTTGTGGCTCCCGGGCTCTAGAGCACAGGCTCAATAGTTGTGGCCCACGGGTTTCGTTTTCCTGCAGCATGTGAGATCTTCCCAGATCAGGGGTTGAATCCGGGTCTCCTGCTTTGGCAGGCAGATTCTTTATACCACTGAGCTAGGTCTGCCTACAGAATCTGAAGCATCAGCTCCACCATGGAGATACTGTCTGCCTATCATTTATTTGTCTTTGATCATCATTTATGTAAAAACCACAAAAAATGGAAGCCACCTTAATGTTCACCAGTAGGTTAATAAATAGGGGTGCATCTATCCCAGGAAATATTATACACCTGTTTTAAAAAAACGAGAAAGAGCCATGGACTGACAAAGGAAAAGCTCTAAGATGTATTGTTGACTGAAAAAAGCAAGTTGCCGAATAATAAGTACAGTGAGAGAGGACTTCCCTGGTGGTGCAGTGATTAAGACTCCACACTTCCATTGCAGGGGATGTGGATTGATCCCTGAGTTGGGGAACTAAGACCCACATGTGCCAATAATAATAATAATAAAAATAAACAATCTCATTGACCACCAGTTGCAAGGGAGTTTGGGTAATGATGCATTTTAGGTGAGCGCATTTCTGTCTCAGACAAAACTGGAGTTCTACGTACTACTAAGGAAGGAGAAACTTGATGTTGAACAATAAATCTCTGCATTTTAAGTTAAGCCCAGTCAGGAAAGATCCTGAACATTGGGCTCAGTTCCTTGGCCTCTGTACTCTGGGCAGAAGAGAGCCATGGAAAACTTTGAAGCAAGGTAGGCTATGTAATGGGGAAGGCAATGGCACCCCACCCCAGTACTTTTGCCTGGAAAATCCCATGGACGGAAGATCCTGGTAGGCTCCAGTCCATGGGGTCGCTAAGAGTCGGACACGACTGAGCAACTTCACTTTCACTTTTCACTTTCATGCATTGGAGAAGGAAATGGCAACCCACTCCAGTGTTCTTGCCTGGAGAATCCTAGGGACAGGGGAGCCTGGTGAGCTTCCGTCTATGGGGTCGCACAGAGTCGGACACGACTGAAGCGACTTAGCAGCAGCAGCAGCAGCAGCAGCAGGCTATGTAAGGGGGCTTCCCTGGTGGCTCAGCAGAAAAGAATCTGCCTGCAATGCAGAAGCCACAGGAGACACAGTTTTGATCCCTGGGTGGGGAAGATCCCCTGGAGGAGCACACGGCAACCCACTCCAGTATTATTGCCAGGAGAATCTCATGGACAGAGGAGCCTGGTGGGCTACCGTCCAGGAGGTCGCAAAGAGTCGGACACGACTGAAGCGACTCAGCACACCCGCACACACAGGTTATGTGGCCCCCTCCCAGCAGTCACTTTTTAGAATTGCCTGGGGCCCAGGGACCCTCAAAAGGTTTGTAGATAGAATTTATGGAGTCCTTGAACTTGGATAAGGAAAAGAAATCGCCTGCTTCCCTGGTGGCTCAGTGGTAAAGAATCTGCCTGCCAATGCAGGAGACACAGATTTGATCCCTGATCCGGGAAGATCCCACATTCCTCGGAGCAACTAAGCCTGTCCGCCACAACTACTGAGACTGTGATCTAGAACCTAGGAGCCCCAACTACTGAAGCCTGGGCCCCTAGAGCCTGTGCTCTGCAACAAGAGAAGCCACTGCAATAAGCCCATACACCACTACAGAGTAGGCCTAAAGTATTAGTCACTCAGGCACGCCTGACTCTTTGCGACCCCATGGGCTGCTGCCCACCAGGCTTCTCTGTCCATGAGGTTTTCCAGGGAAGGATCCTGGAGTAGGTTGCCATTTCCTTCTCCAGGGAATCTTCCCGACCCAGGGATTGAGCCCAGGTCTCCTGCACTGCAGGCAGATTCTTTACTGACTGGGCTACAAGGAAAGCCCCAACGGAGTAGGCCTCGCTGGCTGCAACTAGAGTAAAGCCCTTGCAGGATGGAAGACCCAGCATAGCCAAAAATCAATAGCAAAATAAAAGTATTTTTAAAAAGGAAAAGAAACCGCATCTTTCTTTTCAGTAACCTCCAACTAAAATCCAACATTTCATTCTGTTTTTGTTGCAGGTTGTATTTTCTGCAGAAATACAGAGACAGGCCTCTGTAGACAGGCCTTCCAATTTTGTACAAAGACGGGCCTCTGTCATTGGATAGAGGCCAAGGAACTGAGTCCAATGTTCACCATCTTTCCTGCCTGGGGGCTTAACTTAAAAAGTAAGATCTTCAAGATCTTGTCACGTCCCCATTAAAAGATGAAGTATGTGTCTCTCCCCCTTGAGCCTGTTTGACCACCTTGCCCAATAGGGTTCAATGAAAATGATGCTATGTGAGCTCTGGGGCTAGGTAATAAAAATGCCATGTACTTCCTTCTGCTTGTTCTCTCTGGACAAGCTCTTAGAACTCAGTGTCCATGCTGTGAGGAAGCCCATGAGCGCGTGGAGAAGGCTGCATGGGGAGGACCTGAGGTCCCCCCACCCCATCCCAGCTGAGCTGCCGCCCAACAGCCAGTTCCAACTTGCCAACCAGGTGAGTGAGCCATCTTGATAATGGGTTCCCCGACTCCCAGAGGAGGTGTCTCACCTGTTGCCTCCTGGATCCGAGATGAGCTGGTTCCACTGAGCCCCACCCCAAATGCAGATTCAAGAGCAAAGTAAATGATTGCCATTGTTTTAAGCCACTGAGTTTTGCAGAGGTTTACTCCATATCAGTGGATAACTCATAGAGTTACGAATGTAGGTGCCAACCCACATTAGCAATACCTGTGTCGTATTGGCAAAACCTGTAACTTTGTTTATTCTGGAATCTCTTATCCTACTGATAGAAATCACAGCTATTTCCAAACCATACCAGAGCTGTTGCAGATGTTGGAAATATTGTTTCAATTCCACTTTGGAATTATACAAGAACCTACTAGTTACTAGTTCTTGTCACTTAATACGTTAATAAAGAAACATAGGACTTCCCTGGAGGTCCAGTGGTTTAAGATTCCGAGCTCCCAGTTCAGGGGATGTGAGTTCGATCCCTGGGCAGGAAACTAAGATCCCACATGCCAAGTGGTGAAGGGAAAATTTAAAAAGAGAGAATTCCAGAATGAGATAATGGCATTAGAGACTTGATATTGGTCCTATATTGCAGCAGGAAGCCCCCAAGATGGCTGCTAAAAATCCCCATTCTTGGCGTTCCCACACAACTACATTACATTTATATATGTAAGTGATGGGAAATTAGAGAAATAACTCCAAAAATAGTTAATGATCTAAAGGACAATAACTTTGGGGATTGTCTTTCTACTTGAAAAACCATCATTTCATACCGTATTGATTTCAGACTAGTCAACATCTAACTTAACTGGTACGGACACTCTCAATCAGTAATAAACAGAAAGTCAAGGGATTAATAGATACACATCACCATATACAAAATGAACAATGATGACCTACTGAATAGCACAGGGACCTATATTTAATACTTTGTAATAACATATAATGGAAAGGAATGTGAAAAAGAATATATATATATATATATATCTGAATTACTTTCCTGTATATCTGAAACTAATGCTATGCTATGCTATGCTAAGTCACTTCAGTTGTGTCCGACTCTGTGTGACCCCATAGACGGCAGTCCACCAGGCCTCCCCGTCCCTGGGATTCTCCAGGCAAGAACACTGGAGTGGGTTGCCATTTCCTTCTCCAATGCATGAAAGTGAAAAGAGAAAGTGAAGTCGCTCAGTCATGTCCGACTCTTAGCGACCCCATGGACTGCAGCCTACCAGGCTCCTCCGTCTGTGGGATTTTCCAGGCAAGAGTGCTGGAGTGGGGGTGCCATTGCCGTCTCCGTCTGAAACTATTACAACTTTGTAAATCAACTATACTTCAATTAAAAAATAAAATTAGAAGGCTAAAAATAATATAAATAAGCAAAATGCAATTTTATAAGCATTTTAAATCTTAAGAATTACAGAAATAGTTATATAATAAAATCCATCAAGGGACTTCCCTGGTGGTCCGATGGTTAAGACTCCATACTCCCAAGGCAGGGGGCACGAGTTTGATTCCTGGTTGGAGAACTAAGATCCCACACGCTAAAATACTGTGGCTGGAAAACCAAAACCAAAAAACATCAATAATACACTCAAAAATAAAAGTAAGTCAAAGATACGTTCCCCTGCAATGCATGCATGCCTCTTAGTTGCTTCAGTCCGACTCTTTGTGACCCTATGGACCATAGCCCACCAAGCTTCTCTGTCCCTGGGGATTCTCCAGGCAAGAATACTGGAGTGGGTTGCCATTAACAGGGGTTGACAAATAGGCTTCTGGCCATAACCAGCCCACTCATCTGTTTTTATAAGTAAAGTTTTATTGAAACACATTCTTTTACGTATTGTCTATGGCTCTTTTCTTTTTTTAATTGAAGTACTCTTGCCCTGGAAAATCCCATCGATGGAGGAGCCTGGTAGGCTGCAGTCCGTGGGGTCGCTAAGAGTCGAACACGACTGAGCGACTTCACTTTTCACTTTCATGCATTGGAGAAGGAGATGGCAACCCACTCCAGTGTTCTTGCCTGGAGAATCCCAGGGATGGGGGAGCCTGGTGGGCTGCTGTCTCTGGGGTCGCACAGAGTCAGACACGACTGAAGTGACTTAGCAGCAGCAGCAGCAGCACAGTTAGTTTACAATGTTTTGTAAACATTGTAAACATACATATATATGTATTCTTTTTCAGATTCTTTTCCATTACAGGTTACAGATATTGCATAGGGTTCCCTATGCTGTAAAGTAGGTCTTTGTTGTTTATCTAGTTTATGTACCGTAGTGAGTATATGCTAATCTCAAACTCCTGATTTATCTCCCCTCCCCTGCCCCGTGGGTCTTCTTTCACCTCAAGATCAGAGTCAAGTGGTGCTGATACAGGCTTTATGACGGCAAAGTCTAAAATATTTTTTCTGGCCTTTATAGACAAAACATTTGCCTCCCCATCCCTAGAATGTCAGAGGATACTTAGGTGGGCTTCTTAGTGCCTAAAGCTGCACTATGGCTGCTTCCCATCACTTACATATGTAAATGTAATGTAGTTGTGTGGGAAACACCAAGGATGGGGATTCTTAGGGGCTATCTTGGGGGCTGCCAGCTGCGATCTGGGACCAGTATCACGTGGGGTGCAAATAGCTGACTATTATCCAGCCCCGTTTGTGACACTCAACCTAGCTTTCAAAGCTATGGTTGAAATGTTCCCTCACCAGCCCATAACATTCCTGACCACCCCCGGGGGACCTGCTCTGTTCCCCGTGACCTTGATGACCTTTCTGCATCCATCTGGTTGTCCCCATGTCACCTTCTGGGTTTGGGCTCGTGTGTCTGCACATCTGCCATTAATTTAAATGAGACAGAGTCTACCTTCCTAAGGCAGAGAATGAAAAGTTGTGGGTTTTAGCAGATAGGGACAAGAATGCATGCCTACAATGCTCCGTTGGCTTGATGAAGGCATCTCATCAAGGATGCCTTTCAGGAATTCAGAGCTGGCGGTTAAAACGAGATTAGCAGAGAGGAGAATTCACGGAGCATGATTACATTGCAGACTGAGGCCGCAGGGCACAAGGGCCTGGTTTTGGTTTTGTCTGAATCTGATGCTGGATAATTGGTGCATATACATAGGATTAATTCACGAAGCTATTCACTTCTGAAATATGTACTCTTATATATATGCACTTGGTTGATGTTGTTCAGTTGCCAAGTCGTGTCTGACTCTTTTCGACCCCGTGGACTGCAGCATGCCAGGCTCCTCTGTCCTCTACTATTTCCCAGAGTTTGCTCAAACTCAGGTCCATGGAATTGGGCATGTTTATATTGATAGTCCAATATAAACTTTAAAAAAATTCGATTGTCAAGGAGGCAAATTATCCAATAACTCCTTAGTGTCTCGAGCTTTTTCGATTGAGTGTCTTTAGTGTCTTGCTGCGCCACCGAGGCTGTGTGGCTCTGGGCAAGTTACTTAACCTCTCTGACCCTTAATTTGTGCATTTGTAAAATGAAGGTAATGCTTATCGAGCAACATTGCCTGAGATAACCAGAGGAAATCTGAATCACTGTCACAGAGAGGATGTTGAAGACATATCACGGTTGTGTTTGTCACGTGTTGTGCTTAGTCACTCAGTCCTGTCTGGCTTTTTGTGACCTCATGGACTGTAGCCCGCCAGGCTCTTCTGTCCATGGGGATTCTCCATGGTCCTAACACTGGAATAGGTTGCCATGCCCTCCTCCAGGGGATCTTCCCAACCCAGAGATCGAACCCAGGTCTCCCGAATTGCAAGTAGATGGATACTTTACCATCTGAGCCACCAGGGAAGCCCATAGTTTTTGTCATAGTTGTGATAAATGGGTAAAGATATGGAAGATGCAGAATTGCCATGCCAATAAATGGACAAGTCACAAGGCAGAACTACAATGGATTATCAACCTGTGGGAAAGCTTTTACCCTCCTTCTTTAAAAAAAAAAAAAATTCTTTATTTATTTGGCTTCACTGGGTCTTACTTGTAGCACATGGGATCTTTAGTCAAGGCATGTGGGATCTAGTTCCCTGACCAGGAATCGAACCCAGGCCCTCTGCATTGGGAGAGAGGAGTCTTAGACACTGGAACACCAGGGAAATGCCTTTACCCTCCTTCTTAACTCTTTTAATAGTACGTTTTGCTTTCTGAAATGATCTATCCCTTTATTTATTGACTTGTTCACTCTCTCACCCCTCCCCGCATCCCCTGGAATGAGCCCATTTTGCTCATTGCTGCATCTCCAGCGCCCAGAACTATGCCAGCCATGTAGCAGGTGGTCAATAAATGCTTAGTGACTCAGTGAATGAATACAGAAATGAAAGTGAGACTCAGGTTTTCACTGACCAATAGGAAAACTCTAATAAATTTGATAACATTCGACAGGGAGGATGTGTAACACAAACTCTACCGTATCATCCATTTTGTAAACGAGTGGAAGTTGTTTGCCTTTCCAGAAACTGACTTGGCGCTCTTATCTAGCAATTCTGTTTCCAGGACTCTATGGGAAGGACCCCTGTGGCTCAGACCACAGTGCAAGAGATGTAAGTTCAATCCCTGGTTTGGAAAGATCCCCTGGAGAAGGGAACAGATGCCCACTCCAGTATTCTTGCCAGGAGAATCCCACGGACAGAAGAGCCCGGTGGGCCACAGGCCATGGGGTCACAGAGTCGGACACGACGGAGCAGCTTTCACTTTTCTTTCATGGGAAGGAGGACATGAAGTTAAGATCTGCAGGAAAGCTGACGCACAAAGATTTTCTCTGTTGCATTATTTGTATCAGTAAAAAAAAAAAAATAGATGCAGAAGATATTTGTAATCATAAGTTGAAATATTTATAGTAATAATAAGCTTTAGAGGAAAGGTTCTGTAAAGTATGGGATAGCAACGTTATGGAATGTTATGCAATCATTTTAAGTGAAAGGGGAACACGTTCTTATGATGCGCTAAATCAAAATAAGCAGAATGCGGAAGTGCTGTGTAATGTATTCTCAACATGAAATGGAAGAAAGTTATTCAACTTGGAATTAATGGAAGGCTCCAGAGCCAATAATGGAGACAGAATCACCAGAGCTTTTGCTTTTCCATCTTTTGCTTATCTGTAATTCCCAAACTCGCTCCACACCTTGGATGCAATTTTTTCTTTTTCTTTTTGATAATCACAAAGCAAGAAAATCATTTTCAGAACCAAGTGTTTACTCCTGCTGACCGGTCAAGGATTCAGTTCTGGAGATGGTGGAACAAATCCAAAATGCAGAGGTGGTGCTGGGTGCAAACATAATTATCCCAGAGAACACTTGGCAAGGAACCAAATGTCCAACCAGAGGCAACTGAGGAAATAAACCCTACTCCACCCATAGAAACCTAGGCAGGCATCAAAAGTGATGTTTAGAAGCAGCCTGAAGCACCATGGCAAATGTTTATGTGGAGAGCCGTGTGCAAAACAGCAAGATATAAAATGAAACATGCAAAGAATAAAAAGAAGAAAATGACATATGTAATAGCATCCCCTCTGCATATTTGTGTAGTCATTTATGTGTATAAATACACATGCACACACATACATACATAGAGAGAATTTTATATATATATATGGTGGCTTTGTCGCTAAGTCGTGTCTGACTCTTGCAACTCCATGGGCTATAGCCCGCCAGGCTCCTCTGTCCATGGGATCCTCCAGGCAAGAATATTGGAGTGGGTTGCCATTTCCTTCTCCAATATATATATATAGGGGCACAGAGGGGGTTTTATATCCCCACAGAAAACAGTAGGATGAGTAAATATAAATGTGTATATGTTTAAATTAAAAATATATATTAAATATAATATCATATAAACACATATTAATATTTTGTAGATTTATATTATAAATTGTGCATTTATAAAAAATGTATATATATATGAAATTAAGAGACAAAAACCAGGATGCCAACCACCTAATTTAACAAAGATAAAACCCTTAAAAATAAATATGTCAATTTATAAAACATTTCTGCCAACTAAAAGTAAACTATGCAGAAATGAAAAAAAAAAAAAATGTCAGAACACTATTCCTGGTTATTTCTTGGTGGTGGACCCCCTGGGGGTTAATCTTGCCCTTTCAACTTTATGAGCTTCCCTTGTGACTCAGCTGGTAAAGAAGCCACCTGCAATGTGGGAGACCTGGGTTCGATCCTGGGGTTGGGAAGATTCCCTGGAGAAGGGAAAGGCTACCCACTCCAGTATTCTGTCCTGGAGAATTCCACGGACTGTATAAGCCATGGGGTGGCAAAGAGTCGGACACGACTGAGTGACTTTCAGAATTCAAAATCTTTGGATTACTTGCACACAGCTGTTCGAGGAGACTGTGTTCAAGTTCATAGAGAAAGTCCCTTGGTCTCTTGATGTCTGTCCTAGGGGACCAACTCTTTCTGTCGGGTGTGCTTCCTCACAGTGTCTTCTCCCCCTATACTCTCCCACATAATTAAGTCTTCATAAATATACACTTTTGTAGGATTTTTTTCACCTGAATATCGTGTAGTGTCCCAGATGAACTGTCCAGCAACTTGCTTTTCTCACTTTATAGGCCTCAGAGAACTTAATCTGTCACCAGCCCTGTTTTGCGATTTTAATCCACTGCGTCACATTTCATAGAAGGGTGAGTCTCCGTTTATTTGATCACTTTTATTGGCGGTGCCTCGGTGGTTCCCAGTGCCTTTGCTGCGACACACAATAGCTCTGTGAACATCCTGCGGGTTGAAGGTCTTCTCCAAGGGAGGTTCCGAGCAGTGAAATGATAGCATGAAGAGGGCACGCATGAAAAGGCTCAGGAGCCCTGCCAGTGACCCTCTCCTCCTCCTCCTTTTTTGTAATCATCAGGCTTTCCATTTTGAGCCTGTGTTTTCATGAAAACAAACATACAGTGTGATTTGGAAGAATGCACATTTGCATGCCATTTTCTGGGCTTCCCTGGCGGCTCAGTAAAGAATCTTCCTGCAGTGTGGGAGACCCAGGGTTCAATCCCTGAATCAGGAAGTTTCCTGGAGAAGGAAACGGCAACCCACTGCAGCATTCTGGCCTGGAGAATCCCATAGACAGACAAGCCTGGCAGGCTACACTCTCGTAAAGAGTGGGACATGACTGAGCGACTAACACTTTCTGGGAGCCAGTCGAGGACACTCCTGGGCTGATGCATAAGGCTCCCGTGTCTCCCTGCAGTGAGCATCCAGTGTGTTGAGGGTGACCGGGTCCTGTCTCAGGTCTGAGGAGGAGGATCCAGGCCCCAGACACCTTCAGTCAGTCAGTTCAGTTGCTCAGTCATGCCCGACTCTTTGCGACCCCATGAATCACAGCATGCCAGGCCTCCCTGTCCATCACCAACTCGCGTAGTTCACTCAAACTCACGTCCATCGAGTTGGTGATGCCATCCAGCCATCTCATCCTCTGTCATCCCTTTCTTCTCCTGCCCCCAATCCCTCCCAGCATCAGAGTCTTTTCCAATGAGGCAACTCTTCACATGAGGTGGCCAAGTATTGGAGTTTCAGCTTCAGCATCAGTCCTTCCAATGAACACCCAGGACTAATCTCCTTTAGGATGGACTTGTTGGACCTCCTTGCAGTCCAAGGGACTCTCAAGAGTCTTCTCCAACACCACAGTTCAAAAGCATCAATTCTTCGGCGCTCAGCTTTCTTCACAGTCCAACTCTCACATCCATACATGACTGTTGGAAACACCATTAGCCTTAACTAGATGAACCTTTGTTGGCAAAGTAATGTCTCTGCTTTTTAATATGCTATCTAGGTTGGTCATAACTTTCCTTCCAAGGAGTAAGCGTCTTTTAATTTCATGGCTGCAATCACCATCTGCAGTGATTTTGGAGCCCCCTAAAATAAAGTCTGACACTGTTTGCCCATCTATTTGCCATGAAGTGACAGGACCAGATGCCATGATCTTAGTTTTCTGAATGTTGAGCTTTAAGCCAACTTTTCCACTCTCCTCTTTCACTTTCATCAAGAGGCTTTTTAGTTCCTCTTCACTTTCTGCCATAAGGGTGGTGTCATCTGCATATCTGAGGTGATTGATATTTCTCCCGGCAATCTTGATTCCAGCTTGTACTTCTTCCAGCCCAGCATTTCGCATGATGTACTCTGCATATAAGTTAAATGCAGCCTTGACGAACTCCTTTTCCTATTTGGAACCAGTCTGTTGTTCCATGTTCAGTTCTGACTGTTGCTTCCTGACCTGCATACAGGTTTCTCAAGAGGCAGGTCAGGTGGTCTGGTATTCCCATCTCTTTCAGAATTTTCCACAGTTGATTGTGATCCACACAGTCAAAGGCTTTGGCATAGTCAATAAAGCAGAAATAGATGTTTTTCTGGAACTTTCTTGCTTTTTTGATGATCCAGCGGATGTTGGCAATTTGATCTCTGGTTCCTCTGCCTTTTCTAAAACCACCTTGAACATCTGGAAGTTCACGGTTCCCCCACTCTATTCAAAGAGAGGCTCAGAGCAGAGTCTCTGGGAACCGAGAGGAGGCTGTGTTTCCCTTCAGATTAGAGGACTGGAGCCCTCGACCCCAGGGCAGAGGGGCCACAGGTGAGAGGACAGAACCCTTGATGCCAGAGGCCATGAGCATCACAGTTAAGGTTGGTCTGGTCCCCATCTCATAGCCCATTCCCTGCTTCTCACTCAGTAGTGAAATAGACCAGTAGCTGTCGTAGTTTCCTATGCCTGCTGTAAAAAATCACCACACCTAAGTGACTTAAAACAGCACACATCAGGAACCTTCCTACCCTGTCAGTGGGAATGTAAAGTGGTTCGGCCACTCTGGAGGACAGTATGGAAGTTCCTTTAAAAACTATAAAGAGAACTACCTAGTACTCTTGCCTGGAAAATCCCATGGATGGAGGAGGCTGGTGGGCTGCAGTCCATGGGGTTGCTAAGAGTCAGACACGACTGAGCGACTTCACTTTCACTTTTCACTTTCATGCATTGGAGAAGGAAATGGCAACCCACTCCAGTGTTCTTGCCTGGAGAATCCCAGGGACGGGGGAGCCCGGTGGGCTGCCGTCTATGGGGTCGCACAGAGTCGGACACGACTGAAGCGACTTAGCAGCAGCAGCATGATCCCACTCCTGGACATATATCCAGAATGGACAAAGGTTCTAACTCAAAGAGATACATGCCTCCCAGTGTTCACAGCAGCACTGTTCACAATAACAAAGACACGGAGACAACCTAAATGCCCACCGCCAGATGAATGACTAAAGCAGATGTGGAACACACATAGCGTGGACTATTACTCAGCCAGAAAAATGGGTTAACACCATTCGCAGCTGAGCACCAAAGAATCGATGCTTTTGAACTGTGGTGTTGGAGAAGACTCTTGAGAGTCCCTTGGACAGCAAGGAGATCCAACCAGTCCATCCTAAAGGAGATCAGTCCTGGGTGTTCATTGGAAGGACTGATGTTTAAGCTGAAACTCCAATACTTTGGCCACCTGATGTGAGAACTGACTCATTAGAAAAGATCCTGATCTGGGAAATATTGAAGGCAGGAGGAGAAGGGGATGACAGAGGATGAGACGGTTTGATGGCATCAACAACTCAATGGACATGAGTTTGAGTAAACTCCAGGAGTTGGTGATGGACAGGGAGGCCTGGCGTGCTGCAGTCCATGGGGTCCCAAAGAGTCAGACACGACTGAGCGACTGAACTGAACTGAACCATTCAGAGCAACATGAATAGATCTAGAGATTATCAGGTACTAAGTGAAGCAAGTCAGACAGAGAAAGATAAATATCATATGATATCACTTATATGTGGAATCTTTAAAAATGATACTAATGAGCTTACTTGCAAAACAGAAACAGACTTAGAAAACTTATGGTTACCAAAAGGGAAAGGTGGGGAGGAGGGATACATTGGGATTGATGTGTACACACTGCCATATTTAAAACTGCTAACTGGAGGTTTCCCTGGTCGTCCAGTGGTTAAGACTCCACACTTCCACTGCAGGGGGTGTGCACGGGTTTGACCCCTGGTCTAGGAGCTAAGACCCCACATGCCACTCCGTGTGCCCCAAATCAATAAATAAAATAGATAACCAACAAGGACGTACTGTATAGCACAGGGAACTCTGCTCAACAGTCTGAAATAACCTAAATGGGAAATGAACCTGAAAATGAATAGACATATGTATGTACGTTAGTCACTCAGTCGTGCCCGACTCTTTGCGACTCCATGGACTGTAGCCCGCCAGGCTGCTCTGTCCATGGACTTCTCAGGGCAAGAATACTGGGGTGGGTTGCCATTTCTCCTTCTCCAAGATATATGTATATGGATAGCTAAATCACTTTGCTGCACACCCGAAACTAACGCAATATTGTAAATTAGCTACACTCCAATATAAAAACAAACAAAACAAAAACCCCACAAGGAAAAACAAACAACCTGGGACTCAAGATTGGCATTTGAAGATGGGCCCGTCTTGTGGGACCAAGCCCTCAACCTGTGGCGTCTGTGCTGACTCTGGGTAGTTAGTGAAGTGAGTTGTGGAACACCCAGCTAGTGTCTGGAGAATTGGTGGGTGTGGGGGGAGAAAGCATACGTATTGGTGCCACAAGTGTGAGTGGAGACAGTTTTCCTTTGCCCCCTTTTTACTCACATGAATATACTGATAAACTCCTTCAAGCACACAGAAAATTCAGCAGTATTGTACGATGACTATTGCACACCCATCCTTCAGCGTCGTGGTAGAATATCCATTCAGTTGGCTTTATGGCTTATCTTCCCATCCACTTTTTACAGTGAGATGTAATAGGCATACAGCATTGGGTAAGATAAGGTGCAGAATATGTGACCTGATACGTTCATCTGTTGCAGCGTGATTGCTATTGGAGCGTTAGCTAACACCTTTATCATATCTCTTGATGATCATTTCTGTTTTTGTGATGGGAACAATTAAGATCCACTCTTGGGAGTTCCCTGATGAGCTAGCGCTTAGGATTCCAGGCTTTCACTGCTGTGACCCAGGTTTAATCCCCACCTGGGGAACTGAGATCCTGCAAGCCTCAAGGTGTAGCCAAAAAGTACATGAATAAACAATAAATAAAATCCAGTCTCTTAGCAACTTTGAAGTTTGTAACCCAGGTTTGTTGTCTGCACTCACTACACTGTACATTGAATCTCCAGGACTTTTTATCTACTGGCTGCAATTTTATTATTTTTTTCAAGTCAGATTTACTCAGCTCTAATTTACATAATAATCATCCAATTCCATACAATAAAGTACATCCTTTTAAAGTACAACCTGCAATGTGGGAGACCCGGGTTCGATCCCTGGGTTGGGAAGATCCCCTGGAGAAGGAAATGGCAACCCACTCCAGTACTCTTGCCTGGAAAATTCCATGGACAGAGGAGCCTTGTAGGCTACAGTCCATGGGGTCGCAAAGAGTCGGACACAACTGAGCGACTTCACGCACTCAACTTTTAAAGCATATGGTTCAATGAATTTGTTTCCATTTACTTACTCACAGCTCTATTGATGTATACTTAACATACAGGAAACTGTACGTATTCAAAAGTGCCCAATTTGCTAAGCTTTGATACGTGTACCCCTGTGATGCCATCACCACAAGCAAGATGGTGACCACATCATCACTCCTAAAGTTTCCTGTGTCCCTTTGTAAATCCTCCTTCCTACCCCACCCCGCCCTCATCCCCAGGCACCCATTGACCTGCTTTCTGTCACTGCGGATTAGTGTGCATTTTTTCTAGACTTCTATATAAATGGAAGCATACAGAATGTTCTATTTTTTTTTTTTTTTTTTTTTGGGTCTGGCTTTTTTTTGCTCAGCAGAATTATTTTGAGGTTTGTCCACATTTTTGGGTGCTTCAGAAGTTCATTCCTTTTTATTGTCGAGCAGTATTTCGTGGTCTGGTGGTGCCAGACTTTGTTGATTCAATTCCCTGTTGATGAACATTTGGAGTGCCTCTCCTAGTTGCTTATGGAGCTGCTCTTGTGGCTCAGCTGGTAAAGAATCCGCCTGCAATGTGGGATACCTGGGTTCGATCCCTGGGTTGGGAAGATCCCCTGGAGAAGGGAACAGCTAACCGCTCCAGTATTCTGGCCTGGAGAATCCCATGAACTGTATAGTCCATGGGGTCGCAGATTTGGACACAACCGAATGACTTTCATTTCATTCACTTCACATCTGCGAGTTGCTTATAATAAATAATGCTGCTGTGACCGTTCATGGGTTTTCCCATGGATATGTGCTTTTGTTTCTCTTGGGTAAAGACTCAGGACTATAATTGTTGGGACATATGATAAACGTAAATTTATTTATCTACGGCTGTTGTGGGTCTTCATTGCTGCAAAGGCTTTTCTGTAGTTGCGGAGAGTGGGTGCTCTGTTTCTCATTGCAGTAATTTTTCTTGCTTCAGAACACAGGCTCCAGGGCACATGGGCTTCAGTCATGGCAGCTCCCGGGCTCTCGAGCACAGGCTCAGTAGACTTGGCACGTGAGCTTAGTTGTTCCACGGCATGTGGAATTCTTCCCAAATCAGGGAACGAACCCATGTCTCCTGCACTGGCAGGCGGATTCCTTACCACTGAGCCAACAGGGATGCCTATAAACTTAATAAGAGTAGGGAGGGAAAAAATCTCTTCTGTTGAGACTTCCCTGGTGGTGCAGTGGCTAAGACTCTGAGCTTCCCATGCAAGCAGCCCGGGGTTGGAGCCCTGGTCGCAGAACTGGATCCCACGTGCTGCGGCGAAGAGTCTGAGCGTGGCAGTTATGGATCCCACCTGCCACGAGGGAGATCAAAGGTCCTGAGTGCTGTGACTAAGACTGGGCACAGCCAAAGAGATAAGTATTTAAAATCTTTTTCTTCTACCCTTCTAGGTTCTTTTGGCTGGTCCAATGATTAAATTGAATTAAGACAAATCAACTAGAGAAAAACAAAGTTAGCCTTGTGTGCACAGACTCAAGGCCTGTCAGGCAGTTGAGGCTTAAATGACAGCCTGAGCTAAGAAAAAGCGGGAGGGGGTCTGGGGCTTCAAAGGGAAGGGAAAGCAGTTCACGGGAGGATGGGAAATGTTTGGTTAACAGATATTTGCCATGCTATGGAAAGACAATGGGACCCAGGGGAATTTGAACAAATGGGGACTTGGTCAGCACCACCCCTACCCCTCCAGTTTAGCATACTTGCTCATCCTCTTTGTATTAAATAGTTACCTCTGGGGATAGTTCTCTTCCTGGACTAGGCTCCCTATCTGAATTCTTTTAGGCAGCTACTGCTGCTGCTGCTAAGTCGCTTCAGTCGTGTCCGACTCTGTGCGACCCCATAGACGGCAGCCCACCAGGCTCCCCCATCCCTGGGATTCTCCAGGCAAGAACACTGGAGTGGGTTGCCATTTCCTTCTCCAATGCATAAAAGTGAAAAGTGAAAGTGAAGTAAGTCGTGTCCAACTCTTCATGACCCCATGGACTGCAGCCCACCAGGCTCCTCCACCCATGGGATTTTCCAGTTAAGAGTTCTGGAGTGGGGTGCCATTGCCTTCTCCGTTTAGGCAGCTAAGGGAGAGGTAAAAAGCATTTCTTGGGTCTGTCGGGCGTTGATTGTCTTCAGCTTAAAATAATCTATATACCAAAGTGGCAGGTGTTAGGGTAGCCTGTCCTAAACCCCATCAGTCCCCTCCTCTGAAACTTCTTTGGAAACTCCATACAGGAAAAGCTGAACTGGTAGATTGCTCCATTATTTCGTTGAATTAGTCTCTTAGTCTGGAAAATAGGTCAGTTCAGTGAAACAGTTGTATCTCATTTTTAGGAGGTGGTAGTACAGCTGGGTTCCCAAAGTAAGGCCTATATTGCATGAGAAATGAGGTATTTAATAAGGCATTTCTATGGAAACAAAAGAAAAACAATGGTTAACAATTAAAGAAGATTCGAATCCCAGTTTCTGAGTTCTGAAGGCAGCCAGTTGAGAACATTTCTACATGTTGGGCTCAGAATGTCTTCAGACGGAGTGGGGGCAAGCGATGGCAACATGACAGGTTTTCCTGGTTCGTATGTCTCTGGTGATCTTCTTTTTCTTCTTTGTAATATTTATTTATTTGGCTGCATTGGGTCTTAGTCATGGCCTGCAGGATCTTTAGTTGTGGCATGTGAACTCTTACTTGCGGCAGGCAGGATATATTTCCCAGATCAGGGATGGAACCTGGGTCCCCCTACACTGAGACCACAGAGTCCCAGCCCTTGGACCGCCAGGAAAGTCCCCCCTGGTGATCCTTCTGAATGTTCACATAGCAACAGCGGGCCTGAAGACTGTCCATACACGAGCTGTTTGTGATTTTGCTATCCATCTGTCCAGCTTTAGTTTGCAAGGCTTTGGGAACAGGGCAGTGTTAGTCTTCCGTGATTCCAAGTCAGAAGGGTAGGGAAAAAATTGGAAATAGTATGGACAATAGTCAAATACTGGAGAAAACTAGATGAGTTCGGGGTCTAGTTCAATTTACAGGGAGAAAACAAAATCTCAAAGACAATGAACAGAACTAGAATCTAATATCCATAGGTATGTATTTTTAAAAAATGACTTTTATACTTTCTGTATTTTTTTAACAAATACTCTTTTCTTAAAAATATTTTATTTTTGGCATCATCAGGCCTTGGTTGCGTCATGCAGGATCCTCACTGCAGCCTGTGGGATCTTTTGGTGCGGTGTTTGGACACTTACTTCATTGCAGTTCATGGACTTCTCTCTAGCTTTAGTACAGCGTCTCCAGAGCACATGGGCTATGGTGTTGAAGCACCAAGGACTCAATTCTCATTGATATACAGGATTTTAGTTTCCCGACCAGGGATCGAACCTCTGTTCCCTGCATAGTAAAGAGGATTCTCAAACAACGGAGCAGCAGAGAAGTCCCAACACATGTGTGTATTATAGTGTCTACTGAAATACAGTTTTTTACTCTCTACAATCACCCCAATTTCCATCAGAGATAACCACAGAGAGATAAATTTATTTGCCAATTAAGTCTGGTTTCAAAAGACTTGGCTTGATTATTTACATATGTGCAGTAAGAATAGTGAACATGCAACAACAGACTGGTTCCAAATAGGACAAGGAGCATGTCAAGGCTGTATGTTGTCACCCTGCTTATTTAACTTCTATGCAGAGTACATCATGCGAAATGCTGGGTTGAATGAAGCACAAGCTGGAATCAAGACTGCTGGGAGAAATATCAATAACTTCAGATATGCAGATGACACCACTCTTATGGCAGAAAGTGAAGAAGAACTAAAGAGCCTCTTGATGAAAGTAAAAGAGGAGAGTGGAAAAGTTGGCTTAAAACCCAACATTCAGAAAATGAAGATCATGGCATCTGGTCCCATCACTTCATGGCAAATAGATGGGGAAACAGTGGCAGACTTTTTTCAGGGGGCTCCAAAATCACTGCAGATGGTGACTGCAGCCATGAAATTAAAAGATGCTTACTCCTTGGAAGAAAAGCCATGACCAACTTAGACAGCATATTAAAAAGCAGAGACATTACTTTGCCAACCAAGGTCCATCTAGTCAAGGCTATGGTTTTTTCAGCAGTCATGTATGGATGTGAGAGCTGGGCTATAAAGAAAGCTGAGCGCCGAAGAATTGATGCTTTTGAACTGTGGTGTTGGAGAAGACTCTTCAGAGTCCCTTGGACTGCAAGGAGATCCAACCAGTCCATCCAAAAGGAAATAAGTCCTGAATATTCATTGGAAGGACTGATGTTTAAGCTGAAACTCCAATACTTTGGCTACCTGATGTGAAGAAGTGACTCATTGGAAAAGACCTCGATGCTGGGAAATATTGAAGGCAGGAGGAGAAGGGGATGACAGAGGATGAGATGGTTGGGTGGCATCAGCGACTCAATGGATGTGAGTTTGAGTGAACTCCGGGAGTTGGTGATGGACAGGGAGGCCTGGTGTGCGCGGTCCATGGGGTCGCAAAGAGTCAGACACGACTAAGTGACTGAACTGACCTGAGCAAGAGTAGTGATGGACAGCATAGAATCTTTTAATCTGCTTTGCTTGAACTTTTTATCAGAAATCTCATATTACTTCTTAAAAAAACCTCTCAAGGTGAGGAAGTCAAGCCAAGAACTTACCATCAGATCTTGCCTGCCACACTTAGAGATTTGGGTTAATTCTTCTCTTCTTGGGGTCCCCAGGATATCCTGGGGTTACTGCCCCTGCCAGGAAGTGAGCTTCCTTACTTAAGGCAATGCCAACTAGAGGTAGAAAAAGCCACACATCTACAAGGCATATATATATATAGACACGCATGAACATACAGACAGATGCAGAGACTTCATAGCTTCTATTTTAAAGTAATCATAAGATGGGTATTTGTGGAGAAGATATATAAGGTTTTGTTACCGAACCAGGTTTGTTTGCCTGATGCAGAGCAAGACAAAAATGCTAAGATGTTGAGATTTCCAACAGAGAAAAGATTTATTCATTAGGCAGCCAAGAGGGAAGACAGGAGAACCCGTCAAGCGAGAAGACAGGAGAACACGTCTCAGATCTACCACCCCAACAGTGAAGGGCTTGAGATATTTATAGAATAAATATGAAACAAATATGGAATAAATGAGTAGGGTGATCTTGGGCATATCTGAGTCACTTGCCTCTTCATGGTATGTATGTTAAAATATGGAAGTGCTGAGTGTCAAGACAACTCCCAGTCGTCACATATGGTTATGAGAGCTGGTCTGTAAAGAAGGCAGAGCACCAAAGAATTGATGCATTTGAACTGTGATGCTGGAGAAGACGCCTGAGAGTCCCTTGGACTTCAAGGACATCAAGCCAGTCAATCTTACGGGAAATCAACCTTGAATACTCATTAGAAGGACTGATGCTGAAGCTGAAGCTCCTGTATTTTGGTCACCTGATGCAAAGAGCTGACTCACTAGAAAAGTCCCTGATGCTGGGGAAAATTGAGGGCAGAAAGAGAAAAGGGCATCAGAGAAAGAGATGGCTGGATGGCATCACCGATGCAATGGACATGAACTTGGGCAAACTCCAGGAGATGGTGAGGGACAGGAAGGCCTGGCCTGCTGCCATCCATGGGGTCACAAGGAGTTGGACACGACTGAGCAACTGACCTTATGATTATACAGTGGAAGTGAGAAATAGATTTAAGGGCCTAGATCTGATAGACAGAGTGCCTGATGAACTATGGAATGAGGTTCGTGACATTGTACAGGAGACAGGGATCAAGACCATCCCCATGGAAAAGAACTGCAAAAAAGCAAAATGGCTGTCTGGGGAGGCCTTACAAATAGCTGTGAAAAGAAGAGAAGCAAAAAGCAAAGGAGAAAAGGAAAGATATAAGCATCTGAATGCAGAGTTCCAAAGAATAGCAAGAAGAGATAAGAAAGCCTTCTTCAGTGATCAATGCAAAGAAATAGAGGAAAACAACAGAATGGGAAAGACTAGGGATCTTTTCAAGAAAATCAGAGATACCAAAGGAACATTTCATGCAAAGATGGGCTCGATAAAGGACAGAAATGGTATGGACCTAACAGAAGCAGAAGATATTAAGAAGAGGTGGCAAGAATACACAGAAGAACTGTACAAAAAAGATCTTCACGACCCAGATAATCACGATGGTGTGATCACTGACCTAGAGCCAGACATCCTGGAATGTGAAGTCAAGTGGGCCTTAGAAAGCATCACTACGAACAAAGCTAGTGGAAGTGATGGAATTCCAGTGGAGCTATTCCAAATCCTGAAAGATGATGCTGTGAAAGTGCTGCACTCAATATGCCAGCAAATTTGGAAAACTCAGCAGTGGCCACAGGACTGGAAAAGGTCAGTTTTAATCCCAATCCCAAAGAAAGGCAATGCCAAAGAATGCTCAAACTACCGCACAATTGCACTCATCTCACACACTAGTAAAGTAATGCTCAAAATTCTCCAAGCCAGGCTTCAGCAATATGTGAACCGTGAACTTCCTGATGTTCAAGCTGGTTTTAGGAAAGGCAGAGGAACCAGAGATCAAATTGCCAACATCCGCTGGATCATGGAAAAAGCAAGAGAGTTCCAGAAAAAACATCTATTTCTGTTTTATTTACTATGCCAAAGCCTTTGACTATGTGGATCACAATAGACTGTGGAAAATTCTGAAAGAGATGGGAATACCAGACCACCTGATCTGCCTCTTGAGAAATTTGTATGCAGGTCAGGAAGCAACAGTTAGAACTGGTCATGGAACAACAGACTGGTTCCAAATAGGAAAAGGAGTACATCAAGGCTGTATATTGTCACCATGTTTATTTAACTTATATGCAGAGTACATCATGAGAAACGGTGGACTGGAAGAAACACAGGTTGGAATCAAGATTGCCGGGAGAAATATCAATCACCTCAGATATGCAGATGACACCACCCTTATGGCAGAAAGTGAAGAGGAACTAAAAAGCCTCTTGATGAAAGTGAAAGTGGAGCGTGAAAAAGTTGGCTTAAAGCTCAACATTCAGAAAACTAAGATCATGGCATCTGGTCCCATCACTACATGGGAAATAGATGGGGAAACAGTGGAAACAGTGTCAGACTATTTTTCTGGGCTCCAAAATCACTGCAGATGGAGACTGCAGCCATGAAATTAAAAAATGCTTACTCCTTGGAAGGAAAGTTATGACCAACCTAGATCACATATTCAAAAGCAAAGACATTACTTTGCCAACTAAGGTTCACCTAGTCAAGGCTATGGTTTTTCCTGTGGTCATGTATGGATGTGAGAGCTGGACTGTGAAGGCTGAGCACCGAAAAATTGATGCTGTTGAACTGTGGTGTTGGAGAAGACACTTGAGAATCCCTTGGACTGCAAGGAGATCCAACCGGTCCATTCTGAAGGAGATCAGTCCTGGGATTTCTTTGGAAGGAATGATGCTAAAGCTTAAACTCCAGTACTTTGGCCACCTGATGTGAAGAGTTGACTCATTGGAGAAGACTCTGATGCTGGGATGGATTGAGGGCAAGAGGAGAAGGGGACGACAGAGGATGAGATGGCTGGATGGCATCACTGACTGACTCGATGGACATGAGTCTCAGTGAACTCCGGAAGTTCGTGATGGACAGGGAGGCCTGGTGTGCTGCGATTCATGGGGTCTCGAAGAGTCGGACACGACTGAGCGACTGATCTGATCTGATCTGATCTGAGCGACTGACCAACAACAGGACAACTTTATCATTCTTATCACTTAGGAAATTCCAAGGGCTTTAGGAGTTCTGTGGCTGGAACAAAATATATATTTCTTATTATGAATCACATTAACATGATATATGACAATATTTTAACGCATTTCAAAGTGAGTTGCAGAAACGAGCACTCTAACCCTTCAGTGAACATTTTAACTTAGGGTTCCATGTTCACAGTTGTATTTTTTTGGAACAGGGTGAAATTTACAGAATGTGAAATGCACAGATCTTAACTTGGCTTTCAAGAAAGAGATAACTTGTGTGAAGATGTCCTTTTGCTGTTCCAGGTGCTGAAGAGCCTGGTATATTATTCTGTATGGAACATCCCACCTCCCTGACTCATTTCTTTCCTTGTAAACTTTTTTAGCTTGCACCTTCCCCCTGCCCTCCCCACCGTACCCCACTCCCTGCCGCCTGGTGTTTCCCCAACACTAGAAGATGTGCCTGGAGCAGGGCTTCTCACCTGGGCCCTGGTGACACTTGAAGCTGGAGGAATCATCGTTGGGGCACCTGTGTGCTGTCAGACGTTGCGTGGCCTCCTTGGCTTTCGCTTATTAATCCCAGTAGCGTCTCCTTCCCCAGCTGCGACAACCAAAAGATATCTCCAGATATGTCCAAATGTCCTTTGGAAGGGACAAAACTGTCCCCGGTCGAGCAACCATCGGGCTCAACATTTGTGTTGCGAATTCTTCCCAGTATGTTCCAAGAGCCTTGGGTCCCTGGTGCTGAGGGGGGCAGACAGAATCCCCCCTCCAGAGACCACCAACCAACCCCCAGGACAGATAGATGGTTACACGAGGACCTTGGAGCTTCTGACTTATCTCAGCCTGGGGAATGGCTTTTAAAAGGGATTCTGATGGGCAGCCAGGATGAGAACTGGTAACTCTGAGCTACTGTTGATTAAGCGTTGATGGTGGGCCAGGAAGTGTGCAAGAAGTTTTTCTCCTCCAGCCCTGTTCATGCCTTTATAGCAGCAGCACTGCTTGCCAGGTTCAAATCCAAGCTGGACAAGTGATGTTTGCCTTCTGTGTCTCGGTTCTCTCATCTGTAAAATGGACTTAATAGTAGTGCCAGCTGCATAAGGTCATCACGGGGATTAAATGTGGAGCTGGGTAGGTCTCTTGGCACTTCGTCAGGCACTGACTAAGGGCTACGTAAGGGTTTGACAGATACAACAAAACTATGACTGTGTATCTTGGTATGGCAAGCGTGTCCCTGTGCCTTGACAAGGCGTGTCAGTTTCCCTGAGCTGGGAGAGAAGCCGCCACATCACAGGGGACCCAGCTCCCTCCGTCTCTCCATTCTGCCTGTTGAGGGGCACAGTCCCACCTCTGAAGCTGTGCCCTTGCTGTCTTCTTTATCCTATTCTTCCAATTCAAAAGCATCAATTCTTCGGTGCTCAGCCTTCTTTATGGACCAAATCTTATAACCATATATGACTCCTGGAAAAATCATAGCTTTGACTATACAGACCTTTGTGGCAAAGTGATGTCTCTGCTTTTCAATATGTTGTCTACATTTGTCATAGCTTTTCTTCCAAGGAACAAGGCACTTTTAATTTCATGGCTGCAGTCACCATCCACAGTGATTTCGGAGCCCAAGAAAATAACATCTGTCACTGTTTCCCCTTTAATGCCCTCTATTTGCCATGAACTTTTGGGACCTGATGCTATGATCTTAGTTTTTTGAGTGTTGAGTTTTAAGCCAGCTTTTTCACTCTCCTCTTTCACCCTCATCAGTAAAATATTTAATTTTTAGCTGTTGGTTATCTTTCTCCTTGACTACCGTATTAGTTCCCTGTTGCAGCTGTAGCAAATTGCCACAGATTTAGTGGTTTCAGATCAGATCAGTTGCTCAGTTGTGTCCGACTCTTTGCAACCCCATGAACCGCAGCACGCCAGGCCTCCCTGTCCATCACCAGCCCCCGGAGGCCACCCAGACCCACACCCATCAAGTCAGTGATGCCATCCAGCCATCTCATCCTCTGTCATCCCCTTCTCCTCCTGCCCTCAATCCGTCCCAGCATCAGAGTCTTCTCCAATGAGTCAACTCTTCGCATGAGGTGGCCAAAATACTGGAGTTTCAGCTTTAGCATCATTCCTTCCAAAGAAATCCCAGGGCTGATCTCCTTCAGAATGGACTGGTTGGATCTTCTTGCAGTCCAAGGGACTCTCAAGAGTCTTCTCCAACACCACAGTTCAAAAGCATCAATTCTTCAGCGCTCAGCCTTCTTCACAGTCCAGCTCTCACATCCACACATGACCACAGGAAAGACCATAGCCTTGACTAGGCGAACCTTTGTTGGCAAAGTAATGTCTCTGCTTTTGAATATGCTATCTAGGTTGGTCATAACTTTCCTTCCAAGGAGTAAGCGTCTTTTAATTTCATGGCTGCAGTCACCATCTGCAGTGATTTTGGAGCCCAGAAAAACAAAGTCTGACACTGTTTCCACTGTTTCTCCATCTATTTCCCATGTAGTGATGGGACCAGATGCCATGATTTTCGTTTTCTGAATGTGGAGCTTTAAGCCAACCTTTTCACTCTCCACTTTCACTTTCATCAAGAGGCTTTTTAGCCCCTCTTCACTTTCTGCCATAAGAGTGGTGTCATCTGCATATCTGAGGTTATTGATATTTCTCCCGGCAATCTTGATTCCAACTTGTGTTTCTTCCAGTCCAGCATTTCTCATGATGTACTCTGCATACAAGTTAAATAAACATGGTGACAATATGCAGCCTTGACGTACTCCTTTTCCTATTTGGAACCAGTCTGTTGTTCCATGACCAGTTCTAACTGTTGCTTCCTGACCTGCATACAGATTTCTTAAGAGGCAGATCAGGTGGTCTGGTATTCCCATCTCTTTCAGAATTTTCCATAGTTTATTGTGATCTACACAGTCAAAGGCTTTGGCATAGTCAATAAAGCAGAAATAGATGTTTTTCTGGAACTCTTTTGCTTTTTTCATGATCCAGCGGATGTTGGCAATTTGATCTCTGGTTCCTCTGCCTTTTCTAAAACCAGCTTGAACATCAGGAAGTTCACTGTTCACATATTGCTGGAGCCTGGCTTGGAGAATTTTGAGCATTACTTTACTAGCGTGTGAGATGAGTGCAATTGTTCGGTAGTTTGAGCATTCTTTGGCATTGCCTTTCTTTGGGATTGGGATGAAAACTGACCTTTTCCAATCTTGTGGCCACTGCTGAGTTTTCCAAATTTGCTGGCATATTGAGTGCAGCATTTTCACAGCATCATCTTTCAGGACTTGGAATAGCTCCACTGGAATTCCATCACCTCCACTAGCTTTGTTCGTAGTGGTTTAGAACAGCCCAAATCAGGACTTGCCAGTGGTGCAGTGGCTAAGACTCCATGTTCCCAATGCAGAGGGCCTGGGTTCAGTCCCTGGTCAAGGAGCTAGCTGTATCTATCTACATGCCACAACTAGGAGTTTGCATGTCACAAACTACAGATCCCATGTGCCTCAACTGAAACCCAGCGCAACCAAATAAATAAACAGAACACAGTTTTATTCTCTAACAGTTCTGGAAAGCAGAAGCCCAAAATGGATTTTGTGCTCAGTCGTGTCTGACTCTTTGCGACTCCATGGACTGTAGCCTGTCAGGCTTCTCTGTCCATGGAATTCTCCAGGCCAGAATACTGGAGTGGGTAGCCATTCTCTTCTCCAGGGGATCTTTCCAACTCAGGGATCGAACCCAGGTCTCCTGCATTGCAGGCAGTTTCTTTTACTGTCTGAGCCACCAGGGAAGCCCAAGAGTACTGGAGTGGGTAGCCTATCACTTCTCCAGGGCATCTTCCCCACCCAAGAATCAAACCATGGTCTCCTGCATTCTTTACCGGCTGAGCTACCAGGAAAGCCTAAAATGGATTTTACTAGGCTAAAATCAAGGTGTCGGCAGGGCTGTTTCTTCTGGGGGTTCCAGAAGAGGATCTCTTTCTTTGCCTTTTGCACATTTTACAGGCTGCCTGCATTGCTTGGCCTGTGGCTCCTTCCTCCATCTGCAAAGCCAGCGGGGCAGCACCATCAGTCTTTCTCTAACCCTGACCTTCCTGCCTCCCTTTGTCATTTGTAAACTACATTTGCTGTTGTTGTTCAGTCTAAGTCTTATCTGACTGTGACCCCACAGACTGCAGGCTTCCCTGTCCATCACCAACTTCCGGAGCTTACTCAAACTCATGTCTGTTGAGTCGCTGATGCCACCCAACCATCTCATCCTCTGTTGTCCCCTTCACCTCCTGCCCTCAATCTTTCCCAGCAGCAGGGTCTTTTCCAATGAGTCACTTCTCACATCAGGTGGCCAAAGTATTGGAGTTTCAGCTTCAGCATCAGTCCTTCCAATGAATATTCAGGACTGATTTCCTTTAGGATGGACTGGTTGGATCTCCGTGCAGTCCAAGGGACTCTCAAGAGTCTTCTCCAACACCACAGTTCAAAAGCATCAATTCTTCAGTGCTCAGTAAATTACATTAGGCCCACCCAAATCACCTAGGGTCACCTTCTTGCCTCAAATCCTTTTTTTTTTTTAAACTGGCAAGGAATATTTTATTGAAGACTATTGTAACAGTGTTTATTGCAATTGGGGAGAGATTGAATTCAATTCTGCTAAAACAAGAGAGGCAGAGTTCTTAAGCATTGGGGTGAATTAATGAAACAGCACTAGAGGACATTGGTAAATGTGATGAGACCATCTGGGTTTGCTAATTATTGTTTATCAGAGTTTAGCTCCTGCCTCCCCACGAAGACCTGGAGATGGGGTATTATCTTTTTTTTTTTAAGTTTTGTCCAGCTTTTCATTCTGATAAGAAGATACATATGCATATGCAAGCTCAGATCAGATCAGATCAGATCAGTCGCTCAGTCGTGTCCGACTCTTTGCGACCCCATGAACCGCAGCACGCCAGGCCTCCCTGTCCATCACCAGCTCCCGGAGGTCACTCAGACTCGCATCCATCGAGTCAGTGATGCCATAGCATATTGGGCCCCTACTGACCTGGGGAGTTTCTCTTTCAGTATCCTATCATTTTGTCTTTTCATACTGTTCATGGGGTTCTCAAGGCAAGAATACTGAAGTGGTTTGCCATTCCCTTCTCCAGCGGACCACACCCTGTCATATCTCTCCACCATGACCCGCCCATCCCAAGTTGCCCCTCGGGCATGGCTTAATCTCATTGAGTTAGACAAGGGTGTGGTCCTTGTGTGATTAGACTGACTAGTTATCTGTGAGAATGGTTTTAGTGTATTTGTGTATTTGCAAGCTACAAACTACCAAATGTGTAATACTGGTGATTTTACATACAAGCTACATGTTTTAATATCAAATCCTTAACTTGATCACATATGTGCAAAGTCCCTTTTGCTAGTCTGAGGTCACTTATTTATTTATTTAGCCTGAAGGCTTATGTAATCTTAGTTCTCCAATCAGGGACTGAATCCAGGCCCTTGGCAGTGAAAGCAGTGAGTCCTAACCATGGGACCACCAGGGAATTCCCAATTCGTGTTTGTTCTGAGGTTAGGAAGTAGGGTCACTATTCATTTTTTGTGCCCTACTGTATCCCCAGTGCCTGGAACAGCGTCTGTCACAGAACCGGGGATCTGTAGGAGTTGCTGAATGAATGAATGGAACAGAAGGAGCAGGACAGGCAGGACAGATGTTCGGTGGAGCAGGTCTGGGGAGAGACTGAGGCCAAGGAGGAAGTGCCAACCCCAGTTGCCCAGGGCGGGATGATGGAAGGATCAGGGATCAGCTGGACCAGCAGGGCAGGCAGGAAGCAGCAACTGGGGCGTCCGGGTCTCCAGGACTTAAGCCGGCGCTCACCCACCTACTCACTGCCATCGCCCCGGAGCACCTTGGGGGAGGGGGTCATGGGGATGCCCAGCTAGCACAGCTGGTTTGGCTGGTTCTGGCCTCTTGGCCGAGGAGAGCCCTAAGGAGGGGCGAGGATGCTGCTGGGAGGGCCCATCGGAAATCGCGGGGGAGGGGCAGCGCCTTTGTTCTTGGGCCCACCCCTGTGGACCCCAGATTCTCATACCCAACACCTCCATCCCAGAAGGCTCACTGGGCGCTGTCTGGCCCAGCCTCAGGGACCAGAAGCCTAACCTCTCCATCCCTCACCTCCTCCTCTCTCAGACCCAGGAGTCCCGGTTTCCCCACACTGCGTCACCACCAGGCTTGATCTCTCAGGATTTCCACCTTTCTGTACACGTGGGTCCCTTCTCTTTTAAGACCGGATAGCTGGTAAGGAGCCAGGTTCTCAGCCTTCCCTCCTCGCCCGGAGCATCCCTTCCCCAGGGCTCCATCCAATTCCAGGATCCCAGAGGCAGGGTCCCCCCAGCCGTCCACTCTTCCAGCGGCAACTCCAGCATCTCAAAGCCAGGGTCCCCCCAGCCGTCCACTCTTCCAGAGGAGGCCAGGTGTGGCCCCGCCCTCGCCCCGCCCCCGCCCTGCTCGGGGAGGGGCGCCTGCGTGAGTGTTTGGGGTGGAGCCAGGTGTACGGTATCGGCCCTGGGGCAGGCTCCTCCACAGGGATGGAGTAATCCGGGGCGGGGAGTAGAGACGGAGGTTTCTGCAACGCTGCACACCCCGAGATGGACCCACTGATTAGAGGGTTGGGGGGCAGGGAGCCGTGCCGGCTTTGAGGTGTCAGCTGCCTGCCCTCTTCCCAACCCTCCCAGCCTGATTCTTCCGTTCCTCTGCGGAGGGTCCCTTGGTTGCCCTGGGGACAAGGACATCCCCCTGCCTCCCATGACCCACTGCTTCCCGAGGTCCGGATGTCCCAGTTTCATCTCTGTCTGGGTCACAGGAACCCCAGCACCCAACCCTTCCTCCCCCAAGACCGAGGATTCCGCACCCCTTGCCCCTCAAGCGGCCCACTTCCTCATCCGACTCGAGGATTTGGGAACCCTGCCCCCAGCCTCTGCCCTCTGGGGAACCCAGCGGAGCTGGCCTGTCTTCCGCTTTCCCAGAATTCCCAGCAATTACTAACTTTTAATGGAAAGGTCAGGCTCTGGAGGTGACAGTGGCCCGGATTCTGTGGAAACGTGACCTCATGGCCCAGTGACTTCCCTTTGCTCATGTCTGAGCTCCAGGAGCAAAATGGTACATCCTGGGACTTCCTGGGGGCCCCCGGGGAGTCTGGAGAGAACTCACAGAATTGCGGGGCGGAGGACTGTGTGTGTGTGTGTATGGAGGGGAGAGGAGAGAGGTGGCGCGCTTGAGAGCTCCCATCCCTGCCCTCAGCCCCAGGCGGGAAGACTACTTTTTGCTACCCTTTCACATTCAGTCCCTGAGGTCAGAGGTGGAAGGGGGTCCCCTCCAGGTCCAGTGACGCACGCAGGTGATGTGTTCATTTTCTCGTGCTCAAAGGGCGGAGGGCATGTCCTGACCAGCCTAGCCCTACCTGGCATAACTCCCTGCTTCCTTTAAGCCCCCAGGGCTGGGTGTGGGTTTCCACCCCAGGACCCAGGAATGTGCGCTATCCCTGGAAGTCCCCTCTTAGGACAGGAAGAAATATCTCCCAGCTGTCTCCCCAGCCCCTCTATGCCTTTGCCAGACCCTCTCTCTGGTTGCTTTGTCCACTCAGGTCACTCACCTGGTGTGTTTCCCCTACTGGGCCATCCTTGCCCCTGGGAAACCACCCCGTTCCTCCTCAAGAGATGAATCTACAGGCAGGATAGAAGTAGACTGAAAGTCCCCCAGGCCAGCAGAATCAATTCAACAAGTAAGCTAGCTAGGCATGTCATTTTATACTTTCTGGCAGCCACATTCTTTTAGGAAAGAGAAAGGAATGAAACTAATTTTAGAAATATGCTTTGTTTAATCTCATATATCCAAAACATCATCATTTCAACATATCATCAATACAGAAATTACCCATGAGATAGGTTTACGTGCTTTATCTCAATTTTGATGCTCTGTCTCCAAGGGTTAAGTGAGATACAGTCTTCCCAAAGTGTTAATGCTGCATTCAAGAGGAATGATGTTGCTTCTGTTTATTTATTTATCTTTGCTTCTGTTTTTCAAGTTAAATTTAAGTCGATTAAAATGAAATGAAATTGGAAATGTTCCTTTCCTCGGTCACAGGCATCACATTTCTAGTGCTGAATAGCTTACACGTGGCCTGAAGCTCCTGTGTTGGACAGCACAGCTGTAAGGTGTATCTACTTACCTGTCCCGTTTGTGGACCCAGTGCCACATCCTGATCCAGGGGAGGCCTCCCCTGGTCTTAGTCAGAGGAAGAGATGGATGGATGTTTGGAAGATGGATAGAGAAGTGGTTGCTGACTGCAGAGAGGGATAGATGGAAGCTGGATAAATGGATAGATAGATGAATGGATGGAGGGTGGATGGTTGGATAGATGGATGAACAGATGGATGGATGGATGGATGAACGGATGGATGGATGGATGGATGAACAGATGGATGGATGAACAGACGGATGGATGGGTAAATGGTCAGATGGATGGATGGGTGGATGGAGGATGGATAACAGATGGGTGGATGGATGGATGGGTAAATGCAGATGAATGGATGGGATGGATGGATGGATGGATGGACAGATGGATGGATAAACAGATGGGGGGATGGATGGGTGGATGAATAGATGGATGGATGGATGGACAGATGAATGGATAGATGGACGGATGGATGGATGAACAGACGGATGGATGGGTAGATGGTCAGATGGATGGATGGGTGGGTGAACAGATGGATGGATGGATGGACAGATGGATGATTGTATAATCCTATTCCTCCCAGCCCAGTGCCCACCCATTCCCCAGAAGCTGGCACTGGGTTTCCCACTCTCTGCTTCCCAACCCCTTCCAAGTCTCTTCCCTATTCCCAGATGTCGAAGTGCCCCCACTTCCATTTCTGTTTGACCAGTGATGCCCATTCCTGCCCCTCCCCTCCTGTCTCTGGGTAAGATGCTATTCTGGTGTCTTCTGTTCCTCTTGCCACCTCTGTAGGACTCTGGGCCCCTCACCCTCTATGATCAGGCCTTCCACCTCCCCATCCCCATGTTCTGAAGGGACTCAACCAACTCCTCCGTGTAGCACCGCGACCCGTCACCCATTCCCTGTCACCTGTGACATTTCACACACTCCATCTGCAGCATTTATCAAACATCCTCCCACATTCTAGGAGCTCCGCCAGGCACTGCTCTTGGGCTACAACGGGGGACAGACAGATAACCAGCCCTGTCTTCATGGGGTTGACAGCTGGAGGAGGAGACAGTCAACAGGCCAAAGAGTAAAACACTGAGGCTGTCAGGTGGTGATGAGCGCTACTTGGAAAAAAGCAAAACAGGAAAGGTGGGGGCAGGGGGCGGTGCAGAGGTTGGGGGGCAGACTCCGAGGAGGTGAGACCGGGCAGACTTGTATAAAGGGAGGTGTTGAAGCTCGCAGATGTCGAGGAAGAGCATGTCAGACAGGGGAAGAGCAAGTGCAAAGGCCCTGGGGTGGGAGTGTTTTCTGTGTCCTGGGACCCCTTGTGCCGCTGGTCCCTTGCCCACTCAGCCACAACCTTCCTTGAAACTTTCACGGGGTCTTCCTGGATTTTCTGGTCCCCCAGGGCTGCGCCCCCATGGTTTCCCCACCCGCAGTGTCCTTTAAGGATGGGGCGCCCCATTTCCCCTAGACTCTCCCTCTCTTCCGGAACTTGAGGCTTCTGGCTGGCATGCCTGCCCTCCCCCGCTGGTTCTGTGGGGGCCCTGGGGACAGGGTTCAGCAGAGGTTCCCGTGGGAAGGGCAGGGCAAGGTTGTCACCTCTTCAGAGCTAAGAACAAAGGGTCATTGAAGGCAGAACAAAGGCCAGGTAGTCCAGGCCTGAGGGCCAAGCAGGATGTCTCGCTCAACCCCCTACCATCACCATTGTGGTGTGGGAAATCCACTCAGCCCCAGACCAGGAGAGAGAAGGCCCTCTCGATTTCCCTCCTCCCTTGGAGGGAGCCCTTTTCACAGATGGGAACATCAAGGTTGATACTGAGAGTGAATGAGGTGTGGAAATTCCCTGGCCGTCCAGTGGTTAAGACTCCGTGTTTTCACTGCCGAGGGCACGGGTTCAGTCCCTGGTCAGGGACTAAAATCCCGCAAGCCGTATGGCATGCCCACCCCACCCCCAGAAAAAGTGGCCAAGGCAGAATTTGAACTCAGTTGAGGTGGGTCCCCATTTCACAGCATCCTAGAGATGAGCCTTTGGGCAGATAAACTGAGAGGGCGTGACGCCCCAGGACATATGTCTTCTGCCTGTTTCAGAGTGAGGGTGTGCAATGCTGTGTGACCCTGGGCAGGTCACACCACCTCTCTGAGTTCCCTGCTGCATCTATTACTTGTCCCACATGCAAAACATTGGAGACTGTAATTGGTCAGTAAAGAGAGGGCTTCCCCCACCACCCGCCCAGATTTCAAGTCTTCATTGAATTTGTTACCAAGTCACTTCTGTTTCATGTTTTGATGTTTTTGGTCAGGAGGCATGTGGGATCTTAGTTCCCTCACCAGAACTGGAACCTGCACCCCATGCATTGAAAGAGGAAGTCTTAACCACTGGAAGGCCAGGGAATTTCCAGTCAAGTTTTAAACGATGGTATTTTTGTATTTACTTATCCAACCAAAATTTCTCTGGCACATACTAGACAAATGAGAAGAAATTTCTAGAACGATACTGCAAAAATGTTCATGGTGTTTGTCTCTGCTGGTTAAAGGAGGGTTCTGAGGATCCCTCTTTTGTTTCTGGACTTAGCGGCTCAGATGATTTTTTTTTAAAAAAAGGTACGTCTGTAAAAAGAAGTCATTTCTGGTGAGGAGACTGGGCGTTTCAGCCAGACGCCAAATCTCTGAGGGGTCAGGAGACCAGGGGGTGGGGAGGAGCTGGGTTTGGGTGGGAGAGAGCGGAAGGGGGACGTGGGCTTTGCGGAGCCTCCTGTGTGTCAGGGGCTTTAAGAAGCATTTGAGAAATGTCTCGTGCGGTCCTCGCAACAGCGTGATGATGTGGATATCACTTATAGGGCGGCGGGGGGCATGGGGGCGTGCAGAGGACTGATGCCCAGGGGGCTGATGAGACTGGCTTCAGGCCGCACAGGTGGGAGGTGTTGGAGCTGAGAGTCAGACCAGGAGCTCTGAGCTTCAGCTCCCCCACCAGCCAGCTCTGGCATCTCTGTATCTCTTTGCGTCTCCCACCACCTCTGAGCCTCCGTGTTTCTCCCTGTCTCTGCCTCTCTCCCTCATTCTCTGCGTGTCTCTTGTTGTCTCTGACCCTGTCTCGGTGGCCTCTCTCTCTCTCCCTTTGGCCCTGGTGGCATCTCAGCCTGTTTCTATGCATGCCCCTTGCAAATGTCAGCCCACGAGGGCAGTTTCTGTCTGTCTGGTTCCCAGCAGCGTCCCAACCCTTCCAACAGTGCCTGGCAGACAGGAGGCGCTCAATAAATATTTCTTGAATGAATAAAGGCATGAAGGAATGAATGAACTCTCTGAGATGGGGCTAGCTCCTTGATCAGATGAGCAAACTGAGGTTCCGTAGGGTCACAGGCGTGCCCCGAGCCACCAGCACAGAGGGTTCCGGTGTGGCATTGTCTTTGACCCCCTGGACTCTGTCCCCAGCCACTGGAGCGGTGCCCAGGAGGTGCCTGTCACCTCTCCTCTCCACCCTCAGAGATGGGTGGCTCCCTCCCTGGCCTCTCCCCGCTGTTGGAGGCGTGGGTAGCAGCTGGGAGAACCGGCTGGATGCGGCCCCTCCCCTTGGGCGTGGAGGTAGGCACCTGGCGGGTCCCCGGGTGGCAGACGCCACCGCTGCACACACCTGGTCCCCAAGCCGTCTGCTCACAGCGCGTCCTCCTCTCCCCAGCCTCGCCCGCCTGCCATGGGTGAGCCTGCTGAGCCCGGGAACCAGGCCAAATGGGACCCCTATGAGAAAAACATCTCGGCGATCAGGTGAGGCCCAGACCCGCGGGCAGCACACAGGGAGCCCCCTGGAGGAGGTGGCCTGTGGGGAAGCGCCAGGGGCCTCTGCAGAGGAGGCTCAGGCCTCCCGGAGCCTCTGAACTGGCCGGGCTGGGGCTGGCGCGGCCGCCTTGGGGTGCAGGTCCCTCCTGTGAGGGGATTCGCGGACCCAGGCAGTGCTGAGCCACCTGTTGAGATGCTTGGGGTGTCCTGTCCCTCTCGGGGCCTCAGGTTCCCTGTGTGTCAAATGTAGGACCGGAGGAGAGCAGGGGCTTGGTGCGCCGTTGTTGCCAGGGAAACAGGAAGGCCTGTTGTCCCTGCTTTCCTCACAGACAACCCCCCAGAAGCCCTTCACGTGGGGGTGCTTTCCCTGCAAGGGTTTCTGCTCTGTTTGGGGGAGGATGGGAGAGCAGAGGTGAGCGGGCTTGGATACAGATACAGCTGAGTCCCCGAGTCCAAGGCTGTGTCCTGAGGGACTTGGGGCCCCAGAGGAGGGGCCTCTGACTCCTCCTGGGGGTGCTTAGGTCAGAGCTCTCAGCACTTTGGAAGCCTGACTCCCGTGTTCCCAGGCATGACTTAGACACTTTTTATAGTCCCCCACTTTCCAGGTGAGGGGACTGAGGCTGAGAGGGAAAGTAATAGGACCATGATTATTACGCAGCCAGAAGCGAACTGAATCCTGTCCACCCAACCCTGTCCTCAAGGGCCTTGGTGATACCCCCACAGCTCCATTTCTCAGAGGAGAAGGCGGAGGCTCAGAGAGGGCAGGCAGCGAGCTGTTTAGATGATCCCAGCCCTCGATATCTTGCACTCTGCCAGGCAAGTCTCTCCCGGCCTCCGGAGCCCCTGCAGCCACCCCTGGCTGTATTGTTTCAGGTTCTTCAGCTCCCCTCCCTCACCCTTGTGCCCCCATTTCCCCCAAACTCCAGAGACTGGAGTAGTTGAGTTCCGATAGCTGTGTGACATAGACAAGCCTCGCGACATCTCTGGGCCTCTCGGACTGAGAGTGGCCACCGGGCGGTTTCCAGCTTTGTTTGAGGAAACCTCCAGCATTCATTTCTCTGGGTCCCCTGGGTTCTGCAGTTTCTCCCTCTCGAGATAAATAGGTTCCCCTTCTGGATTCTCATACCTGGAAGACTTTCCTGGGAGACTTTTCCACCAGGCCCTGGCAGCCCCCCTCCACTTAACTCCCACACAGCCAGTTGATCATACAATCCCCAGCCCTTTCTCAGTGAGTGAACTTGACCCAGTCATTTGTCCTCTCCCAGCCTCAGTTTCCCCATCTGTGAAATAGAGGTACATAACCCTCACCTATGACACACTTACAGACCTGAATTCTGCAACTCTTTGGGAAGTGGCCTGAGGATTGAAAATCTTCTTTTCCATGAGCTTCTGGAATCCCCTGGACCAGAAGAATGCTTCCCGCAAGGGCCCTCACCATCCTTTTTGGACCTCCCACTGCAGACCCCTCAGACACATGACATCCCCCGCGTTGGGTGGGAACTCAGTGGCTCCCCAACAGCTGCCCCCGTCCCAGGCTGTCAGCTCAGGGTTGGCCCCCATCAGTCCCCAGGCCAGACACCATGCCCCGCCATCATCCTTCTCTTTTCCTTCCTCTCCCTCCCACGGCCCGTCACTCCCCAGCCCTGCTCTCCTGTTGCTTGACTCTCCATTTGCATGGCCCCAGCTCTGACCTCATCTGCTCCTCAAGCCTCACTCTGGCCTCCCTGCCTCTAGTCTTTCCCAGAGTGGCCCCTCCACTCCTCCCAGTCCCAAGACCCTCCAGAGCCTGGCACCCTGACCTCTCCAGGTCAGTCCCCACCCTCACTTGTACTCCATCTACACAGCATTTCAAATTCCCTGCTTACACCTTACTCTTCCCTGCCCCAGTGCCTTTGCATATACGGTTTCCTCTGCAGAGATTCTCAGAGGTCTCCACACCTACCCGCTGACCATCACCCTGACTCAAGCGCCTTTCTTGAATCCCTAGCACCCACAGCAATGGTTTCCTAAACCATTCCTAACCATTCCTAAACCAAAGGAATCTGTGAATAAGACACAGATTCCTTTGTCCAGGAGAAATCTTATGTTCAAGCCAAAATACGTAATAGAGTTCAAAACAGAGCTGCTCTGGCTTAAAATGGGGTAGTGAGGCTGGGGTCCCGCCGCTGCCCATGCTCCCTCTGTGAGAGTGCCTCTCCGCACACACCTTTCCCCCAGTTCCATCCTCCACCTTTCTGGCTGCCTGGGCCTCACCTGACAGCTTCCACATCCTGTCTGACCCAGATCTCACACCTTCAGGCCTTTGCTCCTGAAATGACCTTGCTCCTTCACCTGGCAACATCCTCACCCAATTTAAGACTCTTGGCCCCTATAGGTTTCCTGATCATACTTCTGGCTTCAAACATATGCCATGGTACTCAAAGGTAGACCCGTCCAGAGACAGGGATGGAGTTGGGACCACCTCTGCCATCCTCTGGTGCCCTGCAAAGGCTCTGAGAATGATGTCAAGGAATGAATGGAGGAGAGACAAGGCAAGCTTGGAGCTGGTGCTGGCAGGATGACTCAGGGTTGGAAGACAGGTGAGGAGGGGCAGGGCATGCAGGGGAGGAGACTGGAGAAAAAGGACAGTGGCTGCTGGAAGTGACGTGAATGACTTTCAATGTCAAGGGCTAGAAGCGACTCCCAAGAACTGAGTACAGCTCACTCTCATTGTTAAGCTCCCCCTCTCCTAAGCCAGGAAAGCTATGCCATATATCACTTTTTGATACAGGCATAACCATTGACTGGGACTTCCCTGGCGGTTCACTGGTTATGGTTCCTCGCTTCTAAGTCAAGGGATGTGGGTTCGATCCCTGATTGGGGAACTAAGATTTCACATGCTGCACAGTGCGACCAAAAACCCAAACAAACAAAAACACCCAGTAGTTTTTTTTTAAAGTCCAATTTAAAAAAAGTGACTGGTAAGGATTTAATTCAGGATGGTTGAAGGGGGAGGCCAGTGGTACAAGGAGGAGCCCCGAGGCTTACTGTTTGGAATGTTCCAGTGGTTCAGATGATAAAGAATCCACCTGCAATGCAGGAAACTCAGTTTCAACCCCTGGGTCAGGAAGATCCCCCAGAGGAGGAAATGGCAACCCATCCAGTATTCTTGCCTGGGGAATCCCATGGACAAAGGAGCCTGGTGGGCTACAGTCCGTGGGGTCGAAAAGAGTCGGACACAACTAACTAACACGTATACATACACATACACACACATTACAAATTATGGTTTAGAAATGTTATACGTGTTCCATGGAGACTTGCAGGTATCCAGCGGACTATAAAGGGCTCGTTAAGTGCAAAACTAAAATTTTAAGAGGAAGAAGTTAGAAGCAAGAGGTAAAAGCAAACCCCAGGCATTTATGCTAAGTTTCAGGAAGCAGAGATGATACAGAGACAAGCCCAGAGGATGGTAATCCCTAGAGAATCTTTTTAATATCACTTTGCTGAGTATCTTCCACCCATTATCTGGTTTAATCCACAACAACCGGTTGAGATTAAGCCATGTGAATGATTAACTATGAGCACTGCTTTTATGATGAAGGCCGCCGAGGCCCAGAGAAGTTGAGTGGCTTGTCCAGGGTCACAGAGCTGTCAAGCAAGGTGTAGTCAGGACGTGAACCGGGACCGCCTGACTCTATCACGCCCTGGAAGGGGTGGGCAGTTACAAAAGGAATTTGGGAATAAGCAAGATGAGGAAGCAGGTGGATCTGCGAGACAGCCCTGCCCAGACAGGAGGCTTAGTACATATAGTGCTGCATTTCCTGAAAAATGCTGTGCGCTGGGCTGCACCTTGACCAGCCCTTTCCCAAGAAGGTCAAACCCAAGAAGGTCAAAGCCGGAAGCCTCGTGGGCATTTGGACCTGTGCTTGCTGCACCCCTCCCCTCCCGTCCTCCCTCTGATCTTGGAGTACCCCAAGCAAGGTCCTTTCAGATCTCACCCTCTGAGGTCACCAACCTAGCTTTTATAGCCCTGGCTCCTCCTTCCTTGGGGAGGGCCAAGCTACTAGGATGATTTAACGACTTCTGCTCTGCCAGTCACTGAGCTGCTTTTCCCAAGGGGAAGGGGGCCGTTAAAACTAAAGGCGATAAACAGGGAAACTTCCCTGGTGGTCCAGTGGTTGAGACTCTGTGCTTCCACTGCAGGGGGCAAGGGTTCGATATCTGGTCTCTGGAACTAAGATCCCTCATGCTGTGCAGCACATTCCACCCCCTTGCCCCCCCCCACCGCCAAATATTTTAAAGGCAGTAAACACGTAATCAAACCTTGAACTTGTTGCCTGGGTGGAATTTGAGCAGGCAGAGAGGAGGTGGGGTTCTGGAATCAGATGCCCTGTGGAGAACTGGAGAAAGATGCTCACAGCCCCTAGCTCCTACCTTCCCTTCTCCCCACCACCCACGACACAGGCTGGGAGAGGGGAGGGAAGGAAGTGTTTCGGTTTCCACTTGCTCTCTAGAGGCCAGGGAAGGGGTGGTGGGAAGCGGGCCTGCAGCCCACCTGTGGCTGCGGTCCTTCGCTGGGATCAGGAAGTGGGAGCATCCAGGCCCCACTTGGAAAGAATGAGAGAAGCCCAGTTTGCCGAAGGTAGGCTCTAGGGGAGGCAGAGTGGGCCCTGGTGGACCATCAGTGGCATCAAACGCCAAGACAAGAAGGGAGACCCTGAGGACTTCCCTGGTGGTCCAGTGACTAAGATTCCAGACTCCCAATGCAGGGGGCCTGGGTTTGATCCCTGGTCAGGGAACTCCATCCCACATGCCGCAACTGAGTTTGCATGCTGCAGCTAAAGCTTCTGCGTGCCACAACTAAGACCCAGTGCTGCCAAAAAAAAAAAAAAAAGGCCCTTGCCTTGCTGGGAGGTCTGAATCCGAGGGCCTAGCAGAGGCGTGGCCAGCTACTTGTGGGGGTACCTGGACCAGTGCCCCTGAGGACTCTGCCCTTGCAGACAGGAATGCCTGTGTCAAGAATCATGCAGCCCGCAGGAAGGCAGTCTTGAGTTCCAATCCAGCCCCGGTCACCCACCAGATGGAACCCTCTGGGCACACAGGATCCTCCTGGGGGCTCCGTATCCGCGAAATGGGTGATGCCCTAGGACAGGCTAGACTCGCCGTTCTCTGCTGAGTCAGGGATCACAGGGGTTTCCTTCCTCCTTCTTGGATTCCCGTGACCACTTCTGAGCCAGGAGACCGGGTGCCAAAAAGGGAAGCGACGGGGTGAAAGATGGTAATAATTATGACCTTCCTAAGCACTGGCCACGCGCCAGGCTTGTGCTCGGAGCTTTGTGTGGGTGAACCTTTCCCATTTTTCACAACAGCCTTCTGAGGGTGGTGGTGTCAGGGTTCCCATTTTACAGATGGGAAAACTGAGGCCCCGGAGAGGACTCATACATCTGGGATTTGTTCTAGAGATATTGCTCTTTATCTCCATGCTAGAAAAAGAGATCAGAGGTGGGGCTTGAACTAGAGGGAGGGGCTACCCCTCTGTGGCCAGCATCCTGGGAGGGGGGCTGATCTACCTCAAATAGGGTCGATGAGTCTGTGGTCTGACCACCCTCCAGAACAACACTGCCCATAGATACATAACCCAAGCTCCCTTGGTAAACATGTTCTTAGTCCCACACAAAAAAAAGTAAAAGAAACAGGTGAAATTAATTTTAAGTATATTGCTGTGTGGCTTCAGTTGTGTCCAGCTCTTTGCGACCCCATGGACTGTAGCCTTCCAGGCCCCTCTATCCGTGGAATTCTCCAGGCAAGAATACTGGAGTGAGTTGCCATGCTTTCCTCCAGGGGATCTTCCCGACCCAGGGATCGAACCTGCATCTCTTACGTCTCCTGCCTTGGCAGGAGGGTTCTTTACCACAAGCACCCCCTGGGAAACCCAATTTTAAGTATGTATTTTATTTAACCCAATATACCTGAAATATTATTAGCCTGTAGGCTAAAGGCACAGCAGAGTTCCAGTGGTGTGGTGGAGCATGAAGTGTGTAGGGAACAAATTGAACTTGATGCTGGGAGCAGAATAACCCTGGCTGTGCTGGTGTGGGGACCAGGTGGAAGAGGGGGGCAGTGCAGGTCAGCAAGCCCACAAAGAATCTGCTGGGCTTCGAAGGACAGAGCCAGGGATGCCGTACAAAGAACACTGAGATTTTGCAGAGAGTAATCCCCAGATCGGGGAAGGCAATGGCACCCCACCCCAGTACTTTTGCCTGGAAAATCCCATGGACGGAGGAGCCTGGTAGGCTCCAGTCCGTGGGGTCGCTAAGAGTCGGACACGACTGAGCGACTTCACTTTGACTTTTCACTTTCATGCATTGGAGAAGGAAATGGCAACCCACTCCAGTGTTCTTGCCTGGAGAATCCCAGGGACAGGGGAGCCTGGTGAGCTTCCGTCTATGGGGTCGCACAGAGTCGGACACGACTGAAGCGACTTAGCAGCAGCAGCAGCAGCAGCAATCCCCAGATAGAACTAGATTGTCCTCTATCACCATCATCAAAGTAATAATCAAAAAGTTGTTGAAAAGTATGTATAGATTTTAAATGTGCAAGGAGAGCCAAGGGAAGAAAAAAAAGGAATGAGGAGGAAGAATTGACCTTATCAGATTTCAAAATCTAGAGTTACTATCATCCAAAGAGTATGATGCCCTGGCAATTCCTGTGAGAAATGGGTTCCACACAAAGGCGAAGGATGAACCCAGTGGGTCTGTGGGCACTAGCCAAAGCTGGAAACAGCCACGAACAGAAGCGGGCAACACGCCGTAATCTATTCTTACCGTCAAATTCTATAACAAACTCTATATGTAATGTACATTTATGTTTATACAGGGATGCATGTCAAAGAGTATGGTGTTAAGCAAAGTCGGGTGCCAGTGAGTTGGCTCTTCACATCAGGTGCCCAAAGTATTACAGTTTCAGCTTCAGCATGAGTCCTTCCAATCATTGGAAAAGACCCTGATGCTGGGAAAGATTGAAGGCAAAAGGAGAAGCAGGCAGCAGAGGAAGAGATGATTAGACAGCATCACCGACTGAGTGGGCCTGGATTTGAGCAAACTCCGGGAGACAGAGAAGGGCAGGGCAACCTGACATGCTGCAGTCCAAGGGATCGAAAAGAGTCGGACGTGACTGAGCAGCTGAGCAACAGCAACAAGAGTCAGATGCCAGAGTACTTTCTATACATTGTTAGCTCTAGAAGGTCTAAGACAAGCCGAGTCAATTTATGATGGGAAAATCTCAGAACACTGGTAGCCTTGGGAGGGGGCTAATTGGGAAGAGAAAGTTTTCTGGGGGGATAAACTATTCTGTATCATGATAACGGGACTTTCCTGGTGGTCTAGTGGTTAAGACTGTGCTTCCAATGCAGGGGCTGTGGGCTCAACCTCTGGTCAGGGAACTAAGATCCCACATGCTATACTGCACAGCATGGCCAAAAAAAATTTTTAAGTGCACTGTGATAGAGATTTAGATTACTTGGAGGTATTATGCATTTGTCAAAACTCACTTGAAATGAAGAGCTTTCGAAAAACAAAGTCATTTGTTTCTAAGTAGGGGAATTGCCTGTGATATTTATTTTCTTCTCTATTATTTTTTGTATCTTCCAAATGTCCTATATGTTATTTTTCGCGAGCAGAAAAATAATGATTCCAAAACTTCTGGCGATAATAATTTCCATATATCATTAAAATAATTGAAAACATGAAAAACCAAATTAGGAGTTTTCCTCAATAAGAAAATAATGTCTAAAAGGTGGAAATGGGATGTCTGTTTTGCAGCTATGAAAAGTGTGTTTTATTGAATGAAAGATTCTTTAAATTCTGTAATTTTCAAAACTTTCACACACAACCTCATAAAATCCCATAATAACTTTTATCATTTTTTAAAAATTTATTTCATTTTTATTGAAATTCAGTTGCCAGTGTTATATTAGTTTCTACTGTACAGCAAAGTAAATCACCTATATGTATACATATATCCACTCTTTTTTGGATTTCCTTCGCATTTAGGTCAGCACAGAGCCCTGAGTGGAGTTTCCTGTGCTACACAGCAGGTCCTCATTACTTATCTGTTTTATACATAGCAGTGTGTATATGTCAGTCTCAACCAATAACCCTTAAAAAAAATTCCCTCGCCTGTGTTGCCCCTCCCTTCTTCCCTCTCCCCACTGCTAACCACTAGTTTGTTATCTGTGTCCACGAGTCTGCTGTTTTCTGTTTTATTCACTAGTTTGTTGTATTTTTGAGATTCCATATATAAGTGATATCTACAGTATTTGTCTTTCTCTGTCAGACTTATTCCACTCAACATAATGCCCATTCATGTTCCCATTTTGGCAAAAGTTTCCTTTTTTTTTTATGGCCGAGCAGTATTCCACACACATATATATATTCCATATATAAATACCATATATCAGATCAGTGGCTCAGTCGTGTCCGACTCTTTGCGACCCCATGAACTGCAGCACGCCAGGCCTCCCTGTCCATCACCGACTCCCGGAGGTCACTGAGACTCACGTCCATCGAGTCAGTGATGCCATCCAGCCATCTCATCCTCTGTCGTCCCCTTCTCCTCTTGCCCCCAATCCCTCCCAGCATCAGAGTCTTCTCCAATGAGTCAGCTCTTCGCATGAGGTGGCCAAAGTACTGGAATTTCAGCTTTAGCATCGTTCCTTCCAAAGAAATCCCAGGGCCGATCTCCTTCAGAATGGACTGGTTGGATCTCCTTGCAGTCCAAGGGACTCTCAAGAGTCTTCTCCAACACCACAGTTCAAAAGCATCAATTCTTATTTCATATATATTCCACATATATATTTCATATATATCCCATACATATCTCATATATATTCCACATATATTTCATATATATAATATATATCATATATTTCACATATATATTCATATATATATATATATCACATCTTCTCTATCCATTCATCTGTTGATGGATACTTTGGTGGCTTCTCTACCTCGGCAATTGTAAATAATGGTCTGGCAGCTATTTTTAAAAAGGAGATGGCTACAGATTTGAAAAGATTGCCATAATAAAAAATCAGCAAGATGCAGAGGAAGGTGTAAGGTCTGATATCGATATCATTTAGAAGGAGGATGAAGGGCAGCAGAGAAGAAATCTCAGTGCCCACACTGTGAACAGGATGGTACGTACTTCTGTAAGGATGATTAGGTTTTGCATCAAGCTGGTAATACAGGGGGCCCCTGAAGCTGGCATGGCAGCGTTGGGGGAGGCCATTAACTTATTAACAGACCAAGAGGATAATAAATACATATAACTTATTAATAAACCCAGATGATCAATAGATACAGAGATAGAGCCAAAAATTTATTTTCCTAATTAGATTTTTAAAAAAAGGAAAAAGACTCCTGTGCTATATCCAGGCCGTCTAGGGGACTTAAACTCCCCTCCCCAGCCCTTGGCGTCTCCCCTCCGAGCCCCGTCCCCACCCACCCATTGAAATTCATTTCAAGCTCATATTTCACCCTAGGCGCGCTCTCCTGGTCACGTGATGCCAGGTCTGGGCTCTGCCATCCTCCACCCCTGACTCTCAAGTCTCTGGAGACATCTCGCTGATCCCACCAGCCGTGGGGCAGAGGGCGAGCACCTGGCAGCCACAGCTGCCACGCTCACAATTCAGAATAAAAGACGTGCAAAGACATAAAGCGGAAAATTCTAGTTCTCACGGACACCCAGACCCATCCCCCGAGTAACCACTTTCACTGCTACACTGCCAGAAGATTTTTAAGTGCATATCTTGTCTTTACTTACTTGTTACTGTTTAAGTTTTTTATTTATTTATTTTTGGCTGCGGGATCCTAGTTCCCCAAAGAGGGACTGAACCCATGACCCCTGCAACAGAAGAGCAGAATCTTAACCACTGACCAACTGGAAAGTCCCACTTACTTATTTTTTAAACATAATTAAGACACTTCAGATCAGGCAGTGGCAACCCACTACAGTGTTATTGTCTAGAGAATCCCAGGGATGGGCAGCCAAGTGGGCTGCCGTCTATGGGGTTGCACAGTCAGATACGACTGAAGCAACTTAGCAGCAGCAGCAGCAGCAACACACTTTTATTTCTGGCTCTGCCCTTCAGTCTTTCACTCTCTGCAATATCCCAGACATCTCCGCAAATAAATGCCATCTCCTTACTCCTCCGACCTTTTATTATGAAAATTTCAAGACATATAAAAACTTTGAAGGACTCATCCATGGCACATCTGCTCTATATCCACTACCCCTAGTTTTACTATACTTGTTTTATCACATATCTGTGCATCCTTCTATCCATCCAGCAATTCTTATCGGTGATGCATTTCCGAGGAGTAAACTGCAGACGTGGGAACACTTCACCTTAAGCATTCCAGGCTGCATATTATGAAATAGATTTCAATACTTGTTTTCGGGCTTTTTGAAAATAGATGATGTTTATATACAGTACACTGCACAAATCTATTAAGTGTGCCATTTTGAGAAATACATGTCTAGTCCAAATCCCTATCAAAACATAAACGCCTCCTTTTCAGTGGCTGGATTCCAACGTATGCCGGCCAGTGATTTATTCACCCAGTTCTGATTTATTTAACCAGTTTCTCTTGTTCAGAGAACAACATGTTTATACCTCTTATAAACAAGGTTGCAATTAGTACTTTGGTACCTCCAACACCACCTCACTTCAAGGGCACCCATCTCATAAATTTCTGGAAGTCACATTCTTTTGTGCCTCCAACAAATATAATGGAGTGCCGCTTGCCTGATGCTGGTTCTTGGAGGTGGGACATGGGAGACGCAGGCTTTCTATTCCCTTGTAGCTCTACTACTAGACAAAGAAAATAGTAACTAAGTGTTAAAAGGGCTGTGAAAGAAGCAAACAGGATGCTGCCGGGGTGAAAAAGCACATCGACCAGGTCGGCTCGAGCGTGAGGTGGCTTGTATAAGACAAATATTGCCAAATGATCTCCCAAAGAGATTACTCTGATCCCATCTCCCCGGCTGCCTGCCGCAGCCCACAGCAGCAGAGGGAAAGAGCCCGCTTCTCTGAGCTCTGGCCAAGGCGTGAGTCATCCCACGGAGGTGGAGGTGGCCGCAGGAGACGCGGGCGCGTGCCCTAGATGGGCTCCAAGCGGAGGAATTTCGGGAGGGGAAAGAGAGAGAACAGTCCAGGCAAAGGAGGGCGGCTGCCACTGCACAGGGTGTCCTGGGACTGAGGCGCACTGAACCCCGCTCAGGCTGGAAGAGCCTTGGCACCGCTCTCGCCAGACAGGCAGGCTAGTTGACCGCAGCAGGCACCCGCTGTGAGTCAGCAGCACCGCGCTGCGGAAAGCCGGAAATACTCCCTTTGCAGCCGCATCGCGTGCTTGGAAGCGCAGGAGTCGGGGGCGGAGAGGGTGGGAGAGTTCCCCTCCCACCAGCCTCCAGAGTCCCAGTAGCCTGCCCTCTCCCGCTTCCTTTGCACCCAGGATCCCCTCTGGTACCCACACTCGGCTCTCCCCTCGCCTCCTGGAGGTCTGCTCAAAAGTCGCTTCCTCCGATAGAGACCTCCCTTGACTTCATCGATCTCAAATTACAAACCCTTCCAACCCCAGATGGCTCCCATCACCATCCCATTCACTGCATTTAAAACATATTGGGTTAATTTTATTGTTCATTCAAACGTAAACTGCGATAGGGTTTTTTGGGGGGTTTTTTGGTCAGTTGCATTCACTTTGTATCCCCCTAGCACATACCAGGGATGCAATAAAATACCTGTGGGCTGAATGAATGAATTTGCCTCATTGCAGGCAAAAGGCCTAAAGTTCCCTACACTACGCCGGGAGCACTCTTTGGACATCAGACTGGGAGGTGGGTCCCTGGGAAACAGGGCCCTGGTCTCTGCCCCCATCCCTGCTCATTCTTCAAGTGAGACCAGAGAGGGTTTGAGAGTGACTTCAGGTCACACAGCAGATCCAAGGCAGGCCTGTAACGTAGGCCGGAGATGCATTGCTGCACAACCCTGTGTCGCCAAGAGGGACGCTGGCCAAGAGGGTGTCTTGTTATAATAATGGCCAGTGGGGGTTAACTATTTATATAAAGAGATTTTTTTTTTAACCAATCAGTAAAATTGATTTTTGTATGGGGGGAGTGTATAGCTCTATGAATTTTAACACATACATAGATTTGTGTAACCATCACCACAATGAGGGCACAAACCCACATCATCACCCCTTTGTAGAGACCCCTCCCTCCCCCATCCCTAGCTGCCCTCTTCCCTTCCACTGCCAACTTCCCACCCCCACATCTACTAATCTATCCTGTGTCCAAATACCTGTTAACAAATATTTATTTTTTGGATTCACTGGGTCTTAGTTGCGGCATGAGGAATCTTCCATTGTCATTGCAGCTTGCAGATTTTCTTTCTTTTTTTTTTTTAAAGTTGCAGTATATGGCATCTTTAGTTGCAGCATGTGGGATCTAGTTCCGACCAGGGATCAAACCCAGGCCCCCTGCTTTGGGAGCGTGGAGTCTTAGTCACTGGACCACCGGGGAAGTCCCCTTAGACTTTTGTCCAAAATGACACGTTCGTTTCTTGTTGCCACAAACCGAGTGGCTTAAAGCAGTGTGAGTTTGTGCTCATACATTTCTGAAGGTCAGAAGTCTGCAATCAGTGTCACTGGGCTAAAATCACAGTGTCAGCAGGGGGCGTTCCTCCCTTTTCCTCCTGTGCCTTTTCCAGTTCCCAGAGGCCACCTGCATCTCTTGCTTTGTGGCCCTTTCCTCCATCTTCAAAGCCAGGTGCATAGCCTCCTCCAATCTCTTTCCTCTCTGGACCTCTGCTTCTGCTATTACATCTTCTGTCTCTGATTCTAACCCTCCTGCCTCCCTCGTAGAAGGACCCTTGTAATTCGAGGCACACTAAATTCTCTCTGCATTTCAAAGTCTTTAACACTGTGCTTCCCTGGTGGTCCAGTGGTTAAGACTCCACAATGTCAGTGCAGGGGATGCGGGTTTGATCCTTGGTGGGGGAACTAAGACCTCATGTGCCATGTGGCCCAGTCAAAAGATTTAAAAAAACACACACACACACTTTAAAAATTCTTAACATAATCCCAGCTGCAAAATGCCTTTTGTGGAGCAATGGAACACACTTGCAAGTTCCAGAGACTGGAACGTGGGCCTCTTTGGGGGCCAGCATTCAGCCCACTAAGGCATATAAGTGGAAATATACACATCATGACCTTAGACTGGCCTTCTTCACTTAGTCCAATGCCTCTGAGACCTGTCTATGTGGTGGTGGGTATCAAAGGTTCGTTTCTTGTCATTGCTGAGTAGTATCGCATGGTGTGTGTGTACCACTGTTTATCCACTCACCCGCTGAAGGACATTTGGGTTCTTCCCTGTTTGGGGAGATTATGAACAGGGCATCTATAAACAGTTGAGTACTCATGTTGATGTGAACAAAAGTTTCCATGTCTCTCGGGTGAATTCGCAGGAGAGGGAGAAACTCTGCTTTAAAATCTTTGCTTATATTAAGATACTTCATGGAAGTCTATTAATATACAATTATTGTTGTTTAAGTTGCTAGGTCGTGTCTGACTCTTTGCGACCCCACGGACTGTAGCCTGCCAGGTTCCTCTGTCCACAGAATTCTCCAGGCAAGAATACTGGAGTGGGTTGCTATACCCTCCTCCAGGGGATCTTCCCGACCCAGGGATCGAACCCATGTCTCCTGCAGTTCCTGTGTTGGCAGGCAGATTCTTCACCACTGAGCCACCCGGGAAGCCCTAGTATACAATATAATACTCATAATGATCACATACACCTATGAGTTAAATGGTCCTGTGACCAAGGAGAAGGAGGTGGACACTGAGACTTAGGTTATGTGCATTGCCTGAGGTCAAATCTGTGTCTTCCTGACCCCCCTCCACCCTCGAGCCCCTGCAGCCTGTGCCCAGGATGAGCTCACCAAAGGATAACTGAATGGCGACTGGGGAGGGGTTACCCCCATGGCAAGGGGCGGGTTCAGGGTGCAGTCTGCAGGGCCACACTGCCTGGGTTCAGACCCCAGCTCTGCCCTCTGCAGCTGTGTGAAAGCAGCCTAGTGACGCTGCCTCTTGGAGCCTCTACTTCCTCATTTGAAACTCGGGGGTAGCAATGTCGGGTGGCCTCCTAGGGTTGTTGAGGGGATAAGCAAATTAAGGCTTATAATGGAATGAAGAGTGTCAGGCCAGGGAGCACTGTGAGTGCTATTTTTATTTTTTCAACACACATATTTACTTATTTGGCTGCACCCAGGGCTTAGTTGCGGCATGTGGGATCCAGTTGCCTGACCAAGGGTCGAACCCGGGCCACCTGCACTGGGAGCACAGTCTTAGCCGCTGGACCACCAGGGAAGTCCGTTCAACTAAAATATTGATGGATGGCACTCAAGTTCTGATACACTTCCCCTCCACCAGGCTATGTAGGGCCTTGAGCTTGGGGTCAATCAGACATGAATAGGAATGAGACACTGGAGCCAAGAGACTGGGGAGGAGGCTGGGTTGAGGATCCAGAGGGCAAGGAGGAGCGCTGAGCTGGACCGGGGTGGTGGGGACCGAGAGGAAGAGCCAGGGCCTGAGGGACTGGCAGGTCGGGGGGTGGCAGGAAGGAGCGTCACCAGGTTGGGCCATTCGTAGTTTTGTGTCCTGGGGTCTCCCTAGCAGGGCAGACCAGGCCTTTTTTTTTTTTTTTTTTCAAGTTTTTATTTATTTTATTTTACTTATTTGACTGTGCTGGGTCTTTGTTGTGGCATGTGGGATCTAGTTCCCCAATCAGGGATCGAACCCAGGGCCCCCTGCATTGGGAGTGTGGAATCCTAGCCATCGGATCCCCAGGGAAGTCTCAGGCCAGGCCCCTTTGAGGAGGCTAATCACGACCCTGGCCCACTGCTCATCACAGGAGCCGTCTGCTGCTCCTCCTGCTGCAGGCCTCTGCCCCCAGCCCAGTTGTCATCTTCATTTCTCGGCTCCAGCCGAGCGATTGCTGCGTGCCACAGGGCCTGGAGCTGACCTGGAAACCAACTAGGCTCAGAACCCAGGGAGAAGCAAGGTCACCCCGGGGCCAGATTTAATTTACCAGGTGGGGAGAGAAGATGGGGCGCACAGCACCCGTCTGGGGACACACAGTAAGAGTCAGCCAAGCAGGACTCCAGATCCCCGCCCCTCCACCTTCCCAACCCCAGCCAGGCCACCATGCTCAAGTCCAGGGAGATAGCATTCCTGGTGAGAGGAACGGCAGACACAAAGGCCAGAGGCTGAAATAGTCCTTGGTGCGTTGGGTGGCTTTGGCGGGAGTCGGGGGCTGTGAGGAAGGAGGATCCAGAAAGGAACTGTCTGCAGGGCTCAAGGTCACATCTCAGCTCTGTTTGGTGCTTGCCAAGTGGCCTTGGTCACATGGTTCCCTCTCCCTCAACCTCCATTTTCTCACCTGTAGCCTCGTGGAGTACGGGGAGGTCCCAGCTCGCCCCCATCACGCCTTGATTGTTAATTGAATATTGATGCTCAGTCATTTATTGAGTAGCTGGCTGTTCTGGGCTCAAGGGGCACAGTGGTGAGGTTTGGACACTGTTAACCCGGAGTGAGGCTGGGCTTCGGGAGTTTCTGACGTCTCCCTGGGGGACTCTAAAAATGCTGGGGACTAAGAACCCTGGAGGAATGCGAACGGATGTAACAAGTGCTCTTTAACTTCCCTTAACTTTTTCCAGGTGACCCCCTTCATTCACTCACACGTTCATGCATTCATTCATCTACTCAAATATCAATTGTCCATTTGTTCGCACACTCACACACTCATTCATCCATTCACGCGGTCATCACATACTCATTCCTTCATACGTTCATTCATCCGCATTCATTCATTCACTCACACATTCATTCATCCATTCATTCAGTCAAATACTGGTTAGGCACCAACAATGTATTAGCATTCTGGATTCCACCCTGGCTTCCTGGGGTGGGGTCCCCTGGGGGTGGTCCCCTAATTTGGAGATTGTGCTGAAGGGGATGGTGTGAGTGAAAGTCGCTCAGTTGTGTCTGACTCTTTGTGACCCCACGGCCTATACAGTCCATGGAATTCTCCAGGACAGATTACTGGAGAGGGTAGCCTTTCCCGTCTCCAGGGATCTTCCCCACCCTTGGATCGAACCCAGGTCTCCTGCATTGCAGGTGATTCTGTACCAGCTGAGCCACAAGGGAAGCCCAAGGGATGGTGGGACACCCTCATATTTATGCATGTATGCATTCAGTGACTATTTCGGGGACTCCTGAAGGGCACAGGATCTTTTCCTTGTTGGCAACTCCATTTTCCTCTTCTGTAAGCTGGGGAGGACATTTCTTCCTTAAGGAGCTGTTGGTGAGATCAAAGTCTAAAATAGCACTGAACGCTAAAGGGAGCTTCGGTGTCTTGAGCATCAGTCAAGAGTCAAGGACTTAGCATATATTATCCCTTTTAATTTTTAGGTAGGATTAAAACCCTAAGGTTGTGATTACCGTTATCTTCACGTGTCAGAGGAGGAAACTGAGGCTCAGAGAGGTGAGATCTGCTGCCTAGGGCCCAGAGAGAACACAGGGAACCCACCGGAGCCAAGACCCAGGCACTTAGCAGCTAATCTGCCTAGTGACTGATGACCTCACAGTCCCGCCCACTGGGTTAAATCTGCCTGACAACTAGTGACATCACTAATTCCGCTGCCTGTGCTCAACCTCTGACGTCACTGAACAATAAAGTTAATTATAACATGCTGAGGGCCAGCAGAAGGCCTACTGTGTGCCAAAGGTTGTGCCAAGTAACCTCTCCTCTGGGCTGACACAACGCCTAGTGTTGCCTCTATTACTGGGTATAATAACAATAATTTTAGTCCAGATTTATTGAACGTGGACTCCGAGTCAAATCCTATCTTGACTCGACTGCAAGTCAAATGATACATTAAATCCTCCCACCAAAAATTAAGAAACATTTATACAATGCATACTCTTATGCCAGGCCCATTTCTAAGCACTTGTTACATGCTCACAACCATCCTATGAGGTAATGTTTACTTATTATCCCCATTTTATGGATGAAAGAACTGAAGCGGAGAGAGGTCAAGTGAGTTACCCACAGCCACAGAGCTGGAGGGAGGAAGAATTCAAACTCATGGATTCTGGCTCCAGGGTTTATGCTGTTAACCAAGACACTCTGTGACTTCTTCTATCCCCGTTTTACAGTTGAGAAAACCAAGGCACAGAGAGATTAAGCACTGGGCCTTACCTCGGCTAGGGAGTGCCAAAGCTGAACCCGAGATGCCCAGCTCCAGAACCACACTTTAAAAAAATATTTGTTTTTGAAAGAAAAAAAAATTGTTTTTGAATAAATATTTATTTTGGCTGCACCGGGTCTTAGCTGTGGTGTGCAGGATCTTTGATCTTCATTGTGGCATGTGGAATCTACAGTTGCGACTTCAGAACTCTTTAGTTGAGTAAGACATGTGGGATCTAGTTACCTAACCAGGGATTGAACCCAGGCCCCCAGCATTGGAAACTCAGAGTCTTAGCCACTGGACCACCAAGGAAGTCCTTCAGAACCACACTCTTATTCACACTTGTCCCACTTTGGATACTAAGGAGCAGGGCTTGCAAAGCCCCTGCCACCACCCCTCTAAGGTAACCAGCCCCTCCTTCCCAGTCCCCTCACTAGGGACAAAGGGGCCTTGGCAAGTAGACCATAGCCCACCTGCCAACTTCCTCCTTAGCCTCCTCTGAGCCCCCCACCTTTGGACTCTGCCCTTTGGCAACCCTGGCTGGCTGGGCCAAGCCTTACCTGGGCTCCCCAGAACCCTCCTGGGATCCCACGTAGAGGAAACAATACTCTAGCTTTTGTCTTTCTCCTGCAAGCCTGAGCCTGATTCCAAGCCCTGGAGAAATTCCCCATCCCTCAAATCTTGGAAGCTGGTGGAGGCCTTCAGGAAGGACACTGGGAGATCCCTGGGCAAGGTGCAGCCTTCAGTGGGCCTCAGTTTTCTCATCTGTCAACTGGGCAGATGAGGAAGAAATAACAGAAAGGGCCTGTGCAAGTCAGCTGGGGTTTCAACCTCACTGGGTCCAACACTCACCTCACTTCTTTTTTATTAAAAGCAATTATTTTAGGGACTTGCCTGGCAGTCCAGCAGTTAAAATCCCATGCTTCCTCTGCAAAGAGGTGCAGGTTCCATGCCTGGTCAGGGAACTAAGATCCCACAAACCTCATGAAGAAAGTGAAAGTGTTAGTTGCTCAGTGGAGTCTGACTCTTTGTGACCCCATGAACTGTAGCCCACCAGGCTCCTCTGTCCATGGAATTCTCCAGTCAAGAACAGGTTGCCATCCTCTTCTCCAGGGGTTCTTCCCAACCTAAGGATCAAACCAAGGTCTCCTGTGTTGCAAGCAGGCTTTTTCCTGTCTGACCTGTCAGGGAAGTCCATACCAAAAAGTAAAAAACAAAAACCTGAGTCTCCTCCCAGACTCCGTACTTTTGACGCCAAGCTCCCTTGGACATGTGATATCATGATTCGACTTCCATGTCCCTAGCCTTCCTGTCTTTATGCCCAACCAGTGCTCCCAGAAGCAATTCCTGCACCCAACCAGCTCGCCATCCCTGTAACTATACAGAGACGTGCCAGCCAACCTTGTAAATATCCCACAGAAGTCCAGTGAAATGTATCCTCAGCTCAGTTTCACCTTATCCGGGTCCCCCAAATACCTATCTCTCTCCCCACGCCACAGATAGGAAACCCCAGGGGAGGCTGCCATAGCACAGAGTCAGAGAATTAAATGGATTGCTCTCAAAGCATCTCACTTTGGGAAGCTGTATGTCCGTGTATGGCTCTGTGAACGCACTGCAGCGTTTTGGGGAAAGTGGCTTCAGGAAGGGGCTTGAAGTTGAAGACCGTTCCGGATTCCCGGGTGACTGCACATATGGGTTTCGCAGGTCGGCTCTGCGTCTCAGTGGCCGTGCAGGAATGGGCAGGGCACCTGACTCCTGTGGCCTGTGTTTGTAAAATGGAGGTGGTGACTGAGCATCTTCTTTGAAGGTTGGGGGGAAGAGTATACATAAGGAAAGCGCTTAGTCCCATTTTGCAGAGGTGAAGTGCCGTGTGTCCCGCCAGCTATGTGACTTTGGGCCAGTCACTTGACCTCTTTGGGCCTCGATGTCTTCATCCAGAAAATGGAGATACCAATCATTGTCATTTCATGCGAACGTTATGAAGTGAAGTGAGAGTGTTAGTCACTCAGGTGCGTCTGACTCTTTGGGACCCCATGGACTGTAGCCTGCCAAGTTCCTCTGTCCATGGGATTCTCCAGGCAAGAATGCTGGAGTGGGGTACCATTCCCTTCTTCAGGGGATTTTCCTGACTCCGTGATCAAACCCAGGCCTCCTGCATTGCAGGCAGATTCCTTACCCTCTGAGCCACCAGGGAAGCCCAGAATTGTTACTGGGTGTTAGTAAATCAGCCTTACTTTGCAGACGAGGAAACGAGGTGCAGAGAAAGTCCTTCTAATGAACGGGGTGCCCCTCGCCCATGTCCTTGGTCACCCTCTGTCCTCTGCCCCAAGATCCCTCCTCCACTTTCTGTCGCCATCAGTTCTGGAAGCTTCTGCTGTAAAGCTGGACCCCTGGGCAGGCTCCTGGGACCTCGAAGGACGCTCAAACGCAGGCCCCTTGGATCTTCCCTGGGAGTCCAGTGGTTAAGACTCCGAGCTTCCACTGGGAGGCGTGGGTTCTCTCACTGCGAGGAACTGAGATCCTACATGAGGCGGCATGGCAAAATAAATAAATAAAGGCAGGCTATCCCAGGGGTGACCTCTGTCCTTACCTCGTCTCCAGTCCTCACGGTGTCTCCCCTACCTTCCTACAGCCAGAATTTGTCAGGCGAATACTTCAGGTACAAAGGCATCCTCTTCCCCGTGGGCATCTACTCACCCGAGAGCATCAGCACGGTAGAGAACGCCGAAGTACAGGACGATGACATCTTCATCGTCACCTACCCCAAGTCAGGTACCTGCCGGGCCGGGCCGGGAGGGGGGCACTAGGGAGAGTGCTGGGTGAGTGTGGGGCCGAGGGTGAGAGGGTAACACCGAGGACAAAGCGGGAGAAGAACGCGGGAGGGGCGGTGGGGACGGGGATCCGTTTGGTCTGTTCAGAGCCAAGGCTTTGCAATGTCCGGTCCCTCCGCCAGGGGGCACCCCTCCCCGGATCCCTGGGTGCCTGGCTCCCTCCCAGGCCTATGCTGGCTTTTTGAGACCTTCCCGGCTAAAACAGCTTCTCCATCCTTGAACTCTCCTCGTACTTGCCTTCCCTGCCAGCCACTGTACTATATTTTCATTGGTTGATTTAGTGTCCGTCTTCCTCACTAGAACCTGGCTCCATGAGGGTAGATATTTTGTTTCCTCTTGATCTTGACTGTGTTCTTTGAGCCTAAAACAGTGAAACACATTCAATAAATATTTGTGAAAGGAAGGGAGGAAGAGAGGGCGGAAAGAAAGATCTTAATTTTCTCCATTTGGTTACTGAAATGCTACTTACTAACTATCTGCCAGGTGCAGAGACACAGCTCTGAACAAAGATATTTTTTCAAAATATTTTTGAAAAATTTCAAAATATTATATTCACCTTTTTCAACATAGAGTTGTATGAGGATTTTTGGGGTAACACTTAAAAGGATAATCCACATACCAAACGCTTTGTATACTTCCAAATCCACGCATTGGAAAGTGTACACAGTTCTTTGGCTATAGGATATTCTGAGTTGTGCAAACCATGACTGTAGTCAGTTTTAGAACATTTCCATTACGTACAGGGCTTCCCTGGTGGCTCAGATAGTAAAGAATCCGCCTGCGATGCAGGAGACCAGAGTTCAGTCACTGGGTCAGGAAGATCCCCTGAAGAAGAGAATGACTACCCACTCCAGTATTCTTGCCAGGAGAATTTCATGGGCAGAGGAGCCTGGCGGGCCACAGTCTATGGGGTTGCAAAGAGTCAGACATGATTGAGGCATTCAAACATTCACTTAACTCTCAACAAGAAACCCTGTACCCATTAGCCATCACCTCCCAAACCCCACCCCCACCACCCCAAGGCTTAGGCACCGTTATTCTGCTTTCTTACTCTGTGATTTTGCCCATTCTGGACATTTCGTGTAAATAGAATAGTACAATAGCTGGTCTTTTGTGTCTGGCTTTTTTTCACTTAGCCTACTTTTTAAAAATAGTTTTATTTATTTATTATTTATTTGTGGCTATGCTGCGTCTTCGTGGGTGCGTGGGCTTTCTCCAGCTGCGGCAAGCGGGGGCTACCCTCCAGTTGCAGCGCCCGGGCTTCTCATGACGGTGGCGTCTCTTGCTGTGGAGCAGGGGCTGTGTAGGTTGCACAGGCTTCTGTCATTGAGGCACATGGGCTCAGGAGTTGTGGTTTTGCAGGCTCTAGTGCCGAGGCTCAGTAGTCGTGGTGCACTTTGGGATTAGTTGCTGAAACACGTGGGATCTTCGCGGACTAGGCATCGAACCTATGTCTCCTGCATTGGCAGACTCTTTACCGCGGAGCCACCGGGGAAGTCCCAGCATGTTTCTGAGGTTGACACACATCGCTGTCAGTGCCTCATTCCTTTTTATAGCAGAATGGTGTTTCGTGATATGAGTGTACTGCCTGCGTGCTCAGTGGCTTCGGTTGACTCTCAGTGACACTGTGGACTGTAGCCCGCCAGGTTTCCCTGTCCATGGGATTCTCCAGGCAAGGGTATTGGAATGGGTCGCCATTTCCTTCTCTAGCGATCTTCCCGACCCAGGGATCGAACCCACGTCTTCTGCACTGTTGGTGGATTCTTTTCTGAAGGGGTATCCTATTGGGTATATTTATTCATTTATCAGTTGATAAACAGTCAGTTGGGTTGTTTTTACTCTCGGACTCTTAATAACGCTTGTAGGAACATTGATACACAAATCTGTCTATGGACATGTTTTCATTTCTCTTGGAGTTCTATGAATTTTGATAGACATACACAGGAAACACTACAATTGAGATGATGCTCAGGGAATTCCCTCGCGCCCTGAATGGCTAGGACTCGGTGCTTTCCCTGCCCCCCGAAATCCCTTCACACCTTCTGTGGTCAGCTCTTTTCACCCCATCACCCAGCAACCAGTCACCCGTTTGCTGCCCCTGTAGTTATGCCTTTCCCAAAATGCCACACACAAGGAGTCATACTCCATGTAACTTTTGAGACTGACGTCTTTCACTCAGAGTAATGTATTTTTTTTCTTAATTTATTTTTGACTGAAGGATAATTACAATATTGTGTTGGCTTCTGCCATATGTCAACATGGATCAGCCATCGGTATACGTATGTCCCCTCCCTCTGGAGTCTCTCTCCCACCTCCCACCCCATCCCACCCCTCCAGGTTGTCACAGAGCCCCGGTTTGAGTTCCCTGAGTCAAACAGCAAACTCCCACTGGCTCTCTGTTTTACATATGTTTCCATGCTACTCTCTCGATCTGTCCCACCCTCTCCTTCCTACACCTGCCCCAGCAATGCATTTTAGATTCATCTAAGTTGTTGTATTTCTTATTGCTGAGGAGTACTCCAGAAAATGGATGGACCATGGTGGTTTTATACGTTCATCTGCTGAAGGACACTTGGCTTGTTTCCAGGTTGGGTTGAGTATGGCAAATACAACTGCCGTAATTCACTTCACACAGGTCTCTGCATGGAAATACTTCTCCACTTATCTTGGGTAAATATTTAGTGGTGGAACTGTTGAGTTTATGGAAGTACATATACTTAACTTGAGAAACTGCCAAACTGGCTCCAAAGTGGAAACCATCTTGTACTTTTGGGTAAGCTGGTTTACCCTCTTGCGTTCTCACCAGCAAGATCAGTGGACTCCAGATGCTCTGCCTCCTTGTCAACACTTGATATTGTCAAGTTTTTTTAAAAAAACTTTTTTCTTTTTTTTTTGGTCACACCACAGGGAATGTGGGTTCCTAGTTCCCCAACCAGGGGCAGATCCCATATTACGTGCAGTGGAAGCAGGAAGTCTTAACCTCTGGACCACCAGGAAAGTCCCTGCAAAATCATTCTAACAGACGTGCTCTAGTATTTCATTGTGGCTTGTATTTGCATGTCTCTACTGGCTAATGAAGCTGAGCATTTTTCCAGAGGCTTACAAACCATCATGTATCCTTTTTTTTTTTTTGCAGCACTGGGTCTTCCTTGCTTTTTGTGCAGGCTTTCTCTGGTTGCAGCAAGTGAAGGCTACTCCTCACTGTGGTGCTCGGGCTTCTCTTGTTGCAGTGGCTTCTCTTGTTGCAGAGCACAGGCTCTAGGTGCACGGGCTTCAGTAATTGCAACACTGAGCTCAGTAGTTGTGGCGTGTGGGTTCTAGGGCGCTCAGACTTCAACAGTTGCGGCATACAAGCTGAGAAACTTTGGCTCGTGGGCCCTAGAGCACGCAGGCTTCATTAGTTGTGGAACCAGGGCTGAGCCATAGTGGTGAGCGGGCTTAGTTGCTCTGAGGCATGTGGGATCTTCCCAGACCAGGGATGGAACTTTGTCCCCCGCATTGGCAGGTGGATTCTTAACCACTGGACCACCCAGGAAGTCTGCCGTTATATACCTTTTTCAGCAATGTGTCTGCTCAGATTTTTTTTGTATTCTTTTTAATTGGTTGGTTGATTTTCTAATTATTGAGTTTTGAGAGCTCTTTATGTAATCTGAGTATGCATCCTTTATCAGGTATGCTTTTTCCAGGCATTTTCTCTAAGTCTGTGGCTTGTCTTTTCATTTTCTTTTCAGTGTCTTCTCAGAGCAAAAGTCTAAATTTTGATGAGCTCCCATTGTCAATTTGTTCTCTAATGGATCAGACTTTGATGTCATAGCTAAGGAAACTTCCTAAACCAAGGTCATAAAGACGGCTTTTTTTTGTCTTCTAGAAGTTTTACAGTTTTAGGTTTTACACTAAAGTCTAAGATTCATTTTAAGATAATTTTTACACATAGTATGAGGTATCGGAGAAGGCAGTGGCAACCCACTCCAGCACTCTTGCCTGGAAAATCCCACGGGCAGAGGAGCCAGGTGGGCTGCAGTCCATGGGGTCGCTAAGAGTCGGACACAACTGAGCGACTTCACTTTCACTTTTCACTTTCATGCATTGGAGAAGGAAATGGCAACCCACTCCAGTGTTCTTGCCTGGAGAATCCCAGGGACGGGGGAGCCTGGTAGGCTGCCGTCTATGGGGTTGCACAGAGTCGGACACGACTGAAGTGACTTAGCAGCATGAGGTATAGATCAAGATTCTTTGCATATGATGTCTAGTTAGTCTAGATATTTTTTAAAGTTTAAAATATGTTAATTTCTCTTAGAAAGTCATGTATTCATAGTTCAAAATTAAAGAGGTACAAAAGATTCCTCTCCTCCCAAGTCACCAACAGTCCCTGTGTATCTTTTTAGAATTTTATGTACAAGCAAAAACGTACATTTTTTGCTTACTTTTTTCGCACAAAAGTTAACAAATGATACACATCATTCTGCTTCTTTTTTTTTTTTTTTTTTAATGGTTTTGCCTTCTTTTTCCTTGTATTTTGACATCATCCCATCTTAGAACTGTGAACAAAGAGCTTCCTGGGGTTTTGTTGGCTTTTACAGTTCCATAGTATTTCCTAACACTGGATGTACAAGAATCCTTGTTTAACTTGTTTAACTAGTTCCTTATTGATTCACATTTCCTGGTTTCCCATCTTTTGTAATTATATACAATATAAATTTTATACACACTGCTGCATCTTTCTGTGCACTGCGCTGCTGGCTTCTGTCTGTCACAAGAGCCATCTGGGGGACTTCCCTGGTAGTACAGTGGTTAGGAATCTGTCTGCCAGTGCAGGGAACACGGGTTCGATCCCTGGTCCAGGGAGATCACACATGCCAGGGAGCAATTAAGCCCAAGGGCCACAACTACTGAAGCCCACGTGCATAGAGCCCCTGCTCTGCAACAAGAGAAGCCATCTCAGTGAGAAGCCCTCACACCACAAGGAAGACCCAGCTCAACTAAAAATGAATAAATAAATATTAAAAAAAAAAGCCTTCTGGGAGAAGGAGAACCAGGAAGAGAAACCACATCCTTCGGCAGGGTTCCTCCAGCGCCCTCTACTGACCAAGCGTCACATTGCGCCAGGTGGCCAACGAGATCTGATCATGCTCTCCAGCTCCAATGTCAAGGAACAGGGAACCAGGAATGGGTTTGGAGCTGAGAGATAATACACTGGGAACTGGCACAGGGTAGTTGTTAGAATCCAGGACGATGTAACACTAAGACCAAGGGACTGTTCATATTATTGTTATTTCTCATCTGACCTGCCAGGAGTCTCCTGGAACCCAGACTTGTGAACCTGGTCATGAATGAGATCCCCTTCCTACGACATGATGTTTGTGGCTCTATGGTTCAGTTGGTTAAGAATCCTCCTGCAATGCAGGAGACCCGGATTCGATCCCTGGATCAGGAAGATCCCCTGGAGAAGGAAACGGCAACCCACTCCAGTATTCTTACCTGGGAAATCCCATGCTCAGAGGAGCCTGGTGGGCTACAGTCCATGGGGTTGCAAGAGACTGACATGACCAAGTGACTAAACCACCACCAAAGAAATCAAGGGCTTATTCCCAAGAAGGGGTGGTGAAAAGCGCTGAGATTTTAAGTCCAGCCACCTGAATTCAGTTCCAGCTTCCTCTGTGTATTAATAGAGTACTTCAGAATCTCATTAAGCTGACCCAGTAGAAATTTATTTCTCAGGAACTCCCTGACAGCCCAATGGTTAGGATTCCATGCTTTCATTGCCCAGGGCCTGGTCTCAATCCCTAGTCAGGGAACCAAGATCTCACAAGCCATGCGGTGAGGCAAAAAAAAAAAAAAAAAAAAGAAGAAATCTACTTCTCATTCTTGTAAATTCTAACTGATCTCAGGTGGCCTTGGCCTGCAATGGCTTAGAGCCGGGGCTTGGGTTCCCAGCCAGAGAGTGGCTGGGTTGAGGCGGTAGGAGTGCCAGATCCCAGCCACTAGACCAGTGGGCAGTGACAAGGGCCCTGGCCCTCTGGCTTTGCAGAAAAGAATTTCTACCAAAAGGAGAGTCAAGTCAAGTTGACTTGACGCAAGTCATTTATTAAGAGGACAAGGTACACAGGCCGACTCGGGGGAGAGTCTCTGAGTCGCACCTTTGTGGCAGTTTGAATTACTTTTATGGGGCATTTCTTCCGGGTTTCCTTTGGCCAATCATTTAGATTTGACTGGCTCACTGTCCGTATTTGGTATATCTCAGGATCTCTCCATGTGTGCACACACAACTCTTAGCCAAGATGAATTTTACCAGAAAGGGTCTGGGTAGAACATCTCTTGACATCATTCCTCTTTGAACTCCGAGGATCCTTTCTGCACAAGTGTGGCTGGGCAGGTCTCCTGATTTCAAGAACGAAAACTATGTGGTCTGGACAGGACCCAGCCTCCTCCCTTAACTATCCTGCTATTCTCTTCTTGGAGTTTTGGTCCATAGGGAATGAATCCTATGTACCCTGGGGGTGGCGGTGGGGGTGGGGGCATTTGCCTCCTGCACAACCAGTGCGGGATGGATGGAGGGAAGGGGGGTATCCATGCAGCTTCCGGCATCCTTGCCTCTTCCGCTTTATGGCTCTGCCATCCCCAGGAGCCCCAGTTTCCACCGGCATCTCTGCATCCAGCCAGCAAACGGGGGAAGTGAAAGTGTTAGTGGCTCAGTCATGTCCGACACTTTGCAACCCCATGGACTGTAGCCCGCCAGGCTCCTCTTTCCATGGAATTCTCCAGGCAAGAATACTGGAGTGGTTTGCCATTTCCTTCTCCAGGGCATCTTCTCGACCCAGGGATCGAACCAGGGTCTCCTCCAGTGCAGGTGGATTCTCTACCGTGTGAGCCACCAGGGAAGACCTACCTCCAATTAACTTGCCCAATTTTTCCCAACAGGGACCAACTGGATGATTGAGATCCTGAGCTTAATCCTAAAGGACGGGGACCCCTCCTGGATCCACTCAGTGCCCATCTGGAAGCGGTCACCCTGGTGTGAAGCCATCATGGGCGCCTTCAGCCTCCCCAACCAGCCCAGCCCCCGCCTCATGAGTTCCCACCTCCCCATCCAGCTCTTCGCCAAGGCCTTCTTCAACTCCAAGGCCAAGGTACAGGAGGAGGGTGGTGTGTGTGTGTGGGGTCGAGGAGGGGTGGAGCATAACTCTCTGATGAACTCAGCATGTTAAGCAGCCACTATGTGCCTGGTCCTGATCTAGAACAGCAGCAAACACATGCCCAGGAACACCTGCCTTGGGAGCCCACGCTCTAAAGGGGGCAGGCCAAGAACAGATGGAATAGATAAGGAGAATTCTGGGGCTTCCCTGGCGGTCCAGTGGTTAGGATTCCACGCTTCCATTGCAGGAGGCATGGGTTTGATCTCTGGTTGGGGAACTAAGATCCTGGATCCCAAATAAATTTGTTTAAGCATCTTTTTAAAAATAAGGAAAATAGTTAATACGCCCAAGATGATATATTCACATCGAGAAGGAGGAGAAGGCGGGGGTTGGAGTTAGAGGTAAGGGTTGCAATTCTAAATAGCGGAGGGGTCAAAGGAGGCCTCAGCAAGACAATGCCATTTGAGTAAAGACTTGAGATGTGAGGGGAGGAGCCACAGGGGTGTCGGGGATGGTGGAAGAATGTTCCAGGCAGTGGCATGAGCAGGTGCAAAGGCCTGGGGGTGGGTGTGGCAGGCCTGAGGTCTAATCAGGAGGACTGTGTGGTTGGATCTAAGTGAGCAAGGGGGAGCGGAGCAGAGATGAGTTCGGGGATTTAACAGGGGCCACAATATGCAAGGGCTGCACGGGCTTTGGTGGGGAGTTTGCTTGTCTCTGAGGAGGACAGGAACCAGGGGCCGGCTCTGCGCAGAGGAGAAATGGGGACCAACTTAGGTTTTCCCGGGCGCCCTCTGGCTGCAAGGCAGGGAACAGACGCTCAGGGCGAGGGCAGAAGCAGAGTGCCGGGGAGGAGGAGACAGACCAGGTGCAAGGTGGCCGTGGAGATAAACAAGGCGGTGGCCGTGGAGGTGGAGGGAAAAGGGCTGGGTTTGGAGTGTATTCTGAAGCTGGAACCAGGAATATTTGCTGGCAGGTTGGATATGAGTGTGTGAGGAGCATCAGTCAAGGGTGACCGCAGGGGGGCTGGCACGTCCAGTAAGGAGCTGGGAGGCTGGGGCTGCCGTGGACTGAGAAGGGAAGGAGAGGTTTTGGGGGAAGGTGGGGGGCTCTGCTGTGACCCAAGTAGAGGATGCCGGTGGACAGGGAGAGAGACTAATTTGGGCTTGACAGGAGTGATGTGTGCTGGGCACATCTGTTTGCAACCTGTTGAGATGTGTGTGTACATAAATAGAGACAGAGAGAAACAGAGATGGAAACAGAGAGACAGAGACAGACAGAGATAAAGAAATAGAGATGGAGAGAGGAATGAAAGCCAGGAGACTGGTGGGATCACAAAGGGAGGGAGTGAGTATGGAGAGAGAAGTGATGGGGATTGCAATCCAGGGGTCCCCAGGACCACTTGCAGGCTCAGTGATTCACTCTGAGGACTCATAGAGCTCAGCAAAGCTGTTATGATCACAGTTTTAGCTTATTATAGGGAAAGGATAGGCTTCCCTGGTGGCTCAGCGGTAACGGCTCTGCCTGCAATGCAGGAGCCACTGGAGACTCAGATTCAGTCTCTGGATTGGGAAGATCCCCTGGAGGAGGGCACGGCAACCCACTCCAGTATTCTTGCCTGGAGAATCCCCACAGACCGAGAAGCCTGGTAGGCTACAGTCCATAGGGCTGCAAAAGTCGGACATGACTGAAGCGACTTAGCACAGAGAAAGGATAGAAATTAAAGTTGGTGAAGGGAAGAGGTGCCTGGGCGCACATCCACAAGAGACCAGGCACCAGCTTTGATGGAGTCTGTCCCAGTGGAGCTGTATGGGCAGTGCCTAGTCAGTCCTCCGGCAAAGACAGGTGACAACACGCATGGAGTGTCGCACACCAGGGAAGCTCACCCGAGCCTCGGCATCCAGGGTTTTTGTTGGAGGTTGGCCACGTAGGTGTGACTGACCACCTGCGTGGCTAACCTTGGTCTTGAGAGAGGACATATCTGATGGGGCTGGAGTAAGGCTAGTAGCAGAACATCAAGCTGGCAAACAGATTGGAACTGGGTCATCAGGGCCTTGAATGCCAGGCCCATGGGCTGGGACTCTGCCTTGGGGCAGAGGGCCAAGGAGGGCACGGTCAGGTGTGGGTGTAGAAAGAGCCTCTGGGGCTGTGTGGAGGCTGGGAGGCTGGGGCCTCAGCCGTGGGAATAGGAAGCGGAGGTGGCTGCCTTTCTCTGTTGGTCATCACCCCTCACCATGATCTCCATCACCTGCCCTGCATGCCTGTCTCCTTCACTCTTTATTTCTTGAAGCCAAACTGCCCCTCCACCTGGTATCGAAACAGTCCCTCTCTTTTCCCAGAGTGTGGCTGGAGGGTGCCCTCCCCTGCTGTGGACCGAGGCGAACTGATCTGAACCCCGATTAGCTGGGAAGTCCCTCCAGAAGTCTACCCTGAGTCCGTCCTGCTGCAGAGATCAGAAGAGAGAGGGCTGGAGATCAGGAAGCCTCAGGGGCTGACACCCTCTCCCCTCTTCCCCCTGCCCCCACACAGGTGATCTACATGGGCCGGAACCCCCGGGACGTGGCAGTCTCGCTCTATCACTACTCCAAGATCGCCAGGCAGTTGAAGGATCCTGGCACACCCGACCAGTTCCTGGAGAACTTCCTCAAAGGCGAAGGTGAGGACTGGGGTGCGTGAGGTTGGGGAGCTGGTGAGCCCCAAGGAGGCCCAGATGGGAGGGAGAGGAGGGAGAGAGGAGGGCCAAGAAGGAAGTGGGGAGAGACAGCAAGGCAGAGACGGGGTGGTGGGATGGTGGGGTCTTAGAGGGAGCCTCCAGCTCTGAGGGGCCAAGCCTGGGGCCATGGGTTGGTTGGGCTCCTCCAAGCCCCAGGGGGGCTGGCCCGGCTCCCCATTCCTCACCCTCCTGTCTCTCTGCTCGCAGTGCAGTTCGGCTCCTGGTTCGACCACATTAAGGGCTGGATTCGGATGAAGGGCAAAGAGAACTTCCTGTTTATCACTTACGAGGAGATGCAGCAGGTGATCCCCTCCCCCACCTCAGCCCCCACTCCACCCTCCCTCTTCCCACCCACCAGCTCCACTTCCCACAGAACTAAGGAGAAAAGGCAAGTAGGGAGCAGAGCATCCCTAATGCACATGGGCGGGATTTTCAGAAGGGTGGTCAGGGGAAAGCCATGGAGCTCCCTGGGAAAAATGTGTCTCAGGCAAAGGGAATAGCCAGTGCAAAGGCCCTGAGGTGAGAGTGTGTTTGAAGTGTTCCAAAGGGAGCCAAGAGGCCAGAGCTGAGAGGGGGTGGGGTGGAATACGAGGGCAGAGAGGGGGTGGGGGCCCAGAGTGAGGACTTTGGCTTTTTTTCTGAGTAGGTGAGAGCCACAGGTGGGCTCTAAGCAAGGGAGGTTATAGGTTAAGTGAGATGCTACAGAACCCTGACCCTCAAGAAGTGATGATGCTTCCTGATGGTTGTGACCTGAAGGCAGAGGGAAGCAGTGGAAGGAAATAGTCTTTGGAGGCAGACAAAGAGCCTGACTGGACCCTGTGGAACATCCTTGGGGCAGGCACCTGGGAGAGAAAGGCCTTCTGGCTGGGGCAATCAGGGAAGGCTGCCTGGAAGAAGGGGCCATGAAGAATGACTGCGGCTTTGCCTGGCTGCAAGGAGGATGCTGGGCTTCTAGTTGGACCAGATCCACAGTGAAGGTGTCCAACTGTTCCATGTTCCTTTTTAAATTTTTTAAAAAAAATTTTGTGGCACCTCAAGGCATGTGGGCTCTTAGTTCCCTAATCAGGGATCGAACACAAACCCCCTGCACTGGAAGCATAGTCTTAGCCACTGGACCACCAGGGAAGTCCCCTGTTCTTTGTTCTTGCTGCTGCTGCTACTGCTAAGTCGCTTCAGTCGTGTCCAACTCTGTGTGACTCCATAGACGGCAGCCCACCAGGCCCTGCTTTCCCTGGGATTCTCCAGGCAAGAACACTGGAATGGGTTGCCATTTCCTCCTTCAATGCATGAAAGTGAAAAGTGAAAGTGAAGTCTTTGTTCTTAACCGAGCTCTATTGTGAGAGGCTAGTAGTCTAAGAGGTTTCCAGTGTTCGTTCACCCATGGCTCCAGACACATTCTCATCTCGTGTGTGCATGTATTTTTTGTGTCCTGGTTTCTGTCGACACTGTATAGCAGAAAGAGCCTGGCTTTTGGTGTTCGAAAAGCCGTTGAAAGCCTCTCTAAAATCTCTCAGAACCTCAGAGGTCTCATCCTTAAAAATGGGTGGAAGAAGCTGGCTCAAGGGTTGCTGTGAGGACCCCAGTCCCTGGCATTGGCGTCTTGTAACTATCTGACAAGGGACAGCAAAGTGTTAGCATAGTGCTCAACGTAAGAGTGATTAGGTTCTGAGCAAGGGCATATCTGGCTAATAATAACCATAATAGCAGAGGTTTCAGCCTCTTAAATTGCAAAAAAATGGTATATTTTATTTTATTTTCTATTTTGGTTGCTTGTGTGTGGCCTTTCTCTACTGGTGGCAAGTAGGGACTCGGCTTCATTGCAGAGCACAGGCTTCTCTTGTTGCAGAGCCCAGGCTCTAGGAACGTGGGCTTCCGTGGTTGCAGCACGCGGACTCCGTAGTTGTTGCTCACGGGCTTAGTAGCTCCAAGGCATGTGGAATCTTCCCAGATCAGGGATCGAATCCGTGTCCTCTGCATTAGCAGGCGTATTCTTAACCACTGTGCCACCAGGGAAGTCCAGAAAATGATATATTTAAATGGCTAACCTCAATATTATTATTGCCCCCATTTTATAGAGGAGCAAACTGAGGTAGTTTCGCCTCAAGAGAGCTGAGAACTTGCCCAAGGCACACAGCTCTTCACTGTGAATCCCATGGGTTTTGTTTTATTTTATTTTCCACTCTGGTAAATCTCTTTTGATGGAAAGACCCAGAAAAGACTTCAGCATCACCCCTCCCCTATCTTTTCCACCCAGCTTTATCCTCTGAACCAAAAACTGGGCCGCGCAGCCTGACAGAGCTTCTGGGCTGCCCCTGGGTGTGAGGAACGGCCAACATGTTAGAATTTCTGGGACACATCAACGGTTCAAGAGGATAAGTGCTTATGAAACCAAGAATAACCTGGAAAATCAAGGCCATGGGGTCGGTGGAGCTGACCTCAAGCGCCTGTGCCAGGCACTGCATGTCAGGGAAGGCAAGGAGATAGATGGGAGGGTCGTGAACTTTGGGGACTCAAATCTGAGCTCCTTGTTGGCTGTGTGACCCTAGACAAGCGTCTTTCCCTCTCTGAGCCTCCACTCACCGATGGGGGTAATGACACCTCTCTGCCAAGCCATTGGGAGGATTGGCACAAATATACCTGAGAGTCCTGGACTAGAGATGGGTACACTGCTGCTGCTAAGTCGCTTCAGTCGTGTCCGACTCTGTGCGATCCCATAGACGGCAGCCCACTAGGCTCTGTCCCTGGGATTCTCCAGGCAAGAATACTGGAGTGGGTTGCCATTTCCTTCTCCAATGCATGAAAGTGAAAAGTGAAAGTGAAGTCGCTCAGTCATGTCCGACTCTTAGCGACCTCATGGACTGGAGCCTACCAGGCTCCTCTGTCCATGGGATTTTCCAGGCAAAAGTACTGGGGTGGGGTGCCATTGCCTTCCCCCAGATGGGTACACAGGAGGTGGTTAATCCACAGTGATTTGAACCATCAGTCACAAGGGAGGTGATGTTTGGGTGGCATCTGGAGGGGCAAATTTGCCAGGTAGAGAAGGGTGGTGCACAGCTTTTGTGACAGCCCTGTGCCAAAGCCCACAGGGAGGACTGCGCAGGAAGGAGATGAGAGACCCAGCCACGCCTGACTTTAAAAGCCAGACCCGGTGGGAACTGGGGGAGAGGGGGACTTCCCTGGTGGTCCAGTGGCTAAGACTCCATGCTCCCAATGCAGGGGCCTGAGTTCAATCCCTGGTCAGGGAACTAGATTCCACATGCCCCAAATAAGACCTGGTACAGTTAAATAAATAAATATTAAAAAAGAAAAAGAAAAGAAAAAAAGAAAGCCAAGCCTGGGGATTAGGGCACTGGGGAGCCACAGGAGGGCTGGGAGTAGGGGAGGAACAGGGTCAGCTCTGGGTGTGGGGAACTGGAGGCCGGGAGAAGGCCAGGGCGGAGGCTGGGGTGAGGGCGCCCAGGGGGAGAATGAGGCCAGGCCAGGGGGTGGGGACTGTGGGGGCACAGAGGAAGGGAGGCGGCAGAGAGCTGAAGCAGGAGGCGCAGGGGCAAGAGGGGGAGCGGGTAGGGAGGAAGGGGGAGCCGAGGCCGGGCCAGGAGTTTGGCCCTGGGTGAATGGTAGGGCTCTTCTGGGACCTGGAGCGGAGCAGGGTTGGGCACAGACCAATTTTGAATCTAAAGGAGCGTTCACTCTGTGTGAGATGCTGGACCGACCCCCTGCCTCCTGCTGTGACCTCCAACCCAGACCCATCCTTCCCTTGCCCCCACAGAACCTCCAAAAGCCCACACTGCCGAAACCCCCAGAAGCCACGGGGGAAGCCACGGTGGGGAAACAGGCAAAGAGGCAGAATCCCGCCCCCTCACCCAGATTCCAGTGGTGGGGACTCAGGCATCCAGATTCTGGGTCTGGTGCCTCTTCCTGACCTGGGCTTCCCACCTTCCGCTGACGCCTCCCCTGCCCCCAGGATCTCCGCAGCTCTGTGCAGGGCATCTGCCAGTTCCTGAGCCGGCCTCTGGGCGAGGAGGCGCTGGAGTCCGTGGTGGCACACTCGGCCTTCAAAGCCATGAAGGCCAACCCCATGTCCAACTTCTCTCTGCTGCCCCACAGCCTGCTGGACCAGCGCCACGGTGCCTTCCTCCGGAAAGGTGAGGGGACTCTGGGGCTCCAAGCCCCATTAGGCCACCGCCTGGCTGTGTGTCTTGGGCGAGTCACTTAACCTCTCTGGGCCTGTTAGCACGGAGCTTGGCACACAGCTGATGCTAAACGCTGGACGGCGTTGCCATAGCAGCTCTGAATGCTAGGAGGCTGTTTGGAGTCTTCTTTGTGAACCCTTCTTAGGGTTAACGTTCACCCCAGAAATAGTCAAGTGTTGGATGACGGGCTGAGGGTGGGAGTGTATTAGTTTCCTATTCCTGTTGGAACCAAATACCACAGGCATAGTGGCTTAAAACGACACATGTTCAGGGAAATTCCTGGTGGTCCAGTGGTCAGGACTCAGCACTCTCCACTGCCGTGATCCAAGGGTGGGGGAGCTAAGGTCTTCCAAATAGTGCAGTGCAGCCAAAATAATAATAATAATAACAAAGGAAAAAAAAACACACATTCACTGCCTTCTGGATGTCAGAAGTCCAAAATCAGCCTCACTGAGCTAAAATTAAGGTGTCAGGACCATGTTTCTATGGAGGCTCTGGGGGGAACGAGTTCCCTGCCTTCACAGCTTCCAGACCTGCCTGTATTCCCTGGCTCGTGGTCCCTTCCTCCATCTTCAAAGCATCTTCTGCTCTCTGACCCTGACCCCCTCCCCCGCGCCCTCTTATAATGATGAGTGAGTGGGTGCTCAGTTGCCACAGTCATGATGAGTCTGCGATTCCGTGGACTGCAGCCCGCTAGGCTCCTCTGTCCATGGGAGTCTCCAGGCAACAATGCTGGACCAGGGGTCTCCCCGACCCGGGGCCAAACCCGCGTCTCTTACACCTTGGCAAGTGGGTTCTTTACCGCTACAGCCACCTGGGAAGCCCCTCTTATAAGAATGTTTGCCATTGAACATTAACATCTTTAATTTAATCACACCTGTGAAGTCCCTTTTGCCATGTCGGGTCACATGTACATAGGTTCGAAGGGTCAGGTCATAGACATCTTGGTGGAGGCACCGCTAGTCAGCCCATCACAGGGAGGCGCCCCCCTGAAACCTCACTAGGGGTGTCATGTAACGTGTGGTATATGCATTTGCGAAAATTCAAAACACTGTGACCCAAATGACTTTGGCTCCAGGATTCCAGGTAATGGCTGGTGCCCCCGATTATCCCATGAGATGAGAAACTTGAGGGGGGATTTCCCTACTGGCCCAGCGGTTAAGAGTCTGCACTTCCAACCGTAGGGGATGTAGGTTCTATCCCTGGCCTGGGAACTAAGATCTCATATTCTGTGTGGAAAGGCCAAACAAAACAAAAAAGTAAAAATAACTAATAATTTTTTTAAGATAAATTTTTTAAAAAAGCAACTTGAGGGATCCAAGTGTTTGCCTCGGGGCACATGGAGCCAGCAGTCACACCCCTCACCTGCTCAGTGGCTGTGAGAGGCACACCTTCAGCATGATCAGTGAAAGCACTGGCTCCCAGTGTCAGAGCAGCGCTGGAGGCAGTGCATGGTGCCCGGGGGTCTGGCCAGGCGACTGGTGGCCAGTGATAAAGTGTCAGCTGTCAGCAAAATGGAGATATGGGGTGGGGGAGGGGAAGGACAGTGCTTCTGGCAAAGGGAACAGCATGGGCAAAGGCCAGGAGGTGGGAGAGAAGGTGCTGGCATCTTGGGGGCGGGGGCACGACGCTCTAGCTGAGCCTCAGCTCCGCCTTCCCTCCGCTCCCTCCAGGGGTCTGCGGGGACTGGAAGAACCACTTCACGTTGGCGCAGAGTGAAGCCTTCGACCGCGTCTACCGCGAGCAGATGCGGGGGCTGCCGACCTTCCCCTGGGACGTAGACCCCGAGGACGCCAGTCCGGACTCCGACCTCTGTCCCGACCCGAACCCCAACCCAGATCAGGCCTCCGAAGCACCCCACCCGTGACCCTGAGAATAAAAGCGTCTCTCTCCTGCGCGGGCTACTCGATGCGCCGCGGAGGGGATGTGCCGCCGGCGGGCGGGCCGGGGTGCCGCCGGGGGCCTCGGAGGCTGGGGTGGGGGCCCCAGGGGGCCCCCAAGGCCTGAGGGAGGACGAAGTCCTCTAGCCCACCTGGCATGCCTGTGGGGCGGGTGACCCAGAAGCCTCTCCCAGAGGCGAAGATGGAGGCCGGGAGGTCAGCGCGGGGCACCTGACTCCCGCCCCACACCCCCGGCCGGGGTGCTGCGACCCCGACTCGGGATCCTGGGGAGGGAGGGTGATGGGGGCCAGGACTCCCAGGTCTGAGGGACGAAGGAGCCAGGTCTGGACTCCGGGGTCTCCCGTGAGGCTACGGAAACGCACGTTTCTGGCATAAAGCAGCTTTATTCTGAGCAGAGGTAAAGGGCAGCCTTAACAATTCGCCACTTAGCCCCCGCGAAACAGACTCGGCCCCTGCTGGCTTCCCCTCCGCTGGCCCGGACCTGTTCACCAGCGCCTCGGGATTCAGCTCGGCTCCGCTCGGACGCTTCTCTCCTCTCCGCGGCCAGGCTTGCTTTACCCTACAGCTCCCGAGCGCAGGCGGGTTCAGGAAGCCTCCCCTCAGACCCGAGAACCCCATCTTCACCCTCGCACAATTCCAGCATGGGAACCATTCAGCCAGGCGTCTCCTCAGAGAAGTTCTGACCCGGCGGGAACAGGAGATGTGCTGTTAGGACCTCGCCTAATGGAGACCTCCTGCCCATTTTCTAGGCTGCGACACTGAGGTCCAGAGTGGGCACTGGGCTTGCCTGCATTCTAGAACAAATGGGGGAAAAAATCCTTGGCATCTCCCAGACACCAAGGCCACAAGCTTTGTCCCAGGTACAACAAGGAGGCGGGGGGGCTCTGAGTGACCGATGTCTGGTCATCCTGGGTCAGGGCCAGAGCCATTTGGCTTTGGCTCCGGTCAGGGCCGCCCCCTGAGTCCTGGCTGGGTGGCCCCGTCTGGCTGCCGGATGCCTCTGGGTTCCAACAGTTTGGAGGCAGCATCTTCAGCAAATCTCCTCCGAGTCGGGGACAGATAGCGGAGTCGGCGGCCAGGGGTGAGGGGCAGGGGGCCGCCCCAGGGCTGGGACCAGGCCAGCGGGCGGGTGTCCGCCTCCCCGCCGGGGGCCCCTCCAGCACCCCGTTGCCTCATCAGGGCCTTGGCTGGCGTGTCCTTGGAGCCCCAGGACTTCTTGAGCTGTGGAGGGAAAGGGAGGTGAGAGGTTGTTCTTGGGGGTCCCAGAGTCCGGAGAGAGAGAGAGAGCAGAGTGGGGAGGGTGGGGGGGGGATGGAGAGGGTGCTTAGGGAGGAGGGAGGGGAGGAAGGAGGAGGTGGGCTGCAGGGAGATGAGAGTGGAGGGGTTGGGGGGAGGTGAGAAGGCCTTCACATCTCCAGAAGCAGGAGGGAAGTGAATGGGGAGGCTGGGGACCCCCAGACCTACAGCGGGGGTGCGGAGTTGGGTCCCCACATGCAGCTTTGCAGTGGGGAGAGGAACAGGAGCCAGCAGGCAGCTACGTGGGGGCGGCAAATATTTGCCAAGGGAGGTGATGCCAGGTGACGGTGGTTCAGGACGGGGAAGAGGCGAGGCCCTTGCCCTTGCCCATCCCTCTTCTCCTCTCGATTGGGACTGAGGGAGGTGATTCTGGGGACATTCACTTCTCTCCGGGGTGGCCTCAAGCTCCCACTTAGCAGACGGGGGAACTGAGGCTCAGAGGGGGCACAGCTCAGCAGAACTGACCCCAGGTCTGCCTGCATCCAGGGAGAATCCACCGGATTCTCCCACGTGGCACCTGCCCACGTCACAGCTGAGGACACAGAGGTGCCATCCAGGGTTTCCCCAGAGAACGGGGGCAGGCTCTGCCAAGTGTCTAAGCAGACTGGGAGAAGGGAGGGGAGACCCCCCTGACCTCCCCTAGCCCCCTCCCCAACATGCACAGCACACTCAAATCCAGGAAGCCAGTGAGCAGAGCATTTAAATGTTCCACCTGGCAAGCAACCAGGGCTGAGATTCCTCCCTGGTGCCTTGGTTCCCCCACCTGTGAAATGGGTGAGTGAAGAGCTGTAATCACATCCACCTCAGTGGCTGTGGCAGTTCAAGGTGAAAGTGAAAGTGTGAGTTGCTCAGTCATGTCTGACTCTGCCAGGCTCCTCTGTCCATGGAATTCTCTAGGCAAGAATACTGGAGTGTGTTGTCATGTCCTTCTCCAGGGGATCTTTCCTACCCAGGGATGGAACCTGGGTCTCCTGCATTGCAGGCGGATTCAGACGGTTTGTGGCAGAGGTTACATTTAATCAACTCTGGGGAAGCACTTGGCATGGGGCCTGGCGCATGGCAAGGTGCCCGAAAAAAGATCGTTGCTTTGACCTTGGGCAAGTGAAACTCAACCCCTCTGTGCCTCAGCTTTTCCATCCATACACCTGAGCATCAACAGGAGTATCGTCTCACTGCCATGGGAGGAGGAGGTCAGGAAATCAAAATAAATTCCATCTGGGGACTCTATTGTGACAATGGTGATTAATCTATTTCATTCAAGCGCACTGACTCCTCCTCCCAAGCAAACTGAGGGTGGGACAGTAGCTCAGCCCATGTCCCCAGTGAGGACGCTGAGGGTCAGAGAAGGAGGCTCTCAGGGTCTCTGCCCAGTGTCACCAATGCTCCCCTGCCCAGCACGCAGTAGGGATACTGGAAGTGGACCATGCTGTTAGGAATGCAGGGAAGCAGTTTTGCTTCCCCCCGCCCCCGGGACCAGGCACCTCGCAGGGGCCCTCCCAGGCCTCCATCCTCTTCCAGGCCCGCCACCCGGTCTCACCTCATCGTTGTCTCCATCACTAGAGCCCGACAGCTGGGACAGGCGACTCAAGTCCCAGAGGGAGCGGCTGGGCCGGGCTGGGGGGCCGCTGGGGATGCGGGCGCGCTGTACGCCCCTCAGGATGTCGCTCAGAGCCGGCCCTGGCGCGGCCGGGGTCTCTTGCCTGTCCCCCTCGAAGACTCGGCAGGCGGCCAGGCGTTGGGTCAGTGAGCCATCGGGCGGTGGTGGCGGCGACAGGGGGGCCACGGAGCAGCGGTGGGCCACGCGGTGCGGGCTGTGGGCCAGCTGAAGCCCCCCCCAGGGCTCTAACAAAGGGACCCGGCGTGGGCGCGGGCGGGAGCGGCCAGGAGGCTGCATACAGTGTCCGGAACTCTCGGCTGAAGGCATCGGTAATTTCACCAGTCAGCAGGGTCACCAGGCCACGGTGCAGGCGGGAGTCACTCCATGTGAAGCTGGGGGTCACAGAGGGTGCAGGGGAGGATCAGGATCTCCAAGCAGCCTCAGAAGTCTGGCCTGGCCCCCATCGCCCGCCCCCAACCTGGTCTCATGGAAAGGCTGTGTGACCTCAACATGCCCCTCCGTAGAATGGGGGCAACCAGGTATCTACCCTAGAGGGTTGATGGGAAGGCATGAGCTAACATATTTAAATGATCACCTGGAATCAGACAAGTTTAAACCTGGGGTCTGTCCCATTCCCACAGTTTCCACCTCTGGAAAGAGATGGGATTCTGACACCCTCTGGGACTCTGAAGACTCAATTGCTTCCTATTTTGACTGCCACTTATTAACTGCTTGCTGTGTATCAGGTTCTGGGTGTGCCTGCTCCCTGCCTCTGTTTGCTCATCTGTCACATGGAACTAAAACACAGGAAGATTAGAGTCAGAAAATATGGGTCGGGCCCCCTGCCCAGTAGGTACTCAGCATTAAAAGGCTGGGAGTCGAGACTTCCCCAGTGGTCTAGTGGCTAAGACTCTGCACTCCGAATGCAGGGGACCTGGGTTCGATCCCTGGTGGGGGAACTAGATCCCACATGCCATAACTAAATGATCCTGCATGCAACTAAGACCCAGCTCAGTCTAATAATGAAATTAAAAAGAAGAAGAAGCTCCGCACTTGCAATGCGCAGGATGTGGGTTCAGTAAGTGGTCAGGGAACTAGATCCCACATGCTGCATGGCATGGCCAAAAAAAAAAAAAAATCCCCCAAAACTATCCTTCAATTAAAATAAGTAAATAAATACTTTAGAAGAGTTTAAAAAAATTAAAGTCTGCAAGCCATGGTGAGCTGTGCCCTTGCTATCCCTGTGATCACACTGGTTGTGATTTAGAGAATCAAGCACACGTGCTGGTACACAGCAGGTGCTCAGTAAATGATCTCTTTGGAATTAAATGAGCCTGGGCTCTTCTCCTGGCTCAGGGGAACTTGGATGTGTCACATTCCCTCCCTAAGCGTCGGTTTGCCCATTGCAAAACCAGGCTCGCCCTGGTCCACGCCATCTTGCACCTCGGCGGGTACCGTAGCAGCACCCGGCAGAGAGGGCCACTTCGAGGCCAGGATGACGAACGCCGGTCCAAGCATCCTTACCTCGTGGGTGTCAGTATCCTCGCTCCCCGGCAGGTCGGCGGGCCAGCCTGCCCGCTCGGATTGTGACACCCCTCCCCCACCTATGACCTCAGCCCCGGAGTGGCCAGTGGGAACCCTGGGGCGGGGGGCGCATCTGTGAGGTCACCCCCATTCCGCTCCACAGAGACTCCTGTCGGGCAGCGGCCGCTGGCTCATCTCCTTCCCCGGGGGGTTTCTGAGACCCGAGGATTCAAGACCGGTGATCACAACGGAGCTTCGGAGAAGGACGCAGAGTGTCGGGAACTGAGGCCACGCTGGGTCCTGGGCCCGGGAGATCAGAAGTCCTGAGGGCGCGAGGAGTATCGTTCACCAGTTCCGGGAAGCCTGGGAAGCCCACGGCCTGGCTGGGGCACCGTCACGGCCGCCAGGCCACCATGGTCCTCGGCTGGCTGCCTCTTCTGGTGATGGTTCTGGCCCCCGGCACGACGGGCGTCAAGGACTGTGTCTTCTGTGAGCTGACCGACTCCACGAGCTGTCCGGGCACCAGCATGCGCTGTGGCGACGACGAGGACTGCTTCACGGGCCACGGGGTGGCCCCCGGTGTCGGCCCCATCATCAATAAAGGCTGCGTGCATGCCACCTCGTGCGGCCACGAGGAGCCCATCAACTACATGGGCGTCACCTACAGCCTCACCACCAACTGCTGCACCGGCAACATGTGTAATGGGGCCCCCGACCCCATGCGTGGCCGGTTGGCAGGGGCCGCTGCCAGCCTGGCGCTGGGTGTGCTGCTGCTGCTCCGACACGTGCCGTGACCAACCTGGAGGGCAGGGCCCGGGGCTGGTCTCCCGGCTGCATTGCTCCCCCTGCCCTCCACCTCCATCCCCTTCCCCCATTAAATGGCCAGAGGCCCTGGACAACCTCTCGTGGCCCTGGCCTCATCCATTCTAGGGCTGCCCACCGGAGGAGCCCGATGCTCTGGAAGCAGCCCCAGGCCCTCCAATTTAGTGATGGGGGAGCCCTGTCCCACAGGTTGGACTGGACTACTGTGTTTCATTGGTTCTAAGACGCGTTATCTTTTCAGATTTGGATCAGGATGTTTCTTTCCTTTGGTGGCACCTTAGAGTCGATGAAATATGGTTAAAAAAAAAAATCCACACCAAAAAAATCAAATAATAATAAATGACAGCTGACGTTGATGCAGCACATCTTATGCTCCGTGCCAGGCATGATTATCTTACGGAATCCCCAAGTGAAGCTGAGAACAAAGATTCTCTTCAAAAAACCTCCCAGTCTTGGGAACTCCCTGGCGGTCCTGTGGTTAGGACTCTGCGCTTTCACTGCCGGGGTCCCCGGGTTCAATCCCCTGCTTGGGGAGCTGAGATCCAGCAAGCTGCAAGGCGCAGCAAAAAAAAAAAAAAAAAAAACCAACATCCCAGTCTTAATGTTAGCGGTTCTCAAAGTGTGGTCCTTGGACCAGCAACATCAGCATTAACCAGGAACTTGCTAGAAATGTCAATTCTCGGGCCCCAGTCCAGGCTGGCTGAATAGGGGTGGGGCCCAGAAATCTGGGTTTTATTTAACAAGTCACCCAGGTGACTCTGGAGCCTACTCAAAGTTGAAAGCCACCAGGCTAGGGCAAAGGTAATCAACTGGGCACTTCTGCCCAGGGTTGGGGGGGGGGGGGCACCTGGCAATGTCTGGAGATGGTTTGGGTTGTCATAACTGGGGAAGCCAGATGCTACTCATATCTCCTGGGTAGGGGCCATTCAGCCCAAGAAAGCTCCCCCGCAATACTGAATCATCCAGCCCCAAACATGACCAGTACCTGTCTTGAGAAACCTTGCTCTAGATGCGCTAACTGGACCAACCCATTGTCTAGAGGGAGAAACTGGGGCACAGAGAAGGGAAGTCAGTTGCAGAAAGTCACACAGCTAGTAACTTCGAGTTAGGATTTGACCCCAGGCCATCCGGCTCGGAGTCCACGTGCCCTGCACCATGCCGTTCCCAGGAAGTAAATGCTGCTATTTTCACACTTTGCAGATGGGAAAACTGAGGTTCAGAGCAAGGGAAGGTACCAACCAGCCCAATGTCCCAGAGCTAAGAAGTCACAGAGCCAGGTTCGGGTCAGTTGGCCCCCAGGGAGAGAAGAGGAGGGACAGGAGATGGTCTGGGGACCGGGCCATTTGTACACCAGCTCTGATTTTTGCAACCTTGTGTGCATGCTAAGTCGCTTCAGTCGTGTCCGACTCTGTATGACACTATGGAGTGTAGCCCGCCAGGTTCCTCTGTCCATGGGATTCTCCAGACAAGAACACTGGAGTGGGTTGCCATGCCCTCCTTCAGGGGATCACCCCAACCCAGGGATGGAACCCACGTCTCTCATGACTCCTGCATGGGCTGGTGGGTTCTTTACCACTGCGCCGCCTGGGAAGCCCTCTGATTTTTGCACAGATGCTCAAAGAGGTGGAGACAGCCACCCAAAGCAGAGCTTGGACTCCAGTCCGAGTCCCCCTGGCATGGGAGCTCCCACACACCGGGAGCCCAGTTTCCCAGATGATGACGTGCTGGGGCCAAAGAGATGAAGACTTACCTCCAGGCCACACCACCACCCGGCGGGAGGTTCAGTACCAGCCTGTTCTGCCACAAGACCCCTCCTCTTTCGGGCAGGGGTGGGTACAGACCCATCTTACAGGGGAGGAAAGAGAGTCTGGGGAAGGGCATGCCCCACAGCCAGCTGAGGGGGAGCTGGGGACCAGAGGCCGGGCGGTGTGGGGTCGGGGGCGCCGCACCTGTAGGATCCTGAGATGACCCGCTCGCCGTCCAGCAGCACGAACTTTTCCCGCACGTTGCCGCTCACCTGCCTACGCCAGCGGCTCTGGAAACTGCAGCCCCGCACGACTCGGATGTCTAGGTTCTGCGGTGGGAGGGCATGCCCTTGCTCAGGCTGACCCTCCCCTCACTCCTGACCTCCACCCGGTGCCCTCCCTCCAGGCTGCTCCTACCTGGGCGGCCCATGGGAGGTCTATCCCAGCTTTCCCAGTGCTGTCCCATGGATAGTCTTAACTTTGACGGACCCCACGGAAAGGCTCACCCCAGCTGCCCCACCCCCTGCCACGGGCATCAGATCTCAGGGGACATTCTCAGCCAGCATCACCTTGATGACCCAGCACCCCCTGGAAGGGTCCGTCCCCCGCTGCTTCCCCTCCAGTGCCAGGGAATTGGGGTGTCACCCTCCAGCCACCTGGCCCCTACCTCAGTGGCCCAGGGGTTGACCCCCAGCTGCTGGGCCAGCGTCAGAAAGGCGGGCAGCTGCCGACGGTCCAGGAGCAGGTAGACGGGCACCCAGCGGCATGTGGCAGCCTCCACCAGGTCCGAAAGCAGGTCTGGGTCAGTGAAGATGTCCATGACCACGGCCACCAGCTGAGGGGTGGGGAGAGGGGCTGTGGGTGGAACCTGGGGCTTGGGGGGCACATTCCGGGGGTGAGGTCCTCCAGGGTGTTTAATGGTCCAGGCTCCGTGGGACATTCAGGGAAGCTGAGGGGGAGACCCTGAGACACGTACTACTGTTCATTGAGAGCCTATGTGTGAACTGACTCAAGGGACAGGAGTTTGAGCAAACCCCAGGAGACAGTGGAGGACGAAGGAGCCTGGCGTGCCGCAGTCCATGGGGTGGCAGAGTTGGACACGACCGAGCGACTGAACAACAACAATGTGTGAATGAGAAGCAAACAGCCTTTCTGGAGCCCCTCCACCTCTAACTGCTGGAAAATTGTCATCATAAAGCACACGTCTGCAGCACCACCCCATGGGCTTTGATACTACATGGCTGCCAGGCTCCAGGGCTCGGCGGGCTGGAGGCCCTTCACTGTGGGCAGCTGCACACCTGGTCCTTGGGTGGGATAACCTGCCAGGCCACCAAGGTGGGCTCTGGGGACAGGGAAATGCTGAGGAGCCTGGAGCTGGCAGGCAGGAAAAGGTGGTGGTGTTGAACCCTGAGTCACTGGCCAGAGGGCCCTGGTTCAAAGCCCCACTCGGCCACTTAAAAGGCAAGGGACAACCTGCCATGCCTCACTTTCCCTCAATGGGTACATGAAGCCCAACCTCGTAGGACCCTCCTTGGGATTAGGTGGGTTAACCCATAAAAAAACACTTAGCATGAGAGTAGAGACATAAAAAAGTTGTTATAGAATGGGCCATCCAAGGGGCTGCAAGGCAGACATTTTCAGCTCAGTTCAGTCGCTCAGTCCTGTCCAACTCTTAGCAACCCCATGGACTGCAGCATGCCAGGCTTCCCTGTCCATCACCAACTCCTGGAGCTTGGTCAGACTCATTTACTGCTACTCCTGCTAAGTCACTTCAGTCATGTCCGACTCTGTGCGACCCCATAGACGGCAGCCCACCAGGCTTCCCCGTCCCTGGGATTCTCCAGGCAAGAACACTGGAGTGGGTTGCCATTTCCTTCTCCAATGCACGAAAGGGAAAAGTGAAAGTGAAGTCACTCAGTCGTGTCTGACTCTTAGCGACCCCACAGACTGCAGCCTACCAGGCTCCTCCGTCCATGGGATTTTCCAGGCAGGAGTACTGGAGTGGGGTGCCATTGTGGGCCCCACTAAAGGAGGATAAGGGCTTCCCTGGTAGCTCAGCTGGTAAAGAATCTGCCTGCAGTGCAGGAGACCCTGGTTTGATTCCTGGGTGGGAAAGTTCCCCTAGAGAAGGGATAGGTTATCCACCTCAGTGTTCTTGGGCTTCCCTGGTGGCTCAGAGGGTAAAGAATCCACCTGCAATGTGGGAGGCCTGGGTTCGATCCCTGGGTTGGGAAGATCCCCTAGAGGAATAAGTGGCAACCCACTCCAGTATTCTTGCTTGGACAAGAATCCCCACAGACAGAGGGGCCTGGCAGGCTACAATCCATAGGGTCACAAAGAGCTGGACACGACTGAGCAACTAAGCACAGCACAAAGGAGGATAAAGACATCCATTCTGGCCATGGGGGTGGGTGTGCGGTCATACTTAGGTCCAAGAGGCATGGACACCTGAGGCACCCAGGTCTTGGGGAGAGAGTGGGAACCCTCAGATCTAAGAGGGTGAGGGTAAGGCTGAGATCAGGGCCATGTGGATGCGTGGATCCTGGGAAGCGTGGGCTCGCATGGTCCAGAATACCGGGGTCCCAAGTGATGTGCCCTCTCGCTCACGTCTGGGGGCCAACACGTGAGGATGGCCAAGTCTGGGGGAGGGACCCCCTGAGGCTCCCACCTTGTGGGCGGCCCGAATCTCCTGGTGCACCAGCTCCTTGAGGGACGGCTGGCCCTCGCCGGGCGGCTGGGTGTACAGCTGGGCCCGGGTGATCCCTTTCCAGGCTGAGTCTTCCGGCCAGCCCAGGCGCAGCACGGGCACCGCCTCCTCCGACTGTCCCGGCCAGTAGGTCAGGCTGCCCGAGACCCCGTGGGCGGTGTCGGCTCCCTCTGCTGCCCCGCCGGGCTCAGGCTTCTCGGCTGTCCAGTCCTCAGCCGTTGCCACCAGGCCCCGGAGCTCCTCTCCACCCAGAAAGGGCCGCAGCCCCTCACGCCGCAGGCAGGCCTCGAACGCCTCCACGCCCTCTCCCAGCAGAGTCTCCAGCGCCAGTCGCTGGCCTTCGGAGTACAGGAAGCCGGGGCTGGCCTCAGTCTGGGGCCGTCCCCCGGGCCCTGGATCCATTCCTTCCAGTGCTGCCAGCTGGGAGGCCGCCATCGGGCCGTTTGGGGGGGAGGATGGCAAGGCTGGATGTCCGGAGGGCTTGGTCGTCTCTGGGCACCAAGCATCTAGAGGTCTCCAGACAGGCAGACTCCGTGTGGCCGTGCAACACCACCCGCACAGCCCTCAGTCCCGACGGCTTGCCATCCTGACCATCGCACTGCTCAAATGAGGGACCGCCTGGAGCGTGGTGTTGCTCAGACCGCCAGCCCACCGGCCACCTGAGCTTCCTGCCAGACTCCGATGTTCTGGCGGAGCCCACGAGTGGCCTCCCACGTGTCGGTCAGGCTGACTGCCTGACACTGTCTGCAGCCACCCAGCTCTGCTTCCTGACACACCAGCCCTCCTCCAGCCCCGCTGGAGACACGAGGCTCCAAGTGACCCTGCCTCTGGCTCAGGCTGACTCTCCCACCAGGCAACAGGCTGCCTGTTTGTCTCTGAGGATCCGAACGTCCCTAGCTAAAGGCAGAGTGGGCTGTCTGTTTGCCCCTGGCAGATAGCACACCTAACTGATCCTCTCTGGCTGTCTCTTTGATGGTCCGGAAAACATGGATCGCTTCCAGCTGACAATCTCAATATCTGACCACCCAGTGGAGCAACCAGCAGGCTCCACCAGAATGTTTCTCCCAACAACCAGCTGCCCAACTCACTGGTCCTCACTGGCCAACCCAGAAGCCTTCTCTGTGAACCACCCCTCTCAGCCGTGGGAGGGTGCACTCCAGCCCTAAATCTTGGTATCACCTTTCCCAGCTGGGAAACTGTCTCCTCTGCAGGGTGAAGACTCTGCTCCTTGAGCGTTCACACCCACTCAGGCTACTGTGGGGGTGGGTGCCCTCTACAGGGAGTTTCGTTACAATGGAATCAGCCCATTCAGACTGATGGCCGGATCAACTAACCAGGGTTCCTAAGACCACTGACCTGGTCCTCTGAGTGATCTCAGGCCCACTCCAGCTAGGATTTCTGCCTTAATCCCACTGTCTCCGGCCAGCGGATTGTCCACTTATTCCAGGATGAGGACCACTCTGCATCCCTCCCAAGCTGCCCCTTTGACAATTCTGACACAACCTCTGCTCAGTGGCCTCCCCCACCGCCCCCCGCTGATCCCTATCAAAAAGAAGCCCCCTCTCCAGCACCCAGTCGGCTCCCCTCCACTGGACCACAGCAAACCAGCCCTGCAAAGAGAAGGAAGAGGAATAAAGCCAGGCCAGCCCCTTTCCCTCTGGTCCTCCCCAGACCCCCTCTCTCCCAGGTCTCCATCCCCTTCCCCTCCTCTTGCCTTTCTGGAGGTCAGATCAGGGGCCCGGAGACCTCCTTTATTCCTGTGGCTCTTCCGGCTGGCTGTCCTGCCTTATTCATCAGGTTTCTTCCTGGGATCCGGGGAACCCAGCCCCTTGAGCAAATACAGGGGGAGGGCCATCACAGGCCCCTGGAAGTCTAGGGTGTGGGACTGAAGTAAGGGAAGGTCCCAGCGGCCCGCCAGACTCCGGCTTCAGGGGCGGGAGCTCACATCACCTGTTCCCACGCACCCTCTCCCCCACGGTGTCCCAACCCATTTCTATTTCCTGGTCTAAGCCCTGCCAGCCCTCCCTAACATGGAAATCCCTGAGGGGAGCACGGGTCCTTTAAGAGTAGGTGTGGCTGGTTCAAAAAGGAAGCAGGTGTCATTAACACCAGATACCTCGGAAGGAGGTGGGGCTTCAGCCTTAGATGGCAGCTAGGTCCCAAGGGTGCAAACAGGCTTAGGGTGGGCACCGCAGACACTCAGGCCCCTGCAGACTCCGCCCCCCATAACATAACGTTAAGGGGCTCATCGCAGAAGCTGGTCTACATAGAGGGGTTGTCATTGAGTCACTAAGTCATGTCCCATTTCTTGCAACCCCATGAACTGCAGTATGCCATGCTTCCCCGTCCTTCACTACCTCCCAATTTGTTCAAATTCATGTCCATTGAGTCAGTGATGCCATCCAACCATTTCTGTTGCCCTTCTCTTCCGGCCCTCAATCTTTCCCAGCATCAGGGTTTTTTCCAATCAGCCATTCACATCAGGTGGCCAAAGTATTGGAGTTTCAGCTTCAGCACCAGCCCTTCCAATGAATATTCAGGGTTGATTTCCTTTATGAGTGACTGGTTTGATCTCCTTGCTGTCCAAGAGACTCTCTAGAGTCTTCTCCAGCACAATTCAAAAGCATCAATTCTTTTCAGCACTCAGGCTTCATGGTCCAACTCTACATTCATACATGACTACTGTAAAAACCATGAAAGCCACTTGGTCATATCTGACTCTGCAACCCCATGGACCGTGGCCTGCCAGGCTCCTGTCCATGGGATTTCCCAAGCAAGAATACTGGAGTGGGTAGCCATTGCCTTCTCCAGGGGATTTTACTGACCTAGGAATCGAGCCCAGGTCTCCTGCTTTGTAAGCAGGTTATTTACCATCTGAGCCACGCTTTGACCATACAGATCTTTGTTGGCAAAGAGAAGGGCATGGCACTCACTGCCCAAAATGATGGGGTTCTCCTTGAGGGCTCCAACTCTCTCCCTCCCCCTACTCCACTCCCCAATAATATACAGAAGACTGTTAGCATCCAAAATCTTTTTAATAACAAGGTAGACTCTCGGGTTAGTTTTTGTAGCCACGGCTGGCTCGTCGGCCTCTGGCGCGCTCGAACTTCCGGCCCTTGGAGCGGACGTAGGGTCTACAGGGAGAGAAGGGGCCCAAGTTAGAGGAAGTTAGCCAGTTGGGAGTTGAGAAACGTCTGCTCTAACAGAGCACCACGGGGACACCAGCAGAGGGCCTCACTCCACCGAGGCAGGGTCAGCGGGAAAGCCTGGCAGCACAGGGAGCCAGAGGGCCAGGAGTGGCCGAAGGGCCTGCACTAGGCCCTGGGGGTGTCAACCAGGGCGCTCCAGAGCTGGACAAGATGCAGGCCCCCTCGAGGGGGGACAGGCCCCGAAGAACCCACACCAGTGATGCTGGCTGGGCAGGAAGCTCAGTACCCAAACAACTAGCGCTTTAAGCAGAGCCGTGAAGGAAAAGTGGAGATTCTAGGCTGACAGAAATAGCTGGAAGCACGGCGAGGCCAACGTGCAGGGTATACTCACTTGGTGTGGCTATGCGGGGTTCCTGGGGCCTTGCCGAAATGCCTGTACACCTCTCGGCCCTTGCGAGGACCTAGGGAAGGGGAGCAAGGGGCGGCTCAGGCTGATCAGGGCTGGGGTGTGGGCGGAGGGCTGTCCTTGACCCCCCAGACCCAGAAAGGGAAAGGCTGCCAGGAGCCCCATGGCCAGGCCCCTAGAGCCACTCACCAGAGAGGAGGACAGTGCCACAGCCCTTGGGGGAGTCCAGGGCCAGCTGGTCGAAGGTGAGGATCTTGCCGCCGGCCTTGAGGATGCGACTCCGGGCACGGCTGCTCACTCTCAGAGCACACACCTAGGGGACAGAGGACGGGCGTGGTCAGAGGCCCCTGGATGGCGACCCAGGAGCTGCTGGGACCTCCAGTCTGCTGCCCAGACCCAGCAGGAGTTCCAGCTGCTTATTCTGTCTGATAACCAACCACTGGAGGCAAACGCCCGAGCCCTAAGAATCCAGCCATTCTTACCAGATTACATCTAGAAACCCCCCTGACACCACAAACCTAAGCCAGTACACAGGTGAGAAAACTGAAGCAGAGATACTGTGGACAACTGTCCAGAGATAACAAAGCGGCAGAGCAAGCACCGTCAGCAGGGCTCCCGAAGGGGCTTGCCCAGGGATGCCCGCCATCAATACCACCCCCTGCAATTCAGGCCTCATGCCTGCCTCACCCAGCGGCGAGACAAGCCTCACGGCACCACAGCAGGACAAGGGCCTCAGCGTGACCCACATATTGTGCTCCTGCACCACACCTCCCGACTCACCTTCAGTTTGGGCACCTCCTGGACACGTACATCATCGGTTATAGTCCCCACGACCACAGCTGTCTTGCCCTCCCGGCCAGGAAGCTTCATCTTCCGGATCTGGGATGGGTGCAGGGGAAGAGGGCAGTGATATACACAGTAAACAAGTTCCCTCCAGCGCTTAAATCCAACCCCACCAATCCAGGCATACCAAGGGCCAACAGTTGTGCTTCATTTGGGCTAAACCCACCCATGCCACCCCTCTCTACCACAAGCCTAATCTCAGGTCCCACCTGCGGAAACCTCCAAAAATGTGCAAACAGGTCTCTCTGATACAGAGGGCTTGCTCTAAGACTTCAAGCCTCAGGAAGATTTCATAAAAGACCCTGTAAACTGTACCCCTACGCACATGGTGAGGAAGAAAATGAGGCCAAGCCAGTCTAACACTCCTACTATACAGCTTCCATCGGAGGGATCAGAGTTCTGCACCCACTGGTGGATGAAGTTAACCCATAATAGCCAGGCTGCTACCAGAGAGCTCCAAGCCCACCCTTCCTCTCGAAGTCAGGTTCCAGATATGACCCAGTTGCTCCCCTAGGTTGGCTAAGCCCCAGTATCAGCCCCTCACCATCCGGGAAAGGGAAAGCGGTGGCCGGTTGGTGCGGCTCATGAACAATCTCTTGAGGACAACCTGATTGAAGGTGGAGTTGGTTCGTCTGGCTAGGAACCTGTACAGCTGGAGCAGAAGAAAAATGAAGAGAACTCAGGGCAGCCCAGCCTACCCCCTCCCTCCCAGCTTTCTAACAAAGGAGGAAACGGATGACTGAGGCTTTCTCCCATCCCACAGAGCCCTAGGGAGAGAGCTGGCTGCGTCCTGCCCGGCCAGGGACCCAGAAAACCCCCACCACCCCAGCTGTGAACGGACCCAGAGACTGAAAAGGCTGGAAGCTCCAGCAACTCTGGGGAAGCAGCAGACTCGTGCCTGTGCTGCAGGCCCCTGCAGCGAGCCTGTGACCGAAACCGGCATGGAGGCTCTGGAAGTTCTGTTTCTGGGCTGGCTTGATGAGGGGTCTCTGCCCCAACCTCACCTTGACCAACAGCCTCAGGTAGATGTCCTGGCTCTTGGGCTCCTTGCGTCGAACCTTTCGGTCCTTGTTGTGGCGGATGTCAACTCCCTGAAGGGGTGAAGGAAGGGAAGGCCATGAACCCAACTCTCATTTGGCAGATTCCACATAAACAATTTCAGTTATTCCTTACCAGCGAGAAACAGCTAAAGGTGCAGTCTCTGGAGATAACCAACCCCAGACTCACACTGAGAACAATCTGGGAAAATCACTTAAAACTCCCTGGGTCTCAAGTCACTCACTTTTTTTTCTTTTTTAAAAAGTGAAAGAGTGCTAATTTTACACAGTAAGCTGTCAGCTCAGCACAATGACCTTAATAGCACCCCTATTAACTCAAAATTTTTAGTTCTTTAGCCGTGATGTTTTTCAAAAACCTAAGTACCATTTAACCTCTCAACGCTTGTTACCACACGTGGAGCGTTATCAGAAACACTTAAACCAAGGATGACTTTAAGTTATCATGAAAGCAACGAGCCTTTTTTTCAAGTCCTCTGTACAGAACCAATCTTAAAACGACTTTTCAAGCATTATCTTCTTGACTCCAGAAACCTGAGCAGGTCCTTTCCCACTCTAGTGCTAAGAATGCTGAAGGAGGCCCACAATTTCCACCACAGCCTCTGCCTGCTCTCCTGCAAACTTCTTAGACTATGTCATGAATTGTAAAAACGACTTGTTAATAGCTCTCATTCATCCAGCATTTAAGTAGGCAAAGACCCTTGGTGAGTACTTTCTGTGAGCACTTCTTACCCAACTCACATCTTTGAAACAAAATTACTGGGTCTCCAACGAACAGATAGATGCTTTCCGGTCGCAGGGAATGCGGAGGGTAGGGAATTGAATCTCGAACGGAAGCCCGCCTGGCCCCCAAACACAGGCACCAGGCGCTTGACGACCTCCCCCACCAGCACCCAACTTTCCAGGCTGGGGAGTGACAGGATACAGGGGCCGCACAGACAAGAGTGTCTGTGGAACCAGTTCCTGGGTCCGAATCCTGGCTCCGCCACTTACTGGCACTGTAACCCTGGTCATACTACTTTAACCTTCTTGCCCCTCAATCTGGTCATCTACGATAGGCCCTATATAATAGAGAAGTACAGGAAGGCTGGGAGACTGAAGAAGCCCACCCCTGGCCTTCGGGCTTCCAAAACAGCTCCCCGCCGCGGGAGTCGCCTCCTTTGAACACCCGTGAACCCCTGACTCCCTCTGGAACGTGCCCAGCCCGGGGCCGCAGTGGATGGCAGTGGATGGTCGAGCCCAGGACGCCGCAAAGTTAGCTCACCATGATGGCGCCTCCTCTTTAGCCAGGTCCGGAAAGAGAGAGCAGACGCGGGATGGGCGGGGAAAGCCTTCAGCGTACGGCGCCTACTTGACGTCACTTGGGCGACGCGGCGCTCTACTATGACTCACGGCTCTCTATGGTGAATCAGAAGGCCAGCTAGATGGGCGCTTCCGGAATTGAGTGGAGGAGCATCTAAAGGAGAACAAGGGCTGCGCCAAGGACGGAAGGACCCGCACGTCGGGGGCCTCTCTAGCCCTATCCATACCCTGTTCTTGATAGTCTTCCGGAAGAAAAGGCTCTCGGAGCGAGAGAGATGTCGCGCGGAGCTAGTAAGAGGCGTCGCGCGGTGACGCTCTGGCCGGACGCCGACGGCCTCTCTGTGGCTCCTGGAGGACCCGGAGAGCCGAGTGTTAGAGGTGAGGAGGCGGGGCTGTCTGGCTAGTCTGGACCTCGGGAAACCTCTGACCTCAAGCTTTGGGCGTTTCCTCAGGAGGCTCTCCTCTGTCCTATTGCTTGCTGCACCTCTCAGGTGAGGTTGCAGCTCGGGAAGTCTTACTTGAGATGTAACCCGAGATCACCTTGCTGCAGCTTCGTTTGTGGCGTCCTGTATTTCCAGTTTTTAGGTTCACCTTCTCCCTCTGCCGTGAGATGGCCCTTCCCTGAACCCTACTTGCCCCTGCCATCGGGAGGCTGCTTTTCCCAGCGGGAAAGATTCAGGTGGTCCAGCGTGTTTCAGTTTGAGGGATGTGCACGGTACTGGAGCGTAGAGGAGGCAAGCTGAGGGCCCCCGGGCTTTGGAAATGGGGTGTAGAGAGGGGATGGGTAAAAAGGACTCCTGAAAGAGAGGGGAGAGGAGCCTTAGAGGGAGACAGAGATTGCAAGAGGAGGAGGAATGGAGACCGAGAAGGGGAGTGGACAGAAAGCGGAGGTGATGAATTGGTGACCCGGGAGAGTGAGAAGACCTAGAAAGAGGGAAGGTGGAGATCCAGAGAGGAGCAGAGACATAGAAAGATGGTGATATCGTTTGTAAGCTAATTCAGTTCGTGGCTTTGCTGTTAATCCTTACTAATGGCGTGACCTTGGGCAAGTCGTGTAACTTCTCGGTGCCTTACTTTTTTATCTGGAAAAGCGGGATGATAGTAGGCCTGGCACATAGAATGTTTTGGAGCATTTAGTTTAAAAATTAGTTTAAAAGCTCAGGACAATGTTTGGTTCAAAATAAGTGCTTGCTAAAAATTAATATCTATTCTTGTTATTGACTTTACTGGTTGGGACCAGATGGGCTGGTTGGGGCAGTGATGAAACTTCTTCCTTGTGAATGCCCTGCCTCCAGGGCCTGCAGTATTCCTATAATAGCTTGGCTTCCTTTACTTTGCCCTTCAGGCTCCTACTTCTTCACAGAGCCACAGACCAAACCTGCACCATAAGCCCTGACTCCTTGCCCATACCACCCACCCATGGCCTCCGAACCAGGCCCAGCGTCTTGCTGATGTGGTAACACAGCGGGGGACCAGCAGATGAATGGACACCTGGAAGCAGAGGAGCGGCAGGACCAGGTAAGGGTCTGTGTGAAAGTCAGGATAACCAAAGCATGGGACAGTTTTCTCTCCTTGTCCCTGTGTCTTTGAGTCTCAGCCTCTTTGATCACTGTATCTTTCTTTTTCCTGGAGCCCTAGCACACACACTGTGTTTCTCGGTCTCTCCATCTTACTGGGTGTCTGTCCCTCTCTCAGGGTCATTCTTTGGCACATATTATCTGGTGCTGTTACTGTTCTCCGTTGAACACGATGTACATTGTTTTGCAGTGAATGAACTTCACCCTCTATTTATCTCTCTGTAGCAAGCTCAGTCCCTGTCTCCTTCAACATGTGTCTTTCTATCTACAGTTCTATTTCTAGGTCACCTGATATTATTCTTGCCGTATTTCTTTCAGTTTCCTCGTGTCTTTGCCTCTCTATGTCTCTGTCAACATGTTTGCTTTCTGCCTCTTGGTCTCAGTTCCTCTCAGCCTCCAACATTCTCTCCATCCCACACCTTTGACCGAGATACATCTCTCTCTCAGATACTGTCTCTCCCATTCTCCTTCCTGTCTTGCCGTTTCACTGGGCAAATATTTATGCCACGATGTCCCCAGTTTTTGCCCAAGGTAAACAGTTTGTGAATTAACGAGACTCTCCTTCCTGGATTTCATTCCAAAAGTGTCTGTCCTCATCTCTCTATGCATCCATCATTTTCTGGGTTTTCTTATGTCCTTACCTTGCACATTCTTAATTCTGTTGTCTTTGTTTGTTTATATCTCTTTTCTGCTCTATGTCTAAGTGTGTTACTGCCTCTGCCTCTGCTTCTCTTTTACTGTTTTTGCATATCGCTGCTCTTTGTTAGATGTGTTAAGGTCATTCTCTATATGCAGTTAAAGACCTCCCCCACGCCCCCTTCTCTCTTATAAACTCAAAGAATGGGACAGGCCCATGTGCCCTCAATAAAGATGGCCACAGGGGCGCTGGCCATAGGACCGTGTAGCCGCCTCTGGGCGCCCGTGCCCTCACCTATAATGGCGGCTGATCTCGTGAAAGGCGAAACCCCGCCCAGTTCTCCAGCGCTTCCGCGGCAAGCCCTTGCGCAAAGCTCGCAAGTCGACTGGTCACGCCCCTGCACGCTCTCATTGGTGCAATTCAGGCCGGCCGCGCGGCCATTGGCTGAACGGATGCACACCCTCCCCCCCCACCCCACCCCTGGGTCTGGTGCGGACAGTTGATGATGACTAGAGGGGCTGTGTGAAGGACCACCCGGCGTGTGAGGAGGGCCCGGGGCCGGGACATGGGCCTAAGTCAGGAGGACTCAGGGACCAAGACGAACGTATACGCAGGCCCGAGACTGGGGTACTAGTGGTGTGGGGTGGAGATGGAGAACCAGAACCAGGACTGAGAGATCCAGGAATGAAAACTCAGGTCTGGAGCCGGGTTCTGGAAATGGGGTGGGGACAAAGGCCCGGAACCAGGGAACCAGAGACAGAGACTTAGGTTTATTGATTGGGGGGAACCTATGGATGAAGACCAGGCCAGCAGCCTGGGGACCTAGGGACAGAATCGCAGGCCAAGGACTGGGGGAGATCTAAGGCTCCGTGCAAACTGATTTAAGGTAAGCGGGGGCGGGGGGGTGGTCAATGCAAGTTTATGGGTGAACCTTGAAGAACCCCGCTGGGTTGGAGACAGAGGTCACTCCTAAGAGTGAGTCCACAGATCGGGGTGTGTCTGGGGCAGGTCTGGGCCTGGGGTAGGTGAGGGGCAGAACTGATAGGTGACTGGGTGGGCGGGGCAGTGGGGAACAAAGGTGAGCAGCAAAGAGGAGGCAGGATCTGGGCAGTGGGCAGGGGAGGGGATCTCAGGCCCAGCTCCCAGTCTCTCCCTGGAGAGCAGGCGGCCAGACTCCCAGGTCAGTGCTTGAGGTTCACCTCTTGGCCTCTCTCCCCTTGCAGGTTCCCACATGTGGCTCTCCCTCTCCAACCCCTTAGTCCCCCCATGTTACACCCCTTTCTCAGTCTTTCCAGATACTGCACCCCCTATCTCCTGCCTCTTGTGTGTCTTTCGCTCCACGGTTGTCTTTCTGATCCTCGGTGCACCTCTGGAGCCCCTACACTCTTCCTTGCTCTCTAAATATCTTTCATTGTGTTAGGTTTCACCTCGCTGAAGCTGTTTGTCTCCTCTCCGTGTTTCTCTGGCTCTCAGCCCTTTTCTTCTGTGTCTGAGTGTGTGCACGTGTGTCTGTGCCCAGTCGCTCAGTCGTGTCTGACTCTCTGTGACCCCATGGACCGTAGCCCGCCAGGCTCCTCTGTCTGTGGAATTCTCCAGGCAAGAATACTGGAGTGGGTTGCCATTTCCTTCTCCAGGGGATCTTCCCGACCCAGGAAGCAAACCCACATCCCTTGTGTCTCCTGCACTGACAGGCGGACCCTTTACCACTAGCCACCAGGGAAGCCCCATTGGCACATAGTATTGAATGATTCTTGGGGGAATAAAGGAATGAATCTTCGCATGCCTGGGTGTGGACCGTGCCAGATGCTGGCCTTCTTGTCCACCTGGCCTCTGCCCCGTGTCCTCAGAGTCCTCCCACGCTCTGTCTGGGCCTGTCTCCCTCTGGTGCTTCCATCTTGCCTGTTGGCACCCCTCGCCTCACTATCTCCTCCTGTCCACAGGCCCTGCCCGTGCTCCCCTCTGCCCACCACGGGGCTCCTGGACTCTGACTCCTGCCCTCCTTCCTCTCCCACAGAGGCCAGAGCAGGAGCTGACCTGGAGCTGGGGCTACCGGCCTAGAAGCGCCCTGGACAGGGTCAAGGCCATGGCCCCCCCACCGCCACTGGCCCCCAGCACCCCACTCCTGCATGGCGAGTTTGGCTCCTACCCAGCCCGCGGCCCACGCTTCGCCCTCACTCTCACACCACAAGCCCTGCACATACAGCGGCTGCGCCCAAAGCCTGAGGCCCGGCCCCGGGGGTGGCCTGGTCCTGCTGACCGAGGTCTCAGGCTGCTGCACCCTGCGGAGCCGAAGCCCCCTGGACTCAGCAGCCTACTTCTGCATCTACACCTACCCCAGGGGCCGGCGCGGGGCCCGGCGCAGAGCTGCACGCACCTTCCGGGCCGACGGGGCAGCCACCTACGAGGAGAACCGCGCTGAGGCCCAGCGCTGGGCCACTGCCCTCACGTGTCTGCTCCGTGGACTGCCACTGCCTGGGGACGGGGGTGAGGCACTGGGCAGCCTCTCTGTCCTAAGGCCACCTCGGTGTCTCTGCGGCTCTCCCTCTGTGGGCATCTCTGTGTCTCCTTTTCTGTGTGTCTGTCTGTGTGATGTGTCCCTCTGGCTTCATCCTGAAAGAGTGACATACAGACAGGGATGGGCTACAGAAGGAACAGAATCACAGGCAGAGAAGTCATGTTTGCTGCTCTTGCAAGATTTCAGTCTGTTCCCTTCCCCTTCCCCCCGCCCGGGTCCTGACCACAGATGAGTCAGAGGCTCCTGGGCTGGTGAGAGCAGCCAACTGAGACATGTTCCTGGGCCTGGAGATGGCATCTCACCCAGCTCTGGTTGGGGGGGCGGGGGTGGGATCAAAGAAGGCTCTCGGGCAGAGACCCCCACCCAGGGTACTCAGATGGCACGAGGAAGTAAAGGTTCCGTGGTCCCCAGGTGGTGGGTTTCCTTGGTCCTGACTGCTTCCCACAGTGGAGTAACCTGACCCGGGGCCCAGGTGTTTGGGGGTGTGGAAGGTGGAAACAGCTCTCCTTCTTCCTCCCTCCCTCGAGTCCAAAGGGCACTGGGATTAGACTCCCCAGCACTGCCTTTGTCTCCTCAACTGGGGGTGGTGGGTGCACGGGGCTGTACACCTGGGCCTGGGCTGGTGAGGCCCGGGAGGAAAAAGCTGGGCTTCCAGGTTTTGATGCCAGCCTTCCACCAGAGCTCCACTGGGGCTATTTGCAGTTACTGTTTCTGAGGTGAGGGGCCTGGGTCCTGACCTGTGTAGACTCCTTCCCCTCTCTCTGCAGAAATCACCCCCGACCTCCTGCCGAGGCCGCCCCGATTGCTCCTGTTGGTCAATCCCTTTGGGGGACGGGGCCTGGCCTGGCAGTGGTGTAAGAACCATGTGCTGCCCATGATCTCCGAAGCGGGGCTGTCCTTCAACCTGATCCAGACAGGTAAGGGCAGTGTCAGGAGGGAGGTGGGAGCTGGGGGCTAGGGGGTTGGGGGAGTCCAGGGGTTGGGGGGGTGGCGTGAGCGGGTGTGGGTGGGTTCCGGGGTTGTGGAAGAGCCCGCCTCACTTCTGGCTCCCTACGTTAGAACGACAGAACCATGCCCGTGAGCTGGTCCAGGGGCTGAACCTGAGCGAATGGGACGGCATCGTCACAGTCTCGGGAGATGGGCTGCTGTATGAGGTAGGGCAGGACCACCCTTCCTCAAGCCTGAGCCCTGGGGTCTGCAGGGGCCAGGACCAACACCCAGGTGTCCGGTCTCCCACCCTCCAGGTGCTGAATGGACTCCTACAACGCCCTGACTGGGAAGAGGCTGTGAAGACCCCCGTGGGCATTCTCCCCTGTGGCTCGGGCAACGCATTAGCAGGAGCCGTGAACCAGCACGGGGGGTAGGTGGGAGGAGCCCTGCTGGGATAAGGGGCCTAGTCCATCTGCTTTGCAGCCCTCCCCTGCCACCCCACCCCCTGACATTTTTGCCTGCCTTGTTCCAAGCAGTCTCCCTAGTGCCTAGAACTGTGCCTGGCACACAAGAGGCACTCAGTGAATGTTTCTGCAGTGAAAGAACTGACAGGGAAGCTGGCCCAGTAAGAAGAGCCCGCCTGGAGGTGGCCAGATGGCTGTGGGTGGGCCCAGGCCTGGTTACCCACCGCACCCCCTTGTCTGCTTCCCTGCCAGTCCGTGTCCCGTGCGCACCCCTCCCCCGTTGGCCTGGGCATGGAGTGTCTCACCAGCCCTGTTTACTCTTTCCTGCTGTGTCTGTCCATGTCTGATTGTGAAGATTTGAGCCTGCCCTGGGCATTGACCTACTACTCAACTGCTCCTTACTGCTCTGCCGGGGTGGCAGCCACCCGCTGGACCTGCTCTCCGTGACTCTGGCCTCCGGCTCCCGCTGTTTCTCTTTCCTGTCTGTGGCCTGGGGCTTCGTGTCAGATGTGGACATCCAGAGCGAGCGCTTCAGGGCCCTGGGCAGTGCTCGCTTCACGCTGGGCACAGTCCTGGGCCTTGCCATGCTGCACACCTACCGCGGCCGCTTCTCCTACCTCCCTGCCACTGTGGAACCTGCCTCGCCTGCCCCTGCCCATGGCCTGCCAAGGGCCAAGTCAGAGTTGACCCTGGCCCCAGCCCCAGCCCCACCCGTAGCCCACTCACCCCTGCATCGCTCAGTGTCAGACCTGCCCCTGCCCCTGCCTCAGCCTGCCCTGACCTCCCCTGGCTCACCTGAACCCCTGCCCATCCTGTCCCTCAACGGTGGGGGCCCAGAGCTGGCTGGGGACTGGGGTGGGGCTGGGGATGCCCCACTCTCCCCAGACCCACTGCTGCCCTCGCCCCCGGGGACCCCCAAGGCAGCTCAGCTCTCACCCATCAGCGAGGGGGCTTCAGAAATGGCAGCATCCTCTGGGCTCCCACCTCCCACCCCTGGTGCTCCGGTAGCCATCTCTGCTGGGGGACCACCTGATCACCTGCTCCCTCCTCTAGGCACTTCGCTACCCCCAGGCTGGGTGACGATGGAGGGAGACTTTGTACTTTTTTTGGCCATCTTACCCAGCCACCTGGGGGCTGACCTCGTGGCGGTCCCCCACGCGCGCTTTGACGACGGCCTGGTGCACCTGTGCTGGGTGCGCAGCGGCATCTCGCGGACGGCGCTACTGCGCATGTTTCTGGCCATGGAGCGTGGTAACCAATTCAGCCTGGGCTGTCCGCACCTGGGCTACGCCGCAGCTCGTGCCTTCCGCCTGGAGCCGCTCACGCCCCGCGGCGTGCTCACGGTGGACGGGGAGCAGGTGGAGTACGGGCCATTGCAGGCACAGGTGCATCCTGGCCTTGGTACATTGCTCACGGGTCCTCCAGGCTGCCCTGGGCGGGAAGCCTAAACCCGACCAAGGTTGGGGCCCGCCAGGGGCGGGGCTTACATTCCCAAAGGGCGGAGCCTGAGCTAGTGGGCATGGCGAGGCTGCTGGAGTTGGCCCGGAAGCCGCACACCGGTCCCGGCCCCATCTCAGGATTGCGCCCTACCCTAGGGGACCAGAGGTGATGCTGGAGGGTGTCCCAGACTCCAGGGGCTTGTGGTCGGAAGGGTCACGGAGAAATGGGCTCGCCCCAAGGGTAGTGCCTGATCAATGAGGGCGGGGTACACGCCAGGTCCTCGTGCCCGGCTCGTAGAAAGCCAGGTCGGCTGAGGGCGGAGCCTGTCTTAACGCGTCGTCCAGTGACGCGACCTGGAATGTACGGGCCGGGGAGGCCTTAGCTAATTGGCCCCGTCTACTCCGGTGCCTCCACCAAGCTGGCCAATCAGCCCGGGAGGGGCAGGTTCCCCCGGGCCAGCGCTCCGATTTGCACTAATGTTCCTCTACCCCCGGGTGGGGAAGTTCGTGTCCTGTCTTCTGTGCGTTCCCCCAGCCCCAATCTTCAATTGAAAAGGTCTATGCAATAAAGGCAGTGGCTTCATTCCTCTCAGGTCCTCGCCCCTTCCTCCATCCGGCAGCCTGTGGGAGGGATCGGATCTCTGGGCACTCCTGCCTTATGGACCGAAGCCCAGACCTGCCCATGGACTGCAGCCAGCGTGACCCGCTGGCCTTTAACTAGGGTCAGGGAGCTGCCTCCTCCCCCACGACAGCTGGCTCTGGGGTTCTCAAGATTTATTCAGGATTGTGTTAACGGAGGCGGTGGGAGGATGGGGGACACACTGAGGACCCTCCCCGCCCCCGTGAGGGAGCGGGGAGGCTCGCTTTTTCTTAAAAATATAAATGTATTTATCTGCATCATCACGTCCCTGGGGCACCCAGCTGGCCGGCCCGTGGGCCACAGGGCAGGGAAGGGAAGAGGGTGTCAGGGCACAAGTCTGAGCGAGGCGGAGGAGAGCTCCGCCTGGAGGGTGGGGGCGGCCTCACAGGGCTCCATGCTGGGCCTGGTATCGGGACAGCACAGCGCGGTAGTGGGACAGCTCCTGGCGCACGGCCACCACCTCCTGCCGCAGCAGGGCGTTCTCCTTCTCCAGGAAGGCCGCCCGCACCGATATCTGGTTCTCCTTGAGCCTCCGGGCGTCGCGGGACCGCTTGGCTGCCTCGTTATTCTTGTACCGTCGGCTCCAGTACTTCTCGTCCTGGGTGGGCAGGAAAGCACTGAGGTCCAGAAGGGCCCAACCCCAGCGAGAAAAGGGAGGAACAGCTTTGCTTGTGCCTTCTGGTACCAGACTAGAGCTAAGAGAGCCCCCACCGCTCCAGGGGGCTGCTTCTCGCCCAGCAGTGGAGCCGAAAGGATACCAGGTCTCCAGTGGATGGATGGGTACCCAAGGGTCTGGCCTTCTAGGGCCCTTGTTGCTAAGGAAAGTGGACTCACAGCAACAGTTAAGGCAGGAGATAGCCTCCTACCTTAAGCAACTGAGCTTTATAGTCTCCACTGTGCAAAGCAGACTCAAGCTCTTCTCACTTGACAAAAGGCCTGCAGTTAGCTCCCCGTTTGCTAAGGATACTGGTTCCCTAGCAACAAGGCCTTCAGGGCCTGAGGGTGTCTCCTAGTGAAAAGCCCTATACATCACCTTTTCAGATCCTGGTTGCTCGGCTTCCTAGTGATGGGGTTTGGTGTCCTATAAAAACCTCTCAGACCTGGGCCCTTCTGACCTGGTTGCCAAGGTGATCTTATCCCTCCTCAGCAAACAAAAGTGAGGTATGTTAAGTTGCTTCAGTTGTGTCTGACTCTGTGCGACCCCATAGTTGAAAGCACACCAGGCTCCCCTGTCCCTGGGATTCTCCAGGCAAGAACACTGGAGTGGGTTGCCATTTCCTTCTCCAATGCATTAAAGTGAAAAGCGAAAGTGAAGTCGTTCAGTCGTGTGCGACCCTCAGTAACCCCATGGACTGCAGCCTACCAGGTTCCTCTGTCCACGGGATTTTCCAGGCAGGAGTACTGGAGTGGGGTATCATTGCCTTCTCCGGAAGTGAGGTGTAAGTGGTCCCAGTGACCACAGCCAGTGTCTGATGCATTGGCTCAATTTTTGTCTTGTTTTTGGCCACACAGTGAAGCATGCAGGATCTTAGTTCCCCAAGCAGGAACCAAAACTGTGCCCTCTGTGCTGGGAGCTCCGTGTCTTAACCACTGGACTGCCAGGGAAGTCCCTCTGACCTACTGGCTTTGCACAGAGGCCAGAGAGTTGCCTCCTCCCAACAGGCCCTGGGTGCAAAAGGGTCTGTCCCGAGACCTTTCCATACCATCATGTTTAGAATTCTCCAGTCCGGAGAAGGAAATAGCAACCCACTCCAGTATTCTTGCCTGGAGGATCCCAGGGACGGGGGAGCCTGGTGGGCAGCCGTCTATAGGGTCGCACAGAGTCGGACACGACTGAAGCGACTTGGCAGCAGCAGCAGCAGTCCTTGAATTTGGCTGTGAGGGAGGACCACTCCTTAGTAACAAGGACCACTCAGAGCTCTGAAAGATGCCCAACCTCATTCCATTAAAGCCTAGTTCCTGCTTGCTAGGGCAAATCCAGTTTCTAACAATAGAGCCCTGTGGCAGGAGAAACCACTGGTCTAGATTTGATTTACAGGCTAGTACTCACTGGGCTTCTTCGGTGGTGCTAGTGATAAAGAACCTGTTTGCCAATGCAGGAGACCTAAGAGATGTGGGTTCAACCCCTGGGTCGGGAAGATTCCCTGGAGGAGGGCATGGCAACCCACTCCAGTATTCTTGCCTGGAGAATCCCATGGACAGAGGAGGCTGGCAGGCTACAGTCCGTAGGGTTGCAAAGAGTTAGACATGACTGAAGTGACTTCACATGCACACATACCCTCACTCACTGGTTCAAATAGTTGTGTCTTACACAAGGACATGGCAAGGTCCTGTGAGACCAGGCCCAGGCACCCCTTGTTAGGGAAGACCCCAGGCCTGGCAAAGACAAAGTGCTAAAGAGATGCAGTTACTGCCCCCAAAACCTCAAATCGGAATGTGGCCCTGGCTGCAAATGAGAACCTGAGGCCTCTCACCAGTGAGCCCAGAAAACAAGGCCTAGAGGGGCTGGCAAAGCCTTCATCCTAGGCAGATGCAACTGCCCTGAAAAAGTGAAAGTCGCTCACTTGTGTCCGACACTTTGCGGCTCCATGGACTGTAGCCCGCTAGGCTCCTCTGTCCATGGAATTTGCCAGGCAAGAATACTGGAGTGGGTAGCCATTCCCTTCTCCAGGGGAATATTCCCAACCCAGGGATCAAACCTGGGTCTCCTGTATTGCAGGCGGGTTCTTTACTGTCTGAATCACCAGGGAAGCCCTATTGCCCTGAAGGATGCCCCAAACCAGAGATTAAAGGACTAACCCCAGCCAAGCTGGCTGCTCAAATAAACAAGCTGATACTCCATTCCGAAGGGATGCTATCCTTAGCAAGTGTAGTGACTAGTAGACCCTGAAGCCTGCCACAGTGAGGGTTTTGGGTCCAGATGATAGGAGAAACTCCAATCCTGTAAAACCAGTCCCAGCAGGGCTGGCTGAGTCTGAGTCCCATAATGATTTCCTTTTCACAAATCCCGAGCCCAAACCTCCACCCCTGTGCAGCTGCCATGGTCCTTGGCTGTAGGTTGGAAGAACGTGAGTGCTAATCCTGGTGAGAAACCCAGGTCTGACTGTGAAGGGAGGGCCATCCCGGGCTGTGGGGCCAGCATGCACAAGCCTGTGTCCCACACCCAGCAACGCTCACCTTCTGCTCCTCTGGCACCTGGATCTTCCTCGCCTTCTTCATGATTGGCTGGGGCTTGAGTTCCTCTTCAGAGAATCGGTGTCTCCGAGGGTCAAAGGTCTCATGGCCAGGAATGCTGGACAGGGCTAAATCTGCTGGGTCAGGCTCAAAGGTCATCAGCACCTCCACCGTATCTGGGTCCACAGGGCTGGGTGTGTCCCGAGAGGTCAGGCCTTGGGGAAACAGAACGTGCCACCTGAGGGCGTATTTATTTGGGGAAGGGGTTCCCCAGAGGCTACCAAGGAAGGTCCTTATGGGATCAAACATAAAGCCCACCAGGGATTAACCTCCCTAATGTAAAATATGAAGATTCCCTAAGCCACAAAGATGCTTAGCAATCATGAAACCAACTCCCTCCCACTTGTCACACAGGAAAATCAAGGCCCAATCCTATGTGACTTGCCCTAAGTAGCACAAGAACCTGGATCATTGCTTCTAAAAGCCTCAGGACTTTAGAGTTAGCTTCTTTCCTACAGTCCTACCCTCCTTAACTGAATCCCCGACCAAAGCCTAGATCCCAGGGAAAAGTGTCCTGATGACACTTCAAGTTAGCTTCTTAAGTATTATTAAGTCCGAAGAGTGAGAAAGCATAATGAGGTTGGTTCAAGCGTAAAAGCTGCCTGTATCTTTAAAAGAGAGCCAGCCGGGGCCAACTGAGGACACAGGTTCAGGGCCGAGTCACGTGCCGGCGCCAGCTTCCCGCCCCCACCCCCAGCCCCGCCACCACGGGCGCCCTCACGTTTCTCCAGTCCCGCCCTCTCCCTCGTGATCGCGCATGCGCGAAGCACGGAGCAGGGAGGACTCACGTGGCGCGGGAATGTGCGGCTGGGAAGGGGAGGGCCTTAGTCCTGCGGGGAGGTCAGGGCCAGGATAGGTGTGTCCGGGAATTTCCGACCCGCAGTCCGCCCGTGGCAACCCTAGGGTGCCCACCTTTCCTCTTGCTCCCTCTGCTCTCTAGGGAACACTCGAGGACGGCCCCCCTCTATATTCTCAGGTCCCAGACATTCTCGCCACTAGGATAAACAAGATTCTGGGACCCCAGGACACCTCTTGAAGGAATATAGAAAGCTCAGTCCTTGCCCCAGTCAATGAAAGACCTAGGATGGCGATCCCTTCTGAAGGACTCCCGGAATCCGGGGCGCCCCCCTCTCTCCACTAGGGGGACCGAGGAAGCAGGACCTCCAGTCCCTTTTGTCCTGGAGAAACAAGTCTGTGCGTCTGTGGCCGACCCTTGTCTTTCTCGCTCGCAGAGGGCCTAGGAGTTCCGGCCCTACCCCAGTCGAACTGATTCAGGGCCCAGATTCTAGGGCGCAGTCCAGAATAAACTCCGGTAAATAACTCCGGTGTTCTGGGATCTCAGTCCCGACTCCTCGAGTATCCAGACCCTTTGTCCTCACGTCCCAAGTAAAAGTTCACACGACCTCACCACTAGGCAGGCTTCCTGGAACTTGGGGTCCCAAGTCCCTCATCTCCTATAGGTCCGGGAGACCCAGTTCCCTAATCTATTAGGGAACAAAAAATCTGGACACCTCCCTCGACGTCTCCGGATTAGGGGGTCACGGACTTCGGGGATGCAGCCTCAGTCCTACCGTCCCAAACCCTTGTGGCACAGCCCGGCCCTCAGGAGCCCAAGCCCCGCCCAACCGGGGCCCTGCCTCGCCCCCCGCAGTCGCACCTGCGCGGTGGCCGCCGGCGGCCCCGAGGGCAGCCCGGGTGGGGGCGTGCCCGGGCGAAGAGCGAGGGGAGGCTGAGCCGCAGGAGCCGGGCCCCGGGGAGGGTGCGGGAGTGCGCACCGGTGAGGGCGCTGGCGACGGGCCGCCCGGGGGCGGCGGGCTGGGAGGAAGCCCGTGCTCCAGCAGGAAAGCGTCCAGGTCCACGTACTCCACGTCGCCAAACGGCAATGTCCGCTCCCACAGTAGCGGCGCCAACAAACCCGGGCCGGGCGCAGCCCCCGGGCGTCCCCTTGGGGACCCGCCGCCCACCACCGCCCCAGCTGAAGCATCCGCCGGGCCCGCCGTCTCCAGGCCCGGCCCGGGGACTGTTGCTGCTGGCGGGGGCGCCTTGCGCTCCTTTTCCTTCAGGAGACCTGCAGGCCAGGGAAAGAGAGAGCAGGGTGGGGAGGAAGAGGAAGATCGAGATGAAGAATCAACTCCGAGTGGAGAGAAACGCGAGGAACAAGGGGGTAGATCCCCGCACCGCAGAGATCCAGAGAGCGGGGACACAGAAAGGAGGTGGGAGAACGAGAGCAAGGACTCAGAGAGAGGAGGAGATAGAAGCTCAGAGAGGCAGAGAGACCCAGAAAGCAAGAACAGAGACGGGGACGGTGGACCAGGAGAGCGGGGGAGACTCAGAAAGAGCCGAGGGCAGGGATGCAAAGAGGGATGGGGACAGAAACCCAGGAAGGGGAGCGGAAGTTCAGAGGTGGGTGGAGGGTTGGGCAGGTGAGAGAAAAAAAATGACAACTCTGTAATTCCTCTGTAATCTACAACCCCTCCCCCGCCCCACACCCACACCCAGCGCACAGTACCCCCTTCTCCCCGCCTCCACACTCTTTAAGGGGGCAGGAAGGGGCTCTATTCCTGGGGCACATTCCTCATCCCTAGACGCCATGTGACCCCAGGAGGCCCCGCCCAAGCCCGTGTAACAACCGTGTGAGCCTTCGACACACCCCCTCCCTTCTCCCTGGACCCCAGGGGTCCAGGCGCTCGGAACCAAAAGGAAGACGGGGCTGGGGCCTAGAGTCATGAGTCCTCCGGGTGGACTGGCATGAGGGCCGGTACTTTTGGGTCCTGGGAGCTAGGGGTCTAAACACCTAAGTATCGGGGTATTTAAAGGTTGGACTTTAGGTATTTAAAGAGGATGGACTCTTGGCACTTAGAGGGTAGCTGGGACCCTCCCCGCACTTGAGTCTCTAAGAGAGTACGGTGTCTGAATTGGGTGAGATAGGGGCTAGAACTCACAGCTAGATGGCTCTTTGGGCTTGCTGGTCCCCTGCAGAAGGCTTCGCAGCCCAAGCAGCGCTCCCCCACCAGGGGGGCTCCAGTCGGGCCGCCCAGCAGCAGGGGGGCCGGGGTCCTCTCGCTCACAGGCCGCGCCATCGCCCGGCACCTGCCCGCAGGCTCACGGATTCATGGAGAGGCGAACAGCTGGCTTGCCAGTCAGCGGCACACTCCGATGGTTCGGGCAAGTGTCTGCCCAGAGGCGGGCGAGCGTAGCTTGCAAGCCTCCAGTATCCAGAATACTGCAAATCCTAGGAGCGACGGGGATTTGCAGTCCTCGGTGCAGAAACGTGCAACTCAAGAGGGTCCCAGAAGAGCATACAGTCTGGGTGAGGGGGTGATCAAATCAGGCGGCCGGCTCTTTGCAACTGAGAGTTCAGGGGGACACAAGGCGCTCCTTCTACAGGGTGGGCGAGCCTGGCTGTTGCAAAATCTGCAGCTCTCCCCAAGGAAGGAGCTTTGCAATCTGCACCGAGAGGTGTGCGCGGACCGCCGGGGGAGAGGGGCAGAGGGAGGCGGCTGCCTTGAGGCGTGGCCAAAGCAAACTTCTTTCGCGGAAAAAAAAAAAAGCCAAACCAAAACACCCGACGCCACAGAGCGCACCCCTCCTCTCGGCCCCCACCAGACTCTGGCCTTGCACCCCAGCCTCGTGCCTCCCTCCAGCTGAAAGCGCGGGCCAATCGCGTCCTGACCCCTCGAGACGCACAGCCAATGGGACCCCTGGATCCGCCAAGGCCCAGAAGTGCGAGAGAGGGGCTCAGAGCGTGAAGTTACCTTGCCTTTTGGAGGGAGGCGGGACCCTGACCTACATTTACCCAATGGGAGATGGCTCTGGGGGCGGGACCGTGACCCACTTCGGGCCAATGAGGCAGACGGGAGGGGGAAGCACATGGCTCTGCGCGTGCTGCCTGCCCGGGAAGGTGGGTAATTGGTTGGGAGGGGAGAAGCGTTGCTTAAAGGAGCCACACATCCAAGAAGCTCTTTCTGGAACCCGGAAGCCAAAAACCCGACTAGTGGGATATAGGAAGAGGCAGATGGTTTCTAGAAGAAGGCTACTATTCTTTAGTACCCAAATGTTTCCCCGCTGTGCCTAGAATGAGACCACTGAGATACAGGAAGTATTCTGTCCCTTTAATAGCTTTGTTTTGGGGGTGACTCCCCTCCCCTTGTGGGGAGGCTTGGGAAAGGCAGGCGCAGTCCTCGATGGGGAGTCTCAGCGACCATGGGGGGCACCATCCACTGTAAGATGACACGGGTAGAGGACGTTAGTTTAGGGCAAGATAGGATGGACCTTGCAGAGGGCGTGCAAGGGGCGGGTAGGGGGCGGGTGGGTGTGGGCCAAGCGGGGCTCTACCACAGGGAGGCTGCAAAGGTGGGAATCGGAATGTACCAGGTTGAGAAGCTGGGGAAAATGGCCAGGTTGCCTGGCACTGGGCTGAACCATAGCGGGGCAGCAGGAGGGTGGAATAGGGACATCCAGTTTCAGCATTAGGCTGAACTACGTGAAGGTATTCATGGGGAGGTCTGGGCTGTACCATGTTGAGAAGCCAGTAAGGTGGACTAGATCACGGGACTGAACCACGAGGAGGCAGTAGGGGGAGAAGGGGAGTGTACCACGTTGTTTTTTGTTTTTTTCAGTAAGGGACGTGCCAGATTATGGAACAGTATAGGGTTGTACCACATGAAAACAGGGGAAAGGATCTGGGCTGTACCATTTCGGAAAGCCCTAGTTACAAGAACCATGGACCAGTACAAGATCGTACCACAAGGAAACCAGGGGGCTCGGGTTATACACCGAGTTGCAAGTTGCAAGCAGTGAAGAACTGCAAATCACGGACCTGCAATGGTCTGTGACAGGAAGGTGGGCCATTTTGACACAAAGGGAGAAAGAGAGAGGGAGAGTTCAGGAGGCTGGGTCACACAGAAGCAGCAAGGGAGGGGTTGGACTGCATCGTATTGAAACATCAAGGGGAGACACATAGGTGGGTTAGACCAAGACGTGGAAGGGGTTGCAGACTGCATCATACCATGCAGGCGGTAGTTGGGGCCTCGGCAGCGCCTCTCGGGATGCCGGGGGTCCCTGTTGCCCCTCAAGGCCCTGTGGGCCAAGGGCTGCAGGGGCCGGCCGTTACCGCTGAGGCTCTGGAAGATCTGGGACGGAGGATTCTGGCTCAGAAGTCTCAGGGAGTGCATCTGCCACGGAAACGGGGTGGGAAACTGGGAGTGAGTAATAAATGGCCCTGAAGGCAGTGGGCAGGAAGCCCCGCCCCTGGGGGCGGGTGGGCGGAGTCTTGCTCAGTCCCGCCCCCGACAGCCACAGGGCGGTCGGACCCTCGAATCCCCTCCAGTTCCCTGTCAAGCGAGGGTAGAAGGGTAGGTGAGGCAAGGGGACACCCAGGCCAAGGAACGGGTTGGGGGGTGGTAGGGAGGTGGGGGAATTGGGCTGACAGGGTCACCTGGAGGGAGGTGATATTGAGGGCCCTGTCAATGAGGATCCAGGTAACAGTCTCCGAGCAGGGTGGGGTGCTGAGAGAGCCCTGATAGGTGATGAAGCCAAAGGACTCGGGGAACAGGAGCTCCAGGCTCAGGTCTTGAAGAAAGTAGGCATCATCTGCAGGAATATCAGGTCAGAGTGAAGAGGGGTGCCCCTGCTGAACTCCCCTATTTGCATAAGCCACCCCCCATCCACCTCCCCACCGCACCCTCCCAGTGTCCAGGGATTTACTCTTATAGGAGATGCGGGTGATGGTGTCACGGTTAAGGAGGCGGCTGAGGAACGGGTTTGAGCTACCAGCCACCTGTGTGGAGGTATGCAGTGAGGAGAGATGAACTCAGAAATCCAAGCGTCCCCAATCCCTTCCTCCCCTAGGACCCCAGAGACTGGGCCTCCTAGCTCCCTCTTCTCAGACCCCAGGTCCAGACCTTCCCTCCCTCCCTGGGCTCACATTGACAAAGAGGCTGAGAATGGCCAGGCCATTGGGGCCTCGGGTGGCGGCGCTGAGGTTCCCATAGAGTTCTTGGTTGAAGTGGATGAGCTGCACCTAGGAGGGAAGCACAGAGAGTGGGGTCCCCCTGCAGAAGGGGAGGGCAGAATGGGCAATGGGAGCAACTTTGGGGTTCCAAGTCAGGTTAAGGATTAGTGCTCACAAGGTGGAGGTGGGGGGGCGGGCTGTGGATTCTATGGAGGAAGATGGAATGAGGCATGAAAAGGAGGGTGACTATGGCTGATTCACGCTGATGTTCCACAGAAAACAACCAAATTCTGTAAAGCGATTATCCTTAATTAAAAAATAAATAAATAAAATTTTAAAGGAAAAAAAAAAAGAGGAGGGTGAGGTGGGAGGAGGGCTTCCCAGGTGGCACTAGTGGTAAAGAATCCACCTGCCAATGAAGGAGATGTGAGTTTGATCCCTGAGTCAGGAAGATTCCCTGGAAGAGAAAATGGCACCCCTCTCCGGTATTCTTGCAGGGAGGATCCCTTGGACAGAGGAGCCTGGTGGGCTACCGTCCATAGGGTTGCAAAGAGTCAGACATGATTGAGCCTCTGAGCATGCATGCAGGAGGTGGGCGGAATTTGGTTGACTTAGAGTGAAGGTCGAGGGTCAGAGGTCAGCGGCCATCACCTCAGCAGAGAAACCCTGATGGTTGATCTGGTGTTCAGAGCCAGCTCCGTCACGTGCTCCAAATAGCAGCCGCAGTTCACTGAGTCGGTGGCTATAAAGGAGGGGCCCCCCAGACACATTAACCACAGGCCGGGGCGCAGGCAGGAAGGAGACATGGCGACCGGTGTTGTACAGAGTTCCACGGAGCTGTGGGAGAGGTAGAGGTGGTCATGGGAATGCAGAGAAATCTTTTTCCAACTGTTTTCCATTCATACATTTCCCATAGCCAATATCCATTTAATCATTCAGCATAGTTTGAACATTGGAAAAGACCCTGATGCTGGGAAAGATTGAAGGCGGGAGGAGAAGGGGACGACAGAGGATGAAATGGTTGGATGGCATCACCGACTTAACGGACATGAGTTTGGGTAAACTCCGGGAGTTGGTGATGGACAGGGAGGCCTGGTGTGCTGCAGTCCATGGGGTCACAAGAGTCTGACACGACTGAGCGACTGAACTGAACTGAATAATTTGAACACTAATGTCTTTCCAGGCTCTGGGCTCATCCTTGGTAGGTGCTCAATAGTGGTGAATTTAATTAACAAGTATTTATTGAGCTGCTCCTATGTTCCATGGATGCCAGGGAGAGAGCCATGAGCAAGTAGACAAAAACTCTGGAGCTCATGGAGCTTCTGTTCAAATGAAGGAGAAACAATAAATACTGAATCATATAAGTAAATGCTTAATTAATTACATCCTATGCCCACACTGCGGAGAAGGCAATGGTACCCCACTCCATTACTCTTGCCTGGAAAATCCCATGGATGGAGGAGCCTGGTAGGCTACAGTCCTTGGGGTCGCTAAGAGTCGGACACGACTGAGTGACTTCACTTTCACTTTTCACTTTCATGCATTGGAGAAGGAAATGGCAACCCACTCCAGTGTTCTTGCCTTGAGAATCCCAGGGACGGGGAAGCCTGGTTGAGCTGTTGTCTATGGGGTCGCACAGAGTCAGACATGACTGAAGCGACTTAGCAGCAGCAGCAGCAGATGCCCACACTGAGGAGCACTGGGAGTTCTAATAAATGGAAAACCCAGGGAATTCTCTGGTAGTCCAGTGGTTAGGACTCCTGTGCTCCCACTGCAGGGGCCTGGGTGGCAATCCCTGGTTGGGGAACTAAGAAGTTGCAAGCAGCATGCCAAAAAAAAAAAAAAAAAGGAAACCCAGAGAATGGAGTAGGGGTGGGGTGTCAGGAATGGCTTCCAAGAGGAAGTGACATTTGAATGGTGAGCTAAAGATAAGGAGGGGTTATTTGCAAGGAGCAAGGAGAAGGGTATTCTAGAAGGGGGAATAGTCTGTGCAAAGGCCCTGAGGTGGCCTATTTTAATAACAGTGAAGAAGCCTGGGACCAGAGCCCAGTAAGCAGAGGAGAGTGTGGTGATGGGAGTCGGGTGGTGCAGAGCCTTGTGGGCAATGATGGAGTATTTTGTGTTTTTATTTAAATAATTGGATAGATACAACACATTTGGCACAGTACCAGGCACAGGCTAAGTGCTGTGTAAGTGTATGCTGTCATTACTTATCCTAACAGAAAGATTTTGAGTAGGAGAGAGTGGTATGATCCAGTTTGTGTTTTTAAACATCTGTGGGATGGAGAATGGGTTGCAGGAGGCAGAGAAGCAGGCCAGCAAAGATGCTATAGCATCTTTGCATCAATCCAAATGCAAGATGATGGTGAGACCAGTGGAGGGACAAGAAATCAAATGCTATTTAGCAGGAAAACTAGAAAGGGAACGGATGGAAACGGAAGTGAGGGAGGAAATGGGATGAAGAAGCTCTGAGACTTTTGGTTGGGTGACCGGGGAGTGCCAAAGAAATAATATTGCAAAGCGGGCAAGAGTGTGGATTCTGGAACCACGCTGCCGAGGTCTGAATCCCAGCCCTGGCACTCTCTGGCTGTGTGACCTCAGGTAAGTAACTTAACCTCTCTGTGTCTCAGTTTCTGCATCCATAAAATAAGGATAATAGTAGCACCTACTTCATGGTGCTGTGAAGATTAGCAGATTCATCAAGTTTGAAAACAGTGCCTCGCCCAGGAGATGGTCTGTTTTACCATTGCTTCTAAGAGAGGGGAATACTAGGAGCCATGTTTATGGAGGGAAGAATTGGTGATCATTTGCAAGTGTCAGTAGCCTCCTCTCCACGGAGCAGCCCTCCTCCCCCAAGGATAGCTTCTCAACTCAAAGCTCCACCCCCGATCCCCACTCAGGCCCCGCCCCAGTGGATTCGGTAACCCCTCCCGCCAGGCTCCTCACCTTCTCTCCCCCGGTGCTGAGTCTCAGAGGGGGCAGAAAGGGGTCATAGAGGACCCTCTTCAGCTCCACATCCACGGGGCTCTGACGCTTCCCCACGGCACAGAGACTCCAGGCTGCGTTCACCAGGCCCCAGAAGGGGGGTCCTGGGAACCGAGGTGGGGTAGGGAGAAAAGGAAGTCAGAAATAAGGACTGGATTCCTAGACTGGGACCCTCTACGAAGGCTGTCGTCTGGATTCCTGGATCCCAGGAGAGGAAGGGCTGGGTATCTGGACTCCTGGCTCTGAGGGAGGAGGGGGCTGGGATCCAGAATCCTGGGGTCCTAGAAGAATCTTGGAGGCGTTTCCTAAGGACCCCCCACCTTAACCCCCTAACACCTCCAAGTCTCTTTGATCAAACCTATCTTAAATTGTCATTGGGAGAAGAAACTACAACTCCCAGCAGGCCCCGGGACTGCCAAACAGCCCATTCACTGCCTGCCTGCCCCAGAGGTCATGGGAGTTGTAGTTCTTTCAGTCTCCTTGTCCCACAGCCGGATAATGAATGAAGTAGAAAGAAGGAGTTGCAAGAGAGGGCAGGAGGAGGCGGGGGAACGGGGCCACTGAACCTCTGGTTCTCAGCAAGAGCCAGGACCTACCTGCCTCTTTCCCAGGAAACACACACACACACACACACTCTTCCACCTCCACACTCTCTTACCTTCCAGTCACTCCCACTCACTACTTGAAATGCGCATGTATAATGTCCCTTGCTGAGCCACTCGGGTTCAGAAGCTGGGCCTCCTGAGGGAGGGAGGAAGGGTCCGGGACTCTCGGGTCTGGGGCGTGGGGAGGGCGGGCGGGAAGGAGGGGACTTCTGGGTCTCAGGAAGAAAGCGCCCGGCAGCCCAGACTCCAGAGTCCCCGCCCGGGCTGCACCTGGCACGAAGTTTCCCTGGAGATTATCCTTGTAGCTCCACCAGTCCTCTGGGTCAGGTGCGGGTCCGATGTGAGCTGGGGAGAGAGCAGCCTGCACCCCTCTCCGTGGCGCCCCACCCCCACCCCTTCCCTCAGGGGCTCCTGCCCCAACCCCCAGGCCTTACCTGCCGCTCCCAGTGCGGCCCAGAGTACCAACGCCCGAGGGGCGCTCAGACGAGCTGCAGCCCCCATCCCCAAGAGGCCTCGGGGTGACCCCTTCCCAATGTCCTGGCCGGCCCTCCCTCAGCTTCTCCCCTTCTTTGTGGAACCCTAACCCCTCCCAGGACTTCCAGCCTTCCGCTCCTCCCTACAGGGAGTCCCAGTTCCCCAGTTTCCGAGGCAGCCGGGGACTGAGACCCCCCACCTCTCCCGTCTCTCCTCTTCTCCCTCGCTTTGCCTCCCCTTTCTCTCTTTTACCCTTTCTCTCTTTTCCCGAGCCCTCCAGGCCTGCTCTACCTCCCGATCTTCCTACTCCTCTCTCTGCCTTCTCCTTCTCCCGAGGGTTCCCTCTGGGTTCCTGATGCACACTCCCCTTCTTCGCTCCCTTTTCATTAAAAGCTCTCCCAAGCCCCCTAACTCCATCCCTCCATCCCGCTTCCCTCACCTCCTCCTCCCTCCCTTCCTTCTCGGTCCCTGCCTCTCCCTTCTCCCCTTCTCCTCACTCTCTCCCTCTCAGCCTCCAGCTCCTCTCTCCCTCCCCACCTCCTCCTCTCCTGCCTCTTCAGTTTCTGTCTCTCTCCTCCCTTCCTCCCTCCTGCCCCCTCCCTCTCTTCTCTCTCTTGCAGTTATTTAATTTTTCTGTCGTTGTTTGGGGGTGGGGGTGGGGGCTCTCACAGCAGAGAACCCTCCTCTTCGGGCTGGTGTGGATGGAGTAGGGGCGCCTAAGGGGCAGGATGGAGGGGTCATTGAGGGGCTGATCCCCAGCTCCCAGATGCGCTGGGGCCTTGGGGGCGGGGGTGGCCCGGACACCTGGGGCCCGAGAGCTGGCAGTTTCCATTCTCCGCAGAAGAGGGGGGGTGCTTAAGGTGGAGCTGGGAGAGTCCCCGAGGTCTCTGCGCCCAGAGCTGCTGGCCCCAGAAGATCAGGGGTTCCCTCAGCTCACGGGGACCCAGGTTGGAGCCTGCATCACTGCCTGCAGCCCCCCGCCCAGTGCATCACTCAGGCCTCCACCAGGGGCTCCCTTAACTCGGCTAGGGGATCCCTTGGGAGACTTGAGTGTGGTGTGGGCGGCTGACCAGGAGAGGGAGGCAGAGACTTGGAGAGAGAGCCAGGCAGGAGGTAGCCGGGAAGGCAGAGAAGAGAGAGCAGAGGTGAGGTCAGGGAACTGTGGAGGCTGGGGAAGGGAAGGCGAGCCTGAGATGAGTACGGAGAGACAGGGCGGAGGGAGATGCAGGGTAGAGAAGAGAGGGCAAGGTGGGGCGGCCGCGGGTTTGGGCAGGGGGAGATGGTGGCAGGAGAGACAGACAGACTTCCATACCTTGAATGAAAGAGATCCAGAAACCGATACACACATAGAGGAGGCAGAGATAGAGAGATCTCTCCCCGCCCCCGCCCCCCACCGCCCCGCAAATGACTGGAGTAAAAAATACAAAATGAGACAGATACAGATGGAGGCAGAGAAAGAGATACACAGAGAGAAAGACATAGACACACAAACTTAGAGATAGAAGCAGAGACCCACAGAGAGGGAGTGCACGCACGTGCCTCAAACAGCAGGTTCGAGATGGAAGAGCAAGACGCCAGGCAGGAGGTGTGTAGGGAGAGATAGAAACAGAAAACGAGATCTGAAGACAGACATAGAAACACACGCCTAGAGAAAGCAGCAGAGCGAGGCGAGGACAGAAAGAGGCAGACAACCACGCACATCTCTCTGTAAAGAGAGACCCTCATGTAGAGGAAGAGGTATCAACAGAGATAGAGACCCAGGTAGGGGGAGAGAGACCCAGAAACAGATCAAGTGATATGAAGGATAAGACTAAAGAGGGTTGAAAAAGACAGAGGCATTCAGAGACAGAGAATTGGAAATGGACATGCAAGGACTGTGATGGAGAGAGACACGCATGCCTGGGAGAGCCAGAAGTGGAGAGAGACACCGAGAAAACGCAAGAAAGGAAGGTATATTCATGATCTGTTGTCACATGACAAATTACCCTGAAACTCTGTGGCCTAGAACTTCACATATTTATTGTCTCACAGTTTCTGAGGGGTGGGAACCGTGGAGCAGTTTAGTTGGGTGGATCTGGCTCTGATAACAACAGAGAACTCAGTCTCTCATGAAGGGGCAATAGGCTATCAGCCAGGGCTGCAGTCATCCCAACTCTTGACTGGGGCTGAAAGATTACCTTCAAGCTCACCTACACGGCCCTTGGCAAGAGGCCTCAGCTGCTCGATGTTAGGGTTCAAAAGGGGCTCATGTGGGTGAAAGTCACTCAGTCATGTCCGACTCTTTTCGACCCCATGGACTGTACAGCCCATGGAATTCTCCAGGCCAGAGTACTGGAGTGGGTAGCTGTTCCCTTCTCCAGGGGATCTTCCCAACCCAGGGATCAAACCCAGGTTTCCTGTATTGCAGGCAGATTCTTTACCCACAAGGGAAGACCACATATATATATAGCGTGTAGTTAAAATACGGCCCTTTGTGGTGACCTGACAAACAAGAGATGAAGTCACAGTGGCAATATTTTAATTATACGCTATGAGCCCCTTGTGAACCCTAACACTCATCACATGAGCCTCTCCATAGGACTACTTGGGTCACAACATGGCTACTGGCCCCCCTTCAGAGCGAGTGACTGGAGAGACAGCAGTGTCTTATGTAGCCTATGTCCAAAGTCACACACCATCACTTTTATTTTTGTGTTGGCCATGCAGCTTAGCCTGCAGGAGCCCAGTTCCCTGACCAGGTACTGAACCCAGGCCCCAGCAGTGAAAGTGCTGAGTCCTAACCACTGGACCACCAGGGAATTCCTAGCACCATCACTGCTTTATTCTATTCATTGGAAGTGAAAGTCGCTCAGTCGTGTCTAACTCTTTGCGATCCCATAAACTATACAGTCCATGGGATTCTCCAGGCCAGAATACTGGAGTGGGTAGCTGTTCCCTTCTCAAGGGGATCTTCCCAATCCAGGAATTGAACTCAAGTCTCCTGCATTGCAGGTGGATTCTTTACTGCCTGAGCTGCTAGGGAAGCCGTGGATGCGTATTCATTGGAGGTGAGCCGCTCAGTCTAACCCACATTCAAAGGGAAAGGGATTGATGCTTTTTTTCCCCCTAAAATGTTATTTATTTTGGCTGCACTGGGTCCTCAACAAAGACCCAATGCAGCCAAAATAAATAAAACCTTAGGAAAACAAAAACAAATAGAAAGAGATTGAGCTCCTCCTCTTGAACAGAGGGATATCAAAGAATGTGGGCTTCTTTCAAAACCATCACAGAGGGACTTCCCTAGCAGTCCAGTGGTTAAGACTGCACTTCCACTGCAAGAGCTGTGGGTTTGATCCCTGATTGGGGAACTAAGATCCTGCATACCACATGTCGTGGCCCAAAAAATAAAAAATAAAGTAAAATAAACTCATCATAAGTGGGGAGAGGAAGAGAGACAGCAAGGGAGAGAGACAGACTTTCAGTGACCCTCAAGGCTTAGAAGTTGCCTTATTCAGAAAGGCAGGGACATGTTGAGAGGGGGAAGACAGAGGCAAGATAAAGGAAACCAAAGCAGTAATAGTAATAACAATGATAATAATAATAGTTACAGTGACAGCAGCTAGCAGGTAAAGCACCTGCTAAATACCAGGCAAAGTTCTGAGCACTTTCTAAGGACTCACTCGTGTAATCATCACAGTCTCTTTATGAAAAGGAGGAAGTTATTATCCTATTTGACAGATGAGGAAACCAAGCCTCAAAAGGCATAAGTGACTTGCCCCAAATAACACAGGCAGGAAACAAAGAACGATGGGGAAATTATGACCGAGACATATGTGCAGAGAAATGGGGAAGTGGCAGGAAGAGACTGGCAGAAGAGCCCAGGTCTGATGGAAAAAGTCCATCAGTAAGAAATGGCAGCCATTCTGACTGAGGGTTTCCTAGACACTGGAGCTGGACCATGCACTCTTTAGGTTTTGTTAACCCTCAAAATTGCCCCTTCCGGTGGGGGTTGGTATTAGCCCCATTATACAGCTAGAATCCCTGAGGCTCAGAGAGGAAAGTGACTCACCCAAGATGTTGTGGGTTGACTGGTGCCCCCCATCCCCCCCAAAAGAGACACATCTCCCTGAAACCTGTAAATAGGACTTTATTTGGCAAAAGGGTCTTTGCAGTTGTAACTAAGATGATAATCTTGAGATCAGATCATCCCATATTATCTGGGTGAACTCTAAATCCAATTACATATGTTCTTTTAAAATAAAGACATAGATAAACAACAGGGATCTACTGTATAGGACAGGGAACAATATTCAGTATATATATTTGTTTTTCTTGGTTGGGCTGAAGGCATGTAGGATCCCATTTCCCGGACTAGGGACTGAACCCATGTCCTTTGCAGAGTCCTAACCACTGGACCACCAGGGAAGTCCCTATTCAATATCTTCTGATAAACTATAATGGAAAGGAATCGGGAAGAAGTATATATATACATATACATATATATATATATATAAGTTGTTCAGTTGCTCAGTCATGTCCAACTCTTTGCCATTCCATGGACTGCAGCGCACCAGGCTTCCCTGTCCGTCACTATCTCCCAGAGTTTGCTTAAACTCGTGTCCATGCCATGAGTTGATGATACCATCCAACCATCATCTCACCCTCTATCACCCCCTTTTCCTGCCCTCAAAACAGAATCATTTTGTGCACACTCGAAACTAGCACAATATTGTAAATCAGCTACACTTCAATTTCAAAAGGAGAAAAGAAAGGCAGAGGGGGATTTTAGACAGAGGCCATAGTATTGTGAAGACAGAGGCAGAGGGGACATCCCTGGTGGTCCAGTGGCTAAGACTCTGAAACCCCAATGCATGCATGTAGGTCCCACACGCTACAACTAAGAGTTTGCATGCCGCAACTAAGACCTGGCACAGTCAAATTAATTAATTAATTTAAAAAAAGAAAAGAAATGGGTAAGAGAAATTTTTTCTTATGTGGGGGTAAGAGGAAGTTTTCCCAGTGTAGGTGACATTCTTCTGACTCTCTTTCTGTCCCTATAAGCCCAGCCCTGGCTCAGAATGCATCTTTTCCCACCAGGATCCTCTCTCCAACCCCTCCCCCCACCCCCAGGCTCCCTCCCCTCCAGTCTACCCTCTAGGGATCCCAGAGGAGTCTTCTACATCCAGAGGTGACCTTGCCTCTCCTCAATTCACAGCCATCCCGTATCTCCCCAGCACCCCTGGACACATTCCCGGACTCTCCGCCTTTCTAGTCATGACCAATTCCTTCCTCTGTCCTTCAAGACCTACCTCTGATGTCACTTCCTCTGAGAACCCAACTTGCAGTCTGGGTTCAAGGCCTTCTCTGGGCCCACCCAGTGAACCGAGCCACCTCTACAACTGTCCATATCATGTCTGTTGCTCATACAGGGCTGACCCCGCCCTTCCTCTGCTCATAAATCTCCCACGGCTCTCCAGTGCCCCTGGGGAAAAAACTCAGGCCCTCAGTCTGATCTTAGAGGCCCCATATGTCCTGGTTACTGCTTATTCCAGCCTCAGATCTCTTCTCTGACCATACTGGGCCCTCTGGCTTCTGGACCTTTGCACCAACTGCGATTTCCTGAAAGTGTGAAAGTGTAGCCGCTCAGTCATGTGTGATCCTTTGTAACCCCATGGACTATAGCCTGCCAGGCTCCTCTGTCCATGGAAAAAGCAAGGAATGCAGGTTCCACTGAGATTTGAACCCAGATGGCTGGATTCAGAGCCCAGAGTGCTAGCCATTACAACTGTAACTTCTAACTTGGCCTTTCTTTCTACCTCCTCTGCTGGGCAAACTCGTCCTCAGATCACATGCATTTTAGGAGTCTGCTCTTCCAGGAAGCCAACAATGATGCTGTGGAAGACAGGGGCCTCTTCTGAGTTCTGGAAGCCACCTGTGCTGCCCTCATTATAGCAACAAGACAGACGGCTCAGCGCCCAGAGACGGGAGGGAATGGCCGGGCCGGAGGTGGGGCCCAGATGTGGATTTCACGCCCATTCGTCTTGGGAGCTGGGAACAAAGTGTGGGTCATAAGGAACATATGGGGCTCGCCCTGTTCCTCACTTTCATCTCCTACCTCCCCGGCCCCTGGGTGGGAGGCAGCCGGGACAAGACTCTGAGCCTGGGTGGTTCCCACAGTCCTTCCTGCCCCCACTCTCAACTCCCACTCCCCAGGGGAGCCCAGTAAAAATCCTCCTGACCTGTGATCTCACCTTCTGGGTTCACCTCTCCTGGGGAATGTCTGGCCACCAGGTGTTTAAATCATGAAAACAAACTCCAAAAGCTCTCTGTGCAGACACTATTTTAAGCTCATTACATACACATCTTTTAAAAAATTAAGTATTTATTTATTTATTTGGCTGCGCCAGGTCTTAGTTGCAGAACTTGAGCTCTTCGATCTTGGTTGTGGCATGAGAGATCTTTAGTTGTGGCATGTGGGATCTAGTTCCCTGACCAGGGGTCAATCCCAGGCCACCTGCACTGGGAACTTGGGAGTCTTAGCCACTGGACCACCAGGGAAGTCCCTACATGTTCATGCATGCTCAGTCACTTCATTCGTGTCTGACTCTTTGCGACCTCATGGATTGTAGCCGGTCAGGCTCCTCTGTCCACAGAATTCTCCAGGCAAGAATACTGGAGTGGGTTGCCATTTCCTCCTCCAGAGGATCTTCCCAACCCAGGGATCAAACCCGTATCTCCTGTGTCTCCTGTATTACAGGCAGATTCTTAGCCACTGAGCCACTGGGGTAGCCCTACATACACATGTTAATTCATTTAATCCTCATAATATGCCCTGTGGGTTATTTCCTATTATCATCACCATCACCGCTCCCATTTTACAGATGGGAAAACTTAGGGGACAGAGAGGGATTTGAACCCAGGCAGTCTGGCTCCAGAGTCCATGAGTTTCATGAAAATCACTTCTAAAGCAATGCCATATAATAGAACTTCCTGTGATAGTGGACATGTTCTTTATCTGTGCTGTCTGATATGTTAGCCACCAACTACCAAGATGGCAGTGGCTACTAATTGGGTAGCTCAGAGAACTAAGTCTGAATACTGGCTACTTGCTGTGTGATGGTTGTTAAGATTCCCAGCCTCTCTCGTTCAGTTTCTTTACAGAAGAGCTGGTTAAGGATTCCAGCCAAACCCAAACACATGTGGGTTTCAATCCTTGCCCCCATTTCAAGGTGGTCTCTCTGAGAGCCTCAATTTCTTCAGAAAAGGATAGAAAGAGCAAGATAAGGCATCCAGTGATTTCTGAAACAGAGAACTCTTCTTAGAAAACCCCTTGACATGCTAAGTTGCTCAGTCGTATCTGATCCTTTGCAACACTATGGACTGCAGACTCCCAGGCTCCTCTGTCCATGTGATTCTCCAAGCAAGAACTTGAGTGGGTGGCCATGCCTCCTTCAGGGAATCTTCTCGAACCAGGAACTGAATCCTCGTCTCTTATGTCTTCTGCATTGGTAAGTGGGTTCTTTACCACTAGTGCCACCTGGGTAGCCCTATAAAACCCCTTAAAGATTCCTAACTCCTGCTTCAGATATGCCCACAGCCAGGGCCCTATTAAAGGCCAAAGGCAAGCCTCTCCATATACAGGATTGTATTGGTAGCTTGGGGGTCTAACAGTCACCTCCTGCAGGCTATTTTCTGCCTTTTTCAGCCTCTTTAGGGACATACTCAGAACACTGGCGGGAGAGCCTGTTCTCTGTGCCTAGCACCCAATGACATCATGGTGCAGCCAGACTCTTCATTGGCTCAGCCCTGCTTTTTCTCTCAGGGAAAGAATAGGTTGCTCTCTAGGCCCCAGTGAACCTTAAGTCATATCTCTTTGTCTGAGATTCCCTCAAAGTACTCACTGTCTCTCCTACAAAGGTCACTCAAATTTGAAATTTTGCTCTTCACTGTGGGTTCAGAGGCCAAGGTGATGTGAAAAATCGTAAGTCCCGTGACCTTCCATTCCATAGTACTTACTACTTCCTGCCTTTTTTAACCCCACCCCTCTGGCTTCATACCAGTAAAGAATCTGCCGGCAATGCGGGAGGCCCAGGTTTGATCCCTGAGTGGAAAAGATCCCCTAGAGAAGGGAATGGCTACCCACTCCAGTATTCTTGCCTGGTGAATCCCATGGACAGAGGAGCCTGGCAAGCTACAATACATAGGCTCACAAAGAGTCAGCATGACAGCCACAAACACTCTGGTCTGTAGGTACCCAACTGCTGGGTGGAAACCAATTCTGCTTTGCACCAAATGAAATCAGAAGGCTCTGTGGCTCCCAATTGGCTATTCCCTCAGGAAAAGGTTTAGCCTGTGGTTCAAGACCAGGTGGACCCAACAGAACCCTCTTCAAGTAGTCACTCAAAGTTCTATTATTTTCTAAGACCATCCTGGGGCCATTAGGAATCAAGTGTTTCTTAACTTGGAACTTTCTGGAAATCCGACACTGCTGTGCTTTCCTCAGGTGTGTTTCCCGCCTTTTCTAGCCACCCTCCCTTCCACTGGCTTTAGCCAATGGTTAAGCAACACAACTCTGACTAGCCTCTGTAGCCATGTTTGGTTTCACGACTTTCCTCGATGGCCTTCTTCATTTGCCCCTCCTAGACACTCCCAGCACTGATCAGGGGTCTGGAGCCGAGATTCCTCAAGAGTTGAGACTTTATTGAGGGGACTTGCTCCATAATGCAAAGGTCAAGTGTCCGAGCCAGAGACCGGGAGTTCTACCATCTTTAGTTAAGGTCTTGCAGACCCCTGGGTGCCGGCGCATACCAGTGACGTCGGGCGCTCCGCGGCGTCTGATTGGCTCACTGAGGGACGCCTCAGAGTCGAGGTAAAAGGCGCCTCCTGTGGTTGCTTCTAGCTCCTTCGATGGCATTCGAGGCCGCGAGGCTTCGGCTCTAGAGCCTGGTTTCGGGGCTCGAGGTCGAAGGCCGCGGGGTGTGACACCCCCCGGCGCGCTCTTCCTGCTGCAGCCGCCGCAGCGGCCGGGCCCAGTGCGGCCGCCAGGGCAGCGCGAGGCCGTGGCGGTCGAGGACGAGGCGTGTGGGATCTGGGCCGCCAGCCGTGCTGCCCAGCAGCAGGTAGTGGTTGGCCGGGCGCAGGCGCAAGCATCCGCACGTCAGATCGGCGCGAGGCACCCAGGCGGCCTGGCTGCCACGGCCCACGGGCCGCGCACGCTGCTTGTACACGGCCAGCACGCGCACAGCCAGCCGCTGCCATGTCGTGTCCGCGGCCTCAGATGCCAGCACCTGCGCGTGGAGCACTGCCGGAAGGGGAGAGGTCAGGCCTGGGCCGGGGGTAGCCTGAGGGCCCCGTGAGGTTAGTCTTGGTGGGGAGGGGCCTGGGACGCAAGGGTGGGCTTCCACAATCGCATCAGGAAGAACAGAGACCTTGAAGCTTTGAGGGTGAGAGGCCCAGTGCTGTGAGGAGGGAGGTCTTTCTGAGGACACAGGTCAAAGCAAGGAGGGCGGGGCGTTTGGAGTGTGAGGTTGGATCCCAGGATTGTGATTGTGAAGGGGAGGGGTTGGTGGGTGGTCTCTCTGGAGTGGAGGTCAGGCTGGGCCAGGAACCCAGGTGCCCACCAGGAAATATGCAAGCACCACCAGGGATGCTTTTGAGATCATATTAGAAACAGCAGGTATAGGAATGACTTAAAGGTTAGAGGTCTCCTGGGACCCTGCAGTGGGTGGTGTTGGAACAAGGCAGAAGAGGCAGGTCCAGGTCTCTAATGCCTGAGAGTCAGAAAGTATTAGGAGACACAGAGCCCCTGGAAAATAGAGATATTGCCCTAGGAGGGATCTGCATCTAGGATTAATTTGAGGGCCAGAAGGAGGTCAGTCCTGGGAAGCCCAGGGTCGAGGTCTTACTAGTGGTGATTCAGAAAAGTGTCCCCTCTAAGCGGATGAGATGAAATCTGTTGGGAGCAGCCCTCTGGTGGGCAAGCTGAGTCTATGGGCTAGAAGATCCCATGGGACGTAGTGGGAGAGGCCGCCACATTTGGAGTTCAAGGATGCTAGAGGCCAGATGGTGAGCCTCAGGGAGGGGAGGTCTGGGATCCTGTACCATTGAGGGGAGTAACTGGGGCTGGGCTGAACTCTAGTGTCCAAGAGTTGAGGTCATAGGCCCTGGACTCAGGGGGCTGGTGTAGACTGGTGGATTAGGAAACTATGGGGGACTCTGTGGGAATGGGGCTACAGCCCTGAAGGAGGGTGGAGGACCTGAGACAGACAGGACAGCGCAAGGGTCCCCTCCATTCAACCAGTTTGCCTTTCTCCTTCCATCCTCAGGAGGCCACCTCCCCCACTCGAGGACGTCAGGCTGAAGGAGATTGTGAAACTCTGCAAGACCAAGAACGTAGGGAGAAAGGAGACCTAGGAAGGTAGGGAGTAACCCTCCCCACTCTCCCTTCCGCCCATTGTCTGCCGTCCCTTTAGGTTCTAGATCAGGACAGGCCCTTTAGAGTTCAGCACCTCTTCCCATTTAAGATGAGGAAAGTGAAGGCCAGAGAAGAGAGTGGCTTGGAGGCAGATCAGAACCCCTGTGCGCCCGCTGGCCCTTGTTCTCCCCGGCACTCACCGTAGTCCTGCTGGCAGTACCTCTGAAGGCTCATGTGTATCCTGGTGTCCGAGGTATTGCAATAGTTTTGACACTGAGGGTCTGGGGAGGGTCGGGCTCTTGAGGCCTGGACTACAGCATTCTGCCCCTGCCCATCCCCCACAATCCGTCTTGATGGACAGCTGGGGTGACTGAACCCTTGGGACTGTGCTCAGTGGACCACCCCTGGATCCCTGCCTGGTGGCCCAATCACTCCATCCCCGATCCTTCTTGCTACCAGGGATTTGTAGGCCAGCCTGACTGAGCGACTTCACTTTCACTTTTTCATTTTCATGCACTGGAGAAGGAAATGGCAACCCACTCCAGTGTTCTTGCCTGGAGAATCCCAGGGACAGGGGAGCCTGGTGGGCTTCCGTCTATGGGGTCGCACAGAGTTGGACACGACTGAAGCGACTTAGCAGCAGCAGCAGCAGCTGTCTTACCCGAGCTGTAAGCATGAGGGGTTGTAGCAAGGGTGGTTGTCACCTCTGGGATTCCTGTGAGAGAGCAGAGGAGAGGTAGGGCCTCTTAGCACCTCCCACCAGCACCCTCCCCCCATGTCCCCAAGGAAACCAGGCATCCAGAGCCCTCAAGGGGCATCCTGCTTCCTTGGGGCCCAAGAGTGCAAGCACACTTTGCCTTTCTCCCCCAGGACCTGGAGTTCTGATCCCTCACCACTTTCTGGACTCAGGACTTAAGTCCAGATCTTAAGACCTCTCTCAGACCCAGGAATCCAGGCTCTTAGCCTCTTCCTCCACAGGGTGAGAGACTTGGTCTTCAGTCCTGTGGCCTCCCCAAGGCCACAGAGTCCGGCTTCCAGTCTCTAGCTTCCGTCTCCCAGGGACCCGGTCCTCACCCCTCTTGCCCTCTGGAGGTCTGGCTATCTCCTTCCCACCCAACTTGGGACTTGGGGCCCTGCCCCCAGGACTCACGCTGGCAGGGCATCCTGGGGGAGCGGCTCTGCTGGTAGCCGGGACCACAGCGGTTGCAGGTCAGGCCAGTAACCCCTAACTTGCAGGAGCACTGCCCACTGGTCTGGTTGCAGGCACCGCCTGTCGCCCCAATTGGATGGCACTGGCAGGCTGCGTGAGGAGAGGAGTTGGGGAGGTGGGGTGCGGGCTCCCAGCCTCTTCCTCCCCAAGACTGGGGAGGCTGGAATTCCCTGCCCCCTCCGCCCACAGGCCCCCAGCCCCTCCTCCCGAAGACCTGCCTGCTGCCTTTCCCTCTAGGCGGGGCTTCAGGCTGCACTCACCCCTGCAGGCCTTGCGGCTGTTGATGGGCTGGCCGGGGTCCCTCCAGAACCCTGGCTGGCAGTAGTGGCAGTGCCGGCCGGCTGTGTGGTGGCGGCACCGCTCACAAACGCCCCCGCTCCGGCCACCCGACAGCCTGAACAGCTCAGAGTTGAACCTGCAGCGTCGCGCGTGCTGGTTGCAGGAGCAGGCTGGGAACAGGATGGAGTGAGGGCGCCTCAGGCCGCCATTCCGTCCCCCTTTCCCAGCTTTCTCCCCACCGCCCTCAGGAGAGAGACTGCCTGGGGTTCCCCGGGTGAGTGTGGGTCCCAGAAGCCCTTCATTCTCATCTTTAAAACAGGCGGTGCTCTGAACTGGAGCTGGGTGAGCCAAGGGGACTGATGAACACACGGGGTGTAGAGACTGGCAACTCTGGGTGTTGGCTAGAGTCAGACCCCCGCGTGGAAGTGTCTCACTCTTTCCATGGGCAGGTGACGCCTCCTTTCTGCAGCTCAGACTCCTTTGCTATAAGATGACATTCACAATATCTACTTCCTCACAGGAGGACCACCTACCATGTACATTTTGCTGAGGGGCATTGATCAGATTTCAAAGGCAGTGACTCTCAAACCTGACCACTTATTCGAATTACTGGGGAAACATTTAAAAAGAGCAACACAGGACCTCCGTGCTAGGTCCAGTATCAGGCTGCATCCTAAGGACTTTATGTATATCCGTGTCTTGAATTTCCACTGCAGCCTGTAGAGGAAAGACTGTTTTCCTCACTTTACAGACGAGGAAATGGAGACACAGAGAGTTTGGTCACTAGTTGGGGGTCACACAGCCAGGAAGCCGGCGAGCTGGGATTTGAACCCAAGCAGTCTGGCTGGCTCCTGAGGCCGTGCACCCATCTGCTGCCCTAGAACATCTAGTGTGACAGCACGTCCGGGACAAGCCAGGATCCCTGGGCTTATCCTCCTGAGCTCATGTTCCAGCCCTGCCACCTGCTGACTGCATGTCCTTGTGCACAGAACTTCCCAGCTCTAGCCTCAGTCTCCTCATCTGTAAAATGGGCCTGATGTAGTCCCTGCCCAGCACATAGTAGGTGCTGGATAAAAATGTGTCTGATGAATAAAAGCTTCCCCCACCGTGGTTGACTTGATGAGTCCAAAAACATCCAGCTGCCCTGTTTTTCTCCAGCCTCTCATTAAATACCACCTGAGCACCTGCGCCAAGCCAGGCCCTGGGCGGGGGCTCAGAAAGTGTTCTCCACATCACTGTCACCGTGATCAGGTGTCACCAAGAGGCTGGAGCCCCCGGTGGGCATGGAAGCAGCAGAGGTGGCGGGGGAAAGCCAGGGGCGCCAAGAGAGGTGCTGCCAGAGGACAGTGTGGGGGAGAAGCAAGGGGGCAGGCAGCTCGGGTAGGAGAGAGCCTCCTGCCCTCAGGGACACTGCCCGGATGCTGGACCATGGGCCCGGCTCCGGGGCAGGGCAGGTTGGGGCGGGCCCAGGACTCACGCAGGCAAGGGTGAGGGTGCCGGGGCGTGGCAGGCCGCCAGGGCCAGTCGCGGTGGGATGGCTGGCAGCTCTCACAGCCTGGGCCGGTGGTGTGGTGGCGGCAGCGACAGCGGGGCGGCCGGTCGCGGGCAGCGCAGCGGGCCGCGTGGCCGTGGCACTGGCAGCGGCCTCTCACGCCCGCAGCTGCCAGCCCTCCCCGGCCTCCGAGCTCTAGGCGGAGGTGACTGGCCACCACACTGGCCTTCGGGCCCACTGGGACCCGGAAGGTCACCCTCTCGGGCCCTCCCAACGCCCCCGGCCAGGCGGGCCTGCGCCACAGTGACCTCCAGGGCCCTCCGGTGGCCCAGGCGGCAGACAGGACCAGGGCTGGGGGTCCTGGGGTGCAGAAGCGCAGGCTGACGGACGACAGGAGGAAAGGGCCCCCCAGGCCCAGGGTCAGACTGCCATTGCAGGGGGCCCGAGGGCCGAGGTCCACGCCTGGGGAGGGGCCACAGGCCTGGGGACAGGAGGCGGCCATGCCAGCCAGTTGGGTCACGGGTGGGAGGCAGAAGCGGGGGCGGCCCCCGGGGGTGGTAACATGGGTCAGCGCTGGCCTGGCTCAGGAGGAGCCAGAGGGCAAAGGTCACGGGCATGGTTCCAGCAGAGGCAAGTACCTGCGGAGGAGAGGAGTGGCCAGGCTGGGGGCCTCGGGCTGCCCCTCGAGGTCAACCTCCACCCCACTCGTCAGGCTCCCTGAGGATCCCTGGCATTCCACCCCCTGGCCCTGCCCCAGACCTCTCCCGGCTGCTTCTGAGCGAGGAAAATAGTTCCATCTGGGGAGAATTACTGTTTACATAAGCCAAAGGGGAAAGAACGCAAGCAAAATCGAGAATTTTGCCTGAACTAATCCATAGCTTAACACCCCGGCGCTATCAGTCAGTGTCGAGGGGCAGGGGGCCCTGGGGAGAGGGCGGGGGTGGGGGGACAGATGGGGAAACTTCTAGCAGGGAGAAGGGGGGAGCAAGGCGGGGCAGACGGAGTTACAGATGAACACTCAGTGACAAAGCAACAGAGACAGGGACAGATAGGGGCGCAGACAGACAGACGGAGGGAGGAGGGCAAGGCCAGTGTAGGGCAAGGGCCAGGAAGGGAGAGGAACCAGGAGGGGCAAGGAGGACGCAAGGGGAGACCACGAGGCCAGAAAGATGGCGGCCGGGAAACCAGAGTCCATGGTGTCGGGCGAGCGGGTTCCCTGGGAGCCTGGGGCCCGGGACCTCGGAGACACCTGCAGAGCCGGAGGAGAGCGGGCAGTGCAGCCGGCCTGACCTGGGGGGAGAGCAGGGGTGCTGGGCCGGGGGATCAGAAGCAGGAGGCAGGTCCACGGGGATTGGGGATCAGAGGGGAGGCCCCTTTCCCACACAGGGCCCTAACCTCGTTCTCCACACCCAGGGCACGGAGGGGGATTATCACCAAACAACCAAGTCTCCCTGCCACCCACCCCCACCCCCTCCACCCACCCTTAACCCTTTCTCATCCAGACGCAGAACCCAGAGGACCATGCTAGGGACCCCGGTGGGGATGCCTGGGGGCTGGAAGCCTGGGCTGGGAGGCTGGTGTGGAGTGCCTGTGGGTCTGAGAAGGTCAAGCCCTGGTGTCCCGCTTGGGATGGGAGGGCCCCATGTGCTCGCATTTCTGAGGACTTCCTGATAATCTCAGCCCACCTGGCTCCCACTGCCATCCTAGGCCTCAGGGTCCAGGAATCAGAGCCCCCACATTCCCCGCCGGCTGTAAAGTCTCCAGAGAAGAAGGGGGAACAGACGGTGGGGGTGGCGAGTGCCAAGGGAGGAGAGAGAGGGGCCGGACAGGGCAGGGCTAGAGGCCAGGGCATCTGCAGGAGCCGGAAGTCCAGGCCTGGGAAGGTACGGGCAAGGAAGGACTTGGTGCTGGAATGCCCCCCTCCCGGTCCAGGGCTGGCAGCCCCCGTTGGAGAGCTCCCTCAGGTCTGGGGGCCTTGAACCCCTCTGGGCCCCACAGTCCAGGCCCCTGGGTAAGTCTGGACCTGGGCATGGGCCCCCACTGGGAGTCTGTGAGGCACCAGTGGGTGCGGTGGGGTCACATCCCTCCCCAGCCTGATTTCACCGCCCCCAGGGTCCCCACTGCAGACGCCCTGCGCGCAGACTGCCTCCCCTGCCCCAGATGACTGCCATGGCCTCCACCCCTCCTGAGGAGGAGCCTGGCGCCATTTTGAGCTCTGGCGCGGGGCATTTGCTCTGGTCCCCTGGCACCTGCCTTATAAAGCGCTCACCCCATCTCCCACTTCTCCTCTCGCCTGGGTGGTTCAAGGGGCACTGCTACCCCATCTCCCACTTCTCCTCTCTCGCCTGGGTGGTTCAAGGGGCACTGCTTTTTGGCCTTAGTATGCCAGGCAAATGGGTTGAGTCCCCCGATGTTCCTGGGTGATCGAGAAGCCAGCCCCTGCCACTGGGGAGCCCAGATGTCCGGCCCCTGGTCCATAGCCACTGTGGGAACTATAGCCCACCCTGACCACCACCCCCCATTCAAGGAGCAGAGACTAGCTGTGTTCCCACCATATCCAGAGTCAGGCCCCTCGCCTGGGCAGTGTGGGGGTCCTTCTGGAACGCAGGCTCCTCTTCCCTGGTTTCTTTGGCACCCACCCGACCCTTCACCCTGCCGTTGTCCAAACCTGTGCCCTGGAAGAGGTTGTCCTCTGCCGCTAGCTGCTCACATGTCCTCTCCCGCAGGAGCTTGGCGGCCAGCGTGGGCTCCGGGGAGTGAGTGCGGAGTGGCTGTTCTCAGGCCCCGGGCTAGTGGGGGTTCTGGGCGGGAGCTCAGAGCAGAGCCTAAGAATCCAACACCACCCCCCGCCCCCCCACCCCGCCCCCAGTCCCCTCGCCAAGGCAGCCACGCTCTCCCTGCAGGGACCCCTGGCAGCCACACCACCCGGGACGATGTGGGACATGAGAGCCGTTGCCCTGCAGCGGCCCGCAGCTGGACATCTCCGAGCAGGTTGGCCCAGGAAGCTCAAGACAGGTAGGAGGGGACAGCAGCCAGATGGCCTTCCCGGGTCTGGGGTCCGAGCTCCACTCACACCCAGCCCCTGCCCCACCGCTCCTAAGGGCCGGCAGGCTGGGGCAGGAAGGGGCAGAACTGCTGGGGGTGGGAGGCGGTGTCAGGGCCTCTCACACTGAGGTGGGACCCCACGCCAGCCCCTCCTGCCCTCTGGAACCTTCTGCCAGCTGTGGGTTAACTGAGCATGAAGGTCAGGCGCTTTCAAGCCCTAGAAGTCAGTGCCCTTTGAAGGGTCACACCAGCCACCTGGAAACCCAAAGACTTGGGCCGCTTTCTGAGTTGGTGGGGTGGGGGTGGGGGGAGAAATGAATGCCTGGGACCTTGGTGGTTCTAGTGGCTGGAGGAAGAAATCGGGGACCCCCAGGGGGTCAGAGCTCAAAGCGGCTTTCCCCATGACCAGTTCACCATGAGGCCTCAAGATTTCAGGGCTGAAATTTTCGTACAAATGTTGCCCTCAACTGTGTTACATACCCGAATGGTTTTGACTAGAAAGATAACATTTTTTATCACTTCCCACTGAGAAAGGCATGGGTCTCGGGACAGTGGGGCACCACATTTGCTACTGTGGCCTTGAGGGCACTGACTGTGACACAGGGTGGGCCCGTGGGGTTTGGGGACCCACTGTTCCGGCGGGAGGGCGCAGCCGAGGCAGTCTGTGCTTCTGGTTCTGGGTGACCCACACGGCGGCGGAGGCAGGATAGGGACATAGGATTTGAGTGTAAGCTGTGAGGAGGGGTTAGCTGCCAGAAAAAGAGACACCCCTAGATCAGAGGGGGACATATGGGATCCAGGGCATGCGGCATGAGGGGCAGCCTAACTCGTGCAGAAATTAGAAGTTTCTTAAGCTAATGTTCCCTTTGGAGAAGGCAATGGCACCCCACTCCAGTACTCTTGCCTGGAAAATCCCATGGACGGAGGAGCCTGGTAGGCTGCAGTCCATGGGGTCGCTGGGAGTCAGACACGACTGAGCGACTTCACTTTGACTTTTCACTTCATGCATTGGAGAAGGAAATGGCAACCCACTCCAGTGTTCTTGCCTGGAGAATTCCAGGGACCGGGGAGCCTGGTGGGCTGCCGTCTATGGGGTCGCACAGAGTTGGACACGACTGAAGTGACTTAGCAGTAGCAGCAGTAAGCTAATGTTCCCTAGAGGAAAGCCTGCTTTCTCACTTTTGCTTTTAATAACCTGAGCTTCCTGAGGTGATGATCATCTCTAAAGGAGCCAATGAAAAATCGGTCTGCCAATGCAGGAGACGCAGGTTCAATCCCTGGTTGGGAAGATCCCCTGGAGAAGGAAATGGCAACCCACTCAAGTATTCTTGCCTGGGAGATCCCATGGACAGAGGAGCCTGGTGGGCTACAGTCCATGTGGTCACAAAGAGTCAGACACGACTTAGCAACTCAGCAACAACTGCACTGAGAGTGTGCACGGGAGTATCCTTTTCTCAGGGCAGAGTAGAAAAACTCAAGAGTAATCAGGATCCCAGATTCCTGAGCCACACTGGTTCCAAATCCAGGCTTCACCTCTTTCCTAGCTGTGTGCCCCAAAGCAAGTTTCTTAACCTCTCTGTGCCATAGTTTGCTTTTCTGTTAAATTGGCAAAAAAATGTACCTTCCTCATGGGAGATCATGAGGACCAAATGAGTGAAGATAAGCCTACAGTCTAATATCTGAAACTCTGTGCACCAGACATGCTGCAGAAACTTTTGACAGCACCATGGGGTGTGCAGGTTATATATTATACACCCGTCAGTGGGGCCTGGGCAGCATCCCATCAGTTCAGTTCAGTTGCTCAGTCGTGTCCGACTCTTTGCGACCCCATGGACTGCAGCACGCCAGGCCTCCCTGTCCATCACCAACTCCTGGAGTTTACTCAAACTGACGTCCATTGAGTCGGTGATGCCATCCAACCATCTCATCGTGTCGTCCCCTTCTCCTCCTGCCCTCAATCTTTCCCAGCATCAGGGTCTTTTCCACTAAGTCAATTCTTCGCATCAAGTGGCCAAAGTATTGGAGTTTCAGCTTCAATATTGGTCCTTCCAATGAATATTCAGGTCTGATCTCCTTTAGGATGGACTCGTTGGATCTCCTAGCAGTTCAAGGGACTCTCAAGAGTCTTCTCCAACACCACAATTCAAAAGCATCAATTCTTTGGCACTCAGCTTTCTTTATAGACCAGCTCTCACATCTATACATGACGATTAGAAAAACCTTAGCCTTGATTAGATGTACCTTGGTTGACAAAGTAATGTCTCTGCTTTTGAATATGCTATCTAGATTGGTCATAACTTTTCTTCCAAGGACTAAGCGTCTTTTAATTTCATGGCTGCAGTCACCATCTGCAGTGATTTTGGAGCCCCCCAAAATAAAGTCTGTCACTGTTTTCCCATCTATTTCCCATGAAGTGATGGGACCAGATGCCATGACCTTAGTTTTCTGAATGTTGAGCTTTAGACCAACTATTTCACTCTCCTCTTTCACTAAGAGGCTCTCTAGGTCTTCACTTTCTGCCATAAGTGTGGTGTCATCTCCATATCTGAGGTTATTGATATTTCTCCCAGCAATCTTGATTCCAACTTGTGTTTCTTATAGCCCAGCATTTCTCATGATGTACTCTGCATATAAATTAAATAAGCAGGGTGACAACATACAGCCTTGACGTACTCCTTTTCCTATTTGGAACCAGTCTGTTGTTCCATGTCCAGTTCTAACTGCTGCTTTCTGACCTGCATACAGATTTCTCAAGAGGCAGGTCAGGTGGTCTGGTATTCCCATCTCTTTCAGAATTTTCCACAGTTTATTGTGATCCACACAGTCAAAGGCTTTGGCATAGTCAATAAAGCAGAAATAGATGTTTTTCTGGAACTCTCTCGCTTTTTCCATGATCCAGCGGATGTTGGCAATTTGATCTCTGGTTCCTCTGCCTTTTCTAAATCCAGCTTGAATATCTGGAATTTCACAGTTCACATTTTGTTGAAGCTTGGCTTGGAGAATTTTGAGCATTACTTTACTAGCATGTGAGATGAGTGCCATTGTGCAGTAGTTTGAGCATTCTTTGGCATTGCCTTTCTTTGGGATTGGAATGAAAACACCTTTTCCAGTTCTGTGGCCACTGCTGAGTTTCCAAAATTGCTGGCATATTGAATGCAGCACTTTCACAGCATCATCTTTTAGGATTTGGAATAGCTCCACTGGAATTCCATCACCTCCACTAGCTTTGTTTGTAGTGATTCTTCCTTAGGCCGACTTGACTTCACATTCCAGGATGTCTGGCTCTAGGTGAGTGATCACACCATCATGATTATCTGGGTCGTGAAGATCTTTTTTGTATAGTTCTGTGTATTCTTGCCACCTCTTCTTAATATCTTCTGCTTCTGTTAGGTCCATACCATTTCTGTCCTTTATTGAGCCCATCTTTGCCTGAAATTTTCCCTTGGTATCTCTGATTTTCTTGAAGACATCTCTAGTCTTTCCCATTCTATTATTTTCCTCTATTTCTTTGCATTGATTAAGCAGGCAGGCTTTCTTATCTCTCCTTGTTATACTTTGGAACTCTGCATTCAGATTGGTATATCTTTCCTTTTTTCCTTTGCCTTTTACTTCTCTTTCTTTGCTCAGCTATTTGTAAGGCCTTCTCAGACAACCATTTTGCCTTTGTGCATTTCTTTTTCTTGGGGATGGTCTTGATTCCTGTTGCCTGTACAATGTCACGAACCTCTGTCCATAGTTCATCAGGCACTCTGTGTATCAGATCTAGGCCCTTAAATCTATTTCTCACTTCCACTGTATAATCATAAGGGATTTGATTTAGATCATACCTGAATGGTCTAGTGGTTTTCCCCACTTTCTTTAATTTCAGTCTGAATTTGGCAATAAGGAGTTCATGGTCTGAGCCACAGTTAGCTCCTGGTCTTGTTTTTGCTGACTGTATAGAGCTTCTCCATCTTTGGCTGCAAAGAATATAATCAATCTGATTTTGATATTGGCCATCTGGTGATGTCCATGTATATAGTCATCTGTTGTGTTGTTGGAAGAGGGTGTTTGCTCTGACCAGTGCGTTCTCTTGGCAGAACTCTATTAAACTTTGCCCTGCTTCATTCTGTACTCCAAGGCCCAATTTGTCTGTTACTCCAGGTGTTTCTTGACTTCCTACTTTTGCATTCCAGTCCTCTATAATTAAAAGGACATCTTTTTTGGGTGTTAGTTCTAGAAGCTGTGGTAGGTGTTCATAGAACCGTTCAACTTCACCATATCAAATGTTAGTTTCTACAAGCAGAACAAGTGGGCACTCACTGCAAAATATGTATATGAATAGCCTCACATTGGTTAAAATTTTGTCTCCAGATGAATTCAACTCAGGTTGGGGTTCACCTCCAATCTTCATCAGATCAGATCAGATCAGATCAGATCAGTCGCTCAGTCGTGTCCGACTCTTTGCGACCCCATGAACCGCAGCATGCCAGGCCTCCCTGTCCATCACCAGCTCCCGGAGGTCACTCAGACTCGCATCCATCGAGTCAGTGATGCCATCCAGCCATCTCATCCTCTGTCGTCCCCTTCTCCTCCTGCCCTCAATCCCTCCCAGCATCAGAGTCTTCTCCAATGAGTCAACTCTTCGCATGAGGTGGCCAAAATACTGGAGTTTCAGCTTTAGCATAAAAGTGGTCAATAAGGAATTGTGGACTGGAATGTAAGCCATTAAACCAGCCCTGGGCTTCATCAGCTCTGATTCACTATTTCCGGTGGCTTTTCAGCTGTGTAGGCTGATGAGCGACCAGGAGAGGGAGCCCTTGAGACTCAAAGACATAGCAGCCATGAGCAGTGTTGGTCGCTCAGTCCTCTCCGACTCTTTGCGACCCCATCGATTTTAGCCCACCAGGCTCCTCTGTCCATGGGATTCTTCAGGGAAGAATACTAGAGTCGGTTGCCATTCCGTTCTCCAGGGGATATTCTCTACCCAGGGATCAAACCTGTGTCTCCTGCATCACAGGCAAATTCTTTACCATCTGAGTCACCTGATTGGCAGAACCCAAGGCAAAATGAAAACCAGCTGCCTTGCTGGTGGTCATGGAGAATTTCTATATGGCTGGAGCAGAGGAGGGGCCCTGTGCAGCTGCATGGATCACACATGGTGGAGGTGACCCTGAGTGGGGGCTCACTCTGTCCTGGGCTGGTTTCTCCTCCCTAGTAGCCCTGGCTCCAATCCCTGCTCAGCTTGCCTGCTGGTTTGGGGCCTACTTGGGGCTCTGACTGAGGTGAGTGAGCTGACCAGAGGCTCAAGTCCTTCCTCTGCTCCCCGCCACCACCCCCCCGCAACCCCAAAGAATAGGACTCCAGGTAGGGCCCGAGATGGGCAGGCTGTGGTACGGATTGGGATAGAGTATAGCTCAGCTGGTAAAGAATCCACCTCCAATTCAGGAGAGCCCAGTTCGATTCCTGGGTCAGGAAGATCCACTGGAGAAGGGATAGGTTACCCACTCGAGTATTCTGGCCTTGAGAATTCCATGGACTGTATAGTTCATGGGGTCGCAAAGAGTCAGACACGACCGAGTGACTTTCACTTCACTTCACACTTATCACCAGCGCAGAGAGCAGAGCGGCTCAGGGACAGATGTAATTGGCGTTTTAGAAATCAAAGCAGCGAGCAAAGCATTTCCTGTACACCTCAGGGGAGGGAGCATGACATATACTTAGTCTTCATGTGGTAAGAGCCAGCTGACCTCACTGGGAATTCACACTGAATGGGAGACCTTTGAGGAGGGCCTGAGAGTGTTCATATTTCCCAAAGGGGTCAGATTAATAAAGTGAGGGACCCTGGAATATAGGAGGTGGAGAGTGGAGGCGAGGCCCACAGAGCCCTGACATTTAAGGGGACTGGTGGAGGGACAGGTGGGGAGCCTGGAGGGGGTTAAATGGAAGCCAGATGAGAAGGAGTGAGGGCCACACAATCTGGGGCTCCTGTAGGGGCCTTGGGGGTCTCCTGGCCACAGGGAAACCAGGCATAGCTGGTCAGGGAACAGAGCAGGGAAGGGGACATAGAGGGTCAGGACACACTGAAGACGCACTATGAGAAGACCGCTTCTCGGAGCCCAGGGGAGAGTGGGGAAGCGATGGCCTGAAAAAGAAGCACCCCCTGAAGAAGGGGTCATCCACCCCACTACACGGGTGGGGAAGCTGAGGTTCATGGAGCCCAGTCAGCCGTGGAGTTGTGGCAGGAACTGCCAGGGACGTGGGTGAGTTCAAAAGTGTAGGCTTCACTGAGCTAGCATGGCACTCCCACTGTGGTCAGAAAGACAGACAGTGGCGAGTGTTGGCAAGGATGTGGAGAAATCAGAGCCCTCATACGCTGGCTGGTGGGAATGGAAAATAAGGCAGCTGCTCGGAAACCAGGCTGCAGTTCCTGAAACTGTTAAACACAGTTACCACACGGCCCAGGAGTTCTACTATCAGGTAAATCCCCGAGGGAAATGAAAACTTAGGTCCACACAAGGATTTGGACATGCATGTTCATAGCAGTGTTATTCCTGATAGCCCCAGAAGGAAAACAACCCAGATGTCTAGGAACTGATGAACTGATAAATAAAAGGAAACAGAACCATGGAGGGGAACATCAGAAATCAGTGACATGCTAACACGTGCTGCAACGTGGGTGAACCTGGGAAATATGACACAGAGTGAAGGAAACCAGTCACAAAGAGGCCCTTAATGTGTGATTCATTTACATGCAGTGTGCAGAGTAGGTGAATCCAGTGAGGCAGAAAGTAGATTAGCTGGCAGGAGGTGGAGAGGAGGGGAAGATTGGTGGTGGGGATGGCTAAGGGGTGCAGGGTTTCATTTTGGGGTGATAAAATTTTTCTAAAACTAATTGTGATGCTTGCCCAGCTCTGCAAGTATACTAAAAGCTCTTTTACACTTTATATGGGGGAACTGTATAGGACTGGAATACTATCTCAGTAAAGTGGTTACCTACAAAAAAGAAGGGCTCATCAGAGACCTAATATAAAAGCTAAACCTAGGCAGCTTGCAACCCCCTCCAGTACTCTTGCCTGGAAAATCCCAGGTAAGCCTGGTAGGCTGCAGTCCATGGAGTCGCAAAGAGTCAGACACGACTGAGCGACTTCACTTTGACTTTTCACTTTCATGCATTGGAGAAGGCAGTGGCAACCCACTCCAGTGTTCTTGCCTGGAGAATCCCAGGGACAGCAGAGCCTGGTGGGCTGCCGTCTATGGGGTCACACAGAGTCAGACACGACTGAAGCAACTTAGCAGCAGGCAGCTTGAGGCGGCCGGGGAGAGAGAATGTTACAGAAGCAGGAGGTGGGCACCAGCAGACAGTTAAGTCCTGGTCCAGAAATGGCACCCTCCCCCCGCAAAAAAATTCATTCTTTATGAGTCTTCCCCCGTGGTCCAGAGGTTAAGACTCCAAACTTCCACTGCAGAGGGCACAGGTTTGATCCCTGGTCAGGGAACTAAGATCCCAGAAGCTGCGTAGCACGGTCAAAAAAAAAAAAAAAAAAAAGAGAAATGGCGCGACGTCACTTCCGCCATATTTGATTGGCTAAGGCCCATGACAGGCCCCGCCCTGAGTCAGGGGCAAGGGCCTCAAGGCCTCTGTAGACGGCTGGACGGCTGGAATCCACCACGTGTCCGCTGACAGAAGCAGGGAGCACTTACCATGCAGGGGGCCTTCCAGAAACATCCTTCATGCAGGCGCTTGGTTAACCCCATTTTATGGAGAAGACTGAGCTCCAAGAGTTAAAGAACAGGCTCCGGGCTGCCCACCAGGAGGAGGCGGAGTATGCACGCGAACCCGGGCTGTCTGGCCTCAGAGTCTGTGCTCTGAACCTCTGCACTATGCAGCCTTAATAGACTGTGAGCTCTCAGGTTTACATACAGTAAATATTCCAGAAGTCTTTATTTTCCAAGACTCACAGAGTGCCTGTTGTGTGCTAAGCACTGTCCTAAAAGTCTTATAACTGAGGTAGTTCTGTGAGGTTGAACCACAAGAAAAGACTGTGTAGGAAAAAATGCGGCTGAATGTCGGCACTTTCAAATGGTTCGACCTCGTCATCCCCTCCACTCTTTTTTTTCTTTTGGTTGCATCACGGAGCATGTGGGGTCTTAATTCCCTGATCAGGGATCAAACTCGCATCCCCTGCTTTGAAAGGCAGAGTCTTAACCACTGAGCTACCAGGGAAGTCCCAGTTACACCTTTTAACAGGCAAGGAAACTGGGATTTAGAGAGGCGGAGTAACGTGACTAAAGTCACACAGCTTTATAAAGGCTGGAGCTGAGATTTAAACCCAGGTCCGAGGGGTTCAGGGTCTGTGCTCCAGATGGGCTGCGTTTGCGCATGAGTGGCTGGTTTGGGGGGTAACGAAGGAACTCATGCCAGCCCCCCCCCCCCCCCTTGCTAAATTAAGTCATCTCTCCTCGCAGCCGCCACGAGATTCTGGGCCGCCTGCCCTTCCTCGTCCATCGTCTGCTTCCTCTTTGTCATCTTTGCGGTGTCCACTGTTTTCCACTGCCACCAGCGCCTGGCCCTGGTGCCCACCCCTTGGGCCTACGCAGGTCGCATGGTCTTGTTCCCCAGACACCTGCCAAGGGGGGGCGTGTTCACCATCAACGCCAAAGGCCGCCTGGGGAACCAGATGGGGGAGTACGCCACCCTGTACGCCCTAGCCAAGATGAACGGGCGCGCCGCCTTCATCCCGCCCCAGATGCACAGCATGCTGGCCCCCATCTTCCGAATCACACTCCCGGTCCTGCACGATGCCACAGCCAGGAGCGTCCCCTGGGAGGACTACTACCTGAACGACTGGATGGAGGAGCAGTACCGCCACATCCCGGGGGGAGTACGTGCGCCTCACCGGCTACCCCTGCTCCTGGACCTTCTACCATCACCTCCGTGCCGAGATCCTCCAGGAGTTCACCCTGCACGCCCACGTGCGTGAGGAGGCCCAGAGCTTCCTGCGGGGTCTGCGGGTGCATGGCAGCCGGCCAAGCACCTACGTGGGGGTGCACGTGCGCCGGGGGGACTATGTCCGAGTCATGCCCACCGTGTGGAAGGGCGTGCTGGCCGACCGGGGCTACCTGCAGAAGGCCCTGGACTGGTTCCGCGCTCGCCACCGCAGCCCGCTCTTCGTAATCACCAGCGATGACATGGCCTGGTGCCGGAGGAACATCAACAGCTCCCACCAGGATGTGGTGTTTGCGGGCAACGGCCGGCAGGGCTCACCGGCCAGGGACTTCGCACTCCTCACACAGTGTAACCACACCGTCATCACCGTGGGCACCTTCGGCATCTGGGCCGCCTACCTCACTGGGGGGAACACCGTCTACCTGGCCAACTTCACCCTGCCCGGCTCCCGATTCCGCATGATCTTTAAGCCCCAGGCGGCTTTCCTGCCTGAGTGGGTGGGCATCGCAGCCAACCTGGGGCAGGCCAGAGAGAGCCACCCCTAGTCCCGCTCAGGTCCCTGCCGCCCCATCGGGCCCAACAGGCTTGGATGCCCAAGTCTAAATCCAGGCTGTTCAGCTTCCCAGCTGGGTGACCATGGACAAGTGACTTAATCTCTCTGTGCTTTAGTGTTCCACCTGAGAAACGAACCTAATGCAGGCTCCTTCTGAGAACACGAGTTCATGTAGTTCCTTGGAAACAGGTGTGAGGGTTGGCCACTCACAGGTTTGTGATTGGCAGGCCTGGACCTTTGGACGGCCTTGCAGTGGACACGTATTTTTGCCCTCTCCTTCTTTATAGCTCCGGGAACGTAGAGCCCAAATATTTGGTACTTGCCTCCTTGGAGGGTTTGGCAATGAAACTCTTGCTGCCCTCAATTGGGGTGATTGAGGCAGCTAAAGAATTTGGGCTTTGGGTTTGATGGGGCCTTAAATCATGAAAGAATAGGAAAGAAAATAGGATTTGAGAGGGAAGATCTCGGGGAGATAACCTTGGCGAGGAGGGGGAGTCCCCAGAAGTGAGGGTGGGCATGGGACGGCCTCCCAGAGATAGCAGGACTCAACCCCAGGCCTGGCAGGCAGTGGCAAGGATACCGCGAGTCCACACGTCATGGAAGCAGCAGGTTGGCCACGGAGGGGCGCGGCCGCAGAGACTGCCATGGCCACATCCACCATGCAGGCAGGCGACGACACCGTGGCAGTGCCCGTGCCCGCAGGACCTTGTGCCGCTGTGAGGAGCCCTAGTGTGGACTAAAGTTGGATTAAGTGATTACAATACTGATTTCCTTGTGTTCAGTGTAAAGTATGGGGATAAGCAATATTTTTACTCCTTTTCGGATATTAAAAAATTAACATACAATTATTTAGGTTCACTTAAAATTTCCTCTGAACACAGCTGCACTGGCTTCGAAAACATTTCAGTCACATCTCTTTCCTGTTTGAAAACCCTCTCCAAGTGTCGTTTTTAATTTGAATTTCCATTTCCTGGCATCCTTGTGAGGCTGAACACCTTTCTGTTCATATATTGGTAATATTGTATCCCCCGAGAGCATTTAGGGGCCCTGTTTACTTCCTTAGGGGCTTCTCAGGTGGTGCTAGTGGTAAAGAACCCACCCGCCAATGCCAGTCGGACCCGACTCAGGTTCGATCCCTGGGTCGGGAGGATTCCCTGGAGGAGGGCATGGCAACCCACTCCAGTATTCTTGCCTGGAGAGCTCTGTGGACAGAGGAGCCTGGTAGGCTGCAGTCCATGGGGTCGGAATGAGTCAGGCATAACTGAAGTGACTTAGCACGCACGCACATCACTTCTTAAGGCCATCATGTCATCATGATGTGGGGTTAAGGATACAGGGATGTTAAAGCAGGAGAAGGGTCTGAAGGGGAGGGGAGTTGAGGAGGAAGGTTATGTATTTGCTGCCTATTGCTGTGTAACGAATTACCCCAAAGCTCGTTAGCTTAAAGTCACAACAATAATTTGTCATTACTTATAGTTTCTGTGGGCTTCCCTCGTGGTTCAGTAGTGAAGAATCTGTGCCAATGCAGGAGTCCTGGGTTCGGTCTCTGGTTGCACAGTATTTTTGCCTGGGAAATCCTAGGGTCAGAGGAGCCCAGTGGGCTACAGTCCATGGGGTCACAGAGTCAGACACGACTGAGGGACTAAACAGTAACAGCAGTTTCTGTGGGTCAGGAATTAGGGCGTGGCTTACCTGAGTGACTGTGTTCGGGATATCCAGGGAAGTTGCTGTCAGGTAGGGCCACAGTCATCTGAAGGCTTGACTGGGGTCGACTTCCAAGGCTGGAAAATTGTTGCTGGCTTTTGGCTCTTGGCCAGATTCCTTTGATGTGGATCTCTGTGGGGTTGCTTGAGTGTCCTTACAACATGGCAGCTGGATTCTTCCAGAGAGAGAGCCCAAGCGACCAAGGTGGAAACCTACCACGGAGCCTTACCTCGTCACACAGCGTCGCTTCTGTCGTGCCCAGTCCATCACACAGAGCAGCCCGATTTAGTGTGGGAGGGACCAACCCGAGGGCGTGATACCCAGAGGTGAGGATTCTTTGGGGCCATATTGGAGGCTGCTGTACTAATTTTCTAGTGCTGCCAAACTCTAGCAGAGTTTGTGGTGGCTTAAACCACAGACATTCATGATCTCTCAGTTCTAGAGGCTTGAAGACGGAGATTAAGGTGTCGGCAGAGCTGGTTTCCTGGTGGGGGGGTGATCTGCTCCCAGCCCCTCCCCTTGGCTTGCAGACAGCCACTCCCCACATGACTTTACATCTTCCCTCAGTACATGCGTGTGTCCAGAGTTCCTCTTCTTGTAAGGAGAGCAGTCATAATGAACTAGGGCCTACCTAATTACCTCATTTTAATTTAATCACATCAGGAAACATCCTGTCTCCAAATACAATGGCATCCTGAGGTTGTGGGGGTAGGACTTCCACACAGGAATTTTAATTTATTAATTTTTTTTTACTTTCGGTTGCACTGGTTCTCAGTGGCTGCGTGAGGGCTTTGTCTAGTTGCAACGAGCAGGGACTACTCTCTAGTTGCAGTGGCTTCTCTTGTGGAGCACAGGCTTTAGGCACACAGGGTCAGCTGCCCCACAGCAAATGCAATCTCCTGGGGCCAGGGATCGAACCTGTCTCCCCTGCATTGGCAGGTGGATTCTTATCCACTGCACCACCAGGGAAATCATAATACAGGGATTTTTGTAGCGACACAGCTCAGCCAATACCAGCTCCCCGACTCCCTTCCCAGCCCTGCCCCTCCAGAGTCAGATGGGTTTTTCTCCCTTTCCCTCTTTCCGTCCTTTCAGGGCCAGCCCCTCTCCTCAGGACAATTTGCCTGAGCCGGGATCTTTTCCCCACATTAACTCTGTGGGATAGATTAGGGCCAGAAGGCGAGAGGAAGCTGAAACCCGGCTTCTGGCTCTCTGTCCAGAGTGGCGGCGCCCAAGCACAGCGATGGAAGGCAACCGCACGGGCACGTTTCAGTGAAGGACTCACCTCTTCCTGTTGCCGGGCCAGATCTCATCTCCAGCGTTCGCCACCTTGCCCTGTGCCCTGGGAGGCTGTCTGATGTCATCAGCTGCGGCCTGAATGCTTGTGTCCACCCCCCACCCCCAATTCAAATGCTGAAGCCTGAATCTCCAGCATGTTGGTATTCTGGAGGTGGGCCCTTGGGAGTTATTAGAAAAATTAGGTTGTAATAAGGAGGCCCTCATAAATAGGATTGGTGCCCTTATAAAGAGAAGTGAGAGACATGTCTGTCTCTGCTAACTTTTTTTTTCCTACGGTTTTTAAAATTTTTTATTATTTATTTTTGGCTGGGCTGGGTCTTCATCCTTGCTGCACGGGTTTCTCTCTAGTTGCGATGAGCGGGGGCTGCTCTCTAGCTGCTGTTCGTGGGCCTCTCATTGTGGTGGCTTCTCTTGTGTGGAGCACGGGCTTTTAGGGCACATAGGCCTCAGTAGTTGAGGCCCATGGGGTCCGCAGTTGTAGCTCTTGGGCTCAATCGTTGTGTTGCACAGGTTTAGTTGTTCCTCAGCATGTGGGATCTTCCTGGACCAGGACTCGAACCCCTGTCTCCTGCATTGGCGGGCGGATTCCTCACAGTGAGCCGCCAGGGAAGCCCCCAACTTTTATTTTTATAAGGGCAACGGTGCAAGTTGGCCAGCTGCCAGAATCGGTTCAGTCACTCAGTCATGTCCAACTCTCTGGCACCCCATGGACTGCAGCACTCCAGACCTCCCTATCCGTCACCAACTCCCAGAGTTCACTCAAACTCTCATGTCCTTTGAGTCAGTGATGCCATCCAACCATCTCATCCTCTGTCGTCCCCGTCTCCTCTTGCCCTCAATCCTTCCTAGCATCAGGGTCTTTTCCAGTGAGTCAGTTCTTCACATCAGGTGGCCAAAGTATTGGAGTTTCAGCTTCAGCATCAGTCCTTCCAATGAATATTCAGGACTGATCTCCTTTAGGATGGACTGGTTGGAGCTCCTTGCAGTCCAAGGGACTCTCAAGAGTCTTCTCCAACACCATTCATATAACAAATATATTTATTAGAGTGGACTCTCACTGGGAACACAAAAAGCAGGTCTTGGGTTTCTCGGCTTTCAGAACTGGGAGGAAGAAATTTCTGTTGTTTAAGACACACAGGCTGTGGCATTTTTGTTACGGCAGCCTGGAACTGACCAACACAGTATCTGTGGGCTCCCCTGTCGTACACCTTCCTGTTGGTTTGGACCAGTGCGATCACAGTCCAGATATCAGAAGAGGAAAGAGGAAGTTGGGGTCTTTATACTCCGAGATCCATCCAGAAATCAGAAGAGAAAAGAGAGTGAAGTTGGCATATGTATTCTCCCAGATGAATCCCAGCTGACCTAGAGGTGGTAGTAGCAGCTCCCCGCAGGTACATTCCAGGGAGTTGTACCATCTCAGTCAAAATCAGGTTGATTTACAGAAGATAATGAAGAGAGGTGACATTTCTTGCAGACCTGACTTGGAGGATGGAGGTGAAGTCTGTGTGGAGCTGTCATTGAACCCATGGGTGGGAAGCAGGGTGCTGTTTTCCTGCACATCTTTTCTTGCACATCCTGGGGACCTTTAGGTGCCGGGGGAAGACCTCCCAGGCGGTCTCCATGGAGGAAGGGTCCTGCCAACGGACAGAACAGGCACTGGCTGGCTTTCGGGCACCGAGTGGAGTAGCACCATAGACTGTTCTGAAGTGAAGTGAAGTGTTGGTCACCCAGTCATGTCTACTCCTTGCAACCCCATGGACTGTAGCCCGCTAGGCTCTTTGTCCATGGAATTCTCCAGGCAAGAATACCGGCATGGGTTGCCATTTCTTTCTCCAGAGGATTTTCCCAACTGAGGAATGGAATCCAGGTCTCCCACATTCCAGGCAGATTCTTTACCGTCTGAGCCACCAAGGAAGCCCACATGCTGGGCTGAGCTCTGTTTAATCTGGACACTCAAGGGACCCAGCTCCGTCTCTGTGTTTGACATACCGTACTTGGAAGAGGAAGTTGACTTTTATTTTATCAGGGCCAAAGCAAGAACTGGCCAGCTGCTAATAATCTGAAATTATTCTGAAATAAGGTCGTTCGGTCATGTCTGACTCTGCGACTTCATGCACTGTAGCCTACAAGGCTCCTCTGTCCATGGAATTTTCCAGGCAAGAGTACTGGAGTGGGTTGCCATTTCCTTTTCCAGGCTGCTAATAATAAATTACACTAATTCATTCAAGAAATATTTACTAAGCTCCTTAGTGGGTTTTTAGGGCTTCCTAGGTGGTGCTAAGTGGTAAAGCACCCACCTGCCGATGCAGGAGACTTATCATGAGGGTTCAATCCCTGGGTCAGGAAGATCCCCTGGAGGAGGGCATGGCAACCCACTCCAGTATTTTTGCCTGGAGAATCCCATGGACAGAGGAGTCTGGTCGGCTACAGTCCGTGGGGTCTCAAAGAGCTGGACACAGCTGAAGCAACCTAGGTCCTTAGTGGGTTGGAAAACCCTTCAACACCTTCCCCCTGCTCCTCACCAGAGGGGACACAAGGATGCCAGAACAGGGGGACTACTTAGGGTCCCTGAAGGCAGAGCTCTCACAGCCCAGAACTCCAGACAGCATCAGCGCACCCTATATGTTTGTTAGGAGTTGAAATGTGAATTGTGTCCCCTTAAAAGATGGGTTGAAATCCTAACCCCCAGTACCTCAGGATCTGATATTTGGGAAAAGGGTCTTTACACATGTAATGAATCAAGATGAGGGCTTCCCTGGTGGCTCAGTGGCAAAGAATCTGCCTTCCAATTCGGGAGACATGAGTTCAATCCCTGGGTGGGCAAGATCCCCTAGAGGAGTGCATGGCAACCGGCTCCAATACTCTTGCCTGGAGAATTCCTATCTCCAGAGGAGCCTGGCGGGCTACGTACAGTCCATGGGGTTGCAAAGAGTCACACACACACACACACACACAGTGAAGTAGGGTGGTCCCTTACTCCAACAGGAAAGCCCGGGATGACGGAGGCAGAGATTGGCTTTTAGTGTCCAAAGCTGTGAGAGAATCATTTCCTATTGTTTTAAGCCACCCGGTTTGCAGTATGCTGTTCTAATAACCCTGTAAAACAAATAGCAGTGATAAATGAATATTGACTGAATGGGCTGGACAAGCGCTGGCTCAGCACTGAGTTCCTGGCTTAGGACACAAGCTGATTACAGCTGGCAAGTCCCCGGATGCCCTGACCCAGGATCTGTGTTTCCTGCTCGGAGCCTGGAAGCCAGGGGCCATTAAGAGGACAGTGGGGCTGAGTCCAGCAAGGTGGGGCCTGGCTGAACCTGGGAAGCTGCCAGAGGCTATACAGGTGTGGCCCAGGGGTGACCTACAGCTTGTAAATAAGTCCCCAAAACACTCAGAGCGCATTAACATCACATGAGCGTTATCTTAGTGGAAGAGACTTGCACTTGTCAGTTAGATGCCTGGACCGGAACCAAACCAACCCAGCTGGGGCAGAGGGTGGGGGGTAGGGGTCTTTGGGTCTTCCCCACGTGTTGATTTGAGTCCAGCCAGGTTTCCCGGGTGGGACAACCCTCTTGGGCCTTCTTGGACTGAAAGGAGCCAGGGAGGCTGGGTCTGTTGGACAAGGTTCATTTGAAGCTCAGCTGGGGCTCAGGAGATTCAGTCTGATCACCTACAAGCTCCAGGTAGGGCTCCTTCCTTGTGGCCAATGAAAGAGAAGCCACCCCACTTCCGCTTCAGCACCCTAGCCCTCAGCAACCACCAACCTGCTTTCTGTGTCTATGGATTTGCTTTTTCTGGACATTTCCTATATGTGGTTCTTTGACTAGCCATCATTTTTGTTTTTAACTTACTTTTAAGAAATTATCCCTGTTTCTTTTTTAAAAATAGTTGTTTCTGGGTCTTAGTTGTGGGATGTGGATTCTCTCGCTGCGACGCGGGGCTCAGTTGCTCCACGACATGGGGGATGTTAGTTCCCTGATTAGGAATCCAACCTGTGTCCCCAGCATCTTAGCCACTGGACCACCTGGGAAGTCCCTGGTCAGACATCGTTTTAACCCTCAGAGAGATGATGGTACTTGTCCAGGATCGCACAGCAACTGGGGCTGAAATCAGCATCCTGTGGCCAGAAGGTGTGCATTTACCTGTGTGTCGTCTGAGTTATCCCGTGAAGTACATTCTAGGCAGGGCTGAGTGAACGGAGACCTTCAGGTACTGCTCAATAGGGTGATGAAAATGTTCTGAAATGACACTGTGGGTGGTTGCCAAGCTCTGAATCCATTGTGATTTCAAAGCCACTCATCTACAAGCCGCTCAAAACCGTTCTTGTATGCTTTATTTTTCTTCCAGTTTTATGGGGATATAATTGTCATACAGCACAGTATAGATTGAAGATGTACCCAGAATGGTTGGATTTACATGCATCATGAAGGGATGGTTACAGAGATACAACAGTAAAGAAATAGAAAAAAAAATTTTTTTCTTGTGGTGAGAACTCTTAGAAATTACTGTCTTTGAATTGTAAACTTTAAATGGGTGAATTTTAGAATATGTGAACTATATCTCAAAGCTGTTATTAAAGAAAACCCTGCTCCTGTGCAGGGAATCCAAAGCTGGTGCTCTGTGACAACCTAGAGGCATGGGATGGGGAGGGAGGTGGGAGGGATTGTCAAGAGGGAGGGGACACATGTATACCGTTGGCCAATTCACGTTGAGGTATGGCAGGAACCATCACAGTATTGTAAAGAAATTATCCTGTCATTAAAAAAAAAAAAAGAGCTCCTGGCACATATACACGTATAGTGAGGATCAGCCATCATCACACGCACAGCAAAGGGTGCTGGGAATTCCCTGGCGGTCCAGTGGTTAGGACTCTGTGCTTCTACTGCAGGAAGACGGGTTCCATCCCTGGTTGCAGAACTAAGATTAAAAAATTTTTTTAAAGCACAGCGTGCCACTACAGGTGGACTCTGGGGCAGGGACCAGAGGATTTTCCCTTTTGCATGAGGATGTAGTTGGTGGTGGTTCAAAGGAAAAAGACAGCTTTGAGATCATCCAGGAAACTATAATGTAGGCTGGGTATTACGTGGTATTTAGAGATGACTGTTACTATTTAGATGTAGTAACAGCAAGGTGCTTATTACATATTTTTAAATATTCTCCTCAGTCTGAGCAGCACCGTGAAATGGTTACAGATGGAATGAGGAAGCCTGGGAAGGTGAGGTAAAGATGCCCAAGAATGCCAAGGCGTTGAAAACAGCGTTTGGCGGGGGTTTTAGTTCTGCAGAAGATCTCAGAAATAATGTTATCCCTTGAAGGGGAACCAGGACCCTGCCCCAAGCCCACACTAATGTTTCTTTTTTTTTTTTTTTCTTATTAATGAGAATTTTCAAAATAAATATCTGTTTTTTTGACTGCACCAGGTCTTTGATGTGGCATGTAGGATCTTTAGTTGTGTGTGTGTGTGTGTGTGTGTGTGTGCACATGCACGCACTCAGTGGTGTCCAACTGTGCGACCCCATCGACTGTAGCCCACCAGGCTTCTCTGTCCATGGGATTCTCCAGGCAAGAATACTAAAGTAGGATGTCATTTCCTTCTCCAGAGGATCTTCCCGGCCCAGGTACCAAACCCGTATCTCTTGTGTCTCCTGCTTTGGCGAGTGGGCTCTTTACCTTCTGAACCATAGTAGTGGCATGCAGGCTCTTAGTTGAGGCAATGTGAACTCTTAGTTGCAGCATGTGGGATCTAGTTTCTAGGCCAGTGATTAACCCCGGCCCCCTGCGTACATTGAGAACAGTGTCTTAGCCCCTGGACCACTAGGGAAGTCCCAGCACTGTTTCTTGACTGGCTTTCCCTTCCCGTATTGGCAACTGTTCGAACCTGCCCTTTGGAATTCAAGGAAGGGGTCACAGAAAGGCTTTTGTGCCCCGGAGCCCCGCCACAGGGTCTGGCTTCATTTGGCTATGACAGCCTGACTACAGCAAAAATCAGTTTGCCACTTTGAAGTATATGACACGGTGATTTCTTAGCGCACTCAGAATCTTGTACAGCCATCACCCCTATCAATAAATTCCTGAACATTTCCATGCCCTCAAAAAGAAGCCCATCGCAAGCACTCCCTATTCCCTCCCTCCCCTCAGCCCTTGGCAACCACTTTCTGTCTTTCCTGATTTGCCTGTTCAGTTCCTTTCATACAGAAAATTATACCCTGTGAAGCTATTAGTCATGGTGAGACTTCTTACACCATGGAAATTGATAAATGCAGGGTTTTCATCTCCAGGGAGCTGGTTGTTACGAGTTTACCAGTGCACCCTAGTTCCTGAGACAGGAGGCCAGAAGAGTTAAAAGTTCTCAGATCAGGAGTACTGTCCCTCAGGGGCCATTTTGGGAACATAGGAGGGCGTTCTGAGTTGTCACAGTTGTTTTTCGACAGTAGCGGACGGAGCACTGAGTGGTCAGGATTGCTAAAAGCTAACACAGTGAAGAATTATTCTGCACACCCATGACTTTTCAACAACCTGTTGGACATTTGTACAGCTGAAAAAAATCCGCTTCTGAGTCTCACATCTATTTTGCATGTATTATAAGTCCCTCTGCTGGCACCCCACTCCAGTACTCTTGCCTGGAAAATCCCATGGACGGAGGAGCCCGGTAGGCTGCAGTCCATGGGGTCGCTAAGAGTCAGACACGACTGAGTGACTTCACTTTCACTTTTCACTTTCACGCATTGGAGAAGGAAATGGCAACCCACTCCAGTGTTCTTGCCTGGAGAATCCCAGGGACAGCGGAGCCTGGTGGGCTGCTGTCTATGGGGTCGCACAGAGTTGGACACGACTGAAGCGACTTAGCAGCAGCAGTAGCTACTGCTTTTTTTCACGTCACTGACTCTTTGGGGAAACAAGGTCATTCATCCTGTAGCCAGTGTTTCAGTTCCTGGACTTGGCCGACCTTGTCCTCATGGTGTTGATTCACTGGCAATTTTATCCTCCTGTTTTCTGAAAACGTCTGATTACAGTGAGAGGCTTGATCGGATTCAGGTTCCCTTTTTTTTTTTTTTTAAGCAGGGGACGGTTGAGGAGGAACACTTTTAGATGGTGAAGGGACCTCCTGTCACCTGATGGGCAGTGGGGGCACTGTGTGTCCCTCTTTCAGTGTTTCGGGACTGCTGGGGGCTCTGGCGATGCCCGCCTCACTGCCCGCCCTCCCCCCGCCCCCAGTTAAATTCTTCATCAATCTTGTGCCAGAGTTTGGCAGCCACAGACAAAGCACTGTCTGACATACCATTTATGGGCTTCCCTGGTGACTCAGTGGTAAAGGATTCAGGGGACATGGGTTCAATCCCTGGTCTGGGAGGATCCCACATGCTGCGGAGAAACTAAGCCCATGTGTTACAACTACTGAACCCACACGCTGCAACTGCTGAAACCATGTGTCCCGTGCTCCACAGCAAGAGAAGCCACCGCAGTGAGACGCCTGCTCGCCGCAACCAGAGAAAAGCCTCACAGCAATGAAGACCCAATGCGGCCAAAACATAAACAGTTTTTTTTAAAGTCAGTTACAATACAGCTGTGCTAAAATGACGGGGAAAGGGGCTTCCTGCTGTCGACTTTCAAAAGATGCACAACGTGAGAGTTGCGAGTTACGTTTTACCTGGGCCGAAATGAAGACTGCCATCTGGGAGACGGCACCTCGGATAGTTCTGAGAATCTGCTCCAAAGAGTTAGCGGGGGAAGGTCAATATATGTGATTTTGGTGAAGGGGGAGTTCATGCGATGAAGCACTTATCTTACAAAAGGTCTTCTGCTAGTCACCAAGGAGCAGATATCATCATGAAGGCATTTAGTGCTTTTCTAGATATAAGAAAATAACTAATCATATCTAACTAATCACAGTCACTCAGTTGTGTCGGACTCTTTGCAACTCCATGGACTGCAGCATGCCAGGCTCCCCTGTCCATCTGGAGCTTGCTCAAATTCATGTCCATTGAGTCAGTGATGCCATCCAACCACCTCATCCTCTGTTGCCCCCTTCTCCTTTTGCCCTCAATCTTTCCCAGCATCAGGATCTTTTCCAATGAGACGGCTCTTCAGGGGCTTCAGCTTCAGCATAAGTCCTTCCAATGAATAATCAGGATTGGACCCAGAATATACCAACAATCTGGAGAAGGCACTGGCAACCCACTCCGGTACTCTTGCCTGGAAAATCCCATGGATGGAGGAGCCTGGTGGGCTGCAGTCCATGGGGTCGCTAAGAGTCAGACACGACTGAGCGACTTCACTTTCACTTTTCACTTTCACGCTTTGGAGAAGGAAATGGCAACCCACTCCAGTGTTCTTGCCTGGAGAATCCCAGGGACGGGGAAGCCTGGCGGGCTGCTGTCTCCAGGGCCGCACAGAGTCGGACACAACTGAAGTGACTTAGCAGCAGCAGCAGCATACCAGCAATCATCAGGAATCTTTTGAAACAAGGGAAACTGAGAAGAGTTGCTGCCTGCCAGGTGTTTTCCAAGGTTCTGGCCTGCCTGGCTTCATATTCCAGCTTCTCTGACTTTCTGGCCATGAGGCTTGGGCAAGTTACTTCACCTCTGTGCCTCTAAGGTTGTTCCCCGCTGTACCTTGAGAGAGAATTGCTGTGGAAATGGGATGAGGTCGGTAGGCCAGGTGAGTGCTAATAGTTGGTTGCCAAAATAAAGGAACGTAGGCCGCTGAGAGGCGGGGCCCGGGCCCTGCAGGACCCTGTCCCCCTCCTCCAGGCTGCCTCCCTGCCCGCGTCCTGCCACACCCGGGGAGAAGGGAGGGGCTCCGGCCTCACCTGTCAGGGCCACTCAGCCGCCTCGACACCCCGCCTCCCAGAGCCTCCGGAAGGCAGAGTAGATCCTGGGCGGGGTTTTCGGCCACAGGTACTGGAAGGTTCAGGGCGATTCTGATTGAGGCGCCGACCCCGAGGGAAGGGTGTGCGCTGAGCTGCTGAGAGAGCCACTTTACGTCCAGCAACGACCAGGTGAGACATGGAGTCGGGGAGTTCTCTCCGCCCGCGGGCGCGCGCGCGCACACACACGCACACACTTGAGACTTGATCCCAGGGATCCAGCGGCAAGTGGAGACTCGGGCTCTCCACTCCTTGACCTCTGATCCCCTCTGGGCTGCACCCCCACCTCGGGGCCTCGGCAAGCCGGGCATCCACCCCCCGACAGCCCAGGCACCCACAACCCCTGCCCCAGCACGCAGGCCGCCTGATCTTTCCGTCAGTCCCCAAGCCCGACGCCCTCCTCAGCTCCCTTCACCTCCCTTGCTGGCAGATCTGATACTTGACCTTGTAAGGTATAGTTCGGGCGGAGGCAGAAAAGAAGGAGAGACGACCTCAACGGAAGTGAGTTACCTTTATTTAGCCAAGGAGGGGCGACAGTCAGCCTAACGACCAGGCAGACCGCAAGAGGGATCAGGGAGACTTCATATTTAAAGGGAGGTTTGTGGAAGCGATAAGGGAAACGTTGGTCAGGTGGGATGTTTGGGGTATTCTTTAGTTGAGATGGCATTTGTAGTTGGGCAGGGGGTGATAAGTCCTCTGGGCAGGGGCTGATAAGTCTCTGGCAGATGTAGGGGATGGAAGGTTTCTGAACACAGGATGATAAGTCCCAGATAGATACAACCGGCCTGGAGCATCAGATTGGGACCTAAAGTTCGATTTTGTTTTCTCCGATTCAGTAAGGGTCTTTGTTGTTTTCTTTTCTAGGCCCAAAGACTCCTTCAGAGTCCCCCTCCCCTCCATCACCCCCGCTCTCCCTTCCCCACCCAAGGCTACCTGCCGCTTCCTTCCCTCTCTCCTGTCACCTGTTCTCCAGGAAGCAACCTGAGAATGAACGGCCAGGACGGGCTGTAGTGACTGCTCCCCCACCTCCGGGAGGCACAGAGGGCAAGACCCTGGTCGGAGACCCCGGGTTGCGGCCCCGCCCCTGCCCGGGAGGTGGCCGTATCCCCGGGTCCCTAGCTCCATCCTGAGTCCGCGCTTCCGTTCTAGGCTAGACCTAAAGTCGGGGATATCAAAGCGGTAGTCCCACAAGTTTGTCTTGAGCTCTTTCCCAGCGTTGTGATCATGGGGTGAATTTCAGGGAGAGGTGTGAATGCGGCGAAGCTGCCCACGCCCAGCGTAGGTGCGGAGGGCGTACTGCGGCTGGGCGGGCACTGAGCTTGGTGCCCAAGTCGACCTGGGGGAGGAGGCGGGAAGGGGCAGGGCTTTCAGAGCTGACGGAGCCGGACATGCAAATTACAGGGTGAGCTCTGGTGCGAGGACAGATGCAGGCGAGGAGGGGAGGCTGCGGCCAGACTCCCAGAGCAGAGTGGATGAGGCCAGGCCTGGGACAGAGAGGCGTGGACGAGAACGATATCGTTTAAAGGAGTCATGGGCAGATTTTGACGATCTCACTTTTCTGAGGGACCTGGAGGCTGGATTCCCCCTGCAAAGTTGGGGCTCCTTTCAGTTCTCTATCCTACCGCAACCCCCAATGGGATGACCCCCCCAGGGGTCCCCCCTCATCCCTCCCTGAAGGGTGTGATGCAGCTGGAAGGACGGAGGGCAGATAAGGACATGGACTTCCTGACCTCAGAGGGCTGGAGGGAAAGGTAGGCTCCTCCCACTTGCCTTGGACCAGGACTTTGCCCAGGACTCCAGCTGTCAGGGTTTCCCCCGGGACCCGAAGACATGGGGGAGGGGTACGGGGCGGGCCTGCTTTCCGGGGCTCCTCCCCTCCCCACGGCGTTGGTTTTTTTTTTTTTTTTTGGTTGCCGCTGAGTCTTCCTTGATGCTCCTAGGCTTTCTCTAGTTGCGGTAAGCAGAAGCTACTTCTCACTGGGGCATAAGGCTTCTCATCGCGGTGGCCTCTCTTGCTGAGTTGCACGTGGCATGTGAAATCTTCCCTGACCAGGGATCAAACCGTGTCCCCTGCACTGGCAGGTGGATTCTTAACCGTTGGACCCCCAGGGAAGTCCTTAACTCTGTTTTGTTTTTTTTTTTTAATCAAGCTTCAATCATGGCAGGTGAATCACAGACACACTCACTCACTCTGGAATAACAGCCCCCAGAGTCAGCTCCATCCACTGTGTCTGTATCTGACCAATGCAGATACTTTGTTGGTCTCAGAATTCCCAGCCTCTGATGCAACTGATTCCTTCTCTAGGTCTGCCCTCTTCACAGTCATGTCTGACTTCTCGCAATGCTGTGTGTGATCTGTGGTCTAAATGCTAGATTTGACCATGACTTCTGCACCCAACGGGGCTTCCCAGGTGGCGCTAGTGGTAAAGAACCGCCTGCCAGTGCAAAAGATGCAAGAGACGTGGGTTCGATCCCTGGGCCCAGATGATCCCCTAGAGGACAGCATGGCAACCCGCTCCAGTATTCTTGCCTGGAGAATCCCATGGACAGAGGAGCCTGGAGGGCTACAGTCCATAGGGTCGCAAAGAGTTGGACACGACTGAAGAGACTTACTATGCAAACACACACACAACCAATAGGAAAAGTGGAAACCCACCGGTCGCTTGCCCAGAGCGCATACGGACCAGTATGTTTTGCTTCATATGTTATAATATAAAAAATGCACCGCATGTGTATATGTGCCAGGGACTGTTTTAATCCTCAGAGAAGTGAAGCCACTTGTCCAGAATCACGGCTAATGACTTGAGGAGCCTAAGATCAATAGCCTGCAGCTGGAGGGTGTACACCTAACCACAGAGAGATGTGGTTACTGAGTCAAGTATGCTGACTGAAGGCTTCAGGTTCAGTGGCCTTATCTGGAGCTTGTGGGCAACAAGGCTGAGACTCTCATGAGCAAAAGCTGAACTTTGAAATGAACCTTTTAAAAAATTTTATCTCACTTTTGATAGTGCTGGATCCTTGTTGCTGCACACTGGCTTTCTCTAGTTGCAGCAAGGGCAGAGGGAGCTACTCTTCGCTGTGGCACGTGGGCTTCTCATTGCAGTGGCTTCTCTTGTCGCAGAGCATTGCCTCTAGAACATCAGCTCAGTGGTTGCAGTGCATGGGCTCCGCATGTGGAATCTTCCTGGACCAGGAACAGAACCTGTGTCCCCTGCATTGGTAGGTGGATTCTTATCCACTGAACCACCAGGGAAGTCCTTTGAAATGAACCTTACTCAGTACACCCAGGCTCCCTAGCTCCTCTCTTTCAACGCAAAAGGGGCTAGAGGAGGTCGTACCACTCAGATGTCTATTTCTGGCTACGTTCAACACCTGGGGATTCTCAAAGAGCCCACACCCCCAGCCAAGTTGGTTCGATTCAAATCCAGGCATCTAGTTGACAAGCCTGAGTCTCTTCTGGAAAGTGAACCCTCCAGCGATCTTACTGGACTCAGAGGGTTTCAGTGACATGAATCAGAAGCAAGGCTGTGGCTTCATTAGGTCCTGTGATAACTTTTCTCAGCCATAATAAACCCAAAAGGACAAAGTCTGCATGGCTTCTGACAGCTTCCCAGCTTCAATCAGGCCACACCTAACTTGATTTAACCCCATTGTTCTCTTCTTAATGACCGTTTTTAAAATGTTAATTTATTTATGGCTGCACTGAATCTTGTTGCTGCGTGCAGGCTTTCTCCAGTTGCAGCGAGCGAAGGCTGCTCCTAGTTGAGGTATGTGGGCTTCTCACTGCAGTGGCTTCACTTGTGGTGGGGCACAGGCTCTAGAGCTCAGGGTCAGTAGTTACGGCACACGGGCTTAGTTGCTCCTTGGCACGTGGGATCTTCCTGAACCAGGGATCAAACCCGTGTCCCCCGCATTGGCAGGAAGATTCTTATCCACTGAGCCACCAGGGGAAGCCCCCTTAATGGCCACTTGGCTCAGCAGCTGGCCCAGGAACACAAGCCCCAGATCAAATAAAATAGAAACTTCTATCTCTAAGCCACTGTGGTGCACAGCCTCCAGGATGTGTTGTGGTTAAAGCTTGCTCAGGAAAAAGAGATGTACTTTAACCTGGGTGGGAACTCCGTGTTCACAGAGAAGGAAGAAGGAAGTCTTCGAAAGAGTCGAGAGAACAGAAAGCGTCACTCCCAGGACTCTTCCCAGACACTGGCATTCCCATTCACTCAGAAGTCCACACCTGCTCAAACAGTGGTCAGATCCGGATTTTCCAACGTGTGTGGCCAACGTGTGTTGGCCCAGCCTTAACTGCGGAAGGACAAAGTCCATCAGTCTTTCTAGATGTGATCTTAGCAATGATAAGGTGTTCACTGTGAAGACATTACTTAATTACATCCTTACTGGCTTCTAGCCACAAAATGGGTAGTCAGAATCAATTCCTTTCCCTGCTCTTCTTTCCTTGCTAAGTCGCTTCAGTCGTGTCCGACTCTGTGTGACCCCATAGACGGCAGCCCACCAGGCTCCGCTGTCCCTGGGATTCTCCAGGCAAGAACACTGGAGTGGGTTGCCATTGCCTTCTCCATTGTGTGAAAGTGAAAAGTCAAAGTGAAGTCGCTCAGTTGCGTCCGACTCTTAACAACCCCATGGACTGCAGCCTACCAGGCTCCTCCATCCATAGGATTTTCTAGGCAAGAGTACTGGAGTGGTTTGCCATTGTCTTCTTTCCTTACGGCTGCTTTTTTAAATGCTCAGCAACCATACCTTCAAAGTCTCATCCTTCGGTAGGGTGTCTTTGATTTGTTTGAAATAATCTCAGCCAACAGCTTAATTTACAAACCACCGAATCAAGGTGTATGATCCAGGATGGGGAATTCTCAATGCCCTGGACCTCCTCGAATTAGGTTGCAGGACCATGTGGCATGAGAGGATGGTCATGTTCCAGATTTCCAGTGGGACTGGCCACCAACTGAGGGTCTTCGGCTTTGCACGGGAAGGAATTCAAGATCAGATCAGTCACTCAGTCGTGTCCAACTCTTTGCGACCCCATGAACCGCAGCACGGCAGGCCTCCTTGTCCATCACCAACTCCCAGAGTTCACTGATACTCACGTCCATCGAGTCAGTGATGCCATCCAGCCATCTCATCTCTGTCGTCCCCTTCTCCTCTTGCCCCCAATCCCTCCCAGCATCAGAGTCTTTTCCAATGAGGCAACTCTTCACATGAGGTGGCCAAAGTACTGGAGTTTCAGCTTTAGCATCATTCTTTCCAAAGAAATCCCAGGGCTGATCTCCTTCAGAATGGACTGCTTGGATCTCCTTGCAGTCCAAGAGATTCTCAAGAGTCTTCTCCAACACCACAGTTCAAAAGCATCAATTCTTCGGCGCTCAGCCTTCTTCACAGTCCAACTCTCACAGCCATACATGATCACAGGAAAAACCATAGCCTTGACTAAACGAAACTTTGTTGGCAAAGTAATGTCTCTGCTTTTGAATATGCTGTCTAGGTTGGTCATAACCTTCCTTCCAAGGAGTAAGCGTCTTTTAATTTCACAGCTGCAGTCACCATCTGCAGTGATTTTGGAGCCCAGAAAAATAAAGTCTGACACTGTTTCCACTGTTTCCCCATCTATTTCCCATGAAGTGATGGAACCAGATGCCATGATCTTCGTTTTCTGAATGTTGAGCTTTAAGCCAACTTTTTCACTCTCCACTTTCACTTTCATCAAGAGGCTTTTTAGTTCCTCTTCACTTTCTGCCATAAGGGTGGTGTCATCTGCATATCTGAGGTGATTGATATTTCTCCCAGCAATCTTGATTCCAGCTTGTGCTTCTTCCAGTCCAGCGTTTCTCATGATGTACTCTGCATACAAGTTAAGTAAACAGGGTGACAATATACAGCCTTGATGTGCTCCTTTTCCTATTTAGAACCAGTCTATTGTTCCATGTCCAGTTCTAACTGTTGCTTCCTCACCTGCATACAAATTTCTCAAGAGGCAGATCAGGTGGTCTGGTATTCCCATCTCTTTCAGAATTTTCCACAGTTTATTGTGATCTACACAGTCAAAGGCTTTGGCATAGTCAATAAAGCAGAAATAGATGTTTTTCTGGAACTCTCTTGCTTTTTCCATGATCCAGCAGATGTTGGCAATTTGATCTCTGGTTCCTCTGCCTTTTCTAAAACCAGCTTGCACATCAGGAAGTTCACGGTTCACATATTGATGAAGCCTGGCTTGGAGAATTTTAAGCATTACTTTACTAGCATGTGAGATGAGTGCAATTGTGCAGTAGTTTGAGCATTCTTTGGCATTGCCTTTCTTTGGGATTGGAATGAAAACTGACCTTTTCCAGTCCTGTGGCCACTGCTGAGTTTTCCAAATTTGCCGGCATATTGAGTGCAGCACTTTCATAGCATCATCTTTCAGGATTTGGAATAGCTCCACTGGAATTCCATCACCTCCACTAGCTTTGTAGTGATGCTTTCTAAGGCCCACTTGACTTCACATTCCAGGATGTCTGGCTCTAGGTGAGTGATCACATCATCATGATTATCTGGGTCGTGAAGATCTTTTTTGTACAGTTCTTCTGTGTATTCTTGCCATCTCTTCTTAATATCTTCTGCTTCTGTTAGGTCCATACCATTTCTGTCCTTTATCGAGCCCATCTTTGCATGAAATGTTCCTTTGGTATCTCTGATTTTCTTGAAGAGATCTCTAGTCTTTCCCATTCTGTTGTTTTCCTCTATTTCTTCGCATTGATCACTGAAGAAGGCTTTCTTATCTCTTCTTGCTATTCTCTGGAATTCTGCATTCAGATGTTTATATCTTTCCTTTTCTCCTTTGCTTTTCACTTCTCTTCTTTTCACAGCTATTTGCAAGGCCTCCGCAGACAGCCATTTTGCTTTTTTGCATTTCTTTTCCACGAGGATGATCTTGATCCCTGTCTCCTGTACAATGTCACGAACCTCATTCCACAGCTCATCAGGCACTCTATCTATCAGATCTAGGCCCTTAAATCTATTTCTCACTTCCACTGTATAATCATAAGAGATTTGATTTAGGTCATACCTGAATGGCTTCGTGGTTTTCCCTACTTTCTTCAATTTCAGTCTGAATTTGGCAATAAGGAGTTCATGGTCTGAGCCACAGTCAGCTCCTGGTCTTGTTTTTGCTGACTGTATAGAGCTTCTCCATCTTTGGCTGCAAAGAATATAATCAATCTAATTTCGGTGTTGATCATCTGGTGATGTCCATGTATAGAGTCTTCTCTTGTGTTGTTGGAAGAGGGTGTTTGTTAAGACCAGTGCATTTTCTTGGCAAACCTCTATTAGTCTTTGCCCTGCTTCATTCCATATACCAAGGCCAAATTTGCCTGTTACTCCAGGTGTTTCTTGACTTCCTACTTTTGCATTCCAGTCCCCTATAATGAAAAGGACATCTTTTTTGGGTGTTAGTTCTAAAAGGTCTTGTAGGTCTTCATAGAACCGTTCAACTTCAGCTTCTTCAACGTTACTGATTGGGGCATAGACTTGGATTACTGTGACATTGAATGGTTTGCCTTGGAAATGAACAGAGATCATTCTGTCGTTTTTGAGATTGCATTCAAGTACTGCATTTCGGACTCTTTTGTTGACCATGATGGCTACTCCATTTCTTCTGAGGGATCCCTGCCCGCAGTAATAGATATAATGGTCATCTGAGTTAAATTCACCCATTCCAGTCCATTCCATTTTGCTGATTCCTAGAATGTCGACATTCACTCTTGCCATCTCTTGTTTGACCACTTCCAATTTGCCTTGATTCATGGACCTGACAATCCAGGTTCCTATGCAATATTGCTCTTTATAGCATCGGACCTTGCTTCTATCACCAGTCACATCCACAGCTGGGTATTCTTTTTGCTTTGGCTCCATCCTTTCAAGGAATTCAAGAGTGAACCACAAAAAAGTGAACGCAAGTTTATTCCAAGAGATACACAGTCCGTGGGCTTCCCAGGTGGCGTGAGTGGTAAAGAACCCATCAGCCAATGCAGGAAACGTAAGACATGGGTTCAGTCCCTGGGTTGGGAAGATCCCTTGGAGGAGGGCATGGCAACCCACTCCAGGATTCTTGCCTGGAGAATCCCTTGGACAGAGGAGACTGGCGGGCTACAGTCCATAGGGTCATAAAGAGTTGGATACATCTGAAGCAAGTTAGCATGCACGCACACACCCTATAGGCAGAATACAGACCATCTCAGAAAGTGAGAGCCACCCAGAGATGGGTGGTTAGTTTTTACAAGCTGGAATGTTTCATAGGCTAAGAAGTTGAAAGATTATTCCAACTATCTTGGAGAAGGGAGAAAGAGTTCCAGGAATGGGGTCATTGCCCACTTTTTGACTGTATATAGTCAATCTCATGGAGAAGGCAATGGCACCCCACTCCAGTACTCTTGCCTGGAAAATCCCACGGACGGAGGAGCCTGGTGGGCTGCCATCTATGGGGTCGCACAGAGTTGGACACGACTGAAGCGACTTAGCAGTCCATCTCAGAACTGTCGTGGTGCTTGTGGGTGTGTCATTTAACATATGCTAATTATTCCAATGAGCGTATAATGAGGCTCAAGATCTACTGGAAGTCGAATCTTCTACCATCTTGGACCTAATTGCTTCTCACAGTTCTTGTTGCATCCTGTTTTTCTCAAAGTCTGTGTCATTCTTCAAGGGTGTGTCCTGCCCCTTTCCCTCCTATCTCAATACCAGAGTGAGTCCCATGTATTTTCAGAAGGTCTGTCTGACGCAACCACCCTACTCCTGGAACTCACTTCTGTTGTAACCAGAGTTGAAAAGAACAGGTTGTATAGTTGTTCAAATATTAGCAGATTTTCTAGGATTTCTCTTTTTTTTAAATTTATTTAATTTTTGGCTGTGCTGGGTCTCTGTTGCTGCATGCAAGATTTCTCTCGTTGCAACAAGCAGGGACTACCCCCCAGCTGTGTGTGGGCTTCTCATCGTGCTAGCTTCTCTTGTTTCGGAGCATGGGCTCTAGAGCTTGGACTTCGGTAGTTGTGGGACACAGGCTTAGTTGCCCCACAGCCTGTGGGATCTTCCCAAACCAGGGATCAAACCCATGCCCTCTGCATTGCAAGGCAGATTCTTAACCACTGGACCACCAGGGAACTCCTTTCTGGGATCTCTTGACCAGTAGTTGAAGTTCCTTTGAGATGCCTGCATGTCCCTTCAGCTATCTTCTGGTTACTGGCTCCTTGTGCTCCAGCCTGCATCTGATATGTCCAGCCACACCAATCCATACTCTCCCTTTGCAAACCGCCTGCTGTGGTTTCATAGTATGAACCTTGGGTCTTTGTTCTTAGTTCCTAGCCTGGCGGGCTGCAGTCCAAGGGGTCACAAAGAGTCAGACATGACTGAGCATGCACACACATCCATGTATACTCACAGTCAATAAACATCCACATTTCAAAATACAATTTGTATATGCATAGTGTACGCATATGCTCACACATACACATGTGGTATTTGTTCACAACCACCCTCGCACCACATATATAGTACATACTCAGTATGTACATAATACAAATATCACTCAGATATTTTGAGTTTGGTACCAGAATGACAACAATAAAGCAAATATTGCAACAATATAAGTTGTTGGTTTGGTTTTGGTTTCCCAGTGCATATAAAAATTGCATTTACCCTATACTGTAGTCTATTAGGTGTGCAATAGCTTTATGTCTTAAAAAACAAACCCAATGTACATAACTTAATTAAAAAACAGGTGATTGTTAAAATATGCTCACCATCATCTAACAATCTGGGGTTGCTGCGAACCTTCAATTTGTAAAAAACAAAATACAGTAATCATGAAACAATAGAATCAAGTGTGCCTGTAGTATATACACAGCCATACAATACAATGTACGTTCATGTGCCCACAATTTCACAGACCATAAGTACACAACATAAAGATACCATATATACTCATGAAACACACATGCCATGTGTGTATATATACATACAATGCATATACATGTGTAAACATGCATTTGTGAGTCCAATGGAAACACAATCGTGTAACACACACTCCAGAGATATACCTGCATACATGTACACGAGCACTCACACTTATGTCCATGCACACGTGGAGCCAATCCACAAGCACATATTCCTCACAATGTCTGCAAACAGCTGTGCCACCAGCTTCATGTACAACCCCAGGGCCTCCCTCCCCCCAGCTAACCGGTTCCCTGCTCTCCCTCTCCAGACAGCCATGCTCAGCACACAGACATTTTTCTTCTTCCCCACGGCCCCCTTCATCCTCTTTGTCTTCACGGCTTCCACCATATTTCACCTTCATCAGAGGCTAGAGAAGATGCAACCCACGTGGGAGTTAGAGGCACTGGAGCCAGCAACTATGGAGACCCCCTCGCGTCCCCAGCCGAAGCCCCAGCTGAAGGGCTTGTGGACCATCAACGCCATAGGCCGCCTGGGGAACCAGATGGGGGAGTACGCCACCCTGTACGCCCTGGCCAAGATGAACGGGCGCGCCGCCTTCATCCCGCCCCAGATGCATAGCACGCTGGCCCCCATCTTCCGAATCACACTCCCGGTCCTGCACGACGCCACAGCCAGGAGCGTCCCCTGGCAGAACTACCACCTGAACGACTGGATGGAGGAGCAGTACCGCCACATCCCGGGGGGAGTACGTGCGCCTCACTGGTTACCCCTGCTCCTGGACCTTCTACCATCACCTCCGCGCTGAGATCCTCCAGGAGTTCACCCTGCACGCCCACGTGCGTGAGGAGGCCCAGAACTTCCTGCGAGGTCTGCTGGTGAATGGCAGTCGGCCGAGCACCTACGTGGGGGTCCACGTGCGCCGAGGGGACTATGTCCACGTTATGCCCAACGTGTGGAAGGGCGTGGTGGCTGACCGGCGATACCTAGAGCAGGCCCTGGACTGGTTCCGTGCTCGCTACAGTGCCCCCATCTTTGTGGTCTCCAGCAACGGCATGGCCTGGTGTCGGGAAAACATCGATGCCTCCCGCGGCGACGTGGTCTTTGCCGGCAATGGCAACGAGGGCTCGCCCGCCAAGGATTTTGCCTTGCTCACACAGTGTAATCACACCATCATGACCATTGGGACGTTCGGGATCTGGGCCGCCTACCTCGCAGGTGGAGAGACCATCTACCTAGCCAATTACACCCTCCCAGACTCTCCCTTCCTCAAAGTCTTTAAGCCAGAGGCAGCCTTCCTGCCAGAGTGGATTGGGATCCCTGCTGACCTGTCCCCACTCCTCAAGCACTGATGTTGGCTGGTTCTTGGCACCCCATTCTCCTTTTTGGGCTCCCCCAAGATCAGTTCTGGGGTGTGAGGAGCACATTGTTACATGTTCCAGGGGGCTTCTCTCTTGTACCGTAATGCTTCAGGCTGCAAGCAACACAAGTCCCAACTAACTTGTTTAACTAACATATTCATGAGTCTCACACAGCGTGACCAGAGACGGCAGGTCTCTGGGGTTAATTCAGCAGCTCAACAGGTCATCAGCAATCCCAGTACCATCCATCTTGTTGAGCTTCCATAATCTCTTAAATCAGTTCCCATATGCTCCTTTTGGTCCCAAGAGGGCTGCCACATACCCAGGTGTTGCACAGATATCCTCTTTCCAAGGCAGTAAAAAGAAATTTGTTTTTATCTTATATCCCCTTTGAAGAGTGTGGGAAACCTTCCAAATCTCCCTGCAACTGGTCCCAGGTCTCATTGACCAGAAGGGTGTCACATGCCCTCTGACGCCTTATAAGGCATGGTGAATTAGACCCTGGGTTGACTTAGCTTCAGATCAATAAATCATTGCTCCCTGCAGCTGTGGAATCAATGGGTCTCCTCTGAAGGACATTGTGGCTTGCAGTAAGAAAATTGGGGTGCTCTTACCAAGGAAGAAGGAAGGAATGTCTGCAGGGTGCAAAACAGGGAAGCCTTGAATAATTGTACAGATTGGTCACTGCATAAAGGCATTTGGCCAAGGAGGCAAGTAGGGCTTGCATAGAGCCCGTGGTCTGCTCTCCAAGCCATGTGTCCCTGGGACTGTGTCCACCCAGCAGGCTCTCTTTTTTCTAGAAGTTAGTCTCCTCAGAGTGGGGACCTTTTGTCCAACTTTCATAAGATAGCTTTATTGGCTAGTAGTTGGAATCCAAGCCCACATGCCCCACCTCTGCAACCCTGGCTTCTAGCACTTACCATGGCTATTGCTAAGAACTCGTAGACCAGTGTGGCTCAATGAACTTGACGAGAGTCCATTCATCCTTTTAGTAAATGCCTGTCGTGATGAACCCAACAGGATCCCTGCTCTCAAGGGCTGTGTTGACAAAACATGATGGCTTAGAGTGACAGCAGTTAATTCTTTCCTGCTGGTCAGTGGATTCGATGGGTGAGTCTCTGCTGCATGCAATGCTGGCTGAGGTCTCGTATGAAGCTGCATTTCTGTGGTGCTCATTTGGAGTATCCTGCAGGACAAGATAGCTCAGACTCCCTCGCAACATGGCTTTCAAGTTGTTCGCTGACACATTTGCTGTGGGAGTCTTCAGGTATCCTCATCATGTAGAAAGTCGAGCTATCTGAAGCTGCCATGCTGTGAGGAAGTCCAAACACAATGGGAGGCCTCACAGAGATGCTCTGATTAACAGTCAGAGCTGAGCCAAGCTTCATCCCAGCCCAGGCATCAGAAATGTGAGTGTAGAAGCCTCCAGTTGTTCCAGTCAACCTCACATTTCCAGCAAGCCAGCTCAGTCTCCTGACAACATGTTGCAGAGTCAGGCCATATCTGAATTCCTGATTCACAGATTCTATGAGTATAATAATCCTCTGATTGTATGCCAGTGAAGTATTGGGATGATCTGTTGGGCAGTCATAAGTAACTGAGTAACAAACTAAATAGATTATTCTCCGTATTTGCAAAATCTTTTATGACTTGGCATGAAATAGGCCAACATGAACTTCTCCACCTGACTTGAAATCCCACATGCAAAGGTCCTGTGGCAGAGGGGAGTCTAGTGAAATGGGACTGGTGTGACTGGAGTACAGGGAAAAAGATATAAATGGAGAAGTTAGCAGGGTGGGACTGTGGAATGCCTTATCAACCAGGATAATAAGGAGTCTGGGTTTTATTCTAAGACCAATGGGAAGCCATCAAAGGGCTTTCATTAGAGGCATAATATGATCTGATTTGGGGCTTCCCAAATGCCTTAGTGGTAAAAGAATCTGCTTGCCAATCCAGGAACAGAAGGCGATGCAGGTTCAATCCCTGGGTCAGGAAAATCCTCTAAAGGAGGAAATGGCAACCCATTCCAGTATTCTTGCCTGGAGAATCCCATGGACAGAGGAGCCTGGTAGGTTACAGTCCATAGGGTCACAAAGAGTTGGACAGGACTGAACACACACACACATGCACGTATATAATCTGATTTGCTGTGTGGACATATCTGTCCTCTATGTGGAGGTAAGACTGTAGGGGCAAGGGTAGAGAAAAAGAGACCAGTCAGAAGGTTACTGTAACAGTCCCAGCACCCTTTGATGGTGGTGCAAGGAGGTAATGGTGACATAGAAGTTTCATTTCAAAACTTCTAGTGTCTCTCTGCCACAGTTTGACATTCCCAAAAAGACAATCCGATAGCTCAATCGGATTGATATTTGAGTCAGGCATCCGCTGTGAGTCAATTACCTGAGGCTATGGGGAACGTGAAGAAGGTGAAGTCGCTCAGTCGTGTCCGACTCTTTGCGACCCCATGGACTGTAGCCTACCAGGCTCCTCTGTCCATGGGATTTTCCAGGCAGTAGTACTGGAGTGGATTGCCATTTCCTTCTCCAAGGGATCTTCCCAACCCAGGGATCGAACCTGGGTCTCCCGCATCGCATCGTAGACAGACACTTTACCGTCTGAGCCACCAGATACCCTTAGGAGGCCATGCGGAGGGGATCACTTAATATCAACATGGCCACTGTGTTCGTAAGGGGGTTGGTTCAAGAAAAGGTAATGAAAGAATACCCTAAGAACTGGGAATATGCTCCAAAAATGGATACATAGGGAAGATAAGGTTTGCCACTCACATTTCGGTGACAAAGCAAGTTATATAGTCATACCCAATTTCAAAGAGGTGTTGAGAAAAGATTAATCAGTGGATCTAAGAAAGAAATGAAAAATTGTATTCAAGACAAATTTGAGGATTATCCCAGGTGGCTCTAGTGGTAAAGAACCCAACTGATAATGCAGGAGACATAAGAGACGCAGGTTTGATCCCTAGGTCGGGAAGATCCTAGGAGGAGGAGGGCATGGCAACCCACTCCAGTATTCTTGCCTGGAGAATCCCATGGACAGAGGAGCCTGGTGGGCTACAGTCCACAGAGCCGGACACGACTGAAGTGATTTAGTACTTAACCCAAGAAAAGCATCTCAGAAAAGTGTGAGAACTGTTCCATTGGTTAGAAATCAAGGCATAGTTATATAAGCTGGTTTTGGTTCTTTTTTTTTTTTTTTTTTTGAGTCAGTGGATTGTACACCAAATGACATGTTATTGACAGTTTACATAATCCAGATCTAAGAGTCATCCTGGGTCATCCAGGGTCACGTGGCTCAAGAAGGAATGTTATCTTTCAAGGAGTTGTTTTGATGTTGCTGAGAGAACAGGGCCCTTCATGGTTGAGCCGGTATTCCTGCCCATGGGGAGGTTTGGTCGATGGGTAATACAGACGCATGATGCACAGTGTGGGGAAAGGGGAGGTTAAAGGGCAGAGAAGCATTTTTATGTTTAAATTTTTCTTGTCCTGCCATAAAACATGTGTTTTATGTCACCAGAGGGTGAGCTACAGCAACCTGCCCACATGCCTCAGGTTCACACACAGCTCTAATAGACGACTACCTCACATCCCCTTGCAGGCCCCTGCGGTCTCTCTGGGTGGTGCTCTTGGGACCTGTTTCTTGTGGCTTGGTACCCATGGAATAGAAGCCCGCACTACTTTACTCAGCTGATAAGTTTCTTGGTAATTCTATTGAAGGAGTCCCCTTTCAAATTTCCAGACTTATTTTATACAGCTTGAGTGGGTGGTGATCACTAGACCAGGGTTTGCTATTTTAAAAAAAAAAATGCAACGTTCATTTATTAATTTAGCATTCTCTATTTTCTTCATGGACATCTAAAAATGAATTTGGGGGGTCATATTTTACATGCTTCTAAATTAAAGCAGCATCACAGTGGGTCATAGTTTCCAAAAACGGCCATGACCACGTCTCCCCCTGGATCTCAGCTGCCCCCAAAGCCTTCCCCTGCCTGTCCCCGCCTCAGTAAATGGCACTGTCTGTTTACTTCAACCAAACACTTAAACTTACTCTGGAGTTTTTTTTTTTTCACAGTTAATTGAACAGCAAGTTGTCAGCTTTCCCTTGAAAATGTACCCTGAATCTGATCTTCTTTTTTTTCTTAGTCATCACCATTCCATCCTGGTGGAAGTCACCACCATCTCCACCTGGACATGTGTAGAAGTCTCTCTAAAAACAAGCTAAACAGGGACTTCCCTGGTAGTCAAGTGGTTAAGACTCTGGAGCTTTCAAAAAAGAAAGATATATTTTCATGTTTGCAATATCCACATTTCACAAGGCTCACATGCAGAGTATGTAAACAGTGCCTACAAGTCAGTAAGAAAAAGACAATTACTTCATTAGAAAACATGGGCCCAAAAAATTGAAGAGGTGGTTTGAAAACGGTGATTAACAAGTGTCAGTTAGCACATGAAGATGTGTGTTCAAGTTGCTAATTTTCCTTCCACCTCAGTTACCGTCCCGAGGTCTGCCCTCAACTACTTCATTTTACAGTTCATCCTCTCCAGCCCATAGCCTGCTCCGCTCACTTCAGATCCTGAAGGGTGACTGTATGGGGCAGGATATTAGGATGGGTGGTATTTCTCCTGGGATGATTCCTCAATGCTACATCTTCTATCATTACCTAGGAAATTATTCTGACCCCCGAAATTCTACATCTCTGCTTTTTAACCTACTCAGTTTGCGGTACTTTGCTACAGCAACCCTAGGAGACTAATTCAGTATGGTGCTGGAAAAGACTCTTGAGAGTTCCTTGGACTGCAAGGAGATCAAACCAGTCAATCCTAAAGGAAATCAACCCTGAATACTCATTCGAAGGAATGGTGCTGAAACTCCAATACATTGGCCACCTGATGCGAAGAGCTGACTCATTGGAAAAGACCCTGATGCTGGGAAAGATTGAGGGCAGGAGGAGAAGGGGGTGACAGAGGATGAGATGGTTGGATGGCATCACCGACTCAATGGACATGAGTTTGAGCAAACTCTGGGAGATGGTAAAGGACAGGGAAGTCTGGCGCACTGCAGCCCATGCGGGTGGCAAAGAGTTGGACACGACTTGGCGACTGAACAAGACAGGAGGGGAGAGAGCTGTTTCTGATGGTTTTATGGAGTTTCTTCAGTTAACCAAGCTTCAGTAAAAGGTTGGTTGTGCCCTATCTGTTCAATTTAATTATGTTCATGGTTATGGGGTGTTCTTTTCTAAGAATTAGCATTCACTGGGGGTTCTATCCATGGCTCATTTTTCTCCCTGGGTGATTTCATAGTTTCATAGCTATATTTTGATGACTCTCACATTTTTATTTTAGGGTCAGAAACATTCCTTTAGCCAAAAAAAAAAAAAAAAAAAACTTTAATAATAGAATTACTTTAAAAATTCCAGGAAATTCCCTGGGTGTCCGCTGGGTAAGACTCTACACTTTCACTGCAGGGGGCATGGGTTTGATCTCTTGTCAAGGAACTAAAACTCCACATATGCCTCACAGCACAGCCAAAGGAAAAAAAGAAAAATTCCAAAAGCAGAGAGTACTAAGAAAAGGAGGCCCTACCAGATGTTAAAAACTAACGTCACGCCTCAATAAATAAAACAGTGTGATCCCAGTGCATGGAAAACAGATGAAAGGAACTGCTTGGAAAGGTCAGAGATGGATAGAAATCCATTGGGGAATTTAATGCAGGTTGAGAGTAGCATTACAAATTAGTGATTGAAAAATGGCTTCTTAACAAACAATGGCGACACATCTAGAGGAGAAAAACCAAGCTCATAAAAAGAAAACTTAAAAAATAGAAAATTTTAAAACCAAAGTATAAAATGTAAAAAGATCATGTGTCAACTTGCTGTTCTTTATAAATCTGCTATGTAAAGGGGGCTTCCCTGGGGGCTCAGTGGTAAAAGAATCTGCTTGTCAGTCCAGGAGTGGAAGATGTGGGTTCTATCCCTGGGTTGGGAAGATCCCTTGGAGAAGGAAATGGCAACCTGTTCAGTACTGTTGCCTGGAAAATCCCATGGACAGAGAAGCCTGGCGGGCTACAGTCCATGGGGTCGCCAAGAGTCGGGTACAGCTGAGTGACTGAACGCATGTTTTTCCATTGTGTGGAGGCAGCACTTTTCCAGTCCCTTTGGTACTTGCAGAAAATTCTGTTGTATTCATCAACTGTGGCACATCCATACTCTTACTGAAGGTTTTAAGGGTGTTTGTTATTTTTTGCTTTTACAAATAATGCTGGGGAGAATATCCTTGTCATTTGCCATTTTTGGCTGTAGTGTGAAAACTCTTTATGTATGTGTACTAATACTTCTTTTTAAGGATATACTATTAGAATTAAAATTTCTGGGTCATGGAGTGTGCATTTAAAATCAATTGTGCTGCATAACTTGTGGGGAAAAAAAAGTTCTGTCCCAGCCCATTCTCCCACAGTCTTGCCAAAGTTGGGTATTACTATCTTTTAAATCTTTCTCTGATTTTTTTTGCCTGTGCTGAATATTGGCTTTGCAGCTCGGAGGCTTTCTTTAGTTGCTAGTCCACGGGCTCTAGAGCATGTGGTCTCAGAGCAAGCACGCAAGTTGCTGCAGCATGCAAGCTCTCTAGTTGTGGCAGGGCTGCTTAGCTGCCCAGCAGCAGGAGGGATCCTAGTTCGTTGATCAGGGATGAAACTCACATTCTCTGTGTTGGAAGGCGGATTCTTAATCACAGGACCACTAGGGGAGTCCCTCTTCGGTTTCTTTGGCAGGGATGGAGGGGGGACACGGAAACGGCATCTTTTTCAATTATATTTCTCTTTGAGTGAGATCTCTTTTAATCTTTTTATCACTTCTCCTGAGCTTTGAAGTCAGTCTACTAAGCAAGATTCTCAAACTCAATAGGCCAAGGTGAATTCAGTAATTCTTCATTTTGCTCCCCTTAAGCTATTTCTCTTTCGCATCTTTTCTCATCAGCCACATCAAGCCCTCTGCGTCAACCCAACCCTGGGTTTTACTTCTTTCCTTTCATTTGCCACCTTCTGTCAGATACAAAGTCCTGACGATGATTTTTTTTCATTCTAACATCATACATGTGAAACATTCCTAAAATGTATAGTTTAAAGAATAACAGAGCGGAAACCTCTATCCAGCTTAAGGCCAGATGTTTCTGGGGACCCCAGGACAACTCTCAGGTTCGATGATTTGCTGGAATGACTCACAGGACTCAGCAAAGCCATTAGACTCACGTTTGTGTTTTATTACTGTGAAAAGATGGGGCTTTCCAGATGGTGCTGCTGCTGCTGCTGCTGCTGCGTCGCTTCAGTTGTGTCTGACTCTGTGTGACCCCATAGACGGAAGCCCACCAGGCTCCCCCGTCCCTGGGATTCTCCAGGCAAGAACACTGAAGTGGGTTGCCATTTCCTTCTCCAATGCAGGAAAGTGAAAAGGGAAAGGGAAGTCGCTCAGTCATGTCTGACTCTTAGCGACCCCATGGACTGCAGCCTACCAGGCTCCTCCATCCATGGGATTTTCCAGGCAAGAGTACTGGATTGGGGTGCCATTGCCTTCTCCTCCAGATGGTGCTAATTAGTGGTAAAGAACCCTCCTGCCAATGCAGGAGACACAGGAGATGCGGGTTTGATTCCTTGGCCAGGAAGATTCCCCTGGAGAAGGGCCTGGCAACCCACTCCAGTATTCTTCTCTAAAGAATCCCATGGAGAGAGGAGTCTGGCAGGCTATAGTCTATGGGGGTCTCAAAGGATTGTGCATGGCAAGTGACCTTGCATGCATGCATGCAGAGTGAAAAGATACAAATTAAAATCAGCAGAGGCAAAAGGGAGACAGAGTAGAGTCCAGGAGAGACCAGGTGGAAGCTTCCAGGGGTCTCTCCCAGTGGTGTCATATGAACAGCACTTAATTCTTCTGGCAACCACGTGTGACAACACAGTGCTAAGTATTGCCAAACAGAGAAGCTCCTGCAAGCCTTGCTGTCCAGGATTTTTACTGTGGGTCGGTCACGTAGGAATGTCTGGATGCCTGTGTGACTGACCTCAGCTACTCAGTCTCCCAGCACCACCAGAAGTCAAGCTGATACAGTGCAGTCCAAGCCCCCAAGTAAACAAAGACACTCTTATCAGGTAGGACAAGCCAAGGGCTTTGAGGTTATGTGCCAGGAGCCAGTCATGGGTCAGTCCTCTCTTGGGAATACATGGGGTTTGAGCATCCCAAGACTGCCGAGTTCACCCTTTAACGCACACCTGGGATTAAGGCTTTGCTATCAGAAAGCCTCTCTCCCCTACTGCAGCTACTGGTGACTCTCAGTTTTCCTGGCATATTTCTCTTTCTTTATCCTTTTACCATCTCTATATGGGTCTGTAAACACAATCATTTTGTTCTACTTGGTTTGTTTTTTGGGGCCGTGCCACTTGGCATGTGAGATCTCCATTCCCCGACCAGAGATCAATGCTGCCTGCATTGGAAGTGTGGAGTCTTAACCACTGGACCACCAGGGAAGTCCCTGGCTTGGTCTTTATTTCCCAGTTTTAGTGAAACACAGTTTATGGACAATAACAGTCACTCACTTGATAGCAGCATTATTCATTATAGCCAAAACGTAAAACCAACCAAAATGTCCATCAACTCCTGAAGGGATAAACAAAATACAGTGGGTCCTTAAAATGGCATATTATTCATTCATAAAAAGGAGCAAAATTCTGTAGCCAAAAGTGGGGGTCTGGCTGCTTACTGCTCGAAAGCTAAGAGGCAAAGTTTGTGGAAAGGAAAAGTCGGCGTTATTTTGGATGCTGGTAACTGGGGGCAGGCAGGGAGGGTGGACTTCTGTTCAAAGGCTGACCCCCCCCCCACCACTGGCTCCACCACACCCTGACAGTGGGAAAGAGGTTTTATAGACTGAAGGAGGAGGCTACATGCATAAATGTCACAGACAGCTCTGACAGTCATCTTGAAATTGGTCATGTGGTGATATGATCAGTGTCATCCTGATTGTTTTAAATACAGTTAATCTTCTGTTCCAGGGTCAGTTTTTTACCATTTCTTTGAGGCCAGTTCTCAGAATTGTAGCAGCTCCTGTCCTGGCTACCATCTGGTCATCATTTAGTTAATTTCTTCAACCCCGTGGAGATTTCAGTATCTACAAGACAGCTCACAAGACGTGGCTCAGAATATTATTTATTACATGGCCCTTGAAGAGGAACTAAGTGTCCTTGACTCTGCTTACTAACTAAATTGTTATTTTTTCATCCTGTTGGACCGCTTTTCTTTGTTTCTGCATTCTTGACCCTGCTTACTAACTAAATTGTTATTTTTTCATCCTGTTGGACCGCTTTTCTTTGTTTCTGCATTTTCTCCCTTCTCTGATTAAATTAATTCTTTAACTAAGGTTTTTCCACAGACAAAAGGCAAGCAGAAGACACGATGGGGAAGAATCATGGGATCCTGCTCTGTTTTAATACTGTACATGCTAAAACATACACCACCCTTGGAACATTATGCTCAGTGAAAGAAGCTGAACACATGGACCACTAACAATTCCATGCATATGAAATGTACAGAACAGGCAAATCCAGAGAGACAAAAAGTAGATTTGGAGTTGCCTAGTGGGAGGAGGCTTCCCCTGTGGCCCAGACGGTAAAGAACCTGCCTGCAATGCAGAAGACCCAGGTTCAATCCCTGGGTCGGGAGGATCCCCTGGAGGAGGGCATGGCTACCCACTCCAGTGTTCTTGCCTGGAGAATTCCATGGACAGAGGAGCCTGGCGGGCTGCAGTCCATGGGATCCCAAAGAGTCAGGCATGACTGAGTGACTAACTTCACATACACACACACACACACACAGTGCGGGGACGTTTGGGAGGCAATGGGCAGTGACTGCTAACGGGTATATGCTTTTCTTTGTGGTGATTTGTGGTGATTTGATTGTGATTCTGGATTGACAACTCTGTGAATATCCTAAAAAGCAACCACTGATCTGCTTCTGTTACCAATCCAAACTTGGGTCTGCTTGCTCATGTGCAGTAAAGCCAATCTCCTGACACTGGGTTGTGGTGAAGGAAAGAAAGCACAGCATTTACTGCAACTGCCAAGCAAGGAGTCCAGGCAGCTGGTGCTTAAAAGACCCAAACTTCCCCATGGCTTTTAGGGAAAGATTTCTAAAGGTTGTGGGGTGTATAATCAGCTGTTGGACATTCTTCTGATTGGTTGGTGGTGAGGGAATCAGAAGTCAACATCATCAGCCTTCTGGTTCCAACCAGTCTGGGGTCTGCAAACTTGTGGGCAGCATATAATTAACGTCTTTCACCTGGTGGGGGTTTCAGTATCTGCAAAACAGCTCAAAGGATGACTCAGAATATTATATACAGGCCTTGAGAAGGAACTAAAGGTCTTTGACTTAAAACAAATTATTTTTTTTTTTGGCTATCCTAGATATTTGTTGCTGTGCATGGGGTTTCTCTAGTTGAGAGTAGGGGCTATTCTTCATTGAGGTGGGCAGGCTTCTTGTTGCAGAGCATTGTCTCTGGGGCTTCAGTAGTGGAAGCACGTGGGCTCAATCGTGGCAGATGGGGCTAGTTGGCCCATGGCATGTGGGATCCTCTTGGCCCAGAGATGGAACCTGTGTCCTCTGCATTGGCAGGCGGATTCTTAACTACTGGACCACCAGGAAAGTCCAACAATCGCTGACACTTAATGAGTACTTACTGTATGCCAGCATTGTTCTAAGCACTTTACACAAGTTAACTTGGTTATTCCTCACACCAACCCCACAAAGTACTATTGCCTTCGTGCCCATTATATGGATGAAGAAACTGAGGCACTGAGAGTTTGAATGGCTTGCTCTAGGCCATGAAGTTAGCGATGGAGAGAGAAGTCCACTCAGGTGGATTTGACCCCAGAGATGAGACTCTCAACCACCGTGGCACCTGCCGCTGTATCGACCCACTCCTGGGTGTGTTTCCCAGAGAAATTCTCCCATGGGTCCCTAAGGGGCTGTGCTTGATGATGACAACGAGGGAGAGGAAGATTGAGTGGTGGAAATGGAGAGGGTGAGGGTGAGGATGACGGTCTCGGGTGGCTGGTGGAGCTGGGAGCTGGGGGTGGCCACCACTGGTGCAACAGAAAGAAAAAATAAAGTGGAGGTAAAAGGCAGAATAAAAGTCAGCATTGGAAGTGGCCAACTAGATATGTGGTAACAGAGACGGGAGGGAAAAAGAGACAGGGAGGAAGGGTGGGGTGGAAAGAGAAGAGGAAGAATTTTTTTTAAGTAATTCCCTGGTGGTCCTGTGGTTAGGACTCTGGGCTTTCAAGGCCAAGGGAGTGGGTCTAATCCCTGATTAGGCAACTATGATCCCACAAGCTGCACCACCAGAAGAAAAGAAAGAAGAAAGAGAGAGAAATACATAGCTATATATATGTATATTCTTCTCCAGTCTACCCATTGAATATGAATGTACCCTTCTGAGGAATATGTCTATAAGCTAAATTGGTAATTCGGGTAGTTTGTCAAACACTGGGCTTCCCTGGTGGCTCAGATGGTAAAGAATCTTCCTGCAATGCAGGAGATCTGGGTTTGATCCCTGGGTTGAGAAGATCCCCTGGAGAAGGGAATGGCTATCCCAAATATATTCTTGGTCTTTTTCATGTTCCCATTGAGATCATGGAAAGGCAACATGGTGGGAGACTCCCTCCCCTATATGACCTCATCCTCCCCCCAGCTCCCCCATAGGTCCAGCCCTCATTTTTCCCGCCCCCCTCGGGGGGGCCCTAGCACTCTCTTCAGGGGCAGGAAGAAGCAGCTGAAACTGTTGGGGGAGGTACACTGACTGAAACCATCTGCACTGGGCAGGCACCATAGTAACCATCTGGTGAGTTATTTTATGACAGGCGGTCCTGGTAAGGAACACGGAACTAATAAACCACCGCCAAACAGAAGAGTTCAGGAAAGGTCAAAAGGAAACCCCATGTGTACTATCGCCTGCCAGAATCCTTCTTGCTGACATCCATCTTGGCTGCGCCACCAGGAAGGACTCTAAGAGTCGGAATGATCAGCCAAAGATAACCCAGAGACTAATCCCATCACCATAAAACCCTGAGACTTCGAGCAGTTCTCACCCTTTCCAATAAAATCTCTTGCTTTGTCAACACAAATTGTCCATGTGTTTCCTTGGACAATTCATTTCTCGGTGTTAGACAAGAGCCCACTCTCGAGCCCTAGAAGGGGTCCCCCTTCCTGCAACAAAACTTCTGGAGAAGGGCTGAGGGACAGGCAGAGGAGAAGACAGGACCCAAGCCCGTCCCTCTGGTTCTCGATTCACACCTGCACATCCCACCCATTCCTGGGTCTGTCTGTCCCATCTCCACCTACCAGACAGTTGCCTAGCCAGCTGCCCCTAGCCTCGGCTCTTCTCTGGGACTGCACACAGGGTCCACAGGCTGTCAGCCCAATGCTGCCCTCCCCTGGACGTAGGAGAGATGGGGACAGAGTGAAGAGGACCCGGGGTCAGGCAGAGGCGGGAACAGAGGCACAGAAGGGAAACAGAAACAAAGGAAGACCCCCTTCCCCAGGGCTGACTCTATCCCTTTCCCAGCAACGTTCAGCCTGACATAAAGGATCCTGCAAGACCCAGCCGCCACCCACCTCTCTAGTCCCAGATTCTGCCGTAGCACAGACATCCACTTTTTATTCCAGGAACCCTGACCTCACACATTTCCCCAGGTAACAGCACCCTTTACACCTTCAAGTCTTTGTGTGTTCTTCACCCTCAACAAGGATGCTTCTTCCAAGGCATTCCTGACTATCTCCTCCTCAATCCTCTGAGCCTTAGCAAAAAATGTTTCCTCTGACCACCCTGTCCCATCCCCCTGTAAATTCTGGTACTTTCTAGGATTCATGCCCCTCCTATCCCATTGCCATGAAAATACTTATCACCCTGCATTGGGACTCTCTCTTTTCAAATGTCTGAGCTTCACCAGAGCAGAGATTGAGGCTCTTTAATTTTTCAACCCTGAGGGCACAGGCTGTGAATTTATGAATCCAATTTAAAACCCTACTCCAACATCTCCTGTCTGTGTGATACTGGGCGGGTCACTCCCCTTCTCCGATCTTTAATTATTTCCTCTGGAAAGTGAGAGTGACAAATTCCACCTGGTTTCTGCTGCTAAGTCACTTCAGTTGTGTCCGACTCTGTGCAAACCCAGAGACGGCAGCCTAGACACCAAAGATTCCCTTTCCCTCATGGTAATGAGCATTTGTTCCCTTCCATTTGTATCTTGAATCTTCGACATTCACTGGAGTTTACACACTTTGAGGCACGAGAATTGTTGATCAGCAACTAGAAATGGTGGTTAACATTTATCAGTGCGTGTCACTTGCCAGGTCTGGTTTGTGGACAGTCTCAATAAACTCTCTCAGTCACAATGGGCTGTAGGAACGAATAAAGAAACTTACACGACAATGACAAGGGAAGTCATGACTCTAGGCACTGTAACACATAACCAATCCGCAGCACATTCTCACTTGTAGTCGACATCGTTGTTGGCCTGCCCAGGTTCCCTCAGATTCTTCTTACCAGTTCTGTGCACCGAACACTCAGCCTCTGAGTATTTTATGCATTAATCTTGTCTTTTTATTTTCTGCATTTCTGGAGCTTTGACATCTGGGGCTTTGCTGATGGAAGGACTGCCCTCCCAGGGCTAGCCAATTCCTAGAGGTAAGAAAGGACTCACACCTAAGCATGCCCTTCACATGCAAACCAACCAACCCAGAGCCTGTACCTCAAACCACTTCCTGTATGGATCTCTATATTGCAGGCCACTATTCATTTGCCCCTCCAAGGCCAAGTTCCAGGTAACTGGGGACAACTCTTACACTCCAGAGCCTGCTGACATTATTCAAACTAGACAATCCTAAGCTTACAGATCCTTAGCACATCTGTTATTTCCTAAGGAAACAACAATAAAGACTCTCGGGTCCAAGTTTCTCCTCTTCCTCTCTACCTCCTGACTGACCCTGGTGCTTTTCCATATAGCCCTGCATAGCTTGGCAATGCCCCCTGCCTTTGGGACCTGTGAAAATAACAAAATGTTTTTTGTTTGTTTGTCTGGCAATTGTCTCCTGATCTATTGGACTGACCATACCTGAATAATAATAAAACCTATATTTTAAAACAGTTTGCCGCTAACGGCTTACCCTGCAACTTTGTTTCCAGGACTGCTGGTGGGCTCAAGGTGCCTGGGAGTTTATATCTTGCCCCCTTCTTGTGACCTGTGGCCCACGATTGCTTTAGAGGCATATAGTGGCAAGTCTCCAAAGATAGCCCCCAATGACCATGCCCCTGAAATTCATACATTTGTGTAGTATTATTTCATATTAAGCCTGGCCTGCCCCGACTTACATTAAGGAGTAGAATGTGGTGGAAGCAACACTGTGCCAGTTCCAAGTTTAGTCTTTAAAAAACTGGAAGTTTCTGCGTCCTTCCCTGAGGAATGCTCACTATGGGGAGCCCTGAGCTACCAAGTAAGGGGTCCAGCTACCTGTTGGAGAAAGAAACCACGTGGAGAGGGAGAGCAGTGAGGCTACACAGAGAATGTGAGAAGTTCAGGTATCCCATTGTCCAGTAGAGTCATGCCTCTGAGCCATCCCTACCAAGGGGCCGGATGCAGCTGAGTGCGCCACCTCGGATGTTATAGTCCAACTGGGCCCTAAGATGACTGTGGCTTTAGTTGATGCTATATGGCATCAAAGAACCATGTCACTGAGCCCAGTCAATCCATGAAATTGTGAACAATTACAGGCTAGTCCCAGGTGGCGCTAGTGGTAAAGAACCCACCTGCCAATGCAGGAGACATAAGAGAAGCAGTTTCCATCCCTGGGTCAGGAAGATCCCTTGGAGAAGGAAATGGCAGCCCACTCTACTATTCTTGCCTGGAAAACCCCTTGGACAGAGGAACCTGGCGGGCCACAGGCCATGGAGTCACAAAGAGCTGGACAAGACTGAAGAGACTTAACACACATGGAATTGAGAACCATCTAAATCTTGGGGTGGTTTGTTATTCAGCAATAATAAACCCAAGCAGGAATTTCCATTTGCCTCAGAGGCCCAGTTTCCTTTGCTTCAAGGTGGGAACGACTCTACAACTTGATTTATCCTCCAGAGCTCCCCACGGGATCAGGCTCAGGTTGGGACTCCACCTGATATCACACCCTTGCTAGTCTTCTTCCCCATCCTTGTTCTGTTTCGTCTATTCCTTTATTGTTTTTTTCCTGGGAGCATGTCTTTACTAAATCATGGACACAAGGATCTTGTCTCAGATTCTGCTTCTAAGAGAATCTGACCTCAGATTCATGACACACCTGATTTTTCTCATCTCCAGTCAGAAGCCAAGGGTCTGGCAGACTATTCTCTCTCCCCATTCATCCCTGTATCCCTGTTGCATCCAAAAAAGCAGAGACCACCTTTCAGGCTCCCCAGCAACAGGCAGCCAGCCATCTAGTCGGTGAGATGTGGGGGTGATAGTGTGGAACAAAAACATACATGAGGTCTCTGAAGGAAGCATCAAGCAGCTTGTTTGTCCTGGTCAGCAGCAAATGAAACCTCTTTGCTCCCAACAACACAAGCACAGAGGGGATCATATGGAGGTCAGGCGGAAGTTAGGAGGTTGGCATGTCAGCAACAGTGGAGGGGCCAGGTGGAGATGAGAGTTACCTCTGATTTTGTTGTCTGTGATGGGAGGGGCTCTGCTAGTTGTTCCAACCGCCTCTGCCCACCCCCACCCTCCCCGCCCCGCCCCCCCCCCCCCCCCCCCCCCCCCCCCAGAGCCTATCTCTGTGACCTCTCCATCCCCACCAGTTCGCAGTCCCTGGAAACCCCAAAATCCATCACAATGGATCCTCCAGCAGGTCCCACAGCCTGGTGCCACTGGAATCAGATAAGTCAGCAGAGAAAATGCTGGGGGCTGGAGGGCCACAGCCCAGCGAGGGACCCCCACTCAGAGCCTCCAGCCAATCCAAGGAGTCCGTCGGGCCCCTAGGAGATGGGGACGGGGAATTCGTGGGGGACGGAAGTGAGGAAGAGAAGACAGAAGAGAGGCCTTCAGAGTCCGGGGAGGGGGACAGCATGTCGAAGGAGCCCGGGAAGTCCAAGGGGATGGCGGGCAGCGGGTCTGCAGGGGAAGAAATGCAGCGTGAGCTTAGGAAGGCAGAGGTGCGGACCCTAGCTCCCTATTTGTCCTTTCCAGGAGTCTAGGTCCCCAGACCACTCCTCCCTGGGAGTGGGACTCTACAACTTGATTTATCCTCCAGAGCTCCCCACGGGATCAGGCTCAGGTTGGGACCTGAGAACCTTGGATCCCGTCCCCCTTTTCCTCAAATCTAGGAGTTCGGTTCTTACCCTCAGGCTCCACCTGATCCTCCAGGATGTCATCAATGCCCCGGTTCGGAAGCAGCTGCGGACAGGGAGCAGCAGCGTGAACCTGGGACTCCAGGCTGATCCTGTCTGAGACCCTAGGCCCGCTCACTCTCACCTGCGCTCTGCGGATCGCTTCCTGCAGCTCCTCCTCCAGGGTCAGGGCTGTTGAGGCCGGTGCTGAGGAAGGGACTGGCACTGGAGCTGGAGTTGGAGCCTGAGCCGTCGTCGCAACTGGAACCGGAGCCGAAGCCGAAGCAGTCACCAGGGTTTCCGCGGCACGTGGAGGAGGCGGCGAATGACAGGTTGGACTCAGCTTGAACTGGAACCGCGAAGGGTAGTTTCTATAAGCCGCGCCCACTAGGGGGCCAACCCCACCCACTCGCCGTCTGTGGTTCCATCCCCTGGCCTGCGCCCCGCCCTTCATCCATTGATCCCACCCCTTCGGCCATGCCCCTTCTTTCATTGGCTTCCCTTCTCCTAAGATCCTCCCCCTTGGCTCTTAACCACGCCCCCGCACTTTATTGGCTGTTCTTTTCTCGGCTTGCCGTCCCTTCCCGCTTTGACTTCTCTTCATTGGTCCACGCACGCAGCCCCGCCCTCACCGAGCACGCACTCCGGGCGGTTCCCAAAGCCTTGGGCCTGAAGCAAGGCCAGGGGGCGCCCGCCGCACTGTCCTCGCGCCGAGCCTTCGGCCGTTCGCGGGGCGGGGCGCCGCCGCGCATGCGCTCCAGAAGCACTGACTTGGTCCCCGACACCGGGAGGCCCCGCAGCCGCAGCTGCTGCCGGAGCTCTGAGACCTAGGGTGGGAGGCGGGGACAGGACGTGCTAGGCGGGTTCCGGGGCGCAGGTGGGGGTTTGCTGGGGCTGAACATTTGGAACCCGAGAGAGGACGAACTGGGGACCCGGATCTCCAACGAAGCAAAGGCTGTAGGGTTAGATGTCTGAACCTCGGAACTCCCCAAACTCACCGTCAGCTCCTCCAGTTTGAGGGTCTGAAGTTCCAACTTATGTGGCAGGGGCGAGGGGCTGGGGACTCCTGGTGGGGACGGAGTGAGGGGTGTGGGCTTCATCCTGGCGATAGTTTCGAGGGGAAAACAGAGATTAGAAGGACCAGAGAGAGGAAAGGCATTCTGGAGTCCTCAAAGACATGGGTTCATGAAGATGCGGGAAAGTGAGGGACCCGAGTTATGGGGCTCTGAGCGAGCAAGCACGGGGAGCTAGTTCCCATGCATGGGAGAAGAGGAACTGAGGGGAGAGGGCCAGACTCTTGGGTAGGAGGTCAGGATTCCTGAGAACTGAAGGAAGAGGGGATTGAGGACCTGAACTCTTGGGCCCTGGAGGAGGAGGGAGCTGGGGGCCTGAACTTCCCGGAGAACAAAAATGGGGGTCATACCTAGGAAGTGGCTGCTGTGAGGTTGTCCCTTCCCACAGAGGCGGTCCAGGAGGATCCAAGGGCGACCCTTCAACCTGGGGGTCTGCTCTGCACCCTTGTCTTGGCTCTGGGGGTATGTACTGGTGGTATGTCAAGTTCCCCTTGGGCTTGGGCTCCCTCCAGTGTTGGGAGGTCTTGGGAGGCTCCTGAAAGAGGAGGTATGATGTCATTTGCTTCTGCTCCGTTCCTGCTCTCCTGTCCCAGAGCCCCATGCAAAGTATGGGGTAGGCTTGTTACCGTCACAGAGAAGCACAATGGGCAGCAGCAAGGAGGACCAAGGCTAGACTCTCAGGGGGGACTTCCCTTCTCTCTGATAGAGACTCACCTTCTTCAGGGACCAGCAGGGTTTCGGCTCAGGAAGAAGGACTTCAGGGTTGAAGAGGAAAGGGGCTGGACCCAATGGGGAGACAGGGGCCAGAGCCAGAGTCGGATCTGCAGCTGAGATCCATGGATCAGGATCCAAGACTGGAGAGGCAGTGAAGGACCCTGAGAGGGCTGCAGGCAGCAAGCCAGACAGGGAGAAACAAGGCTGTGTGGGAAGGAGGGCCCTGGAGGCCCCAGCCCCTAAGTGCAGAAGGACATGTGGGGAGTGAAAACCAAGTGGTGGGAGCTAAGTGCCGGGATTCCTGGATCTAAGGGCAGAAGCACAAGGGATCCAGACTTTCACATTCTCAAGAAAGGCAGGAATCTCATCCTCAGCCATCAAGGGGTGTGGTAACAGGATCCCAGATTTCTGAGGTTTTGCTGGGAGAAGGGTGGAGCTAGCACTCTGGGTTCTTGGGGAGAGAGAGGAGCTGAAAGTCACATCCTGAGATTTGCATGTGTGCCAAGTGTGGAGTCTGGGATGCCTATATTCTCCCAAGAAACAGGATCTGGATTCATGCATTTCACTGGAGTGGGAAAACCCCAAGGGCAGGAAGAGAAGCTCCTAGTCAGTGGGGCAGTTCGAAATCTGTACCCGTGGTTCCTGGGGAAGGACAGGAGGGGACCACAATGAACCCTGGGGCGTAGAGACTGGGCTCAGGAACCAAAGCAAGATGTGTGGCAGCTGCCCCCCAGGGTGCCCTAAGGGAAGTGGGGCCCCATTCCCTCCCTTTCAGGGCCCACACTTACTTGGGTCCTGATACCGTCTGTGGATCCGAAGCTGAAGGACTGTGGAAGGAGTGGGAGGAGAGAGGCGGGAAGGGAGTGTCCAAGAGCCTGGCCTGGCAGGCGAGTGTGAGCTGCAGTTGTTGGCGGGACATGTGTGTCCAGCCCCCTTACACACCCCATGCAGGCGGGTGGGCAGGCAGCCTGCTCCCTTCCCGGGCCTCCTGCTTGCTCCCTGCCAGCACGGCAGCGAAGGCCAGAGCTGTTCTGGGGCGGGGAGCCAGCCAGCATGCAGGCAGGAGGCAGCCTGCCCCCCCCCCCTGCCCCCTTCGCAAGCCTGCACCCACCCTATCCTCTGCCCAACTGCCATCTGAGTATCTGTGCTCCGTTGCCTCCTTTTATCTGCTCATCCCGCTTTGCACATGCCCACTCCCTACTTCTCAGCCTCCCTTCAGTCACCCCTTTTGCACACCAACCTCTAAACACGTATTTACCTGGGCTCTAGTCTTGCACTTATACCACTTTTATACACTAGTGCCCTTTGCTCCTCTTCACCCTTGCTTCACCATCTTGGCACACACCCCGCCACATTAACACACTTGGTTGTCCACTAGGGATTTCACCCCCAGTTTTGGAGCCAGGATCTCTCTTTGCACATTTCTTTGTGCACATATACTCTTGCACACTCCTTGCTCTCTGGTTCCTGGTGTCTTTGCACCCACCCAACCACAGAAGCAGACTCGTCCGCACCCTCAAGCATGCTCTGTCTACTCCGGACTTGGCCTCCAGGTGTAAACCCACTTGCACACTTTCCACCTGCGCTGAGACCTGAAATGCCACATTTGACACTTACAAGGCTAGAGAGCTCACTGTCTCCTCGCCCACAGTTCCACTCCAAAGTCCCCACTGTGGACACTCTTCTGCTTTGAGCACTTGTCATTTTAAGCCCCTGTTCCTTTGCGGTCCTAGGTCCTCTGCACACCCACCCCTGGCCACCCACTCCCCACTCTTCACGTGAGCACTGCGTCAGCCATTTGCACACTCACTGTCAACCAGAACTCCACCCCTTTGCTAAGGCCTCCTTTCTACACAAATAATGTTTTGCATGGAAAACACATGCCTCTTGGGGATCACCTCCCCATATCGCCCCGGGGTGCATACTCCCAGATTGAGAATATATTCCCAGGACCAGGAGGCTCCCTTCCCGACGTGCACACAGAAAGAAATCTCTCACCAGATCGGAACTTGGACCGAATGATTTGGGAGCGCTGGGAGGAAGCCGCCAGGGTCATTGCCAAGGCTGGGATGGGGATCTGGACTGCGTGGGGGGAGGGGGGAGGCAGGGTCAGAGTGGAGGTCAGGAGGCGTCCCCTGCGTGTGAACGCAGCAGGGAAAGGGCCTGAGGAACCTAGAGAAGGAGCGGCCCCGGGCCATACCTTCTGGATCCTGGGGGTGGAGGGGACTGGGGGCCCAGATTCCTGGGTGTGAGAGAGGACACGCCGAGGGCCCCAATTCCTGGAGCCTGGGGAAAGAAGCACCTGAGGCCTGGGACTCCTGGGTCCTAAGAAGGAGGGCACTGGTGGCCTGGACTCCGGGTCTATGAAAGGAGATGGAGGGAAAAGGGGAAGAAAGGCAGGAACTCTAAGGGGCCTAGAATCCAACAGCCTTGATCAAGAAGGGAAGCGAGGATCCCACAGGACCGTAGGGAGTAGAAAGGGTCTCTGACACTTGCTTTTGAGAAGAGTGCGGAGGCTTGGGTGGGCATCAGCCATCACGGTTTGTGGGGAAGGGACTGGGATCACAGAGGTGACAGGAGAGTTAAAGCGGCTTCCCCTCCCAGCCCCTATCCCAGGGGCTTCTCACCAGGTGGACTCGGTGCGGCGGTGCTCTAGAGTGGGTCGAGTCGGGTGGTCAAGGCTGGAGGCCGCAGGCTCCGCCCTACCAGCCTGGGACCGCCTCGGACCCACCCTTTTGGGGGCGTGTCGGGAGCGGGGCGGAGGAGGGGGAGGGGCGGGTGGGGGGAAGGGGAGGGGTAGACCGGAGCTCCTTCTGGCATTCTGAGAAGAGGAGGGAGCACGGGCTGGGAGGGGCTGGTGGGGAGCGGACCTCAGGGTTCCCAGCTCGCTCCTCCTCCGCGTCCTGGGGCTGCGGGGTCGGACTGGGCAGCGGCGGCAGACTGACAGAGGCAGGTGCCAGAGAAGAGCTCGGGATGAGTAGCAGTGGCAGGTGGTCTTGCCCCGGCCCTGCAGACAGGTGCCACCTGTCGCTTACTTTTTCCCTGACGCAGCAGCAGGAGTCGGATTCGGGGCGGGGGGAGGGGGGAGGGGAGAAGTTCAAACTGGAGCCCCAACCTCCTGAGTCTGAGGGAGGAGGGGACTGGAGAGCTAAATTCCTGGGTTTGAAGGAAAAGAGGCAGAGGCTTGAACTCCTAGGCCCAAGAGAGGAGTGGGTTGGGGGCCCAAATTTTCGGAGGTGAGGGAGGGAGGGAGTCAAGAACAGGGACAAGAGGTGTTGAGACTCATCAGGGTGCCCAACGGGCACAAAGGTCCAGAAGGGGCTTGGGAACCCAGATTCCTGGGTCGGAGGGAAGAGGCTGGAGTATGGGCTATGGGGGTCAAAGGGAGCGTTGGCTCTTTCCCACTGGCAGGACTGATCTTTAGCTGAACAAGTTTAGCGCTCCGTCCTGAGGTGTGTGGGAGGTCCCAGCACCTGGATTGGATTACAGGAAAGAGGGCAAGCTGAGGCCGTGGCTATAAATACCTCGTAGATTGGGCGGGAGCCCAATGCTGCAGGCAAGGGCCCTGGTGACTTATTTCACAAAAAATTATCACCACTAACGCTCCGGAGTCTTAACAAGCGAGGCGTTGCCAATAGCACAGATGCCTTTATTGTTCCTGGCACTCAAATCCCAAACCCATCTTCCCACTGTCCCATCCTCTGCGCCCCCAAATTAAAACTCCCAGCATCCCACGCGGAGAAAAACTACAACTCCCAGAAAGCTCTGCGCTCAGGAGGGCTCTGGAGGTTAGAAGCCGATGAATTTTCAAGGTTGGCGCGCTCATTTGCTATTGGTTCTCAAGGAGGCGTGGCCATGGGAGGTCCATGGCGGTGATTGGCCGGCAGTTCCTGCTGCTCAAGATCCCAGAGGAGGCGGCGGAGTCTGCGAAGTTCACGGTGCAGAGCATCATCTGTCACAGGACCCGTGAGACTGAGGCGCGAGCTACCCAAGGGCAGGATGAGGGGAGGATGGGAAGAGAAGCTTTCAAAGATGTCCCCTAAGAGACGGAAGAACACAGAGTTAAATTGTGAAAATGGGCGTGTGGCAGCAATGTCAGGAAGGGCCGAGGCTACCTCACGCCGGAAGGAAGGAAAAACTTAACACCCAGCAACTCCTGGAGCAGGGTCCCCTCGAACGTGACTCTTGGAGTTCCCAAGCATCATGGGAATTATAGTTCAGACTGAAAGGCCACCGTTTCCTGGAAAACGGGCCATGTACTTGGGTTCTTGAGTCCGCGAGGATGAAAGGAGAAAGGGCTCGGAACTTTGTTTCATAGATTCCTTAGAGTTGAGGGGCCTGGAGCCTGGCCTCTTAGGTGAGGGAGAGAGTCTGTGGGGGCAAAGAGGCTGGAGGCCTGACCCCTGGGAAAAAATAAGGAGCTGGGGGCTTGATCTCCTGTATCCTGTGGAAGAATCCTGTATCCTGGAATCCAGCACTTAGATCCTTAGATCCAGGGGGAGGAGAGAGCTAGGAAGGAGGGCTTGGGGCTATGGACTCCTAGGTCCTGAGGACAGAGGAAAGCTGACCACCCCAATGCCTCTGTCCATATTTCTCCTCACCTGTGTCCACAGCATCTCGCTCTGCAGGGGGAGGATCCCAGGCAGGTGGAGGCCCGCGGCCAGGGCCCAGCTGGTAGTGGCTGAGCAGATGGTGCAGCTGAGCAGGAGTCAGTGTAGGGTGGTCAGTTCGTAGGCTGCTCCATGAAGCCTGGTAGGAAGACGAGGTGAGAAATCTACAGTCATTATGGGACAGCTGAGAAATCCTAGGTGGAAGGCCCTCCACAGAGGGCGTGGATGTAGTGGGTAGAAACTGGTGTCTCTGCAGTGTCTTCCAAGACCCTGTGAGGCCTGGCTATCACCAAAGTGAAGGTGGGAAAGGGCCTACTCTCAACTTTAAAAAAGAAAAATGTGATCTGCTTCAGAATACACAAGGAAGTAGAAGTAGGCAGTTGTGGAGAAGAAACAAATTGACCATTAGTTTATGTTATTGTGTGCATATATGTTCATTCGACTGTGGCTACTTTTTGTATCTGTTTGAAAATTTCTGTACCTAACCTAGATCTAGGCAACAGAATCATCAATGTGATTAAAAACAGAGACTGAACCCAGATTGCCTGGCAACTCATTACCTTCTGGCAAACCACAGTGCCTCAGTTTCCTCACCTGTAAATTAGAGAACAGGAACTACCCAACAGGGTTGTTATGAGGATTCAAAAAGGCAAGACTGTAAAGTACTCAGAACTCTGACTGGTGCTTATTAAGTACTCTATAACAGTTTGATAAATAAAAGTAAATAAATGAAATCAAGTGACCTAGCCTGCCTGATTCTATTTTTTTTTTTTTTTTTTGGTCTGAACAAAATTGTCAGTTTAAAACCTTTCACAAGGCTTAATTAACATTCAATGAAAAGGGCTAAACAGTATCGCACATTTAATTTATGTTCAATGAATATTTTAAATGTCACATTTCTTGGTTCCATACCAGACTTCCTGAATCAGCATGTCTAAGGGAGGGGACCCTGGAAACTATTATTAATAACTCCCACTGAGATTCAGATGTAGCCAAATTCAGACATTGACGTGGGTGGCTTCCTTCTAGCTGCCAATGCAGCATCCATGGTGTTCCCCCAGCTGGGGCTGGGAATAACACAGAGCCTAAGGGGAGATCCAAGGGTAAGCTGAATACAGAGAATGGGTTAGTGGGATTGGGGACTCAGAGATCAGGGGTCGGGAGTCACCTTGAGGAGGGAGGTGCGAGGCACACAAAGCAGGTTCACAGCTATGGAGAGTTTCCGGAAGAACTCGGTGGCAATGTCACCCAGCCCAGCCCCCTGCAGCCAGTCCAAGACAAGATCCAGGTTGGTTCGGATTTGGACAGCTCGGGACCACTGATAGAAAGGTCGGCCTTGACCTGTGGGGGAAGGGTATGAGAAGCAATGGGTACATGGACCCTGCCCTCCTGCCTCCCAGACCTTTCCTGTCCTTCAGTTTGGGATCTGGACCACACTCTCCGGAGTCCCTAAGGATGAGGTCTGAGCCTGTGATGTGTCTTAACTGATGCAAGTCTCAGTGGTTCCTGTCTCTGCCTCCCAGCCCCTTTCCAGTCCATCCCTCACCTCGTTCCATCAGCGAGTTGAGAAGGGATGCGTTGGAGAAGAAGAACAAGTAGCCAAAAGTCTGAGATACAAGGTCTGGGTGCAACTCGCACTGGCTGGTCAGTTCCAGGGCTGCTTGAAACACACCCAGGGTAGGTCTCAACCCTGGAGGCATGGCCCCCAGCTCAGCACCAGGCCCCGGCAACTCGGCTCCAGCTGTGAAAGGGTTACTATCCAGCAGAGCAGGCAGTGTTGAATACAGAGTCTGAGGAGATACAGAAATGCAAGCAAGAGATTGGACTATAACTCCCTGGAAGCTTCAGGGTAGTGGAGCAGGAAGATACCAGGGAGCTCCATCAAAGGCTTCTGGGAATTGTAGTCCATTCTACTTTTAACACTCTAAAGGTCTCCAATAAGCAAATTCCTCCTTTCCAAATGGTTTCCTAGCATTCATCAGGCCTGGGATACCTCAAGTTTAAGAAGGGCTTTCCAGAAGTGTCTTGGGTATTTTAAGACCACCTCTGGTACCTTACGTAGTTCTCAACAGAGACACCTCAAGGAGAACAAAGGACATCGAACAAAGAGGCTCCCTTCAATCAAAGATTTATTTATCCAGAATTCCCGAAGGAAAGAAAAAGAATGGAGAGTCAGGAAGTGGGAGTGGGGTGGCAGTTAGCCAGTGGAAAGTGAGATCAGGCCAAGGACAGGAAATGAGGTCAGAGCCGAAGAAGAAACAAATCCACACTTGGCAGAGATGTACAGGAAGTAAAGCCTTGGAGGAAAGAGCTTCACAAATCAAGGCTGCTCAAGAAATATAGAGATTATCTGTCCCAAAAGATCCCCTTTCATTTCACAGATAAGGAATCAGGCTTATCATAAGCCAGAAACCCTGAGAATTCCAACAAGCAATGTTAAGTTCAAGAGTGGTGGCAGGGGGCGGGGGCGGAAAGCAGGCCCTGCAGGATGGGCACTCCCGGGAGAAAAAGGTCTGTGACTCAGAAAAGGGAGTGAAGGGAATTCCCTGGTTGTCCAATGACTAGGACTCTGTGCTTTCACTGCTGAGATTGTGAAAAGAAGACAGACTGCTGAGGGTATGGGTTCAGTCCATGGTTGGGGAACTAAGATCCCACAAGCTAAACATTATGGCAAAAAAAAAAAAAAAAACGATTAAAGTTTTAAAGGAAAAGAAAAAAAATTTTTTTTTAAGAAAAGGGAATAAACTCAAAGCTACAGAAAGTGAGGTCAGCAAACACAGAAAGGCCTGCTTAAAGAGGTTTAGTTTAAATGACAGTGCCTATTCTATTTAATTGGAGAAGAATTAATTAATTAATTCTATTTAATATCTATCTATCATCTATCAAACTTATCAGTGACTTAAGAGTAGACTTAGAAAACAGAAGCTTGAGAAAGCAATAATGGTGATATAGCCAGACAGCAAAGTCAGCCAATCAAGAGAGGATAGTTGCAGAGACAAGAAGTCAGAAAGGCAGGAAGTGATGTAATCTCAAACAGGAAGCAGTCTCAGAACAGCAAAGTAGGGGAGTGGCCTGTGGGGACATGGGAAGTGATGTCAGAGAAGCAGGAAATCTTGTTAGGTCAAATAGGAAGTGACATCAGAGCAATGTGATACAGTTCAAACAGGAAGTGATGCCATGCCAAACAGGAGGCATACCTTGGTGAGGTAGTAGACAGACTGCTGGAAGGTACACATGATGACCTCATCCAGGAGGGCCATTGCCTCATCACATAATTCCAAGTCATTGCAGAGCTGTGGGTCTGAAGACAGGCATAGGAGTGAGAAGGAGAACCAGAGAGTGCCAGGCAGAAACCCAGGTCCTCAGGTGCAGGGAATGGCTGGGGGTTTGGACAAACGTGGGCCTGGGTCAGGGCTCACCTTCCTGGTCGGCCTCCTTCTCCATCTCTAGCACCTTCTCCTGCACAAAGCTCAGTAGCTCTGTGGTGTTGGCCATCCATAGCATGAGTGGCCTCAACTCCACAGACACAGTCTCAGGGGTCAAGGGCACCTCAGGAACCCCCTCAGGGTGGCTGGGAAAAGGGGAAAGGGCCTGTAATCATTGCCCAACCCCCACCATAATGGCCAAACCCAGAGATCTGGGTCTAACTGGGGACAGAGTCCAACCCTCATTTCACAGTTAGGAAAGTTGAGTCCCAAAGAAACTTGCAGTAAAACATGCATGGAGAAGTGAACACAGAACTGGCTGCAAATCCTCCTGACCGCTACATCCCTCTCGACCCTTCTCCCCAGAGTTTCTCTTACTTTTCTGGCTGACGGTCTCCAATTTCCTTAATCTTTTCCTGTGGAACAGTAAGATCAGAATCAAGGTGAGGGGGATGAGGAAGAGAGGCCATGAGTTAATGCCCAGGTTTTCCTTTTGACAGAGACTCTCCTCACTTTTCAAACAGGCTCTAATCTGTACAGCAGAAACTAACACAACATTGTAAATCAACTATATTCCAATAAAAAAAATTTAATGAACTCTGATCCTCAAGCTTCAGAATAATCAGTTCTCTTCTTACCTTTTAAAACACACACCCCTATGATTATAAGTGGTCTGTCTCCCCTTAGGTCTACTTCTGCTCAAGTGGAATTTCTTCTTAGCCCTCAAAATTTCCTAAACCTTTTCTCTAACTAGGGCTCAGCTCAATGGATGCAACTCCCTCCGCCCCCACACACACTCTAAATGGTTTCTCCTTAGCATATCCATTTGTTGGTCCTATGGGTTTGCTCTCCTCGGGCTCCAAGAATGGTCTCGCCCACAACATCGCCAAGCTTCAGGCCCAACGGGCTCCCCACCTCACTTCTCATAATGGTCTCTTTGAACTTTTCACCCAATGCGATCTTTAACCCCACTCCATCTCACAGAATGGTTTTTCCCATTATCCCACACCTGCAAAGATAGGTACTACTGTACTGCCTTCTCGTCAAGTACTGTGGATGAAACCACAATTACCAGCATCCCGTGGGGCCCCTTGTCCAAGCCCCACCCCCTCCCTGAGGCATCCTGGGAGATATACTTTGTTCTGCCAAACTATTAAACTAAGGTTTGAGATGGCAAGAGGAGGCTGGGGCAAGGACTCGGGGCGCAGAAGAGTCTGGACGGTGGTTGGGGGAGCTCACCCAGACAGTCTCCTTGATAAGACGGGCCAGGCGACCCAGCAGGCGCGGCAGGTGGCCCAGCTCCAGCTCTCGAGCTGAATGCTGCACACAAAGCGCCAGCAGCGTAGCCGGCCCCAAGGGTGGCAGGTCCCCGGCGCCAGCGGCCGCGGTGCGCACGATCTCGCCCAGCAGCGCCTCTTCTTCGCGGGGTCGGAAGCGCAGCACGGGCTCCCGGCCGTCCAGGTAGGCCGCCAGCGCCTCGCCGCGTTCCTGCAGGCCACGACCGCACAGGCGGCAAGAGAAGGCCCAGCCGGGGCCCGGTGGCGTGGCCCCGGGGCGTGCGGGGAGCCACGGTGGTCGCGCCGGCCCCGAGCTGCCGGCGCGGGGGTCCTTGTACATGAACAGGAAGTGCTCGCCCAGCCCCAGCAGGTCTCCCGGATGCAGCTCGGCCTCCCGCAGCAATAGGCACCCATTGTGCGTGACCGGGGCTCCCCGGGATGGGCGCACCATCGCCGGGGGCTCAGGACCCGCGCGCACTGTGCAGTGACGCGGCAGGATGTCCGGGGCGTTGAGAAAGGTGTCCACATAGGGGGTTGGGGACCCACCGCGGGCCGAGGAGTTCCCACCTCGGCCAAACACGTGCTGCTCCCGCGTCATCACATACACCACGAAGTCCTGGAGGAAAGTGAAGCTGCACTAAAGGATACGACGCCACGAGAAATCGATGTTCCCAAGGAGATACCCTTCCCACAATCGACTCTCCCGTCAACCACATCTCTTGGATGAGCACTTCCAAGGAGATCTCCTGGGATCCCAAAGAACTCACTAATTACCTCCCATCTCCCATGAGTGGACTCTTCAAAGTCACTTCCTATGGTGAACTATCCCCGTAAGTCCGTCCTGAAGACTGGAAGGAAGAAATCCCTTTCTTGACAGGGGCTCTACCATTTCCCTCCCTCAAAGAATGGATGCTTCCCAGCAGATCTTTTTCCAATGGCTTCTCCCATCTTCTCACCTCCTCTGAAAGGACTCCTTCAAGGCAATCCCTTGATTCTCCCATAACATTCAGCCCAAAGAACAGGTGCTTACAAGGGCACCACATCCCCATTACTAAAATAGACTCTCCCATTACACTCACCCTCAATGGCCGGCCCTTCCCAAGGAAACCTTCTTTCTCCTAGGAACTCTCCCATTTCCCTACTCCTGGTCCTGAATGCCCTTCATGCCACCCCTCTGATGGAGGCTTTCAAAGACATTTCCCTTCCAATAATAGCTGCTCTCAGTTTTCCCAAAGCAAGGATACCTTTAAAGAGACTTCCCCCTCAAACAAAGGTTTCTTCCATTATCTCCAGCCCATGAATATACACTTCCAAAGAGACCCACCTTCTATAATGGACTCATTTTTTTCCCCACCCTATGATGAATTCACTTCCAAGCAGACATAATTCTACAGTAGACTCACTTGTTCCCCACTCTCCCCGCCCGCATGATGGAGCATTCCAAAGGCACTCTTCCTCCCATCAGTGGTTGCTCTCAATGTTACCATCCCCCACAGGGACATCTCCAAGGAGATCTCCATATAGTGGCGCTTTAAGTAACCTCATCTTATAAATGGATGTTTTCAAAGAGACCCACTTATAATGAAGTGGCCCATTTCATCCACTTAATGAAGAGGTGGATTCCAGAAGACCTATTCCTAAAATAGACTCTCCAATCTGCAGCCTATAAGAATGGAAGCACCCAGTCTGACACCCTTCCTAAAGTAGATCCGCTGTTCCGCATTCACATCTGAGAAAATAGGCATCCCAATAGTCATAAACCACCCCCTACACTGAACTCTCCCATTACTTCCACCTCATAAATGCTCATTTCTAAAACCCCTTACTAGGTTTCCCTGGTGGCTCAGTGGTAAAGAATCTGCCTGCCAAGGCAGGAGACACAGGTTCAGTCCCTGATCGGGGAAGATCCCACATGCAGTGGAATAACTAAGCCCATGGTCCTATTGAGCTTGTGCTCTAGAGCCTGTGAGCCACAACCACTGCAGCCCAGCAGCCCTAGAGCTGGTGCTCTGCCACAAGAAAAGCCATTGCAATGAGAAGGTCTTGCACTGCAACTAGAGAGGAGCTCCCGCTCGCCACAACTAGAGAAAGCCTGTGCGAAGCAACGAAGACCCAGCACAGCCAAAAATAAATAAATAGATAAACTTTAAAATATGTATATAGTTTATCAGGATGGGGAACACATGTATACCTGTGGCGGATTCATTTTGATGTATGGCAAAACTAATACAATATTGTAAAGTTAAATAAAAATAAAATAAAATATGTATATATTTTAAATCCCCTTACTACAATATATTGTTTTCATCTACCTCTCAAGAAAAATGGATCTTTCCAGTCTGACCACCTTCTGAAGGTAAAACCTCCCACTCTCCTGTCTGGAGGATCAGGAATGGTCTGAAATACACGAACCCCGTTTTTACAAGAGGCTTTCCTGTTTCTTAACCACCAAAGGGCTTCTTCCACCGCACTTAAAAATGAACTCTCAGATTACAGACACCCATGGATAGAACTCTTATTCCTGTTCCCAAGGAATGGACATTTCCAATGAAGTCTCTTACAAAGAAATTTCTCATGAATCCCACCTGAAGAAATGAACGTTTCCAATGTTTCCCTCTCTTCCCATAACCTACTTTCTTATACTCTCAGAATAGATCCTTCCAATATGATCACCTTTCCTCAATAGAGCCTCTAATTTGCCAACCCTGCCTGGAGGAATAAGCTGTTGCAATATATACACACCTTGTTCTACAATGAACTTGCCTTGTCCTGTTGCCCCAACAAGGAGGAGTGAATTCCTCCAATGGAAGTTCCTTGAATAGTTGTAACCTCTCACCCATATATACAGCCAAATGACCTAACCCAATTGGCTCCCTCTCTGAGAGTAAAAATGGAACTGTTCAATAAACTCCACCACCTTCCAGAGAGGCTTTCCCATTAGTCCCAGGGGTACCCTGGCTGTACCACTATTACCCAAAGGTGGACTAAAGCATAAGAATGATTCTCCTAAACGTCACTCTTCGTGCCCCATGGACCATAGCCCGCCAGGCTCCTCTGTCCATGGGATTCACCAGGCAAGAGTACTGGAGTGGGTAGCCATTCCCTTCTCCAAGGGATCTTCCCATCCCAGCGACCAAATGCAGGTCTCCTGCATTGCGGGCAGATTCTTTACCATCTGAGCCAGCAGGGAAGCCATAATCATCATCATCATTACACACACACACACAAATATTAATAATACATTTCTTTAATGAAATAACTTAGCACTGACCCCCAACTGCTAATCCTTTCTTCCTCTCTGCTCCCCAACACTCAAACAGGTTCTCCTATCGCCATTCAAATATGTAAAATAGAAGAACCAGTACCTCTGGCCCCCATCGACAATGGTAACCATCAACTTTAAAAAGTGATGCCCAGGACAAGGTTCCATATATCAATCAAATTAGCTCCCTCCCCAGGAGATACTCTTCCATTACTCCTCCTCAAGAAATAGAAGCTTTCCAAGAGGATCGTTCTAAAATAGGCTCTCCTGGAAATTCCTTGGTAGCCTAGTGGTTAGGATTCAGGCTTGCACGGCCAAGTCCAGAGTTCAATCCCTGGTCAGGTTACTAAGATCCGGCAAGCAGCGTGGTGCGGCCAATAAAAATAAAACAGGCTCTCCCAATCTTTTCTGGTGGGAGACAATGCTTTCTTCCAACTTTGAACGGAATGAGTCATCGCCTACTTGTCCCTCCAAGTGAAATCCTTCTCCAAGATCTATCTAGACCCTCCCACTCTCTTCTTTGATGTTATTTCCTCCTCTAGAACCTGACTAGAACCATATGTATGAATGCTAAGTCGCTACAGTCGTGTCAGACTCTTTGCAATCCTATGGATCGCAGCCTGCTGGGCTCCTCTGTCCATGGGGATTCTCCCGACAAGAATACTGGAGTGTGTTGCCACGCCCTCCTTCAGGGGACCTTCCCTACCCAGGGGTTGAACCCGTGTCTCTTACGTCTCCTGGTCTCCTGCACTGGCAGATGGGTTCCTCACCACTTGCCAGCACTGCTGCTGCTGCTAAGTCACTTGAATCGTGTCCGACTCTGTGCGACCCCATAGACGGCAGCCCAGCAGGATTCCCCGTCCCTGGGATTCTCCAGGCAAGAACACTGGAGTGGGTTGCCATTTCCTTCTCCAATGCATGAAAGTGAAAAGGGAAAGTGAAGTCGCTCAGTCGTGTCAGACTCTTAGTGACCCCACGGACTGCAGCCTACCAGGCTCCTCCCGTCCATGGGATTTTCCAGGCAAGAGTACTGGAGTGGGGTGCCATTGCCAGCACTCAAGTGAAGTGAAGTGAAGTCGCTCAGTCGTGTCCGACTCTTTGCGACCCCGTGGACTGTAGCCTACCAGGCTCCTCCGTCCATGGGATTCCCTAGGCAAGAGTACTGGAGTGGGTGCACTACCTTCTAACAAACCTGAGGGTAACGCGACCCAAGGAATTCTGGGAGTTGTAGTTCTGTCGCCCATTCAACCAAAGGGTGGGACATAGGTCTCTTTCTGTAGGTTAGGCTGCGCTTACCTGGGCGTCCTGGTAGCCCTGCAGCAGCAGGAAATAGGGGCGGTTGCTGGGGGCCTGGATGAGGCACTGCGTCAACTGATCGAAGTCGCCGGGGTCTACAGGTCCGATTTGGGCGTCGGCTGCCCCTGGGGCCATGCTAAGTGCCTGCTGCCTGCGCTCCTGCTGCCGCCGCCGCCGACCTTGCAGACTGAGCTCCGATACGCTCCGCCGCAGGGACAGGTTTTCCGAGCGCTCCTTGCCCCCGGACCCAGCCGGGGTCCCTGACCCAGATCCCGGGCCGGGACTGGCCAGCGCCGCCCCACCAGACGCCGCCCGGGAGCGGTTCTTCTGTGGCCGCCACGAGGGGGCGCCTGTGCCTGCGGAGAGAGATGGAGAGCTATGAGACTGAGACTGGAAAGAGACAAAGGGAGAGACAATCTTAGAGAGCTAGAGATTATAGACTGCTGCTGCTGAGTCACTTCAGTCGTGTCCGACTCTGTGCGACCCCATAGACGGCAGCCCACTAGGCTGCCCCGTCCCTGGGATTCTCCAGGCAAGAACACTGGAGTGGGTTGCCATTTTCTTCTCCAATGAGTGAAAGTGAAAAGTTAAAGTGAAGTCTCTCAGTAGTGTCCAACCCTCACCGACCCCTTGGACTGCAGCCTTCCAGGCTCTTCCATCCATGGGATTTTCCAGGCAAGAGTACTGGAGTTGGCTGCAAAGTGAGGCTGCTTCCCACATTTAGATTTTTGCATATGCTGTTCTCGGTGCCTGGAACACACTTCCTGCCTGAGTCCTGCCTATCTTGTAATTTCAACTAATAAATTCATTTATTCTTTCAGTATTTTTTGAACCCGTACTATATGCCAGGCACTGTTCTAGGTGTTAGGAACTTCGCGATGAACTGAGAAGATCCTGCACCAAGGAAGAGAAATCACTTCCTCTTGAACACCTTTTCTTAAGATTCCAAGTCAAAGCAAAGATGAGCCGTGCTGGGCACCATGAACTGTGTCACACGCAGCACACTGACACCTAACTGGTACCCAGTGGAAATGAGCTGAATGAGTGAACTGATGTGTTTCTCACTGGGCTGTGGAATCTGGGAACTTCACTTGTCAGTGTCCCCATTGTACTCCCCAAGGGCCCTAGGTAATGTGTGGCTCACAGAAAGTGTCCAATGAATGCTTTTGGGGGGAGGTGTATGGAATAACGATGGTTATAATTGCCATTCTTTACTTAGCAACTACCATGTGCCAGCTGTTTTTGCTTAGTCGCTAAGTCGTGTCTGATTCTTTGTGAACCCATAGACTGTAGTCAGTCAGGCTCCTTTGTCCATGGGATTTCCCAGGCAAGAATATTGGTGGTGGTGGTTTAGGCACTCAGTTGTGTCTGACTCTTGCTACCCCATGGACTGTAGCTTGCCATGCTCCTCTAAACCAGACAAGAATACTGGAGTGGGTTGCCATTTCCTTCTCCAGGGGATCTTCCCGACCCGGGGATTGAACCTGCGTCTCCTGCAGTAGCAGATGGATTCTTTACCACAGAGCCAAATACTAGGCCCCCAGGTAGCCTGGTCCTCCGCTAATACAAGTATCTCTTCCTTTCTTGTGCGCTACCCTTAAGCCCCCTCTCACGGTTTGCAGCCAATCTAGCCTAAAGTCACCTGCTCCAAGGCCCACCCTTCTGAGGATCCACCCATTCTTAGACTGCGATCTAATAACTCATTTCCTCACTTTCCAAGCCTATCCTCCTTCTAGCCTCCATCCCTATAGGCCGCGTGTCTCATGAACCAACTCAGCCTTCTAGTGAGAGGTCACCTGCCATGAGGACCACTCACCCGCCGCGCGCAATATCTCTGCTTTCCTATCACTCGATTCCGCTGCCGGGTCCCAGCATCGCAGGCTTCGTCCATCAACTATGCACCTATCCCAAGGGCGACGTCCCCCGGCCTAGCCCATCCGGCTGACTTAGACCCTGCCGCAGCTCCGCCTTCCACTGAATGGTGCTTTAGGCCCCGCCCAATCCCCCCCATCCTTTCCCGCAGACCCCGCCCCCAGCCCGCCCCATCAGCTCCTCAGGCCCCGCCCACCACGACTCCGCCCCCCAGCCTCAGCCCGCCCTTCGCAGGCCCCGCCCCCAGAGCCAGCTCACCATCGCCGTCCGCCGCTCCGAAGGCCTCCTGCTCCAGGCGGCGCGCCTCCTCGCGGCCGCGCAGCTCAAAACGCCGCGCCCAGCCTGGCCGCGCCCGCCACAGCTCCTGCACCAGCAGCGGGCGCTCCGAGTCGCCCAGCACGCGCAGGTGCTCCGCCCGCCACTCGCCGCTGCCCACGGCGCCCGCCGCGGGCCGACCCAGGGCGTCGCACAGCGCGAAGGCATCCACGCAGCTGCTCTCTCCGGGGCCGCTGCCGGGGCTGCCGGCCAGCCCGTAGCGCTCTAGCGCCTCGGCCACCAGCTCGCGTGCGGTGGAGCGCGCCGTGGCCAGCACGCTCTTGTAGTTGGCCCCCGAAGCCAACCCGGCGCCGAAGATCTTGAGGACCCCCGGGGGCGCCGTGGCGCGTGTGGCCAGTGGAGGCTCGGGGGCCACACCCGCCGCCAGCTCCGGCAACTTCTTCTCACTGGCCCAGCGCTGCGCGGCTCCCGGGGTCCCAGGGCCTCCCGCGCCACCGGACCCCGTGGTTCCGGTGCCCGAGCCCCGAAAGAGCTGAGAGATGCGTTTGGCACGGCTCCCTGAGGCTCCCCCGGCTGCCTTGACCGCACCCACTCGCCGCAGCTCCACGTGCGGCGGCGGCGGGGGCAGCGGCTCGCTACTGCGGCTCCCCGTGTCCGAAGACGACGACCTGGGAGCCCGTCAGGGAGCACAGACCCAGGAGAGAGGCCCGAAAGACATGCAGAGACGGAGATGGGGGTTAGAGAAAGAGGGAGATGGGCAGAGACGCGGGTGCGGAGGGGAGACCGAGACCCGGAGAGGGAGGGACAGACACCCAAAGATAGTGGGGGACAGATACCCACCGATGGGCGAGAGATACGGGGTGTATGGAGATGGGGTGGGGTGGGGGTGGGCACAGGCCAGAGGCAAAGAGAGGGAGAGAAAATAAATAAATAAAGGCGAGTCCCTCAGAAGGAAATTCCAAGAGGTGAGCAGGGAGGGGAGGAAGGGAGGTGAATCAAACTGCTACTTCTTCTGTCCGGGTCCCCTTGTCCACCCGGCCTAAACCCATCTCCAGGCCCAGAACTCCCCTCGCCCGACCCTCTACCACTGGGCCTCACTGTCTGCCCACTGCCCACCATCTCACTTGCCCATTCAGGACAGGAACTGGAGCCAGCTCTTTCAGGGTCCCTGGCATTACCCAGTGCAGGGACTGGGCCATAAACAGGGGCAGGTAGGAAGCAGGTAGGGCAAGGGCTAGTGTCGTGAGGAGGTGGGCACTCACTTGACAGAGGCGGCGCTGGGCCAGCGTCGCCCCAGCTTGGCCAGCTGCTTCCTGGGAGAATTGATCCACAGGCCCACTGGGAGATGGAGCTTCCCGAAGCGGGGGCTTCCGCCCTCCTTCCGTTCACCAGACAGCATGGCCCTAAGGGAGGGTGGGGAAGACCCCAGCTCCTGAGGTCTCCGGAGGTAGGGATGGGGTGGAGGGGGACCTGGACTCCTGAGTCAGAGGGAGGAGGGGTATGGGGCTCAGACTCCAGAGTCCAGTTGGAGGAGGGGATGGGAGCCCGGATTGTGGTTGCTGGGATGGAGGGTGGCTGGGGACTGACTCCTACGTCTGAGGAAGGGAGGAGACGACTGGACTCCTGGGTCCCGGGCTCTTACCCTGCTTCGGGTCCCGCCAGCACCTGGGGGCCCTGTCTCCGCTTGCCCTGGTTGGCTCTTGACCCCGCAGCTCCCGTTCAGCCTTTGCCTCTGCCCCAGCTCCCAGCACTGGGTGGGGGACAGGAAAAGGCAAGAGGAAACCGGCAGGAAGAGCGGGGAGGGGGCGTCCTGTGAGGGGACCGGGCCTGGGGGAGGAGATCTGGGGAAGGCTGGCCCTGCCCCAGTCCTTGATTCTGGAATCACATCGCCGCCAGTTGGCCCCTTCCAGGCCCCATAGGGCCTGGAGGTCCCATCCCCTCCTTTCTCGGACAGAAGACCATCCCCAAACTTCTCTTGGGGGAGGGGGAGACCAAAAGTTAGAATCAGTCCGAGGGAGTGAGTCAGATACTTGGACCACCAGATAAGTATTTATTTTTCTCCTGGATTCTTTGATCTTTTCCTTTGAAACCCCCGAGTCCTAAGCAGCTCGACTGCCAGAGCTGAACCGGGACTTTATGAAATCGACCACTTTGCCAGACCGAGAGAAAAGGATCCTGATGGGAGTACACAGAGCGGAAACAGGTTAGGTCCTCACTGAGTGAGGACCACCCATCCCGGCCTCCCTAGGTTTGATCTTATTCTAGCAGTGATCCAAGCTTCGCCCTCCTTAGGTGAGCCCGGTTCTCAAAGGCAGTCCAGCTCTCAGCGTTCCTCGGCTCGAAGACCCCCGCCTGCATTGGGTAGCGGGAAACCCCGCCTCTCATTCCAAGCCCTGCCTTCTTCAGTGGGCGGCTCACGCGGTTAGAACGCTGACTGTGAGCACCACTAAGCCCCAGATCAGCACCCCCAACAGGCGTCTTTTCAGCAGTTGCTCCGGCTTCGGAGTCTGTGGCTCGAAGTCTGTGGTTGTGTGTGGGCGATCCACAGCCACCTCTCCCAGGGCCGTCTCATCCTGAGTTTCGGTGTTTGGTGACGGTATCTCCTCCTGGATTCTTTTGGGCAATACTGAGAGAGGAGGGTAAGAAGCGATCCTGGGAGAGCGCTAAGGTCCTGCCAAGACCAAGGCAAGTTCTCCCCGCGGCAAGCCGCCCCAGGACCCAGGCCCTCCGGGACATAATCACGCCTCCAAATGCTTGAAGCCGGGACACACCCAGAGGGGTGCCCTGGCCGGGTGACCAGGAGCCTTACTCGGGGCAGGAAGCCACACCCTCGTGGCCTGAAGCCACACCCCGACAGGAAGTTATGCCCATAGGCCACGCCCCTGAAGCAAGCCACCCGCCTGGAACCGGGCGCCCCAAAAACTCAGGACCCTGAATCCCACCCACTTCTCTCAACTCTCACAACTGACCTGTGACGTGAAAATAGATGATCGTGGCTGGACTGGATTGTATGGAACCCAGCTCGCAGCGATAGGTACCTGCATCCTTTGGACGCACCATGGTCTTGGTCAGGATGGGCTCCTTCCCCTTGGACATCAAGGTCTCAGAATTGTTCTTCCAAACCTAGACCCAAGCTCAAGGGGTCACAGAGGCCTGGGGAATTCAGGGATTAGGGGAGTACAGGGGTGAGACGATCATGGGGCTTCAGTGGGGAGGTGGGAGTCCAGGGTGTACTGTTCAGGACGTGAGGTCCCAGGGGATAAAAGGAAGTCAGACTTGGTCGGTCATAGGTCATGGGCATTGTGGATGCAGGCCTGTGGATACAGGGTCTAGGGGTGCTCATACAAGCCTGATGGACTTGGAGTTCAAGGGTAACGGGAGTTGGAGGGCCCCACCCTGTAAAAGCTGTAATCGGTCAGGCCTTGAGAGATTTTATGCCAGTTGAGCTCACAGTCCAGGATCATGTCTTCCATCTGATGGACCTTGACTTCGCGCTCTGGGAATAGGGGGTTACTGTGGTGTGCTCTCTCAAGATTCTGGGCCCTCTCCCAACCCCCTTCCACTTGGTCTCGCCCCGCCTGTCCTCCTGGTCTGGCTCCAGTCTCCGCCCTCTTTAGACTCGGTCTCTCCTCTTGCTCCGCCCCTCTGGCGCCAACCCCTCTGACTGGACCCCGCTCCCTCACCTCCGCAATTCTTAGACTTTCGACAAGCGTGAACCTGCTTCTGGCAGGTACTGCACCAGATGAGAGGCTGCAACATCAAACCTGAAAGGGCAAGATCGAGGCTGTGTTCTCCCAATTAAGAGGCGGGGCTAAAAGGAGAGGGTAGGGCCAACGGCTGAGGCGGAATCAGCCGAATCTCCAAGGAGGTCAGTCAGGGGCTGGAACATATAGCCCTGTAGGAAGTCGGCTCTAACTAGGTAGGCTCAGTAAAGGGTGCAAAAACTATATGACCATTTCCCCCAAGAAGTCCAAGAAATATTGGAGACCCAGGAACCTCTCGATGGGGAGAAGGAGACACAGACCCAAAAGAGAGACTGGTATTGACAGGGCAGGGATGAGGGATGGACGACCATTTCCCATAATTGAGACTTACCACATTTGTTGGGACAAAAAGCTGCCTCGGAAGAAACAATAAAAAAAGAGAGAGAGAGAATAAGATTTCGTAAGTTACAGGGGATGAGAGAAGGGGTGAAGGAACAGGCTAGGACTGGGGCTCTTGCACTGGAGAAAGGAAAGACATGGGTATCTGGATCCTTGGGTCTGAGGGGGTAGGGGGTTGGGAGAGCTGACGGATCAGAGAAGCAGAAGGCGGGGGACAAGGACTCTAGGACTGTGAAAGGAGAAGCCTGTGGTGCCAGACTCCATCTTCTCTCACCCTCTTTTTGAAACTGAGCAGCGTAGCTGGCAAAGGTATTCTTTGCCAGGTGCAACATCCATAACATCTCCTTCACGAAGAGCTCACCTGCGAAGAAGCAGGCAGACTGCAGAGAGGTCCCCACCCCCACCCTCCTGCCGGTCCCAAATGTGAGGTACCAGAAGTTGGCCTCTGTCTGCAGAGCCTGGCATTCAGCTTTCCGGTCTTCTCAGGTTAGGACAATAAAAATATAAAGACCACTTATCAGAATGCTGGCTCCAGAGTCCAGTACCTGACCATCAGACCAGGGGTCACCAGCAGTCACTTCCCTGAGTTTCTGGAAGTTCTCTCTGGCCCGCTCTGAGCATTTACCTTTTGCATCACTATCTGTGATGCGTTTCATATCCTTCAGCAAACTCCAGGATGACTTTTCCAGTGTGGCCTCATCTGTGGGGGGCGGGGGAGAAATAACCCCCAGATTCCAAGCATTACTGTCTCATCCGCTCACCTAGTCTTAGAAACTACAGTACCCATGGGGCCAGTGGACAAGGGTAGGTCTGGTAAAATGGTTACCCCACCCTGTTGCCTTCTGGGAGTTGTAGTTTTATTACATAAAATTGCAGGATAAAAGGTAGGGAAACTGTATATGCCAGCCCTTGGGGAACCCCAGAATCTGCATCCCAGCCTTTTCCATTCCCGAACCTAGGAGATTCTCCCTTCAGTCCTTTCTCTCCAGCACCTCCCAGAGACCCTAGCCCCAGAACCCTTCCTTTCCCAAGATCCAGGAATCGATCTCCACCCTCACCGACAACCCCCATATAGGAGTCCTCGTCAATCGGCAGGTCCTTGAAATCTTCCAGTGCCTGCTTTATCTTTTCCATCACTTTTTTGTGATGGTTGGCCTCCAGGTGGCCAGGCAGGTAATCCATTTCCAAGGAGTTTAGCGCCTCCCTGACCTTTGGATCACAAATGACACAGCCCCTGGCAGGAAATAGGCAGCCGGCCAGAGTCGCCACCAGGAGGGGAAGCCCCCGCGGCCCCATTGCGACCAGAGTGCTCAGTCCGTGCCCAACGCCGGGAAGGGTCTTCTTACCCCTACCCGAGAAGGTGAACGCTAAATGGAGAGAAGCCTTTCCCCGAGACTATCGGAACCCCAATTGGTAGGGCGCACACTTCTCATTAGAGAACCGAGGAGTCTTGAAGCACTCTACCCCCGACCTTGACTCCTGACTGTTGTACCCTCGAACACTAGGGTTCGCTGAAGAGCCCACGTTCTGAGAGCTTTTAGAGAGAATGACCAAGCCACACGTCCTTCCAACTCTAATCTTTTCCCACGACTAAAATTGAGAATTTTGTTGGGGGTGAGGGTAAGGTTGGTTGCGTGGTAGAGAAAGCTCTTGATTGGGGTCACAGTCACGGTTTGCCCCTTTCTAGGAACGCCCACAGCCTCCTCCTCCCGGCTACCCACGTGAGGCCGCAGATTCCCTAGAGAGAGTCCCTGGAGTTTCCTTGGCCCCGCCCAGAATCCCAACTCTTAGTCTGATTGGATCCCGACAAAGGGAAGGCTCCACCTATCGCTCCATGATGTCACAGCTGCTTTTTCAGACTAGAACTTTCCCAGCATCTACCGAAGGGGAAGATCCCTGTCGGCTCTGATTTCCGGAGCCAAGGAAAGGGCTTCAAGCCTTCAGTCTCCTCCCCTCTCAGGGCCCCGACTCAGGCTTTGGGCTAGATGCCTACGACCCTTTGGAAACCCTGTCGTCGAGCCACGAAAACGTAGGAAAAGATCCTTTCTAGCGACTACACTTCCCAGAACGCCCCGGGTGTCTCCCTAGCCGATTACAGCAGCCGACCCCATAGCTTTATGGGAAATGTAGTTCAAGAATTATAATCTTTGTTTACGCCCCACCCCACCTTCTCTCTCCAGCCTGTGGGGCTAGATACCAGGGTCCCAGGGGAAAGAGGTCTGGGGGCCAATGCAGAGAGTCTCCGAGGAAGGAATTGGGTCTCTGAGACCACAAATCACACAAGTAGGGCACCAAAAAAGAAGGAACTCATGTCCCAAGAAATGAGAAGGCCCCAGAAGTTCCACACCTTTACTCCTACTCACACACCCTCATGCACACAAGTCTCCAAAAAACCTGCAGAGATTGGTTGGTGGTGTGGATTTTAATTCATACATCCCTCTCTCCCACCTACGGTAGTCGAGTAGGGACTGGTCCCCCAAACCCCCTCGAGAAAACTAGAAAAGGCTTCAAATTCTCAGACAACTCTGTAATAAAGGTATCTACCTTCATTTCTTTCAAAAAGCCTCATGGAAGTTCTAAAAATCTGAGTCAATAATTCCATTCTCTGAGACTTCCCTGGTGGTCCAGTGGTTAAGACTTTGAGCTTCAAATGCAGGGGTTGCGGGTTCCATCCCTAGTTGAAGAACTAAGATACCCCATGCTGTCTTGCATGGCCAAAAAAAAAAAAAAATCCATCCTCTTGTCCAGACCCTGTGCTCCTGCCTGGGTTGGAGACCAGTCTGGAGTCTGCATACCTTCTGAGTCTTTCATCCTTCACTTGTGCAAAGCCAGACTTAGAGGTTCTGTGAATTCAGGGACAGAGAGTGGCTGGCAAGGGACACAGTGCCCACTGTTTTCTGCAAGCCCAGAAGGCACCCTTATGCCAGCATTGTGCTGTGTGTGCTCAGTCACTCAGTCACGTCCAACTCTTTGTGACCCCGTGGACTGTAGCCTGCCAGGCTCCTCCATTCATGGAATTCTCCAGGCGAGAATACTGGAGTGTGTTGCAATTTCCTCCTCCAGGAGATCTTCCTGACTCAGGGATGGAACCCAAGTTTCCTGCATCTCATGCATTGGCAAGCAGATTCTTTACCACTAGCCACCTCAGTAAATCAACTCCATCACCCCTAGCAGCTCAGCTACGGAGGAGGAAACTTCCTTAGTTGGCAGAAGCAAACTGAACTTGGAGCCAGTGTGTGCACGTCCACCTCTGGCAGTTTTGGAGGTTTGTTTTTTTGTTTTTTTTTAAGTGTCTGGATATTTTTGCAGAGCCTTACTCCTTAGGCTGAAGCATTCAGCACCATACCTTCCCCCTCCCATCTCATATTTTAGCATATCTGTGGTTTTTCAGGGGCTGAAATGTTAAGTAAAGTTCCACTTTGCTCACACACTGTCCCAGCTACAGATAAGTTTGTCTTCCATCAACCTTTCCAGCAGTGGTGAGCTGTTGATCTACTGGTTGTATATGGCACCCTACTCCAGTACTCCTGCCTGGGAAATCCCATGGATGGAGGAATCTGCTGGGCTACAGCCCATAGGATTGCGAAGAGTCAGACACGACTGAGTGACTTCACTTTCACTTTTCACTAATTAGAACACCCATGAGTTTCTTCAGTCCTGCTGACCCAGAGAACTCTCTCTTCTCAAAAAAGGCCAGGATGGTCAACACTGGAACGGTGAATTCCCTGTTACTGGGGGCAGTGATCTAGAAGTACTCTGGTTATGGCTTGGGAAGAACAGGTGGGCACTGTGCCTTCTAGAACTGCCATGAACTTTTCCAGACAACGCCACCCACCATGCAAAGGTTTTCCATTGATTCTAGAATGTTCCAGCAGTGGCAGAAAACACCCATGCCCCTTTTCTCCAAGTCTAGCCAACTAGAATGACTCTAGAAATGGGTGTCCACCACCTGCAGGACCACAAGCTTCTCTAGAATCTTCTGGGTTTCCAGAGATGCATACTATTGGCCCTACGTGGATCAGGCTATTTCAGAAAGTCTCCCTGTTCCTCAAGACTCAGGCTTCACTTGGAGCGAAGACAAGTCCGCATTAATGCCCACCCACTCGGGCAGGAAGGCAGCCTCAGGTTTAAAGATCTTCAGGAAGCTGGAATCAGGCAGGGTGAAGTTGGCCAGGTAGATGGTGTCTCCACCAGCCAGGTAGGCGGCCCAGAAGCCAAAGGTGCCAATGGTCATGATGGTGTGGTTGCATTGTGTGAGCAGCGCAAAGTCTTTGTCGGGCGCACCCTCCTGCCCGTCTCCAGCGAAGATCACATCCCCCCGGGAGGTGTCAATGTTTTCCCGGCACCACTCCATGCCGTTGCTAGTGACCACAAAGATGGGGGCTTTGTGCCGGGCCCGGAACCAGTCCATAGCCTGCTGGAGGTAAGCACGGTCCCCCACCACACCCTTCCAGTGGAGGGGCATCACCTGTAGGTAGTCCCCACGGCGCACATGGACACCCACGAAGGTGCTCGGGCGGTGCCCCGTGCGGGGGAAGCGGAGCCCACTCAGTGAACGCTGAGCCTCCTGCCGCAGATGCTCGTGTAGGGTGAACTCACTGCGGATCTGGTCCCGGAGGTGATGGAAGAAGGTCCAGGAGCAGGGGAAGCCCGTGAGCTTCAGCCAGGGCTCCTTCAAGTGGGCGTACTCCTCCGACATCCAGTCATGAAGCTCCAGCTCCTGCCAAGGAGCGAGTCTGTCCACCTCGGGTGCCAGCACAGGCAGTGTGATGCGGAACACGGGGGCCAGGACGGCGTGCATGGAGGGCTGGATGAAGGCCTGGCGGCCATTGAGCTGGGCCAGGGCCAGCAGTGTGGCGTACTGCCCCATCTGGTTCCCAAACCGGCCTTTGGGGTCAATAGTCCAAGTTCCTGAGATGGAGGCAGGATGCTTGGGACAGGAAAAGGTGGCGTTGGGGTTCATCGGTGTGCCCGACAGGCAAAGGATGGCCACAGGGGAGCTCACCCGGCTACGGTCTGGACACAGCAGGAACAGGTCTAAGCCACTGTGAAAGAGGTTTTGGTGGATGAGGAGGAAGAAGACGCAGGCAAAAACACAGGTTAGCAGGAAGATCAGACAGAGGTGACGGTGGCCGGGAGCCCACATGGCTGCAGGACAAGAGTAGATGAGGAGATATTAGAGCTTGAGAATGACAATCGGGGAAGAGAGGGCTGAGAGAACCAGGAAACTATGAGTCTGGGCTCCTGGGCTTGAGGGTAAAAGGAATCAGGCCTCTTGGATCTGAGTGAGCAAGAGCTAAGGGCTTGGAATTTCCAGGAATGGAAGATGATGAAAATTAGTGGTTTCCAAAATGAGAGTGATCCAGGAACCACCAGCTTGTCCCCATGTCCAGGAATCTCAGTGTCTCGGGTGCCCTGACGTGGGGCAGCGTTGCCCCCAACTCCTTTCTGGGTGTACCTATGTGTGAGGGGCAGAGGCCACCACGGAGGTGACAGGAAGTGACCATCAAGTAGAAAGTGAGAGACAGGAGGCCCAGGGCTGGATCGGGGGAACCTTGATTCATGGAGTGGGGGTTAGAGGTTGGCGGTCCACCTCTTGGGACTGAGGGCCCAACTCCTGGGTCCGAGGCATCCGCATTTCTCACTCACCTGAACTCCTGGAGAGTGGCGGACCCACAGCAGGCTTGGGCTTGAATGGAGCGCTCGGGCTGCAAGTGCAGACCACATCCCGCGGGGGGCCCACCTCCGCCCGCCTCCGCCCCACTCCTCGGAAACCTGGACTCCAGGTTCCCAGACCCAACGGGCCTCCCTTTCCGCGCCTTCTCCCGCGACTGGCTGAGAAGGTTCCGGGAGGAGAGTGGTAGGAGAGTGGGCGCGGCTCCGAGAATCACAGCCTTCGCCCTTCCCCGGCTCGGCAGATAGCTCAGAGAGGCAGCGCCCCGCCCCATCCCTGGCGCCGAGCCCCGGCTCCGCAGGTCCGGAACGGCAGCCCCCGCCTCCTGCCCTCCCGGGACCCGGAGAACCTGCGCCTCAGCCCGCTCCCCTCCCACCACCACCCCCACCTCCAGCTCCAGGCAGCCTACCTGGCCTCCCTAGCAGCCGCATCTTTTCGTGGACACTGAGATCTAGCTTGCAACTGCCATGCTGGATCCGGATGCTCCGGTCCGTCGACTTCTCCCTCTTCCACTCCGGTGTCTGTGGATGCTTCGAGTCCGGCCACGCCCGGGCGTCCAGGGCTGACCCGGGCATCCTGGTGCCGGCGGCGAGGGCGATCCTCGGCCCCCTGCAGCGTGTTCCCCCCGAGAGTCGGGGTGGGTGCGTGGGTGCAGAACCTGGTCGCCAGGCTGTTACACGCGCGGATGCAAAGCCTCCTCCAGCTCTCAGGATCCCCGCATGAGAGCCTCCGGCCCTAAAGTGTTCCCACGCCCCTCAGGGGCCGCTGATCCCGCCCCCGCCTCCCTGCACTCGCAAATTCCAGAGTCCCAGTCTGTCCTTTGGAGGGAATCAGTATCCGGCGCCTGACTTTCTACTTTCTAAAAGGGCATGTCCCGCCTCTCCCGAGGTCAGGAACGGAGAGAGCAGAAATAGAATAGAGTTTCTCCTCCCTGCCTGCCTCAGAGGTCGCAGCAGGCCTCTTCAAGGAACAGAGGCTGGGCTCGTTCTGCAGACCTGAAGCCATTTCCCCTGTCGACGGTTGCTCGCCACCCGCGCCCGTCCCTCCCTCCCCCCCCCACCACCCCCCACCCCGTGGCCCGAGTAGTCTGACTATTGCCATTCAAGAAATCAAAGACCCAGGGATTGGACTTGACTCTCCAGAGATGTGATCATAATTTCTCCAGATCCAGGACTCCCCAGTCCTCAGCCCCCTCCTCAGACTGAGAAATCTGGGCCCTCCATTCACCCTCAGTCAGATCTGGTGTTCAGACTCTAGTACCTTTGTTGCTGTTGCTCAGTTGCTGAGGCCTGTGCGACCCCATGGACTGCAGCCTGCCAGGCTCCTCTGTCCATGCGACCTCTCAGGCAAGAATACTGGAGTGGGTTGCCATTTCCTCCTCCAGGGAATCTGCCAGATCCAGGGATCAAACCCGAGTCTCCTGCACCTCCTGCATTGGCAGGCCAATTCTTTACCACAGAGCCACCTGGGAGGTGGTCTTTACCAAGGACCTTGCACTTTTTGGTTCCAGGAAATTGCTCACCCCCTAATTCCCCTTGGGATCTTGGGTCTAACTTCTCCCTGCATAGCCTGGGTCATTTGCCAACTCTGAGTCAAAGACTCTCACCATCCCTCCGCTTCCCCAGGCTATTTTGAGGGCACCTGTCTGATCCTGGGTAGCCTCTCTGGTGAAAGAAACATCAGGATTGCATCAGGACCCAGGAGGAGGAGGAGGCTGGGATGTTTCGGGGCGTGAATGCCTGGTCTTCAGTTACTCGGGAGCTTGTCTTGTAACTTCCAGATCATGACACCTGTTTCCTTGAGGAGGACGCTTTGATCCTGTGTGGCTAGCTGCTTTCCTGATGATCAGAACTTCAGGTGAGATGCGGAAATTCCAGTTGTGGGGCACGATCTGCCTCAGTTAGCCAGAAAGGTGGGTCCCCGTTCCATTCCTGCTCAGGCTGCAGAGTCAAGGTCCCCAGCCCCTTCCTTCCTCAGACCGAGGAGTCTGAAACCCCAGCTCCCTCTTCCCTCAGGCCAAACAGTCTGGGCCCTCTAGCTGCTTTCACCCAGGTCCCAGTTCATCAGATTTCTATCCCCCTGGTGCCTCACACGGTGGAGGCCAGGTCCCCAGCCGGAAGGACCCCCGATTGCATCATCTGTCCAGGTTGACCTGGACACCGTGGAATCCTAGCATGTGCCAAGTGGGTCAAATATCACGGGTCAGGCGTCGGGAAGGTGATGGGGCGGGTCTGTCTGGATATAAATTCTGGAGTGTCTGCATCCATCCCAAGAGATCTGGGTGTCCAGTCAGCTGTGAGTCCATGTGCAAGGGGACCCAGGCTACTGAAGCAGCCATCTGAGAACCTGCTCTCCTGGGCAACCAGGCTCTGAAACAGGATCTAGACCATTCAGCTCTTCAAACCCCAGACCCCAGACCCCACCTGAGGACGTGAACCACTGATGGGCTGGGACAAGGCCAAGTTCAAGCACTTGGGACTGTGGGTCCCTGTGCTGGCTGTCTTCCTGCTAGGAACCTGCCGGGCGCATCCCATTCCAGACTCCAGCCCCCTCCTCCAGTTTGGGGGCCAAGTCCGCCAGCGGTACCTCTACACAGATGATGCCCAGGAGACAGAGGCCCACCTGGAGATCAGAGCTGATGGCACAGTGGTGGGGGTGGCCCGCCAGAGCCCCGAATGTGAGTATGTGTGTGGGGAGGTAGGGCTTGATCTTGAAGCAGTAGGGAATTAGGGCCCGGACTCCCGAGTCTGGGGGAGGAGGAGGATGGGCAAAGGCCTTCTGAGCCCCTGACCACTTTCTCCCCTCAGGTCTTTTGGAGCTGAAAGCCCTGAAGCCAGGCGTCATTCAGATCTTGGGAGTTAAAACATCCAGGTTTCTCTGCCAGGGGCCAGATGGGAAGCTGTACGGATCGGTGAGTTTCCAGGATCCCTGTCCTTGCCCGCCACCCTTCCTCTCCCCATCCTCACAATCTGAGGGACCAGGTTGCACCTTTGATGTTGGTCAGGCTTGGTTTGACATTCTCCACATGTCCCTAACCTGGCCACAATCCCCAGAGGAGGGCGCTGTGGTCATCAGTGTTCACAAGAAGAAACTGAGGCTCTGGCAGGGCGACCACCGGCCCAAAGTCACAAGGCCCGTCTGTGAATGATAATGACTTGGGAGGCCAAGTCTTGTGACTCCTAACCTGTGCTGACCACACAGGTTCCCACAGGCCTGGCTCATGCTGGGCGAAGGGTCGCTCCGGGAATCGATGGCCTGTAAAGTGAACATGACCTTGGGTGCTAGCCAGATGCCCCTGCCAGGACTTAGAGAGCCTCCCCTGATCCCTGGGCTGGAATATTCTTCTCTGTGAAGTGGGGGGCAGGGAAGCGCGTGGGTCTCGCAGCGCCACCTAGGGGTTAAGGAGGGACCTGCCTCCGTGGTTTTGAGTCTGGGAGGAAGGAGCTGGGGAGACCTCGACGATAAAGCTGAGAAAGGAGGGGGTTCCCCCAGCTCCCCAGCAGTCCTAGGACTGGGGTGGCCTGGACTCCTGAGTCTGGGAGAGGTTGGGGCTGAGAGTCCTGCAGGAGCAAGGGGGTATCAGAACCCCCACATTTCTGACCTGACTCTCATCTCCACAGCTGCACTTTGACCCCAAAGCCTGCAGCTTCCGGGAGCTGCTTCTTGAAGATGGATACAACGTCTACCAGTCGGAGACCCTGGGCCTTCCACTCCGCCTGCCCCCGCAGCGCTCGTCCAACCGGGACCCGGCCCCACGGGGACCTGCTCGCTTCCTGCCGCTGCCGGGCCTGCCCCCGGCACCTCCGTATCCTCCGGGGATCTTGGCCCCCGAGCCTCCCGACGTGGGCTCCTCGGATCCCCTGAGTATGGTGGGACCCTTGTATGGCCGAAGCCCCAGCTACACTTCTTGAAGATGTCCGCTGTGTAGTACTGGGTCTCCTCTTTATTTATTGCATTATTTATCTTATTTATTTTTTTATTTTTCTTACTTGAGATAATAAAATGTCTGAGAGGAGGATCAGAGTGAGTTTGTGTGTTTGAGGGAGAAAATGGGAGTCTGCTTCCGCGTCTCTCCTTGTCCCTCCGTTGCCAACCACGCTATGAGAAGGTCCCAGCCTTTCTGCATGCACCCCTTCCCCAGCTGACCCTCAGTGTTTGGCTCCACTAAGGTGTCCCCAGAGACTCTGGACTATCCTTGCCCTTTGACAGGACAGTATTTGTTATTCTTCCCTCACCCCTCTCCCTGACCCCAACCACGTGTTCGTGTTGTGGAACTATTTCTCTGCGGTAACTCAATAACGGGAACATTTTTTAAAATGGCACAAGCGGACCCACATCCTTATGGGAGATGTAGTTTTGGAGGGCTCATTTAGCACTAGGAATGGTCCTCAGGGCTGGGGCAAGGACTCTTGGATTCTGGAGATACAGTCGTTGCTAGGAAGGCCCTTTCGGGTCCTGAGGATTCAGAGGGCTGGACATCTGGACACCTGGATTCCAGGAGAGCAGGGGAATCCGGGCATCCTGGTCTGAGAGAGGAGGGACTGGAGATTGAGAGTCCTGGATCTCAGAAGAAGAACTTGAGAATCTAAATGCTTCCATCCAGGTGCTTATGGACCTTGGAGAGGAATGACTGTCCCAGAATCCAATCTCAGTGAGCAAGTTGCCCATTCCCACTTCCTTTCCACCAACTAGATTTCCATATTGCTGTTCAAGCTATTTTCCAGTTAGGAAAGACGTGAAGACAAAGGTTTAGACTGCACTTCCTAGGACTATCCCTAGTGCTAAATGAACTCCCAAAAAACTACATCTCCCATGAGGGTGTGGGTCTGCTTGTGCCATTTTAAAAAATGTCCCGTTATTGAGTTACCGCAGAGAAATGGTTCCACGACACAAACGCATGGTTGGGGTCAGGGAGAGGGGGTGGTGAGGGAAGAATAACAAATACTGTCCTGTCAAAGGGCAAGGATAGTCCAGAGTCTCTGGGGACGCCTTAGTGGAGCCAGACACTGAGGGTCAGCCAGGGAAGGGGTGAAGAAAGGCTGGGTCAGCTTTGGTTTCTGACTGATCACTGCAGCCTCACAGGAGTTATGGTCTTGAAGCATGAAAATGTTAGTCGCTCAGTCGTGTCCGATTCTTTGCAACGCCGTGGACTGTAGCCCCATGCCACCACCCCCAGGCTCCTCTGTCTATGGGATTTCCCAGGCAAGAATACTGGAGTGAATTGCCATTTCCTCCTCCAAGGGATCTTCCTGACCCAGGAATTGGGTCAGGAGACATCTCACGTGTCTCCTGCATTGCAGACAGATTCTTTACACTCTGAGCCATCAGAAAAGCCCCTCTCATGAAAGTACATTTAAGAATTCGCTTTGTAGGGAGTGGGGTGGCCCAGGATAACTTTCCTAGCCTCACTGTTCTCAGAGTTCACTCTTTGCTGTTTCCATAAAGTATGAAAAAATATAACCTTTCAGCACAGCCACGCTGCCAGTATTTCAAAGAGAGAGCTATACCTCCTCTGTTTACTTCCCCACCCATACCTGAACCTTCTCTCTCCTTTGGAGTTCCTGCCAAAATCAATCTGGATTTTGTTTCCATTAGTTTTCACAAGAGTGGAGCTTTGTCCAAGTACTCAAAAGAAATCTATGTCACATGATAGATATAATTCTCACTACAATCGCACTCATATTGCAAGATATAAATGTATCAAACTAACAGATTGTACACCTTAAACTTATACAATGTTATCTGTCAGTAGATTTCAAGGGTAATTTTTTTTTTTTAACTATCGAGCTTTGTTCTTCCAAAAGAGATTCCCTTGAGTAATTCTGTGATCTCTGAGGACCCAGACCACCCCAGCAGCTTTCAACCTTCCCATAGCGTCCGAAATCCAACTACTAATTGGAATATGTGAAGCTGCGCGTGCGCGCGCGCGCGCACACACACACACACACACACACACACACACACACACACACACACACACACACACACACACTGCTGTTCTCAGATTATCTCACCAAGTTCTCAGCCAAAAGGACAACTTCTTCTCTAGGGGTGACGACTGGTGGGAAATGTCCAATTTTGTTTTGTTTGTATGGGGTTTCTAGTGTGTTTGTTTTTGTTTGGGGCAGTACTGTTGTGGCAGGCCGGCTCAGTAGTCACAGCCCCGGGGGCTTAACTGCCCCACGGCATATAGGGTCTTTGTTCCCCAACCGGGAACTGAACCCACATCCCCTGCATTGGAATAATGTGGATTCTTTTTTTTTTTTTTTAATTTGTATTTATTTATAGTTTTGGTTGCGTTGGGTCTTCATTGCTGTGTGCAAGCTTTCTCTAGTTGCAGCGAGCAGGGGCTACTCATGACTGGGGCGCACAGGCTTCTCATTCTGGTGACTTCTCTTGTTGCTCAGCATGGGTTCTATGGCGCGTGAGCTCAGTTGCCCTGCAGCAGGAGGAATCTTCCTGAACCAGGGATGGAACCCATGTCCTGTGCGCTGGCAGGCGGACTCACAACCCCTGAACCCTCAGGGAGGTCCTGGAATGTGGATTCGTAACCACTGGGTCACCAGGGAGTCCCAGGAAATTCACAGCACTTTTGCTTTTCCTCCTGTACTGGGGCTGGTTTGGCTCCACCGCCCCCTCATGTTTCGGGGTTCCTGGGGCTCCACTGTCTGCTGGTTTTGTGAAAAGTGAGCTTTTTGTGTTTGTGAGCTTCTTTTCTCCTACTGGCTCTCCCATGGTTTGTTTTTTCTGGCGGGAGGGGTGGAATTTGGGAAGATTAAGAAACTCTAACCCGAATCTAATCACGGGGAAACAGCAAACAAACTCCACTCAGCGACCTTCGGCTATAACAACTGGCCTTGACTCTGGGAAAATGTCAAGGTCAAGAAGAAGGTGGGAGAACTGTTTAAATGAACAGAGACCAGAGTCAGCACAAGGAAATGCAGTTGGCTGAGCAATTCAGGTGTTGTCCTGGATGTTAACAAGACTCTTGATGACACTTGAATGAGTTCTGTCCTTTAGAAAGTAGTCATATATCCTTGTTAACATTTTCTGGTTTTGACTTTTGTACAGTGGTTGTTAAACAGGATGTCTTTGTTCTTAGCAAATACACACTAACGTACTTTGGGACAAAGGGGCATGGTATCTCCAGTGCTTTCTCAAATATTTCTGGAAAGATAAACACATAATAATGTATAGACGGAGAGAGTGAATGCCTGCTTTTTCAAAAGCAAAAAGGAACAGGAATAGTGATAATATGGGGAGCCTATTTAAGATTATAGGAGTTCTTTGTACAAGTCTTTTTTTCAGTTGAGATATAGTTGATGTACAATATAAGTTTCAAGTGTGAAAGATAGTGATTCACAATTTTTAAAGGATAGATTTCATTTCTTACTATAAAATATTGGCTGTGTTCTCCATATTATACAGTATTTTCTTGTAGATTATTTGTTTTATTCATAGTAGTATGTGCCCCTTAATCCCCTGCTCTTATGTTGCTCTTTATCTGCAACTTGAAACTTTCTATAGCTTCAAGACTCTATCAGGTAAAAGTTACTCCCAGCCCTCCCAAAACAAATCCATGCTATTTACAGCCTTCACTGCCATCTGGCCTCTTTCCAAACATCCTTTGATGCTGCTTCTAAGAAGAAAGAGAAATTTTCAGGTCCTCTCCCCATCCCACCTGTGAAAGAAAGGATTGGAAGGAAGGAAAGAAGGGAAGGATGGAGGGAGAGGGAGAGAGAAAGGAAGAGAGAAGAAAGAAAGAAAGATAAAGAGAGAAAGAAAGAAAAAGAGGCGAAAGCAGAGGTGAAAGAAGAGGAGAGATGGGAGGGGGAAAAGAACACATAAGAAAGGTGTGACACGCCAAGTGGAAAGTGTGAACCCCCACGTGGGCCCCCGGCATCTCTGATTCTGTGACAGGACATGTTTTCAAGGTGAGGCTCAAAGGCATGCAATGTGACTGAAAGTTTAAAACCCCACCAACCCATATACAATGGAATATTATTCAGCCTCGAAAAGGAAGGGAATTCTGAAGCATGCCAAACACGGCTGGATCTTGAAAACATTTTACTAAGTGAAAAAACCCACACGAGGATAGTTACTGCGTGATTCCACCGATAAAGAGGTACTTGTAATAGGCAAATTCACAGAGACAGGACGCAGAATGGTGGCAGCTGGGGGCAGCGGGGGTGGGGATTTGTTTTATGGGCTCAGAGTTACAGTAATGAAATCAGGTGCTGAAGATGGGTGATGGGGATGGTTGCATAACAGTGTGAATGCACTGACAACCACTGAACTGTACGCTTGTCAGTGGTTAGGGTCCAACTTCATTCTTTTGCACGTAGGCATCCAGTTTTCCCAGCACCGTTTGCTGAAACGATTGTGATGATATCTTTTAATGCCAGAAGAACTTTTGTATACGTGCACAAATATTCACAACTATTTGGTCTGGGGGTAATGATTAATTAATTTTCAAACCATCAACTTTCCTCTAAATATTGACTGACTACTCTGAAGCCTAAAAATAGCAAGCGGCCAGTTTCACAATTTCAGACTTCCCAAAACATTTGAACAAGGATTGCAAATTTAACAAACAAACTTTACAAATCTGGGACCTCAGACTCCCTTAAATAAACCTAGAACTTTGAAGAGAAGCACAAGAGTCATACAATCTTTTTATTTTTCCAAGTGAAAGCAGGTTTATCCAAAGAGAGAAACATTCCCTAGGCAGAACTCAGTCCCTCTCAGAAGGCAAGAGCAGCCCAGAATAGTATCATCTGGAGCATATATTTCACAAGTCTAATATAACGGATTCTCATAAACACTGTAAATACCTTCGGTTCAGTTCAGTCTCTCAGGCATGTCTGACTCTTTGCGACCCCATGAACTGCAACACGCCAGGCCTCCCTGTCCATCACCAACTCCCGGAGGTCACTCAGACTCACATCCATCGAGTCAGTGATGCCATCCAGCCATCTCATCCTCTGTCGTCCCCTTCTCCTCCTGCCCCCAATCCCTCCCAGCATCAGGATCTTTTCCAATGAGTCAACTCTTCGCATCAGGTGGCCAAAGTATTGGAGTTGCAGCTTCAGCATCATTCCTCCAAAGAAATCCCAGGGCTGATCTCCTTTAAAATGGACTGGTTGGATCTCCTTGCAGTCCAAGGGACTCTCAAGAGTCTTCTCCAACACCACAGTTCAAAAGCATCAATTCTTCGGTTCTCAGCTTTCTTCACAGTCCAACTCTCACATCCATACATGACCTCAGGGAAAACCATAGCCTTGACTAGACGGACCTTTAAGACCCACAAATAGAACAGTGATGATCCCATTCATCAGTTTGCATACATTAAACTGGTTGCAGGACTTCCCTGGTGGTTCAGTGGTTAAGAATTTGCCTGCCAATACAGGGGATTCAACTTCGATCCCTGGTCCAGGAAGATCTCAGAAGCCAACTAAGCCCACGGGTCACAACCCCTGTGCCTGTTCTCTACAGCCCATGCTTTGCAACAAGAGAAGCCACTGCAATGAGAAGCCCCAGCACCACAACTAGAGAGGAGTCCCCGATGGTCGCAACTAGACAAAGGACACACTCAGAAATGGAGACCCAAAGCAACCAAAAATAAATTAATTTTTAAAAACTGGTTGCAAAATTTTTATGTCATATTTATATTGTGGATATACATGTGGTTCTTTGGTGCTTCGATTTTGATCAAAGATCTTGATTCAACAAGCTTTTAAAATTTATTTTATTTATTTGGGCTCTACTGGGTCTTCCCTCGGAGAAGGCAATGGCACCCCACTCCAGTACTCTTGCCTGGAAAATCCCATGGATGGAGGAGCCTGGTAGGCTGCAGTCCATGAGGTCGCTGAGAGTCGGACACGACTGAGCGACTTCACTTTCACTTTTCACTTTCATGCATTGGAGAAGGAAATGGCGACCCACTCCAGTGTTCTTGCCTGGAGAATCCCAGGGACGGGGGAGCCTGGTGGGCTGCCTTCTCTGGGGTCGCACAGACTCGGACACGACTGAAGCGACTCAGCAACAGGGTCTTCCCAGAGGCCCTCGGGCTTTCCGTGTTGCAGGGCACAGGTTCAGTAGCCTCGGGCTATTATGGGAAAGACTAGGGATCTCTTCAAGAAAATCAGAGATATCAAAGGAACATTAAATGCAAAGATGGGCTCGATAAAGGACAGAAATGGTATGGACCTAACAGAAGCAGAAGATATTAAGAAGAGGTGGCAAGAATACACAGAAGAACTATACAAAAAAGATCTTCACAACCCAGATAATCATGATGGCGAGATCACTGACCTAGATCCACACATCCTAGAATGTGAAGTCAAGTGGGCCTTAGAAAGCATCACTACGAACAAAGCTAGTGGAGGTGATGGAATTCCAGTTGAGCTATTCCAAATCCTGAAAGATGATGCTGTGAAAGTGCTGCACTCAATATGCCAGCAAATTTGGAAAACTCAGCAGTGGCCACAAGATTGGAAAAGGTCAGTTTTCATCGCAATCTCAAAGAAAGGTAATGCCAAAGAATGCTCAAACTACCGCACAATTGCACTCATCTCACACGCTAGTAAAGTAATGCTCAAAATTCTCCAAGCCAGGCTTCAGCAATATGTGAACCGTGAACTTCCTGATGTGCAAGCTGGTTTTAGAAAAGGCAGAGGAACCAGAGATCAAATTGCCAACATCTGCTGGATCATGGAAAAAGCAAGAGAGTCCCAGAAAAACATTTATTTCTGCTTTATTGACTATGCCAAAGCCTTTGACTGTGTAGATCACAATAAACTGTGGAAAATTCTGAAAGAGACGGGAATACCAGACCACCTGATCTGCCTCTTGAGAAATCTGTATGCAGGTCAGGAAGCAACAGTTAGAACTGGACATGAAACAACAGACTGGTTCCAAATAGGAAAAGCAGTACGTCAAGGCTATATTGTCACCCTGTTTATTTAACTTCTATGCAGAGTACATCATGAGAAATGCTGGACTGCAAGAAACACAAGTTGGAATCAAGATTGCTGGGAGAAATATCAATAACCTCAGATATGCAGATGACACCACCCTTATGGCACAAAGTGAAGAGGAACTAAGAAGCCTCTTGATGAAAGTGAAAGTGGAGAGTGAAAAGGTTGGCTTAAAGCTCAACATTCAGAAAACGAAGATCATGGCATCTGGTCCCATCACTTCATGGGAAATAGATGGGGAAACAGTGGAAAAAGTGTCAGACTTTATTTTTCTGGGCTCCAAAATCACTGCAGATGGTGACTGCAGCCATGAAATTAAAAGACGTTTACTCCTTGGAAGGAAAGTTATGACCAACCTAGATAGCATATTCAAAAGCAGAGACATTACTTTGCCAACAAAGGTTCGCCTAGTCAAGGCTATGGTCTTTCCTGTGGTCATGTATGGATGTGAGAGCTGGACTGTGAAGAAGGCTGAGTGCTGAAGAATTGATGCTTTCAAGTTTTTAACTTTTTTTTTTTTTTTTTGCTGTGCCTCATGGCTCGTGGGATTTAGTTCCCCTACCAGGGATTGAAGCCCTGGCCCCTCGGCAGTGAGAGCGTGGAGTCCTAACCACTGGACCACCAGGGAAATCCCCTTAATTTATTTCTTTCATCAACTTCCCTGTTCTTTACCCGTCCCTTCCCTCACCCTTCCACCCCCACCCTTATCACCCAGCTGGGGTGTTTACTCCCCAAGCCAGAGGGCCCCCTCTTCTAGCACATCTCCCACTTGGATCCTCCCACTGGGCTCAGTTGCTCACAGATACCCTGCCTACTCCATCACGGCCCCTATGCTGGGCCGTTGTCCCCAAACCCACCTTGCCTGCCTCATATAATGGCCTTAGGGCTGTATTGTTCAGGAAGAAAAGGAGAGAGAAGAGGAGGAACATTTGATCCCGTTTCATGCATTTAAATGTATCACTGCTTTCTTTCATGGCTTCTGGATTTTGAGTCATAGTTCAAAGGTTTTCTCCATATTCAGCTGATAAAGGCTTTGATGCTTTCATATGTTACATTGATACCTTAGATCTATTTGGAGTTTATCTAGAATATTATTTTTTCTCTTCCTCCCTTCTATTGGGTTTGTGGGGTTTTGTTTCTTTCTTTCTTTTTGGCTATGCTGAGAGGCATGTGGGATCTTATTTGCCAGACCAAAGATCAAACCCACTTCCCTGAACCACTGGACTGCCAGGAAGTCCCTTTAGGGGTGTCTTTATTCTCCTTTTTTCAGACTTATTTTTTATTAGAGTATAACTGCATGTTTAGGAGAAGGCAATGGCACCCCACTCCAGTACTCTTGCCTGGAAAATCCCATGGATGGAGTAGCCTGGTGGGCTGCAGTCCATGGGGTCACTAAGAGTCAGACACGACTGAGCGACTTCACTTTCACTTTTCACTTTCATGCATTGGAGAAGGAAATGGTGACCCACTCCAGTGTTCTTGCTTGGAGAATCCCAGGGACGGGGGAGCCTGGTGGGCTGCCTTCTCTGGGGTCGCACAGACTCGGACACGACTGAAGCGACTCAGCAGCAGGGTCTTCCCAGAGGCCCTCGGGCTTTCCGTGTTGCAGAGCACAGGCTCAGTAGACTCGGGCTATTGGAGCTTAGTTGCCCGGAGCATGTGAGATCTGCTTTTCGACCAGGGATCAAACCCACATCCCCCAAGCTGGCAGGCAGATTCTCAACCACTGGACCACCAGGGAAGTCCTAATTCCACAGTCTTGATACTTACCTGTGATATTTCTTACCTATGAAAAAGTTAAGCTTTGCTTGTCTACCACCTGGGTTAACAGTTTTGATGGCTGAAGATTCAGGCCTGGGGTCTCTTCCAAAATTGACTCACACCAAGCCTGAGTTCCAGGACAATTAGACTTTGTTGTGACATGACCGCCAGAGTTAGGAAGTTGGCTTGGGTGATCCTGATTTACTTCTCACCACTGTTGGTTCAGAGTGTCACCGCCTTGTAGAACAGCCCGAACAACATGTCCTAAGAGTCATTGTTGGTTTAATCCCCTAGATCATTTAGTGGCTGTTTGTTCTGGAGCCTACCCCATTAAATGTGTGGAATATTTCCTCTTTGTCTTGCACGCAGGGTGAGACTTTTCCCTCCCTTTGTTCTGGGGAGGCTGTACCACGGTCTCTACAGCGTGAATCTCACCTTCTCATTCTGTGAACCCTTCAGACAACCGACCAGAGTGGCAGGAAGGACTTGGCAAGAGAGCAGGAGGCAGGAGGCCAGGCTAAGGAACTTCCTTTCACCTGCCCCGAGCTCCAGTCTGCATCTCGCCAGCAGCCACAGGCAAGAAGGGCTCACGCTCCCAGGTACTTCCGGCACGTCCATCCACAGCTGGCTGCACGGAGATTTTCAGTTTCTTTGGACAGAGGGATTATCATCCATGGGCCAGAGCACCAGCTGCCTGGAGCCCCCTGCCCAGAGGTTTGAGGTCTACCCCGGATAGGTAGACAGTTCTACCTATCCTCTGAGCTCCTACAGCCCCAGATGTGTTGATGTAGGTCCCTCAATCCTGCCTGACTCTTTGCGACCCCATGGACTGTAGCCCGCCAGGCTCCTCTGTCCATGGATTTCTCCAGCAAGAATACTGGAGTGGATAGCCATTTCCTCCTCCAGGGGATCTTCCCTACCCAGGGACAGAACCCGGGGCTCCCGCATTGCAGGCAGATTCTTTACCATCTAAGCCACCGGGGAACCCACAGCCCCAGAAATCTGAGCTACTTCTGGTCACTATTGCCCCTATTACCTCAGGATCATGTCTGGTTCTTCCAGCCTCTTAGTGTGTGTGTAGCCAATTCCCCTTAATATATTCTCTGTATTTTAAATACCTGGAGAGGTTTCTGTTTTCCTCAGCAGACCAAGAAATCTGGTCCGGGGTTTCAGTTTGATTGAAAGCCTTTGGTTCATGTTGAAGTCACAGCTTATCTTTCTAAGAAAGCTTAAGATGAACAATATTAACAAGCAAAATGAATATGTTCAAATGTGTAAAGACTTTTAAAAACAAGGATCAGAAATGAGGAAAGTCACGGCATTATTAAAAGATCAGGCAGGTTTAGAAAAGAACAAAATAAGACTTTCAGAGGCCTTCCCAGGTGGCTTGGTGATAAAGAGTCTATCTTTCAATGCAGGTGATGTAGGTTAAATGCAGAGTTCCAAAGAATAGCAAGAAGAGATAAGAAAGCCTTCTTCAGTGATCAATGCAAAGAAATAGAGGAAAACAACAGAATGGGAAAGACTAGGGATCTCTTCAAGAAAATCAGAGATACCAAAGGAACATTTCATGCTAAGATGGGCACAATAAAGGACAGAGATGGTGTGGACCTAACAGAAGCAGAAGATATTAAGAAGAGGTGGCAAGAATACACAGAAGAACTGTACAAAAAAGAGCTTCAAGACCCAGATAATCATGATGATGTGATCACTGACCTAGAGCCAGACATCTTGGAATGTGAAGTCAAATGGGCCTTAGAAAGCATCGCTACGAACAAAGCTAGTGGAGGTGATGGAATTCCAGTGGAGCTATTCCAAGTCCTGAAAGATGATGCTGTGAAAGTGCTACACTCAATATGCCAGCAAATTTGGAAAACTCAGCAGTGGCCACAAGATTGGAAAAGGTCAGTTTTCATCCCAATCCCAAAGAAAGGCAATGCCAAGGAGTGCTCAAACTACCGAACAATTGCACTCATCTCACACGCTAGTAAAGTAATGCTCAAAATTCTCCAAGCCAGGCTTCAGCAATATGTGAACCATGAACTTCCTGATGTTCCAGCTGGTTTTAGAAAAGGCAGAGGAACCAGAGATCAAATTGCCAACATCCACTTGATCATGGAAAAAGCAAGAGAGTTCCAGAAAAACATCTATTTCTGCTTTATTGACTATGCCAAAGCCTTTGACTGTGTGGATCACAATAAACTGTGGAAAATTCTGAAAGAGATGGGAATACCAGACCACCTGACCTGCCTCTTAAAAAATCTGTATGCATGTCAGGAAGCAACAGTTAGAACTGGTCATGGAACAACAGACTGGTTCCAAATAGGAAAAGGAGTACGTCAAGGCTGCATATTGTCACCATGTTTATTTAACTTATATGCAGAGTACATCATGAGAAATGCTGGACTGGAAGAAACACAAGTTGGAATCAAGATTGCCGGGAGAAATATCAATAACCTCAGATATGCAGATGACACCACTCTTATGGCAGAAAGTGAAGAGGGGCTAAAAAGCCTCTTGATGAAAGTGAAAGTGGAGAGTGAAAAGGTTGGCTTAAAGCTCAACATTCAGAAAACGAAGATCATGGCATCTGGTCCCATCACTGCATGGGAAATAGATGGGGAAACAGTGGAAACAGTGTCAGACTTTCTTTTTCTGGGCTCCAAAATCACTGCAGGTGATGACTGCAGCCATGAAATTAAAAGACGCTTACTCCTTGGAAGGAAAGTTATGACCAACCTAGATAGCATATTCAAAAGCAGAGACATTACTTTACCAACAAAGGTTCGCCTAGTCAAGGCTATGGTCTTTCCTGTGGTCATGTATGGATGTGAGAGCTGGACTGTGAAGAAGGCTGAGCGCCGAAGAATTGATGCTTTTGAACTGTGGTGTTGGAGAAGACTCTTGAGAGTCCCTTGGACTGCAGGGAGATCCAACCAGTCCATTCTGAAGGAGATCAATCCTGGAATTTCTTTAGAAGGAATGATGCTAAAGCTGAAACTCCAGTATTTTGGCCACCTCATGCGAAGAGTTGACTCATTGGAGAAGACTCTGATGCTGGGAGGAATTGAGGGCAGGAGGAGAAGGGGACGACAGAGGATGAGATGGCTGGATGGCATCACTGACTCGATGGATGCGAGTCTGGGTGACCTCCGGGAGCTGGTGATGGACAGGGAGGCCTGGCGTGCTGCGGTTCATGGGGTCGCAAAGAGTCGGACACGACTGAGCGACTGATCTGATCTGATCTGATCTGATGTAGGTTCGATCCCTAGTATGGGGAACTAAGATCTCACATGCAACTAAGCCCAAGTGCTGAAACCCCTGAAGCCACAGGAGAGTCTGTGCACCTCAACGTAAAGGTCCCTCATGACACAACCTCTATGTGCTGAGACAGAGCCGAGGCAGTCAAATTAAAAAAAAAAAAAAAAAGAACTACTAAATGTAATTTACCAGGAGAAACTAAAAGAAGCATGGCCTCAGACTTTTACACAGCAAGCATTACTTTAAGATAAAGTGGAACAGTGCTGGTCATGACCCCAAGGAAATAAAATGTGATCCTTAATTTTCTCGCCCAGCCTAACAACTTCATGTCAAGAATCAGTATTTTTGAACATGTCAGAAAATGGACTAGAGCTCACATGGCGATTCAGTCTAGCTCTTTGTGATCTCATGGACTGTAGCTCCCCAGGCTCCTCTGTCCATGGGATTCTCCAGGCCAGAATACTGGAGTGGGTTGCCATGCCCTTCTCCAGGGGATCTTCCCGACGCAGGGTTTGAACCCTTGTCTCTTAACATTTCCTGCATTGGCAGGCAGGTTCTTTACCACTAGCGCCACCTGGGAAGTCCCTTTTTCTCATAAAACACCCAAAATACTAAGAACCCTTTTTGGCCCCTGTTTTTTTTTTCACCGATCACTATATGTTGGAACTCTTTCTGTATGAATACCTAGAGAGCGTTTCATCTTTTATACAGCCACATAGAATTACACTGCTTACATGTACCACAAATCTGCTTCCTTCTGATGGATACTTGAGTTGTTTCTAATCACCTGCCATATCAAAGAATGCAACCATTTACAGCCTTGTAGAAACTTCATTCGATATATATCTGTATCTGTATATAAAACATACACACACACACACATATATACATACAGCCAGCTTCTAAGCTAAATCCTCCAAAACAGGATGACTAAACCGAAGGATAAATCCAGTTGTAGTATTACAGATGTTGCCAAATTACCCTTGATAAAAGTAGCATGAGTTTGTATACTTACCCATAATCCATGCATTCCTTTTCCCCCATAAAGCGTGTTATCAGACTTTAGGATTTTTGACAATCTGAAGCGCAGAAATGGTATTTAGTTGTTTGCATTTCTCTTTTTGTCAATGAGGTCAAGCATCCTTGCATAGATTTACAAGCCATTTAAATTTCCTTTTCATAGAAGTTTGTGGATTTATCTTTTGCCTGTATTTGTAATGGGTTGTTGGTCTTTCTCATAATGATTTTCTTTTTAATTTGGCTTCACCGGGTATCAATTGTAGCAAGCAATATCTGTAGTTGTGGCATGTGAACTCCTAGTTGCAGTAAATGGGATCTAGTCCCCTGACCAGGGATGAAACACTGTCCCCTACCTTGGGAGCATGGAGTCTTAGCAGAAATGGTTTCCATAGTTCTTTGTATATTAGAAATCAATACGAGTTGTAAATATATCTCCCCACTTGTTATTGACCTTTTGAGTTTCACTGAAGGTGTTTTCATTGGCCACACAAGGTTTGTGCTTTAGAAAAAAGAAAACAATATTTTTCTCAACTTGGACACAATCACAAATTTACACCAAATGCTGGAAGCACAGTACAAGCAGCTCTTATTTTCCAGAACCCATCTGCACGTACTTCAGTCACCTGAGGTCTCATCATCACGCTAATAACATGCCGGAACTTGTATTTCTCACAGAGTCATTCTCCGAAGAACCATAGCACAACCACAGAATAACAGCTTACTACCCTGGAGTCTTCAGACCTCATTCAAGCCTCGCCAATTGCCCCAGTGTTGTTTAGTCGCTAAGTAGTGTCCGAGTCTTTTGCGACTCCATGGACTGCAGCACGCCAGGCTCTTCTGTCCATGGGATTCTCCAGGCAAGAATACTGCAGTGGGTTGCCATGCCCTCCTGCAGGGGATCTTCCCCACCCAGGGCTCGAACCCTTGTCTCCTGGCTTGCAGGGAGATTCTTAATCACTGAGCCAGCTGGGATACAATCTCCAATACCCTTTATGGCCGGAGAGAGAAGTTCAGAACCCTGCGTTGCTGCTGATGTCAGCTCTCCCAGCAAAGAACAGCTCTTCCGTGTCCCCTGACCTTGACACTTTGAAGACTAGATGCCGGTTATCTCGTGTAATCTCCCTCACCTGGAATCTGTCAGATGTTTCCTCCGGATCAAATTCCTCAGCAGCAAAACTGCTGATGTGGTCTGTTCTCATTGCACATCAGGGGCTCCCGATTTCTCCTTCTCTGCGTAGACCTGATATTTCCTTCACTCAAAGGGGGCATCTGACAGTCTTACACATTGCAAAGTTACTCCTCTTTCTGCCTCTGTGACTAATGAGAACTCTGTAGAGAGATACTGTGAAGCCATTCGCATACCCCACTCCTCATCTGACTTTCAAGTTTATAACTTTTTTTTTTTTGCCATGCCTCATGGCTCGTGGGATTTAGTTCCCCTACCACAAGATTGGGAAAGGTCAGTTTTCATCCCAGTCCCAAAGAAAGGCAATGCCAAAGAATGCTCAAATTTACCGCACATTTGCACTCATCTCACACGCTAGTAAAGTAATGCTTAAAATTCTCCAAGCCAGGCTTCAGCAATACATGAACCATGAACTTCCTGATGTTCAAGCTGGTTTTAGAAAAGGCAGAGGAACCAGAGATCAAATTGCCAACATCCGCTGGATCATGGAAAAAGCAAGAGAGTTCCAGAAAAACATCTATTTCTGCTTTATTGACTATGCCAAAGCCTTTGACTGTGTAGATCACAATAAACTGTGGAAAATTCTGAAAGAGATGGGAATACCAGACCACCTAATCTGCCTCTTAAGAAATTTGTATGCAGGTCAGGAAGCAACAGTTAGAACTGGACATGGAACAACAGACTGGTTCCAAATAGGAAAAGGAATACGTCAAGGCTGTATATTGTCACCCTGTTTATTTCACTTATATGCAGAGTACATCATGAGAAACGCTGGATTGCAAGAAACACAAGTTGGAATCAAGATTGCTGGGAGAAATATCAATCACCTCAGATATGCAGATGACACCACCCTTATGGCACAAAGTGAAGAGGAACTACAAAGCCTCTTGATGAAAGTGAAAGTGGAGAGTGAAAAGGTTGGCTTAAAGCTCAACATTCAGAAAACAAAGATCATGGCATCTGGTCCCATCACTACATGGGAAATAGATGGGGAAACAGTGGAAACAGTGTCAGACTTTCTTTTTCTGGGCTCCAAAATCACTGCATGGTAACTGCAGCCATGAATTTTAAAGACGCTTACTCCTTGGAAGGAAAGTTATGACCAACCTAGATAGCATATTCAAAAGCAGAGACATTACTTTGCCAACAAAGGTTCGCCTAGTCAAGGCTATGGTCTTTCCTGTGGTCATGTATGGATGTGAGAGCTGGACTGTGAAGAAGGCTGAGCGCCGAAGAATTGATGCTTTTGAACTGTGGTGCTGGAGAAGACTCTTGAGAGTCCCTCGGACTGCAAGGAGATTCAACCAGTCCATTCTGAAGGAGATCAGCCCTGGCATTTCTTTGGAAGGAATGATGCTAAAGCTGAAACTCCAGTATTTTGGCCACCTCATGTGAAGAGCTGACTCATTGGAGAAGACTCTGATGCTGGGAGGGATTGAGGGCAGGAGGAGAAGGGGACGACAGAGGATGAGATGGCTGGATGGCATCACTGACCCGATGGATGTGAGTCTCAGTGAGCTCCAGGAGTTGGTGATGGACAGGGAGGCCTGGCGAGCTGCGGTTCATGGGGTCGCAAAGAGTCAGACACGACTGAGCGACTGATCTGATTTGAGAAGCCAGTTATCTCGTGTCATCTCCCTCACCGGGAGTTTGTCTGATGTTTCCTCCGGATCAATTTCCTCAGCACCAAAACTGCTGATGTGGTCTGTTCTCAACGCACATCAGGGCCTCCCGATTTCTCCTTCTCTGCGTAGGCCTGATATTTCCTTCACTCAAAGGGGGCATCTGACAGTCTTACACATTGCAAAGTTACTCCTCTTTCTGCCTATGTGACTAAAGAGAACTGTGTGGAGTGATACTGTGAAGCCATTCCCATACCCCACTCCTCAGCTGACTTTCAAGTTTTTAACTTTTTTTTTTTTTTTGCCGTGCCTCATGGCTCGTGGGATTTAGTTCCCCTACCAGGGATTGAAGCCCTGGCCCCTCAGCAGTGAGAGTGTGGAGTCCTAACCACTGGACCACCAGGGAAATCCCCTTAATTTATTTCTTTCATCAACTTCCCTGTTCTTTACCCGTCCCTTCCCTCACCCTTCCACCCCCACCCTTATCACCCAGCTGGGGTGTTTACTCCCCAAGCCAGAGGGCCCCCTCTTCTAGCACATCTCCCACTTGGATCCTCCCACTGGGCTCAGTTGCTCACAGATACCCTGCCTACTCCATCACGGCCCCTATGCTGGGCCATTGTCCCCAAACCCACCTTGCCTGCCTCATATAATGGCCTTAGGGCTGTATTGTTCAGGAAGAAAAGGAAAGAGAAGAGGAGAACATTTGATCCCGTTTCATGCATTTAAATGTATCACTGCTTTCTTTCATGGCTTCTGGATTTTGAGTCATAGTTCAAAGGTTTTCTCCATATTCATCTGATAAAGGCTTTGATGCTTTCATATGTTACATTGATACCTTAGATCCATTTGGAGTTTATCCAGAATATTATTTTTTCTCTTCCTCCCTTCTATTGGGTTTGTGGGGTTTTCTTTCTTTTTGGCTATGCTGAGAGGCATGTCGGATCTTATTTACCAGATCAAAGATCAAACCCATTTCCCTGAACCACTGGACTGCCAGGGAAGTCCCTGTAGGGTTGTCTTTATTCTCCTTTTTTCATACTTAGTTTTTATTAGCATTTAACTCCATGTTTATTTTTTAATAAATATAATCAAAGTTATATATGCACAGGGCAAAGTCACAGAGCGCTATGTTCTCTTTAAACTTCCACACCTTGTTCCTTTGGCAACTGATTCCTGTAGTTAGTGAAAGCAATATTAATCACTGAGGCTGATAAGCTCTGAAATGTCAATGGTTTATGCAACTGATTTTCATTTTCCTTTCATATAAAGTCCAGTCATCAGAGAGAAAGCGGGGCAGGAAGGCAGGCTCATTGGCAGCTGTGCTGTTTTTTTTTTTTAAATACATGATTTCATTTATTTAATTTTGGCTGTGCTCGGTCCTGGTTGCTGCTTGGACTTTTCTCTACCTTCAGCAATCGAGGGCTACTCTCTAGTTGTCGTGCTAGTCTTCTCATTGCCACGCCTTCTCTTGTGGCGCACAGGCTCTAGGGAACGCAGACTTCAGTAGTTTCAGCTCCCAGACTCTCCAGCACATGTTCAGCACTTGTGGTGCACAGATTTAGTTGGACAGCAAGGAGATCCAACCAGTCAATCCTAAATGAAATCAACCCTGAATATTCATTGGAAGGACTGATACTGAAGGAGAAGCTCCAATACTTTGGCCACCTGATGCGAAGAGCCGACTCATTGGAAAAGACCCTGATGCTGGGAAAGACTGAAGGCAGGAGGAGAAGGGGGCGACAGAGGATGAGATGGTTGGATGGCATCATCAACTCGATGGCCATGAGTTTGAGCAAACTCCAGGAGATAGTAAAGGGCAGGGAAGCCTGGTGTGCTGCAGTCCCTGGGGTTGCAAAGAGACGGACACAACTGAGCGACCGAACAACAACAGACTGGGTTGCTCCGAGGCATGTGGGTACTTCCCAGATCAGGGTTCGAACCCGTGTCTCTTGCATTGGCAGGTGGATTCTTTACCACCGAGCAACCAAGGAAGCCCAGTTCTATTGTCTTAACATGTGTCAGCGACAAATTGGCACTTGCCAAGAGCACTGGCCAGCAAGTGAACGACAACAAATTCCCTTGGGAATCGCCAGTTTGCAGTTGACAAGTTGGATACCTGGTCTGGGAAGATTCCACACGCTGTGGAGCAACTAAGCCTGGGCCCCACAGGTACTGAGCCAGTGCTCTAGAGGATGTGTGCCACAACTACTGAATAAACAAGCAAAACACAAACATAGACCACAGTGAGATATTTTTTAAATAACTAAAGATATATTAGCTTAACACTCATTACCTGGGAGGAAGTGTTCCCCGAGATGTATAATTTATCCTTACAGGAAACATCCCTTTAGTGATTAGCTTGTAGTAAAAGCAAAAATATACAAAGGTTAAAGTAAAAGAAACAAGTCCAATATGGAGTCAGACTTGTTCTTCTCTCATATACTAGGTTCTGAGGACACCCAATAGCCTATAGAGACTCCATCAGACAGAGAAGTAAGGCCTCTAGCCAATAGCCTCATGAGTGAGCCTGGAACTGACTCATCCAGCCCCATTTAGCCTTCAGATGACTGCGGTTTGACTGAAACCACATAATAAAACCTGAGTCAGAACTACCCAGCTGAAACTATTCTGAATTCCTGACCCTCAGACACCACATGAGGTAGTAAATGTTTGTTATTTGACATTTTAAAAATAAAGTTCCAAATTTAAGAGGAATTGGGGTGGGGGTAATTTGTTACACAGCATAACTAATACACTAGCACCCATATTCAAACAGCAGGTGGAGAAGAGAGATGGACACATTGAGAGATTTTTATGAAGCGACCTGGAAGTGGAGCAGAGCTCTCTTGCCTCCATTCCATTGGTCAAAAACTAGTCACATGACCAAACCTTCTTGCAAGGAAGGCTGGGAAATGTAGTCTCTCCGTGGGCACTACACAAGGGGAACATACATGCTTGGTAGTCGGCTGCCCTTCTCAGCCACCAGCATTCCTCTGCCTGGAGGATTCATCTCCATCATGATCTGGTTCAAATGTCACCCCTCTGGAGAGACCTTTCTCAGTCCATTCGCCCATACCACCTCTCAGTAACAACTCTCACTCTACTAGATTCTCACTGAAATGTGTAAAATTGGGACTAGGTTTGGGTTTGCCACTAAACACGTCTTATTCGCCAGCTATCTTCATCTTCCCCACAACCCTGCTTCCTAAAGTGAATTTCAGTATCACTTCTAGGGTTTTTTGGTTTTTTTTTTCCAGGCTGCTGATCTCCACTCAGTACTGTGAAGTCTGTAACTTTGATGTCCACACACATGCAGGCAATAAAAATTTATACAATCCCAAGGGTTATAAGATACATCTCTACTTCAGAGATGTTAAAATATGCCCCTTAGGACTTTCCTCGTGATCCCATGGTTAAGGCTCTACATTTCCAATGCAGGGGAGTGAGGGCTTGATCCCTGGTGCAATAAAATGAAATAAAAATAAAATATGTCCCTTAGACCAATGAGGTGCAGGGTATTTTGGATACTCTGTTCAATTCATTTTGCTCTTTTGAGGTATCCATGCTAGTTGGTGACTGCTTTAACCATGCCAGACAGGGCTGTAAATTAGAGCATCATTATTTTGAAATGTTCAGCAGGAGAAAGTTCACCTGGGGTTAAAATCCATTTGCCTTATCAAATGGAGGTGGTATGGGCTAATGGATTGAGAGAGGTCTCCCCAGAGAATTGTCAACATTACTCTTGTCAGTGAAAGAAAAGGGAAAGCTGTTAGGTTAATTTTTAAACCTTTCATGCAGACATATAAACACATAACACATGAATAAAACTGAAACGTTTGGTTGCTGGACCAAATTACTATTAGTTGGGTGCCTTAAAATGAAGAGAAATTATTCTCTCACAATTCTGGAACCCAGAGGTCCCATGTGAGAGTCACCAGGTCAAAATCAAGGTGTAGGGACTTCTCTGGTTGTCCAGTGATTAAGACTCCACGTTTCCACTGCAGAGGGCATGGGTTTGATCCCTGGTCAGGGAAGTAAGGAGAAGGCAATGGCACCCCACTCCAATACTCTTGCCTGGAAAATCCCATGGATAGAGGAGCCTGGTAGGCTACAGTCCATAGGGTCGCTGAGGGTCAGACACGACTGAGCGACTTCACTTTCACTTTTCACTTTCATTCATTGGAGATGGCAACCCACTCCAGTGTTCTTGCCTGGAGAATCCCAGGGACGAGGGAGCCCGGTGGGCTGCCGTCTATGGGGTCGCACAGAGTCAGACACGACTGAAGTGACTTAGCTGCAGCAGCAGCAGCAGGGAAGTAAAAGTGTACATGCTGTGGCCAAATATAAATAAGTAAATGAAACTGGGAAAAAAAAAAACACGAAATCAAGGTGTGGGCAGGGCTTTGATCCCTCCAGAGGCTCTTAAGGGAGAATCTGTTCTTTATCTCCACGAGTTTTCAACAATTCCGAGCAATCCTTGGCTTGCGGCCACATGACTCCAAAGCTCAAGGCCAGCATCTTCAAATCTCTCTCTGCTCCATCTTTGCATCACGTTCTCTTCTGTGTGTGTCAAATACTCCTCTGCTTCTCTTGTATAAGGATACACCTGATTGCATTTAGGACTTGCCTGTGAAGAGGAACTAAAAAGCCTCTTGATGAAAGTGAAAGTGGAGAGTGAAAAGGTTGGCTTAAAGCTCAACATTCAGAAAACAAAGATCATGGCCTCTGGTCCCATCACTACATGGGAAATAGATGGGGAAACAGTGGAAACAGTGTCAGACTTTATTTTTCTGGGCTCCAAAATCACTGCAGATGGTGACTGAAGCCATGAAATTAAAAGATGCTTACTCCTTGGAAGGAAAGTTATGACCAACCTAGATAGCATATTCAAAAGCAGACACATCACTTTGCCAACAAAGGTTCGCCTAGTCAAGGCTATGGTCTTTCCTGTGGTCATGTATGGATGTGAGAGCTGGACTGTGAAGAAGGCTGAGCGCTGAAGAATTGATGCTTTTGAACTGTGGTGTTGGAGAAGACTCTTGAGAGTCCCTTGGACTGCAAGGAGATCCAACCAGTCCATTCTGAAGGAGATCAGCCCTGGGATTTCTTTGGAAGGAATGATGCTAAAGCTGAAACTCCAGTATTTTGGCCACCTCATGCGAAGAGTTGACTCATTGGAGAAGACTGATGCTGGGAGGGATTGGGGGCAGGAGGAGAAGGGGACGACAGAGGATGAGATGGCTGGATGGCATCACTGACTCGATGGGTGTGAGTCTGAGTGACCTCCGGGAGTTGGTGATGGACAGGGAGGCCTGGCGTGCTGCAGTTCATGGGGTCACAAAGAGTCGGACACGACTGAGCGACTGATCAGATCTGATCTGATCTGATCTGTGGCCCAGGGCTTCCCAGGTGGTTCAGTGGTTAAGAACTGCCTTGCAGTGCAATGCGAACATTGGTTCTCTCCCTGGCGTGGGAAGATCCCACCCGCCATGGAGCAGCTAAGCCCGTGTGCCACAACTACGGAGCCCACTTTTTAGAGCGTGCAAGCCGGAACTACTGAGCCTATGCACCGCCACTACTGAAGCCCTTGCACCGAGAGCTTATGCCCTGCAACACCTGCTTGCCACAACTAGAGAAAGCTACGTGCAACAACGGAGATCCATCCTGGCCAAAATATAAAATAAATACATCTTTAAAAACAAAAAGAATTTTCCCAGATAATCACATATCTTAAGACCTAATTTAATCAGATTTGCAATAATCTTTTTCTTGTTATATAAGATAAATTGGCTGGTTCCAGGATTAGACTTGAATCCCACTTAGAAGGACAGTTTTCAGCCTACCACGTACCGTTTAAGAAATAAATATGAAACAGACTCTTTAGCCACCACCACCCAGGTTAAGCAATAGAACATTTTCTCCCCCACTTTCTGGTTGTGGAGCCTTCATGAGAAAATATCAGACAGACTGAAGCTGAAGGTCATTCCACAACATACTCAACCAATATCCTCCCAAACTGTCAAGGTCATGGAAAGACAAGAGAAAACAGAAAACTCACAAATAGAAGAAAACTAAGGACATAGAATGACTATATGTGATGTGGCATTCTGGATGGATCTTAGAACAGAAAAAGGACAATTGTGGGAACATTGATGACATTCAAATAAAGCCTGCATTTTGTTAATCGTATAGTACTGTTGATTTCTTAGTTTTGACAAATACACCATAGTTATTAAGATGTTTACATTAAGAGAAGCTGGGTGAAGAGTATAGGAATGCTGTACTAGCTTTGCAAATTGTCTTTGTAAATATGAATTTATTCCAAATCAAAAAGTTGACCTTTTTTTGTAAAAAAAAAAAAGAAAAAAATCAGCACCCCAGAAAGGAAAGACAGAATGAAAAAACAAAATATAATCTCCCCAAAAAACCTCCTAAACTAAATTGAAAATAAAAGCTGAAAACACTAAGTTCATTGGTTGATGGACACTTTAATTGTTTCCATATCTGTAATTCAGTTCAGTTGCTCAGTTGTGTCTGACTCTTTGCGACCCTGTGGACTGCAGCATGCCAGGCTTCTCTGTCCACCACCAACTCCCTGAGCTTGCTCAAATTCATGTTTTTTGAGTTGGTGATGCCATTCCAAGCATCTCATCCTCTGCTTCCATATCTTGGCTATTGTAAAAAAAAAAATGCTGCTATGTACATCAGGGTGCATGCATCTTTTCCACTTAGTGGGGCTTTGTGTGTGTGTGTGTGTGTGTGTGTGTGCTGGGGGATATACCCAGGAGTGGAACCTTGGGTAGTTCTATTTGTAATTTTTGACAAACCTCAATACTGTTTTCCACAGTGACTGCAACCTCCCATATTACTTTAAATCCTCTCTAGATTCAGTTCAGTTCAGTCGCTCAGTCGTGTCCAACTCTTTGAGACCCCATGAATCGCAGCACGTCAGGCCTCCCTGTCCATCACCAACTCCCAGACTTCACTCAGACTCACGTCCATCGAGTCAGTAATGCCATCCTGTCATCTCATCCTCTGTCGTCCCCTTCTCCTCCTGCCCCCAATCCCTCCCAGCATCAGAGTTTTTTCCAATGAGTCAACTCTTCGCATCAGGTGGCCAAAGTATTGCAGTTTCAGCATCATTCCTTCCAAAGAAATCCCAGGGCTGATCTCCTTTTGGATGGAGTAGTTGGATCTCCTTGCAGTCCAAGGGACTCTCAAGAGTCTTCTCCAACACCACAGTTCAAAAGCATCAATTCTTCGGCGCTCAGCCTTCTTCACAGTCCAACTCTCACATCCATACATGACTACTGGAAATACCATAGCCTTGACTAGATGGACCTTTGTTGGCAAAGTAATGTCTCTGCTTTTCAATATGCTATCTAGGTTGGTCATAACTTTCCTTCCAAGGAGTAAGCGTCTTTTAATTTCATGGCTGCAGTCACCATCTGCAGTGATTTTGGAGCCCAGAAAAATAAAGTCTGACACTTTTTCCACTGTTTCCCCATCTATTTCCCATGAAGTGATGGGACCAGATGCCATGATCTTTGTTTTCTGAATGTTGAGCTTTAAGCCAATTTTTTCACTCTCCACTTTCACTTTCATCAAGAGGCTTTTTAGTTCCTCTTCACTTTCTGCCATAAGGATGGTGTCATCTGCATATCTGAGGTGATTGATATTTCTCCTGGCAATCTTGATTCCAGCTTATGCTTCTTCCAGTCCAGTGTTTCTCATGATGTACTCTGCATACAAGTTAAATAAGCATGGTGACAGTATACAGCCTTGACATACTCCTTTTCCTATTTGGAATCAGTCTGTTGTTCCATGTCCAGTTCTAACTGTTGCTTCCTGACCTGCATACAGATTTCTCAAGAAGCAGATCAGGTGGTCTGGTATTCCCATCTCTTTCAGAATTCTCCATAGTTTATTGTGATCCACATAGTCAAAGGCTCTGGCATAGTCAATAAAGCAGAAATAGATGCTTTTCTGGAACTCTCTTGCTTTTTCCATGATTCAGTGGATGTTGGCAATTTGATCTCTGGTTCCTCTGCCTTTTCTAAAACCAGCTTGAACATCAGGAAGTTCATGGTTCATGTATTGCTTAAGCCTGGCTTGGAGAATTTTAAGCATTACTTTACTAGCATGTGAGATGAGTGCAATTGTGCGGTAGTTTGAGCATTCTTTGGCATTGCCTTTCTTTGGGATTGGAATGAAAACTGACCTTTTCCAATCCTGTGGCCACTGCTGAGTTTTCCAGATGTGCTGGCATATTGAGTGCAGCACTTTCACAGCATCATCTTTCAGGATTTGAAATAGCTCAACTGGAATTCCATCACCTCCACTAGCTTTGTTCGTAGTGATGCTTTCTAAGGCCCACTTGACTTCACATTCCAGGATGTCTGGCTCTAGGTCAGTGATCACATCATCGTGATTATCTGGGTCGTGAAGATCTTTTTTGTACAGTTCTTCTGTGTATTCTTGCCACCTCTTCTTAATATCTTCTGCTTCTGTTAGGTCCATACCATTTCTGTCCTTTATCGAGCCCATCTTTGCATGAAATATTCCCTTTGTATCTCTAATTTTCTTGAAGAGGTCTCTAGTCTTTTCCCATTCTGTTGTTTTCCTCTATTTCTTTGCATTGATCACTGAGGAAGGCTTTCTTATCTCTTCTTGCTATTCTTTGGAACTCTGCATTCAGATGTTTATGTCTTTCCTTTTCTCCTTTGCTTTTCGCTTCTCTTCTTTTCATAGCTACTTGTAAGGCTTCCCCAGACAGCCATTTTGCTTTTTTGCATTTCTTTTCCATGGGGATGGTCTTGATCCCTGTCTTCTGTACAATGTCACGAACCTCATTCCATAGTTCATCAGGCACTCTATCTATCAGATCTAGGCCCTTAAATCTATTTCTCACTTCCACTGTATAATCATAAGGGATTTGATTTAGGTCATACCTGAATGGTCTAGTGGTTTTCCCTACTTTCTTCAATTTAAGTCTGAATTTGGTAATAAGGAGTTCACAATCTGAGCCACAGTCAGCTCCTGGTCTTGTTTTTGCTGACTGTATAGAGCTTCTCCATCTTTGGCTGCAAAGAACATAATCAATCTGATTTCGGTGTTGACCATCTGGTGATGTCCATATGTAGAGTCTTCTCTTGTGTTTTTGGAAGAGGGTGTTTGCTATGAGATTACTTACTTATAATACCTAATACAATGTAAATGCAATGTAAACAGTTATAATTATCACGTAAATACTGTGTTAATAGTTGCCAGCACGCAGCAAGTTGAAGTTTTCAGTGACCCAACTAACAACACAGCATGAAAAAAAATTCTCGTAAAACAATGTTGAGCTGAGGAAGTCCTATTTTATTTCCCTTTCTCCACCCACATGTGGCTGGTAGGGGTGTGAATTAACACTTCGGCAAATCCTGATGGTCTGATCTTCGACAGGCACCCTGATCCGATCACTTCTGGCCCCTCCCGCAGTTACCACCCTGGTCCTGCAATCACCACAGTCCCCCGGACTCTTCATCGTCTTTCTTAAGGGATGCTCCCCGCTACCGCCCTCACCGCCCTCTGTCGATTCCTCCACACGGCCGCCAGAGGGCGCCTGTTACCATTTACTGACGGTCAAGGTATTCTGCTCCCAACTCTCTCCTGGCTCTGGGCTCAACCTCGCTGTTGTTCAGTCGCTCAATCGTGTCTGACTCTTTGCGACCCCATAGACCCCATAGCGAGCAGGGGCTGCTCTTTAGTTTCCGTGAGCCAGCTTCTCATTGCTGTGGCTTCTCTTGTTTCGGAACACAAGTTCTAGGCCACACGGGCTTCAGTAGTTGCAGCTCCTGGAGTCTAGAGCACAGGCTCAATAGTTGTTCAGTTCAGTTCAGTTCAGTCGCTCAGTCCTGTCCGACTCTGAGACCCCACGGACTGCACCACTCCAGGCCTCCCTGTCCATCGCCAACTCCCAGAGCTTGCTCAAACTCATGTCCATTGAGTCGGTGATGCCATCCAGCCATCTCATCCTCTGTCGTCCCCTTCCTCCTCCCGCCTTCAATGGAGAGGCACACCAGGCTCCTCTGTCCATGGAATTCTCCAGTGGGAAATGGAGTGGGTTGCCATTTCCTATCCCAAAATGCTTGCTGCTGCTGCTGCTGCTAAGTCGCTTCAGTCGTGTCCGACTCTGTGCGACCGCATAGACGGCAGCCCATGAGGCTCCTCCGTCCCTGGGATTCTCCAGGCAAGAACACTAGAGTGGGTTGTCATTTCCTTCTCCAATGCATGAAAGTGAAAAGTGAAAATGAAGACGCTCAGTCGTATCCGACTCTTAGCGACCCCATGGACTGCAGCCTACCAGGCTCCTCCGTCTGTGGGATTTTCCAGGCAAGAGTACTGGAGTGGGTCGCCATTGCCTTCTCCCCAAAATGCTTACTAATATATAAACATATATAACAACTATTGGAATAGTCATTGGAAGGACTGAGCTGAAACTCCAATACTTTGACCACCTGATGTAAAGAGCTGACTCATTGGAAAAGACCCTGATGCTGGGAAAGATTGAAGGCGGGAGGAGGAAGGGGACGACAGAGGATGAGATGGTTGGATGGCATCACCGACTCAATGGACATGAGTTTGAGCAAGCTCTGGGAGTTGGTGATGGACAGGGAGGCCTGGAGTGGTGCAGTCGGTGGGGTCTCAGAGTCGGACAGGACTGAGCAACTGAACTGAACTGAACTGAACAACTATTGAGCCTGTGCTCTAGACTCCAGGAGCTGCAACTACTGAAGCCCGTGTGGCCTAGAACTTGTGTTCTGAAACAAGAGAAGCCACAGCAATGAGAAGCTGGCTCACGGAAACTAGAGAGCAGCCCCTGCTCGCTGCAACTTGAGAAAACCCCACGCGCAGCAACAAAGACTCGGCACAGACAAAATAAATATATGAATTAAAAAAAAATTTTTTTAAGAGCTGCTTGTTGCTAATTAAGGATTCATCATTACACAACACATTCAGTACAACAGTCCAGGACAGAATGCTGGATGTAGGAACCAGAGGACCCGTATTCCAGCATCCCAGTCGCTGGAATCCGTGCATCCCGTATCCCAGCATCTCTGACTAGCGACACTTACCCATTTTTATGTAACATGATGCGCCCGTGCCTGCTCAGTCGTGTCTGACTCTTTGTGATCCCATGGACTGCAGCCCGCCAGGCTCCTCTGTCCTTGGGGATTCTCCAAGCAAGAATGCTGGAGTATATTGGCATTTCCTTCTCCAAGTGTGCCATCTTTATTTCGGATTGTCTTTCTGTCAAGTTGTAGGAGCTCTGCTGGGGACAGAGGGCTTGTAGGACTCTTGGTAGATTCTGAATCTAGACCTTACCACTTATATGATTTGCACATACTTTTCCCATTCTGTGGGTTTTTTCATTCTCTTGATAGTGTCCTTTGATGCACAAAATCTTTCATTTTGATGAAGTCCAGTTTTCCTGCCTGTTTTGTTCTTCTGTTACCTGTGCTTTTGGTGTCCTAAGAACTCATTGCCAAATCAAGTCATGACGATTTAGCCCAGTATTTTCTTCTAAGAGTTTTCTAATTTTAGTTCTTACATTTAGGACTTTGATGGTTTAAAGGTTGTATATGGTATGATGTAAAGGGTACAACTTCAGACTTTTGCAAGGGGGATCTGGCTGTCCCAGCACTGTTTGTTGAAGAGGCAACTCTTTCTGCCATTGAATGGACTTGGCTCTCCTCCTCAAAAATCAACTGGCCATTGATGGATAGGTTTATTTCTGGACTCTGCATCTACTCCCTTGATTTCTAAGTCTTTATGGCAGCACCATATTGTTCTGATTACTGTGGCTTTGTAGTCAGCTTTGAAATCAAGCTGTTACTCCTCCAACCGTGTTCATTTCCAAGATTGTTTTGGTATGTGGGGTCGTTTGTGATTCCCTATGAAGTTTAGAGTCACCTCTTCCATTCTGCAAATAAGGACTGGGCTTTTGTTTCATCTTATTTTGGTATTTTGATAGAGATTATATTGGGTCCTTAGATTGCGTTATTGCTTTGGGGACTTTTTTTTTTCCTCGTGTCATGCAGCAGGTGGGATGTTAATTCCTTGACCAGGGCTGGAACCTTCATCCCTGCATTTGAAGCAAGGAGCCTTAATCCCTGGGCTACCAGGGAAGGCTCAGTATTGCCATCTTAATAACACTGGCGTCCAATCCATGAATTCAGGACATCTTCCCATTTTGTGGTGCAAAGGTAAAGAAATCGCCTGCCAATGCAGCAGATGCAAGACATGCTGGCTCAATCCCTGGGTTGGGAAGATACCCTGGAGGAGGAAATAACAACACATTCCAGTATTCTTGCTTGGAAAATTCCATTGACAGAGGAGTCTGGCAGGTTATAGTACACTCACAATAGGTTTTTAGTGTGGCTCCTTTAGCTGTTGTTGTTGGGGAAATCTTAACCAGAGACTTCCCACCAGGGGCATCCCCTTTGGCATTTTCTACGTATAAGATCATGTTATCTGCAAATAAAGATAACCTTACAACTTTGCAACTTAACTGCCTTTCATTTTTGTCTAGCTTAACTGCTCTAAATAGAACTTCGGCTACATTTTTGAGTGTAAGATGCAAAGGCAGCATCATTTCTTGTCCTGATCTTAGAAGGAAGACTTTCAGTCTTACACCATTTAGTAAGGTGTTTGCTGACAGTTCTTCTTAAATACCCAAGCCAGTGTTTCGTTTTTGTTGTTCCTGTTAATTTTATTAGAGTTGATTTACAGAGTTGTGTGAATTTCTGCCGTACAGAACAGTGATTTGGTTACACATGTATATACATTCTTTTCATATTCTTTTGCATTATGCTTTATTACAGGATCACGAGTATAGTTCCCTGTGCTATACAGTAAGGCCTTGTTGTCCAATCATCATATGTATAATGCTATGCTATGCTATGCTAAGTCACTTCAGTCGTGTCCGACTCTGTGTGACCCCATAGATGGCAGCCCACCAGGCTTCCCCGTCCCTGGGATTCTCCAGGCAAGAACACTGGAGTGGGTTGCCATTTCCTTCTCCAATGCATGAAAGTGAAAAGTGAAAGTGAAGTCGCTCAGTCGTGTCCGACTCTTAGCGACCCCATGGACTGCAGCCCACCAGGCTCCTCCATCCGTGGGATTTTCCAGGCAAGAGTCCTGGAGTGGGGGTGCCATTGCCTTCTCCATAGCTCACCCCAAACTCTCAATCCTTCCCTTCCCATCCCAAAGCACTGTTTCCTATACATCTCCGAAAAGGAGTCTTCTCAAACAGTGTCCTTCCAGATGTTTGTGAATTTTTATAATGCAATAAAATTGTTTTTAACCAATCACATTGGAAACTGCTGAAATTTTGTTTGGACTCTGCTCTTCCTTCCGCCTTTGAGACTTTATCCCACCATTGGCCGCCAGATGGCGCCAGAGGCACTTCCTGCGGCGCCTGAGGCCGGATCGCTCAATGATGGTTACTTTAGCGGACATTTACTTTCAATAGTTTTTCTTTTCCCCAGTTTAATCTTATTCTTCATTATCTTGTCTTGTTTATTTATTTATATCACGATTTTTATATATTACTGGATATTCCTACATAGAACATAAGTGATGTTTGTAAGTTTCTCTGATCTTTTCATCACTTAGGACTAGAGTTTAGCATTCACAGTTAGACTAAATCTGATTTTTTGAACTTATTGTTTTTTACAAACCAATGAAAATATTTGTATACAAAAGTATGATTGTTGAACATGATGAGTGAAACAGGTATTTACAGCTGCAGACAACCGAACTTACAAAATGTTTTTTTTTCTTTTTGGCCACACCACGCAGCATGTAGGATCTTACCTCCCCACCCGGGATGGAAGCTGCACCCGCTGAAGTGGAAGCATGGACCCTTAACCACTGGACCACCAGGGAAGTTCAAAATGGTTTTATTATATATTAATCCAAGGAGTTTTGGTGAACTTTTTAGAATTCTGAATAAACTAAATGAAAATTCTCATTTTGCTCTTTCCAGTTAGTGTATATTTATTATTTTCTAATGAAGAACATCCTTAAGCATGACAATGACATAATATTTTGAACACACACACACACAATTTTTTAAGCCATTAAGATCTACAGTCCCCTAATCATTGTCTTGGTTGTAGGTCGGTCACCAAGTCGTGTCCGAATCTGTGACCCCATGGACTGTGGTGGCCAGGGTTCCCTGACCCTTACCATCTCCCGGGATTTGCCCGAGTTCTTGTCCTCCGCATCAGTGATGCCATCCAACCATCTTATTGTTTGTGACCCTCTTCTCCTTCTGCCCTCAATCTTTCCCAGCATCAGGGGTCTTTTCCAAAGAGGAGGAGCCTGGTGGGCTACAGTCCGTTGGATCTCAAAAGAGCCAGACACGACTTAGGGACTAAAAGCCTCTTGATGAAAGTGAAAGTGGAGAGTGAAAAGGTTGGCTTAAAGCTCAACATTCAGAAAACGAAGATCATGGCATCTGGTCCCATCACTTCATGGGAAATAGATGGGGAAACAGTGGAAACAGTGTCAGACTTTGTTTTTCTGGGCTCCAAAATCACTGCAGATGGTGACTGCAGCCATGAAATTAAAAGACGCTTGCTCCTTGGAAGGAAAGTTATGACCAACCTAGATAGCATATTCAAAAGCAGAAACATTACTTTACCAACAAAGGTTCGCCTAGTCAAGGCTATGGTCTTTCCTGTGGTCATGTATGGATGTGAGAGCTGGACTGTGAAGAAGGCTGAGCGCCGAAGAATTGATGCTTTTGAACTGTGGTGTTGGAGAAGACTCTTGAGAGTCCCTTGGACTGCAAGGAGATCCAACCAGTCCATTCTGAAGAAGATCAATCCTGGAATTTCTTTAGAAGGAATGATGCTAAAGCTGAAACTCCAGTATTTTGGCCACCTCATGCGAAGAGTTGACTCATTGAAGAAGACTCTGATGCTGGGAGGAATTGAGGGCAGGAGGAGAAGGGGATGACAGAGGATGAGATGGCTGGATGGCATCACTGACTCGATGGATGGGAGTCTGGGTGACCTCCGGGAGCTGGTGATGGACAGGGAGGCCTGGCGTGCTGCGGTTCATGGGGTCGCAAAGAGTCGGACACGACTGAGCGACTGATCTGATCTGATCTGATCTGATGTCTGCATCTTTGAAATGAGGAAACTGAGGCTCGGAGAGCTGCACTCACTTCCCCAACGTCACGCAGCGTTGTTGTTGTAACTGTTCAGTCCCTAAATCATATCTGACGACTTTTTTGGGGACTGCATGGACTGTGGCCCATCAGGCTCTTCTGTCTGTGGAATTCTCCAGGCAAGAATATTGGAGTTTGGTTTCCATGTCCTACTCCAGGGGATCTTCCTGACGCAGGAATCAAACTCAAGTCTCCTGTTTGACAGGCAGATTCTTTATCACTGAGCCACCCGGGGAAGCCCATCACATAGCTATTAGAGAATTGTTTTTAAAAGTTGATTTTTAATTAGGGAAAGTATGAAGAGTATCTGAAATGTGAATGTGTGTGCTCTAATAATTCCAATTTGCAACCTGAGTGTCTTACTGTGAAAAGTGATCAAATGAAGCAATAATGCCAAGTAAGCCTACTGGAATCTTCCTACAGAATGTCTGCCTCAGACAGAAAAGGCTCTGAAAATGTTTATGAAATGCAAAACAAGAAACAAAGTTCTTTTCTGTGATAAACTGCAACTGGATCAGATTCGTTGTTTATTTTGTTAGTTAAGCAATGGTCACAACAGCTTGCTGAGAGTCAGGCATTGTCCGTGGACAGCATTTCTCAAACTTTTTGGACTTGAGGCCACTTTACACTTTTAAAAATCACTGAGAACCGTTAAGAGTTTTCGTTCCTATGGGTTACATCTATTAATATTTATAGAATTAGACATTATGACAGAAGGTGAACAAAATATTCATATATTTAGATATTATTTTTATATTTTTAAATATTAAAAATCTTTAATATCTAACCATAAATATGAAAGATTTATAATATCTTTAAATATTCATTTAAAGATAACAATCCTTAGCCTATGGCATGTCAAACGTATATCGCTGTTTAATCTCAGATGCTACTGCCTCAAGTGACTTTCAAAAAGTGAGTTGAGGAACTTCCCAGGTGGCACTAGCTGTAAAGGAAAGTGAAAATTAAAGTCGCTCAGTCATGTCCGACTCTTTGCAACCCCATGGACTATTCTGTAGGCCAGAATACTGGAGTGGGTAGCCTATCCCTTCTCCAGGGGATCTTCCCGACCCAGGAATTGAACTGGGGTCTCCTGCATTGCAGGCGGATTCTTTACCAACTGAGCCATCAGGGAAGAAAAGGTATCAGTGGTAAAGGACCGGCCTGCCGACGCAGCAGACGCAAGAGACACAGGTTGGATCCCTGATTGGGAAGATCCCCTGCAGAAGGAAATGGCAATCAGTCAGACGTACGCGTGCGCACACACACACACACACACACACACAGCTGTGCTCCAGGGCTTAAGACTCTGCCCTTCCACTGCAAGGGGCACAGGTTTGTTCCCTGTTCAGAGAAATAAGATCTTGCACGCCACCTGGGGTGTCCAAAAAAAAAAAAAAAATATTGACCGGGTTTCTGCCTTATCTCCTAATAATGGCTAAAGAAGACTAACAAAACACGTGCGTGCGTGCTGTCACCCAGTCATATCCGACTCACTGCGACCCCATGGACTATAGCCTGCCAGGCTCCTCTGTCCATGGGATTCTCCAGGCAAGAACACTGGCGTGGCCATGCCCTCCTCCAGGGGATCTTCCTGACCCAGGGACTGAACCCAGGTCTCTTATGGCTCCTGCTTTGGCATGTGGGTTCTTCGCCACCAGCGCCATCTGGGAAGCTAGGTAAATGTTGCCTACCACCTCGATAAACAAAGGATGTGGCAGCCACCACGTCAGCTCATCACAATCCCCCTAACAGTGAGCCCTGAGGGAACTCAGGGTAGAAACAGAATGCCTGCCATCAAGCGGTCAGCTGCTACAGCCGCCCTTCTCCCCAGCGGTGCACCCAGAGACCAAAGATGGACAAGAATAAGACACTGACCCTAGATAGCTAAGGAGCATAGCAAAGGAATGATTTCAGGGAGCAGACTCTTGCATCTTACCATACACAGAAAAGGGCTAAATTCCTTAACTTGAGGTATTTGGTTTTCTTTAATTGACAGCCATCTCTGTTTTTGGCTTCCCAGGTGGGTCAGCTCAGTAGGAAAGAATCTGCCTGCCAATGCAGGAGAGGTGGGAGACTTGGGTTCAATCCCTGGGTTAGGAAGATCTCCTGGAGAAGGAAGTGGCAACCCACTCCAGTATTCTTGCCTGGGAAATCCCATGGACGGAGGAGCCTGGCGGGCTACAGTCTATGGGGTCACAAAGAGTTGGACATGACTGAGCACACACACAATCTGTTTTTTAAATTTTATTTTTATGTATTTATTTGACTGTGCTGGGTCTTAGTTGTGGCACACAGGATTTTCAATCTTCATTGCGGCATGCAGGATCTAGTTCCCTGATCAGGGATGGAACCCGGGGCACCCACAGTGAGAGCACAGAGTCTTAGCCACTGGACCACCATATTTCACAGTAATCTCTTGATGTTTTGACTACCTAGTCTTCATTGCAAAAACTCCTATATATCCTGGCTCCCCAACTCTTTGCTTCTTTGAAGCATCTCTCATTATATGAGATGCCATGTCTTTGGCTTAAGTCCTCAGTTTTGTCCACCAAATAAAGCATAATTCTGAGTTTTTTGGTTTTTTTTTTTTTTCTAAGCGACGGCTACTTACCCTTTCCTGATCATTCCCTCAGGATTCAAATCTAAGATAAAAATCTGGCCTAGGTCTTCATTTGGGACCTGGCTACTAGAATCAGGAATTCTTCCTGATGTGATCAGCTCTGGCCAACAGAAGATTCAGGGAAGCAAAGAAGTTTTTGACTGTAAGTATCTCTCTCTCTCTCACACACACACACACACATAATACAATTGCAAATAACAAAAGATAAACCATCTGACAAAAGTGACTTAAATGGCTTTTTGTTCTGACTCTTTTTTTTAAGCAAAATAATCCAGAAATCAGAGGCTTCCCAGTTGGAGGAGCCAGGATCTTTCTTTGTGCTCTGTTATATTCAGAGTAGGCCTGGCACTTTTGGCCATGAAATGGCTCCAAGCATCACACTTGTAACTAAGCCAGAACAGAGGAAAGAAAAGCAGACGTAGCCCTTCTGGAATGTTTAATTTAGGAAGGACAGCTTTCCCAGAGGCCTCCAGGAAAATTTCCTCTTGTATCCCCTTGGCCCATGGCCTTCCCTTGAACAACCATTGAAAAAGAGAATGAGGGGGGTGTGGCAATGGTTGCCTGCTGTCTCAACAGATCAGAATCCTGGTACCAAAGCTGATGGCTGCTGGACAGGCCACAAATGGAGTCTACCCACTAGTCCCACAGGATCTCCCCCAGGATCAGAGCTCAGGTATACCCCAGGTTACACACTGATCAGATAACAGAAGAAAGTTAGAATCCAGAATCCAGATCTGAAGCCAGTTATGCCTGGCCCTGCAGAAAGACCCTTTCCAGGTCAAACTGGAAGCCAGGACAAGGGTCCAGGCAGGAGACAAGATCTGAGCTGAAGCCAAGAAGACAGAGTCTGGGGAAAGAGGACAGGGCTGGGGACTCAGAGGCTTTTGGGGGTAGAAGTACAGTGCAGAGGGGTCTGGCAGAGTGACTGGAGTGTACAGTGGGGCTGTCCTGCAAGATGGGGATGTGGGTCCCATCTTAGGGAGGGAAGATGTTAAGCTCAATTTGTGACAAGCGGAAAAATCTCCCCATCTGAAAAACCACCAGGACTTTGAGGATTTGGATTGCTGGGCCCTTGAAAATGAAACGGGTTGAACATGTGGGTTCCCGGTTATGACGCTAGAGCCGCTGAATTGCTTCATTGAAGCTGAAACTTAATGTCTTGTTCTTTGGCATTTTATTTCAAAATCACAGCTAGGGAAAAAAAAAAAAAAAAATCAACTGTAGCACCAGGAGATCTGGCCTGAAAACGGAGATGCAGATTTGGGGTCAAAGTGTATGTATCCCTGACCCACAACACGGAGCAGCGGGGAGTACAGGTCCCCAAGGCCTGAATGGCGGGGCTAGGGGCCAAGACGCCTGGGTCAGGCCCTATGGCTTTGGGAGTGTAACATGGGGGCACCGGAGATCCAGGCGTCCGAGCTCCCCCGTATTTTACTTCATATTGCACTTCAGGTGAGTCATTGGTACGGAGGTGAAGGTCCAACAGGGGCTGGATGCTGCAGGTCGGTGGTCCGTGGAGTGGTCCAGCGTAGCCCAGAGCATTACACCGGGAGCATCCATTCATGGGCTTTTGATCCGTACTATAGAATAACACAGAGTCGGACACGACTGAAGTGACTTAGCATAGCATAGCATAGCATAGCATAGCATAGCATAGCATAGAATAACACAGGCGGAGGTGAGAGGAAACCACACTACAACTCCCAGCAGGCCCTGGGGCATCCTAGCCTGAGTGCCTGCAAAGTTACGCCCCAGGGCCTCATGGGAAATGTAGTCCACTTCCCGGAAGCCCACCGAACGTGGCAAAGGCGGCGCAGAGGCCCAAAGGAGTTGTAGTTCTGCAAAGAGGTGTTCTTGTAAGGCCCTGAAGGCTCGGGGGAAACGTTCTTCAGCTGAGAAAACCTGGATAGGCAGGAGGTGTAGTTCTCGGTCCAGATACTCTGGAATTTCCAGAAGCTCACAGAAAAGGAGCTTCAGTTCCAGTGCCAGGAAAGGCCAGATAGCTCGGTTCAGACGTATGAAAGTACCTCCAGGGGCTTATGCTAGGATACGTTCTTAGGCCACAGAGTCGGGGCAGAGTGCAGAGGCTGGTAGGAGCAAGATTTCTCAAGCCAGAGGAATAGCCCAGGGCTCATGGGGTGGCTGGATGGCATCACTGACTCGATGGATGTGAGTCTGAGTGACCTCCGGGAGTTGGTGATGGACAGGGAGGCATGGCGTGCTGCAGTTAATGGGGTTGCAAAGAGTCGGACACGACTGAGCGACTGATCTGATCTGATCATGGGGATCTCTGGGACTCGGAACTCAGTGGCCAGAAGGTTGACTTCAGGTCCCAGAGGCTCACGGGAAGGGAATTTCTCAAGCCAGGGCTCCCGAGGCTCACAGAGAAGCACCATTTAGTCCCAAGAAGTGTTCTAGGCCACAGGGCCTTGAGGAAAGCAAACTCAATCGGAGGCCCAGAGGCCGATGGAAGGAGCCATTTTCAGCTGGTGGGACTATGGTGGGGGAAGGGAAGGCTCAGTTCAGAGGCTAGTGGGATGTGAACTTCTCTTGGACAACCAAGCATCCAACCCAGCTCCCAGCTGGTGCACCTCACCTGGATCGCCTTCAGTTCCTTGTGGAAGCGGAGGATAAGCTGGGGCCCGTTTTCCATGGTGGGAATGTGGAAATGCTGGGGAAGAAAGGGTGGTAAGGACGGGCCTCCACCCGCTTCTTCTCCCTGATGGTCCAAACCAGCCCTTCCTCACGGTCCAAGCTGGCCCTTCCTCACCTTGCCTTGGTACAGGATTTGGTGCACGGGGCAGACCTGGCAAGCGGTTCCTGAACCGAAGACTTCTCGGACCCGGCCATCCTCCAGCGCCCGCAGGAACTCCTTCATGGTGATCTTACGCTCCACCACTCGGAATTCACCCTGTGGGGCGAGACACAAATAACCTCTGAGCCGGGAGGGCTGCTCTGCTCCCCGCTCTGTGTGGATGGTGAAAAGGAGACATGCCATTGTGCCCAGCCCCCTCCACCACCCCCAATACTCCAGTCCTGCAACACAGCAGTACCCCGTCACTCTGGCCAACCGAAGACAGCATGCCCTCACCCAGGTCCGGGCCAGGTCCAGCAGACTCTGTCGGACTACTCCAGGTAGGATGATGCCGTCCAGTGGAGGGGTCACCAGTTCCAGCGCTGGGTCAGGTGGAAGAGAAGGGGGAGGGGGCGTGTTACCTCACACCATCCCATCCTCTTAGGAGCCACCCCACTCACAGCCAAGCCCCAAGACCTGCAGCCACTAAGAATTTCTGCTCCCGCCCATTTCTGCCCAGCCTGGGGTTGGTCATGGGTGGACTCACCTCCGTCCTCATAGGTCCAGAAGACGAAGATGTTCATGGTGCCCACCTCCGTGAGCTCGTGATCAGGCCCATACAGCCAGAGGACCTGCTCGCAGCCCTTCTTTTGTGCCTCCTGCTGCACTAACACGGTGGGCCCGTAATTCCTGGTGGACAGCAACACGGTGGACGAGGTCAAGGGACCCCCAGCCTTCCCCCGACGTGGCCCGATGTGAGTCTTTCCAGACCAGCACTCATCCTGCTCCCGCCCCACTCACGAACAGCTGTGACGTCGTCTCCTCTGAGAGGCTTACTGAACCTCCAGGCTGGGTTTAAAGCCTCCTCTGGGCTCTTGCGATCAACTGGCCACCTCAATGCTTTCCCGTTTTGCCCTGATTTAACACTCACTGTCTCTCACCCAGAGCTGACCTCGCACCTCGGCTGCTCACAAGCCTCTCAGGGCTCCCCACTGCCTCTGGGATAAGATCCCGGTCCTTCAGTCCAGTGTTCAGGGCTGGGCCTGGTCTGGGACTACCTGTTAAGCCTTTTGCAAAAGCCAGACTTATTTTTCTTCTCTGACAATTTCGGTGACTCTGCCCCTGCCCCCTGCCTCCACTGGTGTGTTCCCAGGATTTGAAATCGACCCACTCCAGTATTCTTGCCTAGAGAATTCCACGGACGGAGGAGCCTGGTGAGCCACAGTCCATGGGGTCATGAAGAGTCAGACATGACTGAGCGACTCACATACACACCACTTTTGTATTCAGGAAACCAACTCCACCCTACCCATCGGACCTCCTTTGTGAAGACTTTCCCATGTTCCGGTCATCTCCATCAGAGCACGTGCTGCCCTGGATACTTGGGCTCCCACCAGCCTGGGAGCCCATGGAGGGCAGGGCCCAGATCAGACTCATGTGTGTCCCCAGCTTCACCCAACATAGGGGTTCAGTTCAGTTCAGTTCAGTTGCTCAATCGTATCGGACTCTTTGCGACCCCATGGACTGCACCACACCAGGCCTCCCTGTCCATCACCAAACTCCCGGAGTTTACTCAAACTCATGTCCATTGAGTCGGTGATGCCATCCAACCATTTCATTCTCTGTCTTCCCCTTCTCCCACCTTCAATCTTTCCCAGCATCAGGGTCTTTTCAAATGAGTCAGTTCTTTGCATCAGGTGGCCAAAGAATTGAAGTTTCAGCTTCAACATCAGTTCTTCCAAGGAACACTCAGGACTGATCTCCTTTAGGATGGACTGGTTGGATCTCCTTGCAGTCCAAGGGACCCTGAAGAGTCTTCTCCAACACCATAGTTAAAAAGCATCAATTCTTCGGCACTCAGCTTTCTTTATAGTCCAACTCTCACATCCATACATGACTAGTGGAAAAACCATAGCCTTGACTAGACTGACCTTTGTTGGCAAAGTAATTTCTCTGCTTTTTAATATGCTATCTAGGCTGGTCATAACTTTCCTGCCAAGGAGCAAGCGTCTTTTAATTTCATGGCTGCAGTCACCATCTGCAGTGATTTGGGAGCCCAAGAAAATAAAGTCTGCCAATGTTTCCCCATCTCTTTGCCATGAAGTGATTGGACCAGATGACATGATCTTAGTTTTCTGAATGTTGAACTTTAAGCCAACTTTTTCACTCTCCTTTTTCACTTTCATCAAGAGGCTCTTTAGTTCTTTGCTCTCTACCATAAGGGTGGTATCATCTGCATATCTGAAATTATTGATATTTCTCCCAGCAATCTTGATTCCAGCTTCTGCTTCATCCAGCCCAGCGTTTCTCATGATGTACTCTGCATATAAGTTAAATAAGGAGGGTAACAATATACAGCCTTGACATACCCCTTTTCCTATTTGGAACCAGTCTGTTGTTTCATGTCCAGTTCTGTTGCTTCCTGACCTGCATATAGGTTTCTCAAAAGGCAGGTCAGGTGGTCTGGTATTCCCATCCTGTTCAGAATTTTCCACAGTTTATTGTGATCCACACAGTCAAAGGCTTTGACATAGCCAATAAAGCAGAAATAGATGTTTTTCTGAAACTCTCCTGTTTTTTAGATGATCCAGTGGATGCTGGCAATTTGACCTCTGAATTCCTCTGCCTTTTCTAAAACCAGCTTGAACATCAAGAAGTTCACATTGGCCCTCAGGAAACTTCAAAGAGTTATGTTTTGAAAGGACCTGAATGAACTCCCAGCTGGGGCCACACTTGCTGTCCCAACACATCCTAAGCCCGCCCTCTGCCTTATCCCCATCCTAACCCTCCTTGCCCTGCTGAGCTGACGCCTTTGGCAAGACAAATAAATCCACAGGAAGTCCACAGGCAGGGTGGTGGATGCCAGAGCCCCTGGGCATTATGGGAGCTGAGGAAGGTTGGGTTTTCAGGGGAGGCTACCTGGAGGAGAGACCAGTGAGCTAAGTGTAAATTCATTTCTAGAGACTTCCCTGGGGGCCAATCTGAGTTTCTCCACTGGACATCCAAAGACACACCCTGTGTCTCTGACGCTCAGTGCACCAGACGCGGGGGTGGGCAAGGGACTACTTACCCTCCCAGCTTGTAGTTGCCGACCCCACCCACCCAGGCCCGGATGAATGATGGATCTGCCAGGAGGGAGACAGGTTTCAAGGCATCTCCAGTGAAGTAGGCGCCCACAGGGCTGAGAATGACGAACAGGAGGGCTCGAGTAGGGTGGCCGACACCTAGCGAGGGCTGCGATGGGCGGAAGGGGGCATCAGGGACCCAGGAATCCAGGCCCCCAGCCCCTTCCCTGACCCAAGCCTGGGTCCCCGGCCCTTCTCCTTCAGGAAGGCAACCCGCCCCCCAAGCGTGGCTCCCCAGCCCCCGGAGACGGCCCACCTCGTTCCCGATCAACACGGGCCGAACGTAGAGGCTAGTGTCCGTGCTGCCAGGGACCCAGTCCTGGTCCACTTCCACCAGCCGGCGGATGCACTCCAGCAACTCAATTTTGTCGAAACTCTGGGCGGGGTGAAGATGAGTCAGGGGACCCTCTCGACCCTGGCCCCCACCCATGCCTCCCTGCCCCACCCTCCTCGGGCTGCCGGGGGCGGGCCCCTCACCGGTAGGCAGAGGCGGAGGGCCGAGCGCAGCATCCGTTCCATGTTGAGCCAAGGTCGGAAGAGGCGCACGCGCTGGTCCCCGCCTTTGAACGCCTTCATGCCTTCAAAGAGCTGCAGAGACACGCAGGGCAGGCGGTCAGGATTCAGAGAGACAGCTCACCCAGCCAGGGAGAGACACAGGCTACACAGGAATACAGACACAGAAAAATACAGTGAGCAGGGAAGAGATTAACCCACTGAGCACAGAGAGGAGGAGAGAGAGGACAGATCCAGACAGACCAGGAGCGCAGACAGCAAATGACAGAAGCCAGAGAAAGCAGAACAGAGAGACCCAGAGCAAGGAGCACGCTTTTTTAAACCCTTTCTTTTTTTTTTTTTTTTTTAAATTTTATTTTGTTTAACTTTCTCTCCACCTTGCATTCTTTTTTTTTTTTAATTTAACTTTCTCTCTTTTAAACCCTTTCTATGTTACTGGGACCATTTCTCAGGAATGAGGATGACATGGAAGTTACCTGTTTATTTATTTGACCACACCACATGCTTTGTGGGATCTTAGTTCCCGACTAGGGATTGAACCTAGGTCATTTGCAGTGAGAGCTCAAAGTCTTAACCACTGGACCACCAGGGAATTCCCAGAAGTGATCTTTTTAAACAGCCTTTTTGTGTTTTAGAGAAATACTTTAATAGCCATGGATGAAATCATACAATGTCCTCCCAGATGGCCAATAGGGAAAAGATGCTCAATATCACTAATAATTAGAAAAATGCAAATCAAAACTACAGAGAGGTACCACTTCATAGATTGATATGGCCATCATTCAAATGTCTACAAATAACCAATGCTATAGAGGATGTCGAGAAAGGGACCCCTCCTACACTGTTGGTGGGACTATAAATTGGTGCAACCATTATGGAATACAGTATGCTGCTACTGCTGCTGCTAAGTCGCTTCAGTCGTGTCCGACTCTGTGCGACCCCATAGATGGCAGCCGACCAGGCTCCCATGTCTCTGGGATTCTCCAGGCAAGAACACTGGAGTGGGTTGCCATTTCCCTCTCCAATGCATGAAAGTGAAAAGTGAAAGTGATGGAGGTTCCTAAAAAAAAAAAAAAAAAAAAAAAAAAAACAGAGTTGCTGTATGATTCAACAACCCCACTTGTGGGCATATATCAGACAGAACTAATTCAAAAAGATGCCTGCACCCCTGTGTTCATAGCAGTGTTATTTACAATAACCAAGATATGGAAGCAATTTAAATGTTCATCAACAAATACATAAATAAAGAAATCACTAAAGAACCACCCCCCTACTCCCACCAACCCCAGGTAAGTTCTTGGTGCGTAGTAGGTTTCTGTTGACTGGATGAATAAATGAATGAATGAAGAATGCAAAATAAAAATAATTGGAGTATTTTGGGAAAAAATGTAAAAATAAGGGCAAGAGGTAAGAGTGGGAAGCTGCCTTATCACATATGAAAACAGATTATGAATCTACAACACTTGAAGTGACATTGACAAATGAACTGACAGATCAAACAAGGCGAGGGTCTAGAAAGTGGATTACCGCAGAGCTGAATCGCTTTGCTGTATGCCTGAGACCACCACAATATTGTAACCCAACTGTATTTCAGTAAAAGTTGTACAAAACATGATCAACTCAGTTAAATGGTGCTGAACAACCAAATATCCATTTCTGGGGGGGAAAATTAGGTTGGATCCCTACCTCATACCGGGGAAAGCAATGGCACCCCACTCCAGTACTCTTGCCTGGAAAATCCCATGGACGGAGGAGCCTGGTGGGCTGCAGTCCATGGGGTCGCAAAGAGTCGGACACGACTGAGTGACTTCACTTTCACTTTTCACTTTCATGCATTGGAGAAGTAAATGGCAACCCACTCCAGTGTTCTTGCCTGGAGAATCCCAGGGACGGGGAAGCCTGGTGGGCTGCCGTCTATGGGGTTGCACAGAGTCGGACACGACTGAAGCGACTTAGCAGAAGCAACAGCAGCTACCTCATACCTCACATCAGGAAAAATTTCAGGTTTAAATGAAATTTCTTCTATAAGCAATAAAGGAAAACACAAAAGGATCATTTTATATTTTGAATTGGGGCTGGTGTTCTAAATATGATAAATCACAGAAATCAAAAAGACTGCATAAGAATAAAAATAAACTGGGTAGAAACTTTCAACTCACATCACAAATGACTTATCTTTAATACACAAAGTACTCCTACAAATAAATACAGAAACCCACTCTAATAGAAAAAATCAGCCAAGAAAATGGACAGTTCACAGGAAGGAACTAAAAGTGGCTCTTCCATTGTGAAAAGATGGTCAACTCCATTCATAATCAGGGGGAAAAGGCAAATTAAAATTACCCTGAAGTACCTTTAAAAGCATTTAGGAGGTTACAAGACATCTAAAAGTTTGACAAGGATCATCCAGGGTTCAGGTAAAACAGGCCTGGCTGGTAAGTGTGGAAATTTGACACAGTTCGGTCACAACATCACAGAAGATATTGATGTCTCAACATCTGTCGGCAATCACAAACACATACTGCCTTTGAGCCAACAGTTCCAGAAATTGAAAGGAGAGATACATTTGCTCTTAAGGGAAGTGAAGTGTTTGCTGGTTTATTGCAGTGCTGTTTATAATAGCAGAAGACTGGGGACAACCTAAGTGTCCAGCAACACGTGATCGCCTAAAGGAGGCATTTTTAGGATGGAATACTACACAGCAGCAGAAAAGGAGGACAAAGCTCTTCAAGGGCTGCCCAAGAATCTCTAGGCTACATTAAAAGAAGGAAAAATGGAAGTGTTCGTCACTCGGTCGTGTCAGACTCTGTGATCCCATGGACTGTAGCCCACCAGCCTCCTCTGTCCATGGGATTCTCCAAGCAGGAATACTGGAGTAGGTTGCCATTTTCTCCTCCAGGGGATCTTCCCAACCCAGGGATCGAACCCGCATCTCTTGCATCTCCTGCATTGGCAGGCGGAGTCTTTACCATTGTGCCACCTGGGGAGCCCTATGTAAGAGCTATCATGAAAGACATGTTTTTTTTGGATGCTCAACCCCTTCATCTTCACTCATTCTACTAAAGAAAAAGTACTGGGTCCCCAAAAGTACTTTTGTCCTCCAAAAGTACTGTTGGAGGACATCCTGTCATGCTGGGCTGAAAGGAGAGCCAAATAAATGGTGATCTCCAAAAGCCACCTTCCTGGGGGCGGGGCTCTGTAGACATGTCCTGACCATCTGTCCTTTGTATCTGTTCCCCATGCTGGGTCTCCTCTGCACAGAACTGATCCATTCGAATCAAATGTCCAGAGTAGGTGGGAAGAAAAACCATCAAAATTCTGAGAAGGAAAGAAAGAGAAAAAAAAAAAAAAAGGTGGGTGGGGGGGAGGGGGACAGGTGGAACATGCCTAATGTTGGAGAACGACTCCATAAGGGACAAAAATCAGTCAAAGTGCCAACAAGCTAGCTACAACTGCAGTGTGCCCCTCCAAAATTTTGCAACAAGTAAAGCTTCTTTGGAAAAGACTTTGCTTTCAGCCATAGCTTGAAGCTGGGAACTGGGTCAAATGTCTCCTGCGTCTCTCTCCTCGTGGGCCCTTACCAAGTCCCAGAAAGCCAATCATCCTCCTCCTATGTCCCCATTATCGCCATGGTCCCGTGGTCTACACGGTCACCCGGCTGAAACCCCCGGGCACAGTCCTCAGCCCTCCCTGCCCTTCTCTAGCCCAGCCGGTCAATCCCTGGTATCCCTGAATCTCTCTGCCCCATCCCCTCCTGGTGATCCCCCTGGCTCTGACCTCAGCTCATCCTTTACCTGGTCTGAGAAGGGTCTTACCCTACCTGCTCTGTGCCTGCTCAGAGCCCTCGGGGCTCCCAGTGCCCTTGACAAGGTCCTAGCTCCTCTGGGGTTCTGATGGCATCCTCAGCCTCCCCGTAGCCTCCAACCCCAGGCTTCCCTTCCAAATATACCAGGCTCTTCTTTGGACTGTGTCTTTATACCGATGTCACCCCTCCAACTAAGAGCCTCAGCTCCCCTCTTTGCCAGAAAAGACCCCACTTTCGGTCGAATCAGAGGTAGGGTGGGCATTCCTCTTCTGGCCTCCCACAATACCTCAGCTGCCTCCATCAGAGTCCAGATCCCCCTGGGTGGGCACCAAAGTGTGGGGGTTTTCAAGTGAAGGAACTGGGTCTGCTCATCTCTGGGGACCCGGCATCACCCAATAAATTTGGGACTTGGAACATGACAAGCCTGAGAAAAATGGATGAGGAGTGCGTGGAAATGAGAAACACACAAAAGGCAAGCCCAGGGAGGTAGACCCAGCAAAAGACTCAGCAAGATGGAAGAGATGCAGGGAGAGGCAGGGGAGGGAGGGCAGTCGCCCTGCCACCTGCAGAGAGTAGTGCAGAGCGGAGCAGGCCGGGTGCAGCGTGAGGTTCTGGAAGGGCTGGATTCGGGGCTGGCCCCAGCCCTTCTCCTGGTTCCATTCCACCATCAGCATGTGGTCGGTGAATGTCTTCCCGAACAGCAGGGGCTGGCTGGGGTCAGGCTTCTTATGAGGCTCCTGGGTAATTTCCAGCTGCAGGTCAGCAGCCTGAGAAAAGACAGGCGTCCTGGAGTCTGACCACAGCTTCCAATCTGAAAAACTACAACTCCCAGGAACCCCTGGGGCTAAGAACCAGAGACAAGAAGGATCTGTAGTCCCAGAGGCTTCTGGGACATACAGTTTCATCTCTTTCCCATGGCCTGATGGCAAGCAATTAGGCTAACCCATTGCCACCCACCTTCACCTTCGGACCCTGGATCTTTTGGAGATGCCTAAAGCTAGCTCCCAGCCCTTGCCTCCCTCAGAACCACTGGTCCAGGCCCCCAGCTCCTCTTCCTTGAGATCCAAACCCTAATCCCCACTGTCACCTTGAAGCTGGATGAGGCATATCTTCTGGAACCACACAGAAACCAAGGAACAGGGAGAAATCTGGGGATCCAAATCTGAGGGTGGGGACAGAAGTAAGAAAGGTGATGAGACCAGGAAACAGAGAGCGCAGGGGGTCCTGGCACCTATCTTTTCCACAATCTGCACTGGGGATGTTCTCAGGCATGCTCTGTCCCAGGCCCAGTGCTTCCAGACAGAGCACACGGCCCTGGCGGGGTCCCTTCCCCTGTCCTGATCAGCATGAAGCAGGAGATCCCCAAGAAGGCCAACTCTGCTCCCTGCCCCCACAATGGCCATCTCAATAAAGAGCTGAATCGGCTCCCACCGCTTCCTCCAAGCTGGGGCAAAGTCAAATACAGGCGCCTCCTACCCCAGGGAACTTTGGCCCCAGCCCTGCCTGAGCCCAGATCAGACAGAGGACGACAAGAGAAGGTGTGCAGGTAAGTGAAGGCCTCCCCGGGGAACTCAAATCCTGAAAAGAGTTAGAAAAGTGGAGGGCCCATAGGTCATGCTCCCCCAGGACCCAGGACCCAGGGCCCCAGCCCTTCCTATTACAGATCCTGGATTCCAAGCCCCCACCTCAGGATCTAGACCCCCAGCCCCCTCCACCCTCAGACCTAGAATTGCAAGGCCTTCCCTTTGGGGGTATTAGATCAACTGGGCTCAGCTTACTTGAGGCCCCAATCCCACACCCTATTACTGCTGCTTCTAAGTCACTTCAGTTGTGTCCGACTCTGTGCAACCCATAGACGGCAGCCCACCAGGCTCCCCCGTCCCTGGGATTCTCCAGGCAAGAACACTGGAGTGGGTTGCCATTTCCTTCTCCAATGCATGAAAGTGAAGTCAGTCGTGTCCGACCCTCAGTGACCCCATGGACTACAGCCTTCCAGGCTCCTCCGTCCATGGGATTTTCCAGGCAAGAGTACTGGAGTGGGGTGCCATTGCCTTCTCCGAGTCCCACACCCTGGACAGCAGCAATTCCAATTCCCTATGGTTCCCAGGACTGTAGGGAATTGAGGGGTAGACATTTACACATGGGGACCACCCTAGTCATCAAGAGACACTGCTCGGATGAATGCTTCCCCTGTGGTCCGGCCCGAGGCCAGCGGGGGAGAGAAGGTCTGTCTGCGTCTAGCAGGATGGACTCTCCCCCACAGTCTCTGACCTCGCGATACCTCTTTCCTCAGCCCAGTGGGAAGGCAGCTGTGATGAGGTTTGGCAGACAGAACAGCCTAGCCTGCTCCTGCCCTGTGAGCTGAGGGAACTGAGAACAGATGTGAATGGCCGAAGTCACGGTCAGTAGGTGAGTCATGGGGAGACGGGGGCTGTGGGTTTGGAATGTCCTCAAGTCTAGGCCATGAAGTCTGAGGAGTGGTCCTGGATGTTATGAGCGCGGGAGGGCTACTGGGATGATCGGAGTGTGGGTCCTGGGCATGGCCTCTAGGTGGCGCTCTGTGACTTGCCCAAGCCAGGGGCAGGTTCCTGGCCAGGGGGACGCCTGGCATAGAGATAATACCAACTGGCAGGGCGGAGGCAGGCAGCAGGTGGACAGGAAAGCAGCCCTCAGAGGAAGGCAGAAAGGAAAAAAGTAGAGAAGAAGAAGAATGAGAAAAAATAAGAGACAAGGAAGTAAAAGACACAGACATTAAGGAACAGGAATCCAAGGCCAAGAGCAGTCAAACTTAGATATGATCATAGAGGGGCTCAGCAATAAAGAATCTGCCTGGCAATACAGGAGACCTGGGTTCAATCCCTGAGTCGAGAATATCCCCCGGAGAAGGGAATGGCAACCCACTCCAGTATTCTTGCCTGGAGAATCCCCATGGACCGAGGAGCCTGGCGGGCTACAGTCCAGGGGGTTAAAAAGAATCAGACACGATTGAGCAACCAACATTTTCACTTTCATACAGAGAGAGGGGGAAATCCCCTGGAGGAGGAAATGGCAACCCACTCCAGTATTCTTGCCTGGGACATCCCTTGGACAGAGAAGCCTGGCAGGCTACAGTCCATAGGGTTGCAAGAGCTGGACACAACTTAGTGACTAAACCACCTCCTCCACCACCATATATAGAGAGACTGAGACAAGACACACGAGGGAGGGAAATTCAGGCATGGTAAAGCCTGGAGAAATCAAGAAAAAAAAAAAATACTGAAGGCAAGATGCACTGAAGCCATAAGAGAGAGAGAACAGGAGAAAGGAGAGTAATAGATCAAGACCCAACGCCAGGGGACAGCACAAAGTGAAAGGGAGGCCTAGGGAAACGAGGAGAGATTAGCAGAGACAGAGTGATGCCAACACCTGGAGAGAAACTACCTCAGCGATGCTTGGAGACAGAGATATCCAGGAGAGACAGAGAGGAGGAGCAGGAAAACACACCCACAAGGCAGAGAAAAGATGCCGGGCACTGTTTCCAGGAGATTATAAATCTGTACTGGCCATAGAGACACTGTCACACTGGGAGAAGCTGCCTTCACCCTCCCAGGATATTTTTCTGGGGGCAGGGGTCTCACCTCCCCTCAGGGAAGGTGCTCCACCACCTGATACCCCAAACCACTGGGGGATTAGGCCCCAAGGAGATCTCAGATGATCCCTGAGCTTTAGGGACATAGAGTTGTAAAAAGTCTGGGGCTAAATTAGGAAATGAGAAATAGTTGGAGTTGGGGTGGCGTATGCACAGAGCAGGGCTCTATAATATAATGGAATCTCCACTGACCTCAGCACTCACAGCTCAAGGCTGTCCTACCACACGGCCCAGGAGTGTCATCGTAAAGTCAAGATTGTCCCAGACACAGCCCAGGCTGGTCTCCGTCTCAACTCAGAAAGGAAACATCTGTCTTGCTATCCATCAAGCTAAGAGTCCCATATAAAGTCAGGTACAAAGAGGAACCATTTTTCCCAACGTTAAGCTGCAGCTGTCAAGGGTTATAAAGACTCCCTTCTTCGAGTTGTTATTGTTTCCTTCCTCACTGAGAAACCCTGTTCTCTCAAATCACAGGCTCTCCAAAGCTCTGCCTATTGACATGTATCAATAAGAATGGAGGGTCCCACTCTCAGCAGGAGAATCTCTGTCGCTGACAATGAGGTATTAACTCTATTTTCAACCCTGGCACAGAGTTTCAAATAAGGGGTTTCCGGGACACAACATTCTACCTCTATCTTTAGTGCCAAGAAAATAGGGCCTTGGGTCCTAGTCCCAGTCCAGACCTGAAACTGAACTCTGCCTTCATCCTGCTCCCACACCTAGAGGGTCTGGGAATCTTATTCTGGCGCCCCCAAAGGCTCCCTTCCCTCCTAATCCATCCCGTCACCCCAGTCCCATGCTTCTTCCATTGCTGTCTCCTCTTCCATATATCCATCCCTAGAAGTCCCATCTGGGTCCCCCTTCCCACCGATTACTTCTCTCCCTTCATCCCCATTAAAGCCTCGTGCTCCTTTCTAAGGGGCCCCCTCCTCCTTGGCTTCCTGCGGCGGAACCTGAGTGCGGGAGTACCTGCGCCCCACCGGATGGGCCACCGGCGAGTGGTCCCGGAAGTGCGCCTCCCCTAAGAGCTCCCTAGACCCCGGCACTGGGCCGCGAACCCACCTGCCTCAATGCCGCTGCAGCCATGGTCTGTGTGGCTGGTATCTATGCCCGCCCAGGGCGCGGCCCGGGATAAAGACGTTCCGGCCCCGCCCCGCTCACGCCCCCTCCAGTGGGATGGTTTGTCAGCCTAGCACCCCAGGCGGGCCTGGCCTTCTCAGTTGCAGAGCGCCCGCGGGGAGCAGGGCCCTACCGCAGAGCGCATGCGCTAGACCCCGCGAGCAGAAGGGAGTAACTTGAAACACATCCTCCTTCCAGCCCCGACGCTAGAGTGTGCATTCAGCGGTTTTCAGAAATGCATTTTAATTACCGTGGTGGAGAGCTAAAGGGAAAAGAAGGGAGGGGTGGGGAGCAGAAATCTTAACATATCGCGATTCTTGGTGAAAAGAAAAACCACGCAATTAAGGTCGGTGGCCGAAGATGTTGTGTAAAAATACACTTTTGAAGGGAAAGGACTCTGAAGAGGGTGGCAGATAGGGATGAAGGGGGAGCTTGACTCTATCCGGATACTTCCCTGTTTGAATATAGGTTTCCTTTCCAACCAGAAGATATACGTGTACTCTTGGTAACTTTTTAAAGAGATAAACACACAGAGTTCACGATGCCTCCTTCCAGCCCTTTTCATCAGGGACGCCTGAAATTGTTCAGTTTCTGGTGGGCTTCCGTCTATGGGGTCGCACAGAGTCGGACACGACTGAAGCGACGCAGCAGCAGCAGCAGCAGTAGCCAGTTCATCAATGAGCTTCAGTGAGCAGCCTCTAGGCAGGACTCCCTGGTTAGGCCCCTTCAAGACTTTCTCCCCAGTTTCATGACCCCCAGAGGCAGACAGTCGATTACAGTCCCTGCTGAGTGCGTGCATGCTCAGTTGCTTCATTTGTGTCCGACTGTGTCCATGGGATTTTCCTGGCAAGAATACTGGAGTGGGTTGCCATGCCCTCCTCCTTCCCGACTCAGCAGGGATCGAACCCCCTTCTCCTGCATTGCAGGCGGATTATTTACCCACTGAGCCACTTGGGAAGCCCTACAGCCCCTCAGGATCTCTCTAATCGCTAGCAATTCAAACCTGTTTCAGTGTTCCCTATATCGTGCCCCAAGGTCACCGTGCGCAACACCCCCCCCCCAAATCGTCCGTGGTCAAAGTTCCCCCATCTCCTGCATCCAGGTTACTGTGACACCAAACTATTGTTCCTGTTGTATCCGCAAACTCCGCTCCTTAGGTCACTGTGTCTGCGTAATTCGACCCTGAGACATTTTGTTCCCAAATTCTGGTTCCCCAGTACGAAAAGCCACAGGCCCGGGCAGTCAGATTCTGAGTCCTTCCCCGCAGGGTGTCTCCTTATTTTTCTTCCCACCTGCCCAGTCCTCCTCCCCTACCACCTAGGCTGGAGCCGCAAGGGTGAGGCGCCCAGGCGGCTCCCCGCCTCCGTCGCGGCCAATCAGGGATTGCCGCACACACCCCCGCCTCGGCCAATCCCGCAGGAGCGATGCAGCCCCACCTCCGCACCCGAGAGACTTACCCCCGATAGGGCCCCGGTCCCCATCTGGGGGGGGGGGGGGCGGTCACTCCGCTCCCCTCCCAGCCGGGGAGTCCACACCGCCTAGTTCCCTCCTCCTCAAACCCTGGAGTCCAGATCCCAGCCCTTTCTCCCTCTGACCCGGGAGTGTCAACCGCCTAGCTTTCTCTTCCCTCATTATTTTTGGTGCTGGGCAGCCTCCTCGCTGCCAGCGAAGTCGAAGCTCCTTTTCCCTAAGGGCCAAGAATAAAGTGGAGGTCTGTTTGCTTAACCCCCTCCATTATCTCCTAAGTAAAGCTTAATTGACTCTCCCTTGCGGGCCTTTTTAATTAGCCCGCGGGTGAAGCTGACCTGCAATACTTTTCCCAGGAGCCCTGGACAGCAGTCTCCTGCCGCAAGGCCTGCCGGGAGTTGTAGTCCCTCGGGTCTAAGCCACGCGTGGGAATGCGTGGGAGCTGGGTGGGGCGGGGTCCTGGCATGGTAGGACTCATAAAGGGTCGAAAATAAATGCAGTGATGCCCTCTTCCTCCTGGCTGCAAAGTGCTTTTATGGGAAACTGTGGGGTGGTTTGGCATATTGGTGAGTGGTCTGAACGTCTGCAGTGGGGGCTGGGGTGGGTGGAGTGCTGCCCTTGAGAGGCAGAGGGTGGAAACTGGAATTTGGGAGACAGAGTTTGGGCTGGGAGAACCCTCATCAGGGAGGCCCAGGTGGAAATGTGGGAGATCAGGAAGGGGTGGGGGTGGCTTCCACTGGGGTGGCCTGGCCTGCCTTGCGCCCATACCCCAGCTCCGCACCCCCGGTCACGAGCAGCTCAGTCCCCGTGCAGAAGGTGGCTTCGGAGGCCAAGAACACAGCAGCAGCCGCCACCTCAGCTGGCTGGCCCATGCGGCCCAGAGGCTGGGGAGAGACAAGGGGGAAAGAAAAGTCATGAGGAGCCCCCGCCTGACCTCCAGGCCCGCACCACCTCGACCAGGGCCCCACTCCTACCTGGGCCAGAGTGCCCTCTCGGATTGTAGCAGTGGGGTCAGGTGTTGAGGCCGCCAGCTCTTCCCACAGAGGGGTCCAGATGTTTCCAGGGGAGATGCTGGGGTGGGGGAGGAGAGGGGATCAGGGAAGTCCAATGCACACACTGCCCCTTGGGCTCACTCCCCCAAGAGGCTCTCAACCCACGTGAAGCTGCTCACCAGTTGACACGGACGCCATACTGACTCTCATCCAGGGCCAAGGCTTTGGTCATTGCTGTCACTGCCCCCTGCAGAAGACGGGGCATGGAGAAAGTTCAGAGGAAATGAGGTTCCTTCTGCCGACTCCTCCATGGCAACCCACTCCAGTATTCTTGCCTGGAGGATCCCATGGACAGAGGAGCCTGGCGGGCTATCATCTACGGGGTCCCAAAGAGTCGGACACAACTGAGCACAAGACCTGGCACGCATGCACCCAACCAGGGGCCATCAAGCAGGGGCACTGGAAGAGGGAAGTCACGCTCTCTCTGCAGGTTGCATCTGGCTGCACCAGGCTCTGTTTCCTGGAAGGCCAGGTGGCCATGCCTCAGGCCATACCTCAGGGCTGAGACACCTGAAGGAAGGGGCAGGGTATCTCGGCGGTGTACCTTGGTGGCCACGTAGGGAACCGCTTGGGACTGGCCAATCGCCCCAACCAGGCTGGAGATGTTGATGACATTTCCCCGGCTCTTGCGCAGGTGAGGGAGGGCGAGCTGGGGAGACAGAGAGCGGAGTAAGCTGCCCAAGCCCCTGGATCTCCCCCAGCCCCATTGAAATGCCTCCTGGCCATCTCCCTGATGTGCTCACGAGCGGATCTGGGTGCCTTGTACGGACAGCAGCCAGGGCTCCAGGGCACCTTCTATGGTTTGCCCCCATGGTGTCTGAGTATCAGCCCTTGAGGAGTCTGTCTTTGTCTGAAAGGAATTTTTCTTTTTTTCTTTTTTTGGCTGCACTATGCCTTCGTTATCATCTGCATATCTGAGGTTATTGATATTTCTCCCAGCAATCTTGATTCCAGCTTGTGTTTCCTCCAGTCCAGCATTTCTCATGATGTACTCTGCATATAAGTTAAATAAACATGGTGACAATATACAGCCTTGACGAACTCCTTTTCCTATTTGGAACCAGTCTGTTGTTCCATGACCAGTTCTAACTGTTGCTTCCTGACCTGCATACAGATTTCTCAAGAGGCAGATCAGGTGGTCTGGTATTCCCATCTCTCTCAGAATTTTCCACAGTTTATTGTGATCCACACAGTCAAAGGCTTTGGCATAGTCAATAAAGCAGAAATAGATGTTTTTCTGGAACTCTCTTGCTTTTTCCATGATCCAGCGGATGTTGGCAATTTGATCTCTGGTTCCTCTGCCTTTTCTAAATCCAGCTTGAACATCAGGAAGTTCACGATTCACATATTGCTGAAGCCTGGCTTGGAGAATTTTGAGCATTACTTTACTAGCGTGTGAGATGAGTGCAATTGTGCGGTAGTTTGAGCACTCTTTGGCATTGCCTTTCTTTGGCAGAAAGTGAAGAGGAACTAAAAAGCCTCTTGATGAAAGTGAAAGTGGAGAGTGAAAAGGTTGGCTTAAAGCTCAACATTCAGAAAACAAAGATCATGGCATCTGGTCCCATCACTACATGGGAAATAGATGGAGAAACAGTGGAAACAGTGTCAGACTTTATTTTTCTGGGCTCCAAAATCACTGCAGATGTGACTGCAGCCATGAAATTAAAAGACGCTTACTCCTTGGAAGGAAGGTTATGGCCAACCTAGACAGCATATTCAAAAGCAGAGACATCACTTTGCCAACAAAGGTTTGTCTAGTCAAGGCTATGGTCTTTCCTGTGGTCATGTATGGATGTGAGAGCTGGACTGTGAAGAAGGCTGAGCGCCGAAGAATTGATGCTTTTGAACTGTGGTGTTGGAGAAGACTCTTGAGAGTCCCTTGGACTGCAAGGAGATCCAACCAGTCCATTCTGAAGGAGATCAGCCCTGGGATTTCTTTGGAAGGAATGATGCTCAAGCTGAAACTCCAGTATTTTGGCCACCTCATGCGAAGAGTTGACTCATTGGAGAAGACTCTGATGCTGGGAGGGATTGGGGGCAGGAGGAGAAGGGGACGACAGAGGATGAGATGGCTGGATGGCATCACTGACTCGATGAATGTGAGTCTGGGTGACCTCCGAGAGCTGGTGATGGATAGGGAGGCCTGGCGTGCTGCAGTTCATGGGGTCGCAAAGAGTCGGACACGACTGAGCGACTGATCTGATCTGATCTGATCTGATGCCTTCGTTGCTGCAGGTAGGCTTTCTCTAGCTGAGGAGAGTGGGGGCTACTCTACTCTCTACAGGGCTTCTCTTGTGGTGTACGGGCTTAGTTGCCCCGAGGCGTGTGGGATCTTCCTGGACCAGGGTTCAAACGTGTGTCTCCTGCATTGCAAGCAGATTCTAAACCACTGGACTACCACGGAAGTCCTGGGAAGGATCCTTCTGTCTCTTCAACTGCCTGCCTCTCTCTCTCTGCCTCTCTGTCTCTGCCTCCCCCTTCTGTGTCCCTGACCCCCTCTCTCAGGGTCCCTGTGCCTCTCTCTCTTGCTCTTTGTATATTACTCAAACTCCTGTTCATTACAAGATAGGAAAATGAAAGATAGACCAAGATGGCTGCATATGTTACAAAAAAAAAAAAAAGGAGGAATCCCTTTTATACATGAAGGGGAAGATGGTTTCTCTGAGTTTCAGAGAAAACTCTGGTCTAAACGTGACATGGCAGACTTTCATGAAATGAACTCCCCACTGTGCCAACCCTGCAACCCCCTGGCCACCCGGAGGTCCCTAAACTAACTCTCAACTCTCTCTCCCTTTCCTTTTCTCTTTACCCCAGTCTGTCTCTCTGCTCCTAAGTCAAGCATGACCTTGAGTAAATTCCAATTCTATCCCTCCCTTGCTTGCCTTGGGCAAGGCCCATTCCTATCGCTAAAGATTGATTAATGGGTACAAGGTGGCTCCCCCAAGGGATACTCAGAATGGGAAGCTAATCTAGTTCCCTTTCTGGATCCCCCCACCTGCTCTTGCAGACCTCCACTCCCTCACGAAACAGCCTCTGCCCCATCCTCAGTGCTGTATCTTCAGATATTCCCCCAAGTGTTCCAACCTCAGGGCCTTTGCACTTGCTTGCTATGCACGTGCTGCCTGGAATGTTTTTCCTGATGTAGCACGTGACTTACTCCTAGGGTGACCAACTCTCCCCAGTTTGTCCAGGACTGAAGGGTTTCTGAGGACACGGGACATTCAGTTCAGGGACGAAAGGGGATGGTCCCATCCCCTCAGCAACTTTAGTGCGAATGTTACCTCCTCAGTGAGGTTTCCCTGACCATTCTATTTAAAACATTATATTTTTTTTAAAGGCTGGCTAGGTGTCCAGCTCTGTAAGAATCTGGCTTATTAATCCCAAGTGGCCATTCACACATACATTCAACATACTGTGACTTTCTTTTTTGGCAGCACCTCAGATCTTAGTTCCTTGACCAGGGATTGAACCCACAGCCCTACGGAGGAAGCACAGAGTCTTAACCACTGCACCACCAGGGAAGTCCCTACCATTCTATTTAAAACTGCAACCTGCCTATCCCTGGGTCCCCAGCCATTTAACTCCCTCCTCTCCCCGACCCTGGCAAGGTGAGGTCCGTGGGGGCTGAGCCAGGCTTATTCACCACCTCATCTCAGCACTGGGCACACAGCTAGTGTTCAATAAATATTTGTCCTGCACTCCTGTGGCCCCCGTCCAACCCTCACATGCACTCCTCCCCAACGCCTTCCCACGTGCTGGCTTCTCCCCCACCCCTCCCGCCAAGGTCACCCACGCCTCTGTGTGGCTACATCAAGGACCCGCTAGTCTCTTATCAGCCTGACCTCTGCGCCTCCCTCCCTTGGACAACCTGACCTAAGAGAGCCTGGCTCACTCAGCAGACACACTATAGCTTCACCCTGGCCTGACTCCATTTCCCCAAAATGTTGGGGTTCCTGGGTCTGCTTCTTGCCCTCCCTGCTCTGCCATGGGAGGCCCACTCTCCTGGGTTTCCATGGGCACCTCCTAAGTCTCCCTCGGAGCCCCCTTGTGGAGCTCCTGATCTGCCACTTTCGGGCATTTCCATCTCTGTGTCTCAAGGGCAAAACTTAAGTTGTTGGGTCCTCCCAAACCTGCCCCCATCTCTGGCCCCCAGTCTCTGACATGGGGTCCACTCCCACTCAGCCTCTCAAACCAGAGTCTCAGGAGATGTGGGGGGGTGCTTCAGGAGACTCCCCCTTGGGTCCTCAACTGACCCATCACCAAGGTGCTCTTAAATCTCTACAATTCCCTAGCTCACTAATTAATTCAACCAACATATCATGAGGACCTACTATGTGCTGGGTAGCGGGATAAAAGCTGGGGATACTGCAGGAAACAAGCCTGGGAGAAATTTCTGCCCTCATGGAGCTCAAGTTGCATGGGGAGGTCAGATCAGATCAGTCGCTCAGTCGTATGTCCGACTCCTTGCGACCCCATGAACTGCAGCACACCAGGCCTCCCTGTCCATCACCAGCTCCCGGAGGTCACTCAGACTCGCATCCATCGAGTCAGTGATGCCATCCAGCCATCTCATCCTCTGTCGTCCCCTTCTCCTCCTGCCCTCAATCCCTCCCAGCATCAGAGTCTTCTCCAATGAGTCAACTCTTCGCATGAGGTGGCCAAAATACTGGAGTTTCAGCTTTAGCATCATTCCTTCTAAAGAAATTCCAGGATTGATCTCCTTCAGAATGGACTGGTTGGATCTTCTTGCAGTCCAAGGGACTCTCAAGAGTCTTCTCCAACACCACAGTTCAAAAGCATCAATTCTTCGGCGTTCAGCCTTCCTCACAGTCCAGCTCTCACATCCATACATGGGGAGGTAGCCAGAAGCAAATGCAAGTGCACTGTGGAATGTTCTAGAGTGTGTTTGGGCTTCCCAGGTGGCTCAGTGGTAAAGAATCTGCCTGCCAAAGCAGAAGACTTGGGTTTGATCCCTGGCTTCGGAAGATCCCCTGGAGAAGGAAATGGCAACCCATTCCAGTATTCTTGCCTGGGAAATCCCATGGACAGAGGAGCCTGGTGGGCTACAGTCCATGGGGTTGCAAAGAGTTGGACACAATTTAGCGACTAAACAACAAATAAAGAGTGTGACTGGGGACACGGAACCAGAAGGAGAGCAGGATAAGGGAGAATGGGAGTGCTGGGCTGGGTGCAGTTCCAAACAGGGTGCCCGAGGGAAGGCTTTGGGAAAGTGCGTGCATGCTCCGTCATTTCAGTTGTGTCCAACTCTTTGAGACCCCATAAGCCTTCATGGGCTAAGCCTTTGTAAGCCTTCAGTCGCCTCTGTCCATGGGATTCTCCAGGCAAGAATCCTGGAGTGGGTTGCCATTCCCTTCTCCAGGACATCTTCCTGACTCAGGGATCAAACCTGTGCCCCCTGCAGTGGAAGCACAGAGTTCTAATCACGGGATGGCCAGGGAAATCCCAGATTGGAGCATTTTGAGTCCAGGCGTGAGCTGTGGGTATCTCTTAGAGAAAACCAGGCCAGGCAGCAAGAACACAGGGTGCAGAGGCCCTGAGGCAGGAGCAGGTGGGGCGTGTTTGGCAGCAACGAGACCACACCAGGCAGCAGGAACACAGAGTGCAGGGGCCCTGAGGCAAGACCAGGTGGGGTGTGTTTGGCAACAAGAAGGGCACTGTGGAGGGAAGTGAGATAAGAGGAGCGATAGGGGTCAGATTGTGTGAGGCCTTGAAATGCAAGTGCGCAAATGCAACCGCCTCCTGATGTCAGTCCTACCCTACTCTGCCCTCTGATTTCTTCCTCACACAAGAGCCAGAGTGGTCTGTTAGTAGTAACGATCTTAGTATTCATGGGCTAACATCATCTTCCCGGCTGGCACTAGTAGTAAACAACCTGCCTGCCAATGCAGGAGTCGCAAGAGACACGGATTCGATCCCTGGGTCGGGAAGATCCCCTGGAGGAGGGGCCTGGCAACCCACTCCAGTATTCTTGCCTGGAGAGTCCCCGTGGACAGAGGAGCCTGCTGGGCTACAGTCCATAGGGTCACAAAGAGTTGGACAGGACTGAAGCTACGTAGCACACACATCACCTTCTTGCTCAAATGCTTTCGATGCCTCCCTGCTGCTCTAGAGGTGAAGACCAGATGCCTCAGGGATTTCCCTGATGATTCAGTGGTTAAGTCTCCATGCTTCCAAATGCAGGAGGCGCGGGTTCTATCCCTGGTTGAGAAACTAAGATCCCACGTGCCACTCAGCATGGCTGAAAAATTTAAAAAAAAGACCAGATGCCTCAACAGGGCCCTCCAGGCCCCGTGTATGTGCCCTTCAACCCCTTCGTGCACCAACCCCTTCTCTCAGCCTTGGGTCCTCAACAGACCAAGGCACTCTTGAATCTCTACGATTCCCTTGCTCATTAATTCATTCAACCAACATTTCATGAGGACCTACTATGTGCCAGTTAATGGGCTAAAAGCTGGGGACACTGCGGGAAACAAGACTGGGAGAAATTTCTGCCCTCATGGAGCTCAAGTTGCATGGGGAGGCAGCCAGAAGCAAATCCAAGTGCACTGTGGAATGTTCTAGAGTGTGTTTGGGCTCCTAATCCTCTCTCAGGGCCAGGCCTCTGCACAGTCTATTCCCTTCCAGGAATGTTTGCACCTCTGTGTACCTCCATTAAGGACCCACCGGACTCTTAATGGCCCGACTGCCTCCCCTTCAGACACCAATCTCCCCCACCTCTCCCCGAGTTAACATCTCTCATCTTTCATTTCCTCCAGGAAGCCTACCATGACTTCCAGAACACACTCACTCATATAAACTCATCTCTTGTTTATTTAGTAACACTTGGCTGGCCTGTGACTATAAACTCCACAAGGGCAAAGACCACGTGGTTCACCCCCAGCATCTACAAACGCTTGCTCAGTCTTTGATGAGTAAATAGATAAATGAACGGATGGGTCTCTAAGAACCAATCCGGCTTTGAGCGCTTACGATGGACACTCCAGTGCTCAAACACCTTCCGTGAATGCCCTCCTGACAAGATTCCCTTTCCTCAACTACATAAATATCTCAACCTCCTCTGGCATTTTCTCTAACCTGGGGAATGGCTAACTTTGCGTCAGAATTCACCAGGGAGATCAAAGACCCAGAGATTCTGACTCAGGAGGCCTGGGCTGGGGTCCCAAAAATCAATATTTATAGAGCTTGCACAGAGGCGGTTCCCCGGTGGTCCAGAGGCTAAGACTCCAAGCTCCTAATGCAGAGGGAATGGGTTCGATCCTTGGTCAGGGAACTAGATCCCTCGTGCCACAACTAAGACTCAGATCAGATCAGATCAGATCAGTCGCTCAGTCGTGTCCGACTCTTTGCGACCCCATGAATCGCAGCACGCCAGGCCTCCCTGTCCATCACCAACTCCTGGAGTTCACTCAGACTCACATCCATCAAGTCGGTGATGCCATCCAGCCATCTCATCCTCTGTCGTCCCCTTCTCCTCCTGCCCCCAATCCCTCCCAGCATCAGAGTCTTCTTCAATGAGTCAACTCTACGCATGAGGTGGCCAAAGTACTGGAGTTTCAGCTTTAGCTTCATTCCTTCCAAAGAAATCCCAGGGCTGATCTCCTTCAGAATGGACCGGTTGGATCTCCTTGCAGTAAAAGGGACTCTCAAGAGTCTTCTCCAACACCACAATTTAAAAGCATCAATTCTTCGGCGCTCAGCCTTCTTCACAATCCAGTTCTCACATCCATACATGACCACAGGAAAGACCATAACCTTGACTAGGCGAACCTTTGTTGGCAAAGTAATGTCTGCTTTTGAATATGCTATCTAGGTTGGTCATAACTTTCCTTCCAAGGAGTAAGCGTCCTTTAATTTCATGGCTGCAGTCACCATCTGCAGTGATTTTGGAGCCCAGAAAAATAAAGTCTGACACTGTTTCCACTGTTTCTCCATCTATTTCCCATGTAGTGATGGGACCAGATGCCATGATCTTCGTTTTCCGAATGTTGAGCTTTAAGCCAACCTTTTCACTCTCCACTTTCACTTTCATCATGAGGCTTTGTAGTTCCTCTTCACTTTCTGCCATAAGGGTGGTGTCATCTGCATATCTGAGGTGATTCATATTTCTCCCAGCAATCTTGATTCAAACTTGTGTTTCTTCCAGTCCAGCATTTCTCATGATGTACTCTGCATATAAGTGAAATAAACATGGTGACAATATACAGCCTTGACGTACTCCTTTTCCTATTTGGAACCAGTCTGTTGTTCCATGACCAGTTCTAACTGTTGCTTCCTGACCTGCATACAGATTTCTCAAGAGGCAGATCAGGTGGTCTGGTATTCCCGTCTCTTTCAGAATTTTCCACAGTTTATTGTGATCTACACAGTCAAAGGCTTTGGCATAGTCAATAAAGCAGAAATAGATGTTTTCTGGAACTCTCTTGCTTTTTCCATGATGCAGCAGATGTTGGCAATTTGATCTCTGGTTCCTCTGCCTTTTCTAAAACCAGCTTGAACATCAGGAAGTTCACGGTTCACATATTGCTGAAGCCTGGCTTGGAGAATTTTGAGCATTACTTTACTAGCGTGTGAGATGAGTGCAAATGTGCGGTAGTTTGAGCATTCTTTGGCATTGCCTTTCTTTGGGACTGGGATGAAAACTGACCTTTTCCAATCTTGTGGCCACTGCTGAGTTTTCCAAATTTGCTGGCATATTGAGTGCAGCACTTTTACAGCATCATCTTTCAGGATTTGGAATAGCTCCACTGGAATTCCATCACCTCCACTAGCTTTGTTCGTAGTGATGCTTTCTAAGGCCCACTTGACTTCACATTCCAGGATGTCTGGCTCTAGGTCTAAGACTCAGCACTGCCAAATAAACAGGTAAATATTTTTAAAAATAAAGGGCTTGCAAGGGATGCTGGTGGTGATGATGATGATGGTGATGAAGGTAATAATGATGATGGTGGGAGTATGATGGCAATGATGATGAAGACGGTCATGATAATGATGGTAAATGATGATGGTGGTGGTGAGGGAAGTGATGGTGATTAAAACGATGATGATGGTGAAGGTGGCCATCATGGTGATGATGGCTGTGATGAGGTTAATGATGATGATGATGGCAATGGCAGTCATGGTGGTGATGGTTATGATGACAATGGCGGCAAGGGCAGCAACTTTTGCCTGTTGACAAATTTCTTTGCGATAGGCACTGGGATAGAGGCAAGAACAAGCAGACAAAAGTTTCTGCCCTCTGAAAAACCAGAGGCAACGGGCAGACTTTGGAGCTTGGTGTGAACAAATCAACTGTTATTAATAATAAGACATTTCGGAACAACTAGGTGAAAATCCCACGGACGGAGGAGCCTGGTGGGCTGCAGTCCATGAGGTCGTGAAGAGTCGGACACGACTGAGCGACTTCACTTTCACTTTTCACTTTCATGCATTGGACAAGGAAATGGCAACCCACTCCAGTGTTCTTGCCTGGAGAATCCCAGGGACGGGGGGAGCCTGGTGGGCTGCCATCTATGGGGTCGCACAGAGTCGGATACGACTGAAGTGACTTAGCAGCAGCAGGTGAATTTAAATAGGGCTTGGGCAGATGGTGACTGCAGCCATGAAATTAAAAGACGCTTACTCCTTGGAAGGAAAGCTATGACCAACCTAGATAGCATATTCAAAAGCAGAGACATCACTTTGCCAACAAAGGTTCGCCTAGTCAAGGCTATGGTCTTTTCTGTGGTCATGTATGGATGTGAGAGCTGGACTGTGAAGAAGGCTGAGCGCCGAAGAATTGATGCTTTTGAACTGTGGTGTTGGAGAAGACTCTTGAGAGTCCCTTGGACTGCAAGGAGATCCAACCGGTCCATTCTGAAGGAGATCAGCCCTGGGATTTCTTTGGAAGGAATGATGCTAAAGCTGAAACTCCAGTATTTTGGCCACCTCATGCGAAGAGCTGACTCATTGGAAAAGACTCTGATGCTGGGAGGGATTGGGGGCAGGAGGAGAAGGGGACGACAGAGGATGAGATGGCTGGATGGCATCACTGACTTGATGGATGTGAGTCTGAGTGAACTCCAGGAGTTGGTGATGGACAGGGAGGCCTGGCGTGCTGCGATTCATGGGGTCGCAAAGAGTAGGACACGACTGAGCGACCGATCTGATCTGATCTGATCTGGGCATTAAATGGTATTAAGAAATTACTGTTGATTTTCTTAGGAGATCTAATAGTAACTTGGTCATGTAAAAAAGTCTTAATTTTAATTTTTAACATAAAGTCAAATTTTTCATTGTTATTCTTTTTTTTTTTTTTGCCACCCCAAGCCACTTGTGGGAGTTTTAGTTCCCTGACCAGGGATTAAACCTGGGCTCTTGTCAGTGAAAGCACTGAGTCCTAACCACTGCACCACCAGGGAATTCCCTAAATGTATTTTTAAATTAAAACAGTATTTGGCTGTCCTTTGCCTCTTGGGAGTGGAGAGTAACTCTTGGGTTCATGTTTCTCCGTGATTCCCAGAGTGTCCCCAGGGAGCAGCCCCCACTCGCCCTGGTGGTAACTTGCTTGGTGATGCCCTTCATTGGCTCCCTAACAACTACTCCCCAGGCTGAAGACAGCAATTCACGGGATCGCTTTCCATCCACCCTGCCCTTCGATCCCCACCTGGGCTCGCTCTACTTCTGAGGGAACCCCAGCTAAAACAGGTGTGGCCACGAAACTGTGATGCTAAGAATTCTAAAAATCTGAATAAGAAAGTTTCAAGATTAGCTAAGACCATGGTATCAGTGTTAGTCTTACTGTGATTTCAGTAAAAGAATGTTCTTTTGATTTTAGGAAATACCCTCCAAAGCACTATGGGTAAAGAGACATCATACGTAAACGTGCGGGCTCAGTTATGTCTTTGCGACCCCATGGACTGTAGCCCACCAGGCTCTTCTGTCCATGGAATTCTCCAGGCAAGACTACTGGAGTGAGATACCATTTCCTTCAGGGAATCTCCCCAACCCAGAGATCGAACCCGAGTCTCTTGTAGCTCCTGCATTGCCAAGTGGATTCTTTAACACTTGCCCCACATGGGAAGCCCTCCAAATGGATCGCAACTTATTCCTAAATACAGAGATAGAAGGATATAGCAAATATGATTTTTTTTTAAGTGTTAACAACGGGGAGTCTGGATATACAGGAATTCTCTGTACTATCCGGGAAATATTCTGTAAGTCTTAAGTTATGTCAAAATAAAAATAAATAAATGTCCTAATCCAGTTCTTACTAATGAAATTATATGATGTCCAGGTATGGGATGGTAGAAGGCAATGGATACAACAAGCTTAAAAAAATGTTTTAATATAATTGGACTTCCTTGAAGATCAGTGGTTAAGACTTCTTGGTCAGAAAGTTTCACATGTCACACAACGTGGCCAAAAATAAATAAAATACATTTGCCTTGGAAAATATTTATAATTGCTAAAGGCAAATGGAGATGGAGAATTTCTTGGTCTTAAAAACCACCTGGGTGGTTTCTGCCTCAGGGCCTTTGCTACTCTTTTGGCAGCAAAACGTCCTACTTCTCTACTTCCTTCACTTCCATTCAAAGTTCGGCTCAAGCGTTAACCTTTCCCTTCTACTCCTCCCAGGCTTCATTTGCCCAAAATGTATATCAGAGACTGCAGACTGAATAGCCACAAGAAACAGAAATGGAGCAAGGTTCACAATAACAATGATACCTTGCAGAGAGTAAACTGGGTGCCAGGCATGTTCTAAGGGCTTTGTTGGTATTTAATTTAATCATATTCAATTCTCAGGACAACCATGTGAATTAGCTAATGCTATTCAGCTTCAGCAATACGTGAACCATGAACTTCCAGATGTTTAAGCTGGTTTTAGAAAAGGCAGAGGAAGCAGAGATCAAATTGCCAACATCCGCTGGATCACTGAACAAGCAAGAGAGTTCCAGAAAAACATCTATTTCTGCTTTATTGACTATGCCAAAGCCTTTGACTGTGTAGATCACAATAAACTGTGGAAAATTCTGAAAGAGATGGGAATACCAGACCACCTGACCTGTCTCTTGAGAAACCTATATGCAGGTCAGGAAGCAACAGTTAGAACTGGACATGGAACAACAGACTGGTTCCAAATAGGAAAAGGAGTACGTCAAGGCTGTATATTGTCACCATGCTTATTTAACTTCTGTGCAGAGTACATCATGAGAAACACTGGGCTGGAAGAAGCACAAGCTGGAATCAAGATCGCCAGGAGAAATATCAAGAACCTCAGATATGCAGATGACACCACCCTTATGGCAGAAAGTCAAGAGGAACTAAAAAGTCTCTTGATGAAAGTGAAAGTGGAGAGGAAAAGTTGGCTTAAAGCTCAACATTCAGAAAACGAAGATCATGGCATCTGTCCCATCACTTCATGGGAAATAGATAGGGAAACAGTAGAAACAGTGTCAGACTTTGTTTCTTGGGGCTCCAAAATCACTGCAGATGGTGACTGCAGCCATGAAATTAAAAGACACTTACTCCTTAGAAGGAAAGTTATGACCAACCTAGATAGCATATTCAAAAGCAGAGAATATGCTATCTCTGCCAACAAAGGTCCATCTAGTCAAAGCTATGGTATTTCCAGTAGTCATGTACGGATGTGAGAGTTGGACTGTGAAGAAAGCTGAGCACTGAAGAATTGATGCTTTCGAACTGTGGTGTTGGAGAAGACTCTTGAGAGTCCCTTGGACTGCAAGGAGATCCAACCAGTCCATCCTAAAGGAGATCAGTCTTGAGTGTTCTTTGGAAGGAATGATGCTAAAGCTGAAACTCCAGTACTTTGGCCACCTCATGCGAAGAGTTGACTCATTGGAAAAGACTGATGCTGGGAGGGATTGGGGGTAGGAGGAGAAGGGGACGACAGAGGATGAGATGGCTGGATGGCATCACCAACTCAATGGACGTGAATTTGAATGAACTCCAGGAGTTGGTGATGGACAGCGAGGCCTGGCGTGCTGCAATTCATGGGGTCGCAAAGAGTCGGACATGACTGAGTGACTGAACTCAACTGATTCAGCTTCCTACTACAAATGAGAAAACCTAGATGCAGAGAGACTGAATAACTTGCCCAATGTTACAAGCAAGAAGTGACAGAGAACCTGGGCAGGCAGATGCCAGATCTAGACCCGCAGCGGTCTCTGAACCAGCGTGTCACAGGTAAGAGTCACAAGAAGGAGACCCACGAGGGAGAGCTTGGGACTGGGAGAGTCAGGCCACGTCTGGCAGACTGTCTCCCTCCCCATGGGTCCAGCTACCAAATTTCGAGGAGAAACCAGAAAACCGGTTGTTTATGAGAAATTTCTCTCTCTCCCTTTTAAAAATGCTGATAGCTAATGAGGGAGGGAAAGAAAGAAAAAATATAGAGAGAGCTTCCCTGGTGGGGCTCAGTGGTAAAGAATCCACCTGCCCATGCGGAAGACACAGGTTCAATCCCTGGTCCGGGAAGATCCCCCATACACTGGAGCAATTAAGCCTTCATGCTGCAACTACTGAAGCCCGAGGAACCTAGAGCCTGAGCTCAGCACCAGGAGAAGCCACTGCAGTGAGAGCCCCACTCACAACAACTACGGAGTAGTCCCCACTCCCCACCACTAGAGGAAAGCCTGAGCACAGCCAAAAAAAAGTTTTTAATTAAATTAAAAATATATACATATATGCACACACATATCCTTTATGGGCTGTGATTTATGAACGTCTTACTGTACAGAGGTGCTAATCTTCCTCTTATTATTATTATTATTGTGCCATGCCCCACAGCTTTCAGGGTCTTAGTTCCCAGACGGAGGATTAACCCCACACCCTCGACAACGAAATCACAGAGTCCTAACCAATGGACTGCCAGGGAATTCTGGCTGGGCTTAGTCACTCAGTCATGTCCAACTCTGTGACCCCATGGACTGTAGCCTGCCAGGCTCCTCTGTCCATGGGGATTCTTCAGGCAGGAAAACTGGAGTGGGTTGCCATGCCCTCCTTCAGGGAATCTTTCCAACCCAGGGATCGAACCCAGGTCTCCTGAGTTGCAGGCAGATTCTTTACTGGTCTGAACCACCAGGGAAGCCCATGCATACTGGAGCGGGTAGCCTATCCCTTCTCCAGGGGATCTTTCCGACCCAGGAATCAAACCAGTGTCTCCTGCACCTCAGGTGGATGCTTCACCAGCTGAGCTATGCACCAGTCTTAGAAGCTGAACAGAAATTGGGGACAGGAGCCAAGGCTGACTGGTTGAGCAACAAATTATCAGTTTCCCTGGGGATATTTCACCTGGATCTCCAACAAGATCTGGGGAGCACTTGAGCAGACCCACACAGGTGACCCCTGGCCCACGGAGTGGGCCTCTGCCCTCTGATTATATATATATATTTTTAACCTTTACTTATTTGGCTGGGCCGGGTCTTAGTTGCGTCATGCGGGATATTTTTTACTTGGGGCCTGTGGGATCTAGTTCCCTGATGAAGGATGGAATGTGGGCCACCTATATGGAGGTGTGGAGTCAGCCCCTGGACCCCCAGGGAAGTTCCAGTTTATAGGGTTTTGTTTTTTTTTTTTTTCTGAGCTCCTTTAGCCTTGGGCTAGCGGGCTCCAAACTGATGTCTTCAAGCCTCAACCCCTGCTCTAGATGCACGGCTCCCACGTGGGCATCTGGTTAGCATCTCTCATTCAACAGTCCTCCAGGCCATGTACTTCTCCCCCAGCTTTCCCAGGGCAGTGGATGGCCACACACTTCTGCCAGTTGCTGGGGATGGGGGTGAGGGAAACGATGAATCAGAAACAAACTCCACCGCCCCTTTCTTTGGCAAATCTGCCCCCACATCTAGTCTACTATAAGGAAATCTTTACAATCCACCATGACAATGCATACAGAATCGGACCGTTTCTCACCAAATCCACCAGACTGGTGGCCTCCAACATCACCTCCTCCGGCCTGGACCACCCCATCATCACCTGCTCACTGGCTTCGCGGCCTCTGCCCTCGCACCCCACTCTGTTCCCCACGCGGCTGCCAGATGGCACAATATCCCACTTACAGCAGTTCAAGTTCCTCTGCTCTGAATACTCTATGGCTCCTGGCTCAGTTCAACTCAGTCGCTCAGTCATGTCTGACTCTTTGCCACCCCATGGACTGCAGCACGCCACGCTTTCCTGTCCATCACCCACTCCTGGAGCTTGCTCAAACTCCTTTCCATCAAGTCGGTAATGTCATCCAACCATCTCATCCTCTATCATCCCCTTCTCCTCCTGCCTTCAATCTTTCCCAGCATCAGGGTCTTTTCCAATGAGTCAGTTCTTCACATCAGGTGGCCAAAGTACTGGAGCTTCAGCTTCAGTCCTTCCGGTGAATATTCAGGATTGATTTCCTTTAGGACTGACTGGTTTGATCTTCTTGCAGTCCAAGGGACTCTCAAGAGTCTTCTCCAACACCACAGTTCAAAAGCATCAATTCTTTGGTGCTCAGCTTCCTTTATGGTTCACCTCTCACATCCATACATGACTACTGGAAAAACCATAGCTTTGACTGTATGGACCTATGTCGGCAAAGCAATGTCTCTGCTTTTTAATATGCTGTCTAGGTTGGTCACAGCTTTTTTTCCAAGGAGGAAGCATCTTTTAATTTCATGGCTGCAGTCACCATCTGCAGTGATTTTGGAGCCCAAGAAAATAAATGGCTCCTGGCTCAGTCAGCGTCAAAGCCAAGTCCTCTCTGGGGTTTCCCAAGCCCCAGCACGATCTGCCATCAGCTTGTGTCCTCTCCTGCTTCGCCTGTGTCGTCAAGCTCCCTTCTCACTGTAGATTCCCACCCCAGGGCCTTTGCACTGGCTGTTCCTCTGCTAGATTGCAATTGCTCACACACCTCCTTGGGGGCTTGACTCAAATGTCACCTCTTAGAGAAACCTTCTGACTGTCTAAAAGAGCACACAGATACACACACACAAACAGAAAACAAACAAACAAAAACCTCATCTGGTAAAGATTATACTGAATTGTTTACAAGTGAAATATGATATCTGAGATTTACTTCCCTAGAGGTTCAGATGGTAAAGAATCTGCCTGTAAGGCAAGAGATCTGGGTTCCGTCCTTGGGTTGGGAAGATTCCCTGGAAAAGGAAATGGCAATCCAGTATTCTTGCCTGGAGAATTCTACAGACAAAGGAGTCTGGAGGGCTACAGTCCATAGGGTTGCAAAGAGTCGGACACAACTGAGCCACTAACACTTTCACTTTTCACTCCAGAAAAGATAAAGAAAAGAAAAAGTGAGGAGTCGACAAGAAGCAAGAATGGTAGAGTATTGATTGTTAGGACTGGGTGATAGGTATGTGGGTTCAGTAATATTAATATAATTCTCTCTGTTTTCATGCATGCTTGTAAAATGCCACAAGAAAAAGTTTTATAACATAGCATTTACACTTGCCCATCCTTCTTGATCCCCTTACCTCCCTTCACTTTTTGGCACCGCACTTATCACTCCCTGACGTTATATCATATTTCCTGGCTTTCTGTCTGTCTCCCCCATGAGAATGTTGGCTCCCCAGGGTCACAGCTCTTTGTCTGTTTTGTTCCCTGCCGCAGGGCCAGTGCTTAGCATGTGTCTGGTGCTAAATAAATGTTTGTTGAATGAGTGAATACAGAAGTATTATGATGGGGAATTCTCTGGTGGTCCAGTGGTTAGGACTCCAAGTTTCCACTAGATGGGGCATGGGTTCAATCCCTGGTTGGGAAAATAAGATCCTGCAAGCTGCTAAGTAGCCCCCCCAAAATATATTATGATAAAAAATAGAAGTAATCAATTGATTAAAATTTATTTATTTTATTTACTAATGATGGGGCTCCCTTGGAAGTCCAGTGGTTCACCTTCCAATGCAGGGGATGAGGGTTTGACCCCTGATTGGAGAGCTAAGATCCCACATGCCTATCGGCCAAATAACCAAAACATAAACCAGAAGCCATACTGCACCAAATTCAATGAAGACTTTTTAAATGGTCTACATCAAGGAAAAAAAAAATTTAGCAGAAAAAGAGAGTAAGCTGTAATCTTAAAAAATACTTTGATGAAAATAAGCTGTTATCATAGAGAATGAACATATAGTTGTGAAAGTGAAAGTCACTGAGTCATGTCTGACTCTTTGCAACCCCATGGACTGTAGAGTCCATGGAATTCTCCAGGCCAGAATACTGGAGTTGGTTACTATTTCCTTCTCCAATGCATGAAAGTGAAAAGTGAAAGTGAAGTCACTCAGTCGTGTCTGACTCTTTGCAACCCCTTGAACTCTACAGTCCATGGGATGCTCCAGGCCAGAATACTGGAGTGGGTAGCCTTTCTCTTCTCCAGGGGATCTTCCTGACCCAGGAGTTGAACCAGGGTCTGCTGCATTGCAGGTGGATTCTTTATCAGCTGAGCTACCAGGGAAGCCCCATATACAGGTGTAGATGCCGCATAAGCAAGGATGATTGGTAAAGGCCTTTCTGAAGATGTGGTATTTGAACTGAGATGGTAAATCAGATCAGATCAGATCAGATCGGTCGCTCAGTCAGGTCCAACTCTTTGCAACCCCATGAATCCCAGCACGACAGGCCTCCCTGTCCATCACCAACTCCTGGAGTTCACTCAGACTCACACCCATCGAGTCAGTGATGCCATCTAGCCATCTCATCCTCTGTCGTCCCCTTCTCCTCCTGCCCCCAATCCCTCCCAGCATCAGAGTCTTTTCCAATGAGTCAACTCTTCGCATGAGGTGGCCAAAGTACTGGAGTTTCAGCTTTAGCATCATTCCTTCCAAAGAAATCCCAGGGCTGATCTCCTTCAGAATGGACTGGTTGGATCTCCTTGCAGTCCGAGGGACTCTCAAGAGTCTTCTCCAACACCACAGTTCAAAAGCATCAATTCTTCGGCGCTCAGCCTTCTTCACAGTCCAACTCTCACATCCATACATGACCACAGGAAAAACCATAGCTTTGACTAGACTAACCTTTGTTGGCAAAGTAATGTCTCTGCTTTTGAATATGCTATCTAGGTTGGTCATAACTTTCCTTCCAAGGAGTAAGCGCCTTTTAATTTCATGGCTGCAGTCACCATCTGTAGTGATTTTGGAGCCCCAAAAAATAAAGTCTGACACTGTTTCCACTGTTTCCCCATCTATTTCCCATGATGTTGGGAGCCGGTTTGAATTAGTGCTCCGCCCATGACAAAGGTCATGAGGAAGGAGGCTTGACATACACAAAGGTGAGGTCGAGCCTCAGGAGTCCCCCTGGAAATCCTCGAGCATCTACCCCCAAAAAAGCCGGAGTCTGCCTACTTTCTGCTTTGTGTTCTCACCTCTGACTTTACGGGGGCTGTCCCCCACCACATCTTTCAGAAAAGGAGTTAACTTAGAGCTCCAGTTAATAAAAATTCCTGGGCGTGACAGAAGTGTTTTAACCTACAAACTCCTCTGAAGGTTCTCTAGCCTACCTGACAGGCTTGTCCGGCCACATGTGCTTCTAAAAACAGGTTCTTTACAGAAGTTAGAAAACTATTAGTGGGCTGATTAGAAATTGCATTGATGAAGGGTTTTTCATTTGTTGAGCCACTGTTTGCTGCTAAGTCTCCACATCACCTGCCCTTACACACATTAATGAATATATAGAAGAAATAGGTATTAACCTTTGATATTAATCACGTTAGACCTTAGGCTAAGTAAGTTCTTTCTTTAATTAAAACCCACCCTCACCCTATAGGAATGTAAATTTATCTGGTGGAGTCTGTTTTAAGAATAATCGCCCCTGGAGAAATAAATGTCCTGGATTGACCGCTGTCACAAGGAGAGGGTCATAAATTATCAACAGGCCCCCTGGCCAGAGATGATGTAACACCCCTAAGACCTCTGTATACACTTGTAAGAAGCACCTGACTTTGATAAAAGTCAGGGCTGCTGACCCCACGTGACTTTTGTATACCATCTCAGTGTATAAAAGTAGACCATGGAAAATAAAGAATTGGGATCAGTTCCTCGAAAGACTGGTCTCCCTATGTCACTCTCTCTCTCAAATTCTGGCTGAGTCTCCATCTGGAGCGCGGAACCCACCATGCTTACTAATTATGCCTGGGCTTCTAAGATCGGACCGGGGAGGCCTCAGTGTCTCCTCTCCTTCGGGAGAATGGAAAGACGCCTGCGGCCTACGTAAGTGGTACAAACTTCTTGTCTCAAAGTTTTATTGGTCCCCCACATAAACCAAGCTACTCAGCCTCTTTTCTACACTGAATTTTCCTACTGAGCTATCCTAGTTCTATTATTCTTTATATCTCTAATTACAACTATCGTGTCCTGACCCCCACCGATGCCGTCCTCGCTTCGAAGTCCCTGGATCAGCTGGGGCTGGTCCCCAGCAGAAGTGATGGGACCGGATGCCATGATCTTCATTTTCTGAATGTTGAGCTTTAAGCCAATTTTTTTCACTCTCCACTTTCACTTTCATCAAGAAGCTTTTTAGTTCCTCTTCACTTTCTGCCATAAGGGTGGTGTCATCTGCATATCTGAGGTTCTTGATATTTCTCCTGGCAATCTTGATTCCAACTTGTGTTTCTTCCAGTCCAGGGTTTCTCATGATGTACTCTGCATATAAGTTAAATAAACAGGGTGACAATATACAGCCTTGACGTACTCCTTTTCCTATTTGGAACCAGTCTGTTGTTCCATGTCCAGTTCTAACTGTTGCTTCCTGACCTGCATACAAATTTCTCAAGAAGCAGATCAGGTGGTCTGGTATTCCCATCTCTTTCAGAATTTTCCACAGTTTATTGTGATCCACACAGTCAAAGGCTTTGGCATAGCCAATAAAGCAGAAATAGATGTTTTTCTGGAACTCTCTTGCTTGTTCCATGATCCAGTGGATGTTGGCAATTTGATCTCTGGTTCCTCTGCATTTTCTAAAACCAGCTTGAACATCAGGAAGTTCACGGTTCACGTATTGCTGAAGCCTGGCTTGGAGAATTTTGAGCATTACTTTACTAGCATGTGAGATGAGTGCAATTGTGCGGTAGTTTGAGCATTCTTTGGCATTGCCTTTCTTTGGGATTGGGATGAAAACTGACCTTTTCCAATCTTGTGGCCACTGCTGAGTTTTTCAAATTTGCTGGCATATTGAGTGCAGCACTTTCAAAGCATCATCTTTCAGGATTTGAAATAGCTCCACTGGAATTCCATCACCTCCACTAGCTTTGTTCGCAGTGATGCTTTCTAAGGCCCACTTGACTTCACATTCCAGATTGTCTGGCTCTAGGTCAGTGATCACACCATCGTGATTATCTGGGTCGTGAACATCTTTTTTGTACACTTCTTCTTTGTATTCTTGCCATCTCTTCTTAATATCTTCTGCTTCTGTTAGGTCCATACCATTTCTGTCCTTTATCGAGCCCATCTTTGCATGAAATGTTCCTTTGGTATCTCTGATTTTCTTGAAGAGATCCCTAGTCTTTCCCATTCTGTTGTTTTCCTCTATTTCTTTGCATTGATCACTGAAGAAGGCTTTCTTATCTCTTCTTGCTATTCTTTGGAACTCTGCATTCAGATGTTTATATCTTTCTTTTTCTCCTTTGCTTTTTGCTTCTCTTCTTTTCACAGCTATTTGTAAGGCCTCCCCAGACAGCCATTTTGCTTTTTTGCATTTCTTTTCTATGGGGATGGTCTTGATCCCTGTCTCCTGTACAATGTCACGAACCTCATTCCATAGTTCATCAGGCACTCTGTCTATCAGATCTAGGCCCTTAAATCCCTCAGAAGGGATCCCTCAGAAGAAATGGAGTGGCCATCATGGTCAACAAAAGAGTCCGAAATGCAGTACTTGGATGCAATCTCAAAAACGACAGAATGATCTCTGTTCATTTCCAAGGCAAACCATTCAATAGCACAGTAATCCAAGTCTATGCCCCAACCAATAATGCTGAAGAAGCTGAAGTTGAATGGTTCTATGAAGACCTACAAGACCTTTTAGAACTAACACCCAAAAAAGATGTCTTTTTCATTATAGGGGACTGGAATGCAAAAGTAGGAAGTCAAGAAACACCTGGAGTAACAGGCAAATTTGGCCTTGGAATACGGAATGAAGCAGGGCAAAGACTAACAGAGTTTTGCAAAGAAAATGCACTGGTCATAACAAACACCCTCTTCCAACAATACAAGAGAAGACTTATACATGGACATCACCAGATGGTCAACACCAAAATCAGATTGATTATATTCTTTGCAGCCAAAGATGGAGAAGCTCTATCCAATCAGCAAAAACAAGACCAGGAGCTGACTGTGGCTCAGACCATGAACTCCTTATTGCCAAATTCAGACTTAAATTGAAGAAAGTAGGGAAAACCACTAGACCATTCAGGTATGACCTAAATCAAATCCCTCATGATTATACAGTGGAAGTGAGATGGTAAATAGGAGGCGGTTATAGCAAGCTTCAGAGGAAAGGCATACAGGTAGAGGGGGGATGCTGTTTCCTCCAAATAGCTATTCATTGGATGGCAAAGCTGTATCTGTCTATTACTGACTCCTTGTCCCAACCCCTCTCTCCATATCCTTAACATCCCTCACCACACCATGCTGGAAGGTTCTGGAAGGTTCCTAAGAAGACGGGGCTATGTAGCCAACACAGGTAGTTTTGGCTGGATATCGGGATCTGCAAGCATTTCTTTTCTAAGAACGGAGCCCTTCCAGAACAAGATCAAAGCAAGGCACAGAAAACATTTGGCTTTTAGACAAAGTGGGTCTGACAAGCTCAGGGTTGGGAGGTCACCCAGGCCTGGTGGCGGGGACCCCAGCCTCACCTTGGTCAGGGTGTATGTCCCCAGCAGGTTCAGCTCCAGCAGCTGGCGAAAGCCCTGGGTGGAGGTCTCCTCGGGCCACTGTGGAGGTGGGTCTAAGGGGTGGGTGAGAGAGAGACGAGAGGATGAGGGAACTGTGAAAACAGGAGAACAGGGACGGGAAACAGGCATGGGGGGCAGAGGGCAGCGGGGGAGGAGCGTGAGGGGTGGCAGACGAGAGGGTCATGGGTCCTGAAGAGGAAAGGAGGCTGCATAATGGTTACTAAAAAATAAAAGCATCCAGCTGGGTTAAGAAGATGGAGTTTAGGATTTCCCTGGTGGGCTGATGGCTAAGAATCCACCTCCAGTGCAGAGGACATGGGTTCGATCCCTGGCCCAGGAAGATTCCACATGCCCCGGGGCAACCAAGCCCGCTGTGCCGCAGCTACGGAGCCCAGGCTGCAACTGCTGAAACCGCTGTGCCTAGAGCCTGTGCTTCACGAGAGAAGCCACCTCCTCACTAGTTGCCAGCACCTCAACTACAGAACAGCCCCCTGCTTTCTGAAACTAGAGAAAGCCCTCACACAGCAACAAAGCCACAGCACTGCCAGCAAAAAATAATAAAAAAAAATTTAAGATGTGGTTTATATGTACAAATGGAATATCAGATCAGATCAGATCAGTCGCTCAGTCGTGTCTGACTCTTTGCAACCCCATGAATCGCAGCACGCCAGGCCTCCCTGTCCATCACCAACTCCCGGAGGTAACTCAGACTCACACCCATCGAGTCAGTGATGCCATCCAGCCGTCTCATCCTATGTCGTCCCCTTCTCCTCCTGCCCCCAATCCCTCCCAGCATCAGAGTCTTTTCCAATGAGTCAACTCTTCGCATGAGGTGGCCAAAATACTGGAGTTTCAGCTTTAGCATCATTCCTTCCAAAGAAATCCCAGGGCTGATCTCCTTTTGGATGGAGTAGTTGGATCTCCTTGCAGTCCAAGGGACTCTCAAGAGTCTTCTCCAACACCACAGTTCAAAAGCATCAATTCTTCGATGCTCAGCCTTCTTCACAGTCAGCTCTCACATCCATACATGACCGCAGGAAAGACCATAGCCTTGACTAGGCGAACCTTTGTTGGCAAAGTAATGTCTCTGCTTTTGAATATGCTATCTAGGTTGGTCATAACTTTCCTTCCAAGGAGCAAGCATCTTTTAATTTCATGGCGCTGGACTGGAAGAAACACAAGTTGGAATCAAGATTGCTGGGAGAAATATCAATAACCTCAGATATGCAGATGACACCACCCTTATGGCAGAAAGTGAAGAGGAACTCAAAAGCCTCTTGATGAAAGTGAAAGTGGAGAGTGAAAAGGTTAGCTTAAAGCTCAACATTCAGAAAACGAAGATCATGGCATCTGGTCCCATCACTTCATGGGAAATAGATGGGGAAACAGTGGAAACAAATGGAATATCACTCAGCCTTAAAAAAGGAAATACTGCCATTTGCAGCAACGTAGAGAATATTATGCTTAGTGAAATATGTCAGATGGAGAAAGACAAATGCCGTCTGATATCACTTGTATGTGGAATCTAACAAATAATATAAATAAATGCCTAGGGCTCGGTCCCTGGTCAGGGAACTGGATCCCACGTGTGGCAGTGAAGCCCTCGCACAGCCAAATAAATAAATATATTATAAAAGTGGATGAAAGGAAAGAGATGGGAAACAAGATGACGGACAATTAAGGAAATGTTGGGTATTCCTCCCGGAGACACAGGGCTTATGGCTTTGTTTCTTTCAGAAAACAGTTCAGTGCTCCACAACAAGAGAAGGCACCACAATGAGAACCTTGAGCACTGCACTTAGAAAGTAGCCCCCAGTCTCTGAAACCAGAGAAAAATTCATGCATCAACAAAGACCCAGCACTGCCAATAAATATATATATATAAACTTTTACAAGAAAAAAACCCTAACTTTCAATAAGATGGTATTTGGAGGCGGGGATCTGTGGGAGTTAAGTCATGAGGATGGAGCCCTCTTGAATAGGATTAGTGCCCTCATAAAAGAGACCCCAGTGAGGTCCTTCATTCCTTCCACCTTGAGTGGGGCCTCACCAGACACCAAATCTGCCTCTGACTTGATCTTGGACTTCCCAGCCTTCAGAAATAAATGATCATTGTTTAAGTCACTGAGTCCGTGGTATTTCTATTACAGCAGCATGAGCAGACTAAGACAGAACATATTGTATTATGTGCATAATGAACATTGTGCTCCTGCTCAGTTCCAACAGTCATGTCCAACTCTTTGGGATCCTATGGACTGTAGCCCACCGGCTTCTCTGCCCATGGGATTCTCCAGGAAGAACACTGGAGTGGGTTGCCACGCCTTCCTCCAGGTGATCCTCCAGACCCAAGATTGAACCTGAATCTCTTGCGTCTCCTTCACTGCATTACTGCTGACCCACAGGGGAAGCCCATATATGCACATACATATATGTGTACAACTATATGTTTCTCTAACACAGATTATAATCTTAAATCCTAAAAATAACTCGGACTGGTGGACTCATTTATTTGGCAAATAAAGCAATGGAGACTCAGGAACGTAGCTGACTTGCCTGAGGCTGCCCCACTCCAGGTACCAGAGTTAGGATTCAAGCCTGTCCAACTAGCCCCAGGGAGGCTTACAAGACACTGCCTTCTTCTGTCTCCACCTCTGGGCATCTCTTTGTTTGAAAGCTGAACTCAGAGGGCAGAGCATCACCTTCTTTGACCTTAGCTGGGAACATGTGCTGCTGGTGACTCAAACTTTTGCCTCCTGAACTTGTCTGCAAATACCCAGAAAGCACAGTGGGATTCTGAGGTTACAACCCACACCCCCACCAAGTAGGTGAGTTCGCAAACACAGAATCTGTGAATAAGTGAGTATTAACTATATCTGCCTTTTATTGTCTATTTCCTTACTTTACAATGTGAATCCCATGAGGACAGGAAGTGAAAGTCGCTCAGTCGTGTCCGACTCTTTGTGACCCCATGGACTATACAGTCCATGGAATTCTCCAGGCTAGAATACTGGAGTAGGTACCCTTTCCCTTCTCCAGGGGAATCTTCCCAACACAGGGATCAAACCCAGATCTCCTGCATTGCAGGCAGATTCTTTACCAACTGAGCTATGAAGAGAGGAAAGCTTGGTAGATTTTGCTCACTGCTAAATCTCCAGTCCCTAGGACAGAAGGTGGAGTATAGTAGATGCTCAATAAATATCTGCCAAATGGATCAAGCACACGGAGAGAAAGGAGGCACTAATATCTCTTTAAATCCTTACGACAAGAGGAGAGTGCAGCCCAGAGAGAGGGAGTCAGTTGCTCAACGTTGCCCAGCCAAGAAGAAAGGCTTTTTTCTACCACGGTGTGTGATCCCAGTCCAATCAGTTCAGTCTCAGTTTAGCAATGTGAGGCCTTGTTATAAAGGGTAGTCATTAACTGGATGGCAATTTCTCTTCAAAGCCTCCACACCAAGCCCTATAAACCATGTGTGAAGAATACGTCTTCCCAATCATGGAAAAAGAGAAGGGCATCAGCCTTGCTTCCTAGATAAGAAACAGGCTACAAGATGGAAGTTATTCGTCCAAGACAGTTCCCATAATTATGAGGCTGAGCAGTTATACTGTTCAGTACAATGACCCTATAACGATGATGAGAATGGTCATTTTCATTTTAGAAATGTAGAAATGGATGCAGAAAGGGCTAAGGGCACAGGCCTGGGAGTACACAGCAGGGGTAGAGCCAGGCTTGGGGTGAGAAGCCAGGAGGTGGGTTGACAGCATTGGGGAAAGGCCCTCAGGCCTCATGACTCACGGTAGCCAGCGTTGTTGACTATGCAATCCAGGCGGCCAAAACGGCGGATGGTCTCAGAAACGAGGGTCTGGGGAGAGAGAGGTCTTGTGAATGAGCGGTGCTGGCACCAGGTCTTATAGAGCCAGGGGTCCCAAAGGCGAAGTGGGGACAGGAGTCACAGCTGAGGGGCTGGAGCCCAGCGGGCTGGTGACATTCGCACTGCGGTCACTACCCTAGAGACCTGAGACTGGGGACAGATGTCGGAGATACTGACTAGACAGAAGGAATGGAAAGTGAGGAAAGAGAAAAGAATCTTGCAGAACGAGACCCCCTGTGAGGAATGTATTTATCCCAATCCACGTGACAGCTGTGACAGAGCCTTGAAAGAGTGGGAGGTAAAGCGAATCCTCCCAGGAAACACAAGACCTGGTCAGTACAGTTAGGGAAAGCCTTGAAGTGATACTGAGCTGAACGGTACAATAAAGCCAGGAGAACGAGAACGGGCAGAGGGAACGGCATGTGCAAGAGCCTTCGGGGCGGCCAGGGGAAGGGGAGTCGTGGGGAGAGAGAACCAATTGAAAATGGCAGGTAGTAGAGACAGAAAATACGCTCACCCTCACATCTTCCTCCCGAGTCACGTCACAGAGCAGAAAGACAGTGCCAGGAAGCTCCCGCTCCACCGCCCTGCCCCTGGCCTCTGCAGGAAGAGAAGGGCTGGGGGTCTGGACTTCAGAGTCTGAGGGAGGAGGGGGCTGGGGGCCGGATCCTGGGTCTGAGGGAGGAGGGAGCCAGGGGTTTGGACTCCTGGGTCTACCAGAAGGGGGTCTAGGGGCCTGGACTCCTCCTGGAGGGTTGCGGATGAGGACTGAGGGACCCTCACTCACCATCTTTGTCACAGATAACCACTTGTGCACCGCTTTCCACTGAGAATAGGAAAAGAAGAGGTTACCCCAGCAAAGACCTTGGCGAAGGCCTCTGCTGCCCTCTAGTGGCCACTTACGGTGGGTGTGGCCCGTCTCCCACTCTGCTCCCCTCGTGACCCCAAAGTCTCATGATGACTCCCTAGGACAGAGGGCAGAAGTTTTGACAGATACTCTTCTGGGTTACTCTAGGTGCCTGCTGGGGCTCCTGAGCCTGCCTTCCTGGGTTCCAGAGTAAACCCGAAATCTGCAAGAGACATCGTCCCCCAACCGGCCTGTTTTGCAGAGACAGCTGAGACCACAGAAACGGCCTTTGGAAATCTGCCAAAATCTCAGGCCATAGGCAACCGCTGCCTACCTTTTCGTTCACTTTGCAAACCGGATCTTGTAAGATAAGAATCTAGACTCCAATATAGGACCTACTTTTTCTCACACCCATTAGTTAGCCCTCGGGGGTCCCTTCTCTCCCAGATTCCCAATATTTAGAGCCAGCCAGACCCCATTCACCGAAAGCTCGAACGATCCCGGCTCCTATGCCACGGCCGCCGCCGGTCACGATGACCACCTTCCCAGCATAGCGCGTTCCCATTGCCATTCCGCCAGACACCGCCTCTTCTCTGTCACTCACTCCGGGCTTCTATCCACCTCCAAAATCGGGTGAGGTAGTGGGGTCGAATCGTAAATAGGGGCCGGATACTGGAAGCCCGGCCCTGAGGGTGTAGGTGGGGGGCGTTGCCAGGAAAGCCAGAAGCCTGGAAGCCTGGTCCCTCCCTCAGATCCAAGGGTCTGGATGCCCAGACCTTCTTCCCTCAAATTCAGGATTCCTGGCATCCGGCCGCCCTCTGCCCTCGGACCTAAAAGTCCAGGTCCCTCGTCTTCCTTCAGACGCAAGAATCCAGGTCCCCATCCCCCTCTTCCCTCAAATCCAGTACTCCGGACCCTGAGATTTCTTCCTTCCTCAGACCTACAAGTCCAAGGTCCCGGTCCCCTCCTCCTTTGCGACCCAGAAATCCACGACCCCAGCTCTACACCCACTCAGAGACACCAGGGTCACAACCTCAAACAGACAAAAAGTTATTGACTAAAAAGTTCAAAGTTTTAATCCAAATTTGGACAAGTGCTGGGAAAAGCAAACTTTGGCCACAGAAACCATTTCTAGGTCACGGGAGGCGAGAGGCACCAGATCTTCAGGTGGTCCCGCCAGGCCACGCCCTCACGCTCTGATTGGCTGCCACGTCTGGGCGGGTCAGAAGCTGGACTGCAGCAGGGTGACTCTCAGAGGCCACGCCCCCTCGTCTGCGGTCAGGGCGGGAGGGGCGGGCTCGGAATCCCAGGTCTGCTCCCAGGAGGTGGGGCCTGCGCCGCGCCCACTACCTCTGGGGGAGAAACCCGCGGAGCAGGAATTGGCTGTTGGAGGAGATCTTCGGGGTGAGGACGCCTGGGGCGTGGGATCTGACGGAGGCGGCGGCGCAGGGGGAAGAGGGTCCCCTCGAGAGTCCAAATTTCCACCTGGCGAGGACGGATGGGGAATGAGAATGGCAAACTCAGGAATCCCGAAGTCCAGCCACCGCCCCCTGCCCCCAGGCCTTTCCTCTCAGACCTAGGAGTCCGGCCTCTCTGCCTCCTGCTCTCCCAGACTCAGCACTCCTGCACCCCAGCCCCCTCCTGCCTGGAATCTAGCACTCCCAAGCCCTGTCCAGGTCTTCTCTCATCAAGACAAAGGATTCCCAGGGGCCCTCAGACCCCTCCCCATCACGACCTGAGATTCCAGACCTCCGACCCTTCCTTATCCCTAAAACCTAGGAGTCCTAAGTCCCCAGCTCATTCTCACCTGTCATCATTCCCCGCCACTGCGATGCCTCAGCGGCCAGTGCTTGAGAGAGGCTGAGGACTCGCTCTCGGTGCCCTTCGGATGTCAGCAAATAACGGGTGGTGTTCCTTGGACTAGAGAGAGTTTGGGGAAAACTTCAATTAGCCAGTACAGTAAAGGATACAGTGACGCGCGTGTCCTTCTGGGAGTTGTAGTCCCTAGCACGTGTCTCTAAAGGATTTTAAACGTGGAGCGACCCTCTTTTTTAGAAGTCCGCGTGCATTGTGGGATTTGTAGTCCAGTTGCCCAAAAATTTCTCCGATTTCCTGACAGGGGGCGGAGTTTGATATAGAACTAGGAACTGCAGTTCTCCCCGCGAACTAGGGTTTTCTGATTCCCCAAGAACTCAAGCGACTCTAAAAGATTCTAAGATCTGTACTTCAGTACTCAAGAGACATTAACAGTAATACTACTCCCCTTCTATTTTTTATTTCCCTCCTTGTTGCCTCGATCTCCAATTCCTTACCTGCTCCAGGACCCCGAACTTCTGAGCCATTTCTGGGTTCCTGAGTGTCCCAGGACAGGCTGCAAAGGAATGGGGGCGTTAGAATTCCACACCCTGTTAGTTCCCATGTTCTCATTTTGAGGGTGAAAGGGCTCAGAGGATAAAATTGCCCCAAAGACACTACCAATTCTTAACTTTACCTGAACTCCTGGGAAAGAGGACAAATTTTGGAAAATCACCACCCCCCAACCACTTCCCCACGCCTTTTTGCATTCTGGTAAACAGCTTCTTCATATGACTTAGATAAGCCTGATGATGTGAAATTGATATTTTAAGACAGGACAGGAAAATTAAAGATCAAAGTCTCTCTGTGTGCTTGTTTGGGGCTCCTCCATCCCTAATGTGCAGTGTGCACCAGGATTACACATTAGCCAGAGCGCCTCAGAGTTGGCAGTGCTTGCTCTGTTCTGAAGATCATTTCTTTTTTCCCTTTCTTCTGACACTACCAATGTAACTTCTTAAAAGAATAGCTTCTTTCACAGTCTGCAGGGGATCATAGTAACTTGCTGCTGGCTTTGCATGTGCTTCCCTAGACTATGTATCCTTGGTGAACCTTAGGTAAAATATCACTGTTATTTTGCTTCTTTGTTTTAACTTGTCAGGCTGCATCAAGTCTTAGTTGTGGCACTTGGGATCTTGGTTGCATCATGTGGGATCTTTTGTCACAGTGCACGGGGCTTCCTTGGTGGCTCAGTGGTAAAGAATCTGCCTGCTAATGCAGGAGACTTACTTGCTCAACAGAGATGTGGGTTCCATCCCTGAGTCAGGAAGATTGCCTGGAAGGCTATAGTCCATGGGGTTGCAAAAGAATCATACATGACTCAGCAACTAAACAACAGATTCTGTGGTCGTGGCGCACAGGCTTAGTTGCCCAGAGACATGTGGGATCTTAGTTCCCAGATCAGGTATCAAACCCTCATCCCCCGCATTGCAAGGCAAATTCTTAACCACTGGACTTCCAGGAAAGTCCTGTCAGTATGTCATTTTGGTGTTCGATCTTTTGTCTGCAAAACAGATATGAGTATGCGCCTCTTGACTTCTAACAGATGGTGAAACAGTTCTCAGAATTTTCTGAGAGTCTCTCTCCCAAGTTCTAATCCTGTTTGGCTCAAATAAAAGTCCCCTTTTTTCTTGTTAACTTGATTTTAATAGAATTTTCATTGACAAGATTCACAGATGAGCCCCCTGTGACAAGGCCAGAAACAGACCCTCCAAATTCACATTCCTTTTGTCATAAATGATTAATGGAGCTTGTTGCCCCTGAAAAACTAGCTAGACATAGAGATTAATGTTTGATATTCAGCAGACTTGAGATGCCCCCCATTTACAAAAACAATCACAACCACAAAATCACCCCACTTGTCTAATTCCTTCCTGGAAGAGTCTTAAGATGAAACTATCCATGGGGAATTCCCTGGTGGTCCAGTAGGCAGGGCTCCATGCTCCCACGGCCAAGTCCTCAAACATGGACTGAAACCAAGCCCTAAAATCCCACAAGCTGTGCAGTGGCACAGCCCAAATCAAAAAACAAGCAAAAAAACCATCCTGCCCAGACACTCTGATCTTCAGATTGGCAGTGTGATCTCCATGGCAATAGAGTAAATACATTTTTTTTCTTTGCCTTTGACAGCATAGTAACTGAACAGGAAAACTTGGCTTCCAATCCAGCTCTGAAACCCACTCGTCCCAGAGGAGTGAGAATGCTGGTGAGGATGGAGATGTTGCCTCTGGCCCATCCTGTTCTCCACTGATAAGGGAGACAGGATGCTGAATTCAAAACAGGTACAAGAAAACCTGATATAGAGGAAGGGAAAAAAATCCCCATTTTACAGAGAGGAAAACTGAGGCTCCAACCAGGAACTGAGAACCCACTGCCGCTTCACTGACCCACCCCTGTTTCCCTCACTTTTTGTTCCACATCAGGCTGGCGTCTGGCTGGGGACAGTGTCCTCCCCAGGGTGAGGAGCCGGGGGGAGGCTGGGCGAGGGAGAGGCCGTCCACACTCTTGATTTCTTCGGATTCTCTCCAACTGCTCCTGAGCACTCATCCGGGGTCGGGCCAGGGGGACCTGGGGAGATGAGAAACATCTAGAGATTCCAACCATGGCTTCTGTTTTCTCTCTTCCCTGAACCTCTCAGCCCCCTGTGAGGGAAGCTTTGAGCTTCCCTCAAAGCTCAGTTGATAAAGAATCCACCTGCAATGCAGGAGACCCTGGTTTGATTCCTGGGTCTGGAAGATCCCCTGGAGAAGGGATACGCAACCCACTCCAGTATTCTTGGGCTTCCCTTGTGGCTCAGCTGGTAAAGAATCCACCTGCAATGCAGGAGACCTGTGTTCAATCCCTGGAGAAAGGAAAGGCTACCCACTCCAGTATTCTGCCCTGGAGAATTCCTGTGTCTTGCCCTTCCCAGTAAGTTCAGCCCTGGATCTTGAGGACTTATTTCTACACCTGGAGCCCAGGCTGTCCCTCTGCTGGATATGCTCAAGTCCTTCCATATCCCACAAGGCTCTCAGGACAAAGGTGTTACAGTTCCTGTGTGACTGGTTGCTACCCACCTGTCTGGCCTCAAGCCCATCAGCTGCCCTATTGGAACTTGTAGTGCCAGCCTGATCAACACCCACTCTTCTCTGTACATAACAAGTCTCTTGGAAGTAGTAGTTGGGACTCTGGTTTGCTCATGACTTATAAAAACATAATAATAAGTCTGGTTTCAATCAGCTTTGAAAACATTAACATGAAGGATGAGATTTATTGTGTAACTAAGATCATTAAGAAGATCATTTTGGGTTTGCCTGAGGGAGGACTTGACAAGTTCTCTAGTGCCCTCAAAACCAGAGGTAAGAGACACAGAGGGAGACTGTCCTGTGATAACTGTGGTTGTCTGCCACAAGCCAGGGAACTTTGTCTTAAGCTTTCAGAAGTATGAACCTGACGACACCTTGATCTTGGGCTTAGAGCCTTAGGAACTCAAAACACGAGAGGACGGGGATGAACGGAAGGAGAACTTGAGATCTGGAACATTCTCAATCTATCTGCTTTGCAAGGAAGCTTGCTCTGAAGAGAATGCCAAGGGTGTGGCCGGAAAACCATTTGCTAAGAGATCAGGCATGTGATGTGAGAGTCCAGTAAACCAGCTCAGCAGAAAAGTTGCCCAGTTAAAACGAAGGAGACAGAGACGGGATAAAATGAAAGAAGGCCGTTGGACATCTGGGATGCTCTGAGCAGGAATGGGGCCAACAGAGCAGCAAACGTGTGTTATCCTTCAGGAAAGGGGGTAATTTGGACACAGACGGGAACCCAGGGAGAATACCACGTGACAGGTGACGTCATGATGCCGCAAGCGGAGGAAGTGATCCTTCCCTAGCGCCTTCAGAAGGCGCGTGGCCCTGTGGACACCTAGATTTCAGGCTTCTAGCCTACAGAACTGCAAGACAATACATTTATTGTTTAAGCAAAAACCAAAGGGAGCGCGGGTGGGGAGAGAATTCTTGACTGCAATCTCCAGACTGCAGACACCTTGGATCTGTTGCTTATGTAGGACCAATCGCTGCAGTTTACTCGCTTTGATTTGATCAATCCTGGGTCACACGCCCCCTGGAAATTGGCCCTATGTTTTTGTTTTTTCCTGTCGTGCTGTGGGGCTTGTGGGATCTCTGTTCCCAAGGATCGAATCTGCGCCTCTGCAGTGAAAGCCCAGGACCACCGGGGAGTTCCCTGGCCCTGTATCACCTACTTGTTCACAACAGGCTAGACCGCTGGCCCTGAAGTCCCCGCCAGGGCCAAACTGAAACTTTGACACATCCACTTGCTTCAGAGACAGCCCACATGGGTGGACATTTTTAGCCATTTGAAGCCTGCCTGCTTTAAATTCTTCCTGAAGTTGTAACCAGCATCTGCTAGCCACAAGCAGGATTAACTTGTAGCTATAAAAACCCCGGGGGGAAGGCAATGGCACCCCACCCCAGTACTCTTGCCTGGAAAATCCCATGGACGGAGGAGCCTGCTGGGCTCCAGTCCATGGGGTCGCTAAGAGTCGGACACGACTGGGCGACTTCGCTTTCACTTTTCACTTTCATGCATTGGAGAAGGAAATGGCAACCCACTCCAGTATTCTTGCCTGGAGAATCCCAGGGACAGAGGAGCCTGGTGGGCTGCCGTCTATGGGATCGCACAGAGTCGGACACGACTGAAGCGACTCAGCAGCAGCATAAAAACCCCACCCACCTACTCCCTCAACAGGCTGCTGCCCTTAGGAAACTCCCCTCTGTGCTGCTAAGCACATCACCTAGATCCTTAAGTCCCTTCTCCAATCTCTTCTCTCCTGGGAGTCCCTTTGTCCCTGGTCCCTCTCCTCCTGGGCGGTGGCCCCCACGCAGTGACCTCTGGAGGGTCTCTTGCTGTGAGGGACTTACTCCACAAGCAAACCGGTCAGCCGTGGACCAACTGAAACTCTTTGTGCTACTGCCACCTAGTGGTCATATCTTTGCCCTTGATCAGTTCTGAAATTCCTGGCTCCCCTTGCACCACCCATGTATGTAAGCCGCCCATAGGGTTGGGGGAGGAGACATTCCCATTTTTTTTTTTTTTTTTTTTGGACGCGCGACATCGCATGTGAGGTCTTAGTTCCCGGACCAGGGATTGAACCTGCACCCCCTGGATTGGAAATGCGGGATCTTCATTCACCACTGGACCTTCACCGGGGAAGTCCCCCACTTACTTGGTGCAGCCCCAACCTGATGGCTCAAATGACAAAGAATCTGCCCGCAATGCGGGAGTTGCAGGTTCGATTCCTGGGTCTGTAATATCGATGGAGAAGGGAATGGCTGCCCACTCCAGTTTTCTTGCCTGGAAAATTCCATGGACAGAGGAGCCTGGCGGGCTACAGCCTATGCGGTCGCAAAGAGTCGGACACGACTCAACGACTAACACTTTTCAGCAATCCTTAACACACACCACTGAAAATAGTTCTTCTCTTCCTCAGAAAGGCCAGATTGAGTATTTGGTTTCCACCCGATAGTAAGGAAGCAACAGAGAAGCTTTTAAACCTATTCGAATAAGCAATCATAACTGGCATTCCATCGCCCTAAAAGCCAGCCAATCAGCGCCGGCCCTGGTTTCCGAAAATCAGCCAATCAGCAACAGACACAAAGCTTCCCCAGCTTATGGTAGAACAACTCAACATTCCAGGCTCCACAAGCCCACCCGTGTCCAAACTCTACGCCATATGACATCAACTCTTGGCTTTGCTCAGATCGGCTGTATCTTACAAGACGTCTGTCTTGCCTGTGCTGTGCTAAGTCGCTCAGTCGTATCCAACTCTGAGACCTTTAGACTGTAGCGCGTCAGGCTCCCCTGTCCATGGGATTCACCAGGCAAGAATATTGGAGTGGGTTGCCCAAGTGGCCAAGGGCTCCCTCCTCCAAGGGATCTTCCCAACTCAGGGATTGAACCCAGGTCTCCCGCATTGCAGGCCGCTCCTTTACTGTCTGAGCCACCACGGAATAAATTCAGCTTTGTTTCTCATACAAAGCAGCTGCTTTTTCCTTTATCCGCTCCATGCCTTTACATGCATAGCCTGTTCCCCTTTGGAGTACAGTTTCCTGCACAGCCAAAGTTTTTTCATTCATCCAGACACAGCTTATTGTTGTCGTCCTCGTTTAGCCGCTAAGTCATGTCCAACTCTTTTGCTTACCTAACCCTTAAAAGGCTTCCTAATGCTGAGTCCCCCTAGAAAATAGCTTAACTCTGTTAGATGTGTGTAAGGATTGCATTCACGCCTCTCCCCCATCAGACTCCAGCATCAGGAATAATTCCTGACAGGTCCCCCAACACCTTCCACATGGGCTGGCCCCTAGAAGATTAGAATCTTGAACAAATAAGGGAATTTGGGGTTTCTTCCTGCACTTGCCAAAGTTTAGGGAGAAAGGGAGAAACAGCAACTCCTCTTGACACTGTACTTGGATTGGTCATCTGCTGATAGTTTAGTGGGCATCAGAATGGTCCTGCCAAGTCCAGCAGCCATACTTTTCCTGCAGGATCTGTTTGCCAGCTTCAGGAAGGGGGAAGCCACAGGAAAACAGGGTGCTTTCAATGCAGGGGGCACCAGTTCAAATCTCTAGTTGGGGAACTAAGATCCCACATGCAATGTGGCACAGCCAAAAAAAAATAAACAGCAAAAACAAAGTTAAAAAAAAACCTAGAGATTGTGATGCAGAGATTCACTACACTGGCAAACTCAGAAACGTAGGTCCTTGAAAATAGGACGTGGTCTGGGGATCTTGCCTTGTAGGGCTTGGCAGTCAGGAAGGGTCTGACAAATTCATTGACTTGAACTGAACTACCCTTCAGTTGGTGGATGGCATTCCGGAGGTCAGAGCTCTGTGCTCCCAAGAGGCCATGTGCAACTGTATGGGTTGCTCACTGCCCAAGGGCTGAGCCCTCCATTGATGGCTCCAGGTTCTGCCCACGTGGAAGGGGGCACCTGTCTCTAATTCACAAAAAGGTATCCTATAGGCTAATAGAAGCCCTGGCTTCCTAAATCCCCACTTCAGTCTAGACATTTACACCAGCTGTTGTCCTGCTTTGCCATGGATAAATTCTTTGCCATGGATTCCTTCTTCAAGGTCTGTCTGCCTCCAGGAAACCATCCCCAACATGCCCAGGTGGCCTGGGAGCTGTCCCCTGAAGTCCCCAATGATTTGTGCTTGCAAGACTTTCGATCTTCACTGTGTCTCATGGAAACTTTAGTTGCAGCATGGGAAGTCTCCTAGTCTGGGCATGCAAACTCTTGGCTGTGGCATGCGGGATTTAGTTCCCTGACCAGGGATGGAACCTGGGCCCCCTCCATCGGAAGCACGACTCTTAGCGCCAGGGAAGTTCCTGATCCTTGCTCTTTTTACCCAAGGTGATCAGGTAAAACTGGAAGCTCCCACTGGTCCCAGCAATGACTTGCTCAGTGGGCACTGGTTGGGAGACAAAGAAGCTGAGGCTGTGGCTTGAGATTCTGAAATGGGAGACGATTACAGCAATGCTGTTGATGACCTTGGGGCTACAGAGTGGAAACTCCCCACAGACGAAATGATGAAATGAGCAGTCAGTTCATTGCTGACCTTTAGGGGTTTGTGTTTATGAGCAACCAAGAGACTCTAACCAGTGTATTCAGTTAAAAGGACAGGGCCCAGACAAGACCCTTTATTAGGGAGCAGACAAGGGAATTCCCAGTGGTTAGGACTTGGCACTTTCACTGCTGTGGCCTGGGTCCATTCTGTTTGGGGAAGTAAGCAGCTTGAGGGAAAAAAAAAAAAACAGATGACATAGAAAGAAACTCTAAAGAGGTCACCTGCTCCATCCTCAGGAACCCCCACCCCTGGTCCTGCCTCTTATGTCCAACTGATGGTACTCCTGGCCCGACCAATGACCTCTGTCCCCAGAGTCCTCAAGCCACCAGATGTCGTGTGCACTCACTGCGTGTGAATAGTTAGGTTCTTGGCTTCCTTTGTACTTGGATGTGTGACATGTTTACTAAACCTTTTCCTGAGAAGTTAAAAAGCGGCTGATATTATAATCTATTTTTATTCCACTGACTCCTTCACTTAAGTAATTTAATGCTCTGTTTTTAGCTTGACATGTAAATGGCAATATTATTTATAGCCTTTATCCCATTTCATATGCAGATTCATACATTTTATTAGAGAAATGGTAATGTATTTGATGAAGCATGTACTCCAGACAGAGTAGGGCATAGCAACCCACTCCAGTATTTCAGCCTGGAGAATTCCGGGGACAGAGGAGCCTGGCGGGCTGCAGTCCATGGGGTCACACAGAATCGGAAACGACTGGAGTCACTTAGCACGCACACACACGCTGCTCCAGACGCACACAGTACCCGGTATAAGCACCAAATTACCAGTCTAGAATCTGCAAAATTTTGCATTTTAAACCTCTAGCAGCTCAGTGGTTAGGACCTGGCACTCTCGCCGCCCGGGACTGGGGTTCCAACCCTGGTCCTGGGACTAAGAACTGGCAAGCTGGTGGAGGGCGGCCAAAACAAAAACAAAAACGGCATCTGAGGTCCCGAGGGTTTTTTAAAAAGTTTGAAAACCCAGTATATCTAGAATCTGACTCCCTCTTGATGTCGCCACTTCTAAGTTAGTGCAAACAACTGCTATCAGTCCCTGACAAATATCCCACTGGCCCCTTCAACCATGACTCAGGTGGTATCCACACAGTCCACTCCCCCAAGTGGCCGCCAGAGAGCGCCAGTCTCCATTTGTGGAAACTCCCGTTCCTCTGCTCAGAACTCTCCATGGCCCCAGCTCACCCAGAGTCAAAGTTAAGTCCTCAAGTCGGACCACAAAGCCCAGCTCAATCTGCCCCTAGTACCTCTCTGCCCTCATCAGCACCCCCTTCCCTTTACTTGGTTACTCGGTTTCACCCACACTGACTTTCTAGCTGCTCCTCCAACACGCCAGACTCTTCAGAACCTTTGCAAACGCTCTTCCCTTTGCCTCTAACGCTCTTCCACCAGACATCCCCAGGGCTCCTTCCCTGACAGAAGCCTCCCCAGATCAAAACATTCACAACTCCATCCCTTCGCCAATATTCCAAATCCCCTCCCCAGGCTGTTTTTATTTATTTAGCACTTACATAAAATAATTTACAGTCAATTATTTATTATCTACCTCTTCCCATGAGAATGTCAGATTCATGAGAGAAGGATGTTTTTTTCTCATCTTGCTCACATTTGGGTCCTGAGTGAACTTTCCTGCATGATGAAAATATTCTATATTTTCACTATTCAACAGGGTAGCTGCTGGCCACGTGTATCTCCTGAATACTTGAATTCCTCAAATGAAAGTGCTTTTTTATTTTATTTCACTTAAATTCATTTAAACTTAAATAGCCTCATGTGGCTACTGGCTACCTTATTAGATAGCAAAGAGGGCATTTAATAAATATCTGTTGAATGAATGATTGATGAATGAATGAATGAAGTGCATGCTCAAAGTCACTACTTTCAAACTTCAGGGGCATTCATCTAGTTGGACTCTTCACATCAGCTCTGGGTGGCAGACGCTGCTATCAGCTCCATTTTGCAGATGAGAAAATGGAGGGAGAAAGAGGTTTCTTAACCAACCCAAAGTCACACAGGTTAGAGTGGCAGAGACAAAATTCAATCCCAGTGCTCTTAACAAATCTCACTCTCTGTGCTCTGGGGTGTGGCTTAGAATGCTCCTCTCCCAGATGTTTCCCCAAAAGTAGGGGATCTGTGGTGGGCAAAGGGCTACAGTGGGCCCAAGGAGACTGGATGGACTGCCTACCTTGGTTCCTGGCTGAGGGGAAGTGGGGCGGCGACCTTCGGGGCTGGAAGCCCGGGAGACCCTTGGAGAGCCAATTCCTGGAGGAGCAGAACGGGACAGGTGAGGATGTGGTGAGGAGGCGGAATGCCCAGTGAGTTCCTCCCAACCCCAGATGCTCACCTGAGCGAGGGCTGGAGAGCTCTCTGTCACCCCCTGGGGGCCTCCCCCAGTCCGCCTCGGGGGACCGGGATGAGCTCAGTTCCAAGGACTCCGTCAGGCTCTGGGGAGGTCAGGAAAGGGGATAAAAGATCAATAGGATTACAGTTTTCAAGCACGTAGCAGTACAGACACTAGATAAGTAGGATTAAGATTGAAAACCAGGAGCCAGACCTTGTTTTCAAACCTCAGCTCCCCATTTTGCTTGCTGTGTCACCTTGGGCAAGTTACTTTCCCTCTCTGTGCCTCATTTCACCCTTTAGATATGAGGACCGAATGGATACAAGGAAGGCGCTTAGGACAGTGCCTGGCACATAACAAGTTTTTATAACCTGTGACTGGGTGGGGGCAGTTAATTAATGAATTAATTTTGGTTTTTCTGGACCTTTGTGGCTTTGCCTAGACTTTCTCTAGTTGCAGCGAGTGGGGCTACTCTCTAGTGGCCGAGCATGGGCTTCTCACTGTGGTGGCTTCTCTTGTTGCGGAGCACAGGCTCGAGATGGCACGGACTTTAGTAGTTGGAGTACTTGGGCTTAGTCACCCAAAAGCATGTGGAATCCTCCCGAACCAGAGAGAAAACCCACGTTCCCTGCACTGCCGGGTGAATTCCCAACCGCTGGACCACCAGGGATTCCCACACTAGTCCCCGTGTGAGGTTTTATAATGCTTATGCATCTGGCATGGTGTTAACTACTTTACCAGAATTCTCTCATCGAATCCCCTCAGTAAATGCTATTATTATCCCTATTTGACAGATGGGGAAACTGAGGTTCAGAGAATGAGGTCAATGACTGATGTCACAAAGACAGCAGAGGTGAGATCAAAATCCAGGTCTCCCAGCTACATGACCTGATGATCAGGGCCGGCAACAGTTCTACTCAGCTATGACCACAGTGGCTCCTGGTTCCTGAGGGCTTCCTCTATGTCAGGCACTTTCTAGTCACTTTCTAAAGAGCCCTGCAGGGGAAGGAAATAGCAACCCACTCCAGTATCCTTGCTCAGGAAATCCCATGGGGAGGCTGGTGTGCTACGGTCCATGGAGTCATAAAAGGCTTGAACACGGCTTAGCGACTGAACAGCAACAAACGGCAGTTCTAGCCAATGTATGAGAATAAAAACTTGTAAGGAACTGGGGGTTGGAGCTGAAACCAACATCCTATTGTTTACAGATGTGAATGTCTATTTAGAAAAACCAAAATAAACTGCAAGCAAATATTTAAACTTAAAAAAAAAAAAAAAACCCTGCAAGGGAGGGATTAAGATCAGTGGTATCTGGTAAATGTTTAACAAATGCCCTCTGGAAGAAGAGTCCTCCTTTGCAGCAGTTTGCCGATTTCCATGGTGTAAATACTCCCACGACAGTCAATGTCAAGCTACCGATGTGTCATCATTGAGTGTGGAGTTGAGATGCAGGCAACTGGACCTTGTGAGGTGTTGGCAACTAACCAGGTTGTTGTGTTGTGGGTCCAGCACACCTCTGGGCTATGACCACAATACCAAATAAGGAAATAGAGGATAAGAACCTGAGGTTGGTTAGCCGATCAAGGGTGAAAGAGGTGAGTGGGTAGTGGGTTAGGCCAGGGGCAGACGGGACAGGAAAATGGAGGTGGGAAAGGTGTCTGTGGCCTCACCTCCCTCTCTGAGGACTCCTCGCCTTGGAGAGCAGGGGATGGGCAGTCAGGCTCAGTGTTGGAGGGTGGCTTCTGGGGGCCCCCCAGACCTGCCAGCGTGTCTTCCACCATCCACAGTTGCTGCTGAGCAGATGCTCTGTCCTGGAGAGAGGAAAGGAATTTGTTACTCAAAGGTGGGAAAATGGAAGGAGGGTTAAAGTTGATAAGCCATGGAAAGGGTCTGAAATTCCCCCCTTCTACTGACCCATTACCGTTTACCATAAATACTGTCTTTGTCTGCACTGTTCTGCCGTGTTACCTCTGTTGTAAATAAGTGACCATGTAAGTAAATATGAGTCTGTCTCTGAATATTCTATCCCTTTAGCCTATTTGTCCAAATTTGTGTCAGTACTACACTGCCTTCTTACTAACTGTAGCTTTAAAGTCAGACACTATCCAGTTGTGTTCATCCTCGGGCTTTGTTCTTGGAGGCTGCCTTGGCTTAACTCTCGGCCTTCTGCACTTCCAGATACGATTTAAAGTCAGCTTGTCAATCACCACATATTGTATTGGGACAGCAGACCCCCGCTGGGGAAGTCCATCTGCGGAGACCACATCTTTATACTAGTATATTTCCTATCCATGCACATGGTACGTCTCTCCGTTTATATAGGCCTTCTTTAATTTCTCTCAATGACACTTTGTGGCTTTCAGAGTAGATGTCTTGCATATCTTTCATTAGACTTCTTTCAGATAGTTAATTTATGTTAAGTGCAAACACTAGTGTTTATAAATATTTATTTTCTAATTGTTTGGTATTAGCATACAGGAAGATGATTTTTGTATATTACTCTTGCATTCAGTTACCTTGCTGGATTTGCTTATGCTAAGAGATTATTTTGGAGATTATTTTGGATTTTCTACATATACAATTTCGTCATCTGTACGTAAAAAAACAGCTTTACCTTTTCCTCTTTGGTCCTTATACCTTTGACTTATTTGTTAGACTCACTTGTACTGTTTAGGATCCCTGGTACAATGCTAACTGGAATTCACAATAACATAATCCTGGCCTTATTCTGAATATTGGGGGAAAGATTTCAGTATTTCACTGTCGACAACAGTGCTTTGTTGTAGGTTTGTTATCGGTGCCTAATCAGGTTAAAGAAGTAGTTTATATTCCTACTTTGCTGAGAGATTTTATCATGAAAGGATATTAAAAGTGAAGGTGGCTCAGCCGTGTTCAACTCTTTGCAACCCCGTGGACTATACAGTCCATGGAATTCTCCAGGCCAGAATGCTGAAGTGGGTGGTCTTTCCCTTCTCCAGGGGATCTTCCAGACCCAGGAATCGAACCAGGGTCTCCTGCATTGCAGGCAGATTCTTTACCAACTGAGCTATGAGGGAAGCCCCTGAAAGGATATTACATTTTATAACTGTTTTCCCTGCATTTATTGAGATGACCGAGTGAACTTGGGAGAGCAAGGCAGGGCTTGGGGGCTTGGGGCAGGGGTGTACCTGGGGGGACCCGAGGTGCAACAGGTACTCAAGGGTCTCTCTCAAGGTGCCCAGCTCCCGCTCCAGGCTGCTGTATGTGTCCCAAACACGCTCTCGCTCCTCAGGTCCCAGAAAAAGAGAGACAGTTAGCATGCCCACTCACCATATCTTTCCCCATTCTATCTTTTCCTAGCTGAGCAGGAGGAAGTGTCCCCTGGGGCTATATGGACCACAATCCCAAGGGCCTCTTTGCTCAGACTACTGGGAACCCCAGCATCTTTGTGGAACATGCCATTCCAATGAACAGCTAGTGCAGACACAGAAAAACTTTTCCTGAATCTTCTGGATTACCTCTGCACTCCTCTAGGGCAACAGAGTCCACAGATCTAATGAATTCTTGGACAGACAAAGCCACAAACCTTATGCCCCACGGGGCAGCAGAAACTTCTTTGACAGTACCAATAATAACAAAAGCAGCTAACATTTATTTGGCACTTACTTAGCATTATTTGGCACATTTACTTGGCACTGCTCTTAGCTCTCACTTAATTCTTGTGAGGTAGGTACTATCAATGTCTCCATTTTACAGTAACAATAATTACAGCTAACACAAGTAATGCTTACCATATACTAGGTGCATAGGTGTTAAATATTCTGTGATTCGTTTACAGATACTTATGAAATCTTCACAACGGCCTTAAGAAGTAAATATTACTTTTATCATCTCAAGTTTACAGAAGAGGCATCTAAGGTCCAGAGAGGTTAAGTAAGTTTTCTAGGGTCACACAGCAACTGTGAGTGGGAGCTGAGATTCAAAGCCAGGAAGTCCGTATCAAAATCACCCCCCTTAAATGCCTAAATTAAATACTGTTGTTTCTGGCTGCTTGTGCCGCATCCTCTAGGACTGTCAAGATCATTGGTTTCAAACGGAGGGGAGTCTCAAGAACTACCTTCCCAAGAGTCTTTGGGCGAAAGTCCCCTTTAGTAACCACTTGGAGAGTCCTGGGGTCTCCTAGGAGGTATGCCCCTTCTCAGATGCTCACCTGAGTCAGATGACAGAGTGTGGCTCTCACACTGACTAATCGGTCCTGCAGGAGGCGCTGGTGCCCCCAAGCCCTCCCAGGAGGGGCAGCTTCCCTAGTTGTTTGGCCCAGCTGCTGTCGGGTCAATTCCAGGGCTGCTTCTAATTGCTCCTGCACCAAGAGAGAAGATGGTTAGACTTCTGAAATCATACCCAGCCTCAGGGCAATAGAAAAGCTGGCTTCTGGTATCCTCTCGTATCCTGGGGGTCAGGATGGGCTAAAGGCAGGTGGAGAGGCCAAGTGTCCCTCCCTCCCCTGTCCCAGAGTCCTGTACCTTCTCCTCCTGCCTCTGATCTATCTCCTCCTGCAGCCTCCTCAGGAGCCGGTCCTGCCCACACAACTTGGTCAACAGAGTCTGGAGAAATGAGGACAGGAGCTGTTTATGGACCAGACATGTCTCTTCACCCTGCCCACCCTCCCACCTTCCAAAACATTCTATCCCCAATTCTGCGAATTCAACAAGGGTTGGATCAGGAGCGCTTACATCTGTCTCCAAGCTTTGATGGAAGGTTGAGTCTAGAGGGGGTCCCGGCTGAGGAGAAAGAGAAAAGTTGGGGATCACATGCCCAAACAAGTCCTCATTGTAGCTCAGTGCTGAGCTGAGCCCTATTTCTACTGGCTGGCACCCCTTGTCCTTATTAGCTTTGTTCCAAGATTTAGCAAAGCAAACCTCAGTAGACTAATTGCCAGATTTTTGGCTTTAGGAAGATCCAGTGGGCTTTGCTACCAAATAACTATAGCAAATACAATAACTGATGGAGAAATTTTAGACAGTTCCTTTGTGATTGAGAATAAAACAAGGATGCTCACTGCCGCTGTGACAGTTTAACACAGTATTAAGAGATCTTGACAAATGCTGTAACTTAAGAAAAAGAAAAGTGTAAGGGTAGGAAGGAGAATGATAAAACCGTCATTATTTACAGATGATGCACTCATCTGCCCTGAAAATCAACAGAATGAAAAATATTATTAAAAGAAAAAAAAAACTTAAAAAATTATTAGAGCAAATAAGAGAATTCAGCAAGGATGCCCGATGTAAAAGGAAGTTACAAACATTATCTCTACATAGTCAATAACTATTAATAGAAAATAATTTTTAAAAAAGAAGAATAAACCATTCAAATAACTATAAAAACTATCAGTGTTACCTTAACTAACAACACACAAAATCTCCATGGAAGAACTTTAAGACTCAAATGAAAGATGAAGAAGACTTGAGAGTCCCTTAGACTGCAAGGAGACCAAACCAGTCAATCCTAAAGGAAATTGATCCTGAATATTCATTGAAAGAACTGATACGAAAGGTGAAGCTCTAATATTTTGGCCACCTGAGGAGAAGAGCTGACTCATTAGAAAAGACCCTGATGCTGGGAGAGACTTGAAGGCAGGAGGAGAAGGGGACGACAGAGGATGAGAGGGCTGGATGGCACCACTGACTCAAGAGACACGAGTTTGAGCAAACTCCAGGAGTTGGTGAAGGGCAGGGAAGCCTTGCGTGCTGCAATCCACGGGGTCGCAAAGAGCTGGACACGACTGAGCGACTGAACAAGAAGAAGATTGTGTGAAAGGTGGAGAGATATTCTGTATACATATGCCACTGAGTTTTCAGGAGCCCTAGGAAACTTGACATAGCATCTATGCAGGCACCCTGAAATGCCCAGTTTTCTCCAGGCACACTAGTCAATGAGATGACATTCATTGTAGCAAAGAAAGCATGGGAGGGGGCTCTGGCAGACTCAAGGTGCCCCAGGATACCTACCAATAAAACCATGGAAGCCCGGGTCCCAGGAGGCCTTGGAGGGAGCTGGAGATATGTGGAGGTTCCAGAGTGGGCCTGGGAGGAATATTCAAATAGAGATGTTTAGAAATTGGCATGTCTTGGTAATAGATATAGAAAGGATGTGTCTGGCATTGAAGTGCCATAGGAGACTCTCTGAGGTTAAGAACTGGGCCCCCAGAACTTCAACTATCTTTTCTCCAGCCGTGTGCCACTGTGGCGACACGCAGGATGATAATAAATGAACAGCCTGCAAAACAGTCCCAGGGACCAATGAAAGTTGCAGTCTACTCTTACTCTCACATTTGTGGTTAGCTCTGGATTTTCTGGGCTGCAATCCCGTGATGTTCAGAGAAAATAGTAGGTAACCAACTTGGAAAGAGAAAACTGGACACACAAGGCAGATGCAATGCACACTGCCTCTCACAGTATTGTATCAGAGGAGCATATTCTGGACTATTCCATAATGTTTAAGGGGTAATAACTGTCAAAGACCAGCCTGAAGACAGCCCTGGGAACTGACAGAAGATAAAGTTCACTCTTCCTTTCACATCTGAACCCAGCTGCGGTTATGCTGAACTACAATCTCCATGACACCCAGGGGCCAATGGCTTAGAGACTGGCCTGGAAAGGCAGCCCCCTGGCCATATGGGCGTTGTAGTACCTTTCCCTGCCATCTCTGCTCACCGGTGTTCTGGCCTCTTGACTCCAGTGCTGAGGACTCCTGGGAGGCCTTCCTCCCCTAGCCTCAGAAGAAAGTCCTCGGCGGGGAGTGGGGGGCCTGGAGAGGGTCTGGCGCTGAAGGCCCCAATCCAGGGGAGGCCGGACATCGATGCGACTCAGTGGGGTATGGGGTCTGGCAGAAGGTGCTGCGTCTGCAGACGAGGGCGGAGGTCTGCGTGCAGGAGCAGAACGGGGCCGGGGGAGGCTCAGAGGCGAGGGAGGACGAGAGAGGGGTGTGAACAGGCTGTGGAGAGGAGAGAAAAGGCGAACTGTGTCAACAAGAGCTCCCTCATCCCACCATCCATCAAGTCAGCCTCAAAGACGTGCCTGTCTTCAGTGTGTCTCATTGTCCCTCTGGAGCAGAACCCTCCTCTCGTAGCCCGATCCCGAATAATTTCCCTCTTTGTGACATCCCCTCCTTAGGACTTCTCAACAGACTCTGACCCAGCAACCGTCCAGCAAGTCACACACACCTTCGAGAAAGCGCTAAGCCACGCCCCTAACCAGTCCCAGCCCTGCCCTTCGGCCACGCCCTCAGAATGCGCTCGGAAGCCCAGCCCTATAGAACCTTCTCATCCCAGACTCCCTCGTCCAACTCACTCTGGGCTCCTTGTCCTCCGAATTCGGGGTCCAGATTGCAGGTCAGCCGTGGGGCTGGGAGTGAGCAGCCCAGGTCGGCCACGACCTCTGGAGAGCCGCGCCACCTCTGGTGATTCTGAGCCGCGCCCCTCTTCCGCGCCCCTGTTCACTTCTGGGGGACCACCGGGGCCGCCTGGGCCCTCCCCAGTCTGGGGCCGTGCAGATGACCTCGGTTGCCCACTAACGAATGGACACAGAAAAAAAAAAAAATCACTCCTTTGAATCTTATAACAGCCCTTATTCTAATTTCACTGACAAGGACACAGGAATCTACAAAGAAAAAAAAAAGGAGGTAGTGCAATATCAACCGTTGTCCGCATTTTGCAGATGGGGAAACTGAGGCCTGAGTAGTATCTTGTGCAACGCCACAAGGTCCATCCAGGTCACTGGGCCCAAACTATGCATCTCCAGACCGAACAATGGGGCAAGTAGACTGAGACAGCCTACAGCCTTTCCTTTTTTTAATCTGACACTGTTTGGGTGGCAGCCTCAAGGGGTGGAGATTTCTGGGGGAGCAGTATTGATGGACATGGAATAGAAATGGACATGAAACAACGGGACCGGTTCCAAATTGAGAAAGGAGTACGTCAAGGCTGTATATTGTCAGCCTGCTTATTTAACTTATATTGCAGAGTACATCATGTGGAATGCCAGGCTGGATGAAGCACAAGCTGGAATCAAGATTGCCAGGAGAAATATCAATAGCTTTAGATACACAGATGACCCTACCCTTGTGGCAGAAAGTGAAGAAGAACTAAAGAGCCTCTGGATGAAAGTGAAAGAGGAGAGTGAAAAAGCTGGCTTAAAACTCAATATTCAAAAAACTAAGATCATGGCATCTGGTCCCATCAGTTCATGGCAAATAGATGGGGAAACAATGGAAACAGTGACAGACTTTATTTTGGGGGGCTCCAAAATCACTGCAGATGGTGACTGCAGCCATGAAATTAAAAGACACTTGCTCCTTGGAACAAAAGCTATGACCAACCTAGACAGCATATTAAAAAGCAGAGACATTACTTTGCAGACAAAGATCCATCTAGTCAAAGCTGTGGTTTTTCCAGTAGTCATGTATGGATGTGAGAGCTGGACTATAAAGAAAGCTGAGAACCAAAGAATTGATGCTTTTGAACTGTGGTGTTGGAGAAGACTCTTCAGAGTCCCTTGGACTGCAAGGAGACCAAACCAGTCAATCCAAAGAAAATCAGTCCTGAATATTCATTGGAAGGACTAATGCTGAAGCTGAAACTCCAATACTTCGGCCACCTGATGCGAAGAACTGACTCACTGGAAGAGACCCTGATGCTGGGAGAGACTGAAGGCGGGAGGAGAAGGGGACGACAGAGGATGAGATGGTTGGATGGCATCACCGACTCCATGGACATGAGTGTGAGCAAGCTTCGGGAGTTGGTGATGGACAGGGAAGCCTGGCATGCTGCAGTCCATGGGGTCGCAAAGAGTCGGATATGACTGAGCGACTAAATTGAGCTGAACTGAATATTGATGGACAAAGTGGTTGGCGGAGCTTACAGAGAGATACTTTTTGCCGATTGGAGATGAAGTTTCCTGGAGGTGGGGCCTGAAGGGCGGAGTCGCCTTAGCTAGAAGACTCGTGATTGGACACTGAAGGTGTCAGGGTCTCAAGGGGAGGAGTTTGGGATAATTAGTCGGACCCAGATTGGAGGTATAGGATCAGGGGCGTGGCCTAGGCCTATACTCACCAATCGTCCCCCTCCGCGCGAGAGGCCCGTCCCAGAGCGCGTAACCAGCCCCGCAGGTCCTCTAGCGTGTCAGCAGCCAGAACGTAAGTCCTCATGCCTGGGTGCTCTGCCTGTGAGAAGAGAGAGCTGGGGGACTGGGACATCGGGCCCTCTAAAAAGAAGGATGCCATGGACCCTGGTAAAAGTCTTTTATCTCCAATAATGGATGCTGCATGCCTGCCCCCACCGTCCAGTGCCTTAGTTCCCACTGGGGATGAAGGGACTTACGGTGAAGGTGAAGCGCCGCCCTCGGGGAGCTCCTGGCCCATCTGGCCTGATACTGTAGCTGGGCAGCAGGACGCTTCCCAGGACGCTCTCCTCGCGGCTGTCTGCAAAAGAGAGGCTGGGGTAACGGATCACAGAGAGACCTGGAGGCCCAGAGACTCCAGTAAAGGGAGACGGGGAGGGGGGCCCACCCACCCCATGCCAGCTGGGACACTGACCCTTGTAATAGAAGAGGCAATGGCCAGAGAGGACGAACCAGCGGCGTTTCCAGAGCCGGAGCCCGGAGCTGTCCTGGGGAGACAGAGTGGAAGTAGAGAGGGGCGGAGAAAAGGTGGAGATAGCGACACTTGGAAGCAAAGACCCACAGAAAGGGGAGGAAAAGAGAGCCATATTATATGGACCAGATTCAGGTGGAGAACTGGAAACCAGTGGGTTGCAGCTGAGGGGACATAGATTTTAGACACAGCGGGACCTGAGTGTGACTCCCAACCCCAGCACTTTCACACTGTGCCCTTAAGCAAGTCATTTCTCCACTAGGAACCTCATGGTTTCTCACCTGTCATTTCGGGGATTGAGAAATTACAGGAAGACTGGGACAGAAAGATACTTCACCACACACTGGCAGCAGCTCTGTAGGATAACTTGGCCCATTTAATATGGCATGGGAGACACAGAGAGGTCAAGAACGTGATGCTGAGCCATACCCTGCATCTCCCCATTTCCTCTGCCAGAACTAATCCATCTCCAACCTTGTTCTCCTCTTCTCTTCCATCCCTTCCCACAGGAGCAGCATGATCGTTTTTAAAAGTTTTTTTTTTTTTTTTTTTCACTTATTTGTTTGGTTGTGCCAGATCTTAACTGCAACACTCTTGATCTTCATCCTGGCATGTGAGATTTTTAGTTGCAGCGTGTAGGATCTAGTTCTCCGTTCAGGGATGGAACCTGGGCCCCCAAATTGGGAGTGAGGCGTCTTAGCCACTGGACCACAGGGCAAGTCCCCACTCATGATTCCTTAAAATTACAAATCAGATCATGTGAATCCCCTGCTCAAAACAGAAATGACTGTCACACTTAGAATGAATCCCAAATTCCTTACCCTAACTTGCTGCCTTACAAGGCATCTCCAATTCCAGTACACATAAGAATCAGCAGCAGGGCTTATTAAAACACAGACCCCTGGTTCCCGCCCCCAGCGTTCTCCACTCAGTAGATCTGGGGTGGGAGCTGACAGTTTGCATTTCTAGAAAGTTCCCAGGTGATGTTGATACTGCTGGTCTGGGACCAATCTTAGAGAACCCTTCCCTGCCGCCTGTCGCTCCTCCTTCTCTCACCTTAGCTCCCACCAAACACCAAATTTTTGCCTGCTGCAGGGGCCTTTGCTTTCAGATTCCCTCTGTTCCCCAGATCTTAATGCAGTGGGATCCTTCTTGACATATAATTCTCAGCTCAAATGTCATCTCCCCAGAGACACCTTCCCTGACCAACAGTCAAATGTAGCTCTCATCCTTCAGCCACCTTCCAGCACATTTTCCTACACTGTTTTCCCTGCTCAGTCACTAGGTCGTGTCCGACTCTTTGCAACGCCATGGACTGTGGCCCACCAGGCTCCTCTGACCATGGGATTTCCCAGGTAAGAACACTGGGGTAGGTTGCCATTTCCTTCTCCGGGGATCTTCCCAACCTAGGGATCAAACCTGCATCTCCTGCATCGGCAGGCGGGCTTTTTACCACTGAGCCACTTGGGGCAGCCTGTGTCATTTCTTCACAACGCTTCATTTCCCACCATCTGAAATCATCGAATCCATTTTTATATACATTAACTTATTATTCATCCCTACCAGGGAGGCCTGGCGTGCTGCGGTTCATGGGGTTGCAAAGAGTCGGACACGACTGAGCGACTGATCTGATCTGACCATCTTGGATGTAGCTAGATATTTGTTTATTTACATGATATGTGCCCCAGGACTTGGCACAGGGTAAATGTTCAAGAAGGAGTCATGGCAGGAATGAATGAGTTGACAGAATAAGGCAGGTACCAGGGATTGGGAAAAACAAAACAAAACATATTTGGAGTCTTGGAAGGAGAGAAACGGTGGACAGCCAAAGGCACAGCCTGTGACATCACTTGGAGGGTCCTTTCCCTTCTCTCACTCACTCTACCTGTTTATGAAGCCAGCCTCGGATGTGCACAGGGAGGTTGGGGTCCCTTCTGAGCGCATTGCCCCGCTTGCCGAAGGCGTGCACCTTGCTCACTGCCCGGGTGGACTTCTGAGGAGACAAGGAGGACAGAACACGGACTTGGGATGGGCTTGGGAAGGCATGCAGTGGGACCCAGGCAACCCAAGGCCCTCGCTCAGCTGTCTTTAGAAACCTGGTCAAGGAGGGAGCTGAGTTTGGGCATTAGAATTGTATGTGCATAGTGCAGAGTTAAGAGACACTTTCCATAGGGGAGAGAGGTGTCTGGAGTCAAGGAAAAGGCCATTGACCAGTAGGGAGGGACTTTGGGAATAAAGGGTCCATTGCCAAGGTGAGCATGCCCTTAGCCACCAAAGCCAGAGATGGAGATCCGAAGCCTTTGGAATCTGAACCAGCAACATGGCTGAGTCCCTGGTGATGGGTCAGCTGGAATCAAAGGACACCTTGATTTGCCAGGGAATGGCATTCCATAGTGACCACATCCAGGGTGGTGGTGTGAGCTCCAAATCCCTCCATTCCAATAGATGCCACCCCCCTCCAACCCCTGTCCCCACGGATATCCCAGGCCAGATTCCCAAAGGATGCCCTTCCTTGGCAATGGTGCTGACGAAGGTCAGAATCAAATCTACAGAATCTGAACTTGGGAAGCTGGAAATGAGTGAGGGGAGGGGCTGGAGGACAAGAAAATGAATGTCACTGCTGAACTTTGGTCTGGGAAGACGATTTGGGAGGCAAGTATCTCAGGCCCCATGAGGCTTTATGGTCAGAGAAAGGTCTTTCCTTTATCAGATTTCAGAACTGGGGAGATGGCATGGCTAGAGACAGGATTTCTTAGTCCCTAATAAGAGTAGACACTGAGTTCCTGGCTGGGGAGGGGGGAGGTCACGGCTGGGGAGTGGCCTTATCCTAGCAACCAGAGTCAAGCAGGGTTGTTAGTCTGGCTTCAAATTAGGAAAATAACCACGGGGTGGGGACAGCTGGGAGTGCCTCTGAATTCCTAGCTTTGGCGGGTGGGCAGTTTGGGACCTTGCTAGGTCTGGCAGACCCCATTGCTAAAGATCCTTGCTCTTGACAACCAGAGTCCCTTGAGTGGCGCCAAAAGCAGGGCTTGGAAACAGGAGGATGGGGGAGCCCAGAGCACCCCCTGGCTCCTCCCCAGCCCCACCAAGAAGTCGAACCTTGGTGCTCAGGCCGCTGAGCGAGGAGGTAGTTGAGGCGCTGCTGGCTAGGCTGAGACTGCTTCGAGGTCTGCCGTCCTCCATTGGGGGCTTGGGGAGAGAAAAAGGGAGCTGTGTGCGCCTCTCTCTGCAGATGACCCGGGTGGGGACAGAGACAGGGTCAGGGGCTTGCAGGTCGGAGGAGGCTGAGGAGAAAGAGCCTGTTGTTTGAAGCCTGGGGGGTGCTGGGGGAGGCCCTGGCCTGGGACCGCATACCAAGAGTGATGCCAAGAGAGGTGGGCGGCCCTGGCAGCTGTGGGGAGGGGAGGAGGGGAGTCATCTGTAGCCCGGGACAGAGAATAGGGGCCCCTTTATTCATGCCCCCCTGCCCTCTGGCCAGGAATTTGACCCTCTCTGTGCTCAGGAACCCTTCATGCCCTGACTCTTTCCGGGGCTACCCCCGCCCCGGCAGCTACCTGTCTCCTGCCCCTCCCTCCCAGTTGCACCCCTAAAACATCCCTGCCAAGTCTCAGGACACCAGGAATGCGCACTCTGGCAGCTCCTCGCAGCCCAACCAGGGGACTTACCAGCTCTGGGGTCCGGAGGGCAGAGAGCACACGAGGGCAGCGTGGGTGCTGGGACACCCAGCCTCAGTACCCCTACTCGACCGCCTCTCAGGGGTGGCCTCTCATAGCCCTCCGCTCTCACCTGCTCATCCACACCCTTTTTGTCTCTTTGTCTCTGATGGTGTCTCTTCCTCGGACGATCTCTCTTCCTCTTACCCTGTCTCTCTCTCTCCAGTCTCACCTTCTGTCTCCGCGTCTCTGGCGCTGGAATCTCTTGTCTCTCTCAGTCTCTCCCTCACTCCTTCTCTCCTCTGCAGCACCCCCACCCCACTTTCTCTCAGTCTTTCTTGTTTCTGTCCAGTTCTTTCTCTGGGACTCACGGAGTTCTCGTCTTTAAGTCTCCATCCCCTTTTTTCTCTCTCTCTCTCCCTCGCTGTCTCGCCCCGTCTCTCCCTCTCCCTTACAATCTCTTTCTCTTTCTCTCCGTGGCCCTCCACGACCGCTCTCCTCTCCCGGATTCCCCTGCTCACTTTCTCTCTTCCTCGCTCGCCCAGTTTCTCTTTCCTCTCTGCGGGTCCTTCCCTCCCTCTGCCAGCCGCCCACGCGTCTGTCTCCCCTCCCAATCCCAGCTGACCCCGCCCCTCTTGGCCTCCCCACCGCAGCCTGACCTCTGGCTCAGCTGCCCCCGCAGCCGAGGGGAGGGGTTGGGGGCGACGTTCAGCCCCTTCCCCGACCGCTAGATCCCTGCTGGACTGGAGACGGGGCCACCGGGGTCCCATAAAAGCTGAAGCTAGGATTCCTAAATATTTGGCGAGTTGGAACTGGGCCTGGACTCCAGGGCCTCAGTGGATTGGTCGCTGTCAAGGGCCGGGGTCACTGGCGCGCCCTGAGTAGAGATCACTAGGATCTTGGAAGGAGCGGGGGGCTCAGACTCCTGGACACCTGGAAAGGTGTGAGCTAGAATTCAGGACTGCTGGGCTGTAAATGGAGCTGGGATCTGGAAGGGTGGCTTTAAGTGGACGGGTCCAAGTGTGCCAGTGACGAGGAGTGGCCCAGATTCCTGAGCGAGCAGGGTCAAGTGGCCAGGGTCAACGTCCACCTCGGATTCACGTGAGAATTCCATTCTAGACTGAGGATGACCCCTTCAGGAGGGAGACTTGAGTTCTGGGCATATTTTGAAGAATAGGATTACGGGGTGGAGCAGGAGGGAAGGGGTGAGTGGCGGGGGGCGGTGCGGGGGAGGACTGGGACTGTGTTCCTGGGCCTGCAATTTGTGGCAGAAGACCGCGCCCCCCCCCCACCTCACTCCCACGAGGTTCCGGTGGTGGTGGTGGTGGTGGTGCTGCTGCTGCTAAGTCGCTTCAGTCGTGTCCGACTCTGTGCGACCCCAGAGACGCCAGCCCACCAGGCTCCCCCGTCCCTGGAATTCTCCAGGCAAGAACACTGGAGTGGGTTGCCATTTCCTTCTCCAATGCATGAAAGTGAAAAGTGAAAGTGAAGTCGCTCAGTCGTGTCCGACCCTCAGCGACCCCATGGACTGCAGCCTACCAGGCTCCTCAGTCCATGGGATTTTCCAGGCAAGAGTCCATTGGTGCTACACAGCCAGAATTTCAGTTTGTGAAGCAGAGGTTTTTTGTTTTGTTTTGATAAATTTGAAGCAGGTGAAACCTACGAGTGGAGTCTTGTGCCCGAGACAGGGAAGGCGTGTGAATTTTTGGTTAAGTATCCCCTCAGCACGGTAAAGAATCTGCCTGCCATGCAGGAGACCTGGGTTCGATCCCTGGGTCGGGAAAATCCCCTGGAGAGAATGGCTATCCACTTCAGTATTCTTGCCTGGAGAATTCCAGGGACAGAGGAGCCTGGCAGGCTACAGTCCATGGGGTCACAAAGAATCGGGCACAACTCAGCGACTAACACCTTCACTTTCACCACGTATTTGTTGAATACCTACTATGTGCCATGCAGTGAGCAAAGCAAAGTGCCTGCCTTCAGGGGCCTTACACATTCTGTCTCTTTGGCAATGAATTTAGACTCTGCTGTGACCGCCTTGGGCAAGTGATTTCATTCCCAAGCCTCAGTTTCCCCATCTGTGATATGGGAACAATAATACTCTCTCACACCAGGTAGGAAGCCGAACAGATGGAAAGTGGGAGACTCTAGACTGGGGCCTGGCTTTAAATTAGAGGCGAGGCATTTGCCTGGAACAAGGGTTAAACGAGCTCGCTTTCTGCTTGAGCAGTTCACGCGCTTGACTGCTCGCTCGCTCGCTCGCTTGGGGCGTGGCCACGCTTGGAAACTCCGCCGCCGCGTGGTGTCACAAAGCCCGGAATCTCCGCGAGAAGTCCGACCTTGTTTTCCGTTCCCTTCCCTCACGTTTACGTTTCGAAACCCCGCCTCCCCTCTGACGTCAGCACGTCCGGCTGCCTTGGTCCATAAAAGCGCTGAGGGTAGCGTCACCTCTTCAGGAAGTTTCCGGCCTGGATATATTTGTATGTTTCCCTGGACGATCGTATGCCACTTTGTCGCGACAGCGCTTGCAGCAGCCGGTGACAACTTGAGTCCTCGAGCCCGACGCCGGAGGGCGAGATGAACACGCTGACCTCCCGAGCCGTCCGAACCTGCGATCGCTTGTGGCAGCCTCAGCCGTCGCTCCTGCCTCCAGGTTGACGCGCAGTCCAGAGCTGGTGAGTTAAGGGGATCGGAACACCTAGGTTCCCAGGGGCGGGCTGGGACCGGACTCCTGGCCAGTTAGGAGGCGGGAGCTCAGACTTCTGAATTCCGGTGGGTACTAAGGACGGCCTGGGAACCTGAGGGGTTCTGGAGGGTGGGAGGAACCCCAGGGATCCGACTTAGGAAGCAGAAAGAATTGGGAATTTGAGAGTCCTGAGGCAGACGGAGGAGGGGTCTGGGAGCCAGACTCTTGGGTTCCCAGAAAAGTAACCATCTAGGGATCAGAATTTTTGAGTTTCCAAGGCGGGGGTGGGTGATGGGAGCTGATTTGTCAGTCCTCGGGAGTTGAGAGAAGCAAGGACTAGGACTTTGTCCCCAAGAGAAGCAAGTAGAGGACCTGCGTTTTGGCTTCCTGGGACCCGGACTTATGGGTTTGACAGCAGATGGGGCTGAGAGCTTGTTGGACTAAGGGAAGGAGAGAACTGGGGACTCCTGGGTTTTGAGAGAAGAGGTAGGGAAACAAAGGTCAGAGATGGGAGTGGCTGGGATCAGAAAGGAATGTGGGGCAGGAACTCTTAGGTTGCTATTTGTGTTACTATTTCCGTTGCTATGACTCAAGGTCATCCTCTGATGCTATTCCCTAAATGGCTTCTAAACTTGACCCCTTTTTTTTTCCTCCCCTTTCCCCAGCCCAGACAGATGGCTCCAGGCCAGATGCCCGATCAGCCTGCCCCCTGGAGAGGTACCCACCCCTTCTTCCTCCTGTCCCCACTGATGGGCCTTCTCAGCCGGGCCTGGAGCCTCCTGAGGGGCCCAGGACCTCCAGAGCCCTGGCTAGTGGAAGCAGTAACCGAAGCAGATCAGAGGGGAGCCGGCCTGGAGGATGAAGCAAAGGCTTCTCTGGCCACCTACCATGCCCTCTGGGGCAGGCACCCTCAAGAGGAGACCAAAGACAGTGGAGCGGCTGAGGAGGACCGAGAGGCCTCCCTGGGGGCCTGCCCCAACCTGGAAGCCAAGCATTCTCTTCCCGAAGTCTGGAGGCTTTCAGATGATAATGATGAAAAGTATGGTGGGGAAGAAGCAACTGGTGTCCCTAGAGAGCAGAAAGAATTTATGGATGGCCAGCCTGCTCCCCTGCCCCTCAGCCTTCTGATAAGATCTCTGCCAGATCTTCCTGGGGAGGAGGAATCTAAGGAAGAAGCGGCTACTGGAGGTAATGAAGAAGTGACTGCGTTCTCTTTTCCTCTGTCCCACTGGGAGTGTTGCCCATGGGGAGGAGGAAGAAGAGGAGGAGGAGGATGGAGAAGCTGTTAGGGTGTGCGGCCTGGTGAATGGAGCCACAGAAGAAAGAACAGAGACTGCAGCAGCCACGAAGACCTCCATGTCCCCCTCATCTTTAGGCTCCCACCTCAGGGCCTGGGAATGTTGTTCGGGAAAGGAGTCTGAGGAGGAGAAGGACAAACAGGCTGAGAAAGGAGATGCTGACCCAGGGCCACACTCCACAAGTCTAGCCCAGAGGCCCTCCCTCAAGACCTGGCAGCATCCATCCAGTGCGATCACAGAGGAGGAGGAGGACTGTGATTCAGAGGAAATGGGGGCTTCCTCTTCCGTCCCACCCACAAGTGCCTTCCTGAGCAACTGGGTGTCTAGACCAGGAGACGACACGGAGGAGGAGGATGAAGAGGAGGACTGTGATTCAGAAGCAACTGAAGATGAGGGAGAAGCCGAGGTCTCCTCTGCCACCCCACTGACAAGTGCCTTCCTGAGCGCCTGGGTGTATCAACCAGGGGAAGACATGGAGGAGGAGGAGGACTGTGATTCAGAAGCAACTGAAGATGAGGAAGAAGCCGAGGTCTCCTCTTCCATCTCTCTGACAAGTACCTTCCTGAGCGCCTGGGTGTATCAACCAGGGGAAGACACGGAGGAGGAGGAGGACTGTGATTCAGAAGCAACTGAAGATGAGGGAGAAGCCGAGGTCTCCTCTGCCACCCCACCGACAAGTGCCTTCCTGAGCGCCTGGGTGTATCAACCAGGGGAAGACACGGAGGAGGAGGAGGACTGTGATTCAGAAGCAACTGAAGATGAGGGAGAAGCTGAGGTCTCCTCTGCCACCCCACCGACAAGTGCCTTCCTGAGCGCCTGGGTGTATCAACCAGGGGAAGACACGGAGGAGGAGGAGGACTGTGATTCAGAAGCAACTGAAGATGAGGGAGAAGCTGAGGTCTCCTCTGCCACCCCACCGACAAGTGCCTTCCTGAGCGCCTGGGTGTATCAACCAGGGGAAGACACGGAGGAGGAGAAGGACTGTGATTCAGAAGCAACTGAAGATGAGGGAGAAGCTGAGGTCTCCTCTGCCACCCCACCCACAAGTGCCTTCCTGAGTGCCTGGGTGTATCGACCAGGGGAAGACACGGAGGAGGAGGAGGACTGTGATTCAGAAGCAACTGAAGATGAGGGAGAAGCCGAGGTCTCCTCTGCCACCCCACCCACAAGTGCCTTCCTGAGTGCCTGGGTGTATCGACCAGGAGAAGACACGGAGGAAGATGAGTATGAGGATGAAGATGATGAATCAGGAGCAGCTGAATTGGGGCCCAGCCCCTCCCTTCAGACCCAGAGTGCCCTCCTCAGGGACCAGATTTATCAGCCTGGAGAGAAAACAGACAGAGGGGAAGCTGCTGATAAGTGGGGAGAAGCTGAGCCCTGCCCCTTCCGAGTGGCCATCTATCTACCTGGAGAGAAGCCCCCACCTCCCTGGGCTCCTCCTCAGCTGCCCCTCCGACTGCAAAGACGGCTCAAGTCTGCACAAACACCCACCAGGCATCCGGACCTTGAACCTCTCCCGAAGACCAGAAAGGTGGGTACTGAGAACTTAGATTCTTGAGGTTAGGGAGGAGAAGGCTGGGAGCTGGCACTCCTGGGCCTGGGGACCAAAGAACTGAAGGCCCCGACTCCTGGCTTCCCCGAGTTGCAGAGGGTTGCATGTGAGCTCCATTGGGAGGGCTGTGTTCGAGTTAATGCAATCCTTTGCAAGAGGCTGGCCCCTGTGGGAGGAAAGAGCCTCTGAGCTCATGTCAACCCCAGGGCCCCACCTCTACCTTCAGTGAGTCAGCTGGGGAATCACTTGGCAGGCGAGATAACAAGCCAGATGACAAGCATTGTTGTGTGACTCATTTTTTTGTTGTTGTTTCTCTTTCTCCCCACCTCTCCACCTGTGGCCCTTTGTATCTTGTGTGTGTGTCTCCCTGTGTCTGTGCCCATCCATCTCCAGGTGCGCTTCTCTGAGAAGGTCTCCATCCATCCCCTGGTTGTCTGGGCAGGACCGGCCCAGGCCGCCCGCAGAGGCCCCTGGGAGCAGTTTGCCCGGGATCGAAGCCGCTTTGCCCGACGCATTGCCCAGGTCCAAGAGGAGCTGGGTCCCTACCTCACTCCTGCTGCCCGGGCCAGGGCCTGGGCACGTCTTGGGAACCTTCCCACTTCCCTGGCCACCGTCCCTGCCCCTACCCAGACCTCACCGATGTCCCCCATCCAGGCCACGCCCTTGAGCCACGCTCTGGCCTCTCCCTCCCCTCCCTGTGTGTCTCCTAGCCTAGACCTCAGTGGGAGGCGTGGCTAATGTGAAGTAGTTTTTGTGTTAACTATTTATTTATTTGAATGTTGGTTTATATAATGAATAAAGCTTTTTGTAGTAAGCAGTGTCTCCGTGTGTGTCTGAACTGACAGCATTCACTACTCCTGAATCCCCAAGACAGTTAAGGGGGGAATACATAAAGGCCAGCACTTCCATGGAAGATAAACCACATTTCCCATCATCCCTTGAATCTGCCTCTTCCCATCCTGAGGCTTTTTTTGAACTAAGGACTGGTGGGTTTTGTCGGTTTTTTTTTTTTTTTTTGGTTTCTGCCTACATTTTATTAAATCTAGGACAGTTATCTCCCCAAAGGGTCTGGGAGCTGAACTCACTAATTCCTAAAAAGGGTTAAGCTCCAGTTTTCTGTGTGCTCCTGAAATACAAAGACTTATCCTCTCTACTGGCAGATGTGGTGAGTTCCCGAAGACTTTTTCGCATTTATAAATCCTATGTCCATAAACTGTTTCCTTATCTGTAAAACGCGGCTAACAACTGCACATACCTTAAGAGTTTGTAACATCCCGAAATGAGTCATAATTAAAACAATGTTTGTTAAATAACATGTTAAGTGTTGGCTACTATTGTAATTATTCTTTCACCCACACACGCATGTCTTCAATTATCCATCCTACTCAACTGCTCCAACTTAAAAAACTCTTCTCAGCAGTTCAAACAAAGAGTGCTCCAAATGTCCTGCACCCGGTCCAGCCTCATACCCTGCCCTTCCTCAGCGGTTCCCAGGCAGGTTGATGCTACACCACCCTTTCATTCCGAAAACCACTAACCCCGCTTCCACCTTTGTATGAGCTGCTGCCTGATGTAGCTTGTCCCTGATCTCTCTGGCTCAGCTAGTTCCTTGTGGTTATTCAGATGTAGCATAAAAGTATATATTTTTTAGAGATGCCTTGCTCTGACCCAGCTACCTTATCTTTCCTCTTTTATAGCAGGCGAGCATTTTGAATTTTTGTTAAGACCCATCCCCCATGATCGGACTATGATTTCAGGAGAGGGAGTGTTGCCCATAAGCCCACTCCCTAGAGCACAGAACGGGGCGCCCAGGCGCCATCTAGTAAGTATTGGTTATCAGAAAACTCATGTAAAAGAGGCATGCTGAGGCCCTTTTTTTAAATGAGCAGGTACAGAAGCTAATCAGAGTTATTTATTGAATTTACTCACATGCCAGCTTCCCATCGAAACTGGACAAGCAGATGGCAAAGGCTTGGAGCGCGCAAAGTGGGAAGCGGAAGTCCATGGTGAACGTGTCTGGGGCTATACGACCAAACTGGAGCACGAGGTAATCCGCTGAAGAGAAGTCAGGAACTGAGGGTGCGTTATTTCCCTGCCGCGGGCCTCTGAGCCGCGAGAACTACGACTCCCGAGAGGCTGTGCGGCGTCCTTATCCCGCCCAGAATCCCGGAAGTGTGTTTACATGGCCTTCAGCCATGTTCCCTGGTGGCTCAGACTGTAAAGCGTCTGCCCGCAATGCCGTAGACCCAGGTTCGATCCCTGGGTCGGGAAAATCCCCTGGAGAAGGAAATGGCAACCCACTCCAGTATTCTTGCCTGGAAAAGCCTATGGACAGAGGAACCGGGTGGGCTACAGTCCATGGGGTCGCAGAGTCGGACACGACTGAGCGACTTCACTCACAGCCATGTACACTACACTTCCCCATAGGCTTTCCAATAGCTTGGAGTCGGCCCTCCCTGCAAAAACGCTCAAATGCTAATGGAAGAAGTACTTTTCCTCCTGCCCCCTTGCAAAGGTAAATCGGTTCCTAGGAGCTTACGGTCATCCGGATGCACGATCTGGAAGTTCTTGACCGAGGCCCGTGTGACCCGACCATGAAAATTGAGCACGTAGACGCCGCGCTCATGATTCCACCGTGGGGCTTTATTTTGCAGCAGGACCAGGCCCTCGCTGGCCCCCGTTGGAGGCGACTCAGGAGCGATTCTTGTTCCTTAAGGGTAAAGTAGGGGGCGTGGTTAGCCAACTACCAATCAGCTTTTTTCTTCTCAACGCTGAATTTTGAGTCCCTAGTTTTCCCTTCCTAAGCAGACATATAAGTCTGACAAAATCCTCCCGGCTTATGTGACCTTATGCAACCCATCGGCCCCCTCTCCTCTTAGCACCTATGGCCGGTCCCCTAGCCCTTCCTTCTCCACCGACCCAGAGATTCTCAAGTTTCGTGGACTCACATTTTGTGGCTGGACACAGAATCTCTGGTTCTTGGCGTTGATTTCTGGAATAATAACATTCATTTTCCGGGGCCTTCGGAATCCCAAGACGTTGATCTCCTAAGGGTGGTATGCTCCATTTGGCCTGCTTCTTTCTCCCTCCCCACCGTTCTACTCCTCTTTCTCATCCCCCCGGACACTCACATAACATATAGCCCCCAGCTCCTCCCTGATCCGAGCTGTGTCCGGAAAAAAATGTTTCCTTTCCGGATTCACTCCATTGTCGAAGATGCTGAACTTGGTGCCCAAGACATTAGATCTGCTCCAGGAGGGAAATGGTCAGAATAAAAACAATGATTATTTCTGTTTTGCTTTCCCATGTCATCTCATCACGTCTTTCAATTCATCCTCTACGTAAGACTCATGTTCCATCTACCAGTCCCAGGTCCCTCTCTTCCTTTGGGGAGAAGGATTTTTAGGCTCCTGCCTTGGGCCTTTAGCAACACTCTTCCTCTAAGACAGAACTCACATATAGGAGCCCTCTTCTGTCACAATAACTTAGAAGTCCCAGCTCCCTGCTGCTCAAGAAGTCAAATGTCTTTAACGCCAGCCTTGCCTCCGAAGTCTTCAGGTCTATTCCCAACCACCCTGGAGTTAAAACTTGAAGGACTACATAATCCATCAGTCCCTATGAGAAAAAGTTCTAGAGCAAGTGGATCTTGTACCCTTAGACTACTGGAAAGTGTAGTTCAATTGTCCCCTTGCCACCTGTTTAGCACACACATCATAACTCTGCCCACCTGACTTTGCCCACAAAATTGTCCCCATGACGAGACAGGTCTGTAGGGTCCAAGGAGATGAGGTAATTAGAGGTTTTGCTCCTTTTCCTCTTGCGCCCCGCCAGAAGGAAGTGCTGTGGATGTGATAAATAGCCCATTAGAATCGACTTCTGATATTTGGCTAGAGCTAGGGGCCCAAAAGACCAGGGCTTCCCTGGTGACGGTGGTGCTAGTGGTAAAGAAGCGACCTGCCAATGCAGGAGACCTTAGAGATGCGGCTTCGATCCCTGGGTCAGGAAGATCCCCTGGAGGAGGTATGGCAACCCACTCCAATATTCTTGCCTGGAGAATCCCATGGACAGAGGACCCTGGTGGGCTACTGTCCATAGGGTCACAGAGTTGAAAAGGACTGAAGCAACTTAGCATGCACACAGGGGTCCAAAAACAAGGAAATACCATGTCCCAAGACAGAGGAAAGGGTAATGGAGCAGTAAGTGTCCTAAGGGTTGCTGGAAAGGAAAGGGAATCAGTCCAGAATATTCATTGAAAGGACTGATGCTGAAGCTGAAACTCCGATACTTTGACCACCTAATGCAAAGGTCTTCTTCATTCGAAAAGACCCTGGATGCTTGGAAAGACTGAAGGTGGGAGAAGAGGATGACAGAGGATGAGATGGTTGGATGCATCGTGACTCATGGACATGAGCCTGAGTAAGCTCTGGGAGTTGGTGATGGACAGGGAAGTCTGCTGTGCTGCACTCCATGGGGTCAGAGTCGAAAATGACTGAACAGCTGAACTGAGGCTTGCTAATAGATGCAGGGTGTCAGCTGGGTCCCGAAAGGGGAGCTTCATTTCACATCTTAATATCTCCCCCTAACTCCTTCGGATATTGGGCCCAGGGCTGAGGGAAAGCCAAGGCAGGGGACGAAATTGCCTGGCAGGCAGGGCCTGGCTTTAGAATAGGGAAGGGCCTCACTTGGAACATTACAGCAGGACTTAAGTGTTTCATCTGTGAAAACCCTGTCTGGCACTGAGTAGGGGAAAAGCCTCTTTCTGGGGGAGAATGAATAGAGAGGAGGTCACAGGTGAGAGAGAAATGACCTGACTCAGAGGGGCATAGCTTGGCTATCAATGGAAAATCCACGAAGGGAAAGCTTAGCTCCTGAGAGGGGCTGGGACCTGTCTCAGGACTGGGGGGAATACGGCCTAGATTTGGACCAAGTGAGAAGTGAAAGTCGCTCCAACTCTTTGCGACCCTATGGACCATACAGTCCATGGAATTCTCCAGGCCAGAATACCCAGGAGTAGGTAGCTGTTCTCTTCTCCAGGGGGATCTTCCCGACCCAGGAATCCAACAGGGGTCTCCTGCATTGCAGGCAGATTCTTTACCAGCTGAGCTACCAGGGAAGCCCCCCAAAAAGGTGGCCAATACATGGAGGGTCTGTAAGGGGTGGGGGTTTGGGACTCTGAGGGGGCGTGGCCTAGCTGTGAGAAAGGCCAGCTCAATTCGAAAGTGGACAAGCCTGGGTTATGGGATGGGGAGGGCCTATGCCACTGGGCTCTGAGAATAAAGGAGTCCAGTTCTCTGAAGGGCAGGGCCTGCCATTGGAGCTGATTAGTCCTAGCTCAATAAAAAGCTAGGCTTCGATTCGCCTAAGTCTTGACCTCACTCAGACCCTGCGAGGTGGGACTTGTTTCCAAGCTGCCAGACCACACCTTTCGGCCGTCTGCCGCCTCCAAGTAGAGATAGTAGAAAGGGAACAAGCCCTTGTCTACCCCGCGCTTGTCGCGGCTGATGTGACACTGCACCGTGCGATCGCGCATCGCCGGCTGTAGCACAAATGCTCTCATGTCCTCGCCCAGCCAAGGGCCTGGGGCCCAGGGAGGCGTGCGGGGCGAGTTCCCCACATCGCCGCTGCCCGCAACGCGCGCGACCTCGGACACCACTTCGTCGGCGGTCCCTGGGGATTTCCTCATGGTAAACTCCGGCTCCTCTTTCTTCTCTTCTAGGTCTTCGCCCTGGCCCACGCACCAAATTCAAGTTGAGAGACAGCGGAGACTCGCTCTCCTCAGCCCACTCACCCTCCCCCCGCCCCCCTGCTTTGCCAACTAGTGATTGGCCATCCCAGCTCCGCCTCTTGACCAAGTTTCTGTCTATTGGTCAAATATCTCAGCCACCTGCTGATTGGCCAGTACGTTCAAATCCTAAGCCCAAACCCCCTAGATCGCTTCATTTGTTGATTGGCCAGTAACATTAGCCACACCCATTTCACCTACCAATTGGAGAATCCTCTTGAAAGTACTGCCCATTCCTTTAATACCCGTGTTCACCGGGTCTATATATTAACAACATATAATACCGCCCAGATCTTCTCAATTGAAACTATCTCGCTTTCATTCCTACCAAAATGAGTGCCATCTGGCCCTTTCCTATCACTATTTCACCCTCTCCAAAGCTCACTGCCTTTTGGTGGGCTGGGTTTTAAGGTATATGCTCACATCAATTCCGATCCTCTAGGTTGAAAAGGCAATGGCAACCTACTCCAGTACTCTTGCCTGGGAAATCCCATGGACGGAGGAGCCTGGTAGGCTACAGGTCATGGGGTCACGAAGAGTCGGACATGACTGAGCAACTTCACTTTCACTTTTCACTTTCATGCAGTGGAGAAAGAAATGGCAACCCACTCCAGTGTTCTTGCCTGGAGAATCCCAGGGACGGGAGCCTGGTGGGCCGCCGTCTATGGGGTCGCACAGAGTCGGACACGACTGAAGTGACTTAGCAGCAGTAGCAGCAGCAGGTTGAAAATAAATGCTGCACACAAAGAACTTCTGCTAGCCCAAACATAACAGGTTCCACCCACCAGTAAAAAGGGCCCTTGATTGGGCTGCAGAATTTTAGCGCCCCGCGAGCCTGAGACTAGCTCTCTTCCTCCTATATCCTTATTGGCTGTGCCACCTCCCACCTTGTTGGAGACCAGGTCTCCAAGGCCACCGTCACCATCCATTCCAGGGCTTGATCTGGCACTGGGCACTTCGTATTCAATTCCAACATCCTGTAATTCGCTCTTGTCTTCAGCACTGGCACCTAAGGGGTAGAAAAAGCCCTGAAAAGACTGAGCTCAGGACACTTGGGACAAGGTCATCAGTGCTAGCTGGAGAAGCTCAGAACTCCTAGGTTTCCGACTCCTACTTATTTATCATCAACCTCACTTGCCAGATCCTCCTCCTCTATGTGCACAGGGGTCTATACAAGTTGAGAAGTCTGTGACTGCCCTGGATCTAAGGACAGGGAGGGGTTAGAGTCCTCTCTTTTCCTTTGTCCCAGAGAGAGCATCCGTGAGACTGGGGAACTAAAATGAGAGGAGGGAGCAAATTTGGGGTTATAACCCAGAGTCCTATTATTGAAATCACTGGTCAAGTCATGAGAATACAAGGAAGTCTCCCTACCATTGAATATTATTAAGAAAAAGGAACGAAATACTGATGCTATAAAATAGATGAACATTGAAAACATGCTAAGCAAAAGAAGCCAATCACAAGAAATTATATACTGTATTATTCTATACATGAAGTGTCTAAAGAGAAATTAAATTAGTAGTTACTTAGGTCTGGGAAAAATGGGGGGTGGGGCAGTGACTGATAAAATGTATAGCGTTTTCTTTTGTGGGTAATGATAATTAATAGTCTAGAATTCATTGTAGTGTGTGTTGCACATCTCAGTAAATACACTGAACACCGTGGAATTGTAAAATTTTAAATGAGTGAATTTGTATAATATGTGAAATATATCTCAACAGAGCTATTACAAAAAAAAGAGGGAGGAAGTGCCACTTGGACCAGGGGACCAGATTTCACCCAGTGTCACAGAAATTACCAGATTGTTGGCGGGCTGGCCAGCCTTTGCGCTGCAAAAGAGTCCCCGGAGGCTCTTCACAAGGAGGTGGCGAGGCAGGAACATCCTCCACGGAGACGTCCTCCAACTCCAGATCAGAACTGCCTGGTAGTCAATAAAGGGAGGAGAACTGGAGACTGGGATTTCTGAATACCAGGGAAGGAAGAGGGCTGGAGATGCAGATTCCTGGGTATTGGAGGAGAAGTTTCATGACCTGGACTCCTTGCCGTGAAGCATATCCGGGCCCGCGGGGGTCCTTTGGAGACAGCAAGGACTGAGTGGTTCTAGACTTCTGGGTTCTAAGGGGAGTGGAGTTCTGGGGTATCAACCGCCCAAGGATTTGAGATTACCTGCTTCTGTCGGCGTTAACAGAGGGTCACGCTCGCCACTGCCATCTCCACCGCAGCTCACGGTTCTCAGGATACCGTGGGATCCATGGCACAAATGCGCCTCTGGCACATTCTCCTGAAGGAAAGGGTTCCTGGGGCCTGGGAGAAGGTGTGGCGAGGCCCATTAACATGAAGCATAAAATCCTGGTCCTCTGAGAAGATCCCCCTCCTCGCTGGTCTCCCAAACTGCGTCCCTGATTGACGACCCAAACCCCCCGAGACCCACTAGGAACCCTAACCTCAAGACTCAAACAAGCACAGCCCTACCACTAAACTGTCGCGATTCCGTGTGTAAACAGTCCCACCCGGGCTCTCCAGTAAATCGGCTTTAAATTACCCAGGCCTGGCCCCGGGGCTTTGTCTACTTCAACCCTCCAGTTTCTTAAGAGCTGCGTCCCGGCGCTTTTCCAGGCACCTCCCCCAACTCTGTCAAGCCCACGAGTTCCACGACTCCTTAGACCCCGTCCCCGCACTCTCTGGGCGGTCCCCGGCTCTCCCAGGCTCCACCCTAGCCGAATCACAGAACTCTTTCTGGGCCCACCTCTACTTGCACCATTACCTGCACTCTCGATCTCTCTGGGCAAGTCCCCGAACTCTCACAGGCCCCGCCCCCGCGCTCTATCAAAGCGCCTCCACCCTCCACGAGCTCCACCAGCCCCCTCCCCTCTAGGCCCTTTAGCTCCACCCGCCACCACACTCCCACAGGCCCCTCCCTCCAGCCTGTGCTCCAGCCGGACTCGGGGCACCTTTCCTCACCGCTGTGAGCCGAGAAGCGTCCCTCCCGCCGCCTCGGTCTCCGTGGCCGCACTGAAGCGTCAGGATTGGCCTGAACCAGGAGGGGCTCTTGGCGCTTCCGTCGCTGCTTCTTCTCAAACAGAAGCCACTGCGGGAGCGGGGAAGAGGTGGGGGGGGGGGGGGAGTTGGGGGGGTGTCTAGAAACCGAACCGGAAGTCAGGGTCGTGAAAGGGGACCTGAGGCAAGGGGAGTCCTTGCATAGGTGGGAGAGTTTCAGGCCTTCAGTCTCTCAGCAACTCCTTCCATAGAACCCTGAGTCCTGGCATCCAGGCCCCTCCTCCCGAAGGACCTAGGAGTCCTAAGGACCCAGAATCCTTGGTCCTTAGAAATTTCAGAGTCTCATCACCAAGATTTGCTTCCTGAGGATTCCGAATTTCTGTTTTCTCGTTTCCCAATTGCAAAACTTGAGACTCCCAGAGACCCAACGAGGACCACTCCCAGAGCAAGTCCTGGAGGTGGGACTCCTGAGGGGGTATGGAAGATAGAAGGGGAAGGTTGGCAGGTTGGCACAGTACCTGCTGTTCCAGCTTCTGTAGTCTCATAGCGGCAAGCTCATCTCCCAGGGCCCTGAGAGAGGTGCAGGCCCATAGTGACAGCAAGCAGGGCACCCCCGTTGCCCAAGAGCCCTTCTCCTTCTTCCCGCTGCCCAACTTAGGGTTCTGAACACTTGTGAGGTCACAGAAGAGATAGAACCTGAGTCTGCTCCGCCAGTGCTGAAGTTCTTTCTCCCTGCACTGGCCTATCTAGAGTCCAGGGGTCAGAGATCTCAAGCCCCTCCTATCTCAGGACTCAAAGCCCCCAGCCCTTCCTCTTTCAGACGCAGGGGACCTCATCTGTAGCTCCCTCCCGTTAGGTAGGTAGGACCCAGAAGTCCAAGCCCCCAGCCCCTCCCTGCAAGGCACACATCATTAGAAGACCAGAGCTGCTGAGCAGGTGTGGGCATAATCAAAGTGCCCCATTGCCCCCTCCATCTCTACCCTTGCCCATCCCATTTCCCCCACTTACTCTTTCTTCCACGTATCACTTTCCGGAGACATTCTGGAGAAGCAAAACAAGGAGTCAGGAACCAGACCCAACATCCCAATAGGCTCTGCCCTCCAACACCTGATCTTTAAGCTTGAGATTTTCTCCTGGACCCAGGCAACCCAAATTCCAGTGCCAATACTTGTTAGGGACCCTGAAGCGTGTTCCCAGCTTTCACCACTATCAGGAGCCCAGGAGTCCAGCTTGCTCTTCCCCCAATACCTAACTCTCTCCTTCACCCAGACATGAGAACTCAAGACTGGACCCCAAACACCCCATCCCCAGTGATCCCAGACCCCCAGTACCCACCTGCCTGGGATCCTGGAGACCTCTCCTCTTCTCCTACCTGGAGAAGATTTTCACATTCACACCTCAATTCCTTGCCTGTCTGACCAATTTCTAAACATAACTGACCCTCTCTTTGGAAACCAAGGACATAATCTCTGGGTCTCTGGGAAGTAAGCAGGGGAGAGAAGAGGGCTTAGAGGGAGGACGGGGGATTCCCTTGGAACCTGCCCTAATCCCCCTCCCTTCTGACCCCACCCCGCGCTCTACTTCCAACAAAGCAATGACCTTTGGCCTCTGCTGCAGCCAGGCAACCCTGCTCCAGGGGTTCTAAATTGGAAGAACGTGCAAGTGTTCCTTAAAGGGACCTGCGAGGGGCCTCGTCGCAAGCTCTTTTCTCTCTTATATAAGAAAGTTATACTGTGACCTGTGCCAACTACTATCGATCTGTAATTTACAGCCACGTCCAGGCGAGAAAATAAATGAGAAAACTACAACTCCCATGAGCCAAAGAGGCCAAGGTGCCGCGGAAGTAGACTCATTTTGCCCCGGTCCGAGAGGGAGTTGTAGTTCTCTTTGAAAGTCTCCGTTCTTTCTCCTAAAAAGCAGGATATGTGGCGTCAAAAGGTAGGGCTTCCAAGAAAGGAGGCTAGGCTTTCGAGAAAAGGCCAGCGACTTCGACAAGGGGCGGAGCCGCTAGACAGGGGCCCGAGGAACCTGGAGCCAGCGTGGACCAATCAGGCTGCTGAGATCGGGTCCTCTGCGGGAAAGTGGGCGTGGCCTAGGGGGGAAAACACCGAGAAAGCTCCCTAGGTCCTATGCCAGGAAGACGCCCTCTGCGGTGAAGGAGAGGTAAGGGGCTGGAGGGTCCTAGACTCTTCGGTCCTGGGAAGAAGGGAGGCGGGGGACCGGAGGGCTGGAAAACTGGATCTCGGGGGAGGACCCCGGTACCTCTAGGTCCTGGGAGAAGAGGAGGCTGGGGCCTCGACCTTTGGGTTTAGGGAAAGAGGGCGTCGAGATCCCGGATTCCTGAGTCTAAGCGAAAAGGATGCTGGAAGCCAGGGCTCCTGGGTCTGAGGAAGGAAAGGCTGGAGGCTCAGACTCCTAGGTCCGGATAACTAAACGCTTTGAATCTTGATTCTTGGAAGGGGGCGGGGAGCGGCGCTGGAAGTCCAGACTCCTGAGTCCAGGGGGAGGAGGAGTCTTGGGACAGACGTTTTCCACCTCTCCGCCCCCCACAGACCACGCCGCCATGCCTCCCTCTGGGCCCCGTGCAGCCCTCTTCCTTCTGCCATCTCTACTGCTGCTGCGCGCTGTTCTGGCCGTGCCCCTGGAGCGGGGGGCGCCCAAGGAAGAGAATCCCGCGACCGAGAGCCCTGTGAGTGGCCCTGCCCCGCTTGCCAGCCATGTGTTTGCAGTGGTACTACAGTTCCCGCTCCCCCGTGGCCCCTGGGTGGCTACGGATGTGGCTTGGAGTTTGCCTGCCATTCTTTGCAGTCCCAGGGCTTTGACGTGGTGAAAAACTTGAGGGCGTGTGTGTGTGTGTGTGTGTCAGATTTTAAGTCTCTCTCTGACTATGAGGTATGGGGAATCAGGTCAGATTTTAGATAGAAAATCTGCATCCCGCCCCCAGGCCCCTGCTCCCCACCCCCCACACACCTAAATCTCTCTGCTCCTTTAAGACGCCCTCCCCTCAAGAAGGAAGCTGGGGAAAAAAAAAAGATTTCCCAGTAGCACGCTGAGCTGGTGATGTTAGCTAACTGGGGTGTTCTCACTTCAGGGAGCTCATGGGAGTTGTAGTTTAAAGTATGATGGGCATGGGGCAAGGAAAATGCTCATTTATTCCAGTGCGTGTCTGTCAAACACTATGAAACCTATGGTCTTAGGGAATTCGGAACTTTAAAAGATCCTCAAGGCCAGTGCCCTGATTCATGGCCCGAATCCTACAGCTTCCACTAGGAATGGACACGTTGCTGTCTCTGGAACAGATCATTCCGAGTTCCTGTGTGTGGTGTGGCAGGTCCCCACCCAGCAGCTGAGACCTTTGCCTCGTGAATTCTCTGCAGATACAGAAGTGCAGCTTGAGTTCCCTTTCCTTAGTTCATTTAGAGCAAGCCCCCTGCCCTCGCAGACCAGCCTAGCTCACTGGAAAGGCTGGGGCTGCTAAGAATGGACCACCAGCGGTGATGGTCAGGGAGGAAGGAGGGATCATTTGAACTGAGATCTGGAGTGCCAGGAAGAATATTCCAGACAGAAGGAACAGCCTGGGCAACAGCTGTATGGTAGAGGAGAGCAGAGTGAGTAGAAGGACACAGAGGAGGCCAGTGTGGCTTGAGACAGAGTGAGAGAAGGGGAGACGAGGTCAGAGATGGGCTTGGGCAAATCACACGGGGCCTTGTGGACCATGGTGGAGACTTTATTCTGAGGCGAATAGAAGGTTATAAATGGCGATGAAAGCAGTCATAATAACACTGACAGCTCCTACTAAGTGCTGAAGGCAAAAAGAGAAGGGGGCAGCAGAGGATGAGATGATTAAATAGCATCACTGACTTAATGAACATGAGTTTGAGCAAACCCCAGGAGATAGTGAAGGACAGAGAAGCCTGACATGCTGCAGTCCATGGGGTCTCAAAGAATCAGACAGGACTGAGCAACTGATCAACAACTAAGCTCTGAGTTAAATATTTATTGATATTAACTCCTAATCCTCATAACAGCCCCTATGAGGTGGGTATTCCTTAACCTTACTTTACAGGTGAGGAAACTGAGGCACAGAGTTAAGTATCTTGACTAAGGACTAAGGTTGCAAGACTTGGCAAATAAAGGATTTGCTCAGTTAAAATTGAATTTCACATACACAATGAATAATTATTAATATAAATGCCCTCCATGCAGTATCCATAGTCTGAAAGTTATTTGTTGTTTTAGCTGAAATTGAAATTTAAGAAGGCATCCTACCAGTTCTACTAGGCATTACATAGCTAGTCATTGGCAGATTTGGGATTTAGCCTACTCTGTTTGGTTGAATGATGGCCCCCAAAGATGTCCATGCCCAGAATCTGTGAATATATGGCAAAAGAGTGTTTGCAGGTGTGACTGAGTTAGGTGGAGAAGTAATCCTGTATTGTTTGTTTACAGAGTATGACTACTTTTATGAAACAAAAAAAGAAACCCTTGTATCTGAATACATCTGTCTAGTTGCTGGCATACACAGGGGTGTATCCACGTGCAGAAAGAGTTGCAAAAACATTCCATGCTGCAAACTTTGTTTTTCTCCTTGACACTTTCCATTTTCTTTTTTCACAGTTCTGTATACTGTAGTATTTTGTTGTTGAGTTGTTAAGTCCTGTCCGACTCCTTGCGACCCCACAGACTGGGGCCCGCCAGGCTCTTCTGTCTGTGGGATTTCCCAGGCAAGGATACTGGAGTGGGTTGGGCTGTTTCCTTCTCTATGTCCTGTACTGTTCAGATGGGCCCAGTGTAACCACAAGGGTCCCTTAGAAGAGTGAGGCAAGAAGGTCAGTGTCAGAGGCGATGTGATGATGTAAGCAGAGGTCAGAGTGAGGCAAGGCCATAAGCCAAGGAATGCAGGCAGCCTCTGGATGCTGGAAAAAGCAAGGAAGCAGATTGTTCCCTCAAGTCTCCAGAATAAGCCCAGTCCTGCTGAACCAGTTTGGACTTGTGTCTTCCAGAACTCTGTAAGAGAATAAATTTTTATGGCTCTAAGTCTCTTAGTTTGTGATATTTGTTAGAGCAGCAGTAGGAAGCTGTTACACCCATAGGTGGGCAATCTCTCCCCATTTATTTTCCTCAACACGTGTAATGATTGCTATGGTAGACTGAGTGTCTTCTAAAGCCTTACTATGTGTCAGGCTTTTTATCTCATCACTTTTCACCACAGTTCTGAGAAGTAGGGAATTTTATTGTCTGTGGAAGAGTGAGACCCTGGAAAAAAAAAGTGGCTGGGCTAGGACTAGGAGCCCGGGGATTTTTGTCAGTCTTTTTTTTTTTTTTTTTTGGCCTTGCCATGAGGCATGTGGGATCTTAGTTCCCTGACCAAGGATTGAACCTGTGCCCCCTGTATTGGAAGTGCAAAGTCTTAACCACTGGACCAGGAGGGAAGTTCTGATTTTTGTCTGTCTTGTTCACTGGCTGTGTTCTCTTGAACAGTGCCTGGGAAATGGTATGGAGTGGGTGAATGCTTATTGAATGAATGACTGTTTCACTGCTTGCCAATAAATTGCAGTATCTCCACTCTGGGGGCAGTATTGGGCTTGGTGTTTACCCATGTGATTTTAATTTCATCTCCAGCACAGACAGACCTAAGAGGAGGTGAGAACTGAGGCCCATAGGGTCGGGTAATTTGTCTGGGATTACAGAGCAACCGAGGTCACTGGCTCCAGAGCCTGTGTCCCATGGGGCAGATCTCCTGCTCAGGGTTGTGGGGTGGTCTCTGGGTCCTACCTGCAGGGCAGAACCAGAGAGGGTCCCAGGGCTGGCACTGCTACGTTCATCTTTGTTGCCCCAGGACACAGGCCTGTACTATCACCGGTACCTCCAGGAAGTCATCAATGTGCTGGAGACTGATGGGCACTTCCGGGAAAAGCTGCAGGCCGCCAATGCCGAGGACATCAAGGTGCGCTGTGGCTGGTTGCGAGCACGCTGGGTGGGGATGAGGGGATGCATGCTTAGAGGGCAGAGTCTGAGCCTGGGGAAGAAGTCGCTTCTCCAGGTCGCACAGCTGAGAAAGGATCTGGGCGGGGAAGACAGAATGTGTGGTTCAGTGTGGATATGGGTGACCCATGGCTTCCAGTATCAGCTCTACCAGCTGTGTGGCCTCACTGCACTGTGCCTCAGTTTTCCCATCTGTAAAGTGGGGCGATGACAGGACTATCTGACATGTAAAAGATGTGGACCTGCACAGTGGCTGTCCTCAGTCTGCACCCTGCAAGGGCTGGTTCTGTGAGTTCTCAGCAAAGTGCTGTCCACACAGGAAGAATTCAAAACACAGGAGATCCTGTCATCACACACATCTCCTCTAACTCTCACTTTAAGCCTCCAGAGGAGCTGGGATTCTCCCCATTTTACAGAAGTGTTTGTCCTTCCAGGAGGCCTGGGTCTCAGTCCCTGTACTGACTGAGCCCTGAGCCCATATCCTGCCCCATCCCCTAAGCAGAATCTCTTGAAAAGAATGCTCACTCTGGAGCCTACCTAGCTTGTTCAAGGTCATACAAGTGGGAAATAACGTCAGAAACATGGCCACGTAGGCAGGCGGGTTTTGTAGTGGTATGGTGCTGGGTTCCAATCCCAGCCCCTCCCCTCACACTCTTCTGAGCAAGTGGACGCACCCCTCTGTGCCTTTCCCCCCACCCCCAGAAAAAGACAGGCTCACACAGCACTTTCTCTGTTTCAGGGGCGGGAGTGGGGGGTGTCGTGTGAATCAACCCTCGCTAAATGTCGATCCTGTTCTGGGGGCTCTGGGGCACCCCAGGAAGGCATCAGAAAGCTTGCAGAAGGCTCCAGAGAAGGCGGCTTGACCAGTGTCCCCTCTCTCCTGGGCAGAGTGGGAAGCTGAGCCGGGAGCTGGACTTCGTCAGCCACCACGTCCGTACCAAGCTGGACGAGCTCAAGCGGCAGGAGGTGTCTAGGTTGAGGATGCTGCTCAAGGCCAAGATGGACGCCCAGCAGGAGCCCAGTGAGCTGGCGCAGTGGGCGGGGCCGGCGCCGCGGTGGGCGGGGCCAGCGGCCTTCTTCCCCTGCATCTTAAGTGATTTGGGCAGGGGGCGCCTCCGGGGCCTCCTTCTCACCACCTTTGTAAAATCTGTGTAGAAGATTGATCAAATTTTCTTCCTAGCACCATATACTTAAAAAAAAATTTTTTTTTAATTTATTTATTTGGCTGTGGTGGGTCTTCCTTGCTGGGCAGACCACCAGTGAAAGAGCAAGGGCTACTCTCTAGTTGCCGTGCAGGGGCTTCTCTTGTGGAGCACGGGCTCCAGGAGCCTTGGCTTCCGTAGTTGCGGCTCCCCGGCTCTAGAGCACAGGCTGGATAGTTGCAGCGGTCAGGCTCAGTTGCTCCAGGCATGTGAGATCTTCCTAGACCAGGGATTGAACCTGTGTCTCCTGCATTAGCAGGCAGATTCTTCACCACTGAACCACCAGGGAGGCCCCCAGATTTTCCATTTTTATAAGGACTCCTGTCATATGGAATTAGGGCTCACCCTCAATGACCTCATTTTAACTTAACACCTGTAAAACCCTGTCTCCAAATAAGTTCTGCAATACTGGGGGTCAGGACTTCAACCCCTGTGTGAATATGGGGGCAAGGCAGTTCAACCCATAAGGAGGTTGAGTATCATGTGCTCTGAAGCCCAACTAATTTTCATTCTGCCTCTTCTTAGATGGTGACCTAGATGTCCCTTCCCCTCTCTAAGCCTGTTTCCACAACCGGAAAGTGAGATAATTGCAGAACCTATGTGAGACTTTTGTGAAAAGTAAATGCATTAATTTATTTAATGTGTTTAGGGAGCAGGGCCTGGCATATAGTATGTATTTGACACATGTTGGTTATTATCGTGGTTTTCAGCATCAGACTCAGTTGTGTTCATTGTCTCCTCCAGGAAGCCCTCCCTGGTTGCTCCAGGCCCATTCATGCTGTCCTCTGTGACATCCTTCCATGCTCTCCATGACCTCCTTTAGAGCACATCCAGCGCATCCAGTCCAGGATAGGGATTTTGGAAGAAGGAACATTCCATGAGTTCATGCTTTTCCCCCCATCTTCCCTCTCATCCAGACATACAGTTGGATCACCTGAACCTCCTGAAGCAATTTGAACACCTGGACCCTCAGAATCAGCACACATTCGAGGCCCGGGACCTAGAGCTGTTGATCCAGACGGTAATTTGCAGGGGACCTGAAGGCAGAGGACTGCCCTCAGCGGAAGAAGGGGACGGAGCCCAGGAGTGAGCCTGCTCACCCCTGCCTGGTGTTCTCGCAGGCCAGCAGGCTGCAGAGGGCTGACTGTGCCTAAAGGCCTTCCCCAGATTCTCTACAGGAAAGCAGAGTTGGGGGGTGGGGGGAGTTGGCTTCACTCACACCTGGATTCAGATCTCTCCCCTATGACTGGGGGGCGGGGATCTCTTCTGTGTCCTTGTTGTAGGCAAAATAACGGCCCCTTGAAAGACGTTACCTATTCATTATATGACCTGATGCGGCAAAAGGGCCTGTGCATATGTGATTAAGCTGAGGATCTTGAGATGGGGGATGAGCCTGAGTTATCCCAGTGGGCCCTTAGTGTCATCAAAAGGGTCCTTATAGGGTTCTCTGGCATCCTAATTTAGGATTCCAGGCTTTCACTGTAAGGGCCCAGGTTTCATCCCTGGTCAGGGAACTGAGATCCTGCCAAGTGTGTTGCGTGGCAAAGAAAAAAAAGAAATTGAGTTTACTTCTGGATGTTCCCTGGGGATCCAGTGGTTAGGATTCTGAGCTTTCACTGCTGAGGGTGCAGGTTCATTTCCCTGATCAGGGCAGCCAAGAAAAAAAGGTCTTTGTAAAAGCTGGAAAAGGCAAAGAGGATTCTCTCCTAGAATCTCCGGAGGGAGCAGGGTTTTGCCAGCACTGTAATTGCAGCCCACTGAAACTAATTTCAGACTCCAGCCTCCATACTGTAAGATGATAAGTGTGTGTTCTTTAAGCCACAAAATTGACGGTAATTTGTTAGACCAGCCCAGCAACTAAATAGTCCTCATGTGAGAAGTGGGATCCACAACTGTGCCTCGTGTGCAAAGCCAAGTGTGGGGCTGGGGAGTGGCCAGGGATACTCAGGCCTGCCCCGCCTCTGCCTCTCTCTGGCTCACAGCCCTGCTGTAGCTGCCCAGCACCCCCTGGACAGAACCCACTCCGTTCCTCCTAGCCTGAACCTGAGCCTGCTTTCCTGGCTGACTGGAGCGCCATCTAGTGGCTGTAAAGCTAATAGCAGTTATTTGATTGGGTCCATGCCTCACCTCTGTACCTGAGGGATGTTTCTGCCGCTTCTTTCCAAAACATTCTGGAAACTCTCTGCTTTCCTCCAGCCCCACTGTCATTCTCCTGGTCTCAACCCCTATCATATTGAGAAATGGGCTTCTTGCTTCTGCCTTTCACTCATGCCAGCAGGGTTTCTCGGCACTTTTTGCATTTGGGGCTGAATAATTTGTTGTGGGGCTGTTTGTGCATTGTGTGGTGTTTAGCAGCATCCCTGGCCTCTACCCACTAGATGCCAATAGACCCACCCCAGCTGTGACCAACAATATCTGCAGACATTGACAGCTGTCCCCTGGGGACCGCAGTCAGCCCAGGTTGAGAACTTCTGTCTGTTCCCCACACAACAGCTGCATTGGCTTTCTATTCCTGCTACTGCTACTGCTAAGTCACTTCAGTCGTGTCCGACTCTGTGCGACCCCATAGATGGAAGCCCACCAGGCTCCCCCGTCCCTGGGATTCTCCAGGCAAGAACACTGGAGTGGGTTGCCATTTCCTTCTATTCCTGCCATATTACAAATTACCACAGACTGACGTCTATGGGGTCACGCAGAGTCGGACATGACTGAAGTGACTTAGCAGCAGCAGCAGCATGCCTTAAAACAACACAAAGGTTTCTCTCACAGTTCTGGAGGACGGAAGTCCAAAATCAGTATCACTGGGCCAAAACCAAAGTTTCTTTGGAGGCATCTGCTCCTTTCTACTGCTGGCTGCCGGGGGTTGCCAGCATTCCTTGGCTTGTAGACCCTTCACTCCAGTCTCTGCTTCTGCCATCACATGGCATTCTCTCTGTCTCTCTCTGTGTCCTCTCTGTAGACACTAGTCCTTAGAATTAGGGTCCACCCTCCTCCAGCAGGACCTCATCTTACCAAATTAGATCTGCAAAGATCCTGTTTCAAAGAAAAGTCACATTCTGCAGTTCTGTTCACATGAATTCTGAGGTGGGGGAGGGGGGACCCTGGACCACCCACTGTGTATTGTTATCTCCAATTTTCAGAGGCACAGAGAATGAGTGACTTGCCCGAGGTCATACAGTGACTGGGACTTGCTCACATGACAGAGCCTAGATTTGAACCCTGGACAGAATAATTAGAGCCCTCGTGTTCTTTACCCTCTTAACTGTACTGCTTTCCATAGTAAGCCACCTCATGAGCTATTCCTTATTATTTATTCCTCCAAGATCTTGAGATTATGGAGAACTTGAAAAAGGTGAGTTAATGTCACTATTGTGTAACCATCCTCATCTTTTTTTGAGCAAAGAAGGGAGGCTCTGTGTTATGGGGCAAGAAGTGACATCAGGACCTAAGACCCAGCACAGGTGGAAGAGGGGGTCAGATTCAGAGCCAAAGGCCTGGCATTCAGAGGTTGGAATTAGGAACTGGGTGTAGAGGTGAGGTGGGAATGACCAGCTGCCTTTCCCCAGGCGACTCGGGACCTGGCCCAGTACGACGCAGCCCATCATGAAGAGTTCAAACGCTATGAAATGCTCAAGGAACATGAGAGACGCCGTTATCTGGAGTCCCTGGGGGAAGAGCAGCGGAAGGAGGCGGAGAGGAAGCTGGAAGAGCAACAGCGCCGGCACCGAGAACACCCCAAAGTTAATGTGCCTGTAAGGACCCCCATTCATGCCCAGCCCCCACCACGTCCAACTTTCCGAGCTCCACAAGAAAGCAGCTGAAAAACTATAACTCCCAGCAGACCTTGAGGCAGAGTTTTCTTTTAATGTGCCTAGCTACCTCCAGGGGCTGCTGGGAGTTGTAGTTTTTTTGTTTGAGGGGTAAGACGTTCGAGGGATGGGAGTAAAGGGTTCTCTCTACCTTCATCCTATGGGACCCAGCCTTCCTGCTCATGAGCCCCTGGCTCTCCCTTCCACAGGGCAGCCAAGCCCAGTTGAAGGAGGTGTGGGAGGAACTGGATGGATTGGACCCCAACAGGTTTAACCCCAAGACCTTCTTCATACTGCATGGTAAGGTGGGGAGGGAGTCCAGGACCCAGGCTAACACTGAGGTCTGACCTATCTGGGGCCTGAATGCTGGAAAGGGGTCTCCCTTATGTCATGGGGCTTAAGAATGCTGAGCCCCTCTCCCCTGGTAGTCAGAAAGACCCTGTCGCTCCCTGTTGTTGGGGCCAAGATCCTGCATACAAGAGCTGGTCCTTTCTTTTGGGGTACACCAGACTTCTGGGTTGTAAGGACTGATCAGTATCCCTAACAGAGCAAACCAGGCTTGGCTAGGTGTGGACTGCCCCCAACCCCCATCCTACTTCACGGCAGTACAGAACCCCTGGTTCCCCCCGGGGGTCCTATTGCTAAGGCGGGGCGTCGGGGGGCAGGGGTGCTGAACTCTCATTACCAGGCCTCCAGGGAGCCAGGAAGCCCCTTCTGCATGCTAATTCAGGGGCATATTCCTCTTCATTCTCCTCCTGTCTGGAAACATCACCTCTGTGTCCAGCCTCAAATTCCAAAACCTCCAAATGCCTGGCCTGTGCTGGGTCTTATATCCTGATGTCACTTTTTTTTTTTTTTGGACTGTGCCTTGAGGCTTGCAGGATCTTAGTTCCCTGACCAGGGATTGAACCAGGGGCCCTTGGCAGTGAAAGCTCAGAGTTCTAACCACAGGATGATCAGGGAATCCCCCTGATGTCACTTCTTGCCAGGCCCCCTCAGGTGTGCCCAGGATCCCAATGCAAAAGCTATAGCCTGTCACCAGAGCTTAGCAGGGTCTGATTCATTTATTCAACAAAGGTTTGCTAAGTGACCTCTTAAGGACTGACCTTCATGAAGACCCTGTGGATACAGATGTGAACAAAAGAAAGTCTCCCTGCCATCACAGAGCCTGTGAACAGGCAAATACTCTATTTCAGTGAATCAAAGTAACCTTGGAGTGTAAGACACACTTGAATTTTATACAAACTGCCCTTTAAACTGACACACCCTCAATGATAAGATGCCTCCCAATTTCATGGATGATAAAATATGGGGAGCTAAAAAAGTATATTTCTAGAATGGGTGAAGTTGGTTCTATTATAGATGATCAGAGAGTCACATGTACCATGGAAACAAGGACATCAGAATTTAGGGTCTACAGTGATGATTTTTAGATAACTTGGTCTGGAAAGGTGTTTGCTAGATCAGCATTGTCCAGCAGAACTTTCTATGGTGATGGAAATGTTCCATGCCTGTGTTGTCCAAGACAGCAGCCACCAGCCCCATGTTGCCTTTTTTTTTTTTTTTTTTTCCATACCACACAGAGTACGGGATCTTAGTTCCCCAACCAGGGATTGAACCTGTGTCCCCTGCAGTAGAAGCATAGAGTCTTAACCACTGGATCACCAGCAAAGTCTTTTTTTAAATGAATGAGGAAGTTTATTAACCCAGCATCCTTTGTTCTTTTTTTAAACTAATTTTTATTGGAGCATAGTTTATTTACAGTGTTGTGCTAATTTCTGCTGTACAGCAAAGTGACTCGGTTTTAGCTTTTTTTTTTTTTTTTTTTAGCTTTTTTTTTAAGCTACTTTTCCCTTGTAGATCATTAGAGAATATTGAGTAGAGTTCCCTGTGCCATACAATAGGTTCTTACTAATTTCCATGTGCTCCATTAGTTCCCATGAAGTGAAGTGAAGTGAAGTCGCTCAGTTGTGTCCAGCCCTCAGCGACCCCATGGACTGCAGCCTTCCAGGCTCCTCCGTCCATGGGATCCTCCAGGCAAAAGTACAGGAGTGGGGTGCCATTGCCTTCCCATGGCTATTAATAATTAAGGACTTGAAATGTGGGTTTTACAACTAAGAAACAGGAATAGTAGTGGGGGGCGCAGTTGAGTTAAATTTTAAAAATTTTGTAATTGTAGTAAAATACACTTGACATAAAATCTACCATCTTAGTTAGCCATTTTTAAATGTACATTTCAATAGGGTTAAGTACACCCACATTGTTATGCAAGTGTTTTCATTCTTGCAAAAACTGAAGTTCTATGTTAATCATCAGTTCCGCATGACCTTTCCCCCCAGGCCCTAGTTACTTCTGTTTTCTTTTCTCTATGATTTTTGACTCTGTTAACTACTTCATAGAAGTGGAATTGTACAGCATTTGTCTTCTTTGTGACTGGCTTATTTCACTTAGCATAATGTCAAGGAAATGAATTTTTCATTGTATGTGATTGTTGCTTATTGAAATTTCATTTGCCCCGTGTAGCTAGCAGCCACTGGATGGCACAGCACAGCTCAAGAGAGATGACATTTGAACCAAAACCTCAGTGAAGTGAGGGGTTGAGTCTCACAGATACGTGTCTAAACTGGGGACACAGCAAACACAGGCAGGGGAGAATGCTGGAAAAGAAGAATGATGAGAAACGGAATTCCCTGGCAATCCAAGGGTTAGGACTCTGAGCTTTTACTGCTGAGGGCATGGGTTCAATCCCTAGTCGGGGAACTAAGATCCCACCTGCTGAGTGGCTCAACCAAAAGAAGAGAATGATAGGAAAGACTGTTGGGGAGATAAGAGCAGTTCTACAGTCAGAGTGAGAAAGCTGGATTTTATTCTGTCTTGAGTGAGACACTGAAAAAGGATTTTGAGCAGAGGAAATGACCCCACCTGTCAAGTGTTAACAGGATTCATCTGAGTGCTGGGTGATGTGTCAAGGACAGGCTGTAGGGGGCGAGGATCAAAACCAGGATCCAAGTCAGAAGTCATGAGATGCTGATGGCTGGACCATGGAAGTAGGAAAGAGTGATAGGATTCTGGATTCATCTTGAAGGTCAAGCTGGTAGGACTCAGAGATGGACTGGATGAGGACTGTAATGGAACAAGAGAGTCAAGGGTGACTCTGAAGTTTTTGGCCCAGGCAACTGGAAGGAATGGGAGAGAAAAGCAAACAAGATTGGGAGCTGGGTCTGTTCACATCAAGTTAAGAGATGTCTGTTAGACATTTAGGTGGCGATGGAGAGTAGGCAGTGGGGTATTCAAGTGTGGAGGCAGCTTGTGGATGGCATTAAACTGAGGGAAACCCATCTAAGGAAGCCTGGGCCAATTGAACTCTCCTTATGATGGCTAATGTTCTGTGTGCTACCCAATATGGCGGCCACTGGCCAATTATGGGTATTGAGTGCTTGCCATGTAGCAAGTGGGACTGATAAACTAAAATTTTAATCTTATTTGATACTGATTTAAATTTAAACAGCCCATCTGACTAGTGGCAACCGTAATGGACAAATCTGAATACTTGATAGGAAAGACGACCCTGACCTCTGGGGTACACCAAACTGTAGATAGAGGTCAGGGAGCGGGCAGGGCTGGCTAAGGAAAATAAGGACAGCTGGAGAGGAGAGAATGATGTTCTGGGAGCCAAAGGCAGAAAGTCAAGTTAAGGTGCAGGCTAAAGACTAACCATTGGATTTGCAAGGTCAGGGTTCCTGGCTACCTCTGTCGGGTCAGTGAGCAAGGCACATATGGCACATTGGCAGGGAGAAGCTTCTCTGGCGATGGGAGTCAGCCCTGGGGTGGTTCTCGAGGAGGTGCTGCTGACACCCCTGGATCCTGGGCAAAGGGGCTGATCCTGTGGCCAGATCACTGGTAGCTAGAGATCAAGTTATTCTGCAAGACAGTGGGCCCACGAATAGTCCCAATGGAGCCTGACCTTCATCTATTCCATTCTTGAGATCCTGGTTGGGAAAGGGGTGTCCTAGCATCAGGTCCATGGGGCACTGGGAAGCCTGAAGGCCACCATCCTAACAACCACCCTGCTGTTGCCTGTCCTCTGAGAATAGACCTCGCATCAGCCAGATCTTCTCTAGCAGATCACTTAGGGACTTGACCCACTCTGTGGTCAGTCCCCCAAGAAACCTTGTTGTCTCTTCTTCAGATATCAACAGCGATGGTGTCCTGGATGAGCAGGAACTGGAGGCCCTCTTCACCAAGGAGGTGTGTCTTGGAGGCCGTGGGTGAAAAGGATGCCCATATCAACCACATGTCCCCTTAGGATCCTCAGGGTCGCCTCAGGTCCCCCTGGATGTGGGTTCGGGGGAAAACTACAACTCCTAGCAGTCCCTGGGGCAAAAATAGGCTGCCAGGAGTGGCAGGGTATCCCAAAGACTGATGGGAGTTGAAGTTTTCTGTGTCTGTAGGGGGGCGGGAGGAGGGGTGGTTAGGTTAGCCTGGGAAGGAGCATACCCTGGACCTCTCAGTACATCCTGCCTTTCACTTGACCCTTGCAGCTGGAGAAGGTGTACGACCCAAAGAATGAGGACGATGACATGCGGGAGATGGAGGAGGAGCGGCTGCGCATGCGCGAGCATGTGATGAAGAATGTGAGTGGAGAGAGCTGGGCCATGGGCGGGGGTGTGATAGGTAGGTGCAGGAGGTCCTGCTCCGTTGCTTACCCTTACCTGGCTCCCCAGGTGGATACCAACCAGGACCGCCTCGTGACCCTGGAGGAGTTCCTCGCATCCACGCAGAGGAAGGAGTTCGGGGACACCGGGGAGGGCTGGGAGGTGAGGACACGGGTGATACTCTGGGTCCTGACTATCCCTCTCTCACAGACCTAACCCTTCCTTTAGGGTCTCTGGCCACTTCTCTTTCTCTCTGTCCCCCCAACCCCCTGGAATTTCTCTCCCCACAACTCTGGCCTTTATCCCCTTTCCCTAGTTCTGGCTTAGGTCTCTCCATCCACATGCCTGTCCCAGGCCTCCCCACCTTCCCTGAACTTCCTCCATCAGCAGGGCCAAGGCTGGAGTCCCCCTGCTGATGGCCCCTGTTCTCACCCTGCAGACCGTAGAGATGCACCCTGCCTACACAGAGGAGGAACTGAGGCGTTTTGAGGAGGAGCTGGCTGCCCGGGAGGCAGAGCTCAATGCCAAGGCCCAGCGCCTCAGCCAGGAAACCGAGGCTCTGGGGCGCTCCCAGGGCCGCCTGGAGGCCCAGAAGAGAGAGCTGCAGCAGGTGACTGGCCAGGGAAATGGATCCATCCTCTGATTCCATGGTGGCCTTTGTCCTGGTGTCTCCACAAGTGGGGAAGACCTGGGGCCGCTCTGTTAATCACTGGTAGATCCATGGGTGGCAGCCACCGCCATCTTGAGTAAGGGCAGATGTTGTTCTCATCCCTGGCTGCTGTGCAGCTGCCATGTTGGATAAGGGCAGTGAGGTTGTAAGCAGGAAAGGAGGGGGAGGCCAAAGAGGGAGGAGGAGGCTTCCCTGTCCCAAGGTGTGACCCAAGTCATGACAGGTAAGGGACAACTGGATCTTTAACTAGTATTAAGCCCAGCTCTCAATGAGAGAAAAACTGAAGGCCCTCGAGAAAGGACTGGTCCATGACCACACAGCAGGTTGCCATGGAGACTCAGCATCCTACCGTCTTGCCTCTGTGATCTCCCCCACCCCCTGCAGGCCGTTCTGCAAATGGAACAGAGGAAACAGCAGCAGCAAAGCCACAACAACCCAGCCCCCGGCCCCGAGGGACAGCTCAAGTTCCACCCGGACACAGGTGCTGGCCCATTGGGCCCAGGGGCCAGGGAGGGAGCTGGGGGCCCAGACTTCCGCGTCTGAGGGAGGAGGGGCTGCGATGTCTAGCCCTGCCATGTTTTCCCTCCATTTTCAGATGATGCACCCGTCCCAGCTCCAGCTGGTGACCAGAAGGATGGGGATGCTTCAGAAAAGAAGGTCCCAGAACAGACCCCTGAGCCTCCCCAGCTGGATTCACAGCACCTGTGATCGTTCCAGGACCCCAACACTCAGGATTCCTCCCAAGGCTGATGGGAGGGGGGTGGAGTGTCACAATCAACCTCTTCTGGGGACCCAGCCACACCTGTGGCCTCCTGGGGGAGGGGGAACAGGCTGGCTGTTTCCTTCTCATACTGCTGCCTGGGCCCCGTATCTGCCGCCTCAGTCTCCACAGCCTTCCAGTCTGTGGTCCCCTCTTTCTGTTCCCCTCCAAGGGACTTGCCTTCTCGTATCCACTTGAGTGCTCACTGGCCTCAGCTTCACTTAGGGAAGCCCCCTCCCTCCAGGGAGGGTCTGCTCACACCTGCCTTTCTAGTTGGTTTGGCCTTGATGCCCAGGTTTTGGTCTCTCCAGCATCCTGCATCCCCACAGCTGCTGGAATCCTGCTTGCTGCTCTGGGCCCAGCTTCCTCTAGTCTGTGGGGCTTTGGTGGCCCCTTTTGTGGGACTGGCGATGCCTCAAAGACAGTGTCTCCCCCACAGCTGGGTGTGAGGGCCAGAAGAGTCCTCTGCATCGCTGATCAACTACGATCCCAGGAGCCCTGACTCCTGACCCTGGTTTCCAGCCATCTCAGCCCCCTCCCTGGTGTCATGGCTCCTAGCCCCTTCCTTCCACATCCCCAGAAGGGTCACAGAACTGACCCCACCCCAGGATTAGGTTCCAGCCCCTCAGCCTTTCTGGCCTTATCTCACATGGCTCCCTGTCCTGCTCTATATGCTGGTTCCATCCAAATACACTTGCTGGAACAAATCCATGCCTCTGTTTCTTTGGAAACCCTGTTTCTTCTGAAACTCCACCTGTGCTTCACCTGCCAAAGCCCTCTTTATTAAGAATCAATTCAAGCATCATTTCTGAGAGGCTCCATCGTGGCATCTTTGTCCTGTCCTGATGGGTCTGCTGCCTACACACATATGCATACCTTCAGTAGAATCCCTTCAGCCACAAGGACAGAAAACCCAAACCTAGGCTTACACAAGAAAGAAAAGTGTATTATCGCCCTAAACAAGAAGTCTCAAAGTAAAGTGACTCCAAAGCCTTCAGGGAACTAGGTTCTCCCATCTGCTAGCCCTGCTGTGGTAGGTGTGCGTGGAAGGTGGGGGGAACCTATGCTCCTCTTGTCCCAAAGTGGCTGCACCTGCTCTGGATGTCACACCTGTCTGCACTAACAACTGACAAAGGAAATTGGCAGAGGCTAAAAATCAGCCTCCTGAGCCCACCCAGAGCCTGTTTACCAGAATGTGACTGAGAATGAGACAGGTCTAGTTTAGCATCCACAAAAAGGAAGAAATGTAAAGGAGGCCCCAGGGATAAAAAATTATCTGTGAAGGTCATTAACAATACGTATTCTCAGGATTTCTCTGATGGCCCAGTTGATAAGAATCTGCCTGCCAATGCAGGGGACTTGGGTTTGATCCCTGGTCTGGGAAGACTTCATATGCTGCAGAGAAACCAAGCCTGAGTACCACAGCTACTGAGCCTGTGCTCTAGGGCCTGTGTGCTGCAGCTACTGAAACCCGCGTGCTCTAGAGCCCATACTCCACAAGAAGAGAAGCCACAGCAATGATAAGGCCTCGCACCACAACAAAGAGGAGCCCCCGATCGTTGCTACTAAAGAAAAGCCCGAACAGCAATGAAGACCCAGTGCAAGCAAAATAATTTAAAAACAAAGAAGCAATATGTATTCCCAGATCCTGGAATGTTCAAGGAAGTTTACTGGGAAGATATATGTGCTGCACCCACCCTTCCCTTAGGAACCTCAACAATGACCGTCACAAACTTCAGCCACAGCATCTCTACTTCTCTTGGAAAACTAGAAGCTGGGCCTCAGTGACCCAATCTGGAAACTGGGCTTAAAATGGTAACCACTTTCCAGCATTCTTTGAAGGATCTAATAAGCATATACATGAGTGACATCTCTTCTGGCCTGAAATATAAGGTTAGCAAGTAATAGCTGTTAATGGTATTAAGTGGACATATTTATACAACTAGGGCTTCCCAGGTGGTGCTAGTGGTGCTAGGGATAGAGTTCAATCCCTGGGTCAGAAAGATTCCCTGGAGGAGGAAATTCTGCCCACTCCTGTGTTCTTGCCTGGAGAATCCCATGGACAGAGAAGCCTGGCAGAGGCTTCTGCCAGGGGGCTGCAGAGAGTTGAAAGTGAAAGAGGAGAGTGAAAAAGTTGGCTTAAAGCTCGACATTCAGAAAACGAAGATCGTGGCAACAAGGACCTACTGCACAGCACAGGGAGCTATACTCAGTATCTCATGAAGTGAAGCGAAGGCAAAGTCGCTCAGTTGTGTCTGACGCTTTGTGACCCATGGACTATACAGTCCATGGAATTCTCTAGACCAGAGTACTGGAGTGGGTAGCTGTTTCCTTTTCCAGGGGGGTCTTCACAACCCAGAGATGGAACCCCGGTCGCCCGCATTGCAGGCAGATTCTTTATCAGCTGAACCACAAGGGAACCCCAAAAATACTAGACTAGGTAGCCAATACCTTCTCCAGTGGATCTTCCTGACCCAGGAATTGAACCTGGGTCTCCTGCATTGCAGGCGGGTTCTTTACCAACTGAGCTATCAGGGAAGCCCCTCATAATAACCTGTAATGGAAAAGAATATATATATATATACACACACAAACACACACATTTATATTCACATATACATATATATGTGAATCATTTTGTGGTACACTTGAAAATAACATTGTAAACGAACTACACTTCAAAAAAAGCCGTTATGAAAAAACAACACAGTCTAAACTCTCCATCATGTACGTCCTCACCTTTTTTATGAGCTCTGAGCAGCCACCAGAACTCTCATAGTATAAACCCTAATATTACCACTGATGGTGGGTAATTTCTTATAGCAACAGACAGAAACGAATACACAGTAGTTAACAGTCCCACAACACGTAGAATGTAGCAGGTGCTGTTCCAAACACATTATATATTATAAATAAAATCCATTTCATCCTCACAAAAGCCCTGGGAGGTAACATTCATCACTCCCATATTACAGATGAGGCAAATAAGAGAAGCCAAGACACTTGCCTGATGTCCCACAGCTAGTAAGTGGCAGAGTGGGGACTGGAACCCCAGCAGGCTGGGTCCAAAGTTCGCTCTCTGAAGAATGATGAGGGGTTGGTTTGGGCAGGGGGTTGGGGGGTTGGCACAGCATGTACACTCAAAAAAATTTCCGATGAACAAAAGAGTTAATGTATAAATGCTGTTGGTCTCTTCCTAGCACACCATCCACCCAGCCGTTGCCTGGCTGACAGTTTCTGTGTGACCTTTAATTTCACAGGTTTTTTCTAACATTTGAATATGACGCAGGTCATCATCTCCTTTCCCCGCTCCTTCACACTTCATCACCTGCAGGGTGAGCTCTTTGACCCTTCACAAATGGCCCAATTATTGTCTGCAAATGAATCTTTCATGCGTCCCCTGAGCTCCAAGCTCTCAGTTCTAACTGGATTCAGCTTTTATCCTGCATGGGTTGTTTCTTCTGTCTGGAAGGCCATCTGTTTCTATACAAGGGAAACCTACATCAAAATCTTGCAAAATGCAGCAGTTCCCAGGTGGTGCAGTGGATGAGTCCACCTGCCAATGCAGGGGTCACTGGTTCGATCCCTGGTCTGGGAGGATTTCACATGTTGTGCAGCAACTAAGCCCACGCGCCACAACTGCTAAAGCCTACGTGCTCTAGGGCCTGAGAGCCACAGCTAATGAGCCTCTGTGCTGCAACTACTGAAGCCTGAGCCTCTAGAGCCTGTGCTCTGCAACAAGAGAAGTCACGGCAAGGAGAAGCCCGTGAACCACAACTAGACAGCAGCCCCAAGCTCTACAACTTGAGAAAGCCCGCGTGCAGCAATGAAGACCCAGCACAGCCAGAAATAAGTAAATAAATAAATCCACACTTTTCAAAAAAATCTTTCAAACTGCATTTCAATCATGCCCTCATCTGCCCAGGCTTTCCTAGTCTTCAGGTTGGGCTACGAGTGCCCCCATCCCCAGCCTCTATACTGCCTAGTGTTCCCACCATTACGACATGTATCATCCGAGATATGCAAAAAAGAAAAGTGGTTGTCTGAGGAGGCCTTACAGACAACTGAGAAAAGAAGAGAAGCGACAGGCAAAGGAGAAAGGGAAAGATATACCCAAATGAATGCAGAGTTCCAGAGAAATATGACAGATAAGAAAGCCTCAATGCAAGGAAATTGAGGAAAACAATAGAATGGAAAAGACTAGAGCTCTCTTCAAGAAAATTGGAGATACCAAGGGAACATTTCATGCAAAGATGGGCACAAGAAAGGACAGAAATGGTATGGACCTAACAGAAGCAGAAGATATTAAGAAGAGGTGGCAAGAATACACAAAAGAACTGTACAAGAAACTCTTAAGGACGCAGATAAACACGTTGGTGTGGTCACTCACCTAGAGGCAGACAGCCTGGAATGTAGAGTCAAGTGGGCCTTAGGAAGCATTACTACAAACAAAGCTAGTGGAGGTGATGGAATTCCAGCTGAGCTATTTCAAATACTAAAGGATGATGCTGTTAAAGTGCTGCACTCAATATGTCAACAAATTTGGAAAATTCAGCTGTGGCCACAGACTGTAAAAGGTTCGCTTTCATTCCAGTTCCAAAGAAAGGCAATGCCAAAGAATGTTCAAAATACCGTACAATTGTGCTCATTTCACATGCTAGCAAGTTAATGCTCAAAATCCTTCAACTTAGGCTTCAACAGTATGTGAACTGGGAATTTCCATATGTACAAGCTGGAGTTAGAAAAGACAGAGGAACCAGAAATCAAATTGCCAACATCCACTGGATCATAGAAAAAGCAAGAGAATTAAAAAAAAAACAAACACCTGCTTCTTTGACTATACTAAAGCCTTTGACTGTGTAGATCACAACAAACTGTGGAAAATTCTTAAAGAGATGGGAATATCAGACTACTTTACCTGTCTCCTGAGAAACCTGTATGCTGGACTGCTGGGAGCCAGCACGGGAGTTCCCACTCATGACAAAGGTCATGTGGAGAGGCCTGATATGCAAAGGCGAATCAGGGCTCAAGGGGCCCCCCTGGACCTGCCCGAGCATCTACCCCAAAACCAGAATCTGTTTTACTATTTTACGACGTTCACCAATTCTTCTGACATTAACGGGGGGCTATCCCCGACCACCTTTCTCTCAACTTAAAACTCTAGTTAATAAGTCTCCTGGGCATAATAGCAGTGTTTCAGTTCAAACCCCTCTGATGACTTTCTAGCTTGCCTGACAGGTTTGTTCAGATTCACAGCCTCCCAACCACGAGAGCCAGGGGAAGCTTAAGATATTCTAACAATGCAGAGCTTCTCAGAGAGTTAAAATTGTTAGAATAGAACTAGTAGAGGATTTCTTTGTTGAGCTGATGCTTGCTGCCAAGTTTCCATATCCCTTACCTACTGTGTCCCTGGGAGTGTATTGATTAATATAGTTGGTGTATAAAAATGTAAGTAGTAGCTTTAATGTTTGTAACCTTGGACCCTTGAGTTGATTCTTTTCTTGTTATAGCCCACCACATTTTTGCCCTATAGGAATGCAACTATATCTAATGCTTTCAGAGGGTGGCGCCTGACTTTAGAATAATCACCTTTAGAGAAAAATAAGTTTTCTGAAGAAAGGGTCATAAAATGTTAACAGGCCTCCTGGCCAGAAGATAATGTAAATCACCTAAAGCTTTTGCATATGATAAGTTTACAGAAAGAAAGCCTGGCTTCGATAAGGATCAAGGACTGCTGACCTTGCAGGACTCTACCCCTTCCCCCATTATCCTCTATGCACAACTTAAGGTGTAAAAACTACTTTGGAAAATAAAGTGCGGGCCTTGCTCACTGAAACTTGGTCTCCCCATGTCGTTCTTTCTCTTTCCTTTTCCTATTCAGGCTGATTCCATGGACACAGGGGCTCTCTGCGTTCACTTTCCTGCCTGGGCTTCTAAGACCCACTCAAGAAGGTGCCTAAGGTGGGACACCTTCCGCGACTCAAGAGGGTGCCTGCGGCCTACGTGAACAGAGTAAGTCCCGTGCTGGGGCTTTATTGCAACAGTTAGAACTGGACATGGAATAACAAATTGGGAAGGAGTACGTCAAGGCTGTATATTGTCTCCTTGCTTATTTAACTTCTCTGCAGAGTAAATCAGGCAAAATGACAAACTGGGTGACTTGCAAGCTGGAATCAAGATTGCCAGGAGAAATATCAACAACCCCAGATATGCAGATATCACTCTAATGGCAGAAAGTGAAGAAGAACTAAAGAGGTTCTGGATGAAGCTCTTTAGTTACAGAGGAGAGGGGGAAATCTGGCTTAAAACTCAATATTGAAAAAAACTAAAATCATGGCATCCTGTTTTGTCACTTCATGACAAATGAATAGGGGAAAAAGTGGAAACCATGACAGACTTTGTTTTCTTGGGCTCCAAAATCACTGCAGATGGTGACTGCAGCCATGAAAATTTTTTTAAAGTAGCTTTCTTCTTGGAAAGAAAGCTATGACAAAGCTAGACAGCATATTACAAAGCAGAGACATCACTTTGCTGACAAAAGTCCGTAGAGTCAAAGCTATGGTTTTTCCAGTAGTCGTGTATGGATGTAGGAGTGGGACCACAAAGAAGGCTGAGCGTTAGAGAACTGATGCTTTTGAATGGTGGTGCTGGAGAAGATTCTTGAGAGTCCCTTGGATTGCAAGGAAATCAAACAAGTCAATCCTACAGGAAATCAACCTTGAATATTCACTGGAAAGCCTGATGCTGAAGCTGAAGCCCCAGTACTTTGGCCACTTGATGTGAAGAACTTAATGTGAAGAGCCGACTCGTTGGAAAAGACCCTGATGCTGGGGAAGACTAAGGGCAGGAGGAGGAGGCGACAGCAGATGAAATGTCTACAAGGAAAATTGACGAATTTGTTGTGGGTGAAGTTGGCTAGTCTTTTTATTTATTGCTCGCGTTCCTAGCTAAAAATAATCATGGTTTTCTGGGTCTGTTTTCGCGTCTGTAAATACGGCACAGTAGAATCTCACTCGCAGGTTTGTGGTGAGAAATTAGGGATGGGGAAAGGAAAGCACGGAGCTAGGGGCCTTGGACTTCCACGGGCGTTCTATAAGTATTAATAGTTAATAAATATTAGTAAAAATTAGTGAATATATTACCTTTGCTATTATTATCCTCTCTCTCCCTCTGGACAGTTCCTAAGGGTATGCGGCTTTCTGAACAAAAGAGAGGTTAAGTTCAAAGGCTCGAAGTTGAATGGAAAAGAAAGCGCCTCTCCTTGTGTCACATGGCTAGTCTCTAGGGAAGACGACTCTCGAAGTGTTTTTGGTCCATCCCTGTTAGGCGGAGCCTTCCGTGCGTTCTTCCAATAGGGATGCTATAATTAAATATCCGTCCTCTTTGCCTTGGGACTGGCAGGGCGAACAGGCGCCGTGGCCAATGAGGAGCGGCGTAGGAGCAATGGGGGCGGGGAAAAGGGCCACGCCCCCCGGAGCGCCGGGCATCTGGTCCTTACCTCCCGCCGGGAAAACGTAGGGACCTTTGGGACTCCGGGTTGCGGCGATGGCGCTTCGCTGGGGCATCGTGTCGGCTGGCCTCATCTCCAGCGACTTCACAACGATGCTGCGGATGCTGCCTCACTCTGAGCACCAGGTCCTCCCTCTCTCCGGAGACCTGGGGAAGAGTGGGCGAGGGGTCTGAGGGAGGAGGAAACTAGGCTTCTGGACTTCCGAGCCCCACAAGGCCGTGAAACAACCTCAAAATCCGTATCGCTCTTTTCTCACCTCTGTCTTTTTAACACGAATTACGCGAGGTTTGGGAGAGTCTTGATCTGATTTGTTGTGTGAGGAAGACATTTAAATATTAGGGAGTTTAATAATCGGGGTTGAATAATCGTCTGCCTCAGATCTCTTTTTCCCAAACCCAGGTGTCCAGCCCCCGGTCACCTCATCCCCCAGGACCGCATCCCCCGTGCCCCATTATGGGAGTTGTCAATTTCTCCCTCCCCCACCGAGGCCTTCTCCATCACCTCCCTCCCATCCACCCGTCTTCTTTACCTGCCCCAGCCCCTTCAATCTGACTCAGATGTCCCTCTAGGTAGTGGCGGTAGCGGCCCGTGACCTGAGCCGGGCGAAGGAGTTTGCTAAGAAACACGACATCCCCAAGGCCTATGGATCCTATGAGGAACTGGCCAAGGACCCCGACGTGGGTGAGTGGTCCGAGAGGCGGGGGGCGGGGGGGGGGGGAGAGGGGGCGTCACCGGGGGTGCTGCCTTCAGGCTGCTCCGTAGAAGAAGCGAGGCTCTGCGCGATAAGCCAATCCCTCTGGGCTCCCAAAAGGACTCTGGGCTGGGAGGCGGGACGATAGGAACCGGTTTCGTCTGAAATTATCTGTCCAGCATGAAATAGAGAGTAGGGGCCACACCTCCGAGGTAAAGGCAGGGCTTGAATTTCCGAGCGAGGCCTTTCAGGTTTTAAATACGACTCGCGTGGCTCAGGCTTCTGTGTTCCAGAGGAGCCTGGATGGAGAGGCAGGGCAGCGTAGTTGGACAGCAGCCTGGCTCTGGAGTCAGATTGGCTGAGTGGGCATTTTCCCCTCTTCTGCTTGCCCTTCTCAGGTTCCTCATTTTTGAAATGGGCAAAATAATAGTCTTACTTCTTGGTGGTGTTGTGAGGACTAAGTGAGTGAATACGATAATTTCAGAAGACTGGAAATAATCTGAAGGAAATAGAGTGATAGTAGAGAATGGTTTTGTTGTTGTTTAGTCGCTGAGTAGTGACCAACCCTTTTGCGACCCCATGGACCGTAGCCTGCCAGGCTCCTCTGTCCATGGGATTCTCCAGGAAGGAATACTGGAGTGGGTTGCCATTCCTTCTCCAGGAGCTCTTCCTGACCCAGGGATTGAACCTGAGTTGCCTGCATTGGCAGGCGGATTCTTTGCCTCTAAGCCATCAGGGGGGCCCTTCAGTTCAGTTCATTTGCTCAGTCCTATCCGACTCTGTGACCTCATGGACTGCAGCATGCCAGGTCTCTCTGTCCATCACCAACTCCCAAAGCTTACTCAAATTCATGTCCAATGAGTTGGTGATGCCATCCAACCACCTCATCCTCTGTGGTCCCCTTCTCCTCCTGACTTCAATCTTTCAATCAGCATCAGCGTCTTTTCCAATGAGTCAGTTCTTTGCATCAGGTGGCCACAGTATTGGAGTTTCAGCTTCGGCATCAGTCCTTCCAATGAATATTCAGGACTGATTTCCTTTAGGATGGACTGGTTGGAGCTCCTTGCTGTCCAAGGGACTCTCAAGAGTCTTCTCCAACAGCACAGTTCAAAAGCATCAATTCTTTGGCACTCAGCTTTCTTTATAGTCCAACTCTCACATCCATACATGACTACTGGAAAAACCATAGCTTTGACTAGATGGACCTTCGTTGCTGAAGTAATGTCTGCTTTTTCATATGATGTCTAGGTTGCTCATAACTTTTCTTCCAAGGAGCAAGCATCTTTTAATTTCATGGCTGCAGTCACCATCTGCAGTGATTTTGGAGCCCCCAGAATAAAGCCTGTCACTATTTCCAGTGTTTCCCCATTTTCCATGAACTGATGGGACTGGATGCCATGATCTTAGTTTTCTGAATGTTGAGTTTTAAGCCAACTTTTTCACTCTCCTCTTTCATCAAAAGGCTCTTTAGTTCTTTGCTTTCTGCCATAAGTGTGGTGTCATCTGCATATCTGAGGTTCTTGATATTTCTCCCAGTAATCTTGATTCCAGCTTGTGCATCATCCAGTCCAGACTCTGCATATAAGTTAAATAAGCAGGGTGACAATATACAGCCTTGACGTACTCCTTTCCGGATTTGGAACCAGTCTGTTGATCCATGTCCAGTTCTGTTACTTCTTGACCTGCATACAGACTTCTCAAGAGGCAGGTTAGGTGGTCTGGTATTCCCATCTCTTTAAGAATTTTCCACAGTTTGTTGTGATCCATACAGTCAATGGCTTTGGCTTAGTCAGTAAAGCAGAAGCCCTTAACTCCGTCCAAATGGGAGGCTAGAGTTTGACCACTGCGGTAGGACTTCCTATCTGCTTGGAGGAACTCAGGCGCCTGGAAGCTTGGGGGCGGGGCCTCTAAATGGTGGGCGGTGCCGGAGGTCTCAGTGGGTGGGGCTATTGATCTCTACCTTTCTCCTCCCCCTTAGAGGTGGCCTACATTGGCACCCAGCACCCCCAGCACAAGGCCGCAGTGTTACTCTGCCTGAGAGCGAGCAAGGCTGTGTTGTGCGAGAAGCCCATGGGTGTGAACGCCGCGGAAGTGCGCGAAATGGTTGCTGAGGCCCGATCCCGAGGCCTCTTCTTTATGGAGGTGAGGATGGAGGGCCCTTCCAACATCCCACATTAGAACTATTTGCCATGGCTAAACGTGGTTGTTGGTCGACAGTTTTGGAGGAACACAAGGGTGGATTGCCAAGAATTAAGACGACCATAAAAATGAAACAGGGTCCTTGCGTTTGTCGGGATGCTGTTGAGCTATGTCAGGGAATCTACTAGCAACATCCCCCCATGGCTGGGAACCATTGCTTTTGGCCCTTAGCAAACATGGCCGCCTGAAGGATTGTGCGTCAGCATCTCCAAAAAAAGATGCCGATAGTGAAAGGGGCACAAAAAACGCAATGGGCTTAGTTTGGGTGGATTTACAAAGTTAGAGATCCGAAGTACCAAGGAACCCCCTACCAAACCTCAGGGTCAAAATGCCTTTATTTTTACCCTTATCAGACTTGGCTACCTATAGGGGCCTTTGACATCTTGCAAGTTGCCAGTAATTAAAATGGCCACCAACAGCAATGGCTAATGCCAGAAGTTAAGATGGCCGCCATATGACACCATCTGCCCCACTATCACCCCAAGCTATTTTCATGTAAAGAGGTGTTAGGGTTTTTTTTTCTTTTTGGCCACGCCAAGAGGCATGTGGAACTTTCCTGAACAGGGATGGAAACTGCCCCCTTTGGAAGCACAGCGTCTTAACTGCTGGACCACCACCAAGGAAGTCTGAGTATTATGGTTTTTAAACATTTTGCTGTAGGTTCTGCCAATAGTCACAATAGCTCTTACTTCCCCCATGTTCTATCTAGTTATCATATGCTCAGTATTGCTGAGCCTCCTAGTCTGCAGAGTTCTATGTGCCCAAGAAGTAGTCAAGATATCAGTGCCGAAATTCTGTGAATTTATTATTTATTCATTTTTATGGGCACCTAATGGCTGGATGGCATCACTGACTCGATGGATGCGAGTCTGAGTGACCTCCGGGAGCTGGTGATGGACAGGGAAGCCTGGCATGCTGCGGTTCATGGGGTCGCAAAGAGTCGGACACGACTGAGCGACTGATCTGATCTGAATGTGTACCAGATTCAATCCTAGGAACTGGGGATTCATAACGTACAAGACAGAGGCTCAGTTTTCAAGGAGCTCAAGATCACTTTTGGTCATGGAAATGGGTAACCCCAATGCCCATGGACATGGGCTTTTGTGGACATAGGACTGAGCAGTTCATGGAGCAGAGACACCCTGTCCCAGGTTGGGTGATGATCAAGGAGGTTTCTTGTGGGTAGAGGCTGGCCTTTCGGTGAAGTAAACTGCATAGGTAAATGGGCCAGAGAGGGAAAACAGAGTTAAGACTTAAAACAAGAATTGGCAGATTTCATTTCATTAGTATGAAATTTATCTTGGACAGGTCAAGATTTCTGGCTTTAGAGTCAGAGGACTCTAGACTCCAGTTGCCCAGTTCCTAGCTCTGTGACCCTGGGCAAATAATTTGATTCAACTGAGCCTTAGTTTTCTGATTTAAAAAATGGACATAATGATAGCTATCTGGCAGAGATGTTGGGAGGACTCATTATGCACAGCATGTACATATTGTCTTGCTCATAATATATACCTAATAAATGCAAGCTGACGTTGGGCAATGGGGAGCAACAGAAAGGGACTGGGCAGGGGTGAGACAGGGTCAGCTCTTAGAGAAGGAAAGATCCCTCTGGGCCATGTGGGGATTAGACTGGAGGGGAGAGACTGGGCGTGTTAGTTTGCCAGGGCTCCTATAATAAAATGCCACTAACAGACCAGGTGGCTAACACAACAGAGATTTCTTTTCCCATATTTCTGGGGAGTTCTTTGGTGGCCTAGTGGTTAGGATTATGGGCTTTCACTACAGTGGCCTGGGTTTAAAACTGTGATCCCGCAAGCCTCATGGTGAAGCCCCCCCCAAAAAATAATAAAATTTTTTAGAATTTAAAAATAAAATAAAATTTTTAAAAATAAATATTTTCTCACACTCTGGAGGCTAGAGAAGTCAAAGTGTCAGCAGGGTTGGCTCCTCCTAAGCCCTCTCTCTTTGACTTGCAGATGGCAGCCTCCTCCCTGTGTCTACACATGGTCTTCCCTCTGGGCAGAGTTGTGTCCTAACTTCCTCTTCTTCTAAGGACACCAGTCCTCTTGGATGAGGGCCCACCTTAATGACCTCATTTTAACTTAATTACCTCCTTAAAAAACCCCACCTCCGGGAACTTCCCTGGCAGTCCTGTGATCAAGACACCATGCTTCCAATGTAGGGGGCGCGTGTTTAAAACCTGGTCAAGGAAATAAGATCCCACATGCCACGAGATGTGGCAAAACACACACACACACACACACACACATATACACACTCCAAATACACTCACATTAAGGGGTTCTGGGGAGGGGTTGGGCCTCAACATGAATTTGGTGGAGAGGCAATTCAGCCCGTAACATTGGGGGACTGGTGTAATGGTTCAGATAAGGAAGGACAAGGCCGGCCTTGGGGCTGCAGGACTGGAGAGGAGAAAAGGTGGCAGAGAGGGTCAGGCTAGACACAGCTTGGGGACTGCCAGGCTGTGGAAGGAAGACAGAGGGGCCTTGTTTGGGGAGCGGTGGGTACCCACTCAAGATTGAGTCCTTGAAGAGAGAAAAACTGGTTAGTTAACTTTTGGGTCCTGATTGCTTTCCTTCATCCTGCTTTCTTCCCTCTGTGGTCTGCAGGCCATCTGGACCCGGTTCTTCCCTGCTGTAGAGGCTCTGAGGTCTGTCCTGGCCCAGGGAACTCTGGGGGACCTTCGGGTGGTTCGGGCAGAATTTGGGAAGAATCTCACCCACGTACACCGGGCCACAGACTGGGCCCAGGCGGGAGGTGGCTTGTTAGACCTTGGCATCTACTGCCTCCAGTTCATCTCCATGGTCTTTGGTGGGCAGAAGCCGGAGAAGATTTTAGCTGTGGGAAGGCACCATGAAACAGGTACGGTCTATCCTGGACTTGGTTGGTTGGTTGGTTGGTCAAGTCACTAAGTTGTGTCCAACTCTGCGAGTCCACGGACCGTAACATGCCAGGTTCCTCTGTCTATGGGGTTCTCCAGGCAAGGAATACTGGAGTGGATTGCCACTTCCTTCTTCAGGGGATCTTCCCGGATCAGGGATCGAACCTGTGTCTCCTGCAATGGCAGGCGGGTTCTTTACCATTGAGCCACCAGGGAATATCTTGGACTAATAGGAGTGGATCTTCTCTTACTGGGAGCAGTGAACTGGGGATAAGTCTCCTCCCTGATGATTATCAGATTAGACAGCTAGAGAAACTTCCCATGTGAAGCCACCCAAGCTACCCCCAGCCTGGGCTCAGAGTTGAGAGTGTGAGCAGGGTCTGTGCTGGGACTTTGCTGCGTGATGTTGGCCAAGGGACACAACATCTCTAAGTCTTAATCAGTTACCAACTAGTTACCTAATTAGTTTTAATTAGATAAAATGTCAATAATAGAGTTATCATAAGAAATTAATTAAGTAATTTTTGAAGCAAATGGTAAGCAGTTATTGAATATAAACAATTATTGTTTTTTGCATTCATCTCAGTTAGCCTTTGCTGCATAACAAACTACGCTAGAACTTAGTGACCTTAAATAACAATCATTTATTAGCTTGTGATCCTGTGGGTTGGCACTTTGGGCTGGGCTCAGCTTGAGTGGTTCTTCTGCTGGTCTTAGTCGTGTAGCTGCAGTTGGCTGGCTGTCCCACTGGAGCTGGATGCTCTAGGATGGCCTATGTCTTGCAGGTGTTGGTTATTCTATGGAGAGCCTTGGTTCTCCTTCACATAGCCTCTCCTGCTGGTAATTCAGGTTCATTCGTATCGTGGTCTCAGAGTTCCAGGTGGAGCAACAGGAAGGTGGACCTCAGCATGCAAACACTTTTCAGACCTTTGCTTCTACCATATTTGCCACTGTTCCATGGCCCAACATCAGCTCAGATTTCAGAGGTGGGCAAATAGACTTTACCTCCTGATGGAAGAAGCTACTGCAAAGAGGCACTCATAGAGGAACAGGAGGAATTGCTGTGGCCATCTTTGCAAACTGCAGATAGCAATGAATAGCCAGGAAATTAGTACATGAGATGAAGGTCACTCTTTAGAAAAACTGTCTCCGTCTAACATCTGGCCAGTTCCTAGGCTAAATAGTAGTTATAAAAACAGACCCTGTTTATTAAGTGCTACCTTAATAGATATTAAAGTTATTATAGATTATAACTTTAGGGTTATTATAGATATGACCTTTCTGATATATTAAAGTTGTCCCCATTTTACAGATTAGGAAACTGAAGTGCAGAGAGGGGCAGTGATTTATCCAGGGTCACACAACAGACCTGGGATAAGAACTTGGGCTTAAAAGAGAGCTGAGTCAGGGGACTTGCCTAGCAGTCCAGCGGTTGGGACTCTACATTTCCACTGCAGTGGCTACAGGTTTGATTTCTGGTCAGATAATTAGGCTCCCCCATGCCACATGGTCGGAGAAGGCAATGGCACCCCACTCCAGTACTCTTGCCTGGAAAATCCCATGGACGGAGGAGCCTGGTAGGCTGCAGTCCATGGGGTCGCTAAGAGTCAGACATGACTGAGCGACTTCACTTTCTCTTTTCACTTTCGTGCATTGGAGAAGGCAATGGCAACCCACTCCAGTGTTCTTGCCTGGAGAATCCCAGGGACGGGGAAGCCTGGTGAGCTGCCGTCTATGGGGTCACACAGAGTCGGACACGACTGAAGTGACTTAGCATAGCATAGCATATGCCACATGGTGGAACTAGGATCCCAAGTTCCAAAAAGAGAGAAGGCTGAGTCAGTAGACTCCTCCATCTGTGGCCTGCCTGATGTGAAACCAGGCTAGTACTTTACCTGCTATGTTTAATTTTTAACTAATGCTTATTTATCACTTATTGTCATCTAAATAGTCTTCTAAGTACATTGTGCATTTTATAGCACTTAATGTAATACTTGAAATGGCCTTATGAGGCAAATTCTCTTATTATCCCCATTTCAGAGATCAGGTAGCTGATTCTCACAAACCTATACAACAGGTATTTACAGAGGAGGAAACTGAGGCTTAGAGAGGTGAAGTCTCTCTCTCTGTACTTTTTTAGCATATTTGTCTTTATTTATTTAGATTACATCTTTACTGTGATATAATTCACATACCATACAATTTATTCATTGAAAGTATATAATTTTGTGGCTTTAGTATAGTCACAGAGTTGTGCATTTATCACTATAATCAATTTTTAAATTAGTTTTTATTGAAGTGTAGTTGATTTTATGGAATTTTCCAGGTGGCACTGGTGGTAAAGAACCTGCCTGCCAGTGCAGGAGACAGAAGAAATGTGGGTTCGACCCCTGGGTCAGGAAGATCCACTGGGGGAGGGCATGGCAATCCACTGCAGTATTCTTGCCTAGAGAATCCCATGGACAGAGAAGCCTGGCGGACTGCAGTCACAAAGAGTTCGACACGATCAAAGCAACTTAGCACACACGTGCATGCATCATACAGCAAATGTAGCATGGACACATAGCTAATTTACATTATTGTGTTAGTTTCAGGTATATAGCAAAGTGATTCAGTTATGCATATACTATAGCCACTCTTTTTTTAGATTCTTTTCCCATATGGGTTATTGCAGAGTATTGAGTGGAGTTCCCTGTGCTATATAGTAGGTTCATATTAGTTATCTATTTTATATAGTGTGTATATGTCGATCCCAATCTCTCCCAATTTATCTCTTCTGCACTGTAATCAATTCTAGAATATTTTCATTACTCAAAAAAACAAAAAACTCCCACCAATTTTCCCATGCCCCTGAGCCCTAACCAACCACAAATCTGCTTTGTGGTTCTATGGATTTGCCAAATATTATTCTTGCCTGGAAAATTCCAAGGACAGAGGAGCTCGTCACGCTGTAGTCCACAAGAGTCACAAAGTGTCAGACACGACTGAGTACATGGCGCCAGACATTTCATATGAATGGAATCCTGCAATGTGTGACTTTTGTGTCTGGCTTCTTTGATTTGACATGTGTTCAGGGTTCATCCATGTGGTAGGACATATCACTACTTCTACTTCAGGATCTCTCATTGTCATATTAAAGGTGAGATCTCAGGACTTCCCAGGTAGTCCAGTGGCTAAGACTCTGCACTCTCAGTGCAGGGGGCCCGGGTTCAATCCCTGGTCAGGAAACTAGATTCCCGTATGCTGCATCTAAAAATTTCACATGCTGCAACTTATAAGAGTCCACATGCTGCAACTAAGACTCAGTGCAACCAAATAAATACTTAAAATTTAAGAAAAAAAAAAGATATCTTGCCCATGGTTCTTCAGACGGGACTTTTTTTTTTTTTGGTTGTGCTGGGGCTTCACTGCTGCTCAGGCTTTCCCTAGTTGCAGCGATTGGGGGCTACTCTCTACTCACAGTGTGTGGGTTTCTTGTTGCAGTGGCTTCACTTGTGGAGCAGTGGCTCTAGGACGTGCAAACTTTAGTAGCTTCAGCACATGGGTTCAGCAGTTGTGGTGCATGGGCTTAGTTGCGTCGCAGCTTGTGTGGTTTTCCCAGACCAGGGATCGAATCTGTTTCTCCTGCATTGGCAGGCAGACTCTTTACCAATGAGCCACCAGGGAAGCACACAGGCAGGATGTGAGGCCAGGCTTGCCCTTGTCCTGTGCCTTCCCCCAGGTGTGGATGACACGGTCACTGTGATACTCCAGTACCCAGGAGGGGTCCACGGCAGCTTCACCTGCAGCATCTCTGCCCAGCTCTCCAACACGGTGTCCGTGAGTGGTACCAAGGGCATGGCCCAGGTGAGGCACGATTGGCTGAGCTGGATGGGTCCAAGTACTGGGAACCAGGGCCCTTAGCAAGAGGAATAGGCCAGTCGTGGCTGTTGGAGATGGATGGGGACTGAACTTGCCTCTTCCCACACCACTGATAAGAAATTCATCCTCAGCTACTAGGCCACGGGATGGAGTTTGGACCTCCAGGCTCCTTCCTGAGGGTGAACCCATTGGTCTGTCAAAAGTCCTTAGTCCTTCCTTGGGAGAAACCAGTTCTTAGTCACTACCCTCTGAGGGCAGCTATAACCTTTGGAATTGCACTCAGGACAGAATATGGGCATTATCAAATGGCAGCTTCATGGGGCTTCCTGGAGCCATGTTGCTGGAAAGAAATTCTATTTAGCAGAAGAGTTTGTACCTTGCCCCAAACTGGAACTGCAGAATCTGCCCCAGCTGTATCTCTGTATTTCCATTTTGACTTAGACTTGGGTATGGGAATAATTTAGGCTTCCCCAGGGGCTAAAACAAAATGGATAAGCAGGTGATGGGTTGTCTCTGCTCCTCCTTGCAAAGGGGGATTCCACAGAGGCAGTGATAATCTGTCTTCAAGGCCTGAGCACAGGGTTACAGAAAGGTTTGTTCCTGGGGAAATGAACAGACAAGACAGTCTTGTACTGTGGCAGTCCTGATGCTAAGAAATAATCCTCCAGCAACCAGGGCAGGGCTAGGTTGGGTGGGGACCCAAACCTTCCTGAGGATGGTGGGTGATCAGTGCTTAACTGACAAGAGAGAGCTCCTGAGCATCCCTGTTGGTGAGGGTGGTAGGACCACCTCTTATTTCTTCTCTCAGCTCCTCAATCCCTGCTGGAGCCCAACAGAGCTGGTGGTGAAGGGGGAGCATAAGGAGTTCCCACTGCCTCCATCCCCAGGCAAGGAGTTCAATTTTACAAATGGAATGGGCATGAGTTATGAGGCCAAGCATGTCCGGGAATGCCTGCAGAAAGGTAAGCATGTGGAGAACAGGGGTGGCAGGGTGGGAGGGTAGCAGGGCAAGCCTGGTAGTGGAGGTGGGTATCCTCTCTACTCATCCACTCAAGCAACTGTTTAGAACTACATCTCCCAGGACCTCCTGTGGCATCCATATGTTAGAACCATGAATTAGTGTGCCTCATGGGATTCTGGGAATTGTAGTTCTTTTGATCTTTGGGGATATGAGTAGGAGGGTGTCCCTAACTGCACTCTCCCCCAGGCCTGAAGGAAAGTCCTGTGATTCCTCTGGTGGAAAGTGAGCTCCTGGCTGACATCCTTGAGGAGGTGAGGAAGGCCATTGGAATCACCTTCCCCCAAGACAAACACTGATGTATGCTCTGAACAAATAAAGACATGCTGGGAATTCTTTGGCTGTCCAGTGGTCAGGACTCGGCACTGTCATTTCTGGGGCCTGGGTTCAATCCCTGGTTGGAGAACTAAGATCCTGTAAGCCTCAGGGCATGGCAAAGTGAATACAAAAATTAAATAAAATAAATAATAAAGCTGTGATTTCCACAGAGATCTTGGCAGTGGTGGTTTGATAGGCACTGGAGAGAGCCCACCATCAAAGAGGTCACTAGAGCATAAATTGGTTGGAAGGATGAGAGTAGGGGAAGGTGGGGTCAGGACCGCATTTCCCACAAGCTCCTGGAACAGACATGTGTTGGAAGATCCACAGTTTGCCTGCCTCAGCCTGTGTGACCTTGGCTGGGGAATAGTGTATGGGTAGAAGGTGTCCCTAACTGCACCCTCCCTAGCCTCTCTCTTTGTCTCGTCATCAGTAAATGGGAGATACCACACTAAACACCCTCTGGTGAGGATTAAATGGGCCCTAGCACACAGTAGGTTCTCTGTAGATGTTAGCCAATGGCCCTTCACTTTGAGGTCAGGCCTCCAGAAGCTCCAGGCTCCCATAAGGTATAGAGAATCATGGGACTTCCCTGGTGGTCCAATGGCCAAGATACCATGCTCCCAATGCAGGGGGCCTGGGTTCAAACCCTGGTCAGGGAACTAGATCCCAAATGCCGCAACTAAGAGTTCATATGCAGCAACTAAAGATTTTGCATGCCACAATGAAGATCAAAGATCTCAAATTCCAAAACTAAGACATGGCACAGCCCAATAAACAAATAAGTAAAATATTAAAAACAAGGGGCTTTGCTGGTGGTCCAGTGGTAAGACTTCACCTTTCAATGCAGCAGTTGTGGGTTCGATCCTCAATTGTGGAGCTAAGATCCACATGCCTCACAGCCAAAATGAACAAACAACAATAAAAACATAAAAGAGAAGCAATATTGCAATAAATCCAGTAAAGACTTTAAAAATGGTCCACATGAAAAAAATAATCTTTACAATCAAAACAAATCTTGAAAAAAAAAAAGTTATAGAGAGTCATTTCAACAGGAATGTTCACAAGTATTCAGTAGTCTTATTGGCAAAGCCTGGGTCATATGCCCCTCTGTGTGGCAGGGATAGGAAGTCATTCCCAGCCAAATTAGAGAGTTAGAATGGGGCTGTATGTGGGCACTTGGCCAACCAATTAGGGTTAACTTTGTGCTCTAAGAAAGATCTCATTTCCATATTTTACCATAGTAGTGAGTATAGGTTAGGTTATACTGTAGTAACAATCCCCAAATCTCAGCTTAGCATAACAAGGTTCTTTCCTCACTTGTGTTATATATTGACTGAGAGTTCTGGACTGTATCTTTCTGGGAGTCCTGCTGGTCAAGTGTGGCCAAGGAAAGAACACCCTGGAAGCTTTGGTACCAAAACATAAACGCTCTGACATGAAAGTGATACACATAATCTCAGAATGTATTGGCCAAAATTAGTCGTGTGACCTTAATGAACTACAGAGAATCTAGGAAGTTCATATCTACCACATTCCAGAAGATGAGATGGACATATTGGTTTTATGACACTAGTAACTCTCACTATGAGGAAATAAGAAATTTGGTAGAAATTTCAGAACACTGAGAGACATCAGTTAAATGAGTTTTCTATTATTTGCCTGTCATACCTTGTCATAGTTTTTCTTTGAGGAGCAAGCTATGAGAAACCTAGACAGCATATTAAAAAGCAGAGACATCACTTTGCAAACAAAAGGTCCATATAGTCAAAGCTGTGGTTTTTCCAGTAGTCACATACAAATGTGAGAGTTGGACCATAAAGAAGGCTGATCGTTGAAGAATTGATTTCAAACTGTGGTGCTGGAGAAGTCTCTTGAGAGTCCCTTAGACAGCAAGGAGATCAAACCAGTCTATCCTAAAGGAAATCAACCCTGAATATTCATGGGAAGGACTGATGCTGAAGCTCTAATGCTTTGGCCACCTGATGCGAAAAGCTGACTTATTAGAAAAGACCCTGATGCTGGAAAAGACTGAGGGCAAGAGAAGGCGGTGATAGAGGATGAGATGGTTGGATGGCATCACCAACTCAATAGACATGAATTTGAGCAAACTCTGGGAGAGAGTGAAGGACAAGGAAGCCTGGTGTGCTGCAGTTCATGGGGTTGCAGAGTCGGACATGACTTAGCAACTGAACAACATTGTTTGCTTATTCCAAGTCCCACTATGCATCATTCAGCTATCACCATATTGGGTTTCAGTCCTCTGCTTGCTTGGTTTCAACCATTTAATTGTTGGTAGAGATGCCTAGATGTCACCTCTGATAGAGAAGTTTCACTAGACACATGACTGCACAGCTAAAGACTACATTTCCCAGGCTCCCTTGCATGTGAATGGCTTTTGGCCAATGGGATGCCGGCAGCTTCTGCGTTATGGCCTTAAAAGGCAAGGAGGATGGCAACTCGTCCGGTCTTTCCCTTCCTGGTGTGGAGATGTCTTGGATGTCCATGTGTCCACCTTATACTGTGAGATGGAAGAGCCGTGTTGTGAATGGTGAGGCAACAAGCCAGAATAGAAGGCTAGAAGAAAGACATGATCATGGAAGTAAGCATGCCCCCAAGATCTTCAGGATGTGTTGGCAAACTGGAGATTCAGCAGAGCTGATGTTTAGTTCCAGTCCAGGTCTGAAGGCCTGAATACCAGGACAGTTGACGTTGCAGGTCTTGTCTGAAGGCTGGCAGCTCAAAACCCAGGAAAAGCCAATGTTCTAATTTGAGTCCAAGGGTGAGAAGAAAGTTAATGTCATAGTCCTAAGATAATGAGGCAGAAAGAATTCTTTCTTATTCAGAGGAGGGTCAGTCTTTTGGTTCTATTCAGGCATTTTATGCAATCTACTTCACTAAGTCTACTGATATAATATTGATCTCATGCAACAATACCCTCACAGAAACACCCAGAATAATTTTAGATCAAACATCTGGGCATCCTGTGGTCCACTCAAGTTGACACGTAAAGTTGACCATCAGGGGCTTCCCTGGTGGTCTAGTGGTTTAGAATCCACCTGCCAATGCAGAGGACATGGGTTTGGTCCCTGGTCTGGGAAGATTCCACATACCATGGCGCAACTAAGCCCTTGTGCCACAACTACCAAGCCAGCGCTTTTGAGTCCATGACCCACAATTATTGAGCCCATGTGCCGCAACTACTGAAGCTCGTTCGCCTACAGCCTGTGCTTTGCAACAAGAGAAGTCACTGTAATGAGAAGCCCAGGCACTACAGCCACTCACTGCACCTAGAGAAAGCCCTGGCAGCAACAAAGATCCAGCACCGCCAAAAATAAATAAATCTTAAAAAAATTAACCATCATGCTTTCTGACACTGTGGAACTATACTAACTGTTAATAGCACTTAGGGTTGCAACTTCTTGGACTGTTACATGAGAGGGGAATAAACTTCTGCATTGTTTAAGCCACTGTTACATCGATCTTTGCTAAAGCAGCTGAACTGGCACGCCATCTTATATTTTCAAAAGATATCTCCTCTCCCCGCTCATATCCCTCTATTGAGAAGTAGAGTCTAGTTTCCCTTCCCCAGAAGCGGAGTGGGCTCCTGACTCCTACATAGCTATTGCAACAAGGCAGAACTGACACTGTATGATTTTGTTGGGTTTTTTTTTTTTTTGACTCAAGAAAAACATTTATTCTTCTTATGTTTTGACTTATTCTGTAGATTCATTTGCATTTTTCTTTTTTTGTTCCTTTCCCGCCCTCTGTTGTAGTTGTTTTTATTGGCACTATGAAATCTCATTAAGGTTTTAATTTTTCTCTTTTTTTTCTCAGTCACATTTTTTATTGTTGTTATAAACCTCTGCCTCTACATTGGGCTTTTACAGTTCTGTAGAGTTTTCCTTTATTTTTTTCTCTTTTTTTAATTTTAATTTTTTTTTAACCTAGTATTACTTTTTCTACATTTATTCCTTTGTTTGCTTTTCCTACCATTCTTTTACCCTTGCTGCTACTGCTAAATCGCTGCAGTCATGTCCGACTCTGTGCGACCCCATGGACCACAGCCTACCAGGCTCCTCTGTCCTTGGGATTTTCCAGGCAAGAGTACTGGAGTGGGTTGCCATTTCCTTCTCCAGAGGATCTTCCTGACCCAGGGATCGAACCCAGGTCTCCCGCACTCTAGGCAGACGCTTTACTGTCTGAGCCACCAGGGAAGTCCTTTTTTGGGTCCATGGTTGGTGCCTAATAAATGCTTCTTTGTGTGGATATGAAAAAAAAAAAAAAAAAAAAGGAACCACACGGAAAGTCTTGAGGCTCCATGAAAATAAAGAGGCGCTCCATCAAGTCCCAACACCCTTCAGTCTCCCTGCTTTTCCAGTTCTAGTCATCATCTGACTGCAGACGTTGAGTGACCCCAAGCTGGGACTGCCCAGGGAACCTGGCTCAATCTCACTATCCATGGGTCTATCAAAGATAATAAAATAATTGTTGTTTTAAGCCACTAAGCTCTGGGATGACTTGTTGCACAGCTACAGTGAACCAGTACATCGAGTATAACTTTTATAACCTGAGAAATGGGTTCATTTTTAATATGTCTAAGCAGAAATCCTACTCATTGTTCTTCACCCCAGAAACTTACCTAAACCAGCCACCAGGGCCCTCTGACCCTCAATAACTTAGCATCTACAGCACATTAGCCCTCTCCTCTGTGGCCCATCCTCGGTGTGCAGAGCTCTTCTTTGGCGTGGCAGTCACTTTGTTTTTTTAAACTGAAGTACAGTTGATTTACAATATTGTGTTACTCCCAAGTGCTGCTGTTGTTTAGTCGCCAAGTCATATCTGACTCTTTTGTGACCCCGTGGACTGTAGCCAGACTGGCTCCTCTGTCCATGGGATTTCCCAGGCAAGAATACTGGAGTGGGTTGCCGTTTCCTTCTCAAGGGGATCTTCCCAACACAGGGATCAAACCTGCGTCTCGTGCTTGGCAGGTGAATTCTTTACCACTGAGCCCCCAGGGCTCTCAAGTGTACAGCAAAGTCATTCAGTCATGTTGTTCAGTCATCAAAGTGTCCGACACTTTGTGACCCCATGGACTGCAGCATACCAGGTTCCCTGGCCCTCACTGTCTCCTGAAGTTTGCCCAAGTTCATGTCCATTGCATTAGTGATGCCATCCAGCCATCTCATCCTCTGACACCCTCTTCTGCTTCTGCCCTCAATCTTTCCCAGCATCAGGGACGTTTCCAATGAGTTGGCTCTTCGCATCAGGTAACCAAAATACTGGCGCCTCAGCTTCAGCATCAGTCCTTCCAATGAGTATTCAGGGTTGATTTCCCTTAAGATTGACTGGTTTGATCTCATTCTGGTCCAAGGGACTCTCCGGAGTCTTCTCCAGAACTACAGTTCGAGGTCCAAGGGACTCTCCGGAGTCTTCTCCAGAACTACAGTTCGAAGGCATCAGTTCTTTGAGGCTCAGCCTTCTTTACTGTCCAGCTCTCAAAACGGCACATGACCACTGTGAAGCCCATAGCCTTGACTATACGGAGCTTTGTCGGCAGAGTAGTGTGACTGCTTTTCAACACACTGTCTACGTTTGTCATAGCTTTCCTGCCAAGAAGCAATAGTCTGATTTCATGGCTGCAGTCACCATCCACGGTGATTTTAGAGACCAAGAAGAGGAAATCTTTCACTACTTCCACCATTCAGTCATATATATATATATATATATATATATATATATATATATATACTTTTTATATTCTTTTCTAAGCTGTTTTAAAACTTTTATTTACTGATTTTATTTCTGGCTGTGCTGGGTCTTTGTTGCTGCGCTCAGGCTTTCTCTGTTTGCGGTGAGGGTAAGTGGGGCCTACTCTGGGTAGTTGTGTTGCACGGGCTTCTCACTGTGGTGGCTTCTCTTGTGAAGCAAAGGCTCTAGGGCACTCAGGCTTCAGTAGTTGTGGCGCGTGGGCTCAGTACTCCCCGGCTCTAGAGTATAGAATCAGTAGTTGTGGCTCACAGGCCTAGTTACTCTGTGGCATATAGAATCTTTCAGGACCAGGGACGGAACTCATGTCCCCTGCATTGGCAGGTGGATTCTTAACCACTGGACCACCAGAGAAGTCCTCCATTATAAGTTATTAATAAAAGATACTGAAAGACTTCCCTGGTGGCCCAGTGGCTCAGATTCCACACTCACAATGCAGGTGTCCCGGGTTCAATCCCTGGTCAGGGAACTGGACCCACATGCTGCAACTAAAGATCCCACATACCACAAGAAGACTGAAGATCTTGCCTACCACCACTAAGGCTGTTGCTACTGCTGCTAAGTCACTTCAGTCATGTCCAACTCTGTGTGATCCCATAGACGGCAGCCCACCAGGTCCCCCTGTCCCTGGGATTCTCCAGGCAAGAACACTGGAGTGGGTTGCCATCTCCTTCTCCAATGCATGAAAGTGAAAAGTGAAAGTGAATTTTCTCAGTCGTGTGCGACCCTCAGCAACCCCATGGACTGCAGTCCTCCAGGCTCCTCCATCCATGGGATTCTCCAGGCAAGAGTACTGGAGTGGGGTGCCATTGTGGCACACCAAATAAATCAATTTTTTAAAAGGCGTCAAAAATGAAAGAGCAAATGACAATATAAAAAATTTTAAAGTAAAAAAAAGAACCAAAAAACAGAAAAGAAAGCCCTGTCCAAGTGACACGGTTGATCTGGAGACAGCACCCACAAGAACTGGACAATTTTGGCAAATCTATGTCCTTCTCCGTCCTTCTCCGGGCTCTGGTTTCCTCATCTGTAAATAGGCTGTACTTATCCTAGATGTGGCTCAGAGGTTAAAGCATCTGCCTGCAATGCGGGAGACCTGGGTTTGATCCCTGGGTCGGGAAGATCCCCTGGAGAAGGAAATGGCAACCCACTCCAGTATTCTTGCCTTGAGAATCCCATGGACGGAGGAGCCACGGGGTGGCAAAGAGTCGGACCCGACTGAGCGACTTCACTTGCATTATCCTAGATGTATTAGTTATCTGTTGTTGTGTAACTGATTGCCCTCAAACCTAGCAACTTAAAGTAACAATAAATGTTGATTGTCTCAGTTTCTGTGCTATGCTATGCTAAGTCACTTCAGTCGTGTCTGACACTGTGTGACCCCACAGACGGCAGCCCACCAGGCTCCCCTGTCCCTGGGATTCTCCAGGCAAGAACATTGGAGTGGGTTGCCGTTTCCTTCTCCAATGCATGAAAGTGAAAAGAGAAAGTGAAGTCGCTCAGTCACTTCAGTCATGTCCGACTCTTAGCGACCCCATGGACTGCAGCCTACCAGGCTCCTCCGTCTGTGGGATTTTCCAGGCAAGAGTACTGGAGTGGGGTGCCATTGCCTTCTCCAGTCTCAGTTTCTGACGGTTGGCAATCCATCGAGTGGCTTAGCTGGGTGGTTCTGGCCTAGGATTTCCCATGAGGTTGCAATCGGGATGTTGGTGGGGATAGCTGTCATCCCCATGTTCCTCCACGTGTGTTTCCCAGAGGATGATTGCTTGAATGTCCTTATAACATGTCAGCTGCTTCCTCTAATAAAGCAAATGATCCAAGAAAGAGCCAGGCAGAACCTGCAGTGACTTTTATGACCTAACCTTGAAAGTTACACTTTGTTATTTCCACAATATCCTTTTAGTCACACTGTCAGTCTATTCAATATGGGAGGGGACTACACAGGGGCATGAATACCTGTAGGTCTCATTGGGGGCCCATGATGGAATTGGACTTCATAGTTCCAATACAGCATCTTTATTATTGTAAACAATTTTGACTTCAGAACTATCGAAAAGGATCCCCCTCCCCCCAACTAATTAACAGTTGTACTGTTTAGACATCTGTGCTGCTGCTGCTGCTAAGTCGCTTCAGCCGTGTCCGACTCTGTGTGACCCCATAGACGGCAGCCCACCAGGCCCCGCCGTCCCTGCGATTCTCCAGGCAAGAACACTGGACTGGATGGCCATTTCCTCCTCCAGTGCGTGAAAGTGAAAGTGAAGTCGCTCAGTCGTGTCTGACTCTTATCGACCCCATGGACTGCAGCCTATCAGGCTCCTCTGTCCATGAGATTTTCCAGGCAAGAGTACTGGAGTGGGGTGCCACTGCCTTCTCCATTAGACATCTGTTGCAGCATTAAAAGCCCTTTATTCCTTTTCTGTAATTAGGATGGAAGGAGGGCTAATTCATTGAGCTGGAATAACACACAAATAAAGCCAGCTTCTAAATTAATAGAAAACACTGTTTCTCCCAAGGACATGCTTTCTTACTCACAGAGAAACTTTGTTCTCTAAAATCATCAAGCGTTAAAAATTCTATCAGTAAAAATGCAACATTGCACTCCCACTCTTGCCTGTGGGGTGAACTCATTTGATACAGAGTAGCAGCTTCAATTTCCAACTCAAGAGCAGAGCAAAGGGTTTCTGGACCCAACGGTCCACACCCACATTAATCTTGTAGTTTGCAAGGATACAGAACCCTGGTTCCTTTCACAGTCCACCAACTGCTTGGCTTTGAGCCTATCATATAGTCGTCACCTAAACTCTACATTTCCTCCAAACCAATAATAACTCTACCTTTTCCTCTGTCAAGATGCTCCATGATTGCTCTGCTATGTCATCTCTATCATTTTCATGGGTCAATAAACTTTACTGACTGTCAATAAACTAGTGTTGTTAGGCTGATGGACTAAGACACTATAACCTTCAATTTCCCTGGCTCCCAGGCACCCCTGGGAAATAGATTCCCTTCTCTTATATGCTAAACCATTAATCATTTCACCCAGCCAATTTTTCTAATCTCAGTTCTTTTTTTCTTCTATTTTCTTTTTACAAGGTGATATAATCATTTCCATACATTAAAGTGCATATCTTATGTGTACAGCTCAAGGAACTTTTAAATATGTGCATGGGCTTCCCAAGTGGCTCAGTGGTAAAGAATCTGCCTGCCAATTCTGGAGACACAAGAAATGCAGGTTCAATCCCTGGGCTGGGAAAAAAACCCCGGAGAAGGAAATAGCAAACGACTCCCGTATTCTCGCCTGGGAAATCCCATGGACAGAGGAGTCTGCAGGGGGTCCCAAAGAATAGGACGCCACTGCGGTTCATGGGGTCGCAAAGAGTCGGACACGACTGAGCGACTGATCTGATCTGATCTGAACCAACACAGCACATGCTCAAGTAAGTATAGCACATTTCTAGCACCCCAGGAGCCTCTCTTGGGGTCCCTTTCTTTCCACACCCTACCAATCTATCATTTCTTGAACTTAGAATTCCTTCCCCCCCACCCCCCAACATAAACATTCATAGACGTTAATCATCTGGAATGTCCTGCCTCAATAAATGCTATTTTTGACTTCTGATATTCTGTCTATCCTGCAAAAGGCTTGAGTCCCCCCTGAAACTTTTGAAAATACTGCAGAAATGAAGAAAAGTTACAGCTGCGACTACTGCTTAGCCGGTAGAACGGCGCCACGACCAGTTCCGAAAGGGAAGTGCAGACTGGACAGTCACGTGATAGGGGCCGAGCTCTCCAAGAGCAGGTGAGGCAGGTGTGGTCCGGACACCGCGCAGCCCTGCGGGGCAGAGGCGCGCGGCGGCCATTTTGAGGGGCGGTCACGTGAGAGGACGTACGCTCAGCGGGGCGCTCACATGACCAGGGGCGTGCTGCGGCCGCCCGGGCGGACCCGGCGAGAGGCGGCGGCGGGAGCGGCGGTGATGGACGGGTCCGGGGAGCAACCCAGAGGCGGGGGTGAGGCGGGAGGCAGACGGGCGGGGGGAGGGGGCGAGCCCCCAGCCAACCGACCCCACGATCACTCCTGCCGGTGTGGGGCCGTGCGATCACCAAGCACTCCGGCATAGAAACTCCCGGGTCCGGCGCTGCCAGCCTCCACCCACTCCCTCCCCGGGGGTCTCCGGCTCTCCGGCCTCCCCATCCCGATCCCTTCCCGCCGGGTGTTCTCTGACCCCCAAGGAGCGGGAGAACCCCATAATCCAAGCCCCGGGGGCAGGCCCGGGCTTGTCGCCGGCACCACTTCCTGGTGGGAGGGGCGGGTCTCCCCTCAGTCGCCTCAGGCCAGGGGTCTGGACCCTTGAAGTGTTCCCTCAGCCTCTTCCCCTCGCCCCAGGAAGAATGAAGGATAACAGGCCCAGGACCCCTGCTTCTTTCTTCATCGGGGATTCAGTTGCTTGGGCTCCCACTTCACTTTATCTATGAGGGGCCCAGAAATGCAGAGCCCCCTAGCGTTGTCCTCCCCCAGAGATCAGGAGCCACTCCAGTTCCTTGGATCCTCCTAGGACCCAAGAGTCCAGGTACCTCTTCCCTCCTTTCTCCTCTAGGGCCCACCAGCTCTGAGCAGATCATGAAGACAGGGGCCCTTTTGCTTCAGGGGTGAGTTTGAGGTCTGATTATTGCGGAACGGATTTGAGGAATGAGACCCCATTCTGATTCTGTATCCCCGCAACTCCGTTCCCTCTAGTTTCATCCAGGATCGAGCAGGGCGAATGGGGGGAGAGACACCCGAGCTGGGCTTGGAGCAGGTGCCCCAGGATGCATCCACCAAGAAGCTGAGCGAGTGTCTGAAGCGCATCGGAGATGAATTGGACAGTAACATGGAGCTGCAGAGGTGTGGCCCCTGGGACCCAGGAGTCCAGCAACTTGGCCCCTTCTCTCTCAGAATGCAGGAGTCCCAGCTCCCAACCCCCACTTCCACTGGAGGCTGGAGTCCAGCCCCACCACCCCCTTTTCCTTCAGACCTAGAGGTCCAGGGTCCCATCACTTAACTCAGCACTCTGGACTCCCAGCCTTCCCGTGCCCTGGAATCTTGAAACTCTCCTTCATGGAGTCTTTTCCCCCAGTTTCCATCTTGTGGCTTTCCCCCACGATGGCCTCTTCTGATTTCAGCCTGGCTCAGGTCTTGGGTTTTATCTTTGGTTTGGGTGGACCCCAGAGTTGCCACACTGCCTGATCCTCCCTCCCCAACTCTGGCTGTCCTCTCTCTTGCAGGATGATCGCAGCCGTGGACACAGACTCTCCCCGAGAGGTCTTTTCCGAGTGGCAGCTGAAATGTTTTCCGACGGCAACTTCAACTGGGGCCGGGTTGTTGCCCTTTTCTACTTTGCCAGCAAACTGGTGCTCAAGGTGGGCGGCTGCAGGGTTCTGAGCCCAGGGAGGCTCCCTTCAGGCCTAAGAGGACCCGGGAGTCATGAGGTCAACCCTTGGGACAGCCCAGAAACCACAGAGGGAATGGAGAGAGTCAGCTATGGGCCACTCATTAGCTTTTTCATTCATGTATTTATTCACTCAGCATGGGCTTCCCTAGTGGCTCAGATGGTAAAGAATCCACCTGCTAATGCAGGAGACCAAGGTTTGATCCCTGGGTCGGAAAGATCCCCTGGTAAAGGAAATGGCAACCCACTCCAATATTCTTGCTTAGAGAATTCCATAGACAGAAGAGCCTGGCCAGCTATAGTCTGCGGAGTCGCAGAGTCGGACACAACTGAGTGACCCCCTCCCCCCCACACACACACATTCATTCAACATTTATTGGGCTTATGATGTGTGCGACCTGTACTTGGCACCCAGGACTTAGAACAGAACTAGGTTAGGTCCCTGCTCTCAGGAAGCCCATGTTGTATGATAACTGCTGAGCAAAGTAAACTCTGGTTAGATGATTGTGCAAAGGAGCCACAAGACCATTTCTCAGAGGAGGTGACATTAAAGCCTAAGATGAATAACAAGAAAGATGCAGTGATACATATAAAGATGGGGAAAAATGTATCCGATAGAGGGCGCAGCACATGCAAAGGACCTGAGGTAGGACCAAGCCTGGCGTGTTGAGGGCAATGAGGAGGCCCACGTGATTAGAATAGAGTAAGGAGAGGGAGAAGGTGAGTGATGAGGGCAGATTTCAAGGGGTCTTGTGGGCCTCTGTAAAGATCAGCCAGCTTACTCTGAGTGTAGCAAGAGTGAATGGCTGGTTTTAAACAAGAGGGAGATGACCTGATTTATAAGCAGAGAAGATTTTTCTAGCAAAGATTGTTGTTGTTCAATTGCTAAGTTGTATCCAACTCTTTGTGACCCCATGGACTGAAGCATGCCAGGCTTCCCTGTCCTTCACTGTCTCCCAGAGTTTGCTCAGACTCATGTCCATTGAGTCAGTGATGCCATTTAACCATCTCTTCCTCTGTCTAGCAAGGACAGCAAAATGTTAATTGTAGAATCTAGGTTGTGTGTATATGCTTCTTGACTGTCAAATTATTTTTGTTTCTCTGAAGATTCTCATGATAAAATACTGGGGGAGGGGAGCCCCAGTAAATTATTTTGGCCATTGTGAGTAGAAAAAGGAATCCTGAGACACAAAGGCAAGAACTGGAAAGCTAACGAGGGGTACCTATAATAGTCCTATAATGGATGACTGAGATGGCAGCAATGGAGGTGGGGAAGAAGATTCCTTAATGTGTTTGCAAGATTGAGCTGATAGGGCTTCGTAAGAGGTGAGAGGGATGCAGTCGGGGTGGTAGGAGGGCTCTATATGGAGCTGGGGACAACAGGTGAGAAGCAGTGAGATAAAGGGTGAGAAAGAAAGCTAAGCAAGTTGAAGAGTAGGTCATGGGTATGGGGGGTGTCAGGCCTTACCTGGCCTGAAGTTCAGAAAGCCCTCTCTGGGGAAGCGACATCAGACCTGAGTTTTGAGGGGTGAATGGAAAAGGTTGAGGCCTGTTGAGGCAAAAGAATCAGCATGTGCCAAGGTCCTGAGGCAGGTGAAGAATTTGGTGGGAATGAAGATGTGGAAGAAGGGCAATGAGGTGCAGAAACCAAGAGGAAACCTGGAATGTGTTCAAGTCAGAGCCTTCACACAGGGCCTTGTGGGCCAAGCTGCGCTTTTGATTGTTCATCCCAGAGGTACAAGGAAGCCCTAAGACGGTTTATGAACAGGGCAGGTGACAGGGACGAGATCCATATTACAGTTTATGAGGCTTATTCTGACTGTGAGTGTTAAAGAGCCTGCAGAAGGGCAGGAGGGAGACAGTGTGAGAAGCGAGGCTGGGGGCCAGTGGCCCCAGGCAGTAGGGACAAGGCTCAGTCCCTGAGGCCACCCCACTTCCCACAGGCCCTGTGCACCAAGGTGCCCGAGTTGATCAGGACCATCATGGGCTGGACATTGGACTTCCTTCGAGAGCGGCTGCTGGGCTGGATCCAGGACCAGGGTGGTTGGGTGAGACCTCTAACCCCACCCCATTTCCCTGCTCCTCTGGGGCCCTTGGGCCTTCCTGTGCCCACCATAGGAGTGCCCCCTTCCCCATTTTGGGGTCATATGTCTGTCAACCCCTGATTCACAGGGCGCCCAATGACCTGTCCATGACCCTTGACCTCTTCATGACCTCTGACCTCATAGTGACCCCTGACCTGATGCCTCACTGCCCTCCCTGGTGCCTCCCTCCAATTCCTCTAGAGTCCCTCAAGTTCTATGATAAATCCTTTAACTTCCCCACTCATAGGCCCTTGCCCCTACTTGTGCCCTCTGACCCCTTCCTGAGCCCTCATGTGCTGGCCCAGGGGCTGCCCCTTGCCTGAGTCGCTGAAGTGCCTGCTGTCCCTGTCCCCAGGACGGCCTCCTCTCCTACTTTGGGACACCCACATGGCAGACAGTGACCATCTTTGTGGCTGGAGTGCTCACGGCCTCGCTCACCATCTGGAAGAAGATGGGCTGAGGCCATCAACTGCCTTGGACTTTTCTGCATAAATTATGGCATTTTTCAGGGGGTGGGGCGGATTGGGGGCCATGGGAGTTTTTCTTACTTTTGTAATTATTGGGGTGGGGCAGGGTAGGGAGGAGTGGTCTTGAGGGGTGGTCACAATAAACCTCTTTCGGACCACACTTTGGAGTCTGAGTCACTGGGCCCGCTTCCAGGCTGTCGCAGGAGACCAGGCTTCATGCGCTGACCCATCTTTTTCTGAGGGTAACCTGTGCCCTCTGTGGGTCAGTGGCGAGTTAAATCGTGGCTCTGCCCTCAAGGAGCCCACAGTCGTGAGGGGAACCGAGGCAGCTTGAATCACCCGTGTCCTTGTCACAGCCAGGGTGTTGTGCTGGAGGCAGCACTGGGCCAGGCCCCAGCCTGACAGAAGCTGGGGGGGTGGTGTTGTGGAGGTCAGGGCAGCAGGGTGCAAAGCAGGCCTCCTGAACCCCAGGAACTAGGGCCCGGAAGCTTCCACCACATGGGACCACAGGAAGTTGTACATTTACTGAGGAGGAGAAACGGGGAAGAAGCGGATGTGCAGGCCTCAGGAGGACTAGGAGAACAGGGGTAGGGCTCAGGCCTTTTGGGAAAACCCTTGGAGGTTGGATGGCTGAGGAGGCTGGAGAGGGTCCAAGGGAGACTCTGGAGGCGGCCTGAGCAAGAATTGTCTGGGCAGAGGAGGGACATTAGCAGAGATTGAAAGGTTTTGGGGGGAGGAGTCTGGGGTCTGGCCCTGTACCTTCACGATGGGAGCCAGCCTGTGGGAAGATGCTGAGCTCAGAAGAGCCACTGGCCGGCCAGTGGCTAAGACTCTGTGCCCCCAATACAGGGGGCCTAGGTTCAATCCTTGGAGAAGGAAATGGCAACCCACTCCAGTATTCTTGCCTGGAGAATCTCAGGGATGGAGCCTAGTGGGCAGCTGTCTATGGGATCGCACAGAGTCGGACACGACTGAAGTGACTTAGGAGCAGCAGCAGCAGCAGCAGCAGCAGCAGTAGTTCAGTCCTTAATCAGGGAACTATTAATAGATTCCAAACTAAAAGATCCCCCTGCTGAAACAAAGATCCTATGTCCTCAACTAAGACCTGGTGCAGCCAAGCAATTATTTTTCTTTTAAAAGGACTTCCTCGGTGGTCCAGTGGTTAAGACTCCACCAGCCAATGCAGGGAACATGGGTTTGATCCCTGCTCTGGGAAGATTTCACATGCCACGAGGCAACTAAACCCATGAGCCACAACTACTCAAACCCGCTCTCTACAGCCCGTTCTCCACAACAAGAGAAGTTACCCCAATGAGAAGCCCCCACTTGCCACAGCTAGAGAAAGCCCATATGCAGCCAGGGAGACCCAGCACAGCCAAAAATAAACGAATAAAATTTTTAAAAAGAAGGGGAATCTGAAAAGGGGATTACTAAAGTCACTGAGATAGTCTGAGTTGGTTGTCATCTCTCTGGCACTCTGTTCCCCTCTGTCTTTGCCTTTGTCTGACCCCCCCCGTCTCTGTCCCTGTCTCCCGGGTCTCCAGTCTTCCCTCATCCCTCGATCCAACAGTCCAGCTTCAGATCACCTTTATCACACCCTTCCTCTCCCTCCACCTGGGAGCACTTTCCAGGTCACTGCTCCTCTAGACCGAGGCTAAAGGTCTTGGGGCTGAGGTATGCAATTTGGTGAATGAATAACTCAGGCCCCATTGTGACTGAGTGCCTGGGGCAACTGCCCCTCCCCACAGGCTTTCCCCAGAGACACACAGAGAGGGGAGAGATGGAGGTCTGAAAAAGTAGCTGTAAGGGGAGACTGAGTCACCGCCCAGAGAGAGGGGACAATATGGACACAGGCAGGAGGAGCCCAGGGAAACCATCAAGGGAACTAAAAAGACAGTAAGACTCAAGAGACAAGGCACACTCAGGGCAGCACCTTGGGGGAGGCGGCCAGACTTGGGGCCCAGCTAGGCCCAATTCCCCGGGTCCCACCCAGACTGCAGTACACCCCCCAGGAGATGAGGTCAGTGAGCCGGCCTCACCCGCCCCCCCCCCCCCCCCCCCCGGAGCCCCTTCCGGAGCTGAGTTCAGCATGACTCAGCACGGCTGCTAGTCTGGCTCTGGGCCAAGACACCCCTTGAGGACCCCAGATACCAGCCTGACTGGCCTCCCCCTGATCAGGTGGTACCCTGCCCAAGCTGCTTCGAGAAACTTCTCTGCAAGGAGGAGCCCTGACCTCTGCCCCCAACACCCCTGCGGCCTCAGCTTTCTGCCCCAGCCCGCCAACTGCCTCCATTAGGGCACTTACAGAGGGTCAAATTCTTGTCTTTGTTTCTCCTTTCCCCCCAACAATGGGGAGCTCCTTGAGGGCAGAGTCCTGTTGTGAACCAGATCTGCCACACAGGCACCAGCCTGGCCCAGATACACGTTAAAAACGTCCATTGGTTGAAGACAGACATCCATCCACAGGTCCCCAGGCCCTTCTTGTTTACCCAGGAACCCGGGCTTCTTGGTGATCTTGAAGAATGTGTCAGGAAAGACTGGGACAACTTCAGAGAGGTTACTTCAGAGCCAAAAAAGAATTCTCAGTTTCTGGCTGCTTCAAAATAATCTTCAGGAAATCCAGTCTCAGAGAGACCCCCACACACACAAAGTTCCAGTTCACCCCCTCCCAAATTCAGTTCCCATAAAAAAAAAAAAAAGAGAGAGAGGCTCCTAAAATAGCCCCTAGGTATTCCAAGTGGCCCAGACTTATCTACCCAGGGCTCCAAAGGACTCTCCAAGACTCCTGACCTCTTTAAAAAGCCCTTACAAGGCTTTCAGAAACATTTCCCCCCTGCCTACTATGGGGCTGAACCCCAGGGCTCTACAGCTGTTTTCTTAATCTTGCAGATCACCTCCAGGGTCTAAAGACCTTCCCCAGGAAGTTTCCACAAAAATATGGACTTCCACTGAACTCTAAAGCTGCAGAAACTCCCCCCGACTTTTGAACCCCAAGGCTCCAGGTCCTTGGGGTTCCAGAAATATCATCTCACAGTTTTCCAAACTTCTCACTGCTCCGGGGGCCTCTTATCTCCCAGAGCAATTTCCAGTCTTCTGGAGGTTTCCACACCTCTAAAGAACCCCCGGGGTTCCAGTAACGTCCATGCTCTGACACAACGCCAGAATCCAGCTTACTTTCCTGAGAGACCCCGAGGGACCCAGGGATCATTACTTTGCAGGGCTCCCAGTGTCTTCATTAATCGTTCACCTATCAGCGAGACCCCTCCAGAATCCCTCGGCTTCCCAGAATTAGCCCCAAAGCCTTTGCATACTGCGAAAACCCCCAGCCCCCCATTTCCATTTCACAACTCCCTCCTGGAACAGGCGCGTGACTTTCCCACCTCGGGGCGGGGAGCTGGAAGCCCCATCTGCTCCTGATTGGTCATTCCCGGGCACTAGGTCCCGCCTCCCGCCACCGCAGATTGGCCGACCGCTCTCCCTGACCGCCCCACTTCCGAGGGCCCGCGCGCTATAAAAGAAGCCGCCTTGCCCACAGGCTTTTGAAGTGCGCTCGGCGGCCCCGCGGCTCTGTCTCTTGCTTCAACAGTGCTTGGACGGAACAGACCCAGGGACGCCCCTTGCTCCAGCCTCCGACCACCCTCCAACCTTTTTTCCAGTCGCAACCTCCGGAGTCAGCCACTCAGCTGTCCGCGATCACCGGGACCAGCCACCATTTTTTAACACCTTATTATTACCGACCAATCATGAGCTCCCAGATTCGTCAGAATTATTCTACCGAGGTGGAGGCCGCCGTCAACCGCCTAGTTAACATGCAACTGCGGGCCTCCTACACCTACCTCTCTCTGGTGAGGTTCCCCAAGACGCCCCCAGCCCAAGTTTCCCTCAGCTGCGCACCTCCGGCCCTCTGCGCACGCGCTGGCCTTCTTTGTCCCCTTCGATAGTCAGAAGGCAGAGTCCGGTTGCCTGGCCTCGCCTCCTGCTTACCATTGTTCCCGCCATCTCTTCCTGCAGGGCTTCTATTTCGACCGCGACGATGTGGCCCTGGAGGGTGTGGGTCACTTTTTTCGCGAATTGGCCAAGGAGAAGCGCGAGGGCGCGGAGCGTCTCTTGAAACTGCAAAACCAGCGTGGCGGCCGCGCCCTCTTCCTGGACGTGCAGGTAAATAGTGTGTGGGCCGCGGACTACATCTCCCAACAATCCCTGCGCGAGAGACCCCCTTGACTGTAGCGGTTTGGGTACTGCATAGGCTCTTGGGAGACTGAGTTCAGTCCTGTGTGGGTTGTTTGTTATGGCTGGAAATGGAGGCGCAGCCGTTCACCCAAGACGTGGCGGTCCAGGACGCAGCGTGTGGTGTCTTGGGACGTGTAGTTTGTAGGATACTGAGGATGAAATATACAAGCTCTTCGAGTTTTATTTCTGGCTAAACTCTTTGGCAACTACTGGAAAATCAGTTTTTAGTCCTTTCTAAAGTGGCTAGTCAGAGAAGGCAATGGCACCCCACTCGAGTACTTTTGCCTGGCAAATCCCATGGACGGAGAAGCCTGGTAGGCTGCAATCCATGGGGTCGCTAAGAGTCAGACACGACTGAGCGACTTCACTTTTCACTTTCATGCATTGGAGAAGGAAATGGCAACCCACTCCAGTGTTCTTGCCTGGAGAATCCCAGGGACGGGGGAGCCTGGTGGGCTAGCGTCTCTGGGGTCGCACACGACTGAAGCGACTTAGCAGCAGCAGAGTGGCTAGTACTGAGCCGTTTCTGTTTTTTGTATAGAAGCCATCTCAAGATGAGTGGGGTAAAACCCAGGACGCTATGGAAGCCGCCCTTCTCGTAGAGAAGAACCTGAATCAAGCCCTGTTGGATCTACATGGCCTGGCTTCTGCCCGCGGAGACCCCCACGTAAGTATCTCCTTTCACGTCTGCCCATCCTAAGACCTTACCCAGAATGATAAGTACATTCCAACTAAGCACTGACCATTTGAATGAGCAGATTTCCTTCTGAGCCTCCCTGCCCGATGTGTCCCATATTAGATCTGTAAGTGGCAACATTTTCTCTTCTGTTCCTCAGATCTGTGACTTCCTGGAGAACCACTTCCTAGATGAGGAAGTGAAACTCATCAAGAAGATGGGTGACCACCTGACCAACCTCCGCAGGCTGGCTGGTCCCCAGGCTGGGTTGGGCGAGTATCTCTTTGAAAGGCTCACCCTCAAGCACGACTAGGAGCTTCTGGAGACCAGTGGCCATTGAAGAACCCACCTAACATCAGGGCTGCCTGAAGCCCCTCTCTGCAGCCACTAGGCAGCTTTTTTAACACCCTGGAGCCCTCTCTCAAGCCTTGGACCATATGGAAACAATAAAGCTTTTTGCAGCATATCCTAGTTTTATGTGTGTATCATGGTGGGGAAAAGGTGGGGTCTCTTCATAAAGTTGGTTGGACTGGGCTGTCAGGGAGAAAGGAGTCGATTCGGTTTACTGTTCTAAGACATAACACCTGTGAGGTGTTGCAGTAGTAGGTTCTCTGCTTCGCCAGGCTGTTAACTGCCCTTCCTAAAAGGGTAGAGCCCAGATTCCAGGGAGAGTTTGGTAAAACCTGGGGTTGGTAACCGGAAGCAGACAGCTGTTAATTAGAAACTGGTTCAGATGAGTTACGTTGCCAGGCACTTGCCAAGCTCCAAAAGTTACTGTCTGTGGCTCAATTCTGGGAGGTTCAGTATTAAGAGAATTGCCAGCTCCTTTATGTGGGTGACTTGAGAATTACTGTGTAAATTACCCATGGTAATCACGATGCACACCCAGATCTGACCTCCAAAGGCTGCTTGTGTGGAACTCAAGGCACATAATAGGTAGAATCCGGCCCGTGGGTCTGAGCAGCTGAGACCACATCATGTCAAACGTACTGAGCCAGGGTTCAGGGCTCAGCACTATGCAATTGTTCAAATGGGAATAGAAGCTTGAAGATGCCTTAGCAGGCAGCTGCTAAGTCCAAGCGGGGGTGGGGCGCGGGGTGGGGGAATGGGGACAAAAGCTGACCTACCCCCATCCTGGTTTTGGTAGACAAGCACCATGCCCTTTCTGCTGGTGGGGGAGGGGACTTCTGTTAGCAAATAGTGGCTAACGGAAGATAACACGTCCAAACAACTAGAGCTTTCTACTCCCCTGAAAAGTGATTGGTTTGGAGATGCACATGTAGCCTAGGGAAGATTAGAACTGAAAGTTTTTTTCCACAAATAGCCATCCAGGGGACAGTAAGGCCAAAGTGCAGAGGCCAGAGTCCAACAGAACTTCGCAATGATGGAAATGTACTCTATCTGTGATATCCAATAGGGTAGCCATGGGCCACATATGGCCACCCTTGCATATGACTAGTGCTACTGAGGAATTTAAATAGCCACATATGGCTCATGGCTACCCTACGGGCTCTTTTTCCAGTGACAGCCCCTTTCTGCCAAAGAGCTTGAGCCAACTTTGGCACTTAAAAGTCGAGTCTAAAACAAGAGAGGTGTCTTTGAAATAACAGTGGAATCCAATGGCAAGCCAAATCTCTAAAAGACAGCAGAGTAAGACAAGAGAACGGGGACCCAACCTTGGGCAGGGGAGGAATAGGAGTAAAGAGGAATGGGGGAAGAGGAGGGCGGGGCCAGGATTCAGGTCCACCAAGCCCTCATGTCAGACTAGACCTGAGATTCTTAAATATATATGTATTTTTTCATCTCTGGACACACTTCAATCACACCCCTTCTGCCTTCCCCTCCCAACTGCAAACCAAGTGCAGCAGACACAGCACAGCACACATAAGGGGCCCCTCTCTTTCACCAAAGCTGGGGACAGGGCACAGCTTGGGGATGGAAGAGCCTTGAGGTGAGGTAAAAATGGAGGTTCTAGAATCCAGTGGGCTGAGTTCTAGATCTAGGGGATGGGACCAGGATGCAGCACAGAGGCGGGGTTCTAGAATCAGCAGCTGGGACCCAGAACCCAGTGGTTTCATGGTGGGTCTAGCGGTTGAAGGTTGTTTGGGGGAGGGTGCAGGAGAAGACAGCCAGTTGTCCTCAGCAGAGGGATTCCCTGGAAGCCACAGGAGTCTAGAGATATGGGGGAATTCAGATTCAGAGAAGGAGGAGTAGGGTATGGTCCAGAAAAGGCCAGAAAGGCATCTAGACCAAGACAGTGTTCTCCAGTAGGAATGAGAAGCCAAGTGGTTCTGCCCCCACTTGCTTGGCCAAAGTGCAGAGGAAGAAGGGAGTTGGGGTGGAGGGATCCTCCAGGCAGAGTTGGACACCCCAGGGAGGGCTCCCTCAGAGTAAACAGGACTGCACTGGCCTGGAGCCCAAGTTCTGGAGTTGAAATAGAGAACCTGCACTCAGTTAAGTCCCTGAAAGGGCGCCAGCTCTGGACTTGATTGTCTCATTAGCAGGGACGCCACATGGTTTCCAGTGCTCCGTGGTGTCCTGGCCAGGCCTGCACGTGGCAGATCTGTATGCTGTAGAATTAGTAAGCGCAAGGGATTCTAGGAGCCCCAGCATAAAAGGCAACAGAGCAGGTTTCTGAAAACCTCTGGCACCATGGCAGGGCAATGGCAGATCCCTGGCCTCTGGGACGGCCCGGGGGGAGCTCCAGGGCACAAGAAAGGCACAGTGTTGTGGATACTGGAGTGTTGGGGATTCCAAGAGCGGGGCTAGAGGGGCTGGCGTGTATGGCGGAGGAGGCGGGGTTGTGGACCCCACAGAGGGTTGAAGATCTGGAGTGAAGTTTTGAGACAGCGCCATTCCACATCCATTCTCTGGATAAGGGAGGCAGGGTTGGCGGGGCGGGGGGCAGGAAGGGATAGTGTGGGGTTGGGGATTTAGTTGCGTTCCTCGCCCAGGGAGCTGGCGGGGCTAAGGGGTTCGCTGGGGGTGCTGACTGAGCTGGAGGGCGCTGTGTCCACAGACCCACGCTTGCTCCCGGTGGAAGAGGTGCAGGAGGCGCGGCGTGGCCACTCGGGGGCACGGATGTTGCGCCGGTCCTTGGCGGCCTCCTCGTCCTCGTCGTAGCGCTCGCCATCTTCATCAGGTGGTAAGTCCCGGGGTTCCTCCTCATCCTCGCTCTGGTGTGGGCTGGAGTGTCGTGACAGCGAGGGTGATGGTGGCACTGAGGCTGGCCGTGGGTAGCGGTAGCCCTGGGTCTGTGTACGGAGGTGTGGGCACAAACCGTAGAGTGAGCAGAGGCCCTTAGAGCCAGCCTGGGCATCCAACGTCCCAGTCGCAACGAAGCCTTGCGACTTCAGGAGGGACACCCCACCTCATCCCCCAACCCCCTTTCTAGCCCCTGGCCCACCAGAGGGACCTCCGGATCCACTTACCGCGTCAGCCTCGTGAGGCTCGTAGGTGAAGTATTCTGGAAAGGCCTTGGCCAGCGCCATGTGGCGTGCTGACATGTAGTACTTGTTGGAGGGAAAGAAGTGGGGTGGGCATCAGGGGGCAAGAGAAGACCCCGCCCCCGAGATTTGGCGGTGGGGCGAGTCCTGGCTACACCTTCAATCAGATAAGCACACGCCACTGTGATTTCCACTTAGCCTCTAGGCCAATCACGCCCGAGGCTCCACCCCTTATGTAGATAAGCAGGGCTGTGAATGGACAGCCTCTAAGCCACACCCACTAAGAGGGTTGGGATTCTCCAATCAGGTACATCTTTGGCCACACCCTTATGCAAATAGAGAACTTCCAACCCTGGTATCTTCTGGAGGTTAGTTTCTTAAAGGGACAGCAAGAGTTACAAAAAAGAGAACGTGCCCTTTTTATCAGCTTTCGAGGCTTGGGGAATCAGGCACCCAGAGCCGGAAGTGACTGATTCACCGGCAGAGGACAGGGAGGGGAGTTATACCCGGCCTAGGTATTTCCAGTCCAGAAGGTCAGAGAGGCGCTCCGTTCGGTTCCGCTGGATAATGCGCTGCCTTCGGCTCTGCTGGCAGAAACTGTAGAGGAAGGAGGTGAGCTGCGAGCAGGAATCATCCAGACTGCGGAATCGCCGGTCCAGAATGTAGATACCTGTCGGGGCCAGGACGGGGGTCTCAGAGAACAGACTGAAACCCTCATTCTCTCTGGGACTCTGCGAGCACCAGGAGGCCTCCCTCCCACTGGGACTAAGGAGTCCTCTTCCTCCTTTTAGTGGCCCAAGAGTCCATGCCCCTCTTTCCTAAGATTAAAGTATTTCGGCTCTCAGTCCGGATGCTGACCGTAAGCTGAGGGGTCTGCGATGTGTTCCTCCATGAAGCAGCCGAATCCGGAGAGGTTGGTGGAGACACTGGGGATACCCATTACCGTGCACTCAGCTGCGGGAAGGTGTGAGAAAGGTCTGCTTAACTTTCTGTCTTTACAGTATTGTCTTAAATCCCAATAAAAGCTTCAATGGCGCCCTCTACTGGAGCCTTTAACAAGTGCCGGGCGCTGTGCTGAGCAAATCAGAAGCCAGAAAAATCAAGCTGTGCATTAATTAGCCCATCGGGGAAGGCAATGGCACCCCACCCCAGTACTCTTGCCTGGAAAATCCCATGGACAGAGGACCCTGGTGGGCTACAGTCCATGGGGTCGCTAAGAGTCGGACACGACTGAGCGACTTCACTTTCACTTTTCACTTTCATGCTTTGGAGAAGGAAATGGCAACCCACTCCAGTGTTCTTGCCTGGAGAATCCCAGGGACGGGGGAGCCTGGTGGGCTGCCGTCTCTGGGGTCGCACAGAGTCGGACACGACTGAAGTGACTTAGCAGCAGCATTAGCCCATGAGTGATAGTCCCTATTTCTTAGAGGGGACGCTAAGAGATCCAGAAAAGGGAATTCACTTGTCCAAGGGCTCAGGTAAGAAAAAGTCTATAATTGGGCAATAAGGATGCTAATCTACTGAGCCCGGTCCTCTGGGCCAGTGTCGACCATTTTAATGAATCCTTAAAACCTGTAAGATACTTTGCTGTGCCAGGTTACACTGCTTTGGTTTTCATAGCTTCATAGTCTGTTTTGTTGTTGTTGTTGTTTGTTTGTTTTGCTTTTTTTGGCCACACTGTGCGGAATGTGGGATCTTAGTTCCCCAACCAGAGATGGAACCCGTGCCCCCTGCATAGGGAGCCAGGAACCTCAATCACTGGACCACCACAGAAGTCCCCACAGTCTGTTTTGATAGGAGGTAAGATAAGATCTCTCATTATTACTAACTCTGTGTGCAGAACACCTTCTATACCTCATTTACTACCTTAAAATAACACTGAGAAATGCTTCAAGGAGTTTATTATACTTCCTATGTGTTTCTAAAAATATCTGTAAGCTGCAAAAGTAGGCACTACCTATGACAAGGCTTATTAAAAAAAAAAAATAGAGGCTAGAGGTAGCACTTCTAGCTCAGTGGGTAAAGAATCTGCCTGCAATGGAGGAGACCTGGGTTCAATTCCTTAGTCGGGAAGATCTCCTGAAGAAGGAAATGGCAACCCACTGCAGTATTCTTGCCTGGGGAATCCCATGGACAGAGGAGCCTGGCGGGCTACAGTCCATGGAGTCACAAAGAGTTGGACACAACTAAGTGACTAAACCACCACCACCACCATGGGAAAAATAGCGTTGGGGCTGGTCACATCGTTTTAACTGTGGATGAAAACGCAACTGGCAAGTTTCCTAATCATCACATAAGCACTGTTTAAAAGATTTGTCAAATTACTCATCACTGAAGAAATACTACAGCAAATGTGGTATTTATTTTCCCTTAAAAACATAGGAAAGTAGCTGGATTGTTAGCAAACTGTGCATTTAAGCTGTTGCTGTTTGCGGAAACCAAACAGTAGCAAACAGGGAAATCACGTGTGAACTCTGACATCAGCCCTCTAATTACTCATCACATGAGCTGCTGTGTCACAGAAACACATGAACAGACTGTTCCCATTGTTCCTCTTTCGCAAGGGTGGAGCTTGGAGCTCAGGGAGGGCGAGTCCCTTGGCTCAGGATCATGCCAGATGCTGAACTCACCTGGTGTGTAGCCCCAAGGCTCATAGTAGGAGGGGAAGACCCCAAGGTGGCAGCCACGGACAAATTCCTCATAGTCCACAGGGAGCAGAGGGCTCGTAGAGGACAGGAACTCCGGGTGAAAAATCACCTGGCAGCGAAAAACATGGGCTCAGCCTGAGCACCTTATTTAGCTCCTCCCTGGGTGGAGGGAGCTCCCAGGGTGCTCCCTGGGTGGCTCAGAGAGGATGCAAGACTTGACCAAACCCACACAAGTCAGTGTCAGGACAAAGATAGGAATCCAAGGCTGTCTGCCTCGGAAGCAAAGGTTCTTTCCAAACACTGCAATCCTTTCATAAACTAGGGGAGATGGGGAACATGAGGGCCAGGCTCCATCCCCCATATCACACCCCTTCCTCCTAAACCACTCCCCCCGACTTTGCTCAACCCCACCCTGGCCAGTGCGCTCACCTTGACTCTGTCAGCACTACTATTGAAGAGGCCAATTCGGCGGATGGTTGTCAAGATGGGGTCTGAGGAGTCATCCAGCATATTGTGGGTGCACACAGGAGGGAAAGATTGCCGCTGTAGGGGCCACAAGTGAGGGTATGAGGTCAGGCAAGGGCCAGAGGGCTCCCTTCTTCCCCATGAGCCATGCTGATCCTGGGGATCTAAGGGGACCACAATTCTCACCAGGTTGTGGAGCAACAAACCCAGGAGATTACCAGGAGTTGTAGATTTCCTACTTGGCTCTATCTGTAAAGGTTTTCATTTCCTTTCAACCACCATGAGCTGAAAAGAAACTATAATCTTCAGCTGTCTTTAAGGCAGAGCCAGGGTTAACATGCCTCATGGAATACAGGGAATTGTAGCTAAACTTGTTCTGTACTCTGGGCCAAAGAAACCCAAAGAGATTGTAACTCCCAGCAATTGATGGGGGCAGAGACTGTGCCTTTCAGGGGCTGCTTGCTGGGAGTTACAGTTTTCTTATGAAAATCCTGGATCTCCTCTCCACTTCCATCCTCAAAAGCCCACTTTCAAAAGAAACCACAGTTCCCACGAGTCACTAGAGGAAGACAGAGCTAGTATGATAGCAGTCCCAGGGACTGCTGGGATGTATAGTTCTTTGCAGCTGTCCCATCATTCCTCTCATTAAAAAATCTACGCATCTTCAGTTTACTGACTCTAGGAGCCCAGGAAATTACAACTCCCAGCAGCCTCATGGCAGAAACATCCTCAGTGAGGCCAACTGCCTTAGGAACTTTTGGAAATTATAGTTTGGCCAAAAACTGCTGCTAAGTCACTTCAGTCGTGTCTGACTCTGTGTGACCCCAATGATGGCAGTCCACCAGGTTACTCCGTCCCTGGGATTCTCCAGGCAAGAATACTGGAGTGGGTTGCCATTTCCTTCTCCAATGCATGAAAGTGAAAAGTGAAAGTGAAGTCGCTCAGTCGTGTCCAACTCTTCGAGACCCCGTGGACTGCAGCCTAGCAAGGCTCCTCTGTCCACGGGATTTTCCAGGCAAGAGTACTGGGGTGGGGTGCCATTGCCTTCCCCGGGCCAAAAACTGGTCACACCTTATTTGAGCAACTTGGCTGTCTTGGTTTCTGGATCACCAACACTGACCACAGATACCAAAAACCCATGGCTCCAGAGAAGAAAAGAACTCTAATTCCCAGAAGTCTCTGGGGGCAGGGAGAGTCAAGGTAGCAAAAAGCCCCAGGGGCTGCTGGGAGTTGTAGTTCTCATTCTATAGCTGCTGATTGTCTCTAAGGTTTCCCATCCCTCTAATTAACCCCAGGTATGTAAAGAAGCTACAACTCCCAAGGCTATCTGGGAACTTAGAAACAACCAGTGGAAGAAGAAACACCAACTGCTGAGAATTTTCAATGTTCTTCAAGGAGTGTTTCAGCTGACCCCAGAGGACCAACAAAACTACCACTCCCAGCAGCCTCTGGGGGAAGAGGTAGAGGTAGCATGCAGCAAAGCCCAAAGTCAGCAGGGAGTTGTAGTTCTCCTTTTGTAGTGACCTTAACAAAGAGTCTGACACAACTGAATGACTAACACTTTCATTATTGACTTTAGTCCAAGGTCCCTTCTACCTTTTGTTCATGGAGTCCCCAGGGACTCAAAGGAATTACAACTCCCAGCAGCCTCTGTGGCAGAATAAGCTGTGGGAAAGCAGGCTACCCTAAAGGCTTCTGGGAATTGAAAATATACCAGTCAGCTCACACCCTTCTGACTTCAAAATTGATTCCTGGAATAAGGGCTTGGCGATAAAGCAGAACTCCCAGCCATCTCTGCGGTCAGAGCTAACATGTCAGTCTGCCTCAGGGGCTGCTGCTGAGAATCGCCATCTCTCGACTTGGGAGTCCAAACCATACCTGTGTGGCAAAGATGGCTCTTTTCATCATAGTGAAGTCCTCCTTGTCCAGCATCTTGTTCATGTCTGGGAGGCTCCCCCTGTAAGGCGAGCAGGGGGATGCATCTGGGCATGGGTGATGAGAGGGTTTAGAGCCCAGGAGGATGCAGGGCTGAGGGCAGGGCACTCACACCAGCAAGGATTCGTAAAGCTTCCTCCCAAACTTTTCCTTCACTGTGTTGGCCGTATCCCTGGAGGAAGCAGAGCGACAACATTACATAGAGACCAGCTGCCATTCATTGTTAGGCTTCTGGGGCAGCTGGGAAGTTGAGGTCTGAGCAGAGAGAAGCCCTGGGGATTTCTGGGCTGGAGGATGGGGACTCAGGGAATCAGGTCCTAGAAGGCTTGGTTTCCTTGTGCCTTGCATCAGCTGTGTGGCCAGGGACAGATGGGCTTCCCTCTCTGACTTCGGTGACTCATCTGTTAGATGGGGATAAAAATAGAAGCAGCCTCAAAGGTTTGCAGTGCGAATTCAATGAGGTCATGACAAAAAATGCACAGTGCCCGGCACACAGTGAACCTTCCAGAAATGTCAGCTATTATTAGGATTTGTGCTAGCGATCCTAAGCCCCATTTTATTAAAAGGGAAAAGTATGTTCTGAGAGGGGAAAATGTATGGATGCAAGTAAAGCTAGTCAAGGGCCACCCTGCAACGTCATTGACATTCCTCTCTTCATGGTCCTCTCAGAGCTCTGGCTTCATTTTCTACCCCATCTCCCTAGGGCATTCTGCTCCATCCCCATTGGCTTCCTTGCTGTTTCTCAAACATGCCCCAGGGCCTTTGCACTTGCTGTTCCCTCTGCCTGAAATGCTGTTCCCCAGATATACACAATGCTCTCTCCCTCATTTCCTCTCTTGGTCTCTACTTGCTGGTACTTTCTCACTGTGACCTATCACGACAACCCCATCTCATATCCCAGTCCTGCTTTTTTTTTTTTTGCCAGAGCACTTTCTATAGAACTTTCTAGAATGTTAACTCAATGAGGGCAGGGATTTTATCTTTCTGGTTCACAACTGTGTTCCCAGTGCCTGGAATAGCACCTGGCACACAGTAGGAGCTCAAGGAATAGCCAGCCAATGGCTAGTGAGTGGGTTTTACAGGTGAAGAAACTGAGGCTTGGACTTCCCTGATGGTCCAGTGGTTAAGAATCCACTGGATGCCAATGGAGGGGACATAGGTTCAATCCCTGCTCTAGGAAGACCCCACATGCCCCAGGCAACTAACCTGTGCACCACAACTACTGACACCACAGTCGAGAGCCTGCGAGCCACAACTATTGAGGCCTGTGCACCCCAGAGCCCGTGCTCTGCAATGAGAAGCCACTGCAGTGAGATGCCCACACACTGCAACTCAAGAGTAGCCCCAGCTCAACACGACTGGAGAAAGCCCATGTGCAGCAACAAAGACCCAGGTACAGCCAAAAATAAAATAATTACAAAAAAACCCAGAAACCGAGGCTTGTGCAACTAAGGGTTCACATGCTAAAGGTCCCGTGTGCTGCAATTAAGACTCAGGGCAGCCAAATAAATAATAAATATTAAAAGAAAAAAGAGGGCTTCCCTGATAGCTCAGTGGGTAAAGAATCTGCCTGCAATGCAGGAGACCCAGGTTCAACTCCTGAGTCAGGAAGATCCCCTGGAGAAAGGAAAGGCTACCCACTCCAGTATTCTGGCCTGGAGAATTCCATGCACCGTAAAGTCCATGGGGTCGCAAAGAGTCGGGGACACAACTGAGTGATTTTCACTCCCACAACTGTATATGACACAATGCAGGGAACACGGGTTCAATCCCTGGTCCAGGAAGATTCCACATCCCACGGAGCAACTAAGCCCGAGCTCTGTAACTGCTGAGCCCATGCACTGAAACTAGACAGTAACCCCTGCTTGTCACAACTAGAGAAAGCCCATGCAGAGCAATGAAGACCCAGCACAGCCAAGAAAAGGAAGGAAGAGAGAAAGGCTTGAGAGGCTGAGTGGCTGGCCTTAAGTTACAAAGCCAGCGTGGGACAGGGGCGTGAGCTGAACTCGCTGGTTGGATATCAGAGCCCTGGTTCTGCAGTCACATTCACCCTGCCTGTGACTGCAACTTCGTATGCCCTGGGGCCGGACACATCTGAAGCCAGTGACTGCTAGGAATCAGGTCGGGGATGGGTTGATCATGTTACAGATGACAAAACTGAGACTCCGGGAGAAACAGAGGACCCAAAGCACACAGATGGGAGCGGGAGCCGCAGGAAATGCTGGGCCAAGGACTGCTGACCAAAGCTGCTTGCGCACGGCCTGGCCCTTAAGGGTTTCCACGTTGAAATTGTTGGTCCGAGCCGGCATGATGAAGAAGGCGACCACCGTCTGCTCGCTGCCATTCACCTGGGGCAGAGGAAAGGGAGGGCCTTGTGTGTGTGTGTGTATGTGTGTGTGAGTGAGGATCACATGGGAGGGGGCTGAGACCACCCATCCTTTTCCACCCCCCAAGACCACTAGGACCCTGCCATGTCCCTTCCTGTCAAGAATATAGGACAGAGCTACCATCCCCACTGGGACTCTGATCTTCTTTCTGAGTCATCCCTACACTTCCATTTTATACATAGGTTTCCCTGCCCCCACCTCCCCAGGTCTCTATTCTCCTTCTCTTTGACCCCTTGCAGCCCAGGCCTTACTCTGAGCAGATAGTTGAGCCGGGCCAAGGCCTCCAGGAAAACGTCGGCCCCCTTGTTGGAGAACTCATAGCGGCCGGCGATAAAGAAGTACAAGGTCTTGTCCAAGTTGAAGTCTAGGTGCCTAAAGAAGCCACAACCCAGGGTGAAGCCAAGACCCTCATCCACTCACCCCAGCCTCAAAACTACAAACCCCAGAAGCCACAGGGGCAAAGAACTCTTAGGACAGAGGCATCATGGGAACTCATCATGGGAACTGTGGTTCTTTTCTCCTCAGGGATTTCCTTAAATACTCAGCCATTGTGCTGGTGATCAAGAACTCAAGAGACTGAGCCCTCAGCTCTCCCCTCTGTTGGCCCGAGGAGTCTGGGCTCCCAACCCCCTCCTCTCTCAAGACCTAAGTATCTGGCCTACATACCCATAAAAATGGCCCCGCACAAACTCCTGGATTCGAGCCTTGCTCTGAGCATGGAGGTTCTGGAACTCATGCATGGCAGAGAATTTCTTCACATTCAGTCCATTGGGGGTCACGATATCTGGGATTGGGGGAGAAGGTCCCACATTTCATTTCTTCATTTCTTCATTCAGATCAGTGTAGCTGAATGAATAAATGAAGGAAAGACCCCTTTCCTTTCACAATGTCTTTGTTTTGATAGCTCCTCTGTGAGTTCCTGTGGTGACCCAATTACCCTACCACTCAGACACTTTCCTGCCCAATATTGCTTGCTTATTTCAGAAGCCTAACCACAATTCCCATCAGCCCCTGTGAAGGCTAACTAAACAGGGAACAGATCAGCACCAAGGCTTCTGGGAGTTGTAGTTCTTCTGTTTCCCCTACACTACCCTGAGCAGGGGGAATGAATCAATGTCCCCATCCTGTTTCTCTACCTTCAAGCCTCTTTTATGGACCCAACTGTTTGCTATTGTCATAGAAATTAAACTGTATCATTGAAAAACTATAACCCCCACCAGCTGCTGAGGTAAAATTCCAGGAATATTAAGGAGCTGTCCAGCCAAAGGCCTTGCACCCATCGACAAGAGATGCTCTAGTTTGGAAAGAAAAATTGGTTCCAACACTGCTTTTCTCAAAAATAAAATCCAAGGAACTTCCTTCCTCTTTGTAAGACCAATATCTATATTAGTCAGTAAAAGAATTTTACCATTTCTGAAATTAAAGAAACTACACCTCCCATTAGTCTCTAGGGTATACAGTCAGGCAGCCTCATATTCAGGCCAGCAACCTATGGCCTTCTGGGAGTTGTAGTTCTCTGCTCTTTATAGCAAAAAAAAAAAAAAAAAAGGTTGGTACAGGCCTTGGCATAGACGACCTCGTTTACATCTACGGTCCCCAGCCTGTTTCCTACCTGGTTTCCTTTTGAGTAGGTGCTGAGCCTCGATGGCGGTAATCTGGGACACAGTAGTGAAGACATGAGCGCAGTGGGCTGCGGCCCGCTCCATGCAGTAGCGGTGATAGATTTGCCTCTCACCGGCTTCTTTGTCCACGTTGAACTGGGCAGGCAGAAAGGGCGATCAGGTTAGAAGGACTGGGGAAAGATAGAAGGTCCAGTCTCCAGTGTCCTGGGGGAGACGGGGGCTGAAAGCTGGACTCCTGGGTCTGAGGGTGGAGAGGACTGGGGATTTGGAGTCCTGGATCCCAGGAGAAGAGAGAACTTGATCCCCTTGGGCTTTGAGGACAGCTTTGGGCTGTCTTGTAACATTGGCAGCCCCCATTTGCCACATCCCCGGCTCACATTCTCCAGGTTGTTGTAGAAGTCCACGGCCCCGGCACACAGGTATCGCCCCAGCAGCGTGGCGTGGGTGGTGAAGATGGTAGCCACGGGCAGCCGCCGGGCGCGGCACAGGCAGAGCCCGACGCCTGCCAACCACTCATGGAAGTGCGCAACCACATGTGGTTTCTCCTCGCTCTGGGCCAGGAACTGTGGGGCAACAGAGACAGGGCCACTGTGTCTCCATGTATTTTGTGAAGACAACCAGTGATTCCCCACGTAGATGAGGAAGCAGGAGAGTGGTAAATCTACCCCCACTACTGCACAGAGTGGGTGGTGACCTACTGTAATCCCCATCAGACAAGGACCTCTCAATCCTTGAGGCCACTGGACTAGCTGACCTCATCCCCAGAGGCTGATGGGAGTTGTTTTTTTGACCAACCTTCTAAGTCCCAGCAGGGGTGAATTGGAAAGACCAAAGTTCTCCCCAGGTCATGAACACAATTCTTGGAGACCCTCTATGGCAGTCAAGAGTAGACCTGTACCCAACACTTGCTGAAGGACTACAACTCCCAGGATGCCCTAGAAGCAGCCGGTTTATAAACTGTTTGTCCCAAGGTGTGGGGAAAAAAAAGTATCTTGAGTCTTTCAAAACCTAGAAGAGGGTCAGTAACAGGATTCCTGGTTCTCAGATAGGCTGGGGATTCCTAAACATCCGGGGCCCCATCTGAAAGCTGGAGAAGGCGATGGCACCCCACTCCAGTACTCTTGCCTGGAAAATCCCATGGACAGAGGAGCCTGGTAGGCTGTTGTCCATGTGGTCGCTATGAGTCAGACACGACTGAGCAACTTCACTTTCATGCTTTGGAGAAGGAAATGGCAACCCACTCCAGTGTTCATGCCTGGAGAATCCCAGGGACGTGGGAGCCTGGTGAGCTGCCGTCTATGGGGTCACACAGAGTCGGACACGACTAAAGTGAATTCAGCAGCAGCAGCAGCAGCCCAATATAGGATGAGAGGATTACAACTCTCAGAATTCCCTAGGGTGAGCCTTCCCGTCAAGCCAGCCTCCTCTAGAGCTAGGAGCTTGGAATTTCCATATTTGGAAGACTGGAGTGGATGACCTGGAGTTGAGATCGGCTCTCTGAAGAAAGAAGAATCTAGGCCCCTGGATGTCCATGTTCCCAAAGATTAGATCTAATCCCTGGATTAAAGGACTACAATTCCCAGAATGCTCAGGCAGAAGAGACACCAACAACCCTCTGACCACCTGGCAACCCTCTGGCCAGGGGCTGATGGCTGTTGTAATTTGGGACCTGGGGTCAAAAGGAGTGACGACAGAGGCACTGACAGTGGGGCCTACCTCACCCAGGAACCAGGTGGTGAGGAAGCCAAAAAGGACGGCGTCATTGGCCTCCCGGTCGTACCAGGGCACCCCGATGTTGCATGTGTCCCATAGCTCCCCCTTCCAGCGCTCCAGGGCCCAGGCTGAGGCCCCCACATCGAGGAGCACCACCAGGGGGCCCCCCTCAATCAGCCAGCGCCCGAAGTACACCTGCAGAGGGAACACAGGAAGGCTTAGGGTTTTGGCCACCTTTCTCTGGTCACAACATCTGTGTTTCTCCCATCCCCAGGCAGACGTCCGGCCTCACAGCCTGGGTTCTTCTACCTTCTTTTTCTTTATCTGCTGCTAATTTTTCACCCGTGGCCTTATTTCTCCGATTGCTGTTAGTTATTCCTCCCACAATCTTTTCTCATCTCGGCTGTGGCATCTCTCCCCATTCCTTGCTTCGTTTCTCTCTTTTCAAAATTTTTGTTTATTTTTGCCACACCGCACGGCTGGGTGAGACCTTAGTTCCCGATCAGGGATTGAACTTGTGCCCCCTGAGTGAGAAAGTCCCCCTTGCTTAGTTGCTATAACAGCTGTTGCCCTTCACTACTTATAACCTACACTGCTCATGTCCTGCCTCCATGCCCCATACTGCCCTGCTAATCATTTCTCCAACCCGCTGCCTTGTTTCTATGTCCACTGCCACACTTCTCCCACCAGTCATCAAGCGGCTTTCTCCCATCAGCTTTCCTTTCTGAGGCTCACTGGCTGCTGCTTTTACCCCTCGCTGCCTTGTTTCTGATCTTTCACTATACACGTCACCTGCTTCCTCTTTCCCCTGCTCCCAGCCCATCTTACACTCTGCAGCCTGCTTTCTAATACTGCCCGCCTACTTTCCACACCCCGGGGGATATTACTGCTGAGTTTCTAAGCCTCCAGGTTGGATTTCTGCCCCTTGCCATGTTTCTCTGATCTGTCGGCTTCCTCCAGATTCCTGTGGCCCAGCTTCTGGGCCTGCTGCCACACCTCCATCTGGCTGAGCCACCCTACTCCTCCCAACGTGGCTTTTCCCTGATGCCCCTCCCCCTCCCAGCTGTTGTCTGCCCTTTGGCTGGGGGGGCTATTCTTAGGGCCCCAGCACGTGGACAGCAGCTGCCCTGGGGGAGCAGGGGCCGCTCTAGGGTTCCTTAGGGACACAGCCCCTCCTGATTGGACTCCATACCCCATCCCAAACCAGAGGCTGTGAATGAATGAAGGCAAGCCTGCACCTCTCTCTCCCAGAGCCCAACCTGTCTGTGCCTCAGCCCTGCTGCCTTCGGGCCTAACCTCTGTTCTCATCCTCAGTCCTCACTAGGTGCCTGGCACTCTCCCCCTCCTCTTTCTTATTTTTTATCCCCCCCCCCTCCTTTTTAATTCCCGACTCCGCCCATCTGAAACGCTGTTCCCTGGGTCTGCCTGCCTCTCTTCCTCAGTTACCCAGCTTCCTCTCTCCTTCTAGACCCTTCTCTCTAAAACATCAGGCTACCTCTCTTCCCTATCTAGACTCTACTTCGCTGTTGCTCTAACCACTTGGCAACCATCACTTTTGGGGACACTCAGCATGTCTCCATCAGCTATCTCGTTTGTCTACCTGCCCACCTCACTCTGCAAGCTGTTTTAAGTAATAATGATGTGATAATAATAACCACGAAGATAATAGCTCACAGACAGTGCAAACTGCATGCCAGGACCTGGGTTGAAGACTTTTTATGAGCTATTTCATCCTCCCAAGAAATCTCTACAATGGATGCTATCAGCAAGTTCATCAGTCAAGGTCACACGGGAGGAAGCAGAGAAGGCGAATTTTTTGTGTCTGTGAACCATTTTTAAAGTCTTTAGTGAATTTGTTACAATATTGTTTCTGTTTTATGTTTTGTTTCTTTGGCAACCAAGGATGTGGGATCTTAGCTTCCTGACCAGGGGTCAAACCCACAACCTCCTGCATTGGAAGGCAAAGTCTTAGCCACTGGACTGCCAGGCAAGTCCCCAGAGAAGGTGAATTTGAACTTCAGGCTCCAGAACAACTGCTCTGGCCTCCTGCCTCACCCCCACCCCACACCCAGCAGGTTTTTTCTGTCCATCTAGCTCCTCTCATCTCTGCACCTGAGGATCTTGACCTCTTCCTCTTAGGACCATCTTTCAGTCTGTCTTGTGCCTGCTCTCTGTGTTCATTCACCAATGTCCTAGAGCTGGGGGTTCACCCACTCACTTCACAGCGTCCTGGATCTCTCTGAGTGTCTGTCAATCTTACCTCCTCTATGTCTGCCTGGGAAAGTAGTGGGCCATCCTGAGTTTCTGTGCGGGCCTCCCTGTCTCCCTGGAGCTGCCCAGCCCCTGCTCTTCCTCCTCCCGCTGTCCCCACCCCACACTCGGCTGGGCCATGCCCCACCTTGCAGCCCTTGCTGTTCATGGAGTCCAGCGTCCTCTTCAGGGCCGGGGTCGGGGGTTCCAGCAGCTCCACCTGGGTCCTCACGCCCTGCTCCGTGTACGGTCCCACCAGGTAGTAGTTGTCGCCCCACTCATCCCCTGTCACCTTTGCCTTCGTCTGCAGCACTGTGTAGATGCCGCCCACTGTGGGCCCAAGTACATGAGAACAGGCCCCAGCTGAGGTCCACAGATCTGGGGCCTGGGGAGGGGGTGCGGATGCACAGGAGCCATGGACCTCTGGCTCTGAGGGAAGAGGGAACTGGGAGCCCACACTTCAGGGTCAGAGGGAGGAGGGGGGAGGGGGTTGATGGATGGTACTCCTGGGTCGATGGGAGGAGGGGGCTGGGGTCAGGACTTGGAGGGAGAAGAGGGTTCAGGCTGGACTTCTAAGTCTAAGAGACTGGGGTCCTTGGCTCCCAGGTGTGACAGAATTAGGGGCTGGGGCCAAGGAGGACAGAGGCTGGCAAGAGTTATCAGGGTCCAAGCTCTTGAAATGCCAGCTTAAGGGAGCTGGGTTTAAAATCCCAATCAGGCTTCAGGACACAATAAGGGAGAATCCCTCTTCATGGCCTCATTTAGGTTCCCACAGTGTCCCAAAGAAGCCATAGCTGTCATCCCTCACCCACCAGGGACTCTGACGACCAGTTCCCCAGTTCTCTCCCCACAGGGGGACACAGGCACGCATGGCCCTGCCCTGCCCATGACTCCATTCCAGACCCAGGAGTCTGGGCCTCCAGACTCCTTACCCCCTGGAGCCTGGACCCTGGCGATCTATGGCTTTGTGTTTGCAGACACCCGCAGCCCTGCCACCCCCTGCCTTTTCTCTCCCAAAACTCAGTAATGCAAAATCCCAGCTTCCTTCCTTCTGTGGAGCTAGACTGCCTCGCTCCTGGGTTTCCAGCCCCAGCCTTCTCCAAACCAGAACATCAGGCACTTTGGAGCCTGGGACCCAGAAATCCAGGCCCCCAGCCACTCCCATCCCAGGGCCCAACCCCTGACCAACTTAGGACTTCCCAGTCTTCCCCCAATCCAGCGCGCATGTGTCTGAGGAGGCTCCTCTACTCCTCCGAATCCGGAGCTCAGGCACTCAGAACCCTGCCATCCAGGCCCCAAAGCTCTCTCACCCTAAAGATCTAAGAATTAGGGTCTCCAGCCTCCTCACATATTTACTCTGAAATGACCAGTTCCCCAAATTCTCCCACCACGATTCGTGCATCCCATCTCCAAGTGGGCTCTCTTTCAAATCCGGAGTTACATCCCAAGATCCTTCCCCACCTAGGGCCACAGTTCTGAAGTGCCAAACCCTCCCCCCCGCATCTCCTTCCCTATCGAGGACCCAAGTTTCTGGTCTTTTTCATTTAACCCCCTCTCCCCTAGGACCCAGGACCTGGGTTTCCAGGCTCCTTTCATCTTATGCGACTCATCCCCTCCCTCCAGGGCCCAGGAGACAAACTCCAGCCCCTCTCCAAGGGCACAGGAGTCACAGGCTCCTTGCCCAGGACCCAGAATCATGCCATGCAGCCTCGTTCGCTGTTACTCAATATTCCGGGCCCCCATCCCCGCCTGCTCTTCTCGTCCGGGTCCCTCTGCCCGGTTTGCTCACCCTTGTTGGCCACCTCCCAGGCCACCTCGAAGAGCACTGTGTTCTCCAGGTCGAATTCATCCTCCCAGTCCTCCAGTCCTGGCAGGGAGGACATGGACAAAGTGCGGTTTAGAGGCATGGCCGACGCGGTTAGAGGGCTCCCGGGGGCCACCGGTGGGGGCCCTAGAGGTGTCGAAGGAATGCACTGGGCAGGGCGCCGGGCCAGGTAGCTGGTGCCCGACGGGAAGCTCGCACCGCCCTCGGCTTCCTATTGCACGACCGCACCCCCGCCCGGAGCGGTCAGACCGGGGCTGCAAGCGGGCGCAGCGTCACTGAGCCCCTTGGGGCTCCTGCAGTGAAACCTTGCGGCCACCAGGCGGCGGCGCCCGCCCCCCGGCCAACGCCATTGGTCTGTGCCCGGGGGCGGGGCTCCCGCGTCTTCTCATTGGTGAACACTGCAGCGTTCACTCGGCTCGGCCCCGCCTCCGCCTCGACAGCTGAAGGGAGCTCGGGTGAACGGGGTTTGCTGCTGCGCTAGCTGATTGGCCTTCAACCCTGTCAATCCGAAGCTGATGCCCCTGAGTTGGAGTGGGAGGGAAGACGGTCGATAAGGAGGAAAAGGAAGCGTGGGGGACGTGTGGTTGCCCGAAGAAGTGTTAAAAGAGTTTTGCAATCGCCTTAGCGAGGAGGCTCTGGGTAAAAGGAGGAGGAGCCAGGAAGCGAGAGGAAAGGAAGCGGCCTCGGCGCGTGGGCGGGGCCTAAAAAGTGACACCACGCCCCACCAGGAGAGCTTGCATATTTATAAAGAACCACCGAGATTTTTGGATGACTTGGCAGTCTAGAGGGGCCAGAACACTTCGTTCCTAGCGCGTTTCCGTTTCCGCTAGGATATTGGCGGTTGGTGAGCATCATGGCAACCGTGGTGAGTGTCGGCGTGCTGAGGGCTGAGGAGTCTCAAGCAGGAGGCTGGACGGGGACACTTGAATCTTAGTGGAGAGGAGGCTGAGGACCTTGACTCCTGGATCTGAGGAAGGAGGGAGCTGGGGGCCTGGGCTTCTGGATCTGAGGGAGGAAAAAAGAAGAGACTAGGATCCCAGCATCCTGGGTTCAAGTGAATATTTACGGTATCAGTGGTCATATCCGACTCCATCATCTTGTAGGAACTCCAACTTCCAATCCTCTGGGCGCAACCAGTGGCCAGTTCTGCAGTCCTTTGCTTTGAAGTCTGATAAGGGTTGTAGTATCTTGGGCTCCAAGCCATAAAACAGTCTTGGTGGTGTGAGTGGTACCTGAGTACAAGTGAGAAACACAGGCGGGGACCTGCCGTATGAGCTTCAGATCGTGGAGTTGCTTACTGAGTCTTGAGCCAAAAAGAAAGAGTGTCGAGAACGCAGAGTCGAAAATGGTTGGGGGCACAGAGAGTTAAGATCTTGTCATGGAATTGTTTCAACTGTTTTCATATTCCTAGCACTTCATCAGGGCATGCCCAGTGTGGATGCTCAATAATTCATGATTGAATGAATACATGTGAACTCTGTTTGGAGAGACCAAGTATACTGAGCCAGGCCCCAAGTACTTTTCTGAGAAACATCTGAATAAAGAAAGAATGTAGCCTTAGCTTAGGGGTTGGACATGGCTTCCCCGAGGCCTCAGTCCTCATTGTAACCCCAGTCAAGATGGAGCTAGGATGGAGATGAGGTGGTGCCTGTGGTGTGAACTATCACTCTTTATCTGTTGTCATGGCAAAGGGGAGTGGATGGTGAAGTGGAAGAGGAAAGGGCAGTGGCCAGTCTCCTGAGACGCAGTTCCCATGGGTGTGGATAAAGCATTGGAAGTGTAAGGGGATGGTAGGGGCAGAATTTCATAATGACCTCTGTTTCCATGGGATCAGTGGGCAGCAGGGGGTAGGAGAGGCTTATGGTGAAAGGAAAGGTTTTGTAGGAAGCAGGTCTGTTTATGTTGGGGTGGCTAAAGGTTGGGATTCCTAGATCAATGTCTCTTTTCTGTCTCAAGTAGTGTCTGATAGGCTCTAGGGGTGAGTGGGAGTATGTTCTCAATCTTCTGGTAGTGGTTTGGGGGCAGTGACCAACCTCCTGTGAGGAAGAGTGAGCGGGAAGGGTCACAAACAGCAAGGGAGGAGGCATGTGACCTAATGGTGATCAGGAGGTCTGAACTCTTGGTTCCAGAGAGGAGGGTTTTCCTGGGGTCCTATGACTGTATCTCCTCTCCTCTGGTGAGGAGACCTGTGAGCAGAAACAGAGTTGTGGGCAGGTGGCCAAGGGCTTGGGTCAGTATGCTGGCTTCTTAGGCCTCCTTTCTGTATTCACCCTGGAGAGCCACTGATCTACTTTATGTCTCCGGATTTATCTATTCTGGACATTGCATATAAATAGAATCATGTGACAGGTGACCTTTTGTGTCTGGCTTCTTTGACTCAGCATAGTGTGTTCAAGGTTTACCCCTGTAGCATGGATCGGAGGTTCATACCTTTTTATGGCTGAATAATATTATGTTGTATGGCTACCCGTATTTTGTTTATCTGTTCATCCACTGATGGATATTTTGGGTTATGAATGACACTGCCATGAGTATCTGAGAGGATCTCCACTGGGTTCTTGAATTATCCCAGGCATTGTTTACTGATCTCTCCCCACTTCGTGAGAAGGGATAGTGTCTGACTTTGCTCTTTGGAGAGCTGGGGACACAGGAGGCCTCAGTACCTGCTTGTTGAATGAGCTCAGGATGTCATTCATTCAGACCCCAAACACTGAGCACCAAGGTAAAGCAGTGAGATGTGTGCTGTGCCCTTTATGGGATAGAGCATCCATTGGAGCTGAGAACGTTGATCCAACAGTCTCTCTTATGGGCGTGAGATTGACCTACCAGGGGAGGCCCTTCCTTCTGCCTGGACATCCAGAGACCCTAGAACTAGCCAGGCAGGGGCTGAGGTGAGGGAAGGCCTCCCTTAATGACTGGTGCTTGATGTAATTCAGTGAGGAGGGTGGGGAGAGCACAGGACCCAGGGGCCTGCACATGCAGAGGCCTAGTGACAGAGAGCTGGGGCTGACAGTGTCATGGAGTCAACCCACCAGCCTTAGTGGGTGATTGCCAAGGAGGGTCTGGTGTTTGGGCTGCCAGCCTGCCTCTGGGGAGAAGAGAAAAGGACTGTTTCATGGGAGGGGGATGGGAGGGACAGCTAGGACCACAAAATCTATACTATCGCCTCTTCCTCCAACCCCAGACAGCCACAACCAAGGTTCCAGAGATCCGTGATGTGACACGGATTGAGCGTATCGGTGAGTGAGCGTGGATCCAGAATGGGCCCTAGTGCTTGCCTGGCCCCTGTGCCCTTGACAGAGCCTACCTACCCAGGACCCCCAAGAGGGGGGTCCTGCACGCCATCTCCCCATCTCTCCCCCTATCTAAGCAGGGAGGATTCTGAGTTCCAGAGCAGATCAGATGCGCAGGGGTTGGGTGGGCTGGACCCTGCCAGGCCCCAACCCCTCACACCACGCATCGACAGGAGCTGGCAGGTAACTGTGTCTTCTGGTTCTTTCCCCACATGCAGGCGCTCACTCCCACATCCGGGGGCTGGGACTCGATGATGCCTTGGAGCCACGGCAGGTAGAGCCCAGGGGGTCAGGCTGGGAAGGCTGCTCCAGGGAGGCCTCAGGTGGAGGGGACCCAGGGCCCTGGGGAATGCAGGGACTGTGTTATGATCTTCGAGGTCTTTGGCTATGCTGTATTTATACAATTCAGCCACACACAGGTCTCTAAAAGATGGGGATGGAGAAAAGCTTTTTTTTCTGAAGGCCTAGCCAACAGTTTGGGCCTGAAGTGGTTGAAATGTAGTAGCAGCTCAGTAGAAAGTCACCTTCCTTATATGTTCTGTCACCTCCTACCCCCAGGCTTCGCAGGGCATGGTGGGCCAGCTGGCGGCCCGGAGGGCAGCCGGTGTGGTGCTGGAGATGATCCGAGAAGGGAAGATCGCTGGCCGGGCGGTTCTCATTGCTGGCCAGCCGGGCACTGGGAAGACAGCCATTGCCATGGGTAAGGCACTTCTCCAGGCAGTAGCTCTTTTGGCCTCACCAGATGATCCTCCCATGTAAGTCAGGGTCAGGTTCAGCCATGTCTAACAGACAACACAAAATGGAAATGGCTTAAACACTAAGGATTTGTTCTGTCACATAGAAGAGTCTGAACATAAGCCAGTTCAGGCTTATTGAATAGTCCTGTGAGGCCTCCTACCTTCTTGCCTCAGGATCACTTGCTTCCATGTCAGGGACACCTCGGGTTGCAAAAAGGTGGCCTGTGCTCCAGCCATCCCACCCATACTCCATATAAGAAGAAGGAAAAAGGAATTGCAATGAGAGTGTACCTCCTAGAGGAAGCTCCTTTTAAGCAGCTATCTCAGGGCACCCACATTCTCTTGCTTATATTTTATATTTTATTGACTAGAACTTAATGACCACACTCTACTGCACAAGAGAGAGAGAGGCATTAAAACTTTTTTTTATATTTTAATTGGGACTACTGCTACCTTAGTGAAATGGGTGTTCTGGAACAAAGGAAGATGTGAAAGATGAGCATTGTATAGACAACCAGCAGTCTCTTTTGCAATCCATTAGTGATTTAAGTGCCTTTTACTCACAACTGTCCCTTATCATTGTTGAGCTCTTATCTGTCCTTCAAAACTGCACTCTGACATCTTTTCCTTGTTGAAGGTTTCCTGGACTCTCTTCTCTTCCCACTCACTCTCACCTTTGTGCCTGGATTGTGGGGCCAGGCAGTGAGACTCAAGGTGACAGCTAGGTCCTCAGTTAAGAAAAAGTAACACTCACATCTGGGGACACCAAGATGATTAAGACTGAAGTCCTGACTTTAAGGGGCTTCCAGCCTGGGGCAGGTGTTCGTGGACACAGTCCCGTCCGTGTGAAGAACAGAGGAGGCTTCTCCTCCAATGAAGGGTGATGGGGAGAGAATGGGGTGGCAGTTGTCCGGAGGGACATCCCAGGTGAGTCAGTACCGTAACTGAGACTCACAGCAAGTCTGGGAGTCTCCTGAACAGACAGTAGGGAGCACGATACCCAGGCGCAGAGTGTGGCATGCCTCTGGAAAGGGGACCAGGAAGCGTTGCCACCTCGTACTGGTCAGGAGGGTTCAGTGACTTCCTGTCTGGAAGACTTGGCCCAGAGTCCTCAGGAAGGGGAGCTGGCAGAGAGGCCCAGAGCTTGGAGTGATGGCAGGAACCGCCTGCCGTCTGCCAGCTGACCCCAGGCCCCAGACCATAGAGGAGGCCCTTCCCTGTGCTAGTCCCATGTCACATGTTGGGGTCACGGCTGAGCACCAGGGCATGCCTGCCAGCCCTCATCATTGCTCCTATGCAGCAATGCCGTCCTCTGCCAGCGCTTGTTATGTTATGGTTCCCATCACCCAGAGGGGCAGGCTGGCTTGGGGAGCAGCTTAGGCTTCTTAAGATAACTTGGTGCTAAGCAGTGAAGCCCGGGGAAGGCAATGGCACCCCACCCCAGTACTTTTGCCTGGAAAATCCCATGGACAAAGGAGCCTGGTAGGCTCCAGTCCATGGGGTCGCTAAGAGTCGGACACGACTGAGCGACTTCACTTTCGCTTTTCACTTTCATACGTTGGAGAAGGAAATGGCAACCCACTCCAGTATTCTTGCCTGGAGAATCCCAGGGACAGGGGAGCCTGGTGGGCTTCTGTCTGTGGGGTCGCACAGAGTCGGACACGACTGAAGCGACTTAGCATAGCATAGCATAGCAAGCAGTGAAGCCAGGATTTGAACCTGCACAGTCTCTTTTAACTTCTTTTAGCCCCTTGCCTCCACCCCTGCTCATCTCCCCCAAGCCCTGAGGCTAAACAGCTCTTAGAGGTTGGGAGGCAGGTCCGGCATGATTGTAGAGTCGTAAAGTTTTTGGTCTGGGCAGCGTGGGGCTCCCACCCAAGGCCTCCCAACATGACCCTCGCTTTCTGCAAGTCTCCCTGTCTGCCCCACAGCACCCAGCCCCTCTCTCCTGCTCCTCCTGTCTGAAGAAGGAGAAGAGCTGGTTGGGGAGATGTGAGGACCTGGTGCCTGGACCACCTACCCAGACTGCCTCCCCTCTTCCTCAGGCATGGCACAGGCCTTGGGCCCCGACACCCCGTTCACAGCCATTGCAGGCAGTGAGATCTTCTCCTTGGAGATGAGCAAGACAGAGGCACTGACCCAGGCCTTCCGGCGCTCCATCGGTGTACGCATCAAGTAAGCAGGAGTCATGGTAGTTCCCAGCAGCCTCGGAACGCCCCCTGAGGGATGCCAGCTCATCCTGCGCCCAGGGGCCGACAGGGGTGAGCAGTTCCTGAGGGCCCAGGCTGCGGAGTATCTCCTTAGATCTGTTCTCTCACCAGGGAGGAGACGGAGATCATCGAAGGGGAAGTGGTGGAGATCCAGATTGATCGGCCAGCCACAGGGACGGTGAGTCTGCCCCCGAGTCTAGGGGCTGGAAGGGGGCGGTGCCGGGTCTGCACTGAGGTCAGAGTCCCGTGGAATGTTTGAGATGCAGCTTAGAGTCATCCATATGCTGGCAAGAGAGTTGGTTGAATTGATGGCGGTTTGTCCATTTGTGAGGGGCGCGGTGAGCTAAGTGGTGGAACAATGGAAAAAGATATGGAAAAGAACATATTTATGTCTAACTGGATCACTTTGCTGTACAGCAGAAATTAACGCAATATTGTAAATCAACTATTCTTCCCCCAAAAAACAAACCAAGCAATGGAATGACAGAGGAGATCTTGAGGTTTCTCAGTTAATTCCTAATAGGCTTACAGACCCTTTGGATTTATAAATCCTAGTACCTCAACTGTACTCCAATAAGAATTAATTAACAGGACTTTCCTGATGGTCCAGTGGTTAGGACTCTGCAATCCCACCACAGGTTCAATTCCTAGTCAGGGAGCTAAGATCCTACGCACCGCTCAGCCATAAAACCAAGACAAAGCAGAAGCAATATTATAACAAATTCAATAAGGACTTTAAAAAATGGTCCACATCAAAAAAAAAAAAAAACCTTGAAAAAAAATTTAAAAAAAACCCTAAAACTTAGCCAGCACCCCCACCTCTGCCTCTTTCTGCAGTACCCTTTAGAAGTAGCTGCCCTCACCTGTTTGAGTTTCATTAGCTTTTATCACCCAACTGTGTATTCCAAGATTGCCCATGTTAAAAACTTCATGTCTTTTAAGTCTTTTTTCACAGTCTGGTTTCCCCTTCATCTCTATCTCTGTCTTACAGTTTTTCTGTAGGTCTCTTGTTTTTCACCGACATAAAATCACACAACTTAAACTAACCATCAACCCTTTCAGAGTTGCTCCTCCTCCCCTCCACCCCACCTGCAGTCCCTGGCAACCACAAATCTACTTCCTGTCTTAATGGATTTGCCTCTGATGGAATCCGACAATATATGACTCTTTGTGTATGTCTTCGAGGTTCATCGTGTTTGTAGTTCTCTGTTAAATGCTAAGAGTCGGACATGACTGAGCAACTTCACTTTCACTTTTCACTTTCATGCATTGGAGAAGGAAATGGCAACCCACTCCATTATTCTTGCCTGGAGAATCCCAGGGATGGGGGAGCCTGGTGAGTTTCCGTCTATGGGGTCGCACAGAGTCGGACACGACTGAAGCGACTTAGCAGCAGCAGCACAGGTGTTAATAAAATGCTAAATAAAAGGAAATCTAAAATCGCTTCAAATCCATTGACCTGATGCACAGCCCTACCTTCTGTTTGTGTGTCTTGTAGGAACACCCTCCTCTTTTTTCATTAGCTTCTCATTTTAAGTGGAAATAGACTTAAAGTGAATAATTGCAGTCAACTGCACTTTTAGCAGGAGAAGGCAACGGCACCCCACTCCAGTACTCTTGCCTGGAAAATCCCATGGACAGAGGAGCTTGGTAGGCCGCAGTCCATGGGGTCGCTAAGAGTCGGACACGACTGAGTGACTTCAGTTTCACTTTTCACTCTCATGCATTGGAGAAGGAAATGGCAACCCACTCCAGTGTTCTTGCCTAGAGAATCCCAGGGACAGGGGAGCCTGGTGGGCTGCCGTCTGTGGGGTTGCACAGAGTCGGACACGACTGAAGCAACTTAGCAGCAGCAGCAGCAGCAGCACTTCTAGCACTTGTAACAGCCTCCTAAATTAGTCTTATCTATTGGCAATTAAATTTTGAATTTTAAAAACATGGTAGAAAAAAAAACCATGGTGGGAGACTCTTGAAGTATAGGGAAAGCTATTCCCCAGATAGTTCTTTCTCAGACGGTAAAGCATCTGCCTACAATGCAGGAGACCCGGGTTCGAGCCCTGGGTTGGGAAAATCCCCTGGAGAAGCAAATGGCAATCCACTCCAGTACTCTTGCCTGATAGGCTACAGTCCATGGGGTCACAAAGAGTTGGACATGACTGAGCGACTTCACGACTTCACTTAAAGAGATTACAGAAGAAATCCATGGATCTATCCTCATCAAAATGAACAACCAGGGACTTCCTGGTGGTCCAGTGGCTGGGACTCTATGCTTCCAATGCAGCGGGCCTGGGTTCGATCCCTGGTCAGGGAATTAAGATCTGCATGCCCCAGCCAAGACCCAGCACATCCAAAAAGAAAAACTGAAAATGAACAACCAAAACTCCCTTTAACTCCCTGCCCAAACCCACCTGCCACCTCTCCCTACAAAGGGAGCATCTCACTATGGAAACACCTCCAGGAAACAGGTGAGACAGGACCTGCTGGGAAAAGCCCAGACTTGGTGACTGTTTACCTTGGGGGGCGGGGAGTGTGATGCTTTGTTTTCTTAGCTTATCTGGTGGGGAGGATGTATGACATTTTTGTTTTCTTAGCGTATCTCTTGGGGATGGGGCGTGGCATTTTTGTTGTCTTAGCTGTGTTTAGCTGTGTTCTTCTGGGTTTGTGGTTAACAAAAAACCACCTTTTATTTGGGTATGAAAAACAAATGTTAGAGTGGGACCCCTCCCTTGACCCTTCGGTGGGACCTCAGGTACCTGTTGTTTTTACAGATTTTGTCTTTCAGGTTTTTGTTTGTTTCTCTTTGTGGGGCAGGGGGCAGTGCTCACGACATGTGGGATCTCAGTTCCTCAACTAGGGATCAAACCCACACCTCCTGCATGGGAAGTGTGGCATTTTAACCACTGGACCACCAGGGAAGTCCCTGTTTGTTCCATTACTGGTTTTAATTTATTTATTTAGGCTGAGCCAGGTCTTAGTTGTGGCATATGGGATATAGTTCCCTGACCAGGGATCGAACCTGGGCCCCCTGCATTAAGAGTACAGAGTCTTATCCACTGGACTTCCAGGCAAGTCCCCATTACTAGATTTTTAATAACAGCCTTATTAAGGCTCAACTGACCTCCAATAAGCTATGCCCCAGAAAGTTTTCAGGATTTTAGGTTTTGACATACACATACCCACAAAGCTGTCACCGAGGCTGTGACAGTGAATATCTTCGTCAAGCCCCCAGCACTGCCCTATGTCATGCTGGTTCTGAAGCTGTGCTGGGGAGACATCAGGGCCCCCTCTAAACTCCTTACCTGTCACCCCTCAGGGCTCCAAAGTCGGCAAGCTGACCCTCAAGACCACAGAGATGGAGACCATATATGACCTGGGCACCAAGATGATCGAGTCCCTGACCAAGGACAAGGTCCAGGCCGGGTGAGCAGTGGGGGCCACACCGCTGGCCAGGGTAGGGGAGCCCCGGCCCTTCCTGTCCTCACCCCTGCCCGCCTTCCCCTGCAGGGACGTGATCACCATTGACAAGGCCACAGGCAAGATCTCCAAGCTGGGGCGCTCCTTCACACGGGCTCGCGACTATGACGCCATGGGCTCCCAGGTGGGCAGGGCTCCTGGGCCCCCTCGCTTAGGCACCAGCATGCTCCCTCACCCCTAGCGCCTGCAGCGTCCAGACCCTCCTGTCACTCAGCCCTGTGGCCCTGGCCCTCCTGGTGCTTTCCTGTACCCTCCAGGACAGCCAGGGGTTTCCGGGGTCCTCCAGGAACCCCTGCATCCTTCAGTGCTCTGGGCTGCCTGAGTCTTTACCCCTTAAGCCTGGGGTTTCTGCATAACCCCCACCTGGGTTCCTAGCTCCATTCCAGGGAGCCTGTCTGTCCTCGACAGCGCCTGGGGCCCCTGCTTCATACTCTTTTCTGCCCTTGTCTACCCTGAACCCCGCGACGGCCCATAGACCAAGTTCGTGCAGTGCCCAGATGGGGAGCTGCAGAAGCGCAAGGAGGTGGTGCACACAGTGTCTCTGCATGAGATCGACGTCATCAACTCCCGCACCCAGGGCTTCCTGGCCCTCTTCTCAGGTGAGGCCCACCCGTCCCACCCCCCGCTAGCAGTTCCCTCCCCGCGCCTCCCCGCCCTTGCACCAGGAGGGCCTGGCGTTTCCCCTCTCTGCCATCCCTCTTTGCCGGCTTCCGCTCTTCTCCACCTGTGGGTTGGTTCCTCTCTCCCTATCTGTTGCCTCTCTGGGATGTCTCTGAGTCCCCGGCCACTGTCAGTCACCACTCCAGCTTGCTCTCTGTGTCCCCGGCGTCCCGTCTCTTTCTCCCTTTGTCCACTGCCCTCCCTCACCCCCGGCCCTGGATCCCTTCTCCTCTCTGACACTCTGCCCCCCACCCCAACCCCTGCCTCCTGCAGGCGACACAGGGGAGATCAAGTCCGAAGTCCGAGAGCAGATCAACGCCAAGGTGGCTGAGTGGCGGGAGGAGGGCAAGGCGGAGATCATCCCCGGCGTGAGTACCTGAGCTAGGCCAGGTGCGGGGGCACGGGAGAAGAGGGGTGTGGGAGGTGGGGTTGACACCCGCCCAACGGCCCCTAGGTGCTGTTCATTGACGAGGTCCACATGCTGGACATTGAGAGCTTCTCCTTCCTCAACCGGGCCCTGGAGAGTGACATGGCGCCTGTCCTCATCATGGCTACCAACCGCGGCATCACCCGGTGAGCCCCTGCCGGCCCCTGAGGAGGCCCCTGGGAGAACAGGGAGCATGTTGCTGAATAGAAATAAAGGGAACACAGCTTAGTATTTCTCTTGACCTAAGGATACAGTGGAAAAGTCCCTGAGGCAGGAAGAGTACCAAACACCATAAAACTTGGGAACCTCTGCTGTAGGGTTTTGCTGTGCCTGGTTCTGCCTGCTGGCACTTCCTCACCTCATCTTCAAAAGTCCACAGGAAGGGAGAAGAAAGTGGGGAGCAAAGAGCTCACGAGAGCTGGGGGCCTGAAGGCTGCAGTCAGCGCAGCCACCTGGACCCACTGCCTGGGGCTGCCCAGGTGCATAATTGCAGCCTTGTGCCAGCTGAACACAGAGAAGAAAGGGGTGCGACTGCCAGAGATAATGAGCAAGCTGCTCCTGGCTCTTGGCTCAGCCTTTCCTCAAAAGGAGCTCAGGAGCTAGATATCATGTCAGCCCCATTCTGTTCCATTCCTCTCGCCACAAGACACGTACTGCAGGGCCTGTGGGATCTTAGTTCACCAACTAGGGATCTAACCCGCGCCCTGTGTTGGAAGCTTGGAGTCTTAACCACTGGACCACCAGGGAAGCCCCTTATCTTACCAATTTTATTTTTTGGCCATGCCACACGGCTTGCCACATCTTAGTTTCCCAACCAGGACTCAAACCTGTGCCCCCTGCAGTAGAAGCACGGAGTCCTAATCACTGGACCACCGAGGAGTTCCCTCAGCCCTGTCTTCAAGATGGGAGACGGCACGGCCCGGTGACTTGCCCTGGGTCACATGTGGAAGGCAGCAGGGCTGGAGTTTGGTATCCAAATGAGCGTGTTTGTAGCAGCTGCAGGTCAGGCCATGGGATCAGGGGCATCGCCTGTGAGAGGCTGCAAACCCAGTCACTCCTCATTATCCTGCAGATTCCATATTTGTGACTCTGCTTACTCGCTACAGATGATCTGTAGCCCCCAAATCGATGTCTGCCACACTTTGGCGGTCATTCACGGACGTGTGCAGAGCAGGGAAAAACTGAATGGCCCATGGCAGACAGTCCAGGTGAGGGTCAAAGCAGGCAATGCTCCGCCTCCTAGTTTCAGCTCACGTGCTGTAATCAAGCGTCCTTTTCTTTATCTACTTGTTGCCACAGGCGTCGCACTGTATGCTGTTTGTTCCTGATGATTTTGCAGTTTAAAATGGCCCCTAGGGGACTTTGCTGGCAGTCAAGTGGTTGGGAGTCCACACTTCCAAAGCAAGGAGCAGGGGTTCGATCCCTGGTTGGGAAACTAGGATTCCACGTGTTGTGTGGAGCAGCCAAAAAATTAAACAAATCATAAAATGTCCCCCAGCTGTCTAATGTCTCTGAGCACAGCAGGGATGGGCCGTATGGAGAAAACACTTGTTAGATAGCATCTAGTGGGCATGAGTTCAGCATGAAAAGTCAATAATATATACTGAATTGGGTGTCTTTAAACAGAAACACCTGAAACCAGGCTATCTGGTGGCCGTAAAGTGTGACAGAGGCTGCCAAGAGCCTAGCCACGTGTTACTGTTTCCTGCACGGGCAGTGGTTCAGTACTTGATAATTGAGTGATTGCCCCAGTTATAGATCACAGCTCCCACACATAACAGGAATCTGCTATTTCCTGGCACCCACCACGTGCCTGACCTTGTGCTGGGCCAGGTGCAGTGGGGGTACAGGGTGGGCACAGTCCCTCCCTTGTGGAGCTCTGGGTCCAGCAGAGGAGTGGGACCTTGATCCAGTAATCCCAGACCTAGATCTCTAGCTCAGACCAGTCTGGCTCCGGAGGGGGAGCGACGCAGTCGGGGCGGCTACTACGTCAGGCGGTGACGCCAGCCCTAAGCTGAAGGCTCAGCGGTATTTGGCCCAGTGAGTGGGCTGTGGCGGAGGGGGCGGGTGGGGTGGGGTGTTCTAAGTGTAGAGAAGGGAGAGCCGGGTTCTAGGAGCGTCACCCTGACAGCCCTCCCTTCCTCCTCCTCCGCAGGATCCGGGGCACCAGCTACCAGAGCCCCCACGGCATCCCCATTGACCTGCTGGACCGTCTGCTCATCGTCTCCACCTCCCCCTACAGCGAGAAAGACACAAAGCAGATCCTTCGCATCCGGTGCGGGCGGGGCCCCTGGCCTTCCAGGGCAGGACCAGGCTGCCGGCCTGAGGGGCTGGTGTCCACCGTGCTTGACACGTGGGGACCACTGAGGTCTGCGGGGGAGGTCACTGGGCCTGCCAGAAGCAGGGCTGGGCAGGGCGTCCGAGCAGTGGCCTCTGGTGGGGGAGCGGGGCTCTTTGGACAAGGGAGGGGTTGTGTGGGTGCCTGGCGCTGGGGAAAGAGCCCTGAAAGGGGGAGGCTCGGGGGCCCGAGTTTGAGGTCCAGCTCCTGCCTCAGTGGCCCTTCTCACTCTGCGTTCTGGGCTTCCGAGGACTCCGACTCCTCATGGCTCCGTCCCTGGCTGAACACTCCCGCCTCTCCCTGCCGGCAGGTGCGAGGAAGAAGATGTGGAGATGAGTGAGGACGCCTACACTGTTCTAACCCGCATCGGGCTGGAGACCTCGCTGCGCTATGCCATCCAGCTCATCACAGCTGCCAGCCTTGTGTGCCGGAAACGCAAGGTGAGCTGCCGAGTCCACCCAGCGTGAGAGGAGTGAGCGGTCCACATGCTACTCCCAGGGCTTTCCCTGGGCGGTTGCATTTAGTCCCAGAACTTATAAGTTTTCGAAGGCGGGAACTTGAGGCCCTTGGGTTTATTTCGGTGGCTCCCAGCCTGACACATGAGAGGTGCTGGGTGAATATCTGTTGGCTGCCGTTGATGCCGTTAAGTCCATTTTACAGGTGAAGAAACTGAGGGATGGAGCGGTAGGGCCCACAGCCAGGAGGTGGCCATGGCGGGACGTGACCTGGCTCCTGGGTGGGGCCCCCCTGAGGTCTCGTGTCCCCCATCAGGGCACTGAGGTGCAGGTGGATGACATCAAGCGGGTCTACTCTCTCTTCCTGGACGAGTCGCGCTCCACGCAATACATGAAGGAATACCAAGATGCCTTCCTCTTCAACGAGCTCAGTGAGTGTCCCCTGCCGTGCCTGCCCCAGAGAGGGAGGAGGGAGCCCTGGCCCTGCCTGCTGGGCCACGTTGACCATATGGCTTTCCTTCTCCCCACAGAAGGCGAAACCATGGACACCTCCTGAGCTGATCACCCTTCCCCCCACCCCCGCCCCCGTTTTCTACTAGAGTTCTGACACTGTGACTTTGTATAAAATGGTTCTGAAACTGGAGCCAGTCTGTGTGTGTGTGCGCGCGCAAATGGGTACACACAGCCGAGCCCCCAAAAAGACAACCCCGGAGTGCAGTTTGAGAAGTCTTTATTGGGAAGGGAGGGGAGGAGCGTCTGCTGGCTTCGGGAGTTAGGGTGGGCATGGGAGGTTGAAGTGGGGCATCCTTAGAGGAAGAGGATGTCTGGGAGTGGGGGGTGGTCACAGGCCAAGGGTTGGGTTCTGGGACCCCCGCAGTCAGTGCTGCTGAGGCGGCAGGGCCCACAGTGACAGCTGAGGGCCACGGGGAAGGAGACCATTGGGTCCACGCCAGGTGGGCAGCCGGGGGAGCCGAACGGAGGCGAAGCGCAGCTCGTGGTAGGTGCACACCCGCTGGGGCATGGGTGGCAGGATGACAGGCAGCACCCGCTTCTGGAGGGTGGAGAGCTTGAGTGTCTCCATGGGGCCGAGCTCTCCCCTGAGCTCCCCACTGCACCCCACAGATCCCAGACTCAGGCGTCCAGGGGACCCTCTGTGCTCTCCCTCCCACCTGCCCGGCCCCTTCCCCAAGCGGCAGGCCACCCTTCCACCCCCAGTGCCATTTCCGGTCTTCTATGGGCCTGGCCCCGAGTCATCTGCCTGGAGCTGAGTTGGTGGCACCCGCCCGACCTTGGCAGCTCACCATACTGGGGCAGTAGCCGGCGCAGATGCTGGTGGTGAAAGTGATACAGACAGGGCAGGCCTCCTTCTCAGCCGCCAGGGTGGCGTTGATGGGCTGGCACAGTGGCCGCAGTGGCCCCCTGGAAGCCCACACCCCGGCCATGCCCAGCAGCAGCCACAGCAGCAGTCCCTGGGACAAGGCCAGTGCCTCAGGGCCAGCCAGAGCCCTCACCCCACCCCCTAAGCCCTGCATGCACACGTTCAGGGACCCAGCTCCTGTGCCTGCCATCTTCCATTCAAGGATTGCCCGTCCCCAGCCCCAGGGACCCCAGACACTCCAACACCTCAGGCCCCACCTGCTGCCCTCCTCCCACCGGCAGGCCTACTGTTCTCCTCACACCTTTCTAGAAAGAGGCCGCCTTCACCAGGTCCCTGGACTCTCCCACTTCCTGCCAGCTGTGTCCTGGATGGAGTCAAAAGGGGCCCTACAGACTTACCTGGAGCATCTCCATCCTTGGTGCCTCCCCTGCTGTGTTTACCTGGTCTTATATCTGCAGGCTGTGGGGGCGGCAAGGCCACCGGGGGTGGCAGCATAGTGGGGTAACCTGGACACTAATCTCCCCGGGGGCGAGAGGCAGACAAGGTCAGAGAGAGGCAAAAGTGGCTCAATGGCGCATCCCCCCCACTCCCTGAGTGGCTCCCGCACCATGAAGCAGAAGACGCCCAAGGAGAAGGTGACTTCACAGACTCAATCCCCAGGTGCTAGGGAGGTCGTGTTGGGAGTACAAGAAATCGGATATTGGAGGCCCTCAGCTGTGCCGCTTGCCTTGTGAGCGCGCCTCTACCCATCACGAGGGGACCCGGCACAGTCTGCAGCCCCTCTGACAATTCTCCGATGGTGATTGGCTGCAGCCCTGCTCCTCCGGCCAAAGCCTAAGTCCGACTTCTTAGGGTGGGGCGTAGCTTCACTATCGGATTCTGTGGCCAGAGGTAGTCGGGGTCCACTCGCGCCGCCCCTCCAAAAAGGATTCAGTGGAATCCCACCTGCCCCACACTCGGGCCCCAAAAGCCAGGATGCCGGAACCAAACCCAGCAAAGAGCGTGATTTAGGCTAAGATAAGGAGTGCCCCTTCAGCTGCATTAGTCCTGCCCCCGCAATTGAGTGGACGTTAGATCCGCCCCGCCCAAGGGCCAAGATGTGGTCCGCCCCTAGATGGGCGGGGCGCTCCCTAGCCCCGCCCAGCGAGCCCCTAGTCGCGGTCTTCCAGGCTTGGCCCCGCCTCGTCTCAGGGGGCGTGTCCAGGGCGGGGCTGGCTGGTTTGATTCAGACTAACGCTGGCTTCAAGCTACCGTAGTTGGAGTTCTCGGTGAGGTAGGCGTGAGGCACGCTGTAGATGCCTGACACCGGCTTCCAGTGGGGGCCGCCCCAGGGCAGCTCCAGCGGGCAGAAACGGTCCAGCCGGCGGAGTGGGTGCAGCGGGAGGTTGTAGGATTCCTGAGCCAGAGTCAGCGCCCCGCGGTGAGGCACGACGGGTATTACCGGGCGACCGCGAGGCAAGCGGATTTTCGCCCGATGGGGTGGCCGAGAGAAAGACGGACAAGGCAGCTGCTTCTGGTTGTGGCCGCCGGCCTGGGGCGTCTCCCCGAAGTTTGAGGTCATCGAATCCTTGAGAGGATAGCTTAACAACTCCTTCCTGTTGGGTTGGGGTGGAGGCAAGATGGGGAGGGCACAGCTGGATCCTCGAGGACACATTTGTAGGAGTCTGGGACCCTTTAGGAGGCTTGGGACTGGGGAATTATCTGGGGACTCAAACACCAAAAGAGGCCAGCCTTAGACCCTCAGGGCCATGCCCTCAGATCCGGAACTCCCTCTTGGGCCCTTTGCGGGCTCCTAGTTCCTGAGAGTTGACACTAAGTAAACCAGAGCGCTAAAAGAGGTAGGGGCTGGGTCTGAATTTCTGGTTCTTGCCAGCGCAGGGACTGAAGGCCGAGACTACTGAGTCAGAGAGGGGCAGTCAACACCGTGGGGCTCGGCGTCCCACCAGCCTCTGCGGGGGTTGTGCAGGGAGACGGGGCCAAGCGAGGGCGCAGGCTCACTTCGAATAGGGCCGAAAGTCCCGGGCCGAAGTGGTCAGATAGAGTTGATGGCGGTCCAGTATGCCCCGGTCAGAAATGGTGAAAGGCCGGCCGGCCAGCTCGGGGTTCTTGGTCCAAGGGATTAAAGCCTGAGGAAGATCGGGGGAGGAGGAATGAGCAAGAAAACTTTCATAACCTGTTGCATGTCATGGGTGCCAGACTGAGAATTCCTCTTTCTTGGGTCTCAACAGCCCCTCTGAGCCAGGCCCTGATACCCGCCCCCAGAATCAGAATCCTTGGTCAATTGCACGTCAGTGCACTTCAACTTCGTGCCCCAAGTCAAAACCGTTACTAGCCTCACCTCCAAAATCCAAATATTCTGCCCGCCAAGTCCCCAGTCACTGAAAGACCTCCCTGGCTCCTCCCCTAGATTGGTCCCGCCACTGGAATTCAGCAGAAACCATTCCTCCTTACTTTACCCTAAGAGGAGAAGCCAGCCCTTTCTCCGGTACCAAACCGGCCTCAGAATATTCGAGCTCCGCCCACGAGTACTTTAGGCTGCGTAGCTCCGGCCCTAGCTCCTAGGCCCGCCCCAGGATTTACTAGACCCGCCTCAGAGCTGGGCTTTCGGGTTTCCAGTCCCTGTCTCCTTCTGGCTCAGCTTCTAAAGTGCCAAACCCCTCCCCTAGTCTATGCAACTTCAGATTCGGTCCCATTCTTTAGCCCTTAGACTTAGAGTTTTCTTCTGACCCGGCGCTAGGGTCTCAGCCCGGTTCCTAGCTTCTGAGCTCCCTCCCCCAACCCCAGGCGCTCAAAGTTCTGCCAGATCCTGCCACTGCGGTTCTCTGCTACCTGGGAAGGGCCCCCTCCGTGGTGGTCCGCAAGCTCTAGAGGCTGGGGCCCGAAGTAGGAGGTGGGGCCCCGGTCCAGGTCCGGCCAGCCGCCGTACTGCGCCTTCGTCTCACTGCACTGGTGCTTGGTGATCAGAGGGAGGCGCCAGCCGCGATGTCTGAGCTGAGAGAAGGCGAGGCGGGGACCCAGCGTGAGGATGCACGGGATTCCAGTGCAGCCCCCAGTCCTGTCTACCCGGGACCTGGGCATCCCAGAACCTTACTTTTTCCCTTAAATCCTTGATCCCCACAGTCCGGGTGGGGTTCGCAGGTTCTGGGGTCTTGGGCTGGGCGTAGGGCCCTCCGTGGGTCTTAGGCACGAGAGCTGAGCCCGAGGTTGTCTCCCATCTGCTGATGACCTCGTCGAAAGCCCGGATATGCAAATCCTGCTTTGCGGCCGCGGGCAGGGGCTCCGCGACCGTGGACTGAGCAGAAGGTGCAGGCCGTCAGCTGAAAGGACTCAGGAGTCTGGTCAGCTCCCCAGCCCTTCCCTCCCGCAAGTTCCAGGCATCTGGGTTCACTGGCGCCTCCTCTCTCGGCCCCAGACCCTGAGACCCCGCTCCTTCAGTCAGACAGGAGTCGAAGCCCCAAATCGCCCTTTCTCTCAGCAAGTGTCTGAATCCCCAGGCTCCTCTTGGCCAAGAGGCTAGGGTCCTCTCACCTGCACAGTGGGCGGGGGGAAGGACACAGGCGGGATAAAGTGGTGGGCGACGCCACTGCTCGTGAGATGCCAGTTGGGCCAGGATCCAGGCACCTCGGTCCCAGAGATGGGGGACCATGGGGGACCGTAGCGCAGAGCTAGGGTCCGACCCGCCATAGTCCCACCCCTGCTCCGTAGCCTAGCAGGAGAAGGCTTGTTGTTGCTGTCGCCCTGGGTGACAGAACCCGCCCACCCTGAACACAGCCAATGGAGGGCCTATTAGTGTGTGGCTGGATGGATAGAATAAGAGACTCAGGCGTGGAGGAACGGGGATTCTGAGAGAGTGCAGAGACCCCCAAGAAGGGGACAAAAGCTCAGATAAATGGTGGGGGGAGACCCAGAGGGAGAGGAGGGTAAGAGGCGGAGGGAGGGAGGGGAATAGAAATTCAGAGTTTAGAGTCTGAGACCCAGACACCGGGCAGCAGAGAGCGAGGGGCTGGAACCTGGGGGCGTGTCAGAGACCCAGAAATAGAGAGACAGAGTGGAAGGACAGAGTCACCCAGCACATCAGGGAATCCATGAGAAACACATCCCCCTTCCCTATAAGGTCCCAGGCTTCTTAGCTACCTCCTCCCTCTGCCAGGACAGCCCACCTCCAGCAGCAGAGGGGGGATGGGGGTGAGGGGGTGGGTAACGATTTCCAGACTTCCCCAGGGCTCGCCCTCCCTCCCTGTGTGTGCTGAAGGAGTCAGCATCAGCTTCAGCTTTATCTGTCCTGCCTGCCTTTGATTTGGTTGAAAACTTCCACCTGGGTATGGGGGTGGGCAAAGAGAGAGGGACCCAGAGGGAAATACTTAGCAATAAAGAGGGGGATGTGGAAAGAGCTTGACAAATGAGAAAAATACATACAAGAGTGAGTGAGAGACAGCGAGTGAGAAGCAGGGACAGAAAGAGAGCTAGTGACCCAGAGATTATGGGACAAGAATTTAGACAACAACAGCAAAGGAGGTGGCAGAAGAGAGCAGAAACCACAGACCTAGAACACAAGATGTAGAAACAAAGGCAAAAATGTGTGTGTGCTTGTGTGCGAGTGTGCACATATGTGTACCTACGGAGTGGTAACATATGAATGGGTGTTCTGAGGGTGTGGGGGTCTACCTCTGAGTTCTCTTGTCAGTTCCTCACTTTAAAACCCTTTTGATCAAAGCCTCTGCCTCCTCAGTCCCCATTCTCTTCCCACCAACCCATTCTTCAGACAGGGAAAACTGAGGCTGCCTTCTCCAGCTTCCCCAGGATTCCACAGACCCTCCTCATTCAGGCTTCTCACTTATCCTATTGGATTTTCCTGGCTCATTCTAGACTGATCAGTGTCCAAATCTCCCTTGATCTCAGCCAGGGGGCAGGCCAATTGGTTAAAACCTCATGTCCTACTCAGGCTGGACAATGATAAGGTCTATTTCTTTCTGAGTATATTGCAAAGCCTGGGACAGGGAAGGGGATGGAAACCTGACTCCAACTCCCCACCAAGGCCAAAATCTTAAGCATCTTGACCTCTGGTCATTCAACCTTGCTTGTACTCCTGTCATAGGTAGCTCACTACCTCAAAACAGAGCATTCTAAGCATTTGCCGCATCTGACCAAATAAGATTTCTTATTTGAACCCCAGCTCCCAACTACTTGCCTACGTGTTCCAGTTTTTATAATCCCCCCCCACACAGTTTTATAATCCCCCCCAAGTATCCCCTCCTTGTCACTCTCTTCAGGATGAGCAAGGTGATGTCCTTTGAGATCACATGGTCAGCAGCTTAGAAGCTGAGGAACTCCAATGGTCAAATCCACCAGAGTTGATCTGACAAGTTGTATTAGAGTTCATAAACAGTAGGCACTCAGAAAAAATTGGCTAACATCATCATCATCATTTTTACCCTCAAGTTCATCCAGAAGAACTCTTATTCATCCTTCAAAACCCCATTTGGTTTCATCATGTCTTTCCCAGAATAAGCTCTCAAAACCAGAGCACTGTGATTTTGTGTGACCATTTGACAAGTTCCCAGACTGAGGCCTAGAGCAGCCAGGCTACTCCTGAGGTCCTTCAGCATCCAGTTCCTTCTTCCTCTACCTGCCCAGTTCCTGGGCCTGGGTCTCAGGCCCGGCCAGTCCGGCTGAGGAGCGTGCAGACACAGGCAGTGTCAATTCGAATCCATCGCCAGCCCACACGGCCCTGGGCATCAGTGGTCAATGCCCGGACGTAGGACTGCTTGGCCTTACACTCAGACACCCAGTGCCTCCGGTCCACACCCCGGCAGCCTCCTCCACCCCCACCAGGGCCACCTTCCCCAGCACTGGCAGCCTTGCAGCGGGTTTCAAAGAAGTACTGGCGCAAGGGACTGCCACCAGCCGCAGGCACCTCGCCCAGCACCTCCACCTCGCGCCCACGCAGGTCCACAGCAGTCCGGCGGTCTGTCACCCAGCCGCTGACTGCATCACACACGGCCAGCTCTCCACGGCGACTGGCTGGTGCTGTCTCGCTCACCCCTCGCCGACTGCGGTTAGCTGGGCTGCCGGCTGGCTCCCCAAAGGCCCCAGACTCCAGCAGAAAAAGCAGAGGGGGCCCCGTGGGGGTACCCCTGGACAGGGCCACCCGGGGGGAAAAGAGGTCCCACTCAGGGGCTAGAAATGGGGGCAGGGATGAGGGTGGGGGTGGGGCTCTACTGGGACACTGGGGAGGAGGAAAAGCAGGAGGATGGGGAGGGAACCTGAGGGGTGCGGGAGCATCTCGCTGAGCACCTGAGGATAGACAGAGGGAAGCTGGAATTAGGAGGATGATAACTTCGTGGGGGCACACATGGCAACTCCAGGGGCATCTGCATGACAGAACCACAGGTTCTAGAAACTTGGAAGACCCCTATATTTTAGGGCTTTGATAATGCCCAACCTCTAGATTAATCATAATTATTCTTAGTATTAATAATAGCCAATAAAGGGGGAAATACAAGTTCAGAGAGGTTAGTAACTTGCACCAGGTCACACAGCCAGCAAATGCCAGAGGTGGGACTCAAAACATGTCCCAGCAACTCCACTCTGCCATTTTGCCTCTACAACCCCAAGGAACCCTAAGTCCTGTAGCCTGGATGAGGTTTGAAGCTCCAAAATTTCTGAGAACGGTCATGCCCTGTAATTCCAGAGACCCAAGTTCAGCTTAAAACTGCCTGTAAGAAGGTAAGACACTTCCTCCCAGGTGAGGCTTTGGTTTCCCTATCCATGAAATTGGGCCAGGGCTGGGAGATGCTGGTGGGGGCATAGATGCTGCAGTTTCTCTAGAACATTCTGGAAGCCTGTGGGTTCTGGGAAAGGACTGAGAAGCAGTGGGTGGTTACTGGACCTGTCAGCACCTCCTCCACCTCCGAGCTCCGGGGCTGGGGGCCCCCAGGCTCCAGGGGGCCCCTGTTGGGGACACAGGTGACCCCCTCCTTCCTGACATCTCAGGAGAGGGAGGGGGCAACCACCTAGGGGAAGAAGGGAACAGGCAGGTTAGAGAGGCAGGTGGGGGAGGGGGCCTGAACCCCTGAACACTTCGCTTCTCAGTGTTCCTCTGAAAGTGTAGGGGACCAAGAGTCAAGGCTGCAGCCCCTCCCAGAGGCCCCTGCTCTGCCCAGGTGATGGCTCCAGGATGGAAAGCAGATGGGGGGAGGAGAGGGGAGGGGAGTGGAGAGGCTGAGGATGAAGGAGGCTGGAAAAGATTACATCCTCCTCGGCCCATTCATCTCACAGACGGGGCGGGGGCGGGGCTGGCCTGGACACCCGGGTCCCCGAGGGCCCACACTTAAGAAGCCCTGGGTCCCCCATGGCTGCTTCCTGGAATGTTCTCCGCTCACAGGACAGGCCGGGGCCCGTTCAAGACTTCTACTGCACATACCTGGAGTGGCTGCCTGCCCTGGCTGGGAGATGGGGAAATGAAAAGGGGAAAGTGTGAAGAGGGGTACATGCTGACCCAACCAGAGCCGCGAGCGTGGGTTCCCAGCTGCTTCCTCCCACAGACCGGGAGTCCTGGTTCCCAGGTGCCTTCTCCGTCAGACCTGGAGTCAGGGGTGCCGGCGGCCCACCTCCCCCACCCCATCCTTTGCAGGAGTCCAGGCTCTTGCCCCTCCTCGCTCAGACCCCAAAGCCCTGATCCCCAGCTCTCTCCTTCAGGAACCCAGGTCGCCAGCTCCCGCCCTCAGATGCAGGAGTCAGGCACCCCAAACCCCTCCTCCCTCGGACCCAGAATCCAGACCCCCAGTGCCGTCCTCCTTCAGACCCGAGAGTTCTGGGGTCCAAGCCCATCCTTCCCAGGCACTCAGAAGCGCGGACTCCCCGTCCCCTCCTCTCCCAGGAAGTTTAAGCCTGGGGGTCGGGACTCCTGAGACCGCTCTGGAGGTCGCGGACTGTCCGTCTCAGACGCTTCCCTCCTGCCTCAGTTTCCTCCGCCAAGCCCCGCCCCTGCCGGCCCCGCCCCCGTCCCTCCCCTAATCGGGGGCCGGACGACCGGGACGCCGGAATCCCGGGGGAGGAGGCGCGGAGGCGCTTACCTGGGGCGCCCTTCTCGGCTCCCCCGGCCGTCTCCGGCACGGCGGCGGCTCCTCCTCCTGCTCGCTGGCTGTAGGGACGCCTGCTCGCCCGCCGGCTCCTCGCTGCACACGCTCCGGAGGGCCCGGGTCGGGGGCGGGGGCGGGGCGGCGCCCGACGGCGGAGGAGGGGCCGGGGGATCCCGCCTTCCACACGCGTGCCGAGACCTCGGAAGCCCGGCCTGGCTCGCTCAGCCCTCAGCCCGCCTCAGTCCCAGGAGGCCAGGCGCCAGCCCCCACCTCCCTCCCTTCAAACTCGGGAGTCCGGGTCCGCAGCCCCCTCCTCCCCGTGGACACGGGAGTCCGGACCCCCAGCCCCTCCTCCCGCAGACGCCGGGAGTCTGGGCCCCCAGCTTCCTCCTCCTTAGGAACCCCCCCCCCCAGCCCTTCTTCCTCAGCTCCAGCCCCCTCCTCCCGCAGACCCAGAAGTCCAGACCCCCAAGTCCCCTCCTCCCTCAAACCTGAGAGTCCAGACCCCAAGCCCCCTCCTCCTTCAGACCCAGGAGTCCAGACCCCAAACCCCCTCCTCCGCAGACCCAGGAGTCTGGGCTTGAGATTCCTTTGCGTTCTCTTGCCAGTTTAGTGTCAATCCCCGGGCAGATTCCCACCCTCTGCTCTCATCTCCATTTCTCCCAGGAGCTCCAGGCCAGACATTAACCAGCTGGGTTCGGGGAGTGATAAGGCCCTGAGGCCCGGGGAGACGGTAGATGCGGGGGTCTCTCCCACATAAGTCCTCTCTGCTGGAATTTCCTGGGTGGGGACTAGGGAGAGGGTCTTGTCCTGAGTTTCAGATAAGAGAAATTCAAGGTATTCTAGGACTTGGAGACAGACAAAGATATGGTTTGGGAACAGAATGACCTGCCTGGTGAAAGAAAGTGAATAAATAGTGACAGATGAAGGGAGATGGGGAGAAGAAAAGGGGACAAACTCCCAGAGAAAGAGGGAGACACACACCCAGAGAGAGAGAAGACACAGACCGAGAGAGGGGACAGACACACTGAGGAAGGGGAGAGAAGCCCAGAGAAAGAGACCTTAAGACAGATGGAGACTCAGACAGGAGCTGAGAGTCCCTGGGACGGACTTAACTGCTTCATCCCTCCCCTGGAGCTATTTTCAGAAGGAAAACTGACACCCGCCTTGGTGGGTGGGAGGGGGGGGCAGGGGTCATCCCATACCCCTCCCTCAGCCTAAATATAGCATGGCAAGGTGGCAGGAAGGGTGTCCCCGGCTTAGGGTGTTCCCCTCACTGCTCCCCATCCTGGGCCAAGGCAACGTAGAAGGTGGCTGTGGTTGTTTATTGGGATGGGGGAGGGGCCCTGCCCACGGGAGTGTCCATTGGAGTCACTTCCCAGACCTCTCCAGGCTTCCCCCGTCCCTAAGTACCCTACCTGCCCCACCCCCTACCAGAAGAAGTCTATGGAACTTCCATTCTCTGATGGGGTAGTAGGGGTGAGTTTGCAGATGGGATAGTTTCCATCTCTTTCTCTCTCCGGGTCTCTATCTCCCTCTGTCTGGGTCCCTGTCCCATCTGGGTCCCCTGTCCCTCCCCTCTGGATCTCTGCCCCTTTCTCTGGGTCTTTGCCCCCTTTCCTGTGTCTCTTACCCCCTCCCAGGCCGCTGCCCTCTCTCCTCCTCTCCCTTCTCCCCCTGGGTGTCTCTGTCCACTGTTCACATGTCTTGTCCTCTTTGGGTCCCTGTGCTGGGCTCCATGCCTGCCTCCCAGACTCTGCCTTGTGTCTGTCACTGCGATGGAGAGAGGGGGGGTCTGTCTCCATTTCTGTCTCCAAACGTGCCTTTCCCTCCCTTTCAGAAAGAAGTGTTAAATTATTTAAAGGTTACATTATTTTCGACCTTTATCAAATGCTTCCCACAATCTGTACCTTCTTCTGTCTCTCTGTGTAAAAAGGTGGTTGGATTAAATCAGGGGTTTCCAAACTGAATTTGTTAGCTGCAGACCGAGTTACTAAGAGAGATTCCATAAAGGGTAGGTTCCCCTCAGACCAGTTCAAACACTCTGATTTGTCACACTGGTGCTAAGTAAGATTTCATTTGAACAAAAAAGAAAAGGGTGGTGGTGGGGGGGGGTCTTTAGCTAAAAATAACAACAACAAGTTTCTGTAAACCACTGGATGGATTTTAATAAATTAATACAAGTACTTTGAATTAATACAAGTACCTGGCACATAGGAAGCCCTATATGTGTTAGTGATTTCACCGTCCTCCTCCTCCTCCAAATGCCCTTTTAGTACTGAAAGATCTCTGACCTTGGGTAACCCCCTCCCCTCTGAGCCTCAGTTTCCTCATATGTGAGAAATGAAGCTGTTAAGTTCTGGTGCTGATCAGCAGGCTGATAGGGACACGTGGGGTCAGGCAGCTGGCCACAAGTCCTGCCCCCCTCCAACTGGAACATTCCACACGACCTTGGGAAGCCACTCCCATACTTTGAGATGCTGGTTTCTCCCCAGGGAAATAAAGTGAGCCCTGCAGTTTGTCTGATACACTTCTTGAACTGCGGGAGGGGTGGCGTACCCAGTTGGAGATCTTTGTGTGATTCCAGGGGTGCATCTCTCTTGGGTTCAGGGGCACTGACTTTTTCTGCCTTTTTCCTTTTTGGTTCTTTTTCTCTGGGGTGCTCCGGTCTCTTTTCCAAATCTAGGTTTCTGTCCCTCTCATTCTGGGTGCCTGATACCCGCCCCCTCTGGGTCTCTGTCTTCCCTTCTCTCAGGATCTTTTTTCCCTCTTTGGATTTCCCTTTCTCTCTCTAGGTCCCTATACCTCCCCAGCTCTCTATCCCCTTCCTCTGGGTTTCTATCTCCCAATCAGGTCTGAACAGAGTACAGTTTCTACCCCTTTTCCCTTCCCTTGTGGCTCTGATCTCCATGCCTGGAAGCAAAACTCTAGGGGAAGACATATAGAGAAGGGGTTGGTTTGAATGGCAAAACAAGGCAGGTATGTGCTACACGGAAGGAGTATCTATATCTTGCTAGTTCACCCAGAAGCCCTCCGCATGACCAGCTGAATCTACAGATATAGAAAGCAGCTCTGCCCCCCTTATAGTGATGACACTGAGCAAACCAGTTCAGTTGGTCTCCTAGAGTCCACACACTACATTTGCTCCTTGACACATGATTACTTCCTAGTGCTATTATCCCTAGGTCCACTAAATGCAAGCAAACCAACATGGCCCTATAGACCTCATACATACACTGCAACTCAACCCAACATTCCTACAGGACTCAGCGAACACACCTTGATGTAACTCAACTCAGTTTTACGACCCAAGTGAACCAGCCCTATGAGACTCACATGATCACACAACTCATCACGATCCAACTTAATGTTGCCCTGGAAAACTTATAGCCACATAACACTATGCAATTCAACATGACAGAACCCTGAAACACTCCTACGCATTTACATTCCAACCCAACTTAACCTCATATGACCTAGAAAGCTCACATTCTATCACTTGACTCTTCGTATTTCTACATGGCTCACAAGTTCACAGAACCTAAAATAACATGGCCCTAGAAGAATCACAAAGCCATTCAGTTTCCAATGTCTCAACTCAACTCCACAATACCATGCATGAACACACAATCAGTCCCAACAATGCCATGGGTGACCACCTTACTTGATTCAACATGGCCCCAGGGGACTCATAAAACCACAGAACCCTACACAATGCTGTTGGACAAGACTCCCAACCCAACCCAACCCAACATGGAACCAAGAAACTCACAAAACTATGTGACCAAACCTAACTCAACACTACCCCAAAAGGCTCCACAAGCATTGCACAACCCAGTGCAATACAAACCAATGGAGCCTCCATCTCAACTCAGTATAACCCATTGCCATTCACTGTAATCTCAGGAGGTACCCACAGGAGCTACCAATCCACAACTCAAGACCCAATAAGACTTAGTGTTCCCCAGTTCATTACCACGTAACTTAGTTCATCCTAGAAACAACACCCTCCCCCCAACTTTCACCTCTTCCCTTCCCGCCCTCCCTCCAAGGAAATGTGAGGTCCTGTAGACCTCAACTGTCCCTCACACTTCGGTGACCATGTGTTTCCCAGGGGGGCCCAGAGTGGAGGCGGCAGCTCAGACACCTCTGGATCCACCAACCCCCCATTGACCTTGCCCTCCAGGGGGCCACAGGGCTGCGTGTCCACGTGGCTGTACATCCCAGCCTCTTCGTCATCTGTCTCCCGGTGGTAAAAGTAGCTGAAGTTGGAGACAATGACTGGCACAGGTAGGGAAATGGTCAGCACACCGGCGATGGCGCACAGAGAGCCCACTATCTTGCCACCCACAGTGACGGGTGCCATGTCTCCATAGCCAACTGTGGTCATAGTGACCACCGCCCACCAGAAGGATTCAGGGATGCTGGTGAAATGGGAGTCTGCCCGATCCACCTCGGCAAAGTAGACTGCGCTGGAGAAGAGGACCACACCAAGGAAGAGGAAGAAGATGAGGAGGCCTAGCTCGCGCATGGATGCCCTTAAGGTCTGGCCCAAGATCTGCAGGCCCTTTGAGTGCCTGGAGAGCTTGAAGATGCGGAAGACGCGTACCAGTCGGATGACTCGCAGGATGGCCAGTGACATGGCTGGCTGGCCCACTCCCCGCTGCCGGGCCAGTTCGGTACCCAATGCCACAAAGTAGGGCAGGATGGCCACGAAATCGATGAGGTTCATCACATTCTTGAAGAAGGCTGTTTTGCTTGGGCAGACCGCCAGGCGCACCAGCAGCTCGAAGGAGAACCAACAGATGCACAGAGTCTCCACCACAAAGAACGGGTCATCGAAGGGCAAGCGAGGTGGGGGTCCAGGCACTGGACTGGAGCCATTCAGCCGAGCCGGGAACTGCAGGGAGGAAGGGATTCAGGAAGGACCATGCCAGGGCTGGGACACACTGGAACGGCCATATTTGCGGGTTAAGTATTCAACTACTTCTTTACAAATGGGCCAATAGCCTCTGTCTCCAGAACCCCACTGACCCAGTTGGCAGAGCCTTCCTACCAGGACAGGACCTCAGGGATCATCCCTGTAAGGCTGACTTTAGGATCCCTGATCCTTCACTGGCAGGGTCTCCTGAAACGATGCTAGAGTGGAGATCAACCTCATCCCTTCCGAAATCCCGCCCCCAACGTTGAACTTCCAGACGGGGAGGGTCTCAGTCCTGGCCTCACTCCCTTATGCCCCGCCCTCCCCAAACCCAGCCCAGACCGTGATGGTTAAAGACCTTATCTTTAATGCCAAAACCCGGGCTCCTCCTCTCACTAACCTCAGTTCAACTTTCTTTACAATGGAGGCCTCTTACCCCAGCCCTCAGGCCCCACCCCTCTATCTCCATCTCCCTAGGTGGCTTTCTTCAGATCCCAGCCCTCAGTGCCTCCCGTCCATCCTTCCCATTGGTTACTGCCAGCCGCAGAGACGGCCGATTTTTCAGTTTCTCCTTACCCCTCAGTTTTGATTTCTTAATACACCTTTCCTCCTGCTCTCCACAGGCCGGGTTTCTCACCTACCTCAACGCTCGCCTTCTGATAAGGCAGGTCCTCCTATTCAGATCCTCAGGTCACGCCCCATTAAGCTATATACATTTCCCTTCCCCAGCCCAATTTTTAATGGTTGAATCCCCTAGTCGGGCGCTGTCCCTGTGTAGCTCCCCTTCTCACAGCTTCTCAGGTGGAGCTAGCGGTAAAGAACCTGCCTCCCAGTACAGGAGACTTAAGACACAGGGTCGATCCAAGGGTAGGGAAGATCCTCTGGAGAAGGAAATGGCAACCCACTCCGGTATTCTTGCCTGGGAAATCCCACGGACAGAGGAGCCTGGCTGGCTACAGTCCTTAGGGTGGCAAAGAGTCGGACACGACTGAAGCAACTTAGCACGCACAGCCCCTCGCACCGCATTCTGATTCATTTGGTTTTCCAAGCCCAATGCCCTGCCCACCCACGGCCAGGCCCCACCTTCCTGAGAAGCCCCGCCTCTCAATGCCCCTTACCCCACCTTATGATTGGCCAGGATCCCGTGGACGCGACCCACCTCCTCCCAAACCCCGCCCCGCCACAATCAGGCTCCGCCCCCTTACCGGGCCAGCGGCGGCCACCGCGGCAAGCCCCGGGTTGTCGCGGTCGTCGCGAAAGTCGGGCAGCGTCTCGAGGCAGAAGACGACGATGGAGACGAGGATGACAAGCACCGAGACGACGGCAAGCACGCGCGCCGCCTGCGAGCTCTCGGGGAACTCAAAGAGCAGCCAGAGTTGGCGCGCGAAGGCGTGGCGGGGCAGGGGGCGCTCGGTCGGCAAGGGGCAGCCCTCATCCTCGCGCAGGCGCGCTAGTGCCGTGCCGCCCAGCCCGTAGAAGGCCACCTCCTCCAGGAAGACGTCTAGCGGCACGTGCGCCGGACGCCGCAGCCGCCCACCCGACTGGTAGTAGTAGAGGACCGCGTCAAAGCTGGGCCGATGCCGATCGAAGAAGTACTCGCGGCGCGCGCCGTCGTAGAAGCGGCTGCGGCGCACCGGGTCCCCGAGCAGCGTGTCCGGGAAGCGGCCCAGCGTGCGGGCCCGGGTCTCGAACCGCAGCCCGGCCACGTTGAGCACCACCCGCTCGCAGCAGCCGCAGGGCGGCGGGCACCCGGGCTCCATGGCGCGCGCAGCCCCGGAGACCCGCGGACGGACGTGTGGCCCCGACGCCCGACCCGGCCCGGCCCGGCCCCGCCTCGGCCGCCGCCGCCGCCGCCCCAGCCTGGTGTCCGGTGTCCACGCGTAAAAATAGCCCGGCCGCGCGGCCAGAGAGCGGGGGAGGGGGCGTCGTGACCCCGGCGGGGCAGAGGGCGGCCGTGCGCCCTCTACCGGGGCGCCCGTCCTTCCGCCTGGCCGCCGCCGCGCTGGGGTTTCTCCGGGTTCATTCAGCCTTCGGGGCCCCTTTCTCGCCGTCTCTCCATCTCCTGAGACCTCTGTTCTGCGGCCCTCCGGGTTTCCGTGTGTGTGTGTGTGTCTCGTCTATTTTTTAAAATGAACATCTGAGCCCCTCTGTTGGAGTCTCAAATATCCATCTCTCTCATTCTTTTGTATGTCTCTGCTTCTGGCTATGTCTTCGCTTTGGGCCTCTCTGATCTCAGGGATGTATCTCTGAGTATGTCTCTGGGTCATTTTTCTCTGGGTTTTTGCCGTTCTAGAGTCACCTGTGTCTGGGGATTCCTGGCAGTTTCCGTGTCTTGGTCTCTCTGAATCTCCGTCTTCAGTTTGATTCTGAAAAGAGATATCACTATCTCTCTTTATTTCTTGTTTCTCTTGGACTCTGTCTTTCATCTCTGCCTAGGTCTCTCTGCTTCTTGTCTCTCCGGCTGTCTTCTCTCATTATCTCTTAGCTCGTTGTGTCTCTGTCCCTGGGATTCTCTGGGGCTCCCTTTCAGCTAGCTTTCTTTCCCTGTCTCTCTGGATTACTGCAAGTCTCTGTCTCAGGGCCTCTGGACCACTGAGCCTCTCCAAGTCATACCTCTGAATCTCTCTCCGACTATTACTCTAGGTTGGCTTGGCCACTATCCTGGTGGTTGCCCCATCCTGGGGACGCTCCTGCAGCTGCTTATGAGCGTGAGCCCCCCACACCAGATCCCCTCGTTCTCCTCTCCCACCCCCACCCCAGGGTCTCCACCTGGCTTCTCTGCCAGACTTTCTGAGCCCCAGCAAGGCCTGAACTGGGGAATTGTGCAAAAGAAGGCCGGGCCTGCCAGGAACAGGTTGGGGGTGGGCTGGGGAGATGCCGCAGGGTCACTCGGAGGGACCAAAGGACAGACCGACGATGGCCTTCCAGCCACCGGTGTCCTATGACACCGGGTAAAAATAGCCCCATCGGTTGAGTTTGGAGGGAGGCAGTGGGGATTGGACACCCAGACCTCTGGGAATGAGTCCCCGGGCGCCCTCTGCTGGGGGAGAGGAGAGAGCCACTGAAGGTTTTAGCTCCGTAGGAATTTTGGCCCTCTTCCTGTCTACAGTTCAGTTCAGTCGCTCAGTCGTGTCCGGTGTGCGACTCTTTGTGACCCTATGAACCACAGCACGCCAGGCGTCCCTGTCCATTACCAACTCCTGGAGTCCACCCAAACCCATGTCCATCGGTGATGCCATCCAACCATCTTATCCTCTGCCGTCCCCTTCTCCTCCCGCCTTCAATCTTTCCCAGCATCAGCGTCTTTTCCTGTCCACAGTTTCTGTGATATTGTGTCACCATCCGTCTGGATTTGTGTCCCTCTCTGTGTGTCTAAGTCCCTTTCTTTCATGATCTTTGACCCTTCCCGTGACTGAGTCTCTCTCCCCGCTGCCCCCTCCCATCTCTCTGGCCTTTTCCCTTCTCTCTGGTCTTTTCTCTCTCTCTTTTTTCCTTCTCTTTCTCAGAACTCACAGAAGCCTCTCTTTGTGGATTTCTGAACATTTGGTATGAACAGATCCTTCCTCCTTCCTATAGCCATATCTCTTATACCCTCCCACTACTGAGCCTGGAGGTGGGATCACTCTTTCACTTCCAGAAAATTCTCTCTTCTTTCACTTCCAGAAAATTCTCCCTTCCTCAGCTCCTCTGACACTCAAGCTATCCATGGACACTTTTCCCCAGCCTTCCCAAAAAACTCATCCTTCCCCCTTCTGGCCACTCCCATTCTTTCAGGGAAGAGTTTCATTCCTGGCTCCATATTCATCACTCTAAAACTACTGTCATAGGGAATTCCCTGATGGTCCAGTGGTTAGGACCCGGCACTTTCACTGTCAGGTCCTAACAGTGACCCAGTCCTTCCAGTCCCTAGGAGAGGACCTGATATCTCACAAACTGCATGGCAGCAAAACAAAAAGGAAAGCTACAATCATCCTTGGAAGAGATTCTATGTGATTTTAGAGGTTAAATCATAAAAAGCAACCTTCCACCCCACTCTTCCGGGGAAGGCAATGGCACCCCACCCCAGTACTTTTGCCTGGAAAATCCCATGGACAGAGGATCCTGATAGGCTCAGTCCATGGGGTCGCTAAGAGTCAGACACGACTGAGCGACTTCACTTTCACTTTTCACTTTCATGCATTGGGGAAGGAAATGGCAGCCCACTCCAGTGTTCTTGCCTGGAGAATCCCAGGGACTGGGGAGCCTGGTGGGCTTCCGTCTATGGGGTCGCACAGAGTCGGACACTGAAGCGACTTAGCAGCAGTAGCAGCAGCAACCCCACTCTTTTCCTTCAGAAACTTGTGCAGGCCAGATGACAAGGCCCATGTGGAGAGGACCCTAGGCCACTAAGATCAGATCAGTCGCTCAGTCGTGTCTGACTCTTTGCGACCCCATGAACCGCAGCACGCCAGGCCTCCCTGTCCATCACCAGCACCTGGAGGTCACCCAGACTCGCATCCATCGAGTCCACTAAACTTGCAGCTAATCAGCAGCATCAGCCTGCAGCCACATGAGTGAGCCATCTTAGAAGCACCTCCTCCTGCCCCAGCTAAGCTACCCACTGTAGCACAGATAAGTCTTCTTCCCGCCCACCCCCACTCCCCGCCCCACCCTGCCCAGCTTGTAGCCTTGTGAGCAAAATGAATGGTCTTTGTTTTCAGTCACACAGTCTTCGGGTGGTTTGTTACACACACCACGATAATAGATAATCCACATGTGGTACCTTGGTACTCTGAGCCTATCATTTCCATCCGATCTACCCCAGCCTCCTCCCTTCCTGCCTGCCTCCCCCCTCCTTTCTTCCATTTTTAAAGTTTTATCAAGCTACAGTTCACTCATTTCATTTCACACAGAGGACTTCCCTGGTGTTCAGTGGCTAAGACTCTGTACTTACCACTCCCACACACACAAAAGACTGCACTCCCAATGCAGGGGGCCTGAGTTCAATCCCTGGTCCAGGCACTAGATCCCTCATGCTGTAATGAAGATTGATGATCCTGAGTCCTGCAGCAAAGACCTTGAGCAGCCTAAATAAATATTAAAAAATAAAAGGGGCTTCCCTGATGGCTCAGATGCTAAAGAATCTGCCTGCAATGCAGGAGACCCGGCTTCCATCTATGGGTTGGGAAGAGCTCCTGGAGAGGGAAATGGCAATCCACTCCAGTATTCTTGCCTGGAAAATCCCATAGACAGATGAGTCTGGCGAGCTACAGTCCATAGGGTCACAAAGAGTCGGACATGACTGAGCAACTAACACACTTTGAAAAAATAAACAAAGTATACAACCCAATGGCTCCTCCTATAATTATGAGTTTTGCATCCATCACCACAATTGAATTTAGACCATTTCTGTTATCCCCTCAGAGACATGCTACACCCCTATCTGTCACCCCTTAATTGAACCACCCACAATTTGGAGGTAATTTTCTACAGCAGTAACAGGAAACTAAGAGATGGTCTCTCCTTTTCCTTGGTATCATTTTTGTTCCTGTGTTACAATAAGACCTTTTTTAAAAATTTATTTTAATTTTGAAATGTTTTCAGACTTACAAAAGAGAGGCAAAGATAGCACAGAGAATTCATGATAGCCTTCACCCAGATTCTCCTAACATTGGCGTCTTATATTGCCATGGTTCCTTTGTTGAAGAAACTGACAATGGTACAATACTGTTGACTAAATGATGTTCAAATTGCCTCCATTTTTCTGATTAATGTCCTTTCTTCCTTCTAAGATCCAATCCAGAATACCATGTTGCATTGAGCTTTCGTGTCCTCTTCAGTTCAGTTCAGTTCCTCAGTCGTGTCCGACTCTTTGCGACCCCATGAATCGCAGCACGCCAGGCCTCCCTGTCCATCACCAACTCCCGGACTTCACTCATACTCATGTCCATCGAGTCAGTGATGCCATCCAGCCATCTCATCCTCTGTTGTCCCCTTCTCCTCTTGCCCCCAATCCCTCCCAGCATCAGAGTCTTTTCCAATGAGTCAACTCTTCTCAAGAGGTGGCCAAAGTACCGGAGTTTCAGCTTTAGCATCACTCCTTCCAAAGAACACCCAGGACTGATCTACTTTAGGATGGACTGGTTGGGTCTCCTTGCAGTCCAAGGGACTCTCAAGAGTCCCTTCTCCAATGCCACAGTTCAAAAGCATCAATGCCACAGTCCCTTCTCCAATGCCACAGTTCAAAAGCATCAATTCTTTGGCACTCAGCTGTCTTCACAGTCCAATTCTCACGTCCATACATGACCACAGGAAAAACCATAGCCTTGACTAGACGAACCTTTGTTGGCAAAGTAATGCTATCTAGGTTGGTCATAACTTTTCTTCCAAGGAGTAAGCATCTTTTAATTTTTTGGCTGCAGTCACCATCTGCAGTGATATTGGAGCCAAAAAAAATAATCTGACACTGTTTCCACTGTTTCCCCATCTATTTCCCATGAAGTGATGGGACTGGATGCCATGATCTTAGTTTTCTGAATGTTGAGCTTTAAGCCAACTTTTTCATTCTCCACTTTCACTTTCATCAAGAGACTCTTTAGTTCCTCTTCATTTTGTGCCATAAGGGTGGTGTCATCTGCATATCTGAGGTTATTGATATTTCTCCTGGCAATTTTGATTCCAGCTTGTGCTTCATCCAGCCCAGTGTTTCTCATGATGTACTCTGCATAGAAGTTAAATAAGGAGGGTGACAATATACAGCCTTGACATATTCCTTTTCCTATTTGGAGCCAACATGTTGTTCCATGTCAAATTGTAACTGTTGCTTCCTGACCTGCATACAGGTTTCTCAAGAGGTGGGTCAGGTGGTCTGGTATTCCCATCTCTTGAAGAGTTTTCCACAGTTTATTGTGATGTCCTCTTAGCCTCCTGCAATTCTGCAATGTTGTTTTGTTTTTTTTTTTTTAACTTTTTCCTTGTCTTCAATCACCTCAACACTTTTGAAGAATACTGTCCCTATTGAAGGTCAGTGGACTATTCCTCAGTTTGCACAATAGAGTTTTGCCAAGAGAACGCACTGGTCATAGCAAACGCCCTCTTCCAGCAACATAAGAGAAGACTCTACACAAGGACATCACCAGACGGTCAACACCAAAATCAGACTGATTATATTCTTTGCAGCCAAAGATGGAGTAGCTCTATACAGTCAGCAAAAATAAGACCGGGAGCTGACTGTGGCTCAGATCATGAACTCCTTATTGCCAAATTCAGACTTAAATTGAAGAAAGTAGGGAAAACCACTAGACCATTCAGGTTTGACCTAAATAAAATCCCAAAGCAGAGACATTACTTTGCCAACGAAGGTTCGTCTAGTCAAGGCTCTGGTTTTTCCTGTGGTCATGTATGGATGTGAGAGTTAGACTGTGAAGAAGGCTGAGCACCGAAGAATTGATGCTTTTGAACTGTGGCATTGGAGAAGACTCTTGAGAGTACCTTGGACTGCAAGATCCAACCAGTCCATTCTGAAGGAGATCAGCCCTGGGATTTCTTTGGAAGGAATGATGCTAAAGCTGAAACTCCAGTACTTTGGCCACCTCATGAGAAGAGTTGACTCATTGGAAAAGACTCTGATGCTGGGAGGGATTGGGGGCAGGAGGAGAAGGGGACGACAGAGGATGAGATGGCTGGATGGCATCACTGACTTGATGGACTTGAGTCTGAGTGAACTCTGGGAGATGGTGATGGACAGGGAGGCCTGGCGTGCTGCGATTCATGGGGTCGCAAAGAGTCAGACACAACTGAGCGATTGAACTGAACTGAATGATTATACAGTGGAAGTGAGAAATAGATTTAAAGGAGTAGATCTGATAGACAGAGTGCCTGATAAACTATGGACAGAGGTTTGTGACATTGTATAGGAGACAGGGAGCAAGATCATCCCCAAGAAAAAGAAATGCAAAAAGGAAAATGGCTGTGTGAGGAGGTCTTACAAATAGCTGTGAAAATAAAAGAAGCCAAAAGCAAAGGAGAAAAGAAAAGATATACCCATTTGAATGCAGAATTCCAAAGAATAGCAAGGAGAGATAAGAAAGCCTTCCTCAGTGATCAATGCAAAGAAATAGGGGAAAACAATAGAGTGCGAAACACTAGAGATCTCTTCAAGAAAATTAGAGATACCAAGGGAATATTTCATGCAAAGATGGGCACAAGAAAGGACAGAAATGGTATGGACCCAACAGAAGCAGAAGATATTAAGAAGAAGTGGCAAGAATACACAGAACTGTACAAAAAACATCTTTGTGACGCAGATAATCACAATGGTGTGATCACTCACCTAGAGCCAGACATCCTGGAATGTGAAGTCAAGTGGGCCTTACAAAGCATCATTGTGAATAAAGCTAGTGGACGTGATGGAATTCCAGTTGAGCTGTTTCAAATCCTAAAAGATCATGCTGTGAAAGTGTTGCACTCAATATGCCAGCAAACTTGGAAAACTCAGAAGTGGCCCCAGGACTGGAAAAGGTCAATTTTCATTCCAATCCCTAAGAAAGGCAATGCCAAAGAATGCTCAGACTACTGCACAATTGCACTCATCTCACATGCTAGCAAAGTAATGCTCAAAATTCTCCAAGTCAGGCTTCAACAATACGTGAACTTCCAGATGTTCAAGCTGGATTTAGAGAAGGCAGAGAAACCAGAGATCAAATTGCCAACATCTGCAGGATCATGGAAAACACAAGAGAGTTCCAGAAAAACATCTTTCTGCTTTATTGACTATGCCAAAGCCTTTGACTGTGTGGATCACAATAAACTGTGGAAAATTCTGAAGGAGATGGGAATACCAGACCATCTGACCTGCCTCTTGAGAAACCTGTATGCAGGTCAGGAAGCAACAGTTAGAACTGGACATAAAAAACAAAACAAAACAAAACAACTGGACATGGAACAACAGATTGGTTCCAAATAGGAAAAAGAGTATGTCAAGGCTGTATATTGTCACCCTCCTTATTTAACTTATATGCAGAGTACATCATGAGAAACGCTGGGCTGGATGAAGCACAAACTGGAATCAAGATTGCCAGGAGAAATATCAATAACCTCAGATATGCAGAGGACACCACCCTTATGGCACAAAATGAAGAGGAACTAAAGAGTCTCTTGATGAAAGTGAAAGTGGAGAGTGAAAAAGTTGGCTTAAAGCTCAACATTCAGAAAACTAAGATCATGGCATCCAGTCCCATCACTTCATGGGAAACAGATGGGGAAAGAGTGGAAACAGTGTCAGATTTTATTTTCTTGGGCTCCAAAATCACTGCAGATGGTGACTGCAGCCATGAAATAAAAAGATGCTTACTACTTGGAAGAAAAGTTGTGACCAACCAAGACAGCATGTTAAAAAGCAGAGACATTACTTTGCCAACAAAGGTCCATCTAGTCAAGGCTATGGTTTTTCCAGTAGTCATGTATGGATATGAGACTTGGACTATAAAGAAAGCTGAGCGCGAAGGAATTGATACTTTTGAACTGTGGTGTTGGAGAAGACTCTTGAGAGTCCCTTGGACTGCAAGGAGATCCAACCAGTCCATTCTGAAGGAGGTCAGCCCTGGGTGTTCATTGGAAGGACTGATGTTGAAGCTTTAACTCCAATACTTTGGCCACCTGATGCGAAGAGCTGACTCCTTTGAAAAGACTCTGATGCTGGGAAAGATTGAATGCAGGAGGAGAAGGGGACAACAGAGGATGACATGGTTGGATGGCATCACCAACTCAATGGACATTAGTTTGAGTAAGCTCCGGGAGTTGGTAATGGACAGGGAGGCCTGGTGTACTGCAGTCCATGGGGTCGCAAAGAGTCGGACACGACTGAGCAACTGAACTGAACTGAATAGATAATTTTTCTGTGGGAGGAGGGAGAATGCCACACATAGGTGAGGTTCCCTTTTCATCACATCACGTTGGGGGCACATGATATTGCTGTATCTTACCATCAGTGACATTAATTTTGATCATTTGGTTAGGTGGGCGTCTGCTGAGTTTTTCAATTGTTGTTGTTCAGTCGCCCAGCCATGTCTGACTCTGTGGCCCCATGGACTGCAGCCCACCAGGCTTCCCTGTTCTTTACCATCTCCCAGAGTTTGCTCAAACTCATGTCCATTGAGTTGGTGATGCCATCTAACCATCTCATCCTCTGTCGTCCCCTTCTCCTCCCACCGTCAGTCTCTCCCAGCATCAGGGTCTTTTCTAGTGAGTTGGTTCTTTACATCAGGTGGCCAAAGTATTGGAGCTTCAGCTTCAGCATCAGTCCTTCCCATGAATATTCAGGGTTGATTTCCTTTAGGATTGACTGGTTTGATCTTCTTGCAATCCAAGGAACTCTCAAGAATCTTCTCCACACTACAGTTTGAAAGCATTAATTCTTCTTTATGTTCCAACTCTCATATCCATACATGACTACTGGAAAAACCATAACTTTGACTATATAGACTTTTGTTGACAAAGTGATGTCTCTGCTTTTTAATATGCTGTCTAGGTTGGTCATAGCTTTTCTTCTAAGGAGCAAGCATCCTTTAATTTCATGGCTGCAGTCATCATCCACAGTGATTTTGGAGCCCAAGAAAATAAGGTCTGTCGCTGGTTCCATTGTTTCCCCATCTATTTGCCATGAAGTGATGGGACCGGATGCCATGATCTTCTTTTTCAATTATAAAGTTATTATTTTTCCCTTTGTAATTAATGAATTAACTTGAGACTGCCAGTTTTTTTTTGGGGGGGGTTCTGGTCAAGTTTATTGAGGTTTAATTCACATACAATAAACTTTTCCTTTACAGTATACACTTCTATGAATTTTGAAAAATGTATAGTCATGTGACTGCCACTACAGTAAAAATTTAGGACTGCTCCCTCCCCACCCACAAAGTCCCTTCTTCCCTTTGTAGTCAGCTTCCTCCCATACTTCCAGCTCTTGGAAACTACTGCTCTGTTTTCTCACCCTTTTTTAGCAGTTTTGCGTTTTTCAGAATGTCAAATAAGGCTGACCCTTGAGTAACTCCAGGTTAGGAGTGCTGATGGCCTACCCAGTTGAAAATCTGAGTACTGTGTTTTCTCCATATCCGTGTTTGCACTTTCAGGAATTCGAGCAGCCAAATGGTTTAGTACTGCAGTATTGAGTGCTGAAACACATTCAGTGCAAGTAGATACATTGTTTCACTTATGCTTGTTCAAGAGTCCAGTATAAATGAAATCATCAGTGTGTAGCCTTTTCAATGTGATTTCTTACACTTAGCATAGTGCCTGGAAGGTTCATTCCTGCTATGCGTATCAGTAGCTCTTTCCTTTTATTTTTTATTGAAGTACAGTTGACTTTCCTTCTTCTTCCTCCTTTTTTTTTTTTTTTGAATAAGGATTCAAGATTCAGATCGCCTTCTCTCTCTTTTTAAAAATTAATTAATTCATTTATTTTTGGCTGTACTGGGTCTTCGTTGCTGTGAGGGCTTTCTCTAGTTGTGGCGAGCGGGGCTTACTCTTCATTGCAATGGGCAGGCATCTCATTTCAGTGGCTCCTCTTGTTGCAGAGCGCAGGCTCTAGGGCTTGAGGGCTTCAGTAGTTGCAGCTCATGGGCTCATAGTAGGGCTCCTGGGCTAAAGCACAGGCTCAGTAGCTGTGGTATATGGGTTTCATTGGTCTGCGGCAGGTGGGATCTTCCTGGATCAGGGAGAATCTGTCTCCTGCATTGGCAGGTGGATTCTTTATCACTGAGCCACCAGGGAAGCCCCATCCTCCTCCTTTTTTTTTTAATTGAATGAAAGATTCTTTAAATTCTACAGAGCTTTACAAGTTTCAAAAGTTTCACACACGTGATTTCATCTAGTTCCATAATTACTCTTTTCCTCCCTACCCCATCATGCCCCTGCCCCCTTCCCTCTCCGTACTGGTAGTTGTTTGTTCTCTATATCTCTGAGTCTGCTTCTTTTGCGTTATACTCACTAGTTTGTTGTCGTTTTTAAATTTTACATATAAGTGATATCATACAGTATTTGTCTTTCTCTGGCTTATTTCACTTAGCATAATGGCCTCCAAATCCATCCAGGTTGCAGCAAATGGCAAAATTTCATTCTTTATCGTGGTTGAGCAGTATTGCACTGAATACTACATCTTCTTTATCTATTCATCTGTTGATTGACACTTAGATTGCTTCCATATCTTGACACTGGCTCCTTCTCCCCCCACCCTTTGGCCCTCCCACGCTGCATGAGGGGAACAGGGATTTCCCTGAACAGGCATAGAACCCATGCCCCCTGCAGTCTTAACCACTGCAGGGAAGTCCCAGACCCTGCCTCTTTCTTGAAGTACTTTCCTTCTTGGCTTCCTGGACTCTGGACTCTCCTGGCTTTTCTCCTACATTTGCGATCCCTCCTACTCAGTCTCCTTTGATGAATCTTCTTGCTTTATCTCAATTCTGATGGAGGGCCTTGAGACTCAGTGCTCAGATATATTCCCTTCTCCATTTTCTCTTGTAGCAGAGTTCATTCAGTCACATGGCTTCAAGTACCACCTCAAATCCAATGACTCCCAAATCTAGGTTTCCAGCCCCAAACTCTTCTGCAATTGCCATATCTTCCAACTTGCAATTCCACAGCTCCATCTGAGTGTCAAAAAGACATCTTTGACATGTCCAAGCCCAGAACTCCTCCTCGATAATCCCACTCTTCCCCACGTCTTCCTTCTCTAAATGAATGGCACCATCAGTCACCCAGCTGCTTAGCCTACAAACCTAGGAGTGAGGATTATTGTCAATGGAAAATTAGCTTTATTTAAAGTTTTTCCTTAGGGATTTCCCTGGCAGTCCAGTGATCGAAACTTCACCTTCCAAAGCAGGGGGTGTGGGTTCATTCCCTGGTGAGAGAGCTAGGATCCCACATGCCAAGTGGCCAAAAATCCAAAATGTAAAAAAAGTGGAAACAATGTTGTAACAAATTCAATAAAGACTTTAAAAAGAGCCCACATCAAACACAAATCTTTTTAAAAGTTTTTCTTTAGGCTTGTTATTTTGAAATCATTTCAGACTTACAGAAAATTTGCAAAAGGTATTAATAACACAGATTTCCCATATATCCTTCACCCAGCTTTCACCAGCATCAGTTTCTTACATAACCATAGTACAATTATTTGCCAGGAAATTAACAATGGTATATTGCTGCTGCTGCTAAGTAGCTTCAGTTGTGTCTGACTTTGTGCGACCCCAAAGATGGCAGCCCACCAGGCTCTCCCGTCCCTGGGATTCTCCAGGCAAGAACACTGGAGTGGATTGCCGTTTCCTTCTCCGATGCATGAAAGTGAAACCTGAAAGTGAAGTCGCTCAGTCATGTCCGACTCTAGCGACCCCATGGACAGCAGCCTACCAGGCTCCTCCGTCCATGGGATTTTCTAGGCAAAAGTACTGGAGTGGGGTGCCATTGCCTTCTCCAACAATGGTATATTACCATTGACAAATAATACTACAGACCTCATTTGAGTCTCAACAATTTTCCAGTGATGTTCTTCCTCCAGTTTAGAATCTAATCCAGGATCCCACATTACACTGAGTTGTCTCCTTAATTTCCTCTGGGAATTATTTCTAATAATTCCACTCCTATAGCAACTGAATAACTGAGATCACCTTCACAATAGATCCTAAATCTTAATACTTGTTTTCATTCCACTGCTATAGTAACTGGGCAGGACCCTATGAGGTTTTCCCAGGACAAACCTCCACCCCGCCCTTGTCTTCTGCCTGCCTTTTGGGAAAAAAAAAAAAAAAAAAAACACCTTTAGCCAAAGAATAAATTTCATCAGAAAAAAATGAAAAAGTGCAGAAGCAAAGAAGAGCAGTCAAACAAATAATAATTTAATCATTAAACAAAGTCAACGACCTTTAGTTCTTCTTCAAGGGCTACAGATAATATTTTGAGCCATCTCCTTTGAGATGTTTTCCAGATACCAAAACCTCCACCAGGTGGAAGAGGTTAACTACATGATAACCAGACTGTGGCCATGACATAAGCTGCTTCACCTTGCACAGTTCCCGAACTGCCCTCAAAGAAATGGGAACAAACTACCTCTGGATCTGAAGATTCAGTTCAGTTCAGTTGCTCAGTCATGTCTGACTCTTTGCGACCCCATGGACTGCAGCACACCAGGCCTCCCTGTCCATCTTCATCTTCCAGAGTTTGCTCAAACTCATGTCCATTGAGTCAGTTATGCCATCCAATCATCTGGTCCTCTGTTGTCCCCTTCTCCTCCTGCCTTCAATCTGTCCCAGTATCAGGGTCTTTCCCAGTGAGTCAGTTCTTTGCATCAGGTGGCCAAGTTTTGGAGCTTCAGCGTCAGCATCAGTCCTTCCAATGAATATTCAGGACTAATTTCCTTTAGGATTGACTGGTTTGATCTCCTTGCAGTCCAAGAGACTCTCAAGGGTCTTCTCCAACACTGCAGTTCAAAAGCATCAATTCTTCAACACTCAGCTTTCTTTATGGTTCAACTGAAGATTAACTGTTCTTAAAACAATCAAGATGATGTTGGTCAGACAACTGCATGATGAATTTCAAGATGATTGTCGGAGATGACTGTACTGTTCTGCATGTAGCCTCCTCCCTCTGCCTATACATCCCTGAAACACTCTTTGAAAAGTTCTTGTGGGGGCACTTCCGGTTCAAGATGGTGGAGTAGAAGGACGTGTGCTAATCTCCTCCTGGGAGAACACCAAAATTACAAATAGCTGTTGAATAACCATTGACAGGAAGACTCTGGAACCCACCAACAAAGATACCCTTCCATAGACAAAGAATAAGCCACAATGATATGGTAGGAGGGGCACAATCACAATAAAATCAAATCCCATACCTGTCAGGTGGGTGACCCACAAACTGGAGAACAATAACACAAAAGAAGTTCTCCCACTGCTGTGAAGGTTCTGAACCCTATGTCAAGCTCCCCAGCCTGGAGATCCTACAAAGGGACTAGGAATCTCCAGGGAATCTAGCCTTAAAGGCAAGCAGAATTTGATTACAGGACTTCCACAGGTCTGAGGGAAACAGAGTGTTCAGTCTTGGAAAGAAAGAAAGTGTTAGTTTCTCAGTTGTGTTGGATTCTTTGGGACCCTGTGAACTGTGTAGCCCGCCAGGTTCCTCCATCCATGAGATTTTCCAGGCAAGAATACTGGAGTGGGTTGCCATTTCCTTCTCCAGGGGATCTTCCCAACCCAGGGATTGGACCCAGGTCTCCTGCATTGCAGGCAGACTGTTTATTGTCTGAGCCAGCAGGAAAGCCCTTGGAGGGCACAAACAAAATCTTGTGTGCACCAACATACAGAAGAAAGGAGCAATGACCCCACAGGTGACCGAACCAAAACTACCTGCTAGTGTTGGAGGGTCTCCCGTGGAGGTGTGGGTTGTCAGGGGCTCACCACAGGGATGGAGGCACTCAAAGCCTCAGATCAGGAAGGTTACCCTTGACCTTAACCCTCTTGGAGTTCACCATTAACCCTACCATAAAGCCCATAGACCCCAGGGCTGGGTCACCTCAGGCCAAGCAACTACGAGGAAGGGAATATAACCCCACACATCAGCAGATAATTGGATTAATGCTTTACTGAGCAAGGCCCTGCCCACCAGAGCAAGACCCAGTATTTTCCATCACCAATCCCTCCCATGAGGAAGCTTACACAAGCCTCTTAGCTTCATCCATCAGAAGGCAGACAGAAGAAGCACAGTCCCAAGCAGCTAAAATAAAAACCATATTACAGAAAGTGAATCATGGTGAAAAAGCAGAAAGTTATATCCCAGATGAAAGTGAAAATCTCTCAGTCATGTCCAACTCTTTGCAACCCTATGGACTATATAGTTCATGGAATTCTCCAGACCAGAATACTGGAGTGGGTAGCCTTTCCCTTCTCCAGGGGATCTTCCCAACCCAAGAATCAAACCCAGGTCTCCTGAACTGCAGGCAGATTCTTTACCAGCTGAGCCACCAGGGAAGCCCAAGAATACTGAAGTGTTTAGCCTATCTCTTCTCCAGTGGATCTTCCCAACCCAGGAATCAAACCTGGGTCTCCTGCTTTGCAGGTGTATTCTTTACCAGCTGAACTATTAGGGAAACCCAAGTGAAGGGACAAGATAAAACCCCAGAAAAACAACTAAATGAAGTGGAGATAGGCAAGCTTCCAGAATTAGAATTCAGAATAATGATGGTGAAGATGATCCAGGATCTCAGAAAAACAATGGAGAAGAGGCAAGAAATGTTTACCAAAGACCTACAAGAACTAAAGAACAAACAAGCAGAGATGAATGATACACTAGAAGGAATAAATAGCAGAATAACTGAGGCAGAAGAACAGACAAATGACATGGAGAATAGAATGGTGGAAATCACTGCCACATAACAGAATACAGAAAAAAAGAATGAAAAGAAATGAAGACCCCTAAGAGACCTCTGGGACAACGTTAAATGAGTGAACATTTGCATTATAGGGGTCCCAGAAGGAGAAGAGAGAGAGAAAGGACCTGAGAAAATACTTGAAGAAATAATAGCTGAAAACTTCCCTAACATGGGAAAGGAAACAGTCAATCAAGTCCAGTAAGCACAGAGAGTCTCAAGCAGGAAAAACCCAAGGAGGAACACACCAAGACACATGGTAATCAAACTGACAAAAATTAAATACAAAGATAAAATATTAAAAGCAACAAAGGAAAAAAATGACAACATATAAGGGAACTCCCATCAGGCTATCAGCTAATTTCTCAACAGAAATCACCAGGGTCCCTGGTGGCTTAGATGGTAAAGAATCCACCTGCCAATGCAGGAGATGTGGATTACATCCTTGGGTCAGGAAAATCCCCTGGGGAAGGGAATGGCAACCCACTTCAGTATTCTTGCCTGGAGAATCCTAGACAGAGGAGCCTGGTGGGTTACAGTTCATGGGGTCGCAAAGAGTTGGACATGACTGAATGACTAACACTTACTTAAGCAACCAAATTAAAAGAGAGAGAGAGAGGGAGAAAAAAAAAGTTCTTGTGGAACTTCCCTGGTGGTCCAGTGGTTAAGACCCCACTCTCCCACTGCAGGGGGCACAAGTTCCATTCCTGCTTGGGGAACTAAGATTCCTCCATGTGGCATGGCACAGTCACATCAAAATAAATAAATAAATACAAGTTCTTGTGCTCTGATTGGTAGGGGGAGTTGGTTCTTTGGTACATGAGTCCACCTTCTCCCCAGATGCCTGGCCTCTTGAATAAAGCAAAATTTCCTTTCCTACTAACACTCATCTCTGGAGTATTGACTTCCCAGCAGTGAGTAGCTGAACCTGAGTTCAATAACACTACCTTCTTAGTCCAAGCCATCATCTCTTCCCTGGAAATTGTAGCCTCCTAAGCATCTGCCTATTCCCCTTCAGCCTCTTTCCTGCATTTTCTTCTGTCTATTTCCATTGATGTGATCTTTTAATAATGCAAATTATGCTTTGTACATCTTCTGATCTAAACCCTGTAGTAACTTCCTATTTATTTTCAAATAAAATCTGCCCTCTCCCCCATGTGATACTTTATTCAGGCAAAAATCAGCAATGGCTGCTACAACCAGGGGGTGAGAGATGAGATGGTTGGAGAACAGTGGCAAAGTCTCACTGATCAGATTACCAAGGAGAAAATGTACTTCTAAAGTGAGATCTGTCAGTTAGATCCTTGATCATGTGGCCAAATTCAGCATCATAATAGTGGGACTATCTCCAGATGTGAGGCAGTCAAAGTCTTCAGTATCACCAGGGAAAAGTTCTTACCAAAAATGCTCAACATCAGTTTATTCAAACTTCAGACTCCATTTCCATTTTCCAGGCAAACAGGGTTAGTGGAAGACACGGTAAACACCATGAGGAAATAATCAGAAATCCAGAATGTGGGGCTTTCTACTGGAAACTGGTCTGAATTTAGGGGAAAAACCAACAACATAATTTGGGGAAAAGTGCCTGTGTCTGTATTCTATATTAAGAAAGAACAAAGAAAAAAAAAGGATAAAGACACAGGACAACCAAATGCAATGCATGAGACCTGACTGACTTCTGGTTGAGATTAAAACAAAATACTTGTGGGTCTATTGGGAAAGTGTGATTCCTGAATAAATCTGAAATAGAGACTGGATAAACTTTCTTAGAGGTGAAAATAGTTTTGTGGGAGTGGATAAACTTTCTCAGAGATGAAAGTAGTTTTGTGGTTATGTAGAAGAATGTTTTTAATCTTAGGAGGTGCATGCTGCAACATTCAGAGGTGCATTGCCTCAGAAATTTACTTTTCAATGATACAGGGAAAAAAATTAGTAAAGCACGTTTACCTTTATTTTCATTAAATTTTTTATTTCGAAATAATTTTAGAATTTTGGGAAGGCTCCAAAAAAAAAATAGTTCAGGGGTTTCTCATATACATACGTAGATAAACCAAATATGTCAAAGTACTTAAAACATAATAGTCATTTAAATTTGTAATAATTCCTCCAATTATTATTAAATAGGCAATTGAATCTATCCAAAAAGCTTAAAAAATACTTAACTTTTTACAGGTCTGCTGCTGCTGCTGCTAAGTCGCTTCAGTCGTGTCTGACTCTGTGCGACCCCATAGACGGCAGCCCACCAGGCTCCCCCGTCCCTGGGATTCTCCAGGCAAGAACACTGGAGTGGGTTGCCATTTCCTTCTCCAGTGCAGGAAAGTGAAAAGTGAAAGTACTCTTGCCTGGAAAATCCCATGGATGGAGGAGCCTGGTGGGCTGCAGTCCATGGGGTCGCTAAGAGTCGGACACGACTGAGCGACTTCACTTTCACTTTCATGCATTGGGGAAGGAAATGGCAACCCACTCCAATGTTCTTGCCTGGAGAATCCCAGGGACGGGGGAGCATGGTAGGCTACCGTCTATGGGGTCACACAGAGTCGGACACGACTGAAGTGACTTAGCATAGCATAGCATACACCACCAACGAAGCCCCATCGTCCTTTCTAAAATAGATCCTCTTTCATAGCTAAACACCTTATTCTGCCCTTTTTTTTTTTTTATTGTGACGGCCACTATCAGAAGTTAATTTTTTAATGCCTTTATTGTCTCCCTCCGCACGATGCAAGCTCAGAAAAGGGAGACTTTGCTTTGGTCACACGCTACATCCTCAGAATCCAAAAAGTGTCGAGTATATGGTGCGCTGGATGAAGAAGTTATTGATTTTAGTAGCTTAGGTAAGCACATCCTCCACGTAGGGACTCTTTACTAGGCGGCGGAAGGGTATAATACTGGTAACTGATCATACACGCATGCGCCCAAGATCCGGGAAGTGTGTTAGGAAAAGGGGTGGAGCATCCAGAAGAGTCTCGCGGACAGAGGCGGTTGGAGTCCAGAGCGCGAGGTGGAAGGGCACCGCTTGGGGCTCAGCGCGCGTGCGCATTGTGACTTCCAGCCTGCCGCGGCAAAGGCGTCTAAGACGCCTGAAGACGGTGGTAGTGGCTTCGCGCGTGCGCAGTGCCTGCGGCGGCGCCAGGCTCCCTGTAAGTGAGTTGTGATTGACTGGCGTAGCGCGTGCGCCTTGCGAACGGCGGAGGGATTTGAGGCTGTTCCCACCCCTTGCCCCTGTCGCGAGCCGAGGCCGCGCGGGCTCGTGAGCTGCGGCCTGGTGCGCGCGCTAGGCGGGGGACAGAGACTGAGGGACGCGGACGCCGCCACAGTCGGAGCGAGAGCCGAAGTATCCGCTGCTGAGGGGCCGCCGGAGCCGCCGCGAGCCTCCGGACCGTCGCTAGGCCGAGGAGGGCGCCGCGCGGCGGGTGAGTGTGACTGAGTGGCCTTACCGGGTGCGGGGCCGCTACCCACAAGCCCCTGCGGTGGGCCCCGGTCCTTTCCCCGCGGCCGGCCCCGGTCCTTTCCCCGCGGCCGGGTCCCTTTCCCGCGCCACCGTCACAGCACCTTTTTGCATCCCTTATCCAGATCTCTGGTCACTTAAGCTCTCTTTCCATAGCCTCTCTCCCCCTCAGCATTTACCCACAGGCCCTTGCGGTATGTTGCTTTTTTCTTGTCGCCTCCGCGGACCCTTACCCATAATTCATTTCGCCTGTGGGGTCCAGATCCATTACCCATAACCCCCTGGCTTGAGAGGCTTGCTACTTTTGACCCCCTTCCTTAGTCCAAGACTTCCTGCGACCCTCGCCCCGTAACCTGTTGTCCACGGTATGGGACCACCAGCCGCTACTGCCCTGGACTCCCTTTCTCAGGATCCTTGATGTCCCCACAACCGCTCACGGACCCTCAGCCCCGCGGTTCTTTGCCCAGGACTCTGAGACTCACTACTCAGAAACCCTTTGTTTCCCTTACCGGCTTGGCCCGTCTTCACACAGTCCTCCCACCAAAACCCTCTTTCATTCAGATTGACTCCTTTTCCTTGTGACTTAGGAGCGCGCTGTACAGAACCTGTTTTGATACTGAGATTTTTGCCTCTATTTCCTTCTTTTCCCGGGAGTCAAGGGGTTATAGGGGCTTCATCTCCCCCAGCCCACCCTAATATAAGGCTTCTGCTCTCAGACTTGGCAAGATGACCCAGTTCCTGCCGCCCAACCTTCTGGCCCTCTTTGCTCCCCGTGACCCCATCCCATACCTCCCACCCTTGGAGAAACTGCCACATGAAAAACACCACAATCAACCTTACTGTGGCATCGCGCCCTACATCCGAGAGTTTGAGGTGAGTTCACTGAGCAGACCTGGACCTGGGTTGGGTTGTGGGGCTGGACTGGGGAGTCCAGTGTCTGGCCAGTTTTCTAGGCTGGGTGATTATTATTTCTTTATTTACCTGCCCCCCGTTTTAGTCCGGGCATGGGAACTGTTAGCTGTGGCATGTGGAATCCAGTTCCCTGACCAGAGATGGAAATGGAAGCCAGGGCCCCTGCACTAGGAGCAAGGAGTCTTAGCCTCTGGACCACCAGGAAAGTCCCAGTTGTCTTGTCTTGATCGGGGTTCGTTATGCATCCCTTGCTGAGTTTTGTGACAGTTCAGTAGTTTGTGACTGTAACTACCAGTTGAGGATTCAGACTGTCCAGTTAAGTAGTCCTTGGCACATTTATCGGTTGTGTAACCTTGGACAAGTGGCAGATCCTCTTAGTCCTGTGGTCGCTTCATCTACAGCAAGGGAAGGTTTATATCTTCTTTGTAATAATTGACAGAATTAATTGAAAATTTTGTTACAGGGCTTGGCACCAAGCAGTCAGGGAAGGGCAGTAATTCTTATTTTATTTACCATTTTTGTCATTAGAGGGTTAACACCAGGTGATGTGCTGTTAAGGTGGTGGTCTTGAGAATTTCAGCTTTGTACCCTCAGGACAAACATAAATGACTTAGGCTCATGGACCTCAGTTTTTTCATTTGTGAAATTGGGATAACAGCAGTCCACCTCTTAAGGTGATCAAGGAACACCTGAGTATGTTGGCACACAGCCAGAAGACTAACCCTCTGGCATGAATGGGAAAGGGGAGGAGGAGGAAGTTGCAGAGCAGAAGTTAATAGTGAGGTGACAGAAGATTGGTTCTTGAGTGAGACTTGCCACCCTCAGTGAACTGGTACTTGGAAAATGTTATTAGCCAATTAAACTAATTTAATAACTATAGGTATGTGGCAGGCGAGGGTCATGTGCCAGTTATTTGATGGGAGCTTGCTGAGGCCTTTAAGAACAGCCCTGGCCCTCAGAGGGTGTCCAGTTGCTTATCCCTGCGCTCTGCACTGCCAGCTCCTTTTGCTTCAGGCCTGGTCCCGATTCCTGTCTGTAATAGAGGACGAGTATTGTGATGCTCACAGTGTGATATGATAAAGGACTGCAAATCGATGCTCTTGATAAATGCAAGAGGATTGTTTTCTCTCTTCTAGTATTTTTAGAGAATACAGAGTTAAAGAAAATCAAACTTCTAAGTTCAGTGAACACAAAGCTACTCTGTTAGATTGCTGTAGACGTTTCTGCATATTTTGTCTCAGTTTCTCTACTTCTCTTGTCACAGACCAGTAACTCTTCACAGATTGCATTCATCAACGGACCGTGCTTTGATCTGTACTGTTCCCCCGCCTCCACTGGCCTGGGAACTGTCCATGTTTGTGTGGGCGTGTATGTAAACGTGCAGGAGAGTGTGGCCAAGATGTTTGTTATTTCTTGATTGGCTGTTCCTGGCTGTCTTCCCCTTCCTCCCACCGCTGTCATTCTTCTTATACCCAGGACCCTCGAGATGCCCCTCCTCCAACTCGAGCAGAAACCCGGGAAGAACGCATGGAGAGGAAGGTATGTAACGTTTGTCTTCTGCCTCACATCTTTTTTTTTTTTTTTTTACATCTTACTTCAGGATGTTCCCTGATATCAAGGCCCTTCTATCTGTATTCAGTTGTCTGCCTTTCTCCTGACAGAGACGGGAAAAGATTGAGCGGCGACAGCAGGAAGTCGAGACAGAGCTAAAAATGTGTAAGTCTCTCCTCTTTTCATCTCTTGTTCAAGCATGCCTGTGTTTACCTTCCCCAGGCCCACCCCAGGACTCTTATTTCGGAATGTGGGTTGTTGTCAGTTCACTTTATTAGCTCCCACTATTTGCCAAGGCCTATATTTGGTTTAGGCTTTTAAGCAGGAGAGCATGGAATAAGGGCAGACAGAAAGGGAGCCTGGTACTCTGGGCTGCCTCCTGCAGGGGTCTGCCCTTGGAGAGGCGGCCACTGCCTAGCTGGGTCTCCCAGGGCAAGGCAGTGAGGTCCGGGGTCATGAGGCAGTTATGGTTCCACCTCAGCTCCCTGGTTCTTGGGCTGGGAGTGCTTCATCCCTTCCAGGTACAGGAGGAGTCTGAGTTTGGGGGAGGGACATGGTAGTCATTAACCAGACTTCACAAAAGAGTCCCATATTAACCTCAGGGGGCCTTTTCTTATTAGAGCAAGGACTGTGTAGTCAGAAGACAGGTTTTCCTCCCATGCTCGTGAGGCTCTGGTGAATCACGTCACTCTGAATCACATTCCTTGGAGGAGTCCATTGCTCATGGAGCTCATCAGACAGACACCTGACAACCGAATACCTGGGTGTCTCTACTCAGCGCTCTGAGCTCTGGCTTTCACTGCGTTCCTGTCTTCTTGAATGCCTCAGAGGCATCTTACACTGGGTCTGGACCACAATCAGGATTTCCTCTCCTCACCAGCCTGGTCTTTTGATGTTTCCTTTACTGGAACATGGTCATCTAGCTTTGCAAGTCATGGCCAGTTGGTTGCACTCATTTTGCTTTTAACACCTTTTCTTGCTGTCTCCTTTGACTGTCACCAAGACCTACCCATGCTACTCTCTGAATGTCACAGATCTGAGCATCCTCTCTGTGTCCACCACCACCGAAGGCCCCTCTAGCCTGGACACGCAGTCTAATGAATTTACCTACGTCTCTGTCCCCCCAAGTCCTGTGGGGCTTTTTGAAATACAACTCTTGATTATACCTTTCTCTGCTAACGGCTTTTTTTTTTTTCTCTTTGGGCTGTACCATGTTGCCCTCAGAATCTTTGCTCCCCAAATAGGGATTGAATTTGGGCCCTCTGCAGTGAAAGTGCAGTCCTAACCACTGGGTCGCCAGGGAATTCGTATACAGCTTCCTTTGGCTTTCAACCTAAAGACCAAAATCCCTTCCCTGCCCGCTGAGGTGCGTTCTGCCCATGCTCCCTCCCCTCTTGCTCCAGCCTGCACTGGCGTCTTCTCTTGCCTCTTCTTTCCCAGATGGTCTCCTGTTGCTGGGGCTCTGCCCAGGCTGTTCCACCAGTCTCACATGGTACCTTGGTGTGTATGCAACTGCCCTTTATGTCTCTGGCAGTGTCAGTCCTCAGGGAAGCCTTTCATGGCTTCCTTGCTTGAGTGGAGTCCCCTTGCACACCGAAAGCCCCGAGTCCTGCTGCAGCTTGGCCATTTCCGTCTGCGGGAGGAATTCACTGACAAACATCTGTGTTACATTGGTTCACAGTGCAGGAAGCAGGGTTCTGGTGGAGTTTGCTCACCATTGTGGCCCCAGCTTCTTTAGGACCTGGCACACACAGCTGTTGACAGCAGTTGACTTGGGGGACCTCTTAGCTCTGTTGCTGGGGCACAGGCCTTGGAGTCTGACCCACGTGAGTTTAAAAAAAAAGGAAAAGAATCCTGGCATGTTAAATGATACTGAGGATGCAGTTAGTTGAATTTAGGATTTGGGAGACTGTATACAACAAACTTGTGATCCAATTTCCGTAAATAAACATGAAAGCTGGGGAAGCAGGTGGGAAGGGAGTGGACCAGAGGGATTAAAGAGTCAAAGGGCACCTCAGCCAGATGGTCATTGTGGAGCTTGTTGGGGTCCTGGTTTAAATGAGCCACCTTCAGAAAGCTTGTTTTGAAACAGTTGAGGGCATTTGAACACTGCGTTTTGTTGAAGATAAAGAACTAATGTTAACTTTTTAAGGTGTAATACTGGTACCGTGGTTACTGTTCTTAAAGTCTTTATTAGGTGTTACAGTGGTATTGTATATCTGGAGTTTGCCTTAATATACTGCTTGGCATAGAGATGTAAACCAGTGTTACCATGTGGTAACCATTGAGGTTGGTTCGCAGGGGTTCATTATACTGTTCTCTCTTTCCTTAAGTGTTGAACTTCCCATGATAGAAAAGGAAACAAAAAGGATGGCTCAAGTACAGCAGGCTTTCTCTGCCCTAGGAGCCTCCGTCCCCCAGTGCGGAAACGGGCTGTGCCTTGCCACCATTAACAGCTACTGTTCAAGGGCACCTTGCTGGTATTTCGTGTTTTTTACTTACAGCTCTCAAGTGCAGTAGGGTTTGTTACTCCAGTTTTTAAGACAAAATGAAGGTCTGTGGAGCCTGGGTCCGCTTAGCAAGAGTCAGAGTTCTGAGATACTTCCTCGTTTCTCAACCCCACATTCTAGTCCTTTGAGCCCCTGCTCTGGGCTGCTACGTAGATAACCTCCTTGCCCAAGGATTCCCTGAGGGCAGAGCTGCCAGCAGGGTGGAGTGGCGTGAGGGTGTGCGCGTGCTGCCAATGGACTGCTGATGAACCTGAGCTCGTTGCCACCGTCTTAGCTGAGATTCGTGGGCACTGCACTAGCCTTTACCTTGGGTCACGCTCCTGGGTCTCTTGGTTAAGCAAAAACCATAGTGTCTCTTGTGCCAGGGTGGTTTCCCTCTGTCTGCCGGGCACCTTTGGCTGCTCATGCAGAAGCTCTGCTCTCTGCTGTTTGGACTCCATCAGCTCCCGCAGGCAGTCATTGGGTCCCCCATAATGCCACTGCAGTACCACCTACCCCCTGGTGGTGCTGCAGTTTGTCTCCTGTTAAATACACCTTCATGTCAAATGGTATTTCAGTGAGACCTTTCCTGACCTTCCCAGTAAAATGCTTCTCCCCATCTCTCTGTTGTTACTAGATAGAACTGGATGATTGTTGGTCTTAGGTTATTTACTGGCAGCCTCCCTGCAGTAATAGATGAGCTCCAGGAAGGCAAGGGTCTTTTTTTCCTTTTTTCACTGTTGTTACCCTAGCACCTACGGGAGTTTCAGGGGCATAGTGCTTAACAGATACCTTTTGGGTGAATGGATGCAGATTGAGACATGTGGGCACAGACAGTTACAACCCAGAGGGACAGGCTTCGGGTGAGGAAGTGAGGGGCGGGCACAGGGATGAATGTGACCTGTTCGAATCACCTGTGGAATTAGTTCTGTAAGAGTCTGGCTCTGTCTGTGGAGCTGGTTGGTCCTCAGTGGTCTGGCAGTAGTAAGGCTGGGAGTTAACGCCATCCGCCCCTTGCAGCCTCAGGGCCAGCTGTGGATTCCTCCCTCAGGCCACAGGGTACAGGGAATAAATCAGGGGTTGACATCTAAGGGTTGCTTGATCTCAGGTTGTCCTTCGGGCTGCAGTTGCAGGCCTTGCTGATGGGTGGCACTGTGGCACTGCAGATGGCGGAGGAAGCAGTGCCTGGCAGGATCAGGCTGCTTCTCCAGAGATGCCCTTTTGGACTTAGCTACTCCCACCTGGGAGGGACTTGGGCCTCAGGATACGTAGGCCTGAAAAAGGGGGACAGTAGGCTGGCTGCCATCCTGTCAGCTTGAAGTCAGTCTCATCCCTTCCTTTAATAGCCTAAATCAGCCACTCAGATGAGGTCTGCTGTGCTTCAGGGTAGTCGGAGCTGAGAGAGGGGCCTGCCTGTGGTGGCCAGGTGACCGGAAGTTCTGGGCCTGTGTCCATCAGTCTCTTTCTTGCTCTGTGATACTGTTGACAGCGTCTTCTCACAGAATTTTTTTTTCTATCCTGAACAGGGGACCCTCACAATGATCCCAATGCTCAGGGTGATGCCTTCAAGACTCTCTTTGTGGCTAGAGTGGTGAGTCCCCAGCTCCCAACCCCTGGAGCCCTAGGCTATGGAGATCGTGGATGTGGACAGTAGACTCAGTCCATGGGGTGTTTGATGGCTTCTCTCACTTCATTTCTGTCTCCTTGTAGAACTATGACACGACAGAGTCCAAGCTCCGGAGAGAGTTTGAGGTGTATGGACCCATCAAAAGGGTGAGTGGACCAGAGCAGGGGTGCTTGAGTTGAAGGTGTGTGGAGGGAGGGGAGGAGGCGCCGCACCACTTCGGGCTTCAGACTCCACGGCCTGGGTTTCTGTCCTGCCTGCACACCCATGCCAGAGTCTTGGGGTGACAGAAGGAAAGTAAAGAGGTCATGATTACTTGCTGCTGATTTAGAGCACAAGTCAACAAACTGCAGACTTAGTGTCTGGGAATGAAGTTTTGTTGGTGTCCAGCCAGGCCCACTTTATTGTCTGCAGCTGCTGTTGCTGCGAGGCAGTTCGGCAGGTGTGACACAGACTGTGTGGCCCTGCATGCTGGAAGTATCTGCTCTCTGGTCTTCTGTAGAAAATGTATGTTGACTTGTTCTAGAGCACGGCTTCATGTATAACGGACGTTTTTTCATTTGATTTAGAAGTTACTCAGGTGATCTGGGCTTGAGCAGATTTAGAAGTTACTTGATTTAGATTTAGAAGTTATTTGATTTAGAAGTTACTCAGGTGCAAGGGCTTGAGGTCATTGTGCACATCAGTTGCTAAGCCCAAGGCCATTAGAGCATCAGTCACTCTGGGTCCTTGAAGGGGCCGGGGGAGGGTCAGAAGCATCTGTCGCTGGCATCATCCAGCCCAGAGCTGTGTGATTGATAGAGTGAGTTGTCCCCTTGTCAGAACTGACCTCTGCCTCCTGCCACCCACCCTCCAGATACACATGGTCTACAGTAAGCGTTCGGGAAAGCCCCGGGGCTATGCCTTCATCGAGTATGAACACGAGCGGGACATGCACTGTGAGTACCTCCCACCTGCACCCTGCCCTCTGGCCCTCTCTCTTCTCTGCTGCCCCGGCCCCTTCCCGTCGTCTGTCCCCCACCCCCTCCCCGCCAGACCTGACATTAGCAATGTCTCTTCTCCTCCTCCCTCTGTTTCTGATATATCTTTTTTTTTGTTTTTTATATACATGTTTTTTAAAAAACAAAAACCAAAATCCCCCACAACGTGTGTGTGTGTGTGTGTGTGTGAACCTGGGGAGGTAAGTGTCACACGTTGAACCTCAGGGGCAAGGAGGGAACTGGTGGGGGCTAGGGCTAGTTGGAGGTGGGGGGAGGGGGTCGGATTTTCGGGGAGCCTCTCCCCATTTCCCCCAGCAGATTTGGGGGCGGCCAGGTTGCAGTGAGGACTGGCCTTTGAACCTGCCCTCTCCTCCCCCCAGCTGAGCTGGGGCTGGGCCACCCGACCCTCCACCTCCCCACCCCTGGCCCCCTACCCTGTTCCTCGGCGGGCAGTGGGCTGGTCTGCGTGTTCAGCGCCTGCCCCCACATCTCCAAAGCCCCCATTGAGGCCGCGGCGGCGTCCACATGGGCAGGGCTGGGTGGGCGGGGGTGGGCAGGGCTGCGGCGTGTCCAGGGGCCGCCGTATTAATTGACTGTTCTTATTGTCACTGCAGCCACCACGCAGCTGGCTTGCAGCTGATGTTTACGCTCCCCTTACAACACCTCAGTGTATGGTTGGTATAAGGGTTTGTATCATGGGTAAGATCACTCAGCACCGCACACCAGCCCAGCTTAGCCAGGCAGCTCAGGAGCAGCGAGGCCTCCCTCCTCCCACCCCCAGCCGCCCCTCCGCCTCCCCGCACCCAGAGCCCTTTCCTTGTTTGGGTGCCCTCTGTCCCTTCTGGCCCCATCCAGGTGCTCTCCGATAATCTTGCTGATCCCAGGAGGGGAAAGATGCTCCCCGATGGGAAAGGCAGCCAGCCTCTCCAATTGGGCTCGGTTTAACCCCCAGCATACCTGGCTTCCTGACGGCCACGGCACGGCGGCGGGAACGCAGTGGGGCCAGGGCTCCTAGTGGAGCCCTTAAGCCCTCCCTCCTCTCCCGGCCCCTGCCCCTTCTGTGGGCCATCACTGTGGTGGCCCTGGAGAGTCTTTTTGGTTGCTAGACTCAGGTGCTCTGCCCACGTGCTGTCTGCCTTGTCACAGTGGAGCCTCCCGAGAGGCTGTGGAGCCCAGCTGCTCTCCAGAGTGCATGGACTTGGGGATTGCTGTGGGAGGGGTCGAGCGACAGGCTGTGAACAGCTGAAGGTGCTGGAGCTTTTACTGAAAACCCTTCCACTGGCTGGAGACCTGAGAGAGGGAGAGCGAGCGAAGCCTAGAGATACACACGTCACATTTTTCTCTGCTGTTCTTCCCGGGTTGGGCCTCTTCTGGGATTTGGGACATAACCAGAGCAGGGGTCCTTTGCTTGACTGTGTCCCCAGTCCTGAAATCCCTCCCCCGCTACCCTCCTCTGGGTTCAGGGGCCCAGCGGCCCCTTCCCCTTGGATCATGGGCAGTACTCCCATCTCCTGGACCCCTGAAGTTGTCCCCTTGTGTGCCAGCCTTTGGGCTGAAGCAGGTGGTGGGAGGGAGTGAGAAGTTCAAGGTGGAAAAGTCATTCCATGTGCTGAGAGGGGGTGGGGCCTGTGCCTAGCTGAGCGTGGATTTTATGGGGGAAAAGCTGAAGGTGGACAGGTTTGCTAAGGCCTCCCTAGCCGCCTTTTAGAATTCAAATAAGATAGCCCTTTCAAGTTCCCAAGCTCTATGTTAACCCTGTCTCCCTGTCTTCCAAGGCCTCCATGAGGTTTCTTTGGGGTCCACCACTTCCTCTGCCTGCCTCCAGGCGGTGCAGGAGGTGTGGTTCCTCTCCCCCTCCGGGGGCTCCCTAGAACCCCCTGGCTTCCTTCCCCCGTAGCTTTAGCTGACCCCATGGTGGTGGGTGTGGGGTCTGTGCGCGTGCTCAGGTAAGCTTGGGGGCTCCAGGTAAGCGGTCCCGTGTCCCCCCCCGGGAAGCCCGCCTCCTCGCCAGGCCCCCAGGAGTTGCCGAGCCCCCCCATCCCGCTCGGTTTGGACACCCGCAAGGCCGGCATCGGTAAATGGCACCTTTTTCTCTTCCTCTGGTTGTTATTTGGGGGGAGCGGGCTGGGGCGGGGCCGGGTGTTGTGGCTGGTTGAGGATGACCCCCTCGGCCAGGGCTGGGGGTTGGGAAACAGGGACATTTTTGGCTTCCCGAGAGCCCCACGTGAGACACCCCAGGCTCGAGCCTGTCCTTGGCTGTGTCCTGCCTACCCGCGGGACGCGCCCCTCCCCGCATCTCCCCCTCTACTCCGCACCCTTCCTGAGGCTCAGGTCGGGCTCGGCCTCTCCCGGCGCGTGTTGCACTGGGGTGTGGAGGGAGAGCTGGGCTAGGGGCTGGGTGGGTAGTCTCAGCAGGTAAGGCAGGGATTTTCAGTAGCACCGCACGACTCCCATGCCTCCCTCCACTTCCCTCTGCCCCACCTGCTGTAGGGGCCCCCATAACCCACCCTCTACTCCCTGCCATCTCCTGAAGATTTCTCCTGCCCTCTTCTGGTTCATTTTCTGTTCTGATGTCTGTTCCCCCCATGCTCACCCTCCCCCAACAAAAACCACAGTAAAAGGAAACTCGGTGTGAACTGGGGTGCGGAGTGGCCGGCTGGGCCTCTGCTCCCAGCATGATGTCTTAGGGTGCATGCCTGGGGTTGTGGAGGAACCCTCCCCCACCGCAGAGTCCAGCCTTAAGTTAACCTCCAGTTTCTTTGCAGCGACTTTGGCCGCCTTGGTGGGAGGGGGCTGCTCTGTCGAAGGGGAGTAGGCCTGGCCTGGGAGCCCAGGGCAGTGGTTAGGGTTAGCATAGTGGATGGGAGTGGGCCAGCCCCCCCCACGAGTGTTTGGGGGTGATGAGGAAGCAGGTGGTGAGATGGAGCAGGCCCCTCCCGGGTTGGGAGAGGGTTGTCTGGCTGTCAGTTGCCTGGCTGTCTGGTGGGCCTGTGTGTGTGCGTGCGTGTGTGCGCCGAAGTGTGCTGACGGGGACGTGGCGGGTGGGGATGCCGCAGAGCGGGGCCGTCGCCTAACTAGAGGACCCTCTGGGGACTCCTCCCCCTCCCCTTCCCCACATCTGTTGCAGCCGCTTACAAGCATGCAGACGGCAAGAAGATTGACGGCAGGAGAGTGCTCGTGGATGTGGAGCGGGGCCGCACCGTGAAGGGCTGGAGGCCCCGGCGGCTAGGTGAGCGCGCCCTGCTCTGGCTGGCCTCGGGGTCCTGGCTCCCTCTCCCTTCTCTTCCCGCCTCTGCTGCTTTCTTTCTTCTCTTCTCCATGCAGCTGCTCACATTGCTTCTCCTCTCCAGCTCAGCCTCTTAGTCTCCAGCATTCTCTTGGTCTGTTTTTGTTTTTTATTCTGGGTTACCAGTTAGGAGCGAGAGTACTGACCTGGAGAAACCAGTCTGGGATCAAATTCTGACTTGCACACTACCTGGCAGGTGGATTTCTCCCCTTTTCTGTCTCATTTTCCTCATCCTAGAAAGTGGGAATAATTCAAGAGCTCACTGAGTTTAGCGTCTCAGATACACAGCCTGGCAAATGGTGTACAGTGGGGCTTAAAAAGTCATTCTCTCATCCACTTGGACTTTGCTTCTGCTCATCTGGCCTGTTCGTTCATTGATTACTGAGTAAACGCTGGTTTGATCACCAGCTGCGTACCAGGTGTCTAGTCGAGGGTGAGACATACATGGTTGGCTGCTGCCCTCAAAGCCTCCTACCTTCGGTCCCTCTCACTGTCGTCTCTTATTGTCAGTTACCCTCTCAGTCAAGGTCAGGTTGGTAGCAAGTACCAGAAAACAGTATACAGGGGTCTGTTGGTGTAGAGTCCCAGTGGCTTGGCCTTGTTGGTGTAGAAACCCCAGTGGCTCGGAGCCCAGAGACGGGATGTCTGTGGACCTTGAGGCCCTGGAGGCTGAGCCTGCAGCATCCAGAGCCACCGCATGCAGCTCTGCGCCTTCTGCCTTGTGTGCTTGCTGTCTGTGCGAGCTGGTCCCTCTGGGTCTCCCCACTGAGCCAGTGTGGCATTCCACAACGCAGTCTTGCATGAGTCTGCGCTTTCGGGTGGGTGGATCTAAGTGGCTCAGCGTTGGGCCTGGACCTGGGGCTGAGGTCATGCCATCCAGACTTGGCTATTGAGGACCAACTCCAATGAGGGGAGTGACCCAATTGTCAGAGAAAATAGTCTTCGCTAGGCAGACAGACACCCTAGGTGAGTCCAGTACCCTCTGATCTTATTTCTGCCCCCAGCCCGCTGTTCTCATGCTTGACTTGTCTTTACTGAGTAAATCACACACATATCTGCTGAGTCAACTCAATAGATAGGTTCTCATCTCCCTCTCTGGTTTCTTTGGGTTGGAGTGAGTCCTTCAGAGTCTGCTGTTGGCCACTGTAGAATCCTGGAATCTCAGAATCTTCTAGTTTGATTGGCATTCTGACTTTCTGATGGTAATAGCCAGTGCATTTTGACCCAGCGTACATGCAAAAAAAATACATTTAACCCAAACAAAAGTTTGATGAAACAATAATTTATCTTTTCTACAGGCAGTATATACTAGTATTTTATATCCTGTTTCTTTATCTTTTAAAGAAACATGTTGGTTGCATCCTGTCAGAGTTAGTGATGTGACTCCACTGCTGGGCTGTGACCTGAACATTGAAGGCACTGGTCTGTTGCTCCGCATACCTGCTGGGTGGCTTGTCCCCTGTTCGGATGTTTCATGTCCATGTCCAAGCTGCCTCCTTTCCCTTTTCACCCTCATTGCTGAAAACTATTCCTTAGATGAAATAGCTTCATGAAGCTCCTTTCCAGGCAGTGAGGGCAGAAGGGTGAGTGAGAGGGCAGCTTCTGGAGTCAGCAGGGAGTCACGTCTCTGCTCTGCCCTCCTTGCCGAGTCGCCCTGGGCAGGTGGCTTTTCAGCCTGCATTTGTTTCCCACGTGAAGGAGGAGGTTAGCTGCTGCTGCTTCCGGTTGTCCTTGTCTCCACTTGCTGCTCGTCCAGCTTTGTATCCTGGCTGCTGGTCCAACATCCTGATTGAAGGTGCAATACAGGCTGGAGGGAGAGGCAGCTGTTAATCAGCTCTCTCTTGTACGTGCGCGTACACACACATACACACACAAAATTGGAAACTCCACCTGAGACACATGTGAAATCGGAAACTCCACTGAAGTTCTGAGGAGAGTGTGTGGTCTGAGTGGAGAAGGGCCTCAGCGGGTAGGTCAGGGCAGGCTGAGTGAGGAAGTGAGGTGTGGGTTAAGGTGCGGAGGGTAAGTGGGAGTAGAAGGGAAGATGAGACTCCAGGGGAACGTGTGAATGATCCCCAGAACTGGGCAGGAAGGACATGGAGACCATGAAGAGGTTGGAAAATGCCTGGAACCTTTAGAGCCAGGGGCCCTTGCGCTGAAAGACAGGGAGGAGGCCGGCCTCTGACCTTGGCTGGGACGGTGGGGAGCCACTGCGGGCTTTGAGGCGGGTCACGGCTTCAGTTCAAAGGATCAGGGCTGTGCCTCGGGCCGGGGATGACCGGGAGAGAGGGTCTGTCAGGGGCTGGGGCCTCCCCGGTGGGGAGGTGAGCTCAGAGCCCGATGAAGGCGCGTCCAGCTGGCGCTGTGCCCTTCTGATCTCCGCACTGCATGCCGTCGGGAGCGCCAGGGCCTCAGAGACACCGAGGCTCGGGGTCCCCGCCCGCCTTGACCCACCTGTGTCTGCCCATCCCCAGGAGGCGGCCTGGGCGGCACCCGGAGAGGCGGGGCGGACGTCAACATTCGGCACTCGGGCCGGGATGACACTTCCCGCTACGATGAGAGGTGAGGCCGGGCCCGGTGTCTTGGGAGCAGGGCGGTGAGTGGGGGAGCCCTGCCGCAAACCTCTGCCCACCTCATCCAGGCCCGGCCCCTCCCCGCTGCCCCACAGGGACCGGGACCGGGACCGCGAGCGGGAGCGCCGGGAGCGAAGCCGCGAGCGAGACAAGGAGCGGGAACGACGACGCTCCCGCTCTCGGGACCGGCGGCGGCGCTCGCGGAGTCGCGACAAGGAGGAGCGGCGGCGCTCCAGGGAGCGGAGCAAGGACAAGGACCGGGACCGCAAGCGGCGCAGCAGCCGGAGCCGGGAGCGGGCACGGCGGGAGCGCGAGCGCAAGGAGGAGTTGCGCGGCGGCGGAGGCGGCGGCGGCGACATGGCCGAGCCCTCCGAGGCCGGCGACGCGCCGCCGGATGACGGGCCCCCCGGGGAGCTGGGTCCCGACGGCCCGGACGGCCCAGAGGAGAAGGGCCGGGATCGTGACCGGGACCGACGTCGAAGCCACCGCAGCGAGCGGGAGCGGCGCCGGGACCGCGATCGAGACCGGGACCGGGAGCACAAGCGGGGGGAGCGGGGCGGCGATCGGGGCAGGGATGAGGCCCGAGGTGGGGGTGGCGGCGGCCAGGACAACGGGCTCGAGGGTCTGGGCAACGACGGCCGAGACATGTACATGGAGTCCGAGGGAGGTGACGGGTATCTCGCTCCGGAGAACGGGTATTTGATGGAGGCTGCGCCGGAGTGAAAGAGGCCGCTCGCCGGCTGCTTGGACGTGTTCCTATTCTCCCTGCTGTCATCCTCTCCCCCACCTTCCTGGTCACCGCCTAAGTCTGCCAGCCAATGGTAGGAGTGTCCTTATTTGTTTTGGTCTCTTGGATTTAAAAATAAAATTTCTTGTTGATAATGGGCGCTTGGTTTCTTCACTGCTCTTACTGTCTTCCTCAGGAGGGTGTCACCTTCTGACTTGGTTGGCCCCACTCTGGTTGGTGTTCCGGCTCATACTGGAACTGTATGAGCTAAGGCTAGGGCTAGTCCCGCGACAGCCGAGCCGTTTAAAATACGGTAAGGAAGCTCTCCTTAAGGGTCCTTGACGCCTTTGTATCTTTCTTCCTTTTTTTCAGCGCTCCCACACATTTCTTGTGGAGCTGTTCATACCCGTATCTTGGTGCGGGGATGGGGCTCTGGGCTGTGTTTTCACAAAGGAAGCATGAGAGCAAGATAAAAAGGTAAAGAGAAAAGACAGGCTTGTCTGTAAGTGGTATTGGGACAACTGGACAGCAGCTACATGTAAAAGAAAAAAACAGTCTCTTAATGCCATATACAAAAATAAGATGGACTGGGGCTTCCCTTGTGGTCCAATGGTTAAGAATCTGCCTGCCAATGCAGGGGACATGGGTTTGATCCCTGGTTTGGGGATATCCCACATGCCAAGGAGCTGCTAAGCCCAGGTGCCACAATAAGAAACTACCGCGATGAGAAGGCTGCACACTACAACCAGAGAGGAACCCCGCTTGCACAACTAAAGAAAGCCCGCGTGCAGCAGAAAAGACCCAGTGCAGCAAAAATAAAGTTTTTTTAAAACTGGATTGCTGACTTAAGTGTAAGACCAGGTATTATAAATAAAACTAGAGGAAAACATAGAACACACTCTGACAGAAATCACAGCAATACTTTTTTGGAACCGACTCCTAGAGTAATGGAAATAGAAGCAAAAGTAAATGGGACCTAGTTAAAAGCATTTGAACAGCAAAGGAATCAATAAAATGAAATGACAACCTACAGAATGGGAGAAAATATTTTCAAATACAAACAGCTCATATTGCTCAATATATAAAATACAACCCAGCCAAAAATGGGCAGAAGATCTAAACAGGCGTTTCTCCAAAGATGATGTACAGACGGCCAACAGGCATGTGAAAAGATGTTCAGTATTGCTAATTATTAGGGAAATGCAAATTAAAACCACACGACCACCTCACAGCAGACAGAATGGCCGTCACCCAAAGTATACAAATAAGTGCTGGAGAGGGTGTGGATAAAGGGAACCCTCCCATACCACTGGTAGGAATGTAAATTTGTATAACCACTATGGAGAACAGTGTGGCAGTTCCTTTAAAAATACTTCTAAAAATAACTCACCATCCCACTCCTGGGCATATATGCCCAGAAAAAATTACCTGGAAAGACATGCATCCCAATGTATGTAGGACTATCTACAATAGCAAGGGGAGTTCCCTGGCAGCCCAGTGGTTTGTACGCCATACTTCCACTGCAGAAGCACAGGTTCAGAGAGACCCGCATGCCACAGGATCGAAGTGAAAGTTGTGTCCAACTCTTTGTGACCCCGTGGTCGATACAGTCCATGGAACTTTCCTGGCCAGAATATTAAGAGTGGGTTGCCATTCTCTTCTCCAGGGGATCTTCCCAATCCAAGGATCAAACTGGGGTCTTCTGCATTGCAGGCAGATTCTTTACCAGCTGAGCTACCAGGGAATCCAAATGGACTGGCCAAAAAACAAAAAAGACAGCATAATAGCCAAGCCATGGGAGCGACCTAGATGTCCATCGACAGGAATGGATAAGGAAGATGTGGACTATATATACCATGGAATATTAATCAACCATAAAAATAATGAAATGCCATTTGTAGCAATATGGATGAGCTAGAGATTATCATACTGCTGCTGCTGCTACTAAGTCACTTGAGTCATGTCCGACTCTGTGCGACCCCATAGATGGCAGCCCACCAGGCCCCACCGTCCCTGGGATTCTCCAGGCAAGAACATTGGAGTGGGTTGCCATTTCCTCCTCCAATGCATGAAAGTGAAAAGTGAAAGGGAAGTCGTTCAGTCATGTCTGACTCTTAGCGACCCCATGGACTGCAGCCTACCAGGCTCCTCCATCCATGGGATTTTCCAGGCAAGAGTACTGGAGTGGGGTGCCAGTGCCAAGGAGAAAGACAAATATGATACTGTTTATATGTGAAATCTTAAAAAAATGATACAAATGATGCATGCTGTGTGCGTGCTAAGTCACTTCAGGTAACTGAAGTCACTAAAGTAACTCTGTGACCCCATGGACTGGAACCCACCAGGCTCCTCTGTCCATAGGGATTCTCTGGGCAAGAATACTGGAGTGCGTTGCCATGCCCTCCTCCAGGGCATCTTCTCAACCCAGGAATCGAACCTGTGTCTCTTATGCCTCCTGGATTGGCAGGCACGTTCTTTACCACTAGCGCCACCTGGGAAGCCCTGATACAAATGAACTTATTTATAAAACGGAAACAGACTCACAGACACAGAAAACAAATTTATGGTTACCCAAAGGGCAAGGGAGGAGAGAGAGAAATTAGGAGTTGGGGATTAATACACACACAGAGTCGGACATGACTGAAGCAACTTAGCAGCAGCAGCAGATACACACAACTATATATAAAACAAAAAGGACCTACTATATAACACAGGGAACTATATTCAGTAGATCTTGTAATAACCTATAATGGAAAAGAATCTGAAAAAGAATACATGTATAACAATCACTGCTGTACATCTGAAACATTGTAGATCTGTACTTCAATTAAAAAAAAAAACTTAAAAAAATTTTTTTAAAGATGTAAAAAGATTGGGTAGAGGGACTTCCCTGGTGGTCTTGCAGCTAAGACTCTCAGCTCCCAATGCACAGGGCCAGGATTTGATGGATCCCTGTTCAGGGAACTAGATCCCACATACAGCAACTAAGACTTTGCATGCAGCAAGGAAGATGGAAGATCCCATGTGTCACAACTAAGACCCAGCATAGCATAAATACATAAATAAAATAAAAATCAGGTAGAGCGTCGGGTCCTCACAGAGCCAGGACAGAAAATGGCCTCCAGTTCATGATGGCAGGTTCACCGTCTGTGTTTTTACTTCCTAATGATAGCAGAGGAGTAACAAAGCAAGGTTCTGTCAGCAGTCGAGACGTCAGCACATTTCCGGATTAAAGACGAAATAGGACAGTGGCGAGAACACGTCAGTCTGGTGGCCACTTGAGAAGGGAGCATCACAGGCCTTGGCAGAGAACTTACAGAGGCTCAGGACTGCAACTTCAGGTATAAGAAGGCTGCTGCTGCTAAGTCGCGTCAGTCGTGTCCGACTCTGTGCGACCCCATAGACGGCAGCCCACCAGGGTCCCCCGTCCCTGGGATAGGAGACTTGAACAGAATTTGTACGCAGAACAATTGCACTCCGTTTCCACAATCAGAATGCCTAGGAGCTGGGCATTTGCAAATACAAGTTTCTCAGCCAGAAGGCAGAGTTGCCCTGATAATTAGAGGCAAACTGTCAGTGAAATCCAACTGCACAGCCCAGTGTTGTTGTTGTTTTTTTAACTGTCTCAGTTTTTACAAGCATATAACCAAAGATCCCAGACATTTAAAAAAACTCTGCCAAAAGAGACCACAAGATAAATAGAGAAACTGGTCCTGGAGAAAACAATTTAGGGAATAATTGAAAAAAAAAAAAACAAAACTTAATTCCTCTAATTACTGTATTTTCATAGATACTCCAGATGTTGAAACCATACTTCTGGAGCTGGCTATGAAAAACAGCCCATTTTGGACTTTGCTGGCATAGGGTGCATGCTAAGTCACTTCAGTCACATCCGACTCTTTGTGACTCTGTGGACCGTAGCCCGCCAAGAGACCAGGTCCATAAAGACTAGACAAGGGCTTCCCTGGTGGCTCAGTGGTAAAGAATACACCTGCCAATGCAGCAGACACAGATTTGGTTCCTGGTCCAGGAAGATCCCACGTAGCTCGGAGCAACTAAGCCCGTGCGCCACAAGTACTGAGCAGCCTGGGAACTGCAACTACTGAGCCTGCGCTCCCTGACGTGTGTGCTCTGCAGCAAGAGGAGCCACTGCAATGAGAAGTCCGCCTGCCACACTGGAGGAGGCCCGCACACGGCAACAAAGACCCAGCACAGCCATAAGTAAATAAATGAATAAAAGACTGGACAAAACATATAAAAGTAACTTGTGAAAGGCTTTGGGGAGCGCACAATTGTAGGCCAGTTGAGGGGGTCTGATACCAGGAGGGGAAAGCACACAGAGGTGGGCTTCACATTCACTCCCGGTGGCTCAGACAGTGAAGAACCCGCCTGCAGTGCGGGAGACCTGGGTTCAGTCCCTGGGTCGGGAAGATCCCCTGAAGGAGGGCATGGCAACACACTCTAGTATTCTTACCTGGAGAATCTCATGGACAGAGGAGCCTGGTGGGTTACAGTCTATGAGGTCACAAAGAGTCGGACATGACTGAGCGCCTAACACGTTTTCACTTTTCCCTTGAGGATATTTGCCAATTGTTGTGGCAGAACAGACTCAAAAAAGTGGGGGAAAAGACTCAGAAAGTGGCAGTCCTCGACTGGGCTGAGCTGACAGAGTTTGGACCAGACCGTGGGACTTGAGGAGAAATTCCCAGATGGGGCACTGCGTCCCACAATGGACATGCAGTCTTCTGCATGCATCTGCCAACTCCTAAGCAGCTAACTGTCCTTTCAAGACCCCCAGGGGGGCTCATCAGAAAGCACTAAAGGAGGTGCTGAGTAGCCATGTAACCCTAGAGGAGACAGGTTGGGGTTCCAGGCCTGCAGTGGAGAAATGGCTGTGCTTGAGGCTCCCAGAGTAACACAATATTGGAGTCAGCTCACATGTGAAATAGACCAGGCCTAATAAAACCTAAAACCAGACCTCTCCCCTGCCAGAAGAAAACTTAACTTTCTTTGGCGGAAGGGAGAGCCTACATGGTCTTTGGTACAATGCGTGTGTGTGTCTTAGTCGCTCAGTCACATCCAACTCTTTGTGACCTCCTGGACTGTAAGTCGCCAGGCTGCTCTGTCCATGGGATTCTCCAAGCAAGAATACTGGAGTGGGTCGCTATTCCCGTCTCCAGGGAATCTCCCAACCCAGGGATCGAACCAGGGTTTCCTGACTCCAGGCAGATTCTTTACCATCTGAGCAACCAGAGGCTAACCCTTAGTGCCAATACTTAGCATCTATTCAAGGAGAAAAAGACAATAAGAACACGTTGGAATTATCAGAGGCTGAAATAATTATGTTCCCAAAATAAGGAAAAAAGAAGAATTCGACGAGATCTTTAAAATTGTAAAGTTTTAACAGGAATCTTAATAAAAAGTCTATTGGAAATTTCAGAACTGGAAACCATCTGCAATTAATTAGTAGAAACATTTGGTAGTTGATTAGATATTAGACATGCAAGGGGAAAAAAGAATTAGAGGAACTTTCTTGAAGGACAAATCTCACAATCTTTGTTTCCCCCCCAACAATCTTTTTAGGAAGTTGTTAATAACGGGGGATATACTTTACTGAAATGAGGGATTTAAAAAGAGATGATCCAGTTCAGCAGAGCAGTGGAGGGACATCCCAGGATGGCAGTTTCTCGGTCAAGATTGGAGTCAGAGGATTAAAGTTTACAAGAAGCTTCAGGATAAAAAGAGTCAATAAAGTATGTGTTGTGATGCAGAGTTTGAAAGAAATTAAGAATGTGATGAAAGAAAGAAAAGTAGGTAGACATTACAGGGGGAAAAATGGAAGCTGTGGAAGAAAGGAAATGTAATCGTAGGACAATACTCAAGCTCATACAGCAAACAGTAAGTATCAAATACTTAGACATAATGTGAGCCTTTTATTGACTGACCTAAAAACTGGTACCATAAAACTACCATGGGAAGAGAGGGGAAAGGTTGTAAGAGCAGAAAATCAATATGTAATATATTGCTAACACCTAAAATTGAAAATTTGAGAAATGATATGTTACTTAGCTACAGAAGCAACTAGCGGGTGAAACAGCCACACCTTATTGCCTCTTGCAGTGAGGAGAATCAGGACGGGGACAGGCTGGTGCTTTCCGTTTTGTGTGTGCGTGTGGGTTGTTTTGTTTTTATTTTTTAATTTTCTTGGCCTCCACACATGGCACGTGGGATCTTCGTTCCCTGACCAAGGATCAAACCCACACCCCTTGCTTTAGAAGTGCAGAGTCTTAACCACTGGACCACCAGGAAAGCTCCACTGGCTGGTGCTTTTCACTATTCATCCTTCTAGGTCATGTACTGCTATATTTAAAATGGATAACCAACAAGGACCTACCGTACAGCACATGGAACTCGGCTCAAAGTCATGCGCCAGCTTGGACGGGGGTGGTTTGGGGGAGAATGGATACATGTGTGTGTATGGTTGAGTCCCTTTGCTGTTCACCTGAAGCGACCACGACATTATTAATCAGCTATACCCCAATACAAAATAAAATGTTTGGGAAAAGATTAAAATGGACAAAAAATATTTATCCTTCTGTATTATTTCATTTTGTTTTAAATTCCATAACTATGTTCTTTTCTTTGTTGTTGTTAAAATGAAAAGAGAAAAAATACTATGACGGCAAGAGGGTAAACAAATCTGCCTTAGTCTTCTCACTTTGCAAAAACCCCTTTCTGGATTCCATCCCACTGATGGTGAGGTTAACTGAGGATGCACTTTCTGCACCCACTGATGGCTGAACAACAGCCAGGCTTCTCCAGCCTCGTCTGCATCTACATGTCTCTGACTCTCTAGAGCATCTGACACCACTGCTCACCTCCTTTTTCAGAAACACTCTCTTCTCGTGGTTATCCCAGCTGAGTTTTCCTCCTACCTTTCTGGCCATTCTTTGTCTTCTGCCTGACTTTTATACAATAGGAGTTTGGAGGACTCAGTCCTCAATCCTCTTCATTCTATATTCTCTTCTCCCTAGCATTCTTGTCCACTCTTCCGGTGTTATTTACCACCTTGGCCTAAATTCTCAGAACTGCTTGCAGGCCTGGTTTACTGAAGAGGCTCCTCAAAGTCAAAATATCCACTGTCCCATCACCAGCAGAGATCATCTTAGCAAAAGGCCCTACACGCACCTTAATATCCCCTTCTCCACCTCTCAGATCCAAACATCTCCAAATCTGTCCACATACCCTCGATGCCTCTGCTCATCACAGGATTACAGGGATGACCTCCTGACCTGTCCCCCTGATCCCAGTTTTGCTCCCATCCAATCCAGTCTCCACAGTGTCCACGGCGATCTTAACATACACATGTGACTATCGCATTTTACTCTTAGGAGTTACCATGAAGTCCGAAATCCTCAGCATGAATAAGCCAACACACAAGGCAGCGCATCAGTTACATCCTGTCAACCTTTCCACCTTCCTCATAAACCACTCCAGTCCTTACTCTGCTATCCTGCCATGGGGGCTCTTTCTGCCTGGAAAGTGACCCACGCTGCACCTCTTGAAGATCTTACCTCCAAGGACTTTCCACCAGTGTCCCTCCTAGATTGTCACCTCCCTACTCTCATATCTGTCTACCCGCCTCCACCACCACCCGCGTCATAGAATAAGCTCTAGGAGGGCAGTGGGCTTAGTTGCCCTGCTCACCGCTGTATCCATGATCTTGGGCCCAATGTGTGACATAGTTCAGTTCAGTCGCTCAGTCGTGTTCGACTCTGTGCGACCCCATGGACCGCAGCACGCCAGGTCTCCCTGTCCATCACCAACTCCCGGAGTTTACTCAAACTCATGTCCATTGAGTCGGTGATGCCAATCAACCATCTCATCCTCTGTCGTCCCCTCTCCTCCTGCCTTCAATCTTTCCACAATGAATGTAGAAAAAACGATAGAAAGGAGACAGACAGGTGAGGCGGGCAGGACAGACAGATGAGATGGAAGGTGGTGCAGACAGACAGAAGCTGCAATAGAAGGGGCCACTAACGCAACAGCCGGATGGGGTCTGAGGGCAGAGGAGCCGGACAGGACCCGAAGCGGGTAGGTAGGCGCGCGCTCGCCGGGCCCGGCTTCCGCAGGGGGCGCTCGTCGCCGGGGCGTGGCCTCGCGCAGCCCCGCCCTCCTGGCCGGCGACCGGCAGGCGGGTGCCTCGCAGCGGCGGCGCGGACATGGCTGCGCTGGTGGAGCCGCTGGGGCTGGAGCGGGGTAAGCGCGCCCCGCGGCCCTGCCCACTCGGCCCCGGGTCTGCATCCCGGTCTCCCGGCCCTCCTCGGGCAATACCCCGGCGGGTGGGCGGGCCCGGCGGGAGTGGGCGGGGCGGGGCGCCGAGAGTCCGGCCGTCGGAGGGTGTGGGAGGGTCCGTGGGCGAGCGGGCCGGGGAGGGGGCGCCCGTTGCACGCACACCTCTGCGTGGGTGTCTATGGGGATCCCGGGCACGCAGGGCGCCCGGCTGGCCGCAGTCTCTCCTCTGTCACCTGCGGTGACTCTGCGGGTGTCCGGCCGGGACACGGCTGTTCTTCCCCGGGTCTGCTTTCGCCCTGACTTGGTCTCTGGCCGCAATCTCTCCGTGTTCTCTGCGTCTTCGCTTCTCTGACTGTGTGTGTCTGTGCGCCCCGCCTCCGCCCCGCAGAAGTGTCCCGGGCGGTGGAGCTCCTCGAGCGGCTCCAGCGCAGCGGGGAGCTGCCCCCGCAGAAGCTGCAGGCCCTCCAGCGAGTCCTGCAGAGCCGCTTCTGCTCTGCCATCCGGGAGGGTGAGAGCACCGCGGCGCTGGGGCACGGGGCGGGCGGCCGTGGTCCTCCTCCTGGTCGCCCCGAGCCGAGGGACTACGCCTCCCAGCAGCGACCGGGGCGGCGCTCCTGGGGGTTGAGGCGTGGTGCTCTCGCTTCAGCTCAGGGGTTCTTCGGGAGTTGTAGTTTCCGCGGCTTCGGGGTTGCGGGGGCGGGGCGGACCCTTGCATGGGAGAGTCTGCGGGCCTGGACGCCTGTGTTGAGGAGCTGGGCTGGCGGCTCCCTGAGGCAGGGCTGCGTCCTCACCAGGTGTATGAGCAGCTCTACGACACGCTGGACATCACCGGCAGTGCTGAGATCCGGGCACACGCCACGGCCAAGGTAGGCTCCCCCCACCCCATGGCTCATGGTAGCCACTGAATCTCATGGTTCAGCTCAGCGTCTTCGTAAAGCCAGTCATTCCTGTTTCGTCCTTCATGATTTTTGCCGTATCTATCTATCACCTTTACTAGTATTTATAGTGTATTTCGAATAATCTCACATTTGTAGCTTCAGTGTCATATAAAGGTATCTTTGAAAGTGAAAAGTGAAAGTTTTAGTCACTGAGTCGTGTTCGACTCTTTGTGACCCAATGGACTATAGCCCACCGGGCTCCTCTGTCCATGGAATTCTCCAGGCAATTAGCAAGTACAATTAGAAACTAGTATGAAACGCCTGACCACAAGATAACTTTAAACTACACGATGAAAACAATGAAGTTGGGTTAAACACTGAAATCTTACTAAACCACGGTTAGATGCTGTTTGCTTGCTCGAGGCTTGAGACTCTCTGTCCAGACCTTTGTTTCTGTAAAAAAGTGAGATTGGCAAAAAAGTGACATTCAAGACACACACACACCAAATGGAGACTTTCTCTCTGAAAGTGAAGTGTCCAAAGTGACTAAATCGGACATCCTGTCACTAGAGTGATCTTGTGTGACAGGTGCCCCATTCTTGAGGAAAGCTCCCTGGCCGAATCCCTCTCCCAGGCGGGGGCCTAGCCTCTACCTGAATGCATATGCCCATTGTGGGGGGTCCTCACCTCCCAAGGCTTTCTCTTTTCCAGGCCACGGTGGCTGCCTTCACAGCCAGTGAGGGCCATGCACATCCCAGGGTAGTGGAACTGCCCAAGACAGACGAGGGCCTGGGCTTCAACATCATGGGGGGCAAGGAGCAGAATTCACCTATCTACATCTCCCGTGTCATCCCTGGGGGTGTGGCTGACCGCCACGGAGGCCTGAAACGTGGGGACCAGCTGCTGTCAGTGAATGGTGTGGTGAGTTGGGGGCTGAGGCAGGGCTGGGGGTCATAGTCTGCCCAAGGTAGCAGAGTCCCTGTTTTTCATATTCACTCAACACACTGAACACTGCCTCTGTGTCTCACCCTGTTCTGGGCTTTGCTGCAGACCCTGAGAGTAACTAGGGGGCTTCCCAGGTGCCTCAGTGGTAAGGAATCCACCTGCCAATGCAGGAGCCCCGGGTTTGATCCTTGGGTCAGGAAGATCCCCTGGAGAAGGAAATGGAAACGCACTCCAGTATTCTTGCCTGAAGAATCCCATGGACAGAGGAGCCTGGCAGGCTACAGTCCATAGGGTTGCAAAGAGTTGGACACGACTGAAGCAACTTAGCATGCACACACGCTGAGAGTAACTGGCCTCTGCTGCTACCTCCAAGGACACCCTCTCTGGTGAGGGAGATAGACCCTGGCTGAAATAATCCTAAACCAGGGAGATAATGAGGAAGCACAGAGCACTGTGAGAGCCCAGATGTGGCACCAGACCAGTGTTTTTGGAGATTAAGAACATTTGAGTTTGTTGTTTTTTGGCTGCTCTAGGTCTTGGTTGCAGCATGTGGGATCTAGTTCTCTGACCAGGGAGTGAACCTGGGCTCCCTCCATTGGGATCACAGAGTCTTAGCCACTGGACCACCAGGGAAGTCCCCTTGAGTTGAGTTTTGAAGGATGAGTAGGAGTTGGTGGAGAAGAGTGTTAGGTTGAAGGTACTGTAGGCAGGGACTGTGACTCTGCACTCCTATGAGCTGAAGAGAAAGGGCTTGGTTCTGATGGACTAGGGCATGCAGATAATTAAAACCACTGTGGTTAGAGTAGAAGGAGGCAGAGCTAGATAGGTGGTTGGGGCCAGCTTGGGAGGACTGTGAGCAGTGGAAGGCTGCTCAGCCTGGAGGTATAGAAAGACCCCCTTGGGACTCTGGGGAATAAGATACTGGGGGGAATAAGAGACTGGAGGCCGGAACACTGAGGGAGGTCTGAGCTGGCCAGGTGGTGGGGACAATAAACAGGGCAGGACGGATGGATTGGGGGTCATCAGGCTTTGCCAGGGAGGAAGGGGATAAAGATGAACTGTCTGCACGGCCCCTGCAGAGCGTTGAGGGCGAGCAGCATGAGAAGGCAGTGGAGCTTCTGAAGGCTGCCCAGGGCTCGGTGAAGCTGGTGGTACGCTACACACCTCGAGTGCTGGAGGAGATGGAAGCCCGCTTTGAGAAGATGCGCTCTGCCCGGCGGCGCCAGCAACATCAGAGCTACTCGTGAGCCCTTTGCCACCACACCCCTGGGGCTCCTCTGCCTCCCTCATCCCCAGACTCCCAGACCAGGCCGGTAATTTCTGAGACACTGATTGCCACCCCCAGCCCTGGCTCCTTTCCCTGGGATTCTGACCCTTGACCCCGACTCTCACCCCAAGCCATTCTGACTACCTTGGGGGCCCCTACTTAGCTCACTCCCACCCTAAGATGGGGAACCTGCTCTCTCCGGAATCCCTCAACCCACTTCCCTGGGCTCTTGGCTCTGGAACCCCAATCCTGGCTCTCTCCCATGCCTACCGCTGTCTCCTCCGCTGAGCTTGGCTCCCCTCTCTTCACCCTCCTTTTAGGTCCTTGGAGTCTCGAGGCTGAAACCACAGATCTGGACCCTCACCCCCTCCCCTGTACAGTATTTATTGTCACCAACTCCTTATTTAAAGATCTTTGACCCTCACTGAGTGTCTGTGTCTGTCCTGCATCCCGGGGTTGGAGTGTCTGGAGATGTGGGCGGGAGAGAAGCTGAGGTCGAGACCAGACTCTTTTCAGGGTCTGAGAGCGGAGCTTGAGACATTTTGCCAGGTCCGAAGACACAGGCTGGCTGGCTTCCGGGCGATAAGTCCAGGATGGAGGCCGGGACCCGGTCTGGGTCTGAGCGCGGGAGCAGAGATGAACAACTGCCCCCTACCCTTCCGAGACTCTGAGGGCGGAAGCCAAGCCCCCTTTCTCTGTAGCTGGTCTGACAGGAGTCCTGAAACGCTCCAGAGTCAGTGGGCGGCCTCTGTGTGGGCGGGGCGGAGCGAACCATTAGCCTAGTCCGCCGGGGGAGCCCTACCGGCCGCGCAATAGTCTGCGCGGGAGGTGGGGGTGCCACGTGCAGTTCCCGAGGCGGGCTCAGGGGGTGCAGAGTAAGGTGCACTCGCCGACCAGGCATTCACCCCACTTTATAACCCGAGCGCGTGTCTCCGGGAGCCGCCCCCCATCTTAAAAGCCATCTTTTACTCCCATCTCGCCGCCCGCCCAACCCTCCTGTCCCGTGCGGCGCGAGGGCAGGCGCGCGCCACCGCCGGAATCCGGGGTCGCGACTGGCGTTCCACGCCACGCGCCACTCGCTCCAGGTGACATCATCCCCATGCCGGGCTCCACCTCCCGCCCCAGCCGCCTCCCGCCGCATGCCTATTGGCCGACCCGCCTTAGCCCCGCCTCCCGCTCTCCGCCCGCGCGACCCCTCCCAGGCAGCGCGGGGGCGGGGCTTAACCGCCGGCCGGCGCCGACACTGCCTCCCATTGGCCACTCGGCGCCGTCTGTCAGTCTCCTGTTAAAGGGGCCACGACCGCCCCAGAGCTGGTTGCCGGGGGGAGGAGGGAGGAGGAATTTTTGGCGGGGGAAGGTGGGATTTGGGGGGCGCTGGTGAGCACCCCTAGATCTGGCGGCTGCGGCCTCGTGGGGGGAGGCTGAACGGTGACAGGGGCAGGGGGCTATTTTAGGGGGTAAAGGGCTGTTAGACGGTGAAGGGGAGGGGGTCCCCAGCGCTCAAGCCGGAGCAAGAGACGCGGAGCCCGCGCGAGCCGCGGAGACAGGGCTCCAGAGCTACAGATCCGGGCCCCGGCCGCCGCCAGGGGCCCCGCCCGGTCCCCCCACCCCACCCCCACGTCCCTCCTGCAGCCCAGCTCCGCCCGCAGCCGCCGCGGACCAGGTAGGTAAGAGCCCAGCTCGGCCCGCTTGGCAGCGCCCACCCGGGGGACCCCTCGCCGAGCTTCCCCCGCCTCCCCGAGAACCTGGATTCTCTTCTTCCCCGAGGACCTCACAGCCCAGATTTCACAGCCCGACCCCAGAGACTCAGGCGTGTCCCTCCCGGCTCTCAGAGTCCCCAACCGAACCCTAGGATCCCAGGCGTACTGCCGCCTTGCGCCTCCTCCAGGGCCCAGGAGCCTTAATTTCCCAGGTCAGCCCCGGGAACCCCCTCTGGACCAAGATCCTCCTCCTCGGCCCAGTCCTGGGAGATCGACACCGGCCAAGGCTGTGTCAGACTCCCCCAGCTAGAGCCGCCGGCCCCCTCCCCCGGTCGCGTCCGCATAGTCCCCCATTCGGGGACCCAGTCAGCCCATCTCCGGTCCTCCGGCTTGTACAGCCGGCCGAGTCCCTTAGTCCAGGCCGGCTCAGCGGCCGCCCTGGACACAGGCCCGCTCTGGAGCTGTCCATGGTCACCATTCTCGGCAGCCTTGCCTCCCCCATCTTCTGCTGTCGCCGCCGGGGAGGGGGCGCCGGCGGCGCGGGGATCCCCCTCGCCGCGCCTTTGACCCGGGAATACCCAGGCCCTACCCGACCTGGGCGCCCGGGCCTCAGGATTCCTCTGGCCAGGCTCTCAGCCCCATCCTCAGCACCCCAGTTGTGGTGGCCCCAGCTGCTACTTGAGAAGTCGAGGCTTCTGAATGTTCTTGCCTGGTCCACCTTAGGGATCTTGGCATCTGGGGATCCAGATCCTATCCGGTTCTGGAAGCCTTGTCAGTCCTCACTTCCTCTGGCTAAAGGCCCCAGCTGGTAGCCTTCACCATTCCAGGAAGGAATCCAGTTTCCCAGCCTTTGCCCCCTTTAGAGACCCAGTTCAAAGCCCTGTTCCCCTCCAATAAATATACCCAGCTTCCTGGCACCCCAGCATCTGCCCCCTTAGGGATTCAGGAACATGATTCCTCCCTTTCAGGGGCTCAGAATGCAATTCTTAATGCAACTCGCTGGCTTCTGCCCGTCCTCCCCCTTGAAGACCTAAATGCCCTGTTCCTGATCCTGTCTCCCCTCAGAGACCCAGGAGTTCAGACCCCACCTTCTGTACTGCTCATCAAAGCCATCTACCCCTGCCCTCCCTTCCAACAAGGACTCAGGCTCCAAACTTCCATCTCCTGTCTTTTGCCTCCACAAAGATTCAGGAGTCCAGTTCCCCAACTCTGACCTCCAAAGTATCTAGCTGCTCAGCTGTTACTCTTAGGGACCCAAGTCCCTACAGCCTCACTATTGCCCATCAATTCTCGTGGCCTTGAAAAACCCCTGCCTCATCCCCATATCAGCTCAGATTTTGGGCTTCCTGGGGTTTCCAATATTTTCCCCTGAGACCCAGGTTCTTGAGATGCTTCCAGCACCCCATCATGACTTTTTCATATCGTGATGCCCTATCCTTCAAGTACATTCTCAAATTGATAAGCCGAGCATACATCCCTTCCTCCAGATGTGCTCTGTGACCTAGGTTCATTTCGTGATCTAGAATTGTCTTCCATATTTCCAACTAAACAGGCACCCTGGCCGTGCTTCGTGGAATTCTTTCTAAATCCTAGAATACTCCCAGTGAACATCTCTGTTCCTTTTTTCACCCAAGGTATGTTCTAAATTCTAGGTTAGATGCTAAATTCGAGTCATGATGTTCCCCAGGTAAATTCAAATTTCTAGTTAGTGCTCTCAAGCCAAGCTCCCAAGCCCACTTTCCTCCCCTTAGATATGTTCCTTCCTCCCCCACAGATCTTAGTTCCCTGACCAGAGATCCAACCCAGGCCCCAGCAGTGAAAACACCTAGTCCTAACCACTGGACTAAGTAATTCCTGACATATTCCAATTTTTAAGAAGCCAGTCTTTGCTTATTTTCTTTTAAAGTTTCATTTTGGGTGTGTTCTAGGTTCTAGCCACATCCTTGGCATTATTCTAGATTCTGTTCTTTTTCCAGGGGCATTCTCAGTGCTAGAATGTGTGTGTGTGTTCCATTTATGGGCTCTAGCTTTTCTCCAAACCACATTATCAGTTCTAGGATATGCTTCCGTGTTTCATTTTATTTATTTTTGGGCTTCGCTGTGAGGTATGCAGGATCTTAGGTCCCCAACCAGGGATCGAACATACACCCCCTGCAGTGAAAGGGCAGAGTCTTGACCACTGGACCACCAGGGAAGTCCCTGAACCTCCCTATTTTATATACCATCCACTTCTACAGTCTTAAGTCCCCAGGATTACACTGCACCTTCCTTCTTCAGGTTCTGTATTGTAAGCCCATCCATCCCCACCTTCTCTATCTTTTCCCTCAGTGTGACCTTCGCTCAGAACTTGTCCCCTGGTGGATTGTGGGCTTCTTCCATCTGCCACTTCAGCATTCTAAACATGCTCTAGGCCCTCTCTTGTTCTGGAGTCTTCAGCCTAGAAATGTCCTCATTTCTAGAACACACCACCCCCACCCCCACCTCCTTTGCCAGCTCAGTCCTTATGCCAGTAAATTCTCAATTGCCAGAATGCCTCCTTCAGCATTCTCCCCCAGGCAATTCTAAGTTCCAGGCAAACTCCTTGCTATTTTCTAGCTTTTTTTTTTTTGCTCCAGGGCATGTTCTGAATTCTAGAGCAAATATTTTGCCCTCTGAGTTCTAACATCATCTAGACACATGAAGAAACCAAAAATGTGACCTCTGTTATATTCTGTGTTATATTTTCATCCCTGGTAGGTTCTGAGTTCTTGTTTGTCTTCTGACTTAGGTTTGTTAAGCATTGCGTTAGGTCTGTCCTTAGATATCATCACCCTCCCCTCTATGTTTGGGGTTCTGGGGGTGAGCCAGACACTCTTTTAAGTTATTGGATTGCTCTTGGCTGGTTCACGGTTCTAGACCTGGGTTCCAGAATATACCCCTCTATTTGGTCCCATGTGAGGCTCTTACCCCAAGCACATTGTAAATGTGGAAGCATATATCCTTTCTGAATGCTGTACTGTGTCTAGAGTCTACAGTTTGCCTTGTTGAGTTTTGTTTCCTTCTCAGGGAATCTGAAGTTCTAGAGCAGCCTCCTGAAAACATCCCTAGCTGCATCTCATGAGTAGGTTCTGAGTTTTAGATACCATGCTGATTTTTTTTTTTTTTTAACTTAAGTCTGGCTTGCTCTCTTATAAACATTTTCTTGAATCTGACCTCTCCGTGTTGGGACTCAGATGTCTAGATTCCCAGATATACCTCTTCAAAGACCCAAGGGTACAGGCATCTAGTTGTCTCCTCTCCCAGGTCCTGGGGCTCTCAGTCCCTACCTCTCCTCCCTGGAGTCCAAGGTTCCAGTCCCAGGCTGTAGATATAGTCCAAATATTGGGTGGGGCTGGGAATTATCCACTCTGAGAACCGGTTATTCCTCTGCCTGAAGGGAGAGAAAGAAAGGAGAGAACAGAGTGAAGGTCCCTCCCGCTTTCGGCTGGGCCAGCCAGACCCGTCTGACCTGATGCGAGCAGAGGGAGTGTCTTGGAGAGCTCCCTTCATCCCCGCCCACGGCTCATGCATCCAGACTCCTGGGGCCTGGGGGCCTGGATTCCGAGGGAAGAGAAATCTGAAGGCTGAGATTTCTGGGTGTATACGGTTGGAGACTGAAAGCCTAGGCTCCTGTGCCCTGGAAGGAGAGGGATCTGGTCTCGGACTTCTGGGTCTGGGGAGAAGGATGGAGGCTCAGACTCCTCTCTGGGAGACAGAAGGGACAGGGGAACCTAGATTCCTGTGACCTGAGGGGAGAAGCAGCTGGATCTAGGATTCCTGTGTAGTGTGAAATGGTTAGCATGGTCCATGCCATCTTTTTTTCCCTCTGCCTGGAGAGAGTCTTTAGATTCTCCAGTAACTATATATCTAGATATCTGGTCAGTTGAAGGAGGCAGGATTTGGGCTGAATAGCAGTTCAGGACCATCCCTGTGACATTATACAGCTGACTACCTACCAGTGACCTCTTGAATGCACAGTCTCCCTCTCCTGGGCCTGAGTTTTTTCATTCATACAGTGAGGTTGAAGGGAATTCTCAGCAGGGCCAGAATAGGTAGACTGATTTTCCCACAGTGCCAGTGATGGCCGGGGCCTGAGCCCCTTGCTGGATTTCCCAGGCAAGAATACTGGAGTGGGTTGCCATTCCCTTCTTCAGGGGATCTTCTCCACCCAGGGATCGAACCGGTGTCTCCTGCATTGGCAGGTGGATTCTTTACCACTGAGCCACCTTGGAAGCCCTTGGATGGGAGGGGAGGGGCTTCCAAGCTTTCCACTTTCTCTCAGGGAGTGGGTCACTCGGTTTTGGTTTCTCTCAATAGGCTGAGTCTAGATTTGCTGCCCGTTGTCAGATGAAGTCTGACCTCAGTTTCTCCAAGTGCTCTCACCCAGGTCTGGTTTCCTGAGAGCATTGGGTTTCCGTTTATCTTGCACCATGATCGGAATGGATGGGTTTCCGTTTCTGCTGTGCAGTTGCTTGGGTTGTCTAGCCTCGGTTCTCACTATGTAGTATCCCACTGACCGTGCCTCAGTTTCGTTGCCTGCGCTTTGACGAAGCCGCTCTCGGTTCCCTGGCCCCTCCCGGTATACGCAGGCCAGCACCGCCGCCATGATGTGCGAGGTGATGCCCACCATCAGCGAGGATGGCCGGCGGGGCTCGGCGCTGGGCCCGGACGAGGCTGGCGGCGAGCTGGAGCGCCTCATGGTCACGATGCTCACCGAGCGCGAGCGCCTGCTGGAGACGCTGCGCGAAGCGCAGGACGGGCTTGCTACGGCGCAGTTGCGGCTGCGCGAGCTGGGCCACGAAAAGGACTCTTTGCAACGACAGCTCAGCATCGCGCTTCCCCAGGTCTGGGCGGGCAGGGCGGGGCCTGAGGGAGGCGGGGCCTCGGCTCGCGAAGGCAAGGGGCAGGACAGCCGGAAGGGGCGGGACCTGACTCTTGGAAGGAGGAGGGGCTTGCCTGTGATGGGCGGGGCCTAGGTCGCTTGAAGGGGCGGGACTTGGCCGAGACGGGAGGGACTTACTAACCTCCCAGTCCTTTGGAATGAGGGAGATGGGAAAAGGATTGATCTGATTGTACAATTCTGCTCACCACTGGACAGGAGTTTGCGGCTCTGACGAAGGAGCTGAACTTGTGTCGGGAGCAGCTACTGGAACGGGAGGAAGAAATTGCGGAGCTGAAGGCGGAGCGGAACAATACACGGGTGCGGCGTCTTGGGGGCGGGACTTAAGCGGGGTGGGCGGGGCCTTGGGTGTTGCAGCCTGACCCAACTTTTTATACACTCTCTTGCCTTCCTTTCTTCTTTCTGCTTCCACAACTTGGGCGGGTCTCCTCTGGTCCCTTCCTTCCTTCGTGTCCCCTCCCCTATCTCCATAACCTTTCTCATTTTCTGTACCACTTCTCCTGACCGCCCCACCCCCGACCGTTATTCCCTCTCTTGTCCGACCTGTCTCTCCACACCTCTTTACATGGCTCCACTTCTTCCCTATGTCTGCCCCACCTGTCTGAATCCTCTTCCTGCACTCCGCCTCTCTTCCCTTGACACTTTTCCTTGGTCCGGTGCTCTATCCCTGTAGCTTCTCCTAGAACACCTGGAATGCCTGGTGTCCAGGCACGAGAGGTCACTGCGCATGACCGTGGTAAAGCGCCAGGCCCAGTCTCCGGGCGGGGTCTCTTCCGAGGTGGAAGTACTCAAGGCTCTAAAATCCCTTTTCGAACATCACAAGGCCCTGGATGAGAAGGTATGAGAATCAGAAGAGACTGCATATAGAACAGAAACCCAGTGGTCGGCTGGGCTGTCTTGAATGGCAGAAATTCTGGCTGTGATTGGTTGGAAATAGCCCAAGTGGGAAGAATGTTGACTGTCTTGAAATTGATTGAAACAGACTACTGCAGACTGAGACCTGATTATAGAAAAAAGTAATAGGATAGGGGTATACCAGTGGGTGAAGCTGCCTTGCTAGCTGGTTGGGGCTGCACACCTATTATAAATAGAGGAATGATAATGTCATCCTATAAGGTCCATCCCAAGGTGTTCTGCATCAGCTGTCCTTGATCAGGTCTGATCTCCATCTCACTCGGTCTTGCCCCCATCCTCAGGTCCGAGAGCGGCTGCGAATGGCGCTGGAACGGGTGGCAGTGCTAGAGGAAGAACTGGAGCTGAGCAATCAGGAGGTGGGGGTGTAGCCAAGAAGGAGGCAGGACTAATGAACTACCAATGGGGTGGAGCTGATTGGATGGGTCCTAGACGCTACTGGGGACAGGACTAGGGCACAGGACCAATAGGGTTGGACTGTGGAGAACCAGGTTCCTCAGGTGAAATTCACTGGGCAGGACTAAGAGGAGTAGAGTACTGCTCTGTGACAGTGAGACTAGGGTGAGAACCAGGGCTGGGGGCAGCTAAGGGAAAGAACTGACTTCGGAGGAAATGGTTGGGTGGGGTAAGTCTGGGCACAAGGAGGCTAAGGTTAAGATTAAGGGTGGCTTCCTCTCTGGTGGGTGGTTAAGGGGAGACTAGGACACAGGGCCGAAGGGTAGACTATGGAATAAGGGTGGCCCCAGCAGGACCAGAGCCAGTGGGAAGTAAAACGGGGATTCTAGGACCCCCTTCACCCTGATCTCCCTTTCCTGTTGCCAGACTCTGAGCCTTCGAGAGCAGCTGTCTAGGCGCCGGTCGGGGCTAGAGGAGCCCAGCAAGGATGGGGATGGGCAGGTAAGAGGTGGACGTCTTTACCTCTCCTTGCTCTTCACTAGCCCCAATCCCTGTGGTCCTACTCAGCCCCGTGACTTTGCGATGGTCCCTTTAATGTTTGGTATGATTCTCACAGACCCTAGGCCATCTGAATCCCTCAGACTCTTGCTGACCTTTGACCTCTGATTCAGGTCAGCTAGCTGAATTTGTGATCTCCATGGCCCTTAACTGATCTTTGATTCCCCCTCACCCCCATCAGCTTTCTCTTTGCATTCTGTCTCTGTTATCTGATCTGAATTCTGTGCTTTCCTTCCTTACTGTCCCCATTCCAGACTCTTGCCAATGGCCTGGGTCCTGGTGGGGATTCGAACCGGCGCACGGCGGAGCTGGAGGAGGCCCTGGAGCGGCAGCGGGCGGAGGTGTGCCAGCTGCGGGAGCGCTTGGCGGTGTTGTGCCGCCAGATGAGCCAGCTGGAGGAGGAGCTGGGCACCGCCCACCGCGAGCTGGGTAAGGCCGAGGAAGCTAACGCCAAGCTCCAGCGCGACCTCAAGGAGGTGAGGCCGGAGCCCCTGCTGGGCTGCCCTCTGTCCCTCCCCACAACCCTCCCTGTTCCCCTCTGCCCATAGTCACAGAACTCATGAACCTGGATTCAGTCCACAAGGTGTGCGGATTCTTCTCTCTGAGCCTGTTTCCTCACCTGTAAAATGGTATTTATGGCCCTTGTCAGAGAGTTGGTACATGGCACATACATGGTAGTCACCCAGTATCTGGTCGTAGTTTTTATGTTACCATTGGGAAATTCTTTCCCACCTCTTAGCTGAACTCCATTGGCTGAGGCTCCTTGATCTGGCTGAGGCTCCTTGATCTCAACTCCCACGCTGCAGGGACTGCTGAGAAATGTAGGGCATGGATTCTTTAAAGCACTGAATGAGAAAGAAGAGAGAGCACTTTTGCTCTCATCATCCACTGGGGCTTTTACCTCGGATTTGAAGTGTGGATGGCCCGAGGGCTTATTAGGAAGTGTGGTGTCAGCACACCGGCTTCCAGGCAGAAGTCCATCCCCCACGAGACCCTGGAACACCTTCTCTGGTTTTATAAACTTGTGCTACCCTGGGAGGTCTTGGGAGATTTTGCCTCCCAGATGGAAGGGACCTTTGTTTTCTGTGAGACCCTAGGGCATTTGCTCTGTGATTCTAAATCTGAGTTGTGCCAGAAGTTGCTGAAAAATGTAAGACTTGGGTTTTTGAGTGGACCAAGAAGAATGGAGACTTTCCATCCCCTGGGCCTTAGGTCATCCGTATGATAAGCCAGTACTGTCCCAAAAGTTTATGGGAGGTGCTGTACTGCCATTTTATCTGTCAGGTGGCAGAGGGCAGGCAATGTAATGTTGGTTATACTCAGGAGCTCTTGGCAGGTGTGGTTCCATCTTTCTGACGCCCAGATGGCAAGGGACTTCATTTCCCAGTGCACCCTGGGGTGCCTGAATTGAGGTTCTAAGCCTAGGCTACCCACAGGACCTTTTGGGAGCTGTAGTCCACGCGGTCCTTTGTCACCTCTGCAGGCGTTGGCACAGCGGGAGGATATGGAGGAACGGATCACAACCCTAGAGAAGCGCTACTTGAGTGCCCAGCGAGAGGCCACCTCTCTGCACGACGCCAACGACAAGTTGGAAAACGAGTTGGCCAGCAAGGAGTCACTGTACCGACAGGTGGGGGCACGGCCGGGGAGGGGCGGTAGGGGCAAGGCTGTGGCCCATATGACCAAGCTCCTCCCTTCCCCTTGTCTGTGTCCCCCAGAGTGAAGAGAAGAGCCGTCAGCTGGCCGAGTGGCTGGACGACGCCAAGCAGAAGCTCCAGCAGACACTGCAGAAGGCAGAGACCTTGCCAGAAATTGAGGCCCAGCTGGCCCAGCGCGTGGCGGCTCTCAATAAAGTGAGGGAGGCCTGGGGCGGGGCCTTGAGTCTCTGGGGCGAAGGGGTGGGGCTTAGGGGAGGCGGGGCCTAGAGGCTGGAGGGGTTGAAGACCTACAGCCTGAATTCAGATGGGAAGGGCAGGGCCTGGGATCTAGAAAGGGATGTGACTTAGAATGGGGGAAGGGCCTAGAGGTTTGGTGGGAGGTGGTGTTCTCTGCTAAGTAGCCCTGTGGACTGTAGCGCCCGCCAGATTCCTCTGTCTATGGGATTCTCCAGGCAAGAATACTGGAGTGGATTGCCACTTCCTCCTCCGGGGGATCTTCCCGACCCAGGGGTGTTTTCTAGTTTGGACTAAAAGGATGGGTGGGACCTGAACTGAGAAGGGGACAGAGCTTATAGAAGAGGGCAGGGCTTGAGACTCAAGTGTGAGGTTTGGAGTTTTGTTGGGGAGGAGCCTAGAGCTCCAGGGGCGGGGCCTGGAAGCCAGCCTTGGAGGAGGTGGGGCCTGGGGCCTGACCGGGTCCTAGTGGAACTGTCAGATGCCATGGGTTCCAACTTCTAGGCTGAGGAACGTCATGGGAATTTTGAGGAGCGGCTTCGGCAGCTGGAGGCCCAGTTGGAGGAGAAGAACCAGGAGCTGCAGCGGGTGAGGGGGCTTTGAGGCTTTGGGGATGAGCCTTAGATGGGAGGGTGGGCTGAAGGGGGTGGGAGCTGGGAGCAGGGGCAGCGCTCAGGGTTCCAGCACCTGTGCCCTGCTCTCATCTGGGCAGGCCCGGCAGCGGGAGAAGATGAACGATGACCACAATAAGCGGCTGTCGGAGACAGTGGACAAGCTGCTGAGTGAGTCCAACGAACGACTGCAGCTTCACCTCAAGGAGCGCATGGGGGCCCTGGAGGAGAAGGTGAGCCCCAATCTATGACTCCCATAAACTGGAATCTTGGGGGCCCAGACCTTTCCCCAAACCATTATCTGAGATCTCCTCAAATCTAGGCACCCAGAATTCGAATCTGACAGACTGCTCTATTGCGGGGACTAGCACTATTTCACCTGAACACCCCAGAGCTGAATTCTGGGGCACCTATACCCTGAATTCTTGGCGTTTCCCCAAGCCTATAACCCTGTGGGCCCTCAAACTCTGAATCTGCTGAAATTACACAGGATGCTGAATTCTGGGCTCCTAGGGACTCCCCCTCTTCAGCAGCATCTTCATTCCACAGCCCTCCAGCTCACCATCCCAGCCCACCCATTCCCCTTGGGCTCCCCTCAGGCCTGCCTCTGTGCACCGGAGGCTGCTTCCAGGTTCTGGCCCCTCACTGCACCCCTGTCCCCCTACAGAACTCACTAAGCGAGGAGATTGCCAACATGAAGAAGCTTCAGGATGAGCTGCTGCTCAACAAGGTAGGGAGGAGCCTGGGGGTGAGGGCCAGAGAAACGGAGCAGGCTTTACTGGGGCTGGAATCAGCCTGGCTGGGAGGGACCGATCTCAGAAGAGGGCAGATTCTGACCTGGCCTCTCCAACCTCCTCCCCCAGGAGCAGCTCCTGGCTGAGATGGAGCGGATGCAGATGGAGATTGACCAGCTTCGGGGGAGGCCACCGTCGTCCTACTCCAGGTGACAGTAACTTTCCTGTGCCCATGGGGCCCCCTTGGCCAAGCACATCCCTTCTGCTTCCCAAGTCTCCCCATTCCCCTGAGACTTCCACTGTCCTCCTGAGACTTCCACTGGCCCCTCTTATTTTTGACCCCTGACTTCATGATCTCTGGCTCCAGACCCCTTTTTCCTGACTTTTAACATAAGATCCTTCTTCCAGTCCTCTGACCCCAAGCCCTTCCACATGACCATTGACCTCTATTTCCTTTTCCTGACCCTTTGGTCTCCACCCTCTCCATGCCCACAGATCTCTCCCTGGCAGTGCCCTGGAGCTCCGTTACTCTCAGGCACCCACCTTGCCTTCTGGTGCCCATCTGGACCCCTATGGGGCTGGCAGTGGCCGGGCAAGCAAGAGGGGCCGCTGGTCAGGGGTCAAGGATGAGCCCTCTAAGGTCAGCAGCCACTTCTGGGGCCTGGACTGAGCAGGGCCTGGGAGGGCAGCAGTAGGAGGTGGTGCCCAGTAAGCAGGGCTCTGGGCGGGGACTGGTGGAGAAGTAAGGCTTCCTGGGCCCACACTGTCTTCTCTTCTCTCATCATCCCCACTTGCCTTGATGTCTCCTCACGTGGATGTCCTGCTGCCTGGTGAGAACTTTAGAGGAATGATGGGCTGGGAAGAGGGTTTTGGGGGAGATGATGTGCAAGGTGTAGAATCCTAGACGGATGGGGCTAAGTGAAGAAAAGAATTGGGCTGTGTCAAAAGAAACAGTGGACTCAGGGGAGGTTGTAGGGGATGTTGGGGGGTCAAAAAAAGGGCCCACTAAGAGAGAAAGGTGGGCTGGGGAAACTGTGGGGACTGGATCACAGGGTGAGGGCAGTTAGTGTCAACAGATGAGGGCAGGGTCAGGGAGGGTGGGAAGGGCCCGGAGCAGTGAGGGAAGACCCAGCACCTGCCTTTGGCTCCTGTCCACCTGCCATCCTTCTGTCTCCACACAGAGACAGGAGTGGGAGAGGTCTGCCCCTGCGGGGTCCATGCCACCTCCATTCCCTGGCGAGCTGGATGGCTCAGATGAAGAGGAGGCCGAGGGCATGTTTGGAGCTGAGCTGCTGTCCCCCAGCGGGCAGGCAGATGTTCAGACACTAGCCATCATGCTTCAGGAGCAGCTGGAGGCCATCAACAAAGAGATCAAGTGAGCACTGGCCCAGTTCTCTCTCGTCCTGCCTGAGCTAAGCTCACAGCCCCTCTGGCTCTGGAGACTGATCTGAATACCTAAGCCCAGCTCCTTTCCTAATCATCCTCAAGGAGTTCTCCCAGCCCAACACTATTTAGGAATCCCTGAGGAAATACCCAGAAGTCTCCTATGTGCTATTTATACATTATACACCACCCCCCACCCCAAACAGTACTCACAATTTCCCCAAATACCCAAGACTGTGTCCTCAGATACCAAAAATCACAATCCAGTCCATCAGGAGTCCTCCATTATATCACAGCTTTCCTGACTAAAAGCAACCACTGCCCAGAGACTCCTGGCACCCTAAGAATCTTGACATGAGGTCCCCAATCCAAACACCTTAAGAACCTCGACTCTAGATAGCAAGAACTTCTACCTGATATAACAAAAATCCTCAGTTTATTAAGACTCCTCCATCACATAAAGTCTACTTGGATTCCCCAGCAATTGCCCTACTTAGCAATTCTCTGATAACACACTTTGCATGGGCCCCAGCAAACATATCAACCTGACTACCATCTTCCATTCCAATTCATTCTGACTGGAGATATTGACTCTTACCAAATGTCTCTATGACCTTCCCAGATCCCAGATTGACTTCAGGGTCCCTGATCTCAGCCTTCTCTTCTTATTAGCTTGCTCTTTCTATCCTCCTTAGAACTTGACCTCTTGCCCATGGTCATCCATTTACGATTTTCCAGAGCCACTTGGTCATCATCAGGGTCATCCTGAGGCACACTCTGGTCATCCTGTCATCCTGAATCTCTCCACGACCTCCAGAGCCTAAAATGATCCTTTGACTCCCTTTGAACCTGTGAGGCCATCAGGGATCCACCAAGACCTCATTGTGCCTTCCCCAGAATTATTTTTGCTCCACCAAGCCTTCCTGGTCCATCGGGATCCCCAGACTCCTCCTTTTGGACGTGCAGTGCAGCATGTGGGATCTTAGTTCCCCAACCAGGGATTGAACCTGCATCCTCTGCCTTGGAAGCATGGAGTCTTAACTTCTGGACTACGAGGGAAGTCCCCCCAGGCTCCCTCTCCTATTGCCTGCCTCAGTCCTCTCATCCCATCTCCCCATTTCCCTCCACAGGTTAATCCAAGAGGAGAAGGAGACAACAGAGCAAAGGGCAGAAGAGCTGGAGAGCCGGGTGTCAGGCTCTGGCCTGGACTCATTGGGCCGCTACCGCAGCAGCTGCTCACTACCCCCTCCCTCACCACCTCTACCCTCGCCAGCCCCTCCCCTCCCAGCTCTGGCCACTCAACACCCCGTCTGGCACCCCCTAGCCCTGCCCGTGAGGGCACTGACAAAGCTGTGAGTATTCTTAAGTCTCCTCAGCTTGGTGGTGGTGGTGGTGGTGGTGGTGGTGGGGAGGTCATAAACGGGGCTCTCTAACAAACAGCAACAATAATCATCACACCAATGATAGCAACCTTAGCTTCCCCTAAAAGCTCAACTCAAAGGGCAAAGGAGGACTTCCCTGGTGGTCCAGTGGTTGGGAATTTGCCTGCCAGTGCAGGGAACACAGATTTGATCCCTTCTCCAGGAAGATTTCACATGCTGGAAGCCCATGCACCACTATTGAGCCTGTGCTCTAGAGCCCAAGCGCCACAACAAGAGAAACCACTGCAATGAGAAGAAGCTCGTGCACTGCAACTCAAGAGTAGCCTGTGCTCACTGCAACTAGAGAAAGCATATATGTGCACAGCAATGAAGACCCAGTGCAGCTAAAAATAAACAACTTTTAAAATTTAAAAAAGGGGAGCAAAGAGGAGGCTGAGTCACTAGATTCCTGAACCCTAACTTGTACTTTAGTCAGATCTGATCTACTTTAACCTACTTTATGCATTAAATTTCTGCATAGGATTTTTATTTTTAATTTTTTGGCCATGTCATGCAGCTTGCTGGATTTTAGTTCTCCAACCAGGGATCAGACCCTGGGCTCCAGCAGTGAGAGCACCAAGTCTTAACCACTTAACCACTGGATACAGAATATATATATTCTGTGACTAAATGTACATTTGAGAACTATCATAATGGCCTCAGAATTGACCTTAGAGGCAGGCACAAGAGCTATAACCCTCTTTTATTGCCTTAAACTCAGCTTTCCTGTTTTCAGAATGTGTAAGTCATTAGATTTCCTGTAAATTGAGCAGATCCCACTCCTGACACCAGAAGCTAAGATAGTAGAAATATGGGCTCATCAAGCTCCAGAGGGACTGAGGTTATTGCCTTTTTATTTCTGCAATTCACTCCCACTTAATCTAGCCTATCTTTAGAAGTGATAGTCCAAATCAGGGGTATGCTAGACACCTGGTATACCTCCCAACTAATGAGGAGCCTGCAGCATGATCCCTCCAACCCAGTAGCAACTCTGCCTGTCTACAGAATCATGTCCCTAAGGAGGAAGCTGTGGCTCCCCGAGGGGAGGGGCCGGCAATCCCAGGAGACACCCCACCTCCCACTCCTCGTTCTGCCCGCCTTGAGAGAATGACACAAGCCTTGGCACTGCAGGCGGGATCCCTGGAGGATGGAGGGCCATCACGGGGAAGGTCAGTAAGAATAAGGGATGAGACAGGGAGGGACTTGCTTGGGAGGAGGAGACGGGAGTGGACAAAGACTTGGAACCTACCAGATGGGATCTACCTTCACTCTGTCCTGCTCACCCAGTGAGGGCACCCCAGATTCCCTGCACAAAGCTCCCAAGAAGAAGAGCATCAAGTCATCCATAGGCCGTCTCTTTGGCAAGAAGGAGAAGGGGAGAATGGGGCCACCAGGTCGGGACAGCTCTTCTCTGGGTGAGTCCCCTGATCTTCTCTCCCTTTCTTTATTCCTTCCTTCCTCCTTTACATATTCACTTGACGTACAGTCCTGTCCACAATCATTGGGTAATGCATTTTGAGCACTGGAACCTTGGCAGAAGTCGAGGGGAGAAGAGGCAAGAAGGGCACTCTGAGGCCTGCCTGAGTGATGGTTGGACAAATGAATTTGTTATTTCATTTCCTGTTTTTTTTTTTTTTTTTTTTTTAATAGAGAGGAGCTTGCTTGTCTGACTTGTGAAATCCATGTTAGTCAAATTTTCAGGAATTTTATGAGCTGCTTTGACATCACATTCGATAACCTGAAATTGGTGGGATTCTTTACACCATGGAAACTGGCAAATACTACCAATCAGGAAATACCTCTTCTTCCCCAGGGAGCCAGTTGTTAAGAATTTAGCAGCATACCGCTTCCACCTTCCCAAGGCCAGCCCAGTGAATGTGCTCTATTTGGGGGGTTTCTCCAATTCTTTGCCTAGGAGGTGGCATTGTTTCCTGTGTGGTTTTATCACTCCCTCTGTGTGGCCTCATTTACTAATCCCTCTGGGCCTCTGCTTTCCTGGCATCCTTCTCAACCCCCCAGCATCAAAGATTCTGCCTCCCCTCTGAGACTCTCCAAATTTTGGCCCCTCCCTGCCTCCAGCTGGAACACCCTCAGACGAGACACTGGCCACTGACCCTCTGGGGCTAGCCAAGCTGACGGGCCCAGGAGATAAGGACCGGAGGAACAAGAGGAAGTGAGTGTGGGTGTGCGGTGTGTGTGCGGGGGAGGGGGTGGTCATAAGTAAGAAAATTCTGGGAGGGGGCATCCAACATCCTGAGCTTGCTTGGAAATTTGAGAACTCCTAGAAGCTTGGGTTTTTTTTTTCCTCCTCTTTTCATTTGTTTGGTGTGTGTGCACATGTGTGTTGGGGGAGGGGGATTACAAAGAATCACAGGTATTTTTTTTTTTAACCTTTTTTTTTTAACTTTCCGCCACGTTTTCTACATTCATAAAAGTTGTTTTTGTGGACGGGGCCGGGGAGCAGTTGGTGAAGGGAGCTATCCGAGAGGGCTAGGTGTCTCTACCCCTGAGACCTCCTGCCATGGCCCTCTCTCTTCAGGCATGAACTTTTGGAAGAGGCCTGCCGTCAGGGCCTGCCTTTTGCTGCCTGGGATGGGCCCACCGTGGTCTCCTGGCTAGAGGTACTGGGGTCCAGAAATGTCCTGACTCTTCACCCCCAATCCCTCTGAGAACCCCAAGGTCAGGGCTGGCTAACCCTGTGCCATCCTCCTGGCCCAGAGGTGTCGGGAAGCTGGGGGGTGAGGCCCTGGGAGGGGTCAGGTTTCTTGTGGACCTTCCTGTTGCTTTTTTTTTTCCTTCTCCCCTCACCCCTCACCATGCTCATCTTGCTCCTATTATCTCTCTCTCTGTGTCTTCCCATGCCTCTGTCTCTGGGATTCTCTTTCTCTATTTTTCTGCCTCTCCTCATCTCTCTATTTTTGTCATTCCCCGTACTTCTTCCCTCTCTCAATGTGCTTTGCTGCTTTCTCTCCACCTCTCTGCCTCCCATCTCTGTCTCTCCCCATGTCTCTCCCCTCTGACTCTGGGCTCACCCTTCTCTGATTGTCCTTCATCTCTTCGTGTCTCCCTCTGACTCTTGATGTCTTTGCCTCACTGCCAATTTTCTCATGTCTTTCTCCCCCACTTGCCTTTCCCCACCTCTCTGTCTACCTCTCCCCCTTTCTTTATGTCCTTCTCCCATTTCTCCTGTGATATATCTCTGTCTCTCTGTCTCATTTCTACCCCTTCCTCACTTTCTCCCTCTGGTCCAGCTGTGGGTAGGCATGCCTGCATGGTATGTGGCCGCCTGCCGGGCCAATGTCAAGAGTGGTGCCATCATGGCCAACTTGTCAGACACGGAGATCCAGCGCGAGATCGGCATCAGCAACCCACTGCACCGGCTCAAGCTGCGCCTTGCCATCCAGGAGATGGTCTCACTCACCTCACCCTCTGCTCCTGCCTCCTCTCGCACCGTGAGTGTCCAGGGCCCAGGCCCTGCTGGAGTAGCCAATCCTGAGTCTGCTCATTCTAGCTCTATCTTGTCAGATATACCCTGCTCCGCACAGTCTCTCACCTGGATTATCTCTGAGGGTGGGACACCCTTCAGGTCTCCCTGCCTCCCCTCTACTTCCAACCCTCAGTCGGTCTAAACACACCGCAGCAGAAGGATCCTATCCCAGAGAAAAACCCAAATTCATATGGTTCTCTACAAGTCCCATGATGAGGGGCCCCTTTCCCAGCTCCTTTTCTACTCTGCTCCTTGACATTTGCTGCTCTCTTTTCTTAGAGCACCCCTCCCTCTTTTTTACCTCCAAGGCTGGCTCCTACTCATCCCTGAGGTCTCAGCTCAAATGTCACCACCTCCAAGAGGCCTCCCTAACTCAACAGCTGAACAAGTCCCCGGCTCCATCATACACGAACACCTATTTTTTTTTTTCCTCCATGGCATTTACTGCCTTCTAACATTTTATCATTTTATTCCATACAGAAAATTATGTGTTTCCATGCCTAACTCGGCTCCTCCAGGAGCACGACTCTATTCCCCTCCCTTGTCCAGAAGCTCTTTCCCAACCTCCATAACACCTCTCACCCCTCAGTCCACAGGAAACGTGTGGATGACACACGAGGAGATGGAGTCCCTTACCACGACGACCAAGCCTGTGAGTGCCCCCTGCCCGTGGCCTTGGGGGTGGCACTAACTTTCCCTGGGCAGGGGCCGGGTGGCGGGTGAGTCTGTGGCTGTCTGTCCGTCCGTTCGTCCTTCCCGCTCTCCTCCGCCTGCCCCTTAACCCACCCCTTCTCTCCCCTCTTCCCACTAACTGGTCAGGAGACCAAGGAGATCAGCTGGGAGCAGGTAGGGGGCGCGGGGCGGGTCGTGGGCGCATGAACAGGCTGTGCACGCTGCATGGACGCCCCTCCTTCTCCGAGCCCCGCTCCGCCCCGCCCCTCGCCGGAGCATTCCATCCTCACTGCGGGGGGCGCTGCGCGGAGCTCTGCTCTGGGGCTGTCACTGTGACTTGGTGGGGTCGGTGTAGAAGCCCGACTGTTCCATTGCCAGTGGTGCACGGGTCATGCCACTATGGTTGGTTGCGCGGGCTCCAGGGGCTGTTTCATCGCTGTAACTAGAGGGAAACGCTGAGCGGCTCTTTGCCCTACGGCAGAGGGAAGTGGGGCTGTTCCCTGTACTGGGGCAAAAGGGAAAGCATTTGGGGCGGGGTTGCAGGTGGGCAGGGTACATCAGGCTGAGAAGAAGTTGGGTAGAAGGAAGTACATTTTATTCTCAAGAGGGCGAGAGGTATGAACTCACCTGAGGTACAGGAGCTATGTTGGGTCTTTGTTTCCAACAGCCCAAGGTATGGATTGTTTCCTCATGCTGGGAGGAGTGAAGGACTTGGATGTGGATCCAGAATATTGTCCTGGGCCAGATGTAGCATCGGGCTAGTATTTTGGGGACAGCCCAAGAGTAGTAGATGAATCCGTTATCCTTTGTTGGGGAGGGAGCTAGCTGGAAGAATCTGTTGTGCGGACTTGGAGGAGTAGTGATATTGGACTGATCGATTGTTCTGAGTTGGGATGATGCTAGACTAGTTCTTAAATGTACTGTTCAGATCACCTGAGGCTCTTGTGAGAATGAGGATTTTGATTCAGTAGCCTAGGGTCTGAGATTCTGCAATTTCAGCAAGTTCGCAAGTGATAATGATGCTTTGAGGAGACAAGGGCCTGTGTTGTCATTATGAAGAAGTAAACAGTTTTGGATTGCCCGTTGTCCTGAGCAGGGACTGGCCATTGTCCTGCTATGGGATAGAGAAAGAACAACCTTGGATTTGGGAGAGAGAGGGTTGGACTGTACCCTTTCATACACACATGGGAAGGGGTCAGAAGGCCTGACTGCTCCCCCACCTGCCCATGGCCCCAGATCCTGGCATATGGCGACATGAACCACGAATGGGTGGGGAACGACTGGCTGCCCAGCCTGGGGCTGCCCCAGTACCGCAGCTACTTCATGGAGTCGCTGGTGGATGCCCGAATGTTAGATCACCTTAACAAGAAGGAACTCCGGGGCCAGCTCAAGATGGTGGACAGCTTTCACAGGTGAGGTTGCCTGGCCAGTGGCGACAGTCCAAGTGGGGGAGGCCCCCACTTCTAGAGAGTCTTTGGCAAATAGGACTAGTGATGTGGGAATTAATTCATCTTGGACTATCTTTGGTCCTTTAACCTGGATTGTTAGGAAATCCAGACTCCTGTGCCCCTTCCGCCCATTAGGATAGATAGTCCAATAGGAATAATCCAAGTCCTGAGACAGCTTGGCTAGCTGACCCCATACCCCTTACAGGTTGGCTAACAGGAACTGCTTTTTAAAAAATACCCCTGTTCCTGGGAAGGTCAGCAATCAATAGAACAGATCCACTGGGCGGAGGAGCCTGGCAGGCTGCAGTCCACGGGGTTGCTAAGAGTCGGACACGACTGAGCGACTTCACTTTCACTTTTCACTTTCATGCATTGGAGAAGGAAATGGCAACCCACTCCAGTGTTCTTGCCTGGAGAATCCCAGGGATGGGGGAGCCTGGTGGGCTGCCGTCTATGGGGTCGCACAGAGTCAGACATGACTGAAGTGACGCAGCAGCAGCAGTGGAGCAATTCCCCAGCCTCTCCCAGAAAACCACAAGCAACAGGGAAAACAGTCACTGGGGTTGTGGGGCTCTTCTGTGACTCCGCTATCTCTGCTACTCAGGGTGAGCCTGCATTATGGGATCATGTGCCTGAAACGGCTCAACTATGACAGGAAGGACTTGGAGCGGAGGCGGGAAGAGAGTCAGACCCAGATCCGAGGTGAGTAGGAAAGTATGAGTCCAGCTGGGAGCCATGTGGAGGGGTTTGGGACAGGGTTGGAGAAGGCATAAATGGGGAAGGGGAAGGAGGCCAGGGGAGACGGGGTGGAGACAGGAAGAGGAAATGGGATTGGAGATATAGGATAAATGAAGGGCCAGGCCCCAGGAAGGGTGCAACTGAGGGTCCCTTCCATCCCCAGACGTGATGGTGTGGTCCAATGAGCGGGTCATGGGTTGGGTGTCCGGGCTGGGCCTGAAGGAATTCGCCACGAACCTCACGGAGAGCGGGGTGCACGGGGCACTGCTCGCCTTGGACGAGACCTTCGACTACTCCGACCTGGCCTTGCTTCTGCAGATCCCCACGCAAAATGCACAGGTGAGCTGCCGCCGGGCCCGGGGCACACTGGGCATCCCCATCTTGCAGACTGCACGCTGCAGCCTCTCTCCCACCTCTCCCCTGCAGGCCCGGCAGCTCTTGGAAAAGGAATTCAGTAACCTCATTTCCTTGGGCACAGACAGGCGACTGGATGAGGTGGGCGCAGCAGCAGCAAGCGTAGGGGACTCCACACTCCCAGCCGCCACTCTAGACTCTCAGCTAAAGGGGTGGGGCTTGACTTGGCCAAGGAGTCGTGGTTGGAGGCGGTGCCAGGGGAGGGGGCGGGGCTAAAGGAGCGGAGGGAGCCGGAGAGGGGTGGGGTCAAAAGGAGGAGCGGAGTCGGAACGCGGCCCTAGTCCCTCACCAGCTGGCTGCACCCCTATACCTAGGACAGTGCCAAGTCCTTCAGCCGCTCCCCATCCTGGCGGAAGATGTTCCGAGAGAAGGACCTCCGAGGCGTAACCCCCGACTCAGCTGAGATGTTGCCCCCCAACTTTCGTTCGGCCGCAGCAGGGGCTCTGGGCTCGCCGGGGCTCCCTCTCCGCAAGCTGCAGCCGGAAGGTGGGCGGATACCAAATGGGACAGCCTCTGCTCCCCTCCCCCTTCTTAGGTGTCGGGGGAGAGATCATCTCCACATTCCAGCAGCCTTCCCGGGTTCTGAAATGGTCTAGTCCCTTTTTCCCCACCCACGACAAATGGACCGCTCCAACAAGCCAACTCCCTCCTCAGGGTGTGGAATGGATTAATCCCATCATACCCCGTTTTCCAGGGTGGGAAATGAACTCGTCCAGTGTCTCCTGGGGCATTTTGAAGGAATCGGAGGCTTTGAGAAAGGAATGGAAACTGGCTTGGTGGGAGTCAGGCAGTCGTTGGCTTCTCGGGAGGGGGAATCCAAGGGAGGACGCTTGGGTGGAGGAAGAACTGGGCAGGCGTGTGCGTGTGTGTGTGTGTGTGTGTGTGTGTGTGTGTGTGTGTGTGTGTGTGTGTGTGTGTGTGTGTGTGTGTGCGCGCGCGCTGCGCTTGCGCTTTGCTGAACCAATGGTCATTCTTCCTCCAGGCCAGACTTCTGGGAGTTCCCGGGCAGATGGCGTTTCTGTCCGGACCTATTCCTGCTAGTGTAGGCTTCCAGGTGAGGACCGTACTGGGCGATCTTGGGGATCGGGGCGGCACAGTGGATCTTCACGCCTGGCGTCAATGCAGGTGACCTCACTCGGACGGAAGAACATTTCAGAGGCTGGGCTATTCCCCCTCCTGCCCACAGTATGGTCTCACCGGGGAGAGTATACTGGGGAGCTCGCGCCGCGGACTGGACCATCTGTACAGACGAACGGGGAATGCTGGTCCCCGCCTCACAAATGGACTGGGCCTGGACCAAACCACATGCACTGGACTGAGAGGGGGGAAGAAGAGGGCAGGAAGAAATCCCGCCCCAAACTTCCGCCTCCCTTTCCTCTACTTTGTAATTTATTGATCAGTTTCCGATGGGAGATGGGTGCCCTTTCCCCGCGGGAAGGGGGCGGGGCTTCCTTCCCGGGCCGCATGCGGGGAGAGGCTGACCCCTCCTCTTTCTTCTCAGTTGCGGGGCCCAAGTCTTCCTTCTTCGTCCGTAAGGAGGGGAGGGGGACTCGCTGCTAAAAGCCTCGCCCCTTGTGCCACTCAGCCCCGCCCCGCCGCGTCCCGTCGCTGGTGCCTGGGGTCAGCTGCGGGCGGGGTTCCCTCTCTCTCCCCAGTGTCTCGTGTCCCCGAGGCCCCTCCGCCCCCCGTGCTGTGGCCGTGTCCGTGCCCCGGGGGTACGGGGTGCAGAACTGCGCTCCCCGTTCCGCTCCGGCTCCGGGGTTTGCATGGGAGAATCCTCTTTCCACGATGCCACTGGGCGACGTGGCGTGGGGGGAGGAAGGACGGTGGGGGAGCCCTCGCCCCCGACTCTTGGTCGGCCTCCCTGCCCCAGGCGTCACTCAGTGATCACGGGTAAAGAGAACTGTTTCAAAAAGCTCCCGTGTTGACTGATTTATTTACCAGGACCTAGTAACCAAACACCTCGAGGAGTTCAGGCCCCTTCTCCCTCAAATCCAGGACCCCACTCCTGACAGTGAGGTCTCGGGGAACACGTTTATTCAGAGAAATAAATATGGCTCGTGGAAAGGGGTTGGAGGGCCAGGGAGGTATGTCTGCGCCGCAGCCACGAGGCTGGGTCAGGGTTCCGGAGTTTCCAGCATGTCTGCCAGGGCTCTGGAGAGAAGGACGCAGAGATTGGACAGTCGAAGTGTCTGTCCCTAGCTCACCCCAGGGCGCTTAGAGGTCCTTAACCTGCCCATTTCACCAAGGGGGAAATAGAATCCCACGGTTGTCAAGTAATTCATAGCGGAACAGCACCTTTCTAAAGGAGCCCTCAAACTTTCCCTTCCACATACTTACTGGTACAGGGACGAGGAGAAATAGTCGACGTAGCTTCCTGTGGGAGAGAAGAGGCTTGAGGGCTACACCACGGGTGAATTTGGGGGTCACTTTTCACTCAGTCCAGGATCAGGACTAGCTCCACTCCCCTTTCTGGGTGTCTTCTCCCAAATGAATTCCTTCTTTCGGGACACCTTTGAAGGGCCCACTCCTTCCCCTCGGCTCTGGGTGTTCTCATTCTTCAGGAGCCCCATTCTTGCTTTGGCCCCACCCTCTCGGTTCTCGGCTAGCCCCTCAATCCTCAAGGCAATCCTAACCCCTTTAGTTTTGACATCTATCCCCAATCTTCCCTCTGTGCGGGCCCCACCCCTCAGTGCTCCTCCCATTCCTGTCAAAGATGCCCAGCCTGGGCCACGCCTCCCCACATAGCCACGCCCCACAGCCTTCAGGTCCCCCTCCTCGGGTTGGCTCCGCCCCACTAGGCCCCGCCCCTTCACCCGGGTTCCTCCTGGGCCCCGCCCATGCTCACCCGGGGAGCAGAGAGTTTCGCAGACCAGCGGGCAGAGGTAGCAGAACTGACAGTGCTAGGGGCGAGGACACGGAGAGAGAGAGGTAGGAGGTGATCAGGGGCGGGGTCAGGATGGGGCGTGGGCAGTACGAGGGCAGGAGACTAGCTGCTGAGACTAGCTAGGTGGAGGTTAAGGTCAGAGGTAGGATGGGGTTTGGAGTCCAGGCTACATCAAGGGTAAGGGGTTAGGTCGGTTTGAGGGCAGAGGCCAGGATTTGGGGCTGAGGGTGCTCAGCTGGTCCTGGGCCATCCTGAGCCTGGGGGATCCTTGGGTTTGGGAGAAGTCTCACCTGGCATTGGTCGCAATGCTCTCCCATGTTCTCCTCGTCACAGTGACAGTTCTCACATTCAGTGCATCGCTGGGGACCAGAAGAGCCAGGTTAGACGGAAATGTTTGGGAGCCATCCACCAGTTCTCCACCCTGCCGGCTGGATGTTTCCCCAACTTCTCAGCCTCCTCACCTCCAGCACTGAGCTCAGTTATCTTCCCCCAACCTGCTTTCCACCCTCTCATTTCCCTATTGCAAGGTGCTGTGACATCACCTTGTTACTGTGGGCTGGACGTTCGGGTACTCTCTTCACCTCCTCCCTCCCTGCTCTCCATCTCCAGTCCTGTCCCACCACCCCACTCCTCCCACCTCCCCCCCCCCCGCCCCGGCTCTGCCTTGCACCCTCCTCCCTGTCCTCAGGTCTGCAAGTGCAGCTCAAGCCTCACCCTCCCACTCTTGGACCATTGTCCCAGACTCTTCCCCAGCCTCCTGGCCTCCAGTCTGCCCCCCCAGGTAGCCCTAGAAGTGTCTTTGTTCACTCAGAACTGTTGCTGATTCTCCTTTGCTCATGACCCTCCCAAGGCACACCAGAGCCCTGGAACAAAGTCTAGAAACAGCTTGGTGGGTGGATCTGGGTTGCAGACATACATTGCAGAAGGAGCAGTAGCCACACAGGGACCCTGGCTGGTAGTTCCCATACTCCTTGGGCATCCTGCTGACCTGCAGGGACAAGAGGGCAGCAATGACCCAGGCTGACTCCGCTCCTCCCCACCCCCAACAAGTCAGATCACTTACCCATGTCCTCGCCACTCTCCTCCTCACTGGAGGCACCTCCAGACACCTCCTTCTGGGTCAGCGGGTTGGGGATGATGGTGAAGGGAAGTTCATCTTCTTCGAGCCCCGCCTCCTCTTTGTCTTCCTCCTGGTGGTCTTGGTTCAGTGGGACCCAAACCTTAGCTCTCTCTCCTCTCTTTTCCTCCTCTCTTCCTCCTCCTCCTCTTCCTCCTCCTCCTGGCTCAGGCTGAGGCCATGCCCTTCCTCCTCATCTTCCTCATCCTCCTGGTCATCCAGGCTGCCATGGTGGGTGTCTTCTCCTCCCTCTTCTGAACCTTCGTTGGGTTCTTCATGGGAGCTGTGATCCTCTTCCTTCTTTTCCTCATCCTCCTCAGAATCGCTCTCCCTTAAGTGGCTTCTATCCTTCACCTCGATATGTTCTGGGGACCAGGGGCTCATCTCTTCCTTGATGGACCCTCTGTAGCCAGTCCCCTCATCTCTGTGGTCTTGCTGCCTGTGGCTGGGAGCCTGGTGGCCAAGCCTGGCAGAAATGTCCTCATCTTCCTCCTTGGGGACTCCATGGTGGTCATGGCCAGGGACTGCTTTTTTATAATCTTCCGGGAAGTCCTCCTCCTTAGCACTCTTGTGGCCTTGGGGTTGGGGGCTTGCAACATGGTGGCTGAACTTGACTGTGATCTCCTCCTCCTCCTCCTCCTCATCTCCAAGGCCATGGTAGGTATGTCTGGGGACCTGGTGCCAGTGTTCCGTGGACAGATCCTCATCCTCGTCTTCCTTGTTGCCACCATGATGGTGGTGATGTTCCTCTGAGTCGTCTTCATCCTCCTCCTCCCCATGATCTTGGTGCCTGTGGACTTGATGTCTATGCTCAGTGGAGACAATATCATCGTCATCTTCATCATCATCTTCTTCTTCTTTGTGGCCCTGGTGTCTGTGGCTGGGGCTGTGATGGTGGTGATGTTCCTCTGAGTCATCTTCATCCTCCTCCTCCCCATGATCTCGGTGCCTGTGGACTTGATGTCTGTGCTCAGTGGAGACAATATCATTGTCATCTTCATCACCATCTTCTTCTTCTTCGTGGCCCTGGTGTCTGTGGCTGGGGCTGTGATGGTGGTGATGTTCCTCTGAGTCGTCTTCATCTTCCTCCTCCCCATGATCTCTGTGCCTGTGGACTTGATGTCTGTGCTCAGTGGAGACAATATCATCTTCATCATCATCTTCTTCGTGGCCCTGGTGTCTGTGGCTGGGGCTGTGATGGTGGTGATGTTCCTCTGAGCCATCTTCATCCTCATCCTCCCCATGATCTCGGTGCCTGTGGACTTGATGTCTGTGCTCGGTGGAGACAGCATCACCGCCATCATCGTCATCTTTGTGGCCCCCGTGTCTGTGGCTGGGGCCATGGGCGCAGTCACGTTCCTCTGAGCTGTTGCCATCCTTCTGCTCCCCGCAGTCCTGGCGTCTGTGGACTTGCTGTCCATACCCAGTGGAGACATTCTCCTCTTCCTCATCTTCATCTTCCTCTTCTCTGTGGCCTCTGTGGGACGGCCTGACAATGTGATGATGGTGATGCTCACTGGACACAACTTCCTCTTCCTCCTCGTCTTGATGGCTCTGGCTCCTGTGGCTGGGGAAGTGGTCCCCGCGCTCAGCTGAATCATCCGTGTCTTCATTTTCGTGGCGTCTGTGTCCGTGGGCCTGCTGAGCATGCTCGGGGTACTCCTCCTCGTCAGAAACATTCTCATCTCCCACCTCACGGCCTTGGTACCTATGGCTTTGGGATTCTCTGGAGACATCTTCGTCCTCTTCTCCATGGTCTCCGTGGCCCCAGAAATGGTGCCCATTGTCTATGGAAACATCCCCGTTCTCATCTCCATGGCCTCCATGGCTGCGTGTGGGGTGGTCAGACTTGCCCGACACGTCCTCTGAGGGCCCCAAAGCTCCTGCATGGTCGTCCCAGTTGCTGGGTCCAGGTCCAGCCCCTCTCAGCTGCTGGGTCATGGCTGGAGGGAGAAGCAGGCTGGCCACTGCGGCCCAGAGTACAGAAGTGTGCAGCCATGGCCCGCAGAGGCCCATGGGGACAGACAGGCAGTGGAGCTGCTCCCAGGGCTGGCTCCCACTGCGGCTGTGGCTGCAAGGATGGATGTTGGGCTCCTTGTCCCTTTGGGGCTCCTTCCCTTTCTAGCTCTGTGTGTCGTCCCTTTGCTGTGTCTCTCCCTGTCTCTGCCCTCTGGCCCTCACAGTCAGCCTCTGGACACCCCTCTGAGGCTGTCTTCAGAGTCCCCTGACCCCCCTCGCAGGCCCTCCCTCCCACTTCCCAGCCAATAGGGTCTCTCCCCCCCTTTCTGTGGCTAAATTTACTCTGGGCCCTGAGTTATTCTGGGTCAGTCCCCTCCTGCCCCTCCCTTCCTGCACCTCCTCCTCTCGGCTGGGAAGGGGGTGGATGAAGGGGTCTCTCTTTGGCCAGGAGAGAGGAGTTGAGGGTCTCTGACTTTGGGCTGCCAATGTGTTCATGTTTGGCAGCTGCCAAGACAATGGCTAGATTTTTAGTCGGCCAGTGTCAGGGAGCCTGGACCCCAGGGGAGGGGAGCAGGAGGGATATATGTGAAGGGAGAGACCCCTGCCAAGGAAGGACTGGAGGGTTAGATTTCTGGGAGTTTCTGGCCAGAATGGGCTGCTCTGCTGAGATGGTGGATGCCAGTATGGAGGCCCTGGCAAGGGGTGAGAGGCATTCTGCTGCAGCACATACCCGTGACCTCCTGTCCCTGGGACTCAGACCTGGGGGCAGGGGATGGGGCCAGGCCAGGGCTATAAATGTGGCGCAGGGGGGCGGGGGGCTCAGGTTACCCAGGCGGCCACAGCTGTCCCTGTCAGAGAGCTGACAAGGGACATGCAGCCCTGCCCATCCTCCTACCCATACCTCCCACTGCTCATCCCAGCACTGCCGCTCCAGCTCTTTGGGGCCCCAGCCTTCTTCACAGGTCTCCCTCTCTCCACCATTGTTTCTTCACCTGCTCTCTCAGGACCCCTGTCCCCCATCCTCAGGATTCTGTCCCCTTCTTCTCACTCTTGAGTGTGTCTGTGTGCACACTATCCACCTATCCGAGCCTTTCTCACTGTCTCTTGGGTCAGTGTAGCCCTCCACTCATCCAATTCTCTGACCCCATCTAAGTCTTTGTGTCCCCCCCCCAACACTTTGTCAGTGTGGTCAGTGGACCCTCTCCCTCATCGCTGGCATTTTCTCTCTGCGTCCCCGTCCCCCTCTCTCTGACCTCTGTCCCCCCTCTCTTGGACTCTGTCTCTCACTCTCTGGGTCCCCGTCCCCCTCTCCCTGGGTCCCCGACCCCCTCTCTCTGGTCCCTGACCCCCTCTCCCTGGGTCCTTGTCCCCCTCTCTCTGGTCCCCGTCCCCCTCTCTCTGGGTCCCCGTTCCCCTCTCCCTGGGTCCTTGTCCCCCTCTCTCTTGTCCCTGATCCCCTCTCTCTGGTCCCCCCCCCCCTCCCCTCTCCTGGGTCCCCGTCCCCCTCTCCCTGGGTCCCTGTTCCCCTCTCTCTGGTCCCTGACCTCCTCTCTCTGGTCCCTGACCCCTTTCCCCGAGTCCTGTTCCAGCCTCGGCCCCGCCTCCCGCTCTACGCATCCCCTGTGCTCCCCGCCCCGCAGACCTGGTCCCGCCCCGGGCTGGGCGGGGAGGCGGCGGATCCGGTCTGTCCCGGGGCGCGTCTGCAGCCCCGAGTTGGTGGAGGGGGTGCGGGCTGACAGATAGGTGGCTGTGGCCGCGGCAGCATGGTGGGTGCGGAGAAGGAGCAGGTACTGAGCCGGACCCGGGTCTGAGGGAACAGGGAGCCTGGGCCGGGCCTCCTTGCTCGCGGGGAGGAGGGCGCTTGAGATCTAGATTCTCGGGTCAGACAAAGGAGGGGATTTGCTGGAGGCCGGGACTCCTGGGTCCCTGGGGACGGAGAGAAGCGGGGAGGCTGGGGGTGGGGATCGAGTCTCCGGAGTCCGGGAGAGGATGACGCTGGGGTCCCGGATCTCCCGCTAGGGTGCGGGCGGGTCACTCCGTGTCCGCAGGACTGAGCTGGATCCCCTCATCCCTTGTTCCTGTCCTCCAGAGCTGGATTCCCAAGATCTTCAAGAAGAAGACGTGCACGACTTTCGTCGCTGACCCCACAGATTCGGGGTGAGGAGCTCGCCCAGGGGACAGACCCTCGAGCGTCCCGGGCCCGCTGAGCCCCGCACACCGCCCGCCCTTCGGGTCCTTTCAGTCCCGGGTCCTGTCACTGCGGACACTCCCAAGGGCGTTCCCCGGTGGCCCTGTATATCGGGGAGGTCTTGGGTCAGTCTGCAAACACTTGCAACTTCCCGGCCTCGCGCTCAGGATCAGTGTTAAAGCCCCAGGGCAGGCTTCTGTTTCTCTCCTTCCCAGTTTCCCTTCTGAGTGTCTGCCTTCCGGTGTCACTTTCTCTTGTCTTTCTTTCTTGGCTGTCTCTGTCTCATTCATTCATCCCTTCCTTCATTTCTCCAAGAAACTCTCACTCAGCACTTCCAAGGGGGAGCACTGTTTGGGAGAGTATAGGCCCTTGCCAGGGTTCACATTTGAACTGAGATACAAATTTCACCTGAGGCACTAGGTGGCTTCCGGCAAATCATTTTACTTTCCTGGGCATTGTACTCATCTATCATCTGGGCATAAAAACAGGCTCTAGTTCCTGACGCTATTGTGAGAATTAAACAAGTTAATGCTTGCGGTATTTCTGAAACGGCACCCAGTGCTTAGTAAGCCCTGGCAAATAGGTCTGACTCCCACTGGAAGGTCGCAGTTACTAACTCATGTACGTAGACCCTGTGCTTGCGCTGGGTAAGCCGGGGTGAAGAGTGGCGGCTCTTAGGAGCTCCTGGCCTTCAGTGATGGTCTCTCAAGGGGGCTCTGGCTTTCTAGTGTCCTTAAGACCACCCTTGGGGTGTGGGAAATGTCAGTGTTCCTAATTTAGAGTGTGTTCTATTATGAATATATTCTATTAGTGCAGGATGGCTTGAATGATGGCTTGAATAAATACTATTTGGGGGTGAGTGCTCAGAAACTTTTACTGAGGGGAAGGATGGTCAAGGAAGTTTAGAAACCTCTGGTCTGGTGGGAGGAAGATGATTCTAAGGCAAGGAAGTGAGAGCTGCAGAGGACAAGCCGCTGGCCCCTGGGGGAGCATCTGGTTAAGGCTGGGAGGGGATACAGGAAGAGGGACCAGTGAGGGGACATTTGAAGGTGACAGAGCTGGAGTTTGATAGCTGAAGGTGGGCTGGATTCCAGGAGTGGGAACAGCAAGTATAAATTGCCCCCTTTTGACATTGTGGATTGAAGAGAGGGCAGAGTTCAGGGTGCCAGGGCCATTGGAGAGAGGAAACCAAGGAAGAGGGTGGGACCAGAAGTTACAGGGCCTCAAATGCCACCCTGGGGTTGGGGACTGGGTCTGGGTGTTCCAGGGAGCCCTGGGAGGGGCAGGGTCAGCTCTGGGTGTGGAACTCCCTGGGGGCCACGTGAAGTGAATGGGAGTTCAGGAAGCCGGGGGAAAAGGCTGGGCAAGGGTCAAATGGGAGGAGAAGAGGCCTGAGGCAGGCTGGGGCTGTGGGGACACAGAGAGGAGGGGGTCAGGGCAGAGGTTCAGGGGGCAGGAACCTGGGGGCCGATGGATTTGTGGAATGAGGGGCAAAGGGAGGATGGACCCAGACATCTAGTCTGGGGCTTGTGACCCCCAGAGATGGGAACCCAGGAGCATGAGAACCAAGGGCATGGCAGACCTAAGTCAGGGACTCAGGAAAGGTCTGCGACTTCCATCCTAGATTTGAGAAGGATTTGAGAAGTCCTAGCTGTAGATGGTAATGGAAACTGTGGAAGTAGGATGGGGTGGGAAGAAAGCATAAAATTGGAGGATGTTGCGAGTGGGTAATTCTATGGCCCATTTCTCCACCCCTCCACCTCCCACCCACTGCCATGGAAGAGGATTCCTTTAAAACGTGTCTCTGAATGCTTCAAGACAGACATGCTACCTCAAGTCAGGACGGTGTCCACCACACCCACTTATAATCTTCCCCCTGATGCTTCTTTCTCTTCCCTGCCTGGCCCTCGGGGACACTGAGCTTGAGACCCATGTCGGGCAAGTGTCAAGTGGGAGGAGGAGAGGCCTGAGGCAGCCAGGGCTGTGGGGACACAGAGAGGAGGGGTCAGGGCAAAGATTCATGGGGCAAGAGCCTGGGGGCCTATGGATTTGTGGAATGAGGGGCAAAGGGAGGATGGGCCTAGACATCTGGTCTGGGGCTTGGGAGCCCCAGAGATGGGAACCCAGAAGCATGAGAACTAAGGGCATGGCAGATCTGGGTCAGGGACTCAGGAAAGGTCTACGACTTTCATCCTAGATTTGAGAAGGATTTGAGAAGTCCTAGCTGTAGATGGTCAGAGAAGGCGATGGGACCCCACTCCAGTACTCTTGCCTGAAAAATCCCACGGACAGAGGAGCCTGGTAGACTGCAGTCCATGGGGTCACGAAGAGTCAGACACGACTGAACGACTTCACTTTCACTTTTTACTTTCATGCATTGGAGAAGGAATGGCAACCCACTCCAGTGTTCTTGCCTGGAGAATCCCCAGGACCGGGGAGCCTGGTGGGCTGCTGTCTACCTGGTGGGTTGCACAGTCGGACACGACTGAAGCGATGCAGCAGCAGCAGCAGCAGCTGTAGATGGTATTGGAAACTGTGGAAGTGGGATGGGAGTGGGAAGAAAGCGTAAAATCAGAGGATGTTGCGAGTGGGTAATTCTATGGCCCATCTCTCCACCCCTCCACCTCCCACCCACTGCCATGGAAGAGGATTCCTTAAAAACATGTCTCTGAATGCTTCAAGACAGACATGCTACCTCAAGTCAGGATGGTGTCCACCACACCCACTTATAATCTTCCTCCCGATGCTTCTTTCTCTCCCCTGCCTGGCCCTCGGGGACACTGAGCTTGAGACCCATGTCGGGAAGGCATGTGGCCCTGGCTCTGGGGAACATCTGGACTCTAAGGAGGCACAGAGGAAGAGAAAGCCGCAGATGAGGCCGAACGGGGCAGCCCGGTGAACGGGTGTGCTCTGCCATGGAAAAAGTTTTCTAGAATCAGAGCCTTTTAGCCATGACTGATGCTGTTTCGTCAGAGTCAGATAAGACCTGAATAAAAACCATTGTATTTGGGGACATGCAGGTAACCGCTGATTTTTTTGAGGACAGTTTTGGTTTCGGTGGCCACACAGAGAAAAGGGTGGGTAGGAGATGAGACAGGCAGATGGGGTGTCTGCCAGTGCTGTCCACCAGAGTTTTCTGGAATGATGAAAATGTTCTATAGTCACATCCAATATGGCACCCACTGGCCACACATGTGTGGCTCCTGGTCACTTGAAATGTAGCCAGAGTGACTGTGAAACTGAATTTTTAATTGTACTTAATTTTATTTGACTACAAGGAGCGCTGTGTGGCTAGAGGCTATTGTACTGGAGAGTTCAGGTTCTAGAACATTCCTTGAAATTTTGCCAGGAAGGGCTCATGGGAAATAGATGGACAGGAACGAGGGAGGGGGGCACCCAGGGATGGGGTTGAGATGGGTGAAAGGATCAGGTGGGTAAACTGAGGCATGCCAGGACCCTGATGGCTGACTCAGAAAGGAGGAGGTATGTGTCCCATAGTCCTCACTCTGCCAGGAGCTGGTATATTCAGCGTGGTTGCTTGATTCTTCTTGTTGTCTTTGCGTGTGCTCATGTGTGCTAAGTGGCTTCAATCGAGTCTGACTCTCTGCAGCCCTATGGACTGTAGCCCGCTACAGGTCCCTCTGCCCATGGGGTTCTCCAGGCAAGTATACTGGAGCAGGCTGCCGTGCTCTCCTTCAGGGGATCTTCCCGACCCAGGGATTGAACCCTAGTCTCTTAACTTTTGTCTCCTGCCTTGGCTAGCAGGTTCTTTACCACGAGTGCCACCTGGGAAGCCACTCTTGTCTTTACAACTTTTGCTAAATCCATGGACCACTCATGCCGTCCTTCTAGGAAATTAGTCTGTTTAAGTTGTAGCTTACTCTGTTTACATTCCAGTATTCTTGCCTGGAGAATTCCGTAGACAGAGAAGCCTGGCAGGCTACAGTCCATGGGATTGCCCAGAGTCGGGCACGACTGAGTAACTACCCCTCACTCACTGTTTACATAAATGCTGTCTCCCCTGATATCTGAATCCCTTCTGGCATCAGAGACCAAAGAAATTTAGATCCCTTTCCAAACCAATCCCTCATCTCTCAACCCTCAGTGCTTGCTCTTTTAAGACTCAGGTGCCAATCCCATTAAGTCACTAGGGAAAATTGTATATTTATTTAGGGGGAAAATGTCTCATATATGATCACCATAAATGGAAAATCCGTTCCATTTGCCACAAAGAGAAAGAAACAAGCCATAAAAGACAATTACAATAAAAACCAAGCCGAAGTATTTACCTTCTAAATGGATGCTGTTGCCAGCCTTTTTCTGAGCCCGAGGCCAACTTGTCTCTGTTATTAAAAAAAAATAGTAAAGAGTTAGGCATGACAAATATTCTAGCACTCAGCTGAGCCTCTCTTCTTGACAGTAATCAGGAGAGCTCAAAAAGGAATGACTTTCTCACTGTGCTATTCGAGGTTATTTAAAGCTCTGTGTGGAGTTCACGGAGACTGGATCTGGTAGGCAGCCCCCGTCTGAAGAAATGCTGTTATTTCATTGGCTCCTCACAGTTCTCTGAAGTAGGCGCTGCTATTATTGTCTTTTCATTTGAGGGGGCAATTGAGGCTCAGAGAGGTGAAGCTACTTGCTCAAAGTCACACAGCCTCCTTGGCCTCTAGAACGCGCATGCTCTCTGAATCACTCTCTTGATTTCCCTTTTCATGCGAATATCATCTGTCTGGACTGGGGGCAGCAAGGTCACCCCCGAACTTTCCCACTTCAGGCCCTGAGGGCAACAGTGAGTGTGGGGCCAGAGACCTCCCTGCCCAGGCTTGCTTGAGCCACCGTGGCTTCCTGCTGGTGGGCGAGGTGACTGTGCTTGTTCGGCCCCAGTCTCTCCCTACCAAGGAAGGGCAGTGCCAGGGTCAGCATGGACTGTGAGCGCCTCTGGGGGGACACACAGAGAGAGGGACATTTCTGCAGGATGCTTGGGGTTGGTATGGACACTCCTGGGGTTCATCCTCTTCTCCCCCATCTCCAGGGGGACCTTGTGCCAGTGTGGGCATCCCCGGGGTGCCCACCCATCCGTGGCTGTGGAGGACGCATTTGGGGCAGCCGTGGTGACCGTATGGGACAGTGACTTGCACACCACGGAGAAGCCCACAGATGCCTTCGGGGACCTGGACTTCCTGGGCGCCGGCCGCAAGATCAGCAATGTGAGGCCAGCATGTCTGGGCAAGGCTGGGGTTGGCCAGTGGGATTGTTTGCCTCAGCATCCCAGCTGAACACTGTGTCTCCCCACTTGCCCATCCTTGTCTTCATCTCTCCCGGGTCTCTGTCCCCTCCACCCCCTCTGTCTTTTGTAAGTCTGTCCTCCTCTCTCTGGGTCTCTGTCCCCCTATCTCTGTGCTCCTCTCTCTGCATCTCTGTCCCTCTCTCTCTGTCCCCTCTCCCCGTGTCCCCTCCTCTCGTGTGTCCACAGTTCCTCCGGCTCTCGGACCGCACGGATCCAGCTTCGGTTTATTCTCTGGTCACCAAAGTGTGGGGCTTCCGGGCCCCGAACCTGGTGGTGTCAGTGCTGGGGGGGTCAGGGGGCCCCATCCTCCAGACCTGGCTGCAGGACCTGCTGCGACGCGGGCTGGTGCGGGCTGCCCAGAGCACAGGTGACTGAGGCGGGGTGGGGCTGTGCCTCCTGGCCCCCCCATCTCCCCCCACTTCCCTGGAATGCCTGTCTTCTGCCCTGCCGTCTCTGTGTGGCTTTTGTCTCTCTCTCTGGTCTCTTTCTGTGTCTCTGCTTGCAGCCTGTGTTGTCTCTGGACCTCACCACTACTCTCTGTGTCCCTGTGTAGGGGCCTGGATTGTCACTGGAGGGCTGCACAAAGGCATCGGCCGGCACGTCGGTGCGGCAGTGCGGGACCACCAGACAGCCAGCACTGGGGGCAGCAAGGTGGTGGCCATGGGCGTGGCCCCCTGGGGCGTGGTGCGGAATAGAGACACTCTCACCAACCCCAAGGTGGGATTCGGCGTCTTGGAAGGGGGTGCTGGGGGCCTGGAGCCCCGGGTCTGTGTGGGGAGGGGGCTGGGGCTTGGGGTTAGGGGAGGGATGAGGGCCTAGTGTCTGTCCCCTTGACTCTGATGGAGAGACCCCCTGGTCTGGCCACTTGTCCTGCCAGGGCTCGTTCCCTGCAAGGTACCGGTGGCGAGGAGACCCAGAGGATGGGGTCCAGTTCCCTCTCGACTACAACTACTCGGCCTTCTTCCTGGTGGACGACGGCACACATGGCCGCCTGGGTGGGGAGAACCGCTTCCGCTTGGGCTTCGAGTCCTACCTGGCCCAACAGAAGACGGGCGTGGGAGGTGAGTGGCTTCCTCCATTGGGGATTCACTGCTCAGGATCCCAGTGGTCCCCTCTGGTTGGAATCTGGGGACTGCAGCCAGGGGGAGTTTCCTATGGGGGCCTTCTCCCATCACTTGCTGTGTTTAAAAAAAATCCTTTATCTTGAAATCTGCAATGCACAAAGGTGGACAGCTTGAGTTTTTAACAAACTGAACCCACTTAGGCAACCAGGACCCAGATCAAGAAACAAAATAATACCAGCCCTCAGAAGCCTTCTCCTAACCACACCCAAAGGCCACCTCATCGTGTTCGTCACAGCGTCGGGTAGTTCTGAACCTGTTTCATATGACTAGAATCATACCATCCTCACGTCTTAAATTCTTGCTTCTCATAGTCAACATTACTTCTGTGAGATTCATCCATATCATTGCATGAATTGTAGTTTGTGATTAACCCATGGATCAAAGAAGGAAAAAAAAAGAAGCTAGGTAATATTTTGAACTGAGTGATAGTTATGTCATGACATACCAACATGTTTGGGGGTGCAGCTAATGCATGGGCTTCCCTGGTAGCTCAGCTGGTAAAGAATCCGCCTGCAATGCAGGAGACCCAGATTCGATTCCTGGGTCGGGAAGATCCCCTGGAGAAGGGATAGGCTACCCACTCCAGTATTCTTGGGTTTCCCTGGTGGCTCAGACCATAGAGTCCTCCTGCAACGTGGGAGACCTGGGTTCGATCCCTGGGTTGGGAAGATCCCCTGGAGGAGGGCATGGCAACCCACTCCAGTATTCCTGCCTGGAGAATCCCATGGACGGAGGAGCCTATTAGGCTGCAATCCATGGGGTCGCTAAGAGTCGGACACGACTGAGCGACTTCACTTTCACTTTTCACTTTCATGCATTGGAGAAGGAAATGGCAACTCACTCCAGTGTTCTTGCCTGGAGAATCCCATGGACAGAGGAGCACGGTGGGTAACAGTCCAACGGGTCACAAAGAGTCGGACATGGCTGAGCGACTGAGCACAGCACGACACAGTGCAATACCTAAGGGAAATCTGTGGGCTTAGATGCGTATATAATAAAGAAAAGAAAAAGAAGGCTGAAAACCAATGATTTGTCTCCAATTTAAAAAAATCCTAGAAACAGAAGAACAAGACAAATCTAGAGGAAGTAGAAGCAATGAAATAACACAGACAAGAAAGAGCATGATCACTAAACAGAAACAAATGTCCAGTGTAGAAAATCAGCTGAACAGAAAGCTGCTTCTTTATAAACATTTCTTATATTTTCAAAGGTGTCCACCTAATTCTTGAAATTTAATTAGTTTGGGGGCAATTTTAATCTTATTTTTATCATTTTATTTTAGTTTTGGTTAACGAACCATTTTATTTTTCTTCCCACTCAGAACACACCCTCTCAGAAGAGACATCTCAAAGTTCCTTCTAGCCACTACTCCTTGATCAAAGTCAAAGTATCCAGGGCATACGCACTAGTTTATCGGGCCCAGTGGTTCCAGAGTCCGACGCACACATGTAGGGATTTTTTTTTTAATATAATTAATTTTTATTGGAATATAGCTGATTTACGATGTGCACTTTCTGCTGCACAGCAAAGTGACTCAGATATCCATGATTTTTAAGATTCTATTCCTATATAGGTCATTACAGAGTGTTGAGTAGAGCTCTTATTAGTTACCTATTTTATACATAGTGGGCTTTATACATAGTGGGCTTTGCTGGTGCCTCAGATGGCAAAGAATCTGCCTGCAATGCAGGAGACCGGGGTTCAATCCCTAGGTTAGGAAGAGCCCCCTGGAGAAGGGAATGGCTACCTATTCCAGTATTCTTGCCTGGAGAATCCCATGGGCAGAGGAGCCTGGCGGGCTACAGTCTATGGGGTCTCAAAGAGTCAGACATGCTGAGCGACTAACACTTCCACTTTTTCTACCTGCTGTGGTATGTCAGTTCCAATCTCCCAACTTATCCCTCCTGCCCTGCTTTCCCCCGTGGTAACCATAAGTTTGTTCTCTACATCTGTGACTCTGTTTTGTAAATAGTTCCATTTGTACCATTTTTAAAAATTCCACATATAAGCAATTATCATATAATATTTGTCTTTTTCTGTCTGACCTCACTCAGGATGACAATCTCTAGGTCCATCCATGTTGCTGCAAATGACATTATTTCATTCTTTTTTATGGCTGAGTAATGTTCCATTATATATAATATATATAATTATAATTATATATATACACACACCACATCTTCTATACATATGCACATATGTTTATACATATGTGCTATGCTTAGTCGCTCAGTCATGTCCAATTCTTTGCAAGCCCATTGACTGTAGCCTGCCAGGCTCCTCTGTCCATGGGATTCTCCAGGCAAGAATACTGGAGTGGGTTGCCATGCCCTCCTACAGGGATTGTCCCAACCCAGGGTCGAACCCTAGTCTCCTGCATTGCAGGTGCAGTCTTTGCCACTGAGCTACCAGGGAAGCCCATGTATACATATACACATATATAAACATATACACATATATAAACACATACACATATATAAACACATACACATATATAAACACATACACATATATAAACACATACACATATATAAGCATATACACATATATAAGCATATACACATATATAAACATATACACATCACATCTTTATCAGTTCTCCATCGATAAACATTTAGGATGTTTCCATGTCTTGGCTATTGTAAATAGTGCTCAATGAATGTTGGGAAACATGTATCTCTTCACATCATGGTTTTCTCCAAATATATGCCCAGGAGTGGGATTGTTGGATCATATGGTAGCTCTATTTTCAGTGTTTTAAGGGACCTCCTTACTGTTCTCCATAGTGGCTACACCAATTTACGTTCACACCAACAACATAGGAGGTATCCCTTAATCTTATTTTTTAAATTATCTTTTTGGGGTGTAAACTGACTTTTTGGGGTGTAAACTGATTTTTGGGGTGTATAATTCTGTGAGTTTAGGCATATGTACAGAGATTCATGTGGCCATTTCCACAATCAGGACACAGACCAGTTCTGTTCCCATCAAGGCATTCCTTTGGTACCCAGCCCTTACTATCACATGAGGCCTCTCTCTTCCAGAAGATAAGTAAATGGAATATAATATATGACCTTTTGAAATTGCCTCCTTTCATTCAACATAATATTTTAATATTAATTTAATATTTTAATTAAATTTTTAAAAATATGTGTTTAATACATGGCAACTTTAATATGTGTTTATTGGAGCTAGTCAAACCATGCGAAGGTATGTAAGGAAATTCTTATTCATTGTATGAGTTGTAGTTTGTAAATAACCCACAGGTCGAAGAAGAAGAAAAAAGAAGTTAGAAAATTCCCTTCCCAGCTCCAGCCCCCTGTGTTGGGGTAATCAGTGTTATATGGTTTGGGGTTTATCCTTTTATACCTTTCTCTGTGTTTATAAAATCCTATCCGATTATATTTCCACCTCTATGGTCTTTCTTTCTTTTATATTATACATATACATATCACTTTCTTATAACCATCCTTTTAGGTCCAAACTTCTTTATCTTGCATCTCCTTCTAATGGTTGCATATATTCCTTTATAATGTTTGTTCCATCTCTTATTTAAATTTTTCTCAATTGGTGGATACTTAAACTGCTATCAGTGTTTGGCACTACAAGCAATGCTGAAAAAATATCTTTGGATAAATGTCCATAATTACATCCCAGTGTTTTATTTTAATTTTTTTAAATTAAAAATTTATTTTTCCTGGCTGTACTCCACCACTTACGGGATCTTAGTTCCCCGACCAGGGAGGCAACTCAGGACTAATCACTGGACCGCCAGGGAACTACCAACATCCAGGTGTTTAAAATTCTATACAGTAGATCTTGAAAGTGAGATCGTTGTGTGTGTACTAATAGTACTAGGTACTATTAGTACTAAGCACACTTTCTCAAAATGTGTAGCAGTTTTCATTCACTCTCTCATCAAGAATGTGTGAGTTTCCTTTTCCAATCAGTCTTAACCAACTCTGGATATTCTTGCTTTAATTTTTCTTTTTTTTTTTGCCAACTTGATGGGTAGAAAGTGATGTATCACTTAAAAATTTTTTAATTTAACTTTGGCTGTGCCGGGTCTTCATTGCTGCGCTTGGGCTTTCTCTGGTTGCTGCGAGTGGGGTCTATGCTCCAGTTGCGATGCATGGGATTCTCAGTGCAGCCGCTTCTCTTGTTGAGAAGCCTGGGCTCCAGAACTCAGGCTCAGTGGTTGTGGCACGCGGACTTGGTTGCCCGCAGCATGTGGAATCTTCCTAGACCAGGGATTGAACCCGTGTTCCCTGCATTGGCAAGCACATTCTTTTTTTTTTTTTTGCAAGCAAATTCTTAACCACTGGACCACCAGGAAAGTCCTGATTTCTCACTTTTAATCTGATGTGTTAATTTATCTAACCATTATTAAAAGATAAAAAAAGACATTTTGCTGGCTGATCAGATTTCCATTCAATATGAATCGAATATGAAATGTCTATTCGTATTCTTTGCCCTTTTTAAATTAGATTCTTTTAAAATCTTTTTATAAGAATTCTTTGTATCTTAATAGGAAAGCTTTAATGGTTAGATGTATTGTAAAATTTTTTAAAGATACTTTAATTTTGGCGTCTACTTCCATAAAAATTTGATCATATTAACGTGGTTAGATATATTTGTTGTTCCTTTTATATATCCTTGGTTTCCCTTGGTCTTTTTAGAAAAGTCCATTCCACTCCAATGCTACACAAATATTCTAAGTCTTCTTTTTTAATATCTTATACTTTTATATTTCAACCTTAATCCATCTGGAAATAATTTTAACATATTTTGAGGTAGAGTCTACATTTCTTTCTTCCAAATGGGAAGCTGTATTTTCTTCATGACCATTTAATAAATAAACTATCTTTTCCTGGCTAAATCGAAATGCCACTCAGTTATATATTCAGTTCCTTTATACACTGAACTATTTCTAAATCTTTTCCTCTTCTACTTCTCTATGTATTTATTCCTGTGCCAAAAATATATTTTGTTTACAGCAGCTTAAAGATGTTTAAATATATATATCAGAGAAAGTTCCTCCTCACTGTCCTTTTTCAACAATTTCTTAACTCTTCAATATTTATTCTTTCATATGAATTTTAAAATTATTTTGTTCCATTAAAAAAGAACAAAGGAAAAACACTGCCAACCTTCTTCGATTTCCCTTTTTCCCCAAACTGCATTGAATTTATGTGTTACATTGTGACAGGTTAACATAGTATTTACTTTTCCACTTAGTCATACCTTGTCCTTACATAAGGTTTTATCAATCTTATAAAAATATCATAACTTTCTTTACAAATCAATCCCTGGGTATTTTATCATTTTTGTGGAAATGTGGATAAGATACATATTCTTACTAGCGGGAAAAAAGGTTTTGATTTTTGTGTATTTGTCTTGTATTAATCCACTTAACCAAATTCTCTTATTAGTATTTAGTTATTTTGAGTGGAGTCTCTCCAATTTTCTGAGAATGTAGATCATCTTTTCTTCAAATAAATACCTTTGTGTCTTCCAGCTTCAAAAAAAAAGACAAGTTTTCACTCCAGTTATTTCATTTTCTTGCATTATTGCATTAGCTCAAGACACCCAGATAAGTGTGACTAGTAGTAATGTTGTCTCATTTCTTATTTTAATGGGAATAGAGTTAATAGAAAACTTTTATGAGTTTGCTATTGGGCTTTGATAAATATCTTTATTGTATTTGGATAGTTCTTCCTATTCCTTATTTCCTTCATTTTCTGTTTGAACTTTCATCCTCTCCTGGCTCCAGGTCAGTTAATCAGTCACAGGATTGACTCATGCCTCATTTGGGAACCCAGGAGTCCAGGTTCCCAGCCCTGTCCTCCCTTGAGAAGTTGAACACTGCTGTCTTCGAGATCCGGCCCCTCCCAACACCCTCAAAGGCATGACAGTTCCCATGAGCCTCAGGACTGAGGATTTTAGGCAGAAGCCAGCCTTTGCCCCAGGGACTCCTGGGAAATGTGATTCTCTGCTATCCCCAGCAGAGGCTGATGGGAGCTGCCCAAGCCTTCTGCTCTGTTCTCCTTGCAGGGACTGGCATTGACATCCCTGTCCTCCTCCTCCTGATTGACGGTGATGAGAAGATGTTGAAGGTATAGGAGCCCTGGGGGCTGTACTCCTGGGTCCCAAGTCCTGGATGAGAAGAGGGCTGGGAATCTAGGCTCCAGGAAGGCTGAATGCTTTCCTTCCCTAACCTGCCTGCCCCTTTTATTCTGTAGCAGATAGAAAACGCCACCCAGGCTCAGCTCCCCTGCCTCCTGGTGGCTGGATCTGGGGGAGCTGCAGACTGCCTGGCAGAGATCCTGGAGGACACTCTGGCTCCAGGGAGTGGCGGGGGCAGGCGACGTGAACCTCGAGATCTGATTAAGCGTTTCTTCCCCAAAGGGGACCCTGAGGTCCTGCAGGCACAGGTAGGACACTGAGGGCCCAACTCTGGAACCTGAGATGGGAGAGAACTGGGGGACTGGATTCCTGGGTCTTGAGATGTGAGGATGCTGAAGATTTGAAGTCCTGGATCCAAGGGAAGGGGAATGGGGGCCCAGCCTCATGGATATGAGGAAAGCCTGGGAACCTGGATTCCTGGGTCTGAGGGAGAAGAGGCCTGGGGGCCTGGACACCCCTAGGTTCTGGGAGTAAAGGGTGCTGGGCACCTAGACTATGGGGTCCTGCAGGGGACTGTTCTCCTTTCTGTGGACAGGACCAGGGGGTTGGGTGGGGGTGGCAGAATTTGGTACTCTGCAGATGGAGAGCATCATGACTCGGAAGGAGCTGCTGACAGTCTATTCAACTGACGATGGCCCTGAGGAATTTGAGACCATCGTATTAAGGGCCCTTGTCAAGGGTAAGACTTGGAATCCCCCAACCTCTGCTTCTGTCAGCTCAACTTTGGACGCCTCTCCTGTCTTCGGCACTTTACCCGTCCTCTCTAATAAGTTGTGCCTCTTTTTATCTCTTTCGTTTTGTCAGTGCCTTTTGGGGCTTTGCATGGTGCTATTGGACAGTTGTCCCAAGATACTTTCATTATGTTCCAACATTGCTTTCTTTCTGTGGCATCCATCCACCCATCCTTTCATCCATCTAGCCAGCCATATGTACACTGATCTATCCACCCATTATTCCCTTCATCCTTCCATCCCACCAGCTGTTCAACCATTCATCCATCTTGCCATTCACCCATCCTTCTACCAATCTACTCACCCCTCTGTTAACAATTCCATCCACTGGTCATTCTTCCATCCATTCGTCTTTCATTTACCCATCCGTCCATCCATCTTTCATCCATCCATCCATCTTATCCATCCATTATTCCATCTATCCACCCACTCACCCTTTCTGCCTTTCCTACATGCCTCCGATATGTTTTAGGCCCTGAGGCGTGGTGGCATCAGAGATGAACCAGAGTGCCGTCTCACAGTGAGGGACTTCTGATATTTCACTAGGGGAGTGAATGATGAAAACCAAGACAGGGAGCGCAATGGCCACGTGGTAGAGGCTGATGTTGGAGCTCACTATTCATTCAGCCAAGACTAGCTTAGGCTTCAGAGATAAAAGCAGTTCCTACCAGGGCTGTTTGGACACATCTTAAGTAAAATTCAAGACAAAAACATGGATAGGAACTGCTGTCAGAAAGGTGAGAAAAATTCAATTGGGAGGTGGTATTTGAGTTGGGCCTTGAAGAGCCAGTAGAACCTGGAGTCAGTAAGATGGGGTAGTGGGATAAATAAGTGCTAAGGTGGATCCCCAGGGTTCTGTGGGGATGTGTGTGAGGAGGGTCAGAAGAGTTTTACAGGGAAAGCACTCATCTAGATAAAAAAACTCCCAAGAGGCATAGTGTGAATTTTTAATGCATTCTGAGCCCCAGGTCCCCACCCCAATTGCATCTACCATATTCTGTGGTGAGGTAGTTATTTTTGACTTTGGAATCAGATAAAACAGAAATTTGAATACCAGTGTGGTCCCCCTCTCTGCTGTGTGACTTTGAGAAAGAGACTTTTCTTCTCTGAGCTTTAGTTTCTGTCTCTGAAAACACTGAGATAATGCCTGGCAGGAGTGTTTTGAGCCTCAGCAGTGCCTGCCCCAGGGGAAGCCTGATAAATGGGAGCTCTCTTTAATATGATTCCACTTCTTATGGGGACACATCCTTTAATAGAGGATGGCAGTCAGTGAGCAAATGTGATTCACTTCACAGAAGTTAACTCACCAGCCTCCTGGGAGAAAACACAGCCGCTCCCTAAGATGTGGTTTGAGGGGGTGGTGGTGTAAGTCCGTGGCTTGCAGCAGGGCAACTCTGCTGGGGAAACTGGAGATGGCTGGACAGGCTCAGAGTTGGCAGAGTTGAAGGGATGGGGTTTCGGCAGGTGAAGAAGGAATGCGGGAAGGGGATGGATGCTTCTTGGAGTCTAGAAACACCCAGGCCCCATGCTGAGTGCGTAGCACACGTCTTTGCTCTGATCCTTCACCCATGCCTAGAAGGATTGTCTCCTCGGGTTGCAGATGAAGAGACAGTGCTCAGAGAGGGGGATAGTGACTTGCCCAAGGTCACATGAGGTTGATTGCACACTTTGAGATCAAAATTTTAAAGGCCACTTGTTCTTCCTTGTTCTTTTGAATGGCCTCAGGGTCTCCTGGAGCCCTGCTAATGTCTGGATTTTTTTTTCCTGCTACGGGCTCCTCTTTCTTCTCACAGATACTCCCAAGTTGCAGGAAGCCAGATGACTCACGTTTGCTGTCATATCCTGTGCTTTCCTGCACCCAGGCTTTTGCTTGGGCTGCTCCTGCTGCCTCAGAGATTCTTTTCTCATTTTAGACGCATACTTACAAATCCCACTAGTCTTTCAAAAGCTCTTCCTCATTGTCCACCTCTAGGAGGTCTCTCCATACCCCATTGTCCACCTTGGGTCTCTCCATACCTCTGTGACTGTAGCTTCCTCTGGCCCTGATCACATTCTATACCCACCTCCAAGGGGACTGATCACTCTGAGGGTGTTTGTGATTCTTGGACATATTTCCCTGGAATGAGGTTCCTTCAGGGCAGAGCCTGCGTCCAGTTTCTCTCTCCAACTCTCTCACTGCCTGGCCCATTGTTGTTGCTGTTGAGTCGCTAAGTCAGGTCCGACTCTGCGACCCCATGGACTATAGCCCACCAGGCTTCTCCATCCATGGAATTCCCCATATACTGGAGTGGGTAGCCATTTCCTTCTCCAGGGAATCTTCCTAACCCTGGAATCTAACCCGGGTCTCCTGCCTCACAGGCAGATTCTTTAGTCTGAGCCACTAGGGAAGCCCACCTGGCTCATAGCCTACCTCAATAAATGTAAAGTGAATATAAATGATTCCTTTTCCTTTTTGGGGGCCTCTAAACAACTGGTCTGTGTTCTGTCCCTGAGCTGAATGACTTTATGCTTGTAATAGCCTGGCTTCTTAAAGGCTCCAGACTTTGCCCAACAACACACACTTTATACCGAGTTTAAATGTCAGGCATCTCAAGAAGAAGCAATACAGATGCTCGTCCTGTTCCCAGTCCCCCAGCCCTGACTTCATGCCCCCTCTCCCTGTCACCCTTTCAGCCTGTGGGAGCTCTGAAGCCTCAGCTTACCTGGACGAGTTGCGTTTGGCTGTGGCTTGGAACCGTGTGGACATTGCCCAGAGTGAACTCTTCCGGGGGGACATCCAGTGGCGGGTGAGGGGTTGGGGCCCGGAGGTGGGGATCCTGACAAAAGGATGCGTTCTTCCCCCTCCAACTCCTTTGACATCTGGCTCTGTCTTCCATTACGGCCTGTCCAGCCTTCTCTTAATTGTCCACCCATCTCTGGTTGTCCGTCTGTCCCCATCTTATTTCCTCTTTCCCCATCCATCCATCTGTCCATCACTCATGGTTCTGTACTCCCATCTCCTGTCCTTAACCTCTGACCTCACCTGGCCTTCTGCCCTTCTCTGTGCTCAGCTCTTCCCCCCATTCATTCCACCCCCACCAGTCCTTCCACCTGGAGGCCTCCCTCATGGACGCCCTCCTGAACGACCGACCGGAGTTCGTGCGCTTGCTTATCTCCCATGGCCTCAGCCTGGGCCACTTCCTGACCCCGGCGCGCCTGGCTCAGCTCTACAACGCAGCGCCCCCCAACTCACTTATCCACAACCTTCTGGACCAAGTGTCTCACGGTGCAAGCACCAAAGCCCCAGCCGTTAAACCCTCTGAGGAGCCACAGTTTCCTAAAGTGGGGCAGGTGCTGCGCATGCTGCTGGGGAAGACGTGCGCGCCGACGTTCCCCGCCGGGGGCACCCGCCGGAGCGACAGCAGCAGGGAGAATGTAAGAAAGGAGGCTGGGAACAGGGGAGAGCGCAAGGACCTGGGGGCGGGGCTCTGCCCGGAGGCGGTGTGATCAGAGAGCTGGGTGAGCGACTGAACGCGGTGTGGGGTTGATGGTTGGGGCGGAGTCAGGAAGGGTCTGGGGCAGAGCCAAGCCTCATCGCGCCTTTCCCTTCTGCAGTCGTTTATGCTGTCAGACAAGGCTGCCTCGGAACTGATGGAAGCTGTCCCCGGGCAGGCCCCCTGGATCGACCTGCTCCTCTGGGCACTGCTGCTCAACAGGGCTCAGATGGCCTTGTACTTCTGGGAGATGGTGAGTGCTGACTTGACCTCCGATTCTACTCTCTCCTACATTCCTGTCCTTTATTTCTACCGGACTCCAGTGCCTGCGCAGGAAGGTTCTGGTACCCCCCACTCCCCTCTCCATTCTTTTTTTTTTTTTTTTTTTAAGTTTTATTGATTTATTTTTAATTTTGCCCATACTCTGCAGCACATGAGATCCTAGTTCCCGGACCGGGGATCGAACCCTTATCCCCCGCCCACCCCCGCATTGGAAGAAGGAATCTTAACCACTGGACTGCTGGGGAGGTCCCCCTCCATTCTTGATATATGACTCTTGAGTGCTGCTGCTTTCTCCTGCCTCTACCATTATGCATAACTCGATTCTTCCATTCACCATGTATGCTGGGCATTTACCCCGTTCATGCACATGCATCGGGGCTTCTCCCAGGCGGTTTAGCAGGAAAGAGTCTGCCTGAAATGCAGGAGATTGCGGGTTGAATACCTGGGTAGGCATGATCCGCAGGAGGCGAAAATGGCAACCCACTCCAGAATTCTTGTCTGGGGAATCCCACGGATGGAGGAGCCTGGCAGGCTCCAGTCCACAGGGTCGCAAAAATTGGACATGTCTTAGCGACTCAACAATACCAGTTCATATGCCTCAATCTCATCCTTTCAAATAGTTGCGTCTGTGAGGAAGTTAGCTGTTGCCTGAAGATGATGGGACGTCGTTTCATCTTAATTGTTCTTGCAGTTTAGGTGCATTGTTGGAGTTGCAATGCAGAAGCAGACAAAACTAGAGGCAGGGACACTGCATGGGAAAGTAAAGCTGGGATCCTTCAGGCAGTCAGGATGGGGGCCTGGACTGAAGCTGAGCTGTTGGGACACATTTGAGAAGTTTAAAAAGAAAGTCATAGAATTCAAGTAGCATCAGAGATAGACCTTATTTTTGTGTCAAAGAAGTACCTTGACAGGAGTTCTTCAACTTTGGATTGTTGTCGGGTCATCAGCTAAATATAGATTTTAAAAAAAAAATGGAGATAAAGGTTCAGCAGTGTTACAGAATGTGTTAGAATAGCCTTCCTTTTAAAGGTTGAATACTATTCTGTTATATGGGTATACTATATTTTCTTTATCTGTTTATCTGCTGCTGGACATGTGGATTGTTTTGACCTTTTGACTATCGTGGAAAATCCTGCTATGATTCGTGTATGAATATCTACTTGTGTCTTTGCTTTCAATTATTTTGAGTACATATCCGAGAGTGGAATTTCTGGACCATCTAGGTTTCAGTTTTTGAGGGACTGCCATGCTGTTTTCCATGATGGTGTTACCTTTACATTTCTGCCAGCAATGCACAGCTGTTCTAATTTCTTCATATCTTCACCATCACTTGTTACTTTCTTTTCTCTTCCCCTTTTTTCCTTCCTTCCTTCTTCTCTCTGTCCCTTTCTTTTTTACACTTGTCATTCTAACGGGTGTGAAATGCTACCTCACTGTGGTTTTGATTTACATTTTCTTAACGATTGACGATGTTGAGCATCTTTTCATGTGATTCTCGGCGATCTATATATTTTTGGAGAAATGTCTATTCAAGTCTTTGCCCATTTTTAAATTGGGTTGTCCGTCTTTTTTGTTGGTGAGTTTAAAGAATTCTTTATATGTTCTGGGTATTAATCCCTTATTAGATATATGATTTGAAAATACATTCTCCCTTTCTGTGCACAGTCTTTTTCTTCTACTGATAGTGTCCTTTGATGCACAAAAGTTTTACATTTTGATGAAGTCCTATTTGTCCTTTTTCTTTATTTCTTGTGCTTTAGGTGGCATGTCTAAGTAACCGTTGCCAAATACAAGGTCATAAAGTTTTATCCCTATGTTTCTAAGACTTTTATGGTTTTGTAACTATCATGTATAATTATTTGATCTTACATGAGTCATTTCTGTCTTGCTGATTTTAAAATTGTCTCTTTGTGTTTGGCTTTCAGCAATTTGGTTATAATGTTTCTTAGTGTGAATCTCTTTGAACTTATCCTACTTGGATTTCTTCATCTTCTTGGATGTATAGATTCATGTATCTCGTCAGATGTGGGAAGTTTCAGTCTGTTATATCTTCAGATATCCTTTCTGTCTCTTGCTCTCTGTCCTCTCCTTTTGGGGTTCCCATTATGCCTATGTTGGTCTGATTAATGGTGTCCCACAGATCTCTTAAGGTCTGTTTATTTTTCTTCATTCTTTTTTCTTTCTACACCTCAAGCTGGATAATCACAGTGGAACTATCTTCAGGTTTACAAATTCTTTCTTCTGCCTCCTTAACGCTACTCTTAAGCCCTTTAAAATAGTTTTTTTTTCAGTTATTGCACTTTTCAGCTCCAGAATTTCTGCTTGGTTGCTTTTTGTAATCTCTATACCTTTATTTCTTTTTTAAAAAAATCTATTTATTTATTTGGCTGTGAGAGGTCTTGGTTGCAGCAGGCACTATTTTCAGCTGTGGCGTGTGGGATCTAGTTCCCTGACCAGGGATTGAACTTGGATTCCCTGCACTCGGAGTGCGGAGTCTTAGCCACTGGACCACCGGGGAAGTCCCTGTATCTTTATTTCTATTCTCTATTTTCTGAGACATCGTTGTTCTGGGTTCCTTTAGCTCTTTGTTCATAATTTCCTTTAGCTTTTTGAGCGTATTTAAGACAGTTGACTTAAAGTCTTTTTCTAGTAAATCCAGTGACTCAGCTTCCTAATTTCTTTTGTCCTGTGAATGGGTCATACTTTCTTGATTCTTTGCAACCCTCATAATTTGTTGTTGTTGAAAACAGGACATGACTATTATAATATGGCAACTCTGGAAATCGGCTTAGCTCCTTCCTTCAGGGGTTGTTGCTGCTGCTTGTGGGTTGTTGTTGTTTGTTTAGTGACGTTTCTATTTTTGTAAAGTCCATTTTCTTTATTATGTATGACCACTGAAATCCGGTTCTGCTAGCTCAGTGGTCAGATAGTGACTTGACAGAGATTTCCTTAAATGCATGCAGGTGGGGGAATAAGACTCTCCCACTGCGCAAACTGGCTGTTTGTGGAGCTGTCTTTCAACACTTGGGTAGGCTGTTTACAATTCACTTTAGCTTCAGCTTCCTGCTTTGCCTGAGCCTAAAGGTCAGCCAGAGGTGAAAGCTTAGGGGTTTCCTTAGTCTTTTCTGAGCACGCATCCAGTCTCAGTCGTTTGCAGTTTTCTAGATTTCCTGGTATATACAGCAGCTTTTTTTTTTTTTTTTTTTTTTAATTATTTCCTTTTGGCTGCACTGAGTCTTTATTAACTGTATTCCTGGTGGCTCAGTGGGAAAGAATCTGCTTGTCAGTGCAGGAGACACAGGAGATGGGACACGCGGGACATGTGGAGATGTGAGTTCGATCCCTGGTTTGGGAAGATCCCCTGGAGTAGGAAATGGCAACCCACTTCAGTATTCTTGCCTGGAAAATTCCATGGACAGAGGAGCCTGGCAGGCTGCAGTCAATGGGGTGGCAAAGAAACATGACTGAGCATGCACATACGTCACAAGTTATTGCCGCACAGCCTTTTCTCTAGCTGCAGCGAGTGGGGGCTACACTCTAGTCGTGGAGCGTGGGCTTCTTGCCATGGCTTCTCTTGTTGTGGAACACAGGCTCTAGGTGTGCAGGCTTCTGGCTCTAGAGCAGATGCTCAACAGTTGTGACACATGGGCTTAGTTGCTCTGCGGCATGTGGGATCTTCCCAGACCAGGGATCGAACCTGCTTCTCCTGCATTGGCTCCACTGAGCCACCAGGGAAGCCCCATGTAGGAGCTTTTTACACCCCTCACTCCCCCAAGCATCCCCTTTCCCTGCTGCTTCCCTCTGCCCTCCTGGGTTGTTCAGAGTATTTCTCACTTGCCTTGACTGTTATTATTTGCGTCAAGGAGCTGAGGCTAATACGTTTGTCTTTAATGTTTTTAAACACCACCTGGGAAGCCACTTCTGCTCTGGGGGAAGCTGCAAGAACAGTGAAACAACAGCCAGCCCTTGAGCCGTCCCTTCAGAGAGCCACCAGCTAGGTTGATACACACAACCACAGTTATTTAAGAGTAAGATCTGGGGCTTCTCTGGTGGTTCAGTGGTAAGGAATCTGCCTGCTAGTGCAAGAGTCATGGGTTCCATCCCTGATCCGGGAAGATCCCATAGACATTAAAAAAAAAAGAGTTAAGATCTGAGTTGTTCCCTCTGATAACAACAAGCTGCAGCAGCAATATGGGCTATTTTTTCCAAGGCAACCACTGTGCTGGGGAATTGGCAGTGATAAGTGGATTAGTTAAAATGTCACAGTGCTCTTTTACTGAAATCTTTCTTCATTAAGCATTCTCCTGTTTGTTGTAAATTTTATGTTAGATTCCAGAATTTTGAAAAAGTTGATCCTGACAGTTTTTTCTTTTTTTAGCCAGCTTATTTGTTGCCATTGCGGAGGGACCAAGTTTTGAGGTTCTCTCCCACTGAGGCGACTTAGCATGCATGCCTGCACTGGAGAAGGAAATGGCAACCCACTCCAGTGTTCTTGCCTGGAGAATCCCAGGGACGGAGGAGCCTGTGGGCTGCCGTCTATGGGGTCGCACGGAGTCGGACACTGAAGCGACTTAGCAGCAGCAGCAGCAGCCTCTGCCATCTCTCTCAACTTACTAGGTGGCTCAGTGATAAAGAATCTGCCTGCAATGCAGGAGACTCAGGTTCGATCCCTGGGTCGGGAAAATCCCCTGGAGAAGGGAATGGCAAGCTACTCCAGTATTCTTGCCTGGAGAATCTCCTGGACAGAGGAGCCTGGTGGGCTACAGTCTGTGTGGTCACAAAGAGTCGGACTGAGCATGTAGCTCTGTTTCAACAGGTCTGGCCAAGACGTGAGATGCTGTTTTCCTTTTTCTTCTGCCATTTTAGGTGACACCTCTGACTGATTCCCGGCTCTGATGTCCTTTTAATTTCAGCCCAGCCCGGGCAGTCTCTGAACCATCTGACTTCTGACATGTTCCCTTGAGGTCCAGTTTCTTCCAGATCCATCTGCAGACATCCTTAGTTTCTGAATCCCTTGGTTAACTTCTGATGACCTCTGGCCTCTGTCCCTTCCCTTGATCACAAGCTTTCCTCCCATCTTTACCGCCACCGTGAATCTCACTTCAAACTCTGTCCCTACACATGACCCCCTGTCTCTTTCTCTCCAGGGTTCCAATTCTGTGGCCTCAGCTCTTGGGGCCTCTTTGTTGCTGCGAGTGTTGGGGCGCCTGGAGACTGAGGCCGAGGAGGCGGCACGGAGGAAGGATCTGGCGGCCAAGTTCGAGGGGCTGGGTGTTGGTGCGTGGGGTATGGGTGCCTGGGGGCACTACAGGAGCAGCCAGGAAGGGGGGTTGTAAGTCGCCCCTTTCCTTCTCTAAACCCTGCCCCTTTTGCTGCAATCCCCTGATCTCTTCCCTCCCACTGTCTTCCCACAACTCTTCCTCCCTCTCACACGAATGTCCCACACCCAGACCTCTTTGGAGAATGCTACCGCAGCAGCGAGGAACGGTCCGCCCGCCTGCTCCTTCGGCGCTGCCCACTCTGGGGTGATGCCACTTGCCTGCAGCTCGCCACACAGGCGGATGCCCGTGCCTTCTTTGCCCAGGATGGGGTACAGGTGAGCATCTGAGACACCCACACAGTCCTCAGCTGGACTCTGGGAAGTCTGGAGGATGAGCCCCTGCCATGGTCTTGACCATGGGCAGTCCGTGGTCTTGACCCCCTTCCTGGAGACCACCCCTCCTCCAGAAAATCTCAGCCCTCACCCAGAAAGCTTGCTCTTCCCCAAAGAAGCCCCACACCCTGCCACAGGAAAGCCAACCTTCCCACAGCAAAGCACATCCTTCTAGTAAGTTCTATTCCAGGAATTCCTGGTGCCTCAATGCCTAGGACTCTGCGTTCCTAACGCAGGGCGCCTGGGTTTGATCCCTGGTCAGGGAGTCAGATCCCACATGCCGCAACTAAAACATCCCACGTGCCACAGCTAAGACTAGACACCGCCAAATAAATAAAACAAATATTTTTTTAAAAGTTATATTCCAGGGAATTCCCTGGCAGTCCAGTGATTAGGATTCTGTGCTTCCACTGCACTCGGCACAAGTGTGAGCCCTGATCAGGGAACTAAGATCCTGCATGCCTGTGCAATGTGGCCAAAAAAAATTCTATTCCAGATACAGGAATACTGGTGACTTTAGTAGGAAGTCCCGCCTCTCACACAAGAAGTCCTTCCCACTTCCCTGAGAGGTCCCCATTTCCAGGTTTCAACAATTAGAACGGTGTCACTGGACAATTACCTAGTGTTCCAGGTGTAGACAAACTCTGGTTTAGGAAATCCTACCTTTCCTTTGGGAAGCCCTGTGTGCCCCCTCTGTCTCTCCCATTCTGCTAATCCTGACATTAAAAAAAAAAAAAAAAAGACTTATTTCTGATCATTGGGAGTAAATTTCGTACCTTGTTATTTGTAGTCAGCCCTGCATTTTTGCCGGGGAAGGCAATGGCACCCCACCCCAGTACTTTTGCCTGGAAAATCCCATGGACGGAGGAGCCTGGTAGGCTCCAGTCCATGGGGTCGCTAAGAGTCGGACACGACTGAGCGACTTCACTTTGACTTTTCACTTTCATGCATTGGAGAAGGAAATGGCAACCCACTCTGGTGTTCTTGCCTGGAGAATCCCAGGGACGGGGAGCCTGTTGAGCTTCCGTCTATGGGGTCGCACAGAGTCGGACACGATTGAAGTGATTTAGCAGCTGCATTTTTGCATTCTGGTTGTCAGCTTCTATTTTCTTTCTTTTTTGGGGGGGCACACAGTGGCATGTGGAACTTCCCTGACCAGGGATCGAACCCACGCCCCCTGAAGTGGAAACGTGGAATCTTAACCACTGGACTACCCACCAGGGAAGTCCTTAATCCTGACATTTTGACACTTCTCTTGGTTTCCTTAGTCTAAATCTGACAGGGGCTCAGTGAGTCCCACCCCAAGTACGAGGTTTGCCTACCCAGCAGGGAGTCCCACCTTCATTGTCGGAATGACTTGCTGGCACTTCAAGTACTTTCGCAGAGTCCTTTACTCTGAATGATGGTTAAACTCCTGGGTTCCAGTTTTCGCCCCTTCCGTAACCTCCCTGTGCCCCATCTATGGAAAAGGAGAAAATAATAGTACCTGTCCTCCTGGGGGAGCGGTGAAGCTTAAGTGAGCTGATCTGTGCCAAGTGCTCAGCCCAGTATCTGGTGTATCGTGTTAACAAATGTTGGCTGTTTAACTCTACTAAAATCTGCGACAGGTGGCCCTTGCCTTTGACCCCTTTCCCTCCCCCCGGCCCCCAGCCCCACCACTGCAGTGAGCATCTGCCCTGGGCTCTGGAGCAGGGTCCAATACTTGCCTGGGGTCTTCGGGAGGGGGTTGCGGGGGAGATTCAGGCTCCTAATCTTCCCCACCCCCGCAGTCTCTGCTGACACAGAAGTGGTGGGGGGAGATGGACAGCACCACGCCCATCTGGGCCCTGGTTCTTGCCTTCTTTTGCCCCCCACTCATCTACACCGACCTCATCACCTTCAGGTCAGTCCCTGGGGGTAGATTGGCAGGAGGCGGGATTGCGGGGGGCCGGGGGGGGGTGATCAGCCTCTCCTTCCTGCTCAGTTCTGGCCGCCTTTCTACGTGGTCTGTCCAGTGCTTTCTCTAACCATGTTCATTCTTTCCCTCCCCCAGACTGCGGGCACGTTGCGGGAGGGGAGCTTTCGGGGGACTCTATATGATTCCTCTGCTTTCTGGCCAGGGCTCTGGGGGCAGGTCCCTTTGGGGTAATTCGTGTCCTCCCTGCCATGTCTCTGGGTGCTGAGTTTGGGTGTCTCTGGAGAACTCCTCTCCTACCCTCCCTCTCCCCATTCCTCACTCTGGGCGTCCCTCCACGCCAGGAAGTCAGATGAGGAGCCTACGCAGAAGGACCCAATGCTTGACGCGGATGGCGACATCAATGGGGAAGGGTCTGTCGAGTGAGTGAAGCAGCATCTCGCAGGGGTGGGGGCACCAGGGCAGCCCCAGGAGCACCAGGCACTGGGAACAAGGCCAGAGGGGAGACGTGGGGCTTCAGGAGATGGGGGTTTCTTGAAGCCACTGAAAACACCGAGGAGGTTTCCCAGATGCCAAGCTCAAGGCTTGGTTCTCGGTTTGGGTCTGCTGCCAAGAAGTTCCTCACTGGCAATCAATTTGCTTCGTGCTACATGTATTTCTGTCCCAACAGAGCAAGTAGAACTGGGTGGATTTGGTTCATTTAGGGATCTTTTGCCTCTTTTATTTTTCTGTCTCCAAGAACTTTGCTCTTAATCTCCGTGCTGCGGTACCCGTGCAGGTGTTTTCAAAATCAGAGCCCTAAGCAAACACAATAGAATACTTACCAATCTTCCGTAATTCTGCAGAACAGAGGCATGAAGGACTTGGTCCTGAGTCAAGCAGACCTGGGTTCAAATCCTGACTTTGACTTTGTAAGTGGCTCCACCCAAGAGCCTCAACTTTCTTTTCTATAAAAAGAAGGTTGTATCGTATTAGTCAGGTTAGGTTGGGTAATGCTTCAGTGACGAAGCATCCCGAACTCTCAGTAGCTGGCAACAGTGTGGATTTTGTTGTCATTTATTCTCCGTTTTGGGGTTGTTTGTGGCTCTGCTCTACGTGGTCTCCACTTTGGGATAAGCAAGCACCTTCTAGCTGAGATGTTGCTGGTCTCATGGTAGCAGGAAAAGAGATAAGAACCGGTGTGCCAGTCTCTTAGTCATGTCTGACTCCCTCCAGGCTCCTCTGTCCCTGGAATTCTCCAGGCAAGAATACTGAAGTGGGTAGCCATTCCCTTCTCCAGGGGATCTTCCTGACCCAGAGATCAAACCTGGGTCTCCAGCATTGCAGGCAGAGTCTTTATCGTCTAAGCCACTGGGGAAGCCCCAGTGGCAACAAGGGAGGTACTGGACCTTAAAGCCTCCACTTGGAAGTGACACGTCACTTTTGCCCACATTTCATTGGCAAAAACGAGTCATATGCTAATTCCTTACTTGGCTCCTAATTCTCCCACTGGGAGGGAACCAAAATATTTGTTCCACAGTAATACAGTGTACTCATTCAAAGTTGAGAAGATCCCCTGGAGGAGGAAATGGCAACCGACTCCAGTATTCTTCTCTGGGAAATCCCATGGACAGAAGAGCTTGGTGGGCTACAGTCACAAAGTCAGACATGACTGAGCAACTAACATATACATACACACACACACATCTCTACTTTAACCACTTGAGTAGGAAAAGAGAGGAACCTCAGCCCCAATATTCTAGAAGAAAAAAATGTTTCTGGTAACTGTTAGAAACATAGTCAGGCTGCCAGAAGTCTGTAAAACACACCACCTACTGTGAAGTCAAATTTAAATATAGTATGTATACTTTTTTTTTAGATAATGCACAAAGAATATAAAATATTTGTCAAGGTAGAAGAGGAAACTAAAAAAAAAAATCGCACCTCTGAAATAAATTAGATAGAAGGTTCCAGTGTCAGGATCCATAATGGTGTCCTTCCCTGGTGAGTTCCCAACTTTTGTACCATATGATAATGATAACAAGAGATGATGGGGACTTACTGGGTGGTCCAGCAGCTGGGACTCTGTGCTTCCAATGCAGGAGGCCTGGGTTCCATCCCTGGTCAGGGAACTGGATCCCACAAGCCACAAGTAGGACTTTGCATGGCCACAACTAAAGATCCCAGTGAAAACTGAAGATCCCGCATCCTGCAACTAAGACCAGGAACAGCCAAATAAGTACATAAAAATAAATATAAAAAAATAGATAATGTTATAGAACACTTACAGTGGGCAGCCAGTGTACTAAACCATGAAATCAGTTCATTTACTTCTCTCAACAACTGTATGCTATCGTGTCTATTGTTATCCCCATTTTACAGATGAAATAACTGAGGCATTAAGTCAGCCACCTCAGATCATGGGATTGACTGGTCAGTGGTGGGAGGTGGGATTTGAACCCAGATCTTCTTGCTGAATCTGTGCTCTTAGCCACTGTGGAGAGCCACCTTCCTGGAGAACTTTCTTAAAGGACAGATTCCTGGTGCTCCCTCAGTGAAGCATCCAGGAATCTGTGTGTGTCTTGCTTGGGTTTAAGATGGCAGACTTTGGGGAGCATTCTGACCCACCACAGGTCTATATTTTCCTGTTACTGGGGAGCTAATTCTTCTTTTTTTAATCTTTATTTTTTCAAACTCTTTGTTTTTGGCTGCACTGGGTCTTCTTTGCTGTGTGAGGGCTTTCTTTATTTGCCATGAGTGGGGGCTGCTCTCTCGTTGCCGTGCGCGGGCTTCTCATTCTGGTGGCTTCTCTTGTTGTGGAGCACGGGCTCTAGGAGCCTGTATTCCCTGCATTGGCAGACATGAACCGCTGGACCGCCAGGGAAGTCACTCGTGCTTCTTTCTGCGCCTCACTTGCTTTAACTGTTATTGTTCTTTCTGCTTATTTGTTTTAGAACAGCTTTAGTGAGATATAGTAAATATCTATACATAAATATAGCGAATATCTATACAGTAAATATCTATCCATACATTCAGCTCACCCATTTACGGTGTACAGTTCTCAGTCGTTTTCAGTATATTCACAAGGTTGTGAGATCATCACAAAATTAATTTTGAAAAATTTTCATCACTGCAGCAAGAAATCTTGTATCTATTAACAGTCTCACTCCCCACTCCTCCCTTCCCCAGCCTCAGGCAACCACTAATTCACTTTCCGTCTCTGTGGATTTGCCCGTTCTGGATATCTCATGTAAATGGAGTCATACACTACGTGGTATTTTATGACTGGTTTCCGTAACTTAGCATCGTGTTTTCAAGATTTATCCACTGTGTAACATGTATCAGTGCTTCATCCCTTTTTAATTGCTGGATAATACTCCATTGTTTGAATCCACACCTTTTTTTATCTGTCTGTTCATCAGTTGATGGACATTTGGGTTGTCTCCACTTTGAGGTTTCCTTTCTGCTTTTTGTTTTTTTTTAAGACAGGACACCTTTCCAAGCCAGTTTATTTTTCCTGTTAGCTTTCTGAATTTATTAGTAGTAGTAGTATTCATTTTGCTGTTTCTGATTTGAGGTCAGAATTAAGAATTAGGATGTAACTGGGAAGAGTATCAGAACTCAGGTGAAAAGGGCCAGAGGTATGAGTGGACCAAGAAGGTTAGAATTCAGGTACGGCTATACAGTGAGAGATCAGATATCAGGAAGGAAGAGTTAACTGAGAAAACGCGGCTGGATAATCTGCAATTGGTTGTGGGTCAGAAGTTAACATTCGGGGTGGAGTTTCATGAAGGAATCTGGTGTTTTTCTAGATATGAGGAGATGCAAGAATTGGGTTCATAAGATCAGCACCTGAAAATATCTATCTGAAAACCTGTTCTGCCAGTTTTCCCCAGAGCACAGAGTGCCTCATTCCTGCTCTCCACCCTGAATTCCCTTCAAGGGGTGTTGAAGGTCAGCAAATCCTTGTAGAGGCGGATGCGTGCTCAGTCACTTCAGTATCCGACTCTTTGCAACCCCATGGACTGTAGGCCACCAGGCTACTCTGTCCGTGGAATTTTCCAGGCAAGAATACTGGAGTGGGTGCCATTTCCAGTGCCATCTCCTTCTCCAGGGGATCTTCCTGACCCAGGAATCCAGCCCGCATCTCTTACCACTAGTGCCACCCAGGAAGGCCTGGAGAGGTAGATGGCAAGTGCCAACTGTGGTTAACAGAGTTGTCAAACCTGGGGAACCGAGGTCATGAAATGAGGAGGTCAGAGGTTATATTTGAGGGCCAGAGGTCAGGTAGATGGTCCAAGGTCAGAGAGTCAGAGATTGTGAGGGTGAAAGAAGAGGGACTCGGAGCCAAAAGCCAGACAAGAGTCAGAGGTCAGTCCGGAGGGTCAGAAGGGTGGGGAAAGTCAGGGATGGAAGCTCAGCAGTGTTGAAGGTAGATTTCAGAGGTTAGATCAGGGGCGTTAGATGGAGGAGATGGAGGGTGTCAGAAGGCATGAAGGTGGGGACTGACTGGAAAGCCGGATGAGGAGGGTAGGAAAGCTCAGAGTCCTGATGGTGGTGAAGGTCAGGTGCAGAGATCAGGGTGAGCCCTCCTCCCTTCTCCCCCTTTCTCCCGCACAGGCCCACAGAGCCCCCTGAGAAGATGCCCTTGGGGGTATTGAGGCCGCCCAAACGCAGGGACTGCTGTGGGGGGTGCTTGTCGCGCCTGCGCCGCTGGCCGCAGTTCTGGGGGGCGCCGGTGACGGCCTTCATGGGCAACGTGGTCAGCTACCTCCTCTTCCTGCTGCTGTTTGCTCGCGTGCTGCTCATCGACTTCGAGCCCGAGAGGCCCAGCATCCTGGAGCTGCTGCTCTACTTCTGGGCCTTCACCCTGCTCTGCGAGGAGTTCCGCCAGGGCCTGGGCAGCGGCCTTGGCAGCCTGGCTATGGGGGGACCCGGGACAGACTCCCACCGGGCCTCACTGCGCCGCCGCCTGCAACTCTACCTCTCCGACGCCTGGAACCAGTGCGACCTGGTGGCCCTCGCCTGCTTCGTTCTGGGTGTGGGCTGCAGGTGAGTGCCCTGCGACGTTGCATGCTCTGCCCATGACGACCTCTGACCCTTCCTTCCTGGGGGTGGGAGGGTGGGGATGGGAGGTGAGGGGCGGGCTTAGGGGCCTCAACCCTTGGCTTCTCTGCGGCAGGCAGCAGCTAATTCCAATTCTGCTTCTTTTTTCTTTTTTTCATTGACGTGTAATTGATGTATGATATTATATCAGTTGTAGGCATACAGTATTGTTGTTTAGTTGCAAAGTCGTGTCTGACTCTTTGCGACTCATGTATTGTAGACCCCCAGGCTCTTCTGTCTATGGGATTTCCCAGGCAAGAACACTGGAATGAGTTGCCATTTCCTTCCCTAGGGCATCTTCCTGACTCAGGAATCAAACCTGCATCGCCTGCATTGGCGGCGGTCTTCCCTGGCCACCTGTGGTATCAGTTGCGATGTACCTTGGTGGTTCACATTTTCAACTCCACTTTTTTTTTCCTTTTAGACATATGAAGTGGCAGTTGCAGACTGTGAGATGATATGCACACAAGGACTGGGATCAGAGTATGAGAGCACCTACAAATATTCATGCCGAGATCAGTGACACAAACTGGGACAGAGATATGGACAGGTGACAAAGTATATATGCCATTAGATGGGTGCCCAACTTTTTTCTTAGCACTCAGATCCCACCTTGATTGAAGTACTGCTTGTTCTATGTCGTTTGCTCACACGTGGGTATCTGGCTTGGGGCTGATGGGGTAAATGAGATCCCACTCTCTTTGTTCTGTTTGATCTGACTTCACAGATGTTTCTCGTCCTCAGCCTGGCCCTGAGGCTTCACCCCTGTCCTGGCCCCCAGACACCAGGCCACACACCGAGAGCCACCCTCACATTGTCCCTCTTCTTCCTCTACAGTCCTTGGTCCCAGGCCCCATCCTCCTGTCCCCTGACTTCCTCTGTCCCATCCCCAACTCATCTCCATGGCTGCCTGTCCCACCTGGACCCTCGTGCAGCTTCCTGGACCCCATTCTCTTCCCTCCCTAGTCCATCCTCTACAGGGTCTGCAAGGGGCCTTCTATACCCAGGGCTGGCGTCTCAGAGCTCCCTTGCTTCTCGGGGCTCCCCAGCACCACGCCACACAGTCCCCGGACCTGGTCTGGGTCTGCCCTTCTCTGCAGGGGTGCCTCTCTGATTCCTTTCTCTATTCTTCATCTACGCTTCAGCCTCTCTGAGAACTACTTGCAATACCTTCTTCACAAGGCTGGTGGCTTTGACCTTGATCCTTGGTATTTTGAATCTGCATGATTATAAAATGGTAATCAGAATTCGACTGACAGATTCTTACCAAGGAAGTATTTTCTAGTTACTTTAAACTGCCTTGATCAATTTTATATTGCAAGGCAGTGAAAGTGGCTTCAATTATTTTCTTTTTCAGTTTCTGAAATTACTTCAGTTTGATTACTGTTCGAGTTACGTTTTACAAGTATTTGGTTCAGTGTTTGTGTTTTTAATCCATTTCAGATTTTGCTAAAATCTGCTTAAACTATGTTTGTGAATTTTACTTTGTGACTTTAATTCTGTCATGTCTGATTTTCCTGGGTCAAATTTCATAGTTTTAAATTTCATCAGGGAAGCCTGAGTGTTTTATCAACTTATTATTCCCTGATAAATCAGGGTTTCTTTGATAGCTCAGTTGGTAAAGAATCCGCCCACAATGCAGGAGACCCCAGTTCGATTCCGGGGTTGGGAAGATCCCCTGGAGAAGGAAAAGGCTAGTATTCTGGCCTGGAGAATTCCAAGGGCTCTACAGTCCATGGGGTCGCAAAGAGTTGGACACGACCGAGTGACTTTCACTTACTCCATAAAAATCTTGACTTTCTGCTTATTTCTTAGCTAATTAATACAACAAGTTGTGGGGAATTACCCTGAAGTATTTTCTGTTGCCCAGGTTGGGATATATGTATATATAATGTTAGTTCATTTCTTCTATAGTTTCTAGATCATGTTGTGTGGTGCCCAGAGAGAGGGCAAAGGGAAAATCAGAATATTCTTGGGAATACATTATGTTGCTTTTGGGTCTTGGCACATGCTGTTCCCCCACCCTGAAATGCTTTTCCCTCCTCTCCTTGGCCAGGCCAGCCTTCTGTACTTCCTTTCTGCCTCAGCTTTACTGTCTGTGTCTCTGAAAGCCTTCCTTTTTCCTTCTCAGACTCTGGGTCTCTCCTTTGTGTTCCCCTAACATCCTGAGAGCTCCCCGCCATAGAGGTTAGATCATGGCTTTTGCGTCTCTCTTCTCAACGCAAGATTATAAACTCCTCGAGTCCCGTCTGTCTCATCTCCCAGCAACTTAAAACATCTCTGAATATAGTCTATTCCCAAAGAAATGCAGAAGGACATCCGTATTGAACAAGATTATGTCCCAGTGTCGAAGCGAATAAAACAGAAACCAGTAATCTTCCTCAGCCATTCCAAGATTCCTCCTTTTTTTTTTTCCCCAAGCTTCCTCCTTTTCTCTGTAATTACCTCCATCAACAGTTTGGTGAACATCTTGCCTGTTCTTTCTCTATACATTTACATACTTCTTCTATACACAGATATTATACACAGAAGATACTATATGTTTTTTAAAATTTATTCTTTTTTTGAAGGACAACTGCTTTACAGAATTTTTTGTTTTCTGTCCAAGATACTATATGTTATGTATTCTGTTGCAACTTCTTCTTTTTCTCCATAATATGTCCCTGACATTCTTTCCATGTTAGTATTTGCAAATATTCCTTTTTCTTTAAAAATGCTGCATCCGATTCCTGAAGAAGGGGTTTTAGCCAGTCATTGCCTGCTAAAGCAGCCAGGAAAGACTTCTCCTTGCCAGATTTAATGAATGAATGAATTCTTTTCACGAGGCAGTGGGACAAAAATTCTGAACTTCAAGAGAGAGAATCAGATCAAATACTTCTCTCTAAAGCGTCTTTCATTTTCTACTTGAGATAACATGAAGTTTTAATCAGATATTAGCTGCTCTGAGTCCAGTACTCTGATGATACATTTTTTAAAAAATAAAGTATTAGCTGTTAGAACACCGCTGCTTTTGAAGACAGCAAAGACCTTTGTGGTCACAACCTAGTGACTATTTATAGGGGATGAAGGATCCTGATGCCCCCTTTCATAATCTGGACAGTTGACAGCAATGACCCTCTATTCTTTTCAATATTCTGTTTGACACACTGAGAGGCGTGGATCCTCTGTGCTGTGTTAAAAATGGGACAAAGTCACTTGACATGAATAATTTTTTCAAACAGCAAGGTAGGAAAATTTTATAGAACATTGTGCTTCTGTTTATTCCTTGTATTTTGTATCAAGTGTCTTCTGAGATGAAAGGACTAAGGCCATGTACTAACGTTCTTTAGGAATACCACTGATATTTTAGATATTTTTGTCAAGCTCCTCATTTTCTAGATGGGATAGAATTATTGCATGGGGAAAAAGAAGACCAAAAATCTCAATTTACACAGGACAAATTTCCAGCATTCTCCAGAATTGAATGGCTGAACCGTTTTATTTTGCCAGTCCCTTCTGGATGGACATTTCAGTTGTTTCTAATTTTTTTATTATTCCAAAGTTATAAAAGTTCACATCCTGGACGTACACTTTGTGAGTCAAAGGGTATATGTATTTTCGAGGTTCATTGCTTTCCTTATAAAAATAGCTTCTTCCAGCTACACACCCACCATCTGGGTAAGACACTGCCCCCTTGAGGACATGCTTGATGATACCTGATATTTTCAATCAGAGTTTGTAGCTCTCCATTTAACCTTTACATGTTTTGCCAATCTGATGGGTAAAAAATGACCTCTCCTTGTTTTAATTTATGCATCCAAAACTCCTAGTTGGGTAAGTTGGGCACCTTTCATATCTAATGGCACATGTACTTTGTCACCTGTCTTTTCATGTTCTCTGTCCCAGTTTTTAATTTATTGTATTCACTGATCTCGTATTCGGAGAAGGCAATGGCACCCCACTCCAGTACTCTTGCCTGGAGAATCCCATGGACGGAAGAGCCTGGTGGGCTGCAGTCCATGGGGTCGCTGGGAGTCGGACGCGACTGAGAGACTTCACTTTCACTTTTCACTTTCATGCATTGGAGAAGGCAATGGCAACCCACTCCAGTGTTCTTGCCTGGAGAGTCCCAGGGATGGCAGAGCCTGGTAAGCTTCCGTCTATGGGGTCACACAGAGTCGGAAATGACTGAAGTGACTTAGCAGGATCTCGTATTCATTATACAGTGGAAATGAGAAATAGATTTAAGGGACTAGATCTGATAGATAGAGTGCCTGATGAACTATGATGGAGGTTCGTGACATTGTACAGGAGACAGGGATCAAGACCATCCCCATGGAAAAGAAATGCAAACAAGCAAAATGGCTGTCTGGGGAGGTTTTACAAATAGCTGTGAAAAGAAGAGAAGCAAAAAGCAAAGGAGAAAAGGAAAGATATAAGCATCTGAATACAGAGTTCCAAAGAATAGCAAGAAGAGATAAGAAAGCCTTCTTCAGTGATCAATGCAAAGAAATAGAGGAAAACAACAGAATGGGAAAGACAAGAGATCTCTTCAAGAAAATTAGAGATACCAAGCGAACATTTTATGCAAAGATGGGCTCGATAAAAGACAGAAATGGAAACAGAAGCAGTAGATATTAAGAAGAGGTGGCAGGAATACACAGAAGAACTGTACAAAAAAGATCTTCATGAGCAAGATCATCACGATGGTGTGATCACTGACCTAGAGCCAGACATCCTGGAATGTGAAGTCAAGTGGGCCTTAGAAAGCATCACTACAAACAAAGCTAGTGGAGGTGATGGAATTCCAGTGGAGCTATTTCAAATCCTGAAAGATGATGCTGTGAAAGTGCTGCACTCAATATGCCAGCAAATTTGGAAAACTCAGCAGTGGCCACAGGACTGGAAAAGGTCAGTTCTCATTCCAATCCCAAAGAAAGGCAATGCCAAAGAATGTTCAAACTACCACACAATTGCACTCATCTCACACGCTAGTAAAGTAATGCTCAAAATTCTCCAAGCTAGGCTTCAGCAATACGTGAACCGTGAACATCCAGATGTTCAAGCTGGTTTTAGAAAAGGCAGAGGAACCAGAGATCAAATTGCCAACATCCACTGGATCATGAAAAAAGCAAGAAAGTTCCAGAAAAACATCTATTTCTGTTTTATTGACTATGCCAAAACCTCTGACTGTGTGGATCACAATAAACTATGGAAAATTCTAAAAGAGATGGGCATACCAGACCACCTGACCTGCCTCTTGAGAAACCTGTATGCAGGTTAGGAAGCAGCAGTTAGGACTGGACATGGAACAACAGACTGGTTCCAAATAGGAAAAGGAGTACGTCAAAGCTATATATTGTCACCCTGTTTATTTAACTTATATGCAGAGTACATCATGAGAAACGCTGGGCTGGAAGAAGCACAAGCTGGAATCAAGATGGCTGGGAGAAATATCAATAACCTCAGATATGCAGATGACACCACCCTTATGGCAGAAAGTGAAGAGGAACTACAAAGCCTCTTGATGAAAGTGGAAGTGGAGAGTGAAAAAGTTGGCTTCAAGCTCAACATTCAGAAAACGAAGATCATGGCATCTGGTCCCATCACTTCATGGGAAATAGATGGGGAAACAGTGGGAATGGTGTCAGACTTTATTTTTGGGGTTCCAAAATCACTGCAGATGGTGACTGCAGCCATGAAATTAAAAGACGCTTACTCCTTGGAAGGAAAGCTATGACCAACCTAGACAGCATATTGAAAAGCAGAGATATTACTTTGCCAACAAAGGTCCGTCTAGTCAAGGCTATGGTTTTTCCATTGGTTATGTATGGATGTGAGAGTTGGACTGTGAAGACAGCTGAGCGCCGAAGAATTGATGCTTTTGAACTGTGGTGTTGGAGAAGACTCTTGAGAGTCCCTTGGACTGCAAGGAGATCCAACCAGTCCATTCTAAAGGAGATCAGCCCTGGGTGTTCTTTGGAAGGAATGATGCTAAAGCTGAAACTCCAGTACTTTGGCCACCTAATGCAAAGAGTTGACTAATTGGAAAACTCTGATGCTGGGAGGGATTGAGGGCAGGAGGAGAAGGGGATGACAGAGGAGGAGATGGCTGGATGGCCATCACGTGAGTCTGAGTGAATTCTGGGAGTTGGTGATGGACAGGGAGGCCTGGCGTGTTGCAATTCATGGGGTCACAAAGAGTCGGACACAACTGAGCGACTGAATTGAACTGAACTGAACTGAACTGATCTCGTGCATGTATATATTTTTTGGTAGGTGCTCTTCTTATTGGAGAAGGCAATGACACCCCATTCCAGTACTCTTGCCTGAAAAATCCCATGGACGGAGGAGCCTGGTAGGCTGCAGTCCATGGGTTCGCTAGGAGTCGGATACGGCTAAGCGACTTCACTTTCACTTTTCACTTTCATGCATTGGAGAAGGCAATGGCAACCCACTCCAGTGTTCTTGCCTGGAGAATCCCAGGGACGGGGAGCCTGGTGGGCTGCCGTCTATGGGGTCGCACAGAGTCGAATACGACTGAAGAGACTTAGCAGCAGCAGCATCGCCCTGCCAAGCCCTGCTTGGCAGTATCACGGTGCCAAATTTTGAGTAAACCCCAGGTGAACTGGAGTGGGGAGTGTCCCAGTTCTGGCCCTGGAGAGGCTACATCCTCGCCTTCAGTCTGGTGTTGGGAAGACTCGGGGCTTTCTTTGCACCCTGTAACCCTTGAGTGACATCTGCCGCGTCTCCCCATACCCAGGCTGACCCCGGGCCTGTATGACCTGGGCCGCACTATCCTCTGCCTTGACTTCATGATCTTCACGCTGAGGCTGCTGCACATCTTCACAGTCAACAAACAGCTGGGGCCCAAGATCGTCATCGTGAGCAAGATGGTGAGGAGTGGGGTCGAGCTGGTGTGGGCGTGGCCTGAGGCCGAAAGGGGCGGGGCCAAGAAGCTTCATGGATTCGCTGTAACGGAGCATCTGATGAGGAGGAGGGGCTTAGGGTACTGGGGCGGGGCTAGAGTAGGGAAGGGCGGGGCCAGGCTTGGTCTCATCTTCCTCTTCTGCAGGTGAAGGATGTGTTCTTCTTCCTCTTCTTCCTCGGAGTGTGGCTGGTTGCCTACGGGGTGGCCACTGAGGGGCTCCTTAGGCCCCAGGACCGTAGCCTCCCGAATATCCTGCGCCGTGTCTTCTACCGGCCCTACCTGCAGATCTTTGGGCAGATCCCTCAGGGGGAGATGGACGGTAAGGAGGATGAGAGGACCTGACATCCAAGTGAGCCCCCCTCCACCTCCCCTATCTCTGGGTCTCTGACCCTTCCCTCTTTTTCTTTGCGTCTCTGTCCCCCTCTCTTTCTGGGATTTTGCCTCCCTCTCCCCGGGTCTTTGCTCTCCTGCGCCCTCTGGATTTCTGTCTTCCTTAGGTCCCTGTCCCTCTGGCTCCATCTCTAACTGTCTCCCTTCACAGTGGCCCTCATGGAGCATGGCAACTGTTCACTGGGGCAGGGCTCATGGGGGCACCCCGAAGGGAACCTCTCTGGCAAATGCGTCTCTCTTTATGCCAACTGGCTGGTGGTGCTCCTCCTTGTTGTCTTCCTGCTGGTGGCCAACATCCTGCTGCTCAATCTGCTCATTGCGATGTTCAGGTGAGTCCCTACTTCCCTGGTGGCTCAGACGGTAAAGAGTCTGCCTGCAATGCGGGAGACCCGTGTTTGATCTCTGGGTTGGGAAGATTCCCAAGAGAAGAAAATGGCAATCCACTCCAGTATTCTTGCCTGGAAAATCCCATGGACGGAGAAACCTGAAAGGCTACAGTCCATGGGGTCCCAAACAGTTGGACACAACTGAGCGACTTCACTACTGCTCTCTGATGATCTGGCCTCACCCAGCATGACCCTTGACCCCAGAGTGACTCTTGATCCCAGCTTAACCCTTGACCCCGGCATGATTTTTGATCCCAGTCTAAGTAATTCTAGTTTTAGTCTCTGAACTCTGATTAAAATCTCATGCTGGCTTGTTCCCAAATCCAGCCAGTGTGCTCTTGACCTGGACTTTGGAATCTGATCCGCTCTCTGAGTCCAGGCTGAAGATTAAAAAATTTTAAATTGTGGCTATATATATATATATATATATATATAACATAAAACTGCCACCTTCTCCATTTTAAAGTGTGCAATGCAGTGACATTAATTACATTTATAACATTATACAGCCACCACCACTGTCTATTTCCTGAACATTTTCATCACTCCAAACAGAGTGTGTAATCATTAAGCAAGGGATAACTTCTCATTTTCCCCTCCCCCCAGTCCCTGGTAACCTCCACTTTACTTTCTGTCTCTATGACTCTGCCTCTTGGAGGTAAGTAGAGTCATACAGTATTTGTCCTTTTGTGTCTGGCATAATGTTTTCATGGACCACTACTCCATCCTTTTTTATGGCTGAATAATACCGATGTACTGATAAAAGGCCTTTAGTTGATCCATTCATCTAACGAGACCTGGATTGTTCCATCTTTCTGCTCTTGGGGATAATGCTGCAATAACACTGGTGTTTACATATCTGTTTGAGTCTCTGTTTTTATTTCTTTTGATTTTATTTCTAGAATAAAATGCTGGGTCATGTGTTAATTCTGTGTTTAGCTTTTCCACATCCTTACTAATGGGTGCTTTCCTTATTAAGAGGTTATAGACATCCTAGTGGGCATGAACTTGTTATTTCATTTTCGTTTTGATTTGCATTTTCCTAATGACTAGTATTCTTGACTGGAGAATCCCACGGACAGAGGAGCCTGGCAGGCGACAGTCCATAGGGTTGCAAAGAGTCGGACATGACTGAAGCAACTTAGCATGCACACATCCCACTTGTAATCCTTTTAATATGTGGTTGAATTAGTTTTCTAGTATTTTGTTGAGGATTTTTTCATGTATATTCATAAAGGCTACTGGTCTATAATCGTGATATTTTTATCTGATTTTAATTTCCCTGGTGGCTTAGATGGTAAAGCACCTGCCTACAATGTGGGGACCCAGGTTCTATCCCTGGGTCAGGAAGATCCTCTGGAGAAGGCAATAGCACCCCACTCCAGTATTCTTGCCTGGAGAATCCCATGGACGGAGGAGCCTGGTGGGCTACAGTCCATGGGGTCGCAAAGAGTCAGACACGACTGAGCGACTTCACTTTCACTTTCCTGGGTCGGGAAGATCCCCTGGAGAAGGAAATGGCACCCGACTCCAGTATTCTTGCCTGGAAAATCCCATGGATGGAGGAGCCTGGTGGGCTACAGTCCATGGGGTCGCAAAGAGTTGGACACGACTGAGCGACTTCACTTTCACCTTGATATCATCATGGTAATGCTGGCCTCATAGAATGAGCTGGGAAGTGTTCTCTCCTCTTCAATGTTTTGGAAGAGTTTGAGAAAGATTGGTGTTAATTCTCTTTTAAATGTTTGGTAAAAGTCACCAGTCAAGCCATCTGGTCCTGGGCTTATTTTGTTGGGACATTTCTGATTAGTGATTCAATCTCTTTACTTGTTATAGGTCTTTTGAGATTGTCTATTTCTTCTTGAGTCAGTTTAGGTAATCTGTGTGTCTCTAGTAATTCTTCCATTTCATCTAGGTTGTCTAATTTGTTGGCATACAATTATTAATAGCATTCTCTTATAATGGTTTTTGGCTTCCCGGGTGGTGCTAGTGGTAAAGAATCTGCCTGCCAATGCAGGAGACCTAAGAGACACTGGTCCCATCTCTAGTTGGGAAAGATCCCCTGGAGAAGGAAATGGCAACCCACTCCAGTATCGTTGCCTGGAGAATCCCATGGTCAGAGGAGCCTGGTAGGCTACACATAGGGTCGCAAAGAGCTGGACACGACTGAAGCGACTTAGCACACATATAATGGTTTTTAGTAGGATTCTGTAATGTTGATAGTAATGTCCCCATTTTCATTTTTTATTTTAGTTACTTGTGTCCAGGCTGACTTGTGAACCAGACTCCAATCTCTACCTAATTCGTGTTAGCTTTCCCAACTTAATCTCTGACATCCGAGTCTGGAGCCTCCTAACCCAGCTACCAAATGCCTCTGATTTTATTAATCCTGACATCTGCCTTCTGCCTTAAACAGATATTGCCTGACAGGTAATCTTGATCCGCTTTTCTAAGGGGCGCCTCTACCTCTAGTGACTCTTGATCTCTGGTCCCTACAGCCATACCTTCGGCAAAGTGCAGGGCAACAGCGACCTCTACTGGAAGGCGCAGCGATACAGCCTCATCCGGGAATTTCACTCTCGGCCCGCACTGGCCCCACCTCTTATTTTCATATCGCACGTGCGCTCCCTCATCCATCGATTTCGCAGGCGCAGAGCGCGCTTGCCACCATCCCCAGTCGTCGAGCATTTTCGTGAGAGCCCGGCTTGGCCCAAAAGAGAGAAACTCAGGGGGCAGAACCTGGAGAGAAACAAGAGCATATATATGCAGGAGGAGGACGCTTAGGAGCACTAGTGGGCAGGGCTTAGTCTGTCAAGGGGCTGGGCGTGGGGTATTAGTGGAAGACCAAGAACGGTGAGGAGGTGCAGTCTGGGAGATAACTGAAGCTCGAAGTTTTGGGTGGGGAAGCTGGGTCTTGGAGCGGGCGTGCCCGAGCATGGGCAGTCCCTTTGACTCTATTCTGGCCCCACTGTCCAGGGGTCCACCTCTCGAAGGAAGCGGAGCGGAGGCTGTTGACGTGGGAGTCAGTGCAAAAGGAGAATTTCTTGCTGGCGCGTGCTCGAGACAAACGGGAGAGCAACTCTGAACGTCTGAAACGCACGTCGCAGAAGTGAGGGCGGGGCCTGGCTCTGGGCGGGGCTTCTGTCCTCCGGGATCCTACAAAAGCCCAGGCTAGAGGCGGAGCCTATGGGGGCAGGGTCCTGGAACTCTAGGGAGGAAAGCAGAGTTGCTGGGGGGCGAGTCTTTCGAGGTGGGCGGGGCTGGTAGGCTGCTGGCACCCACCTAAAACCCTGGATCCCCAGGGTGGACACAGCACTGAAGCAGCTGAGACAGATCCGCGAGTACGAGCAGCGTCTGAAAGGGCTGGAACAGGAGGTGAGGGCTCCGGGCCAGGCTGGAGGAGGATGGCTAGGGTGAGGGACAGCAGAGTCCAGTCAGGTGCCCTGATGTCTTCCGCTGCTCCCCAGGTCCAGCACTGTACCCGTGTCCTGGGCTGGGTAGCTGAGGCCCTGAGCCGTTCTGCATTGCTTCCCCCAGGGGGACCACCGCCCCCAATCCCACCTGAGCCCAAAGGTCAGTGTTTACCGTCTACTTGTGTGTATGTCTGGCGTCTGTCACCACCTATGTCTGTGTCCTTGCTTTCTGGGTCTCTTCCCATATCTCAGTGTTTCTCTCTTTCACTGGTCTTCCTTTGCCCCTGGTTCATTTTTGGTCTCCTTTGGGCTTTTTGTCCATCTTTCTTTTTGCCAGTCTCTTATTTTTTCTGCCCTCCTTTCTATGCCCATCGCTTCTTTTCTCTCCTCTCTTCCCCCAGACTGAGCCCTGCTGGTGGACGTCAAGGAGTAGCTGCCAGAGGGAGTTTGCTCCCAGAGTAAGGCCTAGCGTGTCCTTGACCTGGCGACCTTGTCTTTGAGGTGAACCGGATGCCCGTGGACTACCACCTTGGATGCTGTCAGGGTCACTCAGGGAGTGTCATCCATGCAAACCACGGCAGGCCTGGCTCCTCCCAGAACCAGCCCTACTCTGGGAGGATGAGCCTCTGGAACCCAGGCGTTCCCTCTCTGAGGGCTGTATCACAGCCCGCTGGACTGGAGAAGGCTACCGGGTCCTTGTGGTACAGGGACCAGAGTTCAATCACAGCTCCCCACACTGGGGAAATAAAGCCATTTGAGAGGAGTAGGGTCTGAATGCTGGCTTCTTTGGGGAATTGGTGGGTGGCTAGATCCTTTTGGGATGGCAGCTGAAGCTGGGGGTGTGTTTGGAGTCCTTGGTCCATTTGCTACTACTGCATTTCAGGTCTCACCGGGGCTGTTTCTTCTTCTCAACCCCACTACTCTTGCCTGATTCAGGCCCAGCACCTCTTGTCTGCACTGCTTGATGACTCTCACTTCAGTGGGACAAGAAGCCCATCCATCTGTGCCCCGCAACACCCATTCCTGCCTACCAGTGCAAAAAGAACTTGGAGATAAAAAGCAAATTATTTCCCGGAGGAGGGGTGGGTGGGCACTGTGTACATCTGCTTTGGCAATAGGGGAACAGATGATGCAAATTTGAGTAGATAACTGCATATGTGTCTTTAAAAAGTCTAATTAGTGGAAAATTGCAGGCCACGCACGCCTGGAATTGAGGCAAATCTGCATCATTATACATGCCATTTAACTAAACAACCCGTAACAAACTAAACTAGTAATGACAAGGCTGAACTGACAGCAATTATTAGTAAAATAGCAAGAAAGCCTCCAACAACACGCATCCAAAAATGAAAACCAAAACATCCTTTTTCCAAATTGGAGGAATTCCAACTGTCTGCCACTTTGGGTGCAGAGTAGCTTTGAAATATTGCCAAGTGTTTTGTGGCAGCCAGCTATCTCTGGAAGATAACCGAGTCAATTCTCAGTAACCCAAGTAGTAATATCATCAATAATGACGATGGTGGCAACAACAGCAGCTGATAAGAGTGCTGTGTGCCTGGCATTGTGTTTAAGTGCTTCATGGGTGCTAAATCAAGGAGTTCTCATGAAAACCACATAAGGTAAGTGCTGATGTCTCCATTTTGCAGATTGGAAAACTGAGGCACAATGAAAATTATGTGACTCACACAAGGTCACAGAGCTAGAAAATTGTCCCCTAGAGAAGGAAATGGCAACCCACTCCAGTATTATTGCCTGGAGAAGGTGGGTTACAGTCCATAGAGCTGTAAAGAGCACTTGCTGTGATGTGCTTATGCGCTCGGTTGTGTCGGACTCTTTGCGACCCAGGTCTCCTGCATTGCTGGGGGATTCTTTACTGTCTGAGCCACCAGGGAAGCCCAAGAATACTGAAAACACTGAAGTGGGTAGCCTATCCCTTCTCCAGGAATAGAACCAGGGTCTCTTGCATTGCAGGCCAGTTCTTTCCCAGCTGAGCTACCTGGGAAGCTCCTTGCACGGCCCCAGGATGACAGAACTGAGTCTAGAAAGGCCGATTTGAAGCAACTCAGCACACAGCACAAAGGGGGCGCTAGAGGGAGAAGTGAGAGGCAAAGGAGAAAAGGAAAGACACACCCATTTCAATGCAGAGTTCCAAAGAATAGCAAGGAGAGATAGGGAAGCCTTCCTAAGTGAATAATGCAAAGAAATAGAGGAAAACAATAGAATGGGAAAGGCTAGGGATCTCTTCAAGAAAATTCGAGATACCAAGGGAACATTTCTTGCAAAGATGGGCACAAGAAAGGACAGAAACGGTATGGACCTAACAGAAGCAGAAGAGATTAAGAAGAGGGGGCAAGAATACACAGAACTGTGCAAAAAGATCTTAATGACCCAGATAACCATGATGGTGTGACCTCTGGACTAGAGCCAGACATCTTGGAGTGCAAAGTCAAGTGGGCCTTAGGAGGCATCACTATGAACAAAGCTAATGGAAGGGATAGAATTTCAGCTGAGCTATTTCAAATCCTAAATGATGATGCTGTGAAAGTGCTGCACTCAATATGCCAGCAAATTTGGAAAACTCAGCAGTGGGCACAGGCCTGGAAAGATCAAAGAAAGGCAATGCCAAAGAATGTTCAAACTACCACACAATTTCACTCATATCACATGCCAGCAAAGAAACGCTCAAAATTCTTTAAGCCAGGCTTCAGCAATATGTGAACCATGAACTTCCAGATGTTCAATCTGGATTTAGAAAAGGCAGAGGAACCAGAAATCAAATTTCCAACATCCACTGGATCGTTGAAAAAGCAAGAGAGTTACAGAAAAACATCTATTTTTGCTTTATTGACTAAGCCAAAGCCTTTGACTGTGTGGATCACAACAAATTGTGGAAGATTCTTGAAGAGATGGGATTACCAGACAGCTGACCTGCCTCCTGAGAAACCTGTATCAGGTCAAGAAGTAACAGTTAGAACTGGACATGGAACATCAGACTGGTTCCAAAATGGGAAAGGAGTACGTCAAGGCTGTATATTGTCACTCTGCTTATTTAACTTATATGCAGAGTACATTGTGAGAAATGCTGGGCTGGATGAAGCACAAGCTGGAATCAAGATTGCCAGGAGAAATATCAATAACCTCAGATATGCAGTTGACACCAGAAACTGAAGAACTAAAGAGCCTCTTGATGAAGGTGAAAAAGGAGCATGAAAAAGCTGGCTTAAAACTCAACATTCAGAAAACTAAGATCATGGCATCCAGTCCCACCACTTCACACAGCAAATAGATGGGGAAACAATGGAAACAGTGCGACTTTATTTTCTTTGGGCTCTAAAATCACTGCAGATGGTGACTACAGCCATGACATTAAAAGACACTTGCTCCTTGGAAGAAAAGCCATGACCAACCTAGACAGCATATTAAAAAGCCGAGACATTACTTTGCCAACAAAGGTCTGTATAGTCAAAGCTATGATTTTTCCAGTGGTTATGTATGGATGTGAGAGTTGGACCATAAAGAAGACTGAATGCTGAAGAACTGATGCTTTTGAACTGTGGTGTTGGAGAGGACTCTTGAGAGTCCCTTGGACTGCAAGGAGATCCAACCAGTCAATCCTAAAGGAAATCAGTCCTGAATACTCATTAGAAGGACTGATGCTGAAGCTGAAACTCCAACTCTTTGGCCATCTGATGCGAAGATCTGACTCTTTAGGAAAGACCCTGATGCTGGGAAAGAATGAAGGCAAGAGGAGAAGGGGATGACCAGGAACCAGATGGTTGGATGGCATCACTGACCCAATGGACACGAGTTTGAGCAAGCTCTGGGAGATAGCAAAGGACAAGGAAGCCTGGCGTGCTGTGGTCCATGGGTCACAAAGAGTTGAACATGACTGAGTGACTGAACAACAGCAGAGGGAGAAGACAACTGGAGGAGGAAGAGGGGACGGGCTGCTTCCTATTTGCTTCTGGTTCCTGAGGACAGCCTCACAGCATTGCTTTCTCTGCAGTTTTCATCTCCCCTCCAGCACTCCCGCGACAAGTTCTGTGTATGCCCTCAGTCATACCCACTCCATCCAGGCAGCCCTCTTTTCTAGAGTGGGTTTCAGCTCCCAGAAGCACTTCTCCAAAAGTTTAGGTTCTGCTAACTCTATCCTCTTCCCTTTGTCTCTCAATGGAGAGACCTCCATGGGGTGATATCTGCTTCCTGCAGTTTACTATTTCTATACTAACTCTGTGCTTCTATTTCTTTCCCAGTTTTCTGAGACATGTTTAATATACCCAGTTCAGTTTAGTCGCTCAGTCGCGTCTGACTCCCTGCCACCCCATGGACTGCAGCACGCCAGGCTTCTGTGTCCATCACTAACTCCCGGAGTTTACTCAGCCTCATGTCCATCAAGGTGGTGATGCCATCCAACCATCTCATCCTCTGTCATCCCCTTTTCCTCCCACCTTCAATCTTTCCCAGCATCAGGGTCTTTTCCAGTGAGTCAGTTCTTCACATCAGGTGGCCAAAGTATTGGAGTTTCAGCTTCAGCATCAGTCCTTCCAATAAATATTCAGGACTGATTTCCTTTAGGATTGGCTGTTTTGATCTTCTTGTAGTCTAAGGGACTCTTAAGAGTCTTCTCCAACACCACAGTTCAAAAGTATCAGCTCTTCGGTGTTCAGTCTTCTTTACACATCCATACATGACTACTGGAAAAAACCATAGCTTTGACTATACAGACTTTTGTCGGCAAAGTAATGTCTCTGCTTTTTAATATGCTGTCTAGGTTGGTCATGGCTTTTCTTCCAAGGAACAAGCGTTTTTTCATGTCATGGCTGTAGTCACCATCTGCAGTGATTTTGGAGCCCCAAAAATAAAGTCTCACTGTTTTCATTGTTTCCCCATCTATTTGCTGTGTGAAGTGATGGGACCAGATGCCATGACCTTAGTTTTCTGAATGTTGAGTTTTAAGCCAGCTTTTTCATGCTCCTTTTTCACCTTCATCAAGAGGATCTTTAGTTCTTCTTTGCTTTCTGCCATAAGGGTGGTGTCATCTGCATATCTGAGGTTATTGATATTTTTCCTGGCAATCTTGATTCCAGCTTGTGCTTCATCCAGCCCAGCATTTCTCACAATGTACTCTGCATATAAGTTAAATAAGCAGAGTGACAATACACAGTCTTGACGTACTCCTTTCCCATTTTGGAACCAGTCTGATGTTCCATGTCCGGTTCTAACTGTTACTTCTTGACCTGATACAGGTTTCTCAGGAGGCAGGTCAGCTGTCTGGTATTCCCATCTCTTCAAGAATTTTCCACAATTTGTTGTGATCCACACAGTCAAAAGCTTTGGCATAGTCAATAAAGCAAAAGTAGATGTTTTTCTGTAACTCTCTTGCTTTTTCAATGATCCAGTGGATGTTGGAAATTTGATTTCTGGTTCCTCTGCCTTTTCTAAATCCAGATTGAACATCTGGAAGTTCATGGTTCACATATTGCTGAAGCCTGGCTTAAAGAATTTTGAGCGTTTCTTTGCTGGCATGTGATATGAGTGAAATTGTGTGGTAGTTTGAACATTCTTTGGCATTGTCTCTTTTGGGATTGGAATGAAAACTGATCTTTCCAGTCTTGTGGCCACTGCTGAGTTTTCCAGATTTGCTGGCATATTGAATGCAATACTTTTAAGCATCATCTTTTAAGATTTGATATAGCTCAACTGGAATTCCATCACCTCCATTAGCTTTGTTCATAGTGATGCTTCCTAAGGCCCACTTGACTTCACACTCCAAGATGTCTGGCTCTAGTCCACTGATCACACCATCGTGGTTATCTGGGTCATTAAGATCTTTTTTGTACCATTCTTCTATGTATTCTTGCCCCCTCTTCTTAATCTCTTCTGCTTCTGTTAGGTCCATACCATTTCTGTCCTTTCTTGTGCCCATCTTGGCATGAAATGTTCCCTTGGTATCTCTAATTTTTTTTGAAGAGATCTCTAGTCTTTCCCATTTTATTGTTTTCTTCTATTTCTTTGCATTGATTACTAAGGAAGGCTTTCTTATCTCCCCTTGCTATTCTTTGGAATTCTGCATTCAAATGGGTATATTTTTCCTTTTCTCCTTTGCCTTTCACTTCTCTTTTCTCAGCTATTTGAAAAGGCCTCCTCAGACAATCATTTTGCCTTTTAGCATTTCTTTTTCTCGGGGATGGTCTTGATCCTTGTCTCTTGTACAATGTCATGAACCTTCGTCCATAGTTCTTCAGGGACTCTATCAGATCTAATCCCTTGAATCTATTTGTCACTTCTACCATATAATCATAAGGGATTTGATTTAGGTCATACCTGAATGGTCTAGTGGTTTTCCCTAGTTTCTTCAATTTAAGTCTGAATCTGGCAATAAGGAGTTCATGATCTGAGCCACAGTCAGCTCCTGGTCTTGTTTTTGTTGACTGTATAGAGTTTCTCCATCTTTAGCTGCAAAGAATATAATCAATCTGATTTCGGTATTGACCATCTGGTGATGTCCATGTGTAGAGTCTTCACTTGTGTTGTTGGAAGAGGGGGTTTGCTATGACCAGTGCATTCTCTTGGCAAAACTGTAAGCCTTTGACCTGCTTTTTGTATTCCAAGGCCAAATTTGCCTGTTCCTCCTGGTAGCTCTCAACTTCCTACTTTTGCATATACTGGAAGACCCCTATTTATTTCTGTTGAAGTATTTGTATGACAGGAAAACTCCAGGTCTGGCAGGTAGAAATCTGGGCATGAATCATCAGATGGAGAGATATAACCTCCACATCATTTCCACACATAAATCAATTTTGGAAACCGAATGTCCTGGAACTGAAGAGGAGGCTAGGTGTTCTTGAGGAATTATAAAATACTATAAATTTATATCGGAGAAGGCAATGGCACCCCACTCCAGTACTCTTGCTTGGAAAATCCCATGGATGGAGAAGCCTGTTAGGCTGTAATCCATGGGGTCGCTAAGAGTCACACATGACTGAGTTACTTCACTTTCACTTTTCACTTTCATGCATTGGAGAAGGAAATGGCAACCCACTCCAGTGTTCTTGCCTGGAGAATCCCAGGGACGGGAGAGCCTGGTGGACTGCTGTCTATGGGGTCGCACAGAGTCAGACACGACTGAAGTGACTTAGCATAGCATAGCATAGCATAAATTTATATTTGAATCTTTCCTGCTTGTATATTTTCCCACAAAGCACCCATTTCACTTCTCCATTGCACAGCCTTAGTGTGGTGGGTGTCCTGACCCCTTTGCATGACCACTGGTGACCACAAAGCACTTGTCTTGGTGCTGGTTTTGGAAGCCACACAGAGTTTACCTGGACCATTACGAAGGTGAAAGATATCGCCTCTTAGGAGTGATGGTAGGTCACCAGTAAGGCCAGTAAGTGACTGGGTGTCCATCAACCAAGATTGAGCAGCATAGCCATGATCTGCTTGTCTAGGGTCCTCTGGAGGGGCTGCTGAGTGCATGGGACAGCTGCGTCATTCACTAGCCTGTGATGCGAGAGAACCATATCCCTGAGATACCTGCTCCGGGGACTTCCCTGGTGGTCCAGTGGTTAAGACTCCGAGCACCCAGTGCAGGGGGCTTGGGTTCAACCCCTGGTTGGAGAACTAGGTCCCATGTGCCTGAACTAAAGATCCCGCATGTCACAACAAAGACTGAAGATTCTGCCTGCTGCAACTGAGACCAGGCTCAGCCTAAATAAATAAATATGTGCTCAGTCGTGTCTGACTCTTTGCAATACCATGGACTGCAAATGACCTGCCCAAGGACCCACCAGGCTCCTCTGTCTGTGGGATTTTCCAGGCAAGAAAACTGGAATTTCCTATTCCAGGGGATCTTCCTGACCCAGGGATCGAACCCTGGGTTCGATTTCTCACGTCTCTTGAATTGGCAGATGAATTCTTTACCACTAGCACCACCTGGAAACCCAAATAAATAAATAAATAATAAAAACAAACAAAAAAATTGTATCTGCTCCAGTCTCAGATATGGGGAAGGGAGAGCGGCCATCCGTAGAATATGCAAGCCACTAAAATCCTAAACAAGCCGGACATTTGAACAAGAGATTTATTTTATACAGAAAAGAAAACTCCAGATAAGAGACTGCAGGTCATCAGAGGAAAGGAGAGGGCAGGGTGCAGTGAGGACTCGTGAATGCATGTGCTTGGTGACTGAAGGCTGAGGTCCTGCTGTTAAAGGGACAAGTTGGGCTGGAGAAGACAGCTGTGAAGGCTGTGCAGAGTTGCAGCCAAAAACTGGAATGGATTTGGTAGCTGCTGTGGAGCAAAGACTTAAGACAAACCAAGGGGCTGATATGCAAACCTAGACTGAACTAGAGAAAAACTGAGTATCCGAGATGTTTTTCTCTTGTGGGTGAATACCTAAGATAGGGGGGTCTGGATCGTATAATAAGTGGACTCTTAGTTTCCTGACCAGGGATTGAACCTGGACCCCAGCAGTGGAAGCTCAGCATCTTAACCACTGGGTGGCCAGGAAATTCCCCCTGTATAACTGTATCTGAAGTGACTCAACTCTTTTCCCAAGTGGTTGTACCTTTTGCGTTCCCACCAACAATGAACGAGAGAATTTCAGTTTCTCTGCATTCTCACTAGTACCTGCTGTTATCAGTATTTTTTTAATTAGCCATTCTAATCGGTGTGTAATGGTGCTTCACTGTGGCTTTAATTCGCCTTTCCCAAATGATTAATGATGTTGAGCATCTTCACACGTGCTTATTGCCATCCGTATGGCTTTTTTGGTGAAGTGCCAGTTCAAATCTTTCACCCATTTAAAAAATAAGCTGTTTTCTTATCAATAAATTATAAAATTTAATGTATTACGGATACACCTATATCAGATATGTACTTTGCAAATGTTTTCCCTCAAAAGCTTACTTTTTCATTTTCTTAATAGTGTCTTTTGGAGAGCAGAATCGTTAACAATGAAATTTTATCAGCATTTTCTTTTACAGTTGATGCCTTTTGGTCCTGAGAGATCTTTGACTAACCCAAGTCATAGAGATTTTTCTCTTTGAATTTTATAGTTTTAGGCTCTACATTTAGGTCTGCAATCTGCTTTGGTTTTGTTTTTTGGCCGTGCCGTGTCGCTTGTGGGATCTCAGTTGCTGGACTCGTGCCCTTGGCAGTGAAAGCACAGAGTACTAACCACTGGACCACCAGGGAAGTCCCTGCAATCTCTTTTGAGTTCATTTTTATACATAGGTTAAATACATAGGTTTTGTACTTACATATAGTCAAGGTTGTGTATTTTTGCGCGTGGGTAACTTAATTGTTCAGCATCATTGGTTAAAAAGACTTCTTTTCGCTATTATCCTGGCACCTCTGTTGAAGATCAATTGGCAGTAGATGATGTATATAGGTCTATTTCTTTTTTTCTTTTTTTGGCCACACCACGAGGCACGTGGGATCCTAGTCCCCCCCGCCCCCCCTCAACACACTAATCTTTTAACCCATGCCCCCTGCTGTGGAAGTGTGGAGTCTTAACCACTGGACCACCATAGAAGTCTCTGTGTGGGTCTATTTCTGAGCTCTCTATTCTGTTCAGTACATCTATGTCAATCTTTTCACCAATACCATACTGTTTCGATTACTGTAGCTTTACACTACAATAAATCTTGAAATTGGGTAGTGTGAGTCCTCCAGCTTTGCTTTGCCTTTCCAAAATTGTTTTAGATATCCTAATTCCTTTTTTTTTTTTTTTTTTAAATATAAACTTTGGAATCTGGTTGTCAATTTCTCTAAACAACCTGTTGGGATTTTGTTTGGATTTGTGTTGAATCAACAGGTCAATTCAAACTGATTGACATCTTAATTGTATGTTCTCATAAATGACTATTGCATGTATCTTAACCTGGTTAGGTCTCTGGTTCTGTCATGCATGTCTGTCTGTGGTTTTCAGCATACAAATCTTGCACATATTTTGTTAGATGTATTCCTACACAAAATGATGTTGTATTTGATATTATTTTTTTTAGAATTTCTAATTGCTTATTGCTAGTATACAGAAATACTGCTATTTTTTGTATTTTGACCTTGTATTCTATGACCTTGCTGCACTCACTTTACTAGTTCTAGTATTATTTTTTCAGATTGTTTAGGATTTTCTATGTCATGTTGCCTGTAAGTAGAGGCAATTTTATTTTATTCTTTCCAATTTGCATTTTTTTTGTGTGTGGTAAAATACATATAATGTAAGATTTACCATTTTAACCCTTTTTAAGTGTATAAATCAGTGGCATTTAGACCATTCACAACGTTGTACAATCGTTACCACTGTTGATTTCCATGTTTTCATCACCCTACGCAGTAACCGTGCATCCAGTAAGAACTCACTTATTCTCCTCTGTCTCAGCCCCTTGACAACCAGCAATCTGCTCTTATTTCTATGGGTTTCCCTATTCTGTATATTTCATATAAACAGAATATGTGGTTTTCTGTGCCTGACTTCTTTCACTAACCACACTGGTTCATCGATGCTGTAGTATAACTTCATCCTTTCCACAGCTGAGTAATATCCATAGTATGGATCAGTTCAGTCGCTCAGTCGCGTCTGACTCTTTGCAACCCCATGAATCGCAGCACGCCAGGCCTTCCTGTCCATCACCAACTCTCAGAGTTCACTCAGACTCACGTCCATCGAGTCAGTGATGCCATCCAGCCATCTCATCCTCTGTCGTCCCCTTCTCCTCCTGCCCCCAATCCCTCCCAGCATCAGAGTCTTTTCCAGTGAGTCAACTCTTCGCATGAGGTGGCCAAAGTACTGGAGTTTCAGCTTTAGCATCATTCCTTCCAAAGAAATCCCAGGGCTGATCTAACTTCAAAAAATCCATCAATCCACTGATGAACATTTGGGTTGTTTGTGTTTTTAGATACTGTGACTAATGCTGCTATGAGTGTTCAGGTGCAACTTTTTGTTTGAACACTTGCTTTCAGTGTTTTCTGGGGCCATATAACTAGGAGTGGAACTGCTGGCAATTCTACATTAAAGTTTTTGCAGACCTGCCAAATTGATTTTCACAGTGGCTGCTCCATTTCACATTCCCACCAGCAGTGTATGAGGTTCCAAATTCTTCAAATCCACACCAACACTAGTTCTTTTCTTTTTTTTCAGTTTCGGTCTCCTGGTGAATGGGCTTCCCAGGTGGTGCCAGTGGTAAAGAACCCCCCCTGTCAATGTACGTTAGACATAAGAAACACTGGTTTGATCCCTGGGTTGGGAAGATCCCCTGGAGGAGGGCATGGCAACCCACTCAAGTATTCTTGCCTGGAGAATCTCACAGAAGTACCTGCATAGCCATTAAGCTAGCCCATTAAAACTGTGATTTCCCTTTCCTGTTCAGGGCTTCTACATGGTTTCTGTAGCCTGCCATGAAGAGGACATGCTACAGTCCTGGATGGGAGAATCCCCTGACACTTATGGGGCGATCAGGCTACAGTGTGTGGGGTTGCACGGAGTGGGATACGACTGAAGCAACTTCATACATCCTGTGTGACATGTCACGGTGAGTTTGATTTCTATTTCCATAATGACTAATGACACTGAACTTCTTTTTATGTGCTTTCAAGCCATTTGTATATCTTTGGAAGAAACGGTTTTTTAGTAATGACCTCCACTGCTTCTACAGCACTCCCCATCACCCAATCACAGTTAACTAAGGATGGATGGGTCTTGAAGGAAGACAAAAACAGACCCTACTGTCCAAGTCATCATCTTAAGGACTATCTAGTCTTAAATAGTGGAGAAGGCAATGGCGACCTGGAAAATCCCATGGATGGAGGAGCCTGGTGGGCTGCAGTCCATGGGGTCGCTAGGAGTTGGGCACGACTGAGCAACTTTACTTTCCCTTTTTACTTTCATGCATTGGAGAAGGAAATGGCAACCCACTCCAGTGTTCTTGCCTGGAGAATCCCAGGGATGGGGGAGCCTGGTGGGCTGCCGTCTTTGGGGTCGCACAGAGTCAGACACGACTGAAGTGACTTAGCAGCAGCAGGCTTAAATAAACATGTCATAGCTTAGAAAAGACAAACTGTTGGTTCTGCACTCCCTGACTTCAAAGGATGTTGAACGAGGATCAGTCTTTGTGGAGTTTGCAGACAGTACATCCTCCAGGTGGAAATTTCACTAAAGTTGATACTGTAGTCCCTGACTCATGCATGTTCGTCAAGGAGGAAAGAGCACTTGAATTCGACTGATAAGGGTCACTGTGAGGGAAGGGAAGCCGAAGTGACCTTGCAGAGTAGGGGCCTTTGAGCCAATTCAGTGTGCTGCTATGTCTTCCTTTATTGAATATATAATTGGTACTGATGTTTTGGGGTCCCAGGTGGCTTAGCGGTGAAGAACTTGCCTGCCAATGCAGGAGACACAAGAGACGCAGATTCGAGCCCTGGGTCGGGAAGATCCCCTGGAGTAGGAAATGGCAACCCACTCCAATATTTTTGCCTGGAAAATCCCATGGACAGAGGAGTCTGGAGGGCTTCAGTCCATGGGGTCTCGAAAAGTCCGATACGACTGTGCGATTGAGTGACTGATGTTTTACGTGTTCGTCCTGTGATCGCCCCATAAGGGTCAGGGGATTCTCCCATCCAGGGACTGTAGCATGTGTCGTCCTCTTTATGGCAGGATACAGAAACCACATGGAAGCCCAGAAGAAGAAAGGAAAATCACAGTTTTAACTGCTTAACGGCTATGGAGGCACTCAGAAGCCATTTCCCAGTACAAGAGCGCCACCTGTCGGACGAACCTGCTACATACACCCCTTTCAAGAAAAGTGTAAATGAAGTCGCTCACTCGCGTCCGAGTCTTGGAGACCCCCAAGGACTGGGGCCCACTAAGCTCTTCCACCCATGGAATTTTTCAGGCAAGACTACTGGACTGAGTTGCCATTTCCTTCTCCAAGAGATCTGCCTGACCCAGGGATCGAACCTGGGTCTTTCGCATTGCGGACAGGCGCTTTACCGTCAGAACCACCACAGAAAGTGAAGTTGCTCAGTCGTATCCGACTCTTTGTGACCCCATGAACTGTAGCCTACCGGGCTCTTCTGTCCATGGGATTTTCCAGGCAATAGTACTGGAGTGGATTGCCATTTCCTTCTCCAGGGGATCTTCCCGACCCAGGGATCGAATCCAGGTCTCCCGCACTGTAGACAAACGCTTTACCGCCTGAGCCACCGCTATTAATCGCTGTTTCGCCAAAGAATGTTCAAACTACTGCACAATTGCACTCATATCACAACTCTAGCAAAATGATGCTCAAAATTCTCCAACCCAGGCTTCAATAGTACGTGAACCATGAACTTCCAGATGTTCAAGATGGATTTAGAAAAGGCAGAGGAACCAGAAATAAAATTGCCAACCTCTGCTGGAACATAGAAAAGCAAGAGAGTTCAAGAAAAACATCTACTTTTGCTTTATTAACTAAGCCAAAGCCTTTTATTGTGTGGACCACAACAAACTTTGGAAAATTCTTAAAGAGGTGGGAATACCAGACCACCTGACCTGCCTCCTGAGAAATCTGTATGCAGGTCAAGAAGCGACAATTAGAACTGGCCATGGAACAGACTGGTTCCAAATCGAGAAAGGAATACATCAAGGCTGTATATTGTCACTCTGCTTATTTAACGTATATGCAGAGTACATCATAAGAAATGCTGGGCTGGATGAAGCACAAGCTGGAATCAAGATTGCTGGGAGAAATATCAATAATCTCAGATATGCAGATGACACCACCCTTATGGCAGAAAGTGAAGAAGAACTAAAGAGCCTCTTGATGAAAGTGAAAGAGGAGAGTGAAAAAGCTGGCTGAAAACTCAACATTCAGAAAACCAAGATCATGGCATCTGGTCCCATCACTTCATGGCAAATAGATGGGGAAACATTGGAAACAGTGAGAGACTTTATTTTGGGGGGCTCCAAAATCACTGCAGGTGGTGACTGCAGCCATGAAATCAAAAGATGCTTGCTCCTTGGAAGAAAAGCCATGACCAACATAGACGGCATATTAAAAAGCAGAGACATTACTTTGCCAATAAAGGTCTGTATAGTCAAAGCTATGGTTTTTCCAGTAGTCATGTATGGAGGTGAGAGGTGGACTTCAAAGAAAGCTGAGCACTGAAGAATTGATGCTTCTGAACTGTGGTGTTGGAGAAGACTCTTAAGAGTCCCTTGGACTGCAAGGAGGTCCAACCAGTCAATCCTAAAGGAAATCAGTCCTGGATATTCATTGGAAGGACTGATGCTGAAGCTGAAACTCCAATACTGAGGCCACCTGATGTGAAGAACTGACTCACTGGAAAAGACCCTGATGCTGGAAAAGATCGAAGGTGGGAGGAGAAGGGGATGACAGAGGATGAGATGGTTGGATGGCGTCACCACCTTGATGGACATGAGTTTGAGCAAGCTTCGGGAGGTGATGATGGACAGGGAAGCCTGGCGTGCTGCAGTCCATGGGCTCTCAAAGAGTCGGACACGACTGAGCGACTGAACTGAACTGAAGCTCCGTTGAAAGGGACTGCCTGACCCATGGAGACCTTATGACTGTCTGACTTGATGCCCCCATTTTGGGGTAGCTCAACTATTAAGGTATTAAGTGGTTAAATGCAAATTTCATGTTCAAGGACACAGCTAGGCTGATCCTCAGGTCATCTCAGTTTTGCAAGTAGGGCCTTCCTATTTGGAGAAAACTTAACCCCCACTCAAACACACACACACTGCCTGAAGCAAAGCTGCTGGTTTAGTGAGGCCTTCGATTTACACAGGTTCTCGAAAGTGACAAGGCCTGGATCACTGCTTTTTGGGTGAGTGACAAGCTAGTGGTTGGTGGTCCAGTGGTTAAGAATCTGCGTGCCAATGCAGGGGACATGGGTTCCATCCTTGGTCTGGAAAGCTCCTACATGCCACGGGCAATGAAGCCCGTGCACAAGTACTGAGCCCACACCCTAGAGCCTGGACTCCACGACAAGAGAAGCCATCATGATGAAAAGCCTGCGCACCTCAAGGAAGCGTAGGCCCTGCTCGCCACAACTAGAGCAAGCCTGCCTGCGGCAGCGAAGACCCAAGGTAGCCAAAAATTTTTTTAATTTATAAGAACTGGAGAAGGGTTCACAGCAGTCATCCAACCCCAGAGCCAAATTCGGAAGACACTGCAGTCAAGGGTAAGGTGGGACTTCCTATTCTCCCTCCTGTCCACATGCATCTGGTGTTAATGGTTGCTGGACCCATCTCCTAAGTAATCAACTCAAAAAGATTCCTGACTTTACCTTCTTCCTCTCCTCCTGGTCCACACAGCTTAGTCGGGCAGGTTGGGCATTGAATGTGGTCCTCCCAGTGAGGCTGCATTGCTTCTTGGCTGCCTCCTGATAATTCATCTCCTGAGAGTTAAGGGGTGGGGGGGTTTTATAGGCCATTTTGAGAATTTAGGATTCTGCCCCCTGACCATTCTTGGGTCACCTTTCTTTCTGCTGGACAGCCTGGTGGTCATATCCTCCAGGTGGCTGCCTGGCACAAAGTGGGCCAACTAGAGAGTTCAAAGTGATTCCTGGTTTAGTCACCAGCATTCTTTTGTAGGCATCATATGGCCCTAGATCAGCGGTTGGCACACTACACGCGTTGTGTGTGGGATAAATCTGGCTTGTGAGCTAAGAGTGGTTTTTACATTTTTTAAGAGTTGTAAAAATCAAATAAAGAGAATACAGTCAGCCCCCTTTGCATCCACATGTTCCACCATCCATGGGTTCAACCACACGTGATCAAAAATATGTGAAAAATTTTTTAGAGTGCAAAACTTCCCACACTGGGTATTGTTTACATAGCATTTATGTTATATTAGGTATTAAGCTACGGAGAAGGCAATGGCACCCCACTCCAGTACTTTTGCCTGGAAAATCCCGTGGACGGAGGAGCCTGGTGGGCTGCAGTCCATGGGGTCGCTAGAGTCGGACACAACTGAGAGACTTCACTTTCACTTTTCACTCTCATGCATTGGAGAAGGAAATGGCAACCCACTCCAGTGTTCTTGCCTGGAGAATCCCAGGGACGGGGGAGCCTGGTGGGCTGCCGTCTGTGGGGTCGCACAGAGTCAGACACGACTGAAGCGACTTAGCAGCAGCAGCAGCAGGTATTAGGCAATCTAGAGATGATTTAAAACATACAGGATGATGTGTGTAGGTCATATGCAAATACTACATCATTTTATATAAGGGGCTTGAGCATCTGAAGATTTTGGTATCTGAGGAGTGGGGGAGGAGGGTCCTGCAAGCAATCCTGAGGGTCAGTATTATATGCCATGGAGACCATGTTCTGAAAAACCAAAAATTTCATCTGGCCCTTTATAGGAAAAGCTTGCAGAACTGTCTTAGCAGAAACTACTTGCTGAAGTTCCTCACGTGGCTTCCCCAAGGCAATGTCATGGTCATTCAGATCACATTAACAAAACTCATCCCTCCATATACACACTGCAGAACCGTCCTAGCCAAGACACCTCTTCCTCCACAGCCCACTGCAGAGGGGCCTGAGGCCCCTATCCCACATTTCCCAAGATCACCAATCTCCCCCCACACAGAGGCCACCACGCATGTACTCAATTCCCTCCCAAGCTTGTGGGAGCCCCTCAGACCAGGGAATGTAGGTCGCATGCCGGGATCCTAGGCGCAAGGGTCAAGAAGCACTTAACCAGCTGGTGGGGAAATGAAAAATGAAAGAATCCCAGACTGGGAGCCAGACCACCTCACTTCTCTCTCCACCTGGGTCGCTGACTGGTGGATTTGACCACAGGGCTGTCCTTTCTTTTCTCCGAAACTCCTGCAGTATCCACTTCCTGAAAGGAGCAGTGGGAGAGGGAGACTGGCCACAGGCCTGTCTGTTAATACTTGTTCAAGTATCAACAGGGGCAGGGGGCTTCTCATAGCATTTGGAAAGGTGCCCTCTGTGCCAGGACTTCTCGTTCACCCCAGCCTCACATAAAAGCACCTTCTGATCACTGTTCTGCGTGTAGGACTCAGCGTCTACACTGGCCTTTCTCTTACCCCACCGGATGCTTGGCAGTACTGACTCATGGTGGCCTTTCCTGACTCTGAGAGGGCAGGAGAAACACAGAGGGGAAGGTGAGGGTGGAAGGGGGACCAGACCCACTCCACTCACCTCCCGCTCCCGGAGCTGGGTCACCCTAGACCCAGGGTCCATGGAGAGTAAGGCAGGAGGCAGGAGGCCACAAGGGGAGTCTCTGGGCAGGAAGGGCCTGGGGGCCTCTGCCTCTTTCAGGGCTCTCCAAACGGGGTTGGAGAAGAAAAATTTAGAATTTCTACTTACATGTACTTTTTTTTAACCAGTGAGCAAAACAAATGAAACTTAACTGACATAAGGTATAAAGAATAACGGGAGTTCACAGGTAAATTTTCTACCTAGGTTGGGGATGTTTTTTCAGAAAGTGGGCACTGATAAAGGAGTATCATAAAAGATGTTTAGACATGTTTGAGGTAAATAAAAGGTGCACGTGAAGATTTGAGAAGTGATTGGGAACCAGAGTTGGGGATGATGGAAGCTGGCATTGATTCTCAAGGTCATGACCTTTGGGGGTAGGTAGTGGGAGAGAAGGGTTTTTGCCCTGAAAGTCACCAAGGGGTGTGGCTTCCAGAAAGGGCCTAGGTCCTCCACCCCTGCCCCCCCAGCGGCCTTAACTCCATGTGACATGCAGAGAGGCTGTGCTGTGCTTAGATTCTCAGTCACGTCCCACTCTTTGCGACCCCATGGACTGTAGCCCTCCAGGCTCCAATGTCCATGGGGATTCTCCAGGCAAGAATACTGGAGTGGGTTGCCATGCTCTTCTCCAGGCGATCTTCCCAACCCAGGGATCGAACCCAGATCTCCTGCAACCCAGGTCTCCCGCATTGCGGGTGGATTCTTTACCGTCTGAGCCACCAGAGAAGCCCATTCAGGGGACAGGGCAGTGTTATCTAGCTCCCACAGAAAACCCTAATAAGGCCCAAGTTCTCTATGATTCCCTGTTCCTGATCTCACGGAAACCTGGTGACCCACATACTACGGGCGAAGGCCTCTATTCCAAGTCAGAATGAAGCATACCAGCCAGCTAGCGAGGATTGGAATGTTCTAGGCATACTTCCCTCTTGGTAGGAGTTTTGAGAGGAGACTTATGGGATAGATTCAGTATGGCCGCCAATTACCAAATTAGCTTTAGGGATTAACACACGTTCTGGATTGAGTGACACTGATTGCTGCAAAGTTCCCCACACAATTTGGCTCAACTCCAGGACACAGAAGGGTCTCAAAGGCAGGGGGAAACTGGGGTCACCAGACTGGATGCTCAGTTTGCCAGAGGTTGGCAGTTTGGAGGGTGTATTTGTGGGCGGAGGCTGACGTCTGGGCTGTTCACCCAAAGAACACTATGCCCGAGGCCTGTGCATAGCCTGGTGGGGTCCCAGAGGACCCATTTATTAACTCACAGCATTGTTGTCTCAGCCTCATTCTGAGAGAGCAGCCCCCGAGAGGTCAGCCACCCTACCAGTCCAGTCTGCTGGCAGAGGTGCGGGCATTGGAGAGAACATTGCCTGTCTTCCATGGTAACTGGAAGTTGGGTCCTGGGAAGTGCTGTGATGCCCATGCCATCATGCCAGCATGGTGCCTCCACTTCGCAGGGGGAAACGGGCACCAGGTCCAGTCCTGGTAGCAATGGAAGTGATTTCTTCTTCTGAGTTCCCCCAGCCCAAAGCAGAGTGTTCCACTGAGCAAAAGTGGTGGAGGGGAGGAAAGAGTTTCCAGGTAAATGACTGATGTCATCGATTGCTAGGCAAGTTTTCCATGTGCCCCTTCCCCTCCTTTTTGGCAGAACCAACTATTTCTGTAGAAAAGTGTTCACAAATGCCGCCAGGCATTGGACAGACTTGCTGCCTTGGAAAAGGTGGGTGGTGTCGCGAGTTACTGAACAGATTTCTCTTTTGGGCTTTCTTCCTTGGTCTCCCCGCCCTTGTAGCTGTTGTCTGTGGGTGTCGAGACTGGGCTCACCTGCCTTGAGACATGGAGGCTGGCACTCCTTATGGTCAAGGAAGACGACAGGGAGTTCAGTAGAGGCAGGCTGAACCAGGAGGAGCTCTTATACTTCTCTGGTTCCTGGCTGAGACCCTCTGACTCGGGTTTCAGCGACCTGAGTAAGGACATACTTAACCCGCTGGTTGAGGCGGTGCTGGTTCTCTCCTGGGACTTCATCGAGTGGTGCTTCGGCCTCTGTGAGGTCGTGGAGGACATCATGGGTGTCTTTTTAGACATTAGCTTTTCAAAGGGATCCGGGGCAACGTAGTCCTGGAGGGACCACCACTGGTGGAGTGGGTGGACTGGGATCGGCAGGAAGGTGAGGACGCTGAGGAAGGTGACCCAGCCCAGGCTGCTCTTCGGGTAGCGATGTTTCACCTCCTGGCTCTGGGGGCAGAGAGAGAGGAGACCAGGCTGGGAGGAAGAGGCAGCGGTGGTGGGGTCTCAATCCACATGATGCCGGGGATCAGGTTTCCCAGGGGTTGGCAAGCTGGTCAAAGGGTCCCTGGAAACCACAGGAGCCCAGACTTCGGGTCCTGCGGGGTGTCCTCTGACAAGGGGTCCCCAAGGTGGGCATGGGAGGCCAGGGTGGGGCAGTCTCACCCCACTGGTATTCCAGGCAGTGTAGTAGAGGGGTGTCCCCTGGTAGAGCTGCATGAGGCAGATGGTGAGGAGGGCCAGCATCCCCGGCAAGGTCACGTAGCACCACAGGAAGGAGGAGAAGGGCCACAAAGGGCGGCCCATCTCACTGAACATTTCTTCCCTGAACCTGGGGTGGGGGCAACGGTCAGGGACACCTGGAAGGGAGCCCACCTCGGGCCACCAGGGCCTGGGGCCCTTAGGAGGGTGGGCTTTCCAGGCGTCTGGTTCTCTCACAAGTTCTCAACATTTAAGAGCTGCCAAGTCCTGCCAGGCCCTCCTTGGGGTTGGCTCTTGCATCTAGTCTCCCCATGGGAAACACCGCCCCCTCCACCCCCAATCCTGGGGGAATGCATTGCTCCCAGCCTTGTCTTCAGAATAGCCCATGTGGCCACTGGCAGGGTCCCTGAGTCCCCTGGATCCTGACTGCTTGTCCCATTAGGGCCCCCCAGCCTCAGATTATTCCCTCAGATGACTCCCTCCCTGCACCCTGAGCCGCACCTCCCTGCTGTGGGAAGGACTGAGGGACCAGACCAGGCCCCAACTCTCCTCAGAGACCCAGAGTGAGGGGAGGGTTCCCTGGCTGGGCAAACCCCGGGGGCTTGGGCGTTCACCTCCCAGCTCCGTAGATCCAAGCCAGGGCCACGTTCTGGAAGACCACGGTGATGATGAGGGTCAGTGGGACCAGGAGGTCATCAAACAAGTACGTTATGTAGCTGCCAGCACGACTGGTGAAGATGAGGCTGCCCAGAAAACCTCCCAAGCAGACGATCGCTAAGGCAGGGGCAGATTTGGCCACACTTGAGGTCTGTGTGTAGGGCTGGGTTCAGGGGTCAAAGTGAGCCCTGGAGACTGGGGGTAGCCGGATAAGGAGGGGCCAAATGCAAGTCTGTCACTGGGGTGAGAATCCACAGTACCTGAGAGTATCCTGGGATAATTCCTGAAGACGGAGTTCTGGAGGGGAAAGACAATGCCTTCCAAGAGCCTCATCAAGTTGCTCAAGACTATGATGAGCAGGGCCATGAAGAAGAGGATGGCCCAGAAAGAGGAGCCAGGGAACAACGAGACGACTTGGGAGAAGGCTGCGAGTGCCAGGCCGGGGCCCTCCATGAACTGTGGGGGAGAAGGGCTCTGAGGCAGTGGTGGGTCTGGATGCGGGGAGGGAAATGGTGCAGTGATTGATTAGCAATGTCTGCCTTGGGTGGAAGAAAGAGGCCAGAGTGGTGATGGATGGTCCGAGTGCCCTTCTTGGTTTCAGGAGCTGCTGCCCACCCTGGACTACATAAATCCAAGAGCTTAATCTCTTGAGGTCTCAGTTTCCATCTCTAATACACGGGGATCCTGAGATCAATGTGAGAATTAGAGGGACAGTTTCCCCAGAGGCCTGGGCTCATATGAAATGGTGGTGGAAAAGTGATTATAACAGTTACCTTGCCTCAGAAGATGATTAGGTGGCCCCCCACCCTGGCCAAGGACCCTAGGAAATGCAGATCCCTAGGTCCTCTGGGGCCATTAAGGACTCTGACTCCCCTCGTGTTCCCAAACACGCACCATTTCCGTCTGCACCTTGATGCTGCAGGATGGGGATAAGTGGATGATCTGTTGTTGGAGACGGCCCGGGAGACTGTTGATCCATTTCATGTAGTCCAGGGTGGGCAGCAGCAGGATGTCTTTGGGGGGCTTGGCATTCTGAGGCAGCACCCCCTCATCTATCAGCTGCATCAGCTTTGAGACGCTCCTGAAGTGGGGAGAGAGGAAAGGAAAGGTGGTGGAGAGCTGACTGCAGACCAGGGATGTCAACGACTGAAGAGGAAAGTGAGCTGCCCAAGATGAGTGCAGCTGAGTAACAAGGGCAGGGACCAGAAGCTAACCACATGGACTTGGGGCCAGTCGGCCTGGGGAATCCCACCTAAGCGGCAGGAGATGTTATATTTGCAGTAGCTAATTCCTCAGTGTTATGAATTGTGTGTCCCCGCCTCCCAGATTCATCCGGTTGAAGTCGTAACCCTCCACTACCTCAGAAAGGGACCTCATTTAGAAATAAGACTGTTGTGGAAGTAATTAAAGATGAGGTTGTATTGTAGTGGCGAGGGGCCCTAATCCATTGTGACTGGTATCTTTCTATAACAAGAGGGAATCTGGACACACACACAGACACACACACGACATGAGAAGAACATGTGAGAATGCCCATGAGATCTACAAGACAAGAACACCAAAGGCTGCCAGCAAATCACCAGAAGAGGCATGGGACAGATTCTTCCTTACAGCCCAAGGGAGGACACAGCCCTGCCAACGCATGGAGCGCAGACTTCTGGCCTCCAAAGCTGTGAGACAGTACATTTCTGTTGTTTTAGCCACCTAGGTTGTGGAACTTTGTTATGGCAGCCTCAGAAAATGAATACACTCAAGATTTTCTCTTTTTGAACCTTAAGTTTCGAGTGCTGGGTTCATCAGGCCCGTTCGTAATACATTTTCCTCAACCAGCAGAGCGGAGTGATGTGTTTGATCTTTTTTCTCCTTCAATTTTTTTTTTAAACTATTTATTTTATTGGCTGTGTCAGGTCTTAGTTGCAGTATGTGGACTCCTCCACTGAGGCACACAGGCTTGGCTGCCCCACAGCATGTGGGATCTTAGTTCCCCAGCCCAGGATCAAACCTGAGTCCACTGCATTGGAAGGCAAATTCTCAACCACTGGACCACCAGAGTGGACCACCACTGGACCGCCTTCATTTTTGAATTTCACTCTTTCCTCTGCTTCTGTAGGGACTCACTTTCATGTGTTTCAAATACAGATATTACTTTGTGGAAAAAATATGTTGTTTTGTGTGTCGTCACTGAAGTGTCATTGTGCTATAAACAGCATTGCTTCTTACTTCCCTCCTTTTTTTTTTCTTTGCTGATAGCTATACGTTGTTGAATGTACATCAAGTTTATTGCTCCTGACTGCTGGATTGTACTGCATAATACATATTTACATTCCAAGTAGTATGTCTCCAACTTGTTTTTTTTCCAAGATCGTTTTGACTAATATACATCCTTTGCATTTCCATATACATTTTAGAGTGATCTTGTCAGTTCTATGGTAAAGTTTGCTGGGATGTGAACTGCCGTTTCACTTGGCAGTTTGTGGAGAACTTATATCCTAACATCAATGATTCTTCAAATCCATGAACATAACGTAGCTCTTCACTTATTTAGGTCTTTCTCTCAGCAACGCTTTGTAATTTTCAGTATGGAGATCTTGCACATCTTCTGTTAAGTTTAGCCTTAGTATTTGACGGGTTTTGATGCTAATGTAAACAGTTTTGCTTCTTTAAATTTTAATTTAACTGCTGTTTGCCATTAGCATGTAGAAAAACTTGTTTGTTTTTGTATGGGACTTTTATTTTTGTGACTTTCCTAAATGCACTTATTTATTTTAGGTTTGGGTTTTGTTTTTTTTTTTTTTTTTTGAGATTCTTTTAGGTTTTCTAAGTACATACTTATGCCATTTGTGAATAAAGACGCTTTTAGTTCTTTCTATGCTCTATTCTTTTTATATTCCTTTTTTGCCTCCTTTCACTGCTAGGAACTTCACTATAATATTGAAGAGATGTGATGAAAAGAGATACCCTTGTTTTTAATATTAGAGGAAAATGTTCAATACTTAACCATTAAGAATGACATCGGACTTCCCTGGCAGTGGTTGAGTTTCTCCCTGTCAATGCAGGGGGCATGGGCTGGATCCCTGGCCCGGGAGGATCCTACGTGCTGCAGGACAGCTGAGCCCGTGCACCACGACTACTGAGCCTGTGCTCTAGCGTCTGCGAGTCTCCACTACTGAGCCCAGGAGCCCTGGAGCCTGCGCTCTGCAACAGGAGAAGCCACTGCCATGAGAAGCCCACCGCAGCTAGAGAGCAGCTCCTGCTCCCTACAACTAAAGAAGGCTCGTGTGCAGCAAAGACAACCCAGTGCGGTCATAAATGAAATAAATAATTTTTTTTAAAAAAGGATGATGGCAACTGTTTTTCTGTCATTGATATCCTGAACACAATGGTTTTCAACAGAGGGTGATACCCCCATCTTTTTCCCCAGGGACATTTAACAACATCTGGAGACAGTTTTGGTTGTTACAACTGAAGCAGGGGAGGGCACCGATATTCAGAATCTAGTGTTTGAAGTATATCTATTATTGTTTTGTTTTTGATGATTACACTACAGCTGTGCTGTCTACAGCGGCCACTAACGAGATATGGCTTGAGTACTTGAAATATGGCTAATACAACTGAGAAACTGAATTTTAAATTTTATTTAATTTTAATTAATTTAAACTAAAGAAGGTAGGCTATTCAGTTATTGAAAAACTAGCAAGTATGTTCAGAACAGCTTAGATAGGTGAAATTTCTTTTCATCTGTGTACTTTTTATGAAATCTAAATACAAACCAGGTACTTCCCTTCAGCCTCAAGAATTTCCTTTAGTATTCTCTTGGTATACATTTAGTTCTTTAAATCTTCTTGGGTCCACTGCACTTCAATAACTGTACAGCAAAGTATGATTTTTATTTTATCCACTAAAAAATGCTGCCGCTGTACAAATATGGACTTTTGCATCCTTCAATATCTTAACTGGAAGAAAAATTCCACTTTGAGGCTTTAAAAAATCCCAGTGCCTGAATGCACTCCAGACCAAGTAAATGAGACTTTCTGCGGGGCTGGGGGGTTGGGTAGGAGCACACGGACATAAGCATTTTCTAAGGCTTCCCAAATGATTCCATCGTCCAGCCTGGGCCACAACCACTGACTGCGGCTCAGAATGGTCTAACGGTCCTCTCTGTGAGTTCAAACAATTGATTCTGAAAACTTCTTTACATCATTTGCAGTTTATAGGCACCTTTGGACAGTCATGGAATCTACCTGACCCAGGGGTTGAACCTGGGTCTCCTGCATGGCAGGCAGATTCTTTACTGTCCAAGCCACCAGGGAAGCCCAATCTTTGGACAGTCATATAGCTGAGACTCTTTTCTTATCTATAAAATGATGGATATTAGACTATTCCCTTCTAGCTATTTTTCTCTGAGAGTAATGTGATATTATTATTGTTATTGTTGTTGTTGTTATTGGGGAGGTTTGAGTTTGAAGGTCCCTGAGGCTGGGGGACTGCTGAAGTAGAGAAAGGGGGACCTCTTTTTGGATCTGCAAGGCTGCGACTACTCACTGCTTGATACAGGCATGTCCACTGGTGGTGGTCCAGAACCCCAGCACTATAAAGATGATGGACGTAGTCAGCAATGAAGTCACCACGTTGACCAGGATCACCAAAGAGGCCACCTGGGCATAGTTGTCAACTCCAGACTTGTAGGAGAATAAGATGGTGGTGCCCATGCCCAGGCCCAGGGAATAGAGCACGTGGCCTCCTGCTTGACGCCACAGGTCCAGCGAGGCCCAGGCAGAGAACTGTCGATCGGGGTGGTGGGCGAGAGGAGTTTGGGAATGGGCTCAGAGTGCAGAACCACCAGTGGGCTGGCGGAGTGGGGCAGGCTGGGGTGGAAACAGGAGGGACAAGAGGTACGCAGGGGACAGAAGGAGAGAAGATGCAGGGGAAGGAAACTCAGAGAAGGAGGGTGAAGGTTTGGAGTGCCCAGCCTCACCTCTGTGGTCACCATACGTCTGAGGCTGGTGGTTGCACCTTCCAAGAACAGACCTCGGATGAGGAAGCAGAGGAGGATGATGTAGGGAAGGAATACTGAGAAAATCAGCGTCTGGTCAGAGAGGTCAGGACAGAGAGCCCAAGTCAGGAGACGTGGGCTGGAGGGGAGCATAGGACAAAGAGGCAAGCGTTAGTAGGGGCCAGCAGGAGCGGAGACAGTGAGGTGAGCACCGTTAATGTGGCCGGGATGTGACCAGAGGGAGTTACAGGAGGATTATTCTAAGGAGACAACAATGTTGTTTTGGGGGGAAAGAAATCCACCAATCAGGTGGAGGCCCCGGGTAAAGATGGCTTTTAAATGGTGGTACAGTTGTACTTTAGTTGCTACGTCTTGTCCAACTCTTTTGTGACCCCATGGACTCTAATCCTCCAGGCTCTTCTGTCCATGGGATTTCCCAGGCAAGAATACTGGATTGGGTTGCCATTTCATTCTCCAGGGGATCTTCCTGGCCCAGGGATGCACTGCAAGTAGATTCTGTACCACACTGGGGAAGCCCTGTGGTGCAGCTGGATACTATCAATTCATGGCCTTTGGTTTTTCTGGCCTATTTTTGAATTTAGGGACAAGAACTGCAAAGGGGAGAGGAACCGGTGAGGCCGAAGACTGGATGTAACACCTTCATAGCTGAAGGGGAAAAGAAGCAATGGAGAAGAGACTTTGTGAGAAGATGATATACTTAATAGGAATTCAATTTTTTTTTTTGCTCAGAGATTGATGAGGGAAACTCACCTCCCTGCCACCATATGCTCTACTAAGCCTTTAGTAAAACCCACTTTTGTGTGACTGGCTTGTTTTGAAGGCTGCAAAGACATGGTGAGCTGGGCCTCTAGGGATGCCTGGCATGAAAGTTGATTGCTTGCATAGATACAGGGGTCAGAAGGTACAGGTAATGTTAACCAAGATAATCTGACATTACTTTTCCACAGAAGGAGAATATCCAGGTGCCAAGGGGGTGGGTTGGAAATAAGGATTGGAATAAAGTAATCTAAATGAGAAACTTTGAAGTCAGTGCCAATCGGCTCCTTTAGAGGTTAATGGGCACTGTCAAGACGCAGGAAGGTGGGGTATGCCAGGCTCAGGGCGTGAGGCCGTGGTCTGATCTACAAGGCTGTCTGCAGGTCCCCACATGCAGTGACATGCAGAGGAGAGATGGGGAAGAGGGAGCTGGGTCAGTCTGAGGTGCTCTTCTGTGCCATGGATGGAAGATGAGCAGTTCTCTTTGAGAGGAGCAGCGACAACTGCTGAGGGCAAGTACAGCGTCTTCCTTAGGACCCGGATGGAGTGACTGTGTGGTCACCTCTGAGCTTACCCTCTGGGTGGGTGGGTGGGGGGCGTGGGTCATGCGGATTGGAAAAGAGAAGTCAGCAGGAAGGAGTTGGATGGTGTGGGGGCAGGGAGCCTGAGGATCTTTGGACCTGGCAAAGGTGAAGGGGTAGGTAGTGAGACCAGAGTGGCTTACCTGCACTGAAATCTTTAGCCCTACCATCATGATTAAGAAGAGGAGGAACCAGACTGTGAAGATGCCCAGGGTGAGATTCAGGACGAGGGTCTCGACCTCTTCTTCAATGTGGTTTGAGGCGTTCAGAGTGGTGTGGTACCAGAAGTACTGATGGGTTACGGTCTGAAGGCAAGAAAGGTCTGGGGGAAGCCAGTCCCTCAGGTACCACCTCACCTGGTGGCTGCCCCTGCGCGCCACTGCCTCCCCTTCGGCTCTCAATCCCTGTCTCTTGCTGCTTGGTGCCCCCTGCCTCCCTTGGCTCTGCTGGGCCTCCCCCTGCCTCTCCTCACCGGTGACAGTGATGTTCCTCACCAGCGGGCACTTGTCCCACGGCAGGGGGTAACGGAAGGAGTTGCTTAGGTAGGAGAGGCTCCAGGTGACGATAACGCTGTTGTACAAGCACACCAAGATGCACACCTGGGGGTGGACACGGTGGGCCTGAGGCGGGGCGGGATGGGGGGCGATAGGGAGCCTGCAGACCATAAGGGGTGGGCCGGGATGCCCCTGGCTGGGCCCTCATTCACCAGTATGCTGGTGTAGCCTATGCCGCCCAGCCAGGGGACAAGCTGCTTCCAGGCCCGGATGTTGTCCACGCGCAGACATTTCCCCATGATCATCTCCATGTACATGAGGGGAACCCCGAAAAAGAGGAGCATGAAGAAGTACACCAGGATAAAGGTGCCTGAAGAAGAGAACCAGGAGCTGTGCTCAGCCAGCCAGGAGTCCTGCCCCTCCTCCTCTTAATCTCCAGTTATCTCTTCCCCCACATCCTCAGAGCCTAGGTGCCCAGCCTTAAAACTCCTTCTCTAAACTCAGGATCCAGGTCCCTGGGCTCACCTCCTCCATTCAGATGACACAGGTAAGGGAACCGCCATATGCTGCTTAGACCAATGGAGAGGGCAACCTGGATCAAGATGTTCTCAGCTCTTTTAGTCTGAGCAAAGTAGTTTTGGGTCTTGGTGGCCAGAACCTCCTTGGCTGTGAGCTTCCAGGATGGTGTTGAGGAAGTTTGGCGTTCTCTGGGGGACTCTTCCTCTGATATTTCTTCAAGGGACTCCATGACTTTCTTCTTACAGGCCCACTAACTCCTGAGGGAATCTTGGGGTCACCAAGCAGAGGAGACTTTAAGGAACATGTCTCAAGATACCAGACTATAAAACCCCATGACACAGAAGGTTTTAGAGGGCTTTCCTGGTTGCTCAGTGGTAAAGAATCTGCCTGTCAATGCAGGAGACACAGGTTCGATTCCTGGTCAGGGACGATCCCACATGCCTCTGAGCAACTAAGCCACAGCTACTGAGCCCACTGGCTGCAGCTCGAAGCCCGTGTGCCCTAGAGCCCTTGCTCCACAACCAGAGAAGCCACTGCAATGAGAAGTTCGAGCACTGCAGGGAAGAATACCCCTGCTCTCTGAAACCAGCAAAAAGCCCTAGCAGCCAGGAAGACCCAGCGCAGCCAAACATAAATAAACTAATTTTTTAAAAAAGGTTTTAGACCAATGAAGGCCCGAGTTTCAACCTTGGCCCCTCTCGTGAGTTACTGACTTTGAGGAGATAATTTCATTTCTCTGACTCTCAGTTTTTTCTCGTCTTGTAAGCAATAGATCGATTTCAAAATATTTAATAACTGTTACAGCATGTGGGACAGAGAAGGCAATGGCACCCCACTCCAATACTCTTGCCTGGAAAATCCCAAGGGTGGAGGAGCCTAGTAGGCTGCAGTCCATGGGGTCGCTAAGAGTCGGACACGGCCAAGGGACTTCACTTTGACTTTTCACTTTCATGCATTGAAGAAGGAAATGGCAACCCACTCCAGTGTTCTTGCCTGGAGAATCCCAGGGACGGGGGAGCCTGGTAGGCTGCAGTCCATGGGGTCGCACAGAGTCGGACACAACTGCAGCGACTTAATAGTAGCAGTAGCAGCATAGCAAGTGGGAAGTGGAATTAAATCTTTAAAGTGCTGAAAGAAAATAACTTTGAATTTGGAATTCCATTTCTAGAAAACATATTCTTCAAGAATGAAGATGAAGCAAATACATTTTCAGACTAACAAAACCATGGAGTTTTGTTGCCAGAAGCCTGGCACTACTAAAAATAATACATATGTTTCTTCTGGAAGAAGAAAATTTACCTCAGAAGAAAGGTCAGACATGCAGAAAAGAATTGAGAATAATTGAAATGAAAATATGTGGATAAAATTGAGACTGAAAAAAAATAGGAATATCTTGTTTAGTTCTAATTAAGTAAAGAATTAAATACACAACAACAAAGATTAGGAGGGTGGTAAATGGGAATTTAATTACTGTAAGTACTTTTCATTGTCTAGTAAGAGGATAAAAGTACAAATAAATATAATTTGATGAAATATATATATATATCTTTAGTATGTGGGGGAATCATTAAAACAATAGTTTAAATGAATAATTCCTAAGCTATCAGATAAAAAAATGGACTAATGAAAATAATCAATGTACAAAGAATTCAAGAAAGAAGAGAAAAAGAAATATAGAATAGATAAGACAAGCACAAAACACCTAATCAGATGGTAGATTTAAACCTAAATCTGTCTTTAACACCAAACACAAAAATAAACTCAAAATGAATTCAAGAAGACCAGGCACTATAAAACTCCCAGAGGAAAACATCAGTAGGACACTCTCTGACATAAGTTGCAGCAAGATCTTTCTTGATCCACCTCCTAGAATACTGAAAACAAAAATAAAATAAACTTAAAAGTTTCTACACAGCAAAAGAAACCACAGCAAAATGAAAAGACAAGCCACAAAATGGGAGAAAATATTTGAAATGAAGAGAACTACAAGGAATTAATCTCCAAGATATACTAACAGCTCATGCAGCTTAATTAAAAACAAACAAAAAAATACTTCACAAACAGCCCAAAAATGAGGAAAGGGATTTCCTTGGTGGTTCAGTGGTTAAGACTCAGCACTTCCACTGCAGAGAGTGGAGGCTCTATCCCTGGTTGGGGAACTGGTCGTGGTGTGGCCAAAAAAAGGGGTTGGAAGATCTAAACGGACATTCCTCCAAAGAAGACATACAGATGGCCAAAAAGCACATGAAAAGATGCTCACATCATTAATTATTGGACTTCCTTGGAGGCTCAGACAGTAAAGAATCTGCCTGCAATGCAGGAGACCTGAGTTCAATCCCTGGGTTGGGAAGATCTGCTGAAAGAGGGTATGGCAACCCACTCCAGTATTCTTGCCTGGAGAATCCACACAGACAGAGGAACTTGGCCGGCTACAGTCCATGGGGTCGCAATGAGTCGGACTGAGTGACTAAGCACTCAGAGAAATGTAAATCAAAACTACAATAAGGTATCACCTCAAACTGGTCAGAGTAGCCATCATCAAAAAATTCTACAAACAATAAATTGCTAAATGCTGGAGAGGGTGTGGAGAAAAGGGAACCCTCCTACTCTGTTGGTGGGACTGTAAATTGGTACAGCCACTATGGAGAACAGTACTGCTGCTGCTGCTGCTAAGTCGCTTCAGTCATATCCGACTGTGCGACCCCATAGACGGCAGCCCACCAGGCTCCACCGTCCCTGGGATTCTTCAGGCAAGAACACTGGAGTGGGTTGCCATTTCCTTCTCCAATGCTTGAAAGTGAAAAGTGAAAGTGAAGTCTCAGTCGTGTCCGACTCTTAGTGACCCCATGGACCGCAGCCTACCAGGCTCCTCCATCCATGGGATTCTCCAGGCAAGAGTGCTGGAGTGGGGTGCCATTGCCTTCTCCATGGAGAACAGTACAGAGGTTCCTTAAAAAACTAAAAATAGAGCTACCATATGATCCAGCAATCCTATTCCTGGGCATATATCCTGAGAAAATCATAACTTGAAAAGATACATGTCCTATAACTTTTAAATAAATTGCTTCTTAATTAGTAATATTCCTCCATAGCAAACTTCTGACCTGGTGATTTTGCTGATGAATTGTACTAAATATTAAAGAAATAAATACTACTAATCTTGAATAAAAATCTTCCAGAATGGAAAAAGTAGCGAGACCAGCCTCACCTTAATACCAAAATCTGGCAGGGAATTATGAAAAAAGAGGAAATCACATTCCTATGTCTTTCCCAAACAAAATACTAGCAAATCAGATACATCATCACATAAGAATAACATGATATCACAACTGAGTTGAGTTTATTCCAGTAATGCAGGGAAGTTTAAAAGTTAAAAAAAAATCAATCAAGATAACAATAAAGGATACAAGTCATAAGATCATCTCAATATTTGTGTAAATTTTTGATAAAATGCAAAAACTATTCATTAAAAAAGAACTCTTAGGAAAGTAGGACTAAAAATGAAGACCCTTGAATCCTCTTTCCAACACAGGGAACATGGGTTCTATCCTTGATCAGGGAACTAAGATCCCACATGTCTTGGAGCAACTAAGCCCATGCACCACAACTACAATTGAACGCTCTTAATTTCATAGAGATTATTTACAGAAAAGCTTACAGCAAATATCAAACCTAGTGATAAAATTTTGAAAGCCTTCCCTTGGAGATCAGTAATAAGACAAGGTGCCCACTACCACCCCTTCTAGTCAAACTGAATTTAAAATTTGGGTAGGTTAATAGCATCCATGGCCCCACATCTTCAATTTTTCCTTTATCTACTCCCTTCACAATGTTCTGAAGATCCTCTCACTAAGAGAGGCTGTAATCTACTTTCCTATCACTTGAATCTAGGCTGGTGTGCTAATTCAGAGACTAGGCTGCAAAAACCTTTGTTGCTTGCTCTCTTACACTTTTGCTATCACCATGAGGACACATCTAGACTAATCTGCTGAAACAGAGACATATAAACCAGAGCTGAATCACTCCAGAAGTCCCAGCTCAAGCTAGCTTAGATCAGTCAGAAGCCCCACACATATTTGCTGACCCCAGCCTAAAGACTCATGAGACACAATAATATGTTCCTGTTGTTTTAAGTCACTGAATTCTGAAGTGATGTATTAAACAGCATTTTGATGGCAATAGATAATTGATATGAGGTCCTAGAAAGTAGAATAAGATTTTTTAGAGTATAAAGTTTGGAAAGAGAAGGAAAGGTGTCATTATTTATGTGAAAAATAAAAAAGAATCCATAAGTACATAATTGGATTAATAAGTGAGTAATAACAAGGTTGCTGAATACAGAGTTAATGGAATATTAATAGCATTTCTAATACCAACAATAAATAGATAGGTAATGAAAAAATTAAAGGTAATGTTTATAATAACATGAAGATATTTCAAGTGTTTAGGAACTAATCTAACGAAAGATAAGACCTTTATACCAAAACCTACAAATGATTACTGAGAGAAGTAAAAGTTTTGAGTAACTGGAGAGGTAGTCCATGTCAACTCAGAAGATCATGGAAATGACAGAATTAAGTAATTATGATGGGGAAAATGTATATTCATATTGAAAAAATAAAATTTGACTATTATCTCACAATATACAAAAATTAATCCAGGAAGCTTCTAAAGAAATTAATATGGGAGAATATCTTCATGATGTGGAGGTTAAGAAAGATTCCTTAAACAGAACTTAGAAAGGGCTAACCATAAGGAAAACAATAGGTAAAGGTGAATTTATTAGAATTTAGTATATCTGTTCATAAAAGACATGGTTAAAACAAAGACTGAAGATCCTGTGTGCCTTAAATAAGACCTGGTGCAGCCAAATAAATAAATAAATATTTTTAAAACTAAAATTATTAAAATTTAAAACTACAATTATTAATACATATATGTCTACTTCTTACAAATGAGATACTATTATAGAACATATATATTGGATAATACCGTTAAATGTAACATGAAAATGAAAGTGTTGGTCAATCAGTCGACTCTTTGGGACCCCATGGACTGTAGACCACCAGGCTCCCCTGTTCATGGACTTCTCCAAGCAAGAATACTGGAGTGGGTTGCCATTCCCTTCTCCAGGGGATCTTCCCCACCCAAGGATCAAACCCACCCCAAGGGTCTCCTGCATTGCAGGCAGATTCTTTACCGCTGAGCCACCTGGGAAGCCCCAAACGTCAGAGTATATAAATATACATTAATATATACTCTATGAACATATGTTATTTCTTACAGATTGTAGATTTATTGGATATATATAATATACATTTCCATTATATCATGAGTATATAATGAGTATTTTCCTAGGTAATAAGGCATTCTTTTAAAATATGATTTTTAATGGCTACGTAATATTCTGGAGTCATTATATAAACCTGACCAAATCTACGGTCTGCTTAAATCTTCCTGAGTATGCTTCACAGCCGGTTTAGTTTAGCACCTGAACAGCCCACTGCTTCCCGCTCGACTCCCAGCCCCCACCCTACCTCCAACAGCAGCCACCCCCTTGTCACCCTTTCAAGGCTTCTCACCTGCAGTTTGCTCTTTGATTCAGACGGGAGAGTACCAGGAGTCTACAGTCAGTGAAGGCCGCGCCTATCACATCCCAACCCTACCGGCCTCAGCCCCGTCACCTGCTGGAGGGAGTCGTTGTCTCCAGGGCGGGCCCATCCGAGGCCTGGTTGAGGAGACAGAAAGGGGGAAGAGAGGGGAGGCGAGCAGGGGAGCAGACAGGGGGCCGGATGGGCCACCAGACTTCTGCTCTAACCGCTGGCGTTTCGCTACCCGGCTTGGGGGCCGACACTTCCCTCCCAGGGTCAGGGCATCCTGGACCCCTAAATTCCTGGGAAGAAAGGGAGATGAGAGGCTAAGTTCCGAGGTCTGCGTCCAGAGGCGGAGCGATGCAGGAAACGGGAACAGACGCCTGGCTCCCAGAGAGGTCAGGAACTGGGACCACCCCCCACCTTTACCCGCCACTGACACGCGCATCTGGACAAGACCGGTCGCTTCTGCGGGCGCTTGGGGGTGGGGGGCGGCCTGGGCACGCGACGAGGGTATGAAGGCCGGTGCAAACCATTGCCACGAGGGTCAGAGGAGATTTTAATATCTTGCTGTAGCCGAAAGGTGAGTTAGGCAATTTACCTTGAAGATGCGCTCGCATCTGCGGTGCCTGCCTTCTTCAGACCCCTATCCCAGCCCCTGTGGACTCACTCTTCTAGGCTTCGGACCCACAGTCCGTAGACCGCTGCGGGCGTCTTGGACTTATCTCTCTGAAGGGAGCCGCATTCCCTACGGTTCCCAGAGCTTGGAAACCTGAGGATCTGTGCGCTTAGGTGCGATGCATAGTTCAATTCTTCCCACTCTTTTCACCCCATCATCCCTGCCTTCTTGGAGCATCTTCTCTCAAAGTTCATTCTTCGAGGAGGATCCCTTGCTGTGGCTAGAGTGAGATCACCTGTTGCTAGGAGGATAGTAGTTTGGTGGTATTGCATCTTTGGATTTTAATAGATGAATTCATTACTAAAGATGAAGCATAAAAGGAACTTAATAGTCCCCCTAAGAAATCAGAATAACACCCAAACAAGCTAGAAACAGTATAATAAAATAAAAGGTGAAATTAATACAACAGAAAGTGAAAAAAGTTAAAAAAAATCTAAATAATCCAAATGCTGCTTGTGAGGCTGATTTTTAAAAAGTAAAAATAAAAGTATACAACATTAAGAATGAGAAAAGCAACATCGTCACCAAAATTAGAATTTTAAGGGAATCCTATATGAAATTCTAGGTCAACAAATCTAAAACCCTAGAGGACACTGATATCATTTAGCAAGTTTAAATTGTTAAAAATGATCCAAGAATTTGGGGGTAGGAGGAATCAATAGAAATGATTTAGAAGATGAGTAAAGGTCTACCATTGATACAGGCACTGGGACCAGATGGGTTCAGTGCTGAGTTTTGTTTAACCTTTAAAAAAACAGATGGTTCTAATGTCAATTAAACCATATAACTCAAAGTATGATCCACGAAAAAGGCAGAGGAACCAGAGATCAAACTGCCAACATTGGTTGGATCATACAGAAAGCAAGAGGATTCCAGAAAAACATCTACTTTTGCTTCACTGACTACACAAAAGCCTTTGACTTATGTGAATCACAACAAACTGGAAAATTCTTAAAGAGATGGGAATACTAGACCACTTTACCTGTCTCCTGAGAAACTTGTATGCCAGTCAAGAAGCAACAGTTAAAATCTTACATGGAAAAACAAACTGGTTCAAAATTGGGAAAGGAGTACGTCAAGGCTGTATACTGTCATCCTGTTTATTTAATTTATGTGCAAAGTAATGAACCACAACCTGGAATCAAGATTGCCCAGAGAAATATCAACAACCTTAGATAGGCAGATGATACCACTCTAACGCAGAAAGTGAAGAGGAACTAAAGAGCCTCTTGATGAGGGTGAAAGAGGAGAGCAAAAAAGCTGGCTTAAAATTCAATATTCAAAAAACTAAGATTATGGCACTTGGTCACATCACTTCCTGGCAAATAGAAGAGGAAAAAGTGGAGGCAGTGACAGATTATATTTTCTTGGGTTTCAAAATCACTGTGGACAGTGACTGCAGCCAGGAAATCACAAGGTACAATTAATAAGGTGCAAGCATTTGTGTATTACCTGGGAGTCACCATTATCTTCATTCAGTTCAGCTGCTCAGCTGCTCAGTCGTGTCCAATTCTTTGTGACCCCATGAATCGCAGCACACCAGGCCTCCCTGTCCATCACCAACTCCCAGAGATCAATGAGACTCACATCCATCGAGTCAGTGATGCCATCCAGCCATCTCATCCTCTGTCGTCCCCTTCTCTTCCTGTCCCCAATCCCTCCCAGCATCAGAGTCTTTTCCAATGAGTCAACTCTTTGCATGAGGTGGCCAAAGTACTGGAGTTGCAGCTTTAGCATCATTCCTTCCAAAGAAATCCCAGGGCTGATCTCCTTCAGAATGGACTGGTTGCATCTCCTTGCAGTCCAAGGGACTCTCAAGAGTCTTCTCCAACACCACAGTTCAAAAGCATCAATTCTTCGGTGCTCAGCCTTCTTCGAAGTCCAACTCTCACATCCATACATGACCACAGGAAAAACCACAGCCTTGACTAGATGGACCTTTGTTGGTAAAGTAATGTCTCTGATTTTGAATATGCTATCTAGGTTGGTCATAACTTTCCTTCCAAGGAGTAAGCGTCTTTTAATTTCATGGCTGCAATCACCATCTGCAGTGATTTTGGAGCCCAGAAAAATAAAGTCTAACACTGTTGCCACTGTTTCTCCATCTATTTCCCATGAAGTGATGGGACCAGATGCCATGATCTTCATTTCCTGAATTATCTTCATTACTTCCACCATAGTTTGGTCTCAGGTCAAACAACAGGGTAGGGAACACAGCCCTGCCTATCCACAGAAAATTGGATTAAAGGTTTACTGAGCATGGCCCAGTAAAAAAAAAAACCAAGAGAGTTCCAGAAAAACATCTATTTCTGCTTTATTGACTATGCCAAAGCCTTTGACTGTGTAGATCACAATAAACTGTGGAAAATTCTGAAAGAGATGGGAATACCAGACCACCTGATCTGCCTCCTGAGAAATTTGTATGCAGGTCAGGAAGTAACAGTTAGAACTGGACATGGAACAACACTGGTTCCAAATAGGAAAAGGAGTACATCAAGGCTGTATATTGTCACCCTGTTTATTTAACTTATATGCAGAGTACATCATGAGAAATGCTGGACTGGAAGAAACACAGGCTGGAATCAAGATTGCTGGGAGAAACATCAATAACCTCAGATACGCAGATGACACCACCCTTATGGCAGAAAGTGAAGAGGAACTAAAAAGCCTCTTGATGAAAGTGAAAGAGGAGAGTGAAAAAGTTTGTTTAAAGCTCAACATTCAGAAAACGAAGATCATGGCATCCAGTCCCATCACTTCATGGGAAATAGATGGGGAAACAGTGGAAACAGTGTCAGACTTTCTTTTTCTGGGCTCCAAAATCACTGCAGATGGTGATTGCAGCCATGAAATTAAAAGACGCTTACTCCTTGGAAGGAAAGTTATGACCAACCTAGATAGCATATTCAAAAGCAGAGACATTACTTTGCCAACAAAGGTTCGTCTAGTCAAGGCTATGGTTTTTCCTGTGGTCATGTATGGATGTGAGAGTTGGACTGTGAAGAAGGCTGAGCGCAGAAGAATTGATGCTTTTGAACTGTGGTGTTGGAGAAGACTCTTGAGAGTCCCTTGGACTGCAAGGAGATGCAACCAGTCCATTCTGAAGGAGATCAGCCCTGGGATTTCTTTGGAAGGAATGATGCTAAAGCTGAAACTCCAGTACTTTGGCCACCTCATGCAAAGAGTTGGCTCATTGGAAAAAACTCTGATTCTGGGAGGGATTGGGGGTAGGAGGAGAAGGGGACGACAGAGGATGAGATGGCTAGATGGCATCACTGACTCGATGGATGTGAGTCTCAGTGACCTCCGGGAGTTGGTGATGGACAGGGAGGCCTGGTATGCTGCCATTCATGGGGTCACAAAGAGTCGGACACGACTGAGCGACTGATCTGATCTGATCTGAGCACGGCCCCACCCATCAGAACAAGAGCCAGTTTCCCGATCAGTCAGTCTCTCCTATCATGAAGCTTCCATAAGCTTCTTATCCTTATCAGAGGGCAGACAGAATGAAAACCACAGTCACAGAAAACTAATCAAACTGATCACATGGACCACAGCCTTGTCTAACTCAATGAAACTATGAGCTATGCTGTGTAGGGCCACCCAAGGTGGACGGGTCATGATGGAGAGTTCTGACAAAACTCGGTCCACTGGAGAAGGGAATGGAAAACCACTTCAGTATTCTTGCCTTGAGAACCCCATGAATAGTATGAAAAGGCAAAAAGATATGATACTGAAAGATGAACTCCCCGGGTCAGTAGGTGCCCAATATGCTACTGGAGAAGAGTGGAGAAAAAACTCCAGGAAAAATGAAGAGACGGCGCCAAAGCGAAAACAATGCCCAGTTGTGGATGTGACTGGTGATGGAAGTAAAGTTCAATGCTGTAAAGAACAATATTGTGTAGGAACCTGGAATGTTAGGTCTGTGAATCAAGGTGAATTCAGTTCAGTTCAGTAGCTCAGTCGTGTCTGACTCTTTGTGACCCCATGGACTGCAGCACACCAGGCCTCCCTGTCCATCACCAACTCCCAGAGCTTACTCAAACTCATGTCCATTGAGTCGGTGATGCCATCCAACCATGTCATCCTCTGTCGTCCCCTTCTCCTCCTGCCTTCAATCTTTCCCAGCATCAGGGTCTTTTCAAATGAGTCAGTTCTTTGAATCAGGTGGCCAAAGTATTGGAGTTTCAGCTTCAGCATCAGTCCTTTGAATGAATATTCAGGAGTGATTTCCTTTAGGATGGACTGGTTGGATCTCCTTGTAGTCCAAGGGACTCTCAAGAATCTTCTCCAACACCACAGTTCAAAAGCATCAAGTCGGGGACACATACAGACTGAAAGTGAAGGGCTGGAAAAAGATTTTCCATGCAAATAGGGGCCAAAAGAAAGCAGGAGTAGCAATACTCATATCAGATAAAATAGACTTTAAAACAAAGGCTGTGAAAAGAGACGAAGAAGGTCACTACATAATGATCAAAGGATCAATCCAAGAAGAAGATATAACAATTATAAATATATATGCACCCAACATAGGAGCACCGCAATATGTAAGACAAATACTAACAAGTATGAAAGGAGAAATTAACAATAACACAGTAATAGTGGGAGACTTTAATACCCCACTCACACCAATGGATAGATCAACTAAACAGAAAATTAACAAGGAAACACAAACTTTAAACGATACAATAGACCAGTTAGACCTAATTGAAATCTATAGGACATTTCATCCCAAAACAATGAATTTCACCTTTTTCTCAAGCGCACATGGAACCTTCTCCAGGATAGAACACATCCTGGGCCATAAATCTAGCCTTGGTAAGTTCAGAAAAATTGAAATCATTCCAAGCATCTTTTCTGACCACAATGCAGTAAGATTAGATCTCAATAACAGGAGAAAAACTATTAAAAATTCCAACATATGGAGGCTGAACAACACGCTGCTGAATAACCAACAAATCACAGAAGAAATCAAAAAAGAAATCAAAATCTGCATAGAAACGAATGAAAATGAAAACACAACAACCCAAAACCTGTGGGACACTGTAAAAGCAGTCCCAAGGGGGAAGTTCATAGCAATACAGGCATACCTCAAGAAACAAGAAAAAAGCCAAATAAATAACCTAACTCTACACCTAAAGCAACTAGAAAAGGAAGAAATGAAGAACCCCAAGGTTAGCAGAAGGAAAGAAATCTTAAAAATTAGGGCAGAAATAAATGCAAAAGAAACAAAAGAGACCATAGCAAAAATCAACAAAGCCAAAAGCTGGTTCTTTGAAAGGGTAAATAAAATTGACAAACCACTAGCCAGACTCATCAAGAAACAAAGGGAGAAAAATCAAATCAATAAAATTAGAAATGAAAATGGAGAGATCACAACAGACAGCACAGAAATACAAAGGATCACAAGAGACTACTATCAGCAACTATATGGCAATAAAATGGACAACGTGGAAGAAATGGACAAATTCTTAGAAAAGTACAACTTTCCAAAACTGGATCAGGAAGAAATAGAAAATCCTAACAGACCCATCACAAGCACGGAAATTGAAACTGTAATCAGAAATCTTGCAGCAAACAAAAGCCCAGGTCCAGACAGCTTCACAGCTGAATTCTACCAAAAAATTTAGAGAAGAGCTAACACCTATCCTACTCAAACTGTTCCAGAAAATTGCAGAGGAAGGCAAACTTCCAAACTCATTCTATGAGGCCACCATCACCCTAATACCAAAATCAGACAAAGATGCCACAAAAAAAGAAAACTACAGGCCAATATCACTGATGAACATAGATGCAAAAATCCTTAACAAAATTCTAGCAATCAGAATCCAACAACACATTAAAAAGATCATACACCATGACCAAGTGGGCTTTATCCCAGGAATGCAAGGATTCTTCAATATCCGCAAATCAATCAACATAATACACCACATTTACAAATTGAAAAATAAAAACCATATGATTATATCAATAGATGCAGAGAAAGCCTTTGACAAAGTTCAACATCCATTTATGATAAAAACTCTCCAGAAAGCAGGAATAGAAGGAACATACCTCAACATAATAAAAGCTATATATGACAAACCCACAGCAAACATTATCCTCAATGGTGAAAAATTGAAAGCATTTCCTCTAAAGTCAGGAACAAGACAAGGATGCCCACTTTCACCATTACTATTCAACATAGTTTTGGAAGTTCTGGCCACAGAAATCAGAGCAGAAAAAGAAATAAAAGGAATCCAAATTGGAAAAGAAGAAGTAAAACTCTCACTGTTTGCAGATGACATGATCCTCTACATAGAAAATCCTAAAGACTCCACCAGAAAATTACTAGAACTAATCACTAAATATAGTAAGGTTGCAGGATATAAAATCAACACACAGAAATCCCTTGCATTCCTGTACACTAATAATGAGAAAATAGAAAGAGAAATTAAGGAAACAATTCCATTCACCATTGCAATGAAAAGAATAAAATACTTAGGAATATATCTACCTAAAGAAACTAAAGACCTATATATAGAAAACTATAAAACACTGGTGAAAGAAATCAAAGAGGACACTAATAGATGGAGAAATATACCATGTTCATGGATTGGTAGAATCAATATAGTGAAAATGAGTATACTACCCAAAACAATTTATAGATTCAATGCAATCCCCATCAAGCTACCAACGGTACTCTTCACAGAGCTAGAACAAATAATTTCTCAATTTGTATGGAAATACAAAAAACCTCGAATAGCCAAAGCTATCTTGAGAAAGAAGAATGGAACTGGAGGAATCAACCTGCCTGACTTCAGGCTCTACTACAAAGCCACAGTCATCAAGACAGTATGGTACTGGCACAAAGACAGAAATATAGATCAATGGAACAAAATAGAAAGCCCAGAGATAAATCCACGCACATATGGACACCTTATCTTTGACAAAGGAGGCAAGAATATACAATGGATTAAAGACAATCTCTTTAACAAGTGGTGCTGGGAAAACTGGTCAAACACTTGTAAAAGAATGAAACTAGAGCACTTTCTAACACCATACACAAAAATAAACTCAAAATGGATTAAAGATCTAAATGTAAGACCAGAAACCATAAAACTCCTAGAGGAAAACATAGGCAAAACACTCTCTGACATACATCACAGCAGGATCCTCTATGACCCACCTCCCAGAATATTGGAAATAAAATCAAAAATAAACAAATGGGACCTAATTAAACTTAAAAAGCTTCTGCACAACAAAGGAAACTATAAGCAAGGTGAAAAGACAGCCTTCAGAATGGGAGAAAATAATAGCAAATGAAGCAACAGACAAACAACTAATCTCAAAAATATACAAGCAACTCCTATAGCTCAATTCCAGAAAAATAAATGACCCAATCAAAAAATGGGCCAAAGAACTAAATAGACATTTCTCCAAAGAAGACATACAGATGGCTAACAAACACATGAAAAGATGCTCAACATCACTCATTATCAGAGAAATGCAAATCAAAACCACTATGAGGTACCATTTCACGCCAGTCAGAATGGCTGTGATCCAAAAGTCTACAAGCAATAAATGCTGGAGAGGGTGTGGAGAAAAGGGAACCCTCTTACACTGTTGGTGGGAATGCAAACTAGTACAGCCACTATGAGAACAGTATGGAGATTCATCAAAAAACTGGGAGTAGAACTGCCTTATGATCCAGCATGGAGAAGGCAATGGCACCCCACTCTAGCAGTCTTGCCTGGAAAATCCCATGGGCAGAGGAGCCTGGTAGGCTGCAGTCCATGGGGTCACTAAGAGTCGGACACGACTGAGCGACTTCACTTTCACTTTTCACTTTTATGCATTGGAGAAGGAAATGGCAACCCACTCCAGTGTTCTTGCCTGGAGAATCCCAGGGATGGCGGAGCCTGGTGGGCTGCCGTCTATGGGGTCGCACAGAGTCGGACACGACTGAAGTGACTTAGCAGTTAGCAGTATGATCCAGCAATCCCACTGCTGGGCATACACACTGAGAAAACCAGAATTGAAAGAGACACGTGTACCCTAATGTTCATAGCAGCACTGTTTATAATAGCCAGGACTTGGAAGCAACCTAGATGTCCATCCACAGATGAATGGATAAGAAAGCTGTGGTACATATACACAATGGAGTATTACTCAGCCATTAAAAAGAATACATTTGAATCAGTTCTAATGAGCCTATTATACAGAGTGAGCCTATTATACAGAGTGAAGTAAGCCAGAAAGAAAAACACAAATACAGTATACTAACGCATATATATGGAATTTAGAAAGATGGTAACAATAACCCTGTATATAAGACAGCAAAAGAAACACTGATGTATAGAACAGTCTTTTGGACTCTGGGAGAGGGAGAGGGTGAGATGATTTGGGAGAATAGCATTGAAATATGTATAATATCATATTTGAAACGAGTCGCCAGTCCAGGTTCGATGCCTGATTACTGGATGCCTGGGGCTGGTGCACTGGGACGACCCAGAGGGATGGTATGGGGAGGGAGGAGGGAGGAGGGTTCAGGATGGGGAACACATGTATACTTGTGGCGGATTTATTTTGATGTATGGCAAAAGCAATACAATATTGTAAAGTTAAACAAAATAAAATTAAAACAAACAAATAAAAGCATCAATTCTTCGGCACTCAGCTTTCTATATAGTCCAACTCTCACATCCATACATGACTACTGGAAAAACCATAGCCTTGACTAGATGGACCTTTGTTAGCAAAGTAATGTTTCTGCAAGGTAAATTGGAAGTGGTCAAACAGGAGATGGCAAGAGTGAACATCGACATTTTAGGACTCAGTGAACTAAAATGGACTGGAATGGGTGTATCTGCTACTGTGAGCAAGAATCCCTTAGAATAAATGGAGTAACGATCATAGCCAACAAGAGTCCAAAATGTGGTACTTGGGTGCAGTCTCAAAAATGACAGAATGATCTCTGTTCATTTCCAAGGCAAACAATTCAAAATCACAGTAATCCAAGTCTATGCCCCACCAGTAATGCTGAAGAAGCTGAAGTTAAATGGTTCTATGAAGACCTACAAGACCTTCTAGAACTAACACCCAAAAAAGATGTCCTTTTCATCATAGGGGACTAGAATGCAAAAGTAGAAAGTAAAGAGATACCTGGAGCAACAGGCAAATTTGGCCTTGGAATATAAAATGAAGCAAGTCAAAGGCTAACAGAGTTTTGCCAAGAGAACGCACTGGTCATAGCAAACACCCTCTTCCACAACACAAGAGAAGATGTTACACATGGACATCACCAGATGGCCAACACCAAAATCAGATTGATTATATTCTTTACAGCCAAAGATGGAGAAGCTCTATACAGTCAGCAAAAACAAGACCTGGAGCTGACTGTGGCTCAGATTGTGAACTCCTTATTGCCAAATTCAGGCTTAAATTGAAGAGAGTAGGGAAAACTACTAGACCATTCAGGTATGACCTAAATCAAATCCCTTATGATTATACAGTGGAAGTAACAAATTCAAGGAATTAGATCTGATAGAGTGCCCAAAGAACTATGGACAGAGGTTTGTGAGACTGTACAGGAGACAGTGATCAAGACCATCTCCAAGAAAAAGAAATGCAAAAAGGCAAAATGGTTGTCTGAGGAGCCCTTACAAATAGCTGAGAAAAGAAGAGAAGTGAAAGGCAAAGGAGAAAAGGAAAGATATGCCTATTTGAATGCAGAGTTCCAAAAAATAGCAAGGAGAGATAAGACAGCCTTCCTAAGTGAACAATGCAAAGAAATAGAGGAAAACAATAGAATGGGTAAGACTAGAAATCTCTTCAAGAAAATTAGAGATACCAAGGGAACATTTCATGCAAAGATGGGCTCAATAAAGGACAGAAATGGTATGGACCTAACAGAAGCAGAAGATATTAAAAAGAGGTGGCAAGAATACATAAAAAACCTGTACAAAAGAGATCTTAATGACCCAGATAACTGCGATGGTGTGATCACTGGACTAGAGCCAGACATCTTGGAGTGCAAAGTCAAGTGGGCCTTAGGAGGCATCACTATGAACAAAGCTAGTGGAGGTGATGGAATTCCAGTTGAGCCATGTCAAATCCTAGAAGATGCTGCTATTAAAGTGCTGCACTCAATATGTCAGCAAATTTGGAAAACTCAGCAGTGGCCACAGGACTGGAAAAGGTCAGTTTTCATTCCAATCCTAAAGAAAGGCAATGCCAAAGAATGTTCAAACTACCACACAATTGCACCCATCTCACATGCTAGCAAAGTAATGCTCAAAATTCTCCAAGCCAGGCTTCAACAGTACATGAACTGTGAACTTCCAAATGTTCAAGTTGGATTTAGAAAAGGCAGAGGAACCAGAGATCAAATTGCTGGATCCAACATCTGTTGGATCATTAAAAAAGCAAGGGAGTTCCAGAAAAACATCTACTTCTGCTTTATTGACTAAGCCAAAGCCTTTGACTGTGTGGACCACACGAACTGTGGAAAATTCTTAAAGAAGTGGGAATACCAGATCACCTGACCTGCCTCCTGAGAAATCTGTATGCAGGTCAAGAAGCAACAATTAGAACTGGACATTGGACAACAGACTGGTTCCAAATCAGGGAAGGAGTATGTCAGGGCTGTATATTGTCACCCTGCTTATTTAACTTATATGCAGAGTACATCATGAGAAATGCCGGGCTGGATGAAGCACAAGCTGGAATCAAGATTTCCAGGAGAAATATCAATAACCTCAGATATGCAGAGGACACCACCCTTATGGCAGAAAGTGAAGAAGAACTAAAGAGCCTCTTGATGAAAGTGAAAGAGGAGAGTGAAAAAGTTGGCTTAAAACTCTACTTTCAAAAAACTAAGTGTTGCCCTAATTGGTCCAGGAGCGAGCAACGAGAATGAAGACAGAACACGAAATCTGTTGCAATGGGTCCAGGGACCTGCAACCTTTGTTGGACTGAGGTGCAGAGTCCACTCTGAGTCCAGCTCTTATTCCTAATTGCAGACTACAAGACTTTCTCAGATTTTTTTTTCCAAGACTCATGCTGTGTTAATCATGTACTCCTAAATGTCATGGACTACACTGACATAGTCCAGATTTCCTTGTGTTTACCCCAGACTTTTCCCTTCTGGGCTAGTCTCAGGAATTAACAAATGCGTAGTAAGCATAAATGCCTGGTGCCGACCCAGTGTTCCAAGGTCCTTGCTTTCATGATCCCAGTCATACTCCGTTCTGGGCCTGGCCTTGGGGTTTGCAACAAGGCGATTATTCTTAGGAAAAAAGTGAAAGATAATCATTAACATAGTTTCTTAATATATCCTGTTTTCCCAGGTGCTATTTCTGTGAAACTTCTCAAGGCTGTGAAAGTACATTATTGGGAATTCCCACTACAAAGAAGATCATGGCATCTGATCCCCTCACTTCATGGCAAATAGATGGGGAAACAATGGAAACAGTGAGAGACTTTACTTTTTTGGGCTCCAAAATCACTGCAAATGGTGACTGCAGCCATGAAATTAAAAGACACTTGCTCTTGGAAGAAAAGCTATAACCAACCCAGACAGCATATTAAAAAGTGGAGACATCACTTTGCTGACTAAGGTCCGTCTAGTTAAAGCTATGGTTTTTCCAGTGGTCATGTATGGATGTGAAAGTTGGACGATAAAGAAGGCTGAGTGCTGAAGAACTGAACTGTGGTGTTGGAGAAGATTCTTGAGAGTCCCTTGGACAGCAAGGAGATCAAACCAATCAGCCCTAAAGGAAATCAACCCTGAATACTCATTGGAAGGCCTCATGCTGAAACTGAAGCTCCAGTACTTTGGCCACTTGATGGGAAGAGCTGACTCATTGGAAAAGACTCTGATGTTGGGAAAGATTGAGCGTAAGAGGATAAGAGGGCGACAGAGGATGAGATGCTTGGATGGCATCATCAACTCAATGGATATGAGTTTGAGCAAACTCCAGGAGATAGTGAAGAACATGGAATCCTGGCATGCTGCAGTCCCTGGGGTCGCAAAGGGTCAGACACGACTGAGTGACTGAACAACAACACATAAATAGCAGTGAGCTGGATTTAAAACAGTTCAGTCTTCAATATTTGCCTTTTTATTAGTCCATGTGTAAATAATTGCAATTACTAGTATGTGTGGATTTATTTCTAATATTTTATCTTTTGCTTGTCCTACTTTTTCTTTATTAACTTTTGACATTTTGTTCTGCATTCTTTTGGATTGATTCCCACCCCCGCTGCTGGTGTGTGAATGCAGCAGCAGTTACTAGTGTTTTCTAATAGCAGTGTTGCCTGGTTCTTGCAGCCTTCTCGTTCTGGTGAATAGAGTGTGAACAAAAGTGACATGCTTCACTTTCAGATCTGGCCCATAAAACTCATTCTCTTTCCACATGCACCAGTTCACTGGAAAGAACTCCAGAACCCAGAGGAGGGAAGAGCCCTAAGATGAAAGAAAGAGCACCACCCCCATTCCAGGCTATATTGTTCTGTATTCTGGTGTAAGCAGGAAATAAAATTTGATTGTTGGAAGTCACTGAGATTTTGTTTGATCTGTTAGAGAGGCCATCATTATTTACCTTAGCTAATACAGAAATTCGGAGAAGGCAATGGCACCCCCTCCAGTACTCTTGCCTGGAAAATCCCATGGATGGAGGAGCCTGGTAGGCTGCAGCCCATGGGGTCACTGAGGGTCAGACACAACTGAGCGACTTCACTTTCACTTTTCACTTTCATGCACTGGAGAAGGAAATGGCAACCCACTCCAGTGTTCTTGCCTGGAGAATCCCAGGGATGGAGGACCCTGGTGGGCTGCCGTCTATGGGGTCGAACAGAGTCGGACACAACTGAAGTGACTTAGCAGCAGCAGCAATACAGAAATTATAAATTGTTCCTTTTTTAGTAGTTACCCTTGAAATTTTAACATGCAATTTTATCAGAGTCTAAAGATCAGTGTTTATCATTCTGCTGAGTGTATCATTCTCCATCTCTAGCTATGTATTATATATAGCTGCCCAGTATTTTAGCTATTTGTCAGTTTTTTAACCATACAAATTAACTATTGCTATTATTGCTTTATCAGACTTAATATGTGTTTACATTTACCCACATTATCATCATTGTCTTGGCTCAGCATTTCTTCTGTCTCAGGTCTCAGACCTGCCTTCTGGGATCATTTTACTACTCCTTGAGATATATTCTTTTTGAAAGTTAAAAGAAATTTTTTTTAATTAAAAAAAATTATGAGTTTTTTTGCTGCATTGGGTCTTCATCACCATGTTCGAGGGCCGCTCTCCAGTTGCAGCGCACAGGTTTCTCACTGCAGCGGCTTCTCCTGCATGGACGTGGAGCATGGACTCTACGGCACTTGGGCTTCAGTGGTTACAGTGCACAGGCTTAGTTGCCCCGCAGCATGTGGAATCTTCTCGGATCAGGGATCAAACCTGTGTCCCACGCACTGGCAGGCGGATTCTTAACCACTGGACCCCCAGGGAAGTATACCTCCTTGAAGTATATTCTTTACCAAAGATTTGTGGGTGGAAAACTGTTGCGCTTCCCTGAAAAATCTCTATTTTGCTTTGTTCTGGAGAAACTGGTTTTGCTGGATTTACATTTTTAAGTTGACAGTTACTTTCACCTCTTGACAGATACTCTTCTGCTGTACCCTGGATTCTCTTGCAGTTGATAAGAAACCAGCTGTGGACTGTCATTCCTTTTTGTACATTTTATTTATTTATTTTTGGCTGCGTTGGGTCTTTGCTGCTGCAGGAGGGCCCTTCTCCAGTTCCCGAGAACAGGGCTACTCTTCGTTGCGTTGCGAGGGCTTCCTGTGGTGGCTTCTTCCTGGAGCAGGGATCAAACCTGTGTGCCCTGAATTGGCAGGCAGATTCCTATCCACTGCACCAACAGGGAAGTCCTGTCATTCCTTTTGATGGAAGAAATTTTCACATATTGAGGTATATGAAAGTCATTCTAATTTATACATGATGTAACTTAAGCTTTATGATAACCAAAACAGCCCGCCTGTGGCCTATCAAACCTATGTGGCTGAGTTCAGTTAACTCGCTCCGTCATGTCCTACTCTTTGCCATCCCATGAACTGCAGCGTGCCAGGCTTCCCTGTCGTCCATCGGCAACTCCCGAAGCTTGATCAAACTCATGTCCTTCAAGTCGTTGTACATCTGCTTTAACCATTAAAGAAAATAATGCATTTTAAAAAGTGAAAATGGAGTAATTGCAGTTCAGGCATCCAAATTGGAGCTGGATGGCCATTGCGGATATGGTTTCAGACAGGTTCCTCCATCAACTGAGAACTTGAACTTTCTGGACTGTATCAGACTCAAAGACACCACCAGCCATTCTCAAAACAGTGTCTGCTAGCAGCTGTCAGCTGTAACTTGCGATCTCAAGGTCTTCCCGTAAAACTAGGCAACCATTTTGGATCCCAACCAAACCTTGCTTAATAAGCATCTTTATTTCTTGCAGCCTCTGATTATAATCTTGATAAAAAAAACATATAATTTTGCAGTTTTTGCCTTTATAAGCCACCTCCATCTTGTAGTCTAGCAGAATACAATTCAAGTGCTTCTTGACTCTGTATTTCCAGGGGTGTAGCTCTCAGTTTGGCTCAAATAAAACTCTTTTCCAGTCCTAATAATAGATTTTTATTGTTTCTGTTAATACTTTATAGGCAATGTCTTTTCTGCCTGGTTGCTCTTTATTTGGGGGATACTGCAGTTTCCTTTTATTTAATCTTTTCAATTTGTTATGTTTCCTCAGTCCAAGGATTTGAGTCTTTCCTTGATTTGGGGAATATGGTCATCTTTTTTTCTTTGTCTTTGTATACTGTCTCTCCCGTAGTCTTTCAAAGATCTCTTTTTGGAATTCCTATTAGAGATGTATTGAACTTTGTCCCACTATCCTCCATGTCTCTTAAACTCATATTGGTTTTTTTGGAGTATAATTGCTTCACAACGTTGTGTGTCTGCTGCACAATGACATAAATCAGCTATGTGTATCAGTTATATGCATACATATATCTCCCCCTTCTTGGAATCTCCCCCCACACCCAGGCCCACCCATCCAGGTCACCACAGAGCATCAAGCTGAGCAGCTGCCTGTGCTGCTCCACAGGTCCCCATTAGCTATCTATTTTACACACAGTAGTGTATTTATGTCAAACCCAATCCTCCAATTCATCCCACCTTCCCCTGTGTGTCCACATGTCCATTCTCTGTCTGCATCTCTATTCCTGCCCTGGAACTGGGTTTATTTGTACCATTTTTCTGGATTCCACATATGTGTATTAATATAGGATATTTGTTTTTCTCTTTCTGACTTACTTCCTTGTGTATGGCAGACTCTAGATTCATCCACATCTCTACAAATGACCCAGTTCCATCCCTTTTTATGGATGAGTAATATTCCATTGTATGTATGTATCACATCTTTATCCATTCATCTGTCAATGGACACTTAGGTTTAAACTCATATTTTTAATGCCATGGTTTCTCTGTGCTACATCATTATGCTCTCTTTAGATTTGTCTCTCTTCTTAGTTTTTTAATTTGTTGTTTAACCTACCCATTGATGTTTTAAATCCAAATGATTTTTTCATTTCTAAAAGTTCTTTTTGGTCCTTTTTCAAATACCCTGATCATTTCTGAGAATCTCTTGCTCCTCGTTCTTAATTTCAACTCTTTCTTTTTGTCTTTAAATATATTAAGCACATTTATTCTATATTATATACTTGATAATTCTGATATATAAGGTTTTTGCAGGTCTGATTCTACTCATTGTTGATGCTAATCCTCTCTTTAGGGTGCCTCATTTCCTTGCATATTTTGTGATTTCTTTTTGTTATCTCATGTTCATTGGTAGTTTATTGGTGGGAATCCTATGAAGCCTGGTAGAAGCTGTGTTTCCCTGAGATTATTTACATGTACTTATGACAGGTGCTGGGGCAAGGTGCTATCCACCAGACACCTTTTATGCTCTTCCCAACTTGGATTTTTCAGATTATGCCAGTCATGTGAATTTGAACCAAAATTCCACGTAAGAGTTACAAATTCTCAAAAAATAAACTATTTCTCTCCTATCAAAGACAGCAACAGACATATGCATTTTATTGTTATTTAACTCTTTCACAGGGAGTACAGTGCTTAAGCTTTCTATGTACAGGGGTTTCTTTTTCTTTCATGGAACCAAGGCTTTGTCTTCACCTAGCTTTTGAAATCAAAATCCCTAACTTACCAGACAGTGGCAATTTCCCCAAAGTGATTACTAGCTTTACTACCTTACCTATCTTAATTCAAGTTTAGAATTAATTTTTGGCCTCTTAAAGATTTCTTCTAATTTATTCTAAGCTCATTTACACATTTGAAGAGGATGGTTGATATATTTTATGCTACATTTAGGTGTCTCATAATAAAGTGTGTTTTGTCTTATTTCTTTGTCACGTTGCCCAAAATGAGTCCTCCTTGGGTTTTCTTCAGTTTCTGCAGTCAGCCTCTACTGTCCCCCTCATTCCCTGCCAAATATCCTTCTTCCAAACTTCCAGACCACCTTAGTAGAAAATACAATGTTGTCAAGTTTTAAGCCCCTTGGTATTTAAAAGATATTGACAAGGTCACCAATTAGCAGATAGTTAACTACTTTGCCATAATCAGTGACTCTACTCTGTTTAGCCTAGTGTGCTTATAGGAAGAACCAGGAAGAGAGCACCTGGGGTTCTAGCATTTGAATTTAACAGTCAGTGGGAAGCAATACTGGAAACTGGGATTTTCTTTATGACAAAAGTAAAGTTTCACTGAACTAATTAATTTACCAGGATTATTTTTGCCCTGATTTCACAGGGACCAGACCTTATACAGACCAATTCCAAGAGGAAAGTGGCCTAGGAGAAGTAGTATCAGCATTTACCATTAACCAAATACCAGAAGTCAAGAACACCATTATTATAGGTCTAGTGAGGGAAAGTGTGGGAAATACAGGGAATGACTGCTAATGTTAATCCCTATCAGGTCAGAAAAACTCTGCCAGTCCAGGAAAACTGGTATTTGGGTCCAGTTACTTTGGCAGTGTCTGCATTTGCCTCTTCTAATACAAGTTGCCAACCAGAGAGTTCCACCTTGATAAAGGAGTGATGTTGTGCCAAATGAACCAAGTCTTTATTTCCAATAGGAATTATTCACAGGGCAGAAAGTTTCCCTCTGTTTCTGGTTTATCCATTTTAATAATCTTTTGTCTTTTTTGCCTCACCTGAAGCCGTGGACCAAACTTCGGTGAGTCCCCCTTAGCTTCAGGTTGGATGGTGATTATGGCTGTATTGTGAGAAGTTGCCCGAATGATGACGGTGTAGAAGAAGTAGACAGGGACAGGCAGGACGGTGATGATGATAAGGAATATAAGCAAGGCTTTAGCCCATGATGGATAAATTCGGGTCACCTCATGTGACTATGGAGAAAAGGGAAGAAGGTTTAGAATGCCCAGGTTCTCTGAAGTGGAAGGCTGAAGAGGGTAGGGACAGGAGACAAACCAAGGCAACAGACTAAATAAATGAATCCCCAGGGAATCAGATGAGTGTGTCGTAGTTGTGAGAGTGGATTTAGGAGTGGGAGTGGGGAGGGAAAAAGTGGACTGAAAAGTCTCATGTCCACTCCTTAGGGGGGTCTGGGGAGGGAGGCTCACAATTCTTGAGTCCCAGGCCAAGTAGGTCATCTCCTTCACAGACAGGTGAATCAGGGTGCTTAAAAACAGGACTAGCAGCACAAATGGAGACAGAAAACACCACAGCCAACGATAGATGGGGGAGATGGGGCGGCCCATCATGATACTCAGGTCTGTAAGGAACCTGGGAGGAAGGGTCACAAGACTTTGGGAGGCCCATTCAAGCCTTACCCAGCCTTGGTGTGGGGGTCAGTCCAAACCTAACCTGGGAGAAAACCCTTAACATTTCTTAAACCTTTCTGTTCACACCTTCACAACCAGCCTTTTTGCCGCTAATTCATCCACTTTCAGTCTGGTTTCTGTCCCAGCCCCAGGGTTTTTATTTTAAATCTCTCTCCTCCATCACCCTTCAGGATAAAAGCCCAACTTCCTGAAAGTAGGTTCTTTAAGCCCACACATCCAGCTTTCTTTGGTGAACCTTCTTAATCCCAATACATACAATTCAGGTTCCTTCTGTTTAGAACACCCTTCTCTCTTTCTCTCCCTCGACAAACTTCTCCTTCATCTTTCTATATTCTATTCATGCATCCTCTCCTTGACTGACTCTTTGATCTTCTTTAGATAAAAATCTGTGTTTCTAGAGTGCCCTCAGTTGCCTCCATCCTGCTCAAGGATATGTCTTTCTCCTTGGACTCTGAGAGCAGAAACTAAATTTAATTTATCTCAGTATCCCCCAGTACTCACCACAAGGCCTGCCTGGCACATAGGAGGCTCTAAGGAATATTTGAGAGTGGCTGGTTGTGTGAATGAACAAACTGATGCCAAGAGTCACTATCACCTATAAACACTACCACCCTTGGATTACACGGGGTTTCTCAAATGGTAGTGTGCATATGAATCACTTGGGGTTCCTGTTAAAATACAGATACAGATCCAAAGGTCTGGGGTGGAGCCTGAGGGTCTGCATCTCTGATAAGCTTCCAGGTGCTGCCGATGCCACTGGTCCACAGAGCAAGCTTTCAGAAGCAAGGGATTACACATTTCAGATGTCCACACTACCCTGGTTGAAAGAAGAGCTCAGGAGCCCCTAGGACTTGATCGAGACTGCTCACCACTTTCCCACTCTATAATGATATTCCCCTGGAACCAGCATGCTCTTCTTTTTTCCCACCCTCTTGGGAATCTCTCCATATGCCCTGGGATAAGAGCCTGGCAGTGAGAGCAAAAGGGACTCTTAGTTGTGTGGCAGGAAATTCTGGGATTGGGACATCACCTCCTGGCCCCATAGATCCAGGCCATGGCGATGGTCTCCAAGATGACGATGAAGAAAAGGGGCAGAGATACCCAGTAGTCATCCAGCAGGTTCACATAGTAGCTGCCTGAGGGCCTCACAAAAAGGAGGCTGCCCAGGAACATAGGCACACAGACACCCACTGGAGAGAAACATCAGATATAAATCAAGGTCAGTATCGAACCTGTGCTGTATAAGTCCCACTGGGGTTACACTAAATGATGGCCATAGGTGGGAGTAGAGTCATAGGTCCGAGTACCTGTGAGCACCTTTGAATGCTCCCTGAGGGAAGAGAAAGTATCCTGGAGAGGGGTGATGATGCCTTGTATGATTCCTATCACAGTGCTCAGCCCCAGCTTCACCAGCAACAGGAAGGTAATGATGGACCAGAAGGTGGGTCCAGAAAACAAAGAGACGATGTCACTAAATGTCACAATGACCACACCTGGACCGATCATAACCTGCGAATGAAGGAAAGAATGGTGAGGGCTCTGAGCTCAGTCTGGGGAGCCCTAACTCTGTTTCCATCCTCTCCCCTAGAAAACTATCTGTAGCCCTGTTCATGGCTATTATTATACTCATCTGGCCTTGAGGCATGAAGATTTCCTCCTGGTCTAGCAACTCTTTGGGGTTGGGGTAAAGAAGCTTATATGAATTCTAGTGCTTTGTGCTACAAAGGCTACAACTGCCTCATCACAAAAGGATACTATGAATCTTGGTCTTAGTTGTCCAAGATGCTTCTGAGAATTGCCTTTCCAAATTCTACAGACACCTAAGCAATGTGGAAGTTTCTGGTGATCTGGGGGCTTTGAGGGGAGCTCTACAGCCCTATCCCCAACCCCCTACCTACCTTTTTCAATTCCTTAGATAAGTCGCAATCGGTCAAATTGGGTAGGATTCTGCTTTTGATGTGTTCGGGGAGGTTGCTGAGCCACTTGGGGTAGACGGAGCTTGGATCATGGTACAGACTGTCTGGAGGGTGGGCCTCAGGCGGCAGGACCTGGGCAATGACCAGATCCGTCACTTTTTTGGCATTCCTGGGGACAGGAGTAGAATTATATAGAACCGTTTGGCCTTTGATGACAACCTCCTCCCTCAGCCTCTAGATGAAAAGGGAAATTACTAAAGTTTTTGATTTAAGTAGAGCCTGCACTGAATCCTAGGTATCCAGGGTCCTGCATGACACCTATTTTCATAATCACAGCAATGTTTGTGTGAGGCCAGAGAATTTCTGACTGAGGCAGACTCCTGGAGGGGTCTTTCCTACAGTGCCATTGAGGGTTTTCAGATTTTTACCTCCTACTAGACAATCTCAGGATAATGTTATGGCTTCCCAGCTTTCTTGACCTGCTGGCCTCTTCAACTTCTTTACTCACAACTCTCAATCTTCTATACTTCAGCTCTCCTCAATTACTAAGACTTTTTCAACTTGCCATGCTCTCTGGATTGTCTTAGTGTCTTTGGTCCCTGATGTTCTCTCTGCTTAGAACTATCCTACTCTATCTACACTTAGTCTACCCCAATTCTACCCCCTAAACATTCTCCACTTGGCAAATTCCTACAAATCCTGACTCGGCTCACTGCACTATTTACTGCCATGGAAATCTATTCGTGATCTCTTATGAGGGCAAATCAACAAACTGCAGAAAAGTAGGATGGTATAGGCCAATTTTTTTTTTTTAAACGCCATGTTTTTACATACGGGTCTATGAATTGGAAACACTTGAAAGAACACTCCCAGTGATTACTTGTCAGGAAACAAACTCAGCTCAGGATTGCCGCTACCAGGAAACCTTCTCTGACTTCTCCCAGTTAGTAGCTCCCTCCTCTGTGTCCACTCATCACCCCTACTACTAGTCCTCATCTAGTTTGTGATTATCTGTTTACTATTTGCTTCCTCATTTTCTTGGAGTCAGGGATGGTTGTCTAGTTTACCATTGGCTGTGTTGCCAGAACTCAGCCCAGGGGCTGGTAGATAGGAGAGGTTTTTATAAATGCCTGATGAGCATTTTTGGAGTGAACATTATAGGAGAAGAAAATGGGGAACAGGCTATGGGGACCCTGGTGCAGCAGGACCTTTTTTTGTCTAATGGTTCAGCTGAAAGTACCCTCTAATTTGTCCATGGCAGCCTCCAGTTAAGAATGGGGTGAACACACTTTTGAAAACTTCCAACTTTGGGAATTTCCTAGTTTAGAAAAGCATCTCTGAAAGAGACAGAGGTGGTAGGATTCAGGTGTTTCTAAGGTTTAGGATGCTTCAATTTGAGGACCCCATATTGACAGCCAACTTCCTTGAGTGATGGGAGCCTAGACTGGAGTTGTGTGGGCTATTTCTAAGACTGGTTTTTGTGATGATCTCCGTATGAAAGATGGGGCTCACATCAAGTAACATTTTTCGTTGTTTTTTGTGGCCAAGTGGCCCATTACAGCAAATACAAACACTGTGGTAGTCAGTGAGACAAGCAAGTTGAGAAAAGCCACAGCATAGGTATCAATGACACAGTTATTGGACCGAGGAATATACGAGCTGATTGCTGTGAAGCTGCCAAAGCCGGGGCCCAAGGACAAAAAGAGCTGGTTTCCTGTTCGGCGCCACACTTCCACAGAATACAGGGCTGGTACCTGAGAAGGAAAAGTACCATGTAAATGGGGATACAAAGAGGTGAGAGACAAGCCATGATGGAGACAGAAGATGAGAAGGGAGTGAAAGAGGGAGCTAGGAGGGTTTCTATCAGACTGTTAACCCTACTATTTGGATAAGAGACTTAAACAGTGGGTGATGCCTTACCTTGGCAGCCAACAAATTCTTGACGCCACAATATGCGCCTTTCATCATGAGACTCCGGATAAGAAGGGAGAAAAGGATGATGTAGGGAAGGAGTACTGAGACATACAGCATCTGAGTAGGAAGTATGATTCACAAAGAAAAGTTCAGCAGAGGCAGAAGTCTGTAGAGTAAGATCAAAGGCTATTAGGAATCAGAGGGAGGTCAGATTAGAGGGAATGAGAAGTTGGAGACGTATAGGCATCAAGTTAGGAGAATATTAGGGGATCTCAGATAGAAGGAAGTCCACTGCATTAGTAAGTCAGAGGGTAGCTCACCTTCCCAGTGGACTTTGGCCCTTTGATCATGGAGATGCAGATGATTAACCAGATCACAAGGACAGAGGCGCTCAAATTCATGACTGGTTTCCCATCTATCTCAATTTCATCTGTGGCCTTCAATACCTTCCGGTACCAGAAGTATGTGGTGGGGCTGGTCCGTGCGCATTCAGAATCTGAGGTGAACTGGCCATGGAGGAAACTGCAAGACCAGGTATGCCTCCCCCTTCTTCACATCCACCCACTCCTTCCAGTCCCATCTCATCGTATTCTCCCAAGGATCCTTTTCCTACTTCATTCCTTTGTCCTCTCAGCCCTCCCATTTACCCTTTTCTTCCCTCACTTCTCACCAATACTGGAATTCTTTGATAGGGGGCACAATAACCAAGGTAGTGGAGACTGGAAAGACTGAACCAAATAGAAGAGATTCCATGCCATGAGCACACTGTAGTACAAGCCCACGATGATGCACACCTAGGGACCATGAAGAGTTCTGGAGATGGGCAAAAGGTAGGCTAGCCAGAGGGAGAGCTGGGGAACTGAACAGACTTCACCCTTGGAAGTGAAGTCATGGGACCCACTCCAGGATGAGGGTTAGGATGGGGATGGGGTGTAAAGGGTAGGCCTGGGCAGCCCAGGGCTCCTCACCATGAAGCTTGTATACCCTACACCACCAATCCAGGGGCTGATGACCTTCCACACACCAATGCTGCCCTGACGCATCCTCTGACCAGCTGCCATCTCCAGGAAGAGGAGAGGAATCCCAACCAAAAACATCATCAGGATGTAGATGATGAGAAAACTGCCTGTGCAGGGAATCCAAGGAGGAGCTCTTAGAACCAACCATCTGGCCTGGACTTCTTCATAGGTCCAGGAAGACATGTTCCCCACCAATGACCTCCCTCAGGGCCACAGGCATCAAGGGTCAACTGCTTCCACATCCCTCACAGTACCAGGTGTCTAGCCCCCGATTCCTGGAAGACCAAGATACCTAGTCTCTCTCGCCTTGACCCAGGCCTCTAGCTTCACTGTTCTTATGAAACTAAGTATTCAGATATCCTGCTCTCACCCTCCCAAGGTTCCAGGGGTTCAGGTACCTGGCCCCTGCCTAGGTCAGTTTCCCAAATCCTCAGCCCCTACATATCTCAGGGACCCCAGAGTAGCCAGGACAGGTCTCTGGCTGCTCACCCCCTTGTGGGTCCATGATTTCTGGTCCCCAGGCTTACCACCTCCATTGTGAAAACACAGGTAAGGAAAGTGCCAGATGGTGCTCAGCCCCACAGAGAAGCCCACCTGGGCCAGGAGATACTCAGTTTTATTGGCCCAGATTGGCCTTTTATGGGGGGCTTCATCCTTTGGCTCATCTTTGTTTGGGGTCTCCAGTATGTCTTTATTATCTTTATCAGACCAAACGTGTGCTGACCGAAGGTCTAACTTCTGGCTCTCCTCAGTAGGTATCTTGGACACTAACTGGTAAGCTGAGGTAGTAGCAATCAGGGATATGGAAGTTGAAGGTACAGACAGCTGAGATTTCTCTTCCTGAGACTCCATGTCTTCATTAACAGTTGTCATCCTGGGTGAACTCTAATTCCTGCTTCTGTAGGGATGGGGCCTTCTTCCTCGTTGACCTTAAGGACATTAAGAACTGCAGACTTTAGGTTTATGAGCTAAGGGAAGATGAGATTAATCCTGCAAAAAACCCCTGAGGCCTCCCCAACCTTCTTATCCTTATGTGGTAAAAATATGGAGCCTCCACTCTAGAAAAGATCTCTAGGAAATAATAACTTAAAACAATACCATCTACAATACCGAAAGACTTAAAATAATTTTATGAGGAATAACTTTATAATGAAAAATAAGCAAGACCTTTACACACACACACAGACTATAAAATGTTATTGAGAGAATAAAGAAGCCCTAACATGTTCATGAATTGGAAGTCTCAGTAGTCTAACAACATCCATGTTGCCCAATTTGATCTATAGATTCAATACAGTTCTTATTAAAATCACAACAGGGTCTTTGAGAAAATTAACAAGCGAATTCTAAAGTGTACATGAAAAGCCTAAACTGGTTAACACAATCTTGATGGAGAAGAAAAAACGTAAAGACTAACTATAAAGATATAGTCATTAGAAGAGTATGGTATTGATAGAAGGATCTATGGCACAAATAAATCAATGGAGTAATATGCTACGCTGTCCAGTACGATAACTACTAGCCAGGGGCTATCTAAATTAAAACTAAGTAACATTAATAATTTAGTTCCTCAGTCATACTGCCACATATCAAATGCTCAGTAGACACATGGATACCATATTAGAAGGACAGATATAAAAATTTCCATTATCACAGAAAATTCTCTGGATACCAGTGGGAGAACTCAGAAACACTCACACATATACAGACACCTGATTTACAGCAAAGATGGCACCACAAAGCTGTAGAGAAAGGACACTGCTTTCAGTAAATGACTAGTTGCTTGCACAATTGGATATCTATATAGAAATAAACGAACCTGGGCCTCCTCAACTTCACGCATTAAATAAAGATTTATTCAGAGCAGACTGTAGTTATGCAAAAGGTAAAACAATAAGATTTAAGATGAAAACCCCAGGAGAATACCTGTATGACTTGAGAGTAGGCACAGATTTCTTAGACAGTACACAAAAAGCATTAGTCATAAAGGAAAAGTTTGACATACTGGACAAAATTAAAAATAGAAGTGTCTTTCAATCAAAAGTTACCATTAATTGAGTAAACACAGACAAGTCACAGAAGATATCTGCAACATATGGGGAACAGAATCATGCCCTCTTCCAGGATATTCATCCACATCCTAATTCCTGGAACCTGCCAATATGTTACCTCACATTTCTATGTGATTAAATTATGGATCTTGAAATGGGGAGAGTATTTGGGGTTATCTATGATAGACACATAGACAAGAGAAATGGCCATTCCTGGAGAAGGAAATGGCAACCTACTCCAATATTCTTGCTTGGAGAATCCCATGGACAGAGGAGCCTGGCGGGCTACAGTCCATGGAGTCGCAGAGAGTCGGACACGACTGAGCGACTTTACTCCACTCACTCATGATGGACACAATGTAATTACTGGGTCCTTGTAAGGGAAAGGAGAGAGCAGGTTCCAAATCACAAAAGGAAATCGGATAGCAGAAGCAGAAATCGGAGTGATATCCTTTGAATATGTAGAAAGGAGCCATGATTCAAGGAATGTAGATGAATCCTAGTATGTGGAAAAGGCTAGGAAATGGCAAAGCTTAGGTCCTATGTAAAGAACACAGGCCTTCTGATAACTTGCTTTTAGTTCAGTGAAACTGATTTCAGATTTCTGACCTGCAGAACTGCAACATAATACATTCATGTTGTGTTAAGCCAGTAAGTTTGTAGTTATTGTTACAGCAACGAAATACATAATCAAAAAGGGCATGTTTTTCCTCTAAAATTTATTTTTTAAAAAAACACCCACCCAATAAATAACAAAAGACAGGAAGGGAAAAAGTGGAGGGAAGGGAACAGAAAGCTCAAACAGGCATATTATCAAAGAAGATATACAAATGGCCAAGAAAGAGGAAAAGATACTCAATGCTCAACTTCATTCATCAATAAGAAAATGTAATTTAAAACCACAAATGAGAACAGATGGGTGTATATGTGATAAATCAAGTATGGTAATATGTTAACTGTAGAATCTAGGTTGATGGGTATATGGATGGTCACTGTATAAATCTTTGAACATTTCTGTATGCTTAAGAATTTTTTCACAATAAAATATTTTGAAGGACACCACAATAAGATACCACTATATATCCACTAAACAAGCAAACATGAAAAAGACTGATTAAACCAAAGGATGGCATGTGCAGAAACTTCTGGAACTCATATACACTGCTGGTAGGAACACAGATTGCTACAGTGGCTTCAGAAAAGTAGTTGAATGTACCCACATACTTTAAATATTCTCATACGTTATCACCCTTTTCAAAGTGATTATCTAACAGAAATGTGTACATAAGTGCGCCAAAAACCACATTCAAGAATGCTCATAGCTGCAATATTCACAACTGCCAAAACCTGAGAACAGCTCAAATATCTTTCCACGGTAGAATTAATAAGTGAGAGTATATTCATATAATGAGGAGACAACAGTAAAGAGTTAATTACAGGTATGTGCAACAATCTGGATGAATCTCAAAAATATTTTGAATGAAGGAAGCCAGGCCCAGAAGAGTACATACTATATAATTCTATTTATAAGAACAGGCAAAACAAATTAATGGTGTCAGAAGTCAGGATAGCATGCTCACGTTGTGACAATTTATCTAGCCATAATTATGATTTGTACATGCCTTAATATGTGATAATTCAATAAAAGTTTATCTAAAAATAAACATTTGGGTAAAACGCTGGATTTCTATACAAAACAATAAACAGAAAGTGGATTTTAAGAAGAAAGATAGCACAGTAGCAACAAAAACTTTATGACATCAAGAAGTAAATATAAACAACATTAAAAGTCTTAAATAAAAGCAGAAATATCCTATGTTCATGGGCATAAATACTCAGTATGGAATTTCTCCCCCAAATTTACAGATTCAATGCAATTCCAATCAAAATCTAAACTTTTTTTTTTTTTTCCACAAAAGCTAGCAAGATTTTACTCTATATTTATTTGGCTGTGCCATGTGCCAGGCGGCATATGGGATCTTAGTTCCCTGACCAGGGATCAAACTCACACCCCCTGCATTGGAAGTGCAATCTTAATCACTAGGCCACCAGGGAAGTCTCTATAATTTATATAGAGGAATGAAGTGTCAAAAATGATGAAGAGATACCTTCTGTTACTGGCCAAGGTGGAATAAGCTAGCGACATATAACCAATCCTCACTAATTAGTTAAAATCTCTGGATAGAATACAAAAAGCAACTACCTGAGGACTTTGAAAAGTAAATAGCAGCAGTCAGAATGGGTATTTAAATTAACTTGAACAGTGACTTATAATGCAGAGAATGAGTGTCACATATTTTTTCCCTCCTTCGTCTCTGATCCAAGAATAAGCCAAATCATAGAACTGTACAACAAGCACTAAATGAAAAAAACTCCAGGAGAGATCTCCTATTTTTCAAGGACCAGGAAAAGGAGCTCGTATGCCTACTGCTGCTGCTGCTGCTAAGTCGCTTCAGTCATGTCCGACTCTGTGCGACCCCGTAGACGGAAGCTCACCAGGCTCCCCTGTCCCTGGGATTCTCCAGGCAAGAACACTGGAGTGGGTTGCCATTTCCTTCTCCAATGCATGAAAGTGAAAAGTCAAAGTGAAGTCGCTCAGTCATGTCCGACTCTTAGCGACCCCACGGACTGGAACCTACCAGGCTCCTCCATCCATGGGATTTTCCAGGCAAAAGTACTGGGGTGGGGTGCCATGGCCGCCCCGCAAATAGAACGGAGGAAACACCAATTTCCCCTTGACAACCTGGAGGCTCCCCTCTGAACTACACAAGTGTGGAACAAATGCAAAGAAGCACAGCAAGGCTTTGAAAACTGAACAGTGTAGAAACAACTGCCCAAGCCACAGACTAACCCTGGGGTGGCACATGCTAACCCAGATAGCATCACAAAGGCTGTGAAAATTGAACTAACACTGTAACCACATCTATAGAAGATACGACAAAATTTGCCATCTGAACTGAACCAGGTTGACGGCCTGTTAAGACAAAATAAGCAAACAAATTCAACATTCTCCAGAGGATATTAACAGGATCTTGAGTCTCAAGACATAATATTCAAATTTTCCAGGATACAATCCAACATAACTCACCACTTACACACACACACACACACACACACACACACACACACAAATCTGACCATTTCCCAAGGGAAAAGATAATAGATGTCAACCCTGAGATGACCCAGATGATGGAATTATTACACAGACTTATTTTAAAATTTTTTATTATTTTTCCAGCTTTAATAAGGTATGATTGACAAGTAAAAACTGTAGGGACTTCTCTGGTGGTTCAATGGCTAAACTTCATGCTCCCAGTGCAGTGGGCCCAGGTTCAATCTTTGGTCAGGGAACCAGAACCCACATGCCACAACTAAAGATCCCCTGTGCTGCAGCCAAGACCCGGTATAAATATATACATATGTAAATACATGTATATGTATTTACCTGTACCTGAATGGTCTAGTGGTTTTCCCTACTTTCTTCAATTTAAGTCTGAATTTGGCAATAAGGAGTTCATGGTCTGAGCCACAGTCAGCTCCTGGTCTTGTTTTTGCTGACTGTACAGAGCTTCTCCATCTTTGGCTGCAAAGAATATAATCGATCTGATTTCGGTGTTGACCATCTGGTGATGTCCATGTATAGAGTCTTCTCTTGTGTTGTTGGAAGAGGGTGTTTGTTATGACTAGTGCATTTTCTTGGCAAAATTCTATTAGTCTTTGCCCTGCTTCATTCCGTATTCCAAGGCCAAATTTGCCTGTTACTCCAGGTGTTTCTTGACTTCCTACTTTTGCATTCCAGTCCCCTATAATGAAAAGGACATCTTTTTGGGGTGTTAGTTCTAAAAGGTCTTGTAGGTCTTCATAGAACCATTTAACTTCAGCTTCTTCAGCATTACTGGTTGGGGCATAGACTTCGATTACTGTGACTTTGCCTTGGAAACGAACAGAGATCATTCTGTCGTTTTTGAGATTGCATCCAAGTACTGCATTTCAGACTCTTTTGTTGACCATGATGGCCACTCCATTTCTTCTGAGGGATTCCTGCCCGCAGTAGTAGATATAATGGTCATCTGAGTTATATTCACCCATTCCAGTCTATTTGAGTTCGCTGATTCCTAGAATGTCGACATTCACTCTGGCCATCTCTTGTTTGACCACTTCCAATTTGCCTTGATTCATGGACCTGACATTCCAGGTTCCTATGCAATATTGCTCTTTACAGCATCGGACCTTGCTTTTATTACCAGACACATCCACAGCTGGGTATTCTTTTTGCTTTGGCTCCATCCCTTCATTCTTTCTGGAGTTATTTCTCCACTGATCTCCAGTAGCATATTGGGCCCCTACTGACGTGGGGAGTTTCTCTTTCAGTATCCTATCATTTTGCCTTTTCATACTGTTCATGTTCAAGAATACTGAAGTGGTTTGCCATTCCCTTCTCCAGCGGACCACATCCTGTCAGATCTCTCCACCATGACCCGCCCATCCTGGGTTGCCCCACGGGCATGGCTTAGTTTCATTCAGTTAGACAAGGCTGTGGTCCAAAATCACTGCAGATGGTGACTGCAGCCATGAAATTAAAAGACGTTTACTCCTTGGAAGAAAAGTTATGACCAACCTAGATCACATATTCAAAAGCAGAGACATTACTTTGCCAACAAAGGTTCGTCTAGTCAAGGCTATGGTCTTTCCTGTGGACATGTGTGGATGTGAGAGCTGGACTGTGAAGAAGGCTGAGCGCCGAAGAGTTGATGCTTTTGAACTGTGGTGTTGGAGAAGACTCTTGAGAGTCCCTTGGACTGCAAGAAGATCCAACCAGTCCATTCTGAAGGAGATCAGCCCTGGGATTTCTTTGGAAGGAATGATGCTAAAGCTGAAACTCCAGTATTTTGGCCACCTCATGCGAAGAGTTGACTCATTGGAGAAGACTCTGATGCTGGGAGGGATTGGGGGCAGGAGGAGAAGGGGACGACAGAGGATGAGATGGCTGGATGGCATCACTGACTCGATGGATGTGAGTCTGAGTGACCTCCGGGAGTTGGTGATGGACAGGGAGGCCTGGCGTGCTGCGATTCATGGGGTCGCAAAGAGTCGGACACAACTGAGCGACTGATCTGATCTGATCTGATCTGATGGTATACATGTGATGTTTTGATATATGTGTACATTGTGAAATGATTACTACAGTGAAGTTAATTAACATCTCTCACCTCACACATTAATTTTGTGAGTGTGGTAAGAATACTTAAGATCTACTTTCTTAGTCAATTTCAGATTTACAATACATCATTAACTGTAAAGTCATCACACTGTACATCGAGAACTTACTCATTTTATAATTGAAAGTTTGTTCTCTTTGACCAACAACTTCTTTTCCTCCTTCCCTCTGCCCCTGTAGTCACTCTTCTTCTCTTTGTGTGAGTTAGACTTTTTTAGATTCCACATATAAGTGAGATCATGCAGTATTTATCTCTCTGTGCCTGGCTTATTTCACTTGGTTAATGTTCGCAAGGGCTTCCCCCATGGGTCAGCAGTAAGGAATCTGCCTGCCAATACAGAAGACTCAGGAGACGCAGGTGCGATCCCTGGGTTGAGGAGATCCCCTGCAGAAGGAAATGGCAAACACTCCAGTATTCTTGCCTGGAAAATCCATGGACAGAGGAGCCTGGTAGGCTATAGTACCGTAAGGTTGCAAAAGAGTCAGATACGATTGAACACAGCACACAGCACAATGTCCATGAGGTTCACGTGGTCACAAATGGTAGTTTCCTTAAGGTCAATAATATTCAAGGGTGCACACGTGTGTGTGTGTACATGTGTGTGCTATTAATACATTTTCTTTACCCCACTAAACCACTGATGGACACTTAGTTGTTTCCATTTCCTGGCTGTTGAGGTTAATGCTGCAATGAATGTGAGAGTGCCGATATCTCTTTAAGATTCTGATTTCATTTCCTTTCAATATATACCCAGAATTGGGATCACTGAATCATATGGTAGCTCTATTTTTAATTTTTTGAGGAACTGTCATCCTGTTTTCCATAGTGGCTGTTCCAAGTTACATTTCTACCAGCAGGGTATAAGGGTTCCTTTTTCTCCACGTCCTTGCCAACACTTGTTATCTTGAGACTTTTTGATAATAGCCATATTAACAGATGTAAGGTGATATCTCATTGTACTTTTGACTTGCATTTCTCTGATTAGTGATTTTGAGCACCTTTTCATATAACCATAGGCGGCCATTTCTATGTCTTGGAAAAAATATCTATTTTTGAAGTTGGATTTTTTTTTTTTTTTTTTTTTGCCAGAGTTGTGTGAGTTTCTTAGTATATTTTGAATGTTAATACCTTATGGATACATGGTTTGCAAATATTTTCTCTCATTTCATAGGATGCCTTTGTATTTTTTTATTGCTTCCTTTGCTGAGGAGACTTTTAAATTTAATGCAATTGTTCTTGCTTTTGTCCTGTGTTTTTGGTATCATAACTCCCTCCCTCCAAATCATTAGTTCTAGTAGTTTTATGGCCTCTGGTCTTCAAACAACACAGAATTGTTTTGTATGGGGTTAGATAAGGGTCCTATCTCTTTCTTTTGCACGTGAAAATCCAGCTTTTCCAGAACCATTTATTGAACAGAATATCCTTTTCCCACTGTGTATTCTGGGAACCTTTGTATAAGACTGGGGATTCCCTGGTAGCTCAGCTGGCAAAGGATCCGCCTGCAATAAGGGAGACCCCAGTTCAATTCCTGGGTTGGGAAGATCCCCTGGAGAAGGGATAGGCTGCCCACTCCAGTATTCTTGGGCTTCCCTGGTGGCTCAGCTGGTAAAGAATCTGCCCGCAATGCCATATACCTGGCTTCGATCCTTGGGTTAGGAAAAGCCCCTGGAGAAGGGAACAGCTACCCACTCCAGTATCCTGGCCTGGAGAATTCCATGGACTGTATAGTCCATGGAGTCACAGAGAGTCGGACATGACTGAACGACTTTTGCTTTGCTTGTTTAAGATTAGTTGACTGAATATGTGTGGCCTTATATCGAGGCTGTCTATTCTGTTCCACTGGCCTAGGTGTCCATCTTTACGCCAGTACAATATTGTTTTGATTTACAGTAGCTTTGCAGTAAGGAAATGTGATGCTCCCAGCTTTGTTCTTCTTGCTCAAGATTGCTGTAGCTATTTGAGATCCTTTACAATTCTGTACAAATTTTAAGATTGTTTTTCCTATTTCTATGAAAAACCATCATTGGAATGTTGATAGGGATTGCATTGAATCTGTAAATTGCTTTGGGTAGTATGGACATTTTGACAATATTAATTCTTTCAATACATGAACATAGGACACATTTCCATTTATTTTCATCTTATTCAATTTCTTTCATCAGTGTTTTATAGATTTCAGTGCATAGATATTTCACCTCTTTTTAAAAAATTGTATTTCACTTTATTGCACTTTGCAGATATTGCATTTTTTTCTAACTGAAGGTTTGTGGCAACCCTGCACTGTAAGATGATGGTTAACATACTTTTAGCAATAAAATATTTTAAAATTATGTACAATTTCCAGACATAATGCTATTGCACATTTAATCATATGGTAGTTTTACTTTAAAATTTTGAGGAAATTTTTTTATAAAAATAGAAAAATTCATCCTAAAATTCACATGGACTCTCAAGGGATCCTGAATAGCCAAAACAATCTTGAAAAAGAAGAATAAAGCTGGAGGACTCATACTTCCTGATTTCAAACCTTACTACAAAGCTGCAATGATCAAAACTGTGTGATACTGACATAAAGATAGACATAGAGACTGGTGGATTAGAATGGAGAACCCGGAAATAAAACCCTTATATATACAGTAAATTGATTTTTGACAAGGGTGCTAAGATGATTCAATGGGAGAAGAATAGTATTTTCAATAATTTGTGCTGGAAAAACTGGATATCCACATGCAAAAGAATGAAGTTGGACCTTTACCTAACACCCTATACAAAAACTAACTCAAAATGGATCTAGGACCTAAATGTAAAATCTGAAATTATAAAACTACTAGGAAAAAATGTAGGGCAAAACTTACACGACACTGGATTTGATTTCTTGGATATGATACCAAAGGCACAGGCAATAAAACTATATGTAGATAAACTGGACTCCATAAAAAAGTTTTTGTGTATAAAAAATAATACCAACAAAGTAAAAAGGTAACCCACACAATAAATATTTTCAAAACCATATGTCTGACAAGGGATCAACATCCAGAATATACAGTGTGTATGCTAAGTCGCTTCAGTTGTGTCAGACTCTGTGCAACCCAATGGATGTAGCCTACCAGACTCCTGTGTCCATGGGATTCTCCAGGCAAGAATACTGGAGTGAGTTGTCATGCCCTCCTCCGGGGATCTTCTCAACCAGGGATTGAACCCATGTCTCCTGCATTGGCAGGCAGGTTTTTTACCACTAGAGCCCCCTAGAGAACACCACAAATTCATTCAAAAATGGTGAAAGGATTTGAATAAATATTCTGCCAAAGAAGATACATAAATGATCAAGAAGCACATGGAAAGATGCTCAACATCACTAGTGGTTTCGTTGCTAAGTCATATGCGACTCTTGCCACCCCATGGACTGTAGTGTGTGAGGCTCCTTTTCCCATGGGATTTCCTAGGCAAGAATACTAAAGTGGGTTGCCATGTCCTTCTCCAGGGGATTTTCCCAACCCAGGGGTCGAACCTGGGTCTCCTGCACTGAGAGTGGACTCCTGCACAGGAGGTGGATTCTTTATCAACTGAGCTACGAGGGAAATACAAATCAAAACTACAATAAGATACTATATCACATCCATGAGAATGGCTACTTAAAACAAAACAAAACAGAAAATAACAAGTGCTGGCAAAGATGTGGAATGACTGGAGTCCTTGTGCACTGTTGGTGGGAATGTAAAATGATATAGCTACTGTCTGGAAAATACTATGAAGGTTCCACAAAAAATTAAAAATAAAACTGCCACATGATCCAACAATTCCACTTCTAGCTATATACCTAAAGTAATTGAAAATAGGGTCTTGAGAATTTTGTACGTTCATATTTATAACAGTATTATTCACATTAGCTAAACATGGAAGAAATCCAAATGTCCGCTGACAGATAAATTGGTAAACAAAATGTGGTATATCCATGTAATGGGATATTATTCAGCCTCAAAAAAGGAAGGAAATTGTGACATATACTACAGCATTGATGAACATTGAGGACATTCTGTTCATTGCTAAGCCAGCTACAAAAAGACAAAGACTGTATGTTTCCACTTGTATGAGATACTTAGAATAGTCAAAATCATAGAGACAGACAGTTGTAGAATGGTAATTGTTAGGGTTAGAGGGAGGGAGTAATAAGGCATTACTGCTTAATGGGCAGAGTTTCAGTTCCACAAGATGAAAGAAGTTATGATGGTGATGGTTATGCAATATTATGAATGTATTTAATCACTGAACTGGACACGTAAAAATGGTTGAGATGGTAAATTTTATATTATGTGTATTTTTCCACAATAAAAAAAAAATGGAAGAAATGGAATGCACGGAGTATAACCAGCTTGGAATCAGATAAGATTGCAGTTTTAAAGTCGACCTTAGAACATATTTTTAGTGAATGAAAATGAGAAATTAAGGGATCTGGAACACAGGAAGAGAAAGTCAACATAAAGGTGAATATAATACTTGGGGAAAAAACAAATCTTTTCATAGTTGTAGTTTACCACTTCAGACTGTTGTTAAAGAGGTTTCCTTTTTTTAATTAAGAGAGAAATAAAATTTGAAGTGGAAAATTCTGGCTTTTAGACTGGCAGCTGCTTTTACCTACTTAAACATCAACTTCTGGGATCAATCTGTTCACTGAACAAATATCTGACTGCCCGTTTGTCCTTAAAAATACATGTCTGACACTGTTCTAAGCCTTATGGACAGAGCAGTAAACACACGAGAGTCCCACCTTCCTTGAGCTTACATTGTAGTAACTTAAAGTTATCTGTGTATAAAATCTGAAAAAAATGTACAGATTTAGAGAAAATTACATAATCTTAGCATACTATCATCTCTATTAGCTCTTTAATTCTGTGATAATACCCTTATGTGTAAACATTAAGTTTACCTAACAAATCTGTGGGATTGTTTCACCATCTCCATTTGACACATAAGAAAGCTAAGAACAAGAAGAAAAAGCAGCTTGCTGAGAGACCCAGAGAATGACCTAAGGATATGGTATAACATATAAACACAGATTTGTTTGTCTCCAAATGCTATGTTCTTCCCACCAGGCCCAGAAGCCTCTCAAGACAGGGATTGGAACAACAGAACCATCAGTGAGTACATCTGGGATTAGTCTTGCTGCACTTGACCCCTAACACAGTGAGAGAATATGTGAACATTTCCATTTTATATGTGTACAAACCCTACCACAAAGAGTCCTAAAACAACGTTGGGCTCAATTTCCTACCTAGACTCTAGGCCCACCAGGTCTAGGTCCACCTGCCCTACTCCCTATGCAGAAACACATATGTAGGTCTGGGAATGGGGAAATTGATGAGAGACAATTGATAAGAGACAATTTGGGGAAATGATGAGGGTGAGGGCATGTGGGCACCAACTTCTAATTGAAAAACAAACATCAGGAGCCTCAACTGGCGATTTCCCCGGTGGTCCAGTGGCTAAGACTCTAAGCTCCCAATGTGGCATGGGGGGCCCGGATTTAGTCCCTGATCGGGGAACTAGATCCCACATGTTGCAAGTAGGGGTTCACATGCCTCAACCAAAGATTCTGCAACTAAAGATTCCACATGCTGCAAATGAGACCTGGTGCAGCCAGATAAAGAGATTTTTAAAAAAGAGAGAGAATCTAAAACCACATAGAGAAAAAAATATATAAAGTAAGATCCAAGAGGCTAAGTAAAAACTCTATAGTACTAAATTTGAATTGAAAAAAAAAAATAAGTATGCATTTATTATATATTTTTAGGGGAAAAAGGATTTCTTACCTGTATCTATTAAAATGGCTTACAAACAATGATCAATGCAATACAACAAACACTGCAAGCACAAAATTGTAATCTCTAAATAGGAAAAGGAGTACATCAAGGCTGTATATTGTCACCCTGCTTATTTAACTTATATGCAGAGTACATGATGAGAAATGCTGTGTTAGAGGAAGCACAAGCTGGACTCAAGATTGCTGGGAGAAATATCAATAACCTCAGATATGCAGATGACACCACCCTTATGGCAGAAAGTAAAGAAGAACTAAAGAGCCTCTTGATGAAAGTGAAAGAGGAGAGTGAAAAAGTTGGCTTAAAGCTCAACATTCAGAAAACTAAGATCATGGCATCTGGTCCCATCACATCATGGTAAATAGATGGGGAAACAGTGGAAACAGTGGCTGACTTTATTTTTCTGGGCTCCAAAATCACTGCAGATGGTGAGTGCAGCAATGAAATTTAAAGACACTTGGCTCCTTGGAAGGAAAGTTATGACCAACCTAGACAGCATATTAAAAAGCAGAGACATTGCCAACAAAGGTCTGTCTAGTGAAGGCTATAGTTTTTCCAGTGGTCATGTGTGGATGTAAGAGTTGGACTATAAAGAAAGCTGAGCGCCAAAGAATTGATGCTTTTGAACTGTGGTGTTGGAAAAGGCTCTTGAAAGTCCCTTGGACTGCATGGAGATCCAACCAGTCCATCCTAAAGGAAATCAGTCCTGAATATTCATTGGAAGGACTGATGCTGAAGCTGAAACTCCAATACTTTGGTCACCTGATATGAAAAACTGACTCATTTGAAAACCTGATGCTGGGAAAGATTGAGGGCAGGAGGAGAAGGGGACAACAGAGGATGAAATGGTTGGATGGCATCACTGACTCGATGGACATGGGTTTGGGTGGACTCCAGGAGTTGGTGATGGACAGGGAGGCCTGGTGTGCTGCAGTTCATGGGGTCGCAAAGAGTCAGACACGACTGAGTGACTGAACTAAACTGAACTGAGCTGAAATAGCATTTTCCATTAAAATAAATTAGGTATTCTTGGAAAAATAACTGATTTCAGATTTGAGCCATGAAATGTAAGATAATTTCAAGGTTAATTTCAATGACCATTCAGTCAATACCAGAACCCCATGAACTGCAGCACGCCAGGCCTCCCTGTCCATCACCAACTCCCGGAGGTCACTCAGACTCACATCCATCGAGTCAGTGATGCCATCCAGCCATCTCATCCTCTGTCGTCCCCTTCTCCTCCTGCCCCCAATCCCTCCCAGCATCAGAGTCTTCTCCAATGAGTCAACTCTTCGCATGAGGTGGCCAAAATACTGGAGTTTCAGCTTTAGCATCATTCCTTCCAAAGAAATCCCAGGGCTGATCTCCTTCAGAATGGACCGGTTGGATCTCCTTGCAGTCCAAGGGACTCTCAAAAGTCTTCTCCAACACCACAGTTCAAAAGCATCAATTCTTCGGCGCTCAGCCTTCTTCACAGTCCAGCTCTCACATCCATACATGACCACAGGAAAGACCATAGCCTTGACTAGGCGAACCTTTGTTGGTAAAGTAATGTCTCTGCTTTTGAATATGCTATCTAGGTTGGTCATAACTTTCCTTCCAAGGAGTAAGCATAGTGTTCATCTAAAGCTGAGGTTGCCAGCTGGGACAGTTACAGTGCTGGCTAAGGAGTGTGGGGTTTATTTTGGGGGTAATGAAAATGTACAAAAGCTGCAATGATAGATGCACAAGTCTGAATATATTAAAAGCCACTGAATTGTACATTTTAAACGAGTGGATTGTATGGTGTAAGAATTATTGATATATCTTATATCTCAATAAATCTGTTAAAAAATATAAAGCTACCAGAAAAAAATTATGAAACAATCAGAAAATTTTAAATATTGAATGGATATTTAATGATATTAAAGGATTACTGTTATTTTTTTTTGGTGTGATAATAGTTTTGCCAGGTTTTTTAAAAGTGTTTTTATTTTTTAGAGAATATACTGACATCTACAGGTGAAATGATAAATTTGGGGTTTGCTTCAAAATAATGGAGAGGCATGTAGCGGGGAAGGAGAGAGAAAAAATCATATTTGTCGCAAGTTGGTCATTATTGAAGATAGGTGATAAGTGCAAAGCAATTCACTACATTATTTTTCCATATGTGTTTGAAAATTTCCAAAATAAAATGGCCAGAGGCCACAAGACAAGAATCTTTCTCAGGTTTTACCCCTGACTCCCTGTGTGAACCTCTCTTACTGCAAGGTTCCCGATTAAACTTGCAAATGACAATACCTTTATCTCACACCACTCTTGTGAGGAATAAAAGTGAAGACGTGTAAGGTTCCCTCCCCAAGTAACAGGGCTCCATTTTGTCTAACACGGACAGAGATTCCCAAAAACAATCCAAAAGAAAATCCGCTCATCACATATACTGTGTACGAAACCCAATTTTAGACGATACGAACCCAGAGTAGAGAAACACTTACTGTAGAAATCAGTCTGCCTATCTCTAATCACTTTCCTTTACAGCAATGTGAGATATTCCCAATTTAAACATCCTTGACGTTAGGTGCCAACGGACATTCAACAAGTGGTGTGAGGAGAGAAAGATTTAGTGGGAGGCAGAAAAACACCAACATCTTCATTCCTCTCCCTTTGGTTTATCCGGTAAAACCCTACTTTTCAATCCTCCCTGCACCGACAGGTTCTGTTCCCAAAACTGGAACTGGAGCAGCGGAGTGTAAGCACAGAGGAGGATGAGATCCCGGTTTCCCAGATAGGAGGAGGCTGAAAACTCAAGACTATTTGATCATGAGACGGTGACTCCCTCCTCTCTCTGATTCCCACCTTACCCGACTCAATAGAACGGGACTTGAAGCAGACGGATCGTTTGGATTGGGGTGCGGGGTGGGGAGGCGCGGCAGGAAGGAAGGAGCGTGGGAGGGTGGGGCTACAGGTACCGGAGCCAATGGGTGATGACCCGGAGGTTCACATCCCTTCCAGCCCTGCAGTCTTCAAGCAAGAGCTCGAAACGTCCGAGGTCCGGAGGTATCTAGGATCTCTGCTCTTCCCATTCACCAGACTCACCTGGGGGTCCCACGCTCCAGTGGTTGAGGATGTCCGCTCTTTCTTCTTTCGTCACAGAAACTTACACAGAAACAACCTCCCGTGAGTCCTAAGCAATCTGAAGTCCTGGGATCTCTTGAGCGTTTAAGGGAAACCCATTCTCTGGATCTTCGGAAGTCTCCAAAACCTCCACCCACAGCCTCCAATCCCCAGTCCCTAACGGACTGACCCCACCTCCTCTTGAGAAGCTGTTATGGAGTCACCCCTCCCACAAGTTTTGAAATACTCAGTTATCATCCACTGTGAGGGTTCCCCGGCGGCTCAGCGGTAAAGAATCTGCTTACAATGCAGGAGACACGGGTTCAATCCCTGGGTCGGGAAGATCCGCTGGAGAAGGAAATGGCAACCCACTCCAGTATTCTTGCCTGGAGAATCCCATGGGCAGAGGAGCCAATAGTCATTCAGTAGTGTCCCACTCTCTTGCAACCCCATGACTGCAGCCGTCCAGGCTACTCTGTCCATGGAATTCTCCAAGCAAGAATACTGTAGTGGGTTGCCGTTTCCTCCTGCAGGGGATCTTCCTGACCTAGGGATGGAAACCGAGTCTCCTGGATTGCAGTCATATTCTTTACCGTCTGAGCCACCAGGGAAGCCCTGTCATCCACTAGGCAAATTCATTTGACTTAGCTCTGTGGTAAAACCTGCCATGTCTCTCTCACCAAGCAGATACGGGACCCTGATGGGCTCAGCAATACAATTTGGTAGTTCCCCAAGCTGGTTGTGTGTCAATTCACAGATACACAGTCCACAACAGTCCTGGAATCTATTGAAAATTAATTTTTAGAAGAATGATAGGGTTACCACTTCCCATCAGCAAGTGTATTAATATCCTTTACATCTTTATTGAAGTCACCATTTCCTGGGTTTCTTCTGGCTCAAGGTCAATCCTTGGATAAAACAAGTCGAGTAATCTAGCATTTAATTTACCATGGCAAGGAAAGGCAGGAACTCAGGGCTGGACACTTGGCTCTCAAAAGAATGGAAGCCTCATGAGAGGAAGACTGAACATCTGAAATATTTATAGAAGAAGAAAAAAAAATCTGCTCACACCCAGTGCTTAGAATCCCAGTGGACTAATTTATTGACCAACAGCATTATTCTTCCAGATTCATTCCAGAAACTGGGTAGACCAGTTGAGAAGCAGGTTCTGTAGGCATCACCAATGGCATATAAAATGGTAAGTGTATATACTGAGGAAGGGATGGGTAAAACACAATGAAAGTAGTGACCAGGGAGGATGTGGTCTAAGAGACTAACTGCAAAGCCAGGCTCCATGAGCTCCCCCACCCCGCCCAAAAATGTCCCTATCCTTGGGAATAAAAGCAGCTCTGGGTCTAGAGACAAAGACAGTTGTAATTTGATACTGACTTGTCTATTAAGAGCTGCTTTGAGGGATATATGATGTCAAGCCAAATAAATAGGAAGTCACACTACAGGTTGATCAGCAATTTCAACATCACCTTGGAGGATTTCTTCGTTTTCGACCTCTTTAATGGGTGTCAGTTGGAAACTTAGGGGTAAGGTCTTGGAGGATATCACAGGCTTATCCCAGCTGGTGGAGTTGAAGGGAGTCCCATGAGTGAAGCAATATACAAAGTATATAGGGATGGGAAGGATGACAATGAGTAAAAGGGCGAACAATGTGAACAGCCCCCATGATGGGTATTGTTGAACAATTTCTTTTGACTGTGGAGAGATGGGAAAGGGGTTCAGAACGTAGAAGTTCCCAGAAGAGGAAAGACTGGGAAAGGGTAGGGTCAGAGGAGAACCAGGACAGAGGACTAAGAGTTTTCAGGGAGTCAGAGAATGAGATCATAGTCTTTAGACCAAGAGTGGATTGAAAAATCTAGCCCCCCACTCCCTATGAAGGTCGGGGGTCTGAGGAGGGCAACTTACAGTGCTTGAGTCCCAGGCCAGATAGGTGATATTCTTCAGAGATAGTTGAAATACAGTGGTCGCAGACAGGGCTAGCAGCACAACTGGAATTAGACAGGACCACAGCCGACGAATGATGGAGTACATAGGATGGCCCCACAGGTTAGCCATGTCTGCAAAGAAACTGAGAGGAAGGGCCACAGGACTGTAGAAAGGCCTTACAGTTGGGCCTTACCCAGTCTTGGAGGACAAGACCAGCCAGACCTTAGCCCCTGCCTCAGCTCAAGCCTCATCCTCTATCTTCTTCTCAGTTAATCTTCTATCCCTACTCAAGAAAAAATTTCAAACATTCCTCTACTGCTCAGAAATATTCCATGGATACCAGTGCCCTCAGGATAAAGGCCAAGTCCCTTTCATTCATTCTGTGAATATGAGAGTGTCTATGACATACCAGGGTTTCTTCTAGTTGCTGGGTATCCATAGTGAACAACACAGACTCTAAAAGAGTAACATTTGACACTCCTTCAGCTTTTATGCCCTGGAGAAGGAAATGGCAATCCACTCCGATACTATTGCCTGGAAAATCCCATGGGCAAAGGAGCCTGGTAGGCTGTAGTCTATGAGGTCACAAGCTTTTCTTAGCTTCTTCCAGCCAATATATTCAGTCTCCTTTACTGCATGTTCTCAATCTCAGTGAATACACAAATGGAGTCCTTTGGCCTAGAGTGCCCTTCTCTCTCCCTCTTTGTCTGCATATTCATCTGTCCAGACTAAGCTCAACCATCCTCTCACCTAGGATACTTTCCCCGACTCTCCAGATGCCTCTAAATGTCCCAGGCTACCTCTACTATAGCCTTTCCTTCTTGTACTGAGATTATCTGCTCATCTATGTCTTCCTCCTTGGACTCTGCACTCTTTGAGAGGAGGAGCTTATTCCATTCATTTGTACCCCAGTACCACAAGACTTTCTTGACACAAAGAAAGACTCAAGATACATGTGAGTGAGTTAATGAATGAGTAAACTGACTCCAAGAACCACTGTTAGCTGAAAACACTGCCACTTGAAACTTCTACCCTTAAATTATACAACATGGATGACTACACATCTGCCTGTTTAAAAATTGGGCCTGAGAGTTGTTTGTATTCCTTGTATTTTATTTGGATTTTCCCACTCTTCCTTCCACAGTTCCTGATGATGTTCCTGATTATCCTGTTCCCTCTTCCTTAGTAGCTTTTCCTTGCAGAATTAGACCACATCTCTCAACCTACACCTCTTCCACCTTAGCCCAAGCCATTCAATAGCTCCCATTTGGAATATTACAATAGCTCCTAACTGCTCTCCTTGCTTCACTCTTGATTTCTCATAGTCTATTCACCATTCAACAATCAATCATAGGTATCTTTTTGAAAAAACAAACCTGATAATGTCAATCTCCTTCTCAAAACCCTTCCACGCCTCCTCTCTCATTCTACATAAAAAACTAAGTCCTGCCATAGCTAAAAAGTCCTACATCATCTCCCATTACCTCTCTGGCGTCAGCTCATAACATTCTATTCTAATCTCTGATTTCCTCATTGCTCACAAACTTCAGGAATGATGCTTCCTCTTGCTTTGGTACTTACTGTTTTCTCTACTTGGAATGTTCTCTCAAAATTTTTCATGGTTCCTCCACTCATTTCATTCAGGAGTCTGCTCAAAGGCCTCTCTGGTCACCTTACCAGAGAGGCCTTCCCTGTGATCCTATCAAAGTTATTAATAGCATATACTCCCACTCTTGATCATCTTATCTCACTTTTTAATTTTTCTCCTGTAAGTTATCACCTCTTGATATTTGTATTTGTTCATTTGGTTATTATTATGAATCTCTTCCACTAGAATGTAAACTCCCTGGGGACAGTGAGTTTTACTCAATGCTTGTTTTACTCAATGCTCTGTCCTTGATTACTGAAACAGTTCCCAGCACATATTAAGCACCCCAGAAATATATTAAATGAATGAACGAATAAAAAGGTTTCTCAGAAGGCCCTGGAGTTCCCTGAAGTTAAGGGTCCCTATGTCACTCTTGTCAAGTGAAAATAGAGGTAGGCAATAAGAAAGGGGTCAACCTTCCCTATAGACCCAAGCTATCACCTGCTGGCCTCTCTGGCCCATTTCACAGCCAAGTTTTCAAATATGATGACGATGATTATAGGGAGGATTGTCCAGTAGTCAGTCAGCAGTCTGATGTAGTAGCTGCCTGAAGGTCGAGTGAAGAAGAGGCCACACAGGAACATGATCATTAAGACAATCACTGGAGGGAACATTGGATTTAGATCAAGGTCAGAGGTCTGGCTGGGTAACAAGGGCTAGGCAGAGGTGATAGACTAGGGCTGGATAAAAATCTGAATGAAGTCAGGGTCATTGATGGGTATATACATGTAGGTCAGAGTACCTGTAAACAGCTTTGTATATTTATGGACAGAAATAAAGATGTCTTGGAGAGAGGTAATGATGCTCTCCATGATCCCTATCATGGTGGACATCTCCAGGTTCAGCAACATTAGGAAGAACAGGAAGGACCAGAAGACAGACCCAGGAATAAAAGACATGGCTTCAACGAAGACCAGGAAAGCAAAGTTTGTGCTCTCCTTAATCTGTGAAGGGGAAAGAGAGCAGGAGTTAAAGTGTCCTTGAATTTAACAAAAACAACAAAAAGTATAGAGATATATTCTATCTTTCCTGAAAATGTTCTTAAAACCCCTGCGTCACTGAGAAAACCAGATTTCCAAGCTTACCCTCTGACATGGAAAACCAATCCACCTAGTATTACTCATAAAAGGGCATTCTGCAAACTATAGTTCTTTGCATTACCAAGGTTGCAGCTTATCCTGGTGCTTCTGGAATTTTTTTTTTTTGGTGCCAATAAAAGCTGAAATTTCTGTTTTACAAAAGGTTTTGAAGGAACTCTAGGACTCATTCACCTATTTTTACTGACCTGCAAAAACTGCTCCTCTAAGTTGCACTCAGGCACATGGCTGAGGATCTCCTTCTTGATGGGGCTGGAGAGGCTGTTGAACCAGGAGGTGAAGATGGAGGTTGGGTTGCCAATCAGATTTTGAGGTGGCTGGGCCTCAGGAGGCAGTATCCCCATGTTTACCAGATTCAAAAGTGTTTCAGTATTCCTGAGGATAAGGAGTTGAATCACATAGAATCATTTTGCTTCTTAGAAAATGATCTGCTTTTCCCTTATCTTCCAGATAAGAAAGGACATCATGTTACTGATCTGGGTAAGGTAGAGCCTGGGATTAAATCTAGAAGCCACCCACCTTCAAAGTCATGAATTGTTATGAGCCTGGATAATTTATGACCCTAAGGGGATGGGGCAGGAGAAGCCTTTCCTATAGTCTTCTTGAGTCTTATAGAGTTCTTGGAAACTCTGAGTCCCTGCTCTAATGATGGGGTCTCTTATTCACTCCCTACCTCTTATTCACACCCTACCTCTTTCTTAGACTAATAGGTGGAAGTCAACCTTCTAAGCTTTGTATAACTGAATGTCAGGGACCATTTACTTAAACGTACCATATGCATAACAGTCCCATGAAGTTGTACTATGCTGTGAGAAACTTCTTGCACTTTTTGATCTGGGTCCTGCTCTTTATCTTACCCCATGACCTTCTGCAGATCTACTCAGCTCACACTTAACTTCTTACAGTTTCAGGGCATGCCATGCTCTCTCATGCTCAAGACCAACCCAACTCCCACCATCATTCTTCACTTGGGCTAATTCCTAGGAATCCTTAAAACTTCAGCTCATTGCTCTATAATAACTTCAATGGAAGGTTTGCTGATAATAGCAAAATGCAAGTGGCAGAGATCAAACCAGTCAATCCTAAAGGAAATCAACTCTGAATATTCACTGGAAGGACTGATGCTGAAGCTGAAGCTTCAATATTTGGGCCACCTGATATGAAGAGCTGACTCACTGGAAAAGACCCTGATACTGGGAAAGACTGAAGGCAAGAGGAGAAGGGTAGGACAGAGGATGAGATTGTTGGATGGCATCACTGACTCAGTAGACATGAGTTTGAGCAAACTCTGAAAGATGGTGCTGGACAGGGAAGCCTGGCATGCTGTAGTCCATGGAGTCGCAAGAGTCAGACATGACTTAGCGACTGAACAGCAACAACGAAGCAGCATTTCTAATCACATTTTAGAAAATAAAATACTATGTGCTCTTCTGGTAATAGGCAAGTTAAATATTTGAACCAAACTTCTCACTGGAAATAATTTAAAAGACTCAAAGATATTTTTAAATCTTGAAAAATTAAAAATACTGACAAGATAATAAGAAATTACAGTATTGGACAAAAATCAGAGTACAAACAAAAGCAGTAGGGAAAGAAGACTTGCAAAGCAATTTTGCCTTGAAGGGTATGTCAGATACATCAAACTATACCTGAAGTGTCCAGGCATAGTTTGATGTAAAAGCACCAGAGCATGCCCAAAGTAAGGATCAGAACAGAAGGTCTTCCCCTAAATCTGGCATTTCAAAGAGTTGCACCTTCAATAATAAAAAATGAACCAGAAGCTTGCACCCAACTGTTCCACACCACAGGGAACACAAGGAGGGCTGCTTCAGAAAAGGGCAAAACAAGGGCAAATTTTTAAGGATCCTGAATGTTGTAACCACAGCCAGCCCTAGCTTAAACTTGGAGCCCAAATATTTGAGCCCGGTTGTCACAAAAACTCAAGTTGGAGCCTTTCTAATGTCCCTTGGAGAAGGAAATGGCAACCCACTCCAGTGTTCTTGCCTGGAGAATCCCAGGGACGGGGGAGCCTGGTCTATGGGGTCACACAGAGTTCGGACATGACTGAAGCGACTTAGCATAGCATAGCAATGTCCCTATGTATCAAGTAAAAGCAAAAGTCCTATCTGGATGAATATACCTTCTTCTTAGGCCTTAAAAGAATTCTTACAAATAATAGTCAAATAAATAGGACATGGAAAGAACCACACACATAAAAACAAGACATCATGAGAAATAACACAATAAAAATATCCCTAAAGTTACCACAAATATTAGAATTACAAAAAATTATAATACAACTAAGTTTACTGTGCTTAAATAATAAAACACAAGCTTGGAAATATTTGCAGGAGACAAGAAATTATAAGTCAACCATAATGATCTTTAAAAATGAAAAATAATCTCTTGAAATAAAAAATAACTGAGATTTAAAAGTCAGTATGGAGAAGGCAATGGCACCCCACTCCAGTACTCTTGCTTGGAAAATCCCATGGATGGAGGAGCCTGATAGGCTGCAGTCCATGGGGTCGTTAAGAGTCGGACACGACTGAGCGACTTCACTTTCCCTTTTCACTTTCATGCATTGGAGAAGGAAATGGCAACCCACTCCAGTGTTCTTGACTGGAGAATCCCAGGGACGGGGGAACCTGGTGGGCTGCCATCTATGGGGTCACACAGAGTCGGCCATGACTGAAGTGACTTAGCATAGCATGGATAATTCTAATTTCACAATTAGGCAGAGAGGCACAACTTATCCTCCCACTTTAAACAACTAGACAACTGGACAAAATGTATAAAACAACTGTTTTTAGACATTAGATAACAGGCAATACAGAACTGTGATCCCTGCTGCTGCTGCTAAGTCACTTTAGTCATGTCCGACTCTGTGCAACCCCAGAGACAGCAGTCCACCAGGCTCCCCCCGTCCCGAGGATTCTCCAGGAAAGAACATTGAAGTAGGTTGCCATTTCCTTCTCCAGTGCATGAAAGTGAAAACGAAAGTGAAGTCGCTCAGTCGTGTCTGACTATTAGTGATCCCATGGACTGCAGCCTACCAGGCTCCTCCATCCATTGGATTTTCCAGGCAAGAGTACTGGAGTGAGGTGCCATTGCCTTTTCCGTGATTCCTGAGAAAAGGAAAACAAGTGAGGTGCACCATGTATTTATGCTGGTTTTCTGCCTGAAAGCACATTCTAATCTGCAGAGCAGAAAAGATCACAAGTAAACCATGGCAGTCTCACTGAGTTGGGGAGACAAAGAAGGAGTTCAGGGAGGCCAAAGAAGTTGAAGTTCCAAGGAAGAATTCTGGAGGAAATGTAGTTATGAAGAAAAAGAGTTCCAGAAATTTGCATCCAGTCTGATGAGTGTGTGCTGAGTTTTAAGATTCACGCATACAGGATGAAAATCCACAAGGCTATATATAAAGAATAACTCAGTTTAGTTCAGTTCAGTTCAGCTCAGTCGCTCTGACTCTTTGCGACCCCATGAATTGCAGCACACCAGGCCTCCTTGTCCATCACCAGCTCCCAGAGTTCACTCAAACTCATGTCCATCGAGTCGATGATGCCATCCAGCCATCTCATCCTCTGTCGTCCCCTTTTCCTCCTGCCCCCAATCCCTCCCAGCATCAGAGTCTTTTCCAATGAGTCAGCTCTTCGCATGAGGTGGCCAAAGTACTGGAGTTTCAGCTTTAGCATCATTCCTTCCAAAGAACACCCAGGGCTGATCTCCTGTAGAAACAATAACTGGAAAACATCCAATCTGAATGGGGTATTTGGCAGAGTGTCCAGGAGGGCCATGCCTTCCAAATGGGACTGAGGGACTCCTGGAGAAAAGAGGGCTCTAGACACACCCTGCTGCTGCTGCTGCTAAGTCACTTCAGTCGTGCCCGACTCTGTGTGACCCCAGGACGTCGCCCACCAGGCTCTTCCCCCTGGGATTCTCCAGGCAGCACTGATTGGGTTGCCTTTCCTTCTCCATGCATGAAGTGAGTGAGTGAGTTGCTCGTCGGTCCGACTCTCGCGCCCCATGGCTGCAGTCCACCGGCTCCTCTTCCTGATTTTCCAGGCAGGCGCTGGGGGGTGCCATTGCCTTCTCCAACCAAGCCTCAAAAGTATTAAACTGAACCACAAGTATCATTACTTGCTAGAACAAAATTCAATCAATACTCATTCAAGGAAGGCAACAAAAAGTCAGACACTCAAAAATACAGAATTCACAAAGTCCAATCTCCAGTCAAAAATTAGTAAACAAATGAAGAAAGAGAAAAATGTGACCTTGATCAGTATAAAAACCAGTAAATAAAACAGTCATAAAATAGAGCAATAAATGACAGATAGGACTTAACAGTCAGGGATATTAAAATATCTATTTAAAAAAAAAAACAATGTTAAAGTATTTTTTAAAAATATGAACCTAACAAGTAGAGAAATGGAAGACAGAAAAAAAGAACAAGGGAAGACTTCCCTGGTGATAGAGTGGATAAGAATCCACCTGCCAATGCTGGGGACACAGTTTCAAGCTCTGATCTGGGATGATCCCACATGCCATAGAACAACTAAGCCCATGTGCCACCACTACTGAGCTTGTGCTCCAGAGCCTGTGCTCCACAACAAGAGAAGCCACCAAAATGAGAAGCCCACACACTACAAATAGAGAGTAGCCCCCGCACGCCACAACTAGAGAAAAGCCCATAGAGCAACAAAGACCTAGCATGGCCAAAAATAAAAGTAAATAAGTTTTTAAAAAAATAGCACTTGATGAAACAAAAAGAGCCCCACAATATACTAGATAAATTGAAGTATAATTAAGAATCTTCCCACAAAGAAAATTCTAGGCCCAAATGGCTCACTGGCATATTCTGTCAAATAATTTGAGTCAGAAATAATAATATTACAGAGATTCTTTTGGAAACCAGAGAAGGAGGAGCTATTTCCCAGGTTGTTTTATGAAGCCAGTATTACCTTGATAATAAAACCATGCAAGGACACTAGAAGAATATTGCTCATCAACCTAGATTAGACATCCTTAACAAAAGTCAACAGACTTAATCCAGCAATAGATAAAAATATATAATACACCATGATCAAGTGGAGCTTATTTCAGGAGTGCAAGAATGTTTAAACATTCAAAAATCAACCAATATAATGGATCACACTAAAAATATAGAAGAAATAAACAATCAACTCAGTAGTTGTAGAGTAACTGTATAACAAAATCCCAGCATTCATTTATGTAAAAAATTGCACAAAACAAGGAATATAAGGGAACTTGCTTAACCTACTTAAAGACATCTGGGGAGGAAATCCTGCAAATAATATGGTACATACTAGTGATTCACTGCTTTCCCCTGAAAATGGCAAAATGTGTGAATGTCCATTCTCACTCTTTCTATCCTCTACTGGAGATTCTAGTCAATGAAATAAAGCAAGTAAAATAATTTTGTTGAAGATTAGAAAGGAAGAAGTAAAAGTCTTCATATGCAGATATGTGATTGTGCATGTAGAAAAACCTAAAGCTACAAAAATAAGTGAATTTATCAAGGCCAATACCCACAAATTAGTTATATTCCAATATACTAAGAGTGAACAATTAAATGATTAAAATTTCAGAATATTATTTACAATAGAACATAAAACACAAAATTATTACAGAAAAACTTTACAAAATATTATAAGACATGCCATATATTGAAATTTACAGAATACTACTGAAAGAAATTAAAGAACATATAGGGATATATCATGTTCTTAAATAAGAAGACAAAATTTTGTTCATTATTTATTCTTCCCAAAATGATCCATAGATTCAACACAATCTCAACAGCTAAGCATAACTCTTTTTGTTAAAAAAAAAAAAAAATTGACAAACTACAAACTATTTCTAAAACTTACGTGGGGGAAGTGGCCAAGAGGGTGGAGTAGAAAGACCCTGAGCTCACCTCCTCCCACAGGCACACCAAAACTAAAATTATTTACAAGGCAATTATTGATATGAACAACAAGAATATTAGTAGAAAAAAATATTTTACAACTAAAGATACAAAGAAGGAAATACAACAAGATGGGTAGGAGGAGCAGAGACAAGGTACAAGCAAGACCCCAGGGCAGGTGACTCACAAGTGTGAGGATAATTACAATTGTAGAGGCTGTCCCCAGGGAGCAAGGGGTACAAACCCCTCATGGGGCTCCCCCATCCCCTAGGTTCTGTACTGGGAAGATGAGACCCCAGAATCTTTGGCCTTGAAGGTCAGTGGGGCTTATTTCAGGAGAGTTGGGGCTATGGGAAATAGAGATTCTACTGTTAAATGGTGCACACATAATCTCATACACTCCAGGACTCAGGGCAGAAGCAGTTATTTGAAAAAAGCTTGAGTCACACTCACTTGCTGATCTTGGAGAGCCTCCCAGACAGGAGGAAGGCAACTGGGACTCATCCTGGGGACAAAGACACTGGCAGTAGCCATTTCAGGGAACTCATTCTACCACGAGGACAGTGGAGCCGGCAAGTGCCATTTTGGAAATGTACCTCTAGCTTTTTAGTCCCAGGACCCAGATCTACCCATCAGTCAGTCGGCACCAGTCCTGGGATGCCTCAGGCCAACCAGGTAGCTTGATGGAGATCCAGCCCTAACCACTAGAGGGCCCAGGATTCATCCCCACCCACCAGAGGACAGACATCATACTGGAATCTTTTATGACCAAACACTATGCGACTAAAAATCAACTACAAGGAAAAAAACTGCAAAAATTAAAAAAAAAAACCCACAAACACATGAAGGCTACACAATATGCTACTAAACAACCAATGGGTCACTAAAGGAAATCAAAGAGGAAATTTTAAAATACCAGGAGATAAATGAAAATTAAGACACCACAATCCAAAACCAGTGACAAAAGAGGCAAGAATATACAATGGGGAAAAGACAACCTCTTCAATAAATGGTATTGGGAAACCTGGATAGTTATAAGCAAAAGAATCAAACCAAACGCCTTTTTCACACCACACACAAAAATAAACTAAAAATGGTTTAAAGACTTAAACCTAAGACCTGAAATCATAAAACTGCTAGAAGAAAACTTAGTATACTTTTAGACATCAGTCTTAAGAATATATTTTCTCAGGCAACAGAAACAAAGGCAAAAATCAACAAATGGGACCAAATTAAACTTAAAAGTTTATGCACAGTGAAGGAAACTATTAATAAAACAAAAAAGGCCACCTGTTGTATGGGAAAAGATATTTGCAAATGATATACCAGCAGGGGGCTAAAATCCAACATATACAGAGAAGACATACAACTCAACGTAAGAACAACCCAATTAGAAAATGGGCAGAGGACTGAGTAGACATTTTTCCAGAGAAGACATACAGATGGACAACAGGCTTATGAAAAGATGCTCAAGATCACTAATTATTAGAGAAATGCAAATCAAGACTACAGCAAGATATCACCCTACACCTGTCAGAACAGCTATTATCAAAAAACAACAATAAAAAGTGTGCTGAGGAAGTGGAGAAAAGGGAACCCTTATACATTGTTGGTGGAATGTAAATTGCTACAGCCACTCTGGAAAAGAGTATTGAAATTCCTCAATAAATTAAAAATAGAACTACCATATGATCTAGCAATTCTACTCCTGGGTATTTACCCAAGAAAATGAAAACACTAATTTGAAAAGATATATGCACCCCATGTTCATTATTACTTACAATAGCCAAGATATGAACTCAACCTAAATGTCCATAATAGATGAATGGAAAATAGGTAAAACTGAATCACTTTGCTGTACACTTGAAACTAACATAACATTGTTAATCAAGTATGCTCCAATATAAAATAAAAAAATTTTTAAATAGATGAATGGATAAAGAAGAAGACAAGCTACCCAGGTGGCGCTAGTGGTAAAAAAAAAAAAAAAAAAAACCTGCCTGCCAACGTAGGAGATGTAAGAGACTCAGGTTCAATTCCTGTGTCTGGAAGATCCCCAGCAGGAAGAAATGGCAACCTACTCCAGTATTCCAGCAGGGATAGTCCCACGGACAGCCTGGCGGTCTATAGTTCACAGGGTCGCAAAGAGTCGGACACGACTGAGTGACTGAACAACAACTACATAAATATATATATAATGAAATATTTATTTAGTGAAATATTTATTTCATTATATAAATATTGAAATAAATATTCAACAACTATATATATATAATGAAATATTTACTCAGTCACAAAAAATAAGGAAATCTTGCCATTTTCAACAATACAAATGGATCTAGAGGATATTATGCTAAGTGAAATAAATCATACAGAGAAAGACAAATGTTGTATGAGATCACTCATACATGAAATTTAAAAAACAAATGATTGCACATAACTAACAGAAACAGAGTCATAGATACAATCATAGTCACAGAGAACAAACAGATGGTTGCTAGAAGGGAGGTGTTAAGCGGGGGGAGAGAAATTGGTGAGGGAGATTAAGTTACAAAATAAATGAGTCATAGGTATAAACTGTACCATGTGGAGAATACTGCCAATATTTATGTAATATCTTTGTATGGTGACAGATATCTAGGCTTACATTTTGAAATGTAGAGAAAAAGTGAATTACTGTGTTATGTGCCAAGAATGAACACAGTGTTGTAGGTCAATTATACATCAAAAACAAAGAAACTCATAGAAAAAGAGATCAGATGTGTGGTTACCAGATGCATCAGGGCAGGGGGAAGGAGGAACTGGATGAAGATAGTCAAAAGGTACAAACTTCCAGTTATAAGATAAGTAAGTACTAGGATGGACTGAATCAGAGGTAAGTTGGTGAACTTAAACATAGATCAATAATAGTATTATACAATCTGAGGAACAGAGGAAATCATACTTTAGAACATAGTGAACAGAGCCTCAGGGGCTTACAGGATGGTAACAGAGAGTTTAACGTACATACACATAATTTAGAATTTGAAAAGGAGAGGAGAGAATGAGGCAGAAAAAATATTTAAAGAGAGAATGATGGTTAATTTCTCAAACTTGGTGAAAAATACACATTTACAAAGTTACAAAGCTTAGCCAATTCCAAGTAGGATGAATATTTTTTGAATGCCTTCTCATCAGAAATGACAGAGTTCAGATGTACATTCTACCCTACTTTTATCTGATGCAACTGAAAGTCCTATACATGAAAGGACTCTGAAAAGTAAATAGTAGCGACAGGCAGCTTGGATAAGGAATGCCAGATTCAAAGTACCACTGTATTAGCAGTGAATTTACAATGATTTTTCCCGATAGCATCTCCTGACCTGGACTCAAAAGTAGCCTGAAACCAAGAACTGTATATCGAGTATGGACATAAAGAATTCCAAGAGAAAAGTCTGATATTTCTGGCCCAAGGAATAGAGGCCTCAAATTTCAGAGAGAACAAGAGAAATTCCCTGATTTTTCTTGTCCTTTTCTGTTTTATCAAACATGTCAGACAATCGTGCAGTGACAGAGGTGGCTGGACAAGCACCTATATACCTGAGATGGAAATCCTCCTCTGACCGAATAAACTGTGGCTCCAAGTACACGGATAAGGGAGGAAAATCCCTGTTACTTTAAATATTTTTTCTATTGTCTCAATGTGTAGCCCTGGAGGCAGATGGAGTTGATGAAATGAGTAGCAGAGCAGGGAAACTAAAGCTCTAGTTTCCTAGGCAGAAAGCCAAGTAGCAGGGCTTCCTAAGAACTGGAAAGTGTTGGGGAGACTTCAGGTAAGAAGGAGCTGAAGAAGGCGACCCCATAAAATGTTATATGAAATTTTTGGTACCACAGGGTTATATCTGACCCTGAACAGCATTCCAAAGACTTGGACAACTAAAAAATAAGGTATACCACTGCCCAGCTTCCAAAATATTAGTGGCACACAACTAAATGAATCCAAACAGCACTGAAATTAAAAACTGAACTGACATTGGGACCACAGCCCACAGAAGATGGGAAGAAACTTACAACATAAATCTAACCAGGGCAGTTGTCTCATAAAACTGTAAAAAAAAAAAAAAAAAATTCTCCAAAGAAATGAATACAGTCTCATATATGTTTAAAATAACTATATATAACACAAAAGTACTTAATGTATAAAGAATCAGGAAAATCTCAATATGGCACAAGGAAAAAGATAATCAATACATAACAACCCCAAAAGGACACAGAAGTTTTAACTATCAGACTTTAAAGCAATTATTATAATCATACTCTGAAAAGTCAGAGCAAACACTCTTGAAACAAGTAGAAAGACAGACTATCAGCAGACAAAAGATACAAGAAAAATACTAAGTGGAAAATTTTATAACTGAAAAATACAATAACAGAAAATTCACTTGAGTGGCTAAATAACAGAATGAAGATGACAGAAGAAATAGTCAGTGGCCTGGCTAAAAAGTTCCCTGAAACTTTGGCATTTGGTCAAAGTCATAAAACTTTAGATTCAAGAATCTCAACGAAACTTAAACAGGAGTTGATAAACCTGAAAAACCTATGCCCAGACACATCAAAATCAAACAAATGAAAACTAAACATTAAAAAATCTGGAATATATGGATTTGTGTATGCAGTTTGCTGTATACCTGAAACTAGCAACACTGTATATCAACTATACTTCAATTTTTTAAAATTGTTTTTAACCTGAAAGCTGCCAAAGAAAAACAACACATTATATACAGGGGAACAACAATTTGAGTGACTGTGTTTCTCATCAGAAATGGAGACCAGAAAGAAATAGTACGTTTTTTAAGTACTGAAAGAGAAGGATTGTCAACACACAATTCCTCCAAGAAACAAGTGTAAAATCATCACTCACCTAGAGCCAGACATCCCGGAATGTGAAGTCAAGTGGGCCTTAGAAAGCATCACTACGAACAAAGCTAGTGGAGGTGATGGAATTCCAGTTGAGCTATCTCAAATCCTGAAAGATGATGCTATGAAAGTGCTGCACTCAATATGCCAGCAAATTTGGACAACTCAGCAGTGGCCACAGGACTGGAAAAGGTCAGTTTTCATTCCAATCCCAAAGAAAGGCAATGCCAAACAATGCTCAAACTACTGCACAATTGCACTCATCTCACAGGCTAGTAAAGTAATGCTCAAAATTCTCCAAGCCAGGCTTCAGCAATACATGAACCATGAACTTCCAGATGTTCAAGATGATTTTAGAAGAGGCAGAGGAACCAGAGATCAAACTGCCAACATCCAATGGATCATGGAAAAAGCAAGAGAGTTCCAGAAAAACATCTACTTCTGCTTTATTGACTATGCCAAAGCCTTTGACTGTGTGGATCATAATAAACTGTGTAAAATTCTGAAAGAGGTGGGAATATCAGACCACCTGACCTGCTTCTTGAGAAACCTGTATGCAGGTCAGGAGGCAACAGTTAGAACCGGACATGGAACAACAGACTGGTTCCAAATAGGAAAAGGAGTACATCAAGGCTGTATATTGTCACCCTGCTTATTTAACTTATATGCAGAGTACATCATGAGAAATGCTGGACTGGAAGAAGCACAAGCTGGAATAAAGATTGCCGGGAGAAATATCAATCACCTCAGATATGCAGATGACACCACCCTTATGACAGAAAGTGAAGAGGAACTAAAAAGCCTCTTGATAAAAGTGAAAGTGGAGAGTGAAAAAGTTGGCTTAAAGCTCAACATTCAGAAAACGAAGATCATGGCATCTGGTCCCATCACTTCATGGGAAATAGATGGGGAAACAGTGGAAACAGTGTCAGACTTTGTTTTTTTGGACTCCAAAATCACTGCAGATAGTGATTGCAGCCATGAAGTTAAAAGGTGCTTACTCCTTGGAAGGAAAGTTATGACCAACCTAGATAGCATATTCAAAAGCAGAGACATTACTTTGCCAACAAAGATTCGTCTAGTCAAGGCTATGGTTTTTCCTGTGGTCATGTATGGATGTGAGAGCTGGACTGTGAAGAAGGCTGAGCGCAGAAGAAATTGATGCTTTTGAACTGTGGTGTTGGAGAAGACTCTTGAGAGTCCCTTGGACTGCAAGGAGATCCAACTGGTCCATTCTGAAGGAGATCAGCTCTGGGATTTCTTTGGAAGGAATGATGCTAAAGCTGAAACTCCAGTATTTTGGCCACCTCATGCGAAAAGTTGACTCATTGGAGAAGACTCTGATGCTGGGAGGGATTGAGGGCAGGAGGAGAAGGGGACGACAGAGGATGAGATGGCTGGATGGCATCACTGACACGATGGATGCGAGTCTGGGTGATCTCCGGGAGCTGGTGATGGACAGGGAGGCCTGGCGTGTTGCAGTTCATGGGATCGCAAAGAGTCGGACACGACTGAGCGACTGAATTGAACTGAAAAGGCATTATTAGATGAAGGAATTTCAAAAAATTCATTGCCAACATATCTTTAATATTAAAGAAATGCTAAAAGTTTTTCAGATGGAATGGAAATAATACTGGAGGGAAAATTCAAACTTCAGAAACTAAGGAAGAGCAACAAAAATGATATCCAGGTAAATATAGCAGGATATTTTTCTCCTCTTAAGTTGGAGAATCAGATCAGATCAGATCAGTCGCTCAGTCGTGTCCGACTCTTTGCGACCCCATGAACCACAGCACGCCAGGCCTCCCTGTCCATCGCCAGCTCCCGGAGGTCACTCAGACTCGCATCCATCGAGTCAGTGATGCCATCCAGCCATCTCATCCTCTGTCGTCCCCTTCTCCTCCTGCCCTCAATCCCTCCCAGTATCAGAGTCTTCTCCAATGAGCCAACTCTTCGCATGAGGTGGCCAAAATACTGGAGTTTCAGCTTTAGCATCATTCCTTCTAAAGAAATTCCAGGATTGATCTCCTTCAGAATGGACTGGTTGGATCTTCTTGCAGTCCAAGGGACTCTCAAGAGTCTTCTCCAACACCACAGTTCAAAAGCATCAATTCTTCGGTGCTCAGCCTTCTTCACAGTCCAGCTCTCACATCCATACATACCACAGGAAAGACCATAGCCTTGACTAGGCGAACCTTTGTTGGTAAAGTAATGTCTCTGCTTTTGAATGTGCTATCTAGGTTGGTCATAACTTTCCTTCCAAGGAGCAAGCGTCTTTTAATTTCATGGTTGCAGTCACCATCTGCAGTGATTTTGGAGCCCAGAAAAACAAAGTCTGACACTGTTTCCACTGTTTCCCCATCTATTTCCCATGCAGTGATGGGACCAGATGCCATGATCTTCGTTTTCTGAATGTTGAGCTTTAAGCCAACCTTTTCACTCTCCACTTTCACTTTCATCAAGAGGCTTTTTAGCCCCTCTTCACTTTCTGCCATAAGAGTGGTGTCATCTGCATATCTGAGGTTATTGATATTTCTCCCAGAATCTTGATTCCAACTTGTGTTTCTTCCAGTCCAGCATTTCTCATGATGTACTCTGCATATAAGTTAAATAAAATGGTGACAATATGCAGCCTTGACGTACTCCTTTTCCTATTTGGAACAGTCTGTTGTTCCATGACCAGTTCTAACTGTTGCTTCCTGACCTGCATACAGATTTCTTAAGAGGCAGATCAGGTGGTCTGTATTCCCATCTCTTTCAGAATTTTCCTAGTTTATTGTGATCCACACAGTCAAAGGCTTTGGCATAGTCAATAAAGCAGAAATAGATGTTTTTCTGGAACTCTCTTGCTTTTTCCATGATCCAGCGGATGTTGGCAATTTGATCTCTGGTTCCTCTGCCTTTTCTAAAACCAGCTTGAACATCAGAATTTCACGGTTCACATATTGCTGAGCCTGGCTTGGAGAATTTTGAGCATTACTTTACTAGCGTGTGAGTGAGTGCAATTGTTCGGTAGTTTGAGCACTCCTTGGCATTGCCTTTCTTTGGGATTGGGATGAAAATTGACCTTTTCCAGTCCTGTGGCCACTGCTGAGTTTTCCAAATTTGCTGGCATATTGAGTGTAGCACTTTCACAGCATCATCATTCAGGACTTGGAATAGCTCCACTGGAATTCCATCACCTCCACTAGCTTTGTTCCTAGTGATGCTTTCTAAGGCCCATTTGACTTCACATTCCAAGATGTCTGGCTCTAGGTCAGTGATCACATCATCATGATTATCTAGGTCTTGAAGCTCTTTTTTGTACAGTTCTTCTGTGTATTCTTGCCACCTCTTCTTAATATCTTCTGCTTCTGTTAGGTCCACACCATCTCTGTCCTTTATCGTGCCCATCTTTGCATGAAATGTTCCTTTGGTATCTCTGATTTTCTTGAAGAGATCCCTAGTCTTTCCCATTCTGTTGTTTTCCTCTATTTCTTTGCATTGATCACTGAAGAAGGCTTTCTTATCTCTTCTTGCTATTCTTTGGAACTCTGCATTCAGATGTTTATATCTTTCCTTTTCTCCTTTGCTTTTCGCTTCTCTTCTTTTCACAGCTATTTGTAAGGCCTCCCCAGACAGCCATCTTGCTTTTTTGCATTTCTTTTCCATGGGGATGGTCTTGATCCCTGTCTCCTGTACAATGTCACGAACCTCATTCCATAGTTCATCAGGCACTCTATCTATCAGATCTAGGCCCTTAAATCTATTTCTCACTTCCACTGTATAATCATAAGGGATTTGATTTAGGTCATACCTGAATGGTCTAGTAGTTTTCTCTACTTTCTTCAATTTAAGTCTGAAGTTGGAGAATACATATGTCAATTGAAGGTAAAGTTTATAACATTGTTTGATGGAATTTTCAGTGTATGTGGTACATATGACAACCATAAAACAAAGTGGGGAAGACAAAGGGTCTTATTATGATGATATAGTTTTACATGTCACTTAAAGTGTTAAAGACTTCCCTGGTGGCTCAGACAGTAAAGCGTCTGTCTATGATGCAGGAGACCCAGGTTCGATCCCTGGGTTGGGAAGATCCCTTGGAGAAGGAAATGGCAATCCACTCCAGTAGTATTGCCTGGAAAATCCCATGGACAGAGGAGTCTGGTAGGCTACAGTCCATGGGGTCGCAAAGAGTCGGACACAACTGAGCGACTTCAAGTTCACGTTTTAAAGTGTTAAAATATTAATTCTAAGTAGACTGTAAAAAGTGCACACTTTTATTGGGTTGTTTGCCTTCTCATTGAGTTGAAAGATTTCTTTACATATTCCAAATAACATGTAGTTGATCCTTCAACAAAATGGGGGTTAGAGACTTCCCTGGTGGTCCAGCGATTAAGAATCCACCTGCCAATGTAGGGGACACGGGTTCAATCTCTAATCTGGGAAGATTCCACATGCTGCAGGGCATCTAAGCCCCTGTGCCACAACTAGAGAAAGACATATCACAGCCAAAAATAAAATAAATTTTTTTCAAAAAAGCTCATTGAAAGTTATCTATTTTTTAAAAATGGGATGTTGGGAGAGCCATCCCTCTGCACAGTTGAAAGTCCACTTTTAACTTATAGTCAGACCTCCACATCTGCAGCTCCTCAGTATCCAGTTCTGTATCCATGGATCCAGCCAATCACAGATCATGTAGTAGTGTAGTACTATTGAAAAAAATCCATGGATAAGTGGGCTTGTGCAATTCAAACTTGCATTGTGCAAAGATCAACTGTGTAAAGATCAACTGTGTACAGAATATATAAATTCCTCCAATTTTGTAACATGTACTTTCATTATCTTAATGGAATCTTTCAAAGAGAAAATGATTTTAATCCCAATGGTGTCCAATTATTAACTATAATAAGGGCTCTCCTACTAGCAGCAATGAGAACTCTATAAAGTATAGAAAAACAGCATATATACAGAATGGCAGGCAATACCACTAGGCCTAAGGCAAATTAATAAGAAAGGAACGAATGTAAAGGAGTGATTTCTAGGATATCTTTTAAAATTCTTTAAAACTGGAAAACAAGAGTATATATAGTATCCCATCTTCTGTGTAAGAAAGAAAGTAAATAAGAAAATATACATTTTTCTACTTATTTTTACAAATACCAGAAGGATAAAGTAAAAAATAATGAGTTTTCTTCAGAGGACAGGTGAGAATTGGGTTGAAGAATTGGTTGAGAATTGGGTGAAGGTCAGTTCAGTTCAGTCACTGCCGTGTCCAACTCTTTGCGACCCCATGAATTGCAGCATGCCAGGCCTCCCTGTCCATCATCAACTCCCAGAGTCCACCCAAATCCATGTCCATCAAGTCGGTGATGCCATCCAACCATCTCATCCTCTGTCATCCCCTTCTCCTCCTACCCTCAATCTTTCCCAGAATCAGGATCTTTTCAAATGAGTCAGCTCTTTGCATCAGGTGGCCAAAGTATTGGAGTTTCAGCTTCAACATCAGTCCCTCAAATGAACCCCTAGGACTGATCTCCTTTAGTCCCTTGGACTTTAGTCCCTTGGACTGGTTGGATCTCCTTGCAGTCCAAGGAGACTTTAGTCCCTTGGACTGGTTGGATCTCCTTGCAGTCCAAGGGACTCTCAAGAGTCTTCTCCCACACCACAGTTCAAAAGCATCGATTCTTCAGCACTCAGCTTTCTTCACAGTCCAACTCACATCCATACATGACTACTGGAAAAACCATAGCCTTGACTAGACGGACCTTTGTTGGCAAAGTAATGTCTCTGCTTTTCAGTGTGCTATATAGGTTGGTCATAGATTTTCTTCCAAGGAGCAAGCGTCTTTTAATTTTGTGGCTGCAGTCACATCTGCAGTGATTTTGGAGCCCCCCAAAATAAAATCTCTCACTATTTCCACTGTTTCCCCATCTATTTGCCATGAAGTGATGGGACTGGATGCCATGATCTTAGTTTTCTGAATATTGAGCTTCAAACCAACTTTTTCACTCTCCTCTTTCACTTTCATCAAGAGGCTCTTTAGATCTTCACTTTCTGCTATAAGGGTGGTGTCATCTGCATATCTGAGGTTATTGATATTTCTCCCAGCAATCTTGATTCCAGTTTGTGCTTCTTCCAGCCCAGCGTTTCTCATGATGTACTCTGCATATAAGTTAAATAAACAGGGTGACAATATACAGCCTTGATGTACTCCTTTTCCTATTTGGAACCAGTCTGTTGTTCCATGTCCAGTTCTAACTGTTGCTCCTGACCTGCATACAGGTTTCTCAAGAAGCAGGTCAGGTGGTCTGGTATTCCCACCTCTTTCAGAATTTTACAGTTTATTGTGATCCACACAGTCAAAGGCTTTGGCATAGTCAATAAAGCAGAAGTAGATGTTTTTCTGGAACTCTCTTGCTTTTTCCATGATCCACTGAACGTGAATGTGAAGTCACTTAGTCATGTCCGACTCTTTGCGACCCCATGGACTGTAGCCTACCAGGCTCCTCTGTCCATGGGATTTTCCAGGCAATAGTACTGGAATGGATTGCCATTTCCTTCTCCAAAAGATCTTCCCAACCCAGGGATCGAACCCGGGTCTCCCGCATCGTAGACAGATGCTTTACCATCTGAGCCACCAGAGAAGTCCAAGATGATCCATTGGATGTTGGCAATTTGATCTCTGGTTCCTCTGCCTCTTCTAAATTCAGCTTGAACATCTGGAAGTTCATGGTTCACATATTGCTGAAGCCTAGCTTGGAGAATTTTGAGCATTACTTTACTAGCGTGTGAGATGAGTGCAATTGTGTGGTAGTTTGAGCATTCTTTGGCATTGCCTTTCTTTGGGATTGGAATGAAAACTGACCTTTTCCAGTCCTGTGGCCACTGCTAAGTTGTCCAAATTTGCTGGCATATTGAGTGCAGCACTTTCATAGCATCATCTTTCAGGATTTGAGATAGCTCAACTGGAATTCCATCACCTCCACTAGCTTTGTTCGTAGTGATGCTTTCTAAGGCCCACTTGACTTATTTCAGGATGTCTGGCTCTAGGTCAGTGATCACACCATTGTGATTATCTGGGAGAGTGACATTTCTCTATATCTTCTTGTATAATTTTGTCTTTGGAATCCATATTAATGTTTAATAAAATAAAATTAGGGGCCCTAAAATGTCATACAAACAGAAACAAATGAACATAACTGTACTTCAAGTGAATAACACAACTACACTGAACTGAGGAGAGAGAACCAGCCCAAGTAAGTTTTGAACACATTTTGACCATAAAACTCAGGATAAAGACAAGTTGTCTGTGAACACTGGAATATAGGATCAGTGTAGTGTGTGTGTGTGCATGCATGCTCAGTCGTGTCCTACTCTTTGCTGCCCTATGGACTATAGCCCACCAGGCTCCTCTGTCTATGGGATTTTCCAGGCAAGAACACTGGAGTGGGTTGCTATTTCCTCCTCCAGAGGATCTTCCTGACCCAGGGATCAAACCCACGACTCCTGTGTCTCCTGCACTGCAGGTAGATTCTTTACCACTGAGCCATAAGGGAAGCCATATTCTAGTATCAGAATTAAGCAATGGGTATGTGTGAGAGACAGACAGACACAGAGAAACACTGTGGAAAGCAATTTGCATTATCTAGTGAAGCAGAAGATAGATTGAAGAAACATGGTCACGGTATTTATCAGGTCTTTCCATCAAGAGACAAAGTCTATTTTTCCACTCCTTGAATCTAGGGTTTCTTTGTGAATTCCTTTGACCAAAAAAAAGTAACAGCAGTGACAACTGGAGCAGTCTCATGCTTAGGATTCAAGACATTTTTCCCATTCCACCTTTATTCTCTGTGAGCTGCTATATGAGGAAGCCCAGGCTAGCCACAAGGTGAGGCCTCCTGGAAGAGAACAGCCTTTGCTGACCTGCCAACTGTGCAAGCAGAGTGAGCCCAGCCACCACCATGCACAGCAGAGCAGTGCTGCTCCAGCTGGGCCCAGCTGAATGCAGACATATGAGTTAACCCACCCACACCAAGGAGAAGAACTTTCCAGTCAACCCACAGAATCAGAAGGAAATAATAAACCACTGCTGTTTTCAGCCACTTACTTTTGGAGTGATATGTCTCACAGTAATAGATAACTACACTCCAACAATTTCACTTATACTTATATACACTTGAAAAATGTGCACACAGGTAGTGCACTGAAGAAAATGTATAATGTTTAGAGAAACATTGTTTCAACAGCCAAAAACTAGAAAGACTGTACAAACATTCACTAGTAGTAGAATGGGTATATAAACTGGTATGTTCATTTACTGGAATATTATACAGCACTAAAAAAGCACAGACTAAAGGAAGATATAACAACGATGAAGATACAATAGATGAATCTTTCAAGGGCATGTTGAATTAAAAAAGTAAAACACAAAAAAATACAAAGAATATGTGTGTAAATGAACAAATTAGACTACATAAATGGATACATTAAACTACTGCTTTGTATAAATGTTCAAATTAAACTATATTTCTTAGATAAGCATACATATAAGAAAATGTAAAGAAAATAAAGAACTAATTATCATAAAAGTCATGATAATGGGTACCTCTAGGAAGGAGGAAAGAAGTTATAATTAGAGACACATGAAGAGCTTCCAAGGTCATTCTAGTTTGAAGAATTGATGCTTTTGAGCTGTGGTGTTGGAGAATACTCTTGAGAGTCCCTTGGACTGCAAGGAGATCCAACCAGTCCATTCTGAAGGAGATCAGCCCTGGGATTTCTTTGGAAGGAATGATGCTGAAGCTGAAACTCCAGTACTTTGGCCACCTCATGCGAAGAGTTGACTCATTGGAAAAGACTCTGATGCTGGGAGGGATTGGGGGCAGGAGGAGAAGGGGACGACAGAGGATGAGATGGCTGGATGGTATCACTGACTCGATGGACGTGAGTCTGAGTGAACTATGGGAGTTGGTCATGGACAGGGAATCCTGGCGTGCTTCAATTCATGGGGTCGCAAAGAGTCGGACATGACTGAGCGACTGAACTGAACTGAACAATGGGCGCTACACATTTTGTTTTATGCATGCTTCTACCTCATGGACTGTAGTTCACCAGGCTCCTCTGTCCATGGAATTCTCTAGGCAAGAAGACTGGAGTGGGGAGCCATTCCTTTCTCCAGGGGGTCTTCCCAACCCAGGGATCAAACCTGGGTCTCCTGCATTGCAGGCAGATTCTTTACCATCTGAGACACAAAAGAAGTCCCTCTATATGTATGCAATATACAATAAAATGTTTTTTAAAATATTAACAATACCATTACACTCCTACCAGGCTGGCAAAATTTTAAAGTTTGACCAAGTTTAATCAACTGTTGTGCAGAAAGTGAAATACATGGAATTTTCACGTATCATAAACCATGTTGAAAATCAGACAACGTATGTTAAGTCTATAGGTGTGCCAACCCTACCCAGCAATTCCATTCTTAAACATATATATTAGAGAACTCTTGCAGGTGTGCGTCTGAATATGTCCAGTCTTCTAGAAGGAAAACAGTGGCCATTTGCATGGGTTAGGATTACCAGCAATAAATTCATCTTAGGTTTGCCTCCTCTGGGAGTTCTTCTCTGAGTAGCTCAGGAGGAATGAATAGCTCTGTATTTTGTCTTCCCCATGACTTCTGTTGCTGGTTATCATGAATTTAAGACCATATAATCAAGTATCTAATTCCCCTCCCCTTCTCCCTCCAAATCTTAAAACTCAGTGAAGGCAAGGTCTATGGTCTGATTCACCTGTCCAATCTTCATGTTATACAAGGAGTACTTTCTAAATGTTTGATGAGTGTTTTTGAAATTAATGCCTAAAGTATTAAAATGGGGATATTAAAATGGGGATGAATTAAATAAAAAGAATTTAAAAATAAAGACTTTAGTTCTGAGAGTCCTTTTAGGGTTAAGTATGATAGACTGGGTGTTCATTGGAAGGACTGATGCTAAAGCTGAAACTCCAATACTTTGGCCACCTCATGCGAAGAGTTGACTCATTGGAAAAGACCCTGATGCTGGGAAAGATTTGGGGCAGGAGGAGAAGGGGACAACAGAGGATGAAATGGCTGGATGGTATCACCGACTTGATAGACATGAGTCTGGGTAAACTCCAGAGTTGGTGATGGACAGGGAGGCCTCGTATGCTGCGGTTCATGGGGTCGCAGAATTGGACACAACTGAGCAACTGAACTGAACTGAACTGATGACAGACCAACAGAAATCCCTAAATTTAGGAGCTGACAGTAAAGAATGAAGGCATTCAAGAAGTGGAGAGTTCTACAGATGACTGTGGTTCTGGATGCGATCTGGGACTAGAGTGACCTTGAATGCTTTCATATCTCTGTGGTGGTACGCTGAGGTAAACAGTTGCCATTCTCAGAGTTTGAAGATTTCTAGGACTAGAAAAGGGCTCTACGAAGGATACTATATGACAGGGATTCTACTGTCTGTTTTTCACTATCGGTAAAAGTAGAGGCTTGCAAGTGCACCTGAGATTGAGATGTGTGAATGTGGGTCTTTGTAGCAACTTTAAGGTTAGGCTCCCTGTGTTTTGTAGTTCTCTGAGGTTGGGATCCTCAACTAAGGGGTTGGCCTTACTTCTCATTGCAGCGGTGCGTGAGCTGTGTGGCCCAGAAGCCCAAGACAGAGAAGATAAAAGGTGTGACAAGTATCATGGAGATCAGGTTAGCCAGAGCCACAATAACGGCATCATTGAGACAGCTGCTGGATGACTGAATGTGCGAGGCTATGGAGACAATGGAGCCAAAGCCGAGGCCCAAGGAACACAAGACTTGGTTCCCTGCTCCGCACCATACATTCACGTTGTATATAGCTGATATCTAAAAGGGAGAAAACAAGTGTTAAGGGAAGATGTCAAAGAAGGAGAGGAGAATCTTAAAAGAGTTAAAGTGGGGGAGAGGGGACACAGAGAGAGATAATGGGGAAAGGATGTCCTAAGAATAGGTGGGAAATGTCCTCCAAGGCCTGATAGGGGAATGAGGAAGATACACCTTACCTTGACAATTGTCATACGGTGAAGGCCAAATACTGCCCCTTCTAGCATTATACTCCGCACGACTAAACAGAGCATTATGAGACCACTGCTTGATACCAAGACACACATTACCTGAATTGAGAGTGGGACAAAGCATGTACCAGTGGGAGTCAACCAATAATCAGCAAAGATCAAAAGTTCTGAGTCAGAAATAAGGAGGAGCTAGAAGACAGCTTCTAGTAGGGGTCAGGGGCTACTGGGAGTAAAAAGTCAGAGGGAGTGAAAAACTAGGAAATCAAGGAGTGACAGTTAGGTGAGGACCAAAGCATCTGAGAATGTCAAGATATTAAAAAAATGGGTGGCTCACCTTCCCAGTCCACTTGAGCCCATTAAGCATGAAAACACCAAGAAGACATACGGACACGAATAAAGGCAGGCACAGACTGAACACTGGTGGCCCATCATCCTCAATACTGTCTGAGGCCTTCAGAGTCATCCGGTACCAGAAGTACAGGGAGGGTGTCGTCCGTGCACATTCAGGATCTGAGGGGATCTGGCTCTGGACATGCCTGCTAGACAGAATGACCCCTCCCCTCTTCTTTATCCCCCTCCCCACTTCCCCCTCTTCCTTTCCCCTTTCCCCCCATTTCTTCTTCCTTCCAAATCTTCCTCTTCTTTATCACCCCTTGCTCCTTTCTTCTCTTCCAAATTTCCTCCTACCTCTCTGTTTCCCCCCTTCTCATCTCTCACTTCCTCCTCACCAAAGCCACTGGCATTCTCCAGTAAGGGACATTTCTCCCATGGGACAGGATACTGAAAGGACTGACTCAAGTAGAAGAGGATCCACGCAGTGATCACATTCAAGAACAAGCCGTTGATGAAGCACACCTAGGGGCCAGGGAGGAGGTGGCTGGGGAGGAAGGGAGGGGTCAGGAAAAAGGAGGGGATTTGACAGAGGATTGGGGAACTGAAGGGATCTGACCCATGGAAGTGCAGTCTTGGGACCCATTCCAAGATGAGGGTTAGGATGGGGATGGGGTGTAAAGGGTAGGCCTGGGCAGCCCAGAACTCCTCACCATGAAACTTGTATACCCTACACCACCAATCCAGGGGCTGATGACCTTCCACACACCAATGTTGCCCTGACGCATCCTCTGACCAGCTGCCATCTCCAGGAAGAGGAGAGGAATCCCGATCAAGAACAGCAAGAAGATGTAGATGATGAGAAAAATACCTGTGCAGGGGATTCAAGGAGGAGCTCTCAGAACCAGCTGGCTTTTTGGTACCTGGACTTCATGGGTACAGAAAAACTCGTTCCCCACCAGTGACCTCCCTCGGGGGCATAGGCATCAGGGGTCAACTGTTTCCACATCCCTTACAGTTCCAGGCATCCAGTTCTTTGGTCTTTAATTCCTGGAAGACCCAAACATCTAGTCTTCACCTCCACCCTTGATCCAGGCTTCTAGCCCCACCATCCTCCTGTTCAGATAGTCTGTACCTCTACCCCTCTCATGATCCTTCACGTTCAGGCATCTGACTCCTATCCTGCTCAGAATACCAAGTCTTTATCCTCTACAGGACCCAGAGACCTTGGGAGTTTGAAGTCTAGACAGGCCTCCATCTTGTTAGCCCCTTGTGGATCCGTGGTTCCTGGTATCCAGACTTACCACCTCCGCTGTGAAGCCACAGGTAGCAAAAACTCCAGAGACTGGCCGGCCTCATGGTATAGCCCATCTGGGCCAGGAGGTACTCAGCCTTGTTGGACCAGAATGGACGAGTAATGACTTCACTCTTCTCCTTCTCTGGCACCTGAACTTTCTCAGGCAAGAGTCTCTGTTTCAGGACTGGGGCAGCCTCTGCCTCCGTGACAGGGGTTGCCTTGGGATGGCTGGCCCTGCTCTGAGCCTCAAAAGCTTGCGTCTCCCAGGCCTGAGCCCTCACAGCCCGGGCCTCAAAAGCCTGGACCTCGGAGACCCAGGCTGTCAGAGACCAGGTGGCTGTGCCCTTGTCTTCCAAAGCGTGATGTCCAGGGGAGCTTTCAGCAGATGAGACTTTGGCCAATGATGTTCCTGAAGCCTGGGCCTCTGTTGTAATTTCAGGCAGACTTTCAGGAGCAGCTCCAACTTTCGCAAGGGAGGATTTGATTTTGTGAGTAGACCTGAAGGACACCAAAAACTAGATTTTAGGTTTTAGAGTAAAAAGATGACTGAGTTACAAAACAATCCTCAACACCTCCTAAGGAAACCTTCCATTTCTGTCCCTGTGTATATGCTAAGTCACTTCAGTTGTGTTTGACTCTTTGAGACCCCACAGACTGCAGCCCGCCAGGCTCCTCTGTCCATGGGATTCTCCAGGCAAGGATACTGGAGTGGGTTGCCATGCCCTCCTCCAGGGGACCTTCCCGACCCAGAGATCAAACCTACATCTCCTGCATTGGCAGATGGATTCTCTGCCACTGAGCCACCTGGGAAATCCCAGATTTTACCATGAATGTGTGCGTGCCAAGTGGCTTCAGTCATATCCAATTCTGTGCAAGCCTACAGACTGTAGCCTGCCAGGCTCCTCTGTCCATGGGATTCTCCAGGCAAGAATACTGGAGTGGGTTGCCATGCCCTACTCCAGGGGATCTTCCCAACTCAGGGATCAAACCCGCATCTCTTATGTCTCCTGCATTGGTAGGTGGGTTATTTACCACTAGCACCACTGGGAAGACCCATATCTGTCTCTTCCACCACTGAAATTCAAAGCACAAAAGAATCTTTACTTCTTAGAAACGTTTCAGTGCAAGGGATAAAGACAAATAGCCAAGCTAATAGTGAGGAATTCCACTCAAAAAGTTTCTGAAAACTTTGAGGTACACTCCATACAGAGGATAGTACTATTTACAGTGGGCTTCTGAATCAAAGAAAGGACTTTAATACTAAATCTGCCTGGTAAGCCAATCTTAGGAAAGCTGCTGTACTTCTCTGAGCTGTTTCACCTGTAAAACACTCAGGTTTCTGCTCAATTATCATCTCACCAGAGAAAGTCTTCCCTGCCAGCCTATCTACAATAGTAGCTACCTACCGAAAACTCTCTCCATCAAACCTACTTTTATTTTTCTTCATAGCATTTTTCACTTCCTGATGTGATTATCTCTTAACGGTTAGTCTAGTCACATCTAACCGTGCTCCCCACCCCACTGCTCTGTCCCCAACAAGTGGATGGTGCTTTACCTCATATCTGGGGCCACTTTCCTCTCTGTTCTCTGTGCTTCCACCACTCTGACCTGTTGTTGGCTCTTCAAATGCTCTACAAGAGAATAGGCAAAGATCGTGATGGAAAAGAAAAGGAAAAAAACAGGATGTGGAAGAGGGGAAGAGAGGAACTGGAGTTTTCTTTCAAAGGAGGAAAGAGTATGCCACCCAAAAGCAGAGGCAGCAAGTAGGTGCCAAGACAGCACAGGCACATCTGGGGCACAAGGATAAATCAACTGTGAGACATACTGTTTCCAAAGAGTTCTTAAGTAGCTCAGGAAATGCTTACATTTCAACGATAGGTTAAAAAAATAAAACTCAGATATAAATTTCCATCTTTAGTTCTATTTCTACTACATTTTAAAATGCAATGAAAAAAAAAAAGAATTAAAAAAACACAAAGAAAGGCCAAAAGAAAATACATTTGTATATAGAAGATGAGGATTATAGGTATTTTTCTAGTCTTCCCTCTGATTTTAAATCAGTCTAGTAAATTGTTTAAAAGTGTTACTTTAATAATCAAGAAAAATATGTATCAATAAATAAAAACTAAAAATAAAATCATGATACTGGACACAGAAATCAAATTGAAAGAGCTCCCATCAGCCAAATCTTGGACAACTGGAGCATCAAGACAAAGAATAACAGATAAGAACCCACAGAATAAAATAAGAATCTATGAATCCACAGTGATATAAATAAGGAAAGGGAAAATCTCTTCCTTAAAGTAAAATGCAAACTAATAAATGCATCAGATCAGATCAGATCAGATCAGTCGCTCAGTTGTGTCCAACTCTTTGCGACCCCATGAATTGCAGCACACCAGGCCTCCCTGTCCATCACCAGCTCCCGGAGTTCACTGAGACCCACGTCCATCGAGTCAGTGATGCCATCCAGCCATCTCATCCTCTGTCATTCCCTTCTCCTCTTGCCCCCAATCCCTCCCAGCATCAGAGTCTTCTCCAATGAGTCAACTCTTCACATGAGGTGGCCAAAGTACTGGAGTTTCAGCTTTAGCATCATTCCTTCCAACGAACACCCAGGACTGATCTCCTTCAGAATGGACTGGTTGGATCTCCTTGCAGTCCAAGGGACTCTCAAGAGTCTTCTCCAACACCACAGTTCCAAAGCATCAATTCTTCTGCGCTCAGCCTTCTTCACAGTCCAACTCTCACATCCATACATGACCACAGGAAAGACCATAGCCTTGACTAGACAAACCTTTGTTGGCAAAGTAATGTCTCTGCTTTTGAATATGCTATCTAGGTTGGTCATAACTTTTCCTCCAAGGAGTAAGCGTCTTTTAATTTCATGGCTGAAATCACCATCTGCAGTGATTTTGGAGCCCAGAAAAATAAAGTCTAACACTGTTTCCCCATCTATTTCCCATGAAGTGATGGGACTAGATGCCATGATCTTCGTTTTCTGAATGTTGAGCTTTAAGCCAACTTTTTCACTCTCCTCTTTCACTTTCATCAAGAGGCTTTTTAGTTCCTCTTCACTTTCTGCCATAAGGGTGGTGTCATCTGCATATCTGAGGTTATTGATATTTCTCCCAGCAATCTTGATTCCAGCCTGTGTTTCCTCCAGTCCAGCGTTTCTCATGATGTACTCTGCATATAAGTTAAATAAACAGGGTGACAATATACAGCCTTGACGTACTCCTTTTCCTATTTGGAACCAGTCTGTTGTTCCATGACCAGTTCTAACTGTTGCTTCCTGACCTGCATACAAATTTCTCAAGAGGCAGATCAGGTGGTCTGATATTCCCATCTCTTTCAGAATTCTCCAGTTTATTGTGATCCACACAGTCAAAGGCTTTGGCATAGTCAATAAAGCAGAAACAGATGTTTTTCTGGAACTCTCTTGCTTTTTCCATGATCCAGTGGATGTTGGCAATTTGATCTCTGGTTCCTCTGCCTTTTCTAAAACCAGCTTGAACATCTGGAAGTTCATGGTTCACATATTGCTGAAGCCTGGCTTGGAGAATTTTGAGCATTACTTTACTAGCGTGTGAGATGAGTGCAATTGTGTGGTAGTTTGAGCATTCTTTGGCATTGCCTTTCTTTGGGATTGGAATGAAAACTGACCTTTTCCAGTCCTGTGGCCACTGCTGAGTTGTCCAAATTTGCTGGCATATTGAGTGCAGCACTTTCATAGCATCATCTTTCAGGATTTGGAATAGCTCAACTGGAATTCCATCACCTCCACTAGCTTTGTTCGTAGTGATGCTTTCTAAGGCCCACTTGACTTATTCCAGGATGTCTGGCTCTAGGTCAGTGATCACACCATCGTGATTATCTGGGTCGTGAAGATCTTTTTTGTACAGTTCTTCTGTGTATTCTTGCCATCTCTTCTTAATATCTTCTGCTTCTGTTAGGTCCATACCATTTCTGTCCTTTATTGAGCCCATCTTTGCGTGAAATGCATAGGAATGATAAAATTAGAAAATTATCATTTGCCATGAGTAATAATTGACTCAAGCAAGAATTGTTAATCATTGCTCACACAATAAAGTTTGACAGGGACAAAAATAAGTGCTTAGTATTAATGTGTCTCCCCACAAGATACCGGGGAAGGCAATGGCACTCCACCCCAGTACTTTTGCCTGGAAAATCCCATGGACGGAGGATCCTGGTAGGCTCCAGTCCATGGGGTCGCTAAGAGTCGGACACGACTGAGCGACTTCACTTTCACTTTTACTTTTTCACTTTCATGCATTGGAGAAGGAAATGGCAACCCACTCCAGTATTCTTGCCTGGAGAATCCCAGGGACGGGGGAGCCTGGTGAGCTTCCGTCTGTGGGGTCGCACAGAGTCGGACACGACTGAAGCGATGCAGCAGCAGCAGCAGCAGCAGCAGCCACAAGATACTCTCCTCTCCACCAAATAGAAAAATACTATCTTTACAGTGTTAAACACTATCTTAACCACATAATTAAAGTCAGTTGATACCATTTGCATCCTGATATGAGGCACTGAGAAGAACACAACATCATTTCAGTGGTATTCTTGCCAAAAATGTACGACCAGAATCTAATCATGAAGAAATATCACCAACCCAAACTGACGGGCATTCTATAATGTAACTGATCTCTATGCATTAAAAATGTTGAAGTCAGGAAGATAAGAAAAGACAAAAGAATTTTAAGTCCAAAATTACAATTGTAAGCCTGAAATTATGTCAAAATAAGAAATTAACGCTGGAACTTGAAAAACATCTGGGTTGGACTTCTAGTGTCCGATTCTCATGTAAGGAGCTTGTAAGGAGGGCCTGCCACTCCATCTTAATAAGCAAAAATCTGAACAGACTGAAAAACCAGCAACTCTTGGATCCCTAAGGGAAGTGAGGACAGAGGGAAAATCACTGCCCTTAAGACTGGAGAGACAGATAGGCAAATACAAAAATTCATTGAATAACAGAATATCAGAGGAAAAAACCCCCTTGGGTTTCCAGCAAGGGAAGGGGAAAAAAGAACCATGTTAGTGTTATCATATTTTCATAATTTAAAAATAAAGAAAAAGAACCATTTTGAACCACTCTAGAACACTCTGTTCTTAATAATGCCTCCCCTCAAGAGAAAATAGTTAACCAGAGCCTCATCTGTTAATATCAGAGTCAAATTGACCTAGGGTAAGGAAATACCCAACTCCAGCCCACTCTAGACACCCTGTCTCACCTAAAAGGGAAGGGGAAAAACAAAAACCTGAGAAAAATTTGTAAAGTTCACAGTCCAGAAACACAGGCACTAAAAGACTGAGATCTAGTCACAGGATTACTGAACATTTCCCCTCGTCCTACAACTCACCACATTACTAAAGGCTGATTTACAGTAGTTTACCATTACAGCAAGTTCAGGCTATCAAGGGAAAAATTAAAAGGCGTACCAAAAAGTAAAAAAAACACAATTTGAAGAGAGAACAAGGATTAACCAGAAATGGTTAATTAACTAACCAGACATGGTTGAGATGTTGAAATCATCAGACCAGGGATTTAAAATAACTATGATTAATATGTTAAGGGCTCTAATAGATTAAGTAGACAGCACACAAGAACAGATGGGCAATGTGAGCAGAAAGATGGAAATCCTACGAAAGAACCAAAAAGGACTGACAAAGATTTAAAAATACTGTAACAGAAATGAAAAATATTTTTGATGCGTTTTATTTGTAGACCAAACATGGCAGAGAAAATCATCTCTGAGCCTGAGAACATCTTGAATAGAAGCCTCCAAATCTGAAAAGCAAAGAGAACAAAGACGGAAAATCAGCAGGCAGAAAATAAGTAAAGATATAGTTAAACTCAACACCACCACCAATCAAAAGGATATAATTGGCGTTTACAGATTACTTCCTCCAGTAACAGCAGAATACAAATTTTTCTCAAGTTCATTCACCACAACAGACCACATTCTGAGCCATAAAACACCTTAACAAATTTCAGATTTGTTATTTGAAGTCATACAATGTCTGCTTTCAGTCCACAATCCAATTAAACTAGAACTAGATGAAATAGACTGATTCTTTGAGAGACACGGTCTTCTAAAACTCATACAAGAAGAAACAATCTAAATAGGTCTGTCTCTATTAAAGAAGTTGAACAAATAATAACCTTCCAAAACAGAAAGCACAAGAACCAGATGGGTTCACTAATGAATTCTACCAACAATTTAAGGAAAAATTATACTGATTTTCTACAATCTCGTGGAGTACAGAAGCAGAGGGAATAATTCTATGAGACCAGCATTACCTAGATACCAAAACAAAGATATTACAGAAAAATAAAACTATTAATTAATATCTCTCATAAACATAGATGCAAAAATCCTCAACAAAATATTAGCAAATACAACCCAACAATGTATAAAAAGAATTATACATCATGACCAAGTAGGACTTATCCCATGTATCCCATGTATACAAGGCTGAATGAATACAACATTCAAAAAGCAATTAATCCAACAACAGGCCCATGAAAAGATTCTCAACATCATTAATTATTAGAGAAACGCAAACCAAAACTATAATGAGGTACCACCTCACACCAGTCAGAATGGCTATCATTAAAAAAAAATCTACAAATAACAAATGCTGGAGCAGGTGTAGAAAAAGGGTCTCTACCCCTCCTACATTGTTGGTAGGAATGTAAATTGGTGCAATCACTATGAAAAACAGTATGGCTGCTGCTGCTAAGTCACTTCAGTCGTGTCCGACTCTGTGTGACCCCATAGACGGAAGCTCACCAGGCTCCCCCACCCCTGGGATTCTCCAGGCAAGAACACTGGAGTGGGTTGCCATTTCCTTCTCCAATGCATGAAAGTGAAAAGTGAAAGTGAAGTCGCTTAGTCGTGTCCGACTCTTAGCGACCCCATGGACTGGAGCCTACCAAGAGGCGTCTCAAAAAACTAAAAATAAAGTAGCCATATGATCCAGCAGTCTTGCTCCTGGGCATATATCCAGACAAAACTATAACTCAAAGAGATACATACATGCACTCCAATGTTCATAGCAGCACTACTTACGATAGCCAAGACATGGAAGCAATCTAAATGTCCATCGACAGATAAAAGTATAAAGAAAACGGTATAAATACACAATGGAATACTACTCAGCCATAAAAAAGAATGAAATAATGTCATTTAATGAGTGGACCTAGAGATTATCATGTGTGCTTAGTCGTTCAGTCGTGTCCAACTCTGCGACACCATGGACTGCAGCCCACCAGGCTCCTCTGTCCATAGGGATTCTCCAGGCAAGAATACTAGAGTGTGTTGTCATGCCCTCCTCCAGGGGATCTTACCAACCCAGGGATCAAACCCAGGTCTTCCACACTGCAGGCAGATTCTCTACCTTCTGAGCCACCCGGGAAGCCCAAGAATACTGGAGTGGGTAGTCTATCCCTTCTCCAGGGGATTTTCCCAACCCAGGAATCAAACCAGGTCCTCCCGCGTTGCAGGTGGATTCTTTACCAGCTGAGCTACCAGGAAGCCCAGAGATTCTTTACCAGCTGAGCCCAGAGATTACCATCTGAGTGACCAGGGAAGCCCAGATAAGCGTAAATCAGAAAAAAAAGAAAGACAAATAACATGATACCATTTATATGTGAAATCTATCAATAAAGTAAGACACAAATGAACGTATCTATGAAACAGAAACAGATTCACAGACACAGAGAACAGACATATGGCTGCTGAGGGGGAGAAGGGGTGGGAAGGACAGGCCTGAGAGTTGGTAATGAGTTTCAAACTGTATATGAAAACCATATACAAGATGAATAAATAACCATGTCCTATTGTACGGCACAGGGGACTATAGTCAATATCCTGTGATAAACCCTAATGGAAAAGTATATGAAAAATATATACATGTATAACAGGATCACTTTGCTGAACACCTGAAACTTAAAAAACATAGCACATCAACTTTACTTCAATAAAATTAACAAGCAGAACTGCATTAAAATTCACTGCATGGTCTAATGATATAACAGAACAAAGAGTCAGTAAACTTCAAGATGCACTCATATAAATAAATCATCTAATTTCTGAAAGAAATAGAGGGAGGAAAAAAGTCATAGTCTTAGGGACCTGGGTGGCCAATCAAAAGATCTAACAATGGATAAGTAGAGGCCTTAAAGAACAGAAAAGAATGAAAATAGGTCAGAAAAACATATTTGAAGAAATAATGGCAGAAAACCTCCCAAATTTGGTGAAAGAGATAAATTTTTATTTAAAGAAGCTTAAAGAGTGCCACATAGGATAAACACAAAGAGAAAAATGTCTAATATGAGCAGAGTCAATCTGCTGGAAATGAAAGATAAAGAGAAAAATCTTGAAAGCAGCCAGGCAAAAAGAACATATTACATACAAGGGAACAAAACTAAATACTGTGTACTTGTCATCAGAAGTTACGGAGGCCAAAGGGAATGGAACAATATCAACATCTTCAAAGCACAAAAAAAGGGGAAAAAAGACTGCCCATCAGAATTCTATAATCAATAAAAATATCCTTAAAAAAAAAAAAGGAAGCCGCAGACTTCCCTGATGGTCCAGTGGTTAAGAATGGACCTGGCAATGAAGGGTCACAGGTTCAATCCCGGGTCCAGGAAAATCCCAGATGCTGCAGGGCAACTAAGCCTGTGGGCCACAACTACTGAAGCCTGTGCACCCTAGACTACCCCGCAACAAGAGAAGCCACCACAACGAGAAGCCTGTGAACAGCAACCAGAGAGCAGCCACGGCTCACGGCAACTAGAGAAAGACCACAGCAACAAGGACCCAGCACAGCCAAAAATAAACAAATAATTAATTTTTAAAATAGATTAAAATTTTTTTCTTAAAGTTTGTTCTTTAAAAAGGAGACAAAACAAAAACATATTCAAGTAAAGAAAGACTCAGAGAATTCATCACAGCAGACCCACAAAACAAAAGATGATGAAATTAGTTCTGAGAATGAAGGTAACAATATCAGAGGGAAATTCAGATCTTCAAGAACAAATAAAGAATGTAGTATGTATGTGGGGAATAGTAAAACTATATTTTCCCCTTACTTCTTTAAAATACATGTGAATTTTTAAAACAAAACTTGTGAATTTTTAAAACAAAATTATAATTTTAAAAAACAAAAATTGTACTAATTATAAAAAATAATAAAATAATGCCATTTGCAGCAACATGGATGGACCTAGAGATCATCATACTGAGTGAAGTAACTTAAAGACAAATATATGATATCACTTATTTTTGGAATCTAAAAAATGGTACAAATGAACTTATTTATAAAACAGAAATAGTGTCATAGATATAGAAAACAAACTTGTGGTTACCAATGGGGGAAGGGAGGGACAGATAAATTGGGAGATTAGGACTGATGTATACACACTACTATATATAAAATATATAATTAATAAGCACAGGGAACTTTACTTAATACTCTGTAATGATGTATATGGGAAAAGAATCTAAAAGAGTGGATATATGTATATGTATAACTTATTGAGAGTCCCTTAGACTGCAAGGAGATCCAGCCAGTCCATCCTAAAGGAGATCAGTCCTGGGTGTTCATTGGAGGGACTGATGTTGAAGCTGAAACTCCAATACTTTGGCCACTTGATGCGAAGAGCTCACTCATTTGAAAAGACCCTGATGCTGGGAAAGATTGAGGGCAAGAGGAGAAGGGGACGACAGAGGATGAGATGGTTGGATGGTATCATCGACTCGATGGACATGGGTTTGGGTGGACTCTGGGAGTTGGTGATGGACAGGGAGGCCTGGCATGCTGCAGTTCATGGGGTCACAGAGTCAGACACGACCGAGCGACTGAACTTAACTGAACTGATTCACTTTGCTGTACAGCAGAAACTAACACAACATTATAAATCAACTACACTCCAATAAAAATTAATTAGAAAACAAACAAAAAGTTTATAAGGTGTAGGTTTTATACTGCATAGTAGATGTAAAACATATTGGAAGCAGGGGGGCATACACTGGACATATACAATTGCAAGATATCTACATTTATATGAATTGATAAAATATTATCTCTAAATAGACTATAAAAAGTTAAAAATATGACTTGTAATCCCTAGATAACTGCTAAATAAATGTTACAAAGAGTTACAGTTACCAAGGCAAAAGATAAATTAAAATGAATACTAAAAAACTATTCAAACTACCTAAAAGAAGATAGAAAGGAAAAACGCAAGCCTAAAATAGACAACAGACTGGTTCCAAATAGGAAAAGGAGTAAGTCAAGGCTGTATATTGTCACCCTGCTCATTTAACTTATATGCAGAGTACATCATGAGAAATGCTGGGCTGGAAGAAGCACAAGCTGGAATCAAGATTGCCGGGAGAAATATCAATCACCTCAGATATGCACATGACACCACCCTTATGGCAGAAAGTGAAGAGGAACTAAAAAGCCTCTTGGTGAAAGAGGAGAGGAAAAAGTTGGCTTAAAGCTCAACATTCAGAAAACGAAGATCATGGCATCTGGTCCCATCACTTCATGGGAAATAGATGGGGCAACAGTGGAAACAGTGTCAGACTTTGTATTTTTGGGCTCCAAAATCACTGCAGATAGTGATTGCAGCCATGAAGTTAAAAGGTGCTTACTCCTTGGAAGGAAAGTTATGACCAACCTAGATAGCCTATTGAAAAGCAGAGACATTACTTTGCCAACAAAGGTTCGTCTAGTCAAGGCTATGGTTTTTCCTGTGGTCATGTATGGATGTGAGAGCTGGACTGTGAAGAAGGCTGAGCGCAGAAGAAATTGATGCTTTTGAACTGTGGTGTTGGAGAAGACTCTTGAGAGTCCTTTGGACTGCAAGGAGATCCAACCAGTCCATTCTGAAGGAGATCAGCCCTGGGATTTCTTTGGAAGGAATGATGCTAAAGCTGAAACTCCAGTACTTTGGCCACCTCATGCGAAGAGTTGACTCACTGGAAAAGACTGATGCTGGGAGGGATTGGGGGCAGGAGGAGAAGGGGATGACAGAGGATGAGATGGCTGGATGGCATCACTGACTCAATGGACATGAGTCTGAGTGAACTCCAGGAGTTGGTGATGGACAGGGAGGCCTGGCGTGCTGCGATTCATGGGGTCGCAAAGAGTCAGAGACGACTGAGCGACTGAACTGAACTGAAAATGGACAAAAAGAAAAATAATAAAATGGAAAACTAAAATCCAACCATATCATTTACATTAAAGGTTTTAATTTGCCTCCAATTAAAAGGCAAAATTTGTCAGGATGAATAAAAAAGCAAGACCCAATTATATGCTTGTGAAGAGATATGCTGTTAAGTTCAAAGATACAGACTGATGAAAGTCAATTACTAGAAAAAGTTATATCATGCAAAACTTTTTTTGAGTAGGTGAGTCTTTATTTTTTGCACGTGTGTGCTCAGTCACTTGGTCATGTTCGACTCTTTGTGACCCCATAGACTATAGCTTGCCAGTCTCCTCTGTCCATGGAATCTCCCAGGTAAGAAGACTAGAGTAGGTTACCATTTCCTTTTTCAGGGGATCTTCCCGACCCAGGGATTGAACCCACAATGGCAGGCGGATTCTTTACCACTGAGCCACCAGGGAAGCCCACTGGCCCTATTAGTATAACAAAATTATGTTTGAGATAAAGAATGTTATCAGAGAGAAAGAAGGACATTTATTCATAATAAAAGGTCAATTCATCATGAAGGTAATATTTACAAATGTGTTCAAACATAAAAGTTTCAAAATACATGAAGCAAAAGTTTACAAAAATTAAAGAAAAAATAAATTCCAAAATCATAATATTAATAGAAGTTAGCACGCTTTCAGTAACTGGCAGGAAAAAAGAAGATGAAAATATCAGTAAAGATGAAGATCCAAAAACGCTATCAGCAGCTTTGGCCTAACTGATATTTATAGAACCTCAGAACACACATATCGACCATAAAACACATCGTATCAATAAATTCTCGAGGATTAAAATCACACAAGTATATTCTCTGACTACATGTTAGTAAATTTAAAATCAATAACAACATATTTAAGAAAACTTCAAATACTTGGAGACACGGATTGAAGAAACTATTTCTTCCCCAGAGACTTTCTCTTGGTGGTCCACTGGAGGGCTAAGACTTTGTGGTCCCAATGACACCTGCAGTCAAGGGATCAAGAGTCTTCTCCACCATCTCCCTCATCCTCTCTCTCAGGAAAACCATTCTTGCGGAACTTTGGAAGATTCTCTCTTTTGAATATGCTACTACACCCCCACAAAAATCAAAAATCCCGTGTGTCACAACTGAGACTTGGCACAGCCAAATAAATAAAATATTTTTAAAAAGAATATATTATTAAACAATCCAGAGGTCAAAGAATAAATCACAAAGAAATTATAAAAATTTTAAAACTAAAGGATAATAAAATTATAAAATGCCAAAATTTGTGGAATATAACAAAAGCAATGCTTTGAGAAAATTTTATAACTTTACACGCTGAGATGAGAACAGAAAAGAGGTTTAAAATCACTGTCTGAGGGACTTCTCTGGTGGTCTGGTGGCTAAGAATCCACCTGCCAACACAGTGGACACTGGTTCAATCCCTGATCCAGGAGCTAAAATCCCACATGCCACGGGACAACTAAGCCCATGTCCCGCAACTACTGAGCCCACGTGCCATAGAGCCCATTCTCCACCATAAGAGAAGCCACCACAATGAGAAGCCTGGGCACTGTAACTAGAGAGTAGCCCCTACTCACCATCACTAGACAAAGCCCGAGTGCAGCAACAGAGAACCCGAGCACCACCTTGAAGATCCAGTGCAGCCAGAAATAAATAGGGGACGGAAAAGAAAACAGACAACTGATGAAAGTAAGAAAGCCAAAACTGGTTCTTTGAAATGATCAACAAAACGGGTAAACCCCACAACAGATTGATGGGACAAAAAGAGATATGCACATCACCAACATCGGAAATGAAAGAGGATTATTACTACATATCCTATAGACATTAAAAGGATAACAAGAAAACATTTCATGCCAACAAACTTAACAACTTAGATGAAATGGGGGACTTTCTTAAAAATACAACTTAACAAAACTGATATCCAATGACATGGGAAATCTGTATAGTCCTATGACTATTAAATAAATTGCCTTCCTTATCAAAATCCCTCCCACCAGGACAATTCCAGGCCCAGATGGTTTCAATTAGTGAATTTCATAGAATATTGGAAGAAAAAAAATAACACTAAGTATAAGTACTTTCAAAAACAGAAGAGGCATTTAAGACAAATATCTTCATCAACATAGATGAAGACAAAAATCCTCAACAAAAATTACAAAGCAAATCCTGAAATATACAAAAGGGGTAATAACTAATGATAACATGGAGTTTGTCCCAGAAATGCATGGTTGACTTAACATACAAAAGTAGCAATGTAGGGAACATCCCTGGCAGTCCAAAGCTTAAGATTCCGTGCTCCCAATGCAGGTGTGCTGCTCTGACCCCTGATTGGAGGACTAAGATCCTGCACATCCCACCACGTGGCAAAAAAAAGTAGCAATGTAATTCGAAAATAAACCCATAAGCATACGGACTTTGATTCTTGAAATAGAGTACAAAGACATCCAACTGGAAAAGAAAGGTTCTTTCTGGAATAACTAAATTATACAAATAGAAAAAAAAAATGAAACTCAAATCCTATTTCATGCTATACACAAAGACTAATTTTATATGAATCATCAATCTAAATGTAAACTCTAAAACTAAAAAGCATTTAAAAGAAAACCTAAGAACCTCAGTCAGACAGGCGCGGAGTCACTTTTGGAAGTAACATCGTGACTGTTGCCCAAGGAGAACCCCAAGTTCAGTTCAAACTTGTATTGGTTAGTGATGATGCTACTGGAAAACTACATTCATGAAACATCATCTGACTGGTGAATTTGAGAAGTATGCAGCTACCTTGGGTGTTGAGGTCTATTCTCTCTTGTGTTCCATACCAACAGAGGACCGATTAAGTTCAATGTATGGGATACAGCCAGTCATGAGAAATTTGGTGGACTGAGAGGTGGCTATGATATACAAGCTTAGGGTGCCATTATAATGCTTGATGTAACATCAAGAGTTTACTTACAAGAATATGCCTAACTGGCATAGAGATCTGGTACGAGTGTGTGAGAACATCCTGATTGCATTGTGTGGCAACAAAGTGGATATTAAGGACAGAAAGGTTAAGGCAAAGTCAATTGTCTTCCACCAAAAGAAGAATCTTCAGTACTATGACGTATCTGCCAAAAGTAACCACAACTTGGTAAATCCCTTCCTCTGACTTACCAGAAAACTGACTGGAGACCCTAACTTGGAGTTTGTCGCCATGTCTGCTCTTGCCCCACCAGAGGTGGTCATGGACCCAGCCTCGGCAGCACAGTACTAGCGTGATTTAGAGGCTGCTCAGACAACTGCTCTCCCGGATGAAGATGATGACCTGTGAGAAAGTGAGGCTGGGGCCCAGCGTCAGAAGTCTAGTTATATAGGCAGCTGTCCTGTGATGTCAGTGGTGCAGCGTGTTTGTCACTTTATTAAATAGCCAGGCAGAATGTGTGCTTAATCTTCGGATGCTGAAGGAGATGGATGGGCTTTGGAGTGAATGTGGCACTTTAAAAAACCTTCATTTTTTTGGACCTGCATATTTAGGTGTTTTGGAACGCAGTTGTTTCCTCCTTGAGTTTCAAATATATGACTGCTATAGTCACATGAAAATACTGAGAAGTGGAACCTTGTTTGTTATTGTCATTCCCATTCCTTTTCGTTTAGAATCAGAATAAAGTTGTATTTCAAATATCAAAAAAAAAAAAAGAAGAAGAAAACATGAGAGAGTACCTTCATGACTTAAGGGTAGGCAAAAGTATCAAATGTAGAACATAAAGTGCAATAATCTTTAGAATTAATCATTTAGATTTCACAAAGTTAAAAAAACTCTGCTCATCAAGAAACTTAAGAAAATTAATAGGCAAAGTCAGAGCTAGGAGAAAATGATCCTGAAATACATAGATGATGAAAGATTTGTGTTTAGGGAATATAAAGAACTACGCTTAATTAAAAGATATAAAACAGTAGTAGGCGTATAAGAGGTACAAACTACTGTGTACATAATAAATAAACTACAAGGATATATTGTACAACACAAGGAATATAGTCAACATTTTTTAATAACTGTATACCGAGTATAATCTTTAGAACTTGTGAATCACTATGTTGTACATTTGCAACTTATGTAATATATCAACTATATGTCAAATTTTAAAAGATGTACAATTAGGACTTCCCTGATGGTCCAAGTGTTAAGAATCCACCTGTTAATGAAAAGAACACAAGTTTGATCCCTGATCCTAAAAGATTCCACATGTCTCCAGGCAAATAGGCCCATGCACCACAACTACTGAGCCCACACACCCTAGAGCCTGTACTCTGCCACAGGAGAAGCCCTTGCGCTGCAACTAGAAAACAGCCTGTACATCAATAGACCCAGCACAGCCAAAAATAAAAATAAATAAGTAAAAATTATAAAAAAAAGAAAGCACAAATAACTAGTATCAGGAATAAAAGAAGGGGACATTATTATAGATGCTGCAGATATTAAATAAATAATAATAATAAATATTAACATTATTGTACCAATACATTTAAAAAATAGATGAGATACTCAAATACCTTTTAAAAATTAACCAAAGAACTATCTCAGGAAAAATAAAGAACCCCCAAAGTCCTGTAGCCATTAAATAACTTGAAAATCTTTTAAACACACATGTGTTCATGCACACACTTACACACACATATATACAAACCTTTCTAATACCAGGTTGTCAGTAATGGCAAATTTTACCGATGTTTAAGAAAGATATGCTTGTCTAGAAAACAGAAAGAGGAACACTCCCCAACTTATAAGACCACCTCAACTTTGATACCAAAATTTATCTGAAAACTTTGAGTTTCAGCCAAAAAATACCTGAAATACTTCTGAATAAAAACAAAGTGAGAAGTCATGCTCTAACAAGTATTAAGTTTTATTATAAATTTGTAGTAAGACAGTGTGAATGGATACAAGGACAAACAGACTAGTGGAAAAGAATAGAGAGTCTAAAATTAGATCCATCCTTATACGGAGTCTGATACATGAGAGATATGCCTTAGCAGATCTGTGAGTAGGGGGTGAACTTCTCAACAAACGGTGCTGGACCAACTAGGCGTCCATACAGAAAAAAAAAAAAAAATGGCCCCTACCTCAAATGACAGTCCATGGGGTCGCAAAGAGTTAGATACAACTGAAGCAACTTAGCAAGCACCTTAAAAGGCGTGCAAAAATCAATCTCACATGGAAAAAAGAAGTAAATGTGAAAACCAATACTATACAATTCTAGAAAAGAATGAGGATCACTGTTACACTACTTCAGGGAACAAAATTACTGATGATGCCAATGGTGCCCTTTAAAGCACAACACCTTGGTGTTTCTCATAAAAGACACAATGACCATAAAATTTCCATTTGAGGATTTCCCTGGTGGCACAGTGGATAAGATTCCACCTGCCAATGCAGGGGATGGGAGTTCAATCTTTGGTTAAGGAAGAACCCACGGGCCGTGGAACAACTAAGCCCATGCACCACAACTACTGAGCTTGTGCTCTAGAGCCTGGGAACCACAACTTCTGAGCCCATGTGCTGCAGCTACTGAAGCTTGCCCACCCAGAGTCCATGCTCCACAACAAGAGAAGCCACCACAGCGAGAAGCCTGCGTACAAGGCAGGCCCGGTGCAGCCAAAAATAAAATAAACAATAAAATTATTTTTAAAACTTTCATCTGATACATTCTACTACATTAAAATTTAAAACGGCTTTTCATCAAAAGGCTCCAAAAGGAGAACAGAAAGAAAAACTGTAGAGTGGGAGAATATATCCACAACCTACATAACAACAAATGACTAATATTCAAAAGATATAAAGAACATCTACAAATTAGGAAGGAAAGGACAGACAACCCAATAGGAAAATGGGCAGGGGGCTGGAGAAGCACTTCAAAAATATTGTATAATATTTAAATAAGTATTAAATAATTCATTTAATTAAGTTATTCCAATAAATATTACAAATTCTATGTCATTAACAGTCAATGAAAGGTAATTAAAATAACAATGAAATACCACTGCACACCAACCAGATTGGGAAAAAAATGGAAAAGTTTAATAATATCAGGTGTTGATGAGATGTAGAACAACCAAAAAATCTCATCCTTAATGTCAGTGTAAATGGTTATAACTACCTTGGAGAACAACCTAGTACCAGCAGTAAAATTGAATACACACATACACTATGGCCCAACAACTCCCAATATATTCTCTAGAGAAACTCTTTCACTTGAGCCAAAGAATACAGTAATAATTAATGATAACATATTGTGCTTGCTTTGTGTCGGGCACTGTTCTAAATGCTCTATATTTTTAAATTACATTACTCTTCACCATAACCATGTAAGGTAGGCACTATTATTACTCCCATTTTACAAAAGTGAAAAAATTGAAACACAAAGAAGTTACACAATTTCTTCAATTGTACACTACCGATGAGTGGTAGTCAGGATTTAACACAGTTTGGTTTCAGAAACAGCTCTTAACCAACTACATTCTTCTACTTCTCACAAGAATATTTTCAGAAACATTATTCATAATTGCACAAAGCTGAAAAATAAAAGTGCCCATCAACAGCAAAGTGCATAAATCATGGACTTTTCAATCAAAAGAATACTATCCATATGTGAAGAAAATAAAGGAACTACAGCTACATGCAACAGTATAAATAAATTTCACAATGTTGAGCAGAAGAAGCACAACATAAAATATTCTAGACAGAGAATCCATAGTTCTAAGTTAAAAACAGAAGCAAAATCATGGCAAAAGTATAAAGAAAATCAAGGAGATGATCAGCACAAAAGTCAGACTTGAAGTTATCTCTAAAAGGTAAGAAGGGACTATGAAATGATAATGACAGATCTTTCAGAGTCATGGTAACATTCTATTTCTTGATCTGGGTGGCAATTACACAGATATAAGCTTTATAATTATTCATTTAAAACTGTTTATACATTCTATGCCCTTTGGTGGCTGCAGATTTCATGATTTAGAACGTTAGAAATAAAATATAAAGAAAAGAAAAAATGGCCAGAGAACAAGGAGAAACACCAGAAGGAAATGCTGTCACAAAAAGGAAAAAGTAACAACCTCCAATTATCAAGACAAATCACGTAAAATAAACCCTAAAGTGTATCCATAGGGAATTCTTTCATTTGGTTTTTTTTTTTTTAAAGTGACTTTTAGTCTTTAAAGGTAGTAAAAAACCCATGTAGCATATTATGTTATCAAATGTTAAATCATTCATAACAGTATGTGTCTTAATACTTCTTACTTTTTTTTAATTGCTTTTAATTGGAAGCTAATTCCTTTAAGTGTTGTGGTGGTTTTTGCCATATAGTGCCATGAATTAGCCACGGCTGTACATGTGTCCCCCTGCCTCCCCCCACCCCACTCCCACCTCCCTCCCCATCCCATCCCTCAGGGTTGTCCCAGTGCACAGGCTTTGAGTGCCCTGCTTCATGCATCGAACAGAAATCTTAATTCGATTTGCTAAAAAATTAACCAAGTTGAGGAAGCTGGAGGTATTTCTCAGATAGCCGGCAGCTTACCTAAGAAAGGGAAATCTTCACTATTACCATATGGTTTGCCAGCAACTGAAATGAACCATAACTCAAGTAACAGGAAGTACTTCTGATTCCCCTAATTCGTGTTAACACTGACCCTGACACTGAGTTCCACTAAAAAAAGGAAAACTGTGTTCATGAAAAATAAATCCACCTTTCTTGAAAACATTCAAAAAGTGTAAACTGGTCAATTTACCAGAATCTACGTTTTCTGGTAAACGTAAATTTGACTCTTACTGAGAGAACTGATTTTCGGCGAACAGATTCTGCAAACGGGCCACCTGCGACCCCGTGAAAACCGCTTTGTGTCCTTGCGGCTGAGAGGCCCTGACCGGTGGCCCAACGCCTGAGACCCTACCTCATCCTTCCCGGCAAAGACTGTCCTCAACCACTGCTTCCAGGGAGCTCTCGGAGCTCCTGGAAGTGCCCCTTTACCTCTTTCCCTGTAACTGCTACTGCTGCTAAGTCACTTCAGTCGTGTCCGACTCTGCGTGACCCCATAGACGTCAGCCCACCAGGCTCTCCTGCCCCTGGGATTCTCCAGGCAAGAAAACTGGAGTGGGTTGCCATTTCCTTCTCCAATGCATGAAAGTGAAAAAGTGAAAGTGAAGTCGCTCAGTCGTGTCTGACTCTTAGCGACCCCATGGACTGCAGCCCACCAGGCTCCTCCATCCAAGGGATTTTTCAGGCAAGAGTACTGGAGTGGGGTGCCATTGCCTTCTCCCTGTAACTATAAGCCCCAAAACGAAAGGAAAGAGCTGGCGCCCAGCTTCCTCAAGAAAAAAGCAATAACTTCGTCCCCAAAAGGCCAGTGAAGAGGTTGGACCCGGTATCTGCAGCCTGGGAGCCTGAACCCATCGGCTTCCCTGGTTGGGCGGGGACCGCTGGCCTGCGGCCCACGAAGGTCGGGCCTTGGGACGGCCTCAAAGTCGAATCTGGTGAGCGAAGGGGCTGACACCAGTTTCCCAGGTTCTAGGGGAGAAAACGGGAGGGTCGTCTCAGGCCGTTTGACCCCTCAGCTCCACAGAGCCCGGGCAGTCTGGGAGGCTTCAGCCGGTGGCCTGTTATCCCTTGGCGGAGTCCGATGACCTCAGGTCCTCATGTCCAACCTCACACACCCGAGATTTATGAACGTTTCAGGGATCCCATAGGTGCCAATTTCACCTCACCCTCGAGACCTGGGCTCGTCAGTCTGGTCAGTCAGGCGAAAATGAGGGTGTACAAGGCTCAACTAAGAAGCTTAGCGACCGGGGCCTCAGGCCCCACAGGCCTCATCTCGCGACGCTCCTCGCTCTACCTCTTCGCGCCTTTCTCGCATTCTTGTGCGCGCATGCGCCTGCGCGTCCCACGGACAGGCACGAGCAACTCCGTGCCTCCGCTCTTTTCAACAGCTATCTCCCTCCCTGCACATGTAAGTGCATGTACACACATGCGCCTACTTCCACGCATGCGTCCGTCCATCCCTCCTTTCCTTATGTTCCCATTTAGACCGGACGGAGAAGGCAATGGCAAGCCACTCCAGTACTCTTGCCTAGAAAATCCCTTGGATGGAGGAGCCTGGTGGGCTGCAGTCCATGGGGTCGCCAAGAGTCGGACGCGACTGAGCGACTTCACTTTCACTTTTCACTTTCGCACAATGGAGAAGGCAATGGCAACCCACTCCAATGTTCTTGCCTGGAGAATCCCGGGGACGGCGGAGCCTGGTAGGCTGCCGTCTACGGGGTCGCACAGAGTCGGACACGACTGAAGTGACTTAGCAGCAGCAGCAGCCCAATCCCTTCCCTTTCTAACTCCCTGCACTGTTCGGTCCAGGCTCTAAGGCGAGTCCCTAGACTGGAGCACCGGCTTCACTTCCACTTCCCTGAGTAATGTGGAAGCAAGGGTGAGGTGGAATTGTTCTTCCCATTCATTTCTTCTTGCCTTCTAACCTTTTGATAGTAATACTTATGGCTTCCATACTACTAGCCAAACCCTAAATATATGTACAATAAGACAGATGGCGACCTTGCCTTCAGAGTTCAGTAATTTGCTGGGCTTACAGAGAAGAATCGAAAACCCAAGATTCACTCAAAATTTCTGGTCTTAGGACTGCTTTGATATTCTTAAAAATGAAGGACCTCAAATATTTCTGTGGGTTATATTTATATAGATTGTGTTTATGTGAGCTATATCTATGAATATTAAAATGAGAAAGTTCTGGAATATGTATTGGCATCATAACACAAAAATCCATTGCGTTAACATAAATAACATTTTTAATAACTAATTTCCACACCAAAAATAATTTAGTGAGAAGAGTATTTTACATTTTTGCAAATCTCTTTTAACACCTGGCTTAATAGATGACAGTTGCATTATCATATGTGCTTGGGGTGTGTGTGTGGGGCGGAGGTGTGACTTGTCAAAATAGCTCACATGCTGTAGCTTCCAAAAAACATCACTGTATACTCAAGAGAAAGTGAGAGTGAAAAGGCAAATAACATCTTAATAGTATTATGAAAATAATTTTCACTTCATGAACCCGTGAAAGTGTCTCAGGAACCACCAGCAGTCCTTAGGCCACATTCTGAGAACCACAGGCTTAGATCATTATGACTGAACAAAAAGATATAAAGAAAAATGCTAGGTGTTATAAAAATACATCACAATCTGGGGAAAATTATCCAACCCTTCAACTCAGAGACCTAATTTGGAGAAAGCAGGACTGAGTCCAAGCTCATACTACTCATCACACAACAGGCCAATAAATCCAGAGACAAATTGTTGGGGCAGGAATAGAAACTTTATTTGGAAAGCCAACATACCAAGAAGATGGTGGACTAGTGTCCATAAGAACCATCTTCAGATCAGATCAGATCAGTCGCTCAGTCGTGTCCAACTCTTTGCGACCCCATGAATCGCTGCACGCCAGGCCTCCCTGTCCATCACCAACTCCCGGAGGTCACTCAGACTCACATCCATCGAGTCAGTGATGCCATCCAGCCATCTCATCCTCTGTCGTCCCCTTCTCCTCTTGCCCTCAATCCCTCCCAGCATCAGAGTCTTCTCCAATGAGTCAACTCTTCGCATGAGGTGGCCAAAGTACTGGAGTTTCAGCTTTAGCATCAGTCCTTCCAAAGAAATCCCAGGGCTGATCTCCTTCAGAATGGACTGGTTGGATCTCCTTGCAGTCCAAAGGACTCTCAAGAGTCTTCTCCAACACCACAGTTCAAAAGCACCAATTCTTCGGCACTCAGCCTTCTTCACAGTCCAGCTCTCACATCCATACATGACCACAGGAAAAACCATAGCCTTGACTAGGCGAGCCTTTGTTGGCAAAGTAATACCCAAGTTAAAATTCAGGCTTCTTTTATATTAAAAGAGGAGGTGGGGTATAGCTGGTTGTTGCAAACTTCTTGGTGCAGGAATCTGTTCTTGAAGCTGTCCATGTGGATCTGGTCACAGTGTCCTATAAGCGTCCAACAATACAAGTTATTTTCTGTTCTGCAGCTCTTTATCTTCATAGGAACGGAAGAGTGTTATACTTCTAAAGGTCAGAGCCTTGAGAATGGACTATCATGTGTATTTCAGGCTATAGGCAACATTCTTTTACAAAGGTGCAGAGCCAGCATGACTAAGCACAGAGAATCGAGCACAAAGGTTAGAACTAAAGGAAGAGATCCGATATGCAGTTAGGGTTGTTCTTCTCTGTTACAAGAGGAGTTCTCTGAGGAAGTAACACTGGAACTGAGACATAAAGGATGATTTACTAAGTGTAAAATGGAATATGAACATCTCAGTCCCTGAGGCTATGCAAAGGCCCTGGAGCAGGAAAATTTGTGAATTCTAGACACCAGGAAAAATGTCAGTCAGTAATTGTTTTAAATTGTATGTATTTTTGGTTGTGCTGGGTCTTTGTTGCTGCATGGGCTTTTCTCTAGCTGCAGAGAGTGGGGGCTACCCTGTAGTTATGGTTCAGGGCCTTCTCATTGCAATGGCTTCTCTTGTTGTGGAACACACTCAGAAGTTTCAGCTCCCAGGCTCTAGAGCACAGGCTCAGTGGTTGTGGCACACAGGCTTAGTTGCTCCATGGCATATGGGATCTTCCTGGATCAGGGCACTAATCCTTGTCCCCTGCATTGGCAGGTGGATTCTTTACCACTGAGCCACCAGGGAAGTCTAAGTAAATATTTAATGAATGATGCCCTACACTGCCCTAGACCCTCAGGATGCTGTTGTGAAAAAGATTTTACATTTTAGTTGCAAAAGCAGGAAACATAAACAAATAAGAATTTCTGAGCATGGGAGTGCTGTTAAGAAAGCAAAACAGAGTGTTATGAGGGGACAAGACAGAGAACTGTAGATAGTAGTTAAGTAAGACCTCTCTGAGGAAGTGACATTGGCAGAGACTTGAAGGAGATGAGGAAAGCAACCAGGAACAACATGAGGAAGAGCATTCCAGGCCGAGGGAACAGCAATGACAAAGGTCTGGAGGCAGAAGTATACTTGACAGGTTCTTGAAACAGTAAGGAAGCCAATATAACTGGATCCCAGTGATTGAAGGGAAGGTGGGTATTAGGTGAGATAAGAGAAGTGATAAGGGTCAGAGTATTTTATGGAGGTCCTTGGAGGTCATGGTAGGAAGTTGGGGTTTTTTTTCCTGAGTGAGATAAGAAGCTATTAGAGGGTTCTGAGTCAAAAAGTGACTCATGTTTTAACAGGAGGATCCCTATGGCTTCTAGGCAGACAATAGGATGTGTGTGGGCTAAGGGTAGTTTCCAGGCATTCTTTGGCTTATATCTGCATAACTCCAATCTCTGCCTCTGTCTTCTTCTCCTCTAGGAGTGCCTTTGCTTTGAGTGTCTCTTTTGAGAACATTTGTCATTAGATTTAGGGCCCACTCAGATTATCCAGGATAATCTCATTTTGAAATCCTTAACTACATCTTCAAAGACCCCTTTTCCAAATGGGCTTAAAAAAAATGAGTAGGGTCATATTCACAGGTTCCAGTGGTTCAGACAAGGACATATATTTGGGGGACCACATTCAACCCACTACAGTAGGTCTGGGATGAGGACTGAGAATATTAACAAATGCCCAGCTGAGGCTGATGTGTGGGGACCGCAACCAGTGATATAGGGAAGTCAAGTAAGATGAGGACCAAGAATTGACCACATGGATATCATTGGTGACTTTGACCAAAGTGGTTTTGGTGAACAAGTCAGAATGAAAGTCACATTGAGAGACTTGGAAGAGAGGAAGTAGCAGTGAGCATAGCCAGATTTTTAATGGATTTTGTTATCAAGAAGAAGAAGAAATGAGACAGAGGTGTAGAAGGATGTGTGGTCAATGAATGAGTTTTTAGATGGAAGAAATAATAGCATGATTGCGTGCTAATAGGAAAGTGTTGGTAGGGAGGGAAATTTTGATGATTCACAGGAAAGAGTCAACCATGTGATACCACACTAACAGAATGAAGGATAAAAAAGCATACGATCACTTCATCAGATGAAGAAAAGCTCTTGAGAAAACTCAACATCCTTTCATGATAAAAATTTCCAACAAATTAGGTATAGACGGAATGTACCTCAACATAATGAAGACCCTATATGACAAACCCTCAGCTAACAGCATACTCAATGGTGAAGGAGTTAAAAACCTTTTCTCTAAGATTAAGAACAATACAAAAATGCCTGCTCTCACCATTTCTATTCAACATAGGATTGGAAGTCTTAGCCACAACAATTAGTCACGAAAAAGAAATAAAACTTATCCAAATCAAAAAGGAAGAAAATTATCTGTTTGCAGACAATATGATCTATTGTAGAAAGCCCTAAAAACCCACAAAAAAACCCCTGTTAAAACTAACAAATGAATTCAATAAAGTTACAGGATAAAAATCAACACACAAAAGTCAATTGCATTTCTATATGCTAACAAACTATCTTTAAAAAAATTATGAAAGCAATTCCATTTGTAATTGTGTCAAAAACAATAAAACATTGAGAGACCTGTAAATCGAAATCTGTAAGACACTGAGGAAAGAAACTGAATAAGACACAAATAAATGCAAAGATATCCCATGTTCTTGGACTGAAAGAATCAATATTTTGAAAATCCCCATAGTGCCCAAAATAATCTACAGATTTAGTGTAATCCCTATCAAAATTCTCATTGCATTTTTCACAGAAATAGGAAAAAAACTATCTTAAAATTTGTATGGAACTACAAAAGACCCTGAATAGCCAAAGCAATCTCAAAAAAGAACACGATGGGAGACATCATACTTCCTGATTTCAAACTTTGTAATATATACAAAGTTATATTGATCAAAGCAATATGGTACTGGCATAAAAACTAGCACATAAACCAGTGAAACATAATAGAGAGCCCATAAATTTACTCATGCATATACAGTCAACTAATTTTTATAAGGGTGCCAAGAACACATGATAGGAAAAGAACAGTCTCTTCAATAAATGGGAAAACTGCGTACCCAGATGCAAAAGAATGAAACTGAACCACTAACATACACCACTCACAAAAGTCGAGAAGGATTAGACTTAAATGTAAAACCTGAAACTATAAAACTAGAAAAAAGCATAGGAAAACAGTTCCTTGAGTTTCACTAAATTGGTCTTGGTAGTAATTTATTGGATAAGACACCAAAAGCACAGGAAACAAAAGCTAAAATAAACAAGTGAGATTACATCAAATCAAAGATCTTTTGCATACCAGATGAAGCAATCAAGGGCTTCCCTGGTGGCTCCGTGGTAAAGAATCCACCTGCCAATGCAGGAGACACGGGTTCCATCCCTGGGAAGGTCCCACATGCAGAGTAACTAAGTCCATGCACCACAACTATTGAGCGTGTGCGATAGAGCCCGGGAGCTGCAACTGCTGAAGCCCAAGCGCCCTACAGCTCGAGCTCTGCAACAAGAAAACCCACCGCAATGAGAAGTCTGCATACCACAACTAGAGAAAAGGTGGTGCGGTAACAAAGACCCAGACCAGCCAAAAATAAATACAATTTTTTTTTAAAAAAGGAAATAATATATTGAAAAGACACCCTTTTGAATGGAGAATGGGATAAAATATTTGCAAACCATATATCTGATAAAGGGCTAACATTCAAATTACATAAATAATTCCTATAACTCAACAGCAAAAAAAAGCCAATAACTCAATTTGAAAAAATGGGGGAAGGATTTGAATAGACAATTTTTTTCTGAAGAAAATATCCAAGTGGCCAATAGAGGCATGAAAAGGTGCCCAACATCACTAATCGTGTGTGTGTGTGCGTGTGTGTATGCTCAGTTGCTCAGTTGCATCCAACTCTTTGCAGCCCCGTGGACTCTAGTCCACCAGACTCCTCTGTCCATGGGTTTTCCCAGGCGAAAATACTGGCATGGGTTGCCATTTCCTTCTCCAGGGGTTCTTCCGGATCCAGAGATTGAACCCACATCTGTTATGTCTTGCATTGGCAGGCAGATTCTTTACCATTAGTGCCACCTAGGAAGCCCCACTATTCATGAGGGAAATGTAAATAAAAACTATCAAAACCATGAGATACCACCTCGTAAGAGTTAGGATAGCTGTTATCAAAAAGAGAAGAGATATCAAGCGTTGGCAAGGATATGGATAAAAAGGAATCATTGTGCACTTTTGTGTGACTGTAAACTGGTGAAGCCACTATGGCAAACAGTATGGAGATTCCTCAAAAAGTTAAAAATAGAAGCACCATATGCTCCAGCAATCCCACTCTGGGTACATATTTAAAGGAAATGAAATCAGTTTCTTGAAGGAATATCTTTTCATTCATGTTCACTGCAGCATTATTCACAATAGCCAAGATGTGGAAGCAAGTCCTTCAACAGATGAACGGATCAAGAAAATGTGATATATATATATATATATATATATATATATATATATTTCTAATACATGTATTACAATGGAATATTATTAAGCCATAAAAAAGAAGATAGTCCTGCCACTTGGAACAATATGGATGAACCTGAGGGGGACATTATGCTAGATGAAATTAGCCACAGATAGAAAGATAAATACTGGTATCATTTATATGTAGAATCTTTAAAAAAAAATTTTAAGTCCAATTTCATAGAAAGATTATAGAATGGTAGGATGGGTTGGGGAGTAAGGAAAATGGGGAGACATAGGTCTAAGGGTATAAATGTTCAGTTATAAGAGGAGTAAGTTCTGATCTGAGGATCTAAATGTACAGTATGCTAACATAGTTAATACACTATTGTGTGCTGGAAAGTTGCTGAGAGTATATTTAAGTGTTCCACACACACATACACAAACTGTTTACTATGTGAGATGAAGAACACATTAAGTATCTTGAGCATGGTAATCATTCCACTATATATATGTATATATATATAAAATACACATATATAAAATCATCCTGTCTACTTTAAATATACATAATCATACTTGTCTGTTATTCCTCAATAAAATTAGGGCTAAAAAAAGAAAGCCTAGAGTTAAAAATCAGAATATTACTAATATGAATTGATTTTTTATGACATTAATAAGAAAATAAATTACATTTAGAGCCTTAAAAAAAAAAGTGGATGAGATTGCTCAGAAGAGAGAGAGGGAACTGGCTCTCTAAGGAAGTCTGGTTTTCCTGGGTAAATGTCAAGATGGTAGGAACATCCATAATGTTAAATAAACATCTATGGGGATTTGGGACTTGACAAGTGAGAAGCCTGCAGGATGTCAGGGGAGATTTCAGAGGCTGCTGGCTGTGGAGCTCAGGCCTAAAGATGATCAGGTATTGCAAACCCGGATCTAACGGCCAAGGTCCTGGGCTCAGTCTTGACTCCTGTGGGGCCTCCCCTTCTTGGGGCTTCGTTGCCAAAGCAGGAAGTACTGCCCTAGGCTCAGCTTCCGCTCTGGGTGTTTTGGTACTGCCAAATCACCCCTTTGCAATGGGGATCTTCCCACTTGGGGCCTGCAGCACTTTCACTTCCCCCAGGTGCCCAGACCTTGCCCCAGCACCTTGGTCTACCTTGTTGCTGAGAACTGGACACAGATTCCGAGAGCGGGAAATGATAGGAAGGTGGGGGCGGGTAGATAAACAGAAGAAGGACAGCCATGCAGATAAGGGGCCAGAAATCAGAGAGGAGGAGGATGCAGACCTGGTGGGGAAGGGGACAGAGAACTAGAGGTAAAGAGAGTGATAAAGATCTACAGAGAAAAGAACAGAGATCGAGATCTCAAAGGCCAGGAAGTAGTGGGGGCGGGGGGGACAGAGATGAATGCAGAGATGGCAGATCTTTGCAGGCAGTGAGGTCAGAGTGTCTGTGAGGTCAGCTGCTGTCCAGGGCCAGCCTGGGGTCCTGGTGCCCAGAGTGGGCGGGCTACAAGTACATCAGGATGCCCTATGGGTTACCCAGCCTGAGCCATGGAGATCTGGGAGGAACTGCCTGGCATGTCCTTGGTACCCATCAATTCCAAGACCCCTCAGGTACTGGGGTGTGCGTCCCAGTGGGTCAGGCAAGGGGAGATAGGGATGAAGACCCAGAAGAAAGTCACCCTGCATGTAGAGAGGCGAGGGGTGGGGCTCCAGCCCCAGCACTTCCTCTTTCTCTGAGTTCTTCCTTTCTTTTCTGTCTCGGTCTCTCCCCCCGCCCTCTCTCAAGGTCTCTCTGCCTGTTCTCCCTATTGCCACCACCCCTTCTGTCCTGTCCCACCAGTGTCTCACCCCTCTAGGAGAAGATGTCCGCCCACGATGGCTGCCTCAGCCTCGTCAAGTACCTCCTCTTCGTCTTCAACCTCTTCTTCTTCGTAAGTTGCCTCTTGGCTCCAGAGCCCAGGCCCCAGCCCCTGCCGTAGCCACCCCATTTCATTTCCCTGTGTCGTCCACCAGCCATACTCTCCTCTCCCCAGGTCCTAGGCAGTCTTATCTTCTGCTTCGGCATCTGGATACTCATCGACAAAACCAGCTTCGTGTCCTTCGTGGGTAAGGTGGCTGAGGCAGTCCAGGGCTGGGTGGGGACGTTGTGGGTGGGGGTGGGGGGGTTGGAGCTGTCTTCCCGGGGCAGATATGAACATGGCTCCCCTCCTAGGGGACTCCTGGGGTCTCCCTCATCCCAGGGAGGCCCACGGTGCCTAGCTTTCTTGTTTGATCTTAGGCTCTGCTCCACTCCTTGCTACGGCCACAACTTCTGAGCCTCAGCTTCTTCCTCTGGCAAATGAGTTGTGTGTACCAATAACAATAATAGTGGCCATTTCTCAGGGACTTAGGTGCCAGACAGCTCAGTGTCACACCTTAGGTGACATGTAGGTGTCAGATCTTGGGCAGAGATGCTCACCAGATTCTCCCATAAGTCTTCCCTCTCTTGAGGTTCAGAGAGGGGAAGTCAGCAAGGAAGAAGAACAGCCATGCAGATAAGGGGCCAGAAATCAGAGAGGAGGAGGATGCAGACCTGGTGGGGAAGGGGACAGAGAACTAGAGGTAAAGAGAGTGATAAAGATCTACAGAGAAAAGAACAGAGATCTAGATCTCAAAGGCCAGGAAGTAGTGGGGGCGGGGGGGGGGACAGAGATGAATGCAGAGATGGCAGATCTTTGCAGGCAGTGAGGTCAGAGTGTCTGTGAGGTCGTAGTCAAAGTCCCAATAACTCACATTTAATAAATGTTTACAAGATTTATTAAATATGAGGAGGACTAGAGGACTGGGATAGAGGAGCAGACTGAACACATGTCTCCCATGTGTTCCTCAAAACAACTCTAGGAAATAGATATCATTATTCCCTAGGTCTCAGGGAGGTTTAGGTGGCTGATCCAACGTTGCAGAACTAGTGATGAGGCTGAAACTACCGAGGGTGAGGAGGGCCTGAAGGAGGAAAGAGGGACTGAGATCAAGAGGGAAAGACAGAGACCAGGAAGAAAGAGGGACAGAGATCCAGAAAGAAGGGAACATAGACCTAAAGACAGAGAGGGCCAGAGACCAGCGAGAGAGGTGGGAAGAATTCCAGAAGACAGAGATTCAGTGTAGGACAGGGACAGAGACTCACAGAAAAGGATGCCAGGAGCCCAGGAAGAGGGCCCCCCCCCCCCGCCCCGCCAGGTTACTGCTCCCCTCTTGGGAGGTGTGTGGGTGGGGAATGGGGCTGTCTGGAGCTGTGCACATGGAGCCCAATGTCACTGCGTCCCATTTCCCCCAGGCTTGTCCTTCATGCCCTTGCAGATCTGGTCCAAGGTCCTGGCCATCTCAGGAATCCTCACCATGGGCCTTGCCCTCCTGGGCTGTGTGGGGGCCCTGAAGGAGTTCCGCTGCCTCCTGGGCCTGGTGAGTTCCCCTCCACCCTTCCACCTCTAGGATTATTCACATCTTGTCCTTAAATAGAGCCCTGGCAGCCCCTTCATCCTGGGGAGTTCAGCCTGACCTGCCCACTCTATCTTCCTCCCTGCTCCAGTATTTTGGGACACTGCTGCTCCTGTTTGCCACACAGATCACCCTAGGAATCCTCATCTCCACTCAGAGAGTCCAGGTGAGCTCACCTTCTCTCCTCACCCAAGCTAGTGGGTGGGGAGGGAGGGAGTGGGGAAAGAGACAGAAGCAAAGGCAGACAGGGGCTAAGACAGACAAAGATAAATAACAGAGAGATATAGAGAAGACAGAAAGATAGGGACTGGTAGAGAGACACAGAGAAGGATCTAGAGACAGAGAGGGTCAGAGAAAGACTCACGAACACAAAGGAAGACAGAGATCCAAAGGGAAACAGAAGCGAGGAAAGAAAACACTTGGAGAAACAGCTCCAAGAAAGTGACAGAAATTTAATGAGATAATGGGAGAGAGTGGAGACACGGAAAGACAAACGGTAGAAACAGGCAGAGGGCGGTTTGGAGGGACAGAGACATAGCTAGCCATTCAGTGAAACACCGAGGCTGCCACGAAGATGCTCAGAGACCACCAGAGGCTGGGACGGCTGCGGAGTGGCTGGGGTGGGTTGGAGCAGAGGGCAGTGCGGAAGCAGGTGGGGGATTCAGCCTTACTCTCGGCCTGTCAGCTGAAGAAGAAAGTGAAGGACGTTGTGCAGAAGACCATCCAAACCTACCGCGCTCACCCGGAGGAGACGGCGGCGGAGGAGAGCTGGGACTACGTGCAGTTTCAGGTGCGTGAGGCCCCGCCCACCAGGATCCTTCCCTCTAGCTCTGGGATTCTGACTTGGCTCCGCCCTCTGCCCGGAGGAGACTTGGCCCCGACGGGATCCAAGCCCCCAGCTCTAGGACCCTAACGTAACCCTACCCACCTAAGCCACCTCCAGCCCTTGGTAGCGACTTGGCCCAGTCCCCCAGCTCCCAACCCCTGCAGTGACTCCGCCCCCTGGCTCGACAGACTCTGCCCTCAGTCCGAAGGCCCTAGCCGGACCCCACTCCCTGTCCAGTAGGGACTCTGGTTCCCAAGGGACCAGGCCCAAGAGAGATTCCTTTCCCTGGTCACTCACATGGTCCCGCTCTCCCATCCATTATCCCCCTACTTACAGCTGGTTTGTACTGCCTACCCAATCCTCCAAAGCACGATTCTGCAGCTTTCTTTCCCCAGCCCCAAGACCCCCGCCCCCGTGACTCCTCTCTCCCAACCTCATATACCCCTACTGTCTCTTGGCCCTGCTGTGACCCCACCCGAGCCCAGTTTTGTTAGCCCTCTACTCCTCAATATGACCCAGTACCCAGTCACACCCATCACCTAGTCCCCTGATCCCCCAAAGCATCTTGCATCTCTCTAGTCCTTGTTCCTTTTTTTTTTTCTTTTGGTAGTTGCTTTACAATGTTGTGTTAACTTCTGCTGTACCCTGTTCCTCTGACTTTTGTTCTTCTCTCAGCTGCGCTGCTGTGGCTGGGAGTCTCCTCAGGACTGGTTCCATATCCCCAGCATGAGAAGCAACGAGTCCGAAGGGGACCGCGTGCCCTGCTCCTGCTATAACTCATCGGCGACCAACGACTCCACAATCTTCGATAAGATCTCCTTCCCCCAGTTCAGCCGGCTCGGATCACTGGCGCGGCCCCGACACAATGTAGAAGTTTGCTCGGTCCCTGCGAACAGCTACATCTACCAACAGGTGGGGAGGATGTGGAGCGCAGGACCAGAGGAGTCTGACAGGGTGGGGCTATGGGAAAGGGCTGTCCTACAACAGGGGCAGAACCCTTACAAGGGGCGGGATCTTCTGGAAGGGCGGGACCTAAAGAAAAGGCCCAGGTGAAAGGGTAGGATCTGGAACGCTGATACCTGGGGATGGGGTCTTCAGCTTGGACAGACTGAAGCCCAGAGACCCCTGATAACTAGGGAACGGGGTGGTACCTGAAAGAGGGGTTAAGGCTGGACTGAGGACAGTGGGCCCCGGGCTTGAGGGCAAATCCCAAAAGTAATCTACCTATAACCTGTCCCTGTATCCCCAGGGCTGCGAACGGAATCTCTCCAACTGGTTGACCAACAACCTCATCTCCATAGTGGGCATTTGTCTCGGCGTGGGTCTACTCGAGGTGATCTGGTCCCGCTCCCACTAGCGATTGGCCTAGATGGCCCTGCCCCAAGTTGCGCGTCCAATCAGTCTCTGGGAAAGGCGCATGCATTGATAGTACAGCCAATCCAGGCCTTCCTGGGACTCCACCTGGCCTAGCCTCTGTGAGCCCTGATTGGTTGCACGGAGGAGCAGGCGTTCCCGCCCTTCCTCACGAGGCTCTCATTGGTCCTCCTTGATATCTGGGGATATACCTTGCTATTGGCCGCAATATCCCCCTTTCCCCGCAGGTGAGTGTAGCGGGGCTGAGCCTGCTATTACCGCGCAGCCTGTTGCACCGCGAACCCCAGCCGCAGGTGCCGGGTGTCTACAGTTCAAGCTCTGGGCGCAGCGGCGTGCTGAGCAGCAGCGGGCGTAGCGGCAGTCTGTGGGGTGGCTGGGGCATGGCGGACGCCTGCCCCAACTGGGGGGACAAGGCCCCGCTGGGCAAGCTGCCCAAGGTGCTGGGGCCCTGGTTGCTTTGGGATCAAGATGAGGAACAACTTGAGACCAGGAGTGCAGGCGCAGAGATGGAGGCCGAGATGGAACTAGAGGCAGAGACGGAGGAGGAGATAGATGAGTCTCCAGAATAAAGGACCCTGGGCTTTCTCTGGATCACACTCCTTCTCAGATTCTAGACCCTATGCTAGACGGAGCTGGGCTCCCCCTACCCCACCCTATTCCCCCTTCCTGCTTCAAACTCTATTCCCACCCCCTCCCCCGCCTGCCCATATCTTTGGTGTCCCACCCAATTACCCCTAGCCCTTTTACACTAATGCCGCCACATTCTCCAAACTGCCGTTCCTGAGTTTTTCACCACCAGGCCCATCTCCTATCTATTCCCTTCTCCACACCTCCCAAGACGAAGGCAACTCGCAGGTCCTCATTTTCAGCCCCTGGCCCGACCACCTAGATTTTTTTTTCCCTAGGGACCCCCCAATTCTCCTGGCACCCTCTCGACCTCTCTGACTACGTCTCCTTTCTCTGTAGCTCAGCTTCATGACGCTCTCCATATTCCTGTGCAGAAACCTGGACCACGTCTACGATCGGCTCGCTCGGTACCGCTAGGCCCCACCCATCCCGAAGCCCCACCCAGACCCCCTCAAGCGTCCAGGGCCTTTGAGTTCCCTGTCGCCTGTAAATATTTGTTTAATCCCCAGTTGGCCCCAGCCACTGAGCCCTCATTCCCCTCGGGGACCCAGGTGTCTGCCTTTCCCGTTGCTGTCACCTTGCCCCCCCGTGGGACCTGGGGTTTCCAGCCACCAGCTTCCTGCCCTGAAAGACACCTCATTTCCTTGCCTCAGCTGTCAGCCTACCACCTCCCACTAGATTTATTTTTAGCCCAAGCCCCAAATAAATCCCCTGCGTTTTGGTAAAATAGCTTTATCCTCTGTCAAAACACAAACCAACACATTTGGGGGGGGGGGTGGGGAGAGGAGAGGGAGGCAACGCAGTCTAGACCCACGGCACATTTAGAAGAGGCCATGAGATTAAAAAGCTCACCCCACTGCTTGCCCAGCTGAGAAAAGTCACAACCCTAATACCCACTTATAAATATCTCGTTATATTAAAAAAAATAATAATATATTTTCAGGGCCCATCTGACTCTGCCCCTGCACAGAAAGGGTTAACCTTCAATATTCGATATCAGGGTTCCCAGGATGGAGGTGGTAAGAAGAGGGAGATTGAGAAGAGGGAGATGTGGAAAAACAGGGAGGGACGAGCCCATGTGTCACTGGGGCCCTCCAAGACATCCAGAACAAAGAAAAGGGAGGGCACCTGTCGGAGAGAGAAACCAGTGCTATCCCAGGGGTTGTCTCACGCCTGTCCTCAGTGCCTAATGCTCTGGGGTGATCTGTCCTTCCAGACACCCCTGTGAGGTTCCAAGATCAGGATCCGTCTTCCCCTCTCAGTCCCAGCCCATTCCACTCACCACCCAGCTTTTACAGTCCTAACAGGGAGCAGTCCCCTCCCCATGTAAGAAGCATGGGGAAAGCTGGAGGTCCTGCCTGGGAGGAGAGGGTATTCTGGAGGGTGAGCCACTTTTGGGGTCCCCCTTCAGTCCCTGACCAGGCGATAAATGTGGTGCTGGGCCCCCCGCTCACTGGTGGAGACTTCAAAGACGTAGGCGGTGCAGAGCAACAGTTCCTGGGTGTCTCTGTTTGTCACCACCTGTCAAGGAGGCCAGGAGAAAGGGGTTTATGCTTGGAACAGAGAGCAGGGAACACTGTGGACCCCCCAACCAAGATGTCATGGGATAAGGGGTCCCCACCATGTCATGTTCCCCCAGGTCGACGGGATGCCCCACATGCCAGGCTCTAGGTCTGAGGGTCTGCAGGCAGGGGCCTCACATCAGATGGTGTATCATGTTACAGGGTCATCACACTCCCCAGAGTTAAAGGGCATCCTACCATACATAACATGTTCCATGGGCTAAAGTTAGGTTCCCTGTGAAAGGGGGTCCCCTAAGCTAAAGATCCACTGTGGGGCGTCTTTCAGGTCAGTTTTCCTCTTATGAGAATGCTGTGGAACCTCCACCATATCAGTTTCCTGGGTAGCGGGGTCCCCTAAGCAACGGGTCAAGTGTGAGGTGCCCCCGTGTCAGTTTCACAGGCTGTGAACAGGTCAGTCGCAGGCACTCCCCTCCACATCAGGGGCCCTGCTCAGGCAGGGAACCAGCGCATCACCTGCAGGATGGTGAAGTTCTCCAGGACACTGTTCATCATATAACGCTCGGGCAGCTGCCGCAATTTGTGCAGAAAATTCACCAGGTACTCGCACATGGGTGAGCGCAGCAGGCGGTACACGAACCTTCCGTCCTCCAGCTGGGCACGCTCCGTCTGAACCAGGGGTTGGGAAAGTAGGGAGGACAGTGACTCAGAGACACAGGGGTTCACCCCCAGAGTCCAAACCCACTCTGCGAGACTTCTCAGATGCCACACCCACTCCACATTGCCATCTGCTCTCCATCGCCCCATCTGCAGTGACTAGAGATGAAAGCCTGAACCCTCAGGTACCCAGTTCAGGATTACTGAGCCTGCAACGAAGGACCCCTCCAGCCTCTCAGAGCTGTCCTCTCAACCCTCAAAGACCTCTGAACTCATGTGATCTCCAGGCCCTTAGATACCCTCAAACCCTCCAGAGATCCCTCCATGAGCTCTCCAAAGCCTGTATGACCTCTGTACTTGAGACCCCTCAAGACCTCAGCAACCTCTAAGTGTGACCCCTAACCGCCTTGCCCTGAGGATTCTTCCATATCCACAAGAACCTTTTGAATCTTAGTGACAGTAAATCTCTGTACCACACAGTAACCTTAAACCCTCAAAGTGACCCCTATAGATAACTTTGGAACTCCAGATTAGCTCTAAGTCCATGTGTGAAAGAGACTAGGGTACCCCCGCCCCACCATGCAGACCCTCAAAGGCCCAGAGCTGTTGTAACTCCTGGTCCATTTAGTCTGCGCCCTCCCGCGTAGCAGGTGGCTGGGTGCTTACCCACCCAGAGTGCCACCCCTCCAGCCTCACCTCCACCTTCTCCACCACTTGCTTGCCAAAGGAGCAGACCTTGGAGGAACAGGTGAGGGTCATGTGTTCCAGGCTCTCATACTGGCTGCTCACTCCATAGAAGCCACCGCTGCTGCCGCCTGCCCCCACCTCCTCACCACTCGGGCCCCAGTTCAAGTCCGCCTGGGGGATGGGGAGGTACAGGCAAGTTGGAGGGGATGGCCCTTATAAACAGTGGGAACTCTTCTCAAGTGGGAACTCTGCCCCACAGCCTGGTGGCGCCTATTGCTTTGCAATCACCCATCTGTCTTCCTTAACAAAGTCCCCACCTCTCCAGTTTCCGGAAAAAAAAAAAAACCCACCCTTCCTCCCAGCAGTTGGGTCCCCCACTGTCCCTGACCCTCTCTCCCTGGTAACTTCTCCATCAAAGAAGCCCTGGAATTCAAGTTTTTCTCCTGAAACCTCCAGCTCAGGAGGTCAGCCCCTGCCAAGAGCCTAGTTACTAAGGCGGTAGCTATTCCCTAGCAACCAGAGGCTCTCCCTCAAGGCCCTTCATGACCCTGGTTGCTAAGACAAGCATCTATTCCCTAGCAGCAGGGCCTGGTGAGGTCTGGGGAAGCCCGACACCTCTCTGGAAAATTCTCCCAGGCCCTTTCATCCAATTCTCAGAGGTCACATCCCGTCATAATCCCAGTGGCCAAGTGGACAAACAGCCCAGGGATCGAACCCTCACCCCCTGCAGTGGAAGTGCAGAGTCTCAACCACCGGACCGCCAGGGAGGTCCCAAGGCCAGACGTTCTTAGCAACAGGGCCTAGTGGAACCCAGCAAAGCCTCATCCTCTCTTTAGAAACCAAACACTCCAGGATGCATTTGCTAAGGGGATGGGGCCATTCATCAGCAACAAGGTTTGGTGTGGTCAGATGGGACATAGGGCAATCTGAAATGCCACAAGCCAATCCCCAGGGCCATATCAGTCGCACGACTGGGTGTAGCAAAATCTAGTGGAGTCTGCGGAGGATGGAGGTCCCCACACCTGCACTGGTCCCGTCCATCCCACCCTATGGGCAAAACTCCTTCCTGTTCCTTGCTGCTAAGGGAGCTGACACTGGGAGCCATGAGAACTGGTAAAGCTCAGGCTGATCTGGGCAGGTCCAGAGACTGTCTCCCTTAGAGCCAGTGGCCTGAGCTGGGAGGCCACATGATTTATGAGCCCTTTTGTTTTTGGTGGTGGAACTCACCCAGAATTTGACCAGGAAGAAGGCATGGGGAGGCCCACGATCATACAGCTCCCGCAGACCGCCCTTTTTCTCAGGGAATTTGTCGTAGATCTGCCGGACGTCCACACTCTCGAGGGGGCGCTCCAGGGCTGGGACAGTGCTGGCTGATGTGTACAAACAGGTGCCTCTGGTACTAAGGAGGGACGGCCAGGGGTAAGGAGTGGGAGACGGGCTGGACCCCCAGTCCTCACTGTCCAAGCCCATCCCTCACTCCCTCACCATCTGCCACAGCTCCTGCTAACTGCTCCACTGGGCCCAGCTCTCAGGCACTGTCCCCACTCCCTGCTGCCCTTTTACTTCCACAGTCCCTCAGGCCCCAAGCCCTGTCCTTAGTGCCCATTTCTCTGCCCTGTCGCCTGATCTCCATCCCCACAGCCCTTTCCTCTCCCACCCTCACCGCAGCCTTCTCCTTGGCCTCCAGCCTCTAATCTCTCCTCTCCAGTTCATCATTCACATGGTTCCAGAGCTGACCAACCCTGCTCATAATCCTCCCATGGCTCCCCAGTGCCTCCCAGGACAAAGCCCACAGCCCCTCAACCTGACCCTATATTAAAAATGTTTTCATGGATGGATGGATGGGAATCCACACAGCCCACATCAGGACTTCCTATCTGTTCGTATTTTTTTTTTTTTTTGGCTGCACCAGGTCTTAGTTGCCGTATGTGGGATCCTCAATCTTTGCTGTGGCATGTCGGGTCTAGTTCCCTGACCAGGGATCGAACTCAGGCCCCCTGCTTTGGGAGCGTGGACTCTCAACTAGTGGACCACCAGAGAAGTCCCTCTGCTTCTATTCTTATCACTTCTGTTCAAAGCCTGAAAATATTCCCCGTCTTCTTTTCCAGAACTAATCCCTCCTCTGATCTTCCCAGGCTCAAGTCCATCCAAATCTGCCTTTTCCTGGAAGCCTCCCTGGATTGCAATCAGATGGCATCTCTCTACCCTCCCTTTCCCATGGCTCCCCATAACCCTCTAGACAAAGCCTGGGTCCCTCACTCAGCTTGGCAATGCCAGCTTCTCCAGAACCAGCTCCCACCATATTCGATTATTTGTTTTCCTGAAAACTTCATGCTGTTTCTATCTCTGTGTCTGAAGCATCCAGTTGTGCACATGGCAAAATCCTATGTAACCCTCAAAACTCAAATGTTGTCATCTCAGGGATGTCTTCACTCACTCCCCAGATATGATTCCTCTGTACACTCAGAAACACATGAGCTTCCCCTATCCCAGCACATACTTGACATCTATCAAAACTGCAGGCACTATTCTGGGTCCCAGGGCTACAGGGCAAAGTCTCTGACCTCAGGGAGCTACTGGCAGAAACAGGAAAATTTTTACATTTTTCCATAGATGATAGAACCTTCAGATAGTGATGTATGCTATGAAAAACTAAAGCACAGGGATGAGGGGGAAGAGTGATGGTAGCTGGCATTTCCATAAAGTGGCTTGGGAAAGCCCATCTGAGAAGATAATCAAGCAAAGCAATGAATGGGTAGAAGGAGAGAATGGGGATATCTGGGAAAAGCACATCCAGGTGCAAAGGCTCTGAACCAGGAGCGGGTCTGGCATGTTTCCGAACGGGCGTGGAGGTCAGTATGGCCAGACCAGAGTAAACAAAGTTGAGAGGACAGGAAGTAAGGTCAGAACAGGAACAAGGGCCAGACCACCCAGAGCCTTGTCGGAAACTGAAGGATGCTAGCTTTTGCTCCAAGTGAGATGGGAGGGTTTTAACCTGATCTGACTTGGGTTTTACCAGGACCACGATATACAGAAACTGGTGTTTAGATCTCTGTGGCAGATACTGCCGTGTTCACAAACCCCATTTCCTTTTCCCACCACTAAACTACACTTCCCAGGCTCTTTTGGCATTAGATGTGACCATGTGACTATTTTCTGGCCAATGGGATGTGAGCAGACCTGATAGTTGCCACATCCAACCCAGACTCATAAAACTTGCATAGTTCTTGACTCTCTGCCTTCCACCATCTGCCAGCCAGATGCAGAGCATCCAGCAGCATCTTCTAGAGTCCTAGAAAATGGAAGAGCCACAAAATGGAAGAAGCCTGGATTTCCCAAATCATTCTGTGGAAGGCTCCTAACGACCAGCCATACTGAAATGTTAATGAGTGAGAAACTTCTATGATGTTCAACCCCTGCAGGTTGGGAGTTATTACTTCTAACAGTCAGTCCACTTGGGCTGTTATTGGCACCTGTCTCCATCCTAAGCCAGGAAAGCTCACACCTAGAAACAGATTTTCTTTCCCAGGTTCCCAGTATCCACCACAAAGCCTAGTGCACAGTTGGCATTCAAAAATGTTTACTTAATGAATGAGCGATGTCCTGAGGGATTTCTCTGGCTTTCTCAACCCATGACCCCATGACCCTCTAGTTCCTTTATTCTAGTAGTTCTCAAAGTGTGGTCCCTGGACCAGCAGCACCAACATCACCTGGTAGCTTGTTAGAAATGCAAATTCTCAGATCCTACACCAGATCAACTGAATCAGAAATTTTAGGAGTGGACCTAGCAAACTATGTTTTAACAAACTCTCCATGCTATTCTGATACATGGTAAAATTGGAGAACCACTGCTTTATGCTTGCCCTTGCCGTCTTCATTCCAAAACTCTCCCGTGACTATGCCAAAATTGTACTCACAGAGTCAGTTGCATCCGGTGGTTCCACAAAGGCCGAGAACTCCACCAGCTGCAACCGAGCAGTGCCCAGAGCCCGAGCCTGCCAGGCTGGGGGTGATGGGGCAGGTGGGGGCAAAGCAGGAGGTGAGAGGGCTTGAGGGGGCTCGTACCCTAGAGAGAGAGAACAAACAGTACAAATTGCTAATGTTGATTGACTCTGTCAAGCACTGTTCTCTCTTGCCTGCCTCCTTTTAGAAGCTGAAAAAGCTAAATACTCACTTTCCCAGCCTCCCTTGCAGCTAGAGGTGGCCATGTGACACAGTCCTAACCAATGAGACGTTATGGAAAATCTGCTGGGGGCTTCTGGGAAGGAGTTTCTTCCTGAATGAAAAAGATAGAACTTTGGGAGGAGAGAGAGCATTTGGCTCTGGCCAAGTCCTGCTTGGGATGTGATGCCTGGAGTCACAACAGCCATCTTGGGATAAGACAGAGGCCACTAGAGAGATGCCAGTTCTGGTATTGCTGAGCTGCTGAACCAGCATAGGAGCAGTCCACCTCCAGACTTTTTGTTATGTGGAATCATAAAGCCTTTACTATTTAAGGCATTATTAATTTGGATATTCTGTAACTTGGAGCCAAAAGCATTCCCACTTGATGAATCTGTGAAACCTGAGAGTTCTTTCACCAATGTGAGTTCTTAGGACCACCCAGCATGGACTCCTGGAAGTCATCTTTGCTACCAGGTGGACAGAGCCTGCCAGAGAATGAAGCTGCCATAAAGGAAAACAACTCCTGTTGCTACCATTTGAGCTCCTGTATCCAGCCATGCCTGAAGCCCTAACTCATGAAATCTCAGTTACCTGAACCAATAGAATCTCTCCTTTTTGTTTTTTTCTTTTTGGGGTAATCTAGCTTGATTTGGATTTTTATCACTTGCAGCTGAAAGAATCTTGATTAATATATCAATGTCCCTGATATCCTTCAGGTTAGCAAGTGATCAAACATAAACCCAGCAGATCTGGCTACAGAAGTGAGGATCTCAACTACTAGAAATTCTGGGACATCTTTCCACACTCCCACAGGCCCTGCCTCAGAGCTGGATCTCAATAAGACGGTATCCCCTGATTCACAGAAGGTAGAAAGAAAAGCAGCTGGAGCTGAGAAGAGAGGGGAAAACAAGGCAGGGTGGAGAAAAGGCTCTTACCTGGGAGGTCAGTAGATGGAGGAGTCAGTGACAAGGGGAACGGTGTCTGTGAGAATGGCTTCACACTGAGGGAGAAAGGAAGCTGCAGGTCAGCAAGAAGGAAAGATGCTAATCACACCAGCTAACAATTACTGAGGGGCCATGGCAAGCCAGACCCTGTGCAAGCACATTATGGGCACCATTTCCTTGAAGACTCACAGCCTATCAAGGGAGGTGTGATGATTGCTGTCCTCATTTTGTATAGGAGGAAACTGAGACAAACAGGGGTCAACTGACCTGCCCAAAGTCACACAGCTGGTATGGTGGAACCTGGGTTCAAACCCAGATCAGCCCCAACCACAAAGCCTGTGATCTTAGGGGGCCCCCATCTTTTCTGGCACCAGAGGTCGGTTTCATGGAAGACAGTTTTTCTCCAGACCAGAGGTGGGAGGGAGGGGTACAGTTTCTGGATGATTCAAGTACATTACATTTATTGTGTGCTTTATTTCTATTATTATTACATCAACTCCACCTCAGATCATTAGGCATTAGATCCTGGAACTTGGAGACCCCTGGTCTCGAGGATATTCTGGTACCTCTCACAAAATGGCAGAAAGAGAACACAAATGGGGTCTCAAGAGGTGGAAAGAAAACAAAACGTAGGAAACTTGGAGAAAGAGGAGGCTGAAGGCTCAGGAAGGTGGGGAGAAAAAGACCAGCGGGACATCAGGCCAGAGTTCAGGGTAAGGGAGCAGTACAGTAGAATCTAAAACAGTGCTGTCCAACTCACAAACATGGAAGCAACCTGTGTGTCCATCAACAGATGAACGGGTAAAGAAAATGTGGTACATATATACAATGCAATACTACTCGGTCATAAAAAAAGAATGAAATAATGCCATTTGCAGCCACATGGATAGACCTAGAGAAGATCAGACTAAGTGAAGTAAGTCAGACAGAGAAAGACAAATACTATATTATATCACTTACATGTGGAATCTAAAATATGACTCAAAGGAACTTATCTACAAAACAGAAGCAGTCACAGACCCAGGGAACAGATTAGCAGATACAAACTATTATATACAGGATGGATAAACAACAAAGTCCTACTACATATCACAGGGAACTATTTTCGATATCCTCTGATAGACCATAATGGCAAAGAATATGCAAAAGAATGTACATATGTGTGTAGCTGATAACTTTGCTATATACCCAAAACTAACATTGTAAATCAACTATACTTCAATTAAAAAAAAATTTTTTAATAGACATTCTGAAAAACATAATACTGAGAGAAGAAAATTGGCATATGGATCACACTTCAATTTTGTGTTTACATAGGTGATGATTTAATTAACATTCATTGTCCTACATTTGACTATCAACTCCATAAAGACAGGATCCCGGTACCCAGTGCAATGCATGCTGAACCACCTCTCCTTCCAGCCCAACCTCCTCCCCTGCAAACCTGTGGTTCCTTTGGCACCCAGAGACTTGTTCAGACAATTTTCTGTGCCCACATACAGCAGCAGCTCCCAGTGAACTTTCTTCTCTCCCAGCCTGGATCCCACAGCCTGTCTTTCTCCGATAACACTCACCATGCTCCTGCCTCACCATCCTGAGGCCACACTGCTCCACCAGTGCCCACCTAGCCTGGATCCACTGTCACCTCTCTGGGCTGAAGATTCCCTGAGCCTCTGTAGCCCATTTCTAGTCTTCTAGACCGAAGGACAGGGAAGCCTGGCATGCTGCAGTCCATAAGGTTGCAAAGTGTTGGACGCGACTAAGCAACTGAACAACAAACAACAGGACTAGAAGCATATCCTGTCACCCTCAGGGCTCTCAGAGATGAAAAGGGGCCCATTTCCTTCCTTCTGACCCTGAGAGAAGATAAGGATCCCTGCTCTACCCTCAGGCCCAAGAACCACCTTTATGGGACGACAATGAGCCTTCTCATGAGCCTCTGGGGCTGCACTCATTCCTCTGGACCTACAGAGGTTCCCAACACATTGGATCTACAACTGCCTTTCCCATGAGCATCTGGGACTCAGACAATCTCTCTGGGAGGCCATTACCCCCATGGACATCCTACAGGACTCTCATATTCATCAAATCCCACTCTGAGTTCATTTCTGCCCCAAACCCACTCCTCCCCCAGGCTGCACATCTCTGGATGGTCCCACCTACCCCAGTCACCAGACAGACCCCAAGCACTGTCCTTGCCTCCTCCCTCCTTACCCCAGCAGACCCCCAGCCTCATTTCTCCTCCTCCTGTCTCTCTGTCCCCACTCAGACCAGCTCCTCTTCTCCAGACCACTGCCCCAACCTCCTCCCTGGGATCCAAATCCAGACAGCCTGACTCCAGAGGCTACCTTCACAAGGGAGTTAGGAGCTGGAAGGTGGAGCAAGAAAGGTCTGGGTAGGGAGGAGGGAGGGGGTTGTATGGGGATGGGGAGCAGGTGCTGAGCTGGAATAGAAAGAACTTACTCAGGAACGTTCCACGGGGGCCCAGAACTCCCTGACCAAAACTGGAAAAGCTCCGGAGTCTGAAGAAGAGACAAAGAAGTGTGGAGTCAATCAATTTCCTGTTGCAACTGCAACCCCATCCCTCCAGCCCTGAACCCCACAATTCCCACCCAGGCCACCTGAGGACCGGCGGGACCCAGTTTGGCCTGCAGGGAAGGTGCTGAGATGAGCTGGGCAGAGGACATGGTGGCCATTGTCTGGAAAGCCTTGTCCTTGGAAACCTGGTCCTGGAGGAGAAGTTGGAGGTCCATGTTAATGGGGAGTCCTAGTGGATACAGGAAGGGTGGGACAAGGACAAGGCAGGGCAGACCTGGGGAGGTGCAGAGTTGGGGAGTCAAGACAAAGTGTTGGGGCGAGTTCAGGTCCCTCTCACTACAGCCCCCTGCCCCTCCTGGCCTCCTCAAGAATGTCTGGGTAAGGGAGCGAGTGGGAGGATGGGCAGGGGGACTTACCACATTCAGGGCCTGCCCATGGGGGTGGGGGAGGGTGCCAAAGAAGGAAAGAAAACGTAACTTAGCAAATGAGGCCCGGACTCCTCCCACCCCGCCCCTCAACACACACCTTCCTGCCCTCCCAGCCCCTACAGCCCAGCCACCCTGAGCTGAGCAAAGGGAGGAAGAGGGAGCAAGGGATGAATATGGAACAAGAAATAGAGAAGGCCAAGCCTAGAGGGGGAAAGGGGCTCCCCCATCCAGAATATAAGACAGCAATGAGGGTTTCTAGGTTTCAGAAAGAGCCGGAAGTGGAGGTTTCTGAATATGCAGACCACAGGAAATGAGACTATTAGACCCGGAGGGAGGAGATGCTGAAGGTTTCCCAGCCCAGACAGGGCAGAGGAGGAACAGCGAGCTCCAGAAAAAGACCAAAGACTGGAAGTGAAGGTTTTCAGACTTAGTAAAGGGAAGGGGACCTTCTGGGTACAAAAAGACCAGGAAGCGGTGGTCCCCAAGTCCTAGGGAAGAGCAAGAAAAGACCTCAACTCGGAAGAGAAGAAAAATGAGGATCTCAGGCCAAGAGGGAACAGGAAATCCAGAGGATGCAAAAAAAAAAAAAAAAAGGGATATGAACATCTCCAAAAGGAAATGAAGATTTCTGGGCACAGAAAGTGCAGGCGGGCCACACGGGAAGATGAGCCAGGAGACGAAGAGGAGATCTTCACAGCACAAGAGGGAAAAGAGCAATGACACCAGGGAGAGAAGAGGGAGGGGGAGGGGAAGGAAGACAGGAGCAGTCAGAGGAGAAGCCCAACACCCCATCCTTCTGGCCTGTCCTAAGCTAAATCTCAGTCCCCCTCTATAACATTTTTCTACCCAGGGTCTCTGTTCACCCCCTGGCTGGGCCACGAACCCCCCACTTTGAGTCTCTGCTCTCCTGTTCTGTATGCCTCTCTGGGTGACTCTGTCCCCTTCTCCAGGTCTCTGCCCCCACACCCTGGGTCTCTGCTCTTTCTCTGGATCTCTACTGCCCTCTCTCTCTGGGCCTCTGTCCCTCCTCTCTGGTGCCTGTCCTCCTCTCTCAAAGTTCCTGCTTCCCTCTCAAGGTGTCCGTCACAGTTCCTTGACCTCTACCTTGAGCTTGGACTGGATTTCCCTCGATTTTCTTCGGGCCAAAACCTGGATGTGACTAGAGACCTGAAGGGAGGGACAAAGAAGCAAATTCAGGCCACAGCCACTCACGCCTTGCATCCCCTACCCCTTCCCTCCCTCCCCCCTCCAGGTGCCCCCATCAAGCTGGTGAACAAGAAAGATGACAAATACACAGAACAGGCCCGTCATCTCTGCGCTTCAGAACAGATGTGTCCATAAAGACCTTTCTCTTCTCACGAACACTACTAATCATCCCCAGATCCAGTAAATCCAAGTCTTATTTCCCTTTCACACCTTGTTCTCTTTGGCCCTCTGTTCGGTCTTACCCTCTGGTTCCCATGCAACCGCTAAGAGAACTATACCAAAACAGGCACAGTTAGCGCACACTAACCAAGGTGCCAAGAGGAGAGACAAAAGCACGTGAACAACCCCCTCCTCTAACCTGAATCTGCCAGTAGGATGAGAGCCTAAGAAGACAAGCCCACCCCAGACAGAAGCCCACCAGACAGTCCTGAAACCTGTTTGCGAGTTCGGGTCTTTCCTGTTCTCAGCTTGATGTAGCGGGCAATCAGTTCATTCCGACCTGAAAAGTCAAAAATGGAAGAGAGTTAGACCTTTAGCAGAACTTCCCAACAGAGAAGACACTAGGGAAGGAGAGAGACGCAACATTTCCTCAGCAAGCCGCGGGCTACACAGGAGAGGAGTTACGACTGCAGGCTTTGGAGCCAGGCAGCCTGGGTTCAGATCCCAGTTCTACCACACACTGGATCTGTGTGGCCTCAGGCAAATCACTTAGCCTTGCTGGGCTCTGGGTTCCTCATCTGTGCAAATGGTGATGCTAACTCCTACCTGAGTTATCGTGAGCACACGATGTGCTTTTACGTGAACAGTGATTAGAGCTTCCGCCAATGTTCTTTAATATTTTTACTAACCAGTGGGGGCTAAGGCAAAAACGAGGGCTGGACTCACCATACATCTTGCCTTCATCAGACAGGATGATTTTCCGCCGGCCACAGGGCGGGTAGATGGCCAGGGCCTCCTGGAAGCTCTGCTCGATGTCTGGACTCCAGACACCTTCTGCGTCTGGGCCCCCGTCGCCCCCCGCCCCCTCACTGCCGCCGGTGCCCTCCTCGCTTCCTTCCTCACTTCCTGTCCAGCCGCTGCCATCGTCCAGAGGGGCCCCAGCGCGGGGTTCCCCCATCTGGGCCTGGAGGAACACAGAGTTCAGCAAGGTTCCCCGGATCCACCCAGAGAGACCTCAGAACAGAGGTCCAGATCACTGGGTCTGAGGGGAGAGGCTGGGGGCACCTGGACCCCCAGATCTGAGGGAGGAGAGGGATGGAGGCTGAACTCCTGGATCTGAGGGAAGCAGGAGACCGGGAGCCTGGATTCCTAGGTCCTGGAGAAAAAGGGGCTGGATTTCAGCAAAAACCCAGCAAAAATCCAGGGTGAGAGGGTTCTCTTCTGTGTTCTCAGTGAAGCCTGGATTGTGATGAAGTTTTGAAGACCCCAGAACAATGCCTAGGGTCCAGGAGGGCTGAAACTTGGGCTGTGGATTACTGGTTTAAAGAAGATAGGCGTCAGAGCCTAGCTGCAGGGAAGGGGGACGTGGGTGAGATCTTCTCAGTCCCATGCCAAGAACAGGTGCCAGGGTGTGAACAGCAGCTGCTAGAAAAGGAGGGGCACAGGCCCTAGGAAGGCTGAGAGCAGATCCAGACACAGAGACTCAGAGAGGACAGAGATCCAGAGAGAGGAAACATAGACCTAATGTCGGGGGACAGAGACCCAGAGGGAGGGAGGCCAGAGATCCAGAGACAGGGGGACAGAGACCTAGAGAGAGAAGGACAGAGACTCAGGGCAGAAACTCAAGCCAAGACCAGGAAAGACCCACAGAACCACAGACTGGGGGGCAGGGGCGCCCTGCCATCAGGAGAGCCAGAACAAAGGGCCCAGGCGTCCCCTCCCCCAGTTTCCCACAACCCCTATCAGGGGAGGGACTGGCCAGCGAGGGCGCCTCCCCTCTGGCCCCCAGCCCCGCCCCTTCCCTCCCCTCCCCCCGTCCCTGCGCCGTGGGCTCTGATCCAACTCAAGTTCCCAGTGACTTTCCGGAGGCCGGGAACAGGGGGAAACTTTTTCCAATACAGTCAGATCCCGCCTCCCTGGCGGCTCCACGTCTTCCACGGCTTTCCCAGGACCCCAGAGTCTGGACTCCCATCCCCCTCCTCCCTCGGACCCCGGAGCCCCGGTCCAGACAGACAAAGACCCCAGGCCGAGCCCAGTGGCGCTGCGGCATTCAGGACCCCCGTAGGCCAAAATCCCAACCGAGCTCTCCCCCATGTGGCCAGACAAAGGGACGGAGGAGCCGAGTCAGAAATATCTCCCCTAATTTACCGCCCCAGGTCCCAAACCTCCAGAGAAACAAAATGAAGATCCAGAAAGTCCCGGAGTCCCCTTTCCGGCCACCCAGGAGGCCTCCTTTCTCCACGAGGAGGACCAGGCGTCCATAAATGACACGCACAAATCAATTCGGTCAGAAACAAGCATGGGGCCCTTTCTCACTTGAAACCGACACCTCCACAGACACTCACACCCCTCAGCGTCCCCAGCCCTTACTCCCAGGCGCATACTCCCAAACTCAGACCTATCAACAGACACCCCAACTCTGGCGAAAGTTGCAACTCCACACTTAGACTCGGTCAAGAGCGCAAATTCCGGCCCCCCGGTATAAAGAGGGCGGCAAGCAATTCAGAGACCGTCCCACGAACACCTCAACTCCTAAGGTGTAACTTCCCACTCGAACTCACACACCCCAAAGCACGATCCCCGACTCCCGCCGGCGCCTTCCTACCTACCTCCCGGCCTGGGGCTGGGGAGCCGCGGGCGGGCGGGGCTGCGAGGGAGAAAGTTGCCCGGGAGCTTTGTTTGGGAAAAGTGGGAGGGACCGGGGGGGGGGGGGGGGGGGTCCCGGCGCCGGACAGCGGGAAAGGGGATCCTACGGTGACAGTTTCGGGGAGGATTTTTGCTTTGGCCAAAGAGAGGTGAAGTCTAGCTAGGGCTTGTGAGAATTCCGAGATTCTGATGCTTGGATCCCAGAGAGAGGAGGGGAATGAATGGTCTGGACACCTGGGTCTGAGGGAGAATTGACTGGCGCCCGGAAACTTGGGACTGAAGGAAGAGGAGACTAGGGGCCAAGATTGCTGAATTTGGAGGAGAAAAGGTCTGGGGCCCTGGCCTCCCAGCCACCCTCCAGTGTAGTTTGTGTGTTGCAGATGTGGAAGTGACTGATACTAATAGAAACACAAAAGAATCTTCCCTGTTCAACCTCAAGTGTATTTTTGAGGATAGAAGTATGGAGATGGGTCTCTTATTGATTTCCATTGGTTTTTCTTGATTGATTGGCCTCCTTGTGACCTCATCAGAGTAAAGGGTCTTGGGCAAGACGACTGGGAGTTTATTGGAAGTTTACGAAGATGCAGACTCCCGCATCCACATGCAGTAGTGGACTAGAGGTGGCCGCTGTCCCAGGACCAGGAGAGAGCCTTGGTTGCCGGAGGAGAGAGATGAGAGTCCCTTAATTACATCCCTTAAAGATGAGTGTTCAAACTGACGAGACTAGAGGGGCTGGATCAAGAATCTCATGTCCTGAGGAAGAAGGGAGCCCAGGTTCCGGGTTCCCTGTAAGGTGGGACATAAGGCTGTTTTTAGGGTTTCTAGGGAAGAATTTTTTGGTGGAACCGTAGAGTTCAGCGTCCCTACATTGCCCTCTGTTGAGCGCCTTAATCGTTTCAAAACCTAAAGAAGACGAGAAGGGACACGGAGAAGCTTTGAAAGATAGATACAAAACTAAGCAGTGGGCGAATCAGAAGGACTGTTCGGATACCTGTATTTCAAGAGCAGAGGGAGCCGAGGAATGGAACTGAGGACTCTAGGGACAAGATCCAGGGCACAGAGGCGTGGCCTAGGTGTGGGGCGTGGCCCTAAGTCAGGGGCGGGGCCACCTTCGACTGGAGCGAGACTCCAGCACCTGGCCAGGATCAGAGAATGCGACCCACACTGAGCTTCCAGGGCAGAGGTCAGCCAACAGGGATGCTGTCTGACTATGGGGGTGTGAATTTGAAATCAATGCCCGGCTCTGGCTTAAGGGGCGTGGCTCCTACCTCAAGGGTGAGACTACCCAATAGCGGGCCGGCCTCAGGGGTGAGGTAAGCAGATGGGGCGTGGTCAGACAATAGGGGCGGGTCCAGGGCTCGCGGAGCCCCTCCAACGCACCAGTATCCCACCTCGGCTCGAGAACAGAACTGTTTGGATTTAACAGTCCGTGGACGGCGGGAGTCTTGAGTCCGGGGACCGGACTGTGGTCTAATATAAAGGCGGGGCCCAGAAGAAGGGGCGGAGCGTGGGAGAAGGTGAGGAGGAATGACATCTGGATACGAATGTGGGAGAAGGAGAGAAACGAGATAGATCCGTTGTGTGAGACCGAGCCCTGAAGAGCCGGGTCTGGGGGGAGGGGAGGGACCGGACTGGACGGGGGGTGTTGGAGTAGAAGGTAAGGGGAGGGGGGCAAATGGCCGGAGTCTGAGGGGTTTCCGGACCAGGGGTCGGGAAATGTCCTTGTCTAGGGAAGGGGGAGCTCTGACCCCTGTCCTCGCCGCAGCCTCCGGGCCCGCCCCGCCATGTGGCACCAGCTATTCCCGTTGCTGCTGCTGTCCTCTGCCTCGGTGCCCCCCTCCACTGCAGCCCCGATCCGCGATGGTGACGTCCAGGAGAGCTCCTCGGGTTTTCTAGGTCTTCAGAGTCTACTCCAAGGCTTCACACGGCTTTTCCTGAAAGTAAGTGGTGGCCTGGGTTGGGGGAAAGAAGAGGTACAGAAAAGAGGAACAGGGGGGACAGATGGTGACTGAGGGACGGAAAGAGTTCAGAGAAGAAAGAGTGGGAAAGGGGTCTGGCCAGGTAGAAAGATAGACAAGAAGAGAGGGAGTCAAGGGGCAGAAAGATGGATGGAAAGACCAAGAGATAGGAAGAGAGGGAGGGAGACAGGGAGGGAGAGGGAGGGAGAGGGCAATAGGGACAGAGAGAGAAGACAGATGAGGGGCAGGAATAGAAAGGTGATGGGACATATGGGGGCAGGAGGTGACCAAGTTAGGCCCTCAGGGTCAGAGGATAGAGAGAGAAGGGGGACCCTAACAAGGCCCCAGGTGTCCTGGGGAGTCTGGAGGTTCCACAGCTCACTGATTGCTCCTCTGGCCCAGGATGACCTGCTGCGGGGCATGGACAGCTTCTTCTCTGCCCCTATGGACTTCCGGGGCCTCCCTAGGAACTACCACCAAGAAGAGAACCAGGAGCGCAGGCTGGGAAACAACACTCTCTCCAGCCACCTACAGATTGACAAGGTGCCTATGCCAGGAAGTCCCTCCTGGAGTATCCCCACGATCCCTCATGTTGCAGTATCTGGTGGAGGTGGGGGTGAGGAAGGCAAAGGAGGAAGGCAGTTTTGTTCTCACTCTCTCCTCCTGTCCTCACAGGTGACCGACAACAAGACAGGAGAGGTGGTGATCTCTGAAAAGGTGGTGGCATCCATTGAGCCAGGAGAGGGGAGTTTGAAGGGTGACTGGAAGGTTAGGACACACCCCTGGCAAAGTGTCCAAGCCCAAACATTTTCTGTAGTTTAGCAAGAAATGATAAGATTAATGAATTGACTCTCCCACTCCCTCTGTGCTGGACTTCCTCTCTCCGGGCCTCAGTTTTTTCATCTGTCAAAAGGGACTAACCAGCTTTCGGAAATGAGGTTTACAACCTCAGCGATACATCCTCTCTTACTGTAAACCCCAGAGGATTTTGTAAACCAAAGAAAGTGCATTTTTCCCCCAATAAGAGTCACCCTCATAAACCTCAAAGAGTGTTTTGATCTCAAAGTACTCAAACCTCCAAGTATTTTTTAATCTGTTCCAAAGAGCTTGATAAATCTCTCCCTTGTAAATGTCAGAATGTGATTTTTTAAATAATTCCTAAGTACTTTATGAACCCCCAATCCTTTGTGCATCTCACCTTTGTAAACCTCTAAGAGCAATTCTGATCACAAAGTGCTTTTATTTTAAACCTAAAAAGGTTTAAGAACCCTTGAGTGCTTAGTAAACCCACATGGTTCTCCCACACACACTCCCAGTTTTTTATTTTAAAAATTTTAAATCTACAGAAAAGTTTTTTTTTTAAAAAAGTACAGTAAACCTGTATCTCCTTGCCCACAGAGCAGGGTTTCTCAACAACATCACTGTTGGTGTTTGGGGCCATGTAATTTTTTTGTTGTGGGGGCTGTCCTGTGCACTATACAATGTTTAACAGCATCCTTGCCTCTACCGCTGGACGGAAGAGGCACCCACACCCCCTCCAGATGTGACAACCAAAAATATCTCCTTGACCTGATTCACTACCTGTATAACATTTTACAAATGGACTCTTTTTTTACCTTTTTATTTTTGAACCATATGACAGTAAATGATTGACATCACGACACTTCACCTCTAAACCCTTCAGCGGATATCTTCTTCACCTCCAAGACCATAGTTCCGTTTTTACACCCAAGAAATGTAACATTAATATCCATTATCTCGGGGCTTCCCAGGTGGCTCAGTGATAAAGAATCCATCTGCCAATGCAGGAGACGCAAGAGATTCTGGTTCAATCCCTGGGTCAGGAAGAACCCCTAGAGGAGGAAATGGAAACCCACTCCAAAATTCTTGCCTGGGAAATCCCATGGACAGAGGAGCCTAGCAGACTATAGTAGATGGGGTCACAAAGAGTCGGACAAGAGTGATCGACCCAGCACATACACACACACACACACACACACACACACACACACACACGTCAATTATCTCTGTATTTGTTTTCTAGGGCTGCCATAACAGTCTCACAGATTGGGTGGCTTCAACAACAGATGTGTGTTTCTCATAGTTCTGGAAGCTAGGTGTCCAAGATCAAGGTGTCAGCAAGGTTGATTCCTACTGAGGGCTGTGAGGAAGACCCTGTTCTGTGCCTCTGCCCTAGCTTCTGCTGGTTTACTGACAGTTACTTAGTGTTGTTGATGTGTAGATGCATCAACCCCATCTGTCTTTATCTTCGCATGCAGTTCTCTGTGCATTTCTAGGTCCAAATTTCCCTTTTTCACAAGAAACTGGTCATATTAGATTAGAGCCCACTCTAATGACCTCATCTTACCTAATGAAAATCACAGTGATCTTATATGCAAAGAGGTCACATTTTGAGCTATTAGGGCAACCTCTTTGGCACCACGGATGAGTTTCATGGAAGACAGTTTTTCCAGAGACCGGGGTGCAGGTTGTTTGGGAGAGGATTCAAGCACATTTACTGTACACTTTTATTTCTACTATTATTACTTCAGTTCCACCTCAGATCATCAAACATGAGATGTCAGAGGTTAAGAACCCCGTACTAGGGTCCTAATGGACCTCAACACATGAATTGGAGAGCAGGGAATTACAATTCAATATGTAACCATCTCCTATAAGGCTTCCCAAACCTCAAGTGACTGAAACACAGACTCTGATTCAGTAGGTGGTTGGTGGGGGACTGCTCATTTGCATACCTAAAGGCTCCCAAGTGATGCTGATGCTGTGGGTCCACAGCCCTCACTTTGAGTCACAAGGACCAAACAGACACTGAAATCCCTGCTGGATTGAAAGCTGTCCACAAGAGCTCATATGATTTTTGATCCAAGATTCAATCAATTTTGATCCGGGATCACCAGTTGCAACTATGGTCATGATTCATTAATCCCAAAGAGCTTTGTACATTTCAGATTACTTTCTAAACCTCAGGGGGATGCTTAATCTGGAAGTGCTTTTGAAACCTCCAAAATGTGTTTTCAAACCCAGAGTACATTATAAACATCAGAGTATTTTTATTTCTAAAACAAGTCCTTTGTAAATAAGGCAAAGTGAGCTTTATTGGACTGGCCCAGAAGTTTGGTTTGTCCATAAGCTTGTATAAAAAGGGCTTTCCTGGTGGCTCTGACAGTAAAGAATCTGCCTGCAATGCAAGAGACCTGAGTTTGATCCTTGGGCGGGGGTTGAGGGAGATCCCCCAGAGAAGGGACTGACAACCCACTCCAGTATTCTTGCCTGGGAAATCGCATGGACAGAAGAGCCTGGTGAGCTACAGTCCATGGAGTCCCAAAGAGTAGGACACGACTGAGTGATTAACATACTTCTATGCTATGCTATGGTATGCTAAGTCACTTCAGTTGTGTCTGACTCTGTGTGACCCCATAGACGGCAGCCCACCAGGCTTCCCCCCCCCCCGTCCCTGGGATTCTCCAGGCAAGAACACTGGAGTGGGTTGCCATTTCCTTCTCCAATGCATAAAAGTGAAAAGAGAAAGTGAAGTTGCTCAGTCATGTCCGACTCTCAGCAACCCCATGGACTGCAGCCTACCAGGCTCCTCCGTCTGTGGGATTTTCCAGGCAAGAGTACTGGAGTGGGGTGCCATTGGCAACCCAAATGACATTTTTGGTCAACTCTGTAATTCCCAAAGTATTCCCTAGGTGGCAGAGTGGGTTGAGTATGCCAGGGGAGCATCCTGAGGCTGACCCTTGGAGTTTGAGAGGGTCTCCTTGTTTTCCTGCCCCCTTTACCAGGTTCCTAAGATAGAGAAGAAGGAGGCCCTGGCACCGGTCCCGAAGGCCGTGGACAGCTTCCACCCGGAGCCCCATCCCCGAGTGGCTGTTTGGATCATGAAGCTGCCGCGGCGGAGGTCCCACCAGGATACCCAGGAAGGCGGCCACTGGCTCAGTGAGAAGCGACACCGTCTGCAGGCCATCCGGGATGGGCTCCGAGAGGGAACCCGTGAGGACGGACTCGAAGAGAGCGCGCAGAGCTCCTCTTACTCCAGGCTGCCCGCCCGCAAGACCCACTTCCTGTACATCCTCAGGCCTTCCCAGCAGCTGTAGGGGTGGGGCCCAGAGAAGCCTGCCTGTACCCTCCACCAGACCCCAGTAACATATGGAAATTAAACCTTTTTTCCAGCAGCACTGTCTCCTTTTGGGATCTGTCCCCAGGCCTCAGCCAACCAAGCCTAGCTTTGAGCATGGCCTCTGGCTGAGCTGTAACTTCTTGCCAGCGTCCCCAGTTTGTTCCCTCATTCGGATGCCATCTGTCTTCTGACTGAGCAGCTCTGTCATCTCCTCTGTCACCTCTGTCCCACCTGTACCCTCGGCTTCCATCTCTGTTACCGCCTGCTCTGCTTGCCCTCAGGCTCCCAACTCTCACTCCAGTCCTTTCTGTCCACTCTGCATTAGCTTCCTATCACTGCCACACAAACCTAGACACTTAAAACAGTGCAAATGTATCCTCTCACTAATCCATAGTTCAGAAATCCAGGATGGCTGGGCTGGTCCTCTGTGCAGGTCTCACAAAGGCAACATCAAGGTGTTAGCCAGCAGGGTTCTTACCTGAGGCCCCAGGATGCCTCTGTTTCCAAGATCATTCAGGTTGTTGGCACAATCAAGTCCCTTGAAGTTTCGACTGAGGTCCCTACTTCCTTGTTGGCTGTCTTCTGGGACCACCCACTCTTAGCTCCTGGAGGTCTCTCTACAGTTGTTGTATATGGATCCCACACCTCAAATCTCACAAAAATACACAAAAATTTTCTCTGAATGTCCCTTCTGCCCCATCTTGCTTATGCCTTCCTCCTCCTCTTCTAGCAGGACAGAGTTCTCTGCCTTGAAGGATTCACAGGATTGGATTGGGCCCGCCTGGACAGCATATGAAACAGGTTCCAGAAATTAGAGGGGGGCCGTCTTTGGGGGAGAGGACTTCCCTGGGAGCTCAGCTGGTAAAGAATCTGCCTGCAGGAGATCCTGGTTCGATTCCTGGGTCTGAAAGATCCCCTGGAGAAGGGATAGGCTAACCATTCTAGTATTCTTGGGCTTCCCTGGTGGCTCAAAGGTAAAGAATCCACCTGCAATGTGCAAGACCTGGGTTCAGTCCCTGGGTTGGGAAGATCCCCTGGAGGAGGGCACGACAACCCACTCCAGTATTCTTGCCTGGAGAATCCCCATGGACAGAGGAGCCTGGTAGGCTACAGTTCATGGGGTCGAAAAGGGTTGGACACAACTGAGTGACTCAACACGGCACGGCATCTTTGGGGAAAGCCATTATTCTGCCCACTGCATGTCCAGACTGTCACCTCCAGCCCCCAACTATGCATGTACACTTCCATCTCACATCCACACCACTTGTTTCCACTCTCATCTTTTTTTTTTTTTTTCCTGGCCATGCCACACAGTGTTGGATCTTGGTTCCCAGACTAAAGATCAAACCCATGTGCCCTGCATTGGAAGTGCACAGTCTTAACCCTTAGACCACCAGAGATGTCTTCCTCATTTTTATCTTCTCTTTCCCTCTCAAATCACATACTGACTCCATCTTGACTCTGTTTCTCTTTCCCTTTGTCCCTCTGTCTGTCCCTCCATGCCTGGCACTTCAGACTCCATCTTTGAGAGCTAGGCCTGCTGCCTCAGCCACCTGGAAACTCACAGTCCCTGTCTTGGGCACCCTGTCCACTTTGCCCATTCCTTCCAAATTCTCGGAGCAACTCCTATTCCCTCCAGAACACCTCCCTTAAGACGCACCATTGAGAAGGCACATCTGGGTCTTTAGGTGCTGGGTCCTGCAGGGGAGGCAGACACAACATGTGTTTTCCCCCTCAAAGCCCAGGTTCCAGTTGGAATTACCCTGCACAGAGACTCAGCACATTCAGGAAACTAGCAATGTGTGGGTGTAAATAAAAGAGAACTTTCTTTTGGGGAGAAAAATAGATTTTTTTTTTTATTATCCCAAATAAACATCAATATGTCTTCATGGAGAATATCAAAACCTGATTGGCCTTTCCATACCTTCTCTCCCCAACCCACCCCTAGTCCCATTCACTTTCCCACCATTGACAACTATTTGTGTTTAAAGTGTATTTTTGGTAAGTGTGCTGCTGCTGCTGTCACTTCAGTCGTGTCCGACTCTGTGCGACCCCATAGACGGCAGCCCACCAGGCTCACCCGTCCCGGGATTCTCCAGGCAAGAATACTGGAGTGGGTTGCCATTTCCTTCTCCAATGCATGAAAGTGAAAAGTGAAAGTGAAGTCGCTCGTCGTGTCCGACCCTCAGCGACCCCATGGACTGCAGCCTTCCAGGCTCCTCCACCCATGGGATTCTCCAGGCAGAAGTACTGGAGTGGGGTGCCATTGCCTTCTCCGTTGGTAAGTGTATTTTTGGTATGTTAGTCAGCTAGGACTGCCCTAAGAAAATACCACAGATGTGGGTGACTTAAACAAGAAATATTTATTTTCTTACAGTTCTGGGGCTGGAAGTCTGAGATCAAGTTGTTGACAGGTATCGTGTCTTCTAAGGCCTCCCTCCCTGACTTGTAGGCAGCCATCTTTGTATCTTCATGTGGTCTTTTCTCACGCACGCACACATCTGTGTCCAAATTCCCTCCTCTTATAAGGACATCATTCATTTTGGATTAGGGCCCACCCTAGAGAACTCCTCTCTTTTTTAAAAAGAAAGATATTTATTTCTTTGGTTTTGAGAGGTCTTAGTTGTGGTATATGGGATCTTTACCTGCGGCATCTGGGATCTAGTTCTCTGGCCAGGGATCGAACCCCAGCACCCCCCTGTACTGGGAGCACAGAGTCTTGACCACTGGACCACCAGGAGGTCCTGAGAACTCATCTTAATAATTCTTTGTTAGATTTTTTTCTAATGTGGACCAATTTTAAAGTCTTCATTGGATTTGTTACAACACTGCTTCTGTTTTAGGCTTTGATTTTTTTTGGTTGCGAGGCATATGGGATCTTAGCTCCTCAAACAGGGATCGAACTCCATCTCCTGCACTATACGGCAAATTCTTGGACCTCCTGGACCTCCAGGGAAGTCCCATCATCTTAATTATCTCTTTAAAGATCTTTTCTCCAAATATGGTGGAATTACATTAAATAAGACTATTTATTGTTAGGAGCTGAAATGTGTCCCCTGAAATTTCATATGTTGAAGCCCTTACTGCTGGTTGAGCCCTTACTGCTGAGGATGAGAGTTGGATGGCATCACCAACTCAATGGACATGAGTTTGAGCAAACTCTGGGAGGTAGTGAAGGACAGGGAAGCCTAATGTGCTGCAGTCCATGGAGTTACAAAGAGCTGGACTCGGCTGAGCTACTGAACAACAAAAATTTTTAATTTACATTGGTGGTATTACATACATCATTCTGGTGGGCCTTTTTCTTTTCAGTACCATCTTTATTTATTTTCTTGGTTGAATTGTGGAACATATGGGATCTTAGTTCCAGAGAATGGATCCATTCCAGAGAATGAACCCACACCCCCTGCAGTGGAAGCACGGAGTCTTAACCACCGGAGCGCCAGGGAAGTCCCTCAGTACCATCTTTAAGATGCCTCCATATTGCACTGGTACATCTAAAATCCACCCAATTCCATGGTCAACCTCGCCACTCTCTCAGTGATCCACACCTGAGTTGCCTCTGATTTCCCACCATTACAAATAATGCTACAATAAACACTGGTAGAGAACTTCCCGGGGCTCCCCAGGTGGCGCATCACTGAAAGAATCCACCTGCTAATGCAGGAGGAGGAAGAGACACAGGTTAGAGCATTGGGTTGGGAAGGCCCCCTGGAGAACGAAATGGCAACACACTCCAGTATTTCTTGCCTGGAAAATTCCATGGACAGAGGAACCTGGCAGGCTACAGTCCATGGGGTCGCAAAGAGCCAGATATGACTAAGTGCAGCACAGAAGCAGCAGCAAACACTAGTATATAAGCCCCTTTGTGGTCCAGAAGAAGGACAGGATCGGGGGCTCTAATCAGCAAAAGAATTGCTGGGTTGTAGGGGATGTATCTACCTATTTTGATTAGGTAGAATGTTCTGACAAGTCTGCTCCCTCTAGCAGACCATACATGCATAAGTAGCTCAGTCGTGTCCAACTCTGTGACCCCACAGACTGTAGCCCGCCAGGTTCCTCTCTCCATGGGATTTCCCAGGCAAGAATACAAGAGTGGGTTGCCATTTCCTCCTCCAGGGAATCTTCCAGACCCAAGGATCAAACCCACATCTTTTAAGTCTCATCCCTTGGCAGGTGGGTTCTTTACCACTAGGGCCACCTGGGAGTCCATAAGAATGCCATAAACCTTAAGCACATCTGGCATCTGGGGAAACACATGTTTGTCTGCAGAACAGTTAAAGTATGCATCCACATGTGATCCAGATGCTAACATTAAGACACAGGTTTTAAAGTAACTATGATGAATAAGTTCAAAAAATAGATGAAAAGATGGAGAATTTCATCAGAAAACTAGAATCTAAAAGAGAGGGGAAAACAATAAAAGAGACAGGAGAGGGAGATGGAATCCAATGTATATTTTAGAACTTATAAATTAAAAAATCAGTAGATGAGTTTCACAGCAGATGAGACACAGTGGGAAACAGATCGGAAGACAATATCCAGACTGGGGACTTCCTCGGTGGTCCAGGGGAAGTCCATACTTTCAGTGGAAGACTCCACACTGTGAATGCAGGGGGCAAAAGTTCAGTCCCTAGTTGGGGGATGAAGATCCCACATCCTGTGCAGCCAAAAATAATAAACTAAAAAAAAAAATCTAGATGAATCACACTGAATAAGGAGAGAAAATACAGGGCATCTCCTGGTGGTCTAGTGGTTAGGATTCAGCCCTTTCACTGCTGTGGATCTGGGTTCCATCCCTGGTCAGGGAACTAAGATTTCCCACAAGCCAGAAGGCATGGCAGAAAAAAAGAAACAACTTATATCCAGCTTTTAGGCAAATAGAGACGGGCATCTGTATCTGTTTCTTGACTGTCTTCAGCTCAAAATGATCCTTATGTCATAGTGGGATATTTTGGGAGTGGTATATTCTGCTACCCTTCACTGTATATAATGCTATGCTAATCACTTCAGTCGTGTCCGACTCTGTGTGACCCCATAGACGGCAGCCTACCAGGCTCCCCCGTCCCAGGGATTCTCCAGGCAATATTAACATACAAAAGTCAATTATATCCCTAAACATTATGAACAAAAAGATTTTTACTGAAATTTTTAAAAATATGATTTGAATCAGCATAACAAGCAAAATACCTAAGAATAAACCTAACAAAAAATTTGCTAGATCGCTAAACAGGAAACTATGATACATTACTGAGAGTAATTAAAGAAAATCTAAGTAAATAATTCATAGTAACAGTATTCGTGGCTTCCCTGGTAGCTCAGTGGTAAAGAATCAGCCTACCAATGCAGGAGACACAGGTTCAATCCCTGGTTTTGGAAGATCCCATGTGCTGCAGAGCAATTAAGCCTGTGCACCACAACTATTGAGTCCGTGCTCTAAAGCCCAGGAACTGCAACTACTGAAGCCTGTGCACCTAGAGCCGATACTCTGCAAAAAGAGAAGCCACTGCAATGAGAAGCACTAGCACTTTGAATAGAGATTAGCCCCCGCCCATCCCAACTGGAGAAAAGCCCATGCAGCAACAAAGATCCAGCACAGGAATCAATCAATAAATAAAATTCTAAAACAGTATTCAAAATTGCCAAAAAGCAGAAACAACCAATGTCCATTGAGAGTAAAATGGTTCAATCGTGGCATGTTCATAGAATGGAATATTATACGACAGTGAAATGAATGACCTACTGCCATGGGATGGATTTTATAATGTTGAGCAAAAGAGGTCATAATTAAGGGTGGTCACCTTGAGAGGGGCAATAATTAGGAGGAAATGTGAAGACTTCTGGGCTGCAGGCAATATTCTCTTTTTTTATATGGGTGGTTTCATTACTGTATTCGGAGAAGGCAATGGCACCCCACTCCAGTACTCTTGCCTGGAAAATCCCACAGATGGAGGAGCCTAGTAGGCTGTAGTCCATGGAGTCGCCAAGAGTCGGACATGACTGAGCGATTCACTTTCTCTTTTCACTTTCATGCATTGGAGAAGGAAATGGCAACCCACTCCAGTGTTCTTGCCTGGAGAATCCCAGGGATAGGGAAGCCTGGTGGGCTGCCGTCTTTGGGGTCACACAGAGTCGGTCACGACTGAAGTGACTTGGCATTACTGTATTACTCTATTAAAAGCTTAACTGACCCATAACTTAGAATTTAGGACTTTATGTATGTTATAATTATACTATAAAACAGTTTTTAAAATTATTTTAGGTCTTACAAAATTATCTTCCTCAAAAAAAAAGGGAAATAAACAAGAACTACTGAAGGAATAAAATGAAAAATAACAAAAAAAGAAAAAAATGAAAGAATGAAATCATACTAATAAAGTCAGCAGGGTCCACCACTTGTCAGCCATGCTAAGAAAACACTAGGCAAACATTCTTATTGAACTCTTATAAGACTCCATGAGGTGGATATTGTTTGTTCCCATTTTAGGGAAGAAGGGGAGGCTCAGAGAGGTGGAATCACTTGCCAAAGTCACACAGCAATGGCACTAGGTTTTCTGATTTCAAATCTCACACTTTTAACCAATCACCACATCACTTGTTAAACAGGTTCTTTCCCAAGGGTTATAACAAGCCACCACCTCATAGCCAAAATAATAACTATCACCCAACAAGGATTACTACTTCAAGCCCTCAAGGTACCTAAAAAGCAATTATCTCCATTTCTAGGTGAGAAACCTGAGGCTCAGTGAGAGGGTAAGCCTTTGTGCCAAGGTTACAGGTAGAGAGTGATGGAGTCAAAATTCAAACCCAAGAATGTCTGACTCCAGCTTTATCATCATCCTACACAGTCCAACAGTTTTGAGGCGTAGATTCTGTCCCTTCATTCATTCGACAAAAAATGTTTGAGAACCCACCCTGGGCCAAGGATATTCTAGTTCCCAACAAGGAAGCTCTAGTTCCCAACAAGCTCCTAGTTCTACCACTAGGAGCTCACATTCCAGTAGGGGGTGACAAAAACAGTGCACTAATACAGAATAGTTCACGGTGGAGACAAGCCTCGAGGACGAATAAAAAACTAAGTAGAGAGATGAGTCTGAATTATAGACTGTGTGTCAGAGGAAGGACTCTTTGAGGAAGTAATAGCTGGATGAACGATGATGGGATGAATGGGAGAATGTAAAATGATTTTTGGGTCTGGGCTAGCAAAGAGGCCTAGTGAGTGGCTCACGCGTGCATGCTAACTCGCTTCAGTCCTGTCCGACTCTTTGTGACCCTTTGGACTGTAGCCCACCAGGCTCCTCTGTCCATGGGATTCTCCAGGCAAGAATACTGAAGTGGGTTGCCACGCCATCCTCCTAGGGATCTTCCTGACCCAGGGATCAAACCGAATCTCTTAAACTCTTGCATTAGCAGATGGGTTCTTTACCACTAGCGCCACCTGGGAAACCCGGGTGGGACATCTTTTATCCTAAATGCCCCTCGTTAGGAGTCTGACGGGCTACAGTCCATAGGGTCGCAGAGTCGGACACGACTAAAGCGATTGAGCACGCTCAGAAGTCAATTTGGGATGTAATTCTCGAGACTGCTGGTTTGATCCCTAGGTCGGGAAGATCCCCTGGAGGAGGGCATAGCAACCCACCCCGGTATCCTGCCTGGAGAATCCCACAGACAAGGGAGCCTGGTAGGCAACAATCCATAGGGTTGCAGAGTCAAGAGACGATTTAAATGGCTTAGCATGCACCTCTCTCTAGCCCGAAAAGCTGAGGTTATCTTTCCTCTACTCTTTCCTAAAAGGAAGGAATGAAACCGTTAGGGAAAGAATCCTTCGGGGACCTATTAATACATTGTGGCATGGGAGTAGTGACGTAGGACAGACAGGACATCATTGTGACGGTGATTGGCAGCCTGGCACGGAAGAGAGGGCAAAAAAGACACAGCTTGGTGGCTGATAAGAAGTGGGGGGTGGACAAAGGGTCCCTCAGGCCAAGTTTCCCTTGCCTGGGCCCATTTCACCCAAGCTTGAGGTCGCAGAGAAGACCCCACCCTTGGGCTCTTCCTGCAGCCTTAATCTATTCCGCCTTTATCGACTCAGCCAGTACGCATGCGCCCGCTCCAGTGGGGCGTGCTCGGGCAGTCCCACGCCTGCGCGGCCTCGCAGGTAACCGTAGCGACAGGAGAGCGCCTAGTCCTGGTGTGCGCCTGCGTCCCGGGGAGGCACCCCGGGAGGGGCGTGGCTTAGACTCCTCGTGCGCTGACTCCTCGTGCGCTCCCGGTCCCGCCCTGGCACCTTTGTTTTTCCGGTGGGAACAGCGCACGCGCATCTCCTCAGGACCCAACTGTCGTTTGTTTGTCGTTCGTGGCCCTCATTTGTGTCCCGAGACTGGAACACTGCGACGTGGCTCCAGGTGCGCCCAGGCCGTGGCGAGGCTTCCCAGAATAGCCGTGTCAGAGCCCCTCCCGAAATCCTGGCAAGCCCCCAAATCCTAAGGAAGAGTCCCCAGTATCAGGGCCTTCCAAGTCTTGTTAAAGGTCTTAAAATCCTGACCAAATTTCCTCAGAAATACTGAAGAGAACCCTCCAGGAAATCTCGTAGATGACCCCTGAAATCCTGTCAGAATCGTCTAGAAGTACTGTCAAACTTCTCCCTCAGAATGTCAGAGCCTCTAACTGCTCCCAGGACTCAGGGGAGGCTCCCCAGAGGAGTTGGGAGCCTGAGCCTGGGAGAACCAGGAAAGATGCTGAGTCTCCCTGGGCCATGAGGGACCTGGAGGTTGGCCAGGGTAGAGAAAAATGGCAAGAAGCCAGGAGTTGCAGGAACCACTCTGTGCCACACCAGTCCAAAAGGCTAGGGTAGTTAGTCCTGGGGTTACTAGGGAACCATGGGAGGGCTGGAAACAGGAGAAAGATGGGGTTCAAACTCAAGCAGGAGGCCAACAGTTCCAAATACAGGCCGATGGGTGAGAATATAAGTAGCCCAGGGCAGTATGGGAGGCCAGGGACATCACCTAGCCCAGAAATGGTTTCCAGAGGAGGGGACGTGGGAACAGAGACAGGAAGGGCAGGCAAGAAGGATGTCCCAGGCCAAGGCCTGGAGGTGGGAAGAGCCGGCCCAGTTTGGCTCCTAGCACAGGCTTCAGGGTTCCAAGTGGGTTTGAGGTTGGGGGAGGCAGGTTGGATCAGGCCAAGCTGGGCCTTCAATATCAAGTCCAAGGTCTAGGCTCTGTCCCTGGGGTGCTTAGGAGCCATGGAGCAACACTGTGCAGGGGATGGGCAGGTAAGCGCTTGTGAGGATGGACTGGAGCGGGAGACTGGAGGCAGGAGGCTGAGGAAGAGGCTGGGCCAAGGAGCCAGGAGGGGAGGTTGAGACCTGACCCCAGCTGTAGGGAAGGTGAGGAGGGGACAAGGGAGAAGCATAGAGCAAGAAGGACAGGGCTGGGGAACTTGACAAATTGTGGGGAGGAGGGGTGGCAGGAGGGAATGACCCCCACCCACCAGCCCCTCTTTGATCTCTGCCACCCTGCCGCCCACTCCTTAGGCCTCCATTTTCCCAGCCCACACCGCCAATCCATAAAACAGGTCTGAGCGAAAGCTGCTCTGGTCGAGGCAGGGGTGGGCAAACAGGTTCTGAGAACCCAGAACAGCCTGGGGCACAGGAGGGGCAGGGCGGGTCCTCACCCTCGGGTGGCTGGTTGAGGAGGCCATTCCCCTGTTTGTCCTTCTAGGAGCTTGGGGAGCAGCCAGTCCCTTTTTGGTCCCTTCCAACGACGGAGGGGAGCTGTTAGCTTCTCCATCAGCTGCAGAGCAGCCAGGGTGGCCCATGGACATGCCAGAGGACCCGGCAGGTGGCCCCACTGCAAAAAGTAAGTGACTGGGCCCCTGTTTGTCCCATGGGAGGGTGGGGAGGGAGCAGTGGGTGAACAGGGCACCAGGTTGTGACTCAGGGACTTGGAAGAGCTGGCTTGGGGTGGCTGAGCCTCCACTTTGAGGCAGGGTGGGATGCAGAGAACGATCCTTGATGAAGTACCTGCTGTGTCTGGACACCTTATTTGTTCTGGGGAGGCCAAGCTGTAGGAATAGAAACTTCTGCGAGTGCTCCCTGCCTGCAGCACCCCCTCCAGTGACCTACAGACTCACCGTCACTTCTTGCAGATCTCTGCTTTCTGAAAAGGAGCACCCCTGTTACTCTCTTTCCCCTTTCCTTCTTTACTTTTCTTCAGAGGACTGACATCTCTTTGTCTGTCTGTTTAGACTTTGTCTCTCCGACTAGAACGTGAGCTCCACAGGGCAGGCTCAGTTTTATTCACTCTGGTATACCCAGTCCCTGGAGCAGCATTGGCCAACATGCAAACCATATATGTATATATACACACACATACTTTTAAATTTTGTTAGTAGCTACATTTAATTAAAAAGAAAAAAGAAACAGACAAAACAGATGGCAATAATAGTATTATTTAACCTAATACATCTAAAACAGTGTCCTTTCAGCATCAGATCAGATCAGTCGCTCAGTCGTGTCCGACTCTCTGCAACCCCATGAACTGCAGCACGCCAGGCCTCCCTGTCCATCACCAACTCCCGGAGATCACTCAGACTCACATCCATCGAGTCAGTGATGCCATCCAGCCATCTCATCCTCTGTCGTCCCCTTCTCCTCCTGCCCCCAATCCCTCCCAGCATCAGAGTCTTTTCCAATGAGTCAACTCTTTGCATGAGGTGGCCAAAGTACTGGAGTTTCAGCTTTAGCATCAGTCCTTCCAAAGAAATCCCAGGGCTGATCTCCTTCAGAATGGACTGGTTGGATCTCCTTTCAGTCCAAGGGACTCTCAAGAGTCTTCTCCAACACCACAGTTCAAAAGCATCAATTCTTCGGTGCTCAGCCTTCTTCAAAGTCCAACTCTCACATCCATACATGACCACTGGAAAAACCATAGCCTTGACTAGATGGACCTTTGTTGGCAAAGTAATGTCTCTGCTTTTTAATATGCTATCTAGGTTGGTCATAACTTTCCTTCCAAGGAGTAAGCATCTTTCAGTTTCATGGCTGCAGTCACCATCTGCAGTGATTTTGGAGCCCAGAAAAATAAAGTCTGACACTGTTTCCACTGTTTCTCCATCTATTTCCCATGCATACAATCAATATAAAAATGTACTGAAATTATTCTCTTTTTTTAATACTAAGTCTTCAACATCTGGCATGTACTTTACACTAACGTGAGTGTGTGCATGCTTAGTCACTTCATTCGTGTCTGACTCTTTGCAACCCTATGGACTGTAGCCCACCAGGTTCCTCTGTCCGTGGGATTCTCCAGACTAGAATACTGTAGTGGGTTGCCATGCCCTCCTCCAGGGAATCTTCCTGACCCAGGAGTTGAACCCACATCTCCTGTGTCCCCTGCATTACAGACGGATTCTTTACCCACTGAGCCACCTGGGAAGCCACTTTATACCAATAGAGCATCTCATCTCCCTTTCACCACAGTTCAGGTCTCAAGAATCACTGTGGCCGTTGGCTGTCCTGCTGATCATGCTGCCCGGGAGCAATGCCTGACATATAATAGGAACCCCGTTACTAACTTTTGAATGATCAGATGGCCACAGACCAAATGGGTGTGAAAGAGGCTTCAGGAGGAAGATGTTGGGTTGTCCTTTCTGAAACTCATCTACTAAACAGTGAGAGAGCCCAAGGGAGACTCCCATCCTAGAGGAGAGACAGGACCCCTTTCTTAGAGGCTCCTAGCATCTAGCCTCAAAGCCGGTGTCTTTTCTCTCTGGCCTCAGAAGGCTTGCCAGGTGAAGGCAGGAGGCACCTGGGCAGGCTGACCAAGTGACCAACATCTGAACGTGTAAACTTCATGTGCACCAGCAGAGGGCGTGCGGCCACTGAGGAACTTGTGGCCGCAGGCTGAGCCAGCTTTGGGAGACTCCCAGAGGAAAGGGAGGGACACACCCAGGAGAGATGGAGACTGAGGAAAGCAGGGGGTGAAGAGAGAGAGAGTGACAGTGGAGTGAGGAGAGAGAAGCCTTGGAGAGTGAAGAGTCGCTGAGTTATGGAAGAAGCAGCGCAGAGACTGAGAAGAAGATGGGGGTGGAGGATGTGGAGACAGGCGGTTGGGACTTGAGGGCCAAAGAGATGGGGAGGAGGGTGGAAAGAGTCGGAGACAAAACTAGGAAAAGGACAGGACAGACAGACAGGTAGAGACACTGAGGAAGGAAAGAGAACAGGAGAGAAGCAGAGCGACATCTTCCTGAGGGGCCCCGGGAGGCTGAGGGTCGCATCTGCGCTGGAGATCCATGCAGCTCCTCAGATCCCACGACATCTGGAGCCAGGCAGTCCAGGGTGACCTCACTGGGCCGCAGGATCCTCCTGCATAATGTAGGGGGGCACCACATCTCCCCTAACTGTAGGTCCTGCTCCCTTTCCCTAGAAGCCGAAGTTCAAACCCAAAGGGGCTGAATTTTTAGCTCAGTATACAGAGAACCCTTGAAGAGTTAGTGGGATGAGAAATGGCAATCAGATGTTGCACATGTGACCTTGGGCGAGTTTTCCCACTTGTCTGTGCCTAAGCATCCTGGTTTGTAAACTGGGACTAATCATAGCAGCCGCTGTGGTTTGTGTCAAATGCTCAGAAGAGGCTTAGTTAGTTAGTGTTAGTGTTAGTCACTCAGTTGTGCCCGACTCTTTGCAACTCCATGGACTGCAGTCCACCAGGCTCCTCTGTCCATGAGATTTTCCAGGCAAGGATACTGGAGTGGGTTCCCATTTCCTTCTCCAGGGGATCTTCCCAACCCAGGGATCGAACCCAGATCTCCTGCACTGCAGGCAGATTCTTTACTGACTGAGCTACAAGGGAAGCCCCCAGAAGAGGCTTGGCTCCTAGTAAATGCTGAATAAATGTTCAGTTTTATTACTGAGCTTCCAGATTTTATTAATATCTCCTCTCTAGGAGGGAGGTAACCCCCACTCACCCACTCACTCATTTTCCATAGGAAGAAACTGAGGCTCAGAGAGACTGAGTCCCCTGCCCAAGTTGTGCTTGAGTCTGCCAGACCTTGCAGCCTGCACTCTGCTATACTCAGCTGTTAGGGGCAGGGTATGGAGCTTCAGCAGTCACTTCCAGCCCTGGGAAAGATCCAGTGGGTCCAGGGGTGGAGACTGTATAGGCTCCTCCTATATCTTGGAGCATTTTTTGTGCTTCTTTGTGTGGGCACAGTGAATACAGCAGCAGACAGACCCCAGGATGTTCACATTGTGCGGAGGTGGGAAGCAGGAGGTGGTCTTCACTTACACAGACCTCACCCTCCCAGCCCCAGGGAAGGGGAGGATCAATCTATTCACCCATTTTACTGGTGGGAAAACTGAGGCTCCAAAAGGAAGAGAGACTTGCCCACAGTCCTGTGGCTGGAACTCTGAGGTTGGAACCGCTCCGCCACCACTCACCCTGCCTGAATTGTCCCATCCCCCTTTGTTTCAGGCCCCAGCCCGTGGGGGCTGATGACGCCAGCCAGCCTCGGGGATGTGGGGAGGAGAGACCCAGCCATGAGGCAGGCTGGGAGAAGGGAGATGCTGTGGGCAGGCAGGATCGATCCAGGCTGCCCGCACTGTATCGGATTGTTCCTGGCTCCTGGGCCCCCTTCACCCTCTGCTTCTCCCAGAATCCTCTCTTCTTCATCCTCCTCTGCCCCTCGCCCCCTCTAAGCCAGGGAAGAGAGGGAAAAAGGCTATAAGAGGTTTTGTTCAGTATTGTGGGCTCCTGAGCCGATTGAACACAAGGGATTAGACAGCGGGGGCACTTCCTGGCCTGAAAGGTGGGGGGGCCCACATTCCCAAATCGGGGGATGGGGAAGGTGACTCAAAGACCCTCACCTTGTGGCCCCCACCAGCCCAAAGCCCAGGCAGCTTGGAATGAATTCCTTCCCCTCTGCAGGAGCCCCTCTTTGTTCTTCATCGTCCCCCTACCAACAGATGGGCTGGCCCTCTTGTCTCCTCAGTGTACCTCTGGGACCAGGCAGAGGACAGGAGCCTGGGGACACTGCTCAGCTTAGAGGAGCAAATACTCAACTCCACGTTTGAAGCTTGTGACCCCCAGAGAACAGGTCAGAGAGTCAAGGAATAATAAGGAACGGAGCTGGGGGGCTGGGAACTGGGGGGGGCGACAGAGAGAGGGATGGGCTGGGGTGATGTGGGTGACTGGGAAGCTTCAGGAAGGAAATGGATAGGGGACAGTGAGGGGAGGAAACCTGGGGGGAGGGGTAAGCAGAGGAAGGCGGGGCTTTGGAGCCTGGGGGAGGGGGGAAGGGCAGCCACTGGGGGCTGGTGGGCTCAGCTGGTCCTCTTTGGTCCAGCTCTGAGGTACAGATGACTGGGCCCCATTTCCAGGTGAAAACGTTGACTCGGAAGAGGAAGGAGTTGCCCAAAGGGCACAGTGCAGGGGTGCCACCAGCCCAGCCAGTGGTCCCCATCCCTCCCCCTCTCCTGGCCCAGCCTCCCTCACAGCCTCTCTGTCCCCAGGCACTGTGGCTGTGACCCATCTACTAGCCTACCTGGAGGCCGTGACTGGACGGGGTCCCCAGGATGCTCGCCTCCAAACACTGGCCTGCAGCCTGGACCCCAGTGGGGAGGGCCCTCAGGCCACCGTGGACTTGGACACCTTCCTGGTGGTCATGCGGGACTGGATCACTGCCTGTCAGCTGGATGGGTGGGTCCCCGCACCTCCATCCCCCACCCCAGCCCCCCTCAGAAAACCTTTCCTAAAACCTAAGCTCATACCTGCTTACTGCAGCCAGCACGCTTTGGGCAGAGGGACTTGCTGTAGTTGGAAGGAGGCTGAGAAGAGAGGAGAATAGAGATGAGGTTGGGGTGAGGGGAGGGTCTGAGGACAGAAATGAAAGGGGCTGGAGAGAGGAGAAGGGGGATGTTGAGGGGCTGACAGAGGCCCCTCCCCAGCCCTCCTCCGGGTGCAGTCTTTGCCCCTCCTGCTTTTCCATCTGGCCCCAGGCGCTTGCCATCTGGCCTCACCTTCCTCCCCACAGTGCTTGCTCTCACCTGACCTGGCCCCTCCTCCCATCACCCGCAACCCCCTCTCAGAGGCTGGTCAGGATTGTGGGGGTGGCTGCAGGGGCCCTAAGCCTCATCCCTTTGATACAGGGGATTAGAGCTGGAAGAGGAGACGGCCTTCGAGGGAGCCCTGACCTCCCAGCAACTGCCATCTGGTGAGATCGCTATATATAGAATGAAGCAGGCAGGCCCAGGGTCAGATAGTGGGGGGTACTTCCCATGGGGCCAGAGCAGGGGATAGGGCCGGACCCCAGAGACATTTGTTCTAACCTAGCTTTCTAGGCACCTCCATGACTGCCTCCCCACATGCCCTGAGCTTTGGGGTTTGCTTTTTTTTCCCTCGTCGGTTGTTTTCAACTCCTCCTCCTGACACCAGCCCTGTCACAGAGGTCCCTCCCACCTCTTACCATTATCACCCCTTCCTGCACTCTAGTTCCTGCATCCTCTGTCCCTTTGGTCTTGTCCACACCTCCCACCTGGCCTGGGCTCAGGCTGTTTACTCAGCCTAAACTTTCCACATCTTCCCTCATCCTTCACTCAGGGTAGGGAAGCCCTGGTGGGGAAAGCCTGGGATGCTGCAAGTAAAGGTCCCCTTTCTCTCCAGCATCCTCAGCACAGATCTGCATCCCTTCCCTGTAGAAATCTGATTATGAATCATTACCTGCCCTCTTGTTTTGTCAGTTGATTTGCTCACCATTCTACCCCAAAGCCTTCAACACAGAAGGCGGTCCATAAAAAAGTGCTGGTGTTACTGGTGTTACATTTCTCCAGCCTTATAAAAACAAAAACCAAAAAATAGAGCTTTCTTTAACATTCTCTTGAACCTCCTCCAACCTAGCTTGGGGGCAGTCAGGGGAGGGTTGTAAGAAGGGGAGGAGATGTTAGCTCTCAGGGAGGAAAGACCCCTTTGGGGCTGAATGGGGAAAGGACAGGAGGGAGAGGCTGGAGGCCAGGGTGGAGGCTGTGGTGAGGGTCGGGGGAGAAGGTGAGAGGCCCAAAGCAGGAGGAGGGAGGAAGCCAGGACGGCCCAGGGGCTGGGTGAGTAAGTGGGGGAACTGAGAGGAGAGACAAGGTTCAGGGCAGCTGGAATGCTGCCCAGGGTCGGGTGTGATGAATGTAGGGTGGTTGGGCCCCACGAGGAAGTCTAACCTGAGCTCAAGGTGCCCAAGGCTTTCTGGATGGTGGTATGAGTGCAGCCCCAAGAGCAGGTGGGATCACCTAGAGTGAACGCAAGGGTGGGAGCCAAAGGAGGACCAAGACTGGAGTCCGGAGGTTGCTAACATCTCGGGTCACCTGGGAGCCCACCACCCTCTGTCTCCCTCCAGGATGCCCAGAAGTTGAGGATCCGGCCAATCTGGAGAGCTTCGGAGGCGAAGACCCCAGACCTGAGTTGTACCTATCCTCAGTCCCTCCCTGCCCTCCCCCTGCCCATGCCTTCCAGCGGCCTAGGGCCCAGGGCCTAGCCTAGGGCCTAGGGTCCTCCAGGGAGTGGGTGAGGGAAGCAGGCTGGGCTAATAGCTCAGGGAGAACAGGGCTGTCTCCTGTTTGTCTGGAGGAGCCACATTTCCCTGCCACCAGCACCTACGCAACCTGGGGAACTGAGGCCAGGGCTGCGGACAGTGACCCTGCCCCTTCCCTGCCCCCAGGCCTGCCACTGCCGACCTGCTGAGCAGCCTGGAGGACTTGGAGCTCAGCAACCGCCGGCTGGCTGGGGAGAATGCCAAACTGCAACGCAGCGTGGAGACAGCCGAGGAGGGGTCCGCACGCCTCAGTGAGGAGATATCAGCCCTGCGCAAGCAGCTCCGCAGGTGGGCCAGGCCCCATGTCCACCCTCCTGCACCTTCCACGTCCCACCTGCCCACAGGCCCAGGTTCCCTCACACTTTCTTGGTATTTGAGGTGGAAACTGGGTCTCTGTCGCCCACTCTGTGTCTTTCCTTCCTTTTCTCCCTGGGTCTCTGTGCCCCTCTCTGTAGGTCTCTGTACCGCCGCCACCCCCCCCCCCCCCCCCCGCCCCCACCGCCCCGCCGAGTCTCTGAGATTTCTGTTGCTCTGAGGGGATCTACCTTTGTGACCTCTGTCTTCCTCTCTCTCCTATGGCCCACCTCCCCACCCCCACCAGTACCCAGCAGGCTCTGCAGTTGGCCAGGGGTGTGGATGAGGAGCTGGAGGACCTGAAGACTCTGGCCAAGAGCCTGGAGGAACAGAACCGCAGCCTTCTGGCCCAGGCCCGGCACACGGTGGGTTTCGGGCAAGGGGTACAAAGTTGTTCTCTTCTTCCCACTTTCTTGGAGTCTGAGCAACAGAGCTTGACTACAGAATGGGAAAGGGCAAAGGTCACCCAGGTCTCCCTCACTCCCCTTCCTGCTCACCCCAGACTTTGAGTAGGATGGTTGTCATCCCTCTCATGACAAAGGGGGACAGCAGGAGCCAGCAGGGCTCCTCAGACCCGTTCCCGCATCCCTGCTCCTCCATGACCCAACCTGAGTCATGTTCCAAGGGGTGGGAGAAGGGCAGCGTGGGGGCAGAGGGGCCCAAAAAAAAGCCTTTGTTCTCTCTCTCGGCTCGGTCAGGAAAAGGAGCAGCAGCGTCTGGTGGCCGAGATGGAGACTCTGCAGGAAGAGGTGAGCTGAGGCCCAGCAACCCCTCCCACCCCTTCCCCAGTCCTCAGGATCTTCCTGCCCACAGCCTCCCCAAACACCCTTCAGTCTGGTGAAGGAGACCCCAGAATCACAGTAATGTGTGAATGTCCCTGAAGGTCGCGTGGCTGCATGTGAGGGCTGCTACAGCCAAGAAGAGTGTGGGGCACCGGGCTGACTCCTGGTTTTGGTGAGGCTGCTGACATCAGCCTGGGCTAGTCCGCCTCTCTGTCTGCCTCCGTGTCCTCATCTGTGATAAAGGGCAAAATATCGGACTCTCCCTGGTTGGATTGTGTGAAATTTAAACAAGGGAATTATTACAGCTCAAGGCACAAGGCAAGACACATGGGAAGAGCTCCCTAGAAGCTAGCTGTTATTGTTCCTGTATTAGTATTTTTTTATGATGGTAAGAAAACAGGCCTTACAGTCAGCCCTGATTCAAAGTCCATCCCTGCACAACAGACAGCCTGTAGAAGGATGACCTCCCCTTCCCGAGCCATAGGTTTATTCTGTAAGAACAGGGGAGAAGGGTATCCATTAGGATTGTTATGGGAATTCAATGGCCTCTGTTATCCCAGAACCTCTCACATAACATGAACGGGCCCAGTCCAGCCTCAGGTCAGATTCAAGCCTCATTCTATCCGAGACAGAAAACATTATCTAAGTTAATTCTGGGTCCACTTAGTCCTTTTAGGGGGAAATAAACCCCACACACAAGGTGGCCTCTACGCTGCTGGAAACCCATGCAGCATCTCAGTGCTCCTCACTCAATGTCTGTTCTCTCTGCTGGTCACAAGATTGATGCTCTTTGTCCCATCTGGTCCTCAGCCTTAGTCACCACTGCGTGCTGGCATCCACTGGGAGGCTGACATTGCCTTCTGGTCTCTGGGTGTACCGTCCTCACTGCATGTGATGGTGGTGGCCCTCGTTTGGACTCCACGACCCAGGAATACCACGGGGGGTTCTCCACACCCTGTAGGGGCACAGAGGAGGTCTAACTGCTTTCCTGTGACTTTGTGGCTACAGGGGCCTCACTGGGCCTTCTAGACTTTTAACTCCTCACACCACTACCTCTATTTTCTTACTCACATATGTTTCTGGTTCACAGACTGAGCTAGGAAACACCTCTCAGATTCCAGATGTCCCAGAGGTTCTGTGGTTCAACTATATTCATCCTCCTCTCCAGCCCTCTAACCCGTTGCTTGCGGCTGGCCTGAAGGCATTTGCACTCTGTTTTTCTGTTCCTTGACTCTCCTGAACTCCTCCCCAGCCCTGAGGATCTCTGCCCAGTCCAAGCAGTAACACTCATTCCGTCTGGTATCTGTTCATTAGTTGCCCCAAATCTCTTTGTCCTATGTCTGTAGTATGGCTTTTACGTTCAAACCAAAAAATATTCCACTATTGTTCCCTGGCTCTTTCATGAAAATTCTCTCTGTCAGGGCAGTGAGAATCTTGCTGCGGGACGGCTGCCATGGTGTGAAGCATGGGCTGCAGGCTGGATGTGACTGTTCTTTCCAGAACATTTCTTTTTAAGAATAAGGAGAGGGACTTCCCTGGCAGTCCAGTGGTTAAGACTATGCACTATTCAGGGGACACGGTTTCAATCCCTGGTCGGGGAACTAAGATCCCACAAAAAATTGAAAATTAAAAAAAAAAAAAAAACAAAAAGGAACTTTCCCTGAAGCCCCATGACGGGACCTCCCTCTTATATCTCATTGGCCAAGAAGACTTGAAATGATTATAGCCAAACCACTACCTGGCATGGGTAACACAGCCACTGATAGGTCTGAACCTTTGCTCCAGGGAAGAAAATGCTCAAGAAATGGCAGCTTCAATATGAAGAGCATTAACTGACAAGAGGATTTGAAGGTTCTGGGCTAGTCTGGCAGCTTTTTGGCTTGTCTGTCTACCTGTGGCCTTAGGATCCCAGATGGCTGCAACAGCTCCAGACGTCATGTTCTCACTCAAAGCAGGACAAAGAGGGACAAATGTTCCTCTCATGGCTCTCTTTTCATCAAAAGGAAAAATTTTTCCTGGAGTACCCCCACTCCACCCCTGCAGCAACAAACTTCTCTTACATCTCATTGGATCACGTGACAAGAGAGGCTGGGCCTCTGCAGTGGGAGGCAAGCAAGTAAGAGGTGGTGAGAATGGCCTCTGGGTTAGCTGACCAACCAGATTCCGGGTGTCCGGAATCTGCTAAGATTTCCATCTTGATTCACCTCTAAGCCTGGGGCTGGGACCCCCTCTCCCCAACCCCCGTGGAGAGTGGACCCCCCAGGAAAGCAGGACAATTGGCAGTCAGCAGTGGTCTCTCCTTCCAGCCCAAAAGGCCTGCTGCCAGATGAAGTGCTCTGAGCAGCGCCTGGGACATCCTAGGCGCTCGATAAATCAGCTATTCTTGGTTCCCTCCCTCTACCTTTCCCCTCTCAGCAGCTGCCTACAGAGCATCTATAGATCGAGTTCTCAAGTTACAGCAGAATAATGCTGGAGTAAGGGACACTCAGACACTCAGCTTTCCTACAGACCCCACAGAGCGGGCGGGGCTCAGGTTACTGCAGAAGAAGCCAGAGCGGCTGAGTAACTGGGTTCCCTGCCGAGCGGCCCAGGATCCAGCCTGCAAATCCCAGCCAGGTGGACAGATGTTGACACAGCATTCCTGGCTCCGTCCTTCCTCCGCCCTTCACCTGGCAGCCCAGGCCCGCTGAGACACAGGGAGGAAGGGCAGCTGATGGAAGACTTGGAGCTGAGCTGGGTTGGAGTGAGGGAGGAGCTGGCCTTGATTTCCCCAGGGGCACCAGGAGGAGCGGTGTGGCCAAGGAAAGTTGACTGCCTCTGTGCTCGGAAATGCTTTCCACATATAGAAACTCAGTGCAGGACTTCCCCCGTGGTCCAGTGGTCAAGAGTCCACCTTGAAATGCAGAAGACACTGGTTCGATTCCTGGTTTGGGGAGATTGCACATGTCTCCAGGCACCTAAGCCCCTGCACCACAATGACTGAGCCCACACTAGAGAGCCTGCAAGCTGCAACTACTGAGCCCACGTACTGCAGCCACTGAAACCCCCATACCTAGAGCCTGTGCTCCACAGCAAGAGAAGCCACTGCAGTGAGAAACCCACACGCCACAGCTAGAGTAGTTCCCGTACACCGCAGCTAGAGAGAGCTGGCATGCAGCAATGAAGACCCACTACAGCCAGAAATGTATTGGGGGGAAAAAAAACAACTCAGTGCAGCTTACTAGGTTTTTGGTTCCTGGAAGCTCTAGGCTAGAACTTGGTCCATTTTATTCTCAGGTCCCATTTTTGGCTGGTGTGAGCTGCCCTCTGTTGGCCCCCTTGTTTTCCCAGATAACTGTCCTCCCTCTCCCTTGAGGACTCAGCCTCAGCACAACCTCCTTGAAAAGCTCCCAGAGGGTTTTTGCAAGGAGGTTGTGGGCTCCCGCAAGGTCCAGGTCCTAGGCCTCATCAGAGTCTACCTCAGGCATTATTATCATATGCTTCTGTGTCAGTCTCCACCTCCAATGATGAGCAACTTGAGATGAGGGGTGAAGCTGGTTCCCCATTCTCCCCCAAGCTCCAGAGGAGAGTGAGAGCTAAAAGTGCAGGATTTGGAATCAGACTTGAGTTTGACCTTATTCTCCATGTGAACTTGGTCAAGTTTCTTAGCCCCTACACTCCTTAATTTCTTCTGTAAAATTGGGGATGGTGACATTGTAAACATGAATAGTTGGGACAGCCAGACTTTACATTCTTCCTGAAAGGCACATACAATGCAAATGTGCCATAGTTGTTGGTATTGTTATTGTTGTGCCATTGTTCAATGATGTTGAACATCGTTGTTCAATTGCTAAGTCATGTCTGGCTCTTTGTGACTACAGTACTGCATCATGCCAGGCTCCTCTGTCCTCCACTATTTCCCAGACTTCGTTCAGATTCACATGCATTGAGTCAGTGATGCTATTTAACCATCTCGTCCTCTGCCCCTGCTTCTCATTTTGCCTTCAATCTTTACAAGCATTGGGGTTTTTTCTAGTGAGTGGGCTCTTTGCATCAAGTGGCCAAAGTACTGGAGGTTCAGCTTCAGCACCATTCCTTCCAATTAACATTCAGGGTTGATTTCCTTCAGAATTGACTGTTTTGGTCTGCTTGCGGTCTAAGGGATTCTCGAGATCTCCAGCACCGCAACTCAAAAGCATTGATTCTTCAACACTCAGCCTTCTTTATGGTCCGGCTCTCACATCCATATATGACTACTAGAAAAACCATAGCTTTGACTGACACAGATGGCAGAGTATCACCCAAGAAATCTTCCTGCCAAAATATTGAACAAAAATCTGAACAAGGCCCTGGATCTATCCATCAGTTTATAGGAAATAATGAGGCAGGAGGAACATGGAGAAGGTCCTGCACAGGAAACAAGAACACGGTAAAGCAATTCTACAGGAAAAATAACCTGATTTCTTCCACAAATGAAGGGCCTGGAAAAGTGCCCGGATTGGGAAGGTGGGGGAATCACTGCCAGGTGAAATGAGACATTTCAGCCAAAAGCGATCGTGGCCCTTGTTTGGATCCTCATTCAAACAAACTAAATGTGAAAAAAACATTTGTGAGACAACCAAAACCAAAAAAGAGCACTGGGTGTGCGATGATATGAAGGAATTATTCTTAACTTTGTTGAGAGTGATCCTTGCGTTGTGGTCTTACTAAAGTCTTCAAGTAGCAAATATAAATTCTGGAGTAGTTACAGGTGAAATAATAACCCTGGGGTTTGCTTTAAAATAATCTGATTAAACAAAGCAAACTCTTGGTGCATAGAGAAGAAACAGGGAAAATGTATGTAATTACTGAAATTGGGTAACAAATAATGGGGGTTCATAATTTTCTTTTTGGTTGAGTCAAACAGCTTGTGGGATCTTAGTTCCCTAACCAGGGATTGAACCCCAGGCCTTTGCAGTGAAAGTGCAGTCTTAACCACTGGACCACTGGGGAATTTCTGGGTTCACCACACCATTAGCTTTACTTTTGTGGGTTAAAAATTCATAATACAAAGTTTTAGAAATATCTTTTTAATATAACACCAAATTTTGGTATATGCCAGACATTGTTCTAAATGTGTTTGTGTTCATTAACATATATTAAACATGTATATTTGCATGAATTTCCACCTATATAACCTGGGCAAAGTTGCTCAGTCTTTCTGTGAGTCAGTTATTTTTATTTTCATTTTATCTATTTTGGCTACACCTCGCAGCTTGCAGGATCTCAGTTCCTGTACCAGGGACTGAACCCAGGCCACCGTAGTGGAAGCACCAAATCCTAACCACTAGACCACCAGGGAACTCCCATCTTTATCCTTAAGAGAGGGCACAGAAGTGAGTTAACACTGGCAAGGTGCTCCGTAAATGTTAACAGTAATTATTAGTTCATTTAATCCTCACATGCATCCCATCATAGCTCCATTTTTGCAGCTGTTTTTATTTTTTCATCTGCAAATCAGAGCTGAGATCATATAGGATTGTTGGAGGGATTAAATGCGCTGAAACATTAGGAAGTGCTGAGCATGAGGAATAGGGGGACGGATAGAGGAAGAGATAGGGAGTTTGGGATGGACCCGTACACACTGCTATATTTAAAATGGATAACCAGCAAGGATCTACTGTATAGCACATGGGACTCTGCTCAATGTTATGTGGCAGCCTGGATGGGAGTGGAGTCTGGGAGAGAACGGATGCATGTATATGGCTGTTCACCTTCACTGTTCACATGAAACTCTCCCAACATTGTTAACCAGCTATCAGATCAGATCAGATCAGTCGCTCAGTCGTGTCCGACTCTTTGCGACCCCATGAACCGCAGCACGCCAGGCCTCCCTGTCCATCACCAGCTCCCGGAGGTCACTCAGACTCGCATCCATCGAGTCAGTGATGCCATCCAGCCATCTCATCCTCTGTCGTCCCCTTCTCCTCCTCCCCTCAATCCCTCCCAGCATCAGAGTCTTCTCCAATGAGTCAACTCTTCGCATGAGGTGGCCAAAATACTGGAGTTTCAGCTTTAGCATCATTCCTTCTAAAGAAATTCCAGGATTGATCTCCTTCAGAATGGACTGGTTGGATCTCCTTGCAGTCCAAGGGACTCTCAAGAGTCTTCTCCAACACCATAGTTCAAAAGCATCAACTCTTCGGCGCTCAGCCTTCCTCACAGTCCAGCTCTCACATCCATACATGACCACAGGAAAGACTATAGCCTTGACTAGGCGAACCTTTGTTGGTAAAGTAATGTCTCTGCTTTTGAATATGCTATCTAGGTTGGTCATAACTTTCCTTCCAAGGAGCAAGCGTCTTTTAATTTCATGGCTGTAGTCACCATCTGCAGTGATTTTGGAGCCCAGAAAAACAAAGTCTGACACTGTTTCCACTGTTTCCCCATCTATTTCCCATGCAGTGGTGGGACCAGATGCCATGATCTTCGTTTTCTGAATGTTGAGCTTTAAGCCAACCTTTTCACTCTCCACTTTCACTTTCATCAAGAGGCTTTTTAGCCCCTCTTCACTTTCTGCCATAAGAGTGGTGTCATCTGCATATCTGAGGTGATTGATATTTCTCCGGGCAATCTTGATTCCAGCTTGTGTTTCTTCCAGTCCAGCATTTCTCATGATGTACTCTGCATATAAGTTAAATAAACATGGTGACAATATGCAGCCTTGACGTACTCCTTTTCCTATTTGGAACCAGTCTGTTGTTCCATGACCAGTTCTAACTGTTGCTTCCTGACCTGCATACAGATTTCTTAAGAGGCAGATCAGGTGGTCTGGTATTCCCATCTCTTTCAGAATTTTCCATAGTTTATTGTGATCCACACAGTCAAAGGCCTTGGCATAGTCAATAAAGCAGAAATAGATGTTTTTCTGGAACTCTCTTGCTTTTTCCATGATCCAGCGGATGTTGGCAATTTGATCTCTGGTTCCTCTGCCTTTTCTAAAACCAGCTTGAACATCAGGAAGTTCACGGTTCACATATTGCTGAAGCCTGGCTTGGAGAATTTTGAGCATTACTTTACTAGCATGTGAGATGAGTGCAATTGTTCGGTAGTTTGAGCACTCCTTGGCATTGCCTTTCTTTGGGATTGGGATGAAAACTGACCTTTTCCAATCTTGTGGCCACTGCTGAGTTTTCCAAATTTGCTGGCATATTGAGTGCAGCACTTTCACAGCATCATCATTCAGGACTTGGAATAGCTCCACTGGAATTCCATCACCTCCACTAGCTTTGTTCGTAGTGATGCTTTCTAAGGCCCATTTGACTTCACATTCCAAGATGTCTGGCTCTAGGTCAGTGATCACATCATCATGATTATCTGGGTCTTGAAGCTCTTTTTTGTACAGTTCTTCTGTGTATTCTTGCCACCTCTTCTTAATATCTTCTGCTTCTGTTAGGTCCATACCATCTCTGTCCTTTATCGTGCCCATCTTTGCATGAAATGTTCCTTTGGTATCTCTGATTTTCTTGAAGAGATCCCTAGTCTTTCCCATTCTGTTGTTTTCCTCTATTTCTTTGCATTGATCACTGAAGAAGGCTTTCTTATCTCTTCTTGCTATTCTTTGGAACTCTGCATTTAGATGTTTATATCTTTCTTTTTCACCTTTGCTTTTTGCTTCTCTTCTTTTCACAGCTATTTGCAAGGCCTCCCCAGACAGCCATTTTGCTTTTTTGCATTTCTTTTCCATGGGGATGGTCTTGATCCCTGTCTCCTGTACAATGTCACGAACCTCATTCCATAGTTCATCAGGCACTCTATCTATCAGATCTAAGCCCTTAAATCTATTTCTCACTTCCACGGTATAATCATAAGGGATTTCATTTAGGTCATACCTGAATGGTCTAGTAGTTTTCCCTACTTTCTTCAATTTCAGTCTGAATTTGGCAATAAGGAGTTCATGGTCCGAGCCACAGTCAGCTCCTGGTCTTGTTTTTGCTGATTGTATAGAGCATCTGCATCTTTGGCTGCAAAGAATATAATCGATCTGATTTCGGTGTTGACCATCTGGTGATGTCCATGTATAGAGTCTTCTCTTGTGTTGTTGGAAGAGGGTATTTGCTATGACCAGTGCATTTTCTTGGCAAAACTCTATTAGTCTTTGCCCTGCTTCATTCCGTATTCCAAGGCCAAATTTGCCTGTTACTCCAGGTGTTTCTTGACTTCCTACTTTTGCATTCCAGTCCCCTATAATGAAAAGGACATCTTTTTTGGGTGTTAGTTCTGAAAGGTCTTGTAGGTCTTCACAGAACCTTTCAACTTCAGCAGCTATACCCCAATACAAAATAAAAAGTGAAAAAAAAAAAAGTCTTAGAAAGGCTGCCATTGAAGGATAATTAAAGCCACATCTAAAAGGCTCAGAAAAAGAAAAAAAAGTGCCAAGCATGAGGCCTGATGCACATCAGGTGCTCAGCACATGTCTTCTCTGAATATTAACATGGCCATTTGCTGAAGTGATCGTGATCAGGATCCCTTCTTCCAGAATGGGAAGCTCCTGGCCGAGCGGGATGGAGTGAAGAGGAGGAGTGAGGAGCTGGCCTCGGAGAAGGACATCTTGAAGGTGCCACCCCTCCCTAGTGCCTTGACGATTTCCTACCTCCCCGAGGCCCGTTTTTACCCTCACCAGTTTCAGCCCCTGTGGTCTGGTGAGATCAGGGACTTGACTCAAGCTCTGAGGTCCCCAGGGCCAGTGGGCAGCTCACTGAAGTCCCCCTCGGTGTAGCTGATGTCCAGAGACTTGAAGGGAGGTTGAGGAGAGGAGCTCCAGAAAGCGGGATAGGCTGGGGAGGGCAGGCCAGACAGATGGACGGGGTCTTTCCTTGGCAGCGGCAGCTCTACGAATGTGAACACCTCATTTGCCAGCGAGACGCCATCCTCTCCGAGGTGAGTGGGCTGGAGGGATATGTGCCTTCGATGTGTCTCCTGACCCAAGTCTACAAAGGAAAGTCCTCCTTGGCTCTAGGGCTTCCCAGGTGGCACTAGTGGTAAAGATCCCACCTGCCAATACGGGAGACATAATAGACGCGGGTTCAATCCCTGGGTTGGGAAGATCCTATAGAGGAGAACATGGCAACCCACTCCAGTATTCTTGCCTGGAGAATCCCATGGACAGAGGAGCCTGGTGGGGTATGGTCCACGTAACTGAAGTGACTTAGCCATGCACGCATATAGACCCTAGTGCTTGGAGACTCAGCCCAGAGAGGTCAGAGGGTTTCCAGGGAAGCTGATACTCTCTTCAGGTCTCGCTCTCCCCCAAGCCCATCACATCCATCCTACCCCTTTTCCCCGCCGGACCTGACCTCAGGGTCTTTGGTGGGTTGAACCCAGCCTCAGTCACCTTTGGGCTTTCCCAGAGCACTCGCCACGCAGAGAGCCTGACCAAGACCTTGGAGGAGTACAGAGCCACAACCCAGGTAACCTCCTGGCCTGGCCACAGGCCCCACTTCTCTTTTGCTATCTCTGGGGTGTCCTGCCTCCTGTGTCTGATGATCTTTTTCTGAGTCTCCACCTCTTGTTTCAAACCATCACTGCTGTTTGACTGTGTGCATCTCTCTCCCTCTCTCTCTGCATTTTCACTTTTCCTCTGTCCTTCCTCTCTCTCTATCTCCACCTCCCATCCACTTTCATTCTTTGTGGGTGATTTCTCACAGCATCTCCCCTGCCCCTGTTTCTGTATCTCTGCCTGGCTGGTTTCAGTCTCTGCCTCTCTCTGGGTCAGTTCATCTGTTTCCTGGGGTGAGTCCTCTCTCTGTCCCTTGTCTTCAGAGTCTCTTGCACCCCATCTGTGTGTGATAGGGGTGTAGACACCTCTTTCTGTGTCTCTCGTTTTCCCATGTGTTTCCATCCCTGCTCTCCTTTTCTTAGTTTTCCTGACCGATAGGTTACGTTCTGGGTTCCTGTTGCTCTTTACCTCTCTTTGGCTTCCTAAGTTTCTACTACTGTTTCTTCCCATTCTCTCCTTGTCTGTATGTGTATGGAAGATCCCAAAGAAGTCAAAGGAGTGGACCTGGCCTTGGAAGAGCAGCCAGTCATGGGGCTGGGGAAAAGGCAGAGCCAGGGGTCCTACACTCCTTCCTTTGCAGGAACTGAGGCTGGAAATCTCCCACCTGGAGGAGCAGCTGAGTCAGACCCAGGAGGGGCTGGATGAGTGAGTAGAACGACGGGGGAGGAGGAAGCAGGAGGGGAGTCCAAGGACAGGGAGTCCCCACCGTGGCCTCCAGCCCAGAGAGGTCAGAGGGTTAAAGGTCAGAGAGGTCAAGGTGGGCAGGGCAGTAGCCTCAGCATAGGCTGGCTGACAGGTGGTTGGGCATGGAGGCAGCCTTCCCCCCTCCTGACTGTGTGGCCAGGCTATCTGAAGGGGCCCAGGTGAGGAGAGCGGACTACACCAACCTGCTGCCGCCGTCGCTGGGTGTGGAGCTCCAGGCCATTCAGCAGGTGGGCCTGACACCCCCAGAACACCCTAAGCCACCACCAGCGGCAACTCTGACCCCGCCCTGACTCTCACCCTGCCCCAGTTCTCCCAGGACCACCTCGGTCCTTAACCTCATTCCTACCGCAGTCCTTGGTCAGGGCACCAAACCCTTCTCAGTGCTGCCTCGCTGACCCCCAGCCACCCTCATATCACTCCCTCCGCCCCCATCCTCGTGCCTCAACCCATCTCCATGCTACCCCTGACCTCTGCCTTCACTGGCCTCTCCCTGGCCTCAGAAACAAGAGGAGAGAGCCGTCGATCTCCCCAGCCCTCTGTGTGGAGTGTGGCCGTGGGAGGAGGTGGTCAGCGAGATGGATGGGGAGGAGGGGCTTCCTCCTGAAATCCCCGCTGGGAGGCAGGTGAGCACAGGAGCAAGGGAGTGCCCTGAGACCGCCGGGTCCAGGGGCTGGGAGCGGGCCCGGGACACCTTCATTGTTCCCCATCCCATAGGCAGGTGTCGAGGGCCTGCTGGGTGCTGGCCTCAGAGCCTCTGGCCAGACAGGACACCACCCCTGCCCTCCAGGGACTGACCTGCTGATGTGGAAGTGAGCCAACCAAACATGCAAATTTCATGGGGGTGGTGGTGGTTTAAAAAACACTGTCTCGGAATCACCTTATTTAAAATGTTACAAGGTGGGAAGAGAGGAAGTGAATTGTTCTTCCTGATACCATGTAGGTACTTTAAGCATTTACCTTTTGAATACAAGTCACCTTTAAGAAAAAACTTAACAAGCCCATTATGTAATCCTGAATCCAACAATAGCCATCATTTTTGACTCCTGTAGTTACCTGAACAGTATTTCAAACCTCATTTGAAACAATGAAGATACCTCATCTTCAGCATTCACAGTTGAAAAGTGAGATTTGTAATCTGTTAGTGACAGGATTTTTTTTTAAAGAAAATATTGCTAAAAGTTCTGTAAACAATGCTTTATTGTCTTGAAAATCATACTGCTTCCTAGCTGCTCACCACCCTTGAAAGAGAAAGTTTCTCTGTTCACCTTTTCCCTGAGTTGAGAGAATCTTCTGTTGGATTCCTCGCTGCCCTCTCCCACTGTCTCTGTGGGCTGTAGGCGCCCTCATCCCTCACCCTGTTATTCTTGGGAAACCAACTCAGAGAGAGATCACACAGCTTGTGGGGGCCACAGCTGCATCCCCCAGGGGAAGCATACATTTTAAAAATGATGTTTACTTTTGGCTGTGCTGGGCTTCATTGCCGTGAGGCCAGCGGGGGCTACTCCCTAGTTGCTGTGCGCGGGCTTCCATCGCAGTGGCCTCTCTTGTGGAGCATGGGCTCTAAAGCAAGAAGGCCCTGGAGCACAGGCTCAGTAGTTGCGGCACACGGGTTTAGTTGCTCCTCCATATGTGGGATCTTCCCGGATCAGGGATCAAACCCGTATCTCCTGCAATGACAGGCAGAGTCTTTCCTGCGGAGCCACCAGGGAGGCCCCACAGGTGCACGTTAGAACTTCTGCTGAGAGCTCTCAGATGCCTCCTGGAGGGGAAGACTGAGCCAGGCCTCTGGGTACTGCCTGCACTGGGTCCTGGGGATCCCTTGGGGCTCAGGACCTGATAGATGATGAAAATGGGCCATCCCAGTGCAGGATGATCTGTGTGCGAGGGGGTGGGGGGTGGGCCCTGCGGAAGCCCAGAGAAAGGAGTGCCTGTGTGGAGTCGGAGGTATCACAGGGAAACTGACACTTGAGTTTATATTGAAAAAAGAGAAGTGGTATGAGAAAGGAGAGGTCTTCTAGGCAGTGGGAACAGTATGCGGAGGGGACATGGGAACTTGAAACCACATAACATGTTTGGAAGGTAGAGGGCAGTTGGGGGTGACTAGCCAGAGATGAGGTAAGGCCGGATCATGAAAGGAATTCCCGGCCAGTGAGGCTAAGAGGCTGTGCATGGGGAGGTGCAGATCAGCTCTGGATGTACTGAACAGAAAGATCCCTCTGAGGCCACATGGGAGACTGGGAGGCCAGGGAGGAGGCTGGGGCAGTGGTCTAGAGTTAGAGGATGAAGCTGGAGCCAGGCCAGGGCCTTGGGATGGAGAAAAAGGGACAGGCAGTGAGAATTAGGCAGGGGAGACAGAGCTGCCAGCTCACCAACGGCAGGGGGGGGGGGGGGGGGCGGGGGGGGGCTGAGGGCTCTGGGTTCTGGAAAAGCGGGTAGACAGAAAGACACTGAACCTACCTTGTGACCCCCTGAGGTGAGCACCCTGAGGGATGGGCGGTGCTGCCCCGGGGGCAGTGGGCGCACAAGGGTGGAGCTCAGTGATGCATTTAGAAAGGTGTCTAGTTGGTGGTTGAGGCCACAGGCAAGGCTGGATGTCTCCAGAGACAACGGAGAGGGACATGGATGCCCACGACTGGGAACCTCAGAGGAGAAGGGGGTTGGAAGGAAAATGCTGAGCCTCTTTGGGGCCCAGACGAGTGTGAGAGGCTTGTGGAAGTGTGAGAAGTTCAGGGGGACCTGAATTCCTGGTCCCAAACGAAAACTCCTGGTCTGGTTTCAGGCTTCTGACCCTGGAGGGAAGGTAGAGCCACCCTCGAGGAGGAGCCCAGGAGAAGGGCAGGTTTTAGAAGTAGGAGGGGAAGCCCAGGATACCTAAGCTTTTCTTTCCCACAGAGAATCTTGCAGGAAGAGTCAGCGCACCCTCAGGAAGGAAGGGAGGAGCCATTGACGAGGTAAGGAGATTGGTCCTCCCTGAGCCATCCCTCTGCCCCGGGGCGACTCAGATGGCTGGAGTACAGACCTGGAGGAGCCCCAGGGGAGGCTCACACAGAGGCATGACCTCTGGGCCCTTAGCTCCTGCAGAGGAGGCCCTGGGCCTGCGGACCAAAATGAATCAGACCAGACTTACCCCCAGACCTGGTAGTTCCGGAAGACATCTAGCCCCTGACCCCGCTTGAGGGGAAGATTTGAAGGAAGCCCTGCTTCGGGTCCTCTGGGAGTGGTATTCATATAGGAGACCCCTAGGCAAGAAGACAGTTGTCAGGCGGATGGGACAGCTCAGTTACTCAGTCACTGTCACTGAACACACTTCTCTAAGGCTCCCAAGGAGCCCTGGGGCAAATGAGACCCAGATTGTGCCCCAGCAGAGCGCTAAGACAGCTGGGAGACCCTGGGGTCTCTGTGATCACACAGCCTGGGTTCAGATCCCCACTTAGTTACTCTGCAGTGGGATGGGGCGAGCCCGTGCCCTGTGACTATTAATCGACTATTACGAGGCTTATGTGCAGCTTCCAAAGATAGGGAAAGCACCGGATGTCTGGGCCCACCCTCCTCCGCGGGGCATCTGCCTCCCTGCAGGGCCTCTCTCTCCCTCCTCCCCTCTTTCAGGCTCCTGGCTGTGACAACTAATGAGGCTACCTGCCACAGCCTCTAATTGGACTTGTCTGGGAAAGCTAAGATTGGCCTGGATGGGCCCCCCCACCCCCACCCCGGCTCTGTAACCTCCCCCTGCGTCACCAGGGAATGGAAAGAAGACAGCGCTGAGCAGCAGCAGGGACCAGGGCTGGTGTAGAGGCTGGGCCTCCCAGTCTCCCTGGGGCGGGGGAGGGCAGTATGATCCACAAAGTGGGAAGCCAGGAGTGAGGGAAGTGGTGAGTCCTGTGGCCCAGGGCTCAGATACTGAGAGGGGTTGGGCCCCACCACCACCACGTAGAAATCCCAGGGGATCAGACAGCTGGTTATCTGATCTGACTGGACCGGAGGCTGGGGGCCTATGAGCCTGGGTGCCTTACTGAATCAGAGTTGAGGAAACAGCTGTATCCTGAGGGTCTGGGGCCTGAAACTGGTGACTAAGGCTGGATCACTGGGTCCCTGGTCCCCAGTGAAGGTGATGATGGGTGGTACAGATGTCACGGCCTCCAAGGGACGTTGGGGCTGGGCAGCTTGTGTCTTGAGTCCCCAGAGAGGCGCCTGTTTCAGGGGCTCAGTCAGCTGTGATCATGGTGGGCACAGAGGCTGGGGCTCCCACACCTAAGAGAAATGACTTGGGATGGGGACAGGGTCCACAGGGAAGCCTGAGCTGGAGTCCCAGTTGCAGTGAGACCCAGACTCCCTGAGCATGGCCCAACCCACCAGGCAGGAAGCTGGGGCAGGGGGCAGGGTCTCAGAGATGTCTGAGACCCAGAAGCCTCTAATCACCCGGGGGACCTGCTGGGAAAGGAGCAGCTGAGAAAGCCAATAAGGTGGAGCGGCCCCTGACCCTATAGGGGTCACACACAGACTCTCTGGAGAATTTGGTGAAAAAATATAGATGCTAACCTACATGCAACAGTCTGCTCGCGGGGCTCCAGGGCACCCTCCAGATCCATGTATGTGAAGACCCCCTGCTTTAAAGGTTCTGCCACACAGCTGGTGAATGGGAGCCAGGCAGGGGAGACGGATGCTTGCAGTGACTTTCTTGTCGCCCCAGGTTGCCCAGAAGAGAGGAAGAGGACGGAGCGGAGATCCAGGTCATGGTAGGCAGTCCCCAGCATCAGGCCCTCAGATGAGGCTTCTGTAGTCATAGCTCCTCCCCAGCCCCTGCCCACACCCCCAAGCAGACAGAAAAATCGTTTGGCCGAGAGTTAACAACGCCCTCGCTGTAGCTAATGAGCAGACGGTGCTGTAGAGGGAGGCTTCAGGCCAGTGGGCAGCCAGAATGTTCCCAGGGGACCCCCCCCCCACACACACACACACACACTGCACACGGGGCCACAGCCTCTACACCACATACGTGGCTACACCCCCGGATTATGGAAATGCACACGTATGTACGCCCACACTCCGGAAGAGCCAGACCTTCCCAAGCCAGCCCAGAACTCCTGGGGCACCTCATCTGTCATAGCTGCCCTGCCGGCACCACACACAGCAGCTCCTTTGCTCCTCAAAGTGGAAGGTGACAATCCTGGTGCTCAGGCAGAGGAAGGGAAGGAAGGAAACGTGAGGTCAGAAGCCAGAAGGTGTGCCAGCTTCCGTTCTGGGCACCTGGGACTCTTCAGGGTCCACACTGACCAAGATGCTCTCCCTGGCCCACCTCTTTCCCACCACACCACACTCCCATGCGTGGAGACTGGGGCCCACCTCCGCTTCCTCACAGCTAGTGTGACGACGATCTTACCCAGCTCCCAGGGTGGGGATGAAGGTTAAGGATCACATCATAAAGTGCCTGGCACAGAGCAGACACAAGTAGGTGACAGTGGTGAAGACAGTGGCTGAGACCAGGGTGTTGCTGGAACTCCTCATTTATTACTGTATTGTTACTACCATAGTCATCGTCCCCAGACCAAAGGCATGCGTGAGAAAGCCTGAGATCTACAGAGGGGACACCCTTTTAGAAAGACACAGGGAAAAAGAAACACATGGGGGATGAGGTGGCAAAGTAAGGAGTATTGGGGGCTTTAATCTTAAAATACCTGCTGGGCCCAGTGTGGGGCAGGAAGATGGATCCAAGGAGTATCCGTGCTGCACTAGGCGCAGGCCAGGGCTGGGTTCCTGGAGGAGATAGTCTTTGACCTCAGGGGGCTTGGGTACTTCCAGAGTCAGACAGAAAATGGAAATAATAATACTGAGTAGCTCACATAGTTACTGGGTGCTGTCCACCAGGCACTGTTCTAAGCCCACATCCTGATAGTTTAGGTTTTCCCCACATTCTCATTCATTTTCCACTTCAGCCCTTTGAGGCGGGTGTTGTCATCACTCCTGTCTGGCAGATGGAGAAAGTGAGGCCTGACAGGTGGGGTGATGTGCAAGCGACATGTGACAGGCAACTGGCAGAGCTGGGAGCCCAGCGCAGCAGCATGTGTTGGGGAGGCTCTCACACTGAACCACTGTGTCCCGCCCCCTTCTGTGTGCTCGCTTCTGTCCAGTGGGCTGACTCGAGCACCTCTCCTGGTCCAACAAACCTGAGACCGTTTGTCCCCTTTGTCCTTCCAGGTGGACCTCCCCATCCATCCAGAAGACTCACACCCTGGAGACATTCTCGGAAACCCTCCTGAGAGGTAGCGGGACCCAGGGGCTTGGGACGGGAGTTGGGGGCCGAGGAGAAGACCAACACCATTGCCTTGCCTTCCTTTCTCCTTAGTAGCCCCTCAGAACCAGAGCTACACCAAGCCCTGGTGCCCGTGGTGAAGGAGCTGGTCCCAGTCAGGAGGCCGGTCTGGGGCCAGCTCTGCCTATGCCCCCTGCGCCTCCGGCAGCTCAGGTGCACCCCACAGCATCTCCAGAAGGAGGGTGGTGGTCAGACATCTGGGACACCACGGGCTCCCCAGGGCGCCGCCAAGCACTGTGCTGCCTCCCCACAGGGTCACCCGGCACCTCCTGATCCCAGCGCCACTCCTGGGCCTGCTGCTGCTGCTGCTGCTCTCCGTCCTGCTGCTGGGCCAGTCCCCGCCCCCCACGTGGCCCCACCTCCAGCTCTGCTACCTCCAGCCTCCTCCAGTGTGAGCCATGCCCCCTACCCCTGCAGAGCAATGTCTACTTCAGTGACTTCATGGGGCTCTTTCTCCTGTTATTCCCGTGGTCGTGCTACTGTGACTTGGGATTATCCCGCTGTCAGGGACCCCAGATACAGTGCTCCAGGAGCCACACCTCTGTATTAGGTTGTTATGTGAAGTCTCTTGGTTTTTTAATGATAGCAAAACACTAGGGGTTATAGTTTCCTCACAAACCAAGTCTGAAGAAGGGCAGCTGTCAGCCCACAGCTCAGTCTCCACAGCACTGGGGCACAGTGCTGTAATTCTCTCTACCTCTCTTGGCCCTTCCCTTGTGCTCAGGAGATGACATTGTAGCTTCACAAGTGATGTCTTCAGGGAGAAGGGGACACACATCCCTTCCTTTTTATAAAGGAAAGCTATCGCCTCCCTACAGCCAGCAGCAGACTCTGCGTTGTTGGCCAGAACTGTTGGGCATGACCACTCCTCACTGTAAGGGCAGCTGGGAGACTCCTGGCAGAAAGAGGGAGAACGAGATGTGGACCACCACGCATACACACACACATGTCACCAACAGCAGGAAAGGATGTGCCATTTGTTCATTCAGCTCATTCTTAGTGATCATCTATTTGCCATGGCTGGATCTATAAGACAGAAAAGCAGACCCTCCAATGCCAGGCTGAAGAGTGTTGATTTTTCTCCTGAGGCTGACAGGGGTTTGGGGATGTTTTGTTACTTGTTTTTGGTTATTAACTTTGTAATTAAGCTGTAACTGACATACAGTGATAAATGGACAAATCCCAAATATCAGCTGGATAAATTATTATACATGTAAACACCCATGAAAGCAAAACCCAGGCCAGGATATAAAGCAGTTTCAGCACTGCAGAGACTTCTTCAAGAGAGCTTTGAGCAAGGGAGGGTCCGTGGTAGAGGTGGCCCAGGCTCTGTGAGAGCTCAGAAAAAGCACCTATCCCCGCCTGGAAAGTTAGAGACTTCTTACCAAATATGGGACAGATTTTGCATTTAGTCTTTAAAGATGGATAAGGTTGGTTATAGTGAGCAGAGGCGGCGAAGGGTATCCCAGGCAGAGGGAAAAAATGAATGTGTAATTCATCCATACATTCATGGGATGTAATTCATTTCCATCCAGGTGGATGGAAAACTTGTCTGTGTGCAGAAAGCCATAGACAGCACTATGTTGTTTGAATTAAAAAAAAAAAAAAATGAAGCCAGAGATGGATTTGATGCTTTAGAGTTGCGAGAAGTAAGATAGGTAGACAAGAGTCCATTAAGCATTTTGAACACCAGCTTGAGCTGTACTGCCAAGTGTCCGAGAAAGGGCTCTGATCAGAGAAAAGGTAGAATCAACTCTAGGTGGGAAAGAGACCGCCTGAACCTGTACAGGGGATGGATAATGGAGTGAAGCCGGAGGCAGGAAGCAGGGAAGAGATAGGAGGGCATGAGGCCTGTGCTGGGGTGGGTGAGTGGATGGAAAGCGCAGGGCAGAGAGTGGTAGAGCAGGAAGGACAGCGCCAGGCCTTGAACGGGGAAAGCAAGGGCCAGCATGTGACCCAGTGACTGGTGGACAGTGGAGTCATTCCCAATGTGGGGACCCCATGAGAAGGAGTGGGTTTCGGGGGACACTGAGCTCATGTGGGGTGGAGTGTTCCAAGAAGGCTGGAGCCCTGAACCTTGAGGTCTTAGTCTGGAAATGGAGCCTGGGTGTTACTATCTATGATGGTGATTGAAGTGTGGAGATGGCTGAAATTTCCTGAGGAGAGGGGAGTAGTGTGAGAAGGGAAGGGGCTCCAGGCACCATTCTCTGAAAAGCTTCCAGTGCTAGGAAAGAGATCTGGGGAGGAGAAAGTATAGGAAGAGCATAGGCCAGGATCCAACAAGACACAATTACCAGGCCCTTCAGCAAACAGAAGATAAACCTCCTCATGACATTTTAATTCTGTTTCTCCATGAAAGTAGAGGAATGATCAGACTTCTGAAGTTGCACGTATTTGGGTTCCAGTTATTCTTCTGTCCTTTCCTAGCGCTGACAACCTGGGGAAATGACCTCAGACTGCCAGAATCTTGTTTGTAAAATTTGGCCCACTCCCTGTTTCTGTGACATGTGCATGCTTAGTCATGTCTGACTTTGCGACCCCGTCGACTGTAGTATGCCGGGCTCATCTGTCCATGGAATTTTCCAGGTGAGAATGCTGGAGTGGGTTGTCATTTCCTACTCCAGGGGATCTTCCCAACCCAGGGGTCGACTCTGCGTCTCCCAGGTCTACTGCGTTTACTGCATCGGCAGGCGGATTCTTTACCACTGAGCCTCCAGGAATACAGTTATTCATTGCTTAGTATTTCTGAGAAACAGGGAAATAGGCTCCACCCCACAGCCTAACGGCCAATTAGGGCGCGATCCGCCTCTCGAAATGCAAATTATCGGGGAACTTGCCAATCACAACGTGCCAGCCTCGCCTCCTTTCCCCAAGATGACGTGTCCAGCTTCTCTCTATTGAAGACCAATCAGAGCATGGTCCGCACGAGTTGTCCCGGGAGCACGACTTAGAACCCTCAGCGTCCGGTTAAGGGAATGGGTTGCCATGGTCACCACTGAGGGGCAAGACTGAAGGACCAGCGGAGCCTCCAGAGGCAGACAAAAAAAGCGAGGAGCAGATTCTGATTAGCTGCTTCCTCGCTTCCTTCACGGGTGGGCCAGGTGTTTCCCCGCCTCCGTCCCATGCCTCCTGGAGCCTGTTGCCTGTCTCCTTTCTCCTCTCCTCCCGTCCCGACTGGCACCCGAGTCTGGGAATCGCGCAGCTGAAACAACGGCCTGCAGAAACTGCTGCCGGCTGCTGCAAGAGAGGCCTTTTTTTTTTTTTTTTGAGGGTGAGTGGGGGTGCGCTCCGTTTGACTTGTGGGATGTGTGTTCCCGACCAGGGACTGAACCCACCCCAGCAGTGAAAGCGTCGAGTCCTAACACTGTATCACCAGGGAATCCCCAGAAACCCTTTTCTGATAATACATTTTGCTTCCAGAAGGGCACTATACTTAAGTCTTCTAATTGTATATCTGGTTTAAGTCTTACAATAGATGAGGAAAAGGGAGCTGAAAAGTTAGAAGCCCTTCCCAATACCACACAACTAGGTTTTGGGGAGTCTGATTTTGAAGAGCAAGTACATCTCCAGGGCCCCCACCCCATTCCACCGCCTCCGATCTTTCCACTGCGCCCGAAGTAGAAATCAGGAAGTGATGAGAGAGTGAGAAAAAAGAAATTCAGAGAAAATGAGAGCTGAGAGAAAAAGATGGAGACCTATAGGAAGAAAGGGGTGGGGGGGGGTAGAACACGAATGAGTCAGGAAGAGAAAAAGTGATTAAGAATTGAAGGTGCTCACTTCAGCAGCACATATACTAAAATTGAAACGATACAGAGAAGATTATCATGGTCCCTGCGCAAGGATGACATACAAATTTGCGAAGCGCCTCTTATTTTTCAGAAAAAGAAATTGAAGAGTTCTAGGCATAAGAAAAAAGGAGACGAAGAATCCCCAGAGGGCCGGGAAGCCAGGAGGAAGGAAGAGAATTGTAGAGACTCCGAGAGAGGAGTACAGATACCCAGTGAGCTGTAGAGACGGGCCAGTGACCCAGAGGGGGACAGAGACCAGGAGGGTTACAGAGAGCAAGAGAAGTGGGGAGGATGGAGACTCAGGATAGGTCAGGAGCAGGTATGCGAGTGGAGAGGGACAAAGGCACAGAGTGGGAGCAAGGGGCAGAGCTGGGGCAGTAGTGTAGAGGAGATGGGGCAGAGGAGGGAAAGAATGGAGGGAAAAAGAACAGAGGGGACGGAGGGGTAGAGGCCAGCGTAGCGGACGCAGGGCCCGCCCCCTGCACGTGTACACACACACACACACACACACACACACACACACCACCACCACCACCACCACCACCACCACCACCACCACACGCACACGAGGCGCAGGAAGGAGGCGCAGTCGGGAGGCACAGCAGAGTCTTTATTGAGGTGGGGCGGGCCGGCGCTCAGGGCGCGTCCAGCACCAGCAGCTTGTGCATGTACGAGTTCAGCCAGTGGCGGCGCTCGAGGGCGGCCAGCAGCCGCGCGCGCTCCCGGAAGGCCGCGTCGTCCGCCAGCGCCAGGCTCCGCCGCGACTCGTGGGTGGCCGCACCCGCCCGGGCCTCGCCGGGGGTGCGGAGTCTGCCGGGAGATGGAAAGAGGCGGTTACCGTGGGTCCCGGCCCGCGGCCCGCCGCCTGTTCTCCCCGCGGTCTAACTCGAAGCCCTGTGACTGCACCAGCTGCGGAGGGGCTCGGTCTCTGTCTCCTGTCTCTTGCTCTGTGTGGGTCTTCGACTCAGTTTTCACCAGGTTCCGAGCCTCCTGAGTACAGAGACCGAGTCTGATGCCCCTGTCCCGCGCCAGCGCTCGGCGCACGCGTGGCACACACCCCAGACCCAATAAACGTTGCTCAAGGAACAAACTCGTTCCTGCTTCGACTCCTTTCAAGTCTCTCAAAGCCTTTCTCAGAATCCTTTTGTATCTCTTTATTTTGCAGATTACCTACCTGTCAACCTCCCATCTCTGGCCTCCTCTCTGGGTCTCTATTTCCCCTGAGTCTTTGTTCCCCATTCTCTTTGGGTCTCTTTCCACCTCTCGGAGTCCCCACCCTTCCCTGGGAGACTTGGATGTCCCACTTACCTGAAGACCCCCGCGGGAGGTAGGGCGACTCCTGAGGCCGTGCGGTGGCCCCAGGACACAAGAAGCAGGAGCAGGAGCAGCAGCTGCACCCGGGAGCTCCTGGGTACCTGGTGGGTCTCCATCACCTGTGGAGAGACAAGAGAGAGCTCAGTGATGCCCGCGTCTGGGCCCAGAAACCAGACCCCATCATCCACCCACCCACCCCCGAAGCCCATTTGCAGGGTGCCCTACCGCGCAGTGGGCTCCCGGCAGCGAGGCTGGCAGCCCCCTTATATCGCCTCCACAGCCCCCGCAGCGGCCAGTGACGCAGACCAGGGGGCCGGGGGCACGGGGTCACCCCCACCCCAGGCTCATTAGGAGCTGCCAGCGGTAATGAGGAGCCGGGGGTGGGGGGGCCAGCCGCTGCCTTGGCGGCCACCCACTAATTGGGACCAGGAGCTGGGACCTGAGGAGAATCGGGAGGGGGAGAGACAGACACATAGAGAAGTGGACACAGGGGGTGTGTCAGAGGGATAAAAATAGAGGCCGGCGGAAGGACCATCAGAGCAGAAGCCAGAGACACAGAGAAAGAGAGACAGGGGAAGGAACAGAGGAGGGACAGATGGGGAGATGCAGAGACACAAAGAGATGAAGCAACCATGAGAGGGAAGGACAAAGACTGACAGAGAAGAGGAAAGAGAGGGAGAAAGGGAGCAACAGAGGAAGGAAGGAAACGGGAAGGAAGAGAGAAAAGAGAGGGAAAAGGGACCAAGAGAGCAGCTATGAGATGGAGGATCAAGGGAACGGCACTTGGAAAGACAGGAGATGAAAGGACAGCCAGCCTGGGCAGAGATGTCCAGAGACAAATCCAAGCAGGCAGAGACCAGAAAGACTGAGAGGTGGGAGACAGGGGTAGGAAAGAGAAGGCAAAGGGGATGTGTGGTGGTGGGATGTGAAGGCAAGTACAGTGACAGGCAAAATCAGGGAAGTTTTAGCGACACTGCACAGAAGGGAAAAAGACAAACAAGGACCCTGACTACCCTGAAGTTGTGTCCAAGCCCTTCCCGTGGAGGAATTTGGGGGTGCTGTGAAGATAAGGCCCATCCCCCCAGTACTGGCTCTTAACAGGGTGAGCTCTTCACAATGGAATGGTAGGCAAAGGTTGGGAAGTCCCAAAAGGCAGCAGCAATCTGGGTCTCAGATTGACAGGACATGGGAACCAAGACTCCTAGTTCCCCAGAAGAGGGGAACAAGGCCTGGGTCTGGGAACCTGGATTCCTGGATCTGAGGGGAGAGGTCTGGGGGGAGGGGTCCCAACACCTGGATATTGAAGTGGGAGGCTACCAGAGAGCTGGATGCTTGGTGTGGGTCTAGGAGAGGGCAGAGGGCTGGGGCCCTTGGGTTTGCAGGAAGGAGAGCTGGGTTGGGTCGCACCTCTCAACCAAAGGATCCAGTCCCTAGCTCCCTCCCCCACTCCAGAGACACTATCCTTTACCTCTGGCCCTTTAAGAGCTCAAGCTGTCGCTAGGCTCCCAGGATCCCAAGGGTGGGGATCAGTTGCATCACCTGTGCCCCTGGGATCCTAGGTCCCGCCACCCCACCCAGAGCCATTCTGCAGCATTCACCGATCTCTGCATTCAGCTCTGTTCACCTGTTATCTTGGACCCCACTGAGCAGGTAAGAGACCCCAAACCCCAAGAGGCCCCAGCCCATTTGGGTGTATGCCCACCCCACCTCCACCTAACCACAATCCTAGGTATCTCTGCCCGAGACCAGCCTGAGACCTGGGGATCCCAGCTTCCATCCTCCATAGAGACACGAGTCCTGCCCCAAGCTGTCTCCTCCTGAAGGCTGAGGAATCCAGACCCCTTACACACCCATCTCTGGAGGATAGGAGACTCAAGAGTTCCCAATCTCCTTCTAAGTCAGGACCCAAGAGTTCCAGACACCCATTTCCTTTCTCTCCTGTAATCCACAATCCACCCACCCCACAAGCTTTGCTCCCTCAAAATTCTAGGCATCTGAACCTTCAGGCCTCTCCTTTCTAGAGAATTAGGAATTTAGACCCACATTGCCCTCCACCCTCTGGGAACAAGGAGTCTGAACCCCCAGCAGCCTTCTTGACCAGGATCCAGGAGCCTTCCGCCTCCTCAGGTTACAGGCATTTAGGCCCCCTCATCTCTCAAATCCAGGCGGTCAGGCCCCCCAGTCGTTCCTTCTGAGCCTCCTCTAATGTAAACAACTGTTGAGTCAAGATGTCCCCAGGGCCCTTGAAGAGGAATTGATCCCATGTCCCCTCAGAGGTCTACACACTTTGAAGCCAAAGTCAAAGATCTGGGGGCTCGGAAATGTGTCTTTCTTTCCCAATTTTCCTGGGACCCCCTTTGGGGAAACAGATGAGGAAATTTACTATGACTCCTAAGAAGCCCTGTGCCTCAGTCTCCCTTAGCACCATGGCTTCCACCCCACAACCTACTGGGGAGTTGCAGGTGGCATCTCCTTTTCCTGGCTCTGACCTGGGCGGTGCTAATGTGGTCTATCTGGGGACCACTGGGCGTGGCCTCCGGAGTGAGCAAAGGCTCCTCCCGGGGGGGCTCTGACCTTAACCCCTTCCTTCCTGCTCCCCTGCTGCTACAGGTATCACCCAAAGCTATGAAATCCTTCAGACCAATCCTCTTCCTTCTCGGCTTCCTCTTCACCTGGCTGGGCTCCAAGGCTGCCCCTACGGTCTCACTGCCTGCAGGCTCTGACTTCTTGGGGATAGACCACCCCTCCCAGCCCTACCCTCCGGCTTCTGAAAATTCCACTCTCTATGGACCTAACCCAGAATCTCCAGGGGCTGCTTATCCTGAGCCCTCCAAGACACCTCATGCAGTTTCCCCTGAGCCCTCCCCCCTTGCCTTCACTGAGACCCCCAGTACTGACCTCCAAGAAACCCCCCACCAGGAGCCTCCTAAGGCCCCCAAACCTAACTCATTCAACACCTCAACACCAGAGTCCCTGGACACCCTCCAAATTAACCCCTCCAAAATGATATATCCAGAACCATCTGAGACCCCCAAAGCTGACCTGACTGAACTTCCACACACAGAATGTCCTGAAGTCTCTACACCTAATTCCTCTAAAACCTCACACCCAGCATTTTCTGAGACCCCAAACCCTGACCCTACCCAAACTCCACACCAAGAATCCCCAGAGATTTCCAAGGTTAACTCCACAGAAATCTCACACACAGAATCCCGTGAGAATCTCAACTCTAATCCCTCTAAAACTTCACACCTAGGATTTTCTGGGACCCCAAACCCTGATCCTACCCAAACTCTTCATCAAGAATTCCCAGAGATTCCCAAACTTAGCTCCCCTGAGATATCACTTGAAGAAACCCCTGAGACCCCAAATTCTGACCCCACCAAAATCTCTGACCTCAGATCTCTGGAAACCCATGACTCTGATACCCCAAACTCTAAATTCCTCCAGACCCTCCATCCAGACCCTACTGAAACACCCCACTCGGCATCTCATATAGGCCGCAAGCCCAACCCCACCGAGATTCCCCAAACAAAATTCCCCACAACCCTCTACCAAGACTCAACAGAGATCCTCACAGCCTCTGACCCTGAAATCTCCACTAGCCTTGCCCCAGAAACTCCTGCACCCTTCAAAGAGGAAGTTACTGCTCTTAATGAGCAATCCCTGAATCCCAAACCAGAAGCACTTGCAGTCACCCAGCCCACAACCCTTAAATTGCCCACCTCAGATTCTCCGGGGACAGTTGATCTGAAAGCCCCCCAGAACTCTAGCCCTAAAGGGCCTGACGCCCCCTCCTCCCTCAGCCCGGATTGCAGGGCCCCCTGCTCCTCCAGGGCCCCCCAGTCAGCCGGCCCCAGCCACTCCGCGGGCCCCCCAGCGGCGCAGCCGAGGTGAGAGAGTCAACACTATCATCGTGTTGGAGAGAGTGCAGGAGACCGGTGAGGGGCTGGGGAGCCGGACCCCTGGGTCTGCGGGAGAAGGGGCTGGGGGCCCGACCCGTAGGTCTGCGGGAGGAGGGGCTTGGGGTCTGGACTCCCGGGTCTGAGGGGAGAGAGGCTGGGGGTCTGGGTTCTGGGTCTGTGGGAGGGAGGGGCTGGGGCCTGGATCCTGGGTCTGAGGGAGGAGGGTCTGGGGTCTGGACCCCCGGGTCTGAGGGGGGAGGGGCTTGTGGTCTGGACCCCCGGGTCTGAGGGAGGAGGGGCTGGAGGCTGGACCTCTGGGTCTGAGGGAGGAGGGGCTGGGGCCTGGATCCCTGGGTCTGCGGGAGAAGGGGCTGGGGGCTGAAACCCTGGGTCTGAGGGGAGAGGGGCTGGAGTCTGGACTCCCGGGTCTGAGGGAGGAGACTGGGGGCTGGATCCCTGGGTCTGAGAGAGGAGAGGCTGGGGGCTGGACCCCTGGGTCTGAGGGAGGAAGGGCTTGGGGTCTGGACTCCAGGGTCTGAGGGGGGAGGGGCTGGGGGTTGGACCCCTGGGTCTGTGGGAGGAAGGGCTGGGGGTCTGGATCCTGGGGCTGGAGGAGGAGGGGCTGGGGGCCTGGATCCTGGGTCTGGGGTAGGAGGGGCTGGGGGCCTGGATCCTGGGCCTGAGGGAGGAGGGGCTGGGGTCTGGACCCCCGCGTCTGCGGGAGGAGGGGCTGGGGGCTGGACCCCCGGGTGTGAGGGAGGAGAGGCTGGGGGCCGGGACTCCGGGATCCGAGGGCGGAGGAGGGCGGGATCTGGACTCGGGTCTGAGGGTGGAGTGGGCTAGGAGGTTAGATCGCTCAGTCCCTGGGCCTCATTCCTCCAGGCGTGACCCTGGTGGGGCGTCCCCGGGGCGCGGCAGGCGGGGCCCTCTGCCTGTTCCTCGCCGGGATCGGGCTGCTCATTGGCATTTTCCTGCTGCTGTGGTGTCTCTACCGCCGGGCGGCTCGACACCGGCCCTTCGCACACCACCGGCTCCCGAACGACGGAGATGAACCGGGTGAGCCACTCCTGCAGCGTCCCGCTCCTTAAGTGCTTGCATGTTTCCTTAACCTGGTTTCGCCTGGCACTTAAGAGTGCCCTACCTAGAAGTACAGGTCCCCATCCAAGGTCAGTAGAAGCCCTGACCCCCAATTCTCTCGAAATTTCACAAACACCTGTGAAGTTGCGCCCCCAGCGCAGCGTGGAGTTGCCCCAGGCTAGGGAACTGCAAGTCCCTACAAGCCCCGCCCCTTTCCCCTCCTGGAGCGCGGCATGCCCCGCCCCTGCTGCGCGGACGCCACGCCCCCTTGCTATTTAAGACCCCGTAAGATTATTCGAAAACCCGATTCCAGTGGAAGCTTGGAGTTCTCGTCCCCGTCTCCTTGTCGGCCAGCGGCTCAGTAGAGGGGACAGGCCCCCAGTCAGCCCGGGGACGATCTCGCTCTTTTGTCCCCATAGTTATGCATCTGGACGCCCCGAAGGAACCCTACGACCTCTACTTTTACGCGCCGGACGCCTGGGTCCCTTCACACATCGCTACCAAGCAGCCACCGCCCACCCCGCCGCTGCCGCCCAAGCTGCCTCCGCCGCCCCGCGGGGGCCGCCCTCAGCGCCTAGAACCGCTCTCCCCTGCCACGCTCCCAAACAACTTCCTGTGAGCCTCTCCAGACCTGCGCCAGCCCCAGACGGAGGAAGCACCCAGGGGTCCTGTCCTCGGGGTCAGCTTTGCTACCTAGTGGTCCTCTAGAATAGAGGACACCCAGAAACGCTTTAGATGTCAGCGGAGAACACAGTCTGAGACCGAATAAATCGCGTGTTCCCACAGCTGGACAACTCCTCTGGCCTAAGTCCTGGGACAGGAGGGTGGCTGGGGTCAAGGAGACTGGGGGCTTGGGCTCCTCGGTCCGAGGGCGCAGGAGGTTGGAGATTCCCAAGGACAGTGACGACTGGGTGTGTACACCAAAGCATTTTATTGGGAGAGGGGCAGGGCAGGATTTACAATCACAAAGACAGAGACACAAAGACACAACCCTGCCCCGGGGAAAAACACCCCTTTTCCCCAGCCCCATTCCCTTTCCTGGGATTCTGTGACTTCTCCTTTACATATGTTCCCCCAAATTCTAAGCCGAAATAGGGGAGTCTGAGAGGGGAAGGATCCCAGATTTGGAGTCATTTAGCCCCTGAGGGACACAATAAATGGCCACTGAGAAAATGAGGGCAGTTCAAAACTACCCAGGAGAATAAAGTGCAAGGAATTGGGGGAAGGGGAGCGTCTTGAAACCACCATGGGGAAGTTCAATGGCGGTGGCTTCAAACCGTTGAGTTGATGGACTTGAGCAGCCGCCCTTCTTAGACCTGAAAATCGTGTCAGAAAAAGTGCTTGGGGGTGAAGAGAGGCATATTGTTAAAACTGCCATTTTGGTTGTTTCCCTAGGCAATGTGCTAAGCTGGGAGAAGGTTTTGGGGAAATTTGGTGCTGCAGCAGAGTCTGCTGGTGGGGGAGGGATGAAAAGGTTGGGGGGGGGGGTGCTTGAAACTGCCATTTCCTCTCAGAAACGCTGGTGAGAATCAATCCCTAGAATGTCAGGGATGAGTGATTAGTTAAACCAACTTGGAAAAAGCAGAATACAGTTGGGAGAGATTTGAAACTTCTAGAGGAAGACCTTGAATTTTTTTGAAAGAGGAGGGGGGTTGAGTAATCTCAGGGGTTCGCCTGAGAGTCCCAGGGGTTCAAGGAAAGGGGGAGGTGCCCAAAACCACAAGAGAGAGGAAGAGTCTGAATTGTCCATTCAAATAAAGCCCTGAAAGGAGAGATTTGAAACCACTGAGGCAGAAAAGAGTGGAGAAGAGAAGCTTGAGGGGAATTTGGGTATCCTTGAAACTGCCAGTTTGCAGCTTCACTACCCCTGAGAGGCAAATAGGATGGGAAGAGGATCTGACAGCACTGGGAGCAAGGGAGAGTGCTTCTTAGGCCTGAGGCAGGACAGAGAGGACTGGGGTTCCTTGACACTGTCGCTCAAGCCAAAGATGTGAGGAATGGAGGTCCTGGAAACTGCCATCCAGTGGGAGGCACGTGGTCAGTAGTCCCGGACAGGGGGTGGGGGTCTTGGGGGTTGAACTGTGCTGTGTGTAGCCCCATAGGATGGAGGGGGAGCAGGGGGGTGCCCCGGGGGGCTCAGCCTCATCCTCCATTTCGCTTTCGTCGCTGCCAGCCAGCTGGTCGTGGCCAACGAAGCCACATTTCTCTTCGCTCATCTCCTCGGGCTCCGCCCATGGCTGCTTCTCTCCCGAAGCGAAGACCCCGTAGAAGATGACGCCCCCATAGTGCACCAGGGAGGCAATGAGGAACACATACTGCCACTCCTCCCGAGTCTGTAGGGGGGACAATGGGGAGGTGAAGTCAGAGTACAGATAGACAGGAGAGGGAAGGGGCGGGGATAGTGGGAAGGGCGGGGGGCGGCTAGGGGAAGGGGGCGGGCCTTTTCTCTGGAAAAGGAGCCGGAGATCCAGAGAGGTGACGTATGTCAGGAAGGTGCTGTACACAGATCTGGAGGGCAAGTGGGTCAGGGCCCAGGCACGGACCTTGTGCTTAGTCATGGCACCCACGATGATGGGGCACACCATGCCGGACAACGTGCCCACGCCGTTGGAGATGCCCATGAGGATGCTGGCATAGCGCGGGGCGATGTCCAGGTGGTTCACGTTGAACCCTGGCGAGGCGAGCCGGGAGGTGTCACAACCGATTCCCACTCCAGTGACTCCTCCCCTAGCCTAGCCTCCCCGACCTCCTGGCCGCTCCGCTTTTTCCAGTCCGCCTTTCGCCAGGCTGGGAGGTGCTCTACCTGAGCCAGGAAGTTCCCCACTGAGCTGAGCAGAGTCCCCCCACCCTCAAGTTGCAGATCGCCGGTTCTCACCGGAGATGGCGAAGCCGCTGAAGCCCACGGCGAGGACTAGGAAGGAGATGGCCACGCCCTTGGAGTGCGAGTAGCCGACCACCAACAGCAGCGTAGCTTCCATGCCAAAGCCTACGGAGGGCCGCCCCCTCTGAGCACAGGCCGCCCCGGGCCGCCTCTCCAGACCCACTCCCGGCTCCCAGCCTCCCCCATTTTGACCCAGTCCTGCCACTTCCACGCCTGTCCCTGGCTTTGTCCTCCATTCTGCCCGGGCCCGCCCTAACCAAGCCCTCAATTCTCCAGTGCCTGGCCCTTGACCACGTGCACAGGCTTCGCTGCCCCTGCAGGGACCTCAATGGCCCCACCCCCTGACTAGACCACGCCCTGAAGACAGAGGGGCCCCACCCCGGCACCTTCACGGATTCCCTCTCAGTCCCCATTCATTACACTCACACCTTCTGTCTCTCCGGGTGCCCCTCTTCATCACCCAGTTCCCATCCTACTCTGGCCAGCCTCGTATAGGCCCCGTCCTTCCAGACCCAACGTGGTCTCACCTTTGCTTCACCTAGGCAGCCACACTCGCCTCGACCTTCTACAGACACTGTCCCGGAGGCTGCCACCTGAGATTCTGTTCCTGCCAGACCTGGTCTCAGCTCCGGCTCAGCCTTTTTGGACACGCCCCCATGGGCACGCCCTCTGACCCCGCCCCATCCGCCTTGGTCCAGCCCTCTAGATCCGCCCAGCCATGCTCCCCGCATCCCAGCCCGGTCCTAGACCAGATCCAGGCCCCGCCCCACTCACCCCCACAGTTCATCAACTTGCGCACGTTGGTGGTGGACATGATGCGGCGGCTCCTCAGGAAGTCGGCGATCTGGCCTCCAATGGGCACGATGATGGTCATCACCAGGTGAGGCAATGCTGACACCAGGCCCACCTGCGCCGGCGGGCGTACAGGGAGTCGCGGCTCAGCAGCCACCTGCCCGGGTCTCTCACCATGGCTCAGGTACCATGGGCTTCCTCCCTGCCCCCTTTCAAACCCCTTGGGATCCAGGTTCCTTTCCTTCCCGCGCTCACCCGCCCGCCGCGCCCACAGCTCTCCCCTTCCGGGCCCAACCTTGCTGATCTCGAAACCGAACACTTCTTCGAAGTACGCAGGCTGGGAGATAAGAAGCAGGTAGAAAGTCCAGCTACGACAGAAGTTGGCCACGATAATGGCGTAGACTGGCATGGACGTGAAGAAGCGCCTCCAGGGTGTGTTAAATTTCTGTGGTGGGCGAGAGGAGGGAAGGGCTGCTAGGTCAGAGAACAGGCCTAGGCGCTCTCCGAGTCCCTTCAGGGATCCCACGATAGTCCCGCAGAGACCCAGATTTCCCTGTCTCACTAAAGCCGCCGAGGAGGGGGGTCGCCGGCCTGACTGCGTCCCCATGGGAACGCTGACATCCTAGCCTCAGTGGTCCTCAGGCTGGCGGGTGTCCAGACCCCATGCTGACCTTCAGAGAGTCATAAATGTGGACCCAAGAGTCTCCTTCCACCCAATTATGCCCCCTAATTCGATCCTCACCCATCCTGAGGTCTGAGCAAAACCCCACATTCTAATCCGCCTCTGCAGGTTTAACCAGGCCCATCAGTGGTTCCGACCACCTCGCCACCTAGCCCTGCTCTCCGCACCTGCTAACTCCGTCCTCACTGGGCTTTAATCACGCCTCCTAGGTTCTAGCGCCATCCAACTGGCGATCCCATCGTCACCTCTAAATGTCTATGGAAATGTCTATGTAGATCTACCAAGATTCACACGCAGTTCGGATTCAAAGCCCCTCTTCCTCCCGTCTCCCTGCCTTGATAGCTCTCCTCTCCCCACCGCGCCCCCACCCCCCAGGCTTGGGCCCGGACCGTGACGGGGTTCATGAGCTTGGCGCTCTCGCCGATGGCGTCCTCGATGTACTTGCGCTCCTCCTCCGAAATGCTAGGGTGCAGCGCCGGGGACTCGTAGGAGACGAGCAGCCAGAACAGGTACCAGAAGATCCCGAAGCTGCCTGGTGGGTGGAGGGGGTCAGGAGGAGGATGGAAGCGAGGTGATCACCGGCCTCGCTCTGCCCCGGCGCCACCCGGACCCAGGCGTCCGGGCCCCTCACCATAGACGTAGAATACAGAGCTCCATCCTGAGTACTGCACCAGGACTCCAGCGAGAGGCATCGCGACCACCGCCCCAGCATAGGAACCTAACGGGGAGGGTGCAGAATGGAGAAGAGCGCATCTTTCCTTAAATGCAGTAGTGCGGATTCCCAGACTCTACCTTCCTGAGACATAGAAGTACCAGCCACTGCCCCTCCTCCCTCAGACACGTAGGTCTGGGTCACCAGCCCCCTCCTCTCTCAGATCCAGGAGTTCAAGCCCGCAACCCCCTCCTCCCTCCACCGAAGAGTCTAAACTCCAGAACCTCCATCCCCACCAGCCCCAGACCCATGAGTCCGGATCCCAGCCCCTTCCTCTCACCGCAAAAGGCTGTCGTCGCCAGGCGACCTCCGCTCTAAGGGTGGGGCCCATTTGCTCCAGATCCCGTGGCAAGCAGGGTACGTGACCCCCTAGGAAAGAGAAAATCAAAGTCAACGAGACAAGGTGGGGTCGGAACGGCAACCGGGTCATAGGGGGCGGAGCTTTACCTCTACCAACCCCTGAAGGATCCTCACGAAGATGACACAGCCATAGTGGACACGGGCAGCCGAGGGGATCAGCATGTTTAGAGTGGAGGTAGCCACAATAGCAAAGCCGAAAACCCTGATAGGAAAAGTTTGTGTTCCGAGAAGAGTCCAGCTATCCTGCCAGACCTAGGACTTTGCCCTTTCCTCCTTCAGCAGGCCAGGCCCCGCGCCCCCAGAACCCCAGGTCCCACCTTCTATGAGACTTCCCGCTTCCACAATACAAACCCCACCTTTCTTTAGGGCCTCAGCCCCAAACCCAGGCTCCTCCGGTTTTCCCGGAGTCAGCCCCCAAATGCAAGGCCACAGCCTATGACTCCACCCACACAACTGTAGTTTCTGCCCACTTTGAGACATAAGCCCCGCCCTCCGCATACCTGTTGGCTGCGAATTTTTGGCAGATAAATCCTCCAGGAATCTGGGTGACAATGTAGCCCCAGAAAAAGGAACCGTGTATGAGGCCAACAGTCTCTGGATCCCAGTTGAACTGAGCTTTCTGTGGGCCAAAAGGCACATCAAACCAGCACCCCTGCCCCAGACGCTCTGCTTCTCCACCAATCAGCACCCGCAGACAGTCCCTCGGCCAATCAGCAACAAGGATCCCCTCTCGCCTTCAAAATATCTGCCAATCAGAGCTCGAGCTATCTACCCCAACTTTGCTCCTCCATGTTGCTAGGGCCGCACTACCTTAGCAACAGAGCCTGTTGCTGCCTAGAGGCCTAGCTCTGTCTGCTTGCCTGCCTCAGGGTCCTTTATGCGTAGGAGCCCATATATGGGGTGGGTTTCTTCCTCCACTTCTAACCAATGTACAAACTGTTTGCAGATTGGATGCGTTCTAGGAAGAGACAAGATGTAGCCAAAGGGTTGGGCATGATTGGAAAGGAACAGGGGCAGGTAGGCCACAGCCCAAATCAGGAATTTTTTTTTTGGAGGCAGGGGCATGGCCTATATGGAAATTAAAACAGAAAATCTGAGACGAAGCGGGATGGAGAAGGGATGTAAGCAGCGGTGGAACTTGCAAAAAGCCAGAATCAAAATTTACAGTGGGGCCTTCCTTGGCGGTCCAGTGGTAAGACTCCCCCTTCCAATACAGGGTTTGATCCCTGGTGCTATGCTATGCTATGCTAAGTCGCTTCAGTCGTGTCCGACTCTGTGTGACCCCATAGACAGCAGCCCACCAGGCTCCTCCGTCCCTGGGATTCTCCAGGCAAGAACAGTGGAGTGGGTTGCCACTTCCTTCTCCAATGCATGAAAGTGAAAAGGGAAAGTGAAGTCGCTCAGTCGTGTCCGACTCTTAGCGACGCCATGGATTACAGCCTAACAGGCTCCTCCGTCCATGGGATTTTCCAAGCAAGAGTACTGGAGTGGGGTGCCATTGCCTTCTCTCCGTGATCCCTGGTAGGGGAGCTAAGATCCCACATGCTTTATGGCCAAAAAACCAAAACAGAAGCAATGTTGTAATAAATTCAATAAAGACTTTAAAAATCTCCCATATAAAAAAAAAAATCTTAAAAAAAAAATTTCACGGTGGAGGGACTCCCCTAGTGGTAAAGTGTGTAAGATTCCCTGCTTCCACTGCAAGGGGTGCTGGTTAGATCCCTGCTTGAGAAAGTTCCGCAAGCCGCAAGGTACGGCAACAACAACAACAACAAATTTACGATGGAGCCTGAGTTGGCCTGGGAGTAATACTCAACACTGGAACAGGTGCGGGAGATGCAGGTGGAGCAAAACTGCTAGGATGCCCAAAATGAAACAGGAGCAGCCATATCATAGGGAACCAAATGCTTGGCAGAGTCTACACTTTGACAGCAGAGAGGTGAAACAAATAGGAGCGGGGCTTCATTTAGATAGGGGCAGGACTTAGGAAGGGAGAGCCCTGAGGTGAGGTGGAGCTGAGGTTGTGTGCCAAGTGTCCGACACTTTGTGATCCCATGGACTGGGGCCCACCAGGTCCTCTGTCCCTGAGATTCTCCAGGCAAGTATACCGGAATAGGTTGCCATGCCCGTCTTCTGGGGATCTTCCCCACCCAGGGATCGAACCCACATCTCTTATGTCTTCTGCATTGGCAAACGGATTCTTTACCACTAGCGCCACCTGGTTAAGGCCCAGGGTCGAGCAGCGCAAAAAGGCGGATCTACTCAGGCCGGGGCGTGGAAGGGGCGTGGTCTGGGCCTCGCGTAGGTGAGTGTGACGTCATCAGAGGGCCTGGGCAGGGTTTCCCCCAGCTTCAGGCAGCTCCCGCCCCGAGCTACCTGCATCACCACGTGGCCCCCGCGGTGGGTCGTACTGTTGTTGACCATGGAGACGATGGCCACGCCCAGGTTGCAGCGGATGCCAAAGCTAATGCAGAAGCCCAGACCGCTCATGATGGCGATAATGTAGCGGCGAGGGAGGCCAAAGCAGGTGCAATCCACGACCGGCGGGTCTCGTGTCTGCGTCGTGACCGGGCGCCCATCTGCACTCAGCTCCAGCGTCTCGGCACCTTCTTGCCGCTTCTCCAGAAGACTGCGGCGAGGCAGCAAGGATCAGACTCGGACGTCCGGGCCCCTAGCCCCCTCCTCCCCATGATACGAGTCGGGGCAAAACTTCTTGCTTTTCAAGACCAGGGATTCTAAACTCGCAACCCCTCTTTCCCCAAGAGTCCAGCCCCCTAACTCCTTCTCCCTCCAGGGTCCAGGAATCTGGACCCCTGGTCTCCATCTCCCTCAGACGAAGAATTCCCACGCGCCCCCAGCCCCTTCCTTCCTCAGAGTCGAGTATGGAACTCCCCAGTTCCCTTCTCCACCAGCCTTGTCACCTCTCAATTCAGTTGTTTTAGACCCAGGCTACCCTTTGTGATCCAAAACCCTGTGCCCCCAGCCCCCATCCCCAAGGCCCAGAGACTTTCTCCAACCCCGTCTTCTAGATATGAGTCTATTTGAGGAAGCAAAAGGCGCTAAGGAGATGCCTCAGCAAAGGTGTCAAAAGAACAGATGCTTCTCAGCCACATCTGCTATATATACCGCACCCCCTCCCCTGCCCCGGGGCATGCCCTGCTGGGCTTCCAGGCCCAGGTGTAGGGCTGACATCCAGCTGACTCCATTCAGCCACTGGAAGCCCACTCCCAGGGATCGGGGGCGGGGGGGTGGGGGGCGGGTGAAAGGTCCAGGGCACTGGAATCCAGCAGCCCAGCTGGATATATCTGGGGAAACTTGAGTTCAGGCTGTCAGTCTAGGGGGTGGGAAGGAGGAGTGGCGGGTGGTGTCCTGGCAAGGGACAGATGGCCCTGGTAGGGGGGTTGGCTCAGTCCCCAGCGTGACTCTCGCCCCCGCCTGTTCTGGATCCAGGATTGAATCTGTGACGACGGATAGGGTACTTGGAGGGCCACCTCCATTCCAGAGAGAGGCTGCAGGGAGAAAGAGGTGCCCTGAGACAGACATGGAAAAATTTAAAAGAAGGATGTCAGAAATGGAGTCGGGGGAGGGGGGTGGAGAGAACAGAGATGAGAGAAAGAGGATCAGAGACACAGGAGAGAGAGAGACTCAGAGAGAAGGAAACAGATACCCAGAGAGGGAGTAACAGACAACCAGTCTGAAAGAGACCGGGTCAGAGACCCTGAAAAAAGATGGGTGTGGGGGGGCAGGACAGAGACCCTGAGAAGGAAAGGGACTGAAACTCAGTGAGGGACCCAAAGACAAGTGGGGACAGAAACCCAGGAGAGAGAACGCAGAGACAGAGACCCAGAACGCTGAGAGAAAGACGAAAAGACAAGGAACCTGAGGAGAGACAGGCTGGGGACATGATGTGTGAGGCGTGGCTCTTCTCCGAGGCCGGTAGGCAGCCAGGGGATCCGGCTGGATCCCAGGAAGGGGCTAGAACAGATGGAGGCGAGGGAGACTGGGACGGGGGAGGAAAGAACAGCCAGACGGTCTGGGAGGAGGCGGGTGGAAGAGATGGGAACACAGCAACCCTCCCCATCCTGGAACTTAAGGAAGTGGGGGAGGGGGTTAAGAAAGTGGGGAGACTGGGGGAAGGACAGAAACTAGGGGGATGAGGAATAAGACCCTGGGTAGAGGACAATGAGCCAGAGAGTGGGGAACAGAAGCCCCCTAGAATGAATAGTGCACGGTGGTAGGGACTGGCCCCTCCCATCAGAACAGGTCGGCCAATGAGATTAAACTTTGACCCAGGTGGCCCTCCCATGCTGTTTGACCCTGAAACTCAAGATGGGATTGCAGCCCCTGAAATTTGATATTCATTGTTAATGTGAGGCCATAGATCTCGGATCAAGGTTTTCTAAACCAAGGTACGCAGTCTCAGTATTCTGTATCTGTAAAATGGGGGCATGAGTAGAATGTGAGGTTACAAGGAGGGAATTTCAAGGTGACATTATCATTTCAGGAGAACTAGAGATGCAGAGGTGAAGGTGGCCCCAATGTTTCATGGAGGGTAAGAACAGATCGCTTTGCCCTCTCAGAATGCCTGGAACTCAGGATTAGGAACTTGGTGATGATGAAAGGCAGTGGTTAGGGAGCAGGTAGGTCACTTTCCTGGTGGTTCAGACAGTAAAGAATCTGCTTGTAATGCAGGAGACCCGGGTTAGATCCCTGGGTCAGGAAGATCCTCTGGGGAAGGGAAGGGCTACCCACTCCAGTATTCTTGCCTGGAGAATTCCATGGACAGAGGCGGCTGACAGGCTACAACCCATGGGGTTGCAGAGTCGGACTGCTCCCTTTCACTTTCTTTCACCCAAAATGAAGACAGTGTCTCAACCTCCATCTCTGGGTCTCTGCCTCCGCTTCTCGGAGATTCTCAGCCCACCCCACTACTCCCCCCTCCCCAATCTCTGTCCTCATGTCCCTTTGGTTCTCCCTTACCCTCCCATTGTACAACTGAGAAAACTGAGGCTCAGGAAGCAGAAGCAGCATGTCCAAGGTCACACACAAGCAGCAGTGGGACCTGATCACTTCTGGGCCCTCCGCATTGCCCTGCCCCAGGCCAGGCTCTCAAAGGAGGCATATTGGCTCCTGTCTCTTGCTGTATTCCCTCTCCCCCCTGGTCCTCGTCCCAAGTCGCTCTGGGTTGCTACGTGTTTCCTGATCTGAGGGAGTTTTCCACCCACTCCAGCAGCACTCATCTCGAGGAAATCTGCAGCCCCCACCCAAGACTTGGGCGGGAGACTGACCTGGGTTCAAAAGATGCCATGTGTTCTCAGCCACTGACTTCCCCCTTTTCCCAGTGGTGCCTCAGTTTCCCCAGCTTCATCTAGAGGATTAAAAGGAGTCCGGTGTGGGCATTTCCCTCTCTCAGCTATCACCAGAGCAGACCCCAGGGTTCAGATGTGATTGCTCTCCTGGGCTCAAACTCCTTAGTGACTGTCCTGGTGGGAACCCTGAACTCTGGGGTCTCTAGGGGCTCCCAAGGCAGCTGAGAGAGGTGATGATCAGGCAGTCAGATAGAGAGAAACCCAGACACAGGGGAAGCGGAGACTGAGGAAGAAAGAGAGCCTGAGAAACACATTCCTCCTGCCTCCATCCCCCTTCCCAACCCCCTCCACCAGCACGTCTCTCTCCCTCTCCTGACTTCACGCTGATGTATTTTGAGAAACTCGTGAAAGGAGGTGAGAAAAAGGGTGGGGAGGGGCTGGAAGATTGGGAAAAAGAAAGGGTGAGGTTATCTCAGCTCCTCCACCCCCTCCCCAACACTGCGCCATCCTCCTGCCCCCCTCCCTTCTGTCCAGCTTTATTCCTGTCTCTCAGGTTACTAAAGGGTGGGGTGAGTTTGGAGCGCGGAGGTAATCTGCAGCAAGCAGGACTAGTGTTAGACTTAGAGAAGGACTTGCATGGTCTAGTGAGCTGCACTGAAGATCAATCAAAGATAGGGTCAGGGCTGTGGGCCACGGGGACCCCCGGGTCTGAGGGAATGGCAGCAGGGGCATGGTGCTGATGAGGCCCCAACTCCTCCCTGCACTGTGGCCAGATATTTTTAGGCTTCTCCGCAGCTGAGTAATTTCTCTGACTTGGAGCCAGGGCTGGGGTTGGGGGTGAGAGACTCAGGAGAGGTGTAGCAGACTGCTCTGGGGACACCCAGGTCATTGGGGTCATCTCCTTGACTGGGAGGAAGTCCCTCTCAGCCCTAGTCTATACCCTTTGGAAAGTCCATCCTACTCCAGGAGTTTGGCCTGCAACTCCCTTCTCCATCAGAGACCCAGGATACCCTGGCTTCTTCCTCCCAGCTTAGCTCTCCTCAAGGACAAGGACCAATGGACCTCAATCCGATTTAGCTTCAGATTAAACTCTCTGAGAGATGGCAACTGACAAACACACAGAGATGGAGAGATCTGAGATGAGGTAGTGAAAAAAAAACAGAGAGAGTGCCAGAGTTCCTAAAGGAGAGTGTCAGAAATCCTAGGGCAGGGAGTTGGGTGACAGAGACTCAGAGAAAGAGACAAAGACCCAGAGAGAGGGTTGTAGAGATCTAGGGAGAGCAAGAGAGAGGGACGGGGACTCAGAGATAAAAGGAAATAGAGACTTAGAGAGAGTGGACAGAGATCTGGAGAGAGGAGGCAGAGAGAATATAGGTGAAGGAAGACCCAGAAACCGGCGAAGGAATCAGAGATCCAAAAGAGGGGGATATATATTTATAATCCCAGAGAAAAGGGCAGAGAGCCTAGGGATAGGGTGGGGCGCAGAAAAATGATGGATGAGACCGGACGGTCGGAGACCGACGGAGAAAACTGGACAGATGGGTGCCCCCACCCCGCGCATGGGTATCGCCTGTCCAGCTGTCCATCTGTGCCCAGGTGGGAATGAGCGTCCTCCTCGGACCCTGGCGTTCTTCCATGCCCAGGACCCCCACCACGCTCACCGGTGTAGCTTCCCGAGGGCGCGACCCGCTAGCTTCCGAAACTCCTCCTGGCGGAACTCCATGGTGGCCGCCCCTGCTGCCGGACCCCCCCGCCGATCCCCCCGCCCGCGGGCCCGGGCGGCCGCGTCCGGGTACCCGGGGTCCGCCCCGGCCCGGCCGGCCCCGCAGCTCCGCTCGGGGGGAAGGAGGCTGCGAGTGCGGGCTTTCTGGGGGCTGTCACCGGACTCAGCGACGGGGGCGGGGTGGGGCGGGACGAGGCCCCGCCCACCCTGCTATACCCCGCCCCTTGGATTCTAGTCCCGCCCACCTGCCGCTGCCATTCATCCAGGTTCTCGCCTCGCCCAAGACCAAGCCTCTGGGTTTTGAACTCAATTGTCTGGGTTGCAACGCTCCCAAATCAGTCCCTTCCCGGAGTTACTTCTCCCTCACCCATTTCCCACTAGCTCTTTCTATCCCAGATACTCTCTCCTCCAGAGTTCTTTCCTGAGATTTGCTCCCGCCGCTTGTTTCCCCTAATTTCGTGCTCGCATTTTCATCTTCCTCTAAATATCCTCCGGCGTTTTGTCCTCCCAGTCCTACCTCTCCGAATTTCTGTGCCCCCCAGTCCCTCATCCTGCCCAGGCACGCCATCCCCAACCCGCCACTTCCTCAGTTCCAACTTTCTCATTCAGAAGGTTCTTTTCTCATTCAGGGAATTCCTTTCCCTTTCGTAGATTCCAACCCCCATTTCGATCCACCCATTGTCCCCTCTTGTTCTTCCCCATCCACCTGTTTCCATATTTCCCCTTTTGGATTCCATGTCCCTCCAGTTCTATTTCCTCTCTTGGCCCACCACCCCTTCCAGTTCCTTCATTTCCGATTTCCTTCCCTCTGGGTTCATCTCTTCAGTTATTTCCCCCTACCCTCATTGCTGGTCATTATTCCCTCCCTAGCCTCGGATCTATCCCCGCCCTTTTGTTTCTCTCATCCTGAGTTCTGTCCCCACCCCTTGAGTGTGTCCCCTTGGATATTTCTTTGTCCCTGAGTTCTGTCCCCTCCCATGGGATCTATCCCTGCTTTGATTTTTGCCCACACCCTCTGGAACCCGATCCAGGTATACATCCGATCCAGGTATACATCCGTGAGTACTTTACCCGCCGGTGAGTTCTAGTCCCTCCCTCTGGAATCTGTCTCCGCCCCCTGGTATCTGTCCCCGCCCTCTGAACTCTTATTGCACCCCTGAATTCCAGCCCTGCCCCTCTGGGGTTGAACCTCGACTGTCCTCGGCCATCTCCAGCTCGAAGGCAGGTCCTGCTCCGCTCCTTTCGCCGCCAGCCCCTTTCCCCGACGCCGAGTCCACTTCCAGATCCAGCCCCCAGGAGGGTACTCCTTTCCCCATCGCCTCCCTGCGTCGGGCCAAAAATGCACTTGGGATTAAAATTTCATGATGTGGCACAGATCCGCGAGGGAGTGGGAGGGAGCATCCAGCGCGGCGGGCGGGCGCCAAGGACGGGGCGCAGCCTCTCGCCTCTAGCTTTGCCTCACTGGGTCTTGGAGTGTCACAGTTTTGCCTGTGTTTGAGAAAAGCTCGAATTCTTAGGGAGGAGAGGTTGGAGGCTGGGACTCCTGGGTTCGAGGGAGGAGGGAGCCGGGAGCCGGGAGCTCGGACTCCAGAGTCTGGAGGAGAAGCCCGCGGAGCCGTCCGCACGCGCCACCCTGCGGCGGCACAATCCCCGGTCTGGGTGTGGAGGCGGCGGCCGCGGCTCTGAGCCAGGTGTGAAGGTGGAGCAGATGGTGAAGAGGAGGGAGTGGGAGGGGAGCCCCGCCGCTGCCAGATCTCGAGCCTTCGCCGGAACCATCACCATGGAGACCGCGGAAGGCAGAGAGGACCCAGCCCCACATTTTCGGGACCCGGGAATGAGTTCTTCAGCCTCCCACGGAGGGTTCCTGTGCAAACTACAAGTCCCAGCGGCCGCTGGACTTCACCGTTTTCTTCTGAGTGACTGCATACTCAGAGGGCTGCTGGGAGTTGTAGTTCTCTGAGACAATGGCTTGAAGTTGCGTTGCGCCCTCTGTTGGACACGGAGCCCAAATTCATTCCTGAGGACCAAGGGATCCTATTCAAGGTCATCCCCATAACTTTTTAGTTTCTCACCACTCAGTTCATTCATTTCCAGCCACACTGGCCACCTGGCTGTTGTTTCAACATCTACCACTGAGGCTCCTTGCATTTATCTATCCTCCTAGGATTCACTATGGAAGAAGGGGATGTTGGCAATCATTCATTAACTGAACAAATAGTTCCTACTAAGCGGCTGCGCTTCGCTGGAGTAGCCGTGAAGAGCTACCCCACGCCCAAGGTAAGAGAAACCCAAGTAAGACGGTAGGTGTTGCAAGAGGGCATCAGAGGGTAGACACACTGAAACCATACTCACAGAAAACTAGTCAATCTAATTACACTAGGACCACAGCCTTGTCTAACTCAATGAAACTAAGCTATGCCCGTCAGGCAACCCAAGATGGGCGGGTCATGGTGGAGAGATCTGACAGAATGTGGTCCAATGGATAAGGGAATGGCAATCCACTTCAGTATTCTTGCCTTGAGAATCCCATGCACAGTACGAAAAGGCAAAATGATAGGATACTGAAAGAGGAACTCCCCAGGTCAGTAGGTGCCCAATATGCTACTGGAGATCAGTGGAGAAATAACTCCAGAATGAGATGGCTGGATGGCATCACTGACTCGATGGACATGAGTCTGGGTGAACTCTGGGAGTTGGTGATGGACAGGGAGGCGTGGCGTGCTGTGATTCATGGAGTTGCAAAGAGTCGGACATGATTGAGTGACTGAACTGAACTGAATGCTGAAGCTCCAATATTTTAGCCACTTGTTGTGACCATCCGACTCATTGGAAAAGACCCTGATGCTGGGAAAGATTGAGGCAAAATGATAAGGGAGCAGCAAAGGAGGAGATGATTAGATAGCATCATCAACTCAATGGACATGAATGTGAGCAAACTCCAGGACATAGTGGAGGACAGAAGAGCCTGGCAGCCCATGGGGTCAAAAACAGTTGGTCAGACTTAGCGAGTGAACAACTGGGGGCCAGGCATTGTCACACTATAGGGTACATCGCACTAATGAGAGTAACACTGAGTCTTGGGGACCACCAGAGGAGGAAACCAGGGAAAATCAAAGAAAACCTTTAGAACTGAAAGGCTTTCCAGGGAAAGCTCACTAAAAAGGAAAATTGGGAGGGTGGGGGGCAAGGTGTGGGTGGACAGTCAGACGAGCCCTGTGAGGGCAAACAAGATGTACTGGAGTAGACCTGGGTAGGTGTACTGGTGAAAAGGATCCTACAAAGGGGAACTACAGAAAGATGCAAAAAACCAGTGCAGTTTACCATGATTAGCCTGAGTGACTGGAAGAGACAAAATGGAGTGTGAAGGGGACCGGATAGCACAGAAACTTGACTGCTCGGCGGAGGGGCTTGGACCTTCTCCCAGGGGGTGCTGGAGAGCCAAGGAGGGGCCGTGAACAGGAGCCGGGCAAGGTCAGCCCTGAGACCTTGTTGGGGACAAACAAGGGGTGAGACGAGAGGCCAGGGAGAACATCCGGGGAAGAGGACGAGGCCTGAGCTGGGGCAGTGACCTCTACAGGACTCCAGCCCAATGTCCATCTTCCCTCCCATTCCCCATGTACTCTTAGCTACACACAAGACAAAGGCAAACATCTTTTATTTCAGTTTTAGAGAAGCCACCAGCCTCTCCCCTCAACACAGAAGCACAGGAAGACATCCGGTCAAGAAGGCACTGACAGAAGGGGCATCGCCACCATCAATTGCTGAGGAGAGAAAGCGGAGAGAGGATTCAGAGCCCAGGGGTCCAGCCCCTGCCCTCTCTTCCCTCAAATCCAAGAGTCTAGGCCTCCTAGGGTTACTAGCTTCCCCAAACCCCCAGCCCCCCAGGTACCTTTCTCTTCTGATGGAAGGCTGCCTTGCTCTCATCACAGTTGATCCGCAGGGGGATGTAGGTATCCAGATGGTACAGCTGCTGGGGGCCCCCATCACCAGGCGATTCTCCCCAACTTCCAGCGACAGCCCCAGAGCACCATTCTGGAGGTGCGGGAGAATCAGCCCACCCTTCCCTTCCCAGCAGCAGGATGATCAGAACACAGACCAGAGAGAGAAGCCTCACGTGTTGGGGTACCATATTTACAGAGTCTAATCTCCCAGGAAAAAGGTGAAACTCAAAGTGTTAGTCACTGTCGTGCCCCACTCTTTGAGACCCCATGGACTGTAGCCCACCAGGCTCCTTGGTCCATGGAATTTTCCAGGCAAGGATACTGGAGTGGCTTGCCATTTCCTTCTCCAGGAGATCTTCCAAACCCTGGGATTTAACCTGGGTCTCCCACATTGCAGGCAGGCTCTTTACCATCTGAGCCACCAGGGACACCCTGGAAAAAGGTGGGACACAGTAATACAGGTCTGAGCACTGTAAGGACAGCACCGGAAGTGGGCCTAAGGACCCCAGGGAACAGAGGAGGCAGCTGGGCTCACAGAGCACTAGCCAGGCTCACACTGGTCTAGCAACATTCGTTACAATCTCTCCCATCACTCCCTGTCCAAGACCCCAGACTTCACGAGGATGCGCTCACCAGTTTGGGGAGGTCAATTTCAGCCAAGAGGAGGTCAGGGGCCTCCAGCCAAAGGCTCAGGTGAGGCTTCTCAGGGCTGGAGAGGAACAAGACCCGGAATTCAGGAGAGCCGCCAGGGCTTGGCCAGGACTATTGCCTCTCTTTCTCCCTCCCAGCCCTGGGGCCTCAGGACAGCTTCCCAGGTGAAATTCCACTTCGCTTCCTTCTGTGTTCCCAGAGCCCCAGGACCCAGTCACGAAGTATGGAGCAACACATTACAAAGAATGTCGGGGAGACAGGAGATAGGGGCCCCCATCGAATGCCCACCCTGCCTCAGGTCTCGGGGAGCTGGTCGTGTGTAGGTTCCCCAGCTCCTGGATCCGAGGACGCTGCTGGGAGCGGATATTTTGCTGGGAGATGGAGCCCAGGAAAGGTCTGTTCTTCAGTATGCGCCACTCTAAGGGGAAGGAGCACAGGGTCAGAGGTCATACGAGTCCAGGTTTCCTTCTGTTCTTTCTCCGCAGAGGAAGAGGGTCCTGTGCTGGGAGAGCCTCAGGGGAGAGGCTCCGCCCTCTGCGTAGGAGGCCAGGTGTCTGATCACATCCGCAGGCTAGACTTTAGAAAGCCTGACTGTGTTAGCCCCGCCCCTTCGAGCTCTCCAGACCCCATCCCTTCTCTGAAATCCTGGGCCTCTTTCCCTCTCCTCCCAGAGCCCTCTCCCCGAACTCTACAGCCCAGAGTGCGTGTGCTGTCTCTTCAGTCATGCCCAACTCTGCGACCCCGTGGGCTGTAATGTGCCAGGCTCCTCTGTCCATGGAATTTACCAGGTAAGAATACGGGGGCGGGATGCCATGCCCCGGGATCAAACCCGTGTCTCCTGCGTCTCCGGCAGTGTAGGTGGATTCTTTACCGCTGAGCCACTGGTAGGCTCAGAGGTAGTATAATCCAGAGGCTCGTAGTACACTCAGAGGCTAGTATAATCCCTGCCCACACTAGTCCCACTTCTCGCGGGAGCTGCCCCTGAACTGCACCGGCTGGCTCCTCCCAGTGGCCCTGGCCCCAGCCCCTCACCTGGATTCAGCTGCAGGCCGTATTTGTCCTCAAGGCCCTCCCTGGCGATGGTTATCAAGAGCTCTCGCAAGAAATCGCTGTTCTAGGGGTGAAGAGAGAGGAGATGCGGGAGCTCTGAAGGGGTGGAGGGAGAGGCCCCGGCCCAGGCCTCCCCCCGCAGCCCCGCCCCCAACCTGCATCCTCCGGAAGAAGTCGCTGTTGACAGCTACGTCGTAGGCGGTACAACCCTGGCCTTCTGCGGGGAGAGAAAGGGGGTGAGACCCCCAGCCCTCGGTGGGAACCCCAAGGCCCAGACACAGTCAAGGAAAACACAATCAAGGACAGCAGCCACAGACCCAGAGAAACCCAGAGACAATTAGGAAGTCAAAGACACAAAACTTGCCAGTCTGGACTAATACCCACCGCCTCATCTCCAGTCTCTTTCCCTCTGGCCCTTTCCCACCAAGTCCCAGAGCTCACCCTGTTCACCCTCCCCAGTTCACAGTCCTCCCAGGGCTCCCCAGCGCCACTGGGGGAAGGCTGGGTTCTGCAGCCTGGTGCTGGAGGGCCTGCGTGGTTAGCTCCCTGACAGCCGCAGAGAATTTCACTTCTCCTGCACTTCTTCCCTGTAAATTTCCTCCCATCACTACTGTTCACTGACCAATTGAATCATTTCTCTGGCCTCTGGACCCCTCTCTCCCTCTCTGCCCAAGACCCTCTTCTCTATCTTGGCCTGATGAACTGCTTTGATTCCTTCCAATCTTAATATCCAATGTGTCCTCCTCCAGGAAGCCTTCCCTGATCCTTTAGTAGAAGTGAAGAACCGCCCCCCCCCCCCCCACCGCCACCCCAGCCCAGCCCAGCCCAGAATCACACCATATTAAAATCGCATCTGCCTCCTTTGCCCTCATCCAAGACTGAGAGTTTCTCAAGGGCAGGTTCTGGGTTTTGATAAGTGCCTACTCCCCAAGGCACTGGCCAAGGCATCATCCCAAAGGCTTGATGGGGACATGTGAATTGAAAAAACAAGGATACAGAGACAGAAACTCAACAGAAATGAGATAAGGCAGAGACATAGAGACAGGGGAGAAGGGTGCAGGAGAAAACAGGGGTGAGTGAGAGCTGGCCAAGGACTAGAGTCAGATCAGCTAATGAGCACCTGCCCAGCCCCACTATCTCCTGGGGTGAGGCACGGAGAAGTGCCAGCCTGGCCAGGTGAGTAGAACCAGGACTTCCCAGTGAGATTGTGGATATCCAGGAGATTAGAGATATCCCTTGGGGAAAAGGATCAGATAGGGGGTTGGGGGCACCAGGGGACAAGTTTCTAGGTTCTGAGGGAGGGTGGTCCCAGGTCCTGGAATCTTTGGTCCTAGGGAAGAAAGGATCATGGGGGTGGGGGTGGGGGGTAGATTCCTAGGTATTCTCAAGGCACTGACTTGCATCCAGTTCCGCATGTGGCTCTCCCAGACTCATGGGGATGCGAAACCCGGCCTGGTCTTCCTCCAGCATTTGAAGCAGCTCATCCTCAGTCAAGTCAGCCGGTGGAGGGATGGAGGGAGAGTGACAGATGTTGATGAAAACCTTCCCTTCAGCTGAGTTGGTCTTGATGCAGAAACCTGGTGGGAATGGGTTTGTCCTTGACCATCTGTCTCTGCATGGATCTTGGTGTCCATCCTTCTTTTGATCTGTTCCCCCTCCTTGAGTATTAGTCTTCCACTTTCTCGGTCTCTTTCTTGGGATTTCTGATTCTCTTTGAATCTCTGGCCCCCGAGTCACCCATTCCCTCTATCTCTTTTTAAAATTTTTATTGGAGTATAGTTGTGTTACTTTCTGCTATACAGCAAAGCAAGTCAGTTCTATATATATACATATTCACTCATTTTTAGATTCTCTTCCCATACAGGTCATTACAGAGTACTGAGTAGAGTTCCCTGTGTTACACAGTAGGTCCCTATTAGGTTTTGGTGGTTGTTTTTTTTTTTTTTTTTTTTTTTTTGGCCACTCTTAGTAGCATGTGGGGTCTTGGTTCCCTAACCAGGGATTGAACCTGAGCCCTCTGCAGTGGAAGCTTGGAATCTTAACCACTGGACCGCCAGGGAAGCCACTAGTTATCTATTTTATATATATGTGTGTTAGTAACTCAGTCATGTCTGACTCTTTTCAACCCATAGACTGTAGCCTGCCTGGCTCCTCTGTCCATGGAACTCTCCAGGCAAGAATACTGGAGTGGGTTGCCATTCCCTTCTCCAGGGGATCTTCCCAACCCAGGGATCAAATCCAGGTCTCCTGCACTGCAGGTGGATTCTTTACCGGCTGAGCCATCATATAGTAATATATATATATGTTCATCTCAATCTCCTAATTTACCCCTCTCCCCTCTTTGGATCTCAGTAACCTCTCTGCTTTCTCTGGGTCTTTGTTCACTCTCGCCACTCTATACCCCGCTACTGTGTCTCCTTCCCCACTGCTCTCCCTATGCTCCCTGTCCCCAGGCTGTGTCCACCTCTCTCCGGGATTCTACCCCTCTCTCCTTGGGTTTCTGTCTTTCTCACCAGGTTGAGGCTGTATCTGTGTGGATTCCGGCCTGCTTGTCTGGGCTTGCTGGAGCTCCTTGGAGGCCTGTGTGAAGAAACACAATTTCCAGGCTTGGCATTTGTGCTCTCAGAACCCCCTCATTTGTTCCTCAAGGGTTCAGTGAGTACTGTTTACCTATATGAGCTAGGCAGGGCCTAAGACATACTATGTCCCCTTCCTACTTTGAGGAACCTGAAAAACAACCCCAATCTTATTCCCATTTCATCCAAAGAGTAGTAAATTTAAACAACTACAACTCCCATAGGCCCTGTTGCCTCCCCAGTGCATGCTGGGAACTGTCGTCCCCTTGCTGAGCGCGCGCACACACGTTCACAAACCACACCCCACCAAAAAAGAAAAAAAATATCCCCCGAATCCTCTGGGACCCAAGAGTCCATTCAGTCTGCACCTGCAGCAGCAGCTCCTCGAAACGCGACGTCTCAGCGCCCATCGTCTCTGCCTCGTTCAGCTCCGGCACCAGCAGCTTCGAGTCGGCCATGGCCCTGCAACAGACCTAGGCGTCCTCAGCAACCTCGACGTGGGGGGCACCTTCAGCGGGAACCGAACTCTGAGGCCTGCTTCCCGGCCCTCAACCGACTCCCCACACCCACAATTCTGTACGAAAATCTGCCAACCTGGCCTGAGACTAATTTCACCGAGACCAGATACTGCGTCAAACCTCTCGGGAGCCAATATCTCTAAACTAAGTGCCAAATAACAACCCCCTCTTCCGGTCTCTGCGTAACCAGGAACTCGGGTAGGCCACACTTCCTACTACCGCAAAGCTCAGTCACCAATCTTACAACCGCATTCCTAATCACAGACCAATCCAGTCTAAGTCTGTAGCCATGCCACTATTTCAACCAATCAAAACTAAATCTTGGTAGTCACGAAATGACACACTTCCTGTGTGGTTTAAAGCCACACTTCCGCCCCTTCCCGCCAGGAACAGAAGCTACACTTCCGCCCCTTCCCGCAGCCACATGTGGCCAGATTACTGGGCAAAGCTAGCACACTTTTAAAGCCTTAACCTCAATGAAGTGAAAGTCGCTCAGTCGTGGCCGACTCTTTGTCATCCCATGGGCTGTAACCCGCCAGGCTCCTCTGTCCATGGAATTCTCCAGGCAAGAACACAGGAGTGGATTGCCATTCACTTCTCCAGGGGATCTTCCTGACCCAGGGATCGAACCTGTGTCTCCTGCATTGCAGGTGGATTCTTTACCGTCTGAGCCACCAGGGAAGCCCCTTTACCTCGGTGTCCATCCTAAAAGACTCCTGTCTGATCTCAATCACCTCGTCCTCAAGAGGTAGATTTGATTCTCAAGTAAAGGTATTTCGGACTAAAAGTCACATTTTCGATCTCCAATATGAACAGGGTGATGGGAAGACACCAATTCGGCCACTCTTCTAAATCTGAAGGCCTCGGAACTATTTGAAGGCACCCATATTTTCGTTCTGGGCTTCCCCGCTGCCTCAGCGGTAAAGAATCCGTCTGCAATGCAGGAGCCGCCGGAGACAGGGGTTCGATCCCTGGGTTGGAAAGATCCCCTAGAGGAGGGCATGGCAACCCATTCTTGTACCCTTGTCAGGAGAACCCCATAAACAGAGGACCCTGGCGGGCTACTGTCCATGTGATCGCAAAGAGTCGGACACGACTGAAGTGACACTGCGCATGCTCCAAACTGCACTTCCCACGCACAGACCTATAAGCGGAGTAACCGGGTGCTAAGGCAGAGTCATTGGAGAAGACTCTGATGCTGGGAGGGATTGAGGGCAGGAGGAGAAGGGGACGACAGAGGATGAGATGGCTGGATGGCATCACTGACTCGATGGATGCGAGTCTGAGTGACCTCCGGGAGCTTGTGATGGACAGGGAGGCCTGGCGTGCTGCGGTTCATGGGGTCGCAAAGAGTCGGACACGACTGAGCGACTGATCTGATCTGAAGGCAGAGTTACGCCCTATGTCCTGTAGCTCCGCCCTTTGGGCTAGAGGGGGCGGTGCTGCCCTTTGGGCTAGAGGGGGCGGTGCTGCCCTTCGGACCTCCAGGTTCCTTCGGGCAGAGAGCCCCGCAGTCCGTGGAAAAAGGTCTGAGAGAGTGATGGCTGCGACGCGCACAGCATCCCGGGCCTGCGAGATCTTCACGACGCTGGAATACGGACCGGCACCGGAGAGCCACGCATGCGCACTGGTGAGGGCTTGCCTGAATCCGCGCTGCCTAGTCCCCTTCGCGGTCGTCAGGGCCCAGTTTTGCGCGCGGACTCCCGTGATCCACCGCGGCAGCTCAGCAGCTCCGCCCCCTCGGCTCCCGCCGCTCCTTAGGATCCAGGCTGCAGGGCGTTCCCTCGCCCTTTGACGGTTGTTGTCTCTTTGCCGTTTAGTCTGTTCTCGCGAGTCTTCGTGCCTGTTCTGTTCCACGCCCCAAAACTCAGTGTACCGCTTCTCCGACTCATCAGAATCCGTCCAGTGGGTCCTGTCGTTTTTCAGGGTCCCCTCAGAACCTCCTGTGATCCCCGCGGACTCAGAATTCCTGTGGCGCTCAGAATTCTGAGGGCGCTCAGAGCCTGCGTAGATTTCCCGTGATTCCTCAGAACATCCTATGGCTCCCGGGGTCCTAGAATTCCAGGAGGAGGTCTCCTTTGACCATCTGGAGACCTCCGAAGAGCCCCCGGGATTCCTCAGCCATCACTTCAATACTTGGGAAGTTCCTGTAGTCTCAGGAACTCTCAGAACCCCAAGATATATCAGAACTTCCTATAATTACCTTCGACCCCGCAGAATAATCTCGTGGGGCTCCAGTGATCCCTCAAGTGTCCCCCAGAACGCTCTTGGGGTTCCCTGTATAAGTAGTGAAAGTCGCTCAGTCATGTCCGACTCTGCGACCCCATGGACTATACAGCCCATGGAATTCTCCAGGCCAGAATACTGGAGTGGGTAGCCTTTCCCTTCTCCAGGGGATTCTTGCCAGCCCAAAGATCGAACCCAGGTCTCTCTCCCGCATTGCAGGCGGATTCTTTAGCAGCTGAGTCACAACAGAAGCCCAAGAATACTGGAGTGGGTAGCCTATCCCTTCTGTATCAGTAGAGTGCCTCAAATTTTCTATACAGGTCCCTCAGAATCCCCCATGGAGCCATCCTGATCTCATAGGGCCCTCTGGCACCCACGTGTGAGAAGCTTGGGCTTCTCTGGAGGGAAAGAGGAAGAAGTTAGAACAGTGGTTCACATACGTGGAAGAAGATAAGACCAGAGCCTGGTGCGGGCTGTAGAGATGGGGAGGAAGGGATTAGGCAGAGATGTAGGAGGAACAGGGTTTGAGATACTGAGAGGGCAAGGACAATGCCTCGTTGTCCTGTCCTTGTCCTCCCACCTCACCCAGGAAGAGTAGGGTCGCAGAAAGGTTGGACTTGGTTATCACATAGCTATGATGAGAGGGACGTGGGGACAGCCTTGGGTCATGTGCAGGAGTAAGATACTGCCTGTGCCTGGGCCTCAGGTCTGGAGACAGGGAGCTCACAGAAGAAAGAGAATTGAACAGTGGGAATGATAAGATTATTTAGAAATGTAGTGTAGGGCTTCCCTGGTGGCTCAGAGGTTAAGAATCTGTGTGCAGTACAGGAGACCTGGGTTTGATCCCTGGGTCAGGAAGACCTCTGGAGGAGGAAATGGCAACACACTCCAGTATTCTTGCCTGGAAAATCCCATGGACAGAGGAGCTTGGTGGGCTACAGTGCATAGAGTTGCAAAGAGTTGGACATGACTGAAGTGACGGAGCACGCACACGGTGTAGACTCAGATAAGTGGATCTGGGATGGAATGCAGAGAATTCCCACACTTGGAGGTTGGTTAGAGATAGACTATCCTGAAAGAGCAATAATGGCATAATACTCAATAAATCGCTTATATTTGTTGGGTGCTTTCTATGTGCCAGCCTCTGTGCTTAGCAAGTGCCTAGTCACTCAGTTGTGTTCAACTCTGCGGCCCCATGGACTACAGCCCACCAGCCTCCTCTGTCCATGGGGATTCTCCAGGCAAGAATACTGGAGTGGGTTGCCATGCCTCCTCTAGGGGGTCTTCCCAACCCAGGGATCGAACCCAGGTCTCCCACATTGCAGGCGGATTCTTTACCCACTGAACCACCAGGGAAACCCCTGTGCACAGCATGATATCATTTAATCCCCAAAACAGTTGTGAAAGGGGATTATTGTCATTTAGTGATAGCACACCCGGCTTAAAGAGGTAAGTAATTGGCTGATGGTCAGATCAGAGATCAGTGGCTCAGTTGTGTCCAATTCTTTGCGACCCCATGAATCACAGCACGCCAGGCCTCCCTGTCCATCACCAACTCCCAGAGTTCACTGAGACCCATGTCCATTGAGTCAGTGATGCCATCCAGCCATCTCATCCTCTGTCGTCCCCTTCTCCTCTTGCCCCCAATCCCTCCCAGCATCAGAGTCTTTTCCAATGAGTCAACTCTTCACATGAGGTAGCCAAAATACTGGAGTTTCAGCTTTAGCACCAGTCCTTCCAAAGAAATCCCAGGGCTGATCTCCTTCAGAATGGACTGGTTGGATCTCCTTGCAGTCCAAAGGACTCTCAAGAGTCTTCTCCAACACCACAGTTCAAAAGCATCAATTCTTTGGCGCTCAGCCTTCTTCACAGTCCAGCTCTCACATCCATACATGACCACAAGAAAACCATAGCCTTGACTAGGTGAACCTTTGTTGGCAAAGTAATGTCTCTGCTTTTGAATATGCGATCTAGGTTGGTCATAACTTTCCTTCCAAGGAGTAAGCGTCTTTTAATTTCATGGCTGCAGTCACCATCTGCAGTGATTTTGGAGCCCAGAAAAAGAAAGTCTGACACTGTTTCCACTGTTTCCCCATCTATTTCCCATGTAGTGATGGGATCAGATGCCATGATCTTCGTTTTCTGAATGTTGAGCTTTAAGCCAACCTTTTCACTCTCCACTTTCACTTTCATCAAGAGGCTTTTAGTTCCTCTTCACTTTCTGCCATAAGGGTGGTGTCATCTGCATATCTGAGGTGACTGATATTTCTCCCGGCAATCTTGATTCCAGCTTGTGTTTCTTCCAGTCCAGCCTTTCTCATGATGTACTCTGCATAGAAGTTAAATAAACAGGGTGACAATATACAGCCTTGACATACTCCTTTTCCTATTTGGAACCAGTCTGTTGTTCCATGTCCAGTTCTAACTGTTGCTTCCTGACCTACATACAAATTTCTCAAGAGGCAGATCAGGTGGTCTGGTATTTCCATCTCTTTCAGAATTTTCCACAGTTTATTGTGATCCACACAGTCAAAGGCTTTGGCATAGTCAATAAAACAGAAATAGATGTTTTTCTGGAACTCTCTTGCTTTTTCAATGATTCTGCGGATGTTGGCATTTTGATCTCTGGTTCCTCTGCCTTTTCTAAAACCAGCTTGAACATCTGGAAGTTCACGGTTCACATATTGCTAAAGCCTGGCTTGGAGAATTTTGAGTATTACTTTACTAGCGTGTGAGATGAGTGCAATTGTGCGGTAGTTTGAGCATTCTTTGGCATTGCTTTTTTTGGGGATTGAAATGAAAACTGACCTTTTCCAGTCCTGTGGCCATTGCTGAGTTTTCCAAATTTGCTGGCATATTGAATGCAGCACTTTCACAGCATCATCTTACAGAATATGGAATAGCTCAACTGGAATTCCATCACTAGCTTTGTTTGTAGCGATGCTTTCTAAGGCCCACTTGACTTCACATTCCAGGATGTCTGGCTCTAGGTCAGTGATCACACCATTGTGATTATCTGGGTCGTGAAGATCTTTTTTTGTACAGTTCTTCTGTACAAAAAGAACAGAAGTGTATTCTGTAGTGTATTCTTGCCACCTCTTTTTAATATCTTCTGCTTCTGTTAGGTCCATACCATTTCTGTCCTTTATCAAGCCCATCTTTGCATGAAATGTTCCTTTGGTATCTCTGATTTTCTTGAAGAGATCGCTAGTCTTTCCCATTCTGTTGTTTTCCTCTATTTCTTTGCATTGATCACTGAAGAAGGCTTTCTTATCTCTTCTTGCTATTCTTTGGAACTCTGCATTCAGATGTTTAAATCTTTCTTTTTCTCCTTTGCTTTTCAGTTCTCTTCTTTTCACAGCTATTTGTAAGGCCTCCCCCGACAGCCATTTTGCTTTTTTGCATTTCTTTTCCATAGGGATGGCCTTGATCCCTGTCTCCTGTACAATGTCATGAACCTCATTCCATAGTTCATCAGGCACTCTATCTATCAGATCTAGGCCCTTAAATCTATTTCTCACTTCCACGGTATAATCATAAGGGATTTGATTTAGGTCATACCTGAATGGTCTAGTGGTTTTCCCTACTTTCTTCAATTTAAGTCTGAATTTGGCAATAAGGAGTTCACGATCTGAGCCACAGTCAGCTCCTGGTCTTGTTTTTGCTGATTGTATAGAGCTTCTCCATCTTTGGCTGCAAAGAATATAATCAATCTGATTTCGGTGTTGACCATCTGGTGATGTCCATGTATAGAGTCTTCTCTTGTGTTGTTGGAAGAGGGTATTTGCTATGACCAGTGCATTTTCTTGGCAAAACTCTATTAGTCTTTGCCCTGCTTCATTCCGTATTCCAAGGCCAAATTTGCCTGTTACTCCAGGTGTTTCTTGACTTCCTACTTTTGCATTCCAGTCCCCTATAATGAAAAGGACATCTTTTTTGGGTGTTAGTTCTAAAAGGTCTTGTAGGTCTTCATAGAACCATTCAACTTTAGCTTCTTCAGCGTTACTGGTTGGGGCATAGACTTGGATTACTGTGATATTGAGTGAATGTCGACATTCTAGGAATCAGCAAACTGAAATGGACTGGAATGGGTGAATTTAACTCAGATGACCATTATATCTACTACTGCGGGCAGGAATCCCTCAGAAGAAATGGAGTAGCCATCATGGTCAACAAAAAAGTCTGAAATGCAGTACTTGGATGCAATCTCAAAAACGACAGAATGATCTCAGTTCGTTTCCAAGGCTGATGGTCAACACAGCTTAAATGTCAAACTGAGATCTGAACCTGAACCCTGGATTCCAGAGCCCAGAGGCCCCCACAACTCTCATAACCACCCCTCTGCCGCCCCGCAGCTCAACCTTACAATCTGTGGACCAGATTCAACCAGCTAACATGTTTTCTTTGGCTTGAATTTTATTTTTTTTAAACGTGCATTAGTGGACAACTAATTTCAAGTAAACATCCGGGATTCCAGCTTCTCTTGAAAATAAAATTCCAAAGTTTGGCAACCTTTGGCTCACATTCCCTGACAAATACCATCTGGATCCAATAGCTAACCGTCTTTTTAGACAAGTCCTGAGTTCTTAGTCTCTACCAGTGGCCTTTTCTCACCCCAGCATGGCCTGCCAGGACCTTGTGGAACATTCTTTCCAGGTTTTGTTTTTCTCTGGGGGCAGAATTTTGCAAACTTTCACAGAGTACTTAAATTATGAACTCTAATTCACCCATCACTCAATGTCAACAGTCATCCAGTGTCGTAGCTCTTTGTTTTCTCTTTTTTTTCCTGGAGTGATTTAAAACCCGATGACCTGTTAACTTCTCATAAATATTTGAATCTTCATTCCTAACAGATAAGGACTCATTTTGCAACATAACCACCAGGCCATTTTCACATTAGCAACATTAACAGTCATTGTTTAATATTGTCTAGTGTCCAACTCCTGTTCACACATCCCCAGCTTTTTCCAAAATGTGACTTTCCATGGGGGCCTTTGCATTTGGAACTTCTGAATTTTTACTTTACTTAAAAATTGTTTAAAGAGAAATGAGGGCATTTCCCTGGTGGTCCCATGGTTAAGACTTTGTGTTTCCACCACAGGGGCTGTGGGTGCAATCCCTGGTCTGGGAACTAAGCCTGGCATGCTGCATGGGATGACCAAAAATAAATAAATAAGAATAATATTTTTTTAAAAAAAGAGAAAAACGAGGACTTTCCTGGTGGTCCAGTGGCTAAGCCTCTGTGCTTCCAATGCAGGGGGTGTGGGTTCAATCCATGGTCAGGGAACTAGATCCCACATGCTACAACTAAAGATCCTGCATGCCACAATAAAGATCGAAGATCCCACATACCACAACTGAGACCCAGTGCAGCCAAGTAAATAAATACTTTTTGAAATCTTATTAATTATAAAAAAGTAAACAAAATGAGAAGGCCTTCCTGGTAGAGTAAGAGAAAAATCAGGAGACTGAGGCATTGGGGATGCAAAGAGAAAACTGCAGTAAGAAAAAAGTAGGAAGGATATCTTAGCTTTAGCAAGGATTTGGGGAAGACGGGACCAGGGGGAGAAAGAAACAGGAAGCAGAGATGGTGAAATGCAGTAAAATTAATAGAAAGTCTTAAGTAAGTGCCCTTCTGAGCATATGACACACAGTGATCCATTTAATTCTCACCACTGACCTGTGACATAGGGAGGGACTGTGATTAGCTCCATCTTCCAGATGGGCTAGCCAAGGCCAGAGTATTATAAGATACAGGCTAAGAGTGCCCTCACACAGGAAGATGTGGAAGCCACCTGGCTTAAAAGTCCCACCTCCCAAAGAGACCCTGTACCAGTGGTACAGTCCATAGACATCGCTTCCAGGGTCCTGGCAAGGGACATGTCCAGCATAAGAATGCGGAGCACTCCAGGAACACTCGATTGTTGTTATTGTCCTTGTTGTCCCGTTGCTAAGTTGCGTCTGACTCTTTGTGACCCTTGCTCAAATTCATGTCCATTGAATTGGCGATGCTATCTAATCATCTCATCCTCTGCTGCCCTCTTCTTCTGTTGCCCTCACTCTCCCGGCATCAGGATCTTTTCCAGTGAGTCAGCTTTTCACATGAGGTGGCCAAAGTATTGGAACTTCAGCATCAATTCTTCTGGGTTGCTTTCCTTTAGGAGGGACTGGTTTGCAAGGAGTGATCTTCTTGCTCTTCTAGGAACTCTCAAGAGTCTTCCCCAGCACCACAATTAGAAAGCATCAATTCTTCAGCACGCAGTCTTCTTTATGGTCCAACTCTCTCATCCACACGTGACTACTGGAAAGCTTTGACTGTGGCTTCCGTATAGCTTTGACTATTCGACTTTTGCTGGCAAAGTGATGTCTCCCACTGGATTTTTATGGTCTATTCCCAGTTTTCCCAGTCCAGGTGTAGTGGATCAGTCAAGGGTCAATGTTGTCTAGAAATATAACGAATTTTATCAGATTTCCAGGTAAATAATTTCTTTCTTTTTTTTTTTTTTTTTTATTCTTTTTAGCTGCATCAGGATCTTAGTTCCCTGACTAGGGAGCAAACCCACATTAGAAATGCAGATGCTTAACCACTGGACCACCAGGGAAGTTCTAGTCATTTCTATTCAAGAACGTCATTTCTCTACAGAGAAGAAAAAGTTTTATTAATCCTTTGTTCACATTCTCTGTGTGTAAAAGTCAATAGGACATCCTTCATACACTGCTGGTGGGAAATGTAAAGTGGTTGCTATGGTAAACAGTTTGATGTTTCCTGCATAAGTTACTCTGAACATTGCTATATGATCCAGCAGCTCTGGGGTACATGTACCCAAAAGAAGTACATAGGTATTCAAAGACTTTACATGAACGTTCACAGCAGTACTATTCACAATAGCCAAAAGGCAGAAAATAACGCAAATGGCTATCAACTGATGATGAATAGATAAACCAAATGCCGTCACTCCAGACAATGGAATATCATATTAAAAAAAAAATGCTTGAGCTGAATAAAAGTGAAAATACAACATATCAACTTAAAAAACAGAATTTAAAAATGATGAATTTAATGTTTTAAAGTGGTAAGGAACCTGCCTGCCAATGCAGGAGATATAAGAGATGCAGGTTCGATCCCTGGCTTGGGAGGATCCCCTGGAGAAGGTCACGGCAACCCATTCCAGTATTCTTGCCTAGGGAATCACATGGACAGAGGAGCCTGGCAGGCTATGATCTATGGAGTCACAAAGACTGAGTGACTTGTCAACACATATATATTCATATGTATTTTCTTCCTACACAGGAAAATAACTGATGAGGTAAAAGGGGCAGATATTCCTCTCCCAGAGGACTCTGGGTAGGGGTCCAGCTCCCCCAGCCACCTCTCAGATCCCTTTCCTAACTGTCTCCACCTCCCCCAGGCCTGGTTGGACACGCAGGACCGGCACTTGGGTCACTATGTTAATGGACAGTGGTTAAAACCGGAACACAGGAGTTCAGTGCCTTGCCAGGATCCCATCACAGGTATATGATGTCCCCCAGACGTGGAAGGGAGAGGTATCTATGGCCCCAGGCGTCCCCACCAACAACACACCAGTCCTTTTGCTCACGGCCCTGAGGGCAGGGAGCAGCTGGTGGGAGAAGAAGGCTGAGATTTCTGGCTCCTTTAGATAACAGTCCTCCTAGCTATGGTCCTAAGCCCCTGTGGACACTTTTGAAGTTGCTGTCTCATAAAATCCCATCCTTGCCTGTGGGCGGCAGTCAGAGCAAAGACCTATATAGATTTATCCCCATTTGTCAGATGATAAAACTGAGACCCAGAGTGGGGCAGGGGACCAGCTTTACTGCCCTGGGCCACTCCTGGGCTCCAGAAATGTCAGCCCCCTCCAGTTCTGACAAAGGTTCCCCCACCTTCCAACTGGGTCCCTCCATTCATCTCCCTAGGAGAGAACTTGGCCAGTTGCCTGCAGGCTCAGAGCGAGGATGTGGCGGCAGCTGTGGAGGCTGCCAGAGCCTCGTTGGAGAATTGGAGCACACAACCCGGAGCGATTCGGGCCCAACATCTGAACAGGTGATGCACTTGAGGTGTGGACCCCAGGGGATGGAGACGGATTTCAGAACAAAGACTCTTTCCCAACATCACACTGAATTCATTGGCAGCTCAGGCTCGTGTTCCCAGCTTGCCTTTGAGCAGCTGAAACATCCATTTCCCACTGTTTGCTGAGTTTTGTAATGACAAAGCCTGATTCCCTGAATATCCTTGGGACTCTTCAGGGCACAATTTCTCAACAGCTCCTTGGGGCTGGTGAAGCCCCCCAAACCGTTTTTTGGGTTTTTTAAATATTTATTTATTTGGATGTGTCAGGCTTTAGTTGTAGCATGATGAGTGTGTGCTAAGTCGCTTCGGTCATGTCCAGCTCTATGTGACCCTATGGACTGTTGCCTGCCAGGCTCCTCTGTCCATGGGATTCTCCCAGGCAAGAATACTGGAGTGGGTTGCCATGCCCTCCTCCAGGGCATCTTCCCCACCTAGGGATTGAACCCACATCTCCTGCAGCTCCTGCATTGCAAACTGATTCTTTACCACAGAGCCACCAGGGCATGCGGGATCTTTAGTTATGGCATGCAAACGCTTAGTTGTGGCATATGGGACCTGGTTCCCTAATCAGGGATTGAATCTGGGCCCCCTGCACTGGGAGTGCGGAGCCTTAACCACTGGACCACCAGAGAAGTCCCACCCCAAAACACGCTTGGGGAAGTTAGAGACAAAAATGCCATTTCCCAAAGAACAACTGACATTAGAGGTTAAGCTTTCATTTTCTGGCACCTTTGGGGGAGGTGGCCAAGATCTTTACACAGCAACCTGAGGTTTTGAGTATTTCCCAGATTACATTCCTCATCAACCTTTGGTGTCCTCCACCCCTGGTAAATAGTGTGGGGATGCCCCAAGGGCTCCTGGGAACATAGTTCAGGGACACAGCCTGTGTTCCAAGACTCTATCTGGCCAAGGGGCGGTGGGAAATGGGCATCCCCCGCTGCCTGCTCCACAGGCTGGCCAAGGCGATTCAGAAGCACCAGCGGCTACTGTGGACCCTGGAGTCCCTGGTTACCGGACGGGCCGTTCGAGAAGTTCGAGACAGGGATGTGCCCCTGGCCCAGCAGCTGCTCCAGTACCACGCGGTCCAGGCGCACACCCAGGAGGAGGCGCTGGCAGGCTGGGAGCCCATGGGTGAGCCACAGGAGTCCCAGCCCCTAGCCCCCACCCCCCTCGCCCTCCCCCTGGGGCCTGCGCCCAATCTCCTTTTTCCTGCAGGAGTGATTGGTCTCATCCTGCCCCCCACCTTCCCCTTCCTGGACATGATGTGGAGGATTTGCCCTGCACTGGCTGTGGGTAAGTGGTCGGTGGGGTCTGGACCCCTGGGTCTGAGGGAGAAGGGGCAGGGGGTCTGGATCCTGGGTCTGAGGGAGGAGGGGCTGGGGCCCTGGATCCTGGGTCTGGGGAGGAGGGGCTGGGGGTCTGGATCCTGGGTCTGAGGGAGGAGGGGCTGGGGGTCTGGATCCTGGGTCTGAGGGAGGAGGGGCTGGGGGTCTGGATCCTGGGTCTGAGGGAGGAGGGGCTGGGGCCCTGGATCCTGGGTCTGGGGAGGAGGGGCTGGGGGTCTGGATCCTGGGTCTGAGGGAGGAGGGGCTGGGGGTCTGGATCCTGGGTCTGAGGGAGGAGGGGCTGGGGCCCTGGATCCTGGGTCTGGGGAGGAGGGGCTGGGGGTCTGGATCCTGGGTCTGAGGGAGGAGGGGCTGGGGGTCTGGATCCTGGGGCTGGGGGAGGAGGGGCTGGGGGGTCTGGACCCCTGGGTCTGAGGGAGGAGGGGTTGGGAGTCTGGACTCCTCCGTCTTGAGCTTCCTACTTCCCCCAGGCTGCACCGTGGTCATCCTGGTGCCCCCAGCCTCCCTGACGCCCCTCCTCGTGGCCCAGCTGGCAGGGGAGCTAGGCCCATTCCCAGGAATTCTCAATGTGATCAGCGGCCCTGCCTCCCTGGGGCCGGTCCTGGCTGCCCAACCTGGAGTCCAGAAGGTGGCCTTCTGCGGAGCCATCGAGGTATCTTGGAGGCGGGGGGCGGGGCCATGGCTGGGGCAGGGCCAGCATGCTCCGCCCCCTGCTGAAGGCTGTGCGACACCCCTAGGAAGGACGCGCCCTACGGCGGACCCTGGCCGGCTGGGGTCCCGAGCTGGGACTGGCACTGGGGGCTGAGTCGCTGCTGCTGCTGACGGAGGTGGCGGATGTGGACTCAGCCGTGGAGGGTATCGTGGATGCAGCCTGGTCTGACCGCAGCCCGGTGAGACTTCTGCGCCCGTGGGCCCCCTTCCTGGGGGCTGGGCATGTCCGTCACCAGAGCTTGGGGCCGCCTGTCTTCTTTCATTTGAATTTTCAGTTATGGCTCCAAACTCTTATCTTTACACCATCGCATGTGCCAGACATCGCCCCTCAAGCTTCTGAGTCTCCACGTTCCCACCTCTCCCGGTCCTGCAGATGAGGGGGCTCTGTGTCTATCACTTTAGTCGCTGAGTTGTGTCCAGATCTTTGCGACACCATGGACTGTAGCCCGTCAGGCTCTTCTGTCCATGAGGTTTCCCAGGCAAAAATATTGGAGTAGGTTGCCATTTCTTCCTCGAGGGGATCTTCCCAACCCAGGAATCGAACCCATATCTTGCCATTTCTTCCTTGAGGGGCTCTTACCAACCCAGGAATCGAACCCATGTCTCTTGTGTCTCCTGCACTGGCATACGGGTTCCTTACCCCTGAGCTACCTGCGAAGCCGCTATTGTTCTTTAGGACTCTTCCTTTTTCTAAGTGTCCACGTCCTAGATTTCTAAGCTCTCTGTTCACTCTGCGTCACCAGCTTTCTGTAACTCCACATCCCGCCTGGGGTTTGGAGCCTCACGGAGTCTCCAGGATCCTCGGCCTCTTCGCCCAGACCCTCCTCTGACCTTTACACGCATGTTTCCCCATCTTGGCCCTCTGTGTGGGTCTGTGGCCCGTCCACGTGGGCCCTGAGTTGGTCCACTCTGACCCCTCCCTTCTCCTAACAGGGGGGCCTCAGGCTCCTCATCCAGGAGGCTGTGTGGGATGAGACGATGAGGCGGCTCCAGGAGCGGATGGGGCGGCTGCGCTGCGGCCGCGGGCTAGACTGGGCCGTGGACATGGGAGCCCGGGGGCTGCCGCCCGTGACCTGGCGCAGCGCTACGTGCACGAGGCCCAGAGCCAAGGTGCAGAGGTGAGCCGGGGTACAGACTCTGCAGTTCAGGGGGAGGAGGGGCCTGAGAGCTCACTCCTGGGCCTGGGGGAGGTGGGGCCGGGGGTCTGGTCCTCCTTCCCCGGGGAGGAAGAACCGGAAGGGACTGACAGGTCTTTTCCTCTTTCTCCCAGGTCTTCCAGGCTGGCAGTGAGCCCTCAGACAGCCCATTCTTCCCCCCGACTTTGGTCTCTGATCTGCCTCCAGCCTCCCCGTGTACCCAGGCAGAGGTGAGCCCTTTAGGTCCCAAAGGCCCTACTCCGTCCACCCGTCCTCTGCTGGGCATGGGCAGCAGCACACAGGTCGCCGGGGTGGCCGTTTGGACTGGGTCTGAAGGCTGCTAGCTGTGGACCCCTGAGGTGTCATGGGGTGTTGGAGGGAGGGACCAGCCAGGCCCTCTGAGCCCCTCTGTCACCCCCTCCAGGTGCCATGGCCTCTGGTGGTGGCCTCCCCCTTCCGCACAGCCAAGGAGGCCCTGGCTGTGGCCAACGGGACGCCCCGTGGAGGAAGTGCCAGCGTGTGGAGCGAGAGACTGGGGCAGGCCCTGGAGCTGGCCTACGGGTCAGTGGACGCCTGCTGGGGCACACAGGAGGCCTGCTGGGAGGCCCCAGCTTCCTTCTCTGTGTCTCCCCCTCTGTGGGTCTCTCCCACCATCCCATCCTCACGTCTCCGACTCACCACCCCCCAACTTTCTATGTTTCTCTCTGATGTCTCCTGCTCCCCACAGGCTCCAGGTAGGCACGGTCTGGATCAATGCCCATGGCCTCAGGGACCCTGCGGTGCCCACGGGTGGCTGCAAGGAGAGCGGGTCCTCCTGGCACGGGGGGCAAGATGTGAGTACCCCCTCCCTGCATAGCACCACCCCTTCATCTGCCTTGTGCCCATCTCACGGCTTCTTGACACTGCCCCTCTCCCAGGGTCTGTACGAGTATCTGCGGCCTTCGGGGACCCCTGCCTGGATTCCCTACCTGTCCAAGACTCTCAACTATGACAGCTTTGGCCTTGCTCTTCCTTCAACCCTGCCAGCTGGACCTGAAACAGGGTGAGCTAGTGTAGGGACTACAACTCCCAGAATTCGTGGAGGGTGGAGGGGAAGAGGGGATCCTCCCTGGACTGAAGGGAGGGTCTTTAGGGCCATGGAGGAGTGGGTCCCTGAGTCCCGCCGAGAATTGCTTTCTGAGTCTTAACGGCCTCACCCCCAGCTGCCAGGCCTGACAAGAGTCTCAGTTCCGCTCAGTGAAGTTCTGTGCTCCCCCAGAGATTCACGGGGCCAGGAGTGCAGGGTCCCACAAAGGCTCGTGGGAGCCGGAGTGGTCCATCCAGGGAGGGGTGAGGGTGGGTTCTGGGCAGGGGTGGCCCTGACCCATCCCCACCCCTCATCCTCCTGCAGCCCAGCACCCCCCTATGGGCTCTTTGTTGGGGGCCGTTTCCAGGCTCCTGGAGCCAGGAGTTCCAGGCCCATCCGGGATTCACAGGGCAGTCTCCACGGCTACGTGGCTGAGGGCGGAGCCAAGGATATCCGCGGTGCTGTGGAGGCAGCTCACCAGGCCGCCCCCGGGTAAGTTGGAAGGGGGAGGCGGGGTGCATCGCTTGAGATAGGCCAGGGGTCATGGGGTGTTAGAGGACAGGGTCTGAAACCCCAGGGCTGGACTCCAGGCTGCGGAATCTGAGCTCTCAGAGCTGACAGGATGTTTCCAGCCCCTTACTTTCCTCCCTGGGCAGACGGGCAGGAAAGTCTGGATCACCAAGGGCCCCGTGCTTCTGGATCACTTGGGGCCTGGATCACCAAGCTAGTGAACAGAGGTGGGGCACTGGGAAGAGCCAGGATGAGGAAGCCAACCCCCAGTGTGCACGGTCGCGTCCGCCCACAGCTGGATGAGCCAGTCCCCAGCGGCCAGAGCGGCCCTGCTGTGGGCTCTGGCGGCTGCGCTGCAACGCCGAGAGCCCAACCTGGTCTCGAGGCTGGAGAGGCACGGCGTGGAGCTCAAGGTCGCCAAGGCGGAGGTGGAGCTGAGCGTGAAGCGGCTTCGGGCCTGGGGGGCCCGGGTCCAGGCCCAAGGCTGTACCCTGCAGGTGAGAGGGGTCTGTGGGCCGGCAGACAGAGCAGGCAGTCTGGAGTGAGGTCAGAGCAAGGGGTTCACAAAGAGCCAGACTGGGGGTCCAGTGGCTCTCTGGAGCCTGCTGGTGGGACCATCCATGGGACAACTCCTTTGGGAAACAGTTTGGCACTTTCTTAAAAAATTAAATATACTTTAAACATGATTCCTAGGTATTTATCTAAATAAATGCAATTTCTAGATTTTATCCCAAGGAAAATAAACACATGTATCCATACAAAGACTTATGCACAAATGTGTATAGCAGCATTGTTCATAGTAAACCAAAAGAGGAATCCAAATGTCCCCAGTAGGTAAATACACACAGACACACAGAAGTCGCTCAGTCGTGTCTGACTCTTTGCGACCCCATGTAGCCCACCAGGCCCCTCGGTCCATGGGATTTTCCAGGCATTAATACTGGAGTGGGTTGCCATTTCCTGCTCCAGTAGGTAAATAGATAAACAAATTATGGTCCATCCATACCATGACTTCCCTAGTGGTCCAGTGGTGAAGACCCTGGGCTTCCAGTGCAGGAGGTGCATGTCTGATCCCTTTCAGGGAACTAAGATCCCACATGCCATGTGATGCAATTAAAAGATTTAAAAAAAAAATCTTTTTTTAAGGCATCTATGCAATGGGGTCCTACTCACACTCAGGAAGGAACAAGTTACAGCATGTGTGAAGCTTAAAATGGTTATGCTGAATGAAAGAAGCCAGATAAGAGAGTACAGACTGTATGATTCTATATCTAGAAAATCCTAGAAAACACACACTAATTTATAAAGAAAAAGAAGATCACTGGTTGTCTGAGGACAGAGACAGAGGGTTCAAGTAGAGGCAGGGAGGGAGGGTTATCCAGGGGTACAGGGAAATTTGGGGGGGCGACGTTCATTCTCTTGATTGTGGTTGTTGGTTTCGTGGGTGTATACATATATCAGAACTCATCAAATTGTACTCTTTAAAGTGTGTGCAGTTTAGGTGAATTACCTGGCGGTCCAACGGTTAAGGCTTCCTGCTTCCAGTGCCGAGGGTGCGGGTTTGATCCCTGGTTGGGGAACTCAGATCCCACATGCCTCGAGGTGGCGGAGCCAGAAAAATAAAGTGTGTGTAGTTTAGTGATAGTCAATTATTAATATAGTCAGGAAAACCTTAAAACACATACACACACACATGCAAACAAGCCCATGGGCCAGGTTTTGAGATCTGTACACATGTTAACTTATTCTATCCTAACAGCAAATCTCTGAGGTAGGCACTATTAGTATACTTATTTTAGAGGTGAGTGACTGAGGCGCAGAGAGGTTAAGTAATTCACCCAAGGTCACACAGCTGATGTGAGTGTCTACATTACGATGATTGGAGTTGTTATGGAGAAGCAAACTGGGGGTGAGAAGAGAAAATGGGCAGGTGATAGAGAAGGCTGGGGGAGGGTAGTCAGCTCCTCTGCTCTGCCCTTGACCCCCTGCCTGTCCCTGCAGGTCGCAGAGCTGAGAGGCCCCGTGCTTCGGCTGCGGGAGCCGCTGGGCGTGCTTGCGATCGTGTGCCCAGATGAGTGGCCCCTGCTTGCCTTCGTGTCCCTACTGGCCCCCGCCCTGGCCCACGGCAACACTGTGGTCTTGGTGCCCAGCGGGGCCTGTCCCATCCCTGCCTTGGAGGTCTGCCAGGTACAGTTGCCCGCCTGCCTGCCGCCGCTCCCCGCAGCCTGGGGAGCAGCAGAGGGGACGAAAGATGCCCCATGGCTTGCAGGAGCTCAGCTCTCACCCTACCTCCCTTGGTAACCATGGTAACCCACATCCTGGTACCTGAGCCTTCAGTCCCTGTAGTCCCAGTGATGGTTCTCTCCAGACTGTGAGCCTTTATCAGTCATGACCCCAGTCCTGACCCCAGTCATTCCTGCCAGGACCCCCATGGCCACTCCCTAGATGCTTACTCCTCAGCCTCCCGACTGCTCTGAGTGTCTCTGACTCCCTGCCAACCCTGGATGACCCATTCTCCCATCCGCTAGGAGATGGCCACCTTATTGCCAGCAGGCCTGGTGAATGTGGTGACAGGAGACCGGGACCACCTGACCCGCTGCCTCGCCTTGCACCAGGACATCCAGGCCCTGTGGTATTTCGGATCTGCCCAGGTACTTTTTGTTTTGCCATCTCCAGTGTCTTAAACTTCACCAACAAACTCTACCTTTTCTGTGATCCTGGCTGTACCCCCTTAGAATTCTCATTGCTAAAGGGAAGAAACTTCTTGGCAGCTAGGTTCTGAGGTCCTGCCCTTTAGTGCCCCTGTTACTAAGGAAGAGGATCTCCTTAACAAGGGCCTGATGCCCAGCCCAAAGACCTACTCTCATTGGACAACCCATTGCTAAGGACCACACCCTAGCAGCAGAGTCAGAAGCCTAGAGTCCACCCTCTTGGTCTCCTGATAGTAACAGATGGAAACTCCTCGTCAACAGTTACCGCTGGCCCCATCCCTTTGAGTGTGGGCTGTTACGGAGAAAAAGTTCCACATAAAGGTCAGCCTTGTTTCTCTCAGCATCTGGAAGGTTTGCTTGCTGGGAGCTGAACTTTCTAGCCACAGGCCTAGGTCAAGGGTCAAGCTTGTCTTCAGTAATAGCCCTTGTTGCCAAGGAAGCATGTGCTTAGCAACCAAGCCAGTAGATATGCTGACCATGCCTCTCTGCCTCTCCCCACACCAGGGCTCCCAGTTTGTGGAGTGGGCCTCAGCAGGAAACCTCAAGCCGGTGTGGGTGAACAGAGGCTGCCCACGGGCCTGGGATCAGGAAGCTGAGGGGGCAGGCCCGGAGCTGGGGCGGCGGGCAGCACGGACCAAGGCCCTATGGCTGCCCATGGGGGACTGATTGCCCAGCACTCCGACTCCATCTCGGACAGGGAAGACATGGACCCCAACTGACGCCAGACATCTGGAACTTGCCTTAGTATGGTTCCTGTGCCCTCCAATAAACCCTGACCAATGTTGGCTGTGCTTCTGAGGGGAGGATGGGAGGAAATAGCAACTTCTGGCCTATTGAGGCCATTTCATTCAGAGACTCAGCAGCCCTGTGGGCTGGCTCCAGGACAACGCAGTGCTTGTGAAACAGATAAAGGGGACACAGAAGCTTTGGACGGGGCTCTAGGGACTCTTGTCTCTTCTCGTCTTTTCCATCCAGTGGCTCCTGCTCCCTGGCTTTCTCTAAGTATGCTTTGCCTCAAAATCTGTGATGTACTGGTGTCAAGTAAACTGCAAACACACACACAAAAGCAATTATACTCCAAAAAAAATAGTAAAATACAGTGGCTTTCTGGAATAAAATAAAATCCCTGGTAAGTAACTTTGGCCAATGTCCATGGTGTGAAATCTACTATGTCAATCTTAAATTCCAGATGATTGAACCGCCGGCTGACGGTTCCTGAATTTTTTAACAGTCGGCTCCTATGAGCCACTCCATCATACTGCTGTTTTGAGAATTCCTTTTTTTTTTTTTTTTAATATTCTCTTATGTTTTCATACAGTGTTTTTTTTTTTTTTAATTTTTAAAAATTATGTATGTATTTATTTCTGGTTGTGCTGGGTCTTCAGTTACTACATGCAGGCTTTCTTTAGTTGCAGTGAGCAAAGGCTATTCTCTGTCGCGGCACACAGACTTCTCACTGCGGTGGCTTCTCTCGTTGCGGAGCACAGGCTCTAAGCTCACAAATGAGCTTCAGCTGTGGCTCACAGGCTCAGGAGTTTTGCGCACGGGCTTTGTTTGCTCCAGGCCATGTGGAATCTTCCTGGACCAGGAATTGAACCCGTGTCCCCTGCGTTGGCAGGCGGATTCCTATCCACTGTACCATCAGGGAAGAAGTCCTCTTTGAGGATTCTCTTTGACGCAAGGAACCCACTCACATTAGCTTAGGATCAAAGGGCATTTTTTGGACGGCTACAGAGATATGGAAAATCGGGCAAGACACACAGGTCCTAAGACCCTGAATGCAAGCAGGAAGTGTATTCAGGTCTGGTCTCTGGGTCACGTGCTCTCTTGGGTCTCGTCTCTGTCGGTCTACTTATTCTAAATCCTTCTAGCCGTGTGACTTTAGGAAAGCTTCTTAACCACTCTGAGGCTTGGTTTCCTCATCTGTAAACTGGGGCTAGTAGTTCCAAGCTCACTGGGTAGATTCTGTGATGGGTATGCAGACATGCTGTTAGGGGTTGATTTTGTCCTGGAGCAAATGAAAATGGACACCTCCTATCAGTAGTTGGCTAAAGCTGGACAGAATAAATCACCTCTCCCAGAATCTGGATGTTTAGACAGGAAAGACACAAGGAACATCTTGGAGGAAAGTCCCTGGAAGGCTGTAGTTCCTCTGAGGTTTGATAACAGCTTCCTCCCGGATTCTGTGGGCTGCCTCAGTGACCTTCCGATTAGTCCTGAGGCTTTAATTAGTTAAGGCCAACAACAGCAGGTCTCCATAACCCCAACAAAGACCGCAGAGGACAATGAATGCCACAGGTGTCCACTAGTGGTCCAATCATCTCTGGCCAAGAGGCAAGAGCTCCTGGTTAAGACAGCCATCTAGTCAGTCAGCAAAAATCAGTTGAGCGCCTGCTGTGAGTGGGGTGCTGGGGAGGGCCATGAACAAGACAGAGCTTACTTAGCCTCGTGAGCTCATGTAGTGGATGAGAGGCGCATTCACTTCCTGTCAGTGCTGTAACGGCGACCACAAGATAGTGGCTTAAATAAAACAATGCAAAAGTATTATCTTAGAGCTCCAGAGATCAGAAGGCTGCAGTGGGTCTCACTGAGCCAAAACCAGGCAAGGTGTCAGGACTTCCCTGTGGTCCAGTGGCTAAGACTCCAAGCTCCCGGTACAGGGTGACGGTTCAACCCCTGGTCAGGGAACTAGATCCCATGTGCTGCAATGAGGATGTGGTGCAGTCAAATAAAAAATCATTTAAAATAAAATCAAGATGTCAGCAGGGGCTGGGAATTTGTCTCAAGGGCACTTGGGAGCCATAGAGAGTTTGTGAACAGGAGAGGTGGGCTCAGCTCGGGTTAAAAGACACACAGACATGACATACTGTGACAGGTAAAGTTCTATAGAGTAGAAGCAGCTTGGGGCACTCTGGGAGTCCAAAGGAGACACCTTTCCCAACTTAAAGTGTGTGTATGTCTGTCTGTATATGAAGTGAAGATGAGAGAGATGGCAGGAATCTCCACAAGACAATTGCCATCCTCATTGAGTTTTTTCCCCAGCTTTATGGAAGTATGATTGACAATTAAACATTGTATATATATCAGTAGTTCAATTCTACAATGTGATTTTTGTATCCACTGTGAAATGATTATCAGAGTCAGTTAACACATCTGTCACCTATTTGTGGTGAGGACAAAAGATCCACTCAGCTACTTCTCAGTATATAATCCAATCTTTTTTTTTTTTTTTTTTTTGCCACACTGCCTGGCATATCAGATCTTAGTTCCCTGATCAGGGATTGAACCCACACTCACTGGACCATCAGGGAAGTCCCTATTTGTTATTTTTTGAGGGACCTTCACACTTTTTTCCCTAGTGGCTGTACTAAGTTACCAAGCTCCACAACCCCCTCTCCAACATTTATTTATTTTATGTATTTTGGCTGTGCTGCCTGACTTGTGGGATCTCAGTTCCCTGACCAGGGATTGAACCTGGGCCCCAGCAGTGAAAGCACCCAATCCTAACCACTAGACCACCAAGGACCTCCCCCTCTCTGTCATAACCTGTTAGCCAACCTAACAAGTTACATGAGGTGGTATTCTCACCATGGCTCTGATTTGTATTTCCCTAATGAATGATTGCATTGAGCCTTGAAGGACAATGAGCATCTAATTAGAAAAGGTGTGGGGAAGGGGGTGGGTGGGCAGGGAGCATCCCTAGCAGAGGAAACAGCATGTGCAAAGGCCCAGAGGTGAGAAACAGCTTTGAGGGAACTAGTGGCTTCAGTGGCAGCCCCACCAAAATACTTCCTCATCCATGGGACCTATGAATGTGATCTTGCTTGGAAAATAATCCTTGAAGATGGAAGTAAGGATCTCAAGGTAAGATATCCTGGGTTATCCAAGTAGACCCTGTATAAATACAAGTTTTTTTTTTTAATAAGAGACAAAAGAGGAGGACTTCCCTGGTGGCTCAGTGGTAAAGAATCTGCCTGCCAAGGGGACCCAGGTTCGATCCCTGGGCCAGGAAGGTCTTACATGCCATGAAGCAACAAATCCCGTGAGCCACAACTATTGAGCCTGTGCTCTGGAGCCCAGAAGCCACAACTGCTGAGCCCAGGTGCCACAATTACTGAAGCCCAACTGCCCTAGAGCCTGTGCTCCGCAACGAGAAGCCACCAGTGAGAAGCCCACACACCACAACTAGAGAGTAGCCTCCACTCTCTGCAACTAGAGAAAAGCCCGTGCAGCAATGACGACCCAGTGCAACCAAAAATAAATAATTTTAAAAGAGAGACAAAAGAGGAGAGGACAGGGGGAAGAGCAAAAAGCCATGTGAAGTTGGAGACAGAAGTTGAACTCAATTTCTTGCCTCCTTCCGTGGAAGTTGAAGGTGAAAGGTTGGAGATTGGAAGTGAGAAGTTCCAGCCCTCTAGTCATATGACTGGACTTTCTGGTCCTGCCCAGCCCCCATCCTGAGTCACCTCATTAGTGTAAACTCAGATGTGGTCGGGGAGTCCCTCTTAATAACACAGACACGCCTATCTGGAAGTTCCAGGGAGTTAGGGGTTGTCACCCAAGAAACAGAGCCCAAGAGCAGGTGCATTATCCAGTATATGACAACAATGCAGAGGGGGCCAGGATCCTTTTGTTCATTTAACAAATATTCATGGAGTACCTCCTGTGAGCCAGTCATGGTTCTAGGTGCTGGAGATCCAGCAGGATAAACATACTGTGGTCCTCCTGGAGTTGAAGTCCTAATGGGGACAACTGACAATAAAGAAGATAAATAAACTGCAGTGGTGTGTCAGAAGCTGATAAGTGACAAGGGAGAAAGCAAAGCTCAGATGAGTGGGAGTGCTGGGAGGGGGTTGCGACTTGAAAAAGGTTGGTTGGGGAAGGCTTTGCCTCGTGTATTTTTTAAAAAAAATTTTTTGGGGTTGCACTGGGTCTTCATTGCCATGCTCTGGCTTTCTCTACTTGAGGCGAACAGGGGTTCCTCTTCATTGCAGTGCGCGGGCTTCTCATTGCGGTGGCTTCTCTTGTTGCAGAGCATGAGCTACTGGCACACAGGCTTCGGCAGTTGAAGAAGACGGGTTCAGTAGTTGCAGCTCTCGCCTTTGCATTGTGTATTTGAGCAAAGACCTTAATGAGATCAGGTTGAGCCATGTGGGTATCTGGGGGAAGGGCATTCCCGACTGAGGGAACAGCCAGTGCAAAGGCCCTGGGGCAAGAATGTGCCTGCCTCAGGCCAATGTGGCCAGACTGGAGAGAGGCAGGAGGAGAGGCCAGGTCTGTCTAGGCACAGTGGGGACTTGGACTCACGTGGCAGGTGCGTGGGTAAGGGGGCAGCGTGGAGCAGAGGAGGGAGGCTCCCTCAGGCTGCACATGGAGAACAGACTGGCAAGTGAGGGCTGAGGCAGGGAGGCTGGTAGGGTGAGGAGGAAACAATGATTTTCAGGTGGGTGACGGTAGTGGCAGTGGCGGAGGTGAGATGCGGTGGGATTCTGAACACATTGTGATGATCAGCCAACAAACTTGCTGATGGATCGGACTGTCAGTGGGCAGTGAGAGGCAGACAGAGTCACAGGTCCCCTCCAAGGCTGTGGGCCCGAACACCTGGAAGGACGGAGCTGTCACTTACTCCCTGTGGAAGGAGATGGGGGTTGGAGAGTGGGGTTGGGGTTTCAAGGCAAAGGTGAAGGACTTAGGGTGACCTCCTCCTTCCCCGAGATGCGTTAATTCTAGCCGGAGACAGATCCACGTTGGAGCCCCCGCGCCACATTCACTGTCCCACTGGGACTATCAACCCGGGCTCAGACCCCTTGAGCTTAAGTCCCGCTAAAGCACCCACTGCGGCGTCAGCTGCCACTTGTCACCACCAGGTGGCGCTCCTTGCACCAGCCCGATCCACCCCAGTTCACTCTCCCCCCAAAATTTCCTTTCACTTTCGATCTCTGGCTGTCACCCGGCGTGGCCCCTTCCACACCCAGCTGGGGCAAGCCTGGTGCGTGAGGAGAAATGGACTCCGGGTCCCCGAAGGGCGGGGCCGGGGTCCCCCTCCTGGGGCTGAGCGCAGACGGCGGGGGGTCGGGTTCCTGGGTCCCTGGCCTGCGCAGAGCTGCGGGCACCGGACGTCGGAGTTCTTAGAAGGGGAGATGAGGAGTTTTCACCGTAACTGTGCTTCACGCAGGAAGCCCTATAGAGTAGGAGGCGGAAACTTAGCCACATCAAAGGACCGAGGGAGGGGCGGGGAGGTGAAGGGGCGGGCAAGGAAGGGGCTGGGGTGTGGGGGTCCGAGACTCGCTCTTCTGTCCCTTCCAAGATCCGGCCACAGGCATGAAGGGCCCCCGGCAGAAATGGTAGTGCTGGCGCCAGCCTGGAGCCCAACTGTGCGTATCCCTAAGGGTTAAGGTGGGGGAATGGCAGTGTCAAGATGGGCAGAGCTGAGAGGGGAGGTGGACAGAGTTGGTGTGGACACGAGTGGGGAGATGAACATGGGTTGGGGGAAATGGACAGAGTTCGGGGGAGGTGGACAGAGTTGGGGTGGTCAGAAGTGAGCAGATGGACAGAGGTGAGAGAGATTGACAGGGGTGGGGGTGATGGACGGGGTGGAGGAGATGGACAGGGATGGGAGAGATGGACAGAGGTGGGGGAGATGGGCAGGGATGGGAGAGATGGACAGGGGTGGGGGAGATGGGCAGGGATGGGAGAGATGGACAGGGGTGGGGGAGATGGACAGAGGTGGGGAGATGGACAGAGGTGGGGGAGATGGACAGGTGTGGGGGAGATGGACAGAGGTGGGGAGATGGACAGGGGTGGGGGAGATGGACAGAGGTGGGGGAGATGGACAGAGACGGGGGAGATGGACAGAGGTGGGGGAGATGGACAGGGGTGGGGGAGATGGACAGAGGTGGGGAGATGGACAGGGGTGGGGAGATGGACGGGGGGGAGATGGACAGAGGTGGGGGAAATGGACAAGGGTGGGGAGATGGACAGAGGTGGGGGAGATGGACAGAGGTGGGGAGATGGACAGGGGTGGGGGAGATGGACAGGGGTGGGGGAGATGGACAGGGGTGGGGGAGATGGACAGAGGTGGGGGAGATGGACAGAGGTGGGGAGATGGACAGGGGTGGGGGAGATGGACAGGAGTGGGGAGATGGACAGGAGTGGGGAGATGGACAGGGGTGGGGGAGATGGACAGGAGTGGGGGAGATGGACAGAGGTGGGGGGGGAGATGGACAGAGGTGGGGGAGATGGACAGGGGTGGGGGAGATGGACAGAGGTGGGGGAGATGGACAGAGACGGGGGAGATGGACAGAGGTGGGGGAGATGGACAGGGGTGGGGGAGATGGACAGGGGTGGGGGAGATGGACAGGGGTGGGGGAGATGGACAGAGGTGGGGGAGATGGACAGAGGTGGGGAGATGGACAGGGGTGGGGGAGATGGACAGGAGTGGGGAGATGTACAGGGGTGGGGGAGATGGACAGGAGTGGGGGAGATGGACAGAGGTGGGGGAGATGGACAGGTGTGGGGGAGATGGACAGAGGTGGGGGAGATGGACAGGGGTGGGGGAGATGGACAGGAGTGGGGAGATGGACAGGGGTGGGGGAGATGGACAGGAGTGGGGGAGATGGACAGAGGTGGGGGAGATGGACAGGGGTGGGGGAGATGGACAGGGGTGGGGGAGATGGACAGGGGTGGGGGAGATGGACAGAGGTGGGGAGATGGACAGGGGTGGGGGAGATGGACAGGAGTGGGGAGATGGACAGGAGTGGGGAGATGGACAGGGGTGGGGGAGATGGACAGGAGTGGGGGAGATGGACAGAGGTGGGGGAGATGGACAGAGACGGGGGAGATGGACAGAGGTGGGGAGATGGACAGGGGTGGGGGAGATGGACAGGAGTGGGGAGATGGACAGGAGTGGGGAGATGGACAGGGGTGGGGGAGATGGACAGGAGTGGGGGAGATGGACAGAGGTGGGGGAGATGGACAGAGACGGGGGAGATGGACAGAGGTGGGGAGATGGACAGGGGTGGGGGAGATGGACAGGAGTGGGGAGATGGACAGGAGTGGGGGAGATGGACAGGGGTGGGGGAGATGGACAGGGGTGGGGAGATGGACAGGGGTGGGGGAGATGGACAGGGGTGGGGGAGATGGACAGGGGTGGGGGAGATGGACAGGGGTGGGGGAGATGGACAGGAGTGGGGAGATGGACAGGGGTGGGGGAGATGGACAGGAGTGGGGGAGATGGACAGAGGTGGGGGAGATGGACAGGGGTGGGGGAGATGGACAGGGGTGGGGAGATGGACAGGGGTGGGGGAGATGGACAGGTGTGGGGAGATGGACAGGGGTGGGGAGATGGACAGGAGTGGGGACATGGACGGGGGGAGATGGACAGAGGTGGGGGAGATGGACAGGGGTGGGGAGATGGACAGGTGTGGGGGAGATGGACAGGTGTGGGGAGATGGACAGGGGTGGGGAGATGGACAGGGGTGGGGACATGGACGGGGGGGAGATGGACAGAGGTGGGGGAGATGGACAGGGGTGGGGAGATGGACAGGTGTGGGGGAGATGGACAGGTGTGGGGAGATGGACAGGGGTGGGGGAGATGGACAGGGGTGGGGGAGATGGACAGAGGTGGGGGAGATGGACAGAGGTGGGGGAGATGGACAGAGGTGGGGAGATGGACAGGGGTGGGGGAGATGGACAGAGGGGGAGTGGGGGTGGGGGAGATGGACAGAGGTGGGGGAGATGGACAGAGGTGGGGAGATGGACAGGGGTGGGGGAGATGGACAGGGGTGGGGGAGATGGACAGAGGTGGGGGAGATGGACAGAGGTGGGGAGATGGACAGGGGTGGGGGAGATGGACAGGGGTGGGGAGATGGACAGGGGTGGGGGAGATGGACAGAGGTGGGGGAGATGGACAGAGGTGGGGAGATGGACAGGGGTGGGGGAGATGGACAGGAGTGGGGAGATGGACAGGGGTGGGGGAGATGGACAGGAGTGGGGAGATGGACAGGGGTGGGGACATGGACGGGGGGGAGATGGACAGGGGTGGGGGAAATGGACAAGGGTGGGAGAAATTGACACAGGTGGGGGGACGTGGACAGAGGTAGGCGAGATGGACAGGGGTGGGGGGATGAAAGAGGGAGGTGGGAGCAAATGGGGAAGATAGGACTCAGATCTAGGGAAAAACAGGAGAGATGAGCATGAAAAGACAGAGGAATGGGCAAAGATGAGAAAATCCTGGGCAGAGGTGAGCAGAAGTGGAGAGAAATGGGCTGAGGTGCGGAGATGGGAGGTGAGATAGACAGAGCGGGCAGAGGAGGGTGAAAACTGGTCAGCACGTGTCCAGAGGCAGAGAGATACAGGGAAAGATGGTCGGAGGTGGGCACACAGGAGCCAAGCGGAGGAGGGGCTGAGAAGCGGGAAAGCTGGAAAGGGGAAAGAGGGAAGAGAGAACAGGGGGCTGCCGGGGGCAGCCTCCACTAGGGAGCGGAGCGTGTGTGGAGTCCATAGAGCCCCCGCCCTGCCCCGCCCGCAGACCTCCCTTCTGCTGCTGCTGTTACTGCTCAGCCCTGGCCTCCAAGGGACCCCCGACTGCTCCTTCCGCCACAGCCCCATCTCCTCCACCTTTGCCATCAAGATCGGCAAGCTGGTGAGCGTCCCAGTTCCCAATCCGAGCCCGAGGTGCTCTCTGGCTCTGACTTCCCCTGTCAAGAGTTTCTGTAGCCCCCTGCCTCCTCTCTCTGGGTTCCCATCCGTCGTCCGTCCCCCAATCCTTGCCCCCTTCACTATGGGTCTCTGTCCCCCTTTCTCTGGGTCCTCATCTCCCCACCCTGGGTCCCCGCCCCCTTCTCTCTGGGTCCCCGCCCCCTCACTCTGGATCCCCACCTCCTTTCTCTGGGTCCCCGCCCTCTCTCTGAGTCCCCGCCCCCTCACTCTGGGTCCCCGCCCCCTCTCTCTGGGTCCCCGCCCTCTCCCTGAGTCCCCGCCCCCTTCTCTCTGGGTCCCCGCCCCCTCACTCTGGATCCCCACCTCCTTTCTCTGGGTCCCCGCCCTCTCTCTGAGTCCCCACCCCCTCACTCTGGATTCCCGCCCCCTCTCTGGGTCCCCGCCCCCTCTCTCTGGGTCCCCATAGTTTGTTTCCTCCTGTCTGCGCAGGCCTGACCCCGTTTTCTCCCGCAGTCCAAGTACCTGCTTCAAGATTACCCCGTCACTGTTGCCTCCAACCTGCAGGACGTGAGTCACAGACGGGAGGGGCCCAGGATGGAGGTGGGAAGGAGAGATTCAAGATTCACCGCCCCCTTAGGGGCCAGGCTAGTGTGCCCACCAGGCCACCCCCTCCCCCGGGACCCAAGAGTCCTGGCCCCCAGCCCCCTCAGCCCACCCGCGGGACCCAGAGCCTGGGTGGTCTTCCCCCAGGACAAGCTCTGCGGGGCGTTCTGGCGTCTGGTCCTGGCCCAGCGCTGGATGGGACGGCTCAAGACCGTGGCTGGGTCGGAGATGGAGAAACTGCTGGAGGATGTCAACACCGAGATACACTTTGTCACCTCATGTGCCTTCCAGGTCAGCCCTGAACTTGGGGGACAAGTGCGGAGAGCCTGATGCTTTCCTAGGGATTGGCAGCAAAGGTCTGCTAGGCCTTACTGGAGGTTTCCCCTTGACTGGGAGCACCCCGAGGGAGGTGGAGCTGGAACCTCAGACCTGCTGGGGCCTGGTGTGGGAAGTGACATTTCTCTAAGTACTGGAGGATGCCCAGGGGTAAGGGCCAAAGGCATCAATTCTGCTCATTTCTCGGGCCCTGTTGAAGGATGTTGCTAAGGGGTTCTTACCCCTAGCAACAGGGAGAAGGAGGGGACCCTAAACACCCTCCCGATCCAGGTCTGACTGGGCCCGGTTGTTAGCAACCAGGGGGAGCAAAGGTCCAGACTCTATGAGACCCAGGCCTCACCCTTGACCTGAGGTGACGCTGGGGGTGATGCCGTGGTGACGTCTCCCTCCCCTGCCCCCAGCCCCTTCCCAGCTGTCTTCGCTTCGTCCAGGCCAACATCTCCCACCTCCTGCAGGACACTCACCAGCAGCTGGAGGCCTTGAAGCCCTGGATCACCCACCGGAATTTCTCCCGGTGCCTGGAACTACAGTGTCAGCCGGGTAAAGCCTCCCACCGCCCCCAAGCCCACCGCCCCACCCACTCCTCTCTCACCTTTACAGTCCCTCACCCATTCCACTCAGGGCTCCCGTGGGCTGTATGACTTTGGGCCTGTTTCCCCAAGCTCATCCCCCTCTGAGCCTCAGTGTACTTGTCTCTGAGAAGGGAATAACCAGCCTTGCCTGTTTCTCTGAGGCAACTTTATCCCATAGAAACAGAATGAGAGTCACATGTTTGAGTGTAAATTTTCTTATAGCCATGTTTAAAAAATTTAAAAAAAAAGGTAAATTCACTTATTTTTCAGGATTATTAATGTTTGTTATTTTTTAGTATGTTATAGGTGGGTTTATTTTTAAAACTTGTTTACATTGGAATAATTACAGATTCACAGAAAGGGGCAAAGAAATGTACAGGAAGGTCCTGGACACCGTTTACCCAGCCTCCCCAGTGGTACATTTTGCTTGGTAATGTTAATTACAGCACAAGAAATTGACATGGGTGCAATCCACAGAGTTTATTCAGAGTTTATCAGTTATGTATGCATAACTGCAGGCATGCGTGTGTGTGTAGTAAATAGTGTGTATTAGCTGCTGTAACAAGGTACCACCAACCAGGTGATTTAAAGAGTAGAAGTTCATCCTCTTGTAGCTGAGGAGTCAGCAGGACTGGCTCCTTCTGAGGGCTGTGAGGGAAGGATCTGTTTCAGTGGTCCCCCTTGGCCAATTTCATGTTCGTGGTGCTCTCCCCCGTGCATATCTCTGTGTCTAGATTTCTCCTTCTTATAAGCACACCAGTCATATTGGATTAGGGCCACCACTAACCATCTCATTTTAACTTGATCACATCTTTGAAGACCTGATCTCCAAATAAGGTCACATTCTGAGGTACTAGGGATTAGGATTGCATTGTATGAAAAAAAAATTTTTTTTCTCCTGGCTGTACCACACGGTTTGTAGGATCTTAGTCCCTCAACCAGGGATGGGACCCATGCCTCCTGCAATAGGGGCTAGGAGTCTGACCCACTGGACTGCACTGCCAGGGAAATCCCTGAGTTTGTGCAACTTGTTCCTCATTCCAAAACTCCCACCTCTTTCCCCTGGCAACCAGTAATGCTATTGAATTTAATTCTCACAGTTTTATAATTTTTAAGGTAATTATTTCAATCACAAAAAGCCCTGTAAAAAATAATTTATTTACTTTTGGCTGCTCTGGGTCTTTGTTGCTGTGCGCAGGCTTCCTCTGGTTGCTGCAAGCGGGAGCTCCTCTTCCTTGCGGTGTGTGAGCGTCTCATTGCGGTGGCTTCTCTTGTTGGGGAGCACAGACTCTAGGCCAGAGGGCTTCAGTAGTCTTGGCACGCAGACTTGGTTGCCCTGCAGCATGTACTGAACCCGCATTAGCAGACAGATTCTTATCTATTGCACCACCAGGGAAGTCCTTTTTTTAAAAAAGGTGTGTGTGTGTGTGTGTGTGTGTGTGTCTGTGCTGGGTCTTCATTGCAGCACATGGGATTTCTGTTGGTGTGCAGGCTTACTTGTCCCTTGATGTGAGAGATCTTAGTTCCCTGACCAGGGATGGAACCGGCATCCTCTGCATGTTAAGGTGAATTCCTAACCACTTAACCACTGTTTGCTGTTCATATTTACATGCATCACTAATTATCCATTCAACTAAGTTTTACTAACCATCTCCTTGATGCTTGGCATTGGAGACATAGCACAGAACAAGACCAAGTTTGTGTCCATGGGGCGCGAACCTGCTGATCAGGGAGACATGATAAACATGTAAACATATAAATGAACAGCAAAGTGTCTGAGTGTAATGAGTCCTGTGCAGGTACATTAAAATGGGGTGGTGGAATCCCCGTTCAATGGCTTGAAGTGGTCGGCTGGAAAGTCACCGAAAGTTGCAAACAGGGGAACAGGTAGTGCAAAGGTCCTGAGGCAGAAACCTGCCTTCCTCTTTAAGGAATCAAGAGGGAGCCCCAGTGGCTGAGGCCAACTAAGCAAAGGGGAAAAGGTGTGGAGTGAGGGTACAGAGGGAATAAAGGGGGCAGCTCAAGTGGGGCCTTGTGAGCCATCATGGCTTCATACAGCGTATCTTTCCTTGTTCTATTATCTGTCCATTCACTCAGATATTTAATTTATGTAAATTAAACTATTTGGGCTTCCCTGATGGCTCAGCCTTAAAGAATCTGCCTGCCGATGCAGAAGATTTGGGGTTTGATCCCTGGTGCCTGGAGAAGGAAATGGCAACCCACTCCAGTATTCTTGCCTGGGAAACCCCATGGACAGAGGCGCCTGGTGGGCTACAGTCCTTGGGGTCGCAAAGACTCGGACATGACTTAGTGACTAGACAACAGCAACAAGAAATACTAGGTTCTGGCAATGTCTCCTGTCACCCTCCTGGAGCTCATAGACTACTGGGGGAAGAAAATGAATATATAATATATAAATCAATAGGTAAGCACTAGACACATATTTGTCCAATTATCAAATGCAGGAAATTTCCTGGTGGTCCAGTGGTTAGGACTCTGGACTTCCACTGCTGGGGGCCTAGTTTCAATCCCTGGTCTGGTCAGGGAACTAATATCCTTCATGCTTCAAGGCCAAAACAAGTAAAATGATATATTTGAAATAAAGAATTATTGGGACTTCCCTGGCGGTCCAGTGGTTAAGACTCTGAGCTTCCAATGCAAGCAGCACAAGTTTGATTGATCCCTGGCTGGAGAAGTAAGATCCCAAATGCCACCCAGTCAATAGACAAATAAATAAAAGTAAATAATAAATAAGAATATTTTTTAAAAATTTATAGGGCCTGGTTAAATAAGTAAACAAGCATACCAATTTAAAAAAGTTATTTGTGACTATTTTTTTTAATATATTTTTGGCTGTGCTGGGTTTTCGTTGCTGCCCTCGTTGTGGGGCTGCTCTCTAGTTTTGGTGTTCAGGCTCTTCATTGCAGTGGTTTCTCTTGTTTTGAAGCATGGGCTTTATCACATGGGTCAAGCAGTTGTGCCCAGGGGCTAGGTTGCCCTGTGGCACGTGGAATCTTCCCAGACGAGGGATGAAACCCATGTCCCCTGCATTGGCAGATGGATTCTTAACCACTGGACCACCATGGAAGTCCTATTAGTGACTTAAAAAAAAATTAATAAAATGCAGCCTTACTACGTGCTAGGTACTGTTCTAAGCACTTTCTGTATATTCACTCATTTAATCTCTGTGACAACCTTATGAAGTCGGTATAATAATTATACCCACTTTATGGATGAGGCGACTGAGGCCCAGAGAAGTGCACAGAATACCCCCACCCCCTCCCCCAGGTCACACAGCCAACACCAGGCAGGCCTTTTTTTCCCTTCTCTGGCCTGGCCCTACTTCTCAGTCACCTGACCTCTCTCCTGGCAGACTCCCCGACTCTGCTGCCCCCAAGGAGTCCTGGGGCCTTGGGAGCCACGTCTCTGCCGGCCCCTCAGTCCCCTCTTCTGCTCCTCTTGCTGCTGCTGCTGCTGCCGGTGGCCCTCCTGCTGCTGGCCGCTGCCTGGTGCCTGTGCCGGTGGAGGAGGAGACGGAGGACACCCTACCCTGGGGAGAGGGTGAGCCAGTGGGGTGCGCAGAGCGAGTGGAGAGGGTCCAGGGGGTGACCGGAGGTGGCGGATTCCATGGGCGGCACGGTACCCTGCCCCTCCCATCCCCAGGAAGCTCTGCTCCTGCGGCTCCTGGAGGATGCTGGACTTGGTGTTGATGTGGGGGCCATAGGGGTGGGGGATGACAGAGTGGGAGCAGGGAAGCGGTGGGTTAGCTCTGGATGAAAGAAGACCCCCCTCAGGGACCACGGAGGGGGACAGACTGGGACAGACAGACTGGAGGCCAAGGAGGAGGCTGGGTGAGGGTCCAGGAAGAGAGGACAAGGTCTCAGCAGGGGCCGGGACAGGACCACGGGGTGGAGTGGAGGAGACAGGCGGAGTCAGGGGTCAGGAGGGATGGGGCTGGAGAGTGACAGGCTTGGTGGGGTCGAGGGGAGAGCAGGGAAGGGGAGGGGGCGCAGGCAGAGGACACTGGGTCTGGCCCAGCGGGAACCTGGGAGGAGGAGGGACAGTCCGGCATTCGGCATTCTGAACAGTGAAGCTCAGCGGGCGGGGAGGTATTTGGATATAGGAGTCTGCAAGCCAGGAGAGAGCCACCTCCAGGAGCAGGCTCTGCAAAGCCCTCCAGGTATGAAAAAGCTCAGGTTATTCTAGCAACTTTGTCCAGTCTGGGGGTGGGGTGAAAAAAAAAAAAAAACAAAAACGGCACTGGAAGATGTTTGAGGGAACATCTTCCTTAAGGTAAGGAAGAGAAGCCGGGACTTCCTACCCTGGGGAAGCAAGAAGCCCCTGAGGCGAACCTGGGAACCAGTTTGGGGATGTAGGTGGTACCCTGAGGGAGAAAGGCAGGGAGGGGGCTGTGGGTTCCTTAGTGCCCAAAGTAAACGTTTGGCAGCACTCGCTCACCTGTTGAGTGCCTCAGTGCCTCCAGCCTTGTGCTAGAGCTTTCTACAAATTAACTCACTTAATTGAGAAACTGGTGGCCATTATCATCCCCATTTCCCCTTGGGGGAAACCGAGGCTCAGAGAGGTCAATCATTTGCTGAAAGTCACACAGCTCCTGAGTGACAGCCAAGATTGGACTCTGGGCCCTCTGATTCCAGCATCCATGCCTCTCACTCTTCTGCCTCAGTTTCCTTATCTGTACAAAAAACTCATAATCATCCTTAATGCTAGAGTTGTCAGGAGGTTAAGCGAAAGGACCACAAAAAACCCCCTAGAGCAATGTTGTCCACAAGAAACAATACAAGCCACACATGTGACTTTAAATTTTCTAGTAGCCGCATATATTTTTAAAATTTTTAATTGAAGTATAGCTGATTTACCACATTGTGCCAATGCATCTTTTTAAAAGTAAAAACAAACAGGTTACCTTAAAGAATTTATGTTATTTCACCCTGTGTATCCAAAATCTTGTCATCTCAACATGCAATCGATACTTTAAAAATTATTGAGATATTTTGACATTCTTATTTCCATACCAAGTTTTCAGAATCCAATGTGTAATGCGATGCTCACAGCACATCTCAATTCATATGAGAAACTTTTATTAGAAGTACTTGATCTGTATTAAGATTCCATGAAACTTACAGTTGCATAAGTAGATTCCTATACTCAAGTTCTTTGAAACCTACAGAAGTTTTCCAATAACTGGATCAAGGAACAGTTTCTAAATTCAATGATTTTTTTCATTTCAGCATTTGTTTTGGACAGTACTTTTTATTACTTTTTGTTTTAGAGATACAATTTTCTATTGAGAAATTGTCCTCTTATCCTGGTCCCTTTTCATACCCTGTTTTCCCATGCTCCCAATAACCACACTATTAGCTGAAGCTTAAATTAGATGAAATGAAAAGCTAAGTTCCTCAGTTTTGCTGGTCACAATAGGAATGCCCAGTTTTCACATGGGGCTGGTCTCAAGGGCTGTCTTGGAAAGTACAGATCTAAAACGTGTTCATCATTGCGTGAAGTTTTCTTTGACAGCAATGCCCAAACATATAGTGAATGCTCACGGTGAATGGAGTTGTTTTCGGGCACTGAGGCTATACTTGAGCTTGTACCCTGGGCTTCCTACTTTCCCCTCCTCTGTCCATGGAACCTCAAACAGCCCAGCGAGTCATCTATCATCCCCTTTTACAGCGGAGGACACTGAGGCCCAGAGAGAGCAGTCACCTGCCAGCGGACACAGAGTCGGAACTTGGAGGAAGTCAGCTAGAATCTGGTCCTTTCCTTGGCCACACTGCTCCTGTCACTGTTCCCCCGGGATGGAGGCAACGCCAGCACCCACCATCAGCTCCCCCTTCCCCACTTTGTACAAAGCCCTTGTCCCCAGGAAATTGTATATAAATCATCATTTTCTACCAGCTCTGGCCAGGTTTGTCTGTGGATGGGACACGGTGTGTGTATGGGGCCGTTTGAGTTCGGGTTTGGTTTTTCAGTTAATGCAACGTTTCATTCAATACCTATTTTCTGAGTCCTCCTGGGGCCCAGGGCCAGAAGAGGGCAATGCTGGGACCCAGACGTGAGTCGGAACCAGCCCTGCCCTCTCAGGATTCCTGGTCCAGAGGGGAGAGACATTGGCCCCAAAGAGCCCCAGTACACAGTGACACACGCTCTAATGGAGGTGGCGTAGGCACTGTGGGAGCCCCCAGGCGGTACCTGAGCCAGCCTGAGCGATATCAGGAAGGTTCTCTAAAGGGAAGGACTCAAGCCAGATTTTAGAAAACGGGATGGGGGTGGGGGTAGAGGGGACGGCAGCCTAGTCAAGGGACACTGTCAAGGCAAAGGCTTTGTCCAGAAAATCCAAAAAGTGAGAAACTCCTTTGGAGAACACTCAGGCATCTAGAGAAGGAAATGGCAACCCACTCCAGTATTCTTGCCTGGAAAATCCCATGGACCCAGGAGCCTGGTAGGCTACAATCCATGGGGTCGCAAAGAGTCGGACACGACTGAGCAACTTCACTTCAGGCATCTAGAAGTCATTCCTTCATTCGCCAGCTCTCAAGCTGAAGACTATCCTCACCTGTTTATCAGGTGGAGACACTGATGCCCATACACGGCCAAGGATTTAGTCAGATCACAAGTCAGACAGGCACTGGAATTCAGATCTCTAAGCCTTGGGAGAGGGCTGAAGGGCAAGCCCTCCAGGCCCCCTGCAGGCCACCACGTGCCCTGCAGCGCGACTTCGCTTCAGGGGGTAACCGCCTCTCCTCCAGCATTCTCGGCCCCGCCCATCAGCAAGCAGCGGGCAGCTAACGCGAGGCTTACCAGCCCCTAAAGAATACTGCCGCAGAGGCTGAAGAGCACCGCCCCCTGCCCCACGTGATCTCGCCCGGCTCAGCCATGGCCGTCTAGGCTCGATGGGAACGATACCGATTGGACAGTCAGAAGATCACCCGCCTCCCGGTGGGGCATTTCTGCGCACGCGGGTGACACTCTGGCCAATGAGAAGACCGAAAGGGGCCGTGTTGCGTCACTTCTTCCGCCCCTGTTTCAAGGGATAAGAAACCCTGCGTCTAGGGTTCCTTCTTTCCCAGGCGGCTGCCGAAGATGGCGGAGGGGCAGGTACAGGCTCCGCACGGGCCGGGGCGGCGTGGGGCCGGGTGGGGTCCAGGCCGGACCGGGGTTGGACCTCTTTTCTCTCGTAAGTGTGCTGTGGAACTTAAGGACGATAACTGAGCAAAGCAGAAAGCTTTCGGGGTAAGAGAAATCCAAAACGGGAATATAAGGCAGTTTTTGCGCTCTGAGCTGGCTAAAAATGCGGCATTATTTTTCCATAGAGGGATAGTCATCGTTGCTTCCTACACAAAAAGAGTTATTTTAAAACTAGGCCTCATTTATCTAGATCCTGGCGGAATTGAACCGGTGTGTCCCCACCAATGGGAAAGCACGCTGAAAGCGGCTACGCCACCTGGGGACGATGAGGAGCCGGGGGTAGGCCAAAATGGAGGGTATTTCCGCCCTGCCCAGGCGCCGGTTGCTTCGGCCACGTGAAAGTGTGCATCAGGGTTCCCCTGCAACTGGGGGTAATTTGGCACGAAACCTTTGCTGTAGGTTGGGAGAGCTCTTGAATATGGGGCAGGCACAAATTGCTGCTTTGGGGTTAGGTGGAGTCGGAAAGTGCTGGTGCTAGCAACTGGACTGAATGAAATGTTCCAGATCCTTGAAACATTCCTAATTGCTTAACCAGCTAGAAGGCCTCAAGGAAGGTAGAAACTTATGACTGACTCTTCTCCGGCTCCTTCCCTTGTGTAATCTATTACTGATAAAGGGAGGGAGTGGCTCTGGAAGGGGTGAACATGTGATGGGGTCTATGGTTCAGGAAGGGAAATTAAGTTTGAAGCCAGGGAAGTGGTAGAGTTCTCTGAACCTGGGTCCCTGTGTTCACATAACATGCACTTGGTAAGAGCTGGAACTTCTGAAAAGAAGCCAAGGATTAGATTAGTATTTCAGCTGTTCCCTAAGGATGCAGAGCTAGTCAGTACCAGAGGAAGCTTGGGTTTTTTTACTACCCTGCCTAGCTTCACTGGCTCTGAACCTGTTTGCTTTGATACTCACACTAGAAAGCTACCTTTGAGATCAGAACAGAATCAGATTCTGTCCAGGTTCTACAGGTTGCATTCAGATTACCGGTTCTTCTAACTGGGTGATCAGTGTTGATTGAGATTGTAGCTCATTCTCTGACCATGGAACATAATCTGGGCATAAAGATGTCTGCCTTTGAAGCAGCTGAAATGTGAGGGATTGGTTTATTTTGTGTCTTACCCGCACACTGAAATGTTGAGTCATTTGCTTTCTTGGCCATCTCTAAAGTGAGCCTTAAGTTCTAGTTTTGGGTCTAGTATCTGGTTAGCAGGTGTTCTGGCAGGTAAGTTAACTAATGGAGAGGAGTAATTGGTTGAGGTGGGCAGTCAAAGTTGTGGGTGCCTCAGCCCTTCTGAGCTCTTCAACCTGTCTCCAACAGGTCCTGGTGCTCGATGGCCGAGGCCATCTCCTGGGCCGCCTGGCGGCCATTGTGGCCAAGCAGGTGCTTCTGGGTAAGTCTGCCCCCATTCCCCACAGCTCCCACCAGACATGAGCTCGGAGGTCAGTGATGAGCAAAAATCACCATCTTTCGTTTGAGTCTCACGACCTTGAGATCAACCCCATGCACCGCTCTGAGACCTGCCAGCATCCTCCCCTCCCGGGTCGGGCTCTGAATTCAAAACATGTTTTGTTGGAGTAACAAATTGAACTTGAGCATGAGACAAGCTCCACCAGTTAGCGCTCTGTGACTTGGGGCAGGAGATTTGGTGTCTTCTGGTGTGTGGGTGCACAGGGGCCAGTTTCAGGCAGGGCTGGGGTCTTTCTGGGCAGTAACCGGTCACCTGGCTTCCTGGCTTTTGCCCTCCTTGATTGTTCCATTTTCCGTTCCCTCTAGGCCGGAAGGTTGTGGTCGTGCGCTGTGAGGGCATCAACATTTCTGGCAATTTCTACAGAAATAAGTGTGAGTTAGGGCCGGGAAGGTGGGCTGGGGAGGCTGGACCTGTGTGGGGCTCAGGCTTCACAGACTTGGAAGCAGACCCCCGAGTGGTGAGAGAGGTGCAAGTCTGAGTTCCCTAGCAGGCCCTCAGAAGTGAGGTCGTGGCGTTGGAAGGAGTTATTGCCTGGCTGGGGACTCTGAGGCCTTACATGCTCTCCCTTCTTCCCAGTGAAATACCTGGCCTTTCTCCGCAAGCGGATGAACACCAACCCCTCCCGTGGCCCCTACCACTTCCGAGCCCCCAGCCGCATCTTCTGGCGGACAGTGCGAGGTGAGCTGGGCTCAGGGACCGCAGGTGCTGAGGGGGCAGGTAGCCAGTGATGAAGACTTCTCCCACTTGTGTTCGAGTTTCCCGACCGTGAGATGACTCCACATGCACTACCATCTGAGGCCACCTGTCTGCCTGCCTGGGCGGGACAGCGGCTCCCCCACGCGCGCCACTGAGCAGGCCTGCTGTGCTCTGTCCACAGGCATGCTGCCCCACAAGACCAAGCGGGGCCAGGCTGCTCTGGAGCGCCTCAAGGTGTTTGATGGGATCCCACCACCCTATGACAAGGTGAGCAGGACCCAGCTCCCTCGACAGTATCCTTACGGCTGGTGTCGGTGATGTTCTGCAATTACCTACATTGTTTGATCCCTGTGAGAAGAGCACCGGCTGAGACGCCTGCCCCAGCCAGCCTTCTTCCCTGTCTGTCCCTCACTCCAGGTCTCTAAGCCCCTCTCCTTCTCTAACAGAAAAAGCGAATGGTGGTTCCTGCTGCCCTCAAGGTTGTGCGTCTGAAGCCTACTCGCAAGGTGAGCCTCCAGATCTTGCTGAGTGATACCCTTGGGATTCTGAGGTTTCCTGGGATGGTGCACTTAGGGCCCTAGGACTGGCAGATGATGTTTTTTTTCTCACGATGGTCTGCGGATGCCACTGCGGGCAGTGCCGAAAATGCCAATGGCTTAGCTGATGCCAGGAGGAGCGGGGAGCATGGCTCCCTGACAAGCTGGAAGGCTCAGGACAGAATGTTAACACCCTTCCCCTAGTCACCCTGGCCTCCTTTTCTAACAGCTTTGTTTCTTCCTCCCCTCTAGTTTGCCTACCTAGGGCGCCTGGCTCATGAGGTTGGCTGGAAGTACCAGGCAGTAACGGCTACCCTGGAGGAGAAAAGAAAGGAGAAAGCCAAGATCCACTACCGGAAAAAGAAGCAGCTCATGGTGAGGGTGGGATTGGTACTGGAGAGGCCCCATATTCCCAGGCAGCTGGTAACTCTCGCCTCTTTGTTAGGCTTTTGGAAGTCTCTGCCTAAGGCCCACTGTGGGAATGGGGAGTGGGATTGGGTCCCTGGGATGACAGTCCCAGGGAGCAGCCACTAATCACTATCTGTCATCTTGGCCCCACAGAGGCTACGCAAGCAGGCCGAAAAGAACATCGAGAAGAAAATTGGCAAATTCACAGAGGTCCTCAAGACTCACGGATTCCTAGTCTGAGCCAAATAAAATTGACTGTTTATTCTTCATGCTTGGCCTGGCCTGCCCTTCCTCCATCGCCACCCTAGGATGTGGGGCCCCCAGGGGCTGCCATGCAGGTGCCACAGGCAAACGGGGTATAGCCGAGGGGCATTAGTCAGTGTAGGCGGGTCCAGGGGCTGTGCAGGCATCGTTGGTCTGCAGCCTGTTTGTTCGTGAGACCTTTAAGACATGAACAGTTGGAGCAACCAGTCCAGTTGCAATATTGGCAGAAGTGAGCCAGAAGACTATTGGAAGGGATTCACATTACTTAAAGGGATTCTGTTCATGCTTCCCACACGGTCGTATACTATACTCTGCAGCTGTTAGGATGTGAGAGAATGCCCAAAAAGTGTCTCTGGAAGAGAAGTTTCAGCCAAGGGGTCACAGGCATTGCCCTCGTGTCTTCCCTATATTTTGTGGTCCAAAACCAATAAATTATTTTTTTAAAGAAGCGTGGCGTCTTTGCAGTGTGTGTCTGCTGTAGAGGCAGGCCCAGGGGAGCGAGGCTCTCGGCTGACGGGGGACTTGGAGAACAAGACTGGCTGTGCTCTTTCCACAGGTGGATCAGAAACTGCCTTTCATGGAAGAGTTGACCTTGGTAGAGATTTTACATGCCAAGGGATTTGAGATACCTGTGGGTTCGTGGGTATTTATGGTCTGTAGAGCCGGGTGTTGTCCATTTTACATAAAATTGTCTCCCTAATTCAGCTGCAAAGTATGGAATTGGCCACTCTAACCTAAAACCAGTCCCTGACTGGGGCATGTGGGCTTTTCAGTCTATACCATGCCAGATTCTAATGAATGCAGAGATAGGTGATGAGGTACTAGAGAAGTGAGAGGGTTGGTTTTTTTTTTTTTTTTTTTTTTAAGATTAAAACTAGATCTGTTAAATCTGCCAGGATGAGTCCCTGAAAGGGTCAGGGTACCCAGCCCTTGGTCACTTCTCAACACCCAGGGGGGGGGCCCCTGCCCCATCCTACTGAGGAAGTTCTGTGCAGTCAGTGGTGTTAGTGCTGATGACACCCGGAGGGGTCTGGCTTGACCAAGGTACATCCACGTGTACTGGGAGGAAAGCTAGATTCCTGCTGTCCTTTGAGACTGGTGGGCAGTACGTGCCGTGTGTTGGTTCACTCAACATGTAACTTCCACCCTGCCATTCTATCCTGCTTAGTCTCCAAAGTGTCCAAGACAGTGGCCCAGGTTTTCTCAGGATCATTTTGCAAATAGGTGGTGTCCCTGTTCCTCGTGGGGGCTCCTGCGCTCCAGCAGAGCTGCCTCCAGAACCAACTGAAAATCCTAAGAGTTTAAATCTTACGACACTGTTGGAGCAGCACAATAGGCTGCCCAAACCACCTAGTTTTGGCTTAAAAATGTAAAACTTGCCACTTCAAAAGACATGCAACGTTGGGACTTTGTGGTGGTCCAGTGGCTAAGACTACTCCGAATGCAGAAGGCCTGTGGGTTGCATTCCTGGTCAAGGAACTAGGTCCCACCTGCTGCAACTGAAGATCTAAAATCCTATGAAGCAGAACTAAGACCCAGGATCAGATCAGATCAGTCGCTCAGTCGCGTCCAACTCTGCGACCCCATGAATCGCAGCACACCAGGCCTCCCTATCCATCACCAACTCCTGGAGTTCACTGAGACTCATATCCATCGAGTCAGTGATGCCATCCAGCCATCTCATCCTCTTGTCATCCCCTTCTCCTCTTGCCCCCAATCCCTCCCAGCATCAGTCTTTTCCACTGAGGTGGCCATAGTACTGGAGTTTCAGCTTTAGCATCATTCCTTCCAAAGAAATCCCAGGGCTGATCTCCTTCAGAATGGACTGGTTGGATCTCCTTGCAGTCCAAGGGACTCTCAAGAGTCTTCTCCAACACCACAGTTCAAAAGCATCAATTCTTCGGCGCTCAGCCTTCCTCACAGTCCAGCTCTCACATCCATACATGACCACAGGAAAGACCATAGCCTTGACTAGACGGACCTTTGTTGGCAAAGTAATGTCTCTGCTTTTGAATATGCTATCTAGGTTGGTCATAACTTTCCTTCCAAGGAGTAAGTCTTTTAGTTTCATGGCTGCAGTCACCATCTGCAGTGATTTTGGAGCCCAGAAAAATAAAGTCTGACACTGTTGCCACTGTTTCCCCATCTATTTCCCATGTAGTGATGGGACCAGATGCCATGATCTTCGTTTTCTGAATGTTGAGCTTTAAGCCAACTTTTTCACTCTCCACTTTCACTTTCATCAAGAGGCTTTTGAGTTCCTCTTCACTTTCTGCCATAAGGGTGGTGTCATCTGCATATCTGAGGTTATTGATATTTCTCCTGGCAATCTTGATACCAGCTTGTGTTTCTTCCAGTCCAGCATTTCTCATGATGTACTCTGCATATAAGTTAAATAAGCAGGGTGACAATATACAGCCTTGACGTACTTTTCTTATTTGGAACCAGTCTGTTGTTCCATGTCCAGTTCTAACTGTTGCTTCCTGACCTGCATACAAATTTCTCAAGAGGCAGATCAGGTGGTCTGGTATTCCCATCTCTTTCAGAATTTTCCAGTTTATTGTGAGCCACATAGTCAAAGGCTTTGGCATAGTCAATAAAGCAGAAATAGATGTTTTTCTGGAACTCTCTTGCTTTTTCCATGATCCAGCGGATGTTGGCAATTTGATCTCTGGTTCCTCTGCCTTTTCTAAAACCAGCGTGAACATCAGGAAGTTCACGGTTCACATATTGCTGAAGCCTGGCTTGGAGAATTTTGAGCATTACTTTACTAACGTGTGAGATGAGTGCAACTGTGCGGTAGTTTGAGCATTCTTTGGCATTGCCTTTCTTTGGGACTGGAATGAAAACTGACCTTTTCCAGTCCTGTGGCCACTGCTGAGTTTTCCAAATTTGCTGGCATATTGAGTGCAGCACTTTCACAGCATCATCTTTCAGGATTTGGAATAGCTCAACTGGAATTCCATCACCTCCACTAGCTTTGTTCGTAGTGATGCTTTCTAAGGCCCACTTGACTTCACATTCCAGGATGTCTGGCTCAAGATGAGTGATCACACCATCGTGATTATCTTGGTCGTGAAGATCTTTTTTGTATAGTTCTTCTGTGTATTCTTGCCACCTCTTTTTAATATCTTCTGCTTCTGTTAGGTCCATACCATTTCTGTCCTTTATTGAGCCCATCTTTGCATGAAATGTTCCCTTGATATCTCTGATTTTCTTGAAGAGATCCCTAGTCTTTCCCATTCTGTTGTTTTCCTCTATTTCTTTGCACTGATCGCTGAAGAAGGCTTATAGTCAAGTATTAACCCAAATGTTAAAACACTTAAGAAGATGATATGTCAGACTGGGAGACTGTATTGGTGAATCATGTCTCTTGAAGGACTTGAATGCCAAATACATAGAAAAATTCTTAAGTAACAGTGAGCCAACCAGCAAAAACTTAGGCCCAGAATTTGAAAAGGGCTTTCACCAAAGAAGATACACAAATGCTAATAAGCATGTGAAGAGATGCTCATCATTCCCCAATAAAGAAGATAAATGAAATCTCCAGGCATAACCTTAATCATTCCTGGGTGAGAAATACAGGGAATCAGAGCCTCTGGGCCAACAGAAGGAACGTTCCTAAACTGCCCCAAACGCCGTGCAACAGCACTCTTGTCCCGATCAGCTTCAACCCCTGGGTTACAGCAACCTTGGGCCGGACACAGAGGAATGGCTTGTTTTAACAGGCATTTCAGTGCTCACTGAGGAGGGGGCTGTTCTGTACTCTAATACGTGCATTTCTGTTCTGAAATGCTAGGAAATGTCAGAGATCTGTCAGAGACAGGCAAATACACCCTCAAGTGATAACTAAAGTTGGCTGAAGTTTGTTACCGAGCACCAAGGCTGTTCACGCCGCAGTTCAAAAAATTCAAGGTGGTGGTTTGTAAGCAGCCTTAAAATAGTAATGAAATTGAATAGAAATGAAAATTTAAAAAATCAATGTATTACAGAAGGTAAAGGAGAGAGTCAAAATACTTAAAAATCAGACAAGTTGACGACTGCAGAGGAGGGTAAGAGAGATAAGTGTTTGGTCAGAATACAAAAAGGATTTCCTACTGTGAGTTGTGATCAACAAGACCTAGAAGCTAAGGACCTAAACATCTCCAAACTGCCCTCACCCGCTCAGAGAAGCAGTATTTCTTTTATTTGCTCTTCCCTTATCATCAAAATCTCACCAGCTGCTCTTAGCAATTTGCAAAGCATTGAGCATTTAAGACACCGACAGGAAATCATGCCTAATCTCACCACCTGGAGATGTAAACCACTAGGGCGATGTCATGTATTTCCTTCCAGGATTTTTTCTATGTTAACTTTCATACACAGTTTAGCACATATTGTAGGCAGCAACTCCAGGTTCCCTCTTTTTTTAAACTAAATATAAATCCTTTCCAAGTTATTCAAGAACTCTAGAATTTTCTTCAAAAAAATAAAATTATAAAACAACTACTAGGTCACGGAGGAAGGTACACCAGGTTTTAAAACAAAAAGTCTCTCTTCCTTAATGCTATCCCAGAGGGGCTGAAACAGTGACGATTAAAAATGAACCATTCCTCACTTATATGTGAACTCTAAAATAGAACACAAGTGAACTTACCTATGAAACAGAGATCGATTTCAGTAGAGAACAAACCTGTGGCTGCCGTGTGGGGGGTGAGGGAGGGATGGATTGGGAGTTTGGGATTAACAGATGCCAATTATAATATAGAGAGAACAGATAAACAACTGTACAGCACAGGGAACTATATTCAATATCCTGTCATAAACCATAATGGAAAATACAAAAAAGAATGTGTGTGTATATATATATATACACACACACATATATACATATATATACACATACATACATATATATACATATACATACATATATATACATACATATATGTATATATATACATATATATATACATATATATATATGCAAAATTGAATCAATACACCTGAAACACAACACTGCAAATAAACTAGAATTCAATTTTTTTAAAATTGGAAAAAAATCAAAAGAATATTTTGTGACCCCCTCTAGAAGTTTGTTAGGAGCACAGATTGTATATTCTAAATGCAGTGCTTAAAAAAAATCTTTCCTAGACTTGTAAGTGGAAAAAAAAAAAAAACCCTCATGTTTCCTTCTAATATATAGCTTCTTTTCTTCATGGCTTCATTTCTCAAGCCTACCTAAATTTTATCCCTACACATCAGAAATTTACGTTGGCATAAAGTAGGAAGTAGGGATCCAACTTTATCTTCAGATGGTCTCACACTTGTCCTAAAACAAAATTAGTAAATAATTTGTATATTCCCCAGAGATTTTAACTGCACCTGTCATCATATGCTAAATTCTCAGAGTTGGATCTATTTTTGGACTTCCTAGAAGATATATTTTAAATATTTACATTAAAGAAGTTAACTTTTTACTTAAAGGTGACATATTTGCTCAAATATTTAAATATTTATATTGAAGAAACCAACTTTTATTTTTAAAAGAAATTGTATTAACACACCCACAAAAATATAATAATGTACCAGGATTTCTTTTAAAATGATTAATTCAAAGCAGAATAAAACATACATTTAAATCATATATATTGATTATGAACTCAGTACAACTTCGTACACTGAACTGGAACAGTCTAGCAAAAGCCTTAATTTGAGGTCTTTGGTTAATGTGAAGCTTCAGCAAGAGCACTGGGAAAATTCAGGCCAAGACTTAATTAAGGAAAGAGGCCAAAGTCTGGAGTTCGAATTCTCCCAACAAGGCCCAAGTCAGGGTGTTACAAGACACAGGGTTGTTGCCACCACTGGCCAGAAGGGGGCCCAGTACGCAAAAAATGCGACTGCTGCTAAGTTGCTTCAGTCGCGTCTGACTCTTTGCGACCCCATGGACGGCAGCCCACCAGGCTCCCCTGTCCCTGGGATTCTCCAGGCAAGAATACTGGAGTGGGTTGCCATTTCCTCCAATGCATGAAGGTGAAAAGTGAAAGTGAAGTCGCTCAATCCTGTCCGACTCTGAGCGACCCCATGGACTGCAGCCTACGGGGCTCCTCCTCCGTTGCACTCATCTCACACGCTAGTAAAGTAACGCTCCAAATTCTCCACGCCAGGCTTCAGCAATATGTGAACCGTGAAATTCCTGATGTTCACGCTGGTTTTAGAAAAGGCAGAGGAACCAGAGATCAAATTGCCAACATCCGCTGGATCATGGAAAAAGCAAGAGAGTTCCAGAAAAACATCTATTTCTGCTTTATTGACTATGCCAAAGCCTTTGACTATGTGGATCACAATAAACTGTCTAAAATTCTGAAAGAGATGGGAATACCAGACCACCTGATCTGCCTCTTGAGAAATTTGTATGCAGGTCAGGAAGCAACAGTTAGAACTGGACATGGAACAACAGACTGTTTCCAAATAGGAAAAGGAGTACGTCAAGGCTGTATATTGTCACCCTGCTTATTTAACTTATATGCAGAGTACATCATGAGAAATGCTGGACTGGAAGAAACACAAGCTGGTATCAAGATTGCCAGGAGAAATATCAATAACCTCAGATATGCAGATGACACCACCCTTATGGCAGAAAGTGAAGAGGAACTCAAAAGCCTCTTGATGAAAGTGAAAGTGGAGAGTGAAAAGGTTGGCTTAAAGCTCAACATTCAGAAAACGAAGATCATGGCATCTGGTCCCATCACTTCATGGGAAATAGATGGGGAAACAGTGGAAACAGTGTCAGACTTTATTTTTCTGGGCTCCAAAATCACTACAGATGGTGACTGCAGCCATGAAATTAAAAGAGGCTTACTCCTTGGAAGGAAAGTTATGACCAACCTAGATAGCATATTCAAAAGCAGAGACATTACTTTGCCAACAAAGGTTCATCTAGTCAAGGCTACCGTTTTTCCTGTGGTCAAGCATGGATGTGAGAGTTGGACTTCGAAGAAGGCTGAGCACTGAAGAATTGATGCTTTTGAACTGTGGTGTTGGAGAAGACTCTTGAGAGTCCCTTGGACTGCAAAGAGATCCAACCAGTCCATTCTGGAGGAGATCAGCCCTGGGATTTCTTTGGAAGGAATGATGCTAAAGCTGAAACTCCAGTACTTTGGCCACCTCATGCGAAGAGTTGACTCATTGGAGAAGACTCTGATGCTGGGAGGGATTGGGGGCAGGAGGAGAAGCGGACGACAGGGGATGATGGCTGGATGGCATCACTGACTCGATGGACGTGAGTCTGAGTGAACTCTGGGAGTTGGTGATGGACAGGGAGTGGAGAAGACTCTGATGCTGGGAGGGATTGAGGGCAGGAGGAGAAGGGGACGACAGAGGATGAGATGGCTGGATGGCATCACTGACTCGATGGATGCGAGTCTGAGTGACCTCCGGGAGCTGGTGATGGACAGGGAGGCCTGGCGTGCTGCGGTTCATGGGGTCGCAAAGAGTCGGACAGGACTGAGCGACTGATCTGATCTGAGGGAGGCCTGGCGTGCTGCGATTCATGGGGTCGCCAAGAGTTGGACAAGACTGAGCGACTGATCTGAACCTTAGTGTGTTAGCACAATTCTGCGTACATGGTAATTGCTATTAGATTTTTGCTTTCCAAAAATTGGTAAAATAATAAATTGATATTGATTTGGACCTGCACTGACCAACGCAGTAGATAACTAGCTCCATGTGGCTATTTAAATCGAATAAAATTAAAATTAAAAATTGAGGTTCACAGTCACACGCACCCCACTTACAGTGCAAGTGACCACTGTACGGGACACGGCAGATAGGAAATAATTTGCATCATAGCGAGGAGTACTATTAGACAGCGTTGTTCAACAATTAGCAGAAGGCCTTTTTATTTTTTTTTAATTCGAATTAAAATTTTCTTTTTTTTTAATTTTATTTGAATTAAAATTTTCAACGAAACCACTCTCTGGGGAAAAAACGGCCCACAAAAGAAAACGACTTTTATTAAACTTCAGCAAGTTCATGGGTAGTGTCCGTCCCTCACAAAGATGGCGCTTCGCAGCGCGTGCATGTTCCTAACACTTTCTGGTCTCTCGCCCCGCAAAAAGATGGCCACCGCCACGACCCGTTCAAACTGCACGGACACAGACACGAGGTCCCAAACCCCACGCGGTCTCACTCATCTCAGGAACATGGCCGCCTTCCGATAACTGTCGCGATAACATAGGCTGGTTCAGGCTGGCTAGCATGCCGCCGCGCAATGATGGCGTAAGACTCTCGCGAGACTGTGTGCCGCTTCCCTCTCCTCTGCCTTGAACATCATGGCAGCTTTCGTTGTGTCTGCGAATCGCGTGCTTAGGTAGGACCGTTCACCAATCAGAGTCTAGCCAAGGCACCGCCCCAAACCGTGTTCGTCCCGCCCCTTTTGTCGTCACTTCCTCTCTAACCCTTGTGCAGTCGATAAGGAAACCCGGACGCCACTGCGGCCTTCCTTTTTTCCGGCAGCCGGGAAGATGGCGGACATTCAGGTATGGGCTACTGGCCGATGCCGACACTGCGGAGTCTGAATTTCAGAGCCGAGTCCTGGAGAGCGGGACTCCGCGCTCCAGTTTGGGGGTTAATTTCCCAGGGGCTAAATCGGGCAGAGGGCAGTTGTATTGGCGTTAATCTCGATTAGCACCTCGTAAATGTTCCTTGTAGCTCGGTCAGTAGATAATCTGCCTGCAGTGCAGGAATCCTGGGTTCGATCCCTGTGTCGGAAAGATCCTCTGGAGAAGGAAATGGCAACCCATTCCAGTATTCTTGCCTGGGAAATCTCATGGACATAAGAGCCTAATGGGCTGCAGTCCATGGGGTCGCAGAATCGGGCACGACTGGGCGACTAACACTTAAACGTTGGAGGCTCCGCATTTGGGGTTTAATTTTAATTTAAGGTTTAAGGATTTTGGAAGTTGTTTTTTTTAAAATCAAGATTTACAGAGTACTTTTTTTTTTGAGGCTTTAGGCTGTAGGGTTAATCCTTTGAGAACTGACGTCTAAGGGCCACTCCAGGGAGCCCGTCAGTTTGGTATTTAATTCTGGAGCCGCCTATGTTAGTTAAGGAGTGCATCCTGGTTGGATGTCTTTGTGTCTTGAATAATTTTTGCTGCACAGTGTTGGTGTTTAAGGCATGGTTTTGTATCGCTGGGGCTTTAAGGAGTGAATGCTCCAGGTGGTAGGAGGTGTTTTACATCATAAATGCTGATGTAACCCTGTGTTCAGAGTTGAGTCTGAATTAGAGGTTATTTGGGTTAGTGTCTTGGAAGATAATTCTGGGGCTTGGCGCTGGTGGCCAGCGTTCAGGGAGTTAGATACTCGACAAGATGGTATTGGGATTTTGTGAAGCTTTCCAGGCCAGGTTGATGCCTGCTCGGGTCTTACCTGCTTCCTCCTCATCCCCATAGACAGAACGTGCGTACCAAAAGCAACCGACCATCTTTCAAAATAAGAAGAGGGTCCTGCTTGGAGAAACTGGCAAAGAAAAGCTCCCTCGATACTACAAGAACATTGGTCTGGGCTTCAAGACTCCAAAGGAGGTACGGGCACCCTCAGAAGAAGGGAGGAGGCCCCTGTGTCCCTGCACACGTGCCCGAACGGAGTTGACCTATCCACATCTCAGTGGCTGCTGCTGGAAACTGTAGTTTGTGTGTTTAGAGAGGCCACGCCCCTTGTTCTTTTCAGGAACTATTTTCAGGCTCCCTAACCCTCCTTATCCCTTCAGGCCATCGAGGGCACCTACATTGACAAGAAATGCCCTTTTACGGGTAACGTCTCCATTCGAGGGCGGATCCTGTCTGGTGAGTGAGAACCTCCAGGGGCTTGAGTTCAGATTCCTGGGTCTGAGGGAAGAAGGGCTGGGGACACTGAAGCTCCAGGGTCCTGGGTTGGGGAAGGGGTTGGCAGACTTCTGGTGACCCCGGGGGGACACTCTTGGCAAATGATGTCTATTTCACGATGGTCTTCAGACGCCCACCCTGGGCAGTGCTGAGAAGGCCCCTTGGCACAACTGATGCTGGAAGCAGGGCTTCCTGGGAGCCCTACTCAACGGCCCCCTGCTTCCTGGACACCCCGGGCTGCCCATGGCTCCCTTCCCTGTGGGGCCTGACAGGAACTGCCCCCCGTCCCCCCCAGGCGTGGTGACCAAAATGAAGATGCAGAGGACCATCGTCATCCGCCGAGACTACCTTCACTACATCCGGAAGTACAACCGCTTCGAGAAGCGCCACAAGAACATGTCCGTGCACCTTTCCCCCTGCTTCAGGTAAGCAGGGTGGGCGGCCCTCCTGGGCAGGGAGGAGGGGTGGGCTGCACAGGAGTGAGTGACCAGACCTGGCTGTTAATAGGACGCCCTGGCTGCCAGGTGGAGGTCATCAGCTGTTGGGGCGGGTAGTAAAGGGGTCATGTATCACCATCTTTGTGAGCTTCCAGTCCCCTGCAAAGGACATGACAGATGGAGGTCTTCTGTTCCTGGAAGGGTCGGCCCATTCTCTGCATGGCCTGGAGCCTGGGGTCTTACACGTAGTTTGTGCTCAGTAATTACCTGGGGTCAGGTGAAACTGGAAATAGCAGATTGGTTGGGGTTTGGAGGAGCCAAAGCTGAGAGGCTCCACCTAGAGACAGGAAGATGCCTTCAGGGCCTGCTGAGAGCAGAGCCTCCCCTAACCCAGCCTGCTCCCCTCCACAGGGACGTCCAGATCGGTGACATCGTCACGGTGGGCGAGTGCCGGCCCCTGAGCAAGACCGTGCGCTTCAATGTCCTCAAGGTCACCAAGGCTGCCGGCACCAAGAAGCAGTTCCAGAAGTTCTGAGACTGAACCTCTCCCTGCTACCCCAAACACAATAAAGTTATTTTCCCAGTCTCTGGCAGGTTCTGGCTGTCTGTGCCCCTACAAGAGGGAGGGGTTGGTGTGGAAGATGGGATTCGTCTTCATCCTCTGGGGGCATAAAGATGGGGGCCACATCCTGCCTCCTGCCCTCACGTCTGTCTGGGTGAAGGCAACCTGTATGCAGACGCCACCCTCCTCTGGTGTTTTGGTCTCTGTTACCTTTCCGTATTGCGCACATAAGGCCTTTCTACCTGGTGTTGAGCTCCCCCCACAAGTCTCTGGGGAGGAAGTGAATGAGGGTGGAGGTTCCTGGGTTCTTTAGACTCTGAGCCTTTTCTGGTCTCTGAGGGGAGGGGAGGAAGAAATATCCGCCCTCGGCTTTGCTGGGTGTCAGCGTCGGTGGGTTGGGTGGGCTTGGGTTCAAAGCTGCCTGTTTCGGAGTTGAAGGTCTTGACCTCAAGCTGGGATTGTCTTCTGATGGGAAAGCAAGGCACCCACCTCCCCCTGCACATCCTGCCATTCCCTCCTAAGTGAGCACCATGCCTGTTGCAGATGAGCAAACTCATCATCTGAGGGGGCAAGTTCGCTGCTTAGGGTCCCAGAAAGTACCTGAGCCGCAGGCATCAGGTGACGGTGACTACTTTGCCCAAAAATCCTAGTAAGGAAAATGGCCTAGAGGGCATGGCGAGGCCAGCTAGCAGTGAAGAAGGGTCACGGGCAGCTGGCTGCATGAATAGGAAGTCCCTCAAGGTGGGACTGAATCAGGACAGACCAGATTTGGTGGCTTTGGGTGAGGAGAGAAATTGGAGATGGGGGAAAATGAGGGCAAGGCAAATAAAGGGGAAGAGATTTCTGACAGAGCCAGACAGGGCTACATTGAGTGTCAGGGTAAAAACTCAGGAGACGGTGAGAGCTTAACAGTTGGTATTAGCAGGGAAGGCTTTCTGCTAGAGACAAATGGGGAAAGGAAGAGGGACTTCAGTGTCAAGTATGGAGATGAGAGATGTGAGACACCCCTCTGCTGGACACCAGTCAGAGACTGGTACAGAGACGCATGGAGCAGGTGAGGCAGGAGGGCGGCAGGTGCAGACAGATGGCAAGGAGAGGGGGACAGCAGAGACCTCACCTAAGCCACAACGGGGCAGAGACGGAGGCTCCAGTTTAGGGGAGGCGCTGGAGTTACCCCCGTTAACTCCAGCCTGGAGGCCCGGTGCTGCTGGGATCCCCAGGTCCCTGCCTCCCCGTACCTGTACCAGGGTCTAAGACACACACTGGTACAAGGGTTGGGAGACAGGGCCGTGAGGAGAGAGGAGTCGCCGGTGCCGCTGCCGCTGCTGCTGCCACTGCCGCTGCCGCCTCTGGGGACTTTGCGTCTGGACCGGCCCGGGGGCTCCTTTTTACCCAGGCCCAGTGAGGGCGGGGGTTCCTGCCAGAGGAAGTGGGGCCGCATCAAAGAGGGCAGGAAGGGGCAGGGATGGGTCAGAAGGGGGCACGCCCCGAGGTTCAGCCTGCGAGCCCGCCCCACCTGGTGCTGGAGGGTGGGAGACCCCGCGGAGGGGCACTGGGACCCAGAGAGCGGGGGACAGCGGTGGGGGACAGGGAAAGGCAGATCGGAGAGACAGGACGGGGAACAGAGACCCAGAGGGGGACCTGAGGCTGCTCCAGGAGCCCCCACCCACAGGTGTTTCCGTTCGGGGTGGGGCCACCGTGTTTACAACAACAACAGGCCCGCTCCCCTGTTTCCTCCCAGCGGTGGGTTGCTGGGCGTCTCCTTGGCACCCCATTGTCGGGTGCAGCGCTGACCTGGTGGGAACCTCCTGATGGTCAGTGCACGAAATCCAAGGAGAAAGCCCCCAGGGTCCTGTCAATTCTCTGTTCCGATGACCTGGACAAGGACGTTACCTGCAGTTCTGTTTGTTTTGGCTGCTCTGGGTCTTCCTTGTGGCGAACGGGCTCCTTGTGGCAGCATGCAGCCTTTCTCTAGTTGCAACGCAAGGGCTATAGAGTGGGTGGGCTCAGTAGTTGCCCCGCAGTATATGAGATCTTAGTTCACCGACCAGGGCTCAAAAACCGCGTCCCCTGCGGTTGGAAGGCAGATTCTTAACCATTGGACTGAGACAGGAGATAGAGGGGCTCCAGGTTAGACATTACAGCTGGCCTCCTGTTTGCATTTCACGGAGCACAAAGACGTGGGCTTCAGGCTGGATCCTTAACAACTGTTAGCATTTCCTGAGATGAGATAAATGAGCTCCAGGAGGAATTTACAATCAGCCTCCCGTTTGCTCTGCAAAATGGAAGTAACAACAGAAACGGTAAATAGCCAGTGTTTGTCTCCTGTAAACACTTTAAGGTGATAGTCTTGGCAATAGTCAAGGTAATAGGGCAAGGACAAAGAGGGGCAAAACCTGTTTGAATAAAGGATTATGGGATCTTCACTCCCCCTCTTTTGGGACAAGAGAGACCCTACACATGCGCAAAAAGGCTCCTTGGAAACCAAAAGTCAGGGAATAACGCGAGGCCATAATGATTCTTGCTCCTCCCAGAAGCCTTCACTTTGAGATCCATCTTGGCTGAGTGCGTGTGCACCCAGGGTGAGGGTCCCAGGGTAGGCCAGGTGTGGAAAAAGGAATCAGATATTGGGCTAAAGGTAAACAAAGACCTGGAAGAACTAACCTATATAAACAACTTAACCGCCTCTTTACCTCGCTCCTCCTCACTGCGGGGGACGCCCACACCCTCTCTGGGTGTGCGTCTCTGCCTTGCTTCTGTCTTAACAGCAAACCACTTCTGTGTGTTCGCCCCACACTTGTTGTTGTGCTCTGTCTCTAACAATAAACTTTGTACCTGCCTTTATAGTTTCTGCCTCCGTGATAAATGCATTTTTCAGTGGGGCCAAAGAGCCGGGGAAAAATAGTTTATAGCCTCTAGCCCTTGCTGGTCTGGTGGCCAGGATTCCAGGCTGCCCAGTTCAATTCTTGGGAAGGGAATTAAATCTCGCTTCAAGCCACTACTCACTGCTGCCTCACTGAGATCAGGACCACCAGGAGGGTCCCCACTTGCCCTTCTTAGAGCCCTATGACAGCTAGGGACATGACTCCTGGGCACAGATCACAGCCTCAGAGTTGCCCTCTGCCTGCCTGGTCCTCCCACCCTCCCTGAACCCCAGACTCGCTCCCTCCTCTGAGACTTTGCACTGGCTGTGCCCTCTGCCTGGAACCTCTAACCCCAGGCTTCTACCTGCTGCTTCCCCACCCCTTAACCTCTAGTTCTCACCAACCTCTTTCCATTTGGCAGAACCTCCAGCCCTCCCAGTCCCCGCTCCCTGTCTGAATGTCCCACATAGACAGGAAAGCCTGCTTATGACATATTTGTATATTTGTTGCACAGATCCTCTATGGCCTGGCACACTTATTAGTTAACCTGTTAACTGCTGGAATATAAACTCCAAGAAGGGGAGGGGAAATCTCTGCAACCTCCGCACCTGGAACAAACTGTGAGTGTGCCGCACACATTTACCCGAGTGCATGAATTGTTTTGAGGTTAAATCTCAAATGAATTAATTTTTTAAAAAGTTAAATCCCCACATTCTCACAGGCCAGGCTTGACCCCTAGCATTACCCCAGAACCGTTTCTTGGTGGGTGTCGAGCTGAAAGACCCAACTAAGCCAAAGATCAGGAAAAGGAAGATTTGTTATAACTTGCCACAAGTAAAGGGAACACCAGGGACCCTCCCCAAAGGAGTGTCTCGCCAGCAGCAAAATTGGGGAAGTTTTAAGCTAAGGGAACAAGCACATTCATGGGGGTGGGGGCATGGAGCAGAGGAGAAAGCAGCACAGAATTGGGGCAAAGTTCACCAGAGCCCTAACTGTAGTTATTGAAGTCTGGAGGGGCAATATCATTCTATCCTTCACCTGGGTGGGGCCTTAGTTACTGCAGAACTCAAAGATTGTATCAGATGCTTCTGTATATCCTTTGAGGAGGAACTAGGACTCTGTTTTATTGTTTCTTGACAGCTTTTCCTTTTTTCTGTATGCCCTCTCTTCCAGTAAAGAATCTATCTGCAGGAGACCAAGGTTTGATTCCTGGGTTGGGAAGATGCCCTGGAAAAGGGAATGGCTACCCACTCCAGTACTCTTGCCTGGAAAATTCCAGGGACAGAGGAGCCTGTCGCAAAGAGTCAGACACGACTGAGCGTCTCACACTTGCACACTTTACTTCCCTGAAGATCACAGATTACTGAGACCTGTTCTAGGGCAAGCACTGGGGCCAGGCTTAGATCACAGATGGCTTAGGCCAAAATGGCTTCTCTTCCATCAAGAAAGTCACTCCTGGTTCTTTTTCTTCAGGGACCCCCTAACTATCCACTTACACTGGGTCTCAAGAAACAGAGTAACCGGAAGCAGTGAACATACACAGAAACCTCCCCATGTTAGTATGAAGACTGCAGGCTCTGTTGCAGAGTCCAGCCCTACCCTCCTTAGCTACATAACCTTGGGAGTGATTCTCCTGGAACCACAGGGCTTCAGGTTCCTAATCTATAAAATCTTGCCTCCCTGCCACTTCGGGAACATGAGATAGACTCACCTGTGTTATTGGGGGTAGAACTAGTTCTAGTAAGTGATACTTCTTAAGGAAGTGATTGTGTCACATTCCTGAGCCTATTGTAGAGCAAAGCCTAGTGAGACCTTGGCGAAGCCTTTGCTGAGTTGCCTTGGCCGGCCAGAGGACAAGACTTTTTGGCAGGGGACTTCCCTGGGGGTCCAGTGGCTAAGACTCTGCGATTCCAATGCAGGAGGCCCAGGATTGATCCCTGGCCAGGGAACTAGATCCCACACGCCACAACTAAAGATCCTGCGTGCCGCAAATAAGACCTGGTGCAGCCAAACAAATTAAAAAACTAAAAAGTCTTTGGCAGAAGGCCCTAGAAGTATCAGTGGTTATGGAATCCTGGATCTACTACAGCAAATCCTGGTGGTTTGTCATGGGATCTTGAGACTATTTTAGCATGCTTCTGGAATATTCTGTTGCATACCTCTTATAGGTGTCCCCAGTGGTCATTTTTCCAGGGAAATTAGCTCCAAGCATGTTTCAAAGCAGGGTCCCAGATTATGATGACAGCAGATGTCAGGCCTGTTACATGAAAACAGGGCAGATACTGGTTATATCATAACATTTTATGGCCTCACATCTATCAGAACAGGCCACAGGAATATTCTGTTATTGCCAGACTGGCGAGCATCGTTGCAGCCCCTTGTGGCACGACCTATAAGAGGTTGTAGTGGGACCTCAGGGTCTTGTAACTTTTTTTTTTTAAATTTTCCCTGTGGTCACAGTGCATGGTATGTGGGATCTTAGTTCCCCCACCAGGGATGAAACCTGCGCTCCTTGCTTTGGAAGCGCAGAGTGTTAACCACTGGACCACCAAGTACGTCCATTGTAACTGGTGGTTGCAATATCTGGGTTATATGAGAGCCAGCACATGTATATTATGTGTGGAGCAGGCACCTGGATTCATTTAGCCCTAGGACTGCAAGTGGAATCTAGGAACATGGAATTGGATCAGCTTCAGACGTGTGAGCAGCCTTGCTGTCGTATGTTAGCACTTCCCTGAGTTCGCATTATAGTAGGTCCGAGCTCTGTGGTATTTAACAGAGACCCACAGATTGTTCCAGGGCTGCACATAGATTCTGCTAGAACATTCTAGAAAAGTTTTAGGGACCTATTAAACCAGCCCCGGGTCTTTCACTACTGGCTTCCTTCATTCTGCTGATGCTTCCTGCGCTAGCCCCTGGGGATGCAAGAGTGAGGGAGACAGTGCCAGGGCCTGCCTACCATCTAGTGCAACCCTGGGGACTTTCACCACATTGAGTGGGAGGGAGGCAGTGTGGGGAACAGGTTACTACTACACCCTACTATGTGCCCCGTGCCAAACCTTTGATTCATTGAAGCCTCTCCACCGAAGGAGGTACGATTATCCCACTTCCCAGATGAAACTGAGACACAGAGAAGCCCACCGGAAAGAGAGGGGGTTTGGCTTCAAACTCTGGTGTGATTGCATCCTGGGGTCAGGAGGGGGCGCTACAGTGCAGGGGAGAGAGGAGGGGCAGATGTTAAGGTGGTGATTCAGGAAGACAGCTCAGAACTGCCAGGGCCTAAGTCCCCAGACACCAAGGGTGGCATCATGAGTGAGCTCTCTGTGCTGTTGTTCCAAAGGCACCTTGGTTTGTTTTGAAGTTGGAACTAAGCGCCCATATTTTCATTTACCACTGGGCTCTGCACATTTCATAACTGTCCTGCTGTTTTCTATTACTTTATCATGGGCCCCTGGCGATGTAATAGTAGGACCCCACGGAATCTAAAAGGTATAGGCAAAGGGATTTCCCTGGTGGTCAAGTGGTTAGGACTCAGTGCTTTTACTGCTGGGGCCCAGGGTTCAATCCCTGATCAGGGAAACTAAGATCCTGCAAGCTGCATGGCACACCCTGCAAATGCCACCCCACTCCCCCCCAAAAAACATGCATGAGCAGGGATCATTAGAGCATAGACCCTGGGGATAAGATATGAGACAGGCAGCAGATGCTGTAAACAGTCCCTGAAGACACATAAGGTTCCAGGACACTTAGCAGCGATTCCTGGTGGGTATTAAGGGACCTTGAGAGCTTTTTCTTTTGAAGCAGGAAGGAGGAATGTTATGAGGAATGTTCAGGTCAAACCTCCGAAAAGCCTCATGGCTAAACCCTGAGGTCATTCTGACAGGAGGAAAGGAAGACCCAAATGGGGACCCTCCAGCAGAGCCAAGGGAGGGCACCCTCCGTGACCGTGATCATGCTAGGCTGGATAGTGTTCCCCAAAGCTGCCTGTGCCCTAGAGCTCCAAAGCCTGTGATTACATGACCTTGTTTAATAAAGGGAACTTTGAAGATGTGGTTAAATTCAAGATCTTGTGATACGGAGATGATCTTGGGTTATCCAGGTGGGACCAATGTCATCACAAGGGCCCTTAAAAGAGAGAAGGTCAGCAAGTTCCTGAGAAATGCGGAAGGTTTCTTGCCTGGTTTGCCAGCAATGCAGGAGACGGCAACAGGAGCTGTGGGTTCGATCCCTGGGTCGAGAAGATCCCCTGGAGGAGGAAATGGCAACCCCCTCCAGCATTCTTGACTGAGAAAAGCCCATGGACAGAGGAGGCTGATGGGCTACAGTGCACGGGGTCGCAAAGAGTCGGACACAACTAAGCACGCACACATACATGGTTAAAGACTTGTCAACTTGGCGGGGCCACAGTGCCCGGATGTTTGGTCCAACATTATTCTGGATGTTTCTGTGTGGGTGTTTGGGGGTGAAATTACACTGAAATCAGTGGACTCTGAGTAGAGCCGACCACCCCCACCATAATGTGGGTGGGCCTCATCCAATCAGTCAAAGGTGGAAAACTGACCTTCCCTCAAGCAAAGGGAACTCTGACAGCCGACTGCATTTAGATTTCATCTGCAAGATGAGCTCTTCTGGGTTTTCCAGATAGCCTGCCTTTGGACTTGAACTGTAACTCTTTCCGGCCACCTCTATCACATTTTGAACTCACCAAGTCTTCACGATCACGTGCGCCAATTCCTTATACTAAGTCTCTTTCTCTATATATATACACATCCTGTTGATTCTGTTTTTCCAAGAAACCCTGACTAATATATCATATGACCTAGCAAGTCCACTCCTGGAGAAGGCAATGGCACCCCACTCCAGTACTCTTGCCTGGCAAATCCCATGGATGGAAGAGGAGCCTGGTAGGCTGCAGTCCATGGGGTCGCTGACGGTCGGACACGACTGAGCGACTTCACTTTCACTTTTCACTTTCATGCATTGGAGAAGGAAATGGTAACCCACTCCAGTGTTCTTGCCTGGAGAATTCCAGGGACGGGGGAGCCTGGTCGGCTGCTGTCTATGGGGTCACACAGAGTCGGACATGACTGAAGTGACTTGGCAGCAGCAGCATGCGGGGAAAAAAAAAATGTAAAAATATAACAACAACCTTGCAAGCAAATGTTTGCAACAGCATTAGTCACAATAGCCAAAAAAGTGAAAACAACCAAATGTCCATCAGCTGCTGAAGGGATGAACCAAGTGTGGTCAATCCATACGACGGAATATCATCCAGCCGTGAAGAGGAACGAAGTCCTGCCTCATGCTACCATGTGGCTAAATCTTGAAAACGGCATGCTGGGAAATTCCCTGGCAAACCAGTGGTTAAGACTCTGCATTTTCATTGTGATCTTCTGCAAGTCCTGCGGGGAGGCCAAAAAAAGAAAAACCCCACAGTACACTAAATGAAAGGTGCCAGATATAAAATGCCACATTAATTTGAAATGTCCTGAATTGGCAAATCCATGGAGACAGAAAGTAAATTTGTGGTTGCCAGGGGCAGGGGGGAGAAGGGACCATTTAATGTGTCTGGGATCTCCTTTGGGATGATGAAAAAGTTCTGGAACTAGATCATGGTGATGGTTGCACAACATTGTGAGTACACCAAAGTAACTCCTTTGTCTTGGGTACTTAACCACAATAAAAGAAGTGAATGGAAGCGTTATAGCAGGAATGTGGGCTGGAAGTGGGAGGCTGGATGATGCCCCAAGTATGGTGTAGAATTTTGGGTCTGTGCATTACTGAGGTCATACCAGAAGATATTAAGGAATTGCAGGGGCACTTTAAGAGGCCCCTTGGGGGAGGAAGGAAGAAATGTGGAAGCTGGAGGACTTTTATCACCGCAGGCGTTAATGACCTTTTGGGGTAGGGGGCGGACAGGAGGTAAGGAGGGGACCCACACAGACCTCCAAATTTGGCACTCGGATAATACTGATTCTCAACTTTGTCATGAATTTGCTGGGTGGCTGACATTCTCAAGATAAGAAAATCAGGGAGAAACAGTGCAAGAGAGGAAAAAAAAAAAAAAAAGACAAAAGTTTCTCGAGAGGCAGAGACGGACACTCAGCCAGACCGGGCCCTGGGCCCGGGGTGTGCCTTACAGCTGTAGGGGCGGGGTTGGATATTCCTGGAGTCGAGGAGCCGTCGTCTCTGGACAGGATGTGAGAGAGGAACTGGGGTCTCCAGTCACGGGAGCCGGCTGGGGCCGCAGAGGGAAGGGATCGCGGCTGCCAGTGAGTCCAGAGCTGGGGCCCCTAGACCGAGGGAGGAGAGGGCCGGGCGCAGGACTCCCAGGTCTCAGGGACTAGGGAGCCGGAAATCTGGACTTTGGGGTCCGAGGGAGGAGGGGACAGATCTCGCGAGTCTGAGGGAGGAGGAGGGAGGAGGAGGAGGCGGGACCGAAGTCTGAGCCAGGAATCTCAGCCTATCCAGGCTCTGTAACTAATTAACCAGCGCAGATCAAATTAGTGGGTGAAAGTTCATCGAGGAGGAGGGCCTTGTGGTCATCCTCCCCGCGGGAACGAGCTTCTGCACCTGCAGCCGCAGGCGCGCGGGGTAGCCAAGCCGAACTGGGCCGGGCCGGGCCGGGCCAGAGCTGCGGGAGGGGCGGGCCGGGGGTCCGGAGGAGTCACGCGCCCCCTCCCCGCCCCAGATCTCCCACTCAGGATGCGGCTTCCCCTGCCTCAGCCCTGGGGGCTCGGTCTGCTGCTCGTCCTCCTGCCTGGGGCGCTGAGCGCAGGTGAGGGGATGCCGGGCACGAGGGAGGTGCCAGCCTCCGGGAAATGACCGAAATCCGAGATCCCCCGCTCGAGCCGAGGGACTTCCTTCTCGGCCGCATTTCGTCTGGTTTCCCACGATATTTTCTCCCTCTGGTGGTCTGTCTGGAAAACACCTGTCCCCTTCTTCCTGGGACTCCCCCCCAACCCCCCACCCCGCCAGGGTCTGGCCCCTCTGTCTGGGGTGGGGGTCTTTTCTCTCCCGGGGTGTCTGTCCCATCTAGGTCCCCCCGCCCCATCTGCTCTCTTCGCCGGCAGAGAACTATCGCTCGCTCCAGTACCACTTCACCGCCGTGTCGGCCCCCGCAGCGGGGACCCCTGCTTTCTGGGTTTCGGGCTGGCTGGGGCCCCAGCAGTACCTGAGCTACAATAACCTGCGGGCGCAGGCTGAGCCCTACGGCGCGTGGGTCTGGGAGAGCCAGGTGTCCTGGTATTGGGAGAAAGAGACCATGGACCTGAGGAACCAGGAGACGCTCTTCCTCGACGCGCTCCAAGCTTTAGGCGAAGGTGAGATGGGTACTTCCTGGGCTGGGAGTCTGGATCCCGGGTCTGAGGGAGGAGGGGACGACGGACCCCTGCTCCCCGGCCGCTCATCCGTGTGTGGGCACCCCAGGCCCCTTCACCATGCAGGGCCTGTTGGGCTGCGAGTTGGGCCCTGACAATGTCTCGGTGCCGGTGGCCAAGTTTGCCCTGAACGGCGAGGAGTTCATGATGTTTGACCCCAAGCTGGGCATCTGGGATGGTGACTGGCCTGAGTCCCGGACCGTCAGTATCAAGTGGAGGCAGCAGCCAGAGGCGGTCAACAAGGAGAAGACCTTCCTCCTCTACTCCTGCCCGCACCGGCTGCTGGGGCATCTGGAGACGGGCCGAGGCAACCTGGAGTGGAAAGGTGAGCAACCCCTGATCACTGCAGGCCCCCTCCATTCCCTCTTCCCCAGCCTCTCCCCGTCGGCCCCCCTGACTCCAGTCCACCCTGCTCGTCCACAATCACGTCTCTGAGGGTCTTCCTCCACCCCTTGCGGTCCCCAGCCCCTCTCCTGCACACAGCCCTCCCGTGGCTCCCAGAGCCCTCAGGGCATGGCTCAGGCCCCTGGCATTGCGATCCCACGTGGCGTGGCCTCTGCCCCTCACCTCAGCCTCGCCTGTCTCCATCTGCCCTACTCGGCCAGATGCAGTCACCCAGAGCCCCCTGAGCTCGCCCCAGCCCTCCCATTTCTCCACCTTTGCCAGTTTCCCTGGTGCCAGAGGCCACTGGTGTCCGGTTCCACTCTGGCCCTGAGGTTTTTCTCTTGCCTCCTTCAGATGCCCGCAGGACCTTATGTGACCTCCATTCCATACATCACGTGTCACTCTGAGCTATAATTACAGGCATGTCTAGGGAATTCAAGGGCTGCAGTTTAGAGCTCTTTTGTCCTCAGCCTCTCCAACATTGAGTTTCCTGCTTCTATCTCGGCCCTCAGTTCAGACTCTCCTCCACCCAGGAGTCAGGTGAACATTTTAAAAACATAAATGAGCTCCCATCCCACCCATGCTTAAAACCAGACCACAGATTCACGCTAACCTTGGATGAAAATCCAAACTCTCCTCTGAGGCCTGCAAGCCCTGCATGGCCTGGCTGCTTTCCACCGCTGTAATTTCACAATGCCCCCAGTGACACTGGACTTCTCCCTTTCCTCCACTATGTCAGGTTCTTTCCTCCCTCAGGGCCTTTGCACCAGCTGTTCCCACTGCCTTTAAAAAAATAATAATAATAATAATTAATTAATTTACTTTTGGCTGTGTCAGGTCATCATTGTGGCAACACTGCAGGCTTCTCTCTAGCTGTGATGCCCAGATGCAGTTGCCTCGCGGCATGTGGGATCTTAGTTCTCCGAGCAGGGATCAAACCCCTGTTCCCTGCATTACAAGGTGGATTCTTAATCTCTGGACCACCAGAGTAGTCCCCAGTGTTCCATTTGCTTTTGATGCTCTTTCTTGGGCTCCGGCCAGGACTGGGTCGTTCTCATGCTAAAGGTTTGACCTTGAATGTCCACTTCAGTAGGGCCCTCCCTGGCTAAAGGGTGCCCCCCAGTCGCACCCCCATTATTGTCTCTCATGCCCCTTTTTTTGTCCATTCATTCATTATAGCATCTTTCATTTTTTGTTGTTTTTTTCTTGAGGCGTGACTTACCTATCTAAAGTACACTGCTCAGGGCCTTTCCTGGTGGTTCAGTGGTTAAGACTCTGAGCTCCCAATGCAGGAGGCAAGGGTTCAATCCCTGGTCAGGGAAGTAGACTTGCATGCCACACAGTGTGCACAAAAAAAAAAGTACATGGCTCAATTTTATTTATTTATTTATTTTTTGGCTGTGCTACTCAGGGATCAAACCTGTGCCTCCTGCATTGGAAGCACAGAGTCTTAACCACTGGCCACTAGGAAAGTCCCTGAACCTGGAATTTATTTGTCAAGAAGTTTTATATTATGGATTAAAATTTTTAAATAGTTATAGGACCACTACTCAATTGTAAAAGTTCTTCTCGTGTCTGTTCGGGAACATTGTGTCTCTCAGGAATTTGTCAAGTTCATTTAAATTTCAAGTGTGCTGGCTTGAAATTTTTCATATCCTCTATCTATTGAATGACTGTAGGGCCTGTCTTATTTTCCCTGTCCACACTTTCATAGCCTGTTTCCCTTTCATTTATTTTAAAAATATTTATTTTTGGCTGTGTCTGGCTTTAGGTGTGGCATGCAGGATCTTCCCTTGTGGTGCTCGGGGTCTTCATTTTGACGAGTGGGCTTCTCTCTAATTGTAGGGCATAGGCTCGGTAGTCGCAGTGCTCAGGCTTAGTTGTCCTGCAGCATGTTGGATCTTAGTTCCCCAACCAGGGATCGAACCCATGTCTCCTGCATTGGAAGGCAAATTCTTAATCACTGGACCACCAGCAAAGTCTTCCCTTTCATTTACATATACACAAATATTCATTTCTCTGGTAGCTCAGAGAATCTGGTGGTAAAGAATCTGCCTGCAATGCAGGAGACCTGGCTTCTATGCCTGGGTTGGGAAGATCCCCTGGGGAAGGGAGTGGCTACTTACTCTGGTATTCTTGCCTGGAGAGTCCCATGGACAGAGGAGCCTGATGGGCTACAGTCCATGGGGTCACAGAGAGTTGTACAGGACTGAGCGACTAACACACTCCTCTCATTCGAACACAGGCTCCATGAGGACAGGGACTTTTGTCTCTCTTGTTCACTGATGTATCTCTAGTGCTTGGAAGAGTGCCTGGCACATTCCATGGTAGATGCGTGTATGTGTCATTGTAGGAAGGACTGGAAGAGAGATGGATACCCTTGTGGTGGGCAGGTTGGATATCAGTACCCCTAAGAAGGGCTTTCCCCCTTTATCGTTATGTTCTCTAGGCTCAGGACAGCATAGGGCACGATCAGGTGTAGTATGGGGGCTTCCCAGGTGGCACAGTGGTAAAGAATCCACCTGCCAATGTAGGAGATGCAAGAGATGCAGGTTCAATCCCTGGGTCCGGAAGATCCCCTGGAGTAGGAAATGGCAACCTGCTCCAGTATTCTTGCCTCGAGAGTCCCATAGACAGAGGAACCTGGTGGGCTACAGTCCATGGGGTCGCAAAGAGTCAGACACCACTGAGCGACTGAGCACACAGCACAGAGCAGCACACGGCCATGGTGGGACCTGCTGGGTAGAGGGGGAGGAATGGAGGCCTCTCTCCATCTCTGCACAACCCTGGGCCTGGTCCTGGGGGTCCCTGGGACTGGGGCTTAGGCCTGTCTGCCTGTTCGTCTGTAGAGCCACCCTCCATGCGCCTGAAGGCCCGACCCGGCAGTCCCGGCCACTCTGTGCTCACCTGCAGCGCCTTCTCCTTCTACCCACCTGAGCTGAAGCTGCGCTTCCTGCGGAACGGGCTGGCCATTGGCTCTGGTGAGATAGACATGGGCCCCAACGGCGATGGCTCCTTCTACGCCTGGTCATCACTCACAGTCAAGAGTGGCGATGAGCACCACTACCGCTGCGTGGTGCAGCACGCGGGGCTGGCCCAGCCCCTCACGGTGGAGCTGGGTGAGGTCCTGCTGGGGAACTGTGCTCCCGACTTCCGGTTGTCTTTTCTCCCTCTGCTGCAGCAACCCTTCCTGAGTCTGACTGCTTTCTGCCCCACCGCTGCCAGTTCGTCCAAAGCCTGACAGCCTCTTGTCCTGCGTTGCTTGCCTCCCCACGTCTGAGTGCCTTCCATCCTGCTGCTGCTGGCCTCGTTGATTCTGGCCACTCGTTAACTGCTATGGGAAGTCCTCCCTAAGTCTGACCACCTTCCGTCCTGCTGCTGCTAGTCTTCAGGGAGTCTGACCATTCGTTGTCTGCTGCTGCCAGGCCTCTATGAGTCTGATGTTTTACTGCTCTGTGCCCACCCCTCCTCTCCAAGTTGGAACACCGCCCACTCTGCTGCTACAGGTCCCTTGACCAGAGTGATTGAGACCCCTCTTGCTACAGCTGGTTCTTATATCCAACCCGGGGGCTTTCTAGATCTAGAATATCCTGGGAGTGGCCTTCCCTTTACCCACACCCACTCCCCACAACCTGGTGCTGGGATCTCTGGGGTTGGGAGGGACTGCGAAGCCCCCGTCCCCTGTCCTGACTCAGATGTGGTGGAGGGTCCCTTAAATATCTCACATTGTCTGACTGCAGAATCACCAGCCAGGACCTCGGTGCCAGTGGTGGGAATCGTCATCGGCTTATTCCTGCTCCTGACAGTGGCTGCGGGAGGAGCTCTCCTGTGGAGAAGGATGAGGCAGGGGCTGCCAGGTGTGGGACAGGAAGAGGGAGGTGCCTCAGAGAGAGGGGTAGAGACCCCCTCCAAAATAGGGAGATTCATTCCTGCAGGGACAGAGGGGGACAGAGACCCAGAGAGAGATGGGGAGAAAGAAAACTGGAGGGGAGAAAGAGACTCAGAGGGGGATAGAAATCCATAGAGTAGGACAGACTGAAAAAGACACAGACACACACAAACAACACACACTACACACACACACGTGGGGAGGGGCAGGCAGAGACCTGGAGGATTTCAAAGATTCTAATGACCTCCCCTGTCCCTCTTTTCTCAGCTCCTTGGATCTCTTTCCGTGGGGAGGATGTAGGGGCCCTCTTGCCCACTCCCGGCCTGTCCAAGGATGGTGAATCTTAGGATAAAAATGCATTCCCAGCAACTGCCGATCATCCCCCATCCTGGCTGTTACCAGCTAATGTCCTCAGGTCCTTTTCATGCTGTGAGACCTCTGGGAATCCTGGTATTTTTGAGCCTCTGGAAGGAGCCCGATGTCCTCCCTCTGGATTTCTCCTCCTGTGATCTGCCTCAGTTCCCCCTCCTGATATATATGGTTCTTTTCCAGCTCCACATATAACATGGGTTTGGGCCCGAATCGTTGTGTTCTCATCGTTTCAACTTTTTAGGGAATTGTGAGGGGGGATAAATGGTGTAAGCCTTGGGCTTCAAATCTCTCCTGAGGCTAACTTGTTGCCATGGTGGAATTTGCCAGCTTTATATACCAAGTCATGTATTTTTAATGAATAAATTTCACAAATATTTACTGGATGTTTGTGCCAGGCATTTTGAGGATTTCTTGGCTGGAGTCTGATCTGACTTCTTCGTGTAGCGGAAGAGATGTTCCCTCCTTGAGGGAAAGGAAAGCCTCCTCTGGCTCCTAGGTTCCCTTCCTAAAACATGCGGACAAAGGGAAAGAGATAAAAATACATCTCCCGTGAGGCTTTGAAGTTAGAGCAACTGGAGGTGGTCGGGCAGGGCGCCCCGACGCCTGCCGGGAGTTGTAGTTCCCCCGGTCGTGTCACTCCGGAGTTGCCCACTTCGCCTTCCCTGGGAAGGGGCGGGGCCGAGCCTCGCGGGGCCGCGCTTTCCTTTGTGGACGTGGCGAGGGGCGCCCTTGACCCGCCCTGCTCCCTTTGGCCCCGCCCCGGGAGGTCCTCAAGAGCGCTCATTGGATGGGGGCGGGGCCTCTGAGCTTCAGGAGGCGGGGCCTGACTGGAGAGCCGCCAAATTGGGCATCTTTTTGGAGAACGCAGGGTGGAACATAGAGAGCGAAGTGAAGCTATCTGACCCGGTAAAGGGAGGCGGGGGCGGGTGGCCTGTCCAGGGAGGACGGTTTGGGTCCGCTTGGGTGGAGGATTGGGGACCAGGCTGAAAGCGATGCCCGGGAACCTGCAAGATTTCTCTCTGGCCACGACCCTGCCCTGAACTACGCGTGGGAAGTGCGCCACGTCTCCCGCTTGAATCCTACCCTCTTGGGGTACTTCTCTGGGACTTCCTCGGAGGATTTGGTCCCCACAGCTGGTTAACCTCTGAGAATCCTGCCTTCCTTTCCCCCTTCCTGTCCCTTCTTGTGGCCCAAACTTTGCAACCAGCTACCAGCTCTCTGTCCTGTCCTGGGTCCCCACCCTCACCCCCACCCCGTCCCCATCCCTCCCATCCCCTCTCTGTCCTTTCCTCTGTGACCCTGACTCCTAGCCTCCACCACTCCTCAGGGACTGATGATGTGGCCACCCTCACTTCTGCTGCTGCTGTTGCTGCTCAGGCGTGGAACCCAGGGGAAGCCATCTCCTGACGCCGGCCCTCATGGCCAGGGGAGGGTGCACCACGCGGCCCCCCTAAGCGAAGCCCCTCATGATGACGCTCACGGGAACTTCCAATATGATCATGAGGCTTTTCTGGGACGAGAAGTGGCCAAGGAATTCGACCAACTCACCCCAGAGGAAAGTCAAGCTCGTCTGGGGTAGGAGAGAGGTGGAGGGGAAGGAGGGTAGTAATTTTCAAGAGGGAGGTTAGGGGAGCCCTCAGTGAGAAGGTGATATTTGAGCCGCGTGGGTATATGGGGGAATAACATTCCAGGCAGAGGGAACTGTAAGTGCAAAGGCCCTGAGGCAGGAGGGGGAATGATGTGCCTGGTATATCTGAAAAAGGGAGAGGTCCATGTGACTGGAACCCAGTGAGCAGAGGGAGAAACTAGGAGGTAGTAGCAGAGAGAAGAGAGAGATCAGGTTGTGCGGGGCCTTTGGGGCCCCAGTGAGATGAGAGCTATGGAATGGCTCTGAAGGAGGAGGTGAGCCAACTCGGGTTTTAACAGGATCCCTCTGGTTGCCATGCAGGGAACAGACTATAGGGAGCAAGAAGTAGAGAGCCCATTGAGGAAGGGACTGCAGTCTTCCAGGTTGGAGATAAGCGACCAGGATATCCCGACTCAGGGTGGAGATAGCCGTAGTGGTCAGCTATGCTGACTGGAATGTTGTGCATGGATGGAGTTGGATGAAGTAGGCTAACGCATTTGTGGTCGCGCTTACTACAATGCCCAGCACCGTTCAAAGGGCTTACCAGGCTTAACTCATTTAATCCCAACATCCTCAGTCTGAGGTATGTTCTATTATTTATTCCCATTTTACAGAGGGGGAAACTAAGGCACAGAGAGGTTATATGACTTGCCCACAGTTACACAGCCAGCAAGAAGAGGCAGCAGGATTTGAATCTTAATGTCTGGCTCTAGAGTCCTAGCTATTAACCACAGCTCGAACCTCTGGGTAGCCGGAGCAAAGCAGAGACAACATAACGCTGGAGGGACTGTCAGCGACCTAGGCAGGGCCATCTCAAATTGGATTCTGGGGACTGGGTCGAGGGGCTTTGGGATGGAGACAGGAAGAAGGGCTCTGTCAGCGGTCGGGCGAGGACACAGACGGGACGTTACCAAGGATGGGACCTGGGAACCGACAGGCGTGGCCTGAGAGAAGGGGCATGAGGTGGTGGCCTAAAGGGGCTTGAACTGAGACAGGGAGGTGTGCAGGATCAGGCTGGAGCTGAGAGAGCAGTGGGTGAAGGCCGAGCCCGCCGTGTTGCGGGTGACAGTCATAGGGCAAAGCCTGATAACGGCTAGGAAAAACCAGGCGCAAAGGGGGAGTCGCAGCATACCTCGGGACTGCAGGGATATTGGCCTGAGATAGACGCGCGCGGCCAGGGGCGGGGGGCGGGGAAGAGGGCGGAGCTAGAGGGGCTAGCGGGCCAGGAGATTGGCGGAGCCAGGGAAGGGGGCGGGGCCAGAGACGGGGAGCGGTCCGGACCGCGTGTTGCCGTGGCAGTCGGAATTCAGAGTGAATCTTGGGACAGGGAATCTGCGGGCGATGGGCGCGGTGTGACTCCCTGCCCTCCGTCCCCTCCCAGCTCTTTCAAGTGAGAGATGGAACACTCGCAGGGTTGAGAGGTGGGGCCAAAGTGGAGGGTTGGACCTGGATTGTCAGGGGTCCTTCCCCCAAATTGGCGAGTTGTAGAGCGGAGCGCCAGCCACAGGCCGGCTGCATCTAGGCGGAGAGGTTATCGCCTCTGGGAGCTGAGCCTGGATTGAGAGGGCGGAGCCCTAAAGTGGGAGTGGTCCTGGGATTGACAGACTCCTCCCCCCGGTTTGCCAGCGAGGACAGCATTTTCAGTCCTATATGGGGTTGTGTCTCCAGTGTCTAGAAGAAGGAGGGACCTGGGGTGGGCGGGGTCCGAGACTGACGTGCGCCCGCTCCGGCTCGCAGGCGCATCGTGGACCGCATGGACCGCGCCGGGGACGGGGATGGCTGGGTGTCGCTGGCCGAGCTCCGCTCGTGGATTGCACACACGCAGCAGCGGCACATACGGGACTCAGTGAGCGCGGCCTGGAACACGTACGACACAGACCGCGACGGGCGTGTGGGTTGGGAGGAGCTGCGCAACGCCACTTACGGCCACTATGAGCCGGGTACGCGGCAAGAACCGACCCCTGGTCCCCTCACACACCGTGACCCCGACATTTGTGACACCTTCATCCTGAGAACCTCAAGCCACGTTAACCAGATCCCTAACCTTTGACATCTGACCCTTGACCATGGACCACCCCCAATCCCTGATCTCTGGTTTCTCATTCTGACATCCACTGGGGACCTCAGTTTCTTGACCAAGGACATCTAACCGCCCGAGCCCTATCAGCCTGACCTTTGACCTCTGACTTCTCATCCTGAGAACCCCAAAGCCATTTCTTCTGCCTCTGAATTCCCACCTCTCATCACCAGGCCCAAGCCCTCTGCCCCAACATGGCTCTTATCCTCTGGCACCTGAATCCTCACCCCCAGCCCCCCTCCAGACTTCTTCACATACCCTCAGGGGGATCGTTCCACACTCAGAGCTGCTCACCCTGACCTTCCTTTGCTACAGTCTTCCATGACTCCCCAGGGTCCTCAGGCTCACCCAGCCTCAGCCCCACCTCAGCCAAACTTCCACTTTCAATTTTCTGCATTTTCTGTCCCAGCTGAATGGATCTTCTGCAGTTCCCCTGAACTCACCATGCTCTGCAAACCTCTGTACTCGGCACATACCATTTCCTTTGCTGAAAATGCTCTTCCCTTCCTCTGTTCCCAGCAAGCTGAGTCAGTAAACTGCACCAGAGTGTGACTTCAGGGCCCAGAGGGCCAGTGTCAACTCACAGTCCATCCTTCCTGACTGCATAACCTTGGGCAAGTGATTTCCTCTCTCTGAGAGTCAGTTTTCTTCATAAAGTGAGGACAAACAAAATAACTCACTGTACTCGCTTCTTGGGAGAATGAACTGCAGTTTTGTAGATAAAGAGCTTAGCACATCATCAGGTTTCACTACAAGGTAGCTACTGTTAATTATTATTAATCGGTGGAGGTCTCCCTGCCGTGATTCCCCTAAGTTAGATCCCTCTATCTTAAAGCCCAGTTCACCAAGACCCCTCCTTCCTCAGGTGAAGAATTTCATGACGTGGAGGATGCAGAGACCTACAAGAAGATGCTGGCTCGGGACGAGCGGCGTTTCCGGGTGGCTGACCAGGATGGGGACTCAATGGCCACTCGGGAGGAGCTGACGGCCTTCTTGCACCCCGAGGAGTTCCCTCACATGCGGGACATTGTGATTGCTGTGAGTGGGGCCTGAGGAATCCGGCTTCTGACGCCAAGACTTGCGTCCCAGCGTTTACCTTGGGGGCCCCAGTGCCCACCCTCCACCCCTTAGTGTCTAATCTCTCCTAATCTGGCTTCTCCCTTTCTTTTCTTTTTTTAATATTTATTTATTTATTTGGCTGCACTGGGTCTTTGTTGCGGCACGTAGGATCTTTAGTTGTGTCCTGAAAACTCTTGGTTGTGGTATATGGGATCCCATTCCCCGACCAGGGATTGAATACACGTCCCCTGCATTGGTAGCATGGATTTTTGGCCACTGGGCCACCAGAAAAGTCCCTGGCCTCCCCCTTTCTGTGCTCACATTTGGGATCCAAGCACCCAGGCTCAGTTCAGTTCAGTTCAGTTCACTTGCTCAGTCATGTCCAACTCTTTGTGACCCCATGAATCGCAGCAAGCACCCAGGCTACCTTCAGAAAATCACTCCCCTCCATAAGTGCCTTAGAGGAGACCCTGTCCAGGCTGAATCTCAGGAAAATTCCGACCCTAGACATGGAGTGTCCACTCTGAGGCCATTTCTGCTTGCCCCCATGTTCTATTACTTAATGGTTTTTTTTGCCAACTCTGCATTCTAGAGTGGCAGGATTTTTTTTTTTTCTTCTCCCTTTTTTTTTTTTTTTTCCCACTAGACTTTAATCTCTAGAGCCATTTTAGGTTCATAGCAAAGTTGAATGGAAAGTCCAGACATTTCCCCTTTCCCCCTGCCCATGCTAGGGGTAGTTAAATTCTTCCACCTGTTCCACCTGGTGGGGGTTTCAGTATCTTTATTACATTAGATATCTTAAAAGATATTGCTCAGAATATTTTTTAGTATTTATTTTTATGTGTTGGGCTGTGCTGGGTCTTAGTTGTGGCATGCAAACTCTTTTTTTAAATTAATTTATTATGTTTATATTTGGCTGTGCTGGGTCTTCATTGCTGTGTAGACTTTTCTCTAGTTGCGGTGAGCAGGGTCTACTGTCTGGTTGTGGTGAGCAGGCTGCTCATTGTTTCTCTTGTGGCGCATGGGTGTGTGGGCTTCTGTAGTTGGGGCGCTTGGGCTCAGTAGTTTCAGCTCCCGGGCTCTAAACAGGCAGATTCTTTACCACTGAGCCACCAGGGAAACCCTCATGCAAACTCTTGGTTGTAGCATGTGGGATCTAGTTCCCCATCCAGGGATTGAACCCGGGTCCCCTGCATTGAGAGTGCAGAGTCTTGGCCCCTCAACCACAAGGGAAATCTCTATGGCTCAGAATATTATCTACAGCTCTTGAAGAGGAACTTAACGACCAAACTCCTATTATTTTGTCCTGTTTGACTGCTTTCCTCTGTTTCTGCATTTCCTCAGCCCCGATGCCTCTTTCTCCCCAGGAAACCCTGGAGGATCTGGACAGGAACAAAGACGGCTATGTGCAAGTGGAGGAGTACATTGGTGAGTGGGCCCAACTCTCCCCCCAAGGACGCCTGTCCTCTCCCCAGCCACAGATAGCAGCTGATACATAGCAGCCGTTAGAGCAAAGACCCTCTGGAGTGGAGGCTGCCTGAATCCATTCACCCAAACACTCACGGAGCATCAGCTGTGGGTCAGGCCTGGGGGGCCTTTACTGATGATGTATACTTGCTGGGTTTGGGCACATTTTTTTAAAATTATGTATTTATCTATCTATTTTGGGCAGTGCTGGGTCTTCGTGGCTGTGCAGTCTTTTCTCTAGTTGCGGAGAGCGTGGGGGCTGCTCTCTAGTTGTGGTGCACGAGCTTCCTATTGCGGTGGCTTCTCTTATTATCGAGCACAGGCTGTAGGGCATGGGGGCTTCACTAGCTCCATCACAAAGGCTCTAGAGCTCAGGCTCAGTGATTGCGGGGCACAGGCTTAGCTTCCACGGGGCATATGGGATCTTCCCAAATCAGGGATCAGACCTGTGACTCCTGCACTGGTGAGCGGATTCTTTACCACTGAGCCACCAGGGAAGCCCTCCAGCAAATCTTGATCAAACACCCACTGTGTGCCAGGCCCAGGAAACGTTTATTGACTTCCTTTGGTGTGCCAGAACAGAAAACCATGTATCAAGCACCCACCGTGCACCTCAATTTCCTCATCTTGTAAATGAAGATAATAGACCAGCTACCATGTAGGAGCTATATATATATAGTCAACCCAAATGCCCATCAGTGAATGAATGGGTAAACAGGAGGGGATCCAGCCAGGCCATGGAATACTGTTCAGCTGTAAAAAAGAATGAAGCACCATCCATATAACAATGTGGATCAACCTCGAGAACATCAGGCCAAGTGAAAGAAGCAGACATAAAAAGCCACATCATACATGATCCCGTTTATCTGAAATGTCTAGAGTAGGAAAATCCATTGTGATAGGAATCAGATAATCAGTTTCCAGGGGGCTGGAGGAGGGAAGGAATAGGGAGTAACTGCCGAATGGGCACAGGTGTCTTTTGGGGAAATGAAGATGTTCTGGAACTAGAGGGAGGGGGCGACTGCACATTGAGAATGTGCTAAGTGTCACTAATGGTGAATCTTAGGTTGTCGGCTTTTTACCACAATTCCAAGAAAAAAAAAAAAACCCATGTAACTTCCAGTTACTATGGTCATCATTTCCTATAATAAATGATGACTGGGACTTCTCTGGGGGTACAGTGGTTAGGACGGGGCGTTTTCACTTCCATGGCCACAGGTTCAGTTCAGGGTTGGGGAACTAAGATTCCGCAAGCCGTGAGGTGTGGCAGGAAAAAGAGAGACGCCTGAAGGTTAACTGGGTAATTGTGTGCCCAGCACCTGCTCCATTATTTTTTTCCCCTCTTGCTTCATCTTTGACGACATCTCTAAGACAGCTCCCTGGTTCAAACCCCGAGGAGAAAAAAGCATTCTGTCCTAATTATGGTGGCTTTGTGTCTGGTATAAAAAAAGGCTTGTCTGTTTGTAATGTCTTCCGGATCTATCTGTGGGCCCTTGGGGTGAAGGGTTTTGCAAACATTTACAAATGATTGCCACAAAGGAGGGGCTCCTAGAATCCTGAGGGATGTTCTGGATGTGGTGAGCTGTTCAAAGTGTAGCTTCAGAAGATCGCCTATAAAAATTTTCACTCATTCCTCCTTCCTATGAGCACCTACTATGTGCCAAGCAGTGCACACTCTTGAGTCATGGGTGTATCAACCAAGTGGATGGATGATTCAATCAATCAAATGACCAATCCATCAGTGAAGTCAGTTTCACCTGTAGCATAGGGCTCACTGGAGAAGGCAATGGCAACCCACTCCGGTATTCTTGCCTGGAGAACCCCATGGACAGAGAAACCTGGTGAGCTACAGTCCATGGGATCTCAAAGAGTCGAATAAGACTGAAGCGACTTAGCACGCATAGCATGCATGCATAAGGGATCACCTGTAAATCAGGTTTGTTCCTAATCGGATTTAAACAGAAGAGGAAATTAAGGCAAAGGACAGTGAAAGGCCCGGGATCCAGAAATGTCAGAACCAGGCTGGGAGGTCCCGGGAACCGCCCCTGATGTCACCCCCTCTCGCCCCGACCTCTTGCCCCGACTCCTCCATCCCAGCTGATCTGTACACGGCGGAGCCCGGGGAGGAGGAGCCGGCCTGGGTGCAGACGGAGCGGGAGCAGTTCCGGGACTTCCGGGATCTGAACAAGGATGGGAAGCTGGACGGGAGTGAGGTGGGCCACTGGGTGCTGCCCCCCGCCCAGGACCAGCCCCTAGTGGAGGCCAACCACTTACTGCACGAGAGCGACACGGACAAGGTACCCGGACGGGGCGGCTGGCGGGTGGGTGGGCGGGGGCTGTGGGATGCGCAGAAATGACCAAGACGTGGGCCTGGGGCTTTGGGCTTCTAGTTTGCAGAAAGGAAGAGGGACAGAGAGTTTGAGATGAGGAGAGAGAAGCGGGGGGACAGGGACTCAGAGGGCGATGGAGATCGGGAGGCCATCCTTAGTTTCAGGGAGAAGCCTCCCAGATGGGGGTCCATTGCTGGTCCCCTGACCTCTGACCCCCTCAGGACGGGCGCCTGAGCAAGGCTGAGATCCTGGGCAACTGGAACATGTTCGTGGGCAGCCAGGCCACCAACTACGGCGAGGATCTGACACGGCACCATGACGAGCTCTGAGCCCCGTGAGCCCACTGCTGCCTCGTCGCCCCGCGGGCTGACCTGGGGCGCCCCAGGGGCCAGGCCCCCACCTGTCCGGCCCTGCAGGAGGTGGACACCGACCTCGGTGTCCCCCTGCCCCTGGGCGCTCCACGGACTCACCATGGGTCAACTTCTCTCCCTGAGACACCGCAGCCCCTCCCAGCTCCCCAAAGGGGTTCACAGGCCCAAATGATGAGATGAGGAACCACCCCTTTCTCACTGGCAGAGTCTCCCAGCCCAGACCAAGGCGCCCAGACATCAAGCTCAGCCTCCAAAGGCCTCCACTAACCCCACAGCTCCAAATCTGAGCCTCACCCCACACAGCGGAGAAACACACCCCCAGGTACCCTGAACTCACCCCCAGCACCTGCCCAAAGGATGTCTCTTCTCTGCCAGGGAGGCAATAAAATCCAGTGCTGGGGCCTCAGCTGTGTGTCTCTGAAGGGGGGACAGGGGCCTCGGGGGCTGTGACTGGGAAAGGAACGTGTGGGGAGTTGGGGGACTGCTGTGGGCTGAAGGAAGGGACTAGGCATTTGAAGAGGGGGCTCTAGAGGTTGGGCAGGGTTTGAGGTTGTTCCTTAAATTACACATAATGACCCATCTCGGGGAACCCTGCCTCCCAGGTTGTTGTTCGGTTGCTCAGTCTTGTCTGACTCTTTGCCACCCCACGGACTACAGCATGCCAGGCTTCCCTGTCCTTCACTGTCTCCCAGAGATTACTCAAAATCCTGTCTATTGAGTCGGTGATGCCATCCAAGCATCTCGTCCTCTGTCATCTCCTTCTTCCCCCGCCCTCAGTCTTTGCCAGCATCAGGGAATCTTTTCTAGTGAGTCAGCTCTTTGCATCAGTGGCCAAAGTATTGGAGCTTCAGCATCAGTCCTTCCAATGAATATTCAAGATTCATTTCCTTTAGGACTGACTAGTTTGATCTCTTTGCAGTCCAAGGGACTCTCCAGAGTCTTCTCCAGCACCACATTTTGAAACCATCAGTTCTTCAGTGCTCAACCTTCTTTATGGTCCAACTCCCAAACCATACATGACTACTGGAAAAGCCATAGCTTTGACTAGATGGACTTTTGTCAGCAAAGAGATGTCTCTGCTTTTTAATATGTTGTCTAGCGTTGTCATAGCCTCCCAGATACTGAGCATTAAGCCAGAATACCTGTGTAACTCATGGGAAACCTACCTAGGTTTACCTGTGAATGATTGTGGGAAGGAAGAAATGCTCTGACTCCTCCAGGCTCTGACCCAGAACCAGGACTTGCTCTCTCCCCCTTTAGTATAAAAGAAGTCTGAATTCTAACTCGGAGAAAATGGTTCTTTGAGACACACTAGTCCACCACCTTCTTGGTCTGCTGACTTTGTGAATAAAGTCACTATTCTTTGCCCTGACAACTCATCTCTGGATTTATTGGCCTGTTGTAGGGGGAGCAGTACCAGTTTTGGCAAAGCCAACTGGGAGCCTCCTTGCTCCTGGCCAACCCACCTCTGTTAGGGAATTTTGGGGGTAAATCCCTAGCAGCTGTGAGACCACTTGTCCTGAGGATCTTCCCTTCAGAATTCCCCAAAGCAGCACCAGCTGCCCCATCGCTTGGCAGTTGGAGCAAGAAATTGACATGTGGGAGCTGCTGGGTTCCATACAGCAGGGTAAGTCATTTCCGGAGGAAACTTTTCTTCTAGGTGGGGCTTTTTCCCTCCAGAATAAGCCAATTTGTTTTGTGTTGAAGTGGGGTACTCTGTTGGAGAGAGGCAATGATTGCTGAACTTTTCCCTGAATTGTGAACCGGTTTGTCTGATGCTGGTGTTTGTGTGTGCTGTGTGCGTTTTATTTTTCTTGTGTTTCTGTCTCTGCAAATTGAGGAATGTTCCGACCATCCCTAAAGAAAACCCTCTAGGGCACATCTTGGGTAGATGATCTGATTACAGCTACATACCCATGTCTGAGAGGCATGTAATACTTAATGGGTGACAATGTGTGACCACAGTACCTGTTAGGATCTCCCCAAGAGGGTTGGGGAGGGGTCATTTTGGGACTCTGTGCCCCGTGTACCGTCACCTTTGCTGTGTTAATTCCATCATCTGCAGTCTCCTGGGTCATTGGTCTGGATACAGCAGCTCTCCAAGGAGTCACATTGCACAGGGGTTGAGTTGATGGTTCTTGTGATACGTAAAACCTCGGGGCCAAACTTGAGGATTTATTTAGAGTTTTGCTTGTGGTCTGGGGTTTTTAATTTCATTTTGCTTTAGTACCATTTCTTTATTTACACACTGATATCAAATGGAGGAAGGGAAGACACACTTGCTGATAGACACACACAGAAACAGTTGTCCATCCCTGTCCAAACTGGGAGAACTTGGATCCTAAAATCACTGAAGGAATTATCCCAGAATTCAGCCCACTTGGTGGATGCCAAGGCCAAAAGGCATCTTTTAATGGTTAGAGATGCTCAATTGGTATGTATGGTTTTACAGAAGTCTTTGAATGGCTCTGTAGCTATTCTGTGGTGAAGCAAGGAAGAGTAATGGAATTATCTAGGTGCAAGCATTTGTGTATTACATCAGGGTGAGAAAAAGACAGTTGTCACTTAATGGTAATAGAAACCCAAGAGAATATCTATCACACAGGAAGAAAAGGAAGGGGAGCGAGTTGACACAGAGTTGACACAAAGTCAGTCTGTCCACTGAGGATCAGCACGTAGGCTTTACTCAAATGCCTTAGGCTGTGGGAAATTTCAAATACCAACTTGTGCTTGTGGACAGTTTTTTTTTTTTTTCAGGACAAGTGGAGGCATTTCCCACCCAGACAGAATAAGCCTCTGAAGTGGTGAAAACCCTCCTGAAAGAAATTATTCCCCAATTAAGATTACCTTGCTGCTGCTACTGCTGCTAAGTCACTTTAGTCGTGTCCGACTCTGTGCGACCCCATAGACAGAAGCCCACCAGGCTCCCTCGTCCCTGGGATTCTCCAGGCAAGAACACTGGAGTGGGTTGCCATTTCCTTCTCCAATGCATGAAAGTGAAAAGTGAAAGTGAAGTCGCTCAGTTGTGTCCGACTCTTAGCGACCCCATGGACTGCAGACCACCAGGCTCCTCTGTCCATGGGATTCTCCAGGCAAAAGTACTGGAGTGGGGTGCCATTGCCTTCAATTTTCTTGGGCTCCAAAATCATTGCGGATGTTGACTGCAGCCATGAAATTAAAGACACTTGCACTTTGGGGGGAAAAAAAAATGAAAAACCTAGACAGCATATTGGAGAAGGCAATGGCAACCCACTCCAGTACTCTTGCCTGGAAAATCCCATGGACGGAGGAGCCTGGTAGGCTGCAGTCCAAGGGGACGCTGAGAGTCGGACGGGACTGAGCGACTTCACTTTCACTTTCGTGTGTTGGAGGAGGAAATGGCAACCCACTCCAGTGTTCTTGCCTGGAGAATCCCAGGGACGGCAGGGCCTGGTGGGCTGCCATTTATGGGGTCGCACAGAGTCGGACACAACTGAATCGACTTAGCAGCAGCAGCAGCAGACAGCATATTAGAAGTCAAAGACATCACTTTGCTGATGAAAGTTCATATAGTCAAAGCTCTGCAAGGAGATCCAACCAGTCTATCCTAAAGGAGATCAGTCTTGGGTGTTCATTGGAAAGACTGATGCTGAAGCTGAAACTCTAATACTTTGGCCACCTCATGTGAAGAGTTGACTCATTGGAAAAGATCCTGATGCTGGGAGGGATTGGGGGCAGGAGGAGAAGGGGACGACAGAGGATGAGATGGCTGGATGGCATCACTGACTCGATGGACGTGAGTGTGAGTGAACTCTGGGAGTTGGTGATGGACAGGGAGAACTGGAGTGCTGTGATTCATGGGATTGCAAAGAGTCAGACACAACTGAGTGACTGAACTGAACTGAACTGAATGGTTTTTCCAGTAGTCATGTACCGATGTGAGAGAATATAAAGAAGGCTGAGTGCTAAAGAACTGATACTTTTGAATTGTGGTTCTGGAGAAGCCTCTTGAGAGTCCCTTGGACTGCAAGGAGATTAAACCAGCCGATCCTAAAGGAAATCAGTCCTGAATATTCATTGGAAGAACTGATGCTGAAGCTGAAGCTCCAGTACTTTGGACACCTGATTCGAACAGCCGACTCATTGGAAAAGATCCTGATGCTGGGAAAGACTGAAGGCAAAAGGAGAAGAGAGTGGCAAAGGATGAAATGGTTAGATAGCATCACTGACTCAATGGATGTGACTTTGAGCAAACTCTGGGAGATAGTGAAGGACAGGGAAGCCTGGTATGCTGCAGTCCATGGGGTGGCAGAGTTGGACACGACTTAGCAAGTGAACAACAACTTCCTTCAAAGGGAAAATGTCCTTGCTCTTGTCTCCAGTGTAACCAAACATATCTAAAGGATTACAAGTTAATTGGAAAGTATATTCGTCCTGGAGATTACAATTAACAGGAAAAACAGAAAATGAATCCTATGTTAAAGAGGAGCATTAGTAAAATATGTCATGAGACTAATTTAACTTTGGGTTAGGCCTAGACAGTAATTGTTTTGTCTTCAAGTCAAGTCAAGTCAAGTCACTCAGTCGTGTCCGACTCTTTGTGACCCCGTGGACTGTAGCCCACCAGGCTCTTCCATCCATGGGATTCTCCAGGCAAGAATACTGGAGTGGGTTGCCATTTCCTTCTCCAGGTGATCTTCCTGACCCAGGGATCGAACCCAGGTCTCCTGCATTGCAGGTAGACACTTTAACCTCTGAGCCACCAGGGAAGCCACGGCAACCCACTTCTAATTCCCAAGGAGTTATGAAATGGTCAAAGAGACCAAAAAGTTTGACCGAGAAGGAGAGTTTGGTCCACACGCTTTGCCCATTTCTGGTCGGTTCCCAAAGGAGACATTGGGTGCCCCTTGGCATTGGCAGGTCGGTATAACCCCCCAACAGGTTTCTGCCACGAGCCATATGAGATCACCGTGGAACCACAGAGCAGGGCTCCTTACTTGCTTCACGCAGGGCATGCCATTCATTCACACAAGCACACTGTAGAGTTAGTAAAGCACAGCAGAAAACGTGTTCGCTAAGAGAACAAAGAACTAAAGCTCCAAGCATCTTTACCTTGTCCTGAAGGATCCCGGACGAGCCCCCAAGATGAAAGGTTGTCGTTGAATCACGCGAAGACACCAGGATTCTTGGCCCCCGGAGGAGAAGAATTCAACCCGGGGCCAGAGACGAGGCTTGATCGCTCAGAGCTTTTGTGTTAGAAAGTTTTATTAAAGTATAAAGGAGATAGAGAAAGCTTCTGACATAGGCATCAGAAGGGGGTAGAAATAGAGTTTATAATTGTTACCTGTTGGAGTGTTGGAATTTTTTAATCCCTGTGGCTCAAAGCTTTTAATTATAACACACTGCCCCCTAGTGGTGGAAGGTGGAGACTCTGTTTAGGAAGTTCAGTTCACTTCAGTTGCTCAGTTGGGTGCGACCCTTTGCCACCCCATTGGGCTACAGCACACCAGGCTTCCCTGTCCATCACCAACTCCCGGAGCTTGCTCAACCTCATGTCCATGGAGTCATTGATGCCATCCAACCATCTCATCCTCTGTTGTCCCCTTCTCCTCCTGCCTTCAATCTCTCCCAGCATCTGGGTCTTTTCTAATGAGTTAACTCTTTGCATCGGGTGGCCAAGTATTGAAGCTTCAGCATCAGTCCTTCCGATGAATATTAAGGACTGATTTCCTTTAGGATGGACTGGTTGCATCTCCTTGCACTCTAAGGCACTCTCAAGAGTCTTTTCCAACATCATAGTTCAAAAGCATCAATTCTTCAGCCCTCAGCTTTCTTTATGGTCCAACTCTCACATCCATACATGACCACAGGAAAAACCATAGGTTTGACAAGATAGACCTTTGTCAGCAAAGTAGTGTCTCTGCTTTTTAATATGCTGTCTAGGTTGGTCATAACTTTTCTTCCAAAGAGCAAGTGTCTTTTAATCTCATGGCTGCAGTCACCATCTGCAGTGATTTTGAAGCCCAAGGAAATAAAATCTGTCACTGTTTCCATTGTTTCCCCATCTATTTGCCATGAACTGATGGGTCAGATGCCATGATCTTAGTTTTCTGAATGTTGAGTTTTAAGTCACCTTTTTCACTCTCCTCTTTCACTTTCATCAAGAGGCTCTTTAGTTCCTCTTCACTTTTGACCTTAAGGGTGGTGTCATTTGCGTATCTCAAGTTATTGGTACTTCTCCCATATAGGAAGGAGTAGGGCAGATTTGTAGCTTTTTGAGAGCTGCATGGCCATTTGATGCAAAAAGAAGAGCCGACTCATTGGAAAAGACCCTGATGCTGGGAAAGATTGAGGGCAGGAGGAGAAGGGGGTGACAGAGTATGAGATAGTTGGATGGCATCACCAACTCAATGGACATGAGTTTGAGCCTGCTCCGGGAGATAGTGAAGGGCAGGGCAGGGAAGCCTGGCGTGTTGCAGTTCATGGGGTCACAGAGTCGGACACAGCTGAGTGATTGAACAACACTGTTTGAAAACTTTTTTTTTCATTAAAACAATAGACATAGCAACAAATTTGTAGGGAACAAATTATGATTAAAAGCTGCCCAGGGACTTCTCTGGCAGTCCAGCTGTTGAGATGCCAGACTCCCAAGGCAGGTAGCTTTAATTAGTCACTACCCAATTCCCTTCTCCCTTCAGTAGCTCAGTCGTGTCCAACTCTTTGCGACCTCATGGACTGCAGCACTCCAGGCCTCCCTGTCTATCACCAACTCCCGGAGTTTACTCATACTCATGTCCATTGAGTCAGTGATGCCATCCAACCATCTCATCCTCCTTCTCCTCCTGCCCTCAATCTTTCCCAGCATCAAGCTCTTTTCAAATGAGTCAGTTCTTCGCAAACCATTCAATATAACGGTAATCCAAGCGTATGCCCCAACCAGTAATGCTGAAGAAGCTGAAGTTGAATGGTTCTGTGAAGACCTACAAGACCTTCTAGAACTAACACCCAAAAAAGATGCCCTTTTCATTATAGGGGACTGGAATGCAAAAGTAGGAAGTCAAGAGACACCTGGAGTAACAGGCAAATTTGGCCTTGGAATACGGAATGAAGCAGGGCAAAGGCTAATAGAGTTTTGCCTAGAAAATGCGCTGGTCATAACAAACACCCTCTTCCAACAACACAAGACTCTACACATGGACATCACCAGATAGTCAACACCGAAATCAGATTGATTATATTTTTTGCAGCCAAAGATGGAGAAGCTCTATACAGTCAGCAAAAACAAGACCGGGAGCTGACTGTGGCTCAGATCATGGATTCCTTATTGGGAAATTCAGACCTAAATTGAAGAAAGTAGGGAAAACCACTAGACCATTCAGGTATGACCTAAATCAAATCCCTTATGATTATACAGTGGAAGTGAGAAATAGATTTAAGGGACTACATCTGATAGAGTGCCTGATGAACTATGGACAGAGGTTCGTGACATTGTACAGAAGACAGGGATCAAGACCATCCCCATGGAAAAGAAATGCGAAAAAGCAAAATGGCTGTCTGAGAAGGTCTTACAAATAGCTGTGAAAAGAAGAGAAGCAAAAAGCAAAGGAGAAAAGGAAAGATACAAGCATCTGAATGCAGAGTTCCAAAGAATAGTAAAGAGAGATAAGAAAGCCTTTCTCAGTGATCAATGCAAAGAAATAGAGGAAAACAACAGAATGGGAAAGGCTAGAGATCTCTTCAAGAAAATTAGAGATACCAAGGGAACGTTTCATGCAAAGATGGGCTCAATAAAGGACAGAAATGGTATGAACCTAACAGAAGCAGAAGATATTAAGAAGGGGTTGCAAGAATACACAGAAGAGCTGTACAAAAAAGAGCTTCATGACCCAGATAATCACGATGGTATAATCACTCACCTACAGCCAGACATCCTGGAATGTGAAGTCAAGTGGGCCTAAGGAAGCATCACTACAAACAAAGCTAGTGGAGGTGATGGAATTCCAGTGGAGCTATTTCAAATCCTGAAAGATGATGCTGTGAAAGTCCTGCACTCAATATGCCAGCAAATTTGGAAAACTCAGCAGTGGCCACAGGACTGAAAAAGGTCAGTTTTCATTCCAATCCCAAAGAAAGGCAATGCCAAAGAATGCTCAAACTATCGCACAATTGCACTCATCTCACACGCGAGTAAAGTAATGCTCAAAATTCTCCAAGCCAGGCTTCAGCAATATGTGAACCGTGAACTTCCAGATGTTCACGCTGGTTTTAGAAAAGGCAGAGGAACCAGAGATCAAATTGCTAACATCCACTGGATCATGGAAAAAGCAAGAGAGTTCCAGAAAAACATCTATTTCTGCTTTATTGACTATGCCAAAGCCTTTGACTATATGGATCACAATAAACTGTCTAAAATTCTGAAAGAGATGGGAATACCAGACCACCTGACCTGCCTCTTGAGAAACCTGTATGCAGGTCAGGAAGCAACAGTTAGAACTGGACATGGAACAACAGACTGGTTCCAAATAGGAAAAGGAGTACGTCAAGGCTGTATATTGTCACCCTGCTCATTTAACTTATATGCAGAGTACATCATGAGAAACACTGGACTGGCAGAAGCACAAGCTGGAATCAAGATTGCCGGGAGAAATATCAATAACCTAAGATATGCAGATGACACCACCCTTATGGCAAGAAGTGAAGAGGAACTAAAAAGCCTCTTGATGAAAGTGAAAGTGGAGAGTGAAAAGTTGGCTTAAAGCTCAACATTCAGAAAACGAAGATCATGGCATCTGGTCCCATCACTTCATGGGAAATAGATGGGGAAACAGTGGAAACAGTGTCAGACCTTGTTTTTTGGGGCTCCAAAATCACTGCAGATGGTGACTGCAGCCATGAAATTAAAAGATGCTTACTCCTTGGAAGGAAAGTTATGACCAACCTAGATAGCATATTGAAAAGCAGAGATATTATTTTGCCAACAAAGGTCCCTCTAGTCAAGGCTATGTTTTTTCCTGTGGTCATGTATGGATGTGAGAGTTGGACTGTGAAGAAAACTGAGTACTGAAGAATTGATTCTTTTGAACTGTGGTGTTGGAGAAGACTCTTGAGAGTCCCTTGGACTGCAAGGAGATCCAACCAGTCCATCCTAAAGGAGATCAGTCCTGGGTGTTCATTGAAAGGACTGATGCTGAAGCTGAAACTCCAATACTTTGGCCACCTCATGTGAAGAGTTGACTCATTGGAAAAGACCCTGATGCCAGGAGGGATTGGGGGCAGGAGGAAAAGGGGACAACAGAGGATGAGATGGCTGGATGGCATCACTGACTCGATGGATGTGAGTCTCAGTGACCTCCGGGAGTTGGTGATGGACAGGGAGTCCTGGCGTGCTGTGGTTCATGGGGTTGCAGAGTTGGACACGACTGAGCGACTGAACTGAACTGAACTTTGCATCAGGTGGCCAAAGTATTGGAGTTTCAGCTTCAGCATCAGTCCTTCCAATGAACACCCAGGACTGATCTCCTTTAGGATGGATTGGTTGGATCTCCTTGCTGTCCAAGGGACTCTCAAGAGTCTTCTCCAACACCACAGTTCAAAAGCATCAATTCTTCGGCGCTCAGTTTTCTTTATAGTCCAACTCTCACATCCATACATGACTACTGGAAAAACCATAGGTTTGACTATATGGACCTTTGTTGGCAAAGTAATGTCTCTGCTTTTTAATATGCTATTTAGGTTGGTCATAACTTTTCTTCCAAGGAACAAACGTCTTTTAGTTTCATGGCTGCAGTCACCATCTGTAGTGATTTTGGAACCCCAAAATAAAATCTGTCACTCTTTCCATTGTTTCCCCATCTATTTGCCATGAAGTGATGGGACCAGATGCCATGATCTTAGTTTTTTGAATGTTGAGTTTTAAGCTTTTTCACTCTCCTCTTTTACTTTCATCAGGAGGCTCTTTAGTTCCTCTTCACTTTCTGCCATAAGGATGGTGTCATCTCCACATCCGATGTTATTGATATTTCTCCCGGCAATCTTGATTTCAGCTGTGCTTCCTCCAGCCCAGCATTTCTCATGATGTACTCTGCATATAAGTTAAATGAGCAGGGTGATGATACACAACCTTGACGTACTCCCTTCCCTATTTGGAACCAGTCTGTTGTTCCATGTCCAGCTCTTTTTTTTTTTTTAATATTTATTTATTTGACTGTGCCAGGTCTTAGCTGTGACACGCAGGATATTTAGTAGTAGCACATGGGATCTAGTTCCCTGACCAGGGATTGAACCCAGGCCCCTTGCATTGGGAACATGGAATCTAAGCCACTGGACCACCAGAGAAGTCCCCCATGTCCAGTTCTAACTGTTGCTTCCTGACCTGCATACAGGTTTCTCAAGAGGCAGGTCAGGTGGTCTGGTATTCCTATCTCTTGAAGAATTTTCCACAGTTTATTATGATCCACACAGTCAAAGGCTTTGGCATAGTCAATAAAGCAGAAGTAGACGTTTTTCTGGAACTCTCTTGCTTTTTCCATGATCCAGCAAATGTTGGCAATTTGATCTCTGGTTCCTCTGCCTTTTCCAAATCCAGCTGGAACATCTGCAAGTTTGCAGTTCACATACTATTGAAGCCTGGCTTGGAGAATTTTGAACATTTCTTTACTAGTGTGTGAAGCGAGTGCAATTCTGTATTCTTTGGCATTGCCTTTCTTTGGGATGGGAATGAAAACTGACCTTTTCTAGTCCTGTGGCCACTGCTGAGTTTTCCAAATTTGCTGGCATATTGAGTGCAGCACTTTCACAGCATCATCTTTTAAGATTTGAAATAGCTCAACTGGAATTCCATCACCTCCACAGCTTTGTTCATAGTAATGCTTCCTAGAGCCCACTTGACTTCACATTCCAGGATGTCTGGCTCTAGGTGAGTGACCATACCATTGTGATTATGTGGGTCGTGAAGATCTTTTCTTTATAGTTCTTCTGTGTATTCTTGCCACCTCTTCTTAATCTCTTCTGCTAGATCCATACCATTTCTGTCCTTTATTGAGCCCATCTTTGCATGAAACGTTCCCTTGGTATCTCTAATTTTCTTGAAGAGATCGCTAGTCTTTCCCATTCTGTTGTTTTACTCTATTTCTTTGCATTGATCACTAAGGAAGGCTTTCTTATTTCTCCTTGTTATTTTTTGGAACCCTGCATTCAAATGGGTATATCTTTCCTTTGCCTTTTGCTTCTCTTCACAGTTATTTGTAAGGCCTCCTCAGATAACCATTTTGCCTTTTTGCATTTCCTTTTCTTGTGGATGGTCTTGATTCCTGCCTCCTGTACAGTGTCACAAACCTCAGTCCATAGTTCTTCAGGCACTCTGTCTATCAGATCTAATGTCACAAACCTCCATCCATAGTTCTTCAGGCACTCTATCAGATCTAATCCCTTGAATCTATTTGTCACTTCTACTGTATAATTGTAGGATTTTATTTAGGTCATACCTGAATGGTCCAGTGGTTTTTCCTACTTTCTTCAGTTTAAGTCTGAATTTCTCAATAAGGAGTTCATGAAAAAAAAAAAAAAAATAAGGAGTCCATGAACCGAGCCACAGTCAGCTCCCGGTCTTGTTTTTGCTGACTGTATAGAGCTTCTCCTCTTTGGCTGTAAAGAATATAATCAATCTGATATTGGTATTGACCATCTTGTGATGTTCATGTAGAGCGTTCTCTTGTGTTGTTGGAAGAGGGTGTTTGCTATGATGAGTGCGTTCTCTTGGCAAAACTCTACTAGCCTTTGCCCTGCTTCATTCTGCACTCCAAGGCCAAATTTGCCTGTTACTCCAGGTATCTCTTGACTTCCTACTTTTGCATTCCAGTCCCCTATAATGAAAAGGGCATCTTTTGGGGGTGTTAGTTCTAGAAAGTCTTGTAGGTCTTCATAGAACCGTCCAACTTCCCTCCTCCCTTCAGCCCCTGGTAACCACTTATTTACTTTCTGTCTCTATGGATTTGCCTATTGTGGACATTTTATGTAACAGAGTGTGACCTTTCGTCTGACTTTTTACTTTGTATAATGCTTTCAAGGCTTATCCACATTGTAGTATGGATCAGAACCTCATTCCTTATGTCTGAGTAATATTTCATTGCATGGATTCAGCCCATTTTGTTTACCCACTCCTCAGCTGATGGACATTCGGGTTGTTTCTACTTTAGGGCTGTTAGAGGATTAGTGCTGCTAGAATCATTCATGTCAAAGTTTCTGCATGAACATTATGTTTTCTATTTTCTTGGGTCTATGCATAAGAGTGGGATTGCTATGCTCATTTTTAAAGGGATATGAAAATCTACTGGCATGATATCCCCTTTTGCATTTTAAAATTTTGATTCAGATAAAGTCCACTTGTTTTGCTATATAGGTCTGTGAGTTTTGATAAATCAGTCATCTGACCACCACAATTAAGATACTGAATAGATCCATCACGCCGCCCCAAATTCTTATTATGCCCGCCTTGCAGTCAATCCCTCCTGCTTCTCTAGACACCAACAATTTGCTCCCTGTCTATATAGTTCTCCCTTTCTAGAAAAGTCTCCCCATTAAAAAATCTCAACCAGTAATTGTCCTAAAATGCTGTTGGAGAAGGCAATGGCACCCCACTCCAGTACTTCTGCCTGGAAAATCCCATGGATGGAGGAGCCTGGTAGGCTGCATGCAGTCCATGGGGTCACAAAGAGTTGGACACGACTGAGCGACTTCACTTTCACTTTTCACTTTCATGCATTGGAGAAGGAAATGGCAACCCACTCCAGTGTTCTTGCCTGGAGAATCCCAGGGATGGGGGAGCCTGGTGGGCTGCCGTTTATGGGGTCGCAGAGTTGGACACGACTGAAGTGACTTAGCAGCAGCAAAATGCTGTCTGTGGGCTAGCTGATGCTGAAGGTCAAGATAAGCGCCCCCCCCGCCCCGCCCACCACATGCCCATTTCTTGCTCTAAACTGTAGACCACCATCTAGAGAACCTCTGCTGAGAAAAGACAAATTTGTCTCCACTTCCCGTCCCTCCCTTTAGCTTCTGCTGTGGTCTGACTCTTGCTTCCTCTCCTTGTTACATTTGAAATCTTAAAAGAAAACCTATCTCTTAGAGCCAAGATCTTGACTTGCACCCTACCCCTCCCAGGAAAGGGTATCTCAAAGGGCCTGTGAATTAAGGAATGAGATTTAGGCTCCTGGTGGAAATCTGGGATTTCCAAGTTGCACCTTTAAGTCTTTATTTGGGGTGGCGAGTGGCCTGTACCACACATAAACAGGATTGGAGTCCTTGGGTGGATGTGGGCCCAAGAGAAGACTCTGGGTGGTTAAAGGCTCTTAGGAAGGACAGAGATTGGGGTGTTTAGGGAGGGCTGATCTCATCACTCTGGGTACAAAGGGATGGGGTGAGAGCTTGCCACAGTGGAGAGGTGTGTGGGTGGCAGTGTGTAAAGTCTGAGGGAGGAGGAAGCATAAAATGATAGGGGGGAAGGGCAGGGCTGATCTCTGAGGGAACCTGGGTTCCGCTATGGCCTTGAGCAGTGTGACTTTGGGCAAGCTTTCTCAGCCTCAGTGAGCTATTCTGCAAAATGGGTACAAGCATTCTTCCCTCAAGATTGTGGCCAGGACTTGCACACACTGTAGACCTACAGGCCCAGAGGGCAAGGGCGCCCTGAGTGTCAGCAGCACCTGAGCTAGTTTCTGGAGACTGGTATCCCAAGAGCAGGGCAGGAAGGTTCTAGAAGTGTGTTAGGGAGGAAATGCTGGGTTTTGGGGGCTCCCCAGGGTGCAAGCAAGGATGACCCACCTTCCTACTGATAACTTTTCCCTGCAGCACTCCAGATGCACCCCTTGGTCCTACACCAGACATAAGCTTGCCTAGCATTCAAGGACACTTAAGAATCTCATCTGGGCTTTAGATGACAAGATCGTTTTCCAAAATGAAAGGGCAGAGATTGTTCAATGAATGGAGCAGTATGTGCATGGAAATCTCTTGGGTGGAAAAAACTCCTGTGAGAAAGACCTGGCATGACAGAACCCGGGGATTGCTCTGAGAGGCAGGACTTCCAGTATTTATTTTTACACTCTTTGCCGTATTTTGCAGCTTTTAGCTCTGGTTCTCCACACTGCACAGGGTCTGTTTTTCTGACTCAACGGTTATTAAAAACATAGCTTGAAAGAGCCCCCTGCCGCCCTAGCCGAGTCCGAGCTCCAGGCAGGTCCACCAGACCGGGTTGCTCTGACCTCCTCCCACTCTTCAGCGAGCACACTGCTGCCTCTGGGCTTCTGCACTGCGGTTTCCTCTTCCTCTCCACCCTCCAGCCTCCAGCCGGCGGGGGAGGGGGTGTTCCTCACAGCCAGCCTTCTCTAGACTGGGTGCCTAACTTTCTCTCTCTCACAGACACAGCACTTCATTTCCTTTGGGTGTCTTATTACACTTTGCAATGGGAGACACGTGCCGCTGAAGCTCCCAGGCTTCAAATTTGGTTTAACTCAAAAGGAATGCGCGGGGATTTCCATCTAGCCAGTTAACGTGGCGCCCTCCGGTGGTCGCCGCTCACATTCCGACTTGCGGCCACTCAACCCATTTACTGCGTGCGTTTGCATTCCATTCAGACTTCACTCTTAACGTGAGACCACACCAAACATTCCTAGCCTAGGCTTTCAAAGCACAGGCATTCCGGAGCGCGCGCCATTCCCAGGCTCCTGGGCTCCGGTGCGTGAATGAAGGCGCCACATGGCCAGTCGCGTCCAAGCCCCGTTTATTTGGTTTCCCGCGCTCAGGCCTGCATCACCGGCCGGGACTTCTCCGCCTGCAGCTTCACTCCGGAGCCCGCGAAGCCGGTGCCGCCCTGTAGGAGGAGACGTGCCATGAGGGTTCCCTAGCTGCGGAGGTGAGGCTGGGCCCTGGCCCCTGGTTGATGAGGGCGGGGCTAAAATAAGGGGGCGGGGCCTCTAGGAGGAGGGCGGGGTTACCGGAAGGCCAGGGGGGTGCCACTCACCCGCTGCAGCACGATGATGTCACGGTCCGTGAGCTTCTCCCCAGTCACCGGGTCCACCATGTCCTTGCGAATCAGCTTCTCCACGCACTCCAGGGTGACCACAGCCCCACTGAGGTGAAGGTGAGGGTGGGGGTGAGCATCAGGGGCCCCGCCCCAGACAGTGGGCCACACCTACACCCGCCGCGTCCAGCAGGTCCCCGGGCTGTCCCCTTGGCGACTCACGAGGGCCGCAGCACGGCGCACGGCGTGGCGTTGCTCAGGCTGTCGCGGGTCACGGCGCACACGTAGCGCTCGCTGCGCGTGATGAGCCCCACGCGGTCCACGGAGCTGTCTAGTGGCGTGAAGCGCACCGGCGTCAAGTCGGACATGCGCAGCGGCTTCCCGGACATGGGGCAGGTCACGATGCGCGACTGGGGGTGGGGGTGGGGGGAGGGAGGCAGGGTCAGCAGGCCGCGCTGGAGCCGGGTGGTGGGAGGATGGTGAGGGGGGCCTTCAGGACCCCCGTTTGGGCGGGGGGTTGAACCTGGCCCTCTCTGGCAAAGGGGACGCACGGGCGCGCGCTGCGGTAGGGGGCTCACCGGCTTCTCCAGCTTTGTGGCCTTCGCCTCGGGGGTCAGCGACGGGATCCAGAAGCTGGGCAGCGCTTTGTCCTTGTCCTTGCCTGCAGGGCCCGCACTGGACCCGGGTTGGGCATCGTCTGCGGGGAGGTGGGGAGAGGCTGGGAGGCCGCACCCACGGAGGCACCTGTGGGACACCCTCCACCCACCTGCAGACTCATCTTTCTCTCTCACCTGGGCCGTATCCTGCAGAGGCGGCCTTGGGCGTGAAGGGGTTGAGGGGCCGGCTCACGATGGCCGCCTCCTTCTCCAGGAAGCCCCGCACGTGGTCCTGCGCCGCCGCCCGCTGCAGCTCCTTCTGCTCCTCTCGCCGGGCTCCCCGCTGCTTCTCGTAGGCCTGCAGGTGGCCAGGGAGCAGTGAGCCGGGCACCCTCCTGTGGACTGTGGGTTTGGGGCACCCTAGGTGGGGCGGGGTGGCTCTCTGAATTTAAAGGAGGGTAAACCGGGACCCACACAGGGGACACTCTGGGCAGAGGCTGTTTGGTGCAGGCTGGTGGCCGCACAGTCATATGCCCTGTGTCTCTGCTGCCTTGGCTGGTTCCTCCCATCAACTGTAGGACACCCGAACCATTTCCTGTTTAGCTGGTTTGGGACTCGGTGGCTTCTCTGTCCCTTGGCAGCAGAGTGGTCAACAGCTTGGCTGGAGACAGACCACCAGAGCTCAAACCCTGCCTCTGTCACTGATGAGCTCTGTGGCCTCTAGAAAGTGCTGTGACATCTCCTGGCCTCAGCTTCTTCACCCATAAAATGGGCTCACCTTCATCTGCCGGGCAATTTCCTTCTTTTGGTGCAAAATGTACTCAAGGATTGCTTCTCGCTCATACAGGTAGCCATCTGGGCTGCAGAGAGGAGAGGATGAGAAAGCACGGCCAGCAGTTAACAGCCACCCGCCAAACATCAGCTCCCTGTCCTGGAGACCCCCTAAGCATCTTACAGGCAGCAGCTCACTCAGGGCTCTGCTTAGCTCTCTGAGGTGACTGCGCTGTTTTAACTTTCCTGACTTTTTAATGTGCTCCAACGCGCAGGGGAAAATCTTGTGTCATAAAGGGTTAGCTCAGGAAACCAAGGTTGTCCACACCCTGCATATTCCAACCAAAGGACTGGCCTGTGCCTGGCTCCTGGGGGGCGTACTTCTAAGCCCTTGAAATGTCCCCACCCCCGGGTAAGGGTTTGCCTAGGGGGTATGGCTTATGTGGCATCAGCTGGATCTCTGCAGTCAAGTGAGGGAAGTGAAGTCGCTCAGTCCTCTCTGACTCTTTCGACCCCATGGACTGTAGCCTACCAGGCTCCTCTGTCCATGGAATTTTCCCAGCAAAGGTCCTAGAGTGGGTTGCCATTTCCTTCTCCAGGGGATATTCCCTACCCAGGGATCGAACCTGGGTCTCCCACATTGGAGGTAGACGCTTTACCATGTGAGTCACCAGGGAAGCTTCTGCAGTCAAGAGGCAGATAACGGGAAGCACTCTATGAACTGTTATTACGGGCTGGCAGTGTCCCAGGAGCCCTACCCTCTATTATGAGCGTATTCTTTTCCACACCCCGCGAAGTACACTAGGATCGTGCCCAGGTATCAGAGGGGACATCGAGGCTCTGGGAGGGTAGGTGTCTTGTCTAGGGCGCCCTGGCTGTACAGCCCCTCCCTTGCCCTTTGCCCCCTGACCAGCCCACCCAAGTGCCCAGCTTACGTGACGACAGGGTCGTGACAGGGCTGCAGCGAGAGGCAGCAGCAGTCGAAGTCCTTGACGGCATCCCGGCTCAGTCGAATGTTCTGGGTGCCATAGCCTGAGGCCGCTGGGGGACAGGAACACACAGACAGATGGAGAGACAGGGGACGTGCCCCTGTGCAAACCCGGAGAGAAAGGCACAGCAAGGACACAGCAAAGACGGGGGGCGCTTGTGCAGTCAGGAGCTTGTGCCCGGGGTCTGTGTGTCGGGGGCGGGGCACACCCACAGGAGGTGTTCATCCCAAGAGGGTAAGTGACAGACAGGCTCTGAGGCAGCCCGAGGGCCAGCTGGGGGAAGAGGCTCGTGGCTGACTCCCCTCGGGCCTTCTGGCTCTGGGACCAAGCTCAAGCACTCGCACCTCTCTGGGCCTCAATTTCCCCATCTGGAATACGGCATGACAACACCGATTCCTTCCTCTGTGGGTATTTAGGAGGCTTAGATGAATTCAAGCAGGAAGGCACTTAATGTACAAGGCAGGGAAAAGGTTGGCTTGTGTGGGCTGTTATGTCTCTGGTTATGACCATCAGTCATGTGGGCTGTGTTAACATGGTCAGGAGAAAGACACGTATAGCAAGCTCAACCAGAGGGGCAAAGTGAGCAACCTGGGCATTTTGGGGTCCACTTGTCCCCCTCGCAAACCCAGTACCTGTGTCCTTCTTTTTCTCATGGTAGGTGTACACGGCCCCTGCTGTGCAGTTCTTGCCGTGCCGCGTCATCCCGGCGGGGAGGAAGGGGTAGCTGCAAGGTGGTGGTGACCGGAGGGAGCCCACACAGAGAGGACTGGACCTTTATCGTCCCCGAGCTGACCTGATGGGGAAGCTGGGAGTGGGGCAGGGGAAGACAGTTTTGCACCCATTAAATGGTTAAGAAAGGCCTCTACCCTCAAAAAAAAAAAAAGCACTTCATCCTGAAAAAGACCTGAAGTTTGCTTCTGGAAGTGGTGTTGGAAGGGGCACAAGTTGCGAGTTATCCTGAGGTGGTTGAAGAAGGGTTACGTGCAATCTGAAGGAAAGTTCTGGCATCCGAGGTGATGGGTGGGGCAAGAACACGTGTGGGAGACCGAAGCGCGGGACAGATGCTCTGGGTTCTCCGGCACGTGTGGATGCTACACACCCATTTCAACTGAACATGTCTGGATTCGCTTAGGTGCAGTGTGCCTGTTGCTCAAAGTGTTCCCTCATGTATCATTCACGTTGGAATAAATTCCGAGTTTTCAAAACAAGTGTTAGAGGGAGAATTGACTGGTAAATCAACCAGAAAAACCCAGCTACCCTGATAGGAAAATGCGCCAAGGGTGAGAACAGGCGAGTTACAGGAGCGGCCCAAAGACTGACGGGGATGCCTCAAGCTCTCCTCACAGGAGAACCAGGACAAGACATCACTGTGCTCCTCTCTCCAGGGCGGCCGGCGAGCGCGCGCTAAGACCAGGGTGAAGGCTGGTGGGAGGAGCCCCCGCAGGGGATGCTGGGGGAGCATGTATGCGGATGTTCACAGCGGATGTTCACAGCGGGGCCATTTATCCTGGAGGGGAGCTGAAGGCAACTGAATATCCCACCCTGGTGGAACGGACAGTGAGTGCCCACCAAGGAGACCACCCAGTAGTGAGATGCAACTGACTGGGTGTGTACAGAGCATCATGGGTGGATCTTAAAACCATGGCGCTGGGTGAAAAGGAAAGAAAACAATCTACACGTGCACCGAACATTTTGAACACCTGCAGACGGAAGGATCATGCATATAACAATGGCTGCCCATGTAAGGGAGGGGACTGACAAGGGAATGGATGCACGCATGCTCAGTCGCTTCAGTCCTGTCCCACTCTGAGACCCCATGGACTGCAGCCCACCAGGCTCCTCTGTCAATGGGATTCTCCAAGCCAGAATATAGGGGTGGACTGCCATGCCCTCCTCTAGGGGATCTTCCCAACCCAGGGACTGAGCCCACATCTCCTACGCCTCCCACATTGGAAGGCAGGGCCTTTACTGGCTAGTGGAAGACTAGGGGGATTACAAGAGTAATCCCCTTTTAACAAATCAATCGAACAAGCTGAGGGTTGATGGGATCAATGGAATAAGACCTTTTGCCTGGCCTTGGCCCTCTCCTCGCTGTGACTCTGGACGGGTAATTCCCTTTCACAGCCCTTTGGTAAGAGGTGTGGAGAACCATGGGCTATACCTGACCTGAACTAGATGGCTGTGTGGACTAAATGAGGTCATACACAGTCTGGGATATGGAATGTTCAGGAAATTATTCTCTCCAGTTCTCTGGCTGAAAGGAGGATCCAGAAGGCAGGGGTGGGGGCACCACCAGGGGCTCCCAAAATATGAAAAAACAACTTCATCTTTATTTCCCTGGTTTGTGATGCTTTCAAAAACTTGGCTTTCTCTTTCAAAACATAAACCTCTCCTGGAACCTATGGACCTTGCACGCCCCCTACTGGCGTCTTCCTCCCAGTAGGTACAGAGAATAGATGCAGAGACCTGTAAGGATGCAGTTGATGTGTTTTGACAGATGCATACACCCTCCTAACTACCGCCCCAATTGCGATGTGGAACATTCCCGTCACTCCAGCCGCGGCCACTGTGCTGCGTGCAGAGGTTCACCTTGGTGAAACACCCCAACTCGACCCACGGACCCTCCTCAGGCTTCCCCTCACCCCCCAGCTTTGGAGCAGGTGTCCGGCACCTGCTGCCTCCCTGGCTCACCTGCCACCCGCCTCCTCCGCCCTGGCCCCCTGGCTTCCGCCCCCGTCCCCCCACCCATCACCACTCATGAAGGTCAAGTTCACCTCCGCAGGGACAAATTCCCCACTCTATTCTTAGTTGTCAACTGCCTTGACCCTCCGTGGTATTTGGCACTGGGCTGCTTGTCTTGTGGCCAAGCTCTTTGGCTTTGTGGACTGGGACATTTACTCTCTGAGAAGAGAGGAACTGCTAGAGAGGGATCATTACTTCTCTGGGCTGTCACGGGAATAAGCACAAGGGACACTGTTTGACCCCTGACCCCTAGGCCAACTCCCCGAGGCCTCATCTTGTCAAGCGTCCAACTTGAGCCACCTTCTGAGGTCTGCTCCATCGGCATCTCCACTTTGGAGAGAGCAAACGGAGGCACAGAAGTGAAGCCACTTGCCTAAGCCAGTCGTTCTCAAAGTAAGGTCTGCCGAGATCCCAGGGGTCCCTAAGATACTTTCAGGGGGCCCACAGAACGATTTCCATGACACCAATATGTGTTTGCCTCTGTTCCTCTCATTCCCTAATGAGCGTCCGGTGGAGTTTTCCAGAGGCTGTGCGACTTGTGCTTGTACAACCCTGGCTTTAAAAAATGTCTGGTACAGAGTGAAAGAAGCCAGGTACAAAAGGCCCTATTGTTGATTCCGTTTATATGAAAGGTCCAGAATGGGCAGATCCATAGAAACAGAAGGGAGACTGGTGGCTGCCACCCGCTGGGAGAAGGGAGGATGGGAGTGGGGAGAGGCTGCTAAGGGGGTTGGGGTTTCTTTCTGCAGTGATGAAAATGTCCTGAAATCAGAAAGTGGAGAGGGTTACAAAAATAGCGATTATATGAAAAACCCGAGTTGTATACTTTAAGATGAGTTTTTTGTTATTTGAATATTTCAATAAAGACCCTTTCATGTCTGTTTTCATCTTATAAGGCAAATCTTTTTTTCCTGTGGCCGCATTTGTGGCTTGCGGGATCTTAGTTTCTGGACCAGGGATTGAACCCAGGCCTTCAGCAGTGAAAGTGCGGAGTCCTAACCAGCGGACCACCAGGGAAGTCCCCTGATGTGGCCAACTGTGATGGATTGAACTTCCACAAACAAAAGCTTTTTGGAGTCCTTGCTGATTTTTAAGATCCTGAGACCAAGAAGTCTGAGAACTGCTGACTGGGGTGGGGCAGGCTTATGGTCTCCTCAGTTAGGACAGGCTCAGAAAACAGAACTACTACCGCCTGCTGTCACTAGCACTTCAGAGAGGACACATCCAAGTAAGAGCAGCTATTATTTATCAACCTTTCCCTCTTACATAGGAGAAACCAGGCCCATGGAGCCCCCCGGCAACAGAGCTGGACTTGAACCCGGGCACCTGGGCTTGAGAGCTGCCCCCCTTAGTCACATGACAGCTGGCAGTCCTCCCGGGGAGGTCACAATCCGAGAATAAAGGCTAATCCACTCCCATTCTCCTAAGAAATCTTCAAAATCCACAGTCTAGTCCACTCTTTTAATATGTCTTGACTCAGAGAACAATTTTCACTGGAGGAACTTGTCCTACATGTAGATTTCATAAAATTTACAGGAGCAAATGTACATTCACACGTCCTGGTTGTGCCAGACACACTTAAAAGTTTTCCAGGGACTGAATCCAGTATTGGTGCTTGAATGTAAATTAATTTAAATGAAGTGATTAAAAAAAAAAAAAAAATACAGTCCCTTGGGGCCCTGAGACAAGTATCAAAGTGCACCACAGCCTCTGGGGACTCGTGGCTACTGTATTTAAAAAACATGATCACAATACCATAGATGCATTAATAATTCCTTAACATCATCTACTATCCAGCTGGTATTCAAATCTCCCTTATTATCTCCCCAGGTCTTTTTTTGTTTGAATCCTCAATCTCCTGAGGTCAGAGATCCCTCTGAGAACTAAAGGCTGACAAAACTAAAGAAGAACTAAAGGATGCTACAAGTCCCCTCCTGAGAAGAGCATGGGGTCACATGGATGCTGCTGGCTGTCCCAGGAGGGTGCAGGCCTGTGTTAAGGGAACCCAAAGGGCCAATTACATTCAAGGAACTCACAGACAGATATAGAAAGTATCGGAAGCAGGAAGGAGGGAGGCTCCCTAAAAGCAAAGGGGAACATCTGAGATTTTTCTATTAATAGTGACTGGTATTCATCTAAGAGGTTCAGTAAACCCAGCCCTGTTATAAGCATTTTATACATGTTAACTCCACTGAATCCCAGGGCTTCCCTGATAGCTCAGTTGGTTAAGAATCTGCCTGCAATGCAGGAGACCCTGGTTCAATTCCTGGGTTGGGAAGATCCCCTGGAGAAGGGATAGGCTACCCACTCCAGTATTCTTGGGCTTCCCTGGTGGCTCAGACGTTAAAGAATCCACCTGCAACGTGGGAGACCTGGGTTCGATCTCTGGGTTGGGAAGATCCCTTGGAGAAGGGAATGGCTACCCACTCCAGTATTCTGGCCTAGAGAATACAGTCCATGGGGTTGGAAAGAGTCGACAGAGCGACTTTCACTTTCACTTTCCACCAAATCCCACAGCACAAACGGCTGCTACAAACAAGGAAACATAGGCAGGGAGAAGGTGCCCAGTGCAGCCGGGGGTTGACCCCCGCATCTGTGTCTGTGGCCGAGGCCATCGCTGGTGCCACCTGGCTGCAGGTGGCCCCAGGCTCTGTGCTGACTCTCAGTGTGGAATGGGCCCCACAGGCAGGGCCTGGCTCTGCTCCTGGAAATCCCTGTGGGCCTGGTCCGCCCCCTACCCTGCCCTGGAAATCCCATCCGCTTCCTCTTCCCAGGACCCATCAGGAAGCCTTAGGGAGGCATTCGTGATGCTCTGACAATGCCCGGATTTACCTCCATTACAGCCATCTCAGAATTCCCCCTCCAGACTAGGAGCCCCCTAGAGGTGGGGCTTGGGCTGGACTCCAGGCTGGCTCCCAGCACTGCCTGGCACCTGGGGGTGGGGGCTGGGCACAGATGGCATGATAGTATCAGTTAACAACGTCCAACCATAGGGCCCAGGTAGGTGTGTAATCAATGAAACGAACCATCCATCCAGTCAATACATCACAAAAGCACTATAATAATAGAAATGACTGGACTTCCCTGGTGGTCCAGTGACGAGAAGACTTTGTGCTCGCAATGCCGAGGTTTGATCCCACATGCAATCATGAAGATCAAAGATCCCATATGCCACAACTAAAACCCACCACAGCCAAATAAACAAATAAATATTTAAAAAGAAAAAAAAACCAGGATGGTGTGGAGGGGGAGACTGTTAGAAATTAAGAGGAATTTAAAAGACAAAACAATTATTTGAATTGATTCTGATTCAAACAAATGACATTTTTATTAGGGTTGCTTTTGTAAGTATTATGATAATAGTATGATATTATAATAATAATATAATATGATAATAATATGATTATGATAATAGTATTGTGGCCATGGAAGAAAATGTTCCTGCTTTTTTGTGTGCCTGTATGCTTTTTAAAATTAAAAAAAAATTGTTGAAAAAGTTTTAAAAAGTTGAAGTATAGTTAGTTTAGTGTTGTGAAAATGTCTCTGCTTTTTACACATGTATCCTAAACTATTTAGGGGTGAAATGTCACGACAGACAGACTTTGCCTTATATATTTAATTAAAAAAAATACCCAGCCAGTATGGCAAAAGTATTAATAAATAGAAACTCTGGCCATAGGAATGTTTATATTATGATCCCACTTTTATGTAAGTTGTGTTAGGTAGGAAGTTAGACATGAGCAAGGAGGGGAAGCCTGGCTGAAAGGGATGCAAGCCTTCTCTAAACTGGGAGACACACCTGGGAGAGCTCACAAATATGCTACAATTATAACCACAGAGACTTTTCAACTCTTGCACATGTATCCTATTCACACAGTGGATACAAAATGACTACAGGGGCCTCTCCAAGTAATCTTACCTGCGGCTAGGCAGTTAGGAGCCTATTAAGACATAACCAACACAGCCTGCAGCTATACAATTTATAATTAAATCATCTGGCCTTGAGTGTATGCTCATTTCTATTCCCTTTCATTGACTGGTGGTGGGTAAAAGCCCTACTTTGAACGGGGCAAAGCCAAAAGGAGGAGACTAGAAGTGTAAAGGAGGCTTGACAGGAAGGATGAGGAGGACTCCTACGGAGTGTTGGATTAATAAAAGATTATCTGCTTGAGCTGAATGGAGCTGTAACTTGTCTGTTGTTCTACACCTTTTCGTCCATTGCTCCAAATTTTTGTTGCCACGAGACAAGAACGGAGGAAGAGAAATTAATCTGACAGGTGGGACATTTTCATAATAAAATATTAAAGTAAAACTGCTTTAAGGATTCATCAAGACCTCAGTTCACAACGAATCGCCAGCACCATCAAGGTGAGAACTTAGGACTGCCTAACCCCAAAGTTCCACAGAGGAAAACGTTAACCTACAGCAACTCCAAGAGGGAAGGGCCTGTCAAAAAGGTGCAAGGAGGCAGCGGCGGCGACTGCACAACTCTTCCCCGCTCTCCCCATCACGATCTGAGAAACTGAGGCCACGACAGGGTTGGGGGGAGGTTGCTTCTCATTCAATATCACTCCTTAGACCTCCAGGAGTCCCAATCTCTTCTGTGCCCTGGGATCCTCAGCCCATTCGTCTGCACTGGAATTAATACTCTAGGGAGAACTGCCGGATGAAGGTTTGGCTACCTAAAGGGATTTAAAGCACCTCCAATTCGGCTTCAAACTTGAGGCACCTAGAGCGCTCTATTAATAACTGCCAGGAAGTCAGGATTTCAAAATATTGTCCCAATCTCCCTCAGGAGCACAAGACTCTTGCCCACAGAAAGGCAATCGCACCAACACTATTCTGCTACCGCCTAGAACTCACCTCACAGACGATCCCTCTTTCTTCGGTGGCTGCTTCAACAGTACTCCTACACCGGAAAGGAGCGCTGTTTTCTCTCTCCCCTCCGACGCTTCCGCCCGGGGAAGAGACCGGAAGTAGTTCTGCCCCTAGAGGCGGAGATAGCTCTTCTGGCTTGGTAAATTCTCCTTCTTTTTTTCCTCCCCCCGGAAACGTGAGTGGCAACTCGAGGGTTCCGGCCGCTGAAACTGGCGTGAATAGGGGGCGTGCTTAGTAAATACTAGGCGTTTCCCTGGGCGGGCAATTTCCTGCTTGTTCCTAGGCTTTGCATCTCTTCAAGCCTGTGTTTAAGGGCTAACCACTTTGCCCAGAAATTGAAAAGCCCGCTTACCAAAGTATGTATCATCCACTTTTCTGCCGCAAAAGAAGCAACAATAGAGAAGGGACAGCTCCTCTGTCCCCACTTTGTAAATGGAGCAGTTGAGAAATCGGAAGTCAAAGCCTTTCAAATTGTCTCAGGAAGCAGGAATTTACTGCGGCATACCTACCTATCTCTAAGGACTAAGGCATACGTTTCCCTCCGGTTTCTAGATAGCTAGATATCTAGATGTTCATTTCCCTAGCTCAGCCTGGCGAACTCTTTGGGGTGGCGTGGGGGGAGGAAATTATAGGAGGGGAGGGGAGGAGGCGCCTATCCAACACCCTAAGTGTCCCCATGGTGTCAGGAGACCCAGGCTCTCTATGAGGCTCTGGACGTTATACCCTTAATTATAAGGTCCCTTTATTTATGTATTTTTTCATAAGGTCCCTTTAAATACTCTGTCCCTTACCTGAGTCCCGCCCAGGGCAGGTAATTAAAAACCCCGCCCCTCTTGCCAGGAACTAGGATTGTGCCGGCTTTAATGAACAAAGTACTCTCTCGTTCCTCTCCCCTCCCCTCTCCCCTGCCCCTCTTCACAGCTGGCCGCAGTTAGCGGAGGAGGCCCCGATTAAGGAGAGGACAGTGCTCACAAGTCTAGGCAGGTAAGTGAATCCCTGGAGGCAAAGCTTGGCTTGGGGACCTTGGCGCCCTGGCTATTGGAGCCCCCACATCCAAGAGTCCAGGATCACTGCCCCCTCCCTCAACTGCTGGACCCCAGGATATGCCCCTCTCGTTTTACTTCTTGTATACTCTTTGATCTTTGTGGGTGGAAAGGTTTCCCTGGTGCTCAGGCAGTAAAGTATCTGCCTACAGTGCAGGAGACCTGGATTCAATCTCTGGGTCAGGAGGATCGCCTGTAGATGGGAATGGCAACCCACTCCAGTGTTCTTGCTTGGGAAGTCCCATGGACAGAAGAGCCTGATGGGCTACAGTCAATGGGGTTGCAAAAAAGTCACATACGACTGAGCGACAAACGCTGTAGGTGGATGTGGCAATGGGCACAGAGAGATGGGTATACATGGAGATTATCAGGAAGAAAGGGATCCAGTCAATGGACATGTTTACGAGCGCCTGCTATGTGCCCCAACCCATGCTGAGTGGTGCATGCACAGCTGGGAAAAAGATAAGATCCTGGCTCTAGTCTTTGGTCAGCGTTTGCTGAAATCCTGCCTCTGAATCTTGCAAACTGTGTGAACTTGGGCAAGTTCTTTTACTTCTCTGTGCCTCAGTCTCCTCCTGTATCAAACGGAGATAATAATAGCACTGTGATGAAAATGAAACTGATAGAGGTAAATGACCTTGAACAGTCTCTGGTCCAGATTACAGGCCACGTAAGTGTCTGCTCTTATTATAATTCACGGACCACAGAGTCTGATCAGGGAGACCTGGCTTCATTCTTCAGTGGCTGAGGCACTTCTCATCTAACCACACCTGGTTCCTAGTATCCACAAAATATGAGGGGCTGCCCCTCTGTGCTGCTGCTATACCTGGGATTGGCTACCTGCCTGGACACTTCACCCAGTGGGAAGCAAGGCCGAGGTGAGTGTTGGGGGGAAGAGCCAGAGTCCAGGCACCAACACCTACCTTCCTCTGGCCCAGGAGAAACCCTGCCTCCAGTTGCCTCCTCCCCAGGACCCCATAGCTCTCCATCTCTTTAAGTTCAGGCTCCTTCATGTCCCTAGGGACTTCCCTGTAGCTCAAACAGGAAGGAATCTGCGTGCAATATAGGAGACCAGGGTTCGATCCCTGGGTCAGGAAGATCTTCTGAAGAATGGAATGGCAATCCACTCTAGTATTCTTGCCTGGAGAATCCCATGGACAGAGGCGCTTGGCGGGCTACAGTCTGTGGGGTCACAAAGAGTCGGACACAACTGAGCGACTAACACACACACACACACACACACGCACACGTGTCCTAGGAGCCCTCCGTTTTCTGTCCCTTATGTCTTTTGGGTTGCCCTGGAGGCTCAGATGGTAAAGAATCTGCCTCTAATGCAGGAGACCAGGGTTTGATCCCTGGGTCCAGAAGATCCCCTGGAGAAGGGAATGGCTACCCACTCCAGCATCTTTGCCTGGAGAATCTCATGGACAGAGGAACCAGGGCAGGCTACAGTTCGTGGGGTGGCAAAGAGTCAGACACAACTGAGTGACTGATGCCCTGTGTGTCTTTTGGGCCTAGAGGTCTTCCTGGACTCCCCAGAGGCACAGAGCTTCCTGGGCAGCCGTAAGCGGGTTCCAAGAGCCAATTACTGGGACCTGGAGTTGTTCACACCAGGGAACCTGGAACGGGAGTGTCTAGAGGAGATATGTTCCTGGGAAGAGGCGCGAGAGTACTTTGAGGACAATACTCTGACGGTGAGGACCTAGGGTCTCCGGAGGAGTCCCCTCTAGGACCTGGGGGTGGGGTCCTGCCCCTCAACTCCCTCTGCCCTCCTGCCTCAGAGATCAGGGTGGGCTGGTCTGGGGGTGTGGAATCTTCCAGATAATGCTTTTCAGCCTTCCCTCCTCCTGCCCATTCAAGGATCACTTTTGGGAGAGCTACATCTACAATGGCAAAGGAGGTGAGTTGGGAGAGCTCTGTCATCCTGTACAACTAGGGCAGGTCTTTACCCGGGAGGCTGAACCACCATCCCCCACCCAAAACTGGCTCCCTCCAGATTCCACACTCCCTGAGTTCCAGGAGGGAGTTGTCAAAGAAAGCCCTTCCTCTGAGACTAGAGCCCTTGCCTCAGAATCCCACCACACCTCACTGGGGGGAGGTCCCCTGTCCCCAAGAAGGGGGACAGTTGGAAGGAGAGGTTACAGCCCTGAGGCCTCAGACTCAGAAGCCCCGGCCCACCTGAGCCCATCTTTGGAGTCCAGAGCCTCAGCAGCTTGGTTGCTAAGGGGGTTGCTCCCTAGCAACAGGGCCAGGGTAGACCAGTTGGTGGAAGCCTGTGTGTCTTCACCTGCCAGATCAGCCCAGGCCCAACCCCAACCCCTCCTCTGAGTTCTGAGGCCCCCGTGGTGGCTGCAGCCTTGTTGCTAAGGGGGGGGGGTGCTCCTTAGCAACCAAGCCTGGCCAGGCCGGACCAAAGAAGCCAGCAGCACTCACTACCTGGTTGGTTCCCCCTCCCCAACAACTCCATCCTGGCTTTGCCCTGGTTGCTAAGGAGGCCTTCTCCCTAGCAACCACACCTAGCCAGGCTCAGGACCCAAGGCCTCCTGCCCACAGGAGGACCCCCCTCCAGGTACCAGGCGTCTCACCCCCCTAGTGGCTTGGTTGCTAGGAGTGTATCCTTAGCAACAGGCCCTAAGTCTGGGCTAGAATCCTCACATTGGTTGCTAGGGGAGGTAACTGGTTTGCTACAGGCCTATCATGGCCTGGTGGCTTCTTGAATCTACCTGAAGTGTGTCGGAATCAGGAAGCCCCACCTTCTGAGTGCAGCTTTTTGCCAAGAGGGCTAAAAGCCTGGGGTTTACTGTTTGAGGGAAAGTCCCCGCCCCTACCCAATCCTAAAGGAAGCTTCCTCAGCAGCAAGACCTAGCAAGGCCTCAGAGGCCTCAGGAAGCCAGGGTCCTCCCTGTGCCCCACCCCCTTTTCCTCAGATATGAAACCTTGATTGCTAAAAGCACTTCACCTTGGCCAAGGGTCCACATGAGTCCTAAACGCCATCGCTCTGTGACTGAGGGGGGATGTCCCCCTTGATAGATGAGTTTTTCTGACCTGACTGGTGAGGCCCCGCCCCTCTGTGGGCTGGTTGGTAAAAGGGACTGCATTCCAGAGGGGACAGGGCTGCCAGATAAAATACAGGATTGTATTTTATCCCCACCCTACACCCCCAGTTAAATTTGAATCTCAAATACACAGGGATAATTTTTTTTTTTTTTAGTATATCTCTTATATTCCATGAGACATATTTATACAAAAAAGTTACTCATTGTTTATCTAAAATTCACATTTAACTGGGTCTCCTCATTATTATTTGCTAAAATCTGGCAGTACTCAGCATGGGGGCTCAGAAAATTGTCTACCTGAACTCCCTACCTTAACTAGGCATGTCAACTGCAAACACCCCCCCACCCCCCACCCGCCGCAGGCCGTGGACGAGTGGATGTCGCAGGCCTGGCTGTGGGGCTGACAGTAGGCGTTGTGCTCATCATCCTGGCTGGCCTGGGAGCCTTCTGGTATCTACATGGCCGTCGGGGCCACAGGCAGCGTTCCTGTCCTCAAGAGTAAGGGGCTTTGGGGGCTTTAGAGCTTTAAAGCAGGGTGAGCAGGGGAGGGAGGGTCATCCTAAGGAGCCGGACCAGATCGGGGGCAGGTGGGCACTGCTGAAAGATCCGAGGAGATCGTCCTGTGAAGAGTCTGTGAGATTCTGTGTCCGGTTACCGCATCTGATTATATCCATAGCGCTTGGCACCAAATAGGGACTCTGTCAATATTTGCTGCCTGGCTGCCCCGTTTACCAGTGATCTTCATCCTGTGGATGCTGTATCGGATGAGGCTGCAGCCTGTGGTCTGTGGGTGTCTGTGGGATGTCAGTTTCTGGGGCGACAGGATGAGGCTGTCTTTGTGTGTGTGTCCGTGTGAGTTGTCTAGGTGTGTCTTTCTCAGTGACAGAGTGTAAGAGAGTGCTTGAGCATCCGTCTCCAAGTGGAGTGGATTTGGAGGTTTCCAGGAAGAGTTTGTTGGAAGAGTGGATCTGGGAAATTTGTGCCTGAGTGTTTCTCTGTTGTGTCTGTCTGTTTCTTGCGTGTTCTCTGCAGGGCTGTCTGTTTCTCCATGACTCTGCCTGTATCGGGGCACATGTGTCTGTGAATAAGCCTGTCTCAGCAACTGTTGATTTCTGTGACTGCCTGTCATTGCGTGGTGCTTTTCTGTGTGCAGAGTTCGGTTGAAGGTGACCCACTTTTTCCCTGGTCTATCTCCCTTACTCTGTCCCCCTACGACCCTCAGAGGCTCTATCTCCCTAAGTCTGACCTTTTCCCAAGGCTCTCTCTCCTGTAGGTTTCCCCTGCTAACAGTGCACCTTCTGTCCCCAGTGTCGAACTCATTAGGCCCCTTAGCGATCTGAGCCCGCAGACGCCCCAGCCTCCACCCGCACCTCCAGGCCTCCCCACCTACGAGCAGGCGCTGGCGGCCTCAGGGGTGCACGACGCACCTCCGCCCCCCTACACCAGGTACGGGGCTGGGCTTCGGCCTGGGGGCGGGGCGCAGAGGGAGGGCACGGCCGGGGGAGGGGCGTGGGCTTAGGGGCGGGACTTAGAATTTTGAGCTTATTATCCAGGGAGAGGGTTGGAGAACGGGGGCGTGGCCCAGCTCTGTGTGTGTGTGTGTGTGTGTGTGTTTTGTGTGTTTGTGTGCGCGCGCGCGTGGCCCAGCTCTGTGTGTGTGTGTGTGTGTGTGCTGTCTGGAATATTATAGGAGGGTTGGTCTTGTGTGTGTGTATGTCTGGTATATTGTAGGAGGGTGGGTCTTGAACCCAGAGGGTCCGGGATTGGCTGAGACGCCCAGGGCGGGTCGGAGTGGTCTTGGTTGATGGGGCAGAAACAGCCGGGCCTTTGACTCCGCACTGTTATCCTTCCCCTGCAGTCTCAGGAGACACAGCTGAAGAGCGGCTACGGAGCGGAGCCGGGGTTCTCTGAACCGTGCCCCAGATTCGCACCGGATTCCGGAAACCCCCAGGCCTCTTAAACTCCAGAGCTGAGCTTGGAGGGGTGATGGGAGTAGGGGTCGTCCGGCCCGAGGCCTACCCTAGCACACGTGTTTCCGCTGCGTACAGATACACGCAAATTCCCAGGCAACGTGTTACCGCGTCCAGGCCCCTCGCCGGCCCCCACGGTCTAATGACCTGGGGGTATCCGCCAGCCCCGCCCCCGGGGTAGGAGTGCGTGGAAACTCGGACCCAGGGGCGCAGTCCGGGTGCGCAGACTCGCATGTGAGCGGGTGTGATACGGCCATCGCCCTCACTGTCACGGACCACGGACACGCAGAGATTCGCCTGTGCACACGCATGTTTCCCTGCGCTCTCCGTACGCGCACAGGGGCACTTTGCAACCCAGGAAAAGATTGGGGGGGGGGGGTGCGTATTGCAAGCGGGCTCGGTTGGGGGCAGGATCGCGCTGCATCTGGGGGATTGGAGTTGAGCTCTTTCCCCAAATAAAAACACCTTGGAAAAGAGATGCAAGAGTGAAATAATGCAAAAATTAAAAAAAAAATCAAGTAAACTGAACTGCGTTCCCGGGTGCGTCTGCGCACGGCGGAGCTGGCTTTCTGTACAAACGCTGCACCCTACACCCCCAGGCCCTGCTAGCGCCCTGTGTCTGCCTCTCTCTCTCTCTCTTTTTTTTTTTTTTTGCATTTGCACGGGATTGTGGGAGGAAGCGGAGCGCAGCCAGACACCCCGCCGCCCGCCCCCCCTTCCCCTCCCCCTCCCCCCAGCCGCCTTGTGCAAAGATGGCTGCACCGTGAGCGCAGAGGAGGAGGAGGCGGCGGCGGCGGCGGCGAGAGCGAGCACCCAGAGCCCGCACCCACCCCGGGGCCGCCCGGGACGCCCCCTCCCTGAGCGCGCGCCCCCCCTTCTCTCTTGCAAGGGCCGGGGCAAAGGCGGAGACAGCGGGGTCCCTCCTCCCCCCCTCTTTCCCCTCCAGGGGGAACCCCCCTTCCCCCTCCTTGGCTCGGCGGCTGCACCCCCTCCCTTGCCCGCCCCTCCGCCCCTGTCCCCTCCCTCCCCCGCCCGGGGCCTTCCCGGGCCTTCGGCGGCTGCAAAGAAAAAGAGAGAGAGAGAGAGAGAGAGAAGGAAAAAAAAACAAAGCGGAGGGAGAGGCGGCGGAGGAGAGCGCGCGCGCGCCCCCTCCCTCCCCCCTCCCTCCCCCTCCCCCAATTTCCACCGCGGCCAATTCATGGACAGGAACTACCCCAGCGCCGGCTTCGGGGACCCGCTCGGCGCCGGGGCGGGATGGAGTTACGAGAGGTCAGCGAAAGCTAGGTAAGGAGCCGGGGGTGGCCTGGAGGAAGGGGCCAAGGGGTGGGGGCCCAGCCCGGCCGGGCCCGCCCGGCTACGCGTGCATCGCAAACTCCCCTCCGGCTTGCAAGGGAGCGGCCTTCCTCGGTTTGCAACAACGCCGCCGCCCCAGTTTGCAAATTGCAAACTCCGCCAAAGCCAGCTCCGGCATGCAAAGAGAAAGATGCAGAGGGGAAATGGGGGTGCAAAACAATTTCAGACCGAGAGGCCTTGGGAAGGTGGGAGGGACTGGCGAAGCAAGGCCTGGATTTCCCCCCATCCTTGGATTCCCAGCTTGCTGACCCCTCCCCCTCGCGCCCCAGGCTCTGCTCCTGCAAAGGTGGGAAGGAAAAGAGAATTAGAACGCAGACCAGGGGGCGCGCCCCCCCCAGGTCCTATTGTTCCGGGACTGCGCGAGGCCGCGCTACGCGGGGCCCCCCCCCAGAAATTCCGCGAGCTGAGTGGGCACGGGGCCCCGCCCCCTTTCTAAGCTGGGGTTGGTGTGTGTAAGGGGGGGGTGTCCTGGCATCAGAGACACGCCCCCTTGAGCTTCCCCCACCCGCAAAGACAGAATCCTAGTTGATGGCGAGGAGTGGAGTGTTTGACCTCTTGAGTCCGGGCCATGGATGGGGGCCGCTGCATAGGAAGACGAGGCTGTTTTTCCAGTGTGTGGTTGTGTGTGTGAGCGTGGGCCCAGGCGTACATAGCTGGCAACCAGTTCACCTGCGCATCTGCCCCTTTTCTGCTGTTTGTGTCACGCCCTCACTCTTCACCTGCCCCCTGCCCCCTCCCCCCACACACCTGGGTTTCCCAGCCTGGCAGGGCAGGACCCCAAGTGAGTTAGTATTTTCCATGTGGGACTCCTCGCTCTCTATCTTTCCCCACGAGTGAGTTGAATACTGGTTTGCACACATACCTGGCCTTCCACAGGCCCATGCATCTGAACCTCAATCCGGGGGATGGACGACATTCATGTTCACACTTGTACCTGGTACTTTCCCGGAGTCTTATCCTCACCCCACCTCCCCCATCCCCGCTGTTGGGGAACAATCTGCTGCTGACCCTGGCTCGGTTTGCACCATCTCCTGAGGTTCAGGGCCTCTGTTCCCACGTGTCTGAAGAAGAGGGGGCATCCCTCGGGGCTTGGCCCCAGGACTTTGTGTCACCTACAGGGTGGGGGCCCTGGGAGCAAACTCCCTGTTTTCAACTTAAGACACTTTTCTCTAACTCTTCAGCCTGTCTGTCTCCTTCCTGTGCATGTCTGTGAGGCTCTCTGGGATCTATTTACTGGGGCTCGAGTGGGGACCATGGCTCTTTTAAGTTGGGGACCCCGATTCCCTTGTCTTTCCTTTATGGCCCAAGGTTCCTGAGGATAACCCCCAGTCAGCTGGAAGATTCTCCCGAACTCCCTGGGGGATTTGCTGAGTTCCTCACTCCGAGGGCAGCTTCGGAGGAAACCCTAACACCTCCTTACCCCCCCCCCCCCCAGCTTGGTCTATGGCAGCTCCAGGACCTCACACCCCGAGACGGACATCTTACACCGCCAGGCCTACGCGGCCCCCCACCCACTGCAAAGCTATGCCACCAACCACCACCCGGCAGGTACGGCCCCTGTCCCCCCCCCCGCCTGGCCCTCCCTCCGAAGCGGCTGATTGGCTGCTGAAAGTTCCACCCTTCCTAATTGGCTGTGCCCTCCGTCCTGGCTCGCCCCTTGCCACTTCTTCCCTGATTGGTTGTTCTGAGGCTGGTCAATTTCTCGCCGGATTCGTCCGCCCCTGTTTCTGGTCCCGCCTCTTTAGCTCCAATTGGTCCGATCCTCTCAGCCCCCAAATCCCACCTTCTCTTCCAGGCTTTTCCGCCTCTCCAGCCCACCCCGGTCCCTTCCCTCTGGATTTATCCATCCTCTTGGTTCTCTGAATTCTTTCTTCCTGATTCCCTTTCTTCGTGATTGGCTCCGATTCTTGGACCTCCCCCTCCTCCCTTAGATTTGCCCACTACCTGATTCTTCTGTGACCGGGCCTCTAGTACCTCGGGTTGGTTCTCCTTTGATCCTGCCGCTTCCTTTCCTAAATGGATCAGCAACCAGACTGTTGTCCAGTTTGACCCTAAGACCCTCTTGGTTGGCTCCTTCCCTCTATCCCTCCCCCCCCCACCACCACCTTTTTTAAAAAATCCGGACCCTCTCACTTGGACTCAACCCCTTTAGACTTGTTCTCTGGTTCTTCCCAGTGTCTCCAGTATCACCCCATCTCTTCCCCTTCCTTGTTAGAATTGCCTAACTCCTTTGGCCTCCCTTGGACCGTATGAACTCTCTGTTTCTCCCACTTTTTTTCACTTCTGGATTTTTCTACTCCTTTGTCTACCTTTCTCCTCCTGGGCTCCCTGCCCTTAAGATTGCATCCTACTCCATTCTGCTTACTGTCTTCTTGTCTCTGCCTACTTTCTCCTCTTTGAATCTGCACCTTCCATCCAACCCCCTTTCCTGACCCAACTTGCTTTTGGCTTGCTCTTTTCCCCTTTCAACCTTGCCCTATCCCCCACCTAGCTGACTCAACCCCTGCCCCGACCCTTGCCAGGCCTCTCTGGACTCTTCGACACTGGCCTCCATCACGCAGGCTCAGCAGGGCCCGACGCCTCCGTCATGAATCTCATCTCGGCCCTGGAGTCCCGGGGCCCCCAGCCTGGCCCTTCTGCCTCCTCTCTCCTCTCCCAGTTCCGCAGTCCTTCCTGGCAAACAGGTAAGCCCGCTGCCAGCCCAGGAGGGCCAGGGTGGGGCTGGCTTGTGGTCAACCCTCACCTGTGGTCTCCTCCCTCATTCATCCCTAGCTATGCACACGCCAGGCCCCACGGAGCTCTTCATCTCAGGCGCCCTGCCCGGTTCCAGCACGTTTCCATCCTCCTCTGCCCTGTCGGCTTATCAGCACCCGGCTTCCTTTGGCAGCCGCCCCTTCCCAGTTCCCTCGTCCCTCAGCCTCCAGGATCCCCCATTTAGTCCCCCAGCTAATGGGCTCCTGTCCCCTCATGACGTGCTGCACCTGAAGCCCTCGCAGGCACCCACGGTGCCCTCCTCGCTAGGTTTTGAGCGCCTGGCGGGGGGTGGTGTCCTGGGGCCCGCTGGTCTTGGCCCAGCCCAAACCCCACCTTACCGCCCTGGTCCCCCAGACCCACCCCCACCTCCCCGCCACCTCCCGACTCAGTTCAACCTGCTGGCTTCCTCTTCCGCTGCCGCCGCCGCTGCCGCTGAACAATCCTCTCCACAGCTCTACAACTTTTCGGGTGCTGCCCCCGGCCCGCCGCCCCCTGAGCGGGCCCTGCCCCGCCAGGACACCGTCATCAAGCACTACCAGCGGCCCGCCAGCGCCCAGCCCCCCCACCCCCACCCCCAGCCCATGCCCTCCAGCACTACCTGAGCTGCGGAGGCAGCTATACCTCCATGGGCCATCGGGCCAACTTGGCGTGCAGCCCGCTGGGTGGTGGGGAACCCTCGCCTGGCGCTGGTGAGCCTAGCAAAGCTGGGCCCAGTGGAGCCACAGCCGGGGCATCGGGCAGGGCTACGGGCCCTGAGGCAGCCGGAGGAGGTGGGGCAGGGGGTGGCGGTGGAGGTTACCGCCCCATCATTCAGTCTCCTGGTTATAAGACGGGCAAAGGTGGTTACGGGGCAGCTGCAGGTGGTGCCAGTAGGCCCCCACCAGCCCGTTCGACCGCCACACCCAAATGCCAGAGCCTAGGTGGGCCAGCAGCGGCCTATGCCACTGGGAAGGCCTCCGGGGCTGGAGGGGCTGGAGGCCAGGCCTATTCCCCCGGTCAGCCCCAAGGGCTCCTAGGACCCCAAGCCTATGGGCAGGGGTTCGGAGGGGGTCAAGCACAGGACTTGAGCAAAGGCCCTAGCTACTCAGGGGGGCCCCAGCAGCCCCCGAGTGGTCCCCCACCTCCTGGCCTAGCCACGTGTCAGAGCTATTCCCCAGACCAGCTGCAGGGGCAGCTGTACGGGGTGCAGGGTGAGCCATACCCGGGGCCTGTTGCCCACTCCCAGGGTCTGCCCACGGCCAGCCCCTCGCTCAGCTACAGTACTGGCCATTCCCCAGCACTCTCGGGCCATGGAGGCGGTTGGGGGCCCAGCTCCCTGGGGGGCGGCGGAGAGGCCAGCCCTTCTCACATCATCCGCCCACTACAGTCGCCACCTGCCCCCGGCCGCCCACCCGGAGTCGGCTCTCCAGGAGCCCCTGGCAAATACCTGAGCTCCGTCCTGGCCTCAGCCCCGTTCCTGGCACCCCCAGGGGCCAGCAGCTATGCAGCTGGAGCAGGTGGCTACAAGGGCAAGGGGGACGGCTCCGAGCTGCTGGCGGGCCCTGGTGGGCCTCCTGCTGAGCGCACGGAGGATGAAGAATTCCTCATTCAGCACCTCCTCCAGGCACCCAGCCCTCCGCGGACCTCAGGGGCAGATGGCCTGGTGGGCGAAGATGGGGCAGCAGATGCCTCCAAGGGACTTGGGGGGAGTGGTGGGGCTGGGGGTCCCCCAGGCACACCCTACGAGCTGGCCAAGGAAGACCCCCAGCGGTACCATCTGCAGAGCGTCATCCGGACCAGTGCCAGCCTTGACGAGGGTGCCACTGCAGCCCTGGAGCTGGGCCTGGGGCGGCTGAAGGAGAAGAAGAAAGGGCCGGAACGGGGTGGCGAGACCCCCGAGGGGCTGGCCACCTCAGTTGTCCACTATGGGGCAGGTGCCAAGGAGTTGGGGGCCTTCCTCCAAAAGAGCCCTCCACCCCCGCAACCCACAGCCCAGTCGGCCCAGCCTGCCCCCCATGGCCTCCTCCTAGAGGCAGGGGCCCCGACCTCCCTCTGGTGCTACCGCCCCTCCTCCCCAGCTACTCCCCTCAGTCCTCAGCCACGCGCCCAGCCCCTCCTCCAGTGCTCCCAAAGTCGGCGTCCACCTCCTTGAGCCGGCCACCCGAGATGGGGCACCCCAGCCGCCTCCGCCACCTCCCCCACCCCCACCACCCATGCCCCTCCAGCTTGAGGCCCACCTCCGCAGCCATGGCCTGGAGCCTGGTGCCCCCCAGCCCCCGCCTGCGGCCGGAGGGAGAGCCTGGAGCCGCCCGGCGCCATGCAAGAATTGCTGGGGGCCCTGGAGCCACTGCCTGCTGGGCCCGGTGACACTGGCGTGGGCCCACCCAACACTGAGGGCAAGGATCCCTCCGGTGCCTACCGCAGCCCCAGCCCACAAGGCACCAAGGCCCCCCGCTTCGTGCCGCTCACTTCCATCTGCTTCCCTGACTCCTTGCTCCAAGACGAGGAACGCAGTTTCTTCCCCACCATGGAGGAGATGTTCGGTGGAGGGCCGGCAGATGACTATGGCAAGGCTGGGCCACCCGAGGACGAGGGTGATCCCAAGGCGGGAACCGGGCCGCCCCCTGGCCCCCCTGCCTATGATCCCTACGGGCCCTACTGCCCTGGCCGGGCATCTGGAGCCGGCCCTGAGACTCCAGGCCTGGGCCTAGACCCCAACAAGCCACCCGAGCTGCCCTCCACAGTCAACGCTGAGCCTCTGGGCCTGATCCAGAGTGGTCCACACCAGGCGGCACCCCCACCCCCGCCTCCCCCTCCACCGCCTCCGCCCCCTGCCTCGGAGCCCAAGGGAGGCCTGACCTCGCCCATCTTCTGCTCTACCAAGCCAAAGAAGCTGCTCAAGACGTCCTCTTTCCACCTGCTGCGGCGCCGCGACCCACCCTTCCAGACACCCAAGAAACTGTATGCCCAGGAGTACGAGTTTGAGGCCGATGAGGACAAAGCCGACGTGCCCGCTGACATCCGCCTCAACCCGAGGCGCCTGCCTGACCTGGTGTCCAGCTGCCGCTCCCGCCCGGCTCTCTCTCCGCTGGGTGACATTGACTTCTGTCCACCCAATCCAGGCCCCGACGGCCCCCGGCGCAGAGGTCGCAAACCCACCAAGGCCAAGCGTGATGGGCCGCCCCGGCCACGTGGGAGACCCCGGATTCGCCCACTGGAGGTCCCCACCACTGCCGGGCCAGCCTCAGCCTCCACACCTGCTGATGGGGCCAAGAAACCTCGGGGCCGGGGCCGGGGCCGGGGCAGGAAGGCCGAGGAGGCAGGGGGTACTCGGCTGGAGCCCCTGAAACCACTGAAGGTGAGGGGAGGGGTGGGACCCTGATGCCTGGGGGTTGGGGCCACATTTGAGGTTCTTGGGCAGGATGGGGAATGTGATATGAACTGACTCCCAGGAGAAAATGAATCAGAGGGCTCAAACTCCAGAGTTCCGTGCTTGGAGAGATCTGAGAGTTGAAATTTGTGTGTCCAGAGGGAGGCTGGGAGATAGTGCTTATGTTCTTAGGTTCTTGGTCCCACAGGACTATTGATCATGGGGGTCCTGGGTTCCTGGGTCTTGTGGGAGGGGGTCAGTGAGTAATGAGGGAGGAATATCAGTCCTGTCATTCTGGAATCTGAGCAAAAGGGTTTGTGGGCTTGAGTTCCAGGTCTGCAGGCTGAGATTGCTGAGAATTTGAATTTAATAGTCTTAAGCAGGGAGAGGCCTGGAGCCCCAGACTCCTGAGTCAGAGGGAGGAGGGAACTTAGGGGCCGGGACACATGGGCCCTGACTGCCCACTGCCCCCACATCTAGATCAAGCTGTCTGTGCCCAAGGCTGGCGAGGGTCTGGGAGCCTCATCGGGTGATGCCGTGTCAGGAGTTGACCACAACAGCCTGGACTCCAGCCTCACTCGGGAGAAGATCGAGGCCAAGATCAAGGAGGTGGAGGAGAAGCAGCCCGAGATGAAGTCCGGCTTCATGGCTTCGTTCCTGGACTTTCTCAAGTCAGGCAAGCGCCATCCACCACTCTACCAGGCTGGCCTGACACCCCCGCTCAGCCCCCCCAAGAGTGTGCCGCCCACCGTGCCGGCCCGGGGCCTGCCTCCCCAGCCCCCCACCGCCCCCACTGTGCCACACCCTCCACCCGCCAGCGCCTTCGGGCTGGGGGGGGCATTGGAGGCCGCCGAGAGTGAGGGGCTGGGCCTCGGCTGCCCTTCACCCTGTAAGCGGCTGGATGAGGAGCTGAAGCGGAACCTGGAGACCCTGCCCTCCTTCTCCTCCGACGAGGAAGACTCTGTTGCCAAGAACCGGGACCTCCAGGAGAGCATCTCCTCAGCCATCTCTGCTCTCGATGATCCGCCGCTGGCCGGGCCTAAGGACGCCTCCACTCCAGATGGGCCCCCCTTGGCTGCAGAGGCTGCAGTCCCCGGGCCACCCCCGCTCCCAGGGCTCCCCAGTGCTAGCAGCAGCGGCACACCTGGTGAGAGGTGGGAAGGAGGTCTGTGGGGGCAGGCCGGGATTCCCCAAGATTCAGGGCACAGGTCTGATGGTGTAGGTTACACACTGGTCAGCGTAGGTTATAAGGGATGGGGACAGGTGGGTGACAGGGTCGGAGAGAGCTTTTAAACCTGATGAGGGGACATGGGATGTGAGAAGACCTCTAGGGATTAGAGATGTATGACAGAGGACAGAAGAGGGTCTGGGGGAGCAGACAGAGACTTGGGGAGGGCTGGTTAAAGAAACATGCATTAACAACGACTAGTCAGATCGTGGGGTGTGGGGCATCAGGAAAGGCTAGGGGTACAGTCATTACAGTCATGTCTGAATGGCATTCAGTCCTGAGAGGGCGTGTTGGACAAAATTTCCGGGGCTTTGATAGGGGAACTGGGGATGAAAGAGATGAGGTTTGGGGGAAGGGGTTTGGAGCAGTGAATGAAGCTTGGGTGCTCAGAGGAGTCTTATGGAATGGTGACGTCTTCTGGAAGGTGGGAAATGGGGAGTAAGACAGTGAGAGACTAAAGGAAAGCATCAGGGAAGAGATGGGAAACACCGGCAAGTTCTGTGCAGAGTGTCTGGATTGGCTGTAATGGGAGAGAGCATCATGGGAAGAGAGGGCCTTAGAAGGGTCAGGAAGGCTCACGGCTAAGGACCCAGGGATGGATCAAAAGCAGTTTGAGGAGTCAGGAGATCTCAAGGCGTTGGGCTGGGCCGGTGGGAATGTTTCAAGTATCATGGGTATTTAACAGGAAGGAGAGGGCATTGGCAATTCCGAGAGTGAAGAGCAGGCTGAGGAAAGGAAAGGAAAGGGGAGAGCTTGGATAGAGGAGGATGAGATCTCTGAGCAGATAAGGAACAGGTATACAGAGGGGATGGCCCAGGAATCAGGAGAGACATTAACGAATGGGAAGTAAGCACCAGACTGGGGCCCCAAAACAGCAAAGGTAATTCTGGACTACAGTGGACTCTGTGGGAGCCTGTTTCAGGGGCTCAGAATCCCCACTGGAGTCTCAGGGAGGCATGCTGGTGTGGCAGAAGGACTGTTGGGGAGCTGAGTGGCAATAAGGAAGGAGACAAGGGGCTGTTGGCACAGGGAGGGACATTCACGGACAAGAGCAGAGGTGCTGGGATGGCGAATGGTATTTGGAGACTGGGGGGCAGGCAGGGCCAGAAGATTTGTAGGGACCAGGCTAGGGAGCCAGGAGTGGGGTTTGATGGGACAAGAGAGGCCTCCTGGCCATTGTCGTGGGGGGACACTGAGCAATGCAGTTGGGTTGCAGAACTGCCCTATGACACTGGGGGTCTGTGAAGACCGGGGAAAGATGAGGACCAGAGTGACATGTTTGCCTGAGTGCCTAGTTGATCAGTCATGTCTGACTCTGTGATCCCCTGGGCTGTAGCCCGCCAGGCTCCTCTGCCATGGGGATTCACCAGGCAAGAATACTGGAGTGGGTTGCCATGCCCTCCTCCAGGGATCTTCCCAACCCAAAATCGAACCTAGGTCTCCCGCATTGCAGATGGATTATTTGCCATCTGAGCCACCAAGGAAGCCCATTAGGACATTGGAAAGAGGAGGGTTAAAGGAACGTGGGCTTCTTGTAGGTGTCCAGGATGGGATGGGTGTTGAAGGTCAGGGAGAGGACAGTGAGCGGGTCAGACAGGACCGTCTTTGAAGGAGGAGAAAGGGCAACAGAAGAGTAATGGAAAGTAGAGATGGAGGGGGGTTGGGGCCAGAGATGGTTGTTAGGTGAAGAGCTCAGTTTGATCAGGAGGGATGTTGGGGTACAGGGCAGGAAGAGGACTGTGTTGGGAGCCCCCCCAGAATAGGCTGAGAGTTTTCACCGTCAGAGGGTAACACGTTTGGTGGGGGGTGGGTTGAGGAGGGGCTCCAGCCCTGATGCTCCTCTCGCTCCCAGAGCCCCCGCTGCTGGAGGAGAAGCCCCCACCCTCACCGCCTCCCGCCCCGACACCGCAGCCGCCGCCCCCACCGCCGGCCCTGCCCTCGCCACCCCCGCTGGTGACCCCCGCACCCAGCTCGCCCCCGCAGCCGCCGCCGCCGCCGCCGCCCGCTCCGGCCCTGCCAGCCCTGCCGTCGCCGCCCGCCCCCGTGCCCCCACCGCCGCCGCCGCCCCCGCCGGCCACCGCGCCCCCCCACCACCGCCCCCGGAGGAGCCCGCCGCCCCGTCCCCCGAGGACCCGGAGCCACCCGACGCCCGGCCCCTGCACCTGGCCAAGAAGCAAGAGACGGCGGCCGTGTGCGGGGAGACAGACGAGGAAGCGGGCGAGAGCGGTGGGGAGGGCATCTTCCGGGAGCGCGACGAGTTCGTCATCCGCGCTGAGGACATCCCTTCCCTCAAGGTGAGCCCCCGCCCCCGACCGCAGGCGTCGCGGGGGACCAGCGAACCTGTTTGCGGAGCCCTTGTTGGATGACAGGCTCGGTGCTGGGGCTGCATGTACCGCGGTGACGGGGCCTCCCCGCTGCACCTCCTAAGACCCGTGGCAGGGCAGGTGGATGGGACCTGCTGGTCAGTGTGGAGAATCCCGGCCTCTGAGCTGTTACTCAGGTGTATATGCATATGTCACCGGTAAATACGGTGAAATGATTGTTGGCAGTTATTTCAGATACTCTTACTGTGAGTGTTAGGGTCATACTAAGGGACAAAGCTGAAGCAGGAGCTTCTCACACAAACTGATGGGTGCTGTAAAGGCTACTTGTCACTTATAGATGGAAAGGTGAGGTATTGATGTGACCCGTACCTTTGAAAACACACACCTGTACAGTCACAGCTGATGGCTTGGGAATACCTGTGTGTCAGGCCACATCTTAAACCCTTTTTAATTTTTTTTGCCTCACCATAGGGCATGTAGGATCTTAGTTCTGTGACCAGGGATAGAACCTCTGCCCTTTGCAGTGAAAGCAGTCTTAACCACTAGAACACCAGGGAAGTCTGTTAAATACTCTATATACACCAGCCCATTTACTACTTCCAGTTACTTTATACAGGGATGGGTGCACTATCACACACATACACCACCCCCACCCCACCTGGTTTTGGAAATTAAGTTTTATTAGCACATGGCCCCGCCCATTTATTTACGTATCATATACACAGGCCGATTTTCCCATCCAATAGCAAAGTGGGGTATTTGCAGCAGAGCTGAGCTGACCCACAAATCCCAAAATACTTCTTGTCTACTTTGTTACAGAAAAAGTGTACTGACCTTTCCTGTGGTCATTTGTTCATTGAATAAGGTAATTGGATCAGAGGGTTAATGTCAGTGCTTGATAAGGGTAGGTGAATTCAGATCCCTGTGTGGTGCTTCTCACAGGGCATGGGCTAGAAGGAGTTCTCAGTAGGTCAGTAAGCCATGATCACCCTGGTCAAGATACCAAAGTCTAAGTAAAGCCATTCTTTATGTTATTTACTGTCACTGGCTGGATATTCACTAGGGGGCTGCTGCTGCTAAGTCACTTCAGTCGTGTCCGACTCTGTGCGATCCCATATACGGCAGCCCACTAGGCTCCTCCATCCCTGGGATTCTCCAGGCAAGAATACTGGAGTGGGTTGCCATTTCCTTCTCCAATGCATGAAAGTGAAAAGTGAAAGTGAAGTCACTCAGTCGTATCCAACTCTTAGCGACCCCATGGACTGCAGCCTACCAGGCTCCTCTTCCATCCATGGGATTTGCCAGGCAAGAGTACTGGGGTGGGGTGCCATCACTAGGGGGCAGGAACCTTGTATCTTAACTTTAATTTCACCTTGGGTGTTGTTTCTTGTCAGTTACAGATAGAGAGGTTGTGGAATGCATTCATTATAAAGATAGACACTATCATTATACTTTGTTACTAAGAGTGTGTTTTGGGAGATGAGCTTAATGTGCTTTTTCCTGTGTTGTTTTCAATTTATTTTATTATGGAAAGAGTAGAGCAAATAGACCCTACTCTACTACTCTTGCCTAGAAAATCCCATGGACGGAGGAGCCTGGTAGGCTGCAGTCCATGGGATCTCTAAGAGTCGGACATGACTGAGCAACTTCACTTTCACTTTTCACTTTCATGCATTGGAGAAGGAAATGGCAACCCACTCCAGTGTTCTTGTGTGGAGAATCCCAGGGACTGGGGAGCCTGGTGGGCTGCCATCTACGGGGTCGCAGAGTCGGACACGACTGAAGCGACTTAGCAGCAGCAGCAGAGCAAATAGAGTAAGGGGGCTGTGTGTTTCCATCACTCACCTTTTACCTTTTCACCTTTTTGTTGGTCCTGCTTCCTCTCCACCCTGGCATTCTTTTTCTGCTCCTTTCTTTTTTTTTTTTTTGGCCCCACATCACAGCATGTGGAATCTTAGTTCCCCAACCAAGCATCAAACCCATGTTCCCTGTATTGGAAATGTAGAGTCTTAACCACTGGACCACCAGGAAGGTTCCACCATTCTACCTCCTCCGCCCAGCCCGCCAATCCCAGGCTGTGTCTTCTTACCCATTGTTTTATTGTCTTCATATCATGGTATTCGATAACATACAAACGAACATTCACAAGAGACAGGTAAGTTGTAAAGCAGAGTGAATGCTAGCCTGAACTCTCACATCCCCACCCCTCCGCCAGCGACAGGACCATTCCTGATGCCTTGCGTCTCAGTATCCCTCCCCGCCCGGTCCTCCCACCTCCCTCACGGTCGTGCTCACTCTGCTAGTGCCCTGTGCACATGGTTTCATTTCACGTCAAGATTTTTGAGACTCTTTGGCCATCAGCTGGGACAAGCGATGGAGATGTCAAATGAACAGCAGTGATGGGAACTGCTACCAGTTCTCAGGGGATAGGATTTTTTTTTTTTTTTTTTTTATTTTTGGCTGCACTGGCCTTTCTTTGCTGCATGTGGGCTTTCTCTAGTTGTGGCTATCTTGTTGTGGAGCAAGGGCTTGGGAGCTCAGGGTCAGTAGTTGTGGAACATGGTCTTAGTTGCTCCGTTACATGTAGGATCTTCCTGGACCAGGGGTCAAACCCGGGTCCCATGGTTAACCACTGGGCCACCGGGGAAGTCCAGGGTTTAGGATTTGGGATGCATCACATTCAGGATTTAATTTGTTGTGTTTTTTTTTTTCTTTAATCATGATAACCAATACATATCATGAAGTTTATCATTTTAACCATTTTTTTTTTCCTTGGGAGGGGGCCATGCCACACCATATGTGGGATCTTAGTTCCCTGACCAGGGATGGAACCCACGCACCCCCTGCAGTGGAAGCACTGAGTCTTAACCACTGGACTACCGGGAAAGTCCTTGTTTTAACCATTTTTAAGTGTACCATTCAGTGGCATGAAGTATTTTCACATTGTCATGCACACCATTGCCCCCACTTGTAAATTTTATCTTTGTAATCACTTTCTTTATAAGGATTACTCTCCTTCTTTTACAGGGAAGGAAACTGAGGCTCAGAGCATTAAAGTGGCTTTTCCAGGCTTTTGCAGCTTGGGACCTGGATACGGTTACTGGCTCTGGGAGCCCACGCTCTCAGCACCAGGGTCAGCTGTTCTCTGGGTATTAGAATTCTAGCAAACCCTGGTAGTGCCTCTGGGCACCCAGTACTGGACCAGATGAGCCAGGCTCTGGGACCCTGACCATCCCCAGTTTACAGATGAGGAAGTTCACATTCAGGGTGAGGGAATCATTTGGCTGGCGAGTGCCAAGCCAGGATTGGAGCCAGAGCCATCTGATACCACCTCCCAGCTGGCATGGGGCAGGGGAGGGGGCCAGCCAAGGACTCAGATGCTTAAAATACAACACGGGTATGTGTTATGATGGGGAACTCAGAGTGCCAGGATTGAGCCACTCATGCAGATGAGGACTTGTTCGTGTCTCTGGAGTCCAGGCGGGCTGGCAGCATGGTTATTAAGAGCCCAGCTTTGGCGCAAAACTGATTGGCTTGAATCCGTGCCACTTCCAAGCTGGACTAGGGTTTGACCGTCCCGAGCCTCAGTTTCCTCATCTGTAAAATGGGAGCTGATTGTGTTAGAATTCCTTCATACAATGTGAGGACTCAGGTGTTACAGCCTGTCCAGTGTTCTGACTGTGGGTGGCGTGTCGAAAGGACCCTGTAAACTTTGCTTCTGGGACTTCCCTAGTGGTCCAGCGGTTAAGACACCACACTCTCATTGCAGGGACCACAGGTTCCATCCCTGGTCAGGTAACAGATCCCACATGCCTCATGGCCACACAGCCAAATAAAAACAAAACAGAACTTTGCTTCTATTATTCATCTCAGTGATCTTGAGCAAATCTCTAATGTAGAGCTTGGCAGACTTTTTTGTGAAAGGCTAGAAACCTGGGCTCGATCCCTGGGTTGGGAAGATCCTGTGGAGCAGGGCATGGCTACCCACTCCAGTATTCTTGCCTGGAGAATCCCAAGAACAGAGGAACCTGGCAGGCTACAGTCCATGGGGTCGCAAAGAGTCGGACATGACTGAGCAGCTAAGCACAGCACACGTATAATAAATACTTCAGGCTTTGCAAGCTGCTTACGGTGTCTGCCAGGTATTCTTTTGGTTTTGTTTGGTTTTTGATTTTCTTTTTCACAATCCTTTAAAGTAGAAACCATTCTTAACTCATAGATGGGCCACTGGCCATAGTTTATGGTAAGACAAGGGCAGCCCAGTATAAATAATAATAAATATAAATAATCATACGAGCCATGTTCTTCATTTAAAATTTTCTTACATCTACACTTCTTTAAAAAAAGTTAAAAGATGTGTGAGCTTAGCCATAGGGTTTTCTTTAACCCAGTGCATCTAAAATATTTAGTTTCTGGACAGTTTAGGAGCAGTTAGTGAGTTGTTTTATGGTCTTTCTTATTTACCAAGTCTTTGAAATCCAGACTATATTTTACACTTACAGAACGTTGATTCAGATGAACTGGGTTTCAAGTGCTCAAGAGCTACGTGTGGGGAGGGCTTACTGAACTGGACAGTATAGGGTTAACAGCCCTCTCTGCTTCAGCTTCCCCACCTGTAAAGTGGGCATGAGAATATTAACTCCCAGTCCTTAGGAATGCTGAAGATTTACCAGGAGCTAATCTCTGAGCATGTAAGTTAATTGGATAGAGAAAAGTATGTGGAGGGCAGTCCAGGCAGAGGGAATAGTCTGTGCAAAGGCCCTGTGGTGAGGCATGTTTATGTGATGTGTTGGGATGGAAGCAAGGGCTTAAGTGTCTGGATAGCAGGAGCCGAGGCTCGGAAGGTGGGCAGAGTCCAGATCATGCTGGGGTGAGATCAGGGGGTCCTTGCTTGAGAATCTGTTCTGGGTTGTCTGGCTGCTTCTCTGCCCCAGCCAGCAGGGAGGTGGCTGGGAAACTGCAGTCCTGTTGACAGTCTGTCCACTGCCTCAGTTCTGTGACAGACTCCACTGTGTCTGACCCTGTAGCTTTCTCTTTAATGGCCAAGCTGGGTGCCTCTACCTTACTCATATCCTGCTGCTTACTCCCCTTGTCTCAGCTGGTCACCATTCAGAATCCCAGAAGACAATCTGATTGGTCCAGCACAGCATTTGAAGTAAAGATGAGCTTCATGGTGTGCCTGCTGATTGGCTGCCCTTGTCAGGTCTCCTCCAATCAACTGTGGCTTCTATTGAACAGGGGCCATGGGTGGGGCAACTTTCCCACAGGGGAAGTGGGTGTGGTCTGTGATTTGACTGACATGAGGAAAGGAAAGACGTGGCTTTGGGACTAACGGACCCTGGTTGGGGAGAAGGCAAGGAGGATGTTGCCAGGGCCTGGATGATTGGGGGATGGTGGGATCCTGGGAGGAAGAGTGGTTTGGGGAAAGAAGCCAAGCCCAATCGGGATGTGGTGAGTTGAGGGCCCCACGTCCAGTTAATAGAAATAGCTGGCTCCTTAGAGAAAGGAGATTGGCAATGGCAAGAGACAGAGGAAGAGGTGCTCTAATAGATTTTTTTCAAAAACATCTTAGAACTGGAACAAGGAACGTTATATCCACAATGAGAGGGGAAAAAAGGCACCCCTGGTCAGGGGCCCCTGCATATTCAGAGACTTGAAAGTCAGAGAGTCTGGGCTTTGGGTGCTGAGCTTTGAGGGCCACCCCAGGATGGCCTGGGATGGGAGAAAGGAAAGGAAACTGAGGTTGTCTCTCTGCCAGGCTGTGGAATGTGCTTTGGAGGCTCTGGTGGAAGGTTTTGGAGCAGACAGGATGTAAATGGACTTTTCAGTCCTTCAAAAGGATGGGAAATAAACTTTTTGATCTTCGGGCTTCTGACCTGAGGAGCCAGGAGTGAGGATTGAAAACTGTGGTATCCTTGGGGAAAGCACTTGGGATGAGAACTTCACAGCCCTGTCTCATCCTGCCTTCTTTTTTTTTTTTTTTCCTTTTCTGCCTCATTCTATCCAATGAGATTGCAGCCAAGAACCTCTCTGGCCCTCATTTTCATTTGGGTGTTTTAACTCCTCCTTTCTGTTCCCCTGGCTGATCTGAAGGATACAAAAATCCGTGGGTGTGAAAACATTTGACCAAAAACCAAGAGTAGATAACCAGTACGTGGCATTCAGGCTTCTGAGCTGCAGCTGCTGTCAGCAGCAGACATCACTAACTGATCCCAGCACTTGCTGCTCCTGAACCTAGTGCTCAGGGCAGCCATGATCAATCCATTGGCGTTATCATCTGAATCCTGTTTATCATTTGACTGTGGATTCTTTGAATGCCAAGGCTTGCCTGTCATTCATCTCTGGGTTATCACAAAGCCCAGTGCATATTTCCCACTGTGTTCTTACTCTTTACTTACTGATACCTGTCAGTTGCTCTTTTCTAGAGCCATAGCTGTCCTACATGTTACCTGGCAGTCCCTGGTCATCACCCAGCCCCCTCATGGGAGACACAGCCAGGTGTCACTTCCTCAAGGAAGCATTCTTGGATTGAGCCTGAGTCCAGAGTCCTTCTAGGCTTCTGGGACACCTGCCATCAGCACATTTATTACTTGTGCTGTTATTTTTTTTATGCCCAAGCCTGGTTCCCAGGTACCCCTTTTACTCCCTGAGATCAGATTCTGGGCCTGACATCCTTTGTTCTCAGTGCCCTACTGGGATACATAAGCCTTGGGTTTGGGGATGGGGGTCTGAGTGTGCTGAGGGGAGTGTAGATTGGGGAGCCTTTGTGTCACTGTCCTGTCCTGCAGTGGCCAGGCTGATGAAATAAATGGTCTCAGGTAACCTGCCACGCATCTATTCTAGGCACAAGCCACTACCTCACCCTCTTTTGTTTCTTTGCTTGTCTTATTATGTCTGTAATGACGACCCTGAAAAAGGCTTTGTCAGCCTTGTTCTCTGCCTTACCATGGTCCCCATCACCATATCTAGAAGACGGTGGGTGGGTGAGTGCTCAGATTCTGTCATTTCTTTGAGTCATGCAGATGGCTTATTCCAGAATAGATTCAGGGAACTAAATCTGGTAGACAGAGTGCCTGAAGAACTATGGATGGAGGTTCCTAACACTGTATAAGAGACAGTGACCAAAACCATCCCAAAGAAAAAGAAATGGAAGAAGGCAAAGTGGTTCTCCGAGGAGACCTTACAAATAACAGAAAAGAACAGAAGTGACCGGCAGAGGAGAAAGGGAAAGATACATCAACTGAATGCAGAGTTCCAGAAAATAGCAAGGAGAAATAAGAAAGCCTTCTTAAGCGAACAATGCAAAGAAACAGGAAAACAGTAGAATGGGAAAGACTAGAGATCTCGTCAAGAAAATTGGAGATACCGAGGGAGCATTTCATGCAAGGATAGTCACAATAAAGGACAGAAACAGCAAGGACCTAACAGAAGCAGGAGAGATTAAGAAGAGGTGGCAAGAATACATGAAGAACTATACAAAAAAAAAGGTCTTAATAACCCGGATAACCACAGTGGTGTGGTCACTCATCTAGAGCCAGACACCCTGGAGTGTGAAGTCAAGTAGGCCTTAGGAAGCATCTCTATGAACAAAGCTAGCGGAGGTGATGGAATTCCAGTTGAGCTATTTAAAAATCCTAAAAGATGATGCTGTGAAAGTGCTGCACTCAGTATGTCAGCAAATTTGGAAAACACAGCAGGATTGGAAAAGGACAGTTTTCATTCCAAAGAAAGTTTAAACTACTGTACAGTTGTGCTCATTTCATATGCTAGCAAGGTATTGCTCAAAAACCTTCAAGCTAGGCTCCAAACAGTACGTGAACCGAGAACTTTCAGATGTATAAGCTGGATATAGAAAAGGCAAAGGAACCAGAGATCAAATTGCCAACATCTGTTGGGTCATAGAAAAAATAAGGGAATTCCAGAAAAATATCTACTTATGCTTCATTGACTATGCTAAAGCCTTTGACTGTGTGGATCACAACAGACTGTGGAAAATTCTTAAAGCGATGGGAATACCAGACCACCTTAACTGCCTCCTGAGAAACATATATGCAGGTCAAGTTAGAGCTGGACATGGAACAATAGACTCCTTCAAAATTGAGACAGGAGTTCATCAAGGCTATATATTGTCACCCTGTTTATTTAACTTATATGCAGAGTACATCATGTGAAATGCCAGGCTGAGTGAATCACATGTGGGACTCAAGATTGCTAAGAGAAATATCAGCAACATCAGATATGCAGATGATACCTAATGGTAGAAAGCAAAGAGGAACTAAAGAGCCTCTTGATGAGACTGAAAGAGGAGAGTGAAAAATCTGGCTTAAAAGTCAACATTCAAAAAACTAAGATCATGGCATCCAGTCCCATCACTTCCTGGCAAATACATGGGGAAAAAGTGGAAATAGTGACAGATTTTATTTTCTTGGGCTCCAAAATCACTTTGTACAGTGACTGCAGCCAGGAAATTAAAAGGCGTTTGCTCCTTGGAAGGAAAACTATGACAAACCTAGACAGCATATTAAAAAGCAGAGACATCATTTTGCTGACAAAGGTCCATCTAGTCAAAGCTATGGTTTTTCCAGTAGTCATGTACAGATGTGAGAGTTGGACCATAAAGAAGGCTGAGTGCCAAAGAACTGTTGTTTTCAAATTGTGGTGCTGGGGAAGACTCTTGAGAGTCCTTTGGACTGCAAGACTGCAAGGAGATCAATCCAGTCCATCCTAAAGAAAATCAACCCTGAATACTCATTGGAAGGACTGATGCTGAAGCTGAAACTTCAGTACTTTGACCACCTGACATGAAAAGCCAAGTCATTGGAAAAGACTCTGATGCTGGGAAAGACTGAGGGCAAGAGAAGAGGGCAACAGAGGATGAGATGGTTGGATGGCATCAATGACACAATGGACATGAGTTTGAGCAAGCTCCGGGAGATGGTGAAGGACAGGGAAGCCTGGCGTGCTGCAGTCCATGGAGTCGAAAAGAGTTGGATATGACTGAACGACAACAACAATTACACCGTAAAGCTATGATAAGTAAAACCTGGTGGCACAGAATGAACAGCCCATTTATAACAACGTGAATGGAGCTAGAGATTATCGTACTGAGTGAAGTTAAGTCAAAAAGACAAATACCATGTGAAAACACTTGCATGTAGAATCTACAATACGACACAAGTGAATTTAACTACAAAGCAGAAACAGACTCACAGACATAGAGAGCAGACTTGGGATTGCCAAGGGGGTGGTGGGTGCGGAGGGAAGGATGGGGAGTCTGGGATTACCAGATGTAAACGGTTGTATATCGGATGAATAAACTACAAGGTCCTACTGTATAGCACAGGGAACTATATTCAGTGTCCTGTGATAAACCATAATGGGAAAGAATATAAAAAAGATTATGTGTAACTGAGTCACTTTGCTGTACAGCAGAAATTAGTGCAACACTGTAAATCAACTATACTTCAATACAATGAAACAAACAAAAAACAATAGAATGAACAACCCGGTTGGAAATACACATTGTCCCCAGTGGTTCAGTTCAGTATTTTCCAATTTGATGGTGATGCAAATGCAATATGCATTTAATTTTGAATTCTTTTCTATTCCTGGGCTAATGATACACGCTTTGATACTCTTGTGATGGTGGGCAGTAGCAGGGAGCAACAGAAACCTCCCGTTCACGGTCAGCCACACAGATAATCACAAGGGTAAACAAGTGATACACTTTCAAGCCTTCAGTATCCAGACAGCCATTCTGTCTTTCACTTTCAGTCCAGTATTCAATAAATTACATGAGATACTTTACAGTTTATTATAAAATAGGTTTTTGTGTTAAATGACTTAGTGTTCTGAGAACGTTTAAGGCAGGCTGGGCGAAGCTATGCTGTATGGTGTATTTAGGTGTATTTGGTTTATTGGGATGGAACTCCATGGCAAGTCAGAGAAGCTCTGTGTTGGGTGAGCTGTAGGAAGGCAGAGCAAGATTCAAGCTGCAGCCCCAGAGCTGAGAGCATCAGGAAGCCAAAGATACCCATCAGCTGGGTCTTCGTTGATTTTTGTTGATGATGATGTCTTTTCTCTTAAGGGGGTGGGGAGGGAGGAGAGAGGTCAGGAATTGGGTCTGGAAGGGCCGGGGTGGGGGTTGACCTTGCGGTCTTGCTGTGCCCCTCCTCAGCTGGCCTTGCAGACCGGACGCGAGCCCCCACCCATCTGGCGAGTCCAAAAGGCGCTGCTGCAGAAATTCACTCCGGAGATCAAGGATGGACAGCGGCAGTTTTGTGCCACCAGTAATGTGAGCCTGTGGAGGAGAGCGAGGGCCAGGGGCGGGGGGAGCCGGGGTCCCCCTCACACATGACTCTGATTTACTGTGGGTCTAAGAGGCGTCCCAAAGGGGCTCTCCAGTCCCTGGCAGGCTCCCGCAGTAGCGCAGGGCGGGGCTGGGAGTACTGGGTGTTGGGTTGCCCATCTGCGGTGGACGGAGTTCGTCACGTGCTCCTTTCCTTTCGTAGTATTTGGGGTACTTCGGGGACGCCAAAAACCGGTACCAGCGCCTGTATGTCAAGTTCCTGGAAAACGTCAACAAGAAGGATTACGTGAGGGTCTGTGCTCGGAAACCTTGGCACCGGCCCCCAGTGCCTGTCAGGTACCCTGGAGGCCGCGGGGCAGGTCGTGGGCAGGGCCAACAGGCCTAGGGGTGAAACATACTGGAATATTGACATAACATTAGATCAACCATTTTAAAGTACAAAATGCTTTTAAGAAAGAGTTGGGAAACGGGTGCAGAGACCCTGAGGATGGGGGCCTCAGAGAGACGGGGACAGAAACCAGCTCCGTAAGAGTCTGTGCTTTCAGCTGTGGGGCTCGGGTACCCCAAGGGGGACAATTTGGGTTTCGGGGGCTGCTGAGCACAGTCCCATCTATGTCTCCTTCCAGGCGCTCTGGGCAGGCCAAGGGCCCCGTGTCCGCTGGGAGTAGCTCTGCACCGCCCCCCAAGGCCCCAGTACCACCTCCTAAGCCCGAGAACCCTGACAAGACGACGTCCGAGAAGCCCCCCGAGCAGACAACTGACACGGCCGTGCCTGAGCCTCCTGCCCCCGCGAAGCCGTCGCCACCACGGCCCGTTGAGAAGGAAAAGGAGAAAGAGAGGGCAACTCGCGCAGAACGGCCACTGCGGGGGGAGCGGGGCATGGGTGGCCGGCAGATTCGGCCAGATCGGAACCTCACCACGGGCCAGCCCGCCACCTCCCGGCTGCCCAAGTCCCGACCCACCAAGGTGAAGGCCGAGCCGCCCCCCAAGAAGAGGAAGAAGTGGCTGAAGGAGGCGGCGGGCAACGCCTCGGCGGGCGGGGGCCCACCAGGCAGCTCCTCAGACTCGGAGTCATCCCCCGGGGCCCCCAGCGAGGACGGTAAGGGGCCATCAGCAGTCATTGGGCTGGTGGGGAGGTGACCCCATGGTTTTCAGAAAGAGGCATGGGTGGTTATTATACAGAGGGCTCCAGGCAGCGTCAGCGGTCATAATAGTAATAAGTTAAAAATCATAGCCATGGCTAATGGTTATCTGGCACCTAACCACGTGACAGGCTGTCCCATAAGTTGTTTATACGTGTTAACTTGCTTGATTTTTTGCTGTGGCCCTATGAAGTAGATACTCCATATTATCCTCACATACAGGTGAGCAGACTGACATAGAGTTCAGCACAGCTGGGTGTGGAACACCACCTGAGTTGCCTTGCGTCCAGCAGATTCTCAGGCTGTACTTCCACACTGTTTTGTCTCAGAACAGGCACGTTCTGGGGTTTCCCAGGTGGCTCAGTGGGTAAAGAATCTGCCTGCAGTGCAGGAGACCTAAAAGACAGGGGTTCGATCCCTGAGTCGGGAAGATCCCATGGAGGATGGCATGGCAACCTACTCCACTATTCTTGCCCATAGAATCCCATCGACAGAGGAGCCTGGTGGGCTATAATCCATAGAGTTGCAAAGAGTCCAAGAGTGGCAAGTTGCAAAGAGTTGACTGAAGCGTCTGAGCATGCACACGCATAAGCAGGTTCTGAGGAGGACTGGGGACCAGCATCTATCCTGGAAGCCCAGAGACTGTGGTGTTCCCTATGACCTGCTGGGTGACTCTAGGAAACGGGCGGCAGCACCTCGGTGACCTCACCTGTAAAATGGGTTAATAATAAAGTCAAGTGGGTATTCAGAGTAAAGCATGTAGGAGGGTACTCGACTATAGTGGGCACCAGATGGGAGCTCCATTGCTTAGAATGATGTCTGGTTTATTATGACAGGAACAACAAAAATATATGTGCACATATGTATAAAAATATAATAGCTGACTTAGTGCTTTTAAGTGACAGGTGTCATTTTACACATTGGCTCATTTTATCTTGAGATAAACCCTGTGGGGTTAGGTACTTTAGAATTCTCATTTCATTTTAAAATATTTATTATTTCATTTATTGGTTTGGTTGTGGCATGTGGGATCTTAGTTCCCCAGCCAGAGCACGAACCCAGGCCCCCTACATTGGGAGTCTTAGCCACTGGACCACCAGGGAAGTCCCTAGCCTCATTTTATTTTCAACAGTTTTTTAATTAATTAATTTATTTATTATCCTCATTTTAAAGATGAGAACAGTGAGGCCCTGGGAGGTGCCATGACTTGCCCAGGGTCACCTACTCGCTCAGGTATAGTGCAGGGGTAGCTGTTTTAACGGAGGCTGAACATACAGCTGGTCAGTCAAATGAGAGAGAGAGAGAGTTAATTCTCTTTCCATCGAAGTCCTGATGAAGTAGAAGATTTGTGGAGAATAAGAGGCTCCTCTCAAGGTTGTCCAGGTCTGGGTTTCTTTTCCTCTTGTTGCTCTGCCGCCCCCACGCTTGCTGTCATCAAGCACGTGGTTAGAGGCATAGCCCAGCAGCCCCACAGCTGCAGTCCTGCCAGTAGGAAAGGACCCAAGGGTAGGGGTATGACTGACCTTCCAGCTCAGTGCCAGATCTGGGAATGGCCCACATCCTGTCTCCTCTTCATCCCACTGGCCAGAACTCGCCACATGGCCACACCTAGCTGCAAAGGAGCCTGGGAAATCCAGTCTTCTATGGGCGGTGGGCTCAATCTGACCAGGTGGAGGCACCCTTGGCCCCGTTACAGCTGGGTCAGGGGAAGATGCTGGCAAGGGAGGAGCTTAACCAAAGGCCCAGATTTGTAGGACTTTTATTTCTTAAAACTGTTTAATTCTTTGACTTTTAGTGTAGTCAGAGCTGTGTATCCGTCTGGCAATCAACTTTAGAATATTTTCATTGCTCCTAAAAGACACCCTGCTACCTTTGTCCATCACTTCCCTTACTCCCCTTCTTCATCCCTAAGCAACCAGTAATTTACTAATTTCTATAGACTTGCCTATTCTGTATATTTCATGTAAGGGATATCATACGATGTGCACTCCTGAAGGGCTAGCATCTTTGCTTAGCGTGTTTTTGATGTTCATCCATGTTGTAGTGTGTATCAGTACTTCATTTTTTATTCTAATTGAACTACAGTTGATTTACAATACTAGTTTCAGGTGTACAATATAGTGATTCAATATTTTTATAGATTATGTTCCATTTAAAGTTATTATAAAATATTGGCTATGTTCCCTGTGCTGTACAGTATATCCCTGTAGCTTATTTATTATTATACATGGTTGTTTATAGTATTTCATTCTTTTTTATGGCCAAATACTATTCCATAGGTTGGATATGCCACATTTTATTTATGGACTGGTTGATGGGCATTTGGGCTGTTTCCACTTTTTGGCTACTGCTGCTGTGAACCTATGTGGACAGCCCAGAATTTTCTGAACCTATGAAATGGGAGAAACTAAATTCTACACCCTTTGGGGAAGCTGTTCCCCAGCCAAGGGTCAATACCTTTCTCTCAGTCTGGTTCTTTGCCCATTCACCCCATTTGACCAGGAGCCCCTCCAGGGCAGGGTGAGCCTGACTCCTGTCTGGATGCCCTGAAGGTTCTGCCCAGACAAGGAGACCTCAGACCAACCCTCTCACTGGTCTAAGACTGTTGACTCTCCTTGTGCTAGAAGCTGATGTGTCTCCTTGGATTCACAATGAAAGTTCTAAAAAGGGGCTGTGCCCTCTGTCCCTTTCTTTAGTCCACTCTCAATCTGGCTTTCTCAGCCCCTTTCTGCAGATGTTAATTGAACACCTACTATGTGCCATGAACTGGGGGTTCTAACTGTGAACAGAGTAGACAAAAACATGTATCCCCATGGGACTTTACAGTCTCTCTGGGGGAGTCGATCAGATAAAGATGTTATGTAATAGAATTTATGTAATAGAATTTCATAGAAAACTATGAAAAATCATCAGTGTAAGGCTGGGTGGGATTAAGGGCAGTAGAGAAAAATAAATCTGGTAAACAGGATCTGAGTGGGATCCTGGGTGATTATTTTCAGGAGAGGGGCGAGTAGGGGAAGGTTTCTGGAAGTGACATTGGAGCCAAGATCTGAATGCAATAGGGCTGGGGTGGTGTGACATTAGGAGAGAGAACATTCTGGACTGGGCGTGTCTGAGGATCAGGAAAGAGGCCAGGCGCTGGAGGAAGTGAGGGCATAGAAGGAACAAGACCAGATCCTGGAGAGACAAGGAACTTGGGACTTTGCATTCCTACTGGCAGGATTTTATCACAAGCGAGACAGGAGCCATAGGAAGGTTCAGGCCGAGGCTTGACGGGGTCTAACTTCTGCTGCCAGGTGGTCACTCTGGGCTCTCGAAACCGCTGTCAGCGAGGACTGTCCATGTGGATAAATCAGGCGGCCATTTCTCGGGCCACTTCCTAAGGGATTTTTTGGGGTCTTCTCATGCGTGGGCCTCCTGCTTTTGTCTTCTCCCCGCTATTCCTTCTTAAGTTGCTAGTGGGTGTCCCTCCAGTGCTATCCTTGGGGGGGTTCTCTGGTTAGGGCTCTGAGATTTCACCACAGGGGCCCGGGTACCATCCCTGGTCAGGTAACTAAGATCCCATGAGCCAGGTGGCATGCACTACAAAAAGTAAGAAGACGGTCTTCCATCCTGTTGTTTGACCTTCTGTACCTCTCACTTGGCCCGCCCCCTCCCCTTCCATGAGCCTCAGACTCCTTTCCTTACCCTGGCCACCCTCCCAACCTACCCCCACCCCCTTCCAGAGTTCACAGAGCAGGTCCTGGTTTCTGTATCTCAGGTGCAGCCCCACTGGCCACCTGCTCACCAGGCCAGACCTTCTAGGCCCCTCCCTCACCTCTGCAGCTGGGAAACCCCCAGTCCCACCCCTCCGACCCCCACTGCCCTGGCCCACAGCCCTGGCCCAGACACTGGCCCTCCTGCCCCTCAAAATCTCTGTACCTGGTCCTCCAGCCCCATCCCCACCTTGTTCTTTCTCAGCTGCTCCATAGCCCTGGCCTCTGGTCTCCTCCTCTGATCCATCAACATGGCCTCCGAGAGGTTGCTCTCCAGTTACCTCCACCCTTCCCTGCTCACAGCTCTCTCCCATGGCTCCCTGGGACCCCTCCCTAAAAAAGCCCCTGCCCTTTGCACCTCATCTTGGAGGCCCCACGTGGTCTGGCCTACACTAACCTTTGCAGTCTCAGTTCCTACCTCCTCCCCCAACCTTGCCCTTTGTGATCTGATCTCTCGGACTTGATTCACCGGTTTGGAAACCAATTCTGCTGCTGCTTTAGACTTTATAGAAACTTAGTGGAACTGTGTCAAACACAAAGGTCACCGACCTGGAATTCTCTTTCTGATCTCAAGATTTGGTGTTTGTGTGACCTTTAATAGCCTTCCCTGACTTGCCAGGCTGAGCTCGTGATGGTACCTGTGATTCACCCTTAGAGGTATTGTCCTGGTATTGGAGAGTCTTCCCTCTGTGAACTCAGAAGTTGGAATAATGGATCCATGTCTCCTTTTTTTCCCCCCCAGAGCGGGCAGTACCTGGGCGTCTGCTGAAGACCCGGGCGATGCGGGAAATGTACCGGAGCTATGTGGAGATGCTGGTGAGCACGGCACTTGACCCAGACATGATCCAGGCCCTGGAGGACACACATGGTAAGTGGACCCAGACCCCCAACCCCTGCTTTCCTTCCACCATGTATCGTCGTGGGGCTAAGCTCTTCTGATGTCCCTCCTCCCCTTTCAGATGAGCTGTACCTCCCACCCATGCGGAAGATTGATGGCCTCCTGAATGAGCACAAGAAAAAAGTCCTGAAGCGGCTGTCACTGAGCCCAGCCCTGCAGGTGCTTGGGGGGGCTGGGCAAGCGGTGTTTGGGACCCAGAGCTCAGGCTCAGAGGAGACACGTGCACGTCAGCCACTGTGTTCCTTCCCAGAGCTTTGGGCCCTGGAGGGGGCGATCGTTGGAAGGCTCAGGCTTGGCCAGGAGAGTAGTGGAAGGCTGAGATGTTCCATGGGGATCTCTGGGCCCAGCATCCCCACCCACCCAGATAGAGACAAGCTGGGATGGCCTGGAGGGGTCATTGTCAAAGTCTGGGCTGGGCTGCTGGGCAGGCCCGGCAGAGCGTGGTTATGGAATACAAATCTGGGGACAAAAGGTGAACTAGGGCCTGGACCGAGGGCTCGCTGGAGCAGAGTGTCGAGCAGATTCTGATGGCTTCTCTTGTCAACATAATTCAGGCTGTTTAAATTTCAGGCTCGAGCATGAAGTTGTCTATGTAATTTCCCTTCTGGGATGGGATGTTAGGGTGGCTCCGGAAATTCTGGGAGATAACACTAATCTGGCTCTGAGAATTCTGATGGGGATGTTAGTGTGGTGCTGAGAATTGGGCTGTAAAATATCAGGACGGCTCAGAATTCAGCCATGGAATGTTAGTCTGGCCCTGGAGGTTCATGGGGGGATGTAAGTCTAGTTCTAAGAATTCTGGGATGGATTTTAGGCCAGCTCTAAAAATTCTTATTGAGATATTAGTCTGACTATGACAACATGGGGTAATCTGGTTCAGGAATTCTGGGTGGGATGTCAGGGTGACTCTGAGAAGCCTGGGATTGACTCTTCGTCTGGCTCTGTGAAGACAGGGCTGGGTGTTATGCTAAGATTAAAAATTCCGCTGAAATGGGAATTCCCTGTGGTCCAGGGTTTAGGACTCCATACTTACTGATGAGGGCACAGGTTCAATCCCTGGTCAGGGAACTAAGATCCTGTAAGTCTTGTTGGCATGCCCCCCTCTCCAAAAAAAAAAAAAAAAAAAATTTACATGGTAGAACATTAGGGTAGGTCTGAGCATTATAGGATGGAATATGAGTCTGGTTGTATAATTCTGGGATGGATGTTAGGGATTCTGGGTTTCAGGCCAACTCAGAATTTTGAGTAGGACGTGCAAGTGAAGCTTGGGTGGGATGTTAGCTGTCTTGGAAAGGCCTGGGCTGAGCCACAGAGCACATGATAAGGGTCACCAGCCTAGCCTAGGTTTCTGCTGTCCTTGGAGGAAACTGAGACGCTTGTGGAACACGCTTTCTTTTCTGATGGGTTTTCTGGGTGAAACCCAGGCATCTGACCACTCGGAATCTGAGAACCAGGGAGGTGGGTGGGTCTGGGGTGGGCGGGTCCAGGGAGGTCCCCCTGATCCACTGGATTCCTGCAGGACGCCCTGCACACGTTCCCCCAGCTGCAAGTGGAGCAGAGTGGTGAGGGCTCCCCCGAGGAGGGGGCCGTGCGGCTGCGGCCAGCCGGGGAACCCTACAACCGCAAGACGCTCAGCAAGCTCAAGAGGAGCGTGGTCCGAGCCCAGGTGCGGTGGGTAACCGGAGAGGCGGGGCCTGGACGGGAAGGTGGGGGGACAGGGGCGGGGCCTAGGCTGGAGGTATGTGGGTCAGGGGCGGGGCCTGAGAGGGGGTGTGGTCGGGGGCGGGGCCTTGCAGGAGGGCGGGGTCCGGGCGGGGCATGGAAGGAGGGGCTGCCTCCTGCTGGGCCAGGTGGCTGAGACCTCTCCACTCCACTTGCCCAGGAGTTCAAGGTTGAACTGGACAAATCGGGATACTATACGCTCTACCACTCACTCCACCACTATAAGTACCACACCTTCCTGCGCTGCCGGGACCAGGTGAGCCCATGCATGCCTCGCATGTATCACTCTGGGATTCTGCCCATCACAGGCTCCTGGCTGGACCCTGGCAATCCAGGTCCCCGACCCGTCTTCCCTCAGACCCAGGAGTCCCACTCTCAGCCCCCTTCTCCCTGAGACACTGACCCCGAGGCCCCCAGCCCCCTTCTCCCTGAGACACTGACCCCGAGGCCCCCAGCCCCCTCCCACCCCAGATCTATGTTTAATCCCCTGCAGACCCTGGCCATCGAGGGCGGCGCGGAAGACCTAGGCCAGGAGGAGGTAGTCCAGCAGTGCATGCGGAATCAGCCGTGGCTCGAACAGCTCTTTGACTCCTTCAGCGATCTGCTGGCCCAAGCACAGGCCCACAGCCGCTGCGGGTGACCCCACCCTGGCCTTGGGGGGGGCCACCTCCTCCATAAACCGAGAATGGGGACAGAACTGTGCCCTCAGGAGTTAACCCTTGGGCCCCATTGCTGGGGAAGGGGGGTCACTGGTCAGGGTGTGTCCGTGCTGCCCCCACAGGGCAGGGTTCAGAGTTCGACTCCCCCCACCTCCCAAGCCCTCTCCACTCTCTCCCCTTTCCTCCCACTGTCGGGTGTACAGAGAAATTATTTATATATATGTATAAATGTCTATTTAGTAACGGTTTCCCTCCCCCACCTTGCCCCGATCCCCCCTCCATGGCCATAGCCCCAGCCCCCTCCACCTTGTACATAATGTATAGGAAAAGTCTATGTATGGTTGAGGGGGGCGGGGGCGGCTTCAGAGAGCTGGGGGACCCCTTTCCCCCTCCCCGCAAGCCCTCCCTCACAGGCCAAGATCTTTGCTAAAGGCCATTCCCTCCCCAGGGCATTTGGCGTCGGGTGGGAGGGGGAAAACGCATCTTGTTAATTATTTTTAATCTTATTTATTGTACATACCTGGGGCGGGGGTCTGGGGAGGTGTAGGGGGGAGAAGGGTCCCCTCCCTTTACCCCTCCCACTCCTTTTCTACTGCGATTTGTCTGTGTCTGCCCCCTCCACCCCCATCCCCTTGTCATCTGGATGTGGTTCTATTTTTTATCAGTCTCTTCTCTCCTCCTCCCTCTCTCTAACCCCTCTGCTCCCATCTCCCCACCACCCTTTGTCTCTTGCTCTTTCTTGGGCTTCTGTACAACTCAACTTGTATACACTGTGTACACACAACCAGCCAAACGAAAACCCAACGGCAAACACTTTATCGGCTGGCTGGAGTGCCTCTGTCCTGCGATGTGGTGGGGCGGGGGGCGGGGGGGAGAGGAGGGTGGCATGGGCAGAGTCTGGAATCTGGAATGTAGCTTTTCTAGAGCCCTGGAAGGTGGTTGGGCTGGGGTCACTGTTTTCCAATATGTCTTGCTGTGTAACAAATTAGCCCACCCCAAAACTTAATACCTTGAAAACAACAAACATTTATATCATAGGGTTTCTGAGTTCAGGAATTTGAGAGCCAGTTAGTTGGGTGGTATTAGGGTCAGTCATGAGGGTGCGTGGGTTTGACTGGGGTTGAAGGATCTGCTTTAAGGTGGCTCACTCATGTGGCTCTTGGCTGGAGGCCTCAGTTGCTTGCCATGTGGACTATGCCGTAGGATGGCTTTAGAGCCTTCCAGACGTGACAGTTGGCTTCCCCCAATGTGCGTGATTGAAAGGAGAGATCAAGGAGGAGGCCACTTAATCTTTACGTCCTAACCTCAGACACTGTACTCCACTGCTTCTGCCACACTGTTCATTAGAGGGGGATCGTTAAGCCCAGCACACACTCAAGGAGGGGACTCAAGCTCTACTTTGTGAAGGGGAAAGTATATGAGTTTGGAGGTGTTACCTTCAAACCAGTCCAGGCCGTGATGGGTGTCAGGAGTTAATCAGCTTTCTCTTGGCTCCCTGAGGTAGGCTTGAGGGTTCTCGAACTTGAGGTAGGGTTCCAGGGTGAACCCTGGAACTGTAAGATCCTGAGTGGGTTGGCATTTTAGAGGTCAGCCTGCAGAGTTGAATGTGAATTCCTGTATTCTCACACCTTCCTGGAATCCTCAAAGAGCTGGTAGAGATGTAGACTCTTGGGTTCTTTCTCAGCCCTGAGTCAGAACCCATTTTTAAAATACAATCCTGGGAAGATTGTAATACGCATTCAAGTTTGAGGAACAATGTTCTAGAATAAGAGTGTTAACAATTTGGAGGTCAACTGGTGTCTACTAGAACCCAGCCTATAACGTAGTGAGTAAGCCATTGTTCTAGATTGTGGACGCATCCTCAAAAGGAGACCATTGGTATTTTAGAACTCTGGAGTCAGCATTGAGGATGGCTGGTCAATGGGTAGAGACCCAACAGGAAGAGTAAGGTGGATTATCAGCATTCTAGATTCTCTTCCAGATGAAACTGAGGAAGAAAGCCTTTTCTAGAACCTTGGATATTGGCTATATCATAACCAATGTGATAAATTCTAGAGACCTGGTTTTATAGAATAGAGGACTGCTAGTAACATCTGAGAACCATGACAAAGTGAATGATGAGCCATTTACTTTCTAGAATCATGGAATTAAGATGAGTCATTCGTGTCCTTGAACTCTGATCTATAGCACATGAGTGCGGCCTCTGTGAGGGAGTCACATTTCTCGATTCTGGGCTATTGATGTCAAATTGGGACCAAAGGTCCCTGGATTGTCCCAGAGTAGAGATCCAGGGTAGAATTTGGAAGAAATGTTCAGAAGGTGACCTGCGGAGGCAGTATCATCCCTTTGGGGACAGAATTACCCTGTGGTTGGCTTTTAGAATTCAACTGTCCAAATTCCTGTATCAGCTCAGCACTGACCAGACAAGTTGGATAATAGCCTCTATCCTCAGCTTTGTTATCTGTAAAATGGGCTTCTGTCAAAAAGTAAAGCTGTTTGTTTGAAGCACTGTTCAGTGCATAGCAGGAGACCCTGAGAGGTTTGGTAGTGGTCCAAGAGATGGTGAAAAGGGAGGAGAAGCAAAGAACTACAAAGATGGATAAAGCGAGGGACATTAAAACCCCCAAGGGATTTGAAATCATTGACAAGCCCTGCTAAGCCCAGGGGAGGGCAGGAACCAGAGACTTACAGGCACACACTTCACCTAGGCAGATGCCAACTGGGCCAGCCCAGCCTCTTCGGTGTTGTCTGATGAGCTTTGGCATGGTGGTGGCTGCAAACTTTCCAAAAATGGCCTGCCAGTTGTCATGTGGGTTTTGTATCTGTGCCTTTTTTAGGGGCAAGCAGCAGCTTTCGTCACTTTCTCGGAGTGCATCTTGGTCTTCTGAGAAACGAGGTGTCCCAGCCAGAACTTAACCCCATTAGACCACACAGAAAAGACCGCTAGTGGCGAGACTGGTAGGAGCCGGGGAGAGAGGAGTTAGCAGGCCCTGCCCGCCCGCCCCCCCCGCCCCCCCCACACCCAGGTTCCTGTTGAGAGGAGCTCGCCCCTGACTGGGGCTTATGTGGAGATATCAGATCTTAAATGAAACATCCCCATCCCACAGAGGAGGCCTTTGCTGAACAGAGGTTCTTCTGGGGGAGTGGACACTGGGGAAGGGAGGGGAAACGCAGCACAATACATCGAGCCACGCTTATTCCCAGGGCGAAGGTTGAACCCAGGCCAAGGATTCTGTGATAATGAAACCCGGAAAGGGATCTTTAGCTAATCATTGTTCTAATCTGGAATACAGAGGGACCTTCATTGCTCCTGACGCGGAGTACCTCCCAGGCGCTGCTTTCATCTTCTGGGTGCAGGTTTGGTTCCTAAAGGCCTGTGGCTGGGGGAAGTAACTGCAGTCTCCCCGACTCTGCAGATGTGAAAACCAAGAAACAGGCACAAAGGCACTTGCCTAGGAGGGTCAGCACCGGATTGGAACCCAGGCAGCCTGCTGCCAGGGGCCACGTGGGGTTATCGTCCACCCCAGAACCAGGAAGCAGGTTCTGGGGTGGGCGGGTGGGGGTGAAGGGAGCGTTTTGGGATCAGGGCCCAGAGATTCTGTTGAGAATTAGCCGATGTGGGGGTTGGGGGAAGAGATCATTGTTAACAGTAGTCAGGTGGGGACCAAAGTTCCAGGAGACACAGACATCTTGGTTGAGCTTTCTGGTGTGGTGTGTTGGAGTTCAAAGATGGTCTGTCTGGGACTTCTCTGGTGGTGCAGTGGCTGACTGCGTTCTCGTTGCACGGGGCCTGGGTTTGATCTCTGGTCCAGGAACTAGATCCCACATACCAAAACAGACCTGGCACAGCCAAATAAGGAAATATTAAAAAAAAAAAAAATATGGCCTCTCTAATGGGCCTGGGCGATGGGGGAGTGGTGTTGTCTGGTTCTGGCTCCAGTCTTTGAAGTTAGCAGCTGCAGTACAGAACTGGGGGTCCTGATCCCCAAACCGTTGTCACCCTACACTTCAGCCCCACCCCCCACCCCCAGAGGAGAGGCTGGCAGGGGGGTGCCTCCACACCAGCCTCCAGTTGAATTCAAGGTTGAGAGGCAGACGTCAGCCCAACCGAGAGCTTCCTGGAACTGTGAACCTGCGGCTTAAACACCATTCAGCCCACCTGTGCCTTCTCCCCTCCGAAGCCAAACCGCCTTTCTCAATACACATTGGAGGTGGGAGGCAGGTGGGCACGGTTCATAGCACTTGCTGCCTGTCTCCAAGGTCTCCTAGAACACCACTTCTGTCCGACAGACCTTTCTGCAGTAATGAGAATATTGTGTGTGTGCCCTGCTCATGGCGGCAGGGGTAGGGGGTGGGGGTGCGGGTAGTAGCCACTAAGTCACACGTGTGAATACTGAGCTTTTGAACGTGGCTGTGTGACTCAGGAGCTGAGTTTTTACATTGAAGTTAATTTAAATAGCCACATGTAGTTCCCGGCTACCAGACTGAAAAGTGCAGTTCTAGAACTTCCCAGGAAAAAAGGATTTTTTTTATTTACCACCCCCTCCGCCCCAGTCACCAGCTCCTCCCTGCCTGCCTGTGGGAATCTTAGTTCTCTGACCAGGGATCCAACCCATACTCCCTGCCTTGGAAGGCAAAGTCTTAACCTCTAGACTGCCAGGGAAGTCCCCCCTCAAACATTAATCCTCATCCCAACAAAATGCCCATTGAGACAGAACAGGGTGGAATATGTTAAGAGAGGAAGTGGGGGTCAGATGGCTGGCTCAGCTTGTCCCTGAGCCAAGGGTCTTAGATCCGATGGTTCTTGGTGGCACTAGGCTTTAGTGAGTGTGCATAGGCCTGGAGTTCACCCGGTCCCTTTTATAAAAAAACACCTCCTTGGCAGTGACGTTTATTTCTCTGGGGAGGAAAGTTATATACAGCAGTGACCCGGGTGCCCGGGAGCCCTCACCCTGGGGCTCGGGTGGGGGAAGGCAGCGGTGACAGAAGGCACAGGGTGGTCACGGCCCCCGGAGGGAGGCCAGGAATCGCAGGTGGGGGTGTAGTGTGTCCTGGGAGACCCAGATTGGGAAGGATGCTCAGCGAGAGCAGCTGGTCCCTACAGGAGGACACAGGGGCAGCCTCCGGCCTTCTTCCTGGGGGCGCTGGGCGGGGAGGGCGGGAGCTCTTGTTCCTGGTACTTCCTGTGGGAAGAGGCTGATGAGTTTGGGTGGAGTAGAGGCTTAGGGGACGAGGAGGATCACGGGAAGGGGGCTCGGCTTACCGGACGGCCCGCACCAGCTGCTCGAAGGCCTCATCCACGTTGAGGCGCAGTTTGGCAGAAGCTTCGAAGTAGGCCACGTGGTGGGAGGCACTGAAGGTGGAGGCTTCAGATCGGGGGACCTGGGGCGCGGAGGGGCGGGATACGGAGGAGTCAGGTGCCTGCAGTCAAGGCTAGTCCCAGCCGGCAGGGAGGCAAAAAGACCCACTGTGTGCTCTAACTGGGGTAACGTACTGCGGAGGCTCAAGTGTAGAGGAAAAGGTCCAGGGTGATCACGACGGAGGAGCCCAAGGACTGGGTGCCATGTAAGTAGGGGGTCAGAGAAGGCGCCACAGACCTTCCTGAGTTGTCAGGCAGAGAAAAGTCAGGGTGTTCCCAGCAGAGACCCAAGCAAAGCTCCAAGGCCTTAATCGAAAAGATGAGTTCTGTGTGGAAATCACAGTCTGTGTATATAGGGGAATGGTGAGAGCAGAGGAAGAAAAGGACAGGACCGCAGGGGTGGGCATCAAAGGCCAGGTGGCCGAGCTGGGGTGTGAGCAGGGGAGGGCAGGTGGAGTGGGAGGTTGACTGGAGGGGAGAAATCCAGAGGAGTCTGAGGCCAGGCTCCAGGTGGGAACAAGAGGAGGGGTCAGTACGGAACAACACTGGGGCTGGTAGACCCTGAGAAAGGCACCCTTTTCCTTTTTCCCATTCAGCAAACTCTCCTGAGAACTCCTGTGTGGGCAACGCTGGGGACTCAGAAGCCATGACTAGTGGGATGCATGGCTGCAGACCCAGGGAGTCAGAGGAGGATGCTGACGTGAGGAGCCTCAGGAGGTGGCGCCAGAAGGAGCCTCCCAGACTGAGATGGGGTTGGGGTTGGGGGTAGAGGGGAATCCCAGACCTGGCGCTGTGTTTCCAGATCCGCCTTGTTGCCAACCAACACGACGGGGAAGTCGTCTCGGTCCTTGACTCGAAGGATCTGCGTGAAGAGCTTGCCCACTTCGTTGAAACTGCAGATGAAGCCAGAGGTCCAGCCAGCTGCTCTCTCCCCGCGCCCCCTCCCGACCCCCCCCCCCTTCCCATCACTCTCACCTCTGCCTGTCATTAATGGCAAACACCAGCAAGAAGCCGTGGCCTGCACGCATATACTGTTCCCGCATGGCACCAAACTCCTCCTGGCCGGCGGTGTCCAGGACTGCAGAGAGCGGGAGAAGGGTCTGCAAGGGAACGGGGGTCCGGCCAGCCACCCCCACGAGCCCTCAGCCCTGCCACCCTCCCCCGACTGCCGCCCCCGCCGCCCTCACTGTCTAGCCGGGCTGGGACGCCGTCCACAGTGCAGATCTTCGTGTAGGAGTCTTCGATAGTGGGGTCGTAGTCAGACACGAAGTAGGACTGGTGGGACGGGGAGAGGACCTCATTAGTGCGGCGTCCCAGCAAAGGTGACGCAGCCCAGCCTCCGAGCCCTGGCTTTCTCGGCCTCCTTCCTTCTGGGTCTCTTCCCGTCCCTGAGTCTGTCTCCCTCTCTCTGGGTCTCTGGGTCTTCCCATTGCCTTCCCCAGGCTCTTCTCTCTGTCTCCTGTTCCTCTCTCTGTTTTTTTTCTGGTATAAAATACATTCCTGGCATCGTCATTACATCCTGGCTGTGTGGCACTGGACGAATCACTTCCCTTCTAAATCAGTTCCCCTCTCTGAACCTCAGTTTTCTTATTTGGAAAATGAGGATAAAAATAGCTATAGGCTTAATCCAGGGTTTGTGAGATTCCGGGAAAACCCCTGTTCAGTATTTAACACATCACTTGGGCATAGTAGGTGCTTGGTTATTGGGAGCTGTTCTTGTGCAGAATCTGCCTGTCTAGCTCTCTTCTTTTTCTCTTCCCTTTCACCCGTTCCTCCTCCCCCTTCCCCTCCTCCTTCTCCTCCTCCTCGGGCAGTGTCTCCTCCCAAGGGAAGGTCCCCGTTCCAATCCGGCGGCGCGAAGCTGCCCCGCCCGCAGGCCGGCCCCTCCCTTCCTGCCCGGTCCCGCCCGCCTCCAGCCAGGCTTTGGGCCAGTTTTGGGTCTGCCCCTGGGTGCAAGGGGCCCAGGGCTGGGGCCTTTCTCTACACAGACAGGGGCTCCCAGGCAGGTGCTGGCCGGGGTCTCTTTGGTGGGAGAGCTCTGCGGTAGCATCTCAGTAGCAGACAGACACCTTTCTCGGGTTTCTCTGAGGTGGAAAGGTTTCCCTTGGCAATGGGGTGGAAGTTTCCCACGCAGAGGTGGGTTTTCAGGAGAGAAGTGATGACCTGGCAGCTGGGGGTCTGCAGGCTGCATTCTGCCTGTTAGAGAGGTGTTTGGTGAGGGAGGGATTTAGCCCTAGGGGACTGAGGGGTGTGTCTGCAAAGGGGAAACTCAGTGGTGAGAACTGGGGGCTGGGCTCAGGAGCATCTGGGAGATTTGCCCTAGAATATAGAGTCTAGAGACTCTTAAAGATCCTGGAGACGCATTTAAAATGTCAGAGACACTCTGAAGGGGCAGGTCTGTCTGGGGGTGTCAAGAATCTGGGGGCCTCCTCCATGGAGATGATTTGAGGACTAGCCAGATTTTCAGAGAGGGACTCGGGGAATCGGAGTGGAGGACGACTCAAGATGGAGGAGTGGTTGGTTTTCCTTGGGGAAGGCTGGCAAGGGGGAGGGTATCGGTCTCGGGGTATGGGGGATTCCCAGAACTTGGGATCTCAGAGTTCTCTGGAATGGCCAGAGGGCAAATCTGACTAGGGGAATCTCAGGGGCGTTCTCCCAGTTAGGTTCTGGGTGGCTCAGAGGGGAAGCTGGGATCTAGGATTTGGGGGAGATGGGGCTCAGGGTTGGGGGAGGTGACACCTGGTGGGGTGGGGGCCCATGAGAGTGCTTAGGGTCTGGATGGGGTGACTTCTGGATTTAGGGTGCTCCCAGGAGGCACCCAGGGTCAGGTCAGCAGGGAAGTGGGGTTCTGATTACTCGGGATGGGGTGATGGGTCTCAGGACACACGTACAGGAGGAACGTCCCTCGTGTGTGGGCGGTGGAGGCCCCAAGGGGCTCAGTCACATCTGAGGGGATTTCTTTTAAGATTAGAGGACCTCATAGGAGGGGTTGAGTGATGGATCGAGGGGCAACGGGAGCTCTGGGATCCCGCAAAGGGCTCAGTTCTAGGTCCCGGGGGCACCCCCCCCGGGTGAGGGCCCTCTACCTGGATGAACTGGATGGTCAGCGCGCTCTTGCCCACGCCGCCGCCGCCCACGACCACCAGCTTGTGTGTCTCGCTGGGTGGGGGGTCCCCGGGTCCCGGCACCCCGCCCCGGGGCCGCCCCCGCCCAGTCCCGGACGCCGCCCCGCTGCTCATGTCGCCACCGCTGCCTCTGCTGCCGCTACCGCCTGGGGGGGAACCGGGCGGGGCGTAGGGGCGGGCCACGCTAATAAGGCTACTGCATAATCATGAGCTCCAGCGAGAAGGGCTTGTGTCTCCGGACACTTAAGGAGGAAGCAAGGCCTGGGAAAAGGAGGAGCTATGCTAATAAGGGTAGGCGACAGGCGTTCGCCAAGAAGGGGAATTCCAAGTTGAGCAGGAGAATGCTAATAGAGAGCTGTGCTCACCCGGAGCGGCGCCACGCGCTCTCGGCCGCCGGGCCGCCTGGGGGCGGAGCTATGCTAATAAAGGCCTCATTCTCTCGGCGGACGGGTTGAGAAGCTCGTTCGGGGTGGGGCTATGCAAATAAGAAACCCAGGGATGCAGTTTCTTAGGACGCCATCCCGGAGGCCTAGTTCTAGTAGGCGGAGCTCAAGGACTCGCGCGCGGCCGTATATAGGCGCGCTCCGAGAAAGTAGAAGTCCTGAGGGGAAGCTCAGCCTCCGACCTGGGATCCTAGCCAAGCTCCCGACCCGGATGTCTGGGCTGGATGCTGGAGGCTCCGCCCGCTAAGGGACCCAGGCTTCCGGTCCCTGCTGTCCCAGCCAAGCGGAAGACAGACTGGGAGGGAAGATGGGGCCCTGGAGAGGGACAGCGGCTAGCTGGGCAGGGAGGGGCCGTGAGATCACTGCATTCCTAATTCATGAGCCAGCTCGCTCAAGCCGGGATGCCTGGGTTATGGTCTAGGGTCAAGATGTCTGGGTCATGAGAGAGGAGAAAGCTGAGACCCCAGGGTTTCTAGGAGGGAAGCCCAGACCCCTGAGTCCCTAGGACAGAATAAGGCTGAAGGTTTGAACTCCTGGATCCTTGGAAGGAGCGGGCCAGGGGGTCCTTAGTACTAGGTTCGGTAAAGGAGAGAACTGAGAACCCAGACTCTTGGATCCAGTGGTTGCAGGGGCTAGGGACCGAAAGTTCTGGACCCGAGGGAGTTAGTGAACCCAAACACCTGTGTTAGTGTAAGGTATTTGCTTGAGACCAGGAATGGTCTGTGGAAGACCAAAGGGCCTGACTCCTGGATCTAAAACGCAAGAAGGGTTCAGACTTCTGAGTCCCATGTGTGCTTAGTCGCTAGGTCGTGTCCGACTCGTTGCGACCCCATGGACGCAATCTGAGCCCGCCAGATTCATGGACTGTAGGCTCCTCTGTCCGTGGGGATTCTCCAGGAAAGAATACTGGAGGAGGTTGCCATGCCCTCCTCCAGGGAATTTTCCCAACCCAGGGATCGAACACAGGTCTCCCGCATTGCAGGCGGGTTCTTTACCGGCTGAACAACAGTCCCATGGAGGAGGGAAATATGAGTTCGGATACTCTGCTCTGAGTGAGAGGAGTTTGGGCTTTTCTGTCCTAAATGAGGAGGAGGCTGTAGGGTCGGGCTCCTAGGTTCTAAATTTAGCGAGGACTTGGTATCGGGATTCGGGGATCCCTAGAATGTAGGGGGCGCAGCTCCCAACCAGTCCTGCATTTTTTTCCCTACGGCACACTCCGCGGAACTACAACTCCCTTGCATCTGTCAGGCTGACCGCTCTTTACGTAACTTCCTTTTCCGCCGCTCTTTCCGCGCGCGTGCAGGGCACTATGGGGCCTAATCGCGGGCTACCGCAACCCCGCCCACTTCACCCCTCATCCCTTTGCTGTCCCCGCGCGGCAAAGGCGACGCGCGGACTACGCCTCCCGGCGTGCCTCGCGCGCACCCTGCCCATGTGTCCCGTTGGCTGCCGGGAAACTGAGTCCGGAGCCTTCTCACCAGCCTTCGCCGTACCGTGCTCGGTACTTGAAGTCCCGGCAAGCTCGGCGGCATTTTAGCTCCACCCCATCCCTCCCTCTGCTCGCGAGCCCCGCCCCAGCCCGCCCCGCCCCGCGCCGGGGCCGGAGCCGCAGCCCGAGCGGCGGGGTAAGATGGCGGCGGAGGTCCGGGCAGCGGGGCTCGGGCCTATTGGGGTGGGCGGGGCGGAGTCGGGTCGCTAGTTGTCCAGGGGTCCTCCCGGCACGCCGCAGGGCCTGGAGGGCTTGGCTGGGTGGCCTCGGGCCCGGTAGCGGCGGCAGAAGCTGGCGCCCAGAGAGGGGCCTTCTGAAGGCCCCGGGACGCGTCTTTGGTGCCCGGGGGCATCCACGGGGCGTCCCCGAGAGGACTGGGGGCGACCACAGGGCCTGGACTGAGACTGAAGCCTGCCTTCCATCATATAGCTGCCTTGGGTCATTTCTTTGGGCACTGTGGAGCGTCTTTATGAGCTGACCGGAGGCTAGGGTCTGTTTAGAGGGTTCTGGGGCCATCTTGAGATCTTGAGATATGTCCCAGGGGTTAAAGAGATCTGCAAGAGCTGGGGAGTATCTGCAGAGCCAACTATAGCGCCTGGGCTATGTCTGTTAGCGCTGGGAAGTGTGTGCACGGGCTGACCTAAGGATGCGGCTCACCTACATGGGTAGGAGCCATTTGGGTGGGCTCTGAAGAACTGTTTCAGGACTGGGAAGTCTTTTATAGTCACCCAGAGGAGCAGGATGTACCCACTAAGGGAAGGGGACAAATCCTGAGATGTTCTCAGAGAGGTGTGGATGGGTCTCCAGCTGTCTGAGGAGTGTCTAGTCTGGGTGACAGAAGGCTTGGGGCAGTTAGAAAGACCTGGAAACATCTAGGTGGCTTTGAGTGTGACTGCAGGAGTGCAGTCTCTATGTCTGGAGCAAATTTGAATGCCTTTGGGGACCCGATAATTGCATGGAAAATAAGACAATGAAGAAATTTGGAAAATTTGCTGGGCTGTATTGTATTTGACCTTTCGAAAGTAATTGAAATGCAAAATGTTGAAAAATTCTGCATGGCCCTGGGGCTACAGAGAGAGTTAAAATTAGTCCACACTGGTCTGGGAAAGTCCATAGGATCATCTAGACCCATCTATTGCAGTGCTTCTCAAACTCTTTTGACGTTGATCTACAGTGAGAAATACATTTTTCATTGAGACCCAGGGTACACCGTCATATGAATTTAGTACTCAAGTCCCATTAATAATATTTCCATTTACTTGTGCTGTATGGTGAAGAACCTTGTGTGTTCAATTTGCTTTGATGACAAGCTATTTGTGAAGCACTCAATTGCTACCAAGTTTGGGAAACTGATCTAGAGTGACCAAGCAGTGTCTGCAGAGGCTTCTCGGGTCTTAAAAGATGTAAGGAGCCCAGGGTGTGTCTGCAAAGCCTGAGGCATATCTAAATACACAAGGGAGGATCTTTATACCACAGAGGGTTTGAGGCTATGTAGGTTTGTAGTCAACATGTCTTGATTGAGCATCTCTTACCTCTTAAGACACTGCCCTACCATACATAGTATGTGCTTACCCCCAGAGGTGCCCGAGAGCAGCTCCAGGGCTGGGAAGTGTCCGGGGGTGGAGGTGGGGGCCTGATCAGGATGAGAGGTGTCTATCGGAGTTAGGGGAGGCCGTGCAAGCTCTTAGAGAGCTGGGAGGCGGCACAAGAGCTTTTTGAAAATCTGGCCGACCAGGACCGAGGTTTCTTTGTTTTGCAGGTATGCAACTAGTGGTGTGGGGGAGACCACAGTAAGGGAAATCTGGGCATTAAAGGCTAATGATAATTATTGTTACTCTGTATAGAGGGCTTGGGCTGTTAACTCTTGTGTCAGGAGGCAGTCTCCTTTCTCTTGAGTTAGAGTTTCCTATTGGACCCACTTGGAGTTAAGTGGATAGAGTTGGGGGTTAGGGGTTTTGAAGCTTTCTAGGAACTGTGGGACTGGATGCTGTTTTCAGAGTAGGAGATTTGATGGTCGCAGGGAAACATACAGTGAAATAGTCACATTTTCTGAAGCCCTAATCAAGCCCCCCCCCCCCCCCATCAGTCTGAAGAGTGATCTTTCAATCTCTGCGTGTTACCTAAGAATTTCTGTGACAACGCAAAGGCTTTAGCCACGCTTCCATACAAGGGGGCAGCTAGGTGATCACAGGTTGCTTCCTGTGGTGTCTGGTGGACAGCATTCCTGAAATGCATGTTTTCATCTTCAAGATGGCATACTGGTTTTGTGGATCATTCTATCCTAGTTCCATCTTCTGTGTTTAAATACATTCGGTCGGGTCCCTCACCATCGAGGAAAATCGATGCTTGAGGAAGTGGCGTGGCATTTGAGGCACACACGGGCACACTGGCACGTATCTCAGTTTGGGAAAGGTGGGTTTCTGAGACTTCCGGACGCAATATTTGACATCACAACTCACCAGAAAAGAGTCTCGGCTCCTGTGGGGTCTTAAAGTTTGGTTGTGGGGGAAGCTGTGGGAACTGGGGAGTGGGATGTGGACATATACTGGGAAGGCTGCCCTTTGACAGAGGGGGCAACGGAAACTCAGAAAGAGTTGCCTCAGTCCCTCCAGGGTCTGCACTGGGCCTGGGGCTTAGCGCTGGCTGGGGATGAGGTGGGAGTTGGGGGAGGAGGGATGCTGAAGCAGATGCAGTGCTGGAAGCTCCCGAGGCCTCCACATCCATTGTCTCCTTCCGCCACCTGACACCACCATGTGCTGCCCACGGGTCTCCACTCTAGACTCTGCCCCGCTCCCCCACCAGGTGACCATGGAGGAAGAAGATGAGTCTCGAGGGAAGACGGAAGAGTCAGGCGAGGATCGGGGCGACGGTCCGCCAGACAGAGACCCTACGCTTTCTCCTCCTGCTTTTATCCTGGTGAGGCTGTCAGATGCCTGGGGCTGAGGGAGGGAGGGGCGGGGAGCCCAGATTCCTGGGCCCTGACTCCTGGACCCCCGGGGGAGGCGGGTTGGGGGCCAGGACTCTTGGCCTGTCTGTAGGGTTTGAGTTTGGTTGTGGAGTTGTCTGGAATGGCTGTCTCCCAGCAGCAGAGCTTGTGACCTTTGGCATGCATCTCTGACTCATCTTTGTTTCCACCCTCTTCCCTCTCACCTTGCCTTTAGCGGGCCATTCAGCAGGCTGTGGGGAGTTCCCTGCAGGGGGATCTGCCAAATGATAAAGGTATGATGGTGTCTGGTTCCTCCAAGACTCCTGCCCCGTCTCTGTGTTCTTCCTCCTGCTCTCCTTCATACACGATTTCCCGGGGTCTCCCAGGTGCCCCTACTGGTGCTGGCACAGGGAGCCCCAGATGGGTTGGCCTCCGTGGCTGCCTTGGAGAGGCTCACAGTCTGGTGGAGGGGAGACACAGTCCCCTCACAGAGGTAACCCAAGGCAGCCCAGCTAGGCTAGTGTGGGGAGAGATGGAGTCCAGGAAGGCTTCGGCGAGGAAGTGACAGGTGACCTTGGTCTCTAAGGCCGTAGGAGCACTGTCTGGTGAAGGGGAAAGCCTGAGAGGCAGCAGGTACACGACCCAGAGGCCACTGGACTGAGTTATGGGTCTTTGGGGCTGGCGGGCAGAGGGTGTTGGCAGGAGAGCCCAGTGAAGACTAGGTCACAGCAAAGCTCAGAGGCCAGGCTGACCTGTCTGGACTTTATCTCGAGGATTGCTGGGGGGACAAATCAGGTGAGAGAGTTGGGGCCTCTAAAGAGTGTTGGTGGGACCCGGGTTGGGAGATGGAGGGATGGAGGCCGGGAAAGTAGGCAGATGTTCTCGGTTCCCTTGTCAAGAGTGAGGCGGTCTCTTTCTTCTCTGCTGTGTAAGGTCTCTGCCTCTAGTCCCCTGTCTCCAGTCCCCCATTCATTGTTTCTCCAGATGGCTCTCGGTGTCATGGCCTTCGATGGAGGCGCTGCCGGAGCCCACGATCAGAGCCCCGTTCCCAGGAATCCGGGGGGACTGACACGGCTACAGTAAGTAAGAAGACAGGGCTAGGTACCTGGACTCCTGGGGCTGGGGCAGGAAGGTCACTGGGGCCTGGACCCCAGAGATGGGGCTGGGGACCCAGTCTCCTGCATCTGGGGTAGTGATCAGGGGCATTGTGGGAGTGTCTGAGGGTCTGGTCCCTTGGGTCCTAGAGGCAGTCACGTTGAGGGAATTGGTTGGATCCTAGTGTTTTCTTAGCATCTCAGGTGTCTGAGTTACTGAGAGGTTGGGGCCTGGGGAAATGGGATGTGTGGTCCTCACATGAGCAGGGACAGGGTGGAGCCCTTCCTGGCCTATTCCAGGTGTTGGACGTGGCTGCTGACGGCCTCCTTGCGGGGCTGGTGAGCATCCTGGATCCCCCAGACACCTGGGTTCCTAGCCACATGGACCTGCGGCCTGGCGAGTGAGTATCTGGGCTGCTGGGCTGGGAGAGGCCCTGGCATGGGGGTTGGACACACCTCTGAGGCTCCCTCCTCCCTGTCTTGCAGAAGCGAGGACATGCTGGAGCTGGTGGCTGAGGTCCGAATTGGGGACAGGGATCCAGTCCCTCTGCCGGTACCCAGCCTGCTGCCTCATCTCAGGGCCTGGAGGACAGGCAAAACGGGTATGTGGGGCCAGGGCCGCCCTGGCAGGGGTCAGCTGAGGCCGTAGCTGTTGCTGGTAGCAGTGGTGGTGCTGTTTGTGTCATTTAGACAAAACCTGTACCTTAATGTCTTTTTCCTGCTAGACTTCAGGAAAGGCTGTAAGCACGCGCGTGTCGATGTAAGTAAAGCTGAAACTGACATGAGAGCTACTGCCTGGGAGCAGTGAGCGCATGTCCAGGGCTCTGCCTATCAGTGTAGCTGTGTTAGGAATTCAGCTCTCCAGGATAGGGGCTTCTCAGGAGCGCTGACTCCAGGGGGAGAAAAGTCTGAAAGAGGGAAGGTTCTTCCTCAAGGTGGCACAGGCAGTTGCTTCATGGTGGTCCTGGGGCCTTCTCTGTGTAAAGCTGGAGTTTTTTTCTTCCAAGGTGGGCACCTGTCTGAGTTAGTGTCTGCTCCCAGCCCCGCACACAGTGCGGGCTGAACCCCTGAGCACTGTAGAGCAGAGGGTGTCCTAGCTCTGGGCGTCTGAATCACCATGGAGGATTCGTTAATCCACGAGTGGCATGGCCCAGGGATGTGTGTGTGTGTGCGCTCAAGTCACTTCAGTCATGTCTGACTCTCTGGAATCCTATAAACTGCAGCCCGCCAGGCTCCTCTGTCCATGGGATTCTCCAGGCGAGAATCCTAGAGTGGGTTGTCATGCCCTCTTCCAGGGGACCTTCCCCATCCAGGGGTCAAACCCACGTCTCCAGAGTCTCCCGCATTGCAGGTGGACTCTTAATTCCCTGGTTTTGCTGCCGGTCACTAGGGTGCTGATGAGCACCCTGGGTTTAGACTTCCCCTCTGCGTATCTATACATATCGGGAGCGGTAGGGAGGAGAGGAAGGCAGGGCAGTGGGTCAGCTGTGAGCAGCTGTTGTGCCAGAGGCTCGCACATCCTGTGAAGCAGGTTAGGTTTGTCTCTTTTTTCCCTCACTTATGCAGGGTGACTTCCTTATTTACTAGACTCAGGGAACATGGTGCTGGGGGCCCATCAGACTCTTGGGGGCCCTCAGGGGTCTTTTCATTTCTTTTATTATTTTAAAAAGTTTATTCATTCAGGCCGCACCACTCAACCTGCGGGCTGTCAGTTCCCCAGCCAAGGGTTGAGTCCCAGGCCTGGACAGTGAAAGCCCCGAATCTTCAGGCCTGGGTCACCAGTGGCCACCCTCTTCCTTTAGAATCAGGAGCCATAGGGGATAAGTAAACAAGTGGGCGGACACTGTTACCTTATGTACTTATTTACAGTCAGACCTTATTTACTAAATCAGATAGTGGGTGGGATTTGGCCCCTGGGCCAAAGTGATATCCATAGGTGTGTGTGGACCGGAATAGCTGTCTTCAGTAGGACCCTGAGGTTATGATCTGTTGTGTCTTTTTTTTTTTTTATGGTTTATTTATTTATTTTTGCTTCGCTGGGTCTTCATCACTGCACTCTCTAGTGGTGGTGCGTGGCCTTCTCATTGCGGTGGCTTCTCTTGTTGCGGAGCATGGGTTCAGTAGTTGTGACACGTGGGCTTAGTTGCCCCACGGCATGCATCAAAGCCCTGTCCCCTGCATTGGCAGGCGGATGCTTACCCACCGGACCACCAGCGAAGCCCATGGGCTTGTTTTTCTTAGGTGATTTTTGGTCTTTATTTGGAATATGTTAAGAATGCAAGAAAAAGAAAAGAAATTCACCTGTAGTCCTATTTTGCAAAAAAAAAAAAAAACTGTAAAGAAGCAGGTGTTTTGCTTTGCTTCAATCTGCAGGCTTGGTTTTTGCCTGAGGTGGTTGTAATAACAGCCAGGGTTGTCAGATCTCCTGGCCAGAGAGTCCTTGAAAGCAGAGATTTTTATCTCTGTGTGCCATTGTTCTCTCAGTACCCCAAACTGCTCAGAAAAAAGTGCTGAATGAATGAGTAGACTCCCATTTCATAGATGAGGAAACTGAGGCAGACGGGTTGAGTCGCTTGCCTTTGGGCAGGTTGAGGTTGAGGGCTGGGGCCTGGGGTCCAGGTAGAAAGTGGCCCCTGGTGCTACGATCTCAGCCCTGGGCTTCTCCAGCACTGTCTGCGTGACCCTGCCGAGGTCCACGTGACCCTGCTGAGGTCCCTGCTGGTGCAGGAGCATGGCTGTTATGTGTGGTTGAGAGAGTGGCCTCTGAACTCTGATGTGTGTGTGTGAACCCTGGCCCCATCACCCTGCCTGGGGGCAGCCCTGGTCACTTGGCTCGACGTGTGTGTGACTTGTGGTGTGGAGGCCATGAAGTGCTTCAAAAACAGGATCTTGGGAGGGCAGAGGAAATATGGGAGGCAAGCCTACTGCCTGGCCGGATCATTGATGTCTGAGTCCTGAGCAGATACTGCCCTGGGGATGGGGCTCATCAGACGGCCGGGGGAACTCAGCCTGTCAGGGCTTACTGGCTCTGCCACTTCGCACCTTCTTAGGCTTGTGATACGCCTTTTGTTACAAAGGAATGGATTCTCACAAGAGGGACTTGACCCTGCAGGTGGCGCTGGGTTGGAACCTGGATCTCCAGTCCCAGCACACGCCTCTTGTGGGAATGTCAGTGCTCTTGTTGGTCAGGGCGGTCTTGGGTCGCCGGCCTGCTTGCCTTTCAGGATATGAGAGGGCAGCCTCCAGGGGTCACTTGTACCGCACTGACTGCGCCCTCAGGGGAGATCCTGCCGCTCTGGGTCATAGTACCTAAGGCATGGAGCTGTTAGGAGTGTCCTCCGTGTTGACTGTGTGAAGCACTGGGAGCAGTGCCTGCTGGAGCAGTGAGGGCTGAGTGAGGGGGCCCAGCGGACGGTGTACTGACTGCCTGAGGGCCCCTTGCCACATCGGGACAGGCCCCTGACCCCTGCTGTCTCCGCTCTTCCTTTGCAGTTTCTCCGCAGTCTCACTCTTCTCGACCCACCTGTGCCCGCCACCTCCTCACCTTGGGCACCGGAGACGGGGGCCCTGCCCCTCCCCCTGCCCCCTCCTCTGCATCCTCCTCCCCCTCCCCTTCGCCCTCCTCATCCTCCCCCTTCCCCGCCTCCCCCTCCACCACCCCCAGCACCCCCAGCTCCTCCTGCACCCCGGTTTGATATCTATGACCCCTTCCACCCCACCGACGAGGCCTATTCCCCACCACCTGCTCCGGAGCAGAAGTACGACCCCTTCGAGCCCACAGGCTCCAACCCCAGCTCGTCAGCCGGGACCCCCTCACCTGAGGAGGAGGAAGAGGAGGAAGAGGAAGAAGAGGAGGGCCTGTCACAGAGCATCAGCCGCATCTCTGAGACCCTGGCGGGCATCTACGACGACAACAGCCTGAGCCAGGACTTCCCAGGTGACGAGAGCCCGGGCCCCGACCCCCAGCCCTTGCAGCCGACTCCAGCCCCTGGCACACCGCCCCAAGCCGACTCCACCCGGGCCGACGGAGCAACCCGCCGGCGTGTTTTTGTAGTGGGGACCGAGGCGGAGGCCTGTCGGGAAGGCAAGGTCTCCGTAGAGGTGGTGACAGCTGGCGGAGCTGCCCTCCCGCCCCCTCTGCTGCCTCCGGGCGACTCGGAGATTGAGGAGGGCGAGATCGTCCAGCCCGAGGAGGAGCCCAGAATGGCGGTTTCTCTCTTCCGCGCCGTCGGCCGGGCAGCGCGGCCCCCACCCGTGGCCCCCTCTGCAGCCCAGCCCCCGCCCCCGCCGCCCGCACCCCGGGCCCCCGAGGGGGACGACTTCTTGTCTCTGCACGCGGAGTCCGACGGCGAGGGCGCCCTGCAGGTGGACCTGGGGGAGCCGGCCCCCGCGCCGCCAGCCGCCGACACGCGCTGGGGCGGCCTGGACCTGCGGCGCAAGATCCTAACCCAGCGGCGCGAGCGTTACCGGCAGCGATCGCCCTCTCCCGCCGCGGCCCCCGCCCCCGCCGCCCCCCACCGGCCCGCCCACCCGCAAGAAGTCGAGGCGGGAACGCAAGCGGAGCGGCGGCGAGGCCAAGGAGGTCGCCTCTTCGTCCTCCGGCGCGCAGCCCGCCCCGCCGGCCCCGGCCTCCCCCTGGGACTCCAAGAAGCACCGCTCGCGGGACCGCAAGCCGGGCTCCCACGCCTCATCGTCCACCCGCCGCCGCTCGCGGTCCCGTTCCACCCGCCACCGCTCGCGGAGCACCGACCGGCGCCGTGGGGGCAGCCGCCGTTCGCGGTCCCGGGAGAAAAGGCGGCGGCGGAGGCGCTCGAACTCACCGCCTCCGGCCACCTCATCTTCCTCGTCCTCCCGCCGCGAGCGGCACCGTGGCAAGCACCGCGATGGCGGTGGCAGCAAGAAGAAGAAGAAGCGGTCGCGGTCCCGGGGCGAGAAGCGTTCGGGGGACAGCGAGAAGGGCCCTGCCCTGGCCCAGCCGCCCTCCGGCTCCACCTCCCTGGGCAGTGACCGGGACAGCCGCCGGCGGGGGGCCGTTCCGCCCTCCATCCAGGACCTCACGGACCACGACCTCTTCGCCATCAAGCGGACCATCACCGTGGGCCGGCCAGATAAGTCTGACCCCCGAGGCCCCTCCCCGGCCCCAGCCTCATCCCCCAAGCGGGAGGTCCTGTACGACTCGGAGGGGCTGAGCGCCGAGGAGCGGGGCGGCAAGAGCAGCGAGAAGGACCGCCGGCGATCGGGGGCCGCCTCCTCCTCCTCCTCCTCCCGGGAGAAGGGATCGCGGAGGAAGGCGCTGGACGGGGGGGACCGGGACCGGGAGAGGGACAGAGACAGGGACAGGTCGTCCAAGAAGGCCCGGCCCCTGAAGGAGTTGGCACCCTCCTCAGGGCCCCCGCCAAAGCCTCCGGTCAGCAGCGGCTCGGGTTCCTCGTCCTCCTCGTCTTCGTCGTCTTCCCGGAAGGTGAAGCTACAGTCCAAGGTGGCGGTGCTGATCCGCGAGGGCGTCAGCAGTACCACACCGGCCAGGGAGGCCTCGTCTGCCGGCCTGGGCTCCATCGGAGTCAAGTTCAGCCGTGACCGGGAGAGCCGCTCCCCCTTCCTCAAGCCAGACGAGCGGGCCCCTGCGGAGGTGGCCAAAGCAGCTCAGGGCAGCACCAAGCCCAAAAAGACCAAGGTCAAGGCCAAGGCTGGGGCCAAGAAAACCAAGGGGACCAAGGGAAAGACCAAGCCATCCAAGACCAGGAAAAAGATCCGCAGCGGGGGCAGCAGTGGCCCGGTGACGCTGAAGAAGTCCAAGGCGGATAGCTGCAGCCAGGCGGCGGGAGCCAAGGGGGCCGAGGAGACCTCCTGGTCCGGGGAAGAGCGGGCAGCCAAGGCCCCCAGCACCCCGCCCCCCAAGGTGGCCCCCTCCACCCCCTGCACTGACGCCCGACTCACAGACTGTGGACAGCAGCTGCAAGACACCTGAGGTCTCCCTTCCTGCCAGAAGAGGCGGCTGAGGAGGCTGGGGTCCGGGTCGGGGCGGGAGGAGGAGGAGGAGGAAGAAGAGGAGGAAGAGGAGGAGGAGGAGGAGCAGCAGCCGGCCACCACCACAGCCACCAGCACGGCGGCTGCCGCACCGAGTGCCGCCCCGAGTGCAGGGTCCACAGCCGGTGACTCGGGGGCGGAGGACGGGCCTGCTCCCCGAGTCTCCCAGCTGCCCACCCTGCCCCCGCCCATGCCCTGGAACCTACCCGCGGGCGTGGACTGCACTACCAGCGGCGTCCTGGCCTGTGAGTGTCCCCCGGGGACCTAGGGCAGGCAGGGGCAGACAGACGGGATCCAGGAGGAGAAGGTCATTTGGGGATGAGCTTGGAGGCAGCGGTGGAGACACCTTGGAAGGGCTGGGTATATAATGACCAGGACCGGGAGGGCCTCAGGTGGGCAAGGGCCAGTCAACATCTGTCCAGAAGACTCCACAACGTCTGGGTGTGCTGGGAGAGAGCAGCAGGGGCAGCAGGCAGCCGGGCCACTCCAATACAGCCAGGAGGGGTGGGCTGTGTCCGGGAGTCTGCGTAGAGGCAGCCTGGAATAGGCTTGGTGGAGGAACTGGGAATTATGGGAGAGCAGGGTCCCTTAAGGGGACACCAGGAGTCTGCTAGACTGCAGACGTGGGGAATGGCCACAGGGGCTCGGGACCAGCCCCACGCCCACACACCTGAAGTCCTGAGAACACAGGTTGTGGGCAGGCTCTCTCAGTGCCTGAGGCCCCCTCCTCCTGGTTGGTCCTGAGCGGAAACTTGTAGCCAGGGTGGGAACGAGGGGGCAGCAGTGGTTGGGGGAGGCTCACCCTTTCCTCTCGCATCAACTCCTGATCCCCACCTCCTGCAGTGACTGCACTTCTCTTCAAAATGGAAGAAGCCAATCTGGCGAGCCGAGCAAAGGCCCAGGAGCTGATCCAGGCCACCAACCAGGTGGGCTTCCTGGGGAGGAATCCCCGCTGCCCCCTTTCCTGTCCCCTGCTTCGGGTTAGGAGAGGACTACAGCTCCCGGCAGGCTCTGGAGCAGGGTATCTGCCAGAAGAGGAGCCTGTCGCCTCTGGGACTATTGGGAAATCAGGGTGGGAATGGGTACCGGTTCCGTCATCCCCTCCTGCTTATCAACTCCAACCTTTCCCCACAGATCCTCAGCCACAGGAAGCCACCCTCAAGTCTGGGGGTGACCCCAGCTCCTGTGCCCACCTCCCTGGGTCTGCCCCCTGGCCCCTCCAGCTACCTGCTGCCTGGCAGCCTCCCCCTGGGAGGCTGCGGCTCAACCCCTCCCACCCCTACTGGGCTGGCTGCAGCATCTGACAAGAGAGAGGGCAGCAGCAGCTCCGAGGGACGTGGGGACACAGACAAGGTGAACTGGGCTTGGGAGAGGTGGGTTGATGGTGACGGTTCTGCTGAGATCACAGGCAGATACTGAGATGCAGGGGCCTGAGGAGAGCTGTGGACTGATGCCCGCAGATGAGGACTTAGATAAAAGGGAAGTCATTCAATTGTAAGGAAGGAAACTTGTCCTTGATTAGACGAGTGGGTGGGAAAGGGGTGCTAGGCAGGTTTTTTAAGTTTCATATAGGGGTGGGGGTAGAGAGAGAGAGAGACGGATATGAACATACACTGATATTTATACATATACCCACTGCAGTCTGTCCCTTGGTTACCTGTCTCTCTTTCTCTGACCCCAATCTTTTTGTCTAAGCGGGGCACGGCGTGGTATACAAATGAAAAATCAAGCATCTGTTGCTGGACGGAGGGAGGATGAAAGGACACAGAGCAAGCAGGGGTTTTTCTGCTCCAGCTGGCTCCTGGGTGTGTGTGCCTTTTTTTGGTCTGGACGCTTGTCACTATTGTCTTATCACCAGATGATGGCGCTGTTCACCCTTTCTGCAGCCCGCGTACGGTGCCAGAAGGCTGGCAGAACAAACTCTTGTATTATAAGCCCCATATAAACAGATGGGCCACAGCTTTGATGGACACTTGTCTGTGGCTGGTGCCATGGGCTACAGGACAGGGACAGTACAGGCTCTGTGACAAGCAGCAGGTCCCTGTGTCGCCGGCAAGGCTGCCCTATTTGTTCCCTGTCGTTGTTGTCTTGGCACATCCCAGACAGAGGTGGGCCACAACCCCTTTCTCTTGGCCGCATGTCTAGAACCCACTCCTGTGGGGCTAGGGAGGCCTGAGGAGACGCCCTGGGGTGGCCATGGCTCCCCCAGCAGCTTGCCCGACAGCTGGCATTCTTGTCTCCGGGGAGATGCTGGCCCTGAAGTGTGGGGTGTCTTGCCCTCCTGGGCCTTGGTTTTGCTGCCCCCATCTCTCTGAGGCAGCAGGGAGCAGCCGCCTGGTTCAGGTCTGTCTCCCTAATAGACTAAAGGGCAGCGCACACGTGGATCCTGGTCAGGGATGCCTGGGCCAGCCCAGGGTCCAGCCTGGAGGAAACGCGGGTGACACTGAGGCCCAGGCCTGGCCTGGCTGGCTGGGGTGACTACAGCAAGGGCAGACCCTCAGCAGGACTTCACCTCCAGGAGTAACTGGGTGGTCAGGAAGTCCGAACCGGCAGGCCGGTGAGTCGAGGCAGGGTTCGGCAGAAACTCACCCGGCCTTTGCTGTCCCTTCTCCCACCCTGTCACCACCTCCCAGTATCTGAAGAAGCTGCACACACAGGAGCGGGCGGTGGAGGAGGTGAAGCTGGCCATCAAGCCGTATTATCAGAAAAAGACATCACCAAGGAAGAGTACAAGGACATCCTGAGGAAGGCCGTCCACAAGGTGGGGCCCGAGGAGACAGATGCGCGGGGGTGGGCAGCGGGAAGACAGCGTGCTGGACGTGAGCGGACAGGCAGACGGGGACGGTGGGTCAGTCTGGAAGGTGAGAGGGCGATAGGATTTCCTCCAGCTGGCATCAGCGGGGCAGGTTCAGACCGCCTGGACCTGAGGGCGGGCCTCCCACCCTGGGGCCCTGGGGGCTGGTGGTGACTGCGGCTGCCCCTTGCCCCCCAGATCTGCCACAGCAAAAGTGGGGAGATCAACCCGGTGAAGGTGAGCAACCTGGTGCGCGCCTACGTCCAACGCTACCGCTACTTCCGCAAGCACGGCCGCAAGCCAGGGGACCCCCCAGGGCCGCCACGGCCACCCAAGGAGCCAGGACCCCCTGACAAAGGCGGCCCAGGCCTGCCCCTGCCCCCTCTCTGAGATTCCTGGCCCCGCCCCTTTCTTCCTTCGCTGCCTCTCTGGAATTCTGGACGTATTTATGGCTCCGTCTCCCCAGTGTCCCTCCCCCATCAGTGGGATGATTGGGAGAGAGCTGCTGCGGGAAAGAGGAGAGCCCCTGCCCCATCTCACGCCCGTCTCCCTCACCCCAGAGCCTGTGCCCCGCGCCCAGACCCTTTGTTCGTGCCCCTCCCTCAGTTTCATTAAAGGTTTCATGAAATGTTGCCCCTGAGCCCCATGATTTTTAGCCCTTCTCACAGTTCAGTTTGGGAAGTGTTGGGGAGGAGACTTAGCCCAAGTGAGAGGGTGGTTAGCGGGGAGGACAGACAGTGTGACTTGGGGAAAGTGCAGCCGTCCCACTGGGCCTCACTCTTTGTGTATAAAGTGGGGGCTGTGAGGATTAGGAAAGATCCAAGGCAGGTGAGGCACTTAGAACCAGACCTGGTGGTTCCCCAGCTATTGTTCTTGACGGTGGTGAGGGGAGGGCAGGGTCCCCACCCACCTGATCACTGCCTGCTCAGCTCAGGGCACCTGGGTGCTATCTGCCTGCCTTGGAACTGCCCCAGAAACCGGATCTTTGTCCTCCATTCAGTTGGATTCTTTCTCCCGCTTCCCTGAGGCCGGGGTGATCTAACTGACTCCCCGGAGATGGAGGGAAGCTGAAGCACAGCGCAGCAAGGGCCACACAGTAAGTCAGGCCTCTGTCAGCCCATTTTTTTTTTTTTTTTTTAAGTAGAAGTAAATAGAATTGTGTCAGATGGGTTGATAGGACCTTGAAAAGGTATTTTGTTTTGTTTTTTTAAACTTTTATTTTGTATTGGAGTATAGCCGATTAACAATGCTGTGGTAGTTTCAAGTGGGCAGCAGAGGGGCTCAGCTGTACGTACACAGGTATCTGTTCTCCCCCGTCCATCAGTCCCTGTTACCCAGAACCAAGAGTGATGAGGCGAGGTGGGGGCATCCAGCCCATGGGGTGGGTCAGAACATCTTTACAACTGGCCCTTGCAGGCCCACACAGAGGGAGCCCCCGGCCCAGAAAGGGAAAGGACTGGCCTGCCCAGCAGGAGTTGAGAACGGCACCCGAGGCTCTTGACAGAGTCTCTGCCTCTGGCCATTGGCTTGAACTGTTTATAGGCAAGATGGACGTTCCAAATTGAGCCCAAAGGCTACCCTCAAAGAGCAGCCATTTTAAGAATGAGACCTGGATTCTGACCTGCCTTGTTTTCCTATTTTGTGACCTTTGTTCCTCTCCAAGACTCAGTGTCTTGGTCTAAAACAGGGCTGACTCACTAGGTCCCAGAGAAGAGAGGTAAAGTATCAGTGCCTGGCCCTTGGCCGTGAGCACCTACGATGTGAGTGGCTTGCACAGGTAGATAAACAGGCCTTAAGGAGGAATAACCCCTTGCTTGGGTCAGGGCTGGCCCAGGGACACTGAACACCAGACACACAGTGATGACCATGGCCAGAACCAGTTTATTGGTCGAGGTGAAGGGCTCGGGCTCAGGCCTCCCCAGCAACCTAGAAATCCATGTCCTGGGCCAGGTCCTGGAGGCAGGCCATGTACTGGTCTGAGGTGAGGGAGAGGGGGTCACTGTTGGAAATGTGCAGGTCAACAGTGTTCTCCAGGGAGGAGGCACCCCCTTGCCGCGCTAGGTCTACAAGAACCCTGAGGCACATGGGGACAACCTGTGGGAGATGGGGGAGAAATTGTCAGGAGACACCCAACACCATCCACTACCCAGGATGGGGTTGAGGAGACTACAAGTCCCAGTATCCCCCACTGTAACCCAGGATGAACCATTAGGCCCAGGCCTGCTGGGAGTTGTAGTTTTCCCCATATTCACACCCAAGTTCAGTTTAGTTCAGTTCAGTCTGTCAGCCGTGTCAGTCTCTTTGCAACCCCATGGATTGCAGCACGCCAGGCTTCCCTGTCCATCACCAACTCCCGGAGCTTACTCAAACTCATGTCCATCATGTTGGTGATGCCATCCAACCATCTCATCCTCTGTCGTGCCCTTCTCCCTCAACCAAGGGAGGCCACAAAAACTAGGGCTGAGGCTGCTGAAGGGGTACCTAGAAGCTAGGGCTCAGCAGCTGGTGCTCAGAAGGACTCTCGGGAGCTGAAGTACCTCACACAGGCTGCTAGGACTTGTAGTCCACCAACTTCCACATGGTTGAGTCAACTCAAAATTGGCTCTGGGAGAAAGGCCATTGGAGGGACACCCAGAAGCCCCTGAGGAAGAACTGGCAGTTGCAGAGACTGCCAGAAGAACTACGGGAGCTGTAGTTTCTGGAAGCAGCCTCCCTTTTAAAATCCACCCCTCAGCTCCCGGAGCCTGGGGCTGGCAGTACCTTGACCATCACAAGCCTCTTGATCCATGGCTGGTCCTGGGGCCATGACTGCCCCACACAGAACCAGAGGGTATAGAGTGGTGAACGTCTGCTTCCTTCGATGAAGGTGATCAGATCTGGGGGCCAAGGAAGAGAGAGTCAGGGATGGGAAGAAGACCTCCTACTTGCCCCTCTCCTCTGCCCCAAAACCTCATTAACATTTTTACCTTCTCTCCTGATCAAAAGCCCGGCATACCTCTGCCACCATGACTGGGGGCTGTTAATTTGGGGTAAGCCCCTCCACTTATGCACAAGCTTAAATGTTCCTCCTCCCTCCCTCTCATCAAGATGGGGCTGGAAGGTGAACCCCTCCACCCCGCCCAGAGCCCCAGCCTTTGGATGGGGAAACAGGCCCAGGAGGGGCGTTCTCCTCCCCAAGGATGCTCAGTGGTTCTGGAGTACCAGATTGGTGGTGGTAACTGCTCTTTAACCCCTCAAGCCCACACTGTCCACTCTGTAGCCATTAGCCATGGCTATTTAAGTTTTAATTGTATCTAATTAAAATCAAATAAAACTTAAAATTTACTTCCTCATTTTCACTCACCTCATCTAAATACTGAGCATCCACATGCAGCTAGTGGATACGAAGCTGGGCAGTACAAATACAGTGCTATTTGCATCACTGCACAAAAGTCTATTCGGATAGCAAGTCTCTAGAGGATATCTTTCTCCTGCATCTGTCTTTCCACCACAGTTGGTAATAATGACAACAACTCTGGCAGCTAATTCCCTGAGTGGCTTCTGTATGCTGGGCCTGAGCCCCCTGCCAGCTCCAGGCAGGTAAGGAGAGGGAGGAGACAGTCTGCAGATTTCACAGGTTCAGAGCAGTCCATCCTTCTCCCCAGGTTCAAGCACAAGCAGAGCCGCAGGGTCTGAATTCAATCTCCAACCTCCTAACCCCAGAGATTTTCACCACTGTTGCCTCCTGTTTCCACAGCAGAGCGAAGGCCCTGCATCACTCACCTGTTATGAAGGGCCCCAGGTTGAACACACCTCCTTCCCTGTCCTTCGGGACCTCGCCGTCAGGCTTGTGGCCACGGCTGGGGAGGAATTCCTCGCCTATGGCCCAGTACACGTGGCAGTGCCCCAGCCTCTGGGCGTAGAGCCACTGCCCGGCCCGCCACAGGGCCAGCCCCCCGCCCAGGCAGCTCAGCACACGCTGCACGTAGTCTGTCACGCTCTTGTCTGTCAGGGACGCCGTGGGGTCCGGCAGTCGTATTGGCTGCCCAGGCAGCATCCTGTCCCCAGCTTCTGATCCCACCAGCCGCAGGCCCCCAGGGCAGAAGACAGTCTGCTGGAAGACTTGGGAGCCCCGGTAGAAGGCAGTCACCTCGAACTCCCAATCTGAGCAACAGCAGCCGTAACATGATGGGGAGAGAGAATGAGAGGGCGTGAGGGGGTTCTCGACCCGGGTCCTGGCCCCTCCTGCCCCACAGCTGGCACTCACCTTCCTCGTTCGCCAACAGCTGCTTCAGGGGGTTTTCAGAGAGTCCCGAGTTTGGGCAAAGAGCAGGGATGTCTGAGTCGGGGCTCTTCAAGAATTGAGGGTTCTCAGAGGCCATGGTCAGATTTGAGAGCCCTCCTTTTGGGGTCAAGTGCATGTCACTCAGTAACTTCTCCACAATGTCTTCCTGGACAGGAAAAAAATAAAGATCCAGGTGTTTCCATGGCCTTTTCTGGAGATTTCCCACTAACCAAGCTTTGTGTTCAGCCATGTGGAGACCCAGAGAGGAGACAGACCTGAGCTTTGCCCTCAAGGGGCTTCCAGCCCCGGGGAGACACAGCCACCAGCACAGTAAAAGACAGACGGCTTGGGTGTGTGCTGGGCACTGCAATGGCCCGAGGGGAGCAGCTAATTCCAACCTGAGGAACCGGTTCTGCAAGCAAGACCTGGGCAGAGGGCCTTCCCTGGTGGTCCAGTGGCTAAGATTCTGTGCTCCAAATCCAGGCAGCCCGGGTCCCATCCCTGGTCAGGAAACTAGATCCCACATGCTGCAACTAAGCGTTTGCATACCACAGCTAAGACCTGGTGCAGCCAGATAAATGCTTTTTTAAGAAGATCTGGGCAGAGAAGTCTCAGGAGAATTTCAGAGAGGACTTTCCCCGGCACAGACATCAGCAAGATCAAGGATAGTGAGGTTCTGAGCTCACAAGAGGCTGAGAGAACCCTGCACAAGGAGGAAAGCTGTCAAATCCTGGAAAGTGGATTGGGGCCTCGAATGCCTAGTGAAAGCTCTGAGGTTTCTCTTGATGATGGCGCTGGGAAGCCATGGGAGGGCTGTAAACAGGGAAGGGTCAGGGGCAGACCTGGGTCAGGTTGGGGACAGACTGCAGGGGAGAGAATGGAGCCTGGGGTGACGGTCCCAGGGGAAGAAGATGACATCTGGACAGGCTGGTGAGGACACAGAGAGAAGATGGGGTAGAGGCTGAGGGCAGCATGGTTGGGAGCCTTCTTACCTGGGTATTAGAGGTACTGTGTCTGCCATTGCCTTGAGAGGTATCTGGCTCAGGGATGCCCCTGATTCCTGTGGAGAAAAGTGGGGAGTGTAGTGGCGGCCCTGGGGACACTCAAAATCCCATCCCTCTAAGGGAAGCCTCACTTTCAGCACACCTGAGTTCACAAACTCATAGATCTTGTGTGGGTCTTGGGAGTCCTTGCTGTGGTCCGCCACTAAACGCAACACTTCCTTCCGGTTCAGGGCGGACCGGAAATTCCTCTTCCAGGTGGGCAGGTCGGGCTGATCCTTCTCAGGAGTATAGGCACCACTGGCTACAGCCCAGGCCTAGAGGACCAGTGGTGCCAAGATAGTGGGGAAGATGACTTAGACCTTGCTCCAGGGGTCCTAACCCTGTCTCCTCATGCCCGAACACCGTCCTCTCCGCTGGCACGTTCTAACTTGTCAAGGTTTCATTCCCAAATTCTCAGATTCTCTGTGCCCCAAGTCCCACTACCTCCGCCCTTCGAAAACCTGTGTTTGCTAAGCCAGCCTTCCAGGTCCCAGTGAATGTCTGCCACCAACTTGTCCGAGGACACGCTCTGTAATAACCTTGGTCCCTCGCACTCTACCTCGGCTTACCACCACCGGTGTATCCCAGTTTGGTGGTAAGAAGCCTTAGCTTCAGGGCCAAGTCTTGCCTCTAATATCCAAGACCGGCCCTCAGAAATCCTACAACCAAGATTCCCACCCCAGGGGCCTCTAAACCCCCCAGGATGCTTTTCCTTCCTTTTCCGGTTCTATTCCCAGAACCAGGAGACTCCAATCCTGACAGCTCTCCCACACCAGTCTGCGGATCCTACCACCTTCTCCCTTTCGAGTTCTAACTCCACCCACTTCCACCAGCCAGCATAAATACTGGGCAGCTCCAGGTACGCTAGCCCCGCCTTCTCGGCCCCGCCCCCTTTGGGACCGCCCCGCCCCGCCCCACTCGGGGACCGCCCCTCCCTGCTGGCACGCACCTGGAAGATTCCGAAATCCTCCTGCTGGGCATCCTGCCGCAAACCGTGCTTCCAAGGGATGCGGAAACGCGTGCGGCCCTCGTCCAGCCAGACCACGCCCTCGAACTCCCCTCGGTCCAGCTGAGATATCAGCCAGGGCAGTATCCGAGGCTTTTGGGTTCCCATGGTCTGGCCTGGGCGTAGAGAATACTTCCTGGGCACAGGCGGCCTCCTAGGCCCGCCCCAGTCGGAGAGTTCCGCACCCACACCTCCGTCTCAAGGGCTACGTCGCAGGTCTCTAACATATTTTCCTGGGGTACAGGAGACCTCCCATCCTCCACGGAAGCTCTCTAAATTCAGCGAGGACTCCCTCCCAAGCTCATTTTACACCCCTCCCCTCTTTCCCCCAGCTTCTTATGTGTAGATATATCTACTTCCGTCAATTCCGTCGGTGTAGACCTTCTCTCTTCCATTGAATACCTCTCCCTCCCACCTACATCACCCCATGCAGATACTCCCACCTTCAAGGTAGCGCTCTCCCCCTAGTTACTGCGGTGTAGATGCTACTGACCTGTAGACCTCCACCTCCCGCACTTACCCCAGTGAAGAGACCCTTCCACAGTTCCCCCCGCCGCCATGACCCTTTCACCCATTTCCACCGTAGACCATCTACAGTCTCTCCCAAATAACCTCCCCCAGAGCACATCCTCACTTTCTAGAGTGGATTGCCTCCCTTTCGCAGAGTGATCCTTCTCTCCCGAGATCCGCCAATATAGATGCCTCCTCTCCCCTCCTCCTTGCTACTCCTTCTGTTTGTTTTTGTTTGTTTGTTTTACAGCCGACCTCGGCGCCTGCTATTGCTTCACTTTTTTCCTTGCTTGTTTCACTCTCCCCAGATTATACAACCCGCCTTCTCCACTGTCAAGGCACACCCATCCTTTCTCCGCTTCCTCCTGGACGCCACCAGGTCTTCAGTTTTTCCGTGTTACCTAAGTGTTGGGTCGGGGCGCGCAGGGTGCCAGGGCCCAGCCCTGTCTTTGGGGTCCCGTAGCTCTCGAACTCTCAGCTGCACACCCCCACTTACCGTCAGTTGAGCTTTAGAGGTGGGGCTTCTTTTTCTCTCGATTTCTCGGAATAAAAAGGGCATGATCGTCGTTTGGGTGACAGACTCCAGAACCAAAGAGGCGGCTCGGCGAGCCGTGACGTCCGTTCACCTCCCACCTCTTGCCCTTCTTAGGTTTTCCGACCATTGGCATTCTGGGAAAGTCACAAGCAAATTAGGCGGGACCCAGCGCTCCGCCCCTCTACGTTTGAGCTGTCACCAACCCGAACCAATGCGCAGGCGCGGGAAAGTTGTCCTAAGAAAGGAACTTTATACAAGTTCAGAGGAGGAGGAGGTGGTGGCGGCGGCGGGGGCCCAGGATCAGGTGAGCGGGACGTCAGCGCGGGCTTGGAGAGGAGGAAAGAAGAGGGAGCCTGGATCCAGGAGCGGGCAACTCAGTCCTACTCCTCCGACATGCAAGCGTCTTCAGTCTCCCAAATTCTAGCGTGAGTCAGAGAGTGGAACTACAGCTCCCAGCAGGCTGCGCGGCGAACCAGTAACGGACCAAGGGGAATGTTTGCTGCGAAGCCTGCTGGGATTGGTAGTTCTTGATCCTCTACGGATTTCAGTCTCTTGGCATCTTCCTGCAGAATCCAGAAGTCGGAGCCCTAGGGGCCCTTCTTCCTCGGAGACTCAGGGGTCTGAGGCCACAGCCCCAACCCTAACCCTTCTCTCTTAGACTCAGGAGTTCAAACCCCCAGCCCTCTTCTCCAAAAACTCAAGCGCTCAGGCCCCAGACCCCTCCTCCCTTAGACCGAAGAATCAGAATCCCTAGACGTCTCCTCTCTCAGGATCAAGGTGTCTTTGTCCTCATTCCTCTTCTCTCTCTAGAGACAAGCATCGGGGCTCCCAGACCCCGAAACTCCCATAAAAGACCTGGGATCCCCTTCCCTCTTTGGGGATTCATTAGTCCTGGCTCCCTCCTCATTCGGGGACTAGGAATTTGGGCCCCAGCCTTCACTTCGCCTGGAGCCCATCCTCCATTTCCTTCTCTCACAGGTGCCCCCATGGCGGGTTCGGAAGAGCTGGGGCTCCAGGAGGACACGCTGAGGGTCCTAGCTGCCTTCCTTAGGCGGGGTGAAGCTGTGGGGTCTCCCATTCCGACCCCACCCAGGTAAGAGGAGTTGCCCTCCTTCCTCAGGGAGCTGCATTTGGGATGGACCCCTCTCCAACTCTTGCTCCTGGACTCAGTCTGTCTCCTTCCCCGCCTCTTTATATCTCGCTCTACTCCTTGTCCTGGGGGTTGCAGGGAAGGGCTCTCAGGAGGACAAAGGGACTGCTTGCCAAGAGCTTCTGGGATCACTCTCTGAGTTCCCCTTCCCCAGGAGCCCTGCCCAGGAGGAGCCAACAAACTTCCTGAGCCGCCTTCGAAGATGTCTTCCCTGCTCCCTGAGGCGAGGAGCCGTTCCTCCTGAGTCCCCTCGGCCTTGCTCCCTGCCACTCCGGCCCTGCTATGGTTCAGAGCCTGGTAAGAGATTTCCTTCAATCATCCAAGAACTGGCAGGGTCAGCAGCTTTGATTCTTAAAGCATAGAGAGGATAAGGAACTAGTTCAAGATCACCCAGCTAAGGGAGTAGCTGTGGGGGATCTCCAGCACCTACCTTCACCCCCGACACCCAGCTGGATTGCTATCTGTCAGTTCTGTGAGCTGCTTTAGGAGAGCTTTTGGTCCCTCTCTAATATCTCTCTCTTTCCACGCGTGCTTGCTTGCCCCTAAACTTTTGTAGCCACCAGTACCCCCAGTACTGGATTTAGAAAAGGCAGAGGAACCAGAGATCAAATTGTTAACATCCATTGGATGATAGAAAAAGCAAGAGAATTCCAGAAAAAAATCTACTTCTACTTCATTGACTATGCTGAAACCTTTTACCTTGTGAATCACAACAAACTGGAAAATTCTTAAAGAGATGGAAATACCAGACCACCTTACCTGCCTCCTGAGAAATCTGTATGCAGGTCAAGAAGCAGCAGTTAGAACCAGACATGGAACAACAAACTGGTTCCAAATTGGGAAAGGATTATGTCAAGGCTGTATATTGTTACCCTGCTTATTTAACTTATATGCAGAGTACATCATGTGAAATGCCAGGCTGGATGAAACTGGAATCAAGATTGCCAGGAGAAATATCAGTAAGGTCAAAAGTGCAGATGACACCACCCTTATGGCAGAAAGTGAAGAGGAGGGGCTAAGGAGCCTCTCACCGAAAGTGAAAGAGAAGACTGAAAAAGCTGACTTAAAACTCAACATTCAAAAAACTAAGATCACGGCAAATAGATGGGGAAACAATAGAAACAGTGCAGACTTTATTTTTCTGGGCTCCAAAATCACTGCAGATGGTGACTGCAGCCATGAAATAAAAAGACGCTTGCTTCTTGGAAGAAATGCTGTGACCAACCTAGGCCACATATTAAAAAGCAGAGACAGTACGTTGCCAACAAACGTCCATCTAGTCAAAACTATGGTTTTTCCAGTACTCATGTATGGATGTGAGAGTTGGACCATAGAGAAAGCTGAGCACTGAAGAATTGATGTTTTTGAACTGTGGTGTTGGAGAAGACTCTTGAGAAGAGTCCCTTGGACTGCAAGGAGGTCAGACCAGTCAATCCTAAAGGAATCAGTCCTGAATTTCCCTTGGAAGGACTGATGATGAAGCTAAAGCTTCAATACTTTAGTCACCTGATGCAAAGAGCTGATTCATTAGAAAAGACCCTGATGCTGGCAAAGACTGAAGGCGGGAGGAGAAGGGGATGACAGAGGATGAGATGGTTGGATGGCATCACTGACTCTATGGACATAAATTTGAGCAAGCTCCAGGAGTTGGTGATAGACAGGGAGGCCAGGTGTACTGCAGTCCATGGTATCGCAAAGAGTTGAACATGACTGACTGACTGGACTGAACTGAACTATACCCCCAGTAGAGAGGCAGGAGACCTGATTTTCAGTCACAATTGCCTGGCTGTTTTGGTTCCATGAATCCTTTTCTCCAGTAGCAAAGTAGGAATGAAGAGGGATGGGAATTGGACTTGATCAAGAGTGATAGGTTTTTTCTCACACATGAGCCTGGATAGACTAGAAATGGCTACCGCAGGGGCTTTGTTGAAGAGGATTTCACAGCTGGGGAGACGAGTTCTGTGATGAGTTTCCTGAAAAGGAAAAGGGATAGAATGGGATGCTAAGGGTCATTAACCTGGAGTGTGCCGTGTGTCTGCCTTCCTTAGATGGGATAATCTTCAAGGTCCAAACACTCTTAAGTCCAGCTTGGGGAAGAGTACAAGGAGTTTTTTAATCAGGTTTGCTCACTGGTCTTCAGTTTACCCCACTCTGAAGTAGAAATCATTGCTACATGGCAAGATGATTGGGAGGAGAGAATACCCAAGTTCCCGATGTTGGGTCCAAAGTTCCTAAAGACCCATCACTGGCTCTTTTCATTCCAGGCCCTGCTACCCCAGATTTCTATGCTCTGGTGGCCCAGCGGCTGGAACAGCTGGTCCAAGAGCAACTGAGATCCCCACCTAGTCCAGGTGAGGTGCAGAGGGGCACTGGAGAAGGATGCAGGTAGAACGTCACCAGGGTTCTGCCCCCAGCCAAATTCTCTTCTGCCTCCAGAATTACAGGGTCCCGCACCCACAGAGAAGGAAGCCCTGCTGCGAAAACTGGTCGCCTTGCTGGAAGAGGAGGCAGAAGTCATCAACCAGAAGGTGATGGGTGGTCTGTTCCCCCTTTAGCTAGGATAGGAATTGCAGCATGGTTCCACACTGGGACCTGAAGCTGAATCTGCATTCTCACTGGATGGTTGGACAGGGAACGGTGGTACAAGGCTTCAGTGAAAGAGTGAGTAGAAGGGTAAGCCAGGGCAGTACCTTAAGTTACTGCCTGTCATTGATCACTAGAGGGGGTGGCTTATAGGCAAAGACTGTGGCCACCAGAAACATTCTAGGAAAGAGATTGGGACCAGGTGAGGAAGTAAGGAAATGTATGGTGATGGGAAAGGGTGGGAGGTGTGGTTTGAAGCTGCTGATGCTGTTTAGTTGCTAAGTCGTGTCTGAGTCTTTGCAACCCAATGTACTGTAACCCAAAGGCAGCTATCTAAAATCTGAAGACGTGATTGACTATATAGGGCTATGACTTAGAATGTAGGAGAAATGGACTGCCAGAGGGAGTGTGGCTTGTGGCTCTGTCCTGGAATCTAGTTGGCTCAGGAGCTTGGGTAAAGTGTACGATCTTATTCATTGTATGGTAGAAAGCAAGTTTGTTGTAGACACTGGATTGGCCTCCGGGTCTCTGGGAAGCCCACAGAAGCGTCTCTAGAATATTAGCAAGCTAGAACACAGCTAGTATAGGGCTTGGCCCTGATTGGCTGTTGGGGCCTTGGCAGGGGCGTGGCTTGGCTTCGTTGGTTCTTGGCCATCTTTCTGGGAGTAGCTTGGCTGAGACATTATAGTCTAGTTTGTGATTGGCTGATGTGCTGGATAGGGGCGTGGCCTAGAGCGCCAGTTACACCTAGAACTGCTTGAAGCCACGCTTCCGAGCTTCCTATTGGCTAGCTACGAGGGTGTGACTGAGGCTTACCCTAGCTCTTCCCCTCCCTGTTCCACAGCTGGCTTCAGACCCAGCCTTACAGCGCAAACTGGCGCGCCTCTCTGCCAGTTCCTTCAGCCGCCTGGTGGAACTCTTCTCTAGCCGAGAGGTCAGCCCTCGCCCAAGCCAAGCATTACCGTGTCCTGGGCCTCCGCCACCTTCCCCCGGAACCCCTGGCCCGCCTGGCCCTGGCCATGGAGCTGAGCCGGCGCGTTGCTGGGCTGGGGGGCACCTTGGCCGGACTCAGTGTAGAGCATGTGCACAGCTTCGCGCCCTGGATCCAGGCCCATGGGGGCTGGGTGAGCCGCCAAAGCCTCTCTGGGCTTCTCTTTACCTAATTGTCATTGTATGTGTGTGTATTGGGGGTTGGGGGGACGGGGGTGGAGTCTTAACCTTCCTTTCAGACATCACGGGTGTTCTCCCGCTTCCACCGTTCGTTCGTTCTGTGTTTATTGAGCACCTACTGTACACCAGGCACTGCCGTAATAACTGCAGATGCCCTGCCCAGCTTTAACCACTCTGGTATACACAAAAAGTTTTGTCAGAAACAAATTCCCTCATCTATAAAGGCAGGAGAACTCTTAAACCTACCTCAAAGGGTTATTGTGAGGATTAAAATGGGATCATCCTTGTAGGTACTTGGTCTTTGTGGGATGACTGTCTGTGCAGCACTGCCTGCGGGAATGCCTTTCCCCCAGTATCCCCCTTCCTTGCTTCCTCTGCCCATCTGTTCAGGTATCACTCCCAGTGAGGCCTTCCCTGGTCTTCATTTAAAGTCGCAGTCACCCCCACACCCTCCCACCTTACCATGCTTGCTCACTGCTTTAAATCCAGCGCTGGGCTCAGAGCTGGATGGGGCTCCTGTGTACGGACTAAATGACCTTTGGCTTCTGTCCCCGTCCCCTTGAGCATCAATTTCTGGATGCTTAATGGACACCATCTCATTTACCGGCCTCATCAGTGCCAGGCTCTCATTGCTTCACAGACTGGCAGAAACTGGCTAGGTGTGTTTGAGGAGCAGAGAGGCAACCAGTAGGGCTGGAGCAGGGTGGGTGAGGGGGAGAGGATGGGAAATGAAAGCAGGAGAGGCGGCCAGATCGTGCAAGTCTTGGCCTTGTGGTCATACTTAAGAACTTGCACACACAGTAAGCCAGATGTAGGAGGGATGCAAGCTGACTTGGGTGGTCACGGGTGCCCTCTGGCGGCCGTATGGGGACTAATGTAGGGGGCAAGGGCGGAAGTGGGGAGCCCCAGGGAGATGCCAGCGCTGGTCCAGGGAGGTCATGAGGGTGTATCAGACCAGGGTCGGGGCAGTGGAGAATTCTGGATTTAATTTGGAAATAGACCTGACAGATTTTGCTCACGGAGTGGATGGGGAGACCAAATGGGAGACAGGAGTCGCGGATGATGCCGAAGATGCCGACCTGAGCAGCTACAGAGCTACATCTGATGTCCCCTGAGACCAGGAAGAGCAGAGTGGAGGAGAAGGTGGGGGGCAGGTTTGGGGAGGAGTTAGAGGTGATCGGAGGTGGTTCAGTTAAGGGAGAGAGACCCTTCAGACCTCAATGCAAGATGATGATGGAACAGTGGATATTAGGGTCCAGAGCTCAGTGCAGAAGCTGGATTAGTCATAAGAACATTTTATTCTTTAAGGAATAACAGGCAAGTCTGGCCAGGTACTCAGGCAAGGCCTTTAGTGGAATGATCCCATCTATACCCCTCAACCACCTTATAGGATTCAATTATTATCCTGGTTTTATGGAGGCTGAGGGAAAAGTCCTTTATTCAGAGTGGGGAATTGGAATTAGGACTTTAACACAAAGTCAGGGCTCTTTATTGTTAAAGCCCCAGAACTCTGTCCCCCTTCTTTCAGTCTCTCTACCCCAGCTGTGGGGCTCTGCCTCTCCCACCCACCCCCAGGACCGTTTCCACCTACCCCAGGTCTCTGATCCTTTCTTGGGATCTCCATCCCTCGCCTCTCATCCCTGTCTGCCTCTCTCTGGGTCTCTGTCACCTCCCTGTCTCTGGTTCCTTGCCTTCTCGGTCTCTGCTCTCACTGGGCCAGCGTGGACACTGCTGTGAGTGGAGGATGCCTCTCCGCTCATGGGGATCCGCCACTTTTCCCTTCCAGGAGGGCATCTTGGCAGTTTCACCCGTGGACTTGAACTTACCCTTGGACTGAGCTCTCCCTCAGAAGTTGCTGCAAGATCAGACCTCATGTCCCTGCACCCTCTTTCCAAGCCTTCCTATTCCACTCAGGGCTGTGGGGTGGTGCCTGCCCTGTTTTTATGCCAAAAAAAAAAAAGAAATCTATTTAAAATATTTTCACATTAAAAACTTTTTCAAGTATTTAATTATGTGTTCTTTCTCTCAAAAACTAAAAGACTAAACAGAGGAGATTTGGTTCAGGGACCTCTCTAGTTTATAAATTGGGGAAAGAACCAAGTCATTCCTTCTGGAAATATTCATTTGGGGCACCTACAAACTCCTTTCACCTGAACAGCTATCTCCAGAACAAAGCTATGCTCTTCATGCGGCATCCAGAACGCCATCCGCTTCTCATTTTTCTCTTCACAATGCTCCTTCTGAGCCTTTTTTGCTGGTTTCTCCTCATCTACCAGTCTACCAGAGGTTGTCACCTTCTTAGGGCTATCACCCTCTTCACTGAATTATGTCTGTAAATGCCTAAAATGAAAAGTACAGGATTACAAAGGAAGCCAAGCACAGTCAAGCTTTGGTATTCACAGATTCCGTATTTTCAAATTCACCTACTCTTGAACATTTATCTGTAGTCCCCAAACAAATACTCACGTGCCTTTGCACTCACTGGTAGGCGTGCACATGCTCAGAGCCGTAAACGATCGGGCTGACCCAGTGGGCACCTTTCAGCTCAGGTCAGGCAAGGCAGTGCTGCCTTCTGGTTGCAGCTCTCACACTGTGTACACACATCCTTTCCACAGTCTATTCAGTGCCACGTTTTTCATGTCTCTGTGCTATTTGTGGTGATTTCGTGGTCCCAAAGGGCCCCAAAGCATAGCCCAAAGGACCTACCCAGCATTCCTAAGTGAAGGAAGGCTGCCATGTCCCACAATTAAATAGTTTGTTGTAGATCATTTTTGTTACAGTGCTGTTGGCTGCAAGACCAATGTGAATAGGCCCACTATACATTAAATAATGTGAGTACAAACAGAAAATACATAGGAAACCTTATTACATTTTGATGGGTTGATGAAAGTGTTGTGACAAGACACTTGTGGCAACCTGACCCTGTATCTCCCCCAGGATCAAGGCTGAACAGGGTGTTCGCCAGTTCAGTGTTTGTGATGACTTTGTGGGATGTGACTAGTGCAAATAAGGATCGAGTGTGGAAATAAAGCTTTCAAGATTAATATAAAAATTAGTGGTATAATAATAGACATGTCTCCTCATTAGTTAAAAACACCTACGGTGGGTCTCATAACCATGATTTGTAAGTAGAGCAGGAATGACATTTGGAGATGGATCAGTTATGGTCGTGTGACAAATCATATACATTTAGCGGCTTACAATAACGCATTTATTAATCTCAGTCTCTGTGTGTCAGGGGCATGGGTGCAGCTTAGCAGGGTGCTTGCCTCAGGGTGTGACTATGCTGCTATCAAGGTCTCAGCTTCAGTCTCACCTGAGGCTGGGGGCCTCTTGCCAGTGCTGGTTTTAGCAGAATCACTGCGGCCTCATAGAGACACCCGACTCTTCAATTTGACTCAGGTCTTCTAACCACCTTTCTAATCACAGGAACTCTCCAGTGATCTTGTCCATTTCGTGGTCTATGACCTAATGCAGCACTGGCCAATAGAAATATAACATGAGCCATAGGTGTTATTTAGAATATAATAATAGCCCCATGAAAGCAAAGTAAAAAAGTTAAATTAATTTTAACAATAATTTTTATTTACCCCATTTATCCAAAATAGAATCATTTTAACATGTAATCAATATAAAAAATACGAATGAAGTATTACAGATTCTTTTCTTACCTGAAGTCTTCAGAATCTGGTGTTTTACAGCCATAGCACATCTCAGCTAAGACTTATCATGGCCCATGACTCAGTTGTCCCATGTGGCTGCCATCTTGGAGAATGCAGAATTTGACACTTGAGACTCCCCCAGTCTTGCTTCCAGCCCAGACCTCCCCCCTGTACTCTCTGTGGTGTGGAATTCGCTCGGTCGTATCCGACTCTTTGCGACCCTATGGACTGTAGCCTGCCAGGCTCCTCTGTCCATGGAATTCCCCAGGCAAGAATACTGGAGTGGGTTGCCATTCCCTTCTCTAGGGGATCTTCCCTATCCAGGGATCAAACCCTGGGTCTCCTGCATTGCAGGGAGACTCTTTACCATGTGAGCCACCAGGGAAGCCCCTGGACTCTATACCTAGTGACATTAGTTTACTCCCTAATGTTGTAGAGAATGTGTTATAATTTTTCCTTCTTCATAGCAACACAAGAGCAAAAGTAATTGATTGGGTTAACTGGAAATCAGGAAGAAAAAAAGATAAGACACAAAAACCCTACTGAAATATTTGGAGAAATAGAAAAGAAAAAAAAATTCCACACAACATATAATGTAAGGGTCAAGATGTGGGTTCAGATAAAGTCTCTGCTTTTCAACAGACAACATTAAGAAAAGGAAAAGACAGGTCACAGATTGGGAGAAAAATGTAAAGTCAGTATACCTGACAAGAGACCTGTATCTAGAATCTATAAAGAACGTTTACAGTTGGTGAATAAGAAGACACCTCTGTTTGCAAAAATATACAAAAGACTTGAGCAGACACTTGACAAAAGAAAATACACAAATAGGGGAACTTCCCAGGTGGTCCAGTGGTTAAGGACCTGCCTTCCAATGCAGGAGATGTGAGTTCCATCCCTGGTTGGGAATCTTGCAGCAACTACTGAACCCACATGCTCTGGAACTTGTGCACCACAACTAAAACCTGAAGCAGCCAAATTAGGGGGAAAAAAAAAATATATATATATATATATATATTTTTTTTTTTTTTTTTCAAGAAAGAAAACAATGCACATGTCCGATAAGCACACGAAAACATGAAAAGGTGCTGAATAACTTGGAGGTCAGGGTAATAATGCAAGTCACAACCAGGAGATAATCTCTTCCTACATGGGAGAATCGTTAAATTATAGACTGATTTTATCAACTGCTGGAGGGGACGTGGAGCACCTAGAACTCTCACACATCACTGATGGAAATGCAAAATGGTAGAACACCATAGGAAACTTTGGGGCAGTTTCTTATCAAGTTAAACATACACCTAGCATAGGATGCAAGCATGTCCTCCTAGATTGACCCAAGAGAATTCAAAGTGTACATCTACAGAAAAGTTGGGACACGATGGTTTATAGCCACTTTATTCATAACAGCCCCAATCTGGAAACCACCCAGATGTCCACCAAGAAGAAAATGTGATCCAGCCATACAATGGAATACTCCTCAGCAATAAAAAGGGTTGGACAATCGTTATATGCGACATGAACGAATCTTGAAAACATTATGCTGAGAAAAACAAGACAGGCACAAAAGAGCATGTACTTTTATCGGAAATTTTAGAAGCTGAAAAGATACACTATAGTAACAAAACACAGTGATTGCTTCTGGGGTTGGGTGGGAAGGCGGTGTTGACTAGAAAGGGTCGTGAAGGAACTTTCTAGGGTGATGGATACATTCCACAAGTAGCAGTTACCTTCATTCAACAAGTAACTTTTTCTACAGGTCGAGGGAAGCTACCTGGAGGATGTGGCGACTGAGTTGTGTCGGGACTGACTCATGCTGGCCAGACGAAGGGGGTGGGTGTTTCCAGCATGGGTAGGACTTGGAAAAGGCCAAGTGCTTGAGTGGGGTCACTGGATTTTGTTTGTTTTTTGAGGGTATTAAATCTTTTATTGATTACACATGATAATGGATGATACACAAGCTTCATTCCCATCTATAACTTTATCTGGTACCATAATTCAATTTAGATATATTGCATAGGATGTGCCAACAATCATTAATAACCAAAAAAAATAAAAAAACTCCATGACTTTGCATGGGTGACCCTTTTAATGGTAAACTCCAGGTCACAACACAGTAACTGTCAGTTCAACTACACCAAGGTTCTGAAGACAAGAGCTTCTTCACCAAGCAGGTTGTAAAGAAATTTCAAATGGAACCTGGCATCACCCTGAAGGAATTCTAACTTCACACTGTTGGGGTAGTTTACCAAAATGGCTTCAGAGTAGACTAACTTTACACAGCACATTAAAAAAAAAAAAAAAAAAGTCATTTATTCAGCGTCATGATCAGACTATTACATTTAGCAATCAACAGCATGGGTGCAAAAAAAAAAAAATCTACATTAAAACCCTTTGTTGGAATGCTTTACACTTTCCACAGAACAGAAACTAAAATAGCCTGTTATACAATTAGTCACAAGTACAGTCCTCGAGTTTTTTGCCCATACACTAGTATTGTCTAAAACATGTCTTCTTTGTAGCAGCTAGGCCCTGCCACCACTGTGCCTGGCTGAGTTCACAAATCTGTTGTAATCTGTAGCTTCCCTGTCACTTCTCTGGCTCTCCTCTCCTGCTAAGCTTTGTTTCCTGGCAGTAATTAAAGCCTTCTGCCACTGCCATAACTACTGCTGCTGCTGGAGACACCATAGCCACCTCGGTTTCGTGGTTTGGCATAGTATTGGCCTCCACCACCATAGGGGCCAGAACTTCTGCCTCCAAAGTTTCCTCCTTTCATGGGTCCAAAATTTGAAGATTGATTGTTGTAATTGCCAAAATCATTGTAGCTTCCGCCACCTCCAAAATTGCTTCCGTCATTACCAAATCCATTATATCCATCCCCACTGCCACCATATCCACCACCACCACGGCTGCCACCAAAGCCACTTCGACCACTGAAGTTTCCTCCACGACCAAAGTTGTCATTCCCACCAAAACCACCTCCACGACCACCACCAAAGTTTCCAGAACCACTTGGACCTCTCTGGCTGGATGAAGCACTAGCCATCTCTTGCTTAGACAGGGCTTTTCTCACTTCACAGTTGGGGGTCACTGGGTTTAAAAAACTTGTAACAATTAAGTAGAGGGCTAGAGATTAAATATCTCGATGCCTGAGTCCCATTTCTGACTTGATTCGGCATCCCGGACAAGACCTCCCTCTCCTTGAGCCTCTCACTGCTTCAGTTTTCCCGCAGGAAAATGGGCACAAGCTCCCTTATTCCCCCTTGGATTCCCTACAAGCTGGGAGAAGCCACAGAGTGGACGATGAGTGACAGTTTGTTTGAGCTAATCTCTGGAGCCTAAAGCCTGCTTTCCTTTCTCGCGGGCCAATCGTCACGTTCTCCTTGAGGCCAGCCGCTTGGTGGAGGCAGGCCGAAAGCCTCATGACGTCACATCTTTAATAAACCAATAGCAGCTATTGAGAGGCGGGTACTTTTTGTGATAGTTCTATTTCAAGATGTCCGCTCAGCGCAGGGTCCGCCGGGAAGCTTTGAGGCGGTACTGGAGAAGGGGCGGGAACTCTCAGTAGATTCTGCCCAATCGTCAGTCGCGCTTCTTGCGATAGACGGGCAGTCTTTCCCATCCCCGTCGACTTAAGGGGGCGGGGTTCGGCACGCCAGACTAGGCGGGCACCTCAGCTTTGATGGGCGTCTCCTTCGCCCAATGGCTAAATGGTATTTCCAGACGGGTCACCTCCGCTGCCAATGAGATCTCCTGGCGGGGTCGTGGAGGGCGGGCCGTGGACCCTCCAGTATAAGGCGGTCCCGGGGGAGTGCGGAGAAAGGGGGGGGTCTCGGCGGCCGGAGGAGGAGTAGACGCGGGTGAAGATGGCGGCAGCCGAGGCCGCGAACTGCATCATGGAGGTGAGCGCCAGGAGCGCCGCCGGGGGCGGGGGGCGGTTTGGAAGTCGGTGTTTTACGCCTCCGCCGTGGGGAAGGGGCTCTGAATCGCCGGATTGGGATTGAAGGCCCCCGGCCGTACGGAGGGGGGCGCCGTGTGCTCCGTATCGGAGGATACCGTTTGAAGTGCGGGTTCCCTAGCTTTCGGGGGCCTGAGGCGCCACGCCGAGCCGAGGGCCTACTGCCCCTTCCCATGTGGAGGAGGGCTGGGGGCGCTTCCGGCCTGGCCCCCACGTGGCCGCGGCACGGTGGGTGGGGAGGGGGTGTGCCGTGCCCGCTGGCCCGGCGGGTTCCACGTGCGGGACAAAGGCCCCGCCCCCGGCCGGGGAGGGGGCGCCCTGGGGGGTGCTGCGGAGAGAAGGCTCGGACCCTCCCTCCGAGGCCCCCTGCCCTCCTCCCCGGGGATCGTGACAGGCACCTCGGAGTGGAACTTACGTGGGGACCTCCGCGCAGTAATGAGGCTCTTGGGAGGGGCAGTGTGTCTCGACCCTCAACAAACCCCTTCCTGGGACCAGGGCATCTGCTTAGGCATCGGTCCAGGTTTCGTGCACTCTTGAGTTGGGACTGGAGGGAGACGAAGAATTGGTTCCCTCTGGGACCCCTCCAGTTTCCTGTCTCAGGATTCCCCCACTCTGTGGGAGCTGGGGGGGATGGGGCATGCCCCTGTGACCTCCCTCTGGTCGATGGTGGGGCATCGAGCTGAAGGAGATCTTTCCCGATTAGGCGCTGTGCACCCCCTTGTGGCCATTTCTGGGTGTGTGGGAGGGACATCTTTTTCATGGGGCGTGTCTCCAAGCCCCCACCCCCTCCCTGTCGAAGCCCTCCCGGGCGAGGGGAGAGAGAGGGAGAGAGAATCTGTCCTGGGAAGGGGGTGTGAGGCAGTGGAGGCAGCGGATTTACCCTCTTCTGGCCCTTCCTCTCCCTGGGGTATTTGTGAAGGTGGGAGGTGACCTCCTCCTCCCTGAACCCCTGTTTGAAGGTCTTGAGCCTGCTTGCCTGAAATGGTGTCCCGTGAGGTGTGATTCTCTTGCAGCTCTGTGGGGCTTGTCCTGATGCTGTGTCTTAAGCGCTCTGGGGGCATGTCTGGCGGTGCTGTCGGTGGTGTAGAGAAATGGGCCCCCGTGGGAAGTCCCCTCACCCGCGTCTTTCTGTATCCACGTCATTCACTGGCTTGGGGAGGATAGAGGTGGGGCTTGGAGCCCAGGGGTTATGTCTGTGATTTCACACTTCTTGGCGCCTGGAGAGTGCTTGCATCTGGAAGAGCTGTAATCTGTTTGGCCCTCGTACTCTCGCCTGTTAGCTTGTAGCAGTCTCAGGAATGGGAGATGAGGTCCCAAGATGCATACCTTGGGGAGCAGCCCCCAGGAGTCACTCCAGTGACCCCCACCTTGGCTCTCTGCTAAACAGGGCCTTCTTGGCTGGAGGAAATATCTTCCTCAGAGGAGACTCCAGGACTCGGCCCCTCCCCTGAGGAGTTTCGGGGCTTGAGATGGTGATTCGAATGGGGAGTAGATGGGCTTGGGGGGTCCAGGGTCTGGCTTCCTTCGTGGGACTCTGCCCTCCTGCCCAGAGGGTCATGATCAGGAGGTTGGCGCTCCCTTGTTTTGTTTGGGACTCCCTGAGTCCCAGGCAGGAGCTAGCAGCCCACGTGCCAGCTCTGGCGGGGGTGCCAGTGTGCCACACCTCCTTTCTGGAATCCTCTCCGATGAGAGACTGCTTTGCAGAGGTGGCAGATGCCCAGTGGGTACACCCTGCCAGTCCCTTCCCCCAGCTACGAATGGTACCCCAGGATGAGGCTTTGTGTCAGGAAGTGTCATCTAATCTGGGGAGATTAGATGGTGAGGGGGAGTGACAGCTGGCAGTGCCCTTGTGCCCGGCGGGTGCCAGTTCCTCTGGCCTGGGTTGTGGAGGCATGTGTGCTCAGGTGCCTGGCCCAACAGGGGTAGTGTGGGGGCAGGCCACCATCTCTCCAGCCACAGCTGGGATAGAACCCCCTCCCTGCTCCTCCCACATCTCCCACACCCCTGTTGAAAACAGCCTTACCTCTTTACTTGTTCCTTTTCCCACCACTGCTCACAAAGGAAAAGCAAAATTGTAGGAAACATCTCCTCCCCCAAGAGCTGGAGTCACCTGGCCTGGCCCTCCCCTAGCTGCTCCTGGTAGCTAATCCTTTCTCCCTGTTACTCTCTCCTAGAATTTTGTAGCCACCTTGGCTAATGGGATGAGCCTCCAGCCGCCTCTTGAAGAAGTAAATATCCTTTTGTGAGACCCCTTCCCACATACACATATCTCCTCACACGTCAGGCCCTTTTTAGTGGTCTAACTGTGATCCCTCTGGCTTCAAACCACTTTACCCTTGGCCCCGAAACACTTAGTCCAGACTCTGTCCAGGTTTTGGTCCCCACCTGGCCTCCCCCAATACTGTGGCTACTTCCTTAACTCCATTTGCAGCCCCCCACCCCACCTTTGTCCTTCCCCGTGTCTGCTCTGCTTCTGCCTTCCTCTCCCTTCCCTTCCCCAGCTGTGGGCTGAGCTAGAGACGGGGGCAGAGAGACTGGAGAGATGGTAGGCCTGGCTGAGGTATCGGGGGTGCCCTCTTGGATGGTGCTCTGGGGGTGGGGGGTTCCTGGGAGAGGCAAGACGGCAGCTGGGGGCTGTAGGGTTGCCATGGTACGGTTTGGGGAGTGGTTCTGTATACTCCAGGGAGGAGTAGAGACCTGCCTAGAGGCTTCCGAATCTGTGGGGAGCCCCCAGATGTGACCCCATTTGCTCCCATTCACCCCCTCCCAGGTCTCCTGTGGCCAGGCAGAAAGCAGCGAGAAGCCCAACGCTGAGGACATGACGTCCAAAGATTACTACTTTGACTCCTACGCTCACTTCGGCATCCACGAGGTGAGTATGGACAGACAGCTCCTAAGGCTGCCGAATCTTCCGGGGGGTTATGTTGGGGAGGGCTGGAGCTTCATCTCTGACGCATGCGCACGGCCTTCCCTAGCAGCGGGCCACCCCCTCTGCGCAGGCAGAGCTCACACTTCGGGGTCGCCTCGCGCAGCCGTTGCCTGGGAGACGGGGTTAGCTCGGCTCTCTGCAAGTCCTCTCCTGGGAGGCCACGGTGGGAGCGCGCATGTGCATCTGAGACGTCAGCCTGAGGTCATGGTCTACCGGTCTTTGCCGCCCTCTAGTGACCGGCAGCGGCACTGTCCCCCAGCGGCTCGAAAGTCTTCTCCACCCCTTTGGCATGTGGTGGAGACTGAGGTCCCAGAAAGCAGCAGAGATGGGGTGGGAAAATTTTTCTCTTTCCTTTTCTTTTTTTTTTTTTAATTGTTATAAAATATGCATAGCAAAATTTACCATTTTCACATGGGCGGTTTAGTGGCTTTGGCTTATTGAGGACTTTTTAAAATCAAGGCTCTACAGGGGGTTAGGTAGCATGGGTAGAAAATGCCTAAGATAGGATTTTGGTCCATCCAGTCCAATTTCACGTAGGGAAACTGAGGCGTGTGGAAGGGAAATAACTTGTCCCAAGGGGACTAAAGCAGGTTTGAGGACTGAGTGCTAGTCCTCAAGTTGATCAGTGTGTTGGAGGCTAGGACACCCTGGTTTTCGGGACACCAGTCCCCTCATGATCTCTTTGTTCCCACCCCTGCCAGGAAATGCTGAAAGATGAGGTCCGCACCCTCACATACCGCAACTCCATGTTTCACAACCGGCACCTTTTCAAAGACAAGGTGGTGCTGGACGTGGGCTCGGGCACAGGGATCCTCTGCATGTTTGCCGCCAAGGCTGGGGCCCGCAAGGTCATCGGGGTGAGTGTCCTCGGCGGCTGGCTGGGCCTGGGCCTAGGGACGGAAAGGGGGCCCCTTGGGGCTCAAGGATTGGGTGGAGGGGAGTGGGGGCGGAGGGTGGAACTTGGGGGGGTCTCACCCTCCCTTCTTCCTGGGCCCCCAGATCGAGTGTTCCAGTATCTCTGATTATGCGGTGAAGATCGTCAAAGCCAACAAGTTAGACCATGGTGAGCCCAGGAAGAGAACGGGGTCTCTGGGGAGGGAGCGGGGGATCCCAGCTTCCCCGGGGCCCCTCGGCAAGGGAATGGGGGCCATGGAAGTCAGATTCAGGCGTTCCTCCCCCATGGGCTCTGGGCTGCCAACAGCCCCAAAATCCAGCCTTCTCACAACCCACCACCTGATGAGCCGTCTTAGAATCTGCATGTCAAAGCACAAGCTTAGTGCTTCAGTCTTTTATTTAAAAAAAAAAAACAAAAGCTCAAGAAGCAATCTTGAGTTTTTTCAGTGAGTGATAGAGTTACGTGATTGGTACATGAGGCCCATAGTAAGAAGTCTCCCACCCACCTCTCAGCCACTCTTCTCTAAGTGCAGCCAGCTCTCCCTCCCAGAGTGGTGCATACGGGTGAACAAACACGCATGCGTACGGTTCTGCATTCACGTGCTGGTTTTTGACACAGATGGTGTTTCACACGTGCCCTTTGCGATTGTTGCCTGTGTATCATGTAATTTATCACCTGACACAATGTTGAGAGGATCTTGCTTTTTGATGACAGCCGTCCTCTGTTTGCACATACACCAGCTCTGTTAACCAAGTTCCTGCTCATGGGCATTTGAGCTTCCAAGACTTTCATCCCCCACATGTAATGTCATTATCAGTCATATATGAACTAATGTTATCTGTGAGGTCAGTTCATAAAAGTAGGGTTGCATGGATCCGAAGTGGAAGAAAGTTGAGCAGAAGGTGCCACATTGCCCTTCCCACCTGCAAGGTTTGAGGGGCAGAGACCATGGGAACATGTGGGGTTTTTTTGATATAAGGGCCCTTGGCATTCTAGAAGCTGAAGGCGGTTTTTTTAAAAAAAGAGAAACCAGTGTAATGAATTCTCAAGTTCCCATCACTTAGCTTTAAATACCTCCTTTTGAAGCAAATTCTGACTATAAATCCTGCCATGTGTGTCTCTAATAGATAAGGCTGTTTAAAAAAACATGACCATGGGAATTTCCTGGCGGTCCAGTGGTTAGGAGTGCTTTCACTGCTAGGGTCCCACTTCAATCCCCGGTCAGGGAACTAAGATCCCACAAGCTACACAGTGCAGCCAGAAAAACAAAACATGACCATGGCTGTTAGTGGCAAAATCTCTCTCTTTTTAAAAAAAAAAATTTTACTTTGCTGTGTCAGGTCTTAGTTGCAGCATGTGGGATCTGGTTCCCTGACCAGGGGTTGAACCCCAGTCCCCTGTATTGGGAGCACAGACTCTTAGCCACTGGACCACCAAGGAATCCCGTGGGCTGACTTCCAGTAGATTACAGGAAGGGAGCTGCTCTGCCCCGTACAAAACCCTGACCCATAAGCAGGTCGTCTGCAAATGGTTTGGCACCAGGTTCCCCATGAGTGTGCGAGGGATGACGGGTAAGGAGGTGGCCGCCTTTCCCATTCCATGTCCTAGAGCGAGGGGCTGTCTGCGCCAGGCCCTGGTCCTGCCTGTTAATGGCAAAATCTTAGTGTCACCTAATACCTGATTCATGTCAGGTTCTGTTCCTGCCTCAGAAATATCCCATGATGAATGAATTTTAAAGCTTAAGTTGACAGGATGTGGCTTCAGCTCACAGAGTTCTTTAAAGATGCCCCGACACAGCCCCCAGCCCTTCCTTGAGAAGACAAGGCTGTCCCAGTGGGGTCCCCAGGCCCTGGGGTGTCCCCACCGCCCCCAGGGGAGGCAGGCAGATGGCTGTCCTCGGGGCTGGTGGCATGTGCCCTTGTCTGCCCCGCAGTGGTGACCATCATCAAGGGGAAGGTGGAGGAGGTGGAGCTCCCGGTGGAGAAGGTGGACATCATCATCAGCGAGTGGATGGGCTACTGCCTCTTCTACGAGTCGATGCTCAACACCGTGCTCTACGCCCGAGACAAGTGGCTGGTGAGGCCCCTGGCGGGGCGGGAGCAGCTCGTGCAGGCCGGGGTCCTGCTGTTGAGCCGGTGTGGGGGTCCAGGCAGAAAAGGAAAGCCATGCTCGGTACTTCCCACCACGAGGACTGAGTACAGGGGCTGGAAGACATCTCCTACATGGATGTTAGGAGGCCCACGGGCAAGATGGAGGGGGCCCAGTACTGGAAGCTAGACAGGGACAGGGAGATGGTGCTGGAAAAGAACCACAGCAGGCCGGAGGGATAAGGAGGGACTAGGAGGGACTGTGGACCCAGGTGCTGTCAGAGCAGGCCTCCCAGGGAGCTGCCTGAGACCTGAACCCCGGACGGGGAGGAGCCACATGGGCTCTGAGGGGCAAGGCACACTGGACAGAGGATTTTGGGCAGTGCGAAGGTCCTGGGGCAGCAGCGAGTTCGCTGTGTAGGGAACCTGCAGTAGAACGAGGATCAGGAGGGAAGTTGGAGGTGAGGGGTGGAGGAGTCTATGCAGGTCTCGTGGGACCTCGTGGATGTGTAAGACTGCTTTACTCCTTAGAGGGTTGAGGTTAGGACGGGGTCTGACTCAGCTGCTCCTCAGAGCCATCAGGCAGCTATCTGGGGAGTAGACTGAGGCTGGGGACCAGTGAGGAGGCCGCGACAGGGGCCCATCTGGGAAATGCTGAGCTCACACCAGGCCAGTGTCAAGTGGATAAAGAAACAAAATGGGGCAACTTTGCCCAGTCCCCCCATCCTTCATGCCCTTGCCCTGCTCCCCGCAGGCACCCGACGGCCTCATCTTCCCAGACCGAGCCACGCTGTACGTGACGGCCATCGAGGACCGGCAGTACAAAGACTACAAGATCCACTGTGAGCTCGGGCCCAGGGAGCTTACGGGGTGGGGACTGGCTGGGTGCAGGCTGCCCCATGGGCTCACCCCTCCTCCCCTCCTCCTCCCCAGGGTGGGAGAATGTGTACGGCTTCGACATGTCTTGCATCAAAGACGTGGCCATCAAGGAGCCCCTGGTGGATGTGGTGGACCCCAAGCAGCTGGTCACCAATGCCTGCCTCATCAAGGTGAGCGCGTAGTGTGGCTAGGGGTCGCTCAGGGTCAGCCCAAGAAGAGCCAGCACCTGGCCCATGAATGCGTGCTTGTTTGAGGTCTCGGGAGCTTATATACACACGTGGGTCCCTGATAATACCAACAGCCATCATTTTTTGAGGATCCCCTTCTCAACCCCTAGTATCAACTCTCACAAGGATACGGGAGGCAGGCCAAACTAGGTGGAGGAGGGAGTTTGTGAATGGAGATGGGGGGTGGGGACAGACACCCTGACTGGGTAAGCCTCCGTGGCCTGAGGCAGGACCCCCAGTTTTACCATGAGCAGTCAAAGGATTTTAAGCAGGGCTGTGACGTGATCTGTTTCTAGGTTGTCAGGCTGTCTGATAAGGGATGTTGGGGGAGAAGGCGGAAGCCAGGGAACCCTGTTAAGATGCTGCCACAGCGGAGTGGGGACACTGGCCGGGGGCAGGCAGTGGAGAGTGGAAACAGGGCGATTCTCCAAGGAGCAGTACTCCTTATAGGAGGTCGACCTGTCAGATTCGGGGTTGGGAGAGCAGGGGATCCAGCCGGGCCCCCCAGGTTTGACCACTGGGCTGGAGGTCAGGGAAGGGGGCTCACGAGGCTTTTCCTGCAGGAGGTGGACATCTACACAGTCAAGGTGGAAGACCTGACCTTCACCTCCCCCTTCTGCCTGCAAGTGAAGCGGAATGACTACGTGCACGCCCTGGTGGCCTACTTCAACATCGAGTTCACCCGCTGTCACAAGAGGACCGGCTTCTCCACCAGTGAGGCGGGGCGCAGGGGCGCAGGCATGGTGGGGCCTGCGACAGGAGTGGCCAGAGGGAGCCCCGGGGGGGGCCTGGAGGCTTCTGACAGCAGCTCTGCCAGCCAGCCCGAGTGCACGGTGCTCCAGTCTCTGTGCCCGAGAAAAAGCCCGTCCCAGGCTTGATCGGGGTGAAGGGACCACAGTCACTGCGCAGTCAGTGGGCTCTGGAGGGCGAGGGGTCCCGCGGAGGGAAGGTGGGGGTGGGAGGGACAGGCAGCGCGGCGAGCTGGGTGGGCCGGGCTGATGGCGCCCACGCCCACCCCCAGGCCCCGAGTCCCCCTACACTCACTGGAAGCAGACAGTGTTCTACATGGAGGACTACCTGACGGTGAAGACGGGCGAGGAGATCTTTGGCACCATTGGCATGCGGCCCAACGCCAAGAACAACGTGAGGCTCTGGGGCAGCTGAGGGGGTGGGCTTGGGCACCTCTCGGCCCCAAACCCGCCAGCTAGCCTGCTTACCCTCTGTTCTGCACTCATCTGTCTGGCCTGTGCCCCTCACATCGCCACTCCTGGTCTGCCTGTGACCACAGTTTCACTGTGCACCTGCTGGAAACCAAGGGACCCCGGGGACCCAGGCATGATCAGGCTGGACCCCTGCTGTTTAAGTTCTAGACACAGGAGAGTCATGTCTGTGCCAGCTGGTCATGACTTTTGTGCTCAGCTGGGAAAGGGGCCGGCAGGTATTGGAGCAGATGGAGACGGGGCCAGAGGATATCCTGGCCCAGGAGTGGGAGCAAGAAAGGAAAGGAGGGCTGTTTCATCTGCTGAGACGTGGCGGGGAAGCAGGTCTGGGGGAAAGTCAGGAGCTCGGGCATGGGTAGGAGGACTCCTGGGTTGGCGAGAGGAAGGTCTGGAAGTTGAGGGGCGTGGCCTGAGCTGGAAATGTCAGTGGGGCGGCACTGCGTAAGTCAGGGAGGTAAGAGCCCGTAAGTCAGGGAGGTAAGAGCCCGTAAGTCAGGGAGGTAAGAGCCGGTTTCAGCAGCTGTTCTCAGCCAGGGATGGTATTGGCCGCCCCCCACCCCCCCACCACCACATCATCACCTGGAGACATTTTTGCCACAGTTGCACGGCTGGCATCTAGTGGACAGGCAGGGGAGCCACTCCGTGTGCAGGGCACAAGATAAGACTCCCTCACAGGAAAAGAGTGGCGAAAAGGCTGAGAAAACCCAAACCAGAAACTGAAAGAGACCCAAAGAGGGAGGAGGGCGCTGGGAGTGACGTGCAGTGAGATCCGAGGGGGCAGCAGTTCTTGAGGTCATTGGTGGCTTTGCCCCAGTCTTTCCAGGGGGTGTGGGGGCCTAGGCCACAGGGTGGGCCCCAGGAGGGTTGGCCTCCAGGAAGCTTTGGAGGAGAGGAAGAGGGGGCGGTGGCATGGTGCCCCAGAGTTTTTTGAGAGGAGGAAGTTTGCTAGAAAGGTTTGCTTCTTGTAAAAGAAGAAAGAACTTTTGCTGATGGGGGTGGTTTTGATAAAGGAAATCTTACTGTGCAGGAGACAGCAGTTTCCCCTCCTTTCTCTCTCCACCCCCCACTCCCCAAGGCGAGGGATTGGCTGGGTTCCAGGTGGTTCTAGACAGATGCTGGGTGTGGGAGCAGCAATGCGTGGCGTCTCCAGGGAAGGGGCGTGGACGGTGGGGGGGCCTGTGGCACCTCGGGCGGGCTGTGCTGTCCTCCCTCTTCCCCCCTGCCCTCTGTCTCTGCCTGCCCTGTCCCAGCCCCCCTCATGGCCGCACTCTCCCCACAGCGTGACCTGGACTTCACCATTGACCTGGACTTCAAGGGCCAGCTGTGTGAGCTCTCCTGCTCCACTGACTATCGGATGCGCTGAGGCGGCGCCCGGCTTCTCCCACCCCAGCCAGGCTGGCCCGGCAAGGGCCCAGGGGCTGCGGCGTTCTTAGGCGGTTTCGGGGCTCCCCCTTCCTCTCCCTCCCTCCCACAGAAGGGGGTTTTAGGGGCTGGGGGTGGGGGGGGCACATCGTGACTGTGTTTTTCATAACTTATGTTTTTATATGGTTGCATTTACGCCAATAAATCCTCAGCTGGGATGGCAGCTCAGCTTCCTGGGGGGCACGGTGGGGTCTGTGTGCAGGCGTTTCCTCAGCTGGGATGGCAGCTCAGCCTCCTGGGGGGCACGGTGGGGTCGGGGTTCTGTCTGCAGGCGTTTCCTCAGCTGGGATGGCAGCTCAGCCTCCTGGGGGGCACGGTGGGGTCGGGGTTCTGTCTGCAGGCGTCCAAACCGCCCAGGACGCAGAGACAGCACCTGCTGGCGGCTTCAGGTCTCTGTCACCACTTCTGTGTCTCTGGGTCTTGCTACCTTTCCCCAGCCTCCTGGATTCCACAGCCTCCACTCTCAAGTCCCCCCTGGCCCTCAGCTCACTCGCAGGGTGGTCTCCATTGGCTCTCAGAGCCTGCCCCCCCCCCACCCCCATCTAATGTCTCCTCCTGTCGCAGGGGCTCCTACTGGGCTGGGGGAGGGCTGTGGTGTGGATTTCCAGCACAGCTGGCCTCTGAGGTTTCCCAGAAGCCCTCTCTCCCGCCCTCCCCCATCACACACATTGTTCCTCTCCGGCTGTTTTTTCCTGTCCAGGACCCTCCAAGGCCAAACCAAGGCTGATTGGCAGTGCCTGCTGCCCTGCCCTGTCCACCTGGGGAAACTGAGTCGGAGGAGGGGTGGGGAGAGGGGTTCAGAGAGTTCTTTGTGGGGTGGCTGCCTGCTTCCTTCCTCAGCCTGGCTTGGAACTCAGGGGGTTCCCACCGTCTGCCCCACCTTGGAAATGCACACTGAGACCCCACTGGCCTTCACCGCTCCCAGTGACTGGCTCTCCAGCCTCTGCTGCAGATGTGGTACCTGCGCCTGCCCACCCTGCCCTTCCCAAGGCCATGTCCCAAAGTCACTGGCCCCCTAGGTCTCTGTCTACACGACCTGGATCACCCTACACAGAACCCATGACCCTTCCATGACCTTCCTACAGCTGCTTCAGTACAGCTGAAATGCTTGGCCTGCTGGCACCCCACACCCATCTGCACACATTCCTTTTCTACCAGCATGGTGTTAGGGCCCAGTCTGACTCCACGACTTGAGGTGCCTCAGTTTGCCGCCTGTCCCAATTGTCAGTGCCCCGCATTGCCCAGCCCCCGCCCTGGAAGTCGCCTGTCCCTTGACATTGCTGTGCCAAACTCAGCAGAAGAGAGTGAGGTCGCGCCTTGCAGCATCCCCGCCCCCAGTCCTTTCCGGGAAGCCGCTTGCAGGTGGCTGCCCCGCCCCTCCTCCTTCCGCCTTAAAGGGGTCGCGTCTCCCGGGGCCTCCCAGGGGCATCGACGGCACCGCGGGTCCCGTGAGGTCTTCTTGGCCTTCTTGGCCGAGGTGCGGGAGGTGGGCATTCGGAGTCCTAATCCTGCCCTTCTGGCGTAGTGTGGCTCATTCGGCCTCAGTTTGCACGGTCTGAGAAGTGGGGGCGCCCTGATTTCCTGACGCTAAAGCAGGCCCTCAGGGCATTTTCCAGGCCCGGGGAGGGGGCGGGGCCGCACCCCGAGGATCCGCTTCGCCCACCGGTTTCTCAAACGCCGGTCCGCCCCACTCCCACGATGACCGCCCACATTCTCTTGCTGTTGCTCGTCGCCTCCTCCATCCTGGGGGACCCGGACTCGGCGGGCAGGTGAGAAACGCCGAGGGCAGCGGGGACGGGGCGGTAGGGAGACCGCGGGGGGTGTGCGCCCTCTCTAGGCCGTTTTCCGCTTCAGTGGAATGGGAAGTTGGCCAGGAAACGGGCCCCGCCCGTCTCGGAGTTCTGGGTAACCCCCGAGCCCCCTTTCTCGGGTGGGGTGTTTGAACCCGGTCTTCTCCCACGCTCCATCCCCAGGCGGCCCCAGCCCCAGGTCTCCCAGCAGCGCGGGCGCCTCTGTTCCCTGGGCACGTGCCAGACCCACCGCCTGCCAGAGATAATATACTGGCTCCGGTCTGCCTCCACCAAGGAGCCCTCAGGGAAGGCTGGCCGCAAGCCTCAGGATCCCCACAGCTACGGGCGCCGCCGGCGGCGCGAAGCCAGAGTCCCGCTACGTTTCCAGGACCCCAGCCTGCGGCAAGGCCAGCGCAATGCCCAGCTCGCTGGCTGATGCTGGGCACATCTCTGCTCGTCCCCTGACCTCAGTTTACCCATCGTTTATTGGAGCCGTGACCTCAAGTTTCAAGACCCCCTAACTCTACCTCCTGGGCTCTCTCCGCACAGTGACTGGGCTGGACCCACGTGCACACCGACCCCAGCAGGGACAAAGAATATTAACGTCCAGAACTGAATAAAACGCGAGTTCCGTGTTTTGGTCGGCTTGTTTGTGCCCATTCTGGCCTCCCAGTTTGAGCCGGGTCTCATATATTCTCCGCTTTGTCCAGGCAATTTCTCCTCCCCGCCCCCCCCAACGGAAGCCCCTCTGATTAACTTGAATCCGACCCGCTGTAGCACCTCCACGCCAACTCAGCCCCTGCAGCTGCATCTCCCATGGGTGGTTTTGGTGGGTCTACCGGACCCCAAAGCAGTCCCCTCCCTCCCCTGGGTGGTAGGGCTGAGATTCGCTCCGGCTCCCACGCGCGTGGGCTGAACTCTAAGCTGAGCTTCTTTCCTCGAAGAGAAAGGAGAGAAAAGAGACAAAGAGTGGACTCCGGAGCCGAAGAACCTGGGGTTCGGAGGAGAGGTGCTGCGTAGAACAAGGGAGGCCCAATGGTGGAGAATCAGGCGGGTAGGAGTCTGAAGGCAGGGTATGCAATGGAGGGAGGGGATTGGACGCTGGAATTTGAAGGGGGCGGGGATAGAAGATTAGAAGAGGGCGGGGATAAAACCCGGGGCTTGAATACCCGGCGAGGCACCCGAGAGGCAGAAATTGGGGTTCCTGGATTTTGGATAGTCGGAGGCGACAGGAGCTCCGGAGGCGCATCAACCAAATCGTGGACTCACAGCACTGGGACATATGCAAGTGGGAGGCTCCAGTCCGGCGCTCTAAATAGGGGGCGGGTGTGTATGTGTGCTCGGGCTTGGTCCCCAGGATCCGGTCGGCGGACCTCTGACTCAGCGTGGTAAGTGCCAGACTGTAGGGGCGCGAACTCCTGCGGGGGCCTGAGGATTGCGTCTTGGGCTGGGAGTGCGGGCATCTCCATCACTTGTCCTCGATGCTCGCCTCTGCTCTCAGCCTCAGCATCCCCGAGGCATGCGCAGCAGTGTGCTTCCTCCCCCATCCCCTTCAGCCCGAGGCTGGGGGAGGGGACGCTGGGTCACCCCAGAGCACAGGAATTTATAGAGAACCCCCCTCAACTCTCCTCCGCCCCCGCCCCCTGCCACAAGTCCCCCACCCCCAGTCCTTGCCTCGGAATGGGAAGCGGAAATGAAGTGGACAATGCCAACGTCCGGCAGGTGTTCATTTCAAAATCGGTTTGGGAATAAGGCTTTTCCCGAGATCCCGCAACTCACCCTGAACCAGTTTCCCGCCTCGACCCCCAAATCTTGAAAGTCCTTTGGAGGGGGCCACTGTCCCCGCACCACGTTCTCAGAATAGCCACAAAAGGGGTTAACGCGAATTATCCGCTCTGCCTTTCTGTGCGTTCACAGAGGTCCCCGGCTGAAGTCCCCCCAACACTGGAGTCTACGGCCAGGACCCTCAGGACCCTTCAGGTGTTAGGGAAGGTTGAGCTGGCATCCTACATTCCTGGGTCTGCGGAGAAGGGGCTGGGGGTCTGGGGAATGACCCTCTGTCCTCCTCCCAGGGCTGTAGCCTGACATGGCTGAAGCTCACCAGGCGGTGGGCTTCCGACCCTCACTGACTTCCGACGCGGGGGAAGTGGAGCTCGGTGCCCCGGTGTTACAGGAGATCTACCTCTCCGGACTGCGCTCCTGGAAAAGGCATCTCTCCCGTTTCTGGGTGAGAAGAGCTGCGACGCGGTTTCCTTCCGAGAATTCAGTTACCTGTTTCCAGGATACGCGCGAGGCTCCCTTCCTGGCATCCCGGGTGGTCCCGCTTCTGGGAGTTTTCATGTCCACTTCCAAAACCCCTTAAAGCCAATTCCGGATTCTCTGTGGCTCACTGCTGGGTTCCTCAGCCTCACCTAGGAGAACTGCAGTTCACCTGTGGTACCCACTTCCTGGACGCTCTTCACACTCTCCCCACAAACACAACTTCGACCCCAATTTCTAGAACTCAGTCCCCTTACCTGTGGTGCGCCTCTCACCTTTCCCTTTCATCTCCAGGCTCTAAACGAGATGCTCCCTGTTCCAGAACCCCATGGCCTGATCAACGACTTGGGTAGCCCACACCCCAGTCCTGAAGGCCCCCTTTCCCAAAGCCCTTGCCCATTGCCTCTCTGCGCCACCTCCTTGCCCCTGCTCTCAGCCCCCAGTACCCTCTCCAGTATGTGGCACATCTCCCTCTGGTTATGAAATGTGAGCCTCTACCGACTGGATCCCAAACTCCCACTTCTTGCCTTTGCCCTAGAATGGCTTAGAATGCTCACATCCACCTAGAACCTGTGTCAGCCCCGGGGTCCCCAGTTCTAGAAGTCTGGCACCATCTATGGAGTCTCCCTGGAAAAGGAAATTGCAGCCCACTCCAGTATTCTTGCCTGGAGAATCCCATGGACAGAGGAGCCTGGCAGGCTGCAGTCCATGGGGTTGCATAGTCGGACACAATTGAAGTGACTTTGAGAGTCGGACACGACTGAGTGACTTCACTTTCGCTTTCCACTTTCATACGGTGGAGAAGGAAATGGCAACCCACTCCAGTATTCTTGCCTGGAGAATCCCAGGGACAGGGGAGCCTGGTGGGCTTCTGTCTGTGGGGTAGCACAGAGTCGGACACGACTGAAGCGACTTAGCAGTAGCAGCATGGACTCATGGAGTCTCCCTGCTGGCCACACCCTCTTTGTGAACACAGGTCTTGAATGCCTTTTTGGTCTACCAGGACTGGGTTTGAGTCCTGACTCTGCCACTGACTAGCTGTGTGGCCTTGGGCAAGCACGTCTCTCTGAGCCTCAGTATCCCCACATGTGAAACAAGAGTGATGGTAGCACCTCCCTCATGGCACAGTTGCAAGGATTAAACAAACTCTCATGTGTAAGCCCTGAGTCAAGTGCTTGGCCCATGGCAAGTGCTGAAGGTTAGCTTTTTTTTTTTGGCTGCATCTTGAGGCATGTACATGGCCTGGAGAAGGAAATTGCCACCCCCTCCAGTATTCTTGCCTGGAAAATTCCAGGGACAGAGGAGACTGGCGGGCTACAATCCATGGGTCGCAGAAAGTTGGACATGAGTGAGCACAAGGCATGTGGAACTTCCCCGACCAGGGATTGAACCTGCGTCCCCTTCAGTGGAAGCGAGGAGTCTTAACCACTGCGCCACCAGGGAAGCCCTCTGAGTGTTAGCTTTTGATTATAATATGGTTCTTTGTTTGCAAAATATCTGTGGAGTATTTGTGAAGGGCCTGGCACCATTTGCGGCCCTGGGGACATGGCAGGGAGCAAGACAGACAGAGTCCTTTCCTCATGGGGAAGATAAGTACTCAAAATGTAGAGTATGTCAGATGGTGACGTGCTGTAGTGGACGATAATGTGGGCAGGGAAAAGGGAGCATGGAGGTATTAGAATACAACCCGGGGGCAGCCCCGGGTTCTCTCTGGAAGCTGGAACATTTGAGCAGGCTGGATAGCACTTCTATGGCCATATTGGTTGTTAAAATGATTATTAAAATAGAGATGTATCGGCTCCAGTGAGTAAATAGCCACTAACCCAAACTCCCAGAGAACCCCTTTCAGCCCTACCCCTGGAAACCCTTGGGCCTCAGGCCAATCCAGCAACTAAAGTGTTAACTTGTGGTTTAATAGATAAACACACACATATATACACACATAAATAGGTATTTAACCTAAGATGTAATTATATACAGAAAAATGAGGATTTTTTAAGTGTACAGCCCTTGAATTTTGTAGTATCTTTGTAACTGGGGTAATACCCGTGTAACCAACTCCCCAACAAAACAGCACAGCCATCATTCTAGATGTTTCTTAGAGCCCCTTTCCTGCCAGTACCCCTTACCTCACCCCCGCTGCAAAGCAATCACCGTTCTGATTTCTATGCTTATAGACGGATTTGAACTGGTGTTGCTACGTCAAAAAATTTTAACTGTAACGCCTGTATTCGAGTCAGCTCTGAAACTCCTTTCTGACTCAAATGCCACTGACGGTCAGCGGCCCGCACCAGACACTCATCTTAGTATAACTGATAATTGTAATACTGACTCTTTCCTTTCAGTCACATAGCTGCTTCTCGCCCTAATGGTCACTTGGAGTTCTCACATCCTTCCTTTCCAATCGGGGACCCCAGGAACCACCCTGAAGCCGTAGCTCCTGGAACTGGGTCCCAAGGTGAGGGCTGTGCCCTCAGCAACACCAGAGCTGTAATTCCATAGACGCATTGCTAAGCCTGAATTTCTTCACTTAAAAAATGGGAATCTTGACAGCCCCTGCCTTGAGAGACTGTTGTAACCATTAGTTGTCTTAGGAGAAGGTCTAACTCACAGAAGTCAACACTCCAGCATGGCTGTTCTTATCTTACATACCACACAGGTGCTTGTGACCTCTGGCGTGTTAGTAACTTCTCTGGCCTTCTGCTTCCTCATTTGTAAAACCATACTAGAGAGTAATAGATCTCAGGCTCTATATCAAGCAAACCCTTTGAATATATTGCTCATCTGGTCCTCATTAAGACCTCTTCTTTTGTCATGCTGAACAACTTGCAGGGTCTTAGTTCCCTAATCAGCTAATCAGTGATTGAACCCTGGCCATGGCGGTCCTAACCACTGGACCACCAGGGAATTCCCTGATTTAGAGCCTTCTAAGGGAAGCCCATCATTAGTCGCATTTTACAGATGAGGAAACAGAAACTCAGAGAGATGTTTTCACTTCCCCCAGGTCACATAGCTGCCATGATGCAGAAGTAGAGGCAGACCTGGAAGAATTAGAAGTCTGGCTCTGGAGCCCATGCTGACACCTCACTATCCTGGGCTGCTTTTCTAGAACATGGTCTCAATACTGATGCCCAAGAGTTGTGAATTTCACGCAGTGGGTCACTTGGCCCAAGCATGTGGCTTTGGTGTAGGTGGTTCATTGGCAGGAGATTAGAGTGTTGCCTGAGATGGTTTCCAAACAGATATGAAATTCTGAGATACAGCAGACTTCAGAGTATGGTACCCTCATCCGGCTGGTTTGAGTGATTGACAGTGCCCTCTGGAGCCAGGAGACCTGGATTCAAATCATGCCTCCACCACTTCCTGGCCATGTGGCCTGAGACGAGGTCTTCAAACTTCGTGTCGCCTCCGTTTCTTCACCCATATGATGGAGATACGAATAATTACTATCTTACTGAGTGTGACAGGGGGACGAAATGATTTAATGATGTTCCTGGTACTTGGGAAATGCTATAGAGACATTTTCTGATATTAGGAAACCCCTGTTCTATTGCAATCTAGAGCCCCAGATAGAAGCACTGAAAACATCTTACAAAAACTAAACAATGAAAATAACCAGGTTCACCAGTAACCTCCTTCTGCCAAGCCAAAGGGAGATTGCCCAGTAAACAAATCCCCAGTGAGAAGAAGATTAGCTACAAAGAGGACACGGTAATATTTATTGAGCTCCTACGGTGTGCCTGACTCTGAGCTATGCAATTGACCACCCTGCGCCACCCCACCCAACCCCCAGCCCTCTGCTTCATTTTCTCCATAGCACCTCTTGCCATCTGACTCATTCCACTAAAGCCTGTATTTATGTAGGTATTGTCTCTATCCCCCATGAGAGCAGGAATCTTGCTGTCTTGTCACTGCTGTTGGACTGCAGTAAGCCTTTGTGGAATGACATTTCCTCATCCAGCCCTCGTGACAGCCCTATGAGCCAAGTACTGAGATTTGGATTGTTCCCATTCTACAGATGAGGAAACTGAGACACGGAGGTAAAGTCACGTGCTTGCAGTCACTCAGCTAGGTAGTGACAGAGCAGAGATTTGAGCCCAGAGGGTGGGGACTCCAGAGCCCAAGGTCTTAACCATGACCTCTGGGAATTTCCTGGCAGTCCAGTGGTTAGGATTGTGTGCTTCTCTGGAAGACTGCAGGAGGCACAGGTTTGATCCCTGGTCAGGGAACTGAATTCCCGTAAGCCACACAGTTTGGCAAAAAAAACACAAAGTGTATACTTGTAAATGGCACCTGGCGTGTAGTAAGCACTCATTAAATGTTAGTTATCGCTTCCCTGGGAGTTGGGAGTTTGGTTAGTTACCCGGCAGCTTGTGGGATGTTCCCTAACCAGGGACTGAACCCTGACCATGACAGTGAAAGCGAGGAATCCTACCAACTTGACCACCAGGGAATCCCAACCCAACATTTTCATTCATTCCTCATTCATTCCAAGGCCAGCCCCTGAGCCCTGGACCCTGCTGTATCAATTGTTTTGCCTTTTGGACAGTCTCACCTTCAGGGTCCTGTCTGAGAGTAACCCCTCCTCCGGGAGCCCTCCCTGACTCCCTCAGCCTGAGCAACCCGCCTTATTCTATCGCCATGACCACTCACTGCATTCTGGTCTGACCTCCTTGGGGGCAGGACCCAGATCTGTTTGTTCCTCATGGTATCTTGGGCACGCATCTCAATGCTGAGTCAACATCTAAGAGTGGTGCTTAGCAGATCGGATAACTGATTGAATAGGTGACCCTTCCTCTCCACAGAACGACTTTCTCACAGGCGTGTTCCCTGCTAGCCCCCTCAGCTGGCTTTTCCTCTTCAGTGCAATTCAACTTGCCTGCTTCCTCCAGCTGGATCCTTCCTTAGGACTGATGGAGAAGATCAAAGAGTCTCTGCCAGACTGGTGAGGTTCCCTACTTCAACCCAGTAACCTCCTAACCCCTTGCCCTCCACTCAGAACATTTGTATATGAGCATGTGTGCTTGTTAAAGAAAAGTCACCTCTAAGACTTACCTGGGGTCAGATTAATAAAGGTAAAGTATCAAGTAAAGGGAGGTGATTTCCTCTATTGTCTCTGCACATTTTCCATCCTGGCTGCTTCTTGCTAAAAGGAATGTTGGCAAACTAGACAAAGGCCAGGTATGGTTATATATGCTAACAGAAGTATGAGTTCTGCTAATCTGCAGTTGTGTGGTCTTAGGCAAGAGACCTCACTGTTCTTGGTGTCAGGGGCTTCACGACCCAAACAAACTTTTGGGCCAAAACAGTGATTGGTTTTTAGGGTGGTTGGAGGAATTAAACAAAATCATGCATGTGGAATATACAGTACAGTACTAGGAGGTACTAGGATCTTCCCTGGTGGCTCAGATGGTAAAGCATCTGCCTACAATGCAGGAGACCTGGGTTCAATCCCTGGGTTGGGAAGATCTCCTGGAGAAGGAAATGGCAACCCACTCCAGTATTCTTACCTGGAAAATCCCATGGATGGAGGAACCTGGTTAGGCTACAGTCCATGAGGTTGCGAAGAGTCGGACACGACTGAGCGACTTCACTCACTCACTCACTCACTAGGAGGTTATGAAATGGGAGTAGTTGAATGATTATTGTTGTCTGGAAACCAGATGTGAAGTTGCAGATAGCCTGAAAGGGCAGATCTAGGATCGGAAGTAGAAATTTCCAGAAAGGCTAGATTTACCTAATATAAAGAGGGTAAGTGACTCCCTTCAAGTCCTCCAGGTGGGATTTGCTCACAGTCTGTCGTATTGCAACTTTGCAAACATGTTTACTTACTGTATCTTTAGACCAGCCATTCCTAAGCTTGAGTTTGTATTAGAGTTATCTGAGAGGCTTGTTAAAACACTGATTGCTGGGCCTGGGGCCCAGGAATTTGTATTTCTGACAAGCTCCCATATGGTGCTCTTGCTGCTGGTCTAATTCCAATCCCAAAGAAAGGCAATGCCAAAGAATGCTCAAACTACTGCACAATTGCATTCATCTCACACACTAGTAAAGTAATGCTCAAAATTCTCCAAGCCAGGCTTCAGCAATATGTGCACCGTGAACTTCCTGATGTTCAAGCTGGTTTTAGAAAAGGCAGAGGAACCAGAGATCAAATTGCCAACATCCGCTGGATCATGGAAAAAGCAAGAGAGTTCCAGAAAAACATCTATTTCTGCTTTATTGACTATGTCAAAGCCTTTGACTGTGTGGATCACAATAAACTGTGGAAAATTCTGAGAGAGATGGGAATACCAGACCACCTGATCTGCCTCTTGAGAAATTTGTATGCAGGTCAGGAAGCAACAGTTAGAACTGGACATGGAACAACAGACTGGTTCCAAATAGGAAAGGGAGTATGTCAAGGCTGTACATTGTCACCCTGTTTATTTAACTTATATGCAGAGCACATCATGAGAAATGCTGGACTGGAAGAAACACAAGCTGGAATCAAGATTGCCGGGAGAAATATCAATAACCTCAGATATGCAGATGACACCACCCTTATGGCAGAAAGTGAAGAGGAACTAAAAAGCCTCTTGATGAAAGTGAAAGAGGAGAGTGAAAAGGTTGGCTTAAAGCTCAACATTCAGAAAACGAAGATCATGGCATCTGGTCCCATCACTTCATGGGAAATAGATGGGGAAACAGTGGAAACAGTGTCAGACTTTATTTTTCTGGGCTCCAGAATCACTGCAGATGGTGATTGCAGCATGAAATTAAAGGACGCTTACTCCTTGGAAGGAAAGTTATGACCAACCTAGATAGCATATTCAAAAGCAGAGACATTACTTTGCCAACAAAGGTCCATCTAGTCAAGGCTATGGTATTTCCAGTAGTCATGTATGGATGTGAGAGCTGGACTGTGAAGAAGGCTGAGCGCCAAAGAATTGATGCTTTTGAGCTGAAAGTTTCAGTGATGTTGAAGAAGACTCTTGAGAGTCCCTTGGACTGCAAGGAGATCCAACCAGTCCATTCTGAAGGAGATCAGCCCTGGGATTTCTTTGGAAGGAATGATGCTACAGCTGAAACTCCAGTACTTTGGCCACCTCATGCGAAGAGCTGACTCATTGGAAAAGACTCTGATGCTGGGAGGCATTGGGGGCAAGAGGAGAAGGGGACGACAGAGGATGTGATGGCTGGATGGCATCACTGACTCGATGGACATGAGTCTGAGTGAACTCCAGGAGTTGGTGATGGACCGGGAGGCCTGGCATGCTGCAATTCATGGGGTCGCAAAGAGTCAGACATGACTGAGCGACTGATCTGATCTGATAGTGAAAGTAGCTCAATCTGCCAGACTCTGTGATCCTACAGACTATACAGTCCATGGAATTCTCCAGGCCAGAGTACTGGAGTGGGTAGCCTTTCACTTCTCCAGGGGATCTTCCCAACCCAGGAATCGAACCGGGATCTCCTACATTGCAGACAGATTCTTTACCAACTGAGCTATCAGGGAATAGCTCAGATATCAGCGATACCTGATATCTGGTATATTTCAATAGAAATACCAGCTCGCATTTATTAAGCTCCTGCCAATTTCCTTGGGATGTGATTTTAGAAACTTGGTGTCTCCATATTCCTGAGGGGAGATGGTGGGCACACCAAGAGAGAGGATCACACCTCTAGCACTTCACAAGTGAGGAAACTGGACTTTTTCTGACCGACTCTAATTCTACGGGATATTCCTCCAATAGCCAAAAGATCAGAGTCAGAGAGTGTTAGAAGCAGCAGGCGCTGGGTAGGGCTGGAGGGGAGGGATGTTCTGAGGCCAGGAGATGCTGCTGCTGCTGCTGCTGCTAAGTCGCTTCAGTCGTGTCCGACTCTGTGCGACCCCTAAGACGGCAGCCCACCAGGCTCCTCCGTCCCTGGGATTCTCCAGGCAAGAACACTGGAGTGGGTTGCCATTTCCTTATCCAATGCATGAAAGTGAAAAGTGAAAGTGAAGTCGTTCAGTCGTGTCCGACTCTTAGCGACCCCATGGACTGGAGTGGGGTGTAATTGCCTTCTCAGGACGCTGGCCTATTCTTTTTCTCTACTGGCCCCCAGGGGTGGACAGCATCACAGGCTGCGGGGGGTCCTGGCGGCCGCGCTGTTTGCATCCTGTCTGTGGGGAGCTCTGATCTTCACGCTTCATGTGGCCCTGAGGTTACTTCTGTCCTACCACGGCTGGCTCCTCGAACCCCACGGAGCCATGTCCTCGCCCACCAAGACCTGGCTGGTATGGGAGAGGCAGAACCCTTGATCAAGCCCCCTCTGCCCTGTTCTCTCTGTGGAGTGCCACCCTCGCCGCGCCCCCACCCCCACTCCAGCAGCTTGGCCCCAGGCTGCAGTGAGGCGTTTAATGAACTACTAATTCCTGCTCCCCACCAGGCCCTGGTGCGCATCTTCTCCGGCCGCCATCCAATGCTCTTCAGTTACCAGCGCTCTCTGCCGCGCCAGCCTGTGCCCTCCGTTCAGGACACCGTGCGCAAGGTGGGCCAGGTACCCCAGGATGGGGAGGGAGGCTGCCGAGCGGATAGGGGGGTTGTCTATGGAACCCGCCCTCTTCCCCTCCGTGCCCCGCAGTATCTGGAGTCTGTCCGACCCGTCCTCTCCGACAAGGACTTCGACTGGACCGCGGGCCTAGCGCAGGAATTCCTGAAGCTGCAGGCCTCACTGCTGCAGTGGTACTTGCAGCTCAAGTCCTGGTGGGCGTCCAATTACGTGAGTACCGCGTCCTGTAGACGAAGCTTCTGAACTGGCGATCCTAACCCTGTGAGATCTACGTCCCGCCCTACGCCCCGCCCACAACCCCAGGCCCGGCGGCGATTGGCGCTTCACTCCAGATGTGAGCCCATTGGGTCCCGCCCCCACGCTCCAGTAGTTAAAACCTAGCCCAAGATGCTCTGGAGAAGGCAATGGCAACCCACTCCAGTACTCTTGCCTGGAAAATCCCATGGATGGAGGGGCCTGGTAGGCTGCAGTCCATGGGGTCGCTAGGAGTCAGATACGATTAAGCGACTTCACTTTCACTTTTCACTTTCATGCATTGGAGAAGGAAATGGCAACCCACTCCAGTGTTCTTGCCTGGAGAATCCCAGGGACGGGGAGCCTGGTGGGCTGCCGTCTATGGGGTCGCACAGAGTCGGATACGACTGAAGCGACATAGCAGCAGCAGCAGCAAGATGCTCCAATATTCTGAGCTCCTCTCACCTCTCCAATAAACCCTGTCTATCCTGTGCTAACATTTTAGGCCCCATCCCCCACGCTCCCACATTCGGAGACTGGGTCTTCAATGATCTAGTTCCGCCTCCGGGACCCGCCCACGTCGAGAAATCCGCCCCCAACCCTCTAGTAATTTAAGTCGGAATTCCGGGCCCTTTCTAACATTTCAGTCCCTCCCCTGGTGGCCAGAGACTCTAAGCCCTACCCCTAGAATAGTTCTTTTCCTCTGCCTTCTGTGCGCACAGACGCCTGTCCTAAACGTACTTCCATCTGATTTCAGGAACTAGGGTCCTAGAATGCACTCTGAGTTAAACTCCTTGAGAATCTGTGGCATAGAACTCGGCAGCGAATTGCCCTGTAAGCGGCTTCCAGGTCTCCCATTCTGTGGGAAGCCATAAATAGCCGCCAGGCAGCATGTGATGTGCTGGAGGTAGTGAAGAAGAAATAGATGTTATTTTTTTTTTAGGTTCCACGTGTAAGTGATAACATATATTTGTCTTTGTCTGACTAACTTTACTTAGTATGGTAATCTCCATCACTGACTCAATGGACATGAGTTTGAGCAACCTCCGGGAGTTGGTGATGGACAGGGAAGCCTGGCGTGCTGCAGTGCATAGGGTCACAGAGAGTCAGACACCACTGAGTGACTGAACTGATGCTGCAGATAGCAGTATTTCATTCTTTTCTATGCAAGCCTTAGTTTTAGAGGCTTTTTTTCCCTTCACGTTCTTGGACTAGATTCCATTCTTAAAAAAAAAATATATATATATATATATATATATAAGACACTTAAATAACATAATAATTATATAATGTATAAATAATGTACATGTATAGTTATATAAATAATATATATACACACCATATGTATATTTAATTGATACATTTCATTATACCTCTAAGGCACTGTCAGCTGTAACATGCACCATTACCTTATGGACAAGAAAAGAAAAAGAATTAAGTCTAACACAATGCTTTCTTATCACTTATACAGATCAATCCTCATTATTCACACATTCTGTATTTGAGATTCTTCTACTTATATTTGTAACCCCTAATCAGTACACGTGACACTTTCGTGATCATTTGGAGAGTTGTTCAAGGTTGCAAAAATTTTGACTTGGCTTGAAGTGCACATTCCTAGATGAGGTGAAACAAGAGTGGAAGGAATCTGACCCAGTATTTCCCTTTGGAAAAATGGCTCAGTGTTGGCTAATCAGCATTCACTGCCAATTTAGAGGACATAATGACCTTGAGTAACAGGTGTATATTAAAAAGAGCTCATTTAGGAACTTTCATAGTGATCCAGTGTTTATAGAATCTGCCTTCCAATACAGGGGACACTGGTTCAATCTCTGGCCGGGGGAATGAAGATCCTGTGTTCGGCAACTAAGACCCAATGCAGAGACATCACTTGCATATACTGTTGCATCACATGGATATAATGTTACAATATTATACATATAGTAAAACACACAAGTCTTACATGTACAGCTTAAGTTTTATGTATGTATATAACCAGATAACCCCTACTTAAATCAAGGTATAGAACTTTTCTACCATTTGCTGGAAACTTCTGGATTTTTCCAGAATATGTTGCCTATTCCCAGGAAACGACAGCTACATCCTGGCTGGTCTAAGTTTAAGAAAATGTAGGATACCACCAACTTAAAAGATCCCAAATGCTGCAAGGAAGACCAAAGATCCTGTGGGCTACTACTAAGACCCAATGCAGCCAAATAAATAAATAAATATATTTTAAAAAATAACCTTAATAAAAAGGAAGGAAAATATCTAGAAAATACTAAAAATCTCTGACCACCTCCCTTTTAATTCTTGTCCCTCCTAACATTGCCTGTGAGAAACACTTTGGTCAGAGTCTTTTCTGACTGTATGTATACATATATTGATACCCAGGGTTATATAGATATTCTTCAGGTATATATATTTTATTTATAATATATAATTTTAATATATTTAATAATATAACTTGTTGTATATCATATTATATGTTTAATATATAGTATATAACACATATACCATAAATATATATAATTTTAATTATGATTCAAATGTACATAATATAAACTTTGCCATTGTAATCATTTTCCAGTGTACAATTCAGTAGTACTAAGTATAGTCACAATGTTGTGACCCCATGGACTGTAACCCGCCAGGCTGCTCTGTCCATGGGATTCTACAGACAAGAATACTGGAGTGAGCTGCAATTCCCTTCTCTAGGGATCTTCCCAACCCAGGGATAGAACCCAGGTCTCCCACATTGCGGGCAGATTCTTTACCATCTGAGCCACCAGGGAAGCCACATAACATAAACATCACATATAATTTTAATTGTGATTCCAAGGTACATAATATAAAATTTGCCATTGTAACCATTTTCCAGTGTACAATTCAGTGGTACTACTAAGTATAGTTACAGTGTTGTATAACCATAACTACTATTTATCTCTAGAGCTTTTTTATCATCTCAAACAGAAACTCTCTGTGCCCATAGGCAAAACATTCCTATCCCAGGAACTTCCCCGGTGGTCCAGTGGCTAAGACTTCGTGATCCCAATGCAGGGGGCCTGGGTTCAATTCCTAGTAAGGGAACTAGATCCCACATGCAGTAATAAGACTCAGCACAGCCAAATAAATAAGTAGAATAAACATTTTTTTAATATTTATTTACTTGTTAGGCTGTGTCGGTCTTAGTTGTGGCCTGTGGGTTCTTCTGTTGCGGCATATAGATTTCTCTCTAGTTGTGGCCCGCGGGCTCAGTAGTGGTGGCACACACGCTTAGTTGCCCCGAGGCACGTGGGAATCTTAGTTCTCTGATCAGGGATTGAACCCACATCCCCTGCATTGCAAGACGGATTCTCAACCACTGGACTACCAGGGAAGTCCCTAAATATTTTTTTTAATTCCTGTCCCCATTCTCTGAAGCCCCAGGTAACCTCTATTCTCCTTTCTGTCTCTATGAATTGGTTTATTTTAGATTTTTCGGAGATGTGGAATCATACACTATTAGTCTTGTGTCTGACTCATTTCACTAAGTGTGTTTTCAGGGTTCATCTGTGTTGTCACTCTGAAGAATTAGAGCTTCATTCCTTTTTATACTAACAATCTGTTGTATAGATAGACCACACTGTCTATTCATCCACTTGGTGGACAGGTTGGGTCTTAGTAGCATTTTTTTTTTTTTAATAAAATGCGATCATTTCACATGTCTTGTTGTTTGCCTATCCTTTTCACTGTCTTGTTGTTTGCCTATCCTTTTTCACTGCTCAGCCTTTCTTGGTGCTCATTCTCTGTCAGTAATATAGATGTAACTTGTTCTTTTTAAACAGCTATGTTATTCCATAACATGAGGGTTGCACAGTTTAGCTAACTGGTCCCCCATGGATGGACATCTAAGTTATTGCTAGTTACCTCTCTTGACGCCTGCTTCATTGAACTCCACGCTCCCCATTTGACATGGCAAAGTCTGGAGGGACCACCCCCTCATTTACCCCCTCCCTTGACCCCAACCACCCCAGCTCTGTGTCTCTGCCCCACTCCCAGGTCAGTGACTGGTGGGAAGAATTTGTGTACCTGCGCTCCAGGAACTCACTGATGGTGAACAGCAACTATTACATGATGGTGAGAAGGGGAGACGGAGGTTAGGAAGTGGTCAAGGGATGGGGTTCATGGTTCCCCGGGTCTAGGGTCTGGGTGGCTAGAATGTGGGGTTTAGGGTCAGTGACCCCAATCACAGTCTGGAATTCACCATCCCGCCTGTTGGGTTCAAGACCTGTGTTTGAGGTCAGTGCCTCCATGCTGCGCAAACCTGACCGCAGGTGTTTTGCTCTCGCCTGGCCTGGCCCGCAGGACTTCTTGTACGTCACGCCCACGCCTGTGCAGGCGGCGCGCGCAGGCAACGCAGTCCACGCCCTCCTTCTGTACCGCCACCGCCTGGACCGCCAGGAGATACTGCCAGTAAGAGGGCTGCCCCTGGGGGCTGGGGATGGAGGCTGTGTTCCTCAGCTGTGTGGCCACCACCTGGGTCCTGGGAGGCAGGTCACGAGACTGTGATCTCCTACAGACTTTGCTGATGGGAATGCGACCCTTGTGTTCCGCCCAGTATGAGAAGATATTCAACACCACGCGAATTCCCGGGGTTCACAGAGGTGAGCCCCCTCTACCTCTCTCCGTTGACAGAAGTAGAACAGTACAGTGGCTAAGAACACGCTCTCTGGAGCCAGCCTACCCAGCTTCGAATCCCAGCTCCGTAACTCCCAAGCTGTGTGACCTGCAGTTCAGTTCAGTTCAGTGACCTTGGGCAAGTTATTACCCTCTCTGAGCTTGAGTTTTCTCTTCGCTCAAGTGGGACAATAAGGGTACCCGCAAGCCACTTGGTAAGTGGCTAACAAAGGTCCTTATTCTTACAACGTATCCCCCCCAACCCCAGATCACATCCGCCACCTCCGTGACAGCCGACACGTGGCCGTCTTCCACCGGGGCCGGTTCTTCCGCCTGGGGACCCACTCGCAAAGCCGCCTGCTTTCCCCGCGGGCCCTGGAGCAGCAGTTTCAACGAATCCTGGACGACCCCTCTCCCGCCTGTCCCCATGAGGAGCATCTGGCGGCCTTGACCACTGCTCCGAGGTGAGGGTCATAGGTCTGGGAGCCCGAGGCCCAGCCAGAACCCTGAGATCGCAGGCCTGGCCGAGGCTGGGCAGGGAGGAGGGGGACTCAGTCACTCCTCCGACAGGGACACGTGGGCCCAGGTGCGGAGGTCTCTGAAGACCCAGGCCCAAGAGGCCCTGGAAGCCGTCGAAGGGGCCGCTTTCTTCGTATCCCTCGACTCCGAGCCCGCAGGGCTCACCAGGGAGGACCCCGCAGCTTCCTTAGATGCCTATGCACACGCCCTGCTGGCCGGCCGGGGCCACGACCGGTGAGTCAGCCCGCAGATCTGGCCCCCACCCGACCTGCAACCCCAGACCCAATGCACTGAGACCTGGGGACCTCTGAGGCCGTTAACCCCTAGACCTGGGACCCCAGATCCAGATTTCAGCACCGCCAAACTCCTGACCTGGATTCTCAGGCCTTGAGAAATTCTAGACCCAAACTCTATACTCAGAATTGCAGACACAGGGACCCCAGATCTTAGGATTAATAGGTGCCAAATCTAGGACCCAGGGAATCTGCCAACCAGACCCTAAGCCTGGGGACCTCAGACTCAGAACTGCAGACCATGGAATCCTCAGACCTTAATGCAGGTGTCCCAATTCAGGACCTCAGCCCTGGGACCCCCTACCTAGAGATTCTCAGATAAATTCTTAGATGCCCACCAGGCACCACTCTGATTTCTGAGGCTCCTGGGAGAATTTCCCTAAGCTCTCAGCACCTGTAAACCCTGAATACTTTTTAAATTTTTTTCTGAATTTTTTTTTAGTTAAAAAAAAAAAAATGTTCTCTCAAAACCCCTGAACCCTATGATCCTGAGATACATTTCACAGATGATCAGAACCCCCCACTAGAGACCCCTACCTTCTTAGGGATCCCCACACCAGGCCCCCAGCCCTGATTCCTAGATCTCCCAACCAAAACCCACTCAGTTCCCATAGAGAGCCCACTGACTTCTCTCCTGGCCTCTTTGACTCTTTGGTGACCGCTTTGAACTCTCTCTCGGCAGCTGGTTTGACAAATCCTTCTCCCTAATCGTCTTCTCCAATGGGAAGCTGGGCCTCAGCGTGGAGCACTCGTGGGCTGACTGCCCCATCTCAGGACACATGTGGGAGGTAGGGCAAGCCGGCTGACCCTCCACTCTGGGGACCGCCACCCTCCTCCCTCCATTTCCAAAGACCTTCCTTTCTGGTGCCTTAAGGTTAGAGGAAAAATGAGACTCAGAGAGAGGCAGACACCGACCAGGGTCACCCAATAAAGAAGGGTATCTAGGATTGAAAAGGGAGAGTGTTAGTTGCTCAGTCTTTGCAACTCCATGGACTGTAGCCCGCCAGGCTCATCTGTCCATGGAGTTCTCCAGACAAGAATACTGCAGTGGGTTGCCTTTCCCTTCTTCAGGGGATCTTCCTGACCTAGGGATTGAACCCCGGTCTCCTGCACTGCAGGCGAATTCTTTACCATCTGAGCCACCAGGGAAGCCCATCTAGGATTATGACCTTTCTTTTTTTTGGCCTGTGCTGCTTAGTTTGCAGAATCTTAGTTCCCTGACCAGGGATGGAACCCAGGCTCCCACAGTGAAAGAATTGAGTCCTAACCATTGAACTGCCAGGGAACTCCCTATGACCTTTCTTCGACAAATAGGCATTTGGGACTCAGAAAAGGTAACTGATTTGCCCAGAGTCGCAGAGTTAGAAGCTGCTGAGTGAGAATACAAATCCAGAATATTCTGAGACCAGAGTGAGGCCTTCCAACCATATCACCCTGAGTCAGAATCATCCTCTGGCTCTGGGTTGCTGTGTGACCTTGGGCAAATTACTCCCCTCCTCTGAGCCTCAGTTTCTGCCTCATCAAGTGAAAGGGTTGTATTTTCTTTCATTTGTAAGCTCCTGTCCAGTCTGAGAAACTTAGCTTCTCTCTTTTCTCTGTTTCATTTAGTCTTTAAACCATTGAGGGTGGTGTCTGCATCCCACTGGTTCCCAGTCTTCCGTAGTGTTGCATGAGGGGTTGGCTGGGGCCCAGGGTGAGGATCAGGCATGTATGAGCGGAAGGAGGGCTGATTCTAAATCTTGAGAGCAGCCCTAGCTAAGCACTGATTCCTCTGTGCCTATATTTTATATAAAAAATGAATATTTTTTTTGCCTTTGATTATATTGGTAAATGACACTCTCAATTCAGTTTAACCTCAGACCCTATGAGACACTTCCTGTCATCCATCATCTCTGCATATCATACTTTGAACCAGTCAGAAGTACAAGGGCAGTAAGAACCAACCAAGTATTAGCATTAGCTTTGCTCTCAATGACTATGACCCCAAGATCCCACCTGTGACCATCCAGAGGTTCCTGTTTCTCAGAGATTGTCCTGACTCCCTTATGAGGGCCTTAAGAAAAGGCGGGGCCTGGTTCGGTGCCCCCTGCTTGGTCCAGCGGGAGGAGGGATTCTGACAGCTTCCATTTGCACACAGTTCACTCTGGCCACAGAATGCTTTCAGCTGGGCTACTCGGCAGACGGTCACTGCAAGGGGCACCCTGACCCCTCGCTGCCCCAGCCCCAGAGGCTGCACTGGGACCTTCCAGACAAGGTGAGGCCAAGTTTTTAGGTTCCTCTCCCACATCCCCAAATTCCTGGGTTTGCCTCTAATCTCATCCCCAACCCGTCTCAAGCAAAAAATCAATCCCATCCCTAAGCCCAATTCCAAACCCACATCCCAAATCAAGCCAAACCGAAACCCCAATTCTGTCTCCAATCTAACCCCACCCCAACCACATCCTCTATTCTAACCCTAACCCCAAACTAACCCTCTTTCCACCACCCCTGCTCAACCCCAATCTCCACACCATCCTCAACCTCAGTTTACTTCTATCCAACTCAGATCCAATTTTGTCTCCATCCAAAACTCATATCCACCTCCATCTCCAGCACTATTCTTTTTCGGTTTATCCACTCATTCATTCATTCATTTGGCTGTGCCGGGTCTTAGTTTCATCTTGTGGGGTCTTTTTGGCATGTGGGTCTTTTCGCTGGGGCATGCGGGATCTAGTTCCTTGTCCCAGGCCCCTACATTGGGATCATGGAGTCTTAGCCACTGGACAACCAGGAAAGTCTCCCCATCACCATTCTTAAATTCAATCCCATCCTCAACCCTAACCGCATCCCATGCATCCTAAGTGGCCTCAGTCATGTCCAACTCTTTGCCACCCCATGGACTGTAGCCTGCCAGGCTCCTCTGTCCATGGGATTCTCCAGGTAAGAAGACTGCAGTGGGTTGCCATGCCCTCCTCAACCCCATCCCATATACAACCCCCATTCATATCCCATCCTATACCCAATCCCAACCCCATTCCCAGTCCTAATTCAGTCCTCATTCCCTGTCCCTCCCATCCCTGTCCCCAGCTCCATTCCCTGTCAATCCCATCCTGACCTTCACTGCCAGCACCAGCCCCAACTCTAACCTCCTCCTGTCTGTAACCCCCAGCCATTCCTCCCTCCCTCCTTCTCTGGCAGATCCATCTATCCATCTCTCTAGCCCTGAGGGCAGCCAAGACCTTGTCTGGAAACATCGACTGCCACGTCTTCCCCTTCTCCCACTTCGGCAAGAGTTTCATCAAACGCTGTCATCTCTCTTCAGACAGCTTCATCCAGACCACCTTGCAGCTGGCCCACTTCCGGGTCAGTTGGGTTCCTAACCCCAGCCCCCCTCTCAGGACCTCAGTTCCCCTGGGCCCCCAAGACCCGTATTGTCGAGCCCTTTCATGACTCCTTGGTGGTGGGTCTGCCATCTTAATTAAGGGCTCCATTGAGCCCTCTCCCAGCTGCATGTTCCTGGGTGGAAGGAGGCTGGAGGTCCACACAGAGGTGGGTCAGGTCTGTGAAGGCTTCCTGAGCCTGGCTGACAGGCGCGTCTCCTCCTTGTCCCCCAGGACAGGGGTCAATTCTGCCTGACTTATGAATCCACCATGACTCGCTTGTTCCTGGAAGGCCGCACAGAGACGGTGCGTTCTTGCACAAGGGAGGCCTGCAACTTTGTGAGAGCCATGGAGGACAAAGAGAAGACAGTGGGTGTGGGCCTCATTTGAGGCTTTGGTCATTTCCACCTTCTCATTCATAAATTTACAAACATTTAAGGAGTGCCTTCTGAGGTCCAAGCTCTGTGATGAGACAGGGGAGGAACAAGCCGAGTCTCTGACCTCAAGGAGCTCACTGATGGGGGGAGACAGAGGTAGTTCAGCATAGTGTACTACATGCTTTAATGGGGATCACACAGAGGGCATGAGTGGGCACCTGTTTCCAAAATGTAGGTCTCTCTCTTTATTTAACCTCTGTGTGACCTTGTAGCTTTCATTTGTACCATTCCTCATGTTGGCTACATAATCTCTCTGCTCAGAACCCCCCAGGCACCTCTGTTTCCTCTCCTCCTACTTGTTTTGAGGCTCAGTGCAGGGAGTTTGGGCCCTCGATACCTGGGAACCCACCTGATTCTGCCTTGCTGTGTGACCCTGGGCAAGTGACTTCCCCTCTCTGTGCCTGTTTCCCTGCTGCGAAGTGGAGTTGATATCTCTGCCTTGCAGGGAAGTTGCAAGCTGGGTTGAGACTGGGGGTGCAACAGGCCCCAGCAGTAAGCCCACTTCCTGTCTTTCCATGACCTGTGACCTCCCCGGGGGCCCCAGGACGCACAGTGCCTCGCCCTGTTCCGCCTGGCGGTGGATAAGCACCAAGCTCTGCTGAAGGCAGCGATGAGTGGACAGGGGGTCGATCGCCACCTTTTTGCTCTCTACATCGTGTCCCAGTTCCTCCACCTGCAGTCTCCATTCCTGGACCAGGTTGGGAGCAGGGAAAGGGTTGAAGAAGAGAAGGGAGGCACTTCAGGGCAAGGAGGGTGATGTTGGAAAAAGAGGAGAGAGCTAGGGAGGCCAGGCAAGAGAGAGGGAAGGAATGGAGAGGGAAGTGGGGCCTAGAGAGGGAGGCACGGATCTGGAAAGGATGTGAGGGGCGTGGTCATGGCGGAGGGGCGGGGCCAGTGGGAGGAGAATGTGGCCTAGAAGACAGCAGGGTCAGGAGTTGAAAGGGAGAGGGGCGTGGTTAGGGGCGGGGACAGGAAAGGGGGCGGGTTCTGAGTTGGCGAGATGGGCGTGGCTGGGGCGGGAACAAGGAGAGGGGTGTGGTCTAGAGGGGAAAGCGCACAGGGTGATGTCAGGAAGGGGCGGGGCAGAGTGGCACATCTTGAAGGGAAATTGGCAGTTCAGCCGCTGTGGCTTGTCTTTAGCGCACACGTGACCGACGCCTGTCCCTCAGGTTCACTCAGAACAGTGGCAGCTGGCCACCAGCCAGATTCCTGTTCAGCAAATTCACCTGTTCGACGTTCACAATTACCCCGACTACGTCTCCTCTGGTGGTGGATTCGGGCCTGTGAGTGGAACTGGGCCCTGAGAGAGGAGGGGGCTGGAGGCCCGCTCTCCCACCTATGGCGGGGTGGGGGGTGGGGGGGTTGGGACCTGGGGCTGTGTTGTTGCCCTCACTCGCCCTCTGCAGGCCGATGACCATGGTTACGGTGTGTCCTACATGTTCATGGGCGATGACGTGATCACCTTCCACATCTCGAGCAAAAAATCGAGCACAAGAACGGTGAGGCTAACCCACCCCGGCCCCTCCTCCCTCGGGACTCCCGCCTCCCTCCTCTCCTGTAGCTCAGGATTCCAGACTCCCAGCTCGCCGCCTGCCCACGATCCCGGAGCCCCAGTGCTCAAACCCCACAGGTCTCAGGCCCAGGGGCAGAGACCCCAGCCGTCTTGTTTCTCAGACTCTGGGAGCCCTTCTCCCAGCTTCTCTTGCACGTGACACATCTCTCCTTCCAGGACTCCCACCGGCTGGGCCAGCGCATCCAGGACGCCTTGTTGGACGTGGCCACCCTCTTCCCAGAAGGGCAGCGTCTTAAGCGCAGAGGGTTAGGGGAGGAAGACTCGGGTTAGGGGAGGAGGACTCGGAGCACAGCTGTGGCTCTCTCCCCTGCCTTACCAGGGGCTCCAGGGCCCCTACAACAGCCACTAACTTTTGATGCTTTCCAGAGGGGAGCTGGTCTCCCCAGGAACTAGGGGGAAGGTCTCTGCAGCTGAGCTGGTGCAGGACAGAGGCAGCCTGTCTGGGTTTGGAAATCCCACATCCTGACTAATAAAGATGTGTAAGCTGGGGGTGTGATGTCTGCTGTGCTCTTGGGCTGGGCAGGGATGGGTGAGGTGAGGGTCATGGTGGAGGAAGAGAAAAGTTCCCATCCATCCCCAGGCTCTGCCATGAATTCTCAGTTACAGTCACCATGGCACCTGCCTAATTTACTGCCTTTCAGCTCCAGTCACACCAAACCCAACCATGCAAGACCCATCCCAATCAACCCCACAAGCTTTCATGAGCTCAGTTCCTGCTGCCCCAACACCTACTGCCCACCCTACTTTTTAAATATATATATACTTATTTATTTGGCTGTCCTGGATCTTGACTAGGGATTGGACCTGGGGACCCCTGCCTTGGGAGCACAGAGTCTTAGCCATTGGGCCACCAGGGGAGTCCCTGCCCACCCTAAACTTAAAGGCTGAGAACTCCCAAATGAATCCCAATATTCTTACTGCGGTTTTGATTCTGTCTTCCATCTTCATAGCCGTCCTCGTTGCATCCCTCTGTGCCTTTCTCCACTAGTCACACCTCCTGTGACTGATTCCTGCCATCTGAGGACCCTTGTGGTTGGACTGAGCCCATCCAGATGATCCAGGATTAGCTCCTAATCTCAACTCCAACTGATAAGCAACCTTAATTCCCTTTGCAACCTAATTCCCCTTTGCCATGTAGAATACCATATGCACAGGGTCCAGGGCATCTTTGGGGGGACTATTTTCTGCCTACCACAGGTGCATAGATGAAACCAGATTGGCCATGAGTTGGTAAGTGGGGAAACTAGGGGAAAGGTCATTGGGGTGGGGCTGGTTCACAAGAGTGGTTAACGAGCTGCCTAGTGGTTGCAGAGAGCGGCTTTGGGCAGAAGGCCTGACATCAGGGGGACTCCTCAAGGGCTGCGGGGCTCTGGGGGCGGGGGGCTCCTAGTTGTGCTTAAGGCTGAGCATTTCAAACAGATACTCACCCAGCCAAGCCTGGGGACCAGCCAGCCTGTGGAGGTCAGTCAGGTGATCACCCATCTTGCAGATAAATGTCACCTGCTCATCTAGGCTGAGGCTCCAGGAAGTCACAAAGGTGGCAGTCTGCACAGGGAGAACCCAGGGTGTGCGGATCCATATGGACCTGGTTCATGGAGGTTCTTCATGAACATGAAGGCTTCCGTAGCATCCTGGGTTTTACCCCACTCATCCTGATCCAGCTTCTGCCTGTCTAGGAAGAGGGCATGGCAGCCATGCTGGTTTTGCAGTTTCAAGAAATGGTGAGTACCCTGGCGCTTCTCCTAGAGCAGTATGAGTCACATTGTGGCAGTGGAAAAAGAAGCCCAGAGGCGGGTAGGTGTAGGAGGCCTGCAGATACTTGGTGACCAGGTGGTGGACGGTGGCCTCTACCTCGGTAAAATGATTCTGACGAATCTTGGAGCTCAAGGTTGATCGGTAATAAGGAGTTAAGCTCAAAAAATGGTGTCGGCTGGTCTTGGTGACCGAGGATAGCTGAGTAGCTGATTCCAAAGATTGCAACTGGAACAAAAATGTTGGAGGGTGGTGGGAAGCTGGAGGAAGTGGCATCCCTGGGTCTGTCGCATCCAAACACGGTGGAAGAAAGAGGGTCTGTGAGACCACTACGTGCACTCTATAACAGCGGTCCCCAACGTTTTTGGCAGCTTTCATAGAAGACAATTTTTCCATGGACCAGTGCAGGGGTGGGGGGATGGTTTCAGGATGATTCAAGTGCACTACATTTATTGTACACTTTATTTCTACTAGTTTTGCGGCAGCTCCACTTCAGATCATCATGCATTAGATCCCAGAGGTTGGGGACCCCAGTCTATAAAACCCTTCCAAAGAAAACATAGGTGCAAGGCTTCACGACATTGGATTTGGTGATGACTTCTCAGCTTGAAGATCATAGCCAAAGCACAGGCAGCGAAAGGAAAAAAAAAAAATAAATGGCATTACAACCAGATTAAAAAATTCTGTGCCTCCAAGGACACGATCAATAGAGTGAAAAGAGCTGGCATGATGGGAGACTATAATTTGCATGTTGTGTATCTGATAAGGAGTTAATATCAGATATATGACATGACTCCTACAATCCAACAACAAAAGCCAAGCAACCCCATTCAAAAAATAGGCCAAGGACTTGAATAGACATTTCTGCACTGAAGATTCACAAATAAGCCCATGAAAAGATGTTCCTGGCAGTTGCCAGGAGCTAGGAGGAGGGAGGAATGGGGAATGAGGAGGTTTTGTTTAATGGCTACAGTGTTTCTGTTTGGGAGGATGAAAAGCTCTGGACATAGATGGTTACAGTGGTGATGGTAACACAATGTTGTGAGTGTAATTCATGCCACTGAATTAGACACTTGAATATGATTAAAATGGTAAACTGTATATGATGCATATTTTGCGAAAATTTTGAAAGCCAGTCATTCAATGTGCTCACGATCATACAATCTGGGTTGAGTTGGACTCACTGGCCTTGTTGTGGTCACCAGTCATTGGTCATTGCATCAAACTGAAGGGTCACCTGGGAAATGGGATGGCCAGGGCTCTCTCTGGGGGGTATCTTCAATAAGTGTTCCCCAAAGAGCAGCCTGATTTGTTCTTTTTTAAACTTTTTATTTATTTTGTTCTTTTTATTTTTTTATTTATTTTTATTTTTTTATATTTATTTTTTTTATTTTGCTTATCTTTACAATATTGTATTGCTTTTACTATACATCGAGATGGATCCGCCACCAGTATACACATGTTCCCCATCCTGAACCCCCTCCCTCCCTCCTCCCCACACCATCCCCCCAGGTCGTCCCAGTGCTCCAGCCCCAGGCATTTGTTATCGGGCATCGTACCTGGACTGACGGCTCGTTTCAGATATGATATTATACATATTTCAATGCTATTCTCCCCAATCATCCCACCCTCTCCCGGTCCCAGAGTCCAAAAGTCTGTTCTATACATCAGTGTCTCTTTTTCTGTCTCGTAAATAGGGTTATTTTTACCATCTTTCTAAATTCCATATATATGCGTTAGTATACTGTATTTGTGTTTTTGTTTCTGGTATTTTGTTCTTTTTAAATATGATTTTTAAAAGATACTTAGCTGTGCTTGGTATTTGCAGCATGCAAATTCTTAGTTGTGGCAGGTGGCATCTAGTTCCCTGACCAGGGATCAAAGCTGGGTCCCCTGCATTGAGAGCTCCAAACAGTGTCTTAGGCACTGGACCACAAGGGAATTCCCAGTGTAACTTTATATTTTAACATACTGGCTGTAGACCCATCTTATTACTCTTCTGTGAAACAAAAAATCTTTGCTTCTCTCATCTATTTGTTTCTTCAGGAGACCTTTAGAATAATTGGGTCAAATTCCTTTAAAAAATAATCTCACTGGCATTTTGATTGAATTTGCATTAAAACCACAATAGAATTTGAATAGAATTAACATCAGCACAACATTCAGACTAGTTATCCAGGAAAATAATTAGTCTCTCAAGTATTCAAGGACTCCTTAAAAGATGCATTTGGGTCTTAGGGATATGGAATTGGATTACTCATAATCGCTGATCGTTGGTACACACTACTGTTCTGTGTGCCAATTATTAAGCTATTATCTCTCGGATTCAAATTCCCTCCCTTGTGAAATCTGGGACACCGAAAATCACACTTTTTCTTTGCCAACAGGCTGTGTTCGACTCTGCCAGTAGGGGGCACCAAACGGACTGAAGGAAGCCAAGAGACTGGGCTCTTCGGTCTTGCTGTCTGCTTATTTCCTGTCAGTTTTTCCTCCTCATTCGTTATCACCCAGCATAGCTTCTTTATCCCAGCTGAGGCATTTCCTTCCTGCAGCAGCTGCTAAGTCTAGTTTGCAGTTTTTCCAAATCCTGCACACCCTGAGAAATGCCAGTACCATTTTAGCATGCTTGCAGAGAAGGCCCCAGTCCCTGGTGGTCCTCTAAGCTCAGATAACATCTGCACCAGTTGAGCTATCTCCCCTCTTCATTGTCCTCCTCGGATTTCATCTTCGATGAGCCTCTCATCCAAGTGCTTAGTTTTCATAATTCTAAGCCATATTCTTCTTCCTTCACCAGTGTTATTAGCTGCTTCCATTACCACTATGATACCATAGGGCTCTCTTTTTGCCTTTTCAGTTTCCTAGTTACCAACTCTTTATACCTAAGTAACATTTCCTTATATGAAATCATCTCTGTAAAAATAATCAGTGTGATTACTATCTCCTGAATATACCTTGGCTGACATCAGTATTTGCAATAGGAAGTGAATTCTCAAATTTGGTTTGGGAAATGGTTTAGTCGGTTCTTAGGATTTAAACATAGTGATGAGCTCCTTGTCAAGAAATAGAATGCTAATATTCCACAGTCTGCAGCGGCATCATGGTAAATCATATATTAGCATCCATCTTGACTGTTCAGATCAGATCAGTCGCTCAGTCGTGTCCGACTCTTTGCGGCCCCATGAATCGCAGCACGCCAGGCCTCCCTGTCCATCACCAACTCCCAGAGTTCACTGAGACTCACGTCCATCGAGTCAGTGATGCCATCCAGCCATCTCATCCTCTGTCATCCCCTTCTCCTCTTGCCCCCAATCCCTCCCAGCATCAGAGTCTTTTCCAATGAGTAGTTCTTTCTCCACTGATCTCCAGTAGCATATTGGGCACCTACTGACCTGGGGAGTTTCTCTTTTAGTATCCTATCATTTTGCCTTTTCATACTGTTCATGGGGTTCTCAAGGCAAGAATACTGAAACGGTTTGCCATTCCCTTCTCCAGTGGACTACATTCTGTCAGATCTCTCCACCATGACCCGCCCATCTTAGGTTGCCCCCTGGACATGGCTTAGTTTCATTGAGTTAGACAAGGCTGTGGTCCTAGTGTGATGAGATTGACTAGTTTTCTGTGAGTATGGTTTCAGTGCGTTTGCCCTCTGATACGAGGTTCCAAATGAAGTCTGTGACTTGAGGGATGAGTGGCTGCTGCAATGAACCATCAGGGCACTAGCAATGGCCACAAGGAGAGTGGCATTCAGTGGCTTCGGCTTAATGAAAGAACATTATGAGCTCAGATCTTTGAAATATTGCTACTATGTTTTGTTTTGTTTTTTTGGCTGCAAAGCATGTGGGATCTTAGTTCCCCAAACAGGGATGGAACCTATACCCCCTGAGCTGCAATCTTTAAACTCTCAGCTCCAATCACATTCAGAGAACCAATGAGCTTCCATGGAAACCATAAAAGAATTTCACATGTCTTGTAAACACAGGGTCAACATGGCTGAAAATCCAACACAAGCTGTAGCTGTATGTATTCCAGAATTACATACCAAGTTGAATTAAAAACCTTGCTAAGTCTCTGATAGGGAGGTTGGGGCATTGATTGGGAAGGAGTGGAAGCCTGAGACTTACAACAGGAACATCTGATTGAACACAGATAAATTTGACACTTTTGAACTTTGTTTTTTCCCACTTCTCCACACCAGCTATCAATTCATTCCTGACTCCCCTTTCAAGCAGAATTCATCAGAAGAGTGTACCATCATCGACATCCCATCAGCTGAGAATCAAGTCAGAGTGAGCGCAGACACTGGTGCGTGGCGTGCGTAATTTTACTAGCTCTCTTTTGGTGCCAAACAGGAGACTGAATTCATGCCAGCATGAGGGGCCATTTATTGCTCAGGGGTTGGGCCCCCACGTTTTTGGGGAGTTCCCCCACCGCTTCCTCCCCCCATTGTCCCCGTGGACCCCTCAAGTGGCAGGTTGCTGAGCTGATCGTGAAGGGAGCACATTTTCAAGTGTAGATAGTCCAGAGCGGCCACCTTCTCCCTGTAATGAGACAGTGGGCAGTTAGTGCTGGTGAGGCCAGAGGCCTTGGGGCTGAAGTGGAAGGTGGGGGGTGACTCAGGCCCTCTCCCCAAGACCTCACCCTCCACCCATGCCCTCAGCCTCCTTCCTCACTCCGGCTTCATCTTGTCCGTCAGCAGCAGGTTCTTGGCCCGCGAGGCTTCGTCTTGGGCCAGCCGAAGGGTGGAGCTCAGGGCCTCTGCCCTGACGTGTTTGGCCAAGGCCTGGCGCTCCAGCTCCTGGGGAGAGGAGCGTAGGCGCCGCTGGGCTTGCTGGACTGGGCTGGGGGTGGAGGGGGGATCTGGATCGCGAAGCGCAAGGGGTAGGGTTCTCTGGGGCCCACATCCCCCCGGGAGTATCCCATCATGCCTTGAACCTGAGGCTGACCCCAGCATCCCACATTGCCCTGGGCCTTTCTGATTCCCTTATGCACTAGACTTGTATCTGTCCCACCATCCGTCCTCTATTGATTACACTGGACTTCTTTGTCCCTGTAAGCACTAAATCAGCATGTGTCACATTGTCCCTCACTGCCCATGAGCCATCATGCGCTTGACGTCTGGCCCCCCATCTCTCATCACGTGGTGACCGTCTACGTCCCATAATTCACAAGACCCCACATCTCCTGTCTATCAGGACTCTCTGTCCCAATAATAGTCCTCAGTGCTCTGGTGCCCTGTGTCCCACAGTGCACCAGGCTCCAGGTCCTTTACTGCCTAATTTGTCTGTCTTACTCGCTACAACTCATATCCCATCACACATTAGGCCAATATCCCATAATATAGTAGATCACTATGTTTCAGAATGTACACTGGCCTCAGATTCCACCTGCTATTGTGCCTGTGTCTGTGTGCAATGCCTCAGGAAGAGGTGTGGTTCCATTTCCCATAATGCGTTAGCTTACTGTGAGCTGTATTCACTGGTCCCCCGTCTGACTGCAATGATCCCATATAATGCATTGCCTCTCAAGGTTCATAGAAAATCAGGCTTATATTCCACGAAGCTATAGACTGGTGTCTGTCTTCTCTGTCCCACAAAGCACCAGATCCGGGTTCCATGATGCTTTGGGCCCAAGTCCATCACCCAAGCTTCCATAATGACTAAGATAAGAGTGCCTGATGAACTATGGAATGAGGTTCGTGACATTGTACAGGAGACAGGGATCAAGACCATCCCCATGGAAAAGAAATGCAAAAAAGCAAAATGGCTGTCTGGGGAGGCCTTACAAATAGCTGTGAAAAGAAGAGAAGTGAAAAGCAAAGGAGAAAAAGAAAGATATAAACATCTGAATGCAGAGTTCCAAAGAATAGCAAGAAGAGATAAGAAAGCCTTCTTCAGCGATCAATGCAAAGAAATAGAGGAAAACAACAGAATGGGAAAGACTAGGGATCTCTTCAAGAAAATCAGAGATACCAAAGGAACATTTCATGCAAAGATGGGCTCGATAAAGGACAGAAATGGTATGGACCTAACAGAAGCAGAAGATATTAAGAAGAGGTGGCAAGAATACACAGAAGAACTGTACAAAAAGAGCTTCACGACCCAGATAATCATGATGGTGTGATCACTGACCTAGAGCCAGACATCCTGGAATGTGAAGTCAAGTGGGCCTTAGAAAGCATCACTATGAACAAAGCTAGTGGAGGTGATGGAATTCCAGTGGAGCTATTCCAAATCCTGAAAGATGCTGCTGTGAAAGTGCTGCACTCACTATGCCAGCAAATTTGGAAAACTCAGCAGTGGCCACAGGACTGGAAAAGGTCAGTTTTCATTCCAATCCCAAAGAAAGGCAATGCCAAAGAATGCTCGAACTACCGCACAATTGCACTCATCTCACACGCTAGTAAAGTAATGCTCAAAATTCTCTAAGCCAGGCTTCAGCAATATGTGAACCGTGAACTTCCTGATGTTCAAGCTGGTTTTAGAAAAGGCAGAGGAACCAGAGATCAAATTGCCAACATCCGCTGGATCATGGAAAAAGCAAGAGAGTTCCAGAAAAACATCTATTTCTGCTTTATTGACTATGCCAAAGCCTTTGACTGTGTAGATCACAATAAACTGTGGAAAATTTTGAAAGAGATGGGAATACCAGACCACCTGATCTGCCTCTTGAGAAATCTGTATGCAGGTCAGGACGCAACAGTTAGAACTGGACATGGAACAACAGACTGGTTCCAAATAGGAAAGGGAGTACATCAAGGCTGTATATTGTCACCATGTTTATTTAGCTTATATGCAGAGTACATCATGAGAAATGCTGAAATGGAAGAAACACAAGTTGGAATCAAGATTGCTGGGAGAAATATCAATCACCTCAGATATGCAGATGACACCACCCTTATGGCAGAAAGTGAAGAGGAACTCAAAAGCCTCTTGATGAAAGTGAAAGTGGAGAGTGAAAAGGTTGGCTTAAAGCTCAACATTCAGAAAACGAAGATCATGGCATCTGGTCCCATCACTACATGGGAGATAGATGGGGAAACAGTGGAAACAGTGTCAGAATTTATTTTTCTGGGCTCCAAAATCACTGCAGATGGTGACTGCAGCCATGAAATTAAAAGACGCTTACTCCTTGGAAGGAAAGTTATGACCAACCTAGATAGCATATTCAAAAGCAGAGACATTACTTTGCCAACAAAGGTTCGCCTAGTCAAGGCTATGGTCTTTCCTGTGGTCATGTATGGTTGTGAGAGCTGGACTGTGAAGAAGGCTGAGCACCAAAGAATTGATGCTTTTGAACTGTGGTGTTGGAGAAGACTCTTGAGAGTCCCTTGGACTGCAAGGAGATCCAACCAGTCCATTCTGAAGGAGATCAGCCCTGGGATTTCTTTGGAAGGAATGATGCTAAAGCTGAAACTCCAGTATTTTGGCCACCTCATGCAGAGAGTTGACTCATTGGAGAAGACTGTGATGCTGGGAGGGATTGGGGGCAGGAGGAGAAGGGGACGACAGAGGACGAGATGGCTGGATGGCATCACTGACTCGATGGATGTGGGTCTGAGTGACCTCCGGGAGCTGGTGATGGACAGGGAGGCCTGGCGTGCTGCGGTTCATGGGGTTGCAAAGAGTCGGACACGACTGAGCGACTGATCTGATCTGATGATTCACTAACAACCAAACGGCTCTCCCCACCCCCACCCCCACTCTGACATATCAGAGCCAAGTGTTCCCCCAACACCTGCTGCCCCCAGCTCACCCTTCCCGTCCTGCCACACACCAGCAGTATCCTTGTGCCTGGGGCTCCCCTCCCCCTGCCCTGATCATAAACTGGACCATGGTGGCCCATGGTCCTCAGTACCAGAATCTTCTTGTGTAGCCTCTGGCAGCTGGGGCAGGCAGGAGCCAGGCCTCTCTGCTTCACCTCGTCCACTAGCGGGGTCAGTGCTCGTTCCAGCAGCTGCTGCAAGGACTCTGTGGACAACTGCTGCCCCTGGCTGGGGGAGGGGTAGTCACCAGATGAAAGAGGCCTCAGACCGGGATGGCCCAGGCCAACCTGCCTTCACCCAGGCCACCTTCCCACCATGCACGGGGGCCAGACTACAGTGCATCTGGTGTGTTGGCTTCCACAGCATGGGGAACTCCCACAGTGCCTAGGGGTTTCCACTCCTGACACCAGATGGCCCTCAGCACATCAAAAACTCACACTTCTCACAATGCACTAGTTAAAATTGATCCCACATTGTATTGGAAGTGCCCCCACTGTTCCCAATACAGGTTAAACATGGTATCCTGTGCCTCTGCAATACCCCAAGTTCTCACACTTCCCTACAGTGCACTGGGCAATTCTGCCTCCCACCAGTACCACTGCCCAACTTTCCCATGATGCACTTGGAAAGCCAGGATGCTTGAAACAAAGCAAGACTTTCTCATGTTCCACAAGACACTGACTTCACCGTGTGGGGAAGGGAAGAAATGTGATTCCCCAAATGCAACAAGACTGGCCCATCCTATAACACGTGGGGCTGCCCTGTGTCCCACAGTGTATCTCCTTCTCCATTCATGCTAAAGTCTCATCTCCTTCAATGCTGTGTCAATATGACACAGAATGTACCTGGAGCCAGGCGCTGCCCCCTTACCTGGCACAGCGGGTACAGGAGCCTTGGGCTCCCCGATCCAGGTTCATAGAGAGGTCAGACACTCTCCGAGAGCTCTGAAACTGCCGTCCAAGCTCCTCCAGAATTGGTTTCACTGGGCCCAGCCCCTCCAGTTCACTCCTCAGTGAAGCCACAGACACTGCAGACCGCTCCACCCTGAGATATAAGAATAAGCAGTGCAGTGAGGTTGCCTCTCAAAGAGAATACAGGCATCCTCCGATTTCTGAAAGGTCACTTTATCCCAGTCCATTTTTAGGAAAGACCTACATTAGTACCTGTTTTCACTAACCAAAAGAAATCAGAAAAGGATCTTTGCTTTTATGAAAAAATCACAAAGCATTTTGTAGCAAGCTCTTGTTGCTGTTCATTCGCTATATCTCGTCCGACTCTTTGCAACCCATTGATTGCAGCAGGCCAGGTTTCCCTGTCTTTCACTATCTCCTGGAGTTTGCTCAAACTCATGTCCATTGATTCGGTGATACCATCCAACCAACCACCTCATCCTCTGTCGCTCCCTTCTCCTCCTGCCCTCAATCCTTCCCAGCATCAGGGTTGTTTCCAGTCTGTCGGCTCTTCGCACCAGGTAGCCAAAGTACTGGAGCTTCAGCTTCAGCATCAGTTTCCTTCCAATGAATATTCAGGGTTGATTTCCTTTAGGATTGATTGGTTTGATCTCCTTGCTGTCCAAGGGATTCTGAAGAGTCTTCTCTAGGACCACAGTTGGAAAGCATCAATTCTTCCGTGCTCAGCCTGCTTTTACAGAAGCAAGACACACTACAAGCGGTGAGAGTGGGGCCACCAAGCTCCTCCTCTGAGAACTACACTCAGTGTCTAGGCATCAAGCCACCATAGCTTTGAACTGTGTTCTGTGGCATCTGTCCTTTACCTCAATTTATTTTGTGCATCTGGTGGCAAGATGTATTCTAAGGTAGTTGCTTCTTCGCTTTATGCTATTTTGGCACCAAAGGTTTCACAGGAACCGCTCTACTTTTGTATAGCAGGGTGAAGGCCCAGCAAGGCTCCACTCAAGATTAGCCGAGTACCTCTGCCTCCGTACAGTTTGCAATACCTCGCCACACGCGCAGCCTCTGCTCTGACTGGTCCATCTTTTTTTTTTTTTTTTTCTTTTATTTCGGGAATGCCTCTCCTTGTTCTCTAACTGGTTTGTCCTGTTCCCATTTGCCTCCCCTTGCCCTTTTAAGGTACAGTGAAAGTGAAAGTCGCTCAGTCGTGTCTGACTTTTTGCGACCCCAGGGGCTATACAGTCCATGGAATTCTCCAGGCCAGAATACTGGAGTGGGTTGCCATTGCCTTCTCCAGGGGATCTTCCCAACCCAGGGATCGAACCCAGCTCTCCCAGATTGCAGGCAGATTCTGTCCCAACTGAGCTACCAGAGAAGCCCCTCTTTTGTAGTGGCTCCGCCCCTCAGTCCTTAGGTAGAAAGCACCCCTCCCCTCCTCTCTAATTGGGGCCCCCACCTGTCAGTACTACAGTCCCCACCCGATTGACTCCAGCTGATTGGCCCACCCCTTCACTCAAGGCTCCGCCCTCCCAGGTTCCCACAGTGCTCTCGGATGGGCCCTTACATGGTACACAGCTCGTCCGTCCGACCCCGCAGCTCCTGCAGGCCCCGCGCGGTCTGCGCCTGCTCGCGCTGCGCCCGCTCCCACTGGCCCAGAAAGCCGTCGAGCCTGCCACCCAGACCCCCGAGCAGCCGTAGGGCCTCCTGCACGGCTCCCTCCTCCTGATGCCACCGGGCGGTCAGCGAAGACACCTCCCTCCTGTAGGGGCAGAGGTAAGGAACCCGGCAACGCTAAGTTTGGACACGCCCCGTCCGTCCGTACAGGGGCTCCGGACCCACCCAGTCCCCGAATTCTCCCGTCCTGTCCATGTCTTGGAATCCTCTCACGTCCTCCAGAGACCAGCCCGGAAAGAATCCCCTTGTCATATATCCTGGCTTTCTCTCGGCCTGCCTCCCAGCCCTGCATCAACTACTCCAGACATTGCCTCATCAAGATACCACTCGCCCCAACCCTGTCCCCCTGAGTTTGGAGCCACCTGCCACCTCTCCAAACTTCGCCCACCTCATTTTCACAGGCCTCCCTGCCACCAGTCCTATACTCTACTCACTTCTTCGAAGTCCTGCCCTTTCCCGTCATGGCCCCAGAATACTCCTTCCTAGGCTCTTCGAGGCTCCACCCCCCGGGCCCATCTCGAGATCCCACTCACCTCAGCTCCTCCAGGCCGGCAGAGACCTTCTGCAACTCCTGCTCGCTCACGATGGGGCCCTCCCCTGCCCGGGGCCCCATTCCCCGGCCGCCTAGGGCCAGGCCTCGCGGTCGCGGGGGTTCGTCGGGGCTCCCGGGCGGACCGGAGCAGCCTGGGGACTGGGTGGCGGGGCCAAGGCCGTGCCTGGAGAGGCCAGCCTCCAGCTTCTGCTCCAACTCCTGCAGCTCGGCCTCCTGCCTCCTTGGAGTCTCATCCTGCAGTTGCTGCTGGAGGTAGCGCAACTTCTCCTGGGCGGCGATGGCAGGCAGGGTTAGCTGCAGCATCCGGCCCCTTGCCTCCCACCACCGCCACCTCCACTTCTACCCCCAGATCCGCCCAATGAATTCCTGACACTAGAAAGTAAATGGATGTGGGGACGGGATTACGGAGGGAGGTTCTATTCCGCGCCCAGCTGGAGTCCCAACTCACCTTAACCTCTAAATGCCTGCCTCTCTGTCTCCATCTAGCCCTCCACCCCAACTCTAATCCTCGATAAGCCTCAAACTCCAGTCCCTCCTGTTTAGGAAGAACAACTGAAGCTTTTCCAACATTCTGTTGGGAAATCAGTGGCCGTGTGGGCAGGACAGGCATTCCCACCCACTCCAAGTCTGACATGAATTCCTCTCCCTGAGACCTGAATATGACTGTGCGTGGAGAAGTATGACCATGAACACGAAGGGGCAGGGTGGTGGTGGTGGTGGTGGTAGTAGAGGTAGAGGTGATTGGCAGGGCGGGAAGTCCTACTCGAAGTCCACCTCGAGTACCTCACGTACCCCTCTGCCTTACCTCCAACAGGGCAGAGTTCTGCTTCAGGACGTTGGTTTTTATTTCAGCGTCTTCCACCGACCGGGTCACCTTCCGGCAGTTCTCCTGGGTCAGCACACCAGGGCAGGGGCCCTGCCTTCCCATTCCGGTCCGTCTCCCAACCCTTATCCCCGTTATTTTCCATGCAGGCTCCACCCACCTCAGCCGAGACACGCCCACTTCTTCCGCAAGGACTGCCTCCGCCCTTGGTTCCCTTGGCTAAAGGGCGGGTTCACCCTCGGACCTTTCCCATGCTCCCTGTCCGCTTGCCCCCGTCTCTCTCCTGTCGACCACTCCATTCCTCCCCATTTCCTCTCACCTTCTTCCTACTTCTGCTCCCTTCTTTCCGCCCCGCTCCTGCCCCTCAGCGGCTCACCTTGAGTTGACTACAGTACCCTTCTAGTTCTTCCGCCTCTTGCCGCCTTCTCTCTAAATTCTCACTCAGCACAGAACACTCACTCTGGAGCATGGAAGGGAGGAGGGGTTAGCCAGGGCCTCCAGGGGACACCCCGTGGGGAAAAGAGGTGGGAACATCCCTTTCCCTTCTGAGCCTCAGTCTCCCCCAACTGGGCTATGGGTGTATTGAGCTGGAGGATAGCTCAAAGAAGGGGAACGTGGCCCCGGAAGAAGAGGAGGTATTGGCGGGGGACGGGCTGGCCCTCACACCTGCAGCGTCTGCACGTGCTGGTTGACCCGGGTGGTCTTCTCCTTCAAGCTGGTGATGGAATCTTTGGCTCGCACCAATCCACTGTTGACCCCACTCTGGGGAAGAACCGGAGACAGCCAGGGGTCAGTGGGTGTAGGGGAGCAAACCCCAACCCCAAGAGAAAGTCTTAAAACTGGCTTTACACCTTGATTCTGCCCTGGAATAGCTGGTGGAATTGGGGGCCAGGGCTGCACCTCTTTGATTCTCGGTGTTCTTGCTCCCTTGAGCCAGGGGGCAGACTCTTTTTCTGCTTAGTGGATGGGAAGAAAAATAAGTAGGATCCAGGAGGGAGTGGGGGGTTGCTCAGACATGTGGGAGAAGGAAGATGTTCTTAACCTGACATAAATGCCTTTGGGTCCAGAGACATAAATAAGATAAACTGTTAAAACACATGCCCTGTCTTTCTCTCCAGGCAGTGGAGAATTCTAAAGATAACCCACTTTCCAAATATAAGCACTCACTATGCACCAAGTCACGCACTTACCCACGTTTTCCCTTTTATTCCCCACAACCGCACCTCTTGAGGTTATTTTGGAACATTTTGCAAGGGAGGCGAATGAGGCCCAGAGAGGGGATATCCTTTGTATTCCTAGGTACATGGTACGTGAGGTGACCTTGTGAGAATTTATACTCAGAACCATTGTTTTAAACCATGATGCCGTGCTGCTGATCACAGCTTCCTTATATCATCATAAAATGCTTTGTGACCCCTGTCAAAAAAACCGGCTCAGGAAGGCTGCATGTGACAGGATCTCCACTCTCCTGTCTTCCACATTTATAGAAGAGTTAGCCTGGCACGTGACTGCCCAGCCAAAGACTACATTTCCCAGGTGTCCTTGCAGCTGGGCAAGCCCATGTGACTAAGTTCTGGCCAATGGAATATGAGTGGGAATAATGTAGGCAATTTCCAATTCATGCCTTTAATAAAAGAAAGTAGGGAACATACCTCCCTTTCTCTCTCCCCATGATGTTGATGGCTAAAGCCAGAGCAGCCATCTTGGACTATGAGATGGAGGACACAAGATAAAAGAATACTGAATTTTCAACCCTGTGAAGCTGCCATACTCAATTCCAACCACTTTCGAATACTTTACATGTGAGAAGGACACCACCTTGTTTAAACTGTGCTACTTTGGGGACTTCCCTGGTGCTCCAGTGGCTAAGAGTCTGTGCTTGGGTTCGATCCCTGGTCAGGGAAGTAAGATCCTCCATGCTGCAACTAAGAGTTTGCATAAACACATGCCACAACTAAAAATATCCTGAGTAAGGTAACTAAAGACCCCACATGTCACAAGGAAGACCCAGTGCAGCCCAATAAATATTTTAAAAAACCCAACACTGCTACTTTGTGTCTTTTTTTGTTACAGCAGCCAAACTTGTGACTTGATAACAGCCTCCAGAACCCTGGGGCCTCTGACCTGCTATACTTGAGATGTTTATGTCAGCAATAAACTATCCTGCTTCAACCAGATATTTTGGGTTTCTTTCACAGCTGCTTAAGTAATACACAAAGAGAAAAGAGAACAAGCTTCCTCCATTGTAAAATGGGAACAACTTCACGTTTCTTGCACAAGTGCTCTGGATAAATGCCGTGATAAATACTGTATTAAGGTGATATCAGCAAAATGGAAGAGTTGGAAACCCCCAAATTCCATCCCTCAATGAAAACAATGAAAAAAAAGTGACCAAAACTGACTCAAGTCATTGGGAAGATTACAACCATCATAAATATATACGCACCTAATAGAGCTTCAAAGCACATGTATCAAAAACTAACAGAATTGGGAATTCCATGGCAGTCCAGGGGCTAGGACTGCCTGCTTTTACTGCTGAGGGCCCAGATTGAGTCCCTGGGTCAGGGAGCTAAGATCCCACATGCCGCGTGGCACAGCACCCTTCCCTACCCCCTCAATAAGAAAGAATGAATTGAAAACTAGAAAGTAGGTCAGCAAAGAGATAGAAGACTCAAACAACACTATAAAACCAACCAAACTTAACAGACATCTATAGAATATAACACGCAACAGCAGAATACACATTCTTCCCAAGTGGAATGAAACATCCTTCATATGGTCAAGGACAGATGCTAAAGGATATGAAAACGAAGTGTGCTTTCTGACCTCAAAAGACCTCAGTAGAATGAAATTAGGAATCAAACGTAGAAAGAAATTTGAGGAACTCACAAGTATTGGTATATGGAAATTAAACAACACACTCATAAATAATGGGTGGAAGAAGAATCACAAGAGAAATTATACTTTGGAATGAGAGGAAAATGAAAAAAGATTACAGTGGAGAAAATGAAATGGAACAGTAGAGAAAAATCTGCAAGCCGGAAGTTGTTTTTTTTTAAAAGATCGACAAAATTGCCAAATTCTTGGCTAGACTGACTATGAAAAAGAGGAAGAATACTCAAATCTGTAAAATCAGGAAGGAAAAAGGGGACATTACTACAAGTCTTAGGGAAAGAAAAAGGATTACAAGAGAACTCTATGAACAATTGGATGCCGTCAAATTTGATAACCTAGATGAAACGGAAAAATTCCTTGCAAAACACTAACTGGAGAAGAGATAGGACATCTGAATAGCCCTATAACAAGTAAAAGAGTTTGAGTTAGTGATTTTAAAACCTCCAACAAAGAAAGCCCAGATGTCTTCACTGGTGAATTCTACCAATCTTTTTTTTTTTTTTTCAAAAGAGTTGCTGCCATTTCATCTCAAACTCTTCACCAAAAAACAGAAGAGGAGGGAACTAATATTCTATGAAGCCAGTGTTACCCTGATACCAAAACCAAAGACGTCACCAGATAGTAAAACTACAGACCAGTATCCTTTCTGGAAATAGCCACAAACATTTCAACAAGATACTAGCAAACCAAGTCCAGCAGCATATAAAAAGGACTGTGTGCATGTGTGCTCAGTCACGTCTGACTCTGTGACCCCATGGGCTGGAGCCCACCAGACTCCTCTGTCCATTCGATTCTTAAGGTAGGAATACTGGAGTGGGTTGCCATGCCCTCCTCCAGGGGATCTTCCCAACCCAGGGATTGAATCTGAGTTTCCTGCATTGCAGGCAGATTTTTTACCCACTGAGTCATCTGGGAAGCCCTTAAAAAAAAAAAAAGTAAAGAAAAGGATTATACACTACACCATATACGATTTACCCCAGGAATGCACAATTGGTTCAACATGAAGATTAACCCATGTAACATACCATATTAGTAAAATAGAAGGGGAGGGTGGCATACAATCATGTCAGTGAATACAGAAATAGCTTTTGACAAAATCCAGTACCCTTTCATGATAAAAACACTGAACAAACTAAAAGTACAAGGGAACTTCCTCATCCTGGTAAAAAGCACCTACAAAAAAATAATAATAATAATTAAAAACAACAAAACCCACAACAAAGCCACGGTGGTTTTAAATACACCCATAAATTTTTTTGAGGCTGTTTCCAAATGTAGTGCTTTATTCCCTCACTTGAGTGTTGGCTGGACCTAGTGACTCATACCCAGTAAATAGCATAAGTCAGAGTGATGGTATGTGACTTAAAAAACTAGTTCACGAAAGGAACTGTGGCTTCCTTCTTACTCTTGCCTGGCTCTGGAGGATGATAACTGCCAGGGCATAAGCAGCTCCTTTTGGAGAGGCCCATGTGGCAAGAAACGGAGGCCCCCAACCAAGAGCTATATGAGTGTGCCGTCTTGAAAGCACCCCCTCCATCCCCAGTCAGACCTTCAGATGTGTGGTTAGTTGCTCAGTTGGATCCAACTCTTTGTAGCCCCATGGACTGTGACTCTTTGTAGCCCCATGGACTGTAACCCACCAGGCTCCTCTGTCCATGGGATTCTTCAGGCAAGAATACTGGAGTGGGCTGCCATTTCCTTCTCATCAGATGACTATGGCCCCTGCCAAAATCTTTTTTCCTTTTTTTAATATTTTTTGGCCAAGCAGCGTGTGGGATCTTAGTTGTCTGACTAGGGATGAAACCCGCACCCCCTACAGTGAAAGCATGAGGTCTTAAACACTGACTCCCCAAGGAAGTCCCACCCGGCCAAAATCTTGACTGCGACCCTAAGCCAGGAGCACCCAACTAAACCACTCCAGATTTGTTGTTTCAAGGTCATGAATCGTTTGTTTCACTACAATCGCTAACAGATACACAGAATGATATTTTAAAACTGAAGACCCGAAAAGTCTTGGACTTCTTGTAGGTAGAGGTTCTGGAAAACTAGGAGAGCAGGTCTGGGGTTAACTCAGTTCTCCCACTTATTAGCTGTAAGGCCTCAGAGAGGGGACTTTACCTCTCTAAGCCTCTGTTTCTCTCCTTGTAAAACAGGGAAGGACTAATCGCTACCTTCACGGGGCTGCTGTTGGGAAGAGTACAGGCTGACCCACAAAAGCCTCTGGTCAACTCTTGGGGAAAGAGAAAGGGCACTGGAGAAAAGCTGGGGTCACTGGAGGTGAGTTTTAGCTTCTCTGAGAGCAGATTTGGGAAATAGTGAAGGCTGAGCCTGGTAGCCTTGGCTGAAAAGTGAATGGCATGGAGGAGGTGCATCCGTGCGTACATGCTCAGTCCCTGCGGTGGCATCTGACTCTTGGCCACCCCATGGACTCTAGCCCACCAGGCTTCTCTGTCCATGGGATTCTCCAGGCAAGAATACTGGAGTGGGTTGCTGTGCCCTCCTCCAGGGGATCTTCCCAACCCAGGGATTGAACCTGCATTTCCCGCATTGTAGGCGGCTTCTTTATCACTGGGCCACTGGGGAAGCCCTATGGTGGAGGTGGGCGGCAGCCAGATCTGGAGATAAACTCCTCCTCCTTGGCCACCCACAGGCCATGCAGCTGGGCAGTCCAATTCCCCATTCCCAGCCTGCCTCAGTTTTCTTTCCTGTCTAATGGGAATGATGATACCTTGGCAGATGGTGGTGAGGAAGGGTCAACAAGATGTTAGGATCCATAAGGCAAGCGACATGATTAGTATCAGCATCATTAAAAGTAACAATAGGACAGGACATACCAGGAAGAGGGTTAGCACTGAGATCGCACAGCCACCTCAGGGAAAGCTGCAGGCAGCAGGACAAGTGGGAAGCAAGGCTGCAAAGACCTAATCTGGCCATTTCTGCGCGGAGGCACCGACATTTCCTAAAAGCAATACCACCTCCTCAGTTGCATCCTCTGGCCTCATAAAGATCTCAGAGCTTAAGCCATGAACCAGGAACTTCCCTGGCAGTCCAGCGGTGAGGACTCTGTCTCTCACTGCTGTTGGCTCAAGTTCGATCCCTGGCTAGGGAACTAAAAACCCACAAGCTGCACCAGCATGGCCGAAAAAACAACAAAAAGGAAAACACGAACCAAAGCTGTCTGCTTCACCATCTTCTTCCGACCCTCCATCCAGTCTGGGAATTGTCATTCTCTCACGGGGGACTCCATCACTCAGGGGTGTCTTACTCTTCTGTCCACTTCTCTGTCCCACTTCTCTCTATGGTGTCCGTTCCTTCCTTCTCTAGGTCTCTGGCCCCCTCCTCTGTCTCTGGTTTTCTGTCTCCCCTTAAGTTGCTCTCTGTCCCCCTCCCTAGGTCCAAGTCCTCCTCTCTCTGGGGTCCCTGCCCTCCCCTCCACCCCTGATCTTGGTCCTCCTTGATCTCTGGGTTTCTGCCCCCTCCTCTTGGTCCATCTCCAGCTTTCTCTCCTGATGTAGCTCTGACGCTGGGTGCCAGTCCCCGTCACTGCCCGCCTCTTTGCTCCTCTTGCCCCTAGCCCAAGGTGCTGCCTGTCAGTAGTTTTTTCTATTTTACAGAGAAGCCTCATAGAGGCTGGGGCTCCCCCGCAGCCCCACAGTGAGCTCGCAGCTGCAGCAGACCTTGATCTTGGCCGCCCAGGGCTCTTTTCTCAGGCATCACAGTCCTCTGGGGGATGTGACTCAGAAATAGCTCCAGTGGGAGGTGGACCTCTGCAAGAGCTGCCTGAGCTATGCTGGCAGCAAGGGGGAGGAGATGCCTCCTGGGCCATCCATCCCAGCTGGACTCTCTCTGCCTGCTCCCTTCTCTCCACCTGGTCCTCTTACCCGGGACCTTCGCCTGGCCTCCTCTCTGGCCCTCCTGCCTCCAGTCTCTCCCCTCCAAACATCTCCCACCTGGGCCCAGAGGCATCTCCTAAGGAAAGAAAGCATCAGACCCACTAAACCTCTGGTTCTGGCCCGCTTCTTACAAGCTCTCTAACCTTGCAGAGGGTCACGCCACTTCTCTCTGCCTCACTTATTTTTTTCTTCTTCTTCTTCAAATGGGTCATTATTCCATTTGCTTTGCAGAACTTCTCAGAGAGGAAAATGAGACCCCCTCCCCACCACAGGGATGTGGCACAGTGCCTGGCACATAGTAGGTGCTCAGTAAATGGGTACAGAGCCCAAACTCCAGCGTGGCTCCTCTCCCCCTGCCCAGGAACACTCAATGGCTCCCTATTGCTCTCAGGAGAATGTCCACACCTCTCAGCCTCTGTGTCCTGTGCTCTACACCCTGCCAGCCTCACCTCTCCCACACACCACGGTTGAGCCACAAGGACCTGCTCCCCCCAGGGCTCTTTTCAACCCCTGTCCTTTTGTCTATGCTGTTCCAGCTAGGTGGAACACCCTTCCCTGTATTCCACCTTCCTTATCTTCAAGATCCAGCCTGGGAGTTGCCTCTTCCAGAGAGAAAGCCTTTCTTGACCACGGCCAGCTGGGCCAAGGCCTTGCTCTTCAGGGCTCTCATGGTGACCTCTGCTGCCCCCATCAATGCAGGGTGCCTCCCCCCACCCCTGACCCCTAAACTTGGCCCCACTACTTAGAAGCTGTGTGACTTTGGGGGTGCTGTTTAACCTTCTAGAGCCTGAGTATCTTCATCTGTTAAGACAGGATAACAACAACTAACCTGTATTCTGTGCATGCAGCTGACTCTTGGGCTACACATTTTACATGAATGAACTGCATTTCATTGTCGTGACAACCTCATGAGGAGGCAGAAGTTCTCTACAGAACTCTTAGGTGCAACTGTATTTCCCGCTCCTAGACCAGCGCCTGACATATTTGTAGATATTTAACCATCATTGCAAATGGTGACTGCAGCCATGAAATTAAAAGACGCTTACTCCTTGGAAGGAAAGTTATGACCAACCTAGATAGCATATTGAAAAGCAGAGACATTACTTTGCCAACAAGGGTCCATCTAGTAAAGGCTGTGGTTTTTCCAGTAGTCATGTATGGATGCGAGAGTTGGACTGTGAAGAAGGCTGAGCACCAAAGAATTGATGCTTTTGAACTGTGGTGTTGGAGAAGACTCTTGAGAGTCCCTTGGACTGCAAGGAGATCCAACCAGTCCATTCTAGAGGAGATCAGCCCTGGGTGTTCTTTAGAAGGAATGATGCTGAAGCTGAAACTCCAGTACTTTGGTCACCTCATGCGAAGAGTTGACTCATTGGAAAAGACTCTGATGCTGGGAGGGATTGGGAGCAGGAGGAGAAGGGGATGACAGAGGATGAGATGGCTGGATGGCATCACCGACTTGATGGACATGAGTTTGAGTGAACTCCTGGAGATGGTGATGGACAGGGAGGCCTGGCATGCTGCAATTCATGGGGTTGCAAAGAGTTGGACACGACTGAACTACTTAACTCAACTGAACTGAAGAAATATTTCTTGAAAGAACAGACACATGCATCTCCATTTTACAGATAAGGAAACTGAGGCTCCGGAACATAGAAAGTGTTCACTATCTGCTAATGAATCTTAGTATCATTATAACCAGGGTTATTGTTAATTTGATTCTCAATGTCTGTGTCAAGCCTAGTTCAGACCCTGGCCCTGGAGAAACCTGGCAAGGGGTGGAAGGTGATAGGGGAGTTAAAGGACCAAGGTATAGCATTGGTTAAAGAATCTGCCTGCAATGCAGGAGACACAGGAAACTTTGGTTCGATTCCTGTATCAAGAAAATTCCCTGTAGTTGGGCAGGCAACCCACTGCAGTACTGGTGGGCTATCGTTCATAGTGTTGCAAAGAGTTGGACACAATTAAGCATGCACACACAATTAAGCATAAACATTCTATGCTCTAGTCAGAAATTCTTTAAATTTTCCTAGATTTTGCTCACCTGGCAGTTTTGTCATACCTTCTGAAGTGGTCCCCTTTGAGAACTCATACTCATCCTTCAAAGCCCAGTGCCAATGCCGCCTCCTCCAGGAAGCTTTCCCTGATATACCTAGTCTGGTTTGAGGGGCCCTTTTCTGGGATCTCTGGTGTTACCTCCATCATGGAATTTATCATCCCATCTGTATCTGTCACTCCCACCAGACTGGGAGCTTCCCTGGAGCAGGGACCTGGCCCTATTCCCAGCTGTGAACCCAGTCTCACTCAGGGCATTTGGAAGTGACTGAATGAATGGAAGACCAACTCCAGGCAACAGGCATCATTTACTCCCGAGGGAGCAGATTCGTGGCTGCCTGTCAGGGCCCTGTAGGGTGACCAGAACCTTCTCATTTCCAATCATGAAGACCACCGCTCCATCCTCAGTTGTCTACCACCAGGGTGAGGGCCCTGGTCTTCCCCAACCCAGCTACGAGTGCCTCACCAGTATTTCCGTGATGTCTGGGTCATCTGGTGCCCAGGGTGGGGTTGGGGAGGCAGGGGGCACGGGCAATGCCAGTGAGCTGCTGTCTTCCGTGGTTGAGTCTGTCCCCGAGGAGTCGGTGGGCTCCATGGCCGCCAGGTTGAGCAGGGACACATTGGTGCAGGCCGAGGACCGTTTGAGGTTCAGGCACCAGTGCATCGGCTCATGGGACATGCGAGGCTCAACCCTGGGGTGGAGAAACAGGCAAGAGGGTCAGGGTGCCTGCAGGAGGGTCAGGGTGTGGCCCAAGCAGGGCACGGCCCCTCCCGCCTCCCTGTCTGCACATCCCCTAGTCCCTCTGACTCCCTCCCCACTACCTTCTTCCTCCTACACTCTTGAGTCCCTCTTGGCCACTGGCCCCTTGCCTGCCTCTCCTCTGTGCGGTCCTCTCCTTCCCCACCCCTTCCTGCAGCACCCACAGTGGGACTCGTGCTCTGTTGGAGGCAGCACTGGGGGCTAGGACCCCGCCAGGGTGCAACAAACCCACCCGTGGAACGACACAGCCTTCTTTTTCTTCGCGATCCCCTTGACTGGGCTGGTCACTCCCCCAGGAGTCTCGGGGACCAGCTGGGAGCGGCTCTCGACCCCCGCAGGGGGGTCCCCAGCCTCATGGATCTCTTTGGACTGCCAGATTGTCTTCACCACCACGCTCGCCATGGCGTGTGGGGGGCCCGGCTCCCAGGGGCTCCTTCGTCCGAGACTATCCGCCTATTCTGACCACTGCCCCTCAAGGTCCCCGGTCCCCACAAACCTGCCTCATAAAGGACCCAACCACTGGGCTCCAGTAAGGCGGGGGTAGGGGGGTGGGGTGGGGCACAGGGGTGGGAAACGTGACTTATCACCTTCCCCCAGAGGGGTTCAGTGAACTCTTCCTTATCCAGGTTTCTAGTTCTGCCCTGATCTCTCCCTCACTTCAGAACCATAGTGAAATTGATTCATTCTGAATGGTGGACTGGCTCACTGTTTCTTGGGAGGGGTCCAAATTCCCTTTCCCTGAAACTCTCTTAAGTTTCAGCACTCTCCCCACCCACCCCCACCCCTGACACCTGCATTCAGACTTGATTCATCCTGCTGGACTTGTCCCTTTCCCAGGGTCTGGGGGAGGATGAGGATTGGAAGGAGGGTCGCTGGAGGATCTCACATTCTATGGGAGGCTGGAAGGGAACAGACAGACAAGCAGTAGAAACAAACCGGAAAGAGCAGGTGTCCAAATGTGATATGAAGCGAATCAAAACTGGGTGACGACAAAGTGGACATTTGTCAAAGCTCATCGATTTGTGCACCTGGGATTTGAGCCTCTTATTGTGTGAATTCTGCTGATTTAAAACCCCCCAAAACTAAGGACTTCCCTAGTGGTCCAGGGGTTAGGACTCTTCACACTGTCTTCTCTCTGGACCAGCTTCCAAGTTTCCTCTCTTTTAAGAACACATACTGGATCAGGGCCCACCCAGATGCTGCTGCTGCTGTTTCTGCAGTCGTGTCTGACTCTGTGCAACCCCATAGATGGCAGCCCACCAGGCTCCCCCATCCCTGGGATTCTCCAGGCAAGAACACTGGAGTGGGTTGCCATTTTCACCCAGATGACTGTGTCTTAACTTCATCATTGCTAGAGACCCTACTTCTGAATAGGGGCACATTCACAGCTATTGCAGGTTAGAACTTGAACATCTTTTGCAGGATGTAATTCAACCTATAACAGGGTTGATGTGTATTGATGTCTACAACTTTTTTTTTTAATGGTTTCTTTATTGAATAAACTTGACATATATTTTTGTTGTTGTTTTTTTTTTTTGGCTGTGACGTGTGGCTTCCGGGATCTTAGTTCCCCAACCAAGGATTGAACCCCAGCCCCAGCAGTGAAAGCACCAGGTCCTAACCACTGGAATGCTAGGGAATTCCCTGTAGCATTTTTAAAATTAATTAATTTTTGGCTGCACGGGCTTTTCTATAGTTGCAGAGAGCGGGGTCTACTCCCCAGCTGCGATGTGTGGGCTTCTTCTCATTGTGGTGGTTTCTCTTGTCGTGGGCCACAGGCTCTAGGGCTCTCGGCCTTCAATATTTTCTGACTCACAGGTTCTAGAATGTGGGCTCTCTAGTTGCGGCACTTGGGCTTAATCTGCTCCATGTCACATGGGATCTTCCTGGATCAGGGATCAAACCCCTGTCCCCTACATTGGCAGGTGGATTCTCAACCACTGAACCATCAGGGAAGTCTCCCTGTATCATAAGACTCCACATGAGTGATATCATACGGTACTTGTCTTTCTCTGTCTGACTTACTTCACTTAGTGTGGTAATCTCTATGTCCATCTGTGTCGCTGCAAATGACATTATTTTCTTTTTTTATAGCTGAGTAATATCCCATTGTATATATAGACCATATATTCTTTATCCACTCCTCTGTTGATGGACATTTATCAGGTTGCTTCTGAGTCTTGGTTATTGTAAATAGTAGGCTATGAGCACTGGAGTGTACCTGTCTTTGCAAAGGAGAGTTTTCATCTTTTCTGTATATATGCCCAGGAATGGAATTGCTAAAACACATCAAAAAAAAAATACTGGATAATGTGTGCAAGTATAACAGGGAGAGATCACTTTAAATCCCTAAATCCGGAATTTCTCTCCGAAGACGCGCCATTCTGTTGTGACCTGAAGGACAAGCCAGCTGCGGGGAAAGCCAGGGTGGGCAGGGGGCAGGAATAAGTCTTCATGTTGTTGTTGTTTAGTCACTAAGTCATGTCCAACCCTTTGCAATGGACAGCAGCATACCAGGCTCCTCCGTCCTTCGCTGTCTCCTGGAGTGAGACAGGTCCATTGAGTCAGTGATGCCATCCAACCATCTCGTCCTCTGTCGCCCCCTTCTCCTCCTGCCCTCAATCTTTCCTAGCATCAGGGTCCTTATCAATGAGTCGACTCTTCGCATCAGATGGCCAAAGGAATAAGTCTGGAGGGTCTGAGTTGCCTAGAGGAGACCAGTATGGCTGATGCATTTAAGCTGGGGAAGGATACAGCTGATTGATGTTGCAAAAAGCACCCTGAGGGGCCAGGATGGAAGCAGGGAAAACAGCGTGGGATGTCACAGCAAGGTTCCAGCAAAAGACGATGGTGATGGTGGTCTGCACAGGGGGAGGCAGTGGCCGTGGGAGTGGGTGGCTGGTTTTGGGGTGTGTTCTGGCTTTGGTTTGGTGTGAAGGACACAGCAGGGTCCTTTCTGGTGAGAGTGCCTGTGTGATTGATGGTGGGCCCATCTGCAAAAATGGGAAGACGGGGGATGAGTCCTGTTTTTCTGGTTAAAATTGAGTTGATTTGCTCAGGTCAGAATCTCAGAAACTATTGCAGTTCAACCTGTGAGCTCTTCGAGGGACTCCTCCTGTTCTCTCTTTGTGCTCCATCTTGAAACCAACAAGGACTTGTCTAAATCTCATCTAGACCCCCACACATGAGCTTGTTCATGATGGTCTTAAAACTTAGCAAAGGGTCACCTGCTGAGCCCTTGCACCCCAGAATGGTCTCGCTCAAATCCAGTCTCTAATTTTCTGTCTCTGATAATGCCCTGTGGCTGCTGAGCGATTGTGACATGGTGAGTTTCCACTGAGATGTGCTATGTTTATAAACACCAGATTTCAAACACTTAGGATGATATGTCAGCTATGTTGAAATCATAATATTTGGGTTGTTGTTTGCTTTTGAGTCGCTAAGTCATGTCCAAATCTTTTGTGACCAAGGAACTATAACCCACCAGGCTCCTCTATCCATAGCAAGGGTAGTGGAGTGGGTTCCACTTCCTTCTCCAGGGGATCACCCTGACCCAGGAATCGAACCCGCATCCTGTGTATTGGCAGGCGGATTCTTTACCACTGAACCACCTGTGCTGTGGTTAGTCACTCAGTCGTGTCCTACTCTTTGTGATCCCATGGACTGTAGCCTGCCAAGCTGCTCTGTCCATGAGATTCTCCAGGCAAGAATACCGGAGTGGGTTGCCATGCCCTCCTCCAGGGGATCTTCTCAACCCAGGGATTGAACCCACTGAGCCACCAGGGAAGCCCAATATTTGGGTGCATGGGGTTAAATGAAATATATTATTAAGATTCATCTCACCTTTTCTTTTTACTTTTTTAACACGGGAGGAGCATATTTGTGACTGTATTTGTGGCTCCCACTGCATTTCTTTTGGAAGGCGCTGCTCTAACTTGGCACTGGTGAGCCCATGAGCTCCGGTGTGGGGTGCCACATCCATCCCCATGAAGTCTAGGAAGAGGGTGGCTTTTCCCTCTTCCTTACGGACATAATTCTGTTCATCCGGCTCTGGATGTCTCTCTTTGCATCCCCTGAAAAACAGACTAATTCCAACCCACTACTATCTATCTATCTGGTATCTATCTATATTTAATGGTGTTATCCTCAGGGAGAAGAGTGCTTCTTCCCTCATCATGGACTCCTCCAGTCCTTGGATTGCTTGAGGTTATCGTCCATGCTTGGAAGGAAAGTTGTGACCAACTTGGAAGGAAAGTTATGACCAACCTAGACAGCATATTCAAAAGCAGAGACATTACTTTGCCAACAAAGGTTCGCCTAGTAAAGGCTATGGTCTTTCCTGTGGTCATGTATGGATGTGAGAGCTGGACTGTGAAGAAGGCTGAGTGCCGAAGAATTGATGCTTTTGAACTGTGGTGTTGGAGAAGACTCTTGAGAGTCCCTTGGACTGCAAGGAGATCCAACCAGTCCATTCTGAAGGAGATCAGTCCTGGGATTTCTTTGGAAGGAATGATGCTAAAGCTGAAACTCCAGTATTTTGGCCACGTCATGCAAAGAGTTGACTCATTGGAAAAGACTCTGATGCTGGGAGGGATTGGGGGCAGGAGGAGAAGGGGACGACAGAGGATGAGATGGCTGGATGGCATCACTGACTCGATGGATGTGAGTCTGAGTGACCTCCGGGAATTGGTGATGGACAGGGAGGCCTCGCGTGCTGCGATTCATGGGGTCGCAAAGAGTCGGACACGACTGTGCGACTGATCTGATCTGATCTGATCTGATCTTCCATGCTGCTGCTGCTGCTAGGTCGCTTCAGACGTGTCTGATTCTGTGGGACACCATAGATGGCAGCCCACCAGGCTCCTCTGTCCCTGGGATTCTCCAGGCAAGAATACTGGAGTGGGTTGCCATTTCCTTCTCCAATGCATGAAAAGTGAAAAGTCAAAGTGAAGTCGCTCAGTCGTGTCCCACTCTTAGCGACCTCATGGACTGCAGCCTACCAGACTCCTCCGTCCATGGGATTTTCCAGGCAAGAGTACTGGAGTGGGGTGCCATATCTTCCATAAAAAGGAGTTTTTCCAACTCCTATTGGTCCTAATAATTTGTTGTTATTGTTGTTTATGGGGCCATTCTATAGTCTTCAGGGGCAGACAGCCTCCTCCCACACCAGAGATGTTTGTCCTCCTAGAATCCAAAATAGATTTTCCCAAGCCCCATCCCTGGAAACCCAAATGGACGAATCCATTGAACCTGGAAGATGGGCTCTTCTGCCCCGTCCCCATCTCTCCCAGGGGATGTTCCCGGACCCATGACACACCTAAGGCTCAATCCAAGCATACTAGGCTTCTGATATTGGAAAAGCCTGATGGGGGACTTAGTTCCTCTAGGTGCTAGAATGGACTCTTCCAGTTCCCTTTGCCCCAAATTTCTCAATAGCCCGGGGCGTTGGAGTTTCTGAGGTTTTGCCTTCCCCAAATACAGTCTAATGAGGAAGGTCTCTGGGGCGACAAGCGGTTTTGATTGGGCCAAACAAAGCGGGCTCACCGACTGCTTTCCTTATGCAACGTTCTTCATTCATTACCAGGTCCCCTTCTTGTTCAGGAAGAACTCAAAGTCTGGTGGAAAGACTCGCAATTTGTATTTGATATCTATTTAATGGTGTTACAGTTGCAACAACAAAAAAAGCCATTGTATATGAGAAAGTAGTAAAATGTTAATATATAGTTTAATCCTCCCGATCTCTGTGACCTTGGGCATGTCATTCAACGTCTCTGGACGTCAGTTTTAACCTCTGCTTAATGGGAGTAGACTTGAATTACTGTTTCTTCAGCTCTGGGATACTAGGCTTCCGGACAAGTTAGGTCCCAACATCTAGGCGGCTAGAGAAGGGAAAGGAAGGAAGAAGGGAGGAGGAGGAGGTAGGGACGGCTCCCTGGAAGAAGAGTTAAGGAGTCCGGGGGTGGAGGAGAGGAGGGGGGGGAAAAAAGGCGGGGGGGACAGAAAGACGCTTGCGCAGTAAGCACCTCACGCTCTCCCGCCCCTCCCAACTCCTTCTCTGCAGCAGGGAATTGCAGGAGTCGCTCCACCTATCCCAGCCCAGGCGAGTAACGACCCCCCTTTCTCCTTCCTTCTCTACGGATCGTAGCCCTCCTCCTTTGCCGGCCCAATCGAAGGCGGGAGTAGGACTGGCCCGGCGAATCCGCGACGCCCACGGGGGCGATCTACCCGCCCATTGGCCTCCGTCAACGTGAGTCCCGCCTCTGCAAGTCCACGCCCCCTCCGTCTTTCGCGTCCGTCCCTCCCTCCTGGGAGAGCCCCCGGATCCAATCGGTCCCTCACCCGGACGAGCGGAGGGGGCGGTTCCACTGTACGTCATTGAACTCCGCCCGTCGCTCGGGCAACGCCCCCACCCCCCTCCACTCCGAGCGGAAATAGCGGGACGCTGGACCAATCGGAGCCGCACGCCTTTGTTCAGCGACCAATGAGACAGGCGGAGGGGCCGAGCCTGTGTCTGAGCGCCAGTAATTGCAGCCTATAGGCGGCCCCGAGAGCGCAGGCCGGCGGAGGCGAGGGGAGGGGCCTGGGGCGGAGCCGCGGCCTGCCCGCCCGCCTGCCCGCCAGCCCGCCCTCTCCGCCCGCCCGCCCCCCGCCCCGGCCGGCTCGGCTTCTCAGCGCTGCCTGGGGTCCTTTCCTCCCGGTTCCCCCCGTCGCCTGCCAGCCCCCGCTGTGCCGTGCCCTGCCCGGCCAGGCCTGGAGCCGACGCCACCGCCATCATGCCGGCCGTGTCCAAGGGCGATGGGATGCGGGGGCTCGCCGTGTTCATCTCCGACATCCGGAACTGTGAGAGCGCGGCCGGGGGAGATCGGGCAGGGGGGAGAGCGTGAAATGGAAGGGTTCGGGGGACGTTACAGAAGGGCCCAAGGATTAGAAATCCATTGCGGCCATAGAGAGAGGCGAGAGAGGCCACCGGGGCGGGGGGACTTAAGGGTGGGTTGGGGGGAATGGAGGGGGTTAGGGTGTCATAGAGTGTCTCTCGAGGTGACGACGCGGAGTGGTTAGAGGCATAGAGGCATCGCGGAGGGTCTTAATAGAGAGGAGATTAGTAAAGTCCCGGGAACAGAGCATAGAGGTGTCCCCTGGGAATGGAAGGAAGGCTGGGGGATCGTATTAGCGGTAGGGTTAGAGAGATCCCTGTTGTTGTAGATGGAGAAGGAAGAAAGTGCATGGGTGGGTGGGAGGGTGGGTGGGGGTACCCTGTGGAGAGGTAGAGTAGGAAGAGGCCAGAGAGGACTGGAGGACGCGAAACACAGGAAACCTAAAAGGAACCGGGCTTGAGGGCCTGGGCGAGGGGGTGTCATAGAGGCCAAGGGGCTAGACAGGTCACGGAGGCGCCCAGCTGATTAATAGAGAGGACTTGAGAATGATAGAAAGTCCCAGGGATTTGGGGAGGAGAGATGGGAACAAGGGAGACTCTCTGGGACCTTGGTGAGGCATAGAGGGGCTCCTGGATGGAGGATTGCTTAGGAGACGTGGCGGGCAGTGGAGAAAGGGCTAGAGGGATTACTGAGGGGAGCACAGAGGAGAAGCGCTGCAGATGGAGAGTCTTGGGAGAACCCAAAACAGGGAGCTAGGGGGCCTGGAAAGGAGAGGTCATTATAATGTGGGGACTTGGGGGAAGTGCCAGAAGGTAAAGAGCTCAGATCTCAAAGAAGGGGCCTTGGGGGGCCTTAGACATCCATGGGGAAGAGATCTGGAAAGCTGGGGGGCATGGGGGAAAGCCTGGTTCCAGAGGGGTCATGGGTCGGGGAGCAGGACAGCCCTGAATCTGCAGCCCTCTCCCCTCTGACCACATCAACATGGGGACAGGCCTCACGAGCAGGAAGAATGGTCGTGACTATGGGAGGCCTGGCGCCAAGTCAGCTCCCAGCTCTTGGGAGCGGGTGTTGGTGTTTGGAGCTGCCAAGAGCTTCAGAGGCTGTATCCGCACAGGCTCCGGGGTCAGCCAGGCTTCGGTTTGAGTTTGAGTGCTCCCTTCCCCTTGCCTTGTGACCTTGAATGAGGGACTTCACCTCTCGGTTTCCTCATCTGTCAGGAGGGGCTGCTGATGGCATCTTCCTGATGGGGTTGTGATGATAACCGAATGTGAGTGAGGCGTTTCACACATTCCAGGCACTAGATATCTTGGCTCCTGTTTTTGTTACTTGGCCGAATCTGAGGAGCGGCCTCTGCAAGTGCCCAATGATGATTTTAGAATTTAGCAGGTATGGGATGATCTGGCACATAGTAGGTGCTCAGCGAGCAAGAAGGGTGGACACTTGGGTATCAAGTGGCAGAGGGAGATTATGATTCTTAGGAAAGGGGTGGAGCATTGAGGGGTTGTGGGTTGTGGCGGGGGGCAGCTGTTAGAAGCAGGTGTGCATTGCCTCTGACACCTACCTTGTGACCTTTGGCAAATCATTCAACCTCTTGAAGACTCCATTTTCTTGTCAGCTGACTCCATTGACCAGAACATCTTGCCTCTGAAGGTTCATTCATTCATTCTCATTTGACAAATGCTTTTTGATCACTCCAGTGTGCCAGACACTTCCAGGGACGAGAGCTACCACAGTGAACAGAAATTCCTGCCCCTTGGAGCACTCGTGCCAGGAGGGAGATTAAAATATAAACACAGAGAACTACAGATGATGACTAGTGCTGTGAAGAAAAATAAGGACGGAAAGAGGGGGAAGAGAACAGGATTGAGAAGGGACAAGTGGTACAGATTTTGGAGGCAAGAGGGGTCCAGGCAGCGGAATGGTGTGTTCAAAGGTCCTGAGGTTGTAGTATACTTGGTGAGGGTTCAGATAAGAGCGAGGGGGCTTGTGTGGTTGGAGCCAAGCGAGGGAGGGTGGGAGAGGTGGAAGACTTGGGCAGAGAAGGGACAGGGAGCGGGTAGGGCTTTGTGGGCCATGGGGAGCACCTTGGCCTTTCTCTGAAGTGAGGGCGGCAGGAAGGTTTTGAGCATGGGAGGGATGGGACCTGATTGATGTTTTAAAATAGTTCCTCTGGCTGCTGGATAGAGAATAGACCCAAGGAGATAGGAATGGAAGCAGGGAAAGAATTAGGGGGCTGTTGCAGGCATCCCTGCGCAAGATGGTGATTTACTCGACTGGGGTGGGAAGGAAACCGTGAGAAGTGTTTGGGTTAGAGATGGGTCTTGGAGGATCTGCAAAGGGATTGGATGGTGGGGGTGGGGAAGGAAAGAGAAAACAAGTGGGTGTCACCGCTGGACCCCAGAGGGAAGCCAGAGGATGGAGGAGAGACTCCGACTTGGGGGCAGCGGAGGTCGTTTAGCTGAAAGAATAAGGACTGGAGGATCAGGGTGCCCCTTGTCCTTGGTTTTCTCACTGAGTGTATGTTGAATGGCTGGTATGTTTCAAACCTTATCATGGGTGCTGGGAACACAGTGGTAGATAGGACAGACTTGTCTGTACCTCCATGAACCTCCCGGCCCCAGAGGGAGATAGGAACTGCATAAAAATTGCAGCTGTCCATCCGCCAAACACTTGTATATGGATGTTCATACAGCATCATTGATGATCCATAGCCAGAGAGCACAAACAAACCCAGATGTCTACCAGCAGGTGGATGGAAAAACACAGTGTGGATGCCCACAAGATGGAATATTATTCAGCCATCAAAAAGAATGAAATACTGTGGAGGTTACAACGTGGGTGAACCTGTAAAACACCATTTTAAGAGAAAGAAGCCAGACATAAAAGGCTACATATTGTAGGATTCCATTATATGACACGTGCAGAAGAAGCAAATCCAGAGAATTGTAAAGTAGTTGAGTGACTGCCTAGGGCGAGGGGGTGGTGGAATGTGGAGTGGCTTCTAATGAGAACAGGGTTTCTTTAGGGGGCAGTGAGAATGTTCTGGAGTTAGATGGTGGTGACAGATGGACAGCCCTGTGGATCTCCTGAGGAAGCCCTGCATGGCACTGCCGAGTGGTGAGCTGTGTGCTCTGTGAGTTGTAGCTTAAGTTTTCTTTAACTGAAGTACAGTTGATGTTCAATATTGTGTTAGTTTCAGGTGTACAGCAGAGTGATTCGGTTATACATATATGTATTTTGTTCGCATATTCTCTTCCACTGTGGTTGAATATAGTTCCCTGTGCTATACAGCAAATCCTTTTATTTCACATACGCCACTGTTTGATGATACATTAAATTTATTTTCTTTATGTAACATAAAGTCAGATCTAAATATATTACAAAGCATTCAGGGAGGTACATCTTGTTGCCCCTCAGAAAGTCATGTGAAATTTACTTTCAGAATTGATATTGACTTGTTTAAAAGCCCTATCCTGGCTCCTTTCTTGTTCTCATCAAAAATTTTATATTTATTATTTGTTTGGCTGCTCTGGGTCTTGGTTGCAGGATGTGGAATCTAGTTCCCCAAACAGGGATTGAACCCAGGCCCTTTGCATTGGGAGCTTGGAGTTTTAGCCACTAGACCACCACGGAAGTCCCTCAATTTTTTTTTTTTAGTGGGAACAAAAAAAAGATTGTAGCTGTCCTAAGTGTAGTGAGGGAGAGGGCCACGGTGCTGGGAGAACAGGAGCTGTCTTATTGCATTGCCCAGACAATGTGGAGGAGTTAGCCAGGCCAGAGGAAGGGGAGGCAAGCTCTGAGGTAGAGGGACAGCACGTGCAAAGGTCCTGAGGCCCCATCGAGACTCTCTGAAGTCTGTGTTACAGCTGGTGCAGAGAGGGATGCGATCTGACCTTGGGGAGGTGGGCAGAGGCCAGGATGGTGTTTGTCCTGAGAGCACTGGAGAGGGTTTCAAGCCCGAGTGAGGGGAAGAGGAGGGTCGGGGGGCAGGTGGAGGACAGGAGGAAAGTGGAGGCCTCCTACCGGATGATTGGCACAGTGGAGCTAGGGGGAGGATCTAGAAGGGGATGAAGGCAGGCTTTGAGGAAAAGAGCCAGGAAGGGCAAATTCTGCAGATAAGAAAGGGAGGGGGTGAGGCCAGGCCCGGCCTGAGGGCGTGGTCCTGTCTTGTCTGGAGGGGGAGTCTGGCCTCCAGACACTTATCTGCTGGGAGCTCCCTAAGGCAGGGGTGGGGCTCCCTCCTCTCCAGGGCCCCAGCCCTCCCCAAGCCTGAGGAGAGTGCAGGTGATGGACAGGAAGTGGGTGCTGGAAAGTAGGTGCTCGGCTGTCCCAGAGGGCACATATCACAACAAACTGTGGCCCATCCTGTTTGTGGCAGTCTTCCCCAAACCCTGGAACACAGGCCCCAGTCTGATTGCTCCCTGGGTCCCCAGTTCCACCTTCTTCAGGGCCTGGCCCGTGGGAGCCCTTTTGAGGTACTTGCTGATTGAATGAATGAATGAACGAATCTATCTTTGTGAGCACTGACTGAGTGCCAGACACTCTTCTAAGTGATGAGACCACAGTGGTGAGCAAAAGTCCCCTCCCTGTGGTGCTCCCATTGTAGTGGGGAGCTTGACCAACCCACAAGTAAATATACAGTGTTCAAACTGTTCAGAGTGCAGGGAAAAAATAAAGCAAGGAAGGGGTATAGGGACCAGGTCAGGGATGGCACTCTGGTATTGGCTGGTTAGAATCTCTCTCTGAGGTGACATTGGAGCAAAATTTGGTGGGTGAATTGGCCCATCAGATAGATCAGATCAGTTGCTCAGTCGTGTCCGACTCTTTGCGACCCCATGAATCGCAGCACGCCAGGCCTCCCTGTCCATCACCATCTCCCGGAGGACACTGAGACTCACATCCATCAAGTCAGTGATGCCATCCAGCCATCTCATCCTCTGTCGTCCCCTACTCCTCCTGCCCCCAATGCCTCCCAGCATCACAGTCTTCTCCGATGAGTCAACTCTTCGCATGAGGTGGCCAAAATACTGGAGTTTCAGCTTTAGCATCATTCCTTCCAAAGAAATCCCAGGGCTCATCTCCTTCAGAATGGACTGGTTGGATCTCCTTGCAGTCCAAGGGACTCTCAAGAGTCTTCTCCAACACCACAGTTCAAAAGCATCAATTCTTCGGCACTCAGCCTTCTTCACAGTCCAGCTCTCACAGCCATACATGACCACAGGAAAGACCATAGCCTTGACTAGGCGAACCTTTGTTGGCAAAGTGATGTCTCTGCTTTTGAATATGCTATCTAGGTTGGTCATAACTTTCCTTCCAAGGAGTAAGCGTCTTTTAATTTCATGGCTGCAGTCACCATCTGCAGTGATTTTGGAGCCCAGAAAAACAAAGTCTGACACTGTTTCCACTGTTTCCCCATCTATCTCCCATGTAGTGATGGGACCAGATGCCATGATCTTCGTTTTCTGAATGTTGAGCTTTAAGCCAACCTTTTCACTCTCCTCTTTCACTTTCATCAAGAGGCTTTTGAGTTCCTCTTCACTTTCTGCCATAAGGGTGGTGTCATCTGCATATCTGAGGTGATTGATATTTCTCCCAGCGATCTTGATTCCCACTTGTGTTTCTTCCAGTCCAGCGTTTCTCATGATGTACTCTGCGTATAAGTTAAATAAACAGAGTGACAATATACAGCCTTGACGTACTCCTTTTCCTATTTGGAACCAGTCTGTTGTTCCATGTCCAGTTCTAACTGTTGCTTCCTGACCTGCATACAAATTTCTCAAGAGGCAGATCAGGTGGTCTGGTATTCCCATCTCTTTCAGAATTTTCCACAGTTTATTGTGCTCCACACAGTCAAAGGCTTTGGCATAGTCAATAAAGCAGAAATAGATGTTTTTCTGGAACTCTCTTGCTTTTTCCATGATCCAGCGGATGTTGGCAATTTGATCTCTGGTTCCTCTGCCTTTTCTAAAACCAGCTTGAACATCAGGAAGTTCACAGTTCACATATTGCTGAAGCCTGGCTTAGAGAATTTTGAGCATTACTTCACTAGCGTGTGAGATGAGTGCAATTGTGCGGTAGTTTGAGCTTCTGGAAAAGACTTTCTTGGTTTCACAGACAGCCTGTGCAAAGGCCCTGAGGCAGGACTGTGCTTGAGGAATAGGAATGCGGGGAGAGGGTAGGAACTGTGGTCAGAGAGGGAACTAGTGGATCCAATAAGGACTTTGCTTTTACACTGGGCCAGATGGGAGCCAGGGAGAGATTCAGAGCAGTGAAGGAATAGGATTTGACTCAGCAGAAGGAATGAGTCCCACTTTGGTGGTGCTCCAGCATCAGTGTGTTAAAGGAACTGGCTCCATGCCGGCAACAGACAGATCCAGGCCTGAGCCCCCTTTCTCCCTCTTGCTGTGTTTTTTGTGACCTCGGTCCACAATCGCATTCAGCACCTCCCCTGTGTCAGGACAAGGGGCTTCCCAGGTGGTGCTAGTGGTAAAGAACCTGCCTGCCAATGCAAGAGATGCGGGTTCGATCCCTGGGTCAGGAATATACCCTGGAGGAGGGCATGGGAACCCACTCCATTATTCTTGCCTGGAGAATCCCAAGGACAGAGGAGTCTGGTGGGCTACAGTCCATGGGGTTGCAAAGAGTCGGACACGACTGAAGCAACTGAGCGCTGTGTCAGGCCTGCCCTGGGCCCTGGCCCTGATCTCGGGCCCCTCCCCCTGCCCTTGGGGAACCAGTGTTCCCAGGCAGAGGCCCAGGTTTACAGAGTAGCACATGCCCTCTTCATATATTGGGAAGCAGTTCAGGAGGTCTTTGCAGCTGAGCTCAAGCCAGGGTGTGATGGGGTGTGACTTGGTTGCTCAAGGAGAAAACTCTGTCTAGGGGACACTGAGGACTTTGATAACATCTAACCGGGGGCTTTCATATGGCAGTCCACATAGGTACATTTTTTAAAAGTTGTTCACAAAGAATCGGACACAACTGAGCAACTGAACTGACTGAACTGAGTCAGTGATGCTAACTAACCATCTCATCCTCTGCCCCCTCCTTCTCCTTTTGCCTTCAATCTTTCCTAGCATCAGTCTTTTCCAATGAGTTGGAAATTAACTATACCTCAGTTTTTTAATTGAGTTTATATATATACACACACACGCATATATCCTTTTTCAGGTTCTTTTTCATTTTAGGATATTATAAGATATTGAGTATATAGTTCCTTGTGGTATACAGTAGGTTCTTATTTATCTCTTTTATGTATAGTAGTGTATATATGTTAATCCACAACTCCTAATTTATCCCTCCCAACTTCCCAGCTATCCCCTTTGATAACCTTAAATTTGTTTTTTATGTCTGTGAGTCTGTTTCTGTTCCATAAAGAAGTTCATTTGTATCATTTTTTTAGATTCCACAGATAAGTGATATCATATGATACTTATCTCTCTCATATATTTGTTACTTCACTTAATATGACAATCTCGAGGTCCCTCCACATGCAGACATTTTAATTTTCCAGGAGTCACATTACAAAAGTAAAACTGGGGAAATTAACATGTTTTATTTCCTTTACCCCGGGACGGCCCAAATATTATCTGAATGTGCTATCGATATTTTTTCAATGATTAATGAGACAGTTTATGTTCCTTTCTCCGTTTGGAAGCTCTGTTTTCATTGGAAATAACTTGCTCTGTCTGAATAGTTTATAAAACTTGTGGTTAAAAAGAAGCTTCACAAAAAGGTCCAAGTCGTTCCAAACATACTTTCCCGGTAACTGAGTGGAGGATCATTTTTTAATTTTTAACTTATTACAAGTAAATTAGGAATCCAGTCCCTCAGAGGCACCAGCCATATTTGGAGTGCCCAGTGGCTGCGTGTGGCCAGTGGCTCCCCTAGTGGACGGAGTGGGGATAGCACGTTGTGAACTTCACAGGGACCCAGAGTCAACAGTCTCATCTCCCAGAAGCCTCCGAGGACTCCGCGCTGTCAGGACTTGTGTGGGAGACAGCAGGGCATATCCTAGTAGAGAGAAACATTTGCTCCTTTGTACTGTAAACAGCAGTTGTCTGGAAGGCACAGAAGGGCCTGGCAGTGAGGTGCCGGATAGCGCCTGGGTTACCTGACGGCTGTAAAAGCGTCACAGTCCCTTCATGGCAGGCAGGGTTGGTGAAGATCCCTTTAATGGCAGTGACACCCCACCCCGATGCCCCAGGTTACATGTTCAGGGAAGCTGCAGCTCCCCCAGCCAGGAGTCTCCTGGTATATCTGGAGCATTCAGCAGTCACCTGCCCTGGCCTGTAGCTAGACGGTGGCCTCGTTCCCTCCTGCACGGCCCTCACAGCAACTGCTGCAGGCAGAAGAGGTCCCCCGCCTTCCTGTGGCTCCCCAGCACCTGCAGGGAACCCTGCAGTCTACCCCCACCTTCTGTGCTAGCCCCTGGGCTTTCACACAAGCTGACCTTCGTACCCCAAGCACACCTCCCCTTATTGCTGCTTGGAGCATTTCAGCCTTGTCCTTTGAGCCTCAAATCCCAGGAGTGGGGTTCCCTGGCAGTTCAGTGGTTAGGGCTCCACGCTTCCCCTGCAGGGGGCATGGGTTCGAGCCCTTGTCTGGGAGCTCAGATCCTGCATGCTCTGCTGTGCGGCCACCAAAAAAAAAAAAAAAAAAGTATCCCAGGAGCTGGGTACCAGGAAGCTTTCTTCCTCCCATTTGATTCTAGCCTCCCAGCCCTCACTGTGTTTGATTCTGTCAGTTTTCCACGTTATCCCTATCAGCCTTCCCTCCAATCAGGGAGCATCCCCAGGGCAGAGTAGGGTCTGAGCCTAGCCCAGGGAATGTTTGAAGATAAAGAAATCTCTTTAAAAAACACCCTGAAGTGCTTACATGCCTCCTGTGACAGGGAGCTCACCTTCTGTTGCAGGCTGGCCCTGAGTGATGAAAAATTTCTTCTGGAAGCCCAGTTCTGTCACAGCTGCATATAGCCCCTTTGTCCCATGCGTTACCCTCAGCAGCACCCAAGTGCCTATCTCTGGGGACCTGGGCATTAGATATTTGCAGAGGTTATGTGCTCTGCCAGAATGCCCTTCCTCAGGGCCACAGAGCATTCTCTTTTGGAGACCTGATGCTTTGTTCTTTCTGTGAATTCTTTTTTTATAGGGAAGTATATTGGTGATCCAGAAGACAATATCAAATAGATGTGAACAATTTAAAGACTTTTTAAATTTTGTTTTTAATTTTTACACATAGAAGCCACTAATATTTTTTATTAAAGGAGTGAAATGTCCAACTATAGCATAATGGATGAATAATTCACTCAGCTGAATTATTTATCACTCATAAATTATTTTTAAAAAATTTTATTTATTTATTTGGCTGCATTGGGTCTTAGTTGTGGCTTTGGGGTGGGCTTAGTTGCTCTGCCGCATGTCGGCCCTTAGTTCCCTGACCAGGGATTGAACCCATGTCCTCTGCATTGGAAGGTGGATTCTTAACCACTGGACCGTGGGTTAGTCCCTTAATGTTTGTTTATTTATTTGGCTGTGCTGGGTCTTACTTGCAGCTCATGGGATCTTTAGTTGCGGCCAGCAGGATCTAGTTCCCTGACCAGATATCTAACCTGGTCCCTCTGTGTTGGGAGCGTGGAGTCTAAGCCACTGAACCACCAGAGAAATCCCAAGGAATTCCTGAATATTCTTTAAATTTTCTGTATCTGTTTGACATTCTTTTCTATGTCATTGATATACCTAATTATAAAAACATGTTAATATATATTCCTATATGCAAAGAGTCGGACACGACTGAGCAACTGATCTGATCTGATACAAATATATATATTCACTTATAGGTGTGTATATATGTATATATATATATATATATATATATATATATATATATATATATATACATTGTACAGGAGACAGGGATCAAGACCATCCCCATGGAAAAGAAATGCAAAAACGCAAAATGGCTGTCTGGGGAGGCCTTACAAATAGCTATGAAAAGAAGGGAAGCGAAAAGCAAAGGAGAAAAGGAAAGATATAAACATCTGAATGCAGAGTTCCAAAGAATAGCAAGAAGAGATAAGAAAGCCTTCTTCAGCAATCAGTGCAAAGAAACAGAGGAAAACAACAGAATGGGAAAGACTAGGGATCTCTTCAAGAAAATTAGAGATACCAAAGGAACATTTCATGCAAAGATGGGCTCGATAAAGGACAGAAATGGTATGGACCTAACAGAAGCAGAAGATATTAAGAAGAGATGGCAAGAATACACAGCAGAACTGTACAAAAAGAGCTTCACGACCCAGATAATCATGATGGTGTGATCACTGACCTAGAGCCAGACATCCTGGAATGTGAAGTCAAGTGGGCCTTAGAAAGCATCACTATGAACAAAGCTAGTGGAGGTGATGGAATTCCAGTGGAGCTATTCCAAATCCTGAAAGATGCTGCTGTGAAAGTGCTGCACTCAACATGCCAGCAAATTTGGAAAACTCAGCAGTGGCCACAGGACTGGAAAAGGTCAGTTTTCATTCCAATCCCAAAGAAAGGCAATGCCAAAGAATGCTCGAACTACCGCACAATTGCACTCATCTCACACGCTAGTAAAGTAATGCTCAAAATTCTCTAAGCCAGGCTTCAGCAATATGTGAACTGTGAACTTCCTGATGTTCAAGCTGGTTTTAGAAAAGGCAGAGGAACCAGAGATCAAATTGCCAACATCCGCTGGATCATGGAAAAAGCAAGAGAGTTCCAGAAAAACATCTATTTCTGCTTTATTGACTATGCCAAAGTCTTTGACTGTGTGGAGCACAATAAACTGTGGAAAATTCTGAAAGAGATGGGAATACCAGACCACCTGATCTGCCTCTTGAGAAATTTGTATGCAGGTCAGGAAGCAACAGTTAGAACTGGACATGGAACAACAGACTGGTTCCAAATAGGAAAAGGAGTACGTCAAAGCTGTATATTGTCACCCTGTTTATTTAACTTATACGCAGAGTACATCATGAGAAACACTGGACTGGAAGAAACACAAGTGGGAATCAAGATCGCTGGGAGAAATATCAGTCTCCTCAGATATGCAGATGACACCACCCTTATGGCAGAAAGTGAAGAGGAACTCAAAAGCCTCTTGATGAAAGTGAAAGAGGAGAGTGAAAAGGTTGGCTTAAAGCTCAACATTCAGAAAACGAAGATCATGGCATCTGGTCCCATCACTACATGGGAGATAGATGGGGAAACAGTGGAAACAGTGTCAGACTTTGTTTTTCTGGGCTCCAAAATCACTGCAGATGGTGACTGCAGCCATGAAATTAAAAGACGCTTACTCCTTGGAAGGAAAGTTATGACCAACCTAGATAGCATATTCAAAAGCAGAGACATTACTTTGCCAACAAAGGTTTGCCTAGTCAAGGCTATGGTCTTTCCTGTGGTCATGTATGGCTGTGAGAGCTGGACTGTGAAGAAGGCTGAGTGCCGAAGAATTGATGCTTTTGAACTGTGGTGTTGGAGAAGACTCTTGAGAGTCCCTTGGACTGCAAGGAGATCCAACCAGTCCATTCTGAAGGGGATCAGCCCTGGGATTTCTTTGGAAGGAATGATGCCAAAGTTGAAACTCCAGTGTTTTGGCCACCTCATGCGAAGAGTTGACTCATTGGAGAAGACTGTGATGCTGGGAGGGATTGGGGGCAGGAGGAGAAGGGGATGACAGAGGATGAGATGGCTGGATGGCATCACTGACTCAATGGATGTGAGTCTCAGTGACCTCCGGGAGATGGTGATGGACAGGGAGGCCTGGCGTGCTGCGATTCATGGGGTCGCAAAGAGTCAGACACGACTGAGCGACTGATCTGATCTGATAGTGTATCTATAAAAAAGCTCACAGATCATAAATGATGAATTTTGATGAAGCCACCATCAAAATCTGATGAATTTCCCCAGCTGAACACAGCTGCATAACTGGCCCCCAGATGCAGGAACAAACATCCCCAGCTCCCCAGCACCCCTGCTCACTGCTCAGTCATCCAACACTCTCGGTTAGTTTTGTCGGCTTCTTGAAGCTCTTAATAGAGGTGTAAGCAAAGGCCGGAGAGGGTTCTAGTGTCGGAAATGTAATTACCATTCAGGTTTCCATCTACCTGTGGTAAAGGTTAGGCAGCCACTGTGTGGTATGTGGTCCATTTAGAAAAATTGTTGTTTTTATTTCTTTTCTAGTCTCTACAGAATAGCTTTAAGGCAACTTACTAGAGTGAGTGTTGCACAGGCTGGGGGAATGAACGTATGCGTACCACTTGCGTGGGTGCCGGTCCCGCCCCCAGGGGAGGTGCTGTCCTGACGCCCGGGCCACCCTCTCCCTGGGTACTCAGCAGCGTGGCTTAGTTCTCCCCAGTGAACTGCGCCTGAACTCGCCTCATCTTTCACGGCCCTCCTCAAATGTCCCCTCCTATTGGCAGCCACCAGCAAGTCCCCACGGGTGCCCCCGTGACCTCCATCCACGCATACCTTGCTCAGGTGTGGGCAGGGGTTATGCAGCCTGCGCCCCACCGGGCCTGGAGGCCCTGGGGGAGACTCAGAAGTGCCGGATCTCTGTAGTCTTGGGTGCCCGGCGTGGCCCTCCTCAGCTTGCCCCGCAGGGCTCAGGAACCGTGTAATTAATAAATGAAGCGTCAGGTGGGCTCTGGGGCCACACAGGCTGGTTCAGCCTCATCACGGCCCTTCATCGCCTACGTCCCAGAGACCCTCGTCCCTCTCTGAGGACTGTGAGCGGGTCACTGTACCTCTTCACATCTTCTTGTCTTTTTTTTCACATCTTGTCTTTCCTGAGCGCAGCCACTCAGTAAGCCCTTGAAACGTGAAGTCATTACTAGAAAAGTGGCCTGTGCTCAGCCCTCAGGTGGTTCCCAGTGTGGTCTGGGGACGGGGCAGACCCAGACACCACAGCAGCGCTGACCTGGGCAGTGTGGGGAGCCCCGGGAAAGCCTGAGAGCAGTCTTACCCAGAGTGTGAGCCGCATGTGTGGTTTTTAACTTCCTCGGGAGCCACATTTTTGTTAAAAAGCAGAAAGGAATGGGCCAAATTAATTTTAATGTATTTATGTAACTTGATACACTCTTGTTCAGTCACTCAGTTGTGTCCAGCTCTTTGCAACCCCATGAGCTGTAGCATGCTAGGCTTCTTTGTCCTCTACTGTCTCCTGGAATTTGCTGAAATTCACGTCGAGTCTGTGATGTCATCCAACCATCTCATCCTCTGTCACCCCCTTTTCCTCCTGCCCTCAGTCTTTCCCAGCAACAAGTCTTTTCCAGTGAGTCAGCTCGTCACATCAAGTGCCCAGAGTATTGGAACTTCAGTTTCAGCATCAGTCCCTCCAATGTATATTCAGGATTGATTTCCTTTAGGATTGACTGGTTTGATCTCCTTGCTGTCCACAGGACTCTCAAGAGTCTTCTCCAGACCCAGAATTTGAAAGCATCAGTTCAGCATGTTATCAGTATTTAGATTTTTTTTTTTTTTCATTTAAAACCATCCTAATGGCAGAAAGTGAAGAGGAAATAAAGACCCTCTTAATGAAGGTGAAAGAGGAGAGTGAAAAAGCTGGTTTAAAAGTAAACATTCAAAAAACTAAGATCATAGTGTCCGGTCGCATCACTTCATGGCAAATAGATGTGGAAAAAATGGAAACAGTGGCAGATTTTTTCTTGGGCTCCAAAATCACTGCAGATGGTGACCATAGCCATGTAATTAAAAGACACTTGCTCCTTGAAAGAAAAGCTATGGCAAAACTAAATATCTGTATTGAAAAACAGGGACATTACGTAGCTGACAAAAGCTGGTCTAGTCGAAGCTATGGTTTTTCCAGTAGTCACATATGGATGTGAGAGTTGGACCATAAAGAAGGTTGAGCTCCGAGGAACTGATGATTTTGAACTGTGGTGTTGGAGAATACTCTTGAGAAGAGTCCCTTGGACTGCAAGGAGATCAAACCAGTCAATCCTAAAGGAAATCAATTCTGAATATTCCTTGGAAGGACTGATGCTGAAGCTGAAGCACCAGTACTTTGGCCACCTGATGCAAAGAGCCAACTCATTAGAAAAGACCCTGATGTTGGGAAAGATTGAGGGCAGGAGAAGGAGGTGACAGAGGATGAGATGGTGGATGGCATCACTGACTCAATGGACACGAGTGTGAGCAAATTCCTGGAGGTAGTTGAAGGACAGGGAAGCCTGATGTGCTGCAGTCCATGGGGTTGTAAAGAGTCGGATACAACTTAGCAACTGAACAACAACAAATAATTAATATTTAAAACTTTATAATGAGATAGTTTACATTCGTTTTCCTCCCCCGCACTGAGTCTTCTAGATGTGTTTTTCACTCATTTCAGTTGAGAACAGCCACCTTTCAGGTGCTCAAGAGCTGCCTGGCTGACAGCTGCCATATTGCACAAGGCAGCCGTAGCGTCTGCTTAGAACTGATCAGGAGGTGCTAATCAAAGGGGGCTTCCTGAAGGAGTTGATAGCTGAAGTGGGGCTTATGGGAGCTTCCCTGGAAGTTGGGAGTAGTTGGTGAGGCAGGATTTCTAAAGAGAAGGAGAAGACGTACTCTTACTTGCTCCTTCATTTACTCATTCATTTGAACCTCCTTGTTGCCTTGGCACAAGCCATGGGTCAGAGCAGCCTCCACCCTTCAGATGACTAGCTGTTTATTTTTATTGTTTATAATATTTATTTTTATTTATTTGACCGTACCAGGTCTTAGTTGCAGCATGTTCTAGTTCCCTGACCAGGGACCGAACCCAGCCCCCTGCATTGGGAGCTTGGAGCCTTGGCCTCTAGACCACCAGGGAAGTCCCGACCAGACATCTGTTAAGCACCTGCTGTATGCTGGGCACTGTTCTAGAAGCTCCCTCATGATGGCTTGTAATGAAGAAGGAACCGAGGTTTGACAGTAGAGATAAATGGTTATGCAATGTGACATGTGCCAGGGAGGACATTTTTTAAAATGAGGAAACCGAAGAATAAAGCATTGCCTTTAAAGAACTGGCCAGGAAAGGCCGCATGGAGGAGGTGACAAGAGCTGAGACCCAAATGACGAGACGAGAACTGGACAGCTGGGTATAGCAAGTGCAAAGGCCCTGGAGGTGGGAGGGCGTTGGAATGGCCCTGGAACTGGCGGAGGCCCGCCAGGCCGGACACACAGCGAGTTGTGAGGGGTGACCAGGGCAGGGCCAGAGGGCTTGCTGGCCCCTGGGTGGAGTCCCCGCCCTGGGAGGCAGGGAGGCTGCTGCAGTGATCCAGGTGGGCGGGCATGGGGTCTGGACAAGGTGGTCATGGTGGAGGTTGTCTGGGCTCATGTTCTGAAGATCGAACAGAGAGGACGTGGTGACGACTTGAGTGAGGGATGAGGACACCCAGGTTTCTCTGCTCGGAGGAGCTGAGTAAGCTCTGAAGCCTGTCAAGGGTGCAGTGGTGAAGTCTGGCTCGAGTGGGACTGGGAGGCTGGAGGAGGGACACAGCTGGTGGTGAGGGCGGCCGAGACTGGGTCACTGTCCAGTTGGATCGTGGTCCGATGGGGTCTCCTGGGCATCAAGGAGCACAGAGGCTCATGCGGCCCGGAGAGGCCCTCTCAAGTCCGCCTCTGGGTGGGTCTTGTCAGAAGAGTAGGGATATTGCAGACAGATGTGTAGCGGGGAAGGAGGAAGTGGGTCTGTGGGCCAGGCTTCGGGGGTGGGATGGGGTATGGAGAGAACTGGCAGGTTGTGAGGAGGGACCAGGTGGCGGCAGGGGAGGGCAGTGGGGAGCTCAGGACGCAAGGCCTGGTGAATGAGTAAAATTAGGAAGCTGAGGGCGGAGCAGGTTTTCAGGAGATGCTGAGCTCAGTGGGGATGTGGGCTTGAGGGCAGCTGATCTCTTCACTCATTCACTCATCACATATTCTCTGCCAGGGGCTTATTTCAGCTGGAGGCTAGTGCAGAGCCATGGATGCGACGGGAACAGGAGGAGGAAGAAGGGAGGGGGTCAGGGATCGCTTCAGAGTGTGTGCCAGGCTTTTCCTCTGGGTGGTAGGGACCCCTGAGCGAAGGTTCTCACCTCCCTGAAGCTCCCATATAGAGATGGAGTCCCAGGCCTGACTTCAGCCCCCAGACTGGGACCCCAGCATAGAGAGAATCTGCCCTTCTGCCTGGGAGGGTCCTGGCCCCGGAAAGTGAGGGCAGGCAGCTCAACTCTCAGGGACCCTCCTCACCTGCCCTGCCTTCTCCTCCCCAGGTAAGAGCAAGGAGGCGGAGATTAAGAGAATCAACAAGGAACTGGCCAATATCCGCTCCAAGTTCAAGGGTAGGCTGGGGGCCTGTCTCCTGGGTCTGCGGGAGGAGCGGGGCTGGGGGCTGGAATACCTGGGACTTGTAAGTGTAGTCCTTTCTCACTTTTGCCACCCCGTCCTCCTTCCTCTGACCCCAGGGGACAAAGCCTTGGACGGCTACAGCAAGAAAAAGTATGTGTGTAAACTGCTCTTTATCTTCCTGCTTGGCCACGACATCGACTTTGGGCACATGGAGGCTGTGAACCTGCTCAGCTCCAACAAGTACACGGAGAAGCAGATTGTGAGTCTGGGGAGGAGAGGCTGGGGGCTGGACCCCTGGGTCTGAGGAGGAGGGGCCGGGGGCTGGACCCCTGAGTCTGAGTCGGGAGGAGCCAGAAATGTAGACTGCAGGGCTGAGGGTCAGTTAGCCACAAGCCCCCCACCTCCTTCCCGCCACCCAGGGTTACCTGTTCATCTCGGTGCTGGTGAACTCCAACTCCGAGTTGATCCGGCTCATCAACAATGCCATCAAGAACGACCTGGCCAGCCGCAACCCCACCTTCATGTGCCTGGCCCTGCACTGCATCGCCAACGTGGGCAGCCGCGAGATGGGCGAGGCCTTCGCCGCCGACATCCCTCGTATCTTGGTGGCCGGGTGAGGTGCTGGGGACCCAGCTGCTGGGGCGAGCTAGACGGGACCCAGCCCAGTTTGAGGGGCCGAGAGGTTGCGTCACCTGCCCAGGTCTCCCAGCCGGGACGTGGGGGTTACGCTGGGCTTGATGACAGCCCCGTGCTTGTCCCCTGTCATCTCACCAGTCCGACTCGGCCTTGTAAGGCAGCTCCCCAGCAAAGCCAGTGGGATGTCTGTCTAACTGACCTTTTTTTTTTCATATTTATAAATTATTATTTATTTACCATAAGAAAAAATAAGGTCAAAAGTACAGTTAAAAAAAGTAGAAATTTGTTACTGTTTATTAATAACTTACTATTTTTGGTAAGAACTAGAAAAATGTATTGTTCCAAATAAGAGGCAGTCAAAAGGCTTGGAGAGTTTGTTAGGCATTTTCCTTTGACTCTCATACAACCTTGGTTACCATGTGGTATAAGATAAACCAATACAAAGGGAGTGAAATAACCTTTTTATAAAAATAACAGGAAGCGCAGGTCTAGTAATGAGAAACACTGGAAATAAATATAATGACTGTGTTAGTCGCTCAGTCACGTCTGACTCTTTGCGACACTGTGGACGGTAGCCCGCCAGGCTCCTCTGTCCGTGGAATTCTCCAGCAAGGATACTAGCGTGGGTGGCCATCCTGCAAAATGAATTAAATGACTTTTTGGTCACAGGAATGAAGGGGCTATCACTGAATGTGATAAAACTTGCAAAATTCCTAATTGACTTTTAACATCTGGTAAAGAAGAGGCAATGACCTTAAATTATTTTGGTGATAGCCTTCCAGAGCTTTTGCCCCTTCTCCATTCATTCATTCAACAATCATCTACTGGGCATCTATGTGTGAGGCGCCGTGCTCGTTGCTGGGAACGTAGCCATGACCAGAGGCAGATATGCTCATCCTCCCGGTGTTCATGGTCCAGAGGTGGGAGATAAACTCTGAATAACTGCAGGATGAAACATATTACTTCCTCTCAGAACCCTGCTGTGGGGCACAGGAACCTAAGGGCATTTAGTGGGAGCATCTGAACTAGGCTGGGGGTCGGAGGGCTTCTCAGAGGAAGTGGCATTAGGTTGAGAACTGGGTGAGGAGGAGGAGTTGGCTGTGGAAAAAGGAAAGGCGTGAAGGTCCGTGATCAGCCTGTGATCTTTCTAAAGCAGGAGGGCATTGAGCAATTATTTCTTGAGCACCTGCAAAGTCCTGGGCTCTGTTCTGGGCGTTGGAAGGCAGGAGGGAGCTGGAGGAACAGTTGTCCCCACCCTCAGGGAGCTGGCATCTGAGAGGGGCTCCAAAGAGCAAACACATAGGCAGAGAAGTGAGTTGAGTTCGGACAGTGACAGGTACACTGAAGAAAAGAAAACAGGTGGCAGGATGCGGGGACGGCTGCTTAGATCAGACTCATCAGGGAGGGTGTCTTCACGGAGGTGCCATGTAACTGGAGGCTGGAATGAGGAGGAGAAGACAATTAGAAGTATCGGAGAAAGTATTCCAAGCAAAAGGAGCAGTAAGTGCAAAGGCCCTGGGGTAGGCATGAGCTTTGTATTGGGTTGGCCAAAGAGTTCACTTGGGTTTTTCCATAGTGGTGTTTGGATTTTATTCTGATCGAAATGGGAAGCAATTGGTGTGTTGTGAGCCCGTAAAACCATCACTGTTTTGAACTGGATTTTGCTTAGAGCATTTGCTGAACTGGGTGAACCTGGGTATTGGTTTTGGGGCCCTGCAGCCTCTGGGAACAGAAGACAAAGCTTGTTCAAGCAGAGGTTCCAGAGGCCACACTTCAAAGTGAGGGTGACCTAGAAATAAATCCCCTTAGGGAGTATAGGCAGAGTTACCCCTTTCGAGTCTTGGCATTGAACAGGCCACAACACTGGTTTTCAGCCTGATTTTCCCTTTCCTGGATCATCCATAGATCCGTAAGCCAAGCTTTAGTTTAAAGTGATACATACTGCTAGTACCCTAGTGCCTGACAGACACAAACAAGTCTTTTTCTGGAGAAATCCACCTTCACTACAAGCCTCTATAATTTCCCTAGATGAAGCTCCAGGTTACATGAGAAGCTCACAGTCAAAAATCACTAAATGCAGGCTGCAAGGCGCCATGAAGGAGAGCCAGCAAAAAGAAAACGGAAAATAACAGTTGAACTGGAGTTTTCAGGGAATTCCGTGGTGGTCCAGTGGCTAGAACTCAGCATTGTCACTTCGAGGACCCAGGTTCAATCCCTGGTCGGGGAACTAAGATCTCACAAGCCACGTGATACAGCCAAAAAAAGAATTGGGAGTTTTCATAAAGTAAGTGTTTTAGTTTAGCAGCAGAGTAGACAGAACCAAAGCAGGGATTGGAAATAGGCAGAGGAACTGGACATGTTAATCAGGATGCAGCCCAGAGAAGCAAAGAGATGGAAAAATTTAAGAGAGGCCAAGAGTCAAGGGAGATACAGTCTAACAACACCGTTTAGAGTTCTAGAAAGAGAAAAGGGAGAGTATCGTAACAGAGGCAGTCTTTGAACAAAAGATACAAGAATCAGTGAAACAGCTTGATCCTAAGATTCAGATAGCCTAGAGACTGTAGGGGGCGCCAAGCCTCCTCCAGGCTCCTTCCACACACGGGCCCACCTGCCTGGGGCCCTCCACAGGCTCTTGGCTCTGCCGGTTAGTGTTTCCTCGCAGTTTTCTGCTCACTTGGTGCCTTATCAGAGAGGCTTTCGTCCTAAACACCATCCCCAGAGCCCCTGCGCTAGCTGGCCCTGGAGCATTGAACCCAGACGGTATCTGTTGTAGGATGGGGCTGCCCTATCAAGAACATAAGCTCTCTGAGGACACACTTTGGACCAATTTGTCCACCATTCTGTCCAGTATTCTTGCCCAGAAAATCCCACGGACAGAGTCTGGAGGGCTACAGTCCATAGGGTTGCAAAGAGTCAGACGCGACTGAGCTACTGAGCACGCACACACAGTCCACAGTGCCAACAGGTGTGCCCGGTGCCCAGTAGGTGCTCAGATAAGCAGACGGTGACTGAGTGAAGGTGCAGAGCCACGCTTGCCCTGCCCGTGACCCCATGAGGTCACTGGGATGCAACCCATTTTGCAGAGGAAGAGACGGAGGCCCGGTGGGCAGTGAGGGCAGCACTAGAGGGTTCCTAGGAGGCTCTTGCCGCCTCTGGTTGGACAGCCTTCCTGGGAGGGGTCAGAGGAGGAGGGGGTGTGCCGGGCTGGGGTCACGCTGAGCCCCGACCCCCCCCCCACTCTGTGTGCCCATAGGGACAGCATGGACAGCGTGAAGCAGAGTGCGGCCCTGTGCCTGCTGCGGCTCTACAAGGCCTCACCTGACCTGGTGCCCATGGGCGAGTGGACAGCCCGCGTGGTGCACCTGCTCAACGACCAGCACATGGTGAGGCCCCTGCCCTCACGACCCGCCCCACCCTGGGCACCCCCAGACACCTGAGGCTTCCTGCCTCTGTCCCCGACAGCACACCCTCCTGGCTGCCCAGGGGTCCTGTCCAGTGTCCCCAGCATCCATCACTCACCCCACCCCTCAGAGAACATCCAGCCTCTGTTTCTGACACCCAGAGTGTCCCCCATGTCCCAGCACCTGCCCAGCCAGCGTAGAGACGTGGACCGCTGTCCCCTCCCCGATGCCCCAGTCCCCCGGGGGCCCTGAGCTGCTTGTCTCCTGCCCCCGCAGGGCGTGGTCACAGCCGCTGTCAGCCTCATCACCTGTCTCTGCAAGAAGAACCCGGACGACTTCAAGACGTGCGTCTCCCTGGCCGTGTCTCGCCTGAGCCGGGTAGGTGTGGTGTCCACGCTGACTGCGGGAAGGTGGCCCTGGTGTGCCTGTCCCCTGGGCACCCCTCTGGTCCCCCTCACTCTCCCTGAGAGACCACCCAGCCTGGCAGTCAAGAACACAGGCTTGGAGCAGAGTTCATCCCCGCTCGGCCACTCCCTGGCTGTGTGGCCCTAGGCAAGTGGCGTCACCTCTCTGGGCCTCGCTGGCTTCATCTGTTCAACAGGATGATTCCAGGTGCCTGCCTCATGGCATAGCTGCTGTGAATTAACCTGTACAGAGTGTGAGCACAGGGCCCGGTGCACCGGGAGCTCCCAGCAAGGGAGGCTACTCTTCTGTCCCCCTCCTTCTTGCTCCCTCTTGTTTCCTCCTGCCTCTTCTGCTGCTTCCCCTTCTCATGCGTCTTTCTTTCCCTCCTTTCTGCTCCTCACCACCTTCACCCCTATCCTGGGCGCATGCCCCGAGGCTGCTTCTGTGCCCAGCTCTGTGCGGGCTGACACTGGAGACACAGATGAGTGAGACCTTGCCTTTAGGGGCTTCCTGTCCTGGTCGGAGGAGGGATGAGTTGCAGGACGGGCCAACTCAGGCACAGATGATCATAAAAGGGACAGTGTGTATGGTCATGGAGATAGCAAGGACGTTGTAGGCCCCCAAAGAAGGTACTCCACCCAGCCTAGATGTCCAGGAAGGCTTCCTGGTGGAGGTGATCCTTGCCTGAGTTGAAACTTGGAGTAACTAAAAACATTTCCTGAGCAGGTAAAGAGGCATGGGTTCTCAATCAAAGAGAACAAAACATCAGCTCATTCATTCAACCATATTTTTCATTCATCCACCACACATTCAAATAGTCCTGTGGGCCACGCTTGGTAGGAGAGACACAGACAGTGATAGTGGAGGAGGGGCCACTCCTGTCATGGAGGGGGCTTAGAGCAGGATGAGGCTTGCCTCCTGGAGAAGGGGTTTTCACGGTTGCATAGGAGTTTGCCGTGAGGACAATAAAGTCACACGCTCTTTTACTAATTCCCCCACCCCCTCGCTGGGCCCTTCTCTTGTCTGACTGTGTTAGGTCCAGGGACCCAGGAAAGGGTCAGACTCAGTTCCTGTTCCTGAGTAGCTTCTGGTGTTGGGGGAGAGCCACAAGGGAGCGCACTCCAGGGAGCTGGTGAGGTCCAGCTGCTAGTGGAGGTGGCCCAGGGTGTTGTGAGGTGCCGAGTTGGCATCAGGCGTTCACAGAAGGGGATCGATTGGCCAAGCTTCCCTGCCCACCCAACACCAGCTTTACTTGGAAAAATCGACCAGTCCTAGCTTGGATCCACCTGGTCACACTCTGTGTCCCCGAGGCTTCCTCCCCACCCTCCCTGAGCCTCCAGTCTCTGCTCCATAAAGGTTCACACTGTGACAGCCGCCCCTCCCCATGCCCCGGCACCTGCCCGCCCCTCTCTGCCCCCAGATCGTCTCCTCGGCCTCCACTGACCTCCAGGACTACACCTACTACTTCGTGCCGGCGCCCTGGCTCTCCGTGAAGCTCCTGCGGCTGCTACAGTGCTACCCACCACCAGGTACCAACAACCCCACACGGGCCGGGGTCTGGGGGCCTCCGACCCCAAGGCTGGCCACGGGGCGGGGCGACAGGGGTCTGTGGCCAGATTTCCTGGAGGCTGGCCTGGTGCCTCCAGCCCTTGATCCGAGGCTGCAGTGGGGGCAGTGAGGGGCCGGGGTGGGGGGTACCTGCAGCAGGGAGCCCCCTCTCCAGCACAGGGAACGGATAGATCACCGTTTGATTCCCCTGCCGTGGGCCAGGGGCCCTGTAAAGCCAGACTCACGCCCCGGCCCTGGAACGTCAGGGCTCTTGTCACCTCTCTCTTACAGATGAGGAAACAGAGGTTTGGAGAGGGGCCTTGCCTAGGGTCACCCAGCAGATCAAAGGGTAACTCCAGGCTGTTTGGTAGGAGTCAGCATAGCTCTGTTAGGGGTTTTCACGCCCTCAGTGCTCGTGGTCACGAGCGCTGGTGTGGACGAAGGGCCTGCAGTGAGCAGGTGCTGTACCAGAGTGGCCAGCTGCCCCCGCAGAGCTGGCGAGGGGCAGCTGTCTCGGAAATGGGGGCTTGGAGATGAGGCATCTTTCCAGGCCCTGGGCAGCGACAAAGAGCAGAGCCTGACCCCTGAGTCCATGCACGTAGCCCCTTCCCTCTACCACATGGGCCGGCCCCCCTCCGGAATATCCCGATCCTCGGCTGTCTGACCTCACAGAGCAGTTCGAGCACCTATGCTGAGGTGCTCGGCACATAGTAGGTGCTCGAGAGACAGTGCCCTTCGATTCAGCCAGGGTGCTGGGCACCCGCTGGGGATGGTGGCTGGTGTGCAGCCCTGAATCTTGAAGCCAGTGTGCACACACTGTAGCAGAGTGTGTGATGAATGTGACACGGAAGGCCCTTCTCAGCCTGTGAAAGCCAGGGATGCGTTTGGTTGTGAGTCCGTGGGGAAGGCTCTTCCCAGGCTGAGCTGCTTTGCTCACCCCTTAAGAAAAGGTACAGCTAGAGCCTAAGCCCCACCTCATAATTTTGGGGTGTGCCCAGGGTGGGCTTAAAAAACACAGTCCAGGACTGCAAATTAACTATGATCATGTCTGTCATTTGTTGCCCCACATCTGGAATAGTTGTGCCTCCCACTGCCTGTTTTTTAAAACGGGAGAGTTTTGTGTTGCGGTGTGTTGAACGTTCTGGATTCGGCTGATCGCTCCCTGGGTCCTTTAGCTGGTTTTCTGTCTTGTGAATTTTCTGATAGATCTGGGTGCTGCATTCTTTGCTGGAACAGTTGCCACATGTTCTGTCCACTTGGGGTCACCTCACAGGCAAGGGAATGGTGGTTCTCTGGGTTTTGTGAGCTCCTGGTTGGCAGCTGTCTCAGGCCCTCAGACCCCTCCTTGGGAAGGGCCGGGTTTGGGGGTATCTCTGGGGAGGGTTCCTGGCACTGTCTTTGCTCTGTGAGACTCCTACAGGGCCTGGGTGCTGCAGTGGGGGGAAAGGGGGGTTCCTGCGGTGCTGCCTCTGGCCCAGCAGAATCAGAACAGAGAAGGACGAGAGCCCAGGTCTGGGGTCCTGTCCTCTGTCAGCTTCTCTGTGTGGCCTGGGGACCCCAGAAGGGCTTGGGGGAGTCAAGACCCCAGCCTGAAGTTGCTGGGCCTGCCCTCTTCCTCTGGAGGACAGGAGCCATGGCATGGCCCCTGCCCCCGGCAGGGGGCCCGGGCCTGCAGGGAACTCAACCCGGGGCGTGCCCTCTGTTTCCTCAGAGGACGCGGCTGTGAAGGGGCGGCTGGTGGAGTGCCTGGAGACCGTGCTCAACAAGGCCCAGGAGCCGCCCAAGTCCAAGAAGGTCCAGCACTCCAACGCCAAGAACGCCATCCTCTTCGAGACCATCAGCCTCATTATCCACTACGACAGGTGCCTGCAGGGGCCAGACTCCCGGGTTCTAGGGGACGGGATCTGGGAACGTGACTTCGAGGTAGGAGGGCGATGTGGTTCTGGAGTGTTGCCGTGACTCGCAGGCGCTGGGCCCCTTCTGCGGGGCAGAATTCCTGGCTCTCCGTATCTAGGCTGGACGGCCCAGGTGTCAGGTCCCCGGCGTGGCTGTGACTGGAACAGGGCGGGAGCTCAGAGCGGGGTCCTGAGGGGGATGCAAGATGCGTTGGCTGGGGCCAGTCCTGCGTCTCCTCACGTCAGCTGTGTGTTCTCACCGCCCTCGCCCGCCATCTCTCCCTCTCGCGCCGGCAGTGAGCCCAACCTCCTGGTTCGGGCCTGTAACCAGCTGGGCCAGTTCCTGCAGCACCGGGAGACCAACCTGCGCTACCTGGCCCTGGAGAGCATGTGCACGCTGGCCAGCTCCGAGTTCTCCCACGAGGCGGTCAAGACGCACATCGACACCGTCATCAATGCCCTCAAGGTGCGACCTCTGGGAGCCTGTCCTGGTCACACTGACCTGGCCTATGGCTCCTCTGCTCCCTCGGAGCGGCTCGGGGACCCAGCGGCCCTGGGTGACCAGCCCAGGCCAGAAGGGAGCCTAGAGCATACCTTACCTGCTCTGCTTCCTCAGACGGAGCGGGACGTCAGCGTGCGGCAGCGGGCGGCTGACCTCCTCTACGCCATGTGTGACCGGAGCAATGCCAAGCAGATCGTGTCAGAGATGCTGCGGTACCTGGAAACGGCCGACTACGCCATTCGTGAAGAGATCGTGAGTCCTGGGAGGGGCCAGGCACCCAGATTCCAGGGTCTCCAGGTGGGATCCTGCTGAGCCCAGACGTGGCGAGTCCACACCCCAACTCCCCTGCCTGGGACACACACGCACGCCCGACCTTTCCTCCGGCCGGCAGGTCCTGAAGGTGGCCATCCTGGCTGAGAAGTACGCCGTGGACTACAGCTGGTACGTGGACACCATCCTGAACCTCATCCGCATCGCGGGCGACTACGTGAGCGAGGAGGTGTGGTACCGCGTGCTGCAGATCGTCACCAACCGCGACGACGTGCAGGGCTATGCTGCCAAGACCGTCTTCGAGGTCAGCGCCCCCGTCTCACCCCATGATGGGGCATCAGGGCAGAGCCAGGACAGCTGGGGCTGTGGGGCCAGCTGGCTTGGGCCTCATCCTCAGAGGGGCTGGGCCACCACAGGCCAGTGTGAGGGTCAGCAGGGCACAGGATGCCTGCTGTGTAGTCACTGGTCCCTGAGTTCCGCCAGTTTCCCGCTCCTTCCGCCCCAGACAAGAGGGCCCATTCAGCTCCGTTTTATTCCCTGTGTGAGCTCAGTTTAGTCACTTAACTGCTCCATGCCTCAGTTTCCCCAGCTGTAAACCCACCCACAGCAGTCACCAGGCTTCTGCAATTAATAGGAGTCAGGGGCTCAGTGGAGCGCCTGGCACGTGCTGAGCCCTCTGTCCCCGCCCGCAGGCACTCCAGGCGCCCGCCTGCCATGAGAACATGGTGAAGGTCGGCGGCTACATCCTTGGGGAGTTTGGGAACCTGATTGCTGGGGACCCCCGCTCCAGGTGAGGGGTCTGGGGCTCCGGGGCCCACCTGGGGTCCTGGGAAGGGTCCCTCTGAGGGAGGGGGCACCTCCCGCGGGGGCTTCTAGGAGAGGGTGGTGGAGCCGGCCGCCCACCGACATCCGCCCACTCCCCGCAGCCCCCGGTGCAGTTCTCCCTGCTGCACTCCAAGTTCCACCTGTGCAGCGTGGCCACGCGGGCCCTGCTGCTCTCCACCTACATCAAGTTCATCAACCTCTTCCCGGAGACCAAGGCCACCATCCAGGGCGTGCTGCGGGCCGGCTCCCAGCTGCGCAACGCCGACGTGGAGCTCCAGCAGCGGGCTGTCGAGTACCTCACCCTGAGCTCGGTGGCCAGCACAGACGTCCTGGTCAGAGCCCAGTCCTCACGTGCCCCACCCGTGCGCCTTGCCCCTGCTCCAGCCCAGGACCAGCACTGACGCCTCTCCCTGACCGAATCTTGCAGGCCACGGTGCTGGAGGAGATGCCACCCTTCCCTGAGCGTGAGTCATCCATCCTGGCCAAGCTGAAGCGCAAGAAGGGGCCCGGGGCTGGCAGCGCCTTGGACGACAGCCGGAGGGACCCCAGCAGCCACGATATCAATGGGGGCGTAGAACCCACCCCCAGCACCGTTGTGAGTACCGGGGGGCTGGGCTGGGGGCAGGGGCGGCTGGCCCGGCCAGGCCAGCCCCTTCTCACCTGCCTCCACGTTGCCCGCAGTCCACACCCTCGCCCTCCGCCGACCTCCTGGGGCTGCGGGCAGCCCCTCCTCCCGCGGCACCCCCGGCCCCCTCGGGTGCAGGCAACCTCCTGGTGGATGTCTTCTCCGACAGCCCGGCAGCCCAGCCTGGCCTGGGGCCCAGCCCCGAGGAGGCTTTCCTCAGGTACCGGCCTTGGGCCCAGGGCAGGCCCCCTTTTCATCTGCCCCCCACCCCAGCTTCCCTCTCCCTGAGCCTCGTGTCTGCCCTGGCTGCCGCCTGCCCTGGTCTCCCCGCTCCCTCCCTCTGGGCCTCTCTGGGCTCTCGCTGACCCTGGCCACTCTGTGTCGTCCTTCCCTGTCACCGTCTCAGCCTGCTCTTCCTTCTCCTCTCCTCCCGTCTCTCTCTCTTTCTCTCTCCCGCCCTCTTGCTGCCTCTCTGGGACTGGCTGCCTGCCACGCCTGTCTTCTCTTGTCTGCTCTGGGATTGGATGGCCCAGCGAGCTGGAGCCGCCTGCCCCTGAGAGCCCCATGGCTTTGCTGGCTGACCCAGCTCCAGCTGCTGAGTAAGGGGTGGCCTCAGGGGGTTGGGGGGCAGACTCCTGTATCCCCCAGGGAGGGTTAGGGGACTGGGAGCTCTCAGCAGGCTCTCCTGATGAGCTGCGAGGGCTTGGGAGTGAGGATCAGGGCCGTCTGGTACAGGGTAGGGGGGTGATGGCTCCTGCCAGGGTCCTATTCCCATCAGATGCAGTTGCCAGTCTGATTGAGGGGCTCTGTGGGGAATCCAGGTATATGGATTCTGGGCTTCTGTTCCTTCAGGGCTTGCTGTCTCCCACTACTAGCTCTGGGCCTTGACTTCTAGCCCCGCAAGCCCCCTCCCACCTCCCTCTTTTCCCACCTGCAGCCCAGGTCCTGAGGACATTGGCCCGCCCATCCCGGAAGCTGATGAGCTGCTGAATAAGTGAGTTGTGGGTGAGGCTGGGGAGGGAAGTGGGGACAAGTGGGGAGCACAGAGCAGAGCCCAGGCAGGCACCATCATCCTGAACCCCCACTGCCCCATGCAGGTTCGTGTGCAGGAACAACGGGGTCCTGTTTGAGAACCAGCTGCTGCAGATTGGAGTCAAGTCAGAGTTCCGGCAGAACTTGGGTGGGTCCTGGGGGCAATGGGGTGAGGTTTCCAAGAGACCCCGGCTTGGGGAGGACATGGAAGGAACTCAGATGGAACCCTGCCTCTCACCTCCATTCCCGCAGGCCGCATGTATCTCTTCTATGGCAACAAGACCTCGGTGCAGTTCCAGAACTTCTCTCCCACTGTGGTTCACCCTGGAGACCTCCAGACTCATATCCTCTCGGCCTGGCCCAGCCCTGCCCCTCCAGGTCTGCCTTCCTGGCAGCCGGGAAATGGATCCAGATCCCTGTTTGGCCTCCTTACTTGAGAGCCTGAGCCCATGGTACTCCTCTGAGATTTGGCATCATCTGTAAGAGGGAGTGGGCCTCTTTCCCAGGACAGGAGAGGACACTGACATGACGTGACAGGGATGCAGGAGGTGTTATTTCCTGAATCCCACATGCTCTGGGCCTCAGTTGGTCCCTATCAGGCCCCTCTGCCGTGTCCTAACCTTCTCTTCCATCGGGCTCCACACCCGTGATTCCAGTGCCTCGGCCAGTCACTTGGCCTCTCCGAGCCCTGAAATTCCTTCAGTGAAGTGTGGGTCCTCCTCTCCTTCTCAGTCTTGTTTTGAAAATCACTGTGGCTGGAAGACCCTGGAAGGGTGGCTGGTATGAAGGAACTGCTTGAGCAGTGTCAGTCCCCTGTCCCCCCTTCTCTGGGCCTCAGTTTCCACAACTTGGAAATTAGAGTGAGTATACCCCAAAATTTGAAGGCCATTTTAGCTCTTTGTTTCATTCATCATTTCCAGAGACCTCCTGGAGGCTCAGCTTTGTGCTGGGCAGGGGTGGGAGGAGAGAAATAAGGCCCCAACTTGCCAATGGGTTGTTGACACAAAGATAGATGGTGGTAACACTGATTGCTACCATTTCAGTGAACTTACCATGTGCCCGACACTGACAGGTACTTGTGGGAGGTTATTTCATTGACTGCTGAGGACACTTACATCCATTTAGAAGATGAGGCTAAGAGAGGTTAAGTGACTTGTTAACCTCTAAGAAGAGCTGAGATTCAAGCCCAGGTCAGCCTTCAGAGCCAGGGCGTGACCTGTGCCATAATGGAGGTGGCTGAGCCCACTGTGGAAAGCCAGAGGCACCCAGGTCAGAGGTTTGAATTAGGAAGGACTTTGGAGCTGGTTCATGTTGGATGAGCCCGGGATGGCAGGGCTGGGGGGCGCCAGGGAAGTTCTGAACCATCAGGTGATGGTGAAGTCCCCGCGCCCTCCTCGGCTGCCCTCCATTCCTCGCCCCTCCCCCGCTCGCGTTTCTGGCTTCCTTGACCACGGCGGGCACAGCTGGCCGTGCAGACGAAGCGGGTGGCCTCGCAGGTGGACGGCGGGGCGCAGGTGCAGCAGGTGCTCAACATTGAGTGTCTGCGGGACTTCTTGACGCCACCGCTCCTGTCGGTGCGCTTCCGGTGAGTCAGGAGATGGGGCGCTGCTGTGTGGGCGGGGCCTCCAGGGCGAGGGCGGGGCCTGACGAGCCCTCTCTCTCCCGCCAGGTACGGGGGCGCCCCCCAGTCCCTCACCCTGAAGCTCCCAGTGACCATCAACAAGTTCTTCCAGCCGACGGAGATGGCGGCCCAGGACTTCTTCCAGCGTTGGAAGCAGCTGAGCCTGTGAGCCGCAGGGGAGTGGAGCCAAAGCCGCCCTCAGGGTGGGAGGGACTGGGGCTTGCAGATCCCTGACTTGGACCTTTTCCCGTCCCTAGCCCCCAACAGGAGGCCCAGAAAATCTTCAAAGCCAACCACCCCATGGACGCGGAGGTCACTAAGGCCAAGGTTAGAGACTAGACAGGAGAGGCACGGGGGCTACCATCCCAGCCCTGCCTCACTCTCCTCTCCCGAACTCTGGGATTTGGGGGCTGCTCTACTTGAGCCTGTTTTCCCATCAGTAAAGTGGGACTAATTTCCACTCCCAAGGGTTTGGGGTAACTGGCATGCCGCTGTCTGAGAGCTGACAGAGATTGGGCACCCCCCTCCCGCCCCCTTAGCTCCTGGGGTTTGGCTCTGCTCTCCTGGACAATGTGGATCCCAACCCTGAGAACTTCGTGGGGGCTGGAATCATCCAGACTAAAGCCCTGCAGGTGGGCTGTCTGCTCCGGCTGGAGCCCAATGCCCAGGCTCAGGTGAGTGGTGGTTTCCAAGGCCTCCTGCTCTTTGTGCATTCTCTGCCCTCTGTCTTCCTCTCCCTTTTCCTCCCTGCTTTTTGTCTCTCTATATCCTTTATACTTGTGACCTTTTTTACCTTTCATCCTTTCCCTCTCTTACATCACCTTTCTGACCCCTTGACCCTTTCTCATCATTTACCTGCCCTGTGTCTAACTCTCCTCTCCGGGCTCTCCCTCCTCTGCCTCCTCCCTGAGTCACCCTGTCCCCACTAGATGTACCGGCTGACCCTGCGCACCAGCAAGGAGCCCGTCTCCCGTCACCTGTGTGAGCTGCTGGCGCAGCAGTTCTGAGCCCTGGACTCTGCCCCCCGGGGATGTGGCCGGCACTGGGCAGCCCCCAGGACTGAGGCAGCTTTGGTGGATGGGGCAGCGAGGGACCTCCGCTGGTGACAGGGAAGACCCTGGGGTGGGGGGATGTCCAGGAACTTCCTCCGGCCTTTTGTATTTTTATTTTTGTTCATCTGCTGCTGTTTACATTCTGGGGGGGTAAGGGGGAGCCCCCTCCTTCCCTTTCCCCCCAAAGCACAGAGGGGAGAGGGGCGGGGAAGTGGGTGCCTCCTCCCCTCCTCCCCCATCCTGTCATAGCCCCTCCTGCCCCCTCCCTTCCAGGGGCTGTGTATTATTGTGAGCGAATAAACAGAGACGCTAATAGCCCCCATCCTTGTCTGTGTCTGGCGTTCAGGTCCAGTGGTCAGAGGAGCGGGGTGAGGGCATGCAGAGTGTGGGTGGCCAGGCCCCGCAGCCCGTATGTGGGACTCTGAGCAGACAGCAGCAGCAGCAGCCGCCGTGGCCCCATCTGCAGCGCCACCAGCCGCCATCCCGTGCCTGGCTCCTCAGTCCCCAACACCAAGTAGCAGGCTCTGGCTACCTGGGCCCGGTGGACGGCCTCTTCTGCTTTCTCCTCTGGCTGCCCCAGCTCTGAAGGAAGGACAGCCAAGGTCGAGGTGACCAGTGAGGCCTGGACAACTAAGATGCCAGCCTGAGGGAGCTACCCCCATCCTGGGCTAAGTTTGACATCTGATGGAAGAGGCTTGCAGCTCCAGCCAGCTGTCAGGACTTGAGATCAGACTCTCCCCCTCTTCCAGCCCCAGTGCCCCACTTTCCTGGGGACACTGTGTGTGCAGCCCCAAGCAATCTGGTTAACAGTACAGATCACAGACATGCAAGAGATGCTGCCCAGGTGCCAGGCACTGGCCTTCAGAGGACCCCACCCCACTTGGGAAGCAGGTGAGGGAGGTGGGGTTGCATGGCTAGGAAGGGGCAGTCCTTTGGCCCTCCAGATGGAACTTTTCACCATTTTGTTACTACAGTCCCAGCAAAGACCCTGATGAGTGTATCACTCTGGGTCCCTTTCTTTGTCTGGGCCTCAGGTTCTGTGTGACAGCTTTTCCTCCTGGACCTGCGTTCTGTGGAATCTACCAACCTCCTCCACCCAAAGCCTGTATTTTCAGCAGTAGAGCAGGAGCGTGTGGATTGCCTGTGTTTGAATCACAGCAGAGCTCTGCTGTTGATTAGTTAAGCCTGTTTGCTCATCTATAAGATGGAAATAATGATGTAACAGGAGATAACCTTCAACTATGAGGATGTGAAAATCGTTCAGTCTTTTCTGACTCTTTGTGATCTCATGGACTATACAGTCCATGGAATTCTCCAAGCCAGAATATTGGTGTGGGTAACCTTTCCCTTGTCCAGGGGATCTTTCCAACTCAGGGATCGAACCCAGGACTCCCGCATCGTAGGCGGATTCTTTACCAACTGAGCTATAAGGGAAGCCCGAGGAAGAAGTGAGTCAATACACAAAAAGCACCTGGCAGGAGATGAGGTCTCGGTGTTTAAGATCAGCCAGGAGGCTCTGAAACCTGCAGGCTGGGCCCTCCCTGCCCCTCCCTTCAGCTCTCCTCCCTTCTTGCCTGTGTACATGCCCAGGGCTCACAGACGGCCATGCCCAGTCCACACTTCTTCTACCGCTTTCCCCTTCCCCGCCTCTTACTCCCGCCTCGTGAGAACTGGGACCCAGTGCCCCAGTATGTGCAAAGGGGTCGCTGTGCCCGCCGCTGACCTGGTGGGAAGTGAGTGGCGGTAACCAGGGTGTAGAAAGAGCGGAGAAGGCGCCGGCGGTGCTCCGGAGACGGTTCTGAAGGTGGAAGAGGGGCGCGGTAACGCAGAGCCCCTGCCCAGCCCCCGCCCCCCCGGCCCCGCCCACCTCCCAGTCACCTTTATCCCGCGAGGGCTCCACCGTGAAGAGACAGCGTTTCAGTTCCAGATGGAGGAGCAGCAGCCTGTGGGGAAACAGGTGTCACGGCCAGGAAAGAGGTGCGGAGGACCCCCAACCTATTGCCCCTGCCGCGCCCTACCCGAGGATGTCCGTGTGCAGCGGGAAGCCCGCGGGCAGCGCTCGGGGTCCCAGCGGCAGGCAGCTCCGCAGCGGCTCCAGCAGGGGCTGCCACCAGCGCTCCAGAAGCTGCAGGGGGCGTGATCAGAGAGAGAGGCGAGGCCCAAGGACGAGGTCAGGGCGGTACCAAGGGGCGGCAGTTTGGCCAGGGAGCTGGGGAGGAGACCACAAAGGCAGAGGGGACCGCGGGAGGGAAGAGAGGGAGGCCTGGAAGGATGGGGGCCCCTGAGGAGGAGCCCAAAGGGGCGGGGCGTACGAGGTGGGGGGGGGGGGGGTCTGTGAGGGGCGGGGCCTACGATGGGCGGGGCGGACACAGGGGTGGGTCCAGGGTAAAGGCGCACTCGCCCGGCAAGATGCTCAGAGGAGGGCCAGGGCTCGCGAGTAGAAAGGTGAATTAGGAGAAAAGCCGGACGGAGCCCCGATTCACCTGCGCATCCAGCTGGCTGAGGGGAGGCTGCGGGCCGCAGAGAAGACACAGCTCCAAGTCCGGCAGAAGCGTCAGGGTCAGTAGCCGGTGTGGAACCTGGGGCAGCGAGGAGGGTGGGCTGGCCGGAGCCCCTCCTCTTCTCATGGCAAGCCCGGGCTCCTAGAGGCGGTCCTCCAGGTCCCACCAGTGGCGCGCTCCTCCCAGCCTCACCGTTCCGCCTGCCCGCCCCACCCACCCACTCACCGTGGGGCTCCCGTGCGGCAGGTACACCGGATAGTCGCGAGCGGCCTGCGGGGGCAGGGACCCCACCAGCCAGGGGAGCAGCACGGCTTCCGGCATCCCCAGCCGCCACCAGCTCTCGGTCGCTGCCACCACCCGGCCTGACACGACCAGGCTGATGAAGGCCGTGCCCGCCGCCTCAGCGAACCCAGAGAGGGCTTCCTGGGTAAGGGAGGCAGGCCGACTGCGAGTCAGAGGACATGAGCAGAGGCGACAGACTTCCCAGGCGGGTTAATAGGGGGAAGAGACCGGCGTACAATTAAAAGCTAGCTTGGTGGCCGTGCTCCTGTGTCTCACCCTCCCTGGGCCTGAGTTCCTTCACCTTCACATGCTGCTTAGCATCCCCAAGTCACACTGTAAAATTAAACAGGTAGGGTGACCGCTGCCTAGTCTGACACCTCCTGCCGAAGCTAATACTTTTAACAGCAGCAGTTGGCAGTTTATTGAGTGCTATTAAGTGCCAGGTGGGCGCAATCTACAATCTACTGAAGCTCAGAGAGGTCGTCACCTGCCCAGGGCCACACTGCTGGGAGGCACCCATGCCAGATGAAATCAGATCGATATTTAAGGAAGAGTATATAGAGATTTCTGTGGAAGAAAGAACGGGATGTGCCAGGGCAGAGAAACTGGGGAGTTGTGGGGATTTGTGGGACTCATGAGGCAGCTAGGAGAGGGTGGACTGTGGAGTTAGGAGTTAGCAGAGGTTAGGGCGAGAAGGCGAGCAGGCATCAGATTCCTCAGGTCCTCAACTTGAGACTAAGGGGCTGGGACCTTGTCCTGGGGCTGATGGAAGTCGCGGGTGGGCTGTGACCAGGGGAGGGACAAAGTCAGCTCTGGGTGTAGAAAGATCCTTCTGGGGTCAAGTGGGAGTTGGACCAGAAACCAAAAGGATAGGAAGAGGCAATGGTCTAAAGGTAAGAGGATGGACACTGAGCCAGGGCCAGAGGGATAGTTTTAAAAGTTTACAAGGCATTCCCAGTACCTGCAGCAGGGACCCCTCGGGAGGAACCACACAGTCCACACACTGGGTCAGGTCTCCGATGAGCACTGAGTCCCCCAGGAAGCTGTCAATTAGGCGGTAACTGGCCTAGGAGAAGGGGAAATGGAGGAGCCTAAGACACAGGTGGCACCCAAATCTGCTGGCTCCCCCTCAGAAAACTGGCCCCTAGCAATGTTTTGCTAGACAACCAAGATGCCCTGTCATCACCCAACCAAGATGCCCTGGGAGCCCAATGGACAAGGTTGCCCCAGGGTTTTCTGGGAACTACAGTTCCCAAATATCAGTGATATTGAGATACCCTAACTTCCCATCCTCATGTCCTTCAGCCTCACCCTCAGCTCCTTCTTCAGTCTCTCTACGTTGCGGATATTGGTCAGCTCTTCAAGTCCCACGAGAAGAACCTAGAAGAAACATATAGGAGAGTAGGGGCCCTGGACAATTGGTTATAAGACAGGAGGGGCTGGGACTCAGATTCCTGTGTCTAAGGGAGGAGTCGGACTGAGGGCCAGAATTCCTGGGTTCTATAGGAGGCTGCTGGAGTCTGGACTCCTGGGTCTGAGGGAGAGGGATGCTGAGAGCTCAGATTCCTGGGGTTGGGAAAGAGAGTTAAGGAGGGACTTCCCTAGTATTCCAGCATTCCTAGTATTCCAGTATTCTTGCCTGGAGAATCCCATGGATGGAGGAGCCTGGGGGCTACAGTCCATAGAGTCACAGAGAGTCGGACACAACTGAGCAACTTCTCTCTCTTCCCTAGTGGTCCAATGGATAAGATACTGCACTTCCACCCAGGAGGGGGCGGGTTCAGTCCCTGGTCTGGGAACTGTGATCCCAAATGCCACAGGGTGTGGACAAAAACAAACAAGAACTTTAAAAAAAAAAGAAAAGGGTTAGGGAGTCTCACCATGGCCCCAAACACCATCTGGAGTAGTCTCTCCAGCCTCAGCTCCGAGGTGCCCTCCTCAGACGACAGAACAATGAGGGTGATGCTGTGAGAAAGGAAGGTGAGAAGGATGAGTCCAGGCCAAGTAAACAAGGCAAAGAGGAGAGTAGGTCTGCCCTGGATCCATGCCCCAGCACAACCGGCCTCTCATACAAAGCTCAGGAATCAGGCTGAATGCCTTGTCAAAGATCCCACAACCCAGTCTCAGCTGGCGCTGGAGGTCTGGACAGGCTAGGGGTGATCTTCAACAGGAGCTGTCCCCCTGGCCCTGCCCCCAAGCTGCCCTTGGAGACCTGTCGTGGAAGCTCTTCCACACCACGGTTGTGTCCTCCGTCCTCGAAGAGCTCAGTTGCACCTCGAGATTTTGCCCAAACATGTGGACTCCATTGAGGGAGCCGATGACAGAGAATGGGAGCTGGGGAAAGATTGGGAACTTGAGACAAGAGCCCCCCAATTTCCCCCTCCTTGGGAACCAATTACTCAGGCCCCCAACCCCGTTCCTCTCTAGATCCCCTGGGCCCTCCTCTTCAAGGAACCAGGATCATTGGTCAATTGCACCTTCGACGGTCTACACAATTCTGAAACGTCCCCAGCCTCTACTCTCTTGAGGACCCAAAGTCCTTCTAAAACCCTGCTATTTCAGAGATCCAGGCGCCCGGGGCCCCCACCTGTTGGCGGGCGGGGGCACCACCGCGGCTGCTCCTGCAAAACAGGGGGACCCCGCTAGATGTAGCGAGGCACAGCAGATGTATCGTGCCCTCGGTCCCCTCCTCCCCCATCTGGAACGCTCGCCACCCAGTTCCCTCGTGGAGAGAGTCAATGCCCGCCTCTGAGCACGCCCATAGTCACACGAAGTCGGGCCGCTGCTGTCCGGAGCCGCCAGAGGGCGAGACAGGGAGCTGATTGGAAGAGAACTGGATTCCCGCCTTCCTCATTCCAACTCAAACCCTTCGTCAAGACCTTTTCCAGTGCCTCCCCTCGAGCCCCGTTACGCTCTCTTCCGCCCGCGCCGGAAGTCACAATACCCCTAACAAAGATGGCGTCTTTGTATTTGCTAAGTTGGCTGGTCGCTACTTGAAGCGATTTGAGTTTATTTAAAGAAGAGGATGAAGAGCCCAATTTAAAGGTAGTGACAACCCCAAGGCTCTGCCTAGTAACCACCACGTAAGCGAGTGTGTTTCACATTCTGAATTGACAAACAACCATACCACACTCAAAGATGGCGATGGTGTCTAGGCGTTGCCTAGCAACCTCTTTAGCTTGGCTTTCTCTTTCATGGTAGAAACACTATGCCCCGCTCAAAGATGCCGACCGTGCCTTGGGGTTTCCTAGCAACGACCAGTCTTATTTTCCTTCTAAGGCTGTAAATAGCTGTGCCCCTCTCAAAGATGGCCGCATGACGAATCACGAGCAATCTTCCTTAGAGCAAAATTGAGAAAGACACCATCTCCCCCCTTACCTTCGAGGATGGTTTGGTCCGGCAAGAGTTGCCTAGTAACCAACAAATGACTTGGTTGTTTTTGTTATTCGAAGAAGGAAGATGAAGTCCTTTATATTTCAGAATCGTAAAATAATATTTATAATGAATTTATTCATGATAGTGTATAGTGCAGAATGTGAAAATACTCCTACAGAAATCCTTTCCCTGAAATAAAAAGTTGACAGTTTAATACAGGATATTCACGTTTTCACAGATACTACTGTGCTAATGTTGTTTTCAAACTTTATTTTTCTCATGAAATTGTAGAAATATACTTCGTCTTTTTAAAATGTCTTATCCTAACCTATATCATGGATGTAACAATATATTTAGCTCATCCTATACTGACATGTTAGGTTCTTTTCACTATGTTTAAAGGGATAAACATTCATTATCAGTTAAAAAGATCGTTTTTTTCAGAACAGTTGCCTTCATTTATGCAAATATATTTACAAAACATATAATTGTATTAAGAAGGCATTTATTTCTCTTAAACATGCTTTGCCTGCATTCTGGATTTGATTTCTAATAGCTGATAAGAAATAAGACGTTTACTCTGCACATTAAATTACATGAAATTTAAAGAGGAATAAGGTGCATAAGATAACAAACGAAGTAGAATATCAATTTTTCCTTGTAGTTCTATGAATTTTTCCTTTAGTCTGCTTATATTTATTTAGACTTCTGATAGACTTAGGTTTATTTCTATCACTTTATTTTTTTTGGTAAGAAGTAAAACACTCCATAGACAGCATGGGGGCCATCTCAGAGGCAAAAGGGACCTATTTCTATCGTTTTATTTTTATATTTCTTGTTGTCCTGCCTTTTCCATGCTTCTCTCCTCCTTTTATTGGATTTGTTTCCACGATCCATTTTGTCCTCTTTCTTCTGGTTTCAAATTTATACATTAATTTTCTTTTATTAATTATTTTTGAAATTTTGCCATCACATTTAATTCAGCAAAAGGTTAAAGATTTTTAAACCATCTCTCAAAAACTACAAAGAATGTGACAAGTTAACTCCATTAAACTCCCTCCAGAGTAAGCAACTAGTGTCGCTAGCATTCTAACTTGACTTTTTTAATGCCTTCATTGAATATTTTTTCTTATTTTATTCAGGCAATTGTAATTGTATGTTTATGATTCATTTTGCCCTCCCTGTTCCTTCTTGCATTTCAGATCACTTTCCAGGGATAGCTGAAAAATTTCCTACTTCCTAGAGGATTTCCTACTGGAAAACTCTTTCTCTAGTCACAATATTTCTAATACCAAATGTGCAGGCTTTTCACACCAAGCAGTTCCCCAGTTTTCTGTGGACACAGACTGTCTTATAAGCCAGTTAAATTCTGACACCAACCACCTAGAGTTACACACACACACACACACACACACACACACACACACACACACACACTCACATCCTTAAGGTCTCAGATCCACAAGACTGCAGCCACTTCACACACCAGTTAGAAGTAGTGGGTCCCCAGGTTACCCACACTTCGGTCTGAGTGGCCTACATATAACAAGGATCTCCATGACCCCGTCTTCTTATTGCCCTAACTTGGCCTCTGTTCACCGGTGCTGAATAGAAACATGGAGATAAGAGTTTTGGGTGGAGTAGAGAAGAGTAGCTTTTATTTCTTTGCCAGGCAAAAGGGACCAAGTGGGCTGATGTCCTAAAGACTGTGACCCACTCTGGAGCGGGCAGTGAGGCGTATCACAGTGTTCAGGGAGGAGGGTGTGATCAGCTCGTGGACCATCCTTGGATTGGTTGGCATTTAGGTGAAGTTTCAAGCATCATCAATTTTCTGGTTTCAACCAGTCTAGGGTCTACATTTTTGTGGTCAGCAGTTTTCATCTGGAGCGGGTCTGCTTTCTGTAAAAAACAACTTAGGAATGTGTGTCAGGCCTTTATCTATATCTTTCAGGGAACTGGGATTTCAGTGTTTCTGCTGTGTGGCAGAATTATAGTCTAAAATGTTACCATTTCCCCAGTTCAACAGCTATTCTTTGTTTCTACATCTTCATATTTCCAAATCATTAACTTTTGGGTCAGCATTTTACTTAAAAAGACAAGGACACAGAGCTTGTACACTATTTCATTCTCATGTTCAATAATTTGCTCTTAGGGTTCACAGAACCCACGGAAATATTTTACTCACTATTGTTGGTTTATTATAAAGGATATTACAAAGGATAAAAATGAACAGCCAGGGGAGTGAGAGATTGGAACTTTGAAATTAGAGACACAAACAATTACATGGATATGGAACTTCCCTGGTGGTCCAGGGCTAAGATTTCACACTTCCCATGCAGGGGCTCCTGGGTTTCATCCCTGAAAGTGGCCACACACTCCGGTATCCTTGCCTGGAGAATCCCATGGACGGAAGAGCCTGGCGGGCTACAGTCCATGGGGTCGCAAAGAATCGGACACAACTAAAGTGACTAAGCATGCACATGGCACGCTCAGGGAACTAGAACCCTTATTCTGTCACTAAGGGTTCACATGCCGCAGCTAAAGATTTCATGTGCCACAACTAAGAACCGGCAGAGCCAAATAAATAATAAAAAACTTGGCAAAAATGGTGGGATGTCACTTCTGAGATTAGGTTATAAAGTGGCAACTTCCATCCTTCTTTGTATTCTCTCTCTTGCCCTCTCTTGTTCACTCTGATGCAGCCAACGCCCTGTTGTGACTTACCCAAAAAGACATCCTTGTGAGTCAGGCTGGGACCTGAAACTTGGGAACCTTTACTAGAGCGCTTGCACTTAAGACAGACATCTCCTTGAGCAAGAGAATACAAAGAAACTATGAGACTAAAAATAACTGCATGCACGCAGTTGGGGAAAATTATGTACATATGTGCAAAGTCGCTTCGTGTCCGACTCTTTGCAGCCCCATGGACTGTAGCCCACCAGGCTCCTCTGTCCATGGGATTCTCCGGGCAAGAACACCTAAGTGGGTTGCATGCTCTCCTCCAAAGGATCTTCCCCACCAGGGACTGAACCTACATCTCCTGCAGTTCCTGCATTGAAAGCAGTTTTTTTTTTTTTATTTAACTGCTGAGCCCTAATTAATGTTCAATAAGATACAAAAAGGCCACAACCAGTTGCCACTTCTGAGGCTCCAGGAGCAAAAGCAGGGTCCTGTGCCCGATTCCTGCACACAGCACCACCAAGGGGTGGGCAGACCACCTAAGCCACCTTTCCAGCCCAACCCCTCCCCACCCTTGCCTCACTTAAAGAACCAGCCTATTTCCCCTCACAAGCAAGCAGGGGTTCCTGTTTCTTGTTCTTCTTTTCTCTCCCTCATGCTAAGAGTCTGTGGGAGAGTCCCAATAAAGCCTTGCCTGAATTTCTTATTTGGCCTCTTATCCATTTCTATTGATTAAAAAGTCCAAGGACCCTAGTCAGCAACACATGGAACCTCTAGTCAACAGCCTTGGAGAAACTGAACCCTGCCAACAATGACAAGAATGAGCACGGGAGCAGGTCCTTTCTAGTCTTGCCTTGAGATGATTACAGCCCTTGCTGACCCTTTGATTATAGTCTGTAAGAAACTCTGAAGCACAGACCGGTTAAGCCACATCTCAATTCCTGATCTACAGGAGCTTCAAAGTAACAATGTTGTTGTTTCATGCCACTAAGTTTTGGGGTAATTTGTTACACAGCCCAAGGTAACTTAAATAGTGTCCTTTATTTCTATTATTTTGCATATTGTGGTACTTTATGAACCTGACAATACCTGTACCTGAATCCTGGGGGTGGGAGTGGGGCTACATCCCGTTAATTGTTGTTTCTGTGAATTCTAAATTCAATCCTTGTCTCTGCAGCTGTGGTCTTTGTGCTATTGATCGGAGTCCTCTAGGCAGGATTCACCCTCCAGGTCATCGCAGAGTGTCAGGCTGGGCTCTGTGTGTTATTTAGCAACTTCCCACGATTCTACACATGACTGTGTATATATGTCAACGCTACTTTCTTAGTTCATCCCACCCTCACCTTCCCTTGCTGTGTCCACAAGTCCCTCTACTAGATTCATCAGTACCATTTTTCCAGATTCCATATATTTGCATTAATATACTTGTTTTTCTTTTTCTGATTTACCTCACTCTGTGTAAGAGGCTCGAAGACTAGCCCAGAATTAGATCAGCTGCTGTGGAAGGCCATTGCTTAGCTGAAGAACTACACCAAGTTTTTCACATCACAGCTGCCTTCAGGTTCTTGGTAATGCCAATGAGCACCTCTGGAATTTCTTTTCCAACCCCATCTTTTTTTGTTGTGGTCAATTTCTGTTTCCTCTCTGGGGGAGGTAAGGTCCTTGAAAACTACCCATACCTCTTATGAAACCACCAACGTTGCAAAAACAATGTCATATCATCTAATTATCAATGCCAGAAGCTGAAGTCCAAGCTAAAATATCTCATTGTTTTACCATTTGTAGTCCATTGATGGTAACCATCAGATCAGATCAGTCACTCAGTCATGTCTGACTCTTTGCGACCCCATGAATCGCAGCATGCCAGGCCTCCCTGTCCATCACCAACTCCCGGAGGTCACTCAGACTCACGTCCATCGAGTCAGTGATGCCATCCAGCCATCTCATCCTCTGTCGTCCCCTTCTCCTCCTGCCCCCAATCCCTCCCAGCATCAGGGTCTTCTCCAATGAGTCAACTCTTCGCATGAGGTGGCCAAAGTACTAGAGTTTCAGCTTTAGCATCATTCCTTCCAAAGAAATCCCAGGGCTGATCTCCTTCAGAATGGACTGGTTGGATCTCCTTGCAGTCCAAGGGACTCTCAAGAGTCTTCTCCAACACCACAGTTCAAAAGCATCAATTCTTCAGTGCTCAGCCTTCTTCACAGTCCAGCTCTCACATCCATACATGACCACAGGAAAAACCATAGCCTTGACTAGACAAACCTTTGTTGGCAAAGTAATGTCTCTGCTTTTGAATATGTGATCTAGGTTGGTCATAACTTTCCTTCCAAGGAGTAAGCATCTTTTAATTTCATGGCTGCAGTCACCATCTGCAGTGATTTTGGAGCCCAGAAAAATAAAGTCTGACACTGTTTCCACTGTTTCCCCATCTATTTCCCATTCAGTGATGGGACCAGATGCCATGATCTTTGTTTTCTGAATGTTGAGCTTTAAGACAACTTTTTCACTTTCCACTTTCACCTTCATCAAGAGGCTTTTTAGTTCTTCTTCACTTTCTGCCATAAGGGTGGTGTCATCTGCATATCTGAGGTTATTGATATTTCTCCCCGCAATCTTGATTCCAACTTGTGTTTCTTCCAGTCCAGCGTTTCTCATGATGTACTCTGCACGTAAGTTAAACAAACAGGGTGACAATATACAGCCTTGACATACTCCTTTTCCTATTTGGAACCAGTCTGTTGTTCCATGTCCAGTTCTAACTGTTGCTTCCTGACCTGCATACAAATTTCTCAAGAGGCAGATCAGGTGGTCTGGTATTCCCATCTCTTTCATAATTTTCCACAGTTTATTGTGCTCCACATAGTCAAAGGCTTTGGCATAGCCAATAAAGCAGAAATAGATGTTTTCCTGGAACTCTCTTGCTTTTTCCATGATCCAGCGGATGTTGGCAATTTGATCTCTGGTTCCTCTGCCTTTTCTAAAACCAGCTTGAACATCAGGAACAGTTTAAAATCAGTTAACAGAACCAATTATGCATTCAGCTCATCTAAAGGAAAGTTTCCTTATGGTTGGGAGGGCATTTCAGGTGCCATTTCGAGCTCCATACCTGTTGATCATTTTGCCTTTCTCCAGTTTACTTTTATCTTCCTTATGATTTTATTAAAATTTAATTACGCTAGCATACAAAAGAAGGGATCTGCTTTAGATTTAAAGGAATTTTAAGATGTCTAAACACAGGTTCAGTCATTGTTGGATCTTGATGCAAATAAAACAACTGTAAAAAGACATATTGTGAGAACTGGGAAAATTTGATTATGGATTTAAGTGTTCGACAATACCAAGAAATAAGACTTTTGTTAGAGGTGTTAATGGCCTAGTGGTTACCTGCAACTTTTTGGAGATGCCTATCTAGCAGGCAGAGGTAAGATGTTGGGATTTGCTTTACAAGCGTTCAGCAAAGAAAATAAAAGAAACGGATCAATAAAGTACATGTGACAAATGGTGATACTGCCGAGTGCAAAGCAATGCACCCTTTTACCTTGAAATACATTGACAAACTGCACTGGAGCAAGCTGTTTTGGTTTCCATCTCCACTAGATCACGTCTGAGCCTGCTCATTTCAGCCAAACCTTCCCACTCTCATGGACTTATTTTTCCAACATTAATTAACATGACAAAGATAAAATGACATATCACTGGACCCTGTGTTAGCACTTATTAACTTGTGCATATGAGCGACTTTCTTTTAATATTTTCTCGCGTATGGGAAAAACCTGCTTAGTTTTCTCCCCAATTAAAAAAAATAAAGTATTTCTGCTTTCCTAAGTTTTTATTGATCAGTAATACGTATTTGGGTAGTAAATTTCTGTCGACACATATGTTACAGTGACTTCCGCAGTTTACCGTATCATTTTCAGCTTGATTTATGAAGTCTTCTGAGGACAAACAGTTCGATATTTTCCGTCCTCTGGCTTTGCTGTAATGATAAGAAACTCTTTTTTCCCCAGTCTTCAGGATTATACAGTGTTATGGTTTCACTTGTTATATTTACATTTTTAATCCACCTGGAATGTATTTATGTGCTAGGCCAGTTTCTGGCTCTTATCCCAGAAAACAACTATCAGGTGTTGCTTAGCAACTTCCACTTGGGTTAGAGTTCGGCTTCTTTCAGTGGGGAAAAAACAGCTGCACTCCCTCAGAGTTGATTGCCGCCTTAAAGCGTTGCCTAGTAACCCCGTTTCAGACGTTGTGATTGGACCCTTCACACGACCCACCCACCCCCCATCCCCCCAGAACCAGAAAGAACTTAACTAGAAACCTAATCTGTCTTTTTAGGAAAACAAGGGCAGCGTATGCGTTGCATAGCAACCAGGTCGCCTGGCCCTTCCGTTGAAACCAGTGTCGGAAAGGTCGCCCCCCTCAAAAATGGCCTCTGACGCGCCGCTTTCAGTATATTTCGCCCTCGAAAGTTCTGCCAATAATTAAAGCTTCCACCTCTGGTCCCCGAAGTTCTCTAGGTCCTTTTTGAGTCTTGCACACACTGGGTGCGAAGGAGGACGGAGATAAACCCACCCGCCCTGGGCGCCCCGCACAAACATGGCCGCCAGCGCGCCGCCAGCGCCGAGAGGCCGTCCTGCGCGGGCGCGCGCGCGGCGCAGGCGCACTTCCGCTCAGCCCGCGGTGTCTGAGGCGGTGGCAGCGGCAGCGGCGGTGGCGGCGACGGCGGCATCTGCGGCGCGGGGCATGGTCCCCGGGTCGGAGGGCCCGGCCCGGGCCGGGGGCCTCGTGGCTGACGTGGTGTTTGTAATTGAAGGCACGGCCAATCTGGGGCCCTACTTCGAGGGGCTCCGCAAGCACTACCTGCTCCCGGCCATAGAGTGAGTGCCGTTTCCGCGGCTCCAACCCCGCCCTCCGAGTTTAGTTTTCCACGGTCTCTTTCCTCACCCCGACCTTTCACTTCCGACCCTCACAGGTATTTTAATGGCGGCCCTCCTGCCGAGACGGACTTCGGGGGAGACGTGAGTCTTGGAACTCTCGAGTTGGAGGGAAGATGGGAGTCCGGACTGGGTCTGCGGGAGGAGAGGGCGGTACCTGGATCCTGGGCCCGAGATGGGAGGGGCTCGGGTCCGGACTCCGGGGTCGGCGGCGGGAGGGATTGGGGTTTGGACTCCTGGGTCCGACGGGGGAGAAGCTCGGGTTCTGGGTCCGAGGGGCTGGGGTCGGGATTTGCGGGTCCGAGCGGGGAGGAGCTGGGATCTGGTCTCTGGTTTCCAGGAGAATGGGGCTCGGGTCCTGGGTCCGAGGGAGGATGGGCTGGGGTCTGGACTTCTGGGTCCGAGGAGGGAGGAGGCTCAGGTCTTGGGTCCGAGGCGAGAAGGCCTCGGGTCCTGGGTCAGAGGTGGGAGTACCGGGGTCCGGACCCCCGGGTCCGAGGGAGGAGGGACTGGGGTCCGGACTTCTGGGTCCTAGAGGGGAGGAGGCTCAGGTCTTGGGTCCGAGGCGGGAAGGGCTCGGGTCCTGGGTCTGAGATGGGAGTACCGGGGTCTGGACCCCTGGGTCCGACGGAGGAGGGGCTGGAAGCTCCGACTCCCCTGAGGGAAAAAGAAACTGGGTGGGTCCCAGACGAAAAGTTCTTCTGTCCTCCTCTCCCAGTATGGGGGCACCCAGTACAGCCTCGTGGTGTTCAACACGGTGGACTGCGCTCCAGAGTCCTACGTACAATGTCACGCTCCCACCAGCAGCGCCTATGAGTTTGTCACCTGGCTCGACGGCATTAAGTGAGCTCTTTTCTCGGCTTCGGGAAGGGTTGGGGGAACCTGGGAGGGACCGCAGAGGAATGGTGACCTGGATTTGAGCTGCCGGATCCGGCCCCCCTCATTGGTTGCTAAAAAGGGCTGCGATGGGGGGTGTGGTTTTGTCCCTATGTCACTTCAGTGGTCGGTTCCGTATGCTCAGCTGATGTTGTCTGGCTTGGAAGTAGAAAGAACTTCCTGATCAAGGAAGCCTGGGGAAGTCCAGCACCCCTGTCCTACTCCTCATGTATTCTTCCCCTTTCTGTCTGTTGCTTCTCTTGTCTACTCTGCTGCTACTGCTAAGTCGCTTCAGTCGTGTCCGACTCTGTGCGACCCCATAGAAGGAAGCCCACCAGGCTCCCCCGTCCCTGGGATTCTCCAGGCAAGAACAGTGGAGTGGGTTGCCATTTCCTTCCCCAATGCATGAAAGTGAAAAATGAAAGTGAAGTCGCTCAGTCGTGTCCGACTCTTAGCGACCCCATGGACTGGAGCCTACCAGGATCCTCCGTCCATGGGATTTTCCAGGCAAAAGTACTGGGGTGGGGTGCCATCGCCTTCCCCGCTTGTCTACTCTTGCACTCAAGCTTCAATGCTCCTGGTATGAAAAAGAAGGACTTGTCTACTCTAGTCCTTCTTTTTCATACCAGGAGCATTGAAGCTTGAGTGCAAGAGGGGCGGGGCTAAGCCTCTGTGCTTTGGAGTAAATTTTGATAGTTGATAGGTGCAGACAGCCTGGGGCCACTTTTCAGCTCTACCACGACAGGGCTCCCAGACCCACGAGTCCCTGTCCTTTGTGTCTAATAGAACTTATCTCTAAAAGGGGAACAGTAATAGTACTTACAGTCATCCTGTTACTTATCCAGTGTTGGGAAGACAGATTAGAGCTTAATTAGATCAGATCAGTCGCTCAGTCGTGTCCGACTCTTTGCGACCCCATGAACCGCAGCATGCCAGGCCTCCCTGTCCATCACCAGCTCCCGGAGGTCACTCAGACCTGCATCCATCGAGTCAGTGATGCCATCCAGCCATTAGAGCTTAATTAAAGCTTACTTACTTGGAAATTCTATGACAGTCCAGCAGTTGGGACTCTGTGCTTCCACTGCAAGGGACATGGGTCCGATCCTTGGTGGGGAAACTAAGATCCCACATGCTGAGGGGCACAGCCAAAAAAAAAAAGAAGAAAACTTATTTAGTGGCTTGTTTCCTTAAGTAAGGAATTCAGGGGTGGCTTTGATGGATGGTTCTCACTCACTGTCTCTTGTGGGATTTCAGTCACGATGAGCTGGGACCACAGTCATCCGACTGTTTCATCGGGACCAGAAGATCCATTTCCAACTCTGTGGCTGTTGGCTAGAGGCCTCAGTTCACTGCTAGCTGTTATTCCTAAGACATCTCTCGATGGGGCTGCTTGAGTGTCCTCCCAACATGGCAGCTGGCCTTCCTCAGCCTGAGCAATCCAACAGAAGGAGCAAAAGGAGGCCACAGAGCTTTTTATAATCAAATCTTAGAAATCACGCACCATCATTTGTGTCACATTCTGTTTAGTATCCAGGTCAGTTCTGTTCAGTGTTGGAGGGGGCATGAATACCAGGAGATGGCGCTCATCAGAGATCTAGTTCCGGTGACACTGTAGGGAACTTTGGGAATCAAAGGAGTTGATGACTGTTGAAAACAGTGCCTGACACAATTAAGTGCTCCGTCAGCTTTTGCTGTTCTTTTGTGTTTTGGTTTCTTGGTCTGCAGAGGGATAATGGGAGTCCATGTCGGCACTTAGAGGAGGGCCACAGAAGCTAATCTTCATACTGTGTTCAGCTCAGGGTCTGGTCAGAGTCCATTAAACAACACGGATTCGTGGGCTGCTGTTATCTTCATTCGCCCCTGCAGCAAATGTTTGTTGAAGACTTGGTTTGTTCCCGGCTTCATATGCTAGACCAGGCGCTGCACGTTCACTTTCCCCCCTTATGGTGGTTAGAATTCATGGTCAGGGCAGAGCAGGGTTTCTCAACCTCAGCACTGTTGACCCTTTGGGCCAGATGATTATTGTATGTATGTTGTGGAGGGGTGGGGGGCATTCCTGTGTGTTGTAAGGAGTTCAATAGCATCCCCGGCTTCTACCCCCCAAATGCCAGTGGTCCCCTCCCTCCCCAGTGTGATAAACAATAAAAACAGGTCTCCAGACATTGTCAGATGTCCCTTTGGGGACAGAATCCGCCCCAGTCGAAAACCTCTGGAACAGATTGTAGCGAGACTTGAATAATGTGGAATGGGGGCTCCTTGAAGTTGAAGTCCAAGTCTGACTTCCCTCACGTCTCTAGCACCCAGCAACAGGGCCTGGCATGAAAGAGCCCTAAGGAAAACTTTGTGGAACGAGTGAATGAACGAATGTCCAGAATGTATTTGATACTCTGGTTCTCCCTGGTAAATGCCTATTTAAACATCAAGAGCCAATGCAAACGTCCTTTCCCTGATTCCGGCAAGCAGTCAGTTGCTCTCTCCTCTGCCCCCGTTGCTCTCAGGTGTTTCCCTGTTGCAGCTGCACACCTCTGGACTGTGAATGTCCAGGCCTTGGGTATTTCTCCTGCTGTTTGCCTGAGACGGGAGACCTTTGCTGAATAAATAAATGAGTGAAAGCTGTAAGGAAGAGAATCACCAGGAAAGTGAACCTTCTGGTGGGTGTCAGGAGAAATAGTGAAACCCCCTTGTTTAAAATGTCAAGGGCACTAGGAAGATAAGAGGGAAATGTTTTCTGAACACTTTAATCCCATATCCACTCTCTCCCTTAACCAGCTTAGAATACACTCCCTGTTTAACCAAAAAAGAAAGCTTTGTGTGCTGCCTGCTCACCAGAATCCTCCCAATCAGCTGATAAACATTTTAAGCCATTATTGAATATTCAGAGTCATTACTGTTTTATCAGGTCCTATGCAACCATCTAAGTTCAGTTTCTGTGACGTCTGGGGAAGTCTGTAACAGAGATCACAAAAAAAGTCAGCAAGTTTTGTTCACATGGAGAAATCTTATCTTCTCCTAGAACATTACTTACAGTACAAAGCAGGCAGTGTGATTTTTGGAAAGTCCTTGCTTTGAGGAGATTCATTTCTGATGTTACATTTCCTGTCTGAAATGTAAGCGAGGCTGTTTCCCCACCCCTGACAGCTAGTGACCCAGCATCAGAAGGGACAGCCCAGGAGCCTTCCCCACGGCACTGTGACAGTGCGTTTGTGCCTTTTTTCGTTCACTGGTCTGTGCATTCTTTCAGCAGACAACCCGTGGGGCAGATTGTTCCAGGCACTGAGGGGGCAGGAGGCAAGCAGGGTTCTGGCCCTAAGGAACTGCTGTTTCCTTGGGGAGACGGGCTGTTGCAGTCATTGGTCAGGGCTGGCTGTGGTTCACGTTCATTCATTTTGACTAGTCCCTCTGGGGGGCTCCAGGGGAGGGGCCCCTTAGCCTGTGAAAGTGAGTGACAAGGACTCAGGGGCATGACCTCAGGGGTGGGGTGCGAGGATAAGGAAGCAGTGAGTCAGAGCCCATCTGTATGTCCCAGGACACTTTCATTTTTCAGTTTCACTTTCTGTTTCTAATCTAAGGGATTTATTGGGAATTTTTTTGATATTTAAAAACCTTCCTAACTGGCCATATATATATTTTTTTCCTGCTCCCCAGTTTTAAGTTTTTCTCTAGTCAAAGTATTTGTTTTGTGTCTTTTTCTGAGCTGGTAACAGATGGCTTACGTTTAATATTCATTGAAAAAGAAAAACAAACTCTAGGGTCTCAGAGTGGTCAGTCAATCTCATTTTCCTTTAAATTATTATTTTTTTTAGAAATTGAGGTGAAATTCCCATAACACAAGCAGTCATTTTGAAGTGGACAAGTCAGTGGCATTTAGTACATTTAAAATGTTGTGCAGCCTTTTTTTCTGTGTAGTTCTGGAACATTTTCATCCCTTTTAAGAGAAAACCCTGTATGCCTAGAGCAGCTGCTTCCTGTCTCTCCTCCTACCCCTCACCCCTACCCTTAGCCCGGCTGGGAAGATGGCTTGATTTCTTCCAGCACAGGCAGTTGGCAGTAGGGTGGATCCAGTGTTGGTTGATTCATCGGCCTCTGCCCCAGCTCTGTGGCATTAAAATTCCTGTGCAAACCAGAGTCTGGATAGTGAGGAGGAGGAGGAGGTCTGGGGAGTGGGTGGCGGGGAGGGGGGAGTGGTGTAGGCTGAGCTCCCTGAGTGTGGGGGCAGAGGACCGAAATCTACACTGGGGAAGAATCCAGGTAGAGCACGGAGGGGCCACGCGTTGGGGGCTCACTTATTCAGAAGGCACTTCCCAGAGCCTGTGTGTCCTCCGGCACATCATAGAGCCGGCTGAGGTCTCACTGAGGGCTGTGCTTTCTTGAGGCTGTAGGAGGAAGCATGACAGTCATGGTATTGGGGGACATGTGATGTGGTTAAGGGTGAGCCCTAAATTCATGTGGCAGGTGGGGAAGGCTTCCTGGAGGAGGATGACATGGAGCTGGGAGTCAAGATAGGTATGCAGGGTTTCCACCTGGGCCAGAGTGGGTGGCGTTATGTGGTCTTCGGGTGGATAACACAGGCAGAGACCTGGGTGTGTGGCAGATGACAGACTCCAGGGGCATCCAAGACTACCTCGGAGGCATCCAGGGAGCAATGGAGCAGGAAGGTGGGCAGGGCCCAGGGGCGGGGCAGGCTTGGCTCTGTTCTTGATGACCAAGGTTGGATTTGAAGCCATTTGTTTATGTAACACACAGTTCCAAGCCCTCCCCTGTGCCATACTGGGGGGCAGGGCGTGTGTGGCTGGGACAAGAACAGTCCAGACCTCATCTGTGCCTGGTGGGGGAGACAGATGCAGACACAGACACGGGGGCCATGGTCCAGAGCCACAGGGCCCAGTCTGCACAGATGTTCCTCGTGGCAAAGGGTCAGCCTTGCCACCACGTGACCCAGAGAGTCGTCGTGGTAGCAGCTGCCGTCTGGCAGAGGCCTGCCACCCACCCCACAGGGACGGACACCGGTGACCCCTCTGTGGATCAGGTGGAGGAGAGACCGAGTCTGTGTGTCAAAGTTTCCTGGGGCTGCTGGAGCAAAGTACTAGAAACAAGGTGGCTTACAGCCACAGCAGATCACTGCCCCCCAGTCCTGGGTCCAGGAGCATGAGACGACGGGGGGTGGGGGGGTGCCATGCTCCAGAGGGAGCATGTAGGGGAGGGTCGTCCTTCCTTGCCTCTTCCGGCTTCCGGTTGCCCCAGACGTTCCTTGGCCTATGCGATGTCCCTCTGATCTCCACATGACGTCCCGCCCCCTCTCTCATCACATCCATGTTCTCTTTCCTCTGAGCATGTCTGTCTCTGCTTCCCCGTTCGCCTTCTAAGGACACTGGTCATATTGGGTTCAGGCCACCCTGCCGACCTCATCATGGCCTGTTCAGCTCTGTAAAGACCCTGTTTCCAAATCCACTCGCCTCCTGTGGTAGTGGGGGGATCAGGACTTCAACATATGTTTTTGAAGTATGCAGTTTCACCCCTAAAGGGAGGGCAGAGGAGGCCCCACAGCAGGCTGGGAAGGTAGGGGAAGGCTGGGCAGATGGCCCAGCGTCAGGCAGGCGCATGGGGACTGGGCCTCAGCACAGGCTCCTGGGCTTAGTGTCCCGGGTCCTTTCTCTGTTCTGTGCTCTGATGGGGCCTCTTGCCAGAGAGACTTCCTCTCAGGAGATGACAAACAGCCCCCGTCCTTGTGCCAGCACTGGGGCTAGGGCGGGGCACTCTTGAGCGTCCCCATCCTGAGGGGCACAGACTGCGGAGAGGGTCGGCCCAGGTGTGGGCCCCTCCTGGGTGGCCTGGGGGCTGGCGGGTGGTGGCCCTGGGCACCCCCGGGGCTGACCGCCTGCCCCCTGCAGGTTCATGGGCGGGGGTGGCGAGAGCTGCAGCCTCATCGCCGAAGGTCTCAGCACAGCCCTGCAGCTGTTCGACGACTTCAAGAAGATGCGGGAGCAGATGTGAGTGTGCCCGGTGCGGGGCCCACACCCATCTGTCCACCTGGCCTGTAGCCCGCTTGGTGGGTCACAGGCTCCACCCCCAGCCTCCCTGTGGGGCGTTGGGTGGGCTGTCTGTGCCAGGCACTGGGAGCCAGGAGGCAGGAGGTATCCCCTGGCCCACTCCCTGTCTCGGAGTCCTCATCGAAAGGGGAGCTGGCTCGGCGTGTGCCTCCTGCCTTCGCTGTGGCTGGGTGACTTCCAGCGACTCAGGAGGCTCTCTGGGCCTCAACATTCTCAGCTGGGAAATGGGTCCCCACTCCTGACTTCCAGTGGGGTGGAGGATTCGGTCACTGCTGCTGCTGGCTCGGGTCTTTTCTCAGGGTCCCTGCTGCCACCCTCTCCTCACCTTTCCTTGTCTCCGGTAGCGGCCAGACACACCGAGTCTGCCTCCTTATCTGCAACTCGCCCCCGTACCTGCTGCCTGCTGTTGAGAGCACCACGTACTCGGGGTGCACGACGGAGACTCTGGTGCAGAAGATCGGAGAGGTGACGACTCCTGACCTGAGGGAGGAGGGGGCTGCCAGCCTGGGTCTCAGGATGGGCACAGATGCCATGGCCAGCCCTGCTGGCTCCTATTGGGAGAGCTACAACCCAGAATTGCCCAGGGCAGCTACTCTAGGTCTTGGGTCTTCTGTCCCAGAGCCTGGCAGGAACTTGGCCCCGTGGCTTTGTCCTGACTGCTTGTCCCCTCCTGTTCAGCGAGGAATCTACTTCTCCATCGTGTCCCCCCGGAAGCTGCCTGCCCTGAGGCTGCTGTTTGAGAAGGCGGCTCCTCCAGCCATGCTGGAGCCCCTGCAGCCGCCAGCAGACGTGAGCCAGGACCCACGGCACATGGTGCTGGTGCGGGGGCTGGTGCTGCCGGGTGAGCCCGGGGGCTGGTGGGGGACAGGGTTAGGGGCGTCCTTCCCGGCTCCCTCTCACTCTGATGTCTTTCATGTCTCTCAATCCCCTTCTTAATGGGCTCGACTGATCATCCTCGGCGCTCAGTTGGGGGTGGCTCAGCCCCAGGCCCCCTCCAGCCCAAGCAGCCTGTGCCCCTGCCTCCAGCCGCACCCGCAGGCGCCACACTCTCAACAGCCCCCCAGCAGCCTCTGCCACAGGTCCCCCAGCAGTACCAGGTATGGATGTTGCCAGGGAAGAACGTGCTCCTAGGGCTTGGCGGAAACCCTGGCCCCTTGCCAGAGACCTGGTTGGAATTGTTAAGTCTTGGGGGTTAGGGGAGTCTCCCCTGAGACACCTAGAGGGTGGGACTCTTCAGGCTAGGAGTCACGTCCTCTTAGGATTTTGGAGCTGGGCAGGATGGTCCTCAGCAGCCCCTCCCCTCTGTCACCAGGTCCCCGGGAACCTGAGTGCAGCTCAGGTGGCTGCCCAGAACGCTGTGGAGGCAGCTAAGAACCAGAAGGCGGGGCTGGGCCCTCGCTGTGAGTACCAGCAGGGACGTGGGTTTGGGCAGCCAGGTCTCTGCACCCCCGCCCACACCGCTTCCCTTGGTCTCTCCCACAGTCTCGCCTATCAACCCTCTTCAGCAAGCCACTCCAGGAGTGGGTCCCCCCTACAGCCAGACCCAGGCCACCCAGCTGCCCCCAGGGCCCCCCGGTGCCCCCAAGCCACCTCCTGCCTCCCAGCCCAGCCTGGTCTCCACCGTGGCCCCAGGCCCAGGCCTGGCCCCCCTGCACAGCCTGGGGCACCGTCCATGGTAGGTGCCTGCCTCCTGGCCGCCAACAGTGCAGGGAGGAGAGGTCAGCTTTCCTGAAGAGGGCCCGAGGGCACATGGGTCTTGTTGTTTGAGGTCCTCAGGAGCTCACAGAGCCTGTGCTACAGGCGAGGCTGAGACTAATTCTGGGGGCAGAATCGGGCGGGTACTTCCAGGTGGGTGAAGACTGTTCCGAGGAGCCTAAAGGGTCCTGGGAGTCCAGGGTCCTTGAGAGAACCTGAATCCTCCAGGATTAGAGTGTCTATGGCCCCAGGTGCGGCCCAGTGGCATTCTGGGCCTGGGGAAACATAGGAAGGGACCTTTGTCCTCTTCTGCCTGTTGACCTGGTCCTCTCAGGACAGCCCCTCCCAGGAGGTGGTCTGACCCTGCCCTGTGGCCTTTCCTTCTCTTTCCCCTCTGCCAGGCGGGCACTGTGGCCCCAGGCGGGGTGAGTGGCCCTTCCCCGGCCCAGCTCGGGGCCCCAGCCCTTGGCGGGCAGCAGTCAGTCTCCAACAAACTCCTGGCCTGGAGCGGGGTCCTTGAGTGGCAGGAGGTGAGTGGCTCCGTCAGGCCAACCCTGGTGTGCTGCAGGGCTGGACCAGCGCCTGTGGGGGTCATAGGATTTGTCGTCCTCAGGATAGTCCCGAGGAAGCTTGGGATGGGTAGCGGGTAGCCCAGAGTTCAGGGTTAAGAGAAGTCTCAGCTTCTCGGTCCTGGGAGGACCCAGGAGATCGTGGCATGGAGGGGACGGTGGGTGGTGGGGTTTGAGGGGAGGAGGAAGAGGCCCACATTCGTGGAGTTCAAAGGCCGGAGGATTGCAGGGTTGGTGAAGGGGCCCAGGGCTTGTGGACCTTAAACTGGGGGGTTATTCTGAGCTTTTGGGGCTCCCTGGGAAGGGCAGAGAGGTCAAAGGAATGGTGGCTCAGGGCCCTTCTCACCCAGATACACCTTTCTTTCTCCCTTAGAAGCCCAAACCTGCCTCTGTGGACGCCAACACCAAGCTGACGCGGTCCCTGCCTTGTCAGGTCTACGTGAATCACGGCGAGAACCTGTAGGTGGCCAGGGACGGGGTGGGTGGCGAGCCGGGGTGTGCGTCTCCTGACACTTCTCCTGGTGTCACCCCAGGAAAACGGAGCAGTGGCCCCAGAAGCTGATCATGCAGCTCATCCCCCAGCAGCTGCTGGTGAGTGGCCGGCGGCGGGTGACCTCCCACCCCTCCCGCCTCTGTCCTTGCCTCCGCACGCCCCGCTCTGCACGCCCACTGACCTGGGTGTCTCCCGCAGACCACCCTGGGCCCTTTGTTCCGGAACTCGAGGATGGTCCAGTTCCACTTCACCAACAAGGACCTGGACTCTCTCAAAGGCCTCTACCGCATCATGGGCAACGGCTTTGTGAGTTGGGTGGCCGGGCGGTGGCTTCCTGTCTTGGGCCCAGGGAGCCGTTTTGGATGGTGGGGCTGCCTTTGTGATGCTGGGCTCCTAAAGTCTGCCCCAGATTAAGGTTTTTTTTTCACTTTAAAACCGTGGCAGGGTATGACAGGAGCCATCGGAGAAAGCTCTGGGCTCTGACGAGTTTGCGGGGTGTCACAGCTTCCTGGGGCCAAGAGCAACAGAAGTGCATTCTCTCGCGCTCCTGAAAAAGAGAAACATGATGGAAATCAGAGTGTCGGCAGGGCTTCGTGCTCTGAAGGCTCTGGGGGAAGACCCCTCCTTGCCTCCTGCGGAGGGCAGCCCCAGGCGAGCTTGGCTTTAGACAGCCTGCTCCAGTCTCCTGTTCTCGTCGTCACGTGGCCATCCTCTCTCCATGTGTCTTCACGTGGTGGTCTCTTCCTGGTGTGTGTGTGTCTGCTTATGGGGACACCTGTCATCTGGATTGGGGCCCACTCGAATAACCTCATCCTAACTTGTTACCTCCGCAAGCACCCTATTCTCAATAAGGTCCCGTTTCCACGTGCCACGGTCTGGAACTTCAACATATGTTTTTGGAGGACACCATTCAGCTCATAGCACTAAGGGAGGGTCTCTAAATAGGACCAGAACCAGTTACTGAGTCCATTCTGTGAACCTAGCTCGTTTTTAGGAGAGGGGACTCCTTGTAGGTTACCTCATGGTACCTTCAGGAAAGTTCTCCAAAGAAGGCAATCCTGAGAGTTAAGAATGCCTCCAACTGCAAGTAACAGCACACCCAGCCGGCAGAGTTTTTAGAACAGATAGATGCTTGGGGTGAAGGCTTGGACCAGCAGTTTACTGTTTATCGCAGTAGTGTGTGGGTCCGCTGGGATCAGCTGGGCTAGTCTTGCTCGGGATCTTTGATGGGGTTGCCATCAGATAGCAGCTAAGACTGTGGTCATCTGAAAGCTCATCTGGGCTGGAAATCAAGATGGCCCCCTCTCATGGTGCTGCCCGTCAGCTGGGGTTCAGCTGCGCCTGGTCATCCAAGTGCCTCCATGTGGTCTCCCCCTGTGGCTCGGGCTCCCTCACAATGTGGCCTTTGGGTTCTGAGAGCCGGGCACAAGCAGGCGTTCACATGTGACGTGTAACAGGATGCCCAGAGAGGGCACTCTCAGGGCTAGGTCTGTAGCCCCTTGATGTCAGGGCCAGGATCTCTGGGGCTCCCTCGTTTCTCTCTCATGACTGTGAGATGGTTCCTGAAGCTCAAGGAGTCCTGTCTGACTTAGTGTAGGAGGGCAAAAAAGGAGGTGTGCTATCAGCGTGTATTTCCCCTTCTTTAGGAAAACGCGTTCCCACATGCAAGCAGGCTTCCTTTCATATCTTTGGCCAGACCTGGGCCTCTGATCCACCCGTAGGGACAGAGGAGACTGTGGGGGAGCAGGCACCAATGAGTGCCCTGGGCCCAGATGTGCTGCTACCCAAACAGAATTGGGGTTCTCCACACAGGGAGAGGAGCAGATGTTAAGCAACTATCAGGGTCTGCCTCGCCTGAGAAAGCGAGACTGGCTTGGCCAGGGTTCCAACAGTTCTGTACGCTCATCAGCCCCTCCTCCACTAAGAGCCCCTCTCCCAGAAGCCTCACGTGTTAGGGCCTTGCTTCACATTCACTAGCGTTCCCTGGGCACTTCCTGTGTATGCAGGCCTGTGCAGGACGGCGGACGTAATACCCGGGTCTGTCCCTTGAGGTGTGAGCGCCGCCTCCCGCGAGTCTCACTGCAGATGCTGAGGTCAAGGTGGTGTGGCACCCCAGGGGCCTCTTGGATCCCTGGTCAGTCAGGGTGTCTGCCACCACCACTGAGCATGTGCTTCCCACGTCAGCTCTGTGTTGAATTCCCTCCCTGTCAATTGTGAGCCCTTTGAGGGGGACAGGATTGGAGGGTGCTTCCTCTGCTCTCCACCCAGTCGTTAGCAGCAGTCTCAGCTGCACCCTGTTCCTTCGGGTACCCAGCTCTCTGGAGCGGCCTCAAGCCAAACCTGGAGCCTCCTCCACCTTTCAGAGCAGAAAGCTGGCCACGCCTGGCCTGTGTGGCTTCTAGAAGCTTCTAAAAGCTTCTAAAACCCAGAGAGGTGGGGTGCCCCCTCCTGCAGGGCGTGACGGCTCCGATCCCCTCCCGCAGGCGGGCTGCGTGCACTTCCCCCACACGGCCCCGTGCGAGGTGCGTGTGCTCATGCTTCTGTACTCGTCCAAGAAGAAGATCTTCATGGGCCTCATCCCCTACGACCAGAGCGGCTTCGTCAACGGCATCCGGCAGGTCATCACCAACCACAAGCAAGTCCAGCAGCAGAAGCTGGAGCAGCAGCGCGGGGTGAGCGACGCCGCGGCTCCCCCGCCCCGGGGCCTGTGCCGCCCTCCTGGGCCCCAGCTCTCACGGCAGGACCCCTGGGGCCCTCCTGGGGCTCCAGTGTTGGGCACATCCTCTGCCAAGTTCAGTCTCACCCCATGTTTCCCTGCAATCTTTCTTTCCTTTATAAAGTATATTCTTATTGAATTTCCAAGACACAGTCCCCCTTCAGGGGCATAAAGTTTACATCCTAGACAACCCCGCCCCCTGCCCAGGAAAATATTCCCAGCCCTTGACAGGGTCCCATTCAGGGCGCAGACCCTCTGCAGCACGGGGACTCCCCGCCCAGCCACTGACCTGCTCCCTCTCCCCATACAGATGGGTGCCCAGCAGGCACCCCCTGGGCTGGGTCCCATTCTGGAGGACCAGGCAAGACCCTCGCAGAACCTGGTGAGGACAGGGCCGTGGAGGGTGTGGGGATGTGTGTAGAGGACACCATGATTCTGATCTCGCTGAAGAGGTGGAGGGGTCTGGGGGCTCCATCCCTCACCCGTGTCTCTTCCCATCAGCTCCAGCTCCGCCCGCCACAGCCCCAGCCTCAGGGTACCGTGGGGGCCTCTGCAGCCACCGGGCAGCCCCAGCCCCAGGGTGCTGCCCCGGCCCCTCCAGGCGCCCCGCAAGGCCCTCCTGGAGCAGCCCCCGGCCCGCCCCCTCCTGGACCCCTCCTCCGGCCTCAGAACCCCGGGGCCAACCCCCAACTGCGGAGCCTCCTCCTCAACCCACCCCCGGTGAGATTTGGGGAGGGGGTCATATGGGAGCCGGGGGGTCCTCGGCTTGACAGTCAGATTCCTTTCCTCGTGGAGGCGGGAGGTTGGTTTGATGGGAGTGGGTGATTGGAGGTCGGCCCAGGCCATTCCCCACACATCCTACCTGGGCTTCTGCTGAGATTCCTTTGAAGGAAGACCAGAGGCTCTACCAGGGAGTGGGGCAGGTGGGGGCTCTCCACCAGGGCCTCTGAGCCACTCTCTCTGCCCACCCCCCAGCCCCAGACTGGGGTGCCCCCTCCTCAGGCCTCCCTCCACCACCTCCAGCCACCAGGGGCCCCTGCGCTGCTGCCCCCACCGCACCAGGGCCTGGGGCAGCCCCAGCTGGGGCCCCCTCTCCTTCACCCGCCGCCGGCCCAGTCCTGGCCTGCTCAGCTTCCCCCGAGGGCTTCACTGCCAGGTAAGGGGGTTTGGGGGAGGCCCGGGGCTTGGGCTGAGTGTCCTAGCGTCCCGTGACTTCTGGGAAGTGAAGTCCTGGGCCTTTGCGGCTCTTGGGGGCTCCATGGGCCCCCGGGAGGTACAGCCCAGGGCACCGAGAGCCAAGGCAGCAGGCACTCTCCCTGCGGCTCCCTGCCTCCGTGTCCTCTGGGGTTGCTGAGAAAGTCTCAGGGCCGGAGAGTTGTGCTGGGGATGGGCCCCCACAGGCTCACAGGAGGCAGATGGCCCGTGGCCATGTGGGGTCAGGAAGCGCCCCTGGGGTTCCCCCGGGGCTCCCTTGACCCCCCCCATGCCTCGGGCCTCCAGAGGCGGAGGGAGGACTCAGGCCCAGGGCCCTCCCGGGCCCCAGGGACCACCGGGAGATGCAGTCCCTTCCCACTGCCCCCCAGGTCAGATGCTGCTCAGCGGGGGCCCCGGGGCCCGGTCCCCCAGCCGGGCCTGCAGCCCAGCGTCATGGAGGACGACATCCTCATGGACCTCATCTGAACCCCGACACCCAATAAAGTTCCTTTTAACACACACCCCGGCTCCCGTCACTGACATCCCCCAGGACTGGGCAGGAGGAGATGGGGGGAGACACCTCTGCCCTTGTTCTCGCTTCAGCAGACGCCCCCAAGGCCCCGGGCTGGTGAGGCCGGGGCCTCGGCGGTGAGTCAGGCCATCTGGTGCAGCCTGGCTTCTGGGAGGTGAGGCGGCTGTAGGCAGAGGTCCTAGGACCACGAGCGCCCATGGAGGTAGAGAGGGTACCAGGCGGGCCCAGAGGAGGCCTGGGAGCCAGCCAGGCAGGTGGGGTCTGTGAGCGGCAGTCAGTCAGCCCGTGAAGGGAGGTGGTGACAGTCTAGGTGCTGAGATGACAGAACGGAAAGTGTAAGGCAGGAGGAAGCCTGGGATGGTCAGAGGACAAGTCAGCAGAGGCCTCTGGGAGCCTTTGGGGGGCAAGGAGGGCCTGGAGAGGCGGGGAGGGAGCTCAGATTCCAAACTGAGCGGATGGAGGCTTGTCCAGGGGGTACAGAAAGGCTGCAGGAGACCAGGCCCTGGGGCCAGGCCTGGGTCGGTTGGGTGTCAGCCCCTTGTGGGCTGCGGGATGTGATGGGGCAAGATAGGAGGCAGGGAGGAGCCGAGGGTGATGTTCCTGGGGAGGGAGAGGCCAGAGGAGCAGCCAGAGTTGGGGGGCAGGAGGCGCGAGGCCAGAAACTGGCGTGCCCATGTGGAAAAAGTTGCGGGTATAGGCTGGGGTCCAGGGTGGTCCCCAGGACCTGGCCTGGGTGCTGGTAGACGGTGGGCCTTCCTGAGGCAGGAGCTGGGAAAAGGAGCCAGTGCTGCTCACTGATGGCCCGGGACATCTGAGGGACCGAGGCCACTCTGGGATCCCGGGGTGTGTCTTTAGCAGCAGTGTGTGCTTGGTGGTTGAAGACACAGGAACGGAAGAGGTCTCGTGGAGAGAGCAGGCAGAGACCAGGCTTCTGGGGCTTTGGACAGAGTGGACAGTGGGGGCATCCTGGTGATGGGAGACATGGCGGGGATGTAAGGAGGAGATACAGGTTTGGGGTGTAATGAGGCAAGGGGCCTGAGGCTGACCTTAGGGAGACATCCAAGGGGCAGCCGCTCTGGCCTATGAGCAGAGACTTGGTTGTCTGTTGTCAGACCAAACCCAGAGCAGTGATGCTCAGAGTGTGGTCTAGAAGTGGACCACCAGCGTCCACATTGTTTGAGATGCCTATTAGGATCAGATGCCCAGACCCCCTCCCAGGAGAGAGGTTGCAATCTGGTGGCCCCTGGGCCACTCTACAGATGAGTTTTGTTTGGCCTTCCCTGTGTTAGGCTATGTGGCATTTTTTTCCCTAACGAGTTAGTTGTAAAAATCAGGATGATTCTCTCTCTCAAACACCCACACATACACACACAAAATCTGTAGTCTTGTCTTCTCTTGACAAGTCAGAAGATCTGGCTCCCCTGGGTCCACCCTCCCGCCCAGCAAACAACGGGCTGGAGCCGTCCCTCTCCACGGGGCGTGTGCTCTCTGGTTCGCCACAGTCCCCACCACTCCCTCCCTGACTCCCCCACCATGAGGCAGAAGGCTGTCGCCTTCGGCACGGGGCTGGCACGGTTGGTGTCCCCGGGGTAGTATTCGGAGACAGTGAAATCTTTCTTGTACCCATGTCTCTACCAAAAGTGGCAAAACGAAAGAGAGAACGAGAGGGCCACGTGTTTCGAGAGAAATGGGAGCGAGCCTATTTCTTTGTGGAGGTGAAGAGCATGCCTACGTGCTTAATATGCAAAAAAATCGTGTCTGTGTTGAAAGAATACAACCTGAAGCGTCACTATGAATCCAAGCACAGTAAGAGCTTCGACCAATACACGGAGCAGACGCGAGACGCGATTCTCAATGAGCTGAAGAAAGGCCTCAAGTGTCAGTAGGGCCAGTTTCGGAAAGCTGACAGGAGCAGTGGCGTTACTGTCGCTGGAGGCTCCGGAATCACGTGACACGAATCACCCAGGCGTTCCAGCCCACGGACATCCAGTTTATAAGGGACCCGAAGAGACGGCCCTGAACAGGAACCCCTGTCTGCTTGGACCGTTGTCTGGGTCCAGCAGGCATCCGAGTCTTGCGGGAGGGAAAGAGAAATCTGAAGATCGACACGTCCAGTTGCTTGACCAAGTCAGATCAGTCATGGCCTTTACTATCGCTGCTCATGAACTATCACCACCCAGTTAGCTTTATTTATTTGTGGCGTGGAGAATCTGGATGTGACCGAAGAAAGCTGTGACATGGTGCCAAGGCAGGCCCGACCCTGGAAAGTGACTTGTTTTCTGTGTGTCAAGAGAAATACACGCTTTTCACGAAAGCTGGTCTATACCTAAGCACAGCTACAGACTGCAGTGTTGATCAAACCATCTGTGTCCCTGGGGACTCAGGTGGGTCGCCTCAATCCGAGGGGGCGTCATTGCCAGAGACTCAAGTCAGGTCATCACATCAGTTACCAGGCACTGACCTTGCCGTGAGAGGTCAGTGGAACGCACGACATGGCATCCGTGACAGGGTTTTGTACCTTAACCACGGCAGACTGGTGATGACCGTGACCCAGTGTGTTCTATAGAAGCTCTGGGACCTTGTCATGTGACATGTGGAAGCAGTCTGAACTGTTGCAGTCCATCAGCTTAGCTCATTTCAGGTGAGCCCGCAGCCACACCTTGGTCCCCCTGAGGTCAGTCAGAGACTTTGGGTCAAAGTTCCTACCCTTCTGAACATTCTTTTTCTCCCAAGGACATTCACAAACAGCTACTTGAATGTATGATCATGTTCACCCAGTCCAGGCAGAAATGGGGACGCTGTTGGCAGGGAGTATCCTGACTCCCTTTCAGTGGCTGCAGGTGGTCTCCAGAAATGAAGGGCATGGCCTGGACAGCATCCACTCAACTCGGGCTAAAGACCAGACTGCCCCAAGGCTCCCAGCCACCAGACTAGATGAAAACGAACGAACACTGCCCCATTTGCTTTTCTTGGTTGCTGTCGATCGTGTGAGTGTGGACCGCAAGTACTAGCCGCTGATCTCCAGGGCAGTGGGCTGCCAGTCGCCCAGTGGGCTCCCTCGGAAGACGACAGCCCTCACCGCTCTCCAGCAGTCGCCTGAATCTCCGTGTCTGGAAGCGCCCACGCTTGTGAGCAGCCGTTTTCCGTTACACAACTGAATCAAGTTCAGTGCTGCCCCCAGCTTCAGGAGTCCAGGTCAAGTTCTCAGCCACCAGTCCCGCCCTTGACATCTGGGGTGGCATGGATGAGGCCCGCCCCCCGGCTTCATAGTCCAGGGAGCAGAAGAATTACGAAAGAGAAAAAATTTAGTAATTAAATATTTCTATTTTTCAATTTGTATTTTTTCAATTTGGATTTGAAAGATAAACTCCAGTACCATACCTGTTTGTATTATGTTCCATGCATTCACCAGCGTTCAGTAAAGATTCCATTTGATTATATTTCTGGCCGTCGACTTTTCTTATACCTGGCGAGTTCACTCATTTATGTGGCCCACCTGGCTCCTGCAGGCATTTGAGTTTACGATCCCTGCCCTAGAGTCTTCTAGAACGATTGAAGCGGATACTCCATCGGGGGAGGGAGGGAGGCTGGGCTTCAGCATCAAGTGCAAGCTCCCTCGGCAACTCTGACGCAGACGAGGTCGGAGGAGGGAAAGCGGGCCAGGTCTCCCCAGGCGGCGTGTGTCGCAGGGGTTCTCGGAAGCTCAGATGGCTCCAGGGGCCAGGCAGGTGATGGAAATGGGTGACACGGACGGGTGTAAGACAACAGGGATTGATGGGGACTGTGGCGAACTTGGGGAGTGCTTGCCCCACCTCACGGCATTCAAATTAAAACAAAAAAAAAAACAAAAACACTGTGAGGACCAAACAAAATCCGCTGGTGGGTCTCAGGAGGCCGCCGGGCTGCCATTTTGCGACCTCTGGAAGAAGAAGACGCGAGGACAAGGCCAGAGGCCAGAGGAGGAGCCACATGTGAGGGCTGGGCAGGGGCTGGGAGACAGGAGGAGCAGGCAGGTGTGTTCTGGAAGATGAGTGTTTTCAAGGAGAGAGTGACCAACTTGTGTCCAAAGCCATCGAAAGGGAATAAGACCAGCAGGACGCAGGCCATGCTGTTCCCACAGGGTGGACATTGCTCGAGTCCTCCTGGGACAAATTGATCAAACAAACCAGTGGCTGTTCCCCTTCACTGGAGGCCCCAGATCTCAGCACCCAGTTAGATGAACTGAAGGGACTGTCCCCGTGTCATCACCCCATACTGTACCCCAGATGAGAAGGAAGCCCTGGGTTACAGCGTGACCAGAGAGAGATCTACACACACAGCACTCACCTCCACATTTCACAGCCCAGGTGTAGACAACAGCCTCCCAGAACCAGCCAACACCGAGAGAGCAATCTTTCCGGAAAGTTTTTCTCTGAGCATGAGGTATTGTTAAAGCTGCTGCAGTGTAGAAGTAGTACAGGCCTTAGACATCAGGGTTGAGACTCCAGCTTCTGTACCAATGGGCTGTGTGGCTTTAGGCAGGTCCCCGTGCCTCTCTGAATCTCTGACCCCATGTGGCTAGAAGTGATTTCTGCAGGATTGAGCCCTCGAAGGAGAGCTGCCATTAGCCACAGTTGCCATGACTGGTCAAAATATGCTCCTAGAGGGCAGAACTGAGTCTAAAAACGCATGCTACTTTGTCAGAACCACTGGGGCATCCATGACGGTTGTAATTTGGGTGAATGGTTAGAAACATTTCATTTCTGAACAGTTTGTTTTGGGGGCCAGGCATGTAGGGCTGGAAGCAAGACTGGGAAACTGATGAGAATTCTTGCACAGGAACAGATCTGGCAAAAGTGGGAGAACATAATTAAAAAAAAAAAAAAAAAGCTAGATCACTGACTTGTTAACGGTTAGGTATCTGTCTTGGGTGAGAGACTGCCCACCTCCTACCTCTATGAAGAAATTTTATGAGAAAAATGACACCCTCTAAAAAACATGTTTGTCTAAAGTGTGTACATAAAACTCACTAATATTTTCCCATCAGTTTGGGCTTTTAAGAAAATTAGCCTTAAAATTCTATTGAGTTCCATAGGAATCTAGTTTCATAAAGGTGAAAAAAACTACTGAAGTGTAGAACAAAAAGTGAAGTATTCCTCAGAGGCAGGTTTATGAGTTTGGTGTTTGGGTTTATATGCTTACGGTTGTAGACATACATTGATAGTTTCTTAAATGTTTTATGTAAACGAGGTCAGTTTCTGTATGTTCTTTATCTTGCCTCCCCCCTCCCCACCCCCTTTGAATCATAGCCATTCGTGCACATCATTCACTACAAGTAACTCTGTGTCCTGTTAGTCAATGGTTGCTTCCCCTGGTCCATTAAGTGGGCACATTCCAATCCCACAGGCCATCCAGTCTGCATAAACTGCCTGTTGATGTAACCATTTTGGGGCTTAAAACAATAGCATTTACTGTCTCACAGTTTCTCTGCATCAGGAATCAAGGCCCAGCTTAGCTGGTGCTTCTGGCTCAAGGTGTCTCAAGGTGGCAGTCAAGCTGGGGCCGCGGTCTCATCTGAAGGCTCCACTGCGGGAGGGCCGGCTTCCAAGCTCGTTCATATGCCTGGGGGCGGGATCTTGTTTGCTCCTGGCTGGAGGTCTCGCTCGGGCCCTCATCTTGCAGTCCTTTTCACAGGACACCCAAGGTGAGAGGCACAGGTTTTTCTGTAACCCAATAGTGGAAGTGATAGCCTATCACTTTTGCTGTATTCCGTTCATTAGAACAGTTGCTAGGTCAAGCCCACAGAGGCTGAGAGGACAATAAAAGGATTATAATACTAGGAAGTGGGGTCACAGGGGCTGTCTTTGAGGCTCTTGGCCACATTCTTCACGGCAGCTGGGTAGCTGTATAGTTTTCAACTATTATAAAAAATGCCTCAGAGAATCAGCATGAACGTGTGTCTTCCCCTTCATTTGTATAGGCATTCCTTTTTTTTTTTTTTTTTTTTGGCCACACCCTGGGGCATGCAGGATCTTTATTCTCTAACCAGGGATCAACCCTGTGCCCCTTGCAGTGGAAGCGAGCTGTGTTAGTCACTGGACAGCCAGGGGAGTTCCTGTCCCGGGATTCCCGTGTGATATATTTTTCCAAGTGGAGAGTTTCCAAATTGAGGTATATGCCGATTCTATTTTTATTTACTTCACTTATAAAAAAAATTCAACTAATTTTTTGCATAATAAAGCCTCCTGTGGTTCACACTTTTAGAGGCCTCCAAATCAACCCAACGCACGGCCTCTCCCAGCCCTCTCTGGAGACTAGCAACCGATTTCTGGTGTGTTCTCTGACGATCTGGACTAGCAGGGAGAAGCAAACAAATACATTGGTTTTCTGGCTCTTCTGGCCAGTGGCAGCTTGCTTTATACTTTTATAAGCAGCTTGATGGAGGTACGATTGAGTTCGGATATGCGCATACACTTGTGAAAGAATCAAGGTGGCAGGCACTCATCGCCTCCAGAAGTTTCCTGTGTCCCTTGGGTCTTCTCTGTCTTACGTGTGTGGGGGGTAAGGACACTTCAGCAGACCTACCCTCTTAAATGTCAGTGCGTGGTAGAGTGTCAGTAATCACAGAAAGTCTCTAGAACTTACTCTGCCTTATTCTGTAGATTACTTTATCTGATAATGTATCTTGCAGGTTATACCAGGGCAAAAAACCTTATATCTTTTTTTTTTTTTAGTGGACCATTTTTAAAGTCTTTATTGAATTTGTTACAATATTGCTTCTGTTTTATGTTTTGTTTTTTTGGCTGCAAGGTATGTGGGATCTTAATAACTCCTGGACCAGGGATCAAACCCACACCTGCTGTGTTGGAAGCATGGGGTCTTACCCTCTGGACCATCAGGGAAGTCTCTCACCATTTGTACGGCTGCATAGTACTCCCCTGAGGAATGCCATCATTTTCTCAGTCGGTCTCTTAGTGGCTGTGTAGAATGTTTCTGGTCTTTTGGGGTGCCCATTTTATTTTTATTTTTTAGCAGGGTGCCCATTTTAAACTGTGACCAAACTGACCCCTCCAAAAAATACGTTCCATGTCAGTGATTGTACCAACTCATTTCTTGCCAGTTCACCAGTGTGAATGATACTGCATTGGAAGAGGCTGGGCAGGACACAGCCATCTCAAGGCACCTTGTTTCTGAAGGCAAGGAGAAAGCCCTCTGGGCTTGGAGATGGGCAAGGTCTGAGTTTTTCCAGTGTGGGAGTGTTCGGAACAGTGCATGTTGGGGGGCAGCTGGTGACTGTTTCCCTGTCTGCAGAATGAGATAATAAGGTTGTCACCCTCATGGCCTAGTGTGTAAGGGTTCAGTGAGTTCAGACGGGAAGTGCTTAGCAGTGTCTAAGACATTTATTATTATTATTGCTTTTTCAAGGATGATTTATTTTATTTTTTAAAAGAATTTTATATTTTTGGCTGTACCGCACACAGCATGCAGGATGTTAGTTCCCCAAGCAGGGGAACCCACGCCTCTGAAGTGTAAGCACAGAGTCTCAACCACATCAGGGAAGTTGCTCCAAGAATGATATATTTTTTAATTAAGTTTTACAGGCAGGCACCAGCTCTGACAACCAGTCAGCCTCCCAGTTCTCATTCTGTGTCACATGCTTGTATAAGCTGCACCCATAAACCATAAAAATAATTTATCATTTCCAATTCTTTTTAAAAAGTGACAGGAGAACCTAAAGACACTTACTAAGCAAACTGAAAGGTGGACCTTCCTAGGTTTTTATGAGCTTTTCCGTTTAATCATTTACAGTTACTTTGCTTGCAGTTCATCTGGCAGCATTTTTTTTAAGGCAACTCACTTTTATTCTTTCCAATGCAGGCAACACGCTTTGCATACCAACAACTCTCTTTGAATATTTGATTCATTTGATAGGGTGAAGTTATTAACTGAGGCTTAACTGCATAAACAAGTTTGGTAACAGACATCTACTCCTCAGGAAGTGTACAGCTTAACAGATGGGAGCAGAATTGCTTAGTCATAATAGTATCCAGCTAGGCTGGGCAGATTTTACAGATACGATGAACCATGTCTTACAAACTGGCAAATTGGGTAAGCTAGCTGGTTTCAGAGAGCTGTACTGTACTAATTACGGTAATTACTAATAGAATTTCACCCTGTGTTTTCATTTCTCACTCTGAAATGTTGCCAGTTTGCTCATGCTGGAGTGGATCCTGGCACACCTTTCTCCATGCTTATACAAAATCCTAGGGATTCATACCAAGACATTGTCCTGATGGGATCTGAAGTATGAGAAGGCATCAACTAGGTGGAGCGCAGAAGAGATCAGTCTAGAGACAGCAGCAGGGGTCCCATGTGGGGCCTTAGAGGAAGAATTTGTAATTAATTCTAAGGGCACTCGGAAGCCATTGGAGTCTTTTTTTAAAAAAACATTTTATTTTGTATTTTTATGTATTTTTGACTGCACTGGGTCTTCATTGCTTTGTGCGGGCTTTCTTTAGTTGCGGTGAGTGAGGGTTGCTCTTGGTTGCAGTGCACAGCCTTCTCACTGCAGAACACAGGCTCCAGGTGTGGGCTTCAGTGGTTGCAGCATGCAGGCTCAGTAGCTGTGGTGCATGGGCTCAGTTGTTCTGCGGCATTGTGAAATCTTGCCCGAACGGGGATCAAACCCGTGTCCCCTGCATTGGCAGGAGGACTCTTATCCACTGTGCCACCAAGTAAGTCTCACTGGAGTCTAGATGAGTGGAATGAAAGTCAGGTGACAAGAGTTAGAAGGCTATTACCCGTGCAAGAGATCATAATGGCTTGTACTAAGAATAGTGAGAACTGAGGATTTAGGGAGATTAAGGAGGAGAAGGGGACTTCTATCCCTACGATTCACCTTCCTACTACCAGCAGTGGGGTCTCCTTACATAGTCCGGCCTCTGGAGATAACTGTTGATATCTAGTTGGCTGTCTGGGTCCAGAGAGTAGTGATTCCCTATTTGGCCACAATCCAGGTCAGATTTGGGGCTCCAATATGACTTTACCTGAGGTTTCTCCCATCTCACTGCTCCTCATAGATCTGAACTCTAAAGGGATGGAGTGTCCCAGCCTCTGTACACACACACCGCCTCATGATGTCATTCATTCTCATGAAACACTGAAGGCTCTCAAAGTTGTATCTCTAGACCTCCCCCCATTTACACTGTTTAGTCAACATTGCAAATGTACCATGTAGATACAGAAATAGATTAAGGAAGAGAAGGGGACTTCTGTCCCTACGATTCTCCTTCCTACTGCCAGCAGTGGGGTCTCCTGACATAGTCAGGCCTCTGGAGGTAACTGTTGATATCTAGCTGGCTGTCTGGGTCCAGAGAGTAGTGATTCCCTATTTGGCCACAATCCAGGTCAGATTTGGAGTTCCATCTCTGCCCACCCCACCCTGCTCCTCTCACAGTTATTTCCCTTTCACGAACTGACACCTCTGTACAAGCAAAACCCTTGAAATCACTTCACCCTCTCACTTTCACTCCCCACATAAAGCTGGGCTTCAGCTTGAAAATAAATTGTGAAAGTGTGCACTTCCACTGTGGCCACACTCCCTGAGATCTAAGCCACCTGTGACTCTCAGCTGGCTTATTGCCATAGTCTCTTATCTGCCCTCCTGCTCCACTAGCCCTTACCTCATATTCAACACACCAGCTGGAGGGATCTTTTTTAAAAAAGATGTTACTATTTCAAAAGTTTGCATATGGTAAGAATTGCAAATAGTCTACAAGAACAAACTGAGTCTCCTTTCCATGTCTTTGACTCTTCCATCTGCTGTCTTCTCTCCTCAGAGGTGCCTCTGGATCCAGCTTCTTCTGTAGACTTGTAGAGACACTGTGGGCATGACTCTCTGCATTTGTGAATGATTTGTTTAAAATGTAAATGAGACTTTGTCCCTTCCTTGATAAAAACCTTTTGATGGTTCCCAAGCAAAGTGAGATTAAAATCCAAATTCCATCGTGAGGCTATAGGACCTGGCTTGTGGCACCTGGCCACTCTCTGCTTCCTCAGCTCTCCTTCATCCTCACTCTGCTCCAGTCGTGCTGCACTCCCCCCCTCACCCCAACGCTTCCCTTGCATTCTCAGGATTTGCGCCCTGGCTGGTCCCTCATCTTAGCACACTTTTGCAGCCTATGTGGACTTGCAGGCTGCCTAAAGGTCACTTTGCCGAATTCTCACGGTCATCATCCCACCCCCCCATAAATAGTGTGCATTTGCTCTATTTGTAACACATCACAAAATGCCATTATTTATTTTCTCCAGTGGGGCTGGTCTCTTTGGTCACCACAATTGGTGCCCAGCACAGAACTGGAAATGGCACTAATAATGATTTTAAAAGGAGAAAAACTATCATTTAGGTCTTCACTGTGCCAAATACCGATCTAATAGTTTATCAACTCATTTGATTCACATAGCCATTTTAGGGTTAGCTAATATCCACATTTAAGAAACAAGGAAACTGAAGCAAGAAATGTTATACACAACTACTATCATGTGACTCGGAGAAGGCAATGGCACCCCTCTCCAGTACTCCTGCCTGGAAAATCCCAAGGACGGAGGAGCCTGGTAGGCTGCAGTCCATGGGGTCGCTAAGAGTCTGACACGACTGAGCGACTTCACTTTCACTTTTCACTTTCATGCATTGGAAAAGGAAATAGCAACCCACTCCACTGTTCTTGCCTGGAGAATCCCAGGGACGGGGGAGCCTGGTGGGCTGCCGTCTCTGGGGTCGCACAGAGTCGGACACGACTGAAGCGACTTAGCAGCAGCAGCAGCAGCAGCATGTGAATACGCAGTCCTTTAATTTCAGTGAATGAGCGAATCAATGAATGGCCCTAAGAGCCGAGTGGCAAGAAGAGGGAGGCGGGCGGAGCCTAGGTCGCGGGAGCCAATGGGCACGCAGCTGTGGGACCGCCGGCTCCGCCCAAGCCGCGCGGAGGCCGCTGGGAGTTGTGGTCCCTCGCCTGCCTGGCCACGTCACTGCCTTGAAACCCTAAGTCCTCTCCTGAGTTTCTGGAACGATCCGTATTTCCGAATCTCTAGGTCGGTTCTCTTGCCTCCAGGCCTATTATTCCTTCCTCCCTGTTTCTGACGCGTCCCGACTTAGTCTCCCGGTTCCGCCGCCCGGCATGCGCCCCCAGGCCCGGAGCCCGCTTGGTATTACCCTCTACGTTCATTCCCCGCCCCCCGCCCCGTCTCCTTTCGGTGTGGCCTCCCAGACCCGCCCCCTGAGATGGTTTCTTTCACGTCCTCTCAGCCCTTCCATTTCGTGCGCGTGCGGCCCACGGCCCTGTCCAATTGCCGAGTTCCCCGCCCCACACACCCTTTCCCTGGCCCCCCCGCCCCGTTTGGTACGCCCCGGCCACGCCCCCTCGCGGACGCGGTTGGTACGCGCCGCGCTCCCCTGCTCGCCGCAGTGGTTCGGCCGCGGCGACCCCTCTCCGGAGGCGCATCCCCTGCGCTTGGTACAGCCCGGCCCGTCTCCCCCAGAGCTGCGCGCCCGCGCCCTCAGTCGGCACAGCCCGCAGCCCCCCGTGCGGCCCGTGGCAGCCCCCCAGCCTGCTCGGTCCGCTCCCGCCATGGTCCGTCCGCGCCGCGCCCCGCACCGCTCCGGCGCTGGGGGCCCCCTCGGGGGTCGAGGCCGCCCCCTGCGGCCCTTCACGGCGCGCGCCGCCCGCTCGCGCTCCTGGCCGGCCAGCCCTCGGGGACCGCAGCCGCCGCGGATCCGGGCTCGCTCGGCCCCTCCCATGGTGAGCCCCCCGCCCTTTTTCCAGAGCTTTCCACGGCCCCGCCCCCGCCGGCCCCTCCCCCGGGCTGGTGTCTTTGTCCCCCGGCTCCCACCCCCTCGGGGGTTTCTCCGGTGACCCGAAGGGTGGTCCCGCCTGGGACCCGCTTCCCCCGTGAAACCCCCCTGGGTGGTACGCGCCGGGCTCTCCCCTTTGTTTCGCGTTCGGGATGGGGTGGCGGGGGTGGGGGTACGGGGGTGGCAAGGGCTCAAATTACTGCTGACTCCGCGGCCTGATTCGAACGCTGGGTGGGGGGCGGGCGGACGGTCGGCACGTACTGTTGTTTTTCGAATTGGAAAGTTGCTCTCTCTCCTCGCAGGGAAGCTGGAGATGGGGGAGGGGCGGGGGGCGCTGGCGAGGGGCCCCGCGTCTCGCAGTCGGGCGCCCAGGTGTTGCCCCCGGGGGCGTTCAGCAGGGCGCCCGTGGCGTGTGCGCCCGTGGCTCGTTTGCGCGCTTGCCCAGGTGTGGGATGTCCCTACTGATCACGGCAAGCCCAGATCTTAAACATAAAGATAGCTTCGCAGGGACGCTAAGTTAGACACGCTTCCCCAGACCCACAACCTGTACATACTTCTGAAAAATCTTCCTAAGGTTTTTGGGGCGGTAAATTCACACATCCCAACGTTAAAAATCACGCACAGCTAAACTGTGACACGCTTGCTCAGATGCGCCGTTTACCCTAACCTGGGGCTAATTAATAAATACCCTGCCTCACCGTTGTACGTGCCGGGGACCTGTGGCAGCTGCACACCAGCCTTAAGCAGGTTTTCTTGATGTTAAGAGTCAGATGCTCGGACTCTGAACACCTCTCTGCTCTTAAACATCACTCTTGACTCCATTGCTTCCAGTTTCTTAGCGTTCATGTCCTCTTGTTCACAAGCGTCTCCTGCGTCCTTAAACGTGTCTTAAGGCTTTCATCTTTTTTCCAAGTACTAAAAAAGCTTTCTATGCAGTGACTAGCAAAACACATGTGGGAGGCACAGCCAGTTCACATGCACACCTGTCCAGATGTGAGATTTCCTTTCAGGATTGCATTTAGGTCTAGTCCTTAAACGTGACCCTCCACCTTGATGCTCATCGTGCATTCGGTGAGACCTGGACTTAAACTTCTCTGATCTTCATCCCCCAGATTAAAACGTGGTTAGTCTGAGGGCTAGAAATACGGCAGAGTTTAAACAGGTGTCCCTGGTGCTCACATAACCCAGGTCCTTAAGTGCGTTTGTCTGGATCCCAAAAGCTTCTACAGTTGTGTGATCTAACTAGCTTCTTGGACGTTATGGGCTCTGGCTGTGGTGCCTACGCACCCAGGGCTCCGACAGTCTGTCTCCATCTCAGGAGCACACACCACCATGTTCTTAGAGCGGGAAGCTCTCTGCCTTTCTTCCTGATCTCACTGGATTGTCTGAATCCCAGAACCACCTGCCCATACGGAGAGCATGCTTGCTCAGATTTCTTTGCCTTTTAAGCTCTTGCGAAATATAGTTTTTCCTGTCTCATATTCTGGGGCAGAAGACACCTGTGTGCTTTATAGGAAATTTGGAAAAAAATACTCATTAGTAGTAAGATGAAAAGTAATAACCACTTTTATTTTTTCTGGCTGCCTGGAGGCACCTACTAGAGAGGTTTTTGAGAGTTTCCTGCTGCCCCACAGTCCAAAACTCCCCCTTGTTTGTTTTGAGATGTTTTGTGTGTGTGTGTGTTTAAAGATGACTGGATAGTGCCTCACGAGTAGGATGTGTCCTGCTTGGCCTCATTTTGCCAACATTCTGGTGTTCTGCAGATGCCCTCAAGACTGTTTGGGAGACCCTCCGTTTGTTGTCTGGCTCCCGGTTCCCAGAGTTCTGTTCTCTGTGCTTCCGGTCGCTTCCTCCCGCCTCCCCAGGGTCAGCCTGAAGTGGCTGCACCCTGGGCTGTGTGAGGGAGGGCTGGAGCCCGCCTGGCAGGAGCCGGGGGAGAGCCTGGATTCTCTCTCCAGGGCCGGGGGAGCCGTGGAAGAGAGTTCTGTGCTTGGGTGGGATGGGGCAAGCTGGTGTGCGCCTGGTTGTGCGTCGTGGGGTGTTCTGAGAGTCATGTCTCAATAGAGGGACCCAAAATTGATGATCCTGGGAGGATGAGTGGGCACATGTCTTGAAGGGGAGGGCATGGCAGGCCAGGGCAGAGCCTGGCCCGAGCAAAGGCTGAAGGGGAAGCAGCTGGTCGCTTTCAGGGACCAGCGTTGAGAGGACAGGCAGACCGGGCAGAAAAGGACATGGGGGCCACCCAGTCTGAGTGTCAGCTCTGGAAGAAAGGGTTTGGAGACTGCCTGGGGGCGATTTGCCACAGGGGGCCTGGGGTCTGGAGGTTGGGGTGTCCCTTCTGGGGTGGGTGGGGGCAGCTCCTCAATCGCCTCCCCCTCTCCTACAGCAAGGTGCTCGGGTCTTTGGGGCCTTGGGCCCCATCGGGCCCTCCTCGCCTGGACTCGCCCTTGGGGGCCTGGCCGTCGGTGAGCACCGGCTCAGCAACAAGCTGCTGGCCTGGAGCGGCGTCCTGGAGTGGCAGGAGGTGAGCGCCCGCGGCCGGCACCCTGGGAATCTGCGGGGTGGGGGCTTATTTGGGGGTTCCGCAGGAGGCAGCCAGCCCGTACAGCTGGGCCGTTTCCAGAGACCCCTCTGCCCCCACCACAGAAGCGCAGACCCTACTCGGACTCCACCGCGAAGCTGAAGCGGGCCCTTCCCTGCCAGGCCTACGTGAACCAGGGCGAGAACCTGTGAGTGTGGGCAGGGTGTGAGGGTGGGCGGCGGAGGGGGTGCACCCCCCTGACCCTCTCCTCCTGCAGGGAGACTGACCAGTGGCCGCAGAAGCTGATCATGCAACTGATCCCACAGCAGCTGCTGGTGAGACCCCACCCTCTCCCACCCTGGCCACGAGCACCTGCCCAACCTTGACCCTGCTGCCCCCATGTCGCCCCCAGACCACCCTGGGCCCCCTGTTCCGCAACTCCCAGCTGGCGCAGTTCCACTTCACCAACAGAGACTGTGACTCCCTCAAGGGGCTCTGTCGGGTCATGGGCAACGGCTTCGTGAGTGGGGCAGGGGTGATGGGGGCGGGCGGGGACAGAGGCCCTGGGAACACCGTGGTGACCAAGTAAAGTGATACGCAGAGCTCTGCTGGTACAATCGAGACGGGTGGCAGGGTCCAGGGAGACCTCCGGGGGCATCCCCCGTCCCTGTGAACTGGGGTCTCACTGCTTAGAGGGGACAGCAGAGGAACCCAGCTCTCCGCCAGGCCAGGCCGTGGGGGGCATGGAGCACAGGAGCAAAGGGAGGGGCCTGGGCCGGCCCTCCGTGGAGCCAGGAGCTTGTTGGGGCCAGAGCCCCTGGCAGGGACCTGGAAGTGGGGGTGACGGGAAAGAGCTGGAGCAGGGAATAGTTCTCATCTGCAATCCCCTGAGGGAAGCCAGGGCGTTTGTGTAAAACCGAGGCAGTGGTCTGAGAGTAGTGGGTGCTCAGTAAACTCGAGCTGGTGAGGTTGTTAAGAGTCAGGGTTCAGACACAGCTGGCGTGGGTATGTTTCCAGCAGCTGCCCAAGGCAAGCTGCCCGGAGGGCTCCGCTCTGGGGTCCCTCCAGTCCTTGGTCCCCTGTGGGACAGCCTGCCTCCCGGCTGTGGTCTTTAGGGGGTGCTGTGTGGCCCTCCCGTTCGTGGGATTATGACAGGTCTGGGGTCTCTCTCCTGCCTGGTTCAGCACTGTTTGCTGAAAGCGCACCTGCTCCACCGCATTGGGGACGGGGCCACCTGTGGGGCTCAGGTTCTCCTGTAGTCTCACCGAGGAGGCAGTAGCTTCTCATGAAGCAGGCGTTTATGTGGCACTTGCTGTGTGTACTGTTGTTATGCCATTGTACAGATTGGGTAACTGAGGTGCAGAGGTGACTTGCCCTGGGTCAAAGCTAGGAGGACACAGAGCTGGGTCTGCTCGCAGGCTCTGGTCTGGTGTCTCCCCCAGGTGTGGTGGCCTCTGTCTGCTGGGCCCAGGCTCCCGGGACAGGGCCGGCCTGGGGTGGCGGGTGGGCGTGGGAGATGGAGCCCTCTCAGGACCCTCACCCCCAACGTGGGGCCCCTGTCCTGACCCCAGATCACCATGGGGGCGACACCGAGGTGTGGGTTCTCAGGCCGTGGCAGCCCTGATCCCTTGGAGGGTTTCTGCCCCTTGATGCCCGCCCTCCCACAGGCGGGCTGCATGCTCTTCCCGCACATCTCCCCATGCGAGGTGCGCGTGCTCATGCTGCTGTACTCGTCCAAGAAGAAGATTTTCATGGGCCTCATCCCCTACGACCAGAGCGGCTTTGTCAACGCCATCCGGCAGGTCATCACCACCCGGAAACAGGTGTGCCCCGGCGCTGCCACTCGCTCTGAGGCTCTGCAGGGCCTGTGGGGCACGGAGAGCTGGATGGGCTGGCAGGCACAGCAGTCTGGCAGGACGGGGTGTGTGCGCTCCATGGCTCCCACCTCACCAGCTGTTCACAGCATCCCCTTCACCTGAAAGTGTCCCAGCCGAGGGCACGGGGGCAGCGGGGCTGGGCCAGCACTGGGGAGTCCTCTAGGCCTGTGGGCAGCCTGGAAACACAAGCCCGGCAGGGGTCCGAGGCGGGGCTGGGCCCTGGGGCAGCCTCCAGGTTCCCAGGCTCCTTCTCTGGGGAGTCTAGGGCACCAGCCCACCTGTCTCCTCCCACAGGCAGTGGGACCTGGCGGCGTGGCGGGCCCCGTCCAGATCGTCAACAACAAGTTCCTGGCATGGAGCGGAGTCATGGAGTGGCAGGAGGTGAGGCCAGGGGGTCCCTGGGACCACTGCTTCGTCACTGACCCAGGGCGCCTCCCACTCCTGACCTGAGCCTCTTCTCCCCAAAAGCCCAGGCCTGAGCCCCACAGCCGGTCTAAGCGGTGGCTGCCCTCGCACATCTATGTGAACCAAGGGGGAGATCCTGTGAGTGGTGGGCAGGGGGCGGGGCTGGAAGGCAGGGGCGGGGCTGGCGGGAGCCCCGCCTCCTGACCCGTGGGCGCGTCCGGCAGGAGGACCGAGCAGTGGCCGCGGAAGCTGTACATGCAGCTCATCCCGCAGCAGCTCCTGGTGAGCGGGGAGGGGTGTCTGCCTCCAACCCCGGGCGGGGGTGGGGGGGTGCTGCCTGTTACGCACGTGGAAGAGCGTGGGGTGCTGCAGGCCTGGCTTCGAGGGGGGTCACAGCTGGGGTGAAGGTGCGGGGTCGCGGGGTGGCCACTGCGTGGGGGGGCCTCATGGAGCCGCCCCCGGGCCCTGCAGACCACGCTGGTGCCGCTCTTCCGGAACTCCCGCCTGGTGCAGTTCCACTTCACCAAGGACCTGGAGACGCTGAAGAGCCTGTGCCGGATCATGGACAACGGCTTTGTGAGTGGGGCGGGGCGTGCCCCGGGCTGACGACCCCAGACAGAGCGTCTCGGGGCACAGAAACCGAAAGGAGACAGAGGGGAGGTTCCCCCAGAACCGGCCGTGGGGAAGCGTGCAGGGCTGTGTGTCTGGACATCACTTGTCCTAACCCCGGTTCTCAGATGGGGAAAGTGAGGCTCAGAGGCTGTGCCCACACGTGCTGGGCCTCTGGGTCCTGCTCGCAAACTGGGTTACCCCTGCTCCCAGGCCCTTACCTGCCCCGTGTCCTCACCCTTCCCTGGGACGGGGTCTGTCTTCTCTAGCCCAGGCTCTTAAACCCCAAGCGCTCATCTGCTATGCGTCTCAATTGGTCCCTCTGCTCGGCAGGCCTGTCTGTTTCTCCCTCTAGGAAAGAAGGGCGTCAGGCTCCTGGGCTTCTGAAGCCACAGCTGTCCATGTCTGCTTTTGGGTGTTTGCTATACTGGGTCCGGTTGTCCTAGCTCAGCATTTCTCTCTAAATCAGCTAAAGGCATCATAGTTGTGCTTTCGTGCTTTTGAGGGGTTGGTTGTGTATGCCTTTTGTGGTAAATTAGAGTTTAATAGCTCAGAGTTCCCTCAGGGAGACCTTACTGTGAGCACCCCCGCAGGCTCTCAGCTCCGGTAGGTGCTGGGAGCGCCTTCCCCTGGCCCTGTCACCGCGGGCCCCCGTGATGACACACAGCCAACGGCGGCACAGCGCCTTCTGGGGGCCCACGGGGCCTCAAGCTCTCAGCCTGGGAGATAGGGACGGTGACGCCCGGGCCTGCAGAAGGCGAGGATCCGGTGAGATGGGTCAGGAGGCGCTTGGTACCTGTGGGTGTTGCGGTGCTGAGCCACGGGGTGCATCACCTGCCCAGCCTCCTTGCTCTCGACTGCCTCTAGAGTTTCCCCAGTGGGGGCGTCCCTGGGGCCCTGCCGTCTCTCCCCTATCGTGGGGTGGTTTGTGTGTGGTGCTGTCCGTCAGGGCTGTGGCTGGTTCTGGGCGCTGGCCCAGCCGGTATGGGGGGTCACAGGATCACCAGAGCATCCTGGGAAGACCCTCGGGCAGGCGTTTCTGTCTCAGGTCCCCTCTTGGGAGTGGTGACAGGCCTGGGGACGGCCCGGAATGCTCTGTCCTCTGGACGCGGGCTCTCAAGGGAAGGAGCGCGCTGAGGGCTGGCTGTGACTGCTCTCTGCGCCGCCAGGCGGGCTGTGTGCACTTCTCCTACAAGGCCTCCTGCGAGGTGCGCGTGCTCATGCTCCTGTACTCCTCGGAGAAGAAGATCTTCATCGGCCTCATCCCTCACGACCAGAGCAACTTCGTCAATGGTATCCGGCGCGTCATCGCCAACCAGCAGCAGGTGCTGCAGCGGAACCTGGAGCAGGAGCAGCAGCAGCGAGGGGTGAGGGCCCCCCTCGCCACGCCCCTTCTCCCTGCCCCGTCCGGCCCCGCGGCTGACTCCTCCCTACTGTCCTTCCCCACAGATGGGGGGGTAGTGGGCCCCCCTGGGGTCGGGCCTCTCCAGGAGTCACAGATGAGGCCCCTGCGAAGACTGGTGAGTGGCAGCCGGCCCAGGGCAGGAGGGCCACGTGGACACGACTGCGGTTGGGAGGTGGTGTGACCCTGGCTTCCAGGAGACCAGAGAGGGAGAGGCCCGCCCACCCTCGCTGAGCCCCTGGGAGGCTTCGGGCCTGGGGCGGGTTGCAGGGCCCCCCACCCAGTCCTCCTCTCTCTTTGCCCCCCCCCCCCCATCAGATGCTTCTGAGCGGGGTCCTCTGGGGACTGCGCCCGCCCGGCGAGATGGAGGACCACGTCCTGAGATGTCTCCGAGGACAGCCCCCCACCCTGTACGTTTCCCCAATAAAGTCTTTTAAAAGCCCTCCGGCCACTTGGCTCTGTTCAGACTCCCGCTTCCAGACAGGCCGGGCCTCTCACTTGAGCTGGGAGAGGATGCCCACGGAGCTGCCCAGCTTGGGTGGTACCTGCTGCTCCAAGTCTTCCAGGATTTTTCCTGCAGCTGCTCCCAGGCTGCCTTCCCTGCCCTGTGGCTTCCACGGGCCTCACTTGGCTGGAAGCAGACACGAGGCAGGGCCAGGCAGGTTTCAGCTGCCACCACCATAAACCTCTCCAACTCAGAAGAGGCAGGGGCCCCCCGGGGGCAGAGTCCCCAGTTGTGCCTTCTGGGACCCTGGGCGCAGCAGGTCTGTGCTGCTGGCCTGGCTGGGGGTGAACCACCCTTCTCCCCAGCAAAATGCTGGCCAAGAGTTAGGAAAAATAGCATTTATTGGGGGGGGGGGTGCAGGATGGCTCAGCCCTCTGAGAACTGGCGGTACAGCCGCTCGAGCTGCGGTGCCACATGAAGCCGAAACGGGATCTCCAGGACTGCTGCGAAGCCTTCAGCCAGCGTGGGGGCCTCGAACTGCTTCCTGGCGGCAGAGGATGTGGGCTGGAGGCGAGGACCAACCTTGGGGCTCAACTCCATGTCCCCCCACCTCACCCTGCGGCCCCCACCTGTAGCCGTAAATGACAATGTCGGACACGGGCACGTGGGAGGAGTCTGTCATCTCCCGGAACTGCAGGGGCAGAGGTGGGGCCGGTGAGGCCAGGGCTTGGTGGGATGTGGGGGGACGGGGGGATTTGGGCGCTCGCTCACCCGGTTGTTGTGGCGCGCCTGCTCCACGGTGGCACGGAAGAGGAAGCAGCGGCAGGGCACGCCTGCATCCCGAGCGCACTTGATGTACCTTGGGGAGGGGAGGGCGGGGGGCTTGGTAAAGGGCCCGGGGCCGCCCTCCAGGGGGCCTTCCCTGGGACCCTGGTACCTGGCCCGGCTCTGGACGTCGGGGTTTGTGTTGTCGATGACAACTGGTTTCCTCTGCTTCAGGGCCGCCTCACATGCGGTCACACAGCGCTGCCATGAGCCCAGAGTGTCCTGGAGACACAGAGAGATCAGGGATGGGTGGGGCCTGGGAGACCCAGGGGCACAGGGACCCAGGGCCAGTGGGGGGACACCGAGGCAGAGTGACGGAGAGTCAGAAAGGACAGCTGTCCAGGGAGCGGAGACCAAGAGGACAGTTCTTGCGGGGTCAGAGGGCACTGAACACCGAGTCCTACCCTGTTCACGTGGACGTATCCGGCTGACACGAGATGCTCCCGGAGGAAGGTGGACTTCCCGGCTGTGAAAGGCGCAGGGTGAGTGGGGTCTGAGGAGTCGGAGAGAGGCTGGGGCTTCTGGGGGTCAGGGAGTCTCACCCCCAGGAAATCCCACGGCGACGACCACCTCCGGGTCTGAGCTTAAGAGGGAGCTGGACTCGGGGAGGCAGAGAGGCCCAGAGCGGGCGACGCTCCTCTGGGAGGGACAGACAAGATGAGAGAGATCCGGCCCCATCCCTGTGCGCCCCCCGCCCTGTCCCCCGCACCACCTTTCAGGCCTCACCGGGTCAAAGGCTGGGAGCTCGAAGCGTGCCGCGGGCCACTTGAGAAAGAACTCCTCTGGTGTGTTGAAGGGCAGGCCCACGTTCAGGGCGAACTGTGGGGCGAGGGCGCAAGTCGGGTGGGGTGGGGTGGGAGCGGGCTCCAGGGGCGGGACGGGGTGGGGCACTCACCAGACGGTCTGCACAGGAAAAGTCTTTCTTCTTGCGCCCAGGGGCCCAGTTGGCTGGGCGTCCCGCTGCGTCTGGAACACGGAGCCCCGTCTCCACCCGCGTCCTTGGGGGTGGCCCGTACGCATCAGCGCCCAGCACCCACCCACCTCCCAGCCCCAGGCCCTTACCTCCCACAAAGACGCTGTCCCCGATGGAGATGGGCACGCCCTCGTTGGCCTGGGCAGGGACGGGGATACATGAGAGGCAGTAAGGAAACGGGTCCCGCCAGGAGGTCCGCTCCGTCGGTGCCCCGCACTAGGCCTGCCCTCTAGCCTCTGAGACCTCAGCCATTTCTCAGCCGCTTCACCGTCTGTTCCACAAGCGGCCGCCAGAGGGCGCCCGCTCCCACCTGGCGCGGCTCTGGACCCTACGCAGTCTGACCTCGCACTGGCCCCCTCACCGGCTCAGTGGTAGCCACACAGGCCTCCTCCCTGCCCGCGAACACACCAGACTCCATCCACCTCAAGATCTTTGCACTTGCTGTTACTCTGCTCTTTCCTCAGATGATACACGGCTCCCTCACTCACCACCTTTAATCAAAACCTGGCCATACCCTCACTGTTTACACATTCATCAACACACTTATCGTCTGCGCCCTCCCTAGTCCAGGAGCACCCGGGCGCAGGCAGGTCTGTCTTGTCCAGTAATACGTTCAGCTCAAGAAGCTTTGTTTGTTCTGAGGAACAAACCCATGAATGAATCCACAGGTGATTGCTCTCTGGACCACTCTGGTTTTCCGAGTTTAAAAGCACTGGCCTCACCCACCAGCACTAGGACATGATAGCAAAGAAACTGAGGCGGCCAGGCCTGGGGAGGGGGTGACAGGGAAGGTCGGAGCAGAGACCAGGAGTGGGCAGGCGGGCGGGGAGCCCTGGGAATCGGAGGCTCACCTGCTCCTGCAGGTGGTCCCACATGCCGCTCACCGGCTTCCGATACAAGCCTGCGTGCGTGGCCACCAGCACCTGTGGGTGGGGCAGGGGTCAGACACCGTCCTTGACTCTTGCTCCGACACCCAGAGTCCTTCAAGGGCACCTGAATCCCAAGGACACTACGCCAACCCTCACCAAGGTGAGCACCACTTACAATGCATCTGTCAGCATAACCACCCCCGGGGCTCCCACCCACTCCCCAACTGGCTCACCATGTCACACCTTCTCCCCGGTCTCTGTTTCCTCCTTTCCGTCCCACCGCGCTATCTCTGGCCCCTGTCTCAGCCTCTCTGTCCCTCCACACAGTCCTTCAGCCTCCCATGCAGCCATACCTGAAAGGGGACCCCCAGCTTCTCCACCACAGCCTCCACCTTAGCTTTGAACTCCTCCGCTCGCAGCTTTCCGCGCCCGATGCCCATCTGGTTGGTGAAGATCACCAGCTGTGAAGGAGACGGGGTGTCACCCAGGCCCCTCATCAGGCTCAGGCCCGCCTTGTGAGCCGGCCCCCACGGGGCACACACCTTGTAACCCTCGGCAGCTAGTTCCTGGAGCTTCCGTGGAATCTCTAGGTACAAGATCCTAGGGCGGGCGAGGAAGCGCAAGGTGACCTGAGGCCCGGATGCGCATCAGCACCCCCTCCTACTGCCTCCAATCACCTCCAGTCACTGGGGCCAGTGGGAAAGACCTTCCCAGAACGTGTGGTGATGAGGGTCCCGTCCAGATCAAAACCAGCCACCTGGCGTCACCCAGAAAAAAGAGCAGCACTGTTACACCTCTGGTCCACCTAGCTCACAGGCTGGTTTGCATCCATTCTGCAAGCCGGGACTATGACCGCCCGCCCCTTACAGATGGGGAAACCCACTCACAGCGGGCCTACCCATCCTATGTAAGGACAAGGATGCCACCCGGACAGCAGAGAGTGAAATCTTCTCTACCACCTCCCATTCCTCCTGAGCCCCTCAGTATTTCAGTCTTTAAAATGGGTTTCGTTATCCGACCCAGCCTCCTTCCATTTCACTTTTGGGGACTAATAACCATGAAAATCCAAATAGGAGCTAAGTTTTGTTTGGGTGTTAACTGGACTGTGCTAGAGCTCAGTCTTCAGCTTGGGCCTCACCTTGCCCCGAGCCTTCACACCAGGTGCTGTGAACACCAGCAGCTTCTCGAAGGTCTCCCAGCCAGGGGATGACTTCCTTATCCGCTTTTTCTGCTGCTCAGCATTTTCCTCCTCTCCCTCTCGGGTCACAGGAGGGCTGCTGGGTGGAGTGTCTGGCTGGGATTCTGGAGTGAGGGCCTCTTCCCAGCGCAGGGTCAGCGGGTGGAGGCCATTGACCAAATACAGCGTGTCCCCCACCCCCAGAGCGCCCTTCAAACCCGGTTTCAGCTCCTGGGTCCCGGCAGTTGAGGGGTTAACCCCCAGCTGTAGAGAGAGGTGGTAACTGGAGCTGGCCCCACCCCCCGGCAACCTCCTCCAATCAAACAACCCGGGAAAGGACTCGCCGTTCTCCACCAGTCAATCAGACCCTTGAGCCCCGCCTCTTCACCATGTACCGCCAATCAGGCTCTGGGAAGATTAGCAGCCTCCAGTCTTACCCATTTTAAATGGGGATGGATGTTTACCCGATTGCAGCGGGCTACACCTGTTCCCCTCCCAGAGTCTGGTTTTCCCAATTGGGCCCGTTCCCCGCTGGGTGACGATTCTCCGTACCCTCCATCCTCACCCCCAGGCCTGCTGCCTCTTGTTAAGGAATCGGTACCTGTTTCACTGCTACCGTCCGAGTCTCAGGGTCAGCGACCAGCTCCACTGAAAATTGAAGGGGGTGGAGTCAGGATCTGAATCCTTGAGTGATTGGTTCCCTCCTTACTGAGGAGCACGCCCCGCTTCAAACCAAGGGATAGGGCCACAGCACTCATTCGGCAGGAGGAAGCAGTTTATTTTCTAAGTAGGACTGGCTCACTCCTTGACATGCAGGAGCCAGATAAAGGCCTTACAATTGCCTGGGACACTGGTCCTCGCCTAGGGAGACGGCAGGTATTTTTCTGTGTAGAAATGGCTTCTCCTTGACAATGTAGGACCTTGACAAGATGCAGATTCCGGGTTTGGCACGCTACCACTCATCTCTGCTTAGGAATATGCACTTTTCTCCAAAGAACCGGCTCTCTGCTTAACAAGGGTCGTGGCCTCATTCAAGTCTTCGCGGCAGCTTGTGAATATCCTTCTCTGCCCAGTGACAAGTGTCTCGGGATAGACTATCCGCTCCCATCCAAGGTATCTGGCTAAATCCAGGTCAAGCACCCGGTGCTCTCCACAGGGGGCACCTACCAACTTCGGGGCTGGCCGCACCACGCAGTTCCGCACGGTGGCCAAGCATATCCCCTCCTGCCTATCTTTCCAACTGCCTGTGTTCCCGCTCCTTAGGCACACGCCACACCACCCGGGCCAGCTCAGGCCCCACCCCGCCTACCCTGGTTTCGGGAGCACTTCCGGTCGGTAACCTGCGTCAAGGGTCCCCGGCCCAGGACCAGAGCTTGCCCTCCTGGGGGCAGGAAGATGGGAGGCGCTCCCCCAGCGGGGCTCTCCAGCCATAGGCGACCCTGGGCCTCCACCCTGGCCATTCTGGGAGTCGTCCTAAGGGAAATAGGGAAACCGGTTTGACTGGCAGCCCTCAGTTGCCACAGGAAGTCCCGCCTCCTCCCGCCGTCTCCACTAGGAATTCCTTTCTTCCGCTAAAGGTTCCGGAAGTCCCACCCACTCGTCGGCCTCGGGATAGCTCGGTTTCCCAGGCGACGACGCCCCACTCTACCTCCGGGAGCCTGGACCCCCGCTTTCCAGGGTAAAGGCCGAAAAATTCGCGCTCTCGCCTCGGCCCCACGCTCACCCCTGCCCACCGCTTGGTTCATTCGCCATTTCCGACCGGGGAGGGCTTGCCGGAGGCGCTGTGCCTGCGACTCGGCTGGGGGCTGTCTCTCCGCCCACGGAAGTGACTCTTCCTACCGAGGTGGGCGGGGCATTGCCGCCGCTGCGGCATAAGCCCTGCCTCCTCAGGCTCAGGACCCTACGGTCCCTCTGTAGCTCTGACCTTCATCTCCTCTGCTGCAGTATGAGACTCAGGCCAGTAGAGGGGAGTGGATTCCATGCTCACAGATTTTCCTCTTTCCGCGATGAAGTCTAATGTTTCATTTCTTTTGCCGGAGATAGTTACAGCGGGAGGAAGTTCTCTTTAAGGTTATTGTCAGTTGACGAAACCCCGTCGGGACAGCAATGCTGCAGTTTTCTCGTCTAGTGTGAGGATAATCGTTTCCACTTTGTGGGGTTACAAGGAAGATTGAGTTAGTACATGTAAATAATTTGTAAAGTTGTCTAGGTAATAGTTTACCCTGTTGAAGGCCTGTCTGTTAGTATTCCATCGGTGGTGATCTGATGGGAGACGGGGATTCCGCGTTTGCATCCTCAGACCAGAAGCCGTTTGTTCTTTTACCTCCAGGGGGAGGCAATGGCACCCCACCCCTGTACTTTTGCCTGGAAAATCCCATGGACGGAGGAGCCTGGTAGGCTCCAGTCCGTGGGGTCGCTAAGAGTCGGACACGACTGAGCGACTTCACTTTCACTTTTCACTTTCATGCATTGGAGAAGGAAATGGCAACCCACTCCAGTGTTCTTGCCTGGAGAATCCCAGGGACAGCGGGGCCTGGTGGGCTTCCGTCTATGGGGTCGCACAGAGTCGGACACGACTGAAGCGACTTAGCAGCAGCAGCAGCAGTCTTACATTAGTCCGAAACCGCTCGGCCTCAGCTGGGGGTTCCTGGCTTTTCCTGGGCACTATGTGGGCTCAGCGGAGAAGACAATGGCACCCCACTCCAGTACTCTTGCCTGGAAAGTCCCATGGATGGAGGAGCCTGGTGGGCTGCCGTCTATGGGGGTCGCGCGGAGTCAGACACGACTGAAGCGACTTAGCAGCAGCAGCATGTGGGCTCAGGAGACCGACTCAAAACTACTCTCATTCCGAAATTTACAGCCCTGAAGATTGGGATTCCACGATCACACAGGAACGGAATCCTTTTTTCCACCCTGTGTATCTACCTTTTCTTATCTGTGAAATGGGGACGAGTCCAATTCCCAACTTTGCATTGAGAAGCAATGAGACCTGCTCATTTGGCTTCGAAAAATGTTGAATGAATACCCAGAACACACTTCATATTCATTTGTCAGAGGTAAAACTCTTTAATCTCAGAGCGCCCCTCCCAACTCCCGATCCTCACCCCCGACTCTCTCCCCCCACACCAGGGCCGGAGAGTGAGGGCCCCCCTGCCCCCCACTTTGGGTGGACGAGGGCCCTTTAAGGCACCTGTGGGGGTGGGGGGAGAGGGGCGGGAGCTGGTAACGTCCTGGATGCAAGGACGGGTTTGATTGGCAGGCAATTGTGGGATGTAACCAATGAGAGGGTATCAGACCCAAGAACCGATCAGGCCATCCCTGAGGGGGCCAGAGGGACAATTGTCGGGCCTTCGGCGAAAACCAACCCCAGCCCCAGTAGTGTAAAGAAGGTAAATTTAACGCCACAGGCCAATCCTGGGCACATGAGGAATTGGCTACGCCCCCAGGAGGCCAGAGCCAATCAAATGGGGGAACTCAAGAAGTGTTGATGAGCCTCTCGGGAGATTGGTCAAGCCCTTAACAGTGTTCAAGTCAATCAAACGAAAGAGCTGTCCATTCGCTATGCTGAAGGGGGGACGATTACCCAATCCTGGAGCTTGCCTCTTTCGGGAATGGAGCCAACGCCTTGCGCATTAGCCACGCCCCGGTCGCGGAGCGAGCCAATTCCTTACTAGAAAAAAATCTGTCGCTGGGCAGAGAGCAGACAGACCCAATCCGGAAATTGGATAGGCCCCGTTCGGCGGCGCGGGGGTTATCGAGGGCTGGAAAGGTGGCGGGAATCTGCAGGAACTGGTCAATCCCGGTGGCCCGGGGGGTGGGAGGCCGGTCCGGGATCTGACTCGGATTGGCTGGCCCCGGGGGCGGGGCAGGGGTGTAGTGTAAGGGTGGGACGGACGCCGGGCCGGGAAGCTCCTTGGGCCTCAGTATTTCCGCTTCAGCTTCTGGAAGTCGCTGGTGTTGAGCCGTGGCCGCGGCAGGTCCCCGAAGACCTGAGTGTCCTCGGCCTCCCGCAGCACCAGTGCGCGCATGCTCGCCGCGATACGGTCCAGGTCGGGCGAAGAGGGCTGCGGGACCGGCGACACGGACGGGGTCAGAGCCTGCACCCCAGGGCTCCAGGTCCTCTCCTAGCACTTTGCCCCTGCGACGCCTACGGCCTGGCAGGCCCTTCATCCTGTCCTGCTCCATTTAAGGTTCTGCCACCCAATGGCACCCCACCCCAGTACTCTTGCCTGGAAAATCCCATGGACGGAGGAGCCTGGTGGGCTCCAGTCCATGGGGTCGCTAAGAGTCGGACACGACTGGGCGACTTCGCTTTCACTTTTCACTTTCATGCATTGGAGAAGGAAATGGCAACCCACTCCAGTATTCTTGCCTGGAGAATCCCAGGGACAGAGGAGCCTGGTGGGCTGCCGTCTATGGGATCGCACAAGAGTCGGACACGACTGAAGCTACTCAGCAGCAGCAGCACCCAACTCAAGGCACCACCTCCTCCAGGAAGCCTTCCTGCCCCTCTCCTCCCCGCATTTTCCAGAGTGGAAGTGCTGCCTGGATGCTGACCATCAAGGCTGTGTGCACCCAGAGTCTCATGTCTGAGAACCAGGTTTGGGACTCAGTCATGTTCTAATCAAGCTTCTGCCAGCCACTAGCTGTCAACAGGGATTTTATCTCCTTAGGTTTCTGTCTCCCCTCTGAAAAATGGGGCAGATAGCAGGCTAATCACCATAGTGATTGCTAAAGAAAGCTGAACGACCAAGTCACCAAGGCTGTAGAGAAAGGAGCCCTCTCCCTGTCAGTCTCCACCAGGGAGGGTCCTCATTCTACCTGCAGCCCCAGCACCCAGTGCTACCTCCCTTCGGGCCCTGTCACCCTCAGCTGGGCCTGATACCCAGCGGAGTGAGAGAGGCCACAGACAGAAGCCAGACTCAGGCCTTCTTGGAGGCCAGCCCAGGACCCAGCACTCAGGCCTCAGAGGTTCGGTTAATTATGTTTCCACCAACAAACAAGGACAGCAGCAGCCAGTGAACCCTGCCAGTCTGTAAAGGAGGACGCTGAGTGTCATAGGGAGGGGGAACCACAGGACCCAAGGCCTCCTCCCTCCAGAGCTGTTTTCCAAAAGGAAGCGGGGTTCCAATCCCAGTTGAGTCTCAGGAAGTCATGTGCACCCTCAGTGCCTCGGCTTCCTTTCTGCTTCAGAGCTTTAGTGGTGGGTGATGAGGACCCACCCAGGCCAGCCCAGGAATGGAGGACAAGGGAGGTGGCACAGACTCCAGGAGGGGCCAGGAATATGCGGGGTGGGGGCAGAAAGCAATCTGACCCCGCTGAGCCTCAGTTTCCCCATCTGGAGGGGACACCAAACACCTGCGCCCTGTCCAGATCAGGTATTCTAACAGAGCTGTTTTGAGGAACGAGAGGCCGCTCTCTCTACAAGGCTACGATGCAGTTAAAAGCTGCAGGGCTCTCGCCCGAAAACCAGCCTTGTGAGAAGGAGGGGCAGATCAAACCTGGGAAATGTGGCATCCATGCCTGAGGGCTTCCTGGAGGAGACAATTCTGAGCCCTTCCCCACACACCCTCCTCCCCGCCTCCCCCACTTGCCCCTCACCGGCCCATTCTCCTCATCGGACGACCGAGCTTCTGTCCTCTTCTCCTTGAAGGCCCAGACGGGCACGGACACGGGCAGGGACTTGGCGTACTGCTGTGTGGGCAGGGCTGAGGCTGGGGGCACCGAGTAAGCTGGGGGGCCAGCGGGAGTCTCCTCACTCAGGCTGCCATCTGGGAGAGAGTGTGGACTCCAGGCTCTGTCCCCGCCTTGATCCCAGCTCCCCTCGCCCCCCACTCCGGTGATGGGGACAGCCTGCAACACTCACCATCCGTGCTCTCGGGGTCTGACTCACAGAAGGGGGGTAGGTCCTGCAGTGTGGTGTCCTCGTCCATCACAAAGAGTCCTGTGGGTGGTGTCAGAGGCCCAGCCACTTGGTGCCTGCTGCGCTCTGAGCGCTCTGGACTGTGGCCACTGCCAACGCCTCCCAGTCCCCTGCACTGGCCAGGCCCTTGCAAGTCTCGGGCCTCGCACACCCTTCCCTTGGTTATCTGGCTGGCCTTCGGCAGAAATAAATCTAATTTCTGTCTATCTGGTATCTCCCTGGGTGAAAACAAGTGGTTGGATGAACATAAAATCTGTAAGATTCATTTGGGATGAACTGACTCAAAATACAAGCTCAGAGGAAGACGAGATGATTATGATCCCTGTTTGACAACCAGGACCCGGTGGTGCAGACAGATGAACTTACTTGTCCTCAGTCTCACCTCTAATAAGGATCTGAACCTATGTCACCTGGCTTCACAGTGAGCCCTTAACCCCATGGGTTTGTCCAGCAACAGTGAGAAAGTCAGTTGTTGGTAGTAACAGTAACAAGCCAGTAACTACTTAGTTAAGCCCTCCACCCACCCGCCACTGGAGAACTCCTACTCACACTTCAAAACCCTAATGTTGCAGTCCAGTCTCTAGAAAGCATCCAAGCTCTTATTTTCCCCACTGCAGCCAGTTGCACCCTCCGTTGTTGCTTGTGCCCCTGACCCTCTTTAACTCCTGCTCTGCTCTCACTGGCATTAGACACCCCAAGTTTGCAAACAAGTCCTGGCCTACTCACGCTCCCAGCTCAGACGGTTCCCTCCTCACCCGCCCCAGGCCCTCCACAGGGCACTGCTTCATGCCAGGACTCTTAATTCCTTGGCCAGACCTGCAGTACCTAGAGAAAAGGCCCTGAGTTGGCTTTCTCTGTACCCAGCACCTCCCAGCACAGCTGGTCCCAGGAAATGATGAAAGGAAACCCAGGCTCAGGGAGGAGAAATGACTCGCTCTAGATCACGGAGTGAGTCACAGGCCAGCCCACAGGACAAGCAAGCTGCAGCCCTCCGGGAAAGCCCACTGAGGAGGCGACTGACCAAGAGCCACCCCGGCCCCTGCCACCTCACCTCCATTATCGCTGACGCCCAGTCGCTCCCCAGAGGTCTCCGTCTCTGTGGGTTCGTCCTCGTCCTCCTCGTCTTCCTCCCTGGCAAGTGCAGGCCGGGGGTGGGCTTCGCGCGGGGCTGGGCGGCTGAGGTGCTGGTGGGGGCACGGGGGGGCGGGCCGCAGCGGCCGCCCGGTGGGCCAGGGCGATGTCGTGGAGGCAGCGGCGGGCGGCCTCGGCCAGGGCCCCTCGGCCGTGGGCCGCATAGGCGCAGGGGCCCGGGCGGGGTGGTGGGGGTGGCGCGGCTGTCAGCAGCACCAGCTCCGTGCCCGTTCGGGCCCGGAAGCGCTCGGCGGCCCCCACCACGGCCTCCCACAGCTCCTCCGGCCGCCCCGACGCCATCCGCGCCCTGGGAGCAGAGCAGGACAGAGGAGGCTGAGGCCCAGCGGACTTTACCGTCCACCCAGCCTCACATGGCCACCAGGCCCTGGACTACACGCCCACCCCTGCTTGCCACCTGATCCCAGCTGAGCTCAGCTCCCCCCAACCCAACCTGACCCCCCGCCCTCCGTTTCTGCAGGACTCCTCTCCATCCAGACCTCCAGGCCCTGTCCTGGGCCCCCGGCCCATCCTCACCCTGTCCCCTCAACCCCCGACTCTCCTCTTAGCCCTGCCCTGTCCAGCATAGGAGCCATCAGCCACACGTGACTGGGGAGCACTTGAGATGTAACTGATCCAAAATGAGACGTGCCAAGAGGGTGAAATCCACACCAGACTGTCAAGGCTTACTTAGCACAAAAAGGTAGGACGTAAAATATCTCATGAGCAATCTGAAGTTGATTAAATGTTGAAATGATGACATTTATTTATGCTGGCTAAATAAAATAAGAGGGTAAAAGTCAATCTCATCTGTTTTCTTTCTACTTTTTTAATGTGGCTTATAGAAAACGTGAAGTTATATACATGGCTCAGATCCTATTTCTGATGGACTGTGCTGCCCTGCACCATGACCCCAGCCTCCAGTCCAGTAGCACCCAGGCCCCGGGCTGGGGGCGGCTGGTCCTTTTACCCCTGGAGCTGACCTGCTCCAGCATTCTCTGGACAAGGTCACAGTCCCTCAGCCCAGTACCGGAAGGCTCGCCCCGGCCTCACATACTTCCAGACTCCTGAAGCCCAAGGCCTTCAATCCAGGTGAACCCCACCCCCACCCCCAGCCTGGACCACTTGTCCTCTGTACTTGTCACTCCTGCACCCACCCCTATCTCAGGGCAGCCCCTCCCTATCCACAGGCTCCTGCAATGTCTGAATGATCCCCATTCTAGCCCAGATCCCTCTGGGAGCCCTGCTTGGATGCATCCACATCCATTTCCCCAACCATTGTGGGAGGCCCTCGAGGCCAGGCCTGTCGGATTCACCTCTGAGACACCAGCCTTGCCTGGCACATGGCAGGTCTCAGAAAGCTGGAGTTGAGCAGAAAATGGGATGCTGGCTGCTTTCTGCACCTGGGCTCTGCCCACAACGTCCTTGTACGTCCAGCAGGTCATCTGATAGTCTCCCCTGATCCCTCAAGATGGATCAGATGCCTCCCCTCGACCCACAATGCCCTCGGCTACCTCCATTACAGCTCTTGTCACACAAGCTTGTGACAGCTGTACCTCTGGCTGCCTCCTCCATCAGACTATAAGCCACCCGAGGTCAGGGATCTGTGTCCCCAGGACAGGTTTGCCCTAAGTAGATGACCTGCTTGGTTGCATCTTCTTACAAGTGGAGAAGAAAAAGGGACCCTGACTGCTGTGTGACCTCAGGCCACTGAGTGGCCTTCTCTGTGCCTCACTGTCCTCTCCCTATAAACCAGTGGTTGAGCCAGGGCTGGTAGGCAGCTGAGGAGCCTTCTCAAAGAGGCAGCAGGCTCCTCATCACCGGAGGGATTCAAGCAGGACTGTGATCTAGCCCTCCAGGGTCAGAGAAGTTAGATTTCAATTCGCATCCTCTTTGTGACTCATATCAGAGAGGCCAGAGTTTGCTGAGCACTTGCTCTGTGTAGGGACTCTGCACCGGTCATGATCCCTCCTACCTGACAAAGGTGGGAGCTGTTACCTCACAAATGAGACAGTCAAAGCTCACAGGGTACAAAGCCCTTGCCGGAAGCCACGTGCAGTGAGAGCACAACCACTGCCAGTCCGGACAGACCCTGGAGCAAGTTGATACTGCACCTCCCACGGGCCAGGCAGGGACCTGAGTGTGTCATCCAGTCTCATCCCACCCTCTCACCACCCTATGAGGGTGGAGCTACAATCATCCCACTTTACAGCTGCAAACTGAGGCCTGGGGAGACTCAATGTCTTGACCAGGGTCAATGCCTTGACCGAGATGGAGGGCTGGGACCTGGATCGGTCATCCTGGATCCAGAACTTGTTCTTAATCCTAAATGCCACCCTGCCTATCTTATGAGGAAAGATTTATGACTTCATAGTCCAGAAGGGAAAAGTCAGGCTCAGAAGCTTAAGGCACTGGCCGGAGGCGCACAGCTAGAAAGGGCAGAAGTGAAGTGAAACTGGTCTGCTTGACGGACTCCAAAGTCCAACCGAACTGGGAGGTACCCAGGGTCTCACAGCCACTCCTTGGGTCCCACCTGATGGAGGAAACTGAGGCTCAGGGCAGGAAAGTGAGTGGCCCAAGGTCGCACAGCCTGGTAATGCCAGGCCAGAGGGCTCTTCCTTGGGACACCAAGGCATGGTTCCTCTCCTAGAGACCTGAGAGCAGATCAAACTTTCCAGGAGTACCTGGAAAGAGTCAAGTGGGAGTGAGCGGGTCACAAGAGCCCCACACATACCTCAAAGAGGAGGAGAGGTGACTTACGCAGATCCCTCTGCCAAGGCTTGGGGATCTTGCGGGGTGTGTGTGTGTGTGGGGGGATATGTCTCTGGCATTGGTTACCTAAAAGGAGAGTAGCCAAGACAAGTACCGCTCCCCACCCCAGGAGAGTCTCCCAGCCCTTCAGGTTCCAGAGGAAGTCCTGTTATCTTCCACGGAGCTGATAGATGGAAGACCCCCTCTCCCTCCAAATAGAGGTATTTAAGATTAGGGAAGAGTCGGACACGACTGAGCGACTGAACTGAAGATTAGGTAAAGAGGGAGGTGAGACCGTCCCCCACAGGAGGAAGGGACAGGTAAGGGGACTGGCTTTTTAGGATGAAGTTGGGGGTGAGGTGAGGAAATCGACTCGAGGAAGAGATGAGGAAAGAGGAAAAGTGCCCCAAGGAATGAGGGATGCTAGCATGCCAGCGAAGTCCCCCCAATCACCTGTCAAACTGGAAGTAAACCCTTTCCCCGGCCCAAGGTGGGAGGAACTCGGGGATGCACCCTGTGGCCTGGGGCAGGTGAATGTCCGGGGTCTTTCTCTACCGCTCACAGAACTCGCTACTTGGTCCCGGGGGCTCAGGTAAAGACCCACTTCTCTAGGAAGCACACAGGAAATCCCGCCCAGGTAGGGGCCAGGACCGGAAGTCCCGCCTTTGGACGGGTGAGGGGCGCCCCGCGGCCTCACCGAGTAACCCCCCGACCCTGTGGACATGGTCCACGCCTAAGTCAAGAATCCTAGTGGGTCTGGAGACCAGAGGATAAGGCTGTCCAAGCTTTGCCTAGGGTCAGACACAACGGTTCCCGCGGCCGACACCTTTCCAGCGCTCAGCGTGAGGTCACTGGGCGATCTCTGCCCTTTGATCAAAGCAGGCTATACCCTTCCCACGAGCAGCTCGCCCACCCAGCGCCCCTCTCCTCCGGACGGCCAAATCCTCCCCACACCGCGGTTCACAACGCCGCCTCCACTCACGTGCCCGTAGCCAGCATGGCCGGCCCGGCACCGTCGCCGCCCTCAAAAGACATGGCGGTACCTTACGTCACCTCCGCGTCTTTGCCCCGCCTCCACATTGCACACTCCGCCTCCCTAACACGAGACTCCGGAGACCAACATGGCGGCACGGCTGCTTCGCCGGATCCCAGTTGGGCATTGGCGACGGCAGTGTCCATAAGAAAGATGGTGAAAGAAAGGCTTCAACTTTCCCAGACACAAACTCACATTTCGATTTGTACCCCCAAAATATGGGGAAAATGCTACATGCACACTCAGGACTACAGTATACTAACTCAAGCGAGCTGACGTCCCTCACACACTAATAACCTCTTCCACAGAACTAGTGGAAAGCAATGTCCATTAATGACATGGCAACCAGCCAGACATCGTTTGTCCATAACATATACATAGGCTCTCCAAGCCTATCCCCCTTCAGCACCAAGACTGGCAAAGAGCCAACATGGCAGCCTCTCTTGCTTCAGTTTGCCCAGTTTCAATATGGCGGCTCAGGCCACTTTCGACGGTAACTAAGGAATTCATCCGGGATTGCTCCGTTCCCGGGGAAACTGACGGTTTCATCCCTTTAACACGAGTCCTTCAGGGCCTCTTGTGATGCACAGCTCCTCTCACCTTTTCTTTTATCCTTTTCTTCCAGGACCCTGCTTTCGCGCCCCTCACAGAGATGGGACTGCCCCGCATTAACATGGCCTCAGCTCGCCGGCCTTGGCCTTGCCCTCGAGAAAAATGGCATCCTTTTGGCTTCGATGCCAGCATGCAATATGGAGAAAGGACTAGGCCTCTCGGAGCCCCTTGCTCTAGGGGGTGGAGCTCCTGGACCCGCCCCCTTGTTTACTTCGTGGTTAGGAATGTAGTACTGCGCCTGCGCACTGGCCGCTCCGCCTCTAGCGTCTGTAGCATGTGACTCAAAACCTCGTGGTTCAAACTCAACCACCCCATTCTGGAAAATGGTTACACCCACTCCTGCTCTAGAACAGATAGGGACGCTACCACTGTCTGGGCTTGCAGGGAGTGTCCAATCCGGATGTGACAGCCCGCTGACCCGGAAAAGGAGGGGGCCGGGGCAGTGGGGCCTCGGCCGCGGCTATGGAGGGAGCCGGTTACAGAGTAAGTACCAGAGACGCGTTGTTTCTCTTTCGTCAATGCGAAACTTCCCCCTCCGGTTACCTGCTTCTTTCTCAGGCCTTGCAGGGGTTCTGGGAGCCCGGCACATCCTTAACAAGCACACCATTCCCTTAATAAACGCGCTGTCACCCCTTCCTTCCACTTCCTAGGGAGACTCATATCGTTTAGCTCCGCCCCTTGGGCTGGTGAGGCGCTCTTCTGGGCCCCGCCCTCTTTGGAATGCGCTTTTGTCCTTCCCCGTCTTCCAGTGTCCCAGAGAAGCCTAGTCGGTATTCAGGCTTCACCTCACCGACCCCCATCCCCTAGGTAAAAGTACCTCGGGGCCCCGCCCCCTGGTGAATAGCTCCTCCCCTGAGTCTGTTCCCATTGGCTCTCTTTGGGGGCCCGCCCCTTGGGCCCGCCCCTTAATGGTACCTGCTCCCAGGTGGTGTTTGAGAAAGGAGGCGTGTACCTGCACACCAGTGCCAAGAAGCACCAAGACCCGGACTCCCTCATTGCCGGCGTCATCCGTGTTGTGGAGAAGGTGGGCCCGGAGAGAGCAGGGCTTGGGCAGGCCCAGAGCGTGATGGAGGGTGGCACCTGTAGGAGTACAGTGTGGAGGTCAGCGATGGGATCTTAGGAAGGAGAGGTGGCTTTCTAAGGCTGAGAGTTCAGAACTGGGAAGAAGTTTGGAAATAGGCTTTGGGGAGTTTGGAGGGTAGCCTTTCCAACTCCTCTTTCCTTCCCACAGGACAATGATGTTCTCCTGCACTGGGCTCCTATAGAGGAGGCTGGAGATTCCTCCCAAATCTTCTTCTCCAAGAAGGTAGGCTTCCCTGGCTTCCCCTTCTCCGCTTGCTTTTTTCTAGGTCGGAGCAGTCGAAAGCATTTGAAGGACTTGAGTAGAATTTCAGACCTACCATTGGGGCATGTATGAGCCTAGTTGGGACTTAAGTTCTCTCTGCCCCCCGGTTTCCTCTTCTCTGTGAAATGAGTCTGAAGAGACCCATTCACGGAAAGAAAGCAGACACCATGCGACTTGTGGCTGTGGAGACAGCGCCTGCCACCTCACCCCCTTTGCTTGTTGGGACAGCCCTGCCAGGGTGCAAGAGGACAACTCAGTCTGTGGATTCAGGTTCCAGGGGCTCTCAGCCCATATGGGCTTGAAGGAGCGTGGAAAAAGGGAAAAGGGGGCCAACAGGGTACCAGTCACATCTATCTTTCTCATCAGGAAAAGCAAGAGATTTCCCAGAAGCCTTCTGTATTGGTCAGGAGTTGCATTTGAGTGTTTGTAAATGAAACAGGAATGCCAATGACCTAAGTAAGATAACAGCTCATTTCTCTTTTTTCTACCAAGCCTAGAAGGCAGCAGTATAGGTTTATATGGTGTCAGTGACTCAGCTTCCTTCCAGCTTTGCTTCATAATCCTCAGCATATGGCATCTATCCTCAACATATCCTTGTGGTCCAAAAGGGCCGCTGGAGCTCCAGCCTTTTTAACTGTTTTTGTTCACTTTATGTGTGTATCTCAGGTGGGCAGAAGCGCTCCACTCATTATGATTACTCAAGGAAACATGCTGCCAGAGCAGCCACCATCCTAAATGTCTCCACTCCTAGTGGTAGAAGGAAGTCTCTAGAAGTCTTGCCCTGGCAGTTAAATGGTCCGTCTTGGAAGTGATATATCTAGTCCTTTGGCCAGAACTAGGTGCCTGTCTCCACTCAGCCGGTAGAGTTCAGTGAGCTATAATCCATCCTGATGTATGCCCGCGAGACGGACAGCTGCAAACATTTGACACGTAGTGCTACTAATTATCACTGTTTTTTGTAAATGTTGGCAAAAGTATAAAATTTTTGAGGTCACAAAACAGAGGGCAAAAACTAACCAGGGGCTAGTATGGCAGCTTGTGGGCAGCTGTCTGTGCCGTTCTTCCCTTCATGGCACCCAGAGGCTTGCCTGAACAGGACGTTCACTCCTGTCGCTGCATTTTTATCAAGAATTTCCTGAGCTGGGTGACCTTGAGGGCAAGTGTGGTGCCCTCTTTCTGCCTGAGTTTCTTTTTGTTCAGTGGGGCTACCTCCCAGGGTGGCCTCGAGGCTCAGATCTGGAATCTCTGAATCCACGGTCCCTCAGTCTCTTTTCCTGTCTTCCCCCAAGGACACCAGTGGGGGTGACTCCTGCACTTCTGAGGAGGAACCGACCTTTGATCCCGGCTATGAACCCGACTGGGCTGTCATCAGCACCGTGCGGCCATGGCCCCGCCACTCAGAGCCCAAGAAAGGTAGACTAACCTGGTGCCTGGGCTTGGGGGTGGGTGGGCAGGTGGAGACACATGACTTGCCCTCAGTGGTCATGGCTCCACGGGCTTTGCTGCCCTCAGTCAAGATGGCCACCCACACTGGCCTCCAGTCCAGTGGGTAGGGGTGCAGGGTGTAAGTAAGTCCATGTAAGTCCTGCCCCTGGAGTCTTCCAGGCTGTGGGGCAATAGTCGCAGGGTGACAGGGTAATTCAGGCCAGCCTGGAGTCACACGGGGGACTGGGTGCACCAGAGGAGGTATCTAACCCCCAGGGGACGGAAAAGCCTTCCAGGAAGAGATGTTGCAAGAGCCGGGCTCTGGGGGACATGTGAGTGATTTCTCTCCCCATAGACAGGGCAGCTGGGGCAAGGCCAGAGGTGTGGGGTGCTGGGAAACCGCAGCCTTTTGCTGTGGCTTGAGTGTGGGGTCCCGAGAGAAAAGAGGGTGGGAGGTGAGACAGATGGGGCGCAGGGGACAGACCTGAGGGATTGAGGGGAGCCCGGGGAGATTTTAGAACAGGCACGTGTCTTCCCCGTGCTCCCCTTGTTTTCCTCAGTCCTTCCCTGGAGGGCCTGGGCTGACTTGGGAGGGGGCCGGAGTGGGGAGGCCTCTCAGGAGATGTCTGAGCCCCTCCCGCTCCCCCGTCCCCTCCAGGTGTGGAGACCCAGCTCCCCCCGGGGCTCCTGGGCCTTCTCGGTGAGTCTGGGGGAGCTCAGGTCCATCCGCCGTTCCAAGCCGGGCCTCAGCTGGGCCTATCTGGTGCTGGTCACGCAGGCCGGCGGCTCCCTGCCCGCCCTGCACTTCCACCGTGGGGGCACCCGCGCCCTGCTCCGTGTCCTCAGCCGCTACTTGCTCCTGGCCAGGTAAGCCTGGTCCTGGGCCGCAGCCTGACTCCTCGGAGCTGGGAAGGAGATACAACCCAGATTGATTTTCAGGGCAGAAAAAGCAAGTCGAGGGGCGTGGTGCATATAACCCCGAGATAAAGGGTAGTTCGGCATTGGGCAGGACGGGCCCCAGATCCTGGAAAGAGTTTGTCTCCTTTCTCTCAGAGTTTGTATTACTTTCTGGGGGGCCCGGGGGCAGAGCGCCTCTAGCCCACACCCCAGCACTTCCTGGGGCTGTCCCTCCGTGGCCTGTGCCCGAGTCGGTCACCCTAGCTAGGTGGTGAGAGGGCCTCGTTGGCCAGCCCTGGGACCCGGGCTGCCCCTGGGGTGCAGTCGTGGTCTTAGGCCTGGGATGGGGGTTCCCCACGGGCCGTCAGGATGCTGCCTGGGGTCGCCCACACGCCCCACCGCCCCCGCAGCTCCCCGCAGGACTCCCGCCTCTACCTCGTGTTCCCCCACGACTCCTCAGCGCTCTCCAGCTCCTTCCACCACCTCCAGCTCTTTGACCAGGACAGTTCCAACGTGGTGTCTGTGAGTCCGCAGGGCCAGGCTGGTGGGCGTGGGCAGCGCGGGGCGGACCGTGCCGGCGGCTGGGCTGTGACCACCCTCCGCCCCGTCCCCAGCGCTTCCTCCAGGACCCCTACTCCACCACCTTCAGCAGCTTCTCCCGTGTGACCAACTTCTTCCGCGGAGCCCTGCAGCCGCACCTGGAGGGGGCCTCCCCTGACTTGCCCCCAGCCCCGGACGACGAGCCCGAGCCCGGGTTCGAGGTCATTTCCTGTGTGAGTATCTGCGTCGCCACCATGGGCGCGGGGCCTCGTCTCCCCAGACTCAGATTCTAACAGCGCCTCCCTCACCGGGCTGCTTGACGGGCTGTGCGGGAGGTGCCTGTGGTTAACGGTGGGGGGCTTCTCACTGAGCCACATAGGGGATGCTTCCAGCCCTGCATGTTCTGTGTGTCTGTCTAGCTGAGAGAGGCTCTGAGATGCCTTGGAGGGGGCTGGCGGCAGGGCTGGGGACTGCTGGGCGGCCTAGGCCCTGGGCTCACCTGCCTCGCCTCATGTCCCCCAGGTGGAGCTGGGGCCACGGCCGGCCGTGGAGCGGGCGCCTCCTGTCACAGAGGAGGAGTGGGCCAGTCACGTAGGCCCCGAGGGCCGCCTGCAGCGGGTCCCAGAGCTGAAAGCCCGCGTCTTCTCAGGGGTGAGGAGCTGGGTCGGGGGGCAGGACGGGGCAGGGCGGTGGGCAGCTAAGGGGAGGCCCCTCTGAGCTGCCCTCCTCCTCTGCCCCCAGGGTCTGAGCCCCAGCCTGCGGCGTGAAGCCTGGAAGTTCCTCCTGGGGTACCTGAGCTGGGAGGGCTCGACAGAGGAGCACAAGGCCCACGTGCGCAAGAAAACGTGAGTGAGAAGCCGTGGCCCCTGCCCTGCTGTGCTCAGACCCTGACCACCCCAGCCTCCCGAGTCCACTGGAGGTTTTTGATCAACCACATATCCCTTGATCAAAGGGATCAGGGACATCAACGCACACATAGCGGGATGGAGGCAGCGGGCCCATGTCTGATGCTGTTTGCATCCCTGGGCCATGCCGTATCACCCATGTGCAGCGGGCTTCCTCCCCGCCGTGCGGCCGCCTCTCCTGGCTTATCCTGTGCTTCTGCTGTGTGTTCTGGTCTCTGCTCCTGGGGCTCTCTCTCCACTGGGGCTGACAGACTGTGAGCAAAGCCCACAAGGGTGTCCTGTGTTCCTAGAGACACTGTGGAGGGGAAGCGTGGCGGTGAGCTGGGCTGAGCCCCACGGGTGAGGCAACAGGGGTGTCCTTACTGCTCCCCTCTCCCCACTCAGGGATGAGTACTTTCGCATGAAGCTGCAATGGAAATCTGTGAGCCCTGAGCAGGAGCGGAGGAACTCCCTGCTACATGGATACCGCAGCCTCATCGGTGGGTGGCGGTGGGGTGCCAGGCCAGAAATGAGGTCGTCTAGGGGTGGGGGGAGCAAGATGGGCATAAGCAGGGGGAGTGGCCAGGATGGCGAGGGCGAGGCACGGGGGCGCTCCAGGCTTCCTGGGTTCAAATCTGCCCTCTATTCACTGAGAGATCTCGGCAAGCGATGTGATCTCCCTGGGCTGCAGTGTCCCCACTGGTTTGGTGACTGAGGCTGGGAGGGTGTGGCCAGCCCTTGAGTGTGAAGTGCAGCACCTCCCGTGGGAGCAGCCCAGACGGTCTCTGGAGGGCCCACAGCTGCCTAGGCCTGCTGGCAGCTGGCAGGGACTGGACCCCACTCCTTTCACACCTTCCCTTTGTCCCCTGTCTCTGCAGAGCGGGACGTGAGCCGTACCGATAGGACCAACAAATTCTATGAGGGCCCCGAAAACCCAGGGCTGGGCCTGCTGAACGACATCCTCCTGACCTACTGCATGTACCACTTCGATCTCGGTGCGTTGCAGTCCGGGGAGGGGCTGGGGCCGGCCTTCCAGGGGGTCAGGGGGCACTGCAGGCCTGGGCTGGGCTCTGACCCTGTGTCCCCCCAGGCTACGTCCAGGGCATGAGTGACCTTCTCTCCCCGATCCTCTACGTCACCCAGAACGAGGTGGACGCCTTCTGGTGTTTCTGCGGCTTCATGGAGCTCGTGGTGAGGCTCAGGGCAGGGGTGGGAGGCAGGCCCCTAATGGGCCCTGGGGGCTCTGGCTCCTCACAAGGCCCTCTGCCCACAGCACGGGAACTTCGAGGAGAGTCAGGAGACCATGAAGCGGCAGCTCGGGCAACTCCTGCTGCTCCTCAGGGTGCTGGACCCGCCGCTCTGCGACTTCCTGGGTATGTGTCTTGGCAGGTGGAGCCGGGGATGGTGGGGCCACGGATGACATCCAAACATGTGGATGTGGTCCAAATGAGAAATAACCCTCCAGAACCCAGAAGTGATGTGTAAAAGCAGGACTGCACTTTGGAGCAAAACCTTGATAAATGGAGATGTGGGCAACCCCCCGCCCCCCTTCCCGCCCACCATGTCCCCGCTCCCGAGTGAGGTGGCTCCTTCGTATCCCGTCAGTTACACTTTTCAGATGAAGGACCCAGGCCTGGTTCCTCACAACTCCCAGCTCCATCTAGCTCTTATCTGTACTCACCCCTTGAGCCAGGGATTGGATACTGGTTCTTTGGGCTCCTGAGGGTGGGACTGCTGCATTTTGGGCTTTAAAATTTGTCTGCATTACTTGTTCAGTATAAAAAATTTAGGAAATTCAGGGAAAGGAAGTTGAAATTGCTGTTGCTAGAACTGTTCTTTTGAACGCAAATGGTGATAAATAAGCTAGTTGATTGGACATTTCTTCACCGAAATTTAGGGTCATGCTGGGGAGGGGAGATGTAGCTGGCCTCCCGTCACTGAAGAGATAACTATGGCTTAGAAAGCACACGCCACTTTTAGGGATGCTAGGACGTTAGTTGCCTCTCTGTGTCATTTGGAAGTTTTCTAAACCATCAGTTTTATCGACTACATGGTGTTCTATTCTGTTTAGGGATGTACAAGAGTAGATTTAGCCTGACCTGTTGGGCATTTAGGGTGTTCGTAGTTTTTCACCATGATAAATCTGTATTTGTGGGTAATGTCTTTAAATTCCAAGAAATGATTTCTATCCGCACGTATTTTTATATCTTTTGAAACATTCGTCCCCATCACTGCTTTTCTGGAAAGGTCTGCCAGCTTACGTTTTCGCTAGCAGTGTACACCAGAGCCCGGTCGCTCACACCTCTCCCCACCAGCTTTGGGTATTGACCAGATTGTTATTCTTCCTTTGACTGGACTGGTTTTATTGCCTCCCTCCCACATGAGAGTGGAGACCAGGGGTGCCTCCTCGCATCTGGAGCCTGGAAGGCAGGATGGGAAGGGTTCCTGCTGACCAGAGCAGCTCCCCTCACCACCTTCTCCACCCCCATGAGCTCTCCATCCACTTGGGAGACTGGTGTGGGTTCTTAGCCACCAGCATGACTTCTTAAGAGTCCAGTCCGAAAGTCGGGTGCCCTGTGAATTAGAGTGGGATTGGGGTTGATAGAGAGCATTGCCCCTCCCGCTGCTGTCCCCCGCTCCAGACTCCCAGGACTCTGGTTCTCTCTGCTTCTGCTTCCGGTGGCTGCTCATCTGGTTCAAGAGGGAATTCCCTTTCCCGGATGTCCTCCGGCTGTGGGAGGTGCGCCAGCTGGGTTGAGGGGGAGAACTGAGGCCGATAGACTAGTGGGCGGGTGGGGAGGTTGACGGGAGGTGGGCAGGGCATGGGGCCAACCTGGGTGGGGCCTGGGGTAGAGGCTTTGCCAGTGACCCCCCCTTCCTCGGGCACCTCTAGGTGCTGTGGACAGGGCTCCCTGGCCCCAATCTGCATCTGCTAGTGGCCTGCGCCATCCTGGACATGGAGCGGGACACCCTCATGCTTTCCGGCTTCGGCTCCAGTGAGATCCTCAAGGTGAGACCCTGGCTCCCTCCCAGTCCCCTCCCCTGGAGGCACATCAGCAGGGTGTGAGCTCTGTGGAGGTGGGCACCTCCCCTGTGCCACAGTCCCTTTGGGTGGTGGGTCCTCAGAATAGGGTTGTTGAAAGTGTGGTCAGCTAAGCTGTGGGCACACCGGCTGGGGGACGCCTCTGTGTGTCTCCTGCCCCGTCTTATCGGTGGCCCCTGCAGGAGTGGGCCACCTGCCCCTCCCCTGGTACACTAGTGTGGGGCCGGCCCTTCCCCTCCTTGTATGCTGTGCCAGGCAAGCAGCCTGAGAGCATGACCTGTCCAGCCCCTTGTGTCTTCCCTCCACTGTGTCCCCAGCAAGAGGCACAGAGCAGGCGCTGGGGTGGTAGTGGTTGAGTGCTGGCTGGCAGCACTGACCCGCCTCCTCCCGCAGCACATCAACGAGCTGACCATGAAGCTGAGCGTGGAGGACGTGCTGACACGGGCCGAGGCCCTCTACCGGCAGCTGATCGCCTGCCGGGTGAGTCCCTGACCCCTCCTGATACCCTCCCCACAACCTCTAGGAAACCTCTGACTTGACGCTCCTACCCCCCACCCCACAACCTTCCAGGAGCTACCCCACAACGTGCAGGAGGTCCTAGGATTGGCGTCACCTGCAGAGCCCCAAAGCCCCTCACCCCCTGCCTCCCCACTGCCGCTGTCGCCCACCCGGGCCCCACCGGCTCCGCTGCCCGCATCGGACACTGCCACGGCCACGCAGCCTGACAGCAGCCTGGAGATCCTGCCTGAGGAGGAGGACGACGAGGAAGGCGTCGACTCTTAACCGTGCTGGGTTACCACAGCAGCTCCACAGGACTAGACACTTTATCCAGCTCCCTGCCCACAACCCCGCCCCTGCTGGAGTCTGGGGATGCAGGAGCAGAGGGGCGGGGCCCTCCACCCACGCCTCCCTTCTCTCCACTGATTTCTTGAAACTGACACTTTCCTGTCCAGGTGACCTGGAGAGGGTGGAGGAGGAAGGCCACCACTCTGGCTTGGCCCTGGATGGGGAGGCGGGTGGTGGCAGCTCATGGTCTCCCCAGACCGCTCTGCAGAGTCGATGTCTGACTGCTGTGATCCTGATCTGGTCGATGAGGTTTAAGAGGCAGCCCCTTGGGGGTGGGTGAGTGATGGGTGGTTGTGAAGGCAGGGTTCCCTTACTTGCCTGAGTTTGGGGCTTTTGGAGGAGCGAGGATGGGGTACTGGTGTGCGGCCACCACGTAGTAGATGAACTGGGGTACATCCCGGACCTAACTCAATGGGAGGGCCTGCGGAGCTGCTCGCTTGGGCCCTGCCTACCAGCTTCTTCTTACGAGAAAAATAAACTCGTGTTTCACCCACTGTGAGCTGGGCTTTTACTTGGCTTAAGGACGCATCGGTGTCGTTTACAACCGTGAAGGGCACTATGATTACCACTATTTACCAGTGGCGCAAAGCGGTGTCCATCCTGTATCTCCTACTACCCCAAGTGGAGCCCCATGGCGCAGGAAGCGAGGAGGACCTCTTCCAGGGCTCCCTGACAGGCGCAGCGCCTTCTACCGCGAAGGCTCCCGGTTCTCCTCCTTGCGAACTGGGGAAACAAACGACTGAGCCAGGGAGGGGGCGGGACCACATGGCTGATTACAAAAGTACTTTAATGCTGGCTCTTCTTTAGGGTCGAGTGCGCGGCGGTTACCGCATGTGAGGCTGGAGAGTGGGTGCCCTGCCCACTTTCGAAGGGGCACCGGTGGTGGTGGTGGTGGTGGTGGTGCGGGGCGTCAGGTGCCCGTGCCCCACCTTGTGGACAATCCGGGGCTCCTTCAGGCTGCTGCTAGAGCCAGAGCTGGAGATCCGACTGTTGATCAAGATTGCGGCCCGCAGCGCCGACTTGACTGCCGTCTCCACCCAACCGTGCGGGTAGGCCGTGTGCTCCCCGGCGAAGTAGATGCGGCCATAGGGCACCGACCAATCGTACTCCCGCCCCTCGTCCTTGTCGGTTTGAAAGAGCGTCGGCGGCTGCACCACGAAGCCGCCCTGGCTGTGCGGGTCCTCCGCCCAGCGCTTGATGATACCGGTGCCGTCCCAGAGTCGGTACACGATGGGCCCGTGCAGCGCCGCCACGTCGTCGAGTGCCAAGCGCAGTGATTCGGCCAGGCTCCGGCCGGCGAACGGGGCCGCCGCGTCCGACCACGTGTACGAGGCGAGCAGCAGCGCGCCGTCGCCCGGCGCCGGGTAAAAGATCACCCGCGACGGGCGGTCGGTGTTCGAGTGGCCGCCCTCGATGTGTTCGTCGTGCCAGAAGGGCCGGCGGAAGCTCAGGAACACCTTGGTGGCCGGCACGTAGTGCAGCCCGCGCACCGCCTCCTGCCGCTTGCGCGTCAGCGGCGGAGTGAAGGTGATGCGCTGCAGTGCCGGCCCGCTCACAGTCAGCAGCACCACGTCGGCCATCATGGACTTCAGGTTTCGGGCCCGGTGCGAGGATTTGATGTGCACTTTCACCTCGTGCGTGCCCTGCTTAATCGCCACGACGGGCGCGTGCAGCAGCACTGGCCCCGACAGCGAGCTCAGCAGCGCGCGCGGCAGCAGGTCCCAGCCGCCCTCGATACGGCTGTACCTGTGGGCAGGGCGCGAGCGTGATGGGCTCTGGGGCCCCGCCCCTCCCCAGCGGCCCCCATCCCGGGGCGCTCCCCGTTTCAGGTCTCACCTGCCGGTTCCCTCTAATTCCCCGCCCCTTCGTCCACCGCCCCCCTCGCCAGTCCCCGACGTCTCTCGAGGCCGGGAGGTAGAGTGGTGTGACCCGGACACGCCGTCTCAGGCCCTCTGGACCACGCCCCTCTCCCGGAACCTACCTTCCTCCAGAGGACCCCAGACGCAGGGAGAGTGTAGGCGGGGCCTAGCGTGTCTCCCCGCCCCTTGTCCCGGCCCCGTCCCTCCACATGCCCCGCCCACTTGTGGCCGCCAGGATCCGCCCCGCAGTCTCACCGGAGCCGGTCACTGAGACAGCTGTGGGCCCGCAGGGCCTCGGCGAAGCTGAGATAGAAGAAGCCGTCCTTGGACATCACGTCTCCCAGGAGCCGCACGGCCGGCTGGCTCAGGTTCCCCTCTCCGAGGAGGTATTCCTGGGGACGGCGCGGCCCGGGTCAGGGTCCAGGCAGGCCAGGCCGATCGGCTCCGTCCCTACTCCCGGGGAGGGGCGGGGGGGGGGGGGGTGGACGCTTCCCGCGGAGCCTCTCGCTTTAGTGTCGGTTCCCTGGACCTTGGCGATACGGTCCCCCCTCTTGTGACAGATGATGGAAACCAAAGCCCAGAGAGGGGCGTGTCCAGCCTCTTCAGGAAAGGAGGTGGTGGCAAGCCCAAGCCCGGCACCCCCGGTTCCTGCCTTCTGACTCCGTCGGCGCCTAAGCCCCAGGAGCACCCTCCTTGTCCGACTCCCGCTCAGATAGCGACACGGAGGCCCCCACTCACCAGGAGCGTGTGCCTTTCAAACTTCATCATTGCCTTCTTGCAGCCCAGTGTCCGGAGGTCTTTGATGGCCTGTGGTGGGACAAGCTGCTGAGCTGTGGGGACAGGACCTGGGAGGCCCTGCCCACCTCTCTTGCCCATGGCCGCCCATTTACTGCTCTCATTAGAGCTCCCAGGATGTTGCCCGTGCTGTGCCCTCAGCTGTGCCCTCCACTGCAACTCAGTGTCTCCCCCTGGGAAGTCTTTCCGAGTCACAGCGTCACACAGCCCTGGTTGGGTGTTATTCTGCCTGCCCGACCAGCTCCCGCGCCCCTCACAGACAGGAATGGAGCCGGTCTCAGTCGGCCCTGTGTCCTTCTGGTGCCCAGTAATTATTTGTCATCTGGATCGCTGTGCATCCAGACAGAAGCCGAGTCAGCCATCAGCCCTGACAGGGCATGACTCCTCACAGGGAGTTATTCTTGGCACCTCCCCTAGCCCAGCCTTCCCGTGGCTCCCTAGCGCCTGCAGCCACAGAGTTCCAGCCCTCGGCCTGGCGTTTAAGGCGGCTGCCAGGCCCTTGGTCACCATCCCTTAGGGCAGCTCCGGTCTACAGCGCAGTGTCCCGTGCCCAGATCGCCCTCTGGCCCCCCACCTCCGCGCCCCTGCTCCTGCTCCCCCATATCATCTCTGCTGGGCACCTGAGTGGCCATCATTCACTGCTCTGTTCCCGTCCTGGAAGCCTCTTGCCCCCTCTGATTTCAGCCCTCTCCTTTGTCCACCTGGCTTCTCCCAGGTGGCCAGGGAACTCCCCGAAGGTGTCCCTTCACTCACACTCACCCTTCCCCTCATGTTTTCCTGGACTCCCTAAACTGGGCAGTGCCAGGGCACAGAAAAGGCCTCCACTAAGTGCCCACCCTTGAGGTGGTCCAGGCCACTGAGAAGGGGTTGGGAGATGGGCATCAGCAGTATTTAAGGGGAGCCTAAAGAGGGAAGAGCCAGTGACGGGAGACCAGAAGGAATGGGAAAACGGCAGCCAGGTCAGGAGGAGGCATGTGGGCCCGAGAGGACGGGGCAGGGGAACGGGGTTGCAGGGCTTGCGGACGCGCCTACCCTGTTGAGAGCCATCTGGTAGATTTCTTCGGGTGAGCGGCCCTTCTCCTTGGGGTTCAGCTTGTAGCCTAGCTTCTCGGGCATTTTCTCCACCACGTAGTTACGCAGCTTCACCTCGTTCACCTCTGTCCACGTGTTCTCGTCGTATTGGGTGAATTTGGTCAGGTTGAGGCCCAGGCTCTTGCAGAGCTCATGGAGTATCCTGAGGGGGTGGAGGTGCCTGTGAGCGTCGGACGGGGGCGAGGACCCCTCTCCCCACAGGGCTTGGACAAGGGAAGGGGATAGGTGGGGCAGCTGGATATGGGGTTTAGGAATGGGCATGAGCCTGGGGCAGGGCTAGATTGGGGGTCCTCGGTGCCAGGGACCAGGGACTGAAATGGGAACAAGGCTGGAAGGCAGAGGGTTTGGGTTTGGAGCGGGAGTTCAGGGCTCGCTTTCACTGGGGGTGAAGTGGAACAGTGACGGAGTGGGCTGGATGGGGGTGGGAGCTGGGAGTGGGGAAAGGACCAGGGTCAGGGATGACAGGGCTGGGGGTCTGGAAGGGCTGGACACGGTGGCCTGAGCGCTTCAGGGGTGCGGCGTTGGGGCTAGAGGCGGGAGGCCAGATGTGGGGGCGGAGTCTAGGCCTGGCTGGACCAGGGCGGCAAGTTTAGGGTCCAGGTTGGTCTGTGCTGGCACTGGAGCAACGATGGAGCCGAGCATCCCACTGAGCCTTGGCTCGGGGCTGGGGTGGCTCCACACCTGCTTGGCCGCCAGGCCCGGCCTCACCTGTGTGAGCTGGGCATCCGCATGGCCCCCAGTTCCCCAATCCAGCCTGTCTTCCGGTCGCGGTAGGTGAGGATGCGGCCCCCAATCCTGTTGTCTGCCTCCAGGATGGTGACCTGGGGAGAGGCGGCAAGCAGGTCTTTCAGCTCTTCCCACTGGCCCCTATCTCCACTCTGTGGCAGCCCCCCTGCACCCCGCCTTCCATCCCCACAGCAGCATAGACGGAGACCAGAGAAGGACCCTTTTTTATGGGGCAGTGAGGGGCTGGCGGGAGAAGGTCACAGTGAACATGGACAGTGTGACGGCTGGTTTCCAGACTCAGCAGGAAGGCTGCTGGGCAGATTTCAGAGGGACTTCCCGGCTTAGGGAGTGGGGAGATTCCCTGTGCAGACTAAAGCCATTGGCCCGGCCGAAACTCATTCTTGGATTCAGTGAGGGGGACAGTGGTGCGACTTCAGGGGCACTTCCCCTGTCTGGACTTTCCCTCCCTCTCCACCAACACAAATCCCCCCCAGGAGCTAGGCAGAGGTTTCCAGGGACTTCACTCTAGGATGAGAGTAGGGCAGGGGAAGTGAAAGGTCTCAGCGCAGACACGCGCGATCCCTCTGGGTTTCATGTTACTGCAGAGGGTTCCAGGCCCCCGATCCCCAGACCACAAGGAAAGCAGAGATCCCTCTCCCCTCCCCCCGTCATCCCCACCCCTCAGTAGGGACGTGGCCGGGTCCCTCCACCCAGGACTCCCAGCTGCAGCAGGAAAGACTCGAGGTAGACCTCCAGCATCACTTCTCACCTTGTGTCCAGCATCGCTGAGCACCTTGGCGGCCACCAACCCGGCCACGCCCGCACCAACCACAACCACCCTCCGGGGCTTCAAGGTCCGATTGAGGCCCAAGGTCACGACTTTGAGCAGCTGCTCGTAGTCTGGGTCGTGCATGCATTTCTCGAAGGGGTCATAGATGTGGGCCGTCTGCCAGTCCAGGGAGGCTGCCAGGCTGAGGAAGACGGGGACCAGGGCGAGGAGGCGCCAGGCTGGGGGCAGGAGGATAGGGTCAGTGGGCAGGTCAGCAGGTGTGTGGACAGGGGCTGCTGGAGCAAAGCAGGTTCTGCGCCCTCCCCTCCTGACTTACCCAAGGGGTCCATGACTCTCGTGTCTGGGTTGGAGATGTGTCTGGGTCGGAGGGGAAGCAAGGCCGCTGTGACAGGAGCCTGTGTCCCCCAAGCCTGGCCCACTGGGGGCTGCCGGCTCCCACCTCAGCCCTTGCCCCAGGGCCGTGTCTGTCCCCTAACCCTGGGCTGGCCGGCTCCTGGCCCCTGCCCAGCGCCGCCCTCCTGTCCTGCCTATCTCTACCCTGTGCATTCTTTCTTACCTCCTCTGGTCTCCTTGCTACTCCCGCCTCGGCCCGGCTTGCCCTGTCTCCCCGTCCCGTCTGGGTCTGTGGGGCCCCGTCTGTCCGCAGCCTCCTCGCCACCTCGGGCTCCCAGGCACACCCCTCTCTCCTCCGGCCCCTCTACTCATCTGCCTGCTGCTGCGTCCCCCTCGCTGGCCTTAAACCCAGCAGCACCCCGCCCTCCCCTCCCTTTTGGGAAACCCAGCTGTGGGAAATGAAACTCCGTTCCTGGGCTGCTGGTCAGATGCTCAGAGTCTACTCGAGGCTGGAGCGGGTGGGGGCGGGGGGAGCACATCAATCTGTTTTCTTCCTCTTGCCCCAAATAGTTCAGGGGCAGCTGGGCGGCTGCAAGTACACGCTCAGGCGACCGTGCTGAGTGCGGGGGCTGCCCCCGGCCCGCTCCGAGCCCCTGGTCCCGCTGAGCTGGCCCCTGTGCCTGCCCTCTGTTCTGCCTCCTTCTCAAGGCGGGGGCGGCGGCGGCGGGTGCATTTCTGGCCTTGAGGCAGCATGCTCCCAGGGACAGCTGAGTCCTGTCCAGAGTCCTCCTGGGTGTCAGCCATCTTGGTGCCCTGGAGGGTCCTCACTGGCTCCCCTCCCATCCATGTGGCTGCTCTGAACCTCAGTTTCCTGCTCAGTGAAATGGGCACAGCGGGGGACCCGTGGGCAGCAGGGAGAGCTCTGGGTGAGCCTGCCCGGGTCCTGAGCCCGGCACCTGCCAGCAAACACTCAGGGAAGGCCTTCCCTTCTTTGTGGCTCAGGCCGGCATCTGTCAAGTGGAGGCCACTGCAGCACTGGTGGGAACAGGCAGGGGATCCAGGTCGGGGCCAGGAACAGCCCCTGGGGTCAGGACTAAAAGCTGCTTCTTAGGAAATACCAATGAGTGCTGCCCAGGGGGATTCAGTGAGGACCCCTCAACCCCAGCCCTGCACCAGGAGTGCTCCCTGCGCCTGTGCTGGGAACCACTGTGAAGCTTCACTCAGCCCAGGGCATGGGGGTGGGGGCGACCTCAGAGAAACTGCTCGGGTGCCTCAGTCTGTCCCTGCCTTCGGCCATTGCCACTCGCTGCCTGTGGGTGCTCTTCTCCTGAGAGGTGAGCTGCAGGCAGGGAGAAGAGGCTGTTGCCTCCAAGGAACCCCCACCTGGCTCACAGCTTCAGGGCTTTAGCCAAGGGACTTAACGATGGGTCCCTTGAAGGGGTCGGGGGCGGGGGGGTGGTGGAGAGGCGATTGTGGGGACTTTTCTTGGGGTTGGTGGAGAGAGCATCAGGCGGGCGGGTGGTGAGGAGGAAAGGCAGAGGGTGGTGGGTCCTTTCAGCTGATGGGAAAATCCAAAACGTAAATCAGAGAGGGATGTGGTCTGGTGGAGGTAGGGAGTCGGGGAGTGCGCACAGAGTGAGTCAGAAGGCATCTGAAATGGGTGGGTGGGGAGGCGTGGCCAAGAAGGAAACAGAATCAGTGAACTGGACAGAGCCTCAGAAACAGAGAAAGCCAAGGGCGAGTCAGCAGAGACTGGCAGCAAGAGGGACTCTCCCCTCTCTGAGCCGGTCTGTGATCAGAGCTTTGCACTGGACAGAGGAGGAATCTGAGGCTCAGAGGGACAGGGAAGCGCCCCAGGACGTGCCCAAGGCCCCAGAACTGGCAGCCCTTCCCGTCGCAGAGCCCACCGCAGAGCCCACCGGCTCCCTTCAGTGCCTGGAGGGTGGGAGCGGCACCTGGTCAGGCCCTCTGAGGGAGGGAACTGGCTTGTCCCGACGGGGCGGGGGTGGGCATTTGCACTGGGGGCCCCGTGGGGAACGGCAGGGCTGGGAGTCCAGCTCACCTCAGGTCCCCGTGCCCTGCCCAGACGCCCCTCTGCTCTACGGCCAAACAGCACAGCGAAGGCCCCACAAAGGAAGTGGCAAGAACAGGGACGCAGAAAGGGTGGAGGCAGCGGAGCCAAGGGGCTCCAGGGCATGTCTGGGCGTATCCAGGCAGTGTTCTTAACCACTTGGTTATTAGCTCAGGTTCGTGGACTGGGGACGGGCCGGCCGCTGGGACTCTTTGTGGGGTGGTCCCGTGCACTGCAGGATGTGAGGAGCACCACTGGCCTCTGGATGCCAGCAGCACTTTGCCCCTCAAGGCTTAACCCCTACTGATGTCTGCATTCCCAGGCTGGGGGGAAGCACTGGGCTAGGGCTTGGATGATGTTGGGTGAAACGCCCAAGAGCAGCCAGATGTGGTCCAGGAAACACCTGGCAGGAGGAGAAGGCTGGATCGCACAGGTTACTTTGGGGTCAAGAGATTGTTAGTCATTTGGGGATTGCTTGGGTAGAAACGGGACCTCCCAGAGTCATTCCTGATATCAAAGAGATTGGTGTTAGGGTTGATTTCGGGGTAAGAATTAGGGGCAGGAAAATGGGGGTTAGGTTAGCTTGGGTTTCCAAAGCTTGTGAGCAGGAGACACAAGACGCACCAGGCCGCCCACCAAATCCAGTACCGGCTGCTTCAGTTGATTTGGAGGTGCTTTTGGTGTTTCTAAAAACAATGTCAACCCTCTAGATAAAAATTGTCTTTTGGGAGAAAGCCCTACCTTATTTGACTTGCTTCTGGAACCTTGATGACAGTTCTAACGGGCTTCGGTCACCTCCAGAGCAGCCAGAGACCTGGCTCTCGACCCCCAGGAGCCTCCATGGCCCCTCAGGACAGCTAACAGTGACGGCGGCCACAGCGATGGGCGGGGGACAGGGCTAGACCCTCACACATGTTCTTTACTCTGGGTCAGCAAAGACCCCAAGTTGTTCTTCAGTCGCTCAGTCATTCTGACTCTTTGAGACCACGTGGACTACAGCCCGCCAGGCTCCTCTGTGCATGGGATTTCCCAGGCAAGAATACTGGACTGGGTTGTCATTTCCTTCTCCAGGGGATCTTCCTGACCCAGGGGTTGAACCTGCATCTGCTGCATTGGCAGGTGTGTTCTTTACCACTGAGCCACCAGGGAAGCCCAAGACCCTGCATGGTCGGTATTAGAACTTCCACCATGTCTCAGAGGCGGGCAGGGCCTACTCGGGGGATGCCAAGGGCCCCAGGAGACAGTCAGGCATCCCGACCTGGAGGGGCGGGGGTCACAGAGTGGAAGGCAGACAGACTTACCTGAGGCCCCTTCCCCAGGGCGCCCCGCCCCTCCTCCCCTGGTTTCCAGAACCCCAGGGCTACTGTGGGGGCACTCACTGCATGGCTGGCTCTGGCGGGCTCTCTCAGTGCCCATGGCCTTTCTGGTTAGCCCGGGACGGACATCATCGTCGGGCGAGGGTGAAACCAGGGTAAGTGGCTCTGGCTCTGTCCTGTTTCCCCTGTTAGACTGGAGATGCCAGGGTCCTGGTACGGGGTTGGAGCAGCTGGGAGGCTGTGGAGCGTAGGCCCTCCTGTCTGGAAAGCTTTTTGTTATGAGAAATTTCAAAAAATAGACTAGGATGATGAAGCCAGGTGCCTTGATCACCGCCTAGTCTTATTTCACTTACACTCTCTCTCTCCTCCACTGGATTACTTTAAGACATTACTCTCTTTGGAGGCAAATGCTTGAGAGTGTTTCTGTAAGACAGGGATTGGCAAACTTTTTCTATAAACATTTGAAGCTTTGGGGGCCGCGTAGTCTCTGCCTGGCCTACTCAACTCCATCCTTCCACGTGAACGTGAAGTCGCTCAGTTGTGTCTGACTCTTTGCGACCCAATGGACTGTAGCCTACCGGGCTCCTCTGTCCAGGGGATTTTCCAGGCAATAGTACTGGAGTGGATTGCCATTTCCTTCTCCAAGGGATCTTCCCAACCCAGGGATCAAACCCGGGTCTCCCGCATTGTAGACAGACGCTTTACCATCTGAGCCACCAGGGGTGTGGCTGCGTTGGGTTCCAATAAACTATTGGCAGAAACAGGAAGTGGGGCCATAGTTTGCCAACCTCTGCTCTGAAAAATATAAGAACTATTTGCTTTTTACTAAAATTCGAGTATTATCACATTAAAAAATGACATAATATCAATGCTTATACTTCCCTCATTGACCCAAAACATGTTTTTTAAAAAATAACGGTTTGAATCAACATTCAAAGAGCCCACACTGCACCTGAGTGATACTGTCCTTGTCATTAATCGTCACTTTCAGCTCAGTGGATTTGGGGTCTGTGTTCCTAGAACTGGGAGAGTTGGGGGGATCTGATGAGACCCCATTCCCCCAGGCTTGGCCTGAGCCTGGGAGAGAAGCCCACCAGATCTGATCTCTGCTTCAAGGACATTTCTGGACGTCTGAACCGGGATGGGACTGAGGTGAGGTGTGGGCAGTGCCCAGGTGAGGCACTGGAGTCCAAAGGGACCAGGGCTGAGGTGTGTGAGGGCTGTGGGACAGACAGGCCCAGGAGCAGCTCGGGACAGTTAGGTCTGAGTGGTGTACATGAGCGGACCTGACTTGTGAGGGTGAGGCAACTCGTTCCTGGGACGTTCTGCAGAGGGCCGCTGGTCTGAAGGAAGACTTAGGCTTTTTTTGGCCGCGCTGTGCACCAGCTTAACTTCCCTGACCAGGGATTGAACCTGTGGCTCCTGCAGCAGAAGCAGAATCTTAACCACCGGACCACTGAGAAAGTCCCAGGAGGGCAGATTTTCAAAGCACCCAGGCGATTTCAAGGCTGACTGAAAACCTTGGGAGCGGTGGTGTGCCGGAGCTGGCTCAAACCTTTTCACAAGAGCCATTTAATTTGCAGATCTCTTTGTGGTTTTGGTTTGTGAACCATTATTAAAAGATGACATTTATGATGAGTCTTATTAAAAACAAGGGTAAAACTCAAAACCCATCCCGTAAGTATTTGATTACCTTTTACTATTACATATATACTCTCCAGGTAAACTGGTTCTATCTACACAGTGTGCGTCTGTTTCCCAAATTCGTGTTCGCCAACTTCATCCTGGCGGCTTGAAATCATCCACAGTGGGAGAATTCACACCGTGGAAATGGGCATGTACCACCTCTGACCCTGGAGGACCAACTGCTGAAACACTGACCGGGCCGCCACTGCTTGGGGATCATGTTTCAACCTCCCGCTGGAGATCAAGGCTGCTGTCCCTCAGGAAATGTTTCAGACACTGACTTTTTGATGCCCGGCAATGCCAGAGGAGGCAGGGGCGTTCTCCCGGGGAAGGGGATGGGCCGTAAGCTGTTTGAGGGCGTCTTGGGAGATGAACAGTCATAACCATAAACCCCCAGTTGCTACTCTTCTCCCTGAACAGGGCGAAGAAATGCCGTAACCACTTACTGAGAAGAGAGATTCACCTTTTTAAAAGCCTCTGACTCCAAATTTAGTCACCACACTTGTCTTCATGTTAATGAATGAAGAGGAATTTAAGAAGCCATGTGTCTGCACTGACAGGGAAACGCATCTGTGTGTTTTCTTCCTGGAAAGGGAAACTGCAGTTACAATGAAGCCGGCGTCACAGGGTGGCATCCAGTCACAGCGGCTGGCCCTGCTGCAATCTTGGGGACTCCCTGGTCCCCCAGGAAGCCGTTGGGGGCCATGCTCCCCATGGTGCCTGAGTACCAGGACCACCCCTCCCGCATGGCTGTCGTGCCAACTTATTACAACCACCTGTGTTCTTCAAAAGCTTTGTGCGCGAGACCCCTCGGGGTGTGGGAGAAAAATTAGGGTTAGGGTTAGAACTACAGTCTTTTTAAAAAGATTTTTTGACATGAAGCAATTTTAAAGTTTTTGTTACCATGTTGCTTCTGTTCTACATTTTGGTTTTTAGGCTGCAAGGCGTGTGGCCTCTTAGCTGTCCACAATGGACTGAACCCACACCCCCGTATCGAAAGGCAAAGTCTTTCAATCTTTCCATCACAGGACAGCCAGGGAACTCTGATTTAAAAAAAAAAAAAAAACTAAGAAAGCAATTAAGCTTCACTTATGTTTAACATGCCAAGTAACAGGTATATGCTATGCACTGGAAATGTAGGCTCAAAGAAATTTGTTTTTCTTATCATGACTGTGTGGCCCCTGCCAGGATGACCTCACAGGTGGGCAGGGACCCTCATGGGTGGTTCCATTTTTGAAACCCCTGTGCCAGACTGGGATCTAGTGTGTAGCAAGTGCTCCAAAGATGGATGCTGAATGAATACATGTAGGTAAAATACTACTTCCTAAGGGGACTCAAGGGGGTGGGATACGGGTACCGGATGGGGTCACGGCTCCCAGACTACACAGAGGGCCAGTGTCGCAGTGGGTGGAGCCTTTGGAGAAGCAACTGGGGTTGCTGGGGTCTCCCGCCTCTGGTTTGTCCCCCCTCTCTTCTGTGGCTTCTGCTTGGATTAGACAGTGTTCTCTAGAAGTCCGAGATGGCCTGAGGAAATGACTCATGGCCATGACTTTGGGAAACTGGACCATGTATGTACAGGAACGAGCCCTGGGCACTCCAGAGCCAAAACACAGCTTAGTGTGTGTGACCCAAGGGAGGCCGGAGGGCAGACTTCCCGCTCTGTGCCACGAGCAAGATCTGAGCGCCTCTCCCCTGCAAGCATGACCTGGAACCTACTCTTTTCCCAACCTTCTCCTTCTAAGTTACCCACAGAAACAGCAGCTTTTAAATTCCACATTTTATTTAGGAAAGCAACATATAGCTGTAGGTATTTCAGAGTATAGCAGAGCGTAAAGACAAACACAAAAGCCACCCGGGACACAGCTGGCTCTGGACACTGGATCTCACTGGAACTCACCAGGCTTGCCTTGACTATGGGAGGTTCAGAATCAAGTCTGTGGCTGCCCTTGGCACCCTGGCCACTTCCACAGGCATTCATTCGGTGGGTGAGCATTTTATGCCGGTCTTATCTCTACTGTTCATCTGTTCGATACTGTGACAGGGACTGCTGTGCTAAGTACACAAGGGGGACAGGAAACAGGCCCTGCCCACAGGGTGCACAACCTCACGGTGAGGTGGAGAAGCGAGTAGTTTGCAGTCTAGTGTGGCCAGTGTTTCCAAAGGTGTGCCCTCACAAGCTCAGCATGGAGTGGCCCGCGGACGACACCGACCCGGCTTCAGGGTGGCCAACATGGTGTGTCAGCCAGGCAAGAGGAGACCTCTCTTCTCTTCTGACCTGTCTCTCCTCCTCTGAGATCCTACATCCCACTGTCCGCTCCACCCACAGGCCATTTCTCTGAACCGCTCACACTCACTCCAGGTGGCTGTCTCCGTGAGGATGGAGCTCTCCTCCCCGCATCTCTGACTCTGTCGGGCAGAGTGGCAGCCCGGCGCCCTGCCTGGGAGACAGGTGGCTCTCTGGCGGCTCAGCCCTTCTCCAGCACAACTGGAGGCGGATGGTTGTAGCAGGTGGAGAGGGTCTAGGATGTGGAGAAACCACACCTATGAGGCTGCAGCCTGGCCCAGATTGCTGAGAATATTTTCTATTCACTAAGATGAAAAGGCAAACCACAGAACACTTCTATTAACAGTACAACTGTTTGAAAGACAGGAACTCACAACATGTATTTCCCTGCACCCCAACAACGCCACAGTACACCCCCACCCCAGGCAGCGGGCTCAGTCGAAGGTGATGCGGAAGCTGCGCTCCTGCTCCTTGCGCCGGCCCTCGCACACCTTGGTCACCTCCTCCACCTTCCTCTGCAGCAGCGCCGAGTTCTGGTCGATCCACTGCAGGGAGTCCATGTGCGCGTTGAGAATCTTGCAGATCTGCTGCAGCGGGTCGCTGGTGTCAGCGGGGCCCCCCGACGTGTTCAAGTGCTCGATTATGTCCTTGAGGTCCTGGGCCATGCGCTTGAGCTGCGCGTCGATGTTCTCGGCCAGCTTGTAGGTCTTCTCGCGCTCTTCGTCGGCGTGCTGCAGGTGCACCGTGCCGCTCTGCTCCTTGACCGACTCCTCTAGCGGGCTCAGCAGGTCCTCCAGCTCCTTCTGCTGTGACAGGATGAAGTCGAGCTCCTGGTCCAGCCGCTTCTGGTCCAGCTTCACCTTCTCCACCTCGCGGTGGAGGCTGGTGATCCTCTCGCCGTTCTCGATCAGCGTGCGGTCCCAGGCATTGACCTGAGTGGCCTGCTGCAGGAAATGCCGCTCCTGGTCTTCCAGCTCCAGGCTCCACTTGTTGATGAGACTCTCCAGCTGGGCGTAGGTCAGCGCAGCGCTGCCCGACCCCGCCGCAGCTGCGCTGGCACCGCTGGGTGCACTCCCGGAGGCTGCTGTGTTGCTGGGGATCCCAGCCGGAGTCAGGGGTTTTATGTTAAGGGAGAAGCCGGTGGTGCTGGTGGTGGTGGCAGTCGTGGTCGTGGTGGTTGTCGCCGTGGAGGTGGTGGAAGCTGCTCCAGGGGCCTTCAGGTTGAAGCCCACCGTCCCTGCTCCTGCTGTCCCCGTGGTGGTTGCTGGGGTGCCAAGGGAGAGCCCGGTGGCGGCGGACGAAGTGGGAGCAGTTGCCAGCGAGGTGAAGAGCGAGGGCCCAGCGCTGGTGGTGGTGGCGGCGGGGGTGGGCACAGCCGCCTGTGCGGCTCCCGCTCCGGTGGCTGCTGGAGTGGCCGCAGTGAATGGCAGCCCGCCAAGGGCTGGGGGCTGGGCCGGGGCCCCCAGGGAGCCTATGTTGAAGCCAGAGGTCCCAGTCTGGGACGCGCTCCCACCCGTGAACAAGAAGCCCCCAGACGTGGATGTGGTGGGTGGGGCGGCAGATGCGGTGGTGGAGCCAAACACAAAGCTGCCGGGCGCTGCACCTTGGGCGGACGTGCTGGCGCTGGAGACCGCGCTGCTGAGCGTGCTGCCCCCGAGCCCGAAGCCGCCAGGCTGGGCTGGGGCCGGGGCCGTGCTGCCCAGGCTCAGCTTTGGGGTGTTGCTCCCTAAGGAAAATCCGGTGGCTCCTGCTGCAGGCGTCGTGGTCCCAAAGCTGAAGGCCAGGGTCTGTGTTGCGGGAGTCTGGGTGCTGAGTGAGAACAGGCTGGTGGTAGGGGTGCTGGCAGCTGACTGGGAGGGAGTCCCAAAGCTAAACCCGCCAGTGCCGGACGTGGAGAAAGAAAAGCCTGTGGCGGGCGTGGTCGTTGCGGTCTTTGCAGTGCCAAATGTGAACCCTCCTGTGGAGGCCCCAGTGCCTCCAAAATTAAACCCGCTCATGGCTCCAGACTCTGGGGGCAGCAGCTACTCCAGCTCCAAAGCAAATCCACTGGTGTCTGCAACCTTGGGAAGATTTGCAAAGCAGAGGAAGTGACACGATCAGACGGCAGATCTGGAAAAACCACCTCAGCGGTATGATGGAGCTCAGTCTGCAGAGGGCGGGACTCAAGTCTGATAAGCAGCCCCCGCTCCTCTTGCTGCTGTGGAACCTAAGCGGCCCTGCTGAACTAGGAAAGATGGACAAGGACACAGCCCCCGCCCCGGGGGTCTAGCAGGGTCAGTACCAGCGGGAGGCCCACTGCTTGGGGCAGGGGGAGCTGAAGAGCAGGTGCCTCTGGTGAGTGGGATTAGACACACACAGGAGCCTTTGGGACCTGCCCCCAGGTCTCCCTGCTGACTGCACGTGGGTGAGGGGTAGGCTGATTTGGCACCACCCCGAGTGCACCTCTGGACCTCAGAGACAGGCCCCGGGAAGCTGAGTGACGACAGGGCCTTGGGCGCCAAAGGCTCCCTCTGGGCACATCCCGAGCTGGTTTAGGAGGACAGAGGGCACGCGGCCGCACTCTCCCACACTCCTAACTCAGGGTGGGCAGGAGACCCGAGTGCTCAGAGCACCTGGTGCCCCTGGCCACAGGGACTAGTTTCAAGAGGACGTGGAGACTCGAGCTGGCCAAAAGACCATCCCCATCTGCAGGTGTAGGGCATGGAGGATGAGCATTGGGGGACAGTGAGCGCCGCCAGAGCGAGCAGAGAGGAGAGAGGGACAGGGCAGAGAGTGAGAGAGCCGCCAGAAATCCTGGTCCTGCTCACCAACCCCGCCTGGTCTTCATTAGAAGCTTCGGGAGCCAGCACATCCCTGTTCAGTGAAAGGTGACTGCTTTCTATCTGAAAAAGCCCAGAACAAAGCCATCTGGTAGCTGGAGAGTCAAAGGTGACTTGGAGAAGAAAGAGTTGGAGGGCGTCCTGGGTAGAGGCGTTTTCAGGGAAGTGATCACAGGCTAAGCACTGACTGCTGGCGGGCTGCTGTCACGTGACATCTCACTGCTGTGTGGAGATGAGGAAACTGGGGCTCGGAGGGCTGCGGCGATCTACTAGGAGCTGACCCCAGGCCACAGGCCCAATCCACCAAGCTCCTTGTCCAGGGCAGGCACCAATTAGGGGGTCAACTGGGTGTCAGATATAAGGCAAGCTCTGCATCCTACCTACTGATACTGCCTCTTAACTACACTCAAGAAACGCTGGGAATGACAACAGAGAGAAGCAGAACACAAATTTACTACTGCAGTGTGATCTCCGCTATGGAAAAACACAGCTACCCTGAACAAGGAGGGCTGGAAAGAAATACATTGAGATGTGGGACTACACATGGATGGCCTCCCTGCTAATCTGCAGTAGTTTTCAAGTGCTCATTCCTGCCTGTACAATAAACACAGGTTTTTGAAAACAATCCTCTAATTATAGAGTGTAAATTCACTCCGAAGAACCAGCAAACCTGTGCAGCCGGGTTCTAGAATCACAATATGAGCGGGACAGACGGGGTGACTGAATTAAACCACCTCCCCCAGGCTGGCGCTCAGCCACACCTGGTCTTGGTTGTGGGGCGGCGCTGGATCCCAGAGGCTGTGCTGAAGGCAGCAGGGGAGCCAGCACGTGGATGTAACACCATCACCAGGACCAAAAATGTGGCCCTCTGGAGACACGCAGGCCCTGCTGCCCAGAGCCTGGGGCGAACGACAGAAGTGGCAGAGGGATTTTCAGATGTGGCTAAGGATCTTGAAATGCGGAGGCAGAGACCAGACTAGAGGAGAGACCACCGGAAGGTGGAACGGAGGCTGCAGTAATGTGCCTTGAACTCGGAGACAGAGGACGGCGCCACAGCCAAGCAATGTGGTGGCCTTCACAAGCTGGAAAAGGCAAGGAGTGCTCTCCCCTGCGGTCTCCAAAAAGAACCCACCCGCCTTGACTTCAGCCCAGTGAGACCCATTCTGGACCCTGATCTCAACTTCAAAAGAATAAAGGTGCATCGTCTCAAGCTGCTAAGTTTGCGATATTTGTGAGAACAGCACAGAAAATGAACACAGCTGGGGAGCAGAGAGTGCCTGATGGTACGGGGGGACCTCGTGACTCCTGAGGACCCTGAGACCCAGAGACCCAGCGCCCTCGTCAGGGAAGTGGAGTGGCTGCTGCGGGCCTGGAGCGTGGCCAAGTCTGGAGGGCGCGGTGCTCACAGCCAGGGTCCCCGCGCAAACCCATGCCGCACTGTCCCCTCTGGAAGCCAGGGAGGAAGAGAGGGAGCTCTGAGGGGCCGTGAGTCCAACCCAGCTGTGACATTCTCAGGAAAAGACTGCTGGTAGCCAGTCTCAAGTCTAATGCGAACTCACAGTCGGCTGCCACTGCCCACCAGGGCCTCGGGCTACGGGACCCATTCCCTAGTTGAGACGAGTGTGGTCTGGGGGCAGCTGGCTCGGGCATGGACCATGCCGTGTGCCCAGCACGTTGTCACCCCCTGCCCCCCACCCCAGCCAATTTCACAACCATCCTACGAGGAGGTCAAATGATGACCCCTGGGCACAGATTGGGGAGGGCAGGCTCAGACGGAAGTAACCTGCAATGCCACCCTCAGGTGGGCACTAGCCAACCCCCTACACCCCGCACTGTAAAGCTCTCATCTCTACTTCATCACGTGGGCCCCCGGTCACAGGGCCAGCAGCCCTGCTCAGGGCGCATGGCCACTATTCTGTACCCTGGCTTCCACTCTACTCCCTCAAACATTTTCTTTTCATCTAAAAGCAGCTGCAAGACGGCCCCTTGTTTTCAGGCACGAAGTTGGGTTCCTTATTTTGGGCATGAAGAGACCCCGGCCCAGGTCCCTGCAGAGCCATCTCGAGCCGGGTCTGTTACCAGCCAGCGGACAGAGGTGCCTGGACACCCACAGGGCTCAGTTCGCAAGAGCGCGCTCAAGAGAGATTTTGCTATTAATAAGCTGCAGCTAAAATTTTTCCGAAAAGCATTTATAGAAAGTTTTCACTTTTTATATGATTAAGAAACCACGAAGAAGACCATCTCCCCCACCCGCCCCCGCCCCAGTATCTTGTCTGGTTTAACGGTTCACTGTTTATTAAACGCCTCCTCTCCTTCCAACACCTCAGAGGCCAGGAACCTGATGCAGTTTGTCCTGGCTGTTACTGCTCACTTACCACTGAACGCTGGGAGTTTCTCACAGACGTGGTGAAACACACGCAAAAAAAACCCTCTGCCCTTTATGAGGGCTTTTCCACTGTTACCAATGGGGTGAGCTTTCCTAAAAGAGAAGTGGATGCTGTTGAGGGGAAGTGATGCTGTTCTTAGGAAGAGGGGCAGGTGGCCTGAGCCGGGTGCTCGGCCTGGGCAGCCACGGCCGCAGCGGGTTCTCTAGCCCATGGGGCTGCCTCGAGGTCACTGAGGGCAAGACTGGCAGAGCCGCCAGCCACACACTTGCCCTTGTTTTCCACACCATATCCAGGTGCGTGCACAGTCCCGAGTCTGGGAGACCCACGCACAGGCGCGGCCCACCCCCAGCTTCAAGGACGCGGGTTCTGTGCCGTCACCGCCACCTTTGCTCAGATCCACCAACCTTCCTTCTGTCATTAGTTCTTCAGCCTCTCCAAGCCCAAGTTGCATCTACTTTATTCACTCCAGCACTCACTCGGCCCTACCCTACGTCCAGTGACAACACAGCCAAACAGGGTCCATCCCCGGAGGACAGGGGCACCGAGATCACACGACAGGGATATGCGGGCACCTGCTCTGCACAGACACCGCTCAAGGCCCCGGAAATACGGCTGTGGACGAGACAGAGGAGTCTGCCCTTACATCCCAGTAGGGAAGTAGTCGGGATGTCAGACAAGGCTCAGCGTCCTGGAGGAAAGACCGGGTGGGGCGGGGCAGGGGGGTGCCAGCGCAGGGGCGAGGGGGTGGCCAAAGGAGCCAGAACAAGTCCCAGTGTGGCACCAGGTGTAGCCGGGGCAGACGGCACTGTTCTGAGCCCTGGGCTTCCCTTTCCTTAGATACTCAGAACAGGGGTGTCTGTCTGGGAATGAATACGAGGGGAGGGAAGACCTCAGCCTTGGACCAAAGGGAAGATTAACCCTAATCTCAGAACCTGGGACCTCGTGTGGCAACAAGGACGTCACGGATGTGATTAAGGATCCCGAGCGGGCAGACGACCCTGGATTATCTGTGTGAGCTTTTGATGTGATCACGAGAGCTCTGAATGGAATCGGGAGGCAGAAGAGGCGAGCCAAAGAGACTGTGACCCTGGAAAGACGTTCCGAGAGCCGCTACACTGCTGCTCTGGAGCTGGAGGATCGGGCCACGAGCCAAGCAGAGCAGGTGGCCTCCGCGAGCTGGAAAAGGCACAGTCCAGACTCTCCCCTGAGCCCACACAAGGAACACAGCCCTGGGCACCCGCCTCAGGCTTCTGACCTCCCGAACTGCAAGGAAATATTTGTGTTATCTTAAACTGCTTAGTTTGTGGTAATGTGTAACAAGAGCAACAGGAACTTAACACAAGAGTGGGGGACAAAGAAGGAGAAGGGCGGGATGTGGTAAAGGTAAGTAAAGGACGGGGAAACCCGTCCTGCCGTGGGCTGAGCAAAGGGCAGGGTGCAGGTGCTGGCTGAGGACGCGGGGTGCTGCCACCGCTGGGCCTCGCAGTTGCAGGCGAGGCGAGGGGGTAAGAACGGCTGTGATTCTGAAAACCTGGACAGCCTCTACCACAGGGCGACCTCCTGGGACGTGGACGTGTGAGACACCCAGCAGCCATGGGCCGCGTATGGCAAAGGGAGGCAAAGGGAGGGACGGGGTGGCCTGGGGCACTGAGGGGGCTCGTGGAATGACAGAGTCAGCCCCACGGGGCAGGATGTCCCTGTGTGACATCACACCGGGCGCCACCTGTGTGAGCAGGACCGGCCAGGAGCACTAGGGGGCAGCACACCGACCCTTCCTGGATGGGAGACAGGCTCAGAGTGGTGACGCGACTTCTCCAAAGTCACACACAGCAGCAAACAGGAGTTCCCAGAAGGGAGCTGAGCTTCTGGGGCAGGAGGTGAGCAGGTGTCAGAAATCAGTATTAGAGGGGCAGTGGGGTGCTCGGGCAAACGCGTGGCCCAGGGAGTGAGGGAGTGATGCACCTCCAGGCCGCCGGCCGGGGTCAAGGGCCGGTCACAGAGGAGAACTGGCAGCCAGGCCACCTACCCACCCACCCACAGCAAAGCTGGGAAGACCCTACTTCATGCCCGACCCCTGCAGCCCTTCACCTGTCATCTCAGAAGCTTGAGTGACCCTCCCAGAGCAAGGCTTTTCCACCAGGCAGGGGCAGCTGCCTCCCCACAGGCCACCTCCTTCCCTTGTAACTAACTCTTCTTCACTTGGGGCAGCAGTGAGCCCGGCCAATGGGCTCCACGCCCAGGGCTGTCTAGTTACCGATGGGCTGGGAGAAGGGCCGCAGGCCCGCGGTGGTCTTGACACATCCAGCCCGCGCTCTGCTGTCAGCGCCTGGCAGGACACAGCCCAGCACCGAGAAGCAGGCGCTGCAGCCTGCCATTCCAAGCACCTGCTCCTCCATTCCCAGCCCTAGGATCTTAGTTTTAAGTTCATCTCCCGGGGCCTGTTTCCTCATCTGAAAACAACAGGATGACGGCTCCAGAATCATATGGTCCCTGGGAAGATGAAACAGTCGAGGATCTGTGTCAAGCGCTTAGCACTGTGCCGGGAGCCTTCTTGCGGCCCAGGAAACAACCTATCACTGCAGTTAATAACACTGCAGCTGTGGGAAGTGACCCAGCAGCTGCTCCCGGAATCCCGCCCACAGCCACCTGGTGGCGCTGCCCACAGCGCCGAGGCCAGCTGGGCCCAGGCAGGACAGGCAGCTTCAGTGCCCACTATGCTTTCCCTGCAGAATTAGCTCTTCATTTAAGACTTGGAGGAAGTGCAGCCACAGGCTCGGAGAGACCAGAGAAGGGGAGGAGAGAGGGGATCAGACACCAGTGGTCATCAGCCGGGCTGGTACCTCTGCAGTGTGAGTGCAGGGAACCCCCCTGCCTGCCCGCCACCACACCTCCCCTCGTCTGTCCAACCACAGGCCAGGCCCAAGCCCACCAACTCCTGCTTCTTAAATCTCTCTTGAAACAGATCCCCTCTCTCCCTTGAGTCAAAGAAAACCCCTCTAAACCTCAGGGGATAGATGAGCCCAGAGAGCCTGTCCTGCAAGAATGGAAATCAGCCGATCAGGGCGAGCCGCCTGCTACTCAGACCTCAGCCGGGGCAGAGTTCGGCTGTTCCAGGTTCCAGAGCAGTGAGGCAGCCTGCAGGGTCCAACCAGAGCGCGGGGTGAAGCCACAGGAGAAGCTCCAAAGGGACAGGAAGACTCATCCAGGCTGTGGGGGGCGGGGGCAGACAGCACCAGGGGCCGGGCAGGAGCTGCTGGGGACCTGGGCCACTCCACCTGGCTCTTACCCAACCGCCCAGCTAATCCCAGGGGCTGGAAACACAGCCCCACTCCCAGGCAGCTAGAGGCCCTTCCTCCTCCACAGCATGAGGCGTTTCCACTGGGAGGCAGGACAGAGACCAGGGAGAGGCAGTCTCCAGCTGCCCTCTCACCTCCTCAGGCAGCCGGGGCTCTGGTCCTGATTTCCGCGGGCCTGCGCCTCCGTGTGGACGGCACCCTGGAGGCCTCTCGCCCTCCCAGGCATCAGACAAACAGGAGACATGCCTGCCTGCCTGAGGGGGCAGGGAGGAGCATCTGTGGGAAGCCTTGCCCCTGTCCTGCCGCCATGCCCCGCTCACATGAACAGATCCCCAAATGCCCCTGCACCCAACCCCCCCGGAGGCCTGCGCAAACATGTTCTGCTCGTGGGTATTTTTAAAAACAAAAATTACATACTTTTTGTGAATAGTTTGCTCACATGGTTCTATGTTCAAAAGGTACAAGAGGGGTCTCTGTGGTCCCCCCTTACCCCCACAGCTACCTCTTTTCCCTGGAGACAAGCTTTCGTGTTTTTCGGGCCTCTTTCCAGAGATTTTCAACACATTTAAGCAAACGCAGTTTGCACTCTCCCCCACTGTACACACAAGGCTGCATGAGCCAGGAGCACTCTTTTTTGTACTGACAATATCTTAGAGGTCATTTTAAGCAGGCTTATCATCCTCACCGGGGCTTCCAAGGTGGCACAGTGGTAAAGAACCACCTGCCATAGCAGGAGACACAGGTTCGATCCCTGGGTCGGGAAGATACCCTGGAGAAGGGAATGGCTATTCACTCCAGTATTCTCGGAGAACTCCATGGACAGAGGAGCCTGGTGGGCGGCAGTCCATGGGGTCGCAAACAGTCATACATGACCGAGCACGCACACGTGTCATCCTCACCAGATGGAGGAGGAAGCGCTCTCAGCTTCCCCTCGGCTTCCTGCCCCTTGAACTGCCTCCAGCTGGTACAAAAACGCTTCTTGGACCCAGAGGTTCTCAGCTATCCGGCTTCTCCCTTTCTTCCCTGGAAAACAGCCTCTCTAGCCCAAGCAATCACCTCACCACTAATGAGCAATTACACTCTCCTTCTCACTTCTCACTCCTGAGGCCCAAACTTGCACCCAAAGGAGCTCGGGTGGTGGGAAACGGCAAATTTCCCCACAGGGAAAACAAATCAGGTTAGACGTGTGGAAAAGTCAGGAAACAGCCGGAGGGGTAGATTTTAAGGAAGATTCTAGAAACACTCTTAATACAATAGGACTAGACAAGATCTTGTTCTTGTACTGAGAGATTTTTCTCCCTCCACCTAAGTGCATTCAACATTTAAATTTTAAGGGAACAACCAATACACCGGTCCTTTCTTTAAAATCTCGTTTTGGCTATCACTGACAAAGCCAAGAGTCCCCTGATCACTATCTGTCACCCCTGGTCCCCACACCTGTGAGGTACTCAGGTGAAAAGCTGTTGTATATCTCTTATCTACGTACACTTGCACACGTGTTCACAGCCAGAGGAAATACTTTTACTCACATGTTTTCTCTACTCCCAGGGGCTCATACTACGTGGGTCACTCCACAATTTGTAGTTTTTAACAGGCTTTTCATTCCTTACAGCTGCTGTAAACCAGTAAGCTGGAAGGAATGATAAATAAAATGTGGTGTGACTAAACCACATTCACCCATGCCTCTAACGATGGGTGAGTTCCAGAAAAACATCTACTTCTGCTTTATTGACTACGCCAAAACCTTTGAATGTGTGGATCACAACAAACTGTGGAAAATTCTTCAAGAGACTACTGTGGTAGTCTGTGGAATACCAGACTACCTGACCTGCCTCCTGAGAAATCTGTATGCAGGTCAGGAGGAAACAGTTAGAACTGGACATGGAACAACAGACTGGTTTCAAATCGGGAAAGGAGTACATCAAGGCTGTATATTGTCACCCTGCTTATTTAACATATATGCAGAGTACATCATGAGAAATGCTGGGCTGGATAAAGCACAAGCTGGAATCTAGATGGCCAGGAGAAATATCAATAATCTCAGATATGCAAACGACACCATCTTTATGGCAAAAAGCAAAGAACTACAGAGTCTCTTGATGAAAGTGAAAGAGGAGAGTGAAAAAGTTGGCTTAAAGCTCAACATTCAGAAAACTAAGATCATGGCATCCGGTCCCTTCAATTCATGGAAAATAGATGGGGAAACAATGAAAACAGTGACAGACTTTATTTTCTTGGGCTCCAAAATCACTGCAGATGGTGACTGCAGCCATGAAATTAAAAGATGCTCACTCCTTGGAAGAAAAGCTATGACTAACCTAGACAGCATATTAAAAAGCAAAGACATTACTTTGTTGACAAAGGTCCGTCTAGTCAAAGCTATGGTTTTTCCAGTAGTCATGTATGGATGTGAGAGTTGGACTATAAAACAGGTGAGTGCCGAAGAATTGGTGCTTTTGAACTGTGGTGTTAGAGAAGACTCTTTAGAGTCCCTTGACTGCAAGGAGAACCAGTCAATCCTAAAGGAAATCAGTCCTGAATATTCAATGGAAGGACTGATGCTAAAGCTGAAACCCCAATACTTTGGCCACCTGATGTGAAGAACTGACTCATTGGAAAAGACCCTGATGCTGGGAAAGATTGAAGGCAGGGAGGAGGAGAAGGGGACGACAGAGGATGAGATGGTTGGATGGCATCACCGACTCAATGGACATGAGTTTGAGTAAACTCTGGGAGTTGGTGATTGATGGACAGGGAGGCCTGGTGTGCTGCAGTCCGTGGGGTCGCAAAGTCAGGTACAACTGAGCGACTGAAACAAACTACCGATGGGCATTTAGGATGCTTCTGGTTTTCCTTTACTATAAACAACACTGCAACAAGCACACGCAGTCATGCTTGCTCAGGCACAGGCGCAGACAGTTTTCCAGGGCAGATCCCAGGAGAAGAGCTACTGGCCATATATTTGCATCTTGGTTTTACTCGGGACAACCAAACTACTCCCCAACCTGCCTCTATCCACTTTATTCTAACTGGCAGTGCCTGAGACAACCTGTCAGCACCTTAAGTTAGGAAAGTTCTGCCAATCTGATGTACCAACTGCATTTATTAAAAAATAATGATAAACAGCACCAGCCATTCAGTGCTGTTCTGTGCCACGTGTGTGGATAATCCACAAACATACCTCATTCATTCAGTCAACAAACATCCACTGAGACTTGGGACAAGACAGGCTTTGAACTGCGCAAACAAAAGATAATATGGCACGGCGCCCGTCCTTAACACCCCAGTGTTACAAATGTGGGGGAGGAAAGCCACCGGAAATGAAGACAGGTGTTCACACAAACACTCGTGCGCAAATGTTCTCAGCGGCGTTACTCTCAAATGGCCAAAAGGTGCCCATGCGCCGACCTTGAAGTGCCCTTTGCCTCCATCATGCCACTCAGGTCCCTGAGCCTTCCTGCTGCTCCTCACACATGCTGAGAGCACCCCTGCCTCAGGGCCTTTGCACCTGCTGTTCTCGCTCCGTGGAACACTTTCCCCACGGCCCCGTGGCTTCCTCCCACGCCTCCTTCAGGTTTTTGCTAAAACGTAAAGCGTCACCTGCTCAGCGATGCCTCCCTTGGCTGTCCTGAGGAAGCCAGCACCGCCCGAAATACGGTACATTCCATTTACACATCTCGTTACATGTTTATCTCCCCATTAGAAGAGGGCAGGAAGGGCAGGATTTGGGCCTGTGCTCTCCTCTGCTGGACCCCAACGTCTGGGACAGCTGCAGGCCCCTGCAGGCACTCCGCAAACGCTTGTTACTGAGTAAACAGGTCCAGGTTGCTTTGTGCCAGGTACCATTCCAAGTGCTCTTCATGTACCGATCGGTTTAGCTCTACGATGTTCCTACCATGGGGTAGGTACCATTAGCATCTCCTTTCTAGAGTTAAGAAACCTGCTCAGTGTCAACATAAATGTCAAAGTCAGGGTCAAACAAGGTCCCGGCCCTGAAATAGTTCAGAGCTTACTGAGGGTAACGAAGAATCAGATTATCGGATGGCATGGTAGACACTGTGCAAGGGCTTTGGTGAGAGCCTACTGGACGCTCAGGGGAGGGGCAAGGACATTGTCCTAGGTAAGGGAAGGGTGTTTAAATCTGTTTTGAAGGATGTGGAGGAGTTAAGGTGAGAAGAGGTTAGATCAGTAGCTCATTCCAGGTCAAAGCTCAGACGGGGAAGGGTCTGCTGCCTTGAGGAACAGTGGAAAATGCCATGTGTCAAAACCACGGGATGCCAAAGAAGGTATACCAATGGCTGGTAAGCACATCCTTAGCCACTGGGAAATGCTAATCAAAACCACGAGATACCAGCTCACGGATGCCACTGCTGCTGCTGCTGAATTGCTTCAGTCGTGTCCACCTCTGTGTGACCCCATAGACGGCAGTCCACCAGGCTCCGCCGCCCCTGGGATTCTCCAGGCAAGAACACTGGAGTGGGTTGCCACTTCCTTCTCCAGTGCATTAAAGTGAAAAGTGAAAGTGAAGTCTCTCAGTCATGTCTGACTCTTAGTGACCCCATGGACTGTAGCCTACCAGGGTCCTCCGTCCATGGGATTTTCTAGGCAAGAGTACTGGAGTGGGTTGCCATTGCCTTCTCCTACGGATGCCACTAGGATGCCGATAATAAAGAAGGTGGGTAACAGCAAGCCTGGTGAGGGTGGAGCAATTTGAACTCTCATTCATCACCAGTGGGGGTGTACGACAGGGCAGCCACTTTGGAAAACAGTCTGGCAGTTCCTTAAACATACAGTTATCCTATCCAGCAATTACACCCCTAGACGTCTCCCAAGAAAAATGAAGACATCAGATCAGTTGCTCAGTCGTGTCCGACTCTTCGCGACCCCATGAAAACACGTTCGTACAAAACTAGCACACAAATATTCCGTAACAGCAAAAAGTAAAAACAACCCAAATGACCATCAATTGACGAGTGGATAAAATGGAATATTATACAGCCTTTAAAAAACCCTATTGATATATGCTACAAAACAGATGAATCTAGAAAACTAGACTCCTACTGTATGATCCGATTCACACGAAATGCCCACTACAGGCATATATACAGAGACAGAAAACAGAGGAGAGGCTGCCTAGGGATGGGGGCGTGGGGAGTGCCTGCTAAGAGGTATGAGGTTTCTTTCTGGAGTGATAAAAATGTTCCAAAATTACACTGTGGTAATAGGTTCACAACTCTGAATGTACTAAAACCCACTGAATTTGTACAGTTTACTAAATGGATGTGAATTATGCACTATTTCAATAAAGCCATTAAACAAACCAACCAAGCATGGGATGCCAGGGAGGGGCTGGGCAGAGATGCTTCTAAAGGCGGGACTGTGCTTTCTTCTGGGGATGAGTGAAGCTGGTTGAGAACAGGCTAGGGAGGAGACTGGAGCCTAAAAGCTTCAGTCAGCTGAGGCCAGCAAGGGGCTCCAGCGGAAACACAGCCTGGAGCAGAGAGACCACGCAGACAGGACTCGGAGAGGGAGACTTGCCAGGGCCAGGGGCTTTATGGGCCCCAGAGGTGGACACGTGTGCGTGCAGCTAGAGAGAAATCCACCGCCTTGTGCTCCCCCCACCCAGCCTCTCTCCTGCAACCAACACCCGCGTCCCAGGGGAGAGGCAGTCACCATGGAGGTGGTTTCTTTGGGAACCAGGTAAAAACCACCAGAGGTAGGGGGCGGGGTGGCTGTGACTGAGATTAGAACCAGCCACAGCCCCTACCTGTCCCTGGCTGGCAGTCGCCGCACCAACACTGCTGGGCGTTTATCCTGTGCCTCGTCTGCGGTGCTTTACCTGTGCTGTCGAGTGTGTGTGCTAAGTCGCGTCCCATTCTCTGGCAACCCTATGGACTGTACCCGCCAGGCTCCCTTGTCCATTGGATTTCCCAGATAGGAATACTGGAGTGGGCTGCCATCTCCTCCTCCAGGGGATCTTCCTGACTTAGGGACCGAACCCACGTCTCCTGCATTGGCAGGTAGATTCCTTACCACTCAGTCACCTGGGAAACCTTTACCTGTACTGACTACAACCCAAAGAGCGGAACCACCAGCATTTCCATCTCGCAGGTGGGCAAACGGGGGTGGAGAGAACTTCAGTAACTCGCCCAGAGTCGCCCAGGTGGCAGCACTGACTGAGGCCATCTGGCCCCCGAGTTAAACCAGGGCCTTTCCCACCGCCATGCAACGCCCCCTTGCATGCTACGCCCAGTACCCCTTCCTGTTCCCTGATGTCATCCCAGGCCATCTTGTTACCTTCCAGACTATTCAGTGATTCGGGTTTCACTCTTGAATCCAGTTCAGTGCTGCCCATTTCCCCCACTGCAGGCTAGACACCTAGAGACCTGGAGGGAAGGCGGACCTCAGCCACTCTTTCCTGCCCTCTGCTCCCCGCCCCAGAGCCTGCTCCTGCTCTGGGTGGGGGTGGGCAGGAGGAAGGGGACAAAGGGCTCTTGAGCAAACCTAACAGGGCTGAGGTCCAGGGCCCTGCTGGCCCGTGAACATCCCTACGGGGCAGTCCCTACGAGTGTGGAGGTGCCTGGGAGGTCTCCCCGCTGAGTTCCCCTGCCCCAGCCTCCACCCCTGCCCCATTCCCCCAGCTCTCCCCATGACCGGCCATCCAGCACTGCTAGCTGCCTTCATCTCAGCCTTGCTCCTCTGCTCTGAGCTTGAGGACCCCAGGTGTACGTGCACCCAGGGCAGCGGTACAAGCTGCCCCCACTCCCGCCCCCCATCGGGCAGGACGAGCCTATCTGCTGAGAGAGGGAAGGGTGGCTCTGACAGCTGCCCAGTATTCTCCTGCTGGGCACAAACAACCCCACGGACGCACTGGGCAAGGCCACGCGAACCGCTGGATCACTGAGCAGCTCAACACAGACCAGAACACAAACGCTGTCCAAAGCACAAAAAGCACCAACCACCACCAGACTCAGAGCTGACAGCCGCTTCTTTACTCAGCACAGCACTGGCTCCACGGATAACCGATGCCGGCCACAGATGCCCCTGCTCCCTGCTGGCCTCTGATCCAGAGCGAAAGCCACCTCCCTGAACCCTCGCCAGTCACTCAGCTCAGCCCAGCCCCTACCTGAGATGCCCCGTGGGCCCCCAGGTGGGCACCCCCAACTGCAACAAGCAGGAAACCCAAATTGTTTAACTACACATGTCCGTGGTGGCATCTGGTTGGGGTATGGATGGCTGACGGAGACCCCAACCCTCTCAGATGACTCTTAGAGACCCCTTCCCCTGCTCCCCACATACACTGCCCCCCATGTCTTTACACAGGACCCAGCAGTGTCTGAGCAAGGCTGGCACCCTCTCAATCTGGGTCAGGCAGGTGGGTGACCCTGCCCTGAAGGACTGTTTCTTTTGGTCTCTGCCCTGGCAGAGGAGGACATATTTTTGGGGTGTGTGACGGGGCGACTCTGCACGCAAAGGTCAGGGAGGGCCCTTGGCCCCCACCTCTCCACTCATAGTTCACCAGGGTTTCTTTGAGTGACTCACCAATCTTTTAAAACTTGGACCTCGTGGAAACGTCTGTTTCTCATTTCTGTAAAGCCTGAAGCTCCGCACCGCCAGGCTGGCACGCGTGCCTGCGGGGCTGGCATCATCCAAGGCCCTTCCGCACTCTCTCGGGTCCTCCGCCCTGCTCCTGTCCCTGCTTCACTGATGCAGCACACGGGTGCGCGGGGCCCTGCTTAAGGGCACACAGGGAGAAGCGAGTGTCCCGAGGGCCAGGGTACTGTGTTGCCAACTACCTTCAGTTTGCCCTGTCCAGTCTCTGCGTGCATGTGAGGGGCACCCCAGGGCTGGCAGCCTGCAGCTCTCAGATGCGGAAACTGAGGCTCTGAGAGGGAGGTGTGGTGGGATGGATACGTCCCCGTCCTAATACTTAGCATCTGTGAGTACGTTACCCTATATGGTCAAAGGGGCTTGACAGATGTTACACTCAGGATCTTGAGGTGAAGACAATATCCTGGATTATTGGGGTATGTCCCAGAGTGCTCACAAGGGCCCAAAGACAAGGAAATGGATTCTCCCCAGAGCCTTGAGAATAGGAGTCCCCAGCCCCAGGCCGTGGCCTTGTACCAGACTGTGGCCTGTTAGCACCGGGAGATGAGGGGCTGTTCTCCACGAAACCTGTCCCTGGCACCTAGAAGACTGGGGGTCACTGCTCCAGGAAGACCCTTTTAGACTGCCAGCCTCCAGAACGGAAAGGGAATCGATGTGTGTTGTCTGAAGCCACTAAGACAAGGGGCTTTGGCGGACTCTGAGCCGCCAGGCCACGTGGCAGACCTGTGCTGTGTGTCTGGCCCCCACACTGCCCTTTCCCCAGCTGAACTGGCCTTGGCCTGCCTGTCCTTGTTTGCCAGGACGCCCACTCCCAACCCTTGCTCCTGGCCTGCATGATCTAGACAGCTGCCCGAGGGCCTCTTCAGGGAACACAGAATTGAATCCCCCAGTTTCAGTGCCTCAGCAACTCATTTTAAAAAGGAACTGATGTGAGGGCTTCCCTGGTGGCTCAGTAGTAAAGAATCCGCCTGCCGAGGCAGGAGACGTGGGTTCAGTCCCTGGTCCGGGAAGATCCCACATGCCCAGGAGCAACTTGGCCCACTCGCCCTAATTACTGAGCCCACACGCCCCAGAGCCCGTGCCCCTCAACAAGAGAAGCCACGGCAACGAGAAACCCATACCCTGCAACAAAGAGCAACACCCCCCCCACTGCAACTAGAGAAAAGCCTGAACAGCAACAAAGGCCCAGCAAAGCCAAAAACAGAACCGACGCGGGACTGTCCTGGTGGTCCAGTGGTGGGCACTCTGCTTCCATCGCAGGGGGGTGGAGCATGGGTTCAATCCCCGCTTGGGGAACTGAGAGCCTGCATGCTTCGAGGCACAGCCAGGCAAAAAAATTCTGATGCCTTGTGGGGCCACAGCAGAAGGCTGGGGGCTGTGCGGAACAGTTCCCGGGAATGGGGAGGTCCTGACTTACCCTCTAAGTGCTCAGGGAAACGGTCAGGCACACAGACATCTGCTTTCGAGGGGCTCTGAAAGCAGAACGAAGTGTGGTAGGAACAGGAAGAGAAATGACCACGGGCTGGCCGTAAGTGCCGGGCTTTACCTACAGCATTTCACACAATCTTCTCAGCACCCAAGTCTTGGAGAGAAATAACACTCACACTTAGGCAGGCAGGCCCTGTTCTAGGAATTTTGCATACATTTACGTATTTAATCCTCACAATAAGCCTATGAGGTGGGTTGTCTTATCCCCATTTTATGGATGAGGAAACTGAGTCACACAGAGAAGATGCCACCTGCTGAGGGTCAAAGAAGAAGCGGAGTTGGAGTGTGAACCTAGCAGGCTGGCTCCAGAGGCAATGCTCCGAGCCACCTTTCCCTTGATCAAAAGGCCAAGGAGCCACCGGAGCCACTTGTGAGAACGCAGAGGAGGCCCAGCAGTCAGGGCCACGGCGGTACCCTTGGCCAGGATCAGGTGATGTGGGCATGGGACTGAAACCTGGGTCCATCGGATGGAAACCCGGTGCCTCTTCCATCACACCAGGCTGTCACCCTGACTGGGAAAGCAGTGGGTTCTGCGATAGAACAGGCAAGGAGGGTCTCATTCGGCACAGGGGGCTTGGGGAGGGGAGGTGGCAACCAACAGAACCTGGTAGCAGTAAGCAGCAGCAGACTTGAGGTGAAGGTCCAGGTCTGGTGGCCTCCCAGCAAGCTATGTCCCGAGGTGGGGGTCAGGGACCCCACACGTTTGAGAGAAGACAAGCTCTCCCTGTCCCTGGGGCCTGCAGGCCCTTGGAAGGTGTGTGGCAGGGGCAGCGATCTAACCAGCATTGTGGCCCTGCACAATCCCTCTCCCCTCCCCAGGCCTCCGCCTTGCCCCCTGCAAGCCCCGCAGGTCAGCCTCTGTGATCTGAGCCCTTTCTTGGCATCGAGCCTGATTCCCAGGGTTCTGCACGGGCTCTCCTTCCTCCTGCCTAATCCCCTCTTACTGGATTGGGGCGGGTTTCGCTAACCGTTGCCAGGTGTGCAGCTGGCCCCCAGAGAACTCCCCCACTCCCCCTCCCCATCAAAGAGCCGGGGTGACGCAACCTGCCTGCAACGGCCGCCTCACTCCCCAAGCCTGGCTCCTCCGCAATGAAAAAGAGTCCCCAGCAGCCCCACCCAGGCTCCCAGCCTCAGCCCAGGAGCTGAAGGGCGCGAGGGGTGGTGTGGGGGGCGGGCAGCTGGACCCCAAATACTTGGCCAAGTTCGGGGAGGCGGAGTCCCGGAGGGCCCATGGATCCAGATCAGGAGTGGGTGTGGGGAGAGGGCGCAGGGTGCCAAGACCCGGGCTCCCAGGCACCGCTGATGACCCGCTGCCCAGAAGTTGGAATAGGCTGGGAAGGGCTAGGAGCTCCGTGTGCTTGCTGGCACCCGCTCTGCAGGACTGAGTCAGGCCGCGTGGGTGGGGTGATTTGCACCAGGACTCAATTCTGTGGGACCCAGCTGGAGAGAAAGAGGCACACGGGGCAGGGACCGCGGCGTGCCCAGGGTCTTCTCAGTCAGCAAACTGCAAGCAGCTGGTAGCAAGATTTCCATACTAAGTTCATTCTCAAGTTATTACCTGTCTAACCTGACCATCCTCTCAAAACCCCACAGTCCCAGCTGCTGCTGCTAAGTCGCTTCAGTCGTGTCCGACTCTGTGCGACCCTATGGACAGCAGCCCACCAGGCTCTTCCATCCACAGGATTCTCTAGGCAAGAATACTGGAGTGGATTGCCATTTCCTTCTCCAAGTCCCAGTCTATGAGACAAACCCAAACAGGAACAGTTCACAGAATACCCAACCTGCACTCTTCAAAACAAAGTCAGAGGAGACAAGAAAAGTCTGAAAAGCCTCCACAGACCAGAGGTTGCAGAGAAGACGTGAAAACTAAGTGTAACTCAGCATCCTGGGGGGATCCTGAAACAAAGGAAGGGGTTAGGGAACAACAGGTGAAAATCGAAGATAGGGTGAGTGAGGGGGTAGGTCACAGAAACAGACTGACATTGTGTCCTGAGTTGTGACAAACACCAGTGTAACACGGGATGCCCACGGGGAGGGCGGAGGCTGTGTGAGGGGCTCCTCGGGAACTCTCTGTATTGTCTTTGCAGCTTTGTGGTCAATCTACAGTTACTCCAAAATAAAAAGTCTATTTAAAGAAAAATACTCCACCTAGTCCGCGAGTTATAATCTAGAAGACTGGGGGATGACTGTCCCGTCACTGCCAGCAGCCTGTCCAGTGGCCTCCCCTAATCCCACCTGCTAGTACTCAACATTGAGGAGTGGAAATCAGTCCTTACTTAAAACACCTTTAGAAGCACTACTGCTGGGCCCTGGAGATAAAACATATCCACCTGAATAACAACAATGAATCCCTTATGTAACACCTTACTCTGTGCCAGGCACTAGTCCAAGGGCACCCGACCTGGATTAGTTCATTTAATCCTCAAAACCATACTAAGAAATAGGTACTGTCGATGGCCACATACGTTGGCCATCAGCATGTTTGTATAACTCAACTCCATATTTGATTCTGGAACTATTCATGGAAAGCAAGACACAAGGAAGGGAAATTGCCAGTAAGCTAGTTAAGTGGGGTGTAGTCAGGGGTTGAATCCAACAACTTGGCTCCAGAGTCCGTGCTCTTAAACATTACTCTGTTGCCTCAGTAAAAAACATAGCCCCTATAGGGCAAGAGCTCAAATACTAGCAGAGTGGATAAAGTACTCTAAGGGAATGCGGTCAGATCCCAAGGATTGCCGGTATGCAAGAGCAGCCTGTATTAGGGATGCAATATACAATAAAACTAATTAATACCACCATATGTTGTGTATGAAAGCTGTTACAAGAGTAAATCCTAAGAGTTCTCATCACAAGGAAAACAGGATGTATTTTTTTCTACTTCTTCAGTTTTGTATCTGTAGGAGATAATGTTCACTACACTTAATCAATTTATGAGGTATGTTCAATCAAATCACTATGCTGTACGCCTTAAGCTTACCCAGTGCTACATATCAATCATATTCCAATAAATCTGGAAGAAAAAAAAAAAGCATCTGAACTTAGAGGAAGAAAAAAAAAAAGCCTGGATGTCTTCATTCTCAGGTAACTCTCAAGATCAAGGTCCCTGTCTTCTCTGGATCTTGATTCAGTCTCATAAGCACCAGGAAAAGCTCAACTCCAGGTGTAATGTCCTGCTGTGGATGAACGGAGGTGAGTAGAGGAGGGGTTTCTGCAGCACAGGAGAGACCCACAACCACTTGGGCTGGGAGGGGATGGCTAGGAAGTCTTATCTCTTTGAGCAATGGATTACAGATCTTCCTATTTCTGGCAGACCTGCACGACTGATGGTGGGGTGGGGGGGCTGGGTTGAGGACAGTCTGAAAGGGAGCCTAGGTGGGGGCTATGGACAAAAGAAGGAACCAACTGGCCTGAAAGGAATGCTGAGGATAAGCGTTGAGGGTAGGTGCGCAGGAGACATAGAGAAGATAACAGGCCTGAGGGCGATAACCGACTCCCTGCACCAAGATGGGGCTGAGCGTCCATGTTGTGAACCGGAAAGGGCGGGGATGGCTGGGAAATACCTTGGAGGAGATAAAGGAGACACAATGATGACCTTTTAGCAAGCGCTGTATGGTCTAGCGTCTGGGGTTCCTGCCAGCGGGGTCGGAAAGGGTGACACCGGGCCCCAGGGTTCCTTCCTGCTCACAATAAGAGGTTGAGAGAGCATGTACGAAGTGGGCTCTTCAGTTTCACAGGCATCGACTCATTTGATTCTCACAAATGACCCCACCAGGTAGAGTTGATTATTCTCCGCGTTTTACAGATAGTATCCTATCTAGGCTGCTAGAGAATTCAGGTCATTTGCCCAAGGCCACCTTCGCCGGCCTGTGATTTGAATGGAGCACGCTCTGTGTGTGACTCACACCAGGTTCTAAGCCACAGGAAAGGTTCTCAGAGTGGGACGGCAGTTGAAGGATGAAGAGAGTACCATGTGGCTGGCCGGAAATTCGCGAAGCAGAGGAAAGCAAAGGAGAAATGAACTGGCGCGAGTCTCGGGGAAGAGGGCTTACACCGAGTCAGCAGAATCAGAGGGAGCAGAGGGCCGGACCCCAGAGTCAGAGAGAACGGAGGGTCGGAACCCCCGGAGTCGGGAGAAAAGCGGGGCTAGAGGTAGCCACGGGTAAGAGGAAGGAGAGGCCTGAGCCCCCGGGATCGAAAGCCAGGATCCGATCCCCGAGGGCAGGGGTTCAGGCCCGCCTCCGGGTTGGGGCACGCGGGGCGGGGCGCGGAAGGATCCGCGCAGGCCGTGCTGCGCCGCCCGCGGTATAACTGTGTCCAGTCCCCGGGGCCGCTTCATTCCCCATCCTCAGATCACGGGCTCTCCTCACTCTACCGCCACGCCGCCTCCGCCCGCGTACCACCGGCCATGGCTCTGTAGCCACGACCCCTCTGTGCCCCCGGCCAGTCTCCGCGCTCACCGCGCCTGCGCTCTCCGCTCCTGCTTTCTCTCTTCAGCCGAGGCCGCCGCCGCCTCTCCTTTGCGCAGCCATGGAGTGAGTAACCGCTCGCCCCTCCCTCTCCAACCGCCTTTCCCGCCCTTTCGAAGCTCACGGCCCTCGCGACCGAGCCTGTTGGGGGGTGGGGAGACTGAGGAATCACGGTCGCGCAGGCGCAGAAGAGGGAAGACGCGCGTTGTCGCGCGACGGAGCATGCGCACTCGGGCGGGTGCGTTCTTCGAGACAATTGGTGTTTAAAGAAGAGAGCCACGTGCGTGTGCGCCTGCGCACTAGTTCGCAGACACGGTGGCTTCCCCCCACTCCTGCCCTGACCGTCTGCGAGCGATTGCTCCTGCGCAGCTGCCCACCTGAGGCTGTATTTTTTGCGCAAAGGGCGGGCATTAAGCAGCCGCACAAGCGCACTGGTCCCCAGGAGGGCGGTAGCCTGAAGGAGCTATGGCGCGGCTCGGGAGGTGGCGCATGCGCTGTAGCCTTCAGCGAGAGAGCCGCCGCCCACTTTGCTCAGGCGCCGAGCTTATCTTTCCTCCCTTTCATTCAGGCACCTGCTGGGGCGGGGACTGATTTAGATTGACAGGGGAGAAGGCGGGGATTAGAAACGACCAGTTTAGGGGACGGAGCTAGGATTAGAGGCGTCGCCGAGGACGGGGTTGGGGCGGGGTTACCCATTGTGTAAGGGGCGGGGCTAACGAAACCTTTTGCTGAGGGTGGGGTGGGTTTCTGCCTGAGAAAGAGGCGGGGCCTCTAGGGAATCGTCGGGGAGGGGTGGAGCTAAAATAAACCGTGGGGGGCGGGACTTCGAGAGACCGTGGAGATCAGCCCCAACATTCAAAGGGAGTACTGCGATTTGAACAGATAACTTTGATGACCGGGCGAGAGAAGGAGGAATTCCCATGGGAACAGATTTGAGCTGGAATCTAGGGAGGGTGTGGGGCCTAAAAGTTGTATTTTAGAGGAAGAGATGTGACTGGAAGAAAATTCCCCTGGGATTGAATGTGGGTTGTTTTTTTTTTTTAATGAAAGGGGAATATTATGGGGTGAGTGGGAAAGACTTTAAGGAAATTTCCCTGGGAGACCATTAGGTTTCTGTATTGGAAGGATTGGGTCTTGGGAATTCTGAGAAATAAGCCAAACGTAAAGAGAATTCCCTTGGGAGTGGGTGGGGCTCAGATACCGGGAAAGGACAGGTTTAGAATTATGAAAGGATGAGGAATCCTGGGACTCTGCGGGGATGGCTTGATTTCCCTGTGGCTTTGGCAATAGTAGGTGAGGCCGATCCTGACCCACTCACTTTTGTGTCACACTTGTAGGTCCTCCACTTTTGCCTTGGTGCCTGTCTTCACCCAGCTGAGCAACCTCCAGAGCCTCCTCCCAGCTGTTGGTGCAGCCTCTTCCATTGCCATCGGTGCCCAGCGCCCGTGCTGCAGCCATGTCACTCCTGGCGACCCTGGGGCTGGAGCTGGACAGGACCCTGCTCCCAGCTAGTGGGCTGGGCTGGCTCGTAGACTATGGGAAACTCCCCTGGCCCCTGCCCCCCTGGGCCCCTATGAGGTCCTTGGGGGAGCCCTGGAGGGCGGGCTTCCAGGGGGGGGAGAGCCCCTGGCAGGTAAGAGTAGGTGAAGAATGGAGGTGGGGTGAGCTGGGGGGAGAGGGAGAAGAAAGAAGAATTCATTCATTTGATACAATTTTTTTTAAATGAGTACCCGTGATAGGGCTTTCCCCATGGCTCAGCAGGTCAGGAATCCACCTGCAATTTGAGGGACACAGGAAACATAGGTTCAATTTCTGGGCTGGGAAGAAGGCCTGAAGGAGGAAGTGGCAACCCAGTCCAGCCTGGAAAATCCCGTGGATAGAGGAGCCTGGTGGGCAACAGTATATGGGGTCACAAAAAGTTGGACATGGCTTGAAACGTTGAACAACGAAGCAATGACAACAGCATAATATGTCAGGCACTGTTGTAGGGGATACAGCTGGGAACAAGACTTGACGTGATCCCTGCCTTCTTGGAGCGCACACTCTACTGGGAAGACACGCAGGAGACAAGTTAAATGATACATGGGAATAAGTGGGAAACACTTAGCTGAGTTTAAAAATGGCAATGAGAAAAGAAAAAAAAAAAATGACAACGAGGACAAGTTTGGCTGGGGGAGCCAAGAGACCATCTCCAAGTCAGTAACATTTTGGCTGAGACCTAAGGAATGGTAAGGAGTGACCCATAAAAGACCCAAGGGAAGAGCTTTGCAGGTGCAGGAAATAGCACAGGCAGAGCCCCTGAAGCAGGAATTATTTTATTCATTGCGTGCATGGGTGCTAAGTCTCCAAATCGTGTCTATGGACTGTAGCCCACCAGGCTCCTCTCTCTGTCCATGGTATTCTCCAGGCGAGAATACAGGAGTGACTTGCCATGCCCTCCTCCAGGAGATACTCATGACCCAGGGATCGAACCTGCATCTCTTACATTTCCTGCATTGGCAGGTGGGTTCTTAACTTCTAGTACCACCTGGGAAGCCCATTTTATTCATTGGTGGTGATTTAGTCGCTAAGTTGTGTCTGACTCTTGTGACCCCATGAACTGTAGCCCAGCAGGCTCCTCTGTCCATGGGATTTTCCAGGCAAGAATACTGGAGCAGGTTGCCATTTCCTCCTCCAGGGTATCTTCTCGACCCAGGAATCAAACCTGGATCTCCTGCATTGCAGCAGATTCTTTACCAACTGAGCTATGAGGGAAGTGTATCGCAAATGCTTGGTAGATAGTAGGGTTTCAATAATTAAAGATAAAACAGAATGTGTTTACATGTGGTCTAGTTTGCCATTTATAATCTAGAGAGTAAATCAAGAAACCAGAGATGCAGGGTAATCAGTAAGGAGGATGTTGGAACAGTTGAAGAAATGGCTGGTTGACTGTTTCCTCATTTGGGTCATTGATGGTTGGTTGGTTCACGGGTTGGTTAGATGTTTGGTTTATTGGTTGGTTGGTTGGCTGGTCTGTTGACTGGTTTGATGATTTGTTGATTGGTTGGTTGGCTAGCTGGCTGGCTGGTGGTTTAACTCAATGAATGGGATGAATGAGGTAGGCATGAGTGAGATCTGATTGGGTGGAGGATTAGGAAATCAAGGTGCTTTCTGTCCCTCTGCAATCCTTCAGGAGACGGCTTCTCTGACTGGATGACCGAACGGGTCGACTTTACAGCCCTGCTCCCTCTGGAGCCCCCCTTGCCCTCAGGTGCCCTCCCCCCACCTTCCCCACCCGCACCTGACCTGGAAGCTATGGCCTCCCTGCTCAAGAAGGAGCTGGAGCAGATGGAAGACTACTTCCTTGATGCCCCTCTGCTCCCACCATCCTCCCCACCTCCGCCGCCGCCGCCGCCGCCGCTGCCGGCACCGGCACCTTCCCTCCCTCTCCCCCTCCCCCTGCCCACCTTTGACCTCCCCCAGCCCCCTTCCCTGGACACCCTCGACTTGCTGGCCATCTGCTGCCGCAGTGAGGCTGGGCAGGGGGACTCGGGATTGGCGCCCCTGCCCCCGCCTTCGCAAGCCCCGCCCCCGCCCCGCCCCGCCCCCTACCCCAGTCCTGCTGCCAGCCGAGGGGACCGCAAGCAAAAGAAGCGAGACCAGAACAAGTCCGCAGCTCTGAGGTACCGCCAGAGGAAGCGTGCAGAGGGCGAGGCCCTGGAGGGCGAGTGCCAGGGGCTGGAGGCGCGGAACCGGGAGCTGAGGGAGAGGGCGGAGTCAGTGGAGCGGGAGATCCAGTACGTCAAGGATCTGCTCATCGAAGTGTACAAGGCTCGCAGCCAGAGGACCAGGAACAGCTAGCCGGGCGGGGGGCGGGGGCGGCGGGGGGACTTCGGGCTGTAGGGGGCGCTGGTCTTCGGCTCCGGGGAGGAGGGGGAGGGGTCTCCAGTCATCCCCCTGCCTCCAGCTTCCTTCCAAACCCTCCCTCCCCGTTCTCGCCCTCTCTCCCCCTCCTCCTCCCCTTTTATTCTTGCCTCCCCTTCCCACCCCCCAGAATCATGAAACGTTTGGCACGAGTCAGCATTTACACCCTTCAAGTAACATCTGAGGAATGGAGGCCCATGGGGAATTTGGGAGGCAGGGGAGAGCTTGGAAACCCGGTCTCTCAAGCAGGGAAGTGAGCCCAGAAAGCCCTGCAGAACGTCTGTGCAAAGGAGAACAGGGAAGCCATCTGGAGACCAAGTCAGGGAGGGCTCAAAGAAAGGTGCCCAAGGAATGAGCAAAACAAGCCAAGTGACCTTGGGAACTACATTTGGAGGTGGAACCAAGAGGTAGCCGACTTGACAGAGCAGGTGCATATTTGGGGGGTCTGGGGGAGTGGCCATAATGGGTGACGGGGTGTACATTTTAGCTCTGGGAGGAAATCAGTGTTTTGTGAAGGTGTTGGGGGAGGTGCGGGAGGGCAGGGACTGATCCTTTTGGAAGGGGGCTTTGTGAGTGGAAATAAAAGGAAGAATTTCCTCTGATTATGTGCGTCTGGTCTTTGAAAGGAGAAGCTGGAGGGAGGGCAGTCTTAGATCAAAGGCAATAATGATAATAATGGAAATAATATAGTCAAGCACACACTTTCCACACAGAGTCAAAGCCTAGATGAGACTGATTGAACTGGTAGAGATACAAGACCCGCTTTTAACTTCCGTTGAGGATGTAGACAGTGAAAGAATAGCCAAAGGTGCCAGCTCCCCATGGTCCTTGTCACCAAAGAGGCTGACACCAAAGGGGCCGGGTGGCTGGAGCACAGTTGTGGGGCACCCGGTGTTGAAGAGCAATCGCGCTGCGCTGTCAGAGCCGAGATTCCAGGGGAAGTAAATGAGCGGTGACCTGGTAGTGGAGAGTCGGATCTGGGTGCTAACACTTCCTCCATGATAATCTTTCTTTATGAGCTGGGAAAAAAATTCGTGCAGATGGGCACCCATTACAGAGTTGGGAATCAATTTAAAGGGTTCTGACCAGTGTTTAAAGATACGAATAAAACAGTAGAAAATACCATGTATCAGAGAGTGGTATTTCGCCAGACTATGTTGATGTAATAGCTTTGCATCACGGTAAGAAAAGTTTGGAAGCCACTGGTAGACGGCAGCCAGCATCATACACTGATTTTCAAACACTGCCACCTAATCGCTGTCAACTCACTTTGAGAGCAAACGTTTCCTGCTTCCCGGAGGCTCTGTCTTAGCAGGACTATACCGCCAGGGGGCGCCCATGCCCCGACGTGAATGAGTTATCCTCTATACTCAGCCCAAGCCTGTGATCTTGGGGTTCCAGCTCGCCCTGAGGGTCGGGTTTACTGGGACTGAAGCCCTGACCACGAATAGAATTCCCTGAACATAGCACGGCAGAAGGGCGCAGGTGGTCACGAAGGAACGTGGCCATCCTAAGATACCCACTTATCCCTTCATTCCACAATGTTCATTAAATGCCTCCGTGCATCTCCCAGAGCGCATATTTGGTGGGTGAGGACGGACAGTACCTCAAATTCACCACCCCGCCGGTTCAGGGAGGCCTCCTCGCCTAGACTGGTGTGAGACAACCCGGGTGGAGTCCTGCCGGCTGTGTGACCTTGGGCAGCTTGCATAGCCTCTCTCTGCCTCAATTTCCTCTGCTCTAAAATGGGTCTAATAACACCTGCTTCATAGGGCCATCATGAATATTAAATGAGTTAATATTTGTAAATTATTTTGAAGGGTCTAGTATGTTTATTAAATCAATTGCTAAAATTTCCCATTTTACAGAAAAGAAAACTGAGGATCAGAGCAGGAATCACCAAAGCCATTTTTTTTCTCCTAAGGAGAACTCTTGAGTTGAGCCCAGTGATTCCCAATTCCCAGCCCAGAGGCTTTTCCTTGGCATAGAACTTGGGGTAGAAATAAACCCCATTCCCTTGGCATAGTAGTGGGGCGGAGGAGGGGGCGGTGTGGGTGCTGAAGCCAGCGAAATACTCTAGCAGAGCCTAGGCCCCAACAACACAACAGTCAGTGTTGGAATCACGACTGAAACTAGCATGGGGCCCTGACTCTGGGTCAGCAGAGTAGCCAGACAGTAAATCATTTTCTTACTGTCAGCGACCTCCACACTGAAGTATAGATGTACAAGGAAAGGAAAGTGAGCTGGTCGATAAGATTCATGGAGCTGCCTCTTCAGTTCTGAATTGTGAAGAATTATGAAGTAAAGCTGGGCATGGCATTAGCCCTCTTTCAGGAGAAAGGGGATCTAATGGGGCCAGAAGGTGCAGGCCAATTACATGATCAGGTCCCAAGATACCTGAATCACCTATTCCTGCTGCTCTGTGGTCTTGCCCTGAATGTTCAACCATGTTCAAGTTCTGCTTGGAGTTCCTTATGACAATCTTGGGCTTCCCAGGTGGCTCAGTTCAGTTCAGTCGCTGTCTTGTCCGACTCTTTGCAACCCCATGGACTGCAGCACACCAGGCTTCCCTGTCCATCACCAACACCCAGAGCTTGCTCAAACTCATGTCCATAGAGTCGGTGATGCCATCCAACCATCTCATCCTCTGTCATTTCCTTCTCTTCCTGTCTTCAATCTTTCCCAGCATCAGGGTCTTCTCCAAGGAGTCAGATCTTCACATCAGGTGGCCAAAGTATTGGAGTTTCAGCTTCAGCATTAATCCTTTCCCAGGGATGGGGGAGCCTGGTGGGCTGCCGTCTATGGGGTTGCACAGAGTCGGACATGACTGAAGCGATGTAGCAGCAGCAGCAGCAGATGTCCTTTAGGATGGACTGGTTGGATCTCTTTTCAGTCCAAGGGACTCTCAAGACTCTTCTCCAACACCACAATTCAAAAGCATCAATTCTTCAGTGCTCAGCTTTCTTTATAGTCCAACTTTCATATCCATACATGACTCATACATAACCCAGGTGGCTCAGTGGTGAAGAAATCCACCTGCCAGTGCAGGGAAAAAAAGTTATGGCTACCAAAGAAGAAGGCAGGGAGAGGGATAGCAGAGAGAGGGATAAATGAGGAGTTTGGAATTAACAGATATGAACTGCTATAAATAAAGTAGGCAAACAACAAGGACCTACTGTATATAGCATAGGAAACTCTGCTCAGTATTTTGTAATAACCTGTAATGGGAAAAATCTGAAAAAGAACATATATATGTACATATTTAACTGAATCACTTTGCTGTACACCTGAGACTAACACCCTGTAAATCAACTGTACTCCATTTTTAAAAAATTCATAATGTACAATTTACGGTTTTAACCATCTTAAAGTGTGTAATTCAGTGGCATTTGGCACATTCATAATGTGGCACAGCCATCACTGCTATCTCACTCCAGAACTTTTTCATCCCTTCCCCCACCCCCAAACAGGAACCCTAAACCAGTTAAACAGTCAGTCACCCCCCCAGACTGCTCTCCGCTTAGCTCCTGGACACCACTGATCTGCTCTCTGCTCCTGTGACTTTGCCCAGTTTGAGCACTTGATGTAAAGGGAATCATGCAATATTTATGTGCAAGAACAGAGCCCCCAAGGTATCCAGGTCCTAATCTTTGGAAACCTGTGGATGGTAATTTCTGTGGTAGAAAGGACCCTGCTGATGTGGTTAAGCTAAGCATTTTGAGATGGGGCAATTACCGGGGATTCCCTGAGTTGGCCCTAAATGTAACCACAAAGATTTTCCTAAGAGGGAGGCGGAGGGAGATTTGAGCACAGAAGAGGACGTGTGATGGAAAAGCAGATGAAAGCGGAGTCAGGCAGAGAAAGCAACGCCATTGGCTTTGCAGATGGCGGAAGGGGCCCAGAGGCAGGAGGATGGGTTCTCCCCTGGAGCCTCTCAAGGGAGCAGGGCTTCAATTTCAACTTAAAACAACACAAATACATTGTCTTACGGTTCTGGAGTCCAAAAGTCTAAAGGGAGTCTCAGGGGGACAAAATCAAGGTGTTGGCAGCGGTTGTTCCTTCCAAAGGATCTTAAGGTGAATCTCCTCCTTGCTTTTTGCGGGTTTGGGTGCTGGTGTCACTTGTTTAGTCGCTCATTTGTGTCGGACTCTTTTGCGACCCCCTGGACAGCAGCCCCCAGGCCCCTCTGTCCACGGTATTTTCCAGGGAGCCACCAGGGAAGCCCTGAAGGTATCACTACAATCTCTTGTATTGCCTTCTACTCCTTACCCCCTGCTGTGGTCCAAGCTCCCTCTGCCTCTCTCTCATAAACCTGTGATCACAGTGAGGGTCCACCTGGGGAATCTCTCCATCCCAAAATCCTGAACGTGATCACAGCTGCAAAGGCCTTTTGTCCTGGAAGATAACATAGTCACAGGTTCCAGGGATTAAGACCAGGATGTCTCTGGGGGCTGCTATTCAGCCGGTCACAGACACTGTCTTTTAGAATCCTCCACCTGGGATGGGACTTAAGTGGCCAACTCGGACAGCATTTATACTTTTCAGGCAAAGAAACAATAAATCTGTGAGGGGTTGACAGGATAAAGAGCCTTTGGGGGCCCAATTAGTGAGAATCTAAAGAGAACTTAGTCTTGTGACAGGAAATCAAGGCAGTGACCCAAGGTTTCCTGAGGTTTGTTTGGGCTTCTCTGGTGGCTCAGATGGTCAAGAATCAGCCTGCAGTGCGGGAGACCTGGGTTTGATCCCTGGGTTGGGAAGATGCCCTGGAGGAGGGCATGGCAACCCGCTCCAGTATTCTTGCCTGGAGAATCCCCATGGACAGAGGAGCCTAGAGGGTACAGTCCATGGAGTCACAAAGAGTCGGACACGTCTGTGACTAAGCACAAGAAGGTTTTTTTCCTCAGGCTTCTCGGCTTGATTCCCTATGTCTGCTGATAAGGGTGTCATCCTTCCAGGTGTGTGAAGGATACCTTTCAGAGGAGAGATTTATTGGGAGAAAGAAAGGCGGGTCAGAGTGTCTTATGTTCGCCATTTTTTTCTTCTTTTTTAAAAAACATTTATTTTTAGCTGCATCGGGTCTCAGTTGCATGGGCTTCTCTCTAGTTGAGGCTTGTGGGTTTAGTTGCCCTGCGGCATGTGGGATCTTAGTTCCCCGTCCAGGGATCGAACCCACGTCCCCTGCTTTGGAAGGTGGATTCCTAACCCCTGAACCACCAGGGAAGTCCTGAAGCATATTTTGAGATGGCCTGTCCTGGGCCCCAAACACATTTGCAGACACGTGCAAGAGCTTACATACACACACATCTGGGGTACACTCTCCACTCTACTATTTCTCCCGAGAGGGGTGGAACCCTATATTCAGGCAACCGGATGTAGTTTTCAGGCCAAGGAGACCCAGAGGCAATGACATCTCTTGCAGCAGAGAAGGAATAGAATTCCTGACTTGGAGGGACACCTGGGTCCTGAGCACCTACTAAGTGCCCACGTCCTGTGGCCCTGGGTCTCCCTGGAATCCTGCCAGCGGCTGACCTCCCTGCTCCCAATCTTTCTGGCCATCTATTGGACAAGCAATGAACTTGATTTGAAAGAAGGGAAGTGTTCTGGGCCCATTTTGCAACTCAGCAGAAATTGGAAAACTGACTCAAAACAAAACAAAGCAGAGACAGAGGTCCTGGTGCTCCTTCTCCTGAGAGCCTGTGCCGCGGGGGCTGCTCTCCATGGCCCCCAGCCCGGGGTGCAGATCACACAGTAGCAAGGGCAAGAGGAGGGACACACTGCAGCTTGGTACCAGCGGGGGCCATTCAGTTAAAAGTGATGTAGCCTCCTGTTTGAGAGACCAAGCAATAGGGAAGTAAAGTGAGGAACTAGCCAGAGATGAAAAGGAACTCAGCGTTCATGCATTTTCGGGCTGCATTTCCCCCATTTCCTTCTAGTATCTGTAATAAACTCAGCAGTTTTCCTGGTCAGTAACTCTCCATTCTACACAAGCTCTGGGCTCTGTGAGAGCTGATGATTGTGGGGCAGTGGCGGGGGTGGGGAGCGGGTGGCACCCAAGGACGTGAGTTCTGGTCCCCAGGTTGGACAGACCCTCATAGGTGGGCACCGTCGCCCCCACTTAGGGAAACCATTGCTTTTTGCACCACAGTCTGAGGAGGGAAACAGACTGTTCTGGGGATCCCCTCAAACCACTCTGAAGTTTAATGAATCACTGGAAGGACTTAAAGAATTCAGAGAAATTGTTATACTGATGCTTTGTTACAACAGAAGGATACAGATTAAAATCTACCCACCTGGGAATCCCCTAGTGGTCCAGTGTTTCGGACTTTGCGCTTTCACTGCCCGGGCTCCAATTTTGATTCCTGGTGGAGGAACTAAGATCTTGCAAGCCATGTGGTGCAGCCAAAGGGAAAAATAGGATGTTGTTGCTGTTGTTTAATCACTAAGTCCTGTCTGACTCTTTTTGTGACCCCATGGGCTGTAGCTCGCCAGGCTCCTCTGTTCATGGGATTTCCCAGGCAAGAGTACTGAAGTGGACTGCCATTTTCTTCTCCAGGGGATCTTCCCAACCCAGGGATAGTAGCCAGTACCCTGCATTGGCAGGTGGATTCTTTACCACTGAGCCACCTGGGAAGTCCATAGAATAGAAGAGAATAGAAAATAGAATCCACAAAGGAAAAACTGCCCAAGACAGTATTGAGGGGTGGCCAGGCACACGCTTCCAGTGGCCTCTTCCACTGTGGCCAGTGCTTAATTTTCAGTGCTATGGACTGAACTGTGTCCCCTCCAGTTCATATGTTGAAGCCCTAACCCCCACACATGACTGTAGCTGGAGAGGAAGACAAGGGAGCAAGGTTATTGAGGTCATAAGGGTGGGATCCTTATACAATAGGATTCGTGTCCTTAGAGGAAGAGACACAGACAGGAGCATTCCCTCTCTCTGTCTCTGCCACGTGAGAGGACAGTGAGGAGGCAGTCATCTCCCGGTCAGGAAGCCGGCCCTCTCCAGGCAGACACCTTGATCTTGATCTTGGACTTATGGCCTCCAGAACTGTGAGAAAGTACATGTTGTATAAGCTGCCCAGAGCATGGTATATTGTGCTGTGCTTAGTCACTCAGTCGTGTCTGACTCTTTGCGACCCAATGGACTGCAGCCCACCAGACTCCTCTGTCCATGGGGATTCTCCAGGCAAGAATACTGGAGCGGGTTGCCATGCCCTCCTCCAGGGGATCTTTCCAATCCAGAGATCGAACCCAGGTCTCCTGGACTGCAGGCAGATTCTTTAGTGTCTGAGCCACCAGGGAAGCCCAAGAATACTGGCGTGGGTAGCTTATCCCTTCCCCAGGGATCTTCCCAACCTTGAACCAGGGTCTCCTGCATTGCAGGTGGATTCTTTACCAGCTGAGTGGTATGTTATGGCAACTCAAAGCTGACCAATATACCCAGGGGCAACGTGTGGCAACACAGATGGAGCATAGGCCTTGGAGTCTAGTGTTTACTGGGGGCCTGTTATAGGTTTGTGTCCCCCCGCCCAACAAAAGATGTTCAAGTCCCAACCCCCAATCCCTGTGAATGGGACCTTATTTGGAAACAAGGTCTTTGCATGTGATCAAGTTAGATGAAGTCATGGGGGTGGGACGCGGCCCTAATCCAGTATGAGGGCTTCCCAGGTGGCACTAGTGGTAAAGAATTCACCTGCCAATGTAGGAGACATAAGAGATTCTGGTTTGACCCCTGGGTCGGGGAGATCCCCTGGAAGAGGGCATGGCAACTCACTCTAGTATTCTTCCCTGGAGAATCCCCATAGACAGAGGAGCCTGGCGGGCTACAGTCCATAGGGTTGCAAAGAATCAGACACAATTGAAGCGACTTAGCACGCATGCATGCAATCCAATATGACTGGTAGGTATTCTTTAAAAAAAAAAAAAAAAAAAGGAAATGTGGACACCGAGACACGCATGCCAAGGGCTTAGCATTCCCTCCCAGTTGCTGGGCAAAGCCCACACCTCTCTTTGGATGAAGGTAATTTTTTTTTTTTTTTTCTGGCTGTCTTAGTTCCCAGACCAGAGATTAAACCCGAACCCCCTGCAGTGGAAGCATGGAGTCTTAACCCCTGGACTGCCAGGGAAATCCCGAGGTTAATTCTTGACTACGTGCATTGCCAGTTACTTGGGGAGCTGGGTTGGAGCTGGCCAGCAGAGTTGCCCCAGATATGCATCCTTCGTTGCTATTTTGTTCTGACCTTCAGGAGAGGGATGGACGCTCATCAACTCAGCCTCTGGGCAGTGCTGACCACACTCTCCTGTTAGCACGGGTCTCAGTCTGGAAGCTTCTCACCGGAGATGCCTAAATCTTCTGCAGGCCCCCAAGCAAAATGAAAATGTGCGGCCCCTTTGACAAAAAAAAAGGTAGGAAAAACCTTTTTCCTTATTTTTTAACATTAAAAAAAAAATTGATGTGGGATTTCCCTGGCAGTCCTGTGGTTAAGACACAGAGCTTCCACTGCAAGGGCACAGGTTCAATGCCTGGTCAGGGAACTAAGATCCCACAAGCCATGCAGTGTGGCCAAATTAAAAAAAAAAAAAATCGTTGTAAAATATCCATCACGTAGAATTTACCATTTTAACCATTTTAAAGTATACAATTCCGTGACACAAAGTGCATTCACGATGGTGTGCCACCCTCTCCACCATCCGGTTCCAGAACTTTTACATCTCTCCCAAAAGGAGACCTCACACCCATCAACAGTCACACCCACAGGCCCAGGGAACCAGTAGTCTACTTTAAAATATAGGCCCCTTCCGAATATGTGGCCCTGTGCAAATATATATATGTTATAATAAATAATAAATTATAACATATATATATATTATTATATTTATCTAGCTGAACCAGCTCTTAGTTCTTTGATCTTCATTGCTATGCTATGCTAAGTCACTTCAGTTGTGTCCAACTCTGTGTGACCCCATAGACGGCAGCCCACCAGGCTTCCCTGTCCTTGGGATTCTCCAGGCAAGAATTGATCTTCATTGCGGCATACCAAATCTTAATTGCAGCATGTGGGATCTAGTTCCCCAACCAGACTATGGATTGAACCCCCTGCATTGCGAGCCCAGAGTCTTAGCCATTGGACCACCTCGGAAGTCCCTCTTCAGTGCTTTTAATTTACTAGCTAATGGCCAATTCCTCAGGTTTGACTGGGAGTTGGGAGGCCGGTGAGCAGTGTAGACTCTCACAGGCGCTCAACACAGCATGTTCCAGACTCTTTATGCCCGAGCAAGGGGATGGAGGTGGGAAAGCGGCTGAGAACCTGGCTCTTGATCTAGGCTGTCCCTGGATCAACCCGGTGTGATCCAAGCTTCCAGTTCCCCAGGTGTGTGTTCTTTATCCCATGAGATTTCACTTACAGAACACAAAGTTCAAGATCAAAATCATTAGCAATTTCAAGATGACCCTCTTAGAGCAGCAAACCTCAGTCGGGGAGCCCTTCGGAGCATGGGGCCCTGTGTAAATCGTTCACTTCCTACTGTGGAGCTGGAGGCCTTATGTGGACACAGATATGTCCCCAGGACAGGCGGGGAGGTTGTGTCCTTTGGGGATCCTGGGTTTGGGGTCGTGCAAACAGTGAGGCAGGATTTGTGAGGTCTTGCCTTCCTCTGCCCTCAGCTCCTTCATGGAGTCAACATTTGCCTGGCAAATGAATGAATGACCGCATCCCTGCCTCTGGAGCCCCTCCCCACCCATTTCCCTTGAGAGCCCCACTGGCCCAAGGCTCACCCAGGGTGGCCACGTCCTGAATTAGAGCTGCCCCGCAACATCCAAACACGAAAGGAGAAGTCAGAAGAGATATTTACCAGACATTGGCAGCTCTGAGCTTCCTCTTTTGCTCATTTGTGGATGGTCACTCTCCCTGTCCTGTTGGAACTTCCTTCACGGACAGAGAAGCAGGTCCAGAAACTGGACTGCCCTGGGAAGTCCTGGCCCCTTGGACATGGAGAGGCTGCTGCTGCTGCCCCTGCTGCCCCTGCTGTGGGCGGGTGAGTGGGTCGTGGGGAGAGCGGGTCCCGGGCTGGCTCTGGGGCTGCAGCTGAGCCTCTGTGTTCCCCCAGGGTCCCTGGAGAAGGAATCACTATACCAGCTGCAAGTGCAGGGATTGGTGACAGTGCAGGAGGGTCTGTGCGTCTCCGTGCCCTGTAACATCTCCTACCCCCCACTTGGCTGGGCCAAGTCTGCACGCGTTTACGGTGCATGGTTCCGGAAAGAGGATAGACTCCAAGAGGACGTTCTTGTGGCCACAGACAACTCAGCCTGGGGTGGGAAGAAGAAGAGAAATATCCCATTCCACCTCCTTGGGGACCCCAGGGCCAACAACTGCTCCCTGGGCATCACAGAGGCCCGCAAGAGGGACAGTGGAAACTATTATTTTCAGCTGATAAGAGGAACTGCAGAATACAGTTACAAGAATAACCAGCTCACTGTGAATGTGATCGGTATGGAAGGGTCCCCAGGAACCGAGGTCAGGGAGGGTGGGAAGGATGGACCCTGCCCCTCTACCTCTGAGGGCAGTGGGGGACAGTGGCCCACCGTCAGATCAGGGTGGGCACACACAGGGGTCCCCCTCGGGGTCTGGCCTCTCCATCTCTCCTCTCCAGCACGAACATGGACCCCCGATGTCCACATCCAGGAGCCCCTGGAGTCTGGATCCAGCAGCCACCTCAAATGCTCCCTGCCTGAGGCCTGTGACTGGGCCACGCCCCCATCATCTCCTGGACCGGGGCTGCCCTCAGACCCCTGGGACTGGACTCCAAGGAAGCCTATAACTCCTCCGAGATCCTGCTAACCCCCCGCCCACAGGATCATGGCACTAGCCTCACCTGCCGGGTGACCTTCCGCAGGGCTTCTGTGAGCGCGGAGAGAACCGTCACGCTCAATGTGTCCTGTGAGCACTGGGCCAGGCCGGCGGGGTGCCTGCGGGGCTGGGAACGAGCGCTGGTGACCCTAGGCCAGGGGCTTGGGGGGGCCCTGTTCTGCTTTGCTTCTGTGCCTCCGGGAAGTGTGGGGGGCCCTGGGAAGGGGGCTGGGGCAGGGGCAGCTCTGACTCCCTTCCTCACCATGTCGTCTCTGCCCCCCAGATCCTCCACAGAAGCTGACCATCAGCGTCTCCAGAGGAATTGGCACAGGTAAGAAGGGAGGGCCGTGCAGCATGGCAGGGATCTCAGAGAAGGGAGAGCCCCCCAACTCCCCACACACCCACCCCTCCCCCCGCCCTGGCCCCACCCCCCGTTCATTCCGGATACACGTAGATGAACCTCAGAAACATCACCTTGAGGGGAAGAAGCTGGATGTTTACGCCACGTCCGGAAGACACAAATCTAGAGAGACAGTCGTGGTCGCTGGGGTAATGGAAGGATTGGGGGAGATGGCTGAGGGGTGCAGAGTGTTTCGGAGGGGGTCGTGAAAATGTTCTAAAATTGACTTGTGGTGATGGTTATCCAAGTGACTTTCAAGTGGTATGTAAACGGAGTTGTATGGTTTGTGAATTATGTCTCTATAAAGCTGCTTAAAGCTACTTGTGGGATCTCTTGGCAACTTGAACAAACAGAATAGAGAAATAGAGACAGGGCTTCAGAGTCTGGGCTCAGCTCTCTGTGCCCCTCTGTCTCTCTGTGTGTGTCTCTCTCTCCAGAGCTGAAACACCTGGGGAACGGCTCATCTCTTCCTATTCTGGAAGGAGACTCTCTGCGCCTGGCCTGCGACACCGACAGCAACCCCCCGGCCACACTGAGCTGGTCCCGGGGGAGCCGGACCCTGAGCCCCTCACATCCTTCAAGCCCTGGGGTCCTGTACCTGCCCCGAGTGGAGTCGGGCCACGAAGGCGAACTCACCTGCCGAGCTCAGCACCCTCGGGGCTCCCTGTGGATCTCCGTGCATCTCTCTGTGCAGAGTGAGCTTGGGGGCGGGGAGGGGGAGGAAAACCCCCCGGGGAGAGGGCACTCGGGTGCAGGGAGGGGACAGACACCACTGACTCCTCCCTCCCCACAGCACCCCCGAAGCTGCTGGGCCCCTCCTGCTCCCAGGAGGACGAGGGTCTGAGCTGCAGCTGTTCCTCCCGAGCCTGGCCGGCCCCCTCCCTGCGCTGGTGGCTGGGTGAGGGGCTGCTGGAGGGGGAGCTCAGCAACGCCTCCTTCGAGGTTGCCTCCAGCTCCGCTGGGCCCTGGGCCAATGGCTCCCTGAGCCTCCGCGAGTGGCTCAGCTCCGGCCTCAGCCTCAGCTGCGAGGCCCTGAACGTCCACGGGGCCCGGAGCGGGTCTGTCCTGCTGCTGCCAGGTCAGGGGTCTGTTGGAGGGGGAGAGGCTTAGAGGGGACGGGAGTCATCCTAGAGATGATGATGCTTGGCGGGGAGAGGGGCCTGGGTGGGAGGGTTGAGAGGCAGGGGTGGGGGCAGAGAACTATTCTTTGGCTGGCTGGGGACTGAGGACAGGAGAGCTCAAACTCTACAGGAGGAGGGGGCACGTGGGTCCTGGGGCTTGGAGGGGAGTCACCCTAAATCTTGCTCGTCTGCAGGGAAGCCCAGGCTTGGAGGGGAATTTGTTCTGGGGGCCATCGGGGGAGCTGGCGCCGCTGGCCTTCTCAGTCTATGCTCCTGCCTCATCTTCTTCAGGTGAGTGTCGTCTCTGGGGGCAAGGCGAGTGCAGGGTGGGGAAGGGGATGGCCTTGGAATCCCTGGAGGGCCCCCTCTGGAGGAATCTGGATGGTATGGCACTTTGGAGAACCGGGTCAAGGGTCAGGGAATCAGAGCAGGGTCTGTCTCCACTGTGCACCACAGCAATCAATGAAGGATGCCCGTTGTCGCTATGAAGGTCATGAGATGAAGTGCGTGCCCTACCTCTTGGCCTTGGTCAGCCCTTCTAGCCTGTCTCTCTCTTAAGTTTTATTTTTCAGCTGCCCCACGCAGCATGTGGGATCTTAGTTCCCCGACCAGGAATTGAGCCTGCAGTGGAAGTGCCGAGTCTTAACCACTGGCCACTGGCCTGCCAGGGGAAGTCCCAGCCCCTTCTAGCCTCAAGTGGGGATGGGGAGGGGGTTAAGAGGGAGGCAGTAGCCACCCTCCAAGCTCTGAGCCAGCTGGGCTGCTGAGAGGTCCTGGATTCCCCTCTCAGAGTGAAGACCTGCAGGAAGGCAGCCCGTGAGAAGGATGAACCCTGCACACTGGGTCCCACCTCCCAGGTGAGTGGTGAACCCTCCGTCCCTCAGGATCCCAGCTGGCTGACTCCCCACCTGGCTGACTGCCATGGACGCAGTCCTCGTGATGACTCAGGTGCTCATCACGACCCACACAGGCTTTTCCTCTTGGGTCCCATCAGCATGGAGCTTCCCAGGTGGCTCTACTGGTAAAGAATCCACTTGCCAATGCAGGACACGTGAGTTCTATCCCTGGGTCGGGAAGATCCCCTGGAGGAGGAAATAGCAACCCACTCCAGTATTCTTACATGGGAAGTACCATGGACAGAGTAGCCTGGTGGGATACAGTCCACGGGGTCGCAAAGAGTCAGACACGACTTAGCGACTAAAACAACAACCCATCCACACAGCCACTCAGTTCAACGACCTGGGAGCCCCTCCCTTTTGCCCTCTGTCTCCTCTCTCGAGAGCCAAGGACCACTAATCCATCTTACTGATTGCATTTATTTCCAACCGGGCCCTCCTCCTTTCTCTCTGGACCCCAGACCCACATTGCCCCCACTTCCTACCTCACCTCCCGAAGACAGGATGCCGTGAGGATCTCCCCAAAATAACTACTATGTACTACCAACAAAATCAAGTTCAGGGGTCCCCAAGATACCAACAGGCAAGTTCTGAGACAAACTTATCAGGCAAGACATTTCAAGGGCTTAGAGGTTCCCTCCCAGGTGCTGGAGCAAAAGGTCACATTTTCTTCAGGCAAGGTTAACTCTTTCTGGCATAAGATCTTTCAATTATACCACTCATACTGGGAGCTTCCCTGGTGGTCCAGTGGTTAAGGCTCCGTGCTCCCAATGCAGGGGGCCCGGGTTCCATTTCTGGTTGGGGAACTAGATCCCACGTGCTACAGCTAAGAGTTGGCATGCTGTAACTAAGACCCATGGGGAAGGCAATGGCACCCCACCCCAGTACTTTTGCCTGGAAAATCCCATGGACGGAGGAGCCTGGTAGGCTCCAGTCCGTGGGGTCGCTAAGAGTCGGACACGACTGAGCGACTTCACTTTCACTTTTCACTTTCATGCATTGGAGAAGGAAATGGCAACCCACTCCAGTGTTCTTGCCTGGAGAATCCCAGGGACAGCGGGGCCTGGTGGGCTTCCGTCTATGGGGTCGCACAGAGTCGGACACGACTGAAGCGACTTAGCAGCAGCAGCAACTAAGACCCAGTGTAGCCAAATAAATAGATAAATATTAACAAAAAACAAGCAAACAAAAAGGCTTATAAGGCAGTTTGGGGATTGTGTTTGCCTGACTGTAATGATAAGTGGTCCCTGAGGTCAGTCCAGGCCTGAGCAAATCCCTGACCTTCTTATAACATCCATCCCATTCCCGTCCCATCAGATAGTAATATAACTGACTACAGCTTGAGTGTCTGCTTCCCCCCAGTGCAACAGCAGATAGGGGGTGGCATCTTCTTTGTTCCTCACTGAATATCCAGTGCCTGGCACCAGGAGAGCAGGTCCTTAAGGCAGTACTGGAGTCAGAAGGACCTAGCATAAATCTTGGCCCTACCAAAGATTAAATGTCGGGCTTGGGGACATTCACTTAGCTTCAATTTCTCCACCTGACGTGTGTGTGTGCTTAGTCGCTCAGTCCTGTCCAACTCTTTGAGACCCCATGGACTGCAGCCCACCAGGCTCCTCTGTCCATGGGGATTCTCCAGGCTAGAGTACTGGAGTGAGTTGCCATGCCCTCCTCCAGGGGATCTTCCCAACCCAGGGATCAAACCCAGGTTTCCCTCATTGTAGGCAGATTCTTTACCATCTGAGCCACCAGGGAAGCCCAATTTTATTGCCTCAGCCCTCATTTATCTCCACCTGATAAATGAGGATAACAGTGTCTCCCAAGTAGATTGTTGTGAGAAATCCAGAAGACTGGCAACTGATTACCAAGTGCTGGGCATTAATACTCTCAAGCACTGAATGAATGAATGAATGGGGGCCCAGCCAATGTTTGGAATGAATAGATGAGAAGACTGAACGTTGTTTCCAGGTTCACTTGTGGACCCTTCTTGCTCTCTTCCAGCTCTTTATCCCTTAAAAAAAATTTTCAATTATTTATTTTTATGTGGCTGTGTCGGGTGTCAGTTTCGGCGTGCGGATCTTTGATCTTCCGTGGGGCATGTGGGATGTTTAGTGGTGGCTCGTGGGATCTTAGTTCCCTGACCAGGGACCCTGCACTGAGTGGGCAGAGTCTTAGCCACAGGCCCACCAGGGAAGTCCCCAGACCCTGTTATCCTAATATGACGCCCTTCTTTCCCCTCCACACAGGGTTACCAGGATGAGTGTCCTCCAGGCAGCCCTCTGGACTACCCGACCCCAGCAGTGGCCGCCCCCTCTCAGGGGAGGATCAGGAGCTTCATTACGCCTCCCTCAGTTTCCTCCAGCTGAGGCCCTGGGAGCCTCGGGACCAGGCTGCCACCAGCACCACTGAATATGCAGAGGTCAAGATCCTCAAATGACACCCCGCCTCCCGCAACCTTCTGCAACCTGCAGCTGGGGGACCCGGGGCTTCTCAGGGAAGAGAGACATCAGGGACGATGCCTGATAGAACAGTTTTCCATGCACACGGGCTACCAGCTAGCGTATGCAAGTCCTGCTGGTGGGGTGATGGGCAGAACTGGCCTCACGTTTCAGACCCATCACCAAACACGCGTGTGAGTTTGAGCGAGTCACCTTCTTCCTTCTCAGTCTCCCACTCTGTAAAATGGACACCACAAACCTAACTCACAGGGTTGTTGTGGGGCATCAAGGCAGTAATTAACGTATATAGTGTCCCACGGGGGTGAGTGTGCAAAGGGCATCTCACCCAAGCTTAAACCTCTTCCCAAGACAACCTGCTGGGATAAAGGTCTGGCATGCTGGGCCAAATGGAGACCACTCTGCAGGGCTATCTAGCTCCAAGAGGTGCCTCCCCCCACCCCCAAGACTGAACAGAGGTTGTCATTAGGCAGGGTCACATCCCTGGGCTCCACGTAGCCCGCCCGTCCCTTCCCTTCACCAGGACTCACCCCTGGGGCACTTCCTGCCAACACACTGCAAACTGGTCTTTCTCTGAGCCTGCTTCCTGGCAACCCAATTTGTTTATTTTCTCAGACACAAAAATCATTCACTGATTATCTGAAATAAATGACAAGGGTTCTTTTTAATTCTGTGTCCTTGATATTTTGGTATTTTTGTTCTTAAAGAGGTTTTTTTTTTTTTTTTTTTTTTTTGTAGAATCTGCTTATAAAATTCCTTGCAGTTCCATTCTGTGTCCATTTACATTGTAATATAGTTTTTACAAAACTCTATTAGTCTTTGCCCTGCTTTCATTCTGTATTCCAAGGCCAAATTTGCCTGTTACTCCAGGTGTTTCTTGACTTCCTACTTTTGCATTCCAGTCCCCTATAATGAAAAGGACATCTTTTTTGGGTGTTAGTTCTAAAAGGTCTTGTCGGTCTTCATAGAAGCGTTCAACTTCAGCTTCTTCAGCATTACTGGTTGGGGCATAGACTTGGATTACTGTGACATTGAATGGTTTGCCTTGGAAACGAACAGAGATCATTCTGTCATTTTTGAGATTGCATCCAAGTACTGCATTTCGGACTCTTTTGTTGACCATGATGACCACTCCATTTCTTCTGAGGGGTTCCTGCCCACAGTAGTAGATATAATGGTCATCTGAGTTAAATTCACCCATTTCAGTCCATTTCAGTTCGCTGATTCCTAGAATGTCAACATTCACTCTTGCCATCTCATTTGACCACTTCCAATTTGCCTTGATTCATGGACCTGACATTCCAGGTTCCTATGCAATATTGCTCTTTACAGCATCGGACCTTGCTTCTATCACCAGTCACATCCACAGCTGGGTATTCTTTTTGCTTTGGCTCCATCCCTTCATTCTTTCTGGAGTTATTTCTCCACTGATCTCCAGTAACATATTGGGCACCTACTGACCTGGGGAGTTTCTCTTTCAGTATCCTATCATTTTGCCTTTTCATACTGTTCATGGGGTTCTCAAGGCAAGAATACTGCAGTGGTTTGCCATTCCCTTCTCCAGTGGACCACATTCTTTGCAGCCAAAGATGGAGAAGCTCTATACAATCAGCAAAAACAAGACCAGGAGCTGACTGTGGCTCAGACCATGAACTCCTTATTGCCAAATTCAGACTTAAATTGAAGAGAGTAGGGAAAACCACTAGACCATTCAGGTATGACCTAAATCAAATCCTTTATGATTATACAGTGGAAGTAAGAAATAGATTTAAGGGCCTAGATCTGATTGATAGAGTGCCTGATGAACTATGGAATGAGGTTCGTAACATTGTACAGGAGACAGGGATCAAGACCATCTCCATGGAAAAGAAATGCAAAAAAGCAAAATGGCTGTCTGGGGAGGTCTTACAAATAGCTGTGAAAAGAGGAGAAGCAAAAAGCAAAGGAGAAAAGGAAAGATATAAACATCTGAATGCAGAGTTCCAAAGAATAGCAAGAAGAGATAAGAAAGCCTTCCTCAGCGATCAGTGCAAAGAAATAGAGAACAACAGAATGGGAAAGACTAGGGATCTCTTCAAGAAAATCAGAGATACCAAAGGAACATTTCATACAAAGATGGGCTCGATAAAGGACAGAAATGGTATGGACCTAACAGAAGCAGAAGAGATTAAGAAGAGATGGCAAGAATACACAGAAGAACTGTACAAAAAAGATCTTCAGGACCCAGATAATCACGATGGTGTAATCACTCACCTAGAGCCAGACATCCTGGAATGTGAAGTCAAGCGGGCCTTAGAAAGCACCACTACAAACAAAGCTAGTGGAGGTGATGGAATTCCAGTTGAGCTATTCCAAATCCTGAAAGATGATGCTGTGAAAGTGCTGCACTCAATATGCCAGCAAATTTGGAAAACTCAGCAGTGGCCACAGGACTGGAAAAGGTCAGTTTTCATTCCAATCCCAAAGAAAGGCGATGCCAAAGAATGCTCAAACTCCTGCACAATTGCACTCATCTCACACGCTAGTAAAGTAATGCTCAAAATTCTCCAAGCCAGGCTTCAGCAATATGTGAACTGTGAACTTCCTGATGTTCAAGCTGGTTTTAGAAAAGGCAGAGGAACTAGAGATCAAATTGCCAACATCCGCTGGATCATGGAAAAAGCAAGAGAGTTCCAGAAAAACATCTATTTCTGCTTTATTGACTATGCCAAAGCCTTTGACTGTGTGGATCACAATAAACTGTGGAAAATTCTGAAAGAGATAGGAATACCAGACCACCTGATCTGCCTCTTGAGAAATTTTTATGCAGGTCAGGAAGCAACAGTTAGAACTGGACATGGAACAACACACTGGTTCCAAATAGGAAAAGGAGTTCGTCAAGGCTGTATATTGTCACCCTGTTTATTTAACTTATATGCAGAGTATATCATGAGAAACGCTGAACTGGAAGAAACAAGTTGGAATCTAGATTGCTGGGAGAAATGTCAATAACCTCAGATATGCAGATGACACCACCCTTATGGCAGAAAGTGAAGAGGAACTGAAAAGCCTTTTGGTGAAGGTGAAAGTGGAGAGTGGAAAAGTAGGCTTGAAACTCAACATTCAGAAAACGAAGATCATGGCATCCTGTCCTGCTGGGGTCCAGCCCCGGTGGATCCAAGGATTTCGAAGGGGAGACGGCATAGGCGATCAGGAAACAATTGCTTATTAAACTATTAATTAAAGATATAAAGAGTGATGAAAATGAAGATAGCTCAGTGAGGAGGAAATTCAGTGAAGAAAAGTGGATGAAATAACGATAGCTCAGTGAGAACATTTTGTGGAGAGAGGAGGCTGAATAATTCAGCCAGAAGGTAAGAGAAAGAACGACATGGGGAGACCAAGCTTTGGTGAACAAGGCCCCACACTTTTCAAAGTAGTTTTTATCCCTTAAGTTATGCATAGAGGATAATGGGGTGGAGTCATGCAGGGACAGCAGTCCCTGACCCAGGCTTTCAAACTTATCACATGCAAAAGTTTAGGTGAGCTACATCATCTTCTGGCCCAGAGGCCTATTAACATTTTAAGGAACTTATTTTCTCTAAAGGGGATTATTTTAAAGTCAGGCGCCACCCTCCAAAAGCATTGGAGTTGCGTTTCTATAGGGCAAAGGTGTGGTGGGTTTTAACAAGAAAAAGAATTAACTCAAGGGTCCAAGGTTACAAACATTAAAGCTACTACTCACATTTCAATACACTGCCAAGGACACAGTAGGTAAGGGATATGGAGACTTACCTCCATATGGAGACTTACCTCCTATGGATGTGAGAGCTGGACTGTGAGGAAGGCTGAACGCCGAAGAATTGATGCTTGTGAACTGTGGTGTTGGAGAAGACTCTTGAGAGTCCCTTGGACTGCAAGAAGATCCAACCAGTCCATTCTGAAGGAGATCAATCCTGGAATTTCTTTGGAAGGAATGATGCTAAAGCTGAAACTCCAGTATTTTGGCCACCTCATGCGAAGAGTTGACTCATTGGAGAAGACTCTGATGCTGGGAGGGATTGGGGGCAGGAGGAGAAGGGGACGACAGAGGATGAGATGGCTGGATGGCATCACTGACTCGATGGATGCGAGTCTGAGTGACCTCCGGGAGCCGGTGATGGACAGGGAGGCCTGGTGTGCTGCAGTTCATGGGGTCGCAAAGAGTCGGACACGACTGAGCGACTGATCTGGTCTGATCTGATGGAGACTTAGCAGCAAACATTGGCCCAACAAGTGAAAAACCCTTCACCAATACAATTTCTAATCAATCTTTTAACTGCTCAAAGGAATCTGTGTTTAGAAAGTTTAGAACATCTCATGCCTCTCACAGTTGGGAGGCTCTAAACAATCACATGTGGCCGGAAAAACCTATTCAGGCAGGCTAGAGGATTTCCAAAAGGAGTTTGTAGGCTGAAACAGTCACACCCAGGAATTATTAACTGGAGCTGTAAGTTAGCTCTTTTTTCAGAGAAAGGTAGTGGGGGACAGCCCCCTGTAAAGTCAGAGGTGAGAACACAAAGCAGAAAGTAGGCAGACGCCGGCTTTTTGGGGATAGATGCTTGAGAACCTCCAAGGGGCTCCTGAGGCTTGATCTTGCCCTTGCGTTATTGCCAAGCCTCCTTCCTCATGACCTTTGTCATGGGCAGAGCGCTAATCCAAACCGGCTCCCAACACGGTCCCATCACTTCATGGGAAATAGATGGGGAAACAGTGGAAACAGTGTCAGACTTTATTTTTCTGGGCTCCAAAATCACTGCAGATGGTGACTGCAGCCATGAAATTAAAAGACGCTTACTCCTTGGAAGGAAAGTTATGACCAACCTAGATAGCATATTCAAAAGCAGAGACATTACTTTGCCAACAAAGGTTCGCCTAGTCAAGGCTATGGTCTTTCCTGTGGTCATGTATGGATGTGAGAGCTGGACTGTGAAGAAGGCTGAGCACCAAAGAATTGATGCTTTTGAACTGTGGTGTTGGAGAAGACTCTTGAGAGTCCCTTGGACTGCAAGGAGATCCAACCAATCCATTCTGAAGGAGATGAGCCCTGGGATTTCTTTGGAAGGAATGATGCTGAAGCTGAAACTCCAGTACTTTGGCCACCTCATGCGAAGAGTTGACTCATTGGAGAAGACTCTGATGCTGGGAGGGACTGGGGGCAAGAGGAGAAGGGGACGACAGAGGATGAGATGGCTGGATGGCATCACTGACTCGATGGATGTGAGTCTCAGTGAACTCTGGGAGTTGGTGATGGACAGGGAGGCCTGGCATGCTGTGATTCATGGGGTCGCAAAGAGTCGGACACGACTGAGCGACTGATCTGATCTGATAGTTTTTACAAGGGTTACGGCCAACTGCTTTTGTTCTTTTTCCCATTGAGCGTCCATTTAACTTTTTCCATTGTTTCCATTCATGAGGGAACACGCGCAACAGTAGCGTTATGAGCCAATATAGGAATATGTTTTAGCATAAAGTTAATAACTTCAGGCTGTAACTGCTCTACAAACTAGAGGTGTTGAAGGACATAATTCCATCTTTTGTGGCACATTTTGCCTTGCCATTTTCCAGGATTATGTTGCATCTCTTGATCAATGATCTTTAGAAATGGTATCCGGACTTCCCTGGTGGTCCAGTGGTTAAGAATCTGCCTGCCAATGCAGAGGATATAGGTTTGATCACTACTCCGAGAACTAAGACCATTAATGCTGAGAACAATACCCTCCTTTTTCAGAAGTTGGGATGAACTGTCAAAACCTGGGCTCTGGAGACAGATAAAGGCTGCTTGAGAGACAGGGAGGGAGACTGCCCACCGCCCACACTCTTGCCGCTCTGCCTGGATGTGGGTTTCTCCCGCTGTTTGAACAGTGCTGGTCATGCTGGCTGGGCTTGCTCAGAGAGGGGAGGGGAGGACCAGAGTGGGGAGGGTAGCTGGACCTTGGCCAAGTGCTCCGAGGGCAGGAGGGTGGCGGGGTCGGGGGGCAGGCGTCAACTGTGACCATCCCTCCTGCCTGATCTGGGATCCCCAAGGGTGGCTGACGTCCCTCTTCCCTTGTGGATGCGTGAACACAGAGGGGCTGCCAGTGGGACATTTTCTGATGGGTTTTCTCTCTTATTGAGGAATACGTCCTTCTGCAAAGGGTTATACACCCTTCCTTTCAGCCAGGAAATGGTCATCAGTCTGCTCATTCTTCTTTCCTCTCCAGAGAAGGGGGAGAATCGAGGCTTCTCTGAGCAGTTTATCCCTGCTTCGGGCCTCTGATTCTTCCCATCCCAAAGCAGGGTGCATAATTTAAAATATCCAAAGTGAAATTCAAGGAGGCATGTTTATCTCCTCCTCCATTTTTTATTTCAATTGAAGCTCCTCCTCCTTAGCAATCCCTCCCAGACTAATTATTGCACATGCTGCCGGCCAGCCTGCCTTTGACATCTCTCCCCAGGCTCGCTCTCTTTCTCTGTCCTGTGGCCTCCTCCCTGGTCTGTGTCCAGGCTCCCCCCAAAGGTACCCTCCAGTCTGGAGGACCCTCATTCTCCATCACAACCCGTGCTTTGTCTTCAGAGTGCCGATCACAGCCCCAAGTCGTGTCCTTCTGCTTGATTGTAGACTCCATCAGCTCAAGGACCTTGGCATGTAGGTCTGGTTCATTGGGATCCTCTGGGCAGCACGATGGGTGTCGTATAGCATGAACTCAAGACATGTCTGCTGAATGTTTGTTGAATAAGAGGAAGGGTGAATGTGTGGAAGAGAAGAAGGGTAAGTGGATGAGAGAATGAGTGGTAAATGAGTGGATGGACGAGAGGGTGAATGGATGGATGGACAAGCATATGGACGGGTGCATGGAGAGATAGATGGATGGATAGATGATGGATGAATAAGTGAAAGAATGGATGAATGAGTGTTTGCTCGAAAATGTGGACAGATACATGGAAGAGCGGAGAGAATTCCCTGGTGGTCCAGTGGTTAAGAATCTGCCTTCCAACGCAGGGGACGTGGGTTCAATCCCTGATCAGGGAACTAAGATCCCACATGCTCTGGGGCAACTAAGCCCTTTCACAGCAACTAAGATCCAACTCAGCCAAATAAATAAATATTAAAAAAAAAAAAAGAGTGGATGGTTGGATGAAAGGTTGAGGGGATGGATGGATGGATGGATGGATGGGGAAGAAAAATGAGCTAAATTTTTCCAAAAGGAACTTCTTTTGCAGACAGTCGACTCTCCAAGTTCCAATGAAACAATTTATTGTCAAAGCATAGTGGTGCCAAAGGCAGTGTCCCCACTGAGGGGACCAGCCCAACCCCCATCTGTGAGTCGGGGGTCTTCTCCGCCCAAAACCCCAGGGGCTGGCGGGAGACAACAGCGGGAGACAACAGCTGAAGGGAGGGACCGTTGAGAGGAGGGAGTTCACAGTATCTGGGGCCTAACTTGCGGGTTCCCTGAGGCTGATCTAGACGGATGATGAGCAGTTTCACCTGAAGAAGTGGCAGGAATGCACATTTGAGGGATCTTTTGAGAAGCTTATCTGTGATTCTACAGCAGGCCTTGAGTCACATAGCTCCTTTTTTTTTTCTATTTCAAACTCCAGGCTGAAAGTTCTAGAAGACAATAGAAATGGCTGTCAGTGTCATTCATTCAAAGGGTACCCTTTAAGCCCCTACTGTGTGATAGCAGCTTTCCATCACTACTTTCTAGGGATGGGCAACACCACCACAAACAAGAGGACCAAGGAGGCTTTGCTGGGCTTATAATCTGGAGGAGAGTTGTGGAGACACAACAGATTAAACACACGCTTCCCCCCAGGAGGGGACAAGGGGTCTGCAGAAAACAGGAGACGTGATAAGGGAGGTGGTCGGGAGGCACCTCACTGCGGTGATCTGGGGAGGCCTCGGGATGTGATGGCGGTGATGTGAAGGAGCTGGTCGTGGCAAAAACAAAGGGGACCACGGTCACAGGCCGTGGGGATGGCGCATGCCCAGGTCCTGAGGTGGGGCTGATCTCTGCCTGGGCTGGAACCTGAGGGGAGGACGGGCAGTTGGGCCAAGGCAGAGGCAAGAGGATCCTCAAGTTACTCCAAGGTCCCCGGGCTCCTTAAGGAGCATCTCCTCACTAACTTCCTAACCGAAGGACAAACCTGCTGCTGAGTGAGTGGTCCTCGGAGACTGAGCAGACTGGAAACTGCGGTCCTGAAAGGGGCCGTTAGGTTTGCTTTTAAATTTCCACCATATGGGTTGGACGGGGAGGTACTGTAAGACAGACCAGCATCGACGGGAAGGCCGGATGGCCCACTTGGTAAATATGGGTGGGGCATCTGTGAGCCAGGCCAGCGACGTGAGCGGGGAACACAGAGATGCAGAGGCAGACTCGACCCGGTCCTCACGGAACTCATCGCCAGCAGGTGACCATGGCAAGTGCCCATGCTCCAGGGGATCCTGGACAGAGGAAGGAGGCAGTGCCCTGGAGGTGGACTAGGAGGAACTTAGCAAGTGCCTGGAGGGGCAGAGAGGGGTGTGGGAGGAGCCAGAGGTCTCTCAGACAGCTGTGGGGGTGGGGACAGAGACTGGGCGGGGGCGGGGGTGCGGGCAAGCTGGGTGGAGGAGGTCATGCCTTCATTTTTGGAGCGTGTCTGTGGTTAAGGTGGACAGTGTGCTAGGTTCCTGAACAAACAACCTGGCATTTCTGGAGCGCTCTGTGCCCATCCCATCATACGGCATCAGTGGAGACAGCTGTGGGAGCCAGGGACAGAGCTGAGATCTCCCCAGTTCTTTCTGCTGGAACCCACCTAGGGTACCACCTGGAGGTCCAAGGGGTCGTAGGCGGACGCCCGCAGGTCCTGTAGCAGGGCTTCCAGCTCGTTCCTCAGCGTGGAGTAGGGCGGCTTCTCCTCGTACTGGAGGGCCATCACCACCTTCAGGTACCCCTGCAGGGTCTCTGCAGCCAAGACACGGGGGATGCCTGAGGGGAGCAGCCCCCCAACCCAGAGCCCGGGGGCTGTGCCCAGAGGGTCTCAGCCACGGTGCTCCTTTGCTCAGTGCTTCCTCTGTGCCCAGCACTGCTGCAGCCACTTAGATTTTAGTTTTTTTAAAACATTAAACATGAGCACCGGGAAAGTGGTACCAAGAGCAGCAGCGTGTCTGTCGCCTGGCATCACAGATAGGGATAGAATAGGACAGTGTAGGGAAACAACAGCCAGTCAAGACGGCGGTGGTCAGGCTCTCTCGCCTGGCTCCCTCTCACTGCCGTCCCACGGTCCTCTTGCTCTGGTCCACATTGTGTAAACAGTGACTCTGCATGGTTATGGAATAGCTGAGATCGTTTACAGCACTGCACAGGAGAATCATGCCTACAGAAGCACCGCCTGAAAAGCCCTTGCTGCGCGGTGGGGTGATGTCAACCATTAGAGAAGAATAAAGCCTGTCTGCCTTGCTGCTGCGAACAAAGCGTGTCTGCAGCTCCTTGCATCTTCTTCCAGCTTCCTATCTGCTGCCTGGCTTGCAGCTGGGCTACCCTAGGCTCAACTATAGCAAGACAGTTAGTAAGGACGTTGTAGAAGCCCCAGTAGGGGACTATAGAGAGGAAACCCAGGCAACTCTTGGAGACCACTTTAAGTTGATGCTGCCTCAAGAAAGCTACTGGGGCTTCCGGGTGGCGCAGTGGTAAAAGAATCTGCCTGCCAAAGCAGGAAGCACAGGAGATGTGAGTTCGATCCCTGGGTTAGGAAGATCCCCTGGAGGAGGAAATGGCAACCCACTCCAGTACTCTCGCCTGAGAAATCTCATGGACAGAGGAGCCTGGCAGGCTAGAGTCTGTGGGGTCGCAAAGAGTCGGACACAACTGAGCAGGCATACACACACACACACACAGCCCGGTTAATTCTGGGGCAGAGCCCTCTCGCCTGCTGGCTTGCACCTCTCACGAGCATCCTGTATTAAAAAATCTACATCGTGCCTATCATTTTGCCTCTTCTGAGCTGAGACAAAAAGAATCTGAGCCTCGGTAAGTCCAGGCATCAGGTGAGTGATTCCAATTAAAAGACAGTGGGGTCAAGGCCTAATCTGAGATGCACAGATTTATCATCAGCTATCAACTCACGCCAACCTTGTTTCAGCAAAACCCCTACTGCTTCCCCCTCCTGTATTGTTTTAAACAAATCCCAGCTGATTATATGATTTTATCTCTAACTATTTGGTGTGTATCTCTGAAATGGGGGCCAACAAGCTTTTACTGTCAAGTGCTGGAGAGTAAACATTTTTGGCTCAGAACACAGGGAACCTGTGAGGGGAGGACCAAATTCGGCTGTTCTCCCATAAAAGGCCCAAAGAGGGAGGCTGGGAAGCCAATGCACGAAGACTGCTTTACTGATGGACGCTGCAGCTTAAACCTCACAGGGTTCATGTGTCACGAAATGATGTTCTTTTGATGTTTTTTCAAAAGATACAAATGAAATTATAAACAAAACAGAAACAGATGTATAATTAGAAAGGCATTTTGTCATATGAAATGTGTATTTCTAATTATAATCTGTTACTCATATACATTGGAGAAGGCAATGGCACCCCACTCCAGTACTCTTGCCTGGAAAATCCCATGGATGGAGGGGCCTGGTAGGCTGCAGTCCATGGGGTCGCTAAGAGTCAGACACAACTGAGCAACTTCACTTTCGCTTTTCACCTTCATGCATTGGAGAAGGCAATGGCAACCCACTCCAGTGTTCTTGCCTGGAGAATCCCAGGGACGGGGGATTGGTGGGCTGCCGTCTATGGGATCGCACAGAGTCGGACACAACTGAAGCGACTTAGCAACTCAAATACATATATATGACTATAAATATGTATCTCTGAAGCTAGTATCTCATTAAGCATTTCCTTCTGCAAGGCACTCATACTTTTTCTGTCTTTTAAGTTTTGCTCATCTGTTTGGTTTTGGCTGTCTTGGGTCTCCCTTGCTGTACTCGGGTTTTCTCTAGTTGCGGCGAGTGGGAGCCTGCTCTCTAGCTGGGGCGCCTGGCCGTCTCACCGGTCTCACCGCAGTGGCTCCTCTCGTTGCAGAGCAGAAGGTCTAGGGTGATTTCAGCAGCTAGGGCTCCCAGGCTGTAGAACGCGGGCTCAGCGGTTGTGGCACAGGGGCTTAGTTGCACCGTGGCATGTGGAATCTTCTCAGCTCAGGGATCGAACCCATGTCTCCTGCACTGGGAGGTGGATTCTTAACTACTGGGCCACCAGGGAAGTCCTTTAAATTTTTTTTAAAAAAACCACCTGACCCTCCATCCCTGAGACTTGGTGTTAACATTAGCTGGACATCCTCTGCAATGCTTTCTTCGCAGATTTTCTTCTCTGATGAGACCTTTTAATAATGAAAATGGGATCTGACCATATGTGGTTTATATATATATATGTATGTATTTGGCTGCAAGGGGTCCTACAGTTGTGGCACGTGGGGTCTTTGATCTTCGCTGCAGCATGCAGAATCTTTAGTTGCAGCATGTGGGATCCAGTTCCCTGACCAGGGATCGGACCCGGATCCTCTGCATTGGGAGCCCAGAGTCTTAACCACTGGGCCACCAGGGAAGTCCCTTTTTCACTTTTAAAATTCTCATTACATGGATTTCATGACTGACTATGCTATGCTAAGTCACTTCAGTCGTGTCCGACTCTGTGCGACCCCATAGACGGCGGCCTACCAGGCTCCCCCGTCCCTGGGATTCTCCAGGCAAGAACACTGGAGTGGGTTGCCATTGCCTTCTCCAATGCATGAAAGTGAAAAGTGAAAGTGATGTCGTTCAGTCGTGTCCGACTCTTAGCAGCCCCATGGACGGCAGCCCACCAGGCTCCTCTGTCCGTAGGATTTTCCAGGCAAGAGTACTGGAGTGGGGTGCCATTGCCTTCTCTGTCATGACTGACTAATGAGTCACAACTGCAGTTTCAGCTCTTAAGTGTATTTTACCACAATTTTAAAAATATCCATAAAATTCTATAAGTATTGACACAGAAAATGTCCAAGGAATCTTAGATGAAAAAGTAAGTCAGAGACAAATATAGGTGATATGACTGTTAAAAAAAACCCCACACATTATGTGTATGTGGTTACATGTGTGTGTGTGTGTGCGTGCTGCTGTTGTTACTGTTCAGACACACTTGTGAATCTGTAGGGGGGAGATTTTTGTTTCTACGAGGGGCACAGATACACATGTGATTTCGAAAACTCGAGGGAAATAGAGGGGTATGAGGACAGGCACCCCCCCGGATTGGCCCGAGTCCTGGTCCCTCCGTGGCCCCCGCCTGCTCCCTCCCTTGGGACATACCTGAGGGGGTGATCCAGCGACTGCACTGTCCCACGAGGCCCTCCGGGTTGTCAAGAAACCTGAGGGACAGAGGCACACGTAAAAGGCCTTTCAGGGAAGGACAGTCACCTTCTGAAACGGGAGGTCTGGTAGACGTGCCCTGGTTTTCCTTATTCTCATTAGCTGTGATCTAGAACAGGGGTCCCCAAACTTCGGGACCTCATGCCTGATGATCCAAGGTGGCGGTGATGTCGTAATCATAGAAATAAAATGCACAATACATGTAAGGCGCTTGAGTCATCCTGAAACCATCCTCCCGCCCTCCACCAGTCTGTGAAAAACTGTCTTCCACGAAACCAGTCCCTGGTGCCTGAAAGGCTGGGGACCGTGGCTCGAGAGAGTCACCGTGGACACTGGATGAGTGAATTCTGAACGAGGCGTTTAGGGGAAGCACAGTGTTAAGTACTTACAGGCTTCCAGCTGCAACATTTTTACCAACTTACCAATACATCACCTGGTTTCATCTGTGTGTGTGCCTGTGCGCACGCTCAGTCACTTCAGTCGAGTCTGACTCTTTGTGACCCCACGGACCATAGCCCAGCTGGCTCCTCTGTCCATGAGATTCCCCAGGCAAGAATACTGGAGTGGGCTGCCATGCCCTCCTCCAGGGGATCTTCCCCACAGAGGCATCAAACCCATGTCTCTTAAGTCTCCTGCATTGTCACGCGGATTCTTTACCGCGCGCGTCACCTGGGATGCCCATTTGTATAAACATACAAATACACACACACACATACCCTCCTTGGACCATGAAAGAAAAATGAAGTTAGCGGGGAGGGATAAATTAGGAGGTTGGGATTAATATATATATACTGGTACATATAAAATAGATAACCAGTAAGGATCTACTGTATAACATAAGGAACTCAGTGTCTTGTAATATACTACATGCAAAAAGAATCTTAAAAAGTATGTACATGCATATATATACAAACATAACTGAATCACTGGCCTAGACCACCGGGTTGGCTCCCCACTGTCCACCGAGTCATGGGGTGCTGTCATCCCTTTCCCCTCCTCCATAGCCCAGAAGTCCCTAAAAGCCCCAGCCTCTTGCTCCCCAACCCTTTCTGTTCCACCCTCTTCCATGGCTCTGGGCCCAGCTCAGGTTTCACTTTCTCCCTGGCCTCCAGCCTCCTCCCCAGCTTTCCATTCACCACCACCCCCCTGCCCTGCCACAGAGCCCCAGAGCGTCTGTCTATGCCCAGAGTGGACTGTGCCCCTCCCTGCTCACAGCTGTCCCAGGGTTTCCCAGTGCCCTGGTTCGTGGGGAACCTCTGGCACCAAAGCCACCAGCTCCTGTGGCCTTGTCTCCCTGACTTTCTCCCTCCCATCATGCTCCAGTCACACCAGACTCCTGCTAATCCCCCAACCAGGTCAGGCGTCCATGCACAGCTCCGGGCCTCTGCACTTACCACTCCTCTGCCCTTGGCTGCCTTTCCCCACCCTGATCCCCAGTAAGTGGCCGCTCTCCCTTCCGGACATGGCTCGAGCGCCCGTCCCCTGGAAGCTTCCCCTGGACACCCCCAGGCAGAGGAAATGGGTCCCTCCTGAGCGACTGCACACAGGTCCATGGATGCCTTACAGAAACTGTCATATGTGTACAAGAAGGATGGGGTCTGATGCCCGTCTCTCGGGATATATGAGGTAAATGACTGAGCAACAGAGTGATGGCATAAACGGGCTGTCCAGACTCAGGACCGCGTAAATTGTGTGAGCACTGCCCCCACACAGGCTCTTGCCATCAGAATCCGTGGGACTTCTCTGCCCAGATGCAGGCTTAAGAGCAGAGCCCAGCTCCAAGTGGAGTCTGTGCTTTCCTAGCTGGCGGCCTCGCATGCCAGAAAGCCTTGGGGAACCAGACTACCTCTCATCTTTCTTTGTTATTCATTCATTCTGTCATGAACTAGAATTTACAAAAAAAAAAATGAATACATATTTGCTGAGTGAATGGAAAAAAGCCACATACACCAGTAACATCTGAGAGGACAGCTGAAAAGTGAAAGTGTTAGTTGCTCAATCGTGTCTGACTCTTTGAGACCTCATGGACTGTAGCCCGACAGGCTCCTCTGTCCATGGGATTCACCAGGCAAGAACACTGGAGTGGGTTGCCATGCCCTCCTCCAGGGGATCTTCCTGACCCAGGGATTGAACTCAAGTCTCCTGAGTTCCAGGTGGATTCTTTACCATCTGAGCTGCCAGGGAAGAAAATGTACGTATCGCAACATGCCCCCTTGTGGGCCCTTAGGTCAGCTGACAGGCTGGGCTGGGGGTCTAGAATGAGTCCCGCCTCACCACTGACATTTCCCTGAGGAGCACCTTCATGTTCCCGGCCCTCCCTCTGGGGCTGTGGTTGGGATCTGGGGTTCTGGAAGGAATTGTTACTTATTCTCTCAGGGTCTCCTCGTAAGAGCAGCTCAGTCTCATCGCTAACACAGCAGATGCGTCAAGGAGCAGTTCACAGACTTCAGCCACACTAAACACGTCAGCGACTGGGCTGCGTCTTCAGACTACCTGTGTCACTAATCCTGAGACCCGTTGTTTTCACCTGGCTTCATTGCAAAAAACAAAATTATTGGAAAACTAGAAAATAAGTGCAAAAAGAAAAGAAGAAAACAGGGCAATGGGCTTGTGTTACGGCAGGTGCTGAGGCTGCCTTCCAATGCAGAGGTTGCCTGCAGAAGCCTGGTTGCTGAGGGCTGCTCTCTCTGTCTGTCTCTTTACCCCTTCTGCAGAGATGTTAGGCTGTATTAGCACCCAGGTGGGACCTCCTCCCTCACCTTCTAGAGTCGCTTCACCTGTCACCACTGCCACGAGACCTGCCCTTTAAATCTAAGACAGCAGGCATGCCCTCACCCTGACGGTGCCACTGGTGGATGCCCAGGGCTCTGAGCTGACTGCCCTGCCCTCTGACATGCTGTGTTTCACTATCTGTTCACAGCCTCTCCCATTAGAACGTGAGTTCCTTGAGGGCAGGGGTGTTTGTCTTAGCTATTCTGCATCCCCAGGCCCTAGAAGAGGCTAGTGCAGGGAAGCACTCAGTGAGTATCTGGTGAGTGGAGGGTGGATGCATCCAAACGCCACCGATCCGCGGCAATGAGCCTCTCACACTTGGGAGGTACCAGCTTCCAGGTGAAAGGGCCTCCTCTGGAGTCAAAGGGCCTGGGAGCGCCTCTCATCAGCTGTGTGACCCAGGCCGATCACCCAAGATCTCCGTGCTTCAGATGGGGAGAGCACACAGGGAAGCGGTGGGCGCACGGCCCGGGGCAGAAAAGCATACAGCAATGTCAGCCGTGAACAGGTCGTCCGGGGCAGGCCAACGTGACAGGTGTCCCTTCCTCGGAAGTGAACAAGCAGGAGCCCCGATGCGGTGGGGGTGAGGGGGTGAGGGGAGGGCTCCCTGGGGAGCGACGACTAAGCTGAAACATGACGGAGGATGAGATCTGGCGCGGGGTACCACTTACACCAACGGAACACACACATATGGGTGAGTGTTCGATTGGCATAAATCAAACACAACGTATTTTTCAAGGACACAGCTACATCTAAAATTACTTGAGGAGAAGCAATGAGCTTCTTTAGCAATGTAAAAAGTTAAAGAAATAAAGCATTAAGTGAAAGGAGGAGAATGAGATTTAGAGCACAAGACCATTTATGCAAGTCAAATGTACTCATCACGTTTTTTTTTTTTTAAAAACTGTTAAGGACACAGATGTGCCTATACCTTATTTAAAAGCAATAGTCAGAAGCAGTAAACTCGACGCACATGTAACTGGGGTTAAACTGGAAGTGTTGAGTGAAGAAAGCTAGAAACGGGTGAGGTTTGAAGCAGAGTAACATTTATGCAAGTCAGATACAGTGCCACGACCGTCATGCAATTTTAAGGATACAAGTACATTTAAGCAAGCGTATGAGTGGGACACATATATATTCAGTATGTATGAGTGGGTATCCACGGTTGAGTAAAGGAAGACGGGATAATAAAGGCGGCAGAATGAGAGGCTCGACATGAACCATAGACACAGCATGCTCGGAATTGAGAAGACAGACAGACTTGATGCTGTTCACTGGAGGGTTTTTTCTCTTTCCACTCTCCCAGGGCTTCTGCAGACAGCTCCTGAGACACTGCTGAAGTCTGAGTTTCCGTTTGAACTTCAAGTTTGCACTTCAGATGTGATACCCAACCATCTCCTGAATGGCTCCTCTTGGGAGCCTGCCCCAAGCCTACACCACAGCTTGAATCCCGAGCTCTGGACCTGCAGAGCTGCCATGAGTCTAGTTGTCTACTGTCCCCACACTCAGCAGCACCTCCCTTTAGAGCCAACAGCCCCTCTGTCCTTGGTGGTGAACCCCGCACCCACCTGCACCCCCTGTACCCCCACTGCCCTCTGTCCTTGCTGCTGAACCACACCACCCTACACTTCTGGTTTTATCCCACTGTCCTTGGTGCTGAACATCTAAAACAGAACTAGCAAGATCTGGTGGTTTCACACGCACGAGAGATGGAAGTGTGGACACCAGAGGCCAGTGTTGCCAGATACTGAGGCAAAGCCCAGGCCTAACTGCTCAGGTTGCCTGTGTGTCCCTGTGCGAGTGAATGAATCATGGTGTCCTGCACACTGTGAGCATTTTCTACAGGCCAGGCTCTGTACTGAGTGCTGTGCACCCAACTCCCTCAAATCCTTCCACCCTGAGGTGGGCGCTAATAGGATCCCTGACACTGGAGGACACTGACGCTTGTGGAGGTTAAGCTGCCCACCCAACAGTGGTGGGTGGGATGGGGCCGGAGTCTGACCCCAGGCAGTGTGGCGCCAGAGCCCACGCCCTGGTCTACTGGAATTGACGCAGAGCATATGCCTGAGAACTGCAGAGGCCAGAGGCTGCCTCCCCTTCTTTTCTGTCCCCTCTTGGGTTCTGAGCTTCTGCCCCACCTGCAGGGGTGCTGGACCAGCACTGGGCTCTGCTGACCCCTCGACTCACTTCTGTTTCAGCTTGACGATCTCCTCGGTGTTGGGAAGGCAGTTTGTCCATGGCAGGGTCCCATAGAGCCACTTCAGCAAACAGTAGCCCAGGGTCTGGAGGTCACTGCGGCGGGAGGGTCCTGGGGAGGGAGGGAAGGAACGTGGCCACTCAGGCAGACGTTCTGACACACCCACCCTCATAGTTTCTCTCTCTCACCGACTCAAGCATGTGCTCACACACTCAACCATCCAAATATACTGGCTCTCAACTGTTCACCCACTTTCCACTTGCCCACTCTCACTCTTTCATGAGTCAATTACTCATTCGCTCCCTTGGTCATCTCTTCATCCCTGGTTTCACCAGCTCACTCCCTCACCTACTTGTCCTTCATTTATGAACCTATTTGTTCCGTGAATCCTCAGAGCCTTGGATGACAAGCCCCTCCCCACATTCTTTTTTATTATTTATTTATTTAGCCACACTGGGTCTTAACTGTGGCACGTGGGATCATCGATCTTCATTGCAGCATGTGAACTCTTTAGTTGCAGCATGTGGGATCTAGTTCCCTGACCAGGGATGGAACCTGGGGCCCCTGCATTGGGAGCATAGAGTCTTTGCCGCTGGACAACCAGGGGAGGCCTCCTTCCCATAGTCTTAAATTCCAGACAAGAGTTTGCTTGGGTTCCAGCCCTTGACAGTCCAGTGGAGAGATGTAACAAGGCATGAAGGTGCCTAGAAGGATGGCCACTGAACTCAGCCTCACTTGGTAGGGAAGGACAAACAAAGCAGACAGCAGAGTTTGGTTTTCTTACACTTCCTGAATCACATGATTTAAACACTTCACATAAGTACTTGACAAACACTGCGAGCTGACTGTGTCGGACCCTCTGCCACCTGGTGCTGGGGGCACATGCACCATCCTGTCCCTGGGGGACTTAGCGTAATGGGAGGATGCGGGCAGGGACTTGGATGGCCATGGTTTCAAGGGGTTTGGACGAGAGAGGCCAAGACCTCCTCAAGGCATCTCCTCAAAGTGCGGTCTTCTCTCCCCATGCACCTGCCCAGGATAATCTCACTCCTGTCCCTGGGCTTCAACTGACAACTTCTGAAATACCGCGGACATCTGGGTCTCTGTCTAGACCTCACTGGTGTGCTACAGAGATGGATAGTCAATGGTTTACAACTGGGTATTCAGCATCCCCTCCTGGATGACGTCAGGGCCCCTCTCGCCTTCTAAGTCCACACAGGTCCTGAACGTGAGCCTGGGGACCCGCACGGCTTCCCGGCAGTCCACTGCTCACTGGCATCAGTGCTGCCCCACAACGCCTGACGTGCGGGGATGCTGTCCATGGTTCTGACCCCTACCATGGCTCCCCGCCTCAGCGTGACTCCTGCGTTTGGCCACCTGCTGTCCATGGCTGTGACAACCAGGAGCTGCCCTTGTCTGAGCAGCAAGTCTCCAAGCTCCTGAACCCCTTCTCTGGCCTCTTACCACATCCCTTGTGCAGGTCCATGCTAATGAACTCAAGGTCCCCCTCATGCGGGCTCCTGCTGCCTTCGGTGTAGGCCACGTGTCTGCCACCTGGCGAATAGCGGAAGGTGAAGCCATAGCCTCCTAGGGTCACCTGTGTGCATATGGGGAGAAGCCATACAGTTTGAAGATTAGGAATCTGTATTCTGGAGTCAGAGATTTCAATTGTGGGTGCAATTTGAAACAACCCAATGTGGAAAGAACCCAAACCAGTCATTCCCATCACTGGTCAGTCCCAGTTCCCAGAAGTAACCACTAATAGCTTCTCATATGTTCATTTTCTTTAAATAATCAGCAAACGCATGTGGATAAGGAGGACGCACCGTACTTCCTGTTGGGCACACAGCTTTCTGCACTTTAACAGTGTATTAACTGCAGAGCCAGACAGACCAGACTCCAGTGCCAGCTTGGCCCACTGGTGCCCATACAACTCTGGGGAAATTATGAAACTCTCTGTGCTTTGATTTCTCTATTGGTCAAATGAAGATAATCATAGTCCTTACCTTGCAGGGCTGTGAGGAGGCTTAAGTGAGTTTAAAACACAAAGTACTTAGCCACCAGACACACAGTCAGCCACATCGGCTTTCTAATGGCTACCTCTTATTCTGCTGAATGGAGAGGGGACACCTGTTGGCTTTGTCCATGCGAGACCTATATTCTTCTGGTCACAGTTTGTGATGGTTACTTTTGTGCGTCAACCTGACTGGGCCACACAGTGCCTAGACGTGTCGCCAAAGATTAGTCTGGGTATGTCTGTGAGGGTGTGACTGGAGTGGATGGTAGACTGCCCTCTCTAGTGTGTGGGCCTCATCTCATCAGTTGAAGAACAGAACGCAAAGGCTTAAGTGAAAGGGAATGCCCCTTGCCTGTCCACTTGAGCTGAACATCAACATTTTCCTGCCTTTGGGTTTGAACAGAAATACCAACTCTTCTCAGGTCTCGAGTCTGCCAGCTTTCAGACTGGAACTCACACAGATTTCTTCGGGCCTTTGGACTCTGTCTAGAAGCACACCATTAGCTCTCCTGTTCTCCAGCTTGCCAACTGCAGATCTAGGGACTCTGAGCTTTTTGAATTTGAGTCAAATTCTTATAGAGTCTCTCTCATATGTATGCATATATATATACACACACACACACACACATTCTGTTGGTTCTGTTTCTTTTTTTTTCTTTTTGGCCTCCTGCTATGTGGGATCTTAGTCCTCTGACCAGGGATCAGACCCATGACCCCTGTATTGGAAGCTCAGAGTCTTAACCACTGGACTAACACAGAAGTCCTAGTTTTGCCTAATATGGTTCTAGGATTTTTCTCTGAGACCACCCCTCTCCAACTTTCAGTCCAAGTGACTGAGGTGGGGCTCACCCAATCCATCTCCACTGGGGTTGCTAAATGGAGGGGATTTAAGTCTCATTTGCTGGTGGTTATTTTGTCACCATAGCAAAGAGGGACTGCCTGATAATGAGCAATGCAAACACAAGAAGAGCTCAGAGACAGAAGATCCAGTTTCCTAATGAAAGAGTCTGAATTTTTAGAATCAGCCAGGCCTGAAGCCAGTGAAGTCCTGGATTTTTTCACAGAGGAGCAATAAATTGGAGCAATTTATTGTAATAAATTATAATAGATGCAATAAATTGTACCTCCCTTTTTTTAAACTAACCCCCCCTTTTTTTTTTTTTTTGCTTAAGGCATGTTAAATTTGGTTTCTGTCATTAGAAAGAGTAATTATGGTTTACTTTAAATAATAATCAATACACTATCAGGAGTACATATTGAGGTTTTCCCATTTTGCTGTCAGAATCAGTGTTGTCAGGAACCCTTCGTACGTGTCCTTCCTTCCTCTTATTTTTGGCCGCATCCGGTCTCAGCTGCGGCAGTCGGTATCCTCATCGCAGTATGAGGGATCTTTCGTTCGGGGCTTCTCTCTCACTGTGGTGCGTGGGCTCAGTTGTCCTGAGGCATGTGCGGGCTCTGCTCCCTGACCAGGGACTGAACCTGTGTTCCCTGCACTGGACGGCGGATTCTTAACCACTGGACTACCAGGGAGGTCCCTGTAATATATCTGTGAATATATGGAATGGATAAATTCCTCACAGAGGAACCGGTAGATCAAAAAACCTGTGCAGTTAGCTCCATCAATCTTGCACAACCAAATGACAGTCCGTGGGCTCTGCTACCCAGGTCCGCTGCTACCGCCCACCCCGACAACTGGCAGGGGAGGAGCCCTCTTCTGTGCACTGACTGCCTGTGGAAATGGTGACCAATTAGTGTGAAATGCATGTTTAGCAAATGTTAGGTTCTGTATTTGAACCAATAAATGTGAATCCTGCAAAAAGCAAAACAAAAATCCATATACATTTAAAATTTTGACTGCTATAAGAAATTACCTTCCAAAAAGTTCGCCCAAGTACACTTCCAATAAGAATTTGTTTCCTCACATCCTTATCAGCAACAGATATTATTTTTCTTTTTAATTTTGTCCACCCGAAAGGTAAAAAGTAGTAGTGTATTTTAAGTTTAATTTCCATGCTTACTAGAATCTAATAATAATTGCAGGAGGTTGAGCATTTTTTAGCAGCAGCAGTAGCAGAGCATTTTTTCATACATTTAACCGACTTGTGGATTCCTTTTTCTATGAACTGCTTTTCCTATCCTTTGTCCATTTTTCTACTAAGTGGCTTATCTCCTCATTTACTCGAAGAAACACTTTATACATGATGTATAGCAATTCTTTGCAATAAGCATTGTGAAATAAATGCAGGTTTTAAGACAGGCGAGCCTGGGAGCCCAGAGAGCCCCCAGGGAGGGTGAGGATCTGGCAGTTACCTGGCACAGGTTCTCTGGATTCACAAAGATATTCTTAGCTGTCACGTTGCCATGAACGTACTCATTCTCGTGGAGGAACTCCAGGGCATCCAGCTAGGGAAGGAAAGCAAGCCTTTCTGAGAAGTGCTGATAACACAAAGAGGCTCCGATGCAAAGCCCTGGAAGGAAACCCCACTGTTGGGCCTGGGGTCACGAGGTCCTGCTTGTCATGGGGGTGGTAACACTGGTAGATTGCCTGTGTGTGCGCTCAGTTGCTTCAGTCATTTCCAACTCTTTTCCACCCCATGGACTGTAGCCTCCTCTGTCCATGGGATTCTCCAGGCAAGAACACTGGAGTGGGCTGCCATGCCCTCCTCCAGGGGATCTTCCCAACCAGAGATCGAACCCGTGTCTCCTGAGTCTCCCACATTGGCAGGCGGACTCTATATCTACTGAGCCACCTGGGAAGCCCTGGTGGTGGATTGAGCCTAATTCTAAGTGAAGCATTTGGATGCCCGCCGTGACAGCACACCTAAGAATGTCTTAGAAGACATTAGGGTTTTGAAAAATTCAGTATTAAAGCTGATATCTCATTTTCCATCAATCTCTTGTATCTACTGGGTTGGCCAAAAGTTTGTTTGTCCTCAAACCAGTACAGGAAAACCCAAATTAACTTTTTGATCAACCCATTATTTCTTAGTTGATCATAATCTCCAGAGGGGAAAAAGTTGTTTACTTACTGACCCTTGCAAAAAAAAAAAAAAAAATAATAAACCAACACTTATATATACCAAAGAGGTTTTCTCATTTGTTCAAAGAAGCAGAAATACATTTAGTTGAGCACTTTGTATTTTTATTTCTAGCCTTGACTTTTCCACTGAACTCCGATTGCATATATTGAACCCCCGGGTGCTTGTTGTATCTTGACTGCAACCCCCTTGACTCCAAAGCTTAACTGCCTGCCCCATTCTGCTGCTTCCACAGACACTCCGTCCCCACAGCCCAGCTCCCCCTCAGGCCTGGTCCTCTCTCGTGCCCGCCTCACTCAGCCTCCACCGCACCTTCCCCAGCCGTCCCCACGTGGCCCACGGGGTCCTTCTACACCCAGAGCTGACGCTGCCCCGCCCCCGTCCTCAGGTGGGTTCCCGGCGCCCTCGGGACAGGGGTCCCCGCCCCCCAGCTCGGTGTTCACGGCCCTGGGTCCTCTGGTCACTGCTGAGCCTCCACACCAACCGCAGCTCCTGCCTTTCACCCTTGACACATCCCACAGCAAACACTGCATGTCATACCTTTGGGACCCATGCCGCCAGCTGTCTATTTATAGTTCTCATTTATTTTTATTTATCTTTGGCTGCCCTGGGTCTTCACTGCTGTGTGCGGGCTTTCTCTACGTGTGGCAGGCGAGGGCTACTCCTTGCTGCAGTGCCCAGGCTTCTCACTGCGGTAGCTTCCCTTGTTGAGGAGCACAGGCTCTAGAGCGCGGGCTCAGTAGCTGCGGTGCACAGGCTTAGCTGCCCTGCATGGCATCTGGGATCTTCCCGGACCGGGATCGAGCTCATGTCCCCTGCACTGGCAGATGGATTCTTAGCCACTGTGCTACCAGGGAAGTCACTATGTGTGTATTTGGCTGTTCCGGGTCTTACGTGTGGCAAATGGGATCTTCGTTGTTGCATGCAGGGTCTTTAGTTGCGACATGCGAAATCTTAGTTGCAATATGTGGGATCTAGTTCCTGGAGCAGGGATTGAACCAGGGCGGGGGCCCCCCTGCATTGGGAGGGAGGAGCCTTAGCCACTGGACCACCAGGGAAGTCGCCCCTCCAGCAGTTTAAGTTAGGTCCTCTTCTCTGTCACAGCATGGGGACACTTCTATCCAGAGCACTTTTCACTACTGGTGCAACCGTGGCTTACACTCACCCTGTCCCAGTAGACATAGAAACCATGTCTGTGCTGCCCTGCACTGTACTCCCGGGCCCTGGGACAGCGTCTGACACTCAGCAGGGACAGGATAAATATTTCATGGAAGGATGGATGGAGGAAGGAACGAATGACAGATGTCCTGTGCGCTCTCCCTGACATGAGCCTTTGCCTAAGCTACTTCCTTGGGCTGGAATGCTCTCCCCATGCATTTCCACTCCCACTCTACCCAGCACCTTGCTATTCCCCACCCTTGGCTTAGAAATAAACTCCACCAGGAAGTACAACCAAACCCTTCAATTTAGGCTGGGACCCTTCCAACTCCCACAGCCTCCTGAACATCCCTCATGGCAATACTTATCGCTCTGGTTCTAATGGTCTGGGGTTCAGCTGTGCCAGTCACCCTGCTTGCCCCAGTGCCCAGCAGGGGCAGATGCGGGCTGAATGTGTTCAAGAGCAAACAGACTGACAAACTAGGACCCAGGGCACCATGCCCTGGATGGGAGCCTGAGACCCTCCAGTACCTACCAGCCGGCAGGCCATCTGGAACACAGACCTCACCGACATCATGTGCTTCGGGAAGTCATCCAGGATTGACTGAAGGCTCCTCCCCAGGATGGGAAACACCAAGAACCTGGAAGACACGGGTGTCCCAGGAGGTGGGAGAGAGGACCGGGGCGGGGACAGAGTACAGTTCGCCAAGGAGGGACTGTGGCTGGGGAGTACCGGGTCCCAGTCCAGGGTGAGATGAAGGGTTGGATGGGTGGGGGATTGGTCTGGCTCAAAGCTGGGGGAGGAAGGAAGCGACTAACTGGCCAGTGGCTCTAGGGGTCCCAGCCATGCCTGGGCATGAGACAGAGAGACAGGAAGCAGCCAGCGAAGCGAGTGCCAGGTGAAGTGACTCACCGGTACTTGTCCTGGTGAACGCCGAAACCGATGCAGGTGGGGACGGCCAGCTGGGGGATTGAGTACAGCTTCTTCCACTTGTTCACTGCGGGAGGCAGGGGCCTGAGAGGTCAGGGCCCACCTGGCCCCACACCCACAGCGGACCACAGCCCATTCTGAGACTTGAAGCAGAACGCACCTGAGTCCCGGTCAGACCCTGGGTCTCCTGGTTGGAGACATTGCTTCTGTGGGTGTGTGAGGGCTAGCGGAGCAATGACGGGGGGTGTGAAGGCGGTTTTGAGAAAGCACTGACAAATCTGGAGTGAGTGGAAGGGGTAGAGTGACCGTGTAACCCATGAATTCTCATGCAGAGCTACTGAGATCGGGAAAAGTCTAAACTGGTCACTGTCACTGGATGTCTGACCACCTTTCAGGATCTCAGCTGGCTGGCAGACATGGAGCAGTGTGCTGATCAAAGTTTAATAACTGGTTGTTCAGGAAAAAAAATAGCCCTGATTTGTGTTTGTGGATTTCCGTGGTGTACATGCTTCCCAGTACAGCCAATTACAAGCTACCGATGTGGTATCACCGAAGATAGAGCTGGGGTGAGAGGCAGTAGCGTGCCCTTATATGGTATCTCCATCACACGGATACGGTGAACGGGAGCAACTTCAAGGGATAGATAATAGGGACTTCCCTGGTGGCCCAGTGTTCAGGGCTCCGTGCATTCACTGCCAGGGTCCAGTTCAATTCCTGGTCAGGGAACCAAGATCCCACATGCCACACACAGATTATAGATGACAGGTAATGGAAAATGTAGACAAATAATAAGGAAGTGATGAACTTCGAGTGTTTATTACCCTTGCTCCTCTCTTTTACATTTTATTTCTGGCTGTGTGGGATCTTGGTTGCTGTGAGGTCTTTCCTCTAGTTGTGGCGAGCTGGGGCTACTGTCTGATGTGGCGCACAGGCTCTACGGTGCGGCTTCAGTAGTTGCGGTTCCCGGGCTCTAGAGCACAGGCTCAGCAGTGGTGGTGCACGGGCTTAGATGCTCTGCAGCATGTGGGATCCTCCTGGGTCAGGGATCAAACCTGTGTCTCCTGCATTGGCAGGCGGATTCTTTACCACTGAGTCACCAGGGAAGCCCACTCTTGTTCTTAACCTGATTGCAAATTGATATAAGTAATTATTATTTATTTGGCTGCGCCAGGTCTTAGTTGCAGCATGGGAATTCCAAGTTGAAGTGCAGTTATTCAAACTCTTAGATGTGGCCTGCGGGATCTAGCTTCCCGACCAGGGACTGAACCTGGGCCCCGTCCACTGGGAGTGCAGTCTTAACCTCTGGACCACCAGGGAAGTCTCTGGTACAGTTAGTTTATGACGGCTGTGTTTTAATAACTGGCTTACAGTATTTCTGAAAATGTAATACTTGGCTCTCAAGAGCTGGGACGATGAGCCAGCCTCAGGCCATGCCTGTTGTCTGTCCTCTGAGGCCCGAGGGGTGATGGGAGCAAACCTGGGCCTTGAATTTCATCCCCACCCTTCCCACACCTTCAGGGAGAAGCCAGTCGTTCTGACCAAGCTGGCACCTCCAAACTCACCCCCACTTGCCCACTTCCCTGAGGAATACCTTGCAAAGGCTTGGCAGCCCGCTGGAAGAAGTTCTGTTCGTTGAACAAGCGCCCATCCTTGGCATCCTAGTTGGGGAGGGGAGGGGAAAAGGCTGTCACACTGGAATCTCATAGGCAAGGGCTCCCAGATCATCACTGGCCATGGATCATCCCAGGGTAATGCCAGCAACACCCTAGGTTGCTTCATGTGACCACGTATCAGAGACTTTGAGTTACTGCTTAGGTTCCTGTTCTTTACAACAGGATCCACAAGTTTCCCCTAGATACAGGCCCTTCAGCTAAACATTACATTTTTCCAGTCTCCCTTGCAGTGAGGAATGGCCACACGATCAAGTTCTGGCCAATGGGGATGGGAGCAGAAGAGAAATGGGCAACTTTCAGGTTATGCCCTTAAAGGGCTAGGGCAGGCTCTCCCTTCTCTTCTCCTGTTCCAGTTGGCTGGAATGAAGATGAGATGGCAGGAGCTGGAGCAGCCATTTCAGCCCATGAAAAGATTATAGGTTGAAGGTCTTAGAGCAACAAGAGAGAAGGAAACTAACCCCTCGTTTATGGAACCACCATATCATCCCTGGGTCACTGCTCCAGACTTTTAAGTGAAAGAGCAATAAACTATTATTTTTGTGTAAGCCATTATTAACATTGGGTCACTTTTCCCAAGCAGTCAACCCAAATACTTTAATTAAATACAACTTGTAAAACTGGGTTCTTAAGAGCACAGGATCAAAGAGAGCTGGATTCAAATCCCAGCTCTGACATTCATTCATTCTTTCTATAAAGTACCTATTATGTGCCTAGTATTCTTTTGGGTATTGGTGATACAGCAGTGAACAAAGCAACGTCCCCACTGGTGCCCCTGGGCAAGTGACCAAGACTTTATTTTCTCATCTGTTAAATGGGGGAACATGGTGACTATCCTAAAGGTCTGATTATGAACCAGGGTTGGGCACAGAACAAGCTCTCAGCAAGTAGGTGCTATTACCCATCTGCGAGTCTGGCTCCGGAGCCCGCACTCCAAATCACTCACAGGGCCTCCATCTAGATCCAAGGGAGGGCATCTGAGCTAGCTGTCCCAGTTTTTGGGTGCTTGTGCAGATCACACGGCCAGAAAACATCCGAGTCAGGTCTCAGGGACGGACCTGACTGCAGCCTCTGAGGGGCCCCATGTCAGAGAGCCCGAGGCCCCACTGTTCCCTGCTGGCCAAGGCTGTGCTCTTTGGCCCGCCCAGCCCAGCCCAGCCCAGCCCTCCCCTCGGGGCTGCCCACCCCACCTGGGCCTACTCACTAGTTTAAGTGAGAATCTTTGTTTCTGGGGACTTGACTCGCTGCCAGTGGTGGAGTCAGACTCAGCTGTGGACGGACAAAATGAGCGAGGTTATCATCTGCAGGGAAGATGAGGGTCACTGTCCTCCGAGTAACGAGCAGTTGTGGTTAATGAGTTCCCAAGGGGTCAAGAGACATGAACCTTCTCATTTTCAAACAGCTTCTTTCTTTCTACCTCTTTCTCTAATACACAGCTGTGCGCACTTGTGGGTTCCCCTAGCGAATCACTGAGCCTGGGGGGTGGTCCTGAAGCCCCTGACTCAGCCGCTGTATGCATGTCTGCATATACGGGTGTGTGGCTGAACCACACTGACTCCTTGTCAGGGCCATCTTAGGCCCACTCTTCTGCCCCCTCCCCTTTCTTAGCCACTGAGCTTTTGCTTATGAGGAGTGTACCCAAACCAGCTGCGTTACTCATTAACTAACTCTTGCCTTCCTCTGAAAACTGGAAGAACGCCTTCTGCTGACACAGATGGTTAATGGTTCATGAGGAATAATGGTCATGAGATCCCTGGGGGAGGAACCCCCTGGTTCCTGTTGGCCTAGATGTGCTTCTCCCTCAGTAGCTGGATTCTATCTTTAGCTTCGTCCCATTTAAATCCCTCTGCACCCCTCTGGCAAAACACAGCGCAGCTGCAAATGCTTCCAGATTGCTGACCACTGAATCCTATCCATATGTAAGTTACCCACGATAATCTTCATAACTGTACTTTATGTTCCTTGTTTTTTTTTGGCTGTGCTGGGTCTCAGTTGCCACACTCACACTCTCTAGTTGTGGTGTGTAGGCTCGGAAGTTGCGGGCTTAATTGCCCCGCGGCACGTGGGATCTTAGTTCCCAGACCAGGGATCGAACCCGCATCCCCTGCATTGGAAGGTGGCTATCTTAACCACTGGACCATAGCAAAGTCCCTCCACTTTGTTTTTCTCTTTTTAAATCTAAGGTTCCTTCTCAGGTCAGGGGATACTATTCATTATTCCTGTCTTTGACCACTACATAAGCTCCCCTTGGGAGAGGGCCCCTGCAGCAGCCTTTAGCCCCTCAGGGATCCCCTGAGCTCCAAGTGCCAGGGCGGCCCGTATGCAAAGGCTGATGGCGGGGGATAGGAAAGCCCAGCGGTGGTGGCCTAGCGCAGAATCATACTGAAGGACCACTTCTGTTCCAAAGCCCAGCGCTCCAGCTGAGGCTCCCCCACCCCTCTTTCTCCTGCTGCCTCACCACTTCCTTCCCTTCCCATCTTTAGGTGTCCCTCTCCCCCTGGGGCACTTCCTTGTAAACATTCTTGAGCTCGGCCCTTTCCGCTTAATTACAGACCCTGCAAAGGCTCCTGTCTTGTGCCAGGCGTGCACATTGCACACCGTTTCCTTTACGGCTCGTGACAGCCCAGGGGAGGTCTGTGTCACTCAGTCGCATCCGACTCCTCCGTGACCCCATGGGCTATGGCCCGCCAGGCTCCTCTGTCCATGGGGTTTTTTAGGCAAGGATACTGGAGTGGGTTGTCATTTGCTTCTCCAGAGGATCTTTCTGACCCAGGGATCAAACCAGAATCTTTCTACTACCATATAATTATGGTGGCTGTCATTAACTATATTAAATATATATATAGGCTGCATTGGGTCTTGGTTTCAGTATGCAGGGTCAGCTGCCCTGTGGCATGTGTGATCTTAGTTCCTGGCATAGAACCCACGTCCCATGCACTGGAAGCACAGTTTTAACCAGTGGACCACTGGGGAAGTTCTCTCTCTTTTTTTTTTTTAAAGAAACGGAAAAATTTTATCCAAGCCAAATTTGAGGATTACAACCTGGGAAGAGTATCTCAGAAAGCTCTGAGAACTGTTCCGTGTTCCCACTTCACAGATGAGACCAGAGAGCTGAAGCTTAGACAGGCCACGTGACACGGGAGGCTCTATGCCAGGCAGATCTGGGTTCAAGTCCAGGCTCTCCGTCAGCTCTGTGTGACTTGGTGTCACCCAGGCTAACCCCCTCTGGGCCTCTCTGCTCCACGTCAGTAAAGCACGAGTAATGAAGCTCATCCCGGAGAGGGGATGCAACCGTTCAGAGGGCAGGAACAACAGTGGTACCACTGAGCAGGAATCACAGCCAGCTTATTTTTCTTCCTGGCTGTGCTGCATGGCTTGTGAGATCTTAGTTCCCTGACCAGGGACTGAACCTGGGCCCTCAGCAGTGAGAGTATGGAGTCCTAACCACTGGGCCGCCAGGGAATCCCTCAGCGGCACCTTTTTTAAAAATGTTTATTTATTTATTTGGCTGTGCCAGCTCTTAGCTGCAGCATGTGGGATCTAGTTCTATGACCAGGGATTGAACCCCGGCCCCCTGCATTGGGAGTCTTAGCCACTGGACCACCAAGGAAGTCCCAGCTTCACCATTCATATGAGCCACTCGATGACCCTCTTCCCAGCCTCAGAGCCCAGCACCACTCTGGGCACACAGGGAGCACTCACTATGTGGCAGCTTTTAATATCATCAGCTGAGGGCCCACAGCTGGTAAGTGGCAGAGCGGCCTTGGCCAAGACACAGCTCATTCTGGAGTTTGTGAACTGAACTATCACCTGGGGTCCCAGCGGGCCTCCGCGTCATCCTTTTTACTCGTCTTCCCCACCCTTCCTAGCCACTAAGGCTGGGGTTGTCTAAGACACTGAGATAAAGGGAGGTGGTAAAGTGACTGAGAAGCACGCTTGCCCACAAGAAGCTCCGGCTGGAGCAGGGCGGGAACCAGGGCTTACTGAGTCAAGGCCGAAGGTGACCTGAGCTCGGCCTTTAGGAGGGAAACTTAGGAAGGTGCTGGATCTCGGGGGAAAGGTGGTCCTCCCCACCTGTGAGGAGGGGGCTGGGGGAATCTTCGAGGGGCAACCAGGAAATGGCCAGGGCACCTCGTAGGCATAATAGCAGGATCTGTCTCACAGAGTCACCTCGAGGTCTGAGGGTAAGCACCACTCAATCAACCACTCGATCAAAGCGTTATCCTACGTGCCTGACACTCAGAAGCAGATAGGAGAGCTGGCAATGTAAATACATTTTCCCTGCACTGCTCTGCAGATTATAAAGGGCTTTTCTCCTCCACTCTTCTAACCATCCCTCCCGCCAACAGCTGGAGAGCCAGCTGGGAAACTCTCATTACAGACAGGAGCCAGCAGAGACCCAGGAAGGGTGGTGGACGTGGCCGAGGCCCCTGGACAGCCTGGATGTAAACCCCTGGAGCTCCAGATACTGTGACCTGGGAGATACCTGGTGCATGCAAACCTGATGGATATATGGAAGGTCCCTACATGCACCAAAAGTAGACAAGGGTGTGGCAGGCAGGCAGGTGGCAACTTCCAATTGTCCAGAGACCTTGAACTTGGAGCAAAAATGCCGTGCTGGCATCCATCATAACCACAATAACTGAGAATTCCCTGGCGGTCCAGTGGCTAGGACTCGGTACTTCCACTGTGAGGGCCTGGATTCAATCCCTGGTTGCGGAACTAAGATCTTGCAAGCCTCTCAGCGTGGCCAAAACCCCCAAACCCCATCCCCCCAAAACAAAAACAAAAAAACAAACCAGAATGACAACAGGCAGCACTCATATGCTGTTTGCTGTCTGCGCATTGTTCTACTCGTTCAACTCTCCAACGACAACCCTGTGAGGTCAATATTAAAGCTCTCCATTTGGCAGGTGAGCCGGATTGGGAATCCGCCTTCCAATGCAGGGGACGTGGGTTCGATACCTGGATGGGGAACAGGGATTCCACATGCTGTGGGGCAACTAAGCCCGTGTGCCACGACTAAGACCTGATGCAGCCAAGTAAGTAGGTGAGTGAAAGTCACTCAGTCGTGTCCGACTCTTTGCGACCCCATGGACTGTAGCCCTCTAGGCTCCTTTGTCCATGGAGTTCACCAGGCAAGAATACCGGAGTGGGCAGCCATTCCCTTCTCCAGGGGATGTGCCCGACCCAGGGATTAAACCCATGCCTCCCGCATCACAGGCAGATTCTTTACTGACTGAGCCTCCTGGGAAGCCCAAGTAAATAAACAAATTTTTTTTTTTTTAAAGAACAGTGATTCCACCTGAGGATTACTAGCCGACTGTCTCTCTGTCTTTGGAGGGTACTCTGGGACAGCCTGACTCAGTGGTTCTCAACGGTGGGCGGTTCTGCCCCACAGTGGGCATCTGGCAATGTCTGGGGACAGTTCCGGTTGTCATGACGGGGACAGGGGACTGCTGCTCCTGGCAGCTGGTGGGTAAAGGCCAAGGATGCTGCTAAACACCCTATTGTGCACAGGACATTCCCCACAGTGAACGCCAAGGGTGCCGAGGCTGAGAAACCCTGGCCTAATTTATAAGAGGGTAAACGGCATACTTATAACGAGCTCTAAGGGACCCCGGGGGAACCCATGGAAAAGAGAGGCAACCATTCCCCCCAGAGTAGCTGAAACTGAGGACCAGGGAGAGGCTCAGGCATGCTGCTGGGAGAAACACACGGGTGTGTTAACAGGCTGCAAGTGGAGGTTCTAGAACCGCACACTTTGCAGGTGTGAGTAAATTAAGGGCCTTGTGCTGTGGGGCTGTCCTGGAGGATCCAGGAGGCCCCAGTGTAATCAAGGGCTTTTCGGGTGGCACTAGTGGGTAAAGACCCCGCTGGCCAATGCAGGAGATGTGGGTCCCATCCCTGGGTCGGGAAGATCCCCTGGAGGAGGGCATGAACCCACTCCAGTATCCTTGCCTGGAGAATCCCATGGACAGAAGAGCCTGGCAGGCTACAGTCCATGGGGTCTCAGAGTCGGACACGACTGAAGCAACTTAGCACGCACACACACAGTGTAATCACAAGGGTCCTTAGAGAGAGGGAGGCAGGGGGAGATCTGACCACAGAGGAGGAGAGGGCGATGTGATGGCAGAAGCAGAGGCTGGGGTGATGTCGCGCTTTGAGGATGAAGGGGCCACAAGCCGAGGAACGCAGGCAGCCTCCAGGAGCTGAACAGGCAAGGAAACGGATTCTCCCCTGGAGCCTCTGGCAGGACCAGCCCTGCCCACATCTTTTTATTTTTTTGGCCACGCCACAAGGCATGCAGGATCTTAGTTCCCCAACCAGAGACTGAACTTATGCCCCCTACAATGGAAGCCTGGAGACTTAACCCCTGGACCACCAGGGAAGTCCCTCTGCCTATGTCTTAACTTTAGCCCCGTGAGACCAATTTCAGACTTGGGACCTCCACAACTAGAAGAGAATAAACATGTGCTGTCTTCAGCCATTAAGATTGTAGTGATTTGTGATGGCGGCCACGGAAGGGACTACAAGGCGTGAATCTCCATCCACAGGGGCACAGACCCGGAGGGTGGGCCTGAACTTGAATCCTAGCTACTTCTAGAGAGCAGCTCTCCACACATACAGCAGTGAGCAGCTGCAGAAATGGATGGAGAAGCCTCTATACTGGTCCTCCCAAATTGTGCCAGGGAGACCAGGGAGGGTGATGTTACAATTCAGTGTTTGACACAGGAAGAGAGAGTGCCATCTCACAGGACTGTTACGGGAGTAAGATGAGTTGATGAGTTAACAGACATAAAGGACTTAGCAGGGGACACCCAGAGTAGGCTGGGAGTGTCGGCTGCTGTAATAAAAATCACCATTCTGGTTGCTGCTGTTGTATTACTGTCAGTTTTCAACTACGTCCTCCCGACTGGGTGCAGACTGGCTGAAGCCAAGGGCACCTGTCCTGGGGTGACGCTGCCCTGAAGCACGTCCACACGCAGCCCCCGCCCCACTGTGCCCACGCCAGCACCTGGGCCTGGCACCAGATGGGAATCTGCAGAAGAATGAATGGCGCTGGCGGGCTGGGAAGGGGTTTGCTCTTTTCATCAAACAACCCGAGCCACAGAAGGTGAAGACACGCGGCCCAGAGCCTGACCTTCCACTGCGGGGTGCTGGTGTGAGGGCACGGGTGGCTTCTGCCTTCAGATGCCTCCTGCCTTGTTTGCCTCTCTCCCTCTTCCCTCCCCGCCCCCTGGGGCTCTCCCCATCCTCCCTCCAGCCGAACAGGCCCAGGAGAATCTACCAATTTTGGTTACTGTTGAGCCGGCACCACTAACAAACACCTGTGGCCGGGCTTGTCCTTCACGAGGCTCACTACTCTCTGACCCCACACAGATCACGCTCTGCACCTGGTGTCCTTCTCCTACACTCTCTCATAGCAGCCTGCATTTCAGAAAGAAAGTCACAGGCTGATAACTTCAGGGACACCACACCCGGCTGCTGAGCTGCCTGATGTCAGCTGCAGTCGTTTTGAAACTTTGCAAAGAAAGAAAAACAAAAAAGCAAGATCTTCACCGGGATATAAAACCTCTCCCTATTCACCAGAGAGGGGAGTGCAGTTCTTGAGGTGCTTGCCTGCTGTGATAAAGCTAATTCTTCTATTTCCTTCAAACCCTGTCTCTGTAATTTTTTTTATTCAGCATCGATGGACAGAAGGTGGTCAAGATTTTGGCAACACTCCCTCTAACCTCTTCTCACTCCTTCTCATTCAGATTCCCTCCTCTTCCCTGCCTCCCTCCCCGTCTTGAGGTGTAATGCTTACGAAGCCAGAACACCTAGGTTCAAGTCCCAGTTCTGCCACTTTGAGGCCGTGTGACCTTGGGTGAGTGGCTTCCCGTCTCTGTGCTCCAGCGGTAGGCTGAGGGTCTCCCCCTAGCATGGCTGGGAGCAATAATAAGTGGCCTAGAACAGTGTCCAGCAGGGAGTGCAGGCTCCCGAGTGTCCCTTCACGCTCCCCCTCTCTCTCGCCCTTGCCTTCTGTCCCTCCACGCCTAACGCTGCCTCTGCCTGACAAGATCCCTTTACAGTTTTCCAAGCTCACTGCCTCTGTCCCTTCTCGTGCTTTGGGGTCAACAGCCCCAGGAGGCGGGCAGGACACTCTCTGTCACTTTTCCAACAGGGACGCTGAGGGACAGCTGCTTGCCCAGGCCCAGTGGGTGCACGAGAGCCGAATCACGGCTCTACTCGGGTCTGTCTCCAACGCCCAGGCTCTACGGCAGGACAACCAACCTGAGGCTCAGAACTGCCTGCACGAGTGTCTGCCTGGCACTTCTAAGTCCAAGGTTTTCTCTCCGAATCCACATCTCTGGCTTTTCCTGACAACTTGGAAACTCTCTGGAGCCAGGGCTAGTCATTAACACCTCTGGGTTTCATTTTCCTCATCGAGAAAACAGGGATGATGACCATACTGACATCGTGAAGCTGCTGTGAGAATTAAACTGATTAACATGAAGCAAACATATGTCCATGTGAAAACCTACACACACACATGTTCACAGCAGCATTATTCATCACGGCCCAAAGCAGACACAGTTAAAACCAATGGATAAATAGAACCAGTTGTGACATAGACACATCTTATTCAGCCATAAAACAGAAGGCAGTTCTGACAAAGGCGACAGCGTGGGATGGACCTTGAAAACATCGTGCTGAGGGGAAGAAGTCAGACACAAAAGGCCACCCAGTGTATCACTTCATTTGCCCGAACTGTCCAGAACAGGCAAATCCATAGAGACGTAAAGTAGATTAGTGGCTGCCAGGGCATGAGAGTGACTGTTGGAGGTACAGGGTTTCCTTTTGGGGTGACAGAAATATTCTGGAACTAGGTGGCGGTGATGGTTGCACATCATCGTGAATCTGCTAAAACCCACTAAACTGTAGACTTTAAAATGGTGAATTTTATGTTATATGAATTTTATCTCAAGTTTTAAAAAAGGCAAAAAAATTTCACAAAACCACATAAAGTGCTTACTTAGACAGGGTCTGGGTCTGGAGTATGCATGCAGTAAATGTCAGGTTGATTAAGACTAATATTTCCAGTGCAGTTATTTTTTTCTTCATTGAAACAAGGTGTCTGACTGTATTTTTTTGTTTACTTGTTGCTGCTGCTGCTGCTAAGTCGCTTCAGTCGTGTCCGACTCTGTGCAACCCCATAGACGGCAGCCCACCAGGCTCCCCCTGGGATTCTCCAGGCAAGAACACTGGAGTGGGTTGCCATTTCTTTCTCCAATGCACTGCAGCACACCAGGCTCCTCCGTCCATGGAGGTTTGTTTATCTACTGCCAGTTTTTAAGCTCAGCCCTGCTCCTTCCCCTCCTGCTGATAAGAAAGCCTGGAGCTCCCTCTTTTGCTAATGGTGGAAATTCAAACCACACGAAGCTCTGGCTCATGTAGACTCCTCACCCTCGCCTTACCTCTTAACCACAATAAAAACCTGTGCTGGGTGCTTTTCCTTGTTCTTGTAGAGTTGTTCCTGCCCCCCACCTCATATCTCATAATGCAAGCAATAAACCCTTCATATCCTCATTCATTGATTCCAACCAACGTTTGGGGGCAGGGTCCATCCTATCTCTGGTGGCAGAGATGGGCTTCTCAGGTCGTGCTACTGGTAAAGAATCCGCCTGTCAGGGCAGGAGACATAAGAGACGCAGGTTCGATCCCTGGGTCAGGAAGACCCCTTGGAGGAGGGCATGGCAACCCACTCCAGTATTCTTGCCTGGAGAATCCCATGGACAGAGGAGGTTGGTGGGCTACATTCCATAGGGTCGCAAAGAGACACAACTGAAGTGACTTAGCATGCACGCATCCATCCTATCTCTGCAGGGCGGACAGAAGAGTCATCAGTGCCCCTATCTCCTGGCCACACTGGGCTTGCACTCCCGTGTGAGGACAGTAGCAGCCTCTACACCGGGCACAAGCTCTCTGGTTGGCCACAGTCCCCACCACGCCCAGTCGCCTGACTCCCAGCCTCCTGCTCCTACTTCCTCTACCTGCCCGGTAGCTGTAGGCGCCTACGCTGTAGGCAACTATGTCTGCAGTCCCAAATTTATGAGAAAGCTGCCTTGAGGCAGGTCTGCTGCTGGGATACACTTTCATTTCTGTTCTCAGAAAGGGGTTCCCTCCCCTCTGCCTGGGCTCCAAGACGGCCCACCCAGCCCAGCACCTGCCCGCCTATGCACAGAGTGTACCTTCATAGAGAATGCCCTGGTCATCCCTGGTCTGCAGGCATCTCAGCTTCCAGTGCTGCCCACTCTTGTCTGTCAGCACCGTCCCCACTGGCAAAGCCTCCAGCGAGGTGGTCAGCCGGCTTCGCTTTAGGGTCTGAGGGCTCTGTCTGGTCGTCTGAGGGCTGCTACGGGGAGTTGGGGATCTGCTCAGGTGCCCTGCAGGAGGATGGTCAGAATAAAAGAAAGGCAGCCATGGGGATAGCAGGGAGCTGTGAGCAGGGAGGGGCGAGGTCAGCTCCAGCCATGGAGAGATGGACTGCAAGGGCAGCCTATGGGCAGGGCGGTGGGGGAGGATGCTGGGAGGAGGGTCCAGCAAGGGGGAGGCAGGCCTGAGCAGAGGCATGATGCCCCACTGGCAGACGACCCTCCTCTCCCCCAACCAAGAGTCAGGCCAGGTTGAGTAAAACTCTTACCTTTGGGTTTCCCACTGGTACTCAAGGTGTCTTCAGATCCAGAACTCTTGTCTTCTGAGGGGAGGGATAAGGAGGGGGAGGCAGCATAGCCGCACCATTTCACTTTCTTGGAAGATGTTTCAGAACTGGTGTTTGTCTTTCTCCTTGAGCCTAGAGAGGCAGACCGAATGCAGACTGCAGTTACAAAGGTCCTTTCCAGGAACCATTAGATCAGAAACCCTGAGATCATATTCAACCACTCTTTTCCCTTTGACCCTCATAGCCAACTTCTATCACCTGAATAATCTAAGCAAACGCTCCCTTTTAGTTATTTTTTTCATGGGTTGGAACCCTTTTATACCCTCAAGCACTGTGTGGTCTCCTTTACAAAATCTCTTTAGATCTATCTTCCAATTCACTATTCTCCCTTAAGCTGTGTCTAGTCCACAGCCTAAACCATACTATGAGTTTCTGGTTGCCATGATGTTATTTATTTGGTTGTGCTGGGTCTTAGTTGGAAGATGTGGGATCTAGTTCCCTGACCAGGGATTGAACCCAGGTCCCCTGCATTGGGAACACAGAGTCTTAGCCACTGGACCACCAGGAAGTCCCAATATTTATTTTTATTACCATAGATTTTATTCGGTTCTTTAAAATTCTGGCTAATGAATTCTACCTAGTTTTTGTTCCTTCATTATCAATAAGATTTCTCTGCACCCAAATCTGTGCCAGGCATGGTCCTGGGTGCTGTGCAAACAGGTTACAAACCACAATCAACAGAACTTACAAACCAGGATAAACTCCTGTCCTTACAGAGCTCAAAGCTGAACAGTAATATAAATGAATAAAATAATATATTTAGGGCTTCCTTGGTGGCTCAGTCAGTAAAGAATTTGCCTGTGATGCAGGAGACTGTTTGAAGTGCAGGAGACGCAGGTTTGGTCCCTGGGTTGGGAAGAGCCTCTGGAGAAAGAAATGGAGTAGCAGGAAAGTCCCCTGACTTTGTTTTAATAGGATCCTTTGGACTGCCACTTGAAGAGAACCGCAGGTGATGGAGAAGCAGAGACACAGGGGGAAGAAAGCTTCTACGACAATACTGGGGTGGGTGAGATGGACCAGGGCGCTGGGAGGAAGTGGTCTGATTCGGCAGTGGTTTTTAAAGGGAGAACTGACGAGATCTGCTGGAGGGCTGCAGTGGTCGGGTGGGAGAGAAAGAGAACTTGAGGATGACTTTAAGGTCTGAGAAACTGGACAAACTGAGTTGCTGTTACCTTGATGGGGAAGTCTCTGGAAGGGGCAGACGGGGCAGCAGGCCTATCAAAAGGTTGGTTCTGGGCACATGGAGACATGTATGGGACATCCAGTAGATGTCAAACAGGCAGTCCGATTTATATAGATACAGATTTCAGGGGAGGAGTCCAAGCCAGAGACAGAAATGAGTCAATGTCAAGTTTAGAGCTGTGAGTCTGCTAAAGATACCTGAGTAGACAGAGACTGAGTAGAGAGAGTGAGCCTGAGCTCTGGGCTTTAGTATCCACGCGGGGTCTGGCAGGCTGCAAAGGTGTCTGTGGCCTCTTCCTAGATGCACGCGCACACACACACATCACCCCTCCTCCAGGGAGAAGCACAAAGGCCCGGTTCTTACCTTGGGAGGATGATGTAAACGGTTTGACAAAGGACTGGGACCCCTCATGCTTCTCTGTAGGCAAAGGTTTTCCGCAGTAGGGGCAGAATTTGAATGTTGCTTCAATACCTTTGCCACAGTCTGGACAGATCATGCTAGAAAACAGAATGGCGGGGGGACAGGAAGCTGAAAAGCTTTATCTATTGCTGTCGAGTAGTCACCTGAGTTCCTCACGGTGACACGAATGCAGAAGGAAGAAAAGTTATCATACCTGGATACCCTCTCAGAAAGTAGCCTTTTTTCCCCCCTGGCCACACCCTGTGGCATGCTGGATCTTAGTTCCCTGACCGGGGCTCGAACCTGTGCTCCCTGCAGTGGAAGCACAGCATCATAACAACTGGACCACCGGGGAATTCCCACAAAATGGCCACTTCTAAAATGAGTTCCTGCCCCCTGCGTCCAGTCTCTCCCTAAGGGCCCAGGGCAGGTGCAAAGCAGAACAAACGCAGAGTGAAAATACAGAGCTCACAAAAGGTACAGGAATGCCTTGAGGTCAATAAAAGTTGGGCAGGAGAATTGCTCCAATCACGGAAGCACTGAGGGCCTGCAATTTAATTGTGATGCTCATATCTTGAACCATGTGATGGGGATGGGAGAGACGGTTAGTGCTCACCAGATAGCCACATACTCCCCCTGCAATTCCCAGGGTTCCTTATAGTGAGATTGGGGCCACATGACTAGTTCTGGCCAATGGGGTGTGAGCAGAAGTCATTTTCCAGCCAAGGTAGTTAGGGGCCCCAGTACCTCCTCTGCCAGCCTTCCTCTGCAGGGATGGCCCTCAGGAGGCAGAGGCACAAGATGAAGGGCAGCTGCCCGGTCCACACTGCAAGCCTGTGATTGGCAAATAAACTTTCCTTCTACAAACCACCAGGATTTCAGGGTTTATTTGTTACTGCAGCATAGCCCACCACATCCTGACTAAGTCAGATAATGGATGTTCATTATGATACCCTCTAAACCTTGTGTTTAGAGGAGAAGGCAATGGCAGCCCACTCCAGTACTCTTGCTTGGAAAATCCCATGGATGGAGGAGCCTGGTGGGCTGCAGTCCATGGGGTCGCTAAGAGTCGGACACGACTGAGCAACTTCACTTTCACTTTCATGCATTGGAGAAGGAAATGGCAACCCACTCCAGTGTTCTTGCCTGGAGAATCCCAGAGATGGGGCAGCCTGGTGGGCTGCCGTCTCTGGGGTCGCGAAGAGTCGGACACGACTGAAGCGACTTAGCAGTAGCAGCAAACCTTGTGTATTTCTGGAGTATTTCCTAATACTTTAAACAAAAATCAAAGCCAAAATCACACACAGTGCTTGTGACAAATGAAGACACAGCAGGTATATTCACTAGCTTGGGCAGCCACAACTGACTCCCACAGACTAGATGGTTTAAAGGACAGGAATATATTTTCTCACAAATTTGGAGGCCAGAAGCCTGACATCGAGGTATGAGCACTTGGTTTCTTCGGAGGCCTCTCCTTGGCATGCTGACGGCCACCTTCTCACTGTGTCCTCACGTGCTTGTCCCTCTGTGTTCTAATCTCCTCCTCTTATAAGGATACCGATCATAATGGATTAGGGCCTACCTTAGTCTGTTTAAATAGCTATGATCAATACTACAATAATATAATAATTGTAATAAATATAATAAATATTGCACACATGGGACTTCCCTGGTGGTCCAGTGGTTAAGAATCTGCCTTGCAATGAAGGGGATGTGGGTTTGATCCCTGGTTGGGGAACTAAGGTCCCACATGTCATGGAGCAACTAAGCTTGAGCACTGCAACTAGTGAGCCTATGAGTCACAACTAGAGAATCTGCATGCCTCAACTAAGAACCAACACCGCCAACAAAACTAAACAAAACAAAAAAGCCCATAGCCTGGGTGGCTTACAAACAATAGAAACTTCTCTAGAGACTGGGAAGCCCAACATCAAGGCGCCACTGTGGTTGGGTTCTGATAAAGGCCCTCTTCTGGGCTACAGACTGACAACTTCACCCTGTGTCCTTATATGGAGGAAGGGGCTGGGAAGCTCTCTGGGTCTCTCCAGGTCTCTTAGAAGGGCATTAATTCCATTTATGAGGGCTCCACCTTCACCAGAACTAGCCTGGTGGCTCAGATGGTAGAGCGTCTGCCTACAATGCGGGAGACCCAGGTTCGACCCCTGGGGTGGGAAGATCCTCTGGAGAAGGAAATGGCAACCCACTCTAGTACTGTTGCCTGGAAAATCCCATGGACAGAGGACCATGGTAGACTACAGTCCATGGGGTCGCAAAGAGTCAGACATGACTGAGCGACTTCACTTTCACTTTCCACCTTCATGACCTAACTACCTCCCAAAGGCCCCACTTCCTAAAACCATCACATTGGGCATTTCAACATATGAACTTTGGGAGGACACAAACATTTAGGCCACAGCAGGCCCACCCTAAAGACCTCATTTTAATTATCTCTTTAAAGGCTCTATTTACAAATATGGACACATTCTGAAATACTCAGATTGAGGGTTTCCATGAACGAATTTTTGTGGGAGACAACTCAGGTCATGAGAGCAGGATGAAACTAGTTCATAAGAGAAGTAGAGAAACTCAACAGGCATTTTCAATAAATATACTTTAAACAGCAAAAGGAAAAAAAGCAAAATTATTTTATTTGTTCTTAGTGTACAGTCCCGGTTATTAGCTGGGATATCAAAATCAAAGTCAAAATAAACTTTTGCTCATGACTTCATTTAACCTTGCAAGACAAAGGTTTTTTTCTTTTTACTTTTATTTATCTGTGACAAATAACAACTATCTAAAGTGTAAAACTTGTGTGTATAAGTATATGCCTGTGTGTGTGCTCAGTTGTGTCCAGCTCTTTGTGAGTCCATAGACTGCAGCCCACCAGGCTCCTCTCCCCATGGGATTTCCCAGGCAAGAATACTGGAGTGGGCTGCCGTCTCCTCTTCCAGGGGATCTTCCCAACCCAGGGATTGAACCCATCCCAGGGACTGAACCTGTGTCTCTTGGGTCTCCTGCACTGACAGGCAAATTTTTACCCGCTGAGTTATCAGAGAAGCCTCAATGACAAACAGATTAAAACAGTGATCACAGTTCAGGCATAAAAACCCACAATTGGGTGGTCACTGAGGGTCTGTGAGAACTCAAACTTTCTGTGACTGCTGCCTAACCCAAGGACACAAACCGTGTTTTGAAACATCTGCTACCTGGCATCTTGTGTGTCAGGGTTGTTTCCCCTGTAACTAAAAAACTATTTTGGATCCCAACTAATCCTTGCTTAACAAGCACCCTTACTTCTTGCCAGGTCCAACTGTAATTCTTGATAAACTGGAGTGGGTTGCCATTTCCTTCTCCAGGGAATCTTCCCAACCCAGGGATGGAACCCAGGTCTTCTGCATTGCAGGCAGACACTTTAACCTCTGAGCCACCAGGGAAGCCTCATAATATATACTGGTAACCAAAATTTCAGAAATGGGGACCTGATTAAAATAGGCATTTATTTGAGGTTTGTTAGGACTGCAGCCCAGGAGACCCAGATTCAAGAAGCACTTGAGAACATCCTAATAAAGAAATACATCAGGACTTCCCTGGTGGTCAAGTGGTTAAGAGTTCGCCTTCCAGTGCAGGGGGTGCACGTTCCTTATTGGGGAACTAAGATCCCATGTGCCTGGCTGCCAAAAACACACAAAACATAAAACATATGAAACAATTACCATAATAAAACTAATTCACATAACACCACCTCTCATAATTCCAACTTGTGTGTATGTGTGTGTGTGGTGAGGAAACTTGCAATCTACACTCTTGGCAAATTTCAAGTATACACTCACATTATTATTTGGAGAAGGCAATGGCACCCCACTCCAGTGCTCTTGCCTGGAAAATCCCATGGACGGAGGAGCCTGGTAGGCTGAGTCCATGAGGTCACTAAGAGTCGGACGACTGAGCGACTTCACTTTCACTTTTCACTTTCATGCATTGGAGAAGGAAATGGCAGCCCACTCCAGTATTCTTGCCTGGAGAATCCCAGGGACGGGGAAGCCTGGTGGGCTACCATCTACGGGGTCGCACAGAGTCAGACATGACTGAAGCGACTTAGTAGCAGCCGATGCACATTATTATTTACTATAGTTTCCATGTTATACATTAGGTCTCCAGAACTTAATCATCTCACAATAGGAAGTCTGTACCCTCTGATCAATATCCCTTTTCCCCCACAGCTTCTGTAAGCACTATTCCACTCTGTTATCATGAGTTTGACACTTCTTTTTAGATTCCACATATATGTGCGATCATGGCATATTTATCCTCCTGTGCCTGGCTCAATCCAATTAAAACATTTTCCTTTATTCACTTTAAAGGCTGGTCTCTGTTTCAATTGCAAGGAGGGGAGTCCTTACACTCCCAGGCTTTAGTCCCAGGCTGCCTGAACTTGAATTCCAGATGTGCTCTTTGCTTGTCCTGTTACTTAGCCTCTCTATGCCTCAGTCTTCTCAATGGTGAAATGGGGCTTTTAACAGTTCCTATTTGACAGAGTGGCTTCCTGGGTGGCCCAGTGGTAAAGAATTTGCCTGCTAATGCAGGAGATACATGAGACGTGGGTTTGTTCCCAGAGTTGGGAATATCTCTGGAGAAGGAAACGGTAACTCGCTCCAGCATTCTTGCCTGGAAAATTCCATGGACAGAGGTGCATGGCAGGTTGAAGTCCATGAGATTGCAAAGAGTCAGACCCAACTGAGCCTGCTCACATTTGAAAATGGTTGCAGGCATAAGTGGAATACATTTCTATCAACTGCAAAGAACAGGAAAGTCCTTTATGTTACTGGTTATCATCTTCCATTTGTTAATATTTCTATTCCTCCCTTTCCTCTTTCTATATCTTAAGCTCTGAGCCTCTCAGATCTCTCTAGTTCCTCTTGTGGCAGACTCATGAAACTCCAGTGTTTGCCCTTGAAACCACTGCCATGCCCATGATAAATTTCCTCCTGGGAATGAAGTCTGAGAGAAGCAACACACAAGAGATGGAGCAGAAACAGGCTGCTGGTGGGGAACAGGCTTTCAGGGGCATGTGCCCGAGGAGATGGTACCTTTATGGGGTCACGATCTGGCCCTCAGATTCACTGGGCTGGAAACTCCATCTTAACTGTGTCCTGTAAATGAATAAACGTGGAGAGGCTGACTCAGGCTTGCTGTACGTGGGAGTAAAAAATAATGATTGATGTTTATTGAGAATTGGCTATGCAACCAACACATGCTAAGTTCATTCATTTATTCAATTATTCACTGAACTCCTACAGCAGCAAAGGAAACCAACAGCTCCTGACCTGACAAAGCTCATGCTAGTGGGGAAATACAAGCTTAATAAACGAATAAGTAAGTAACTTTAAAAAGTCACAAAAGGAAAGAGCTATAGTAAACTCTCAATAAATATGTATAGAAGAAAGGAATCCGAGGGCTGAAGTCACCATTTCAATATCATCTGGCTGGCTCAGGACTCAAAACCAAGGCTCCAACACTCAAGTCAGTCAGTATCATTCATACATTTTCTTTATTGATTTGTTCAATATTTACTGAACATACGGAGTGTGTTAAGTATTGTATCCCTCCTGGCAGGTCCTGAAACGCAGCACAGCAAAAGAGCTAATGGCTAGACCTTCGGGCAGGAGGAGTAACAGTGAAATGATTTGTCTCGGCCCCGCCCTCTGCAGGGACGTAGTACCAAGGCGGGGCTTCCGTCACATCTCCATTAGCTTTGCCCGTCTCCGTTGTATCCACGCCCACCACCAAGACCAGACAGCTGCAGCTGACAGGTTATCTCGGAGGCCAGAAGATTCTCTCATCCTGACCCGCGATCCCCGCTCCCGAGGGCTCAGTCTCCCACAAAGGGTCGCGCTGACGTCACAGGCACCACGACCGAACTGTGGCTAGGTCCCTACTCCGCCTCGTCTTCCCCTCACCTCTGGATGTGGCGAGCTGAGTGGGCAGACAGATATTTGCAGCCAGACTCTCTTGACCCTCCAGGGGAACTGGGACTCACCTTCTCAGTTGCCCTGCGGAAACTTCCGCTAGGGCGGGAGGCGCTGCGCGCGCATCCTCTCGCCAGAGCGCGGACTGCGCCCGCGCAGCCTATGCCGACTTCCCGACTGCCTGTGGGCTGTGCCTGCCTGAGAACTCCATTTCCCAGGCACCTTTGCGGCAGGCCAGTCCGCTGACTCAAGGCTGGGGGATGGATTATTCCCTCATCGTCCAACCCTATTCCACCTTTAGTGGAACGCTTCCTGGTTCTATTGCGCATGTGCTAATGTAGGGCCAACCGTAAGGCGGGATGAACGCCGAGGCATTTTCCCGCCAATCAGAGGTCACATTCTCATTTCTCCCGCCTCAACTCCGCCCCTTACCATCGCGCGTCCCCTCAGGAATTGTTTCCTCCTCAATGTGTTTCCATGGTGACACTCTGTCTCCTTCAGAAATAGAAAACCCTCTCAATCTCGAAAAGGCAGAAAGCTGATTTGGTTACCCATCAAAACCTTGTCTACAATACCCAAATGCCACCTGGGTCCGGTTGTTTTTCTAGTCTATTTCCCAGCGTGCTCAGCGGGCCCGCTAAAGACAAGGGACTGGTGGAGATGGGAAGACGAGGGAAGGCCTTCGCACAGCCCTCTGGGAAACAGTCCTGGCTCTGGCGCAGAGGCTCCTGGGTGAAGTAGTCGTGAAGATATTCGCCCGGCACCGGAAGTGGATACGAGGAGGCGCGTGAGAGCAGTCGCGTCTCCGCCTCCCGCCTGCCTTCCTGCCGTCGTGTCTGTTAATCCGGTGGCCTGCAGTCTCGAGGTGAGGATATACCGGGGCTGGGCTCACTGAGGACTCTGGAGCCTTGTGGGCAAGGTTCTTCCCGAGGGGTGATGGAATGCTTCTGGGGCGATTTCGGCTCTGGGCGCGTCGCCTTGGCCTGTGTTTATCTAGGTGGAGCCTCGAACGCTGGTTCGGAGTAAAGGATCAGGATCTTGTTAACGTGCTTCCCTGGTAGCACAGTTGGTAAAGAATCCGCTTACAATGCAGGAGACCCAGGTTCAGTCCCTGGGTGGGGAAGATCCCCTGGAGAAGGGAATGGCAACCCACTCCAGTATTCTTGCTTGAAAAATCCCATGGACAGAGAACCCTGGCAGGCTTCAGTCCTTGGGGTCGCGAAGAGTCGGACGCGACTAAACCACCTCCGCATCTTGCTAAAGTGCTTTCCAACGCTAACCGGCCGCCCTAAGAGGAACGATTCTATTTCATTTTATTCGAATGATGAAACTGATATTGAAGGAGGTGGTGAGTTGCCTGAAGTCTTTGGCAGAGCTGGGCAGGATCTTGGGGGATGAATGAATGGGAGTTCTTTAGGAATTCAAGATATTTACCATTCATTTGAGCGCTATCTGTGTGCCAGGTGCTGTTCTCACATTTTCTCTTGTAATCTCCGCAGCAGCTACCCTGTCATCAGAATTTTCTAGACTTTAGAAAGTTAATAGTGTGCGTATTTCATAAATGGGGCTTCCCAGGCGGCTCAAGACTTCTCAGTGAGTGGTTCAGCGGTAAAGAATCCGCCTGCCAATTCAGGAGACGTAGGAGACGCGAGTTCTGTCCCTGGGTAGGGAAGATCCCCTGGAGGAGGGAATGGCAAGCCACTGCGGTATTCTTGCTTGGGGAATCTCATGGACAGAGAAGCCTGGGAGGCTCTCTGCCCTAGGGTTGCAGAGTCAGGCGCGACTGAGCACAGGGGCACGCAGGTGGCTCAGTGGTGAAGAACCCGTCTGCAAGAACCCGTATGCAAGAGATGCGAGTTTAATCCCTGGGTGGGGAAGGAGGAAGAAATGGCAACCCGCTCCAGTGTTCTTTTCTGGGAAACCCCATGGACAGAGAAGCCTGGCGGGCTACAGTAGTCCATCTAGTCGCAAACCAAACAACAGTATTTCATAATTAGGCCACACCCCCAGTGATATCTGGGGCAATTCTTGGAAATTGAATATTTCTGCTGGAAAAGGCGTTAATCACACTGAAGGAGAATAAAGACTATGCATAGCCTGTGGCGATTTGGGTTCAGTTTGACTACCAATTTATGAATGAAGTTCTGGTTCTAAGCCTTTTGTTTTTAGAATTGTAGATAAGAGATTGTGGGTTGGTATTTTTCTGCTTTATTTTGTACATGTAGAAAGTGACACACAAAAAGGGTGAATGATGTGTCCGTGGTCCCACACCAGGAAGAGGCAGGACTCCCTGGCTCCAGGGCCTAAGACTTTCCAGTCTGGTAATGATTTGTCTTAAGTTACTAGGACAGAGTGGGTGACCTTGAGCTTCACCTCAGGGCTCCAGTTTCTTCCCTCCCAGGTCTAAGAGTTTATGAGATGTGGACAGAATGCGATTTGGAAACTGTCCATAGAGTTCTCAAATTCAGATGTCTGAGGGCCAGGCCAATAAGGAAATGAAGAGTCTGAGTGAGGACTGTGCGGCCTCTCAGAGGGATCATCCCATCTGAGGGATGGAGAGCTCGAAATGGCTTCCAACAAACTAGCTCTTTGGGAATGCAGACCCCATGTGGCCAAATCCTAGGATTTTTCAGAAACTGGAAATTGAATTTTTAGGTGAAATCTCCCGGTTTTTGAGTTTGGGATTACTTAGAAGAATTTTCTGTCAAAGCATTCTGTGCTGGGGCTTTCCTTGTGTCTCACTGGTAAAGAATCTGCCTGGTAATGTAGGCGACCCCGGTTCGATCCCTGGTCTGGGAAGAGCTCACATGCCATGAAGCGGCTGAGTCTGTGTGCCACAACTACTACTGAGCCTGCCCTCTAGAGTCTACGAGCCAAAACTGCTGAGGCCTGCATGCCCTAGAGCCTGTTCTCCATAACAAGGGAAGCCACCACAATGAGAAGCCCGCACACCACAGCACAGAGTAGACCCTGCTTGCCATAACTAGAAAAAAGCCTGCACAGCGATGAGGACCCAGTGCAACCAAAAATAAAAATTTTTAAAGAAAAACAAACCAAACATTCTATGCCAACTCAGGCCAGATGAAACATCTGTGGATCAGACATAGAGCAGACCTGTGGTTGCCAATTGGGAGGGGGACTGAGGGAGGGAGGGAGGGATTGGGAGTTTGGGATTAGCAGATGCAAACTACTATATATGAGATGGATAAGAAGATCCTACTGTATAGCACAGGGAACTATATTCAGTATCCTATAATAATGGAAAAATATGAAAAAGAATATACATATAACTGAATCACTACTGTATACCAGAAACTAACACAACATTGTAAATTAACTATACTTAAAAATTTTTTTTTAAATCTGTGGATTGACTTACACTCACAAGGTAAGTCTTAACCTCTTTGTGAGGAAAATCCTTGTTGTGTAAAACATTAGCTCTTATTATAGGCCTGAGGTTTCTCTGGTGGCTCAGCGGTAAAGAATCTGCCTGAGATGCAGGAGACCCAGGTTCGATCCCTGGGTCGGAAAGATCCCCTGGAGAAGGGCATGGCAACCCACTCCAGTATTCTTGCCTGGAGAATCCACATGGACAGAGGAGCCTGGCAGGTGACAGTCCATGGGGTTGAAAAGACCTGGCCATGACTGAGCGACTTTCACTTCACTTCACTTCTTAGGCCTATCACATTCCATTATCTGCAGTCACAAAATCTAGAAAGCTCTGAAAACCAAATATTTTTTCCATGAATTTGATGCCTAAACCTGACTAGAAATGCTGTGATTTATTACTTTTAATTATCCACTCTGGGAATATTGAAGTGTTCAGTTATGAAATGCTCCCCTTATTCCTCTCCCTTCCCCCTGGGATTTTAATGAACTACACCATATATGGTGGATTACCTTTTTATAATCTGAAAATTTCTGAATTTAAAGCATACTTGGCCCAGAAGCTTAAGAATTATGGACCCATGGAGTTGCTTCATGATGTGGAATGCTTTCAACACCCATAGATATATGCCACTTAGGAAGTACATAGAGGCCATACCAGTGTAGTGTTTTGCCTATTATGAGTTGAGAATGACCCAGTGGGCAGTGAACATATTTTTTTTTTTTTAAGTGAAGTAAATAGAATGGTAAACATCCTAGTCCACTCTACTTTGTAAGATGAAGTATTGTTTCACGAAGCTTTTGTTCAGTTATGTATGCAAATGAGAAGTCATAGTATATATCATCTGTGTTACTGTGGGTCATGGTTTAAAAAAAACTTGAAGAAATCATGCTGTTGTAGAAATAGCAACAGTCTTGGAGGCTTGCCTGAACTCTAGTCTTAGAGATGATACAAGTCCCTATTGTGTGCCAGGACTGTGCCCACAGTGGTGAGCAAGACAGAAGGTTCCAGCAAGGTGAGAGATCTGAACGTCCACATCTCCCACATGGATATTTACGGACCGTACTTAACCCTGACAAGTGCTAAGGAGGGCTCTGTAGGCTCTGAAGCGCTGGGGCTGGGTGCTTTTAGTAAATAGAATTGTTGTGATTCCTGCAGGGAGACGCACGTCCTCACTCCTCCTGCTTCCGGATGTTTTGGGAGCTCCTCCAGCATGGCCAGAGAGTCAGCCCTAGGAGGAAGGCACACTTTCTCCCAGTTTCCTAGTCCTTTCTGCTGCCCTGCCAGCCAGGATTGTGGAGGGGAAGGAGCGGGAGCTTAAATGAGGAACTGGTTGTTGGGTCCCCATCAGCTATGACTGAGGTGAGTCCAGTGTCCCTCTCATCCCAACCTGTCATCCCCAGAGGCTGCACATCTGGCCTGCCTTATTCCAGCTCACTGTCTTATGATGTGCCCCCCGCCCCCAATCAGTCTCAAAGGAAAGCTCTAACACCGTCACTGTCCTGCCCAATAACCTTCCAGGAATCTTTATTGCCCAGTACCCTTCCAGAAATCCTTATTGCTCCCTGGATAAAATCCAGGTTTCTCAGCCCATCCCTGCATGGCTTGGGTCCTGCCCTCCTTTTTCCTCTTCTTCCATTTCCCTCACACAAGCTGTACTGCTCCCTTCTTGGCCTTGTGTGAAAATGTTACTTCATACTTTCCAGCTTCCTGCCTTTGATCAGGCTCCTCCCTCTGCTAGAATATACAGCAGCCACTATCTCCAGCTTGTAAATCTTCCATAGCCTTCAAGACTCAGTTTATTCTCCCCACCTTTCCTGCGCAGCGTTAGCTCTTCCCTCCTCTGGTCTCCCAGGTCACCCCTGCCTCCTCCACTGTAACACAGATCCACCAGGTTGGGGTGTCTCTACCCATATCTGTCAGTCCCATCAGACTGTGCACTCCACAGGGACAGGTACTAATTGGGACTCATCTCTGGGTCCCTAGGGACATTACTAGTCTGGCACACAGAAAGCCTTGAGGTGTTTGTTGAATGAATGAATGGAAATGGAAATGAAACAGAAACAGACTCACAGACATAGAGAACCAACTTGTGGTTGCAGAGAGGGGAGGGGGTAGGGGAGGGAAGGATTGGGAGTTTGGGATGAGCAGAGGCAAACTGTAGAATGGGTAAACAAGGTCCTACTGTATAACTCAGGGAACTATTCAATATCTTGTGATAAACTGTAATGGAAAAGAATATGAAAAAGAATGTATATACAACTGAATCACTTTTCTGTACAGCAGAAAATTGCTAAGTCACTTCAGTCGTGTCCAATCCAGGATTCTCCAGGCAAGAACACTGGAGTGGGCTGCCATTTCCTTCTCCAATACAGAGAAAATAACATTGTAAATCAACTATGCTTGAATTTTTAAAATTAAAAAAAAATTAAAAACTTAAAATCTTGAATACTGAAAAAAGCAAAAGTCAAGGTAGGTGGATGTTAGGATGAGGCAGACCTGCCTCTGTGACCTTGAGGGGATAGCACGTCTCCTTTTCTAGACTCCTTGTCCTTGCCTGGAAAATATGGGGTCTCACATCTGAAGCTTCTCACAAGATGATTTTTGCCAAAGGCCTGGCATGTTGCAGATGAGGGTGCTGAGGTGTGAGCCATTGGCCCCTCCCTGAGCCCAGTCCCACTGCATTCCAGGAAATTGCCACCCTCAAGGACATAACCATGGACTTCACCTTGGAGAACTGGGAGCAGCTGGGGCAGGAGCAGGGAGACCTGTTCTGGAACACAGCGCTGGACAACTACCAGAACCTCTTCCTGCTGAGTGAGTGCCACCCCTGCCCTGGGGAGTCACCGCCTTGCTCAGGGACCACCCATGACTCTCTGTCACCCATGGGGTGATCTCCTGGCTCCTGAGCGCCTCAGATCACTGTGCTTAGTTGCCTGATTCTGCGACATCAGTAGTGCCTGGTAACCTTTTTGATTGTCACCACTTGGGAGGAGTGGAGGGTGTACTCCTAGAATCCAGTGGGTGGAGCCCAGGGGTGCTGCCACACACTCCAGAATTTCAGGGATTATCCAACCCCTAATGTTAGTACTGCCTGGGAAGAGAAACCTGTGCTTGCCCTCTAGCTCCATCAGCACTTTCCTCTTCCTCATGGTAGAGGGATTTCTCCAGCTGACACTTCAGGGGCTTCGCTGCTTTAAGACAAACTGCAACCCCTTGAGCACCCACTGCCTTTCCCCTGCCTGGCTTGCTCACTGCTCATTTTGTGGTCTGTCTCCCTCTGCCGGAGTGGGAGCGTCCTGCAGGCAGGAACTTGTGCTGCTCCCTGGTGGAGCCCCTGTGTCTGGAACAGACAGTACTGGCTTTGAGGGCTCAATGAATAGAAGAGGGAGAAGCAGGAGTCAGTTTGTTAGGAACTAGGTCTTGTGCCAGGCCAGCACTTAGAATTCTCTCCTCTAGTCCCCCAGACACTCATCTGTATTTATTAGCGGTGTATTCCTTTCCTGTAGCTCCTTTTACAGATGCCACAAGTGTGGCTCAAAACAACATACACTGACTCTGACAGTTCTGGAGATGGTCTGACTGGACTAAAATCTGGGCATGGGCATAGTTGGGTCCTTCTGGGGGGCCGTTGGGGAGAATCTCTTTCCTTGTCCTCTTTCAGCTAAAAGCCAAATGAAACCTACTTGCTGTGCTCATGGCTTCTCATCTTTGAAGTCAGCAGTGGCTGTCTCCCCACTGTAGCATGTATCCCCTGGGATTACAACTCTGTTACCACCCTGGAGGAAGTTTGCAGAGGGTAGGAAGCAGGATTGGTCTTTGGGACCCCCAACACACTCCCATCATGGGGCCCATCTTATGGAGGCCTCTGGTATGTCCAGTCCAAGGGAGAATGAGTGAATCACAGATGACTGAGGAGATACATGACTCTCCCTGGCAACTCTCTTTTATCTCTCGAGCTGTTACAGATTCTTTGTGTCCCTAGCCCCGGTGGTCACATCTCTGATCACCCTGGATTGTGACTGGGTCCCTCTCCTCCACTGGGCCAGGAACCCTGCAGAGCTGGATCAGGTGCTGAATAATCATCAGGACACCCAGGAAGTTCCTGCTCAGCAGCCCAATGGCCCCCCTTGCTGATGTCATCTGGTTGGTGACAATGCCTTTCTCTCCCTACAGACCCCCCCGGACCCAACCTGACCTTCCATCCAGATGGTGGGGGAAAGCTGGAGGCCCTGGGGAAAGAAAGCCCAGAGTCAACAGACACTGGTGAGTGGGCAGCCAGGCCCCCCCAGGGGAGAGTGGAGGGAGCTCATGGGGTGTGGTCCTTTGTAGTCCCTCTGTCTTTAGGACCTCCATCCCGCCCACTAGGTCTGCTGACACATCTCCACCCCCTGCCTCTCGGCTTCACTCTGCCATGCACTGGCTTCAGGTTGGGGAGCCTCGCCCTGCATACCTTTTCTCCGTGTACCTCTGTGTTCAGCACGTGGCTGTTTTGGTTCCCTTCCTCTGTCCCCTCTGCATCCTTCCAGACTCAGCAGAGCTCAGCATTCCATTCTCTGAGTCAGTCTCTCCTCCTTTCTGTCTTGTGCCCCCTGAGCACTGTGGACCTCCCGGTCTACCTATTTCACCTGCCTTTAGGCAGGCCCATCCTTCCTTCCTGGCCCAGCAGATGGCCTGTCTGTTAGTGACTCAAGCCTGGGCCTAAACACGGCTAAGAGCATTCACTCTGCCCTCTCCCAGGCCACAGTTTCTTTGGGGGATCGGTCAGGCAGTCAGGATTCCTGGGTATGCTGGTTGAGACATCCCTGAAGGGAGAGTCAGGCCCTCTCTGGGGTGCCAGCAGCTTTTCTCATTGTTAGACTGTTCACATGAGGAGAAGGGCCCCTGAACCAGAGGCCATGGTGTGGGGGCTGCATGGCTCAGTCTCAGCCTGCACCCTAGCTGTCAGCAGGCAACTTTTTTTGGTTCACCTCTCGTGAGCGTGGACCTTCTGTAGCCTCCTGTTGAGCACACAGGTGTTTCACACGGACCCAGGCACCTTGCGTTTCCCTTTCTGCCACCTTGACATCCAGGCTGACTCCAAGCTTGTGTAGCCACATCCAGATAAGTCCTTCTGTGGTGACAATGGTATTGTGTTGTCATCATTTATACCTCTTTTCCACTGAGTGCACTTCTCTAGGAAGTATGCCTTAGCTGATGGGGCTGATGATGGCAAGTATCCCTATGGAACCTCCATGGCTGCCCAGCACCACCCCCACTACCCCTTTTTTAAAAATATATTTGGCTGTGCTGGGTCTTAGTTGTGTCAAGGTCTCTGTTGTAGCACATGGAATCTACAGGGATTCCATGGTCAGGGATTGAACTGGGGTCCCCTGCCTTAGGAGCATGAGTCTTAGCCACTGGGTCACTAAGCAAGTTCCCCCAGCTCCCTCTCCTAATACCTCTTGAAATGAGCTCTTTTTCCTGTGATGCCAGTACCCACTGGATCACCATGCTGGCCCTGTCTCCTTCATTCCCTTCCCAGTCAGGACTGACTCAGGATGCATCACCTGTTCTCCTTTTTGTTTGCTCTAAGCCTGCAGCTCCTGTCTTTAACTTCTAGGAAACAGGAGACATTTGCACTTGCCCTCTCTTTCAGGCATAGCTGAGACTTCTCCTCTGCCTCAGGACTTCTTGGAAGAAGGACTCTTCCAGGAGATTACTGAGACTTTTTCCAAGGATGATCTCTGGAACTCCCATTTGGGAGAAGCCTCCACAGGCCAAAGCTGGTTACATAGTTTGCTAGGAGATTCAGAAAGTCTTCTGAGGTCTGATATTATCAGTCTGGAAAGTCCCACAGAATGCAAAAGCCACGAATTCAAGAGCCATGAACTCAAGATAGACCTCAGTCCTGAGTCCCACCTTTCCCCAGGAGCGGGTTCCATGACACCTGATCTCCCTGAAAAAAGCCTGACACCAGCTAAGTCTCAGGAATGTGGGAATGACTTTGGGTGCTACTCAGACCACAGCCAGCAGGATACCGTCCAGGGAGGGGAGAAACCATATGAATGCAGTGAGTGTGGGAAGAGCTTTAGTCAGAGTTACCATATGATCCAGCACTGGATTCTTCACAACAGGGAACATCCTACTGTGCTTCAAGAGTATGAGGAAGATGTCAACCAGCGTTCCTGCCTTTTCATGCAACCAGTGACTCACACAGGCTACAAATCCTATGTGTGTAACAAGTTCGGGGAAACCTTTAGTCGGAATACACACCTTCTGTTTCATCAGAAAGTTCACACTGAAGAACCATGGGAGAGTCAAGATGATGACTGTCCAGCAGATCACAACTCACAGCCTTTTGAGTATCATAAACCACCCCCAGGTAAAACCTACAATTGTAAAGAATGTGGCCAGGGTTTTAGCCAAACCTTTCATCTCTCTGTGCATCAGAAGACCCATACTCAGAAATGCTATGAATGTGCCAAATGCAAGGCAGCCTTCAACTCCAACAGATACCTCCTCCAACATCAGAAAATTCATGCTGCAAAAATGATCACTGAGGATCAGGAGTGTGGGAAGGCCTGCGAGCAGAGCTCCTTTCTTGTCCAGCAGCAGTCTGTTCACACTGCAGAGAAGCCTTATAAGTGTGATGAGTGTGAGAAAACCTTTAGCCATAGCCTGGCCCTAAAGGTCCACCAGAGGGTTCACAGTGGAGAAAAGCCTTACAAATGCAATGAATGTGGGAAAGCCTTTTACCGGAACAGTCACCTTAGTGAACACCAGAGGGTTCACACGGGTTACAGGCCCCACAAATGTCACAAATGTGTCAAGAGTTTCAACCGGCCCTCCCACCTGATTCGACACCTGTCCATGCACGCTACAGAAAAGCTCTACAGCTGTGCCAAATGCAAGAAGACCTTCAGCCACAATGAACACCTTGTTGAGCACCAGAAAATCCATGCTGTGGAAACCCCCTACGAATGTCGGGCGTGTGGTGAGCAACTTGTTTGCCGCTCAACCGTAACTTGCCTCCAGAGCATTCACAATAGAGAAAAAGGACTCGGTGAGAGCCGGGAGGTCTTATATGAGAAACCTGAGCACAGAGAGCATCCAAGGATCTGTGAGAAGCACTTTAAGTGTAACAAATGCGAGAAAACCTGCTGCTGCAGAAAATCCCTGACTCAGCACAAGTTTATTCAGCATCAGGGAACTCAGGCTGGAAAGAAGCCCTTTGAGCAGAATGAATGTGGGGAAATTATCCAGGAGAGTTCATGCCTTTCTAAGCACCAGGGAGTTTACACAGATGAGAAGCCCTGTGCTCAGCTCATTTGCCACCAGAGAGTTCACACTGGAGAAAAGCCTTATATTTGTCAGGAATGCGGGAAAGCCTTCAGCCAGAGCTCGTGCTTCTCTAAGCATCAGAGAATTCACAAAGATGAAAAGCCCTATAAATGTGACAACGGTGGGAAAGCTTTCAGTCGGGGCACTCCGCTCATCCAACACCAGAGGATTCATACTGGAGAGAAGCCTTACGTTTGTCAGGAGTGCGGGAAAGCCTTCCAGCAGGGCTCATGTCTTTCTAAGCATCAGAAGGTTCATACCAGAGAGAAGCTTTATGTATGTGCTAAATGTGGGAAAGCCTTTGCGCAGAAAACAAATCTGATGCAGCATGAGACAATTCATACAGGGGAGAAGCCTTATGCTTGTGGTGTGTGTGGGAGAGCCTTTCGCCTTAGGGCCCATCTCAGTCAGCACCAGAGAATTCACACCCAGGAGAAATATCAGTGTCAAAGTTGTCAGAAAGCCTTGTGCTGCTGCTCAGGTCTCAGCCGACAGCAGTGAGTTCACACTCCAAAGTAGCAGGTAGCAATCCTCCCTGTGACCCCTGGGTAGCAGCAGGCTCCAGACATCTGAGAATGTTCCTCCGAGGGCCAAAGTTGAAATCATTTCAGTGTAAGCCCCTCCCTGCTGTGAGTAATTAATCTCTCTGGTAATAAAGATTGATGATAAAATTTACACACGTTTCATTAAAACAATGAAAACTGGAGCTTTGGAAGTCAGATAGACTGGACCCTGTTTACTGATTTCAATCCCAGTTCTGCCATCTGCCAGGTGATCTACAGACAGTCATGGAACCTCTCAGGGATTCAGTATCCTCATCTGTAAGATGGGCACAATCCTAGTTACTACCTCAAAAGACTACTGTGAACATAAATAGATGCAAAGCACTTAGAACCAAGTACCTATCAGATAGTGAGTACTCACCAAGTGTGAGCTATAAATACGCATCAGATATAACAAATACACTCTTTTACATTAAAACAGAGATGATTCAGTAACCCTCTTTGTATTCAATTGCAATTACTGTTGTTACTAATATTACTCATGGCTTTAATTTTCAAAGTTTTCCTTCAGTATACCCTTGGTTTAATTGTTTCCAAAATGTCAGCACTTTGTTCTTTATTGAAACGAAAAAAAAGTCTAGCCTTTTCCTTCCCTTCATCTCAGGTCTGTCCTAGTACTTTCTTAACTAACCCACAAAAAGAAGAATCTGTAACATCTAACATCTCACAGAAAGAACTTTCCACTCCTAGCTTCCCAAACCTCTCACTCAAAAGGATCCCTCCCACATCCACATGCTACCTCTTCGCATAGTCTCCCATTTCAAACGGTTGGTTAAATGACAAGACCAAATTTACCATGAAAGTTAAAGCTGTAAACAGCTGGATTCAGTTACGAAAGCTGCAGTGGATTATCATTGTCTCCACATGGTTCACACGATCTATGCAGAAGATGTGCTTGGTGCAAAAATAGTGATGCACAGAAATGACTCTGGAATGTTCCTCCTCCATCATTTGTCCAACCTGGCCACTCACAAGCACTTTACTATAGGCTCCAAAGTTGAGGGACACCAATACTTTAAAGTGCTGCCCTTGCCTGAAGCTTCTGGAATCAGGGAAATGAATGGCCTCATTTCATAGAGGAGTGCTATTTGTTGCCAGGTGATTCCTTGGAGTTAGAGCCCTTGCACTCACTGCTCACCATGGCCAGGCCTGTTCTACAACTGAGTCTCACTTAAGGGAACCACATGACCAGCTCTTTTGATGGCACCTCCTCAGCTCTGAGCTTTTGTATTCCAGTTGCTACATGATCCAGTCACCTATTTGCTGAAGCACAAACAATCTTAGGAAGAACTGGACTCTGGCACTTTTAATATTATTTCATATTTTTGTTTTTTTTTAAATATAAATTTATTTTTGGTGCTAAAAAATGTTCAGGAGTCTATGCTCTGGGCCCCTGGGATATTTAAAACTTTGCACCTTGAGTTGCACTGGTTGGTTTGTTGAAAATGGAAACTTACCGGCTGACCACACCACAGTGGGGAGTGTACTGGTTTTCAAATGGCTGCAAATGTCCAACTTCTCTCTGCCTTTTGTATCTGAGCAAGGGGCCTGATATATATATACCCAAGGGGTGGGGTAGGGGTGGGAACTCAAATTGCTAAGTGTATTCAAGCAAGAGTTTTGACACCAAAGGTAGAAGTCAGAGGCCCTGTGCAAAGTTGGCAGCCATTTGTGTGTGTGTGTGTTATCTGTGTAACTAATGATCTGTGTTCTGTGGACCAGGGTAGAAATGCCTACCCTCATGTTTGCGTGTTTGTTCTCTGATTAAAAGTTTTTGAATTTCTAAGTGTTGATTGCTTTTCTCAGCTCAGTGCCACATACCCGGCCAGGGGCTGGGCATGTACAGTCACTTAACTGTCGAGTGCTCACAGTTCTGGGAGGGGAGGGCTCCTGATGTGAAAACCATCCCATGATGAGATAGTTAATTCTGTTTTTTCAAACCTCGGGAAGGTCAAGGACAACTAGGGAGCCACATCATCAACCAGCAATTTTCCATCCTCATTAGTTCTGTCTAATCAAGGAGGAAGTATGGACTGCATGTTGTTTATTCTTTTCTAGTTACAAAGATACAGTTGGGCTCAGGCAAGAGTTGTTGCTAGAATTTAACATTATTTTGCTCTCCTGGTACTTATTTTATTTTCCCTATCCCCCTTTATCCTCTACTGATGAGAGATACCAGTTTCCCACTCCTGGAAAGGTAGTAAGTCCTCTTGAAAAATAAATCAATTTAAGTTTTGTTTTTTTTAAGGTGATCTGAAGGAAAATGTATGGCACACATCTGCAGCTAAAAAATTTGATGGCAGTATATCACTGAGGTTGGGGAACATTCAGCTAAAGCCTTGCATCCTGCCAATGGATAAACTAGATTATGCTATGGCAATCCAGTTGCCAGATCTGATCACTGTGTGTCAGATCACAGCAACTGTTCATTCCCCTCACTTATGCTTCATGTTCACTGTGGGTTGGCAGAGGTGGGGCTGTATCTGCTCTATCCACCTTAAGTGGCTGAAAGTAGCTTTAACACACCCTCACTCCATGACTCCAAACTCTGCACTTTGGGTGGGCATTGCTGTCCATTGAAAATGTGCAAATTTCCATTCATGGCAAGTGATCAGATCAGTTGCTCAGTCATGTCCGACTCTTTGCAGCCCCATGAATCACAGCACGCCAGGCCTCCCTGTCCATCACCAACTCCCGGAGGTCACTCAGACTCACATCCATCGAGTCAGTGATGCCATCCAGCCGTCTCATCCTCTGTCGTCCCCTTCTCCTCCTGCCCCCAATCCCTCCCAGCATCAGAGTCTTCTCCAATGAGTCAACTCCTCGCATGAGGTGGCCAAAATACTGGAGTTTCAGCTTTAGCATCATTCCTTCCAAAGAAATCCCAGGGCTGATCTCCTTCAGAATGGACTGGTTGGATCTCCTTGCAGCCCAAGGGACTCTCAAGAGTCTTCTCCAACACCACAGTTCAAAAGCATCAATTCTTCGGTGCTCAGCCTTCTTCACAGTCCAGCTCTCACATCCATACATGACCACAGGAAAGATCATAGCCTTGACTAGGCAAACCTTTGTTGGCAAAGTGATGTCTCTGCTTTTGAATATGCTATCTAGGTTGGTCATAACTTTCCTTCCAAGGAATAAGCGTCTTTTAATTTCATGGCTGCAGTCACCATCTGCAGTGATTTTGGAGCCCAGAAAAATAAAGTCTGACACTGTTTCCACTGTTTCTCCATCTATTTCCCATGTAGTGATGGGACCAGATGCCATGATCTTCATTTTCTGAATGTTGAGCTTTAAGCCAACCGTTTCACTCTCCTTTCACTTTCATCAAGAGGCTTTTTAGTTCCTCTTCACTTTCTGCCATAAGGGTGGTGTCATCTGCATATCTGAGGTGATTGATATTTCTCCCAGCAATCTTGATTCCAGCTTGTGTTTCTTCCAGTCCAGCATTTCTCATGATGTACTCTGCATATAAGTTAAATAAACATGGTGACAATATACAGCCTTGACGTACTCCTTTTCCTATTTGGAACCAGTCTGTTGTTTCATGACCAGTTCTAACTGTTGCTTCCTGACCTGCATACAAATTTCTCAAGAGGCAGATCAGGTGGTCTGGTATTCCCATCTCTTTCAGAATTTTCCATAGTTTATTGTGATCTACACAGTCAAAGGCTTTGGCATAGTCAATAAAGCAGAAATAGATGTTTTTCTGGAACTCTCTTGCTTTTTCCATGATCCAGCGGATGTTGGCAATTTGATCTCTGGTTCCTCTGCCTTTTCTAAAACCAGCTTGAACATCAGGAAGTTCACGGTTCACATATTGCTGAAGCCTGTCTTGGAGAATTTTGAGCATTACTTTACTAGCGTGTGAGATGAGTGCAATTGTGCGGTAGTTCGAGCATTCTTTGGCATTGCCTTTCTTTGGGATTGGGATGAAAACTGACCTTTTCCAATCTTGTGGCCACTGCTGAGTTTTCCAAATTTGCTGGCATATTGAGTGCAGCACTTTCACAGCATCATCTTTCAGGATTTGGAATAGCTCCACTGGAATTCCATCACCTCCACTAGCTTTGTTCGTAGTGATGCTTTCTAAGGCCCACTTGACTTCACATTCCAGGATGTCTGGCTCTAGGTCAGTGATCACACCATCATGATTATCTGGGTCGTGAAGATCTTTTTTGTACAGTTCTGTGTATTCTTGCCATCTCTTCTTAATATCTTCTGCTTCTGTTAGGTCCATACCATTTCTGTCCTTTATCGAGCCCATCTTTGCATGAAATGTTCCTTTGGTATCTCTGATTTTCTTGAATAGATCCTTAGTCTTTCCCATTCTGTTGTTTTCCTCTATTTCTTTGCATTGATCACTGAAGAAGGCTTTCTTATCTCTTCTTGCTGTTCTTTGGAACTCTGCATTCAGATGTTTATATCTTTCCTTTTCTCCTTTGCTTTTCGCTTCTCTTCTTTTCACAGCTATTTGCAAGGCTTCCCCAGACAGCCATTTTGCTTTTTTGCATTTCTTTTCCATGGGGATGGTCTTGATCCCTGTCTCCTGTACAATGTCAGCAACCTCATTCCATAGTTCATCAGGCACTCTATCTATCAGATCTAGGCCCTTAAATCTATTTCTCACTTCCACTGGCAAGTGATACTGATCATTTAATCATAGTTGTGGTTGAAAGTTTATACGGACATAGACTGAAATTAGTAGAATCTTCAGACAGGCAGTGGCATCTTAGAATGGAAGTTAGCCATTCTGCATAAACCAAGGAGGTGGCATGTGGATACCTAACATTGAGAAGTTATTGGTCTGGGAAAATCATACCTATTAATAGAAACGGTGGTTTCAAGGAGCTGGGGAAAAAGGCAATTTTACAAAATGCCCACTTAGTAATGGGCAAAGGATCTGAATATAGATTTCTTCAAAGAAGGTACAAAAATGGCCAACAAGCACATGAAAGATGTTGAACGTCATTGGCAAGATACACATCCAAACCACAGTGAGATGCTACCCACTAGGATGGCTATAATTAAGGGAAAAAAGTCAATTCCCTGGTGGTTGAGTGGTTAGGACATGGCATTAACACTGCCCTGGTCCCAGGGTTCAATCCGGGTTGGGGAACTAAGATCTCAAAAGCCACATGGTACAGTTTAAAAAAAATTAAAAAGGCGATTATTACATGAAGATTTCCTTTTTTTGGGGGGGGGGGGTGGTGCTTACAGCATTTAATTGCTTGGTTTTGAAACTTATGGGTAGACTTCCCTCTCTGTTGGTAAAGAAAGTCACAACAAGATAGAAACGAATTGTTCCCTTGGTATCAGAAGCTGTATAAAAGCAAATCCCTGCTAAGTCAGAAAACATCCTTGTTTGGTAAATATCAACTGTTACAGAAAAACAGAAAAAAACTGATAAACTCACCAGGAAAATAGCATCACAAGGCTTGGGCCATTCCATTCCTGAGAGATTATTTACACCTGGTATGACAGTGAACGTTAGTCACTCAGTTCAGTTCAGTCGCTCAGTCGGGTCCGACTCCTTGCAACCCCATGGACTGCAGCATGCTGGGCTTCTCTATCCATCAGCAACTCCTGGAGTAACATGAGTTACTCAGGTTACACAAACTCATGTCCAGTGAGTCAGTGATGTCATCCAACCATCTCATCCTCTGTCGTCCCCTTCTTCCGCCTTCAATCTTTCCCAGCATAAGGGTCTTTTCCAATGAGTCAGCTCTTCGCATCAGGTGGCCAAAGTATTGGAGTTTCAGCTTCAACATTGGTCCTGCCAATGAATATTCAGGACTGATTTCCTTTAGGATGGACTGGTTGGATCTCTTTGCAGTCCAAGGGACTCTCAAGAGTCTTCTCCAACACCACAGTTCAAAAGCATCAATTCTTTGGTGCTCAGCTTTCTTTGAAGTCCAACTCTCACATCCATACGTGACTACTGGAAAAACCATAGCCTTGACTAGACGGACCTTTATTGGTAAAGTAATGTCTCTGCTTTTTAATATGCTGTCTAGGTTAGGCATAACTTTTCTCCCAAGGAGTAAGCGTCTTTTAATTTCATGGCTGCAATCACCATCTACAGTGATTTTGGAGCCCCCCAAATAAAATCTGCCACTGTTTCCACTGTTTCTCCATCTATTTCCCATGAAGTGATGGGACCAGATGCCATGATCTTAGTTTTCTGAATGTTGAGCTTTAAGCCAACTTCTTCACTCTCCTCTTTCACTTTCATCAAGAGCCTCTTTAGTTCTTCTTCACTTTCTGCCATAAGAGTGGTGTCATCAGCATATCTGAGATTATTGATATTTCTCCTGGCAATCTTGATTCCAGCTTATGCTTCTTCCAGCCCAGTGTTTCTCATGATGTACTTTGCATATATATAAGTTAAATAAGCAGGGTGACAATATACAGCCTTGATGTACTCCTTTCCCGGTTTGGAACCAGTCTGTTGTTCCATGTCCAGTTCTAACTGTTGCTTCCTAACCTGCATACAGATTTCTCAAGAGGCAGGTCAGGTGGTCTGGTATTCCCATCTCTTTAAGAATTTTCCACAGTTTATTGAGATCCACACAGTCAAAGGCTTTGGCGTAGTCAATAAAGGAGAAATGGATGTTTTTCTGGAACTCCCTTGCTTTTTCTATGATCCAGTGGATGTTGGCAATTTGATCTCTGGTTCCTCTGCCTTTTCTAAATCCAGCTTGAACATCTGGAAGTTCACAGTTCATGTACTGTTGAATCCTGGCTTGGAGAATTTTGAGCATTACTTTGCTAATGTATGAGATGAGTACAATTGTACTGTAGTTTCAGCACTCTGACATTGCCTTTCTTTAGGATTGGAATGAAAACTGACCTTTTCCAGTCCTGTGGACACTGCTGAGTTTTCCAAATTTGCTGGAATATTGAGTGAAGCACTTTCACAGCATCATCTTTTAGGATTTGAAATAGCTCAGCTGGAATTCCATTGCTCCCACTAGCTTTGTTCGTAGTGGTGCTTCCTAAGGCCCACTTGACTTCGTATTCTAGGATGTCTGGCTCTAGTTGAGTGATCACACCATCATGATTATCTGGGTCATGAAGATCTTTTTTATATAGTTCTTCTGTGTATTCTTGCCACCTCTTCTTAATATCTTCTGCTTCTGTTAGGTCTATACCATTTCTGCCCTTTATTGAGCCCATCTTTGCATGAAGTGTTCCCTTGGTATTTCTAATTTTCTTGAAGAGATCTCTAGTCGTTCCCATCCTATTGTTTTCCTCTATTTCTTTGCACTGATCACTGAGGAAGGCTTTCTTATCTCTCCTTGCTGTTCTTTGGAACTCTGCATTCAGATGGGTATATCTTTCCTTTTCTCCTTTGCTCTTTGCTTCTCTTCTTTTCACAGCTATTTGCAAGGCCTCCCCAGGCAGCCATTTTGCTTTTCTGCATTTCTTTTTCTTGGGGATGGTCTTGCTCCCTGCCTCCTGTACAATATCACAAATCTCCATCCATAGTTCATCAGGCACTCTATCAGATCTAGTCCCTTAAATCTATTTCTCACTTCCACTATATAATCATTATGGATTTGATTTAGGTCATACTTGAATGGTCTAGTGGTTTTCCCTACTTTCTTCAATTTAAATCTGAATTTGGCAATAAGGAGTTCATGATCTGAGCCATAGCGCATTCTGTTGGCAAAACTCTATTAGGCTTTGCCCTGCTTCATTCTGTACTCCAACACCAAATTTGCCTGTTACTCCAGGTGTTTCTTGACTTCCTACTTTTGCATTCCAGTCCCCTGTAATGAAAAGGACATCTTTTTTGGATGTTAGTTCTAGAAGGTCTTGTAGGTCTTCGTAGAACCGCTCAACTTCAGCTTCTTCAGCATTACTGCTTGGGGCATAGACTTACTTGGATTACCATGATATTGAATGGTTTGAACAGAGATCATTCTGTTGTTTTTGAGATTGCATCCAGTTACTGCATTTCAGACTCTTGTTAGTCACTCAGTGGTGTCCAACTCTGCAACCCCATGGACTGTAGCCCACCAGGCTCCTCTGTCCATAGAATTCTCCAGGCAAGAATACTGGAGAGGGTAGCCATTCCCTTTTCCAGGGGATCGTCCCCACCTAGGGGTCAAATACAGGTCTCCTGAATTGCAGGAAGATTCTTTACTGTCTGAGCCTCCAGGGAAGCCCCTTATGATGAAGAGTGAGACAAAAAGTAACACAAGCTTCAGTTTTGTATTATTGACCGTGTGGATCACAATAAACTGTGGAAAATTCTGAAAGAGATGGGAATACCAGACCACCTGACCTGCCTCTTTAGAAACCTATATGCAGGTCAGCTTTATTTTTGGTTGTGCTGGGTCTTCGTTGTTGCATGCATTACTCTCTGTTTGCAGTGTGCAGGTTTATTGTAGTGGCTTCTCTGGTTGTAGAGCACAGGATCTAGGGCACATGGGCTTCAGCAGTTGCAACTCCCAGGCCCTAGAGCACAGGCTCAATAGTTGCTGCACATGGACTTAGGTGCTCTGTGGCATGTAGAATCTTCCCAGACTAGGGATCAAACTCGTTTCTCCTACACTGAGGGGTAGATTTCTTTTTTTAAAACCACTGAATCACCAGGGAAGCCCTAAACTGTCTTTCTTGTTTGGGTAGTTTTGAGTTTTCTGTTACCTGAAACCCAGACATATTTGTAATATAGCTTACTACCTCATTTTGAGTACAAAGAAACTGGATCAGTCAGCAAGACAATGGCAAAGGCAAGATTCAGAATTGGGTCCTCTTAGACTAAAAATCAATTATTCTACACCAGTATGTTAGTAAAGGAGGGGTGAGTCTTTGAGAAGGGAGTGGACCAAAAGTGCTGAGAAAGTTACATATGTTGTGGAATATATTCTGATGAGTTATTTAAAGATGCCACCCTGCTGACATTAAGGATGAAGGGGCCACCAGCCAAGGAATCAGTGCAAGTGATTTCTAGAAATTGAAACTTTATACCATAAGACATAATAAATGCAGAAGGAATAAAAATTTAATTGTTAAAAATCATAAAAGTACAAGAATAAAATATAGGAAACTTTTTTCATAATCTTGGGCATGAGGAAGGTTTCTTAGCATGACAGTTTATCCAAGAAATAGGAAAGAAAACAGAATTGAATACACAGAAATTTTAAAACTCTATATAGCCAAATATACTATAAGCAACTCTAAGAGAAATAACAAACTAACAAAATACCAAAGAATTAATATGTATAATACATAGACTTGTTCCTGTAAATAGATTAAAAAATGCAGCCTAATTAAAAATGGGCAAAATACACAGGGAATTTGAAGAAGACAAAATATCAATAAATGTATAAAAAGATCATTAATTTCCCTATCAGTAGGATATTTTACTTATTAGATTAGAAATGTTAAAAATAATGAGACTAATACTGAGTATTTATGAACACCATAGAGGAACAAAGAAATAGGCACTCACATATACTTTCAGGAGTCATGTAAATTGGGTCATCCTTTTCTGAGGATTATTTAGCAGTAACTATCAAAATTTTAAATATGGACATTCTGTGATCCCATAAGCTTACTTCTAGGAATTCATCTTATGGGGATAATTTGCACAAGTGTTAAATAATGTATGTCCAATGATGAAAAAGTATATAAAACAAATATCCATTAACAGAGGTTGGTTAAATAAATTCAAGAAACTCTAGCATGAAATATTATGCAGCTGTTAAAAATGGCAAATGATGACAGATATATACACATGTATATATATTATTTTTGTACAATATGTACTATATATTTTTTGCATTGTCATGGGAAAATATTCACATTATATCAAGTTAAAAAGTTGTTCATAACATCATATATCTGTGATTATACCAGTAAATATTTTAGGCGTGCCATACCATGCTCAGTCACTTCAGTTGTGTCTCTTTGCCACTCCATGGACTGAAGCCTACCAGGCTCCTCTGTCCATGGGATTTTCCCAGCAAGAATACCGGAGTGGGTTGCTATGCCTCCTCCAAGGGATCTTCCCAACCCAGGAACGCACTCCAGTATTGCCTGGAAAATTCCATCAGAGGAGCCTGGTGGCCTACAGTCCAAGAGGTTGCAAAGAGTTGGCATGACTCTTGACTCTTGACATGACTCAAGACTTGGACATGAATGACTAACATTTCAGTTTTCATATACTTCATAAGAACAGAAAGGGAGAAACAGCAGAAAACGGAGAGACCTTATTAAAGATCCCATAAAAGATGCATCTCATTTAGACCACCCCATACCTACCACCACCTGGAGACACTGAAAAGCTGAGAAATAGAGGGGAAGCCAGGGTTTTAGGGTGAAGCCCTTTAAATGATCAGAAGCTGTCCCAGCTGGTGATAAATGGTGCCATCCTCCTCCTAGGAAAATAAAGGAACCAACTCTCTCAATACATAGTGTTAGGGCTCCTTTCTGGGAGGAAGTTACAACTGCTGATGAAGGTTGAATGGACTTCAACAGCAGAATCACTAGTCTGTTTCACTCACAAGCTCTCTAGTCAGCATGAGTTCTCTGATCAACAAGCTGCATGCTCCAAGAAATGGCTTTTTCAAAATCACCACAGACATAGCCACCATGCATAGTATGAAGTCTCTGGTGTTCTGCCAGGTGTGATCCCCAGTTGAAATCCTCTCCATATTTGTTACATGCAGAGTGCTTGCCACCCCTGTGAACCTTCTGGTGTTGAATGAGGTGTGAGATCTGGGTATACGTTTTCCCACAGTTCTTACACTTGTAGGGCTTCTCCCCAGTGTGAATCCTCTGGTGTTGAATAAGGTGGATGCTCTGGTTGAAGGCTTTCCCGCATTCCTTACAGGCACAGGGCTTCTCACCAGTATGAACCCTCTGGTGTTAAGTGAGGGATGAGCTGTGACTGAACATTTTCCCACACTCCTGACACTTATAGGGTTTCTCACCCATGTGGATCTTCTAATGCTCGATAAGATGGGTGCTCCGGCTAAAGGCTTTCCCACACTCACAGCACTCATAAGGTTTCTCTCCAGTGTGAGTCCTCTGGTGCTGAATGAGATGGGAGATCTGGGTGTATGCCTTCCTGCAAACTTTACACTCATAGGGCTTCTCCCCGGTGTGAATTCGCTGGTGGCGTGTAAGCGAGGAGTTCTGGCTGAAGGTTTTCCCACATTTGTTACACTTGTAGGGCTTTTCACCAGTGTGAACTGTCTGGTGTTGAGTAAAGGAGGAGGTGTGACCAAAAGCCTTTCCACACTCATTACATATATACGGTTTCTCCCCTATGTGAATACTCTGGTGCCTCATGAGGTGGGAGATCTGGGTGAAAGCCTTCCTGCAATCGTGACACTCATAGGGCTTCTCACCAGTATGAATTCTCTGATGCTGAATCAGCGATGAACTGTGGCTGAAGGCTTTGCCACACTCAGGGCACTCATAAGGTTTCTCTCCAGTGTGAACTCGCTGGTGCTGCGTCAGAGATGAGTTGTGGCTGAAAGTCTTCCCGCACTCGTTACACTTGTAGGGTTTCTCTCCGGTGTGGATTTTCTGGTGGCGGGTGAGGTGGGACACCTGGGAGTAGAACTTCCCACACTGGTGGCATTTATAGGGTTTCTCCTCCATGTGGCATCTCTGGTGCTTGATGAGGGAGGAACTCTGGGTGAAGGCTTTCCCACACTCCTTGCATTTGTAGGGTTTTTCTCCAGTGTGGATCCTCTGGTGCTCAGTGAGTGATGAGCTCTGGGTAAAGGTCTTGCCGCACTCGTTGCAGGCGTAGGGCTTTTCTCCCATGTGGATGATGTGGTGCTGGATGAAATACGAGCTGTTGCTGAATGCCTTCCCACAATCATTACACTTGTAGGGCTTCTCTCCAGTGTGAATTCTCTGGTGTAGAATGTAGTCAGAATGGTAGACGAAGGCTTTCTCACATTCTGTGCAGTTAAATGGTTTCTTCTCTACAAAGGTCCTTTGGCATTTGAGGCTCTTTCTTGACCTGGTCCACTTCTGAGGCCTCTTTCCCCCATGCACTCTTTGCTTCCTGATGAAGGCTGAGGTCCTCTTGAAGCTTCTCCTAAGCTCACTGCAGCCAAGGCCCCTCTCCCCATGGGTATCTTCCCTGGGAGTAGTGAACAACCACCTCAAACACCTCTCCTGCTTGCCCTGGTCTTCCAGCTGACAGCCACGCATCCAGGACTCCCCCAGCTTGGCGTCTCCAAGCACTGCCCTTAAAATTCCCTTCATCTTTGCCATTGGGGAAGCCACCTCTTCAGAAATATTCTTTTTTAGAAGCATCTCCTGATTAGTTGCAGAGCTTGTCTCCAAGTCTGAAAGAAATGGAAAATATCAACTTCATCTGTCCCAGGACAAAAGAAGCTGATTATTTAGATAGGGCATTGTAATCTCAAAAAGATTTCCAAGTTCATATTGCTAGTTCAAAAGGCATGAGGTAGCCTCATGTTGTGACACAGAAGAATGGACTCAGTATACTCTAAACACACAAAATATTGAGTGGCAAAGCAGTTTATGTGCATAGTCGTTTCTTAGCCATAATATTTAACACATTTTCACAAATCAATAAGAAAAAGAGAAATAGTCTAATGAAATAGTGAAGCAGGAATGTGAACAGACATTCTACAGAAAAACAAGTGGCTGATATATTGTAAAAAGATGCTCAACATTAGTGGTAGTCTAAAAAGTCAAATTGCTGCTGCTGCTGCTGCTGGTAAGTCACTTCAGTCGTGTCCGACTCTGTGCAACCCCATAGACGGCAGCCCACCAGGCTCCCCCGTCCCTGGGATTCTCCAGGCAAGAACACTGGAGTGGGTTGCCATTTCCTTCTCCAATGCAGGAAAGTGAAAAGTGAAAGTGAAGTCAGTCAGTCATGTCCAACTCTTAGCGACCCCGTAGACTGCTGCCTACCAGGCTCCCCGTCCCTGGGATTCTCCAGGCAAGAATGCTGGAGTGGGTTGCCATTTCCTTCTCCAATGCATGAAAGTGAAAAGTGAAAGAGAAGTCGCTCAGTTGTGTCCAACTCTTAGTGACCCCATGGACTGCAGCCTACCAGGCTCGTCCGTCCATGGGATTTTCCAGGCAAGAGTACTGGAGTGGGTTGCCATTGCCTTCTCTGAAAAAGTCAAGTTACTCAGATGCCATTTTATACTTTTTAGATTGGAAAATATTATAAACTATTCAGTGCTGGCAAATGAAGATGGTAGGAGCATTCTCATACCATTGCTGTAAAGAGTTAACACAAAAGGTCCACTTTACTCAGTTTTTATCTCTGTAACCATGGCAATGACTCTTGGCTAAGCTCTGAGCACTGAACTCCTGGGATGTTACATAGCTACAGGTTAATTATCTTTTTCTGTGTGCTCGAAACCATGGGTCAAGATGTACTAGGCTGTCAGCACTGTTTACTGTAAGTGGAGGATTCATGATGTCCACCTGTTGCCTGGTTTGTGGTCCTCACCATGGCTGGTTATGTAGCAGGTATATGCTAATGTTGGGCTTCCCAGGTAGTGCTAGTGGTAAAGAACACACCTGCCAATGCAAGAGATGTAACAGACACAGGTTTGATCCCTGGGTTGGGAAGATTCCCTGGAGGAGGGCACAGCAACCCACTCCAGTATCCTTGCCTGGAGAATCCCATGGACAGAGGAGACTGCTGGGCTACAGTCCGTAGGGTTGCAAAGCGTCAGACATGGACTGAAGCAACTTAGCATGCACACACATAGGCTAATGTTAGATCATCTTTTCATATGTTTGTTGAACATTTGTGTGTCTTTGAAGAAAATGGCTATTGAGATCCTTGGCCCACTTTTTTCCTTATATTTATTTATTTGGCTGCACCGGGTCTTAGCTGCAGCACTCAGGATCTTTAACTGCAGCATGCAAACTCTTAGTTGTGGCACGTGAGATCTAGTTACCTGATCAAGGAGGGAAACTAGCCCATGCACTGGGAGTGTGGTGTCTTAGCCTCTGGACCACCAGGGAAGCCACCCTATTTTTAACGAGATTGTCTTTTTATTATTGAGTTGTATGAATTATCAGCTGCTTGCCAGATATATAATTTACAAAATTTGTCTTGTGTTCTGTGGGTTGCCTTTTCTTTGCAGTGTCTTTGAAGCAAAAAAATTTTAAATTTTGATGGTGTCTGATTTATTTTTTCTTTTGCCGCTTGTTCCTTTGATGTCATATCTAAGAAACCATTGCCTAATCCAATGACATCATGATTATTTTCAAAATCCCACACTGAATTTAGTTGTCATATCTCTGGGGGTGATCCCACCACCATCCACTCATTTGGTGATTTTTCTGGAAGGCTTTACATGACTCAACAAGTTGAATGCCCAGTTAAAGTTTCTACAGCAAAGTATATAACAAATTTGTCTGTGGGTGATGCTTTTGAACTGTGGTGTTGGAGAAGACTCTTGAGAGTCCCTTGGACTGCAAGAAGATCCAACCAGTCCATTTTGAAGGAGATCAATCCTGGAATTTCTTTAGAAGGAATGATGCTAAAGCTGAAACTCCAGTATTTTGGCCACCTCATGCGAAGAGTTGACTCATTGGAGAAGACTCTGATGCTGGGAGGGATTGAGGGCAGGAGGAGAAGGGGACGACAGAGGATGAGATGGCTGGATGGCATCACTGACTCGATGGATGTGAGTCTGAGTGACCTCCGGGAGCTGGTGATGGACAGGGAGGCCTGGCGTGCTGCAGTTCATGGGGTCGCAAAGAGTCGGACACGACTGAGCGACTGATCTGATCTGATCTGATCTGAAAGGGCTCCCCAGGTGGCGCTAGTGGTAAAGAACCTACAGGAGACCTTAGAGACATGGGTTTGACCCCCGGGCCAGGAAGATCCCTGGAGGAGGGCACGGCAATCCATGCCAGTATTCCTTCCTGGAGAATCCCATGGATTCTCCCACAGGAGCCAGGTAAGCTACAGTCCATGGGGAAGCAAAGAGTCAGACACAACTGAAGTGACTTAGCAAGCAAAGGCTAGAGAGATCACATGTGGGCTTCTGAGTCATCCTCTCTGCAAGAGTCATGTGAATGTGCTTTTCTCTATTGATGTGAACTTCAAAGACATATAGGAGATGATCTCATCTATGGAAACCCCCTTGAGTCTCAAGAGTCCACAGTTCTCTTAGTCCTCATAAGAAACTCAGTGAAGTGGGCACTATTAAGTGTCCCACTTTACATATAAGCACCCAGAGCTTAAGTCACTTGCCCACAGTCACATGGCCTGTCAGTGGCAGAGCTTGGATTCGAACTCAGAGAGGCTGGCTCTAGGGCCCACATTCTCACTGCCGCATGAACCAGTGCAGTAACAGTAGCTCAAACAAGCAGCCGTGAAAGCACCAAGAAGGGGCAGGTCACTCGGCCTGGAAGTCAGGGAAGGCCTCCTGGAAGAGGAAACCTGTATCCTTGAGGAACATGAAAGGGGTTTGCCAGGCAGACGAAGCAGGAAAGGGTGTTCCAGGCAGAGGGAACAACATGTGCGAAGACCCAAAGTGGGAACACATGTTCAAGTTCAGGGAGGGACAGGGGCTTTGGTGAGTGAGGTAGGGTGTGGGGTATCACCACAGGTGGATGGTGATGAGAGATGAGGCCAGAGACAGAACGGGCTGGACCATGTAGGGCCTCGAGTACCAGGTTTGGGCTAGGACTCTGACTCGGGGCACTGGGGAGTCACAGCAGGACTGTGGGCAGGGGAGGGATGGGCTCTGGGGCTGTTTGTGAGATGAACCATAGCGTGTAAGACCAGAAGCTGGGAGGCCAGGGAGGAGGCTGGGGTGAGGGTCCAGGTAAGGGTCGCTGAGGCCTTGAGCCAGGGCTGTGGGAGAGGGGGGGCAGGAGGGACAGGACTGGCGCCTGATGTGATGATTGAAGGGGAGGGAGGGGGCAAGTCCTGGTCCCACAACAGGACGGACAGTGATGGAAACAGAGATGCTTCCGTCCTCTCCTCTGATGAAGTTGTGGGCTAGTAGGGGCAGAAATCTGGCTTCTTTCTGTCTCCTAACATGTCAGGCCAGGCACCACTTCTGGGTACCATAACGATAACCACTGGAGCCTAGTCTGAGCATGGGGTTTCCTGGGTGAGAAGCGCCAGGCTGCCCTCTACGTGTTAACTCACTTATTCTTCGCAATTTCAGGTACTATCATTGATCCCATTTTGCAGATGAGGAAACTGAGGTACACAAGGGCTAAATGACTTGCCTGAAGGTCACAGAGCCAGGAAGTAGTGGAGCTTGGATTCAAATCCAGGTTACAGTGACGGCCTGTATATTACATTCCCTCACTCTTGAATAACCATCACTGATCACAACAGATGGGGTGGGAAGATGTCTCACACCTGCTAGACATGCTTACCCACCTGGACAGGTAACTTGCTGGGTTTCTCTCCTCTCCATCCTGGGCTCTTCCCCTCGCTCCAGACGGGAGATCACATCGGGTTTGGCCCCAGGAAACCCTGCCCCTGGAAAAGACATGACTTGGTCGGGTTACAGGGAGGCCTCAGGGCTGGGCTCCAGGCCCTGGGTCTACAGAGGAGATTCATACATTGGATGCCTAATGATTAGATGATCTAATGGCCAACACAAAACTTGATTACTGAGTGCCTACTCCATTCCAGAGAGAGCCTGAGCCCCGACGTCACTGTTTAAGCTTCCAGCTCTGTGTTCAAGTTGAATGCAAAATACACACCACATTTTGAAGACTTGACATGGAGAAAAAAGAAATGATCTCATTAATAATTAATAGGATATTATGATGTCAACATGTGCCCACATGATCATACTTTGGCTAGATTGGGTGCCACAAAGCAGATAACTAAAAGTCATCTCATCTGATTTTGTTTTTTTTTCCAGACCTGCTGTCTTTGGGTTTCCCAGGTGGCTCTATTGTAAAGAATCTTCCTGCCAATGCAGGAAACACTGGTTTGATTCCTGAGTGGGGACATTCCTGGAGAAGGAAATGGCACACCACTTCAGTATTCTTGCCTGGATAATCCCATGGACAGAGGAGCCTGGTGGGCTATAGTCCATGGAGTCACAAAGAGTCAAACATGACTTAGCAACTAAACAAACAATTCCTCTCTTCCTGCAGTGGGGGGGAGTGTTCCCCTCACCAAATTATGCCCCCAGGGACCTCAGCATTTGGAATGAGGGGCTTTGCAGATGTAACTAATTAAGATGAGGTCCTAATGGATTAGGGTGGACCCTAATTCTAGTGACTCCGGTCCTTCTAAGAACAGACACACACAGACACATTGGGAGGGAAAAAGGCCAGGTGAAGATAGAGGCAGAGATTGGGGTAATGCGGGTACAGGGCAAATGAAATGTTTCATTCTATGAAACAAACAGACTCATAGACATAGAGAACAGATTTGTGGTTGCCAAGGGTTGGGGGAGGGCACGGGGAGGGAAGGACTGGGAGTTTGGGATTAGCAGATGCAAACTATTATATATAGAATGGATAAACAAGGTCCTATTGTATAGCACAAGGAACTATAAACATCCTGTGACAAACCAAAATGGAAAAGAATATGAAAAAGGATATATGTATGTATAACTGAGTCACTTTGGTGCATAGCAGAAATTAACATTGTAGATCAACTGTATTACAATAAAATTTTTTAAAAAAGAAGCAGAAGGCAGGGGCACTGGCTGAAGGGTGGGTGGGACAGGCAGAAGACTCGGGGCCTGGGTACGCTGGGATTCTGGGAGAAGCCACTGGAGAGACCAGTGAATGGGCCACCCAGCAGGGGCCCGGGAGAGGAGCAGAGAGGACCCCACTGAAGGAAAGCCCACAGTTAAGCAGTGGATGGGCTTAGAGGCCGTGAGAGGAGGGCAGGGGGCAGAGCCTCACCCAAAGAGAGAAGGTTCTGGTAGTTCTCCAGCATCACGTCCCGATACAGCTCCCTCTGGCCAGGCCCCAGGCGGCCCCACTCCTCCAGGGTGAAGTCCACGGTCACGTCTTTGAAGGTCACTGATTCCTGCAAGGGCCAATATTACATCACAGAGGGGCATGTCTTTCTAGAATCCTGGGGTGGGACAAGTCATGGGTCAAGAGCCTACCACTTGCTCTCTGGCCTGAAACATTCTGATTCAGCAGATTAGGGTGGCAAAAATCCGAACGAACTTTTTGGCCAACCGTATGGAACACGGTCCCCCGTCTTTACCGCCATCTGGTGGAAAGTTGTTATACTACACCAATTATTTCTAGCATATGACAGTTGACGGCCACCTGCGTGTAAATTTCTATAATAAATATACCAATGTCTGGGGAGGACTTACAAATAGCTGTGAAAAGAAGAGAAGTGAAAAGCAAAGGAGAAAAGGAAAGATATAAACATCTGAATGCAGAGTTCCAAAGAATAGCAAGAAGAGATAAGAAAGCCTTCTTCAGCGATCAATGCAAAGAAATAGAGGAAAACAACAGAATGGGAAAGACTAAGAATCTCTTCAAGAAAATCAGAGATACCAAAGGAACATTTCATGCAATGGGCTCGATAAAGGACAGAAATGGTATGGACCTAACAGAAGCAGAAGATATTAAGAAGAGATGGCAAGAATACACAGAAAAACTGTACAAAAAAGATCTTCACGACCCAGATAATCATGATGGTGTGATCACTGACCTAGAGCCAGACATCCTGGAATGTGAAGTCAAGTGGGCCTTAGAAAGCATCACTACGAACAAAGCTAGTGGAGGTGATGGAATTCCAGTGGAGCTATTCCAAATCCTGAAAGATGATGCTGTGAAAGTGCTGCACTCAATATGCCAGCAAATTTGGAAAACTCAGCAGTGGCCACAGGACTGGAAAAGGCCAGTTTTCATTCCAATCCCAAAGAAAGACAATGCCAAAGAATTCTCAAACTATTGCACAATTGCACTCATCTCACACGCTAGTAAAGCAATGCTCAAAATTCTCCAAGCCAGGCTTCAGCAATATGTGAACCGTGAACTTCCTTATGTTCAAGCTGGTTTTAGAAAAGGCAGAGGAACCAGAGATCAAATTGCCAACATCCGCTGGATCATGGAAAAAGCAAAAGAGTTCCAGAAAAACATCTATTTCTGCTTTATTGACTATGCCAAAGTCTTTGACTGTGTAGATCACAATAAACTGTGGAAAATTCTGAAAGAGATGGGAATACCAGACCACCTGATCTGCCTCTTGAGAAATTTGTATGCAGGTCAGGAAGCAACAGTTAGAACTGGACATGGAACAACAGACTGGTTCCAAATAGGAAAAGGAGTACGTCAAGGCTGTATATTGTCACCCTGTTTATTTAACTTATATGCAGAGTACATCATGAGGAACACTGGACTGGAAGAAACACAAGCTGGAATCAAGATTGCTGGGAGAAATATCAATAACCTCAGATATGCAGATGATACCACCCTTATGGCAGAAAGTGAAGAAGAACTAAAAAGCCTTTTGATGAAAGTGAAAGTGGAGAGTGAAAAAGTTGGCTTAAAGCTCAACATTCAGAAAATGAAGATCACGGCATCTGGTCCCATCACTTCATGGGAAATAGATGGAAACAGTGTCAGACTTTGTTTTTCTGGGCTCCAAAATCACTGCAGATGGTGACTGCAGCCATGAAATTAAAAGACGCTTACTCCTTGGAAGGAAAGTTATGACCAACCTATATTACATATTCAAGAGCAGAGACATTACTTTGCCAACAAAGGTTCGTCTAGTCAAGGCTATGGTTTTTCCTGTGGTCATGTATGGATGTGAGAGCTGGACTGTGAAGAAGGCTGAGCACCGAAGAATTGATGCTTTTGAACTGGTGTTGGAGAAGACTCTTGAGAGTCCCTTGGACTGCAAGGAGATCCAACCAGTCCATTCTGAAGGAGATGAGCCCTGGGACTTCTTTGGAAGGAATGATGCTAAAGCTGAAACTCCAGTATTTTGGCCACCTCATGCGAGGAGTTGACTCACTGGAGAAGACTCTGATGCTGGGAGGGATTGGGGGCAGGAGGAGAAGGGGACGACAGAGGATGAGATGGCTGGATGGCATCACTGACTCAATGGATGTGAGTCTCAGTGAACTCCGGGAGTTGGTGATGGACAGGGAGGCCTGGCGTGCTGCGATTCATGGGGTCGCAAAGAGTTGGACACGACTGAGCGACTGATCTGATCTGATGAGGGAGGATATGCAAATCATGCCATTGAGATGAGGTGCCCCTGTGCAGTCCGTAACCTACACACCTGTACATGACAACCCTGAGAAACACTTAAAAAACTACCAAGTCATTGTGTGCCAGAGCTATTCCTATGTCACACTCCATCCTAGACTCCTACTCGGATCCCAACCCTCACTCCTGACTCTCAGAATAAGGCTCAGGGGTGAAGCAAAGCCATCACTACCCACTTTACCTGGTAACCAAAAGGCTGCTGAGCGTTAAATGACTGATTTTTAGACCTCATCTAACACCCTTCCCAGTTCAGAGCATCCTGTGCCTCACCCCACACCTCCCAGTTTCAGAGAAATCCCATCATTGTATCTCTCCCAGTACTGAGAGAGGCAGGTCCTGAGGGGACACATAGAGGCGGGGAGGCCCTCTAGGGCCCACAAAGTTATCTCTGGGAAGAGGGAGCCCAGACTCACCTGGCCCTTGCTCGTCAGGGTCCTGATGGCCATGGCAGGGTCCCAGGAATGCATCTCCAAAAGAAAGGACAAGGCCTGAGTCCACAAAGCTACTAGAGGAAGACAGAGCAGAGAGGGCGTCAGTTCCGGCTTGGACAGACACTTTGCCAAAGACGCCTCGTGACAGAGGGGCCCCTGGTCTCCTGAGAGCCAAGGCAGAGGTTCAGGACAGGCTGCCTGAGGCCTCCATTCTGTAACCATCACCATTCACAGTCAAGGGGTTCAGCCCACTGCACCCAAACAACAGCTCTCAGAGAAGTAGCTACAGTTATTCCCAGGTGAGGAAATCCGAGCCCAGAAGGCCAAGGTCATTGCTCAAGGTCACAGAAAGATCAAGTGTTGGAGGGAGAATCAAATCCAGAAGTCTGCAGAGCGAATTCTTTTTTTCCAGATTTGCTGTGCTGGGTCTTAGTTGCATCTTGTGAGATCTTTCACTGCGGCACATGGACTCTTTAGTTGTGGCCCAACAGCACAGTAGTCGTGGCGTGTAGGCTGGTTCCTCCATGGCATGTTAGTTCCTCCACGGCATGTGAGATCTTAGTTCCCAGACCAGGGATCAAACCCGTGTCCCCTCCACTGCAAGGTGGATTCTTAACCTCTGGACCACCAGGGAAATCCCAACAACCCCTCCTTTTTGTCTTACAATTTTTATTTATCTTTTAAAAAATTTTAATATTGGAATAGAGTTGATTTGCAGTGCTGTGTCCATTTCAGGTGTACAGCAGAATGATTCAGTTACACACATATATGTGTTCATTCTTTTTTTTAGGTTATTTTCTCTTACAGGTTATTCCAGAATATTGAGTAGACTTCCTTGTGCTCTACTATAGGTCCTTGTTGGTTATCTATCTTATACATAGCAGTGTCTTATAATTTTTTAATTGTAGTAAAACACATAGAAAATATACCATTTTAACCATTTGAATATATACAACTCAGTGGCATTTAATGCAGTCACAATGGTGTGCACCCGTCAGAGCTATCTAGTTCCAGGACACTTTCATCATCGCCCTGCAAGGAAACCTTGTGCTATTAACCAGTCGCCCTGAAAAAAAAAAAAAAACTTAGCGACTGATACACATAAAACTGGAAAAGATGTACACTGCATCTCCTCCTTCAGGAAATTACCGCAGCAACTAGGCCAATGAGAAACCATAATCGCCTGGAACTCACTTTTTCCCAATGGCCTTTTGTTAGAAATAACTCTTCCCGAATTCCTTGTTTTGTTTTTCTTTCTTTATAAAATAAAGTTCCTCTCTCATTTGTTGGACTTCCCATGGCTTTTGGTCTAACCTTCTTTTCCAGAATTACAATTCTCTGTTATTCCTGAATAAGCCCATTTTGCTGGTAAAATAACTGGTTGTTTTATTCTTTAGTTAACAATGGTATTGAGGGTTCAGTACTTTCCGAGATTTCAGCCATCCACTGGGGATCTTGGAATGTATCCTTCCAAGGAGAAGGGGATCTACTGTAATTATAAAATGAAGATAATTTTTAAGCAGAGAAACTTGGCAGACACCACATTAGCCAAGTGATCAAGACCAATGTGACTGGTGATGGCCAAGCTAACATCCAGGCTGCTGGTCTTTTAAGGGCACAGCATCATTCCTAAGGTATTCCTGCCAAAAGCATGTGACCTAAATCTAATCACGAGGGAACTTCCAACATGTCTAAACTGAGGGACCATAGGAGAAGCACACAGTCTGTTATTTTCAGGATTGCTGAGATGAATGAAGGTCAAAAAAAGACTGAACTGTTTCAGGTTAACGGAGACTAAACAGGAGCACGAATGCAGTGCATGATATGGGGTTTTTCTTTTGCCATTTAGGACATTAGGACAATTATCAAAGTCTAAGGAAAGCTTGCAGAGTAGCTAATCAATAGTATTGTATGGATGTTCACTTCCTCGTGTGATCGTGATGCAATGGTTTTGAAGGAAACTGAAACTTTGTTTTTAGAAAAAACACAGAGACTTATGGGGGCCGGGGGCACACAGAGATTCAGAGAGAAGGGGACAGACTCAGAGAAAAAGAAGCAGAGACCTAAGGAGAGAGAGGGAGACAGAATGGGGATTAGGGTGATGGCGGGAGATTAGAGAGGGAAGATGAGACCCAAAGAGAGGGGAACAGACGCTCACTATCAGGACAGGCACCGAGGGCGTGACCGTGCAGAGTAGGCTAGGGCTTTGGGGTTGGACATCCCTGGGCGTGAGCCCAGGTCGACCACTCATCAGCACTGGGTTCTGGGAGAAGCCACGGAATCTCCTTGGTCTCTTTCTTCACCTGCCAAGTGAAGAACAGGTACATTGTCCTTTCTAAGAAATCGCAACATTTCCGCACTCGGATAGACTCCTCGAAAACAGCAGGCGCCCAATTGCTGCGCGCTGAGTGGAAGGCAGTCGGCTCTGGGGTCGCCTCACGAGCGGCAGGCGGGGAAAGCAATGGCACCCCACCCCAGTACTTTGCCTGAAAATCCCAGGCGGAGGAGCGCCCTCCGGGGGCGTCCTGCCCATCCAGGCGGAGTCCCACTGGCCCGCTCCCTACGTGCCTGCCCGGGCCTGCCTGCTTGGGCCAGCCCACACCCAGCTGCTACCTCTCGGGTCCGCCAGGTCGAAACTCACCTGTGCGACCCACGGGCCGGTGCACGGCGGCCACGCCTTCCCGCCCTCCTTCAAGCCCCAGAGAGCGCCTGCGCGGTACCACAAGTCCCGGTACTTTAAACTCGGTTTCGCAAACTGGACCACATTTCCCGGAAACCATTGCGGCTCACGCTCCTCCAGGCCTCGGGTCTCTGAGAGTGCGGGAATGCTGGGAAATGGAGTCCAGAAGTAGAACGTCGGGAGAGAGAACAGGTGTAAATAGCTGCTTTGCAGCTCGTGAAAACATGGTATTTGGGAAATGCATGGCTCTGCTGGCACAGTGAGTATTCCTATTATAGCCAGAGTCTTTCACTGTCCTCTACAGAAGGCGACGTCATAGGCAAGTTAACCCATCTAACTGAAATATCTCCGACTAAAGCAAAAGTCTTCAAGACACCAACTAACACTGCTAGTGAATGAATCGAGCCTGTTACTTAATTGTTCAATTTTCCTGGGCAACCGCCTTCCTGTTTGATTCAGTTTCACTGCAGATGGGGAGATAAAAAAATATCCTCTGCGTTGGGTTGTGAGGTTTGAATAGGTTGATATAAGTAACACCAGTAGAATATGTGATGTAGATGGAAAACACCATCTATGTCGTTATTAATAGTTCCCATCTCTTAATCTTTGTATTTTCTGTTCCCTCTGCCCACAATATCCTTTCTCTTCTACTTTTGGAAAATTCCTACTTTTCTTGCAGGAAAAGATCTTACAACCTTTTGTAGGAAACTTTCCTCTATTTCTATAAGTGAAAGTGGGATCACACTGCTTGCTTCTCAAAAGCCAATAAAGAGACTAGGCTGGTGGAGAAGAAAATGTGCTTTATTTTGGATGCTGGCAACTTGGGGGAAACTCTGCGTTCAAATGGGGGTATATCTTTCCTTTTCTCCTTTGCTTTTTGCTTCTCTTCTTTTCACAGCTATATGTAAGGCCTCCTCAGATAGCCATTTTGCTTTTTTTTGCATTTCTTTTTCTTGGGCATGGTCTTGATCCCTGCCTCCTGTACAATGTCCTCCTGTAACTTCCATCCGTAGTTCATCAGGCACTCTATCAGATCTAGTCCCTTAAATCTATTTCTCACTTCCACTGTATAATCATAAGGGATTTGATTTAGGTCATACATGAATGGTCTAGTAGTTTCCCCCACTTTCTTCAATTTAAGTCTGAGTTTGACAATAAGGAGTTCATGATCTGAGCCACAGTCAGCTCCTGGTCTTGTTTTTGCTAACTGTATAGAGCTTCTACATCTTTGGCTGCAAAGAATATAATTGATCTGATTTTGGTGTTGGCCATCTGGTGATGTCCACGTGTAGAATCTTCTCTTGTGTTGTTGGAAAAGGGTGTTTGCTATGACCAGTGAGTTCTCTTGGCAAAATTCTATTAGCCTTTGCCCTGCTTCATTCTGTACTCCAAGGTCAAATTTGCCTGTTGCTCCAGGTGTTTCTTGACTTCCTACTTTTGCATTCCAGTCCCCTATAATGAAAAGGACATCTTTTTTGAGTGTTAGTTCTAAAAGGTCTTGTAGGTCTTCATCAGATCAGATCAGATCAGTCGCTCAGTCGTGTCCGACTCTTTGCAACCCCATGAATCACAGCACACCAGGCCTCCCTGTCCATCACCAGCTCTCGGAGGTCACTCAGACTCACATCCATCGAGTCAGTGATGCCATCCAGCCATCTCATCCTCTCTCGTCCCCTTCTCCTCCTTCCCCCAATCCCTCCCAGCATCGGAGTCTTCTCCAATGAGTCAACTCTTCACATGAGGTGGCCAAAATACTGGAGTTTCAGCTTTAGCATCATTCCTTCCAAAGAAATCCCAGGGCTGATCTCCTTCAGAATGGACTGGTTGGATCTCCTTGCAGTCCAAGGGACTCTCAAGAGTCTTCTCCAACACCACAGTTCAAAAGCATCAATTCTTCGGCGCTCAGCCTTTTTCACAGTCCAGCTCTCACATCCATACATGACCACAGGAAAGACCATAGCCTTGACTAGGCGAACCTTTGTTGGCAAAGTGATGTCTCTGCTCTTGAATATGCTATCTAGGTTGGTCATAACTTTCCTTCCAAGGAGTAAGCGTCTTTTAATTTCATGGCTGCAGTCACCATCTGCAGTGATTTTGGAGCCCAGAAAAACAAAGTCTGACACTGTTTCCACTGTTTCTCCATCTATTTCCCATGTAGTGATGGGACCAGATGCCATGATCTTCGTTTTCTGAATGTTGAGCTTTAAGCCAACCTTTTCACTCTCCACTTTCACTTTCATCAAGAGGCTTTTTAGCCCTTCTTCACTTTCTGCCATAAGGGTGGTGTCATCTGCATATCTGAGGTTATTGATATTTCTCCCAGCAATCTTGATTCCAGCTTGTGTTTCTTCCAGTCCAGCATTTCTCATGATGTACTCTGCATATCGGTTAAATAAACATGGTGACAATATACAGCCTTGACGTACTCCTTTTCCTATTTGGAACCAGTCTGTTGTTCCATGACCAGTTCTAACTGTTGCTTCCTGACCTGCATACAGATTTCTCAAGAGGCAGATCAGGTGGTCTGGTATTCCCATCTTTCAGAATTTTCCACAGTTTATTGTGATCTACACAGTCAAAGGCTTTGGCATAGTCAATAAAGCAGAAATATATGTTTTTCTGGAACTCTCTTGCTTTTTCCATGATCCAGTGGATGTTGGCAATTTGATCTCTGGTTCCTCTGCCTTTTCTAAAACCAGCTTGAACATCAGGAAGTTCACGGTTCACATATTGCTGAAGCCTGTCTTGGAGAATTTTGAGCATTACTTTACTAGCGTGTGAGACGAGTGCAATTGTTCGGTAGTTTGAGCATTCTTTGGCATTGCCTTTCTTTGGGATTGGGATGAAAACTGACCTTTTCCAATCTTGTGGCCACTGCTGAGTTTTCCAAATTTGCTGGCATATTGAGTGCAGCACTTCCACAGCATCATCTTTCAGGATTTGGAATAGCTCCACTGGAATTCCATCACCTCCACTAGCTTTGTTCGTAGTGATGCTTTCTAGAACTGTTCAACTTCAGCTTGTTCAGCATAACTTGTTGGGGCATAGACTTGGATTACCATGATATTTAATGGTTTGCCTTGGAAATGAACAGAGATCATTCTGTTGTTGAGATTGCATCCAAGCACTGCATTTCGGATTCTTTTGTTGACTATGATGGCTACTCCATTCCTTCTAAGGGATTCCTGCCCACAGTAGTAGATATAATGGCCATCTGAATTAAATTCACCCATTCCAGTCCATCTTAGTTCACTGATTCCTAGAATGTCGATGTTCACTCTTGCCATCTCCTGTTTGACCACTTCCATGGACCTAACATTCCAGATTCCTATGCAGTATTGCTCTTCATGGCAAATAAATGGGGAAACAGTGGAAACAGTGGCTGGCTTTATCTTTTGGGGCTCCAAAATCACTGCAGATGGTGATTGCAGCCATCAAATTAAAAGATGCTTACTCCTTGGAAGGAAAGTTATGACCAAGCTAGACAGCATATTCAAGAGCAGAGACATTACTTTGCCAACAAAGGTCCGTCTAGTCAAGGCTATGGTTTTTCCTGTGGTCATGTATGGATGTGAGAGTTGGACTATAAAGAAAGCTGAACACCGAAGAATTGATGCTTTTGAACTGTGGTGTTGGAGAAGACTCTTGAGAGTCCCTTGGACTGCAAGGAGATCCAACCAGTCCATTCTAAAGGAGATCAGTCATGGGTGTTCATTGGAAGGAATGATGCTGAAGCTGAAACTCCAATACTTCGGCCACCTGATGCCAAGAGCTGACTCATTGGAAAAGATTGAGGGCAGGAAGAGAAGGGGACAACAGAAGATGAGATGGTTGGATGGCATCACCGACTCAATGGACATGAGTTTGGGTAAACTCCAGGAGTTGGTGATGGACGGGGAGGCCTAGAGTGCTGCGGTTCATGGGGTTGCAAAGAGTCGGACGCGACTGAGAGACTGAACTGAACTGAAATTGGGGAAATGGCGGTCACCCCCCCCCAGTGGACAACCAGTGGACAAAGCTTTTATAGGCTGAGAGGGGGCTACATGCAGAAACAGAACAGTCAGCTCTGATAGTCATCTTGAAGTTGGTCATCAGTGATCTGACTAGCGTCATCTTGATTATTTTAAGTACAGTTAACCTTCAGTTCCAAGATTGATTTGTTACTATTTCCTTGAGGCCAGTTCTGAGAATTATGACAGTTTATGTCACAGAATTGACAGTATATATTCTCAGAATTGTGACAGTTTATGTCATTGCTTTTGAGAGAGCTAGTCTTCTTTTCATCTTCAACTTTCATCCAAGCAAGAGACAAGCAAGAGACAGTATATATTCTCAGAATTGTGACAGTTTATGTCATTGCTTTTGAGAGAGCTAGTCTTCTTTTCATCTTCAACTTTCATCCAAGCAAGAGACAAGCAAGAGACAGTATATATTCTCAGAATTGTGACAGTTTATGTCATTGCTTTTGAGAGAGCTAGTCTTCTTTTCATCTTCAACTTTCATCCAAGCAAGAGACAAGCAAGAGACAGTATATATTCTCAGAATTGTGACAGTTTATGTCATTGCTTTTGAGAGAGCTAGTCTTCTTTTCATCTTCAACTTTCATCCAAGCAAGAGCTATACTGATTACCGAGTTGGAACAACATTGCCAGGAAAGTACAAAATTGTCCTCGATTCAGATGCAGCAGAATACGGAGGACACAAGAGACTGGACCACAAAATACTGAATTCTTCTCTGAACCTTTTGAACATAATAACTGTCCCTGTTCTCTTTTGGTGTACATTCCAAACCGAGTGGCCCTCATCCTTCACAATGTGGACCTGCCCAACTGAAGAGATCTGATTCAGCTCCCACAGAGGAAGACTTGGGCTTTGTTTTCCCATGCTCACTGTCCAAGAACTTGTAATGTGTAAGCTTTTCAAAATATATTTGTCTAGCCGAAATGTCCGATGTCTGAAATTCAGTATTGGTTTATGAAAATGAATGTCAAACTTTATTCTTTAAAGAGTAGAAGGGGACATATTTTTGAAATTTTAGCGATCTTAGACTCCAGTACTCTTGCCTGGCAAATCCCATGGATGGAGGAGCCTGGTAGGCTGCAGTCCATGGGGTCGCAAAGAGTCAGACATGACTGAGCAACTTCACTTTCACTTTTCACTTTCTTGCATTGGAGAAGGAAATGGCAACCCACTCCAGTATTCTTGCCTGGAGAATCCCAGGGACAGGGGAGCCTGGTGGGCTGCCGTCTCTGGGGTCGCACAGAGTCGGACACGACTGAAGTGACTTAGCAGCAGCATGTCACAGCTACAGTCTGGCATCATGTATATAACTTCTGCCATGTGATGGGGGTGGTATTTAAATATCTACAAGACAGCTCATTGGATATGGCTCAGAATATTAGCTATAATCCCTGCTGGTGCTGCTGTTGCTAAGTCACTTCAGTCCTGTCCGACTCTGTGTGACCCCATAGACGGCAGCCCACCAGGCTCTGCTGTCCCTGGGATTCTCCAGGCAAGAACACTGGAGTGGGTTGCCATTTCCTTCTCCATTGCGTGAAAATGAAAAGCGAAAGTGAAGTCGCTCAGTTGTGTCTGACTCTTAGCAACCCCATGGACTGCAGCCTACCAGGCTCCTCCGTCCATGGGGTTTTCTAGGCAAGAGTACTGGAGTTCCTTAACCATGCTTAAATACTAAACTCTTATTTAGTCTTGTTGAATTGTTTTTTTCTTCTTCTTCTGCATTTTCTTATTTTTCTGATGATGTTTATTCTTTGGTTTATGTTTTTCCACAGTTGGGGGGGGGGCGGGGCGGAAATGCTGGCTGAGGACATGGGGGGAAGGACCATGGAGTCCTGCTCTGTTTCATTACCATTTGGCCTAGCCAGAATTGGAAACTCCCACCCTTGGGTTCCCACCAACTTGATAGTATAATAATTGCTGTATTGTAATTATTAGGTAACTGTCTCTCCCACCCCAGACTGAGCTCTCCTGGAGCTCTCATCACACTATATTTTTTTTTATCACATTATAATTTATGAACAATTTAAGTACCCATCTATTGTGCATTGCTCCATGAAATTCCCAGGAACTTAGGCAGTGGCTGGACCTGTAGTGTGAAGATATTTCTAAAAACCAAAACAACACTACTACCCAAGCAAAAAGCATTTTGAAGCCATCAGCTTAGGCTCTCCTCATCCCCTCAAGCTAAAACCTTTCCCAGGGCAGGCACTGGTCTGCCCACCAGCTTAAGAAGTCAGCATCTCTGAAGGGGCTGCAGTACCCCCAAAGCACAGACCAGCGGTGCAGGTGAAGGGGATGGCGAGCGTGTCAGGAGCAATGTAGCCAAGGGAACCAGCATCTGCAGCCTCCTGAGAAGTGTATGCCTATGCTTGGAGAGTCTGGAAACAACTCTAAAACCCTCTCAATTGGAGATGGTCCTGTTTCAGAGGTCACCTCCTCTATTATCTCTCTTCAAAACCGCCCAAGTCAAAATGAGCTCTACTGTGCAGGTATTAAAACTGGTATCTTGGCAACAGGTGGCAAGCTTCGACCTTTATGGTTGCACCACAGTACTTCTCCTTTCGGATGCATTTTTTCCCCCCAAAATAGGAATGGTTGCCCCCTTCAAGTCCTCATTGTAGATTAACGATCACTCTTGAAAGTCAAACTTCTACTTTGAATTAGGGTAATCAGAATTGACCTATGAGTGAGACATGGTCCCAACCTTTGAGAAGCACTTAGTCAGGTGTGCAGAGCTACACCAGCTGAGGCAGAGTCCTCCAGACACTGATGGAGACATTGAGGAATTTGTCACAGACTTTAATAAACTTCTTTTCCTTTCCCCTTACAAACCTCAAAACCAGCGCCCTACTGAAGCAGGAGTTTTCGGTTTCGCCTGTATGTAATAGCCCTGGTCAGAGAGAAAAAGCCCACGGGTTAGAAAAAGAACTTCAGACCCCACCAGCCACCCAAAACTTTCCCTTCAATCATTGGCTTTATTTGGCTCAGCCAGTGACATAATGAGTCTCTGGGCAGATTTCCAGGGTTCTCAGCCAATCAGTTACATGAGGAGAGAAAAGTTGGGACTGGGAGAGGATATGAAATGTGAAAACAGAAAGAAGGGAAAAAGACAGGAGGCTCTGGATTGAGGACCCAAAAAAGACATAATGGGGCCCAGGGGTGGGGAGAGCATGGGGCCATACCCACCCGCTCTCTCTTGGGCCCAGAGAGGGGAGAGAGAGATGGACAGAGAGATAGGAAAGAAAGAAAGAAGAGATAGTGAGAGGTGTGGAGAGACAGAGGAAAACAGGGACAGAGGCATAAAGTGACTGCGGAGGAGATTCCCAAATGACAGTGACCGATCCAGGGCAGTGCCATTCCTTGAGGGGCCCAGTGGGGGCATTTGGTGACCTCAGGAGAGGGCAGGGATGACTCACGAAGCCACGATGACACCGAAGGCCAAGACAGCCAGACACACGGAGATGATGCTGCCAGTCAGGCCAGGACTCCATTGGAATTCATTTTTCTTATGATACTGCAGGTCCATGCGGGGCTGCCCGTCGACTGGGGTGGAGGAGCGGGCGGTGGGGAGGGAGGGGAAACAGCCCGACCTCCAAGTCATCACCCTTCCTTGGGCATGCACCCACACCCACCTGCTCACTCGGCAACCTGGCCAGGGTGGGGCCTCTTTCTCCCTTCTCCCTGCTTGGTCCCTGCCCTTTCCTGGGTCTGACTTTTTCATTCATCCGTTCCACATATTCTGTGTCCCAGGCACCTTTCTAGGCTTTTGGGATACTGCTGGAAATTCCTTTGGCAAATATCCTTGCTCTCATGGAGCGGTCAACATAGCACAGCACATTGACAGGGAAGAGCCCAGCGCCAAACGCATCTCACTGGATGGGGCGTGGGGGTGGCGGAGAGGACTTGGTGAAAATGTTAGTGCCTCAGTTCTGACTCTTTGTAACCCCGTGGACTGTAGCCCGCCAGTTTCCTCTGTTCATGGAATTCTCCAGGCAAGAATACTGGAGTGGGCTACCATTCCCTTCTTCAGGGGATCTTCTTGACCCAGGGATCAAACCAGGTCTCCTGCACTGTAGGCAGATTCTTTACCATCTGAGCCACCAGGGGAAGCCCACATCTCACAGGGAAGTGATCCTTTAGTGTGTGATTGGGGAGTTCTCTCTGAGGAGGGGAATTCTGAGACTTTACTGAAGTAAGGGAGAGAGAGGAACAGTGAGAGAGAGTGGGAACAGCATGTGAAAAGGTTGAACATGACTATTCAATCTTGATGGATGTATAGCAGTTCACTGTATTATGCTTTGTACTATAAAGATACATATTTTTAAAGCCTCTGAATGAGTGAATTCAGCACGTCCTGCCATACTCCCCAAGTATGGCACTGGCTATAAATAAAATGCTTTTCTAGTACCTGCCATTTTGGCCTTAGAAGCATTGTAAAGTTACAGAGGGGTCTTCCAATTAGGAGGAGGAAAGTGAATTTCAGAATATGGAAGCAACTTCTGGGCCATACAGTAATCAAATGGCAAGGGAAGGGTTCAAGGTTGTATGTGGGAGACCTCAAAAGCCATATTCAGGAGCTCTCTTGTGGTCAGGTGGCTAACACTCTGCCCGCACTCCCAATGCAGGGAGCCTGGGTTCGGTCCCTGATCAGAGAATTAGGTCCCACATGCTGCAACTAAGACCTAGTACAGCCAAATAAATAAACATCTTTTTAAAAAGCCGTATTCACTGGGATGTGGCTGACTTCACCTCTCATGCACCTGTCCCATGCCTTCCCCTACTCCAGGAGCTTACTGAAACAGTATTTTTCTCTGATGCATTTGGGACTGATCATTTGACAATGTAAACAATCCAGGACTTCTTCTTTCAGCAAGCCTGAGCAAGAGGAAAGGGAGAAGTGGGATGAGGGGAGATACCAGAGGACTGGCAAAGGGCAGGAAGGCGGAAGGGGAAAGAAGAGAGGGAGTCCCTTGGCCTTCCTGAATTTGGAGGTCCCCTTTTGCTCAATGCACTGATGAGTCACATTAAAAATAATTTGTACATAATTACTCCAGTACTCTTGCCTGGAAAATCCCATGGATGGAGGAGCCTGGTGGGCTGGGCTGCAGTCCATGGGGTCTCTAAGAGTCGGACACGACTGAGCGACTTCACTTTCATTTTTCACTTTCATGCACTGGAGAAGGAAATGGCAACCCACTCCAGTGTTCTTGCCTGGAGAATCCCAGGGACGGGGGAGCCTGGTGCTGCTGTCTATGGTGTCTCACAGAGTCGGATATGACTGAAGTGACTTAGCAGCAGCACTGAAGGGTGGAACTTAGTTGTGTAGTTGACTTAACATTCAGTTGGTAGACGTGATTATGTTAAATTAATTTTAAATTAAATGTCTACCAAAAGAATGTGCTTTCTTCTCTATTCCCATTCTGCTGCCCCCCGAGGCATAGACTGGCTGCCTGCTCATTCATCTGTCTTCCCTGCTTCCTGACACACAGGAAGACTACATTTCCCAAGCTCCTTTGCAGTAGGTTGCACCATGTGACTGAGTTCTGGCCAATGGAAGGTTGGCAGAGGGATGTATGTCACTCCCAGACCTAGTTATAAAAGGCCCTGCAGGATTCTCTATTCACTCTCCCTTCTGGAGCTAGCTTAGCAGCCATGATATAGGTGCAGCCTGGATCCTTGAGCTACTTGGAATATCTGTTCAACTCTCAATGGAATTTTGGCAGAGAAATAAACCCTTTTTCCGTTAAACCGCGGAGATGTGGGGGTTTACTTTTTACTACAACATAGACTATCCTAGCCTAAAATCTCCCCCATAAATCCTTTTTTGCATGTTGCAGTGACTTTCATAAGCCCTCAAAAGTTAGATATCCCTTGGTGCCACAGCTTTGAGGTGGAGGAAACACCAGATGGAGTAGGTATGATAGCAGGGCTTGATTTGAGGGGGACAAGGTCAAAAGGGGGTAAAGTGAAGTGAAAGTTGCTCAGTTGTGTCCGACTCTTTGTGACCCAATGAACTATACAGTCCATGGAATTCTCCAGGCCAGAATACTGGAGTGGGTAGCCTTTCCCTTCTCCAGGGGATCTTCCTAACCCAGGGATTGAACCCAGGTCTCCCACATTGCAGGTGGATTCTTTACCAGCTGAGCCACAAGGGAAGCCCAAAAGGGTAGGAGGGTAGCAAAGGGAAGAACAGACAATAAACCCAGGACTTACGGCAAATTTTGGGATCGCAGGCTGCAAGAGAAAAGAACAGAGGTGACTTAGATTGGGCCAGCAATTTAAGAATTTAATGGGAAAGGACTGGGAGAGGGAGGAAGGAGTGAGATTGGAAAATGAGAGAAGGGAATTTGGGGGAGAGGCAGAGAAGGCTGAGTCATAGGGGAGGTAAGAGAGGAGTCTGGAAGACAAGATGGGAGAAGGGAATCACGTAATGATGAGGAAGGGGAGAAGGGGGCTTAGTGGAGAGAGATGCCACACCTTTTAATTCATATGATCTTAACACTTTCTTGAGTTCCTTGATCACCCTCTCCCTAAGAGTCACCAGCTCATCCAGCAGAGGCTCATCTGAGGAAAGAAACAGATCCTTCTTTGGTGGGAGGCACTCAGCAAGCCACCCCACCTGCAGCTTCAAAGAGAACAGGTGATGGGAATTCCCTGCCAGTCCATTGGTTAGGACTCTGAACTTTCACGGCCAAAGGCATGGTTATCCCCAGTTGAGATGCAGCCGAAACAAACATTTGAAAGCAGAGAGGAGGGATGAGGAAACTCCTTTTCTAAGTAAGACTGTCTATTCCTCTGGATCTGCTGGGCAAATCTATGGCCTGGAGAACCTACATCTGCCTTCTGATCCACTGCAGGGACCCAGGCTAAACCATCCTCCCTTGGCCTCAATTTCCTCATCTGGTAAGTAATAGAAGGGTGGACTCGAGCACATCTCCTCTCCTTTTCCCTGATCTGCTCTCCTCCTCTATTCTATCTACACTCACACCTTCATGATTTCACCCAGCTGAATAGTTTCGTATATTACCTGGACATGCACTGTCCAATATGGCAGTCACTAGACACACATGAGGATTGAGCACTTGAAATGGGCTAGTCTGAATTGAGAGATGACGTTAGTATAAAATGTATGCTGGATTTCAAAGACACGGTATGAAAAAAATGTACGACGTCTCAATAGTTTTTGTGTTGCTCTCATTTTCTAACGGTAATATTTTAAGTATTAGGTTAAATAAAACCTATTAAAGTTTATTTTACCTGCTTCTGTTTACCTTTTTAAAAGATGTGGCTACCAGAGATGTTTAAATTACCTTTGTGACTATTTGTGCCTCACATATCTCCATTGGACAGTACCGTTCTGTATACTCTGAGGCCTCCTGAGCTGGTGTCACTAACCTAGACCACTCACTGATATCCAGGGGCATATATCTAACTACCCATTCAGGATCTCCACCTTCAATGTCTAACAGGCATCTTAAACTCAATGAATATAAGATTGAACCTTGATATCTCCAAACCCACTTTCAACGCCATCTATGAAGACGAAGTCTTTTCCATCTTCATGGAGGGAGCCATCATGTTTCTCGATACCCAAGCCAAAATCCTTGGTGCTTTGACTCTTTTTTATTACATTTCATATGCAATTTGTCAACATGCATGTGAGCAAACCCTGTCTGTGAATATTCAAGAGAGGTCCAGAAATCCAACATTTCTTATCCCCTCCACCGCTGCCATCCTGGTGCCAGCCATCATCATCTCTTGCCTGGGCCATTTACTGCTACAACCTTCCCACTGGTCCCCCAGCCTTCCCCATTGCCCTGCTAAATCTGTTCTCTGCAGACAGAGGGACCCCATTAAAAGCTCAGGCAGTTCACTAGCATCATGCTTCTGCTCAGAATCCTCCTATGTGACCCAGAGTAGAAGTCAAAAGTCCTTACCATTTATAAGTCCCTACCAATTAATGGGTACCAATCTATGCATGCCACCCCGTTACCTCTAGAATCTCATCTTCTACAGTTCTCCCTTGCTCTCTCTTCTCTCCACTCCAGCCTCTCTGGCCTCTTCGAGGTTCTGTGAATATGCCAATCATTGACCCATCTCAGGTATTACAGTGGTTATCCTTTCTGCATTCAGCCTCCTACCCTAGACTTCTACCCCTTCATAGTTGCTTCCCTCTCTCCTCCACATCTTTTCTCACATGCTAATCTTTCAGTGACATCCTTCTTGGCTGCCTATTTTTTTAAAAACCATCCTTTTATGTATTTATTTTTTTATTTTTGGCTGCACCATGCTGCATGTGAGATCTTAGTTCCCAGACCAGGGATTGAACCCATGCCCCCTGCAATGGAAGTGTGGAGTCTTAACCACTGGACCACCAGGGAAGTCCCCTGGCTGCCCTGTTTTTACCTGTAAGCCCCGCCCCTATTCCCAGCATTCCCTATCCCCTGGTCCCTGCTTTATTCTTTTCTCCATGGCATTTGGCCCCATTTGACATATTGTTTACTAAAGGGTTAACTCAGAAGGCCTGAGTCATCCAAATGTGCACATTCCACAAAAGCTTTGGCTCTCATCTGACTCCCAGCCTCCTGGGAGGTAACCTCTAAGTCCTTTGGAATATCCTGCCTGTCAAGTGTATCTTTCTTTACTTGGGAGCCTTGGGCCACACCATGTAGTTTATGCTAACGATGTGATTCATGGTGGTGGCTGTGGGCCACAAGGTAGCAGGTCGATCTCTGGGGGAGCTGGAGACAGAATAACTAAGATCAGCCACACTTGGGTGCTCCATGCCTATTTACATAGGCATGGAGCCAACCTCCAATAATATTAGTTGGTAAAATCATTGACCCAGGCTCTTCAAAAATGCCATTGTCATAAAAGACAGCTGAATCAGAACAGATCCAGAATTAAAAGAAAACTAGCAATGAATGGCATGACCGAGACAATTGGGAACATTTGAATGAAGATTATTAGATGATAGTATGGAATTGTAATATAAATCTGTATACACTGTAATATAAATTCCAAGTTACATTCATTGTGTGAGAGAATGTCTTCCTTTGTTTTTAGAAGATTGCCTGCTGAAGAATTTAGAGGTAAAGTGTCACTAATTATGAAATGATTACACACACACAACACACACACACACACACACACACACAGACCAAATGTGGCAATAGGTTAGCATGTAGTGAAATGTTAAAAATGGTGACTTCCCTGGTGGCTCAGACAGTAAAGTGTCTGCCTACAATGTGGGAGACCCAGGTTCAATCCCTAGGTCGGGAAGATCCTCCAGAGAAGGAGATGGCAACCCACTCCAGTAATCTTGCCTGGAAAATCCCATGGAGGAGGAGCCTGATAGGCTCCAGTCCATGGGGTCGCAAAGAGTTGGACATGAATGAGTGACTTTACTTTCACTTTCCAGTGGCTAAGACTTCCTGCTCCCAAAGCAGGGGGCCCTGGTTTGATCCTTGGGTTGGGGAACTAGATTCCACATGCTGCAACTAAGACCTGGCACAGCCAAATTAAAAATATTTAAAAAGAATGGTGTATAGGTGCTTATTGTATTATTCATACAACTTTTATATTAGAAGTTCTTTGAAATATAAACATCATTTTTTTTAAAAGGTGAGAGCTTTAAAAATGACTGATGTTCAAGCCCCGGCCCCTATATTCTGGTTTAATTGGCAGGGCTTTTGCCTGGGCTCCTAGACTGTTTTAAAAGTTTCCCAGGGGAGTCGGACACGACTGAGCGACTTCACTTTCACTTTTCACTTTCATTCATTGGAGAAGGAAATGGCAACCCACTCAGTATTCTTGCCTGGAGAATCCCAGGGACGGGGGAGCCTGGTGAGCTTCTGTCTATGGGGTCGCACAGAGTCGGACACGACTGAAGTGACTTAGCAGCAGCAGCAGCAGCAGGGGATTCCAGCCTACAGCCTGAGTTGAGACCTGCGGCTACAAGCTTTTTTTTGTGAAGGTCCGTCCAGACAGTCAATATTTTCAGCGTTAAGGGCCATATGGTCATTGTCCCTGCTCAGCTCTGCCTTGGTGAGCAGGAGCAACATAAACAATACATACATAAATGGGTGTGGCTGTGTTCCAATAAAACTTTATTTGCCAAAAAAAAACACACACAAAAACCCACAACGGGGCTGGCATGTCGCCTAACCCCTCTGAGCCTCAGTCTTCCCCTCCATAAAGGGCAGGTCACAACAACGCCCACCTTGATGAACTGTCCTCGGCTTTTCTAGAAAGCTGTCAGACATGCAGTAAAGGCTATACGTGCGATTGCTTTTATTTTTATATGAAGAGAAGGCCTAGTGGACAGGTGGAAAGGGAGGAGGGGCAAGGGAGCTGGGAAAAGGTTTTCCCTCTTAGCTCCTACCTCTCAGAGAATTAGCCATTAAGGTGCTTGTTTGATTCTTGACAAAGGACGCCACTAGGTCCAGACGGTCTATCCCTGGGGACGAGAGGGGAGGAAATTCCCGTGGGTCCCTGGGAAATCCAAGGGATCGACTCCATCTCCCTTCGGGATGGCCCCCCCTCCTCTCGAGGGCGTGGCCTCCCCGCCCCGCCTTTGGCTCGCCCACTGGTTCCTTTCTCCAAGGTCCAGGGCCCTCTCCCCGCCCCAGCACGCACCCACTCTGCCCACAAAGGCGTTTAGCGCGTAGTCCCGGAAGAAAGGCCCTTCCATGCCCCGCAGCACGACCTGAGCGCGGGCCTGCAGCTGCCCTTGTTGGAACCGGCTGGGGATGAGGGCGAGGCGCAGCTGCTTCAGGGCCTCCCGCACCGAGTGGTCACACTGCAGGCAGCCCCAGTCTCGGCGGGCGCTCAGGCCCAAGAGCAGCAGAAGGGCCCAGGCTAGAGGCATGGCGGGGGCCTTTGTGACGTCACAGAGGGCACCCCGGTCGGCCCCGCCCCTCAGGCAGAGGCGGTGTCAGGGAGGCCCGGGGGAGTGCGCGCGGGGGCGGGCGGGTTGGCTGAGCACCTACTGTGTGCCAGGCGTGGAGCTGGGAGCTAAGGAGATAAGTCTTCAAAACCCAGAAGTCTCTACCCTGCACTCTTGGATCTAACATTCATTCTTTCAACTTATGTGTACTGAGCACCTACTATGTGCCAGGTGCTCCTCCAGAAACTAGGGTTAGAGCTGAGAAAAGCAGGAGATCCTTGCTCTCTTCAGCACTTACATTCTTTAATTCAACAGATATTTATTGAACACCTACTATGTGCCCGGCCCAGTTCTAGGCTCCTGATGGAGCTCAGACACAGAGATAGTCTCTACTCACACAGTTTACAGTTAAAGAAATGTCAGTGGAAAGCCCACTATGTACTGGGCGCTGGAGACAAACTGAAGGACATGGACACGGTTCCTGTTCACGGGATTCCTTCTAGCAGAGGTGGAAAGAGGTGCGGCCGGAAAAAGAAATGCAAAACCTAGGAAACAGATTAGTAAATAAGATCCTGACACAGCATTAAGTGCTGAGAAGCAAATAACCCTTGTGATACATGATGAGCTCCTGGTATACTAGTGCCCCGGAGTCAGGGTTGTGTTCACTGCCCTCGTCTAATGTCTGGCACACCCTAGGTGCTTGATAAATATTTAACAAATGCAGTGACGCCACAGAAGAGGAAAATGTACTTTGTTTTTGCCCTGGGTTTTTTTTTTTTTTTTTGAAAAAATCTTCAAACCTAGAGAAAATTTGCAGGAGCAGTACAATAAATACTCGAATATACCTTATTAACATTCACATCCACTGTATGTCTCTCTCTCCAAAATGATGTAGGGCAAAGGCTAACAGTTTTGCAAACTTTAAGAGGGTCATAGTAAACACCGTCTTCCAGCAACACAAGAGACAACTCTACACATGGACATTACTGGATGGTCAATACTGAAATCAGAGGGATTATATTCTGAAGATGGAGAAGTTCTATACAGTTAGCAAAAACAAGACTGGGAGCTGACTGTGGCTCAGATCATGAACTCCTTATTGCAAAATTCTGACTTAAATTGAAGAAAGTAGAGAAGACCACTAGACCATTCAGGTATGACCTAAATCAAACAGTGGAAGTGACAAATAGATTCAAGGGATTACATATGATAGAGTGCCTGAAGAACTACTAACATTGTAGTGTTCGTGACATTGTACAGGAGGCAGTGACCGAGACCATCCCCAAGAAAAAGAAATGCAAAAAGGCAAAATGGTTGTCTGAGGAGGCCTTCCAAATAGCTGAGAAAAGAAGAGGCATTAAAGGCAAAGGAGAAAAGGAAAGATATACCCATCTGAATGAGGAGTCCCAAAGAACAGCAAGGAGAGATACGAAAGCCTTCCTCAGTGATCAATACAAAGAAATACAGGAAAACAACAGAATAGGAAAGACTAGAGATCTCTTCAAGAAAATACAACATGTAGAGATTAATTAAATTTTAGTTTCAATTAAAAATGGACAAAGGATTTGAATAGATATTTCTCCAAAGAAGATATAAGAATGGCAAATAAGCACTTGAAAAGATGCTCAACATCACTGAGCATTCAGATCAGATCAGATCAGATCAGTCGCTCAGTCGTGTCTGACTCTTTGCGACCCCATGAACTGCAGCACACCAGGCCTCCCTGTCCATCACCAACTCCCGGAGGTCACTCAGACTCACATCCATCGAGTCAGTGATGCCATCCAGCCATCTCATCCTCTGTCGTCCCCTTCTCCTCCTTCCCCCAATCCCTCCCAGCATCAGAGTCTCCTCCAATCAGTCAACTCTTTGCATGGTGGCCAAAATATTGGAGTTTCAGCTTTAGCATCATTCCTTCCAAAGAAATCCCAGGGCTGATCTCCTTCAGAATGGACTGGTTGGATCTCCTTGCAGTCCAAGGGACTCTCAAGAGTCTTCTCCAACACCACAGTTCAAAAGCATCAATTCTTCGGCGCTCAGCCTTCTTCACAGTCCAGCTCTCACATCCATACATGACCACAGGAAAGACCATAGCCTTGACTAGACGAACCTTTGTTGGCAAAGTAATGTCTCTGCTTTTCAAAATGCTATCTAGGTTGGTCATAACTTTCCTTCCAAGGAGTAAGCGTCTTTTAATTTCATGGCTGCAGTCACCATCTGCAGTGATTTTGGAGCCCTTTCCACTGTTTTTCCATCTATTTCCCATGTAGTGATGGGACTGGATGCCATGATCTTCGTTTTCTGAATGTTGAGCTTCAAGCCAACCTTTTCACTCTCCACTTTCACTTTCATCAAGAGGCTTTTTAGTTCCTCTTCACTTTCTGCCATAAGGGTGGTGTCATCTGCATATCTGAGGTTATTGATATTTCTCCCAGCAATCTTGATTCCAACTTCGTTTCTTCCAGTCCAGCATTTCTCATGATGTACTCTGCATATAAGTTAAATAAACATGGTGAAGTCAAGTGGGCCTTAGAAAGCATCACTACGAACAAAGCTAGTGGGTATGATGGAATTCCAGTGGAGCTATTCCAAATCCTGAAAGATGATGCTGTGAAAGTGCTGCACTCAATATGCCAGCAAATCTGGAAAACTCAGCAGTGGCCACAAGATTGGAAAAGGTCAGTTTTCATCCCAATCCCAAAGAAAGGCAATGCCAAAGAATGCTCAAACTACCGCACTGAGCATTAGGAGAATGCAAATCAAAACCACAGTGAGAGGACCCTCCTGGTGGTGCAGTGGATAAGAATCCTTCTGCCAATGCAGGGGACATGGGTTCAATCCCTGGTCCAGGAAGATCCCACGTGCCAAGGAGCAGCTAAGCTTGAGCACCACAACTACTGAGCCTGTGCTCCGGAGCCTGTGAACTGCAACTGCTGAGCCCACGTGTTGCAACTACTGAAGCCCGTGTACCCCTAGAGCCTCTGATCTGCAACAAGAGAAGCCACCACGATGAGAAGCCCAGGTACCACAACTACAGAGCAGCCCCCACTCTCCAGAACTAAAGAAAGCCCGAGTACGGCAGCAAAGACCTAGCCAAACATAAATAAATAAAAGAAATAATTAAGAAATAAAATTTAAAAAAAAACACAATGAGCTACCACCAATTAAGATGGCTACCATCTAAAAAACACAAAACGACAAGTCTTGGTAAAGATGTGCAGAAATAGAAGCCTTGTACACTGTAGTTGGGAATCTAAAATGGCACCACTGCAATGGAAAACAGTATGGATGTTTCTCAAATAATTAAAAATAAAATTATTATAGGACCCAGAAATTTGACTTCTGGGTATTTATCCAAAAGAATTGAAAAGCAGAGACTGAAAAAGATTTTTGTACATCTATCTTCATAGCACCATTATTCACAAAAACTGATGTGGAAGCAACCCATCGACTAACAAATGGGTAAACAAAATGTGGTATACACCTGCAACAGAATATTATTCAGTCAAAAAGGAAGGAAATTCTGATATACGTGACAGCATGGATAAACCTTGGTGGTCACTATGCTAAGTGGAATAAAGCCAGTCACAAAAGGCACATACTGCATAATTCTGCTTATACAAGGTATCTAGAATACCTAAAGTAAATTCACACTCAGGATATTTAACATTGGTTTGATTGGCTTAACCATATTCGGACTTTCCTAAATGCCTCGTGACGCTTTGCTGCTTCACCTCCTCTGAGAAGTCTTCCCACATTACTCCTCCCTGTAAAGCATGTCTCCTTCTGTTATCCTCTATTTTCAGGATCAGCCTACACCTTGAAAGGGCCAGGTTGTAAATATTTTAGGATTTGTGATCTATAGTTCTCTTGCTACTGTAATAGGAAAGCAGCCACAGACAATATGGAAATGAAAAGATGTGGCTGTGTCCTAATAAAACTTTATTTATAGACACTGAAATTCGAGTTGCATGGTTTTCACATGTCACAGAATATTATTCCGACTTTTTAAACCTTTCAGTTCAGTTCAGTTAAGTTCAGTTCAGTTCAGTCACTCAGTCGTGTCCGACTCTTTGCAACCCCATGGACTGCAGCACGCTAGGCCTCCCTGTCCATCACCAACTCCCGGAGGTCACTCAGACTCACATCCATCGAGTCAGTGATGCCATCCAACCATCTCATCCTCTGTCATCCCCTTCTCTTCCTGCCCTCAACCTTTCCCAACATCAAGGTCTTTTCAAATGAGTCAGCTCTTCGCATCAGGTGGCCAAACTATTGGGGTTTCAGCTTCAACATCAGTCCTTCCAATGAACACCCAGGACTGATCTCCTTTAGGATGGACTGGTTGGATCTCCTTGCAGTCTGAGGGACTCTCAAGAGTCTTCTCCAACACCACAGTTCAAAAGCCTCAATTCTTCAGCACTCAGCCTTCTTCACAGTCCAACTCTCACATCCATACATGACTAACCTTTAGAGATGTAAAAACTATTTTTAGCTGAAGAGTTGTGGTGGTTTGCCATTAACTCTAACTCATTATCCTGTTAGTTTCTGCCACAACATTAATTATAATTTATAATTATTTTTTGTCTTTCTTTTATATCATCTGATGAGCCCCTTGAGGCCAAGAACCATGTGTATCTTCTTTACCAGCATGTCCCCAACCCCTAGGAGGGAACCTGTAATCTATTCAAACTTAGATTTAAAAAAAATGGAACCTCAATTCAGTTATTGAAACCCTTTAAATGTGTTTGGAAAAACATTTAAGTATGGGAATCTACCTCTTCAACTGTAAATGTAATGAAGTCTAAATAGAGCTCAAGTATTTTTAATGAAAAAACCAGTGTCCACATCGGCCTGGGCTGTCCTGAGAACACTTTAAAGGCTTAGTACAATAATAGGTAAACTAGTTCAATAATTTTTATATTGGTTGCAAGTTGAAGTGATAATATTTTGGATCTACTGAGTTAAAGAAAACACTATAATTAGTGTCACCTGTTTCTTTTTACCTTTTATTTTGGCCAGCAGAAAGTTTGAAATCACATGTGGGGCTTGAATTATGTTTGAATCAGACATCCCTGGTCTAGCACATAGATGGTGCCAATAGGTATCATTTGAATTGAATTAGATGTGATTCTAATTCTAATTGAATTAGCTGGGGTTAGTGGGAAGAATTCTCCAAGCCCAGGCTTCAGCAATACATGAACTGTGAACTTCCAGATGTTCAAGCTGGTTTTAGAAAAGGCAGAGGAACCAGAGATCAAATTGCCAACATCTGCTGGATCATAGAAAAAGCAAAAGAATTCCAGAAAAACATCTATTTCTGCTTTATTGACTATGCCAAAGCCTTTGACTGTGTGGATCACAATAAACTGTGGAAAATTCTGAAAGAGATGGGAATACCAGACCACTGACCTGCCTTTTGAGAAACCTGTATGCAGGTCAGGAAGCAACAGTTAGAACTGGACATGGAACAACAGACTGGTTCCAAATAGAAAAAGGAGTACATCAAGGCTGTATATTGTCACCCTGCTTATTTAACTTATATGCAGGGTACATCATGAGAAATGCTGGGCTGGATGAAGCACAAGCTGCAATCAAGATTGCCGGGAGAAAAATCAATAACCTCAGATATGCAGATGACACCACCCTTATGGCAGAAAGTGAAGAACTAAAGAGGCTCTTGATGAAAGTGAAAGAGGAGAGTGAAAAAGTTGGCTTAAAGCTCCAACATTCAGAAAACTAAGATCATGGCATCTGGTCCCATCACTTCAGGGCAAATAGATGGGGAAACAGTGGGAAAAGTGACAGACTTTAATTTTTGGGCTCCAAAATCACTGCAGATGGTGACTGTAGTCATGAAATTAAGACGCTTGCTCCTTAGAAGGAAAGTTATGAACAGCCTAGATAGCATATTAAAAAGCAGAGACATTACTTTGCCAATAAAGGTCCATATAGTCAAAGCTATGGTTTTTCCAGTGGTCATGCATGGGTGTGAGAGTTGGACTATAAAGAAAACTGAGAGCCAAAGAATTGATGCTTTTGAACTGTGGTGTTGGAGAAGACTCTTGAGAGTCCCTCAGACTGCAAGGAGATCCAACCAGTCCATCCTAAAGGAGATCAGTCCTGGGTGCTCATTGGAAGGACTGATGTTGAAACTGAAACCCCAATAGTTTGGCCACCTGATGCGAAGAGCTGACTCATTTGAAAAGACCTTGATGTTGGCAAAGACTGAGGGCAGGAGGAGAAGGGGATGACAGAGGATGAGATGGTTGGAAGGCATCACCGACTCAATGGACATGAGACTGAGTAAACTCTGGGAGTTGGTGATGGACAGGTCCTGCGGTCCATGGGGTCGCAAAGAGTCGGACACACTGAGTGACTGAACTGAACTGAATGGGAAGAAAAATAATGACTCAAGGTGTAATGGGGAGATTTGACCACAAGGGGGTGCTCTCACCCCAGTGAAATTCTCTTTTCCTGAGAAATCTCACTCTTGGCTTCCTGCCACCCTCGCCTTTCCCAGAATTAGCCACTTAAAATTACAGCTAATGTGGTGCAGATCAAACTTTGAGAAATGAATCGAGATATGATCTTCCTCGTCCTTTCCTTTTCCCCTATTACCATGCCTCAGCAGGCAGGGAGGCAAGGGGCTATTTGCCCTAAGAAAAGGAGTTGTCAGAAGGGGATGGAAAACAAAGGTGGGGAAACAACTGCAAATTCCTCCGCTTCTAAGCCCCAAAGCCTCAGGTCCAGGTGGGAGACAGGAAGAATCAGGGAGCAGAACACGTTTGGTTTCTCTGATGATGTAGCCACGCTAAAGCGCCATTTGGTAGAACTTGGTTAACTTGATTATCTGCAGGTGTCACAGTCTGGCAATCCCACTGGTTTTAGAGAAGAGGCTGAAGTCGTTCTCACACTCGCCCATCAGGGAAAAAGATGTTCAACTCAGCGGTGTTTCTAGTGGGGGAGGGAGGGGGTGGGTCAAAAGCAAGTTGGTGTTCATCGCTGGGGAGGAGGAGGTGTCTATGGGTGTCCGGAACGGAGGGTTCTGTGGGTGGGAAGCAACCGACTAGGCTGTGCTCACACAGCAGGAATACATCTGAGTGAAAAATAGTTAACAACCCAGTGCTGTTTATATAAATGTAAAATGCATGTGTCCTAAACAATAAATACACAATGTGTAAGAGCACGGACAAAGAAAAGAACCACAATAAACGTGATGAAATAGTCACTCTGGCTGGGAAGGAAAAGAGAGCAGGTGGTGAGGGCAAACGGGAGTAAATGAATAAGAAATAAAACACTGGCTTTTGTGTGAACCAGGCAGTTAAGGGTCCTTCTGGGGTCAGACTGCCCGTTTTAATTAAAATTAAAACGGTTAATTAGTTAAAATTAAGCTCTGCCACTTAATAATTGGGAGCCCTCAGTGAAATTAGGTAATTCTCTCTGTGCCTCAACTGCCTCATCCATAAAATGGGATAACAAGAGTCCTGAAGTTATAGAGATCTCTCAAGAATGAAAAACGTAAAATATGAGAAAGCCGAATGTCCAAGAATTAATGCCTTTGAACCACAGTGCTGGACAAGACTCTTGAGAGTCCCTTGGACTGCAAAGAGATCAAATCAGTCAATCCTAAAAGAAATCAACCCTGAATATTCACTGGAAGGACTGATGAGGAAACTGAAGCTCCAATACTCTGACCACCTGATGTGAAGAGCAGACTCATTGAAAAAGACCCTGATGTTGGGAAAGACTGAAGGGAAAAGGAGAAGGAGGTGACAGAGGATGAGATGGTTAGAGAGCTTCACTGACCCAATGGACATGAATTTGAGCAAACTCGGGGAGCTCGTGGAGGACAGAGGAGCCCGGCAGGCTACAGTTCATGGGGTCCAAAGAATCAGACACAACTTAGAGCTGAGCTACAACAATATAAAGAGTTTACAATAGTAATAGCAAGTGCTATCTAACAGCTGGTTGTTTTTATACATGTTAGGAACTGAAGATTATTTACTTAATCTTCTACACCTGAAGTTATTAGAAATGGAAAGGAAGGGGAGGCCTTTTGAGCTGGGACAGGGGAGAGAGTTGTGAGAGAGAGAAAACAAGATTTGTATGTGAGCATGGGGACTTCTAAGTATGACAGGGGTGAGGGGGACATGTAAGATGCTTGTATTAGTCAGAGTGGGCTGGATTATGCTTCCGTAACAAATAGCCTGAATATCTCAGTGGCTTAAAACCACAAACTTATTTTTTTGTGATGTCATTTTGGTTGGCTGGTCAGAACTCTGGCAGAGGGGAAAAAAGAAGAGAACCCACAGTTCTTAAATGCTTTCACTCTCAAATGACACCTTGCTTGTTGGCCAAATGAGTCACAAGTCCACATCATACTTTACCAGAGTGAGGAAGAATGATCTTTCCGGGGTCCAGAAGGATTGAGGGTTGGGATATTTGTGAGCAGCTTGAATGATCCGCTTGAAGCCTTCTTTAAACTTAGGGACCTGAGAGCTGAGAAAACTTACCCTGAAAGCCGAGGGCTGGCTCAGAGAGAAGACAAGCCTGTCAGAAAAGTTCTCTCATGCCATTATGGTGGGGTAGTGTAATAGTCACCTACAGCTGTGTAACAAAGTACCCCCCAGAAGGAGAGGATGGGAGGAACTGAGAGAGTAGCACTGAAACATATGTTACCATATGTAAAATAGCCAATGGGAAGTTGCTACATATCACCCGGAGCTCAACCTAGTGCTCTGTGACAACCTGGAGGGCTGGGATGGGGTGAGGGGTGGGAGGGAGGTTCAACAGGGAAGGGACACTTGTGTACTTATAGAACCGACACGACATTGTAAAACAATTATCTTTCAATTTAAAAAAAAAGTACCCCCCAAACACACTGCCTGAAAACAACAAGAAATGCTTGTTATCTCACAGTTTCTATGGGTCAGGTGTTAGGAGGTGGATAGTTCTGTCACTGGGTCTTGTGACGTTCAGCCTGGGCTGCAGTCATCCGAAGGCCAGACTGGGGCTGGAGAGTCTGCTTCCAGAATGGCTCACTGGCAAGCTGGCACTTGCTCTTGGCAGAAAGTGTTGTGTCCTTGCTGTGTGGGTCTCTCCACAGGCTTGTCAAGGGTCCACAATGTATAGCAGCTGGCTTTCCTTAGAGTGAACATTCCAAAAAAAAGCCAGGAGGAAGCAGCCATGTCCTTTGTGACCTCATCTCTGAAGGCACACACCATGGCTTCTAGCATATTCTGTTAGAAGCAAGCCAGTGAGTCTGGCTCACATTCAAAGGAAGGGGAATTAGTCTCCACCTTTCGAAGGGAGGAGGGTCAAAGAATGTGTGAGTATGTTCTAAAACCACCTCTGGCAGCCATATGGTGAAATGGGTGTGTGTCTGGACATCAGAAGTTGCCGTAAACTTCTATAGGCTCAGGGGCACAAGGGAAATGGGGGTCGAAACTGCTGGTTGTTTAGTCGCTAAGTCGTGTCCGATTCTCTTGCAACCCCATGGACTGTAGCCTTCCAGGCTCCTCTGTCCATGGGATTTTCCAGGCAAGAACACTGGAGTGGGTTGCCACGTCCTTCTCCAGGGGATTTTCCTGAGCCAGGGATCAAACCAGTGTCTCCTGCATTGGCAGATGGATTCTTTACTATTGAGCCACTAGGGAAGCCTGCTCAGATCAGATCAGTCGCTCAGTCGTGTCCGACTCTTTGCGACCCCATGAACTGCAGCACGCCAGGCCTCCCTGTCCATCACCAACTCCCGGAGGTCACTCAGACTCACATCCATCGAGTCAGTGATGCCATCCTGCTAGTTGCCACCAAAATCTGATTTCCCCTTGAGCATGTGTTTAATTCAAGTCATTCTCATGACAATCACTCGGTCACAGAACAACACCTTATGGCTACTGAGTCCTTGCTAAGCATCAGGCACCGTCCTAAGTGCTTTATATTTAATCTCAACACCGACCCAATCAGGCAGGTAAAGTTTGACCTCCACTGACAAACAGGGAAACTTCGGAGTGGAGAGGCTAAGTAAACTCTTCTAAGGAGGCACAGCTAATAATAAAAAGAGCGGGAGGGCTGGGATTTGAACCCAGGCAGTCGGGTTCCAGCATCCAGGCTCTGGAACACAGCACTGTATGATAAAGAAAAGACGTTATGCTCCACGCACCCATTGTGATCGTAAAAAGCGGTGCCCGCTGCTCCATTATTTTCAGAGGATTTACTGTGCTCTCTGAACCTTGTAAAGTAATTGACATGAAACGGTGTATTGCCTGAATGAAGGCATGATTTAGCACATTTAACAGTCGTGCCACTTTTTAAAAAAAATCTCCATGTGACAGCGGTGGAAACTCAGGATTAGCAGGGTCAAGCCACTTGAGCTGGGTCGAGTAAATAGAGACAGAAGCAGGAGGGGGACCCGGCAGCCAAGGACGCGGTCCCGGCCGTGAGCCGCTCCCCTGGGCAACACCAGTGGCCTGGTTTGGCGTTGGCGCGAGGCAGGCGGGAAAGAATGCCAGGGAAAGGATCTGGGAGGGATTTGGCTTTGAGCCGGGGCAGGGGGGCGGGGGCGGGGGGAGGAATGGGAGATGGCGGTGCCAGCGCCCGGGGTGGGGGTGGGGCAGGGGGGCTGTTTTCCCACCGTCTGCAGCCTGTGCCCCGCCCCCACGCCCCAGTCCACGCCGCGCGATGGCAGAAACAGTGGCCTGTTCTCAAGCACTGCCGTGGGAGGAGAAATTGGGACAAGCCCTTTGGAAGACAGTTTGGCTGGATCCGGGAGGGCTGGCCGTCTGCACGTCCCCTCCTCGGCGTGTGCTGGTGAGAAATGGGTGCACGCGGCCGTCAAGGAGACAGGGATGCCCCAGCCCCCATTCTCTGTAAGGATCTCCAAACCAGCCCAAAGTCCGTCAACAAGAGACCCACTGGATAAACCCGCTGTGTTCTTTTGTAGATTAGTAAAAATGCATCCCCATTTCAAACCAATCAGGGCTTTCCTTCCCTTCCCAGTAACTAGGTGTGAAAAGGGCTCCCCAGCTCGCGCTCCTGGTAAAGAACCCGCCTGCCAATGCAGGAGGAGAGGATTCGATTCCGGGGTGGGGAAGATCCCCTGGAGGCAGGCTTAGCAACAAGCTCCAGTATTCCTGTCTGGAGAATCCCATGGACAGAGGAGCCTGGCGGGCTACAGTCTGCATGGGTGGCAAACACTCTGACACGACGGAAGAGACTTAGCAGGCACCCAAGTATAATATCGGGGAAGGCAATGGCACCCCACCCCAGTACTCTTGCCTGGAAAATCCCATGGATGGGGGAGCCTGGTGGGCTCCAGTCCATGGGGTCGCTGGGAGTCGGACACGACTGAGCGACTTCACTTTTACTTTTCACTTTCATGCATTGAAGAAGGAAATGGCAACCCACTCCAGTGTTCTTGCCTGGAGAATCCCGGGGACGGAGGAGCCTGGTGGGCTGCTGTCTATGGGATCGCACAGAGTCGGACACGACTGAAGCGACTTAGCAGCAGCAGCAGCAGCAGCAGCAGCAGGTATAATATACAAGTGTTGCAGCTGTATGGTTTTTAAAAATATTTTTTTGTTTTTAATGAAAATTTTTAATTTTTATATTTTTTTCATCGACATTGTCTTTTAAATATTTAAAATATTCTTAAACTATGAACATCTTGCTAACATCTCTGTGTTGCTGCATTGCTAACTCTATACTTGGCCTCTTAAAGACCCTCCTCCTCACAAGCCCCACGTGGATGTACACTTTGCCTAATGATGTTCATTTGGGCCTCTGGTGTTAACCCCCTACTGCTGCTGCTAGCAAAGCTCCCTACCACTCATTCATTAGCAAGAATACAAGGTTGGACCTTTCAACCGTTAGAACACAATTTTTTAAATTGGCAGGCGCAGAAATGTGAGGCCTTTTTACATTGAGCTTTTGCTAATGCTCAGAGGGTGGCTCAGATGGTAAAGAATCCGCCTGCAATGAAGGAGACCTGGGTTCGATCCCTGGGTGGGGAAGATTCCCTGGAGGAGGGCATGGCAACCCACTCTAATATTCTTGTCTGGAGAATTCCTTGGACGGAGGAGCCTGGAGAGCTACAGTCCATGGGGTCGCAGAGTCAGGCACCCCTGAGCGACTGACACTAACTAATGAATTTCGCGGAGGCAGCGAGCCGTAGGAGTGGTCTGTGTTGCATGTGTGACTTAATAAATGTATGAATCTTTCAGCACCACCACCACCACAACCACTGTGGCGCATGCATCCGATGGAATGCTGCAAGACGCTGAGACGCTTTCCAGACATGCACACTAGCTCCAAGGCGTGTATCATGCTTGACAGGCAAGCGAAGCCACACACAAAAGAGGATACCACCTACCATTCCATAGACAGAAAGCTCAAAACAGGCCAAAGCAAATATCAGGGTCGGACTGATTGCTTGGCCGATATATGGAGTAGAAAATCATCAAGTGATGATGCGGAAGTGAGGAGGGCGGGCCTATGACGGAGGGGCTGGCGGGACTCTCTTTCTTGACCCGCTGGACAAGGGTTTCATTTCGTAGCCATCAATTAAGCTGCAAATTACAATTTTAAAATTCATGTATATACTTTATCCCAGCCGGGGAAGGCAATGGCACCCCACCCCAGTACTTTTGCCTGGAAAATCCCATGGACGGAGGAGCCTGGTAGGCTCCAGTCCGCGGGGTCGCTAAGAGTCGGACACACGACTGAGCGACTTCACTTTCACTTTTCACTTTCATGCATTGGAGAAGGAAATGGCAACCCACTCCAGTGTTCTTGCCTGGAGAATCCCAGGGACAGGGGAGCCTGGTGAGCTTCCGTCTATGGGGTCGCACAGAGTCGGACACGACTGAAGCGACTTAGCAGCAGCAGCACTTTATCCCAGTAAATAAATAACAAAGACTGGTTGTATGGCACAGAGAATTATCTTCAGTTTCTTGTAATAACCCACAATGGAAAAGAACCTGAAAAAGAATATACATTTATGTATAATTTAATCACTTTGCTGTACCCTTGAAATTAACACAATATTGTAAATTAACTCGACTTCAATTAAAAATGGTTAAAAAATTGTAGCGAAGGACATACAACACAACCTGCTGTTTTCACCATCTTTAGGTGTACAACGTGGTGGCCTCCAGCACACTCACGTTCCTGTGCAGCCATCACCATCATCTGTCCCCAGAACAGTTTTCATCTGGCCAAACTGAAACTCAGTACCCATTAAGCTCTAACTCCATTCTTCTCTGCAGCCCCCAGCATCCAATATTCTAATTTGTCTCTGTGAATTTAACTACTCTATGCATGTATGCAAGCTACAGTTGTGTCTGACTCTTGGTGACCCCATGGACTGTAGGCTGCCAGGCTTCTCCATCCAGGGGAGTTCCAAAGCAAGAATACTGGAGTGGGTTGCCATTTCCTTCTCCAGGGGATCTTGCCAACCAGGGATGGAACCTGAGTCTTCTGCATCTGCTACGTTGGCAGGTGGATTCTTTACCACTGAGTCACCTGGCAAGCCCTTAACCACTCTCAATTCAGTTCAGCTCAGTTGCTCAGTCGTGTCCAACTCTTTGCGACTCCATGAATCGCAGCACGCCAGGCCTCCCTGTCCATCACCAACTCCCGGAGTTCACTCAAACTCATGTCCATCAAGTCAGTGATGCCATCCAGCCATCTCATCCTCTGTTGTCCCCTTCTTTTCCTGCCCCCAGTCTCTCCCAGCATCAGAGTCTTCCAATGAGTCAACCCTTCCCATGAGATGGCCAAAGTACTGGAGTTTCAGCTTTAGCATCATTCCGTCCAAAGAACACCCAGGGCTGATCTTCAGAATGGACTGGTTGGATCTCCTTGCAGTCCAAGGGACTCTCAAGACTCTTCTCCAACACCACAGTTCAAAAGCATCAATTCTTTGGCGCTCAGCTTTCTTCACAGTCCAACTCTCACATCCATACATGACCACTGGAAAAACCATAGCCTTGACTAGACGAACCTTTGTTGGCAAAGTAATGTCTCTGCTTTTGAATATGCTATCTAGGTTGGTCATAACTTTCCTTCCAAGGAGTAAGCATCTTTTAATTTCATGGCTGCAGTCACCATCTGCAGTGATTTTGGAGCACACAACAGACTGGTCCCAAATAGGAAAAGGAGTACATCAAGGCTGTATATTGTCACCCTGCTTATTTAACTTATATGCAGAGTACATCATGAGAAATGTTGGGCATGTGGCAGACCTGGGTTCAATTCCTGGGTTGGGAAGATTCCCTGGAGAAGGAAACGGCTACCCACTCTAGCATTCTGGCCTGGAGAATTCCATGGACTGTATAGTCCAAAACTGAATTACTTTACAGTACAGTAGACAGTGGGCTTCCCTGGTGGCTCATATGGTAAAGAATCCACCTGCAATGCAGGAAAGCCAGGTTCCACTCCTGGGTTGGGAAGATTCCCTGGAGAAGGGAATGGCTACCATTCGTGCCTGGAGAATTCCACGGACAGAGGAGCTTTATTTACTATTTGTAAATCAACTATGCTTCAGTTAAAAAATAAAAATAAATAATGCACAATGCTGTTGTGCTGAATTAATAGTACACACACACACATACACACACACACCCTGACCTGTGCCTGGGTGTCACCCCGAGGCAGAGCTAGCGCCCGTCACCTGGGGCATCTCCTGGGGCACTTCTCCCCTGGTTCAGTGACTCTCACACCCATGGGGTGGGGCACCCTCACACCCACAAACTCCAGGCTCCAAATACTGTCACACCCTCCAGCCAGCTTCCTCTCAGCTCTGTCACCCGCCCTGTTTCTGTTCAGACTTTGGCTCCAAGGCTGCTCCTGGGGCCAGGGAAGCCCACACCCTCCCCAGGTCCCTCCTCTTCTTCAAGCTTGGCCCCTCACTCTGTTTTTCTCTCTTTTTTGTCTTTCCCTCTCTCTGGGTCTCTGTCCTTCATCTCTGGATCTCCATCTTCCCATGGCTCTCCTTTCTCTCGGTTTACTTTTTCTTTTCCTTCCTTCCTTCCTGCCCCATCCTTTCATCTCTGTTCGGGGAGCCGCATACTCGCTGTGTGACCTTGGGCAGGAGCCTTTGCCTCTCTCTGCCTTAATTTCTCATCTGTACTGTGGCACTCACAGGGCTGATTTGAAGCTGAAGGGAGTTACCACATATCCTCAGGGCACCTGGTATACAGCTGGGGCTCAATCAAGACCACAACCAACACTGGTGACTCTGCCCCTGGCCCTGGGCTAAGAATTCAGACATGATGACTCATTTACCCCTCACAGCATCCCGGTGAAGGAGGTAAGGCATTGCCCCCAGTTTGCAGATAAAGAGACTTGGGTTTACAGGTTAGACTTGCCCAAGAATCAAACGAGTAAGTAATGGGATCAGAAATTAAACTCAGATCACCTGGCCCTGGCCCCATTTCTCACCCTGAGCTATGAGGCTTCTATAGTATTAACTTATATTTATTAATAAATATCAGAATTTCTGAGGTCCTACTGACTTTTGAGTCTGGATGATTCTTCCTGTGGGAGCCGTCCCTTGCGCTCTAAGATATTTAGCCTCATCTCTGGCCTTTGCCCTTGAGATGCAATTTGTTGTTTTTCAGTCACTAAGTTGTGTCTGATTCTCTGCGATCCCATGAATGGCAGCATGTCAGGCTTCCCTAGCATTCACTATCTCCCAGTTTGCTCAAACTCATGTCCATTGATTCTGTGATGCCATTCAACCATCTCCTCCTCTGTCGTCCCCTTCTCCTCCTGCCCTTAATCTTTCCCAGCATCAAAGTCTTTTCCAGTGTGTCAGCTCTTCGAATTAGGTGGCCAAAGTATTGGAGCTTCAGCTTCAGCACAAGTCCTTCCAATGAATGTTCAGGGTTGATTTCCTTTAGGATTGATTGGTTTGGTCTCCTTGCTGCTCAAGGGACTCTCAAGAGTCTCCTCCAGCAGTAGTTTGAAAACATCATTTCTTCGGCACTCAGCCTTCTTTATGGTCCAACTCTCACATCTGTACGTGACTACTGGATGCAAGTCCCACCCCCATAAACATGAGCTGGAAGCAGCAGGAGAGGTGTCCCATTGATCCATTCAGAAATTCTAATTGGGAAGACCCAGCCTCTGTCCTCTCCCCTAGCCCCCTCCCTGTCCTCCCTGCCCCAGTCTCACCATCTAGCCCGTTCCAGGGCCCCAGAGTTAATCCAGTCCCTCCTTTGCTCTCTGCCTTCCCATGGCTCCCCAGTGCCCCCAGGACGGAGCCCAGTCCTTCATTGGAGACACCTGGCATCTCCTGCCCTTTACTGTGTAGACTCAAGCGCTCAAGAATAGCTTGACTCACACCTCCAGACCTTTGTCTGGGCAGGTCCCTCTGTGCAGAATGTCTGCCCCATTCTTTCCTTCCCCACTTTGCTCAGTGGACTCAACTCCACGCCCAAGACACAACCTGGCATGTGTCCTCTGACCAGGGACTCCAACCTTTGAATTCAGCCTTCAGATAACACGCATGAGCCTGAAGAACAAAGCAAGTGAATATTCACTATAGCCCTATGCATCCTAGCAGATTAGAGGGGAAATGACCTAAGCATTTATCAAGAGGGGACTGTCAGGAAAACCTCAGGAGGAGACTGTAAAATAAACAAAGTTTATAGATGCCCACAATTGCAGACGGAAACTTCTTCAAGATATGTTATTAAGGGAAAAACAAGGTGCAAAATCAAGTGGACCCTGTGCTCTGCCCTTTCCTCATTTGCTGGTGGGAAAATCACCTCACCTCTCTGAACCCTCATTTCCTTGTCTATAAAATGGAATATTCATCATAAAGACTGAGGTGAAGATTACTAACAAATTGTGAGAAGGGAACTACACATAGACATATTAAATGTGAGTTTTTAGGGCAGAGGTTGGCAAACTTTTTCTGTAAAGGGTCGGTTAGTAAACATTTTTTGCTTTGCCGACTATATGGTCTTTGTTGCAATGACTCAATACTGTTGTCATTGTGCAGAAGCACAGGTAATGTGTCAAAGAATAGACGAGACTGTGTTCCAGTAAAGCTTTATTTAATGTAACAGACAGCTGGCCCATGGGTCATGGTTGAGACCTGTATTAGCATTGAAGAAGAGGTAACTGTTTATTTGAAAAGCTTTTCTGTGCCCCTCCAACCGCCAAACTCATTTCTCTCAGTTTTTATCAGACTGCATTATGATATCAGCTTCTCTTTCCCTTTATGGGTCCAGCCCTCCCCATGCCCAGACCTTGAACTCTCTGATCAGGATCCTTATCTGAGCTCTGTGGGTCTCCAGAACCCAGCCTACACCCCTGTCCTAGGAGCACAGCAGAAATATTGGTTGAATTCATTCATTCATACATTCATTCACAGAGACAACCCACGCAGGCACTGTTCTAGACACTGAAGCTATAACAGTGACCAACACAGACACAAACCCCTGGAGCTTAGGTTCTGAAGGGAGACACAGACCATAAATCAAACGAACACTTTAAACATGTAACTTTAAGAATCTGCCATCCAGATGCAGGAATAAAGAGAAATTTTGAACAACTAGAATATTCTGAATTTTGTGATAGTTTGAACATTGGAAATGAGAAAACATTAGGACTTGGGATTGTCAGGTTTCTGACTTGAGTGACAGAGAGCATGATGATGTCATCAAGAGAATTAGAAGGGAAGTGGACTTGGTGGTGGGGAGGAGAGGACTTTGAGGTATATTTGGGACATGTAGATTGAAATGTCTACTAGCTAGCTGGACATAAGTGTGGTGGTTAAGGGAGGGTTGACGACTAGCAACATTGACTTGGGAGTTACAGGCAATAGTTAAAAATCTTTTTTAAAGTATAAATTTGACATTGTATTTAAGCCTTCATTATCATTTATCTGTACACTTAAAGCACAATTCACCACATTCTCAATTTCCATTTTATTTTTGCCATTACCTGTCATTTCATTTGTATCTATTTGTTGGTCTTATTTTCTTGGCATAATAAACTGGGATTTTTACCTCTTGAAAAGAAAAAAAAAAAATATGCCTTCCAATGCAAGGGATGCAATTTCTTTCCCTGGTTGGGGAATTAAGATCCCAGATACATACTGTGGGGCAACTGAGCCGATGCACTGCAGCTAGGAAAGCCCGTGTCCTGCAACGAACACCCAGTGCCGTCAAAATAAAACCAACCAGCCAAACAAAAACATGTAAACTCTTAGATGGTCTTATGCACCAAGGAGAAGTAAATAAAGTGGAAAAGAGAATGAGACCAAAGGGGGCTGCTGATAATTTCCATCATTTTGCCAGAGGAGGCCTCAGTGAGGAAGGAGACATCTGGATGGAAATGAGGAAGTGAGGCAGGAGGATATTCCAGGGGAAGGCTTTCTGGGCAGCGGGCATAGCACGTGCAAAGGCCCCGGGGTGGGAACATGCTTGGCATTTTCAATGAACAGCTAAAAAATCAGTGTGACAGCAGCTGAGTGTGTGCAGGAAAGAGTGGAAGATCCGAAACAGGGTGAGAAGGGAGATGGGGTGGGTCACGCATGCCTTATAGACCTTATGATGAGCACTTTGCCTTTCCTCTGAGTGAGGTGGGAGCCAGGGGCGGTGTCTTGGCTGGCTCAGGCTGCCATAAAAAAAATACCACAGACTGGGTGGCTCAGACAACAGGAATTTATTTCTCACAGTCTGGAGGCTGCAAAGTCCAAGATCAAGGTGTCAGCAGATACTTTCCCCAGTAGGAGCTGTTTTCCCGGAATGCAGAAGACAGTTTCTCCCTCTGTCCTACAGCAGAGAGAACTTGAATTCTCGTTTCTCTTCCTGTTCTTATGGGGATAACAATCCCATCCTGGGGGCTTCAGCCTCATGACCTTAGCTAAATCCAATTACCTCCAAAGACCCCCCTCCTAATATTGTCACACTGTGGGTTAAGGCTTCAACAAAAGCTTTTAAAATGTATATTTTTATTTATTTATTTTTTTAGCTGTGTCAGGTCTGAGTTGCAGCAGCTTGGATCTAGTTCCCTGATCAGGGATTCAACCTGGGTCCCCTGGCTTGGGAGCAGGGAGTCTAAGTCACTGGACCACCAGGGAAGTCCCAACAGATGCATTTGGGAGGGACACAAACATTCAGTCCATACTGGGAGAATTTTGAGCAGGAGGGGATGAGACCTGTTTGAAGTTTTAACAGGATCCTTCTGGCTGCCAGGGAGGGAATAGGCTGTGGATGGAAGCAGGGAGCCCATTGAGGAGGCGATAGATGAGTCTGGAGGGATATATAGGATGAGTGATGAATGAATGTGTAAAAGATTGAGTAAATACAGGAGTGGAGTAAGCAGGAAGTGTGCTTGTCTTTTGAAGATAAGAAGAGAGGGTTAGAATCCTGCCTGTATGGTCTTAATCAAGGAACATCAGCCTCTTGGGTACTGGCAGCCAAGGGGAAGAGAATTAGGTAAATGGAAAACCTGTTTATAGTGACTTGAGCCTGGAACATAACTCTGTTTTGCCTATAAACTTGAATTACCTCTTTCTCAGTTTGGGTTTATACCAATTGTTCCAGGGGTGTGGCTGGTATGTATACTGAGAGATTTTTGCACTGTCCTGGGAATATTAGCAAGAGTTGGCCACCCTTTGGGGAAAAAAAAATCCCACTTCTGATAGTAAAGCAACTCCTGGTTTTTGACTTCATACTTGTCCCCTTGTCAGGCTGGGTTGGTAACTGTTGCTGTCGTGTTGATTGTTATGCATACAAGCCCTGGCAGCTTCTTTATGTAGCCTGGCAATGAATGTGTAACTCCTCTGGGGGTGGAGGTGTTCAAGTGCAGATTCTAAATTACATTTCCCCCACTCCCCGAATGCAGATTTTGATCAAGGTTTGGGGTGGAGCCTGAAATTCTACATTTCTAAAAAGCTCCTTAAAAAAAAAACTTTACTTTTTAAATTTAACATTTGTTTTTGGTTGTGCTGGGTCTTAGTTGTGGCACCCAGGATCTTCCATCTTTTTCTGTAGAATGTGGGATCGAGTTCCGGGACCTGGGATTTAATCTGAGCCCCTTGCATTGGGAACGCAGAGTCCTAGCCACTGGACCCCCAGGGAAGTCCCTGATTCTACATTTCTAACAAGCTTCTCAGATTAGCTATGCTGCTGACCCGCTGCTCCGCGAATTGCCCTTCCAGAGTCAGGCTCTGGAGCCAGGGTTTCTCAACCCCGGCACTCCTGACATTTGGGGCTGATTTCCTATGCACCGTAGGATGTTGAGTTCCATCCCTGGGCTCCACCCACCCCTCCTCCCCAGTCATGACAACTGTCTTAGTCTGTCTTTAACAAAATGCCATAGACAGGTAGCTTATAAGCAATAGGTATTTATTTCTCACAATTCTGGAGGCTGAAAGTTGAAGACCAGGGTACCAGCCTGGTTGAGTGAGGGTCACAGTCTTCTCATTGTATCCAAATGTGCTTGTAGGGGTGGGTCCCCCTTTTTTAAGTTTTACTTTTAAAAATATATTTTTTTATTTATTTGGCTGCACCAGGTCTTCGTTGCGGCAGGCAGGATGTTCAATCTTTGTTGTGGCTTGCCCCCTGCATTTGGAGTTCAGAGTCTTAGCCACTGGACCACCAGAGAAGTCCCTTGCTGCTGCTGCTAAGTCACTTCAGTCGTGTCCGACTCTGTGTGACCCCATAGACGCGGCAGCCCACCGGGCTCCCCCGTCCCTGGGATTCTCCAGGCAAGAACACTGGAGTGGGTTGCCATTTCCTTCTCCAATGCATGAAAGTGAAAAGAGAAAGTGAAGTCGCTCAGTCGTGTCTGACCTCAGTGACCCCATGGACTGCAGCCTTCCAGGCTCCTCCGTCCATGGGATTTTCCAGGCAAGAGTACTGGAGTGGGGTGCCAATGCCTTCTCTGAGAGAAGTCCCTTGGGCCCCTTTTATAAGGAGACTAATCCCAGTAGTGAGGGCTCCATCTTCATGACTTAATCACTGCTCTAAGGTCCCACCTCCTGATACCATCACCTTGGTATAAGGATTTCAACAGATGAATCTCTAAGGGACATAAACATTCAGACCTTAGCAAACAACCAAATGCTCTCCAGACATTGTCAAGCATCCCGAGTGACACAGTTGCTCCCTTCGGAGAATCACTGATCTAATTAGAAAGAGATTAGAAAAAGTTTGACAACCTCTGCTAGAATGTTTCTTAGGAGCCTGATTGTAATACCCCCCACTGGAAACTACACAAATACCCATTCACAGTTGGATGAATAAACAGTGTTGTCTTCCTACAATGGAATGTCATCCAGTGGGGGCTGACAAGCTTTTTCCGCTAAGGACCAGATAGTAAATATTTTCAGCTTTCGGTCTCTGCCTCAGCCACTGTGCCATTTGAGTGGCTATGGACAGTAGTAGATGAATGGGTGTGGCTGTGTTCCAATAAAACTTTATTTAAACAAACAGGCAACAGACTGGATCTGGCCTCCAGGCTGTAGTTTGCCAACATCCACTACACAGCGAGAATGAGCAATCTGCAACAGCAACTTCCCAGGTGGTCCAGTGGTTAAGATCAGCCCTGGAATGCAAGGGACACGAATTTGATCTCTGGTCAGCAAACTAGGATCCCACATGCCACAGAGCAACTAAATGGGGGAGACCGCTATCCCTGAGCCCCCGTTCCACAGCTAGAGATCCGTGCACCGCAGTGAAAGATCCCATCTGATTCGAGGAAGATCACCAGTGCCAATGCTGCCAAATAAATAAATACAGACATACAAAAAAATCCGCAACGTAGAACCTGGATTATTGTCATTGTTGTTCCGTCATTCAGCCATGTCCTACTCTTTTTGACCCCATGAAGTACAGCACGAAGGCTTCCCTGTCTTTCACTATCTCCCAGAGCTTGCTCAGACTCATGTCCATTGAGTCGATGATGCCATCCAACCATCTCATCCTCTATCGTCCCCGTCTCTTCCTGCCTTCAATCTTTCCCAGAATCAGGATCTTTTCCAATGAATTGGCTCTTTGCAGCAGGTGGACAAAGTATTGGAGCTTCAGCTTCAGCATCAGTCCTTCCAGTGAATATTCAGGGTTGATTTCCTTTAGGATTTCCTAGATTGATCTCTTTGCTGTCCAAGGGACTCTCCAGAGTCTTCTCCAGCACCACACTTTGAAAGCATCAATTCTTTGGCACTCAACCTGCTTTGTGGTCCAACCCTCAGAACTTGGATACATTATGTTAAATGAAAGAACAGGCTGTCCTATTGCATTTATATGAAATTCAAGAACAAGAACTGAAAGAAAAGAGAGAGCAAAAGAATAAAAAGAAGAACAGGAAGAACTAGTCTATGGCTTTAGAAGGGAGGACAAAGGTCTGCCTTGGGGGAAGGAAGACAAGGAGGGCTTTGGGAAGGGGTGTCCTGCTTTTTTAATCTGGCTTCCTGGATGCACTGGCTTTGTGATAATTCATTGAGCTGTGCACCTACGGTGTGAGCCCCTCTTTTGTGTGCCTGTTAGTCTAAATAAAGCTGGTAGGGGCGTTGGCTGGACTACAGCAGCTGGCCCCTTGACCTCTCGCTGGAATCAGGATCTGAGGGTTTTGCAGCCTCACAGCTGTTGGGGTTTCTCAGAACTGATGGGAGTGAATTCGACATGGTGGAAACATTCTCAGATTCTTACAAGAACCACACCCCCATGAGTCTACTGCCTCTTAATCTCACTGGTTTCAAACCAGGAAATGAGCAGGGAAAAAAAAAAAAAAAACCTCAACAATTTAAACACATCCAAGATACCAAGGGGAATGTCATAAACACCAGGTGATGAAATTTATATGTTTCTCATAGGAGAACGCTGTCAACTCCTCTCCTTCAGGCTGTGACTTGAGTGGCAAAGAGACCTTCCCAGGCTACTCTATCTGAGGGAGCAGCCCCTCACCCCACAACTTCCTGTCTCCCTTCTCTGTTTGTGTTGTATCTTAGTGTGTGTGCGGGGCTGACTTCAACATACCCCAAAAGGATATGCTGAAATCCTAGCCTCCAATAGCTCAGAACATGACCTTATTTGGAAATAGAGTCGTTGCTCATATAATTAGTTAAAATGAGCCTATACCAGAGCAGGGTGGACCCCTAATCCAATGTGATTGGTGCCCTTATAAAAAGAACACCTTGTGAAGATACAGCACAGGAAGAATGCCATGTAATAACAGAAGTGGAGATTGGAGGGCAGCGGCTGCAAGCTGAGGAAAGCTAAAGATTGCTGACACCCACCAGCGGCTAGGAAGAGGCAAAGAAGAATTCTTTCCTACAGGTTTTAGAGGGAACACGTCCCTGCAGACACTTTGATCTCAGGCTTCTAGCCTTTAGAACCTTGAGACAGAAAATTTCTTTTGTTCTTAGCCATCCAGCTGCCCCACTCAGCATGGGGCATCTTAGTGCCCTGGCCAGGGATCGAACCCATGTCCCCTGTACTGGGAGTGCAGAGGCTTAACCACTGGACCGCCAGGGAAGTCACCTGTGGTACTTTCTTAATGGCCACTCTAGGAAACAGATATAGTGTGCATCACCCTCTGGCTTATTTACCTTGTTTATTCTCGTCCCACTGGGATGCAAAACCCATGAAGTTAAGGATCGTGTGTCTTTCTTGTCCATTGCTGCAGCACCAGGGACTAACGCAGAGCTTGTCATTAGTAGGTCCTCAATATATGTGTGTTGAATTAATTTATTATTCCTGAAAATGTAGAGCAAGCACTTTCTTTGTATTAATACATCAGTGCCCTGTGTGGACAGAGAGTCTGGCCTTGGCATTGAAACTGCCCTTGGTGATCTCCCATCCTAAGGGGACAGTTACAGAATACAGACAAAAATAACTGGACAAATCTATACAAAATGGGTTGGAGGACTTCCCTGGTGATCCAGGGGCTAAGACTCTGGGCTCCCAATGCAGGGGACTCAGGTTCCATCCCCAGTCAGGGAACTAGATCCCACAGGCTGCAGCTAAGACCTTACTTACCAAAATTAAGACCCAGAAGAGCCAAATAAATAAATATTTAAAAAGAAAAATAGAAGTGGTTTTGGAGGACAAGGCTCTGAAGACTTAGGAAATAGATTAGCGTGGGTTGGGCAATGAGAGAACATTTAAGGAGGAATCTGGGTTTGAGCTGAGCTTTGACAAGTTGAATTATGTCCCCAACCCTCCAAAGATGTTGGAGTCCTGATCTCCAAGGATCCTGGGACAGATTCTCACAGCCCTCACGAGGAACCAACCGAAGCTCCACCTTGATTCTGAACTTCTACATCCCAAAACTGTGGGATGATACACCTGTTGTTTAAGGCACCTATTTTTGCAGAACTTGGTTATGGCAGTCCTAGTAAACTACCAAGGTGGGCAAAATTCAGATAAGTGGAAGAGAGAGGTTGGGCATTCAAGTTGAGGGAACAGACTCAGTAAAGGTAAGGAGGCAGGAACCCCCTGGGCGTACACAGAGGAGAAAGAGCAGGTTAGTTTGATGAGACTGTTCCAGGCTGTATTACAGGGTGCTTTATCTCTAGGACACTTAATCCAGGCATCTTAACCCTGCATCTCTAGGACACTTAACCCCCTTCTCAGTCCCAGGCAGAGAGGATATTTGATTTGGGTATTGAAGGATGAATAGGAGTTCACCAAAGAGAGAGGGGGAGGGAATTCTGGGAAAGGGGGCAGTGCTTGTGCAGAGATGAAAATTGAAGGGCTGACATATTGTTCTAGAAGCACTGGGAGCCCTGAGAGGACTGAGCAAGGGATGAATTCTGGGCATAGAAAGACCTGGAACTATATGGGGGACAGGCTACAGGGAAAACCTAGAGGCTTGGAAGGAGGATGAGGTAAGGGTCTGAATTGAGGCTGTGGCCCTGGGGATGGAGAGATGGGCTTGGGCACAGACAGGGACAAGATGGTCCAGTTGTTTGGGGGGTAGGCAATGAGAAGTAGTGATGATGGTGTCCCTGTTAACCAACCTAGATGACTGGATGTGTGGAGAGGCCATTTACCAGGATAGAAAGTAGACGTATTAGAGCAGGTTTGGCAGGGAAGATAATGAGCACTGTTTTAGGGTAAATGCAAGACACACCCATGAGAGACTTTCTTCCAGGATGACTGACCCCAAGTAATGTGGAATTTAAAGACTTAATTCCTCTGCTATTTGGAAAAGAAAGGGCTTGTTTAAAGGCCAATATAGTCAAAGCCATGGTTTTTCCATATGAAGCTATGGATTCCCCTAGTAGCTGTGGGCTTCCCTAGTAGCTCAGCTGGTAAAGAATCTGTCTGCGATGCAGGAGACCTGGGTTTGATTCCTGGGATGGGAAGATCCCCTGGAGAAGGAATAGGCTACCCACTCTAGTATTCTTGGGCTTCCCTGGTGGCTCAGCTAGTGGGTGGCTCCCATGGGCAATGTGGGAGACCTGGGTCCCCTGCAATGTGGGAGACCTGGGTTTGATCCCTGGGTTGGGAAGATCCCCTGGAGAAGGGAATGGCTAGCCACTCCAGGATTCTGGCCTGGAGAATTCATGGGATCGAGCCATACAGTCCATGGGGCCGCAAACAGTTGGATAAGACTGAGCGACTTTCACTTTCATGGTTTTTCCAATAATCATGTACAGATGTGAGAGCTGGATCATAAAGATGGCTGAGCTCTGAAAAACTGATGCTTCTCAAAGAGAAGACTCTTGAGAATCCCTTGGACAGCAAGGAGATGAAACCAGTCAATCCTAAAGGAAATCAACCCTGAATATTCATTGGAAAGAATGTTGCTGAAGCTGAAGCTCCAATACTTTGGCCACCTAATGGCAAGAGCGGACTCATTGGAAAAGAACCTGAGGCTGAGCAAGATTGAAGGCAAAAGGAGAAAGGGCGTAGCAGAGGAGGAGATGGTTGGATAGCATCACTGGCTCAGTGGACATGAGTTTGAGCAGACTCGGGAAGCTAGTGAAGGACAGGGAAGCCTCGCAGTGCTGCAGCCCATGGGGTTGCAAAGAGCAGGACACGACTCAGTGGCTGAACAGCAACAACAAGTGTCTTTCTCTCTTTTCCTTTATGTCTCTGGGAATAAACATACATCAGATAACTTAGTCAAGAAAGTACCTGGCACTCAGTAAATACTCATTAGATGGTAATTGAGTGTGTATTTTTTTTTAATGTAATGAATGCTTATAAAGTGCCAGACAATATTATTATGGTCTGGATTTTTTTCTCATTCTCACCTCTTCTTTATTTCTTCCTCTCCTCACCCTAGTGGGAAGGCAGTTGTCTGGCATAATAACACATTTGTGTAATCTTAAGAAAGGCAGTCACTTCTGCAAGAGACAGGTTGATTTCCCTGTAAATACTTCTAGAACTTTCCGGAAAGGGAACTGCTGCACGTCTGTGCTGCCAACACGGTAACTATTGAGCATTTGAAATATGGCTAGCAGGACTGTGAAACTGGATACTCAATCTTATTTAACTTTAATTCATTTAAAGTTAGACTTATGTGACTAGTGGCAACCATGATGGTTAATATTAACATGACTGACAGTGTTAAATGTGGATGAAGAGGTGGAGCGGCATGGACACCCATTTGTTTCTAGAAGGAGTGTAAATGGTAGGCAGAGTAATATCCCCTAAAGATGTTCATGTCCTAATCCCCAGAACTTGTGAATATTACCTTATGTGACAAAAGGGACTCGGCAGATATGGTTAGATTCAGGATCTTGAGTTGGGCAGATTCTCCTGGACTTGACATGGAGCAGAACCCCTACAGTCCCTGCCCACTGTCCCTCACTCACCTCCCCAGCCCCATGTCCTCTGCCTGCTTTTTGTCTGTGGAAAGCTTTAGTCAAAGAATAAGTTTAAAGAGAGGAATAAGAAATGCAGAAGCGGCGGATTCATTTTGATGTATGACAAAACCAATACAATACTGTAAAGTTAAGTAAAATAAAATTTAAAAAAATTTAAAAAAAAGAAATGCAGAAGCAAAGGAAAACAGTCAAAGGAGACTAAATAATAATAATGTAGTCATTAAGCACAGTCAAGGGTCTTTAGTTCTGCCTCAAGGGCTATGGGCTTCCTTGGTACCTCAGTGGTAAAGAAACCACCTGCAATGCAGGTGTTTTTATAGGCAATTTTTTTTATAGGAGCAATAGGAAGCTAATACAGTCACCTTCGGAAAAGGTGTGGCATTTTCTTAGACATTAAATTCACATCTATTCTGTGACTAAGAAATTCCACTCTAGAGAAATAAAAACTTGTATCCATGGAAAAGACCAGTAGAAGAATATTGACAGCAGCTTTATTCATAATAACTCCAAACTGGAAATATGTGTCCATCAATAGGAGAAGGGATGAGCAAATGGGTATATGCACACAGTTCAGTTCAGTCGCTCAGTTGTGGCAAACTCTTTGCGACCCCATGAATCACAGCAGGCCAGGCCTCCCTGTCCATCACCAACTCCTGGAGTTCACTCAAACTCACATCCATCGAGTCGGTGATGCCATCCAGCCATCTCATCCTCTCTTATCCCCTTTTCCTCCTGCCCCTAATCCCTCCCAGCATCAGAGTCTTTTCCAATGAGTCAACTCTTCCATGAGGTGGCCAAAGTACTGGAGTTTCAGCTTTAGCATCATTCCTTCCAAAGAACACCCAGGGCTGATCTCCTTTAGATTGGACTGGTTGGATCTCCTTGCAGTCCAAGGGACTCTCAAGAGTCTTCTCCAGCACCACAGTTCAAAAGCATCATTTCTTCAGCGCTCAGCTTTCTTCACAGTCCAACTCTCACATCCATACATGACCACTGGAAAAACCATAGCCTTGACTATATGGACATTTATTGGCAAAGTAATGTCTCTGCTTTTGAACATGCTATCTAGGTTGGTCATAACTTTCCTTCCAAGGAGCAAGCGTCTTTTAACTTCATGGCTGCAATCACCATCTGCAGTGATTTTTGAGCCCCCCAAAATAAAGTCTGACACTGTTTCCCCATCTATTTCCCATGAAGTGATGGGACCAGATGCCATGATTGTTATGCCCAAGGTCCGAGTCCCCAAAACCTAGAGAATAAAATGTCCACAGCAATGCAAAAGCATAAAGGGGTTTTATTGCTAGCTCGAGCTAGGGCTCAGGTCTCATCCAGCGCAGTGGAATCTGACAAGAGCCCCGAGCTCTGAATCATGGGTGTTTTTATACCGGCGGTTCTTTGTCTCTGCCACGGTGTAGCTGGCGGGTGATGATTGGCTAGACTGTGAGCGGGCGTGAGCGCGCGCGAATTTTGAATCCCGCATCCCCATCCAGATTGGCTCAAGTTTGGCGCGAATGGGGACTCTCCTGATTGGCTCGGAGGTATAATTCCCGGGATCATAACTCAGGTCTATAAGAATCTGAAACTCTAGGCCCCATGTAGCTTGCTGAGCCTGTCATGACCCAGGTTAAGTCCTAACAACGATCTTCGTTTTCTGACTGTTGAGCTTTAAGCCAACCTTTTCACTCTCCTCTTTCACTTTCATCAAGAGGCTTTTTAGTTCCTCTTCACTTTCTGCCATAAGGGTGGTGTCATCTGCATATCTGAGGTTCTTGATATTTCTCTCCCAGCAATCTTGATTCCAGCTTGTGCTTTACCAAACAGTGGTAAAAAGGAAGCAACTACAGGGACCTCCCTGGTGGCCCAGTGGTTAGGGATCTGCCTTGCAATACAGGGGACCTGAGTTCGATTCCTAGTCAGGGAACTGAGATCCCACACGCTGCAGAGCAACTAAGCTCTGGCACCACACAGAAAGTTCCCGCATGATGCAATGATGCTAAATAAGTAATAAAAATAAGTTTTTTTTAAAAAGGAAGAGACTACTGATTCATACAACATCATGAATGAATATCAAAAGCATGATGTGGAGTGAAGGCAAGCGGATACAAAATAACACCTACTGTAGGTTTCTGTTTATAAAAAGGTCTAGAACAGATAAAACTTAATCTAAGGTGATAAAAATCAGAACAGTAGTTGCCTGGGGTGGGGTGGAGGCAGGGATTGACCGGGAGGGACTTTCTGGGGCATGCCATCATTCTCTGTATTTTTATAGTTGGGTGTGTATTTGTCAAAACGCATTGAATGATATCCTTAGGACTTGGGCGTTTTGCTGTATATAAAGAAATTTGCTCATAGAAAGATCCACTGAAGAAACAGCAAACTCCAGCTGATCATGTGTGTGATGAAGTGTGTAGGATGAACTGGACTGATTATTTAAGTGAGTGGACAGACGACACTGTTTCTCAACTTCAGCGCCATTAGCATTTGGGGCCAGACAATGAGTTGCTAGTCCTGTGGGTTTCAGTACACTAATGAGAGTCTCTCCCGCACACACAGGTTGTGACAATTAAAAAATGCTTCCAGAGGTGGCCAAATGTCCTCCCTGGGGGCAAATTTGTTCCTGGTTCAGAACCACTGAGAAAGAAGGAAGGAAGTGTAACAAAGCAAATACAGTAAAAGGGTATCATCTATAGGATGTAATTAGTGCTACTGTGTGTTCATCGCATACTTTTTTCCCCCAGTGTTCCATACGCTTGATATGTTTCACAAGCATAGAGAACAATGCACGTGCCCTACCATCCGGCAGTACCATTTATCAGAATCCACCCCAAAATAGTCGGACACCACTTAGCGATTAAACAACAACAGAGAAACAATTGGTCCTTGTTCACAGAAAAGCAGCTGTTAGGACCTCCACGTCTCCACGTTCTCCCCACTTCCTTGTTTATAATAGTGAAACACTGGAAACAATCTCAGGCGGTCTATTAATCTAAATCTTCATCCACCCCTATCAACTGGGGATTGTCTAAAATAAACTGTAGCGCATTTATGCTATGGAATTCGGTGCTTTTTTTTTTTTTTTAATGAGAAAGACATGAATGTACTCACACAGAGAAATCTTGAGGCTATATAGTCAACTGAGTGCAGCACTGCTTGTAGAGCTGGACAAGGGGACGCAGGAGTGATGGATCTGTCCTGTATCCTGATCGTGGTGGTGGCTGCACAGCTGTCAGCCTTTGTGCAAACCCACAGGACTGTACCCTAGAAAGAACGAATTCTACCTCGGAAACTTGTGCACATACTGATGATGTGTGTGTGTGCTGTGTGCTCAGTGGCTCAGTCATGTCCGGCTCTTTGCGACCATGGACTGTAGCCCACCAGGCTCCCCTGTCCATGGGATTCTCCAGGCAAGAATACTGGAGTGGGTTGCCATTTCCTTCCCCGGGGAATCTTCCCCACCCAGGAATTGAACCTGGGGCCTCTGGCATTGTGAAAAGTGAAAGTGAAAGTCGTTCAGTCGTGTCTGACTCTTTGCAACCCCATGGACTGTATAGTCCATGGAATTCTCCAGGACAGAATACTGGAGTGGGTAAACTTTCCCTCCTTCAGGGGATCTTCCCAACCCAGGGATCAAACCCAGGTCTCCCATATTGCAGGCAGATTCTTTACCAGCTAAGCCACAAGGGAAGCCCAAGAATACTGGAGTGAGAAGCCTATCCCTTCTCCAGCGGATCTTCCCAACCCAGGAATCAAACTGGGGTCTCGTGCATCACAGGTGGATTCTTTACCGACTGAGAGCTATGAGGGAAGCCTGCACTGTAGGCAGATTCTTTACTGTCTGAGCCACCAGGAAAGCTCATATTGATGATGTGATTATCTGTTCGTCTACAAATTATACCTCCATGAACCCAACGTGACTATTCTGAGAAAGACTCTGTAGGCTTTATCAGATGCTGAAGGGATTCGTGACAAAGGCAAGGATCATCCGGTGTGGAAAGGTGAGTTCACGTGGGTGAATTGTGGGCATTGTCTGAATCACCTGTCACAGTGGGAATGAAAGAAGGGAAAGGAAGGGCATTCCAAGGAGAGGTCCTTGCATGGGCTCAGGCTGGGGCTCCGAGCTGGGTCTCAGGCCAGGTGCACCCAGGAGGATGGAATGCAGGGACGATCCAGGGGAGTGGGGAGGAGAGGAGGCAGGTAGAAACCAGATGGGGACTCTTGCCATATATGGTTTCTACCTTGTCACCAGGCTATTATCATGTACAGCCTGCTATATATTCGTTAATGATACACCTGCCTTATCTGCCCTCCCAGCCTGCACTTCATTCAGGTGGGAAGACAGTCCTGGAGTCTGGAGGGACACCGGCCGCTATGTCGGGCTCTGAGGAACCCAAGGGGAGCCAACCTTGGTCCCCACCCTTGAGGAGTTCCCAGCCCAGTGGGGGAGAGCGACAGGTGAGTGCCCCCACCTGGGGAAGAGGCTATACTGAAAGGACCCCAGGCACTGGCAGAGCTCCCTGCTAGAAATCATGGAAGACTTCCTGAAGGGAGAGGCCTTTCCCAATGTCCTGAGGCCAATCTCAATCCCAATATTGATACTAATATGATAACAGCCCCCGACCTTGATGGAGTGCTTGAAATGTGCCAAATTCACTGTGCCAAACACAGGACAGGAATCAGTTAATTTAACCTCCCAACAACTCTATAAGATAGTGATAGTTACCATTATCCCCCTTCTACAGATGAGGAAAACTGAGGCACATAATTGGTTCCCCACCTCCAAATGCTCCTAGCTTGGCTGGGGAGACATGGACAGAATCTCAGTCTAGTGAACCTGGGTTCTAATGGGGGTAAGAGGAGGCATTGGTGGGAACCAAGGGGAGGAGGAGTGGAGGGTTTGGGGAGAAGAGATGACCTCCTGAGATGGAGGATGGAGTTAAATGCAGAGAATTGCATCATAATTTCAGTCCTGGTCTCTCTCTCATTTCTCTAGACCCTATTTTGCTTTCTTTTTTTCTTTTTCTCTCTAATTCTCCCGCTCACTCCTGTCTCCTCCTCAGTATCCTTTTAACAAAGCCAACACATTTAACATCCATGCATCCTTTAGGTATAAACACTTGCACACGGGGCAGCCTGACTTGGTATAACTCTATCTTCTAAATTGATATGAAAGAGAAATTATATCTTTTAAATGGTGCTATAGACCCAGTTTTGGGTCTCACTCTTCTCACTCGATATGTTCCTAGGATCTCTCCCTCTTTCCATATGTAGCGCTGATTTATTGCTTCTTGAATGCCGTGGGGGCAATCCGCTCCCTTTTACCTGCCCATTCCCAAAGGAACCAACGCCGTGGCTGTCTCTGGGTCCTGACTTCCAGCCACCTCGCTGCCTTGGGCATCTTTGGATATGTCCTCTTATGTCACTGTGCATGCTTTCCTGTAGGTACCTACTTAGAAATAGGGTGCTACACAGAGGATACGCACCTAGCTGATGTCACAAAATTCTGTCCAGTCATCTAACCTAGCTGATGTCACAAAATTCTGTCCAGTCATCTAACCTAGCTGATGTCACAAAATTCTGTCCAGTCATCTAACCTAGCTGATGTCACAAAATTCTGTCTAGTCATCTAAGATGGATCTGGAGGTCTTAGAAGCATTTCAAGCCGGGCAGAGAAGGGTGGGGAAGGGAGCAGCCAGTGCATGGGACTGGGAAAGTCCACAGCATGTCCAGGGGTCAGGAAACAATAGGGGAACCCCTCCCCTATAGGGGGATATTCCCACAGAACAGCTGGGGAATAAACACTTGTCCAGATTGGTTTCTTTTTCATTTTCTTTCCTAAAAAGGAAACTAGTATTTTTGTGCATGTCAGTTTGACAACTTCTACGAAAATCTTAACTGCATTATACTCTTGACCCAGCAGTATCTCTACATGTTCATAGGAAGGAGGAAGAATGGCATTCGCTGGGTTTTCTTTTGTAAGGATGAAACCTGGAAAGTTACTGAGAGCTCCACCAACTGGAGAGAAGTCAAAGGAATTAGACTGTGATTGTGGAATACTATGCAGGTGCAAAAACGATTATGGTGAAATGTAGGAGCATAAAGTCTCCCAAGACATATTGATAAGCTAGCAAAATAGGTCACAGTTCAATATATCAAGAATAATTCCATTGCCTGAACATAAGAAATCAGTGGCAATATTTCCTTAAATACTTGTTTCTATGTATTCATTAGAGGTTGGCAAAATTTTTCTGTAAAGTCTCACAGAGTACATATTTTCAGCTTCAAACATCACACCATCTCTATCATAATTCAGCTCTGCCCTTGTAGTGTGAAAGTAGTCATGCTGCTGCTGCTGCTAAGTCGCTTCAGTTGTGTCCGACTCTGTGCGACCCCATAGACGGAAGCCCACCAGGCTCCCCCGTCCCTGGGACTCTCCAGGCAAGAACACTGGAGTGGGTTGCCATCTCCTTCTCCAATGCATGAAAGTGAAAAGTGAAAGTGAAGTCGCTCAGTCGTGTCCGACTCTTAGCGACCCCATGGACTGGAGCCTACCAGGATCCTCCGTCCATGGGATTTTCCAGGCAAAAGTACTGGGGTAGGGTGCCATTGCCTTCCCCGGAAAGTAGTCACAGATGATACATAAACCAATGTGTGCCAATAAAACTTTATTTACAGTCACAGGCAGTAGACTCCCGATGTAAATAAATAGCACATGTTTTTAGAAGACTCCTCACCAAGATATTATCACGGGTATGTACGAAAGGGGAAGTAAGAAGGAAGGTGCTGGTCAAGGGAAATATTACCCTCTTATTTGAATTTTTTCCACCTTATGTAATTAAAAATTTGAATTTGAAAGGGAAGGAATGCTTTAAAAGTAGCTCCCCGGCCCCCATAATAAGGTAATGGTCGTAGTTTTGCAAAATATCAGCAGCCTGTAAAAATAACCAGGAACTAAAAGTTCCCTATCATCCCACCAGCTTGAGCAGAATTTCTTTTTTTATTTATTTTGGTTTTGGTTGCCAAGGTCTTGGTTGCTGGGCGCTGGTTTTCTCTAGTTGTGGCGGGCGGGGGCTATTCTTTGTCGCAGTGTTCTGGCTTCTCTTGTTGAGGGGCACAGGCTCTAGGGCATGCAGACTTTGGGAGCTGCAGCACCTGAGCTCAGGAGTTGCGGTCTCAGGCTCCAGAGCGCTGGCTCAGTAGTTGCAGTGCATGGGCTTAGCTGCCTGGAGACATACAGAATCTTTCCGGACCAGAGATTGAACCTGTGTCTCCCGCACTTGCAGATGGATTCTTATCCACTGTACTGCCAGGGAAGGCCAAGCAGAATTTCTTAAAGGATTTATTTCATTCATGCCATAGATATTTATGGAGCACTGAGTAGGTACAAGGAACTGTTCTATTTGCTGGGAGAGAGTTTTGAATAAAGCACAGCCCCCATCCTCTATATGGCTGAATATTCTGTGATCAAGGAGAGACAGACAGGAAATACCAAGCACAGTAAATAAGTAAATGACATAATATGCTGGACAGTTCAAAGTGCTACAGGAAAACAGACAGGAGAACAAGTGACTGGGGTCGGGGTGCCTGGGGGCTGGTTGTGATGGTAGAGAGAGTGGTCAGAGAAGGCCTCATTGCCAAGGTGACATTTGAGCAAAGACCCGAGCGAACAAAGCGAGAGAGTCATGGTGCTATCTGGGAGAGAGCTTTCCAGGCGGAGGGAGCAGCCCATGCAAAGGCCCCGAGGTGGGAGCATGGGTGTGTTCAAGGAATGGTGGGCAGGGTGGTACGGATGGAGTGGCTGAGGGGGAGAGGGTGGGAAGTGAGACAGCGGATCAGATCCAGAAGGGCTTGGAGCCCCAGTGAGGACTTTGCTTTTATTCTGAGTGAGATGGGAACCACAGGAAGACTTTGAGCAGAGGGACGTGAGCTGACTGAGGGTAATGGGCTGAGAGAGGCAACGAGCAGAAGCAGGGGGACCAGAGAGAAGGTGACGGCCATGGTCCAAGCAGGAGATCATGGTGGATGTGACCTGAGTGGTCACAGTGGGGGTGGGGCAACAAGGGATCAGATCCTGGAGACTTTTTGAAGGTCAAGTTGACAATATGTGGGTTGGATGTTGGAGGTGAGGAGCAAATAAGAATCAAGGATGATGCTAGGAGGCTCTTTGACCCAGGTATGACCCAGAACCACGTGCCACGAGATTACCTGGGAATTTGTAGAAATGCAGGTGCCTGGGCCCCACTCAGGTCTACTTAACCGGCACCTCTAGGGTGGGGTCCAGGAACCCACTTTTTGAGTCAGTTCCTCGAGTGAAGGCTGGGGACTGCAGACCCCAAGGTAACCATGATGGCCCCTCTGGGGGTTCACTCAGGGACAGGACATCAGCTGGCTGAGCGGGTTCCCAGATTGGAGTCCTGCCCTGTCACTTCCTAGCTGTGCGGCCTGGGGTGACATCTCCCAGCCACAGATCTCTTCATCTGTGAGAGGGGACTGTGACAGCACCTGCCTCCTAGAGGTGATGTATGATTTGAGTGAGTTCCTGTGTATAAAATATTTAAACTGGTGTCAGCACACACGAACTCCCAATAAAGGGCAGCTATAATTAGCACCCTCTTCCAAAGATGATAAAGACCAGGCGAAGAGCCAAACTGATCACCAAGAAGTCATGGTTTCCTGCAGACTCCAGTGAACCTGGCTCCGTGTCGAGGAATACAGGGACAAGTGCTAAGTTAGACCCTCTTCTCGTCTTTCCATCTGGTGGGCAAGGAAATGCCGGGCTCAAGCAGGCAGGACCCAGGGAGGTCAGAGTATGTTAGAGGAGGGGCAGGGCTATGGGAGCCCAGAGTGGCAGCAGGAAGTGACAGTGATCTGACAGTGATGGGAAAAGAAGTATTCTAGGCAGATACAGTGCACAGCAGGACAATGCTGTGGACATTTGTAAAGGTTGGAGTTGCCAAGAATGTTCCAGCAAGTTCAAGGCTTAAAAGGAGCATAGCAGAGTGGCTAAGTGCATAGACTCTGGAGTCAAACTGCCTGGGTTCAATTTCCAGCTCTGTCACTTACTGGCTGTATGATCTGGGACAAGCTGCTTTACCTCTCTGAGCCTACTACCCAAGCCTGTTGCTGCACAATGGAAAAAAAAAAATTAGTGACTCAAAACAACACATATTTATCATTTTACAGTTTCAGTGGGTCAGGAACCTCATAATATTACATAGTAAACTTTTTGTGGAGAATACACATCAGATATTACTGGGGGGTACATCTGGTTAGGGAAATGAGGTGGAGGATGCCTATCTGTATTCACAGATTATTCCAATCCAGTGTGATCAGAGCATCAACAGGAGAGTGAGCAAACTCCTGTGGGGCATAGGGTGGAGTGAGACAGGAAGCTCTCAACACACTCTGAGCACAGAGCGGGCCTTGAGAAGTTGACCTGGAGTTTCCTGGGTGAAGAGATAGAGGGGTGTAACGAGTAGGAGGCACAGTATGTGCAAAGGTATGGACACATGAAAGATCATTTATCCATCCGTCCATCCATCCTTGCCTCCATTTGTCCAGCTTTTCCTCCATTTATGCAGTAATTGATTCTTCCAGCCATCTATCCACTTATTCATTGTGTATACTCTTCATCCATCCATCCATCCATCTGTTCAAACAATCATCTTTGCCCTCATTCATCCAATTATTCCATCAGTTACACATCCACTCATTCATGTATTTATTCATCAGTATCCAAAGTCAATGCAAGAGACCCTGGTTTGATTCTGGGTCAGGAAGATCCGCTGGAGAAGGGATAGGCTACCCACTCCTGTATTCCTGGGCTTCCCTGGTGGCTCAGCTGGTAAAGAATCCACCTGCAATGTGGGAGACCTGGGTTCGATCCCTGGGTTGGGAAGATCCCCTGGAGAAGAGAAAGGCTACTCACTCCAGTATTCTGGCCTGGAGAATTCTATGGCCTGTATAGCGGGATCACGAAGAGTCGGACATGACTGAATGACTTTCACTCACCTCAGAGATTCAAAGTCATAGGATCTTTTCACTCCAAATGTCACCTCCCCAGAGAGCCTTCCCTGACTCTCTTTCTAAAGAACCCCCCAACACCTTCCCTCTTTGACCCTCCACTCTGTACTTTTTCTTTGTAGCACTGACCCTGACTTGTCACTGTGCTCTCTGTGTCCGTTCGTTTGGTGTCTGTGTCCACCACCAGAACACACTCATTCATTCGGCAAGTATTTGTTGAGGATCAACTGAGTGCCAGGCTCTGTTGTACGCACTGGGAAGACAGACAAAAATCTTCACCTGTGCAGAGCTGATAAGGCATCGGACAATAGGCAATAAGTGTAGTAAGTAAATTACTGGCAAGTTGGAGAATGCTGAGTGTTGTGGACTTCCCAGGCAGCACTGGTGGTAAAGAACTTGCCTGCCAATGCAGGAGATGTAAGAGACAAGGGTTCGATCCCTGGATCAGGAAGATCCCCTGGAAAAGGGCATGGCAACCCATTCCGGTATTCTTGCCTGGAGAATCCCTTGGACAAAGAAGCCTGATGGGGTGGCAAAGAGTCGGACATGACTGAAGCGACTTAGCCTGCACCCATGAGTGCTGTGGTCAAAGAAAACACAGAACCAGTGAGAGGTATTAGTGATCCAGAGGAGAGGTTGCTCGTCATGGAGGAAGTGGTCTTTGAGCCAAGACTGAAAGGAGATGAGGGAGCCAAGTGGTTTTCTAAGGGAATTGCATTCCAGGACAGAGAGAATGATGTGTACGGAAGTCCTAAGGCAGGGGTGAGCTTGGTGTGTTGGAGATTCATTGAGGAGGCCAGCGTGGCTGGAGCAAAGTAATCAAGGGGGAGAGGGAGGAAACTCTGAGTAGAGAGGGGACAAAGGTGGGGTAGGACCTTGCTTTAACTTTGAGACTGGAGCCAGGGGTGGACGCTGAGCAGAAGAGGGACAAGATCTAACTTAGGTGTGAACAGGTTCCCTCCGCCTGCCATGTAGGAGTAGATGGATGTGAGCTCTCTAAGGGCTGGAACTACATCTTTGTCCCTTCTGTCTCCTTGGCTTCTGGTACAAGGGTCTGCAAACTACGGCCCACAGGCTAAATCCTCAGGTTTCCTGTTTGTATAAATAAAGTTTTATTGAAACAAACCCACACCCATTTGTTTATTATTATCTATGGCTGCTTTCCTGCTAAATAGAATAGTTACAGCAGAGACCATCTGGCTCTCAAACCTGAAAATATTTACTGCTTGGCCTTTTACAGAAAACCTGTGTTGACCCCTGGTCAGGAACAAGGCCTGGCACATAGTAGGCACTCAGTAAATATTTGTTGTCACATAACTGAGCCGGTCTCTCATCTGTGACCCACACGAGGCTGCCAGCTTGCTCTTGTCTCAGAGCCAGTTCCAGTCACATGTGGGAAAACAACAGCCCAGGGACCAAAAATAAAATACTGGAACCATTCACATCTCTGCCACGGAGGAATTGCTCAGGCAGGAGTATAGTTAGGACCCACAGAGAAACTCAGCATACTCTTCATCCTTTTATTTTTGTTAAGACTTGGGGCTCCTTTACCCCTGCCAGGCGTGGAAACTGCTTCCCCCATTTTTTTCTCACTTAAAAAAAATCCCCCAAACCCTCTTCCATAGAGAAGCCCCCACTCCCTGACTTTCCTGTCTCCTCTCCTGTCAACTCCAGCGTTTTGTTTTTGTACATGACTTAGGTCCCATCTGGGGGGGTTTTTTTCCCCTATGCTTCCGATGCCCATTACTCAGATTCTGCATAATGAGGCAGTTATGAGTTAAGAATAATGGGGCTGTGCCAGCTGGCAGGAATCCCTCTGGGAACTGAGAAAGCTCCCACACTCCAACTTCCTTTTCTTCTTACACACATCGATCACAGTATTCTATCCGTCCTCACTTTCCAAGTTTCTCCTTTACTGCAGTTTGTCCTGAACCCTCAGAATCCACAGAGCAATCAGAGCCAGTCCCTGAGAGCTGGGAACTCACAGTTTAATGGTGACAATCCCAGTGCTGGAGGTGAAGAGATGATGCACAGTGGGATGCATCCATCCACCATCCCACAGTGGGGATGACTTGACCGTCAAGGGAATGAGTTTGAAGTTTTATGCTGAGGACCCTCTCTGGCAGACTTGGATGGAGGCCAGATGGAGGGCTCTGAGGGAGCAGGGTGCCTCCTTCTGACCTGGTGTACATTCTGGTGATCTCATATAGGTATCCACACCCCAGACACGGGGGCCAGATTGCTTGGGTTCAAATCCAGAGGCTCTCATGCTTTCTATGTAGTTTTGGGTAGGTTTCCCTCAGTGTCCTCACTGTAAAATGGGTATGACTAGTACCTACCACTTAGAGTTATTGGGAGAATCATGGGATTAATACATACAAAGAACTTAGAACTGTACCTGGCACATAATTGTTGTTGTTTAGTCGCTAAGTCATGTCCCATACTTTTGTGAACCCATGGACTATATGTAGCCCACCAGGCTCCTCTCTCCATGGGCTCCTCTGTCCATGGGATTTCCCAGGCAAGAACACTGGAGTGGGTTGCCATTTCCTTCTCCAGGAGATCTTCCCAAGCCCTGGATCGAACCTGCATCTCCTACATTGCAGGCAGATTCTTTACCGCTGAGCCACCAGGGAAGCCCACCTGGTGCAGAGTAGGCACTCAGTAAATATCAGCAACTATTAAAAGTGCTTAATAGCACTTAATAGCAACAGGCATCCTATTATCATTTCATGATGTCATCAATTGTCCTATAGATTGAGCAGAAAGAACGACATCTTCAGTTTAGACCCTGGGTGTGAATGATGACTGGAGAAGGCAATGGCACCCCACTCCAGTACTCTTGCCTGGAAAATCCCATGGACGGAGGAGCCTGGAAAGCTGCAGTCCATGGGGTCACTGAGGGTCGGACATGACTGAGCGACTTCACTTTCACTTTTCACTTTCATGCACTGGAGAAGGAAATGGCAACCCACTCCAGTGTTCTTGCCTGGAGAATCCCAGGGACCGGGGAGCCTGGTGGGCTGCCGTCTATGGGGTCCCACAGAGTCGGACACGACTGAAGCGACTCAGCAGCAGGGAGTGATGACATCACCAGTTACCAGGTAGAAAATGGTTAGAAGGTACACGCCAGAGGTTTCATTCCCACTTGAATTTCTGTTGTGTCCCAGTCCACACTCTTCTCTGGGGCACATGGGATTATCACCTATTTGCACCTCAGTTTTCTATCAATCAAATGCAGATAATAAAAGTATAAGTCTCATAGGATTGTTGAGAGAATCCAATGAGTTAGATACATACAAAGGCCACAGTGTCCCGTGCACAGCTGGCACTCAATCGACAGCAGCTCCCATTAGCCTCATGGCAAGAGGACTCCACGGTGGACACGCTTGCTAGGGTAACAGGTGCTCTCCTCTCTGTCTGGGAGTCTTGGCTAAGAGCACAGACTCAGGGGTCTGACCCACTGCAGTCTGAGCCCAGATCTGCCTTCAAAGGCAGCCAGGAGACCCTGGGCATGTTGCAGGCCTGAAAGTGGGAGTAATGACAGTGCCAGCTCACAGGACTGGCACGAGGTGGCATCAACATGATGATGGTCATGCTCCCAGCACACAGTTAGCCTTTGTACACGTGAACCGTGTAATCACTGAGGATGTCCTTGCAAAGGTCCTCCCCTCCTTGGAACCGTTTGCCCATCTGCAAACAAATGAGCAGTGACTGTGGCAATCTCAAAGCTTCTTGCCTATAAGGACTTACCTTTGCTATTGCTGAGTGTAGGTGTTGGGAGATGGATACTCCCACCCGTGTCTGCCCTCAGCCCAGTACCAGCTCTTTCCTTCTGTCTCCTCACTCCCCATCTCTTAACTGTCAACTTTCCCCTTTCTCTGGCTTCTTTCCCTTGTTCTAGACTTTTTCTTTCTCTCTTGTTTCTCTCCTGCATGCTATCAGAAGACTGTTTGTAGAGCAATAAATAGTGATAGTAATCATAATTTGTGTATTTAATCGTTCCCCCATGCTAGGACAGCTCTTTGCACATATTAACTCATTTAATTCATACAAAGACTTGTTACTGTTGGTTCAACAAACACTTACGGAGTGCCTCCTGTGTGCCAGACCCTGAGAATCCAGCTAGGAGCAAAAGAAAGATCCTCACCCTCGTGGGACTCATGTTCTAGTGGAGAGACAGAAGATAAAAAGGTAAACAAACAAACAAAAAACACCTCTTCTAGTGCTATGGGGGAAAAAACCAAGGAAGTCAAAGGAGGAAACTGAAATGTTTTCTATAGAATGGTTGGGAAAGGCCTTCTGGAGGAGGTATGTGCTTCCCTGGTGACTCAGATGGAAAAGAATTCTCCTGCAATGCAGGAGACATGTGTTCCATCCCTGGGTCGGGAAGATCCCTTGGCGAAAGGAATGGCAACCCACTCCAGTATTCTTGCCTGGAGAATCCCATAGGCAGAGGAACCTGGTGGGCTACAGTCCATGGGGTCGCAGAGTCAGACACGACTGAGCAACTATCACTTACACTTTTCTGGAGGAGGTGACATTGGATCTGACCTGATGATGTGAGGTGAGGCAGCCATGCAAAATCTGTGGGAAGAAACAGCCAGTGCAAAGGCCCTGAGGCAGAACCATGCCTCGGGAGTGTTTGAGGAGTTGAGGAACAGCCGGAAAGCCTGTATCACTGCAGCTAAATGAAGGAGAGTTGATCTCACACAGGGCCCCCCTGGGACCACATCATGCAGGGTCTTGTGGGTCACAGTGAGGACTTTGGTTTTTACTCTGACAAGGAGCCATGAAAGGTTCTGAGAAGAGGAGGGGTGCAGTCTGGACAAAGTTTGACAGGATCCCATTGGCAATAGGCTGTGGGGGAGGGGTGGTGAAGGTAAGGACAGAGGGGCCATCCTCTCCATTTGACAGATGTAGAAATAAATGGAATGTCAAAAAAAGGCCAGCAACAGGCTCAAGCCCCCACAGCTGTTGAGCAGTAGAGACAGGTTGGCAGGCTGGCTGGGACTTGAGTCCTGTGTAGTCCAGCCTCCCCTCTCCCTTCTCAAGCCTAGCTGCTCACCCCTCCTGAAGTCTCAGTGTACACCTGTAAAATGGGGACACAGCTCAGAGACCAGTGGTGCACAGCTCACCAGCAACATGCTAGCTCAAGAAGTGGGCACCACCTCAGGGTTCAGAGGAGCCTTCACTTTGTGACCTTGGGAAGGTACCTACCTCTCTCCTGAGCCTCTGTTTTCCCATCTATAATTTGGGAAGCTATGATTGGCTTATAATATACCGGATGCCTAAGTGAATCTACGGAGAAGGCAATGGCACCCCACTCCAGTACTCTTGCCTGGCAAATCCCATGGATGGAGGAGCCTGGTAGGCTGCAGTCCATGGGGTCACTGAGAGTCGGACACGACTGAGCGACTTCAGTTTCACTTTTTACTTTCATGCATTGGAGAAGGAAATGGCAACCCACTCCAGTGTTCTTGCCTGGAGAATCCCAGGGACAGAGGAGCCTGGTGGTCTTCCGTCTATGGGGTCGCACAGAGTCGGACACGACTGAAGCGACTTAGCAGCAGCAGCAGCAGCAGCAGCAGCAACCAACGTCTGGGTGTAGCCTGGTGGTTAAAAGCACAAGTTCTAGCGTCAGATTTGGCAGGAACCGAGTCCCTGGTCTGCTGCTTGCCAGCTCTATGACTTCCAGCAATTAGACATCCTCTTTCTAAGCTTCGGTTTACCTCATCTGAAAGATGAAGATCTTAACAGCACTAATTCCAAGGGGGTAGTTGTAAGGATTAAATGAGATCATGCAGGTAAAGCGCTCAGCACAGCTCCTGGCATACATCAGGCACTCAATAAATGATCATTATTATTATTACTGACAGTAATGCCCACACCTCTGGGTGGGTGAGAGCCTGGAGAGTGCCTGGTGGTACGCGGTCGGCGTTTGACAAAAGTGAATTCTCTCGCCCTTCTCTCATGCCTGCCGGCTCCCGGGGGACCCAGGCATTCCGGCCTCCGGCCGCCCCCCCAACGCCGACTCTTACAAAGGCCCTCATTCATGTCTGGTGCACAAAGCGGCTCATTCACCCTGGTCCCTTGGGCTTCCCGCCCCTGGCCGCCCCTTGTACCTCGTCATTGGTCGGACCCCCTGCCTGTCAGGCTTCGGGTCTTGCCTGCTGCCGTGCCGCCTAGCTCCACGCTCTAGAGCCGTTCTTTTCCCACGGCCGGCACACTCCGGCAACTTCTGATTGGCCCCGCCCGCCAGCCGCTCCTCTTGATTGGCGGGTGTGCACCCTGTGGGCGAGTCCATAGCTTGTCGCAGCGGGCGCCGATTGGCCCCTGTTGCGCTTGTGTGGGCGGGGCTTTCTTGGCTGGCCCGCCCCTCCTTCTCCCCAGGCCGAAGCCTCGGGACGGCCCTGGAAGCCGGTGAGTGCCCGGGGCCCGCTGCCCGCCTGAGGCGGCGGGGAGTGGAACTGGGTCCCGGGAGGCTGGAGCTCCGAGGTTGCGGTCGGGGCTCCGGAGGCCGGCGCGAACCGCGGGGGAGGGGCGGTGACGTGGACACTCACCTTGTGCTCAGCCGGACGGCAGCCGGGGGCCTGGGGACAGGGTGGGGCGGGGCGTCTCCACTCGCCCCCACAACTCGAGTTCCTCCTCTAGGAGAGGCCGGGTCGGGGTCCTCGCTGGAGGCCCCAGGGCTGTTTCGCAGTTGGGGAAACTGAGGCTCGCTTTGGGACATTGGGCGCTTTAATACTGAGTCATTGCCTTCAATCCCCCCGCACTCCATGACTGTGTCTCTGTGTTCACGTGTAAAAATTGCAGACCGGAGACAGGGATCATCGTGACTGGCAGAGCAGAGGGGTGGGGAAGACATCTTTGAGCTCCCGCGATGTACTTGGGCACTTTTATTTTTATAACTAAAGAATTAACTTTATATTAACCCGAGATGGGTTATATGCACCCATTTAACAGGGAAAGAAAAACAGGCCGCACAGAGGCGGTGACTGCAGGGCGACAGGGCCGAGAACAACACTTTGACGACCAACTGTGTGCTGGGTTCCTTAACGTTTTTAATCCGACAGTAGTCCGCTAAGGAAGGCTGTAGTTTACTAAGAAGTAAATGGGGAAGGAGGTTGAGAGTTACCACCTGGGAAGAGGAAATATAAATCTTTGAGGACCTACTACGCGTTCCACCCAAATCCCCTCTTTAGAAAATGGTCTGGGCTTGAACCCCAGCCCTCCTTCTTACTGGCTGTGTGACCTTGAGCCGGTTACTTCCTTCATGTCTCCATGCCTCAGTTTCTCCAGGGAAATGGAGATGCTGATTGTTCTTATCTCACTGGTTTTGAGATCAGTCTATGAGTTTGGTCAACTGTTCTAAAAGCCGGAAAACCCTTGGCCCATAGTAGGTGCACTTAGTTACCATTATTTAGTCCTCAGTTCAGAGAACTGAAGGTCCAGACTCTAGAAAATCATGTTCTCGTTTTCTTCGATATGTCTCGAGCTCCCTGTGGATTGTACGGCCCCGTTTCCAGGGTTGAGGAAACTAAAGTTTTGCGAGATTAAATGACGTCTCCGGGCATTACTTGTTCGAACGCTGGGCTGGGCACTTTCTCCCACATGGGTTTATTCATTTCATTGGCCTCCATTCGCGAAGAGGAAAGCCAAAGCCCAGAGAGCTTGAGCGGGATTCGAACCTCCAGAGTCCTCAGCCCTCTCCGCCGCGGGTCCTTGACCTTTGCTCGCCCAAAGAAGGAGGGGCCCTGGCGCTGCCGCCGCCCACCTGGCAACTGGCTCATCCCCGCCTCTCCCCATCCCCCTGTCTAGGGCCTTGCAACCCCGGGATCCGCCCCCTTCCCCAGCCGGGCAGGTGCTCGGTGACATCAGAGCCGGGCTCCCTCCCGGTGACGCGACGTGGCCCCGCCCCGCGCTGGACCGCGGAGGTAGCCGCACCTGGGAGCTCTGAAGAGGCCGGGGGATTCCTGGGCCCCCTCCCCCAGCTTCCCGCTTCCTGTACCAGCCGGCGCCCCCCAGGTAGCCCCGAGGGTCCGCGGGGTGAGGCACTTGGGTCTTAGGGAGATAGGGGTTGCGCGCTAGGATTCTGGGATCTGAGGAGGGGGCCCTGGGGCCGGGAACCCCAGGTCTGATTAAGAACGGCTCTGGGAGGCTGGGCTCCTGGGTCTCGAGGGAGGAAGGCGCTGGGCCCAGGACTCCCCTGAGAGCTGGAATGTGTACATCTTGAGGGAAAAGGGGGCTGGGAGCCTGGACTCCTGGGTCTGAGGGAGGAGGGGTTGGGTGCCCAGATTTCTGAGTCTGGAGGCAGAGAGGACCCTTGGATCCTAGCACTAGACTGAGGTCAGAGGGCTGGATGCCAAGGGCCCCAACCCCTGCCCCAGGGGCGGATCCCTGGCTCCTTCCTTTCCAGCCAGCAGTCCCTGCCCCTCCCAGGCAGGTGCTTTCACCTGCACTGGTGACAGAAATGAGTCCTGGCAGAGGTGTTCCTGCTGGTTAAGGAGGGCGGGGCTGCCAGAGGGCCAGGCCACCCCATCAGAGCTGTGATCAGCTCTCAGAAGTTGGTCCCAGGAGTCTTCACCTCTAGCCTCTTCACCTCTAGCCGGCTGCAGTGAGGTGAGGGGGCTGGAATTCACAGGTCCAAGGAAGGAGAGGTCTGAGGGTTCCTGGAAATGTAGGCTGCCGGGGGCCCAGACTCCTGAGTCTGGAGGAGGAGGGGCTGGGGGCCTGGATTCCTGGGTCCAAGGGAGGAGGGACCTGGGGCTCAGACTCTTGGCTCTAGTGAGAGGAGGCACAGGGCTGGGTGATTGCAAAAAACTCCCAAACCCTTCCTGGTCAAAGGCCGTGAGCTGGAGAGGAAGTGGGTGGGGTGAGGGTGAGGGTAAAGTCCCAGGGATGGGACTTGGCTCTGAAGGGATGAGGGCCACTTAGGAGGCCTGGTCAGTCTGGGCAACCTGGGGCCTGGGATGTGGGGAGAGATATGACATTGGATGGAGGGAGATGCCTGCTGTTTGAATGCAGGGGCCTTGGGTTTGAGGCCAGAGAGCAGCAGGACCAAATGTCATAGGGTGAGGGTGAAGGCCTGGGGCCACTGGTGGTGGAGAGAGTGCCTGGGGGTAAGAAGGGTGTGTGGCCTGGAGCTGAGTGTCCAGGTAAGGGAAAGATAAGGGCCTGATGAGATAAGATCCAGAGATGTCCAAGAGGAGCTGGGTGTTTGGAGGGACATCTCCAGAGATATGTTGGAGGTGAGGGCTGGGGGGCCTGGAGGGCAGAGGAAGAAGCACCAAGGTGGGGGAGACAGAGCACTGGAGGGTCCTGTGACTGGCGTGTGGGCAGCGATGTGGCTGTCTGAGGCCGTGGGAGACAACAGTCCAGCTTCTTCAGGGACAGGGCACGGTGAGGGACAGGGGACATAGTTTTCCTCAAGGGTGCTTAAACTACTCTGGGATTGCCAAGCTCTGTTCCCTGCTGGTCTGCAGCCCCTTTAAGGGCAGGAAGGGGGTCTAGCATAGGCTGGCTTGGATCTCAAAGCTCATCTTGGGTTGTGACTGTTTGAGACGTGTCTGAGACTAGATCGACCCCAGACCAGGTGCTCCTCGAAGCAGTGCCTCGCCCGACTCATCTCTGGATCCCCAGACTCACTCTGGGCAGAGCTCAGGACTTAAGAAAACTTCAGGGAATGTTCAGTGAATGCAGAAGTTAATGAATGGGGCCAGCCCATGGTAAAGAGAAGGATTTCAGGTTGCAGGGAAGAAAGCCACTGCTAACCAAGTGATGAAATTCAGGTCTGTTCTGGGGTAACCCAGAGGTGGTCAGGGAACCTGAGTTACAGAAATCAGGTTGACACTGTTCTAGGGCTTACATCTATGAGGTCAAGGTCCTCAGCGTCTTTGTCCCTAATCTTTCCTTACCTACCACCCTTTCTCCCTGGATCACCTGGCTTCAGCTACACCGGCAGCTCACAATGCCGCAGACATAGAGGCACATGCCTGCCCCAGGGCCTTTGTACGGGCTGTTCTCCCAGCCTGGAATGCTTTTTTGTCTGACATTCCCATGGCCCGTTCCCTTCATCTCTCTCAGGTCTTTATTCAGATGCCACATCAGAGAGGCTTTCCTTGGCCACCCCAATTAAAACTTCAATGCCCCTCAACCCTGTTCTCTGCTTCATTCTCCCCTTTGGCATGTATCATCATTTAACATACTGTATAATTTACTTATTTATCTTTGAATCTGTCTCCTGGGATTAGAGCAGCACTGATTCACAGAAACACAATGCAAGCCAAATGTGTAATTTAAAATTTTCTAGCCACGTTAAAAATAAAGATATAAAAAGGAACAAGTGACGTAAGTGCTAATGATGTATTTTTTTAATCCAATATGTTACCAAATGTAAGAAACACGAATGAGCTTTTTGTTGTACTGTCTTTCATCCTGGGTGTGTGTCTTATGGTCAGAACCCATCTCAGTGTGGATTCTCCATTTCAACTCTCCAGTAGCCTCACATGGCCGTGGCTCCTATGATAGCCAGATCAGGGTGAGAATGTGAACACCTTAGGAAGGCAGGAATCTTTTTCTGGCTTGTTCTTTGCTATATGGCTGACACCTTTAACAGTATCATAGCCTGGCTTATTAAAGAATTATTTTTAGAAAATGTATTTTATTGAAATATAGTTGATTTACAATGTTGTGTTAATTTCTTCTGTATAGCAAAATGATTCAGTTATACATATATATTCTTTTCCATTATGGTTTATCACTGTTCATTGAATAGAGTTCCCTGGGCTAAACAGTAGGACCTTGCTGTTTATCCATTCTATCTATAATAGTTGGCATCTGCTAATCCCAAACTTCCAATCCTTGTCTCCCTCATCCCCCACCACTTGGCCCCCAGAAGTCTATTCTCTATGTCTGTCTGTTTCTCTTTCCTAGATAAGTATATTTGTTACATATTTTAGATTCCACATATAAGTTATATCATATGGTATTTGTCTTTCTCTGACAATTCATTTAATATGATAACCCCTAGGGCCATCCATAACGGAGAAGGCAATGGCAACCCACTCCAGTACTCTTGCCTGGAAAATCCCATGGACGGAGGGGCCTGGTGGGCTGCAGTCCATGGGGTCGCTAGGAGTTGGACACGACTGAGCGACTTCACTTTATTTTTTCACTTTCATGCTTTGGAGAAGGAAATGGCAACCCACTCCAGTGTTCTTGCTTGGAGAATCCCAGGGATGAGGGAGCCTGGTGGGCTTCCGTCTATGGGGTCGCACAGAGTCGGACACGGCTGAAGTGACTTAGCAGCAGCAGCAGCAGGGCCATCCATGTTGCTGCAAATAGCATTACTTCATTCTGTTTTTTGAATGGCTGAGTAGTATTCCATTGTATATATGTACCACATCTTTATCCATTCATCTGTCAGTGGACATTCAGGTTGTTATTCAAGAATTATTGAATTGGGAATTCTCTGGCGGTTTAGTGGTTAGGACTCCCAGCTTTCAGTGCCAGTGGCCCCTGTTCAGTCCCTGGTGGGGAAATTAAGATCCCAGAAGCCTCGTAGTCCAGCCACACATACACGCATGCACGTACGCACGAATTATTGAATGAATGGATAGAGAGGTAGATGGTAGAATGCGTAAAAAAAGTTCTGTGAACCCATTTTGCAGAAGTATAAATTGAGGTTTGGTGGGGAAGGCAGTGGCGACTGTCAGGGGGATCTGGGGTGGGGATGGAACCCCTCCTTCACCCCGGTCCTCTGCTCTCTCCCCGCAGACCATGGCAGCAGTGACCGTGTCAGTGCCCGGGAGGAAAGCGCCCCCCAGGCCGGGCCCGGTGCCCGAGGCCGCCCAGCCGTTCCTGTTCGCGCCTCGCGGGCCGGGCGTGGGCAGCGGCCCCGGGGGCTCGGCCACGTCCCCGCAGGTGGAGTGGACGGCGCGGCGCCTGGTGTGGGTGCCGTCGGAGCTACACGGCTTCGAGGCGGCGGCACTGCGGCACGAGGGGCGACGAGGAGGCCGAGGTGGAGCTGGCGGAGAGCGGCCGGCGGCTGCGGCTGCCACGCGACCAGATCCAGCGCATGAACCCGCCCAAGTTCAGCAAGGCCGAGGACATGGCTGAGCTGACCTGCCTCAACGAGGCCTCCGTGCTGCACAACCTCCGCGAGCGCTACTACTCCGGCCTCATCTACGTGAGTGGCCTCCTTCCCCTGGAGGGCCTTGCCAATTGGGCTGGGGTGGCTGGGTGTCAGCACCCCAGCTAGAACCGATGTGATGCTGTTTCTGATTCTCCCCTCAGGTCAGGTGACGATGCCCACCCTTAGTTGCCAAGTGATAAATTATTGGATTACCAGGACTGCCTCAGACCCAATTGCAGGCGTCTCATAATATACAGTAGATGTTCCTTATTGGGCTTCCCCTGTGGCTCAGTGTTAAAGAATCCGCCTGCAATGCAGGAGCCCCAGAAGAAGCCGGTTCGATCCCTGGGTAGGGAAGTTCCCCTGGAGAAGGAAATGGCAACCCACTCCAGTATTCTTGCCTGGAGAATCCCAGGAGCGGGGGAGCCTGGTGGGCTGCCGTCTATGGGGTCACACAGAGTCGGACACGACTGAAGTGACTTAGCAGCAGCAGCAGTAGTAGGATTAAGACAGGACTGGTCATAGTGAGATTGACTGTGACCTAGTCACTGTTAACCTTTCAGTGTCTCACGTTGCAGGTGGAGTAGGGCAGTGGTTCTTAGTTCTGCCTTCTCGTTATAGTCAGCTGGGGAATTTTTACAAAATGCCAGCACTGGAGCCCTGCCCCACCCATTTGAATCAGACTCCCTGGGGGTGTGACATGGACACTGGCATTTTTAATAAGCTTCCAGGGTGGTTCTAATGGGCAGTCAGAGTGTCGTTTAGAGCAAACAGGATTAGAGATGTTGACATGGAATGTCGAAGATAATAATGAGAAATAATGATCATGGGTGGCTAGCAAATATTTATCAAGCACTTAACGATGTGCCAAGTACTGTTCTAAGTGCCGCGTGTGGGTTATCAGCTCACTTCTGGGCTGGGGACTTGTCCTTATCGCCTGATGTTTCAGGAATGTTAAGTGACTTGGGTCCCAGGTCACATGGACGAGAAGGATTTGAACCCAGGCAGCTGGCCGCAGAGTCATGCTCTGAATACCAGCTTAGAGGGCTGGAGTCTCACTGCCTTGCTCATTGAAACTGGCCCATCAAGAATAGCCGCAAAATATCTCCCTAAGACCCTAAAAGGAAAAGTGCTGGTTTTATGTGTTTTAAAAACCGCAAAACTTTCATGAAAGTAATAAAAGAATATGTCACTAAATGATGAGATGTATCAAAAAATAAACAAATAAATAAGCTGGCTTCAATGTCCACCCTGTTAGGGATCATAAGCACAAGATGAGGGTATTTTTATGAATTCTGACTCCTGTTTTGGGGAGAGACTGAGGCCATGAGGGGGCCAGTGGCTGGCTCAGGGCCCCTCAGCTTTTGGTGGCAGAGGTGGGATTTGACCTCAGGATTATCTGGCCCTGGATTGAGGTGACACCTTCTGCAGCCCATGTTGGGCCTTTAGGATTCCTCACTTGCCTTTGTAAGCCATGGGAGCTCTGTGAGCCTCTGTCCAGGCCGCTGCCCTGGAACTCATCAAAGTCAGGGGATCAGAGAGGCACCCAAAACCCTGAGCACCCCTTTCCTGTTAGTAAACACTCTGAACCCCCACGGCAACATTGTAGGGTATCTCCTATCATCCCCATTCTGTCGGTGGGGACACTGAGCCTCAGAGAGGGGCCAAGACTTAGGCTACGCCCCACCAGCTACCAACCAGCTTAACTGGGATTTGAATCCAGGCCTTCTGACTCCAGACCCCCCATTCTATCCACAGCAGTGGGAAGATTGTTGGGAAAGTTCAGGGGGGAACATGGTGAGGCCTGAGCGAAGGCTGTGGTCTGAGAGTCAGAGAATTGGGACCTGACAAATGAAAGTGAGGTGGAAGTTTCCGGAAGCCTAGACAGGAAGGAAATTGGGCCTTAACAATAATCATTAGTACTCAGGGAGTGCCTGCTTTCTCCGTGAGGTGCTGTTCTAAACTTCATTTCAGTATGATCTTGTTGACCCCCTTACCACATACGGCTGTGAGGTGGGGTTATCACCTCCTTTGCCCACAGCTTGGAGAGGAAAAGACACTGGCCCAGGAGTAGTTAACAGCTAACGTATTAGGTACGCACAGGGACTTCCCTGGGGGTCTAGTGGTTAAGATTCCACACTTCCACTGCAGGGGGTGCGGGTTTGAACCCTGGCCAGGGAACTAAGATCCTGCATGCTTTGAGATGTGTCATAATTGAGTAAATAAATAAAAAAACAAGCACACACAGGGTTCCAGGGCCCACGCTCAGCTCGGTACTTGCAACATGAACTTGTGGGTAGCTCCCCAAAGCCCTCTGTAGAAGCACTGTTCCCATCCCCGTGTGATGAAAAGGGGACCTGGGGAAGTTAAGGTGTGTGCTCAAGCCACCCAGCTAGAAGATTTGATTCAAGCTCCACCTGGCTTGTCCTCGGGCTGTGCTTAGTAAATACTAACTGGCCAAAGGGAAAGACAGTGCTTTCCAGTGGAAAGGGAGAGGGGTGTGTCCGGGATTCCAGAAACCAGTTCCTGCTGCTCATAGGCTATTTGGCCTGGTGTGGTCCCTTCCCTGAGATGCCCAGGGCAGAAGGGGACCCCATCTGCTGGATGCTGGCTGTGCCCTCTGCTCCGGGAGGCACCTGAAGATGCTTGGCATCATGTCACTCTCAGAATCCTTCTAGATGGTGGAGGTTCAGAGTTCCATTTCTCCAGAGCTGGAAACTTGGGCTTGGAGAGGGCAAATCCCTGAAGTCACACAGGCTAGAGACGTGGGATGACACAGCATCTGAGTCTGAGTGAAGTCTTAGCTCCCAGGTGGGCTGGGAACCTGAGTGTGTCTCAGCGCTGCGACTGGAGTGCCTTTTACCGCCCTGCCTTGGGCTGTCTGGTTTTTATTCACTGTCTTCCTTAATCCCCACCGCCTCTGTAATGAGCTGGGGACGGTTTCTCAGGGAGGAAACCAAGACTGAGGGGAGAGTCGCTGGGCTGCGGAGGGGCGGTGGCAGCAGGGAGTTGGACCTGGCGGTCTGCCTTCAGAGTCCTGCCCCAGGCCCTTCCAGCCAGGCTTCTGCAGCTGTGCACCGGCCACTCAGGTGTCCCCAGCCCTCTCTAGGCCCACCGGCCTCGGCCCCTTTCTCCCTGGCCTTGGCAGCCAGCTCACGTTCTCTCTAGGGTGTCGCCCTGGCGATAAGTTATGGTTGGCAGGAGGGGGCTGGGACGGGGATGGGATGCAGGAGGTGGGCTCCTCAGCCAGCCAGAAGTGGGGGCCAGGGCGCCAGCAGCCATGAGATACCCTCCCTGGGAATGTGGTCTGGCTGCCCCGCCCTTTGAGAGCTCTGGGGAGCTGCTGGCGGGGCGGGCAGACACCCTGCAAACCGGTTGTTCTGCTCCAGGCTGGCCACCCACCCTCCCATCCTTAAAAGCTTGGCACCAGGCAGCCTGCGGTGGCCACACCCTCACTCTCTTGAGAAGCTCAAGTTGTCTGGGAGCTTAAAGCAGTTCTGCTATCAATCGACAAGTAAACAGCTGGTTATTTAACTCGCTAAGTAGCTAACTAGCTGCCTAAGTAGCTAGTTGGTTTCATAGTTAACTAGCTGAGATCCTGGGGCTTCCCTGGTGGCTCAGTGCTAAAGAATCTGCCTGCCAGTGCAGGAGACATGGGTTCGATCCCTGGGTCTGGAAGATCCCCTGGAGAAGGAAATGGCAACCCACTCCAATATTCTTGCCTGGGAAATCCCATGGACAGAGGAGCCTGGCAGTCTGTGAGGTCACAAAGAGTCGGACATGACTGAGCAACTAATCAACAGCCGAGCCCCTAAGCAGCTCTCTGGCTGTGTTAGCCAGCTTGACCCAGCTAAGTTAACTAGTTAGCTCTCTGGATAGTGTTAGCTAGGTGATCAGCTAGTTTTCTAGATGGTCTAACTGCCTTGATCCATCCTGTCTCTCATCTACCTGAGGCTCCGTTAGAGCTGGAACAGTGCTTAAATGATTACCAGGTCCTGAACTCAGGCCCAGCAGGTGTGTGACAAATTCAGGGCATCCATGAACTTGGATGCAAAAAAAAAAAAAATTACATCTTTATTTTCATGCACCTCAAACCTGAAATTTACCATGTCCTCCAATAAGAGGGAACCACCAAGACTGTCGTGGACACAGGTCCTGTGAATCTGTTATCAACAGAAACCGCAGACATGCTCCTGTCAAGTTTCAGCGGCTGCAGATACAGGAAGCACTCTTCCAGAAATATTCTATGTGTATTCAAGCAGATTCAGAAAAGTGTTCTTCTTGCAAAGTTCTTACCTTGTTTTCTTTCTGTGATGTCGTTTTGGAGATAGTTCTCTGTCTGTAGAGGCCAGAAACTCATAGGAGTTCATGGTATGACCATGCATCCAGATCGTTTCCGGTCCTTCGTTATTTTAAAAGAATGATGCTACAGATGAAATTGCACTTGATCCTTTCATGCGTGTGTGAGTCCAAGCAGTGACAGGGCTACAAAGCCTCCATTCTCTCCCCTTGTGAATCCTCATTCATACAGCACCTTTGTGCAATTTGGAAAGCTTCTTTTCAACCATCAGCCTGAAACCATAACAAATGCTTAAATCTACATTGTCATTGTGCGAATGGCAGTCCCTTTGCTGGATGTTGTTGAGCAGAACCTGCCCAGCTGTACATGGCAACTCCGTGCTGCCCCTGGGTCACAGACAGGTAGCTAGCTGAGGCCCTCTCCCTTCTTGCCCACTGCAGACGTGCTAAGGCCCTCTCCCTTCTTGCCCACTGCAGACATACTCCGGCCTTTTCTGTGTGGTCATTAACCCATACAAGCAGCTGCCCATCTATACGGAGGCCATCGTGGAGATGTACCGGGGCAAGAAGCGCCACGAAGTGCCGCCGCACGTGTACGCAGTGACTGAGGGAGCCTACCGAAGCATGCTCCAGGGTGAGTGTGGGGTGGGGGCTGCTGGAGGTGCCTCTTCAATGGGGACTGGGTTGGGGGTCAGGATTAGATGTCAGCTCAAGGATTTCAGACTCTGCAAGGCTTCTTTGTGGGGCAGGAGGGAACACAAATGGAGGGCCGAGTGGGCAAGGCTCTGAGTTCCACCAGACAGGTCCCTTTTCATCTGTCTCTTTGTTTACCCCTCCCCACAACAAGCATCACTTGGAAGCTCATTGATTCCAGGCTTCACAAAAATTCCTCTTGAAACAGTGACTCTTAAGAGTGTTCATTCATTCGACATTTATGTTGCTGACACGATCTACGTTGTTGTGAGTGAATGGCCACCCCTTAGAGAATGGGTAGCATGGGCTCACTGTGTACAGCTGGGCAGGTGTGTGTTGTATAAGGATGTCCATCAGAGGGGTGCCATTTACTCCATGACAATTGATCACTCAGGGCAAAATTCCATAATTCTATGTGATACACATAATACACTCATTATCTATTTATTGTAGGTCATCTATTTTAATAAATGTATATATTTAAAAACATATTAAACATTTTAAAGTTTGTATCTTTCTATCATGACATTAATAGTAGGCAGCATATAAGCTGTATTTACAAAGCAGTGGTTCCCAGAGTGTAGTCCTCTCATCATCAACCTCAGCATCACTTAGGAACTTGTTTGAAATGTTAACTCAGCCTTTACTCTTGACCTACAGAATCAGAAATCCTAGGGAGAGCCATGGACCTTGCCAGTTCCCACCGTCCTTGGTGTCTAACACTAGTAGGTGGTCTGTGTGCATTTATTGAAGGGATGGTCAGATGGTAAAGAATCTGGCTGCAATGAGAGACCCAAGTTCGATCCCTGGGTGGGAAAGACCCCCTGGAGGAGGGCATGGCAACCCATTCCAGTATTCTTGCTTGGAGAATCTCATGGAGAGAGGAGCCTGGAGGGGCTACGATCCATGGAGTCACAAAGAGCTGGACAAGGCTGAATGACTAACACAGCTTGTCAGACCCAGGATGAGCAGAGGAGGAGATAGTGGGGACCGAGCTGTGCTCTCTGCCCTCAGGCTGGACAGAGGACCCCCAGTGGGCCATCAGTCACCATCACTACATTCTGTGGCCTCTTTGCTATTACAGGCTGAGCCTGGGGTCTAGAATCTCACTCTCACACCTTTGAATCTCATCATTCAGCCCGAGGCGGCAATAGTAGGGGCTCAAATTTAAGTTTGTTGAATGAATTACATTCTGTTCGGTTGGAGTTTGTTGTCTTCATTTTACAGGTTAGGACATACTGAGGCTCAGGGAGGGACAGCTGCTTTCCCAGAGTCACACAGCCAAAGAGGCTGAGTCAGGATCAGGTATTAGAATCTAGGAGGATCATATGTCAAAAACCCAGCTTTTCCTTAGCCCTCGGGAAGGATTTTGAAAAGAGGGTGGCCGGCATCTCACTGGAAAAACCCTCCCAGGTGACCCGTCCCCCTCTGTCCCCTACAGATCGTGAGGACCAGTCCATTCTCTGCACGTGAGTAATCCTGAAGGACTTCCTGGAGGAAGTGGGATCCCGGCTGGGCATGGCTCTGCTTGGAATGGACGGGGCTTACCTGGTGACTTGGGCTGACCCTTTTTGCTTCCCTTTGTGCCCCACCTCAGTGGGGAGTCCGGGGCCGGGAAGACAGAAAACACCAAGAAAGTCATCCAGTACCTCGCCCATGTGGCATCGTCACCAAAGGGCCGGAAGGAGCCTGGTGTCCCGGTAAGTGACCTGCCTTGGGACGTACTCTGGAGCCTTCCACCAGATGCTCCCTCCCTCCAAGGCTCTGCTTCCCCTCCTGACTAACTCCCCGCCTCTGTCATGGAAGAACACAATCGCAAGCCTCCTCCTGGCTGCCCTGCCCCACCCCCACCCCCGAATCCCTACTATGTGCCTGATATATAGTGCTGGGAGCCGAGGCAGGATGGACACAAAAATTGCAACAGCCAGTCCTTCGCCTCATTGACCCTTGGAACAGTGCCTCTGACACTTAGTAGGAGCTTACATCTCAGAGCACCCACTATGTGTCTGGCCTGTTTAGGTTCCTGCAGTGCCTAGGTTTGCTTTGTAAGTGAGCGTTTATATATAGCCCTAGTCCTTTGACTTATATTACCGGAACACCCCAGTGAGGTGGGTGTGGTTTTTCCTGCGTTAAAGATGGGAAAGCAAAGTCACACCTGGGGTGGGTCGGCTGTCCAAGGTCACACGCCCAGGAAGGGCTAGCCCAGATTCAAACCCTAGGTGATGGGGCCACCGCCCGCTCCCCACCCCCAGGCACCCGGCTCCACAGGCCAGTTTCCCCAGCCCCTTGTCTCTCTATCCCACCCCTTGCCCCCTCCCCCAACCTCAAGTTCACCTGTGTGTCTGTCCATGTTCCATGTGCCGTGTCCTGGTCCGTGTCTCGTGTCCTGTGACTTCCTCAGGCCTCCGCCAGCGCCGTGTCTTATGTGAGTAGCAGGGAATCACCTCGAGTCCTGCCACCCCTAATACCAGCTGGGTCACCCCAACCCACAGTCCTCCTGGCAGACAGGTCCCAAGGCACTGACGGTCACCGCTGCCTGCAGGCCACATTGTCACTTTTGATGGCCCTACTATGTGCACAGCAGGCACCACGCTGACATTTCATGCAACCCTACTGTGTGCACACACCCAGGGCCCCCCACTGTTGCTTATGGCAGCCTGACTGTATAGTGAAGAACAGGGAAGCCTGGCATGCTGCAGTTCATGGGGTCGCAGAGTCAGACACAACTTAGCGATTGAACAACTGAGTGCACACACCCAGGGCCATTTAGTGTGGTCCTGTTGTGCATGTGCAGACCCTACCACATAGCTGTGTATATTAGCCCTACTGTATCTGTGCAGAGCGGCCACAGATCCCAGTGAGAAACAACCCAGAGCCTATAACTACCATTTATTATTGATCTGCTAAATGTATGTAGGCAGAGCCCACAGACACCACGCTTTCACACAGCCCAGGGGCCCACACTGCCCTTCATGGTAGGCAGGCCTACTCTGTGCCCCCAGCTCAGGCTGGTGTCTGAGGGCTCACAGGGCATTTAAAGAAATAGTCGGGATCTTTGAGAACCTGGCTAGGAAAGAGGAGAAGAGGGTTGTCATGTATTGAGCACCTACTGTGTTCCTGGCTCTGACACCCAAGTGGCTGTAGGGAAGCTCAGAAAAAGGTCTCTAGCCATGGGGGCCAGAGGAGGGATAAATTGGCAGTAGGTGATTAACAGATGCATACTACCATGTATAAAATAAACAACAGGGATTTACTCTATACCCAGGGAACAACTGAACTTCCCTGGTGTCTCAGACAGTACAGAATCTGCCTGCAATGTGGGAGATCCGGGTTCAATCCCTGGGTCGGGAAGATCCCCCAAGGAAATGGCAACCCACTTCAGTATTCTTGCCTGGAGAGTTCCGTAGACAGAGGAGCCTTGACAGCTACAGTCCACGGGGTCGCAAAGAGTCGGACACAACTGCACAGCTAGCACTTTCATAGGAAACAATAGTCAATATTTTGTTAAGTTTTAAGGGAAAAGAATCAGAAAAAAAGAATATATATATATATCCAAATCACATTGCTGTATGCTTGAAACTAACTCAATATTGCAAATCAACTATACTTCAATTTTTAAAAATTGCTGTCTTGAAAAACAAAAAAAGTCCCCACTCAAGGATTAGCCTGGCTGGGGAAGGAAGCTACCATTTCTTGAATGTGTACTATGTGTCAAACAGTTTGAAGAACTTTATATAGATGGTATAGATTTTTCTTTAGGTCCACAGGTGATACATGAGTATGCATTCACTGTAACAACAACAACAAACAAACCAGGCAAAATGAAATTCCTCTTTGCTTCTCTCAGTCCTGTTTCCTTGGAGGGGCTTACTCTGTTGACATTTGGGTGTATCCTTGCAGACCTTTCTCTAAACGTCTACAAACATGTATCTATACGTATAGATATGGGAGTCTTGTTCTGTGGTGGTGTTTTCTCGGTTCATTTTTTTTTTTTTATTAATAGGATCACATTGTAGGTGTTGTCCTGAGACTTGCTTTTTTTTGTTTTGTTTCCGCTGGACAATGGATCTTAGAGAAGTTTCCTCATTCCCTTCACAACAGCCTGAAGGGCAAGCCCAGATCCAGGAAAGCTGGCACACGCCCAGACAGACACACAAAGGCCCCTCACACACAGACACTCAGCCAGACCCCCCACCCCAGCGGGGCCAGTACCCTCACCTGGCGACCCTGCCATTGACAGGCCACCCCCCGACCCCCTGCAGGGTGAGCTGGAGCGGCAGCTTCTTCAGGCTAACCCGGTCCTGGAGGCCTTTGGCAACGCCAAGACGGTGAAGAATGACAACTCCTCCCGCTTCGTGAGTGCTAGGGGAGGGCGGGGCCTGGGCCCGAGTTAATGAACCGGGAACTGGGAGCGAAGGAAGGTGGGGGGGGAGACAGGACATGTGGGTCCGTGAGGGGGGAGGGGCCTGGGATCCTCGGCTCCTAGGCCTGAAGGATGAAGGGGAACTGGGGACCTGGGTCTTAAGGAAAGAAGTCAGAGGCGCGTGGACCTTGAATTCTCCCCGGGAGGCACCCCTCCCCACCGCATCCCGGCCCCAGCTGGAACCTCATGATCTGATGGGGTTCAGATGGAGGGAGATAGTCAAGAGACAGGCTGACTCTCGGAGGGGTGAGTGTGGGTTGGGGGTGCTCCCCAGGCCCGTAGGACCCTCGGCTAAGCCCCTCCACCCGCCTCCCTCGCAGGGCAAATTCATCCGCATCAACTTCGACGTTGCCGGCTACATCGTGGGCGCCAACATCGAGACCTGTATCCTCTCACCGCCCAGAGGGGGCGCCCGGGGACGGGGAAGAGCGGTAGCGGCCATAGAGGGCGGCCCTCGGGGTCTCACCGCGTATAGGAAACAGGGGTCCACACTCGCCCAGAACCCTGGCTCCCTGCTGCCCACCCTGTGCCTCCGTTTCCCGCTCTGCAGAAGGAGAGGGACACTAGAACCTCAGGAAGGGGCAGGCGCAGCGTCTCCACGTTGTGGGGAGGACGGCAGGGCCTCTCATAGCCTTTAAGAGAACGCCCTCCCAACCTCGCAACGGGGCGGAGGGCACGTGAGCACAGAGAAACGATGCAGCCAAAGCGGAAGGCGTGTGGGGGCCAGAGCCCTGGCCCCGTGGAGTCACGTGGGACGTGCTTAATCCCCAGGTGTTCCAACATGTGTGATGAGTGCATCAGGGGCTCCGCACTGGGGATTTTTTATTGGGGCTGGTCATATAGGCACCGCCTGCCCAGCACGTACCCAAATTTCAGAGTCCGGGAAGGAAAACAGATGTTCAGCATAAAGCATGTTGGTTTACACAGTTTAGGTGCAGGGAGCCCGTGCTATAAGCCTCCTAAAGTTCAGATTCCCAGACACCAGCCAAAGACGGGCCTTGCAAGCCTGCTGACTCCCTCCAAGCCTGCTGACTCCCTCCAAGCTGTGTCCAGCTTTCCCCACCGGTGGCAAAAACGCTCCCTAGAACTCTCATGGACGGAGGAGCCTGGTAGGCTGCAGTCCATGGGGTCGCTAAGGGTCAGACATGACTGAGCGACTTCACTTTCACTTTTCACTTTCATGCATTGGAGAAGGAAATGGCAACCCACTGCAGTGTTCTTGCCTGGAGAATCCCAGGGACCGGGGAGCCTGGTGGGCTACTGTCTATGGGGTCGCACACAGTCAGACACGACTGAAGCAACTTAGCAGCAGTAGCAGCAGCAGAAATTTACAAGATACAACCCAGAAGGTCCAGGAGTGCAACACTTAAGAGAACAAGGGAAAACATCACACCGACCCTGGGTTCGAATCCTGGCTTTGAGGCTGGGGGCCCTTAAGCCTGTGATTTTGACCTCTCTGGGCCTCAGTTTCCCCATCTGTAGAAGGAGGCAAATCAAAAAAGCTACCCTTGAAGGGTCTGAAGGACAATATGAGGTACATTCTTAGCACAGCTCCTCCCTGATGGTCCAAGGTTAGGACTCCCATGTTCCCCATGCAGAGGCCCTGGATTCGATCCCTGGTCAGTGGAACTAGATCCTGCATGCTGCAACTAAGACCCGGTGCAGCCGAACATATATATATATATATATTTAAGTTTATTTTTAAAAAAGGAAGACTGAACTACTTGAGACTTCCCTGGTGGGTGGTCCAGGTTAGGACTTGTGATTTCACTGTCAAGGGCTTGGGTTCAATCCCTGGTCTGTAATTAAAATCCCACAAGCCTCTGCAAGGATGGGGCAAAAGGAAAAAAAAAAAAAGAGCTTTCATTATTAGAAATGAATGATTAAGTTAGCATATGTTAATATTGTTGGTTAATAATTTTGAATTGTAATGTGGACGATATTAATAACAAATCATATTTCCATCCCTGGGGTGTCAGCTCACTGTCCCATACCTGCCTCCTCTCCCTGTCATCCAGGGAGAGATTGAGAAGCAGTGTGTTGGCAAAGAGTTTCTCCTAAGAGGGCTTGTGTGTGTGCGCTCAGTCGTGTCCGACTCTTTGTGATCCCATGGATTGTAGTCCAACAGGCTCTTCTGCCCATGGCATTTCCCAGGCAAGAATACTGGAGTGGCTTGCCATTTCCTTCTCCAGGGGATCTTCTCAACCCAGGGATCAAACCCGAGTCTTGCATCTCCTGCATTGGCAGGCAGATTCATTACCACTAGAGGCTTAGGGAGTAAGGAAGCAGGGACCTCCCTGTCAAGCCCTGGGTCCCATAGACTCTACTGCTGCCTGGTAAGCACTTCCTTGGGCTCAAGGCCTCGTGACCCCTGCAGCCACCAGGCCCTGATCCCCACAGTTCCTACAGCCGATCACCCTACTTCATGGCGCTTCCTGCTCACACAGCTTCTTTAAAGCTCAGGGCTCTCTCTGCCCCGCCCCCTCCTCCAACCTTCCACCCTGAGTCTCCGTGGAGCCCAGGGCTCTAGCAGCCTCTTCTGTTCACCTGTGTCTTCCCTGTCAGCTTCTGACTGCTAACTTTCTCCTGCCCACACTCCCCATCCCGTTGGGGCTGCTCCCTCTGGGCACGGTTCTCCTGCTCGGCTGTCTCTGCCTCAGGTCCAGTGACCAGGTTGTGGACTGATGCTCTCACCCCTAAACAGATGGATTGATCCCTTTCACACCAGCATCCCTCATGACCAGCATTTCTGGAGGGTTGACCTTGTGTCTGGGGCCACCCTGAGACCTCTCCGTCTGCTAACTCAGTGCCTCATATCTGTAACCCTGGGAGGCAGATGCTTATTTTTTTAAGGCTTTTTTTTTTCTTTTTAATGTGGACCATTTTTTTTAACATCCTTATTTAATTAGTTACAACACTGCTTCCGTTTTATGTTTTGGTTTTTTGGCTGCGAATGTGGGGATCTTGGTTCCCAAATCAGGGATTGAATCTTCACCCCCTTGTAAGACTTGGAAGGCCAAGTGTTAACCACTGGACTGCCATGTCCAACTCTCTGCCACCCCATGCAGTCCCCATGGACTGCAGCCCGCCAGGCTCCTCTGTCCATGGGATTTCCCAGGCAAGAGTACTGAGTTGCCACTTTGTCCTCCAGGGGATCTTCCTGACCCAGGAACTGAACCTGGGTCTCCTGTGTCTCCTGCATTGGCAGGCAGATTCCTTACCACTGGGCCACCTGGGAAGTATCATGCGCTTGGTGGTCCATGAGCATAGGACACAGATGGCTACACCAAATATCAATTGTTTTATTTTCCTTTAAGGTGTCTTGCCAATTTTTAGTGTGTAAACCAGTCATCTGGCTTTCCCAGAAGGGAGAAGCTGAGAGCCCCAGTATGGGGAAACTGAGGCTGGGAGGGTCATGATGACAGGAGGTTTTTTTTTTTTTTTTGGCCATGCCACATGGCATGTGGGATCGTAGTTCCCTTACCAGGGATCAAACCTGCATCCTTTGCATTGGAAGTGCAGAGTCTTAACCATTGGACTGCCAGGGAAGTCCTGATGGGAAGCATTCTTATCCATGGTAACCGACAAACTAAGCACCTGCTCAGGTGTTGGCTACATAATAACTCATTTACCCTCATGGCACCTCAGGGACTCCTGGATGGGTGTTAGTATCAGGCTCCTTGCACAGGTGAAGAAACTGAGGCACGAGGCTAAACTGACACATGTCCACAGTTACTGGTCCAGTTAGGTTGCCCGCCAGGTCTGCGAGCGCCTCTACTGTTCCCTGAGAGAGCAGGAGGGGGTCCCCTCCTCTGCGGCACCTTGACTCGGCCCGCCCAGACCTGCTGGAGAAGTCGCGGGCCATCCGCCAGGCTAAGGACGAGTGTAGCTTCCACATCTTCTACCAGCTGCTGGGAGGCGCCGGGGAGCAGCTCAAGGGTCAGTGTCGGGCGGCTCTGGGGAACTGGGCGCGAGTTGCCTGTGGACCCCCTGGGGAGGAGGACCTGGGAGGGCGCTAACCTTTGTCCAGCACCTGCTCTATGTCAGGCTCCTGCTGGGTGGTGGCTTCTCTCGCCTCTCCGATCCCGCTGCCTCTGGACTTCCGCCGCCCCCAGACTCTGCTCTCCTTTGGCTCCTGCTGTCTCCTGGGTCTTGCTCACGCCAGCTCCGCGGGGACGTGGCTCCTGCCCACCCTCTCCCTGAACCTCCACGGGCCTTCGCTTCCTCCAGCCGCGTGCTGTGACGACTCCAGCTTTGCCGCCGTGTGGTTCCCGATGATGATCGTGGTTTGCGTGGCTTCTGAGCCCCTGCCTCCTGGCTCCTGCCTGAGACCCCTTCTGTCTCCTGCTCTGCGCCCCTCCAGCCCTCTGGCTGCGGAAACGCCCCAGGCTCTCTTCTATGGCGGCTCCCTAGCATTCTGGCTCCTTCCACCCTGTAGCTTGGGCCGCCTCTTGATCCCTCCGCACCCAGCCTCCCGCTCCCGGTGGCTTCCGAACCCACACACGCTCTGCCGCCCGAGCCCTGCTGTCCCGTGGCTTCTGCTAACTCGGGCACCCGTAGCCCTGTTGCTTCTGCCGGTGGGTGCCTCTCACGTGCTCTGGGCAGTTCTGCCTCTTGAGAATCACTATGAAAGGAGGGAAGAGGAAAGGTCTGAGATATGCTAAGTACCCACTTCACAGGCCAGCCCTTCCCACCAAACCCGTGAAGAAAGGATCCCGACTCATTTGACAAAGGAAGAGACCGAGGTCCCTAGTGGGGCAGTGATGCACGTCCTCGGGTCGCCATTTAGGAAGCCAGGACATGAGTTTGACACTATGGCTCATACTTGACCTTGGCCCCTGCCGTTACCCCTACAGCTGACCTGCTCCTGGAGCCCTTCTCCCACTACCGCTTCCTGACCAACGGGCCGTCTTCCTCTCCGGGCCAGGAGCGCGAGCTCTTCCAGGAGACGCTGGAGTCCCTGCGGGTACTGGGATTCACCCATGAGGAGATCACCTGTGAGTGAGCCCAGACCCTGCCTGGTAAAGGGTGGAGGTGTGGGCTGCACGGGAAGGAGGGGCACCTGGCTGTTCATGGCTCGGTTTGAAAACTGCAACAGGGAATGGGGAAGGGAGGGAGCTTTAAATAGGGGATCAGGAAGGACATGGTGAGATGGTGATGATTGCACAAAGGTCTGGAGAGCTCACGTGTGAATGTTGGTGCTATCAGGGAAGGATGGACTAGGCGGCGGAGGGGAGGGACAGTATGTGCAAAGGCCCTGAGGCAGGAAAGGCATGGTGTGTTTGAGGTGTTGAAACTTCTCTAGGGACTTCCCTGGTGGTCCAGTGGTTAAGACTCCATGCTTACACCACAGGGGCACAGGTTCAAGCCATGGTCAGGGAACTAAGATCCTGCACGCTGCTCAGTATGGCCAAAAGAAAAAGAAAGAAACTTGTCTAATTCTCTAATGGCTTCAATTAGTCAGTGACCCAGGTGGATGGGGAGACGAAGCCGCAGAGGCAGTTGGGGTGGGGGACTTTGTTTTGAGGGCACTAGGGAGCCATGGGAGGGCTGGGAACCACAGAGGAGCAGCTCTGGGTTGTGTGAAGGCTAGAGGAGGCTGAAATGAGGGTACGGGGAAGACCCTGACTGTGGCCCCGAGTCTGCCCTGGAACACTGGAATGAAACAGCTCATCAGCGCATGCTCTGCTGCTTTGCCCCGCCCCTTTCTCACCAAACAGTACGTTCTGACAACAGTTCATTTGCAGTGCTGTTTTCATTTGCCAGGGCTGCCATCATAGAGTACTGTACACAAGTGCCTTGCTGGTGTGCTAAGTCGCTCAGTCGTGTCCCACTCTTTGAGACTCCATGGACTATAGCCCTCCAGGTTCCTCTGTCCATGGGATTCTCCAGGCAAGAATACTGGAGTGGATTGCTATGCCCTCCTCCAGGGGATCTTCCTGACACAGGGATCGAACCTGGGTCTCTTACTTCTCCTGCATTGGCAGGCGAGTTCTTTGCCACTAGCACCGTCTGGGAAGCCTAAATGAGTGCTTTAAACACGTGAAATCAATCATCTCCCTGTTCTGGAGGTGGGAAGTCTGAGATCAGGGTGTCAGCGGGGTTGGTTGGTCCTAAAAGAATCTGCTTTCTTTCTCTCCCCTGGCTTCTGGTGGCTTCCTGGCTGTCTTGGCTTCCCCTGGCTAGTAGAAGCATCACCTGATCTCTGCCTTCAGCTTCACGGGGTGCACCTCCCTGCCTGCGTGTCTGTCTGCAGCCTCCCCTTTTTATAGGATGCCTATCATTTTGGATTAGGGGTCACTGCACTCCAGTGTAATCCCGTCTTCACTTAAATAATTGCAGCTGCCATGACCCAATACCCAAATCAGGTCACATTCTGTGAGGTCCCAGGCATTAGAACTTTAATATATTTTTGGAGGGAGTAGAGGGACAGGGTTCAACCCGTGACATGTACGTAGAGGGCGAATCTCAGTCTTTTTTGTGGCTGCCTGGCATTTCATTGTTTGAATGAACTGTGATTCCTTTCACCAGTCCAGAGAAAGACCCTGATTTCCAGGACTTAGCAGGGGCCGGACTGGGTCTCATTCTCCTCCGGTCTAAGGCGCTGCAGGAGGCCCCGGGAGCTATTGTTGGCTCCAGGGCCAGTGGGGAGGGCTGGAGACCCAGTGCCAGCTTGGCTGTCCACCCAGGCTGCAAACAGGCCGGGCTTCCTCGGGCATATTGACACAGGGTCCCAGGCCTCCTCGCTCTATTTCCCAACCGCAGGTTGCGTAACTGCCCCACCTGTGTGTCTCTGCTCTCCTCCCTGGGCAGCTGACAAATTTCTGGAGGGAAGTGACGGTGGGGGCCTGGGCCCCGCAGGTCCCTCCTGGCCTCTGGACACAGGTCGCCTCAAGTAACCCTCCTGCAGTGTGGTGGGCACGGCCAGCAGCCCCGATTTTTGCAAACCTGAGACAAAAATTTTGCAGCACCGACTTCATGTGTAATGACATAATTTGAATATGATCAAAGGTCATAGTGTGAAAATCGAGTGTCCCCCAGCCCCCCTGAGCCCTAGTTTGCTTGCTGTTAAGCTTCCTGCATCTCCTACCAGAAATATCTTAGACACGAAAGAAAAGACACATATTTTTCTCCAGTTCCAGGACTGAGGTTTAGGCATGCGTGTATGTTCAGTCGTGTCTGATTCTTTTCAACCCCATGGACTATAACGCACCAGGCTCCTCTGTCTGTGGGATCTCCCAGGCAAGAATACTGGAATGGGTAGCCATTTCCTCCTCCAGGGGATCATCCCGACCCAGGGATCGAACCCATGTCTCCTGCAGTACTCTTTCACTGTATTTATGAACTGTGACTCTTGGAACGTGTCTGCCCCTTGCAAACACACTCTTAAGATGACTGCATCCCATTGCTGTTGGGATGACACATACCCCCAAAAAGGGGCCAAAAATATTCTTTTTATAATTAAAAAAATTTATTTTTGGCTGTGCTGGGTCTTCCCTGCTACTTGGGTCCAGTGAGCCCAGTTGCCGCAAGGTTGGGGGCTGGGGCTCTCCAGTTACAGCGCGGGCTTCTCACTGCGGTGGCCTCTGATGCAGAGCAGGGGCTCTCGGGTTCAGGCTCAGTAGTTGTGACGCCCAGACTTAGTTGCCCAGTGGTATGTGGGTATCTTCTGGGACCTGGGATCGAACCCATGTCCCCTGCCTTGACAGATGGATTCTTAACCACTGGGCTACCAGGGAAGTCCCAAGAACATCCTTAGAAATAGGTCTCTGTGCTCATAGGTGAACAGAACTGCAGCATCAGTTCTTAGCAACGAAATTCTGAGTCCAAGGAGAAGTGCCGTTTTAAAATTTTACCCAGCTTTGATGGACATTTAACGACTGAGATATCATTCATATACCAAAACATTCATCTATTTAAAGTGTATGAGTCAGTGGCTTTTAGCTTCACAGAGTTGTGCAGTCATCACCAAAATCAATTTAGAACATTTTCAGTGACCCAAGAAGATAACGTGGGCCCCTTTGCAGTCTTCCTGCCAGTTTCTACCACTAGCCCCTGAAGGTCAGGAATCCCCAGGCACCAACAATTACCTGCTCATGGCTTCTTGGTCTTCAGCTCTAATCTCCATCCCATCACCGCCATTTTCCTTCCCCCTACTTTTTTTTGGTGGCGCCCCGCGGCATGTGGTATCTTATCTCCTCGACCGGAAATGGAACCCACGGCCCCTGCATTGGAAGCGGAGATTCTTAACCACTGGACCGCCAGGGAAATACCGGCTGTTTTTAGAATCGTGCTGAATCGACCTCGCCGCCGTCCATCAGGGGGCACTAGTTTCCAAACCCTGCCTCTGTCGCACCTGTTCCCCGACGTGGATGCCGGCCGCCAGTGTTGTCATCTTTTTTGCTTCTGCTGGTGTGGCAGGTGGCTGGAGTCTCATAACAGTGTGATTTTGTATCTCCCTTCCAAGAAGTGGGGTCAGGCGGTTTTATTTTTTTTTTCTCTAGACTCTCCTTTGGACAAAAGAGGAGACAGACACCCATAACCTTGGCAGTCCAGTGGTTAGGACTCATAGGTTTGGGATGGCCCTGGGTTCGATCTCTCATCTGGCAACTAAGATCCCACGAGCCTCACAATTCGGCCAAAAGACAAAAACGAAAGACAGAGGTCCAGGGAAGTGGGGTGTCTGTCCTAGTCAGTACAGTTGAGCAGGAGGTGGTGGAACTCAGTTTGACTACAAAGCCAGACCGTGATCCGCTCCCAGAGAGGCAGGTGGGTGCCTCTGGGTCACCCTCGGGAGGCCCAGGGCAGAGAGCACTGGAGGCCAGTGGAAGGAAACCCTCCACTGCCCGCCCCCCCCCCCCCCCCCCCCCTCGCGATTTCCCGTCCAGGCTGGCACCGTCAGTGCGGAGGTTGCACAGGGAGCCTGGCATGCAGAGAGGCGGGCTCGCGCTCACGTGAGGCCGGCAGAGCATCGCCAGCCCCACGCCCCTACCCTCGCAGGCCGGGGCTTGCTTGCGGTCGGCTGGGCTAAAGTCACCAGCGAGCGCTGACTGCCAACCCCTCAGGCGTCAGGTTCACCAGGTGTTCCGCATCTACGCAAGTTGCTAAGCCAACCGTGAAAGGCCATTTAAAGGCCACTGGGGGAACGCGAGTCTGAGTCAGGCCTGAGCTGACGTTAAGGTTGAATGATCATTCAGTTGATGGTGGCCTTGTCTGTCAGGAGATGTCCTCATCTATTTATCTTTTGGGAGGTGTCTCTCTGCTCCCCGCCCCGCAAAACCTCCCAGTGTTTTCGGGATTCTTGGCTGTCCCCGTCTAGCCAGCCCCCCTGACCCCAGCCCTGCCCCGCCCACTGTGCTGCAGGGGAAAGGGGTGGAATCCGAGGTCCAGGAGGCCATTCGACTTGCCCAAGGTCACATAGCCAGAGAACACCTCCACTCGTTAATCCTTTGTCGTGTATTCATTCATTCTTCATTCATTGGACACCTGATGAAATCTGCGGGCCAGATCTCTGCAGGCTCTGGGGGAAAGGAACCGTGGCCAAAACAGAACAAGCCTCTGCCCCCTGGAACGCTGAGACCCAGGGAGCATCAAATGACATAAATAGATTAAAGTCTATCCAGTGGAAGAGTGACCCCTGGAAGGTGCATGGTGCGGTGACTGTGGCCCGAAGGGGCTAGAGAGGCGGGGGCGTGGTGTCTCAGAAGGGGCAGGGCAGCCCCTGGAAGGGGCGGCGCTTGGCCGAGCCGCATTGATCCGCAGGAATTAAGCAGGTCAGGAAGCAACAGTTAGAACTGGACATGGAACAACAGACTGGTTCCAAATAGGAAAAGGAGTACCTCAAGGCTGTATGTTGTCACCCTGCTTATTTAACTTATATGCAGAGTACATCATGAGAAACGCTGGACTGGAAGAAGCACAAGCTGGAATCAAGATTGCCGGGAGAAATATCAGTAACCTCAGATATGCAGATGACACCACCCTTATGGCAGAAAGTGAAGAGGAACTAAAAAGCCTCTTGATGAAAGTGAAAGAAGAGAGTGGAAAAGTTGGCTTAAAGCTCAACATTCAGAAAACTAAGATCATGGCATCTGGTCCCATCACTTCATGGGAAATAGATGGGGAAACAGTGGAAACAGTGTCAGACTTTATTTTTGGGGGCTCCAGAATCACTGCAGATGGTGATTGCAGCCATGAAATTAAAAGATGCTTACTCCTTGGAAGGAAAGTTATGACCAACCTAGATAGCATATTCAAAAGCAGAGACATTACTTTGCCAACAAAGGTTCATCTAGTCAAGGCTATGGTTTTTCCTGTGGTCATGTATGGATGTGAGAGTTGGACTGTGAAGAAAGCTGAGCGCCAAAGAACTGATGCTTTTGAACTGTGGTGTTGGAGAAGACCCTTTAGAGTCCCTTGGACTGCAAGGAGATCCAACCAGTCCATTCTAAAGGAGATCAGCCCTGGGTGTTCTTTGGAAGGAATGATGCTAAAGCTGAAACTCCAGTACTTTGGCCACCTCATGGGAAGAGTTGACTCATTGGAAAAGACTGATGCTGAGAGGGATTGAGGGCAGGAGAAAAAGGGGACGAGAGAGGATGAGATGGCTGGATGGCATCACTGACTCGATGGATTTGAGTCTGAGTGAACTCCGGGAGTTGGTAATGGACAAGGAGGCCTGGCGTGCTGCGGTTCATGGGGTGGCAAAGAGTCGGACACGACTGAGCAACTGAACTGAACTGAACTGAGATGGTACTACTCAGAGAAGGTGATGGCACCCCACTCCAGTACTCTTGCCTGAAAAATCCCATGGATGGAGGAGCCTGGTGGGCTGCAGTCCATGGGGTTGCGAAGAGTCGGACACAACTGAGTGACTTCACTTTCACTTTTCACTTTCATGCATTGGAGAGGAAATGGCAATCCACTCCAGTGTTCTTGCCTGGAGAATCCCAGGGACAGGGCTGCCATCTATGGGGTTGCACAGAGTACGACATGACTGAAAGGATGCAGCAGCAGCAGCAGCAGCAGCAGCAGCAGATGGTACTACTGGGCTCCCCTGATAGCTCAGCTCATAAAGAATCCACCTGCAATGCAGGAGATCTGGGTTCAATCTCTGGGTTGGGAAGATCCCCTGGAGAAGGGAACAGCTACCCACTCCAGTATCCTAGCCTGGAGAATTCCATGGACTGTACGGGCCTGGAAGGCCTGTAGGGGTAAGGAAGTCCCAGGGCAAAAGCCTGGGGGCAAGACAGTGTTGCATGTCAAGAGCACGGTTGGCTTGGCTGGTTGGAGTGAGGGGACCCTGGGCTGGAGCGGGTGGGAGGATTGGGGACAGGGTGTACCAAGGATCCTGATAAGGGACTAGATTGAATCCCAGAGGTAGTGATGATTGTGGTAGGGATTCTTGCCCCCTAAAGTGGCAAGCTGAAGTTCATTCACAAACACATTGATGGAGGGCTTAGAAGCAGTTAGAAGATGAACAAGGAACCAATAGACAAGGAGTTATGACCTTGGTGGAAAAATGAACATTTGTTGCACACCCCGGCATGTCCCACAAACTCTACCAAAGCCTTTTTCCTTTTTTCTTTGAGGGCTGGAATTCACATACCAGTAAAATTCACCACTGTCAAGTACACAGCTCAGCATTCATACTAATACTGTATTCCCAAGGCTGTGTGATCATCACTGCAATCTCACTGCCTAATTCCAGAAACTGAGTCTTTTCTCAGCAGTGATTTTGTTTTCCTGACTAGGTCTCACATTTGAAAGAGTATGAAATTTAAAAAAAAAAAAAATTAAAGGTATGTGATCATTCCAGTGTCCTGGGCTCCCAGGAGGCCACCTCGGTTAGCAGTTTCTTATGTGTCCTTCAGAGCAAGGCTTCTTGAAGCTGTCAAGCCAGTGACCACCACCCTCTCCACTTCTGTTTTCAGAGATTTTAAAGAATATTTATTTATTTGGCTACACCAGGTCTTACTTGTGGCATGTGGGGTCTAGGTCCCCAACTAGAAATCAGCTAGAAATCTAGGTCCCCAACTAGAAATCAGTCTTAGCCACTGGATCACCAAGGAAGTCCCTCAGGGATTTTTTTTAAGCCCTCTTTATTTTGAATAATTTCAGGTTTACAGAAAAGTAGTGGAGAGTCCACAAAATAGTTGCATGCCTTCTCCCAGACTTCTCAAGTGTCACCACCTTGCTACATCTACTTTATGCTCGTCTGTCTTTCTACTTACTTAGTTCTGAGTCGTTCGACAGTAGGGGTGCTGCCCAGGGCCCCCTTCACCCTTCGTGTTAGTTTCTAATGGCCGCTGACACAAATGATCACAAATGTCGTGGCTTATAATAACACATTTACTCCCTGACCAGAAGTACTTCCCTCCCCTGGTCAGAAGTTGAAAATCAATCTGACTGGTTAAAATCAAGGTGTCAGCAGAGCCGGTCCTTTCTGGAGGCTCCGGGGAGATTTGTTTTCTTGTCTTTCTCAGCTTCCAGAGGCCACCCACATGCCTTAGCTCCTGGCCCCTTCATCCATCTTCAGAATGCGTTGCTCTAGGGAATCCCTGGCAGTCTTGTGGTTAGGACTTAGTGCTTTCACTTGTGGGGCCCAGGCTCCATCCCTGGTCGAGGAACTAAGATATCTCAAGCTGTCTGGCTGGGCCAAAAAAGGGAAAACAGAAACAAAGAACATCACTCTAACCGCTGCTCATGTGGCCTGCCCCATCGGCCTCCTCTTTTGTGTGTGTGTGTGTGTGTGTGTGTGTGTGTGTGTGTGTGTATATATTTATTTATTTATTATGTTTGGCTGCACTGGGGTCTTTGTTGCTGTGTGCAGGCTTTCTCCAGTTGTCGAGAGCAGGGGCCACTTTCTAGTTGGGGTGCTTGGACTTCTGTTGCAGTGGCTTCTTTTGTTGCGGAGCACAGGCTCTATGGCACATGGGCTTAGTTGCCCCAAGGCATGTGGAAGCATCCCAGACCTGGGACCGAACCAGTGTCCCCTGCATTGCAATGCAGATTCTTAACCACTGGGCCACAAGGGAAGCCCCCTGGCCTCCTCTTAGAAGGACCTTCCCATTACATTTAGGACCCACCTGGATAATATGAGACTAATCTCCTTCTTGAGACCCTCAGTTTCATCATGTCGGTTAAGTCTGTTTCTCCCTTCCAGGTAACACTCGTAGGATTCAGGCCGTGGGCATTTGGGGGCGGGGACATTATTCGTCTTACCACCCCCTGAATCTGTCTGTGCATACTGCCCAAGAACATTCTCTAACACAAACGCAGTACAGTGTCATCATTAGGAAATTAACACTGGCAGCATGGGTACTGTTTATCTAATCCACAGACCTTATGCCAACTGTCCCAGTAATGTCCTTTATGGCAAAAGAAAAAAAAAAAAATTTTTTTTTCACAGACCTTATGCCAATTTCCCCAGTAATGTCTTTTATAACAACAACAAAAAAAAGTTTTTGTTACACACACGCACACTTCCCCAGTCCAAGATCACACACGTTGCATCTAGCCGTCACACTTTACTCTTCATCCATCTGGAACTGGCCCTGAATTTTTCTCTATCTTTTGTGACCTTGACACTTTGGGAGATTACAGGCTAGTTGTTTTCTCAGTGTGGGAGCACTTTCTCTTGATTAGACTCGGGCTACGCGTTTTTGGCACGGGTCTCCCAGAAGAGTTCCCTGCCCTCTCCACCTCCCACCACGATTTTCTCCTAAGTAAACTTTGTGCAGAAGCTTATGTAGCACAGACGCCAAAAAGTGAGCTTGGTGCTGAAGCACCCAGCTTGGGAAAGTTTCTGCAAGTGACACCCCGTATGACCAGCACCTCGAAGTCCCAGCAAGCTCCTTCCGGTCACCAGAAACCCCCGTAACCTGGCATCTAACAGCATGGAGTTATTTTGTTGTTGCTGTTCAGGTGCTCAGTCCTGTGCGACTCTTTGTGACTCCATGGACTGCAGGAGGCTTCCCTATCCTTCCCCATCTCCCTGAGTTTGCTCAAACTCATGTCCATTGAATCAACGATGCCATCCAACCATCTCATCCTCTGTCGCCCCCTTCTCCTCTTGCCCTCTTGAATTTGGAACAGATTATTCTGCCTGCTCTTTAATTCAGAGCAAGCAGATCCACAGACTCTGTGCACTTTCTTTTTTAAAAATTATTTATTTGGCTGCGTTAGGTCTTTGTTGAAGCCCTTGGGCTCTTTGAGTCATCTGGGTCTTTCATTGTGCCGCCTGGACTCTCTAGTTGTGGTGCAAGAGCTCAGTTGCTTGGCAGCATGTGGGACTGTAGTTCCCCAACCAGGGGTTGAATCCAGACCCCTTGCATTGGAAGCACTAGTCTTAACCACTGGGTCACTAGGGAGGTCCTGACCAAATCTAGATCAAGTTCTGAACAAAACCAAAGACCACAGTCACTACCCTCTTGGAAAATGCACTGGGTATTAAAACCAAACACCAAACACTTTCATGTGTATATGTAAAACAGCTCGGATTAGTCTCAGAGCATTTAAAACCATTATTCATAGACACGAATGTCCACTGGGACGTTTCGAAATCACTCAGGATGTGGACATCTCTTTGTGAAACAGGCGGGCTTCTGCGTCGCGTCTGGTGTCCACCCGCGCAGCCTCTGTGATGTCCAGAAACACCCCCAATATGTTGCTGGGGTGGCGCCCATCCCTGTGCCAACCAACCCCTGCATGTTCCCAGGATGTCCTCTAGGGGGCAGCATTGCCTAGCCCCTTTGGTGCGTGTGTACTAAGTCGCTTCAATCGTGTCCGACTCTTGGCGACCCCGTGGACCGTAGCCAGCCAGGCTCCTCTTCACAGACATGCAAATACAATCCATCTTTTACAGTGTCCGAGTTGGAGAAATCAGCTACACACGGCAGTTATTTGTAACCCCCAAGCCAACAGTCCTGGTGTTTGTGTGGTCCTTGGGGGTCGTTCATAGAGGAGTGAAAGTTTTGAGCGGACCAGGGTGCACCCAACTGAGGTCCCGGGGGCTGCATTCCACTTTCTTGTTCTAGCTCATACTGCAAACCAGTATCCTTTCTGCAACCTACTGAGTGCCACGTTTTTCACTTTGGGGATGCTTTTGGTTGGCGATTTCACTGTTTGAAATGCTCCCCCAAGCATAGTGTTTAATGCCATCCGGTGTCCCTAGGAGCAAGAAGAACTGTGATGCTGGGTACAGAGAAAATAGGTGTGTAAGAAAAGCTTCCTTCAGGTTCCAGTTATAGTGAATGTTGGCTGTGAGTTCAATGTGAATCAATGCTATATATATCAGATAGGGAAAGGGAAGTCGCTCAGTCGTGTCCGACTCTTAGCGACCCCATGGACTACAGCCTACCAGGCTCCTCCATCCACGGGATTTTCCAGGCAAGAGTACTGGAGTGGGGGTGCCGTTGCCTTCTCCGGATATATCAGATAAGGTGTCTTTAAAATTTTTTTTATCGAAATATAGTTGATTCACGATGTTGTGTTAATTTCTGCTGTACACCAGAGTGACGTATACATATATGTATATATATATATAGTTTTTATATATAAATCTTATACACATAACTTTATAAAATGGACATGTGTGCATAGCCCACCAGGCTCCTCTGTCCTTGGGATTCTCCAGGCAAGAACACTGGAGTGGGTTGCCACGCCCTCCTGCAGAGGATCTTCCTGACCTAGGGATCGAACCTGTGTCTCCTGTAGTTCCTGCATTACAGGTGGATTCTTTACTGCTGGGCCACCAGGGAAGCCCAAAACAGATATGAGCAGACACCAAATGGCAATAAAGCAAACCACGTATATAAAATCTCCTGGAGAAGGGAATGGCAACCCACTCCAGCATTCTTGCCTGGAGAATCCCATGGACAGAGGAGCCTGGTGGGCTGTAGTTGATAGGGTCACAAAGACTCAGACATGACTGAAGCGACTTAGCATGGACACATGTCTGTAAAATACAAAATTCATTTATCCACTCAGGTATTTTAAGACCTGCCTGGAGTCAGGTGGTGGTGTAATTTGACATAAGGTTTTAAGCTAGATTTATTTTTAAAATTTTACTTTTGTAATTGAGGACTTGAAGTATAGCTGATGTATTATGTGTTAGTTTCAGATGTACAGCACGGTGATTCAGTTATATGTGTATATATCCTTTTTCAGATGTTTTTCCATGATAGGTTATTACAAGAGACTGAGTATAGTCCCTGGGCTATGCGGCACGTCCTCATTGTCTCTGCTGGGTTTCTGAGGGGCTAATTCACAGCCTCTGCCATGTGTCGTGACCTCTCTCTCTGCTGCCCCTTAGCCATGCTGCGGATGGTCTCGGCCGTTCTCCAGTTTGGCAACATCGTCCTGAAGAGAGAACGGAACACCGACCAAGCCTCCATGCCCGACAACACAGGTACTGCCACTGGCCTGCTACCCGCCCTCATACAGAGCTGCCTCCCCCCAGGCCCGCCCTGATTTCCTGCCCTTGGCTGAATCTTTACTGAAAAATACCTTCCACTCTTTACTTGATTATACAGAGTGGGAGTTCTGCTGAGAATGTGAACAATACCAGGGTGCCAAAGAGGAGGTGGGCAGGGTCCTCCATCATCTCAGCCCCTCCCAGAGAACCACCGTTAGCCTCTGTGCTTTGCTTTTTTTTGCCTTTCAAAAGAAGAAGTATAGTTGATATTCCTTTTTTTATCAAAATGAAAATAGCTCTGCTTCTTTATTATAAAATAATACAATCTGGATGAGGAAGAAACTCTGGCAAGACAGCGAAGGATAAAGGCAGGGAAATTACCCATAATTACTGCTCACATTTTGGGGCAGCTCTCTCTGGGCTTTGTTCTATGTTTATATCAATGTGGAGATAATTATCACAGAAATGGAATCATGCTTGACACCCCCTTCCCCTTGGGATGGGAAGAGCTTGCTGTCCTGATTATGAAACCCTATGGGCTCATTTTCAAAAGCTGTACAACATAGAGCATATGAAGGGATGGGCATCCCTCTCTCTCTCTCTCTTTTTTTTTCATGGTGCTGGGATGTATATCAATATCAATATGGAGCCATGCAGTATTCAGGATCTTAATTCTGAACCAGGGATCAAACCTGCACCCCTTGCAGTGGAAGCTCAGTGTCCTAACCACTGGAGCACTAGGGAAATCCAGAAGGAACATCTCTGATAGTGTCATTGATCTGAGCTATTCCTGTGACATCTGGTGGGTTCACACACCCAGCAGGTGTGTGGTATGAACTCATTCACTCATTTGGTTTACAAATTGGGGTCAACAAAGACTTATAAAATGGTCCACATCAAAAAAAAAAACCTTAGAAAAAGTTCACACGGAGGGCTTAGAACCCTAACAGGCCATCCTGTTACTGACACTGTGGTACTCCGTGCTGAGTTTGGATTTTTGTGGGTTTTTTTTTTCCATTAAAAAATATTCTTGTATAAGGCAAAATCACTGCAGATGAATTAGAAATTGCAATTGCATAGAGCTGCTGCTGCTGCTGCTGAGTCGCTTCAGTCGTGTCTGACTCTGTGCGATCCCATAGACGGCAGCCCACCAGGCTCCTCTGTCCCTGGGATTCTCCAGGCAAGAATACTGGAGTGGGTTGCCATTTCCTTCTCCAATGCATGAAAGTGAAAAGTGAAAGCGAAGTCGCCCAGTCGTGTCCGACTCTTAGTGACCCCATGGACTGGAGCCCACCAGGCTCCTCCGTCCATGGGATTTTCCAGGCAAGAGTACTGGGGTGGGGTGCCATTGCCTTCCCCCAATTGCAGAGAGAGACAGATTTAAATCTTCATCACCTCTGTTATTTGAACAGAAATAACCACTGTTCAAAAACTCCTCCTAGGTGTATTTCCTTTTTGCTGGTGCTGAGTATTTGTAGTAGCTAACTTCCCATGATGCAAGTGATAGAAGCTTCGAAACACTTCTTAACGATCATTTTAATTCAGAGGCGAAAGAAGAAACACAACTGCCCGTATAGTCCTGCCTCCATCTTCTGCCAAAAGAGCTGTTAACATTTTGACAATTATTTTTCCTACAGAAGTAAGGAAGATCAATGAATTTTTAAAGATTTCTTTTGGGTTTGATGACCTCAATGGATTCTTATTCCAAGAGCTGTCCCCCACAACATTTTATTGAGACACTTTCCAACGTACAGAAAAGTTCAAGGAATTTTATACCAAACACTCGGATCCACCACCAAGATTCTACCATTGACATTTTACCACATTTGCTTCATTGACTATCTTTCCATCCTCTGTTCACTTGTCTTTTTTTCCTGGCACATTTCAAAGTTGTGCATACTGATAAAGACCCTTCAGCATGGGTATCATTTACTGGCGTCCAACATTTGTTTACAATTCTTTCTTGAACTTGAAGTGAAACATACATATCATGAAGTGTACCACATAACAATTTATAATTATTATTTACTTATTAAATAATTATTTATAATAATAATATTTAGTGACTGCAGAACACTCATTCAAATGGATGGGCATTCAGGTTGCTTCCTGGTTTTCTCTATTGTAAATAACACCGTGATGGACACCCTCTTAGTCCAGCCTTTACTCACCTCCAGGTTTATTTTGCCAACTTGGAGTCCCAGGAGGAGAACTGTTAGGCTCGAAAACACATACTTTTAGGACCCCTAATGCCTCTAGCAGGAAAGGCTGGGGTCCCACCAACAGCTGGGGAGGTCACACCCTCTCCCCAACTCCTCGCTGTTCCCACCTCCCAGTGCTGACCCCATCTTGATGCCTCTCGCCCTCAGCTGCACAGAAGCTCTGCCGCCTCCTGGGCTTGGGGGTGACGGATTTCTCCCGCGCCCTGCTCACCCCCCGCATCAAAGTTGGCCGGGACTACGTGCAGAAAGCACAGACCAAGGAACAGGTGGGCAAGGCTGGGGGCGGTGGGTACAGGGAGAGTCCTGGATTTTTAAGTAGCTTATGCCTGTTCTTTCTCACTCACTCAGCAAACTGGCTGAATATCTGTTCAATTACCAACTCTGGTCTAGGTGTTAGCATAAAGGCAGTCGTGGAAACAAGGACCATGCCTTCAGGGAGCTCAGGGTAGTAAGGAATCAGATAATAGAAGAAATGGGGAGGCTTTCTATGCAGGAGGGGTTTGAGGTGGTCTTTTGAATTGACATTGTCATTTGAGGTGACATTTGAATTGAGGCTAGGATGGTTTAAGACAAAGGGAATAGCATGTGTAAAGGCCCTGAAGGTGGAACAAGCTTGGTGAGTTGGGAACATTAAGGAGATCAGTGAGGCTAGAGAGTTGGGGAGAGGGTGATAGAAGCTGCAGCCAGAGAGGTTGGAAGGGGACAGATTATCCAAGGTCTTAAGGGCTACAGTAAGGAGGTGAGTTTTCTTCAAAGTGCTTTAGGAGGCCAGTGAGGATGTAAGCCAGGGACCAATTTGATTCAGTTTGTCTTTTATAAAAATTCCCTTGTCTACTATGTGGAGAGTTGGCTCCAGGGGGCGTGGGTGGAAGCACAGAGACAGGAGGAGACCGCTGTCATAGTCTAGGGAAGCAGTGATAGCGGCACGCACACAGGTGGTGCCGGGGGCGTGGGGAGAAGTGGACACGGACCATCTATTTTCAGAATCCAGTTCTGGGCTACAGCCTCTGCCTGACCCTCAAGTGCACTCGAGGTGCTGGCACAGTGGGGGACAGGAGACTGTCACCCTGACCCAGGTTCCACTCTCAGTGAAAGAACGGGTGAAGAGTCTGAGGCACAGAGAGGTTTATTCACATGCCTCAGGTCACACAGCCTCTAAGTGGCAGAGCTAGGATTCCAACCTTGGTGTCAGGCCCCAGACCCCACTCTCTTCCCTGTTTTACAGTGGAAATTGGTTCAAGCGTTAACTAACGAGCCCCCAAGCACTTCGTACAGGGCCCGGCACACAGTAGGCCTTCAGTAACGGTCCCCCAGTGTTAATGTCATCACTCCTGATGACCCACGAGGGGGCGGCGTCTGCACCCAGAGTCTCCTCGCCAGCCCCCGGGGGACGGGACCGGGGCCGCTGAGGGGCAGGCCGGGTCCTCACAGTGCGCCCCGCCCCGCAGGCTGACTTTGCGCTGGAGGCGCTGGCCAAGGCCACCTACGAGCGCCTCTTCCGCTGGCTAGTCCTGCGTCTCAACAGAGCCCTGGACCGCAGCCCCCGGCAGGGCGCCTCCTTCCTGGGCATCCTGGACATCGCGGGCTTTGAGATCTTCCAGGTCTGCTCTTTGTTTCTGGTGGGGGGCTGGGAGGGATCCACCACGCTGGCCTGGCTACTCTTCTCTGGGTCCCTGACCCCTCTCTCTGGTCCCCATCCCCCTCTCTTTCTGGTCTTTGACCCCCTCTCTCTGATCTCTGTGCCCCTCTCTCGGGCCTCTGTCCCGGCTCAGGGTCCCTGCCCCCTCTCCCTGGGTCTCTATCCACCCTCTCTGGGTCCCCGCCCCTCTCATGCGTCTCTCCCCGCCTGCAGCTGAACTCCTTTGAGCAGCTCTGTATCAATTACACCAATGAGAAGCTGCAGCAGCTATTCAACCACACGATGTTCGTGCTGGAGCAAGAGGAGTACCAGCGCGAGGGCATCCCCTGGACCTTCCTCGACTTCGGCCTCGACCTGCAGCCCTGCATCGACCTCATTGAGCGGCCGGTGAGCACACGGCTCCTCCTGTCCCGCCCCTCCCCGCCGCGCATCTCCTCTGCCTTCCGCGTTGCCTTGGCCCAGCCCCCTCCCCCTCTCCGGGCCTCGGACTTCTCCATTAGTTAAATGGGGAAAACGGCCTAGATCTGTGTGACCCCTGGATGATTGGAACCCAGAATGTGCCTACCAGCAGCCCGGCTCCAATCAAGGGCTGATTGACAGCTAAAACGGTGATAATTGTTCTCCTGTTTGCTAGTAGGTCCCAAGTGGCACAAGAGCTAAAAATTAGCAGCAACCTAAGTGTCCAGTTTTGGGGGATCTGACTTAATGCTTCTCCCTGCTCTGTCAACGGTCAGGCCAACCCCCCCGGACTCCTGGCTCTGCTGGATGAGGAGTGCTGGTTCCCAAAAGCCACAGACAAGTCCTTTGTGGAAAAGGTGGCCCAGGAGCAGGGTGGTCATCCCAAATTCCAGAGGCCGAGGCACCTTCGGGATCAGGCCGACTTCAGTGTCCTGCATTATGCGGGCAAGGTAGGGAACCGGGAATTGTGGGGCAGCCTTGAGGCATGTGGGTGGGAGTGAGGATGAAGGGAGGATGCAGGGGGAAGGCTGGCGCCACCTGGTGTCCACTGGGAAAAGTCACAGCCAGGCCAGGGGCCAGGAGTGAGGACTCTGATGAAGTCAGCAAAGCCTTCCTCAAGGTGGGGATATTTGCAGTAGGTTTTGAGGGATGAATAGGAGTTCACCAGGTGGAGAATTCAGTGCATTTTATTCATTCATTTGGCCAACACATGCCTTTTGGGTGCTCAGCCCTGTGCTGAGCAAAGCTGGGAACCTACGTCAGACATCATTCTGTCCTCACAAAATTCCTTATCTGGGAAGGAGACTAATAGAGCATTGGGATAAAAGGCTGATGAGTGCCTTAACAGAGGCAGCTACAGAAAGTATTAAAGTCCAGAGGAGGAAAGCCAAGGAACGTCTCGCAGAGGAGACTGATGCTTGATCGAGCTCTAAATCAAAGGTCAGGGACTTCCATGGTGGTCCAGTGGCTAAGACCCTGCATTCCCAATTCAGGGAGCCGGGCTTTGTTCCCTGGTCGGGGAACTAGATCCCACACGCCACAACTGAGAGCCAGTGCAGCCAAATAAATAACTAAAGGATCAGCAAACATTTTCTGCCACTGGTTTCAGCTTTGTGGAGCAGTCTCTGGCACAACCACTCAGTTCTGCCATCACAGCACAGAAGAAGCCACAAGTTCACACGTAAATGAAAGCTGTATTCCAATAAAACTTTATTCACAAAAGGAGATGGCAGGGCTATCTGGCAACCCCTGGTCTAAATGATGAATAACGCTTAGCTGGTGAAGGACGTGTGGAGAGGGGCGGTCTTCAGGCTGAGGGAACCACATACCCCAGGGCTGAGCATCAGGAGACCCATGTGTCCTGTCCGAGGACTCAGTTGTTTGCCACACACTTTCTAAGATTTCCCGCGTGCCCAGTGCTGTGCTGGACTCTGACTCAGACTCAGACCCTGGCCTCTGGGAGCCACCCCGGAGGGTGGGGCAGGAGGGCACAGGCAGGGACTCATAGTGGTCCAAGATTGTGACTCTCTGGGGAAGGGGCCGGCCCTATGAAAATCCGCGGGGGGCGAGTCATAGGAGGCAGGAACGGCAGGCGTCAAGATCCTTAGGTGGAAAGGAGCTTGCACGTTTGAGGAAGAGTGTGGCTGAAAAAATAAGGAAAGAAGTGATGATATTGGGTGAGGTCATGGAGGCGGGGGCAGAGTTCTCCCAAGAGCCAGGCGGCGGGTGGGTGAAGTTCAGGAGAGAGTCACAAGGTGGCGCCAGCGCGCTCGTGAGCCGTGAGCACGCCCTCCGCCCCCGACCCCCAGCCACCCCAACTGGGGGTTTTCAGAGCTTCTGGGAGGCTCCTTGGGAAATCCGAAGAGCCTCAGTCCACTCCCCCACCACCCTGCTCTGCCCGGTCTCATTCAGGTCGACTACAAGGCCAACGAGTGGCTGATGAAAAACATGGACCCTTTGAATGACAACGTCGCAACCCTGCTCCACCAGAGCACAGACCGGCTGACGGCAGAGATCTGGAAAGATGGTGAGGACACGCTTCCCCCGGCCCTGTCCCCGGAGCTCTGTGCACCCCTTCATTTTTGTTTCAGAGGCTGAGTTCTGAACCTGAGTTGTTTGCTCAGATACGGAACTGCTACCAGAACCAACAGCCTCACAATAGTGTTTCCAGTTAGTGACTGAGGGATCGGTATTTCAAACCAGCTTCGCACCAAGTGATAAAACACTCCAGTTTAATCAGAAATGAGACAAGGATGCCCCCTGACAACACTGCTGTGAAATACTGTTTTGGTGATAGTAGTTTATGCAATCAGACCAGCAAAATAAATGAGCATATGAATAGTCAAAAGAAAGCTATGAAATTAATTGTAGATATCATATGCTCCCCCCCAACAAAAAAAAGATCAAAAGATTTGACTGAAAAAGAATGAATAACAAGAGAACTCAGATGAGTGATGTTTTACATGTTAGTCAACTTTCAGACTTTGCTTTCCCTTCAGGGACTCAGGGAAGAAGGAAGGAGCAAAAACCAAGAGAGAGTTTTGGTTTCCTGCTCCAACAAGACCCATGTGAGTTTGGGCCTCAGTCTTTTCAGACAGACACTCCTAGGAGGCAGATAGAAAAGCTGTGTCCATGCTTGTCCCCGATCCTTAGAGGAAGTTTGAGAGATGATTTATAAAACTAGCAAAACCCATCTCTCCATTTTCCCTGATTCCAGGTTTCCAGAATCTGTCAATTGTCTTAATCCTTTATTGAAGTGCGAAGCACAGTAGTGGAAATGTGAGCCCATGCAATTAGACAAGAAAACAAAATAATCAAGAGGAGTCGTTCCGAAACAAACTCAGAGCAAAATGGCATAGGGCATCTTGATACAGCGAGCTGATTTTAGACAGTATCTCATGCCGTTTATGCAAGAAGGTTTGAAAAGCAGTGTTTGAGTTTCAGTAACAGAACCAGAAGGACTTCCAGGTGGCACTAGTGGTAAAGAACCCACCTGCCAATGCAGGAGACATAAAGACACAGGTTTGATATCTGGGTCAGGAAGATCCCCTGGAGGAGGAAATGGCAACCCACTCCAGTACTCTTGCCTGGAGAGTCCCATGGACAGAGGAGCCAGGCGGGCTACAGTCCACGGGGTCACAAAGAGTCAGACACAACTGAGAGACTTAGCATGCACATACATGCAACAGAACCAGGTTCTGCCAAGAAACATCTCCTTCAGACTGAAAATCTCCCCTCAACCTCCTTAAAATTCATGCCCTATTTATGGCCACATGATGTTCCCCCTAACCCCTCACATGCTCTACCCCATGTATGCGTGGCTCTCAAAGGCTTCGAGAGAGAAAGTAGAAGTGGCAAAGCCTCTCAAGTGTCCTGCTCTGAAACCCAGCACAGTATTGTCTCTTCCACAGTTCTCCCAAACAAAGCACGTCCTAAGACCAGCCCAGATTCAAGGAGCTGCAAGTCCCAGAGTGGGATGGGGAATTGGGGCCATTTCTGCATCAGTCTTTACTACAGACGCCCTGAGTCCAGAGTTGGCTTTGCTTTCTGGCATCCTGACAGCCCAGCATTGGGTACCCAGCATCCTTGGCAGCTCAGGGGAAGAGACCAGTGAGACATGCTCTCTTCAGAGAGGCAAATGCAACAAGCTGGGTGGGAACCTTGAGTTAGTCCTGAGCTTCCTGGTAGCCAGGGCAAAAAGGGGATACCTAATAAAAACAGGTACAGACCCAACCTCTAGGGAGAGAAAGAAAACCTCTAGGGAGAGAGGTTTTCTACCCCCCTCCCTGCCCCCCCGCAACCCTGGGCATTAAATTCTCAGAGGACGTTTATCCTTTCAGCCAACATTGGTGCCATCACTAGTCAACATAAATGTGAATAGGACAGTCTCCCTGGCTTTAAAGTTCATGGTCCAGTGGTTAAGACTCTGCCCTTCCAATGCAGGGGGCTGAGGTTCAATTCCTGATCGGGGAACTAAGATGCTACACGCCGCACAGTGTGGCCAAAAGAAAAAAAAATGTTAATGGCCAAGGTCAGGTTTCCGGTCCTGCTTTGCTGTGTGCTGTTGACTGATAACCCTCTCTTCTTTTTCCTTCCTGCCACCTTTTCTGTCCTCTCATGTCGCTCCCCTTGCATTTCCCACCCCATCTCCCTGCCTCTCCCCCATCTGTCCTCACCGCCCCCCAGAACACGGGGGCTTGCAGCAGTTCTCTTTCCTTGGCTCCTTCCCACCGTCGCCCCCAGGATCTTCAGGGAGGCACGGCTCTGCCATTTCTCCATCAGGGGGTGGGTGTTGCTGTGCATCAACGGGTGAGATTCCTGCACGAGGAGGGTGGGCCCTTCGGACCGTTTTGAATGTCTATCCCCTTTCCTCTCCATCCAGAGATCTCTCCCTCTTCTTTTCCCCCCTCTTGTCGGCTCCCTCAGCAGTTTCCAGATTCTTTGTAGCAGCACAAGGCCTTCTTTGAACTAAACTGCATGTAAAAATACAAACAATTATGACAGTATTAAGGTCATTCGGGGTTTTTGTAATACTGTACAAAACTCGGATGAATCTTTTGGCCACCCCTCTATCAGCTGGCATTAACCGAACATATAGTGTGTGCTGTGTGCTGCGCAGAGCCCTTTTACTATTATTAACACATGGAATCCTCCAGACACCCAATCAGGTGTTAGAACTCTTACCCTGTTATAGATGAGGATGTGGAAGCCCAGAGAGGTTAAGTCACCTGTCTGAGGTTACACAGCCAGTAAGGGACTGAGCTGGGATTCGAACCCAGAGTCTCCCCTCTCATCTGTCCTTCCGATGATAACTAGGAACATGGTGGTAGGGGCGGGGAGACTTAGTCCTGGGGAGGAAAAATGTCATATCTGAACCCCCACTGTTCACCAAGCTCTGCTTTCCGAGAGAATTATCTATTGATTCCATAACCCTCATGATTGGGGATTGCAGGCCATCAGATTCTGCCCCAGCTGCAGGTCCTGGAACCGCATGTGATTTAATACGTTGACTTTGTGACAAAGGAGTGGCTATTGCTCACTAGTTGAAGTGACACCATCAAATAATAAAACAAAGTTACAGAACCTTCCTGGTGGTCCAGTGGAGAAGGAACCATGCTTCCAATGCAAGGGCCCTGGGTTTGATCTCTGCTCAGGAAACTGGATCCCACATGTGACAAATAAGACCCGGCCAGCCAAATAAATAAATAAATATATATTTTTAAAAGACAAAGTTACCATCAGGCCTTTCTGGGAAAATGGTGACTGTGGAGGTAGTTGGTGTTATTTGTTTTTTCTTTTCTTTTCTAAAATTTCTTTTTAATTTTTGGCCTTATTTTAAATATTACCTTATTTCAAATATCATAATAAAGCCACATTTCACTGCATTTTTAACATAAGACTGTTTTAAGTTCCTAAAAATGCACCTGTGGTTATCACCCTTTTCTTTCTCTGTGCCTCAGTTTCCTCATCTGTCAAATGGGGGTGACCCTTATAGGCTTATAAACAAGCCGATGTATGTCAAGTGCTTTGAGCAGAACCAGGCAGAGAATCGGTGCTAAGGAAGCATTTGATATCATCATCATCATTTGCTGATAAGGAAAATGGAGAAGAAGGGTCAGGGTTTGAGAGGATTCACACCACTTTGGTTCAGATCCTGGATCTTCAGATCTAAGTTGTGTGGCCTTGGGCACAGCTGTCCAGCCTTCTGAGCCTCAGTTTGCTTGTCAGCCCAATGGGCTGATAATACCTGCCTTGCTGGGCTATGAGAGATGGCTCATATGTAAAGTATCAGGTCTTATAAATAATGAGATCCTTGACTTTGGCCAACTCAGTCCCCTAAAACTGACCCCTGACTTTATTCTTTCTCCCACAGTGGAGGGCATCGTGGGGCTGGAGCAAGTGAACAGCCTTGGGGATGGCCCGCCTGGTGGCCGCCCGCGCCGGGGCATGTTCCGGACAGTGGGACAACTCTACAAGGAGTCCCTGAGCCGCCTCATGGCCACACTCAGCAACACCAACCCCAGCTTCGTCCGCTGCATCATCCCCAACCATGAGAAGAGGGTGAGCGACCTGGCCCGGGGAGGGAGGGCGGCTCTGGGGAGAGGAAAAGTCCAGCCACTGAATTTAGTTGGAGCTATGTCTGGTCCCAGGCTCACTTCTGGCTGGCTGTCTGTGTGACCTTGAGTACATTGCTTTCCCTCCCAGGCTCATGGCCCTGTCAGGAAAATTCATTCATTCATGGGGCTTACATTTTATCGAGCACCTACTAAGTGCCAGGTGGTAGGGATGCAGTGAAATCAAGGAGGGCTCCCTGGAGGAGGTGAGGTCTGAGCTTGGAAGGATAGGTGGTATTTCAAGCAGAGAGCTGCTTGTGCAAAAACCCAGTAGTTGGTTGGAGTATGAAATGTGCCAGGGATAGAAAAAAGACCGCTGGAGCTGGGGAGGTGTAGCGAGACCATGCCTGGCCTCCCAGGCCATCAGTAAGTTTTCTAGTTGGGAAAATCAGAGAATAGACCCTGTAGAGAAGGGTCAACATAAGAGAAGATGAAACTACAGGATTAGGTGCTTGGGGCTTGTACTGTCCTCAGGAAGTAGGAGCTGCAGTTACTGGGGAGGTGGCTCTGTGTGTGTGTCTCCCTTCTCTGTAATTACTGTGCGTGTGTTAGTTGCTCTGTTGTTTCTAACTCTTTGCGACCCTGTGGACGATAGCCCTCCTGGCTCCTCTGTCCATGGGATTCTCCAGGCAAGAACTCCGCGGTGGGTTGCCCTTTCCTACTCCAGGGGATCTTCCCAACCCAGGGATCAGACCCCCATCTCTTGCATTTCCTGCATTGGCAAGTAGATTCTTTACCACTGTGCCACCTGGGAAGGCCTCTGAAGTTGGAAAGTGGCTTAACCATCAGTGATCTGTCAGGGTGTAATTGACAGGAGTTTTTCTTTCTTGGCAGTATATAAAATAACAATGTGTTTTATAATTGAGGCTTCCTTATATTTGATGAAATATGGCATACGTAGACTCAGCCACTTCTCCATAGAGCCCTGGTCCTTTTAAGTGGAAAATGGTGCTTAGAGTTTAAGATGTGGGTGTTCCATGTGCTCAGTTGTATCAAGGTGTCACTCCAGGGAGACTCCAGTGCGTAGCTGAGGTTGAGAACACTGATCTAGAAGTTCCATAAAAAAAACTGGTCATTGTGTTGATTACTCTGGGGGCCTGGGCAAGGCAAGAGTTGTCTTTTAGAATGCATAGTTTTTGTAGTGTTTAGATTTTTACCAAGTGCCAGGTAGTAGGGATACAGTGAAATCAGGGAGGGCTCCCTGGAGGAGGTGAACACTTCCTGGGTTTCCTTGGTGGCTCAGTGGTAAAGAATCTGCCTGCCAGTGCCGGAGATGAGGGTTCCATCCCTGAGTCGGGAAGATCCCCTGGAGAAGGAAATAGCAACCCACTCCAGTGTTCTTGTGGGGAAATCCCATGGACAGAGGAGCCTGGGGGCTACAGTCCATAGGGTCACAAAGGAGTCGGACTCGGCTTGGCAACTAAACAACAGCAACAACAATATTTATATATTTATTTTGGGTGCACTGGGTCTTAGTGACAGCATATGGGATCTAGTTCTGCCACCAGTGATCGGACTATGCCCCCCTGCACTGGGAGCCCAGAGAGTCTCAGCCACGGGAGCAACAGGGAAGTCCTTGGAAGTTAACTACCAAAAATAATAATGTATGTGCTTTGTTCACCTTCCTAGACTATGCTATGCAAATTCAGCCTTCCTGCGCTTCTTCCCCTCTACTCTGTTCTTTGCCACACAACGCTGTTAATCATTTACTTTTGACGTTTATCAGTGATGTCTTGCAGAGAAGGAAATGGCAACCCCCTCCAATATTCTTGCCTAGAGAATCCCATGGAGCCTGGTGGGCTGCTGTCCATAGGGTTGCACAAAGTCAGACACGCATGCATGCATTGGAGAAGGAAATGGTAGCCCACTCCAGTGTTCTTGCCTGGAGAATCCCAGGGACAAAGGAGCCTGGTGGGCTGCCGTCTATGTGGTCACACAGACACGACTAAAGCGACTTAGCAGCAGCAGTGACGTCTTGACCTCACTTAATGTTAGTCTCTTACAGTGGACAGTGAACTTCCCCGGGGGCAGGCATTTCTGCCTGGCATATAGTAGGTGCTCAGTAAATTATAGGTTTATAAATTATATAAATTATAGGCTAAGTCATGTCCGACTCTTGCGACCCCATGGACTGTATGTAGCCTGCCAGGCCGAGTCCATGGGGTTCTCTAGGCAAGAATACTGGAATAGGTTGCCATTTCCTTCTCCAGGGGATCTTCCCGACCCAAAGAGCAAAGCCGCGTCTGTTACATCTACCTGTACTAGCAGGCGGGTTCTTTACCACTAGGGCCACCTGGGAAGCCCAAACTTATAAGTTGAACCAGATGAAATTGCCTACCGTTTTCCACCTGCCCAAACTGCCATCTCCCTGCGTTCCCCTGCCGGCTGCCGGCCGGTGAGTGGCGCCCCCGTGTGGTGGCCGCTCACCTCGCGTGTCTGTCACTGCTCTCCGCAGGCGGGGAAGCTGGACCCCCGGCTGGTGCTGGACCAGCTGCGCTGTAACGGCGTTCTGGAGGGCATCCGCATCTGTCGCCAGGGCTTTCCCAACCGCATCCTCTTCCAGGAGTTCCGGCAGCGGTGAGCGGCATGGGGTGGGGTGGGGCCAGGTTTAGAAGCCACCGTATCTACATTCAAAGCTCCCCTCTTCTGGGCGGGGCGGGGGTGTGGCCTCGGCGCGAGGGGAGGGGCGGGGCCTCTGGGCGAGTTCCTTTGATTGCTGTCTCAGCTTTCTCTGTGTTGTGGGAGAGCAACGTCCCCCTCAGTGGGCTCCCCAAGAGAAAGGGCATAGAGCACTACGATGCAATCGGTTATCGCAACAAGCCTTTCTTATAAAAATGCAGTCGAGCAAGAGAACAGAAAATATCAACAATAAGATCCCTAGTGATTGAGAAAGTCTGATACACACATTTCTCAATCACCAATAAAAACTATGGTACTTTAATATTTGATATTAATATATTATGTATATGATATTTATGTGCATGTATATATACGGTAAATATTAAAACAAAAGTTATGCTTCACACAAGCTGTATGTAGCAGAATCATTCACTAGAGAATGAGAGCCCCGTATACAATTTAAAATTTTCCTATTAGCCATATTTTTAAAAGTAAAAAGAAACAGGGGGAATTAATGATAACAATAGAGTTTATGTAACCCAATACAGCCAAGATATTAGATCATTTTAATATGTAATCTGGAGAAGGAAATGGCAACCCACTCCTTGCCTGGTAAATTCCATGGACAGAGGAGCCTGGCAGGCTACAGTCTGTGGGGTCACAGGAGTTGGACACAACTGAGCACCCACGCAACATGTAGTCAATATAAAAATTTAGTAGTGAGACATTGTGCATTGTTTTGTTTCTTACTGAATCTTTGAAGTTCAGTGTATGTCTTCCATCCATAGCACATCTCAGCTTGGACACAAAATTTCCAGTGGTCAGAGAGAAATATACTCTTATTAAGACAATTAAATTGTGTTGAAAATAAAAATATTTTGCACTGCTTCAGTTTTTAAATTGAAGTTTCATTTAATTAAAATGAAACGCAATTACAAATCCTGGTCCCCAGTTGCCCCAGCCATGTTTCCAGGGCTCAGTAGTTGCATGTGGCCAGTAGCGTTACACTGGACAGCTCAGGTCTGCAATTTCCTACTCAAAGTGTGGTCCCTGGATCAGCAGCATCAGTATCACCCAGCAGCTTATTAGATATGCATATTTTTGGGCCCCTCCCCAGACTTAATTAGGATCTGCCTTTTAACAAGATCCTTGGTGACTGAGAAACTCTGATACATGCAGATACACACACACACACATTTCCCAATCACCAGTTAAAAAGTATGGCATATTAATATATGACATTAATATATCATGCATATGATATATATGTGTGTGTATATGTTGTATATATCATATCCATCTTTTTAATGAAATGTCATGATCCAGGGAGCGGGCACAGCAGGAGAAAGGCGCTGAGGATGGACACGTATGTCCATTTAATGAAATGTACTTTTCAAATTCAGATTTGCACAGAGGAATGTGAAAGAAACATCTGTAAGGCACTTAACTCAGGACCTGACACATAATAAGTTCAAAAACATCAGCCCCCATTTGTTATTATTCTCACACTTCCAAGACACACCTTTTTTCACATCTCAATGACCTGTGCACACATGCATGTGTGTGTGCATGTGTGCTAAGTCACTTCAGATCAGATCAGTCGCTCAGTCGTGTCCGACTCTATGCGACCCCATGAACTGCAGCACGCCAGGCCTCCCTGTCCGTCACCAACTCCCGGAGGTCACTCAGACTCACATCCATCGAGTCAGTGATGCCATCCCGCCATCTCATCCTCTGTCGTCCCCTTCTCTTGCCCCCAATCCCTCCCTGCATCCAACTCTTTGCAACAGATTCCTCTGTCCATGGGATTCTGCAGTCAGGAATAATGGAGTGGGTTGCCATGCCCTCCTCCAGGGGATCTTCCTGACTCAGGGATCACAACTGTATCTCTTAGTCTCCTGCATTGGCAGGGGAGTTCTTTACCACGAGTGCCACCTGGGAAGCCCCAATTACCTATGGTGTTGGTGTAATTAAACATTTGTAATCAGCACGTGCTGTGTCCCAGGAGGAGAGCTTTTATTGATGACATTGCTCTTGGTCGTGATATCAATGCTCTCAGCCTGGTGAGCGACCCTTGGTGATATTTGAATATTTCTTTCTCTTACTGTTCCTATTGTCATTGTTACTATTGCTATTTGGCCCTCTGAGCCTAGTGCCTGGCCATGGTGACAGTTTGCTGTTACTCTTCACCCTACCTGACCCCCCTTCCCCCATTGCAGGTATGAGATCCTGACGCCCAATGCCATCCCCAAGGGCTTTATGGATGGCAAGCAGGCCTGTGAGAAGATGGTAAGTGAGAGGTGGAGTGCAAGTGTGTGTGTGTGTGTGTGTGTGTGTGTGCGCACATGCAAGGTCTCAGGGGATGGAGAAGGTTGAGCTGGAAACCTCCCCTCTCCTCCACCCCTCCTCCTCACAACCCCTCCCCCCACCCCCACAGATCCAGGCCCTAGAATTGGACCCCAACCTCTACCGCGTGGGACAAAGCAAGATCTTCTTCCGGGCAGGTGTTCTGGCCCAGCTAGAAGAAGAGCGGGACTTGAAGGTCACAGATATCATTGTGTCCTTCCAGGCAGCTGCCCGGGGATACCTGGCTCGCAAGTAGGGCTCCACATTATCTCTTGGGGTCACATTAGCCAAGACTGGTTCAGGGAGGGTTAATCAGATGTCCCCAGAGGTTGGTTCAGGGAGGGGTTGACCAGATGTCCCCAGAGGCGATGCAGGAAGATGTTGACCAACTGGTTCCAGATGGCAGGGCCTCTGAGATGGTAGAAGGGCCGAGACACAAAAGGATGGAGCTACTAGATGCCCAGGCTTCTTGGTTCTACAGTCCCTGAGGCTCCTGAGTGATGCTAGGACAGAGAAGAGTTCAGTTCAGCCATAGGGTGACCAACCATCCCAGTTTGCCTGGGACTGGAGGTTCCCTGGGATGCATGATCTTCATGCTAAAACAGAGGAAGCCCCAGGCAAACCGGGTTGAGGTGGTCACCCTAGCGGCCGGTACCTCGAGGGACTCCAATCTGGAGGGGGAGAAGTACACCAGCACAGAGTGCCACAATCCAGGGTGAGATGCGCTTCAGTGGGGATCGTACAGCTGCAGGGAGAGGCCCTGCAGACCAGGTGGATGAAAGACCATGGGAAAGGTGTTCCAGGCAGGAGGGACAGCCTGCCAAGGCCTGGTGATGTGAGAGCCTGGCACATTTCAGGAAGGCGGCGAGTTTTCAGGAAAGTCCCCTTCTCCCTGGAAACTGGCCCAGAGGAAGGATCAGAGAATAAAGGACTCCAAAACACCAGGCTGAGGGGCAGGAACTGTGTCCAGGGACAGTGGGGAGCAGCAGAGGGCCGGGTCAGCTGTGGGCGTAGAAAGACCTCTCTGGAAGCATGTCAGGGGTAGGTTGGAGGCTGAGAAGGAAGCTGGGGTGTCTGGTAGGGTAGAAAATGAGATCTGAACTGGAGCTGAGGCAGGGGCAGAGTCAAGGGCAGAAAGACTGATGGACTGCACACAACAAGATTTACTGACAATAGAACAGTGCTCGCACATGGCTGGTGCGGCTAAGTTGCTTGTCATGTCTGACTCTTGTGACCCCATGGAATGTAGCCCACCAGGCTCCTCTGTCCATGGGATTCTCCAGGCAAGAATACTGGAGTGGGTTGGAATCTTCCCAGCCCAGGGATGAAACTCAAGCCTCTTTCATCTCCTGCGTTAGCAGGTGGGTTCTTTACCACTAGCGCCATCTGGGAAGCCCAGTAGGCATTTAATAATGGTGGGAGAAGGCAATGGCAACCCACTCCAGTGTTCTTGCCTGGAGAATCCCAGGGACGGCGGAGCCTGGTGGGCTGCCGTCTATGGGGTTGCACAGAGTCGGACACAACTGAAGTGACTTAGCAGCAGCAGCAGCAAGGAGATAGGGCCTGGAGGGGCCACGTCTCCATTCTCCCTCCTGCCTGTCTCCCCACCCAGGGCCTTCCAGAAGCGGCAGCAGCAGCAGAGCGCCCTGAGGGTAATGCAGCGGAACTGTGCGGCTTACCTTAAGCTGAGACACTGGCAGTGGTGGCGGCTCTTCATCAAGGTGAGGGCACCTGGAGGGTGACCCCAGTGGCAAGGAGACAGGTCCTTGGGGCCAGGTCTGCTTGGGCAAGTGACTTCCTTGGTTTGGGCCTCAGTTTTCTGCATCTGTAAAATGGGACCAATCAGCCCAACTCTTGTTCCTTGGGATTCTTCAGTTAACAAGTGACAGAAAATCTGACTCAAACCAGCATGGGTAATAGATTCAGGATAGCTTTAGGTGCAGCTGGGTCTAGGGTTGAGTTGGGTGTCCCTAAGATCCCCTAGAATTCAGTGATTCACTGGAAGGACTCACAGAACTTAGAAAAGCTGTTACACACGTGGTTACAGCTTATTACAGTGAAAGGATGGACATTAAAGTCAGGAAAGGTAAAAGGCGCACGGGGCATAGTCCAGACTTCCATTTGGGTTCTTCAGGTGTGGGTGGGGCTGGCCTTTCTCTCCAGCCAGAATCACACAGTGTAAAGTGAGTCTTTCACCATGGACTTGGACGAAGAACTTTGAGGCACACTGTGAGTGGCCAGTGGCTGCTGTAGGCAAAGCGATCCTGTAGCAAAATGGGACGCTTTTAGTGCTGCTTGTCATGTACCCTGGACTGTTCTAGGCTCTTGGTAAATATGAAGTCATTCATGCATTCTGAAAACCCTGTGAAATAGGGGCTGCTGTTATTCCCAATTTTATTTGTTTGTTTTTTGGCCCCAGTGAGGGACATGTAGGATCTTAGTTCCCCGACCAGGGATCCAACCTACACCCCCTTCATTGAAAGCACAGAGTCTTCTTCTTCTTCTTTTTTTAAATTTGTGGCCAAACCAGTAGGCGTGTGGGACCTGTGCCCTCTGCATTGGAAGGCTGAGTCTTAACCACTGGACCACCGGGGAAGCCCCTCTCATCCCACTTTTCTAGATGAGGTGACACAGCCAGTAGCTGAGGAGCTGGCATGGGGACCCAGGAATGGGGCTCTCCTCAGAGCGTGAGCTGTTAGCTTCCGAGCCCAGTGGCCTCCCACGGTGGGAGCCAGCCATCCACACCCCCTCCTGTCCCCACAGGTGAAGCCGCTGCTGCAGGTAACGCGGCAGGATGAGGTGCTGCAGGCGCGGGCTCAGGAACTACAGAAAGTGCAGGAGCTGCAGCAGCAGAGTGCCCGCGAGGTGGGCGAGCTCCAGGGCCGGGTGGCGCAGGTAAGGGGCGGGGCCATCGTGCGGGGGCGGGACCGGTGGTGGTGGGCGGGGCTTCCGACGGAGCCACTGCAGGAATAGACTGCCGGCCGAGTTTCACTCGGGCGGAATGGGGGCGGAAACTGTGGTGTAGTGAGCAGTGAAATGCAGGGAGCAAGGTCCTGGGGATGTGGCCAAGGTATCTGGTGGGAGTCGGGCTGGTGCTGCTGAGACATGATGGTCGGGTAGCTGGTCCAGCACGGGGGCAGGGCAGGAGCCCAGTTTCGTGGCAGGGCCACCCTCCGGAGGCGGTGGACCTTCCACTGTTGCCAGCATTTCTGGTATCTTAAAATAAGGCCGAGGCAAAGCCCTTCTCGTTCATTTTTTCTGATTGCTTTTTTGGAGTTATTTCCTTTGGTTGAATTTCTAGGCGTGGGAGTAGTAAATGCAATGTGAGCTGACAGAAAGTCCTCCAGAGGCCATTTCTCTGGAGGATGGACTGGAGATGGAGAAGCTGGAGGCTGGGAGGCCGGGAAGAGCCCACTGGGAGAGGATGAAACCTAAGCTTGTTAGGGTTATGGGGGCAGAGTGGGGCGGCAGGGCAGGAGGGATGGAGGGGAACTGACGGACTATAGGAAAGTGAGGGAGAGGGCGGAACGCAGCTGGCGGACTCGGTGACTGGGGCTCATCCTGAGATTTTGGGCAGGTTGGGGGACTGTCTTCCATCCCTCCCTCCTGCCCCTCCAGACCCCCAGGGCAGACTAGATCAGGGGGTAGGAGACCCTGGTGCTCGGCGGAGGGCCATCCTGGGAGCACTGCCTAGCAGCCGCTGACCCCCCTCCACCCCCTCCCCAGCTGGAAGAGGAGCGTGCCCGTCTGGCAGAGCAGCTGCGCGCAGAGGCAGAGCTGTGTGCTGAGGCTGAGGAGACCCGGGGCCGACTGGCAGCCCGGAAGCAGGAGCTTGAGCTGGTGGTGTCCGAGCTGGAGGCCCGCGTGGGCGAGGAGGAGGAGTGCAGTCGCCAGCTGCAAACCGAGAAGAAGAGGCTGCAGCAACACATACAGGTCTGCCCACCCTACCCCACCCCACCCCACCCCGCTGCTGCGCCCCAGGCCACCTTCCCCCTCCCCTTCTGTTGACCCCGCCCACCTCTGCTTCAGCAAGCCCTGCCTCTTAAAAACAATTCTCAGTTCAAAGTGGCTTAAGCAAAGAGACTACTTTTGGTTGTTCTTTTCAAATAATGGGAGGCTAGAATGTGTAAGCTTCAGGCATGGCTGGATCCAGGTGCTCAAGCAATTGCCTCAGTACTCTGCCTCTCTACATCTCCTGGCTCCATTTGCCTCTGTGCTGCTGCATTCCGAGGCTGGCTGCCCTCCCTTGGTTCCCCTTCAAAATCCACAGATGTGTTCTACACTTAAGGCACATCTCAATTCAGATGCTAAATTCTCACTGGCAGGACTTCATCAGCATTTGTGCTTCATAACTTCTTCAGTGGAAACAAGTAGATTCACATCCCCAACTTGGTCCAAACATACTTCAAAGTTTCCCAATAATTAATTGAGTGACTGGTTTTCAGTTTAAGAGAAGTTGAGATAAATTGAAAATTCAGCTCCTCAGACTGGTCACATTTTGAGAACTCAGTAGCGTTTTAATCACCGCCTCTTGACCTCATTGGAGAGAGAGAGCCCTGCCCTGCGGTTATGGAGATGGCCTAACACGCCACACCTGATCCTGGACAGATGTGCTAGAAAGCAAGTTACTGGTCGCAAATACTCACAGCCTGAGGGAGGCAGACACTATGACACAGAGAGTCGCAGTGGGGTTGCACTCAGGAATGCAGTGAACCAGCTGCTGCTGGGGGAGGCAGGCTTAGCAGGAACAAGAGAACGAGGTGACCCCAGGTTCCTGCAGGAAGATGTGATTGGTTTGTTTATTTAATTAATTTATTTATGTTTTGGCTGCACCACATGGCGTGCGTGGTCTTAGTTCTCTGGCCAGGGACCCCACCCCCATGCCTCTGAACTCATGCCTTCAGCACTGGAAGTGAGGAGTCCTAACCATTGGACCACCAGGGAAGTCCCAACTGCCTTGTTTAAATAATTCCAAGGACTACCAGATAATTGAAGTGCACTAGATAAGGATAAGTAGATACCCTGTCTGGTCCCCAGGATATAATATCTGTATCCTGTAGAGATATTGTGTATAGCTATCTATACAGACAGTATAGACACTGTATAGATATTGTATGCTGGGCACCAGGTTCAGTGTCTCCAACAGTGCCTGGCCCCCCTGCCAGGCACTCAATCAATGTTTATTGAGCCAATGAATGAAAGTAATGGTTAGGTCCTTCCCAGCCCCGCCCAGAGTGTGGACCTGTCTGAGCCACAAGCCCTGGGGGTGTGTGAGCCATCCCCACCACCCCTATCCATCCCATCACACCCCAGTCCCCAGCCCCTGAGTCCTCACCCCACCTCCTCCACACTCCAGGAGCTGGAGACTCACCTCGAGGCTGAGGAAGGGGCCCGGCAGAAGCTGCAGCTGGAGAAGGTGACGACGGAGGCAAAGCTGAAAAAATTGGGGGAAGATCTGTTACTCTTGGAAGATCAGAATGCCAAGCTGAGCAAGGTCGGTGGCCGGCGAGCCCCCAAGGGTGGAGGGTGTGGGCCCACTGGTGGGCTGGTCCCTCTCTGCATCACCCACCCCCAGCATGCCCCACGTCTAGGAGTCTTTGGATTTTCCGTCTTGGCTGTGTCTCCCTTGAACTTTTCCCATCTCCTAGCCTCTGTCACTCCAGCTTCCAGCCAGTGTTTACTGAGCAGCTATTATGAGTCAGTCTTTATCTCTGTGTCATCAGACACCCCAAAGCCTCATTGCTAAAAACAACCCCCATTTCATTACATCCCATTGTTCTGTGGGTCCACTGGGTATGGTCCCCTTAGAGAGTTGCCATGACATGATGGCAGGGGCTGGAAGGTGGTATCTGGGTGCTCCTTCATGCGGCCTCTCTGCTTACAGGAGAGCCTGGGTTTCTCATCTGGCAGCTCAGGATTCCCAGAAAAAGAAGCAGAAGTAACCAGGCCTCTTAAAGGCTTAAGCCTGGAACTGACATCATTTTCTCTGAATTCTATACATCAGGTGTTGGCAAAGGTTTTCTCTAAAAGGCCGGATAGTAAACATTCAGGGTTCAGCAGGCTGCTCTGTTTCTGTGCCAACCTCTCAATTCTGCTATTATAATATGAAAGCAGCCACAGATGACCTGTGATCAAATGGGTGTGGCTGCATCTCAATAAAACTTTATTTATAAACGCAAGCAGTGGGCCAGGTTTGGCCTGCAGGCTGTGATTTGCAGACCACTGAGCTTAAAGCTGGAGAAGGCAATGGCACCCCACTCCAGTACTCTTGCGTGGAAATCCCATGGACGGAGGAGCCTGGTGGGCTGTGGTCCATGGGGTCGCGAAGAGTCGGACATAACTGAGCGACTTCACCTTCACTTTTCACTTTCATGCATTGGAGAAGGAAATGGCAATCCACTCCAGTGTTCTTGCCTGGAGAATCCCAGGGACGGGGGAGCCTGGTGGGCTGCCGTCTATGGGGTCGCACAGAGTCGGACACAACTGAAGCGACTTAGCAGCAGCAGCAGCAGCAGAGCTTAAAGCAGACTCAGTCTAGATTCAAGGGGTGGAGAATTGGACTCTGCCCATGGCTGGGCATGTGGTGAAGAGTCTGCCACCATATTTAACCTGCTCAAGGTTAAACCCCTGGGCTAGGCACAGGGGATATGGCATTTAACTAACTAGAAAAACATTTCTGTCCTCACAAGGGGATGGGCAAGGGGGATGCTAGCTGAGTCACCCCAGGAAATCAACATAATCATACACTGTGAACTAATTATAAACTGTCAGAAAAGAATAGAAAACTGTGGAAGGGGATGGCCTGACCTGCACTAGGCGTGGTCAGGACAGGCTTCCCGGAGGCAGTGGTGCCTGAGTTGAGAGTTCAATGATACACAGGAGTTTTCTGGAACATTCCTTGAGTGCAATGGCTCTTCTCTCCTACTCTGTTCTATGTCTTCCTTTTTAAGGTAGTGCCAACCCACTGCCTAGACTTCCAAAACCACTCACAGTATAAAAAATGCTGCTCAAAAAATACATAAGTAAATAATGAAAATAAGTAAAAAATAATAAAAAGACAGAAAAGAAAAAAGTGCTGGTCCAGGCCAGTGCTTCTCAAACTCCCATGTGCCCAAGACTCACAGGGAGAACTTGTCAGAGTGCAGATTCTGACTCAGCAGGTCTGGGGGGACCCCGAGGCTCCATTCCTAGCAAGCTCCCATTTGGTGCTGATGCCACTGGTCCGTGAATGGGACCTGGGGTAGTGACGAGGCTCCAGGGCTCACCCGTGCACGCAGCTGAAGTGCAAGGATGTTCAGTGCAGTGTTGTTTATAATAGCAGGTGATGCGAATCAACGTAAGCATCCATCGGAGGGCCGTTGGGTTAATGAATGGGGGTATCCTTCCAATAGTGGGAGTCTATGCAGTTAACAGTCTAATGGGGGTGTGATGGGTTCATAGACACTAGGGAATGGGAAAGGAGGGAAGGGGTGGGAGCAGGAAGGGTCAGGGAAGGAAGGAGGTGAGCAGAAACACAGATGGGAATGACAGCCAAGATGAGCGCCAGCCCCTGACTCCCACCCGCACCTCCCACTGTGCTCAGGAGCGGAAGCTGCTGGAGGAGCGGCTGTCCGAGTTCTCATCCCAGGCAGCCGAGGAGGAGGAGAAAGTCAAGAGCCTCAATAAGCTTCGACTTAAATATGAGGCCACCATTGCGGACATGGAGGGTGAGCTCCTGCCCCCCAGCGGGGGCTTATGCACGCTCCAGCAGGGGTGGGGGGGAGGGGGTGGGGGGACAGCCCTCATGTGCTGTGGGGCCTCAGTGGTCACATCTGCTAACTGGGGGCAGGAAAGAAGGCTGGGGACAGGTTGTGAGTCCTCCTTCCCAATCCAGGTCTCTTCCTCTCTCCTTGGTATCTTGGGTGACTCTAGCTGATGGTCCCACTAACTGTTTCAGACACTTTTTTCTCGCTCTGTCCCTTGCTGAGGACTCAGAAGCAGAAACGGAAGAGGGAGCACGGAAGGAGGCTGTGGGGGCAGGGAGAGGAGGACAGAGCAGAGCGAGCCGGCAGGCAGGGGCCGGCGGGGGGCGGGTGTGGACAACGGCCTCTGGGGTCTGCTGCGGATAGAGGCCAGTGGGCTCTCCCAGGCGTGGGGAAGCTGGGAAAGATGGGAAGGGGTGGAAAGAGGCTGAGCTCAGTTTAACACTCCGAAAGTGCGTGCGATGACTGGGGCGAGGAGGCTAGGGGTCTCCCTAGGGGTGTGGGTCTGGCTCCCTCATGCGTGGCCCGCTCCCCTCCCCCTCCAGACCGCCTCCGGAAGGAGGAGAAGAGCCGCCAGGAACTGGAGAAGCTGAAGCGGCGTCTGGACGTGGAGGGCTCGGAGCTGCAGGAGCAGATGGTGGAACAGCAGCAGCGGGCAGAGGAGCTGCGCGCCCAGCTGGGCCGCAAGGAGGAGGAGCTGCAGGCCGCCTTGGCCAGGTGCGGGGTGGGCCGGCGGGGCGCGCGGCACCAGGGCGCCGCCTAGCGGCGGTGGAGGCGCCCGGCTGAGACCCGCTAACCCACAGAGCCTCAGTGTACCCTTCTGTAAGATGGACACAGCCAGCGTTCCAAGCCCGCCTGGTTGAGGGAAAACTGAAAGCGGACCCTGCGTGTCCAGTAACTTAACAGTTTTTTGCACTGAGGCCAAAAAATGCTTTTTTTCTTCTTCTCTCCCCCATCCTCTCAAAGCTGAACAATTCAGAATCTGCTGGATTGGATAAGTGATCTGGCCGTCTTAGGAATCAGAATCATCATAATGCCAGTCATTCACAATTATTGAGTCCTTACTGTGTGCCATATGTGGCACATATCTGCGCTCACTGTTTTAGATGCTTTTTACCCTTGCGACCTTAGGCACTCTTGTGTATGGATGCAGCTGGAATTCAGATCAGCTACAATGATGGGGAAATGTGGATTGTAGAATTGATGGGATATGGGTTGGTGGGGGGGGGGGGGAGTTAAGAACTGTGCACCCTCCAGCCTGACTTCTGAGTTCAAATCCCAATTCCTCCCCTTTCTGGCCACATGACCTTACCCGAGTAACATCACCTCTCAAGTCTTAGTTTCTCCATCTGTAAAATGGGGGTGATTATAGAAGCTCTCCCAAGGTTAGTGTAATAGTGGCTTAGTCGTGTTGGACTCTTTGTGACCCTATGGACTGTAACCCACCAGCCTCCTCTGTCTAGTGGATTTCCCAGGCAAGAATACTGGAGTGGGTTGACATTTCCTTCTCCAGGGGATCTTCCCAACTGAAGGATTAAAACTGAGTCTCCTGTGTTGCAGGCAGATTCTTTACCATCTGAGCCACCAGGGAAGCCCAGGGTTAGTGTGGGGGTTAGATAAGAAGGCGCTGAGGATATGCTTGGCACACCCTAAGGCCTCAATTGATGCTGTGGTGTGTCTGTTCCTACTTTCCATTATTACTGTTATTTTTTTCCCGTTTGCACTGAGGTGAAATTCACAGCAAAATTAACCATTTTAAAGCATACCACTGAGGGGTGTTTGGTACATTCACAATGCTGTGTAGTCACTACCATCACTTCAAAAAAAGTCCTATTAAAAAATCCCTCCCCATCTGCCCCTGCCCTCAGCCCTCGGCAACCACCAGTGTGCTTTCTGTCCGCCTAGATTTGCTGATGCTTGCTGCTTCTCCTAGGTGGAGTTGTGTAACACGTAGCCTTTGGCACTTGTATCACTGTTTCCATCGCCACCCTCCTGGCAGTCCTGTGACGTGGGTGGTCATGCTCTCTCACAAACCGGGAGCCTGCAGTTCAGAGAGGTTGTCACTTGCCAGGGCAGGTGGCCAAGCAGGGGACACAAACTGTGATCGGCATACTTCCCTGAGCTGTTTAATCCGCAGTCCACACTGCCCCTCCATCCGGCTTCTCTTTGCAAGAGCTCGACCCTAGAGGGGTTATGAGGAGGAGTTCAGGAGTCAGCCACCCACTGACCACATGACCAGGGCAAGTACTTTCCCACTCTGTGCCCCAGTTTCCTGCGTGGGCATGAACATCACATGGGATGATAAGGCAGAGGGCTCTCAAGTGGAGGGAACTTAGTATCCTCATGATACCAGTGGTGTCATCCCCATTTTATAGCTAGGGAAGTCGAGGCTCTGAGTCCTAGAGGCACGTGTCCAAGGACAGAGCTGGGATTCAAATCTAGAACTGGCCATGTCTAGTCCCTCCATGCCCCGAGAAATCATCACCACCCCCTGCCTGTCCCTGTACTAACCCCCTTGTTCCTTGTCTACCCCCAGGGCAGAGGAAGAGGGTGGAGCCCGGGCCCAGCTACTCAAATCCCTGAGGGAGGCGCAGGCTGGGCTGGCCGAAGCCCAGGAGGACCTGGAGGCTGAGCGCGCGGCCAGGGCCAAGGCAGAGAAGCAGCGCCGGGACCTGGGCGAGGAGCTGGAGGCACTGCGGGGCGAGCTAGAGGACACGCTGGACTCCACCAACGCACAGCAGGAGCTCCGGTGAGGCTAGGCAGCTGGCACCTGGCACCGTTTGGGCACCTGTGGAGCCGGGTTAGGAGAGGAAAAGGACGTGGGTCCAAACTCTCCATCTGCACAGATGTTGAGTCATTTACCAGTTGTCTTCTGGGCACTGGCTCTGGACCAAGCTGGGGACATAAATGGATCAGACTCAGGCTTTGTCCTCTGAAACTCCCAGTCTAGGAGTAGGCAGATTCAGGCAAAGACAGACCCAGTCCAGAGCTAAGTGAGCTTTAATGGAGTAGGACAGGCCATCGTGGATGATCAGAGAAGACCTCTGTATCACTCTATGGGAGGGAGTCCAAGAAGACTTCTTGAGAAGGGGGTGTTTGAATAGGGTTTTGACAGATGCATAGGAGCTCACTCTTAAAGCCACACTCCTCCTGCAGCATCACCACCCATACTCCTCGGGGAATATAGAATGAAGTCCCCATCCTTGGAGGGAAAGAATAAGAAGAGGCACAACCGGCTGTTGGGGGCTGTCCCAAAGTCCCAGTCTTCCTCTATTCTGAAATTCTATTCCCTGTCCCGCTTCCCCAATAAAAGGTCCAAGAGAGAACAGGAGGTGACGGAGTTGAAGAAGGCTCTGGAGGAGGAGACGCGCATTCACGAGGTGGCAGTGCAGGAGCTGCGGCAGCGCCATGGCCAGGCCCTGGGAGAGCTGGCGGAGCAGCTGGAGCAAGCCCGGAGGGTGGGTCAGGATGGGGCTGGGGTCTCTGGGGAGCCATGGGGAGGCATAGTGGGATGCTGGGTGGAGGAGGTATGTCTGGCTGGTCCTAGGCCACCCCACTTCTCTTCTCAGGTATCCATGTCTCCGATCCATCTTTTTTAAAAAATAATTTTATTTGTTTATCATTGGCTGTGCTAGGTCTCGTTGCTGCTCGGACTTTTCTCTAGTTGTGGTGAATGGGGGCTACTCTCTAGTTGCTTGGGATTCTCATTGCAGTGGTTTCTCTTGTCGCAGAGCAAGGCTCTAGAGCTTTCAGGGTTCAGTGGTTGTGGCTCCCAGGCCCTAGAGCACAGGCTCAATAGTTATGGCCCCGGGGCTGAGTTGCTCTGCAGACATGTGGGATTTTTCCGGACCAGGGATAGAATCTGTGTCTCCTGCATTGGTAGGTGGATTCTTTACCACTGAGCCACCAGAGAAGCCCCCAATCCATCTTTCATTCAGCAAATGTTTGCTGAAAATGTGCTATGTTCCTGGTGTGATATTGAGGGCCCCAAATATGAACCAGACAACCAGTACACACTTTTATTGTGGAGATGATGTTTTAGCAGGAGAGGCAGAGGGTAAACAATCTAAACAGATTCATAGTATATATCAGGGTTATAAGTGCTATGGGAAAATGATGAACAAAAAGGGGGGTCAGAATACTAATAGTGGGGTGAGGAGGGCATTGTGTGATTTGTAATAGAGAAGGCCATGGAGAGATTCTACGAAAAGGTGACCTCTGAGTGAAAAACTGAAGGAAGGGGCTTCCCAGGAGGCTCAGTGGTAAAGAATCTGCCTGCCAACGCAGGGGACAAGGGTTTGATCCCTGGGCAAGGAAGATCCACATGCCTCGGGATAACTAAGCCCTTGCATCACAACTGTTGAGCCTCTGCTCTAGAGCCTAGGAGCCAAAACTACTGAAGCTTGCATGCCCTAGAGCCCATGCTCCGCAACAAGAGAAACCACGGCCATGTGAAGCCCATACGTGGCAACTAGAGAGCAGCCCCTGCTCACCACAGCCTGAGAAAGCCCCCTCGAAGAAACCAGCATGGCCAAAAATAAATAAGGTCATATTAAAAAAAAAAAAAAAGCTGACGGAAGCGAAGGGTGATCCCATCTTGGCATCCTGGGAAACATTCCGGGCAGAGGGAACAGTCAGTGCAAAGGCCCTGGGGCAGGAGTGTGCCTGGGTCTTTAAGGAATGGTGAGGGGTTCCAGAGGAAATAGTGCAAGGGACATGGGGCATGCATGTGCCTTGCCTGGTAGAGAAAGGGAGTCATAAATCTCTGCCGTCTCTCTCCCACCTCAGAGCAAAGGCACCTGGGAGAAGACCCGCTTGACTCTGGAGGCTGAAGTGTCTGAGCTGCGGACGGAGCTCAGCAACCTGCAGACCGCACGGCAGGAGGGTGAGCAGCGGAGGCGTCGCCTGGAGTCACAGCTGCAGGAGGTGCAGGGCCGCGCGGGAGATGGGGAGCGGGCCCGAGCAGAGGCTGCAGAGAAGCTGCAGCGAGCCCAGGTGAGTGGGGCGGCCAGCTCAGCGGTGGTGTCTGCTGTGTGACTTGGGTGAGATGCCTGCCCGCTCTGGGCTTTGGTTTGGTCCACATCAACCCTGCCGTCCCTGCCAACTTCTTCAGCATTATCACACATTAACAGCTAGTATCTAGTGAGTGGCTGCTATATACCAAACATCCTGTGTATTTTTACTAAAGCCTCCTGACCGTCCTCGGAAGGAAGTGCTAATATTGTTCCCATTTTACACACAGGAAAACTGAGGCCCAGGGAGGTGAAGCTGGTTGTCTAAAATCCCTCAGAGCCAAAGTGTGAATCCAGGCATGACTGACCTTGCGGCTCTTAACCCTGCCTCAGTGCCCGCCTTTCACCCTCTTATCTTCTGGCCGTAAATAATCCATGGTCTGATTAGAAAAACCCAGGGTGAACATTTAAACCTGTAGGTAGAAAATGTCATACTGTAGTTGTTAGGAGAGATGTGGGCTTTTTATTTTAATTGTATTTTGTTTTTAAACTAAATGACCAATACCTGTTTATTGCTGAGAACACGAGGCCAGGAGCTGCATCCAGGATCATTGTGGTGGTGATTTGGGTGCCAGGAGAACGGCTTTATTGAAATATAACTCACATACTGTATAACTCACCCATTTAAAATCAAACCAGTCCATCCTAAAGGAAATCAACCCTGAACATTCATTGGAAGGACTGATGCTGAAGCTGAAGCTTCAATACTTTGGCCACCTGATATGAAGAGCCGACTCTTAGAAGACCCTGAGGCTGGGAAAGATTGAGGGCAGGAGGAGAAGTGGGTGACAGAGGATGATACTTTTAGATAGCATCACTGATTCAATGGCCATGAATTTGAACAAACTCCAGGAGATAGTGAAGGACAAGGAAGCTTGGTGTGCTACAGTCCGTGGGGTTGCAAAGAGTTGGACACCACTGAGCAACTGAACAACAAGTTTTAGTATACTCATAGAGTTGTACAGTTATCACCATAATCTAACTTTATGACATTTTCATCACGCTGGAGAGAAATCCCATACAAGAAATCCCGTACAAGACTCCAATCTCACCCCCTGCCCTAGCAATTACTAATCTACTTTCTGTCTCTTGAGATTTCCTATTCTGGACACTTCATGGAAATGGAATCATACAATATGTGTCTTGTGTCTGACTTCACTCACTTAGCATAGTGTTGTCAAGGCTCATGTTGTAGCATCTATCTATACTTCATTATTTTTATGGCTGAATGATATTCCATTGTCTAGAGAGACCACATTTTGTTTATCCAGTCATCCGTGGATGGACGTTTGGGTTGTTTCCACCTTCTGGCAGTTGTGAATACTGCTTCTGTGAACACCCCTGTACAGGTTTTTGCATGGACTTGTTTTCATTTCTCCTGGGTACAGACCCAGGAGCAGAATTGCTGGGCCCTGTGGAAGCTCTGGTTTAACATCCTTGGTGGCTCAGATGGTAAAGAGTCTGACCGCAATGCAGGAGACCAGGGTTCGATCCCTGGGTCGGGAAGATCCCCTGGAGAAGGGAATGGCAAACCACTCCAGTATTCTTGCCTGGAAAATCCCATGGACAGAGGACCCTGGTGGGCTACGGTGCATGGGGTCACAAAGAGTCAGACAGGCTTTCACTTTCACATGGAAACTCTGCATTTAACCATTTTAAGGAGCTGCTAGACTGATCATCACGGCAGCTGCACCCTTTTACATCCCCACCAGCAGTGGGTAGGGGGGATCTGAGGCAGGTACGCAGGGGGGTTGGCTGGCAGGAAGCTGCCATTATAAAATGCCCCTACCCCACAGGCTGAACTCGAGAATGTGTCCGGAGCCCTGAGCGAGGCCGAGTCCAAAGCCATCAGGCTGAGCAAGGAGCTGACCAGCATGGAGGCCCAGCTCCACGATGCCCAGGTGACCCCAGCTCCCAGCTCACCACCCACTGCCCAACCCAGACCACCCCCCACATCCCTGCCCACACTCATCATCGTCCTCCCATCCACCTGCAGGAGCTGCTGCAGGAGGAGACCAGGGCAAAGCTGGCCCTGGGGTCCCGGGCACGAGCCCTGGAGGCGGAGGCAGCCGGGCTGCGGGAGCAGCTGGACGAGGAAGCAGCCGCCAGGGAGCGGGCGGGCCGCGAGCTGCAGGCCGCCCAGGCCCAGGTGAACAGCCCTGGAGGGAGATCCCCCCGCTCGGCTCCTGCTGGGTTCCATGGCTCACGGGCTGACCCCACGGGCCAGCATGTGGCAAGCCAGAGTGCTGCAAGCCAGACTCTCGCAAGCCAGACTCCCCTCCTCTCTGTCCCCACAGCCCCAGTCCTGCACAAACTTCATCCTGTCACCTGGGTCCTCCTCTCAGCCTCCCTTCAAACCTCCCTGCCTGTAGTCTCTCCCCTTCCAGCTCATCCTTCACGTGGTCTTTCTAAAGCCGGAGCTGATGCTGCCGTTTCCTTGCTCACACACCTCCCAGAGTTCCCCAGCTACCCACCCTGGACAAAATCCATGCCTCTCACCAGGTTGTCAGAGACCCTGCATTCTCTGGGCCTTCTTTCATCATTAGCTATATTCATCTCTCATCTCTCTTTCCTCACTTCATGTAGGAAAACGCTTTTCATTTATTAGGACTTAGCATCCGCCTCTCCTGTTCTAAGAAATTACTCACCACCCCTCTCAGCTCCCTTAACCCTTCTTTCTCCTTTGTCCCCAGTCCAGTCACCCTGACTGGCTAGAACTGTCATTGCCCATGAGTCCTCGGACCAGACTGAAAGCTCCTTGAAGGTGGGACCCCCATCAGAGTTAGATCTGGGTCCCCAGCCTAAGCCAACATAGTGCCTGATGTATGGGATGCCTTGAGAAATGCCTTTTGAATGAATGATGAATGTATGCCTGTGAATATCGTTTTTTAACTGGAAAACTCCTATGCATACTTCAAGGTCCATCACAAATGCTCTGTCCTCCAGGAAGTCTCTTGAATGTTCTCAATAGATTTTTTAACCCCTCAGATGGACTCCTGTGGCTTCCCTATTTCTACCTTAGCCTCTATCACCCTGGTTGTGACACAGTCTCCCCCATCAGACTGGGGGTTCCCCAGGGCAGAACCCAGGTCTGATTCATCTTCTGGGTCCTGTGGGAACCATTTTAACATCCTGGAGGAGCTGGGGCTCTGAGAACTCACAACCTCATCCCTACTCTTCAGGCAGAAGTGCCCAACAGAGTGAATCATCTCCCTCTTTGGGCCTCAGTCTCCTCATCCAGGAAATGGGGCCCCACCAACTCACACCCGGGTCACCAACACGGGTGCCACCCTCCCTCTCTCTCCTCCACCCCCAACCCCAGCTCTCAGAGTGGCGGCGGCGCCAGGAAGAGGAGGCAGGGGCCCTGGAGGCAGGGGAGGAGGCTCGGCGCCGGGCGGCCCGAGAGGCTGAGGCCCTGAATCAGCGCCTGGCAGAAAAGGCAGAAGTGGTGGAGCGGCTGGAGCGGGGCCGCCGGAGGCTGCAGCAGGAACTGGACGATGCCACAGTGGACCTGGAGCAGCAGAGGCAGCTCGTGAGCGCGCTGGAGAAGAAGCAGCGCAAGTTTGACCAGGTGAGGCGCCTTGGGTTAGCCACCTGGGGAACTGGGATGCTCACCCACGCTGCCCATCACGGTCATTGTGAGCGATCAGTAACAGGTGATGTCACAGCTCAGCTGTGAACCTGTGAGGACCTTTGGGCAAGATGCCTCTTCCCTCTGAGCCCCTGTAGGATAGAACGCCCATCGATCCTGGCTTATGTCTCCTGCCCCCAAATAATTACTGCTGGTACCTAGTGTTACTCCCAAAGGTGTCCTGCAGATAGATACACCAGAGTGTACTTAGGAAGGCGAAATGAAATAACACGTCTTGCTTCTCCTGCTCATTCACTGTGGACCTCAGGCAAACTGCTTGTCCCATTTCAGCCTCAGTTTGCCCGTCTGGAAAATGGGGATAAGGGGATTCCCTGGCGGTCCAGTGGTGAGGACTCCGCGCTCTCACTGCTGTTGCTGTCGTTTGGTTACTAAGTTGCGTCCGACTCGTTGCGACCCCGTGAACTGCATCACTCCAGTTTGATCCCTGGTTGGGGAATTAAGATCCCACAGGCTATGCAGTACAGCCAAAAAAAAAAAAAAAGAAGAAGAAAGAAAAAATTGAAAGTGGGGATAATACCAAGCATCTGACAATGTAAGAATGGAATAAAATTCTCAGAACCCCAGAGTGTTAAGATCAGGCAACCCTGAGGTTCACAGCCCAGCTGGGGCCCTTTCTGGCTGTGTGGCTTGGGCAAATTGCACAATCTCTCTGCCTCATTTCCTTCATCTGGAAAATGGGAGAGTCCTTATTTTTGCCTTCATTTTTGAAAGGAATTTTCACTGGCTGTTGAATTCCAGGTTTTATTCTTTCCACACTGGGAAGAGATCATTCCATGTTCTGGGGCCTCCACTGTTTTAGATTTAAAGTTAACAATCATCTAAATCATGGTTTCCCTGTAGGTACTGTGATGTGGTTTTCTAGCTGGTTCAGACTTTTTCCTCTTTGTCTTTGCTTTTTAGCAGTTTGACTATGATATCCAGCTGTGGGGTTGTGTTTATTCTACTTCATTTTGCCAAGCTTCCAACAGCTTTGGGTTACTGTTCTTGATCAGATGTGGAAATCTTCAGCCATTATTTTTTCAAATATTTTTCTGCCCCATTCTCTCTTTCTTCCCTCCTCCTCTCAAACTCAAAATACATGTATGTTCAATGGCTTAATACTATTCCATAGATCATTGAAAAAATTTTAAAAGAATTAATTTGTGTTATATATATATATAGACATGGTTAAGCAGGAGATGGCAAGAGTGAACATTGACATCATAGGAACCAGTGAGCTAAAATGGAGAGGAATGGGTGAATTTAATTCAGATGACCATTATATCTACTATTGTGGGCAAGAATCCCGTAGAAGAAATGGAGTAGCCCTCATAGTCAACAAAAGAGTTTGAAATGCAGTACTTGGATGTGACCTTAAAAACGACCCAATGATCTCAGTTCATTTCCAAGGCAAACCATTCAACATCATAGTAATCCAAGTCTGTGCCCCAACCACTGAATGCCGAAGAAGCTGAAGTTGACCAGTTCTATGAAGACCTCTAAGGCCTTCTAGAACTAACAGCAAAAAAAAAAAAAAAAAAAAGATGTCCTTCTCATCATAGGGGATTGGGATGCAAAAGTAGGATGTTAAGAGATACGTGGAGTAACAGGCAAGTTTGGCCTTGGAGTACAAAATGAAGCAGGGCAAAGGCTAACAGAGTTTTGCCAAGAGAACAAACTGGTCATAACAAACACCCTCTTCCAACAACACAAGAGCTGACTCATCGGAAAAGACCCAGATGCTGAGAAAGATTGAGGGCAGGAGGAGAAGGGGATGACAGAGGATGAGGTGCTTGGATACCATCACCAACTCAATGGATATGAGTTTGAGCAAACTCCAGGAGATGGTGAAGGACAGGGAAGCCCGGCATGCTGCCATCCATGGGGTCGCAAAGAGTTGACACAACTTAGCCACTGAACAGCAACAAATATACATATAAATATATATATTTGCATGTCTTGTAGTTTTATTGTTCATCAATTGCTATGTCATAAAAAAACAGTGAAGGTTTGAAGTACATTTTAAATTTTTATGTATTTTTTTCCTACTATGACTACAAGTAATATGACTACTAGTAAAGTAATGCTCAAAATTCTCCAAGCCAGGCTTCAGCAATATGTGAATCGTGAACTTCCTGATGTTCAAGCTGGTTTTAGAAAAGGCAGAGGAACCAGAGATCAAATTGCCAACATCCGCTGGATTATGGAAAAAGCAAGAGAGTTCCAGAAAAACATCTATTTCTGCTTTATTGACTATGCCAAAGCCTTTGACTGTGTAGATCACAATAAACTGTGGAAAATTCTGAAAGAGATGGGAATACCAGACCACCAGATCTGCCTCTTGAGAAATCTGTATGCAGGTCAGGAAGCAACAGTTAGAACTGGACATGGAACAACAGACTGGTTCCGAATAGGAAAAGGAGTACGTCAAGGCTGTATATTGTCACCCTGCTTATTTAACTTATATGCAGAGTACATCATGAGAAACGCTGGACTGGAAGAAACACAAGCTGGAATCAAGATTGCTGGGAGAAATATCAATAACCTCAGATATGCAGATGACACCACCCTTTTGGCAGAAAGTGAAGAGGAACTAAAAAGCCTCTTGATGAAAGTGAAAGAGGAGAGTGGAAAAGTTGGCTTAAAGCTCAACATTCAGAAAACGAAGATCATGGCATCTGGTCCCATCACTTCATGGGAAATAGATGGGGAAACAGTGTCAGACTTTCTTTTTCTGGGCTCCAAAATCACTGCAGATGGTGACTGCAGCCATGAAATTAAAAGATGCTTACTCCTTGGAAGGAAAGTTATGACCAACCTAGATAGCATATTCAAAAGCAGAGACATCACTTTGCCAACAAAGGTTCGCCTAGTCAAGGCTATGGTCTTTCCTGTGGTCATGTATGGATGTGAGAGCTGAACTGTGAAGAAGGCTGAGCACCGAAGAATTGATGCTTTTGAACTGTGGTGTTGGAGAAGACTCTTGAGAGTCCCTTGGACTGCAAGGAGATCCAACCAGTCCATTCTGAAGGAGATCGGCCCTGGGATTTCTTTGGAAGGAATGATGCTAAAGCTGAAACTCCAGTATTTTGGCCACCTCATGCGAAGAGTTGACTCATTGGAAAAGACTCTGATGCTGGGAGGGATTGGGGGCAGGAGAAGGGGACGACAGAGGATGAGATGGCTGGATGGCATCACTGACTCGATGGATGTGAGTCTGAGTGACCTCCGGGAGTTGGTGATGGACAGGGAGGCCTGGCGTGCTGCGATTCATGGGGTGGCAAAGAGTCGGACACGACTGAGCAACTGATCTGATCTGATCTGATCTGATGACTACAAGAGGAAGAAAGAAAACCCTTTCCTCTCTTGGGTATATAAAGCGAGGGGCTCATCAGTTTGATCCATTTAAGGTTTTTCCTTTTTTTGGCTCAAAATTTCCTTTCATTTAATTTTTTATAAAACTCCAAGTATAGTTTATTTACACTGTTGCATCAGTTTCAGATGTACAGCAAAGTGACTCATATATTTATACATGATACATATATTCTTTTTCAGATTCTTTTACTTATAAGTTACTAGAAGACATTGAGTAGAGTTTCCTGTGCTTTACAGCAGGTCCTTGTTAATTATCTGTTGTATATGTAGTAGTGTATATCTGTTAATCCCAGATTCCAGATCTATCCATCCCCCCTTTCCCCTTTGGTAACCACAAGTTTGTTAGTTTGTTTTCTCTATCTGTGGGTCTGTTTCTGTTTTGTAAACAAATTCATTTAATTACATCATTTTTTTTAAAGATTCCACTGAGAAGTGATATCATATGATATTTGTCTTTCTCTGTCTGGTTGATTTCACTTACTGTGATAATCTCTAGGTCCATCCATGTTGCAGTAAATGCCATTATTTCATTCTTTTTCGTGGCTGAGTAATATTCCATTGTGTATATATAGGCCACATCTTCTTTATCCATTCCTTCATCCATGGACATTTAGGTTGCTTCCATGTCTTGGCTATTGTAAAACACCAGGGTGTAGGTATCTTTTTGAATTAAAGTTTTCTCCAGCTCTATGCCCAGGAGTGGGATTGCTGCATCAGATGGTAACTCTAGGACCTCCCAGGTGGCACAAGTGCTAAAGAACCTGCCTGCCAAAGCAGGAGACACTGAAAACTCGGGTTCCATCCCAGGGCGGGGAAGATTCCCTGGAGCAGGGCGTGGTAGCCCACTCTGGTATTCTCGCCTGGAGAATCCCATGGACGGAGGAGCCTGGCGGGCTGCAGTCCATGGGGTCACAAAGGGCTGTAGGCGACTGAGGGCTGAAGTGACTGAGCACTGTGGCACTTGGTAACTCTGTTTTTAGTTTTTAAAGGTATGGCCTCACTATTCTGCAGAGCGGCTGCACCTATTTACATTCCCATCAACAGAGTGATCCATTGAAGAGCGAGCTGGTCGGAGACCCAGTGGAAACTTTAATCCCTCTACCTCCCTCTTGTGTCTCTGCCTCTGTCTGTCTGTCTGTTTGTCTGTCCTTGGCCCCTCTCTCTTCCCCATTCCCTTGTACACTCCTTTTAGCTAACCTGTCTCCCCCACCCCATCTCCCTCACCCCGGAAGCTCCTGGCGGAGGAGAAGGCGGCAGTCCTGAGGGCAGTGGAGGAGCGGGAGCGGGCGGAGGCCGAGGGCCGCGAGCGCGAGGCCCGGACGCTGTCACTGACCCGGGCCCTGGAGGAGGAGCAGGAGGCGCGCGAGGAGCTTGAGCGGCAGAACCGCGCGCTGCGGGCCGAGCTGGAGGCGTTGCTGAGCAGCAAGGACGACGTCGGCAAGAGCGTGAGCGGCCCCAGGTCCCCGGGACACACAGACAGACAGACAGACACGCGCGCACACACACACACACACGTGGGCGACCACACGCCCCACCCCCACCCCGTGACGCTGGGGCACACAAGCACATGTATGTGCTCTCCCACACGGATGGCGAAGGGAACCGGCGTCAGAGAGTCCCCGTGTTCGCACCTGAGACACACGTGTTCACGCACACACCCGGGAAGTGAGGAAAACCAGGCATCAACAGGCAACGGTTCACGGGCCCAGCATGCGGGGAGAATCTTCCAACAAACATCTGTGCACACACTGAGCATGAGAGCTTCTTAGAAAACATCCATGTGCAGGTGCATGTTCATGAAATGTGAGCAGACTCTCCCGTTAAACACACTTGCTCACGTGTACACACTGAGCACAAGAGCCGCTCACACCGTGCGTAGGTGACTCCAGACAAGAAGAAGCTAGGATGGACATGTCACCTCGCTGCCTCCCTCTCGTCTATCAAAGCTCCCCTCCCCTCTAGCGTAGCATAGATCTCTGGGCCTGACCTCCCGCCTCCTCGGTGGTCCGGGTGCCCAGGGCTCACTCTCATTCTGCCCCCCACCCTCCCAGGTGCATGAGCTGGAGCGAGCCCGCCGAGTGGCCGAACAGGCAGCAAGCGACCTGCGAACGCAGGTGACGGAGCTGGAGGACGAGCTGACGGCGGCTGAGGATGCCAAGCTGCGCCTGGAGGTGACCGTGCAGGCCCTGAAGGCGCAACACGAGCGGGACCTGCAGGGCCGCGATGAGGCGGGCGAGGAGAGGCGGCGGCAGCTGGCCAAGCAGGTATGGGCAGGGCACTGCCCAGCTCAGTGCGCCCGGAAGTCTCACCCATCCACCTGTTACTCTGGGTTTCTACCCAAGTCCTACCTACTAGCCAGCCATCCTCCTGTTCCCCAACCCGCTCACCCACCATGACCCGAGAACCCATATGCACAAGGACCCATTCAGATATCCTCCATTCACTAACCCGTCCACCCAGCCACCATCCCATCTACTGAGCCAGCTGCCCAGCCGCCCATACACGCCCAGCACTTCTAAAGAACCAACTCTGCATCCGACTTCTCCATCCACCTAATACCCTCTCCAATCAACCTCCTCTCTCCAGCCTAACCACCCCAGTATCTACCCACCTCCTCTGCACCCCTAACCAACCCATATACCCATTTTCCTGCTCATTGACCAGCTTGTCTTCACCCCACTTCATCCGTGACCTACCTTCCTTTTTCATTTATTTCTTCACCTGCTACCTCATTCACTCCATATTTCTCTTGCTGCCCATTCATTCACTCATTCTTCATTCAGTGGGGGAATTTCCTGTGGTCTGCAGTGGGCAAGGCTGTTCACTCGGTGATGTGTGCTGAGCGTGGGAGGGATGGGTCAGCCCTGAGTATCAGAAAGAGCCCTCTGAGGCCATGTGGGCAGCAGACTGGAACAGGAGAGACTGGAGTTGGGAAGCCCAGAGCAAGTGATGAAGAGATGGTCCAAGGCCGGGATGGGGAGCAGTATCTGAGTGTTTCTTTTTAAATCTCCCTTGGCCCTGCTGATCCAGCCAGGGGTTCATGAACGATTTTGTCCTGAGGGCACCAGGGAGCCAGCCACAGGAGGGCCATGAGCAGTGTCAGCTGTGATTGTAGAAGGACCTTTCTAGAGCCTTCAGGAATGGGCTGCAGAGGAGTGATGGGAGCAAAGAAGAGGCTAGGGCAAGAGGGAGGGATAAGGCCTGAGCCAGGGCTGTGGGGTTGGAGAGGATGTTTGGGTTTGTGGCGGAAAGAGGCAAGGGGCAGGAGGAGTGGGGCTGGAAACCTGGGCAGGGGCCGGAGGATAGACCTCTATGCCTATGGCATGTAGGGGGAGCCTGGGCCTCCTGTCCCCTGAGCCCGCCCCTCTCGACCTCCCTTCTCCCAGTTGAGGGACGCAGAGGTGGAGCGCGATGAGGAACGCAAGCAGCGTGCTCTGGCCGTGGCCGCCCGCAAGAAGCTGGAGGCCGAGCTGGAGGAGCTGAAGGCTCAGACCACGGCGGCCGGGCAGGGCAAGGAGGAGGCGGTGAAGCAGCTTCGCAAGATGCAGGTAAGGGTTGGGGCTTACGCCGCGGAAAGGGGAGGCCCCGCCCTCGCTCCGGCTCCCAAACCAGCTCGGACCCCGCCCTCTCGATCCCAAGAGCAGCACCCACATTAGGGAACAGCTCTATCCATGCCCCAAAGGCTCATTTGGTTCTTTTTATATTTTTTAGTTCCTTTACTTAAATTGCTTAATCTTTGGGACTTCCTTGCGGCCCAGTGATGAAAATTCTGCGCTTTCATTGTAGAAGGCACAGGATTGATTCCTGGTCAGGGAACTAAAATCCCACATGCTGCTGGATGGGGACATAAATAAATAGTTGCCAGGTAGCAAAGTGGCCGAAAGTGTAAACGCCAGAGTCAGGCAGCCTGGGTTCAGGTCGTGACTGTGCCACTCACCACCCTGAGTGCATTGCTGAACCTCTCTGTGCCTCAGTTTCTCCATCTGTAAACTGGGTAGGAAAATAGTCCCCACCAACTGGAGTTGTGAGGGTTAAGGTTTTCAGTATGTGTACAGAACAGAGACTGGCCCAAGGTAAGTGATCGGTGTTTTCCATCACTTTTTTGTGGCCAAGCTGCTTGACTTGAGGATCTTAGTTCCCCCACCAGGGATTGAACCCGCGCCCCCTGCAGTGGAAGCGCGGGAGTCTTAACTGCTGAACCGCCATGGAAGTCCCTCCCAACTCTATTATTAGTCCAGAGTCCACATATTATCCCCACTTTACGCTTGCTTTAATTTTGATGTGCTTCTTTTTTTAAAGAAGTGAGGCCCAGAGACTGGGGGAGAGCTGGCCCATGGTCACACAGCCAGCGGCTGGGAGTAGGGTGCAGAAGCCCAAGTCCTCAGGACTCTGCTTGCTCACCGGGAGCCCCCACAGGGCTGAGTGCGAGGGTAGCGGGGCTGGGGGCATTCCCTGTGACTTGGCTGGGCCCACTCACTCGTTCCGTTCCGCCCAGGCCCAGATGAAGGAGCTGTGGCGGGAGGTGGAGGAGACGCGCAGTGCGCGAGAGGAGATCTTTGCCCAGAACCGGGAGAGTGAGAAGCGCCTCAAGGGGCTAGAGGCGGAAGTGCTGCGGCTGCAGGAGGTGATGCCGGGGTGGGCGGGGCTCAGGACGGTAGGGTCGCGGGTGGGCGGGGCCAGAGATGTCCCGGAGCCCCGCTAGGGTCCTGAACCGGAAAGCCACAAGGTCGGTGTGGGGATGGGCTAGAGTAAGGAGATTGGAGGCAGGAAGGCTGGAGAGGGACGATGACGTCTGAGCCTGGACGCAGAAGAGGGAACAGAGAGCGTAAAGGAGCAGGATGGACAGGGCTTTTGGTGGTAAGGGGGCAGAGGAGGGGAGGAGAGGGGGTCTGGCCCGATGACTGAGGGAAACTGGAGGAGGAACTGATCCGAAAAGAGATGCTGGGCTCAGTGAGGAGGCCATGAGGGTGAGGGATCCTGGCAGGCGGGCAGCAAGAAGTGGACACGGATCAGGGGCTGTGGAGATGGATTTAGGAGACATCTGCCTATAGACTGAAGCTCATTCCAAGGTTATCCAGGGGCAGCATGTTCAAGTGCAGTGAAAAAAAGATCAGGAGACTTGAGGCGTGAGGGGTAGGGAGGCCAGTGCTCAGCCAGCCTCCCATCACCACAGCTGACCACCTGCCTGTGTTGCTTGTTGCAGGAACTGGCCGCCTCTGACCGCGCCCGGCGGCAGGCCCAGCAGGAGAGGGATGAGATGGCAGATGAGGTGGCCAACGGCAGCCTTAGCAAGTGAGTGGCCCGTGGTAAGGTGGGGCAGGGCGCCCTCTTCTGGCCGTCCTGCCCTCTCACCTCCCCCGACCTTGCCCTGCCTGTTCTCCCTAGAGCTGCCATTCTGGATGAGAAACGTCAGCTGGAGGGGCGCCTGGGGCAAATGGAAGAGGAGCTGGAGGAGGAGCAAAGCAATGCAGAGCTGCTCAATGACCGCTACCGAAAGCTGCTCCTGCAGGTGAGCACAGCTGGGTCACCCCCTGCCACCCTGAGGCCCCACTGACCTGGGACCATAACACCCTCAATCCTCTTTTGCAATCCACATAGGAAAAGGGAATATTTGAGTTGGGTTTTGAAGGTTGAATAGGAGTTCTCTAGGTGGGGGAGGAATAGATGCATTCATTCTGTTGTATTTCTGAGGCTTCTCGAAGGCTGGATCCAGGGAGCATGATGCTAGTAATATAGGTTTCATTCCAAGGCCTCTTCTCCTGGCTTATAAGTGGTGACTTATAGGTGGCCATCATCTCATCCTGCGGTCACTGGGCTCGACCTTCTGTGCATGTAGGGGGATCGAGAGTGAGCAAGCTATCTGATATCTCCTTATAAGGGCACTAATGCCATCATCGGGACCCCACCCTCTTATCCTCATCTAGTCCTAATTACCTCCCAAAGGCCCCATTTCCAGATACACACTGGGGGTTAGGACTTCATATGAATTTGTAGGGCAACAAACATTCAGCCCATAATACATCAGTTCCCTAGGAAGCTAGCCTGGTGATCTCAAAAGCATTTAGAAGTCAACATGGAAAGTGTCCCAACTGGCCCCAAAGGGAGCAGCTTGAGCTTCAACCAGGGTCATAATTACAACTGATTTAAACCCATCAAATCTATTTAAACCCTCAAGTACACAATGACATTAAAAAAAAATACTAGTCACTGTATTAGTTGCCTGAGGCTGCTGCAACCAATTGCCACAAACTGGGTGGCTTAAAAAGACAGTAACTTATTCTCTCACAGTTCTGGAGGTCAGAGGTCCAAAATCAAGGTGTCATCAGGTTCAATCTTTCTGAGGGAACATCTCTTCCAGGCCTCTCTCTTGGTTGCTTGTCAGCAACCCGTGGCTCGTAGATCCATCAGCCTAGTCTCTGCCTCTGCCTCACATGACCTTCCCTGTGTCTTCTCTGTGTGCCTGTGCCTCCTTCCCTTCTTGCAAAGACACCAGTCATATTGGATTTAGTGCGAGGCTGTTCAGCTGCTAAGTCACGTCTGACTCTGTGACACCATGGACTTGAGCCCGCCAGCCTCCTCTGTCCATGGGATTCTCCAGGCAAGAATACTAGAGTGGGTTGCCATTTCCATCTCCAGGGGATCTTCCTGACCCAGGGTTCAAACCTGCATCTCCTGCATTGGCAAGTGGGTTCTTTACCACTGAGCGACGAGGGAAGCCCATTGGATTTAGGGCCCACCCCAGTCCAGCATGGGCTTCAGTGGTAAAGAACCCACTTGCCAATGCAGGAGACGCAGTAGACTCCTGGTGGGCTATAGTCCATGGGGTCACAAAGAGTTGGACACAACTGAGCGACTAACACACTTCAGAAAGGATGGAGGAGGAAACTGTAGATTAAAAGAGACTTAAAAATCATGTACAAAAAAATTTTAATGGGCAGCATTCAACTACAGAATCTAGGGATGCATCTTTGAATAATAAAACTCAAAAGGAAAAAAACAAACAAACCAAGGAAGTGATCACCCTAGGAGTCAGGAGGAGGGGTGAATTCCCTGGTGGTCCAGTGGTTAAAACTCTGCACTCCCAATGCAGGAGGCTCAGATTGAACCCCTGGTTGGGAAAATAAGATCCCACAAGCTGCACAGCACATCCAAAAAAAAAAAAAAAAAGTCAGAATGACTGTGTTGTTTGGGGTGAAAGGAAGAGGTTGTTAGTAGAGTGGATTCATGAAGTTCTATTTTTTGACCTGGGCAGGAGTGACAATGATGTTTGCTTTTTACTAACCTATACTGGAGTGGGTTGTCATTCTCTTGCCCAAGGGATCTTCCCAACCCAGGGATCAAACCTGGGTCGCCTGCATTGCAGGCAGATTCCTTACCATCTGAGCCACCAGGGAAGCCCAACCTATTAAGCCATGTAGTTGATCTGTTTTTTACTTTTCCTGTCTCATGGTTTTATTTTCCAATAAAAGGTTAAAAAAAATAGCATGTGCTAATCACCATGTCGGTCTCTTCCTGTGAGGGTGAAATGAAGTAAATTATGAATCAGACTGTATCTGACTCATTTCCGTGTCCCCAGCATAGGACCTCACTCAGAGTACCAGATGAATAAATAAACAGGCACTATTATTAGGGGTGTGGTTACACATTAGCAATATAGTAGCTCCTGTTAATTGAGCTGGCATTTCTCATAATGATCCTACATATCATTCTATCAAAACCACCTGAGGTGCTTGTTGAAAATGTGGATTCATGGACCTCATTCCAGACTTGCTGAATGAGAATCTCTGGAGGGTGGGATCCTGTGGTCCATTTTTCTTTCTTTTGTTTCCACAAGCTCTCTGGATGAGCCTGGTACAAACAAAAATGTGATAACCCTTGGAATAGACTCATTCAGTCAAAGATAGAATCGACAGCATTTAAACAAGCCTGTGATAGTCTTCTGGACTTGTTTGTTTATTGGGCTGAGTTGTACAGCATATGGAACCTCAGTTACCCAATCAGGGCTCGAACCCGAGCCCCCTGCATTAGAAGCTCAGAGTCCTAACCACTGGACCACCCCTTCCTCTTGTGGTCTTATTAAAATAGCAAAAACCTATCCAAAAGGTTAAAACCCAGAGCTGGCACTGCTGTTGGCTGATAAGCCAATCAAGGAAAAGTATACTTATTGAGTATTTATTATGTGCCAGGCTCTATGCTATGCACTTAACAAGCATCAACTCAGTTATGGGAGGTTCTGGCATTTACCTCCCACCTTCCCCCTGAGACGCCACCATGACAGTCCTGCCTTCCCCACTGCTACAGGTAGAATCACTGACCACAGAACTGTCAGCTGAGCGCAGTTTCTCAGCTAAGGCAGAGAGTGGGCGGCAGCAGCTGGAGCGGCAGGTCCAGGAGCTCCGGGAACGCTTGGGTGAGGAAGACGCTGGAGCCCGAGCCCGCCAGAAGATGATCATCGCTGCCCTTGAGTCTAAGTTGGCCCAGGCTGAGGAGCAGCTGGAGCAGGAGAGCAGGTAAGTGGGAAGAGAGGGCACAGCTGGAAGGCAACCCTCACATTCTGAGCAATGAGACAAAGGGGAGCTGTGTTACAAGCACCTGGTTTAGAAACATCCAAAAGGCATCATAATATTACTGGTTGATGGTTTCCTGTATCATTTAGGATGCTCTGTGCTGCAAGTAATTGTATTCCCACTATATAATTTAAACAGTAATGTAGCAGTTAGCTATAGCTGCATAACAAGTGTTAGTCACTCAGTCGTGTCCAACTCTTCGCAGCCCCATGAACTGTATCCCATCAGGCTTCTCTGCCCACAGAATTCTCCAAGCAAGAATACTGGAGTGGGCTGCCATTTCCTTCTCTAGGGGATCTTCCTGACCCAGGGATCGAACCTTGGTCTCCTGCATTGCAGGCAGATTCTCTACCATCCAAGCCACAAAGGAAGCCCCATATGGAGGGAAGCTGCCTAACAAACCACCTTAAAATTTCAGTGACTTAAAACAGCAATCATTTATTATTGTTCATGAGTCTTTGGAATGGCTGGGAGTTTCTACTGATCTGGGTTTGGTGAGCCTCACTTATCCATCTTTGCTCAGCTGAAAGTCAGCTAGATGGATTTGCTGATCTTGGCTGGGCTCTCACATGTTTACAGCCTTGCCTGGGACAACTCGCTAACTTGTCTCTGCTCTAGGCTAACCTAGGCTTGTTCGTATGACAGAGTGAAGGTTCCAAGAGAGAAAGTTTCTTAGGGCCTAGACTTGGAACTGGTACAATGTCACTTCTGCCATATCCTGTCACTAAAGCAAGCCATGTGGCCAACTCAGACATAAGAGAATATCCAGTCATGATTGCCAAGCACCACCCATTGCTAGGGGCCCCGTCACATGGACTTCACCCTAGTATGATGGTCCATGCAGGAGAGAATGGATGAGCATCAGGATAGGGAAAATCAGGAGACAGGAGGTAAGGATGGTGCCAGGTGTCTGACCTGCAGATCTAGGTGGATCGTGGGGAATCTGGAGGAGGATCAGGTTTGGGAGAAGGCATTGAGCCCAGTGCAGGGTGTACGGGTCTAGTGGGTAGCCGGGGCTGGGGGTGAACCAGTCTAGAGCTCAGGAGACAGATTTAGTGGACACCAGGCTGTTGATGGTTATAGAAACCTGGGGCACAGCTGAGCGTGTCCAAAGAAAAGTATGTGAGTGAGAAAGGAAGACAGCAGAGATGGTTAAGGATGGAGTTTTGGGCTCCCAGAGTGTTCTACAAACACAAAGAGCTTGAAAAGGAAATTGAGAGAAGAGAGGGAGAAAGAAAATTCCAGGCCAGGCAGAAGGGAGGCCAGGTGGGAGATGATAGGTCCTGAACCCCTGGGGGCTGGGGCTGTGAGGCTAAGGAGGGGGCAGGGCAGAGTCCAGGGGGTAGTGGGACAAGGTTTGGGTACTGACAGGCTGGAGGTGGGGCAAAGGAGAGAAAATGGGTGAGGATGGTGCCTGGCGGTCTGATTTGGAGACTTGCGGTCAAGATTGGGAGCGGGGTGGAGGATACAGTTGAACATAAGAGACCTAGTGGGGTATGGAAAACTGGTGTAGACATGGAGACACTTTTAGGAACATCAAGCATCTTAGCTGAAATTAAGGATTAGATGCCCTGGTGGTAGCCTGGTACCACCAGGCCTCAGTTGACTGTGGGAGCCAGTCGTGGGTGGGTGGGAAGGTGGGCAGAGGCCACTCCGAGAACAGGCAGCTGCTGGACGAGGCTTGCCGGGGGGTAGAACCCCAGGTGAGCAACATTTTGATTCTCCCCTTCGTGCCTCTCCTCAGGGAACGCATCCTCTCTGGCAAGCTGGTGCGGAGGGCTGAGAAGAGGCTGAAAGAGGTTGTGCTCCAGGTGGAGGAGGAGCGGAGGGTGGCTGACCAGCTCCGGGACCAGGTGAGCAGCTGACGTCATAGAGAAGCAGTGGGAGTTGGGGGGACCACTGACCGAGAAGTAGCATGTGACCTCTCTAGAGGTAGTGAGCTCCCATCACAAGAGGTAATGTGTGGGTGCTGGACTAAAACCGAGTGCAATGTCCTGGGCCTTGGTGCATCAGCGGAGAGCCTGAATCAGTGACTTTGTGATCTGTAAATTCTGGAATCTAGGAAAAGCCCTGGTGAGGAGCTGAGACAGCTAATGAGAGGGAAGAAGTTAAATCCTACCCGGAGGCTAGGCCACAGCTTAAATAATGAAGTGGTGTTTATTGAGAGCTTTCTTTATCCAGTGCTAAAGACATAACATGTAGTAACACTTAAGTCTAATCAGAACTCATGAGGTAGGTACTATTATTTTCCCTCTTATTCATGTCAGAAAACTGAAGTAACTTGCTCACAATTATTTATTTAGTAAGAGATGGAGCCAGAGTTCAACCTTCAGCACTTTGGCTGCATATCTGTGCCCTTAATTATTTATTGATCAGTAAATGTGTCCCCCATACTGTGCTGCCTACTTAAAACAAACAAAAAGACAGCATGCTTGCATTCTCTCATCAGCTCCATTTCACAGGTGAGAAAATGGAAATTAGAAGGGGGTATAATTTGCCCCAAAGTCACACAGTTAATAAAGACAGTCTGGATCAGATCCTTCTAGACCCTCTTACCAGCCTCCACCCCAGGCTCACATGCGATTAACTCTGTTTGCTGTGCCCTTAAAAGCTGTGTTTTATTCGCCAATTATTTCACAAAACAAGTGTTGAGCACCTGCTCAACCTGCGTGCCAGGCACCATGCAAAGCATTGGAGATATGGCTGTGAACGACACCAAGAATGTCCCTGCCCTCATGAAGTTCACATTTTCAACACAGGAAGAGGAAGACGCCACCATAAAACCTATAGACAGGCAAAGATAATTATAGATTGTGAAAGGGGTTATGAAGAAAAAAAGATAATAAAGAGAGAGGGGGATACAGAGGACTGGAGAATCCTCCCTGGATTGGGAGGGAGGTGGTCCAGAAGACCTTTCTAAGGAAGTGACATTTGAATTGATACTGAAGGGTGAGAAAGAGCCAGGAAGAGGGAATAGCAGGTGCAAGGACCCTGGGCTATGGAAACCAACTCAGTGAGTCCCAAGCAAAGAAGCAGAGCAGAATAACTTGAGAGAAGAATGGGGTTGGGGGTGTTGAGTGATACATGAGGTTAGAGGAGTTGGCGGGAGGCAGATTATGTGTGTCCTCTCCTTGGAGAGAGAGATGGCAGGGTCCGGGGGAGGGTCTCACTCCAGATGGCCTGATCCATGTGTTTGGAAGACGACCCTGCAAGGGCCTGGAACGCCAGGCTGAGGTGCTGGCTGGGACCTTGTCCCAGGGCACTGAAGAATCATGGGAGGACCTTGAGCAGGGCAGAGGCAGGGTCAGATCTGAGCATAGAGAGACCCCTCTGAGGCCGAGTGGCGGGTGGTCTCGGGTTTGAGCCTGACCTGGAGGCTGGTGAGAGGATCTAGGGGAGCAGAACAAAAGTGTGAACAGAAGGCAGGGCGTGTGACAGTCAGGGTAGAGGAGGGATGGAGACGTGGGGAGCTCTGGGTGAGAGCCGCACTCAGAGACATGACCTGACTCCCTGGCTCCCGCAAAAGCTGGAGAAAGGCAACCTTCGAGTGAAGCAGCTGAAGCGGCAGCTGGAGGAGGCCGAGGAGGAGGCTTCCCGGGCCCAGGCGGTCCGCAGGAGACTGCAACACGAGCTGGAGGATGTCACAGAGGCCTCCGAGTCCATGAACCGGGAGCTGAACACGCTGAGGAACCGGCTCCGGTAAGGCCACCCAGTGCACGCGCAACCTCTCTGTGTAAATCCCCAGCTCCCCTGTCTTCGCTCTGTGCCCCTCTCCCCATTTTATTCTGTTTTTCCGTATCCCCCCGCCTCTCACTTTTCTCTCTCCCTTCCTCCGGTAATTGCCTCCTGGTCTCTCCTCCTCTCCCCCCCAGGCGCGGACCCCTCACCTTCACCACCCGCACGGTGCGCCAGGTCTTCCGGCTGGAGGAGGGCGTGGCGTCCGACGAGGAGGCGGCGGCGGAGGAGGCGGAGCCGGGGTCCGGGCCGCCGCCCCCAGAGCCCGAAGGGTCCGCTGCGGCCCCACCACAGTGACCCTACCCTGCCCCCAGCCGCCGCCGGGCCCTCTCTCCTTGGCCCCCCTCAGGTGCCTGTCCTGAGAACCGCCCTCTGGCTTCTTGCACTTTGGAAGTGCCACCTTCCGGCATGACAGCACTTATCCAGCCCACTCCGGGGGTCCCGGGAGACTTCCCCGTGAACCCCTAAACAGAGGAGCGGGCAAGCAGGGATCACGGACTGGGGCGATCTCACTTGGGAGAAATTCGGGTGTGGTCGGCAAGCTGGGTTCCCATCCAGCTCCAAATCCTTCCTTTGGTTATGAATGATCTTTGTTGGGAAGGGAGTTTGGCTCTCCACGCCACTTCCTCCCCCACCCCCACCCCCTCCCTCTTTCCCTCTCCCTGTCTCTCCACTTAGCCACCGACCCCAGAACTTATGAGCAACAGCACCCTGGAGCACTTTATGAGCTCCAGGCGGCCCTCAGCCTTTGACCTTTGCAGAAGGGCAGGATAAGGGGACCTCACACATCCCCCCTCCCCTCAGGTTCCCTCCCGTTGCTCTTGTGTGATCACAGTTCAGCTGGAGTTTCCCATGGGGGCTGGAGGAGGCCCCATACCCTCCCAGCCTTCAAACTGTGGCAGAAATAAACTCCAACCCCGACTGGACCCTGAGGGCTATGTGTGTTCCTCCAGGGGTAGGGAGACAGGACGGGCAAGGGGCGGTGATGCGTCGGGCGGGGGCGGGGGGGTAGTCGGTTGGTTCTAATTCAGCTGGTCAGTGTTGGTGTCGGGGACCTCCCGCTTACCCAGCATTTAATGTGGAAGAAATCATTCCCCTCTCATCCGGCCTCCCTCTGAGGTATCCCCTCCATTATACAGATGGGAAAACTGAGGCTCAGAGCTGCAAGGTCCCTTGGGGGAGCTGCACTCTAGCTGACCCTCAAGTCTTTGCAAAGCAAGGACAGTAGTGACTGTTGAGCTGTTTGTTGAATACTATTTACTGAACTGTGCTAAATTTGGGACATTAGTCTCAACCTGTAGATGTAGAGATTTCATTGTTTTCCAGTGTCTAGAACACTGCCTGGTGTAGTTAACCTTTTTATATTTGCTGAATGACTAGATCACCCCCTCCTTTTTATATTGGTCAAATGAATAGAGCACCCCCTGCGTTTTCTGAGTGGTAGAAACAAGCTCAGAGAGGTTGAGAGACTTGCCCAAGGACAAACAGCTACTAAGAAATAGAACCCAGTCTGGCTTCAGAGTGGGTAACCCCTGAGCCCACACTGTGCACCCATGTCCATCCCTTTTCTGGAGACTAGAAACCCTCATCTATGAGCTCACATGACCTGGGTCATATGACTTTCCAATTAGGGCTATCAGTTCAGTTAAGTTGCTCAGTCATATCCGACTGCAACCCCATGGACTGCAGCATGCCAGGCCTCCCTGTCCATCACCAACTCCTGGAATTTACTCAAACTCCTGTCCATTGAGTCTGTGATGCCATCCAACCATCTCATGGATCCCCATTTTTACCATCAGGGAAACTGAAATAGATACTTACTCCCTCCCAAATCACAAGGTGAAAGCCACCGATGAGGGGCATGTCTGCACCCTCAAAGTGCATGCCCTTGCCATTTTAATACGACCCCTGCTCTTGAAGACCCAACCCCTTAGGTCTGCCCCCAAAGCCCCCTTCAGGAGACCTTCTCTGCAGACAAGGATGAAACTTTTAAATGAAAAGGAAACTTTTATTTTGGTGGGGAGTGACAGGGTGGGTGGGAAGGGTGGTGCATGACACTTTTTCTTTGGAGGGGGGTGACATGCGGCAGCTTCTGCAACGGGCAGTTCATGCACCCAGGGTGGGCGTGGGGAGGCTCGGGGAGGGGCCACGCCGACCCCTCCCTCCCTGCCCCGGGGGTGGGTTGAGAAGACCCGCCTTTAGCACCAGAGTTGGACGATTTGCAGACCTCCCCTCCCCAGACTGACTCCGGACACCCTCCCCCATCCCTGAGAGCGCCCCCTTGCCACTCCCCCCCACCCCAACGACAGGCCAGGCCCGCCCCGCCCACTTTTGAGTGAGAAACTTATTGCTGTGTGCGTGTTGGGGAGGAGCCGCTGTGTTCAGAAAGACCCCCGCCGTTCATTCCTCCCCAATCACCCCGCCCCCTGCCCCGTGTCGGTGCGTTCCCGGAGCGCAGGAGGGGCGCGACATGCGTGTGGGGAGCGCATCATGCAGCGCATGCGTGTAGTTGCAGGCACCCTGGCGGCCGGGGGGAAAGGGGGCGCGGGACTTGGAAGTTGTCCCTTTAGCTCGCTCTCTCCCTCCCCGACTCCCACACTGTTGACTTGGGGGACAGGGAACGAGAATAACGCTTGTAGAGGTTTGTAATGATTGTGGTTATTTTCAAAAGCTGAACTAAAAAGCTGGGTACGTGTGGCAGATTGGCGAGCCGGAGCGGGGGGTGGGTAGACGTTGGGAAGAAGTCCGTACCCTTTAGAAAAATCCTCACCCCCTTACCCCGCACCTTTCGGCTTCCGTGAGGGTCAGGAGTATCTGGGGTTTTAAGAAGCTAAACCCTTTGGCAATATAATCAGTCTTCAACCCCATACCCTGGTGTCTGAAGCCTCTAGCCCTTTACCCCGCCCCACCCCGCTCCCACCAGAACCCGCCCCACCCCCTCGCCCCTGGTTCGCCAGGGTTCAGGGTCCGAGGGCAGAATGGGGGGACTCAAAATGCCCCTTGCATAGGAATCGTTGCATCGAGAATCGTACTCAGTGACGTCCCCCCAACCCTCGGGTGGGGGGTGTTCCTGAGGCCGGTGGGAGCAGAGGGAGGGGAGGTTGCTAATTCCGTGGGCCCCCAACTCCAAAATGGGGAGTCCCCTAAGGACTCGGACCGGTGTGGTCTCTGGGCATGGGGGAGGTAGCGCATCCTTGAGCCAGGATGGGATGTAAGAAATGATTTTCCACCCGCGAGCGAGCGTCGGGGGTTGAGGAACGTGGGGGAGGGGCTAGCTGGAATCCCAGCCCGGGTGGATATGTCATTGTTTCCCAAGCTTCTGATATTCCAGCGTTCCTCCACTCGGGAACAGCCTCTACATTTTAAATGTAAACACCTCTAACCTAAATAAACGGTGTCCTGGCCAAGCAGCAGTATCTGGACTTACAGGCTTATAGGCGAAATGCCAGGAAAGACAAAAAGTGTTTGTCCTTGTACTGCTTAAAACCTTAGCACATCGCCAGGGGTGCAAATATGACCCTCTGGGAAACATTGGCGTCTATGAAGGTGCCTTTGGGACACCATTTAAAGAAAGGGGATCTTGGATGGGACAGGGTTATCCATAAGAAGGGGGGTGTCCCGGAAAGATCTGGTTCCCTGGAATTGCAGACAGGTTGAGCCTATCTTGAAAATTCTAGCGTCAGGGGAACCTGAGCTGGATGTCTGATGTCAGGTTTAGGGGTGTCCAGGAAGTGTTCAGAGTGTGGCAAAAATTGGAGCATCCCAAAGGCTGAACGTGAGTTCAAGGGCTGGGTCAAGTCTTGGAGGTTTGAGAGGTGCTGGGATGCAGCCCAGGGGTTAGGACTGAGGGGAGGGGGACTTGGGGGGGCGGGTAGCATCTGTGTGCAGAGAGCTTAAGTCCCAGGAACGTGCTGGGATTTGGAAGATGCGTGCCAGAATCGGCCTCGAGAATTCTGAGGGCAGGTCTCATGTCCTGGGAATCTGGAGGGGGTGTTGCGGAACTTTGTGTGCTAGGGCCAGAACATCCCAGGAATACCGGGATGGGAGGTCTCAGTCCATGCAGAAATAGAGGCGAGCAGATCCCTGGGGGTGGGGGTGGGGGGGTGGGTAGGAGAAGCGGATGAAAGAGTGAAATTCACCAGCGGGATGCTCCTAAAGGCTGAGGGAGCAGCTGTCCGCAGGCCCTCCCCGCCCCCCCGCTTCATGCCTCCGCTTCTACCATCTGAGCTCAGTTCCCGTTTTTGGCTTGGGTGACTGTTCCTCCTTCCCCCACACTGCTGCTAATTTTTTAAAAAATCAGTGCGTGATGGGTTGTCCCCCTGCGGTGAAGGGTAGGAGGCTAGGAGACCCTCCTGTGGTGTGGCTTAAAGGCTAGCCCGACCCCCTTGAAGGTCCCCACCCACTTCCCAGAATGTCCCTTCCCTCGCTCGCGGCATGCAGCCCCCCGCGGCTTATTGCTGAGGTGGAGTTGGAGAGGGCGGGGGTCCAGGTTGCAGGAGGCATGCAGAGTTGGGGGGAGGTGACCCAAAATGTGATTGGCATAATTTGGACGTATTTACACGAGTTGATGGTGGTGGTGGGGGGCGGGGGAGGTTCCTATGGCTCTGGAGACCTGAGAAGGCTTTTTTTTTAGGAGGGGCAGAGTTAGGGGGATGGGTTTTGGCTCCTCCCCCTCCATCCTGGGGGCCCAGGTCGGGGTGAGGGGCCCGGGGGTGTCTGCTGGCGTCGTCATCTCCGTTGCATATTATTAATGACTTTTTGTTTTTGTTTTTGTTTTTTGTAAAAAAACCCCCTTTCCCCCACCCCCCACCCCCAGCTCCTTTGACCTTCTTCCCTGTCACCCCCGAGTCCCCCCACGGGGGGAGGGGAGCGCTAGAGGATGGAGGGCAGGGTTGGGGGAGCACGGCGGGCGGCCCTGGGGGAGCCGGGGGGAGTGGCAAGGGGGGCGAGGCGCAGGGACACCCCGCTCAGGCCCGCGATGCTGCTCAGGCTGCGGGATTTCTCGTAACCTGGGGGCGGGGGGAAGGGCAGAAACACAAAAGGAAGAGAGGAGATGCGGGTGCAGGCGGAGAGTCCAGCAGACAGCGGGACCCCAAGACAGAGGGAAGGAGAGAAACAAACAGAAGGGATATGAGATGGAGATGGAGAGAGACGGAGACAGAGACAGGAAGAGGTGGAGGGAGAAGGTGGGACACAGGAGGCAGGAGAGAGATGGTGGAGACAAGAGAGCCGGACACCAGGACACAAGACGACAGACGGCAGGAAACGGGTAGATGGACAGAGGCGGGCCAAGGAGACGAGAGAGAAGTGAACAAATCGGACAGTCAGTTGGCATCGAGGAGAAAGGTGCAGACAAGGGGAGGGGGGAGAGACTCAGGGTTAGGAGGCAAGGTGGCACCCACCGAGCCTCCCCCACCCTGCCCCCACCGCCGCCCACCCCCCCAACCCCCGTCCCCCCAGTTGGCCCCCTCGTCTGAGGCAAAAAGGTGGGAGGGCAGCGAGGCAGATGGTGGGCAGCACGGGCGTGGGGAGGGAGCTTGGGTGGAATGCCAGCGGGCGAGCAGCTGGTGGGGAGGGCTTGGGAGGCGATGGGTGGGGCTGCAGGCGGTGGGGGCCTAACCTAGACGGGGAAAGAGAAGGATGGGGCGTTGAGGGGTGGACTGTGAGGGGCTGAATGGAGCACAAGTCGGCAGTACCCCGCTGGGCAGGGCCGGGTGGTGCTGAAGGACAGCTCCAAGAGCAGTCTGATGTCTGCATGGCTCAGCCTGAGGTTGTAATGCTGCTGCTACTGCTGCTAAGTCGCTTCAGTCGTGTCCGACTCTGTGCGACCCCCACAGACAGAAGCCCACCAGGCTCCCCGTCCCTGGGATTCTCCAGGCAAGAATACTGGAGTGGGTTGCCATTTCCTTCTCCAATGCATGAAAGTGAAAAGTGAAATTGAAGTCGCTCAGTCGTGTCCAACTCTCAGCGACCCCATGGACTGGAGCCCACCAGGATCCTCTGTCCATGGGATTTTCCAGGCAAAAGTACTGGGTTGTAATGGGCTGTCTTTAAAGGCTCAAGCTTTCAGATGGGAACCTTCTGATGGGAAGGTCCTGACAGCATCTGGATACTCAAGGGATCTAAGGCTTAGGGGCAGGTGTGGGGTTTCTTGAAAACTTAGGAATGTCTTGAGAGTTCTGCCAGTATCTGGGCTGTTCTAGGGCTTTCCTAGCTGGTACCAAGAGGTCATTCTGGACGCAGGCATCTTGACAGGAGGAGATAGGGCCTGGGGGGGAGTCGGAAGCCCAGTATCTTGGAGTCACCCCCTCCCAGCCATTCCCAGTTGCTAACCTGGGGGAAAGGGGCAGGGGGGATCGAGGGTCTCGCGAGGTCTCAGGCGGTGACAAGAGCTGGGGACAGAAATACACAGAGTCACGGCGGGGGGAGGGTGGCCAGGGAGAACCCCCCAACACAGCCTCACTGTTGGGGGGCTGGAGAAACGCCGGGATCTCTTCCTCCTCTCTGGTGTTTTCCGTGGGAGGGGAGCAGTGAAATGGGGGGCGGCCAGAGACATCAAATATGGAAGGAGCTTCCGGGGTGGCTTGGGGGGTGGGGGAAGGATGAAGGGAGAGAGGAGGGGGAATATTGGGGAGGAGGAGGGGGATGCGGGTCAGGTGCTGGACCCAGCAGCACCTGAGGGAAGACAGAGAAGGGGGCTGATGAGGTGGGTGGGGACCAGGTCAGGAGGAAGGGTCTTGAAAGAAGGGGGGCTAGGGAACAGTGAAGGGTGAGGGAGAAGTTAAAAGAGGAAGACAGGTGTGTGGAAGGGGTAGGGAGTTGGGGGAGGGAGTTCAGCCAGCCCCATCAGCTCCAGCCATTATTTGAGTTCAATGAATGGATTTTGGCATCAGAGGCAAAAGAAGCAGAGACCCCACCACCACCACCGATCCCCCCACTCCTCCCTTACCCATATTCCCAAGTCCTCCTGCCCCACCCCTCAATTTCATAGGGGCCCATCCAGACCTGGGGGCGGGGGAACAAAGGGAGTAGGCAACAGGGCTGGGTGCAAGCAGGGGGTGGGCTGAGATGGGAACAGGGAGGTGGGAGTTGGTAATGAGATGACAGTGGAGGATGACCGGGGAGTGGGGGGAGGGGTTGCAACAGGAGAGGTCCAGGAATGGAACAAGAAGAGCCAGACAGTCCCCTCTGGACTAGGAGCCCGGAAGCCTGCTTCTTGTCCTGCACCTGCTCTGTGGCTGGCGGCTGGCCATGGCCCTCTCTGAGCTTCTGTGAAAGAAGGGGCTTCAGATGTGGTTCTCCCTGGAGGCTCCCTGAGTCCTGCTCTGCCACCTCCTTAGGCTGCGGCTAGGGATTCTTTAAGCTGCATTTGGAAGGAAGACTCATAGGTGTTTGTTGAATGAAAAAGTGATGGACCAGGTGCCTTCAGGTGGCTTCTCTACACTTTTAAGATCAAATCCAACCTCTCACCATGGCCCAAAACACTTCCCCCCAGGCTCCTCCCCTCTCCTCTTGGCCATTCAACTCCAACCACACTTTCCTCCTTGCTATTCCTTTAACAAACCAGGGGCATCCCACCTCAGCACCTCAGGGCCTTTGAACTTGCTCTTTCTTCTGCTTGCTGGTCCTTTTTGAGCTTCAAGTTTTAGGTCGCCTTCTCAGAAAGACCTTCACAGGCCCCCTTTATCTGACCTAGTTAGAGTAATTATCTTGTTTGTTTTCTGTTTCCCACACTCATGGAGTGGAGAACTTTCCCTGTAAAGGGCCAGATAGTCGATATTTCCAGGGCTCTGTGGGCCATAACATACATCTCTGTTGAAACTATTCCACTCTGCTGTTGTACACAGTGGCCATGTTCCAATAAAGCTTTATTTACAAAGCAACTAGTGGAGAGGTTTGGCCCTTGGCTATAGTACGTCACCACAAGGCTCTAGAGTATCAGCTCTGTGATGGGAGATGGCGTGCTTTGTGCCCTGCCAAATCTCCACTGCCTGGAACTCCACCCTCAATCATTAGTTGCTGAATGAATGAATGAAGTTAGGGGTTAGCTGGGGTTGTTGTGAGGATTACAGAATATATGGCATGTGGAAAGTGTGCGGTTATGTTTGCTGAATAATTCACCTGCTGTCCCCTCACTCTCTGACCTCCCCACTGTCCAGTCCTGGCCCTGTTCCCCTGCCTCTCTTCTTCCCCATCCCTGGAGCTCTGACCCTGGCTCAGGCTTTGTCCTCTCCCCTGGTACCTTCACCCCAGCCTCCACCTTGGCCTCCCGACCTGCAGTCTCCCCACTCCAGTGCCTCCTCATGAAGTCCCAGAGTGGACCTCAGTTCAGTTCGGTCGCTCAATCGTGTCCGACTCTTTGCGACCCCATGGACTGCAGCACGCCAGGCCTCCCTGTCCGTCACCAACTCCCAGAGCTTGCTCACACTCATGTCCGACCTGCTCCTTCCCAGATCCCAGGACAGGGCTCCTCAGCTCAGCCTGCTCTCCTGCCTCAGGTCTGGGTCTGCATCTGCCTCTCCCACCAAACTGGGGGTAGAGGGCAGGGTTGATATGCTCCTGGTTGATTCCCTGTGCTTAGCACCAGGAGCATGTATGTGGGTGCTTGGTAAGTGCTGTCCAAGCCACAAGTGACTGCATAAGTGGCTGAGTCTTTCTCACCTCATCCTGTACTCAGAAGAATGTCCTGGGTGTATGCCCCCTTTTCTTGATTAAACAAACAAAAGCAAAACCAAGGCGGGGAGGCAGGGGGAGAGATGTGGATGGGGGTGAGGATGGAGGTCAGTCGTGAGGCTGTTGGGGTGGGGGGGTGGTCAGGCACACGGTGGGGAGGGGTGGGGTGAGTTCTAGCAGTTAGTGAGAGGCCGGGCAAGTCCTGGGCAGATGGGTGTGGGGTCAGTGTCGGGGCTGGGGGTTAATTGGATGGAGCTGTTCACAGTGAGGGGGTGGGAGTCTCGGTCAGTGGGGGCTGCATGTTCTCAGATGGGTTAGTCGGGAGGGAAGGGGTTCACAGGGGTGGGGGCTACTTACCCCGGGGGAGGGGGTTCGTCCACTAGGGGGATATCCAGGCTGCAGCGTTGGCGTTGAGGTCGGGCAAGAAGCTTGGGGGGCCTGGCTTACGCCAGTCTGGGGGGGCAGTGGGGGAGCACCGGTGGCTGGGGGTGGGGGAAGAGGCCAGAGGGTCCGGGGTGGGGTGGGGTGGGGGGGAAATGGAGATGCAATAAAGACAGGTGAAGGGTCAGTGGTGAGGAAATTTGGGGGAGGGGGTCTGAGAGGGAGGGAATTGGGGGCCAGAAGGTGGGGGGAAGGGAAATCCAGCACCTCCTCCCCCATCTCCCTCTCTGCCCTCCCCTAGGGGGAGGGCAGAGAGGGAGGGTCCTGGGTGGGGGCCAGTGGAGGGCACCTCACCTTTCCGGATGGAGCCATCAGGGGATGGGGCGTAGTCAGTGAGGAGAAAGCAGGCTCGGTCCCGGCCGTAGCGGCCCCGGCTCCCAGGGGTGATGGGACTCTTGTCTTCCGGGGACATGGCGGGTTGGTCAATGGCCGGGCAGTCCTCGTGGGCAAGCGCAGCAGCTGCAGGGTCCCCATTGGGGCGGGGATCTGTGTTCAGAGGGGCAGACAGAGACACAAAGGCGACAGTGAGGTGTGGGAACTTGTGGAGGAGAGGGTGCCAGAGGTGCAGGGGGCCAGGGGGGTGTGGCTGGTGGGTTTGGGGAGCAGGGTCATGGCCAGGAGGGTGTTGAGTCTTGGGAAGGACAGCAGGGAAGGATGTCGAAGGCCAGGAAGTGGAGTCAGGCCAGGCACCGGGTGCCAAGAAGGGCAGCGCTGGACTAGGGCATTGGGTGTTTGGAGGGATGGGAACAGAAGAGGTGGCTGGGAAGTGAGCTGGGTACTGGTGGGCTGCGTGGTTGAAATGGACTGAACGGGGTTCAGGTGTGGTTGGGTGCGTGCTGTGGGATAGGTTTGGAAGGGTGGTTGGGAGGGATGAGGAGGCTGGGAGGTGGTTGTCTAGGGAGGGGTGTTGGACGCTGGCAAGGGCACAGTGGGGAGGCATTGGGAAGGTGACAGATGAGGGAGGGGGAGGTGGGGGGGTCCCCTAGGCTCTGACTCCAGCTATTTTTAATTGGTGTGAAACTGGGTCAGCGGCTGAGGGAGCAAGATGGGGGGCCGGGTGGCCCAGCTCCCTTCTTGACCTATTTAAGGCATGGGGGTGGGGCCCCCAAGCCTCTCCCTCCCCTCGGACAGACGCCCCAATCCCTGCTTCTGAGACACAGACTCCCCTGGGGGAGGGATGCACAGGCTCAGTCAACTTTCCTCTCATTTCCTCCATCACATAAGCTGCAGCTGCCCCTGGCCTGTCTCTGGCCCTTGGTTCCCACGTGAAACTCTCTCCCTGTCTCTCTGAACCCCCGCTTATCTCTAAGTCCCTCTCACCATATGGCTGGTCACTCTGCCCTCCCCCAAGACCCCCCGAATACCTTGGCTGTAGGTCTGTCTCTCCCTAAAACTCTTTCACACGAAATCTGCTTCTCCATCACTGCTTGCTTCCCTGCTTCTTCTCTGGCCTCAGCACCTGCTGTTCCCTTTCCTCTTTCCATTGGTGACCACCTCTGAGCCTCAGCACATACCTCCTGCCCGCCTCAGCACCACCCCACCTCTGCCTGCCCACTCCGCCCCCCGCCACCCCTGGTGACCCCTCCTCACCTGCCCGGTTGATCTCAACCACTTCCTCCTGAGCCAATGGGCAAGGCTCCCCAGGGGCCGGCAGAGGAGGCAGCCCCATGATTCCGAGCCCACCCGCTCCCCCCTGAGCAGCCCGGGGTGCGTGTGGGGGCCCGGCGGGTAAGCCCCGGCCACAGTCACCCCCATGGAGGGCGGGGTGATGGGGGGTGGGGGGCTGATGCCACCGCTGCCATGGTGAGGAGGGAGGGGGGGTGGTGGGGGGCGGGTCCGGCTTGCAATAGTTGGGCGAGCCAGGCTGCGGGGGCCGGGGAATGTGTTTGTTCTTCTTCTTGGGCAGCTTCTGTTTGGCCATGGCCAGCGAATAGTACATGCCGAAGTTGTTCACAATGACGGGCACTGGCATGGCGATGGTGAGCACCCCGGCCAGGGCACACAGCGCCCCGACCAGCATCCCCGACCACGTCTTGGGGTACATGTCTCCGTAGCCCAGGGTTGTCATGGTGACTACGGCCCACCAGAAGCCGATGGGGATATTCTTGAAGTAGGTGTGGTTGGAGCCCAGGATGTCGTTGGGGTCGGCGCCAATGCGCTCGGCGTAGTAGATCATAGTGGCAAAAATGAGCACACCCAGGGCCAGGAAAATGATGAGCAGCAGGAACTCGTTGGTGCTGGCGCGGAGTGTGTGGCCTAGCACGCGCAGCCCCACGAAGTGCCGCGTGAGCTTGAAGATCCGCAGGATCCGGACGAAGCGGACGACCCGCAGGAAGCCCAGCACGTCTTTGGCGGCCTTGGAGCTGAGGCCTGAGAGCCCCACCTCCAGATAGAAGGGCAGGATGGCCACACAGTCAATGATATTGAGGCTGCTCTTGAGAAATTCCACCTTGTCTGGGCAGAAGGTGATGCGCATGAGAAACTCAAAGGTGAACCAGACCACACACACGCCCTCCACGTAGGTCAGGAAGGGCTCCGTCTCCACCTCCACATTGGTGACATTCTCCGGCGGAGCCCCAGGGATCGGGGAGGCTTGTGTCACTGTCTTGTTACTGATGTGGATGAAGCCCTCATGGGTCTCCAGGCAGAAGGTGGTGATGGAGATGAGGATGAAGAAGAGGGAGGCGAAGGCCACATACTGTGGGACAGGGTGGGAGAAAAAGAGCAAAAGGTGACCCAGGCATCTGGTCAACCAGCCATCTACCCAAGACCCTCCCGGTGGCCCCTTTCTCAGACCCAAACTCCAGGGGAATCCGGGTGTCCCAGCCCCAATGCATCCATTGCTTCTTGCATCCTGTTCTCCCTAAAGCTTGCAAAAGGATCAGAGGCAGCTCTCCCCCAGCTCGGGAGAGGAGCTGGCCCCAGCCGCAGCAGCAGATGGTCCACTTCTTTCCTGGAAACAGCAATTTCTGGCTCTGTGCTCTGTCTCTTAGACCACCCCACCACCACCACCCTCCTGTTCCCTGTGTCCTATCTCAGGGGTCCCTGTCAGAGTCCAGTGATTCTGCTGGGGGGTGGGGGAAGGCAGACTAAAATCATGCATCCTGTGTCTCAGAGGTTTTGGGGCTTGGCTTGGAGCTGGGGGGAAGGGGAAGGGGAGAAGGTGGGTGGGGAGGCAGAACCAGGAGGTGGTTAAGAGTAGGAAAGCCTGGGTTTGAAACCAGCTTTTTCTTTGCCTAATTGGGCAAGGAGATTAAGCCTTCTGAACCTCAAGTTTTGGTGTTTTATTTTTACAGGATTATTGTAAGGATTACATTAGATGAATATACAAAGGAGTTGGCTCCAAAACCAGTGCTTGAGCTTTTGTTAGGGTATAGGGGCATCAGTTAAAGGGGGGCCAAGGTTGAGACCTCAGGTGCCAATGTTTAAGGACCATGATGCTAATGATGGAGTCCTAGAAAACAGAGAAGCCTGGGTGAGGCCCTCACCCAGAGAAAACAGCAAAGGGGTGGACCCACAGAGGAGAGGAGCGGTGTCAGGGCTCTGAAGAAAGAAGGAAGTGAAGGGTCAAGACTGAAAAAAAGGGAAGATGATAGGGATGGGGTTTAAGGCTGTGGAAACCAAGGGAATGTCTGGGGCTTGGGCATAGAAGAAGGGGAGAGGGCAGGGCTAGGTCCAAGGAGAGGTGAGGGGACTGGTTGGAGGTTCAGAGGTATGCGGTGCCTAGATCATTTCAAGATGGGGAAGGATCTGTGTCCTGAGAGCACAATGGTGTGGGTTTTGATGAAGGCTTTGAGGACTGAAGGCAGGGTCAAGATCTTGAAGGCCTCTGGGAACTGTAGTTGGCTTTATCAAATATATAGAAGGGAGGTCAAAGCAGTAGGGTTAGTCCTGAGAGAAGGGGATGGGCGTTGAGGCAGAGGGAGCTTTAATCAGATGGGTAGAGGAGAGAGAGACGGGGCTGCAGAGAAGAGAGGAGAGCCAGTGTTAGGCTGCAGAAATGACCCTAGACCTTGGGGTAGCCTGGGGGGAGGGAGGGTCAGCTCTGGCCCTCTGCCCCACCCCCCTCTTCGTTTCTCCGCAGTGGTTTAAGAGGCCAGAGGCCGGCGCAGAGCGCATGCCCGGTCCCGCCCCCCGCCCCGCACCCCGTTCCGAACCGGGCGCACCGCGCAGGCTGCGGCACCGCAGTGGGGGCGGGCCGGCCAGGCCAGGGGGCGGGGCGCGCGGTGGCCAGCACCACGGACAGCTCCCCCGCCGCAGTGCGCAGCCGCAGGGACTGGGAGCAGTCTTAACCCCTACCCGGCCGGAGCAGAACAGGCGGTGCGCAGCCGCGGTGCCGCTTCACAGAGGGAGGCCACAGGCCAGAAGCTTGAGTAACTCCTTCCCTCCCAGGACACAGAAAGAAAGGTGGGCACCCGCCGCAGTGCGCAGCTGTACAGCGTCAGGATTGGTTTACCCCCTTGTCCCAAGATGGTTCAAAAGCAGAAGGGGTAGGAGAGCATGGAGTCCCAACCAGGAAAGGGGAGATTACGGAGAGGGGAGCGAGAGGGGAGGAAACCGGACCCTCCACTTGGCTCTGGCTTCAGCTCTCGACTCTCAAACTTTCACCTGAAGGCTAGAAAGTGCTTGACACTACATGGACACTCAAAACACAGCTGTAAAGTAAATAAATGTCCTCCGGAGCTGTCCTGAACCCCTAGCTTCACCTCAGGACCCTTCAATGGGGTCACAAGAGGGAAGGGCGCCCCAGGCCATGGAGGGAGCGTGACTCTCAAAGGCCTGAGGGGGCATCTAGGGCCACGTCCCTTCCGCACCTCCTCTCCCCCAGCCCCCCCCACCCCAAACCCAAATCCTGCCAACTCAGCGCTTCCCGGGGACCAAACTTTATGCGGTGCCTCCGGGCCCCCTCCCCTCCTCTCCACTCCCTCCCCCGGCGCGAATGCGGCACTGCGGCTCCGCGTCCTTCCCGGCCCAGGACGCGGCAGGGTGGGGGGAGGGTACCGGAGGGCTCCTCCGGGTGTTTGGGTCCCCAGGAGGCTAGGAAGGGGGCTGGAGCCTCTCCTCTTTCCCTCCTTTCTCTTATTCCCCCTATCTTGAACTGTTCTCTCTCCATCAACACAGGGAGGAAGTTAGGAGGAGGAAGAGGTTCAAGTGAGAACTAGGGGGGAGAGTAGCTATTTAGCCAAAGAAGTTACAGATTTTTGAGGGAAGTTTTTAGCGGGGAGATGAAGGGATCTTTGGGGGAAGTCTAGAATTTTGAGGGCGATAAGGCGGGAGAGAGGATAAGGCTGGAGTGTGGGCTCTTTGGTTCATTTTGCAGGGACGGGGGTCAGAAAGGGCTGAGGAGCCCAGTTCTAGGCGTCAGACTGGGTAGTAGGGGGGCAGAGGTTGTTGAGAAAGATGAAGCAAGCAGGGATTGGAGACGGGGATGGGGGAACAGGTGGAAAGAAACCAAGAAAGAACTGGGAGCTATTTTAAGAAGGAAGTTTTGGGTCTGAAAAACTTGAAGGTCCCAAGGATTGAGGTTAGGTAAAAGTTCTGGAGCAGGAAGGAAAGTCATTTACTGACTAGGAAAAAGGCTGGGAGGCTGAGGATGGGGGTAGGGGTGGAGTTGTCCCACAGATAGAGAGTGGGCTATACAGTTTAAACAATGGGATGGAGAAGCTGGGAGAATCTGTCGATGAGGCAGAAGCGATTTTAGAGGGCATATGGGAAGTTCTGGAGATGAAAAGACATTCTAGGGGCTTGGGACTCTTCTGGAGACGTTGAGGAGGAGTGTGAAAGTCTTGGGGGAAGTCTGGAGCTGTATTGAGAAACCCTCAGGAGAGGAGTTGGTGTGAAGAATGCGAGAAGGGATGTGAAACACAGAGGGGGCAGCAGGGATTCAGGAGAGAAGATGCCCCAAGACTCAGCGTTGCAGTGAGGGTGAGGGGGGAGTGTCCTAGCAGGAGCAAGTGGTTTGGAGGTTCAGAGGGGTCTGGGGGGCTCTGAGAGTGGGGTGGGAACTATTCTGAGACTTAAAGGGCAGAAGAAGCAGGAAGGCTCAAAGATAACCAGGAGACACAAACTTGGAGAGAGGGAAGGGATTTGGAGACGGGCAGAGGGAGAATGAGAGAGGTGCTGGGAGAGCCTGCAGGACTGAAGGTTGGAGAACTGAAGAGCAGGCTTCACGGGGTCTATAGGGGATGGAGACAGTGTTCACAAGCCCTGGGACACTTTGAGGGTGAGGAAGCGATGTCTTCTGAGGATTTAGGGAGGTCCAAGAAACTGAAGGCTGGGGGAGAGTCCGCTGAGGGTCTGAAAGGTGCCCAGAGAGGTGAGAAGAGGTGAAAAGAGGCTGGGAAGATTCTGAGGGTTGAGGAAAGGTCTTCTGAAAGCTCTCTAGAGGGGTCCAGGAAAGGCGGGGGTGGGGCTGTTCAGGTAGGTTGTTTAGGATATTGGCCCATCGGAGAAGTTTCTAAGGGTCTAGGATGGACTAGAGAAGCAAGGTGGGGTTGAAAGGGGTCTGGAGGGCTCTGAAGGTTGGAGAAACTGGGAGGCTGAGGGACCAGAAGGGTCTGAGAGGGGCCAGGGGTTGAGGGCGAAGATAGGGAGCTCCCTGAGGGTCTGGGAGCTCCAGGAGAGGGGGAGGGGGATGGGGGCTTTGAGAGAGAGCTCACCCTGGCGGCCCGCGACGAGTAAGGGTCTTCGAAGAGCGCCCACACCCGGGGCTGCCAGCGGCGCCACCACGTGCCGCCCGCGCCGCCCGCGCCCCCTGGCGGGCCCCGGCGCCGCCGCCCGCGTCCTGGAAGCAGAGGCGCTTGAGCTCGCCGCCGGCGCCGTCCAGGCCGCCGCCGCCTGCGCCCGCCTCGTCGTCCAGACCCGCGTCGTGGGCGCCCGCGGCGTTGGCAGCGTTGGCGGCGCCCGAAGGGTCGGGTGCTTCGAAGGAGTCGAGCGCTTCCTCGGCGTCCCGGTGCTGCCGGTAGGTCATCCAGCAGCAGGCCTCCACGTCGGTCTCGTCGATGCCCCAAAAGCCGAGCTCCTCCTCGAAGAGCGGCCCGCACACGTCGGCCGGGCAGTGCAGCTTGCCCGTACGGTAGTAGTTGAGCACGTAGGCGAAGACACCCGGATGCCGGTCAAAGAAGAACTCATCCGCGCCCGGGTCGTAGTCGAAACGCGCCGCCGCCTCGGGCTCCGTCAGGCCGGCCAGCCGCGTCCCCGGCAGGGTGCGCAGCGTCGAGCGGTACGTCTCATGGCGCACGCCGCCCACGTTGATCACGATCTTGCCACTGTCGCCACCGCCACCGCCGTGCCGCCCCATGGCCGCCGCCGGCAGCCCGGGGCATGGCTCGGCGCGCCGGCCCCCGGGCCCGCGGGGTGCCGGGGGGCCCGCCGGGGACGCGGCGGGGCCGGGCTGTGCAGGTTGCTGCTGCTGCAGCAGCGGCGGTGGCGGCGGCGGCGAGGGCAGCGGTGACGGGGACTCGGACGGCTGCGGCGGCGGCGCCGGGTGCTGTTTGCTAGCCCCCTGGCGCCCGCGGAAGGACGAGACGCAGACTGAGCTCAGCATTGGATGGGGGGCGGAGCGGCAGGGGCGGGGCGCTGTGGGGGCGGAGCCACGGGGGAGAGACAGATGTGACTGGGTGAGAGGAGGTGATGGAGGAAAGGGGCGGGGCCGAAGGGAGGGAGGCGCTGAATTGATTGGCCTTGGAAGGGATGGGGGCGGGGCTGAAACTGGGAAAAGGACCCAGACTCCAACACTGCCTAGCTGGACGGGGCGGGACCGCACATGCGACACACCGATTGGGTCTTTCTGAGATAAGGGGCGGGGCCGAGCGAGGTGTTAAAGGGGCTGGATGGGACTCGAAAGTTGCCTGGTTTGGCCGCACTAGGAGAACCGAGGAGGCGGGGCTAGATGTGAGAAAGATATCTGATTTAACTAAAAAAAGGAGCGGGGCGGATAGAGGAATAGGACTTGTCCAAGCTATTTAAAGGGCCCTGACCGAGACTGGAGGAGGCAGGGGTTGGGCCACAAGGCTGATGGCCGTCTGAATTGGATGGAGACGGGCCTAAAGCGCCGGCAAGCACTACCTGGTGGAGTCGGGCAGATGGAGACTGCCGGGTTGTGATCCTAACATTGCTTGGACGGGGCAGGGCGGATCTCAAGAAGAGGCAGGGCCACAGAAATTAGAAAGTCATAATTCTGGGAGGGTGAGGGGGCGGGACTGGGCGAGGGGCGGGAACTGGAAATGAAGAGTGGCACTAGGCTGGACTGAAAAGGGAAAGAGAAAGGGGAAGAGGGACTAAGACTCAGTAGAGAGGGGACGGAATGGGGCAAGGCCTGGAAACCTGAGAGCTTCTGACTAGGTCTAATGGAGTAGGCGAGGTAAAGAAAGTACCGGGTCGGAGCTGCAAACTCGGCCCGATTAACCGGGCCTGGACCGGAAGAATGCCAGGATGGATGGGAAGAGACTGTGAGAGGTGGGTGGGGTCCACGAATGGTAGAAAACGTCTTGAATTGCCTGTGGAAATGCAAGACTAAGAGAGGAGAGGGGCTTTAAGGGACTTGAAAGCAACCAGGTTAGGCGGGGGCGGGGCAGGGCTAAGAGTGTAGAGGATGGCTAAGGAAATTGTGAGACCTGCGAAGAGTACATGGCTATCGGAATGGACGGAGCGGTGAAACAGAACGGGAAGTCTTGGAGGCCAAACAACCTGGGAGAGAGTCCTAAGGATCAGCAGGGCCTTAAAGGGGATAACGCGGTGAGGGAAAGGGGACAAGGTATAGATAACGGCAGACTGCAGCCAGGAGAACCGAGGGATGGATGAGAACTGGTGAGGAGAGTCTTAAGGGAGGCGGAGGGGAGAAACTAATAAAACACCGGGAAGCACAGTCTAGGCTGAGGAAACAGGCGGGGCCGATAGGAAATTGGGCGGAGTCAGGTGTCAGAGCGTCCTGGAGAGAGGGCGGGGAGATCGCGGCGGGGCCAACGGAGGGCAGGACCAGAACTAGGCAGACCGCCTAGAAGCGGGTCCGGCCCCGCCCCCTGGGCGGGCCTAGCCGCCGGGTGGTAGAGCGCAGGCGCGGGGCAGGGGCGGGGCCAGCGGCTGCGGCTGGGGCTGCGACGGCCGGAGGCGGTGCCTGTGGGAGGGAAGGGGACTGGTCAGGGGCTGTGGGCCTCCCCGCTCTGCACTGTCCCCGGCAGGTGCGGCGGCTGGTTGGTATCGCCTTCCTACACATCCCCGCTCCGGCTTCTGTGTCTCTCATCAGTGTCTCTTTTTCTCTGAATATCTGTCCGCCCGCCTCTGCCCCTACTCCTTTGAGACTCTGACACCTCCATTATAAGTCTCTGCGCTCCCTCTGGGCCTCTGTCCCCCTCCTCCGAGTCTTACCTCTCTGCTCTCTAAGCCTCAATCTCTTCTCCCCGGACCATGGCGGGGTCTTCCACCCTCAATGTCTTTCTCCTGGCCTCTACCTTTTTCTCTGATTTCTCTCTCTCTGGCCTCTTTCTTCTTTCTTGGGTTCCTGAACCCTTCTCTCTAGGTCTCTTTTCCCTCCTGTCTCTGTCCTTCCTCTTTGTGTTTCTGTCCTCAATACTCCCCTCCCGCCAGGGTCTCCCCCGTCCTCTCTCTGGGTCTCTGTCCCCCCAGCTCTTGTTCTCTGACCACCTCCTTCCCTGCGTCTTTTCCCCCTCCTCCGTCTCTTTCGCCCCTCTATCACTGCCTTTTCTCTTTCTGTCCTGTCTCTTTCCCTCCCTTGGCTCTCTACCCTCTTCTCACCCGTGCCTCTTTGACCCCTTTCTGAATCTGTCCCCCTTTTTCTGGGTCTCTGTCCCCACTTCTTTGGGGCTCTGTCCTGCTGTCCTTTGGCCTCTGTCCCTCTCCTGGATCTCTGTCCCTCTCTCTCCGGCTCCCACTGAATCACCCTCTCTAACCCTCATCCTGGCCAGGACTCGAGGCTGCGACACTGCAGAGTTGCAGAAGTGGGGCCCGTCCTGCGGATCTGGGAGGTAGTTTCCTTCGACTCCCCCACTCCCAGACCTAGGATCCCCCACTGCCTCCTGACCCAGTGTCCTCGGGCAGTCCTCAAGCTCCCATGGGACCCGAGAGGACATCGGGACCTCCTACTCTTCTGCTCCAAATTCTGGTGTATCCCTAGGCAGAAGCTGTGAATCCTGAGGTGAAGGAATGGGCTTGGGTTGAGTGAGGCTTTGGGGGCAGGTGGGGGTGGGGATGGATCCTAGGGTAGGGGTTGAGTGGGCATTAGGGGCTGGGAGTAAGCGCTGGGGTAAGGACCTAAGTCAAGTATCCCCCCTTATACCCTCCCCCCAACCCCACCCCAACTCTATACTTTTCTGCATTTGACAGCAGCCAGGCACTGGATCAAGTTACCAAATCAGCATTTTTGCAGAGGTCAGAAGGTGTGGAAGAAGGTGCCCGGGCAGAAGGGAGGGGAGGAGGAATAAGCGAGGAGGCTGAAATAGGGGAGAATATGGAATGAGACTCAGGATTAGAGACCATGGGATGAGGGGAAGAGGTTTGGTCAAGGATGATCCAGATTCCATCAGGCCCTGGGAAACCACTTCCATATGGCCCTCTCCAGGCCCCATCGGGGTATGAGGGGGGATTTATGAGCCTGGATTCTCCATCCATACGGAAGGCTTCTGACGGCATAAGGAGGGCTTGGGTTATGGGACACCAGCTTGGCAAACAGACCAGAGGGAAGTGGACTCGATTTTTGGCGACAGACTCCAGGGGAGGGGAGGCCAATGTTCATGTCTTCAGACCCTTTCCCCACCCCTCCTCCGTCCCAATCTATCCTTTCCCAGGCCTTCAAGACACAAAATTCCTGAAAGCCCCAAACTCTCACCCTCATCATCCTTGGCGCCCCCTCCTAACTCTCCCTCTCTCATTCCCCAAAGCCCTGGAATTGTTTCTGACTTCCAAGACCCCTTCCTTGTTCCTCTGCCCACATTCCTACCAGATCCAAATCCAGGATGGACAGTCTCCCCCGGGGCACTAAAGCTGAAAATGTGGGAACTCTCTGCCTCGGATCCTTGATCCCTCCGAGAGACCCTCCGAGTACCTCTCCGCTGTAATCTTTGAGTCCCTGTCTCCCTTGTCCCCCGCCTTCAAAACTGGGACTTGTGCTCTCTTACCACCCCCGGACCCTGGGCCTTCTCTCCCCACCCCCTCCTCCGTACTCACCCCAAGTCGAGACGGGGCGGGGATGGGGGAATCCGGGGCTGGAAATGGGGGGATGGGTGACCCAACCCCGGCAGCTCTGGGCAGCGAGAGGCTGCGGAGGGGGGAGTGACATCATCGCCGGAGGAGGGGGCGGCTCAGCTCCCCCACCCACCCAGGGGCTTCAAGCCCCGCCTTTATGGCGTACCGAGGGGTCCCGAAATCCCAAAGGTCGAGAGAAGGAACAGGAGATAAAGTGTTCGGGAATGGTATGCCCTCCCCCTTAGAACAAAGGTTGGGAAACCCTTTACGGTTTCAGACACTCCCCCACCCCCCACCCCCCACTGCCACCTGTCGCTGCGGTCGCGACCTGTCGCTTCCTACGCGTGTTGTGGCTACGCCCGCCCACGTCAGAGCGTGAACACAGTTCAGACTACAACGTCCGTGATGCTCTGCGGCGTCGGGTGCCTTTGAGGAGAGGCAGTGTAGGCGAAGGGCTTCATGGGCTTCGTAGTACAAGATCCTTCCACCGGTGTGATCTGGTAGAAAAGGAGCAATGCCTTTCTGTCTCAACTCCAAAGAGCCGGACACTAACTTTTTTCTCCCCCTTAAAATCTCCACCCCCCCCCCAAAAAAAGAAGAAGAAGCGACCTCGATAAGTTTGATGTAAATAGTAAATTTTTTTACTATCAGGGTGTGCGCATGCGCCCAACCAGGGCCTCAACCTAAGGACTGCGCCTGCGCAAGCTCGCCCCTTCACTGGTTCCGCGAGGTCGAGCGCGGGCGAGCCCCACTTGGGCGCCGCTTTTCCTGTCGCCGCGGTCGAAGACTGCCACGTAGCTACCCAAGAAGACATCACCAAGGATCCAGAAGGGACCTGAGGGCGGAGGCACGTCCAGAGCCATGAAGCCGGACAAACAGATACTGAAGCCACTCCGAGTAATCTACAAGGCGATAAGACCAGTCACAGGTGTCACGCTCACCGGCCTGCCTTCCTCCTAGGAGCCAGAGCTTCGCCCTGCCCACCACAAGACACATTTCTGTGCCGCATGCTTGGACCTAGTGACGTCTCACTCCCAGCCCCACCCTTCCAAACGCGCCACTCTGACGTCATTATGACGGCCACCTACCTGGATGACGTAGTCCTGGGCCGTGAGGTTAAACCAGACCCCCCCAAGAAGGAAGGAGACTGAGGGGAGCGTTGGGATTTTCGAGCACTCGATGTAGTACTGAGGAAAAAGAGGAACAAGTCCGAGATGAGGGATTCCTTCTCGGCTCAATTTTTTTCTGTGACTCCTCAGTGCAGCAGGGTCATGTCCATTTTGGGCAACTAGGTGTTAAAGACCATGTGTGGTCAAGATCTCCTGTCTTACTGGCTCTTCCTCACTACTGTATAATTGTTGCCACTTATCCTAGGCTCCCATTTGATCAGGTCCTCGTTACCTCTTGAGCTTCCCTAGTGGCTCAGATGGTAAAGCGTCTGTCTGCAATGCAGGAGACCCGGGTTTGATCCCTGGGTTGGGAAGATCTCCTAGAGAAGGAAATGGCAGCCCACTCCAGTAATCCTGCCTGGAAAATCCCATGGACTGCGGAGCCTGGTAGGCTTACCGTCCATGGGGTCGCAAAGAGTCGGACACGACTGAGCGACTTCACTTTCACTTTCTTTACCTCTAATTGAAAATCAAAAGCTGGTGACCCACGGGCCATATTGGGCCTGCAGGTATATGTAACTAGTCTTATTGTGTTCACTCACTCTCACCCAGTAAACCTGGATCACCGTCCTCTCCTATGCACTGTGATACTCAGGATAGACTCTAGGGAAGTGTCTTGGCTTCCTCCCACTACTCCCTCCAACCTCTCACAAGGTCCAGTGCCTTCTGCCTTGGGATGCCCTCCTACCCATCTGATTCCCACCCTCAGGCCATAGCATCCTGTACAGTGACCACTGTTGAATCCCTATGAGTCTCCCCAGCCCATGTGCACCAGACACCAGGTCCTCACCTCCCCCATCAGCAGGGGGACTGCCCCAATGGCTTTCTGCAGGGCCCGGATCTCCTCAGTGGGTCCTGTGATGAGAGACGTGCCTGTGTCCAGAATGGCAGCACAGCCCCGGGCACAGAGAGTCAGCCCTGTGCCCACCTGAACACTGTGAGGCAGAAGGGGGCAGTCATTAGAGCAGGCATCTTAGGAGGCAAGACCCCCAGCCTTCTCCTCCCTCAGACCTAGGAGTCCAGGCCCACAACCCCTACTCCATCAGACCCAGGAATCTGGATCCCCAACTCCCCTTTCCCCAGGACACTGAAGTTTAGGCTCTAGCCCACTCCTCCTAGACCTAGGAGGCCAGGTTCCCTCACCCCTCCATGTGGATCTGCCAAAAAGCGGGGATCATGACTGGCACAAAGGTGAGGGGTGGGATGTAGTGTGCTGGGTCTGAGCCACCCAGGACTAGCTCTCCTCCGTCAGCTGCCTCAGGGTTCCTGCAGAGGCAGACAGTCATGGGAATTTCTCCTGTCAGCCCCAGGAATGGCCAAGGGAGGGACTTCCTGCCAAAGGAGTGGTGTCTGTTTTCTAGGTGGGATAGCGGGATGCAGGCAGAACCTCAATGTGGGGACTGGAAGCAAGGCAAGAAGTGAAGAGAAATGGGGATTTTCTTGGGGGAGGTTAGGATTTCAGGGTCTTGGGAGGCTTCTTGAAGTAGGAATGGGACTTCTTGATTTGCCCATAGAAAGTAGGATTTTGGGGGGAGTAGAGCATTGAGATTTCTGAATTGGCTCTGGGTGGCATGATTGAGAAGAGTGAGGCACCCCAGGTGGATGATGAGACTTTCTGAATTGCATGTCTAGACATTCAGTGGAATTAGAATTCAGCTGGCTGAGAGTGATGGGAACAGGGGTTGCAGGTGGGGACTTCCTAGAAGTGTGGAAGGACAGGATCTACTAAGTGTTAGGTGGACGAATTCTCTGTCAGTCCAGTGGTTAGGACTCTGCTCGTACCCTGCAAGGGTCACCAGTCCGATCGGTAGTTGGGGAACTATGCTGACTGGGCAAAAAGAAGAAAAGTGGATGGGACTTCCTGGGTTGGACATCTAGATAACTAAAGACAGAATTTCCTCCCTGCAGACTTCCTGAATGACAGCTGGGGCTTTTTTAGTGTAAGGTTTAAGCTTCCTGAAAGGTAGATGGGACTTCTTAGGTTAAAAGGGGCAATTCCTGACTTCTGATGTGTGTTCCCAAATGGAATTGGGATTTCTTTATGCTGAAATGGGGTTCTTAAATTCAGTATTTGATGAGGTAGGATATGGAATTTCCTGGTTTGAGTTTTGAAACATGGAACATTTTAAATGATGGTGAGTTTCTTTAATAGGTCTCAAGGTGTTGCTTAGTGAATGGAAGTTCTGAATAGGGTCCAGGTGTTTCTCCTATTGGGACAGTGACTTCTGAATGGAGGGCGGGACTTCCTTTATTGGGCAAGGGACTTCCTGAAGGAGGGCAGAACTTCCTTCTTGGGACTAGAACTTAAGCGGAAGGTAGACCCTCACCCGTTACCTGTTGAGGTAGAAGGAGAAGACAGGCTTATCCAGTAGGCCCTGGTCCACCAGTCTGTCCAGCGGGGGCCGAACTCCTCCCACGGCCAGAACGGGAAAACCGAGGCCCAGTATCCCATCAAAGTGGGCAAAAGTGAAGACCAAGCTGGGCTCCCACAGAGCCTCCCCAAAAGTCACTGTTGCACCTGTGATTCCCCCAATCTGGGGTAGATTCAAAAGGAGTGAGTTACTTCCAGGAGGACGTTACCTACATAACTCTGAGGTCTCCCAAACCAGGACATGAATCCCAGATCGGGTCCTCAAAACCTCCTGAAGCTGTGAACACCTCCAACTGCCTAGGAAGCCCCGCCCCACCCTCCTTTCTCCAGGAAGCCCCGCCTCCCACTTTCAAAGCCGCGTCTGCCTGTTTACCCAGGAGGACCCGCCTCTCCAAACCCCTCCCTGAGCCAGATAATGTTAGAAATGGGCTGCTTCTAGGCTCCCGCCCTCCCGGGAACAAGGTCACGCACAGTCAGCTTGTCCTCACTCAGGATGCCGGCTAGGCGCCCGGTTCCATATTGAATGGCAAACTTGGTCCCATTGGACCGGAAGGAGCTGGAGGCTTTGGGGTTGAAGCGGTGGTGGAGCCCTAGGTTAGAGGGTCAGGGAGACGTCACTGGGGAAGAGAGGTCTTCCGGTGCCTCCTGCCCCTCTGGCCAACTCACCTGTGAGGGTGTGTCGGAAGGGAACAGGTCTTCAAAAACCCTAAGACTAGGCCCCGCCCCCCTTCCCTTTACCCGAGTTCAACCTTAATTTCCCCTATGAAAGCTCACAGCAGGGTAGACTGAAGAAGTGGCATCTCACAGACGGAACCCAGAGGTTGGAGGAGCCAGTGTCAAAGACGACAGAGAAGTTTTGTGGGGGGGTCCCCAGCCCAATTTCCCCATAATACTGGACCTGATGGCAAAACAGGAGAGGTTGTGGATGAAGAGCTTGACTTGAGGGCAGAAAGGGTGGGTTGGGGGCTGGGGGAGGTAGTGGGGGAGGCCCTTGGCAGCCTATGTAGGGCTGTGACTTACATTCATGTAATCGGAGAGAGGCACAAAGAGGAACTTGTTCCCAGGGGATGGAGCCCCCAACCTGGGGGGCTCAGCTAGCTTCTCCCATCCCCTCAGTGGGTTCAGGGCCTTGAATCCAGTGTTGACTCTTCGAAGTGGGATCCTGTGGGGGAAGAGATGCCAACAGTTAAGGAGCTACCCTTTCTAGAGATCCTCCATAACAGCAGGAGGCACCAGGAAGACCTCTCTTCCCCAGTGACATCTCCATGACTCTCTAACCTAGGGCTCCACCACCGCTTCAACTCCAAAGAGGATATGATGACAATGTAAACATTTCCATGGTCCTGGAGTAATGGTCACTACCTGTTCAGTTCAGTCACTCAGTCACATCTGACCTTTTGCTACTCCATGGACTGCAGCACACCAGGCTTCCCTGTCCATCACCAACTCCTGGAGCTTGCTCAAACTCATGTCCATCGAGTCGGTGATGCTTTCCAACCATCTCAAACTCTGTCATCCCCTTCTCATTCAGACTTCAACCTTTCTCAGCATCAGGGTCACTGCCAGGAGCCCTACAAAAGCGACCTACCAGAAAACCCCCACCAAACACCTACCAAACCACAATGACAGATTCCCCCTGAAGACTCTCCCAAGAGCAAACCATCCCAAACAGACTCTCCCCAAAATGTTTCAATAAAAGATATTCCAAATAATGTAAAATAAGCCATTCCAGAATGGACATACATGAAGTTCTCCCAAGATTCTAACGTATTCAGGGCGGGATGGGGGGATGGATTGTGAGTTTGGGATTAGCAGATGCAAGCTATTAATATTTTTAATATTTTATTTATTTGGCTGTGTCAAGTGTTAGTTACTGCACGCAGGATAGTGGCCATCGTTGCAGCATCTTTTAATTGTGATATGTTTTAATTGCAGCATGCATACTCTTAGTTGTGGCATGGAGGATCTAGTTCCCTGACCAGGGATCAAACCTGTGCCCCCTGCATTGGGAGCCTGGAGTCTTAGCCATTGGATCACCAGGAAAGTCCCGGAAACTATCAATATCATATATATAGAATGGATAAACAGCAAGTTCCTACTGTATAGCACAGGGAACTATAGTCAATATCATGTAATAAACATAATGGAAAAGAATAGGAAAAAGAATGTATATAGGACTTCCCTGGTGGCACAGTGGATAGGACTCTGCCAGCCAGTGCAGGGGACATGGGTTCCACCCCTGGTCCAGGAAGATCCCACACTCCACGAAACACCTAAGCTCATGCGCACAACTATCAAAGCCCACATGCCTAGAGCCCATGCTCCCCGACAAGAGAAGTCACTGCAAGGAGAAGCCCTCACACCACAGCGAAGAATAGCCCCCGCTCGCCGCAACTGGAGAAAACCTGTGCAAAACAATGAGTCCCAGCGCAGCCAGTGGTTGAGACTCCAAGCTCCCACTGCAAGGGGCGCGGGTTCCATCCCTGGTCAGGGAACTAAGATCCCACATATCACAGAGAAGGTCTTGTACGCCATAACTAAAACCTGGTGCAGCCAAATAAGTATATATTCAAAAGTGCAATTGGAAAAGGCAATGGCAGCCCACTCCAGTACTCCTGCCTGGAGAATCCCAGGGACAGAGGAGCCTGGTGGGCTGCTGTCTCTGGGGTTGCACAGGGTCAGACACGACTGAAGTGACTTAGCAGCAGCAGCAAAAGTGAAATAAATTTTAGAACTGCTACTTTCTGATTGAATAGGAGTCTAGGACGGAGCCCAAAGATTTGCATTTCTACCAGGTTCCTAAGTCCTGCTCATGCCAGTGTTGTTGGTCCTGAGTCAACACTCAGAGAGTCTCTTTGCATTAACTTGGGAAGTGGCCATGATCTATTAGGTTGAAAAAGTAGGTTAGCAAACATCATGTGCAGTAATCTTTCTGTACCTGCTTGTAGTTTCTGCTTGGGGCTCTGCTCCGCGATGCCCTCACCGCCCCCTCCGCTCCCCCCCCGCCACCCCCCCCACCACCACCACCCATGACTCAATCTTTGAGAGTCTTAAGAATGTCAAGTGGGGATAAAATGTTTCCTGGAAGAGTAGACCCCCTCTTGCCATTAAGAGTTCCAGAAAGTGGAGAGAAGAGAGGAGAGGAAGGGAAAGACTGGGGGAGGCATCAGAGGTGGGGGTGAGGTCGTAAGGACCTCACCTTCTTGAGACCTCAACAGTTTGGAAGATGCAAAACTGGAGGAGTCTCAATTTAAATGTCACAGACCTGTCTCTTCAAGTTTTGTTGGAAGAGGGGTGTCACAGGTCTGAAGATTTCAGTATCAGATGATCACAGCTCAAAGTGGGACCAGCAGAGTCCTTCCAAAAATATATACTTCGGGATGGGCCCCAACCCAGGGTCTCAGGATGGAGGACCCTGGACTGAAAGGGCTTGGGTCTCAGGAGAGATCAGGGAGTAGCCTTCAGTGGGTGAGAGCCCAATTCAGAGAACCGGGAACCGAAAAGATAGGAATCGTGGATGCTGGGGTGCCAGGTTTGGAGTCCCTGAACTGGGGAGCCCTGGACTTGAGGGCAAGAGGGAGAGCATCTGTCCCAGGTTTGAGGGTGATGGGGGTCCCCAGTACCGGATCAGCGAGGCCCTGGCGGGCTCCAGGGTCAGGAATGGAGGCAGCAGCAGCAGCAGCAGCAGCAGCGGTGGCAGAGACATCTCCAGGGACCCGTGTGGACCCAGGCGACCTGCAGCTCTGTTTTCTTTCAGCGGAGACTCCGCCCTGTTCACTGCCCACTCCACTAAGACATGGCATTTCTTGATGGGTGATGTGGGGATAACGGGTGGTGGTTTTGAAGGGATGTGCAGAATATTTTTGTAGGGTCTCCGGAAATATTATCCTGTGTTACTGGCGCGGTGGAGGGTCTTCTGTGCCCCGCCCCTCCATTCTTTAGATATTGTCTCTTTTACTTAAACTTTCACTTCATTTTTTTCTGAGACTCATTAACCACAAGGGTTTTCTTGGGCCACAAAACGGATGGGCAGGGTGTTTGTGAAGGGTCTGGGGGAGGGTGAGAGAATCAGACTGCCAGAGTACCAAGGACTCTGCTTCTTCTTCTTCTTCTTCTTTTTTTGTAAGGTTTTCTTGGTGTGGACTGTTTTTAAAGTCTTTGTTAAATTTGTTACAATATTGCTTCTGTTTTCTTTTCTTTTCTTTTGGTCATGAGGCACGTGGGATCTTGACTCCTGATCAGGCATCAGACCTGCACTCTCTGTACTGGAAGGCAAAGTCTTAATCATTAGACTTCCAGGGAAGTCCGAGGACCCACTTACCGTCTTATCTGGAAAATAATGAAACACACACACAAATAAAAACAGTTCATAGTCCCATTGCTGTGCTGTGGTTAGTTGCTCAGTTGTGTCTGACTCTTTGCAACCCCATGGACTGTAGCCCACCAGGCTCCTCTTTCCATGGGATTCTCCAGACAAGAATACTGGAGTGGGTTGCCATGCCCTTCTCCAGGGGATCTTCCCAACACAGGGATCAAACCCAGGTCTCCCACATTGCAGGCAGACTGTTTACCATCTGAGCCACCAGAGAAGCACAAAAATAATTCACAGTGTCTGTGTCTGCCCCCTTTCCCGAATTATTGAGGAGCATCCAAAAATCCAACTGAAAAGTGCCCTAGATTTCTAGATACCACCCTCAGAGTTTCTGATTCCAAAGGCCCAAGATACAGCCCAAGAATCTATCAGAAAAAAAATTCATTTACATTATTACAGCCGTGTTAATGGTATTTCCATTTACAAGGATTGATTAGAACTGGAGAAAAGCAAACTTAGGAGGGTGTACTTGTTAGTTAATGTTGTGTAATAAATCACTCCCAAACTGAGTGGTTTAAGACAGAAACAGCCCTGTTTACAATGGCCAGGACCCAGAAGCAACCTAAATGTCCATCTACAGAAGCCTGAATAAAGAAGATGTGGTACACATATACACTGGGATATTACGCAGCCGTTAAAAAGAATGAAATAACTCCATTTGCGGCAACATGGATGGACCTAGCGAGAGTGATACTGAGTGAAGTAAGTCAGACAGAGAAGGTGAAGTGTCGTATGACATCCCTTATGTGTGGAATCGAAACAAGAAATGATACAAAGGAACTTACTTATGAAGTAGAAAGAGACTCACAGATTTAGAAGACAAATGGTTCCTGGGGGGAGGTACAGTCAGGGAGTTTGGGAGGGTCATGTACACACTGCTATATTCAAAAAGGATAATCAGCAAGGACTTACCATAAAGCACGTGCAACTCTACTCAATGCTATGTGCCAGCCTGGATGGGAGCGGGTGTGGGGGACAATGAATACATGTATGTATATGATTGCATCTCTTCACTGTTCACTTGAAACTATCACAACAATGTTAATTGGCTATACCCCAGTACAAAATAAAACGTTGACAATTTGAAAAGAAAATCTTTTTTTTTTTTTTTTTTGATGAACTTTCTGGGTTCGAAATTTGCAAGTAGCTTGACTATGTGGTTCTGGTTCGTGGGGTTGCAGGCAGATGTCAGCTGAAGCAGCCATCATCAGAGAGCTTCCTTAAGGCCAGAAGATCTGCTTTCAAAATCTTGTAGGGACTCCGTCTCTGGACTTTGGGTTTCCTTTAGGGTATCGTAGTTTAGCTGGATGCTGGACGAAAAGGATTGTCAAGGGTGAAGTTACAAAGAGGGAGGGCCTAGGACCCTCGAGTTTCAGGAAGCATTCTCAACAGCACCATGAGGAAGTGGGGGCATTCAATGAAGAGGAATCCTAAAGGAGCAAAGGCTCAAGTATTGCACAAATAATGATGCAACAGAGAGAAGGAAACACTGCAAGAAGGAAATGTTTGAATAGGGAGAGGAGAGGAGACTCAATGCCAAAGTGGAGTGGTTGGCCTCTTACAGATTGTCCAAACATGCTCACGGGAGGGGCAAGAGTGCACCTCTGCAAGTGAGCTGATAGTGTCCCTGGGGCCAGCCTAAGGAAGTTTCTTTCTGGTTGCTTCTATTTTTTTCATCAAAAGAAGAAGTGAGAATGAAGATCGGGGAGAACAACTAGAGGGTTAGAGAGAAGAGATGAGAAAATGATTTCTTAAGGGCTGGAGAGGAAAACTGTGGCAGCCTTGCAGTTTGGTTCTGAATATTTGCAGCCACCCATCTGAAATGTGTTCCCTCCTGAGTTCAGCTGGGTGGGAGCAGGCACAGAGAAGGCATTGAGTTCATTTTAACCAGGGTTGGGGTTCTGCCAGGCAGGTATGACTGAGGGAGAAAGAGGAAGGAAGATCATGTCACTTGTGCAAATGCATGATTATGGCGGTTGACCACAGAATCTATGCAGTCTAAGGAAGGGAGGACATTGGAAGAGATGAGAGAAATGGGATAAAAGGTGGGATCTAAGAATCAGAGGTACCAATGGCATTGCTGAATTGAAAGAGGAGAGTGAAAAAGTTGGCTTAAAGCTCAACATTCAGAAAACTAAAATCGTGGCATCTGGTCCCATCACTTCATGGCAAATAGATTGGGAAACAGTGTCAGACTTTATTGTGGGGGGCTCCAAAATCACTGCAGATGGTGATTGCAGCCATGAAATTAAAAGACGCTTACTCCTGGGAAGGAAAGTTATGACCAGCCTAGATAGCATATTCAAAAGCAGAGACATTACTTTGCCAACAAAGATCTATCTAGTCAAGGCTATGATTTTTCCAGTCGTCATGTATGGATGTGAGATTTGGACTGTGAAGAAAGTTGAGCACCGAAGAATTGATGCTTTTGAACTGTGGCGTTGGAGAAGACTCTTGAGAGTCCCTTGGACTGCAAAGAGATCCAACCAGTCCCTTCTAAAGGAGATCAGTCCTGGGTGTTCTTTGAAAGGAATGATGCTAAAGCTGAAACTCCAGTACTTTGGCCACCTCATGCAAAGAGTTGACTCTTTGGAAAAGACTCTGATGCTGGGAGGTATTGGGGGCAGGAGGAAAAAGGAACGACAGAGGATAAGATGGCTGGATGGCATCACCGACTTGATGGATGTGAGTTTGAGTGAACTCTGGGAGTTGGTGATGGACAGGGAGACCTGGCGTGCTGCAGTTCATGAGGTTGCAAAGAATTGGACACGACTGAGCTACTGAACTGAACTAAACTACATGATTTGGCACTAGTCCCTGCATGACTACAACCTCAGACATGCAAATGATATCACTCTAATGGCAGAAAGCAAAGGAACTAAAGAGCCTCTTGATGAGAGTGAAAGAGAAGAGTGAAAAAGCTGGCTTAAAACTCAACATTCAAAAAATTAAGACCATGGCATCCAGTCCCATCACTTTATGGCAAATACAAGAGAAAAAAGTGGAAACAGTGATAGATTTTCTTTTCTTGGGCTCCAACATCACTGCAGTCAGTGACTACAGCCATGAAATTATAAGACACACGCTTCTTGGAAGGAAAGCTATGATAAACCTAGACAGCAATTCAAAAGCAGAGACATCACTTTGCCAACAAAAATCCACATAGTTAAAGTTATGGTTTTTCCAGTAGTCATGTACCGGATGTGAGAGATGGACCATAACGAAGGCTAAGTGCCAAACAATTGATATTTTTGAACTGTGGTGCTGGAGAAGACTCTTGAGAGTCCCTTGAAAAGCAAGGAGATCAAACCAGTCAGTCCTAAAGGAAATAAGTCCTGAATCTTCATTGGAAGGACTGATGCCAAAGTTGAAACTCCAATATTTTGGCCACCTGATGTGAAAAGCCTACTCATTGGAAAAGACCCTGATGCTGGGAGAGATTGACGGCAGGAAGAGAAGGGGGAGACAGAGCATGAGATGGTTGGACCGCATTATCAACTCAATGGACATGGATTTGAGCAAACTCCAGGAGATAGTGAAGGACAGGGAAGCCTGGCGTGCTGCAGCCCATGGGGTCACAAAGAGTCGGACACGACTGAGTGACTGAAGAACAATGTCCCTGGCATGGTCTGTTCTCATTCCCCCTCACTCCTGGTTATTCCTCAAACATCCTAGACATGCTCCTGCCTCAGGACCTTTTCACAGGCTGTTCTGTCCTCGTGTTTTCCCTCCAGAAAAATCTTACTCCCTCTCTTCCTTCAAATCTTTGCTTAAATTCCACCTTCTTAGTGATGTCCACCCTGTCTACCATATTGAATATGGAAACCATGCTCTCCCAGAATTTCCAATCTTTTTTACCCAGATCTATTTTCCCCCATAGCTTTTATATATATATATATATATATATATATATATATATATATATACACACACATATATATATATATATATATACACCTTTTCTTTGAAGTTTATGTATTTATTTCTGGCTGTGCTGGGTCTTTCGCTGCTGTGCATGGCTTTCTCTTGTTACGGCCAATGGGGGCTACTCTTCATTGCCTTGGGCTGGCTTCTCCTGTTGTGGAACACAGACTCTACGCATGCAGGCTTCAGTAGTTGTGGCACGTGTGCTTTGCTGCCCCGAGGCATGTGGAGTCTTCCCAGACCAGGAATCGAACCCATGTCCCCTGCATTGGCAGACAGATTCTTAACCACTGGACCACGAGGAAATTTGTCCCTGTAGTATTTGACATCTTCTAACATTTCACTAATTGCAATTAACACAACATAACTAATGTTATCAGTAGTAAGCCACATGCTTCTTCGATGCAAGGGCAGGGATCTTGGTCTATTTCCCTTGCCTCTCTGTCCACAGCACCTAGGACAGCACCTAGCATCTTGCAAAGACTCAATAATTATGTTTAATGATCCACTTTGAACACTGGTTGCTCTGAGATTTCCCTGACACAACAGAGTGGAGGGCCAGTTTTCTCTACAATAACTCTTACAAGCAGCTAGAATGCTCAGTCTTGACACTTCGGGGTCCCCTCACCCAGATTCAGCATCTCCTATTCCCAATTCTTAGGTGGCACTAAGGGTAAAAATCAGGAGATGTAAGAGACATGGGCTCGATCCCAGGGGATCAGGGAGATCCTCTGGAAAAGGGCCTGGAAACCCACTCCAGTATTCCTGCCTGGAGAATCTCCATGGACAGAGGAGCCTGGTGGGCTACAGTCCATGGGGTCACAAAGAGTCGGACACGACTGAAGAGACTTAGCACAGCACGGAGAAAACCCTTGAGAGTCCTTTGAAATGCAAGGAGATCAAACCAGTCAATCCTAAAGGACATAAATCCTGAATATTCACTGGAAAGACTGATGCTGAAGCTGAAACTCCAATACTTTGGCCACCTGATGGGAAGAACTGACTCCTTGGAAAAGGCTCTGATGCTGGGCAAGATTGAAGACAGGAGAAGGGGACGACAGAGGATGAGATGGTTGGATGGCATCACCGACTTGATGGACATGAGTTTGAGTGAACTCTGGGAGTTGGTGATGGACAAGGAAGCCTGGCCTGCTGCAGTCCTTGGGGTTGCAGAGTCTGACCGGACTGGGTGACTGAACTGAACTGAACTGAACTGAACTGAACTGAACTGAAAGGACTTGCCTGTAACTCCATAAATGGTCACAAGGTGGTGCTGTGGGCCTATTTTTGTCAGTCAAGAGTCACTCTTTCCCTACCTGACACCTTAGTATCTTTTTGAGTTCTAGTTTAAATTTTTTTCAAACTCTAGGAATTATACTCCTAATGAGACAGGAGATAGGTGGGCTCCAGGCTGAGCAGCTAGAGTTCATCGTCTGTGGACAGATGCTCCGAAACAGCAGGAGGGGAGCTTCCTTGATGGCTCAGTGGTAAAGAATCCACCCGCCGCCAATGAAGGAGACATGTGGAATCTTCCCGAAGATCCCACATGCAATGGAGCAGCTAAGCTCGTGGGCCACAACTACTGAGCCTGTGCTCTAGAGCCCGAGAGGCTCAGCTACTGAGTCCATGTTCTGCAACTACCGAAGCCTGTGTGCCCTAGACCCCGTGCTCTGCAACAAAAGACACCACCACAATGAGAAGCCTGTATTCACCGCAGCTAGAGAAAGCCCGTGGAGAAGGCAATGGCATCCCACTCCAGTACTCTTGCCTGGAAAATCCCATGGATGGAGGAGCCTGGTAGGCTGCAGTCCATGGGGTCGCTAAGAGGCGGACACGACTGAGTGACTTCACTTTCACTTTTCACTTTCATGCATTGAAGGAAATGGCAACCCACTCCGGTGTTCTTGCCTGGAGAATCCCAGGGACGGGAAGCCTGGTGGGCTGCAGTCCATGGGGTCGCACAGAGTCGGACACGACTGAAGCGACTTAGCAGCAGCAGCAGCAGCAAAAGCCCAAGTGCAGTAGCAAAGACCCAGTGTAACAAAAAGTTAATTACTAACTTTAAAAATAAACTAAAGATAGCAATATTACATGTCAGTCCCAAACTTCCAATCTATCCCCCTTCCCTTAGCAAAGCATTTTTAAAGGCAAGGTGAGGGAAGGCTGTCCCAGGGTAGGTGATCAGTTCCTGCACAGTTCTCTGCTTGGCTGCTGTTCAGGTAATGGGATAGTTAACAGTCTCAGTCTCAGCCTGTTATCAGTCTCAGCCTGTTAACAGTCTGCAATCATCAAGTAGTTTATTTCTTACATGTGGTGGTGGTTTTTAACATCTGAAAAACTCAGGAAATATACATGAGATACTATTCTCTGGGTATTTCAGAGAGACTCTGCAGCAGAGAATATATGGGAGGGGTCTGTCACGGGAAGTCCTCCCACAGCTCTGAATGGTTTCAAACTGAGACTGAGTGACTTGCCCCGAAATTGTTGTCCATCTTCAGACCATTTCAGCGTTTGACACTTTTTTCTAAGAGTGAAAAGTTAAAAAACAGTTTCACCAGAATAAACATAGCTCACAGATCATGAGTCTTCCCGGGTGGCTGTAGTGGGAAAGAACCTGCCTGCTAATGCTGGTATACTTAAGAGAAGCCAGTTTGATCCCTGGGTCTGGAAGATACCCTGGAGAGGGAAATGGCAGCCCACCGCAGTATTCCTGCCTGGGAAATCCCATGGAGAGAGGAGCCTGGTAGGCTGCAGTCCAGAGGGTCGCACAGAGTCATACACGACTGAACTGACTTAGCGTGTACACATACTGAGCGCCTTATTTGAGCCTGGCAATGTTCACCACTTTTTATTTCATTTAATCATAATGACAAGTTCAGTTCAGTTGCTCAGTAGTGTCCAACACTTTGCGACCCCATGAACTGCAGCATGCCACGCTTCCCTGTCCATCACCAATTCCCGGAGCTTGCTCAAACTCATGTCCATCGAGTTGGTGATGCCATCCAACCATATTCTCTGTCGTCCCCTTCTCCTCCTGCCTTCAATCTTTCCCAGCATCAGAGTCTTTTCCAGGGAGTCAGTTCTTCACATCAGGTGGCCAAAGTATTGGAGGTTCAGCTTCAGCCTCAGTCCTTCCAATGAATATTCAGGAATGATTTCCTTTAGGATTGACTGGTTCAATCTCCTTGTAGTTCAAGGGACTCTCAAGAGTCTTCTCCAACACCACAGTTCAAAAGCATCAATTCTTCAGCACTCAGCTTTATTTATGGTCCAACTCTCACATCCATACATGACTACTAGAAAAGCCAAAGCTTTGACTAGACGGACCTTTGTCACCAAACTAATGTCTCTGCTTTTTAATATGCTATCTAGGTTGGTCATAGCTTTTCTTTCAAGGAGCAAGGGTCTTTTAATTTCATGGCTGCAGTCACCATCTGTAGTGATTTTGGAGCCCAAGAAAATAAAGTCTGTCACTATTTGCACTGTTTCCCCATCTGTTTGCCAGGAAGTGATGGGATCAGATGCATGATCTTCATTTTTTTCAATGTTGAGTTTTAAGCCAGCTTTTTCACTCTCTTCTTTCATTTTCACCAAGAGGCTCTTCAGTTCCTCTTCACTTTCTGCTATGAGGATGGTATCATCTACATATCTGAGGTTATTGATATTTCTCCCAGCAATCTTGATTCCAGCTTGTGCTTCATCCAGCCCAGCATTTCGCATGATATACTACTCTGCACATAATTTAAATAAGCCAGTTGACAATATACAGCCTTGACATACTCCTTTCCCTATTTGGAACCAGTCTGTTGTTCCATGTCCAGTTCTAACTGTTGCTTCTTGACCTGCATACAGATTTCTCAGGAGGCCAGTAAGGTGGTCTGGTATGCCCATCTCTTGAAGAATTTTCCAGTTTGTTGTGATCCACACAGTCTAAGGCGTTGGTGTAATCAATAAAGCAGAAGTAGATGTTTTTCTGGAATTCTCTTGCTTTTTTGATGATCCAATGGATGTTGACAATTTGATCTCTGGTTCCTCTGCCTTTTCTAAAACCAGCTTCAACATTTGGAAGTTCACGGTTCACATACTGTTGAAGCCCGGCTTGGAGAATTTTGAGCATTAGTTTGCTAGTATGTGAGATGACTGCAATTGTGCAGCAGTTTGAACATTCTTTGGCATTGCCCTTTTTTGGCATTGGAATGAAAACTGACCTTTCCCAGTCCTGTGGCCACTGCTGAGTTTTCCAAATTTGCTGGCATATTGAGTGCAGCATTTTAATAGCATTATCTTTTAGGATTTGAAATAGCTCAAGTGGCATTGCATCACCTCTACTTGCTTGTTCATAGTGATGCTTCCAAAGCCCACTTGACTTTAGACTCCAGGGTTTCTGGCTCTAGACGAGTGATCACACCATCACGGTTATCTGTGCCATGAAGAACTTTTTTGTACAGTTCTTCTGTGTATTCTTGCCACCTCTTCTTAATATCTTCTGCTTCTGTTAGGTCCATACCATTTTTGTCCTTCATTGAGCCCATCTTTGCATGAAATGTTCCCGTGGTTTCTCTAATTTTCTTGAAGAGATCTCTAATCTTTCCCATTCTGTTGTTTTCCTCTATTTCTTTGCATTGATCATTGAGGAAGGCTTTCTCATCTCTCGATGCTACTCTTTGGAACTCTGCATTCAAATGGATATATCGTTCCTTTTCTCCTTTGCCTTTCCCTTCTCTTCTTTTCTCAGCTATTTGTAAGGCCTCCCCAGACAACAGATTTGCCTTTTTGCAGGTCTTTTTCTTGGAGATGGTCTTGATCCCTGTGTCCTGTTCAATGTCATAGACCTCCATCCATAGTTCTTCAGACACTCTGTCTATCAGATCTAATCCTTTGAATCTATTTGTCACTTCCACTGTATAATCATAAGGGATTTGATTTAGGTCATACCTGAATGGTCTAGTGGTTTTCCCTAATTTCTTCAATTTAAACCTAAATTTTGCAATAAGGAGTTCATGATCTGAGCCACAGTCAGCTCCCAGTCTTGTTTTTGCTGACTGTATACAGCTTCTCCATCTTTGGCTGCAAAGAATATAATCAGTCTGATTTCGGTATTGACCATCTGGTGATGTCCATGTGTAGAGTTGTCTCTTGTATTGTTGGAAGAGGATGTTTGCTATGACCAATGCATTCTCTTGGCAAAACTCTATTAGCTGTTGCCCTGCTTCATTCTGTACTCCAAGGTTAAATCTGCCTGTTACTCCAGGTATGTCTTGACTTCCTACTTTTGCATTCCAGTCCCCTATGATGAAAAGGACATCTATTTTGGGTGTTAGTGAAGAGGAAAATTTTAAATTTTTACATAACCTCCTGCTCCTTCTGCCTCTGTAACTCAGCTTGCTCCTTGCAAAGTCTGGATCATGTAGGTCTCAGAAAGTGGGGACTCACAATACTAGGAACTGAGGCTTATCTCACTCACCCTTGTCCTGCTCGTTGCAATCACCCTAGCCCCTACAAACCCACAAACCTGCTTAATCATGCCTGTCGGTGTATAAAAACACTTCAACCCCTTTGTTCGGGGCTCAGAGCTTGGAGTGTTTAACTCCTCTGGGCCCGCAGGCGTAATAAACCTGAGTTCTCCAAGTGTGGTGCTTGGTTTCTTGAGTACTGGTTTCTGCAACATTTCTTCTAGAAGGTCTTGTAGATCTTCATCAGATCAGATCAGATCAGATCAGTCGCTCAGTCGTGTCCGACTCTTTGCGACCCCATGAACCGCAGCACGCCAGGCCTCCCTGTCCATCACCAGCTCCCGGAGGTCACTCAGACTCGCATCCATCGAGTCAGTGATGCCATCCAGCCATCTCATCCTCTGTCGTCCCCTTCTCCTCCTGCCCTCAATTCCTCCCAGCATAGAGCCGTTCAATTTCAGCTTCTTCAGCATTACTGCTTGGGGCATAGACTTGGATTACCGTGATATTGAATGGCTTGCCTTGGAAATGAAGAGAGATCATTCTGTCATTTTTGCGATTGAACCCAAGTACTGCATTTCAGATTCTTTGTCGACTATGAGGGCTACTCCATTTCTGCTAAGGGATTCTTGCCCACAGTGGTAGATATAATGGTCATCTGAGTTAAATTCGTCCATTCCAGTCCATTTTAGTTCACTGATTCCAAAAATGTTGAGGTTCACTCTTGCCATCTCCTGTTTGATCACTTCCAATTTACCCTTGATTCATGGCGCTAGAGTCGGACACAACTGAGCGACTTCACTTTCACTTTTCACTTTCATGTATTGGAGAAGGAAATGGCAACCCACTCCAGTGTTCTTGCCTGGAGAATCCCAGGGACGGGAAGCCTGGTGGGCTGCCGTCTATGGGGTCGCACAGAGTCGGACACGACTAAAGCGACCCAGCAGGAGCAGCAGCAGCAGCATGGACCTTAGATTCCAGGTTCCTATGCAACATTGTTCTTTACAGCATTGGACTTTACTTCCACCTCCAGTCACATCCACAACAAAGCGTTGGTTTCGCTTTGGCGCCGTCTCTTCATTCTTTCGAGAGTTGCTTCTCCACTCTTCTCCAGTAGTTCACCGTTCACCTACCGACCCAAGGAGTTAATCTGTCAGCGTCATGTCTTTTTGCCTTTTTGTTCAAACAAACTCTTGTGTGCACCAGGACCCAGAGACCCCACAGAGACTGAGTCAGAACTCTGTGTGAGTTTCTCTTGTGGAGGCATGGGTCACCAGTGGCCTGCCACAGGGGCAGGGGCTCTGGGTGCAGGAGACTGGTCACACAGCCTGTGGCATAAGCCCTCTTGGAGGAGGTCTCCATTAACTCCACCATCAAGCCACCAAGCAGATGACCCACAAACTGCAGAACAATTATACCAAAGAAATTATCGCACTGTTAAGAAAGTTCTAGGATCCACAGCAGATCTCCCAACCTGGGGATCTGGCAAAGGGACTGAGAACCCCCAGGGAAATTTGACTTTGGAGGCCAGTGGGATTTGATTACAAAACTTACACGAGAAAGGGGAAAGAGACTCTTGGAGGGCACACACAAAGCCGTGTGTGCACCGAGACCCAGGAGAAAGGAGCAGTGACCCCACAAGAGACTGACCCAGACTTGCCTGGGAGTGTCCAGGAGTCTCCAGCAGAAGCAAGGGTCAGGAGCACTGATGAGGCAGAGCAGGACCTTGTGAAAGGGGTCACCATTATCTTCATCACCTCTACCATGGTTTGGTCTCAGGTCAAACAACTGGGAGGGAACACAGCCCCGCCCATCAACAGAAAATTGGATTAAAGATGTACAGAGCATGGCCCCACCCATCAGAACAAGACCCAGTTTCCCCCACAGTCAGCCTCTCCCAACAGGAAGCTTCCATAAGCCTCTTATCCTTATCTGTCAGAGGCAGACAGAATGAAAACTGTCTTTCAAATGTTCAAGAACTTCCAGATGTTGAAGCTGGATTTAGAAAAGGCAGAGGAACCAGAGATCAATTTGCCAACATCTGCTGGATCATGGAAAAAGCAAGAGAATTCCAGAAAAGCATCTACTGGTTTATCGACTATGCCAAAGCCTTTGACCATGTGGATCACAACAAACTGGAAAATTCTTCAAGAGATGGAAACACCAGACCACCTGACCTACCTCCTGAGAAATCTATATGCAGGTCAGGAAGCAACAGTTAGAACTGGACATTGAACAACAGACTGGTTCCCAATAGGAAAAGGAGTACGTCAAGGCTGTATATTGTCACCCTGCTTATTTAACTTATATACAGAGAACATCATGAGAAACGCTGGGCTGGAGGAAGAACAAGCTGGAGTCAAGATTGCCAGGAGAAATATCAATAACCTCAGATATGCAAATGATACCACCCTTATGGCAGAAAGTGAAGAGGAACTCAAAAGCCTCTTGATGAAAGTGAAAGACGAGAGTGAAAAAGCTGGCTTGAAACTCAACATTCAGAAAATGAAGATCACGGCATCCGGTCCCATCACTTCATGGCAAACAGGGGTTAACAATGCAAACAGTGACAGACTTTATTTTCTTGGGCTCCAGAATCACTGCAGATGAAGACTGCAGCCATGAAATTTAAAGATGCTTGTTCCTTGGAAGAAAAGCTATGACCAACCTAGAGAGCATATTGAAAAGCAGAGACATTAGTTTGCTGACAAAGGTCCATCTAGTCAAGGCTATGGTTTTTCCAGTGGTCACATATGGGTGTGAGAGTTGGACCATAAAGAAAGCTGAGCGCCGAAGAATTGATGCTTTTCAACTGTGGTGTTGGAGAAGACTCTTGAGAGTCCCTTGGACTGCAAGGAGCTCAAACCAGTCATTCCTAAAGGAAATTAGTCCCGAATTTTCATTGGAAGGACTGATGCTGAAGCTGAAGCTCCAATACTTTGGCCACCTGATACAAAGAACTGACTCCTTGGAAAATACCCTGATGCTGGGAAAGATTGAAGGCAGGAGGAGAAGGGGACGACAGAGAATATGGTTGGATGGCATCACTGATTCAATGGACATGAGTTTTAGCAAGCCCTGGGAGTTGGTGATGGATGGGGAGGCCTGGCGTGCTGCAGTCTATTCTGTCACAGAGAGCTGGACTCGACTGAGCGACTGAACTGACTGACTGTTCATGGGATTCTCAAGGTAAGAATACTGAAGTGGTTTGCCATTCCCTTCTCCAGTGGACCACCTTTTGTCAGAACTCTCCACCATGACCCGTCCATCTTGGGTGGCCCCGCATGGCATGAGGCCACCCATTTTCATAACGAGAGTGCACCACCCAACTCTCGCTGGTCTCAATTTACAGATGCGGAAACTGAGGCATAGTAATACTGAATAACTTGGCTCAACATTACGCCCTGAGGAAGTGGCAGAAATACCCCTTCAGCCACTCCCCTCCCCCATATTCCTGTTAGCCCTCCTTTTACTGGCAAACCTCCCGGGATGGAAAATTCCACAACTTGAAGCCCAAGCTGAAATGGAGAAAACTATCTGCAAAAGAGGGTGGAGCATGTATTCCCATTTAAAAAATACACATACACTGGATATAGATCATATACACACAATATAGATCTGATTATCGTTGGGAAAGACTTTGGAATAGTTTCCATCTTCTACTTGTTCAAGTATTCTGAATTTTTCATTTGTTTTTTTGTCCCACTGCTCGGCTTGCAGGATCTTAGTTTCCCCACCAGGGGTCGAACCTGGGCCACAACAGTGAAAGTGAAGTTTTGTAACTCAATTGGGACTTGAACCCATACACTGGGACTTGATGCCAAAATCTTGGCTCTCTGTGCACCAAAGCCAAACAGAAATAGAGACAGAGTTATGGAGGAGAAAGAAAGAGGTGCTGTATTTTTTTGCCAGGCAACAGGGAAATGCAGTAGGCTAGAGCCTCAAGAACTGTGCCCTGGTGAATAGACAGGTTAATCAGGCCGATATGATGAGGATTCAAGGCAGTAACAGCCTTCCCTGGAGGTCCGGTGGTTAAGAATCTGCCTGCTAATACAGGCGGTACAGGTTTGATCCCTGGTTTGGGAAGATCCCACAGCTATGAGGCAACTAAGCCAGTGCTCCACAATAAGAGAATAGCTCCCAATCTCCATAACTAGAGAAAGCCTGCACGCAGCAATGAAGACCCAGCACAGCCATAAATAAATATGTATATTTTGTAAAAGGCAGTAACAGTCTTGAGACTCACACAGAGACTTGAGACTCGAAAAGAATAGGACACCACTGAGTGATTGAACAATCTTGAATTCTTCTGCAGTTTCAACAGGGTGGGGCTACTGACAAGACTAGGGTGTGTCCAGGGTCTTAGGAGGGTCCCATCTCCTAATCTTGAAGAGCCTCACTGGCCCCTTTAATCTTGCCTCAGGTGGTTTCAGGGCTGCTCCTCCCTTAAGTAGCAACAGTTCTGCCCTTTGGAACTCAGAGGTCACAGAGGCTGGAGTCTTGCCTGTTGAGAAATAGGAGACAGACTTTCCTGGTGGCTCAGTGGCTAAGAATCTGTCAGTTCAGGGGACATGGGTTTGATCCCTGGTCCGGGAAGATTCCACAGATTAACTGCAGATTAACTAAACCTGTGTGCCACAGCCACCGAGCCTACACCCTGCAGCCTGTAGAGGTCACCGGAATGAGAAGTTCGTGCACAGCAAGGAAGAGTAGCTCCCACCTGCCACAACTAGAGAAAGTCTGCACGCAGCAACGGAGACCTAGTGCAGCTTAAAAAAAAGTAATGGGAGACAAAAAGACCTCTGTTCCTGGGAGCCCCAAAGGCCCTGCTTGGCACCAGAAGCGCAGAATCTTAACTACTGGGCCACCAGGGAAGTCCTACGTGTGGATTTTTGACAGCGCTGAAAGTGTTGTTCAGTCGCCCAGTCGTGTCCAACTCTTTGCGACCCCAGCACGCTAAGCTTCTCTGTCCTGAACAATCTCCTGGAGTTTGCTCAAACTCATGTCCATTGAGTCGATGATGCCGTCCAACCATCTCATCATCTGTTGCCCCCTTTTCCTCCTGCCCTCTGTCTTTCCCAGTATCAGGGTCTTTTCAAATGAGTCGACTCTTCACATCAGGTGGCCAAAGTATTGGAGCTTCAGCTTCAGGATTAGTCCTTCCGACGAATATTCAGGGTTGATTTCCTTTAGAATTGACCCGTTTGATCTCCTTGCTGTCCAAGGGACTCTCAAGAGTCTTCTCCAGCTCCACAGTTTATAAACATCAATTCTTTCATGCTCAGTGGGCCACATGACAGGCCAATAAGTCCCAGGTGTGGAGACAAGGAATACGGCTTTATTGGGAAAGCTGGCTGACCGAGAACATGGCATCAGATCAGATCAGATCAGTTGCTCAGTCGTGTCCAACTCTTTGCGACCCCATGAACTGCAGCACGCCAGGCCTCCCTGGCCATCACCAGCTCCCGGAGGTCACTCGGACTCACATTCATCGACTCAGTGATGCCATCCAACCATCTCATCCTCTCTCGTCCCCTTCTCCTCCTGCCCCCAATCCCTCCCAGCATCAGAGTCTTTTCCAATGAGTCAACTCTTTGCATGAGGTGGCCAAAATACTGGAGTTTCAGCTTTAGCATCATTCCTTCTAAAGAAATCCCAGGGCTGATCTCCTTCAGAATGGACTGGTTGGATCTCCTTGCAGTCCAAGGGACTCTCAAGAGTCTTCTCCAACACCACAGTTCAAAAGCATCAATTCTTCGGCGCTCAGCCTTCTTCACAGTCCAACTCTCACATCCATACATGACCACAGGAAAGACCATGGCCTTGACTAGGCGAACCTTTGTTGGCAAAGTAATGTCTCTGCTTTTGAATATGCTATCTAGGTTGGTCATAACTTTCCTTCCAAGGAGTAAGCGTCTTTTAATTTCATGGCTGCAGTCACCATCTGCAGTGATTTTGGAGCCCAGAAAAATAAAGTCTGACACTGTTTCCACTGTTTCTCCATCTATTTCCCATGCAGTGATGGGACCAGATGCCATGATCTTCGTTTTCTGAATGTTGAGCTTTAAGCCAACCTTTTCACTCTCCACTTTCACTTTCATCAAGAGGCTTTTTAGTTCCTCTTCACTTTCTGCCATAAGGGTGGTGTCATCTGCATATCTGAGGTTATTGATATTTCTCCCAGCAATCTTGATTCCAACTTGTGTTTCTTCCAGTCCAGCATTTCTCATGATGTACTCTGCATATAAGTTAAATAAACATGGTGACAATATACAGCCTTGACGTACTCCTTTTCCTATTTGGAACCAGTCTGTTGTTCCATGACCAGTTCTAACTGTTGCTTCCTGACCTGCATACAGATTTCTCAACAGGCAGATCAGGTGGTACGGTATTCCCATCTCTTTCAGAATTTTCCACAGTTTATTGTGATCTACACAGTCAAAGGCTTTGGCATAGTCAATAAAGCAGAAATAGATGTTTTTCTGGAACTCTCTTGCTTTTTCCATGATCCAGCGGATGTTGGCAATTTGATCTCTGGTTCCTCTGCCTTTTCTAAAACCAGCTTGAACATCAGGAATTTCACAGTTCACATATTGCTGAAGCCTGGCCTGGAGAATTTTGAGCATTACTTTACTCGCGTGTGATATGAGTGCAATTGTGCAGTAGTTTGAGCATTCTTTGGCATTGCCTTTCTTTGGGATTGGGATGAAAACTGACCTTTTCCAATCTTGTGGCCACTGCTGAGTTTTCCAAATTTGCTGGCATATTGAGTGCAGCACTTTCACAGCATCATCTTTCAGGATTTGGAATAGCTCCACTGGAATTCCATCACCTCCACTAGCTTTGTTCGTAGTGATGCTTTCTAAGGCCCACTTGACTTCAAATTCCAGGATGTCTGGCTCTAGGTCAGTGATCACACCATCATGATTATCTGGGTCGTGAAGCTCTTTTTTTGTACAGTTCTTCTGTGTATTCTTGCCACCTCTTCTTAATATCTTCTGCTTCTGTTAGGTCCATACCATTTCTGTCCTTTATCGAGCCCATTTTTGCATGAAATGTTCCTTTGGTATCTCTGATTTTCTTGAAGAGATCCCTAGTCTTTCCCATTCTGTTGTTTTCCTCTATTTCTTTGCATTGATTGTTGAAGAAGGCTTTCTTATCTCTTCTTGCTATTCTTTGGAACTCTGCATTCAGATGTTTATATCTTTCCTTTTCTCCTTTGCTTTTGCTTCTCTTCTTTTCACAGCTATTTGCAAGGCCTCCCCAGACAGCTATTTTGCTTTTTTGCATTTCTTTTCCATGAGGATGGTCTTGATCCCTGTCTCCTGTACAATGTCACGAACCTCATTCCATAGTTCATCAGGCACTATCTATCAGATCTAGGCCCTTAAATCTATTTCTCACTTCCACTGTATAATCATAAGGGATTTGATTTAGGTCATACCTGAATGGTCTTTCAGAATTTTCCACAGTTTATTGTGATCTACACAGTCAAAGGCTTTGGCATAGTCAATAAAGCAGAAATAGATGTTTTTCTGGAACTCTCTTGCTTTTTCCATGATCCAGCGGATGTTGGCAATTTGATCTCTGGTTCCTCTGCCTTTTCTAAAACCAGCTTGAACATCAGGAAGTTCACGGTTCACATATTGCTGAAGCCTGGCCTGGAGAATTTTGAGCATTACTTTACTCGCGTGTGATATGAGTGCAATTGTGCAGTAGTTTGAGCATTCTTTGGCATTGCCTTTCTTTGGGATTGGGATGAAAACTGACCTTTTCCAATCTTGTGGCCACTGCTGAGTTTTCCAAATTTGCTGGCATATTGAGTGCAGCACCTTTACAGCATCATCTTTCAGGATTTGGAATAGCTCCACTGGAATTCCATCACCTCCACTAGCTTTGTTCGTAGTGATGCTTTCTAAGGCCCACTTGACTTCACGTTCCAGGATGTCTGGCTCTAGGTCAGTGATCACACCATCATGATTATCTGGGTCGTGAAGCTCTTTTTTTGTACAGTTCTTCTGTGTATTCTTGCCACCTCTTCTTAATATCTTCTGCTTCTGTTAGGTCCATACCATTTCTGTCCTATATCGAGACCATCTTTGCATGAAATGTTCCTTTGGTATCTCTGATTTTCTTGAAGAGATCCCTAGTCTTTCCCATTCTGTTGTTTTCCTCTATTTCTTAATTCTGAAAGAGATGGGAGTACCGTACCACCTGATCTGCCTGTTGAGAAATCTGTATGCAGGTCAGGAAGCAACAGTTAGAACTGGTCATGGAACAACAGACTGGTTCCAAATAGGAAAAGGAGTACGTCAAGGCTGTATATTGTCACCATGTTTATTTAACTTATATGCAGAGTACATCATGAGAAATGCTGGACTGGAAGAAACACAAGTTGGAATCAAGATTGCTGGGAGAAATATCAATAACCTCAGATATGCAGATGACACCACCCTTATGGCAGAAAGTGAAGAGGAACTAAAAAGCCTCTTGATGAAAGTGAAAGTGGAGAGTGAAAAGGTTGGCTTAAAGCTCAACATTCAGAAAACGAAGATCATGGCATCTGGTCCCATCACTGCATGGGAAATAGATGGAGAAACAGTGGAAACAGTGTCAGACTTTATTTTTCTGGGCTCCAAAATCACTGCAGATGGTGACTGCAGCCATGAAATTAAAAGACGCTTACTCCTTGGAAGGAAAGTTATGACCAACCTAGATAGCATATTCAAAAGCAGAGACATTACTTTGCCAACAAAGGTTCGCCTAGTCAAGGCCATGGTCTTTCCTGTGGTCATGTATGGATGTGAGAGTTGGACTGTGAAGAAGGCTGAGCGCCGAAGAATTGATGCTTTTGAACTGTGGTGTTGGAGAAGACTCTTGAGAGTCCCTTGGACTGCAAGGAGATCCAACCAGTCCATTCTGAAGGAGATCAGCCCTGGGATTTCTTTGGAAGAAATGATGCTAAAGTTGAAACTCCAGTATTTTGGCCACCTCATGCGAAGAGTTGACTCATTGGAGAAGACTCTGATGCTGGGAGGGATTGGGGGCAGGAGGAGAAGGGGACGAGAGAGGATGAGATGGTTGGATGGCATCACTGAGTCGATGGATGTGAGTCCGAGTGACCTCCGGGAGCTGGTGATGGCCAGGGAGGCCTGGCGTGCTGCAGTTCATGGGGTCGCAAAGAGTTGGACACGACTGAGCGACTGATCTGATCTGATCTGATCTGATCTGAATGGTCTAGTGGTTTTCCCTACTTTCTTCAATTTCAGTCTGAATTTGGCAATAAGGAGTTCATGGTCTGAGCCACAGTCAGCTCCTGGTCTTGTTTTTGCTGATTGTATAGAGCTTCTCCATCTTTGGCTGCAAAGAATATAATCGATCTGATTTCGGTGTTGACCATCTGGTGATGTCCATGTATAGAGTCTTACTAATGTCTAATAACCATTTCATTTGGGGTCTGGATGCCAGGTTCTTCTATAGAACAGAGAAATAGAGGAGGTGAGGAAGTCAAGTAGAAAAGCTATTTATCTTGCAAAACAGGAGGGGATGTGTTAAATTTCTCCTTTTCTGCAGTCATTCAAAGGTAGGCTATGCCGGATTGTACCTCGGTGAGTTGAACAAAGGCACTTTAAAAGTCCAGGAGAGGGCAGCTTTCCCTGAGGAAGGCCATTATGTATGATTATAATAATAAAAGCAAGGCAAAGAAAAGGTTAAAGTCAAAGAAACAGATCCAACAGGGAGTCAGAATTGGTTCTACCCTGTAACACTGGAGTAGGTTGCCATTTCCTTCTCCCTTATCTCACACTCTCACACTCTAGTAAGGGAGAAGGAAATGGCAACCTACTCCAATATTCTTGCCTGGAGAATCCTGTGGACAGTGGAGCCTGAAGGGCTGCTGTCCATAGGGTCGCACAGAGTCGGATACGACTGAAGCGACTTAGCATGCGGCATGTAACACTGGGTGTGGATTTCTGATAGTGCTGAAGGTCCGCGCCCCTAAAGCGCCCACCCCGTCTCGTTCAAGGGTCAGCAGTACTGTAGTAAGTACACGAGAGAGGCGAGTGAGTGCAGCTGTGGGTCCTTGCTCCCAGGCCAAATGGCCTGGGCATTCCTGGGCTGGGGGAGGCAGGTGTATTGGGGGAGAGTACACAAGCCACTGGATATTAGGGGACAGAAGCACAAATGTTGGGGAGCTCCACCGTGGTGACCCTCACTTATGGGAGTGATGGAGAGGGACCTTCCCTGGAGAGAGGACTGCGTAGGACAGGACGCTGAAGCTGGATCAGGATGGGCTGCACGTGACTGTGCTGTTTGTTGATACCACAACCTACCCTGGCAGCTTCCTGCGGTTGATTTATATCCAGTTACACCTGCATTACGTCACTGAGTTCCCTTAGGCATTCAGGGATTTATATATTTGTTCATTCATTCAGTCTAGTCACATCCCAAGGACTTCCCTGCAGCTCAAACGGTTAAGAATCTGCCTCTAATGAAGGACATGAGGGTTCGATCCCTGGGTCAGGAAGATCCTCAGGAGAAGGGAGCGAAATCCACTCCAGTATTCTTGCCTGGAGAATCCCCAGGGACAGAGAAGCCTGGTGGGCTACAGTCCATGGGCTTGCAAAGAGTTGGACACGACTGAGCGACTAACGTGTTCACCACATCACAGCTTCTCCAAGCCGGTCCTTGCTTTCTCCCACTCTCTCCACTCCTGTCTTTGTGCCTCAGGCCCACCTTCCAGTCTCCGCGCCCTGTCCTCTCTTTGGTCCAGCTCCCTCAGTCCCGCCTCCAAATCACGGGGCAGGGGAAAGCTTTTATTCCTACCCCTTCCACTGGGTACACTGCCTAAGCCTCAGATATTTCAACCAATGGAAGCCAACCTACTTAGCCAATGGGGCTGGAGCACTTAATATAAAGAGTGTGCTGATGCTCCCCAATGTAATCTCCAGGTGGTGTCTGCTCAGCCGCTTGCACCTCTCTGTGTGGGAGCAGGTTGGGAATGGAAGAAGCTCATCTTGAGTGTTCTCCTGCCTGGATACCCAGCTCCACAAGGCTCAGGAAGGTGCCCTTCTCACCACCATCTCTTGTCAAGAGCCACCGAAAAGCTGCTAGGAAGTCAAGCAGGGGTCAGCCCGCAGGTGAAAGGACCAGACAAAGAGGGTTTAGAGGAAAGTTCTGGTGTTAGCTGCTGGGTATGGGCGTGCACAGAAGACAGTATGGACCTCTCTTTTCTTTTTTTTTTAGTAGCTGCAACAGGTCAAATGGGGCCCAGCACCCCTATCGTGTGACTGCCTTTGGTTTGAATCTGGAAGAGGAAGGGAAGTGGGACCCGGAGATGAAAAGCAAGCTGCACGTGTCAAGTGTTGCCTCACGGGACTGACAGCTGTTGACCAGACACTCGGGCTGGGCCCTTGAGAAGGAAAAGGGGTCCGGGGAGGCAAAAGCGAAAGAACACAGGCGAGCATGAAGGATCCCCGACTCTCCATCCACCTCCTAAATTGAGGCTCTTTCCTTTCTCTCCTCAGGCGGCGTTTCACAATTGATGATTTTGAAATCGGGCGTCCTCTCGGCAAGGGAAAATTTGGGGAAAATTTGGGAATGTGTACCTGGCTCGCCATTTCATTGTGGCCCTGAAAGTCCTCTTCAAGTCCCAGATAGAGAAGTAAGGACTGGAACATCAACTGCGCAGGGAAACTGAAATCCAGGCGCACCTACAGCAAGGACAGTCTCTGTATGAATGAGATTCCCCTCACAGGCTTCCAGATGGAGCTATTACTCTCCTGGCCCCAGCACAATTTGCCCCTTTGACCAGTCACTTGTAATAGCATTGTGAATTGGGCCTCAGGGAGGAGTCTCGACCCTTCTTCCTTTTGTCCCCAGACATCACAATATCCTGTGCCTGTACAACTACTGCCATGATGCGCGCCGGGTGTACCTGATTCTAGAATATGCTCCAAGGGCTGAGCTCTACAAGGAGCTACGAAACAGCCACACGTTTGATGAACCGCTTACAGCCACGGTGAGGCAGAGGAGGTTGAGGGCTAGGGTTCATGAGTTTCCTATGGGCTGATGGGGGTCACTGCCTATGGCTTTCATGAGGGTTCAGATTGCTTCTTTTGAAAAAAAAAAAAAAAACTTTTATGGATTAATGAATTGATTTATGGCTGTGCAGGGTCTTTGTTGCCACGTGGGACTTTACTTGCGCCGGCTTCTCATTGCAGTGGCTTCTCTTGTTGTGAAGCATGGGCTCTAGGCTGTGTAGGCTCAGTGGTTGTGGTGCACACTGGCTTAGTTGCCCCGTGGCATGTGGAATCTTCCTGGATGAGGACTCGAACCTGTGTCCCCTGCATTGGCAGGTGGATTCTTTACCACTGGACCACCAGGGAAGTCCTGAATTGCTTTTCTCTATCAATTTTACATAGTGACTCTTATATCCTACAATTTTACTTTTGGATACCCTATGGCATCACTGACTCAATTTGAGTAAACACCTATAAGTTTGCGTTCTTTGGTTGTAAGCAACATAATTTAACTGCATTACCTTATGGAAGGAAACATGAAAGGCTGTGAGGGAGTTCACTGAATAAATGAATGAAACTGACTTAGAAAGCCAGGGATTTTTGGAGGGCTCCGGGTGGGAATGACAGCCGTCATCACCCCATGGCCGGCTTCATTTCCAGACTGCTTTTTCTTTGCTCACACAGGTAATGGAGGAGTTGGCAGACGCTCTGACCTACTGCCACGAAAAGAAGGTGATTCACAGGGATATGAAGCCAGAGAACCTGTTGCTGGGGCTCATGGGTGAGGTGAAAATGGCAAACTTTGGCTGGTCTGTGCACACACCCTCTCGAAAGTAGGACAGGTGGTGGCACCCTGAATGATCCAATTTAATTCATTTCACATGTAAGACTCAGCTACAAACCTGGGTTTGTATTTCAGTGCTGCCTTTTGAAATGCATATTTTAACAAGTATTTGTAAACTGAAAGAACGTGCTTTGACTATATCTTCTATTTTTTAATGTTTACATAAAATTTTTCCAATAAGTTTCTGTGTAAGTACATTAAGAATGATTGTGCCATAATTCCAGGAATTTTACTCTATCAGTAAACTGTAATTAATTGGTCCCTCTTGGTGGACCGTCAGATTGTTCCAAAACTTCCTGGATTATGAGCCAAATAATTGTAGGAAGAATCTCAGAATATGGGATTGTTGGTCCCAGGACTTGCCTTCTCAACCTCAATTCATATGAAAACTCGGTGTTTCCAAGTTCCTGTGCTTGAGAGGGGATTGCTGAGGACTGGATGCTGGGGAAGGACCATGTCCCTTCTACTGAGCCTCCACTTAATGTTCCTTTCTCTAGGAGAAAGACGACGTGTGGGACGCTGGACTACTTGCCCCCAGAAATGACTGAGGGGAGAGCATACAATAAGAAGGTAGATCTACGGTGCCTAGGGGTGCTCTGCTACAAGTTGCTGGTGGGAAATCTGTCCTTTGAGAGCACCTCCCATAATGAGACCTACAGACGCATCCTAGACGCATCCTCGAGGTGGGATGGCCACACTCTGGGCATTCATGCGGGAGCTAGGCGGAAGGGGTGGCTGGGAGCCTGGGCACACACGAAGGTAGTTTACTAGGATCCCGGCCAGTGCCTTGAATGGACCGAGGAAACTAACCATACTTCTCTTTCTTCTCTGGCCTCATCAGGTAGATGTAAGAGTTCCTGCATCAATACCTTTGGGGGCTTGGGACCTGATCTCCAGGCTTCTCAGATACCAGCCCTCGGAGCGGCTGCCCTTGGCCCAGGTCTTGAAGCACCCATGGGTCCAGGCTCACTCTCAGAGGGTGCTGCCCCAAGCTGCTCAAATGGCTTCCTTAGCCCTGCCCACCCCTATTCTTTTGTGATTGCTTGTGGAACACCCTGGCTCTGGTATCTCATCTGTCTTGTTTCTTGACTTGTAAGATGCATCATGCTAGTTAATAAGGACTTCCCTTGTGGCTCAGCTGGTAAAGAATCTGCCTGCAATGGGGGAAACCTGGGTTCTGATCCCTGGGTTGGGAAGATTCCCTGGAGAAGGGAAAGGCTACTCACTCCAGTATTCTGACCTGAAGAATTCCACGGACTGTATAGTCCATGGGACTGCAAGGAGTTGGACATGACTGAGCGACTTTTACCATTAATAAAGGCCAAATCATTTTATTTATTTTTGGCTGTGCTGGGTCACTGTTGCTTAGGATGGGCTTTCTCTAGTTTCCACGAGCAGGGGCTACACCTGATGTAGTGTGCTGGCTTCAGTAGTTGTGGCTCATGAGCTTAGTTGGTCCTCTGCATAGAATCTTCCCAGACCAGGGACTGAACCTGTGTGCCTTGCACTGGCAGGCAGATTCTTATCCACTGTGCCACCAGGGAAATCCAAAGCTGAATCATCTTGTACGAGGTCTCTTTCTAAAAAAAAAAAAACAAAACACTATTTTACTGCATTGGGTCTCAGTTGAGATCTTCACTACATCATGCTGGATCTTTTGGTCAGGCGTTGGCTCTGTGGTGGCAGGAAGGCTCTGGAACACGTGGGCTTAGTTGCTCCTGCCCCTGCCCCCGCACTGGGATCCTAGTTCCCTGACCAGGGATGGGACCCTCATTCCCTGCATTGCAAGTTGGATTTATTTTTAATATATTTATTTGGCGGCATTGTGCCTTAGTGGCGTGTGGGAGCAGGTTCCCCTAGAAGGGACTGAACCCAGGCCCCCTGAACTAGGAGCCTGGAATCCTAGCCACTGGACCACCGGAGAAGTCCCACCAAATTATTTTTAAAATATGCTTTTACTAGGTCTAGGTTGGTAATTTCACTTATTTGAAACCAGTAAGCAAGCAGCTCTCCTCCAAAATCAGAAAACACAACTTAAAAACGACAAATACGCTTTTAATCAGCCGTGTGCCAAAAGGAGCTGCAGCTGGGGAAGTGATGCCGAGTAAATCTTTGGCCCTAGAGCGAGAGACGTTCAGGCAGAGTTTAAGGCCACGAAAGGCGGGGCGGGAAGATTTGGGACTCACCACGCTGGCCTGGTGGCTCAGACGGTAAAGAATCCGCCTGCAATGCGTGAGACTTGGGTTCAATCCCTGGGTTGGGAAGATCCCCTGGAGAAGAAAACGAGTATCTACTCTAGTATTCTGGCCTGGAGAATTGCATGGACAGAGGAGCCTGGTGGGCTGCAGTCCATGGGGTCCAAAGAGTGGGGACACGCACGACTGAGCGACTTTGACTTTCACGCGCCCGCCCTACTGCCCAACCTTTGACTGAATGGGTCAGGAACTCTTCCGCCTGCCCTCATCCTGCTAAGTCACTTCAGTCGTCCGACTCTGTGCGACCCCATAGACAGCCCACCAGGCTCCCCCGTCCCTGGGATTCTCCAGGCAAGAACACTGGAGTGGGTTTCCATTTCCTTCTCCAATGCATGAAAGTGAAAAGTGAAAGTGAAGTCGCTCAGTCGTGTCCGACTCTTAGCGACCCCATGGACTGCAGCCTACCAGGCTCCTCCGTCCATGGGATTTTCCAGGCAAGAGTACTGGAGTGGATGCCATCGCCCTCATGCTAGTTACCCGGAAACGCAAACTTCCGGTGGGTCCACGACTTCGACGCGGGGCAGCCCATTAGGCTATCCCTGGACGAACCGGAATTTCGTCACCCCGGCTACCCGCCCACTCCCGGAAGTGACGCACGGTGGGGTTGCCGGAAGAAGTGGCGAAGTTACTTTTGAGGGGGAACTCAGTCGCGGCGGCGTGCCAGGGGCTACGGAGAAGAAGGAAAAGAAGGCAGAGCAAGGGGACGGAAGTAGGTGCACTCAAGTGTGGGGCGACGCGGGAGGAGCCCTGGGCCTGGGGCTTCCCGGCGTTCCCCGCGCTGCTTGGCTCAGCCCCTTTCTCTCCTTCCACCCTCTCCCCCACCTAGTTCGCGCCACCCCCCGGCTGTTTCCAAGGCAACGGGAGTAGGGGACCCCCCCCCCCCAGAGAGGCCGCCCACGAGACCCTCGCGCGCAGCCATGAGCCCCGCCTCGCACTGCTGTTCGGAGAGGGGCGGGACCTGGAGAGAGGTGTGAGGGCGGGGCATGTTGGGAGGAGGTCGGGGTGCCTTGATGGGCGCAGATGGGGCGGGGCCTGGAAGGAAAAGATGTGGGCGGAGCATGATGGGAGGAGGTCGGGGGGCCGTGATGGGCGCAGATGGGGCGGGGTCTAGAAGGAAATAATGTGGGCGGAGCATTATGGACGGAGCTGGGGTCCGAAGGAGAGATGGGGGTGCTTCCTCGGCGGAGGTGGGGTGAAGCTGGAGGGGAAAGAGGAAGTGAGGGCGGAGCCCTCGAAGCCGAAGGGATAGTGTCTGGAAAAATCCGGTGGGCGAGGTCTGGAGTGGATGGAGCCTAAAAGAGGGGGGCTGACACTAGGGGAGGGCGGAGCTTGAGACCCAGCCGAAGGCTGTCGTGGAGCAGAAAGGGGGCGGGCCCTATTAGAACTGGATAGGAGGGTCTGTAGGCTGGCAGAGATTGGGGGGCGGGGTCTGTACGAAGTAGGGGAAGAGTGTGAGAGATGGAGGAAAGGGAGGTCCCCTTATTAAGACCTGTAGCTGGCCTACTCTAACCCTCCCTGGTCCCACAAGGCTCTCCGCCCCCCTGTATCTGCAGGCTGCTCCGTGACCCCACCATGTCCACCCCCACCACGAATTCCGTGGACACCCCCTTGCCTGGTGAGTGATCCCCCCTTCTCCAACACAGCTATTCTCCTATCAGGTTATTGTCAGCCGAAACTCACTGTGTCTCCCTCTCCCAGGAAATGGCCCCAGCACCCCCTCCTCTTCACCTGGGGGAAAGGAGGATGGTCCTGAACCATGCCCTGGAGGGGCGGATCCTGATGTCCCAAGCACTGATGGGGCCGACTCAGCCTCCGTCGTGGGTGAGACAGAGTCCAGGGACATGGGTTGGGAGTTGATACGGAGGCTCAGAGAGGAATCCAGAAGGAGAGAAAGATCAGAAATGGGGGTGGCCAGCCCCAGCATCTTGCTGAGTTTTTTCCTTCTGTTCTTGGTACCTCTTATTTCGACCCATTCTTTGGGATTCACCAACACACACATCTTTCCCTCCGAATCACCATCTCTGTGGGTCCCCCTCCACACTCTGATTTGTTGCCTCTGATCTCTCATGGACCTGTCCCTCTGGCTGCTGTTTATCCCTGTGGTTCTGTCTCATGGCTTCTGTCCACCCACCCCAGTCATCCTAGACACAGCAGAGGAGCCGGAGCGCAAGCGAAAGAAGGGCCCAGCTCCAAAGATGCTGGGTGATGAGCTGTGCCAAGTATGCGGGGACACAGCCTCCGGCTTCCACTACAACGTGCTCAGCTGTGAAGGCTGCAAGGGCTTCTTCCGCCGAAGTGTGATCCGAGGCGGGGCCGGGCGCTATGCCTGCCGGGGTGGTGGCACCTGCCAGATGGATGCATTCATGCGGCGCAAGTGCCAGCAATGCAGGCTGCGGAAGTGCAAGGAGGCAGGGATGCGAGAGCAGTGTGAGTCCTGGGGAGGGAGCAGGGCCAGGGTGGCCCCTGCCCAGCCCTGGGGCCTGTGCTGAGGCCTGTGTCTCCCCACCAGGCGTCCTCTCCAAAGAACAGATCCGAAAGAAGAAGATTCGGAAGCAGCAGCAGCAGCAGCAGCAGCAGCAGTCATCACCCACGGGGCTGGGAGTCAGCAGCAGCAGCCCAGCCTCTGGGCCTGGGGCCTCCCCTGGAGGGTCCGACGGGGGTGGCCAGGGCTCCGGAGAAGGTGAAGGTGTCCAGTTAACAGCTGCTCAGGAACTAATGATCCAGCAGTTGGTGGCGGCCCAGCTGCAGTGCAATAAACGCTCCTTCTCCGACCAGCCCAAAGTCACGGTACAGCCCCTTCCACAGTCTCAAGGGACAATGCACCCAGCGTGCTCAAGTTGACAGGGCCACAGTCCAGGGCACAGGGAGAGAATGAGGCTCCAGAGAACAGGCGCTTTGAGACGGGATAGTCTTGGGCTCATGGGAGACGTCCTGATAGTAACCTGCCTGCCCCTCCCACCCCGTGTCCCCAGCCCTGGCCCTTGGGTGCAGACCCGCAGTCCCGTGATGCTCGCCAGCAGCGTTTCGCCCACTTCACGGAACTGGCCATCATCTCCGTGCAGGAGATTGTGGACTTCGCCAAGCAGGTGCCTGGCTTCCTGCAGCTGGGTCGCGAAGACCAGATCGCCCTCCTGAAGGCCTCTACCATCGAGGTAATGGCCAGCCTGCCCAGCCTCAGGGAGGCTGTTCCATCCTGCTCTTGAGGAAGTCCCGAGATAAACCCCAGGAGAGATGTCAGGAGCATAGGGACAAAGCACACTCTAGGCCTTGCCATGGTCGGGTGGTATTCTCCAGGAGAACCCTCAAATGCTAAATAAGTCATAAGAGCCTCCTGTGAGGCGAGGAAAGAAAGGAAACAGGGCCTGAGATGGAGAATAATTGAGGGTTGGGCTGGAGGGCCACACTTCAGGGAACATGCTGACAAGGCTTGTTCAGGGAGTTGATATTTGAACCACAGTCGTAATGAGTAAGTGCTGAGTGTCTAGTGTATGCCAGGCCCTATTCCAAGTGCTGGGGGCGTAGTGGTGAACAGAGCAGACTGAAAGAAAGCTCTGCCCTGTGCTCGTAAGAACCTGGGGAGAGTGTCCTGAGTGGAGAAGGCTGGGGGTGCCAGACCTGGGGAAGGGAGACAGCTTGGAGTGTCCAGCGTGCTGGCTGCAGCCCTGTGGCTGAGAGATGATGGGGTCGGGTGGGAACAGGCAGGGGATGATCCCAGCAAGATCGGGCCCCTCATTCAGGCCAGCAGAGAAAGGTCAGTGGCTGAGGGGCCACAGGGCCCCTCCAGCCCCTGCCCACCCCTTTCCCCTCTGCCGCCCTCAGATCATGCTGCTGGAGACGGCCAGACGCTACAACCACGAGACTGAGTGCATCACCTTCCTAAAGGACTTCACCTACAGCAAGGATGACTTCCACCGCGCGGGTACGGCCAAGTGCAGGCTGGGCAGTGCGGTCCCTGCTGGCCAGGAGACCCAGGGCCTCACATCCCTTTCTGAGCTTCCATCTCGTCACCTCCCAACTAGGGTGAGGGCTGAGCCCAGCCACCTCATGGTGAGAGCTAAGAGCACAGTGAGATTATTGAGCCCTGACTCTGCGCAGGGGGGATGTGCAGTCATATAGGGCAGCTTGGTGGGAATTAAGGAAAGACACTCTTTCCTCCCCAGCCCTGGTCTCATGTGACAGAGGCTAGATCTCAGTCCATTAGGAAATGCACAACCTCCCCAACTGTACAGGGCAGCCCTGGTCCCTACCCTCCAAGAGCACTTCCCTAGAGATGTACCTGAGGCGATGGGCTTCTGGAGATAGTGTGGCTCATTGGGACCAGAGGAAAAGGGAGGTGGGGAGTAGGGTTAGTTACCAGGGAACCCAAGTGCAGGGCCTCACTCTCTCCGCCTCTGGATGTTCTCAGAGTCCTGCTTTCTCCCATCATCTCTCCATGGGGCACTTCTCTGTACTCCTGGACATCTCCTCACTCCATCTTTCCTTCCTCTTATTTCTTGGCGCTCTCAATATCCAGGGTAGTCCCAGTAACCCTTTGAGTATAAGCTTGGCAGGGGAGCACTAGGGGCTGGGAGAGTGTTCCTGGCAGGGGTCTCAGCATGTGCAGAGGTCCTGGGGTGGGGAAGTGCAGGTGGTTTTAAGGAACAACAGGGAGGTTCGGGCAGCTGCAGCACAGTGAGATGGGGCTGGAGTGGAGGTTGGTTCCCCCTACTGCCCCATCCTCTGCCATTGCCATAGTTCAGGCCTCAGTTGGCCCTTCCAGGAACATTGCAGGGCCCCTTGCTGGGCTTCTACCTCCACCCCAGCCTGGTGGGTTTGTTTACACAGTCATTGGAAGGATCCAGTTAACAACCACGTTCGCTCACGTCCCTCCTGTGCTCAGCACCATCCGTGGCTCCCATCACACTGGGAGAAAAGCCAGAGCCCTCACCTGGCCTGCAGGGCGTGGCCTCATTCCTCCCCGCCCTCCCCTCACCCTCCTCCAGCCACGCTGGCTTCCCTGTTACTTCATCAAATGTGCTGTTGCCTCACAGCTTCTGTGTTTGCTGGTCCCTCTTTCCAGAACTAGGTTGACCATCTTGTCCTAGTTTGGTGGAACCTTCCAAGCTTTTCTTACTTTTTTTTAAAATTAATTAATTTTTTAGCTGCACTGGGTGTTTGTTGCTTTGTGAGCTTTCTCTAGTTGCTGTGCGCGGGCTTCTCGTTGCGTGTGTGACGGGCTCTAGGCAGTTGGGCTCAGCAGTTGCAGTGCATGGGTTTAGTTGCCCTGCAGCATGTGGTATCTTCCTGGACCAGGGATCAAACCTGTGTCCCCTGCATTGGCATGTGGATTCTTACCCACTCTGCCACGAGGCAAGTCTCTTGAGCTTTAATACTCAAAGTCCCAGGGCCTAGGAAGCCTGCTGCTGCTGCTAAGTCGCTTCAGTCGTGTCCAACTCTGTGTGACCCCATAGACGGCAGCCCACCAGGCTCCCCCGTCCCTGGGATTCTCCAGGCAAGAACACTGGAGTGGGTTGTCATTTCCTTCTCCAATGCATGAAAATGTAAAGTGAAAGTGAAGTCGCTCAGTCGTGTACGACCCTTAGCGACCCCATGGACTGGAACCTACCAGGCTCCTCTGTCCATGGGATTTTCCAGGCAAAAGTACTGGGGTGGGGTGCCATTGCCTTCCCCGTAGGAAGCCTAGTCCCAGGCAAAATAGACTGGGAGCACCCTCCCTGGAACACTCACACAGCTTGGTAACTCCCTCCCTCCCCTCTTTCGAGTCGGGACACCCTGCAGCTGGGGGAGGCCTTCTAACACTCACCTTATGGGGACCCTCATGTCTAAGATATGGACGTGATTCTCCCTGTTACCCTCCCCTGCATTACCTTGATCCATAGAACTAGAATCATCTCACAGGGTGGATGGCATACTTGCAGACTTGTCTATTATCTGTCCCTTCAAGCCCCAAATGCAAGTGTCAGGAGAGCAGGGGGCTTTGTCTTACAAATGTCTCTGCCCAGGACCTGATGTGCAGTGGGTGCTCAATCAAGTTTGATGAATGAATGAGTCGCATCTGAAAATGAGTTCAGCTTCAATGCGAGAGCAGGGGATGCCACCTCGGGGTGATGTAAGGTGACCTGGGATTAAACATCTTTCCTTTTCCAGAGGAGAGGTACCAGGAAGGAAGTGAAGGGGGTGACCAGGTGGTAGAAACTTATGAATAAATGTTCACACTTATTGCTTCATTCAGGCGAGACATACGGCATACCCACCCACGATGTGCCAAGCCCTTGATGGGCAGTGGAGTTACAGGGTGACCGGCACTCTCTACTTGCTGCTGTTTCCCTCGCTTTGCTGACGGTGGGCAGTGTCAGTGGCCAGGCATGGGGGCCAGTTTTAGGGTCAAAGTGTTCATCAGAGCTGGTCTCTTGCCTCCGCAGGCCTGCAGGTGGAATTCATCAACCCCATCTTCGAGTTCTCGCGGGCCATGAGGCGACTGGGCCTGGATGACGCCGAGTACGCCCTGCTCATCGCCATCAACATCTTCTCAGCTGACCGGCCCAACGTGCAGGAGCCTAGCCGGGTCGAGGCCCTGCAGCAGCCCTACGTGGACGCACTGTTGTCTTACACCCGCATCAAGAGGCCACAGGTACCGGGGCTCAGACCCTCCGGAGGAAACCTAGACCCATGTAGGGTCGGCTTCCTACGTCCCTGGCTCGCCCCAGCAGCTGAGTTCTGATCAGTATCCTCTCAGCAGCCTGTCCTCGAGGCCCCTGTCCCCTCATCAAGGAGTCAGGCCAGGTCCACGCCCAGGGGCCCCACACTGCCTCTCCGGGGTCAGGGGGCCTGCCTGCTGGGCCAGGTGGGCTGCCCCGCACCCACCCTCCTGTCTCCTCGCAGGACCAGCTGCGCTTCCCCCGCATGCTCATGAAGCTTGTGAGCCTGCGCACGCTCAGCTCCGTGCACTCGGAGCAGGTCTTCGCCCTGCGGCTCCAGGACAAGAAGCTGCCGCCTTTGCTGTCTGAGATCTGGGACGTCCACGAGTGAGGGGCCCGCCCTCCCGCCCTGCACACCCCCAATGACTGGACACTGGGGTGGGAAGGGACCGGGCTGGGTCTGGGCTCCTTGCCCTGCGGCTTGGAGCTAAAGCCTTGGCCCCCCGCCAGCCCTCAGGATGAGCCCCAGTCGGGGTCCAGGAGCCTCCCTGCCTGCCCACTGAGTCTTCCTGGGAGGGCTGGAGGGGGTCATGGGTCCTGACCTCTGACCTCTCCCAGCACTCCCAGCTGCCCTCCCTGCCCAGCTTACACCTCAAGCCTACCATGCAGTGCACCTTGAACAGAGGCAGGAGGGCCTGTGTCTCTCGCACAGCCTGAGAGACCACAGGCTCCCCGCTCTGCTCCTTTTATTTAATAAAAACTAAAAAAAAAAAAAAAACAGGAAAATAAAGTATGATTAGAAACTTGCTCTGATTCAGAATGAGTCTGAGGTGGGAATGGGCTACCCAACGTCTTTGTGGACACCAAACGAAGGTGCTGGACTAGGGAGGGTTCAGGGTGATATGACTAGGCACTCTGGGGGCCCAGGAGAGGCCCTGACAACCTCAGGGTCATCTGGTGGTTGAAGCCTGCTCCTGAAGGTCTGGGAGGATTTAAGTGGAGGAGGGCATGGGGCTTTCATTCAATCAGCAAGTATTGGCTGAGGCTGCTTTGTGGGCCAGGCACCGTGCTGGCCATTCTCAGGACACAGATGTTATTCATTCAACAGATACGTATGGAGCATTTGTGCTGTTCTGTGGTTAGTCGCTGAGTCGTGTCCGACTCTGCGACCTCATGGACTGTAGCCTGCCAGGCTCCTCTGTCCATGGGGATTCTCCAGGCAGGAATACTGGGAGTGGGTTGCCATGCCCTCCTCCAGGGGATCTTCCTAACCCAGGGATCGAACCCAGGTCTCCCGCATTGCAGGCAGATTCTTTACCATCTAAGCCACCAGGGAAGCCCCATGGAGCATTTACTATGTGCCAAATACACTCTTAGGCACTGGAAACATCTGTGAACACGATATAAAGTCTCTGCAGCCACCATGGAAAACAGTATGGCAGTTTCTCAAAACACTACAACTAGAGGAATTCCTTGGCAGTCCAGTGGTTAAGACTCTGAGGGCCTGGTTTCAGTGCCTGGCTGGGGAACTAAGATCTCACATGCCATTCGTTGGGGTCAGATAGAAAAAGCTAAAACTAAACTCTGTCACAGGACTCAGCAATCCCACCCCTGGATATATATTCAAAAAACCCCAAACACTAAATTTGAAAGGATACATGCACCTCAATGTTCGTAGCAATAGTATTTACAATTGTCAAGATACGGAAGCGACCTAAGTGTTATCAACAGATGAATGGAAGGTGTCATACATACATATAGAATGGGATACTATTCAGTCATCAAAGAGTGAAATTTTGCTATCTGCAGCAACATGGATGGACTTGGAGGGCATTGCTGCTGCTAAGTCGCTTCAGTCGTGTCTGACTCTGTGTGACCCCATGGACAGCAGCCCACCAGGCTCCTCCGTCCCTGGGATTCTCCAGGCAAGACTACTCGAGTGGGTTGCCATTTCCTTCTCCAATGCATGCATGCATGCATGCTAAGTCGCTTCAGTCGTGTCCGACTCTGTGTGACCCCGTGGACAGCAGCTCACCAGGCTCCTCTGTCCACAGGATTCTCTAGGCAAGAATACTGGAGTGGGTTGCCATTTCGTTCTCTATGGAGGGCATTATGCTAAGTGAAATAAGACAGAGAAAGACATATACTGTGTATCATTCACATACGGAATCTAAATACAACAAACCAGTGACTATAACAGAAAAGAAGCAGACTGACAGACTGAACAAACTAGTGGTTACCAGTGGCGGGAGGGACAACGGGTGGAGGAGTGGGCGGTAAAAACTATGGGTGTGAGGTAGGCTCAAGGATGTGTTGTACAACATGGACAATAATAGCCAATATTTTGTAATAATTGTAAATGGACCTTTACAAATTGTATTAGGGAGTTCCCTGGTGGTCTAGTAGTTGGAACTCTATGCTTTCACTGCCGGGAACTGAGTTCAATACCTGGTCAGGAAGTAAGATGTTGCAAGCTAGGCCACACAGCCAAATATCAAATCAAATAAATAAGGTAAAGCCCCTCCTCGGGCTGGTCACGGGGGGGCTGAGCAGGAACTGACAGAAGGTAAGGGAATGGGGGCTTTAATGGGGGCAGCACGGGACAATGTGGGAGATGAGTTAGGAGTCAGACAAGGCCTCAAAAGAGGCCTGCTGCTGCTAAGTCACTTCAGTCGTGACTGACTCTGTGCGACCCCATAGACGGCAGCCCAACAGGCTCCCCCGTCCCTGGGATTCTCCAGGCAAGAACACTGGAGTGGGTTGCCATTTCCTTCTCCAATGCATGAAAGTGAAAAGTGAAAGTGAAGACAGTCATGTCCGACTTGTAGCGACCCCATGGACTGCAGCCCACCAGGCTCCCCCGTCCATGGGATTTTCCAGGTAAGAGTACTGGAGTGGGGGTGCCACTGCCTTCTCTGCAAAAGAGGCCTAGATGAGTTCAAAGGAAAGGCAGTGAAGTTCTCCTAATTTCTTCTTCTCCTGCGCCAGGCCGTGGGGGGACACCGAGGTGAGCTGAATGGACAGTCCCAGTCCAGGGTGAAGAGGGTGTTGTCTGGAGGGGTGGGTGGGGTACTGAAAAATATACTTTTGTAGAGAGGGGGAGAGGGAAGTGAGAATAGTTACATGCGATCGTCCCATCCCAAGCAGAGTGCCTCTCGCTCTAGAGATATGCCTGCCCTGCGCAGAGTTCAGTTTACAGACGGGGAAGCTGAGGCCGCGCGAGACAGGAGAACCAACTTGGCCAGGATCAGAGCGCGCATGGGCCAGCCTCTACCGGGAGGGAAAAGGTCAGGTTGCGGGCTGAAGGAGGAACACTGTCCAGGCGGTCCTCCGGACAAGGCCTCAGCCAGGAAGCGGGTGGGGTGGAAAGTGCGCGCCAAGAACCTTAGAGCGGGTAGGGTGGAATGGAGGGCCGGCGCCCAGGGCCACTGCGCGTGCGGAGAGACCCACTGGGTCTCAACCCGGAGGTGAGAAAAGGGGCGTAGCTTCGAGCCACATGCGTCAAGGGGGCGTGACTTGGCGAGGATACGTCAGCAAGGGGACTAGACCACCATCCAAGTTGGACGAGGGGGGCGTGGCCTACGCCCCACAAAGGGGCGTGGTCTCCCCTATTTGGGTGGGAGGGGCGTGGCCCGGCTCCGCGCGCCGCGCCTCTGGGCCTGCGCGCGCCGGCGTCAGGGGTCACGGCGGCGTGGGCTGTGGCGGGAAACACTGTTTGAAGCGGGTGAGTTACGGGAGAAGGGGAATTGCAGGGGACTTGGCCTGGCCGGGAAGGAGGCTTGGGGAGCCGAGTCCGTGGGCTTGAGAGAGGGTTGTGAGAGCTCGCGTGGGGCATGGCGGCGGGAGGGATCCTCTTGATTAGGGGGAGCGCGGAGGAGGGGCAGAGGCCAGTGGCCGTGGGCGCGTACGCGGGGGCAGATGACGGGATGGGGGCGTCCCCTCGGCCTGCGGGGGGCGCTGGCTCTGGGCGCCGCGGACTAGGGGGACGCACACTGGGGAGTCTTTGGAGCAACGGGTCACGGAGGCATTGGGTTCTCGATGGTGCACGTGAGGGCATGGTGTTATCTTTTATGTACGCTCTGCCCAGCACTGCCCTAGGAGTCGAGGCTACAACCCGAATAAGTCAGAGAAAGCCTCTTTCCCAGGGGCAGACCGAGAGTAGACAAGTAGTAAGAAATGACGACAAACCAATGTTGTCAGCTTGTGATTCGTAACCCCAAGGAAAGTAAAACAGAGTAGTCTGCTTTTTATTTCTAAAGTGAACAGGAGTAGTCCCTCTGGGGAAGTGACATTTGAGAGAGAAGCGAGCCCCGGAAAAAATGTTCTGGACGTGGTGGTTGGGGGGCGCTGAAGTAGGAAGGGGCTTGGCTTCCTTGTAACTTGTAGGGAAGAGTGAGGCTGGAGACATGGTGGGGAACCAGATCCTATAGGGCTTTGTAAATCTTCCCTTTAACTTTTACTGTAGGTTCAGTAGGGAGCTGGAGAGGTTTTGAGCATCACAGCAACTTGATCCTCCCCTGCGTTTTAAAAAAGACTGACTGCCAATTGAAGATGGGGTTGTAGCAGGAGTGATAGTGGAAGGAGGCGAGGCCAGTTAGGAGGCAAGAGGAATGCTAGGCAGCTCAGCCTGCAGTGCACGTGGGGAGAATCCATCAGGTGTAGGTTGTTTCTGGAGTCTGAAGGCACACAAGGTGAGTGTAGGGAAGGGGAGCCCAGGATCACGGGGCTTGTGGTTCAAGCAGCAGGCTGGAGAGGGGGAGCAGGTTCGGGGTGCCACCCCGAGGGCAGAGCTTAGGTGGTGCCAGTGGGCAGGGTGATGTCAGAGTCTCAGGTTCATGGTCACACCCATTCCAGGTACCTCTTGTTGCCTTTTCTCCCTGTCCTTCCTGCACTTCCCCACCCAGGCCGTTCCTGCCTTACTCAGGGCCTTTGCTGGGCACTGGGGAGCTAGTGATAATTCAGTTTGGTTGGAGGAAGGACAGGAATCTCAAGCCAGAGCTCTCTGAACTAAAAAGAGGCGGCACTAGTCTTTGGGAGCTAAGAGAAGACAATGAGGGTTCACAGGATGGACTCATGGAGTTGGTGACACCAGAGAAGAGTCTAAACCAACACAACGTGAAGTGGCCTGCATCGCGGGCACTCTGCTCGGTGATGCTGGGGACCCAGACTGGAGCCAGCCCCCTGTGTTTTGAGGACCTCTCAGCTGGAAGTTGGCACAGCTTGTGCAGTAATGGAAATGCCCCCAAGGTGCTGTGGGAGCCCCTAGGGGCCGCTGATCAGTGAGGAGGAACTGAACCAGACCTGAGTTTCAGAGAGTGCAGAGGAGTTAGGTGGCCAAGAAAAAGGGAGATTTCATCCTGCAAACATCTCCCAAGACCAGGCCCCATGCTGGGTGATCCTGGGGACCCAGAGCAGCCTCAGCCCTGCCCCGCCCTCGAATTCCCTGTCTGGTGAGGGAGTCAGACACAAGCCCAGGTGATCCACAGCCCAGGAGGAGGGCAGCAGGAGTCAGGAGGCCCAGAGGCGGGAGCTGGCCAAAGCATGAAAGGTGTGGAGTTTTCAGGGAGGCAGGAGTGAATAGATCCATTTGTCATTATTTAATCGATCCTTTGACAGATGTGTGTGAGGTAAGATACAAGGTGAGCAAGCAGATGAGTCTGTCCTGTCTTCCCCACTGGGGAGAGGGCAGTTCACCCCCATATCGCTCCTGGCACCCCCGGAGGCCGACAGTCTGGAGCACTGATCACCAGTGGGTCCCTGGAGCCAGTCTGCTTGGGTTGGAACCCTGGCTCTGCCCCTCTGAGTTAACTGTGTCACCTCAGGCTTGAAGGTGGCTTCATGTCTCTGGGCCTCCGTGCCAGTTTCTGTGTTGGAGAGTTAATAGCAGCACCTGCCTCAGAAGCTTTGGTGAAAATTCTGAGTTCCTTCCTTGGTGCTGCATTCAGAACGTATTCGGAGAAGGCAATGGCAACCCACTCCAGCGTTCTTGCCTGGAGAATCCCAGGGACAGAGGATCCTGGTAGGCTGCCGTCTATGGGGTTGCACAGAGTCGGACATGACTGAAGCGACTTAGCAGCAGCAGCAGCACATATTTATTGGCTGTGCACTCGGCCTCAGCTTCTCTCCTGGGGACATGAGATATAGCAGGAAACAGAAGGTGAAATCCCGGCTCTTGCAGTATTTCCATTCTCCTCACGGGGAACAGACAGTAAACAAAATGAATAGGCAGTGGTGCTCAGGCTTGAGCAGCTTCAGAGGCCCTGGAGGGCTCGATCCTACGTGGGTGGCTGGGCCCACCTCCAGAGGCCCTGACTCAGTAGGTCTGGGGTGGGGCCTGACAGCTTCCATTCCCACCAGTTCCCACCAGAAGCTGCAAGTGCAGGGCACCACGCTTTGAGAACTCTTAACGATCTGATACAGCGCAGCAGACAGCGACAGAGGCCAGCAAGAAAAAATAAAGCTAGGGAAGGAGTTGGAGTGGGCAGCGGGGCTGTCTTTTCAAATTTTTATGTATCTATCTTTCTGGTCCCACCTTGGCATGTGGGAGTTCCCTGACTAGGAATCGAACCCATGCCCCCTGCAGTAGAAGTGCAGAGTCTTTAACCACTGGACTGCTGGGGAGGTCCCAGGGGCTGTATTTTGAAGCTGGCCTCACTGAGAAGGTGAAATTGGAACAAAGACCTGAAGGCGGGGAGGAGAGAGCCATGGGGATGTCTGGAAAAGAGCATTTGGTTGGGCAGCAGGAACAGCTTGTGCAAAGGTCTGGGGTAGGAGCAAGCCTGGAGTGTTTGAGGAACAGAGAGGAGGCAAGTGGCTGGAGTGAGCAAGGGAGAGAGGGCAGAGGTGGTGTCCCTGAAAGAGTAGGTGGGGGCAGTCGTGCAGGGTCTTGTGGGCCGCAATGAGGACTTTTGTTTTAATTGTGCATGAGACAAGAGCCAGGGACAGGCTTTGAGCAGAGCAGGGGAGGGATGATCTGACATATACAATCTCTTTGATTGCTGAGTGGAGAAAACACTGCAGAGGGCCAGGTGGAAGGAGGGAGATGGGGAGCGGGCAAGGCTATTCATTCAACAGATATTCTTTGGGTGTCCTCAATGGGCCAGACAGTTACTGACACCTGTGATTCTTCAGTGAAGGATACTGCATCCCAGCCTGAGCTGAGCTTATTTTCCAGCAGGGGGAGCCAGACAAACAGCAATGCACAAAATAGAGGCCAACCATCTTAGGGAGCCAGAGAGACCAGCATGGGAGCTGGGGCGGGGCAGGGGTGTAGGGGGCTTGCCGAGAACAGTACACCGCCTGCCCATTGAAAAGCAGAGCTGATAAATAAGTTTGCTGATGGAGTGAGCGTGTGGTCTGAAGGGAAGAGAGAAGTTGGAGTGACTCCAAGGTTGTTGACTTGCCGGAGCTGTACCGAATCAGGGGAGACTGTGGGGTGTGAGGAGCAGGTTTGGGGGGAGATCAGGAGCCTGGCTTTGGAGTCTGGGGTGCCTGAAGGGATGTCGCCACGGTGGGCACTCAGATCTGTCAGCCTAGAGCCCCAGCTGAGGTCTGGGTGGGAGACACAAAAGCCAAGAGATGGCATTTAAAGCCATCCCCTGGTGGTCTGGTGGTTAAGATTCCGCTCTTCCAATGCAGGGAGTCGCGGGTTCAATCCCAGGTCAGGGAACTAAGATCCCGTGTGCTTTGTGGTGCAGCAAAAAAAAGCGGTGAGGTTGGGTGGGATGGGATGACAACCTCCAGGGAGTGAGTGTCAGAGAGAAACAGGTGTGTGACCTAGAGCAGACACTCATTGTGGCTAATGCTGGATTCACTTGCTGTTCAGTATTTGCTGCTGAAGCACCCAGAAAGGTGCCAAGCTCTGCCCTGCACCCCTGAGAGGGGGACACTCAGGGACCCCTTCGTTCTCACGCTGGCTTGCCTGACAGCGCCTGGGGTAGGAGACTAGTCCAGGACCCTAGGTTTTGCTCTGGTGGCAGCTGCCCTCCATCGTACCCCCTGGCCACAGCCCAGTGATCCAGGGCAGCCGGTTGGCTCTCTTCTTCCTCCCCCTGACAAGTTAGGTCTGGCCACTCCACGGGGCTCCTGGCAACCTCTCAGCTTCCTCTGCCTCACCCGGGCATCTCTCTCGGGTCCTAACTCTCTGCATCCCTCTGGCTACTCGCATGGCTAGAGCAAAGGGCTCCAGGCTCTTTCCTCTTCTGAGATCAGACCACGTGTCTGCACAGTTACACGCGGAGGGCACAAGAGAGTCAGTTCAGATTCTTCCTCCTCGTTGAAAACTCGTGTTTGCACGGTCATAGCAGCAGCATTCACAAGAGCCCAAAGGTGCAGACGACCCTAATGGGTGAGCGCAACGTGGGATAGCCGCAGGGTGGGCAAGTACTCAGGCATAAAAAGGAACGAAGCCCGGATCCGTGCTAGAACGGGGTTGGACCTTGAAAACATTCTCAGGGAAAGAAGCCATACACAGGATTCCATTTCTAGGAAATGCGCAGAATAGGCCAATCCATCTAGACAAAGCAGATCAGTGGTGCTTTGGGGGAGGGCGGGAGATGCACTGAGTGGAGAGGGTCTTTTTCTTGTGATGACGGTGTTCTAAGACGGTGGTCAAGGCTGCCCAAGTTCTGAATATACTGAAAACCACTGAACTGTACACTTAAAACGCATGAATCGCATGGTATGTGAATGAGATCTTGGTCAAAGTATCTCCACACCCCAGCCCCCCAGAAAGCCAGTGTTGCCAGTTTATTACCTATCCTGCCACAATTATCGGAGAAGGCAATGGCAAGCCACTCCAGTACTCTTGCCTAGAAAATCCCATGGATGGAGGAGCCTGGTGGGCTGCAGTCCATGGGGTCGCTACTAGTCGGACGTGACTGGGCGACTTCACTTTCATTTTTCACTTTCACACAATGGAGAAGGCAATGGCAACCCACTCCAGTGTTCTTGCCTGGAGAATCCCAGGGACGGCAGAGCCTGGTGGGCTGCTGTCTATGGGGTCACACAGAGTCGGACACGACTGACGTGACTTAGCAGCAGCAGCAGCAGCAGCCACAATTATGCGTGAAAAAGCAACATCTTTAGGTATATTTCCCCACCACCTTGTATACGTGTTATTTTTCTTTTATGTGTTTCTCTCCAGCTTTTTCATTTTTTGGCCCCAACTCATGGCCCCAACTGTTGATCATAGTTTCTGACCAGAGATTGAACCCATGCCCCGTGCAGTCCCTTCCTCCAACTTTTAATTAAAAAAAAATTCAAGCCTGCAGAGACATTCCGAGACAAGTACAATGAACACCCATGAATCCTTTCCTGGATTTGTCCGTTGTGAATGTGCTGCCTCATTTTGCTTTATCTTGATGCACGTACACTTTTTTTTTTTAGCTGAACTGTGTACAGGTTGTACCCATCATGATACTACAGGATAATGAGAATCAGGCCATTCTCTATGAGCGATACTGTTATCTCAGACACTTGTTCAGTTTGTGCAGTTCCAGCGATACCCTTCAGAGCTATTTCCACTTTTTAAATCCAAGATCTGACCTGGGATCACACTAGTGATCCCACTAGTGATTCATCTAGTAGTCATGACGACATAGTCTCTCCTTTAATCTAAAACAGTTTCCTGATCTTTTTTCCTCCCCCTTCATGACTTGGACATTTTTTGAAGATTCCATCTCGCAGGCCAGTCTTTACTTTGGTTTGATTATTTCCTACTGATTAGAGTCAGGGTAAACATTTTCATTTTCTTAGAATTTTTTTTTTTTTTTTAATACAAAAGCTCTCTTAAGTACACCATTCTGTACTTTGCTTTCTCTACCTAACAATGGGTCTTTGAGAGTCCTCTGTCAGTTCATAGAGAGCTTCCTCATTCCTTTATATAGCTGTATAATATTCCAGGGAACAGAATTCATGTAACTTATTTAAACAGTCCCCCAGGGAGGACATTTAGGTGGTTTCCAGTCTTTTGGGACTGCAAACAATGCTGCCGGAAATAACCTTGTAAATGCAGTTTTTCATTAGGTGATAGTATATCTGTAGCATAAACCCCTGGATGTGGAATTGCAGCCTCCCCACTTTTTATGCTTTTACTTGAGGTGCAATTTACACGTGGTGAAATGCACAGGTCTCAAGCGTACAGCTGGCCGTACAGCACACTTCCACCACCCTGCAGAACACTCATGTCCCCTCCCAGTCAGTCTCCCCCACCTCAGAAGCAGCCACTAGCTAGACTTTTAGCATCATGGATGAGCATAGTCTATTCGTTCTTAAAATTTTTGGCTGTACGGCACAGCTTGTGGGATCTTAGTTCTCCGACCAGGGATTGAACCCCCGCCCTTAGCAGTGCAAGTGTGGCATCGTAACCACTGGACCCCCAGAGAATGCCCTACTCTGGAGATTTTTTTAAAGGCTCATGATCATGGTGGGTGCATAGGAGGCCATGGAGAAGACAGCAACCCTCACCTCACCCCAGCTTGCCCCACAGGATGGATGGTAAGCGGCGACCAGGCCCGGGGCCTGGGGTGCCCCCAAAGCGGGCCCGTGGGGGCCTCTGGGATGAGGATGAGGCGTACCGGCCCTCACAGTTCGAGGAGGAGCTGGCGCTGATGGAGGAGATGGAAGCAGAGCGCAGGCTGCAGGAGCAGGAGGAGGAGGAGCTGCAGTCAGCCCTGGAGGCGGCGGATGGTGAGACTCGGAGCAGGGGCCCCCCTGTGCGGACCCCACACCTGTCGCATCTTGGAACTGTGAAGCTGACCTGTAACTTTTAACTCTCAGCCCCTGGCTTGTTTCAAGCTCCGCAAGGGGCTGATCTTTGGCTGTTAGTAGGCCACCCCTGTTTCCTGTCACTTCTAACCTTGACCCTTGACCCCTCGATCCCCCTGGAGTGTCCCGCCTGATCCAGATCACCGCCTCCACCTGACTTTCTTTCCCAAATGGGATGCTGCTTGAGGGGACAGGAGCAGAGCCAGGAAGGCAGTTACTTGTTTCTGAAGCAGGACCATGACTCATGGAGCCCCACTTCCCTCCCCCCATCCAGGGCAATTCTCCCCAACGGCCACAGATGCCCGCTGGCTTCGGCCCACCCCGCCCCCCTTGGACCCCCAGACGGAGCCCCTCATCTTCCAGCAGTTGGAGATCGACCATTATGTGGGTAAGTTTGGGGATCAGAGGCCCGGTGCGTGGGAGGAGGGGCTGGGTCAGCCGCTCTGGCTCTGTGGGAAGAGAGGGACACAGAGGGTCCCCACCCAGGGCTCTGAGAGAGAGGGACAGGTAGGGGCGGGGAGGGGGCCGTCCTGGAGGAGGAGGTGTCTTCTAACAGGCCCGAAGGGGCTGGCTCTGTGCAGAAGGGAGAGGCGTGCGGTGTGGTTTTCATTCACTCATCCCGTCAGTTGGGAACAGCCGAGCATCCGCAGTGAGGCAGGCCCTGTACCAGGCAGACCAGGTCCCTGCTCCCCGAGGCTCACGTTCTAGAAGGAGAGGCAGAACAAGAAAGGAAGTGTAACACTGGCGGTGGTGAGGGTCACAGAGGAGCATCAAGTAGGGAGGGTTTGCTGGACCTCGCCTCTTGGAGCTTCGGGAAGGCCCCTCTGAGGAGGTGATGAGTTGTGGGGTTGTCTGGGAAAACGGGGCTCTGGACAGAGGACCCCAAGGAGGGAGCAGGGCTGATACATTTAAGGAGCAGCCAGGAGGCTGGTGAGGCAGTGAGGGGCCAGCAAGGACCTTAGTGCTCCGCTCTGAGTGAGCTGGCCTGTCCTTGGCAGTGGAGAGACCCTATCCAAGCTCCAGGGGCACTCACTAGTGGTAAAGAACCCACCTGCCGATGCAGGTTTGATCCCTAGATCCGGAAGATCCCCTGGAGAAGGGAATGGCAGCCCATTCCAGTATTCTTGCCTGGGAAATCCCATGGACAGAGGAGCCTGGCGGACTGTAGTCCATGGGGTCGCAAAGAGTCAGACACGACTGAAGCAACTGAACACGCAGCGCACACGCACGTCCAAGCTCCTGCTTGCATTTTGAAGGCTCCCTGAACAGGAAAGTAAAGACGCTACAGGTGGGGAGGAAACGTTTGCAATCTATATGTCCGACAGAGGACCGGTGCTGCAAATAAAGAACATTCAGAGAGAGTTCAGAAGTGGACAAGAATCTTGGACGATTCACTAGAGGATCTGCAGTGGCCAATGTGTGTGCATGTGAGGCAATACTCTGTGTCATCGGCTGTTGGGTGACTGTAAATGACCCCCACCGTGAGACACGAACACACACCTGTGAGAGGCCAAAGTCAAATACGCAGACGACACCAGGTGCAGGCGAGGATGTGGAGTGTCGGGAACCCGTGTGCTCAGTGAGGCCACGGCCTGATGCAACCGCCTGGGAAGCAGCCTGGAAGAATCTTCCAGGGTTCAACCTAGCCCTGTACAGTTCTTCCGGTGGTAGTTACGTTTTTGGTTTTTGCCCTGAGCTTTATTGAGAGATCAGACTTAAACCTACTCTTACCATAGGGCCTGCCAATTCTGCCTGAAAGATATTTACCCGAGAGAAGCAAACACCTACATTCAAACCAAAACCATGGATGTTGACAACTCTTTTCTTAACCACCCAAAACTGGGAACACCTCACACGTCCTGTGGTGGATGAATGGATAACACATCATGCAGTGCTTCTCTGCAATAGAGGAAACAAATCACTGACAAGCTTGACAGGGACAGGTGCCAGAGATGTCAGCCCGGGTGCGAGAAGCCGGACCGGGAGGGTTACGTACTGAATGCCTCCATTCTGTGGATGGTCTCAAAAAGACAAAATCAGGATGATAAGGAACAGACCGATGGTGCCACGTAGCAGGCTGGAGGCAGGTGTGATCACCAAGGGGCAGCTTGAGGGAGCTGTTTGAGTGACAGGACCGTCTTGTACCCCAGTTTTGGCGGTGGTTACACACATCTATCCCAGCGTTAAAGCTCATAACGCTGCCCATGCAAAGTTGATTCCACTTTTGAAAAGGAAACATTTCATTTGCAAAAGAAAGGCGGGTGCTCCTCTAGCTGTGTGGGGAGAAAGGATGGGAACAGAAACCAGGAGGGAGGCAGGCACACTTTTGAGGGGTCTGAAGAGGCAGCCCCCACTTACCTGTGTTCCCCCCTCCCCCAGGCCCAGAGCGGCCCCTGCCTGGGGCGCCCCCGCCATCCCAGGGCTCGGTTCCCATCCTCCGTGCCTTCGGGGTCACCGACGAGGGGGTCTCCGTCTGCTGCCACATCCATGGTTTTGCACCCTACTTCTACACCCCAGCGCCCCCCGGTGAGTGACCCCGACCCCAAAGACCCCTCCTCACCCCAGCCACCCAGGGATCCCCTGCACATCTGACCGGCCCTTCCACACCCCAGGTTTTGGACCTGAGCACCTGAGCGAGCTGCAACGGGAGCTGAGTGCAGCCATCAGCCGGGACCAGCGCGGGGGCAAGGAGCTCACCGGGCCGGCTGTGCTGGCGGTGGAGCTGTGCTCCCGGGAGAGTGAGCGCCGCCCTGGGGGTCGCGGGGGTGGGGGGTGGAGGTCCTGGGCTGGCAGGGATTCCCCAGGCCAATGCCAGCCCCCTCTGCCCGCAGGCATGTTCGGGTACCATGGACATGGCCCCTCCCTGTTTCTACGTATCACCCTGGCACTGCCCCGCCTCATGGCACCCGCCCGCCGTCTCCTGGAGCAGGGCATCCGCCTGGCCAGCCTCGGCACCCCCAGCTTTGCGCCCTACGAGGCCAATGTTGACTTTGAGATCCGGTATGTCCCCCGCCTCACTTCTCCCACCTTGCCCCCTCCACCTGCCTCTGCCCACTGACCCTCATCTCCCTGAAGGTTCATGGTGGACACGGACATCGTGGGCTGCAACTGGCTGGAGCTCCCAGCTGGGAAATACGTCCTGAGGCCGGAGGGGGAAGGTATGGGGGTCTCCAGGGCTGAGTTTGGGCCAGGGGGACACAGAGCCGGGACCCTGTAACCGCTGACCCACTTCTTCCCCATAGGCCACACTGTGTCAGCTGGAGGCCGACGTGCTGTGGTCAGATGTGATCAGCCACCCGCCGGAAGGAGAGTGGCAGCGAATCGCCCCTCTGCGCGTGCTCAGCTTCGACATTGAGTGCGCTGGCCGCAAAGGTCTGTCCCCGGGGCCTGGGGTCCTCCCTCCCTCCTTCCCTACATCAGTGATGGGCCCTTCTCACCCCAGGAGTCCCTGCGCTTCTTGAGCTCACTCAGGGAGAAGGGAGTAAACACACAACCGGATGCAACGCAAAGGAGGGCGGTGGCCGAGAGGGGCGGGGCTGCGAGGCAGGGGAGGCCTCCAGGGTGAGGGGACAGGCCTTGTGAAGAGGGACGGGCAGGGTATGGGGGTAGGAAGAGCAGCCAGTGCAAAGGCTCTGGGACAGGACCGGCCCAATCTGCGAGGGCTGGGAGAAGCGGTGGGAGCCGGGGTGGATCCTGCAGGGTCTGTGGGCGGTGGGGACCACATTGGTCAGGCCTGGTGGGATGCAGAGGTTCGCCCACCCAGTGAGTCACGAGAGAGCGTCAGGTGACCTGCCTCCCTCCTCTCCCCCATGCAGGCATCTTCCCGGAGCCCGAGCGGGACCCTGTGATCCAGATCTGCTCACTGGGCCTGCGCTGGGGCGAGCCGGAGCCCTTCCTGCGCCTGGCGCTCACCCTGCGCCCCTGCGCCCCCATCCTGGGCGCCAAGGTGCAGAGCTATGAGCGGGAGGAGGACCTGCTCCAGGTGGCTCTCGTTCCACGCCCCGTCTTGTCTCCTTTTCCTCAGCACCCCCTACCCCCACCCCTCCCCACCACACACACACACTCCCCGGGGCTGTTTTCTGAGACGTTTCCCCCTCTGGATTCCTTATTTTCAGAGGCATATGCCCAGTCTTCCTTCCACGGGTGGGAGGGCTCTAGTACTGCTCCTGGGGGCTTCCAGAACGTCCCAGGACTGGGGAGGAGGACCCACGGCGGGGGGTTGACCAGGATGTCAGCCTGGGTGACCCTGCGCATTCCCACCTCAGGCCTGGTCGACGTTCATCCGCATCATGGATCCCGATGTGATCACCGGCTACAATATCCAGAACTTTGACCTTCCCTACCTCATATCCCGGGCCCAGACCCTCAAGGTACGGCACGTTGGGGGGAAGCTGCCCTGACACCCCACTGGGGGCTCAGGCTGTGGGCCACTGCCCAGCGGCTCCAGAGGCCTGGAAACCCCGGCTCTGGCCCCATCCCTGGCCTGCTCAAAGCCCAGAAGGTTCCCGTGGCTTCCGCAGAGGTGAGGAAGCATTCATGGTTAAGTAAGGAAAGGCTCATGTGGGACTGCCCTGGAGGTCCAGTGGTTAGGAGTGTGCTTCCACTGCAGCAGGTGTGGGTTCAATACGTGGTCAGGGGACTCGGATCCCTCATGCTGGGTGGTGCAGCCAAAAAAAAAAGAGCCAAGGCTTGGGTATTTGGAAGGGCAGACCGAAGCATGAGTGCAGTGCCTTGTTCTCTAGGCTTTAAAATATGTCAACAAAGACAAAGGAAAACAGGAAGTTGGTGGCAAAACCTTGATGCTTGAACCTGGTATGGGGATGGGGGCGTGTGGGTGTGCAGGGTCCGAAGCTCACAGTCGTCTGGAGGCTGGAAGGCCAGTCACAGTGTCACAGGGTTGCTTCCTTCTGAGGCCTCTCTCCTAGCTTGTTGCCGCCTCAGACGCTGCGGGGTGTACCTGGCGCTCTCCCCAGCTCTCCCCTCTGCGCGCCAGTGTCCCCTTTTTTAGACCACAGTCACATTGGATCAGGGCCACCCTAATGACCTCATCTTAACTTGCTCACCGGCAAAGACTCAGTTTCCAAATGAGGTCACATTCAGAGATCCAGGAATTACGACTTCAGCATCTTCTAGACAGACACACACTTCAGCTCTTAACAGGTGTCTTGTGCTGTTCAGTTGCTCAGTCGTGTCTGGCTCTTTGCGACCCCATGGACTATAGCACGCCAGGCTTCCCTGTCCTCCATTTCCCGGAGTTTGCTCAAAACTCAGTGTTCACTGAGTCAGTGATGCCATCCAACCATCTCATCCTGTCAGCCCCCCTTTCTCCTCCTGCCCTCAATCTTTCTCAGCATCAGGGTGTTTGCCAGTGAGTCGGCTTTTCACATCAGGTGGCCAAATTATTGGAATTTCATCTTAAGCATCAGTCCTTTCAGTGGATATTCAGGGTTGATTTCTTGTTTTCTTCCTTTTCTATACATTTGGCCAGTTTGATAATGGAAGGAGCAAACCACCACACTCAGGGCTCCCCAGCATCTCCAGGGAGAAGCCCACCCCTGTCAGCCTGGTGTTTATACTCCAGCCTCCGCTGTCCTCCCTTGCCCTCCGCCCCCAGTTTCACTGCTCCCACCCCAGCTCAGGCCTGTCCTCCATGCCTGGCCCCCCAGTTCACTGTCTCTGGTACAGACCTAGCTCTCCACGCTGGCCCCTGCTTGTGCTTCCCCCTGGTCAACCCCCAGGCCCCCCCACCCCCGTGCACCCACTGCTTCCCCAGCAAGCTCAGCATTGTCCCCAAGTCTGTTCCTCCTGCGCCTCCCCATCCAGGTGCAGCCCCCCAGCCCTTGGGCACCATCCTTGCCCCCTTCACCCCCATAGTCCCAGGCCCCTCTGACTCTTTCTGTCCAGCCTCCAGTTCATGCCTGCCTGTCCCTGTGGGTCCTCTGTCCCAGAGCTGCCCTAGTCCACAGGGCTCTCAGCAGGCAGAGGGCGGCACTGCAGCGGGTGTTGTGGGTGATGTGGTCACTGCTCCTGTGGCTCAGCCCTGCAGATCACCCCAGCCTCCGCCTTCCCTGTGTGCTGTGCCCTCAGGTGCCAGGCTTCCCCTTGCTGGGCCGTGTGATTGGCCTCCGCTCCAACATCCGGGACTCGTCCTTCCAGTCCAGGCAGACTGGCCGGCGGGACAGCAAAGTGGTCAGCATGGTGGGCCGCGTGCAGATGGACATGCTGCAGGTACGGCCGGGCCGGGAGGGGCCGCCCTCGCGGGGCCACTTCCCCAGGGCCGCCGCCCAACCTGCCCTGCCCTCCGCAGGTGCTGCTGAGGGAGTACAAGCTCCGGTCCTACACGCTCAATGCCGTGAGCTTCCACTTCCTGGGCGAGCAGAAGGAGGACGTGCAGCACAGCATCATAACAGACCTGCAGGTGCCTGTGCCCCTGACCCTGCTCTGGCGTCCTCAAACCCTGCCTCCGAAGCCCTCAGACCCCGCCTCCCAGGCCCTCAGACCCCACCTCCCGCATCCTCAGACCCCTCCCTTCATGCCCTCAGACCCCGCCTCCTGTCCCCTCAGATCCCGCCCCTCGTCTCCCCGCGCTGGCGGCCCTGTCTCCCGCTTACCTTCCTGGTCTTGGACATTCTGTGCCTGTTCTCCTGACCTTTCCCTTCACCTCCTGCCCTTGACCTCTGACCTCCCTCCACAGATGGGAACTGTATCCTTAGCCATTCCTGTGACCTCTGGCATGACGACCTCTGTTCCACTGCCCTGCCCTGCCCTTCCTAGTCTACACTAGCCTCTCAGACCGCACCCTCCTCCCCTTCCACCCTGTCGCCCCTCTGACCCCTGTCCCTGTACCCAGAACGGGAACGACCAGACGCGCCGCCGCCTGGCCGTGTACTGCCTCAAGGACGCCTACCTGCCCCTGCGGCTGCTGGAGCGGCTCATGGTGCTGGTGAACGCCATGGAGATGGCGCGTGTCACCGGCGTGCCCCTTGGCTACCTGCTCAGCCGGGGCCAGCAGGTCAAGGTCGTGTCCCAGCTGCTGCGACAGGTCAGCAGGCAGAGCCTGGGGCGGCCGGGCCACCGCGCTCCCCACCGAGGGGCCCTGCTTGCCCCCAACACTTGGGTCCTGCCTTCTCCCTTCCTAGGCCATGCGCCAGGGGCTGCTTATGCCTGTGGTGAAGACGGAGGGCGGTGAGGACTATACCGGGGCCACAGTCATCGAGCCGCTGAAAGGGTGAGGCCTGCGGAGGGAGCAGAGGGCCAGGGGTCGTGGGTGCGAGGGGTGCCCAGCCCTGACTCTCCCCCCATGCCCCCAGGTACTACGACGTCCCCATTGCCACCTTGGACTTCTCCTCGCTGTACCCGTCCATCATGATGGCCCACAACCTGTGCTACACCACGCTCCTGCGGCCCGGGGCCGCCCAGAAACTAGGGTATGGCGCCTTATTCACCACGTGTACCCTGAGATTGCCCAGGGACCGGCCAGAGTGGGGCCAGAGACCCAGAGCTAGTGGGGAGGGGAGGGGACTGGCAAGAGGTAGGGGCATCCTAAGGGATGAAGAGGAGGGCCAGGCATCACCCCCACCATCTCTCATCCAGCCTGACCGAGGATCAGTTCATCAAGACACCCACGGGGGACGAGTTTGTGAAGGCATCGGTGCGGAAGGGGCTGCTCCCCCAGATCCTCGAAAACCTGCTCAGCGCCCGGAAGAGGTGGGCCCTTGAGCTCCCCCTGCCCACCCTGCTCTGAGCTCAGGCTTGTTGAAGTGGCCTGGAATCCCTGTCCCTCACCAGCGCATGTTGCTGCAACTGCGGGTCAACCAGAACAGGTCACCCACTGCAGGCAGCTCCCGCCAGCCCCTCTGCTAGGCAACTCCGTGCAGTGTGCAACCTGCACAACTGTACGTGGCATCCCTTTTCAGAAAGGCACCCTGACCCAGCCCTCTCGTCTCTCCATGAGGCCCTCGAGTGGCCTTTGGTCCCCACGTCCTCCTTTCTCTTCCCAGGGCCAAGGCCGAGCTGGCCAAGGAGACAGACCCCCTACGGCGGCAAGTGTTGGACGGGCGCCAGCTGGCGCTGAAAGTGAGTGCTAACTCTGTGTACGGCTTCACTGGCGCCCAGGTGGGCAGGCTGCCGTGCCTGGAAATCTCACAGGTGAGTGCACAGTGGCAGGTGGAGGGCAGACACCCCCTCTTGGGGAGAACCAGGGCTCAGTGTGGTGGAGGTCAGGGCCCAGATCGCCCCAACCCACCAGCCTTTTGGAGAGTGGATGCCTCCGTGATTGGTTCAGCAGAACACTTGCTGACCATTCCCTGTAGGCTGGGCCTTGTGCCGTGTGGGTCCAGCCGGTAACACTGGGTGAGAGCTCCTGCCCTAGTGTTCAGCCTTGTGGGGACACCGATGGCGACAGGAGTCAATATGTACGGGAAAGCAGTTGGGGAGGGAGGGGCGGGGTGGGGCGGGCAGAGGCCGAGGAATGAAGGGAGGGGCCCAGTTTGGCTTGTTCTTTCCACCTGTCCCTCAGTCACTTGGCAGCCTCGTGTCCCCGGCAGTTGCCACCCCAGCCCACCTGCGGCATTGGTCCCCATCGGGGTGGCAGAGTAGAGAGCACCTTCCCTTCCCCCTCCTGATGGGAGAACAGGGCCATGTCTCTGTCAGGGGCCTTGGGCCCCACTGTAGCCCCTTGCCCTCTGGAGGGACTGGAGACTGAGTAACTGAGGCCAGTCACATGGTGCGCCAGGCACCTGACCCCCAATAAAAGCCCAGACCACAAAGGCTGGGGGTCGCCCAGCAGCGCGGTCAGGCATGGGCATTTGACTTTACATCCTCAGTCACCGTCTGGACAGATGCATGGGTCCCCTGTCCTGTGCCCAAGTGAGGACCCCAGCGAGGACGCTCGGCTGGCACTGGGACAGTGCTCTGCTCCGAGAGGAAACGTGGGCAGACGTGCCACAGCAGCATCCTGTGGGGGCTGTTTACTGCTCAGACAGAAAAACAGACCCGTGGCAAGATCACAGTGGGCCTGACTCTGAGATTCTGCCAAGCTGGGATCAGGTGTAGTTCAGGGGCCCCCAAGCCCAGCCTCAGATCCAGTGATTCACTAGAAGGATTCAGAACTCAGAAAAGCTGTTATACTCATGGTTATGATTTATTACAGTGAAAGGATAGGGGTTAAAAGCAGCCAAGGGAAAGGTGCATGGGGCAGAGTCCAGGGGAGACCAGACGGAAGCTTCCACTTGCCTTTCCCGGGGGAGTCCTGCGGACAGCTCTCCTTCCTCCCCGCACTGACGCACGTGTGGTACTGCCCATCAAGGAAGTTCACCCGAGCCTTGGTGGCCTGGATTTTTATTGAGGGGTCAGGTGCATGGAGTACACCATGTGACTGACCTCAGTTGCTCAGTCTCCAGTCCCTCTAGAGGTCAAAGTGATAACGGTGTGGCCCAAGGCCCCCACCATAAATCACTTTAGATCACTTGGTGTGACCCAAGGTCCCAGATGAACAAAGACACTTGTCAGGAAGGACATGCCAAGGGCTTCGAGGTTCCCTCCCAGGAGCCAGCCAAGAGCCAGAGCTCTCTTTGGGCGAGGTTAATCTCTTGTGGTAGATCAGCCTTACCACTCTTTCTGGCCCTTCCTAATCCCCGGGGCCTCTCCCAACCTCCTCGGTGGAAAGCAGTGGATGCTTGGGCATCAGGTTGCAGCTCCCAAGGGGAGGCCAGGCAGGGGGTGTGGCTGGGCTTTCCCCGGCACTTCCTTGTCACTGCTGCCGCTTCCTGGCCCTGTCTCTTGTCGTTTTCCTCTCAGCCCCTTCTCTCTGTCTCAGTTATGTTTGTTTCTTAGCATCTTTTCCTATTCTGTCTCAAGCTAATGAAGGCCAGAGGGTGGAAAAAAAGAGTACTGAGTCATTTCAGAAAAAAAGTTAGAAGGAAGATCGAATGGGTGGAACAAATAGAAGACAGGTGGATGGTAGATTTAAGCTCAGATATAATCAGCAATCACACTAAACATAAATGGCCTAGGTGCTCCAGTTAAACACAAAGGTTTTCTGGCTGGATCCAAACAAAAACAGAAGTCATGTGTGTTTCTCCTTAGTGTGTCCCTCCTCCTTCCCCAAATTCAGTTTCCTTATTTGGAAAGGAATGGTCTCCCCCTGGCCCTGGTACAGCCCCCTATCTTTGGGGGGGACATTTCTGATTGCCAGGAGTGGGACTAGGAATGTCACGAGATGTCTCAGCACCTCCGTGGAGAGACACTGAGCTGATGGCCTCTTCTGTCACTGGCCTTTCCGCCACTATGTGCTGCCATCAGGCCCTCCTCTAAGGACCTCCATGAAGGAACAGCTCAGTAGCCCATTTTGCAGATTTGGAAGCTGAGGCCCAGAGAGACAGTGGCTCACCCATGCTCATACCTGGACCCTGCGGACAGCCCCTGGGCCCTTACTCTACGTGATTCTCTCCCCAACAGAGTGTCACCGGGTTCGGGCGCCAGATGATTGAGAAGACAAAGCAGCTCGTGGAGACCAAGTACACGGTGGAGAACGGCTACAGCACCAGTGCCAAGGTCAGGGGCCTTCTGCCTGTCCGCTGTTGCCCGAGATGGGCCCGGAGCTGGCATGGGAAGTGCAGGGGCCGCCCAGCATCTCCCCGCCCCTCTGGGTCACACGCGCCCCTCCCCAGGTGGTGTATGGCGACACAGACTCGGTCATGTGCCGCTTCGGCGTCTCCTCCGTGGCTGAGGCGATGGCTTTGGGACGGGAGGCTGCAGACTGGGTATCTGGCCACTTCCCCTCGCCCATCCGGCTAGAGTTTGAGAAAGTAAGTGGGGGGCCCCCAGTGCTTGGAGTGGACAGATGTGAGTCTTGCCACTTCAGGGGGAGGGTCTCTGAGTCTCGGGATGTCTGCATTTGTTCGGGGTTCTCCTGCTATGTCAGCGTCTGGGCACTCTGTGTTCCCCAGGTCTCCATTTCCGGGCGCCCTGAACTGAGTGCCCCATTCTTTGAATTCATAAGCCCCGCTTTTGAGGTATTTTGTTTGCTGCCTGGATCCTCCTGAGTTTAGGACTTTTGTTTTAGAAACCTCCACAGCTTTGGGCTTTGCTATGAAAGACAGTGTTTATTTCCTAAAGATGCTGTCAGCCTTGGAGCATCTCTGGTTTTTAGGTCTCGCGGGGGCAGCCCTGTCCATTGGGGGCCCCCTGACCAGGAGATTCCTGGATTGGGGCGCTGGGGTCAGGCCTTGGGGTACACTTGCTCTCAGATTTGGAGCCTGTCCATCTGGGGAGGTCCCTGCCTCAGGGCTCACTCCCTGCCAGTCTCCTCTTTTTGGGGGGGTGCTGCCTGTCTCTTCTGCCTGCCTCTGGTCTGTTTCAGGCCTCCTTTTGGGGCCCTCCAGACTTCACCCCAGTGTCTGGATCCTGGGCTTTAGGGTCTAGGTTTATTCCAGTCCATTTCCAGTTTGGGGAAGGTCCCTGGAATGCTGAGGTTGCCACCCCCCACCACAGCCCCTGGAGCTGAGATGCTAGGATCTTAGGGTCCATCTTCCCCAGTGACCCAATCCCACATCCCTGGGACCATCCCTGACTGTCCCGTTTCTGGGGAAGTCTCAGGATGGGGCGCCGGCGCCCACAGCCCCAGGGGCTCAACCCACGGTGGCTTTCCCCCAGGTCTACTTCCCCTACCTGCTCATCAGCAAGAAGCGGTACGCGGGCCTGCTCTTCTCCTCCCGGCCCGACGCCCATGACCGCATGGACTGCAAGGGCCTGGAGGCCGTGCGCAGGGACAACTGCCCCCTGGTGGCCAACCTCGTCACCGCCTCGCTGCGCCGCCTGCTCATCGACCGGTGTGTGGGGACCCCCACCCGGCCCCCAGCCCCTCCTCCCTTGGGGACACAGGTGTCAGGCCCAGCCCTTCGGTGGCGGCGCTGTGGAAAGAGTGTGGGGTCGGGCAGCTGCGGGTTCCGGCCCCGTTTCTGCCCCCTGGCAGCCGGCGGCTGGGCAGGGCCCCTCCCCACCCCTGGCACGCACCCCGAGTTCCGCTGACGGCCGCCCCTCTGCAGAGACCCCGCGGGCGCCGTGGCTCATGCACAGGATGTCATCTCCGACCTCCTGTGTAATCGCATTGACATCTCGCAGCTGGTCATTACCAAGGAGCTGACCCGCGCCGCGGCCGATTACGCGGGCAAGCAGGCCCACGTGGAGCTGGCCGAGAGGTGCGCCCAGCCCGGGAGGGGGCGGGGGTGGCCAGAAATAGCCCTTTATCCGCCAGCTGGGCCCGCCACTTCCCTAGCCCGCCCGCCCGCCCCCACCCGGCCCACCTGCCCTCACCCGGGCCCGCCGCCCTGGTCTCCCCGCAGGATGAGGAAGCGGGACCCCGGGAGCGCGCCCAGCCTGGGCGACCGCGTCCCCTATGTGATCATCAGCGCTGCCAAGGGCGTGGCCGCCTACATGAAGTCCGAGGTCAGGCCCACCTGGGCTGCGTGCTCCGCCCAGCTCTCCGAGCTCTCACTTCTGCTTTCCAGGCAGGGTGGGAGGGTGTTCCTCTCCGCGGCCCCGCGGGGACCTTGAGAACCGCCCCCAACACACCCCTGGGAGTTGGCTCCGTGATGCTTTGCTCTCAGGCTTCCCCGCACCCTCTGGAAGGGCCCCCCCACCCCCTGCTATTCGGACCCCTCCTGGAGAAGGGGGCACAGCCTCCCTGCACACGGCAAGAGTGCCTGTTTCGCCATCTGTTTCTGGCTCTGGCTTGGTCCCGGCTCTCCAGCTTGTCCTTCCCTGGGATTCACACCCTCCTGCATTCTACCTGGATGTCTAGTGACCTCTGACCCCACAACCCCCTCTGCAGTCCCCAGTTCCTGCCCCATCACCTTAGATCTGGGCTTCCAGCCTCCAGCTCCATCTTCCTGCCTCCTGCCCCCACCATGCTCTCTGACCCTTCCTTGGCTACCTGAGGGCTTCTATCTGTAGGTCACAGAGCCTGTGACCAGGGACTCCCCATGACCTCTGACCCCATCCTAGCCTGGGCTAGTGACTGCCACTCAGCATTACCCCAACTTATGACTGAAGGACCCCCCCCCCAGCCTCTGCGACTCCAGGGACCCGGCGCCTCAGCCCCTCCCAGGCCCCTCTACTCTGTCCCCCGGTGTGACGGTGCCCTGCTCTGCCCACAGGACCCCCTGTTCGTACTGGAGCACAGCCTGCCCATCGACACGCAGTACTACCTGGAGCAGCAGCTTGCCAAGCCGCTCCTGCGCATCTTCGAGCCCATCCTGGGCGAGGGCCGTGCCGAGGCCGTGCTGCTGCGTACGGGGGTGGGGTGGGGGACCCCGGGGTGGGTGGGGGTACGAGGGTCGGGGTCGGGCACCCGGCCCACCACCTGCCCTCACCTGCAGGCGGGGACCACACTCGCTGCAAGACGGTGCTCACGGGCAAGGTGGGCGGCCTCCTGGCCTTTGCCAAACGCCGGAACTGCTGCATTGGCTGCCGCACTGTCCTCAGCCACCAGGGTGAGCACGGGACCCCAGCCCCTGGCCCTCCCGCCTCCGCCATCACCCGAGGGCCCAGGCACCAGCCCTGCAGGCCAGCCTGGCCCCTGGGTGGGGCTCCTGTCTGCAGGCGCCCCCAGGAGGGTCCCAGGCCCCCTACCCCGGGAGTTCCCCAGGGAGTTTTCTCCACACACTTGCTCCCTTGTTCTCTCCTCTGTGGGGACTTTCAGAAGCCGGGATGGGCAGCGGGCGGGGATGGGGCGGCCCAGGCCCTGGCTCAGCCCCAGTTCCCCTGTGCTGACCGGCCCCCCCTCACCCTCATCCCAGGAGCCGTGTGCAAGTTCTGCCAGCCCCGGGAGTCAGAGCTGTACCAGAAGGAGGTGAGGGGTCAGGCGAGGCGGGCTGGGTAGCTGGGGGTCAGGTGGGGCCGGGCCGCCCGCTCAGCCCCTGCTGCCTTCAGGTGTCCCATCTGAGTGCCCTGGAGGAGCGCTTCTCACGCCTGTGGACGCAGTGCCAGCGCTGCCAGGGCAGCCTGCACGAGGACGTCATCTGCACCAGGTGGGCGGCCAGCCGGGTCCCCCCCACACATCCCCCTCCGGCTGTGAGGGTCTCCCCAACCCTCAGTGTCCCGGCCTACACAACAGGCCAGTACACCTGTCCCGGCCTCCCTGGGGTGGGGCTGGGGGGCTGCTGAGCGGGGAGGGCCGGGCACCCAGTATGCCCGGGAAATGGCCATACGCACACGCAGTCACACAGCAGCACACGCAGGGTCCCAGCCCCCTCCCCCAGGGCGAGCCGGGCTTTCCCCAGGGAACGGGTGGGCGGGGCGGGTTCCCACGCCAGGTGCCAGGTGATATACGGCCGGTGGCCCTGCGCCCGCGCGAGCACCCGCTGTTACCGGCTCCCCCCCCCCCAGCCCGCTGAGCAAACAGCCCCTGGTGGGCGGGCGCCGGGTGGGCAGCACACAGGGGCCAAAGTCCTGGGAACAGCCCCTGTCCTGCCTCGGGCCCTGACCGCCGCCCGGCCCGCAGCCGGGACTGTCCCATCTTCTACATGCGCAAGAAGGTGCGGAAGGACCTGGAGGACCAGGAGCGGCTGCTGCAGCGCTTTGGGCCCCCCGGCCCGGAGGCCTGGTGACCTCTGACCTCAGCGGACTTCCCACGTTGGGGGCGCGGGGGGACAGTCGGGGGAATTAATAAAGCTCAGGCCTTTTGTTCCGTGGTATCTTGTGGTCTCTGGGGGGGTCGTGGTCCACCGTCATAAGCCCTGGCCCAGGTGGCCTCGCTTCACTGAGTGGGATGCCCTGACCCCCAGGAGGCCCCGTGGGCCCCTTCACCCTCCCTTGCAAGACCCCTGGGCTGGATCGGATCTCCCCGCCCCTCCTGAGCGCCCCCCCAAGCCCCAGCCAACAGAACCTCTGTGGGCCCCACCTTCCAGGTGCTGACCTGCTTCCTCCACGCCTGGGGCAGCCCCCAGCAGGAGGCTCCCGCTCCCCGGAACGACCAGGGGACCCCCTCTCAGGTCACACACCCACAGTGTTTCCACCTCGGGGTCCCCACCGGCTTCAGGACTGAGTTTCTTCCTCAGGGACCCCTGCTGAATTCACGTCCACTCTGGGAGCCCCCGCTTGCCTGCCTCTGACACCCGAGTACTCTCACCTGATGTCGGTCTCTGCGTGCCCCCCAGGAACCCACACCCCTGGCTCTGTCCAAAGACACCCCCCACACACGCCCCCTGACCACAAGACCCCTTGACTCTTACTTTCTCAGGGTCCCGCCAAAGCCAATGCTTCTCCCATCTCCACTCCTCAGGGCCAGCCCCCCACCCCAACCCTGGGGATCCCCAAATCCAGACAGCCCCTGGGCCCACCCTCCCTGCCACGTGACCAAGGGGTTGTGCAATCCAGCCCCCTCCCCGACCCCCTCCCTGAGGGGATTTTCGAGGAGGGCTGAGCTCACAGCCAGCCGGCACCCCCGCCCCCCCAACCCCGGGGGCTGGGCCAAGGTATAAATAGGGGTGGTGGCTGCAGGCGGCAGCAAGCACCACCATGCTCACCCTAGAGGCTGCACAGTAAGTGGGGGGGCCCTCTGAAACCGGGACTTAGGACCCCTGCCCTGCCCTCACCTTTGACCCCTCTGCCACCAGGCCTCCCCCTCAGGGTGGTGGTCTCTGCCCCACCCAGGAGGCAGGTGGGTGGGAGGGGCTGGGGTCCACTCCCCCTCCTGGATCTTTCTGCCTCTGCCACCTCGATTCCCTCCTGCATTCCACGGTGTCTCCCCTGGACCCCTGGGGAGAGAAAAGAGAAAGGATCTCTTTCCCTTAGGGCGCTTGCTTCTCTCCACCCCAGTGTCCTCCCAAGTGGCCCTTGGCCGCCGTCCCTGTCTTCCTCCAGGTCTCACTGCATCCCCGACTCCTGTGTCTGCAGCCTGTGCTTCGGGCCACATCTTTTCTGTTTGTGGGTCTCTTGTTTACTGCCTCTTGCTCCCTTGCTGTGTCTTTCTGTCTGTCTCATCTCGCCATCTGTCTGCCTGTCTATTCCCCACCCATTTCTGGGGCTTAATAAATACCTCCTGCAGCCCAAGTGTGAACGCCTCTCCACACCTTTCTCCCTTCCCTCCTCTCCTCCCTTCGCCTCGGCGGAGCCTTTTCTGTGTTTTCCCATCTCCATCCACACGTCTCTCCCGTCATCTTTCGCCTCTGGTCCAAGATGGACCCATTGAACGGACTCGCTCACCGAGGCCCCCTCCCCCACCCCCACCCGCCCTCGGACACCCACATCTTCTCTCCAGGGACTTTCTCTCCTTCACTTTCCCTGCCCCCGCCCGGCCTCTGTCTATGCAAATCCCAGGGGAGGGGGGAACATTTGCCTGGCCTCCGCCCCCCACTTCCTGTCCCGGTGGGAGAGTGGGGGTGAGTGTGGTGGGGCTGGTCCCACACGGAGACACGCAGCCGCGGACTGGCTGCGGTGGTCACAGCTGCAGCTGCCTGCCCCCCATCCATCCCCCAACCACTTCGAGAGCCAGGAGGCTGAAGACACCCCTGACATGCCCCTGTGTCTCTCCCCCTCCAGGCTCGATGGGCCACACTTCAGCTGTCTGGTGAGTCGGGGTCCTGGGGGTCAGCTAGGGCTGGGGTCGGGGGAGACCCACGTGGCCTATTGCGACCTTCCTGCCTCAGTTTCCCCCTCTGCTTCTTCCTGTCCCTTTGTCTTTCTGACTTTTCATTGCTATCCCCAAGCTTCCTTTTCGCCACCCACTGCCATCACAGATGATTTTTCTAACATCTCTTTCCTTCTCTCAGACCCTGGTCCACTTCCTCCAATGGGGAGGAGTAGGTCTTTGTGTCTTTGACTTTGCGTCTCTTCCTCCATGCATCCCACCTTCAGTAAATCTACTCCTTCCTTCTTCCCTTCTCTGCTTGACTTTATATATTTTCAAAAATTAAGTCGAAACTATTTCAGACATGCAGAATACTACACCCCACCCCCATAAACCCACAACCTAGCCCAAGAAATAAAACCCCACACATATGCTTGAAAGAAACCCCTGCGGGTGCCCCTTCCCCAGTGCATCCCACCCTCCTCCAGCTTGAAGAGTTTTGTTTTTTTTTTCTTTAAATTGAGGTTTGCCTTACAAGTTAGAAAAGTGACAAGTCTTGTGGACAGCTCAGTGAGGTTTTCACTTATGTGCACACCTGTGTAACCACAAACTGTATGAAGATATAGACACTGCCATTACTCTAGAAGATTCGGTCATGTCCCTGCCCAATCAAGAGCCCCCTCTGATACTTTCCACCACAGATTAGTTTTGTTTGGTTCTGAGCTTTATGCAGAGTGGCCACCTTTGGGTCTGGCTTCCTTCATGTGACCTAAAGTGTGTGTCAGACACGGGTCCTTTTTCTTTGTTGTATAGTATTCTGTCTCAGGGCGACACCACAGTTCTCGTGCGTTCTCCTGTCCCTGGGCACTCAGGCTGTTTCCCATTTGGGGCTGTTACTAAAGCTGCCCTGATTGCTCTTGAACAAGGCTCTTTTGTGGACTTAACGTTTCCAGATCTGGTGGGTAAATACCTAGACCTAAGACCAGGATGACATATCTCTACTTTTACATTTTTCACTGCTAAAGCAACACTCAGCTCCTGGGGTGAATTAAAGCGATGTGGAGGTGGATAAAAGAAGGGTCGAGAGCTTCTTTCCCTCTGTTAAAAACGCTTCCGTGCCTCTTACCCTTCGCCCCCTGTGCCCCCCGGCCCTGAGGCAGGCAAGGCTGGGGGAATTCTCCACCCTCCTCAGCTGCTATGACTGTGTACTGGCGAGGTGCTGGGGTTCCCGGAAGCCCACACTCTTAGTGAGAGCCGGCTGCTGTCTGTCAGAGAGCCTGGTTTTTGTGTTTCTGTGTCTCTGCTCGTGTCTCTCGCTGTGTGTGTGTGTGTGTGTGTGTGTGTGTGGATCTTTCTGTGTTTCTGTTGTGCTGTGTCTACCTCCTATCTCAATGCCCCTGACTCTGGTGCCTGGCCTCTCTTTCTTGCCCTCTCCCAGCCTGTCAGAGTCTCCTGCCTGGTCCAGGGTGGGTGGGGTCTTCCCTGCAGCCTGGGTGACCCCTCTTCCTCCCCCACCTCTATCAGTACCCGGATGGGGTCTTCTACGATCTGGACAGCTGCAAGCACTCCAGCTACCCCGACTCAGAGGGGGCACCTGGTGAGTGACCCCGGCCCAGCCTCCCTCCCCTCCCCCCACCCCTTGGGCCCGTTTCACAGATGGGGGAGCTGAGGCCCAGGGGAGCTGTCAGCTGGCCCAGCAGGACAAGGTTAGCCCTGGGCTCCAGACCTCCTCCCCTTTCCTCTCCCATGCACCCACTCGCCCATGCAAATCCTGGGGTCACAGATTTGCACAGCCCACAATAGCCCCTCTGTGCTGGCGGGGGCTTTGAGGGGGAGGGGCCCGAGGCCAGACCTCCTGACTTCTAATCCTGCGCCCTTCCCCCTAGACCTGTGGAGCTATGGCCTCAGTCCTGCTGTCCCAGGCGCCTCCTATGAAACCTTCGACCCGGCTGTGGCCACCTTCGGCCAACCCCAGGGTGTCCAGCTTTGCTACGGACCCTCAACCTACAGCCCCGTGGGGAGCCTGGACCCGGCCCCCAGCCTGGAGGCTCCAGGACCCGGCTTCCCAGCGTACCCCACAGAAGACTTCCCAAGCCAGGTGAGGGCCGGGGAGACCGCGGAAGTTCCCCATCCTTTGATTGAGGTGCCCGGCAGTGCATCAGAACCTGAGCGCATAGGGAACTCTTAACCCCTCTGATGACTCTGGGGTTAAACGGCATTATTACTCCATCACACAAGCCAGCCACCAGAGGCGCAGACGTGCGTCAAGGGGCGGGAGGCTCTCACGGAGGTAGCCCGGGTTTCCCTGGCCATGCCATGGAGATCATAAGTGAGCCCGAGGGCAGGCTGTGAGCGGAGCAGGGAGCCCACAGCCAGGACCCGGGAAGAAGCATAGGGACCGAAGCAGAGGGAGGCAGAGAAGGGAGCCCCACTGGCCATGGGTAACCCTGACCTTCCGCAGACCCTGGGCCCCCCGGCGTACGCCCCCTACCCCAGCCCCGTGCTCTCAGAGGAGGAGGACCTCCTGTTGGACAGTCCCGCCCTGGAGGTCTCGGACAGCGAGTCGGACGAGGTCCTCATGGCTGGCCCGGAAGGCAGGGGATCCGAGGCAGGTATGTGGGAGCTGGTGGGGTGCGAGGGACTCCACCTGGTGGTGGGGGGAGTGGGGGTGTTAAGGGAACCATGTCTGCCGGAGCACCTACTGTGCATACTCCAGTGCTGAGGGCTGTTTCCAGATCTGCCATCTGCTGGCTGTGCTGCCTTGGGCAACCGCCTCTACCTCTCTGTGCCTTGGTCTCCTATCTGTACAATGGGACGAAAACACTAATAGTGTCTATTCCTGGTGGCTGGGAGGGTTTGGGGGATCGTAAGTGTCAACAAGGTAGCAATGCTTGGCACAGAGTCAGTACTCAATGAATCTTCACCATCATTATGGACACATGAGCAACAGAAACCATCACAATATCAGCTCCCATCTAGTCAACCTCTGCTTCTGCCCCTGTGCCTGACCTCCGTTACTCACAACCCCTGCAAGCTGCAATTATTTGTCACTTTCCCTATCTGGGCCTCAGTTTCCCATCTGTGAAATGGGCTTTGTTATCATCATCCCTGTCTTGTGGGGTTTTGATGAAGATTAAATGAGCTCGTAATTGTACTGTGTATAGCGCAGCCCGTGGGTACCAAGTGCTTCACTGCTGCTGCTGCTGCGTCGCTTCAGTCGTGTCCGACTCTGTGCGACCCCATAGACGGCAGCCCACCAGGCTCCCCCGTCCCTGGGATTCTCCAGGCAAGAATACTGGAGTGGGTTGCCATTTCCTTCTCCAATGCATGAAAGTGAAAAGTTAAAGTGAAGTCGCTCAGTCCTATCGGACTCTAGCGACCCCATGGACCGCAGCCTACCAGGCTCCTCCATCCATGGGATTTTCCAGGCAAAAGTACTGGAGTGGGGTGCCATTGCCTGCTTCACAAAGAATGGTAAAAGTAACACACACGCACACACACACACACACAGCCTCATTTATATAACTGAGGAAACACCAGCTCAGAGAGGTTAAGTCACCACCCCAACACCACACAGCTGGAAAGTGGCAGAGGTGGGGTTCTTGTATCTAATGCCTGCTATGAATTGCCACAGCCCCCCATCCCCGTACAGCCAGTTCTGTGGGCCCCTTGCTGCTTCTAGAAGCCCAGGAGTTAAACCCCTTGGCCTCTCCCAGGATCCCAGTCTCTTGAGCTGACATGCTGGGAGGCCTGAGGCTGAAGAAGTGGCCAGGCAGATTCAAACCAACTCCAGATCTCTTCACTAGTCAGCTGTTAGAAGCCTTTGAGGAGCACTGCCAACCCATTTGGCAGATTCATCCGTGCGCTCCACAGATACATTCTGACCACCAAGCAGGCACAGGATAGGCACACAGCCTGAAAAGCAAAGCAGGGATGGGAGACGGGGGTTCCGGGGTGACACCTTCAGGAAGGGGGGAGCAACTTACCCAAGATGGGAGGGGGTGGCATAGAGGGAGCCAGGCACGGTGACCCAGCAGCCACCTCCCTCATCCCACTTCTCTTGATGGGGAGGCAGAGGCTTGGCAGTTTCGGACCGGGGAGGGCACGGGGTGGGGCCCCGAAGGATGCTTCCGTTAACCGCCCCGCACCCGCTGCAGGGGCCCGCAAGAAGCTGCGCCTGTACCAGTTCCTGCTGGGGCTGCTGACGCGCGGAGACATGCGCGAGTGCGTGTGGTGGGTGGAGCCGGGCGCCGGGGTCTTCCAATTCTCCTCGAAGCACAAGGAGCTCCTGGCGCGCCGCTGGGGCCAGCAGAAGGGCAACCGCAAGCGCATGACCTACCAGAAGCTGGCGCGCGCCCTGCGCAACTATGCCAAGACCGGCGAGATCCGCAAGGTCAAGCGCAAGCTCACCTACCAGTTTGACAGTGCGCTGCTGCCCGCCGCCCGCCGGGCCTGAGCCCAGGGCGGCCTCTCGGGGGCCCTCAGGGGCTCTACGCCTGTGTCACGTGGGTGTCCCCGCACCCTGGGTCATAGGACCCATGGACCCCCCACACTGGTGCGGGGGGCGGGCTGCTGCCACAATCCTTAAGCCCAGCCCGGGGCCCCTCTGGGATCCCCCCATCGTGTCTGGGGCCCCTTTGGGATTCCCTTGTCATGTTCAGGGGCCACAAGATCTTCATGTCTTGAGTCAGAAGACCTGGAGACGACTATACTACGTGTCTGTGTAGAGGGGCGGGGCAGGGCAAAGTGCTTCCAGAATCCCAGGAACTTCTCTGGGATCCCCTTGTGATGCCTACAATCTCTCAAATCTCATCTAGGGGAGGGTGAACCTAGAGATCATCACACCAGATGGAGGGCCCTGCCTGCAACCCTAAGCCCTGTCCAGGGTCTCTCTGGGATCCCCTCTCAGGTCTGAGTCCCTCCTGTCAAATCTGAGATCTCCTAGTTATGTCTGGGTCCCTGGGGGTGGGGGTTGGGGGGACCATTCGCATGAGTGTCTCTATGCCCATCCGTGACTCTTTCGTTCTTTCTGTGCCTCCAAATTCCTTTGTCATCTTTGAGATCCCCTAATTCTCTGGAACCACCCTGCTGTCACTTTTTAATGTCTGAAAATCTCCAATCACATGATGGGTGCCTCTGGGATCCTTTTGTCATGTCTGAAAACACCATTGTCAGGTTTGGGGGGTAGATCTCAGTGAACCTTGTGTCTGGGCCATGTCATCTGGGATGCCCTTGTTTGTCTGGAATCCTCTGATCACCTCTGAGGCCCTTCTGGGATCCTCATCTGATACGTCCCTTTGGGGACCCCACCAACAGCCCCTGAGTTCTCATGGGGACCCTCCCTCTCTAGGGATACCCTCCTTAGGGCCATACTGGGAATCATTCTGGCCACTCCTTGATTTTTGTGTGACCTTGGCAAACCCCCCATGTCGGTTCTGACCAGAGACTTTGTGCAGTCCATCAGCAGGTGGACCAGCTTTTCTGTGTGGAGAGGCTGGAACAGGGTGGCAGCCACGTCTAATGGGGAATTGTTTTCCAATCTCAAGTCCCCATCGCCCCTGGCTGTCATACCCTGGTGGCTTGTTTCAGTCGTCCATTGACCCCAACCATTTTTGTGTGAATCCAGCATTGAGCTGAAGCCCGGATGAGCTTTGATTGGAACCCACGGGGGTGTCATAGGCTGTGGGCTAAGAAGCCAGAGTCCCTAGTCCTTGAGCCTGAGCGACTGGGGGATCTAGGGTGACCAGAAAGACCTGCTGCTTCTGGGCCAGTTTGGCCCTTCTGTGGAAAGGGAGAGAAGGAGGAAGATCTCGGAAGTCGTTTGCAGCCCTGTCAAGCCTTTGACGCATCACCTGAACTCTACCCATCCACCCACTGATGGCCAGAAGGAAGACAGGAAGGAGCATCAAGGACCCAGAGAAGGAAGAGGTCCTTGAAGGGGGCACATAGCGGCTGATAGCAGAGGGCAGGCTGGGAGCCCCCGCCTCCGGGGAGGGGTGAGGCTGGGTAGGAGGGGCGTTGCCAGGGACAAAGTGTCTTATGGGGGCCTCCTCTTGCAAATGAGGTACCTTTTGCAAAAACTATCATTACCCCAAGTGTGGTATAAAATAAAATACATCAAGGTAGACAGACCTCTTGGGACCCTTTGTCAGGGACTGCGATGCTGCCCATCCACCAAGGCCTGCTGACCTTCAGAGACACTGGGGCAGCGTCGGGGTAGATAAGAGAAGATGCAAGAAGCAATTAGAGTCAGACCAGACTGAGCCTTGAAGGCCGCGGCAAGGGCTTGAAATGCAGGCACTGGTGGTTCGATTCAATTTTTGTCTCCGACTCTCTTCGATGATCGGAATTCTTCTCCACCCTCTCCCTGGTTCCCTTTCCGTCTGGGTTTCTGATCCCCCCGCCCCCTTCTGAACTTCTGCCCTCTTCCTCTGGATCTCCGTCCGCGTCTCGCTGGATACAGCCCTCGGGCTGGCGGAGCTGCCCTTCAGGCTCCGTGCGCTCCACCCACCCGCGGGGCCCACTGGAGCTGTGTAGCAGTTTGCCTGGCAACCCGTGGCATCATCCGGCAGCTGCCTCTGGGTTGGCTAGGAGCTCTGAGAAGGCGGGGACGTTTCCGGCTCTTAGGGGGTTTTGGAAAAGGATAGGGGGCGGGAGGTGACGATGGGCAGAAAAATAGCCGGGACCGACTAGTATTCCCTCACTCCAGGGTCTTTCCGCCGGCGTTACTTGCCCGCCCGTCCTCCGCTTTAAGCTGAAGTTTCCATACCCTTCCCCTCTTTCGCGCCCACCTCGCCTTCCTCCCCCCAGACACCTGGCGTCCCAAGACGCTCCCCTCCCGCGGTCCCCTCCTCGTCTCCTTCGCCTCCCCCTGCACGGCGTCCAGCCACCACCACCCCCATTCAGAAAGCCGCAGGTCCCCCTGCCGGGAAGGGCGCCAATGTCCGGGCAGCCCTCCAGGGCCTTCCCGGTCTCCCTACCCGCCCCCGCTGGGGCACCCGCCCCCTCCCCTGCGTCCGGTGCCCGCCGCGCCTGCTCCGGGAACCACGGCGGGGAGCCGGCAGGGCGCGGCCCCAGGAGGGGTCCCAGGCGGTCGGGGCCCCAAACCTGCGTGTAGGCCCGCGCCTATGCGGGGGGGCGGGACTCCGGAGTCCTCTAGCGTCAGTGCCCGCCCCCCACCTCCTCACGCCTCCTCTGCGGCCATCCTGCCTACGCTGGGAAACCGGACTCTCCCTCCCGGCTCTGGTTTCCCGAAAACGCCTGCCTTGCAGATACTAAGAATGGTTTTCTAGACCCTGTCTTCCCCACCATCCCTACCCGCACCCCCCCCCCACCCCCATGCCAGAGTCCTGGCTTAGAGCCCTGGTCCACTTCAAACCCCAGTCTCTTCCTGTCTCTCCTCCTAGAACCTAAGAGTCGAGGCCCTCATCCTCCTTTCTCTGGGATCCAAGAATCTGGACTCCGGGTCGATTCTGCACCCGGACTCAGGAATCCAGGCCCCCACCTCCCTCAGACCCAGGAGTCCCCGCCTGCGGCACATCTTCCCTTAGACCCAGGTGTCGGAAGCCCAGCCCCCCTCCTCCCTAGGGACCTGGCATTCGGCCACCTCTCCTTGTCCAGCTGTTATTTCTCGCCTTTTAGAACATACAGGCGGAATGTGGGGCGGCAGGGGAGGGTGGGGTGGAGAGGCGCGTCTATGCCTCCCGGAGCCTCCTGGGAGTCTCCCGACTCCTTAAAGGCCCCCCCGGGGGGCCCACCTGTCCTCCCTAGGGCCCATCGGGACACCGCTGCGGTCGGAGGAGCAGGAGGTCCGACGGCATGCCTGAGGCAAAACCAGGTGGCTTGGGGGAACTCCTTCCCTCTGTGGAGATGCAGCCCTGTTTTCATTGGGGTCTCCTCCCTCCGTGGGGCCGGGAGAATGGGGTGTCTTCTCCCATTGGGGAGGGGAGCCCTTCCCTGTGTGGGAGGGGAGGGTCCCATACCTGAGTTAGGTGTGTGTGTGGAGGGTGATTCCCTTTCCCTTTGTGGTGGCAGGGGTTCCTTTCTCTGCAGGGAGCTGGGGGCTTATCTTTGGGTGCACGTGGAGATTTTCTGTGAATCAGTGTCCCTCTTCCTCCACGGGGATGGAAGTCCTGCGGTTGGAGACTGCAGGGTTTTGGCGGGGTGATCGGGTCCTTTACATTTGAGGATGCGGTCTTCTGGGAAAGGACCTGGGGTCACTTCTGTGAGTGTGGATTGGGACCTTTTTCTGCAGGGAGATGAGGTCTGGTCCTTGCGTGTCTAGTTATTAGGGGTCCCGGTCTGCGTGGTAAGGCGAGTTCTCTGTACAAAGATGAGGGCACCTCCTTTGGACGGGGTGTGGGGCTTCCCGGTGTAGGAATTAGGGGACCGTCTCCATATAGAGGCTGGAGAACCTTTCTCTGTGTACAGTTTTCCGGGCCCTTCTTTGAATGGAACTGGGGAGCATTTTTTTTATATGCGAATGGGATAGGGCTTCCTCTTTATGAAGCAGTGAACGGAGGAGATACAAGCCCCCAGAGAGGACCCTTCCACCTGGGATGTCCAGTCGGCTGGTACCAGGCCAACCAGGCTGAAGGGTGGGTGTCCAGCCCCTCGCTGCAGCTGGGGTCCTGGCGCGCCGGGCGCCAGCAGGCAGGGCGTGTGAAAGATGCTGTGGTCAGCACCAGTATCCGATTTCCAGCCCAGAGGAAGAGCTAATTATACCGTCAAGACCTAAAAGGTCAGAGCCGGGTGGCCTGGGTGGATGAGGGCAAGGCCTTCCCCGGTGAGGGGAAGGAGAAACCGGATCCACAGACTCTCGGATTAGAGATAAATTTACACCTGGACGGCTGGACTCCAGCATCTGAAGGAGGCGGGGCCCCGGGGCCGGCTCTCCGGGGTTCTGAAAGAGAAGACGGAGCGCGTGCTCAACCGGGAATGTCTTCTGCCTCACAGCGGCCAAAAAGGCCCCAGCGGGCAAAGATGCTGCTGCCAAGCCGGCTCCCAAGGAAGCGCCCCCTCAAGAGGTCCCTGCAGCGCCCCCTACAGGTGAGATAGATGGCGCTCCCGCGGGCCGAGCGGAACCTGGCGGCTCATCCGCAGCCTCGCCGGTGGTACCTCCCCGCCCTCTCCTTCGGTCCGTCCTCCCCACAGGTCCGGAGCTGACCGCCCTCCCCCTACTCACAGCGCTGCAGGGCTCCCCAGCGCTTCCAAGGCGGAGCCTAGCCCCTCAGCCTGGCCGTTAAGCCTCCACCAACTCGCCGATCCGTCCGCAAGCCCGCCCAGCTCTGAACGCCCCAGCCCGTCCTGACACCTCTCCTACCCTTTTAAAGCCCCGGTTTAAGACCATCCGGATCTCAGATGGGGAAATTGAGGCCCAAACGGGTGGGGGAGTCTGGACACCCACACCCCTGAATGACACGTTGGTCTCTCCCAGGTCAGGAAAAGCCATTTTGCCTCCAAGGTCTTTTTGATGCCGAGCAGAAGGTCCCATCATTCGCTCTAAACCCCGCTCCCAAAGTGGCCTGCCGCCCCCCTCCGCGGCCCGCCTCAGACTCCCCCGCCATAACCCCGGATCTTATCTCCTGAGCAGAAGCCCCACCCGAAGACCAGTCTCCCACCGCGGAGGAGCCCACCGGCGTTTTCCTGAAGAAGCCAAACTCCGTGTCGGTGGAGACTGGTGAGGGGCGCCTGGGCGAGGAGTGGGTGGGGGTCTGGGGGCTCCTGGGTCTGAGGGAGGTGGGGCCGGAGACTCCCAGCGTCCCAGTCCGCTTTGTAGGACCTTTGCCACCCCTTTCCCCCTCCTCCCAGGAAAGGATACTGTGATCGTGGCCAAGTTGAATGGGAAAGAGCTGCCGGCCAAACCGACCGTCAAGTGGTTCAAGGGGAAGTGGTTGGAGCTGGGCAGCAAGAGCGGTGCCCGATTCTCCTTCAAGGAGTCCCACGATGCCGCCAGCAATGTGAGGACCCCATGGGAAGGCGAGGGCGTGGGGGGCAGGGCTAGAGGTTGTGCCGGGCAAGAGGGGGAGAATGTTCGGGTAGGAGCAGGCTGCATTTGGGCTCGGGGTGTGCATGCCCCCGCGAGCTCTCAGGGTCAGGGATGTGGGCCTCCAGAGGTCAAGATTGTCCAGGCATGGGAGGAGACAGCTGGCCCTTCCCGGGGGTACTTGGAGAGTGGTGAGGTGGGCTGTAGGGGCATGGGGTGGCACTGGGGGTCATCACATGCACTGGCACCCGTGCCCTGGCCCCCAGGTGTACACGATGGAGCTGCACATTACGAAGGTGGTACTGGGGGACCGCGGGGATTACCGCATAGAGGTCAAAGCCAAGGACTTCTGTGACAGCTGTGCCTTCAACATCGACGTGGAGGGTATGCTGGTGGGGGTGGAGGCCAAGGGTCTTGGGTCTGGGTAAGGGGGCAGATCTGCTAGCCAGGTGTAGGAATAGAGTGTAGAGGTGGGGGTGAGGTGGGCACTGGTTTTTGACGGATGGAGCACAGAGGCAGGGATCAGGGTATTCAAACCTGGAAGGGAAGTCAAAGTATTAGTTGCTCAGTTGTATCTGACTCTTTGTGACCCTGTGAATGGTAGCCCGCCAGGCTCCTCCATCCATGGGCTTCTCCAGGCAGGAATACTAGAGTGGGTTGCTATTTCTTTCTCTAGGGGATCTTCCTGATTCAGGGATTGTACCTGGGTCTTCTGTATTGCAGGCAGACTCTTTACCACCTGACCCACCAAGGAAGCCATTCAAAATTGGGGAGAGAGTCTACCATCTTAGAGCCTGTTGAGGTGTAGATTTGGGGGTGAAAAGGTTCAGGGTTTGGAGATGTGCATGTGAGGCTTAGGAGGTGAGTTGTGTAGATTCCAGGGTCACAACATACAGGCTTGAGAGAGTGGTAGTAAGGGTTTGAGAAGTGAGGGTGTCCCAAGTTTTGTTTTTCAAATGTATTTTCCATTTTATTGTCTATTGTTTATTTCATGTGAGTCTAAGGATGAATGGGTTGAGGGTGGGGGTGTACAGGATTGATGGGAGGTTACACAGCTTTGGGGGCGTGTGTGTGGAGCTCTGAGGGTGTACAGATTTTAAGGAGTCTTCAGCTCAGGTGGTGGGGGAGCTTAAATATGGAGGACACAGGTGCTGAGGTTGCGCCCACCTGGGGAGAAGGCTCACCTGGGGGATACAGGCTGCTGAGAGAGGGTGGTGCACGGCAGGGAAACGAGTCTACAAGCAGAGGGTGTCCAGGTCTGAGAGAGAGGGTGTGCTGGCCCACGAGATGGAGGGAAAGGGGCCTGGGTGAGGTTGTGCAGGCCTGGAGGAGACTGTGCAGGCCTGGAGGGAGGGGCACTCTTGGTCTTAGATCAGGCTTTGACTCCAAGCTCATCTTCTCTTCCCCCATCACCCCTCCCCAGCGCCCCGTCAGGACTCTGCTGGGCAGAGTCTAGAGAGCTTCAAGCGATCGTAAGTGACCCTGGACCCTGGGAAGTGGCAGGGGTGTGACCTGGTGCCAAGGACCATGGGAGGGTCTCTATTGGGGGGGGGGCAGCTATGGGAGAAGGGGAGGATCAGGGAAGCCTATGAGTGGGGATCCAGGGTGAGCCTGAGAGTTGGGACTTTAATGAGGTCCACACTCCCTTTCAATGGCCACAGGGGTGAAGCAAAGTCAGACACTGCGGGTGAGCTGGATTTCAGTGGACTGTTGAAGAAGAGGTGAGTCCATTCTGTCTGGCATGGAACAGGGAGATGGGGGCTCAAGGAGGAGAAAGATGGTGGGTGAGGTTCCCCTGCCCCCCTTGCTTCCCCGCTGCTATCCTGGGACTCCACCCCATCTCCATCTACCCACCCCCCTCCCACCCTGCCACCTGTCCATCCACCCATCCACCCACACCTTTACCTTCAACCCCACCCACCCAATCATCTGCCCTTCGGTTTGCTTGCCTGCCCACCCTCTAAGCCATCACCCTCACGTCTACCTTTCTGTCCACTCAGGCTCTGATTCACCTCTTCATCCACCTGTCCACTCACCTCCCCACCAGTCCATCCACTCATCCAACCATCCAACCGGCTACTTATCTCTCCATCTACTAATCAGCCTTCCCACTCATCAGTCTGCCCACTGCTCTGTTCATCCAACCAGCTACCTATTTATCCACCGATGAATCCACTTATCCACCTACATACCCATTGCCCATCCTTCTGCCCACATATCCATTCATCTACTCACCATCTTCCCGTCTGTCCACCCATGCATTGGCCATTACACTCAGCCCCCCATTCATTGACCCATTCATTCATCCTTCACCCACTGACTCCATCCTCCACTTCCCCACCTATGGAGGCATCTGTCTATCCACTTTTCCACCATCCATCATCTACCCTGCATCCACCTTCCCATTTGTGATTCTATTTGCACCAGCATCTCTCTTTCAACTGAGTCCAACATCTTACCCACTCATCCTAACTCATCTACCTCCTCATCTAGCCAGGCCTCTCTCTATCAACTGTTCAGCTCTTCAATGGCACACCCATCCGCCAGATCATTCCATTAGGCTCATCTATGTGCTGTGTGCTTAAATGCTCAGTCGTGTCCGACTCTTTGCGACCCCGTGGACTGTAGCCCACCAGGCTCCTCTGTCCATGGGATCTTCCCAGGCAAGAATACTGGAGTGGGTTGCCATTTCCTTCTCCAAGACTCATCTATATGCAATTGCTATTGTGTAGGTAAAAAAAAGATTGAATATTGGCCATTTTAAATGATTCAACATGATGCTTGTCCAGTCACTCAGTTATTCATTATCTGTTGGTCCATAGTATCCATCCTTCCATTCACTCATCAATCCCCATAAGGAAATCCCCAACAATTCTACCTACTAATAGATCTATCTGTTTGTCTTTACCCAGACATCCATCTTCCCAGCCATCTTCCATCAACATGTTCATCTAACCAGCTCCTCCCAACTCACTCGGCTGTTTTCCATCAACCCATCCACCTATCTTAACGCCATCCATTCTCTGCCAATCCACCCATCCATTGACCTGTTCATCCACCAGCCTAACCACCCACAGACCTCTCCACCCACGTATCAATCCCCCACTTAATGCTCTGCACATCAATCCAGATAGTCACATGTCCCCAGATTTGCCCACTCATCTATCCTTCCTTTGTTCCCTTCCCTTCCTTCCTTCCTTCTTTCCAGAAATCCACTCACTCTCTCACTCATCAAACGTCTTCTGAGGCCTCCTGTCTACCAGGCCCTGAGCTGAGATCAGGGGAGAGAGAGAAGTTTGACTGGTTCCCTGATGTTGGGTCGCTCATTGCCTTGGGAAGATGGGTCTGGTCCAGCAGACACGGACACAGACCAGGACTGTTTAGTGTGGTTGGAGAGACAGTCCCACGAGGGCCTTGTGAGAGCCCAGAGTGAGGGCAACTGCTATGCGGGGAGTATAGGGAATGCCTCTGGAGGAGGGCACTCTGGTGCTAAGTCTTGTAGGATGAAGAGCAGGTGGAGAGGTCATCCAGGCAGGGAAACATTTTGTGCAAAGGCTCAGGGAGGCAGGAGCAAGTCCAGAGCATTCAGGAAAAGGCAAGCAGGGTGGTTTGGGTAGTGGGGGGAGTGGGGATGGGTCAGAGGGTAAGCCTTGTGATTGCGAGGCTGAGCAGCTGGGGTTTCCTTCTTAGAGCAGTGGGGAGCCACGGAGGAGTTTTGAACAGGGAAGGGATGGCATCTGATATAAGGGTTCAGAAATAGCCCTCTGGGGCCAAGGAGGGAATAGACTGGAGGGGAAGAGATGGGATGAGGTCAGGAGGCCAGGGAGGAAGGAGGCTGGGTGATGGACCAGGTGGGACAGGATAAAGAATAACAGGCCCAGAGAGGGCAAGTGACACAAAAAGTGGGAGGAGGAGGCAGGGGGAGACCCTCACCGCCTCACCCCCCTGGTGCCCCCGACCTGTTCTCCCCACCTTCAGGCAGGTGGTTGAGGAGGAGAAGAAAAAGAAGAAAGATGATGATGACCTCGGCATCCCGCCAGAGATTTGGGAGCTCCTGAAAGGGGCAAAGAAGAGCGAGTATGAGAGGATTGCCTTCCAGTACGGCATCACCGACCTCCGGGGCATGCTGAAGCGGCTCAAGAAGGCCAAGGTCGAAGTCAAGAAGAGCGCAGGTCAGTGCTGGTCTGAGGGGAGAAGGGCCCTCCCCACGGAGACTCCAGCAATGTGGGCAGCCAATGGTCGGACCCTGGACTTATCTTTGGGAGGTCCCACTCTGAGGAGTAACAGAGAGACCTGTTCTCAGGGGCCTCCAAGTTCATAAGAGGGTTTTTGACCTTGGTGGCCTGGGGAGGGAGCCTTGATGGCTCAGAGCACTGAGAACATCTCAGCTCCATCCCACTCACATCCCTCCATCTCCAGCCTTCACAAAGAAGCTGGATCCAGCCTACCAAGTGGACAGAGGCAACAAGATCAAGCTGGTGGTAGAGATCAGCGACCCAGACCTTCCCCTCAAGTGGTTCAAGAATGGCCAGGAAATCAAACCAAGTAGCAAGTATGTGTGGAGGGTAGAGCCCAGGTTGGGGGGAATCCAAGTCCCAGAGAGAGGAAGAGTCCAGAAATCAGACTGGCTACTCTTAACCCAGAACGGGCACTCCTTCATCCATATGAAAAGTACAGATATTGATACCTGGGTAGAAAAATAGACAAAGGCAGTGAAGAACAGGAATTCAGTTAGAAGAAACCCAAATGGCTGATACACTAAGTACATATTCGACCTTGCAAACACAAACACCATCACCAATAATAATAACACAAATAAAAACAGCAGTCTTGGGACTTCCCTGGTGGTTTAGGGGTTAAGACTTTGCCTTCTGCTGCAAGGGGTGTGGGTTCGGATCCCTGGTAGGGGAGCTAAGTTCCCACGTGCCTCAGGGCTAGGAAACCGGAAAACAAAACAAAAAACAGTGGTCTTTCTGCTCTCCAATTGGACAAAGACTTTAGAAAATGATAAAACCCAGTGCTGGAGAAGACATAAGAAAATTGGTCCACAGATGGTGGTGGTGGGGATGTATATTGGCAAATCTCCAAAAGGGTAGTGTATTCACTTTAGATTGTCCAATGCTAGGTATTTTTCGTAAGGGCCTAATCATGGTTATGCGTATTTAGCTGCAAGGATGTTCACTGGATCGTTTGCTGCTGTAGCAAAAAATGGAAAACAACCAAAGCATACAATTCCATACTGAGGTGCTATGTTGTCACTAAAAAAGATTCTAAAGTTGACACTGACATGGGAAGCTGTTGAAGGTTAGTGTTATGTGCAGAAGAAGAGTTCTCATTTCTGCTACACAAAATGTAAATCTGCGTATAGATTTTATATAAAAAGGTCGAAAAGACAGAGGTCAAAATATTTGTAGCAATTATCTCTTGGCAGAACAATTATGGATGGGTTCTACTTCTATTAATTTTCCCTTGGCTGTGTTTTCTACATTTCTCATCATGAGCATTTGGGATGTGATGAAAAGTTATGTTTATTAAGATACAGGTTAACTTGCTATTGGAGAGGGCACTGGCACCCCACTCCAGTACTCTTGCTTGGAAAACCCCACGGATGGAGGAGCCTGGTGGGCTGCAGTCCATGGGGTCGCTAGGAGTCGGACACATGACTGAGCGACTTCACTTTCTCTTTTCACTTTCCTGCATTGGAGAAGGAAATGGCAACCCACTCCAGTGTTCTTGCCTGGAGAATCCCAGGGACGGGGAAGCCTGGTGGGCTGCCGTCTATGGGGTCACACAGAGTCAGACACGACTGAAGTGACTTAGCATAGCATAGCATAGCATAACTTGCTATAACGAAGCGTCCCCAGAACACGGTAGTTTAGAGAGAAAGATGATGTTTCTAGCTGATTGACCTAGATCCAGGTTCCACATTTTTGGCTACACAATTTCTTATGGCCTTGTCCTCATCTGCATGATTGAAACTGGGTTATGGGCACAACTGTATCTATCAGATAGGAAGAGGGAAGGAGAGAAGGCTAGAACAAGCATCACAAAATTAGAGATGACCTAACAGTTATGCCCATCTCCTCCACTCACATTCTGTTGGTCCAAGCTCAGCAGTGTGGCCATCCTAGCTGCAAAGGAGTCTGGGAAATGTAGTTCTTTAGGTGGGTTGCTGTGTGCCGCTGCTAAATGGAAGAAGATCGATACGTGTGGACAGTTAGCATTTCTGCTGTGGTTTTTTAAATACTAGAACTTGGACCATCGGCCCCTTTCCCACACAACTTGGCTCTGAGAGGGAATGGTTTGTCCTGAGAATAGATGGGTGAATGGAGGATCCCCTCCGTGCCCTGGGTTGAACTGAGACTTTTGCCCCAGATATGTGTTTGAGAACGTTGGTAAGAAGCGAATCCTCACCATCAACAAGTGCACTCTGGCGGACGATGCTGCTTATGAGGTCGTCGTCAAAGACGAGAAGTGTTTCACCGAGCTCTTTGTCAAAGGTGAGGCCAAGATTTGGGCGTGAGCTTGGGGAGTGGGGCTACTGGCCTCTTGTGGGGCTACCGGGAGACTACTAACCTCCTCTCTCCCAATACCCATAGAATCCCCAGTCTTTAAAAAAGCATTTTATTTTGTATTGAGGTATAGCAGATTAACAACAATGTTGTAATAGCTTCAGGTGAACAGTGAAGGGACTCAGCCATACATGTACATGTAATGTATCCATTCTCCCACAAACTCCCCTGCCATCCAGGCTGCCGCATAACATTGAGCAGAGTTCCATGTACTATTCAGTAGGTCCTTCTTGGTTATCCATTTTAAATATAGCAGTGTGGACACGTCCATCCCAAACTCCCTAACTATTCCTTCTTCCCATCCTTCCCTCTGGGAACCATACGTTTGTTCTCTAAGTCTGTGAGTCTCTTTCTAGAACCCCCAGTCTTGATTGTCACACCCCTGGAGGACCAGCAGGTGTTTGTGGGCGATCGGGTAGAAATGGCAGTGGAGGTGTCAGAAGAGGGTGCCCAAGTCATGTGGTAAGTGACTGTTGACCCCTGATCTCCATACGGGTGCCCACAGTGTCTTCGCCTCAGCCTTGGTCTTTAGGATCTCTCTTGAAGGCTTCAGACCTTTACTCAGGTTTCTGGGAGACTTCAGCCTTTCCCTATAAATCCTGATCATTTCTCATGACCTCTTCCTGAAACTTCTGACCTCTGCTCTTCCAGGTCTTTTTCTGGACCCTTGCTATTTCTGATTCACTAAATTATTTATTCACCCATTCAACCAATTATCCATCATTTGGTCCATTCACTCATGTATCCATCCATCCATCTGTCTGTCCATTTATCTATCCTGCATCCATCCATCCCCCCATTCATCTCACTGATTCAGCCATCCATCTCATCCATCCACCCACTCACCCATCTATCCATCCATTTATCCATTCTTACATCTATTCCCCCATCCAACAAGTATTTATAGAGCACCTACTGTGTGATGGCACACTTCCAAGTACTGGAGGTAAAATGGGGAGAAAATATATCAACATGGCTTCTGCCGTTATGCAGTTTATGATCTGGCAGATTGCTGGGGCGTGGTGTGTGTGTATGTGTGTGTGTCTGTATTGGAGACAGATAGAGGCATTAATCAAGTCATCACACAAATAATTATCAAAGTTCTATTTTGACAAGTATATCAGAGGAGCAATAACTGATGCTCTAACCATTTTTTAATAGGGGAGAGGGACTCAGGAGGTCAGGGAAGGCTTCTTGGAGGAGGTGACAATTGAGCTGATATTCAAATGATGAGGAAGTAGAAGTGAAGTGGGAGGAGTGGCCCAGGCAGGGAAGCACCATTTTCCGAGGCCATAATATCTGCCATATCTCGGTGACCCTGAACTTCCTCTATACTCTGACCTCTACTGTGACCTCATTTTCTGCCTCTTGACCTCCAACGAAGTCCTGTGGCCTGTGACCACTTCTTCCTGTTTTTCTCCTCTGACCTGTGACCCATCTACCCTAGACCTCTGTCAATCTTTCTCTCTCCTCCTTTTCTTGATTTCCCTTCTGATCCCTGATTCCTGCTCAGGACTGTCTGACCCCTGACTCACCTCTGACATCCAGACTCCGGACCAAACGGATTCCTCACTTCCCCCTCCCCCGCAGGCTGAAAGACGGCGTGGAACTGACTCGGGAGGATTCCTTCAAGGCCAGGTACCGCCTCAAGAAGGATGGGAAGCGTCACATCCTCATCTACTCGGAAGTGACCATGGAGGATAAGGGGCACTACCAGGTCATGACGAACGGCGGCCAGTGTGAGGCGGAGCTCATCGTGGAAGGTACGGGGCCTCCTGGGGGATGGGGCAGGGGCCGCACTGCGCGCTCTTCAACACACAGCTCCGAGGTGCCCAAGCCCCAAGTCTTGGCGCTCTCCCTGACTCCTTCTTTGCCTCCTACCCTACATGCGATTCACCAGCAGACCCTGGGGGCTCCACCTTCAAAGGATATTCTGAATCTGACAATTTCCTTCCACTTCCGTTGCCCACACCTGGCCCAGGTCTTCATCTCTTTATGCCTGGACTGGTGCAGCAGTCTCTACATTGCTCGTTCTGTTTGTACACTTGTGCCCCCACCTCCATGCCAGCCAGAGCAAGCCTTGTAAAATGTCGGACGATGGAAACGGGACACATTCTGTGGTCTAGCTCACGCGATAGGACCCATGTCAATTTCTGGTGCAGTTGACTGCATTTACAAGAGATGTCACCACCCCCACCCCCAACTCCTGTGAGCCTGTAATTCTTTTTTTAAAAAACATTTTTATTTTATTTATCCTGCTGCACTGGGTTTTCGTGGTCACATGCAGGATGGTCACAGGCAGTTGAGGTCACATGCAGTTGTGGCGTGTGAACTCTAGTTGCAGCATGTGGAATCTAGTTTCCTGACCAGGGATCGAACATGGGGCCCCTGAATTGGAAGCATAGAGTCTTAGCCACTGAGTCACCAGGGGAGTCCCCTGTAATTCTTTAAAAAAAAAAAAAAAAGCTTGAATCATTGATGGGCCAGATAAATGATGATATATCCATCCGTAGCCATAAAAAGAACTGTTGATTTGGAAGGGTTTCCAACATATTTATTGATAGGTGAAGAAGCAAATATGTCGCTATTTGTATGGAAGGGAAAGAGGAAGGAAGGGAGAGAGGGAAGGAGGGAGGAAAGAAAAGAAAGAAGGAAAGGAAGGAAGAAAGAAAAGAGGGAAGGGAAGGACGGAGGAAAGAAACTGGATGCACATCTTTGCTTTTACGGCTGTGAGCTGGCTATAACGTATTTGGGGATTGGATAGAGCCTTGTACAGTTGGCGGTGGGGAGGCGAGCGTTCTCCCCTCTATATTTACACCCTCTTATCATTTTATTTTTTTCGTAATTGTATTTATTTATATTTTTTGGGCTGTGCGGGTCTTCACTGCTGTGCGGGCTCTTCTCTACTTGCAGTGTGCGGGCTTCTCACTGTGGCGGCTTCTCCTGTGGCACAGCATAGGCTCGAGGATGTAAGGGCCTCAGAAGTTGTGGCTCCCGGGCTCTAGAGCACAGGCTCAGTAGTTGTGGGGCACGGGCTTGGTTGCTCCATGGTATGCAGGATCCTCCGAGACCAGGGATCGAACCCGTGTGCCCGGCATTGGCAGGCGGCCTCCCCACCACTGAGCCACCGGGGAAGCCCCTATTGTTTTATTTTTAAGCCATACAAGTGCATTGTTTAATTTAAAAAATTAAAATTAAAAAAAAAAAAAAAAGTAAGTCAGACCCCAGCCATCTTGGCAACACTTTCCACCTCCCTCCGAGTCAGTGCAGAGGCTTGTCTGTGGCCCTCGGGGTCTGACCCTGCCTGCTTCATCTCCCTCGTCTGCCTCCCTCACTCCATGCCAGCCTGCTGGCTGTTTTCCAAGTTGATAAGCCTGCTTTCCTGTGCCTGCTTTCCTGGGGGCCTTCTGCAGCCTCCCTGCCTTCCCCCAGGCCTCGTCACTCCCTCTTGTTGTTGTCGATCAGTTGCTAAGTCATGTCTGACCTGCAGCATGCCAGGCTTCTCTGTCCTCCAGTGTCTCCTGGAGTTTGCTCAAATTCAGGTCCACTGAGTCAGTAATGCCATCCAAGCAACCGTCACTCCCTCCGGTTTTTGGTTTATATATTTTCCGTTCAGTATCTGTCTCCCCACTAGAACGTGAGCTCGTGAAACCTACAGGTTTTTTTTTTTTTGGATTGTTCCCTGGCTGGATCCCGAGTGCCAGGGACTGTGCTTGGCCCATAGTGGGTGTTGGCGAATCCCCGCATGGACAGACCGGACCTTGATGACCCTATCTCCTTCCCTCCCCGTCCAGAGAAACAGCTGGAAGTCCTGCAGGGCATTGCGGACCTGACGGTGAAGGCCTCGGAGCAGGCCGTGTTCAAGTGTGAGGTGTCTGATGAGAAGGTCACGGGCAAGTGGTATAAGAACGGGGTGGAGGTGCGGCCCAGCAAGCGGATCACCATCTCCCACACGGGGAGGTACGGAGTGCCCTGTGCACCTGGCCCACAGACCCCGTGGTTGCAAAGAACAAGGTTTAGGGAATTCCCTGGTGGTCCAGTGGTTAGGGCCCGGTGCTTTCCCTGCGGTGGCTTGTAGTCAGTCCCTGGTTGAGGTACTGATATCCCACAGGCTGTGTGGTGTGGCCAAAACATTAAAAGAAAAAAAAAAAAAGAGGGGAAACTACTTTGGAGGGGAGGGTGTCTAGCTAGGGAAACAGGGGACGGGAATTCAAAGCATAGCATGTGGATGCCTGACATGGACACCTGGTAGTCTGTAGCGTGCCGGGTGCCGAGTACCGCCGCGCTGCCCGCGGAGCCCTGTGTCCCCGTGGGTCTCCCGACAGCAGCTTTGGGCAGAACGTAGCCTTTCTCTGGGTTCTGTGTAAGGACGGCTGACTGCTGGTGGTGTCAGCAAGGGCGAGAGTCAACACTAACGCGTTACTGTGTGCTGGGGAGTCTTCTGAATGCTTTACAACAACCCCCTCGTAGACTGTCAACATTACCCCTGCTTCACAGGTGAAGAATCAGGGGCAGGGAGAGACTAAGTGACTTGCCCAAGGTCATGAACAGCTAGTAAGGAGCAGAGTGGGATTGGGTTCCAGTTACTAGCATTGGTTGGGCACGTGGATTGCACTGCACAGCGTGTTTATCCGCAGTGGTCCCCAGGATGACCTCGGCTGACCTCTGCCCTGCCCTCCCCTAGGTTCCATAAGCTGGTGATTGATGATGTCCGGCCCGAGGATGAGGGAGACTACACGTTTGTGCCCGACGGCTATGCCCTGTCCCTCTCAGCCAAGCTCAAGTTCCTGGGTGCGGGAGCCTCTGGGTTTCCCACCTCCTCCGGGGGGCTCAGATGCCCCCCTTCAGAATTGAGTTGCCCTAACTGTACATTGGGGGGTGACAGAGGGTAGGTGGGATGTCGTGGGCCTGAATCCACCCCCACCCCCAGGTCCCAGGGTGACACCAGGCCCTCCCCTCTGCCTCCAGGGTGTGAGGGGGGAATGAGGGGCCCCATAGACCTAACCATCTGGTCTTCTTCATCCTCCAGAAATCAAGGTGGAATACGTCCCAAAGCAAGGTAAGGACCAGGGACTGCTATGGTCTTTAAGCAGGAGGCTGGACCCCCGGGTCTGTGGGAGGAGGGGCTGGGGTCTGGATCCTGGGTCTGTGGGAGGAGGGGCGAGGGGCTGGACCTCTGGGTCTGAGGGAGGAGGGGCTGGGGGCCTGGACCTCTGGGTCTGAGGGGGGAGGGGCTGGGGTCCTGGACTCCTGGGTCTGAGGGGGAGGGGCTGGGGGTCCTGGACCTCTGGGTCTGAGGGGGAGGGGCTGGGGTCCTGGACTCCTGGGTCTGAGGGGGGAGGGGCTGGGGGTCCTGGACCCCTGGGTCTGAGGGGGAGGGGTGGGGGCCTGGACTCCTGGGTCTGAGGGGGAGGGGCTGGGGTCCTGGACTCCTGGGTCTGAGGGAAGAGGGAGTTGGGGGCCTGGACTCCTGGGTCTGAGGGAAGAGGGAGTTGGGGGCCTGGACTCCTGGGTCTGAGGGAGGACGGGCTGGGGGCCTGGACTCCTGGGTCTGAGGGGGAGGGGCGGGGGCCTGGACTCCTGGGTCTGAGGGGGGAGGGGCTGGGGGTCTGGACTCCTGGGTCTGAGGGAAGAGGGAGTTGGGGGCCTGGACTCCTGGGTCTGAGGGGGGAGGGGCGGGGGCCTGGACTCCTGGGTCTGAGGGGGGAGGGGCTGGGGGTCTGGACTCCTGGGTCTGAGGGAAGAGGGAGTTGGGGGCCTGGACTCCTGGGTCTGAGGGAGGACGGGCTGGGGGCCTGGACTCCTGGGTCTGAGGGGGGAGGGGCTGGGGATCCTGACCCCCGGGTCTAAGCAGGGAGGGGCTGGGGGTCTGGACCCCTGGGTCTGAGGGAGGAGGGGCTGGGGTCCTGGACTCCTGGGTCTGAGGGAAGAGGGAGTTGGGGGCCTGGACTCCTGGGTCTGAGGGGGAGGGGCTGGGGGTCCTGGACCCCTGGGTCTGAGGGGGGAGGGGCGGGGGCCTGGACTCCTGGGTCTGAGGGGGAGGGGCTGGGGGTCTGGACTCCTGGGTCTGAGGGAAGAGGGAGTTGGGGGCCTGGACTCCTGGGTCTGAGGGAGGACGGGCTGGGGGCCTGGACTCCTGGGTCTGAGGGGGGAGGGGCGGGGGCCTGGACTCCTGGGTCTGAGGGGGGAGGGGCTGGGGGTCTGGACTCCTGGGTCTGAGGGAAGAGGGAGTTGGGGGCCTGGACTCCTGGGTCTGAGGGAGGACGGGCTGGGGGCCTGGACTCCTGGGTCTGAGGGGGAGGGGCTGGGGATCCTGACCCCCGGGTCTAAGCAGGGAGGGGCTGGGGGGTCTGGACCCCTGGGTCTGAGGGAGGAGGGGCTGGGGGCCTGGACCACTGGTTCTCTATGTCTGTTGGAACTCAGCTTCCCAGGAGGTCCTCTGGAGGGGTTAGGAGGCCCAGCTATCCACTCCCAAGTTGCCCAGACTCTCTCCTCTGCCACCAGAGCCACCCAAAATCCACCTGGACTGCTCTGGGCAGACCTCGGAAAATTCTGTCGTGGTCGTGGCCGGGAACAAGCTGAGGCTGGACGTGTCCATCACCGGGGGAGCCCCGGCCTGTTGCCACCTGGATGAAGGAGGATGAGGTATGGTGTGGCCTCCCCGGTGCCTTGACCTCTCCCTCTCAGTCCTGCTGGGTGGCTTTAGGCAAGCTGGTTCCCCTCTCCGAGCTTCACTCTCATTGTCTGTAAAATGAGTACGATTCCTTCTTCAGAGAGATGAAGACTGGAGATTATATTTGCTCATCACATGGTACTGGCCCAGCACATGATGGGTAGTCTGTCTATCCACCCATCCATTAATCTGTTAATCTGTCAGTCAGTCCAGCCATTCATCAACTCATCCATCTAACCATCTTTCCATTCATCAATTCATTAATTGATTAATTCATTCAACAATCAAGCCATTTGTCCATTTATCCATGAATTAGTCCACTTATCCATCCATCCACCCATCCATCTATGCATCCATCCAATGAATATTTTCACCTTGTATGTTCCAGGCCCTGAGACAGTTCAGTTTTTCTTCTCTCCTCTGGGCTTCAGTTTCCTCTTCTGTAAAATGGAGAGACTTGACTCAGTCTTTATTCATTCCTTCACTCAGCAAAGCGCCCCCCTTCCCCCTCCCCGAGGTTCCCTCTATGCCAGGTTCTGTGCTCAGGCACTGAGGATACAACCAGGAATCACACATAACCCCTGCCTTCCTGGAGCCTTCACTTGTGGAGAGAGCCAGACCGGTGCCCAGAGAGTCAGTCCAGGGTGATCGGGGCTGAGATAAAGGGAGATACTGGAAACTACGTGGATTCAGGGGCTGGGGCCACCCCTTCCTGAGGGTATCCAAGCTGAGGGTATCCAAGAGGGCTTCCCAGGAGAGGTGACTTCTGGGTGGGTTCTAGAGGATGGGTAATGATATAGCAGGTTGAGAAGTGGGTCAGGGCATTGCACGCCCCAGGGATCAGCTTTGTAACATCTTGGGGATGAGACGGTCTGGTGTGTTTAATGAAGGGTGGTGTTTGCTGGAGGGAGAGGAGGGCGAGGGGATGGTGATGAGGCTGGGGGCGGGCCCACCGGGTCCTCTGCGGCTGGGTCTGCGGGGAGCCCCTGCAGACTGCTGAGCAGCGCAGGGGCAGAGGCTGGTCTGGGTCTGGAGAGAAGTGGACGGAGGCCACCTGGCGGTTGTTTCAGGTGTTCACGGGCACCGAGGGCAGGGTCCGCATTGAGCAGCGAGGCGACATCAGCAGCTTTGTGATCGAGAGCGCGGAGCGAGGCGACGAGGGTCGCTACACCATCAAGGTCACCAATCCCGCGGGCGAGGACGTGGCCTCTATCTTACTGAAGGTTGTGGGTAAGCGCGGGGGTCCCGGGGGCTGAGCCAGGGGGTGGTTCCCCAAGGCCCCGAGGGGTCCTCTGACCATCCTGCCTGGACCACCCCCGGCCCTGCCCAGATGTCCCAGACCCCCCGGAGGCGGTGCGAGTCACGTCGGTTGGAGAGGACTGGGCCGTCCTGGTCTGGGAGCCCCCCAAGTACGACGGGGGACGGCCGGTCACCGGTGAGTGCCTGTCTTCCAAAGGGCCATGACCGCTGACCACCCCACCCACCCTGCTCCCCGACTTCTCCTTGACCTCCAAGAGTCCTCAGCAGCCTCAGTGACCACCCTCGGAGACGTGGTTTTCCCTCTTTAGCATCTCACCATCCCCTTTGCCTTCCCGTCGTCCTTTCCTCCCCAGTGACCTGGGAATCCTGGCTTTCGCCAACAGCCGGAGGATTTTCTGTGACTCCTGACTCCCTGATTCATGACCTGTGATCCTTCTCGATCCCTGGCCCCACGTGGGTGACCTCTAACTGCTCTGTGACCCTAACATTCATGGCCTCAGACCTCTCTGGGTCATGTGACCTTCTGCTGTGCCTTTGACTGCCCCCCGACTGACCTGTGACCCCAGGCCTCCCCATGACTGCCTACACTTCTCTCTGCCTTGGGGAGCTTCCAGGATACCTCCTAGAGCGGAAGAAGAAGGGCTCCCAGCGCTGGATGAAGCTGAACTTCGAGGTTTTCACGGAGACCACTTACGAGTCCACCAACATGATCGAGGGCATCCTCTACGAGATGCGGGTCTTTGCTGTCAACGCCATCGGGGTCTCCCAGCCCAGCATGAACACCAAGCCCTTCATGCCTATTGGTGATGCCTCTCTGCACCCTCCCCGAGTCCCTGCCCACCCTGACCCATGCCCCTCCTGTCACTGACCTTGGACCCTACATCCAAGCCTTGCAATCTCTCAACTCTGCTAACTTCTGCCCCGTCTCATCCAATAACCCAAGACTTTGACCCCCAAGCCCCATGCACCCTTCTGACCTCTTCCCCACCCAGTACCTCCTCCACTCACTTTTATGATCCTGGACTCCACGCTGTCTCCCGAATATGTCCTTGACCTCAGATCTACCACCCTAATACTTATCCCTGCCCTTGGAGACCTCATGATCCCTGGATCCCTGGTTTTCAAGACCAGCAATGCCACATCCTTGCTTGCTGACCTCTGACTCACCATATGGACCCCTTTCCTGGCCAGAGACTCCAGCTCTGACCCCTGAGCCCTCATGGACCCCACCCCCTTTCCCTGGAATCTTACAGCACCCACAAGTGAACCGACGCACCTGACTGTGGAGGACGTGACCGACACCACCACCACCCTCAAGTGGCGGCCCCCAGATAAGATCGGGGCGGGCGGCATCGATGGGTACCTGATCGAGTACTGCGTGGAGGGCTGTGAGTCACCCCATCTGGCCTGGTGGGGGGCAGGGACGCAGGCAGAGCCCTAGTGGGCGTCCAGGACGGGGACTGCTCATGGGGCAGGTCTCTGGTGTAGTCAGCCACCCTTCTGTTTGTGCTTGCTCGAGTCTGGGATGGGATGGGTCAAGCCAGGCCCCCAGTGACCAGCTTGTCCTCTGTCCCTCCCTCTCTCCTTACCCACTTCCTTCCTTCCTCTCCTACGCACATTCTCTGTACAGCGGTACCTTTTACACATTCTCCAAGCATTTATTGCCCTTCCTCAATTCTATTTATCCATTCACGTACCCACCCACCCAACCTTCCATCCATCCATCCATCTATCCATCCAAGTACTTATGTACTCTCTACACTCCCTTCTCCTCTGTTATATCCATTTATCCACTCATCTACCCATCCCACCAATCTTTCATTTTTCCTTTCTTCTTTTCTCCCTTATTTCTCCCTCCTTCTTTCCTTCTCTCTCTCCCTCTCCCTTCCTTCCCTCCTTCCTTCTTTCCTCCCTCTTGACTACCCAGTCATCCATCTCTCTATCCATCTGAAAACTGTTTGGATCATCCAGTTATCTACCCAACCAGTAACATATTTTTCATCCTTATATCTATCTCTTCACCACTTTCTTCTCTCCCTCCCTGCTTTCCATCCCTCTGTGTGCCTACAGGACCATTTAACCGTCTAACAATCTATTGTCTATTTGTCCATCCATCTATCCATCCATGCATCCATTCATATTTCCACACATCTCACCCTCCATCCTTCACTGAACAAACTGAGCCATTTTTGGCGTCAGTGGCTCCATGACTCCACGACAGGCCCAGTGCCCGGGCTCTGGGGATGTCTCCAACGTGGTCCTCTCACAGGGAAGACAGTGACGCCATATCCCAGACCTTAAGTGTAGGTTCCAGTCCTGGCCCTACCCTACACTTTTTAACTGTGTGACCTTGGGCAAGTCTCAGCCTCCGCTTCCTCATCTAAAAATGGCAAAGCCAGTTCCCACCTTGATGGGATGCAGTGATGACCTCATCCAGGGATGCACGTAAATGATGGATGCTTGGACTCTGGTCAGTTTCTTCCCTTTCTCTTCCCAGCGCTCTTTGCTCCACTCTTCCCTTTGCCCTCCCCTTCCCAATCTGTGTTTCTGAATCTACTTTTGTTAGAGTTCACCCTGTCAACTCTTGGTCTGATCCATATTAGCTCACCAACCCATGGCAAAGAAACCAAGATGGAAAGTCGCCTATTACAGAGGCAGGAAATCCGAGGGGGGCCCTCTCTAACTACCACTCCCAAGTCTTTACCCTCTCTGACCCTCAGTTTCCTCACCTCTAAAATGGGGATAACTGCGGAGGCAGGAATTAATGAACTAACATTAATCAGCTCCGAGTTGGTCCTGAGACAAGCTCAAGAAATGTCAGCTGCAGCTAGGCATTGAGGTGGGGCCCCGAGGCACCAGAGGGCGCCCCTAGGAAGGTCCTGAAGGACGCTCCCCAGCCTGGCTCCTCTCTCATAGCTGACGAGTGGATCCCTGCTAACACGGAACCCGTGGAGCGCTGCGGCTTCACCGTGAAGAATCTCCCCACAGGAGCCAAAATCACCTTCCGAGTGGTCGGGGTCAACATCGCGGGCCGCAGCCAGCCGGCTACCCTGGCCCAGCCGGTCACCATCCGGGAGATTGTGGGTGAGCACCTCCTGACCCCCCGACCCTGCGCTCTGAAAGACCAAGCTGGTGTGGTCACTAGGCCCGCCCCCTCGTCACCCCTGGTCTCTGTGCCTCCGTGGGACGTCCCCCCGGAAGGCGCTGAGCCCCTCCCTGGGTTTGTATCCTCAGAGCAACCCAAAATCCGGCTACCCCGCCACCTCCGCCAGACTTATGTCCGCAAAGTCGGGGAGCATCTCAACCTGGTCATCCCCTTCCAGGTATGTCGAGCTGCGGGTGGGGGGAGGGGCGGAGCGGGGCGCAGGGGTGAGGAGGGGTCACCTCCTGCAGGTCAGACCCAGGCTGACCAACGCGCCCCACCCCGCCCCTCCCCGGGCAGGGAAAGCCGAGGCCGCAGGTGGTGTGGACCAAGGGCGGGGCGCCCATAGACACCTCGCACGTGCACGTGCGCACCAGCGACTTCGACACGGTGTTCTTCGTGCGCCAGGCGGCCCGCTCCGACTCCGGGGAGTACGAGCTCACGGTGCAGATCGAGAATATGAAGGACACGGCCACCATCCGCATCCGGGTTGTGGGTGCGCGGCCCGCGGGCGGGGAGGGGAGGGGAGGGGAGGGAGAATGAGCCCGGACGCGGGAAAGTGGAAAGGTTGGAACGGAGGAGGGTGGGGCAGAAGGGGAGGAAAAGCCTGCGGGGTGCAGGGGGCGGGGAACCTGAGACCCGCCAGGGGTGGGTATGGGCGGGCGGCCCAGAGGAGTGAGGGCGCCGGACATTTAGAGGTGCTTGAGCTGACTTCTAACAGCCCACCCACCCTCCAGAAAAGGCAGGGCCCCCGCAGAACGTGATGGTGAAGGAGGTGTGGGGTACCAACGCGCTGGTGGAGTGGCAGCCCCCCAAAGATGACGGCAACAGTGAGATCACCGGATATTTCGTCCAGAAAGCCGACAAGAAAACCATGGTGAGCGAGGGGCCGGGGGCCGCGTGAAGGTAAGGGGAGAAAAGCTAGGGAGATTGTTACAGCAGACTTTCCATTTCCCAGCTGCGGAAAACTGAGGCACTGAGAGATCCGGGAGAATGGGCCGGGGGCCTCGAGGAAAGACTTTTTGGCTGAGATTTGGTGCATAATAGGTTTTTTTTTTTGGTCGCACCATGTGGCTTGTGGGATCTTATTTTCCTGACCAGAGGTTGAACTTGGGCCACAGCAGTGAAATCGTTGAATCTTAACCACTAGACCACCAGGGGAACTCTAATAGGTTTTCTTTTTCTTTCTATTGAGGTAAAATTCACCTAACAAAAATTCCCAGGTGGTGCTAGTAGTAAAGAACCCACCTGCCAAGGCAGGAGATGTAAGAGACTCGAGTTCAATCCCTGGGTTGGGAAGATCCCCTGGAGGAGGGCATGACAACCCACTCCAGTATTCTTGCCTGGAGAATCCCCATGGACAGAGGAGCCTGGCGGGCTACAGTCCATGGATGGGGTTGCAAAGAATCAGACATGACTGACGCAACTTAGTGCGCATACATTTTTAAGTGGGATTTCCCATCTTCCCAATGTAGTGTAACCCCTCTATTTCATTCCAAGACATTTCCATCACCTGGAATGGAAACCCCGTGTCCATCAGGCAGTCCTTCCCCTTCCCCCTCACCCAGCTCCTGGCAGCCCCCCATCTGCATCCTGTCTCTGCGGATTTACCCATCCCGGGCACTGCATCTGGACACGGTCACACGCTGTGAGCCTTTGTGTCTGGCTCCTTTTCAACTCAGCATCATGTTTTCCAGGCTCATCCACGTTATAGCTGGTATCCGTGCTTCAGTGCTTTTCACGGCTGAGTGTTGTGTTTGTTTGGTTAGTTTTGGCCATACCACTTGGCTTGCGGAATCTTGGTTCCCCAACCAGGGATGGACCTGTTGCCCACTGCAGTGGAAGCACAGGGTCCTACCCACTGGACCACCAGGGAATCCCCAACCGGTCCCTGGCTGGAACGGACCGTGTTCCGCTTGTCCGTTCAGCCGCTGAGGGGCACCCGGCTTGCTCCCGCCTCCCTCTCACTGTGAACAGGGCTGCTGGGAAGGGCAGGTTCTGTGAGCCAGGCGTCTGCTTTCCTGACGCCCTTCCTGGGTCCGTGTCCCTGACCCTCCCGGTCCCTCCCTGTCCCCCGCACTGCAGGAGTGGTTCACAGTTTACGAGCGCAACCGGCACACCTCCTGCACCGTGTCCGATCTCATCATGGGCAACGAGTACTATTTCCGAGTTTACAGCGAAAACGTCTGTGGGCTCAGCGACTCGCCTGGCGTCTCCAAGAACACAGCCCGGATCCTCAAGACAGGTCTGGCCACCCCCACCCGCTCAGGGCCAGTCCTGGTCCCCCATCTCTCTCTGGGTTTGTTTTATTTTTGGAGTATAGTTTATTTATGATGTTGTGTTAGTTTCAGGTGTACAGCCAAGTGATTCAGTTCTACATGTACATATATTCATCATTTTTCAGAGTCTTTTCCTACGCAGGTTATTACAGAATATTGAGTAGCATTCTCTATACTATACAGTAGGCCTTGTTGGTATCTGTCATATATATAGCCTCTCTGGGTTTTGCACCTGACTCCTCTGATCATCCCCCTCCTGGACTCAGAGTTGACGGCACCTGGTACTGAAGGAGAGGCAGTCGGAGACAGTCAGGGTCGGTCCCCTCACAGGTGCATCTCCCCTCCCCCAGGTATGACCTTCAAGTTGCCTGAGTACAAGGAGCACGACTTCCGAACGCCCCCCAAGTTCCTGACGCCTCTACCTGACCGGGTGGTGGTGGCTGGTTACGCTGCAGCTCTCAACTGTGCTGTGAGAGGCCACCCGAAGGTGCTGTGTGTGTGTGTGTGTGTGTGTGTGTGTGTAACCGTGGAGGAACATCTTCACCTTCCAAAGTGAAGCCTCCTTGCCTTCCCACCACATGGGCTTCTCCTTCCTGAGTTTTCTCGTCTGCTCATGCGATTTACTTTTAGTGAAAAGTGTTTCCTTTGTTTGTATTTTATTAATTTTGTCTGTGCCACGTGGCATGGGGGGGATCCTAGTTTCCCAAACCAGGAATTGAACCTGTGCCCCTTGCAGTGGTAGTGCGGAGTCTTAACCACTGGACCACCAGGGAAGCCCCAGGATTTGTTTGCTTTTCACCCACTTCCTGTCTCTCTCCTCTAGCCAGAGCACAAATCTCAGCTCGTTACACTCCGACTTCCCTCAAAAACAGGAATTTTGGGGTGGAGGGGTTCTAACACTTCAAGGCCCTGTCCAGTTTCCAGGCTGCTGTCTGGGAATGTGGATACTTGAAGTCTTGAACTCCCAAGGGGCCACCTAGACCAGGGGCTGCAAACTATGGCCCTCAGGCCAAATCTGCCTGCCACTGGTTTCTCGAAATAAGATTTTTTAATCCTTTTTTTCTTTTTCTTTTGTTACTTTGCTTTCACATTACTAAATAAGATTCTATTGCAACATGGCTGTTCACACTAGTTTGTGTGTTGTCTCTGGGCCAGAGACCATAAGCGCTCAGGAAGCCTAAATCATTGACTGCCTGACCCTTTTGACACATTTTGCCATCTCCTGGTCTAACTCCAATTTTTAGCATCAGCCTCAGTAGGCCTACCATGGATTCCATCACTGCTGTTTACTGTTTTACTCACTAACTCCATTTATTCATTCATTCCATTCATTCACTCCCCTACTGATTCATTTATTTATTCAGTTCATTCATTCACTTCATTTGCTTATTTACATCATTCATTCTTTCAACACACGTATTTCAGAGATTTTCTATGTGCTGGTGAATTGAACAAGGAGTTCCTCTATATTGGGGAAGATGGCCATTCCTCTGAAGTCACACGTGCGTGCATGCTAAGTCGCTTTAGTCATTTCTGACTCTTTGCAACCTTATGGACTGTAGCCTGCTAGGTTCCTCTGTCCATGGGATTCTCCAAGCAAGAATACGGGAATGGGGGCTTCCCTGGGGGCTTGGATGGTAAAGAATACTGGAGTGGGTTCCCATGCCTTCTTCCAGGGGATTTTCCCAACCCAGGCTCTGAACCCAGGTCTCTTACATCTCCTGGGTTGGCTGGCAGGTTCTTTACCACTAGTACCACTTGGTTGACAATGAAATGACAAAGGGTGGGGACTTCCCTGGTGGTCCAATGGGCTAAGAATCCACCTTAAAATTCAGGGTAGGGGGATTCGATCCCTGGTTGGGGGACTAAGGTCCCACCTGCCAAGGAGGAACTGAGCCTGCGCTCCGAAACAAGAGTCCACGCATCACAGCAAAAGATCCCGCATGAGGCAACTAAGACCCGAGGCAGCCAAATCAATTACTTAAGAAAAGTAGAAAGTGTGGAGGGTCTGCTAGGGAAACGCAGGCAGTTGTAAGAGTATAAAGTAGGCATTCCTGTTCCAGTCTAGGGCCCGGAAGTGACATGGGAGCGGAGACCTCAAAGGCAGGCAGGTGTTGTTCGAGGCCTGACCGGCCTGAGGAACTGCAAGGCCACCCATGGGTTGGACAGAGAGAGGGAGGGGGCGGGAGGTGAGGGCAGAGGACCAATGGGGCCAAATCACATAGGGCCCTGTGGGCTACCACAAGGGGGAGCGCTTGCTCTTATAGAAGAGGAGACCGGGGGTCAGAGAGAAGTGACCCAGCCATGATCAGCCAGTCAAAAGAAGGGGGTGGGAGAGCCAAAAGGAGACTCTACACTGCCTCCCAAGGTCCCGTTGTGCCAAAGCGCAGGGGACTCTCCATCATGTGGCTTCCTTGTCTGCTCCGCTCAACAGCCCAAGGTGGTTTGGATGAAGAACAAGATGGAGATCCGCGAAGATCCCAAGTTCCTGATGACCAACCACCAGGGGGTCCTGACCCTGAACATCCGCCGTCCGTCCCCCTTCGACTCGGGGACTTACTCGTGTCGGGCTGTCAACGAGCTGGGGGAGGCCCTGGCCGAGTGCAAGCTGGAAGTCCGAGGTGAGCCTGGGGGTGGGGGGCTCCACCCGCCTGACCCTCATCCACGGCCCTTACAAAGCTGATGGTGCGGGGCAGACCTGCGCCCTCTAGGAGTACGATTGGAAAGCCAATTCAGGCCCCAGCAGGGACACTACCATGTAGGGGGGACAGAGGCAGCACAGGGTGTTGGGGGTGGGGCGGCACCTGACCCCGCCTGGGCAGGAGTCTGAGGTTCTCCAGAGGAGCTGAAGGACAAATAAGAGGTGAATAAGGATGCAAAGAGCTTAACAAATGATCACTAATGCTTCCGGTGCAGCTGGGGAGGTGTGTGGACACAGCATCGAAACCGTCATGGACAGTGGCAGAGGACCGGGGTGGAGGGTGGCCGGGAGAGCCCGGAAGACAGCCCCTTCCACGGCCTATCCCCAAGCTCTGTGCCTCCCGTCCCTGTCTCTCCGCCCCACAGCCTCAGCCTCCTTTGTCCTCTTCCTCCTGAATTCCACCGCAGCCTCCTACCCCGCCTCCAGTCTCTTTCCAGTTCCACCTCCCGGCCCTAGAGGGCGCTCTGTACCCACGGCTGACCTGCGCACAGCCCTCCTAGGGCTCCCCCAGCGGCCCTGGGACCCTTCAGCCTGGTGTCCGGGTCCTGAATCTGCCACCCGCAGCCCCTCTCCAGCCTCAGGTCCCCCCTCCTGGCGCCCCCTGTTTTCCAGCCATACCAAACATGGGGGTTGGACAAACCAGCTGTGCTTTCTCCTGCCCCTGGGACTTTTCACATGCCATTGCCTCTCCCACCTCGGGCTTCCATCCAACAGATATCCCCCAGTCAAGACTTGATGGGGAGGCCGCTCACCAAGTCCCTCAGAGGCGGCCGACATTCACACGGGCCTCCAGGGTCCCTCCCCGGCCGTGACGCCCCCGGCTCTGATGACAGCACAGCAGATAAGGGACCACTCTCCATGCACCTCCTGCCTGTCATTTTAAACCACCGCTCTGCCCGGCTGAGCAGAACTCCAGTTCCTAGAGTTCTGCTGTCCCCTTATCAACTATTGAATCCGCTCAGAAATATGCCTTCTTCAGGGTTCCAGTGAGGGCTGGCCTCTAGCAGCTGCTCGGAAGTCAGAACATGCCAGCTTGGGGTTCAAAACTATAGGAATCAAGGGCTGGATGAAGTTGGGTTAACCTGGTGTCCAGCTGGGTGGGGAAGGGAAAACCCCCTGCTGGCCAAGCGAATCTAAAGCGCAGAGGCTGAGGCAGGGGCGGGGGGGGCACAGGAATTTTTACCATCCTCTTCTCTTTCCCCCTCCCCACAGTGCCGCAGTGAAGCTCTGTCCTCCACCTAACAAGATGACTGACTGACTGCTGAGCCCTAACCCAGACCTCCCTGGACAAGTTTCCCTTTCCCGAATTATAAGTGAGAAGTAGTCTTGACACCCGTGTGTCTGTCCTTCTTGAGTCTGTGGCCCGGCCTTACTCCTCTCGTAGGTTTAGTCACCGGAGGGTGGGTGGTGGGGCAGCCAGGTTGGAATGGCAACCACCACCGCGAGGCAGCCCTGGTGAAGGAGACCACGTTGAGGTCGCCATCTTGGAACAGCTACTTTAGGGAGGCTACCATGTTGCTGCTTCCCTTGTGGCTCATCTGGTAAAGAACCTGCCTGCCATATGGAAGACCTGGGTTTGAACCCTGGTTTGGGAAGATCCCCTGGAGAAGGGAAAGGCTACCCACTCCAGTCAGTATTCTGGCCTGGAGAATTCTATGGACTAAGTCCATGGGGTTGCAAAGAGTCCGACACAACTTAGCAACTCTCACTTTCACCATGTTGCCATGGCAACTGCACAGTCACAGGGGGACCCAAGACCCTCTGGAGGCAGCCCTCTTGGGAGGACCCACTGTGAGCGGGGAGGAGGCGGGCTTGGCTACAGTGGCAGCCATAGTAGGTCAAAGAGGAACCCAAGGACTGACTTGGGGGGCTACCCTTAGGGCGTAGAATGGAATGGTGCATGTGGGGCCCAAGGAGCCAGACACCATGAACCGGAGACCACGCTGAGGCAGCCGTTATTGAAAGAGCTGCTTCTGCCACGTTGAATTGGTGACGATGGGGAAAGTGCTTATGACCCGGTTTTCTTAGTTCTTAAGTGGCCGATCTTTAGTAACTTTAATATTAATTCATCTGTCCGGCCCCAAGGTAGGGGACACTTTGATCTCTGGTCTTTTGGTGACCTCAAAGAACGTTGGAGGAGTCAGAGTCCCCAGAGTTCAGACATCTGTGGGTCAAGTCTGGCTTCCATGGCTTGAAGCTGGGTACAAGAGAGAGTTGGTCTCAGATGCTTTGTGGATGTATCTGCTGTTTGGGGGATGGGTGAGTGGGCACTTTGTACTTCCTGGGAAGGCATGGGGAGCAGGGGGTTTCTCAAGGAAGAGGCCCCTTAGGTTCCAGTGTCCCCATCTTTGAAGACTGGTGTCTTTCCCCTCCCCAGGCATTCGGGGGAACTGGCCTGGCCGACTCTTCAAGGCCTAGGTATTCCCTCTCCAGATCCCAGGGTGCTAGGTCAAGGGGAGGGGAGGCTGGGTAGGTGATGCCCCATTAGGAAACCATCGCCACCACTGTTGGCGCATCAAGGCCCTGCGGACCTTCCTCTGCTTTAAGAGCCTCCTGAACTCTGAGCAGAGACAGAACACCCTTTCAGCACTCGGGAGTCTGGGATCCGGGTCACTTCCACTCTCAGATCCTGGATCCAGCCCCTCAACTCCTTCTTCCCTCCGACCCAGGAGCCCCGTCCACGCCCTCCCCCTCCTCGCCTCTCCCGCTGGCAGATCCCCGTCCTCCTCTTCGTCATCGTCCTCGTCGTCCTCCAGCGCCGAGTAGTCCTGCGTGAAAGGCACGGCTCCCTGGGCCGAGTGGAAGCGCAAGCGGTAGAGCAGGCGCACCCACTGGCCGAACTCGCGGTCGCGGCTTTCGGGCGGGGCCCGCAGCTGCAGGTAGAAGGCACGGCCAGTGCGGAACTTGACCTTGAGCTGCCAGCGGCTTTCGTCGTGGACGAAGAGCTGGACGAACTGCAAGGGGAACAGCCTGGGTGGGCGGAAGGGGCAGCCTCAGCATCTGACCTTCCCAGGCGCCAGCAGCGCCCACCCCAGCGCCCCTCTCCGCCCCCGGAAGGAGTCCTTTGTCACTTTCTCTGCCTCTTGCATTTTATCTATCCCAAACTTTCGTCCAGACACGGAGCCCATCTTTGTCTCCCGCTGGTCCTCCCCCTCTCCTGAACGCGAGACTCGGATAGCTGCTTGCTTGAAATTAACATTTGGATGTTGGATCGACATCAGACACATGTAACATCCAGCCCAATTCCTGACCTAAGCCCAACCCCAAACCTGCTCCTCTTCGTCTTCGTCTTAGCTATATCCTCCCACTTGATCAGCCAGAAATTGTGCGAGTCGCTCCTGATCCGTCTTTTTGACATCCTTAACCGATCTTATCAAGTCCTGATGGCTCCACCGTTAAAATGTACTAATATTAATACTCAAAATCCAACCATTTCTAAGTCTCTCCACAATTTCCCGCTTTCACCCCAGTCTTTTCCCACACTGCCGCTAGAGGGCGCCAATCAGCACCCGGGTGAAAGGGGTGCCTGCACTCGGTCGTGTGCGACTCTTTGGGACCCATGGACTGTAGCCCGCCAGGCTCCTCGGTCCTTGGGGTTGTCCAGGCAAGAACACTGGAATGGACTGCCATTTCCTCCTCCAGGGGATCTTCCCGACGCAGGGATCGAACCCGTGTTTCCTGCGTTTCCTGCATTACAGGTGGATTCTTTACCTCGGAGCCAAATCAACAGGAGAGTTAGCTCAAATTGCTCCCAGGGCTCAGAGGAAGCAGAGTCCTGGTCTTGACCACTAGGCTCTGCAGGATCTGCGCTGCTTTGTGCCTTCTCCGTCCTCCCCTCCCACCCTTTCTCCTGGTTTACTGTCTCCAGCCATACTGGTCTTACTGTTCCATGAAACTGCCAGGCTTGGTCCTACCCCCGGACCTTTGCACAGGCTGTTTCCTCTGCCCAAAATCTTCCTCCTCCAACCATCCCCATGGCTCGGCCCCTTCATCTCATATTTTTCTCAAGAGGCACCTTCTCAGAAGATCCGTTTACAACCTCCTGCTTATTGACAACCACATCTGCCCTCACTGATCTCCCCATGCCCACCCCTCACCCTCTTCTGATCTGTCTCCACAGACCTCAGCCACTGGACAAACTGACATCTATTCTGTCTGCCTTCCTAGTAAGAGGTGAGCTTGAGGGCAGAGGGTTTAGTGCAATTTTTTTCACTGCTGTTTCCTTAGTATCCAGAGCTGACCCACAGTCCGTGCTCAATGAATGCTCACTGAGTATTTGAATACATGAATCGCTCAGGTCCCCTGCCTAACTCAAGGTCCAAGAAAGGCAGCAGAGGAAACAATCCAGACAGGATGGATAATTTGGCAGAGATCACACAGCAGGAATTTGAACCCAAGTCGTACCAAGGTTCTTAGCAACACTGGGTAGCTACACACCACCCCCCTCAGGCCCAGCAATATATCTCCAGAAATGACTTTACACCCTCCTGGCTGTGCATGGATGTGCCCTGCCTGCTGCACTGGTGGTTACCCCCAGGCACAGGACACATCAGTGTCCCTCGGTAGGCGACTCGATCTGTTATTATGGTCTCCAAATGGAAGAAAAGCAGTCAACTTTTTCACAGCTCATACTCTGTGCCAGGTGCTGTTCCAAGTGTTTCACAAACATTTACTCAGTTTATCCCCTGACAGCCCTGGAAAATGGGTTCTCCTCTTATCCTCATGTTGCAGGTGAGGAAACTGAGACCCAGACGGGTAGGAAACTTAGCCAAAGGCAGAGAAGAGGTGAAGCCAGGATATGAACCCAAGCTGTCTGAAGGCAGCCATTCATTCAAGGACATTGCCTATTAGGTAATCACAGCAAGAGGCAGATCCAAGCTTGGTGTCCAAGGGGGTGGAGTTTGTTGAATGGTGTGTCCAAAAGAGGACCTGTCCATCTCCGCACAGAATCACCCAGGGCTGGGAGCTGAGTGAGAGGCAGGGGGGTGAGTCTGGAGACTGAGTTGGCAGAGCAGGCTCAATTATTTTACTTCTGTGGTATGTTTTATGGTGGGAGAAGGGAGAGTGCTGAAGGAGATTACAAGGAGATCAAAGACCCCTTCTCAGCACCATCCCTGATATTCTTCCAACTGCAAGTTGCGACTCAAGTGGTGGGATACAATTAATATTGAAAAGTAAAGGGAGGTGGTAGAGAATGTCTCAGTACAGGGTTCTGGCATCAGAATACTGCTTTGTGAAATGTTTTCAATTTATCCAGGGCAGATAAATAAAGGCTGTAAGTAGCTTCAAGTTCGTTTGGGTCAGAATCAGATTATATCACTGAATGAGTTGAAAAAAAAAAAAAACTTTTTGGATTTCAGAATTGGAAACAAAGGCTTGTGTGTCTGTGTGTGTGTTTGTGTGTATGTGACAATGTGACTCCATTCTTCCTTCCTCCCCTCCCTTCCATCTTTCTTTCATTAACTATGAAATGCAGGTGGCGCTAGTGGTAAAAGAACCCGTTAGCCAATGCAGGAGACCTAAGAGTCACACGTTCGATTCCTGTGTTGGGAAGATACCCTGAAGGAGGGCATGGCAATCCACTTCAGTATTCTTGTCTGGAGAATCCCATGGACAGAGGAACCTGGTGGGCTACAGTCCACAGTGTTGCAGAGTCGGACATTACTGAAATGACTTAGCACACATGCAGTCAAAAAACAAAAGAAAGCCACTGGCAGAATGTTTCTGTAAATATACTCTACTCATGTAAATGCTTTGGTATTTGCAGCTGGAGCTGGAGGCAGGAGCCTAGGATGGGAGAAGGGTGTATTTTGTGCTGTGTGTGTTTTGTACCTTAGAGTGTATTTGCATTACTTTTTCAATGAAAAAAACAAAACAAAACAAAACACAAAGACGTGCAGGGGCAGTGTGGAGAGTGGCCTGAGAGCTCCAGAATCCAGGGGGCCAGTCATGAGCAGCAGGCGGTTCCAATCCAGGCCACCCTTGAGTCACTCTAGGACCCTGGCCAAGTGGCTCGCCTCTCTGGGCCTTGGTTTTTCTTTTTGAGGATGGGGTTAAGGGGCCCCAGCGTATGAGAGGAGGGGGTCAGAGACGAGACAATGTGCATGGTCCATGGGACAACTGCCACTCAGTGGAAGTGAAGTCGCTCAGTCATGTCTGACTCTGCAACCCCATGGACTGTAGCCTACCAGGCTCCTCCATCCATGGGATCTCCCAGGCAAGAGTACTGGAGTGGGTTGCCATTTCCTTCTCCAGAGGAGCTTCCCAATCCAGGGATTGGACCCGGGTCTCCCGCATTGCAGGCAGACACTTTACCGTCTGAGCCACCAAAGAAACCCATGCAGTAGGTGCTGCATAAATGGTCGCTCTCCTGACCCCTACCAGGATGTGGCCATGGGGTTCCCCTCATGTCCATCTATCCCTGACTGCTGATCCCCGTGGATGGCCCTGTGCTTGTTCTCCTGGGTGGACCAGTAGCCCAGAGAGGGCTGGCAGCCATCCATGGCTCCTGGCCCTGGGGGTCTTCCCGGTGAAAGGAGGTGCTTCAGGGAATCTAGGGTGCCCAGAGCTGGGGAGGAACACAGTGTAGGCTGGGAGGGGGGTGGGCAGTCACCCGAAGAGCTGCAGGTGTCCATTCTCCTTGGCAGGGCCCGCCAGAAGCAACAGGTCTGGGAGTTCCAGGGCTGGACTGGAGGCTGCCACTCCCATGGTGACCTTGTTGGCAACTTCTCCTAACCGGGTCACCTGGGCCGGGGGAGGGGTGGCATCAGAGGTTAGAAGCTAGATAAATGGAGAGCAGGGTTGGGGAGGGATCAGAGGTCAGGAATTTTGGTAGGATTAAGGGGCATGAACCAAGAAAATTAACCATCAAGAAGAGGATCAGATATCTTGGGGTCAAAGATCGAGTCACCTGGGTATGAAGTCAGGGACATGGACTGAGGGAATCAACGGTTAGCAGTCAAGGAGAAATTAAAGGTTTGGAGGTATTGGCGGGCGTGGGGTGTGGAGGTCAGGAGATGGGTGGTAAGGTGAGGAGAGGTTTCCTACGTCAGGAGGTCGGGGCCCAGGCTTGGGCTCAGAGGGTCCTGGGGCTTCGCACCTGCACGAAGTTGCTCTCAAAGATGGGGAAGTCTCGCAGCTGGTCGAATTCGCCGCTCAGGAGATGGCGCTGGAGCCGTCCGGGCCGGCCCGTGGGACAGGCTGGAACCAGGGGGCGTTCTACAGAAGCGGCGAAGTTCGCAGATCTATTCCAAGAAGCTGGGTAGGGGTCCCCTAACCAGGGCGGACAGTCCCGCACGGAGGGTAGGCGGTTCCCGGCTACCGGTCTCCGCATCGCAGGCCCCATCCCTCACCTGGTTCCCACACCTAATCCAACCCCTCCAGGACCGGTTCCGCTTCTCACCTGCCATCACGCCTGGTCCCGCCTCACCTGCTCCACCGAAGGCCGGCTTAGGCTCGAGGCCCCGTTTCATCGCAACGCCCCGCCCCTTGGGAGGAGCGGAGGGCGGTGCCCAGGGAGAAAACGGGGGCGGGGCCGCGGGCTCTGTGACGTCTAGCGCGGCGGATGGCGTCGAAACGTCGGAAGTCCACTGTTGTGACGTCACATGAGGGGGCGGTACCCGGACGCCCGGAGGGAGCAGCGGTCGCCCAGCGACGTCAGGCCCCGGTAGCCGGTGGGCGCTAGTGCGCAGATGCAAGGAGCCGGCGCAGGCGCACGGGCGACGGATGCGGCCCGTTTCTCTCGGCGTGCTCCGCGGCGCCCGCCTGACTCCAGCCTCTGGGCTGGAGGGAAGGGGCAGAAATGTCCGTCCCCGCCGCTGGGGCGACTCGACTGCTCCTCCTCTTGCTGGTGGCGGCAGCAACCCCCAGCCGGGCGCGGGGTAGTGGCTGCCGGTCCGGAGCCGCAGTGCGGGGAGTGAGTACTTATTCGCTTTGCATAGAGGGCAGGGCCGCCGGCGATCGTGGTCTTGGGTCTTTAGGTCGGTTAAGGTGGGAACGAGGCTGCGCAGGGCCGGGAGGGAAGGCGAGATGAAAACCGTTCAAAGCGAGGCTGCAGTCCTGCGCATGCATGAGGCCTGGGAGAAAGCGAGAGGTTAGGAAGGCCCTAGCTCGTGAATATGTATAAGGGGGCGGGGCTCGGTTGGGATTTTGGCACCAGGGCTCCTGGTGCGGTGAAAACTCGGCTGCACCCAAAGAGGAGATCGGGGCAAGACTTTAAGTTTCGAATGCTTGGGATCCGCAGTCATGAATATGCTTGAGGAGGTGTGGCCCGGGTGGAATCTTGGCAAATCAGACGTCGGGGCGGCTAAAATGAAAATGGTGAGCGGGCTCTCGAGAGAACAGAGGAGTTCCGTCTCCCGCATACGCGAGGGGTGGGCGGAATGTGGAGCTCAAGGATTAAAATCTGGAACGAGGTAGCGCAGGCTTGAGGGTGGAGAGTTGAGTATGCAGAGGTAGGAGAAATTTGGAGAGCTGGAGAAAAGGAAGGCCTGAAATCTTGAATTTGCTTAATGGCGGCATCGTGACTATTGAGGCTTAAGGTGACATTGAGGTCATTTGAATATTAGGTTGGGAAGAATACCCTTTAACTCATGAATATTTATTATGCTAGGCGTGAAAGTGACCTGGAGGTAGTTGCCTTGAAAATGAGGCAACTGGTTTGCAGGCTCTGGTTTTCTGGGGCCCGTCCAGATCATGAATTTTCATGAAATGGTCAGATTCCGGTGGAATCGTGAGCATGCATCAGTGTTTGGATATGGGTATGAAAATAAGGCTCTTCCAGCAAGCAGCCTACGGGTCTGTCTGTCCTGGGCTTCCTGGATCCTGCCGGACTGAGGACTCTGATTGTCCTTAAGTGGGTCCCTTTTTATCACTCGCAGGTGGGGGTGGAAGGTCGAGAAGGTGAGGGCTGCGGCACTGTGGGGCTGCTACTGGAGCACTCATTTGAGATCGGTGAGTCCAACAACGTCCTGACCTGGACACTTATCCACTCCCCTGTGAATTCAGGTGCCTCCCCATGTGAGACACGTCATCCATTCACTCACAGCTTTGCACTTGGGAGTGTGTTTGCATTAATACGGGGGAGTTGGATGGGGGACGAATAGAAGCTCTGTCTTTGAATACCCCTATACTGATAAGAAAAATGCCAGTGTCAGAAAGGTCACTGTGGTGGTAATAAGCTCAGAGCAGCCTTTCCTGACCAGTTGTCCCATGCCCTGCCCTTGTGGGTAGATGCTCCTTCTGTATTAACTCAGACATCTTCAGACTAGTCATGCAAAGTAGGAGGTGTTAGGGATAGCTCCATTTTCCAGAAGAGCAAACCAAGGTGCAGAGGGACATCAGAGAAGGTCCTTTTACAAGTGAATAACAGAGCCAGTACCTGCTCTAAAGCCCAGCTTAAACTGTGCTAATGCAGGCATCCAGACTCCCAGACATGTCAGTGCAGCCCAGGGGTTCATAATGCAGTCTGAGGACCCAGACTCTGGCGGTGGCAGTGAGGGGGGATTCATGATAACCACTGAAGCTGGGACCCTCTGCAGACCTCTCCAGTCAGAGCCTGGCATCTGCCCAAGAAAGCCTGGCCTTGGAAGTGCCCAAGCTCTATACACCGTGATCTGCAGCTGGGGAAGCTGAGGGCCAGATAGGTTATGTGAGCGACCCTGGGTCACCTGGCAAGTTGGAGGCCAGGTTTAGGAGCTCTGGGGTCCGGGCACCTATTGTGGGCAAGACAAGGTGGTGGTGTCCCCAGTTTTTAGGTGGAACAATGAGGGCTCAGGTGGGGAGGTAACCTGGTTACTGCAAGCGCTGACAGGTGTGGTGGCCTGCTGAGTCCAGGTGTGCCCCTCCCCCTCCAGATGACAGTGCCCACTTCCGGAAGCGGGGCTCACTGCTCTGGAACCAGCAAGACGGCACCTTGTCTTTATCACAGCGGCAGCTCAACGAGGAGGAGCGGGGCCGGCTCCGGGTGAGGAGGGGACCCCAGCTTTGCTGGAGTAGGGGGCATGTGCCTCGGAGTACAGCGGGCGTACTTCTGGGTCCTCCTTGGGGAGGGTGCCGGGAGGTACCGGGCTCAGGTGGGGCTCTGGACAGCAGGGTGGAGAAAGGGAGGAAGGACAGGCGGAGGGACCAGCTAGCTGACTTTGGCGGGGAGCTCACAGAAGCTGCCACAGTCCACTGCTGCTCTGTCCCTTTGGCCAGATGAAGCTGTAGGGGAGGCTGGGGACACAGGCTTCGTTCTGGGCAGCTGCGGGCCCCTGGGTGCCCTCCCTGTGGGAGATAGCAGGGTGAGGTCCGCCTGGACCAGTATGGTGCCCACGTGATTCCTGTTGCCCCCAGAGAAAATTTGCTGCTCATAGAACTGGGGGATCCTGGGCCTTCCCTGGTACCTCGGTGGTTAAGACTACATGCTTTCACTGCAGTGGGCCCAGGTTCCATCTGCAGTCAGGAACTAAGATCCCAGAAGCCACTTGGGGCAACCCCAAGAAAGAAAGAAAAAAATAAAGGAATAACAGTCTGGGTGTGGGACTGGACTCAGATCTGGGGGCAGTGTTCTCAGAGACTTGTTCCGTCGCTGAGCAGGGCTCTGCTCTCCTCCTGGTGGTCTTCCCTCCCCCTCCCCCGTTGCCCAGTGGGGCAGGCCAGTGGGAGGAGCCTTGGACTTGGCTGGGCCAGGGAGTGGGGAGCGGCTTTCCTGGCTGGGGGCCCTGTAGGGGTGCAGACTTGGTGGGGGCTGGGCGCTGCCTCACTCACCGCCACCCCCTCCTCTCTGCCCTTGCAGGACGTGGCAGCACTGAACGGCCTGTACCGTGTCCGGGTCCCTCGGCGGCCTGGGGCCCCTGATGGCCCAGAAGCCGGTGGCTACGTCTCCTCCTTTGTCCCTGCGGTGAGTCAGCGACGAGGACCGGGCCCCATCCTTGCTTTGCCAAACCGCTCCAGCCCGGGTCCTTCCGTTCAGCCTTCATTGTCCGTGGCCCAGCATTTAAGGATCGGAAAGGCTTGGACCTGGTCCTGCCTTCGAGGGTCTCCTGGACTGGAGAGGGACAGTCCGGTTGGCGGGGGCTCACATGGGGCAGCTCAGGGCCTTGTGGGTGCTGGAGAGGCTGCTGATTCCACCTGAGGTTGGTGGGGTGAGGGGGGTGTCTCGTGGAGGGCTGTGAAAGATGCTTCAGAGGCCCCGTGGGTTGTGGGGGGGTGCTGGTGTGGGTGAAGCCTGGGCAGCAGCCCCTGCTGGCCCTCCTCCTCTCAGCCCCCTCCCCTCCTCCCCCAGTGCTCCCTGGTAGAGTCTCACCTCTCGGACCAGCTGACTCTGCACGTGGACGTGGCCGGCAACGTGGTGGGCGTGTCGGTGGTGACATACCCCGGGGGCTGCCGGGGCCACGAGGTGGAGGACGTGGACCTGGAGCTGTTCAACACCTCTGTGCAGCTGCAGCCGCCAGTCACAGCGCCCGGGTGAGCAGGGGGTGCAGGAAGGGGACAGAGCCAGGCCCCTCCAGGCAGGGCCAGCCTCCCACCCCGCCCCTCCCCCCACCCTTCTGGGCTGCCTGGGGCTCTGGGCGGAGAGGGACACCTCATCCCATCTCCTTCTTCTACCCTTGCCTTCCCAGGCCTGAGACAGCGGCTTTCATCGAGCGCCTGGAGATGGAGCAGGCCCAGAAGGCCAAGAACCCCCAGGAGCAGAAGTCCTTCTTCGCTAAATATGTGAGTGGGGTTCTATGCGCCCCTGGGGCCCTTTCCCACCAGCCCTCTCCCTCCCCTCCTGTATGCAGGTCTCTGTGCTTGTCTCCCTGGCCCCTGGGCTGAGCGCTGGAACCCCGTGCCCTGGCCCTCCCCTGCCCGTGTCCGCTCGTGGCGGTGGTCACGGGGCATCTGGTCTCAGAAAACAGCCCGCCCCGGAGCTGGGCAGTGAGGGGAGCTGGGACTAGCCCCCTGGGTGCCTGGCCAGGGTCAGACCAAGCACAGGCAGTGTCAGTCTGTCCAGTTTGGAGGGAGTGCGGGGGGCGTGGTCAGGGAGGGCCAGGGTCCATGCCGACCAAGGACAGGAGAGAGGGCCTGAGCTGCGCTGGGGGTGGGGGCTGCGGGGTGGAAGGGAGAGATCTAGGGGGACAGATTTGGAAAAGAGGGAGTTGGGGCGGGAGGTCCACCTGTCAGGCTGGGGAGGTGGGTGGCAGAGTCTGGGGAGGAGCCTGGGAGCCGAGGGTCCTTGGTGCTGGTGACGCTGGGGCTGGAGGAGGCCGTCCCACCCGGGCCAGGGCAGGGGGCCGCGGAAGCCAGCGAGGCCTCGGTTAGCGTGCTGGTCACTGGAAACGCGGCCCGGAGAGGCCGAGGGCGCGCCCGGCCTGGCCCGCTCTCCTTGATGGCCGCCGGACACCGCAGCCACCGCTGGCCCTGATCTGCGTCCCCGCCCCCCTCAGTGGCATCTCATCCTGGGGGGGGGCCGTGTTGCTCACAGCCCTGCGTCCTGCCGCCCCCGGGCCCGCACCGCCGCCGCACGAGGCCTGAGTGAGGACCCGCCCCCTCCCATCTCCCTGCTCCCTGCAGCCCCCCAGCCCTCCCCCAGCCCGTAGTGCAGTAGGGGACCTGGGCCCACTCCCCCCTACGCTTCCCCTCACGCCGCGCCCACCTCCCCCACGCTGGCCTGGCCACCGCTTACCTCACCTCTCTTCTCTGTCTCTCTGTCCATTTGCCCCCGTGCCACCGGCTCACAGTGGATGTACATCGTTCCAGTCGTCCTCTTCCTCATGATGTCGGGAGCGCCGGACGCCGGGGGCCAGGGTGGGGGCGGCGGCGGCGGTGGTGGCGGAGGCAGCGGCCGATGAGGGGCGCGGGGCCGTGGTGCTGCCCGCCCTCTTTCGCCCAGAGCACGCTCTTCCTGCCCAGCGTGCCTGCACCCTTAATCATCTTAGGAGGGACTCTCCGGACCATCCATCTCTGCGTCCTGTGGGGGATCAGAGGGCGCCCCGTCCCCAGGAGTCTCTCCCCTCTTTTGCTTGGAGTTACTGTGGGTGTGGGGGTGGCTGGGTTCTGGGCCCTGCTGCACCCCACCTTCCCCCATGGCCCCACTGCAGCCCTTGCGGTATCCCTTTGCCGCAGGATAGAGCCCACGCTCCCAGTTCCGCCCTGACCTCACATCTGGCCCCCTCATCCCGCCCTCCCAAGCCCCGTGGGGTGGGAACACACCTCGTTCTCTCAGGCCTCCGTGCCTTTGTCTAGTCTTGTCACCCTGCCAGGCCACAGGATGCCCCTTACTTGTCTGACACTGGATTGGGACACCAGCCTCCTGTCTGTGGTCTTGAGGGCACCCTGGGGCTCCCCGAAGCCCAGAGCTGGCACAGAGAAGGGGGTAGGCCAGCCTGGGGCGCCCCCTTTTCACATCTGCACAGCCTTGCTCCCCCTGCTCTGGCTTGTATCTGCCCAAGGCTCTAGTGGAAGTTGGGAATTCCTGCTGTTAGGACGCCAGGCCCTCCAGAGGCTCTGGGGCTTAAAGCAGTGATGTTGGAAGTCAAAGCAGAGCAATCTACCCGGCAGTGGAGTCAGGGGCCAGTCGATGTATAGAATCCCATTCCCAGCTGGTCGTTGCCCTGGGACTTTGCTGGGTCCTTGCCATTTATCTCCCTTCCTCCTCCTGTCTGTTTAAAAACATCGACAACATAAATGAAATAGGTAAACCTTTGGGAAAGTTGCAGCTTGCAACTTAATAGGCAAACGCAGCTGTTAACTAGGCTAAGACACTGTCAGGATGTACAGGTGCTGTTGAATTCTGCCAGTGGCTGGGTATGTGATTTAGAAACGCCAAAAAAAAAAAAAAAATGGCCGCCGTTGTCATGGTAACGGAGACATCAGGCTCCACAGTGTGTGTATAGCAGTTTATTAAAGCGTCGCCTAAATATTCAGCGTTCAGTGTGCCTCGGCTTCATGTGGTTATAAATAGCGCGATGTCGAAGGGTGTCACCTGCCTGTCCCTGGTGTTTGACTTCCCACGGACGCGTGACTCAAAGAATTACTACGGCAGGTTAGAGACATTTTTCCGAGCAGACCAAATGGCCAAGGAAGGTGCTTGGTGGAGTCTCCCTGATGACTCGATCAGGTAATTTTCCCTCCTGGAGTGACCGCCAGCACCAGCCATCGGGAAGGCTGTCCGCTGCTCTCTGTAACCAGAGTAGTAAGTTGGGCATCGTACACTGACCTGCACTCGCCATTGTGCTCCAGGCCAGTGTCTTCTGCGGTTTTGTCCTCGGCCATGTCCAGAGGGTGGACACGGAGCTCATTCAGCCCGCCCTCCACCTACTTCTTTCACAAAATTCACACTTGACCGAAATACACGCTGCAGATGTGGCGGTGCAGTCGGTGTTTTTGAGAGCTGCTTTCATCCTTTGCTCCATGGCGGTGTTTATGTTCCTGAGTTCCTCTTGTGACTCGTCTGATGATGCTGAGACCTCCGTGTGCCTTATGTCTTCTGATGCCCTTGGATTCTGATCCTGCTGCAGCTCCGCCCCCCAGCTCCAGGAGCTCAGAGCCCAACCCTCTGGGGGCCCAGCCACCCCTCTGCCCAGTGACAAGAGGCCTGAGAAGCACTGCCTCTGTGTTTTCAAGTGTGACTTTGTGTCGCACGCCTACCAGCATTGGAGGTTATTGGTTTACCCATTTTTTGGTAGCTTCAAGAGCTGAGACAGTCCCCGAGTTGCTCTAACTGGCGTTTCTTTCTCCACTGTAGGAGACACTGCCCCGCTGTCTCTCCTCCTGCTCCATGTAAAGTATCTACCACTGATGGCTTTCTTGGGCAGTGTTCACAAATGAGGAGCTCTTGATCCTTTAATTCTCAGCTGTGATCTTCCTGCCAGTCATTTGCTGGACCATTTTGTTATTTATTTTTTTTAGTAACCTGAGATCTGAGGTTTTTATCTGATTACTTTCTTCTTAGACTTTTTCAGCCACTCTCAAGCCGGCAGAGTTACTCTGTGGCATTTTCTAGTCAGTATCCGAGCTGGTGCCGGCTCCCTGGGTATCTGTCCTGGTTAAACCTCTCTTCTCAATCTTGCCCGTCCCTGGAGAGCACAGTCACTGTTTTCTTTGGATTGATCAGGGTATCTGGGGATATCAAATGAAACCGAAAGGATTCTGTAGTATCCAATGCCTAGAACCTTCTGCTCAGCCCAGCTTGGCACCTCTTCCCTGCACTGGGGGGCAGCCGAGCTTTCAGTCTCCTGCGTCTGACTCTGTAGAAACACTTTTCAGAAATAAGCAAGTCTGTGTACACAGTTTCTGGAAAAATATGTTACCCCAGCTCCCCACCACCCAACAGAAGTCAGGGAGGTTTCCATGTCTGATACCGAGTGGTTCTCATTGCACCTCGTGCCTGGCTCTGAGTGGATCCTACTGATCTGTCGATGGACCTTTGGGTGCTGCATGGATCTCCATGTGCCCGCTTGATTCCCCACTTGTGTGTGTGGGACACCCCCACCCCCACCTCCATAGACCAGCTGCCCGTTCACATTGGAGGTTGGGTGCTGGGGTCCAGCCCCAGTGGATCCAGGGAAATTCGAAGGAGAGATGGCTTGGGCGAACTGGATACAATAGCTTTAATTAAATATTAATTAGAAATATAAAGAGTAATAGAATAAGGATAGCTCAGCAGGAAAATTCAGTGGAGAAAAGAGGCTGAATAACTTGGTTTATGTGAAAAGCTAATAAAATTCCAAGGCAGGGAATTTACATCACCTACGTAGGCTGCAGGCATCCTCCTGTTCTCCCGAAGGAGAGGAGACACTAAGGCCTCCCCGGTCAGATCTTAGAAGCCCAGGCATAATTAGTAGGCTTGACAAGCCTCCACGTTCCAGATGGGGATTCAGCCAGAATGACATGGGGAGACCCAGTCTTTCAAGGAACTAATCCCATTTTTTATTTTTCCAGGTTTTGTTTTTATACACTGACATGTTATACAAAAGTCACATGGGGTCAGCAGTCCTGACTTTTATTAAAGTCAGGTGCTTCATACAAATGTATACAGAGGTCTTAGGGATGTTACATTATCTGGCCAGGGGACCCGCTGACAATTTATGACCCTCTCCTTGTGACAGTGGTCAGTCAACCAGAACACTTACTTCTCCAGGGATGATTATTCTTAAAACAGACTCCACCTTCCTAAGGTACCAGATAAAGTTACATTCCTATAGGGTAAGGGTGTAGTGGGTTTTAATTAAGGAAAGATTTTGCTTAGCTTAAGGTCTAACGTGATTAATATCAAAGGTTAATACTTATTTCTTCTATATATTCATTAATGTGTATAAGGGCAGGGGATGTGGAGACTTAGCAGCAAACATTGGCTCAACAAATGAAAAACCCTTCACCAATACAATTTCTAATCAGCCCACTATACTTATACTAATAGTTTTGTAACTTCTCTAAACAACCTGTTTTTAGAAGGTTTAAAGCATCTCATGCCTCTCACGGTTGGGAGGCTGTAAACAATCACATTTGGCCGGACAAGCCTGTCAGGCAGGCTAGAGAACCTTCAGAGGAGTTTGTAGATTGAAACACTCCTGTCACGCCAGGAATGATTAACTGGAGCTCTAAGTTAAACTCTTTCTCCGAAAGAGGTGGTGGAGGACAGCCCCCCGTAAAGTCAGAGGTGTAGGTGAGAGCACAAAGTAGTAAAGTAGGCAGGCTCTGGTTTTGGGGGTAGATGCTCGAGAATTTCCAGGGGGACTCCTGAGGCTCTATCCTGCCTTTGCGTATGTCGAGCCTCCTTCCTCATGACCTTTGCCACAGGCAGAGTTCCTCACGCTGGCTCCCAACAGTTGGGAGCAACCCTTCCTGATGGCTCCCAAGCCCGTCTCCAGCCCCAACTCCCCTCCAGGTTCTCCAGGCCCCAGGCTCCTTCCCCTTGTGCCTCAAGGACTGGTGAGGGAGTCTGTGTCACCCAGGAATCTGGGTGGCACTAGAGGTAAAAGAATCCACCTGCAGATGCAGGAGACATAAGAGACACGAGTTCGATTCCTGGATCAGGAAGATCCCTTGGAGGAGGGCATGGCAACCCATTCCAGTCTTCTTGCCTGGAGAATCCCATGGACAGGGGAGCCTGGCGGGCTTCAGTCCATGGGTCACACAGGGTTGGACAGGAATGAAGCAACTTAGCATGCACTCACAGTTGGACATGCACAGTGAGTGGTGTCAGCCCCCAACCCCAGCCTCAGACCAGAGGGCTGGGCCACCTGCCCATTGTTCTTCCCTGCTTTCTCCCTTCTCCTGCAGCCGGACCCCCTCCCCAGCCTCCAGTGTGCCCCATCCAGGCCCTCCCCGTCATGGAGGGCTTTCAGACCCAGAGCCGCCCCTGCTCCTCGGCTTCCCAGCACCCTCAGGACGGAGTCCCAGCCCTCAGCCTGGCCTGTGAGGCCCTTTGGTCTCTCTTCCTCTTCCGCTTCGTGAATCACTACCCCAGCCTTGGTTCCTGATTCACTTAGATGTCCCCAGGCCAGACTGCAGACACCTTCCCTCCTCTCCCACACCCCACCCCTCCTTGTCCTGTCTCATGCCTTCCTCTCTGTCCCTACCAAGCTCAGCCCTCCCTCTCTCCCTCCTGCTTCCTCACCCCAGCCTCCTGACGTCTAAGACAGGCATGAGCACCCATGAGGCGAATACTCAGTGGAGGGAAGGCCCTCCCCAATTTCCTGCCCCACAGAATGCCACCTGTTCCCTGGCACTGGGGAAACCCCTCCTCCCACTTATGCCTTCATACTGTTGTCTGGCTTATTGAGAACAGCTGGCTCAGCCATAAAGAGCCTGCCTGCCAGTGCAGGAGATCAAAGAGACGTGGGTTTGATCCCTGGGTCAGGAAGATCCCCTAGAGAAGGAAATGGCAACCCACTCCAGTATTCTTGCCTGGGAAATCCCATGGACAGAGGAGCCCGGCGGGCTCCATGGAGTTGAAAAGAATTGGATGTGACTGAGCACACATACAAGAAAGCTGTTTGGCAAGTATTCTTTTAAAATATATTAATATAAGGTTGATTTTAGTATTTTTAAAAGGATGTTTGCCACCCTAAGTTGTTCATTGAATCAGGTAGCTTTTGGAAACAACTCTAGAGGTTTCTTTATTTAGCCAGTCAGAGAGACCCCAGGTGAGGACCAGGGACCAATGTTTGGCTGGCTGTCAGCCATTCACTTTGCTTGCAGCCACCCACCTTGTGTTCAGCGAGGTCATGGTAGAGGAATGAAACTCAATTGGCCCAATTCCTAGAAATAGGCTTCCCAGCACATTGTGTAAACTGACTCCCACTCCCCTGCGTTTCCCAAAGCACTGACACGTGCGTCTCCATGACCGCGCAGGAGAGAACCCACCCGCCCATGACTTGAAAACACGCATGCAGTTGGGGCTCTAAGCTGGCATACCAAGAAGCTTGCTGAGTATGATGTTTATATATTGGTTAGGCGTAGAAAAGTTTTTAATGTTTACAGAATTTTGCAAATCCTCTCCTCTCCGCCCACTCCAGCCCCCGCCTCGCCCCTCCAGGCACTGTCCTTTGGGGCCCGCAGGTCGGTCCTAGTGTCTTTTAGAGCTGGGTTGCAGTTTTGTCTTCCGCCGGTAGGTGGCGACGGACGACCGCAGTCCGAGAGAGCCTCTCCGGTGATCGATCCGGGGGCCTCTCGCTGCCCTGCGTGGGCCGTCTTGGCGGAGGGCCCTGCGGGGGGCACCGTCGGTCCTCTGGCAACGCCGTCGAGGCTCCCTTGAGGTTTCCGTCCTGGCGGATGCCGGTCTTCAGGCACACCTGGTGCCCGTTTCCTCGTCGGTGGAGTCGGTGGTGGGTGAAGTCCTCCCAGTTGCCCGTGTGCTCCACGCCGCCTGAGGAGGGGAAGACGGCGGAGGGTTGGAGAGGAGAACGGCGCGGGAGGGAGGCAGCCCCCTCCTCACCAGGTTCAGACCCGACTGCAGGGTTCAGCAGAGTCAAGGGGCCGATTTCCTCGTCAACTGCCCCGCCACCTACGTGCTGCGCGTCTTTAGGCAACTTGAGTCCTGCCTGAGCCCGTTCCTCGCTCCCCTGCGCGGGGGCCCGATTCGATCCCTCCAGGCAGCGTGCAGAGTCCGGGGCAAACAGGAAAGAGAGAGAAAATGGGTGTCACATAGGTGCTTCCAGCTCGCGGGGACTCCGGCTTGACAGCCCTGCCCCGGGATCCCTGGGGTGGCGAGTCGGCCATCAGCTCAGAACTTGGCAACCTGAGAGTCCCAAGGGCGGGAGGGGAGCCCTAGGAGCCCGCGGGGTGAGGACGCCGGCGCTGGGCAGGGGCCTCCCAAGACGGAGAGAGAAATGACACATCCAGAGAGGGGAGAGAGGAAGGAGGCAGGAAGGTGGGAGGGGTAGGAAAGAGCCACTGGGGAGAGAGGGAAAGAGGAAGGTGAGGAAGGCGACTGAGCGAGGAGAGGGGAGATGGAGGCGGGAGGGCAGGAGGAGAGGGGAGAGGAGGTGAGAAAATGCAGGAGAGGGGCCGCTCAGAGGGGACAGCGGCGTAGAAACGGGGAACGGAGACCTCGAGGGAGGTCCCGAGGGAAGAGGGGGGTAAGAGAGAGAGGAGAAGCCAGGTGGGGAGGGAGCCGTGGAGGGCGGGGAGGGGGAGAGGGGGAGAAGGGGGGAGAAGAGGAGGAGGGGGAGGAGCAGCCCGGGGAAGGGGGAGAGGGACAGGAGGGGCAGGCTCGGGGAGAGCTGTGGTGGAGCCACGAGAGAGCGGTGAAGGGGACGGGGCAGCGGCAGCCCGGGGCGGGAGCGGGAGCCGGCGGGGAGAGAAGCCAGCGGAGAGCAGAGCGGGAGAGTCAGGGGGCAGGGAGGGGAGAGGGAGAGACAGAGCGGGGAGGAAGGAGGCTGTGAGCACTGGAGAGGCCAGTGGGGCAGGAGGGGATGGAGCGGAGACCCTAGGAGGAGGACGGGAGAGAAGGGGGTGAGAGACAGGGAGACAGAGAGAGACAGGGAGAGAGAGAGACAGAGAGTGGGGGAGAGAGAGAGAGAGAGAGAGGGAGAGAGAGAGGGAGAGACAGGGCGGGGTGGGGAGAGAGACAGGGAGAGAGAGACGGGGGTGGGGGGAGAGAGAGACAGGGAGACAGAGACAGAGGGGGGGGAGAGAGAGAGACGGAGAGAGAGAGACGGGGGGGTGGAGAGACAGGGAGAGAGAGACAGAGAGAGAGAGATGGGGCGGAGAGAGAGACAGGGAGAGAGGGGGAGAGAGAGAGGGAGAGACAGATGGGGGAGAGAGAGACAAGGAGAAAGAGGGAGAGAGAGACAAGGAGAAAGAGGGAGAGAGAGACAGAGAGAAAGAGGGAGAGAGACACAGAGAGAGACAGGCAGAGAGAGAGACAGGGTGTGGGGGAGAGAGACAGAGAGAGAGACAGAAACAGGGAGAAAGAGATGGGGAGAGACAGAGAGAGGGGGAAAGAGACAGAGAGAGGGAGAGAGAGATAGGGAAAGGGAGAGACAGAGAGAGACAGGCAGAGAGAGAGAGAGAGAGAGAGAGAGACAGGGAGAGAAAGAGAGAGATGGGGAGAGACAGAGGGGGAGGGGGAGAGAGAGATAGGGAGAGGGAGAGACAGAGAGACAGAGAAACAGGGAGAGAGAGGGGGGAGAGACAGGGAGAGAGAGACAGAGCGAGAGGGAGAGAGAGAGGGGGAGAGAGACAGAGCGAGAGGGAGAGAGAGAGGGGGAGAGAGACAGAGAAACAGGAAGAGAAAGAGAGAGGGGGAGAGAGAAAGAGACAGAAAGAGAGAGACAGAGAAAGGGAGAGACAGAGAAAGGGAGAGACAGAGAAAGGGAGAGACAGAGAAAGGGAGAGACAGAGAGAGAGACAGGGGGAGAGAGAGAGACAGGGAAAGAGACACAGAGAGAAAGACAGGGAGAGAGAGAGAGAGAGAGACAGAGAAACAGGGAGAGACAGAGAGAGACAGGAAGAGAGAGACAGGGAGAGAAAGAGAGAGAGGGACAGGGAGGAAGGGAAGCTTTGCCACCTCCCGAGCGATAAGGCGCCGGGTCAGGGGCGGGCGTCCTGCGGCCTGGGTAACCATGAGCTGCAGACGGATGAACACGTGCAGCTGATGGTCCCGGACCTGGCAGGACATGAAATGAATTCCGTAAACTGTGAAACATTCATCACAGGACCGTGTGTTCTGAAACAGGATAAAAATACCACCAGCACGTGGGGACACGTGGTCCCGCCCCAAGGGTCAGCAGAGGGGCCTCCCCACTGTGGGAGTCGGCGGGGCTGCCAACCCACTGTGCGGGAGCAGGTGTGGGAGGGAGAGAGCGGGAGAGGCAGCTGACGGGAGGGGGCTGTGGGCAGCTGTCCCCAGGGAAAGCAGGGAATGCCAGGAGTGGGGTGGGGGGGAAGCCAGGACGAGACCAGTGAGGAGAGGACACAGGGAGGGACCTCCCCTGGTGTCCAGTGGCTGAGACTTCGAGCGCTCCATGAGGGCGGCGCAGGCTCAATCCCGGGTCAGGGAACCAATCCCACCTGCTGCAGCTGAGTTCTCACGCATGCCGCAGCTACTACTCGGCACAGCCAAATAAACAAGAAGATGCAGGGAAGACTGAGTGGGAGCAAGAGAGGACAGGATGGGAAGGCAGCGAGAGCCTCATGGGGAGAGATGGTGGGGAGAGAGGGGAGAGCAGGAGAGGCTTCGGCGAGAGGCCAGAGTGAGTGAGGGTGTTGGCCGCTCAGTCGTGTCCGAGTCTTAGCGACTCCATGGACTTAGCCCGCCAGGCTCCTCTGTCCCTGGGCTTCTCCAGGCAGGAACAATGGAGCGGGTTGCCATGCCCCCCTTCAGGGGATCTCTCCTACCCAGGGGTTGAACCATGGTCTCCGCCACTACAGGCCGACTCTTTAGCATCAGAGCCACCAGGGGAGCCCAAAGGGGAATAGGAACACGGTTTAAGGAAGAGAGGTGGGGGCAGGTGGGGGAAGCAGTGTATGTGTGAATTCAAGAGGAGGTAACTGAGGATAAGGGTGAAAAATGGGGTGAGAGGGACCTGGGGGCAGGCCTGTGTGGAGAGACGGACAAATGGACGGGAGGTAGAGACGGGTCGGGATGGGGAGAGGGGAGGAGAGGCCAGAGGAGGAAGAGAGGTTGAAGAGAAAGGCCTCATCAAGAGGGTGTGAGCAAAGGAAACCAGCATGGGGGAGATTCACGCAGGAAGGTATGTGTCAGAGAAACCGAGGCTGAGAAACTGTGAGGCAGAGGAGCAGGTGAGAAGGAGAAAAAAGATGGGGGGCAGAGAGCACGAGACACAGAATGGCAGGGAGGAGAGAGAGATGGCGGTCAGAGGGAGAAGCAGGGAAGAGAGACAGACCCCGGGAGAGAAGGGCCCTCAGCCTGGCTCACAGCGGGAGGGAGACACAGGCCTCCAGTGAGTCAGGACTCAGAGAATCAAGAGTTCTCTCGCCCACCTCCTTCACCCTCTTCAGAGCCTCAGTTTCCTCAGCTGCTTCCTGGGGTGGGGGAGGGGGAGGAAGCAGAAGGGTGAGGGTGGGGGTGGGCGCCAAGAAGGCAGCACCTTGGGGACCTAACCACCCAGCTTCACCACCAGAGGAAGAATGAGCATTTCTACCCTGCTTTTCCCTCCTGGTCTCCTTCAGCCCCACCCCAGCCCAGGCAGTGGCTGTTATGACCCATACATCCTCCCCTAGTGAGGAAATCCAGTTGGAGCCCCATCTCTCATCAGTTGGCCTCACCCAGCACCACGAGGTGAAGACGATGGGCCCTTCTTACAGCGCCCAGACCCCTTGTGTCTGGAAAATTGAGAGCTTCCACTGCTGAGAAGGAAGAGGAACAGGAGAGGAGGGGGCAGGGGGAGAACACGGGATCTAAAGAGAGGTGGCAGTGTGAGTAGCCCAGCAGCCAAGCACACAGTTGGTGCATAATTAGTGCCCCTTCCCTTTTCTAGGGGAGAGTAAGAGCAGGAGAGGAGAGAAGAGGCAGCCAAGTGTGTGTGTGTGTGTGGGGGGGGGGGACGACAGTGTGCTTTATGAAAAGCCTGGCACACAGTTGGTGCTCAATCAATGCCCACTCATTCCCTTCTTCAGGAGAGAGAAGCCAGGTCAGAAAAGAAACGAAGGAACCACCACCATGGAGGAAAAACAGAGCAAGAAACAGCCTGAGGAGAGAGGGCCAGGGGTGGCAAGAGCCAGGCATACAGTGGGTGCTGTTAAGTGTTCATTCTCTTCCCAAGAGAATGAAGACTGGAGGAAAGGGAGAGGAGAAAGGAAGCTCCAGCAGAGAAAATGGAAGCTGTGATAGAAGGAGACAGTGTAGGTAAAGCAGTGGGAATACAGTAGGCACTTAATAAATACCCACTCCCCTTCCTGGCTGCAGGGACAGAGGAGGCAACCAGGAGGAGGAAAGCAAGCCAAGGGGGCGAGAGAAGAGAGAGCAGGGCTTGTGAAGCAAGCCAGCACAGACAGATAGCTGATAGGAGCAGTGGCACACAGCAGGCACTCATACATGCCCAGTTCTGCCCCAGGAGAGAGCCAGCGAGCAGGGCAGAGAGAACGGGGAGAAGCTGGAGCAAGGAGCTGGGAAGAAGAGAGAAAATGAGGAAGAGGACATGCTATTGTGCAGGTGACGTACACAGGAGGTGCTCAATAAATGCACGTTTTCTTTCTTGGAGGAGAGAGACAGCAAGAGGAAAGAGAAGACACATGTAAAGCAAGCCTGGCCAAGGAGGCGACAGTATGGAGCAGAAGGGCGGAGGCAATGGCAGAGGAGGCAGCGCAGGTGAATCATGGGGCAAAGAGGAGGCGCTCAATGAATGCTGTTCCCTTCCCCAGAGAGGGCCTAGAGAGCACAGGAAGGGAGAAGGTGGCAAAAGGAGAGGAGCAGGAAGAAAGAAGCAAGAGAAGATGAGCTGGGTGGCGGGGCGGGTGTTAATTGCCTGGTATACATGACCCCATGGATATACAGTCCATGGAATTCTCCAGGCCAGAATACTGGAGTCGGTAGCCTTTCCCTTCTCCAGGGGATCTTCCCAACCCAGGGATCGAACCCAGGTCTCCTGCATTGAAGGCAGATTCTTTACCAGCTGAGCCACAAGGGAATTCCTGGTATACAGTAGGTGCTTCATAATTGCTTTTTCATCCCCAAGAAAGGGCAGACAGAGCAGAAAAAAGGGGACGTCAGAGATGAAGGAACAGGGAGAGTCAAGGGGCAGGGGGAGTGGAGGGAAACTGCCAGGCATACAATCGGTGCTCCATAAATGCCCATCTCCTCTCCTGGCAGAGAGCAGAAAGAAGCACAGGACAGCAAAGACCACAGGTCAGTGGAGAAGAGAGGATGAGAGGAGAGTGGAGAAAGAACAAGCAATTGCTTGGTATACCATAGGTGCTCAATCAATGTGTGTCCCTTGCCTTGGAAGAGAGCATGGAGCCCAGAAAGACAAGGAGAGGATAGAGGAAAAACAGGGGAGGAAGACAGTGTGAGGAAGGGAGAGAAAGTGTGTAAACTGCCTGGCACACAGTAGATGCTCAGTATATGTTCATTCCCTCCCCGAGGAGGAAGCAGAGTCAGAAAGGAGAGGAAATGAATAGAGAGAGAAGATGAAATGAATAGAGAGAGAAGAAAGGAATTGGGGAAGAAGAGAGTGTAAGAAGAGACAGGGTTTGTAAATTCCCCAGCATACAGTAAGTGCTCTATACATGCCCATTTCCTTGCAGGAGAGACCAGGCAGTTCAGGAAGAAGGGAAAGGAAACTGGGTGGAAGGGATGGGAGAACAAAGAGAGTAGAAGGTGCAGAGACAGTGTGTGGAAACTGCCTGGCAAACACTAGGAACTTAATAAAAGCCCATCTCTTCCCAGGAAGAGAGCTGGAAGTTCAGGAAGAACAAGCAGAGGGCACCAAGGAAGGGGGCGTTGGGGAGACAAGAGGGTGTCAGGACAGGCACAGAGGCATTCCGGGTGCATCCAGCAGGTGCTCCATAAATGCCTGGCTCCTTCCCCTGCAGAGCAGAAAGCAGGCTCAAGGGGGTGGAGACCCCAGCAGGAAGAGGCCAGAAGGCGGTGTAGGAGGGTCTGAAGGTGGAGGCTGAAGTCAGGCTTTTGGTGGCCCCCGCCCCAGCTGCCCCGAGGACCATGGAGTCGGACAAGGCCCGGTTGTTTGGGGCCTGGCACTGCCTGGCGGAGGTGGGGGTGGTGGGGGCTACCAGCCCCGTCTGCTGTGTCTGGGAGAGGCGGGCATTGCCTGTGGTCTGTCAGCCTCTGAGTCTCTGTGTCTGCCACTCCGGGTCTCACTGTCTGTCTTAGCCTCTGGGTCTTGCACCCTCACCGGCCCTCCCCATCTCTGAGTCCATGGCGCCCAGCCGGTCTGCCTCTGTCTCTGAGTCTCTGTCCCCTGCTGTCTCTGGGTCTCCCTCTGCACACATCTCTCTGTCTTTCTCCCCATCTCTTCCATCTGGCTCTCAGCCCCTGTTTCTGGTGGTCTCTCTGGGAGGCAGGAACCCCAACCCCAACCGCCGGTACCGGGATCAGGGCCCGGGGCGGTGTTGCTGAGCTCAGAGGCAGAGGGGTGAGAAAGGAAAGGAGGCGAGAGGAGTTGGAGAGGTGAGGATAGACATAGCTTTATTCAGCAGAAACCACGGCAGAGGCCCCAGGGCGGCTCCATCGGGGCGCTGGAGAGGGGGAGGTCAGAGAGAGGAGAGAGAGAGACAGGGAGAGATGGAGAGAAACGAAGAGAGAAGCAAGGAGAGAGAGGGAGACAAACGGGGAGAAGGGAGAGGGATGGGCAGAAGGGTCGGAGGTGCAGAGAGAAGGGCTGGGCGGGGGACAGAAAGAGAAAGCGAGAGAGAAAGGGGAAAGCCACGGAGACAAAGAAACGGAAAGAGACAGGGCGGGCACTTCGCCGGTGGTCCAGGGGCTAAGGCTCCGGGATCCCACTGCAGGGCGTGCTGGCTGGATTCCTGATCAGGGAATTGAGAACCCGCCCGCTGCGCGGTGCAAAAGGAGAGAGAGGGAGAGAGAGATGGAGAGGGAGAGAGACGTGGGAAGACAAAGCCCAGAGAGATGACGGGGTAGAGAGAGAAGGACAGAGGTGGAGTCGGGGACGGGATGGGGAGAAATAGCAGCGGGGGCGGGGGTCCGAGATGCGAAGAGACAGAGAAAGGCAGAGGGAGAGAGCCGGGCGCCGCAGGGAGAGAGGAGAGAGCCGGAGAGAGGGGGCAGCGCCGAGCGGGTGGGACGCGGGGAGGCAGGAAGGAGCGCGGCCCCTCTCACCTGGCATCGCCGGCGGCCGCCCCACCCCGGCCCGACCGAGATTTAAGGGGCGCCCCGGGGGGCGGGGCCGCACCCCTCACGGCCTTATGTGGCCAGACCCGGGCTCAGAGAGCTAAATCGGGCCTCAGCTGTCGGCACCCAGCGCTCGGGGGGCGCGGGACAGCTGTCACCTCCCCCTGCACCTGCCCCCCTCCCCCTCCTGAAGCCCTGTAGGCACTGAGACTCCCGATGGGTCTGCCTGGACCGCTCCTACTGGGCCATCGGGGATCCCCAGGAGCGCTCTCCCCCACCACCACTTGAAGCTCTGGGACTAGCGTGGCTGGGCATCCTAGGGACAAGGAACAGGCTTCTGAGAAGCGGGGCGGGGGGTGAGGGTAGGTGGCGGGATCAGCAGGTGGGGGCCAGAGAGGCTGTGTGGGATGGTCCTGCATCCACCCTAAGGGGCAAACAGTAGGTGCTCAATACATGCACCGCCCGGCCTGCTGGTGCTCTAGCCTGTGCAGAGCAGGAGGGGTTAGCACCTGAGGTGGGGCTGGGAGTAGGATAAGGGTGGCTGCCCAGACCCCCACACCCCCACCCGTCCCCACCCCCTGCCCTGAAGGCTCCCACTCCTCGGACCATATTAGGCCACCACGGAGAAGGCACCTGGGAAGATCACTCAGGCCAGGAATAGAAACACTCAGGGAGCCCCGCCAGGCTGTCTGGGACCTGATGGGACAGGCAACAGGCAGGGGGCGGGGGAGTGGGTCACAGAGGGCCCAGGGAGACAGACAGAGGCTGAGAGAGAAACATCCAGAAAGAAAAAGAGAGCCCAAGACAGGGGCATCAAGGGGGGAGCAGATCAGAGACTGGGGGGCAGTGTGGGGGCCCAGGGGGCACCCCCAGAGTTGGGGTGTCCTGGGAACCTGGCAGTTTTCCTGCATGTGCTGCTTGACTGTGTTTTATATTTATACATTTGGCTGCTCCAGGTCTCAGCTGTGGTATATGAACTCTTAGTTGCTACATGTGGGATACAGTTCCCAAATGGGGAGACCAGGGATTGAACCTTGACCCCCACTCCACCCCTCCACTGCCCCCCACACACCTCCACTGGCATTGGGAGCCTGGAGTCTTAGCCACTGGACCACCAGGGAGGTTCCTTGTGCAGCTTGACTCTTCACATTTACCAGTTGCCCTTTGACCTCTGAAGCCTTGGGAGCCAGAACCCACCAAGCCCGTCTCCCCATCACCGCGGGCCACTGCATCCTGTCAGCATTCGCTCCCCTCCCCGCGCTCCTCCTTGTGTCCTCCCCCCACCATGATCTACTGTGTGGGTGGAGCACAGCCTGAGGCAGGGGTGGGGGAGACACCCCGAGTTGGGCCCTGCATGCCTCTCCCTGCCCACAGCCTCCCTGTGCCTCTGGGTCCCCCATTTCTGCTTGGCACCTAATGAGGTACCCTACATTTGCCTCCTTCTTGCGCTTATGCTCACGCCTCCTGGATCAGGCCCGTGACCCCTAGAGCCATCTCCTGAGTCCCTGACCCTGGTCCTCTTCTGATGTCACCCAGCCTGTCATACTCCTTGCATCCCATCAAGGGCAGTGTGCCCCCCACAGCTGCTCTACCCCAGGGTCCTGTCTGTTGGAGTGGCCCTCTGATCCCCCAGGGCTAGACCCAGGGGTCCCTCCTTCCCTGCTGGATCCCTCAACCCCAGAGGGTGCCCTGACCCTCTTGTCACTTCTGTTCTGCCCTCAGGGTCCTGGCTCAGCCTCATCTCCTCCCACGGGGAGGAGCCTCCTCCTGGGCCTCCAGCCTGCCCCCATGTGGCCCCAGAGAGGTCTTTCTGTATCCAGGACCGATCTGCCCAACCCCTGCTCACAGCCTCGCCCTGGGTCAGGTCCAGCTGCTCTTGGAGGCCCTGTGGGCAGTGGGCCTGCCAGGATCTACCCTTATCTCTAATCACCTCCTCAGATAGATACAGGAGAAATATCCTCCCTTAACATTCCAGGTCTCCTTGGGGGCTGTTTCTAATTCTGGAATGGCCCCTTCCCACTGGCTCCCTGGAGAGCCCCCGCCCCCAGCCTCCTAGAGCCAGCCTTACCCAAGACCACTCAGCTCAATCAGTTAAGAATCTTCCCACGATGAGGGAGACCCAGGTTCGATCCCTGGGCCGGGGGAGATCCCCTGGCAGAGGAACCAGCAACCCACTCCAGTTTTCTTGCCTGGAGAATTCTACGACAGAGGAGCCCAACGGGCTGCAGTCCATGGGACATGACTAACACTTTCATTTTCACACTTCCAGCTCCTAGAGGCTGCCTGTTTCCTGGCTCGTGACCCCCTCTTGTCTTCAGACACCCCCAGCCCCCACCATGAGCCTTCCATATAGCATCTTCATCACCCGTCTTTCTCTGATTCTCCTCTTCTGCCTCTCTTCTATTTTTTTTTTTTTTTTTTTTTTTTGGCTGCACTGCACCGTGTATGGAATCTTAGTTCCTCAACTAGGTACTGAACTAGCCCCAACCCCGCAGTGGAAGCGCAGAGTCTTAACCATACTTCACCACCACCAGGAAGGTCCCACTGCCTCCTTCACTTTTAAGGATGCTCGGGATTATATTGGGCTGACCCAGACCACGCAGGACAATTTCCCGCCTTTGAGGTCAGCGGATTAGCCAGAGTCACAGGTTCCTGGATGAGGTCGGAGATGTCTTTTGGGGCCACGACTGCCAGTTGGTGGACAAGCTGGGCGTTGAGAAGTCAACCCGCGCCTTCTCCGTGGGGCTCATCTCCCCGTACTCTCTGGCTTGCACCGATTTGTTTGTTCCTAGTCTTCCCCCTTCGGACACGACTGAGCGACTTCACTTTCACTTTTCACTTTCATGCATTGGAGAAGGAAATGGCAACCCACTCCAGTATTCTTGCCTGGAGAATCCCAAAAATGGGGTCGCACAGAGTCGGACACGACTGGAGCGACTTAGCAGCAGTAGCAGCAGTCTTCCCCCTCGGGCCTTCAGAGGGTAAGGATTTGCATTGCTTTTCCCCTGTGCGTCCCCGCCCTACCCCCATGAGGAAACCGAGGCCCTGCGAGGTGAATGCGTCGCAGGAGGTAGCCTAACGTGCTTAGGTCTCTCTGATAAACTGAAGGAGAGGGGTCCCAGGTGAGACACGGGCCAGGCCGGGAGCAAATTACCGGGTTTATTGAGGCAGCAGCGGCAGGAGGCCGGGCAGGGGGGGCGGGGCGTACGGGGCAGGGGGCGGGGCCTCCGCTGGACTCCACGAGGTGTCCTGCCCCGGCCCCGGCGCTTGCTTGGAAGGCTGATGTGCTCTCGGGGGCCACTCCCGGCGGGCAGCCGTGGGCCCCTCCTCCTGGGGTCAGTCTGCCTGCAGCCAGGAGCCCTGCTCCTCCACCTCCTTGGTTACCACCAGCAGCACCTCGCACAGGCCTTGAGCCAGCGCGGCCGCCAGGAAGGCCCTGTGCGCAGACACGGTGAGGCTGAGGGCTGGGGAGGGTTGGGTGGGGAGAGGGGCACAGGCCGCCTCCCCATGGCCCCAGGCCCTGGAGCCGCGCCCCCCACCCCTCACCTGACGCCGTCCTCGTCTCCCAGCACCTCGGGCACCCGCAGCTTGGAGTCCAGGTTGTAGTATACGCCATCCACCTGGCGCAGGGCCACCCAGTGCCGCCGGCGCAGGGGCAGGGATAGCAGCCCCAGCGAGACGGGCGAGGGCAGGTTCAGGATCAGCCCCAGCACCCGGGGCAGCGCCAGCTGGGACAGGGGCCTGTGGGCGGGACGGGGACGCTGCTGTCAGAGCCCTGACCCTGGGCGGGGGCCCGCCCGAGCCCACCAGGGACTCGCCTCCATCAGCCCACCCTTCTCTTCCTTCACTTACCTGCTGCCCACCCACCCAGACCTCCTAGTCAGCCACCCACCCAACAAGTCACCCTTCACCTTCATTCGCCTATTTGTTACCCATGCGTCATGCACCCACCCAGCCAAGCCCCAAGCACCACCTGCCCAACAACTCTACCATCCACTCTCTCCCCATCCACTCCTGACGCATCTACCGCTGATTATACTCATCATCCATCCATTATGCACCACCCACCCATCCAAGCCTCCTAGCCATAGAACAGTCACCCACCATCCACACTCTTCCTTGACCCACTCATTCACCCACTGATGCAATCAACCCGCAGCCAGCCAGCCAGCAGCCCAACATCTCCTCCACCACCCACCCAACTCTTCATCTGCTCTTTCCATCCGTCCATCCAACCAACCATCTTGGATGTTTGGTATCCACTGCCTATCAACTGAGGGCTTCCCAGGTGGCTCCGAGGTAAAGAATCTGCCTGCCAATGCAGGGGAAGCGAGAGATGTGGGTTTGATCCCTGGGTTGGCCTGGAGCAGGAAATGGCAACCCATTCCATTACTCTTGCCTGGAACATTCCACGAACAGAGGAGCCTGGAGGGCTACAGTCCATGGGGTCGCAGAGTTGGACACAGCTGAGTGACTGAGCACGTCACACGTATCAATGATCCATCCTTTATCTTTCATTCACTCAACCACCCACCCATTCATATATCCCATCACCCAACCTACCCATTCACCATCCACTTACCCATCAATCTGCCAATCATCCATCCATCAGCTCATGCCCTGACTGTCCCTCTACCGCCTCCCGAGCCCTCAGTGGGCCAGCCACCCATTACCTACCGCTGCAAACCCTCCACCCATCTGCCCCTTCTTCCTCCTTCCCATCCACCCGTCCCCTCCCCCTGCTTCATCTCCCACTGGCCACCGTCCCACCGCACCCACTGCGCCCAGCTCAGCATGCCTGATGCAGCATTATGGCCCGCACCTCCTTCGGTCCCACCACACAGCAGCCAGGCCCTGCCCCTGCAGGGCAGCCATGATCACGTTGACGTCATAGTTGCCGGTGCCCAGGAGGCTGCGATGGGGGTTCAGCCGGGAGTCTGGGGCCAACCTGAGTGGGAGGTGGTCAGGGCCTCCTGAGTTGGGGGTTCCTGAGAAAGCCCCCACCTCCCCCACAGAGCCATAGCGTCCCAGGGTCCGTGAGTCACCCAGCCATGGGACTCTTCCCTCTCTTCAACCCTTTGCCGACTCCTTACCCCCAGCCATGTTCCTCTCGTCCCCCGACTCTCTCATCTCTCATCCTGTCTTCAGTGAAGTAGACCCTGTCCCCCACCCACAGCTCTGCTCAGGCCTTGCCCTCCTCCTCCTGGACCCCCACCAGCTTCCAATCTCACCCCTCCTGGGGGTTCCTTCCTACACTCAGCACTGCCCCTGCCCCAGCCGTCCCTGGCACCCTCATCACCGCAGGAGAGAACCCCAGCCCCCAGCCGTCCCTGGCAGGATCTGGGCCCTGCTGGCCTTCTGGCTCCATGCCCACCCCATTCCTTGCAGCCACCTGACCCAGCGAATCTCCTGTGCTCCTGCCCCCCGCCTTCTCTCCAGCTGTCCCCCAGCCCATTTGTCTCTGGGCCCCACCTCCTTGAGACAAAGGCAACTTTGTTCTGTCTCCAGGCCTTTGGGGAGCAAGGCAGGGGGAGGGGCTGGAGAGGGGGAAAGCTGTGTATTCTTTCTCTGTGTATCTGTTTCCCTGGCTTCCCTTAGGGCAGGGGCTCACAGCGGACTCATCTCTGAGTCTCCAGCATGGCCGAGCCATGAAAGAGTTGATTGATTCCTGTTCTGAATGATGTGAGGGGATGAATACATTCTAAAATAATCAGTCTGAGGGCCTGGGACTGGCCTGAGTATGGCAGGGGCGGAGGCATGGGAGGGCTGTGAGCAAGAGATGGGGAGAAAGGGTCATCTCAGGGTGTAGGATCACACAGGGGACTGACTGGAGGGGAGAGACTGAAGGCTGAGGGGAGGGTCCAGAAGGCAGTGGGGCCAGAGAGGAGGGGCTCAGGCAGAGATAACAAAGAAGTGATGTTGGAAATCCTGAATAGTGAGGCGGCACACTCCAGGCTGCCAAGAAGAGAGAGCCGTGCCCGGCAGAAAGAACAGCCTGTGCAAAGGCCCAGAGGCACCATGTGGGGCTCATTCAGAGACTAGAGGGCATTTGTTTGGAAGCAAGCAGTGAGATACGAAGCTGCAGAGACGGGTGGGGACCACAGCACACAGGGTTTTGGTTATCAGGCGGGGTGCGGAGCCTGGAGCTTCTGCCAGGGGTGCTGCGGGAGCCTTGGGAGTTGGGGAGGGGCAGGTGCAGTGTTGGAGCCCTGTGTAGCCCGGACTGAAGGAGATAAACCAGAAGCTGGGAGGTGGGAAGAGAGTGAGGATGACGGCCTAGGTAAAAGGCTGAGGCCTGATCAGGGGCTGAGGTCAGCGGGGTGAGCCGGGGTAACATCTCGGTTTCTGAGTCCCGGAGTCCAGCCGGGCAGGGGATGGGGCAGCAGAAAGCCGCAGGGCTCTGCCCCGGGCCTTGCTTTGCTCCGAGACCCAGGTGGGTGTCCCCGCCTCCGTGAGCCCTGCTTCTCCAGGGGTTGGGGTGGGTGATGGTCACCTCTTGCAGATCTCATCGGCAGCCTCCTGGCTGAAGAGCTGCTGCTGCAGAACGTTGTTGAGGGCGTGCACGGCACAGAGCTCCAGGCGCTGCCGTTCGTGGTACACGGAGGGCGGGCTTGGCTGAGCTCCTGGGGCCTGGGACATGCCGTCCTTGGCTCCTGCTTGGAGTGGTGGGGGGAGAAGGTGCTTAGGAGTCTGGGATCTGGAAGCCCAACCTGCCAGCAGGCCCTCGGGGCCACCGTCATTGAGTGGGGCTCGGGCAGCCTGAGGGGCCCCTGACTCTGGCGATCTCCTGGCAACAGAGTACCTCCATTCCCTATTTCTAGGAAAAAAGCTCTCTCTTCTCTCGCTTAGCACAGAGGACCACTCCCCCCGCCCCCCACCCCCCCTCCGCCCCGGCCCCCCCCCCCCCACATCCCTAAGTGAATGGGTCCCTGTGGTGGTCACCTAGCAACAGAGAACTCCCCTCCCCTGTCCCTAGGTAACAGGCCTCCTCTCTGGTTACCTAGCAACAGAGGAGCCTCCTCTTCCCCCACCCCCGCCCCTACTAGGTAACCAGGCTCTCCTCTGGTTACTTAGCAATAGAGGAAGCCTCCTCCCCGTCTCTAGGTAACAGGGTCTCTTCTGGTCGCCTAGCAACAGAAGACTCCCCTCCCCTGTCACCAACCAACAGAGTTCTCTCCTGTCACCTGGCAACAGGGCCCCCTCCCCAGACACCGAGTAACAGAGCTGTCTCTCCGACCTGTACCCCAACCATGGCGCTCGCCCGCTCCGCTGCCTGGAAAGGCCCCTCACCCCGCCTGCCTCTCTGTTTCCCCAAACCGGGGGCTCCCGCATCCCCCGGGCGGGCGGCGGCTCCGGGCTCCAAGAGCGCAGGGCGGGCGGCACCACGCTGACTGGGCAGGTGGGACGGACTACAGCTCCCGGCGGCCGCCGCGAGCCGAACTACGATTCCCGGCGACTCCGGCGAGAGCGAGAGCTCCTCGCGGAACGTCCGGGCAGCGTGGCCCGGAAGTCCGCTGTCGCCCCGAGAACCCAGGACTACAACTTCCGTCGGCCCTTCGACGAGTCCCGGAAATGTGCCCTAAATCGGTCTCCTCCTTCTCACAGTTCCACGCCTCCTGCAGCTCGGAAGCTTCTGGGAAACGTAGTGAGGAGGCTCTCGCGATAGCTTCGAGGGGTGTTACTTTCCTGTACGTCCGTTCCCTGGGCTGGCGTCATGCCTAGCGTGACGACGCAGCGTGACGTCACGGAAGGGAAAGTGATCAAACACCAGACCACGCAGGGAGAAGAGCCTCCAATGTTTACTGAGACCAGAGGGATGTCTGGGGACACTGAGGCCAGAGCAGCAGTGGGTCGGTGGTGGTGGGAAGTAAATAATGAGATGAGGAAGTCCTCTTGGGAAGGGGGAGGCTTCTCAGCAGAGATGGATCCCCGGCTTGGAGGGGAGCTGGCAGCAGCCTGCGGGGGAGATACGGGGAATGAAAGGCTAAGACAGAGAGATAAGGAGTGACAGACACCTGAAAGAAGGAACAGACCACTGTGGGGACGGAGAAAGACCCAGAGGGAGGGACTGAAACTCAGAGGGGAACAGAGACCCAGAGAGGGGGACCAAAACCTAGAAGAAGAGAGAGAGACACCTGGCGGGTGGAGAGACTCACATATGTGCTAGAGTCCCCGAGAGACAGGGACACAGAGGCCGGGAGAGGAGACTTGGAAAGAGAGAGAGAGATCTATAAAGACAATGTCGTGGAGAAGAAGGTTAAGGAGACTCAGAAATAAAGATCAGTCGACAGAAACGGAATCAGAACTGCAGACTCAGAAAGCCTGAGACTCAAGCTCCGCCTGGGGCTTGGGGAGAGGGGCCGCTAGTGCCCAGGAGGAGCCTGGCCGTACCCACGAGGCTGCGCCAGAAGGTGGTGACGGTGGCAGAGCCGGTGACAGCGCCTGGCTCTGCGGGGTTCTCTCTGTGTGTGTGCACAGCGAAGCTTCGGCCTGTGGGCCCCGGGGGTCCGCTCAGCTCCACATCCACCACGTGCATGTTCTTGAGGCTGGGGCAGGCAGGGTGGTCAGTCTAGCTGGCCTGGCCCCAGCCCAGACCCCTACTCAGCTCCGCTCACCTGAAATCAGCCACAAGCACCCCGATCACACGGTCAAAGCCCAGGCTGGGGGCGGCCAGGGCAGCGGCCGCCATGGTGTTGGAGTTTCGGGGGGCGTGGGGGCAGAGCCCACGAACAGGGCCTTCATAGAGCACAGCGCGAGGCCCGGTGCTGCGCATCGTAGCCAGGGGTCCCTCGAGCCGGAAGCCATCGGGGTGTGTGGCCATGGTGACACGGAGGCTCTGGAAGTGAGAGCTGGGGTCAGGGAGCCTGGGTGTGCCTGTTGGCCGCCTCTCATTCCCGGGGAGTGCAGCGGGCCCTCACCTGGAGGCCCCCGGCTTCGTCCAACCTGGTGATGTCCTCCGCGCCCCACAGAGCCCCCGGGCCACGAACACAGCGTGGCTCCAGCGATGTGAAGCTTCCAGGAGCTGCCGCTCTGTGGCCTGGTCAGCCAGGGCTGAGGGGGACCCCACCTGGGGCAAATGAAGCGGGGAGCTGAGGTCAGGAGACGGATCCCACTTTAGGGTTGGGTGGCATCAAGGTGGAAGAGGCGGGGCTCACCAGGAGATTGGCGTAGCGCAGAATTTCTGCCCCAGATTCCTGGATTATTTTGGGATGGGCCACTTCCACCACAAGGTCAGGGTGCCTGGGAGACGGGAGAGAGGTGGGGAAGGCCTTGAAGAGGTATTGGACCTCCCCCTGCTCCCCAGGTTCCCTGAGTCTGTGGAGGCCTGTCATGTTTCACTGTGGCCTGGGAGGGGAAGTAGGATGGAGGCTTGTCCTTTTTCACGTTTGGGTGAGCGAGGACCAGAGAGGGTAAGGGCCTTGCTTGAGAGCACACAGCACCTAAAGGAGGCCAGAATAAGAGTTTCAGAGAGTCCTGCTCTTTCATGGCGAGGTCACTGACCTCTCCTCGAGAGCAGCAAGGTTCTGGAGCTGGAGGGAAGGGGGTACACTCCCCGCCATTCGTCCTGGGTCACGGTTCCAGACAAAAACAAGTTCTAGGCCCAGTTCTGGTCCCTGAGTCAGCAAGTGGGAGACCAAGGACTGTCCTGGGGAGAAACAAAGAGACTCAGAGGGGGCACATGTACCTAGAGGGGGACAGGGACCCAGAGAGGAGGACAGAGACCCTGAGGGACCAGAGCCCCATGGTGGGGAGTGGAACATGCTTAGGCAGAATCAGCCAGGCCACAGATCAAGACAGAGGAAAGGAATGTTGATGGAGGACACAGGCTTTTGAGGCTCCAGAAAGAGACCTGGGGGAGAGGCCCCAGACAGTCAAGGACTCACCGAGGCGGCCATAGCCCACTATCCCCACCTTCCTCGGGACCCTGTAGAGGGCCATGCCCTTGAATTCAGTGGTCTGCGCCTGAGCTCTGCTGCCCGCCGCCCCTGTCACCACACACACGAGGTTTGGGCAGCGGCTGATCTTTGGACTCTGACCCTCGGTCCTCTCCCGAACCTTCCCCTTTCCCTGCGGTGGCCCAGAGGTGGGGGTGAGGGGGTGCTGCATGAGGGCAGAAGGAGGATCCTGGGGACGGTGGGCAACATGGTTTGGGGTTCTAGGACCCTGCGTTGTGCGCCGCCCCCCCCCCCCACCCAATCTAGCCTGTTCTTTCTCTGCATCACATCCTCCTATGTTCCTGCTGATGTGGAAAATTTCCTCTGCAGTCCCCCGCCCCCTTTCTGGCCGGCCAGGTTGTCATGGAAACTGCATCCTGGTTGGGTTGGGGGTAGAGAGGGTTGGGAGCAGGGAAGAGGAGATGGTGAGGCTGGACTCTGGGCTCTGTCTGTCCCCTTGCTTCTGCTCCTGTATTTCCAGTCCCCATCCTTGCCCCAACCCCAGCCACCACCGGTGCCTTGGCACCCGGGTTTCTTGTCAACGTTCCTCCTCAGCGTTTTCCTCCCTTGGTTCTCTGTCTCTTTCTCGTGTCTCTCTCTGTCCCATCGCTCTCTCCACCTTTTCCTGGATCTCCATCCCTCCAGCTCCCACTCCAGCCTCCTCTGGGCTGGCAACCATTCTGTCCCCAGCTAGGCTAGGCCCTCATCTCCCGCAAAGTTCGAGGGAGGCCTGGCCTGGTCATGCCCATCTCCCCACAAGGCAGCAGGAGCTGGAGTTGCGTTCATCTTAGCCTCAGCGACCCCCTCCCCCCAACCCGACCCCAGCTCCCATGGAAGGGGTCCATTCCCACAGGTTCTCTCCAAACTTGCCTCCTGCCAGTCTGCTCATCCTTCTGTTCACCTTGACTTCTCACCTTTTATCCTCCCCACCTCCAGCCACGATGCCCTTATTATCCTCCCTCTCATGCCCACCCCTCCCCTCTCGCCACCTCCCATGGCCAAGGAGAAACCTGCGAGGCCTGGGGAGGCCCCGAGTGCCCCCCCTACCATGAGCCCCCGCCACTGCACCTCGAGGGTGCCTGGCATCGGAAGTGGCGGAGGCTGCGGCACTCTCGGCTCCCTGCCCCCAACCACCACCTGGTACCCGCTGCAGTGTTGCCATAGCAACCAGGATCGGGCCCTGAAAGAGGACGAGAGAGAAAGAGGAGAGAAAAAGAGAGCCTGAAAGAGGGAGCGAGGGAGCCAGGCGTCGCTCGAGAGGAGAGTACCCAGCAGACAGGCCAGACAAATAGGGCCGGGGACCCCAGACATGTTGCATCAGAGGCGGCTGCCACGGATGATAAGGGAAGAATTTGCTCTAAGAGCCCCAGGTGGGGGAGAGATAAGATTTTGTGGCTCAGAAACAGGCAGGGAGGAGGCGGAGGGCCAAGAGCATGGACCTAGTCCAGGCCCTTTGGGAGCACACAGGGCCCGGGTGGGGTCCCGGGGGCTTCCAGCCCTCCTTGCGTGGTACGTGCAGTTGTGGACGCCACGGGGCCCGGCCGTTCTGCGCATGCGCCAGGCCTGCCCTGTTCGCGGACCAGGGTGGGTGCAGGGGAGAAAGGCGGCTGAGACCCGAGCCGGGGCTGGGCCCGAGCCCCGTGTATGCGCAGCGATGTCTGCCAGGGGCAGTGCCTCATCCTGCTTCCACTGGCCTCTGCTCGTCTGCACGGCATGCAAAAGCTGCCCTGAGGGACCCTCTGGAGGTTGAAACGCTGGCACCTTGGCCTCCTCCGGCCCCACCAGCATCTGCCCGCTGGCCTGGCCAACCTCTGTCGTTTGCTCCCACTGGCTGGCTCTCATCTCTCCGAGGACTCTGTGTGCGGCCTCTGCCCTCCTGAGCTACAGCGTGCCTCCGAGCCTGCTAAATCACTTCAATCGTGTCTGACTCTTCGTGACCCCATGCACTCTAGCCGGCCAGGCTCCTCTGTCCATGGGCTTCTCCAGACAAGAATACTGGAGTGGGTTACCATGCCCTCCTCCAGGGGATCTTCCTCAACCAGGGATCCAACCCACGTCTCTTATATCTCCTGCACTGGCAGGCGGATTCTTTACCACTAGTGCCACCTGGGAAGCTACAGCATAGCTCCTGCCTACTCCCCCGGCCTGGACTCTGCCTCATGCCTCTGAGTTAACCAGGCAGAAGTGCAGCCCCCTCATGCCCAGCAGGCCCCAGCTGCAGTTTGAGCACCCTTCATGCCCCTCCTTCCCTCCCCTGCCGGCATTCTCCAGAGGCAGTGTCACCAATGGGTTTGCAGTGGAGACAGACCCTCTCAGGTTTGGCTCTGTGATGAGCTGAATTGTGTCCTTGCCTCCAGGAGCTGTGAATATGACCTTAGCAGGAAATAGGATCTTTGCAGATGATCAAGATCATGCTGGAGTCTGTGGTCCTCAATCCAATGTGGCTACTGTCTTCATAAAGAGGGGTTCCCAAGTGGCTCAGTGGTACAGAACCTGCCTGCCAAGCAGGAGACGCCAGCTCCATCCCTGAGGTGGGAAGATCCCCTGCAGGAGTGTGTGGCAACCCACTCCAGTATTCTTGCCTGGGAAGTCCCACGGACAGAGGAGCCTGGAGGGCTGCAGTCCATGGGATCACAAAACAGTTGGACACGACACAGGGACTAAACAACAACAACCTCATAGAAGGGGGGAGTTGGGCACAGATATAGAGGAAAGGTGATGTGGGGAAATGGGAAGAATGCCCTGTGGAGACTGGGGTGACACTGCCACCAGTCAAGGAGCATCTGGGGCCACCAAAAGTCAGAAGGGGCGGAGAAGGACCCTTCCCTTCCCTATGAGGGAGCATGGCTCTGCCCCTACCTTGACTTTGGACTCCGAACTGAGACACTGAATTGCTGTGGTTCTGAGCCACCCACTCTGTGGTACCTTGAAAGGGCAGCCTCAGGAAACAACCCCCCCCCCCCCCGCCCCTGGATTCCTGCTGTGAGGTGGGAGGTGAGGGGAGAGGACCCCAGAACATGCTTCCTAAGAGGTGCAAGGAGATTAGACACAATGCCAGGGGCGCTGGGCGACCCAGCCCTTCTCTGGGGCCGTAGGGGTGAAAGGGCAAGGGTCTAAGAGCGCCGACCTTCCCGATGGGCCTGAAGTTTTCTGTCTCTTCATTCAGCTGCCCACCCATGTTCCCTTTTCTCTCTCTCCTCCATGCTTCCATGACCAAAAAATTTTTTACTTTTTCCGTGTTTTTTTTTTTTAAAGTAATTACAGAGCAGGTAGTCGTTGACGCAAACCTCCCTTCAGTATCAAAAGAGTCTGTGGGGCAGGAGAAGGTTGGGGATAACGGTGGAGGGCGGGCTGACGCCGCCCCATCCCTGGCCCATGGGGGCCAGGGGCTGGGAGTGGACTCCCCCGGGGCATGGCCAGGGTGTCCGGAGGCTCTGACCGCGTGGCTGTCTCTTCAGTTTCCAGGGGGTTAGGGGTAGGATAGGGCAGGGGTGGGGGTGGGGGACAGGCGTCAAACTGCAAAAAATGAACCGTAAAAGGAGGGCTGTTGGGGGCGAGGGGAGAGGACGCCCTTCAAAAAAGCTCCTCTCTCCCCTGGAAGGCGGAGGCCCGGGAGCAGTTGGTCAGGAGAGCGAGGAGGAAAGGCAGAGGCTTCCGGCCACTCCCCTCCTGCGTCCCCTCCCATCGCCAGGGAGGGGGGCGAGGCTCGGAACCGCTGGGGTGCTCCATTCCCGGGGCCCCACCGTGTCCTCGCTTGGAGAGCCGCCCTGGGGTCCGGACGCGGGTAGGGGCCTTGAGCTGCCTGCCCCAACCTCCCCTGTGCGGGGCTGGGGCTGTGGGGAGGGTCCCTGTCCGGCCCCAGCCCCTCCCCGCTAGGAGGGGCCCACCCCCGCAACCCCCCCAACCCCGCAACCCCGGCTTCAGATCTGCGTCTCTTGCACGTTCTCCTTGGAGCCGCTCTTGAAGAGCAGAGGTTCGTGGATGGAGTTGAGGCCGGGCGGGCCCTTGCCCCCGCAGCCCCCGCCGCTGGGGTTGCTGCTGTAGTGCGCCTTGAAGGCGGCCGCCACGTAGTGGTGGTGGTTGAGGTGGTCGCGCTCCAGCGCGGGCAGGGCCAGGTGGCTGTCCCCACCCACGCTGCCCCCGCCTGCCACGGTGGCGGCGGCAGCCACGGACACGGCGGAGGCGGCCGGCAGCTCGTCCTCCACGTTGATGATCTCCACCGTGCGCGTGGGCCCGTGGTGCTTGTGCAGCTGGTGCTGCCTGCGCAGCTTGTAGAAGGCCACGAGCATCACGGCGGCCATGAACGTGATGGCCACGAAGCAGCCGATGATGATCTTGGTGGTCTTCATGACGTCATCCAGGTCCTTGAGGGCGTTCTCTGTCACGTCCGTGATGGGCACGGTGAACGCCTTCTCCGTGGGCCTCGAGGAGCGCGGGGCGGGCGCTGTGGTGGACGAGGAGGCCTGGCCTGCCCCCTCCCCGGGCCGGCCGCCGCCCCAGACACCGTCTGTCGTGGGCCCCGGCGGCTCCTTCTCGGTCCCGCGCGGCTGCAGAGCCTCCTCTCCGGGCTGCGTCTCCAGGGTCTCCACCGTCACGGTGGTGAAGTAGGTGTAGCCACCGCCCCCGCCTCCGGGGCTGCCCCCGGGGCCGCCCCCACCGCCGCCGCCCGCGCTGCCGGCACTTCCAGCCGCCACGGGGTCCACGGCTGAGACGTTGAGTGTGGCCGAGGCCGTGGTGTTGCCGGCCGAGTTCGTCACCATGCAGGTGTACTGGCCCGTGTCCTGCACAGTGACGTTGGTGAAGTTGAGCGTGCCGTCGTGGAGGACGGAGATGCGCACGCGGTACGAGCCGTGGGTCATGAGGGTGCCGTTGGGCGTCAGCCAGTTGACGGAGGTCATGGACGTGCCCGTGCGGCACTTGAGCTCGGCGGCCATGCCCTCGGTGACGTTGAGGTCCGTGGGCGGCTCCACGATGACCGGCGCGTAGCAGGTGAAGTGCGACTGGTCCAGCTCGCCAATGTAGCGCCCTTTGAGGCCGGCGGGCGCGTGGCAGCGCGCGCAGCACGTCGTGTTGCTGGGCACCGTCTCCTTCAGCCACCAGCTGAGCCACAGCACGTCACAGTTGCAGTGCCAGGGGTTGTGGTTGAGGTGGACACGCTCCAGGCGGTGCAGGGGCGTGAAGAGGTCGTGGGGCAGCGACATCAGGTTGTTGTGGGACAGGTTGAGCTCCTCCAGCGACTTGAGGTCGTCGAAGGCGTTGCGCTCGATGGTGGCCACCTGGGCGTGCATCAGCCACAGCTTGCGCAGGCTGGTCAGGCCCTGGAAGGAGCCCGGGCGGATGAGGTCCAGCCGGTTGCCAGACAGCTCCAGCTCCTCCAGGCGCACCAGGGCCGTCAGGTTGGGGATGTCCTTGAGGTTGCACATGCCCAGGTTGAGGTAGCGCAGGTTCACCAGGCCCTCGAAGGCCGCCTCCGAGATGTACTCCAGCCGCTTGAGCTCGCCCAGGTCGAGGCGGCGGAGCGAGGGCACGCGGTTGAAGGCGTACGAGGGGATGCTCTCGATGGGGTTGTTCCGCAGCCAGAGCTCGCGCAGCTTGGACAGGTACTCGAAGGCCTGCGTGGGCACCGTCGTCAGCCGGTTGTCGAACAGTTCCAGGGTGTTGAGGCTGGGCAGCCCGTTGAAGGCGCCCACCTCGATCTTGCGCACCAGGTTCTTGCTCAGCTGTAGAATCTCCAGGTGCCGAAGGTGCTTGAACGTGTCCGTCCGGATCACCTGAGGTGGGGGAGGGGAAACATCATCGGTGATACTGACACTAACCAGGTGGACCACAGAGGATTTTTTTTTTTAAATTATTTTATTGAAGTATGGTTGGTTTGGGCTTCCTTGGTGGCTCAGACAGTAAAGAATCTGCCTGTAATGCTGGAGACCTGGGTTGGATCCCGGGGTTGGGATGATCCCCTGGAGAAGGGCATGGCAACCCACTCCAGTATTCTTGCCTGGAGAAGCCCATGGGCAGAAGAGCCTGGTGGGCTACATAGTCCAGGGGGTTGCAGAGGGTCAAACACCCTGAATGACTAACACTTTTCATGGTTGATTTATTTCTGTTGTAAACCAAAGTGATTCAGTTATATATACATGAAAAATACATGTAAATATTCATATATATGAAAAAAATATATATACAACACACATTCTTTTTCTATTCTTTTCCATGATGGTTTATCACAGGATATTAAATATAGTTCCCTGTGCTATACAGTAAAACACTGTTTATCCATTCTATATATAATCGTTTGCATCTTCTAATCCCAAAGTCCCAACCCCTTGGCAACCAGGAGTCTGTTCTCTATGTCTGGATCAAAGAGCTCTGAGTGCTGGCGCGGGCGACGACTCCCCACATCTCCATCTTTGCTGTAAGACCATGAGGTTACTGGGGAAAGTAGTTGGAGGCTTCCTTCTTATAAAGTGAAACAGAGAGTTAGTTACCTGGGACCCGGCCCCTCCAGTTCCCAAGTATTTCCCCATGAGAAAGGACAGCAGATGTCCATCCAAAAGCCTGTGATGGGTGCTCACAGCATCTGTGTTCATTACAGCTCAAGCTGGAAATGAACCAGGGCCCATCACCTGGTGAGGGAGCCACGCTCTGTGTCTGCAGGATGGGACATGATGGCTCAGCAAGGAAAAAGAACAAACTCTGGACACGACTTGGATGGATCTCATGGGCATCAGGTTGGGTGAAAGTAGCCAGACCCAAAGGAGCATGTGCCACAGAACCCTATCCATTCCACGTGTGTGTAAGGTCCCGGGCAGGGTGAGGACAGTCTGCCAAGGGCCACGAGGGAACAGGATTCCTGGGCTGATAGAAATGTCCCTAGCTGGGGTGGTGGCTACAAAGGTGAATGCAACTGTCAAAAGTTCCCAGACTGTACCCATAACATAGTGAAGTCACTCACTCATGTCCGACTCTTTGTGACTCCATGGACTGTAGCCTACCAGGCTCCTCTGTCCATGGAATTTTCCAGGCAAGAGTACTGGAGTGGGTTGCCATTTCCTTCTCCAGGGGATCTTCCCTACCCAGGGACTGAACCCAGGTCTCCAGCATTGCAGGCAGATTCTTTACCAGCTTAGCCACCAGGGAAGCCCACCGTAACATGGGAGGCATGTTATCCCATATAAAGTATTTAATCAAAAAGATTAAATATAGGAAATCCCCTGGTGGTCCAGTGATTAGAACTCCAAGCTCTCACTGCCAAGGGCTCCAGTTTGGTCCCTGGTTAAGGAACTAAAATTTCACAAGCTTTGTGGCGTGGCCTAAAAAAAAAGATTAAAAAAAGTTAGGGACTTCCCTAGTGGTCCAGTTGTTGACTCTGTGCTGCCAACGCAGGGGGCATGGGTTCAGTTTCTGGTTGGGGGACTAAGATTCCACATGATGCATGACATGGCCAAAAGATTAAAAAAAAAAAAAAAAGTTATGCCAGCAGCTAACATGCCTCGGATACTTCTTGGGTGCCAGAAGCTATTCTAAATGCTTTACAGCCAACAACTCAGTTAATCCAACAAATCACCCTGAAATCCATAGAACAACTATGAAATCCATAGAGCTCCAAAAAGCCAGGTTTCTCAATAACTTTGGCACCAAACCTCATTTGGTGGCAAAACCTGATCAGAACTCATGTGAAGCTGTTTAAAGCTTTTATTGATCCTCTTCTTGTGACTAGTCAAACACTCCACTCTAGAAACATTCCAGATTTCAAAGTATGAGATCGTTGGGGGTGCTGTAAACCTATATGCTGTATATGAATACCTTTCTAATATCAGATGGCCAAACACATTCAGCCTCAAGGGTGTCACAGGAGGGGTTATGAATTATCTCCATCTAAGTGGGAAGATGAGGGTGAAAGAGGAGAGTGGGAAAGCTGGCTTAAAACCCAACATGCAAAAAACTAAGATCATGGCATCCAGTCCCATCACTTCATGGCAAATAGATGGGGAAAAAGTGGTAACAGTGACAAATTTTCTTTTCTTGGGCTCCAAAATCACTGTGGACAGTGACTGGCAGCCATAAAATTAAAGGATGCTTGCTCCTTGGAAGAAAGCTATGACTAACCTAGACAGCGTATTCAAAAGCAGAGACATCACTTTGCCCACAAAGGTTCATGTAGTCAAAGCTATGGATTTTTTTCCAGTAGTCATGTACAAATGTGAGAGTTGGACCCTAAAGAAGGCTGAGCGCTGAAGAATTGATGCTTTCGAACTGTGGTGCTGGAGAAGACTTGAGAGTCCCTTGGACTGCAAGATCAAACCAGTCAATCCTAAAGGAAATCAATCCTGAATATTATATTCATTGGAAGGATTGATGCTGAAGCTAAAGCTCCAATACTTTGGCTACCTGATGCGAAGAACTGACTCATTGGAAAAGACCCCAATGCTGAGAAAGATCGAAGGCAGGAGAAGAAGGGGACAACAGAGGATGAGATGGTTGGGTGGCATCACCGACTCGATGGATGTGAGTTTGAGCAGGCTCCAGGAGCTGGTGATGGACAGGGAGGCCTGGTGTGCTGCAGTCAGTGTGGGTAGCAGAGAGTGGGAACGACTGAGCGACAAAATCAGGGCAAAGCAGGAGGAAGTGGAAGCAGAGAGACGCAGCGACTGGCCCAGGGACGCACAGGAGGGGCTGGCAGATCTGGGATCCGACCGAGGTTGTCTGGCTCCAGAGGCCCAGCTTTTCACCCCTGCACTCAGCTGCCACCTGTTAGGGTGGAGGTTGATGGACCACAGAAGGGGCAGCGCTGGGCTGGGCTTGGGACGCAGAATCTAATCTTACCAGATTCTCCTCATCAATCACCGTGCTGGTTACACCAAGGCACGGGAGACCGCGCAGCCATCAGACAGCTTTTCTGCAGCCTAGTTTTGCCATGGAGATGCTTGCATTTGACTATTAAGGGGATAATGGAGAACCCTAAATAGCAGACAGTGTGCTTATGACTTCATAGAACTTAAAAAAAAGCAGCCAAGGAACGGGTGTGTGCATATACACAGCAGGAAAAGGCTGCTAGGACATGCCCTGGCCACTTCTTGACGGTGAGCTCCAGCAGCTGGGGATTATGGGCTTAAGTTATTTTTCTTAAGTTATGCTTTCTCTTTAATGAAGAAAAATTACTTTTAAGTAGAAAAAAACTTTAAAAACTTAAAAAAAGAGACTCTAACCTGGGAGGCACCCCAGTATAAGGAACAATGTCATTCCTGGTGCAGTTATCATCATAAAACAAGAGCCACCATTCCTGCTAGCATGACCCAACAGAAACATGACGCCCGCTACATGTTTAATTGTCAATTTTCTAGAGGCCACATTAAAAAAAACGCCCACAAACCCAAGACAGATGAAATCAATTTTAATGATTGATTAGCTTGATAGTTCCAAGATAGAAAGGGACAACAGAGGATGAGATGGTTGGATGGCATCACTGACTCAATGGACATGAGTTTGAGCAAGCTCCTGGAGACGGTGAAGGACAAGGAAGCCTGGTGTGCTGCAGTCCATGGGGTCGCAAAGAATTGGACATGACTTAGCAACTGAACTGGATTCCCTGGTAGCTCAGCTGGTAAGGAATCTGCTTGCAATGTGGGAGACCTGGGTTCGATCCCTGGGTTGGGAAGATCCCCTGGAGAAGGGAACAGCCACCCACTCCAGTATTGTGGCCTGGAGAATTCCATGGACTGTATAGTCCACAGGGTCGCAAAGAGTTGGACACGGCTGAGCAACTTTTGTACACTCACTGGTGACTGAACAGCAATGTTACGATTTCAACATGTAATCCAGGGGAGAACTTACACATGAGATATTTTACAATCTTTTTTAAAAATTTATTTTTACTGAGCTGGGTCTTCATTGCTGCACGGGCTTTTTCTCTAGTTGCAGAAAGCAGGGGCTACTCTCTAGTTGTGACGCTCCACTTCTCATTGTGGTAGCGTCTCTTGGTGTTGAGCACAGGCTCTAGGTCACGGGCTCAATGGTTGTGGCCCATGGGCTTAGCTGTTCTGCCGCATGTGGGATCTTCCGGGACCAGGGATCGAACTTGTGTCTCAGGCATTGGCAGGTGGGGTCTTTTACCACTGATCCACCACGGAAGCCCCTATTTTACATTCTTTCCACACTAAGTCTTTGAGGTCTGATGTGTGTTTGACAGGCCACGCCCTTAGTAGCTGGTTCTTGCCTTTCCCCTCAATAATAGGATATTGTGAGCTTTCCCCACGTCATGAATATGCTTCTAAAACCTGACTTTCGTGCCCACCTAGAAAGTCAGGAGCTACGCCTGCTTTCGGAGATGAAATTGACAAGGTCAGTTTTTTCTTTTCCTGCCTCGTCCGCTCCTGCCTTGTCTCATTTCCTGCAGCGAACAGGCTCACCTTTAGACCTGGACTCAGCTAGACAGGGCTGGCCTGGGGACCCTGCAGCCCACCAGGTCTGTGCCTGCGGTCAGGGCTGAGAAGAAGGGGAACCCGAAAGCCTTGGCCTGGCAGCTCTTGGGGGCCCTGGAGCCCCAGCCCTGCTACATAAGCCGCGGGAGCCTGGGTTTCCTTCCCTAAGCGATCCCAGAAAGAGCCCAGTGTGTTCTCTCGCCCGCCCATCCTGCAAGCTTCGAAACAGCAGCATGACAAAAAGCTTTCCCGATCAAACTGGCTGGCCCTTTGCTTTGCTCAACGACTCTGAGTTTCCCAAATATAAAAGCCACAGAACCCTTCTCACAGGCTGCCTTTCTTCATCGCCCCGGGAAACACTGGCAAAGCCCCAAGCAGGCCTTTTAGTCGCTGTTTCTATTAATAGCAACAATAATAATAACAGTAATATGCAATCATTACTAATCACTAGGTAGACACTGAGGCGGACTCGTCAAAGGTCAGACTTGAGGGCTTAGACTGAGAAACTGAGAACACGGGTGGCTGGCTCAGGTGCCGGCAAGATCCCCTGGGAGGCCTTCCCTGGTGGTCCAGTGGCTGAGACTCCACGCTCCCAGTGCAGGGGGTTCCACCCCTGCTCAGGGAACTGGATCCCTCACGCCGTAACTAAGAGTTGGCGTGCCGAAGCTAAGACCGGGTGCAGCCAACCAAACCAACCAATAAATAAATGAATTTCTGGGAGCCGCCCCATCGCCCCCTCACCCTGTCTGAGTCACACAATGCCCTGTGGTCCTCCCTAGTTCCCAGCAAATCCGTCCACATGTCCCACCCTGCCCCCACTCCTGTGGGGGTCCCCATTCTCAGCAGGGCCCCTCCAGCCTGCCTTCTCAGTCAAAAACAGGAATGTAGCTTTGCACCCTGCTTTGTCCACAGCCTCCCCATAGTAGGGCTGGTTGACCAGCAAGCCAGCCAGTTCTGTCCCTTTTGAATGTCTCACGCTGCCTCTGTTCCCATGACCCAGCTTATGTCTCAACCTTCCCAGCCTCCAATCTCTTCCGCTTGAGTCCATCTGCGGGGCCTTGCCACACCTGGAGCTGACCCGGCCTCTGCCTTCCTCTAGAGCCCCCCATGGCTCCCCAGTGCTCTCCAGGGAGATTCAGCCTGCCTTGGAAGCCTGGCTTGGCCCCCTCACCTGCAGCCATCACTCCAGCTGCATTTCAGCCAGTATCAACTTCTAGAACTATCTCATAGGCACTCCACCTTTGCATACACTCTTACCCTGCTCAGAATGCCCTTCCCTTTTCATTCACCTAGAAAACTGCCACCCACCCTCTTATGCTACAGTCCATGGGGTTGCAAAGAGTTGTACATGACTGAGCAACTGAACTGAACTGACCCTCTTGTTCTTCTTTTTCAGTCACTCAGTCGTGTCTGACTCTTTGCAACCCCATGGACTGCAGCACACCAGGCCTCCCTTTTCCTCACCATCTCCCGGAGTTCACCCAAGTTCATGTCCATTGAATTGGTGATGCCATCCAACATCTCATCCTCTGTCGTCCCCTTCTCCACTTGCCCTAAATCTTTCCCAGCATCAGGGTCTTTTCCAATGAGTTGGCTCTTCCCATCAGGTAGCCAAAGGATTGGAGCTTCAGTTTCAGCATCAGTCCTTCCTATGAGTATTCAGGATTGGTTTCCTTTAGGTTGGACTGGTTTTATCTCCTTGCAGTCCAAGGGACTCTCCAGTGTCTTCTCCAGCACCACAGTTCAAAAGCATCAATTCTTCCACATTCATCAGCCCTCTTTCTGGTCTACCTTCTTGAACTCAGCCCAAATGTCTCATTCATTCATCCATCCTATGCCTAAATATTGAGCTAGGATAGGGCAATTCTGAAGGAGCAAATGGAGGAGGACTGTTCTCCATGGAAGGGCACCTTCAACACCAGGCCTGCAGAGCCGGCTGGGGGACACGAAGTGCCCGGTGAGATTCGCTCAGCACAAGGCTTGGCACCCGCAGGCAGCATTTGAGCTGTAGTGATGAGTGCCAGGCTCTGGGCTGGGCACTCGCAACCACCAGCCCGGCTTGTCCTGCCCAGCCCGGTGGGGCCGAAGCTGTTAGCACAGCAAGGTCGAGTGACTCAGCAGGGCTGCTCACCCGGCCTGGGGGAAGCCCATAGCTGGTAGATGTGCCCAGGTCTCCCTGGTTCTCTGCACAAAGAAACTGAAACCACACCATGTCCAAAAGGTGCGTCCGGCTCCGCCCAGGTCCTGGTCCACGTGCTTTGTCCCCTTCATGCTGGGGAGGGGGTGTCTCCCCACCAGTCCCTTTAATGATGCACTCAAGGGCAACCCACTCCAGTACTCTTGCCTGGAAAATCCCATGGATGGAGGAGCCTGGTAGGCTGGAGTCCATGGTGTAACAAAGAGTCGGACATGACTGAGCGACTTCACTTTCACTTTTCACTTTCATGCATTGGAGAAGGAAATGGCAACCCACTCCAGTGTTCTTGCCTGGAGAATCCCAGGGATGGGGGAGCCTGATGGCCTGCCGTCTATGGGGTCACACAGAGTCGGACACGACTGAAGCGACTTAGCAGCAGCAGCGGGAATAAGCAGGCCGCAGTCCGGGGGTGTGGTGGAGAAGGGAAGCCAGGGTTTACTGAGGAGGCACTGTAGCTTGCTTTAAATAGTGAGTCCCTTTATTTGTAACGGGATTCCAGTCTATTCTCCCTCCTCCTCTCTGCAGGGTGACTGGGGGCTGTGGGTGGGAGTCAGCGCTGGCTGGGTTTGAATCTTGGCTTTGCTGCTGACCAGTGGTGCGTGCTATTGGAGAAGGAAATGGCAACCCACTCCAGTATTCTTGTCTGGAGAATCCCAGGGACAGAGGAGCCTGTTGGGCTGCCGTTTATGGGGTTGCACAGAGTTGGACACGACTGATGCGATGCAGCAGCAGCAGCAGCAGCAGCGGTGCACACTTGGCCAGATGTCCTAACGTCTCTGAGACCATTTTCCTTGCAGGTCCTGCAACGTTGTGAGGCTCGGACAAGATAGGGAGTGCCCGGGACACGGCAAGCAGGCAGTAATACATATTTTTAAATTGTTGATAAGGCTGATGATGACTGTTAACAACTATTGTACCTCTGGGCTTCCGGCTTCTTCCCCGGCCGTTTTCCCTACATCAGCTGCCAGAACTGTCTAAAGTGCAGTTCACATCCTGCCACATCCCTGCTCACAGCCTTCCCATGGCTCCCTGTGACCATCAGCCTGGTATCAGAGGCTCTGGACCTGCCCCACTGGCCTCCTCACAGCTCTGGCCACAGGGAGACATACGGGGTTCTATATGCTCATCATGCTTTGCCCGGCCTCTCTGCCTTCGAACAGGCTGTGCCCTCCGTCTGGAATGCCTGCCACCACTGCTCAGTCGCTTGAGTCGTGTTCAACTCTTGGTGACCCCAAAGACTGCAGCCCACCAGGCTCCTCTGTCCGTGGGATTCTCTAGGCAAGAATACTGCAGTGGGTTGCCATGCCCTCCTCCAGGGGATCTTCCGGACCCAGGGATCGAACCTATGTCTCTTATGTCTCCTGCACTGGCAGGCAGGTTCTTTACCATTAATGCCACCTGGGCTTCTAGTTCCCTGGGACATTCCAATCGCCTTCTGCCAGGAGTCTCTCTTTGGCTTGTGCTCACTGACTCGTCACAGGCATTCTCTTAGCAGACCCTCATCATGCTGGTTCAGTGCATATGTCTCCTTGTCTGGGCTGTGAGTCTTCATGAGTAGACTCCATCTGAATCATTTCTGCCTTCTCTGCACCCAGTTCAAGCCTTAGTCAAGGCTTAGAATGGACAAGGCTCATTTGGAGAGCATCCACGGTATGAGTCAAAGCTATGGTTTTTCCAGTCGTCATGAATGGATGTGGGAGTTGGACCATAAAAAAGGCTGAGAGTCGAAGAATTGATGCCTTCAAATTGTGGTGCTGGAGAAAGACTCTTGAGAGTCCCTTGGACGGCAAGGAGAGCAAAGCAGTCAATCCTAAAGGAAATCAACCCTGAATATTCATTGGAAGGACTGAAGCTAAAGCTGAAGCTCTAATACTTTGGCCACCTGATGGGAAGAGCCAACTCATTGGAAAAGACACTGATGCTGGGAAAGATGGAGGGCAGGAGAAGGGGACAACAGAGGATGAGATGGTTGGATGGTATCACCGATTCAATGGATATGAGTTTGAGCAAACTCCCAGAGATAGTGAAAGACAAGGAGGCCTGGCGTGCTGCAGTCCATGGGGCGCAAAGAGTCAGACACAGCTGAGCAACTGAACAACGACAACAACCTAAAGATCAAAGCCAGTCAACTCCTCTCCTCTTCTTCCAGAGAATACACAGCTGAGCCCATCTCTGACAAAGGACCTAACAAAGGACCATCCAAAGCAGGTTCCTAACAAGTCAAGCGGAGAAACTAGTATTTGTTGAGTGGCTCAGAGGTTAAAGCGTCTGCCTGGAATGCGGGAGACCCAGGTTCGATCCCTGGGTCGGGAAGATCCCCTGGAGAAGGAAAATGGCAACCCACTCCAGTACTCTTGCCTGGAGAATCCCATGGAGGGAGGAGCCTGGTGGGATAGAGTCCATGGGGTCGCAAAGAGTCGGACATGACTGAGCGACTTCACTTTCACTTTCGCATTTAGCAGACCCTTGCTAAGCACTCTGAGGTTGTCATCTGCTTTGATCCTTATGGAAATCTTGTCACATGGAGATGACCAACCACATGCTCTTGCCTTCTCTCTGCACATTTGGCCGTTTACAGCTAAGGACGTGGAGGTTCATTGAGGTAAAGTCATTTGCCCTCAGTCTCAAAGCTCCAGAGTAGCAGGACAAGGACTCTGTCTGTGTCTCCTGAATCGAAACACCGGGTCTCTACCACACCCACACCTAAACCGAGAGGGCTGGGCTTCTGTGGGTTCCAACGCATTTCTCTGAGCTGCAGAGCCCATCCGTTGTTCAAGTTACCCATGTGCTGACCTGCTCATTCGGAAGATACTCTTTGAGCGCCTGCTGTGTGTCAAGCACCGTGCCGGGCTCTGGGAATCCAGCAGGGACAAGACACAGCCACAGCCGACTTCCCAGAGCTCAACCTTGAGAAGGGACCAGAGACACCCAACGTACTAATTATGCAAATGATCATTAAAGTAGTGATGGTGTAAACAGATCTTGGGAGGTGCCCTGGCCGCAGGGGAGAGGCAGGCCTGCGGCCCCTTCACCCAGCACCACCTGAAACCCCTCCTCAAACCCTCTCTGATGCTAAGGGCCGGCTCAGCCTTGTGTCCACTGACACACAGTGGGATGAACAAGGTGGAGACTGGCTTCTCAGAGCAGGCAAATCCCCCTGCTCTCCGAGCCTGACGTCTCTGGCTCCAGGGAACGCTGACATCCTGACGTGTCTGGCTCCAGGGAACGCTGACATTCTGCCAAGCCCTCCTGCCCCCCGCCCCACATCCCACAACCCACGAGCCTGGCTCTGTGCTAACTGTCATGGATGCAAACAGCAGTCAGGCTGGCCTGGGAACGTGGTCTCATCCCTGATCACCTCCCTCCCCACCGGGGACTTCTCCCTGGCTCCTTCCATCCTGTAACCTTGCCTATAAATTAGGGGACTTTCTACTTCAGTAGCGGTAGATAAATGCTATTAATGTTGGGGGAAAAAAAAAAAAACCACCATGTTCTGTTGGGATTTTTAAGAAAATAAACTGTCAAGAAATCCCTTATTAAAAATTTAACTGCGGTTGGAGAATCATGAGACGAATTGTTCATCTGAACACTATGAAGATAAATCGCTTTTATAGATTTTGAACGTAATGAACCGTAAACAAAAATTTAGTAAGCTTCCCGTTTTTTTTTTCTTGTTAATTATTTTAGGTTCACTTTTTTTTCCTCCCCTTGGGCTGCGTTGGGTCTTAGTTGAGGCACTTGGGCCCAGTAGCTGGGGCACTTGAGCTTAGTTGCCCCCACGGCATGGGGGATCTTAGTTTCCCAACCAGGGATCGAACTCGCACCCCTCTGCGTCGGAAGCACAGAGTCTTAACCACTGGACTGCCAGGGAAGTCCACATTCACAGGGTTTTTTTTTTTTTTTCAATTGTTTCTTTTTACCAGTATCCACTGCTTTTATGACGACTTCTCTGAGGTCAGGGACTCATGCTTCCCATTTTCAGTGGGGATTTGTCTGACTGCGAGGATGTGACCAGAGCTGGGCAAGCGTGTGGGCTGCTGAGGGCTCCCATCTTGCTCACTGAGCACCCCCAGGCCTAAGACTCGGCCCTCTGGAACATGGGAACACGGGCCCTGAGGACCGAGAACAGATGTGTATCACGACAACATGGCCCAGCCCAGGGGCCACCCAGAATGCAGCATTCTCTCCATCACGGCTCCTTCACCGCCAACGACAAATCCAACCAATTTGTCCCTGCTAGGAGGTTCCAGGCCATACCAGGGACCACTCTAACGGGGGCTCCGAGAGGCTCCAGGGGGGGCAGGGGGCAGCTCTCCCCTGCCATCCCCCAGGAACCATCATGGGAGAGGGCGGCTGAAACCAACCTCTCAGCATGCTTCCTGGGCTGGCCCTCCACGGCTACATGGGGCAGCAGGGGGTGCTCAGGCCAGGGCAGGAGAGGAGACCACCTGACGTCCACATGTCGGCTCCCCAGACAGCCACTGTGCTCAGACAGACCCCGCCCAGCCATCTTACAAGCCGACCCTGCAGCTTGGTGGGTAAAGCTCTGGGGTCAATCAGGGACCTCCTGTAGAACACAGGGAGCCGAGCCTGGAGGGGAGGCGGGGGGCTTGGGGGAGAATGGACACATGTGTATGTATGGCTGAGCCCCTTTGCTGTTCACCTCTAACTACCACAACACTGTTCATCGGCTGTGTGCATGCGTGCTAAGGCACCAGGCGCTCTTCCCTCATCAGATCTGCTAAGGCGCTGAGTCCAGGGCCCCCAAGACCGCACGGCACACGGTGGCGCTCAGTACGTGCTGGTCCAAATGTTAGAGACATGGAATTTCTTGGCAGCTATAAGATGGAACATTATCCCCATTTTGCTGATGACAAAACTGAGGCTCCAGTGGGTTCCACAATGTGTCGGAGGACTCATGAGTCAAATCTCAACAGTCCCCCACCATCCTAAGTGCCAGGGTTGCCCAAGTGAGTGGCAGAGTGGAACAGCACTCCAGAAAAAGGGAACAGCGCACGTGAAGGTGCTGAGCTAGGAGGGAGCAGGGGCCAGTGTCCTGCCCAGGATGCAGGAGGCTGGAGTGGGGAGAGATGGGTGGGGGCCAAGTCCTAAAGGATTCTGCCTCCATCAGGGTGGGTACCAAAGGGAACACCGGGGTGTCCGATGTTCAAAGAAGCGGACCAGCTCGCTGGCACAGGACTTGCCCCCTGAAGCCTGAGGTGTGTGGCATCGTTTCCTGGGCCCGCTCACCTACACACCTGAGTCTGAGGCAGCCTTGCCGCCCCTCCCACCCCAGCCCGAGGGAGGCAGCCCACTCTCAAGGGATAGATGGGGGAGGGGCTCCACCTACATCTCCTCCCACTCAGAAAAACTAAATTTAAAAGCAGGCAGAGTTCTCACTCTGCGTATGTGCTCAAGAGTGGCTTCAGCTGTGTCCAACTCTGTGTGACCCCATGGACCCCACCAGGCTCCCCCGTCCATGAGATTCTCCAGGCAAGAATACAGGAGTGGGTTGCTATGCCCTCCTTCAAGGGATCTTCTCGACCCAGGGAGTGAACCCATACCCCTCGCGACTCCTGCACTGGCAGGCTGATTCTTTATCTGCTGAGCCAGCAGGGAAGCCTGTGAGAGCCTTAACCTAGAGACAATCCACATGCCCATTAACAGGACTTCCCTGGTGGCCCAGTGGTTAAGAGTCTGCACTGCCAATGTAGGGGGTGTGGGTTCGATCCCTGGTCGGGGGAACTAAGATCCCACATGCTGCTTGGCGTGGCCAAATGCCCATCAACAGAAATGCAAAGCAGAACTGAGGTATCTGCAATGGATAGAACATGACCCAACAATACAGAAGGGAAAGGGGAGCAGCCATGGCCACAGGAAACCCCAGGGGTGCATCTCAGTGGGTGGGTGGAGCATAAGCAGCCAGATGTGGAGGAGGGTAGCTGCCCAGAGTGAGGTCTCTGGGGGAGGGTTCAGAGGTTATGTTCCATTTCTTGTCCTGGTGGCGCTGACGTGGCCCTTCTCTTTTTTTAAAACGTTCACTTTTTGGCCGTGCCACACAGCATGTGGGATCTTCATTCCTCGACCAGGGATCAAACCCTCACCCCATGCAGGGGAAGCAAGGAGCCTTCTTTTTTCCCCACTTATCTATTTATTTCTGGCTGCACTGGGTCTTCATTACTACATGCGGGCTCTCTCTAGCTGCAGAGAGTGGTGGTTACTCTCTGATGCAGGTACTTGGGCTTCTCTTTTTGGGACCACGGGCTCTAGGGCACTCGGGCCTCAGTAGTTGTGGCTCCCGGGCTCCAGAGCTCAGGCCCAGTGGTTGGGGCACATGGGCTTAGTTGTCCGGAGACACGTGGGATCTTCCCAGACCAGGGATCTAACCCAAGTCCCCTGCATTGGCAGGCAGATTCTTAGCTACTGGACCACCAGGAATTCCCAGCCCTTCCCTTTCTGATGATCATTTTGAGCTGGACATTCACGTCCATGTTCTTCTTGTGTGTGTTACATGTCAAAATGAAAATAAGTCAGGAAGTCTTTCTGACTTCCAAGACTTCCAGAGTCCTGTCTTGACAGATGCGGAAACCAAGTGTCAGAGAGGGCAACGGGAAGACCCAGGGTCCTGGGGGGCTACAGGATGACCCAGGGTCCTGGGGAGTGACAGGATGACCCAGGGTCCTGGGGGGTGATGGGATGACTCAGGGTCCTGGGGGGTGACGGGGTGACCAAGGGTCCTGGGGGGCGACGGGGTGACCCAGGGTCCTGGGGGGCGGTGATCCAGGGTTCTGGGGGCACTGGGAAGACCCAGGGTTCTGGGGGGCAATGGGAAGACCCAAGGTTCTGGGGGGGCGCTGGGAAGACCCAGGGTTCTGGGGGACGCTGGGATGACCCAGGGTTTTGGAGGGCGATGGGAAGACCCAGGGTTCTGGGGGGCGATGGGATGACCCAGGGTTCTTGGGGGCGATGGGATGACCCAGGGTTCTGGGGGGCATTTCCAAGGGAAGAAAGGAGGAAACCAGAGTCAGGATGGAAGCTGGGGAGGTTGAGTTAGGCATCCAGTCCTGGGAGCCTGGATATGGCCCCTGAGGCTGGCTGTCCCTTCCTGCCCTGGTGACCCAGAGTGGGGAGTCCCACCAGCCTGCCCTTGCTGACCTCCAGAGAGGGTCCTTCTGCACCCGCTCTGCTCACCATTCCCCTTCCTTCAAGAGCTCTGGCTGGGAAAAGTCCATCCAGTCAAAAACTCCCTGTGTTTCCTGATGCTGGGAAGGACTTGACTGCCCAGAAAATTGCAAACTGGCGCGTAACTGCAAAGCCATTTCTGGTGCTCGCCTCGATCACACGCCATGGTGGGTTCTTCTCTGCAACAGACCGACTTTCTTGAAGCCGAAGCCTGGACGGCAGGGCCTCACTTTTCGGGGCTGACTCCTGGGACCCAGGGCAAGCTGTCGGGGTCACCACGATTTGGGTGACCTTGGATGAGCAGGGGCACAAGCTGCCCGCGCCCCTGCTCCTGCACCCATCAGATGGGCGCAATCCCGCTGTTACACGAACAAGCCAGTTGGGGGCAAATCTTCCACAAACTCTAGTTCTTTCTCCCTTCTCCAGAGAAAGGTGAGAAAATCCCAGTGTAGACTTTTTCCTTTGGCTCGTGTAACATTTTGTACTTATTTTTGTTTCTAACAGCTGTATTTATTTTGGGCTCGCTGGGTCTTGGTTGCTGCGTGGATTCTTCTTTAGTTGCTGGGAGCAGGGGCTACTTTCCGGGTGCGGTGCTTGGGCTTCCCCTTGCAGTGACTTCTCTTGTTGCGGAGCACGGGCTCTAGGCCGGAGGGCTCAGTAGTTACAGCTCCTGGGGTCTAGAGCACAGGCTCAGTAGTTGTGGCGCACGGGCTTAGCTGCTCCAAGGCGTGTGGGATCTTCCTGGACCAGGGATCAAACCCGAGTCTCCTGCAAGGGCAGGCGGACTCTTAACCACTGAGCCACCAGGAAAGCCCTGTACTTGTTATCTTTTAAGTTCATTTTTTCCCAAGATACAAAAAGTATTAAATGCCCTCACTGTAGAAAATTTAGAGAATGAAGAAGACATCAAGGAGATATTAAAGGGATTCCCTGGTTATTCAGTGGTTAAGACTCAGTGCTTTTACAGTTGTGAGCCCAGGGCCACTCCCTGTTTGGGGAGCTGAGATCTCACAGGCTGCAGCGTGGCCAAAAAATAAAAAAAGCAGGCACTGTTAACACATCTGGATGGTCCCTGGATTTTGTTTTAATTTTAAATTAAATTTTAAAGACACATTGGACATACTACTTGCATCCTTTGAAGAGTTCAATATGATCTTCTGAGTATTTCTCGGTGTCCTTCAATAGTCTTCAAAACTCCATTTTAAACTTTTATTAATTTATGTGGCTGTGTTGGGTCTTCAGTTCAGTCGCTCAGTCGTGTCCGGCTCTTTGCAACCCCATGGATCGCAGCACGCCAGGCCTCGCTGTCCATCACCAGCTCCCGGAGCTCACTGTGGGGTCTTAGTTGTGCATGGAGGATCTTCTGATACGGCACATGGACTACGCAGTTGCGCGCTGGCTCTGCAGCACACAGGCTTTAGTAGTGGCAACGCCTGCGTTTAGTTGCTCTACTGCATATGGGATCTTAGTTCCCCGAACAGGGCTCGAACCCATGTCCTCTGCCTTGCAAGGCGGATTCTTCACTGCTGGGCCACCAGGGAAGCCCCTGAAACTCCATTTTAAATCGATGCGTGGATGTTCCGTTGTTAGGATGCTCAGTGATTCACTGAACCGATGTCTGATCACCGGGAGCCCAGGCTGCTTCTGTGTTTTGGCTGTTGGGCCATCCAGCCTTCAGCACAACTCTGAGCGTCTCCTTAGGATAGAAGCGTATTTCCCAGGCAGGTGACTCCAAACACGTTGCCCAGAGGATCTCATGGTGTGCCCCCAGAGGGACCAGGGCAGCCCCCAGAAGCCTGGGCAGGTCAGCGTACTCTGTGAGGTCAAGTGCATCATGTCCTCTGAATCCCCCTGGCGTGCATTCTGCAGACATGATCCCGCCACAGCCCCCAAGGGGCTCGTGAGGGAGGGCTTGTGGTGGGGGCAACTTGAAGCTTCCTGGGGGCTCGGGGGAATGGTTGGGGGGGGCCATCAAGGGAATTCTGCAGCAGTTAAAGCAACCGAGTATACACACAGAGACACACACACACACACACAGTGACATACACACACACACACACACAGCGACGTGGAAGGCTCTTAACCACCCAGGCCTGGTGAAAACAGTGAGACAAAGGAAGCTGTCTATAATGCAGCTTCATTTACATAAATTAACAACGCATGCACACAAAGCAACAATAAGCATTTTGCAAGAACACACACAAGCAGAAAGATCCAGAGTAAACATACGCGGATGGTCGGCTCTGGTGGGGGTGGGGAGGGGAGCAGAGAGGGGATGAGGAGAGGAGGTCAAGGCTGTGACTGAGGGAGTGGTCCCAGGGAGGACCCCCGCCCCCGGGCTGGTGCTGGGAAGGGGGTGAGCTGGCTGAGCTCCACTCAGAGGCACGGCTTCTACCTGAAAGAGGATCCGGGGGAGCAGATGTATCCCTGAGCCGGCCAGGGTGGGCATGTGCCCGGCCTGAGTGGCATCAGGGCTGAGGGAAGGCGAGTCCCTATGGCTTTGCCTAGAAAGCATCTCCGAGGGCCTGGCTACACAGGCACTGTGCTCCCGGTGTGGTTCTCACCCTCACTGGACCGCAGGCTGGGGCAGGTGGGAACGGGTGACTGGACCTGAGGGCTGCGCCCAGTTCTCAGAGCAGGGGGCTGCAGGACTGGCTTGCTACAGCTCACGGAGGGTCCCCTGGGGCTGGCCTTCTATCCTCAGACAAACACCTGCTGAGCATGTAGTGTGTGCCAGGCTCTGATCTGGGTGCTGGGAAAGCAGAAGGGAGCCGGGGAAGTCCCTGCCCTCAGGGAGGTGACCATCTGGCTGGGAGCCCAGATGACAAGCAAGTGATCACGGACAAGGTGGGGGGTGGCTCTTGAATCTCCCAACCCCGGCCACCTCTATGGGGCCAGGCCTCGGGGGTGTGCATGTGTGTTTGGGGAGGTCACAGCCTCCGACCTGACCATCCCACTTCTAGGGATTTATCCCCAAGGCAGAATCCAGAATGGTATAAAGAGCAAGCACTGAGGATGTTCACTGCCGTGTTGCTTACATCAGTTAAAACATTGGAAATAAGAAGGGACGAGTTAATCAACCTGACGCCCACATATGGGGATCCAATGTGGTGGTTAAAATACAAGTAATAGACAGAGGAGCCGGGAGGGCTACAGTCCACCGGGTCACAGAATTGGATGTGACACAAACGTACATTAGACAAGTATCAGAATCAGGGAGAAAGATGTTCATGGTTAAAATCCTAGGTGCCCAAAGTCAGTTGCAAACCAGTATGAAATGGGGGTGATTCCATTTTTTCTTTTAGAAAATAAAAGCAAAATCTCTTTTTAGAGGCCTGAACCTGTCCTACGCGCGGAGGGGCATGTGCTGAGCCTCTGAATGAACAGACATCACGTGTTAATGGCAGTTACCTGTGGTTGTCGGACATTTGATTTTTGTCCCTGTGTTCTTACTTAGATATCTTTCCTAGTTTTCCTAAATTAATTTGTATTTCTTCTAGAATAAATAATTTAAAAACACATTTACATAGGCACAGAAAAGACCCAGGAAGGCTTTAAAACAAAATGTAAACAGTAGTTATTTATATCTAGGTGGTGGGACTAAAGGTGATTTATTTCAGTTTTTAAAATCTGAATAATTAAAAAGTTATTTGGTAACTAAGGTGATCTCACTTCTCCTGCTATCTGCCTGTGTCCACTGAGGGTGTACGATTCCACCAAATGTTTCAAATCATCTGCTTTTGTGGACTGGACATTCCCTGACCTCAGGGAACATGCGCTTTGGGGTCAGGGGATAGTGCTCTTTAGAGCAGGGGGTGCAAGAACCTCCAGGGATGAGACATGAAAGTGTTAGGATTTCAAGACATGCCTGCCATTCTTGGGGACTTCCCTGGTGGTCCAGTGGTTAAGACTCCAAGCTTCCACTGCGGGGGGTGTGGGTTCAATCCCTGGTCAGGGAACTAAGATCCCACATGACACATGGCCCAGCCAAAAAAAAAAAAAACCAGACATGCCTGCCATCCTTTAATGGGCTTCTCAGGGGGCTCTGTGGTAAAGAATCCGCCTGCCAATGCAGGAGGTGAGGGTTCGAGCCCTGGGTTGGGAAGATCCCCCTGGAGAAGGAAATGGCAACCCACTCCAGTATTCTTGCGTGGAGAATCCCATGCACAGAGGAGCCTGGCAGGCTGCAGTCCATGCTAGGGTCACAAAAGAGTTGGACGTGACTGAGCACAGATGCACACCATCCTTTAACGGTAGCCATTTTTGTGTAAGCTTTATAATATACGTGGTTCATGGATGCTGTAGACCTTTGCATGACTTTTGTAATAAATTCATATATGTATAATCTGACAGGGGTGTGGGTTACATGGTTTGGTGGCCAGTGGCCTGGGAGAGGGGGTGACAGACACGTGAGCAGGCAAGTCCAACCAAGGGGTCCACTCAGACCTACAGAGTCATCCTCTCCCCCTTTTCCCAGATCCACTTGGCTGAAAAATTCTGTGATCGCCACCTTCCAAACAGACCCAGGATCTGTCCGCTTCTCTCTACCGCCACCGCAACCAGTCCGGGAGTGTGCTGGGCCACCAACCTGTCTCTCTTGAGCTCTGCGCCAGCCTCCGAACAGGCCTGCCTGCCGTCACTCTTGCCTCTGGGGTCCCCACACCTTGGCCAGAGAGAGACTCAAGTCAGGGCCCATACGTCCTCTGCTCAGAGCCTCCTCTGGCTCCTGTCTCCGGCAGAGAAGAGCCAAGCGCTCACCATGACCACATGACCCCTTTGTCTGCTCTCTGTCCTCACCCCCCACCCTCTGCTTGTGGCTCACTCCGCTCTGGCCACGCCAGTCTCCTGGCTGTTCCTCCTACACACCAGGCAGGCTCCACCCCAGGGCCTTTGCACCTGCTGCTCCCTGCCCAGAACGCCCCCACAAGGCTCCCACCATCACCTCCTCCAAACATGTGCTCAAGGAATTCCCTGCCGGTTCAGCAGTTAGGACACCACGCTTCCACTGGAGGGGGCTCGGGTTCCATCCCTGGTCAGAGAACTAAGATCCCACAAGCCGTACAGCTCAGCCAAACAAAACAACTGAAAACAAACATTTGCTCAAATGTCACCTTCTCCATGAGGCCGCCCTGACCCTTGTGCCTATAAAGCTGCAGCCACCACCCCCTCACCCCCATCCAGCCTCCTTCCCCACAGCCCTTAACATCTTTAACACAAAGCACATTTCCTCCTGGGCTTCCCAGGTGGTACTAGTGGTAAAGAACCGTCTGCCAATGCAGATATAAGAGATGTGGGTTTGATTCCTGGGTTGAGAAGATCCCCTGGAGGAGGGCTTGGCGACCCACTCCAGGATTTGTGCCTGGAGAATTCCATGGATAGAGGAGCCTGGCAGGCTGCAGTCCATGGCGTCGCAAAGAATCAGACATGCCTGAAGCAACTTCGCACGCACGCACATTTCCTTTTAGAGGCCTGGAATGCGGGCGCTAGGAGGGCGCATCTGGCTGTCGGTTTTGCTCACTGATGTGTCCCAAGGACCTACACTACAGCCTCCCTCGTGGAAGACGACCAGTAGATAGTCAATGATGGAAGCGTTAAGGGGGAAGGCCAGGGATGTTGAGGGGCTGTGGATCCAGAGGGAAGGCTCACCTGGGGGACCTCAGGGCCCAAAGAGAGGCATGTTCAGGTGAGGGAATGGTCTGAGCAGCCTCTCAGGGCTGGGAGAGTGACCGGTTGTTGCAGAAGAGCCTGGACTCTTTCCAGAGACCAGGGGGTTTTGGAGCGTTTTAGGCAGAGGGCTCCAAGACTGTGGCCACCTGATGCAGAGAGCCGATTCACTGGAAAAGACCCTGATGCTGGGAAAGACTGAAGGCGGGAGAAGAAGGGGATGACAGAAGATGAGATGGTTGGATGGTATCACCGCCTCCATGGACATGAGTTTGAGCATGCTCCGGGAGCTGGTGATGGCCAGGGAGGCCTGGCGTGCTGCAGTCCACAGGGTTGTGGAGAGTCAGACACGACTCAGCGACTGAACAGCAACCAGGCAGAGGGCACCGCCAGGCCTGCGTGGAGGCTGCTGGGAGGATGGGCTGGGTGTGCGGAGTTAGCAGCTGGCAGGGCTGGGGCATGGTGCTGCTCGGTGGCTGTCCTAGGTCAGTGCCCTGTGCGGGGTTGGGGTGGGGGCACCTGGATGGGGACACACCCTCAGCAGCTGCTGGAGGGGTGGAATTTTTCATCGAGCTCCCCACGGCGATCTGCTCCCACCACGGGGAGGCCACTGTGGCGTGCACTCCGTGGCTCCATCACAGACAGGATCCCTGACGTGCTAACCTCCCCACTTCAGGCTCCCGGTTCCCAGCTCCCCCAGCCTGCCATCAGTTGACTGTGCCTTCCTTCCCTCCTGGAGTGGAAGCCGCCCAGGGAGAGGGAAGGGCCTGGTAGCATCGGTGCACCATCACAGGGGTGCCGGAGGACAGGGCAAGGGGGCAGGGGGAACAAGGGCGAGAATGGAGGACCCACTTAAGGGAGAACTGGACAAAGTGGTGAGACTGAAGCTGGACTCCAAGATCAGGAGCGGGAAAGGGAGCCTCTTGGGGGAGGCGGCTGGGGAGGTGGCCTGGAGCCCAGGGGGACACAGTACTGCAGGAGCGGGGCTGGGCGACAGCGGGGGGCACAGTCATGCGGGAGCGGGGCTGGGCGGTGGGGGGGGGACACAGTCCTGCAGGGGCAGGGCTGGGCGACGGGAGGTGGGACACAGTTCTCCGGAAGCGGGGCTGGGTGACGGGCCGACTCTGGCTTCGGGGTTTCTATCCCCACAGCCACCCAGGAAGCGACAGCCTGGCCTTTGGCATTTCTCTTGACACTGACCACCCCGCCGCCGCACCAAGAGGTCCCCTCTCTGGCCCCACATATGGGGCCCCAGTCCTCACATGGTCAGATGGGGGTCCCTGACCCCTCCTCTTCCTGGGGTCAGGCCAGGAGGTGCAGTGAGGAGCGGATGTTTAGCTCAGACCCCTCTTCTCTCGTGGCTCTACGGGCTGGGATAGAAGAGGCCCACATGAGGACAGAGGATTGACCAAAGGCCTTAGAAAAAGAGGATCTCCGACTTCCCGGGTGGTCCAGGGGTTAAGACTCCGTACTCTCAATGCAGGGGGCGCAGGTTTGATCCCTGGTTGGGGAAGGGCCTGCCTGCAAAGCCAAAAACAAACCAACCAACCCCAGTGCTTCTCAGGGCTTCCCTGGTGGTCCAGGGGTTAAGACTTTGCCTTCCAACACAGGAGGTACAGTTTGTTCCACGGATGAGGAGATCCCACATGCCTCACGGCCAAAAAAAAAAAACACCCACACAATTCCTCCCCCGCCATGGTTCTCAACCAAAGGGGATTCCTTCCGTCCCCCAGGGATGTCTGACATCTGGAGACGTGGTTGGGACGGGAGGCGGGGGGATGCTACTGGCTTCTGGTGCTCAGGGACGCCACTCCACTTTCTACAGCCCACAGGAGGCCCCGCTCCAAGCAACTATGACTCCCCCAACCAAGGATGATCCCCGACAACCAAGAACGACTCCCCAACCAAGGATGACTTCCCCCAACCAAGGATGAACCCCCAACCAAGGATGATCCAGCCCCAGAGTCAACAGAGCAGAGAAGGAGATACCCTGCTTCAAAACAGCACAGTTCTGCCCCCCAAAGCATCCTGGGTGGCCCGTCTTAACCACAATAATAATCGGATGACACCTGCCCATTCCAGCACGAGCCAGCACCTGGGAACGCTTGGCTCTCATAAAGACTCCGTGGGGCCGGGAGCCCCGAACCATAAGCGAATGAGCGCTACCTGTGCCAGAGCAAGTCTACACCCTTGACAAATATGAAGTCCAGCAGCCCTCGCACCCGCCCTGCGGGCAGAGCTCTTATCATCCCCATTTCCCAGATGGAGAAACTGAGGCCCAGCATCATGTGCCCAGTGCCCCAGGCGGCAGGCGCAGCAGTGCAGATGACACGGGGGGCCTCAGCGAAGGGTTACCCCCAGCACGACCTGCGGCTCCTGTGCTGTGGGAGGCAGGCAGGCGGTCCTGCCACAGCCCAGACACATGGAGGAGCCTCATGCTGAGAAAACCCAAGACACAGTCTCGGCTCAAGGGACGAGGATGCACATGGCGTCCGAGAAGTGCCCAGGGGACGGAAGGATGGGCTTGAAGAGCTGGTGGCTCAGGGAGGAGGGACCGGCCGCCCGGCCACCACCCATGCCCCTGCCCCAGGGCCCCCACGATGGCAGCAGCCTGGCTCACCTGGATGCCATTCTCCTGCAGGTTCAGGTACCGCGTGTTGACAGGGATGCTGGCCGGGACTTCGGCCAGCTCTCTCCTGGTGCAGATCACCCGACTGGCCTGGTTGCTGCAGGAGCAGGCCGCAGGGCAAGAAGTGGCCGGCGGGGCGCCCCCTCCAGCAGCTGATGTCATGGCCACGCCGCCCCCGCCGGCCCCCAGGGGCGGGGAGAAGAGCCAGAGGAACAGCAGGGCCCCATGGGGCCAGGACATCCTACCAGGCGGCAGTGGGGGGCACAGGGAGCCGCGGGCGCGCGCCATCCTCAATGTTCATGCTCCGCCTGGGCGCCGGGGGGCTGTGGTGCAGGGGGAGAAAAGAAGAGGGTCAGTGAAGGAAGGGACCTCCCCCTCCAGAAGCCCAGCTCCTCCCCCGAGTCCAGACAGCTCTCTGGGCCGCTGCCACCCAAGGCTCAGGACCCAAGGGGACGAGGCCACCCCAGGCCCCAGGTGATGAGGGCCCAACAGGCCAAGGGAGGCAGACAGTGCGGGCTGGCCCTCAGCTCACCATCTCCGTGCTGGGAAGACTTTATGCCCATTTCCCAGAACAGAAAACTGAGTCTATGGGGAGAGGATGTGCTGACAGGTGGAGACAGCAGCCAGGTTAAAAACTTGGCTCCTTGTGTGATTTCACAAAGGGATATCGATAGGTGGAGATGGAGTGAGAGACAGACGAGACACAAGTGACAGACAGAAGGTGATGAGCCAAGCTGAGAAAGTCAGAGCTGGGATCTGGCGCCCAAATCGGCATCCACCCGAGTCCCCTTGCCACCTGCACGCGCCTCTGGACGCGCCCTCACCCCACTTCTCCCTCCAGGGAGTGCTTGCAGAGGCCAGGTTTCCCAGGGACCCAGACACCCCACCCACCATCACACACTGGGCTCCTGTCTCCCTTGCGCCTCCTGGCAGCAGCTGGGAAGATTGAAGTTAGACTCAAAGGGGGACCTTGAAGGAGAAGGTGAGGTGCCAGAGAAGGCAAGTGGGGAAGTGCCGGGTGTGGGCAGGTGAAACTGGGAGGAAGCCCTCGGGGAGGCAGGGGACTGGCGGCGATGACAGGGGAGGAGGTGGCCCAGGGTGGCAGGCGCTGGAGGCCACGATGGCGGCTGGTGGGTCTGTGCCAGTGGCTGCTGCAGGATGAGGCTGAGTCGCTGCTGGGGTAGGGGCTGGGTGACTGGGGACTCCCACCCAGAGCTCTGGGAAGGGAGGGGGCGGCGTGGGGTCAGGTCCTCCCACCCCCATCTCCATAGGAGGAGAGACGGGCTAGAGGGAGATGGGCTAGTCATGACGGTCGCAGTGAAAACGACAACAATAACTTGGGGATTGTGAGTCAGCCCCTTCTTGGGCCAGACCGCACACGCTTGTTTAAGCTTCCCGGGAGCCTCGGGAGGAAGCTGTGAGGATACCCAGTTGACGGATGAAGCCACTGAGGAGCTTCGGGCTGGCTGGGTAGCGGCAGAAGGGGACTGTGGTCTTGACTTTATCCCTGGGGCGCCTGGCCCTCCCTTCCAAGCAGCATCTCCATCCCAAGCGCGCGCACACACACGCGCACCCACGCCCGCGAGCTCTGCTTCAACACGGCTGACCCGAGAGTTTCCCACGCTGGAGAGTCCAGGGGGACCGGGGATGGGGGGCGGGTGCGGTCTGCACAAACGCGCGCACCCTCAGCGGTGACCGGGCGCGCCCTCGCGCTCCCAGACCCGCGGACCAGGGGCGGCTCGCCCCCGCACTCCGTGCGCACGCACGCGCACACGCTCCAGCCCGCGGTTTCCAACATCATTGTAACTCGGATTAAAAAAAAAAAAAAAAAAGCATGTGCGTGTGTCCGTGTGCCTGCGCGCGTGTGTGAGGGGAAGAGCAACAGCTAGACAAGAGAGACAGAGCGGAGAGACATAGACACAGAGAGACGGGGTGGGGTGGGGTAGGGTGGGGGGAGGGCTGGTCCCGGGTCTACACCCCAGACTCATCTTTCTGCCCGAAGGGCTAGGGGGCTGCGAGCACCTCTCTCTGTGTGCCCTGCGAGGGCGGTGGGATCCTCGCGTCCCTACTGCTCAGTCCTCGTCCTGCGCCCACCATGCCCGTCCCCACCTCACGAGACTGGTGAGAAGCCAGCCCTGCGCCCTCCCCTCTCCGCCGCCCCCGCCCCCCGCACCGAGCCTAGAGGCCGCGCAGCCCGAGGGGGCCAGGATTCAAGGCCGGGGAACCCCCAGATCGCGATGCTCCTCGGGCGGTGGGAGCCCGGTAGCGCCCACCCCAGGTCCAGACCGCCGCTGCGTCTCTCTCCCCGCCGCCTCGGTGCCCGTCTCGCCCGCTGCCAGCCCGCAGCCACCCCCACCCGCTTCTGCGGCTCCTGGGCCTCCCTCCCCTCCTTCCTCGCCCTCCGCCATCTCTCCGTCCTTGTCTACCCCCGCTCCCCGGCCCCCGACACACACCGCGAGGGACACTCACCCCAGTGGCTCGGCTTCCGCTGGGCCTCTCCCTGCGCCCCAGGCCCCCCCTCCGCATGCCTCCAGCCGCCGGGGGCTCTGCCTCCCCAGTCCTCCAGGGTTTCCCGTCGAGGTTGTGGGGGGGGGGGCGCAGGGGCTTCTTGGATCTCCCCGCGCCCCCCCCTCCTCGCCTGTCGCCCTTCCCACCCCCCCCGGGAGGCTCGTCTAGGCCACTGCAGCAACCGTCTCCTCCTCCCCCTCCCGGCTCGCCTCCTTCGGTCGGCTACCCCCGCCCCCACCTCCGTCCGCCTCCCGTCTCCCCCCGGGGACCCCGGCCCCCTGCTTTCTCCCTGACCCCCCTGCCTCCTCCAGTCCCCCGTCCACCTCTTCAGGGTCCCCCTCCAACCCCCTCCTCAGGCGCCCCCCTCGCTGTCTCGCTGCCCTTGGGACCACCGGGCCCCCCTCTCCTTCTCCTCCATCTCCTCCTCACTCTCGCTGAGCCCCCATCACCCGCTCGTTGGCCGGTCGGGGAGCGCGTCTCGGTCGGATTCTCTGTCCGTCGGTCCGTCCGTCTCGGTCTCCCTCGGCCCGACTCCGTCTGTCTCTCGCTCGCTTTCTCCGCGATTACAATTTCTAGTCACACGGCAGTGCAGAGCCAAGCTGTGAGCCTCGGCTCCCTCCTCCCCCCCATCTTCCTCCTCGCTTCCTGCGCGGGGCGGGCGCCTCCCCTCCCTCCTCCCCGCCTGCCCCCCCACCCCCACCCTTTCCTTGCGCCGGAGGCCTCCCCCTCCCCCGCTAATCAAAGGCTCTGTTATCTAATTAACCCATTGGTTCTGGGCAGCCGGGGAAGGTCGAGGGAAGCGGGGGAGGAAGGTTGAAGGCTGGGCTGCCCGGGGAAGTCGGGGAAGGGGGGCTCTGGGCCGTGCCAAGCCCGGCCTCGTGGTCCAGACACCCTCAGGGGCTGCAAAACCAGGCCGGGCGGGCGCTGGCCGCCCCCCTCCACCGCTGGCCACACCACCCCCTCCCACACCTGCCCCCCAGAGTGCAGACAACCTAGCTAGGGCTCCTCTGCAGGCAGGCGCTCCCCTCAGCACCCCAGAAGCTCCCCCAAGCGCTCCCCACACCACATGGGCACAGACCTCCACCCCAGTATACCAGCGAACCGGGCCCACGTCACCCCAATCCTTCAGCCTGAGGGCCAACCCCTCACAAAGAAACCCACCCCCAGATGCAGTCCCCTCCCACTGGACCTCAGCTGTTTCCAGCTACCTGCCTCCTGATACACTTCTGCAAAATGGGCAGAGCAGCCTCTTACATTCATTCTACTCATCCATCAGTCGATGAATCCATCCATCCAACAGATTTTTTCCATGTCCCTACTATGTGCAGACGCCAAGAGATGTTGACAAAGGCTACCGCCACCCTCCAGGCCCCAACGTCAAGCAGCAGTAGTGGAAAATGATAGATCAAGCACCAGGGGGGTCTGGGTTTGAGTTGGACTTGCTGTGTGACCTCGGGCCAGTGACTTCATTTTTCTGAGCTGCAGAAAAACGCGGTGAGACAGGGATAATAATAGTATCTATCTCACGGGGCCACTGGGGGACTGGCTCAGGAAATGGCTCTCTCTTGACAGTAAATGCAGATCTGACCACTTCTTATCCCCACCACTATCTCCCCTGGGTGATCAGAGGTGCCTCCTCACTGGTCTCCCCTCTCTGACTCTCGCCCTCCCTCCCAGACTATTCCCACAGGTGGTCTGAGGGGTCCCGCCCCTCCAGTGCTCAGCCGCCCTGACAGAGTGTGGAGGGGGTTGAGGGTGGGGGGTGGTAGATGTGTGTGTGTAACCTGATCAAGGTTAAGCAGACCCTCTGCTGCTCCCCTGCTCACTCAACCACTTCGGGACACAGTAACTTCTTGCTGCTTCCGGATCCGGACACACACTCCTGCCTCGGGGCCTTTGCACATGCTCTTCCCACTGCCTGGACCCTCAGGCATCCCATCCTCCTTCAGGTCTTTGAACACCTGCCATCACTCAGCACCCCCGCCTCACACCAGAACATTCTCTGCTTCGTCTATGTTGCATGTGTTACCCTCTGACTGGGGCTTCCCTGGTGGCTCAGTGGGAAAGAATCTGCCTGCCATTGCAGGAGATGCAAGTTTGATCCCTGGAGGTGGGAAGATGAAGGAGGGCGTGGCAACCCACTCCCAGTATTCTTGTCTGGAGAATCCCATGGACAGAGGAGTCTGGCGGACTGCAGTCCGTAGGGTCACAAAGAGTTGGACATGACTGCAGTGATTGAACAACAAGCCCACGAGTGTAAGCTCCTCAAGGGCAGGGACTGCGTCTAATGTGTGCACTCTGGTTCCGGGGACTTAGATGGCGCCTGGCACAGGGTAGGTGCTCAATGAACCCCGAGTGGAGGCATCAGCAGGTAAGTTATCTGACTCATCATCTAGACGCCTTCCCTCCTGCCGTCACCCAGAGATGCCCCTCTCTGCATACTCAGCCCAGATACGACGCACCACCAGCTGCACATCTCAGGCTCACCCCCTACACGTCCTGGATCCCGACGTTCCCTCCCATCCCGGGAGGCCAGCCTGGTGGAGGCAGCACATCCATATACCTGAACACAACTGCCTTCAACTGGACATCCGTGCCCACGCCGTGGTGCCACCTGGCTGATCGGCTCCCAGATACTGTACCCAAGGTCCACAGGGCAGCTGCGTGCACCCACCAAACACAGGCCAGTCTGAGGGGAGCCACACCTCCGATGCCACCTGTGTGGGCTACACCACTGTGCGCCAAAGGGACACCTGGCTCCAGATACATCCCTCCAAACCAGCTAACAGGAGTGCTGGCTAACCCTCTTCAGGGATGAGGTACACACCTGACTCACAGCATCTCCTTGAATAACGCCACCACCATGCACAAATGTCTCTACCCGTTGATCCCAGTGGTTCATCACTGAGGTTGGGACCCCCTCAGTGCAGCAGTTGCCCCGGCAACCCCCTCATGGCCCTTCCTGCAGCCTTGCCCACCAGGGCTCCCTCTGGCTTTCCCTGGGTCCCCCTGGCTCTCCAGCCCCTCCTTACCCTTTACCTCAACTTCTTGGGGTTCTCTTCATTTCTCCCAGCCGCTTCCCCTAGGCTCCTTGGGCCAAACACCTCGCTCCCTTTAAAGACAGTTCTTCCCTGCATTTGTTCCAACCTTCACACCCCAGCTCTGGTCAGTGGTCAGTATTTGAGGGATTGGACTCCGTGCTGGCAGGTTGGCTAGCATTTACCATAGCTCTCTCATTGGCCCTCTGACAGGGGACTGCTCTTACCCCCATTTCACAGACAGGGAAAGTGAGGCAGAGAGAAGCAAAGTCACCTGTTCAAGGCCAAAGGCACAGCTGGGACGGGGCCCCTCCATGTCAGCCTCCCCAGAGCTGAGGGGCTCCAGACTTTCCAGTTTGTCCTGATAGCAGGGACAATTCTCCTGGGGGACCTGCTCAAATGTGACCTGCCTTCTGTGACCCCTGCTGGCCAGGGTGCACCCGTGACAGTGATGGGGAGCTCCAGTGAGCTTTCACTATGGGCCCAGCACTAACTGAGTGCTGCCTGCTGTGACCTGGTGTGTGTGTGCTAAGCCACTCAGTCGTGTCCGACTCTTTGCGACCCTATGGACTATAGCCCTCCAGGCTCCTCTGTCCACGGGGATACTCCAGGCAAGAATACTGGAGTGGGTTGCCATTTCCTCCTCCAGAGGATCTTCCCAACCCTGGGATCGAACCCGCGTCTCTTGATGTCTCCTGCATTGGCAGGCAGGTTCTTTACCCCTAGTGCCACCTGGGGGCCCCCTCCCCTGGAGCTGCTGGCCTCTCCCTGTGGCCCTAGGAGGAAGTCATTGTCCTTGTGCTCATTTCTCAGATGGAGAAGCAGATCCTGAGGGCTGAAGGCACCGGCCGATTGTCACGGAGCCCGGAGGCGGGACAGTTGGGACTGGAACCCAAGCCCCAGCCCTGGGCCAGGTCACCGTGCTGCCTCTCTCACCCCAGTGCCCTGGAGAAGCCTCAACACTAGGATCCTCCACCGCTACCTGGTGCGAGAGACAAAGCAGACCCAGAGCTGCAAGAGGGCCCAGAGAGAAGAGATGTGAGACGCACAAAGGGACAGACACAGAGTCAGCGAGGAAGCAGAGACCAAGGCGAGGTGGCAAGACAGAAAACGTGCTAGTCGCTCAGTTGTGTTCAACTCTGCAACCCCATGGATGGTAGCCTGCCAGGCTCCTCTGTCCACAGAATTCTCCGGGCAAGAACATTGGAGTGGGTTGCCATTCTTCTCTCCAGGGGCTCTTTGTGACTCAGGGGTCGAACCCAGGTCTCCTGCATTGCAGGTGGACTCTCTACTGTCTGAGGCACCAGGGGAGGGAGAGCGAGAGGTTTCAAGGGGGAACAGACGAACCTAGACAGGAAGCTGAGATCCAGGGGGAAAGTGGAGGCATGGAGGCACAGGCGCTTGAGGTGTGGGCCAAGGCCTCACCCACTTCCCCATCCTCCCAAGCCCCAGTCCTGAGAACTCTCAGGGCATCGCGCCTAAGAGGATTCAAGCAGATGGCAGCTGGGTAATTCAGGGCCCCAGGAGAGGCGGGGCAAGGAGAAAAGGGAGGCAGGGAACATTCCTGTCGGGGCATACTCATTTTTTTTCCTGGGGGGAAGTTCAGAAGGTGAGAGAAGAGATAGGAAATTGACTGCCGTCGCAGCAAGAGGGATGGAGGTTAGATCTAAAGAAGAACTTCCCGACTGTGAGGGACTGGGTGGGGGCGGGGGGAGAGGAGCCTGGAGCCAGGAGGGTGGAGAGACATCAAAGCCTGGCAGAGAGGATCTCTTTCCTCTCTGGATGTCTGTCCTGCGGGGAGAGGGGGGCGCCGGGAGCTGTTAAGGTGGGGAGGGGGAGGGTGCCGGCAGCACAGGCTTCAGGGATGGATGAAACGAGTTCACACGCGTGTCTCTCTGAGCCAGTCCGTGTCCTGAATGCTTTTAAAATAAAAGCACCCCCAAAGCCTCAGGAGTTGACAATCGCCTAACTTTTGAGCTAGAACCACCCTGGAAATAGGGCGTCCCAGACCCCTCACGATTGCTGCTGGGGACAGTTTGGGGTCTCAGCTCAGGATTGACCCAGGCTTCCCCCGGCAGGGGTAGGCTAGGGAGGGGTGACTTGCTGCGTGAGGGAGCCTACATTTTCCTGTCTTCCCCCAACACCCCCCCCCCCCACCCGCCCAGAGATGCACTGGCAGGGTCATTTATTTGATCTTTCATACATTCATTGAAGGGATATTTACAGAGGGGCTGCACCGCACCGCCTCCCGAGGTTCTGCCCACATCCCAGGCTTGTTCCCTCCTCTGGGCCTTGGCTCCTGTTGTTGCCTCTGCCTGAAGTGGGCGTCCTTGGGTCTGCGTGTCTCCCTCTGTCTCCATTCCAGCCTCTGTTCCAATGCCACCTCCGGGAGGGTGTCTAGGCCCTCCTCCCCCCATCCCACCCCTTACACTTTACTTCCTTCCCTTCACAACCCTCATCGGCTGGCCCGACCTTATCTGACTGGTCCTGCTGATTGCGTGTCTGCGCACTAGGAGGTGAGCTCGCCAGGCAGGGGGTTGGTTCCTCTGTCCAGCTGCATCCTGGATGCCTGTAACCCTCCAGGCACCCACAGAGCCTCTCCACACTCGCAGAATGGAGATGCCAGCAAGCGCAGCCTACTGCTGGGTTCCCTGCCAGCTGCGGGGCCTCAGGGGCAGAGGAACCTGCCTTTGTTTTGGGGGAGTTAGCGGTCCAGAGGGGAGACCCACAAAGGGCTGAGTGAGAGTGTGAGCTCAGGGTTGAAGGCCCTGGAACATCTCTGAGGGGCGCCACCCCTGGCCGGGAGGAAGTGATGGCAAAGCTGAAAGCCGCAGGACCATCGCAAGGCTCGTGGGTGAAGACAGGCACATGGCGTGGAGGGACCCCCTGCGTACAAAGCCCTGGGGACCAGAGAGGCGGATGGGAGCCGGGGATCTGCAGAGTCCAGCTCCTACCTCCACTGCCTGCTGAGAGGCGGGGGTGTGGACGCTGGGGTTGGGAGGCTGTGACAGGGGAGCGTGGGGTCTACTCTGGGTTGGGAAGTGCCCCCCGAGTGGACTCTTGGGAGAGACTGGAGACCAGGGGAGAGCTGGGTCAAAGGTCCAGGGGGAGAGGATGAGGCTGGGGCAGGGGGACCACAGGGATGGAGAGGAGGAGAAGGAAAAGATGCTGCCAGTTTGCAAGAGTGGCAGAAGCAGGTGATGAGGCAGGAGGAGAGGCCTGGGTCTTCTGATCCATACAGAGGTCAAATTCTTAGAGCCAGGGACGTGGAGAGGGTGGGGAAAGAGGTTGGAGAGGGGGAGGAGAGTGGTGAGGTGGCTAGACACCCTCCTAACCCCAATCTTTACTGCGGGAGGCAGGGAGGCACCAGTGGAGGGACCCTGGGCCTGGGTGCTCTGTGTCACTGGCTGTGCTATCGTGGGCCAGCTCCTCCCCGTCTCTGGGCTCCCATTTCCTCCTCTAACACAGGATGTCAGTGACAGAGCAGCTCGAAGCCGGAGCAAGGTGGCCCAGGAGGGTGTCTGGCCAGTAAGTGACGGGCAAGGGTGAACTGGGGCTTGAAGTCTGGCTGGTGCGTGGGGAAAGAAGCAAACCCACTCCAGTCCCAGGCTGCTGCCAATTTTCTGCCAAGAACCATACCTTGCACTTCTGTTTCCTCATCTGAGAAATGGAAATTGAAAACAGGTATCCTATGAAAGCTGAGCACTGAAGAATTGATGCTTTTGAACTGTGGTGTTGGAGAAGACTCTTGAGAGTCCCTTGGACTGCAAGGAGATTCAACCAGTCCATCCTAAAGGAAATCAGTCCTGAATATTGGTTGGAAGGACTGATGGTGAAGCTGAAACTCCAATACTTTGGCCACTTGATGGGAAGAGCTGACTCATTTGAAAAGATCCTGATGCTGGGAGATTGAAGGCAGGAGGAGAAGGGGACGACAGTGGATGAGATGGTTGGATGGCATCACCGACTAAATGGACATGAGTCTGGGTAGACTCCGGGAGTTGGTGATGGACAGGGAGGCCTGGCGTGCTGCGGTTCATGGGGTTGTAAGGAGTTGGACACGACTTGAGCGACTAAAGTCATCTGAACTGAACCCTATGACAGGGGCTTCCCAGGTGGTGCTATTGGTAAAGAACCCGCCTGCCAATGCAGGAGATATAACATGCAGGGGTTCAGTCCCTCATGGTTGGGGTGGGGAATGCCCCCTGGAGGAGAGCATGGCAGCCCACTCCAGTATTCTTGCCTGGAGAATCCCCACGGACAGAGGAGCCTGGCGGGCTACAGTCCATAGGATCTCACAGAGTCGGACACGACAGAAGTGACTTAGCATGCAAGCACGCACCATATGAGAAAGGGCTGGGAGGGCAGGGGATGAGGAAAGAGCAGCAGCCCGGTGTGGGACCAGTGCAGTATTTGAATGGGTCACTGTCCCTCAGCACCTTCTCTCTGCACTGTTGGGTGTGGTCACCAGCACATGTCACTTCGAGCACTTGCCACGTGGTGAGTGCAACTGAGGAACTGAACTGCTGATTTACTTTAAATTTATCTAGAAAAAAATTTTCTTTTGGCTGCATCCTGTGGCATGTGGGATCTCAGCTCTTCGACCAAGGATCGAACCCATACCCTTGCAGTGGAAGGACAGAGTCCTAACCACTGGATCACCAAGGAAGTCCCACTTTAAATTAATCTAAATGTCGATGGCCACACGTGACTGTGGCCGTAGTGGTTCCTGTGTTGGGCGGCATGGTACGGCCATCCTAGTGTCTCCCAGCTCAGCCTCAGTCTCACTTGGAACCAGTTCTGAGTCCCCAAGACTTGGGCTCCTGCTCAGACACCTTGCCCCGACAGCCTCACCACACTCTGGAAGGACTCTGAAGAAGATCAAAGCTGGAGAGACAAACTTAACTGAGAGCAGGGCACCCAAACCAGGCTGGCTCCACCTGTTATACGAGGCCTACTCCATGCCAGGCTTCTGCTGAGGGGCCCTTTGACCCACTTCACAGAAGAGCATACTGAGGCGCCGTGAGACTCCCAAGTCCTCAATGTACCTGTGATCCCGCCTGGTCCTGGGTAGGAGCCCAGAGAGGGAAGGAAGCTGAACCTCCAGGCCCCCTATTTACTCTGCGTGACTCTGGATGTTGGGGTGGGGAGGCGCTAATACCACTGTTGAATTGAATCTACCCAGGAGAGAACTAGGACCTAGCCTTGTGTTGATGGCTTTCAAAACAGTGTCTACTGCCAAAGCTTCGCAGGGGTGCATGGGGGTGAGTTTGCAGGCGGGGAGGGCCCTGGTGTGAGCCAGCCTGCATGTGACCTCCCTCCCCCTTGCTTCCCTTGCTGTCCCCTGGAAGGGTGATGTTGCCCTCTGTTTTCCATCTCAGGGTGTGCAGAACTACCACATTTTTTAAAAAAAGGGGAGAGGGGAGAGGTGGTTCTACTAACAGTGACCAGAAGTTGAAAACTCCTTGAACAGGAGCACATTCCTTATATATTGGTGCATCCAGATCCACCAGGGACTTTGTGAAAGTGTAGGTTCTGATTCGGTGGGTCCAAAACGAGGCGGAGATCCTGCATCTCCCCGGGACGCTGGTCCTGCAGCAAGTAGTCAAGGGTCCCCTAAATGTGCAGTCCCCTCCCACATTCCATTTCCAGATGAGAAAGGAACCCTCCCGCTGCCCCTGCCCTGTCTAAGGGTGTGCTGGGGGGTGGGGGGCGGTGTACACCTGGGTTAACACCTCGATTGTCACACTTACTAGACATGGGACCTTGGAAAGGGGACATCGCCTCTCAGGGCCTCAGTTTGCTCATCTGTAAGATGAGGAAAATAGCTCATATTTCATTAGAACTTAGGAAAATAGCTAATGATGAGGGAAAATAGCTAATCAGCTTCCTTGGATGGTGGGCAATCTGTGGTCCCATATCTGTGATGGTATCTGTGATAGGCTGAGCACAGTGCCTGACACATAGAAAGGTCTCAATAAAGCTCTTCTGTGACTGTGACCATCCTTCTCCTACATAGCGTCGTGCTGTCAGAGTGGGAAGAGCATGGCTGTCAGGGAGGCCTGGGTCTAGGCTGACTCGCTGCTTTCTAGCCACGTTCCCCTCCGGCCCCCCAGGTGGGGACTCAGGGTGACCCGTCTAGTGCTGGGCACAGTGGTAGTGGTAACAATCATTATTGTTGTTGTTCAGTCACTCAGTCGTGTCCGACTTTTTGGGACCCCATGGGCTGCAGCACGCCAGGCTTCCCTGTCCTTCACTATCTCCGGGAGTTTGCTCAGACTCATGTCCATTGAGTCAGTGACGCCATCCAATCATCTCACCCTCAGTCACCCCCTCTCCTCCTGCCCTCAATCTTTCCCAGCTTCAGAGTCTTTTCCAGTATTATTATTAGTAAATAATTAATAACCATTATTGTTTATTCTTACTGGGTCAGAAGAACAAATCTTTTTCTCATTGTGACTCCATCCCCTAGCCCCCCATATGTATATCCAGCATTTCTAAATGGATCAAAATGTCCATTTATCACTGGGTGGGAGGACCACAGAATCACCTGAGGGGCCTTTGTGCCCTGCCCAGGCCCAGCTGGACACCCCCACCTTGGCGAGGGAAGTCATCTGTGACAGTGGGCCCCAGGGAATAGGATATGTCTTATCCCCTCTAGGGTTTGAAGGGCATTAACAAGATTGGGAGTCCAGAACCTGTGTTACCAGAACTCCAGTGTCTCCTTTGAAGTCTAACCTTCTGAATTGATTATTGTTAACAATCTCATTATCGTTATTATTGACAATCCTAATTGCCACTCAGGGGCCTGATGGGCCAGCATGTTGCCCTCTCTGGGTCTCAGTCCCCACCGCCCCCCCCAAAAGCAGTGTCTCAGCTGGGACAGGCAATCCACAGTGTGGCCAGCGCCTGGGTTTGCGTCCCAGCCCTGCCATTGTTGGCTTGGTGATGTTGGGCACAGGACCTCATCTCTCCCAGCCTCAGTTCCCCCTTTTGTCAAACTAGGGACGATGATCATGCCTCCCTCCCAGGACTCCCGAGAGGAGATAACAGGACGAATCTGCATGGAATGACCTGCACAGATCCTGGCCCAGGGTAAGTTCTAATGAATGTCAGCTCTTATCACTATCTCCAGCCCTGTGTTTGAGGGTTCCAGACAAGCGGATGGCAAATCTCCACACTTACTGCCTGGGGTTGGCCCTCTGGGAGAGCTGGGGCTGCCGCTGCTTTCTGACCCTTGTCACAGTGTTTGAACAAGAGCTCTGGGGTGTAAGCTCAACACTTTGACAGGAGTGTGGGCTAAGGGGTTCAGGGGGACCCAGCTGGAGACAGGGAGGGGGTGGCCTGGGTCGCTGCACCAGCCCCACCTTGCTCCCTCTCTCCTCCCCATCTGGGTCATGGGTCTCTCAAATCCCCCTTCTACAGAACGACCAGGACTCAGCATTCTCATTCTCTGCAGCTCTCTTGGGGAACCCAGCTGTCCCCTGGGATGGACTCCCACCTGCAAAGCCCCTACCAGCCCATCTCCCAGGTGTCAGATGCAGCCTGTCCCCTCCACCTGCCATGACAACAGTTGCACGTAGGTTTCCAGGCAACGAGGGGGCATTCTGCCACTCTGTTAACTCTCCCGCCACCCCGCTCTCTGGCAGAGCCACCTCACTCTCAGGGACTGGGAAGGGAAGGGAAAGGGGGTTCCCCTAGCAAAGAGGAGGGGGTTTCTAAAGTCAGAGATGAAGAGGCTTCCTACACCCTGCCAGAGAGGAAACACGATCATTCTCCCTTCACCCCGACAAGGGTGATGGCGGAGCAACAAATGGTGGGGCTGGGCACGGTCACGGCACCAAGGGGACCTCATGTCACCCTGACTCCAAGGTGAGACCAAGTGAAGCCCCTCCTCCCCTGGAACCCAGCCCCATGTCCTCTGAGACCTGGCACCGGGTGAGCTTCCAAGTGTGTACCTGCCCTTCCTTCAACACACAGGGAAGGCCACCCCTGCCTTTGGGCTGCAACCTGACCCATGGGGGACATGGGTAGGGTCTGGGGCCCACCCTGGCTGTCAGTAAGCCAAGGATGGGCTGTAACATGGTGGCTTCATGCAGTGCTGGCTCTAGACACCTCAAGGGGCTGTGGCCATGGAGAACTTGTGTGTACTCTGCAGCCTGGTGGTCTTATGAGTCTTCCCTCCCTTGGTGTGGCAGGGAGGCAGGCCCTGGCTCCAAGGAGGCTCAGAGATGGGGCAGAACTGCCCCAAAGAATGATAGAGCAAGAAGAACAAGCAGAGGGAGCCCCAATTCTGGAAGAAAACCAAGGGAAGAAATGTAGACAGTGTGTGTGTGGGGGGGGGGGGGTGGTGCTAAGAGCCACTTGGAGGAAGAGAAGAGAAAATAGCAGAGGTGGAAAACTCAGCGACTATAGCACTGGGTAGGGAAAACAGATGGAGAAGGCAATGGCACCCCACTCCAGTGCTCTTGCCTAGCAAATCCCATGGACGGAGGAGCCTGGTAGGCTGCAGTCCATGGGGTCGCTAAGAGTCAGACCCAACTGAGCGACTTCACTTTCACTTTTCACTTTCCTGCATTGGAGAAGGAAATGGCAACCTACTTCAGTGTTCTTGCCTGGAGAATCCCAGGGACAGGGGAGCCTGGTGGGCTGCCGTCTATGGGGTCGCACAGAGTCGGACATGACAGAAGCGACTTAGCAGCAGCAGCAGGGAAGACAGATGGATGAAGTAGATTAGAAAAGAGTAGGGAGGGCTGGCCCTTAGGGCACCTAAGCACAGCCCATTGCTACCCAGAGGTAGGAGATGGGGGAGAAATATTCAAAAGAACCTGATAAGTTGGCTATTTCTTTTTGAGGTATAATTGAATATTATATTATTTTAGCTTTAAGTGTATAGCACAATGGACTTCCCAGGTGGCTCAGTGGTAAAGAATCCACCTGACAAGCAGGAGACATGGGTTCGATCTCTGGGTCAGAAAGATCTCTTTGAGAAGAGAATGGCTACCCACCCCAGTATCCTTGCCAAAAATCCCAGGGACAGAGGACCCTAGCAGACTACAGTCCATGGTGTAGCAAGAGTCGAAGACGATTTAGCGACTAAACCACCACAACACACAGCATAATAATTCATTATTTGCAAAATAAGCATCACAATGTCCAGTTACAAGTCACCACATAGAGTTAAACACTTTTTTTTCTCCTGATGAGAATGAGTTTTTTATGTGAAATCGCTAATTTAAAAAAAAGTTGGCAACACATTAAACACTTTGAAAGTACTGGGGAGGACACCAGTATTACTGCTCAGGGTTGTGGGGAGAGCGAGTGCATGGAAGAAAAAGAAGAAGGGTGCAGGAAGCCTGGGTGAAGAGAAATGGAAATAAAGGCAAAGGTAGAGGAGCTAGGACCTGAAGGCACTGGGCTGGGAGAGGGAGGTGAAGGGTCAGCCGAGAGGATGGACGGGACATGGAGGTGCAGAGATAGGAGACAGGAGGTCCAGGCGACACCTTGGGACAGATGAGCAGCCAGGGAGGCCACGGAGGGTGTGAAGGAGGGAGAAGGTGCGATAGAGAGCAGCCCCACCGTCCAGGAAGAGGAGACAGGTGAGTCAAGAGGGTAGGGAGGGGAGGCGCAGACACCGGAAGACGCTGAGACTCTCGCGTTTCCGCTTCCGCGGGCCTCGGTGCCTGTGTTCGTGCGCGCTGGACCCTGGCTCTATTTTCCAGAGATGCGTAAACGGCCCTCTAATACCTGATGTCTTAATTCCACCGAGCTCTCTGACTCGGGGCACCCGGGAACTCTCCTAACTTAAGGGTGGGTTGGAGGGCGATTGCTTGGGTCCCTTCAGCACACACACACACACACTCACACACACACACATACACACTCACACACTAATACACCTGGCCCCTCGGGCTGGGCTCTGAGACTAGACCAGAAGCACATGGGGTTGCACCTTCACAGCTCTGAGGCCACCGCCTCCGCGCCTCTACTTTTGTGTCTCTGTGAATGTGAGGTCCCAGGGCTACCAGGTGTGAGGGCCTCTCTCTGGCCACTTCGTCTCTCCCTCCGGTCTTCCTCCCTGGCTCTGGGTAACAAAGCCGAGTGGTTAACTGGGTCTGTCTGATTCCACATCTGAGTCTCTGGCTGCGAGTGAATGACTCTATGTGTGTGTGCGTGCTCGTGCACACACGCACATGTGCACCTCTGCTTGCACACGCCTCTGTCTTTCCGCACACTCTCCCTCCTGCCCTCCACCGATGGCAGCAGGCTGGACCCTGTACCTCTTAGTACCCCCTGCACCTTTCTGGTGTTGGGGTACCCCCGGACTCCCTGTCACCTGTGCCCGGGTCTGTCCCCATGCTCCCAGAGTCTGTGGCTCCCTGTGTCTCTGCCTCGCCTGCTCCCTGAGTGTGAGGATGGTGTGTGTTCCCTTCTCTCCCCGAATCTCCTTTCTTTTGGAAATTAACTCCGTGTATGTTTGGCTCCGTGGTGATGCGCCCTAGTTGTGTGTGTGGGTTTGGGGAGTCGGGTCCCCCTCTCTCACTCTGGCTGTGCCTCTCTCTGTCTCTTCTGTCTCCCACACTTCCCTGCCTCGTCTGAATCCCTCCCGCTCTGCTCTCTGTCCCTCTTTCCTGAGTGTGCTTTCGAACGCTCCTCCGGTGCTAGGATCACAGGAGACCCCAGGGAAGAAGGACGGTGGGGAGGGGAAAAGGAGGTGCAGGTGAGAAGGAGCAAAGAGGCAGGAAGAGGGAAGGGGGCCGATCCTGGCCCTGGTCGGGGGTGGGGGGCGGGGAGTTTTTTAAGCGGGGAAAGGATGATGCCCGCGGCCTGGACCAGGAGGGAGCGACGAAGGCTACTCCCAGCTGCCGCCGGAGCCCGAGTTCCTGTCTGGCGGCTGCGCGGCCAGGAACTCGGGATGTGAGGCGCATAGCAATGGGGCGCTGCGGAGGCTCGACTGCAGCTCCCAGCTGGGGAGGGGGTGGGGAGGGGGCCGAGGGGCGGCCCTGAGGCTCCCTCCCCCCTCCTCCTCCCCAGCTGGGCTCTCCCCAGGGGATTTCCTCACCCTGAGAAAGTCTCTTCCAGAAAGCCCGGTCTGAGGCTGCAGGGAGCGGGGCGGGAAGAAGGGCCCGGGGCTTCGGAGGAGGTGGGGGTGGGGAGGGAGGCGGAAGATGGGAGTGCCCGAGAGACCGGTTAAGGGTGGGCGGGCAAGGGGGCATCCTGGGCCTCAGGACCCCGAGGCCTGTAGAGAGAGTGGCTGGACCCCTGGCCTGAGAGAAGGAGGAGCCTGCGGATGTGGGGGCTTGAAAACGTGGGCGGAACCCTGGACAGAGGAACCCTGGACAGAGCCTGGGTCTCGGGCTCCCAGGGACTGAAAGGGAGTCGGGAAAACCCGAGGGTCCGAGGAGAGGTTCCAGAGACGAGGCCCCTAGGACCGGAGGATGGGGACTAGGGGAGCCCTTGAAGTGAGGAGGCGAGGATGGAGGCCCTGAGTGAAGAAAGGTCACAGAAGGGGGTCCCGGACAGAGCAGGATGGAGCGAAAGAGTCTGGGAGTGCTGGAGAGGAGCTCCAGACCCCTGCCCAGGTGAGGGTCCTAAACAGAGAGGGGAAGTGGTAAGGGTCCTGAGGGGAACAAGGTAGGGACTGGGGGTAGAGGAGAAAGATGCTAAAGTTGGGGTCTCCTGGAGAGGGGATCAAGGAGAGATATCGGAGAGAGAGTGAGAGACGGGGGTAGGGGTTGCGGGGGGAGAGATGAGTGGATCCTAAGGGGAAGATGAGGAGCAGGTAGAGGGTCCTAGAAGAGCAGGTATGAGGGAGGGTAGGCCTGGGAGGGCAGCAAGTGGGGGAGGGGAGGGCCCCAAGCGGAGAAGGCTAAGAACGGTGGGGGGCAGGTAGTGGTCCCAGAGAGACACGTGCCTGGGGATGCAAGGCCCCACGAAGCAGAATGGGGTCAAGGAAAGGGGTCTTGGGAAGAGGGAGGGACCGGGGTTCGGTGACCCCGCAGTCGGGGTTGGGGGACCCCAGAGGGAGAAGGGCTGCAGGTTGGGGAGGGGGGTGTCTCATTCCCCAGTCACCCCTCCGTTTTTTCCCATTCTCACTTCCCAAACTCCCCGGTTCTCCCCGGTTACCACGGCAACCGCTCCTGCCAGGCGCGGTCACCAAGGAAACCCCGTGCCCGCCTCTCCCCCCTCCCCATCACTGGAGTGCCCCCCCACCCCAAGCAGCAGCGGTGTGGAAGGTGGGAGGGGCAATGGGGGGGGGAGAACTCGGACTCCCGACCCAGAGAGGGGGCCCAAACCTACATCCAGCGAGGAGCCCCCCTCCCCGCCAGCCTCCATCCTCAGCCCCACAGCTGGATACGCAGCGACCGCCAGACGTGCATTTCCACCCCCATCCCTCGGCGGCGGCGACCCCCCACACAGAACTAAGAACCCCCACCCGACCGCCTCTCCCACCGGCTTCTGCTCTCCAGCAGGCCCCGCCCACTGTCCTCTGCCGCCCCCCCCCATCCCGGAGGAGGCCTGAGACCACGGTCCCCTAATTAGAGAATGCCCCCCCCACCTCCAGCCCCCCCGCAGTTCCTCCTCCCGCCCCCGCCCGGGCCCTTCGGCGGCTACTCACAGCGAGGAAAGGGGCTCCTTCCGGGGGGCAGCATACCCGGCCCGCGGGGGGAGGACCCCCCCAATGAGGCACCGGGATCCGGGGTGCGAGGCCCGCTGCGGGGAGGCGCGGGGGGGCGGGGCTGCGGCCGGGCCCGGGGCTCTCGCGTTCTGCGCCCCCCTCCCCGGCTCTTGGATGGGGAGGGGGCTTCCGCAGCGGCAGCGGTGGCGTTCGGCCGGGGGTGGGGGGCCGCTCTGCCTCCTCGCCCGCCCGCCGCCCGGCCCGGCGCCCTGGTCCGCCGGCCCGCCTTCCTTCTTGCCTTCCTTTCTTCCCTTCTTTCTTTCCTCGCTTCCTTCCTTCCAGCCTTCCTGCCTGCTTCCCTCCCTCCCTCCTCGGGCCGCCGGCGCCGCTCTCCCCCCACCCCACCCCCCCCAGGCCCCGGCCCCGGCCCCGGCCCCCGCCTCGGACGGTGCGGCAGCGACCGGGAGCAGCCGAGAGCGGCAGAGACGGGAGCGGAATACTGATGATGGAGGGGGAGCGGGAGGGAGGGAGGGAGGGCGCCGGGAGGGGGGAAGGCTGCCCGGGAAGGAGCGGAGGGGGGAGAGGAGGGAGGAGAGGAAGGGGGGGAGGAAGGGAGGGAGGAAACGGAGGGGGAGGGCCGAGGGGGGAGGGGGCGACCGAGGGGGGAGGGGGAGGAGTGAAGCGGGGGGAGACAGAGACCGGGAAGAGACAGAGGGACCCGGGGACGAGCCCGGAAGGATGGAGGGAAGGGGAGAGGGAGGCGAGCCTGTCCTGCTTGGGATGGGAGGCTGGGAGAGGAGCAACTCCTAGCGCACCTTTGGTAAATATTTGCAGGGGCGAATGCGGGAGGGCACGGCAGGGCCAGAGCTAAGGGGTGGAGAGGAAGTGGAGCTGGGGAGAAGGAAGGGGGCAGGCAGAGGACAGGACAGGGACCGCGAGGGGAGAGATGGTCGGGGGCCTGGAGGAGCCCCAGGAGCTGGCAAGTGGGGGAAGGGAGGAGGAAGGGGAGAGGTGGGAAAGGGCGGGAGGAAAGGTCAGGGAGCTTTGGGGGGGGCGGAAGGTGGGGACAGGGAGGGAGCCCCTGGGAAACCAAGCGGACCGAGATGGGAGGACGGATACCGAGGGAGGGGGTCGGGGGAGAGGGGAGGTCCACGGCAGCAGAGGAAGGAGCCTGACATCTAGAGCCGTGAAAGCAGGCTGGTGGAGGCAGGGCAGGGGCCTGGGCAGGACTTGAACCCCCACGGGCTGCCCGCCTCGTCACCCCTTCCCCACTCAGCACCTGAGAGAGGATCTTCATACCCACTTTCCGGATAAGGACACTGGGCTCTCCGGGGGACCAGGGCGGCAGCATCTCAGCGCTGAATCCGGGCTCTGCACGGAGTATCTTGGAGGAGCAAAGAGGAGGTCGGGCCCTGGCAAGGAGCCACTGGCCCAGATCTGTCGGGTGGCAGGGCAGAGGATGGGCCCACACCCACTCCAACCCCCACCGCGTTCTCTCACCTCCCCAGGTGTTGGCTGCGGGTGCTGGGGATACATTTAGAGCTGTGAACCCGCTCTGCACCTTGGGTGCAGGGAGGTGGGGAGAGGCCGCAGGGGCCTCTGAGAGGTCACCTCGTCCTCCTCGTACCTCATCAACTCCCCTCCCCAGCCCCACCATCTGCTGCCCCCAAAGGCTCAGGGACCAAGGATGGGGGGCATGGGGGATTAGCGGGCAAAGAAATTCAGAAAGGGGCTGGAAGGAGGCAGCCCCGTCCTGTCCCAGGTACTGAATTTCCTCCCAGGGAGGAAATTCACCTCTTTGTCCCACCCCACCCAAAGTCCGGCTACTAACTTTGGACAAAGAGAGAAAAGGTACAAGTTCCCTTAGTGGCAAGGTCCCTAGAGAGACTGACTCCTCTCTTTTTTTCTGAGAGCCCCAGGAGGGGCTGATATATCCCCTTCTTCCCCACAGGCAGAAATCGGGTGAAGTGGAAGCCTGCCTGGGGAAAGAGAGGGGCTGGGAGTCAGGGAGGGAAAGTGGGTCACCTTTGGGTGAGTAAGAAGCGGCTGTGGGTCGTGACTGGTTAATGAGATGTGAGCACTACAGAGAAGGGAAACTGAGGAAGGAGAGAGAGAGGGGCTGGGGCCTGGGAGCCCCAAGTGGGTCATGGAGCATTGGGTCCCCACCTTGGTGCTGCTACGGAAACTGGGTTTAGGAGATGGGAGGTGTGAACACGGCCACCCCAGAGCGCAGCATAGTACAGGCTCAAGGTCAGTGGTGATAATGGTGGTAAAACAGTAATAGTAATAACAGCCAGCGTTTCCTGGCTTCGGTCAGACTTGGACACTGTGCTGAGTACTGCATGAACATCTAGATGATTCCTTACAACCAGCCTCAGCTGGACTTTCAGGGATGCTGGGGCACTGGTAGACATAGGCTGAGCAGGATCTGGGGGGCCCCTGCTGTGCCCTGAGTTAACCCTTCAGTTCCTGGCAGCTTGCTGGTGAGAGTCCAGAACGGGGAAGTACAGAAGAATTTCCACATCTTACCAGCTCCCAAGGCTTCCTGGCCTGGTCTGAACCTATTTCAGAGAAACAGAAGAGCACTAGGACAGGACTTCGCTGGTGGTGTAGTGGTTAAGAGACTCTGCCTTGCAATGCAGGGGATGTGGGTTCAGTTCCTGGTGGGGAAACTAAGATCCTACTTGCCACACACTGTGGAGCAGCTAAGCCTGTGTGCCACAACTGGAGATTATCTGTACCGCAAGTAGAGAATCGTGCACCATCTAAGATCCTACTTGCCACACACTGTGGAGCAGCTAAGCCTGTGTACCACAACTGGAGATTACCTGCACCGCAAGTAGAGAATCGTGCACCGTCACGAAAGATCTCCAGTAATGCAACTAAGGTCCGATGCAGGGGAGAAAAAAAAAAAAAAACAACACCAGGAAGACAGAGGTGGGTGGGGCAGCAGGCTGCAGGTGACGAGTATGCCTCTCCGAGGAAGTGGCATTTGAGCTGAGATTTAAATGGTGAGGAAGCAGCTGCCTGGGCTGAGAGTCCATGGGCTGAGGAAGTATGGCGAGCAGAGGCATGGGGCTGGCTGCAGTCTTGGCCTGTTTGAGAGAGGAGATAGGACAGGTGTGGCAGAAACAGAGCAGACACAGGGAGACCAGAAAGGGAGGAAGAACCCCAGATTAGCACAAACACAAAACCAAGCCCAGGCGACCGTCTGTCCCCTAAACTTTGCCCAAAAGCTGAACTCTAGCGGCAGTCCTGAGCAACCTAAACCCCAATCCCCTTTTTTTTCATGCACGTTTTCTACACTGAGTGGGGCTTATGATGGACCAGAAACTCTATTACCTGAGAAGGAGTGGCAGTGACCCCAGGACCTCCCCCTTCCCCGCATAATAATGGACAGTCAAAAGGTACGTTTACTATTTCAAAAAAAAAAAAAAATCAAACGTAAAATATACATTTCCTTTGGGATAGCATTTCAGAGGCTAACCCAAAATCAAATTTCTCTGCTTCAGGGTGTAAAAAAAAAAAATTTTTTTTAATCCACTCTGTGTGTTAACTGGTCATCTCACCCTGATCAGAGTTCTCATGGACAGTTAGGTTTACCTTTGATAAATAAAATATGGGCCAAGGAAGGAAATTTTCACTTACAGTAGTTTGGTTTGCCCAGAAAACTCTTTCAAAGTGGGACCCATGGGAGATAATGGCTAGAGGTATCACATACACCCCCACCCCCAGCTGTGTTCCTGTATTTTGTTCAGTACACTTGCACTGAGCAGCTGCTGTTAAACGAGTCATAAACAAGATCGTCACTGACTTGGATAGTACTAGGAGTGAGAAAATGTCACAGTGGGTGCTCAGGTAAGCTCTGATCTAGTCTCCAGTTCTGCCCTTCACTATTTGTTGTTGTTCAGTTACTAAGTCACGTCTGACTCTTTGCAACCCATGGACTGCAGCATGCAAGGCTTCCCTGTTCTCCACTATCTCCCAGTGTTTGCTCAAACTCATGTCCATTGAGTCAATGATGCCATCCAACCATCTCATCCTCTGTCTCCCCTTCTCCTCCTGCCTTCAATCTTTGCTAGCATCAGGGTCTTTTCTAATGAGTCTGCTCTTTGCATCAGGCGGTCTAAGTATTAGAGTTTCGGCTTCAGCATCAGTCCTTCCAATGAATATTCAGGGTCAATTTCCTTTAGGATTGACTGGTTTGATCTCCTTGCAGTCTAAGGGACTCTCAAGAGTCTTCCCCAGCCCTAAACATGTAAATGAATAAAAAGCATAATGTTTGCAGTACAGTTGTGTCCAACTCTTTTGCAACACCATGGACTGTAGCCTGCCAGGCTCCTCTGTCCATGGGATTTCCCAGGCAAGAATACTGGAGTGGGTTGCAGTTTTCTCCTCGAGGGGATCTTCCTGACCCAGGGATCAAGCCTGCATCTCCTGCATTGGCAGGCAGATTCTTTACCGCTGAGCCACCTGGGAAGCCCTGACTTTCACTGTGCATCCAACCTAATCCCTAATTCTTCAGAGAGATGGCAACTGCTGACCAAGGAACACAGAGTTAGATGCAGAGCAACGTCCCTGTGAGCTCGCTTGTCCAGTTTCTAACACACCTGTGTTTGTCCTGAGTCAGTGTGGCTGGCCATGTTTCCCAAAGGTGGCTGCGACACCCCCTCCACTCCCATCCCGCATACTCTGGTCCTCCTCCATGTGCATGACCCTCAGAACTGCGGGGGCTTTTCCGACCTTTTCCGACCAATGGAGTGGCAGAAGCAACACCACGTGACTTCCAAATGAGGTCATAAAAGAGATGCACCTCCTGCTTTGCTTGCGGGAATACTGGCTCTTGAGCCTCTGGTGGCTTCATAAGCTGACTGAGGGCACTGAGGCTGCTGTGCTGGGAGGAAGCTCAAGCTGTCCTATCCAGGGAGAGGCCACACAGAGGCGCCCTGACGCGACCTGAAGAGGGAAGAAGGCCCGAGCAGCATGTGGCTGTGTTAGCTCTCCTTCCGTGACAGCCCTAGCCGCAGTTTCACTGTGTCCGCTTTAGAGCCAGAACTGCCAGCTATTTCCCAAATTCTTGACTTGCAGAGACCTGAAGAGATAATAAAATCACCTTGTTGCCTCAAGTCGCTAATTACTGGGGGCGACTTGCTGTACAGCAATAGGTAACGGCAACAGTCACAGACACGGGACACGACACTCTAGTTCTTTATATTAGACGGGCAATCTCAAACCGTCTACATCCATCGGGGGCTGAATGTTTGGCTGAAATAAGCTGAACCATTCTGGTCTTGGTTTCTAAATATTGCTCCCCCTAAAAGGAACCAGACTCCTCGGGAAAGTAGCTGCTGCTTCTGGGTGTGGGGCAGGGCAATTACAAAGCAAGCCTGGGACAGTACTGAAATACTAGTGGGGCCAGTTCAAAGGGACCAGGAGCCAACTTGAAGGGGTTCTCGTTGGCAGAAGTTGGAGGAATGACGTGATGATGGTAATGTGTGTGTGTGCGTGTGTGTGTATGAAGTAGTTCACAGTTTCAACATTAGATTTGTGCTATATTTTTTTGAGTTGACGTATCTATGTGAAGCTGGGGTTTTGGCAGTGCTGTGTTTAAAAGCCAGCACTGCTCTGAAAATCTTTGTGGAACTGGAAATGAGGGCCGTGGTGTCTAACCTGATTCTGAAGCTTGAGAGGTTGTGCAGTGCCCAAAAGTTGCACACAGTCCTGTTAGTGAGCAGTTAGGATGAAACAAAATGTTTTTTCTTTTGATTTATGTGCATTACTTTTTCCATTGGTGCTAACTCTTACATTGCAAGGACATAACTACTTAATAAATGGAAGAGTTAGGTATTCCTTTAGGGTCTTGAGGAATACCATGAAAAAAATTAATAAGGCACTAAAGGTCCTGTGTGCGCAATGAGGATGTTTCAGAACCTCTGCTTCAGACTTAATTTCCATCCTGTAGAAAAAAAGGATAGAGGAACAAGTCAAAAGACACCATGAAGAAATGATCAGACAAATCCAGAAGGTAGAGAACCTGACAAGGTTATTGGCCTGGTCTCTTTAAAAAGTCAGTGTCGTGAGGGAGCAAAAAAAAAAAAAAAAAAGGTTGGAGTAGCAGCTTTAGATTAAAACGTATTAATGAAACACAACCTGTGCTCAATCCCTTGAGTCATGTCTGACTCTTTGTGGCCCTGTGAACTGTAGCATCCCAGGCTCCTCTGTCCATGGGATGCTCCAGGCAAGAATACTGGAGTGAGTTGTCATGCCCTCTTCCAGTAGATCTTTCCAACTCAGGGACCAAACCTGCATCTCCTGAGTCTTCTGCATTGCAGGCAAATTCTTTACTGCTGAGCCACAGGGGACGCCCCCAAACCAGATGCAATTGCATAGAGCTTGCTGGGATCCTGGTTTGAAAGACAGTCTATGGGCAATTGGGAAAATGGAACTTAAACCTGATCTTAAAAACGTTAGGGAATTAATGTTAGTCTTCTCTACGGTGATAATATGATATTGTGATTATGTCAGTTCAGTTCAGTGCAGTCACTCAGTCGTGTCCGACTCTTTGCGACCCCATGAATCGCAGCACTCCAGACCTCCCTGTCTATCACCAACTCCCGGAGTTCACCCAGACTCACGTCCATCGAGTCAGTGATGCCATCCAGCCATCTCATCCTCTGTCATCCCCTTCTCCTCCTGCCCCCAATCCCTCCCAGCATCAGAGTCTTCTCCAATGAGTCAACTCTTCGCATGAGGTGGCCAAAGTACTGGAGTTTCAGCTTTAGCATCATTCCTTCCAAAGAAATCCCAGGGCTGATCTCCTTCAGAATGGACTGGTTGGATCTCTCCAAGGGACTCTCAAGAGTCTTCTCCAACACCACAGTTCAAAAGCATCAATTCTTCAGCGCTCAGCCTTCTTCACAGTCCAGCTCTCACATCCATACATGACCACAGGAAAAACCATAGCCTTGACTAGATGAACCTTTGTTGGCAAACTAATGTCTCTGCTTTTGAATATGCTCTCTAGGTTGGTCATAACTCTTTCCAAGGAGTAAGTGTCTTTTAATTTCATGGCTGCAGTCACCATCTGCAGTGATTTTGGAGCCCAGAAAAAGAAAGTCTAACACTGTTTCCACTGTATCCCCATCTATTTCCCATGAAGTGATGGGACCAGATGCCATGATCTTCGTTTTCTGAATGTTGAGCTTTAAGCCAACCTTTTCACTCTCCACTTTCACTTTCATCAAGAGGCTTTTTAGTTCCTCTTCACATTCTGCCATAAGGGTGGTGTCATCTGCATATCTGAGGTTATTGATATTTCTCCCAGCAATCTTGATTCCAACTTGTGTTTCTTCCAGTCCAGCGTTTCTCATGAGGTACTCTGCATATAAGCTAAATAAACAGGGTGACAATATACAGCCTTGACATACTCCTTTTCCTATTTGGAACAAGTCTGTTGTTCCATGTCCAGTTCTAACTGTTGCTTCCTGACCTGCATACAAAATTTCTCAAGAGGCAGATCAGGTGGTCTGGTATTCCCCTCTCTTTCAGAATTTTCCACAGTTTATTGTGATCCACACAGTCAAAGGCTTTGGCATAGTCAATAAAGCAGAAATAGATATTTTTCTGGAACTCTCTTGCTTTTTCCATGATCCAGCAGATATTGGCAATTTGACCTCTGGTTCCTCTGCCTTTTCTAAAACCAGCTTGAACATCAGGAAGTTCATGGTTCACATATTGCTGAAGCCTGGCTTGGAGAATTTTGAGCATTACTTTACTAGCGTGTGAGATGAGTGCAATTGTGTGGTAGTTTGAGCATTCTTTGGCATTGCCTTTCTTTAGGATTGGAATGAAAACTGACCTTTTCCAGTCCTGTGGCCACTGCTGAGTTTTCCAAATTTGCTGGCATATTGAGTGCAGCACTTTCACAGCATCATCTTTCAGGATTTGGAATAGCTCAACTGGAATTCCATCACCTCCACTAGCTTTGTTCATACTGATACTTTCTAAGGCCCACTTGACTTCACATTCCAGGATGTCTGGCTCTAGGTCAGTGATCACACCATTGTGATTATCTGGGTCATGAAGATCTTTTTTGTACAGTTTTTCTGTGTATTCTTGCCATCTCTTCTTAATATCTTCTGCTTCTGTTGCTGCTGCTGCTACTGCTAAGTCGCTTCAGTCGTGTCCGACTCTGTGTGACCCCATAGATGGCAGCCCACCAGGCTCCCCCATCCCTGGGATTCTCCAGGCAAGAACACTGGAGTGGGTTGCCATTTCCTTCTCCAATGCATGAAAGTGAAAAGTGAAAGTGAAGTCGCTCAGTCATGTCCGACTCTTAGCGACCCCACGGACTGGAGCCTACCAGGATCCTCCGTCCATGGGATTTTCCAGGCAAAAGTACTGGAGTGGGGTGCCATTGCCTTCCCCACTGCTTCTGTTAGGTCATACCATTTCTGTCCTTTATTGTGCCCATCTTTGCATGAAATGTTCCCTTGGTATCTCTAATTTTCTTGAAGAGATCTCTAGTCTTTCCCATTCTGTGATTATGTAGGAGAATGTTTTTACTCTTAGGAGATTCATGCTGGAATATTTACACCTGCAAATTAACTTTTAAAAAAGTCGACATTTGAAATGTTAACAATTGTGGAACTGAAATGATGGGTGTGTGAATGCTCATTGAAATTTGCTTTTCAATTTTCTATATATTTGACATTTTTCATACAAAATCGGGAGGGGGAAGTCCACTGATAGAAGTAGCATTTAGGGTGGTTGTTATTTGCTATGAACCCCTTTCCCCTCCTGCATAAATATTAATACTTTTTGCCTCCACATTCAAGATATCGCTCATATCAAATAAACATAACCCCAAAGTTCCTTTTTTCTTTCTTTTCTCTTTCTTTCTTTCCTTTTTTAGAGCACAGAAAGCTTTATTGCAGGGCCAAGCAGGGGATGGGTAATCTGCTCTCAGAAAACCTGAACTCCTGGGACTTCCCTGGTGGTCCAGAGGTTAATAATGCACCTTGCAATACAAGGGACACGAGTTCGATTCCTGGTTGAAGAACTGAGATTCCTCATGCCATGGAGCAACTAAGCCTGAGCGCCGAAACTACTGAGCCTGCATGCCAAAACATAAAGATCCCACAAGAGGCAGCCAAGGTCCTGTCTGCCCCAACTGAGACCCAACAACGCCAAGGAAATATTATAAAACAAAGCCCCAAACCCCTGAACTCCCAAAGTTTCCACCTTTGAGAACACATCTCCCTGCACCTCATTTTTTGTTCTTTTCAGCAAAACTCCTAAGACAATTGTGGGCTTCCCTGGTGGCTCAGATGGTAAAGAAGACATCTGCCTGCAATACAGGAGACCTGGGTTCGATCCCTGGGTCAGGAAGAGCCCCTAGAGAAGGGAATGGCAACCCACTCCAGTATTCTTGCTTGGGGAATCCCATGGACAGAGGAGCTTGGCGGGCTACAGTCCATGGGGTTGCTAAGAGTTGGACATGACCAAGAGACTAACACTTTCACTTTCTGAGATAATGGGAAGAACTCACTACCTCCACTTTTTCCTGTTCTCTCTTCAAACACAGCTGGGTTTCTGCCCCCCTCCACCCACCACAGCTACGCTGCCCTTGTCAAGGTCACCAAAGACCTCCATGTTGCAAATCCGTGGGCTCCTTCTAGACCCACATCTTACGCATCCACTTAGCAGCATTTAACATCACACCTCCTTGAAACCGCTTCTTCTTTTGGCCCGAGTGTGGCCTTAGCTACACCCTCCGTTTTCTTTTCCCCACCAGACTCCTTTGCAGGTCTCAAGATGTGGGAGGAGAGCTTCGGGGGGCCAGGATCTGAGCTCTATTCTTTCCCGGAGTGATCTTATCCAGTTCTCAGCTTTAAACCCAGTCAGCTGGTGACTGCCCCCATGGGTCTCCAGCCCTGACTTTCATCAGGCAAGCTCACAGAGGACCACCGACTTCTCCAATGCAGCGTTCCACTCCCACCCTACCCCACACACCTGCTTTGCTTCCCATCTTCCTTATCTCAGCAAATTGTATTACCCTTCACTGAGTTGTTGAAAAAAGAATGTAGAGGGGACTTCCCTGGTGGTCCAGTGGCTAAGACTTTGAGCTTCCAATGCAAGGGGGCCTGGGTTCAATCCCTGATCAGGGAACTAGATCCCACATGCCACACCCAAGACCCAGAGCAGCCAAAATAAATAAATACAGATTTTTTAAAAAGGAATGTAAAAATTGTTCTCAGTGGGGCTCTTTTCTTCACCTGTAAACCCAACCCATCCAGTCCTGTGGCTCTTCCTCTAAAGAGGCTGCAGACAGTCCCTTCTTTCCATCTCTTCTGCCAGCATGGTACCAAAACCAACATCCCCTCTCTCATGCCAGGCTCCAGGCCTCTTCACTAGCCTGATTGTGGCCACTCCTGCCTCCCTACAACCTCTTCTACACGGAGTGATCATGTTAAAGTGTAAATTAGATCATGGTACCCTCAGCTTGACACTCTGCAGACTTTGAACCCTGCTTCGAGTTAAACCTGCAGTCTACAATGCCCCTTGTCTATATTCTTCATAGAATGCATGCATAACTGAACTTTTATTCATTGTTTGTTTACCTAACATTCACTGACTGTCTTCCTTCCCTAGTAGGTAGACTCCTTGAAGACAGAGGCCCAGTCTATCCTCAGTGACCATTATATCCCCAGTGTCTAAAACATGTCAGAAAAAGGGTCTATTTTCATTACATTTGTTGAATATAATACATAATCCATCCAGTATTCTGAGTACTACACAAATGATTTTCTTGAAACAAAACCATCCCTCAACATAACAAAACACGAATTGTGTTTGTGGCGTCTACTATGCATTAGATAGGCACCTACGTTATCACTTCCATAATCCTTCCCCGAATCACTCAAGGAAGATGCTATTATCTCTCCCCCGCATTTTACAGAGAAGACTCAAGTTCATAGAGGTGAATACCAATGCAAGACCCCACAATGAAGAAGTATTAGAGTTGGACTCCAAGTCTGCTTGCTTTGAATCCAAAGCCCACGTTCTTCCCCCTCTACCATGTTGTCTAGGACTTGACTGAATCACAGTTTCTTTTTATTATAAATCTGATACACTGGGAATTCCTGCTCATGGCCATGATGGGTTCACTGGTACCAGAACAGCCCTCCCATGACAAAACTGGACAAAAACATATGAGGCCACTATGTTCGGGCATCACCAACTCAATGGACTTGAATTTGAGCAGGCTCTGGAAGATAGAGAAGGGCAGGGAAGCCTGCTGCGGTCCGTGTGGTCGCAAAGTCGGACACAACTGAGCGACTGAACAGCAGCATTCTCAGGCATTGAACAGATGGGAAGAGAACTCTGGTCCTGTAACCTCTGCTATAACAAGATAATTTCACTCTTAGGTACCCAGCCCAAAGAAATGAAAATACGGATCCATACATTCCACTCAAAGCTCAGATAAGGGACTTCCCTGGCGGTCTCATGGTTAAGACTCCAAGCCTCCACTGAAGGAAGTGTAGATTCCATCCCTAGTCAGAGAACTAAGATCCTTCATGCCTTGTGTGGCCAAAATAAATAAATAAATAAACAACTTTAAAAAAAGAAAGGCTTAGATAAATCTGTTTGAAGCATCTTTGTTAATAATAACATAAAACTGGAAATAACCCTAACTTTTATCAACAATGGAACAGATATGCTAATTGCAGTGTATTCATAAAATAGAATGCTCTTTACCAACACAAAGGAATTGACAGATTCAATAACATGGATGAATCTCATAGACGTTATGTTGAGCAATAAAAAAATAAAACAGACCCAGAGAGTACATATGCTATGATTCTATTTGTTCGGAGTTCAGGGAAAGGCAAAATTACTCTTTAGTAATAGAAATCTAAATAGTAGTTCCCTATGGAGGTTGGGAGTTCATGGTCTGAGCCACAGTCAGCTCCTGGTCTTGTTTTTGCTGATTGTATAGAGCTTCTCCATCTTTGGCTGCAAAGAATATAATCGATCTGATTTCGGTGTTGACCATGTGATGATGTCCATGTATAGAGTCTTCTCTTGTGTTGTTGGAAGAGGGTATTTGCTACGACCGGTGCATTTTCTTGGCAAAACTCTGTTAGTCTTTGCCCTGCTTCATTCCGTATTCCAAGGCCAAATTTGCCTGTTACTCCAGGTGTTTCTTGACCTCCTACTTTTGCATTCCAGTCCCCTATAATGAAAAGGACATCTTTTTTGGGTGTTAGTTCTAAAAGGTCTTGTAGGTCTTCATAGAACTGTTCAACTTCAGTCATGTATGGATGTGAGAGCTGGACTGTGAAGAAGGCTGAGCACCGAAGAATTGATGCTTTTGAACTGTGGTGCTGGAGAAGACTCTTGAGGGTCCCTTGGACTGCAAGGAGATCCAACCAGTCCATTCTGAAGGAGATCAGCCCTGGGATTTCTTTGGAAGGAATGATGCTAAAGCTGAAACTCCAGTATTTTGGCCACCTCATGCGAAGAGCTGACTCATTGGAGAAGACTCTGATGCTGGGAGGGATTGGGGGCAGGAGGAGAAGGGGATGACAGAGGATGAGATGGCTGGATGGCAACACTGACTCAATGGATGTGAGTCTGAGTGAACTCCGGGAGTTGGTGTTGGACAGGGAGGCCTGGTGTGCTGCAGTTCATGGGGTCGCAAAGAGTCGGACACGACTGAGCGACTGATCTGATCTATAGATCTATAACTGTTACTGTACCCCCGAAACCAACACAACATTGTAAATCAACTATGCTTCAATAAAAATATATATGAATAATTCTTTGGCTTCTATCTCATATAATTTACAAAAATTAAATCTAGACTGGTTATACACGTGAACCTAAGAGGTGAAACAAAATAGCTTATTTTAAATTTTGTTTTTTAATACCACTTGTCAGTATACTGAGTTACTTTTTAAACGCACGTTTATTTTTGTTGCTTATTTGGCCATGTCAGGTCTGAGCTGTGGCATGTGGGATCTAGTTCCCTGACCAGGGATTGAACCCGGGTCCCTCTGCCCTGGGAGTGTGGAGCCTTAGCCACTGGGGCACCAGGGAACAGGCAAAAAGAACCTGTGGGGTTTGAGGTTAGGGTAGCGAGTGCCCTTTGAGGGTGGGTGGTGCCTGGCTGGGAGCGTGAGAGGGCTTCTGGGGGCCTGCAAGTGCTCTTTCTTAATCTGGCAGCTGAGCACACGGAGGTGTGCACCTTGCAGAAATTTACCAAGCTGGACACGTGTCACTTATGCCTTTTTCTCTGTGTATACTACATATGTTTAAAAGGTTTGCTTTTTAACTAGTATTGTTTATTTATTGTATTTTTGGCTGTGCTGGGTCTCCGTTGCTGCTCTGGCTTTCTCCAGCGTGGGACACGGGCTTCCCACTGCATTGCTTCCCTTGTTACTGATCACAGGCTCTAGGACACTTGGGCTTCATCTGCTGCAGCCCCTGGGCTCCAGGGCACAGGCTCAGTAGTCATGGCACAACAGCTTAGTTGCTCCGTGGCCTGTGGGACCTTCCCGGACCAGAGATCGAACCTGTGTCTCCTGCGTTGGCAGGCAGATTCTTCACCACTGAGCCACCAGGGAAACCCTATATTACATATATTTAAAAGATTTACTTTTCAAAGTAAAGTAACTCATGACTGTATGAGTTTTCTATTGCGGCTGTAACAAACTACCATAAACTTAGTGGCTTAAAAGACACAGATTTATTCTCCCACAGTTCTGGAAACCAGAAGTTTCAAATCGATCTCGCTGGGCTAGAATCAAGGTTTGTTCCTTCTGGAGGCTGAAGGGAGAATCTTTCCAGCTTCCAGAGGCATCTGCATCCCTTGGCTTGTGACCCCACCCTCGGCTTCCATTGTCACATCACCTCTGTGACTCTGATGCTCCAGCTTCCTCTTACAAGCTCCCTTGTGACCACTGGGCCCCACTGGATAACCTAGGATAGCCTCTCCTTTTCTAATATGTATTCACTGATTTGGCTGCACCAGGTCCTAGCTATGGCATGCGGGATCTTTAGGTGAGGCATGTGAACTCTGAGTTGCATCATATGGGATCTAATTCCCTGACCAGGGATCAAACCCAGGCCCCCTGCATTGGGAATATGGAATTTTAGCTGCTGGACCACTAGTGAAGTCCCTCTTCTCTTTTTCAAGATCCTTAAGTTCATTATTGGAGTAGAAAATGGCAACCCATGCCAACATTCTTGCCAGGTAAATTCCAGGGCCAGAGGAGCCTGGTGAGCTACAGTCCGTGGGGTCACAAAGAGTCGGACATGACTGAACACCTGATTATGACTTCATCATATCTGCAAAGTCCCTTTTGCTACATAAATCCAGGGATTAGGACGTGGGCATCTTTATACTATCTGCCATAATGAGCATGAGAGCACGGATGGAAAACAGAGAATTATATACATAAAAAAAATGTCCACCATCCAAATCACTGCTTAACAGTTTGGTGCATTTCCACTTAGTCTTTAGAAGCATAGTTATCTTCATACTTCACATAAAATGTGAGCATTCTGCTTTTGTTCAGTGAACATTACCTCACCAGCATTTCCATGCTAATACATATTCTTCTAAATGTCATTTTAAATGGCTGTGTAATATTCTATCGAGTGGATGCAGCAGAGAGTTAACCGTTTCCTTCTAGTTGGGTATGCTGGTAATTTCATTTTAAAAATACCATTATAAACAACATCATGATGAACCTCTTTGTATATGAGTCTCTTGACTTCCAGGTGGATCCTCAGGCTGTGAGAGTGTGAACATTTTTCCTGAACTGACATCTAGTGCCAGCTTGCTTTCCAAAAGGGTGGTGGCAATTTACATTCTGACACCGAGGAGTATGGGCATGAATATCTGCTTTGCTGTACGCTCACCAGCATTCAGGAGAAGCTTAAAAATTTGTTTTGCTCATCTGATGGGCAAAAAATAACAACCCACAAAGCTGTTTTAAAGCTATGTCCTTGGGTTTTATCAGAAGGAACAAAACAAAACAGTTAATATGAAAAGTCATTTTGCTTTTTGCTGCAGTTTTCTTACTAACCCAGTAATTCAACTCCTAGGGACTTATATTAAAGAAATAATCAGGGAAGGAGGTTTAAGAGGGAGGGGACATGTGTATACCTATGGCTGATTCATGTTGATGTATGGCAGAAACCATCACAATCTTGCAAAGTAATTATCCTCCAATTAAAAATAAAACATAAGACTTAAAAAAAAGAAGAAATAATCAGAGAGGTAGACAAAAATACTCATGCAAAGATGTGTATCATAGCATCATTTGTAAAAGCCAAATTTGAAAGCTTAAATGTTAAAAATTAGTGGAGGATGTGTGATCCTGGGGATGCTGCTGTACCTGCATTCTGTTGTTTTCTTTCTGAATCACTCTTGCCCTATCTATTTATTAATCATTCATTCATTCATCTCATATGTGCTGTCGACTCGGGATACAGTGATGAACCAAAGATCGGGGAACAAAAAGCTGCCCTCGTGAAGCTTACAGTGTTGTCAAGGTGAGGAACCTACTTCACTGAAGTTGGAATAGAGACCATCTGTGCTCTTACAAACGCAACTTCCAAGCCTCTAGTTAATCTACTTGTTTATTACTCCCTGTGGCTAGACTGCAGGTTCCTTGAGGGAGTGTAGTGGGTCTCTGCTGTTTTGTCAGCCTGGCAAGGAGTTCCTCCTCTTTCTAGTAATAGCAATGTAATTTCCGCTGGGAACTCTCCCTTGTTCTACATTCATTCTATGGGATTTCAGTGTCATTAACCCATCCTAGGTATTAGGAGAAGGTGCATGACCTAGGGGCTTCCTTGGTGGCTCAGATGGTAAAGAATCTGCAATGCAGGAGACCCAGGTTCATTCCCTGCTTGAGGAAGATCCCCCAGAGAAGGCAATGGCAAGCCACTCCAGTATTCTTGTCTGGAGAATCCCAGGGACAGAGGAGCCTGGCGGGCTCCTCCATAGGGTCACAAAGAGTCAGGCACGGCTGAAGCGACTGAGCACATGCGCACGCATGACCTAAGTCTGGTGTCTCCCAATCCTGAGACCTTTTCTGGGGTTACTTGCCTCGATCCTGGGGTGGGTTAGCTGGTAGAAATGAAATCCGAAAGTGCCAATGACTATCCTGCTTCCCTTGGGTTTGCTGCACACGCTTGGGCAATCTGAGCTCTGCACATGTTCAGCCTCTGCTTCTCTTGTCAAACCTATGTCCTGGTTTCAGGACTGTGCCAGCCGGATGGAAGGGCTCTCGTTTTGAAATGACCTACCCAGATTTAGTGGCTTTTTGGTAATCTGTCCATCCCAGGAGCCTTTTATTGTTGCTGTTGTTTTGTAATTTTCCCATATGACACCTGGTGACGCTGCCCTAATGGAGAGGAAGCTGCCTGAGAATGAAGGCCACAGAGAGGAAAGCAGACGGGAGAAACAGGGAGTCACACTCCCAACACTGATGTCTGAGTGCCTGATCCAGCCATTCCTGATGCTGGAACTAGTCTTGAACTTTCCAGTTACGTGAACCAAGAAACACACACTTTCTTTCCATTTTATTTTATTGCTTAAACCATTTTTCACTGAGGTTCTGTTACTTTCAAGTGTGACAGAAGTGATGGGTATTGTGAGGGACTTCCTGCTATCTTTTCTCATACAGCTCAGCACGCTCTCATTTTCTCTCCATGGGTTGTCAGTTTACTTAACTCTGAAATGAAGAGCTGGGACTTCCCTGGTGGTCTAATGGTTAGGACCCTGAGCTTCCACTGTAGGGGGCATGGATTTGATCCTTGGCTGGGGAACTAAGATCCCAAATACTGTGCGGTGCGGTCAATAAATAAAATGGAAGAGTCGAATCAGTGGCTCTTTGTGTTTCATATACATTCAACGTGAGAGGAATCTTGTTGCAGAGGAACTAGGGAAGGCAGAGTTTATCGACCTCACTCCACACTGCTGAAATAATGGCAGCTGGGGCCGATGAAGCAATTGTTCAAAATCAAATAAAACAGCACACACAACTCCTGGGATTCAGACCTTGGGCTATACGGCTCCATGTCCTGCGTTCCATTGACAGGTGTGGAAGCTGAGATCGGTACAAAGGAAGCAACTTGAAAATCACAGGGAATGGCAAGAGGATTAATTAGTGGCAGGCTCTCTCTCTTTTTTTTTTTCTCTCATTTAAATGAGAAGTTCTTTATTGACAAAAGAAAAAGGGTACCTACACAATAGAGAAATCTGCATGGCACCATTTTTTAAAAAAAAAAAAACTTTTTATTTTTGTTTTGGAGTATAGCAAATGAACAATGTTATGATGGTTTCAGGTGGATGGCAAAGGGACTCAGCCATCCATATACAGATATCCATTCTCCCCCAAACTCCCCGTCCATCCAGGGTAGTGGCAGGCTCTTTTGATCTTCGCCCAGTGATTTTTTGGGGAGGCTGCTCTGGGTCTCTGTTGTGGTTCGAGGGCTTATCACTGCAGTGGCTTCTCTGGCTGCAGTCCACAGGCTCTAGGCCCACGGGCTCAGTAGCTGTGGCGCTTGGTCTCTACAGCGTAGGCTTCAATGGTTATGGTGCACGGGCTTAGTTGCTCTGAGGTACGTGGAGTCTCCCCAGACCAGGGACTGAGCCCGGGTACCCTGACTGGCGCCCTCTTACCCACTGCGTCATCAGGGAAGTCCCCCTACTTGATGCTTTTGTGCTGCCCCTTGGCTGGGAGCAGCCATAAAGGTGTTTTGGGAAAAAGAAAGTCAATACACATTTCTCCCACAGGGCTAGCCAAAACTTAGTTGACTGGTGTGTAAGTGTTGATAGGATGTGGAAAGCCCTCTGTCCTAGGCTTGCAGAAGTGAAAACTGCTGTCACACCGTCTCCACGTCCTCGCCATGACATCATCTCCGTCCCTTAGCTCGGTGTGCAGTCACGTGACTTGCTTTGGCCAATGGCTTGTGGGCGGGAACAGCGGTGTGTAAATCTAGGACGTGATTGGCTTAGCTTGCTGCCATTAGTTCTCTGTGACTCTTCTCTGGCCAGGAGATGCCTGCTGTAGGTGCGGACCCTTCTTGGCCTGGGCCCTAGAATGAGGTACTTGGAACAGACCTGAGCCAGCTGGACCTGCAGCCCACTGCAGACCAGCCCTAGATAAGCCAGACTCCATCAACCATCACAGAATTATTATTTGAAATTCCTGAGCTTTTGATACTCACTATATGGCAGTAGTTGGAAGTTATAGAAAGTGTTTATTAACATTAAAATGAATATACTCACATAACCTGATGATTCTGCCTGTCCTTATTGACCCAGAGGCAACATACATGTACCTGAGAAAATAGATGTTCACAGCAACAGTATAAGAGCAAAGAAACCAAAAATAACCCACATGTCCAGCAACAGGAGAATGGATAAAGAAACACGAGTTTTTTGGAACACCACTGCGGCTCCTGAAAGAAACAGTACAGAGCTATTTAAATAAAGCTGGATGGATTTCCAAGACATATTGTTGAGTTAAAAAAGCAAGCTGCAGAACAATATGTACAGTATGATCCCATTTATGTTAAAACACACTCACATGCTTGCTCAAAACAATACTACTCATTTACTATACAATACTATGCACACACTATATTACTAGATATATGCACACACTTATAGACCAAGATCTAGAAGGACCCACCATAAATGGATAACAAAGGTTACTTCCAGGGAAGAAACTGCAATTACAGAGAGGTGATCTAAGGGGATTTTGCTTGATCTATTACACAGTTTTTTAAAAAGTAAGGACACTCTATCTATACATTACTTGTACATTTGAAAAAATAAATAATTTTCTAAAAGGGAAGAAATATATGTGAATATATGTACACGGTATACTGTGAATATAAACCTAAGGTTCTACTCTTTTTTAATATTACACCTTTTTTTGTTTTTGGCCAGGCCACCCAGCACATGAAATCTTAGTTCCTTGACTGACAAGGGATTGAACAAACCCTCACTCCGTGCACTGAAGGCATACAGTTTTAACCACTGGACCGCCTGGAAAGTCCCAAAGTATTTCATATTTTTAAAAAATTCTTCCCATTCTTTTAAAATCAGTTCTTTATTTTGGTCTTGCTTGTGGCACGGAGGCTCTTAGTTCCCTGACCAGGGACTGAACCCCTGCCCCTGCCCTGGGAGCACAGAGTCTTAAGCACTTGACTACCAGGGAAGTCCCCTCCCTAAGTTTCTATTTTAAATGTCTTTTAGAGGCAGACAGGCCTGACTTCTAATCCCACTTCTGCCACCAGTTGTGTGACACATTACTCCATCCCTCTGAACTTCTGTTTTCTCATTTGTAAAATGGGGATATTTGGTTCTCATTTGTAAAATGGAGCTATTAACAGGGTTGTCATAAAAAGTAAATAATAATGTATATAAAGTTCCAAGAATAGTGTCTGAGAGGTAGTATGTATTCATTTCAATGTTAACTCCCTTCCATTTCCCAATCCCTCCTCACCCTAACCTTGCTTCTAACCCAGCAGCCAGAAAACGATCACTGCTTTCTGGTCCTTCCATAGCATTTACTCCTGCTGTGATAGGCATAATGATGGCTCCCCAAAGATGTCCTAATCCCCAGAACCTGTGAATATGTCAGGTTAGATGGTAAATTGGGATGAAGGCTGATGAAGGAATTAAGGTTGCTAATCAGCTGACTTTAAGATAGGGAGACTAAGGAACTTCCCTGGTTGGCCAGTGGTTAAGACTTCAAACTTCAATGACAGAGGGCATGGGTTCGATCCTTGGTTGAGGAACTGTTGCAAGGTGCCACATATTGCAAGGTGCAGCCAGAAAAGAAAAGAAGACAGGGGGACTAGCTGGTATTATTCAGGTGGGTCTAATCACATGGGGCTTCCCTGGTGGCTCAGACACTAAAGACTCTGCCTGCAGTGTAGGAGACCCGGGTTCAATCCCTGGGTTGGGAAGATACCCTGGAGAAGGAAGTGGCAACCTACTCCACTATTCTTGCTGGAGAATTCCATGGACCGAGGAGCCTGGAGGGCTACAGTCTGTGGGGTCGAAAAGAGTGGGACACAACTGAGTGACTTTCACTTTCAATGTAATCACAAGGTCACTTCCACCAGGAAGGGAGAGCCTGTGTGAAGATGAAGCCAATCAGAGGAAGTCAGGGCTCACCAGAGGCACCCAGATAATATCACGTGAGTGTCTGAACCTGTGCTTGAAGTTCTGGGGGTGGCCATGACTTTTCATTTATATGAGGCAGTAACAATCCATCTTCCTTTTTTTCTTGTTTTTTTCCCAGCCAGTCTGAATTGGAGTTCTGTCTTTTGCAAATGAAATAATCCTTTGAGAATCTGATGAACTAGAAATCCTTTCCCTAGAGACAAAGACTTGTGGACAAAACTTTGTATACAATTTCAGGGGAACTTTTGACCCCCTGAAGTCTGGCCCCAGGTTATAAAGTCCAGCTGAGTTCTAAACAGACTGCCAGGGAGGCATCAAAAGGAAGAAGACCATCTTCAAGGAGTCCAGGATGCCTCCTTCAATTCCTGGAGAGGAGCTTTGGGTCACAGACACAGGACTGGATCAAGGAAATGAAGGTGGGAGTTCTCTGTACAAAAGGCTCAGTACAAAAGGCTCTTTGGGATAACTTCAGTCTTAGCTTCTTTGAAGGAAATCTCTCAGCCCCTCTTTTGGAATCCACTAGAGGGAAAATCGGAGAAGGCAATGGCACCCCACTCCAGTACTTTTGCCTGGAAAATCCCATGGATGGAGGAGCCTGGTAGGCTGCAGTCCATGGGGTCGCTAGACTCGGACACGACTGAGTGACTTCACTTTCACTTTTCACTTTCATGCACTGGAGAAGGAAATGGCAACCCACTCCAGTGTTCTTTCCTGGAGAATCCCAGGGACGGGGGAGCCTGGTGGGCTGCCGTCTATGGGGTCGCAGAGTCGGACATGACTGAAGCGACTTAGCAGCAGCAGCAGAGGGAAAATATAAGATGGGAGAAAATTCAACATCTCTTCAATCTCCTTCCTGGACTCTTTTTTTTCCCCCACACGGGACAACCAAAGAATCAGAGTGGTACAGTGACTTGCCCGAGATACACAGCAAATTTATGTAGAAGGTCTTGAATTCTGGCCTAGTTAGCTCATGCCTTCTCTTTCCTCTAAGAATAAAAAGGAAGCATCTCACTGTGGCCACCAGGCCCTATACAATTTGGCCCCTTCCTCTCTGCGTCCGTTTTGGGCCTCCCCTCCCCCCTCATTTATTATGCTCCCTCCGGCTTTTCTGACTTTCTTTCTGTTCCTCAAACATACCAAGCACGCGCTTTTCCCCTGCTCTCCCTTTCTGCCTAGAACCAATAGTGGATAACTCAAGAGGCAGAATGGCACCCCACCCCAGTACTCTTGCCTGGAAAATCCCATGGACGGAGGAGCCTGGTAGGCTCCAATCCATGGGGTCGCTAAGAGTCAGACACGACTGAGCGACTTCACTTTCACTTTTCACTTTCATGCATTGGAGAAGGAAATGGCAACCCACTCCAGTATTCTTGCCTGGAGAATCCCGGGGATGGAGGAGCCTGGTGGGCTGCCGTCTATGGGATCGCACAGAGTCGGACACGACTGAAGCGACTTAGCAGCAGCAGCAGCAAGAGGCAAACCAAGTCCACGTTCAAGGGCCCACAAAGCCTGGGCTCTGTCCTTCAACAAGATTTTTATGGGGCAACATCCTCTCCCAGGCCTTTTCTGGGACAGAGCCCCACCACAACCCCGACCCCGGTCCATCTGTCAGTCAGCCCCGCCACTCCCGACCCGGATCCATCAGTCTGTCACTCATCCCCCTTGTGCCTGTCGCCCAACACCTCGCCTCAGGCCCTTTTCCCGCCTATTATCGCTCCCTCAAGGTAAAAGAAGAAGACAGAAATACGAGGGCCCGCACACCATCCGCCGCACTGGAGAAAGTGCGCACGACCCGCCAGCGGGCTCGCAGGAGCTCACGCGGGCTCGCCTGGGAGCTCATACCCTCCAAGGCTCCGCAAGTGGCGACCTCACTCCCCCAGGCTCTGCTCGGCCTTATTGGCGGCCTTCAGCAAGCACGCGCTCGCCGGGGTAAGTGGCCCCGCGTTGCTGAGCGCCAGGTGGCGCTCACGCGTCCGAGCTCGGGGACCCAGTCAAGACAGACTCGTGTTGTCATGGCAACTCTACTCCATCTAATGGGATACCTGCGCTATTCGGTTGGGTCCGCTAATCTGATTGGATGGCTGTTGAGTTCATTCCTGTATCTGATTGGATGCCAGGTACTCTTGCTCTTTCTTTCCTCTCAGAATCTCTCTCTCTGGGTCGGGTTTCTGGAGATGGAAAGTGGCTTGAGTCGCCAGGGGGCTGACTTGAACTTGGCTCAAGTCAGCTGACCAGACTGGCTCCCTCTCAGATACAGCCTCCCATTCCTCCGCCAGAGGGCGCCACAGTGTGCCGCGGCCCTTGGAGGCCTTGGTGACTGGTGACGCCACTCACGGGCCATTCTTGATTGGTTACATCCCTCCGTTCTAGCCGTCAAGAGACCTGGAGAACGGTATCAAAGGCAGAAAGAAATTGTGTTCAGAAATTAGGAATGACCTTGGACTCAAATACTTTAGTGTGCAGAGAGCAGTCACCTTTGTTATCCTTTCCAAGCTCCATAATCGCCCACAGACGTGCAAACTATTGTTAGAGGGGACACCCACCTGCAGCTATGGGCCCATATAATAGACACCTGTGGTTTTTGCCTGATTGGCATGTTATGTTTAAAAAAGATTAATAGGCTTTTTTTTTTTTTTTAAAGCAGCTTTAGGCTTACAGAAAAAGTTGAGCTTAAAGTACAGAAAGTTCCCATCTACCCTAATTCCACACTCTCTAATACCCTCTCCTAATTCCCTTTATTATTAACATCCTACATTAGTATGGAATGTTTATTACAATTGAAGGAAAACACCGTATGATTCCATTTACATGAGCTACCTAGAGTAGTCAAATTCACGGGGACAGATAGTAGAATTGTGGTTGCCAGGGGCTGAGGCAGGGAGGGTGGTGGGGGGTGAGGAGTTGTTTAATGAATATAAAACTTCCATTTTTGCAAGATAAAAAAGTTCTGGAGACTGGTCGTATAACAATGTAAATCTACTGAACACTATTGCACTGAACCTTCAAAAGCCTTTAGATAGTAAACTTTACGTTATGTGTATTTTACCGTAACTTAAAACAATGGACCGATTTTAAGTGTATTCTTTTGACAAGTATATACGGTGTATGGCCATCTTCACAATCAAGATATAGAACAGTTTCTGGCTTCCCTGGTGTCTCAGTGGTAAAGGATCTGCTTGCTTGTGGCAGGAGACACGGATTCAATCCCTGGTCCGGGAAGATCCCACATGCCTCAGAGTAGCTGAGTCCACGCACCACAACTATGGAGCCTGAGCTCTAGAGCCTGTGAGCTGTAACTACTGAGCCCACAGGCCGCAACTCCTGAAGCCCTTGCACCCAGAGCCTGTGCTGCACAAGAGAAGCCACCGCAATGAGGGGTCCTCACACTGCAGCTAGAGAGTAGCCTCTGCTCCCCACAACTAGAGAAAAGCCCTCAAAGAAATGAAGACCCGGGAACAGTCAAATAAATAAAGAAAGAAAATTGTTTTTAAAAACTCAGAGCATTCCTTTAAAAAAAAAAAAAAAGGTTGCTCTGTACATGTATATAATCAACCCCCCCATCCCCACTCCCTTGGCCTCAGGCAACCTTAATCTGACTTCTATTTTATGGATTAATAGTCTCTACAATTCCACAGAAATGGAATCATAACAGTTTGCACTCCTTTCTGCCTGGCTTCTATCTGCGCTGTTAAACATTATCAGTAGGTAGTTCTTCTAAGTGCTGAGTAGCATTCCGTGCTACCAACATACAATTACCTTTTGTTTAGAAAGTTCCCATCGTTCCTAGTTTTCCAGATTGGGGTCGTGATGAATAAAGTTGCTGTGAATATTTGTGTGTACATGTGTTCTTACTTCTCACGGATAAATACTTTGGAGTGTCTTTGCTGGGTCACATGGTAAGCTTATGTCTCACTTTATGAAAAATCGATGAGCTGTTTTTCCAAGATGGTTGTAGCAAGTTTAATGATGACCCTCAAAAGATATTTTCCTAACTCCCCAGAACCTGTGATTAGGACCTTACTTGGAAAGGGGGTCTCTGCAGATGTATAACTGAAGTAAGGATATCGAGATGAGATTGTTCAGGATTTAGACTGGTCCTTAAATCCAATGACAGGTATCTTTATAAGAGAAAGGAAGGGAAAAAAAAACCATATATGGATGACTATAACCAACTGATGTTATTCAAAGCAAACTGGTGATAAAAAAAATTGCCCTGCTTACATTTCCTTACCCTGAAATATCATTTCCCCTTCTAGAACACCTGATCCTTAATATATTAGGTCATCATGAAAGTGATTATGAAGATTTCTAATGCATAACTATATTCTAATAATACATAATAATTATTAGCAATTATAGTCAGCATTATTATCCATATTAATAGCTAACAATTGAGTTAGTTGCTATATACCAAATACCACACTAAGTGTCTCGTGTATTATTTCACTAATCTGCATAACATTCTTGTGAAGTAGGCATTATCATTTCTCTATCTTACAGTTAAAGAAATCAGGGCATGGAGAGGTTATCTATTTTGCCCAAAGTCACAGAGGTAATATGTGAGGAGGAGGAATTTGAATCTAGGCTCCAATTCAAAGCTCGCTTGTAGGGAATTCTAGTGGTTGGGACTCTGCGCTTCCACTGCAAGGGGCACAGGTTTGATCCCTTGTCGGGGAACTAAGATCTCACATGCCGCAGGTCATGGTCAAACAAAACAAAACAAAAAAGCTCACTTGTGTACCAGATAAACTTGCTGAACGTAGTGGCGTCATCAAAGATGGCAAAAAGAATGAACTAGCAGCATGCTCAGTAGAGTACGACATTAATTTAAAGGAAAAGTTTGGCGTGATGGACTGTCTTCTTAAGGATATTTTCAGTGTATTTATTAGGTTAACATCAACTTGCAATTCTTGTGGATGCTAACAGGTTGCCCTGTTAACCTTCAGTTCAGTTCAGTCGCACAGTCGAGTCCGATTCTTTGCGACCCCATGGACTGCAGCATGCCAAGCCTCCCTGTCCATCACCAACTCCCAGAGTTTACTCAAACTCATGTCCATTGAGTCGGTGATGCCATCCAACCATCTAATCCTCTGTCGTCCCCTTCTCCTCCCACCTTCAATCTGTCGACTAAAAATAAATGTACTACTTGAGAATTGTGAGTTAGGTTTTATTTGGGGCAAAATGAGGACTGCAGCCCAGGAGGCAGCATCTCAGAGAGCTCTAAGAGACTGCTCCAAAGCGGCAGTGGGGAAAGTCAACATATAAGGTTTTGGTGAAGTGGGAGTTCAGTGCCATGAAGCACTCATTTTACAAAAGTCTTTTCATTAGTCACGAGGCTTTGATATCACCATGAGGGGACTTAGTGCTTCTCTAGGTATGAGGAGATGCAAGGATTGAGATCATAAAATCTGTTCCTAAAAACATCCAACTATCTACAGACCTGTCCTACCAGATTCCCTGGAGCACAGAGTGCCTCACTCCACCCTGAACTCCCTCAGGGGTTGTTGAAAGTCAACAGCTATGGCAGCATGGGGTTCAATCTCCCTAGAGGCAGATGGCAAATGCCTTGTTGTTCAGTCATTGGCAATGCTCTTGGTAAGTGTCAATTTGTAGTTGACAATCTTTCCCAGCCTCACAGTCTTTTCCAATGAGTCAGTTCTTTGCATCGGGTGGCCAAGTATTGGAGTTTCAGCTTCAGCATCAGTCCTTCCAATGAATACTCAGGACTGATTTCCTTTAGGATGGACTGGTTGGATCTCCTTGCAGTCCAAAGGACATTCAAGAGTCTTCTCCAACACCATAGTTCAAAGCATCAATTCTTTGGTGCTCAGTTTTCTTTATAGTCCAAATCTCACATCCATACATGACCACTGGAAAAACCATAGCCTTGACTAGACAGACCTTTGTTGACAAAGTAATTGCTCTGCTTTTTAATATGCCATCTAGGTTGGTCATAACTTTTTTTCAAAGGAGTAAGTGTCTTTTAATTTTATGGCTGCAGTCACCATCTGCAGTGATTTTGGAACCCCCCAAAATAAAGTCTGTCACTGTTTCCCCATCTATTTGCCATGAAGTGCTGGGACCAGATGCCATGATCTTAGTTTTCTGAATGTTGAGTTTTAAGCCAACTTTTTCACTCTGCTCTTTCACTTTCACCAAGAGGCTCATTAGTTCTTCTTCGCTTTCTGCCATAAGGGTGGTGTCATCTGCATATCTGAGGTTGTTGATATTTCTCCTGGTAATCTTGATTTCAGCTTGTGCTTCCTCCAGCCCAGCGTTTCTTATGATGTACCCTCCATATAAGTTAAATAAGCAGAGTGACAATATACAGCCTTGACGTACTCCTTTCCCTATTTGGAACCAATGTGTTGTTTCATGTCCAGTTCTAACTGTTGCTTCCTGACCTGCATACAGGTTTCTCAAGAGGCAGGTCAGGTGGTCTGGTATTCCCATCTCTTTTAGAATTTTCCACAGTTTGTGGTGATCCACAGTCAAAAACTTTCACATAGTCAATAAAGCAGAAATAGATGTGTTTCTGGAACTCTCTTTTTTGATAATCCAACAGATGGCAATTTGATCTCTTGTTCCTCTGCCTTTTCTAAAACCAGCTTGAACATCTGGAAGTTCATGGTTCATGTATTGCTGGAGGCTGGCTTGGAGAATTTTGAGCATTACTTTACTATCGTATGAGATGAATGCAATTGTGCGGTAGTTTGAGCATTCTTTGGCATTGCCTTTCTTTGGGATTGGAATGAAAACTTACCTTTTCCAGTCCTGTGGCCACTGCTGAGTTGTCCAAATTTGCTGGCATATTTGCTGGCATATCTACTTCTGCTTTACTGACTATGCCAAAGCCTTTGACTGTGTGGATCATAACAAACTTTAGAAAATTCTGAAAGAGATGGGAATATCAGACCACTTGACCTGCCTCCTGAGAAATCTGTATGCAGGTCAGGAAGCAACAGTTAGAACTGGATGTGGAACAACAGACTGGTTCCAAATAGGAAAAGGAGTACGTCAAGGCTGTATATTGTCACCCTGCTTATTTACCTTTAAGCTGAACAGTATCTTACCTTTCTAACCTTGACATTTATTAGGGTTTGAAAAGTGCTGCTCAGTGCTCGAGAAAAAAGAGTTGATGTACTCCTAGTCAGACTACAATTAAAACAAAAAAGTCAGTGTGCTATGTGCTTTAAAAGAGAGAGAACTGGAAAGGAAGAAGGAAGAATGAGACACGCTCGGGACCAGGTGGTGTGAAGACAGGAAGCAGAGTGGAGCGATACAACTACAGGAACACCAAGGATTTCAGACAGTTACCAGGAGCCGGGTGAGAGGCATGGCACGAGTCATGGCACGAGGCATGAGATTCTCTTGCAGAGTCTCAGAAGGAACGGACCCTGCTGACATCTTGACTTCAGACTTCTGGTCTCTAGAACTCTCAGAGAATACACTTCCGTTGTTCTCAGTTAGTCAGCTTGTGGTAATTTGTTATGGCACCCCACGTCAACAAATACAGGAACTGTACTACTTTTTTTCAGGATCGAATTTTTTGAAGAGGTGTGTATGGGCAAGAGGGTGTGAATTAATGTCAACTAGTCATGGAGTCTGGAGAAGGCAATGGCACCCCCACTCCAGTACTTCTGCCTGGAAAATCTCATGGGTGGAGGGGCCTGGAAGGCTGCAGTCCATGGGGTCGCTGAGGGTTGGACACGACTGAGCGACTTCACTTTTGCTTTTCACTTTCATGCATTGGAGAAGGAAATGGCAACCCACTCCAGTGTTCTTGCCTGGAGAATCCCAGGGATAGGTGAGCCTGGTGGGCTGCCGTCTATGGGGTCACGCAGAGTCAGACACGACTGAAGTGACTTAGCAGCAGCAGCAGTCATGGAGTCGGAGAAGGCAATGGCACCCCACTCCAGTACTCTTGCCTGGAAAATCCCATGGACGGAGGAACCTGGAAGGCTGCAGTCCATGGGGTCGCTGAGGGTCGGACATGACTGAGCGACTTCACTTTCACGCATTGGAGAAGGAAATGGCGACCCACTCCAGCGTTCTTGTTTGGAGAATCCCAGGGACGGGGGAGTCTGGTGGGCTGCCGTCTATGGGGTCGCACAGAGTCAGACACGACTGAAGTGACTTAGCAACAGCAGCAGTAGTCATGGAGTGGACACTGGCTACTTTGAAAGATTATCCCCTGCCCCCTGCCATGTCATTCTGTTGGGGCTGTCAATTAAAGAATGTTTTGACTTCAGGAGATGAATTCACCCCTGGGCAAGAAGGGTCGGGTTCCTGAGGGACTCTGATCCAATCTGGGTGGGATGGGGAGGGGAGGAGTCAGCTATGGTGAGGGTGGGTGTGGGGGGGATGGGCAAGAGCAAGTTTGCCAACTGGACAGTTGCTTGGCTGGAGGTGGTCATTTAAGATCTGAGGAAGGCCAATCAGACTCCTTTTCCTGAAGGATATGTATGCAGAGAGAGAGAGAGAAAGAGGAATATCCTAATTTTGTTTCCTAATTTTCTGCAACTGCAGCAGGTCCTGTTAATTTCCTACATAACAACCATTCCCCTTTCCATGCTTTCTTGCTGGCAAAGCCCACACCCCATGATATAAACTAGAAATGCCAGATGCTCACTTTTCAGACTGCATTGCAACCCAGTCTGGCCCCCTAGAACCCAGTCTGGCAAATGAGAAAGGAGAACTCTTCTAGGGAGAAAATAAAAATGTCAAACACATAAGGGAGAGGCCCTTGTCCACATTTTCTGCTTTAGATGTCACTGTCTGAGAACAGGATGCGTGGTACCATTGCAGACAGTTTGTACCCGTGCGGGGAAAGCCAACTATTCTCAGAGATGCCAACTTAGTGCCTGACACTAAGCAGCTGAGCTAACCCTGGGATTTTGTGTCTTTAAAATGTTAGATGAGCAAAAGAAATTTCTACCATGAGCAGAAGAAATCTCTACCATTTCAGCTCTCTCTGTTGGAAATTCTGTTTTCTTCAGCTGAAGGCATTATAACAGCTTCAGCATTATAAGCCTGCAGTTCCAAATGACCATTTGTTACCATTGCAAAGATCTGCCTGAGAATGAAGTCAATAAAGAACAAAGCAGAATCTCTCAAACACCTGGGTCCAACCCTGCCTGAAGGCCTTCTGTACTCTCAGGCTTCCATGAAGGTCCTTCATTTCTGCTTGTGGCTTATAATAGTCTGGGTTGAATTTTGTGTCCTGTGACTACAGGGGTCCTGGCCAATGTGAAATTTAGAAAAGTTCAGAGAAATCAGTTAAGTTGCCAAAGGTCACTCTGCCAGTGAATGAGACATTTGTTTGAATGCAGAGCCGAGATGTTCCAACCCAGCTTCCCAGTCCCAAAAAGGACAGGAGCCCCAGATGGAGTGAGACCCAATATATGTGTTTATTCTGGAGTTGATAGCAGCAGCAGTGGGGGGAATCGGCCAGACTCAGGGTGTGGTGAACAGAAAGGGTGGACACGGGCGTTGCGTGTCTAGGGGAACATGGGAGATTGGTCCGTTGACATTCACAGCCAGCACGAGGGTTAGGACACTAAGTCTTGTACAAACAGCAAAGAGACAGACGACAGACAGACAGACAGACAGAGGTTTTGGGGGGCAGGTATCCCCCAGACATGCATGGCCCCTCACCTGGATGGGGAACCCCGGGGAGGGAAGACAGACACAGTGGAGACTGAATGCCCCCCACCCTGAAACAGGGAGCTGGGCCCGCATGCCTCCCACCACCCCCGAGCCTCCAGGGGTAGAAGGATGGGCAGGTCCAGGGCTGCCTTGCACCACGCGGCTCGGACGTTATGGCTTCGAGGAGATGAATTCACAGTCCGGGCAGGAAGGGATGGGGTCCTCAGGGGGCCTGGTCTGATTCCAAGCTTTGGCCAGACCTGCAGGATCGGGCAGCAAGGAAACATTAGTGATGGCGGACAGCCAGCCCAGGACCTGGCTGGTCGTGACCATCAAACATCCCAGGCACCCAGGAGTCCCGTGCTATGCCCCTCCATCCTCAGACCCAGGAATCCAGCCCCTCCCACCCCTAGTCTGGGTTCCTTACCTCTCACTCTGAGTTCTCTTTCTCTGACAATCCTTTGCTGCCTTTTGTGAAACTGGTCAAAGTCTTTTCCTGAAGGGGGAAATCCAGAAGGCTCAGGAGGAGGGGGGACAGAGGCAAAACAGTGGCTAGTAATGAACCTAATAAGACATCACACCTGTTTTCATCATTTATAGTTCTCTTTTTTGCCCAGCTCTGAAATGATGGGGCAAGCGGTACTACAGTCCCATTCTACAGATGGGAAAACAGAGGCACGAAGAAGACATCACTGGAAATGTGAGAAGAGATGATGAGGCCACTGGGGTGATAGGGAAGACCCTGCACAGCCCCCGAGGAGCTGAAACCCAGTCCTGAGAGTGCTGGGGCGCTACGGGAGGGCTGAGCTAGAGAATGGTCAGGGTCAGCCACAGAACATCATTGGTTGAAAGTCAAGGTCACGGCCAGACTCTGCCAGGGTTCAGCTCCTCTCCACTGAGGAGCAGGGCAAGCTTGACTCACAGGAGCTGCCAGAGAAGTTTGTGAATAAACGAGTGAGTGAATTAGAAGAAGAGTAAGTGATGAAAGGAGAGAGAGCTGCCATCTGTTCGGCTAAGTATAATCAGTCTTTTCAAAACTCACTTCTGAGTTCTGTGCTCAGCTCTTTACATCCCTCCCCACTTCAACCTCAGAGGAAACTTCAAAGCAGGGCCACACTAGTCAGTTCCAAGTGAGGAACTGAATCCAGGTGTAAAATGCAAGGTGCACCCAAACTCAGCAATCCAGATAAATGCTATTGTAATACCATCTTAAAAAATAAAAAATCAAAATCAATGCAAAAAGAGTCCATGATGAGCAAAATAGAAATTTTAAGTAAAAGCTAGTCCAGTGCCATTTTAAAGAAAACTTGTTTTCTTTAAAATTTATTTTATTTATTTAAAATTGAAATTTATTTAAATTGTCAGTAAAGGCCAGTTCCTGGGCTCAGGAACCAAAGACAAAAGGAGAAATATGTACTCGATTTTTTTTGTATTTTTTGTCCCCCTCCCCCACCCCCGCCCCAGAATATTAAACTAGTTGGGAAAATATTGAAAGAAAAAAAAAGAGTAAGTGTACTAAAATTCATACTATCTTAAATGTTTTCTTTTTACCCTGCAAGAATTTACTCTTATTTTCTTGGCTTTAGTGACAGTAGAGTCATAAATAGTTTTGAAAGTTACTTCTTTGCTTTTCTTGGATTCAAACGAGAGAACCTATGCTTGAAAATTTCTCTTGACCAATTAAGGACCTTAAGTGATCTTAAATTTTTAATTTAAAAATTGTCAAGCTGGTTCTCCCGTGACCCCCAAGGCCTCTTGGGGTCCTCCCATCCCCTTCTTTCTCTCTGCTCCAGGCTCACCACTGACACCCCTTTTCTCGATGATTTGGAGGAACTGGCAGCCTTGCCCTCTTCTTACAAGCTTCTTTACCTAAGCCCATTCCTTCTCAACCTCCATGCCTCTGCCGAGAAGCCCTCCAGGACTCCCTAATTGAAAGGGCACCCCCCAACTCCCCTCCAGATTCCCTGTCCCCTCCTCCAGACTCTCAAACGTTTTGGACTGCAACCCCCAGGGGAAAAATAAATTAATACCACAATCCTTGGTTTCCTGCCCTGTGAAAATTTCTGTTCTGTTCTATTTCAATTTTATTTTCTTATTCATTTCAAAAGAAAAATTGTTGATCCCTACCCAGTAAACCACAATCCACCAATTTTCACAGGCTGCTTTAAATAACAAATGAAGAAAGCCCTGCTCTATTTTATCATCGAGGTTTTTTTTTCCCTTTTATTTGGGACTTCGTATCATGGGTAATAATAATAAGAGTAGCTGACTATTTACTGAGCCCTTACTAAGAGGCGGACACTTAGTCCTGCATTAACTCACTGCATCTTCACATCTGTCCTAACAATAGATGCTTCTAAAGGTCCCATTTCCCAGCTGGGGAAACTGGGGGCACAGAGAGATCAAGGAACTTACTCTAAGTCATACCGCTAAAGAGGGCAGAGCAGAGATTCGAACCTGTGACTGAGAAGCCCACAAAGACATAAGGGGTTGTGCGAATGAAGGGGAGAGTGGCGCCCACTCACCTCCACCAGCTGATGCCAGTGCTCCACAGGCTTGCGCGGGTTGGCCAGCATCTCGGCCCAGTGCTCGCGGCCGTGGGGGTCGGCGGCGTCGGGACCCACGCGGCACACGCCGATCACCTCGTTGTGCCCGATGCTGGGGGTCACGGGTGGGGGCCGGTGAGCACCCCAGAGGTCAGCAGGCCGGGCTCCACACCCCGCTCTCACCCCTTCCCCCGCCTCACCAGTCGTAGTCCACCACCGCGATGCTGAGCCCCACGTTCTCCACGCTCTCGGGGGCCACGTCGAACACCAGCGCCTCGTTGTATGTGGGGTTCAGCGTGTTCTTCTTGATGGAGGTTTTCCGCTTCTTCAGACGCCGCCCCTCGCTGATCAGAGAGGCCTTCACATAGGGGTCTGGGGGCGGGCGTGGAGGGAGGACGCTGAACCGGGTCTCCGGCCCTCGGACCCCATCATAGACCCCAGACCTTCCTCCCAGACCCAAGCGTTTGGTTCCCCAACCTTTTCTCTCCTAGCACCTCAGATCCAGGAGCCCGGACCCCAGATTCTCTTCTCCCAGACTTAGGGGGTCTGGTCCCCCCTCCCCTCCTCTCTTAGGACTCTGTGGCATCTGGGCTTCCAGCCCCCTCCTCGCTCAGACCCAGGAATCTCACCCCCTCCCCGCCCCTCAGAAGCCTGCGCCTTTCCGGAACCCACCTGAGAAGCCGGTAAGGTCCATCGCTTTGAGGTTAGAGGCTTTGATGATGGTCACGGTGAGGCGGCCGGCCGTGGGGAGGTAGCAGAGTGAGAAGTTGAGCTCCCCAAGATCTGCCTTTTCCTGCAGTGGGGAAAGGGGGCCAGCGGTACGCTGTCTCAGCCTTTCCCCCAGTCTCTCCCTGATTTCCCCATCTCCAGCCTCCAGCTCTCCTGCCTGATTTCCAGGGCTCAGGTTTCTGATTCACTTAACAATCTGACTCCGGGCCAAAACCTGGTAAACTCCCTGGCCACAGCGGCCCACCACCGTCAAAGCCTATTTGTTCTGCGGGAAAAACTGGAAGAGGCGTGGGTGGGGGGAGATTAGGAGGACAGAAAGAGAGAGGCAGAGAGAACACTGAGAAATCGACTGAGACAGAGATGTAAACACCCAGAGAGTCAGAATGACAGACCCACAGAATTCTAGAGTCAAAAAGACCCAGAGCAGAGTGGGGCGGGCAGTGGGTTGGTGTGGCGATCCCTGGTGCAGACACTAAAGAATCCGCCTGCAGTGCAGGCGACTCGGCTTTGATCCCTGGGTCGGGAAGATCCCCTAGAGAAGAGAATGGCAACTCATTCCTGTATTCCTGCCTGGAGAATCCCATGGACAGAGGAGCCTGGTGGGCTACAGTCCATGGGGTTGCAAAGAGTCGGACACGACTGAAGCAACTAACACATATGGAGACCCAGTGAGTGACAGAGACCCAGAATGAGAGGGGAGGGAAAAGGTGGGGGAAGGGGGTGCAGGAGGAGAGAGAGAGAATGGAGGCAGAGACCTACATGGAGAAGGGACCGAGGTCCAGAGAGGTGGGACAGAGGTCCAGAGAGGTGAGAAAAGACACACAGAGAGGTCAGTCTTGGGGCAGGAGACAGACAAGAGCCAGCATGAGGTTACAAGGGAGGAAGATTCCCTGCCTTGACACATGCAGAAGGACCTGGAGCGGTGGCCAGGGCTAGGGGTGCTACGCCCCGGCTGCCCTGGTCTTCAGCCTCATCTCAGCGCCTCACCCCCAACCCACGCGGCCCAGGTCCCTAGACTCCCCACTGGCTCCCCTGAGGCTCTGCCCCAGCTCTGTCCTCAGCGAGAGTACCCACCCTCCCTGTCGCTTCTCAGTCATCAAGCCTCAGCTTAGCTGTCACCTCTTCCCACATGCTCCCAGACTCCCTGCCGCCCTGTGCAAAGACTCCCCCCAGGCGTCCCCATGGTGCTGGCCCCTGTGTGACCACCTAGGTCTGGAGCGATCAGGAGGAGAAGAGAAAAATGTGAGGTGACGCCGGAAACGAGGATGGAAGCAGGAGGGGGCCCTTGAGCAGGGTGGCCTCGGGGAACAACAGAGAGCAGGGCCAGGACCCTACAACTAGTCAGGTAGTTCTCAGAGCCTGAGCTTGGGGGACGGAGCAAGCGGGCTGCGGTCCCCCCAGGTGAAGGGGACCTTAGGAAGAGCCACACGTGCCTGGTTCAACCATGTCCTTGTATGTATGGGAAAATGGAGGCTCAGAGATGGGAAGGAGCTTGAGTGGGGCCATTGGGTGGGTAAAACCAGCCCTCTCAAAATATGAGCAAAACCAGCCCTCTCAAGATATGAGGACAGGGCTCACACCCCTCCCCACTCACACACAGCTTCCCCAGATCAACAGAGAGCTGGAATGTTGGGAAACCCACGGACTGGAACTGAGAAGGCTGAGGAGTTGGGAGGGTGTGAAGTTCGGGGTGCGGAAGGGGTCAGGACACCCAAACAAAGACCTAGGAACTGGGTTCGGGGAAGGATTGGATGTACAGGAGAAGGAGGCTGTAAGACAGGAGGAAGGGGCCAGTGGGGGTGTCGGGGGCACTGGGAAGATGTCAGGAGATTGGGGATTCCAGTGTGAGGCTCTAGCGAATCACACTATCAGGGTTCTGGTGGAGACCATGAAGACACAGAGGATTCAATTAAATTAGAGAGCTTGAGGGTCAGGGCTTTGAAACAAAATGTTCAGAGATCAGAGGGGCTGGGGGAGGCGTCTCAGGAAGACAAGGAATTGAAAAATGAGGAGGTTGTAAAGGGGAAGGAAGTTTGACAAACAAAAGCTGGGAACTCTAGGTTTGGGAAGTTGGAGGGTCAGGAATCCGGGGTCAGAGGGCAGAAGTCATGGGGTCACAGCCTGGAGTTTTGATAAAACGGGTGGTGTCCGTTATAGTTTTCTTAATGGTTACCATCAGATGTCAAGGTGGGGTCAGAAGTTGGGAAATCTGGAGCCTGGTTCTGATGTTAATATTTAACTAAGTGCAGAAGGGGAGCGGGAGCCCATTATACCATTCTCCATTCCTGCTTGTACGTTTGCAGTACTTGCAGTAAAATAAAGTTAAAAAGAAAACTCCAGGATCCAGGAACTATGAGGGTGTGAAGTAGTAGGGGGGGGCAAGGAGATGGCAAGCTGAGGGGTCCTGGGTCCCCTGGGGAACGGGGTGCGGGAGCCACTGACCGAGCCGCCCTCCACGATGTCCCTCCACAGCGGGCGGTCGGGGGGCTGCTCGGCCAGCTCCAGGAGGTTGTCCAGCACCACCTGGCCGATGAGGTCGTGCCGGGAGAAGCGGTCAAAGTCATAGACGCTGAAGTGCAGTTTGCGCTGCGCCAACTCAGCCAGCGGTACCGAGAACTGAAACGTCTCATTGAAGACGGGGTTCAGGGTCTTCCTGTGCACCTACAGGGGGCGGGCGAGGAAGGGAGTCAGACACCATGCCCACCGGCCCCTCCTCCCTCGGACCCCGCCCCTCCCTCCCTGGGACCCGGATGTCCAGCCCTCCACTCCAGACCTTGGTCTGAAACTTCTTCTTGCGGTCAGGCAGCAGGTAGATCTTGACGTAGGGATCTGAGAAGCCATTGGAGTCCTTGGCCGGGAGGTCCAAGGCCTGCAGGATCCTCACCACCAGCTGATCGGAGCCGTAGAGATACCGCAGGGCGAAGCTGATGCGGCCACAGGGCGCCCCCGAACCGGCCTCCCCAGAGCCGGGGGCCCCGCCGCCCCGCCGGCCGCCGGGTCCAGTCCCCTGGTACAGCTCCGGCTTGATCTGTCCGATGAGCTTGGCTTTTTCCTCTCCGCCCGGCAGGGGTAAGGGTAGGGCGGGCGGCCGCTCCTCACTGCCCGGGTCCGGCTGCGGGGTCAGGGTCTGCTGGGTGAGGGGCCGGGGTAGGGCGGGGTACCTGTAGGGGGTGAGGAAGACAGATGGAGTCAGTGGCTCTGATCTCTCTGACTTCACCTGAAAACCTGGGGGGGCCCTTCCGGGCCTCCTCCTCAAACCCCACAGCCAGGGGCCCACAGACCCCCACCTTTGCCCACTGTGACCTTGGGCAGGGAGCTTGAATCCTCTGAGCCTCAGTTTCCCCATCTGTACTGGGGAGGGGGGCCATCCCCTTCTCTAAGCTAGCTCCAGCCCAGACCTGAGCTCTCACCAGCCTCTCAAAGCTTCCATCTGACCTCCAGGAGTGACCCTGAATAACTTCTCTGTGGAGCCCTGGGGCTTCACACAGCCCAGACTATCCGACCCCGATCTGCCCTTCTCCAAATTTCTTCAGCCCATCCTCACCCTCTCCCGCCTGGCCATTGCTCCCCCTGGCCTGTTATTTCTCTCTCAACTGTCTTTTCTGTGCTTGTGGAACACTATGGAAGCCCACAGCTCCATCCTTAACCATCTTGGCCATCATCTTCCCATCTCACCCATATGGTTTCCCTGGACAAGCTCATCTGTGCCCCAGGTTTCCACGACCACCAGCAGCCTCTGTCTGCTAAGTGTGTCTTCTGGGCTCCAGCCAGGTTCAGCCTCCCAGCCCCATCAGACACCACATACCTCTTGTGGTCCCCACTGGGCTCACTCCCTTCTCCCCAGCTCACTCCCTCTCCCAGCCCCCTAAGATCCACCTCGGCCTGCAGGTCAGATACCTGGGGCCATCCTCACCTCCTCTCTCCCCTCAAACCCCTTCCCTCCCATCTCCTGAATTTTCCCACCCCCACGGTCCCTGCTCATCCATCCTTTCCTGCATGGACCACTGCACCCATGGCGAAGTACATGTGGTGGGGCCCCTAGTGATGACTGGACAGGGCAGCGCCAGATGCACCAAGAGGCAGGCACGGGGCTGGGAGAAGCAGGGGGTGGGGAGCACGGAGTCATGAAAAGGGATGTGGGGTGAGATGCCTCCAGCTACTGATCAGTGCTCCCAGAGTGACTTTGAGCAGGTCATTAACACCCTCTGAGCCTCAGTTTCTTCATATGTATAGTGGGGTAATGAGGAACTCAGAACCAGTGTATCCATCAGCCTCTGGAGGGCTTCCCCAGAGACCTCAGACTACATTTTCCATGAGCCCCTGACCAGCCCCTACCTGGAGGAGAACCACCTATGAACCTCTGGGGCCTGAGACAGTCCTTCTAGAAGGCAGTTCCCCCCAGATGCTCCCCCAAGTCCCTCCCTTTCAACAAGAGCCAGATAAGCTCAGGGTCTCCTTCAAACCCTCCCCTCTTCCTAGGTCCTCTGACAGCACCACCATCCACCTGATCACCAGGCCAGACCCCTGGGTGCTGTCCTTACCTCCTCCGACCTCCTCCTACCCGCAGCCGTCAGGCCCCGGTTCCATCCCCGACTGAATTCACTGCCCCCTGACTCTCTCTAGCTCATCTCTGCCTCCGCAGCCCCGTGATCTCAGCGCAGCCTTGTCCTCTCCTGCCTGGACTCTCGGCGTCCAGTCTGTCCCCTGTGTGGCCCCAGAGAGGTCTTTCTATACCCAGAGCTGACCTTCTCTGCTCAAGCCCTCCGTGGCTCCCCAGCGTCCCAGGACAACATCCCAGATCCTCAGTGCAGCATCCAAGACCCTGTGTTATCTGGTCCCACCCGTGTCCCCTAGGCTGCCTTTCTGCAGCCCTGGCCTGGCTGGCTTGGGACAGGCTGGTCTGGGGACCCACTTCCCCAAGCATGAGGGTCTGTGTGCAGTGCTCACCTCTACTTTTTCCCCAACACCCAGCTCAGGTCTTGGTCATATTAGGCGCTCAATATGCATGCAGAGGATCAGGATCAATGGATCAATGAACTGCAGGTCTCACCAATGATGAATTCCTCTGTGCCTCAGGGAATCGGGGGTCTAATCTCCATTCTCTCCCACCTTCCTGATCTCTGAGTCCTGTCCCTATCTTCCTCCTTCTGCTGGTTTTAAGAGCTCAGAGCTCTAACCCCCTCCTCCCTCAAACTCAGGAGTCTGGGTCCCCAGCCTCGTCTTTCTCCAGGATCCAGGACTCCACACCCCAAGCTCCCTCCTTTCCCAGGACTTAGGAGCGCCACAGATGGGAAGGCGACACTAAAGAGGAAAGGAAGTTCAGAGTGGGCCCCCAGCCTGGTGGCCTATCTCACCTGGTGGTGGGTGCCAGGCTTGTGACCTGCTGATGCGACTGGGCACTGGGCAGGCCCCCACCACTGGGGGGCAGCAGGAGCAGCCCCGAGCCTGCCCCGCCCTCGGAGGGCAGCTCGGGAGATGTCTGGCTCGGTTTGACCCCCGCAGCTACTGCAGCAGCTGCGGCCTCTGGGTAGGAGTCCATGTCCAAGTAAGAAGGCTCAGGGGGGTCAGACCCCCCTAGGCTGCCCGGCTCCAGCAGCTCGGCGAAGGGCGGATGGTGGGCCGTGTGGGCATGGTGGTGTGGGCCCCCCAGCAGGGGATGGCCACCCAAGCCGGCCCCCAGGTGGTGCCCGCCGCCGCCTACCAGGCCTGCCAGCCCGACCCCGGGGCCTAGGTCTTTGCGCAAGGGACCACCGCCCACAGTTGAGCCTCCTTTGTCCCGCCAGGGCACCCAGCACAGCTTCCATGACACGAAGAGGGAGACACCCAGAAGGACAATGCCACAGAACGTCACGATGACCGACAGCAGGCTCACGGAGATGTCTGGAGAGAGTGAGGACAAAGGTCAGGGGTCAGGGTGGGGTCAGAATTTAGCCTCCCGCTGCTCTCCCCCAGAAAGCTAAGTTTCAGTGTTGGCCTCTCATCGTCCTAAACACATTACACATACTACTCAGTGTGCGGCTACACAAGGTCAGTGTCTCCGTCTACCCATTTTAAAGACGGGGAAACTGAGAGTTTGGGTGACTCGTCTAAGGCTATACAGCTAGTCCATGACAGATCTGGGATTGGAACCAGCGGCCTGTCTTCAGATTTCATCTTTTTTTATTCTCTTGATCGCACTGCCTCTCCTATAAGTGGGTACATCCTCCAATTTAGAACCAAGCTTCCCCCAAATGCTCAGAGGTGATCAAAGAGAGGGAGACCTCATGGCACAGTTAGATAGGTCAGGGTTCAAATTCCAGCTCGCAGTGTGGCTTTGGGACTATATCTTCACCTCTCTGAGCTTGACCCGCTCCATTTGTCCAATGGGGAAAACTCCGTTCTGCCTGTCATAGCAGTTTTAAAGAATGGAGGGAGTGAGTGGCTCGCAGAGGAAGCTGGAGAAGATAATAGCAAGCATTTCTTGAGAGGTTACTGTGCTTTATAGACATTAGCTTCCTTATGCCTCATGGGCACCCTAGGAGCTTGGCAACATGATTATGCCCATTAGTACTTTTCACAAAAGGAAAAGTAGAGACCTAGAGACATGAAGTTACCACAGACACAAAGTCCTGTAGGTGGAGTGGAGGAGGCAGAATCTGAGTCCGGGCGCCTGGCTCCGGAGCCCACCGTCTTCACTCCTGGGTTACCATAATTCAGTGTTTCCCAATGAATGGCGGTTCATTGGGTTCATTGAACCCAATGGCGGTTCACTGGTGGTTCATTCATGAATGGCGGACTTTTTGTTAGGATGATAAATCCTAGTTCTGCCACCTGCGTCCAACACTGTCACCCCCACCACTAACACATTCGGAACGCTTGCTGTGTGCTGATATGCCTTTCAGAGAAACTCGGCACAGCCCAGATCTTGAACCGAAGTTTCGTTCAGTAACTGGTACCAGGAGTGGGGTTTTTCCAGGAAATGTGAGTTTGTTTGGAGGTTGACTCTTGGGTGTCCATGAAGTGGATCACAAAGGGAAATTCCTGCTCTGTACAGATGGTGGGTTATGGGGTGCACGGAGGAGGAGCAGGTCACCAAAGCATTGGCAACAAGGACAGCAGGGTGGAAGCGCTGTGTCCTGTCCGTTCAGGGAGCACCTGGTGACAAGGGCATGCGCTTCAGTCCTGAACTGCCCAGTGGATCTAAGTCAGTGGCCCCCGACGTTCATCCTCATGACACTATACCACCTGAGGGTGAGTGATCCTATTTTACAGATAAGGCAACTGAGGCTCAGAGAGACAGGAAGTGACCTTGCAGGGCCATAGTGCAGGCAGTGCCAGGACTCTGAGTTTCCCACCCCCACCCCAACCCCTTAGGGTGTCCGTTTTGGAATGATCAGCACCTACTTAGAGTTCTGGGGGCCTGTTAGAAACCAGAGCAAGTGCTCCCCAGCCTTCTGAACACGGGAAGAACTAAGCAAAAGGGGTTGTTTTGGAAGAGGAGGGGAGAAAAGTTGGACAGATGCCCTTCCCCACTGTTAGCCTGACCCAGACTCTCTCCAAGTCAAAGTCCTAGGAATTACTGAATTTGAGGGTGGTCCTGAGACACCCCACCCCCAGCTCGCCAAATTGCAGTAGTGTGCTAGACTTCCTGGGGTCACAGTCGGGCTCTTCTGCATACAGACCGTGAGACTCCGAGCGAGCTGCTGCAGCTCTCTGGGCCTCATCCCTTATCAACGGCCCCTGGACATCCTTCACTTAAGATGCTGAGCCCCGCCCTGGTGCTCAGCGAGTGTGACCGTCATCCTAACGTCCCAGCTCCTGCTTTGTGAAGGTTTCTCATCTGGATGAAGGCGCTCATGATATTCCCTAGCTCTCAGAACCCTACTGCTCGCTAGCTGGGGGGACCAACCACTCCATCTGAACCTCAGTTTCCCCCATTGAAAATAAGGATTATAACTATATTCAGTGTCATATAATAACATATAATGGAAAGGAATCTGAAAAAGAATATATATGTCAATATCTACCTATATCTGAATCTTTTTGCCATACACATGAATCATTGTAAATCAACTGTTCTTCAATTAAAAAATTTAAAAATAAAATTTAAAAAAAGAGAAGATAGGGATTATATGTACCACAAAGGGTCATCATGAGTAGTTGATGAGATATGTGAAGGACCTTGAATACTGCCTGGCACACAATCGGTGCTCAGTAAGGATATTTCAACATTTATGGAATGCATACTGTGTGCCCAGCTTGTTCTTAGCAAGTCACATGCATTATATCATTTGAGTCTCTCAGCTGCTCCATGGAGTAGTCACTTTTATTATTCCCATTTTCCAGATGAGGAAACTGAGGTACAGAAGAACCCATGCATTTAATAAGTGGGGGAGGTGGGATTTGAACCCAGACAAGTCAGACGGACTGATTTAGACCCTGAGCTTCTAAGCACTATGTGAGATGCACAAAGACACTTGAAGGGGGTGTGTGCAGCAGTGGAGTGGGGATGGGGAGGGTGGATAGGAGGCCCACAGGGCAAAACTCAAAAGCCTATGGGTCAAATGGACCACATAGCTCTTTCTCCTTAGATTAGAGGTTAGGGGGATCAGCAACAGGCAGGATGGAAGCGAGACTCTAAGAGGGAGTCCATAAGGCACATAAGGCACAGGAAGCTGAGCAAGGCTGCTCTAAATCTCTAACAGTTCTGCCTATGGTGGAAGCAGGGGGGTGGCCAACATGGCTGGGGCTGCTGACCTGCATCTGGGCCCCGGGGATAGCCTCTGATCCGCAGGTCGTTGAATTCTTGGCACCTGTCACTGGTGTCGGCATCTCGGACCCGTGCACAGAGGTCCGAGACCAGGATGAGTGCCCGACGGCAGAGATCATCCTCGTAGTCTCCTGACATGGTGGCCAGCGAGTCCTGTGCTTGGGAGGGGCCGGGCAAGGGTACAGATGGGGAATGGGATGGGGGAGAGAGAGGGGGTGGATAAGGGATGGAAAGAGAATGAAAGAGGATAGGCAAGGGGCAGTGATTGGGAGTGGAACGACAAAGGGACAGAGATTGGGGGGGTGGAGGGACAAGGGGATGGAGATTGAGGGGGCAGTGAACAAGGGAGAAGAGACTAGGAGGAAATGGACAAGGAGGAAGAGACTGGGAAGGCCAGTCAAGGGGCAGAGATTCAGGATGCACAAATAAAGGGTTGGACAGACAAGGAGACAAAGATTAGGTTGCACAGATGCAGGGACAGAATTTAGGGATGGAGAGACAATGGAACGACCATTTCTCCTTCGTGCATTCAACAGATATTCACTGGGCACCAACTACACGTGAGGCACTGTGTGGGCTGTTGCAGATCCATCAGGGAACAAGCCCCACTCAGTCCCTGGCTTCCTGGTGTCACAGTCCAATGAGAGGACATAAGGACCATACAAATCAACAAACACACTCACATAAACACACAGCCCTCAGACTGTGAGAAGTGCCCTAAAAGAAGGATGTGTCACAAATGGACCCGGAGGTGGGTCATCGGGGGAGTTCCCTGAAACCTGAAAGATGAGACAGAGGCAGCCATGGACAGTGGGCAGTGGGGCTGGAGTGAGGAAAACCATTCAAAACAGCATGAGGAACATAAGCAATGGCCCAGGGTGGGAAAGGGCTTGGGAGGTCCAGGGAATAGGAAGGTGTAGACAAGGAGAGGAGGGGGGAAGTGAGAAGGAGATGGATGGGGGTAGAGAGATAGGAGATGGTTGTCTGATGCTGGCTGTGGAGAGTTGAAGGTGAAGGATGCAGAGATAAGGACCAAGTTGAGAGAGGGAGAGATAAGGGGAGGGGAGACAGAGATAATGGGAAGGGCAAACTGGGGCCTTGAAGAGAGGGACAGATGAACAGACAGACGGAGGGAAAGTCAAGGATTGAGACTTGGGATGGACAAGCCATAAAGAATAAGCTGGGTATAATTCACGGGAGTGTGAGCGATGGATGGACCAAGCGGGCAGTGATAAGTGCCAGGCAAGAGAGTGGACTGAAATATCTTTGAGAGACAAACAGTGGACAGGAGAATGGATGTGGTGCAGAAATAAAGGACAGAAAAATAATGGCCAGAAATCACAGATGGACAATAGGATACAGTGGAGGGAGGACTGGGCAGACAGTCATGGGGGCAGAAGGAAGGTTGGATTGGGGGGGGGGTGGTTCATAAAAGATAGGGAGAAATAGGTGGCTGTGGGGAGAAGGGGGATTAGCGATACATGGTTTGGAGCTAGACATCAGAGACAGACTGGAAAGAGGGTGCAGGGGAAATTAGGGACGGACAGATCAGGGCTCACAGATGGACAGGTGATATGGGGTGCTGCAGAAGGCCAGGACTCTGAGACGGGCACAGTCAGACTCACCTGCGTTTATCCCTGCCTTGTCCTGGATGGCAGCGGAGGCGGCGGCTGGCGGTAGCCCATGGGGGTTGTAGGGTGGATAAGGGGCTGCGGAACTGTCCCCAAGAACCAGGTGGTGGGAGGGGGGCCGGATCTGGGGGCCGTGGCCGTGAGAAAAAGCTCAGCCCGAGCCTCACATCTTGTCCTACTCGGGTCAGCTGCTCGACCCCAGGCGACCCCCGGGAGGCCCGGCCACCCCCTTCCCACCTTAGGGCCCCCAGCTCCCGTTAAGCTTAAAGACTACAATTCCCGGCAGGCCTTGCGCTCGCGTTGCGGCGGCTTCATAGACCAGGCACTGCAGGGACTGATGGGAGTTGGAGTCCTTAGTGCCTTTCCCGGCTGCAGAGAGGATGGGAATTTTTTTGGAGGTGGGGGGGGCGGTTATGAGATGCCGGGGTCCCAAGGCGCTGCAGGGGAGAGGAATAATGTCTGGGACCTCGAGAAGCCGCGGAGTCCGAAGTCCAGAGGGGCCATGGAGTGGGTAAACCATCCCCACGCCTGGGGGATCGGTGGGAGAGGTTGGGGTGCACCCAGATGTTTTGGGACCCCCCTTTCCAGAACCACGTGCCCCTCCCCCGGGGCAGCCAGGAGACGCTGCAGCACTCCCACTCCCGGGTCGGAGATCCGCGCACCTCTGCCCCTACCCGCGCCCCCATGCGCCCGGGCCGCCCCCCGGGATGGGGCTGGGGCGGGGGCTCTGGCAGGGGGAGGGGGGAGGAGCGGACTCACCCGGAGCTGCCCCTGCCGCCGCCGCCGCCGCAGCCCCGCGCGCCGGCCGCGGTGCCAGCTCGGCTCCTCCCCCCGCCCCTGTCGCAGGTCCTCGGCTCCTCCCCTCGCACCCCCTCCTTCTTCCCCTTGGAACCTGCGGCTTTCAAGCCGAAATCGCGCGGCCGCAGAGAGGAAGGAGGGCGCTTTCCCCGGACCGAGGCGTCTGAGACGCAGCTCACTTCCACCGCCGAGGAGACAGAGACCGGAGATCAGGACCCTCTGCTACCCCCAGGATCCAAGGGCCCCAGCCCCCTCCCCCTCCTCTCCTAGAGAAGTCAGGGACCCCGGTCATCTCTTCTCCAAGGACCCCGGGTACCGAGCTCCCAACCCCCTCCATTCTCAGATGCAGGAATCCACCTCTCCTGCTCCCTCCTCCCTCGGGACGCAGGACTCCCGACTCCCCACCCCGCTTTTCCGCAGGACCCAGGACTTCCAGTCCTCCCAGCGGACGGGCTCTGAGGGCTGGTGCTGGGAGGGGAGGCAGAGACTCAGAGCCCGCTGTGGAGGTGGAAGCAAGGACTTGGACTCGAATTCTTCCTGGGTCTGCTCCTACCTTTGTGACCTTGCCCTGTTTGCTCTGAGTTCCAGTTTCCTTATCACCAAAATACAGACAAAAGACCCATTTCCTAAGGGACCCAGAGATTTTAAAAGCCAATCAGTATATCGAGAGAATTTGCATCAACGAGGTGCTTCATGAATATTTTTTCAAAGCAGCAATTAATGACAATTGCACCGGGGTTAAATGCTTTGAAAGCATTCTCTGAGTTAATCTTCACTTTGGACCTATCAGGTGGGGGTCAATTATGTTATTCCCATTTCACAGAGGAGACAACTGAGGCCCACAGAGGTGAAATCCTTTGAGGAAGGTCCAGAACTACCTAGTCTGGGTGCAGCTCACAGGGGTGACTCGGAGGGCTCCTCCCAGTCTTTCTCAGTGCTGCCCCCTGCCTCCCAGTGACACCCATATAAACATAATCTCTAAGTGAAAAATTGCAAACACTTTAAGCCATGTCTCCGAGGCACGTCTCCCTTTTATTAGACGACCCCCCCTTCCCCCAATTGCTGCCTATGTATACATTTTGCAGGTACCATCATACTGCTGATTAAAAGATGCTTGCTCCTTGGAAGAAAATCTATGACAAACCTAGACAGTGTATTAAAAAGCAGATATATCACTTTGCCAACAACGGTCCATCTAGCCAAAGTTTTTCCAGTAGTCATGTACAGATGTGAGAGCTGGGCCATAATGAAGGTTGAGAGCCCAAGAACTGGTGCTTTCAAACTGTGGTGCTGGAGAAGCCTCTTGAGAGTCCCTTGGACAGCAAGGAGATCCAACCAGTCAATCCTAAAAGAAATCAACCCTGAATATTTACTGGAAGGACTAATGCTGAAGCTGCAATACTGTGGCCACCTGATGAGAAGAGCCGACTCATTGGAAAAGACCCTGATGCTGGGAAAGATTGAGGGCAGGAGGAGAAGGGGGCAACAGAGGATGAGATGGTTGGATGGCATCACCGATTCATGAGTTTGAGCAAACTTTGGGACATGGTGAAGGACGGGGAAGCCTCACGTGCTGCAGTCCATGGGGTCGCAAAGAGTTGGACATGATTGAGCAGCTGAACAACAACAAATCATGCTGCTGAATCCCCCAGAATTGCCTTTGGAGTTCACTCCAAATCCTATCCTCAGTGCTCCTTGCTTTCTCCCAGACGGACCTACATTTGCACCCAAGAAAGCTTGCATGGGAGGAGATGCACCCGCAGACGTGTGCATGGAGGTACAAGCGCCCCAAATACCACTCTCACAGCCAGACCTCCACCCAGGGTCCACAGGCAGGGAGAGACAAAACAGCATGCAGTAATGCACACAATCAGAGTTGTGTACGCAGGTCCGCTTGCCAGACCCCCATGACGTGTTCCCAAAGAGGCCCTCAGGCATCAAGGAACAGCTGCAGTGCATTGACTATGTGTGACTTTGGAAGTGCGGAGCGTGGGTTCAAACCCCAGCCCTGCTCTCCCATCATTTGTGGCCTTGGGTGAATGACTTACATTTTTGGTGCCTCCATTTCCCCATCTATAAGTGAGGGTACTCTTTTTTTTTTTCCTTTTTTTTTTTTTTTTTTTTTAATTGGGAGGGCGATCTTTTTTTAAACCCAGATTCCACCTCATTAGGTTATTTTGAGGATTAAATTTACCAGTGATTCAGAGAAAATGGTTAATGTTTACTGTTGTTGTAATTAGTAATTACATGCATTGGCTCATGGAGTCTTTTTTTCCTTGGTTTATTTATTTATCTGTTTTGGCACGCGGGATCTTTCAATGCAGTGCATGGACTCTCTAGCTGTGATATGTGGGCACTGTAGCTCTGCAGCATGTGGGATCCTCATTCAAGAACCAGGGATCCAACCCACATAGCAGGGTGAATTCTTTACGCCTGGATCACCAGGAGGAAATCCCTGCTCACGGACTGTTTAATGTCATTTTACAAGTGTGGAAATTGAGGCTCAGAGAGGGAAAGTGCCCTGCCCAAGGTCACACAGCTGGGAGGTGTCAGAGTTGATTCAAAGCCACGTGATCTGACTCTAGACTCCCTGCTTACAGCCACTACATTGTTTGCATCTAGGAAGTTTGAGGACCTTGCCTGTTATCACCACTGGGGGTGTAGAAGAGTGCAGAGCACTGGACAGGGAAACAGGAGACAGAGAGAGACATCCATTCAATTCAATCCACGCAGCTATTTGGCAGATACCAAGCATCTACTGAGCACCAGGCACTGTTCTAGGCACTAAGGATTTGACTGGGAACAAAGAAGACGAGAAGCCCAGCCTTGGAAAGGCTCATGGTCTAGTGGTGGAGACAGATGGTCATTAAATAACTCCATCTGAGGATCAACGTTAATGAAGGAAAGTCCAGGGTGCTGTGTCTGAGAAGGAGGTCATGGAAGACTTCTCTGAGCAAGTGATATTTGAGTTGGTATAAACCAGGTGAAGATGAGGGAGGGGAGAGGACTCCTCCGGGGAGAGGACTCAGTCTGTGCAAAGCCTGGGAGGAGGAAGCTTGGCACAGGGAGGAGGGCTGATGAGCACATAAGCTCCATGGGGGGAGCCCTTTTGTTTATTGCTCTGTCCTTGCTGCCTGACACAGTGCCTCGCACGCAGTAGGCACTCAATAAATACTGGCTGGCTGAATGAATGAACTAGTGGATGGATAAACAGAGAAGTGAATGTATGTATATGGACTTTCCAGGTGGCATAGTGATAAAGGATCCGCTCGCCAGTGCAGGAGGTGCTAGAGATGTGGCTTCGATCCCTGGGTGAGGTATATCCCCTGGAGTAGGAAATGGCAATGCAGTACTCCAGTATTCTTGCCTAGAAAATTCCATGGACAGAGGAGCCTGGCAGGCTACAGTTCATGGGGTTGCAAAGAGTCAGACACAACTGAGCCCATACATTCGCATGTATGTATTTATGAGTTGGATGGGTGAATGGATGGATCAGTGGATAGGTGGATGGATGGGTGGATGGATGGATGGATGAATGGATGGTTGGATGAACGGATGGATAGCTGAGTGGGTGAATGAGTGGATCATTACATGGGTGGATGGATAGATGCATGCATGAGTGAACAGATGAGTTTGCAAAGTACCTACAGACCCACACACAAAGTGCCTGCAGACAAATGCAGACACACACGCCCAGAGACATGCACAGTGTATGTAAACACGGGCTCACCATTTCTCCTGGTGCTCCCATGGGAGAACCAGCGATGAGAACGGAAGTAGACCATGCTGGCCAGGGCCTGTGTGGACAAGGGTTCAGGAAGGCAAACCCTTTAACCAGAGCTACAACCAGCCCCACCCCTGCTGCGGCGCTGACATAATTTCTGGAATAGAAAGAAAATGCTGATTCAGGGATTTGTGTCCCGGGCTGCGCGCCAGGCCAGGGAGTGGGACAGAGAGGAACCTAGAGAGTTGGGGTGAGTGGCAGTGGCAGACAGGTGGGGCTAAGGCAGAAACACAGGGAAGGAGGTAGAGAGATAGAAACAGAGAGATGGCAAATAAAGCGATGGAGACAGAGAGAGACACAAAGACAGAGACAGAGAGACACAGAAAGGTACAGAGACCCAGAGAATGGGAGGCAGACAAAGAAAGTCAGAGACACGTGACAGAGCAATTCAAATTCAGGCACACAGAGAGACGAATGAGGCAGGGTTCCAGAGACAGACAGCTAGGGAGAAAAGAAGAACAAATCACAGAGAAAAATGAAGACACGGAGAGATGGGAATTTAAGAGACCCAGATGCCAGAGGGAAGGAGAGAGAGACAGACACCCAGAGATGCAGAGAGAGAGAGAGACACCCAAAGAGAGAAGAAAGAGAGAGCCCCAGAAGAGGCAGCTAAAGCCTGAGGCTGAGATAAGAACTGGGAAAGGGAGCAACCTTCAACTGAGTGTCTCTTTTGTGTCTGGCTCACATGTGGGAGCTTTGCTATATCTTGCTTTATTTTAGCACCATTAGCCCTTCAAGACAGCATTATTAGCAAGAGAGGATGAAACAAAGGCTCTAAGAGAAGAAGACATTTGCCCAAGGTTGCACAGCCTGGACATGACATTTGATGCTAGTCTGTTTGACTGCAGAGCCCATACTCACTTCTTCATTCTGTTACATCATGTGGACCAACAGGGAGAGGGCAGTGAGCTTGGGGGTTGCTGAGTGCAGGTCACAGTAATACAAGGGAATCATCACTCATTCATTCATTCAACAGTCACGTTCCACACTTTCCTGATGCTGGAGAACCAGAGAGGAGTCAGGGATGGTCTGGAGTGGAAGGCAGACAAAGACCCAAATCCCCAAGCAAGACAGACAGAGTACACCGTGTTCAGAGGCCTGGGGTGGGCGGGTGGCGGTGGGGAAGCAGATAAAGAATGTGCACAGAGATGAGACAGAAAACACAACTGATAGGAGGAGTCAGAGAAGGCTTCCTGGAGGAGGGGGCACTTGAGCTTCTTTTGAAAGGATGAGGGCATTTGGGCATCAGGAAAAGGCAGCATGTGGAGAGTGGAGACAGAGGTGAGGGATTAATTAAATAATTAGTAAAAGGTGGCTGAAGAGTGTTTTGAAGGTACGACATGAGAGAGGAATCCATGACCAGATCATGTATCTGTCAAACGCCTGACTGAAACGTTGTCCAAGGTGCTGAGGAGCCATGGGAGGGCTGAATACAGGGGAGGGGCCAGCTTTGAGTGCCGAAAGACCCCTCTGAAACCTTGTGGGGAAGAGACTGGAGGATGTGAGGGCAAGAAGGAGTCTGCGGGGGGAGGGTCCAGGCAGGAAAGGACCTTGAAACCAGAGTGGGTATTGGGCTGTGGGAATGAAGAGAAGAAAGAGCAGAGTCAGGAAGCAGAAGGGACAGAGTTTGGAGACTGATGGGCTGTGCAGGCTGGGTGTGCCTGTGGCCGTTAGAATGAAAAATGTGTCCTCTCCTATAGGGATGAACTTGGCAACTGGAAGTAAAGGACAGTCTGATGGGAGAGAAAAAGACATAGGGATGCTGAGAGGGAGTCTGGGCTGCAAAGGAACTGGGTCTGGAAATGAGTCCACTGAAGTCTGGACTGTTGTAATTACCAATGATAGAAACTCAGATAACCTAAGCAATAACACAGAATTAATTGAGTGAGTGATGGCTTCAGGCACAGCTAGATCTAGGTGCCTCAAACATCATCAGGAACCTGACTGTATCTTTGGTTTCTGCTTTCCTCCTGTTGTCTTTGTATTCAGGCAGGCTCTCTCCCCATATGGCAATGTGATGGCCCCCAGCAGCTCAAACCTAGGCTTCAACCAGCCTCTTAACCTCACTGGGAAAAGAAAGACCCTGTTGTATAATGGATCTAGCAAAAGTCCAAGGTTGACTATCCTAGATTGTTTTTCAGGCTCAGTTTAGTTCAGTCCTTCTGCTGCTGCTGCTAAGTCACTTCAGTCGTGTCCAGCTCTGTGCGACCCCATAGATGGCAGCCCACCAGGCTGCCCCACCCTTGGGATTCTCCAGGCATCAGTCCCTCAGTCGTGTCCAACTCTTTGCGCCTCCATGGACTGCAGTATGCCAGGCTTCCCTGTCCATCACCAACTCCCGGAGCTTACTCAAACTCACGTCCATAGAGTTGGTGATGCCATCCAAGCATCTCATCCTTTGTCGTCCCCCTCTCCTCTAGTAGGAGGAAACAGACAGAACAGGCTCTATCTTGAAAGCAGGACTCCATCTTGGGTCGGACTGTGGACTTTGAGCTATATGCCTAGAATCTATGGAAAGACATACCAACTGGAAAACCAGACCTCCTGCATGGAAGAACCCCAGGGCTCATACCTAGACTCTCCATTGCCTAAAAGAATACCCTAATTATCTGTGTAACCAAATAGAATCATAAATTCTATTATGCTCATTGGGGTATGACCACAGGCCTATTGAGAATTGTCCACTGTTAACTACCTGGCTTAAGGCATATGAATCACTGGTTAACTTTGATTGTATCTTTCTCTTCCTTTGTTCAGACTAGTTTCAGGGAATTTTGGGGAGGTGGGTTTGGGCACTTACACTTAGGGTATATACTGCTACTGCTAAGTCGCTTCAGTCGTGTCCGACTCTGTGTGACCCCATAGACAGAAGCTCACCAGGCTCCCCCGTCCCTGGGATTCTCCAGGCAAGAATACTGGAGTGGGTTGCCATTTCCTTCTCCAATTAGGGTATATAAGGTTTTCACAAAAACTGGTTGGGGTCCTTGGCTAAGAGGAGACTCTGCCTTGGGCCCGCCAGTGTAATAAACTGCACTTCACTATCTGCATCATCTTTCTGCGTGAGCTTGTTTCCCGGAACGTGTGGCTACAACACTCCCACCTTCAATCTTTCCCCAGCATCAGAGTCTTTTCAAATGAGTCAGTCCTTCGAATCAGGTGGCCAAAGTATTGGAGTTTCAGCTTCAGCATCAGTCCTCCCAACGAATACTCAGGACTGATTTCCTTTAGGATTGGCTGGCTTGATCTCCTTGCAGCCCAAGGGACTCTCAAGAGTCTTCTCCAACACCACAAATATTAGTGACTCAGAAAATCGAGGTGCTTACTACTAAAAAGCAGAGAACCAATGCTTATCAAGCAGGAATAACCGACAGTTAAGGCAACGACCAGTTGAAGTGGAGAGAAGCAGAGACAGAGAGACAAAATAAGGGGAAAAGTCTGGGCTTCTCTCCCCTGCTGAGAGCTTGGCAGACACAAAGAAGAGATGCCCTGTGGGCACCTCTGTGGCTAAACTCCTTCACTCCCAGCCCCTCCCCCATACACTGGAGGTACCATGGCAACCAGGCCCCCTGTTCACCTTTCCCTCCCCTATATAGAACCAAGTTTCTGTTTGAATCTCGCCTGTATCTAAGCAGTTCCTGCGTGAAACAGGGATGAGCGGAGGGCAAGTGGGAACAGAAAAGGGATGACAGAGGGGGGTAGGACAAGGGGCCCGAGAGAAGCAGCTATGAGAGAAGAGAGATGGGGAAAGAGGGGAAAGGGAGACTGGGAGAGATGGGGAGAGAGGTAGGGAGACAGAGAGGGGGTGATAGGGTTAGAGAGAGCCAGAAAACAATGAAGACAGAGAGGGATGGGGGGATGGGGCGATGTTGGGGAAACTGATGGAGAAGACCAGGGAGATGGAACAAGGGAAGGGGAGAGATGTGGGGAGAAAGAGGGCAGAGAAAACGAGGGAAAGAGGAGAGGGAGAGATGGGGAGAGCGACAGGAAGAAGTCAGGATAAAGAAATGGGGAAAGAGGGAGGAAGGGAGGGAGACAGAAACGTGGGGAGCAGATGAGGAAGACAATGCGAGTGACAGGAGTGCGGAAAGAGGCTCGAGGAGACCAAGAGACGTTGAGGAAGAAAAAGGAACCTGGGAAAGGAGGAACTGGGACACACAGGGGGTCCCAGAGATGAAAGGAAACCAGATGCCTATGTGGACTCAGCCGTCCACATTTTTCCCCCAGGGCTTCAAGAACAAGAGGGAGGAAGCAGCGGGGAGACAGAGCTGGGGCGGGTGGCCCAGTCAGAGCGCTTCTCCCCGTCCTCCTGAGACAACCCTCACCCGCCTTCCCAGGATGCAACAGGAGGTGGAGCCCCTGTGCTCCTCCGCCATGGGCAACCCCGGAGTGCACAGGGACGCAGGTAACTGTGCGTTTGTACGCAAGCGTGGGGGTGGAGGGCCTTCATCCGAGCATTGTGTCACAGCCTGCCTTGCGGCGTGGCCGTGAGTGAGTTACTGGCCTTCCAATGAGAGAGCTACCCCTAACTTCTTGTGTCCACTAGGCAGTACCCTTTAAGACCGCAAACCGCTATTTCCCGTTAGCCTTTGTAGTTCCCTGGCCAATGGTCTGACCCGGAACTACATTTCCCATGAGTGTCTGGGGCCTTACCAACTCTTCTGGAGGCCATGAGCCCCTAGAGACTCTCTTCCCTGGTCCCTCACACACTTTTTGTCTCCACCACCGGACTTAGCATCTTCTCCCGAAGCTACTCCTTCTCCCTGCTTCCCATCTTTGAATAACCCTACGACCAACCCAATCCAGACCCCAGGCATTGTTCCGCGGACTCCCGTTCCCTCCCACTGCCATCAGTCCCTAACCCTGTCTTCGTTCTCATTCTCTCTGCCCCGTCCCCACATCCCCAGGTGAGGGCTTGTCCTCTTCCAATGGACCCTTTCTCCACCTAACTCCCTGGCCTCCAGTTTCTTCCCTCCCGCCCATCCCCTACGTAGCTCCAGAGAAAACTTTCTGACACCCAGCACTAACCCTTTCTCTCCCTTACTCGCAGCTCTTCCATGTTCCCCATCACTCCCAGGATAGGGCACCAGCCCCTCAATCCAGTATTTGAGGCCTTATGTAGCCTGCACCAGTTGTCAGGCTCATCTTCCAGGGCTGCCTATTTCCTCTCCAGCACAGCTCATTCATTCATTCATTTTCTCATTGAACATTTCTAAAGTAATATCTTGGTGACGATTCATTTGGCTAACAGGTAATACAGAATTGGACTTAAGGCAGTATAAAGAATTGTTGTTCAGTTGCTAAGTTGTGCCTGACTCTTTGCGACCCCATGAACTATAGCCCGCCAGCCTCCTCTATCCGTGGGATTTCCCAGGCAAGGATACTGGAGTGGGTTATCATTTCTTTCTCCAGGGGATCTTCCCAACCCAGGGATCAAGCCCATGTCTCCTGCTTGGCAGGCAGATTCTTTACCACTGAGCCATGTGGAAAGCCCAGTATAAAGAATAGGAAAGACATTATCTCACTGTAAAAGAAGCCTATAGATGGAGCAGGGTTTGTGTTTGGGTGGATCAGCAGCTCAGTGAATGTTATTGAGAAGCTGATTTCTGTTTCCCTGCTTTTTAGTCTGGGATATATTTCTTTTGCACACTAGCTTGCATACCTCATGGTCACCAAATGGCTGCCAAAGTTCCAGGTATCACTTCCAAAGGTTTTAATCTTAAGAATTCCAAATAATCTCTCCTCACATCTCATTGGCTGGCACTAAGCACCCACTCACTCTTGTCTCAATGCCTGGCAAAAAGAATGAAATTATTATGATTATTTTAGTCATTGGGTCTATGCATCAGGTGGGAGAAAGTTTTTAAAGAATTTATATCTAATCCTACTTCAGATTCCAATTAACCAGGATCTCTAGGAATGGGGCCCTAGCATCTATAGTTTTTGACTGCTTGCCAGGTAATTATGATGAGCAGTAGGGGTTGAAGGCATTAGTTTACACTGGATGAGATATTTCTGAGGATCCTGGGGATTGGTGAGCCTCACCTGGTTCCCTCCCCATCTCTCCCAGGGGGTGGAATGGACACTCCTCAAGTGAGGGATAAGGATGGAAATCATTGACAGGGTCTCCCTTCTGGGTGCTGGCTGTAAGCACCTACTCGGTGCCAGGTGCTAGGCTAGGTACAGTAAATGCTCTAGTGGCAAAATGGACAGTTTCTCTGTCCTCCAGTCTCTGTTAGTGCCTTTGAAAACCTCTTCTGTTTGGAGACTCCCCACCCCACATTGTCTCTAACCTAGACTGAGGCACCCACCTGATAAGTATACTTAATGTATCAATTCAGTTCAGTCACTCAGTCATGTCTGACTCTTTGTGACCCCATGGATTGCAGCATGCCAGGCTTCCCTGTCCATCAGCAACTCCCCGAGCTTTCTCAAACTCATGTCCATCGAGTTGGTGATGACATTCAACCATCTCATCCTCTGTCGTCCCCTTCTCCCCCTGCCTTCAATCTTTCCTAGCATCAGGGCCTTTTCCAAGGAGTTAGTTCTTTGCATCAGGTGGCCAGAGTATTGGAGTTTCAGCTTTAGCATCAGTCCTTCCAATGAATATTCAGGGATGATCTCCTTTAGGATTGCCTTGGTTTGATCTCTTTGCAGTCTAAGGGACTCTCAAGCATTTTCTTCCTGCTGTGCTAGTTCACTTCAGTCATGTCCGACTCTTTGCCACCTCATGGACTGCAGCACGCTAGGCTTCCCCCGACCTTCATGATAGCCTGGAGTTTGCTCAAATTCATGTTTAGTCAGTTGGTAATGCCATCCAACCATCTCATCCTCTATCATCACCTTCTCCTCCTGCCTTTAATCTTTTCCAGTATCAGGGTCTTTTCCAATGAGTCAGTTATTTGCATCAAGTGGCTAAAGTATTGGAGCTTCAGCTTCAGCATCAGTCCTTCCAATGAATAATTCAGGACTAATTTCCTTTAGGATTGATTGGTTGGATCTCCTTGCAGTTCAATGGACTCTCAAGAATCTTCTCCAACACCAATGTAACTCCAACAGTTCAAAAGCATCAAAACTTTATGTATAGCTCCAGAAAAATTTGAGTGGCATTGAGTTGACCAGTTGGCCCATTTTGTAGCTCAATATTTGTTTATTTCAGTTTTTTTATTTTCTTTGTGGTATTTTGGAGCCAGTAACATTTTTAGCTTATCAGGTTGCAAATTTTGGCTTAGGCCATTAGAAAGCCTGTGGGTCCCAAGTGGTTTGCCTGTAGTAGTGAATGAAATGATCCAGCCTGTTCTCATGCAAGGAAGGCAGACATGACACATGTTATCTCACAAATAATTAATAACCTACAATTGCAATAAGTACTCCTTAGCTTTGGGCCTGAAGAGAATTCTGGGAATATTCTCTTTTGCTTAAAGACCTTAGTCCTCCACCCACACACCCTGTGATGCCTCTGCATAAAATATCCCTTTCTTTGCAATTCCTTTCTTCTTTTTTTTTTTAATGAGGAGGGTCTCTGCCATTTCTTTATTTGGCAAACTCCTCTTGTATCCCTTAAGTCTCATGGTAGACATCACCTCTTCCAAGGAGCCTTCCTTGGTTGTGCCCAGACTGTCCACCTTGTGACACCTCCACAGTAGCAAGTACTGCACTTTACAGTGACCGCTTTGTCCACCAGACCAAAAGCTCTTGGATGGCAGGGTGGAGGTCTCATTAATCTCTTTGTCTGCATCATCCTTCAGAGCACACAGGATGTTTGAATGTATTATGTTTACTCAGTTATTCAATAAGTACTCATTTATAAATGTATACCTTACTCCTTGGAAGGAAAGTTATGACCAACCTAGATAGCATATTCAAAAGCAGAGACATTACTTTGCCAACAAAGGTCCTTCTAGTCAAGGCTATGGTTTTTCCTGTGGTCATGTATGGATGTGAGAGCTGGACTGTGAAGAAGGCTGAGCACTGAAGAATTGATGCTTTTGAACTGTGGTGTTGGAGAAGACTCTTGAGAGTCCCTTGGACTGCAAGGAGATCCAACCAGTCCATTCTGAAAGAGATCAGCCCTGGGATTTCTTTGGAAGGAATGATGCTAAAGCTGAAACTCCAGTATTTTGGCCACCTCATGCGAAGAGTTGACTCATTGGAGAAGACTCTGATGCTGGGAGGGACTGGGGGCAGGAGGAGAAGGGGACAACAGAGGATGAGATGGCTGGATGGCATCACTGACTCGATGGACGTGAGTCTGGGTGAACTCTGGGAGTTGGTGATGGACAGGGAGGCCTGGTGTTCTGCGATTCATGGGGTCGCAAAGAGTTGGACACGACTGAGCGACTGAACTGAACTGAACTGATACATTGAAACAAATATATTAAAATCAGGGTTGTAATTTAGGAATCTTTATTTCTAATGCCACATTTCATGAGAAACAGTTTTATTCACATTTTAAACATATCACTTTGATGTTGCTATAGTCATTTTCCAAGTCATTTCACACACTTTTCCAGGGCATATAATTTTATTTCTAAGTTATCTGTGATAGGAATTTAAAAGATTTTTCTCTACTATGGAAAAATTCAAACATTCACAAAAATAGAGAAAATGTTTAATAAATCCATACATTCCAATACCTAAGTTCAATAACTACCAATATTTTGCTAATCTTGTTGCATCTAGGCACCCACACACACACTTTTTGGGGGGACATTCTATACGACAAATTTGTTTTAAAACAAGTTTTAGAAAACAGATCTACCATGCCATTAATTACAACCAGCAAAAATTCAAAAATTTTTCTTGAATATCATCTCATCTATTATATATTTGAATTTCCCTAATTATTAAAGGTCAGGTCAGGAAGCAACAGTTAGAACTGGACATGGAACAACAGACTGGTTCCAAATAGGAAAAGGAGTACGTCAAGGCTGTATATTGTCACCCTGCTTATTTAACTTATATGCAGAGTACATTATGAGAAACGCTGGGCTGGAAGAAGCACAAGCTGGAATCAAGATTACTGGGAGAAGTATCAATAACCTCAGATATGCAGATGATACCACCCTTATGGCAGAAAGTGAAGAGGAACTAAAAAGCCTCTTGATGAAAGTGAAAGAGGAGAGTGAAAAAGTTGGCTTAAAGCTCAACATTCAGAAAATGAAGATCATGGCATCTCGTCCCATCACTTCATGGGAAATAGATGGGGAAACAGTGGAAACAGTGTCAGACTTTATTTTTGGGGGGCTCCAAAATCACTGCAGATGGTGACTGCAGCCATGAAATTAAAAGACGCTTACTCCTTGGAAGAAAAGTTATGACCAACTTTGATAGCATATTGAAAAGCAGAGACATTACTTTGCCAACAAAGGTCCTTCTAGTCAAGGCTATGGTCTTTCCTGTGGTCATGTATGGATGTGAGAGTTGGACTGTGAAGAAGGCTGAGCACTGAAGAATTGATGCTTTTGAACTGTGGTGTTGGAGAAGACTCTTGAGAGTCCCTTGGACTGCAAGGAGATCCAACCAGTCCATTCTGAAAGAGATCAGCCCTGGGATTTCTTTGGAAGGAATGATGCTAAAGCTGAAACTCCAGTACTTTGGCCACCTCATGTGAAGAGTTGACTCATTGGAGAAGACTCTGATGCTGGGAGGGATTGGGGGCAGGAGGAGAAGGGGACGACAGAGGATGAGATGGCTGGATGGCATCACTGACTCGATGGACGTGAGTCTGGGTGAACTCTGGGAGTTGGTGATGGACAGGGAGGCCTGGCGTGCTGTGATTCATGGGGTCGCAAAGAGTTGGACACGACTGAGCAACTGAGCTGAATTATTAAAAACTTTCATTTTTTACAGTTGGTTTGTTTTAATTAAGATCCAAACAAAGACAATATATTGCATTTGATGATTATATCCCTTCAGTCTTTATCCAATAAATTCTTACAACTAGGTGCCTGGTGCTTTGCTAGATGCCAAGAGCAGAAGACAAACCCCTGACCTCATGTTGTTCACATTATAATTAGAGACTCATAGAAATAAATATAAAAATGCAGCTGTGATGACAGCCAATACATGGTGTTATGCATTCAAGACAGAAACTTCACATGCTCAAGGAGATGTGATGAGCTAAGTGAGGGGGAAGAGAGCGCCACGTGGATTTACAGCATGTGTCAAGGTCCTGTGGCAGGAGGGAGGCATGGAGAGTTCAAGTCATAGAAGGGTGATGTTTCTGGAATGCAGCAAGTGAGGAGGTCGATGGTGTCTGATCAGGCTTGAGACATCAGCAGGGTCTAGTCCTATGTGGTCTTTGTCTTAATTTATCCCAAAGACAATGAGAAGTCCTGGGAGGGTTTTGAGGAAAGTGGAGGTGGTGATGTGGTCGGATCTACATTTCAAAATGGTATTCTGAAGCTTCCCTAGTGGCTCAATGGTAAAGAATCCAGCTGCCAATGCAGGAGTCATGGGTTCGCTCCCCATGGGAGATCCCATGGGAAGATCCCACATGCCCTGGGACAACTAAGCCTGTGGGCCACAACTACTGAGGCTGTCTGCTGCAACTATTGAAGCCTGCATGCCTAGAGCCCATGCTCCACAACAAGAAAAGCCATTGCAATGAGAAGCCTGCGCACCACAACTAGGAAGTAGCCCACGCTCTCTCCAACTAGAGAAAAACCCATGTAGCAATGAAGAGCCAGCACAGCTCAAAATAAATAAATAATTATAAAACAAACCAAGAAACAGTAGCAAAAAATGCTATTCTGATGGGATGAATGAAGAAGAGAGAGAGAGGTTGAGAAGTTAGGAAGCTGTTGTGTAGACAATAGTGGGATGAAAGGCAGCAGACTGGGGGATTGAGAACATGTTCTGGATCCAGATGGCTTGATTTTATCATGATTCTATCACTTGGGCTGTGTGACCTTGGGAAAATCACTTAACTTCTCTGTGCTTCTCTGTGTGGTGGGGAAGTGCCTAGATGAAACAAGATTGGCAAAATATTGATATTGATTGAAGCTAGGCATTGGAACATCTGGGTTCATTATACATCCTGATGTGAAGAACTGGATCATTTGAAAAGACCCTGATGCTGGGAATGATTGAAGGCAGGAGGAGAAGGGGACGACAGGATGAGATGCTTAGATGGCATCTTTACTGACTCTATGGACATGAGTTTGAGCAAGCTCTGGGAGTTGATGATGGACAGGGAAGCCTGGCGTGCTGTAGTCCATGGGGTCGCAAAGAGTTGGACACGACTGAGCGACTGAACTGAACTGAACTGATACATTGTCTCTAGTGTTAAACTACACTACCTCAGAAATTGTTGTGAGGATTCAATGGAAAGAACTTTAAAAGGTGTTTGGCTTTGCAAAAGGGACTGTAAACATGTAGTTATTGTTAAGTGGACAGACTTGAGAAGGAGATTACTACATTGGAAGGATGGAAGGGAGGCCAGGATGGCCAGACAGAAACGCAGAGAGCTCAGCAGAGGGACCATGCGTGAGGCAGGGCAGGTGGTTCTCAGAGGGGATCTGTTTAAAATGCAGATTCTCATCCTGTAGGTCTGGAAGGGACCCTGAGAGGCTCCCCCAGACCACACATTGAGGAATGAGTCCCTATAGCAGGGGAGGACTTTATCCTGAAGGCAAGAAAAAGCCTCTGGAAATTTGTGAGCCTCTGAGAGGAAAAGATCACCCCAGTTGCCCTGCTAAAACAGATGGGAGGTGGGAGGACCAGGACCAGAGAGGGGGCTTACTGTGGTACAAGCCAAGCCGTCTTGAGAGCCTGATGCTAAAGACTGCCAGGAGTAGAGCTGGGACCTAGCTGTGTGCTGGAGACAGCCTGTCCCAGCTCACGAGAGCTGAGTGGGGAAGTTTGCAAGCTGGTTGTTAAAACCATGAATGAGTGAGTGAAAGTAGCTTAGTGATGTCTGAGTCTTCGCCATCCCAGGGACTACACAGTCCATGAAATTCTCTAGGCCAGAATACTGGAGTAGGTAGCCTTTCCCTTCTCCAGGGGATCTACCCAACCCAGGGATCGAACCCATGTCTCCCGCATTGCAGGAAGATTCTTTACCAGTTGAGCCATAAGGGAAGCCCTGTTAAAACCATAGGTACCATAACATTTGTCAGGGTGGGAGTACCCACACCATGAAAACTGGTGCCTGCTGAGAGAGAGAGAGAGAAAAACACTTACCAGTACACCACACAGTCTACTGAATTGTAATAAAGGCATCAATGACTGAGTAAAATGTTACTAGAGAAGACTTGGGGCTTCCCAGGTGGCACTAGTGGCAAAGAACCTGGCTGCCAGTGCAGGAGATGTGAGACGTGGGTTTGATCCCTTGGTCGCGAAGATCCCCTGGCGGAAGGCCTGGCAACCCACTCCAGTATTCTTGCCTGGAGAATTCCGTGGGCAGAAGAGCCTGGCGGGCTACAGTCCATAGGGTCGCAAAAAGGAAGAGGAAATGGATTATGTGGGACAACCAGCAGTTGGCCATCAGATCAGATCAGATCAGATCAGATCAGTCGCTCAGTCGTGTCCGACTCTTTGTGACCCCATGAACTGCAGCACGCCAGGCCTCCCTATCCATCACCAGCTCTCGGAGGTCACTCAGACTCATATTCATCAAGTCAGTGATGCCATCCAGCCATCTCATCCTCTGTCGTCCCCTTCTCCTCCTGCCCCCAATCCCTCCCAGCATCAGAGTCTTCTCCAATGAGTCAACTCTTCGCATGAGGTGGCCAAAGTACTGGAGTTTCAGCTTTAGCATCATTCCTTTCAAAGAAATCCCAGGGCTGATCTCCTTCAGAATGGACCTGTTGGATCTCCTTGCAGTCCAAGGGACTCTCAAGAGTCTTCTCCAACACCACAGTTCAAAAGCATCAATTCTTCGGCGCTCAGCCTTCTTCACAGTCCAGCTCTCACATCCATACATGACCACAGGAAAGACCATAGCCTTGACTAGGCGAACCATGGTTGGCAAAGTGATGTCTCTGCTTTTGAATATGCTATCTAGGTTGGTCATAACTTTCCTTCCAAGGAGTAAGTGTCTTTTAATTTCATGGCTGCAGTCACCATCTGCAGTGATTTTGGAGCCCAGAAAAATAAAGTCTGACACTGTTTCCACTGTTTCTCCATCTATTTCCCATGTAGTGATGGGACCAGATGCCATGATCTTCATTTTCTGAATGTTGAGCTTTAAGCCAACCTTTTCACTCTCCACTTTCACTTTCATCAAGAGGCTTTTTAGTTCCTCTTCACTTTCTGCCATAAGGGTGGTATCATCTGCATATCTGAGGTTATTGATATTTCTCCCGGCAATCTTGATTCCAGCTTGTGTTTCTTCCAGTCCAGCATTTCTCATGATGTACTCTGCATATAAGTTAAATAAACATGGTGACAATATACAGCCTTGATGTACTCCTTCTCCTATTTGGAACAAGTCTGTTGTTCCATGACCAGTTCTAACTGTTGCTTCCTGACCTGCATACAGATTTCTCAAGAGGCAGATCAGGTGGTCTGGTATTCCCATCTCTCTCAGAATTTTCCACAGTTTATTGTGATCTACACAGTCAAAGGCTTTGGCATAGTCAATAAAGCAGAAATAGATGTTTTTCTGGAACTCTCTTGCTTTTTCGATGATCCAGTGGATGTTGGCAATTTGATCTCTGGTTCCTCTGCCTTTTCTAAATCCAGCTTGAACATCAGGAAGTTCACGGTTCACATATTGCTGAAGCCTGGCTTGGAGAATTTTGAGCATTACTTTACTAGCGTGTGAGATGAGTGCAATTGTGCAGTAGTTTGAGCACTCTTTGGCATTGCCTTTCTTTGGGATTGGGATGAAAACTGACCTTTTCCAATCTTGTGGCCACTGCTGAGTTTTCCAAATTTGCTGGCATATTGAGTGCAGCACTTTCACAGCATCATCTTTCAGGATTTGGAATAGCTCAGCTGGAATTGCATCACCTCCACTAGCTTTGTTCGTAGTGATGCTTTCTAAGGCCCACTTGACTTCACATTCCAGGATGTCTGGCTCTAGGTCAGTGATCACACCATCATGATTATCTGGGTCGTGAAGCTCTTTCTTGTACAGTTCTTCTGTGTATTCTTGCCACCTCTTCTTAATATCTTCTGCTTCCATTAGGTCCATACCATTTCTGTCCTTTATCGAGCCCATTTTTGCATGAAATGTTCCTTTGGTATCTCTGATTTTCTTGAATAGATCCTTAGTCTTTCCCATTCTGTTGTTTTCCTCTATTTCTTTGCATTGATCGCTGAAGAAGGCTTTCTTTTCTTGCTATTCTTTGGAACTCTGCATTCAGATGTTTATATCTTTCCTTTTCTCCTTTGCTTTTCGCTTCTCTTCTTTTTGCAGCTATTTGCGAAGCCTCCCCAGACAGCCATTTTGCTTTTTTGCATTTCTTTTCCATGGGGATGGTCTTGATCCCTGTCTCCTGTACAATGTCACGAACCTCATTCCATAGTTCATCAGGCACTCTATCTATCAGATCTAGGCCCTTAAATCTATTTCTCACTTCCACTGTATAATCATAAGGGATTTGATTTAGGTCATACCTGAATGGTCTAGTGGTTTTCCCTACTTTCTTCAATTTCAGTCTGAATTTGGCAATAAGGAGTTCATGGTCCGAGCCACAGTCAGCTCCTGGTCTTGTTTTTGCTGATTGTATAGAGCTTCTCCATCTTTGGCTGCAAAGAATATAATCGATCTGATTTCGGTGTTGACCATCTGGTGATGTCCATGTATAGAGTCTTCTCTTGTGTTGTTGGAAGAGGGTATTTGCTATGACCAGTTGGCCATAAGAGAGACCAATTAGCTGACGAAGTGGTTGTGGAGAAGAGCTCAGATTTGAGAGCTGTTATCAAGCTCCAATCAGGAGGGCAGTTCTGAGGGTGCTGGAGAAACCACAGACCAGATTCAAATGCTGCTGCAGTGAAGGAGCCAGGCTGGGATGACTGGAACAGGAAGCAGAAAGGGGCAGGTCCCTTCCTTTTCCTCCTGCCTTGCAGTCTCCCTCTTACACCCCCTTTAGGCATAGTCTACTGGGACCCCAAAAATTGGAAGGGAAATGGGGTTAGTAGCGAGTCCCAGCTCTGGGGTATCCCACAGCTGGGTGGGGCAGGTGGAATCAGGCTGAGACACAACAGCTGAATAACTGGCAGAGGAGCTATCCTGGGAGTGGCATGGCCAGTCACTTGGTGATGCCATTTAAGCAGAATAAGGTGTGAGGAGTGCTCAGGACAACCGATGTACTTGGGTTTTCCATCCCCAGGAGCGCTCCTTGTGGACCGAGAGACCCCAGAGGAGATGCAGGTGCGGAGCCTGGGCAGACCTGTCAAATCCTCGTGAGTGGTCCTTGGCCCTGTGATTTCTGACCTCAGCTTCTCTAAGCATGAGGGCACCGACCTCTGACCTTGGGAGGTCCCTGTCCGCTGGCTGTTTTCCCAGGAAACAGTATCTGCGTCAGGTCATTGCAGAATACGAGGCGCTGGACAGAGAGCTCCCGTGCATCCGGAAGTTTCCCATGCCTCCGGCTGCTCAGCCACTTTGTCTGTGCATGGAGACCTCGGTGAGTGGCCCTCCCCAAGCCCGTTACCCTAGATCCGTGCTGGGGCGGTGGACAGGACTTGAATCCAAGCTCCACAGCCTAGCAGCTGAGGGCCTGGCACCAGGATAAGTGGCTGAAAATAAATTGTGAGTTTGTTAAAGGGGCCATCATTGAGAGAGGAGGAGAGAAGGGAGACAGAGGACGGGGGAATCCTGCTAATCCGTCTACTAGGAAAATCTGTAAAATGGACAGATAATGCAAAAATTCATTTTAAAAAAGCTTAGGTGTTTGACAGATTCAGTGAAGTGGTTATGCCGTGTATGGTTTCTGTGGCCATTCCTGCTTCAGCAGAGGTAGCTATTAAGGTCTCACCCTTTAATTTAAGAATTAAATGAGGCTTGCCAGGCACAAGCCTTGGAATGTTCCCTCAGCTGTATCACTTTATCTGTGTCACTTTACCCTGACGCAGGGATCACCGTTCTTATTGACAAGGCCAATCCACACTCCATTGCTTCTCTTCTTTGTGTCTTTGAACATGAAACAACCCCATCCCCACCTCCGCCGCTCAACATATACACCCAAGGCTTGCTTTCCTGGAGGTGACCAATTTCTTGATTTCATTGTAGCTTCTTGGCAATTTTATATATGACATATGGTATCACCCTCCACACTGTAATCTGAGATTGAAACGTGGTTAGTGATCAGTGGTTTTCTGAATGTTAAATAGATTGACAAGATGTCAACCCCTCCCCTACGATCCTGATTTATTGACAAAGGAACAGTCCTTAAAATGCTAATATGACTATAAAAGGAAAAATGTACAGCTTAAATCCTTGCGGAAATCTTCAAGGGCTGCCATAACCTCATCATCCAACGCAGGTTGCTGGAAGAGTTTTCAATAGATAGGCAAAGTTGGCCAACTGGTGAATCATTCAGCCGACTGCTCATTGACTTTTGGCAAATCGGCTTGGTGAGGATTGATTTTTTTTTTTCTGAGAATGACCTAGAATGGCAGCACATGCCTTTCTACCTGAGAGATTCCTATCCTCCTCGCTCTGGCAGGTTCAGCAGGTGGGGGTCTAGGGTGGGGACTTTTGCACCTGAACTTAACTCGGGTGTCCCTGACATCCCCAGCCTGAAGAGGACCTTACCCACGTGGAGGTGCTGGAGGCCCTGGAAGCCGAGTTCCCCGGGGCCATGGAGAGTGGGCGCGTGAGCAGCATCCGCTTTGAGAACATGAACGTCATCTGTGGGACTGCTGGACGCCGGGACCGGTGAGTCCTTGGCGGGGGTGAAGGGCCTGGAGTGGTAGGCCCCACCGTGAACACGATGAGGGGGAGGAGCCAGGAGTGAGGGCGGAGAGAGGCGGGGCAGCAACTTTGGGCATGGCCGGGAGCTAACAGAAGGTGCGGGCCAACAGGAAGCGCAGCGAGGGGCGGGGCGGGGAAGGGACAGACAGTGAGGGGACGGGGCCGGGAGTGAAGGCTGAGAGAGGCGGGGCGAAGACCTTTGGTGGGCGTGGCCAGGAGGAGGTTCCGGCCAACAAGAAGCGCAGCTAGGGGCGGGGCCGGGAGGGGACAGACAGTGAGGGGGCGGGGCCGGGAGTGAGGGCTGAGAGGGGCGGGGCGGGGCGGAGACCTTGGGTGGGCGTGGCCAGGAGGTGCGGGCCAACAGGAAGAGCATCAAGGGGCAGGGCGAGGAGGGGACAGATAGTGAGGGGGCGGGGCCTGGAGCGCCCAGAGAAGGTTGTGGTAGACCGAAGGACCCCTACCTGGCTGAAAGGCGGCGCTAGCGGTAAAGAACCCGCCTGCCAATGCAGGAGAAGTAAGAGACACGGGTTCCATCCCTGGGTGGGGAAGGTCCCTTGAAGGAGGGCATGGCAACGCACTCCAGTATTCTTGTCTGGAGAATCTCATGGACAGAGGAGCCTGGCGGGCTAGAGGAACCTGATGCGCTACGGTCCATAAGGGAGCAGAGTCGGTCACGACTGAAACGACTTTGTATGCACCCACATGGGAGCCTAGAAGGGGCGAAGCCGAGAGTGGGTGCGGCGGGGGAGCAGGGCCAGGTGAGATCGGAAAAGAAGGCGGGATCTGGAGAGAGGAGCCAGACTTTCAGTGACCCAGGTGGTGACGGGGATGCGCAAGACCGAGGAGTGGGGTCGGAACACGAGACAGCAGCTATGAGCCTGAGCACCTTGCAGGGCGGGGTCAGAGTGATCCCGTGGGTCTAGACTGTCTGGTGGCGGGTGGGACCAGGCCTGAGAGCAGCACTGAAGGGGCGAGGCGGCCAGTACAGTGGCGGTTTAGAAATATGGAGCCTCGACAGAACCAGGCTCAAGGAAGACAGAGCCTAGACTGACCCCCCTGAGGGTCGAAGAACAGATTGACCCCGACGAGGGTGCAGGCCTGGCGAGTTTAGGGACGCAGAGACGGGTTGAGGGACGAGTCGGTAAACGAACTCAGGGATCAGGCAAGGACTCTCCAGCAACCAGGGGCGGGACTGGGGCCGCCAGCGATTCCCCCCTCCGTCTCCGCCCTGCTCCTCTCCCGCTGGCCTTGTCCCCTCGCAGGTGGCTCATCATGGTCACGGACTTCCAGACTCGCTCGCGCCTGCTGCGCTCGGGGCTTCGACTCCGCGGGAACCTGCATCCTCTCGTGCGCCACGACGAACTGCTCCTGAGCGATTACCGCCTGCACCTGCGCCGTTCCCTGGTCCGACGGCGCATGCTCGAGGCTCTGGGCGCGGAGCCGACCGAGGAAGACTGACATTTAGGGGGGGCGGGCCCCGGCTGCGCTTGCGCACCGCCCCGCTGGCTCAGGATACCCACCGGGAACCTCAAAGGAAAAGAGGAGTTGCCTCCCCAGGAAGGAGGCGGGGTCGGCTCGAGGGGGTGGATACTGTGAGTTTAATTATAAAGAATGACCTGGTACAAAAGCCATTTCTCTCTGCAAAATCTTGGTGGGGAGTCAAGGGGAGGGTGGTGATGGGGGGTAGGGACGAACCCCCATGATATAATCCCGCCTCCCTAGTCTTCCGCTAGTCCCTGCGAATGGACGCCTGGGTCGCAATCCCTTGAGGGGTGAATTCCGAGGCTCGTGAGAGGGAAGACCCGGGCGCCGTGGATTTGAACGCGTGCGATCCCTGTCCCAGCGAGAACCAGACGTCCTCATCCGCCCCCCTCCTCTTCCTCCTCCCACCCCCAACTTGGAAGACAATTCTCGGGCTTTATTTCAGGTTTTTTTTTTTTTTTTTCTGGATTTTTTTGTGTGTTCTAGGTTTTTTTTTTTTTTGTATTTTCTTTTGTTATTGTTCCTCTTTTTGCTTTGTCGCTTCTCTCCGCCCCGCGCTGCCCCCCCATCCAGTACCTTCCCCCTCCCCAGCCCAACCTCTCCTACCCCCCTCCCCACCCCCCACACCCTCCCCCAACCCCGCGGCACCCATCCAGAATGAACAAGCCCTTGATAGACGAGCGCCGCGCAGGCCCCCTGCGGACGGGGGGCATCCGACATGGGGGAGGGGGCGGGTAGGGGCCCAGCGCGACCTCCGCCCCCCTCCTCGCCACCCCACCCCCCTCCCACGACCCTCCCACAAGGTTCCCCGCAGATCCCTGACGTGGTAAGGGGGGGGGTTGCAAGCACCCTCCCCCCAAGGACGGAGCGCCCCTCCCCCCTCGGGGGTAGGGGGCAGCAGAGGGGGAATGGGCTTGGGGGAAGGAGGGGGAGCTCCCTTCTTTGGCAGCTGAACATGGTGGGGATCAGGGGCGATGCCCTCCCCCCTTTGCCCACAGTAGGGGAGGGGGCTTTCCAGGGGAAGGGGGTGGCTTAGAATTTCCAAGCCCTAGGAATAGAGGGACAGGGAAGCGTGCAGGAAGGAACAGCCATGCTGGAGGAAGGAGTTTCTGGGAGAGACGGAAAGTTTAGGAGATGGGGGGGAGGCAGTGTCGTCGTGCAAAATGGATGGACCGGAAGTCGGAGGAGGGAGGAGCTGAGAGGACAAAGACTGGGGCAGGGAGAGGAGGAAGCAAAGTGGGCAAGAACTGAGAGTGCACAGGATCTTCTCTTGCCAGAAAAAGTGTACAGAGCTAAGAGAATAGGCAGAGTGCAAATGATTATAAGAGCTGATCTTTGGGGGCAGGAAAAAAAAAAAAAAACTGCCAGGAAAAGAAACAATAATACAGTCCCAAGAGCGTGTGGAATGAGATGAGTGTGCAAAAGGAAAGAGGTTGCAGAGTTCTCCAAGAGAAATGGAAAAAGTTACCCAAGAACAACCAGAAATTCAAGCATGAACGTGCAAGGCAGGGCTGCTGGGTGCAAGAGCCTAGTTAAGGACGAAAAGACGGCTTCGAGAGAGCAGGGGAAGTGCTGGGGAGGATGCGTGTGCAAGAGCGGGCGTGCAAGAAGCTTCATCAAAGAGTTGACAGTGGAGATGGACAAGGATCTGGGAAACGACAGGGCGAGGGCGTGGGGAAGCCTGGCAAAGAGGACAAGATATGGTTCCTGGAAGGCGAGGGTACAAGCAACAGTGGGGGAGGGGGAGGGGCAAGGAGGTGGCGTGGGAGTGTCACTGTGAGACGGAGGGGTGGGTAGAGTGAGAATGTGGGGGTGCAGGATTAAGGGGAGAGGGTGCTTCAGGAGAACGGAGGCGCGAGTCTAGGGGGAGGCGCACGGTCTGAGAGAGGGCGAGGGAAAGGGTGTCCCAAGTGTGTCTGCAGCAAGGGCCCAGAGATTCTTCAGGAGAGAGGGGGTGGGGGGAGGGGAGGGCGCCCGTAGGAAGAGTCTGAGACCAGAGGGGTGTGGAGCGTGGGGAGACAGACGCCGTGGTGTGCCAGGGAAGCGGAGCGTGAGCCGGAAGCAAAGGCAGGCGGAGGAAGCCAAGGCGGAGCGCGCAAGACAGCCAGAGGGCGCATTTGTGCAAAATTGTAGCCCAGGAAGGGGAGAGAGGTGAGCAGGCGTGCAAAGGAGCGTGCAAGAGCCTGGGGGGGCGGGGGCTGCTGTGTGTGCTGGGGAGAGGGGAGGGTGGGGAGAGCCAGGGGCCTGGAGATGGGGGGGAAGGGTGGTTAGAGGGGCGGCAGATGGTGGAATCTGAGGGCGTCCCCTTCCTCTGCGGCCTGGGGGACGACCCCCAACCGGTCAGGCTCAGGGCTGACCCTCTATGGCTCTGTCTGTCCCCCGCTCCCCAGAATCGACCCTTCCCTCCTTCTCCATCCCCTCTCTGTGATGTCCTCCAGCGCCCCTCTGCTCCCCCCACCCCTTCACACACACACACAGTCTCGTGTCAGCTGCCCCCTCCTGTGAGGTGCAAATGTCTGGCCGGGATCAGGCCACCTGGTGACCTCCGGCCTTGGGAGACAAGGGTCAGGGCGCAGTTCTAGCAGAGTCCCTGGCCCGGGGAGAGAAGGACGGTTGGGTTGTGGGGAGGGGGGGCGGTCAGAGGTCAAGAGGCCAGCAGGCTCAAGGGTTCTGTGGACGGGCTGGTCCGTCCAGGCCAGCCATCACCTCTCCAGGAAAAACTTGAGAGCCCGGTCGATGTTCATGCGGTGTCCCACCCTGGTCACCCCCAAATCGACGTAGTCCTCCTTGGTCAAGGCGGGAAGGTGGGAGCCATCGATCTCGTGGTCCAGGAACCGGGCCCGGTGTTCGGCCAAGCCCAGCCACTCTAGCCAGTCAGCCACATCGAACTTGGTCCAGAAGCCCAGAGGTTTAGCGCCGAACGGCTTGTCCGGGGGCAGGGAAAGCAGGCGGGTCGGTGAGAGGGAGCGGGAGGCCCCTGACAAGGCCCCGCCGAGACCCCCGGAGATCCCGGGGTGCGGCGGTACAAAGACGGGGGCGAAGGGGTCGGCGGAGCCTCCTGCCCCTCCGGTGGGGGAGCCTCGGATGTCAAAGAGGCCCGGGTAGAGGGGTCCGGAAGGCAGGATGGGTAGGGACGAGGGCCGGGGCGCAGGGCTGACCTTGTGCTCCGAGGCGGGCAGCAATGAGGGGCTGGGGGCCCGGCGGAGCAAAGGTGGGCGCATCTCGAACTCCACGCCCTGGAGGTGGCGGGCGGACGTGGAGGAGGAGGAAGCCGATGGGGAAGTGGCCCCCGGGGCTGCAGCGGCTGAAGGGGACACCGCGGTTCCCGTGGGGAGTGGCGGCAGAGGTGGTTTGGACCAGTTCTGAAACAGGCTGCTCACAGGTTTGGAGAGGAGCGAGGACTGGGAGTCTTCAGAGAGTCTGGAATGTGATACGGGGGCGGGGGTGGAAGAGAAGGGTGGGGTGGGGGGCAAAGGTGGGAGAAAGAGGCAGAGGTCAAGATATAGGGAGAGAGGAAGAGAGACCAGGGCGGTGGGTAGAAAGGTGGGAAGAGATGGAAGGAGTGAGCGAGGGGTAAGATGGATGTCAGGACAGAAAATGAAGGGAGAGAAAAGTAAGAGGACAGGGAGGGCGACAGTCGAGAGACATGAAAGAAAAAGAGACATTAAGTGATAATAATAATAATCGCCACCACTTACTGATGCTCACGTGTGCCAGGCATTGTTCTAAGTGCTTTTACAGATCGCATCTCAATGGAATCCCCGTGACAGCCCTGATGCAGGTTACTATTATTATCAGCAGCACAGAGAGGTTAAGCAACTTGCCTAAGGACACACAGCCAGGAAGTGGCAGAGCCCAGTTATATGGCACCAAAGTCTGAGCTCTTAACCACTACCCTATACTGCCTTTCGGGGTATGGCCAAGTCACAGCAGAGTGGAAGACAGGGAGACGGTGAGAGAGGAAAAAAAAAAAAAGAGGGGGAGCATTCAGGGGAGAGAGATGGAAGGGGACAGGGGACAGAGAGAGAGAGAGAGATGAGAGGGCAATGAAAGAGAGAAGAAACGAGGGGAGAAAAGGGTTCCCCTCATCCCTTTAGCTCCCTCCACAACAGTCCCTGCCTCAGGGCCTTTGAACGGTTCCCTTAGCTTAGTGCTCTTGTCCCTCGAGGAGCCACACAGTTCACTCCCTTCCCTCCTCCAGTCTCTGTTCAGCTTGCCTTTTATTTGAGACACTTCTCCCAAACCATCCCGTTGTTGTATTTTTTCCCTAGGATGACAGCAATGACTTTGCTTCCTGTCTGGCCTCCACCTCTGCTTATCAGGCTGTGAGCTCTATAAGGGATATGCGTTGCTTGTTTTGTCCATTGCTAGATTCCCTCCCTCTCCCCCTGAAGGGTGGCCGGTAACAGAACAGATGGCAAGTCAATCATTGGTGGATGGGTCAACTAAACTAAACATCCTTTCCTCTGTCATCAGTAAGATGCCTCAAGATCTCAAAGACCTTAAAAACCACCTTAGAATATCACTGTAAGGATATCAAACCCTTGAGCAGAATTAGAGTAAGCTCTGAAGGACAAGAGGGTTAAAAAACCTCCCTCCACTCGCTCTGTGTGTCTGAGTCAGGAATGTGACTATACTTTCCCTTAGATTAGAAGGGCTTGAACTGTGAGCTGATTCCAACTAGCTAGCTGCTTTGGAAAACTTCCTGCATCTTCCCAGGTTCCTCCATCTATACTAGATGGCCTTTTAAGAGACCCCCTCCCCTCCTCCATCTCATGGTACAGTTGGCCTCAAAAACTCTTTTAGGTGAGTTCTATGCCTTCTTCTACGGAGAGGTAGATTCCTTTGCTGAAGGTCACCCAGTTAGAAAGTGCAGGGCTGGAAGCAGGAACCCCCTCCCCCACAAAAAAACCCCCCAAAACCCTAGCTCCAGAACCATGCTTGTAACCACCATGCCCTAAAGCCTCTTGTCTTGAAACAACACTGGGCTCAAAGGGACTCGAAGATTTCAGGGGCTGTCAGAACTGACAACCCACCAAGGAAACGGACATCGGACATCGGCAAATCTCCTCTGTTCATCACTCTTTTTGTTCATCATGGAATGTGGGTTGTCATGGTGATGGGAGGAGATCACAGAAGCTACTGAGATAAAGGGAAATTTAGAGTGCCTGGGAAAGCATGCTTATCTAAGGGCAAACTTCTCCAAGCCAGCCTGGTTTCTGTTTTCTTTCTACCGCCTAAAGGGACAGGGTTGATGCGGGAGGTGGACTTCAGTACCCACATTATCAGCCCCTTCTGGCTTCCACTGCCAACTGCCAGCCCTGCACCCTGCTCACCTCTGCCGCTGCAGGGAGGAAGTCCGCTCGGGGACGTAGCTGGCTCCCCCGTGGTGGCTGTCCCCGCTTCCCCCGCTGCCTCCCCGGGCCCAGGGCAGAGCGCCACCAGCTGCCGAGGAGCCCCCAAACTGCTGAAGCTTGGAGCTGAGTTCACTGATGATGCTGGCTTTTACAGTGGCCAAGGCTGAGGCCTGAGGTTGGGCTAAGGGCCCCGGCAGTGGGGGCGGCGGCGGGCCCGGGCCCTCCTCCCAGGGCAGCAGCTTCCGAGGCAGGGAGGAGGCCGATGGCAAGGGCACTGGCGGACCTTCCGGCTCTACAGCCACGGGGCCGCCAGCTACGCCTGCCGTCGAGGATCCCGGACAACCGCTCAGGGCCAGCAGCCCATCGGTTCCCGCCCCCGTCACCGAGACAGTGGGGCTGGTGGGAGTGATAGGGTCTCGGAGTCCCCCACCGGGGCCCGGCCGCAGGCCTCCACCGGCCCCGAGCGCCCGGCCCCGGAGCTTAGAGGGAGTCATGAGCTGTGGGGGGTATGGGGGGCCAGGAGTGCCGCTGCCCCCGAAGGCCTGGCCATCCAAGTAGGCCACGTAGGTATCCAGGAGCTCTGGTCCACCGGCCACGCTGGCGCCACCACTGCCTCCAACGCCGCCAGTTCCGCCCCCTGCACCGCCCCCGCCTTCAGCGGACAGGCTGCTCAGCGTGGAGGCGCTGCTGATGGTCTCCAGGGGGTGGTCGCTGCTGCTCCGACTGTCCACCTCCTCGATACCAGAATCCGTGCCCGGGGGAGGGGTCTGGGCCAGGCTGGGGGGCTGGGGGAGCCGGGGCGGCTGGGGCGGGAGGGCCTGGCGGAGGGGCGTCCCCAGGAGCCGCGGGGCCCCCCTGGGTCAGCGTTGCCACCTCGCTGTCATAGGAAGTCAGGCTGGATGCGGTCGAGTCCAGGGTGGGAGGGGCGGCGGCCACGGCCGGGGGCGGCACAGGGGGCAATGGGGTGGTCGGGGTGGGTGGGTCCGGCAGTGGGTGGGGAGGCCCCGGCGTGAGAGGCGACTCCGGCTTCTCGAAGCTGTTAGAAAACTCGAGGGGCGGGGGCAGCGGTTCCACAAAGAGGAATTCGCCGTCTTCCACGTCCACCGAGGGGGCGGGCGGCGGCAGAACCAGCAGGGGGAGCCCGTTCTCTTCACTGCCCCGCGGGGAGGTCGGCGAAGGCGGCACAGAGCGGCGCGGGCTGGGCGGCGGGACCCCCGGCCCGTCCTCCGAGGGGGGCCCCCTTCCACCCGCCCCGCCGGCCCGGGGCTGGCAGTTCTCCAGGAACCGCACGTGGAGGGGCAGCCGCTCGGGCTCCTCCGGGGGGGCGCCGGATCTCCAGGGCTTGCTTACCCCGGGGTGCGGGGCGGGGGGCTCGGGCCCCAGCTGCAGCAGGAGGGGCCCGACCCCGGGAGCTGTGGGAGGCAGGCGGTGCAGCAAGGAGCGTCGGGCCGCCGGTGGGCTGGCCGGAAGGGACTTCTCCTGGCTGCCCAGCCCTGCCCGATACCCCAGCTCCCGGCGGGCCGGGTCCGGGGGCGAGGCTCCCCAGAGGCGCAGCACTGGCTCGTGGTGGGCGTGGGGCGAGTGGTGGTGCGGGGTGGGCGGCGGGGCCTCGTAGCGGGGCGATGGGGGCCTTGGAGGGGGCTGGGGGGGCCCACCGCCCTCCGAGGACTCCTTCAGCGCCCGCTCCCGGGCGGCCAGGGCCAGCCCGAGTGGGGAGGCCGGGTCCAGGGCCTTGCCGGTCAGCGGGTGGACCAGGGGTCGCGGCGGCAGGAAGCTGGTGAAGGCGCTGCTGCCCCCGTAGGCTCGGCCGCCGGCCGCGTAGCCCGCGTAGCCGCTGCCGCTGCCGGCGCCCGCCGACTCCAGCCGGAGGTAGGGCTCAGCCGAAAACATGCCTTCGTCGATGGACTTGGAGTGGCGCAGCCGGGGGCCCGGGGGCGCCCCTGGGCCCAGCGAGCTGTCGCCACCGTCGTCGTCCCCCGCGTCGGTGGAGAGGAAGAGCGTGGACCGCCGGCGGGCTTCGTTCTGCCAGCCTCCTTCCCTCCGAGCCGCCCCCACCAGGGCCGCTCCAAACTGGCTGGTGAAATCCAGGGTGGCCGGGCCGCTGGGCGAGGCGGGGGTGGGCACAGGCGAGGGGGACGGCGGCACGGGCGACACGGCCGGGGCGGGGCTGGGCGCGGAAGAGCCGCCGCCGCCGCCGCCGCCGCCCGCGGCCTCGGGCTGGCTCGGGGGCTCCGCCTCGGTGCTGCTCCCCTGGCTGCTGCGGCCGCTGCTACTGGTGGACGGCGCCTTGATGATGATGGTGGGGATGGGGATGGAGTTCTTTTCCGACGGGGCGGCCGCGGCCGGCGGCGGCGGCGGTGGCGGCTGCGGGGACGCCGGAGACGTGGGCGAGGGGGCAGGCGGGAGGCCGCCGCCCTTCTGGGGCTCGCCTTCGACGACTTTGGTCTGCTTGACCAGCGGGCCCTTGCGCCCGCGGCCGGAACGGGCGGGCACGTACATAGCCGCGCTGGCCGCCCGCGGAGGCAGCTGGAAGTAGCGCAGCGCCGGGGCCTGGGAGGGGCCGCCCCGCGCCGCCCCCGCTGCCGTGGTGCGACGGAGACAAGGCACCCGGGGTAGGGCTGGGCCCGCCCCCCCGCCAGCCTCGTAGGCTGGGCTGGGGCCCCAGAGCCAGGCGGGGTGGGGGGTCGTCGGGGGGAGCCGCCAGTCTCCATCTCCGGGGGGTGAGGCGGGTGGGCATGGTGGTGGTGGGGCTGGGGAGGCGGAGCGTGGTGGTGGTGGTGGTGGGGCGGGTGGTGGTGGGGTGGGGGCAGGGGCCCACTGTGATACAGGCTCTTCTCTCGGCTCCCTATCCGGGTGTCAGGGGGGGGCAGGCCCATCGAAGGACGCTGGGGACGAGGCCGGGTGGGTGCCACCTGAGCTGGGGTTGAAGGGCCCACCCCGGGGAGAGGGAGTGAGGCGGCCGGAGGAGGACGGGGCTGGAGGCGTGCTGTAGGGGGGCTCTGGTGGGGACGTGGTGGGCGGCGGGGGGATGTCCTCCGAACCAGGCACAGACAGACTGCGGCTGAACTTCATGGCTGGGGGTGCTAGGTAGGGTCTATCGTCTTCTGTAGCCCCTGGGAAGACACAGAGGATCCAGGAGCAGGGCGGGGGTGGGAGGGGTGGTCTCCCTAACCCTATGGAGCTACATTATTACAACAACAGCAGCCATGATGATACTGATGGTGACACCCTGCTGCTGCTCCTGCTGCTAAATCGCTGCAGTCGTGTCCGACATAGATGGCAGCCCACCAGGCTCCCCCGTCCCCGGGACTCTCCAGGCAAGAACACTGGAGTGGTTTGCCATTTCCTTCTCCAGTGCATGAAAGTGAAAAGTGAAAGTGAAGTCGCTCTGTCGTGTCTGACTCTTAGCAACCCCATGGACCGCAGCCTACCAGACTCCTCTGTCCTTAGGGTTTTTCCAGGCAAGAGTACTGGAGTGGGGTGCCATTGCCTTTACCCAGTAGGTGTTAAAGAGGAACATTAGTCCAGAGTTTCCTTCCCCAGCTGTGGTAAATGCAAATCCGCTCGATACAGTAATTCAGGTTGTGCACTGCACAACAGCAAACAGCAGAGGGAGCAAGAGAGGTGGGGCGAAATTCAGATGTACTTCCTCCCAAGGCCAGGAGGGGGCGCCTTTTCTAAGTCGTCCAAAGGTATAATATAGGATAGGGGTCTCTTTGGAGAAGGAAATGGCAACCCCAGTATTCTTGCTTGAAGAATCCCATGGGCAGAGGAGCCTGGCTAGCTACAGTCCATGGGCTCGCAAGAGTCGGACACTACCTAGTGACTAAACCACCACCACCACCACCACCACCACCAGGCGGCTCTTGCGGTGAGCAAAACTGGCTTGAGCCAGGAAGAGATACCTTGTTTATGTGCATAGTTCTAGATTTTAAAGAAATGTAATTAGCACATCAAATCTGTGATTTCACAGATGGAGCTCAGGATGAGGTTAATATTTTAAAAGAGGGAGCCAATTTATAGGTAAGCAATGTCAAGTGGATGTAAGGGTAGCTGTTACTAGGCAAATGAAACGGGTGGACTGTGGACACTGAAGTTGGGGAAAAGCTAGATTCAAGCAGCAAGCCAACTTGGAGAAAACCAGAGGAGTGAAATCTTTTGCCTACTGATCCAGGGCTCAGTCCTTGACTCTCTCTTCGCCTCTGACTTCTTTCTCTGCCTTGACTATCTCAACCAGTGTCACCACTTCATTCACTACTTCCCTGCTGAAGATTCCCACACTTGTCTTGGACCCCATCTTTGCCCCTGAGCTCTGGGCTCATGTATCCAAATGTTGCATCCTTTTGGATGTCTCATTGGCATCTCAAGCTCAGCAGACCCTAAACTGAGCTCCTGATCTCGCCTGTGATCTTCCCAAGCTGCTGTCTCAGCACATGGCAGCTCAGTCCCCCACACCTGCCTCAGGACCTTTGCACTGACTGTGTCTGCTCCATGGAATGCCTTATCTCCAGACATCTCCATGGTTCCCTGCTCATCTCCAAGTTTCAGCTCAAACCTGCCCCCCAGCATGCCTGACCTCTCTCATTCTACTCTTCCCCCCCCCCCATAGCACTCACCACAATTAACATACTAAATCATTTTCTTATTTCTCATCCTTATAATCTGTTGTCTGTCTTCCCTTGCTAGAAGGTAATTTCCACAAGGGCAGGACCCTTTAGTCTGCTTTGTTTCCTGACAAATCCCCAGTAGTCTAGCCTGGCATATGGTAGTGCTCAATAAACATCTGTAGAATGAATAAATAAATAAATGGAGTCAGGTATGAGAGAATGAACCAGAGTCTGTGGTGGGAGCTTTGACTTACTGCATCCAGGCAGGGGCAGTGATGCCCCCATTTTCTAGATGCAGAGCCCCAGGCCCAGAGAAGTGAAGCCACCTGCCCCCGATCACACAGCTGGGATGGACAAGAACCAGGATTCAAATCCAGGTTTGCTCAGCAACAAAGCCTGAGCTCTTTGCCCAACTTCACTGTCACATATGGAAGGAGAAAAGAACATCCCCAGGCTCCCTTGTTTTCCCCATAAACCATCACCCTCCCAGCCTCCCCTTTCCCCTCCAGCATCCCTTACGCCCTCCCTGCAGGTGACATACCAATAGATTTTTGCCGGAGCATGAGCCCAGGTCCAGGAGGCAGGTAGGAAGGACGTTCGTAACTTGGCTGGGAGCGGTGGTGGGGATCAAAGCTCGACTTGGGGTTGGCGGTCAGAGGAGGGGAGAGAAAAGAGAGCAGGGGAAGATCAGTCAGGGCATGGAAATCCATGGATTCCCCCCACGGCCATCCTCCTTCCCTTCTCCAGCCTCTGCAGGAAGGGAGAGGGGCATGAAGGAAATGGAAGGGAATTCCGGGGAAGAGAAAGATTTCTGAATCCTGATGGCAACAGTGGGGAAGAAGAAAGCGGAGGGGGAGGCAGATTATCAACTGAGTCTGCTCTGCTTCCAACCGATCACTAATCTGGGCACTTTTTCTCCACTCATGTTGTCACTGCTCAGGTCCAAGTTATCACTTGCCAGGATGGCTGCAATAGCCTCTTCCTTGGCTCCTGGCTGCCACCCCTGTCCTGACGTCCCTTTCTAATCTACTCTTCACGCAAGAGTCAGAGGCAGGCTTCCCTGGTGGTCCAGTGGTTAAGGATCTGTCTTATAATGCAAGGGACACGTGTCCGATCCCTGATCTGGGAAGACACCACATGCTGCGGAGCAACTGAGCCCAAGAGCTGAATGACTGAGCCTGTGCACCACAACTGAAGCCAGGGCACTCTAGAGTTGGTACTGCGCTACACGAGAAGCCACAGCAGTGAGAAGTCTGTGTACCGCAACTAGAGAAAAGCCCATGCGGAAACAAAGACCCAGCACAGCCAAATAAATAAAAATCAATCAATCTTAAAAAAAAAAAAAAAGTGAGGGATCTTTCTAAAAGAAACTCAGATCATGCTACTGCCCTGCTTAAAATCCTACTACATCTCACATCAGTTCAGAGGGGATCTGAATTCCCAAGTCTGATCTTCAAATCCCCCTGCGGTAGGCACTGCCTGTGCTCACCAGGTTATCTTCTTGGCCAGGATGCTGTGCCCGCACCCAGCCGCAGTGTCACCTGCCTGCAGCACTTGGCAGCCCCTTGTTATGAAGAATCACCCTCCCCCAAAGGAGCTGATGTGCCCAAGCAGTTAGGTGTCCCCACTCCTGGGAGCAGCAGCCCACAGCCCACTGACATGAAGGTCTAAGGCGGGATTAACTCCATCCTGTCGTTCACACTCCAGAGCTCTGTGATAGTTCAGGCTGAAGGGGAAATTCAGTGATCAGGCTTGCTGACTTCGGCAGCTCATCCTGTTACCCCACGCCCTTACAGGTTCCCCCTTAAGAAATCATTTTATCGAACATCCGTATCTCAGACTGATTCTAGGAAACCCAAACTAAGACACCATGTATGATCTAGCCCTTGCCTGCATCTCCCGCTCTGGTCCCACCATGCCTACCTTTTCTTGCTCCTCCGATGCCCCAAGGTCCATCCCTGTTTAGGACACTTACAAGTCTTGGATCTTTTCTCTGCAATGGTTTCCTCCTAATCATCACAGATTTCTTTTCCATCTTTACCTCTTCTGCTCAAACATCCCTCCCAGTCACAGCCTACTGCATTTCCCTGTCCTGTCTTCTTCAAGGCACTTCTCTCCATCTGAAATTATCTGCTTTACTTGTTTACTGTCTCCCCAGCTAGAATGTTGGCTCCCTGAAGGCACCAGACATTATTATCCCAGGCACTATGGGTACAGGGTCAAGGGCTTAGGATAATTCTAGAGGAGAAATGTTTTCATTTCTTTTCATATAGGAAGAAGACTTGAATACAGTTTGGCCTGGATAACATTCATCTCAGGTTAGAGTTATTATGATTATTTTCTTACTTGTTTGTTGTCTGTCTTCCTCGGCATGTGGCCTACCCAATACCCATTCTACTAGATAAGAACAGCCTGATCTTCTTTGGCACTTAATTAAGAGACTGTATCTCCCAGCCTCCCTTGTGACTAGGTGTGGTCATGAGACTAAGGCAGGCCTAAATGCATAAGTGGAAGTGTTGTGTGCTATTTCTGGAAAGTCTCATTAGAGGTAACCCAAGAAGCAACAATGTGCCCCTCTTTGCACGCCTGTCTTTCCACTGTTCCTTGTTCCTGCTATCTGGAATGCTGGTGCAATAGCTGGAGCTCCAGCAGCCATTGTGGACCAAGGGGGAACTTTGTGTCTGGGATGAGAAGGATCCTAGATCTTCATGACCATAGAGGGTACCACACCTCCCTTGGACTCCTTACTCCTAACTTGTTCAACATGACAGAGATATAAGCATTTATCTTGTTCAAACCACTGTTATTTGGAGATTTCTCTTACTGTGGAACCCAATTCCCCCAAAATACCCCCACTCCCTTTGCCAATGTAAATTCTCTAAAGGAAGTAACTTTGTTTGACAGGTTCCCTCCTATACTACCAGGACTGAGCAGTAGGTGCAGCACACAGTAGGTGCTCAAGAGATATTTGTAGAATGAAGGACATCCTGACAAGATGTGGCAGGCCACCGATGATGTAACACTACATCTCCTCTGAGAGATTGATGGGGGTGGATCACAGTGACAGAGGAGAAGTCAAAGCGGGAGGAGGCAATGGAGGGGGTGGAATAAAAGTAGCGGGGTTAGGGTGACAGAGGAAGAGTTCCAATCCAGACTCAAGGGAGAGGTGTCTGATATTGGCACACTCGTAGACCTTCTAAGTGTGGGAAAAAGAAGGATCAAAGAATGGGTTAGTTGGGCACCAAGAGGGATCAGAGTGGCAGAGGAGGTGCCAGATTGACAGAGGAGGCATAATAGCGTCCGAGGAGGCTACGAATGACTGCTTGAGGTGGGGACCAACTCAAGGTGGAACAGGCTGACCTCAGTCAACAAACTGGGAGCGTCCTCTCCCGCGCAGAGAGGGCAGCCAATCAGAGGGCGCCATGTGCCGTGACGTCACCGGATGCCTGGCAGATTTCTCCCCAGGAAGTCGGCCAGAGGTCCCGCCCTCCTCTGTGCCACCTCTTGGGTCAGCTGAGAGTCCGGTGCCTCCACAGGAGAGCGTACCCGGGCCCTGTGCACAGGCTAGAGGCTGAAAATAGGCTGGGAAATTCACGTTAGGGAGCCAGCCCCGGAAAGGGGTAAGGGGAAAGAGACCGGCGTAGGAGGCTGATGGAGAGACAGAGCTAGACAAAAGATAGATGAGGGTCCAGAGGTGCGTGGGAGAGACAGGAGGGGACTTGAAACAGCAAGGCATGGAGAAAAAGGTGGTCCTGCGAGGTCCTGTCGTGGAGAGGGCCAGGGCCAGCCTAGGAGGGGAAAACATGCAGTCAGAAGGGTCAGACACGCCCCGGGACGGGGAGAGGCAGAGAATGCAACCAAGAGGATATGGTAAAAAATAACCAGAGGGAGAAACTGAGTCCAGAGAGAGGCTGAAACTAGAACCTGGACCACCAAGTCCAAGATGTGGGGGACAGGGAGAAGGGGACCCCTGGGAAGAGGGGATTAGTGACCAGGTAACAGAGACAGTAGCCAAGAAAACCAAGGCCACACAGAGGAGAGGACAGACAGACAAACAGCAGAGCCCTAGGAAGAGACGGGAGCCCAAGAGGGATCTTGACCTTCAGTGGATCTGCCAGGGGTCTGCAGCCCCCTCTTGGTGCAGTGTATCCTCCCTAGCTCCTCTTACGTTTAACCCAGAGGTGTATCTTTCAGGGACCTGTGTCCACTGTGGTGCAGCCCCCCATTAAAAGGAGCCTCGGGGTCTGCACTGGGCTTCCACACTGCCTGCTTGTCCCCCTGGTTTAGATGCAGCCGAGTCCAGCTGGGAAAGGGGAGAGAAGCCAGAACAGATGGGAGATGGAGACACAGATGAGAACAAGACCACCAAGAGAGACACAGGAAGGTCACAGAGACACAGAAAGGACACGGAGGAGCCCCTGTGTCTCGGGGGGCTGAGAAAGATCAGGATGGCTGGTGGGAAGAGGGGGGCAGAGATGGTGACAGAGACAGCCTGCGACATGAGAGGGAGGACTTGGGGGAGGCCCAGGAACAGACCTCAGGAGGGAGAAGGAAAGAGAAGAAAAGGGGAAATGACCACTGGTCTCCAGGACCCAGAAGAAAAGAAGGCCCCAAGAAGACCTCACGCATTTTATTTCTAGGTGATGGGGGTGGGCAGGCAGCTGGTTTTATTACTGGCTAGTGCCTGGGCCCTGGGGGGGGGGGGTGTCTTTGGAGCCAGGATCTTGTCTGTCTTTTAACAGAGACTCATGCAAAGAGGGGCTGGCAACCTGGCACTTGGTGGGTACTCCACACATTTGTTGAATACATGAAAACAGGATTGGCCCTAATCTGTTACTAGAGACTCCATATTGAGCCTGGGATGTTGTTGTGGGTTCATCTCTGGAGGTGCAGGCTGGGGTCACAGTGGGGGCTCCAGTTATGGTGGCTAGGAGTGCTCACCATCTCTTGCGAGCCTCTGCTAGAAGCTGATCTCATTCAATCCTCCTAAAAGCCAGCAAGACTGACTTTAGCCATACTTTACAAAACAGGAAATTGAGGCACAGAAAAATTATAAAGCGTGGGCCAAGTGACAGTTAGAGGGAGTCAGGCTTTGAAGGCAGGTTTGCCTGGCTCTACTGCCCATGTGCTTTTTTTTTTTTTTTAATTGAAGTATGGTTGATTTACAATGTTGTGTTAGTTTCAGATGTACAGCAAAATGATTCAGTGTGTATATATATACACACACGCATATACGTGTGTGTGTGTGTCCTTTTACAGGTTCTTTTCCATTATAGGTTATTATTACTGGCTGTGTGGCATGCGGGATCTTAATCTCCCTGACCAGGGATCTAACCTACGCTTCCTGCAGTGCAAGTCTTAACAACCAGATCATCAGGGAAATCCCAGGCTGAGAGATTTCAGATTCTTTGAGAAACCAAGGACAGGTGTGAAGCAAGGGCCTCCTGCATGCAGGGCCCTGTGCTCAGCCCTGAGAACTGGCCAAGGACCCTCTGCCTTTAAATCAGAAAGAAATTCTGAATACAAAATCTGCCAGCTGCATTTGGCTCTTGTAAGAGTACTGACCCTTCCAGAGTAGGTGTTTGAACCCTCGGGAGGGCTGTGGATAGACTTTGCGGGTGGGGAGGGGCTGTGCACTAGGATGGAGAGAAAACTCCCTACATCTTGATTTTCATTAGCCTTCAACTAAAACACATTTCCTTAATTAAGGGTGTTGGCCACAGGCCGTGCTGCTGCTGCTACTGCTAAGTCGCTTCAGTTGTGTCCGACTCTGTGCGACCCCATAGAAGGAAGCCCACCAGGCTCCCCCGTCCCTGGGATTCTCCAGGCAAGAACAGTGGAGTGGGTTGCCATTTCCTTCCCCAATGCATGAAAGTGAAGTCGCTCAGTCGTGTCCGACTCTTAGCGACCCCATGGACTGGAGCCTACCAGGATCCTCCGTCCATGGGATTTTCCAGGCAAAAGTACTGGGGTGGGGTGCCATCGCCTTCCCCGACAGGCCGTGCTAGTCTTAGCAAAATGTGTGACTGTATCAGAAATCACAGGTATTTCTGCATTCTTCATGGCATATTTCGCTAAACAGTGTTTATGCTTCCTCGAAACTTTGAAATTAGAGTAGTCTAGATCCACCACCAGAATTTGCTGGCTACTGTGTTGAAGAAAAGGCACCGACATTACTGTATCACAAATTCTGCTTTTAAAAGTGTTTTGAGGGACTTCTCTGGTGGTCTAATGGCTTAGACTCCGAGCTCCCAATGCAGGGGGCCGGGGTTCCATCTCTGGTCAGGGAACTAGATCCCACGTGCAGCAACTAAGATCCAGCACAATCAAATAAATAAATAAATAAAATAGTAATAAAATTTAAAAAATGTTTTGATAACTGTTTTTCTGTGTACCTGGCTTCTTTCGTTATCTTATGTATTATATTTTACTTTTATTTTTGGTTCAAGGGGCTTTAACCTCACTTCATCTGCTCACAAGAGTTGAATTCTTTTTGGTGAGGCGTGCACTGCCCTGAGGGGCTACACCCTTCCATTGTCACTCCCCACGGTTATGTATTGTTCTTGACCCTTGTGAAGTGAAAGTCATTCAGTCGTGTCAGACTCTTTGCAACCCCATGGACTATACAGTCCATGGAATTCTCCAGACCAGAATACTGGAGTGGGTAGCCTTTCCCTTCTCCAGGGGATCTTCCCAACCCAGGGATCAACCCCAGATCTCCCTCTTTGCAGGCTGAGCCACAAGGGAAGCTCAAGGATACTGGAGTGGGTAACCTATCCCTTCTTCAGTGGATCTTTCCAACCCAGGAATCGAATCGGGGTCTCCTGCATTGCAGGCGGATTCTTCACCAGCTGAGCTATCAAGGGTTTTGACCCTTATGGATTATGTATTTTATTTTATACATTATTCAGAGTATTAATTCGGAGCATTATTTGGAGGACTAGGGTAGTCTAAAAGGGTCCACCATCCCTCCAAAGTCAAAGAACAGGGTTTTTTAGAGTCATTGGGCTCTTGGCCACTGGGTGGTGGGTGTGGCCTATTGAAAGAGGGGGTCAGAGGGTGCACTCAGAGGGCAGGGAGGGCCTGGGCAGAGAACTGGAGGGTAGTGGTGGGGATGTGTCCCTGTGAAGGGGCACAATCCAGTGAGGGACCAGCAGGTCTTCACCAGAAATGACAGGGCCGTGGCTGGACTGTGGATCCAGTTGCCAGATTGCCTGGGGCTGAAATCCTGGCTCCCTCTTTGAGCCTCAGTTTCCCATCTGTATCACAACCGAGTGCACCTCCCAGGATGATTCCAAGGAATGAATGAGATAATCCACGTTAAAAACAGAGTGTCAGAAATGTGATCAACACCCACTGTAGGTGAGCGGGCAGAGCGGAGACAGAGATGATAATTAATATTTTAATAACTACCACTTGTTGAGCACCTATTATTATGCGCTGTGCCTGTGCCAGGGAGTGCCATCCCTGACCTCCATTTACCTTCCCTGAGATCCTTAAGGCGGAGATGGACAGAAAGAGGTGGGCGAGAGAGGGAGCAGTGAGGTTTGGGGATGGGGATTGGAGGGAGGGGACAGAGATGGGATCTGGGGAGATAAAGGAGGAGGAGGACAGGTAGAGAGGAAAAGGGACCCCCTAGAGTGGGGAGCAATGAGGGATCTCAGAAAATCCGGTGCGCCTTAGGCAGAGCACTCAACACAGTGGAATCACAAAGGGTTTGTAGGGGGAGGGATAAAGGCTACAAGTTGCCCTGTCTACCCCTCAACCTTCCCTCCCCCAAGTCCACCAAGTCCCCCAGTCCCACAGACCAGGCTGCCTACCTCAGTGGTAAAGAAGCCTTTGGGTCGGTGTTTGCCCAGGGACGCCAGGCCACCAGGCCCAGGACTCTCGCTTGCACTGATGGTCTGCTGAGCTGCCGCCAAGATTTCATCCAGTTTGTCTAGGGGGAGGCAGAAGAGGGGCAGAGAGACAGCGAAATGAAGTTGGCTTGGGCCTGGCGGGCACAGAGACAGAGCAGAGCTGCTGGGCGCCCCATTCAGTGACTTGTATGAACTAGGGAAGGGCATCTCCATCTCCCTCCCGGTGGGCCTCCTTGGAGACACACGGTCCAGCCGGGCAGGGCAGGAGGGATGCAGCGATAGAAAGGGCTGAGGGCAGGGAACAGGACGTCCTACGAGGGAGGGTGGAGCAGAGGCAGAAGGGGCTGCAAAGAGGCTCAAGACAGAGGTGGGTGCTTAACCGTAATAGCTGGTGCAAAGCTGCGGTGTGTGGATGACCAGTGTGGAAGCGGCTGAAGGGGGCGCGGGGTAGAAGGGAGAGGGATGGGGGGCGGATGCGGCACCCCTGGGGGCGTGGGGTCGGGGGAGCTGGGGCCGCCCCCGGGGAGCAGGGCTGGGCCGTCTTACTGAGAGCCATCTGATACACAGTCCTCTTTTTCTCCATGCTGGGCACCGGCGGCGGCTGCTGCTCGTACTCTGTGGGCAAAGGAGGCGGATGAAGCCCAGGGGAGCCCCAGCGGGGCGGGGCGGAGCGGGCTCAGCCGGCTGCGGGCGTGGCCGGCGGGCGTGGCCGGCGGGCGTGCGCAAGCGCGAGTGGGGCGGTGAGGGGCCGGGGTCGGGGAGGGGCGAGTCCGCCGGCGGGAACGGGACGGGGGCCCTCCCCGCCAGTCCTGTGCCCACTCACCACTCTTCTTCTTCCAGGGGGAGACTAGCCCGGGGGGGAGGCAGTAGAGGAGCCAAGAGTTAGGACTTCGTGGGGAGGCGAGGGGCCCCCTTTCTGGAACGCCCGCCTCCCTCAGGGACCCGGGTGGGGGCGCTCGGCTGCCCCGATCCGCCCCGGCGGGGCGTCGGGGGCGGGGAGGGGCGGGGAACCGGACCCCCCCGGGTCCACTCGGCCTTGCCTGGAGGGAGGGGGCTCGCCTTCCCTTCTGTTAGTGGGAGTGCGGGGAACTGGTAGAGGGAGAAATGGAGGATGGGGGTTGGGGCTGCGAGGGGACAGACGGAGAGGGGCTAGAAAGGAAACCGGGACCCGCAGAGAGGAACGTTACAGACCCAGAGAGACACCCGACAGAGAAACAGATCGATACAGGGAAAGCTGACTCTCAGACGCCCTTTCCCAGCGACACACATGCAGGTCAGAGGGAGTCTGACCCGTGGACTGGGGGACGCGATGAGGACAGGAGGACGAGAGCCCCTGGTCACTATCACTAACAAACCCAGGGCTGATCCAGCCGCCCTCGGCCCCCTCTCCCTCCGCAGCACTGGTCCCCGGCAGCCCCACCAGCTCACCCATCTCCTCCAGCTCGGAGGTCATAGACTTGGAACGCAAGGAGATGGCTGGGGGCGGGAGCCGCTTAGCTTGCTGGGGTGCTGGAAAAAAATGACAGTGAGGTCAGACATCGGCACCATGGACAGAAACCCCAGGACCACCCCACCCACCACCACTGTGGCGCTCCCAGCGCTCAGAGAAGAGATGCTGGTGACGGCGTTTAGTCGCCAAGTCGTGTCTCACTGTTTGGAGACCCCACAGACTAGCTAGCCCACCAGGCTCCTCTGTCCATGGGATTATCCAGGCAAGAATTCTGGAGTGAGTTGCCATTTCCTTCTCCAGGGGATCTTCTAGCAAGGTAAGCTTGTGCTCAGTTCCTCTCCTGAGGGTCATGATCAAGCAGCCTTGGGGAGGGGGAAGGCTGTTGCTGGTGGTGGGACCGTTGGGTCATTAGGGCTCCAGAAGGTCTTAGTCCAGTGGCAGTGGTGGGCGGGGGGAGTGTCCAAGCCTGACCACACAAGTCGGGGGAAGGAGCACCTTTCTTGTGAACAGCTTCATCCATGTCCGGGTGCCTGGTGACCATCACCACCTTGACCATCAGCGTGTTGCCCCCTTGGCGGATCATGTTCACCACCTGCCGGTGGCCGACCTTCACCACGTTCTGTCCATTCACCTGTGGCACAGACACCCCCAACCACACCTGATAGGTGAGGGGTAGGATGCTTTCTGCTTCTGGGTCCCTGCTGAAGCGGCCTCCTCCTGGCTGGCCCTGTCTGTGGTGCTGTTGGTCACTTTTCTCCTCCCCTCGCCCCCCCTTGCAAGCCCCCACCTCTCCACTCCTGAAACTCTTAGGGCCTCAGGGTTGGGGAAGGGGCTGGGCCCACCCTATTTGCCTCTCTCCCTCCTTATCCTCCAGCTGTGTGTGTGCATGCGCACACGCGCGTGCCTGCCTGCACACGCACACATGTGTGCGCACCTACGCCCTGGGGACAGCTCTGTTATCTTCTGAGATGCTTCAGAGAGGCTTTCAGATGGAATCACTGAAGAGGCTGGTTAGCTGCTGGGGGGGCGGGGGGAAGGGCAGGGCACGGGGCTGGAAAGCTTGGTGCCAGAGGAGAATCTGGTTCTGGGCAGCAGCATCTTGGCATGATCACTAGGGTTCTGGGGATTTGTTGCTAGGGTCCCAGGGGAAAGCATGGTGTCTGTGGCAGGTGGGCCAGGCACTGGGTCTCAGGAGAAGCCCCTGGGAGGCTGGGGGCCAGGACTCACCTCGATGAGGAAGTCTCCCATTCGCAGTCCAGCCCGCCATGCCACTCCGCCCTCGTCCACCGACTCCAGATACTGCAGTGCCGGGAAGGCTGGGGTGGGGGTGAACTCCTCGATGGGGGTCTGCGCTGCAGATGGGGAGGAGCCGGCGGGGTCGGAGAGGAGGGGGTGGAGAGGCCGAGCAGGGGATGGGGCTCAGACCCAAGTCACGGAGGCCTCACCGTAGCTGAGGGACCAGCACCCCGGGGTGGGGTGGTGGGCAGGTCGGGGGAGGGGTCCCGGGGAGGTGGCAGGGGTCCCTTCCCTTGTCCGTCCCCCTGGGTCAGAGAGCCCTTCTCCCGCCCCCTCCCCGGCCGGCACTCACCCTTGGCGCCCCGGAGAACGAACCCAAACCCCTCACTGTCCTTCTTCTGCAGCAGAACTGTCTTCTCTTTGATGATGTAATCGCTGGCGGGGAGGGTGGGGGAAGGGGTGGGGGTGGGGTGGGTGGAAAAGGGATCATGAGACACACAGCCACCTGGTGCCCTACCAGCCACCTGGTGACCTGAGCCTAAGCTCCGGAACCCTTCATTCCACCCCCTCCTCCTCCTAGGAGCCTCCTCACCCACTCCACGTGCATCTGCTTGCAGCAGCCCTGACAGGCCTCTCCCCCTCGGAGCTCGGGGTGCGCGGTCTCCCACTCACTCTTTCCTCATTCATCCATCGGTGCATCCATCCACCCATCCATTCAGCAATCACGGAGGGAGGAACACAGAGGTACAACCGCCAGATCACCAGACAGCCTGGCTGGAGGCCCTGCTGGCCACTTCCTGTCTGTGACCTTGAGCCCCGACTTTAACCTCTGGGGCCTCGGTTGCCTTGTCTATTGCAGCGGACGATGACAGACCCCACCTGACAGGGTCACCGTGTGAGTTCCCTCATCTATAGTGTATATAGTATTCAGCAGAGTGCTGCACACACAGCCTGTATGCAATAGGATGTGTTCTGTCTTTGGTCAAGTCTTTTGGTCCAGAGGACAATTGTACTTGGATGATACCTCTCCCAACTCCCGGACTATATACACACATTATATATATATATATATATATATATGCTACAGTAACATCTTCCCAGGTCCCTGAGCAAATTGTAGCACTGCTTATTCAGCAGCTGTCCAATATGGTGGCGGCTAGCTGCCTGTGTCTATTTATATGCAAATTAATTAAAAATTAAATGGAAAAATTCAGTTCCTCGGCCTCACTAGCCATGTTTCCAAGGGCCCGGCAGCCACATACGGTTAGTGGCTACCATGCTGGATGGCCCAGATACGGAACATCTCCATCGCCACAGAAAATTCTAGCGTGCAGCGATGACATCTACTTCCTGGCGTACTCAAATGGATCTCCTTCATGCGGTCAGAGGATTCTAGCAAAATGAAAACCGCATGTGAATACGTGGAGAGTTCCCTGTAAGGCCACCAGAGCCCACCAGTATATTTAGGGGATGCTCACAGAGCCAGGAAAGTTCAGTTAAATACAGACCTATTTCATGTCTCTCAATACTGGCCCTGGGCTCACTCAGGTAACAGTTGCAAACCCTAGACGTCACCACGGTGTACATCAGGACTGCACATCCATTCCATTTCAGGAGCCCCAGTATAAACAGGAATACCCAGGCACCCTAGCTCCAGGCTTTTCAGAATACCCACTATCCCCCACCCCTGTCCCCAGAGGCAGCATGCCTTGCCACGTCCAGACACCCTGAAGTCACATCTGAAACCCGGCCCAGCGCACACGCAGCCCCCTCAGAATACCCCAATAATATCCGCAGGCCCCAACACACTCCAATAATAGACAAGCATGCTCCCTGCGTGTTCCAATTACCTACCCCCACAGGTTTGGCAAAACAGCCCTCCACGAATACTCCAGTATATTTCAGCAACCCCCCCACACATCCCAGTATGCTCCAATAATAACTCCCCCACACTCTGATCTCAGTCTATTCCCATAACACGCCCCCTGAACACAAACCAGCACACGCCAATAATACTTAATGTGTTCCTACTGTATTTCGGCATCAACCCCCTCCACACACGCAAGCCTGCTGGATATTCCCATGACCCCCGACACGTCCACGGTTGAATCCATATATTTGTACCATAGGGACAGTGTTCTGCACATGTGCTCTGGCCCCAGCCCTGCTCCCCAGCCACTATTAGAACCCCATGGGCCCAACAGCAGGCATGCACATGTAGACACAGCCCACAACTGCCCTGGCTCAGAGTTGACGATGCTCCAGTAAACATGTCTACACAATATCCGCTATGTCTTCTAGATCTTATATGCAACCCAGGGACCTTGTATCTGAGTGGAGAGAATGTTGGAAGAGAAGGAGGGAAGGGGTTGAAAGCAATGAAGAAGGGGAGGAAAGAGGTCAAGAAGGCTCCTTGAGTGGGTGAATGATGGGGCCAATAGAAATGGGTTGAGAGGTTAGAGCTGCCTGCTTCTGACCACAAACTCTGCAGCATCCTTGTCCCCAGCTCTGGGCCCACCGTGTAGCCTGACAATCTCCTTTGAGCCCTCATGCCCTCGCTGCCCCCATAGCCCTTCCAGATCTCCAGGGACCCCAGTGATCAGTAATGCTCTTCAGATCCCCTTTATTCCTCATTTACAGCAGTTTCACTTTCATTTCATCTCACAAACCCTACCTTTCCCCCATCCCCCTCAATCTTTCACCCCCACACTCTCCTCACACTTCACACATAAGCCTCCCCCAAACATCTAGCCTCTAATACAATCCAGTAAGACTCCTTTATCCATTAGATGCGAAGAAAAAGCCCATGCTATGTGTCAGCCAGTATCTGAAGTCCCTCACAGGTACATGACTCAATCCATCATCTCCCATGGCTAGCCTCTAGGTAGGCGTGAGTACCATTTCCACTTTACAAATGAGGAAACGGAAGCACAGAAAGGTCAAGCAACTTGCCTGAGCTCACACAGTGAACAACATTCTTCAACAGTTCCCAAGAAAATACCTGGGTAGTTGCAATAGTAACACCCTCCACTCCACTGAAACCAAACACCCCAGCACATATACGTTTGCCCCAATTCACCATGAACGTGCCCCTCCAGTTCCTGAAATTTATCCCAGGCTATGCCTGTAGCACAAGTAACATTTATCAAACCGCAGCTGAATGCTAGACGGCATTCCAAGAACTTTATGTTTACGTATTCATTCAGTCCTCATGACACCCCCTGGGAGGGGTTGGCTGTTATCATTCCCATTTTATAGATGAAGAAACTGAGGCACAGAGAAATAAATTTGCTCCAGATCACACCTGTCAGAAAAAAATGTCACAGCCAAGATCTGAATTCCCCATAGGCAACCCATGCATGCATGCATGCTAAGTCACTTCAGTCATGTCCGACTCTGTGCAACCGCATGGACAGCAGCCCACCAGGCTCCTCTGTCCATGGGATTCTCCAGGCAAGAATACTGGAGTGGTATGAAGTCGCTTCAGTCGTGTCCGACTCTGTGACCCCATAGACGGAAGCCCATCAGGCTCCCCCGTCCCTGGGATTCTCCAGGCAAGAACACTGGAGGGGGTTGCCATTTCCTTCTCCAATGCATGAAAGTGAAAAGTGAAAGTGAAGTAGCTCAGTCGTGTCAGACTCTTAGCGACCCCATGGACTGGAGCCTACCAGGCTCCTCTGTACATGGGATTTTCCAGGCAAGAGTACTGGGGTGGGGTGCCATTGCCTTCCCCGTACTGGAGTGGTAGGCAAGCATATACCCCAATAATATCCAAACACCAGCACATCACCCCACCCCTCCCTCTCGAATCTCCCTATCCTGGACATATGCCTCTCCTTCCCATGACTTTCTCATGCAACCCCCAGCTCTGTGTGCGGTCTCTCTCATCCTCCTTGAACTGCCCAGTTGCCCTCCTGTGCCCACAGCTCCCTACAATGGGTATTCCTTCTCCTCTACTCTTGTGTATACCTTCTTGTTCTTCACCTGGATCCCCCCTCAAGTCGTCTGAAAGCTCCCCAGGACCCTAACCCCCTCCCCACCAGCTCTCACCTCTGCAAGCCCACATTACACCCCAAGGGGCTGTCCCCCCACCTCCCATTTTGCCCTTGCACACCCCACATCCCCTTTCCCTAAGTTGTATCCCCCAGATTGCTGCGGCTGCCTCACCCCCTCTCAGGCCAATGCTCCCTCTCCTTTGCCCTCATCCCTCCCACAGCCTCTCGAGCCTCAGTACAGAGCCCCACTGTATCCCCTACAGCATGCTAGGTTTCTTTCCTACTCCAGTTCCCCCCGCACCCCATTCTCATCCATGGAAGCCTCCTCCTACTTTTGCATCCTCAATTCACTTCACCCTTCCTTCTGTCTCCTTTCACTGGCAGCTGCATTTCATTTACATTCCCTGCATCTCCTCTCTGTGCTCTCCCTGAACTGCCTGAATCCCCGCCCCCCAATCCTCTTCACACTTCCTGCACCCCCTCCTTACCCCATTCCTCCGCTGGCCCCGCGCACACGCTCTGCTCCTCTGCTCCGGCGTTCCCCATTCCTCCCCCGACTTCAGTATCCCCTCCTCCCCCCTGTTCCCTTTCCGTCCTGCCACCCTCCTACCCAGACCCTCTAACCCCGCCCCCTGCCCTACCGTTGGCGACCCACGCAGCACCCCATTCATGCTCCCGTAGGGCTGACTACCTGCCCTGCAGGCGCACACACAATGCTCCGCCCCAGGCCATCCCTCGGCGACCCTGAGCGGCCTCTGGAGCTCAGCGGCCAGCTCTTGTTCACCAGATCCCACACACAGGGACTGCAGCAGCCTCCACTCCCTCCACCCCCACCCCCGAAGGTCCCTCTCGCACACCCAGCATCCCACAGCCCAGAGCCTGCTGCTGTACGTAGCGCCCCCCTCTGTCACTCAGCCCCTCCCCGTGTCCCAGCTCCACGGGGCCTCTCCACGGCCTGCCCAGAGCCTCCCCCCGCCCTCGCAGGGAAGCCAGCCCCCTCCCATGCTGAGAGGTGACACACAGAAGCAGATGCAGTTCCCCGTGCAGAAGCTCAACCGTGTCTCAGCACACGTGCCCCACACAGGCACGGACTCCTGGGGGCAGGGAGAGGGTGCGTGGGGATGGGGACCGGTGAAGGGTGGTTGTGGGGGAGGGGACAGGCCTGGTCAAGGAGGGTGGGTGTTGGGAAACACAGCCGCAGTCCCTGGGACAGACCCCCCCCAAACACACACACACACACACACACACACACAAACACACCAGTCCCCAGACAGCCTCGCTATCGCTCCAAGTCACACACAGAGATAGACGCCGACAAACAGGGACATACAGATGGACACAGTTGGGGAGGTGGGCCGGGAGCCCACCATCTCTCTCTCGATTACACACACACAAACAGGGCTGCAGGCAGTCATACACACGCACGCACACAGCCACAGCCACAGGAACACACGCACCGTCGCACAGTGACACGCAGCGGAAAAAGAGGAGGGGAGGGGAGACGGGGGCGGGATGCGTGTGTGATGGGGGGAGATGACTGTGAATGGGAGAGAGGGGTATGAATGGGGGGGACTTGCCAACTCCGTGAAGGGGAGCGGGGACACAGGAATCAGAGGAACGCGGGCCTAGGGTGCAGATGCCTAAAGGGAGGGCTCTAGAATGGGGGCGCTAAGGATGGCAGAAAGGACAAGCAGGGCCCTAATCCTGGAGTGGAGTCTGTCTGGAGGGCCTCCTTAGGAGGGACGTCCTGGAGAACGAGCTGAAGGGGGCCTATAAGGGCCTACGAGGGGCCGGAGGAGTGTGTGCGTGCGTGTGTGTGTGTGTTTGGGGGAGGGGGGTCGGGGAGAGAGGCCCGGGCTGGAGGGGAATGAGAAAACGAAGGGGAGAGAAGAGGGGTCCGGAAAGGGCTTAGTGCCGAGAGAAGATAAGGGGAGAAGGGCGGAGGGGGCGGGAGGCTTGGGGGCGGGGAGGGAGCCCCGGGGATGGGGGATCAGCAGCTAGGGGAGGGTCGTCACCGCGGGCCGGGGCCTCCGGATCGGGCCGCGGGGGGAAAAGGGGCGGCACGCTCCGTTACCTGTAGATATACCAGACGCTGCGCCGCCGGGGCCCCAGGGCCGGCCAGCTGGAGGAGAGCGCGGGGGGCGGCTGCGGCAGGGAGCCCCCCCCGGGGCCGCCCCCGAGACCCCCGCCGCCGCCGCCGCCGCCGACCGCTGACAGAGCCATCGCCGCCGCGGCCCCGGCCCCGGCCCCGGTGCCGGCCGCCCCCGCCGCCGCCGCCGCCGCCGCGTCCCCGTCCCCGCTCGGCCGAACCCCCGTGTCCGGGCCCCCAGGCCCCGCCTCATGCTGACCCGCACCGGGAGGGGGAGGGGGAGGGGGCGCGCGCCCTCCCGCGGGAGGGAGGGCAGGGCCGGGGGCTCACATGCCGGGGGGCCGCGGGGGCGCGGGCCGCGGGGTCGGGCCGCGGCGGGAGCGCGAGGACCGCGGACGGCGCCGGCTTCAGCACCGCGGACAGCTCCGGAGGCGGGCGGCGGGCGAGCGGCTTAACCCCTTGGCGTCCTGCGCCGGGCGGGGGGAGGGGGCCGGGCCGGGGGGGAGGGGGCTGGCAGGGGAGCGCGGGGGCCCCCTTGGCGGGAGACGGGGGAGGGGCGAGCACGGGGGGAGGGGAGAAGGGGGAGGCACTTCCGGTCTGGGCCCCCCCTTCGTCCCCCTCCCCCATCCCGAGCCCTCCCGCGCAGGTGCAGAGCGAGGGAGCGCGGGGAGAGAGAGGGACGCACAACATCACACGAGAGGCCTCGCAACCGCGTGCGACGGACGCGCGGACACCGAGCCCCACTTCCCGAGCTGGGGGGTACAGCGCGGCGAGAGAGACCCCGAGAGGGGACGCACAGCCCTCCCCCCGACCCCCACGGCAGACAGACGCACGATGCACCCCGACACAGTCTGGAAGGGACCGGAAAGGGGGAGCCAGGACGTTTAGACTGGGCGCCAGAGCAGGGAGAGACACTCCTCCCCGCAAAGAAGTCCAGGCGGAGGGACATCCACGCACCACGGCTCCCCGCCAGACAGAGAGAGCCGCAGACCCCCGGTGCGAGGAGAGAGGGCAGCAGAGGCCAAGAGGGGTTACATGCGGCTCCGGCAGGGAGGCAGGGTCACAACACGGGCCAGGCCTCCCTAGAGACGGCCGGGAGAGTGTAGGGTGCGAGTGTGGGGAGGAGAAGCTCAGACCTGCCTCTCGCGCAGGACAGCACATGCCAGCGGGCAGGAAGGGAGGGAGAGGGGGGCAACGCACTTGACAAGCAGAGGAAAGAGAAGGAAGAAGCTGAGCGACCACCCTCATCCAGCTGGTAGAGCAAACGATCCCCAAACCAAAGCCAAGGGGAGACCCAGAGAGACAATGACAAGAGACAAGAAGCAGAAGCTGATGGGGAGACTCCCGTGGTGGGGAGGGGACCTCGATACTCACCCAGTGCCCAGAGTCGGAGACGTGCCAGGCGAACACGCACAATGGTCAAGCGCCTCGGACACTTGGGGAGCAGGGTGGCACCCCAGTCCCACCCTCTCTTCCCATATTGTCATTTATCTCCTCCCCTCTCCTCCCCCGGCCCTCCCCCGCCCCGATCCATCCCCACTGGCCAGAACACAGACACGTAGGTTTGGACACATTTAATGGAAGGATGCTACGAACAAGGAGACCCTTCCCTGGATTAGGGGGAGCGGTGTGGGGGGGATGTCAACTTTCAGATGCCCAGTTATGACCATCCCTCCCCTACAGCCTGGGCCTTCTGGAAGCTCAAGCCCTGGAGTCCTCCCCTCTTCCTCCCTCCCCTCCCCAAACACCCCAGGTCCTGAATTCCAGATCAATCGGACAGACACAAATGCATGCACACAACTTTATGCGTTAGTGCGCACACACAGCGACGTGCATGAAGAGGGACAGGCATGTGCAGAGACCCACCGCCGGTCCCCAGGTGGTAAGCAGACACAATGGACATCTCTGAAAAACACTGGCCCTCATTCTCAGACACACGGATTCAGGGAAAGAGAGGTGCAGAGACAGCCAGCCGCACAATGAGCCACAATCGTGCACCCAGAAATGACAGCCACAAATGCACCCGTCTGTACTGAGCGGGACACACCCTCTCACTGTCACGGGCGTGTGCACAGGGCTAGAACTCCAAGGGCCTCTGGCCACACATGCACACAGACACGTGTCATGCACACCTACAGAGGCACACGGGCAAGAACACGCCTGGGGAATCTGTACAGAGATGCTCGCTGACTGTGTGAGACAGTCACGCACAGGGGAACTTTATCTCTGGGGGTACACACGCACATCCATACGCCCCCAGGCACCCCTTCCTTCCCATTCCTGACCCGTTCCCTCCCTTCCCCTCCTCTCTCACCTCCCTGGGCCAATCCCATCCATCAAGCTTCAGAAGCAAGTCAGCCAGCAGCCAGGGAGGGGAAAGGTGTCAGTGTGCCTTCTCCCCGCCCCACCCCACCTGGCTGGCTCTGCTTGTCCTCCCCCCTCCGCCCCCCACATGCCAGCATGGGATGCACACACTTCCGCTGCACAGGACTGCACAGAGATGCGGCAGGTGAAGGAGACAGGAGCCTCCAGCCACCATACAGGTGAGCTCCCCAGCCCCCTGGGCATCCCCACCTTGCCCCAGTCCACCTCATTGGTCTCTGGCTACCCCAGAGCTGGGCAGTCTCAGTGGCTGCCAAGGACGGTTTGGGGTTGGGCTGTGTGGGCTGAAGCTAACCCTGCCTCCCTCCACCCTGGATCAAATGCTAGAGGGAGCAGACAAGAGAGGGGGCTGACGGAAATATTTAGAAGGTGGAGTGGGAGGAATTTGGGGTGGAGGGTTGCCCGAGGGTGTAAGGACATTTACCTTGGGGCATCAAAGCTGTCGTAGGAGCCCACGGTATAATGCCGGAAGAGTCTCTTTGCCTTGTCACTTCGGCTTTCTGCAGGGGGACAGAGGATGACCTTGGACCTTCTACTCTGGAAATCATGGGTTCACCCCCTGGGGTCCTGGCCCAAGCCTTCCCTTCGACTTCCCACCCCCACCAGGTGGAGGAAAGGAAGGGACATGAGAATCTAGAGTAAGTCGGGGACACCTGGGGGTTTCTCGTTACCTTGCTTTGCTTCCTGGGAGCGGTTGGCCACCTCTTCCAGGCAGTCAGAGGGGAACCAGCCGATGCGACCTTTGACCTGGCCTTCCCAGAAGCCTCCTTCCCCGATGCTAAGCACTGGATGGGGAGTGGGGACATAGAATAGAAATATTTCTGCATTTCCGTGCTGCCCACACCTCCCCTACCCTGCCCACTCCCAACACTTGATTCACAGCCTTTCCACAATTCTCAACACCTTGCCCAGAACCTGGCTCAGGGCATCCTTAGGAAGGGGCAAGGGGCAAGTGTGTGTGTGCTCAGTCGCTCAGTCATATCCGAATCTTTGCGGGCCCATGAACGGTAGCCCGCCAGGCTCCTCTGTCCTTGAGATTTCCCAGGCAAGAATACTGGAGTGGGTTGCCATTTCCTCCTCCAGGGGATCTTCTGGACCCAGGGATTGAATCTGCATTGTCTTCTGCATTGCAGACGGATTCTTTACTGTTTAGCCATGGGGGAAGCCCCACGAGGGGGAAGGGGGAGATAGTCACTCCTGTATAGTAGCTTCCTGAACACAGCGGGGACACTGAGAGGCACTGGAGAGAAGGACTGTGTCCCATGACATGGTTCTTGCAAGTTAGGGACATGTCCACAACTGGCTCTCATCTCCCCTGGTAACCAGTCACAATTCAGTTATTCCGTAATTTCCCTAAACCCCGCTAGGCTCCTAGGTCACGTGTTATACCTCATCACTAGCCCTGCCACCTCCTGCAGTCTCCTTGCCACTTAACCTTTTGTCATCTGTTCCCAGATCCCTCCTTCCATCTCTCTTTGCTTCCCCTGGCTCTAGACGGGAGATTAGAATCATCTCTCCTCTCCCTTGCTTGTTACCAGAGGCCCCTGCCTACCACCTCTACCTCTTAGACATCAAGCATACATTGACCTACAATGATGGGCAGTGAAGTGAAGTTGCTCAGTCATGTCCAACTCTTTGCAACCCCATGGACTGCACTGTAGCCTGCCAGGCTTCTCTGTCCATGGGATTTTTCAGGCAAGAGTACTGGAGTGGGTTGCCATTTAGGGACAGCTAATGTCTATCCAACTCTCACTGGGGCCAGGAACTTAAGAGGGGTCATTTGCTCCATTTTACTGATGGAGAAACAGAGGCTCGGAGAAATTCAGGCTTGTTTGCCCCAGGCTTTGCAGCCTGGATTTGAACACTCCGGTCTTGCTACCTCTCTGTTCCAGTGCTTTGCTGCTGCTGTTCCTGATCATGACGAGAGCGACAGTGACAAGCCCACAGCCGTCCACCTCTCCAGCATCTTTCACAGCTCTGTTCCCACTTGGCCCTTCACATCCTTCACTCACTCTATCCTTACACCTCGGTAGGTAACAACTGATTTCCCATTTTATAGATGAAGCTGAAGCTAACGTAGAAAAACCTCTTGCCCAGGGCTGGCTCGAGCCATGCTAGGGTTGGGGTTGGGGTCATCTGATGCTTTGCCCTGCACCGATCACCTCCTCTGAGAGGGTCTGGGGAAACTCCAGCCAGGAGATGCTCAAGGTCACGGAAGAGAGCAGATGTGTGTCAAGAGGTCTGGGCTCTTGCCTGACTCTGCCTTGCCCGGCTGGATGATCTGGGAATCAATCATTTGTTCACTAAAGAAAATATGTATTTTCTGCCAGTCATGAGTCAGACATCAGACTAGGACCCGAGTACAGCTGTTGTGTTAGTTGCTCAGTTGTGTCTGACTCTTTGTGACCCTGTGGACTATAGCCCACCAGGCTCCTCTATCCATGGGATTCTCCAGGCAAGGATACCGGAGTGGGTTGCCATGCCCTTCTCCAGGGGATCTTCCCAACCCAGGGATGAAACCTGGGTCTCCTCTGGCATTGCAGGCAGATTCTTTACTGTCTGAGCCACCAGGGAAGTGAGCAGAGCTGTCAGACACAGCACACATGATTCCTGTCCTCATGGAGCTTCCAGACTGGCAGCCAGTGGAGTCATAACTCTGCAAGTGACCCCATGATTGGAAAACTGAGGTCAGGGCTTAAGGGGGGAAAGGAGAGGGGTTTTGGAGAAAGACCAGATAGGAGTATATAAATCTGATGAGGGGACCTCCCCTGGTGGTCCTAGAGGTTAAGACTTCGCCTTCCAATGCAGGGGGTGTGGGTTTGATCCCTGGTCGAGGAGCTAAGAGTCTACATAAACCACAAAACAAAAGCAATATTCTAACAAATGCAGTAAAGACTTTAAAACTGGTCCACATAAAAAAAAAAATCTTTATAAACAAATAAATCTGATGGCACGGGGGGATCAGGAAGGCATCTCAGAGGATGTGACATACAGGCTGAGACCTGAAGGATGCAGGGAGTGCAGGAGGCAGAGAGAGGGGGCTTTCTGGGCAGAAGGAACAGCATGTGCAAAGAGTTTAGGGTGGAAAAGGACTTGGGGCGTTTGAGGAAGGATGAGGACGATAAGGTCCCTGGAACCCTGCAGGTGAAGGAAAGAGCAGCCTAAGATGAGGCTGTGTGGGGGGCAGGGTGGACAGAGGAGGGGCTTGCAGGCCAGGCTGAGGCCCTAGGCTTTGATCCTGAGAGCAGAGGGAGTCTGCTACCTTAATCGGGCTATGAAGAAGCCCAGTGACATCATGGATGTGGGTGTGCTCTGAGGCAGTCAGGGAACTTTTAAGGAAAGGAAAGGATATGAAGTCAGGGCAGCGCATCGGATGACTGGGCTTGACATTCATAAAGACACATAAGAAGATGCAGCCCATGGCCCTCTGCCTGTGGGAGGGTCCCTCACCTCTGACCTCAGCTTCCCCTTCTTCTTTTGCACAGACCTGACCCCCACTCCTGAGAGTCCCTTGGACTGCAAGGAGATCCAACCAGTCCATTATAAAGGAAATCAGTCCTGAGTGTTCATTGGAAGGACTGATGCTGAAGCTAAAACTCCAATACTTTGGGCACCTGATGCAAAGAACTGACTCAATGGAAAAGACCCTGATGCTGGGAAAGATTGAAGGCGGGAGGAGAAGGGGATGACAGAGGATGAGATGGTTGGATGGCATCACCGACTCGATGGACATGAGTTTGAGTAAACTCCGGGAGTTGGTGATGGACAGGGAGGCCTGGTGTGCTGGGGTTCATGGGGTTGCAAAGAGTCGGACACGACTGAGCGACTGAACTGACTTCCTACCTGGCCACACACACACATACACACTCTCTCCTGGCACGCTGCCCCCCTGCCAGAGGCACTGCCCCTGCCTGGCCCCTACAGTTAGCTCCTGCATTTGGCCATTCATCTATTCACCCGTTCACTCAGCAGATGTGCACCGAGGCCCTCTGTGTGCTGGGTCATTAACCTGGGCCCTGATGACCCGGCCTCTGGTGACACGTGACCTCATCTTCAGAAACTCAGGCAAGAGGGAGACAGACTACAAGACAGACGTAATTACACAACCCAACTGACACTCTGACCCTGGCATGCTCTTCAAGGCCCACTTAAACCATGTCTCCTGTGGGAAGACACCCCCCTCCACCCCCAGGGCCTAGGGTCTCCTTTCTAAGTGCCCCTAGTGGGGGCCGCATATGATAATGACAGCTGGCCTTATTAGGTATGAATCACTGTTCTGTGGGCTTTCCAAGAGCTGACTCCTTTAATCCTCGCAAAGTTCCCATTGTACAGATGAGAATACTGAGCCCTGGAGAAGTCACTCGCCTGAGGCCCGCCCTGCTAGGAAGTGCAGGAGCGGGGACTTGAACCCAGACAGCCTGGTTCTCAACCCCTATGCAACTCGGCTCATCTGCCAGCCTAGAGTCAGGCAAAGAATTGCTCCCCCGCCTCGAATGAACTACGACAGGGTACTTCCTGTCTCCAAAGCACCATTCTGTCCAAGAACACACATCGGCAGCCTTGCGAAGTCTGCACGCGGGGGATCCTGGCATGGTTTTCCAGAGGAAGGCAGGGAAACAGGAGAGAGGCAAGCCCCGTGACAGCAGCCTCTGTTCAGGAAGCCCTCGGCAGGGACTGGCTTCACCTGCTGCCCATCTCACCAGAGCCCAGGGGAGTGGGCACCACCACCATGTCTCAGATGAAGATGCCTGGCAGAGGCAGGAGGTGAAGTCAAGGCGGCATGTCCCTCGCTCTCTGCACAAGAGAGCGAGAACTGTGGATTCAGACTGGGGACCTCAGGCAAGTTGCTTCACCCGTGCGAGGCTCTGCCCCTTCGACGGGACAATGGTCTCTGGACATCCGCCTTCAAGGGTGATACTGAGCGAGATGGGGTCTCGTGGGGTTGATGTCCCAGAGATGCTCATCTCCTCTCTTTTGCTTGGACCCCACCTCCTGGCAGCGCAGCATCTGAGCTCCACTGTTTGCTCCTCCAAGGCAGAAGGGGCACCTAGGTCTCCAGCATGCCCTGGACGTTCCAGGTGCTGGACAACTGTTGGTCATGGGCCGGGTCCTTCCTGAGAGGGGGATGAGTTCACCTGCCGACCCTTGCCCACAGCCCGGCTGCACCCTGCCCCTTTACCTTTGATCTTTTCGCCCTTGCTCAGGGAAATCTCCCCCTCGGCTTGGGCCTGGTAGGACTTCACAGCCATGAAGGAGCGTCCAGGGACTGCTGAGTAGAGCTTCCTGCGTCTCCCGCGGCTGCCGAGGGAGCCCCCAGGGCCCCCGGAGCCCCCCGTGCCCCCGGCTGGCCCTTCCCGGGGTGTCCCGCTGGAGCTGCATACACAGAGGGTGTGAGAGGCAAGGGGGAGTGGAGGGAGGGGGCGCCTCTGGGAGAACAGGGATCCTTGGGGAGGTGGGAGGTGGAGCATCAGGGTGGGGGAGGGGGTCTGAGTGCCTTTTCCGGCTCTGGGGGCTGGGGGTGGGGGGTGGAGGGGAAGAGGGCATTTGGGGCTCCCCCTGCCTGCCCGCTGCGGGCTGCCAGCCCCCTTTCCTGCCTCCTGGCTTCCGGCTCTGTCCCCTCCCACGGGCCTGCACACCCAGCCTGATTCAGCTTCCTGAAGCTGAGCTCTGCCTGTGTCATCCCTGGCTCACGAGCCTTTGGCGACTCCCAGCTTCCTCCTGGGCTGGGTCCAGCACCTCTCCCGCCATCCCCAGCCCACCACCATCTTCCTCCCGCCCACCGCCTCCCCGTCCCCTCTAGCCGGCTCCCGCAATGCCCCCTGCTCACCCTCCCCGCCTGAGACCTCAAATCCAGGCTTGGAAACCCCTCAGTCTCTGTCCTCGCCCACCCCAACTCCACTGAGCTTCCTCTCACCTTGCCCAGGCTGTCTGTCTGTCTGTCTGGTCTGTCTGTCTGCCTGCCTGTCCTCAGGGGCTGGAACCAACTTTTCTCTTGGGCCCCCTCCCCACCCCCAGCCGGACCACGGAGCAGCTGCTGAGCTAAACTCAGACTGGTTCACGAAGACCTCACTGCCTTGGGGTCAGGAGGGACACCTGGTGGTCCACGGTGGGGACCAGCGAGTTGGATGTAGCGGGGTAGGGGGGCAGCTGTCCCTGGGACAGGAGGTGGGCAGCTGGGCTGGCCTGGTTGGGAGGGGTGGGCAGCCGTGGCTCCCAGGAGGGGATTCGGGTGGGAGAGGGGTCTGCAGGACCAGGACTGAACCCTCCCCTACCTGGGCCGTCCACGGGGCTGGCGCTTGGCCTCCTCGGGGTGCCTCCCACGGGATGGGGAGCGGGCCCGGGCACCCCGGGGGCTGCTGGCACTTCGCAGGGTCCCGCTGCTGAGCTTGGCACTGGGGGCCGCGGGCTGCGCCTGGCCTTGGGGCCCCGTGGTGGGGCCGGGGGCCCCCGCAGACGAGGTCCCCGGGGCAGCGAACACCATCCAGTCGGGCAGGGCCATGCTGGTATCACTGTTGGCCCGCAGCAGTGCGGGGGGCACTGTCAGCCCTGTGCCCGGGGGTCCCCGTCGCCGGGCTGCGTACTTGGGGGACTCCTGGAAGGGCACTGAGGTGGGGCACGGAGGCCGGGGGGTGGAGGGGGAGACATACAGGAGGCAAGAGACGGTTGGGTGGGGAAGGCACCAGGGGAGAAACAGATGAGAAAGAGCAGAGCGCCTGGAGCCTGGCCCTCCCGCGGCCCAGGTGTTGCAGCCCTCTGAGGTTTATTGGTCCCATCCTGGCCCCCAGATCGGGTCCGCTTTCTCCCCAGTCCCACCACACATACCCCCCCAGGATCCCGACTTCTCCCCTCAGCTCGCTCACCCACGTCCTGTTCTCGATGGTTTCGGATCAGCTCCCCAAGTTCAAAATTCCCAGCGATCACTGCCACCTAGCGTGAGGGGGTAAGGGGGCCCCAGGTAGGAGAGAGAGAGGAAAAACAAACGAGAAACACTGTCAGGTCTCCAGCCAGCTGCCCTGCCCCCCAACCTTCACCCCAGCAAGTCCAGCCTCTCTCTTCTCCCAGACCGCCTGCCTCCCTCCCAGCCCCCCAAACTTTAGCCCCTCTGAGTTCTTCACGCCTCCCCCAACCCACCCCAACAGACCTGGAAGGGGGTCTGTCCACTGTTATTCTTGACGTCCTTGTTGGCCCCTCGATAGAGGAGGATCCTAGCACACGTCTCCTGGTGGTCAGTGGCACGAGGTGAAAGGCAAGGGCAAAAGAGTTACTGTCACCCCGAGCGGACACAGACACTGTGCTGAGCCTTTGGAACCATCTGGTGGGAACCCACCCTGCTCTGGACAGTAGCCACTTGCCCTTTAAACGTGGCCGGTCCACACCAAGGTGCTGTGTATGCACAGCGCACACTGGATTTCAAGGACTCGAAAAGTGTAGTTTAAATCTCTCTAGTAGTTTTTATGGGGGCCTCTCAGGTGGCATAGTGGTAAAGAATCCACCTGCCAATGCAGGAGACGCAGGAGATGTGCGTTCGATCCCTGGGTTGGGAAGATCCCTGGTTGGGAAGATCCCCGGGTTGGGAAGATCCCCGGGAGGAGGAAATAGCAACCCGCTCCAGTACTCTTGACTAGAGAGTCCCATGGACGAGGAGCCTGGTGGGCTATAGTCCATGGGGTCACAAAAGGTTGGACATGACTGAGTGACCAACACTTGAACACAGCACAATAGTTTTTATAGTGATTACTTGAAAGGATAGTATTTTTGAAACAAAATATGCTACTAAAATTAATGTCACCTGTTTTTTTTTTCTTTTTTTAAGAAGTGTCTCCTGGGATATTTAAAATTACATGTGACTTGGGTTATAGTGTATTGGGTGGCTACTAACCTAAACCAGGGTTTTCTTCTTATTATTATTATTACTATTTTACTGAAGTATAGTTGATTTACAATGTTGTGTTAATGACTGCTGTAGAGCAAAGTGAATCTGTTATACACACATATTTATATCATTTTTTGAAATTATTCTTTTCCATTATGGTTTGCCTGCGTGCGTGTCAAGTCGCTTCAGTCATATCTGACTCTTTGCGACTCCACGGACTGTCGCCCGCCAGGCTCCTCGGTCCATGGAGATTCTCCAGGCAAGAATACTGGAGTGGGTTGCCATGCCCTCCTCCAGGGGATCTTCCCAACCCAGGGATCGAACCCACTGTCTCTTCTGTCTCCTGCACTGGCAGGCAGGTTCTCTACCACTAGTGCTGTCTGGGAAGCCTGGCTAATGGTTTATCATAGGAGATTGACTACAGCTGCCTGCGCTCTACAGTAGGGCTTTGTTGTTTATCCATTCCATATATAATAGCTTGCACCTGCTCGCCCCAACCTCCCAATCAGGGGTTTTCATCATTAGCACGACTGACGCTTAGGGTCCAGACAAGTCTCTGTAGCGGGGCCATCCTGTGCATTGCACTGAGGATCATTCTCTGGTCTCTGCCACTAGATGCCAGTAGCACTCCCTCCTCAGTGGTGGCGGTGGAGAATGTCCACAGACACTGCCAAATGTCCCCTAGCGTGCAGGAGCATCCGGCTTGAGAGCCACCAAGTCAGACCTCTTGGGGTGGGGGACTTACTGTGTTGTGTATCAGAGCACCTTAGAGGCAGTAGCCACTGACTAGCGCAAGGGTTCTGTGAGATGGAAGTGACTGTCCCCGTTTTACAGATGAAGAAACTAAGGCTTCAAAGGGAGCCAGTGACGATCAGCCCTTGGATTCGAACCCAGGTGTGTCTGATTCCTGAGCCCTTACTCAAACACTCTGCTAGACCCGGAAGGAAGGAGGCAGGAGGCAGTGGGGGCCAGGGCTGGATGGTCGGGGGGTGGGTGGGAGACAATGCCATCCAAGACCAGATGAATTCCTTGCCAGTGTCAGTCACAACAGACCCATGGTCCTTGCCCTGGCCTGGGAGGCACCCCCCGCTGATCTGCCTGCCCTGCCACCCCCAGCCCCAGCTTCATCGACTGCATCTGCTATATACCACCTTTCCTCACTCCCCACTCTGCAGGCACACTGGCCTCCCTTCTCTGGCAGGCATGCTCCTGCCCCAGGGCTTTTGCACCTGTTGCTTCCTCAACTTGGCAGTCTCTGCCTCTAGCTCTCCACACAGCTCACTTTCTTACTTGATTCACATTTCTGCACAGAAGCCAATTCTTCAGAAAAGGCCCCTCTGATGACCCTGTCAAAAATAAACCCTTGACCTGTTCCTGGCTTTATTTTAATTTATATGATATCTGCTGTGTGCTGGGCATTCTTCTAAGTCACAATTAACTCGTTTTCCTTATAATACTGCCTCCCTGAAATTACATTTTTATTTTATTCATCTCCAGCATCTCTTCCCCACTCCATTGTCTATTTTGGAGAGGCAAGGTTTTGTCTGTGGCACCCACGGCCTGGCATGGTGCCTGGCCCATAGAACTGTTCAGTAGAACAGTGGCTGGATGAGGGGAGTCCTCCTCCTCTGTCTTGGCCTGGCCGAACCCAACCTGGCCTCCAGCTCAGCTCCACTCCAAATCCCCCAGATGCCAGTCTAACCAGCATTCACCAGACATTTCCTTGGTCTCACCCTCTTCATGTGACAGACCCATCAACGATGCTTGTACGGGTCCATCCTATGGGACAGGCTCAGAGAGGGCAAGGTCACACAGCCAGTCGGTGGGGCAGCTGGGACTCAAACCAAGCTTTCTGATCCCAGCGCTCATCTGTCTACTGTGAAAGCAGAACTCTGATCGCCCTTGTCTGATGGCTCCCCGACTGGATGGCAAAGTTAGCCTGGTTCGTTTTCCGGGCGTGTTTGTTGAGTGTGAGTGTGTGTCCCTGTGTGCACATGCTGTCTCCCCGACTCGACGATAAATTGGTGCCGTGTATGTTTTTGCATATCTGCCTTCCCCCACCGTCACCTTGCCTAGCACAGGCCCAAGAGCATCTCTTTCATCTCAACCATCAGTTCGCTCCACCCCTGAGCACCCCATATGTACTGGAGTGCTAGCACTCATCCCACTGGATTGTAATTATTTGTTTACACATCTGCCTCTTTGCCAGACTGTGAACTCCGCCCCCCTGCTCGCCCGAGGACGGCAGCCATGCTGTGTCTGATTCATCTCACGTCCCGGCACACAGTAGGTGCTCAGGAAACAGGCCCTGGAAAGGATGAGGATGTGGAGTTAAGTCATGCAAAAGTCATTCATTCTAATCATTCATTCATTCCTGGAGTCATTCAATCTATCTCGAAGCAAATACCTGTTGAGTGTTCTGAGCTGGATGCTGTGCGTGGTCTTGGCAGGGGAATCAAGGTATCGGATCCATCATTCATCCATTCACTCTCACTCATTCAACAAAGATGCATCTAAGCCTACTATACACCACGGCCTTGGGACAGAGCCCTTGATCAGACATAAGCCCCACCCCTGAGGAGCTCACAACCCGGACATGGCACTGACCCTCACCACCAGAGGCTAGATGGGCTGGCCAGGAGACCAGAGGGGCAGAGAGTGAGGAAATCTTTCAGACCTAGCTCTGGGCCTTGGGAAGCTTAAAGTCTGGGAGGGAAGAGGAGGGAGAGAAAGTCGGAGAAGAACTTGTGTCTGTCAAGCATCTATTTGCTAAGCGCCATGCTGAGAGCAAGCCAAACATTCACACCCTTGATCCTTTGCGAGGTAGAGGTTACTGACCCATTTTACAGATGAGAAAGTAGACGCTCAAGACAAGGGAAATGGCTGACTCATCTGACCCACTCGGAGTAATTTTTCCCTCGCTATATGACCCTATGGACTGTAGCTCACCAGGCTCCCCTGTCCATGGGATTCTCCAGGCAAGAATACTGGGGCAGGTGGCCATGCCCTCCTCCAGTGGATCTTCCTGACCCAGGGATCAAACCTGCATCGCCTGCTTGGCAGGTGGATTCTTTACCACTAGTGCCACCTGAGAATCCTCTCTCTCTGTCTCTATCTATACACTACATTTTCCTTTCAAATTGCCAGTATGGTTTCTGTCTCCTGACCAGATCCTGACTGATAACAGTAATGATAATGATAATAATCATTATTATTAGCATAGCTGCCTCCTAGGGATGAGCACTTATCAAGCATGATCTTTCATCCCCTTCAATCAGCTGCTGTTATCCTGACTTCAGGGAGCCGGATGGAACCTCAGAGAGGGGAGGGGACTTGCTCAGGGTGCCCTGGCCTGCGCACTGTCTGTGAGGTCAGAAAATCCGGCATGAGGCCTGAATACGGAGCAGGAGAGACAGACACACTGGAGAGGGGAAGTACAGGCAATTTGACAAATACTGAGTTCTCCCTGCTCGGCAGGCGCCGAGCGAGCAGACTGCTCGCTGCCACAAGGCGGCACGTGGCTACCTGCCACATCCTGGCACTGCGCGTTCTGGTGAGAGAGAAGGGGCTGGGGCTGTTCTGGGAGACTTCCTGGAGGAGGGGGCAAGAGGCTGATGGATCAGCCGCAGCATGCCAGGCCCTGGCCTCCTAATACCCCGAGGCAACCGTCCAAGGGCAGGGAGACCCTCCAAGGGCAGAGAGCCTTGGGAAGCAGGTGTTGAGACTGGGGCTTCAGGGCCTGGGCTGATCTGCCCAGGATCCCCCGGTGCACTGGTGACAAACCAGCTGGGGTCATGAGGCTAAAAGCCCCAGCTTTTATCAGCCCACCCAGCCACGACAGCACAGCTGCAGCAGGTATGCAGCTCTTCACTGCTCACCTCCATTCAGAGCTCTTGAGCTGAGGACCATCCACCCCACCCTGAATCGCTACAACGTGCAACACACTCTTGTCCCCTCGGGGGCTGTCCCTTGTCCCCTGCAGTAGGTGCCCCACTGGCAGCTGAACGGAGACCCATTAGAAATAGGATCCTTGGGAATTAACATATACACACTGTGTGTGTGCGTGCATGTGAAGTCGCTTCAGCTGTGTCTGACTCTTTGCCACCCCACGGACAGCAGCCCACCAGGCTCCTCTGTCTGTGGGATTTTCCCGGCAAGAATACTGGAGTGGGGTGCCATGCCCTCCTCCAGGGGATCTTTCCGACCCAGGGATTGTACCTGCATCTCATATTTCTCCTGTATTGGCGGGTGGGTTCTTTACTACTAGTGCTACCTGGGAAGCCCAACATATACTCACTATATGTAAAATAGATAACCAACAAGGACCCACAATAACCTATGTGGGAAAAGAGAAAGAAGGGATATATGTCTATACATAATTGAATCACTGCCGTATACCTGAAACTAACACAACACTGTAAATCAGGGATACTCCAACATAAAATAAAAATTTTTTAAAAAGGAAGACTTTCCCGGTGGTTTAGCCGTTAAGAATCTGCCTGTCAATTCAGTGGACACGGGTTCGATCCCTGGTCCGGGAAGATCCCACATCTGTGGAGCGATGAAGCCCGTGCGCCAAAACTACTGAGCCTGTGCTCTAGAGCCTGTTCTCCACAACTAAAGTCCCGAGCACAGCAATGAAGACCCACCACAACCAAAAACAAACAAATAAATGAATAAATATACCTTAACAAACTTTTAAAGAAAAGAAATAGGACCTTTGTAGTTTCCTGCATTTCCAGGAACAACCCTGACCCTCTCCCCTCTAGATTTTTCGGCACAGACTGTGTGTGCCCTCTGCTGGGAACGCCCCTTCTGCCCTCTTCTACACGACCACCTGTTGCGCATCTTAGCTCTGACAGCACATCCTCCTGAGAGCCACCTCCATCGACCCAGCCCCAAGGCCAAGCCCAGATGTGGGCCCCCACGGAGACCTGGATTCCCGGTGACCTCCCTCTGAACACTTGGGATCGCCCTGGCAGGGTGTGTCCCGTGATGGGAGGTTGTCTGTCTTCTCACTACTGTCCCCTCAGCCCCCGGCTCTGAGCCTGACCCAGGGGAGGAGCTCAGGAAACCTCTCTTGAATGAATGAATGAACGAATGAATGAAACAGTGGAAGAGGGGGGCAGGGGGTACCGGGGGTGCCGGGAGGCGGAAGTCAGGAGGAGAGCAGACCTTATTGTAGAGGGCACAGATGTGCAAGGCCGTGTTCCCCGAGGCGTTCTGGGCTCCAGGCTCAGCTCCATAGAAGAGCAGATGTTCCAGATGCTGAGAATGACCCCGCTGGCAGGCCTGGAGGGGACCGGGGGCCAGAGCCAGGGTCAGACCCACCTGGCCACAACATCTGTCTCTCTCCTACACCTGGAGGCCAGGCAGCCCTGCATCCGCCACACCCCCTTCCTTCTCCTCTGAGGCCCCATTCTCGCTTAGGGACCCACGCTGTCAACATCACCAGTCATTCCAAGGCCCAGGCCTCCAGGCTAACTCCTCAGAGTCCTGGTGGTGACACCTCTATGCTTCCTCTTTGAGGACCATGCTACTCCCACCTCCATCCCCTGGGAGGACCCCAGCACCCGCAGCCCTAGGCCCTTGGATTAGGGTCCCCGATCCCTGCCCACCCTCGGGGCCCACCTGCCACCCATGCCACCCCAAACCTCTCTAGGCCGGGCAGGAGCACCTGGTGAATCTCCTGCCAGCCGTTCTCATCAGCTATGCCCAGCTGGGCCCTGTTGTACAGGAGCAGCTCACAACAGCGGGGGTCACCCCCCACCATAGCCGTGTGGAACAGGGGAGTCAGCCCTCGGCGGTCCTTGTAGTTGGGGGAGCCCCCAAGATCCAGGAGTGCCTAGGAAAGGTTAAAAAAAAAAAAAAAGATGACAATCACACAAGTAGTGGCTGGTTATCAAGGGCCAGTTGGACGAAGAGACCTGGGTAACCTCACACGGGGTCAGAGCCAGAGCCGATGCCCTTGAGTGACCTTGAGGCTGGCACTTGCCCTGTCGGGGCCTCTCTCATCGCTGTGAACAACAGAGGGACTGGGGCGATGCCTCCAGAGGACCCCTCCCTCCCACTGTGAAATCCTGCCCAGCCTTCCCCCGTGAGCCCTGCGGCATGAGCCACTGAAGACGCTTAATGCCTCAGTGCCCACCTACTCAACAGGCTGGTGGTGGGGAACCAATCAGAGAAGGGCGCCTGGATGCAGGAGGGCTCCTGGCTGAGTGGGAGGTGTGGTGAGGTCCGGGATCGAGCAAGAAGAGGCAGGGAAAGCGGTCTGCCAGGGGGCAAGCTCGGGGTCAAAGAAACCTGGCTCAGCCTCACTGGGGCCGGGGGCTGGGGTGGGGACAGGGAGTGATCCCCCTCGAGGAACGGATCTGGGCCTGGAAGACTGGCAGCTTCCAGCGTGTGAGGAGTGTTGGCGGAGCCGGTGCCGTGCGAACAGTCACGGTGGCGCAGTCCAACAGCACATATCCAACATTTGCGGTGATGGAAATAGTTACAACCGCACGATCCAACATGGCAGCCGCGTGGGGGGCTACCGAGCCGCTGGAAGGTGGCTAGTAAGCCTGAGAATCGGAAGTTTTAATTTTAGTTCATTTTCTTCTATTTAAATCTAAACAGCCCCCCTCTTCCCCCGCCCATGGTGCTAGTGGCTGCTGGATTGCACAAGCGCAGGCCTGGGAGGGAGGGATTGGGCGTGAGCAGGAGTGGGGTTTGGGGGTATGTGTGTATGTGTAAAGTTGCTTCAGTCCTGTCTGAATCTTTGTGACCCCATGGACTGTAGCCCACCAGGCTCCTCTGTCCATGGGGATTCTCCAGGCAGTAATGCTGGAGTGGGTTGCCATTTCTTTCTCCAGGGGAACCTTCCCGGCCCAGGGATGGAACCCACATCTTTTGTGTCTCCTGCCTTTGCAGGAGAGTTCTTTACCACTAGAGCCACCTGGGAAGCAGGTGGGAGAAGGGGTTTGGGGGAGGAGGGTGCATGAAGAGGGTCTGTCAATTCCAGGGCTGTGAGGCAGACCTTTGGGACTGGTGTTTGACTGCCTTCAGCATTCTTCAGGGAAGGACTGGATAAGGGAAGGGAAGGCCGGTTAGGCTGGATCATCTATGAACCATGGTGTTTACCAACAACTTCAGGGGCGCTCTATCCTGACCTATGGATGAAGAGGGATCAAGTGCCCTTGGGTAGGAGGAGAGAAAGAACATTTTAAAATAAAACTGGGCAAACTGACTCCATGAATATATGTGTGTGTGCTCAGTCATTCAGTGGTGTCTGACTCTTTTGGGACCCTATGGACTGCAGTCCACCAGGCTCCACTATCCATGGAATTTTCCAGGCAGGAATACTGGAGTGGGTGCCATTTCCTTCTCCAGGGGATCTTCCCAACTCATGGACTGAACCCGAGTCTCCTGTATCACAGGAGGATTCTTTACCTCTGAGCCACCTGGGAAGCCCCCATGTATATATACTGAGGGTCTATGAGCTTCATCTGCTTGTAAAGGCACATTTTAGGCACTATACTGGGCAGTAAGGAGATCAAACCAGTCCATCCTAAAGGAAGTCCATTCTGAATATTCATTGGAAGGACTGATGCTGAAGCTCTGGCCACCTGATGCAAAGAGCCGACTCATTGGAAAAGACTCTGATGCTGGGAAAGATTAAGGGCAGGAGGAGAAGGGGACGGCAGAGGATGAGATGAGTGGATTGCATCACCAACTCAATGGACGTGAGTTTGAGTAAACTCCAGGAGTTGATGACGGGCAGGGAGGCCTGGTGTGCTGCAGTCCATGGGGTCACAAAGAGTTGGACATGACTGAGTGACTGAACAACAATCGGAGTAGAGGGCTGTATTTCAGGTGAGTGAAGGTGGGGTACTAGGAGTGTGAGCTATAGGTTGAGAAGTGCATGGAAGGGCTGAGTTGGGAAGCATGAGGACCAGTGTCTGGGGGGAGCAGATAGGGGAACAGTGTCTGGGGGTACGGTATACCAGGGGACTTCCCTGGTGGTCCGGTGGTTAAGACCCTGCATGTCCGGTGCACAGGGTACGGGATCAGGAAACTAAGATCAGGGAACTAAGACCCACATGCCGTGCCGTGTGGCCAAAAATTAAAAAAATAAAGGGCACCAGGAAGAGTCTACACCTCGGGGAGACAGAGGTAGGTGTGGACTGCTGGCTCAGTGGGGCTGGAGAAATTCTGGCTGTCAGGAAGTTAACATGATCTATCTGGGGGCAGGGCAAGGGTTCGCATGACCATCAGCTATAGCCGATCACGAGCCTTGAGCTGAGGAGGGGGGCTCCCGGAGGTCCCAGGAGGGTCTTGGGTGCAGTCAGAGGAGTGATTGTGAAGTGGGGAGGTGGACAGAGGGGCCGGGGGGATTGGCCGGACGCAGTCTGGGTGAAGAACACGGTCACTCGGGGGGTGTCTCTGGGCTCTGGGGAGGGTCCTGGGAGGATCTGAAACCTCACCGTCAGAGCGAGGCAGTGGCGGGCACAGGCGGCCTTGTGTAGCGCGGTCATGCCATCCCGGGCCCGGAAGTCAATGTGCGCCCCGCCCAGGCATAGGGTTCGAATCACCTCTACGGAGCCTTCGGTCTGAGCAGCCAGCGTCAGGGGGGTCTCTGGGAGGCAGGGGGAAAGGCCGGTCATGTGCAGCCCCTGGGCCTCGCTGTCCCTGACTCCCCAGCCCTCCCAAAGCAGCCCACCCCACCGCCTGCTCCCTACCTCCTGAATCTGAGTCATGATAATTGGGGTCCAGCCCCTTGTCCAGCAGCCGTGCCACCTTATCGGATGTCCCGAGCTGCACGTACTCCAGGAACTTCTTCAACCCCGTCTGAGTCGCCGATGAGAGAGAGAGAAGACAAGTGGTCAGGGAGGAGGGGGGCAAGGCTGGGTTTGGAGCAGCACTGTCCGGTGGAATCACACAGCAAGCCACGTATGCCATCGAGAAGTCCCTAGTAGCCACCACTTTTTTAAAGGAAGAAGACCTTCCAATTATATTGAAATTCACTTTGATGACCTATCTGTTTTTAGTCTATCCTACATATCCACAATATTACTGATTCAACAGGTAATCCACATGAAATTTATTACTGAGATACTTTCAGGGGTACTGAGTCTTCAAGATCCGCTGTGTATTTCACGCTCATAGTGAGGCTCAATTTGGACCTGGTACACCGCAGGTACCCCAGGGGCTGTATGTGGCTGGCTGCTCCCGCAGATGGTATGGGTCTGGATGGATGGACTGTTCCGGGGAGGACAGAGACAAGTGCATGGTGGGGTGGGGCTGAGGGTAAGAAGCAGCCAGCGAGCTTTCTTCCCAAGTGTCAAGGATCATTCATTTCACTTCTGACCGAAGCAGCCCCCTGACTTCCTCCCAGCTTTCAGGGGACCAGAGGAGATGCAGGCGATACAGCCTGAGGACTGGAGGGCAAGGTGTGTGTGTACACAACTAAGTCGCTCAGTCGTGTCCAAGTCTTTGTGGCCCTACGGACAGTAGCCCGCCAGGCTCCTCTGTCCATGGGATTCTCCAGGCAAGAATTCTGGAGTGGGATGCCGTTCCTCCTCCAGGGGATCTTCCCCATGTGGGGATCAAACCTGTGCCCCTGCATTGTCAGGCGGATTCTTTACCACTGAGCTACCAGGGAAGCCCCAGAGAGCAAGATGCCAGGAGGATAAATGGCTGCAGAGGAGTGCATCCTTGGATCTGGTAGAGATTCAGGCTCTGGGATTGTGTGAACTGCAGGGTGTCTATGAAACTGCCCCTAGACAGAGGGACACTAGATACCAGAGTCAGAGGCCATGTTGGCTGGGGGCAGGGGGCCTTCCTGCATGGATACAGGGGCCCCAGGAGATGAGAGGGGAGAATCCAAGGATGAAGAAAGTGGGAGCCAGGTAGAAATGGCACAAACCTCGGCAGAGGCGCAAAGAGAGGAGATGAGAAAGGCTCTGATGTATGCTACAGGCGGGAAGGGATAGTTAAGGACTTTGGGAAGGTCCTGTATGCATTATTGTGTTTAAAACGGATAACCAACAAGGATGTGTAGCATGTGGAACTCTGCTCAACGTTATGTGCCAGCCTGGATGGGGGAGGAGTTTGGGGGAGAACGTATACACGTATATGTACACCTCAGTCCTTTCCCTGTCCACCTGAAACTCACAACATTGTTAATCAGTTATATACTCCAGTACAAAATAAAAAGTTTTTTTTTTTTTTTTTTTTTTTAATGAAAGGCTGTGATGGAGTCATCAGGTGCATTTGGGGTTGTCCCAAATATGACACAGCATCCCAAGTTAAGTGCGGGATGCTGGCAGAAGAAAAGAAGGTTTGCAGGGTCATCGGGAAGAGCTAGGAGAGACAGTGATTAGGGAAGGGGGCTCCAGGTTGGGGGTGGCGGCGTAAGTGCCAGCAGGGTTCTCTCACCTTCGTGTGCAACTTGGCCAGCTGCTTCTCATCCAGGTTGGTCTGCTTGTAAACACGGGTCTTGTATCGGAACTGAGGCCATGGGTGGAGTGAAGGGAGAGATAAAAGACTCAGAGTCAGGGGTCTGGACCTCTTCTGAGCCAGGGGAGTCAGTGCAGGGTCAGGACGAAAAATAGCCACAGGGTCTTGGCTGGGTGGGCAGAGGGCTGCTGGGCCACTACGGGCCTGTGGACTGCAACCCCTAAGGTGTCTGGACCCCGCGGGGTATGTTCTAGAATAACCACTGTCATTGGGAACACTTTCCCACTTTGGTAGGCCAGGGGAAACTTGGGGCAGGGAAATGACTCACCCAAGGCCACTTTGCCTGCTGGTCAGAGGCAAGAAAGCCCTGGTAATTTGAACTCAGGCCTCTCTGATTCTGATTGTTAAGTCAAAGTGTTCAGTCACTCAGTTGTGTCTAACTTTTTGCGACCTCAATGGACTAGCCCACCAGGCTTCTCTGTCCATGGGATTTTCCAGGCAAGAATACTGCAGTGGATTGCCATTCCCTCCTCTAGGGGATCTTCCCAACCCAGGGATGGAATCCACATCTCCTGCATTGCAGGTGGATTCTTTACCCTCTGAGCCACCAGGGAAGCCCCGGGATTCTTAGGGCACCCTTTATATCCAGAAGTGCCCACGGGGTTTTCCCTTGCTGAGGGCTGGGCTGGGAGAAAAAACGGGGAGCGGGCAGATGCCTGCTCACATCTGCAAACGGGCTGGGAAGGCTGTGGGGGTCTCACCTCCAGGTAGGGCACCCCCTTCTCGAAGGACTGGGGGTACTCCCGCAGCAGCCGCTCCTCCTCCAGGAAGTTGGCGTCCCGGCCCGAGGTGGCCGGCTGGAACAGGCCGTAGTTGAGCACGTCCTGGAGGCTCTCGCTCAGGGCACAGAGCACCTGCTGCTTGGCCGTCCAGATGGTGGCATCGGGGTTGAAGCGCAGGCATTTCTGGTGGGGGGAGGCGACAGGAGAGAGAGAAGGGGCCTGAGGTAGTCTGTGGAGGGCTGTGGGTGATTCCTGGGACAGCGGAGGGCTGGGGGAAGCCCATGGGGTCTGGCAGTGGGGGCCATGTGTGAGGGCATCCAGAACCAGAAGCCCCCTCCCCGTGCAGACTCCAGTGGTCCCTGTCTCCCACCACCACCACCCCCGCCCCCCATCCACTGGCCAGCCGCTCACTGTCTGGTGAAGGTCAGGGATGCCGATCCTAAAAACCATCATGCTGAAGTGGGCGTCGTCTGGGATGGACATGGAGCGGCCCTGGAGGCCTCGGATTGAGGCCAGGCTACCAGGTGCTTGGCTGCCCCGGCCCCGGGTCCCCCGGGGGCCTCTCCCGGGCCCGTCTGGGGAGCTGTCGGACTCTGAGCCCCCCTCGGGACACTCGCTGGCACTGTGGCGTTCTTCGTCCTCGCTTGACGCGGGGCTGTGGGTCATCGTGGGGCCACGGGGCGATGGGGGACGGCAGCATCACAGGCGGCTGGCGGGGGAGGGGGCAGGGGTGGTGGTCAGACCAGGAGCCCAGGCCCTTTGGAGGCCACTGGCGCACTCAGTGGACAAACACGATCCAGGGCAGTGGCTCTAAGCTGCGCGAGGGAGACAGGCAGGAGGCTGGACACACCCCCAGACACTCCTACCGCCTCCAAGCTCTCTCACAAGTTCCCAGGCACACACACCCCCACCCCCCCAGCCCTGCCATGCTGCCTGCACGTGTCTCCTTCCCTGCCCTTGGCCTTGCTCGCAGCCCCCCGCCTCTCCTGCGCCCCACTTTGCCGCTGACCCAGCGCGGCGGTGTCCCAGAAACCGCAGAATCACCGCGGGAGCCGCTGGCCCACTTTGCCAGGCCAGGGATAATGCAGCTAAAATTAGCCCAGGACAGACAGGTGGGCGACCCACCGGCACCTTGCCCTCCTGGCCCCAGCCTGGCCCCTCCTCACCCGAGGTCCTCCCCGCCTTCTGCTCTTGGTGCCTCCCGGATGACCACGAGGAGGCTGAGATGTAGTAAGGAGGAGAGGGAGGTGCCCTGAGCCTAGGGTGGAGCCGGTGACTTCACTGAAGTGTGGCTGACCGCATGTGTGTGGAGGGCTGCTGGAGAGCCAGCATCCCAGGGGGCAGGGGCACCTGGCTGGAGCAGAGAGTAGTACCACGCATGAGATGTCCCCTGGGGAGAACCACAAGAGGTGGCCTGTGCAAGTTTCCAGGGGGGCAACTTGAGAGGGTGTGTGGGTGGGTGGGGAGACTGGCCCTGGCAAGGCTGTCCGGGTGACAGCCTTGCGGTGGCCTGGGTGGGTGTAGGGCGGCGGTAGGTGACCTGCGGGTGTGTTCGAGGCCTGGTGCTGCTGGGTGGAAGGACGGGCATGGCCTGGTCCTGGGGGCCCCACTCTTAGGGAGACTGGGGGGCTAGGAGGGAGGCTAAGGAGTGGGATGAGAGTCTGGGGGGTGAGGGTGAGATCCCCACTATTCTTCAGATCCCCACTGTTCTTCGCCCCTGAATTGGTCTTATAAGGGTGAGTCCAGATGGGGCCCTTCTTTCCCGTTTTCTACCCCCCTCCCACCCCAGCACCGGAAACCAGAATGTCTGGTCTGGTCCCTCCCCCCCACACCAGGCCCGGCTCCTGCACGTTGCCATGGAGATGGGAAGCAGTGGAGGGTACTGCTGACTTTGGGGGAGTGGGGATGAGCTGGGGGGGGTTGGGGAGGGAAGACAAAATGTGTGCAGGGAGGGGGGGAGGAGAGTTTCAAGAACTGTGGGCGAGCCAGCCTCCAGCCATGGGCTGGCCATCCCCTACCCTAAGCGTGGCCACGGCTCCCTCCCCCTCTGGGTACCCAGCAGAGCCTCCCCACTTGGCCCTGGCGGAGACCCCCCCACCCCCCCACGCCGCCCGGCCTCCTTCTACCCGGCGACTCCACTCCCACCTCCAGACCTGGGGCTGGCAGCCACTCCCCCTCGGCTGACCCCGGCTGACCCCCTCCCCCAGCCTCCAAGGACTCCTGAAAGCAAAGCTCGCCAGGTCCCCCGGCGCGTGCGGCTGCCCCCAACCCCCAGGACCAGCTCGGGCCCCTCCCCCTCAGCCCCCGAGGGAGGGAGCGGGCACACTCCGCCGGGGCGGCATGAATCAAACGCTCCGCGGCTAAGAATAGCTGGCACGCAGCTGGTACCGAGACGGGCTGAGGAATCGGCGGGGGGGGGGGGGGGGGGGGGGGGGGGGGGGGAGAAAGGGGAGAGAGGGGGTGCCCTGGGAGGTTGCGGGGGCACGGCGGCGGGAGGCTGCCGGCGTGGCCGAGAGCCGGCCCGGGAGAATGAATGGAGGCGGAGAGAGGCGGGGAGAGGCGGGCAGACGGAGCCCGGGCTGGGGCCGAGAAACTGGTGGGGGAGAGCCCGGGTCCGCGGAGAGGGGGCGGAGGCCCCCGGGAGCAGGACTCGGGGGCGGGAGCCGAGGGGGGCGCGCCGGCCGGTGGGGAAGGAAGCGGGGACCGGGTTGGGATGCAGGGAGCTAGTGAAAGGGTGGGAGGGGATTGGACGAGTCTGGAAGGAGAAGCCGAAACCACAGGGGGTCGAAAGGGGCGGCGAAGGCCGAGGCCCTGACCCCCGCTGGAGGGGGTGGGCGCCGGAATGACCACGGCGAGGGGCCTCGAGGGGTGGGGCCGCAGGAGGGGTCCAGGGGACCCAGGTGGGCCGCGAAGGGCGAGGCGGGGGAGTGGCCGGGCCGGGCTGGCCGGGAGGCGGGTACCGCGACCGAGCCCTCGGCCCAGGAGCGCGGGGAGGCGGGTTCGGGCAGGGGGCTACGGGGCCGCATGCCCCCAGCAAGTCCGCGATCCGGGACGGGGCACTGGGGACCCGGGCGTAACCCAATTTGGCGTCGCCCGGGGCAACGCTCCCCTCCTCACCCCCGCCCCCCACCGCACACCCGGGCCGGGAGCCCGGCGCTCGGCCAAGGACGTCCCGGGCGCCCCCGCCCCCGCCCGCGGCCCCGGGCCCGCGCTTCCCCTCCAACCCAGACCCCCGGTTTTCTGTCCCCTTACCTGCCTGGCGGGGCTGCTGAGTCCCGGTCGGCGGCGCCCGCGGCCCCTCCCCCTCCCCCCACCCCCACCCCCCCCCGGAGACGGGGGACCCTCAGGCCATGCCCCACCGCCCCGGAGGGCGAGCGGGCCCGGGGAGGGGGCGGGCGGGGGCCGGGGGGGCGGGCGGGGGGGCCGCGGACCTCACCCCCCCCGCGGGCCGGGCCTGGCCATCCGCAGAGCGCCCCCCCCGCGCCGCGGCCGCCGCGCCCCTCCTAGCTAGCCCGCCCCCGGCTCGGTCCGGCCGGCTCCGGGCGCCGCGTCTCCGCCGGCTCCTCTCCTCGGCCTCAGGCCGCCGCCGCCGCCGCCGCCCGCTCCGCGCCTCCTCTGCCTCCCGGCTCGCTCTCGCTCTCGCTGTCTCTCCCTCACCCGGTCTCTCTCTCTCCCTCCCTCTCTCCCTCCCTCCGCCCTCTCCCCTCCCTCCGGGAGCCGGCGGAGGAGACATCGCCCCTCCCCGCGCCCCCAAACCTCGCCCATCCCCCCCCCCGCCGGCTCCGCCCCCTCCCCCTGCCCTCCCCCACCGCTCCTCTCCGCCGCCAGATCCCCGAACCCTGACTCCACCCCTGCTTGCCCCAGTACCCCGGCGATGGGGCTCCGCCCCCTAAGGGTACCTCTCCCCGCACCCCCCCAGGACCGCCCCTTCCCAGGGCGCCCCCACCACCTCTACACACAGTAGGGTGCAATTAAGTATTCGTTGCTAGACTCTACACCCCCAAACTGGATGGTGAGAGCTATAGATTCCTGCCTCGTCCCCCCCAACACACACACACCTTCCCGCAAGGCACAGGTGCAGCGAGTCGCTCCCCAGCCCTGCCCCTGCAGACGTCTCCACATACACATCTTCTCCAGGGCGTGCGGGCTCTCGCAGGATACATTACCATGAGCACAGCCAGCTACATCATGTACATATCACACCCGTGTGCCGGAGCATGCACACCACAGAGCACACGCGTCTACCCACCCCACACACGGGCACGCAGCCCGCTGTGCTTGCTCAGAGCTCTAGCTCACACGCAACCCTGAAACAGAGACACAGAACCACAGGGAGACGTGTGCTTTGTCTCCATCACATTCACCCACCGTGCCCTGGCCCCTCATCACACAGGTGTGCACAGGCCCATCAAGAGGCACGACTCTGCACCACCACTTCCTTCCCGATAATTATCTCTGACATTTCTTGAGCACTTTCTGTGTGCCCGGCTCTGTGCTGGGTTTACTCCTCAACTTTGCACACTGTAATCCTCTGGGCTGTGGACTTGCACTATCCCCATTTACGAGAGGGGAAAACTGAGGCCCGGAGAGGTTAAGCAATTTGCCCAAGGTCACCCAGCCAGCAAGAGGTGGTGGCCAGGATCAGAGACAGGTGGCCTGGCTCAAAGTCTTCAGACTGCTGTGTGCTGGGGTTCAGTACTGGCCACTCCATAGCTGCATATCTTTCTTTGTCACACATGATCCACCCCCCAGCCATCTCCACATGGCACTTGGGACACACCTGCAGAGACAGGGCCGATCCCATAGGGCAGCAGTGAGTGTGTTGCCACAGCCCAGGCCCGTACCCTTCTCCCAGTTCCAATAGCTCCTCCGGGGCCACCAGCCGGAGCCCAGGCACCTGCGGAGGGCAGTTCCAGGCAGCCTCTGGGTGCGCATCCAGCTGCAGGCTCTAGGGTGCCACGGGATGAGCAGGAGCAGGTGCCAGCCCAGCTGCCCCAGGAAGCCCAGTTCTGGATTCACCCCCACCAGCCCAGGTGGTGAGCAGCTGGGCCTGGGGAGAAAACAGCTGCCTGTGTGTGTCCGCACCAACAGTGAGAGGGGCTCTGTACCCTTTCTACAGTTTATGAGGCTTTTCTTAGCCTGGGCATCAGCTCTTGGTGAGGGGTCCCCAGGCTCTTCATGAGTGCCCAAGAGAGGCCCGAGCTCTGAGGCAGTGGGCAGCCTGCCCAAGGTCACACTGCCCTTTGCTTTCTTGGAAAATGGAAAAGTCTGGCTGTGTTGATTTCCAAGGCCCCATCCTGGGGCTCCCAGCAGCTGAGGGCGGATGCCCTGCTCGTGCTGGGAGCCAGAAGCTGCTGCTAGCTGCTGCCGCTGCGCTGGTAATCTCCAGCAGGCCCAGCTGTCCCCTCTCTGAGCCTTGGTGTCCCCCCTGGAAGAGTGGGCCCTGCGATCCTGGCACTGCCCGCCTGGCTGAAGCTGGGGAAGCCCTACATGACTCATGGGTCTGGCATGGAGTGGGCATGGCTAGCCTCCTGCTGCTCCTGCCTCTGCAGCCTCCCTGCCACTGCCCTCATCACCTCTACTCTACCCTGGTCGCCAGGCACCCCCACCCCCACCCCCACCCCCAGAGCCACAGGAAACTCGAGTTTCCACTTAAACACAATCAGGCAGGGTTCAGTCTTTTAGTGGAGCTGCCAGGGAAGGCTCCTTTCCTTGTTCAATTGACTGAGTACCTACTATGTGCTGGGTTGGCTCTGTCCTAGCTCTGAGGATACAGCCATGGACAGGGATGCCTGCCTTCATCGGTGAGAGACAGACACCAAACAGGTAAACAAGCCAGCAAGACAAGGCTGGTCTTGATTCAGCCAAAAAGATAAAAGGGGGTGTTTGAATAAACTACCTGGGGAAGGCCTCTCTGAGCTGAGACCTCAGTGATGAGAAGGAGCTGGGGGGAAGAGCCTTCTAGAAGGAGGAAAAGGCTGGCGCAAAAGCTCTGAAGCGGGAAGGAGCTTAGCATTCAGGAAGTAGAGAAGAGATCAGTGTGGCTGGAGCTTGGAGGGGGGCGGTGAAGGGAGTGGGGGTGATGAGTTTGCAGAGGTGCAAAGGATCCACCCTTCCCTGCCCACCCCCAGGCTGGGCAGGCCAGGCCTGTGCTGAGGCCAGAGTTTGGCTTCACTCCCGCACATGATGGGAAGCTGGGGGGGAGCAGGGGAGTGGGGAGTGATGTGATCTGATTTACGGTTTGGAAGCATTGCTCTGGCTGCGGCAGGCTGCGTGGATTGGAGGGGCTCGGGAGGAAGGAGGGGGAGAGGCAGGAGGAGAGGACTGCAGTGGTCCAGGCGGGAGATGAAGTAGCTCTCAACGCTCAGAGCTCTCTGTGCACCCAGCCCAGCAGCTGCTTACTCCACCTCCTGGAGAAAGCTTCTCGGACCCCACCCAACCTCCACCCTCCCCTCTGCCCCAGCCCCTCACTCAGATGGGGCTGTCTGTGGGGTCTGTGAACAGCTGGAATCCCCCATGTCACCCCCAACCAGGACCCAGACTGCAGGAGGTTTCCAGGAAAGCATGGCAGATGGATCCAAGAGCCCCACCTTTCTGGGGGCTGCACACAAGTCACACGCGTGCTCTTTGCACGGATCCCCACAGACAGGCACAGATGCTCATCTGGATCTGGAGCAAGGGCCTGGAGGGCAGGATGGGAGATCTGGGGGGCAGGAGGCGCTCTAGAGCCTGAGAATGCTGTGAGAGCTTCATTCTGCAGGGTGTGTGGGCAACGGTGGCCACAGGATAATAACAACCTTAGCAAGACCTTGAAGTCTCCCCTGACCTGAGGCGTGGCCAGGGAGAGGAGAGGGAAGCGGGGCCAAGCCCTGGCAACTCCCTGAGGAGGTTCCTGGGCAGAGGCTGAGCCCCCAGGATCCCTTGGGGGAGCTGGCTCCATCCTCCTGACCTTCTGGAGCTTCTGGCTGAGGCAGAAGGGAAGAGCAGGACAGGACGGAAGCAAGCTCTGGAAAGTGGGAAGAGGAGGGCGTGTGTGGAGACCCAAGGCGGGATCCAAGCTTTGGAACGTTGGAGGTTTCCGGCCACAGAGGCAGGGCCTCCGGGGAGCCAAGAGAGGCGGGGAGAGACACACACAGAGGAGCAGAGACCAACAGACCGAGACAAGAGTTGAGAGGAGAGGGACCAGAGAGAAGCTGGGAGAGGCACGAACCAGGGGGCTGGTGATCAGCACAAACTCCGGGTCCCCAGAAACATCCCTCTCCTCCAAAACACACCCTTCTGCAGCCTTGGGTGCTCCGAGACCAGCCTGATGCAGGCCGCCTGGCTCCTTGGCGCGCTGGTGGTACCCCAGCTCCTGGGCTTCAGTCATGGGGCTCGGGGAGCTGAGAGGGAGTGGGAGGGGGGCTGGGGTGGTGCCCAGGAGGAGGAGCGGGAGAGGGAAGCCCTGATGCTGAAGGTGAGTTGGAGACTGCTGAGACTCTAGTGGCGGGACCCGGGTGGGCGACTGTGGGCTTGGGAGGGGTGTATTCCAGGGTTAGAAGAATGGGCAACAGGAGGGATGGGATAGGCTCCGAGGATGAAGGTGATGGGTTCAGAGAAGAGGGCAGACAGCCAGCTGACAGCTGGAAAGGGGCGTCTGGGGAGTCTGAATGTAGCTGCCAGCCTGGCCCTGATCACCCTCCTTGCCTTAGCATTTACAGGAAGCGCTGGGGCTGCCTGCTAGGAGGGGAGATCAAAATCCCGAGGGAAACTCTGAAGGCAGGGGGGCCTGGGCGACCGAGGAGAACGGGCAGGGGGAGGAAGGCGAGGAGGAACCCACACCGACCCCCGGCGTCAGCCCCAGCCCCTCTCCCACCCCGGAGGACGCCATCACTTATATCCGTAAGTAATCCTTAGCTCCGCCCTGCGCCCCCCCCCAACCCCAACCCACCCCGGCCTCCGTGGTCATTTTCACAAAAGCGAACCGTCCTTTCCCTGCCCCAGAATTTTTCAGTTGCCCACCGCCCAGCTCGGAGCCCTCACACCCAGGAGCTCCGGGTCCCAGGCTTTGCGGGGGTTGGCCCCCGGCCCCTACCTTCCAGAAGTCTTGAGGGCCCCCCACCCCTCACCCCAACTCCGCCCCAGAAGCCGTAGGTCCCGGGTCCCCCCGGGTCCTCCAGTCCCCTGGCTCCGCCCCCAGGGTCCCCGTCCAGCGTGCGCCCTGTCCACCCGCAGTGGGTCGCCTGGCCGGCCTGGACGCAGGCCTGCACCAGGTGCACGTCCGTCTGCACGCACTGGACACCCGCGTGGCCGAGCTTACTCGGGGGCTGCGGCAGCTGAGGGAAGTGGCGGGCGACACCCGCGACGCCGTGCAAGCCCTGCAGGAGGCGCAGAGCCGCGCCGAGCGCGAGCATGGCCGCTTAGAGGGTGAGTCGCATCCCGCCGGGCGGGGAAGGAGGGACGATCCAGGTCAGGCCGCGGACCGGTGGGGAGAGGGGAGCCCCGAAGGGTGTCTGAGACGTGAGGACCCTAGGTGTTAGGGGCGAGAAGGGGGCGGCCCTCGAGGATTTGGGGTGTGCTAGCTGGTGGGGAGGGTGAATGTGGTCCCCACCGTGCTAGTGAGCCGACCCTGCTCTGGCCGCACCACGCCCCCTACGGTCCCGCCCCACGACCTGGCCACGCCCCCTGGCGGCTCTGTCACTGGCTCCGGGCGACTCTGGTCCCGCCCTCGACCCGCCCCCGAGACACTAACCCCGCCTCCTCTCGGCCCCCGCCCCGCCCCGCCCGCAGGCTGCCTGAAGGGGGCGCGTCTTGGCCACAAGTGCTTCCTGCTCTCGCGCGACTTCGAGGCTCAGGCGGCGGCGCAGGCGCGGTGCGTGGCGCGGGGCGGGAGCCTGGCTCAGCCTGCTGACAGTCGGCAGATGGAGACGCTCACCCGCTACCTGCGCGCCGCGCTCGCCCCGTACAACTGGCCCGTGTGGCTGGGCGTGCATGACCGGCGCGCCGAGGGCCTGTACCTCTTCGAGAACGGCCAGCGCGTATCCTTCTTCGCCTGGCACCGCGCCCCCAGCCCTGAGCCCGGCGCCCGGCCCAGCGCCGCGCCGCACCCGCTGAGCCCCAACCAGCCCAACGGCGGCGTGCTCGAGAACTGCGTGGCTCAGGCCTCGGACGATGGCTCCTGGTGGGACCACGACTGCGATCGGCGCCTCTACTACGTCTGCGAGTTCCCCTATTAGCGGGGCCGGCTCCCCGCCTCTCCCTCCGCCCCACCACCCGCCCTGTGCCTGGGCTATGCTCCCAGAGAAGACACCGTTCCTTCCTTCCTTCCTCGCCCGCGGATGGAAATGTGTTTTCCCTGGCTGGCCGATCCCTGGGGGACTCCTGCGGGGCCGGGACCCCTTCCTTGCCTGTCTTTCCCGGAGGCGGTGGGCACGAGGCTAGGTCCCGTGCCAATAAAGCGTTGTGGAATCTCACTTGAGTAGGCAGTGGAGGCGCTTTTGGCCTTTTATCTTTTTGCGGGGCAAGGCCTGTCCCCCTCTTACAGGTATTATTCGAGCCCCAGATCAGAGTGATAGAGAACACATGTGCATACACATGGTCATCTGCTCCTGCGCACAGATGTGCATTCTGGAGTCCACGAATGCACACGCGGCTGACACCTCTGCCTGCATTGTGCCCCCTACTCAAGGTCTTTGGGACCCAGAGCCTGTCAATCATTGTCCCAGGCCTTGGCCTTAGCCCTGTTCAAAGAGATCTGGGAAGCACAAAGGAGCTAAAGGCTCTGAGAAGTCCTGCAGGAAAGACTCCCATTTAATTTTTTTTTTCTTTTTTTTAAGTGGGTCTCAAACCTGACTCATCAGATGGTATACATAATGTCATGTAAAGTCAGGCACTGCCCTACCCCCTCTTCCCCTTCCCCCAACTCCAGGGCCTGTGTTTAGACACAAGCATAAGGACCTACCCAGCCTGGAAGCTCAGGCTCCCTCCCAACCAATCCCTCCACTCTTTGACTTTGAGGCCATGAGCTAATCCCTCCCCGCTATGAGCTTCAGTTTCCTCATCGGAACACAGGCATTATTAGCCCTACCTTGTATGGCTCGTAGGATGTTCATATGAGCCCGGGAAAGTGAACATTTGGGAAAGGGTGGTGCCTAAGGCACACATTACATTTTCTTCCCCCGCCATTTTTCATACCTTAATCCCCTGGGGCAGTGAGGACACCCAGGCCCAGCCTGGGCCTCAGCACTCTGGACAGCACTCTTTGGAGCAAGAGCTCTTTTGGAAACACCCACCCAGTGTCTCTCCACGTACAGGCATCATGGTATTCTGACCCTTATACCATCATGGAGCCTAGGAATCAGAGTGTGACCCTGTCTGTCCTTACGTCTGTGTCCCTTCCCCTTTGTCAGCCATGGCACCTCCCGCCTAAAGTGTCACCGTTGGCTCCTCCAGTGGGAGGAACGAGCCACTGTGTCATCTCCAGAAGTTGGGGGAGGGAGCACAAGCCATCCACTCCCTTTAAGAGTCATTTCCCAGCCCCACCACCCCCATAGGAGTCACAGAAGTGGGGGTGGCTTCCAGTCAGGAAGACATCCATCAGGAGACTGAAGACTTTGCCCCAAATCCATCCCCCTCTAAGCTTGTTTCCCAGGGTCGCAGTAGGGCAGCAGGATGTCTTATAGAACACATAAGGGCATCTCAAAGGGCAGATGAGGCAGACGACGATGAGTATCTGCTGTTACCTGGGAGAGCTCCACTCTCACAGACCTGACATTCTGGGAAGTCATTGGATGGGACAGTTCAGTGGTTACCTGCCTAGATTCTGGAGCCAGATGGCCCAGGTTCTAATCCTTCCTTGGCCACTTACCTACTGGGTAACTTGAGTGAGACATAACTTTGCTGTTCCTCAGTGTCCCCATCTGTACAATGGGGGTAATAAGATCTACATCCTAGAATAGTGCCAGACACAGAGGGGTCTTTGCAGCATGGGCTCTGATCCTCAGTTGGCTATTTGAACCTCATCTTCACCTCTTCTTGCTCTCTCCAGACACTGTCTCTGCCTATGCAAAGGTCCTTCCAAGAATTGACTAATGAGTCACCGTCCCTCCTAGCATTCCTTCCCAGCAGCGTTAAGTACTGCCTTAGGAAATGGCAACCCACTCCAGTGTTCTTGCCTGGAGAATCCCAGGGACGGGGGAGCCTGGTGGGCTGCCGTCTATGGGGTCGCACAGAGTCGGACACGACTGAAGCGACTTAGCAGCAGCAGCAGCAGGTGTTCCAGAACCGCTGACTCCTCTCTTGACAGAGCCCTAATCAGCCATACTGGGGACCCCTATGGGGCAGAGCTGGTATAACTAAATCCCTGTTCCCAGCATCCCAGGTATGAGAGTTCTTTGAATGAAGGAAGATGCCTGTGTGATGCTATGGTGGGAACCCTGAGATGACTTTCTTACTGTTTCTCTTCCTCCTTGGTGTCCTGCAGGCCTCAGTCAGGCGCCTCTCCTGGGCTCCCAGTGGATCAGGGGCTTTCCTCATAGCACCTCCCATCATTCTAGGTGCCTTTCTTTGGTCAGTGTCTGTCATACCAGTCCAGAGACAAAGAGTTGTGTACACAGAGACGGCTGAGTTTGGGAATGGATGGCATTTCAAGGACTATTTATTCATCAGATCAGCTAACCTGTATGTTGCTTTCTGGGCTGATTCTGGACTCAGCTCTGCATAGGGGAACACTGCCACCTCCTCCAAGAAGCCCTCTCAGGCCTCTCAAGAGCCCAGAGTCTGCCAATGCCACCTCCCTGGCTCACCGTGGAGCACCTGCGGTTTGAGAGCTTGAAGCCATGGACCAGAGACGGCCCAGCAGGTGGTTGGGATTGATGAGTTAAGGGATTCCAGAGAAGTGGTGGAGGAAGGGCGCAAACCTGAGATCCCCCATCCTGAAGAAAAAGAACCAGGCCTGCACGGGCCTGGCAGGACTACAAATCCCAGCAGGCCGAGCGGCAGGCCTGCCCAGAACTACATTCCTAGAAGCTATCAGGAGCTTCTTGCAGAGCCTCTGGCAAGCTCCTTCCCCTCCTCCAATGTGAAGACTGCCTACGTTCCCTGCAAGCTGGAGGACCACACCCAGTTTCCAATCAGAGCTCAGATCCCTACTCCCCAGCCACTGGACCTCGCCCCAAGGTAGTTTGGGAAATGTAGTCTGGTCCTGAGTCAACCGATAGGAAAACCAGAATTGGCAGTGTAACAGTTCTTGCCTGGAGAATCCCAGGGACAGGAGAGCCTGGTGGGCTGCCGTCCATGGGGTCACACAGAGTCGGACACAACTGAAGTGACTTAGCAGCAGCAGCAACAGACTGCTAGAGACTGGAGAAGGAAATGGCAACCCACTCCAGTATTCTTGCCTGGAGAATCCTAGGGACGGCAGAGCCTGGTGGGCTGCCGTCTATGGGGTCGCAGAGTCAGATAGGACTGAAGCGACTTAGCAGCAGCAGCAGCAGCATTCCGTTAGCCTTACAATGTAGTGGGCGCTAAGATCTTTTCCGCGAGAGTTTTTTCAAAATATGGGTGAATTTCCACCGGTGTATCATTACCATTCTTTAAAAAGTGAAATCAATTCATAGAAAATATCAAAATGCAGAGAAAATGGAAAGAAATAGTTCTCAAGATTTGAGTTCTTGAGTTTGTACTGAATTACAATATAAGACACAACATAAAAATTCTTCCTTTCCCTACTAAAGATCTGAAAAACACTAGTCCAAACCAATTTAGCCTGTTTTAAAAGAATCAAAGCTTTTTATTTGGAAATAGTTCCAGACTTACAAATAATCTGCACAGACACAGATAGTATTTTGTCTTTGTGTACATGATTTACCCAGATGTATTTATTGGTAACAGTTCATCCCATTGCTTTAGCTTTATCATCATCAATCTGTTTTCAACCTGAAAACATAAAATAGCCAATTATTTTGCCAGCAAAATGAGTTTATGTGAGAATAGCAGAAGAACTGCCATTTGAAACAAGAAAGCTGGGGTGAACAAGTCTGAAGAGGTGATGAACCTGTCAGCTTTTATTAGGGTTCAAGAGAAAACTGGGAAGGATTTTTATTTATTTATTAATTGAAGGATAATTGCTTTACAGAATTTTGTTGTTTTCTGTCAAACCTCAGCATGAATCAGCCTTAGGTATATATATATATATATATGTCCCCTCCCTTTTGAACCCCCTCCCATCTCCCTCCCCATCACACCCCCCTAGGTTGATACAGAGCCCCTGTTTGAGGTCCCTGAGTCATACAGCAAATTCCCATTGGCTACCTATTTTATATATGGCAATGTAAGTTTCCATGTTACCCTTTCCATACATCTCACCCTCTCCCCCTCTCTCCCCAGGGTCATAAATCTGTTCTCTACTTCTCTTTGGGAGGATTGTTTTGAATAAAAGTTCGATGGAGAAGAACAGGAGTATGGGATGGTGGTGGTTTCTTGTTGACTGCAAACAGGGGTCAGTTCACTGTTCCTAGGGCAAGGCGGGACCCTCCTCCCTCTTCTTAAAATCACGAGATGAAATTCTCATGTGAAAACATGTCCTCTCTCCTGTCCCAGGAGGAAAAATCTAATATTCTTAATCATTGTAAATAAGAAGTTGAGGGACTTACCTGGTGGTAAGGGACTTATCTGGTTGAGGGACTTACCTGGTGGGTAAGACTGCGCTCCCAGTGCAGGCGGCCTGGGTTCAATCCCTGGTCAGGGTATTAGATCTGGCATGCTGCACCTAATGATCCCACATGCTGCGATGAAGATTGTGCATCCCATGTGCAGTAACTGAGACTGGCACAGCCACGTAAATAAATAAAAAAGAAGCCGAGACTGAGAGAATTTTACACAAAGAATTTTATGTAAATAGACCTTGTTAAAATAATTTTTAATCTTTCTTTTTCCCTCTGGTTATGCAGGCTACTGGGCAGGCTATAGTTCATGGGATCACAGTGAGTCGAACACAGCTGACTGACTAAAACATACACACACACACACACACACACACACACGTAGGCTACCATGTGTAATATGTGCATGAGAGCTTGCTCTTTAGGGCTTACTGAATTCATTTTAAATGAGTTTTTTTTTTTTCTGTTTTCACTCTATCCATCTATCCATTCCATCCATCCACTCATCACTCATCCTTCCATCCTAACCTGATCACCAGGGACAAACCAAAGTCAGGTTTACCACTTCGCTGCAATGAAAGAAGGGATTCCCTGGTAGCTCAGCTGATAAAGAATCCACCTGCAATGCAAGAGACCCTGGTTCGATTCCTGGGTTGTGAAGATCCCCTGGAGAAGGGATAGGCTACGCACTCCAGTATTCCTGGGCTTCTCTGGTGCCTCAGATGGTAAAGGATCCATGCAATGAAAAAGACCACATCCCAGAGAAGGAGCTGGGATTGAGCTATAGAATTTGGAGGAGGAGAGGAATTTGGCTTAAAACTCAACATTCAGAAAACTAATATCATGGCATCTGTTCCATCACTTCATGGCAAATAGATGTGGAAACAATGGAAACAGTGAGAGGCTTTGTTTTTTTTGGGGGCTCCAAAATCACTGCAGATGGTGACTGCAGCCATGAAATTAAAAGACAATTGCTCCTTGGAAAAAAAGCTATGACCAATCTAGATAGCATATTAAAAAGCAGAGACATTACTTTGCCAACAAAGGTCCATCTAGTCAAAGCTATGTTTTTTTCCGGTAGTTGTGTATGGATGTGAGAGTTGGACTATAAAGAAAGCTGAGCAACGAAGAATTGATGGTTTTGAATTGTGGTGTTGGAGAAGACTCCCTTGGACTGCAAGGAGATCCAACCAGTCCATCCTAAAGGAAATCAGTCCTGAATATTCATTGGAAAGACTGATGTTGAAGCTGAAACTCCAATATTTTGGCCACTTGATGTAAAGAACTGACTCATTGGAAAAGATCCTGATGCTGGGAAAGATTGAAGGCAGGAGGAGAAGGGGGGATAACAGAGGATGAGATGGTTGGATGGCATCACCGACTCAATGGACATGAGTTTGAGCAAGCTCTGGGAGTTGGTGGAGGACAAGGAAGCCTGGCATGCTGCAGTCCATGGGGTCGCAAAGTGTTGGACATGACTGAGCGACTGAACTGAACTGAAGAATCTGAGTGAAATTTAAGTGAAGCTGTATTTTAATAGCTCGGGAGCAAAGCAGAAGTTTGTATGAATGAGTCAACATCAGGTCTGGATTGCAAAGTGGTCTCAGGGTCCTGTTTCCTTGGAAACTACAAAATTAAGACAAATGTGGCATGTGGTGTCTGGAAACTCTATCTAAAGCTCTGTGTCAGGGCTGGAAATGGAGGCTTCTTGTCTGTGTCAAACTGACTTACATCTTCCAAGCAAGAATAGGATGTTTAATTTTTTTTTTTCTTTTTGCCATGCAGCACAGTTTGCAGGATCCTAGCTCCTCAACCAGAGATCCAACCTAGGCCACCTGGTGAAAGCATCAGGTCCTAACCACTGGACTGCCCGGAAACTCCCTGTTTCATTGTTATGGAGATACTTTCAAATAGCAAAGTTTCCAAAAGCTTGTTATTTTTGAGAACTAAGTTTCTCAATGAGTAAAATAGTCCTTTGTTGTTGCCGTTGTTTGAGTCACTCAGTCGTGTTCAACTCTTCCCAACCCCATGGACTGTAGCCCCCCAGTCTCCTCTGTCCATGGGATTCTCCAGGCAAGAATACTGGAGTGGGTGGGTTGCCATTTCCTCCTCCAGGGGATCTTCCCCAACCGGGGATCGAACTCATATCTCCTGCTTGGCAGGTGGATTCTTTACCACTGAGCCACCAGGGAAGCCCTGGTAACCCACAAAGGGACTTGTTACAACTACAGGTACGTGGTGGGAGAGGTCTCTGGGAGAGATGTTACCTGTTAACTTTGCAGCTGGCTTTATCTGTGTCCACAGACGGGAGAGTTTTAGACCCAGCCGGTTTCATTTCCCCAAATACATGTGTTTTCTGAAGCACGTAAGGGTTAGTTACACACATCACGGCCTTTATCCTTAAATACCTCCCTGTGTATTTCTTCAGAATTAGAGATATTGCCTTACCTGACCCAGCCGTAATCAACCTCAGTAAATGTAACATTTACATCATACTTGTCTAACCTCCTGGTGGTTTACCGGTTTAGTCGGTTGGCCCAGATGCTGTCCTTCAAGCATTTTCCCCATGCAGTTCAGGGTCCGGCCTGGCATTACATGCATGGCCTTTAGTTGTTGCGTCTCCTTGAGTCTGGGACATTTCCATATTTATGATATTGACAGTTTGGAAGAACAACTCTCCCCCTTTTTTAAAAAAATAGAAGTTCTTCACTTGAATTTGCCTGATGTTTCCTTATGATGATTACATTCAGGTCATACGTTCTCCAGCAGACTGTGAGGTCAGGTGTAACCTTCCTTTTAAGGGTCAGTTGAGAGAAGTGTGTGAAGCATGGGATGGCATCTTTTAAGTTACTTTTCTGTTGTCAGTGGTTCTCCGTGAACATGACTCCTTCCTGGCTTCCTCAGGTTTTTCCTGGGCTAACACCCTGTTCATCATTTGAACAATCTCTGTCCTGCCCCAGCCCCCAGCCCCCATCTCCTCCTAAAGTGCCAGCCTCATCATTTCTAGGAGCAAAGTGCTTCTTTTCAAAGTATGGGTGGTTTGTGTGAGCCGGGCCAGGCGGCAGTGTGAGCGTGGGTTTTGGAAATCTCCTTGGGAAGGCAAGTTAACCTTCCCCTCTGGATCTCTCCACGGATTCCAAGTACAACTGGGCTTTGGTTTCTGATCTTGAGCAGTGACAACTCCTGGCCGCCTTGTGGGCAGAAAGCCACAGCTGGGGTGGAGTCAGGGGACAGAGGTGACAGGAAATGGAACACCAGCTCTGCCTTAAAAACAATCTATTTGGCTATTTTGTAATATCCGATACATGTAAAAGAACAGATATGTAAATATGAGGCATAAAAAGACCACCTATTAACCCATCACTCTAATAAACAGTGGAGCTTCCCTGGTGGCTCAGTGGTAAAGAATCCGCTTGCCAATTCAGGAGACGCAGGTTCAGTTCCTGGGTCTGGAAGATCCCTGGGAGAACGAAATGGCAACAATATTCTTGTCCAACATTCTTATCTGGGAAATCCCATGGACAGAGGAGCGTGGCAGGCTATAGTCCATGCCGTCTCAAGAGAATCGGACGTGACTTAACCACTAAACAACAAGTGTTTTAGAGTACAACATGATAAATATAATTAACACAGCTCTGTATTTTATATGAAAGTTGTTAAAAGAGTAAATCCTCAGAGTTCTCATCACAAGGGAATTTTTTTATATTTCTTTAATTTTCTATCTATATGAGATGATGGGTGTTCAGCACACTTATTGTAGTAGTCATTTCATGATGTATACAACTCAAATCATTACCCTGTACACCTTAAACTTATGCAGTACTGCATGTCCATTATATCTCAGTAAAACCTGAAGACAAAAATTTAAATACACTTGGAAAAATTTTTATGTTGGTATTTTCTTCTTCTAAGTCGCTTCAGTCGTGTCCGACTCTGTGCAACCCCATGGACAGAAGCTCACCAGGCTCCCCCGTCCCTGGGATTCTCCAGGCAAGAATACTGGAGTGGGTTGCCATTTCCTTCTCCAATGCATGAAAGTGAAAAGTGAAAGGGAAGTCGCTCAGTCGTGTCCGACTCTTAGCGACCCCATGGACTGGAGCCTACCAGGTCCATGGGATTTTCCAGGCAAAAGTACTGGGGTGGGGGTGCCATTGCCTTCCCCGTACTAATTAGTAGTCTTTATATATTCTGCATACTAATCCTTTGCCAGTTTTGCATCGCGGGACCTCCCTAGTGGCTCAGATGGTGAAGAATCTGCCTACAATGCAGGAGGCCCTTGTTTGATATCTGGGTTGGGAAGATCCCCTGGAGAAGGGAACGACTACCCACTCCAGAATTCTGTGGACAGAGAAGCCTGGCGGGCTATAGTCCATGGGGTTGCAAAGAGTGGGACACAACGGACAACAGTTTCATTTTCCCATGGATGCATATATTTAGGAAAAATTTGAATATATGCTAAGAATGGGAAATTTTATTATATGTAAATTAAGCCTCAATGGCATTGATTTTTTTTTTTGACAGACCAACAAAGTTTCATGTGTTTTGTTATTGGCTGGGCTTATCCCAATTCAACATTTCTCTTTGCTGAAAGGCAATTGAGTTTTTAAACTATTGGATCTTCCCAAGGCTAACGTCTTGACAGAGCAACTTTCACTTTGCATTGCAGATCTGTGACTTGTACTTTTTATTTCTTGATGGTGTTGTCTGTCGATTAGAAGTTCTTAAACTTAGTGCAGTCAAATTTCCAAGTGCTTTTGCTTGGTACTTTTGGGGGTTCATTTAAAAAATCCTTCTCTGTCCCCAGGTAACACAGTGTTAATACAAAAATGTCAAAAACAGCATGAATAAGGAAAACATATTTCTACAGGTGGAGAAAAAGCATTTGATAAAAACTTTATTCAAGAAAAAAACTGTATTCAATAGATATATTTTTCTGCAATGGGTTAAACGTCTAACTCAAATAGTGGGAAAATAAATAAGCCATGAATCAAAACCACAGAAATAAGCAAAAAAGAAATTATTTTAAAAATATGGGCAAAAATTAGCCTATTATACCGAGTGAAGTAAGTCATAAAGAAAAACACCAATTCAGTATGTTAATGCATATATATGGAATTTATAAAGATGGTAATGATGACCCTATATGTGAGACAGCAAAAGAGACACAGATATAAAGAACAGACTTTTGGACTCTGTGAGAAGGCAAAGGTGGGATGATTTGAGAGAATAGCGTTGAAACATGTATATCACCATATGTGAAATAGATCGCCAGTCCAGGTTCGATGCATGAGACAGGGCGCTCAGGGCAGGTGCACTGGGATGACCCCGAGGGATGGGATGGGGAGGGAGGTGGGAGGGAGGGTCAGGATGGGGAACACATGTACACCTATGGCTGATTCATGTCAATGTATGGCAAAAAACCACTACAATATTGTAAAGTAATTAGCCTTCAATTAAATTAATTCATTTTTAAAAAAACATTTGAAAATGCAACAAAAAATATGGGCAAAAATCAGTGAAATGAATGGGGGAAGAAAAGAAGATGAACAAAACCAAAAACTAGTTTAATTTTTTAGATAAATCGACTTTTGGCAAAGCCAAATAGGAATAAAAAAATAGGCTAAGACTTCCTTGGCAGTCCAGTGGTTAAGAATCCATCTGACGAAGCAGGGGGCACAGGTTCGATCCCTGGTGCAGGGAACCAGGGTCCTGCAACTAGCGAAGCCCACGCCCCCAGAGCCTGCACTCGGCACAAGGAGAAGCCTCCGCAACAAGGAGCCTGCAGACCGCAGCAGGAGCGGCCACCACGTGTCACAGCCAGGCGCAGCCCGCAGCAGCAACAAAGACCCGGCTCGGCCGAAAATAAAGTCATAAACAGACTTAAAAATAGGAGGCAGGCTGCAGATAGAACATAGACTGTCAGAGCGAATAACGCGGGCCAGGGCCAAGATACAAAAAGGTACAAAATAGTGATTATGACTAATTGCCAGTAAAGGAAAAATATAACATACTAAAAATTACACAAAATAAAGAACTAGAATAAACCAATAAGTAATGAAGTATATGAATTTATATTCAAATAGAAAAAAAGAAAGTAGAGGTGTAAAGACTAAAAGGGAATAGAGAAAGCTGTCATTATTTGAACATGATATAATTATATACCCAATAAGACCAATGGAATGAACAAACTGTGAGAACAAATAAGAGATATTGCAAAATCTCCAGTTACAAGGTTAACCTACAAAAACCAATTCCTTTGCTTTACACCAACAATAAACAAACATCAGTGTAGAGATACCATTCACCGTCCAAATGAAATCTAGAAGCCACATGGGGACTAACAAATAAGAAGACATAAGATTCTCTGGAGACAACTTAAACTCCAATAAAGGGCCCCAACATGAATTGAATAAAAGCAAAGACATGCTATGCTCTTGGTTGAGGTGATTAAATATACTGATGTCAATACCTCACAAATAATTTATAGGTTTAATACAATTACAAGCAAATTTCTACTCGGATTATTTTAACAGCTAAAGATCCTGATGCTGGGAAAGATTGAAAGCAAAAGGAGAAGGGGGCGGGAGAGGATGAGATGGTTAAGTAGCATCATTGGCTCAGTGGACACGAATCTGAGCAAGCTGCAGGAGGTAGTGAAGGAGAGGGAAGCCTAGAGTGCCACAGTCCATGGGGTGGCAAAGAGTGGAACATGACTTAGCGACTGAACAGCAAAATTGAGATTCGCATATCATACAATTCACACAATTAAAGTGTACAATTCGATGATTCTTAGTATACTGAGATATGTACAACCATCACCACAATGAACCAGAAGACTTTTCACCATCCCAAAAAGAAGCCCTATACCATGCAGCAGTCACCTCCCTAATCCCTGTCTTCTCCCAGCCCTAAGAAACCACTAACCTATTTTCTATCTTTGTAGATTTGCATTTGGGGATATTTCCATATATATGAGTGGAATCATATAAATATGTGGTCGTTTGTGAGTGGCTTCTTTCATTTAGCGAAATGTTTTCAAGGTTCATCCAGGTAGAGATGTGTATCGGTACCTCATTCCTTTTTATGCTGAATGACATTTGATTGTATGGACATATCACATTTTGTTTATTCATTTGATGGACCTTTAGATTGCTTCCCTTTCTTGGGCTGTTATGAATAACACCACTATAACAAGTCTATAAGATCTGTGAACATTTATGTTCCTGTCTCTTGGATCTACGCCTGTTGTTCTGAGTTGTGAAGTCATGTTCAACTGTTGTGGGACCCTCCCCGGACCATAGCCCACCAGGCTCCTCTGTCCATGGGCTTTCCTAGGCAAGAATACTGGAGTGGGTTTCCATTCCCTTCTGCAGGGGATCTTCCCAAGCCAGGGATTGAAACTGTCTCTCCTGTATTGGCAGGCGGATTCTTTACCACCGGGGCCACTCAGGTTCTCAGGATCTGTACCTGGGAGGGGAATTTCTGGATCATATGGTCCCTCTATGTTTCACTGTCTGAGGAACTGCCAATTACAGTTTACATTCCAACCATCAGTGTATGAGTGTTTCAGTTTTTCCATAACCTTGCTGACACTTGTTACTAACTGACCTTTTCTTCCAGCCATCCTAATGGTATGAAGTGGTTTCCCCATTGTGGTTTTGATTTGCATTTATCTAATGACTAACGATGTTACCTGATGGCTCAGTGGTAAAGAATCCCCCTGCAACGCAGGAGACACGGGTTCAATCCCTGGAGAAGATCCCCTGGGGAAGAAATTGGCAACCCACTCCAGTATTCTTGCCTGGGAAATCGCATGGGCAGAGGAAACTGGCGGGCTACAGTCCATGGAGTTGCAAAAGAGTAGGACACGACTCAGCGACTAAACACCGACACCAGTGATGTTAATATTTTCATGTACTTTGGACCTAAGTGTATCTACTTTTGGAGATGTCTTTCAGGTCCTTTTCCCATTAAAAAAAAAAAAAAAGAAAAGGGCTGTTACGGATAAACAATGAAGTCCTACAGTATAGCATAGGGAACTACATTCAATCTTCTGGGATAAATCATAATGGAAAAGAATATGTTAAAAAGGAATGCATATATATGTATAACTGAGTCACTTTGCTGTACAGCAGGAATTAGCACAACATTGTAAATCAGCTATACTAGAGTAAAAAGAAATTTTCTTTAATTAGGCCATGTGTCTTTTTGTTATTGAATTGTAAGAATTTTTTATGTATTCTTCTTCTTCTTTTTACTTGTTGCCTTGGGGCTTACCATATACATTTAAATTGATCAGCGGCAGGTTTAGATTTATACTAGGTTAATTTCAGTGAGATATAGAATTGTTACTCCTATATAGCTCTATTTCCTCGTTTTCCCTTTCTGTGAAATTACTCTTCTACATATTAATGCTACAAACCCAACAGTACATTGTTATTAATATTTTAGTCTGTGATCATTTCCTCAGTCCAATATCGCTTTTTCCCCACTTGCCTCCTTTGGTTTTTATAGGCAGATATGGGTTTCCCATGTGGCTGCGCTGGTAAAGAATTCACCTGCAATGCAGGAGACCTGGGTTTGACCCCTGGGTTGGGAAGATCCCCTGGAGAAGGGAAAGGCTACCCACTCCAGTATTACCCACTCCAGTATTCTGGCCTAGAGAATTCCATGGACTAGTCCATGGGGTCGCAAAGAGTCAAACACGAGTGAGCGACTTTCACTTCGCTTTACTTCATACTACATTTTCTGTATGTGATAAGCCAACAATACATTAGATGTGTATCACTTTGCTAAGTCACTTCAGTCATGTCCGACTCTGTGCGACCCCATAGACGGCAGCCCACCAGGCTCCCCCGTCCCTGGGATTCTCCAGGCAAGACAACTGGAGTGGGTTGCCATTTCCTTCTCCAATGCATGAAAGTGAAAAGTGAAAGTGAAGTCCCTCAGTCGTGTCCGACTCCTAGCGACCCCATGGATTGCAGCCTACCAGGCTCCTCCGTCCATGGGATTTTCCAGGCAAGAGTACTGGAGTGGGGTGCCATTGCCTTCTCCAATGTATCACTTTATATAGTTGTTTTTAAGTGAGTTGAGAGAATACAGGAGAAAAACTATGCATTTGTACTATCTTCTATAATTACATAATTGGTGGTGATGGTGGTTGAATCGCTGAGTCGTGTTCCAGCTCTTCTCCATTTTCTTCTCCTCCTGGCCTGTGTAATGGTGTCTATAACACCAATGACTGTTATGACATCTACTAGAGATCTTCTATATTTGGGTTCAGTATTTTAAACTTTTACTCATTTATTTTTGGCTGTGCTGGGCCTTTGTTGCTGCTTGGGCTTTATCTAGTTGCAGCAAGCGGGGGCTGCTTCCACTGCACAGACACGGGCCCTAGGGCACACTGATTTAGTTGTCCCGTGCTATGTGGAATCTTCCCAGACCAGGGATCGAACCCGTATCCCCCTGCATTGGCAGGCAGATTCTTAACCACTCCCCACCAAGGAAGTCCTTGGTTCAATATCTAAAAACATTATGTGTTTAGAAGATAAGACTTGCCTATTCATCAGGTCAATTCATTTCGCTTTCTTGGGTTTTAAAATACTTAAAATATAAAAAGGGTGCAAGGGATTTTGGGCGTGATAGAACCATTCTGCGTCTTGGCTGGGCTGGTGGTTACACAGCGTATGCATTTGTCAAAACCCTAGAACTGAATCTAAAAGCATGGACTGTACTATATGCAAATAATGCCTTTGTGTTAAAAATACTTACAGTAGATTTTTTCCTTTTCCCCACCTCGTATTAAGGATACAGATTTGACAACCTTAAATTTAAAAGCTCTGTGTATAAAAAACAGCTCACATTAAAATTAAAAGAGAAGAAACAGACTTGAAAAAAAAATCGTACAGAAATAACATGTGACAGAAATAACGTTAATAATCTTATCATGTAAAGTGACAGAAAAAGGGAACACAACAGTTAGATTCCAGGATGCAAGTGGGCAAAATATGTAAAGAGATAGTTCCCCAAAGAGAGAATATAGGGAGTGAACCAGCCTTACAGGAAGACAGTGTATCACACAAGAAATCAAAAAATTCCAGGGACTTCCCTGGTGGTCCAGAGGTTAAGAATCCACCTGCCAATGCAGGGGACACGGGGTTCCGTCCCTGGTCTGGGAGGATCCACGTGCCATGAAGCAACTGATCACGTGTACCACAACTGCTTAACCCTTAAGCCCTAGAGCCTGTGCTCCGCAACAAGAGAAGCCACTGCAAAGAGAAGCCCGCTCACCGCAACTAGAGAAAGCCAGCTTGCAGGAACGAAGACCCAGCACAACCAGAAACAATAAATAATTAATTTAAAGCAAATAAATAACTTAAAAAATTCCAATAAGTCAATACCCAGGGAAAAAGGGTTTTTTAAAAATAATTTTATTTATTTATTTTTTCCTGTGCTGGGTCTTAGTTGCTGCGAGGGCTTCTCTCTAGTGGCAGTTAGAGGGATCCTCATTGACCAAGGATCAAACCCACTTCTCCCGCATTGGCAGGTGGATTCTTAACCACTGAGGCACCAGGGAAGCAAGCCCTCAGAGGACATTTTTAAACTAGAAGACTCAGAGCTGGTAGGGGAGGTCTGCTCTGTTGTACATCCATCCTTGTGGAAAACAAAGGTGAGGTCTTTTCTTCTTTGTGGGCAATCTGGCTTCCCTAATAGCTCAATTGGTAAAGAATCTGCCTGCAAGGCAGGAGACCCTGGTTCAATTCCTGGGTCAGGAAGATACCTGGAGAAGGGATAGGCTATCCACTCCAGTATTGTTGGTCTTCCCTTGTGGCTCAGCTGGTAAAGAATCCGCCTGCAATGTAGGAGACCTGGATTCTATCCCTGGGTTGGGAAGATCCCCTGGAGAAGGGAAAGGCCACCCACTAAAGAGTCGGACACGAATGAGCCTCTTTCACTTTCTGGGAATCCAAAGAAATAGCCCTAAATATGGAGAAAAAGCTTTATCCCCAAAGAGGTTGTTTGCAGCACTATCTGTAAGAGCAAAACATGTGGTGGGGGAAAAAAATGTTTGTTCGGGTGTTCCCTGGGGTGTTCCCTGGCAGTCCAGTGGTTAGGACTGCTGAGGGCTCGATCCCTGGTTGAGGAGCTAAGATCCCACGAGCTGGCCAAGAAAAACAAACCACGATGTGGTTGTGATGGTGGTGTAGGGGCGGGGACAGGGAGAAAAACTTGAATTTGTGCTGGGATGGAACTGCCTGAGAATGTCACCATCACTGCATGGGACGCTCTGATTTTTTTTTTTTTTTTTTTTTTAAGGTTGAAGCATCTATAGCAGTGGGGGAAATACTTCTGGAAATCAATTATGTAGAACAAAGCTACCCACTTGAATATGTTATACAGGATTTCACCACTGCAGGAAGCAGTCCCTGAATCCAGGCAGAGAGCAACCTGGTGAGAACAATTAGCATCTTACCAGCTGCCTGCAGTGCTCCCCTTTGGGAAAAGGAACTGGCTTTGATAAAGCAGAACATCAGAAAGGTATCGTATTTGATCTATTCTAAGAATTACACTGCCTCACTTCTTGACCTGTCTGAAACCGGGAGGCATCTTCCAATGACGGGCACTGCAGGATCGCTCCTGGCAAGGCACGAACTCCTGCAGAAGGGCTGTCTGAAGCCTGGAAGAAAGTCCTGCAGGGCAACTCTGAGCCCCCGGGACCCAGCTGGGTGTGCGTGGGGGGATCAGTCATGAACAAGTCGTGTTTGGAAATGCCCTGGAAATAGAAATCAGTAATGGGCCAGCGTACGTAATTGCAAAGCTGCCTCCAGAGCCTGGTAGCAACGGGTTTTTTTAGTTTTCCCAGGTCATCTTTAAAGAAACACTGCCTCACCAAATCTAGACAGAGGATGGTGTTGTTTATAATATATGGACATTACTGACTCTGGTGATCCGTAAGAGTTGTTGTTCAGTCGCTCGGTTGTGTCTGACTCTTTGTGACCCCATGGACTGCAGCACAACAGGCTTCCCTGTCCCTCACTATCTCCCGGAGTTTACTCAAACTCATGTCCATTAAGTCGATGATGCCATCCAACCATCTCATCCTCTGTCATTTCCTTCTCCTCTTGCCCTCAATCCTTTTCAGCATCAGGGTCTTTTTCAATGAGTCAGCTCTTTGCATCGGAAGAATTGAGTCCCCTCAAAAATGTGTTATAATATTTAGGAGACAGTTGGAAATGTGAACACTGACAGAACTTATTTTGTATATATTGAGGAAGTTTTTCGTTACTTTTTAAGTGTGATGGTGCTATTACATATTTTTAAAGGTGCCCTTCCTTTGAGAGACATAAGTTGGAATTTTTGTAATAAAATGGTATATCTGGAATTTGCTTCCAAATAATCCGGTTGGAGAAGAATGGACAGGAATACAGATGAAACGAGATCTCTGAGGCTGAGTGATCAGCACATATGAGGGTCATTACACTATTTTGACTACTTTTAATGTGTCTGAAAATTTTCAAACAACAAAAGAAGCACTCAATCAGGAAGAAATTCTACAAACACTTAATTTCTTTTATATTTTCCTTTTTGTGCAAGTGTGAAATTCATCTAGAAGAGATCTTTCAATAAATATAAAGTAACACTCTGAGTTTGGGCTTCCCTGGTGGTGTAGGTGTAGGTGGAGTAGGAAATGGCAACCCACTCCAGTGTTCTTGCCTGGAGAATCCCAGGGACGGGGGAGCCTGGTGGGCTGCCGTCTATGAGGTCGCACAGAGTTGCACACGACTGAAGCGACTTAGCAGCAGCAGCAGCAGCAGCAGCAGGTGGTGGTAAGAAGCATTGTGCTTGTTATTTTACAGGCTATGTCTTTTCATTCTTCATGGAGCCCAGATGACTGTAATTGTAACTGAAACATTTGCTCAGTCATGTCCAGTTCTTTGCAACCCCATGGACTGTAGCCCACAAGGCTCTTCTCTCCATAGGATTCTCCAGGCAAGAATACTGGAGTGGGTTGCCATTTCCTATTCCAGGGGGTCTTCCTGACCCAGGGATCGAACCCACATCTCATACACCTCCTGCATTGGCAGACAGGTTCTGTACTGCTAGCACCACCTGGACTGCTCAAAAAAGATCGAACCTGGACTTAGTACCTCACTCTAACCAACTGAGCTAATTGGCCAGTTGGTAAAATGGTATAGCCTTAAAAAAAAAAAAAGGTATATATTAGAACTGCTGAAATGCAGCTGATGAAATGTTCTGCAGAAGACATACTCATGTTAATCATGACAGCTGACAAGTTTTGAGCACTTTCTGCGTGCCAGACACTGTTCTAGCGCTCTGCAGGCAATAATTAATTTCACGGTCACGACAGCCCCGGGCAGCACAGAGAGAGGGGAAAGCAGATATAGGACTTAGGGAGGGCCCTGCCTGCCAGAGGGAGTGACGAGCTTGTTAGGAGCACAGTCACACATGTACTTTCTAGGCACTGTCTTTGCAACTACTCAGGTCCTCCACGACCTGTGTCTGTGGTCACCACAAGTTCAAGGGCGCCAGCATTGTCGGGAGGGCGGGGGGAAGATATTAAATATTGAGCTTGGATATTCAGAGCTGAATTCATAGCTTAGTCTGCTTGGACTGCTGTACCACAATACCGTAGTCGGGGTCTTATAAACAACAGAAATTTATTTCTCACAATTTCAGAGTCTGGGGAGTCTAAGATCAAGGTGCCAGCAGATTCGGTGTCTGGTGAGCGCTTCCTCCTGGTTCATACTCTGCCATCTTCTCTCTGTGTTCTTCCTTGGTGAAAGGGGCCGGGGGTGGGGGTGGGGGTTGCTCCCTGTGGCCTCTATTATAAAGGCACTAATCCCATTCATAGGCATGCTGCCTTCATGACCTTATCATCCCCTAATACCATCACACTGGGGGTTAGGATTTTAAGATAAGAATATTGCATGCTAAGTCACTTGAGTCGTGTCCGACTCTGTGCGACACTATGGACCATAGTCCTCCATGCTCCTCTGTCCCTGGGACTCTCCAGGCAAGAATACTAAAGTGGGCTGCCATGCCCTCCTCCAGGGGATCTTCCCAACCCAGGGATCCAACCCACATCTCTTATCTCTCCTACATTGGCAGGCAGGTCCTTCACCACTAGCACCACCTGGGAAGCCCTTAAGGATATTGGGAGGACACAAATGTTCAGCCCACTGAAAGCCTCAAACTGAAAACAACTCAAACATCCACTAACAAGAGAATACCTAAACACCCTGTGCTATGTCCATATAGTGGCATGCTCCTGCTGCTGCTAAGTCGCTTCAGTCGTGGCCAACTCTGTGCGACCCCGTAGATGGCAGCCCACCAGGCTCCCCTGTCCCTGGGATTCTCCAGGCAAGAACACTGGAGTGGGTTGCCATTTCCTTCTCCAATGCATGAAAGTGAAAAGTGAAAGTGAAGTCACTAAATCATGTCTGACTCTTAGAGACCCCATGGACTGCAGCCCACCAGGCTCCTCCGTCCATGGGATTTTCCAGGCAAGAGTACTGGAGTGGGGTGCCATTGCCTTCTCCACATAGTGGCATCCTACTCAGCAATGAAAAAGGAAGCCTTTCCTGATACACGGCATGGATAAATCTCAAAACATTGTACTGAGTGCAAGAAACCGGCCATAAAGATAAAAGAATTGCCAGATAAAATACAAAATGTCCAGCTAAAGTTGATTTCAGATAAACAACTTGTTAAAAAGCATGTCCCATGAAATCTTTAAATAAATTATTACTTACCTGAAATTAAAATGTAACTAGGCATCCTGTATTTTCACCTGTTAAATCTGGAAACACTAAAAGGAACTTTTAGAAAAGTTCATATGGAACTTATAAAAAGTTTTCTGATATAAACTATAATATTAGAAAACAGATAAATGGCCATTTGGAGCCTGGGGGAACTTTGGGGAACAAAAATGTTCTAGATCTTAATTATAGTGCTGGTTACTTCTCTGGTGGCTCAGATGGTAAGAATCTGCCTGTTATGTGGGAAACATGGGTTCGATCCCTGGGTCAGGAAGATTCCCTGGAGAAGGGCATGGCAACCCACACCAGTATTCTTGCCTGGAGAATCCCATGGACAGAGGAGCCTGGCGGGCTACAATTCATCAGGTTGCAAAGAGTGGAACACAGTGGAATGACTAACAGTTTCTCTTTCACATGGATGCATGTATTTAGGGGGGAAAAATGAATGTATGCTAAGAATGGGAAATTTTACTATATGTAAATTAAACCTCAATGGAATTTATTTTTTTGACAGACCGACAAGGTTTCGCGTGTTTTGTTGTTGGCTTGGTTTATCCCAATTCAACATTTCTCTCTGCCGAAACGCAATTGATTTTTTAAACTATTGGACCTTCCCAAGGCTGACTTCTTGACTTCTTTGACTTTCTTCTGGGTGTATGAAAACATTTCACACTTTGTATTCTATTTGCTGGGAATCCCTTTTGTATGTTTCTTTCCCATATTTGTGTTTCAGCTTTATAGGTCTGCTATTTTCTCTCACTTTCAACTAAGGCAATTTTGGTGCTTGGTTTTGGAAATTCCAGCTGTCCCAAACTGCTGATAAAAGAAACCTCAGCAAGATAAAAAAGAGAAAAGGCTCTGCTGTCCCCAGGGCCTTTGCATGTGCCATTTCCACTCTCTGGGACACTGCTCCCTCCCTCTATGGCTGTTGAAAACCTATCAGCCTTCAGATCTCACCCTGAGTGTCACTTCCTCATCAAACCTCCAGCCCTGATACCATCTCCTTTGTTGCAATGCTCAACGAGTGTTTCTTCAGAACTCTTAACCCCATCTGTAAATAAATACATTTGTTGTCAGTGTAATATTTCATGTCTCTCTCTCTCAGTACTCAGAAGTTCCTGGAGGCAGAATCTGTGTGTCTACCCTGTTCTCCCCAACATCCAGCCCAGTGCCTGGTGCATGGCAGGTGCCTAACACATAGTCAATGAAATTTAATGAAAGGGGCTGTTTCCCATGCGTATCAGGTAGTTTTGCCACCAAACAAACCACCCCAAAACTTAGAGGCTTAAAACAACAACCATTTCTCCTGTTCATGATTCTGTGGGAAGTTCTGATGTGCTGGGCTTTGCTACAAATCCCTACTTACCCTAGGAATCTGGGGGAACTCCTCTTAGGGCTTTGGATTCTATGGACCACCAACCCCATGCATCAGAAAAATTAGTAGGGAGGACACGTATTTATGGCAGAAAGTGAAGAGGAACTAAAAAGCCTCTTGATGAAAGTGAAAGTGGAGAGTGAAAAGGTTGGCTTAAAGCTCAACATTCAGGAAACGAAGATCATGACATCTGGTCCCATCACTACATGGGAAATAGAGGGGAAACAGTGGAAACAGTGTCAGACTTTATTTTTCTGGGCTCCAAAATCACTGCAGATGGTGACTGCAGCCATGAAATTAAAAGACACTTACTCCTTGGAAGGAAAGTTATGACCAACCTACATAACATATTCAAAAGCAGAGACATCACTTTGCCAACAAAGGTTCGCCTAGTCAAGGCTATGGTCTTTCCTGTGGTCATGTATGGATGTGAGAGCTGGACTATGAAGAAGGCTGAGCGCCAAAGAATTGATGCTTTTGAATTGTGGTGTTGGAGAAGACTCTTGAGAGTCCCTTGGACTGCAAGGAGATCCAACCAGTCCATTCTGAAGGAGATCAGCCCTGGGATTTCTTTGGAAGGAATGATGCTAAAGCTGAAACTCCAGTATTTTGGCCACCTCATGCGAAGAGTTGACTCATTGGAGAAGACTCTGATGCTGGGAGGGGTTGGGGGCAGGAGGAGAAGGGGACGGCGGAGGATGAGATGGCTGGATGGCATCACTGACTCGATGGATGTGAGTATGAGTGACCTCCGGGAGTTGGTGATGGACAGGGAGGCCTGGCATGGTGCAGTTCATGGGGTCACAAAGAGTTGGACACGACTGAGCGACTGATCTGATCCGATGTTGGCTTATACAAAGCCAACTGTGGACAGTGACTGCAGCCATGAAATCAAAAGACTCTTGCTCCTTGGAAGGAAAGCTAAGACAAATCTAGACAATGTATTAAAAAGCAAAGACATCACTGCCAACAAAAGTCTGTATGGTCGAAGCTATGGCTTTTCCAGTAGTCATGGACAGATGTGAGATTTGGGCCTTAAAGAAGGCTGAGTACCAAAGAATTGATGCTTTCAAACTGTGGTGTTGGAGAAGACTCTTGAGAGTCCCTTGGACAATAAAGAGATCAGACCAGTCAACCCTAAAGAAAATCAACCCTGAATATTCATTAGAAGGACTGATGCTGAAGCTGAAGCTCCAATACTTTGGCCACTCATTGGAAAAGACTCTGATGTTGGGAAAGATGGAGGCAAAAGGAGAAGGGGGTGGCAGAGGATGAGAGAGTTAGATAGCATCACTGATTCCATGGACATGAATCTGAGCAAACTCCAGGAGATAGTGAAGGACAGGGAAGGCTGGCGTGCTGCAGTCCATGGGGTCGCAAAGAGTCGGACATGACTGAGCGACCGAACAAGGAGAAACCTTACCCACCATTGCATCCACTATTATTTCCTAAGAGAAGGTCAACTGGAGCTCTCCAAAGTAGGGATAAGCAGGCTGAGTTTTCTTCCTGAGGTGGGGTAGGGCGCTGGGGTGTTAGAAAGGACATTACGAGGGGGGCTGGAGTGGTGCAAAATGATCCATCTGGAGACCCTCTCCTCTTAGCCCCACCAAGCTCCCAGCCTCCACAGTCTATCAGGACCCGTGTCTACTGATGCTTTGTGGGCTCTGATGTTGATCTCTGGGGCCACCACAATTCTTGCTCAAGACTGTTTCCTGGATCTTATCTGCTCCAAACTCACTGACCATCTTCTGGCCATATGACCCCTGACTCTAACACAGGCTCAAGGCTGGAGACTTCCCAGGACAGACGGAGGAGACAGAGTTTCCTCAGCCTGACACCCCTGCCCTCGGACACGGGAAACGGTCACACTCACGCGGAACTGGTATTTGGAGGGAAGAGCCTCAGGGAGCTCAGAGGGTGGAGGTGTGACAGTGAGGACAGAGGAATTGCAGCAAGGAGGTTGAGGAGGTGGTGGCGGCAAAAGAGATGAAAAGCTCTGAAACACCTCCTCCAGGTGAAGAGCTTTCTTGTGCCTTTCATGTTGGCTCCACCAAGAAAGAGACATCTGTTTTCATCACTGCTGCTCCCCCGATGCTTAAGAGTGTGTGACATACACTGTGGGCTCAATGCATATTCTTAGACTTTTAAATGAATGACTCCATTCTCTGGGGGACAAGGAGAGACTGTCCTCCTTAGACAATCGGTTTTCAATTATTCATTGAGTGCTTACTGTGTGCTAGGGGCTCGTGAATGAGTCACATACTAGCCACGCCTTTATGGAGCTCAGAATCTTGTGGGGGAGACAGACGTGAATCAGAGAGTCCCACAAACTCAGGTCTAATTGCTGCCAGTCATTCAGCTCAGCAGGTAAAGAATCTGTCTGCAATGCAGGAGATGCAGGAGACATGGGTTCGATCCCTGGGTCGGGAAGATCCCCTGGAGGAGGGCATGGCAACCCACTCCAGCATTCTTGCCTGGAGAATCCCCATGGACAGAGGAGCCTGACGGGCTCCAGTCCATGGGGTCACAGAGTCGGACACCACTGAGCACTAGAGAGCAGGGTTTTCTCTGGTTGTGGGGAGTGGGTGCTACTCTCCAGCTGCAGCGTGTGGGCTTCTCTTGTTACAGAGCATGGGCCGTAGGGTGTGAGGGCTTCAGTAGTTTCAGCTTGCGGGCTCTAGAGTACAGGCTCTATACTTGCGGCGAATGGGCTTAGTTGCTCTGAGGTGGGTGGGATCTTCCAGGACTAGGGATCAAACTTGTGTCTCTTGCATTGGCAGGCAGATTCTTCACCACTGAGCCACCAGGGAAGCCCCAAAGCACAGCTTTTGAGTTGGACTTTTTTTTTTTTTCTGGCTGCACTGCATGGCATATGGGATCTTAGTTTTCTGACCAGGGACTGAACACACATCCCCTGCAGTGAAAGCGCCCTGAGTCTTAACCACTGGACCAAAGGGGAGGTGCTTGAGTTGGGCTTTTGAAGGATCATTCTGGCTGCAATGTGACAAATGGCTTTCAGGGGACCAAAGTATAGGAGCAGAAAGATCTGTAGCAAGTGGGAGATGCTGGGGCTCCACTCCCTTCCATTGGACGGAGGGGCTGGGGAGACAGGAAGAAGTGTACGGACACTGAGGCTTTTTGGAGGCAAAACCAACCAGGCTTTGTGGTGAACTGGAGTTAGGGAAAGAGAGAAAGGTGTTCGAGGACTCTATATCCCTTTCTCAGGTTTGAGCAAAACTGAGGCTCAGAGAAGGAAAGCTCTTTGCCCAAGATCACACAGCCAGCCTCTCAACTAGAGTTTCAACTATGACTATCCCAGGTCTAAGCTCACATGCTTTCTCCAACACCAGATGTCTGTCCTCTCTCTACACTAACCCTTGATGGTCAAAGTCAGGCTCAAGGCCTCAAGAACAAGAACATTCAATTTGACTGATCCATGGTGATGTGTGGCAGAAACCAACACAACATTGTAATTATCCTTTAGTTAAAAATAAATTTTAAAAAGCATTAAAAAAAAAAAGAACACAAATTTTAATAATGCCCACATATCTCTAGCTGGAAACTCTCTCCTGTAATCTCACTGCCAATATCTAACTGCCTATCTGGGTTTCTCACAGGCAAACTCAGTGCGTCCAACAGTCAACTCCTGGTCTTATCCTAAGCTCGCACCACCCCTACCCGACCCCGACCTCAACAGTGTCTTCCCCATCACTTCCTGGAGCTCCAGATTCCAGCTGTTCAGCCGTCTTTTGGTCACCCCTGACTCTGTTCTTCCTCTCACTCTGCACACCCAGCCCATTGGCAAATCTGGTCAGCTTTGCCTTCAAGATACATCCAAGATATGCTTCTCACTGCCTCCTCTGATGGGGCTTCCCAGGTGGCGCGGTGGTAAGAATCTCCTGCAATGCCGGAGACTCAAGAGACGCGGGTTCGATCCCTGGGTTGGGAAGATCCCCTGGAGTAGCCAATGGTGGCCCGCTCTAGTACCACACACACACCCACACCCCTCCTATGATGTTCATCACCATGATCACAGTCACCACCATCGCTCACCCCGATTTTTGCAGACGCCTCCTCACTGGCCTCTTGCTTCCATCCTAGCCCCCTTTGGTCTACTCTCAACTCAGAAGCTGCAGCGATTGTTAAAATCTAAGTGAGAACCGGTCCCTCCACTTGCCAAGAGTCTTCCTGTGGCTCCCACCTCATTCTCAGTAAAAGCTGGGGGAGTCCTCCCTGTGGCCCACAGGATGTTACGTGAACTGACCACACCCCCTGTCTCGCCTCACTTCCAACCCCTCTCCCTGTGGCTCACTGGCCTCCCCACAGCAGCTTGGACTCAGAAGGTGTGGCCCTACTTTAGGGTCTCCACACAGCTGTTAATGCTACCTGCAACACTCTTCCTCCGGATATTCACACGGCTTTCTTCCTCGCCTCCTTCAAACCTTTGCTCAAAACTCCAAAAGCTAACCTCTGTGGTGAGCAAATGATGGAAATCTCTGCTTAGTTCTTGCAAATTCCAGCTCTTGCTTTCTCACCAGGCATCCTGGGGTCTCCCTCAAGCTTAAATAATTTAGTCAAGCAAGGGTTTGGATGGAGTCATATGCAGATTTTGGACTTTACCTGCCCTGGGCCTCCCTTACCTCCACAGTTACCTCTATTTTTACTTTCTGACTGGTCTGCCGCTTACAGCTCTCTCCTCTCATACCTGAAGCCAGCGAGGACGCAGCAATTACAAAAGGTTCACACCCAGAAGATGCAAACTCACACTGGGGACCTCACCCAGTTCTCTCTATCAAGGGCTAGACTCTCCTCCAGTTTATACTTGATTTCGATCAGTCTCCAATGTCTTCAAACAGTGGACTGATGTTTTAATGTTTTTGGCCAGAATGTTATAATTTTTTAATGTCAGACTGGTGAAGCTACTCTGACATAACCGAAAGTCAGAGGCCACTCCTTTTTTTCTTTTGTATTCCTTTTTTTCCACAGGGCTTGCAGTCTTCTAAAGTAGTACCTCCCGGATTTCTTTAGTCTATGCATCATGTTTCCATTCTGACACCCTCTTTAGGATGTAAGTTCTATGACGGCCTGTTTTGTTATGTGATTCAGTTCCAATTACCTAGCAGTATCAGAGTGACATGACAGGCAGTCAGTGAAATATATATTGAATTGGGGGACTTCCCAGGTAGTCCAGTGGATAAGACTCTGTACTCTTAATGCAGGGGGTCCAGGTTCGATCCCTGGTCACGGAACTAGATCCCACATGCCACAGTTAAGACCTGGCACAGCCTAAATAAATTTTTAAAAAATGTATTTTAAAAAATGTATTGAATCGGAGAAATGAATGGAGGGGTCTTGGAGGGGGCTCTGGGGCTCTGAAAAGCAGTGAAAGGTAACTTGCAGCTCTGACGTGTGGTCCTTCGTCCTCTAGAAGGATGGCTCCTACCTCCGAGCCCGAGTGCCAGCCTGAGAGGATCCAGGGCCTCCACCAGCTGACCATTGCTGCACTGTCTGTGTCCTTTGCGGTCGGCGTGGTGGCCAACGGACTGGTGCTCTGGATGACGGCTTTCCGAATGCCGCGCGCTGTCACCACCATCTGGTTCTCCCACCTGGCCTTCGCAGACTTCATGGCCTTACTGCCCTTGCCAATCACCATATACAGCTTGGTCGCTGGCCAGTGGCCCTTCACAGCTGCAGCCTGCAAGCTCTACATGGCCTTCTTGGCCATCAGCTTCTTCACCAGCATCTGGTTCCTGGTCCTCATCTCCCTGGACCGTTGCATCTCCGTCGTTCACCCGGTCTGGTCCCGAAACCACCGCACCGTGCGGCGAGCAGCCTGGCTGGCTGTGTGTGTGTGGCTCCTGGCTCTCGTCACTTGCTCTCCAAACTTAATTTTCCGAGACGTTGTAAAACGGAAGGGATGTGAATACTGCAGCTTTAAGTTTACCACAAGGGCCAGGAATGACTCCAAGGCTGAGGAGGGGGGAGTCGCGGTGACCCTCATCCACATCCTGCTGGGCTTCTCGGCGCCCTTGGCGATCATCGGCACCTGTGCCTACCTCATCCGCACCCGGCTTCGGCAGGAAGGCTGTGCCCATGCTCGCCGGCCAAAGAAGCTGCTGCTCGTGCTGGTGAGCGCCTTTTTCACCTTCTGGTTCCCGTTTAACACGGTGCTGGTGGCCCGACTGTGGCAATGGCAAGCCAGAGATAAGTTGCAGCCCATCCTCTGGGCTACCTTCTCCCTGGGTTGTTTAAACAGCTGCCTCAACCCTTTCCTGTATGTCTTCATTGGCAGAGATTTCCAAGAGAAGTTTTTCCAGTCTTTACCTTCTGTCTTGGCCCGGGCATTTGGCGAGGAGGGGTTTTTCAGTCAGCCTGCCCCCAAGATGAAGCCCCCAGGGGATGATGGAAACCTTCAGATACAAACTGGAAGCCCTCCTGCTTAGTATGCAGCCCCTTCCCCAGGCTGACTTCCGAGACTCTGCCAAATCCTGCCTCTTCTTTCAGGAAGTCTTCCTGGCAATCTCTTATCTAAATCTCTCCATTAGAAACATCTAGTTCCCCCACCCCCTCCCAAAATCTATTTCACCTTCCTTTATAGTGAGACCCCTACTTGTTTCAGGCTAATCACAAGGTTAGTCAAGGAAAAAAAAGGCTTCATTCCCTAGTGTCCCTTGCAACTAGAGATGGCCCTGTGACTACTTCCTGCCAATAGTATGTGAGTGAAAGTAATCAATGTAACTTCCTTGAAGTGCCCTTAATGGAAGGTGCCTGCCCTCCATTCCTCCATTTCAGCCTTTCCATGGTCTAGAATTGGAGAAGGCAATGGCACCCCACTCCAGTACTGTTGCCTGGAAAATACCATGGACGGAGGAGCCTGGTAGGCTGCAGTCCATGGGGTCTCGAAGAGTCGGACACGACTGAGCGACTTCACTTTTACTTTCCACTTTCATGCATTGGAGAAGGAAATGGCAACCCACTCCAGTGTTCTTGTCTGGAGAATCCCAGGGACGGAGAAGCCTGGTGGGCTGCAGTCCATGGGATCGCACAGAGTCGGACACGACTGAAGCAACGTAGTAGTAGTATGGTCTAGAATGAAAGTGTATCATTAGCTTTGCAGTGAAATAATAACCTTTTGTGATTTCTCTGGGTCATCACCTTGGGCAGGGCTCAGCTGAGCAGTTTTCTGTTTTGGCTGGGCTTTCTCAGACATTTGTTGTCAGCTATGGATGTGAGAAGGCAATGGCACCCCACTCCAGTACTCTTGCCTGGAAAACCCCATGGATGGAGGAGCCTGGTAGGCTGCAGTCCATGGGGTCGCTAAGAGTTGGACATGACTGAGCAACTTCACTTTCACTTTTCACTTTCATGCATTGGAGAAGGAAATGGCAACCCACTCCAGTATTCTTGCCTGGAGAATCCCAGGGATGGGGGAGCCTAGTGGGCTGCCGTCTCAGAGACGACTGAGTTGGACATGACTGAAGCGACCTAGCAGCAGCAGCAGCAGTGTGGATGTGAGAGTTGGATCATAAAGAAGGCTGAGTGTCACAGAATTAATGCTTTCAAACTGTGGTGCTGGAGAAGCCTCTTGAGAGTCCCTTGGACTGCAAGGCAATCAAACCAGTTAATCCTAAAGGAAATCAAACCTGAATATTCATTGAAAGGACTGATGCTGAAACTGAAGCTCCAATACCTTGGCCACCTGATGTGAAGAGTTGACTCATTAGAAGACCCTAATGCTGGGAACGACTGAAGGCAGGAGGAGAAGGGGACGACAGAGGATGAGATGGTTGGATGGTATCACCAACTCAATGGAGATGAGTTTGAGCAAACTCTGGGAGATAATGAAGGACAGGGAAATCTGGTGTGCTGCAGTCCATGGGGTTGCAAAGGGTTGGACACGACTGAGTGACTGAACAACAAAAAATGGGTCAGCTAAATGAGTGTTTCTGGGAGGAGTGGCTGGCCTTCAGCTAGGATGGTGGAGTTATTCAAGCCATGTGTTAATATTTCTCATCGTCCTGCAGGCTGACTGGGTTTTTTTTCACATGGTGGCTGGGAAGGGTTGCAAGAGTGAGAGGGGAAGCCTAATATCTACACTTGACATTTTGCTCAATGTGACTAGCTTCAAGGGGTGGGAAGAGAGATTCCACCTCACAATGGGAAAATCTGCAAAGTGACATTGAAAAGGAGCATAGATACAGAAGAACATGCAGAACCGGGGCCATTTTTGCAATCTGCCATGGAATCCGTGCTGGTGAACTGTAAGGAAAGTGATATGTCCCCATACTGGCCCTGGAATATTTAACATCCATGCCGTGAAGAGACAGACTTTCATTTCTAGCTCATTTGAAGTGGTGGTTGTTTTGTGTGTCTGTTATAGCAGCCAAATCTATTCCTTAACTATTATGCTGCCAACCTCTGAACTTACGTGAGCGACATAATAAATCTCCTTACTGTCAAAGCCGTTTGGAGTCAGGTTTTCTGTTACTGGAATCCAATAGCAGCCTATTGATACATATAATAAATACTCCTTTCTGGGAACAATGGTGGGTCACAGGGGACCATTCCCTTGCTTCTAGATAGAGGCAAACTTTTTTTTTTTTTCACCTGACTCAAAAGCGATAATCCTACTTGTTTGTAATCAGAAGCAGAAGCTCAGGTCCTGCTTTGACTAGCCCTGAGAAACCCCCACCCGGAGCCTCAGTTCTCTCAACTCCGTGAAATGAGACCAAATGCTTTCCTATTTCACAGATGGGGAGAGGAGGAAACAATACAATGTCTGAGCATCAGGAAGGATGCTGCTGCTGCTAAGTCACTTCAGTCGTGTCTGACTCTGTGCGAGCCCATAGACGGCAGCCCACCAGGCTCCCCCGTCCCTGGGATTCTCCAGGCAAGAACACTGGAGTGGGTTGCCATTTCCTTCTCCAATGCATGAAAGTGAAAAGTGAAAGTGAAGTCACCCAGTCGTGTCTGACTTTTAGCGACCCTATGGACTGCACCCTACCAGGCGCCTCCTTCCATGGGATTTTCCAGGCAAGAGTACTGGAGTGGGTTGCCATTGCCTTCTCCGATCAGGAAGGCTAGAAGCACCTTAAAAATAAGTTGGGAAATCAGTTTATCAAAAAAAAAAACCCACAAAACTTTAAGATAATGTGGGCACATAGTAAAAAAAAAAAAAAGAAAGAAAGAACGAAAGAAAATGAATGGCTTCCGTGGTGGTCCAGTGGTTAAGGATTCGCCTGCCAACGCAGTTGACGCGGGTTCGATCCTTGGTCCTGGAAGATCCCACGTGCAGCAGAGCAACTAATCCCGTGCGCCACAACTGCTGAGCCTGCGCTCTAGAGCCTGGGAGCTGCAAATACTGAGTCCACCTGCCGCAACGACTGAAATTCTCGCACCTAGAGCCCACGCTGCGCAACAAGAGAAGCGACCGCAATGAGAAGCCCGCTCACAGGCCGCGAAGAGCAAGCTCCGTTCACCGCAACTAGAGAAAGCCCGTAGACAGCGATGGAGACCCAGCACAGTCAAAAATAAATACATGAACCTTTAAAAAAAAAAAAGATAAAATGATCTTCCCCCTCCTTCCAGATCCTTCATTCCCTCTTCTTTTCGCTAGAGACTGTTGTCAGTTCTTGTGTATCCTTCCAGATATCCTAGGTAAGCCTGCATAAGCATTTTTAAACAGAGCATGTGTACACGTTATCTTACATTGTGGGCATGCATGCGTTTCATTAAAAGTGTATCTTGGAAGTGCTTGGATGTAAATGCAGAAGGTCTGACGTTATTTTTCAGTGCTGGTGGGAAGTGTTTCCTGGTCTGGATATGCTGTGACCACAGGTATTTCACCAACCCACTACTGATGAGCATTCAGGTTGCTTTGAGTATGCTTCAGTGATATCTTGGAAAGTTTAAATTATTCCATGTTATCCACATTTTGAACAGCACAGAAACCAGAGTGGAAGAACTGATATATCGTGAACCGAACATCCATGCACGAGTTTGGGTGGACTCCGGGAGCTGGTGATAGACAGGGAGGCCTTGCGTGCTGCGATTCATGGGGTCACAAAGAGTCGGACACGACTGAGCGACTGAACTGAACTGAATGTCCATGCAACGTTGCATTGTGGAGTGAAGCACCATCAGCAACCCCAGCGTTCCTCTTCCTCTCCCTTCCAACCGATCCTCCATCTCCTTCAGAGATAACCTCTATCCTAACTTTTAAAATAGATCTTTAAAAAAAAAAATTTTTTTTTTGGCCGCACCATGCAGCGTCTGGGATCTTAGTTCCCTGACTGGGGACTGAACCTATGCCCCCTGCCTTGGAAGCCTGGAGTCTTAACCACCGGACCACCAGTGTGTGCTAAATTGCTTCAGTCATGTCCAACTATGTGAGACCCCATGGACTACAGCCCTCCAGGCTCCTCTGTCCATGGGATTCTCCAGGGAAGAATACTGGAGTAGGTTGCTATGCTTTCCTCCAGGGGACCTTCGCAATCCAGGGATCAAACTCACATCTCTTATGTCTCCTGTATTGGCAGGGTGCCACCTGGGAAGTCCCTAAATCTTTTCTCTTTCATTTTTTTTTGACTTGCCTTTTTCTTCTGAAATTTTTCATTTGAAACAGCTCAAATCTACCATTACAAGAATAATACAGTATAACTTACAACTAAATTTATCAAACGTTAATATTTGCCCACATCCATATATTTTTTCTTCCACTCTCTTTCCCTCTCTCCACTACTTTCTCATCTATGTATCTCTCTATTGCTTCTATTTATGTCTTTCTCTGTCAGTGTCTCCTCTCTCTCTACTTCTCTGTGTATCTTTCTCTGTAAACATACACCCATCTGTCTATCTAATCTCTCCACACACACACCTTACGCGCTGAGACATATCTGCCCTGATGAACAGGCCCGCGGGGAAATGTGAAGCCTGGGAGGCCAAGGGAAGAAGCCCACAGCACAGCTGCTCTCTCTTGATGGACTCAGTGGTCAGAGGCACCTCCAGAATATTTTGAACCTTTCAAAAGTAGGTGCAGACATCATGCTATTTTATCTGCACATTCTGTAATCTGAGACTCCTAAGGATATCCATAATATCATCACCACCCTATTATCTGATTAACAATCCATATTCAGACTTCTCCGGTCATACAGTGGATAGGAATCTGCCTGCCAATGCAGGGGACATTAGATTCCCAGTCTGGGAAAATTCCACATATGCTGAGGAGCACCTAAGCCCATGAGTTAGAACTACTGAGCCGATGTGCAGAAACTACTGAAGCCCATGCGTCTAGAGCCTGTGCTCCACAACTGAAGAAGTCACTGCAAGAACCTGCACATTGCAAGGAAGAGTAGCTCCGTTTGCTGCAACTACAGAAAGTCCATGTGCAGCAAAAAAAAAAAAAAAAAAAGAAGAAGAAGAAATGAAACCAATCCACATTTGAGATTTCCTAGCTGTCTCAATAACGAACTTTATAGCCTTAAAACAAATCAAAGTCCTGCAAAAATATTCTCCGCTTTCCTCAAGAATAGACTGAATCAGAAACTCAGCACAGGTTGATTGCCAAAAGCAGAAACAATACAGGCCACATCCACAATTAGAAATTAATAACAAGGAATAACCACAAGCATTCAAATGTTTCGCACATTTCAAAACACCCTCTAAATAACTCTTGGGCTAATAGGAAGAATAAAACTGGAGGGTCCTTTATTTAGAAATGAGCATGTGTGTGTGTGCTGAATTGTATCTGAGCCTTTGTGACCCTTTAGACTGTCACTTGCTTTGCAGGTGGATTCTTTACCTGCTGAGCCATCCGGGAAGCCCTTAGAAATGAGCACATAACACTGCAAAACTTGTGAAGTGGGGCCAAAGTTGAACTCTGAGGAAAAGCTATAGCTGCAAATGAGAATTAGGAAAAATGCTCACAAGAAATGAAATGAACCAAACAAGTCAACAGGCTAGAAAAAGACCAATAAAGCAAATGAACTATAATTTTTTAAAACAAATTTTATTTTTCATAGGAGGAATCATTATTATTAATTTGCCACGTGGCCTGCGGGATCTTAGTTGCTTGACCAGGGATTGAACCTGTGCCCCCTGCATTAGGAGGGAGGAATCTTAGCGTCTGAACCACCAGGAAAGTCCCTGAATGCACTAACATTTGAAAGAAAGCATGGATAGATATTAATGCAGAAATTAACAGAAAAAGAAAAGAAGTGGATAATATAAAGGTGGCACTAGTGGTAAAGAACCCGCCTGCCGATGGAGGGGATGTTAAGAGAAGCCCGTTCGATTCCTGGGTGGGGAAGATCCCCTGGAGGAGGGCATGGCACCCCGGTCCAGTATTCTTGCCTGGAGAATCCCATGGACAGAGGAGCCTGGCGGGCTGCAGTCCATGGGGCTGCTAAAAGTCAGACACGACTGAAGTGACTTAGCACATATGCATAAAGAAGTTTTGCGTGCAAAGAGCTGCCTCATTGGAAAAGACCCTGATGCTGGGAAAGATTGAAGGCAGGAAAAGGGGATGACAGAGGATGAGATGGTTGGATGGCATCACCAACTCGATGGACATGAGTTTGAGCAAGCTCCAGGAGTTGGTGATGGACAGGGAAGCCTGGCATGCTGCAGTCCCTGGGGTCGCAAAGAGTTGGACACAACTGAGTGACTGAAGTGAACTGAACTGATAAAAAAATTGGTTCTTTCTCTCTCTCCTACAGTAGCATCCTGTTACATGCCTACCTGGGTATGTTGGTGAACACTCCATGAAGGCAGGGTGGCATGAGTGTAGTCGCTCAGTCGTGTACAACTTTTTGCTCAGTCGTGTACAACCCCATGGACTGTAGCCCATCAGGCTCCTCCATACATGAAATTTTCTAGGCAAGAGTACTGGAGTGGGTTGCCATTTCCTCCTCCAAGGGATCTTCCCGATCCAGGGATAGAACCTGGGTCTCCCACATCGCAGTCAGACACTTTACCGTCTGAGCCACCAGGGACCAGCCGCTTATAGCTGGGTGACACGGTCAAGTTTCTTTCATTCCCTACGCCTCAGTTTCTGTCTACGTGAAATGGGAACAGAACAGCACCGCCCTCAAAGACTCACTGCGTCGATTAGGCACGTTACTGTGGGTACGGTGCTCAGTTCAGTGCCTGGCACCGCGGGGGTGTGACGTATTTGGTATCATCAATCTTGTCATCTGTTGTTAGATCTTTCCTCGGGGACGGGCAGGGTCAGAGGGCGTGTTAGATGTTGCTAGCAAGACTCCTCCACCGGGAGCTCGGAAAGGCGGTTTCCTGGAACTTGCCAACGCAACCTCGAAGTCAGCCTCTTTGATCTCCGCCTTCTCAGAGGAGAATAGTGGGATCCGGGTGAGGTTTTTAATTTGCATTGATTTCCTAATGAAATCCGTTAAACAGTCTTCCAAGGAGACTCTGGTTTTCACAGCAGCTGCAGGACTCTCTTGGGGAGATTGTTGTCTTTGATCAGGAGAGCCCGTCGTGGTGGGTGAGGTGGGTTTTGGGGGCGAGGTCTAGCATTTCCTTGTTCAGCCTCCCTAAAGAGGGGCAGAGGGAAGCGGAGGATGCCTCAAGCCTCTGATTCTCACTCTGCCAAACAGGGACTGAAAATCCTGCTAAAAAGATTTCTATGAGGATCCAAGAGGGCGATTCACCCCCTTGATTCATCCCATAAGTACGAGCTCACAGGTGTTGAATGTGTCCTGGACACCAGGTCCTTGTGCAGAGCTTTACAAACAAGAGAATTCCAGCGACTTGATCCTATGAGGGAGATCAGACAATATGCCCCCTTGATGAGGAAACGAAACTCAGAGGGGTAAAGTAACCTATCAGAGGTCACACAGCAAGTAAATAATACTCAAGACTTGAGCCATCTGACTCTACTAGTCCACCTGCTTATGTTTATTGAATGCCTGTCAGATGAAGGGCGTGGTTCCAGGTGCTAAAAATAAAAGGTGAAGAAGAGGGACTTCCTTGGTCATGCAGGGGCTAAGACTCTGTGCCGCCCCCCACCCCCGCCTCCGTGCAGGGGGTCTGGGTTTGATCCCTGGTGGGGGAACTAGATCCCACGTGCCACAGCTAAGACCCTGTGCCTGAGAGTGTGCTAAGTTGCTTCAGTCGTGTCTCGGCCACCCTATAGACTTTAGCCGGCCAGGTTCCTCTGTCCATGGGATTCTCCAGGCAAGAATACTGGAGTGGGTTGCCACGCCTTCCTCCAGGGGGATCTTTACCCAGGGATCAAACCCGAAAATCTTACATGTCCTGCATTGGCAGGCCGGTTCTTAACCACTAGCGCCACCTGGGAAGCCCAAGACCCTGTACAGCCAAATAAATACTCTTTTTTTTTTTCCTTCCTGAATTGTGAAGGCAGAGACATGGGGCGGGGGCGGGGCTGACAGTCAAAGGGGAGGGGCCAACCTCCCAGGGGCGGGGCTATGGTTCCATCCTTGAGAACACACAGCCTCCACCTCCACCCCATACTGCCACGCTCTGTTCCCACAAAGAACCGACCGAGCACACAGTAGGTATAAGTCTCTGCCATTTCTGAGGATTTGAGTATGCCTGCCAAGGCCGTAGCCTCGGCCCTCACGCAGCTCCCAGCCTAGGAAACACAAGCCTGAATAGTAGAATCACACAGAAAGAGACTTACCCTCCAGTCAGGAGGGAGGCAGTTAGGGCACACTTTTAATCAGTACCTCTGTGTCTCTCAGCACCCAGAGATGGGAGGCGGTGCCCCCGATCTGGCCTGGTTTGAGACATTCCCAGCCGTGGGAGACAGACAGACTGTCATCACATGTCGGAAAATAGCTGTCAGGAGACTACTCACCCCCTTGACACCCGAAACCTTCCCTCCGTGGCGGCCGAGTCATAGGTTCTGTTCCTGCTGACTGAGCGCCCGAATCCTTTCCAGTCCTCGTGCAGCCTGACTGCGGTAGAGACTTCCTCGCCCGAGGTCTCAGCCGGGGTCAGGATGTCAAGCATCGGGTTCAAACTCAGCACCGTGGGCGACACTGTGAGCCGTGCTGTGGGTCTCCGGGCAACCATTCTTGTTCGTGTGGAATAAAGTGAAGGCACGACAACGTGACGGTCTTACACCCTTGTCTGTCTCACTGTTTCTGTGTCCTCCGTGGGTTTCCCAGATGACGCTAGTGGTAAAGAACCTGACTTCCAACGCAAGAGACATAAGAGATGCGAGTTCGATCCCTGGGTCTGGAAGATCCCTTGGAGAAGGGCATGGCAACCCACTCCAGTATTCTTGCTTGGAGACTCCCCATGGACAGAGGAGCATGGAGGGGCTACAGTCCATGAGGTCGCATGGAGTTGGACACGACTGAGCTACTGAGCAGCAGCAGCAGCAGGGTCCCCCAGGCCTGGACGTGGTCTGTGGGTGTGCTGTCCCTCCCCGCCACCTCAGACTCACGCTGACCCAGACCCGGGCTTTGTTTTTTGTTGTTGTTGTTGTTAGTTGCTCAGTCGTGTTGGACTCTTTGCAACCCCAGGGACTGTAGCCCACTAGGCTCCTCTGTGCATGGGATTCCGCCAGCAAGAATACTGGAGTGGGTTGCCATTCCCTTCTCCAGGGAATCTTCCCCACTCAGGGATCGAACCTGCATCGCCTGCCCTGGCAGGTGGATTCTTTACCACTGAGCCACCAGGGACGGGCCGCTTATAGCTGGGTTTATAGAATGTTAAAGGATTTACTCACTTGAAAATGGGGACCCACTCCTCTCATATGCCTCCCCTGTGGTGGGTGATGCTGGGGACCCTGGAGGAGTCAGGCCAGGGCCCTTGGTCTCAGAGAGACTGACTCACCACAGAGATGGACACAGGCAGTGAGGTCCTTGGTGGTCATGGCTGTGACAGAGCAAGTATCAGGGTTGCAGTGCCCAGAGCTTAGGGTGATGCCGTGAACAGGGAAACTGAGGGATCTGATGGGTGATGGTGGGAGAAGAGCAGGCTGAAGGGCTGGGACTTTGTCCAGGGGCAATGGGTAGCCACAGGAGGTGAGCAGGGGAGGGGTGAGGCCAGCCCTGGGTGTAGAAAGACCCATCTTGGGTCCTGTGAGCATGGACATTAACTGGGAGAAGGTCTGGGGATGGAGGAGGAGGCCTGAGCAGGGACCGGCTGGTGGGGATCGGGGGGGGGGGGGTGGTGGTGGTGGGCAGGACAGACAGGGCTGGAGGAGGGAAGGGAGGGAGAAGCTGGCAGTGGGCTCTAATCCAAGACCCCCTCCTCCTCCCTCCTCTCACCCCCGCCTCCCAGTCTTGGGTGCTTTGAAGCCCACAGGAGCCACAAGATGCAGCCTGGCAGAGTAGGTACCCCACCTCCCTACCCACCCTCCCTGGCTCCTGCTTCTTCTTTCCCCACAGCCAGCCCCATCCCTCCCACCACAGCCTGGCCACCCCCTCCAGGCCTCCCCTTTGGCCATTTGGGGGTCCAGACGCCCCCTCTCCCTGAGGCCTGTTTCCAACTTCCTACCCCCTCTTACTCAGCGATTGTGTGGCCCTCAGGAAGGCTCCAGTGGCCGGTCTACAAAAGGAGGGTATTATTTTCCTATGGTCAGTGTAACAGATTCCTACAAACTTAGTGGCTTAGAACAGCATCCATCTATCTTATGATTCCGGAGGCCAGGGGTCCGAGATGGGTGTCACCAGGCCCTGGAGGATAATCTACTTTCTCTGTTTCCCAGCTCCTGGAGCTGCCCTCATTTCATGGCTCATGGCTCTTTCCTGTGTCTTCAAAGCCTGCAGGTAGCATCTTCATTTATTATTAAATTTTTAAAAATTATTTTTGACTGTGCTGGGTCTTGGTTGCTGCACGGGCTTATCTCTAGTTGCCGTGCACAGGCTTCTCACTGCGGTGTCTTCGCTTGTTGTGGAGTACAGGCTCTAGAGCACCCGGGCTTCAGTGGCTGCGGTGAGTGGGCTCAGTAGTTGCAGCTCCTGGGCTCTCGAGCACAGGCTCAGTAGTTGAGGTGCATGGGCTTAGTTTGCTCTGGGGCATGCGGGATCTTCCCAGACCAGAGATCAAACCCATGTCCCCTGCATTAGCAGGCAGATTCTTTAGCACTGAGCCACCAGGGAAGCCCATTATTAATTTGTTGTTGTTGTTTTTAGCTGCACCATGCAGCTTACGGGATCTTAGTTCCCTGACTAGGGATCGAACCTGTGTCTCCTGCATCAGAAGGCAGATTATTAACCACTGGGCCTCCAAGCAAGTCCCTGTGATGTGCTTATTATTCATTACCCAATTGTCTATGGACCTTTTTTCTTCAGCGAGAAAACTAGAGCTCAGGGATGAGGCATCTGGTCATATGAGGAGGCGGGTATCTCTGGACTCCTGGTATAGTGCTCACTCAGCCTGCTCTGGGCCCTGAAGCTTCAGCCACCTCCTTACTGGAGGACCAGCCTGAGGTGTTGTATGTCTTCCTCATCATTGGGTTCTAGCCTCTTTTTCCTTCTGGTTGGTCTCCAGACCCTGAGCTGCACCTGCAAATATATCCTAAGGCCTCCTGTGGGGGTGGTCCTGAGCTGGGGTGTACTGGGGACATAGATATGAACTGGCTTTCTGGGAGTCTATTTTTCTAGGGCACAGACAGTTCCACTCTGGAGGGATTAAGGGGATTAGAAGGAAGAGAGACTGTAGGAGAACTGTGCCTGGAAAACTCATGAACATCCTGGAGGAGGAAGCACTTGCACTGGGAATTGATGTATGAATAGGAGTTTGCAAAGTAAAGTGGGGAATACATCCATTCATTCACTCATTCATTTTACAAACATGTCCTGAGGCATCGTGTGGGTTGGTTGTTCAAGGATGATTCATGCATTTATTCACTCAGTCTAACTTTGTTTAGGGAAAATAACACAATGGTTAAGATTTCAGATCCTGGAGTCAGTCAATCTGGAGTCCTTTCTCAGTTGTTTCATTGACTGAATGGCTCAGTTATTTAAGTTTGCCTCGGCTTCCCCCCTTGATAAAATGAAGACAGCAATAGTACTGTCCTCACAGGGTTCTTGGAAGAGTAAATTAAAATGGGGCTTCCCTGGTGGTCCAGTGGTTAAGAATCTGCCTGGCAATGCAGGGGACATGGGTTCAATCCCCCTTCGGGGAACTAGGATCCCACGTAGCCAGGGAAACTAAGCCCAAGAGCCATAATTAGAGAGTGCAAAATGAAAGATCCTGAATGCCTCAACTAAGACTCAATGCAGCCAAATAAACTAATTTTAAAAAGCTTTTTAAAAAATAAAGCATACTCTAAAAAATAAAGTATACTATTTAAAAAAAGAGAGACTAAATTAAAATGAGGCCTGTGAAGGCACACTGCCCCCTATGTAGTTGACATTTTGTTCCTGCCTTGGCTTAGCTTGAACCTCTCAGAGACTTCACAGTGAAGTCCGACACCTGGTTTAGTCTGGGGTGGTGTGCCGTAGTAGGGAAGGGTTTCTAAGGGAGGGTGGCACTCAGTTGAGTTCCGAAACTTGAGTAGGAGTTTGTGCATGGGACCGATAGGGTAAAGTGGTCCAGAATGAGGAAATGGCAAGGAGAAAGCCTGGATGGGTGCATGAAACCACGCGGCTCATTCTAGGAACTCTAAGCAGAAGGAAGGGACCTGGTGAGCCTGGCGGCTGGTGATGGGGGTGGAGCCTCGGCAGGTTACCGCTGCAAAGGCCAGGCTGAGGAGCTCAGATCTCATCCTGGGAATGATGGGAAGGCAGTGCCCAGGCACACAAGTTGATCTTCCATTCACAGATGGGGAAACTGAGACCTGCTCAGACCTGCGTGGTGGCCCATCCGATTTCCAGCCCTCTGATTTCTATCTACTTGTGAGCGGTCCCATCCTGGGTCCTCTGGGAGAGACCAGGCCTGTGGCTGCTGCTCAGACACCCTAGGAGACCCCTGCCTCCCACCAGCCAGCGAGCTCAGGACAACGAGGAAACAGAGTCGGGAGAGACGGAGGCCCACGAACAGAGCAGGACCCCCGAGAGCTAACATGCGGCCTCGGAGGCTGCACATACCTGAGTGCACATCCAGGCTCCACTTTGTCTGCTTTGATTTTCAGCAAGTGAATTCCCCTGCCCCAAGCCTCAGTTTCCCCATCTGGAAAATGGGGCTGTTAAGAGTACAGCCACCCCGTGGGGCTTGGTCCTGGAAGGATACGGGTCTCCTGAGAGGATGAGCGAGGACAGAAGGGTGAAGCGCACGAGACTGGAGTGAGGTGCTAGTTCTGGGAGTGGTTGGACGCAATGATGCATTGTGGACAGGAAAAGGGCTGCAGAGGAGGGTGGGCCAGAGGACCACCCTGGGGTCTCCACCCTAGGATGAGGGGCGGGGACTTTGGCCAGGGGTCCGGGGGAGCCAGGGGAGGTCTCTCAGCAGGGGAGGAGGGACAGGCTCGCTCTGGACTGGATGGGATGGTTGGAGGCAGGGAGGCCCAGGAGGAGGCTGGGCTGAACATCCAGCCAGGTGAGTTGGAAGCCTGCACTGGGCCGGGACGGTGGGGTCGGATCAGAGGGGACAGGGCAGAGTCAGTGTGAGACTGTGAGGGGAGAGGGGAAGGGAGGGAGAGAGGACCGTGCCCGGGGCATGGGTGGACAGTGGGGCCATCCCTGAAATGGGGAAGTAGGTGGGGGGGCTAGGTGTGGGGCGTGGAGGTCTGTCGGTCCCCATAGCATCATCCTGCCCCTGGGGGACCCTTTGGAGACTCGGCCGCCGTCATCCCCCGGAGCCCTGAGCCCACCAGAGGCCACCCTCTTCCTCCTCTACTCCCCAGCCTCCGCCCTCACCTCGTGCTTCCTGGAGGCGGCCAGCCCCAGTCCGGTGGTCCAAGCTGCAGGGCCCTCCTGCCTCTGCCCCCATCAGCTGCCTGGTTCGGTCGCCTTCACCGTCCTCCCGCCCTTGACCCTCACCCGGACACGCTTTGGCTGGCCCCTGGGTGGCATCTTCCGCCACCTGGACCCCGGCCTGGCCTTCTTGACCCTCTACGGTGGTGGCCAGAGACTGCTAGTCCTCGACGCCCCAGCCCGCCTGGGCACAGAGCCATCGCGCAGCCAGAAGGGCGGTTTTCTGGGCCGGAGCGTTCTGCTTCCTTCTTCCGGTCCTGGGCACGCTGGCTCTACAAACTCTCGGGGGTGCGGGGTGAGCCGAGCCAACACTTCTAACAGGACGCCTGCTGGGGAACCTTGTCAGCCAGCCTCATCCTCTGGCCTGGCACTGAAGCAGTTGGTGTTTGGATCGGAAGGGAAATCCCTGGAGGGGTTGGGGACTTTTATGGGGACAGAGGAGTTGGGTCTCCCATCTTATCAAATTCTGGAGAATGTGAGATGCTGAGAGAGAGAGAGGTTTAGAGAGGGGGACAGAGACCTAGAGAAAGAGGGACAGGGATGCAGAGAGAAAACAGGCCAAGGCGGGGAGAGATGCCAGAAGGGAGAAGGGGGCGCTGACACAGATGTGACTGCGTCACACGCACGGGTGACAGACGGGGCCACGGCAGGGAGAGGAGGTGAGAGACGGGTCAGGCTGTTGGGAGGGATCAAGTGGGAGACGGGACAGCAAAAGACCTGAGAAGAGGTAAAAATAGAACTCATCTAGAAGGGAAGGAGAGGAGAATGAGTGGAAAGAGAGACAGGTGGACAAGGGGAGACAGACAGACAGACAGACACGGGCCTGGATCTAAAGACAAAACCAACCATTCCCTGGTGGTTCAGATGGTAAATAATCTGCCTGCAATGCAGGAGACCCAGGTTCGATCCCTGGGTCAGGAAGATTTCCCCTGGAGAAGGGAAATGGCAATCCACTCCAGTATTCTTGCCTGGAGAATCCCATGGACAGCGGAGCCTGGTGGGCTGTGGTCCATGCTAGGGCTTCCCAGGTGGCTCCTGGTTATTGCCAGGACTCAGAAATGCAATACTGGGCTATAGGACTTTCGGAGCTAAAACTGTGTAAGGCTCATGCCCACTGGGATGTCCTGGTCCCCATAGGTAGGACTGAGCAACACAGGACAGCTCTGGGCCACCGGATTTTCTGGGCCCCTGGGACACCCGTTGTCATTCACCTTCTCTCACTGCCTTTTGAAACACGCATGCACCTCCTAAGCATCTCTCCAGTGGCCCAGCCTCTGGGGAAGGATGTCGTTGGTCATCTTTGGTTTTCAAACTCCCTAATGTTTCCAAACTAAAGGATAATTTTTGCTCCACATTCTGAGTCCTTTGATGTATCCACAGAGCTACATTAGAAACCTGCTAAGCTCCAGTGGGGAAAACCTCTCTCTTCCGTCTTTGGAAAACGCATTGCTGGGATGCCTCTCTCGACCCTGGTCTGCCCATTAGCATCTCTGGGGGGAGCTTTTAAAATCCTAATCAATGCCTGGGCCCCACCGCCAGGCGTTGTGGTTTAAGTGGTCTAGAATAGAGCTGGGCTCTGGGAGTTTCAAAAGCTCCCCAGTGAGTCCCAGGGCTGCAGACTGAGCCCCATCCATCTCCAAGTGCCTGTGGTTGTGAAAATGCAACCTCTATAGCTCCCAGGGGAAAGAAAACCCAGCCCTCAATGGCTGAAAGCCCTGGAGGTGGGAGTGGGGTGGTGGGGGAGGACACAAAGATCAATTTCTTTGTCAATATTTGTTTGCTTCACAAACACTGATAGCCAAGACCCACGCTGGGGGTCGAAGAGGAGTCAGATCTTATTCTGCAGCCCCACCCTCAGGCTCCCAGTCACTGCAGGGAAGGGTGAGGAGCAGGAAGGTGTGAGGGGTAGGGAGCCTGATTCTGATCAGGAGGGGTTTTAGGAAGGCTCTCAGGTGGAGCTGACACAAAATAGAGATGGACGCTCCAGGCTGGGAACACAGCAGGCGCAATGACCCTGGGGTGTGTTTTTCTTTTCCTTTCTTTTTTAACCATCTCAGTTACTTATGGGATTTGCCTTCCAAAGCAGAAGACACACTCAAGGAGACCTGGATTCAATCCTTGGTGCCGGAAGATCCCCTGGAGAAGGAAATGGCAACCCACTCCAGTAATCTTGCCTGAAAAATCCCTTGGATGGAGGAGCCTGGAAGGCTGCAGTCCATAGAGTCGCAAAAGAGTCAGACATGACTCAGCAGCTGGGCAAGGGTGTGCTACAGAGGGGGCGTGCGAAGTGGGTGAGATTTTAAAAAGAAAGCCTGGAGGGTTGTCAGGTTAGATACACCTTGCTGCGATGCCAGTGTCCTGGGCTGGGACAGCTATCCCGGGGGAGGGACTGTGCGCAGGGAGGGACAGGTCAGCTCTGCTTGTAGAAGGACCCCTGGGAGGACTGGAGGAGAGAGATGGGGGGCGGGGCGGAGGTCCAGGGAGAGAGGAAGCCTCAAGGAAGGCTCCCCCCGCCCAGGTCACAGAATTCTGGTTTTGCAGAAATCAACCAACTTCCCTACTAGAACCAGGGGGACCAAGTTCTGGCTGGGAACATGGTCCAACACCGCCCTCGTGTGGTCATTTTGCAAACAAGGTCTCCTGTAAGTGCTGTGTGCTGAGTCGCTTCAGTTGTGTTCCGTGATCCTATAGACTGTAGCCCGCCAGGCTCCTCTGGGTATGGGATTCTCCAGGCAAGATTACTGGAGTGGGTTGCCATGCCCTCCTCCAGGGGATCTTCCCGACCCAGGGATCGAACCCATGTCCTCTTAAGTTTCCTGCACTGGTAGGCGGGTTCTTTACCACTAGTGCCACCTGGGAAGCCAGCCCCTCTATAAGTAAGACTACCTTTTAAGTCAGGACACTTTCAAAAATTAAAGAAAGGGGCTTCCCTGATGGCTCAGTGGTAAAGAATCCGCCTGCCAGTGCAGGAGACGTGGGTTCAACTCCAGCCAGTGCAGGAGACGTGGGTTCAACTCCCAGTCCTGGAAGATCCCACATGCTGCGGAGCCACTAAACCTGTGCACCCAACTATTAGTTGCCCACATGCTGCAACTACAGAAGCCCATGAGCCCTAGAGCCTGTGCTCTGCAACAAGAGAAGCCTGCACAACTAGAGAGGAGCCGCTGCTCGCTGCAACTAAAGAAAAGCCCTCAAAGCAATGAAGACCCAGCACAGCTAAAAATAAATAAAAAAGAAGAAATAAAGAGGATACGATTCCCAATTATACTGGAATAACTGGCCCAAAGTGTTTGCATTCCGCAAGCCAAAATTATAGTAAGACTATAAATCAATTCCTGATTAGAATTTGCTAGGCCTTCCCTGGGAAACCCAGGATGTTCAGTCACTCTGCTTGGAAGTCTCCTTTTCAAATCTTGAATTGAATTGAAATGTTTATCTGATGAAAAAAATGAATAAAGCTCAACTAAAGGCTAGCTATCACCCAGGGCATTCTACCTACTGGGGATGGAGACAGAGAGTGGGGAGGAGGCAGGTAGTGAGGGAGGGGGTAACTGGCTATGTGTTTGGAGGTCTGGATACTTTTATAGTAAGGGGCATTTACAGTGGGCATTGAAGGCTGAATAGGAGTTTGCTAAGAGAAAGATGTGCTGACACAATGTGATGGTGAAGATGACCACTACAGACCCTCCGTAGCTTGCAAATTCCATTCACGTCTTTCATGTCAGGTTGTCCTTGCTACGGCCTTTTGGAGTCCAAGGAGAAAACCAAGGCTCAGAGAGAAGAAATAAATCTGAAGTACACAGCAGTCTGTGTTGCTACCAGGTGGGGAATCAGCCCTGTTATTTCTCCTCTCTGTGCTCTTGCACACAAGTTGGAATGTCCTTTGCCCTTCTAAACTCTGACAGACTCATATTCATCCTTCAAAACTCAGCTCCATGACTGGACCCTAGCCTCAAATCTGAGAGTCTATCTTGCTAGTCCCCAATTTCCCCAGACCCAGGAGTCCAGGCTTCTTCTCTCTGACCCAGAAGCCTGGACCTCAGACAGAGCTGGCCGAAGGCGGTGCGCCTGCTGGCCTGGTGAGATGGAGCAGGGTGTGCTGACTCAGTCACGTTTATTTGGTCTCAGAGGCCAGAGTCATGGTCGGGACAGAGGCAGGACTCTTGGGTTAGGTGGTGCTGTATCTTCTCATTGCTGGGCCTACAAGAGGAAAAGAGACCGAGAGATCCACAGAAACAGAGGAAGGGAAGAGAGACCAGGATGATAACACAGAGGCCGAAGAGACCAAGATCTAGCCTGCCACCTCCACCCCCTTCCCACTCACCTTGTTGAAGAAGTAGATGGAAGCAAGGATGGTGAATACGGCCATGGCCAGGGTCACATTCTGGGTGGAGGGGTCAGAGGTCAGGACCCGTCCCTTCCCTTCACCCCCACCCCCTGCCCTGGGGCACCGCCCTCCCGCCCACTGGGCGCCTCCTCACTTCCTGAAAGTTCATGGCCATGATTTCCAGACTCTGGGTTGCTTGGCCTCCCTCTCCCTTTCCTGAGCCTCTGAGCCAGACAGAGAAGACCAGCGGGCGGAACCCTGAGGGGAGACCAGAATGGTGGCCATGGTGACCGGAGAAGGGCATTCTGGGTAGAAAGGACCTCGCCCCGGAGGCTTTAGGGTAGACCTCTGGGCACTTGGATACAGGGGGCATCTGAACTCTGAGATGGGAATATTTGAGATGGGAGAAGCCAGACCTACGACCCCAGAGGGCGCTGGGGAGCCACGGGAGGGCCACAAGCAGGGGAGGAACAGGATCAGCTCTAAGGGGCAGAAACATCCCGAAACAGGAGCAGGAGCAGGAGGAGGCTGCAGGCCAGAGCAGGTGAGGTGGCCCAGGCAATATTTCCTCCGACGGTGTCCACCAGATGAAAGCTTGAGAGACACAGCAGTGGGGGAGCTGAGCCTTCCAGAGCCCCATCACCAGTTTTGGGGGCGAGAGCAGCAGTTGTTCAGTCTCTCGGTCGTGTCCGACTCTTTGTGACCCCGTGGACTGCAGCACACCAGGCCTCCCTGTCCTTCACCATCTCCTGGAGCTTGCTCAAACTCATGTTCATTGAGTCGGTGATGCCATCCAACCATCTCATCCTCTGTCGCCCCCTTCCTCTCCTGCCCTCAATCTTTCCCAGCCTCAGGGTCTTTTCCAACGAGTCAGTTCTTTGCATCAGGTAGCCAACATACTGGAGCTTCAGCTTCCGCATCAGTCCTTCCAATTCAGGGTTGATTTCCTTTAGGATGGACTGGTTTGATCTTCTTGCTGTCCAAGGGACTTTCAAGAGTCTTCTCCAACACCATAGTTTAAAAGCATCACTTTTTCAGTGCTCAGCCTACTTTATGGTCCAACTCTCCCATCCATACATGACTACTGGAAAAACCACAGCTTTGACTATACAGAACTTTGTTGTCTAGGTGATGTCTCTTCTTTTTAATATGCTGTATAGGCTGGTCATAGCTTTCCTTCCAGGGAGCAAGCATCTTTTCATCTCATGGAGCACCAGTTATGAAGGTAGAAATCATGCCGCAGGTAACAACTTCCTCAGCTCTGGGCCAAGGACTCCGTGATGTGCCTGGGACTCCCACGGCCCTCCGGTGGTCCCTGGTGTTCATTGTACCAGCCCTCTTTCTCAGCAGGTGGTGTCTGTAGACACCTGAATCTCTCTGGGTCCATCCTTCAGGACTAATTTCGAGGTTAGGAGAGACATGGAGGACAGAGATACCAGTGCAGTCAGCCCTCATTATCCACGATCCCATCTCTACACAGAGTGGCTACAGTTTGAGTCTGAGGGCATGCACATTCCCAGCTGTGGCTGATCGAGGTGATAGTTCTCTGTTTTCCTGCTTCAGCTGTGAGCAGAGAGCAGCCAGCCTGGAGGCTGGAGACAGGAGAAGGGGGAGGGCGGGGCTAGGGAGGAACTCCTGCTCTGGGGGCCAATAGGATAGATTTGAATCCCAGCTCTGGCACTTGGGAGTGGGGTGGCCTTAGGCAAAAAAAAAAAAAAAAAGCATCTACCTGGCTGAGTAGTTTTTGTTTTTTTTTTTCCCTAGTTTTTGGCCACAATGCACTGCATACAGGATCTTTCTTTTCCCAACCAGGGATCGAACCCATGGCCCCTGCAGTGGAAGTGTGGCTTCTTAACCAGTGGACTGCCAGGGAAGGCCCAGATGAGTACCTTTCTGGATTTAAAATTATAAGCTATGTGATATACACACACACACACACCTAGAAGCAATGATTCAGTACTTGCTAATCTAGAGTTTCCAGTGGATTTATACAACCTAAAACCTGGAAATGACAAGAATTGGCTGTGAAATTATACCTTACCAAGAAGGTAAGACATTCAACAGGGAAACTGGCAGGGTCTCTCCAAGAAGTCTGTGTCCCCAAATAAAACAAAAGAAAAAAACCCAAGGCACATGGGCTTGCTCTACTTGAGCAAATCCGTAAGATACACATGACCAGGTTTGATGGGTGATTTTGAACTGGGTTCTGGCTTGGATATATCAGCTGTACATGTTATTTGGGAAGACATGTGGGTACTCTCGGGGAAGGCAATGGCACCCCACTCCAGTACTTTTGCCTGGAAAATCCCATGGACGGAGGAGCCTGGTAGGCTCCAGTCCACGGGGTCGCTAAGAGTCAGACACGACTGAGCGACTTCACTTTCACTTTTCACTTTCATGCATTGGAGAAGGAGATGGCAACCCACTCCAGTATTCTTGCCTGGAGAATCCCAGGGACGGGGGAGCCTGGTGAGCTTCCATCTATGGGGTCGCACAGAGTCGGACACGACTGAAGCGACTTAGCAGCAGCAGCAGCAGTGGGTCCTCTGAGAGTGGCTATTAGATGAGGTGAAAGTAACCGTTGACATGGAAAGTAGGAGGTCGTTACAAAATTGCAGGGTCTCATTTCAGTAAAAAGCACACAGATATTTTTAAAATGTGTGTTGGAACTTCCCTGGTGGTCCAGTGGTTAAGACTGTGCTCCCAAAGCAGGTGAGACTGCGCTCCCAATGCAGGGGACACAGGTTCGATCCCTGGTCGGGGAACTAAGATCTTGCATACAGCTTGGCACAGCAAATAAATAACATTAAAAAAAATATATGTGTTGAAAAATCTGGAAGGATGTTCTGTCTCAGTGTTGCAGCAGAAAGCGGCAGGTGCAGTTCAAAAAGGTTTGACTGGAAAGAATTTAATGCAGGGCTCATGTTCACAGCTGGTGGGATGGTGCAGTGCTGGGCTTAGAAAAATCGGGGAGCTGCTGCCACCTGGTAGGAATTGAATTGAATCCCACCGCCCCAAAGGTCAGTTCAAGTCCTCTCCCCTGGTACCTGTGAAAGTGACTTCATTTGAAAATAGGGTCTTTGCAGATGTAAATCTAGTTAAGATCAGGTCATAGCCGGTGTCCTTATAAGAAGAGAAGAGACCCAGAGACAGACATACATGGAGAAGCCCCCGTTTTGACAGAGTCTGGAGTGATGCTCCCGAAAGCCAGGGACAGTCAGCGACCCCGGAAGCTAGGGAGAGCCTGGGAACCGATCCTTACTCCCAGGAGGGACCAAATTCCTGTGGACACCTTGATTTCAGACTCCTGGCCTCCAGAACTGTGACACAATAAATTTCTGATGGCTAGGGACTTCCCTGGTGGTCCAGTGGTTAAGAATCTGCCTTCCAATGCAGGGGACTCTGCACTGATCCCTGGTCAGGGAACTAAGATCCCACAAGCTCGGGGCAATTAAATCTGCACTCCACAACTAGGGAGAAGCCCACACACTGCAGCTAAGATGCAACACAGCCATATAAATGGACAAATATTTTTTAAAAATTAATTAATTTCTGGTGCCTAAACCAGCCACTTTGCGGTTGTTTGTTACGGCAGTCCTAGTGAATCAATACACACTCCTAGGCATCAAGGGGGTTTCCCTGGTGGCTCAGCTGTAAAGGATCCACCTGCAATGCAGGAGCCATAGGAGACATGGGTTCGATCCCTGGGTGGGGAAGATCCCCTGGAGGAGGGCATGGCAACTCACTCCAGTATTCTTGCCTGGAGAATCCCCATGGACAGAGGAGCCTGGTGGGCTACAGTTCATAGGGTTGCAAAGAGTTGGACATGACTGAAGCGACTTAGCACATGCACCATAGGCTTCAAGGGGTGAGATCCATGTCACCAGACCCTCAAGGGACAGTGTCCTCCCGTAAGAAAGCTGTGCTCCAGCCAGCACCACCCTCGGAGTTCCTGCTCCCCTCACTGGCTGACCCCAAAGGGGATCCAGAGAGCAGAGGGGCCAGGATGGTGCTGAAGACAGATGGCTTCCCTAAAGGCATGGAACAGGGAGGAGAAGGGCAGAAAGTGGGTCAGAGGGGGTGGAGCACGCCACCCCTTGTTTACTTGTGTGGTGGGCTGAGTCATAACCCCAAACTGCCCACACCCCAACCCCCAGAACCCCCAAATGGCTTAAGGGACTTTGCAGCAATGAATACGTTAAGGATCTTGGGTTCGGGCTTGTCTTAATCCGTTTGGGCTGCTCTAACAGAATACCATAGATGAGGTGGCTTCTAAACAACACAAATCTCTTTCTCATAGTTCTGGAAGCTGGAGATCCAGAGATTAAGGTCCTCGCAGATTCAGTGTCTGGTGAGAGCTGGCTTCTTGGTTCACAGATGGCCAGTTACTTGATGTGTCCTCTTGTGATGGGAGAGACCAGGGAGCTCTCTGTGGTCTCCTTTATTTATTTGGCTGCGCCAGGTCTCAGTTGCCGAATACAGGATCTTTAGCTGTGGCATTCGGGGATCTAGTTCCTTGGCACACAGGCTTAGTTGCTCCAGGGCATATGGAATCTTCCCAGACCAGGGATCAAAGCTGGAAGCTGTGTCCCTGCATTGGCAGAGGGATTCTTATCCACTGCATCACAAAGGAAGTCCTCATTATGTTTTAGAGTGATCTGTTACACAGCAATAAATCACTGACACTGCTGAATAGTCACTCTGCAAACCCTTGGAGGAAGTGCCGAATATACTGCATTGCATTGCGTGCATGCTCTACCCCCAAGGACTGTAGCCTGCCAAGCTCCTCTGCCCATGGGATTTTTCAGGCAAGAATACTGGAGCGGGTTGCCATTTCTTCCTCGGGGAGATCTTCCCGACCTGCGTTTCCTACATTTCCTGCATTGGTAGGCAGATTACCACTGAGCTAGTAGGGCTCCCAATCTATTAGAACTTGTCAATTCTCAAAGAACCTCTCTGAGGTACAGACCGTGTTTGTCCCCATTTTATGAATGAGAAAACAAAGGCAGTAACTTGCCCTAAATCACACAGCTTTATATGTGGCAAAGCTGGGGTCTGAACCCAACCTGTCCCAGCTCCAGGGTATGGGTGTTCAGCCTCTGGGCCATGCTGGCTTTGGCCAGCTGTGAACGGCGCTGAAAGATGAAATCACCAAGAAGTTCAAGAGAACCTCAAAGAACAGACGTCAGGCAGACTGGGGAGGGAGGAGAGGGCAGGGTCTAGAATGTGGGGCATGGGTGGGGGTCTCCCTCCCTCTGCACCCACTCTCAGGGCACTAGGTTCAGATCCCAGCTGTGCCGCTCACTAGCTGTGTTCCCTCAGGCAGACTGCCTACCCTGGCGGTGCCTCAGTTTTCCCATCTGCACCATGGAGATGGAGGCAATCAGATCAACATTTCCTGGGGTTTGGGGAAAGATTAAGTGGACGCATTCCCGGTGAATCCATGGCTGACAGAGGCCCTGGGGATCAGGGTTTCTGGATCCCCAGGGAGACGTGCTGGGACCTGCTCTTCTGGTGGGGGGGTGCTGGGGCGGGGGTAATGAGCAGGTGGGGCTGCGGCGCAGACAGTGCGCTGAGCTCAGCGTCTGGCTGTGTGGAGATGGCCGGGCCAGGGTTTCGGGGCCACCCCGCTGGACCTCTCCTGCTGTTGCTGCTGCTGTTTCCCCCGGCCCTGACGGAAGGACCCCTGGTCTTCGTGGCAGTGGTGAGGTGCCCCCTGCCCCGTCCCAGCCCCTCACGTCCCCCAGCCTGGCCCTGACCTGGTCCCCTCCCCAGGTGTTCCGCCATGGCGACCGGGCCCCACTGGCCTCCTACCCCACTGACCCGCACAAGGAGGTTGCATCCACCCTGTGGCCACGTGGCCTGGGCCAGCTGACCGAGGTGAGCCGCTGGGGATGGAGAGTAGTGTGGGGTGGGGTGGGGAGGGGTCCGCTGAGCCGGCTCTGTCCCCAGGAGGGGGTCCGCCAGCAGCTGGAGCTGGGCCGCTTCCTGAGGAGCCGCTACGAGGACTTTCTGAGCCCCGAGTACCGGCGGGAAGAGGTACAGCATGCTGACCTTCATCCTACCTCGTGACCACTCACCTTTGACCTCCACTGACTCCAGTGCCTCCCTGGGCCTCCATCTCTGGTCCTTGACCCCCATCCACCTGACCTGAACCTTAGGTCTGATCTCTGACCCCCAAACCATCAACTAACCCACACTGACCCCTGACTCCATCTCGACCTGAGTCACATCTTGACCTCTGACCTCCATCAACTCTTACTTTTATTTTCTGATCTCCACCTCTGTGTTCTGACTCTCACTGACTCCAGCCAGTGAAACCTGGAGTTTCAAACTTCGAAACTTGATTGATTCTGTCTTTGGCCCTCATTGATTCTACCTGCCCTCTGACTCCAACCTTTGACCTCTACCCGTCATCAAATCTGACTTTTCTATATCTTCCTCTGTCTCCTGACAGATGACCATAGGATCATTCCTGCTGACCTGATCTCATGACCTCCAACCTGCCCTCCTCTCTTGACCTCTAACTTTCCACCTCCGGTGACTCTGATCTTCCTTTCCAACTTTCATTGGCTCAACTGATCCCCTTAATCCTCAGTGTACATCCAACTTCCCACCTCAACTGCTCTTGACATTGACCTCTGACCCTTGATACCAACTTCTAATGTTGAAGGCCAGGTCCTTGAACCTGCCCTGAGTTTTGACCCCTAACTCCTGACCTTCGACCCTGAGCTGAATCTGAAGCTTTTGGTTTGCTGCTGTAGTTGACCTCTCACCCCGACAGTGGTCACCTGGCCTGTCCTCTCACCCCCCATCCAGGTGTACATTCGCAGCACAGACTTTGACAGGACACTGGAGAGTGCTCAGGCCAACCTGGCGGGGCTGTTCCCTGAGGCCGCCCCAGGGCGCTCCGAGGCCACCTGGAGACCCATCCCTGTGCACACGGTGCCGGTCACTGAGGACAAGGTCAGGGGGCTGGACTGGTCAGGGGGCTGGACTGGCCTGGGGGTGGGAGGGATGGAGAGAGACAGGGACTCAGATGGAGAGGGCCAGTGGCTCAGAGACCAGGCTTGGACCCAATGAGGGGGGGTCTCCCCGGAACCAGAGCAAGGAAGCCTTCTCTGGGGCTGAGTTGCCCTGATGGGGCGAGCAGCCCACCCCGCACTGCTCAGCCATATCTGGGAGAAACCGTGGACTGGAGACAGGACCTCCCCAGTCCCACTTCCCTGCCTGCAGTCGGGCCCCAGTCACACTTTTGTCCCCTCTGAGCCTCAGTCTCCTCCAGCTGCTGAGGTTCCCTACGCGCAGCTGTCCCCGATATCGTGAGCTGCTGAGGGAGGCCACGGAGGCCGCCGAGTATAAGACCGCCCTGAAGGGCTGGACGGTGAGCGGGGCCGGCGGGATGCTGCAGGATGGGGAGGGGCCCACAGGACAGGGCGGGGCCGGACGGGGCGGGGCCGGCAGGCTAAAGGGGGCGGGGCCTGTGGGCGGGGTCAGCGGGGCCGGCCGGACAGGCTGGACCCTAGGGGTGCAGATGTCTGCCAGGCTCACCCATCCCAGTTCGGTGCTTGCAGGACTTCTTGACTCGCCTGGAGAACTTCACGGGGCTGCCCCTGGTCGGGGAGCCTCTGCGCAAGGCGTGGAAAGTCCTGGACACTCTGATTTGCCAGGTGGGCCCCTGCCCCATTCACCCAGCCGGCCAAGTCGTTAAGGGCCCTGGGTTCCAATTCCAGCGTTGCCGCTCACTACTTGTGTTCCCTCAGGCAAGTCACTTAACCTTTAGTGCCTCAGTTTCCCCATCCATACAACGACAATGGCGACACTCGTATCAACTTGGGTTGCCGTTTGGATCAAAAGGGGTTTATTTACGCGATGCGCTTAAAATAGCGCCTGGCACACAGTGAGGCGTTTTCGGTCTACGTGTTTGCTGTTCCAATCCTCCAGTTCCCTAATCGGAAAAGCGCGGGAAGGCAAAGCTTGGGCCCCAGGCGCTGACCTGAAACGGCATGAGGCTAGCAGTCCTTGCTTACCCACTTAATGGGAATGTTTCTAATTGCATGGTGGGAAGAGCAACGTGTGTGTCTAAGGTGGCTGCCCCAGCCCCCACTGGATGTGTTACGAGGTATATATTAACACTACCCTCACCACCAGACCTTTCTGAAATTCCAAACGTCTGAATTATTTTTTTAATTAAGCAATTATTTGGCTGCACCAGGTCTTAGTTATGGCATATGAAATCTAGTTCTCTGATCAGGGATCGAACTTGGACCCCCTGCAGTGGAAATGCGGAGTCTTAGCCACTGGGCCACCAGGGAAGTGCCCCCAAACGTCTGAATTCTGAAACAGCCCTAGCCCCAAGGGTTTCTGATAAGGGCTTCTGGAATAATGGTCATTACTATGGTTAATTAATAATCGCTATTACCCACACCAAGGACATCCCAGGTGGTGCTAGTCGTAAAGAACCGCCTGCCAATGCAGGTAGAGGTAAGAGATGCCAGTTTGATCGCTGGGTTGGGAAGATCCCCTGGAAGAGGGCATGGCAACCCCCTTCAGTATTCTTGCCTGGAGAATCCCATTGACAGAGGAGCCTGGTGGGCTACAGTCCATAGGGTCGCAAAGAGTTGGACACGACTGAAGCAACTTAGCACATTACCCACACCATAAGTTCCTGACCAGACCTCACCTATGAGGGCATCAGAGAAGGGTTGGAAGAGTGAATTGCAGCTGATGGGGGCGTCGTGGTGGGTCTGAAGGGAGCATGAAGAGCTCAGGACATCGTGGTCACTTTGTCCCCTCCCTCTCTCCCCAGCAAGCCCATGGTCTTTCCCTCCCATCCTGGGCCTCCCCAGATGTCCTGCAGACACTAGCTCAGATCTCGGCTTTGGATATCGGAGCTCATGTGGGCCCACCCCAGGCAGCGGAGAAGGCCCAGCTGAGTGGGGGTGAGATGTGGAGACGGGCGGCTGGAAGGCCCAGGCGCCTTCCTTTGGAGGGTTCTTAACACTCTGACTTGCCCTGTCAGGAATCCTGCTAGATGCCATCCTGGCCAACTTCTCCCGGGTGCAGCGCTTGGGGCTGCCACTCAAGATGGTTATGTATTCCGCTGTAAGTCTTTGGGAAGGGAGGCAGTGCCACGTGGGCACAGGGATGGGGAAGGGATGGGATTTGGGTGAGGAGGGACTGGTAGTCTCAGTGGAACCTCAGCCTCATGCCTTGAGTAACACATATCTCCAAACCATACTCCCGGATCACAGCACCAGATATAGAATCTGGAAGGAGGGAGGTGATGATGGGAAAGAATTCAGTTCTTCTGGAAGGACAGGCTTTTTGGCTGAGCTGTCCAGTCGTATTTATTAAATGACCACCTGTAACTGGTGGGGCTGCCTTCAGGGTTGAGGAGGTTTGAGGAGGGCGGGATTTGTTCTAAGGGGTCCGAGGGCCATCTGGAGGAGCCCCGACTCAGCCCTGGATCCGCCCGCAGCACGACAGCACTCTCCTGGCCCTCCAGGGGGCCCTGGGTCTCTACGATGGGCACACACCGCCTTACGCCGCCTGCCTCGGCTTTGAGTTCCGGCGGCGCTTGGGCGACGCAGACCGCGACAACGCAGATGTCGACCACCCAGGGTGAGGAGGGGGCGGTACCCGGAAATGGGCGGGGCCAGGACGCTCTAGAGGAGGAGGGATGGAGACCCCGGTACAGGGCGTGGCCCAGGCACAGGCCTGGAGGGGGAGTTTACAGGGACGGTATTGGCAGGGATAGAAGTCAGAAGCGCCGTGCTGCATCCAATCGCTCTTCTCCAGATTCAAAGTCAACGGCAGGGAAGGCGAGGACGGACCAAGGTACCTCCTCTCTCCCTCCAGGAATGTCACCGTCTCCCTCTTCTACCGCAACGACTCTGCTGGTCTGCCCTTGACTCTCCGCCTCCCCGGGTGCCCAGCCCCCTGCCCACTAAGCCGATTCCGCCAGCTGACGGCCCCCGCCCGGCCTCCGGCTCACGGGATCCCCTGCCACGGCTCCCACGAGCCCGCCACCCCCGCAGGTGACGGCCCTCGGCGCTGGGGTGGGAGTGGGGGGCGCCGGTCTCGAGACTCACACCCCCGTGTTCTCCCCGCAGCCACCGTGGTGCCCCTGTTGGCTGGGGCTGTGGCTGTGCTGGCGGCCCTCAGCATGGGGCTGGGCCTACTGGCCTGGAGACCTGGCTGCCTGCGGGCCTGGGGGGGCCCCGTGTGAGCCAGGAAACCGGGCACCCCTTCCCCCACAACTGAACCTGGATCCCAACACTTCTGCCCACCCGCTCCTCTGGCTTCTGTGACTTACTGTGCGCGCCGGGGGAACGCGGGGGCGGGCTCCCAGGCCTGGAAGCCACACGTGGCCCTGTGGATGAGTGTGGGCTGAAGGGTGCATGGGTCTGTGTACAGGTGCACGCGGACGGCTATCCATGCGTGCACTCCTGCACGAATCCGTGTAGTGCTTGTGTATATACATACTTGACACTCATGTGCATACTTATGTGGTCCTGTGCTTCTGTGGGTAATACCTATATGGGTGTTTACGTGCACGTTTCTATACATGCTTGGGAGCACAGGGTGTACGTGTGGAAACCCGTTTCTTGGTGCCATCACCTGTGCTCTGGGTCAGCCCCCCACTGTGGGTTACACACTTCTGGGAGACCTGAGATTCAAAGCCTGGTCCCACCGCCAGCCTGCTGGGACTGGTCTGGAGGCCGTGACTCTGGGTTAACTGGTCTCTGTGCCCCAACCTGTGATGGTTGGGTGGCATCACCGACTCCATGGACTTGCGTTTGAGCAGCTCCAGGAGTTGGTGATGGACGGGGAAGCCTGTGAGCTGAAGGTCGCAATCGACTGAACTGAGCCCCACCTCCTTTGATGCAAAAACTCCCCCACCCCTGAAATTAACCTCCTGGGAACCAGCAGAGCAGGTGGGGCCTGTAATATTGCCAGAGGGCTGCCTAGCATAGCAGGGGCTACAATGATCTTGAAGAGGGAGGGACCCCACTTGAGCACTGCCGGGTATGGTAGCCAGTGGCTGCCTTGAGGTCCCATTTGTACCAGTGGAAGGTACAGATCAGGAGCTTCATTTGTGGGTGGGCTCTGAACTAAGGGAAGGTACCGCACACCTAATGAACAGCAGGCTCATGGGTGCTTGTCCTAGACCGGGTGATGCCAGGCCTGCTCTTGTGGGGCTTCGGTCACCCCTCAGCCCAGGAGGCTCTGCCTTCCCCACACACCAAGTAGCAGTCTGGGGCACCAGCGATCATGTCTGCATCATGTCAACACCCCATCTGACTGTACGAGTAGCCTGGTGTGCAGTGAGCACTCTGTAACACCACTTGGTGCCTATTAGATGGGGCAGAGTTGGAGGACCAGGGGTGGGGGCCTGGTGTTCAGACAGACCCAGAACCCCCAGGCATGGGCGAAAAAGGGCTGAGGTTAACAGATGGGTCCTCACAGCTAGACAAGACAGGAAAATTCTCCACCTGCCCCAAGTGGGGCCAGTACACCCTCCCTGGCACTACCCACCACCCAGCATAGTGGGGCAGGGGGGCTAGACCCCCCAGGTTACCCGGATCATGAGCACGCAGGCCGCCATCACCCCTGGAGTTCCAGGACAGTCACGGGGCCTCAGGGAAGGGTGAAGAATGCTCTCTGCACTCCATGGTCTTGGGGGATGGAGGGGGTACAGGAACATAGTCTCTTGCTTATGGATCCATGTGTGAGAGTGCTCAGTCATGTCCAATCCCATCGACTGTAGTCCACTAGGCTCCACTGTCCATGGGATTTCCCAGGCAAGAATACTGGATCAGGTTGCCATTTCTTTCTCCAGGGGGATCTTCCTGACCCAGGGATGGAACCCATGTCTTTATTGGCAGGGAGATTCTTTACCACTGAGCCACCAGGGAAGCCCCATAGAGCCATAGAAGACTCAAGGAAAGCTCTAGCTGATTCACCTAACCCTGCTGCTGGGCGCAGCTCCCATGGCTACCAAGAGCCCAGTGCTGTCCTCTGCAGGAAGCTGGGGGGGCGGGGGGCAGTGTGTCAGTGGAGACCATGCAACCACTGTAACCCTGGCCTCACTAGGAGAAGCTTCTGGCTCCAGCTTCACCGCAGTACCCAAACACCACAGTTCACAGGGAGTAACACACGGGTTTTGTTTTTTTTTTTTTTTTAATGGATGCGTGGTACCACCTGCCAGGGCTGTACATCCTCACAAAGCTGGGATTCTTGGCCGCAGTGCCCCTTGCCCGGAGGTGACAGACCCTCCAGCCACACACGCAGCTGGAGAAACTGGAAGGGACAGGCTGTCCCCTTCACAGGCGAGCAAAGGACAAAATTCCATTTTAAGAGAAAGTCATTGCAGAAGGAAAAAAAAAAGTCTTTTAAGAGACGATCCTTCACAAAGGGGGAAACAAGGACCGCTAAAAAACAAGTATTGTCTGCTAAAGATCATAGAGTTAAAAAAATATTGCATTAAAAAAAAAAAACAAAATAAACAACAACCTTAAGAAAAAGGGAACAAACTTCAAAGTGCTTTCATGGTGTGGGCGGCAGGGTCTCCCACTTGGCCTGTAGTGCCTGGGGGGTGGGGCTGGGGGCCGTGAGGCAGAGCAGTGGGGGCAGAAGGCACACCCACCCCACCATGCCCATCGGGCTAAAGTGTAACAGACTGGAAATGTAACAGATTCTCTCTCTGCATCCAGCAGCAGCTGCCAAGAGCCAGACACCTGTTTTCCGCCAACAGTGGCCGGTGATGCCCACGGGTGGCCGGGAGCACGGACACCACCCCTCTTTGGGGCTCCTTGGTCAGGCCGGCCAAGGCTCTGCATCTCCCCTACAAGGTCCCGGTCCCAGTCCCGAGGACAGGAGGCGCCTAGTCGTGGCGCACCGGTGGCTCCTCCCCGCATGCCTGGTCGGAGTACGGGGGAGGCGGGGGCTGCTCCTCCCCTAGCCCGTAGGGGGCGTGGCCACGGCTGCGCTTGGCCTCCTTGATGTACAGCTCCAGGAGGACCTTGGTGGGCTGCTTGTCCACGCGCTCCTTGGGCACGCCGTGGCTCAGCAGCCAGCCCATGAGGTCCTTGCGCGTGGGGTTCGGCCCCAGCATGAGCTTGGCGCGGCCCGGCTGGCTCTGGCGCCAGAGCAGGCCCACGTCGGCGATGGTCTGGATCTCCATCACTGCCTCCAGCACCGTCATGCCCTTGACCAGCAGGCTGACCAGCGAGAGCCGCAGCTCGGAGGGCGCGGCTGTCAGCAGGCGCCGCTGCAGGCCCTGCGTGAAGGGCAGGTCTTCCGGTGCCAGCCGGGTGGGCTCGGGGAGCGGTGGCTCATGGTAGATCCAGTCGAGCATGCCCAGCTCACGTACCAGCTGGATGCCTTCCTCCATGGTGGTCCAGGGCCGGAAGGGCAGCTCGGTGGCCTCGAAGTGCAGGAAGGACTCCCAGCGCTGGCGCCAGGCCAGCAGGAGCCAGGCCAGCAGCGTCTTGCAGTCGCCCCGCAGGGCCTTGCAGCGATAGTTGAAGACTGCGTCGCCGGTCAGGTCGCCCAGCAGGGCCAGCTCCCCGGAATTCAGAGACAGGGCCTGGCCGCCCTGGTCATACACCCGCAGGATCCAGCTGATCATGAGCTCGTTGGGGTTCTGCCGGAAGCGCCGCGCGATGGCCAGGAGCTCGGTGTACGTGTAGTAGCGGTCACCTCGCCCCGCCATGGCTGCTCCAGGCGCGGGTTCCGGGAATGTCGTAGGGGCGCGGCCGCCGGAGCTGCGGGAAGGGCACGGAGGGGTGTTGGGCAGGGAAACAGTCACCCTCCCCCAACACCTCCCCAGAGGGGGAGCCCCTCAGACCCCCAGGTGTCAAAGGTCCTGGGGGGGCACCGTATCCTCACGGGAGATCAGAGCCGAGTGCTGGACATCACAGGGGCCCCAAGCACAGCCCCTTCAGGAGCCTGGATACCGGATGTCTCCGCAGACGCCAAGCTCTTCCCCTTATACCTTACACCACCCACCGTGCCCCCATCATGGGGTTACTGTGAAGATTAAATGCCTTCAGTGCCCAGCACTGTGCCTGGTTCATAGTTTAGTGCTCAGCATCTGCCTGTACGGATACCACCACCACCAGCACCACCATCTCTACATTTGATAAGTTCGATACGATTAGGGCACTGGCCAACCCACTAAGAACTTGTTCTTACCGGGTGGGCTGAAGGAACTGATGGACTCCTGGAGGAACTGCCTGCAGACGGGAAGGCATGGGGGTGGGGAAGAGGAGGTTGGTGGGGTGCAGCAATCACGATCCCCATCCACCTCTGCCCAGAGCCTGGGACTCCTCAGACCCCCCGGGTGTCAAAGGTCCCGGGGGAGCACCACGTCTGCATAGAAGATCAGAGCCCAGTGCTAGACATCATGGGAGGTCCCCCGAACGGCACCAACTGAGCACATCTCTGTGCAAACCAACCCCTGACCCCCCACCCCAGGCTGGCCTGTTCCTCACCCCAGCCCTTCTTGCATCTACTTCCTCTTACCACCACCCCTACATCTTTGCAGCGGATGCCACAGGAATTCAGTGAGCATGCAGTACTTTTGGGGGTGACTTGCAAAGGCTGACTGTTCAAGGACCCCCTAGCTCTGCCATCTCCTGGGCAATCCCTAGCAGGACTGGCTGAGGCATGAGCTACAAGCCCAGGCAGGGTGGGGCCTGGGACCTCAGGGGAGGCCGGCCCACAGCACACACACACATCCTGCCCCAGCCCTATCCTTGCAGACAAATCATGAAGGTGCCCTAATGTCAAAAGTGGCAAAACCAATGGAATCAAAATCCACCTCCTTGGTCCTATATGCTCAACTGTAGGGAAGACGGGTGACAGAAAGCCCCCACCACCCGGTCCCCCTGAATGTGGACGGGGGCTGCAGAAATAAGCCCCCTCCTGGACAGAAGGAGCCGAGGATGGGTAAATCTCAATCTTTATGTGCCTCTACCTCAGCTGAGAAATAGTGACAAAAGTGTACCTATTTCAAATCATGAGGTTATTGGGGGGATGACTCTAGGGCTTAGAAATGTGGCCTGGCTCAGACTTAAGTGCTCAGCATCTATCTTTATTAATATTACCATACTCTATACATTAACAAATTGATGCCATTGTAGATTGGATTATGATTATTACACTATTAATAACAAGGGCAGTCTCTTCTTTACTTACCGAGGGGTGGCCAGGCTGCTCAACTCCTAGAGGAACCACCTGCAAACAGTAAGGGGTTGGGGAGCTGGTGGTTGGTGGGGTGTGGAGCAACCACGCCCCATCCTCCATCTCTCCCCAGAGGTGGGACCCCGCCTCAGACCCCCGGGTGTCAAAGGTCCCGGGGTGCACCGTATCCTCAGTGGAGATCAGAGCCCAGTGCTGGACATCACGGGGGTCCCAGCGCCCTCAAACCCCACACCCCAATCCCACCGTCCTCAGACTGGCCGATGCAGAATAAAATGCTTCCATCTCACCAGTTCTGCTGCCTCAGAAATCTACAGGTGTTATACATCCCTTAAGGCTTCTTCTTCTCAGCCCCTTCACATATCCCTGCCCAAGTGGCATCCTCCCAACTCCATACTTCCCCAGAAATTCCCTCTCGGCCCATACCACTTTGGATGAAGAGAAGAGCCCTTCCAAAAAGGTGCTCCAATGCTCCCCATTTTGAGCTAACCCTTCAGAGGACACAGCTTCTCACCCCCTCAAGTACTTGTCAGCAAGAATCTAAACCTCCCCAGAGACTACACTTTCAGTTCTCCATAGTATGTATTTAGAAAGTAATCTATTTCCATCAATTTCAAGTCAACCTTATTAGTGGGAATACAGATTTAGGCCCAGACTTCATTGAATAGAGGGGGAAAAAAACCCCTCCTAGAACTGGGAACAGTTGTTTGTTTTCCAGTAACACACATACCCATGCCTATTTGCTGATTTAGCTATTGAAACAATTGTGAAACATTCTCCAAAACTTGAAACATTTTGTGAGACAGTCTCCAGATAAACCATGTTCTTTGACAGTGGCTATTGTATAAATTGAGGGTAAACTTGATAACTGTATCAGTTTACATATGCCTGATTCATGGGAAGCTGCCTAAACTCTGCTGAAAGGTACACTGTCTACAAATCCCACCACCACCACCCTGCTGCTGCTAAGTCGCTTCAGTCGTGTCCCACTCTGTGCAACTCCATAGACGGCAGCCCATTAGGCTCCCCGGACCCTGGGATTCTCCAGGCAAGAACACTGGAGTGGGTTGCCATTTCCTTCTCCAATGCATGAAAGTGAAAAGTGAAAGTGAAGTCGCTCAGTCGTGTCCGACTCTTAGCGACCCCATGGACTGCAGCCTACCAGGCTCCTCCATCCATGGGGTTTTCCAGGCAAGAGTGCTGGAGTGGGGTGCCATATGTGACAATGATAGTGCTTCCAGCCTTTCTGCTTCTTTTCTGCTGAGTCTGAAAATCAGACTTTGGATTGGTCTTTCCCCCTGAAACCCAAGAACTTACACTGCGCCCTCCATATCTTGGGGCTCTGGAACCAATCCCCATGTATTTCCCCTTCTGCAGTCCATATTCCTTGTTATATTCAAACCCTACCTTTGAAGGCAGGAGGCATCACTATCCCCCACCCAACTGGGCAGAGGACTGGGGCCCATCTGCTCCTGATGGATTGTACCCACTCTACAGACACAGAAACTGAGGCTCAGGAGAGCAATCACTTGACTAACATCTCTAAGCCCAAGAACAGGACAGTTGGGCTTTGCATGATTGCTGGCAGATAAACTAGGTCCCAGAGATGTTTGATGCAAAGTCACCCCAAATGAGGGTGAGATAGTTTAGATCTGGGTGGGTCAGGGACTGGGAGCAAGGGTTCTTACCAAGGTGGGGGGGGGGGTGGCCCCTCAGCTTGAAGACACACCTGTAACACAGGAAGGATTTGGTGAGGGTGGGGGAAGAGAGTCTTGTGTGTGGGGGGGGGGGGGGGGGAGGGGGAATCCAGAGAACATCAAAACCAAGGCCCCTCAGATCCCCAGGTGTCAAAGGTCCTGGGGGCACTGCGTCCTCAGGGGGTAATCAGAGCCCAGTGCTGGACATCACGGGAGCCTGGGTCCCTCTGCAACCAGGTCCCAAGGCCACTCACCTTCACCCAGTGTCTAGAGACTGGAAAACACAAAGTCCTCCACAGGGTACAAATGCCCACAGCCTTCCCTGTGGTGACACCAAGATGCCTTCACCTCCCCAGTGTCACAGGTCCACAAAGGACTGTGCTAAACCCACCACATGGAGAGAACCCGCTGACTACTCCCCTTGCCCAGTTTTGCAGACTTCCAGCATTGACTCTACTGGCTACCGACCCTGAACAGTGGCTACTAAGATGCAAATCCCTTGGAAGAAACTGTCCAGGAGGTGGAGGGTGACGTATAAGAAGGAAAAGAGAAACCTGAAGTACAAGCAGCAGAAGCAGTCACCAGAGATCCTTAAAACGCAACCAGTTTGGAACAAAACAGTGAAAGACATTTTGGAAATGACAGGAACTATGACCACAAAGCAGACAGGAGATGGCCTCCTGAACGATTTAATCTCATTGAGGATGATGACACCATTGTCATTAAATAGAACAACTGCGATTTGAGAGACACTGTGTTCATGATTTTGGATGAAATAAGAAATTTATTTCCAAAACATGAAGTACACAAAAAGCAAACATGGCGAAACGTCCTGTTAAGCATCTATTTCCCTGTATGTTTGGGGATTTTAACAACGAAAAGGCCTGAAAAGGGAATATATGGGACAGTGGCAAAGGAGTGATGAATGGATGAGAAACTGCCTTCCACTTGTGACAAGGCAACAGTTAGGATAAAATTAACTGTTTTCTAAAAGGAGAAACAAAGCTGGAGGAGATTCTTGCTGGGTTGTGGGAGGGAAACAGAAAATCGGCTAGCTATTCCTGGGCTGAATCTCCTTGGAGGAGGTGTGGTATTGCTCGGGAGTTGGGAAAACGCTATCCAGAAAGCTCCATTAGCCCAGAACTAACGCTTAACAAAACTCTGATGTTCTGAGCGAGCACAAAACTGGCATTTAAATGACTGTTAGAATGACTCCTGAAAGTGAACGAAGGCCCCCTTTGCTTTGTCCGACAATTACTCCCCTCTGGTTCTAACACAACCCAGTAATTCACTTACGAGATCCCACCCACTCCTTCCTTGGCAACCCTCGAGGTCCTGTCTCTACCTCCCACGCGGCCTCTGTTGTACATCGCACAAAACGCCAGCCACATGAAATCAGAATACAGATTTCCTAAGGAAAGCACGTGTAAGCTAACACTGGAGTGGAAAACCTTCAGGCAGAAAGACTGTCATAAACCTACCTTCCCCACCTCCCCCCACCGCGCAAAATACCCCCAGAAATTGACAAGATGGCGGAGCCCTGAAACGTGGGGGGCAGACACGGTGCAGCCAGACTGCGGCGCAAAGGAGGGCTAGCCTCGGGGGGTCCGCGTTCGCTTCGGCAGCAGGACTCCTCCACCCGCTGAGCGCCCCTAGGGAGCCACCACCCTCTCCAAGCGAGCCACTGCCCGCCCCTTAGGGAACACTCAGGGATCGCCTGGAGGCGCGGGTGCCGAGTGCTTACGAAAGCCGACACCGTCCCCGCCACGGCGTGCCCGCCCCCGCTACAGCCCCGGGCACACACGACACGCGTGACCCAGTCCCCAACGCGCGCCCTCCCGCAAACAGGAACCATAGCGGAAAGCTCACCCAAACCTCACTCTCCGCAACGCATGTGCGAGCCGCAGCGCGCTCTGCTTTATTGCGCGCGCCTCTCGCACGGCCCGCCCCGCGGCGCCAGGTGGGCCCCGCCCCGGGGCATCCAGCACAGACGCCGGTGTCAGAAACTGTACTTTGGTGCTTGAGGAAGGAGATAAAAATAATAATCTTCCTAACAGGAGATGAGACATTGGTCCAGGAGGCGGAGAAAATGGGAGCAAGCAAATACCGGGGGCCGTTATCCTGCATTAGAGTCAGGCAATTCTGTGAACAGCACGAGAGGCGTGCCATAGGGGAGAGGCGCCTTCCGGCCCCTCCCCGAATATGGGCGGGGCCGGAAGGCTACGCCGCTGGGATTGCCAGCGCGGCAGGGGTGAGCACTGTGGCTGCGGGGGCGGGGCCTACTCAGACTGTCCCAGCCGCAGGGTGGGAGGCGGGGCCAGCGCGGAGATTGACAAGGGGGCGTTCCGGGAAATCGTCCGCTTGGCGCCGAGTTAGAGGCCGAGCCTGCGCAGTGAGAGGTGGGGAGGGGGCTAGGCGGAGGCTGGAAGGCTGGTCCCCGCCCTGGGTCGGGGGAGGAGCGGGCTGTAGGCCCGGGCTCGCCTGGAAACTTAGATTCATGGTATGGTTGGAGATCTGAGGAGTGTCTTGCAACTGACATGATTGTCAAAAGTTTTTTTTTTTTAACGTATGAAATGAAACCTCTACTTGAATCCTCCTACTGCGTACAATCGCCAATGTCAACAGGTTGGTGTGGACTTTTATTTTATGGACACATGCGCGCGCGGGGGCGCGCGCGCACACACACACACACGTTTTATGGGTAAAGACACACACACACACACACACACACACACGTTTTATGGGTAAAGATGCTTTTTTTAAAATAAAAACTCCAGTTTGTCCCATACGTAGTCTCTTCCCATCAGTACACAGTGACCTCATTCCTTAGCAGTAGCTAAGTATTCCCTTGTGTGAATAGAACACGCTTTAGGTGGTTCCCCTGATCACTGGGGTTTTCTCCTGTCTAGTGAGGAGACTGTGATCTGAAGTAAAAGGAAGAGACCTAAACTCTGCACGTTAAAGAAGTGACAACGTTTCCTTTCACTGGTTCTGCCTCACTCAGGAATGCAAAGTCCCCACTGTGGCCCACACGGCCCAGAGTGACCTGGGCTCTGTTCCCTTTCTGCCCTTATCTTTCCTTCCTCTCTCTTCCTTGCTCAGGCTCCACCAGCACATTGGCCTCCCTGGTCTTTCTGGATCCTGTCAAGGGCATTTCTACCCTAGGAACTTTGCTTTTGTGGTCTCCTCTGCCTGGAACTCTTTCCCCCAATCAGTCCCCAGGGATCTGTCTCTTCAGTCCTGTTTCTGCTCAGAGGTCAACTTAGCATGGAGCCCCTGCTTGTCCGCTCTATATAACAGACCCTCTCCTTTCCAGACTGGTCTCCCTGACCCTCTGTTCTTTCCCTTCATAGCTCTTCTCTCCTAACATATCTACTTGTGGGCACATTTTCGGTTTTGTAGGGTAGGGGGGTTTGCCTCCCTGCAAAGTTGTCAGTTCCTTAAAGACTAGGATTTGTGTCCAGTTGGCTATAGACCCTGTGTCTTGCACGTAGTTGCAGTTCACTTTTTGTTAAAAATGAATACACCAGAGAGCCTTTTGTGGGAGACAAGAGGAACAATTATTGTAACAACACTTAATGAGCACATACTATAGACTAAACTCTAACTAGATTAAGGTACAGTTGGTTTTCTCTGTCCACAGATTTCACATTTAAACCAATCTCAGGTGGAAAAATTGGGGAAAAAAAGTTACAGAAAGTTCCAAAAAACAAAACTTGAACTTAGTGTGTGCCTCAGCAACTGTTCACATAGCGTTTCTGTTATATTACATATTATAGGTAAACCTACAGATGATTTAAAGTGTACAAGAGGATGTGCATAGATTATATGCAAATACCCTACACTTTTAAAATCAATTTATTGCTGTGCGGGGTCTCCATTGCTGCACGTGGGCTTTCTCTAGATGCAGCAAGCAGGGGCTACTCTCTAGTTGTGATACGGGGGCTTCTCATTGTGGTGGCTTCTCTTGTTGTGGAGCATGGGCTCTAGAGTGTGGGCTCAGTGATTGTGGTACGTGGGCTTGGTTGCCCCATGGCACATGGAAACTTCCTGGACCTGGGATTGAACCCATGTTCTCTGCATTGGCAGGCAGATTCTTGACCATGGGACCACCAGGGAAATCCACTCTGCAATGTTATATAAGGGACTTGAGAATCCCCAGAGTTTGGTATCCAAGGGAGTCTTGGAACCAATTCCCTGCAGATACTGAGGGACAACTGTACTGTCTTTATCCCCCAAACCATCTGCAAAAACTGGCTACATGTAACAGCCTTTAAAATAAATAAATAGGGAAGGAATGGGATACTGTAAAACATTTTTTTTAAGTTAAAGGAATAGACTTGTGTGGAGAGAAGTAAGGGGTGATGGCAGGAGCTGTAAGGGGTAAGGGCAAGAGGTGAAATGTGGGTGCCAGGAAGAGCAAATTGTTAGGGGGTCACAAGTGTGAAGAATGAAGCCCAGAGAGCCTGGGGAGAGTCAGCTGTTCAACAGACATTGCTTGAGCACCATCTGTATGCCAGGAACCTCTCCCGTCTCTTTCCCCCAAGTCCCTCCCCCACCCATCCCTCTCCCCCAGAGGGCCCCAAGGAGGCCTGGCATTTCCAGGTTAACGCTTACAAGGTACTGAACTAAACGAACGTTCTGGGTGAGAAATACAGATTATTTGAAAATACACATCATTCATCTGAGTTGGAGGGATTTCAGAGGGGACTGAAAAAAGGACAAGACTCTTGGTGGGGGGTTGGGGGCTAGAGAGCAGGGCCGGCAGGTTGCTTGACAGGGTGCCTCGGGAGCAGACTCGAGGGTGGGGACATTCCCACTTCTTAGGTCCAGATGGCCTGGCTCGCCAGGAGGGACCAGAAATTTATGTAGTTCAAATACGAAAAGAAACCTGGGGGAAGGAAGAGAGCAGAGAGGGTGAGGCGCAGAGTTCACCAGCCCAAGCCTGATCCCAGTCGTTTCTCCAAGCCCAGCTATGCTCCCTATCACATCCCCAGACTCACGTCTAAACCCAAAGTTGGCCCCTTACCCCTATGCGGTCCCCAACCCATTCCCACATCCAAACCCCAACCCCGCCCCTACATCCAGCCCTATGCCCATCCCCAACCCATCTCCCTCCTCAGGCCAGTCCTCCTTGTCCACAAGCTTCCCCCCATCCCAAATCTATCCCACCCCGGTCCCCATCTACATCTTGGAACCCATGGCCAAGCCCCGAACCCCAACCCTGCCCTGGCCCCGACCAATCATCACAAAGAAGAAAACTCCGGTCCATGCCAGGTAGAAGCTGCACCCCAGTTTGTAGGTCATGCCTTCCTGCAGGTATTGCCGGGCCTGCATCAGGTAGAACAGGATACCCAGGATCATGCTGGTCCCTGCATGAGTACAGGTGTTAGCAGGCCAGGCGTCACATGTGTTAGGACCCCTCCCCAGAGCTGTGTGGCTGCCAGGGTCTTGCTCCTTATTTTCCCACTTGCTTTCACCTTTATGAACCTCTGCTCACAGGCAGGAAAGCAGGCTCCTGACAGTATTGTGGTGGAGGACATGCGTAAGGGCAAGGCTTGGCTCTTTAGCCGGGCGATGGTGACGTCTAAAACCACAGGCTTTGGAGCTGGCAGACTGGAGCTCTTGCTTCTGTATCCCCCACCTCAGGGCAGCCACTCCCATCTCTCTGAGCCTCATTTCCCTCATCTGTAAAGTGGGAGTAGTCGTAGGACCCATCTCTTTGGGTCATCATGAGGAGTTATTGAGTTTGGCACACAGTGGGTCCTCAAAAACTGAGATTATCATTGCTCTACTGGGTGTTTAATTTTGGGCTTCTGAAGCAGTGGACAAGAAACTTAGTCATTTTGGATATTTTAATTTTATTTTGAAATGACATGAATTTAAAGATAATTTGTGAACTTCCCCTGGTGGCCCAGTGGTTAAGAATCCGCCTGCCAATCCAGGGGAAATGGGTTCAATCCCTGCTCCAGGAAGATCCCACATGCTGTGGGGCAGCTAAGCCCGTGTGCCTTGACTACTGAAGACTGCTCGCCCTGGAGCCCGTGCTAAGAAGCCACTGCAAGGAGAAGCCTTGCAATCAATGAAGGGTAGCGCCCACTCACTGCAGCCAGAGAAAGACCATGTGCAGCAGCAGAGACCCACCAAGGTCACAAATAAATAAATCTTAAAAAAAAAAAAAAAAAGACAATTTGTGAAAAGAAAAAAGACTCTTTTTCCTCCCCTCCTGTAGTGGAGCACAGGGTAATTTTCATGGTTTTGAAAAATAATATAGGAGATAAGTGCTTTCCATCTAATTAAAAGGGGGAATGGGTAAAAATATTTTTTTTTTTTTCTGGCTGTGTTCAGTGGCACACAGGATCTAAGTTCCCCAATGAGGGATCAGAACCCATTCTTCCTGCACTGAAAGCATGGAATCTTAACCACTGGACAGCTGGGGAAGTCCCAGATGTGATTTTCTTACAGAGAAGTGTCCTATTTTAGATGACACAAAGCATAGATGTTTTCTACACTTCGTTCCTTAGACAATCAGGAAGAGTTACTGGACAAACTGGATAAAATACCTTTTACTAACAAGAAAACAGGAAGCTGGGTGTTCTCTCTTGTTGCCCCTACTATCACTCTCCAAAAATGTCCTTTTGATGCAACAGACTGTTGTGATCAATATTACAGGAGACAGGAACACAATGTCCTTCATTTCCAAATTAAAGTGCCCCTCCCCCCGCCAGTCCCCTCTCCACCCCCCACCGCTTTTCAAAAAAAGCGTAACTTGGCACGCAAGTGGAAAACTAAACTATTCTAATCAGAATATCGATTTTGAGTTATTTGGAAAAGAGAGAGGACTATCATGGCAAGGCTGTGTGCAAAGCTAAATAGCTGCCATCATGTACTGACATTTTCTAATTCAGTCCTGCCTGTGTCTCCACGTGGTAGGGAGTTTCACCCCCTCCTACAGATGAGAAAACTGTGGCTCAGAAACACGACCTAGCTTGAACAAAATCACAGAGCTGGTGGTGGTGGTGGTGATCGTGACATAGGATCTGGGATGGAGTTGAAACTGACCATGGGGTTGAGTATTGGGCAGTGGGTATTTGAGGGATGGACTCTGAGGTTTGGGGGGATGAGGTTGAGCTGGGGTTGGGGATGGGGATGGATTGGAGACAGGTGAGAAGATGGGGGCGGGAATGCATTGGGTTGAGTCTGAGAGCGAGAGTCACAGGTGACCAGGGTCTGGTGGTGGTTGAGGTTGGGGATGAAAAAGATGGGATCAGAGATGGATGGGGCTTGAGTTGGAGGTTGAGACTCATAGGCTACAGGGGTGGGTTGAATTTGGCATGAGTCTTGAGGATGGGTTAGGCATGGAGCTTTGGTGTCAAGGTTTGTAAAGGTGTCGGAGATGGTAATGGGGATAGTTTGGGGGCTGGAAAGAAGGTAATGTCGGAGTGGGCGTGGGGATGGGAACGGACATCACCCAGGGGAATATGAATGAATTGGAGGTCTGTTGGTGGTGGAGGCGGAAGGTGGAGGCTGGTGTCCGGGCTGGAAAAGTTGGGTTGGAAACTGATCTTCTGTCCTAAGATGGGGTGGAGATGTGGAGGGAGACAGGCTTGGGGTGGGGGGGTGAAGGGCGAGGACGGGGGTGGGACTGGAGCGTGGTGGGGAGGGGCTAGGGTATCAGGATGGGATTTGGGCGCTCCTGGCTTGGCTCCTCAGGGGAGGGTCTCAGCGCCGTGCCTGTGAGGGCGGTGATGATGACATTGGAGAAGTCCAGCAAGGGCATGTTGGAGCTGGTGGAGAAGATGATGTTTATTAGAATGATGCAGAGGATGAAGTTGGTAATGCTGGCGACCAGGAGGAAGGCCCAGGCAAAGTCCAGCAGGTCTGGGGGAGGAAGAGAAGCAGGAACACTGGGACAGGCCCTCAGGCCCCGAGCCTGGCGGGAAGAAGGTCTCCCGGGAGCCTAGGGGCATTGTTAAGCCCTCTCCCTTGAGAATTCTTTGTCCACCCCCTCCCCCCGCCCCCAGCATTGTAAGAAAATTGAAACTGGGCTCCAGAGAAGGGAGACTGAGGTAGATAGATGCCTTCGACATTGAGGTATGCACCTCCAGGTCAGTCAGGACAGGTTCTTGGGCAGTGATGAGCGGGGTGGGCATTGAGGAGCCAACTTGACGCGATGTGGACAGATTCCTTAGGGGTAGTGTGTAAGATGTTATGCTAAGTCATGCTAAGTCACTTCAGTTGTGTCCAACTCTGTGCGACCCCATAGACGGCAGCCCACCAGGCTTCCCTGTCCCTGGGATTCTCCAGGCAAGAACACTGGAGTGGGTTGCCATTTCCTTCTCCAATGTATGAAAGTGAAAAGAGAAAGTGAAGTCGCTCAGTCATGTCTGACTCTTAGCGACCCCATGGACTGCAGCCTACCAGGCTCCTCCATCCGTGGGATTTTCCAGGCAAGAGTACTGGAGTGGGGTGCCATTGTGAGAACTGTGAGGATGGGTATCATGTAGGTGAGAATGAGCAAAGGACAGTGAGGATGGTTCTGAGGCGGTGAGGACCCTCCTGGGAAAAGGGAGGACCCGCCATGGGGAGGGGGAGGACCAACCTAGGGCAGGGAGGACCAACCCCGGGGGAGGCAGGAAGGCGGAGGGGTGTCCCCGAAACAAAGAGGAAAGAGGAGCCCCAGGAGTAGTGAGTACAGGGCAGGCCTTACAAGCATTCTGGTCATATTCATGTAGGCAGGCCATATCTGAGCAGCGGACGACGAGGACAGTGTCGATGGGGATGGTCCGGAAGCCAGGGTCCCCCAGGGGTGCCAGGGGCACCTGGAAGTGGATCCAGGGCTGGCCCAGAGAGATGAGACCGATGATGATTATGCTGGCCAGGCTCAGCAGTAGGTTCAGCTGGCGGCTGATCCTCTTGGCCTCGTGCAGCAGCCACCAGCCCATGGGCAGCTGAGAGTGGCTGATCCTACACTTGCCCAGATACCTGCAGTGGGCGGCGCACCACCAGGGTCAGCATCGGGTCCAGCCGGCCAGCCCAGCCGACTACCCCGGCTTCTAGGTCCACGTGTCAGAATCCCGGGCAATCTGACGTTCAGACTCTCTTCTCTGTGTCCATTCTCCATGCCCTGTATCCCCCAGGTCCCCCCTCTAGGACCTGCTCACCCTGGAACAGCCTCGAGGCTCCCTGGCCTCCAGATCCTAGCTTCCAGGAGCTGCCACTGCCCCTTCCAATCACTGGGTGGAATCACGGGTCCGGGCTCTATGCTGTGCCCCACCCAGGGCCAGCCTTCATCCCTGCCACCCCTAAGTCCGACCTCTACCTCGTATACTGACCGTGCCTCCCTGGTCCCTGACTTTTGCCTGATACCCCACCTCCTAGAACTCTGGACCCCAAACCCGCCCTACTCCCTGCACCCCTGCCTCTCACCTGCCAGCACTGTTCTCGGAGGAGGCCGATGGTAAGTTCTGAGCATTGTTTTCCAGGTTGGACTGGCTGATTTCGGAGCTGCTCAAAGAGTCTCTGATGGTCTCCTGGGAGGTCCAGACAATTGACTCGATGCTTTTGATACTGGCCTCAGGACTGTGAGTAATTGAAAAGGGGACATCGACTCTGGCCCGGACTGGTGACGTGGAGCTTTGAAGACTTAGTTTGGGACCCTGGACACTTAGTTGGCTGTGGTAGGTCACTGATTTTATGTTGGTCAGAGGGGTGTGAGTAGTTAGCAGGGGGTTTTGGTTGCTGAAGAGGCGACTTTGGAAAACTGGGGGAGCGTCTCGGGTGTGGCACTGGCGGCTGTAGGTGACGGATAGTGGGTCTTGGATGCTGGCTCGGTGAGAGCCGATGACGGGCATCGTGTCCTCAATACTGAGTCGGTGACTGTTGATGGATAGAGGGTCTTGGATACTGACCCGGCGGTTGTGGATGATGGGCAGCGGTTCTTGGATACTGACCCGGCGAGTCGGGGTGCTGGGCTGAGGGTCTTGGATACTGACCCGGTGAGTCGGGGTGCTGGGCTGAGAGTCTTGGATACTGACCCGGCGACTGTGGATGATAGGCAGGGGCTCTTGGATACTGACCCTGCGAGTTGGGGTGCTGGGCTGAGGGTCTTGGATACTGACCCTGCGAGTCGGGGTGCTGGGCTGAGGGTCTTGGATACTGACCCGATGAGTCAGGGTGCTGGGCTGAGGGTCTTGGATACTGACCCGGCGAGTCAGGGTGCTGGGCTGAGAGTCTTGGTTACTGACCCGGCGACTGTGGATGATAGGCACGGGCTCTTGGATACTGACCCGGCGAGTCTGGGGGGAGAACTGAGCGTCTTGGTTACTGACTCGGGACCTGAAGGTGCTAGATGAAAGGTTTTGGGTCTCACCTTGGGAGTTGCTGGGAGCAGCCAGGAGGGAATCCGGCTGAGTGCTCTGTTGACCAGAATGGGACCTCTGGGCCATGTGGAGATATGGGACAAGGCCGGTGCCCGGATGCACTCAACACCCTGCCAACCGCCTCATCCCCCTTTGCCAACCATCACTGTGTCCTCCTGGAAGCCCATTGGTCTCTCCTTGGCCTCCGGCTCTGTCCCTCAGGGTCTGAATCTCTCTGTCCCCTCTCCTGTCGGTCGTGGTCTCTCTCACTGTCCACAGGCAGGCCTCAGAGCTTTAGTCTGGCCTGTCGCTGGGGCTGGGGGGAGGTTCCATGACAGTTGGAGGGGTTCCAGGAGGTTGGGACATTGGCCATGGACTCATGTTCTACTCTAGCCACTCGTGAGAGACATGGGGGCTTGGGCTGGGTCAGGGTGGGCTCAGGATTGGATCAGGAATGGGGTCACGGCTGGGTCAGAGACCTGTCAGGACAGGGCAGGGTTAGGGGAAGAGGATCAGGAATGGTCAGTGTGAAGGCAGAGCAGGATTGGAGAGGGGCCCAGGGTGGGGTCAGGGCTAGACACAGCGGTGGCAGCTCTGGGTCACGGGCCACATCTGAGGTCAATTCTTGCAGTTTCTGAAGGGCTTGAGATCTGAATCTCTAATTCCTTACCCCTGCCTGTTCCCACCCTTCCCCCTCCCCCAGGGCCTTCTACAAATCAATTTCATCCCTTTATTCTCAATTTCTATGTGTCTTCTTGCTCTCTTTACTTCTCCTCTGCCTCTGTGTCTCCTAACCTTTCCCTGAATCTTGCAAAAGACTGGGTCTCTTCCCATAGCCCTGGGTGACTGTTGAGTGCACCACCCATGTCCACTCTTTTATTTTTGCCTCTGCCGGGTCTTCATTGCTGCACGAGGGCTTTCTCTAGTTACAGAAAGTGGGAGCTACTCTCTAGTTGCAGCGTGCAGGCTTCTCATTGCAGTGGCGTCTCTTGTTGTGGAGCTTGGGCTCTCGAGGTACGGGCTTCAGTAATTGCAGCACATGGACTCCACAGTTGCGGCTCCTGGCTCTAGAGCACAGGCCCAGTGGTTGCGGCGCACGGGCTTAGCTGCTCTGAGGCATGTGGGATCTTCCCGGATCATGGATCGAACGGGTGTTCCCTGCATCGCAAGGCAGATTCTTCACCACTGGACCAGCAGGGAAGCCCTGGTGGGGACTCTTTTGACATCATGGGTCTTGGCCTCGTGAGCACCCTTGGGAGCCCGAGTCACAGTTGTCTGTGTCCTGGGTTGGGATCTGAGACAGGGATGAAGATAAGGGGATGATGTTGGGAGCAGAGATTGAGCTGAGATTTGAGGAATGAGGGAACAGAAGATGAGGTTAGAGACAAAACAAGTAGATTTGGGTTTAGGATGGGTTGTAGGTGGGAGGTGACCTGCGCCATCAGAGTCAGAGATGGGAATGGAGTTGCGTTCGGGGTTTAGGACAGGGAGCATCCTGGAGATGAATGGGGTTGTGGATGGTGCTGGGATGGGAAAGGAAACAGAGATGGGGATGCAGCTGGGATTGGGGTTTGGGTGGGGTTGGGAAGATGGCTGTGGGTGGAAGGGAACTGAGTACAGGGTAACAGGCAAGATGAGGGTGGCGGGTGGGGGCGATGTGGTTGTGTTCGAAGGTGGAAACCAGGATGTAACAGTGATGCAGGCTGAGTCAGGCCCCAGGAACTCCATTCTTCCCCAGTGGAACCGATCTCTTCATGGGAGGAGGACCGCAAGTTCGTCCTGCGAGCCTGGTGTCTCGTCTTCATCATCCTGGCAACCGCGATGCTGCTCAGCGTGCTGGATGGGCGTATGGCCTACCTGCACGGCACCTACACCGGCTACGTGGGCTTCTGGACCAACTGCAAGAAGCACACGTGTGCTGACCTGCACCAAGTCACAGGTCAGTGGGAGGTGGGGCGGACTTTGGGGCACTCTGTGGGGTGGTGGTCTTTAGAGATGATCAAGGGAGAGAACCTCTGGGGAAACGTCTTTGGGTGTTCTTGGTTGCCAGGGAAATCTTTAGGATTCTTGAGAGGCTCTCTGGAAATTGTCTGAAGGCCTTGGGAGGGAGCTTCCTGGAGTTGTATGCGGCTTATGAGGCAACGGGAGCGGCACTGTGCTTGGGAAGAAGAGTGCTACACTTGGCCAAACCCCAATCTGCTTCATGATTAGATGGCTAAAGACACCATCATTCTCTCTCCCACTCTTTTTATTTTTATTTTTTAAAAAGAAAACAAGATGGCTTCTAGCTCCTTCAGGAATTTTTTTAAAAATAACAATTTGGTTTTGGCTGTGCTGGGTCTTCAATATGGGCTATATAGTCGCCATACACGGGCTTCTCACTGTGGTGGCCTCCCTCGTTGTGGAGCACAGGCTCCAGGGCGTGTGGGCTTCGGTAGTCGCAGCTCCTGGGCTCTAGAGCACAAGCTCAGTAGTTGTGGTACACAGGCTTAGTTGCCCCAAGGCATGTGGAAGTCTTCCTGGACCAGGGATCGAACCTGTGTCTCTTGCATTTGGCAGGCAGATTCTTTACTACTGAGCCACCAGGGAAGCCCAGAAATATTTTGCTTCCTTATAGGTCTCTGCTTTTCCAGTGCTTTTGAGCATTACCACAGAGTCAGCCCAGACCCTGGAGCCAGAGCACCTGAGTTTGAACCCTGGCTCAGCTACTTGGTAGCTGAGTGATCTTGGGCGTATTTCTTTACCCTTGTATGGCTTGGCTTCTTCATGTCTATAATGCCAGTGATATCAGTACCTATTTGTGGGCTGTTTGAGGAATACGTGAGTTAAAACACACAAAAGAATTCGAATAGCACCTAGCACATATTGTAGTAAGTGTTTTATCCAGGTTTCTTATTATCGTAAGGATTTCCACCCCTGCCCCAAGTCAACGCACCTACCTTCATTTCAGATCGCAAATAAGTTCTCATAAAACTTTCAGAACATTATGTAGTATTAATCTTACTTACTTGGGATGTTTCTTTCTCTTATACCTCTCAAACTCAAGCTCGTTTCAAGTTACAGAAAAGTCCATAGGCATAAATTGTTCAGGTTCAGGTACTGCTGGATCCAGGTGCTCAAAAGGTGTCTGTCTCTTGCCATCTCTCCTTGAAGGCTTCCTGTGTGTTGGGCCCTCAGGCAAGCTGTACAGCGGCAGTGGGGCTGTCAGCAGCTTCTGGGGTCCCATTTTGTTGGGACCAGGGAGAAAAGAGAGTAAGTTGTCTTCTGAGGATCTCAGGATTAGCTCCAATGGGACCAGATTTACTACCCTGAGATTTCTCACTTCTCCCTGAACCATTTTGTTGTGGTTAGGACGATGTCATTCTGTGGTTGACTGGATTCCATGAGGCTGGATATAAGTCTGAGGCAGTTCCCAGCTCATAATCTTCTTGATTAGAGAAGAAAGAGCTGGTACCTGACAGTTTGCTAGAAAAAGTTCCAGGGAAGAGTTTGATTGGTTGGCCTTGGTCCATGTGCCCATGTTTGAGCCAATCACCACTGCCTGTCACTGGGGCACTGTGATTGACTCAGCCTGAGTTATATGACTACTTCTGTGATCCAGAAGGCAGAGTATGTTGTGAAAAACACTCAACCAGGATTATGTGATTGATCCTGAGAGCACTACTTCTATTTTGTATATACATGTGGTTTGCCAGTAACAAAGCAGATGGAGTTTTAGCTCATTTGGATGAAACAGTCTTGCACTGTTCAAAAGTAGGTAAAGTAGGAAAGGGCTAAAAGGAAGATATGTAATTCTCAGAAGGGGCTGAAACTCTTGTCATGCTGAAATGAAAACTGAATGTCAGTTTCAAACTGAGTGTGATTATGTCTTTTAGGTACTTTGATTTTAGAGTATTTGGAAGTTTTCTTGTGTGTATATCTGTGTGTCGGAGAAGGCAATGGCACCCCACTCCAGTACTTTTGCCTGGAAAATCCCATGGACAGAGGAGCCTGGTAGGCTGCAGTTCTTGGGGTCGCTGGAGTCGGACACGATGGAGCGACTTCACTTTCACTTTTCACTTTCATGCATTGGAGAAGGAAATGGCAACCCACTCCAGTGTTCTTGCCTGGAGAATCCCAAGGACGGGAAGCCTGGTTGGCTGCCGTCTATGGGGTCGCACAGAGTCAGACATGACTGAAGTGATGCAGCAGCAGCAGCAGCATATCTGTGTGTGCGCTCTGGGGGACATCTGGGGAGTTATTTGGAGAATGTCTGTGAGGGGCTCTAGGGGTGACCTTGGTATATCTGGGGAGGCCTAGGGGTGTGAATGGGGTCATTAGGGAACCCTGGGGTATGAGTGGGAGAGAAGTAGGGTGACTTTACAGATGATGAACGTGACTGAGTTGTCCTGGGTAACTTTGAGGGTGCTATTAGGAGTGGAGGGTTGGTATTGAGGGTATAAATGTGATCTGCTGTGGGAAATCTTTTGGGAGTACGAGCAGAGGAACTTTGGGGGTGTCTGTGGGGATAATTCTAGAAATGCTAGAGATGATTCTGTGGGCTGAACTTGAGGATGTGGGTGGGGGTCACTCAGGGATCATCTGTGGGGTGATCTTAGAGGTATATGTGGAGTTGATTATGAGAGTGACTGGGGTTGACTTTGGGGGAAGGGGGTGATTTGGGACAACTTTGAGGATGCAAATGGGAATGACTTGTTTTAAAACTGAGGTATAGTTTACTTACAACATTATATAAGTTTCAGGTGTACAACATAGCGATTCACACTTTTTAAAGAAAGTGGGGACGATTTGGGGTTGACTTTATGGGTACATGGGGTTGACTTTGTGAGGGTGGGAATCATCTTGGAGTTTATAGGACGTGACTTTGGCATTGGCATTGGGGGCGATACTGAGGATGTCTGTGGCTAAACGTCAGGGGTGTCTGTTGGGGATGACTTTGGAGGGTGACCTTGGAGAGTAGGGGTGAGTCTGGGGCATTACCTCCTTTCCCCCCAGTTCTCATACACATGAGCATGGGCTTCATGATCCTGGCCGTGATCCTGGCTCTAGTCCTCCTCCTGGCCATGGGCTTCTCCTTCCGGCCAGCGCTCCACCGTCTTAACAAGACTGACCTCATCTTCAGTACCCTCAGCTTCTTCACTGGTAAGTGTCGCCCTGGGAAAAGGCTTCAGGGAGGCGTGTCCCAGAATTTCTGTCCTGCTGGGTCTCTTTGAATGTTTCTTGAGCTCTGCGTCCCCCCGCCCCGCCCCTTGCTGTAGGTTTCTCAGTTCTAACTACTATATCCCTCACTCTCTTCCTGTTTCCCCGCTCCTGGTATCTTTCTGTTGTGTATGTGTGTGTCCGTGCGTGCGCGCGGGCTTGCTAGTCATGCAGGGTGGGAGAGGAGGTCTCTGGAGGTCTCTGTCCAGCCTCGTGTCCATCTCTGGCCCCATCTCAGTGCAGGGCTCCTGATTCTCCTCAGCCTGACGCTCTTTATAGCCAACTGCAAGATGCTCCAACCGAGGCCACAGGTATCCTACCTGGTGACCATCTACCTGAGCTGGGGTGCCTGCGCCTTGATGCTGTGGGCCGGTGAGGGCGGGGTCTCGGCAGGGCAGGGGGTGGGGCCCCGGGAGAGCGTACCAGGCAGGGCCTCGGACCGGATTGGGGTGGACCCCACGGGAGGTCAGCCTACAGGGACGGGCCGGGGCCTAGGGGGCCATCTAGCAGCTCCACTCCCGCCCCCAGGAATCCTGAGCTACTTAAACTACATGGGCATGTGGGGCAAAAGGACTTCCTCCATTGAACGGCGGATGAGCTACCGCCGGTGGGCCTCGCTGCGGAACACCCGGAAGTCCATATCCGAACAGCCGTCGTCGGACGCAGGCTTCAAGCACGCCAAGGACCTGTCCGTTTAAGAGCCTGGCCCCCGCCCCTACCCCCCACCCCCAGCCTCGTCCAAGCCTCTTGAAGCCGGCTGCATCCGAGCTTCTCAGGACACTGATACGTAACCGCCGCCAGGTGCCGGGCCACCGCTTTCACCTTGGCCTTCCCGCCCAGCATGTCTCTCCCTGCCCCCACCCCGGAAGTCTGACGCTGCTCACTCGCGTTCGGCGCGCAGCTGTGGCCCCGCCCCCGAGCCTGGCGAGGCCCCGCCCCCGGTGTCCGGCTCTCCCTGGCGGTGGCCCGAAGCCTCACTCCATTATAGGTATTTCTACCCCTCCGAGGGCCAGCACCGCCCCAGAACGTCCAGTCTGGCCCCTCGGACCAACACGACACTGCCCAACCTTGGATGTCGCCCCGCTCATCGGTGGAACAGGCCCTACCCCGGGGGGGCATGGCTTGCAATTACATTTCCACCCTCCTTCACGTTCCTGTCTTTCCCAGCCATTAATAAAACGTGGGTTCCTTCTCTCAGAGTCTGAGCCTCCGTTTCCTGCTCTCCCTCCGAGGAAGAGTGGGGCTCAGAGTCCTTGCCTTGCCCTTTGGGTCCTGAGCCTTTCTGTCTACACCTGCCTCTGACCCTTCCTTTCCCCGCTGCTCATAACTGCAAATCTCCCGCCAAGAGTCCGGGAGGGCTGGTGAGGCTCTAGTCCGGGCCGGATGGGTCCCGTGTTCCCCAGGTGTCCAGCGTCTGGAAGCCCGAACGACACCAGGACTTGATACGAATTTGATGCATATTCGATTTTACTCGGGGTAAGGGACAGGGCGGGGGCATTTAGGGGTTGTCAGTCATGGTCTTATTGATCCAGTCCAGATACAAAATCACTTTGGTGTAGACGGAGGGCTTATTGGGAGTGCCACACGGGATGTGGCCCCATGACGTGATTCCTTGCAACATACCCTCGCAGAGCAGCGGGCCCCCGGAATCACCCTGCAGCACAAAGGGGGAGGGGAGAATGTGAGAGAGGGTAGCAAAGACTTGAGGGTTTTGCCTGGTGAGCTCTAGCACTTAGATGCCAGTGCACAGATCCAGACAGTAACTCTCCATGTCTGGAGAAAGAAAAAGTTGTCTCCAGAGCCCACTCCTTTAAGAACATCAGCGCGGATTCCAACATAGGGGACAGTGGCTCGAGTCCTGCCGATGGGGAGGGAGTCTCAGTGTCCAGTGCCTGCCCACGATGGGCAGGATTCAGGAGCAAGATGGTCCGGGCAGGCAGGTCATTGCGGAGGAGGAGCAGGACCCTACAGGACCCTCCCACCCTCAAGCTCATCTCTCCCCAAGGCTTTCTCTGACTGGACTGGAAATGTGTCAGAAGGAGGAACACGTGAACTCTGATGTGTGTGCAGGTTGGGGATACAGGAAGGAAAGGGGGCAACGAGCTACAGCTGCGAAGCGATGCAGGATGCAGACAGATGCCTGCTTAGCTCTGAACCCCAGCGCAGAATCCGAGCCCCCTCCCCAACACTTCAAGGCCCGGGGTCGGGGGCGGGTGCAGGCTGGCTCACCACGCAGGTGTCCTTGCCGCCCTCCAGGTGTCCAGCACACAGCATCCACTCTGTCACCTCCTGGGGGTGGGCTGTGGCACACTTCTCATTGGGCAGGAGAGTTAGGTCCACACACTGGAGATCGTCTGGGTAAGAGACTGTGGGCCAGGGAGAGACGCGTCTGCGGCCAGACCCCACACCTCCCTCAGACTCTGGAGTTCAGGTCCCCAGCCCCCTCCTCCCGCACACCCCGGTGCCCGGGCTCCGCGGTGCGCTGTCTGGACGCCAGCATACACTCATCGGGCTTGACGCTGCCCCAGCCGGAGGCATAGCAGGTGGTCCCCAGTTGGGGTTCCTTGGTGGGCAGACCCAGGACCTGCACGTCCTGTGTGAGCTGGACGGGCTCCTGCAGACGGAGCAGCATGAGGTCGTGGCTGTAGTCCTCTCCTGGCTGGCGGGTGTGGTTTTCCAGGAGGCTCAGGTTGAATCCCGGGTTTGGGAAGTCCTCACTGACACTGGCGAACTGGGCCGTGTCTTCGTCCTCAAACAGGTTGTGGCGACCCAGCCAGACCTGGTAATTGCTAGGGGAAGGAGAGGACGGAGACCTTGAGGGGGGCGGGGGGAGGCGGGGCGGAGGAAGGGCTTCCCTGGTGGCTCAGACGGTAAAAGAACCTGCCTGCAATGTGGGAGACCCGTGTTCAATCCCTAGATCGGGAAGATCCCCTGGAGAAGGGAATGGCCACCCATTCTAGTATTCTTGACTGGATAATTCCACGGAGAGAGCAGCCTGGCGGCTACAGTCCATGGGGTCCCAAAGAGTCAGACACGACTGACAAGCAAGCAATGGGGGAGGAAAGGGAAATGGAGCAGGAGAACATGAGGAGGGGTCCAAAGAGAAACAGGAAAGGAGGGGCGAAGGAGAGAGAGACAGGAAAGATAGAGTCACAAAAAACAGAACAGTAAGCGCAAAAATAAGAGAATGTGACAATGTCACAGACAGAGACAAAGAAATGGAGTGAAAAAGAGCTTGGAACAGTAGAGGGGATGGAAAAGATGGGAGAGAGACAGAGAGACAGAGCACATCGGAGATAAGGAAGAGATGGAGATGGTGAGAAATAGACCAAAAAAAGGAGGAGGGGAGGGCAAAGACGGAAGGATCAAGGAGAGCGAAAACGGGGCCACAGGAGGAGGGAGGAAGAGAGAATGAGGGGCAGAGGTGGTGAGCGGGTGAGAGTTTGACAGAGAAAAGGGAGACAAGGGGGGAGGGGGCGAGGCGGGGTGGGGCCTGGGACCAGCTCAGCTGCCAGGGAGGCTCGGGGCTGGTTCCCTAGCGGCCAGGTGGCCTGGCCCCCGGCCCAAGGTCAGCGTCCCCCTCCTGCCCCAGCTCCCTCCCTCCCTCTTCTTCCTCCTTCCTTCCACTGCCCCTGCCTCCCCAGCTCCAGCTGACACCAGCCCTTCTCTATGTCCCCTTAGAGCCACCCCCCTGTACACGAATGGGGACAGTCTCTTCCGTTTCTCTGGGGAGGAGGCGTGCTCAGTAGTGATGGAAGAGGGACAGAGAGAGAGAGACAGACAGACAGAGACAGGGAGAGAGAAACAAAGAGAGAGAGACACAGAGACAGAGAGAGACAGAGAGCTGGGGGGCAGGGCAGAGAGATGGAGGGTGACACATGAGTGATAAAGATGGCAGCAGAGACCTTGAGATGGACAGACAGGGAGAGAGACAGAGATACGGAGAAAGAAGAGAGAGAGAGAGATAGACATAAATCATCGTTACAGACACACAGAACCAGTTAGTGAGAGACTGACAGGACAGAGGGAGATGTAGAAAGACAGAGGAACGCTTAGGAGGGCTGACTCAAGAGACCCAGACAGCCGTGGAGCAGGCTTCCCTGGGGTCATCCAGTCCCAGCCCTGCCTCTCTCGCCTTGTGACCCTGGACCACAAGCCCCTCCAACCCCTGTCTCTGCCTGAGGCCCCCAGCCTCCCCTGAGGTTATCCAAGGGGACAGTGCCTGCTTGTGTGTGTATGTGTGTGTGTGTGTGTGTGTTAGTTACTCAGTCGTGTCCGACCCTTTGCGACCTCAAGGACTATAGCCCGCCAGGCTCCTCTGTCCTTGGAATTCTCCAGGAATACTGGAGTGGGTTGCCATTCCCTTCTCCAGGGGATCTTCCCGACCCAGGGATGGAACCCAGGCCTCCGGCATTGTGGGCAGACTCTTTCCCATCTGAGCCACCAGGGAGGCCCACCTGAGGGTCAGTGCTGGCCGCTTAATCTTGTGTGCACGGGGGCCCCCCTTCAGACACCCTGCCCTTACTCACTCGCTCTTGCAGTGAGCGGCTGTGAGCACCCACTGGGGGGCCACCAGGACGCCCCCACACTGGAAGGTGCTGAAATGGTATATAGCCACCTGCCAGGGCTGGGAATGCTTCTCACACTCCTGGCCTCCAACGATCCGGGACTGAATGGGGAGCACAGCGCCTGCGGAGGGGGTGCGCTGGTCAGGTGGGGAGGGGGGCAATGCAGTGGGGTGAAGGGCCCCGGCTGTGGGAGTGCCTGACCAGAGCCGGGTGGGGGGCCTGAGGGCATGGGCCAGGGACTATGAGAAGGGCCTGGAATTCTGGGGGCCATCCCTGGGGTGGAGGGGTGGTGTTGGAGGCCAATCCTGGGTGTGGAGACTCTGCAGAGCACAGAGCTGACCCCGGGGGTTAGGGGAGGGAATGACAAGACAGTGTGTACAGCAGGCATCTGGTGTGGGGGTTGGATGGCCTGGCTTCTTGGTTTGGAGGAAGGGAGGCTCTGGGTTCTGGGAGGGAAAACCGAGGATTAAAGGCCCCAGGAGGCTGAGTCCGAGGCTGTGGGAGGAAGGGTTCAGAGGATGAAAGGGCTCCCAGGCTGATGAAATGGTTAGGGCAGGGGCTGACTGGGGCTCTGGAAAGAACGCAGATTTTCGGATTCAGGTTAGAGGGGCCAAGAAGAGTATCGGGGGGATCTGGGGACTCCTGGATTGGGGCTGGGAGATTTGGGATTATCTGGGGTTCTGGATCAAAGAGTGAATGAAAGGATTAGGCTGGGAAAGAAGTCCCGTGTCAGAGTCCTGCAATCCAGGAATGAAAATCTAATAAGAGTTAGAGCTCTGGAACCAGGTTGGGGTCAGATTGGGAGGGAGCTCGGGAAGGAAGGTAGAATGGTGGTCATTCTGGATTCAGGTGATTCTCGTGGGGATGGGGCTCATGGTCTAGGGACCTGGGGTTCTCCTGGGGGCAAGGCCTGAACAGAAACGAAGGGGAAGGCATTCCAGGGGCCAAGCGGCTGTGGGGACATAGAACTCACTTGATGGGGGAGGTTTTAGAATCGGATGTTGAGGTTATCTTGGGACAGGACAGCTGGGCTGAGAAGGTGTGTGTTGGGATCTTGAAGAGGTGGCAGGGGGTCCCAGAAAACCAGAGCTGGGTGGGAGGAGTTCAGCTGGAGAAGAGCTAGCTTGTGGGGGAAGACAGGAATCCCACATGGAAAGGGGCATGTGGTTGTGCGTTCTGGATATTTTTCCTGGTGACGAGAAGGCTGGGGGTGTGGGAAGGAGGTTCTGGAACAAAGAGGGAAGGAAGAGACACTTCCAAAACCCCCCACACCAGATGGGAGGCCCACCTGGTCACAGATCAGAAAGTCTGTTTTCGAAGCATCGGTGTCTAGTTGGAATTCAGTGATCTTGAGGGGCTTAGGGGGCATCATATGGCAAGACTGGAGGAGCCAGCTGAGAGCTGACAGCTGGATGGGGAGAATCGCCAGGGTGTGGTAGGACTTGGGGATTCAAAGCCAGACCATCTGGCTCTCCCTAGAGATCTAGGGAGAGCAGCAGGGGCTTGGGGTCCCAGCATCCGATGGGGTTGGGGGTGCTCCTTGGAAGAGACAGACAGACATGGATGGGGATCCACCCCATAAAGTGGATGGGGGCAGGGATCTGAGTGGGGAAGAGGAGGAAACCCTGCTGTTTCCCAGGAGGGAGGAAGGACCTGGTGGGAGCAAGGTGACAGTGAGGAGTGACAGGCTGGATTTTAGGGTGTGGCTGGGAGAGATAAGAAAGAGCCTGGTATCCTGGTCTGGGCTGGACAGGATTGGAGGGGTGAAGGCTGAGGTGCCAGGTGGGAGGGGAAGGAGTTATGGAGAGGGTATGGCGGGGACAGCTGGAGAATCAGGGCCCGAGCCCACCCTCCCCCATCTTCCCCACTGTCTCACCAGTCCCTGCCAGGGACAGGGCAAGGCACAGAACCGGGAACCACATGGTGTCCAGGGACAGGCAGGCGGTGAGCTTGGAGCTGGGGAGCCTCCCCGAAGGAGGCTTTTAAAGCCCTCCTCCCCCTCCCCAGGGCTCCACCCCTGCCCTGCTGGCAACCAGATGCTGGCTCAAGCCCTGCCCCTGCTTCCTGGGGGCTGGACAACCTTCTCCCACCCCGAGAGTTGTGGAACAGACGGGACACTGAGCACCTGTTCTTCTGTAGGCCCTGAATCGCGCTGGAAGCATTCCTGCGGCCAGAAGCCAGCCGGGGCAGGGCCTGGAGCTTGCTCGTGGGGCCAGAGCCGGTGAGCAGAGGGGGAGAGGGGTGAGTGGGGGCAGGAACAGGATGGTGGAGGAACCACTGAGTTCCACTACCAAGCCCCAGATACCTTAACCCCACATAAGGCTATGTACCCCCAAGACCCAATGCACCCTCATATACCAGCAGTGGAGTTCTGATTCCTTTCTCCCTGAACCTCTTGGAGCCAAATAGGCCAATTTTTCAGCTTCTAGCAACCTTCTAAAATGTAAGTCTGGGCTTTCAGAAGGCCCTGACTCTTGCATTCCCAGGTTTGGAGTCCAGGTCCCTAAATCTACTGTTCCTTTCATAATAAAGTCTTAGGTACCCCTCACGAAATCCTTGCATCTCCAGATGCAGAACTATGACATTTCAATGGTTTCCAGAGTGAATTGCCCAGCATCTCAATATCTAGTGTTCCCCCCCGCCACCACCACCAGACAATGGGAGGGTTCCATTATCCACCTCCTCCTGGTTTCCCAAGTCTGGATGCTCAAAGTCATGTCCTCCAAAATCCCAGAAATCCTGGAATACCTGCCTTCCAGGGTCAAGAGATCTTCTTCACAAATTCCAACCCGCCCTCCCCTCCATAAAATATTTAGGTATCAGGAGGCAGGTTCATGTGCTCCAACATTTGGTGACCTTGGGAAAAAAAGCACATTTTGGGGGTCAGGAACTAGATTCAAAGCAGCTCACAGGGGCCCAACCTCTGCTGCATGTCAGGAACCTGCCTACAGAAAGGAGAGTCTGCCTTTTTGCCATGGCTACCAGGAGGCCCAGAACTCAATCTTGAAGAAAAGGAAGTCATTCTCGACTATCCAGTGTGTGCTGAGTCCTTTCACTGGGGTCCAGATACAGAGTCTTTTCTCAGTGCCAGGGACTATTCAAATCAGCCCCTATGAATCATGTCATTTAATCCTAAGGACAGCAACATGAGATGAGGAAAGCCAGGCTGACTGAGGTGGGATCTTTGGCTCAAGATCAAAAGGTGCTGAATGAACAGAGAGGGCCCTGCCTCATGTCATTTCTTCTCGCCTAAAGATCAGGCAGCGGGTGAAAAGGACCAGTCTGGTGGCTCTGGTTTCCTCTCCCAGTCTCTGGCCCCTCTTTCCCTTCACCCCCAGAAGTAAGTTGCAGAAACTTCCACAGAGAAGCTTGCATCAGTGTTTTCTGTTATTTTGGTATCAAACAGGTGACTATGAGCACCAGCTCTGGTCTCAGACAGGCAAGTCCATGGCTAACCTCTGGGCCTTGGACCAGGTCTTGGGGGGATGGCCCAGTTCTGTTCCAGGCCAGGATGGGGCTGCTGGGACACAGGTGGTAGGCCCAAATGGGTCAGCTTCTCTTCATGGTTTCCTTGATCCACTCCAAGTAGCTGCAGACTTTGGTATAGACACCGGGCTTGGTGGTCGTGTCACAGGGGACATCACCCCAGGACACAATGCCCTGCAGGACACCCCCACAGACCAAAGGTCCCCCAGAGTCGCCCTGCGGGAAGAAGGGGAAGCTTGCATGGGAACCCATTCCCATCTTCACCACCATTCAGAATCTCAAATAAAACCCAATCCACCTCCACCCCCATGCAAACCCATCCCAGCTCAACTCACGAGGACTCAATTTACTCCAAACCAATCGAACCCAACCTCAACCCAACACAGCTCGATACAACCCATGTCCAACTGCACCCCCACCCAGCAACCCAATCCGACCCCCCACCGTTGCCATTCAAAATCTAACCTAACCCACGTCCATCCTCACTTGCAACACAACCCAGCCCCAATCTTCCCGTCTTTTGGATCCCAAACAAAATTCATCTCCATCCTCCACTTTACCTCGATATATTTCCCATCTGCAAACAAGCCAAACCCATAAACCATCCTCAACGGCTAGCCCAAACCACATCATCCACCCCAAACACAACCCAAACCCATCGCTTCTCTAAGCCCATCTCCCACCTCACCTCCATCCTAAGGGCCCTTCATTCTCCCTTCCTCAAACCTATCCTCAGCATCCTCCCTGGCCCACAGCAAGCAAAATCCGGCCCCCTGTTCCAACTCCCAAACCCGTTTCCCTGCCCTTTCCCTTCCTTCCATGGCTCCCTGTCAGCTCTGACCTCACAGGAGTTGGTGCCTCCGCCCTCCACGCCTGCACACACCATGGTGTCCATCAGGCACCCTGCATAGTCCTTGTTACAAGACGCGGTGGAGATAATACTGATGTTGGCACAGTGCAACGTATCCGGGAGTCTCACTGCAGAGGACGGTAGAGTTGGAGCGAATCTGTAAAATTTCAGGCCCTTGTCCCCTCCGCCCAAGAGCCCTGGAGAATAAGGTCCTCAAGGGAGGCCGGACAACCAGTTCCATCCTTTTACGCACCTTGTGACTCGGGGCTCCCCGTGGCCCCAGGCTCCTTGTTAGCCACCAGGCCCCAGCCGGACACCACGCAGGCCTCTCCGGCCTGGGGACAGCGCGCGGGCAGCGCGACCGGGCGCACTTCGGCGGTGACACGCACAGGTCGGGTTAGACGCAGTAACATCAAGTCGTGGCGGTGGTTCCGCGCTTCGTATCGCGGATGTGGGATGATGCGAGAAACAGTCCGCAGTTGTTCCGGGCCATCGCGCTTGCGCAGATTGTGCTCGCCCAAGCGCACTCTCAGGAAACTGTGCGGGCGGGCGTGTGGTTACCAGCAAGCGGAGTGAGGAGAGGACAGAAATATCAAAGGGCGGGTAACTCGGGGTCCCCAGACCCTTTGGGAATCTGGAGATCCTGTTACCCTTTCCTCAAGGCCCTGGAACCAATAGTTCCAGCCCCTGCCTCTCAGAGACCAAGGTGCCAAAGTCATGCACACAGCTGGAACTCAATCTCCCGGCTTCAGCTCTTTTTTTTTTTTTTTTTTCTCCCTCAGAATCCACGAGTCTCAGATTCCTAGACCCTCCCGTCACGCCACCTCAGGACCCTAAGCTTTCATACCGGGTTTGGCAGTGGGCTGCAGACAGCACCCATTGCGGCGAGATGAGGGAAGCACCGCAGTTGAAACGTCCATGCTCGAAGAGGGCCACCTGCCATGGCTGCGAGTGGGGCACACACTCCTCACCCCTCCGCACCTTGTCACTGTCGTCCTGGGCCACTAAGAAAGGAAAGAGAGGCGATCCCTGAGGGAAGAGTTCTTTCCCTTGCACCCTACGCCTTCCTTGCCCCCTGCCCTCACCACACATTCCCCCAACTTCTTAAGATGTCCCTGTTGTCTTGGCTGTTGTTTCGGCCAGGGGCATGCAGAACCTCCCCAACCAGGGACCAATCCGTGGCCCCTGTAGCGGAAGCCCCGGATCTTAACCACTGGACTGCTAAGGAAGTTCACTGCTGTTGATTTTTTTGCTTTTGCCCCTGCTATTGATTTTTTAGCACAAGTTTCTCTCTAGCTTTTACAACAGCTACTTTAAACAAAAAGGGGGGGGGGTTGGCCATGTCACGTGGCATGTGGAATCTTAGTTTCCCCACCCAGGCTTGAACCAGGGTCCCCTGAGGTGGAAGCACAGAGTCTTAAGCACTGGACAGCCAGGGAAGTCTCCAACTGCTGCTTGTTCCCTCCAGAACTGTGTCCCTGCCCTTAGCCCCCACCCATTTGATACAGGACTCTGGGAGTGAGGACAGGGAAAGGACAAGAGGGCAGGAAGCTGTCTGTGAGAGGAAGTGGAGACAAGGATGATAGATTCAGATCCAGACAGATGGTCACTTGGAACCAGCCATTCAAGGTCACTGATTGAGCTGTCACAGCCATCAAAAAGATGTGGCCTCTCAATATGTATGACACAAGTCTTGGCTCCAAAGTCTGGACATCTCAGCCAAACGCAGTGTCTTACAAGGACACAGATGTGGCCACACAAGGTCATGGGCAAACATAGGGGCACAGTCAGTCTTCTAAACGTAGGAACTGATAGTGCCAACACTTTAAGCTGAAATTCATTTGCACGTACATGGGTTGCAGCTTTAAGAATCACAGCCCAGAACTCCATGTGTGTATGTGAATAGGGATAGTTAGGATGCCAGCATGTTTATGTACACACATGCACAGACACAGATTTGGACATAGAAGCTCAGATCAAGTCTCCTGTGTGGGTCTGCATATACAAGGTCACAGGTTTGCATACTTGCACATGGGGTCTGAACAACAAAGTGAAATCTTTAATAAGGGTACACAGAAAGAGACACCAATACACACTCAGGTCCCCAAAGACTGGTCACCAACATGAGTCTATAGTGTAGTGGTTCAATCTGAAGTGATAGAGTAAAAACTCCTGTATTCAAACGTATTATCTGTAAGACTTTGAGCAAATTGACCTCTCTGTGCCTCTATTTCCTCATCTGTATAATGGGATCGTTCTAAGAATTAAGTGGGAGAGAGAGAAAGAGAGAGGGTGTATATGATGCCTGGCACATTATAACTGCTTAATAAATATTAGTTATCTTAAATAAAGGACATACAGATTTACTTATGTAGGCACACATGTGGATGTTCAAGTCATCGACACAAATTTAGCCAAGGAAGCCAGACGTATGTGCAGATTCACATAAAGATGGTCAAGGTCAAAACTGTGATTCCTTCCCAAGCCACTTTGTGGAGATTCAGAGTTATAGAACCGACCCAGAGGGCCAGAATTCAGATGTGAACCCACTAGATCAGACCTAGGGACACATGGAACACAGAAGTGGCATTCAAGGTCAATGACACATTGCTGGATACACAGGCAGCCAGGGCAGGACACATTTATCCATCTCTAGATCAGCCTTCAAGTTACTGCCTTGGTGTTCAAGGTCACTAACTGAGTTTCACGGCTGGGGACTGGGTTCACATGTGTGGTCAGGATGTAGACACATAGGGTAACCCTTGCACACACACACACTCCCCCCACCCACACTGCACTGTGCACAAATACATGAACAGGGAAGGGTCAAGATCATGACCCCCTGCACCGGGCAATGTGGATATGTCCCCTCAAGGTGACAGCTCCCTAGGTACACAGAGATGCACATGGGGGCGGGCTTCACACAGCCATACCAAATGGCCACATGCTACCTGGCTCTGGGGTCAGGAACTGGGCCAAGGGCCCTGGCCAGGCTGGGGGAGAGGGGAGAACGCGGATGTGGTGGACAAGGGGCTTAACAAGGGAAGGGTGGGGTTGTCCTACGGAGAAGGTCGGAGGGTGCGGGCTGAACAGCTGGGCACCGAGGCTGCACCTGGCCAGTCGAAGCTGGAGGAGGGTGGAGGCCCCAGTCGGGTGCAGCGGGCAGGTGGGGGGACAGGGTGGGGGCAGAGAGGAGAGAGCATGGAGAGCGCCGGAGGGGAGGCTGGTAGCGGGGTTGGGGGAGGTCTGAGGGGCCCCCAGGAGTGAGGGTCATGTGTGGAGAGGTTAATTACAGTCCAGCTTCTGCTTGTCCAGAGTAGAGGCATCAGGTTACACTTAATTTCTCCTTGGGGGGTGGCTGAACCTGGTCTGGAGTTCTCCTGTCACCTGGGGTCACCTTGACCTGGAGGCTACCCCTCTCTGAGTCACAGCCCCCTCCCCTGTCAAATGAGGGCAGTAGAGCCCACCCACGGGGCTTCACCAGGGGCTCAGAAGTAAAGAATCCATCTGCAATGCAGGAGATGCAGGAAGACATGGGTTTGATCCCTGGGTTGGGAAGATCCCCCAGAGGAGGGCATGGCAACCCCCTCCAATATTCTTGCCTGGAGAATCCCATGGACAGAGGAGCCTGGTGGGCTGTGGTCCATGGGGTTGCAGAGTTGGACCCAACTCAGCACGCATGCATGCCTAAGCTTTACCTACATCATACTATGGAAACCTCGCCGTTATTGTTACAGGGAGGTTGTCTTCTAGAGAAGGCGCATGAGGACCAGAAAGGGAAGCAATTTCGTCCAGGTCACACAGCGAGAAAGGGACAGCCCCAGAACCCAAACTCAGATCTAGGTCCTCCAAGGACCATGTTCATCATCACGGGGACTGCGAAGCAACCCCGGGCCCCCGACAGCGCTTGGGATAGGGTGGGGACCCCGGGGTGGGGGGGTCGACAGGTGGCTGAGGTGGGGGTGGGGACAGGGATCTTCAGATGGTCCCCTTGGACCCGACCTGGGCCCACCTCACCTGCAGACGCCAGCAGGAAGGAGAAGGTGAGGAGAAGACACATCGTGACGGAGGGACCAGGGCTCTGCTGAAGTCTGGGGAGGGGAGAGGGAGAGCTGGTGTGAGGCTGGCCCCTCCCACCCCCACCTGGACCCCTTCAGGCACAAACTCATCCCACTTTTTCTTAAGACACCTCTTCTCAGCATCCTTGTACTCCACCCCAACTTGCTCTTCCTCCCAGGTTCCCCATCTGGCAGGAGTCTGCTATTCCTCCAGGCACCGAGTCAGACTCCCCGGGGTGCCCATGGCCTGGCAGACGCCAACACCATCCATTTGCCCGAGGGCTCTGGCTCAAGATTCATTCTTTCCCCAAATCCTGTACCAGCCTCCTATCCGGCCTCTGGGCTCCTCCTCACTCAGCCTGTCCCTCTACTCAAGTCCCACACCCCCCACCAGCTTGTCCTCCCACATGGCCCCCACAGAATGCCCCTACGCTTGGAGTTAACCAGTTCCCTTTTCCACTCACAGCCCTTGCAGACCCCAGTTCCTCCGGGATTAAGTCCCAGTCCCCCCAGCCTCACTTGTGAGGACCTGAGTGTCTTCTCCCCTTCCAGCCTCACTGGCTGGGTCTCTCATGACCTGGCCCTAGAGGCAGTCAATTCTTCCATTTTCCCCATTCTTGCCATGTCATGCCTCTGCACTTCTGTTCAGGCTGTTCCTCCTCCCAGGTATGCCATTCCCTTCAAGGTCCACTTCTGACCTCCGCCAAGTCAGTGGTGTCTGCCTCCCTTCCAGACCCAGAACTCCCTAAGGGCAGTTCCAGCCTGACTGGACTCTGGAATCCCAGCACTGCATGGTGCTGGGCAAGCTTGGGGCTTAAAGTCTATCTTCCCTTTAGCTTCCGAATTCATATGTGCCCGCTGAGGCTCAGCCCTCAGCTGATGGAAGACACTGATATTGAGCAGGTATCTCTTCTCGGTCCTAGAGTGCCTGCTCTGATTTCATCCCCAGGAACGCTCAGGTCAGCCCCTCTCTGCGTCCCCAGCACTGCCCAGCCAGGAGCCTGGCACGCGGGAGGCCCCGGGGAGATTGTGCTGAGCTGACCTGCTCCGGTGATAACTCGTGACCTTGGTTCCTGGCTCTGGTACAAATGCTTTCGAAGATGTCCTTCTGATTCGGTCCCTCCCCTCCCCCACCTCCCCACTGCAGCTCCCTTTTACATCTCCAGGACATTTTCTTGGTTCAGGTCCAGCTTGGTGTCCCGGTAAAGAACACATGGACCTCCCCAGGTGCCCTTGACACGAAAATCCCTCCAGGCAGTCCGTATCTGCTCCTGGGAACCCGGGCATCTCCTGTTTCCCCTAGACCAGCGCAGACCTGTGTCCCTCCTCACCCAAGCCCTCTCCCCCATCTCAAGGATCTCACCCCCTCCAGATCCTCCAGCAGCATCTGGGGCAGCTTGGATGCCAGAAGAAAGGGAGCTGGCACCCCAACGCCTGAATTTATAAGCTCCCAGCTCCACCCAGGTCTTGGGGGAGCGGGGAGGGTGGGGTGGGAAATGGCTGGGAGTCAGTTTACAGGCGGGGACGCCTAGGTGGCTGGTGGGGTGCGGGACAAGGCCTAATGAGCATTTATGAGGCTGAAGTTTTTGTCTGAGTCTATGAGGAGGAATTTCCCTCCCAGGGGCGGTTTTTCTGGGGGGTGGGGGTAGAGGAGGCAGTAGGGCAAGAGCAGAAAATTGGAGGAGACCAAAATACAGAGCCAGGAGTCCGGAGCATGTAAACCGGGAATTTGGGGTCTGGAGTGTAGAAACTGGATTCTAGAGCCCAGCTTCCTGTGCCTGGATGAGGGTTCTGGATCTTGGACTTTGGAGCTGGACAGGGATCCCCCAAGTTCTGGACCGCTGATTCTGGATTCTGAACTCTCTGCCCTGGATCGTAGATCTCTGATTCTGGATTCTGAACAGTGGATTCTGGATCTGGATATTCAGTTCTGGATCTTGGATTCTGGACCTAGACACCCAGTTCTGGATCTTGGAGTCTGAACCTCCCAATTCTGAATTCTGGATCTTTGATTCTGGATCTCCAATTCTGAATTCTGAGTTTGGGGCCTAGAATCAAGCACTCATGACCTGGAGTCAGGGGTGGATTTGGGAGTTTGACTTCTGGAGTTTGGGTCTGGAATCTGCATCTTGGACCCTGGCCTTTGAGTGCCAGGTCTCAGGCTTAGATTCTAGATCTGGTGCCTCTGAATACTACAGTCCAGATTAAGAGACTGAAGTCTGGTGTTTGGAATATAGAACTTGAGGCCCTGGGGCCTGGAATATAAATGATAAATTTTGGGTTTTCAGTTTTGGGGGCCTGGATTTCTAGAGTGTGGGTCTAGACTCTGAGGTTACATGGATAGACTCTGAAATGTGAAGTCTCAAGTTTCAAATCTGTATTGTGTATTTAAAAGACTGGACTGGAGACAGGAGCCTGGCTTCCCATGAATCTGAGATTCCTAGAATCCTGACTCTAGAGCTTGACTTCAGAGACTGGGACGCTGGTGTCTATTCTGGATCCTATGGTCTTTATTGTGCTTGAAATCTGGATTCTGGCTTTCTGGAGAATGGAGATCATCACTAAGATAACACAAAGCTTTGGGAATTTAGATTTGTTTTCTAGTGTCTCAGGACCATAGAGGACCCTGGGTAATTGTCTCGAGACTATCATGGCTGGTTTAACTAATGAGGAGGCACAGGGAGAAGGAGGTACTGACCTCAGATCACCCAGCGAAAGATGGGAACTGTTACAGGCATAGTTCTTCCATGTTTCTGGAAATCCATCACGTGTACAGGAAGGGGCTGCCTGATTGGGGCTGACTGTTAAGGACATTAATGCCAATGCCTAGCCCTTGACTTCCCCACAGATAATATGGGAGAATGATGGTTCTAAGCCCTTCAGATGTCTTTCAGACATTCCAGAACCACAAGCTCCTGGTTATTCCAGAATCCTAAGGTCTCAGTCATTCTAGAACCATAGACCTTCAAAATTTCTAGAATGTCAGACCTTCTGATTCTAGACTAGAAAAGCTTGTTGTCATTGTTCAGTTGCTAAGTCGTGTACGACTCTTTGTGACCCCATGGACGGCAGCCTGCCAGGCTTCTCTGTCCTTCACCATCTCTTGGAGTTTGCTCAAACTCACGTCCATTGAGTCAGTGATGCCATCCAATCATCTCATCCTCTGTTGCTTCCTCCTTCTCCTCCTGCCCTCAAACTCAAGATAGTAAAATAGTCTAGAACTGCACATCTCTAGCGGAGAAGGCAATGGCAAGCCACTCCAGTACTCTTGCCTAGAAAATCCCATGGATGGAGGAGCCTGGTAGGCTGCAGTCCATGGGGTCGCTACGAGTCGGCCGCGACTGAGCAACTTCACTTTCAATTTTCACTTTCACACAATGGAGAAGGAAATGGCAACCCACTCCAGTGTTCTTGCCTGGAGAATCCCAGGGATGGCAGAGCCTGGTGGGCTGCTGTCTATGGGGTCGCACAGAGTTGGACACGACTGAAGTGACTTAGCAGCCGCAGCAGCACATCTGTAGGCATTATAGAACGCTGTCATATTCAGATGTTCTGGGACCCCGCCTATAGTTTGACTTCCCAGGCTGGAATCTACTCTAGAACTACTTTGTCTCCTTTTCTTGCCACAAATTTGTGCTCAAAGCCATTGGACTCACAGTGGGTCACTGCTGTGGCCCTTGAGCCACTGCTGTTTATGGAGTGTTGGCCTCGCATGATCTCATTTATCCTTCTGACAGCCCCCCGAGGTGGATATTATTCCGGCTTCCTCCTTAATATTGGGGCTTCTCTGGTGGCTCAGACAGTAAAGAATTTGCCTGCAATGCAGGAGACCCAGGTTCGATCCCTGGGTTGGAAAGCTCCTCTGGAGGAGGAAATGGCCCCTGCAGTATTTTTGCCTGGAGAATTCCATGGACGGAGTAGCCTGGCGGGCTACAGTCCATGGGGTCGCAAAAGAGTCGGACACAACCGAGTAACTAACACACATATACCATACGGTGGAGACTGAGACCCAGAGAGGGGCATCACAGCAAAGGTCACCACGGAGGGTGAGATGAACCCTGCCTTCTGCCACCTAGTTTGTCTGTTCAGCTCCACCCCTGGAGCCACCTCCCTCTGCTTTAGCCCGGTGGTGGCGAGGGGTAATCATAGCAAGGGCATCCCAGGTACCAGGCTAAGCGCTTTCCATCACCACCACACGTGTTCCTGTCCCTCCTACTAGCTCTCACAGGCACGTATTGTGAGAGTCTCCCTGACACAGATGGGACTCTGAGCTCACACCAGCGCGCCGCCCACGTTCCTACCTGATCTGAGCTCAAGCTCCTGGGGAGGGCGCCCCTCCTCACCCCGCCCCCGACGCGGTGATGTCAACGCCCCGCCCACACGGCCAAGTCAGACGTGGGGAATCAATGTCCCCCTGGGCATCTCCCCAGACGTTCTTCACCTCCACTGAGGCCCTCGTCCCGCCCTAGTCTTTTAACTGGGAACACTCCCTGGAGTTTTTCTTTCATCAGCTCCATGGTTCACTCCAAGGAATTCTCCTCCATCTGACCCTAATACTCCAGCCTCGGGCAGCCACGCTCCTGGGAGGCACCCCCAACCCACCCCGGGGAGGCCCCAGGTCTGTCTCACTCAGTGTGTCATAACTCATTTCTCTCTTTTCCCAAACTCTCCTCCTCCCTCCTCCCACGTTTCCCGTCTCAGGGACAGCCCCCATTGTCCACCCAGTCATGTGGCCAGATGACTCCATCCCTCCCCTCACTCCCTACAGCCCAGTGGCAGCCACCCCTGTCCTTCCCCTCCGTCCTCTTGGTCTGGCTCAGACGCCCCCCTCTACTCCTGGACCTCACCCCCGCCTCCACCCTGGCCTCCCATCCTCTACTCTGTCCCCTCCTGTCCCTCAACAGTTGGCCTCAGAGGGTCTCTCTAGACACACAGAGCCGACCCAACCCCCTTCTTGCTCACATCACTTCCAGGGGCGACTCCCCATCACCCCTGAACAAACATCTCAGCCCCGTGTTTGAGCCCTTTGGAATTTCCCCTCCCCTCCCCTGACCCCGAGGGAACAGGGGGCTTCCCAGGTGGCACTAGTGGTAAAGAATCTGCTGCCAATGCAGGAGATGCAAGAGAAGTGGATTCGATTCCTGGGTCAGGAAGATCCCCTGGAGTAAGAAATGGCAACTCACTCCAGTATTCTTGCCTGGAAAATTCCATAGACAGAGGAATTTAGACTGGCGGGGTACAGTCAAGGGGGTCGCAAAGAGTCAGACACGACTGAGCACACATGCTGAGGCAACAAGCTTCATCTTGAACCCCCTCTACCAGGGAGACAGACACTGCATCCTGTCCCCCTCCCCAAGGGGCACTGGACTCTTGATGCCCCAGGGAACTCCCCACGTGGTGTTAGGTCTCCTCTAATTTCATCTCTCACAACCCCCTCCCCTTCATTATGGAACCAGTCAAAAGTAGTGTTTCAGGGTCCTGGCCCTGGAGTCAGATCGCCTGGTCTCAGGCCCCTGCCCCACGGCTTACTGTTTTGGAAATTCTAGTAAGTGCTTTCAGTCTCTCATCCTTAAAACCCAGGTAATTTTATTTAATAATAATCAGACAAAATCACAGAGTTTTACAAGGAGTATCTAAGACAGATACGTGTAAGGAGCTAAGAGTAAACAATCCCACACAGGAGCATATATATGGGGGGGAGGGTGGCACCCCAGAAGTTCAAGGTCACCCAGGCTGCAGAAATTGGAGAGTGGGACAAGAGAATGGTCCAGAAGTCCTTGGCTCTTTGGGTGTGAAGCATCACCTCTCTCTAGTTATCATTGCTCATCTGTGATGGGGCCTTAGGGTGGGGGGAGGGAGTGGAGAATGGATGGGATTGGACGAGCTGATATGCATAGAGCAGGTGTGTAAGTCAGAATTAGGCTGGTGTGTGAAAGACAGGTTAACAGGACGTGATTCAGACGTTGAGTCTGACTCCAGGCAGCCTAGAGTCAAATCCTACCTCCAATACATAATGCTGTGTGTCTTTAGGCAAGTCACTTGGCCTCTCTGTGCCTCAGTCGTCCATCTGTAAGATGAGACTAATAATTGCTTTTGCCTGTTCGGAGTGTTTTGAGGTGTTAGTGTGTTAAATCTGTGCCTGGCACTTAATGAGTAATCCAGGCCATCATCAGTCCTGTTTTCCGAGAATCTTGGGGAGGGGTGGTTTTGGGGTCTTTCTCAGAGCAGATTAGGACCTGAAGAAGCAAGGGCTCTCCCGTCTCTCAATTTTGGCTTCTTTTTCTGAACCCCCTTTTCCCAGTTTACAAATGGGGAAACTGAGGCCCAGAGAGTGAAAACATGTGTGTGGCCCCAGCTTGCAAGTGTGACTCTGAGGAGGGGGCATGCCCCACGTACAGCTAGGTTTTTCCCTGAGACTTTTTACATTTCTTGCGCTGCGCGGGGCGGAACCGGAAGGAACCTCTTTTCCTCCTGTCCTGGGAGGGTTCCACAGCTAGGTGGCGCCAACACGCGGCTCTGAGGGACGGGGTGGGCTGGGGGCAGGGATTCCTGGGTCAGACGAAGCGGGGAGTGGGGGACCAACTCCGAATTCTGGAGCTCGGGTTATGGTATTTTGTCAATTCCTAGCTTAATGACCGGAGAAGGCAATGGCACCCCACTCCAATACTCTTGCCTGGAAAATCCCATGGATGGAGGAGCCTGGTGGGCTGCAGTCCATGGGGTCGCTAAGAGTCGGACACGACTGAGCGACTTCACTTTCACTTTTCACTTTCATGCTTTGGAGAAGGAAATGGCAACCCACTCCAGTGTTCTTGCCTGGAGAATCCCAGGGAAGGGAACCTGGTGGGCTCCCGTCTATGGGGTCGCACAGAGTCGGACACGACTGAAGTGACTTAGCAGCAGCAGCTTAGTGACATTGTGGCCAGACAATAACCTCGGTATATTAACATTTTGAAATGTGTTGATACTTCCTTCATAGCTCAGTATCAGTACAATTTTTGTAAATGCTGTGCAACTGTATATATATATATTCCCCCCCATTCATGGATAGGTTTTTAAACCCACTTTTATTCATTAATTGTAAGTAATATAAATATTCCAAAAATAGAAACAGACACTTAATGGCGTCCTACATTTCAAGTTTTCGAATACAACAAATTAATCAAGTCATGAACCTGTAAGCAAGGTAGTCAGAACCCCACAGCCCAGTCACAGTGGAAGGTAGGTCTCCCCTGCCCTCCAGAGGCATCTTGAATGGGATTTAGCGGCACGACATGGACAGGTAGAATCTGAGATAACTACAAGCAAAGAAGCTCAGGGTCTACAAGCAAAGAAGCAGACCCCAAAGAGGAGGGTCTGCTCCAGGGGCAGGCCCCACAGCATCAAAGGAGCAGAGCAGGGGGCCAGACCTCTGCCTCCCCTTCTCGGCTTGAATGCAAGTATTTACCGGTGTTAAAAAAAAAAAAAAGACAAAACTGAAACCCCATTTTACAAAAAGGTGACTGAGATACAACAGTGACAAATAACCAACTTAAGTGCTGAAGGGGAAAATAAGGCTTACATTCTGTAGACACTTGACCTGGGTGGGACGTGGGGTGCAAGACGATCTTGGAGGGGGCGAGGGGTTGCCTTACTGGATGAGGCCTTGAGGTATATTTTTAAAATCGCGGTGTACACAGTGTAAGGTATAGATTTCGTGTTCAATGAGTTTTGATAAATGCATCTGCCCAGGTAACTTTCCATCCCATCAAATTATAAAACATTGCAGTCTACTGTATAGCACAGGAACTCTACTCAGTACTCTATAATGATGTATATGGGAAAAGAATCTAAAAATAGTGGATATGTGTATCCATAGAGAGGGTGACGGGATGAGATGGCAGGATGGCATCATCGAGTCAATGGACATGAACTTGGGCAAAATCCAGGAGACAGTGAAGGACAGGGAAGCCTCGGGTGCTGCAGTCCATGGGGTCACAGAGAGTCAGACATGACTTAGCAACTCAACAACAACAACAAGCCTTTCTATTCTAGAATCTGAAGATCTGATAATCTAGAGATTCTGAAGGTCTATGGTTCTAGAATGACTGAGACCCTAGGATTCTGGACTAACTAAGAGTCTGTGGTTCTAGAATTTCTTAACCACTGGACCACTACAGAAGTCCCTACTCAGCATACTGATTTTGAAGTGCACTTGTACTGTTGTATGCATCAAGACTTCAGCTTTTTATTACTGAGTTAGCATTTTGCATTGAGTGAATAGTTCAGTTTGTTTGCTCATTCACTCCTTCATGGACATTTGGGTTGCTTCCAATTTAGCTGCTATGAATAAAGCTCCTATGAACATTCGTGGGAGGTTTTTTTTTTTTTTCCCCCCATTGCTCTTACATGAATACCTAAGAGTGGACTTGCTGGTTATGGGGTAGACAACGTATGTTTATGTTCTAGGAAACTGCCAAACTGTCTTCCAAGGAGTACCATTTTATACTCCCCCGCCCCCAGAAATATGTGAGAATTACCGCTGCTTTACATACAACCAATACACCATGCTGTCCTTCTTTTTAGTCTTAGCCATTCTAGTAGATATGTGTGATTTGAAAAGGTTGTATATTTTTCAGATACTGGGTGCAATGTTCTATATATGATGACTAAATAAAGTTTGTTGATCACGTGGTTCAAATCATATATGTCCTTATCCACTTTTATCTTGTTTGTTCTATTATTCTTTAAGAGGCTCCTTAAAATCCTCTTTACGTTTATTAAAATCTAGTTTTATTTTTATTTTTTACTTTTGGTCGCACCGAGTGGCTTGTGGGATCTTAGTTCCTCGACCAAGGATTGAGCTCGCACCTGAGGCATCAGCAGTGAAAACAGAGTCCTAGCCACTGGACCACCAGGGATTTCCCCAAGTCCTCTATCATGAGTGGGGATTTGTCTCTCTTAGTTATCTCATCATTTACTTTATATATTTGAGGATACTGAAGAGATACAGAGAAACTTGAACATCTCCTTAAGAAGAGGTTCACAGTATATTTATGAAGATATTCCTGGATATAAATTCTTATCAGTAGATTCTATTTAGTTGTTGGTTAGTCTCTAAGTCGTGTCCGACTTTTTGCCACCCCATGGACTGTAACTGGACTGCCACCGAGCTCCTCTGTCCATGGGATTCTCCAGGCAAGAATACTAAGTGAGTTGCCATTTCCTTCTCCAGGAGATCTTCCTGACCCAGAGACTGAACCTGCATCTCCTACATTGTCAGGCAGATTCTTTACCATTGAGCCACCAGGGAAGCCCCATTGTATTTAGTATAATAACAATTCCTTATGTTCTTGGGGCTTCAGTCTTCTCTCCCTCTCCGTCCTAACTCGCCCCTCTCTCTATCCTCAGACTCCCCTACCCCTGTCCCCGAGATTCTTGCCACCAGTCTCCAGCTACAGCAGGTGGGTCCTGAGGCAACCACAAGTGAAAAATTCTTAAAATGCACCGAAGAAGACAAAAACCAAAATAAGTCAACTAAAGTTGATTAAACAAAATAAGGAAATCCCATTAATTTGCCGTTTGCTGATTCAACTTTTCAGAAACTAGACGACATCCACAGAATCAGTTTCTCTTAACCTTCTCTCAGGTATGTCTATCTTCCATGGGGATCCTGTGACTCTCCTGGTCAAGGGTCCCATTTCCCAGATGAAAAAACTGAGGCCCAAAGAATGCAAACTATTTGCTAGAATCCCTTGGATGGGAAAGGAAACAAGGAGGACAGTTTGAACAGAGCTGGTGCTCTCTTAGACTTTATTTCAGGGCTTAGGGGAAGGGACAAAAACGGTGAAAAATCAGCTTTCTCTACCAGTGGTAAGGCGGTGTTAACATCGCGCCGCTAGGGGGCATCATGTACAAGAAAAGATTCTTGATGGGACAGGACTCCTGGGGTTGAGGGAGGGGGCTGGGGGTGGGGGTCTAGACTCCTGGGTCTGAGGGTGGAAGGCACTGGGAACCTAGATTCCTGAATTCTTTCAACAGCTTATATTTTGGGGTTCAATTTCATGAGTTCCAGGTGCAGGAGTTAACTGGCCTGGATGGTTTTCTGTATCCAGTCCGTGAACTTGCAGAGGTTGGTGTAGACGCTTGGCACGTAGGGTTGGCCACACTGGGCTTGTCCAAAGGATACCAGGCCCTGCAGGGACCCGTTGCAGACCAGGGGGCCCCCAGAGTCACCCTGTTGTGGAGAGACAGAGAATAAAGAATCCAAAATACGGAGAGGTGGGGACACGGCTGGCGGCCCAGTGGTTCAGAATCCCCTTTCCAAGGCAGGCAACACAAATTCGACCCCTAGTCAGGGAACTAAGCTCCCACATGCGGTGGGGCAACTAACTAGAGTGGGGCAACCAACAAACATGCCACAGCTAGAGAGATGCCTGAGCACCACAAGTAGAGAAGCCAGTGTGTTGCAACGAAGATCCTGCGTGATGCGACTAAGACCCGGGTCAGGCCAATAGACAGACAAATAAATGAATATTAAAAACAAACAAAACACAGAGAAGTGGACATAGATGTAAGATCAGAAAGGAGCCAAATGAAGAGAGACAAAGACAGGAGAAAGAGAGGACAAAAGATAGCAACCTATTCCTTAAAGGTTCCATTCCAGAGCCCCCTGATCACACCTAATTCGGCTCCCTATGTCCTAACAGCTGGCCGATTCTCTTGCGTTTGCTGCTGTTCCATCTCTGTCTCACCTTCTCTTTCTCCCACTATAGCTTACTTCTTTGTCTCAATGACTCTCAGAGTCTCTATGCATCTCTTCACCTCCTTGTATGTTGATTTTTTATCCTATTTCACTTTACATTTCATCTCTGTGTGTCAATGTATCTGTTTCTCTCTGGGTGTGCATATGTGTATGTCTGTTTCTGCCTTACTGCATCTGTCTATTTCTATTTCTCACTTTCCTTGCTTCTCTTTATTTCTGTGTCTATTTCTCTTTCAGTCTCTCTCCCATATCTCTGTTTCTTCTCACATGGGGGTCCCTGTCCCCTCCCTTTTCCATCTCTCCCTGGATCTTCTCCCCTCTTCCCTTCCCCCATCTCTCACATGGCAGGAGTCCTTCTGGTCCTGGCCTCCACCAGCGCAGAACATGCTGGGGTGGTACACGTGGGCATAGAGTTCACTGCAGGTCTTCTCCGACACCACTGAGATATTCACACATTGGAGCACTTTGGGCAGTCTGCCTGGGATGCAAAGCATCAGATCAGCCTCTACTGGCTGGGCGGAGAACCCCTCAGAGAGACCAGACACACCCATCTCCCAAGCTCACCATTCACCAGCCGACCCCAGCCGGAAACCAGGCAGGAATCCCCCCAGCGGCTGGGCACTGGGAGGCGATGCTGATGTCCTGGATGGTATCAGATGGGGGCACCGATTCTTCCAACTTGATGAGCATGAGATCGTTGGCTAAAGATGGTTTGTTGTACTCTGGGTGCTGGATGGAGAGGTGGGCTTCTATCATCTGACTGCCTGGTTCTTGGTCGGCCTCAAGACTGTGCAGGCCCAGACCAATGGTATAGGACCTGCAGGCCACGGGGTCGAGGGTGCGGGGGTAGCGTGGGGACAGATTAGTTCTGTGGCAGCCACGCCATTATCTCCATTCTTGTCTTCAACCACAACCCCATCTCCGGTACCCTGCCGCACCCCCATCTTCCTTGCTAAACTCTGCACTACCCAGTCATGATTTCAAATCCTAATGCACAAGCAATAATCCAGAGGCAAGAACTTGCCTTAATTTACTAGATACTCAGCAGTGGAACTGAGATTTCAACCCAGGACTCTCTGAGTCTTTCCAAAGCAAGAGCTCCCGCTTCCCTCGCAGAGCCTTCCTTGAGAGCGGCTTTCACTTTTAGTACCCGGAGACTGAACCTATGAAGCCCCTCTCCTCAGCTAACAGTGCATCCAGACCCTCCCTAGAACCCAAGCCCCGCGCCTGTCCCTCCTCCCCGCGCCGCCCCCACCGAGCCCTGCACTCACTTCTGGAAGCAATGAGCAGCTGACAGCACCCACTGCGGATGCACCAGAACGCCCCCGCAGAAAAATTCATTTTCCAAGAACAGGGCCGCCTGCCAGGGCTGCGAGTGCGGGCGGCAGTCTTCGCCGTTGATGATGCGGCTGCTGCCGCCCCAGGCGAGGGATCCTGAGGGCGGAAGCAGGGCTGGGGGACCCGGCTCTGAGCCGAAACGGGGCTTCTGGGGGCGGGGCTCGGCGTGGGGGCGTGGTAAGGACTGAGCCAAAGGCCCAGAATACAGGACACTAACTCCTGGGGGCGTGGCCACGGTTTACGGGCGTGGTCGGGGCTTCTGCCGCCGTGAGGGGGCGTGGCTCAGGGTGGAAACAGGACTTGCGGGAGAGGGGTTGGGGGCGGGGCTCTCGGTGCACGGGGGCGTGGTCAAAGCTGGGAAACAGACAGGAGGCGGGACTAGGCCTCTTGGGGGCGGTGTCACAGTGCACTGCAGTGTTTGGCGGTCAGATGGGACTAGACCTCTGGGTGGGCGGGTGTGGTCAGAACCGCAGGGATGGAGTCAGGGATCCTGCGGGCAGTAAGAGTTCTAGGGGTGGATTCAAGGATTAGTGAGGAGACGGGGGCTGGGTCACAGTGCGGGGCTTTAATTCCACGCATCGGGTTCCTTGGGAGGGGTTCGGGTTCACAGAGGTAGGGTCACTTGTCGGGAGAGTTTCAGCTTCGAGTTCGTCACAGCCATTTCCCAGACCCACACTCCATCTCTCTCTCTCTCTTACACACACAAGCACCATGGCAGGCCTGTGCACTGCTGGGGCCTCAGTTTCCCAGCACAAGCAGACCCCTCCACACAAGGTGGCAGAGGCAAGGGCGACGGAGGAAGACGCTCAGGGAGGCAGTGCCAGTATCTGTAGCCCTGGTGTCTCGCCCAACTCGGCTCAGTCCCGTCCCTCCAGGGCAGCAGACAGCCGGCTCACACAGCAACCCCATCACACTGTCCTAATGTGGGTCCCTGGGGCCTCTCAGGATTGGAGACCCAAGAAGCAGGCGCAGATTGCCAGCAGTGGGTGACTCTCCTAGAAGTGTAATCTCCCTTTCAGAGGTACCCCAGGCAAGGTCTGGTGGCTCAGATGGTAAAGAGCCACCGGAGGAGATCCGGGTTGCATCCCTGGTTCGGGAAGATCCCCTGGAGAAGCGCATGGCTACCCACTCCAGTATTCTTGCCTGGAAAATCCCATGGACAGAGGAGCCTGGGGGGCTACAGTCCATGGGGTCGCAAAGAACAGGACACGACTGAAGCGAGTGACACTTTCACACTTTCCGGCTCCACAGGTCCTTGCAGCCTCATCACTCAGGTCCTCTCAGCATCGTCACTGCGCAGGGTATCCAGAGGCATAGACTGTCAGAGCCATTCCCCCAGTCATACACCGACTCTCACGGGTACGACTACACGGAGGCATGCAAAGCCACACACATGCCAGTACACAGGTGGCACCCATGCAAACACCCTGTGATACAGGGAATCACATGTGTGCATCCAGAGAGCAACCGTCACACCATACTGTCACCCAAGCAGCTTCAGTCAGGTCCTGGAGGACCCTGAGTTGTGCCCACCCAGTAACAAGCCTCAGACACAATCTCACACACACACTCCTCACTCAGATACCTGTGACACCGAGGAGGAGATGCCCCAGGAACCAGCCCCAGGGGTTTCCTGCTGTGGTCATCCTTCAGCACCTGTATGAGGGTCAGTCTCTAGGGAACCAAGTCTTTCCATCAGTCTCTCTCTCCACTTCTGCCCCCCACCCCCGGATATTATTGGACAGACAAGGATCTATACCACCCCCTCTCCAACACACACACACACACATCGCAGTGTCTGAGCTCATGGCCCAGAGACCCACAGCCTGGAGAGACTGAGAGGCCAAGAGAGAATTGGAAAGAGAGAGAGAATAGTGGGTGGAGAGGAAGAGATGGAGAAAGTGTCTTTCCATCTGTAGACTGGGAGACGTAGGAGGATGGAGACAGGGCCCTCAAGGATGCAGATAAGAGGGAACATCAGAGACTGGCTGAGAGTCAGAGTCCAGGAGAGAGAGATTCAGGGAAATAGACCAGGGGAGACACAGGGAGGACTGGAGAGACCCTCCTAACTAGAGACCTATTTGGAGGAAACAGACCTGAAGACCCAAGGTCCAGAAGCTGAGAACCACAGGGACACGGAGCTGTAGGGAGAGTAGATCATGAAGACTGCTCTTAGGGGAGTAGTGGGTGGAATGCTCACCTGGTTGTCTCTGGGCTCTGGGATCCTACACTGGGCTGGGCTCCTGCCTGCTGCCTTCAGCAGGGGCCCCCTGGGGAGCTTATAAGCATCCCCAGCTGGGCTGGCCTGCCCCCTAGGGACACACTCCTGGGGCGAGGTGCTGCCAGCTTCCAGCTCAGAGCTCTTAGGCTGCCTGGTGCCAGGCTGAGCTCAGTGAGCCAGAGGGGCCGGGAGACCCCGATCTCACTGCCCCTTTCTTTCTTGGTGGCCTGTCAGCTTTCTCTTCTCTCTGGTTCTCCCTCCCTCTCTCTCTCACACACGTACACACACTCTGTTTCTTTTTCTCTTATTCTCCCTCTCATTATATCTTTCTCATCCTCCCTTCCTTCCTCTCCTGGCTGTGTTTCCCCAGCAGAACCTCCCCTATTCAAATGCCCAGCAGCACATTCTGCTTTTGGAACCTTGCACAGGTGACTGCACCCCTGTGAGCCTCCGTTTTCCCATCTGTAAAGTCAGGGTGATCATTTTTCCTCTGTCTCAAAATTCTTCCAAAAGACTCTGCGAGGGGAAAATGCCTGGACACCAAGCCAGGCGTGCCATGGGCACCCAGAGTGGGGAGTAGGACGAAGCCTTTGCTAGTCAAAGAGCAATTGCGCCCCTCTGAGGCTCCAAGCTGCGGGAAGGGACAAGCACATTCTGATGCTTCAGGGGCACATGTCCCAGCGAGGGAGACTGACCAACAGAAAAAAATGCAGGGACAAGCGAATACCTGGTAGTCATGTGTGTGCAGAGAACATGGCTGATATTAGAGAGGGACAGGGACCAGGTGGGCTAACTGCAAATGAGGAGGTGTTGGGGCGACTCAGAGGAGGAGACTTTTAGGCTGAGAGGCAGTGAACTTGGCAGGAAAAAAAGAGAGAAGTTGGGGGAATTCCTTCGTTGTCCAGTGGTTAGGATTTGGCATTCACGCTGCAATGGCCTGGGTTCAATCCCTGAGAGATTTGCATGCAAGGGGAAAGAGTTTGGGTTTATTTTCAATGCAATGGATTTAAAATTATTATTATTATTATTTGCTGTGGACCATTTTAAAAGTCTTAACTGAATGTATTACAATACTGCTTCAGTTTTATGCTTGGGTTTTTATTTTTATTTATGTTTTTGGCTGCAAAGCATGTGGGGGTCTTAGCTCCCCGACCAGGGATCGAACTTGCACCCTCGGTATTAAAAAGGTGATGTCTTAACCCCTGGACCACCAGGGAAGTCCCTCAGTGTAATGGATTTTTAAGCATGAGATAGGAGTGGTGCGATCTGATTTCTTTTTATAAAGCATTCTGGGTGGAGAATGATGGGAGTAGGGGTGAGATGGAAGCGGAGAAACCAGCAAGGAGGTGGGAGGTGGCAACAGCCCCCCAGATGAGAGAGGCTGTGGGCCCTGGGCGAAGAGAAAGGGGAGGGGCGAGGAGTCAAGTACCGGATGGGTGGACGGTGGTGGGGAGGAGAAAGGAGGCGTGGAGGCCGCCTTGGTCTGCTGGCGGTCACATCTGTGGCGCCATCTGTGTGGAGGTGCAAGGGGGTGTGGGGGAGAAGGGCTGAGCTGAGGGTGCCCATCAGGAGCCAAGAGGTTGGACGTGTGAACCCCAGGGGGCAGACAGAGGTCGGGGTGGGTAAGGAACCGTGAGGAGTCACCCGAGGAGACGTGTGTTTAGAGCCATGGGGTTGGATGAGATCATCCAAGAAGCAGGTGCGGACCGCCCTGATGAGGGGTTGCAGGGACAGTTGAGGTGATGCTGAGGGATGACTGGGCCTCCCTTCGTCTCTCTCAGGCCCCGGTTCCCTCTGCTTTTTCTGTCTCTGGCCCTTCCCTAGCGTCTGGTTCTATGACCCTGTCTCCATCTACCTGCCTGCGGTGTTTGGTCACCTGGGGGCACAGAGACCCCGGACCTCTCTGCTCCGGAGACCTGCAGCTTTGACCATGAGCATGGAGGAGGTCAGCAGGAGGGGTGTGTGTGTGTGTTGGGGGGGCTGGGTGGTGCAGGGAGGGCTCAGACCTCACAGCTGCCCAGAGGTGATTTAGGTCTGGGCAGTGGGAGGAGGGGGGTTGGAGCCAGAGGGAGGGACAGGGCTGGGGCGGCTGGAATGAGGGAGAAGTGGGTAGATGTGGCATCCCTCTGCCCTGCTCTGCAGCCTCACTTCTGTCCTGTCCTGCTTGAGGTTAGGCAGAGGTGACCCAGTTATTTGGGGATGAATCCAAGAGTGAGTGTGTCTGTGTTTGGGGGGAGTTAGGTCATGTCATGGAGATGCCTCCAGCCTGGCAAGTGGGAAGGGTTTGGAACTGGGGCTCCATGGGTGAGAACCCAGGCTGGGATGGGGGGTGGAGAGAGGCAGAGACCATGAGATGCAGAGATAGGCAAAGAGACTGGGACCAGAGGCAGAGAAATAAAACCCCAGAAGGGTATAGGGAGAGACAGAGAGCGAGGCTCAGCAGGTAAAGAATCCTCCTGTAATGCAGAAAACCTGGGTTCGATCCCTGGGTGGGGAAGATCCCCTGGCGACGGGAACAGCTACCCACTCCGGTATTCTGGCCTGGAGAATCCTATGGACAGAGGAGCCTGGTGGGCTACAGTCCATGAGGTCACAAACAGTCGGATATGACTGAAGCGAATTAGCTGTAGCAGCAAGGTCACAGAGTCTGGGAAAGATGCAGATGGACAAATGGGCAGAGATGGACAGACACAGAGCAGGAGAGAGTTGGAAACAGCGAAAGATAGAGGCTGAAAGACACATCTCAGGATAACGATGATTAAAAACAAAAAGATCTAACAGTTATATATCACTTTTTACTGCTGCTGCTGCTGCTAAGTCACTTCAGTTGTGTCCGACTCTGTGTGACCCCATAGACGGCCTCCCACCAGGCTCCTCCGTCCCTGGGATTCTCCAAGCAAGAACGCTGGAGTGGGTTGCCATTTCCTTCTCCAATGCATGAAAGCGAAAAGTGAAAGTGAAGTCTCTCAGTCGTGTCTGACTCTTAGCGACTTCATGGACTGCAGCCTACCAGGCTCTGCTGCTGCTGCTAAATCGCTTCAGTCGTGTCCGACTCTGTGCGACCCCATAGACGGAAGCTCACCAGGCTCCCCTGTCCCTGGGATTCTCCAGGCAAGAACACTGGAGTGGGTTGCCATTTCCTTCTCCAATGCATGAAAGCGAAAAGTGAAAGTGAAGCCGCTCAGTCGTGCCCGACTCTTAGTGACCCCATGGACTAGAGCCTACCAGGCTCCTCCGTCCATGGGATTTTCCAGGCAAAAGTACAGGCTCTAGGGGCCTTTATAACAGTTTTATGCATGCCAACTGGTTTTAATCGTCACAGTAATCTCACAAGGTACCCGTTATTATGCTTAATTTTATGAAGGTGGATAGGGAGGCACAGAGAGGTCAATCGGCTAACCCAAAGTCACACAGCAAAGTGGCAGTGAATCCAGGCATCTGAATCTAGAACCTGCATCCTGAGCTCTCTGCCGTGCAGCCTCCTTCATGCACATTAAGAAACAGAAACAGAAGCTGAGGGATGGGTGCACTGTCTCGGGACACAGGTTGTGGGGGTTTAGAATACACCTGGGTCCACGGCCCCTCACCTGAGCCATCTGCCCTCATCTCCATCTGCAGGTGAGGGGCAGCCTCGGCCAGAGAAGACGTAGAGCATCACTGGGGAAGGGTTGAGATGCGGCCATGCCAGCCCCAAGTACCCCTCTCACTGCATAACTGGAAGAGCAAGCCCCTCCCCCTCCCATAGACGGAGCTAAGAAGAGAATCTTAAATCTGGATACAGTGGAGGGTGGCCGCCTGCTTACAGATGTCATCTGCTCTAAGGCCCAAAGCGGCCCTGACCATGTTTTCAGGGGCATCTGTCCCAGCCCTTAGGGTAGCACTCTCCCATTCTTTTGGGGGCCAGAGACCAGTTTAACAAAAGACAATTTTTCCACAGACCGGGCGTGGGGTGCAGGGAGGGTGGTTTCAGGATGACTCAAGTGCGTTACATTTATTGTGCATTTTATTTCTATTATTATCACATCAGCTCCACCTGAGATCATCAAGCATTAGATCCCGGAGGTTGGGGACCCTTGCCTTAGGGAACTCACCCCCAAGTTCTACCTGGTAAACTCAGGAAACGCCTTCAGGCTGGCTCTGAACCAACTTGAAGGTGGTGGGCGGAGGGGTTGCCCCTGTTTCAGTCAATAACTAAAACCTCATTGGTATAGATTGTATTCCCTGAAGAGAAGTGGTTTTTCTCCGCTTATCACGGGCGATGGGGGATTCAGTAGGAAAACTGCCTACTGAAAGCATCTCCCTTTCCTGCTTCTCTCCCTGGGGAGAGAGAGGCCAACACCTGGGGCGGGGGTTCACCTTGAAGCAGGGACAATTGAGACAGGGATTTGGGGAGGGGGTGAGAGAGTTGGAGCCTGGAGAACTACAGAGGCCACAGCCTGCCCACTTGTGAGCTGGGGAGATGGCTGTGGGCTGTGGGGACCACTACTGGGGCATCTCCTGGACACTTCACAGAGACAGGGGTTGGGGCTGGGGGTCTCAGTGAATGTCACAGGAGCAGAAGTTAAGACAGTAGCCCTCATGGGACTTCCTTAGTGGTCCAGCAGCTAAGATTCCATGCTCCCAATGCAGGGGACCTGGGTTCAGCCTCTGGGCAGGGAACTAGATACCCCATGCTGGAACCAAGAGCTCAGATGCCACAACCATAGATCCTGAATGTTGCGACTAGGACCCAGCACAGCCAAAAAAAAAGGCAGTAAGTAGCCCCCATGGACCAGCAGCTTGGACATTTCTCTTTTTCCTGCTATTTTCAAGCTAAGTTATGTCATCCCCCTGTAGAAGAAAATGGGACCCTGCAAGTGACGGACATTTCCGGCCAGACTGGTGGGATATGGGGTTGGGGGAGGACCAGTGGGCTTGAAGCAGATTAAAATCCATTTCGATCTTCACTGCCCAAACAGCAGCAACCATCGGCATCTATTGGGCACTTAAAACGTGGCCAGTGTGTGGCTTTCATTGTTTAGATAATTTCAGCGAGTTTCAGTGTAAATGCCAACACTTGGTTCAATTATTGGGAAAATTTTAAATTCCTTTGGAACCAGCCGGGTACCTAAATCCACCTTTTCAACTCTTTTTAAGTTTTACAGGCTCTAAAATAAAGACCTAGAATTTCAAATGAAAATTTAGCATTCTAGTGGAGATGCTGCTGTAGGTGTGAAATAGTCCCCGGATTTTATTTTTCTAAAATTTACTTTATTTATTTTTGTCTGTGCTAGCTCTTCATTGCTGCTTGAGAGATTGGACTACCCTCTAGTAGCTGTGCCCGGGCCTCTCACTGGGGGTGGCTTCTTTTGTTGCGTAGCAACGGTAGTTACTAGAAAATTTTAAAGGACTTAGGGAGTTGCTGCTATATTTTGATTGGACAGTGCCAGTGTGGAGGGAATAGGAATCAAAAATTAGCAACACAAAAAAGCTTAAGTACTGTGTAAACTGGTGTGATTGGAGACATGTGATGGATGTGAGAGTTGGATCATAAAGAAGGTTGAGTGCTGAAGAATTGATGCTTTCAATTTGTGGTGCCCGAGAAAACTCTTGAGGGTCCCTTGGACTGCGAGGAGATCAAACCAGTCAATCTGAAAGGAAATCAACCCTTGAATGTTCATTGGAAGGACTGATGCTGAAGCCGAAGCTTCAATACTTTGGCCATCTGATTCAAAGAGCCGACACACTGGAAAAGACCCTGATGCTGGGAAAGATTGAAGGCAGGAGGAGAAGGGGGTGACAGAGGGTAAGATGGTTGGATGGCATCACCGACTCAATAGACATGAGTTTGAGCAAACTCTGGGAGATAGTGAAGGACAGAGAATCCTGGCATGCTACAGTCCATGGGTTTGCGGAGGCGGACATGACTGAGTGACTGAACGACAATGTGATGGGGAACCAGTGAGTTTCTTTTTTTTTTTCCGGGCTGTTCTTGGCACCTATGAGTTTCACTGATCTAAAAAAAAAAAAAAAAGCTCTGGAAATGGCAGATCTTTTGTCTGGGCTGATCCACAAATAGCCTTCAATTGTAGGAGAGACCTCTCTAAGGCATATACCTGATCCAAAGACTTCTGATCATACTCAGAATAGAAATTAGAAAACTTACCAGGACCCAAAGGCCCAACCACACTCTATGCACCTTTGTTCTAGGTTTTCCACAAACGTTAATTTACTGTCCTCACTATCCTATGAAATAGTGTTATCACCCCCACTTTACAGATGAAAAAAAATTATGCACAGAGAAGCAAAGAGTCACATGCAGTTGATCAAGCTGAGAAGATGCCCAACGACTGTGCAATACTGCCCCCTTGTGGATCCAGAGACACACACGGAGAGAGTTCTGAGGTTGGGAGGGGGTGAGGGACAAAGGCTGGACCCCAGGGTCTCTTGCGTCGGTCGCCCTGGGCCCTGGCACCCAGCTCTGGACCCAGACATGGAGCAGAGGAGGCAGGTGCAACCCCGACTGGTGACAGGAGCAGGGACCGCCACCTGAGCTTTGCCCCTGGTGAGCTCCGAGCCTTGCGCTCCGTGAGCTTGGGTCTTGATCCTGACCTTGGGCGTGTCAGGTACTAAAAGGAAGGACTCAGAAATCCGACCTCTGGAGTCAGATTTGCTCCAGCAAGAGCCTGGGTGAGCAGCTGAGTGTTTCTGGTCTTAGAGGTCAGCCACTCTTTTCTCCAATTATTGCTACTAATACAGTGAGTCAAAGAGGACTCTTTATTTATTTACTTTATCTCTGTGTATTTATTTATTTTTTGGCCACACCGTGTAGCATGTGGGAGCTTAGTTCCCAGACCAGGGATCGAACCCAGGCCCTCAGCAGTCAAAGTGCTGAGTCCTAACCACTAGACCTCCAGGGAATTCCCATCTCTGTTTATTCTTGAATTATGGTGACCCTGGGTGTCTTCCAGAACCATGTCCTCTGTGCACCCAGATACCCAGAAATGATCATGCTAAAATTATGAGGATAATGAAATTAATAAGGATAATAAACCCCTCCCGTGCATTGAATGGGCTTCCCTCATAGCTCAGTCAGTAAAGAATCTGGCTGTAATGCAGGAGACCCGGGTTTGGTTCTTGGGTTGGGAAGATCCCCTGGAGAAGGAAATGACAACCCACTCCAGCATTCTTGTCTGGAAAATCCCACGGACAGAGGAGCCTGGCGGGCTACAGTCCATGGGGTCACAAGAGTTGGACACGACTTAGCGATTAAACCAGCGTGCATTGAGTGGTTCTAGTAATGGTTTCACTTGTGTTATTGTTCTTAATCTCAGGGGATAAAATTATAAGCGTGTCTTTTTACAAAAGGAGAGATAGGTTCAGAAATGTGACTTTCCCCATTACAAAAGGAAATCAGTTTTTCTCAGAAAACTCCTCGCTGGCTATATTTGTTAGGGTGGTGGGGGAGGTGGAAACAAAGTCTTTTGTTTTTACATACTTGGGGGAACATGTTAACACTGCTGCTGCTACTGCTGCTAAGTCGCTTCAGTCGTGTCCGACTCTGTGCGACCCCATAGAAGGAAGCCCACCAGGCTCCCCCGTCCCTGGGATTCTCCAGGCAAGAACAGTGGAGTGGGTTGCCATTTCCTTCCCCAATGCATGAAAGTGAAAATAAAAGTGAAGTCGCTCAGTCGTGTCCGACTCTTAGCGACCCCATGGACTGGAGCCTACCAGGATCCTCCGTCCATGGGATTTTCCAGGCAAAAGTACTGGGGTGGGGTGCCATCGCCTTCCCCGCATGTTAACACTAATAGTTACCATATGCTGAGTGCATGCTCTGTGAAATTATTTCAGCAGCTTCACTCAGATTAACTTGCTAATGTGCCCATTAACCTTAAGAAGTCGCTACTATTGTCTGTCTCCACTCTAAACGGGGAGAAACCCAGGCGAAGAGAGATTAGAGTCACCTTCTGAAGCTATCATAGAAACAAATAGCTGGATTTGAACCCAGGGAGAGTCTCATGAGAATCTGTGTGTGTGTGTGTGTGTATAACGTCATTCCCACTTCACTTTTCAAAAGTAGAAACAAGTAGATTTATTTAAATAAAAATAGATTTATTTATCTATGTGGCTGGGTCAGGTCTTAGCTGCTGCACGTGGGATCTTCACTGTATCCTGCGGGATCTTTCCTTGGGGAGCAGGGACTCCCTAGCTGTGGCTCCAGGGCTTTACAGTACCCGGGCTTAGCTGCCCTGCAGCATGTGGGATCTTAGTTCCCTGACCACGGATCAAACCGGAGTCCCCTGCATTGCAAGGCGGATTCTTTTTTTTTTTAATGTTGGGTTTTTTGTTTTCATTTTTTAAATCGTTTAATTAATTAATTTATATTTATTTTTGACTGCGCTGGGTCTTCATTGCTTTCTGCAGGCTTTCTCTAGTTGCAGCCAGCGGAGGTGACTCTGGAGTTGAGAGGCACGGGTTTCTCTTTGCGGAGTCTTCTCTTGTTGTGGAGCACGGGTTTCGGTGTGTGGGCTTCGGTAGTTGTGGTGCACGGGTTTAGCTGCTCCGTGGCACGTGCGATCTTCGCGGACCAGGGATCGAGCCCATGTCCCCTGCGCTGGTAGGTGGATTCCTATCCACTTGTCACCAGGGAAATCTTCCAGGTGGGTTCTTAACCAGTGGACCACCAGGGATGTCTCTCCTACTTCATTTTTGAATAGGTATTGCTTCCACATGGCACAGAAACAAAGCATGTTTATTAAAAACGTACAGAGTGATGAACCTCCATTGTGACCTTGCCCGCCTTTGATCCTGTGCTCGCCCCTTCTTCCAAGCATAACGACTAGAGTGTCTTTCTTTGGTCATCTTCAAGGGTTTCACTGCGCATGAACCATTAAACGCAGAGATGTCTTCTCATTTTTGCCTTGGTTTTAGCCACCAGGCTGGGCTTCTTGAAAAGTAAGTTGTCTCCTGGTGTTCAAAACATGTGGTGAAATGAACCATTTAGACACTGAGAAAACAAATTGAATTTGAGAAAGTCTAACTCTTGGGCCTACATAAATGAACTGGGTCTTTGCTACATTTCCAGGGGAGATGATGAGTGTAAATAAAGAATAGCTCCTTATCTCATGTGACTGCTATCAAAGTACATTATAAACAGAAAAGTTTTTGGAAATGGCAGTACACAGTTGATGAGAATTACAATAGATCTGCATTTGTTTCTACTGTATCTTTCAGTTCAGTTCAGTCGCTAGTTGTGTCCGACTCTTTGCAATCCCATGAATCGCAGCATGCCAGGCCTCCCTGTCCATCACCAACTCCCAAAGTTCACTCAAACTCCTGTCCACCGAGTCCATGATGCCATCCAGCCATCTCATCCTCTGTCGTCCCCTTCTCCTCCTGCCCTCAATCCCTCCCAGCATCAGAGTCTTTTCCAATGAGTCAACTCTTCGCATCAGGTGGCCAAAGTACTGAGGACAGAGTTTCAGCTTTAGCATCATTCCTTCCAAAGAACACCCAGGGCTGATCTCCTTTAGAATGGACTGGTTGGATCTCCTTGCAGTCCAAGGGACTCTCAAGAGTCTTCTCCAACACCACAGTTCAAAAGCATCAATTCTTCGGTGCTCAGCTTTCTTCACAGTCCAACTCTCACATCCATACATGACCACTGGAAAAACCATAGCCTTGACTAGACGGACCTTTGTTGGCAAAGTAATGTCTCTGCTTTTCAATATGCTATCTAGGGTGGTCATAACTTTCCTTCCAAGGAGTAAGTGTCTTTTAATTTCATGGCTGCAGTCACCATCTGCAGTGATTTTGGAGCCCAGAAAAATAAAGTCTGACACTGTTTCCACTGTTTCTCCATCTATTGGTGTTTCTCCACCATTGCCTTGTGGGGCTTTGGTGTGCCTCTCTGAACCCAGATGCGTGGCCTGGGTTTGCAAATTGCCAAGGCCAAGGATGATGGGCACAACCGTGGTGATCCAGGCTGGCCTGCGTCTGGATGAGTCGGGGACATCTCTTGTTTTCTCTCTTGGGGTGCAGGGGAAATTGATCTTCGTTTTCTGAACGTTGAGCTTTAAGCCAACTTTTTCACTCTCCTCTTTCACTTTCATCAAGAGGCTCTTCAGTTCCTCTTCACTTTCTGCCATAAGGGTGGTGTCATTTGCATATCTGAGGTTATTGAGATTTCTTCCAGCAATCTTGATTCCAGCTTGTGCTTCTTCCAGCCCAGCGCTTCTCATGATGTACTCTGCGTAGAAGTTAAATAAGCAGGGTGACAATATACAGCCCTGACGTACTCCTTTTCCTATTTGGAACCAGTCTGTTGTTCCATGTCCAGTTCTAACTGTTGCTTCCTGACCTGCATATAGGTTTCTCAAGAGGCAGGTCAGATGATTTGGTATTCCCATCTCTTTCAGAATTTTCCACAGTTTATTGTGATCCACACAGTCAAAGGCTTTGGCATAGTCAATAAAGCAGAAATAGATACTTTTCTGGAACTCTCTTGATTTTTCCATGATCCAGCGGATGTTGGCAATTTGATCTCTGGTTCCTCTGCCTTTTCTAAAACCAGCTTGAACATCAAGAAGTTCACGGTTCACATATTGCTGAAGCCTGGCTTGGAGAATTTTGAGCATTACTTTACTAGCGTGTGAGATGAGGAGCCAAGAGGAGCTACCCCGCGACCAAGGTGAGGGGCAGCAGCCGAGAGTGCCAGGCTGTGACGATGCAGGAACGGCCGAGAGGAGCAGCTGAGAGGAGCTGCCCCACATCCGAGGTCAGGGGCAGCGGCAGAGAGTGCCAGGCTGCAACAGCGCAGAAACCGCGGAGAGGAGCTACCTCACGTCCGATGTCAGGGGCGGCTGAGAGGAGCTACCCCGCGTCCAAGGTCAGGGGCGGAGGCCGAGAGGAAGTACCCTGTGTCGGAGGTCAGGGGGGGCAGCCGGGAGGAGCTACCCCACGTCCAAGGAGCCGTGGCTGCGCGGGTGCAGGAGGGCCTAGAAGAGCTACTCCACGTTGAAGGTCAGGAGGGGCGGCAGTGAGGAGATACCCCTCGTCCAAGGTAAGGAGCAGTGGCTGCACTTTGCTGGAGCATCCATGAAGAGATACCCCATGTCCAAGGTAAGAGAAACCCAAGGGAGACGGTAGGTGTTGCAAGAGGGCATCAGAGGGCAGACACACTGAAACCATAATCACAGAAAATTAGTCAATCTAATCACACTAGGACCACAGCCTTGTCTAATTCAATGAAACTAAGCCATGCCCGTGGGGCCACCCAAGACGGGTGGGTCATGGTGGAGAGGTCTGACAGGGTGTGGTCCGCTGGAGAAGGGAATGGCAAACCACTTCAGTATTCTTGCCTTGAGAACCCCATGAACAGTATGAAAAGGCAAAATGATAGGATATTGAAGAGGAACTCCCCAGGTCAGTAGGTGCCCAATATGCTACTGGAGGTCAGTGGAGAAATAACTCCAGAAAAAATGAAGGGATGGAGCCAAAGCAAAAAGAATACCAAGTTGTGGATGTGACTGGTGATAGAAGCAAGGTCCGATGCTGTAAAGAGCAATACTGCATAGGAACCTGGAATGTTAGGTCCATGAATCAAGGCAAATTAGAAGTGGTCAAACAAGAGATGGCAAGAGCAAATGTAGACATTCTAGGAATCAGCGAACTAAAATGGACTGGAATGGGTGAATTTAACTCAGATGATCATTATATCTACTACTGTGGGCAGGAATCCCTCAGAAGAAATGGAGTGGCCATCATGGTCAACAAAAGAGTCCGAAATGCAGTACTTGGATGCAATCTCAAAAACAACAGAATGATCTCTGTTTGTTTCCAAGGCAAACCATTCAATGTCACAGTAATCCAAGTCTATGCCCCAACCAGTAACACTGAAGAAGCTGAAGTTGAACGGTTCTATGAAGACCTACAAGACCTTTTAGAACTAACACCCAAAAAAGGTGTCCTTTTCATTATAGGGGACTGGAATGCAGAAGTAGGAAGTCAAGAAACACCTGGAGTAACAGGCAAATTTGGCCCTGGAATACAGAATGAAGCAGGGCAAAGACTAATAGAGTTTTGCCAAGAAAATGCACTGGTCATAACAAACACCCTCTTCCAACAACACAAGAGAAGAGTCTATACATGGACATCACCAGATGGTCAACAATGAAATCAGGTTGATTATATTCTTTGCAGCCAAAGATGGAGAAGCTCTATACAGTCAGCAAAAACAAGACTGGGAGCTGACTGTGGCTCAGATCATGAGCTCCTTATTGCCAAGTTCAGACTTAAATTGAATAAAGTAGGGAAAACCACTAGACCATTCAGGTATGACCTAAATCAAATCCCTTATGATTATACAGTGGAAGTGAGAAATAGATTTAAGGGCCTAGATCTGATAGATAAGAGTGCCTGATGAACTGTATCTTTAAGGCTGGTCTAAGAGCCACAGGCAGCTAACAATAAGGGTACATGAGAAAAAAAATAAACAACATTTGGTGAATTCTTTTTCGTGATATAAGCATCAAAAAAACTTATAATGCTGAGTTAGTTTCAAGGTTTGTGCAACACTGTTTAGATAATTACGTAAGTTATAAAACAATGGCTGGTGTGAAAATTACAGATGATTCATAATTATATCTATGAACATAAAGCTCTCTACTGGGAAGGCTTCCAGTCTGGGAGAACTTAGTGGGAGGCATTCCTCCACCCATGCCCAAGGGAGCTTACTACTCATTCTGTGGTGACTGTTGTTGTTCAGTCGCTCAGTCCTGTCCGACTGTTTGTGACCCCATGAACTGCAGCATGCCAGGCTCCTCTGTCCTCCACTGTCTCCCAGAGCTTGTTCAATTTCATGTCCATCGAGTTGGTGAGGCTATCTAACCATCTCATTCTCTGTTGTCCCCTTCTCCTGCCTTCAATCTTTCCCAGCATCAGGGTCTTTTCCAATCAGTTGGCTCTTCAGATCAGGTGGCCAAAGTATTGAAGCTTCAGCATCAGCATCAGTCCTTCCAATGAATATTCAGGACTGATTTCCTTTAGGATGGACTGGTTGGATCTCCTTGCAATCCAAGGGATTCTCAAGAGTCTTATCTAGCACCACAGTTCAAAAGCATCAATTCTTCAGCGCTCAGCCTTCTGTATGGCCCAACTTCCCATCTGTACATGACTAGTGGAAGAAACCATAGCTTTGACTATACAGACTTTTGCTGGCAAAATGATGTCTCTGCTTTTTAATATGCTGTCTAGTTTCATCATAGCTCTCCTTCCAAGGAGCAAGCATCTTTTCATTTCATGGCTGCAGTCACTGTCCTGTGTGTGGAAAGAGAACATTGAAAATAGAACAAAGAAGACAGTGAAAGGTGCACATAGAGAGATCTAGAACAGTGATCACAATACACGTTCAATGCAGAAATATCTACATTGTTGGTTGCAGGATGTAGGAGTGTTAGTTGGATCTAAAGCTCTAAAGTCATGTGAACTCACGAGTTGCAGCAAGTGGGATCTAGTTTCCTGACCAGGGATTGAACTTGCACCCCCTGCATTGGGAGCATGGCGTCTTAGCCACTGGAGCACCTGGGAAGTCCCCAGGTTTCAGTTTTGCAAGATGAAAACATTCTGGAGATCGGCCCTACGACAATGTGAGTGTACTTAGCACTACCGAACTGCACACTTAAAAATGCACAAGATGGTACGTCATTTCACATTATGCATTTTTACCACAAAATATTAAAAAAGACCTCCTGATGCTGGAATTGGTTACAAAGTTTGTGACACATCATTTAGTTCGTTAACATGAGTTATAAAACAATGACCAAGAGTGAAAATTAGAGATGACTCTCTTGTTATCACTGCAGGTAAATAATACAGCCCCAAAGCTTCCCTGGCGTATTTCTTAAGGTACATTGTTTTTAAAAGCTATAAAGCTCTGGACAAACTCCTCACTGTGAAGATGAACAGTTTCACTCTTCTTTGTCTAATGCCCTGCAGGGGTGTTTTGGTAGGGTCAGTTCTTGACAGTTTTTCTTGAGTGTGTATGTGTGTGTTAGTCGCTCAATCGTGTTTGACTTTTCATGACTCCGTGGACTGTAGCCCTCCAGCCTCCTCTGTCCATGGGATTCTCCAGGCAAGAATACTGGAGTGGGTGGCCATTCTCTTCTCCAGGGGATCTTCCTGACCCAGGGATGGAACCTGTGTCTCTCAAGTCTCCTGCATTGGCAGGAGTACCAGTTACTATTGGCATTACCACTAGTGCCACTCAATGCCTCAACAGCACATATAGGAAAATGTTCACATCGACTTTCTCTGGATGGTTGAATCACTATGTGGTTTTATTTTCTTCATTCACATACCTCCGTGTATTGTGTTCCTCCGTGCTCCATGTGTTCCTCTGTGTAACTAAAGAGTTGATGAGATAATTTTTAAAGAGTTCCAGATCATAAATATAGGAGACTGATAAAGTTATAAAATCACCGTTTTGCAACCCGTAATGAAACAGTGCCTCTGGGCTATGGTCACGGTTGACTGCTAAAGCCAGTAGGTGGAAAGCAGATGGGAACTTATAATATATGGGTCAGGCTGACGACACTGGAATCCTAACATCACAAAGAGAGACAACTTGACAGCAAGTATCTCTTGATTTATTGTGACAGTAAAGACACGACCGCAGCTTTGAAATATTTTGCTCCCAGCTTGGACCTGAAGGAGATTGTGCTTTTTGCTCCAACTACCAGAGGATGGAGAAACATGTTAAAAAGGCCTACAGAGAGCTAATCAAGAGAATCTGTGATGTGCAAACTTCCAGGATGAACAACTTGTTTTCATCAACAATAAAAACATTGTTCAAGATTGGGAAAGGAGTATGGCAAGGCTGTATATTGTCACCCTGTTTATTTAACTTCTATGCAGAGTACATCATGTGAAATGCCTGACTGGATGAATCACACGCTGGAATCAAGATTGCTGGGAGAAATATCAACAACTTCAGATATGCAGGTGATACTACTCTAATGGCAGAAAGTGAAGAACTAAAAAGCCTTTTGATGGGGATGAAAGAGGACAGTGAAAAAGCTGGCTTAAAACTCAACATTCCTAAAACTAAGAGAAAAGTGGAAACAGTGACAGATTTTATTTTCTTGAGCTCCAGAATCACAGCTGATGGAGAATGCGGCCATGAAACTAAAAGAAGCTTACTCCTTGGAAGAAAAATTATGACAAACCTAGACAGCATATTAAAAAGCAGACACATCACTTTGCTGACAAAGGTTCATATAGTCAAAGCTATGTTTTTTCCAGTAGTCATGTATGGATGTGAGAGCTGGACCCTAAAGAAGACTGAGAGACAAAGAATTGATGCTTTTAAATTGTGGTGCTGGAGAAGACTCTTGAGAGTCCCTTGAACTGCAAGGAGATCAAACCAGTTAATCTGAAAGAAAATCAACCTTGCATATTCATTGGAAGGACTGATGCTGAAGCTTCAATACTTTGGCCACCTAATGTGAAAAGCTGATTCATTGAGAAAGACCCTGATGCTGGGAAAGATTGAAAGCAGGAGGAGAAGGGGATGACAGAGGTTGAGATGGTTGGATGGCATCACTGACTTGATGGACATGAGTCTGAGCAAACTCCGGGAGACAGTGAAGGATGGGAAAGCCTGGTGTGCTGTAGTCCATGGGGCTGCAAAGAGTGGGACACTACTTAGTGATTGAACAACAACAATAAAACCTTTATCAGTACGTAGAACATTTATTGTCACTTCATGCCAGTGCCCCATCAATCCCCACCCCACCCAACAGGCAAGCAGTATTCTGATTTCTTTCCACTATAGGTTAGTTTTGCTTGCTGTTCATATAAATGGAGATATAAACACAGCCCTTTCGTGTAAGGCGCTTTCATCTTGAGATTTACTCAGTGGTAATTTGTTCCTTTCAATGGCATATCCCATTGCTGGACTCCACCGCAGTTTCGTTTATATGTTCTCCCATCGACGGACGCCTGGGCTGCTTCCAGTCCTCTCCAAATAAAGCCGCTATGAACAACTCTCTGATGGTTTTTGGTTGCATTTCTCTCATGATTAAAGATGTTGCGATCTTTTCACTTGCTTTTTGCCCATTTGCCTATCTTCTGTTGTGAGTTCAATTCAGTCGCTCATTCATGTCCGACTCTTTGCGATCGCGTGGACTGCAGCATGCCAGGCTTCCCTGCTGCTGCTGCTGCTAAGTCACTTCAGTCGTGTCTGACTCTGTGTGACCCCATGGACGGCAGCCCACCAGGCTCCCCCGTCCCTGGGATTCTCCAGGCAAGAACACTGGAGTGGGTTGCCATTTCCTTCTCCAATACCCTGTCCAGCACCAACTCCCCAAGCTTGCTCAAACTTTCTGTTGTAAAGTAGACCTATCTTTGATGTTTTTCTCTCAAAGAGAGGAATCTTGGACCTCCCTGGTGGTCCAGTGGTTAAGAATCCGCCGGCCAACACAGGCTGGTCCTGGAAGATCCCACCTGCTGCAGGGCACCTAAGCCTGCGTGAGGCAACGACTGAGCCTGAGTGATGCAAATACTCAAGCCTGTGTGACTAGAGCCCGTGCTCTGCAAACAACAGAAGTCACGGCAACGAGAAGCCCGCACGCATGGCAAGAGGAAGCCTGTGCCCAGTCTAAGTAAATAAATAAAATTGAAAAAGAAAGGGGTCTTGATACATTTTATAATGCCCTTATTTAACTTCCCTGGGGCTCAGACGGTAAAGAATCCGTCTGCAATGCAGGAGACCTTGGTTCGATCCTGGGGTCAGGAACATCCCCTGGAGAAGAAAATGGCAACCCGCTCCAGTATTCTTGCCTGGAGAATCCCACGGACAGAGGAGCCTGGTGGGCTACAGCCTATGGGGTCACAAGGAATCAGACACGACGGAGCGGCGACTAACACTTAATCTAACTTACACAGATGATCAACCTTCCCGTGTATATTTTTTTTCCGGGACTGCTGTAATAAGGTGTCACAAGCTGGGTCTCTGAAAACAACAGAAATTCATTCTCTTACAGTTCTGAAGGCCAGAAGTCAAGGTGTCTGCAGGGCTGAGCTCCCTTGGAAAATCGGGGTGGAATCTTTCCTTGCCTCTTCCAGCTTCTACTGGCGGCCAGCAGTGTTTGGCTTGCAGCTGCACCCCTCCATCTCTGCCTCTGTGTTCACATGGCGTTCTCCCCCGGGAGTCTGTCTTCACATCGTCTTCCCTCTTCTCATAAAGACACCGGTTTTATTGGGTTCAGGTCCACCCTACTTCGGTATGAACTCAACTAATTACATCTGCACTGATCCTATTTCCAAATACGGTCACATTCTGAAGTACTGGGGATTAGGACCTTGACATATCTTTCGGGGGAACACCACTTAACCCATAATATTATGGATACGGTGAACTGCACCGCCCCCCCCCCCCCCCAATTACATGTAGGCACTCGCTGTCTTCGAAATTGGGCTGCATCCTCAAAGTGGTGGCATATTTTTCTCTGCACCAACTCTGGGGCAGACGCTGGGCAGGAGGTGGCATTGTCATCTCGGTGTTACCCCGTAAGGAGTTTGATTCCATCCACCGCTCAGACGGGTCGAGGAACTTGCTCGAAGTTAGCGGAGGAATTGGTGCTCAGAATCCTGCTGCTGCTAAGTCGCTTCAGTCGTGTCCGACTCTGTGCGACCCCACAGACAGAAGCCCACCAGGGTCCCCTGTCTCTGGGATTCTCCAGGCAAGAATACTGGAGTGGGTTGCCATTTCCTTCTCCAACGTATGAAAGTGAAAAGCGAAAGTGAAGTCGCTCAGTCGTGTTCGACTCTTAGCGATCCCATGGACTGGAGCCTACCAGGCTCCTCCATCCATGGGATTTTCCAAGCAAAAGTACGGGGGGGGGGGTGGTGGGGTGGTGGTGGTGGTGCCATTGCCTTCCCCGGCTCAGAATCCTAAGACTCCAAAAAAAGTCCGGCCACGTTCACGGCTTCCCCTAGGCGTTTCCTCAAGGGGCCTCGAGGTGGCGCCATAGAGCAAACGGCGGATTCTAACACCGCGGCTTTTAAAACGCCTTCATCCTGGGCGCTCCTCAGACGGGAACATGAATCACGGGGGATCTTGCAACTCTTGATTCCGTTGGTCCGAGGAGGGGGCCAGGCACCCAGAGGATGCGGATAGGCGAGGGCTGAAGGATCGATGCCTGTCTGCGCAATCGTACCGAGCAGCTTAGGGAACTCAGTAATGTTAATAATTGTTACGGAAACAACTGTTTCCACACGGTCCTAAAATGCCCAGCTCTCTGCGCTTACCTTTAAGGGTACGTTCTGTCCTTCAGTGCTCATGGTAGCTCTGTGAGAACGAAACAGGAAGCGGATGCCGGTCTGTGCGTCCGTCCCCTCTTTACTACCAGACAGACCCGACCCACGGGGAGACTCAGCGCAGAGGCCGAGGGAAACGAGATGGGAGCTCTGGAGGCTGGTGGCAAGGGCACAGCGTTTGGCGGTCGGGGTGGGCGGAGAGACTTAGGCATCTAGAATTGCAGGGAGAACCAGATCAGGGTCGGCCAAGGAAATCTGGGGTCAAGGACTGCCCCTCTCCCAACTAAAGCTCACGGCAGGAATCCTTCCTACTTCACTGTCTCTTTGTGTGCCTCTCTTTCCTCTATCTAACCATCCTCTGCCTATCCATCTAGTATCTATCTTACTGAGTCTCTCTCTCCATCCCCCTCAGTCCTTCTCTGTAGTTCTGTTTTAGTCTTTCTCTGAGGTTTCCCAAAGGGCTGGCTCCTTCTTCCACACTCTTTTAATCTGTGTCTGATTTTAAATCACTTCTAACCTCTTTTATCTTTCTACCCACCCCCCCCGCCTTTTTTTTTTTTTTTTAAAGATTTCTCTCTCTCTTTTTTTTGATATGGACCATTTTGTTATTCAGTCACTCAGTTGCTTCCGACTCTTTGCGACCCCGTGGACGGCAGCAGGCCAGGCTTCCCTGTCCTTCACCATCTCCAAGGGCTTCCTCAGACTCATGTCCATTGAGTTGGTGATGCCATCCAACCATCTCATCCTCTTTAAAAGTCTGTATTGAATTCGATACACTATTGCTTTTGTTTTATGTTTTAGATTTTTTTGGCCCTCAGGCATGTGGGATCTTAAGCTCCCGGACCAGGGATGGAACCCACACCCCTGCATTGGAAGGCGAAGTCCTAGCCACTGGACCACCAGGGAAGGCCCAGCCTCTTTCTTTAAAGATCTCAGTCTCTCCCGCCTCCTCTCTTTCTCCCCTCATCCCTCCGCACCCCTCCCATCATCACTGATTGTCATCCCTTGTTTGGCTCTATGTCCCTATGTTTGCTTTTGTTGGCCCAAGTGCGTTGTGGTTTCGGGCACAAGCTCAGGACTCCCACTCCTTGGGTCACATCCTAGCTCTGCCACGTACCAGCTGCAGAAATGAAGCCGGATTTACCCAATCTCATTGCCCCTCAGCCTCCTGATTTGTTGAGAGCCTCCCTCCAGAGAGGCTGCCGTCAGAACCGGAGAGACGAGGCTCGCAACACATGCGGCGAGGTGTCTGGCACTCAGTAAATGGGAGTTGTCATCATCAGCGTCATTATTATTATTACTAATACAAGGTAACCCACTGCCAGCCTCTCTGGGGCCAACAATTAGGTGCTTATCTGGTGTGTGGAATGCATGAGGAAGATCCTCCCACCACCAAAATTGGGGCCACTCCCTGACCTGGGTTTCTAGCCTGGATCAGGCACCCCCCAGAGCGAGGGCACCGGGAGGAGGACACACCAGCTTTCTGTGGACACACCCGATGACACTTTTCGCCCTTCGTCTCGGCTTCTCTGATGTCCCGAGCCAAGCCCGTGCCCTTGGTGTGTGTGTGCTGGGAGGGATGAAGCAGGGAGCCGCCATGTCAGGTTAGATTCAGAGACTCATGTAACGAGTGAGGGATATAGAACGGTATCAGAAGGTGGCCACGGAGTAGAAACAGCACACACAGCTTCCACAGTCTTGCAGGAGAGGCTCAGTGCCTCCCTGTTCAAGATGCGGCTCAATCATTTGACGAGTTCATTTCTTTCTTTCTTTTACTGCTGTTAGACCTTAGGTCAGAGGTTGAATATCATACACATGTGATTATTAACATTATCATCGCTGGTTTGCACAGAATCCCTCTTTTATCTGTCTCCTCTCCCTCCCTCCTTCCATCCTTCTTTCTCTGTCTTCTCTCCTTCCCTCTTCCTTCCTTCTTCCTTCAGCCTCACACACCATGTCATGTAGCTCTTATATGTATTTTTAACTGATGTCACTGGCGTTGGATTACACCTCTCCCTCGCTTCCTAGTCGCTTTTCAAACAAGCGCTGTGTTTCTAAGACCCGACCACGCTTTTTGTGTTCCTGCGTCTGCCTCATCACGGGAACTCCACGGAGGGTGTCCCCACGTTCACCCAAGGGTCTCCCTGGAAGCGGAGATGCCATGGCTGCCAACTCCGAGACACTACAAAGAACAGTGTGGGGCACATCCTCGTACGTGTCCCCTTGTGGGTGTGTAAGAATTTCTTTGGGATGGATACCCATGAGAGAAATGGCTGAATCATGGGGTGTGGGTATGCTTAATTTGATGAAATGGTGCCAGAATCCTTCCTCAGAGAATTGAAACCACCACACGTACCCAAGCAGCGCCTGAATATTCTAATGTCTATACATCCCTAGCAATACTTCACACTACGCATCCTCCTAATTTTCTCCACCCTCATGGGCGTAAAGTAGTATCTTGTTGTTTCAGTTTACATTTCTATGATACCTAATGAGTTTGAACATACCCTCATTTGCATAGCTTTTTTGCAAGTCCTTTACCTATTTTCCCCTAAGGGTGTCCATCTTATTGCTTATCAATTCACAGGTTGTTCTCCTTGTTGTCAGTCAACAAGTCAAGTCGTGTCCAACTCTGCAACCTCATGGACTGCAGCATGCCAGGCTTCTCTGTCTCTCACTGTCTCCCCGACTTTCCTCAAACTCATGTCCATTGATTCAATGATGCCATCCAACATCTCATCCTCTGCCACCCCCTTCTCCTCCTGTCTTCAATTTTTCCCAGCATCAGGGTTTTTTCCAATGAGTTGGCTCTTCACATCAGGTGGCCAAAGTATTGGAGCTTCAGCTTCAGCGTCAGTCCTTCCAATGAATATTCAGAACTGGTTTCCTTTAGGATGGACTGGTTGGATTTCCTGGCAATCCAAGGGATGCTCAAGAGTCTTCCCCAGCACCACAATTTGAAAGCATCGTTTCTTCAGTGCTCAGCCTATTATAGGTATTGATCTCTTTTCCATCTTTTTCCCCTGGTTCATGTTTGATTTTACAAATAATTTCTCCCATTCTGACAAATGCCCATCAAAGTAAAGGTCTGTTTTACCTTCCTTTAAACCCAAATTCTTAATTTTGTCATAATCAACCTAACCAATGTTTTGTTCTAATATCTTTGCTTTTAAAGTCTTAAGAAGTTATTCCTTGTCCCAGAGATTCAAAGACATTCTCCTTGATTTTTTTCTACTGACTTTATAATGATATCTTTTCCATATTGGTCCCTAATACTTCTAGACTTCACTTTCTTGTGTGGTGTCAGATAGAAATCTGGGTTTATTTTCCTCCTCATAGTGAGCCAGTTTTCTTAATACCATTAATTAAGTGTACCGTATTTCCCCTATTAATAAACAGGGTTAAATAAAACTATTTAATTCCCTATTAAAATTTCCCCTATTAATTTGAGTTGCTACTTTACCATATTTTATATATAGTATATAATATTACATTGAGTTCCCATGAGTTCTTTCTGAGCTCCTTCTCTGTGTCACTGACCCATTTATCTGTTCTTTCACTAATGCCTCACTTAAAAAATACATTCCTTTTGTTTTGCAGTATGTCTGGTAGGGCAAGAAGCTTATTTCTTGCACCACCATAACTCTTCTCGCCGCTTACATCACCGTGCAGGAAACACACTGATCCTCTCCACCCTTCATGGGAACTGTTTACTGACATCTGCCCCATCCTGGCCTCCCTGTCGGAAAAGACACATCCTCATTCAGGAAGAGAAGGTCGAACCTGCCAAGGAAAATCTGCGCAATGTCTTTGCTCAGCTTTTAGCGCCTGGAAACTTTTTCCCCCAGCATCTCCTCCGTATCAGCATACTAAAAACTAACTCCAGTAGCTCAGACACTTGAGGTTTTTAAAAAAATACATTTATTTACTTGTTTCATTTTTGGCTGTGCTTGGTCTTCGTTGCTGCTCCTGGGGTTTCTCTAGGTGCGGCAAGCGCTGGCTACTGTGTAGCTGTGGCGCATAGGCTTCTCAGGCGGTGCCTTCTCGTTGCAGAGCACGGGGCTCTAGGCGGGCAGGCTCAGTAGTTGCGGTGCTCCAGCTCAGTTGCCCCAGAGTACGTGGGATCTTCCCAGATCAGGATTGAACCGGTGGCCCTTGCATTCCAAGGCGGATGGTTAACCACTGGACCTTCAGGGAAGCCCCGACACTTAAGGTTTTATTCTGTTTCAAGCCCAGATGTTGAAAGTCCATGCCTGAAGCAGACACTTAAGCTAGTCACCAAGAATGCAGGATTCCTCTTGCTTCTTGCGACCCAATCTTTATTTATCCTGTGATTTTTATCCTCATAGTGGTGGGTCTGCCTCCGGGCACCTACATGCCAGGTGGGAAGAGGGGGAAAGTCCAAACATGATGCTCTCCCTTTTATAAGCAAAACAAAAACTTCCCGGGAAAATCCAGCTGCTAGTTTTCAGCTGCTGTCTTACTGCTTAAAACTGGACCACGTGGCCACCCAGAGGTAGGGTGAATGTCTTTACTTAGGTCACGTGCCATGCCATGGCAACAGAGGGTCTCAGGTGGTGATGCAGTGCAGAGAATGACGACTACCTCTTCGACTTTTGTCTTCTGGCCCACACACTTCCCCTCTGATCTCCTGCTGACCCTGGAGTCTAAATCCATCCAGGACGTCTCTGGGTTCCACCATCAGCAGAAAGAAGAATGCGGATGGGGCGGGTGGAGAATCAAAGCACATGGCTTCTCCTAAACTCTTTTCACCATAGTTTTTTTTTTTTTTTTTTTGCAATTTTGGGGGCGTAATATTTATTTATTTGGCTGCACCAGGTCTTAGTTGCTGCATGTGGATTTATTTCCCTGACCAGGGATGTGGGGAGGACAGAGTCTTAGCCACTGGACCAACAGGCAAGTCCAATAGATGTTACATCAGGAAAAAGGTAAGCTGTTTAAAACTGTTGAAGAACCTAGAAACTACTCCAATACTTATCCAAAGTAAAAATGAGTAAGTAAGTTGAAGCACGTTTACACAATAACATACAGGGCAACGGTGAGAAGGAAACGTTCACGTCTATAGGCAAAAATCTAGGTGAACTGAGAGCAAATACAATATTGAAGTCTGGATTCTGAAGACCAAAATTCCTGTGCCCAGATGGGTCTGTTTCCTCCACCGCCACACCCTGCAGCCTTCTCAGGGGCACTGCCCCGCGGGTTGCTGCTGAAGGTGGGGTGATGGACTGCTTGGCCCGTATTAAGTGGCCCTACCTCCTTAACCATAGCTGATTGGATCCAGAGTCAGCACCTGACCCACGAGCAGCCAGTCAGATTTTTTCCTCTCTGTTGACTGTGAACTAAGACAACCCAATCACTGGAGCCAGTTGTTCCAGAAGTGATGAGAAAACACAGGAGGCCCCTTGCAGAAAATGAAAAGAGACCATGAAAGCAAGATTGCATGGGGAAAGAGTGAGCCATCCTAGAGGCAACTATCTGTCCCATCGTTTTCCAACTGCAAGTCATGGACAGTCTGATAACGCACCTCCCTTTTTAACTTTGGCCCATAAGCAGCTCCGTTTTGTTTTCCACCAATATCTGGAATGATCTGCTTAGCATTGTCACCAGCCGGCTTTAAAACCTCTGGTGGCTTCCCGACCTTTTAGGGAAACAAACAAACCAGCTTCCAGGTATATTGGCCTTCTTTGCGTTCTCAGAAATACCCATTCTATCACCATCTTGCAGCCCGAGCACTTATCCTTTTATCTGGAATTCCAGGTCCCAGACATTCTCGGGGCTGGTCACTTTTCATCTCACACGCTATTGTTAAGTCGCTAAGTCATGTCTGACTCTTTGGGACCCCATGGACTGTAGCCCACCAGCCTCTTTGGTCCATGGGATTTTCCAGGTAAGAACACTGGAGTGGGCTGCCATTTCCTTCTCCAGGGGATCTTCCCAACACAGGGATAGAACCTGCGTCTCCTGTGTTAGCAGACGGATTCTTTACCATTGAGCCACCAGATAAACCCTTCATCTCGCAGGTCTCAGCTCAAATACCTCCTCCTCTGAGAGGCTCTTTACATTAGTTTCCTGTTGCTGATGTAACAAATGATCACAAACTTAATAGCACACAACAGAAATTACTGTCTTACGGTACTGGAGGTCAAATGTTCACAGTGTTGTCTCACTGGGCTAAAATCAAGGCACTTGCAGACAGTATTGAATTCCTTTTGGGAGCTCTCAAGGAGAATCCGTTTCTGAGCCTTTTTCATTATCTGCATTCCTAGGCTCATGGCCCCTTCCTTCATCTTCAAAGCCATCAGCAGCCATGAAATTAAAAAACGCTTACTCCTTGGAAGGAAAGTTACGACCAACCTAGATAGCATATTAAAAAGCAGAGACATTACTTTGCCAACAAGGGTCCGTCTAGTCAAGGCTATGGTTTTTCCAGTAGTCATGTATGGATGTGAGAGTTGGATTGTGAAGAAAGCTGAGTGCCAAAGAATTGATGCTTTTGAACTGTGGTGTTGGAGAAGACTCTTGGACTGCAAGGAGATCCAACCAGTCCATTCTAAAGGAGATCAGCCCTGGGTGTTCTTTGGAAGTACTGATGGTGATGCTGAAGCTCCAATACTTTGGCCACCTGATGGGAAGAGCTGACTGATTTGAAAAGACCCTGATGCTGGGAAAGATTGAGGGCAGGAGGAGACGGGGACAAGAGAGGATGAGATGGTTGGATGGCATCACTGACTTGATGGACAGGGAGGCCTGACGTGCTGAGGTTCATGGGGTCGCAAATAGACACAACTGAGCGACTGAACTGAACTGATTCCTAGGCTCACGGCCCCTTCCTTCATCTTCAAAGCCATCAGTATAGCATCGTCCAGTTTCTCTCTCATTTTGACTCCCTACCCTGCTTCCTTCTTATAAGGGCCCTTTGGATTATATTGGCCTCTCTCTTATAATTAAAAAATTATAAAATCCTTAATTAAAATTAAAAAATCCTTAATTTAGTCACAGCTGCAACATCCTTTGCCATGTAAAGTCATAGGGGTCCCCTGGTGGCTCAGACAGTAAAGAACCTGCCCGCAATGCGGGAGACCCGGGTTCGATTCCTGGGTCAGGAATAACCCCTGAAGAAGGAAATGAACACACTGCAGTATCCTTGCCTGGAGAATCTCATGGACAGAGGAGCCTGGTGTGCTGCAGTCCATGGGGTTGAAAAGAGCCGGACATGACTGAGCAACTAACACACACATGAAGTCACATATTCACAGATTCCCAGGATTAGGATGTGGACACCTTGGGATGAGGGTGGGGGTGGCTACTGCTCCCCCACACCCTTTCGACCATCTGGTATAAATACGCCCCTCCCTCAACATTCCTTTTCTTCCCCCAGGCCTGTTCTCCTTTTATTCATATCACTTACACACTTATTAGAGTATAACATGTGTTCGTCTATCTTTTCTGTTCTGCCCCCTGTAGTACCCCCAGCATGCAGACCCATTCCTGGCAGGAAATCGTCAGTCGATCAGCATTTGTGAATAAACTGAAAAGCTGATTGACGGAATCTCTGCTTCCTGCAGTCGTGATGATGACCCAACAGAGCAAACGGCAGTGCAGAGGGGCCAGTGACTTGTTCCGGGCCGCCCGGCCGTTCAAGGAAGAGACTACACACAGAGCCCCCTTCTCAGATGCTTTATTTCTAGGATCAAATCTGGGTCACAGCTGCAGAGAAGGTGGACTCTGGACCTGAGGAAGGAAGCACTGGGGAGACTGAGGTGCAGCCTTCACCCCGGGTATTATGGAGACTGTTGTCAGGATCCGACCAGAAGGACTGGTCTCTCCACTGTCTGGAGAGGGGGATCTTGACTCCAGGTGGAGGGCAGCGCTGGAGAGATGAGCAACCTCAACATTTTAAGGAAGGAACTGGGGTCTGGAGGGAGTAGCAGGGTCCCTGCAGGGGCGGGGACTTGTGGGGGGATCGGGGGGGGGACGAGGGGAGTCCAGAATTCTGGATCCAGGAATGAATCACGCATTGCACTTGATAGTGTCCTGGATCCACTTGGTGAAGTGACAGAGGTTGGTGTAGACGCCGGGTCTGTTGGGCTGGGCGCAGGGGATGTCTCCCCAGGACACGAGGCCCTGCAGGGAGCCATTGCAGACCACGGGGCCCCCAGAATCGCCCTGTGGAGGAGAGAGGGAGGCACAGAGAGGCAGCGATGTGGGGAGATAGAGGGAGGGGGGCCACACAGATGAGGAAGACACCAGAGGGCGAGACACAGGTAAAGAGACACACAGAGAGCATGTTACTCTTTCACCCCAAGTCCACCCTTCAGAAACCCCCTTTGTCCCTCTCTGGGCTTCCCAGGTGGCTCAGATGGTATAGAATCTGCCTGCAATGCAGGAGACCTGGGTTTGATTATCTGGATCAGGAAGACCTCCTGGAGAAGGGAATGGCTACCCACTCCAGTATACTTGCCTGGAGAATCCCTCGGACAGAGGAGCCTGGTGGGCTACAGTCCATGGGGTGCAAAGAGTTGGACACGACTGAGTGACTAACACGCCCTGACCCTTTGTCCCTCTCTACCCAAAGCCCAACCTCTTTTCTGTCTGTCTCCCTCACAGCCTGTCTCTGTGTTTCCTTCTATTTCTTTCTCCCTCTTCCCTCCAACCTTGGAATAGAGTTTCTCCTCCTGGACACACCTTCCTTTCCCTTCCTCACTCTTCACCCATCCTTGACACCAATCCTCCTTGTACCTATACCTCACTTTTGCAGAGGAGCAGTTGTCAACCCCTGGGTGAAGCTTTTTCAGACTGGCACTGCTAACATTCTGCAGGCTCGCTCAGTCATGTAGTCGTGTCTGACTCTTTGCGATCCCGTGGACTGTGGCTCGCCAGGCTCCTCTGTCCATGAGATTCTCCCGGCAAGAATACTGGAGTGGGTTGTTATTTCCTCCTCCAAGGGAGCTTCCTGACTCAGGGATGGAACCTGTGTCCCCGGTGGCTTTTGCACTGGCAGGTGGATTCTTTGCCACTGAGCCACCTGGGACCCACTAGGACCAGACAATTCTTCACTGGGTGGCTGTCCTGTGCATTGTAAGACCTTTAGCAGCAGCCCTCCAGCCACTACACACCAGGAGCTCCCTCCCTCCCCAGACACATTGAGACGACCAAAAACGTCTTCAGTCATTGTCACATGTCCCCCGGGGGTTCAGAATTGAAGATCGCTCTCTCGAGCACTAATTTGGGTTGCCTGTGCTTAATTCCCTTAGCTCCCTGTAATTACCCTTCCTATAATAATACTCTGCATGTTTCCTGTCACTTCTTGTTTATGTTTATGCAAAATCCCTCTGACCTGGCTTCTTCTCATATTATAATGCAGATGCTGTTTTCCAGGCAAAAAAAGCTCTGCTGCCCCAATTGCTAAATTTCCACTTTCTTGTGGTTTAATTTCTCTCCTTTTTTGTTTGCTGTTGTTTAATATCCCTGCAGAGTTCCTTTCGCTCGGCAGTGAGTTAACTGCTCTGAGCCTTGGCTCCTCGTCTGTAAAACAGAGTTAATAATAATGGTTAAATGGGTTAATTGAGCTGATGCTTCTGAACCACTTAAAAAGAGTGTCTGGCAATTAATTAGCTCCTATTATTATTATAGTATTAGTATGATTGTTATTACTTCTTGCTTTTGGTGGCCACGCCCAGACCGCATTTGGGTATGAAAAAGCCACTTGAGGTTTAGGAAAAAAAAAACCCAAGGTACTACCCTTGGCTACAGAAAGGCTATGTATTTTATGATGTTGACATCTGGACACTGAGTGAAGTAAGACAGACAGAGAAGGAGAAACATCTCTTTTATGTGGAATCTAAAAAGAAATGATACACATGATCTTATTTACAAAGCAGAAAGAGACTCACAGGCTTAGAGAACAATTTACACGTGCCAAGGGGAACGGATAGTTAGGGAGTTTGGGATGGACATGTACACGCTGCTCTATTTCAAATGGATAATCAGTAAGGACCTACTGTAGAGAATGCGGAACTCAATGTCATGTGGTAGCCTGGCTGGGAGGGGAGTTTGGGGAGAGAATGGATACATGAATGCGTGTGACTGGGTCCCTTTGCTGTTCACCTGAAATTGTCACAGCATTGTTAATTGGCTCCACCCCAATACAAAATTTAAAGCTTTTTTTTTTTTTTTTAAGATCTTGGTATCTGAATCAGATGTGTTTTCTTCTCATAAAAACTCCTCCATCCAGATGTGTGTGCTTCCAGTGTTAACTGGGAACAGAGATTAAGCTGGCGCGCCTGGGAAGTTTTTGCAGTTGTTACATTTGTAAGATTTTTGGGGTAGGGGAGCTTTCCCCAGACATCAGAATGGGTCTGGAGTGCTGTCTGAGCCCACAGCTTACTAAACACCAGTATTACTGAACATACATCCTACCAGCAGGATTTACATTCCTCTAGAGGGAGGAGGCTTCCTTTGGAGGGAGGTGGGGGGTTTCCCAGGTGGCCCTAGTCATAAAGAACTCACCTGCCAAATGCAAGAGACAAAAGAGATCCAGGTTTGATCTCTGGGTTGGGAAGATACCCTGGAGAAGGAAATGGCAACCCACTCCTTTATTCTCGGCCTGGAGAGTCCCATGGACAGAGAAGCCTGGAGGGCTACAATCCATGGGATCACACAGAGGCAGACTAGACTGAAGCAACTTAGCATGTATCCAGACCCTTTGGGGACCTGACTACAGGGAAGGGTCCTGAGCTGTACCATTAATTTCTGTCATCCTCATAAAACGGCCATGTGAACATAAAGAAGCTGTGTCCTGGGAATCAAGAAGTATTTGCTGAACACTGGGTTTCACTCATCCTTCCACTCTCAACCTCTGTCCCCTAAACACGCTGGCTCTTTTTTTATTCTTTGAATCAGCAGAACTCCTTCCTGCCTCAGGGCCTTTGCACATGCTTTTCTTGCTCTTAACTTCTGCAAGGCTGGCTCCTGTGTGTCATTCAATCTCTGCTCGGATGTCACCTCTTCAAGGTCCTTCCAACCACCCTTCCGTATGTTGATCCCCCATCACTTACTATCATAAAACTACATTTTATTTTCTTCGTGGTCCTAACCACTTTCTGAAATTACCCTGTTTATGCAGTTTCTTGACCATAGGATTTTTAAAAAAATTTATTTACTACACCAATAACTTTGTGATCAATCTTGTCTATTAAATACTGCCTTTTAAAAAATACCCCTAGTTCCTGTTTTCCTTTTTTGAGATGTTTTATGAGCATTTTTCAGAAAACATTCCTACTACAGATTTTGTGGGGATAAGATTCTTAAGACTGCACTTGCCTGAAAAGTGCCAAAATAAATAAGACAAACCTGTGATGTCTATTAGGGCTTCCCTGGTGGCTCAGACTGTAAAGAATCTGCCTGCCATGCAGGTGGCCCAGGTTAGATCCCTGGGTGGGGAAGGTCCCCTGGAGGAGGGCGTGGCAACCCACTCTAGGATTCTTGTCTGGAAATCCCATGGACAGAGGAGCCTGGCGGGCTACAGTCCATGGGGTCGTAAAGAGTCAGACATGACTGAGCAACTGAACACGTGTGACATATGTGGTATGAAGGGTGGCCCCTTAGATGTGGAATCTTTTATCAGGGCACACCCTGCCTGTCCATACAACACAGGCTTGATCTCTCCCTTGAGATGAGCGCTGTCTGACGCAGTGGCCACTACCTACATGGTGTTCTTGAGCACTTGAGACATGGCTAGCCCCACCTGAGATATGCTGTCAATGGAAACGGGCACACTGGCGCAAACAAACAAACAAAAAAAAAAAAAAAGAAAAAAACAAAACAGGAAAAAGAAAAACCATTGAAAAACATCCACACTAGCTTTCAAAGACTTACTATGAGACTCAAAGGATGTAAAACACCTCATTCCTAACTATTACATATTAATTACATTTTGAAATGGTGGTACTTAGGATACATGGGATTAAATAGGGTATATTATTATTACATGTGGCCCACCAGGCTCCTCTGTCCATGGGATTCTCCAGGCAGGAATACTGGAGTGAGTTGTCATTTCCTTCTCCAGGGGATCTTCCCCACCCAGGCATCAAACTTTTGTCTCCTCACTGACGGGCACATTCTTTACCACTGAGCCATCATTATTATTATTGTTGTCATTATCATTGTTATTATTTGCTGGGTCTTCATTGCAGTGAGTGGGCTTAATTGTCCCACGGCATGTGAGAGTTTATTTCGGGAACCAGGGGTCAAACCCATGTCCCCTGCAATGCAAGGTAGATTCTCAACCACTGGGCCACCAGGGAAATCCCAAACTATATTATTAAAATAGTTGAATTCACCTGTTTGTTTTTACTTTTTTTTTTTTACATGTAATTATGTGTCAAAGTGTTACTTGTTCAGTTGTGTCTGACTCTCTGTGTGACCCCATGGACTGTATCCCGTCAGGCCCCTCTGTCCATGGGATTCTCCAGGTAAGAATACTGCAGTGGATTGCCATGTCCTCCTCCAGGGAATCTTCCTGATCCAGGGATTAACCTTAGTCTCCTGCACTGGACGCAGATTCTTTACTGTCTGAGCTACCAGGGAAGCCCAGGGAGTTACACGAAATTACCGGAAAGTTTAAAATTACATGTAAGGCTAGCATGATATTTTTACTGGAAAGCGTTGCTCCAGAATATGAACTCTGTGGGAAGAGGGTCTCACTGATTTGATCATCATGGAGTCCCCAGGACACAGCAAGGTTCCAGGTACATAGGTGGTTTCAGTGTGTATCAGCTGAATGAATGGAGAAGTCTCCAGCCTTACCTGGCAAGAGTCTCTACCCGCCTGGTCCCCAGCGCAGAACATAGTGTTATCTATTTGATTTGGATAGGCCTTCTTGCACTGGTCGTCACTCAGCACCGTGATGTTCAGGCACTGGAGGACTTTGGGGAAGGTAACTGTCAAACAGAGAGACCGCAGAGTGGGGCAGGCGGTGAGCGATGGAGGAAGACGGGAGGGGGGCAGAGTGCTCAGAGATGGAGAAGGGGAGAAGGCAAACATAGGTGGGCATTGAGAGAGAGACCCGAACACTCACCCTGGGGACTGCTGGTTGTTCCCCAGCCAGACACCAGGCAGCTGGTCCCAGCAGAGGGACAACGGGAGGTAATGTTGATGGGCCTGACATACGGAGTCTCTCGGATCCTTTTGTTCAGTTTGATGAGCATAAGGTCGTTGGAGTGGCCCGGGTGGGAGTAGCCAGGGTGGGGGATGGATTTGATGCCCTGGAACAGCTGCTGCCCGGACTCATACATGGGTGACAGTGAGTGATGGCCAAGACGGACTCTGAAAAATCTGAGGAATGTGGGTGCTGATCACCCCACCGACTCTGATCCTGACCCCCATATGCAATGCCAACTCCCATGCCAAAACTACCCCCAACCCCAATTTCACCCCCATCCTCAAACCCATCCCTGACACCATCTTTGCCTCCAACCCTTTGCCTAACCCCGCCCCAGTCACAATGGCGAATGTGTCTCCAGCCTGTCCCCAGCACCAACTCTAATCCTTTCCCCACAGAAAGTGAAGTGAAAGTCGTTCAGTCATGTCCAGCTCTTTGCGACCCCATGGACTGTAGCCCACCAGCCTCCCCTGTCCATGGGATTATCCAGGCCAGAATACTGGAATGGGTGGCCTTTCCCTTCTCCAGGGGGTCTTCCCAACCCAGGGATCAAACTCAGGTCTCCCGCATTGCAGGCAGATTCTTTACCACAATGGAAGGCCACAATGGAAGCCCCCCACAAAAACCATGAACAAACACATTCTCAACCCCAAATACAGCCATCCTCAATCTCACATCTAACCATGCATGCTAAGTCGCTCAGTCATGTCCAACTATTCGCAACATCATGGACTGTAGCCTACTAGGCTCCTCTGTCCATGGGATTCTTCAGACAAGAATACTGGAGTGGGTTGCCATGTCCTCCTCCAGGGGATCTTCCCCACCCAGGGATCAAACCCGTGTCTCTTACGTCTGCTTCATTGGCAGGCGGGTTCTTTACCACTAGTGCCACCTGGGAAGCCCAATCTAACCATGTCCAACCTCAAATCTGAACATCTCCAACCCCACCCATAGCTCTAATCCCAACTCCATTTTCAGTCCTACATCTAGTCCCAAGCCCCACCATATCCAAATTCCACTTTTGTCTCCACTGCATCCCCATCTTCACCAGAGTCAAAATCCAGAGCTCTAATTCACCAGAGCTCTAATTCCAAACCTAATACTATCTCCATTCCAAAGCATCAGCATATGCATGCTCAAACCCAAATCCAACCCATTCTCAACCCCAAACCAGCCCTCACTCAGGCCTAATCCTTTAAAGAAGGCGTGTTCAGTCGTATCCCGCTCTTTGAGGCCCTTTGGACATGACCGTAGACCTCCAGGCTTCTGTCCATGGGATTCTCCAGGCAAGAGTACTGACAGTGGTTTGCCATTTCCCTTCTCCCGGGGATTTTCCCTACCCGGGGATTGAACCCGCGTCTCCTGTGTCTCCTACCTTGCATTCGTAAGCATCCAGCGCTTGCATTTCTAGCCTCAAATCCAGCTCATCCCTAACTCCCATCCCCTACCAGAACCCCCTCCCAGTCCAACGTCATCCCCGCCCCACTCTCCTCCCCAGCTCCATTCTAAATCCCACCCCCAACTCTGCCACCTCCTGCTCCCTCGACCCCATTCCATCCTCACCAGACACCCCCATGCCCCTCCCCCAGCCCCTCCTTTTGGAGCCCCCACTCACCGCTTGCGGCAGTGGGCAGCCGTGAGCAGCCACTGCGGGTCCACCAGCACGGCCCCACAATAGAGCTTGTTGAATCTCACCAACAGCGCAGCCTGCCACGGCTGGCTGTTCCTCTCGCAGTCGGTCCCATTCACTATGCGACTGCTGCTCTCATCCGCCCGGGTGTCCTCCGTCGCCCCAGGCCTGAGGTCCGGGGTGCTCCCAGAGGGCCCGAAGTCAGACGGGTTGTCGCAGGAAACCACATCGTTTCCAAGAACCGGGTCTGGGGGCAGAAAGTGGGCGGGATGGAGCTGGGGGGCGGGGCTTGAACACAGGGGGCGGGGCCAGTCGGTGAATGAGGGGCGGGGCTAGAGCCCTAAGGAGTAGGGCCTAGTTTCCAAAAGTGAGAAAGTAAAGCCTTTCTAAAGAGCCGGGTCTGGGCTTGTGTGGGCAGGACCTGAGATGTGGGTGGGGCTTGAAATCGATCTGGGCGAGGCCAAGGTCAGGGTCACAGGGAGGAGTGATTCTATAAAGAGACCTGAGTTGGAGGAAGAGGCCAGGGCTGGGTTCTAGGAACTGTGGCCAGGACCAGAGGTAGAACCTGGCCCAAGGAGGTAAACCCAAAGAAGCTGGGGCCTTTCTTGGTGGAGGGGCACAGCCCAAGGACCCCGGAGTGTAGATAAAGTCTGGACCAGGGGTATGGTTGAGGAAAAGAGACAGAGCTAGGAAAAGTGCTCAGACTAGGGCAAGGGGAAGGGGTTCATCGGAATGGGGCAGTGGAGGGCAGAGTTGTTTTGTGAATTCAAAAACACAAATGTGCACCCTTCTTCCTCACACACACCTGCACGAAGGGACCCAGATACCTTATTCCATCACCGGTTCTCCCACCGCCTGTTCATCGCCTGTCTGTGACGGCTGTCACAGACACGCACACACACAGCGACATGAATCATCCCCACACGTAGCTCTGCCTTGTGGTACAGACGCTCCCCAAGTACACTCATTCGAGGGAGGCTGACACTTTTCCAGTGGTCATGTATGGATGTGAGAGTTGGACTATAAAGAAAGCTGAGTGCCGAAGAATCGATGCTTTTGAACTGAGGTGCTGGAGAAGACTCTTGTGAGGCCTTTGAACTGCAAGAAGATCCAACCAGTCCATCCTAAAGGAAATCAGTCCTGAATATTCACTGGAGCTGAATATTCATGCTGAAGCTGAAGCTCCAATACGTTGGCCACCTGTTGCGAAGAACTGACTTATTGGAATAGATACTGATGCTGGGAAAGATTGAAGGTGGGAGGAGAAGGGGACGACAGAGGATGAGATGGTTGGATGGTGTCACTGACTTGATGGACACGCAGTCCACAGGATTGCAAAGAGTAGGACACAACTGAGTGACTGAACTGACACGATCTCACTCACCCACACAGCATCTTAGTGACCTGTATATATTTATATATATATTTACCCTGTGCACAGACATGTAGAGACTGCCCCTCACTTCTGCACACAGCACGATAGCATAGTGACAAGGTTAGATAGACTCTGTGGACCAAGCATGACACAGGGCAAGTCACCTAGCCTCATTCACTGGCACACAGCCACTGTCTCATTGTGACAGCCTCTTCCGTACACTCAGTCTGTTACAGGAGGGATGGGAACTCCACACACACCACTGCGTGGTCACTCATACAACCCCTACAAACATGCAGTCATGGGACTTCCCTGGTGGTCCAGTAGTGGCTAAGACTCCAAGCTCCCGATGCAGGGGGCCCAGGTTCAATCCATGGTCAGGGAGCTAGATCCTACAAACACACGGCCAAATACAGTCACCCATACATAGAGCCTTAATCAACCACACAAAGTTGTTGTTGTTCAGTCACTCAATCGTGTCTGACTCTTTGCGACCCTATGGGCTGCAGCATGCTAGGCCTCCCTGTCTCTCACCCTCTCCTGAAGTTTGCCTAAGTTAATGTTCATTGCATCAGTGATGCCATCCAGCCATCTCGTCCTCTGTCATCCTCTTCTCCTCCTGCCCTCAATCTTTCCCAGCAGCAGTGTCTTTTCCAGTGAGTTGGCTCTTCACATCAGGTAACCAAAATATTGGAGCTTCAGCTTCAGCATCAGTCCTTCCAATGAGTGTTTCAGGGTTGATTTCCCTTAAGATCAATTGGTTTGATCTCCTTGCTGTCAAACCAGTGAGCAATACATGTAGCTGTCACAAAGAGAGCCACCCATAACCACCCATAACCTTGCACCCAGCCACAATCACACAATCACAGATTGCTACGTGAAGGCACCTAGCCACACATTTTCACGGCGTCAAGTACTTTTGTCAGACACAATCGTGTGATGCAGGGACAGAAACCAGCTGGCATCCATACACACATCCAAACAGCCACACATAGCCACACATGCAGTAACACTCACAGCACACACACAGCCACGCACACAATCATTGAGACAAACACGTCATCTTAGATGCACACACACTCAGTCACACGATCATATGGACAGTCTCAAAGGGTAGTCCCACCTGTCACAGATAGTCACTTGATATGGGAAAAGGCACCACACACACACTGTTACTCACACACACACACACACACACACACACACTGCTCACATACGTAGCAGTCCCACCGCCACACACAATCACAAATGCAGATTCGCAGTCACCTGACCCTGGGGCCATAACTCGTCACACGGGGTCCCCCTGGATCACAGAGTCCCTGACAGCTCCCTGGCCCTCCCCCACCAACCCCAGCACGGTTGGCCTGTGCACACACTGAGGTTCTGGTTACCTGTCGCCCCCAGAATCAGGGCTGCGATTAGGGCATGGACCATCCAGGACCAGGGGCCTCCTGCTGTGGCCATGGTCTTTGCACCTGATGGAGGTGGGTGGGGGAGAAGAAGGTGGGCGGGTGATTCTGGGACCACTTATCCCACTCCCATCTCCTTCCACACCCTGTTGCTCAGAGCAGAGAGGGGCCATGAGCACGTGGTCCACCCAGAGTGCTGGGTTGAGGCTAGGGGAAAAATCTAGACTTCGGAGCATCCTCCCGTCTCTGGTCTCCGAGCGAGGATGAACACGGGATGGAGAGAAGACCCGGACGCATCCTTCCCAGACCAGAGCCCACGTGGAGCAGTCTCTACGTCCCTTCGGCGCTCCCCAAGGCTCACCTGCCGTGTCCCCCAGGTGGCGGGTGGGGACCCGGCTCCCGGCTCAGCTGCAGACTCTCAGGCCGCCGCCGCCGCCACGGTCCTGCAGCAGCCACCTCCTCCTCCTCCTCGGCTCCTGGCACCGGCCAGGGTTATAACCACCCATTGATCCCCGGGGCGCATTCCCGGGTAGTGAGGCGCCCTACCGGGCTTTAGCAACCACTCCTCCGGCCCTTCCCCCACCTCCGCCCCCAAAGTATCCCCCCACCCAGTCCCGAAAGCCACTCCCTACCTCCCTGGCCCCGGGATGGGGAGGGGGTCTCCAGAGTTCTGGCCCCGGGGCCTCCTCGAGCCTCAAACCCAGCGCCTCGCCCGCTCGGAGGCGCGCTGGGCTCGGTTTTCCGTCTTCCCTGCGCCTTTTCTCGTTCGGCTTCCCCTGCCTGCCTCCCTCTGCTCTAGGCTTCTGTGTTCCGCTTGCCTTGGAAACTTTCTGAATCTCTTTCAGTATTAAGGCGCCCAACCGGTGTCTCTTTCTGCTTTATTTCGTACAGCTTTATTGAGATATGACTGAGCTACAATAAAACGCTCATGTTCAATATGTACAACGTGATGCGTTGTGACCCACGTTCATCCAACCATCACCTCAACCAGGATAACAAATGTATCCATCACCTCCAAAATTTGTTCATGTCCTTCTATGTGTTTCTGTGCTTCTCAATTAACCTCTCTTTCTCCACACCCTGGGTCTCTTTCTGTAACTTTTCTGTTACCTCTCTCTTTTCTGACTCTACCCTTCCCTGTCTCCTATCTCTATTTCTGTCTCTGCATCTTCTTCATCTTCTTCTTCCCCTTCTTCCTCCTTCCTTCTCTCTGTCATTGAGTTCATGCATCTCCACATCTCTCTGACCCTCTGTCTCCCTCGCTGTCCATTTGGGGCCAGGAAGACTCTGGCTACATTGCCCAGGGACCCCCCTCAACGCCTCCTCCTGACTTGCATCCAGGACCTGGTGCCTTGGGGGCAGAAAGGGATCTGGTCTAGGGGCCCCACAGGTGACTTCCACAGATTGCCGAGCACAGCCAGGTGTGGGCGAGAGTTGGGCAGGGCCACCTGCCAATGGGGAAGGAAGCCAAGAGGCTGGGAGAAGGGGTGGGTAGCTCCTGGCCCCTCAGGAAATGGGGCGCTGGGTGGGAACCCAAAGGGTGCCTACTCCCTCCCTGGTTCTGGGCCGTCCGGGGCTGCCTCTCCTGACTTCATACCATCCGGGCTCTTCTTTCTGCCCCCCAGCTCTCTGCATCTGTCTTTAACTGTGTCTCCAATTCTCTGTCTCTGCTAGGCTGTAAGAGCCAAGGACTCATCCGACACCTACTTCCTGAGCACCTACTGTGTGCCAACTCAGGTCTCTCTGTGAACAAAAACAGACAAGGACGTCTGGAGATGCTGCTTTTGCAGAGCTCACGTTCCTTGAGGGCAAAACCCGAGCTGTCTCGTTGACCTCTATAATCCAGAACCTGTTGACTGGGAGGATTTAGAGCCCGGAGGTTGGTTTTAGTGTGTAGGGGGGAAAAAAAAAGTCAAAACATAAGAGTCTGAGGCTTATTTTGCCTATTGCAATGACTAGTTCATGCATTAATGTGACAAACCCTGCATCCTACTTCTTTCTTAGTCTCTTAAACTTTGCTCACTCACCTTTTTAATTCCAAATTCCAGAAAGGTTTTTTGTTTGTTTGTTTTGGTTTGTGGGGAGTTCTTTTTTGCATTTTAATTTATCATTGAAGTAGAGTTGATTTACCATGTTGTGCTAATTTCAAATTTTGCCTTGATAAAAGTTCACCTTCCTTTGGTTCTTGAGATATCTAAGTGTGCTTTTTCTCAGCTCTAAAGATCTTTAGGATATAGAGACAGTCTGGAATGGACACTCTGTGATGATTTCTGACATCATTCTACTCTGCAGGGCAAAACTAAGGCTGCCGTTCATGTTGGTGAAGCAAATGGACCGTGATCTCTGGCCCTCCCTCTGATCCTAACTTCTGCTCCAAATTTCAGCTCCCATGTTGAACCCTCGTCTCCCTTTCTCTGGGGATCCGCTTACTGCTCCGTTCAGCTTCCCGGGAGGATTGCTGGCTTAGATGGCCTTTTGTCTCTCAGAGCTCCTGCAGTGGGACTAAGTGAGGAAGGTCTTTCTGAGGACAGGGCGTGAACATCACCGTGGGGTCGTGCGCAGTGCATGTGGGTGGAAGAATCCCAGCAGGCACATGCAAGCCTGGGTCTGCACCCGGTTCTGCCTGTCTGCTCCCCTCATCTGGGGGGAGCATTTCTGGTCTCTCCACTTCCCTGCCCATCCCCCTCCTCTACCCTCAACATACCTGCCTCCGATCCTGTCCATCGTTTTCTCAAGGCCCTCAGGATCAAGGTCAAGTTCTTCGGCCTAGCACTCAGGACCCAGCACCATCTTCCACTGACCTGCATTGCCAGCCCCATCACCCACTTCTCCAGCCTCAAACCCTAGCCCCCACCATCCTGGATAATTCACCATGTCGAGGACACATCGGAAGTTCTCACCGCGCGCCCCGCCCCCCCCCCCCCCCACAGATTTTTCTACGGGTCATTAGCATCCTGAGAATGCTCCCAATCCAAGCACCTCCCTACGGTGCACTCAAATTCAGCCTCCCTTCTCCAGCCCTCCCAGCCCCAGCCCCTGCTCACCCCGCATCATCTCTCCCTTCTGGTCCATCCTGCACGTGGTCCCAGAGCTGCTCGTACTCACAGTCTTTCCATGGCTCCCCACTACCTCAGGAGAAGCCCCAGACTCCCAACCTGGGATGTGGGGTCCTTTGGGATCTGGTCCCTGCGCTCTTCTCCCCTCTCCTCTCCCATCAGTCTTACCCACTCACAGTGGCCTCCCGGTCCTCTCACCTCCCTGCTTATGCTGCTACAAGAGGAGTTTAGTGGAGAAATCCACCTTCGGGCAGGGCTGGTACAAGGTGGAGGAATCAAGGACATCTCCCCTGAGGGAGAGGAAGATCAAGTTGGATTGTGAAAGAGGACTGTTAGGGATTTTCTCCCCGGGACTTGGAAGCAACAAACCTGAAAGAAGGACACTTGGACAGTCTCTTGCAAGGACTGACAAGTTTATTTCTGCAGTCAAGCCTTTTTATAGAAGTAGGAACAAAGAGCTTAGAGTATATGGCCAGCAGAGCACGTACGGGGTTAACACCTAATCAGTAAAAATATTTCAAGGGCGGCGCGCTCTGAGTGACCCATGAGCTTATCCTATAACCCATTTTCTCAAGCAACATCCTTAATATTTATTATTAAATCTTGGCGCCGGGCACAACCAAAGGCAGGAGATGTCTTTCGGCCCAGATACATCAAGCCGGGGTATTTCTGGCCTTTCGCCATTTTCCCAAGGACTTCCTCCAACCGGCTATTTTGCACCAGGCTTCCCAACAGAGGACTAAGGATATCCGAGCTTCAGAAAGGCAGATGAGGGATAAAAGCAAAAAGCACCACAAATAATAAAATTCACTCTTTTATTGTTCACGTGGGTGTGCCAGGCACTGTTGCTTGTGTTTCACACTTTTACAACCTTCAATCTCCCCCACCACAGCCACTCCCTTTGAGGCATGTATGATTCTTATCTTCATTTTTACAGAGGAGAAAACCTACACAGTGAAGGAGGGCAGTTCCTGTGGGTACATGGCTAGCAAGTGGGGGAGTTGGGACCCCTCAACTCGACTCTGAAGGGACCACTTCTCTGTAGGAAGAAATTGAGTCCATGGGGTCATCAAGGGAAGGAGAGATCACTGGAAGGGAATTGTTTGTATTCTGTTAGCAGCAGGGGTAAGACCTTAGCCCGTGTCCACCGTCACACCTAGCGATGAGAGGGTGGGGCTGGAGTAGAATCAGGAAGGGTTTGCACTTTTTATTAAGCATTAGGATCTGGTGTGGGCAGGAGGAGGGGAAGAGGTCAAGAGGTGGAGGTCACAGGTCAGGATCAGTTGGCCTGAATGACTCTTTGGATCCAGTGACCATATCTGCAGACGTCAGTGTAGACGCCCGGCTTCTCCTTGGAGCCACAGGGGACATTACCCCATGACACAAGGCCTCGGAGGCGGTCGCCACACACCAGCGGACCCCCGGAGTCGCCCTGTGGGTGAAGAGGGGGAGAGAGTCAGACACAGACCCGCAGGAGAAAGAAAAAGAGATGGCGACTTCCCTGGGGGTACAGTGGACCAGGAATCCACCTGTGCATGGGACGTGGGTGCGATCCCTGTTCTGGGAAGAGTCCATGTGCCACGGAGCCGCTAAGGCTCTGCTGCAACTAGTGAGCCTGCGTGCCGCAACTCCTGAAGCCCGTATGCCCAGAGTCCATGCTCCACAATGAGAGAAGTCACCGCAATAAAAAGCACATCCACAACGAGAGAGGAGCCCCCGCTCACTGCAACTAGAGAAAGCCCCAACGAAGACCCAGGGCAACCATAAGCAAATAAATAACTTTAAAAACCTACTCTAAAAAAAAAAAAGAAAGAAAGAAAAACAGAAGGAGACACAGAGAGACATGTAGAGAGGGGGTGAAGATACTCAGAGATGGAGAGAATGACTCATATACAAAGAAAGAGAGACAGACAGACACAAAGTCACAGTCAGGGGAATGGAGACTGAGGGAGACTCAGAACAGACATCTCTAAAGGGAGGATGGACAGTCTCAGAAATGTGGCTTCTCTTCCTGCCCTTTTCCTTGCATCCAACTCACTGGGCATCACCTTTCTCTAGCTTTGTCTCCTTCTCCCTCTTGGCTGGTCTCTGCAGATCCTCTGATGCAGAGGGGTCAGTTTGGGCATCGGAAGGAGAGATCCAATGGATGACGTGGCAGGAACCCAAGTTAACGGTACTTGGGAGAGAGGACGGGGCACCTTTGGTCCCTGACTAGAGTCTCCCTTCTGCACAGCTTGGCTATTTCCAAGCAGGATGGTGGGGGCTCTGTTAGAGGAAGGACAGTCTCCTGGCACCATCTGCCTCCTGACTGTGTCTCTCTGGTTCTTGATCTCTTCATCTCCATCCTTGTCTCTGCACTTCCTGTCTCTGCTAATTGGCTTTTTGTCTCTGCCTGTCCCTGTCTGTGTTTCTGTGTATGGAATTGAATCTTTCTCTCTCTTTTCATGCCTCTGATTCTCACCAGCCTGGCTCTATGTGTGTCTGTCCCTTCCATTTGGTCTATGTGTCTGTCTCTTCCTGCCTGTCTACGTCCTTGGCCATGTAGCCAATGGGTCCCGGTGTCCTCACCTGGCAGGAGTCCTTCCCATGCTTCTCATCCCCGGCACACACCATGTTTTGGGTGATCTGGCCAGGGTAGGCATGATCACACTTCTCACGGGACACCAGGTGGATGTACGCACACTGGATGGTGTTGGGGTATTCACCTGCAAAGAGAGATGGGCCATGATCACTTCACAATCCACCCTTCTCATTGATCCTCCAACATCTATAAATCCTCCCTCCCCTAATGATTCCTGTTTCCCACTGGTTCCATTATTCCTGTTTGTCACTCATTCTCAACACCCACTTCCACTGCCTGACTCCTGATTGGCCCTTCTTGCCATCACTCTTCCCTCCCATTGGCCTGTCTTCCTCATTAATTACCCCTTCTCTCAGTCAGGTTAGTCGCTCAGTCATGTATGACTATTTGCAACCCCATAGACTGCAGCACGCCAGGCTTCCCTGTCCATCACCAACTCCCGGAGCATGCTCAAACTCATGTGCATTGAGCCAGTGATGCCATCCAACCATCTCATCCTCTGTCGTCCCCTTCTTCTCCTGCTTTCAGTCTTTCTCAGCATCAGGGTCTTTTTCAGTGAGTCAGTTCTTTGCATCAGGTGTTGAAAGTATTGGAGCTTCAGCATCAGTCCTTCCAATGAATATTCATGGTTGATTGCTTTTAGAACTGACTGGTTTGATCTCCTTGCAGCCCAAGGTATTCTTTTTTTTTTTTTTTTTTTTTTAGCTGGCCAATCCCCAGCACAAGTCCATGGCAAAGAGAAAAGGACTAAGAGTCCTCTTAATCCCAAGGAAGGCTTCATTGGCTGAGATTGGAAATGAAATCCCACTCCCAAGGTATTCTTAAGAGTCTTCTCCAGCACTACAGTTCAGTCTTCATTTCCTATTGGTTTTTCCTTTCTCTTAGGTCCCGCCTCCACTTGTCACTTTTCCACTGGTCCCACCTTCTTCAGTATTCTCTTCCTCTATTAGTCGCTCCTTTGTTATATCCCTTCCTCCTTCACTGGACCTGTTTTCCCATTGGCTCATCCTGATTGGTCACCACTTGACTGTGTGCCTTTCCTAACTGGTCCCTTCTTTCCTCATTGGTTCTCCCTATTGGCCCTTCATCCAAAGCTGTGCTCCCTCATTGGTTGTTTCCTAAATGGCCTCGTGTTCCCCTGTTAATTCCACCTTCTTTTTTTGGCTCTTCACTCACAGGCCCACCCTCCATGGTTCCTGCTGACCTATTGGGTTTCTTTCTGCCTCTAGTCCTTTATCTTGGAGAAAGTAATGGTACCCCACTCCAGTACTCTTGTTTGGAAGATCCCATGGACAGACGAGCCTGGTAGGCTGCAGTCATGGGGTTGCTAAGAGCCGGACACGACTGAGCGACTTCACTTTGACTTTTCACTTTCATGCATTGGAGAAGGAAATGGCAACCCATTCCAGTATTCTTGCCTAGAGAATCCCAGGGATGGGAGAGCCTGGTGGGCTGCCATCTATGGGGTCGCACAGAGTCGGACATGACTGAAGCGACTTAGCAGCAGCAGCAGTCCTTTATCTATTGACCCCTCTTGACCTTTGACTTTTCTCAGTTGGTTCCTCCACCATCAGCTTTCTCTACACTGTTCGCTTTCTTGATCCACATCCTTCAGCTGGCTTCGCTGCTTTACTGATTTCTCTTCTTCCATTAGCCCCTCCTCCGTTTATCCTTTCTTGATCATCCTGATCAGTTCTCTTTGACAATTGGCCCCCTTCCTGATTGGTATCTCCGCACTGACCCTCCTTCCTCATTGACCCTTCATGTCATGTTCCACAACTCCGTTTCAACAAGCTGTTGGTCTGCTCTCTTCACTGGCTGTTCACTTGTTAGCCCAGCTCTCATATTTGCCCGCCCTCCCCATTGAACTTTCACCCACTAATTCACTCTTCCACTTAGAACCACCTCCCCCAACCAGGACCGATCACCCAATGATGACGGGTCACCAAATCATTCTCCCCCTACTGACCGTCTGCCATCTTGCCCCAGCCTAGGATGTGGCAGCTGGTGTGGTTGGCTGAGCAGTCTCTTTCCAGGGCCAGAGGCTGGATGTGTTCGGAGAACCTGGCCGGCCGTGACAGACGCAGCAGCATGATGTCCTGGTCGTGGGTGGCGGCATTGTAGCCCGGGTGGGCCACGGTCCGGATGACAGAGCTCTCCTCCTGGAAAAACTCCCTTTGCTGAAGGTTGTGCTTCCCCAGGTAGACCTGCAGATTCCTGGGAAAGGAAAGGACGGGGTCTCACCTGGAGCCCTTTGGACTGCAGCTGAGACTCCGGGGTGGGGGGGGGGTGGGGGCCTACGGTGGGAGATGGGGTAGCCTGGTGCACCATGAAACATCTGGCCTGCTGCTTGCCTTGTGGTCTCCCAGCTCAGCAAATGACAACTCCATCCTTTCAGAATAACCCCGGATGCTATTTGCGACCCTTTATGTGTGCTTCATATCCAAGCTGCCCAGAAATCCTTTTGTCTCTCGGAAGCATATCCAGAATCTGACCACTTCTCTCCTCCCCAACTGCTACCGTCTTGGTCTGAGCCACTGTAATCTCTTACCTGTACCGCAGCCTCACTGGACTCCTGATTTCTACCTTTGGTCCTCTCTAGTCTGTCTTCCACAAAGCAGCCAGGGCTGTTTTAACAATACAAGCCAGCCGTGTACTTCCTGTGCTCAGCACCCTCCCATGGACTCCCATCTTGCTCAGAGTAAAGGCCAGAATTCCCACTGTGGTCCATAAAGTTCTGCACAATCTGTCCCCATTATCTGTCAGCCGTGTCCCACTCTCCTTCTCTTTCTGCTCCAGCTATACAGGCTTCCCGGCCTTTCCTTGAACACAATAGTCATCCTCTTACCCAGGGACCTTTGCACTGGTTGTTCCACCTGCCAGCAACTCTTTCTCCCAGATACCTGCATGCCTCATTCCCTCACCTCCTTCACATGTCACCTTCTCAGTGCGGCCTTCCCTGGAAACTCAGTCACAGTGCAAATATTCAGACTTCCTTGGTGGTCTGCTGGTTAAGAATTCATCTGCCAGTGCAGGGGACATGGGTTCGATCCCTGGTCTGGGAAGATCCTACATGTGGCGGAGCAACCAAGCCCATGCACCACAACTACTGAGCCCACAGCCACAACTAACATCTGAAGCCCTCACACGCTACAGCCCATGCTCTGCAACAAGAGAAATGAAATCAGTGAGAAGCCTTGTAGCTCTCACTTGCGCAGCAATGACGACTCAGTATGGCCAAAAATAAAAAAAAATATATTATTTAAAAAAAGATGAGATTTTTGTTTTAGTCAGATATATCCTCCTTAGCACCTAAACCAGTGCCTGGCCTATGACAGACATTGAATAAATATTTGTGAAATGGATCAAAGCGTTGCTCCCTTGCTCAGAAACCTTCTGTAGTTCCCTATTACCCTCGGAATAAAGCTCACGTGCCTAATCCCACTATTCTCTGACCCTCAGTGAACCAGTCATTTTCCTTAGAACTCTTCAGACTGTTGCCCCCTCGGGTCTTTGGGCCTTCTATTTCCTCTGCCCTGGATGCTCAGCCTGCTTCTTCATTTGGTTCCCCTTTCTCATTCATTTTCCGTGCCTCAGCTTAAATTTCATCTCATCAGAAAGTCCTTCCTGATACCGTCTTCAGTCTAAAGCAGGTACTTCTGCTCTTTTATCCCATGGAGCCACCCCTGTTTTTCCCTTTCATTGGACTTAGAGTAATTTGTGATTATATATTTCTCTCCCCCATCCCCCCACCCCCCGCCTGCCCCCTCCAAGGACTCAACAGCTGTCTTCCGGTGCCTGTCTACTCCTGCGTTCCAAAGGGCAGAGACTCTGGGCAGCTTGCTGCATCTTTGCTGAGTCCCTACGGCCCAGCTCAAATCTACCATTCATGGGCGCCCTTGGTCAATGTGCACTGAATGAATGAATGATGGTGAGAGTGATGCCAGGTTTCCCTGTGTTTGGGGGAGACCACCCTGGAGGTCCTTGAGTCCTTGACCCTGCAAGGGGAGACCTCTGCTGAGGTCTGCTCCTGATGCCACTGGGGCACGACCCCTCTTGGTTTATCACTTGTTACTTCTCTGAGCTTCAGCTTCGACATTTGCAAAATGAATCTAAAAAGTCTGTTACTGGGCTTCCCTGATGGCTTAGATGGTAAAGCGTCTGGCTGCAATGTGGGAGACCCAGGTGTGATCGCTGGGTGGGGAAGATCCCCTGGAGAAGGAAATGGCAACCCACTCCAGTATTCTTGCTTGGAAAATTCCGTGAACGAGGAGCCTGGTAGGCCACAGTCCATGGGGTCGCAAAGAGTTGGACACGACTGAATGACTTCACTTTCTTTCACTGTGAGGGATTCCAGGTGCCTAACTAGACACATGGCCCATAGTTAGCACTGAAAAAAAATGGAGGCTGTTGTTCCTCCAGCTACTGGTTATTAGCGCCCTGAGGATTGGTCCTGGACCTGTGGTTATTTAGTTGCTAAGTCGTGTCTGACTCTTGCAACTCCACGTACTGTAGCCCTCCTGGCTCCTCCGTCCATGGGATTCTCCAGGAATGAATGCTGGAACGGGTTTACATTTCCTTCTCCAGGGGATGTTTCCGAGCCAGGGATCGAACCCATCAAATCCCTGTCCCTTACATCTCCTGCACTGGCAGGAGGGTTCTTTACCACTAGTGGCACCTGGGAAGCCCTTTCCAGAGTGCTCTTAAAAATGTAAACCGGAACTTGCTGCTTCGCTGATGAAAACCCTACGCGGCTTCCCCCTGCACTTGGAGTTAAATCTACCCTTCCCTACAGGGCCCGGTAAGGTCCTCCTTACCCATGCAGAAGGTCGGTTTATTAAAGCAGCAGTTTTGCTTGTTTTCCTCACTGCTCTGCACCCCCCAGGGCCCCAAACACTGCCTGGCACGGATAGGGTACTCAATTAAATACTGGCCAGTTGGGCCTGGTTATCAGACGGCATCACGACGTGGGAGCCATGCAGTTCTGCACGAAACCCGCAGGGCCTAGCGGCAGCGGGGACACTCACGGTTTTTTGCAGTGGGCAGCGGTGAGGACCCACAGCGGGTGAATGAGGACGCCTCCGCAGAGCAGGTGGCCCCCCGTGTAGAGGGCAGCTTGGTAGGGGTGAGACGTCTGCTCACAGGGGCCACCGTGGAGCACCTTGTCCTTCTCCTCCGCTTGGGCTGAGGGAGGGTCTGAGTGAGAGGGGAGGTCTGGAGGTGTCGGCTACACCCCCCAAGCTGAACCTCATTGCTGCCTTGATGATCATCAGCTTCATCTCCATCCCCAGCGCCAGAGCAAAATCCATCCTTAAACTTTCCTGTCTTTAAACCTGTGCATGCCTGCTAAGCCGCTTCAGTCCTGTCTGACTCTTTGCAACTCCATGGACTATAGCGCACCAGTCTCCTCTGTCCTTGGGATTCTCCAGGTGAGAATACTGGAGTGGGTTGCCCCGCCCTCTTCCAGGGGGTCTTCCTGACCCAAGGACCAAAGCTGTGTCTCTTATGTCTCCTGCATTGGCAGGCAGATTCTCTACCACTAGCGGCCACCTGGGAAGCCTATCTTTAAATCCACCTCCAACCAGTTTCCCCATGTCCCAAACCAACCTCAATCTCTTCCCCATCTTGAAGCCCACCTCCCACCCCTTCTCCACCTGCATCCCTTGCTGCTGCTGCTGCTAAGTCACTTCAGTCGTGTCCGACTCTGTGCGACCCCATAGACGGAAGCTCACCAGGCTCCCCCGTCCCTGGGATTCTCCAGGCAAGAACACTGGAGTGGGTTGCCATTTCCTTCTCCAATGCATGAAAGAGAAAAATGAAAGTGAAGTCACTCAGTCGTGTCCGACTCTTAGCAACCCCATGGACTGGAGCCTACCAGGATCCTCCGTCCATGGGATTTTCCAGGCAAAAGTACTGGGGTGGGGTGCCATTGCCTTCCCCGCTGCATCCCTTATCCCTAACTTAAACTCCCCAATGTTTTCCTCATTCTAAACCCCCTCCCCGGCATATGTGTCCCCATTCCCAATTCCAATCTCTTCCCCATCAACCATCCCCCATCCCCAGCCCAAACTGACTCCCTCATACCACCCCCCTTTTGCCCACCTGCAGCGACCAGAACCAGTGCTATGACCAGCATCTTCACCGCCATTCCTGAGAAGGGAAGCCAAATCCTGCATTAGTCCCAGCCTCAGGGTTCGCCCAGGCTCCTCCCTCCCCATCCTCCCCGGCTGGCCATGCTCTCCTGATCCTTGGCTTCCGTCCTTCCCATTTAGCCTCCCTGTTTCTTATCTTCCCAACCCACGCCTTCCATCTGAGGGTCCCACGAAGGCAGGGATGCCAGCGAGGCCCCAGGACCTGCTGCTCACCCTGCCCTTCTCCTTATGTTTCCACACTCGTTCGTTCTGTTTCTCCTCTTGGCTCTGGTTCGCCTGCTCAGTAACAGGACGGAGGGCCCCTGAAGCTCTTCCCTTGCCCTGGGGTTTCTCCTCCTCCCCTTGGCTCTGAGCTTACCTGTCACTTGCCTCCACACCTGGGGCTTCTGCTGGGGCTGGCTGCGGGGGCCGGGGGTGGGATGGGCCGGTTCTTGGGTTGGGGGCAGGGACAGGAGGTGTCCCGGAGCGGATGGATGGACAGGGAGATGAGAGAGTCAAAAGTGCAGGGAGCTGGGCAGAGAGAAGGCGCTGAAAGCAGAGGCAGACAGAGATAGAGGGCCGAAAGCAGAGAATGTGGGCGCCCAGGGCCTGGCGGACAGACACCCCAGCGCCCTGGCCTGCCTGAAGAGGCCCGTCCTGTCCTCAGATGCTCCCATGCTTCCTTTTAACCCCTGCCGCCCCGGGCCCCTGGAACAGGAGGCGGCCCCGCCCTTGCCTCCTCCTCCGGGCCTCCCACATGCATTCCTCCCACCCCCACCGCACTGCTCCTGCTGACCCCTGATCCCCGGTTCAAGGGAGGGGGGTGCAGGTGCCTGAGTGCACCAGGGGGGCGACTCCTGACTCCCGGGTTGAGGAAGGAGGGGCTGGGGGTCTGGACCCCCGGGTCTGAGGGAGGAGGGGCTGGGGGCTGAGAATTCTGGACCTCCAAGGAGAAAGGGGCTGGCAGTCTGCACACCTGGATCTAAGGCAGGAAGGGCGGGAGTTTGTCCTCAGTTCCTAGACTTCTAGGTCCTCGAGCACGACAGGGTGGGAGGACCCCAGAAGCCTGTGTCCCTGGCAAGCACGCAGTACCCCCAGCCTTCAGGCCTCCCACCACTCCTGTGAGCACTCTGGGGCCTGCGGGTCATCAGTGCCCCTGGGCACGGGCCACCAGGCGACGAGGGTTCAGTGGGGTTGGAATGATTCACCCACCTGCCCTTAAGTTGCCTCTGTGGGTGTTCAAGAACCTCCGTGTCCCCGCAAGACAGAGCAAGCCGACCAGCAAGAGAGCATGTGTCACCAAGCTGGTCCCCACCCCGGCCCCAGGCTAGGGTGCAGAGCCAGGCGCTATGGGGAAAAGGCCTTCGAACAATCGGGCTTTGTCCGCCCCCAGCACCCTGTGCCATGCTCCTGGCACCTCCATTTCTCAAGCTCTCTTCCGGGCAGGCGGACGGGCGGCTTCATCAATAACTTCCCTTTGTCCCTCTCCGACTGTGCTTTGATTGTCCGTCCACCTCTGGCCGGATACCAGGGCTCTTGACCCTCCTGGTCCCCCTCTTCCATGTCTCTGTCTGTCCATCTCTCTCCCTGGCGGTGGTGGCGGTGCCTCCATCTCTTTTTCTCTGTCTGCCTGTGTCTCAGCATCCTTTGCCTCTTTATCTTTTTCTCTGTATCACTGTCTTTCCCCCTCGATTTTCTGTGTTTCCACTGACACACAAAACCTCTCTTCTTACCTCTCCTAGCTTCCCCCTGTGTTGCCAGGAGAAGCATGTGTATGCACAGAGGGGTGTTAACTCCTGGAGAAGGGGCAACCTGGAGGTGGGAGCCCCAGGGGAGCTAGTGGGACCCAGGGGGACTTCAAGACTTGAAGATTCACATGTATATGGAAATAAGCATAGGCCATAGAAATAAGCAGGGAGGCAGGAAGATTGGGGAGCCACGTGGGAACGTGATAAGTAATGGGGATTCAGGAAGCCATGAAGGTGTCCAGGGAAGATTTGAAGAGGTGTCTTTGAACTTGAGCTTGCGATCAGGAGGAGAATGAGGGGTAGTTCAAGGGTCTGGCCCAGGTGCGGAAGCAACTGACTGACTGGTGATGAGCTGGAGCCCTGAGGGTGTGTGTGGCCGGCCGCGTGTTGGGAAATGGGTGTGGTGATCAGATGGGAGAGGTGGGATGGAAAATGGAAGCTTTTGGGAAAGTCATTGGGTAATAAGTCCAACTGATATGAATAATGTCTACCTCAGCAACCAGCGTGGGCCTGGCAGTACAGGTTAACATTTTAATTCTTGCATTAAATCGAATTGTCACCACCTTTGCTCGGGCCCCGTCACCCCTGGGATGAAAACCGATTTGGCATTTGATATGCTCTCTTTTGCCTGGAGAATCCCCATGGATAGAGGAGTCTGGAGAGCTACAGTCCATAGGGTCTCAAAGAGTCGGACAGGGTGGAAAGCAACGGAGCACGCAGGTATGCTCTCCGGGGAAGCTCCTCCCACCCCCATCCCCAGCCTACCCCAGCCTTTCTTATTCACTTCCCCACTGAACTCAGCATCTTCTTCTCAGGATCCCCCATCCTCCCAGATATCAGGCTGGACCGCTCACAGCCACTGATCCCCAAGCACTGTTCCCCCACCTCCTCTCTCTGTGTGATCCCCTCTCTCTGTCCCCATGTCCCTGGTCCCAGGTCAAACCTGCTTCTCTCCCATCTGGACCATTATTGCAAATTCTTCCCTTTCTCTGTATCTTTCACATGACCTCAGAGGCATCTCCCTGTGTCCAGAGCTGACCCTGCCTCTGCCTGCTCACACCCCTGGCCTGGGTCCCTCAGCATCACCGGGACAAAGTCCCAGCCCTTCAGCATTCAGGGCAGCTCCGGCCAATAGAAATATAATGCCAGGGACACGTGCACTTTTAAATTTTCTAGCAGCCACCACAATTTTTTTAAAGTAAAATATTCATTTTAATATCTCATTTAGCTCAATGCACCCAAGACAATATAATTTCAATGTGACATCAAAATACAATTTTAAGGAGGCAATTCGCTTTTTTATTTTTCGCATAATAAGTGTTTGAATCCCATGTGTCTTTTACACATACGTGTGTGCTAAGTTGCTTCAGTCATGTCCGACTCTTTGCGACCCCATGGACCATAGCCCACCAGGCTTCTCTGTCCATGGGATTCTCCAGGCAAGAACCCTGGAGTGGTTTGCTATGCCCTCCTCCAGGGGATCTTCCTGACTCAGGAATCAAACCCAGGTCTCCTGTATTGGCAGGTGGATTCTTTACCTTTTGAGCCACCAAGGACACCCCTTTTATGCTTACGGCACCCCTCAATTGGAACTTGCCACATTTCACGAGTGTGGAGCCACCAAGGTGAGCAGCTGCCTTATTGCCCGGAGCAGCTCTGCTCCACTTGTCTTCTAGGGCTCCAGCCATGGAGACTAGAAGTTTTCCTGAACCATTCATTACATGTCTTCTAACCTCTAAGCCTTCACTTATGCTATTCCCCTCTCCCACAACGCTCTTCCCACCTCCTCCTGGCAACAACTTGTCATTGCTTCATCATTACCTCCTTCAGGAAGGCGTCCCTGAACACCACCCAACTTCCAGCCCCTTGCAGGTAGGTTAGTCACTTTCATCGAAGTTCCTAGAGCAGGTGGCTCCTTCATATCACTATCTGGGTCCATCTCCCACACTTGGACCATGAGCTCCTGGAGGGCAGACCCTAAGGCTGACTCATCCCTGAGTCCCAAGTACCAGCACAGGACTTGGCCCAGAGGAAGCCTTAGGAAATGTTGACCAAGTGATTAAATGATTTCATTACACCCACTCCTGTTTTACAGAAAAGAAAACTGAGGCTCAGAGAAGGGAATTTAGTTGCTCAACCTTGAACATCCAGAAAACGATGGAGCCTGAACTGGAACTCAACTTCCAACATGGCAGTGGACATGACCCATCTCTTGGGCGCCACCTCTGGATCCGCCTTACTACCCTATGGGATGGGTGGATTTTTGAGGAGCTGCAGAGAGCCCCTTAGGAAAGGAGGGAGGCGGTCAGCAGTGGGGAGTGGAAAAAGCTCTAACAGAGAGAGTGAAGTGCCCAGGACTCTAGGCATTTGCCAGTGACCTTCATGGTTTTGCCATCCCCACACACCATGCATGCTTATCTTCTGCAAAAGTCTTCAATGAAGAAAATGTTTGGGACTTCCTTGGTGGCCCAGCGGTTAAGATGTTACCTTCCAGGTCAGGGGTTCGGGCTCAGTTCCTGGTCGGGAAGCTGAGATCCCTCATGCCTTGGGGCCAAAAAACCCAAAACATAAAGCAGAAGCAATATTGTGACAAATTCAAGAAAAGACTTTAAAAATAGTCCACGTTACAAAAAAACAAAAAAAAGAAAATGTTTTATGAGAAAACTTTACCAAAGTAGAAGCAGGAAGAAGAGCCAGAAGTCGCAAACCATAAAAACCAACCCTCACTGCAGGCTTACTCTATATCAGACACTGTTCATGCACTTTCTGAATATTAAATTTCTTCTTTGTGACAGCCATGGGAAACAGATGCTCTTTGCCTCATTTCCGGGGTGAATGGGGGGACTTCCCTGGTGGTCCAGTGGTTAAGACTTTGCCCTCCCAATGAGGTTCAACTCCTGGTCAGAGAGCTACGGTCCCACACACTGGGGGGAGTGGCCAAAAATTTAAAGAAAAATTAAAAAAAAAAAAAGGATGAAGGAATTTGAGAAGGAGGGGACATATGTATACCTATGGCTGATTCATGTTTATGCATGGCAGAAACCAGCACAATACTGTAAAGCAATTATCATTCAATTAAAAATAAGTTAATTTAAAAAAATAAAAGCACAATACCAGAAAAAGTAAAACCAGAAACAACAACTACTTCTGTAAACCCTCTGTGGAAACACCAAGTCTTACAATAAATTCTTCTGAATGTCCCTTTACTGAGATACCATGATTCCCACTGTGTGCAGTTTCCTGCCTTCCAACAAGCAATAAACTTAATTTATTCTACTTCAAAACAGCAACAACAACAAAAAAAGGATGAAAGAATAAAGGTGGGGAAGTGATGCACTCAAAGGCAAATAGCTCACAGCTGCCAGAATGGGATTGGCATTGAAAAGCTGTTTCTAGAGTCAGTGTCTTTAATGAATACAGTGTACTGTCTGCCCAGAGAAAAGAGTTGTTTTTTTTTTTTTTTAATTCAACAAGAGAGAACTCTCAAGTCATTGCAAAACAACCCACCTTAAGATTTGCATAAAGATCTGCCTAGAGGCATAGTCAACTATCCCCAGGCTGACCTAGTGAAACTGAGATGTTTTGTTCTTTTAAAAATGATGGATTTAGAGAGAGGGGACGTTGATGGAGCTTCACAAAGGTAGTGGCCAAATACTCTGATTTTGGCCACATTGTGTGGCATGGGAGATCTTAGTTCCCTGACCAGGGATTGAACCTTTGCCTCCTGCAGTCGAAGTGCAGATTCTTAACCACTGGACTGCCAAGGAAAGTCCCCCAAAGCCTTTTGACATTCCTTAAACTTGACACTTAAATATGCCAGTAAATTTGGAATGTGAGAAAATTTGCAAAACTCAGCAGTGGCCACAGGACTGGAAAATGTCATTTTTCATTCCAGTCCCAAAGAAAAGCAATGCCAAAGAATGCTCAAACTACTGCAGAATTGCACTCATCTCACACGCTAGTAAAGTAATGCTCAACATTCTCCAAGCCAGGCTTCAGCAATAGGTGAACTGTGAAATTCCAGATGTTCAAGCTGACTTTAGAAAAGGCAGAGGAATCAGAGCTCAAATTGCAAACATCTGCTGGATCATGGAAAAAGCAAGAGAGTTCCAGAAGAACATCTATTTCTGCTTTATTGACTATGCCAAAGCCTTTGACTATGTGGATCACAATAAACTGGAAAATTCTGAAAGAGATGGGAATACCAGACCACCTGATCTGTATGCAGGTCAGGAAGCAACAGTTAGAACTGGACATGAAACAACAGACTGGTTCCAAATAGGAAAAGGAGTACGTCAAGGCTGTATATTGTCACCCTGCTTGTTTAATTTATATGCAGAGTACATCATGAGAAATGCTGGGCTGGATGAAGCACAAGCTGGAATCAAGATTGCCAGAAGAAATCTCAATAACCTCAGATATGCAGATGACACCACCCTTATGGCAGAAAGTGAAGAGGAACTAAAGAGCCTCTTGATGAAAGTGAAAGAGGAGAGTGAAAAAGTTGGCTTAAAGCTCAACATTCAGAAAACTAAGATCATGGCATCTGGTCTCTCACTTCATGGCAAATAGATGGGAAACAATGGAAACAATGGCTAACTTTATTTTGGGGGCTCCAACATCACCGCAGATGGTGACTGTAGCCATGAAATTAGAAGATGCTTACTCCTTGGAAGGAAAGCTAGGACCAACCTAGACAGACACATTACATTGCCAGCAAAGGTCTGTCTAGTTAAGGCTATGGCTTTTCTAGTAGTCATGTATGGATGTGAGAGTTGGGCCATAAATAAAGCTGAGTGCTGAAGAATTGATGCTCTTGAACTGTGGTTCAACTGTTGGAGAAGAGTCTTGAGAGTCCCTTGGACTGCAAGGAGATCCAACCAGTCCATCCTAAAGGAAATCAGTGCTGAATATTCATTGGAAGGACTGATACTGAAGCTGAAGCTCCAATATGTTGGCCACCCGATCTGAAGACCTGACTCATTTGAAAAGACCTTGATGCTGGGAAATTTGAAGGCAGGAGAAGAAGGGGATGATGGAGGATGAGATGGGTGGATGGCATCACGACTCAATGGACATGAGTTTGAGTAAACTCTGGGAATTGATGATGGACAGGGATGCCTGTTGTGCTGCAGTCCTTGGGATTGCACAGAGTCGGACATGACTGAGCGACTGAACCGAACTGAACTGAAACCTGACAGATTCAGAGGCTGGAAGAGATTGGGTGTCTGGACTCTGGTCTGAGAGAGGAGGGAGCTTTGTGCTGGAACGCCAGAAGAAGTTAAGACATTCTGCAGGGAGAGTGGAATTCCTGCAATATGCGGAGGGGTGGGAGAGTGGGAGGTGAGGAGAGAAGGAAAGTTGGTGGAGCTTCCACAAGAGGAGAATGTTGACTGGGAGGGAGTTCTGGAGGAGCAACTGGAAAGACTGGCAGGAGAGGATCCCTTTGTCAGCAGCTTCTGATGTGTGATTCCCCAGGGAGCCTTTGATGGCAGCAGCAGGGGTGTGGCCAGGCTGAGTCACTGAGGCTTCTCCCTCTTCCCTTTGTGAGGCCCCTTCTTGAGGATAGGAGCCCACCTACCCGGATTCCCAGCCCCCCATCTCCCCTGACACCCTGGAGGGTGGGTGTTCACTTTCGGTCACACAGACCCTTGTGTGACCCCGGGGTCCTGTCTTGCTGCCAGCCTTCTGCTTCCACCTCGTTCTCCTAATACATCACCTGTGGAATGCCTAGAAACACTTTCACATCCCTCTACACCCTAATGAAGTGGCATATTCTCTAATGTCGCCCATTTACTCTCTCTGCCTTATCGTTCTTTCTCTCTCCCATTTTACAGATGAGGAAAACTGAGACCTGGAAAATGGAGAAAAATATGCCACTGGGCAGGGAGGCAGGACAAGGGACCAAATATCAGATATATTTTTCTTCCCCGTCTCCCTCTCTTCAGGGTGTCTTCTCCTCCACTTTGGAGCTCCAGAGCTTCTCCACCTTTGTTTTTCAGGCTATTAAAGTGCACACCCACAGAAAAGTAAAAGGAAGGAAGCAGGCACCCCGTGACTACCATCGTACGCAGGTTGGTATGTGTCCTTTCAGGTTTAATTTTGTGAAGATTTTCATTTTACATAGTGAGAACCATATACACATATATTTCTGTATATTCCTTCCTTCATTTAACATCACATAGCATAAACATCCTCACATGATACTAAGAATTCTGCATAATTATTATCCTTAACAGCTTCAGAATATCCTTGCCTCAAACCAGCCTACCATTTGAACAATCCACTGTTTCTAGACACCTTCTGTGTTTCCACTATTTTGTTATGAAAAATAACATTGTGATAAATTCAAACTTTGCTCCACATTTTGAACTTTTTTTTTTTTTTTTAGTAGACAACTAGAATTACTAGGTCAAAGGTGGAGGACAAAACAAATGTCCCCACTCACACTGCCAAATCACCTTCCGTAAAAACTGTATGAATTTACAGTTTCAGTGGCAGAGAGGGCTGGTCTCACTACATCCTTACCAACATCAAGGTTTTTGTATTTGTTTGGTTTTTAGGTCCTTACTGATTTGATTGGCTTACACACATATTGTTGAGGTTTTGACATGTCTCTGAGGAAAGATAAAGTCAAGTAGGACTGTAGGTCACTGAGGTCCTTATTTCTGTAAATTTCCTGCTCCAGGGCGTAGGGATGGAAAGATGGGAGTGGAGAGATTAGCGATATCTTCTCATGGTCTCTTTTATCCAGTTGACATACTTGCAGACTTGGGTATAGACACCTGGGTCGTTGGGTTGGCCGCAAGGGAAACTTCCCCAGGACACCACGCCTTGCAAGGTACCTTTGCACGTCAGTGGTCCCCCTGAGTCACCCTGGAAGGGATAAAGCAAATTAGCTTCAGCTTCAGAGGGAAGCTCCTGCCCACGCCTCAGTTGTCAGTCTTTGTCAGGCGGAACCTGGATTTCCACCACGGCCAATGGGGAGAGAGTCACTGTTTCGGGGGACCAATGGAAGAGCAGAAATTAAGGCCATCGCCAGCCCATGGGACCAATCACAGGGAAGGGGCAGGGTTTCTGGCGGTCCCGCTTCTTGCAGGTCTTTGGGGATTCTGGCATCAAGCCAAGGGAGGAAGGTGTAATGTCTCCAGGTGATGGATAGACGTGCAAAAGGGGGACGGGGGTGGCCCTGGAACCCAGGGGCCAGACTGATGACATAATTCAGAAGGCCCAGTGCAAAATGGAAATGCAAAGAATTCCCTGGCGGTCCATTTGTTAGGACTTGGCACTTTCACTGCCATGGCCTGGGTTTAAGCTCTGGTGGGAGAACTAAGATCTCCCAAGTGACTTGGCATTGCAAAAAAAAAAAAAAAAAGTAAGAAAGAAAATGTGGGCTCCATAGCTCAAAAAGTATTAAGAATTTCAAAACAGCAACAGGAATATGTTAAACCAAGCGTGGGACTCTCCCGAGTGTGGGGCCCTGTGTCACGGTACGACTCGCACATTCAAGAAGCTGGCCTTCACTAGGGGAGGAAGAGGATGCCTTACGCTTTGGGACACACATCCCTGTCCCATCACCCCATCCCTCACACATACGGTCCCCCCATTCCTGACAGCTGAGGGTGCAGGTGAGAGGCAAAGGAGTGGGGGCGGGGAAGTATGGGGAGAGAGACAAGGAAAGGCAAAGAGTCACAGAGAAAAGGAACGGAGGGGACTTCCGTGGTGGTCGAGTGGCTAAGAATCCACCTTCCAATGTGGGGGGACATGGGAGCTCAGGGAACTAAGATCCCACATGCTGTGGGACAATGAAGAGAAAAAAAAGGAAGAGAGGTATAGCAAAGGATGAAGAAGAGGTTGCCAGTGGGGGTGGTGGGAGCAACACAGATGGAAAGAATGAAATGAAATTCAGTGAAAAGAGAGATGTGGAAAGATGGTGTTCAGAGACAGAGTGAAAGTGAGAGTCGCTCAGTTGTATCTGACTCTTTGCGACCCTATAGATATAGTCCATGGAATTCTCCAGGTCAGAATACAGGAGTGGGTAGCCTTTCCTTCTCCAGGGAATCTTCCCAAACCAGGGATCGAACCTAGGTCTCCCGCTCTGCAGGCGGATTCTTTACCAGCTGAGACACCAGGGAAGCCCAAGAACACTGGAGTGGGTAGCCTATCCCTTCTCCAGGGGATCTTCCCAACCCAGGGATCAAACTGGGGTCTCCTGCATTGTAGGTGGATTCTTTACCAACTGAGTTATCACAGAGAAGGGGTTACAAAGAAGAGGGGAGAGAGAATTCTTGGCTTAAGACTGGGTCCCAAGGGTGGGGAGTGAGACCTTAACTTTGAGCACACAATCTCAGTAATTGCAATAAATATCATTTAATTAAATACCTTAAAAATTGAATTTAATATGAAAAAGTTCATGATGAACACTGTATCCCAATTTTAGATAAAGGGTCAGGTCAGGTACCAGGCTGTGCTGAGACTCAATGAAGCCTGAAGTAGATGAGAAATTCAGTAAGACTGAGGCCTCTTTATTGAAAATTGTGATATTTTGTTCATCGTGGACTTTTGCATGAATTGACAAAAAATATTGCATTAGAATGTGATTTATCTTGATTATTGAGTTTTTTGGGCACCTCTTCCCTTGTAAAGTTTACGCTTGGGGGCTTTACTGGTGACTCAGTTGGTAAAGAATCCTCATGCAATGCAGGACACCTAGGTTTGATCCCTGGGTCAGGAAGATCCCTTTGACAAGAAAATGGCAACCCACTCCAGTGTTCTTGCCTGGAGAATCCCATGGACAGAGGAGCCTGGTGGGTTACAGTCCATGGAGCTGCAAAGAGTCAGACATGAATGAATGACTAAACCACAGCCACTGTGTTCATGGGTTGCGATACTCAACAAAGATGTCAATTAAAAAATAAATACAGTTTGTGTTTGAAGCCAAGGCCACACATGCCTACCCTTTGGCCCCCAGATTCCCTATCCCCAGATCCTCCTGTTCATTTCTCTACCTCATCCTCAGGGTCACATCAGCCCGCACTGGGCTCCCACTACTGACCTGAGCAGAGAATGGGGTAGCAAGAGCTAGGAAAGCTGAGCCTGGGGCAGGGGGCGCGGGGGTGATGGAGAAGGCTCCGCACCAAGGTCAGGTGCAGAGATTCTGGGTGAAGGGGGACAACGGGGGCTCTGTGCTCAGATGAAGCAGCAGGGGACCTGGGGTGGAAGAGGAGGGGGGTCTCACGTTGCAGGCGTTGGTTCTGGAGTTTGGGATGCCAGCACAGAGCATGGAGTCTCCCAGCAAGTCCTTGTAAACCTTCCTGCAGTCTTGTGGGGAGATGAGCTTGACGTCTGTGCACATGAGCCGTGCTGGAAAGGTCACTGTGGGATGGGGAGGGGTGTCAGTCAGAGGTCTGGGGTCCGGATGGGGAGAGGATGGGGGTTCAGGATTCTAGACCCTGAAGGACAAGGGGAGGAGGGGTGGGGGGAGGGACTCCACATTCGGATTATGAAAAAGGGGCTGACTCCTGATCTCCTGGGTCTGGAGGAGGAAGGGTCAGGGTCCAGGGCCCCTGGGTCTCCCAGGCAGCCTCACCATCAGGACTGGTGGTGGTGCCCCAGCCGGAAACAGTGCACATGGTCCCAGGGGGGTCACAGCGGGAAGGCAGGTTGACTTTCTTCACACTGGATGACAGCTTGGCCCGGCCATTCAGTTTCACCAGCATGAGATCATTGGCGTGGGTCTGTGTGGAGTATCCCGGGTGGCGGAAGGATCGCGTGGCCTTGATCTTCTGGCCGCTCACCAGCCGCTCACTGCCCATGTGCACGTTGTACTCACTGCAGGAGGCAGCAGTGTTCAGAGAGATGCTGTGAGTGAAACGGGGTGGGGGGGCAGGGACCCAGAGAGAGGGGGACAGGGACCAGAGAGAGGGGGATGGGGACCAGAGAGAGAGGGGGATGGGAACCCAGAGAAAGAGGGGGACAGGGACCCAGAGAGAGAGGGGGATGGGAACCCAGAGAAAGAGGGGGACAGGGACCCAGAGGAAGGGCTGGAAGTGCTCTCACGTACTTCATCTTGCAGTGGGCAGCAGTGAGTACCCACTGCTCATTGAGCAGCACGCCTCCACAGTGGAGCTGACTGCCCTTGAGCAGGGCCACCTGCCAGGGCTGGGAGCCTCTGGGACACTGGACTCCATCAATAATCTTCTCCCCACTCTTGTCGCCCTGGTCTGAACAGAGACACGGAGGAACAAGTGGGTAGCAAGCCTCAGAGGAAGACTGAGTCAGCTGCTGAGGGATTCGGAGACAGATGGAGACAGACAGACAGACAAGGAGACAGGCAGAAAAGGAAAACAGTGCAGAAAGAGCAAGAGATGGAGACGGAGAGAGACAGAGGCAGACCGCTCAGAAACCCAGGAGGAGCACCTTGTCTGGGGGGCCACCGCCAAAGCTGATGGGAGAGACGTTGCGTGCCGGAGACAGGGTCTGGGGGGCACAGAGACCCCAGGAGGCAGAAGGAAGCAGGAACGAAGGAGGCAGAAGGCAGAAGGCAGAGAAGTCTTGTCTTCCGAAGGAGGAAGCTGCTGGAGCCAGGGGAGGCCCTGAGCAGGCACACCCCAGAGAGAGGAGCCCCTGAGGAGGGTCAACGGGGCTGAAGATGGGAGGTCGGGGGTGAGGGCAGCCCCCACCCTCACTCCCGGGCTAGTCCACACCTTCCTGTGCAGCAGATCCCAGGGCGAAGGTCAGCAGCAGGATCACCAAGGGTGTGGTCATGGTGACCCCTCTGAGCCTCTCAGGGACTGCCAGGCTGGGAGGTGTCTCTTCTGGTGCCATTGAGAAGGACAGAGTTGGGGAAGCAGGAGTCCTGGCCCCCAGCCCCTCCTCCCTCAGACCCAGGAGTATGGACCCCCAGCCCCTCCTCCTTCTGACCCAGGACTCCAGACCCCCAGACGCCCTTCCTCTGGGGACCCAGGAATCTGGGCTCCCATCCTTCCCCATCCATCTATCTGTATTCCTAGTTCCGTTTCCCCTGAGACCTCAAATTCCAGACCTCCAGCCCCCCTCGACTGTCAGAACCAGGCGTCCAGACTTCCCTCTGCCCCCTCCCCTCAGGAACAGGAGTCAGGGGTCCAGCCAGCCTCATCCGCCCCCTCTCCCCGGTCTCCCCCTACCGTAGATGAAGCCCCTTCTCAGCTCGGGGAGGTCAGATCCGACCCGGGCGCCAGACTCGCTTGGCAGCCAGGAGTCTCCAGCCCGGTGCACGGCGGCTGTCTTATACCGAGTCCGCCCCCGCCCCCGCCCTCGGCGCCCTGGGGTGCAGGTGGGGCCGGCTCTGAGACGCCCCCTACCGCGTTCGCGGTTATCTCGAATCCCTGTGGCAGCCTAGGCACTTGCACTCGGCTCTCTCCACCCTCTCACCCCCGCGCCTTCGGGCCGGCATTCCGGGTGCAGCTGCCAAGGGAGGACCCAGACGCTCCGGCTCCAAGGGCCGGGGGGCGGAGTTCAGGGGGCAGCAGGGCTCAGGAAATGGGCTCTGGCTGGGCCCTCCTCTGGGGCCATTTTCTTGCCCCCATCCCCTCTCAGGGATGCCCTAGACCCTATACCCTAATTCTCACCAGTTTGGGAGAATTCGTTCAGGCTGGAACCCAGTCGTCTTTGAACCTGAACCCATTCCCAGCCCTCATATAGTGTTAGTTGCTCAGTCGTGTCTGACTCTGCCACCCCATGGACTGTAGCCCCTGCCAGGCTCGTCTGTTCATGGGATTTTCCAGGCAAGGATACTGCGGTGGGTTGCCATTCCTTTCTCCAGGGATCTTCCCGACCCAGGCATTGAACCCAGGTCTCCTAAATTACAGGCAGATTCTTTTTAATTTAACCCTCCTGTAGGGTATGAATTAAAAAGAAGAGGCTCTTTTGTAACTTGATAAATGCTTACTGTTATCAGTATCATCTGCGTTTTCATATTATACCCAGATTTCTATACATATTCTGTATTTATAACAAAAGTGTCTGTACTAAACGTTATCTACTTAATATCACCTCTTTCTTTATAAATTACCTTGAAGATTTTTTCCTCTTAGTATATTTAGATGGGTTCCCCTACCCTCTTAAGGGTTGCAAAATAATATTCCATATTATAGTTGTATCATGATTTATGCAATCTGTTTCAAATTAGAGTATGTTTGGATAGTTTTAATTGTAATAATGCTGGGTTGTGCTTCCTTGTACATTCATCTTTGCTAATTATGTTCATTCAAGAAATATTTACTGAGCATCTGTTTTGTGCCAGAAATTATTCTGGCTCCTGGGGACATTGTGGTCAGCATTCCTTCATACAGGCTCTTGTTCTAGTGGGTGGAGACTGGGAATACAAAAATAAGCATATAAAATGCATGCTTTGTTTGTTAGATGCTGGTTAAGTACTGAAGAGAAAAATAAAAGCAGGGAAGAGGGACAGGGAGATACTGGTTTCCCCCACTCTCAGGCACCCCTGGGGTTGTATTATTAGGAAGATTCCACATGAAGATAACATTTGAACAAAATCTTAAAGGAGTTGTTGGATGGGTCCATGTAGCTCCTTGGAGGGAGAGAGTTCTAGGTGGAGCAAATGGGCTGGTAAGTTCGGCAAGAGGCATGGATAGAATGTTCTAGCAGGGGAGCCCTTTTGGAAATTCCCATTTATTTCTTTTTGTCTGTGCTGGGTCTCCGTGACTGTGCGAGGGCCTTCTCTAGCTGCGGTGGATGGGGGGCTGCTCTCTGTTGTGGGGCCCTGGCTTCTCATTGCAGTGGCTTTTCTTGCTGCACAGCGCAGGCTTTAGGCATGGGGGCTTCACTAGTGGTGGCTCGTGGGCTCTACAGAGCGAGCTCAGAAGTTGTGGGCTCCTAGGCACGTGGAACCTTCTCTGACCAGGGATCGAACCCGTGTCCCCTGAGTTGAAAGGTGGACTCTTATCCACTGCGCCACAAGAGAAGTCCAAGGGAGCCCTTTGACTGGAGCTGAATGAGCAGGAGCACAAGGGCAGGTGACAAGGTGATGAGGTAACAGGACTCGGATGACAAAGGATCTTGAAAATCAGTGTAGGACTTTGTCACTTACCTTGAGTAAGATGGGAACCATTATACCTGAAGGCCAGTTCCTAAAAGTGGAATTGACCCCAGCTTCTAAATCAGACCCCCAAAATGGGATCTGGTCCTCAACCCTGAGCCTAAATCTTACCTCAATTCTGACCCTTAACTAGACTCCAGGTTTGTCCCACAATAGACATTACTGTTGCCTACTTAAGTATTCACTCCTTCTGCCTTCCTGTCAGAACTCCAATTTTGTTTGGATAATCTTTTATCCTCATCATGACTATGAAGTTTACTGCACGGAGCAGGAAGACCATATCCTACCCACCAGGGATTGGTTTAGAAATGAACATGTGATGCAGGTCTGGCCAATGAGGAGTGAAGAGGAGACCCCTGGGGCTTTCTTATTTTCAAAAAGAGACACTGGCAGAATTCTCTTTTCTTTCTTCTAGATAGTACCCCCCTCTGGATGTAAGTTTTGGAACATGGCAGCCTTCCTGGGACTGGGGAGAGAAGTGGCTGGTGGACCAAACCAAAACACCGCAGATGGTCAAGCAGAGGGATGGAGTGATGTAACAGGATTTGTACTTTCCAAATCACTCTGGCTGCTATATGAAGGATGGATTTTAAGGGGGTGTGGTGACATGAGAAAACTGTTGTTATTGTTCCAATGAGAGATGATGACGACTTGGATATAAGCCATTTGGGAGGTGGGGATGGTAATAAGTGGAGGGATTCAAGGTGCATGTAGAGGAATCAACAGGTCTTGGCAATGGATTAAATGGAAGCTGAGGAGAGGGAGACAGATGTTAAAACTTCAAAGTCTCTCGCTTGATAGATGGAGCTGCCATTCACTGAGAAGACACGGTTGGATACGATCAAGTGCTCAAGAGAGAGTGGAAAAGACCTCACTCTTTTTCACAGAATGCTGAGGAGGCTGAAGAGAAATCCAGGGACTTCGTACACAATCCTTACTTTGACACAATTCTTAACACCAGTCTTGTTTTTTGTTTCTTAATAATGCAATTACTTTATTATAAGCCTGAATCTCACCTAACTCATATTCTAAAATGTTGTATGGGAAACAGAACAAGGAAGCATATTAAAAGATGGTAGTCCACCTTCTCACTCACCTCTAGCGCTGATGAAGGATATGGTCAAATTACAGACATTTTTAAAGGCAACACATAGATTTCACTTTGAATTCTGACCAAGCTTGGAGCGTGGTATCTGAGGGTAGAAGATACAGATACTAAAGGTTTGTTGTTGCGGAGCACAGGTTCTAGGCGCCTGGGCTTCAGTAGCTGTGGCTCATAGACACTAGAGAGTGGGCTCAGAGGTTGTGGAAGCTGCCCACGGCTCGTGGAAACTTCCCGGGCCAGGGACTGACCCCTGAGTTCCTGTGTGCTGCCATACCCCGTCCTCCCGGGAAAGAAGCAGCGTCTATTTCTTGTGCACCTACTGTGTGTTGTGTCAGGTGCCTTGTGAAACTCATCTCTGTTCCTCTCCTGGGTCCAAGCGAGGACTGTCTTCCCCACGTTATAGATGAGAAAAGGGAGCTTTAGAAGAGGTTAGAGGGCTTCCCTGGTGGCTCAGTGGTGAAGAATCCGCCTGCCAATGTGGGAGACACGGGTTCGATCCCTGAAGAGTTCACATACCGTGTGGCAACTAAGCCCAGGTGCACGACTACCAAGCTTGTCCTCTACAGCCCAAGAGCCACGCCGACTGAAGCCCTCCAGCCTAGAGCCTGTGCTCCCAACAAGAGAAGCCACTGCAGCGAGAGGCCTGTGCACTGCACCTGGAGAGGAGCCCCTCTCACCGCAACTGCAGAAAAGTCTATGCAGCAATGAAGACCCAGCACAGCCAAACAAATAAAAAAATAATATATTAAAAAAAAAAAAAAAAAAAAAGAAGTTAGAACTGAGGCTTCCCTGATGGTGCACTGGTTAAGGCTCTGCCCTTCCACTGCATGGGGTGTGGGTTCGATCCCCAGTTGGGGAAGTTCTACATGCCATGAGGTGCTACCAAAGAAAAAAAGAAAAAGAAAAGTTAGAATCCTTGTGGAAAAACAATAGCTAAGGAGTCAGAAGGGTCAGAATTGGAATGCTGAGGATTGCCCAAGGTATCCCAGGTGGCGCTAGTGGTAAAGAGCCTGCCTGCTGATGCAGGAGACAGAAGAGACAGGCTCGATCCCTGGGTCAGGAAGGTTCCCTGGAGGAGGGCATGGCAACCCGCTCCAGTATTCTTGCCTGGAGAATCCCATAGACAGAGGAGCCTGGGGGGCTACAGTCCAGGGGGATCTAAAAGAGTTGGACACAACTGAGCGACTTAGCACACATGACCCATCACCATCACACAGACCCAGTCTGAGAAGGAAATTTCTCTGGGACACCGTCATCTATGCTCAGAACCTCTCTTGGCTCAAAATGAATGGGAACCCCATGGACTTCTTCACAATGCTCGTCCCCACGTTGGCCAGAGCCCCAAATCCCAGCCCTCTTGTGCGTGCCCTTTGTGCTTAGTCCTGCTCTTCAGTCCCACCCAGACACCCAGTTCCATACTTCCTGTGCCCTGAGACTCATGTCCTGGTCTTCTGCCTGAAGACTCATCGTCCGGCTCACCATCACACGTGAGCACTGGAACCTCGCTGTCCTGAAGCTGTGCCTTGCCCTAAGGCATCCCGGACATAGTCGTCCTGGAACTTTCTGATTCAGCTTCTTAAGTTCAGAAAGCCCATTGTTTCTGAATTCCGAGATTCCCTTTCCCGCTTTTTTCAACATCAGCCCCCACTTCTTTTGGAAAGCTGCCCCCACATGCATATAGTTCTGGTGAAACCATCAATTATAGTTTTCCAAAACCCTCCCATCCATTGGTATAGACACATGGCCCAGTTAAGTCAAGATCATGGTTTCCTCCCTAGAAATAATGATCTATCCATTGGGTAGGCTCAGTTCAAGCTGGACCAATCAGAGTTCTTCCCTGGGATTCATATTAAGATGTTGAAAGAACAGAGATCTTTGTTTCTGCTGGGTTTGCTGAACTGGGGCTGTCTGAGGCTACTATGTTCTCTGAGTGTGAAGACATTTGTCTATAGAGGCTGAAATGAGATCCACTGGAGAAGAAAAGAGATGAGCTGAGATGAGAAACAGTCCACACATATGAGAGAGAGAGACAGAGACAGCAGGGAGAGAGACAGAGAAATTGTCACAGAGAGACAAAGAGATGATTGACTTAACTCATCAATTCAGGTGGGCTTCCCAGATGGCGCTGGTGGTAAAGAATCCACCTGCCAATGCAGGAGATACAAAAGACGTGGGTTCGAACCTTAGGTTGGAAAGATATCCTGGAGTAGGAAATGATAGCCCACGACAGATAGTCCATGGACAGAGGAGGCTGGTGGTGTTACAGTCCATGGGGTCACAAAGAGTCGGATGTGACCGAGCACATAGACACACACGTCACCTCAGGTTCTTGAGACTCTGATACCCATGTCACTTCCTCTAATACTATGAATCATCTCCAAGGCCCTCCTAAGCACCTAAACCAGCCAATCCCCCTTTATGTATACAGCCAGTTTGAACTGCGGCTCAGCCACTTGTATGCAAAAGCTCCTTGACATAAATAGGTCCTTCCAGCTTTTGTGCTGCCTCAGTCTCATGGATGCTCATGGGTGCATATGTTAGCTATTCCTATATTTCCTGGACCCTACTCTGCATATCTCACAGTTTATAAGGAGAAATCTCCCCATAGTCAGAGCTATGGTTTTTCCAGTAGTCATGTACAGATGTGAGTTGGACCCTAAAGAAGGCTGAGCACCAAAGAATTGATGCTTTCAAGCTGTGGTGTTGGAGAAGATTCTTGACAGTCCCTTGAACGGCAAGGAGATCAAACCAGTCAATCCTGAAGGAAATCAGTCCTGAATATTCATTGGAAGGACTGAAGCTCCAGTACTTTGGCCTCCTGATGGGAAGAGCTGACTCACTGGAAAAGACCCCGATGCTGGGAAAGATTGGGGACAGGAGAAGGGGACGACAGAGGATGAGCTGGTTGGATGGCCTCACCAACTCAATGGACATGAATTTGAGCAAATTCCAGGAGATAGCAAAGGACATGGGAGTATGGCATACAGCACTCCATGGGGTCGCAAAGAGTCAGGCAAGACTGAACGACTGAACAACAACAGCATCTCCCCCCAGAGCTTAGTAAGTTTAACTGCTCAGAAAAACCAAAGAGAAACTCTTTTAATGGTCTTTTGCAGGCCAGTCCATTGGACATCTGAAAATCCTTACATCTTCTCTCTCCTCTGAAACTAACCTCCAATTTCTCCAAGTCCTCTCAGAAAAAAAAAAAAGGCGGGGTGGGGAGGGGAACAATTTTGAACAGTGGTGATGGGCAGAATGACCATGGGGATTCTGATCTCTCCATCTCCGGGGTGCAGACCCTCTGCCCCTCCACCCCCTCCCAGGAGGGCCAAAGCACAGACAGGCAGGGAGCCAGGCTGATGCTGTGAGTTTATTGAGGGAGGTTTAGAGCTTGTCTTGGGATCAGCCCCTGCTGCCTATGGTCTTCTTAATCCAGTTCAGGGAGTGGCAGACTTTGCTGTAGACACCAGGTTTCTCAGGCCGCCCACAGGGGTCTGAGCCCCACGATGTGATGCCGTAGAGAACGCCATTGCACACCAGCGGGCCCCCAGAATCTCCCTAGAAGGGGGAATAGAAGATTTTCACTTAAGTTGTTCAGCTGTTACCAGCATTTCGTGACCAGCATTCCCTGGTAACTCAGATGGTAAAGAATCAGCCCACAATGCAGGAGACCTGGGTTCAATTCCTGGGTCTGGAAGATCCCCTGGAGAAGGGGATGGCTACCCACTCCAGCATGCTTGCCTGGTGAATCCCCTGGACAGAGGAGCCTGGAGGGGCTACAGCCCATGGGATCACAAAGAGCTGGACTGACTGAGCAACCAATGGAAACACACACGCCAGCATTTGTACCATCTCTGTCACGTGATTGGTTCCCCAGGCATAAGATCATTGTATCCTGGGACCAATGTGAGAGAGAGGGGTCGGGCTTCCATGTGTGGGGATACAGACAGGATGTCTAAGGACAATGGAGGGAATCCTGATCAATGCGGGAAGAGAATGCTCTCTGGAGGGTCCAATCCAGAGAGCTGCTGCTGCTGCTAAGTCACTTCAGTCGTGTCCGACTCTGTGTGACCCCATAGAAGGAAGCTCACCAGGCTCCCCCGCCCCTGGGATTCTCCAGGCAAGAACACTGGAGTGGGTTGCCATTTCCTTCTCCAATGCATGAAAGTGAAAAGTGAAAGTGAAGTCGCTCAGTCGTGTCCGACTCTCAGCGACCCCATGGACTGGAGCCTACCAGGATCTTCCGTCCATGGGATTTTCCAGGCAAAAGTACTGGGGTGGGGTGCCATTGCCTTCCCTGAATCCAGAGAGCAGAGAGTAGCAATTGCATCGGGGAGACTGAGCTCCTCCATACTTTGGCCACCTGATGCGAAAAGCTGACTTATTGGAAAAGACCCTGATGCTGGGAAAGACTGACGTCAGGAGAAGGAGAGGATAGAGGATGAGATGGTTGGATGGCATCACCGACTCAATACACATGAGTTTGAGCCAACTCTGGGAGATAGTGAAGGACAGGGAGCCTGGCATGCTGCAGTCTATGGGGTGGCAAAGAGTGGGACATGGCTGAGCGACTGAACAGTAACAACAACAATTCCTGGCCAATCTGGAAGAGATCATCTGGTTACAAAACGCAGCAGAAAGGAGCCAGGTTCTTGTTGATATACACACACTCAGGGGAAAAATGTGGGGAGTATGTGGGAAGACATTATTGTCTCTAAGGAATCATACAGAAAAGACTAGCTTCCATAGCAGGATCTGCTCATGGAAATGATTCCGTTCTTGGCCAATAGGAAAGGGAATGACTCTATTCCTGGCCAGTACGAAAGGGAGCACTGAAGCATTGTCTTCAGGGACCAATCCTTAGCAAAGGAGGTGGGGACAAATCCAAGTGGAGTTGTGAGGACTGAACCCGAAGCCGGTAGGCCAGAGAGTGCTGTATCAATGGCAAAGCCCAAGATGTGTCATCTTGAGGATGGGGAGCCCATTGAGGGAGCCCTAAAATCAATGGTGCCATCCTCTAGCCAGTTGGGAAGACAGCGTTGCTCCCCAAGGAACCAGTCATAGGAGAAGGGAACCCAGACAGGACCAGGAGAAAAGTAGCTCACTCTACGATCACCGGGAAAGTCAGCACAAACTCCAAGTGCTAACAGTAGGAAAGAGGGCAGGGAGCTTATCCCTCAAGGACTTAGCTTCTCACTCCCTTTAATCCCCTACCCCTCCCTGCACCTTCTCCCACTGGCAAGGGTTCCCAAGGAAACAGCAAGGACGATTCAATTATTCTGATTCCTGCGCTGTGTGGCCTGCAGGGAGAGTGTGCCTCCTCTGAACTCGCTTCCCACTCTGTAGAGACAGGGGTGCTGACTCTTTGGGATCACCCCACCGCCAAGCCTCACATCTCTGCAAGGTGAGCAAAGGAAAAAGGACGTTTCAGGACTTCCCCGGTGCCCCAGTGGATAAGAATCTGCCTGCAAATGCAGGGGACTCGGGTTGATCCCTGGCCCAGAAAGATCCCACATGCTGCAGAGGAACTAAGCTCGGGCACCACACTACTGAGATCACGCGCCTAGAGCCTGCGCTCGGCAACAAGAGAGCAATGAGAGGCTCGCACGCCTCGGCGAAGAGGAACCCACCCCCCACAAACACACATACACCCCACCCAGTTCGCTGCAACTGGAGAAAGCCAGAGCAAAGCCATGGAGACCCAGCACAGCCAAAAACCAGTAAATAAAAGAGGGAGTTTCCGAAGGCACTCACCTGGCACGTGTCAGCCCCACTGCTGTCGCTGGCACAGACCATGCTGTCCGTGACTTGCCCTGGGTAGGCTTTCTCACACTGATCCTGAGGAATGATTTTTACTTCTGCGCAATTGAGAGTGTCAGGAAAATTCTCTGAGGGAGCAGAGGTTGTAAGTCGTCAGAGACAGCAACCCTTTCCCTCCATCCCTGTCAGGATCTAACCTTCCAACCGTGCACCCACAGCTGCACAGGGCTTTCTGAGACATCTCACGGGAGGGCGTGTTCTCCTCCCATCACAGGAAACAAAGCCACGGCCCCTGCTGTTTCTTTTTCTCCACCCAGAAAAGGGCCTTTGGACCCTACTGCTTATTTCTTGCCCTGAGGTCATTTTCAAATGAAGAATTGGGTGACTGGGGGACCTGGAAGCACCCCTCTGTGACACCTCTGAATCTTTACAATCTTCCCATTCCCAGACCAGCAGGTCCTCCATCTCAGCTTGGTCCTACTTCTTCCAAATATCACCTCTTCCTAGAAGCCTTCCCTGATTATTCCAACTACAACACCACATCTCCATCACTCCCTTTCCTCTCACCTCCCCGCTATAATATTCCATTATAGCACTTGGCTCCACCTAATATTTCATTTTATATGTATTTGTTTATTGTATATTCCCCCACCTAGCATGCAGCTCCACAAGGCTTTGTATGGTACAATACCTGGGGCATATCAGATGCTCACAAAATAAGCGCTGAATAGATGATGGGCAGTGGAACTAGTTTTTCTTATTAACCTTTGAAAAACAGACTTCAGAGGGAAAAATTCTACCTGGTACCCCTAGGTACCAGAAGCTATATGCCCAGAGTCTCATTTAATCCTCATATGAGCTCTTGGAAGGAGGGAGTCATTCATTCCTTCATCCGTGCATTCCTTCAACAGATGTTTACCGAAGACACACTGTATCCCGGTCACCACCCTGAATACTAGGAACATACAATGCAGAAAACAGATATAATCTGAGCCTACGTGGAGCTTAGAAACCTATTGGATAATTATCCCCATTTTGTAGCTGAGCAAACTGAGGTCAAGAGATGGGGAGGGACTTGCCCAGAGAAAAGGGGCAGAACCACGGTTTGAACTGACCTGCCTGATTCATGAGCAGGTAGGTTTCCACAGAAGCCCATTGTTTTCTTAAGAGTCAGACAGGCAGGGACCTGAATCCTGATTTTTGCTTTCCTAGCAAATCACATCACCTCTGAGCTGAGCCCCAATCTCTTCATTATGAAGCGGGGCAAAGGGCTCCCTGAACCCTGAAGCCCCAGAGGGAGGACCTCAGTAGAGTCCAGACTTGAGTCAAGAAAGAGGAGGAAGCTGGGGATCTAGACTGAGTGTCCTGGGGGAGAAAAGGCCCGGACTCCTGGGTGTGGTGGGATCTGGGCTCAGAATCTTGGGTTCAAGGTGGAGAAGAGGGAGCCTGTTTTCCTGGGCCACTGAGTCCCTGTATCCCAAGTCTGTTGTGAAGGTTACATAAAACTCTGGACAACAAAATAGGGCTTCTCTGGTGGTTCAGATGGTAGAGAATCTGCCTGCCAATGCAGGAGTCCCGGGTTCACTCTCTGGGTCAGAAAGACCCCCTGGAGAAGGGAATGGCTACCCACTCCAGTATTCTTGCCTGGAGAATTCCACGGACACAGGAGCCTGGCGGGCTACAGTCCATGGGGTCACAAAGAGTCAAGCTCGACTATCAACGAACACTTTGACTTTCTGTACAACAGAAAATCTCACAACTCTCCACCTTAAAGGTGGAAGAATGCATTCACTCATCCACTCTTCATTCATCCATCCACTTTTCTGAGCCCTATTAAACAATCTGTTTCCTTTTCCCCCATCATGCCTATCAATATTCTGGTCTTGAAGGTTTCTAATGTGGACTGCCCGTGACTGTCAACCTCACAATCACGTTCCCTTCCTTATCTGCTCTAGAGGCAAAGCGTCGCCAATGGCTTGGGGTCCACTGGGCCAACCAGCTCCTCCTCTCCCTCCCACTACCTCGGGGGCTGGTGACAGTGCCCCAGCCTGAGATGGTGCACTTCTGGCCAACTTGAGGGCAGCGATCCGCCAGCTTGATGGGCTTCACTTTGGGCCCCAGGGATACCCGACCACGTAGTTGAATGAGCATCAAGTCGTAGCTGTGGTTGTTGTTGCTGTTGTTGTAGCAGGGGTGTGGGATGGACCGAGCCACGGCCCTCTCTTGTTCTGACCCATCCTTATTCTTCAGGCTGTGCTCTCCCATGCGGACCGTGTATTTCCTGTGATGATGGGGGTGGTTGGACACCCAGGCAGGGATCCGGGCTCTCAGCCCCCTCCTCTCTGAGACCCAGGCCCCCTCTTCTCTCAGACTTCCATTCTCAGAGACCCACTCCCCAGCTCGCCTGTCCTGAAGCCAAGCCCCAGCCCACTCTTTCTCCACCACCTCTGCTGCAGGAATCCACTCACTTTTTTTGACAGTGTGCTGCTGTAAGAACCCAGTTGTCCTCTATGAGAACACCCCCACAGATGAGCCGGACACCCTGGAACAAGGCCGTCTGCCATGGCTGAGAGTGGGGCTTGCACTCCTTCCCTTCCAGCACCTTGTTCTCTTGTGCCCTCATGTGTCCTGGAGGCAGGAGGGAGAAGTTTGGGGCAGGAAAACACGATGGGTTCAAACGGATATACACGCATACACCCTCCTCCGGCGTCTGCTGCCCGGCTTGCACGTGCTGCTGCACAGATGCACACGTACACTCGTGGAAGGCCATGAGTCACCAAACACAGAGTCACACACCTGAGCCTGCATGCACCCGCCCCTCAGACTCACGTGAATACCTGCGCCCTTCAGCAGGCAGCCCCGCTGGCTTTGGTGTGCTCCTGCAATACCCAGCAGAAACTAACACATTCCTACCTGCTGCCACGTGTACCAGGCCTCCACCCTCTGGAAACCCCACAGGAACTCCCACATGTCATCTCGCACTTCCCATCTCCCCACAGGCGGCCACAGGCACCCATGTAGCCACCATCACAGTGTTCCCCCAGGCTCACGTGCTCCATCGATGCCTTCTGGGCCCCCTCACCTGCCTGGGATTCCAACAGCAAGAGCAGGAGCATCCAGATCCAAACTGCAGCAGGTGAGGGACGTCCCATGGTGGGGCCTGGGAGACGAGAGGACAGGGCTGAGCAGAGGAGGAAGGAGGAGACCAAAACCCTAGTGATCTCAGGATTGGGATGGGGAGAAGCAAGACCCTGAACCATTCTTCTGGGTCTAGCAGGAAGCAGGAGCTGAAGACCCAGAGTCTCGGGTCTGAAGAAAAATGAGATGGGGCTCCAGATTGCTGAATCTGAGTTGCTGGGAGCCCAAGGGGTTGGATTCCCACATTCCAAGGAAGGAGGGAGTCACGGTCTCCGATTCCTGGGTCTGAAGGAAGAGCCAACTGGGAGCTGAGTCTCCTAAGTCTTGGAGAGCATGGGGCTGGGGTGCTGACTGCTGGATCTCCAAGGAGGAAGGGATCTGAGGTTCTAGGGGAGGGGGCGGGGGTCTGATACCCTGTGCCTGAGAACTTTGGCATCTCACCTTATAGAATTCAGGGGGCAGGGTCACCTACTGATTCAGACCCAGAGGAAGAGCTCCCAGTACTTCAGCTCTGCGTGCCTGGTACAAGATCCTGGAGCCTTTTAACTGGAATGGCCCGCCTCCCGATCCAACTCCTCCCACCCGGGAGCCAGCAGAGCACCGAGGAATTGGAACCCTGGGTATGGCTGAGGAGAGGCTGGAGGGCTAAACAGGAAACCTTGAGGGAGGAGGGGCTGGAATCTCCAACTCTTGAGGTCTGGGAGGAAAGGAGCTTAGTACTGTGTCTCCTGGGTCTGAAACAAAAAGGAATGCGTGCCCAGTCTCCTGGAGCTGAGGGAGCAGAGGCTGGGGGCCTGGGCTCCTGGGCTCTTGGGTCTGAAGGAGGAGGGGCTGGAGGCTGAATTCTTAAGGTTATTTTTTTGGAAGGAGAAATTCAGAGTCTGGGTTTTTGTGGGAGGAGGGTGCTGCCAATAACCCGAATGGGAGACAAGCCCGTCTTCTGGGTCCCAACTTCTGAGGGTGGGGCGCCCCGCCTGCTGGCTGCCCCCTGTGAGGTCCAGATTCCGGGAAGGCAGGTTTGGGAGGCGCTGTGACCTGGTTTCCCCTTCCCCTGGGGGCGTCGGGACCGGCCCAAGCAAAGCCCAGGAGCCTTGCTGCAATAGGGCTGATGGAGCCAGACTTAGGCAGGACCTACTCCGGGCAGCCATGAAATTAAAAGACGCTTACTCCTTGGAAGGAAAGTTATGACCAACCTAGATAGCATATTAAAAAGCAGAGGCATTATTTTGCCAACAAAGGTCCGTCTAGTCAAAGCTATGGTTTTTCCAGTAGTCATGTATGGATGTGAGAGTTGGACTGTGAAGAAAGCTGAGCACCAAAGAATTGATGCTTTTGAACTGTGGTGTTGGAGAAGACTCTTAAGAGTCTCTTGGACTGCAAGGAGATCCAACCAGTCCATTCTAAAGGAGATCAGTCCTGGGTGATCATTGGAAGGACTGATGTTGAAGCTGAAACTCCAATACTTTGGCCACCTCATGCGAAGAGTTGACTCATTGGAAAAGACCCTGATGCTGGGAAGGATTGGGGGCAGGAGGAGAGGGGACGACAGAGGATGAGATGGCTGGATGGCGTTACCGACTTGATGGACATGAGTTTGAGTGAACTCCAGGAGTTGATGATGGACAGGGAGGCCTGGCGTGCTGTGATTCATGGGGTCACAAAGAGTCGGACATGACTGAGTGACTGAACTGAACTGAACTCCGGGCTTATGGGGAATCACAACCCAGCGGCTCTGTTCCCTCTCTGCCGTCTATCGCCCACGTGATGTCCATCTTTTATCCTACAAAACCGGCAGAAGGAAGGCCGGACTTCACACGTTTAATGCAAAATTGTCCCTTAGATCGGCAAGGACTGAGGGCCTCTCCCAACTTCTCTCCTCTCGGTCGGTCCCCACCAGGATGAATACCCTGGACGCGCCCAGGAAGGAGCCAAGGTGCAGGATGGTGGGAGTGGGCAGAGACTGACCCACTGCCTGAGTACCACTTGGCGGAGGGGACCCTCTAGTAAGGCGGGGTTGCTGACGAAGGAGGTAGGGCCATAATGGGAAATCTCATTGGACAAAGCTCTGGATGGAGACTCTATTTATTAATTAACTTATTTATTTGGGGCTGTGCTGGATTCTCCTTGCTGCCTGGGCTTTTCTCCTGTTGTAGAGCCCAGGCTCTCGGTGCCCCAGCTTCTGTAGCTGCGGCGGGTGCAGTGGGCTCAGCAGTTGCGGTCCCTGGACTCCAGAGCGCAGGCGCAATAGTTGTGGCTCAGGGACTCAGGTTAATCCCGGGCACGTGGGATTCTTCTTCCCAGAGCAGGAATCGAACCCGCGTCTCCTGCACTGGCAGGCAGATTCTCTACCACTGAGCCACCAGGGAAGCACCTGGAGCTATTTAATAGATGTCTTTCCCAAGGTAGACCGCAGGGGACGCTATTCTATGGGGGCGGTGCCAGTTCCTGGTGACTCAAGAGATGTGGCCAAGAGGGGCGGAGGTGTCTCCCCGCTCCTTTCAACTGGGGGGACAGCTATACAGTTCATGCGGAACCCCAGATCTGAATATCCAGAAACTGGGAACTTGAATATCCAGAAGGCATCTCCAGGTCAGCAGAGGCCAGGGGCTTAGACCGTTGAGACTGGAGTCTTGCAAATCCACCTGCCCTGCCCCACTCTCCTCTCCGGGTCGTCCAAGGCGCGAGGGCTCAGTTGTCCTCCATGGTTTCTTGAATCCAGTCCAGGTAGTGGCACACACTTGTATAGACGGCAGGGCGTCGGGGCCTGGAGCAGGGTTCTGAGCCCCCAGACACCACACCGGCCAGGGTCCCATTGCAAACCAGAGGGCCCCCAGAGTCACCCTGCACGCGGAACAAGAGCAGAGAAACTGTTAGGCCGATCCACTCAGGACCTGACACAAGGCATTTGCTCCCTCCGAGGAAGCTTCCAGTTCCCTTCTCCTCCAGTACCCAGGCGTCCTGGTCTCCAGTCCCTCCTCCCTCAGTCGTATCCAACCGCTTTGTGATCCCATGGACTGTAGCCCGCCAGGCTCCTCTGTCCATGGAATTTTCCCAGCAAGAATACTGGAGCGGGTTGCCATTTCCTCCTGCAGGGGATCTTCCCAACCCAGGGATGGAACCCACGTCTCCTGTGTCTCCTGCATTGGCAGGCAGATTCTTTACGCTGAATCACCCAGGAAGGCCATAGACACAGGAGTAAAATCTCATGGCCCCCACCTCCCCCAAGGACCTAGCATTGTGGATCCTAACTCCTCTTCTCCCAGGACATACAGTCCAACCCCCAGTCCCCTCCTCTTTTAGGTCCAGGAATCCTGGCAGGACTGGTCACCCCCCACCGCCCTTCCCAGGACCCAGGTATCCCAGATCCTTCCATGCTCTGTTCTAGGAAGTCTGGGGCTCCAACTTCTTTCTCCCCCAGGACCCCGGAGCTGCTGCAGGATGCCCACCCCCATCCTTCCCAGAGCACGTCTCACCTGGCAGGAGCCCCGGCCCCCCTCCCACAGGCCCGCGCAGAGCATGCTGTCGGAGATGTGGCCTGGATACGCCCTGTGGCAGAGTCGAGGCTCCAGGATGCTGATGTTGGCACACTGCAGCGTCAGTGGGTACTCCACTGTAGGGAAAGAAGGTCCGTGAAAGGTCAGCAGCTGTCTCCATGGCAACTCAGCACCACCCCCTCCCCCGCTTTCCGAAGGCGGACCCACCGCCCCACAGCCCCAGACTCTCCAAGACAGGAACAAGTGAGAAAGCAACAGAATCACGGTGTGGAGGAGAAACACATGGAGACGAAGGGGAGAGGGCCGAAGAGAGAGAAAGAAAGACGCAGAGAGCCAAGAGATGAGAAAAGATATGTATAAAACTCACACAAAGAAAAAGAGGGACCTTGATGGGAAGATAGAGACCACTGAAGGGGAAAGAGAATTCTCAGAGGAGGCAATGAAAAATAAGGAGAAACAGACTCAGAGATGGGAATCCCCTGGTGGTCCAGTTGGCTAAGACTTCACATTCCCAATGCAGGGGACCCAGGTTCAATCCCTGCAAGGAACTAGATCCCACATGCTGCAACTACTGAAGGCCACATGCTCTAGAGCCTGTGCTTCGCCTGGATCAGCCACCACAATTAGAAGCCTGAACACCACAGCTGCAGGGTAACTAACTCCCCACTCTCTGAAACCAGAGAACGCCCACATGCAGCGATAGAAACAAATATAATAAAAAAATTTTTTTTAATAAAGAAAGAGACCAAGAGACATCCAGGGAGAAAGTAGTGAGATCAAGGGGAGGAGACATTTGCAGTGAGATGGCCGTCGATGGAGAATGAGACGTGGAGAGATAGAGATGGGGAAGTGGGGGAGGAGCTGTCTAGGGAAACAGCGGTCCTTGGAGGAGAAATGCAGTGAACCAAAGAACCCACGTGTTGTCTGAAGGGCACAGCCTCCACTGAATTCTGCCGAATTCTGCCCAACAGTGGTCGTTATTTTAGAAATACGGACCCAGCATTGTCAGTTTTGAATTTTTCAAGCAAATCAAGAAACTTGGCTTTTATATCACATCGCTCAGGTTTTAACTGTTGGCAGCCACAAACTGACATTTTTGTTTTTGTTTATTCTCACGGCCCTTGGAAAGCCAGTACTGCTGTGGGAAGCCAAATTTGACTAATGGATGTGCTGATTTCTGACTCTGAGTGACATAGACCTTATTTCAGTTCTGAGATGCACATATTTTCACATGTAAACATCTCTGAAATCAAGATGTGCCTTCCAGTAAATGATGTCATACAGGGATGGATGGGGACTGCCCTGGTGGTCCAGTGGTTATGAATCCATCTGCCAGAGCAGGGAACGGGGGTTTGATCCCTGCTCTGGGAAGATTCCACTTGTCACGGGGCAACTAAGCCCATGCACTACAACTTCTGAGCTGGCTCTCTAGAGCCTGCGAGCCGCAGTCACTGAACCCATGTACCCCAGACCCTGCGCTCCGCAACAAGAGACGCCTGCACAGCACAACTAGAGAGGAGCCCCTGCTGCTGCTGCTAAGTTGCTTCAGTCGTGTCCGACTCTGTGCGACCCCATAGACGGCAGCCCACCAGGCTCCTGGCTCCCTGGGATTCTCCAGGCGAGAATACTGGAGTGGGTTGCCATTTCCTTCTCCAATGCATGAAAGTGAAAGTGAAGTCGCTCAGTCATGTCCGACTCTTAGCGACCCCAAGGACTGCAGCCCACCAGCTCCTCCGTCCATGGGATTTTCCAGGCAAGAGTACTGGAGTGGGGTGCCAGAGAGGAGCCCTAGCTCGCCACAACTACAGAAAGCCCTGGGACAGCAACAAAAACCAAGGGCTGCCAAAAATAAATAAAAAGGAATAAAATTTTTTAAAAAAGAAGATAAGTGAAAAAAATTGCAAACATGTCCTTTCAGCTATAGGTACTTCCATGTATTTTGTAAGAAAAGGATGGCTGAAACCTGTTTTTCTTTTTCTCATTCTTAATGGGTTGTAAGATAATGGTGCATCTTATCATTCATAGCATTTAGATCTGATGAAATATATGGATGCATAGATAGATGATAGACAGATAGAACATAGAGATGGAAAAGCAGAGACAGAAGCAGAGAGGGGCTTCAGACCCCTGGCATGAGACATCAGGGTGTCTTCAGTGGGCAAGGCTGTACCCTTAGGACTAGACACGGCCCCCCAGCCTGAGATGAGGCACTGGGTGCCTGGGGAGACGCAGGTCTGGCTGAGGTTGAGGGGCTGCACGGCAGGGCCTAGATGTGCCTTCCGGGGCAGACGAACCAACATGATGTCATTGTTGTGGTCCTGGGCAGTGAGGTCCTGGTTGAACCCAGGGTGAGGGAAGAAGTCTGTGGCCCGGAACAGCTGCTCCGGACCCTCCCATTTCCAGAGGTGGTGCTCCCCAAGGCGGACCCACAGATACCTGTTGGACAGGTGTCAGAGGTCAAGGTGGAGAAGGTGAGGTGTCTTCTCAGCCCTGATCCTCTTTATTCTGACCACTGGGATGCTGTGTGACTCCGCAAGCCACACACCCTCTCTGGGCCCCTGTCATCTGTCTGTGACCCACAGGGCTGCATGACTTTAAGCAAGGCACACACCTTCTCTGGGCCCTGCTTCCCACTCTGTCCCTTTGCCTCTACCTTTGTAGCTCTCCGCCAAAGCTCATACCTCTTCCTCGCCCCATGTCAGGTAAACCACCTTCCTCTCTGCCCCACCTGGAGCCGCAGTGGTGACCTGGGTCCCCTGGAACCATGGAGGCAGGTGAGGCCTCCGCCCACCACCCAACAACAGCCGCACAACCTGCACCCACAGGTCTGGTGGCTTCTGTGGGGAGTGGCACTCTGTGTTTTCGTGTGTGTGTATGTGGAAAGGGTGGGATATGGAAAATCCCCAAGCTAGGCTCATTTGTGGCCTCAGACTTTTCCTGTCTGCTACATCCCTCATCTCTCAGTGCACTTCTTCCTGAAATCTGGTCTCAAACCCTCTCCCTGCAGTGGCAGAACCCACTTGCTCTGCTCTGGGTTCATGCCCTGGACAGCCAGGGACTCTCAGGGTGTCTACATGTCCATCCCCCAACCCCTGACCTCTGACATTAGGGACCAGGCTAATGACTGAGAACTCAGGGTTTGAGGAACATAAGGTGTTAGTTCTGTCTTTTCCCTCTCTGTCACCCTGTTGCCTTGGTTTCCGTGTCTGGGAAGTCAGTCCCAACCCCACCCTGCAGCCCCGACTTGTCCCTGCTCCTGAATCTCCTGCACCTCCGTGTTTCTGCTTCTCCCCTCTGTCTTTGGTACTGAAATGTGGCCCTTATTCTCCTAGCCTGATGTACAGGCCTGAGCTAAAGAGGCTCCAGCATGGAGTGGTGTATGATGGGAAATTCTCTCAGAGCAGCCTGGGTAGCCCCTGTGCTTCGTTTCTAGAGGGAAAACATCCAACAGAAGTCATGGCCCCTTTTCCCAGATAATATAAAAAGGATTTCTGCATCAGGTAGATTCCAGAATTCTATTAGAATGCCCAGAATCTAAGATTCTAAAATTCTAAGGTTCTAATACCTTGGAAACCCACAATTTTAGAATTCTATGAGGCTCAAGCTCTAGTATCTTAAGAATTTGAGACTCTAATGTTTTTGATTTCCCTGAATCAAAAAGTCTAAGATTTTTAAATTATCTGAATTAAATCTAGGACATAATAACCTAGGGTTCTGATATTCTGGGATAGTAAAACTAGAATTTCATCATTCTAGAAATCTTTGATTTTTAGAAGTGTAAGAATTTAGGTTTCAAATAATTTGAAACTCTAAAATTCTCTTGGTTAACACTTTGGGGACTTTAGAAATCTTGAATGATAGCATGCAGGAATAGTAAATCCACCAGATTATAGACATGTATAAATATACGTTTCTAGAATTCTCTTGGTTCAAAATTCTAGAATTGTACATGCCACAGTATTCTAGGACACTGTAATTCAGACTATAAGCTTCCCTACTCAATGAACCTAGCTAGAACACTTTGAATCTAAGATCCTAGGGTTGCGCTATTTGACACAGTAATTGAGCGCTTAAATGTGACTTGTCCAAATGGAGATGCAACATGCTTGTAAAATGCAAGCCTGGTTTCAAAGGCTTAGTATTAAAAAAAAAAAAAGACTAAACTATGTCATTCGTAAGTATTTAAAATTGATTACATGTTGAAATAACATTTTGAGTATGGCAAGTTAAATTTATTATTAAAATTAATTTTACTCTTTTTTTTTCTTTTGTCTTTTTGGTGTGTCTGCTAGAAAACTTAAACTTTCCTACACGGTTAGGGTTCTATTTCTATTGGATAGTGCTGCTCTAGACTACTCAGATTCTACCTGTCCCTGAATCTACGTTTCTCCAATTCAGCAACATCACTAATGTACTTACTTACTTACACTAGTGTAAAATCTCCTGGATGCAAGATTTTAGGAATGTACAGCTCTGGATTTTTCCAGGTCAGAGTCTAGGCATCTAGGAGTCTGAGTGAGTGAAGATGATCAGTGATGTCCAACTCTGCAACCCCATGGACTATAGCCCACCAGGCTCCTCTGTCTATGGAATTCCCCAGGCAAGAATACTGGAGTGGGTTGCTTTCCCTTCTCCAGGGGATCTTCCCGACCCAGGGATCGAACCAGGTCTCCTGCTTTGCAGGCAGATCCTTTACCGTGTGAGCCAGCAGGGAAGCTCATCTAAGATTCAAAGTTTCAAAATCTACACCCTGAGGACTAGGTTCTTTAGCATGCTAGAATTTAGAGTCAGCTCTCTGTCATTCTAGGAGTTGAACTTTGGGGAACAGAAGTGGAGGCTTGGCCCTTCCTGCCCATGGCTCCCTCCCTCCTCTACAGAGGTCCCCAGCTCTCTCTCTCCTGACCTCCAGCCCCCTCCAGGTCACTCACCGTTTGCGGCAGTGGGCAGCTGTGAGCAGCCAGCGGTCACTGATGAGGGTCGCCCCGCAGAAGAGGTGGGTGAGGTGGAACAGCCCAACCTGCCAGGGCTGCGAGTTGGGGCGACATTCTTTGGCCCCAATGGCTCGGGTGTCTGCCCAGCCCTGCCCTGGGGTGGGGATAGGAGGCAGAAGGGTTATTGGAGAGCCAGGTGGGAGGGCTCGGGGGAGAAACTCTGGACAGAGGGCCTGATGGAAGGGTCCCGGGGGGGCCATGGAGGGGAGCATGATGGCGGGAACCTCACCTTCCAGGAGCGAAAGCAGAGCACAGAGGAATCCCAGCCTCATGGCTTCTGGGGTGCCTGGATCTTCGAGCCTGTGCTCAGTGGCCCTGCTTCTTTATGGTAAGCCATGCTGTCTTCCTCCTTGGGGCCGCCCCGTGATTAATCTGGGTTGGGACATGTCCCAGGGAGGAGGGGGAAGCCCAGGGGCCCTCACTTGGGGCTGTGGGGAGGCAAACCGCACTGGTAGACCCTTCGTCAGGATGAGCCAGGGGCCGGCAGCATCAGGGGTCTGGCGCAATGGGAGAGGAGCCCTGGGTGAGGCTGTCCTTCTCAGGTGGGCTTTCCAGAAAGGGCAGCCCTGATTCAACCAGCATCCGGTTACAGGATATTCTGTGGCCTGGAGGAGGAAGAGAGAAAAGAGGAAGGTCCCTAAGGCGGAGTCCTAGTGTGGAAGCAAGTTCATTTTGAATGAAGTTGCAGTGGGCTAGGACCAACGCACTGGGAAGGCTGGAGCGTTACCTAGCAGGACCTCCCGGGAATCAGACTAGGAGTGGGAGAAACAATCAGGACTCAGAGGGAAGAAGGCAAACCAGCAGGCAGCATGGGGGTGAGGTAGGGAAAGAGGGAGAAAGAAAAAAAAAAAAAAACAGGGCGACAAGGACACTGAAGGATGCAGGTGAGAAAAATAAAAAGAGACAGAAACGTTGTCTGGCGTGGCAGAGACTGCAAAGGGAGCTGCACACCCACAGAACCCTCCCTGCCACTGGGACTTGGGCCCCTTCCCACGAGGATAAAGGCCTCTCCCAGGAGGTTGAGAAATATGATCCCATCTGGGTTAACCTACTCTTGTCATAACCTACTTCCGTTTCCACATCTCTACCACCCCAAGGGTCCAGGTGCCCAACCTAGCTGGTACAGCACTTTTCCTATTAATACCACCAGATCTTGGCTAAGTCCTGAGAACATGGTCTTGTTTCTTTTCCACCCATCTCCATCTTTCCAGTGTCCTTCGTATCACTCCATCTTCCCTGCCTCTCTCCCCATCCCTCCTTCTCACCAGATGAGCTGTCCCTTGAGGGCCAAGCCCAGATCTGACTCATCTCTGCATTTCTCGCATCACCCTGTTCAGGGGTGGGCTCATGGGAGGCCTCAGGAGATGTTAATTGAGTGAGTGAATGTCTTTCTCCATATCCTTGTTAGTAGTGAACTCCTACTCATCCTTCACAACCCAACCTAAATGCCCCCTCCTCCAGGAAGTCTTCTCTGATTCCTCCAGGCAGAGTACATCTTTTCCGCACTGGGCACTTCCACCTTGGCCCTTCTACTTCCTGTTGCTGTAAGACTGACTATCAAGCTGGGTCTGGGCTCCCTTGAATGTGTATACTTCACCATGATGTAGTGGTTTGGAGCATGGACTCTGGAACTGGACCATTTGGGTCCAAACCTCAGTGCTGGTAATTATTAAGTGTGTGATCTTGGGCAAGTCACTGAACCTCTCTCAGTTGCTCCATCTACTAAGTAGCAATAATAACTGGGGTTGTGGGAGGATTAACACATATGGAGCACAAGAGTGGTAGGCATTCAATAAACATGCCTGTCCCCCTTCTACAGAGCCCTGCACTGCCTCCATCATAATACAGATCATCCATGACTGCAGTTGCCTTATATCCTCTGCAGACTGGGAGGTCCTTGAGACCAGAGACTGAATACTTAACTATGTGCTAAGTGCCATAGTAACTGCTTTATAGAATATTTGATAGCTAGCATTTTGGGGACAATTTCTCTTTGCTGGCAGTTGGGTCAACATTTCACGTATGTTTTCTCACTACATTCTCACAAGAGTTTAACCAATCTCTGTTTCACAGTGGAGATAGCTGAACTAGAGATAGCACTCAAGAATTTTGCTCAAGTCACACAGTGAGTTACAGAAATATATTTCCTTCTCTACCTAGTGAACTCCTACGTATCCTGTAAAACCCCATGCATATGTTCCCTCATCTGAGAAGCCTTCCCTGATTCTTTCAGAAGAAGTCTTCAGGCCCTCTTGGGAAACCCTGGGCCTTCTTCTGTTACAGCATTGATCATTTTGTGTTATTTGTTAATTTGGCAATGCGTTGAATGCCTTCTGTGTGTCAGGCATCAGACTAGGTGCTTAGAAAACCACAGTGAATAAATCAGAGTCCCTGCCTGAATTGACTGGGTGAGGGGAAGGAGACAGACCATTATGGAGTAAACAGATACCGAGATCATTTTTGCTATAACAAGTGTGCAAAAGAAATAAACGGAGCGATGGATTAGTGACCAGTGCGGAGGAGTACAGTGGGGAGAAGCTTTCAGCCAGGGAGATCCTGGAAGGTTTCCTTGAGGAAGTGACTTTGAATAGGGACCCGAATGACAAGAATGTAAGGCTTGCCTGTCTCCTGGACCAGACTAGCAGCTCCTTGAGGGTAGAGCCTAGTCTGATTCAACTCCAGGACCTGGCATGGCACACAGCTCAATAAACACTTATGATGTGACTAAAGGAATGGGTGAATTGCCTTTAAAAATGAATCGAGTTTTTGAGTTCCCACCTACTTCACTCTGATTCTTGCATAATAAGCTCAGCTGATATGCCTCATTGGCGTTTCCTGGGTGTGCTAATAGGGATGGGGAAACAGTGGAATAGAGCTGTGTAGATTCTGCTCAAATGCTGTGCCCCAGTCTTCCATGGGCTCTGTTGGGGGGCTGGGACCTTTCGGTCACCACTGTGTTCCCAGCATGCAGTAGTGAGCCTGCCACACAACTGGTGCTCAATAAATTGATGTTGGAAAGAGAAAGCAAAATAACCTGTGCAGGTTAGAAAATTTCTATTGTGCCTGTGTTCCACTTGTGTTACCACTCTAAAGTCCAGGCTCAGTGGAGGAGACACCCAGACTTCTGTTAGCTTTGCTTGGATTCCGTGAATAATAGCCCCTGTTCTGTGTGCTCAGTTATGTCTGACTCTCTGTGGCCCCATGGACTGTAGTGCGCCAGGCTCCTCTGTCTGTGGGATTTCCCAGGCAAGAATATCGGAGTGGGTTTCCATCTTCTCCTCCAGGGAATCTTCCTGCTTTGGCAGGTGGATCCTTTACCACTAGCGCCACCTGGGAAGTCCCATTTAGCCCCTAGCACGGGAATTTTTATACCAAAACAATTTCAGGGAGAGGACAAGAACCCCTTCGTCCCAAATTTTCAGGGCAAAAGGCTCAAAGCCAATTTAGGTGAGGGGAGGGGATGGAGCTGGAGTGTCTGGTTGTCAGATCGGCCAATGAGAATGGAGATGTGATAGAGATGGAATTGGATGGGGATGGATCTAACCAAGAAACTGAAACATTTCCTTTAAATTTCAGAGAGTTTCTTCGCCTAAACTTAGCAACTGAGGTAGGGAGAGGTCCTCTCGTCTTAGAGGCTAAGATGCCTGTAAGGTGAGGTCCCTTGAGTTTCGGTGGCCCTAGCAAGGCATGGAAGGTACCAGATGACTCAGAGACAGCCCAGTTCCTGGGACAGGAGGAACAGGTGTTGGGTGGACCCCAACATGGGAAACAGTGGGAGGGAAGAAGGAAGAGGTTAAGAGGTGCTCTACAGAACTTGATAGGAAGAAAGAAATGCGATTCTCCCATCAGTCCTGATGGACGGGGCTGGGAATGCAAAGGGTGGTTAGGATTAGAGGCTACCCCTGCGCTTTTCTCCCAGGTCACAAAAATCATACACATGCCCACCAGGACCCAGTGCCATTTAGTCAGAGTTCACCACCCACCATGTTAATACTTGACGTGGCAATTTCCATGACAATCTACACGCACATTTATAGTCTCCTCATGACACGTTTTATGAGGTAAGCACTTCATTGTTCCGGCTTTCCAAGTGAGGCTAAACTGAGGCTCAGAGAAGGTACTTGGCTTGCCCAAGGTCACACAGCAGGCAGAGGTGAAGAAGGCCAGGTCGGGTGATGGATAACTTCTCTCAGAGACTAGTGACTACCAGCTTCATTTCTCATGAACAAAACTTGGCCACCGCTTTCTGCATCTCAGCTTCAGCACAGGCAAAGAGCAGCAGTGGGCAAGGGGTGTGAGGAAAGAGGAGAGATGTTAGCAGGTGTGCATGGGAGGCAGAAATTTGAGTGGGGCAGGGGGAGAGCCCAGCCCAGCATAGCTTGAGGAAGGAGGGGAAGTCAGAGGAAGAGGGCAAGTGGAGAAGGAGTTGCAGGGCATCTCCTGCGTCAGTTGGAGCGGATGGTCTTCTCTATCCAAGAGCGGTACTTGCAGATCTGAGTGTAGACGGCTGGATGCTGGGCAGAGCCGCAGGGGTAAACGCCCCATGAAAGGATGCCCTGCAGGGTCTCATCACAGACCAGAGGGCCACCAGAGTCACTCTGGGAGTGGGAGGAAGGACAGATCAAATAAATACACCAACAGAAAGGCTGCCACTTGGGGGTCTCGGGTACTGATGAGGAAGGGAGGTATCGGGTAGGCCTGGAGCTGGGTTGGGATAAAGCTGAGGTTCGGGTTGGGTTGAGGTGGGATGCGGTGGGGATGAAGTTGGAGATAGGATGGCGCTGAGACTGTCATTCACGGCAGGTGAGAGATGGAGCAGGCTCTAGACATAAGGATGTAGTTGGGCTTTAGGAGGGCTTCCCAGGCGGCACTAGTGGTAAAGAACCCCCCTGCCAATGCAAGAGATGTAAGAGATGTGGGTTTGATCCCTGGGTTGGGAAGATCCCCTGGAGGAGGGCATGACAACCCACTCTGGTATGAGAATCCCACGGACAGAGGAGCCAGGCGGGCTACAGTCCATAGGGTTGCAAAGAGATGGACACGACTGAAGCAACTTGGCATGCGGGCGTTTAGGAATGGCTTGAGGATGGGGATGTGGTTTAGGATGGGGTAGGAAGGGGTTGGGAGAATAAAATGGCAACTGGCTCCAATATTCTTGCCTGGGAAATTGCATGGACAGAGGAGCCTGGAGGGCTACGGCCCATGGGGCCGCACAGAGTCAGACACGACTGAGCAACGCAAACAGGATGGGGAGACGGGCTTGGGAGTGGAGTTGGAGACGGTTGGGCGTGAGAAGGTGGATGCAAGGAAGTAGAGTTGAACATGGGGTTGATGTTGGGGGTAGCAGTGGGATAGTGCTGGACGCGGGGAGGAAATTGGGCTGGGAGTAGGGGGTGTCTGTTTTCCCATAGCCTCCTTGTCCTGCTCCCACCAGTCAGAGACCCTCCCTGGCCAGTCTGTACCTGGCAGGGGTCCTGGCCCTGATCCAGTCCTGCACACATCATGTTGCTGGTGATCACGCCAGGATAGAAGACTTCACACTCCTTAGGGCTCAGGATAGTGACCCTGGAGCAACTCAGGCCCTTGTTGTACTTCACTGGTGGGAGAAAGCATCAGGTAACCCTGGGCCCCGGCCCCCCAACCTCCCAGGCCCCAGGAGTCCCAACACCCAGACCGTGCCCCTCCCAGGCCCCAGGCTCCCAAACTCTCCTCCGTCCAGGAGTCCCGGCCTCTCATACTCCTTCCCCTAGATCCAGGCCCCACCCTGGGACCCCTGGCTCTTGCCTCTCCGGGAGGATGTGGTGGCCCAGCCAGCGATCTGGCACTGATCCCCAGGCTGCGTGCAGCGGAAGGGCAGGCGCAGGGGCCGCACTCGAGGTCCCGGGACCACGGGCCTGCCGAGCTTCAGCAGCATGAGGTCATGCTCGTCCGTGCGCCTCGGCAGGATGGGGCCCGAGCCCTGCTGGTACTTGGGGTGGACGATAGGACGAGAGGTCCGGCGCAGCTGTTCGCCCTGCAGCAGCAGCAGGTGGTCATCCCCGACTCGAGCCCACAGGGGCCTGGGGAGGGAAGAGCCATAGAGGAGGCAAAACCTTCACTGGGATTGGGACTGAACCCTGAGTCCCTGGGAAGGAGAGTACAGGCATTGGGGTCGGGGTGGACTCGGGTCCTGGCAGGGGAGGGGGCCTGGCAAACTCCAGGATCTGAGGGAGAAGGGGCTGGAGGCCTAGATTCTTGGGTCTGATGGTGGAGGGGGCTGGGACTCCTAGGTCTGAGGAAGCAGTGTGTAGGGGAGAAGGGAGCTGGAGACCTGAGGTGGTGGTGGTGGGGGGGGAAGGTGTGATCACAGGTTTGGGTCCCTAAGTTCTGCAGGATTTGAGCGCAGAGGGTCTCCAGGGGTAAACCTACTCTTTTCTTCCTCCTTCAGTGAGGACTCACAAGGTGAATAACTTCTTTTAGTTTTAAAGTCCTAATCACACTAGACCCCAACTTCTGTCTGCTGCACACAACTGTCTACACCTAAATGGAAAACCCTGATGTTGGGAAAGATTGAGGACAGGAGGAGAAAGGGGCAACAGAGGATGAGATGGTTGGATGGCACCATCAACTCAATGGACATGAGTTTGAGCAAACTCCGGGAGATAGTGAAGAACAGGGAAGCCTGGTATGCTGCAGTCCATGGGGTCACAAAGAGTCCGACATGACTTAGCCATTGAACAACAAAAACAAGACAAATGGAACCCTAAGAGATTCGGCTAGGCAGTGACTCTGGATGGGCCTAGAAACGCTGAGAAAGACCACACTGCCCCCTCGTGGCCACAGCACAACCCCACCTCTCCTCGTACAGGAAGCCCTCGAGGACTGCCCCCAGGTGGAGCTGGCAGGTCCATACCCTCACGTGCTCCCGCCCTCCCGCCCGGTCCCCGAGGCCCGTCTCCCCAGCCCCCCCGTAGCGCCCCAGAGGAGCTCCCCCTACTTATTGTTCCCGCAGTGTGCAGCGGTGAGCACCCAACTCCTGTCCACCAGGACGCCGGCGCAGTGGAACGAAAGGCCATTGAAGAGGGACACCTGCCAGGGCTGCGAGCCGTGAGCGCACGGGGCGCCGGAGGCCACGAAGTTGGAGCTTGTGTCGTTTGCGGGGAGCAGCAGAGCTTCCGAGACTGGAGAAAGAAAGCAGGTCGGGGTCAGAGCAGGCAGGACAGTATGGCAAGCACTGGGTTTGGGATCCGAGTGGGGCCATAGGGCGGGGCTTTTGGGGGGTGGTGGGCACAGCCTGAACCCGACGGTGTATGTGGGAATTGGGGGTCCCGAAGCAACCGAATGGAAGTGGGCTGAGAACGGCGTGAGAGGGGAAAGGAGACCTAAGGGGCTTCCCCTGGTGGCTAAGACAGAAAAGAATCTGCCTGTAAGGCAGGAAGGAGACTCACGTTCGATCCCTGGGTCGGGAAAATACCTTGGAGGAAGCAATGGCAACCCAGTCCAGGATTCATGCCTGAGAAATCCCGTGGACAGAGGAGCCTGGCGGGCTACAGTGCATGACTGAGCGACTGACACTTTCACTTTCACTTGCAAGGAGACCTAAGAGGCTGATTCTGGAGGAGTGAGGACTGAACCAAGTACTGGAAGGTCAGGAATACAGGAGGGGAGGCGGGGGTGTGGGGGCGTGGCTAATATTGGCGTGGCGAAGGGCGGGGATAGAACGCTGCGCTGGGTGGGTGAAAGTCAGGGTTGGGAGTAAAGCTACTGCGCTAGCAGAAAGGGTGAGGGCGAAATACTGCAAGGCAAGACCTGGGATAGGGACCGCCCCCTGTTGGTCTGGTGGCTGAGACTCCACACTCCCAATGCGGAGGGCGTAGGAGTTCAGTCTCTGGAGGGAACTATATTCCACAGGCTTCAACTAAGAGTTGAAGCTGCGACTAAAGATCCCACACGTCGAAGCTAAAAAGATGCTCCAACTAAAAGTTGCAGCTGTGTGCTTCAACTAAGACCCGGCGCAGCCAAATAAATAAATACATATTTTTAAAAAAGAAAAAACAAAGACGGGATTAAAATAGAGCGGAGTAAGAAGGGGCGGGGAAGGGAAAGGCGAGGACAAAGTGTGTGTGGGGGTGGGGGGGCGGGGGGTTACTGATCCTAGCGGAGTGTAGAGGGTTGGGATAGCTAGGGCGCAGTTAGAAGAGAGGCGGGTCTGACTTGGGGCCGAGCCTTTCCGAACCGGTGGGTGAGTGCTAGGGGTCCCAAGGGGAGGAGAAGTGCGCGGCAGGCTTGGTGGTAACAGCCCACTCTCCCATCGCCTCCCCTTCCCCCGCCCGCCGCCCGCCCCGTTCCCCGGCGGCTCCCTCCAAGCCCCGTTCCCCGCCTCACCCCAGAATTGCGCCATCAGTAGCGGCAGCAGCAGCAGCTTCCCTAGGCCTCCTTGAGCGCCGGAGGCGGCGGAGAGGTGGAGATGTGGGGGTGTCATGGCCAGGACCTATGCTGGGGAGGAGCAGCGACGGAGGCAGTTCAAAACGCTTGCTGGGTCCGAGACCCCCACCTTGCCTGCCCGTCCGCGCATCCTGGGCCACCCCAACCGCTGGGGACCCGTTTAACCTGCGGCCGGCCGGCGCAGGGGTGGGTAGCCTGGTGATTCTGGCCTGAACCGCCAGTGATGGGTGCAATTACCCTAATGATGCCCCTCTGGCATCCTCCCGCACTCCCTTTCCCACCCCCGAGGGCAGCGCCCTCTCGGCCCGGGCTGGCCCGGGTGCCAGCCTCTCCGCGCTTCGGGTTCCTGCCCTCCTTCATATAAATGGGCTGGAGCTTCGAGGCTCAGAGGATAAAGAAGGATAAATCAGCTGAGTCTCCAACAAGCCTCCTACCCGCCATCCATCCGAAGGTGCCCACCTGGGCTCTGGCGACCCACCCCCACCAAGGTGAGGAGCGTGCCGCTCACCTGGGAGCCGTCGAGGGGAGAGGGGAAGACGTGCCTCAAGCCCTGCAGTTTGGGCCGCTGGACTCCTCTGCCAAGGGACCCCTAGGCAGGCCTCCCCTTTAACCCCCGAAGAGCCTGTTTCCCCACCCTCCCCCCAGGGAGGTACCCACTCCCTTTCCCTCTCTCTAATTATGCCGTGGGTGAGGCTGGGCCCCAGATTCCTGCTCTGGGAGGGGCCCGGGAATACAGGCTTCTCCCAGTGCCTGAAACACCCTTTCTAAACTTGGATTTTGTGGGGTTTCCCCAGGTCTGGTGTTCCCAGAAGCCTTCTTAGGTGAGGAGAGAGGGGGGCCACATCCCCAGGAGCTTCCTGGGGGTCACCGGGATAGCGTTGGAGACAGATGACTGTAAGCAGAGAGAGGGAGAAATAAATAAACAGGGAAATGCATACTTGTAGGGACGTAATGGGAAAAGCCGGACCGCTGACCTGGAAAGTGGGAAGCAGAGAGATAAGACAGATTGAAGGGAAAAGAGTGGGAGCAAGAGACACACACACAGGGAAAAGAAAACAGAGAGGCATGTGCAGACACAGAGGGATGCTCTGTGCTTGGGTGTGCATCCGTCCACAGCCAGAGAGTGTCCTTGTGTGTCCCGGCCCCTGTGTGTAGGGGGAGGTTCCGCATCCTGTGCGGTCACTTCCCGTCCTTCCTGCCCGCTGTGTGTCTCCAGGTGACACACTGGCCGTGAGTCACAGGAGGCCGAAAGCTGCAAGGGGCATCTCACGGCACCTCAGTCAACTCCCTCATTTCGGGTGGGGAATGGGAGGCTCAGAGAGGGCAGTGACTCACAGGAGGTCACACAGCAAGGTCCAGGTAACCACCCAGAGGCCCCAGTTCCAGCTCTGGGCTCTTACTCCTCCAGCCAGCTACCTCCCCGGCCAGCTGAGCAGAATGTGAGGAGAGATCTAGTTCTGGACTATTTGTGACGCATCTTCTCCAGCAAGAAGTGGGTTAATTCCAGAGGTTTGTCCAGTTCTTGTGCCATCCAATTGAACTTTCGGCCATGATAGAGAGGCTCCGTATTTGCTATCCAAGGTGGTAGCCACCAGCCGCTTGTGGCTACAGAGGTTTTGACATGCGATGAATATGACTCAAGGATTACATTTCTGATTTTAGGCCATTTAAATTTAATTTTAAATAGTCACATGTGGCTAGTGGCTATTGTATTGACCTGCACAGGTCTTGATGAACTACCTATTATGAAGGTTAGATAGGAAACAATGATCCCTTCCTTTTATTGGGTCTCAGCTGTGTGCAGGCTGACAGACGTAATGTACGATTTTACAGATAAGGAAAGGCGTCTGAATCAAGGCAGTATTGTTAAGAAATGATCCCTTGCTCCTCTTCCTTGCTGGCTGTGTGACCATGAATAGACAACTTCCTATCTCTGTGCCTTAGTTTTCCTCATCTGCAAAATGGGTGTAATAATAACAGCACCAACCTTGTATGGTTTTGTGATGATTGTGTCTGTCAACATATTTAAAAGCCCTGAGACCAGGGTCACACAGGGAGCATTCAAAAGATTCATTCATTTAGTAAATATTTATTGAAACCTTAGTGTGTGCCAGGAATTGGGTTTGCAGCTGGAGGTACAGTAGTGAACCAGACAGCTAGCTGTTTTCACTTCCAGAGTCACAAGTTAGAACAAGGCAGGAATAGAACCCAGGTCTCCTAATCCAAACCTCACATTGATTACTAAGTTAACAGCATCTCTTGTGGTCAAGAAGGACCTCCCCCTCCAACCAAAGTACATGAAGGGGGTCCTGGCTCAGGCTTCCTTATTAACAGAATGAACAGGAAACCACAGCCCCAAGTAGGGATTAGGGGATTGGGCTGTGATCAGCAGGTTCTGGCTAATTGTTCTCCATGGTCTTCTGGATCCAGTCCACATATTTGCAGACCTTTGTGTAAACACCAGGCTTTTTGGAGATAGCACATGGATCCTGGCCCCAGGAGATGATGCCTTGAAGAGACCCGTTACAGACCAGAGGGCCTCCAGAGTCACCCTGGACATGGAGAAAAGAGAAACAGTTAGAGAGGAGGCGAGAGGGGAAAAAAGGTTCATGGTCTTTGAGAGGAGGTGGGGATGGTGTGGGAAGAGAGGTGGAGATTGAAGATGGGATTGGCTGTGGGATTGAGGATGAGGTTAGAGTTATGGGTGAGAACAAAGATAGGACAGAAAACTGACTGGGGGGCTTCCCTGGTGGTCCAGTGGATAAGAATCGGCCTTCCAATATAGGGGACGTGGATTCAATCTCTGGTCAGGAAACTAAAATCCCACACGCAATTAAGCCTGTGGTCCACAGCTAGAGAAAGAATGATCCGTGGATGGTTGGGGTTGGAAATAGGGGTGGTGATGGGAGTAGAGCTGGGGGTTGTGTTTAGGTGAGAAATGGGAACCAGGAGTGGAGTGGGATTGGGGGGTTGCCAGGGAAAGTTGGGGAATGAGGTTCTGGTCACTAATGAAAATGCAACTGAGGTGGGAGTTGGGAATGGAAATGTGGTCAGAGACCCAGGCCCTGCCCTCTGACCTGGCAGGAGTCCTTGCCCTCTTTGCGGACACTGGCACACACCATGGTGTCCGTGATGTTGCCAGGGTAGGCGTCCTCACACTCCCTGTGCTTGATGATGGTGATGTTGGCACATCTCAAGGTATGGGGCAGGAGCACTGTAGAGACGACATGAGGGGGCAGAGAGAATGAGAACCCTGGTCCCCTTCCCCTCTCTGCGGGGCTGCCTCTAACCTCAGCAGAGAACCAAGTCCCTTTCTCTGCACCCAGTTCCCATCCTTCTTGCTTGCAGCCAACTCACCTCTCTGTGCTTGTAGCGACAGTAACAGTAATGCCATTAAGTACAATTCTTTATGCCAGTTGCTCTATAAACATTATCTCTTATCTAGACCTAGAAGGTGGGTGTGATCATTCTCATCTTATAGAGAAGCCACTCGCCTAAGGACCTACAACTCTGCAGGTCCTGGATCTGAAACTGCATATCTGATCTGCTGAATCCAGGGCCCAAACGTTTGTCTCCTCCCTCCCCAGCCCTACTTTTCCACTCTTCCTTTCGGCTTATCCCTTTCAGCCACCTCTTGTATTACTGCAAGTTCTCGCCTTTGAAGGTTCCTCTGGCTCCCGCTGTCCTTCCTCCAATCATAACCACCGTGCCCCCCCACTCCCCATCACATTCGCCTCTGGAGCCCCTACACTGGGGGCTGGACATGGTGCCCCAGCCGGAAATGAGGCAGTTGGCACCAGCGGAGACACAGTGCGGTGACACGGTGAGGGGTCGCACAGCCCAGGTAAGGTGGGCCGGGGTCACCATCTTCACCAGCATGATGTCGTTGCGGTGGTCTTTGTTGGGGAGGCTGTTGTTGAAGTCTGGGTGGGGGAAGGACTCGGTGGCAGTTCGCGTCTGCTCACAGCCATCCTGCCTCCGGAGGCTGTGCGCTCCCAGATGAACCACGTATCGGCTGAAGTGGGAGACAGGCCCGGGTCAGAGATGGAAGGGGAGGGGAACACAGGAGATGGAGAGAGGCGTGGCGGGGAGGAGAAGAGACGAAGAGAATGCGGAAGCGCGGCTCCACCTCCAACCTCGTCCCCATCGCCCACCACGACCTTATCCTCAACACGACATCCAACCCCCCCAGCCCAGCGCCATCCCGGCTTCCGAAATCCTTCATCCTCCTACCTTCAGTCTCAGCCCCATCCCACCATCGATCGATCCCTGACCACACCGTCCCCACCCGAGCCCCTCTCCACCCGTCTCTCCATCTCCAGCCGCCTCCCCTCCCGGCCCCGCCCCGGCCCCCGCACCCACGGCTTGCGGCAGTGGGCTGCTGTCAGGAGCCATCTGGGGGCGATGAGTGTGGCCCCGCAGAGCAGCCTCGTCTTCTGGAACAGAGCCGCCTGCCAGGGTTGAGAATGAGGGGGGCACTCGTAGCCCTTGATGATTCTGGTCTCTCCCCCGACATGCCCTAGAAGGGAGTGGGGAAGCCAAAGAGGGGGCCCAGGCGTGAGAAGACTCCCAGAAATGGGGGGAAGAGGATCATAATCCTGGAGGACACACTGTGTGGACAGGCTGGGTATTAGATGAAATCCTTCCATACCAGTAGCCCCTCCTCTGGGACCCTCTTTGCCCTCTCCCTATTCAAGCTCTAAAGAGAATACACCTTTAGGTGGCAGGGGTCATCCGGGACTCGTTATGGCTCATCTGCTCTTTCAGATGCCCTGCTATTCTGTATTTTTAATATCAGCTCCATCGGTGTCTACACACAGAGGGCTGGGAATCCTAGAGACTTGGGAGGCCCCTGCCCGTCCCCACCCGCCCAATGGTACCTGTCACCAGAGCAAACATGATTAATTGCAGAGTCATCATGGCCTGGAGCGGGGAGGGGCAGGCCCCAGGTTCTTCTGGAGACAAGAGGAACAAGGAGTCAAATCACTTCCTGGGTCCGCGACCCTCCCACCCCCTTGCCTGCTCCCTCAGTGAGAAACAGGCAGGTTTGCAGAATTCCCTGGTTCTCACAACACCCCAACCTCCAAATTAAAATAAATCTCTACTATGGAGGGTGGCTTTGCAGGGGCCCAATCCCAGTTGGGTGCTTCCCCAGTGGCTCAGTGGTAAAGAATCCGCCTGCCAATGCAGGAGACCCAGGTTCCATTCCTGGACGGGGAAGATCCCCTAGAGAAGAAAATGGTAACGCACTCTAATATTCTTGCCTGAAAAATCCCATGGACAGAGGAGCCTGACGGGCTACAGTGCCATGGGGTTGCAGAGTCAGACACGACTGAAGAGACTGAGGACATATGCATGCAATTCCAGTTGGAACCTCTAGAAGCTAGGAGAGGGCTTTGCCCAGGGCAAGGGATGGGCTGACCCTGTATAGTCAGCCATGGGACCTCGGAGGCCCTTTTTGCCCACCTGAGATTTAGGGCCCAGCCAGCTGGAGATGGGGGGATAACCAGGCTCCATTCAGAACCCACCCCAGAGCTATCTAGGGTATAAGAGGGAGCTCAGCCTGGGACAGCATTCTGACCCCAAATCCTGCTGAACCCTTGCCCCTTGGGAGAACAGCTGGACAAGGCAGAGTGGGGCTGGTCAGCTGGCTAGTGGGGGTGGGGGTGGAGGCTTGGACTAGGTGATGGAAGCTGGGGTCAGAGGACACTGAGATTGGGGCGGGGGCAGCCTGCTGGAGACACAGATCAAGGCAGACAGATACAATCCCTTCACCCCGAGGACAGAGCAGGAGGAATGATGCCAGGCAGAGGCCTGGCACCCTAAGCAGGGCGCCTTCCCTTGGCCCTCCCACCCCACCGCCAGACTCACAGGCGCTGGGGCTGGGGATCTGGGTGGGGGGCAGCAGTGTGGCTGATGCAGCAGGTCTTGGAGCGGGAGGCACCAGGAAGGTGAGCAGGCAGGGGGTGGCCCAGGGCGGGCCCAGGATGACTGGCCTCCCAGCCCTGCCTTAGCACCCGGCGGGCAGGGTGCGGGGGGCACTCCCCAGCCTGGCCCCGGCCCTTGGATGTGTTACCCACCTGCCACCGTCGCGTCCCCAGGTCTGTCTGCTCTGTGCATCTGTGTCTCCTCACACGCCTGCGCCCATCTGTCTGTCTGCTTCCTTTCCAGTCACTGAATCTGCCTTCATGTCTCCCACTTTTCTATAATTCTGTGTGTACGTGTGTGTGCCATTTTTCTTTCTGATCCTTTCTCTTTATCCAACGCTGTTTTTCCCTCCCAGTCTCTGCACGTCTCCTGTAATTCTTTCCATTTTTCTTTGTGCCTCTCTTGCCTCTCTCTCATCTCTGCCTCCCTCCATCCCTGTCCTTCCGTCTTTCCCCACATCCATGTCTAAATCCCTCTCAGTCCTCCTCCTCTCCCAGTCTGTCTGTGTCTCCTGTCCTTGCTCCTTCCCCCTGGACCCTTCCTTCACTGTTGCAAGGAGTGGGGTGAGGGGACTTGGGCATCACACAGATGGGGCTGCTGCCAGGTGGAGGGGCAGGCAGGAGGGTGGGGGAGGCAGGTTGGGGCCTGTGGGATTCCAGGCCCAGGAGAGGGAAGTCCGCCCTGGGCCGGCACCCCCCACCTCCGAGGGCTCCTCCGGGGCTCACTTTCCTGCCCACCCTTCTCCCAGGGTCCTCGGGAGCCAGCTGTGGCCCTTACTCACTCTGTGACCTAGGTCCGATGACTTCCGGAATCTGAGCCAGCTCAGCTTCCTCCTCTGCAAAACTCAAGTGCCGATCCCTACTTCTGCAGGCTTGTTTATTATCACTTAGATCTCCCTCTGTCTTGCCCTCCTCTCTCCCCTAATGAGATGTGAAGCAAGACTAGGGGATAGGCTTGGGTTCTGACAGCAGCCAGCCTTGGCCCCAAATCTGGGCACTGCCTCTTCCTACCACAGTGACGTGGGATGAAGGACTCCACCCGGCTGAGGCTCAGTTTCTTCATCTGTGAGGTGGGGGTGACAGCTCTGCCTCAGGGGGTTGGGATGAAGACTCAAGGAGAGCCGGGTACAGTAGGCATCCAGCAAAATGTTGCCACGGCTGTCCTAATCACCCCTCTCCCTCTCCCATCTCAAGTGTCCCTTCCATTCATTGGGGAGAAGAAATTCTCTTTCCAACTTCTGGAGAGGTTATGAAGACTGATCCTAAGAGGTGGGCAGAACTATTTTAAGACCGAGGCTGGGTCCTCTTGCTTTCTAGGGCTACACCCCTCTCTATCAGCACAGACATCCAAACAGACCTGCACCCCACGTTAACTATAACACATGCTCAACTCCAGCTGAGCCAAGTTGCAATTGGCTTGTGGGAAGAATGTTATGTTTTATAGACATTTAATTAAATGGTAGTGAATTTTGATCTTGCAGCTTTCGTTTTGTATTTTGGAGCTGACAACCCTGACCCCCCCTCCCCCCAACACACACACACACACACACACACACACACATTAATTAAATGGTAGTGAATTTTGATCTTGCAGCTTTCGTTTTGTATTTTGGAGCTGACAACCCTGACCCCCCCCTCCCCCCAACACACACACACACACACACACACACACACACACACACACCCGCCCCATGTCAGGTCCTTCATGGCCCTTTGAAAAGTTAATAAGCTCAATACTTATAAGTTCCTGTTGTGGCAGATGGAGAAAAATGGCCTTAATTTCTAAGGTAATTTTGTCTAGTGCATTCACGTGAGGCTCCTGAGGGAAACCCTTAACCTCTCTCATCTTTATTTCAACACCTGTGGGTAGGGTAACTGATAAGTCCTCCCTCTAATCTCAACCAGCAGAGGGATTCAAATAGACACAGCCCCTCCTCCAGGTTTATTTATTCCAGACAGTCACACTTCCTTCCGCTTCAACCGTAGGTCTTAGGAGGGCTAGCTGGGGTTGGGGGTTCTGCCAAGAAGATCCCCTGCTCAAGAAGAGTGGGAGCTAGAGGTGACGATGGAGATGGTGTTGGCGCTCAGAGTGGCCCCCAAGCTGAGGTATGAGGATGCAGACAGCAGGTCAGTTGCTCCTCATGACCGTCTGGATCCAGTCCACATATTTACAAACATTGGTGTAGACCCCTGGGATGCCTTCTTGTCCGCAAGGCCCCACGGATCCCCAGGACACCAGACCCTGAAGGACCCCGCCACACACCAGGGGACCCCCGGAATCACCCTGGAAGACAAGAGGTGAAGGAGCATGGTATGAACATGGGGAAACCCTGTTCCAGTTTGCCTCCTGCCCCCTCACCCATTTCTTGGGCCTTGAGGACGGTGGCTCCAAGTCTTGTCATCAGAGAAAACAAGCACAGCCACGTTCCCAGAGGACAACAGTGCCTAGAAAAGAACACATTGTCCCTAGGGGCCAATCCCAGGGAAGGAGGGCGGGCCTCTATGCCAGGGTAGAGGTTTCTCTCAAAGACAATGGCTGAGCCCTGACCAATGAGGGAAGAGAGTGCAGGCACCAATGACCAATCCCAGTGGGGGAGGGCGGGACTCCATGCGGGCTCAAGGAACATGGCTTGGGCCCTGACCAATGAGGGAAGAGGACACCAGTACCAGTGACCAATGGTAGAGAAAGAGGACTGGACAGCTCAAGAGTCCTCTTCAGGGCTCTGGCTGGGGCCCAGGCCAGTAGGGAGGGGCAGCCTTCTAGCTGGAGGACCAACAGGACAAGCTAGCCGAATTACAGGATGAGAGAGCCCTCCAGCCCCTCTCTCCTGCTCCATCCAGGAATCGTTCTCACCTGGGCCAGCACCAACTGGAGGATGGATGGTATGGGGAAGACTCAGGACTGGAGAGACACGCGGATCACCTGCCTGAGCTCCAAATGTCCGCTACCTTTTGCTCTCCCTCGCTTTGTGCCCCACCCCAAATCTCTCCTGCTCTGTACCTGCGCGTCCTCTCTCTGCCCTCCATTCCCTGGGCTCTCTCCCTGGCGCCTTCTGTGCCTCTCCTTCTTTCTGACCTCATCTCTCTCCCTGGCTCCCCTGACTTGCCCTCTCCGCCCCCTACCCCCACCCCACCCCCCGTTCTCCCTCCCCTCCCTCCCGTCCTGGGTGTTGCCTGCAAGTCACTCACCTGGCAGGCATCCTCCCCAGCTTTGCCGCCGGCACACACCATGTTGTCAGTGATTCTCCCCGGGAACACTGCCTGGCAGGTGGCATTGGAGACGATGGAGAGGCTGAGGCACTGGAGTCGGTCTGGGAACGGGCCTGGAGATGGAAGATGGATGCTGGAGGATCCCTCAGTGCTTCCCTCATCCCGCCACCTATCCCCGCCCAAAGAGGCCTCATGGAAGCACGATACAAGTTTATCTTCCACCCCCTCCCTGTGACCTCTAAGACAATCCTTGGGCCTTTAAATTTCAGATGATTTGATTACATAGTGGCTCTTGACTTCAATTCACTGGCCCAGTCCCCCCGACCTTTAGCCTGTGACTCAGATACAGTGACTCTGGACCTGACCTTCTCCTTCAATCCCAGCTACTGTGACCTTTGACCTTCAATCTTTTAAAATAACCCTTTGAGCCCACCTTGGCCTCACCTCTTCTCTCTGTCTCTGTCTTTCTTGTCTTCACCTTAACCTCTGACCTCAGCTTTGCATCCTCTAAACCACTGGTTCCTACTCCAAAGTGGCCTCTGATCCTAGTTTACTTGACCCCAGACTCCATGACCTCTAACCCTTGGCTCCACACACCAAACCCTATGGCTTCTAGTCCCAGACTGGTGACGCTTGATGGAACCCCAGTTTCCATCCTCAGATTGCGGTCGACATCTGGGTCCCATGACCTCAACTCCACAGTGACCAACACCGGAGTCCATGACCCATGACCCCAAGATTCTATTATCTATGCCTTTTTCTCTAGTCTGATGACCCTTGACATCTTTCCACCTCTAACCTCATCCCTGACCCATGACTTCCGACTCCATATTCAACCACTGAAACACTTTGACTCCCAAGGCCCTTGATGCACCATATTCTCAGATCCCAGGGCATGATCCTGATGGGGGACCATTTACCCATCCTTCCTTGGAGAAGGCAAGACCCTTGACCTCTCACCCTATACCCCCAGCTCTGTCCCTCCTGACCCCTGACCCCGGGACCCCCTTACTCCATGGGTGGTTAGTGGTGCCCCAGCCTGAGATGTTGCACTCGGTGCCAGCTGTTGCACAAGTCGTGGGCAGGGGCAGGGGCTGGACGCTGGTGGTCAGCCGGACAGGGGTGCCCAGTCGCAGAAGCCGGAGGTCATTGTCATGGTTCCCCAGGTTGCCTCGGTAACTGGGGTGGGTCACCGAGAGGCCACTGCGTCGGATCTGTTCCGTCCAGTCCAGTTTGCTCAGGCTATGTTCTCCCAGGCGCACCCAGTACCTGCTAGGGGGCGCACGGTGGGTGGTGGGTGGACTGTCCCAGACCCTCTGCCCCTCTCTACCGCTCGGCACCTTGATGGCTGTTCTCTCACTCCTTCGTTCCCTTGCTCTCACTCTCTCTGTCTCTTCCCATCTCTTGGTCTCTCTTTCCATTGCCATCTCTCCTTCTGTAGCGTTCGTCCTATTTGTCCTCTCCAAGCCACTGTGTCACTTTCTGATTCTGATTCTCTTAGCTGGTGATGCCCACGGAGGCAGGGACATCCATTAGTCCTGTTCACTGCCCCATTCCTACCACCCAGCAGAAGGTCTGGGTCATCACTATTGTCAACTAAATGAAGGGGGAAATAATGAGTAGATTCTGTTTGTCTTGCTGGTGTCCCTCCCTGTCCCCACATCTCTCTGTCTCTCCATCCATATCTGAGAGCATCAGACTTATAAAGCCCAATCCCCTCATTTTACAGATGGGACCACTGAGGCCCAGAGAGGTACCAGATATAGCCTTTGACGTTGCACAGAGAGTTTGGGTCAGACATGGGCCCACGGCTCAGACTGGGCCAGGGGATGCTGGACTGGTGACACCCACCATGTGGGAGGGAAATGAGACATGAGGGAACGTAGGGGCTGGGTGGGCAGGTTGCAAGGCCCCTGCCCTCCACCCCACAGCTCCCCACCCAGGTCCACCCCAGGCCCACCCCAGGCCCATTGTAAGGAAGTCCTACTTCTGGTCTAACCTCAGGCTCTCTTGTTGCAGGACCATCTCCTTACTCCTGTGAGCCCCTTCCCTCCCCATCACACTCCCTTTGACCACCCTAAGTAGGGAGGCTCCCAGGTGGGGGCTTACCTGCCGCTGCAGTGAGCAGCTGTGAGAACCCACCTGCGGTCAATGAGGACCCCCCCACAGCGCAGACGGGTGCCCTCAAACAGCCCCACCTGCCAAGGCTGAGAGTGAGGGATGCATTCTGTGCCATTAGTGATCTTCTCTTTGGCCTCGTGGCTGAACCCTGAGGCAGGGACACAGGGCAGAGAGACGGGGGTCAGAGGCTTAGAGACTGTGGATCAGATAGAAAGAGGGGTACACAGCTCTGGTGCACACAAGCCACAACTAGAAGTCTGCACACCTCAATGAAGGATCCCACATGAGCCACGAAGATCCCATGTGCTGCAACCAAGATCCGATGCGGCCAAATAAATAAATTTGAAAAAAAGAAAGAGGGATACAGAATGGGCAAGAGAAAGGCAAGAGAAAGAAACAAGAAACAGAGATGGCGGGGGCCGGGGAGCAGGTCAAAGGCAGGGAGACACAGACCCGTGATACACCGAGAGAGATACACTGAAACACTCAGAGACACAGAGAGGGGAGATGCTTCAAGACAGAGAGAAATAGAGATTCAGAGAGAGAAAGGACAGAGACGTGGTGACTGGGAGAGACAGAGGGGAGATGGGCTGGAGGATGGAGGAAGAGAGAGAAGCACATGACCCCGGGAGATGGAAATGAATGGAGGCGGAAATGAATGGAGGCGTCGATCTGCCAGCCGCCCTCCCCTCCTCAGTGCTCGGTATTTGCATGAGGGAGGCACCCACCTTCCCTCCGGGGAACTCACCAACGAAACACAGGAGCAAAAAGATGCTGGCCCTCATGGTGGACCACTTCCAGGTTCTGGGGGGGACAAGATGCAGCATCTTAGAGATGGCAAGTGGACACTCCTGTTCCCATCCCTTCCACCAGCAACTCCATGAGGAGGGGACGGTCCATCCTTCTCTGTGCCCATCCCCCCAAGGGTCACCCCCGCCTCCAGCACCGGTGTCTGTCTGCCTCCTCCTCACCTAGTTTCTCTGCTTGCCGATTCCCCCAGGTGTCTGTTGCAATCAGCCTGTCCGTCTCTCTCTCTCTGCTATCTCTGCCCACCCACCAGCTCGTCCTTTCATCTGCCAGCTACCCTGCCAGTCCACGCTCCCGCGGTCCACCTGTCATGCTGTCCACCTGTCCCCCTCCTTCTGTCTGTCTGTCCCAGACCAGCGGCTGACACAGCTTTTAACTCTCTTTGTCCCAGCCCATGCTGTTTTTCCGGATTGAGGGAAGGGGACAAGGAAGTCATGGGGTGGGGCACCCTCTAATCCCAGGGAAACTCTTCTAGGCTAATGACACTTGACTGAGATCTACAGTTAAATGGAGGGGGAGGGGGCCCGGATGACTCTGGAGGGAAGACCCAGCCCCTCTCCTTCTCCCCTCCTCTCCAGACCGGCCAGCAGCCAATGACTCACGGCCATCTGGGAGCCGAGTTCTAATCCTTACTCCAGTGACAAGCCTCAGGGAGGGTTGGGGAGGTGGATCCCTGGGACTCTTCCTCCGAGAGGTGCAGGGAAGGGTGGAAATGAGAGTCAGGGAAACTGAGGGCAGAGAGAGCCCGAGAAAGAAGAGGTAGAAAGGGAAGAGGTTTCAAATAGGTGAGACAGAGGAATTTCCAAACCAGGATCCAAGGAAGTCTGGTTCTAATGGAAGTCTTAAAATGTGCAAACAATTCTTTTCCTGGCTTTCAGAGCACAAGTCTTATGATATCAGGTCGATTTATCTAATTCCATGAAAATTGTTTTGCATGGGGACTTCCACTGAGAAAGAAATGGAATAGGAAACAGAGAGGGAGGATGAAAGAGATTTAGGGCAGAGTCCTCTTTTATTCTCATTCTCCCATCATCTTTTTTTTTTTTTAAATTAAAATTCAGACGACATAAAATCTAGCTTTTGGGGACTTTTGTGGTGGTCCAGTCCCCAATGCAGGAGACATGAGTTCGATCCCTGGTCAGGGAACTAAGATTCCACAATCTTCAGAGAAATTAAACCCACTATGAAAGATCCTTCGTGCTGGAACTAAGACCCAACATAGCCAAATAAATATATAAATAAATATTTTTAAAAAATCCAGCCTTTGAACCAGTTTAAAGTCTACCATGCAGTGAATTTTCCTGTACTCAGAATGTTTTGCAACCATCACCACCATCTAATTCCAGAATATTTTCATCACCCCCAAAGAACACCCTCTCCCTGTTAAGCTGATGCCTATCCACTGATGAATGGACAAATAAAATGTCTGTCTATGAGATTCATGAACTATGGGGTTCATGGGTGTTAAGTCACTTCAATTATGTCTGACTCTTAGTGACCCCATGGACTATAGCCCACCAGGCTCCTCTGTCCATGGAATTCTCTAAACAAGAATACTGGAGTGGGTTTCCCTGTCTCCCTCCAGGGGATCTTCCCCACCCAGGGATCAAACCTGCGTCTCTTACATCTCCTGCATTGGTAGGCTGGTTAGCACCACTTGGGAAGCCCCCTATATATCCAACGATTAATATGAACGGAACAAGTACCGATGTGTGCTATACATGGAGAAGGGCTTCCCTGGTGGCTCAGTTGGTAAAGAATCCGCCTGCAATGCAGGAGACCCAGGTTAGATCCCTCAGTGGGGAAGATACCCTGGAGAAGGAAATGGCAACCCACTCCAGTATTCTTGCCTGGAAAATCCCATGGACAGAGGAGGCTGGCAGGATACAATCCATGGGGTTGCAAAGAGTCAGACACAACATAGCGACCAAACCAGGATCATACGTGGGTGAACCTTGATAACACTGTGGAGAGTGAAAGAAGTCGGTCACAAAGGACCACAAACTATACGATCTCATTTCTATGAAATGCCCAGAAAAGGCAAACTGGTGGAGACGGAAAGTGGTTCAGTGGTCGCCTGGGGCTGCGGGGAGTGGGGATGGGGGGGTGAGTGTTTGGTGGTTCTCTTTGACACAGACTTGCAGCTTGTGGCTTCCACATAAAGCCAGTTCCTTTCTGTAGCTGGAGGCTCAAAGAGAACAGACTTCCTGCTTTCAAGAAAAGCACCAAGAGCCTTTGTCCCCTCTCCCAGGGAACCCCCAGAGCTCTCAAGTCCCTGTGCCTCACACTTTCCTCTTGGGCATCATCATAAGCTCACTATGAAGCCCATTTTTAGGGAGAACTCAGGGGTGACGTCCCCCTAACCCTAACCCTAACCACCATAGGTGAGGAAACTGAGGCAAGTGAATGAAGCCGCTTGCTCACAGTCACGCAGCTGAGAAGAGGCAAAGCTGGAGTCAGAGCCCAGGCAGACTGGCTCCAGAACTTGTATTGTTAATCATTTCCCAAGTATGTGAATGAACGAAAGAATGACTAACTGAAGGAATATACGTGTGAATAGATGCATATAGGGATGTTGCTGTGGGTTTCAAAGAAAGAGGGTGAGCTTTTGGAAAAGTACAGACTGGGTTGAAACCTCGGCTCCTTTCGTGACTCACTGGGGACCATGGGACACTCTCTTGGCTTGTCCTCTATTTGTCCATCGGAAAAATGGGTCTGGGAGGAAGCTAAATGTGTACCCACCACTTCCCCTTGGGGTCATCAAATAAGGCAACAAAAGATGAATGGGAGGGGAGAAAATAAATTAGGAGTTTGGGATTAACATAAAGACACCACTATATATAAAATAGGAAAAAAACCCAAACAAACAAGGACTACTGTATAGCACAGGGAACTATATTCAATATCTTGTAATAACTTACAATGGATAAGAATCTGAAAAAGTATATATGAATATATATATATATATATATATATATATATATATATATATATATGAATCACTTTGCTGTATACTTCAAACTAACATAACACTGTAAACCACACTCTCCCGGGAGCCACCATGGGAGATCCCACCCATGACAAAGGTCATGCGGAGAGAACTTGACAGGCAAAGACGGATCAGGCCTCAAGGGACCCCCTGGATCTGCTCAAGCATCTACCCCAAGACCAGAATCTGTCTGTCTTACTATTTTGTGCCTTTCACCAACTCTTCTGACATTCAGATCAGATCAGATCAGATCAGTCGCTCAGTCGTGTCCGACTCTTTGCGACCCCATGAATTGCAGCACGCCAGGCCTCCCTATCCATCACCAGCTCTCGGAGGTCACTCAGACTCACATTCATCGAGTCAGTGATGCCATCCAGCCATCTCATCCTCTGTCGTCCCCCTTCTCCTCTTGCCCTCAATCCCTCCCAGCATCAGAGTCTTCTCCAATGAGTCAACTCTTCGCATGAGGTGGCCAAAATACTGGAGTTTCAGCTTGAGCATCATTCCTTGCAAAGAAATACCAGGGCTGATCTCCTTCAGAATGGACTGGTTGGATCTCCTTGCAGTCCAAGGGACTCTCAAGAGTCTTCTCCAACACCACAGTTCAAAAGCATCAATTCTTCGGCGCTCAGCCTTCTTCACAGTCCAGCTCTCACATCCATACATGACCACAGGAAAGACCATAGCCTTGACTAGGCGAACCTTTGTTGGTAAAGTGATGTCTCTGCTTTTGAATATGCTATCTAGGCTGGTCATAACTTTCCTTCCAAGGAGTAAGCGTCTTTTAATTTCATGGCTGCAGTCACCATCTGCAGTGATTTTGGAGCCCAGAAAAATAAAGTCTGACACTGTTTCCACTGTTTCCCCATCTATTTCCCATGTAGTGATGGGACCAGATGCCATGATCTTCGTTTTCTGAATGTTGAGCTTTAAGCCAACCTTTTCACTCTCCACTTTTACTTTCATCAAGAGGCTTTTTAGTTCCTCTTCACTTTCTGCCATAAGGGTGGTATCATCTGCATATCTGAGGTTATTGATATTTCTCCCGGCAATCTTGATTCCAGCTTGTGTTTCTTCCAGTCCAGCATTTCTCATGATGTACTCTGCATATAAGTTAAATAAACATGGTGACAATATACAGCCTTGACGTACTCCTTTTCCTATTTGGAACCAGTCTGTTGTTCCATGACCAGTTCTAACTGTTGCTTCCTGACCTGCATACAGATTTCTCAAGAGGCAGATCAGGTGGTCTGGTATTCCCATCTCTCTCAGAATTTTCCACAGTTTATTGTGATCTACACAGTCAAAGGCTTTGGCATAGTCAATAAAGCAGAAATAGATGTTTTTCTGGAACTCTCTTGCTTTTTCCATGATCCAGCGGATGTTGGCAATTTGATCTCTGGTTCCTCTGCCTTTTCTAAATCCAGCTTGAACATCAGGTAGTTCACGGTTCACATATTGCTGAAGCCTGGCTTGGGGAATTTTGAGCATTACTTTACTAGCGTGTGAGATGAGTGCAATTGTGCGGTAGTTTGAGGGGGCTATTACCGACCAACTTTCTCTGGAAAAAGTCAACTTAGGGCTTTAGTTAATAAGTCTCCTGGGCAGGAAAGGAATATTTCTATTTTAACCCCTCTGTTGGCATTCTAGCTTGCCTGACAGGTTTATCCATACTCTTGCAATTAACACACATGATTGTTCACAACTCCCCAACCTTGAAAGGCACGGGAAGTCAAAACATTCTAAAAGTCCTAATGAGCATAGAGTCCTTTAAGGGATGAAAAATTATTAGAATAGATAGTACTGGTAAAGGGCTTCATTATTAGGTCAATGCTTGCTGCCAATGCCCATATCCCTTATCCATTGTGCACCTGGGAGTGCATTGGTTAACATAGTTGGGATGTAAAAAAAAACATGTAGCAGCCTTGGAATTAACCACATCAGACCTTTGAGCTAATTGCTTCTTTCTTTGTTGTGACCCACTGCACCTTTGCTCTGTGAGAATGTAACTCTGTTTAGTACTTTCTGAGGCTGGGAGAAATAAAGAAGAAACACTTTAAGGGCAAACAAGCTTTCTGGCTGATCAGCCTTTATCAAAAAAGTGTCATAAAATGTCCACAGGCGTCCAAGGCCAGAAGATAATGTACACAACATTGTTTATGGGAAAGGTATGCAGAAAAAATCCTAGTTTCGATAAAGGCAAAACAGATGTAATGTTTGGGCTGACTCTGTATGACTTTGCATCTTTCATTTCCCTCTATGTACAAGTCAAGGTATAAAAGTTCCTTTTGAAAATAAAGTTATGGGCCTCACTCACTAAAGCTTGGTCTCCCCGTGTCATTCTTTTTTCCTTTTCTCTCCTTTTCTCTCTCTGTTCTTCTTTCAGGATGACTCCTTGGAACACAGGAGCTTTATTGGCTTTCTGTGTAAACCAAGGAAGATCAAGCCTCTTTCTCTTCCCTTTTTACTTTCCTTATCGCCTATGCCGTCATCCTGAGGGTACCCCGGATCCTGCTGGGGCTGGATCCTGGCAGCACTTCAAGAAAAAAATGTAAACAAACATAAAAGATGTTTGGGGGCACTTTCCTAGTGGTCCAGTAGTTCAGAATCCGTCTGCCAATCCAGGGGACATGGGTTCGATCCCTTGCCCGGGAAGATCCCACATATCTCGGGGCAACTACGACCATGTGTCTGACTACTGAAGCCTGCGAGCCCAATAGCCCAAGCTCTGCAGCAGCAAGAGAAGCCTCCGCAATGAGAAGCCTGAGCTCTGCAACTAGAGAGTATAACCCGGCTCGCTGCAACTAGAGAAAGCCCACACACAGCAACAACAAAGACCCAGCACAGCCAAAAATCAAGAAAAAAATTTTCAGTAATGATGGATGGGATATCATGTATGCTAAATGCAGACATGGGTAAGATTGCCCCTATTCATTTCTTTCTTTTTATAAAGAAGGGACTTTCAAAGCTGACAGATGACAGAATCTTTCTGCAGTCTTCAGTTTATCCTTACACCTCTCTCTCATTCTATTTTTGTCTCATTGATTCACTCAACAGACATTCTGCGGTTGCCCTGTGTACCTACCTGATCCTCTGCTGGGTGATGCTGGGGTCACAGAGTTTAATCAGAACCCATAGCGCCACAACCCCTCCCAGGTATTGCCCTGTTTTTCTACCATCCTTCCCTGCAAAACTTTTCCATGGAGATCTACTCACTGTTTGCACCCCACAGCCAAAGTCTTTCTTGGGTCTCCAGAGATTTCCATGTTGAGCAATCCAACGGTCACCTGTCTGTCCCCGTCTTACTCAAGCTTCGGGAAGGATTCAAAACACGGCCGGTGCCTCCTCTCCTGGCTTCCTTCCGGGACACCATGCATTTCTGGTTTCCCTCCTACTCCTGACTCTCCTTCCCAGCCTCCCTCATGAATAGGACCTTTTTCCTCCATCAGTGTTGGTACAAACAAGGGTGTTCCCAGGGCTCTGTCCTAAGCCGTGCCCTCTGCACCTGAGTGTGTACAGCTGACAGTTTCACCCATCACCTGGGGCAGGTTGGTTCTCAGGTCTCTCCCCAGCTTTATTCCTGAGCATCCAACAGCCCACTGGACAAGCTAAACCTACCTCGCCATCTCTCCCCACCGACCTGTTCTCAGACCCTACACTTTCCTTCTTTGTGGTTGGCTCCACCATCCACCCGGTCCCCTGCCCAGACTCTTCTCTCTGGAACCCAGCTTCTTTTCTCTCTCTTCGCAGACCAGCCCTTGTAGTTTTTCTGTTTTTGCATTACAGAAAGAACAATGCACAGAAGACAGTGGGCTACAGGACTGCCAGACCCAATCACCACCCGATTACTGGGCTGCCTGATGCCAGCCCATGACTGTTTTTGAAACAAGGCAAGAGAAAGAAGACAAGATCTTTCCACCTTTGTTCCCCATCACTACCCCTGACTGGGAGCCCTCCTCTTACAGAATCCCCCAGATTCCTCACGGAAGGTGGGGGTGGGAGGGCACAGTTTTTGAGGCACAAGCCTACTTGTTGTCCCATCCAACAGCTGAGGATTAAAGCCACATTTCTATTCCCTCCCAACTCTGTCCGTGTTTATCTTTTCCGTCTTTTCGGCAGGGAGAGAAAGGGAAGATTGTGGCGCCATCATCCTCCCCAAAGATGGTTTCAAACACTTCCTTCTCTGCATCTTTGAAACCTGGCTCCTGAGCTCCAACCCTCTGCAGCCGTCGCCCTCGGGCATGCCCACAGCCCATCTCCCTCTGTGTCCCCCAGGAGCTCTGCGTCTTACCCCTGGGTTATCTCAAGGAGGCCCCGCCACCTACTGATTAACTAGGCTGAATCCAGACACTGTCCTCCTTCTTACCCCTCCTCACACTGTTCCTCTTGTCTCCGATTCTCTCAAGCCCTAACTTGGCCCCAACTGGCCTTGTTCCCTCCTCCTAGACCCTCACCCAAGTTATTTACCTGGATTCTCAGCCTCTGACTGCCCCTCCCCACCTAGTCCAGCACTCAGAAAGCCCTGGAGGGATCCTTCTACATCTAGAGCCTTCTCTGGTCCAGCTCACACCCTTCCTGTGGGTCCCTGGTATGCATTTGATTTTCCTCCTGGATTCTGGTCACAGAGGTTTTAAAATTTTTTGGAATTTCCCAAGTGGTAGGGGAAGGAGGCTGAGCGGTGAAGAATTGATGCTTTTGAACTGTGGTACTGGAGAAGACTCTTGAGAGTCCCTTGGACAGCAAGGCGATCAAACCAGTCAATCCTAAAGGAAATCAACCCTGAATAATCATTGCAAAGACTGATGCTGAAGCTCCAACACTTTGGCCATCTGATGCGAAGAACTGATTCATTGGAAAAGACCCTGATGCTGGGAAAGATTGAGGGCAGGAGGAGAAGGGGACGACAGGGGATGAGATGGTTGGATGGCATCACCGACTCTATAGACATGAGTATGAGCAAACTCCAGGGGACAGTGAAGGGAAGGGAAGCCTGGCGTGCTGCAGTCTATGGGGTTACAAAGAGCTGGACACAACTTAGCAACCTAACAGCAACATACGTAGAAAAGCACGAAATTCACTAACTGGAGATGTTTGTTTTTCTTTATTTAACAGTAATCTCTTGATGCTCCAACTACCTGGTTTTTGTTGCAAAAACGGCTGTGTATCCTGGCTCCTCCCTTATCTCTTGGAAAGTCCCCTGGAGCTCTCTGAGAGGCTGTCTTCTGGGGTTAGGTCCTCAGTATGTTTGTAAAATAAAACATATTTCTCAGCTTTGAGGTTGTGCGTTTTTTTCAGTTGACAAGGTGGTGGCCCTAGCTAGGGTCCCACTCACAGTGCCAACTGTGGTCACCCCTCAGAGGTGGAAATGACCCTTTGGTGCATGTGCAGCATCATGAGTCATGACATCTGAACCAACCCTTGGATGAGGAAGTCCATCCTATTTCTGTGGGAGCGACTACATTATTCTTCATTATCCCTTCCTCTTGGGCTTCCCAGGTGGGGCTAGTGGTAATGAACCCCGCCTGCCAATACAGGTGATATAAGAGACTCAGGTTCAATCCCTGGGTCAGGAAGATCCCCTGGAGGAGGGAATGGCAACCGACTCCAGTATTCTTGCCTGGAGAATCCTCAGGAACAGAGGAGCCTGGTGGGCTACGGTCCACAGGGTTGCAACGAGTCGGATACAACTGACGTGACTTAGCACGCATGCGTGCTTCCCTTCCCTCCAAAAAGCCTGACTTGAGTGTCCAACCTCCTCAACCCGCTCACAACCCATCTGCTTCTTTCATCTTAACATTGAATTTGTTAGGATGAAATTGTGGGCTCATATGCCCATTGCTCCCATTCACCTGGTGAGTCCAGCCTAGTCCCTTAAACAAGGCCTCACAAAGACTTCCCCGGTGGTCCAGTGGTTAAGAATCCGCCCGCCAATGCAGGGCACACGAGTTCGATCCCTGGTCTGGGCAGATCCCACATGCGGCGGGGCAACTAAGCACGAGCACATACCTCCTGAAGCCTGCACATCCTTGCGCCCGTGGCCCGCAACAAGAGAAGCCACTGCATGGAGAATCCGGTTCACCACAGCCAGAGAGTAGCTCCCTCCACTCAGCACAGCTAGAGACAAGCCTGTGCAGCAACGAGGACCAAGTACAGCCAAACAATTAATTAATTTAGCAAAAAGTGAAACCAAACAGGGCCTCACAAGTGGGCCACTGGCTCAGCTTGGTCTGGACCTGAGTCCTTCCAGACTTGCGGGGTGGGGGTGGGGGCGCGGAGGTGGGTGGTGGATGGGAAGGAATGTCCCTGGGGATGTTCTCAGAGGAGAAATACAGGAAGGTGTCTCCATCAGTCTGGAGGGATTCGACTCACTGCTGGATTGTCTTTAGGTCCACACGGCTGTAAAATGGGGGAGCTGATATTTCCCCAACTGGGGCCTCAAGAGAAAGATCTGAGAGGGCGTTATCTGCTGGACTGATGACAGGAAGTGTTGTTCTGTTTTTGCTTTGGTCTCCCCCTTCCCCACCACTCATCTTTTCACCTCCTCTCTTCCACAGGCCTCCAAATTCCTTCTTGCACAGGATCTCATTGTTATTAAAAATCCCCCTGGGGCAAAACAGGAAGGAGTGGGCAAGTGGTTACAAAGTCCCTGGAGATGCAAGGGAGGCAGGCAGTCTGAACTGCCTGCCACCTGGCTGGCCTTCTTGAATTAAAGCCCTGTTGGCAATCAGAGCCTCCTGCTCAACTGCATCATTATTTTCTGTTCCGCTGGAAGGACTGGGCCTCCGCCTCCCGTTCTCAGATCTGCAACTGCCACCCAAGGTGACCTGCCCGGGGCTGGAACCTTGGAGACACCGCACCATAACAATGACATCAATAATAAGAACAATAATACTTGTGACAGCTGCCACTTAGGGAGCATTCACTCAGTACCAGGTGTTCTTCTGAGTGCTTTCACGTATGAAGTCAGTCCTCTCAAGAGTCCTCTGAAGTAGGTGATGTTCTCTTTAACTTTATTAATACACTGAGATGGTTCTTCATCCTCAGATAGGGAGAAGTGAATTCTTTGGTGGCACATTATTGTTAATGATCTGTACAAGCCTCCACTTTTGTTTTCCTTCTTTATTTCCTTTTGCTCTCATTTCCTTCTGCTGTTACCTTTATTATTGTATATCCTTTGCTAGTATTTCTGTCACTCCGTATCCTTTGTGATAGCTTTTTATTATTGTATATCCTTTGCTAGTGCGGGCTTCCCCCCATCCCCACCCCCTATGGATTAGTGGTAAAGAATCTGCCTGCCAATGTGAGGATGCAGGAGACATGGGTCCCATCCCTGGGTCAGAAGATGTCCTGCAAAAGGAAATGCAGTATTCTTGCCTGGGAAATTCCAGGGACAGAGCAGCCTCTGGCTACAGTCCACGGGGGTCGCAACGACTGAACGACTGAATAACAACAACAATTACGATTTGCAGTTATTTACTTTGTGTTGTTTATTTCCTGTGAAACCGCTGAGGGCAGAGTTTACGGCTGCTTAGCTATCTGATACACAGTTTGAAACCAAAACTCCTGGCCTTTCCCTGCAAAACTGTTGCTTCAGCTTCCTCCTATTTTAGTAAATGGCAGCTCCATCCTTCTGGGTGCTCAGGCCAGAGTCTTGGAGTCATCCTCGATCCTCCTCTTTTTTTTTTTTAATGTTGAACATTAAAGAAAATTTATTTTATTTTATATTGGAGCATAGTTGATTTACAATGTTGAGATAGTTTCTGGTGTACAGCAAAGTGATTCAGTTAAACACATACATATATCCATTCTTTTTCAGATTCTTTTCCCATATAGGTTATTACAGAGTACTGACTAGACTTCCTGTGCTATACAGTAGGTCCTTGTTGATTATCTACTTTATATATAGTAGTGTGTTTACATCAATCCCAAGCTCCTAATTTATCCCTCCTGCCCCCTCGATCCTCCTCTTTTTCTCACATTCTCTGGCTGAAATCAACAGACGCTGTGTAACAATCCCCTCAAACAGATCTGAAATCTGACCCCTGAACTCCTCCGAGGATGGCACCCTGATCTAAGCACCATCAGCTGTCACCTGGGCCATTGCAGTCGTTCCACACCAACCTCTGCATCTTCTTCTCTAATCTAATACACCAGGCGGGCTTCTGCCTCACGGTCTTTGCCTTTGTTATACTTTCCACTTGGGCATTTAACCACTGCACTTGAGGGACATAGACAAAGAAGTAACAGCACGGGGTACTGAACAAGGATTGTGGGTAAAAGAACAGAAGATTTGGTGGACAATAGCTGACAGGAGACCAAACCAGTCGATCCTCAAGGAAATCAACCCTGAATATCCAGTGGAAGGACTGATGCTGAAGCTGAAGCTCCAGTACTCTGGCCACCTGATGTGAAGAGCCTGACTCTCTGGAAAAGACCCTGATGTTGGGAAAGATTGAAGGCAAGAGGAAAAGGGGGTGGGCAGGGGATGAGATGGTTGGATGGCATCACTGACTCAATGGACATGAATCTGAGCAAATTCAGGAAGATAGTAAAGGACAGAGGAGTCTAGTGTTCTGTGGTCCATGGGGTCACAAAGAGTTGGACAGACTTAGCAACTGAACAACAATAGCAAAGGAGCATGGAGGCCTCTTGGAGCAGTCAACCCCAGCACCCTAGAGTTTAGAGCACTGTTGATATTGAATGCGCACGGGGGTTCAGAGACAGGGAATACTGGCAGAACATGGAATGTAGGTAGGAATGGGACAACTGGGGAGACCCAGAAATGTCTCCAGGAATTTCCCAAGGTTCGTTTGAATGAACGAACCATCATGTGGCTCCAACGTTAGCTGTGACGAATCAGAGGTGCACATAATGTTGTCAGGGCAGAAGATGCTGCAGACAAAAGAATATTTTCAGGAAGAAATGTCTTGGGAGTCTAGAACTCTCTTGAGTACAAAACATAGACGGATCTAGAATATTGGCAGTGAATAAATACTTGAAGGGGTATAGGATGTTGTCAAGGAAGTTCCATTCACAGAACATAGAATATCGTTGAGACGGGCAGACGGAGGCATTCAAGTGTTCCACAGATTGCACATTCAGATGGTGATCTAGGTTTATGTTGAAACAGTTGGGACATCTGGAGTGTTGTCTTCGTTGTGACGTTCAGGGGACTGGGATGTTTCAGTGATGCAACGTCTGGGAGAGCATGATGCTAAAAATGACTGGATGCTTTTGAAATATGCAGTGTCAGCTGGCATTGGAAGTTTGGAGAACATGGGTTGCTGATGCAAGTGGAACGCTTTGGGAGGGACAGGGAAGGGCTGGGAAAACCGAGTAGGGGGGCAGGAACACCAGCCTGACTTTTATTGTGGGCCCTTCGTCCGTTCCTGTTTACAAGTTTTCTGCTTTCGGATTGTTTCTTGGATCCATGGAACATACTGAGAAACTCGGGTGTAGACACCAGGCCGGTTGGGCTGCCCACATGGGAAGTCTCCCCAGGAGATGACGCCATGAAGTGTTCCGTTACAGACCAGGGGACCCCCGGAGTCACCCTAAGTGGGAGAAAGAGAGAGGCAGGGTGTACTAAACAAAGGCAGAGACACACATAGAAGCACAGATAGAGACAGGAATACAGAGAGAGGGTGAGAGAGAGAAACAGAGATAAGCTGACAAACACAGAGAGAGAAACTCTGAGACAGAGAAACAGACAGACATTTCTGTGTCTCTCCCTGTTTTTCTGTTCTTCAGTCCCATTAAAATGGTGGTGGCTTATCTCACACCACTGTTCTTGGTTCTCTGGCCCCAGATCTCACCTGCTAACCCTCCCCACCTCTCAACCCTGCTTCGACTTTATGGCTCCTTGGTATCGTCTTACTATTGAGTTAATCCAGCCGTGTTCCTGATAGGGTATGCAATACACCTGAAGGGCCACTTCTCCCTCTGGGCCCAGGGCAGACATTACTAACTGATAAGGCTCATATTACTACTTCATTATCATACCGTTTCCCATGAAACCAAAACTCAATCTTAAGAAGCCCCCCTCTCTTGGGCATAGTTTTTTTTTTTTTCTTTTTAATATATTTTGTTTGCCTATGTAGTACCCATTTCCCCTTATTTTCATGACAGCCTCCTGATTTTTTCATTTGGAGACTGCCCTCTCTCCCACTTTCAATCCATACAACTTGTCCATGCCTCTGTCTGCCCCCACAGCTAGTCACACGACTCAGACTTGGTCCATCAGAGAACCCCACAGCTCTGGCCGGAGTGGTGGCTCAGGACACAATACAGCTGACCCTTGAATGGCACAAGGGTTAAGGACACGGACTCTGTGCACAATAAAACTCCCCCTCTAACTTGTAATTAGCCCTCTCTATATATGCTGTTCCTCAGTGTCTGAGGTTCTGCATCTGCAGATTCAATCAGCCTTGAATCGTGTATTTACTGTAGTACTTACTATTGAAATAAACTTCATGTATAAGTGAACCCATGCAGTCCTAACCCATGATGTTCAAGGGTCAGATATCCTAAGTCAGCCTAGTAAGAGAATCATGCTCAGAGATTATGTACACAGTTGGAAAGGAGATCCTCTCTCTTTCAAAGATGGTTCCTTAGAGGGTAAGATTTAAGACCAAAGCTGCTGGGGCCAGCATGCTATATGGCATGGGGAAAGTTTAACTGAGAATGCAACCAAAACAGAAGAGTTGAGAGTTAAAGAGAGATTCTTAAACATCATGTGGGCACCTGGATCTACCCATGCCTGAAACAAGACATCCTGAACTTTTCAGTCACAAAAGCCAAGGTTTTGCTTAAGCTAGTTTGTGTTGGGTTTCTGTCACTCCCAACCAAAGGAGATCCAACATTTATATATCTCAACACAAGGATCCGGGTAGCCACTGCCAGTCAAAGCCCAGGCTTAAGATGAATTCGGTTTGCCAGCTGTGGGTACCCTCTTTTTATCCTGACCCTCTATGCTAAGAGACATCTCACCTTGCAAAGTCTGGTTTTCCCAAGGCTAGAAGCAAATCCTTCCCCCCAAGCATCGGTCCCCACCTCCTGGCTTGTGGCAACCCACCACCCCCTTGGCCTCACCTCACAGGAGTCCTTGCCACCCTCTTTTGTGCCGGCACAGAGCATGTTGGGTGTGATCTTCCCCGGGTAGACTTGACGACACTCTTCATCTGAGCGAAGCTCAATGTTGGCACATTGGAGGGTTTGGGGGTAAGTCACTGAGGAGGAGAGAGAGAGGAAGGTCTAAGGATGTCTATTCTGGACAGGTTAATGGGGTGGAAGTTGGATGGGCAGCAAGTCTGTAGAAAATGACACTCTTCATCTGAGCGAAGCTCGATGTTGGCACATTGGAGGGTTTGGGGGTAAGTTACTGAGGAGGAGAGAGAGAGGAAGGTCTAAGGATGTCTATTCTGGACAGGTTAATGGGGTGGAAGTTGGATGGGCAGCAAGTCTGTAGAAAATAACTATGGGAATACAAAAATGGGAGAAGAGATGGGATATGTATTTGGGTAAAGTGATAGAAGACAGAAATGTGGAGAGAAGGTGGGGGAGAGCTTGAAGAAAGGATGAGAAGTAGAAAGATGGAGAGGAATGGTAAGGGGTAAATAAGTACATCTCAGCAAGAGATATAAGTGGGGAGGTAGGTGAGGACAGAGGTGGAGAAAGTGATGTAGAAAGATGGAGAGAAGGTGGTGGGAAGAGATAGGAAGGCAGCAGTGATGAGAGAGAACCAGAGATGGGGAAAACACAGAGAAGAGGTGAGACGGAAGGAGATGCAAGAGAGCAGGAAAGAGTGGCGGGAAGAAGGGTGGGGCACGCTGGGAAAAGAGACGTGGAGATGAGACGAGGGGGGAGCAAGGGACGGCTAAGGAGGTGCAAAGGCTCTTGCTGCTATAGAGCTCAACTTACAGTCATATATATATATATATATATATATATATATCCAAAAGATGTATGTATTTATATTTTATTATACTTAATAACCAATATATTAAATTTAGTTTCTAAATTATAAATGATACATATATATTTAAATACATATTTATGTATAATATATGTTATTTGAATACAATGTATTTAAATAAATATATCATTTATAGCTTAGGAAACAAATCTAATTTCTATAATTTACATATTTATATACAGATGTTTTACTATGTCAATCCATATAAATATGATCCAAATAAATATGTACATATACTATATATTATATATTTTTACATATGTTTATATATATTTATATAAAGTAAACATAATTTTATATATGGTATATAACATATGTAATTATAGCTCTGTATTGGTAAATTTATGCATATTTATATAAAGGAAATATAACTAATCATTTACATGATATGACATATTATATATAGCTATATATATTTATACATTTAGATTTGCATATTCTTTATAAATATGGACTATAAATATAACTATATATATACTTATATATTTATATTTAATACTTTCTTTATAAATAAAACTTTACATATATTTAAGTATTCTTTCAGAGAAGGCAATGGCAAGCCACTCCAGTACTCTTGCCTGGAAAATCTCATGGACGGAGGAGCCTGGTAGGCTGCAGTCCATGGGGTTGCTAGTAGTTGGACATGACTGAGCGACTTCACTTTCACTTTTCACTTTCATGCATTGGAGAAGGAAATGGCAACCCACTCCAGTGTTCTTGCCTAGAGAATCCCAGGGACGGGGGAGCCTGGTGGGCTGCCGTCTATGGGGTCGTACAGAGTCGGACACGACTGAAGGGACTTAGCGAAGTATTCTTTACATAGAATATAAATATAACCTTATATATACAATTATATTTATATATTCGTTATAAATATAGAATATAAATATAACTTGATATATTCACACATTTGCATATTCTTTATAAATATACATTTATGTTTATGTATATTTATATATGCTACATTTATATATTCTGTAAAGGATATATAAAACTATACATTATATGTAACATTATATAACTTCATATTTTTACGTATTTACACTTCTATATTTACATGAAGGATATATATACCTTTATATATCACTATGTGATTCATGACTTAACCCATGTCTAATAAATCTAGTTTTATCTATAAAGACTCCTGCTTCGACCTGCCCTCCCGTCTCTGCCCCAGTCTCCCCGGCTGCTCTGTGCGGCCGCTGGCCACCCTGCGGGTGCATACCCTGGGGGCTGGTGGTGGTGCCCCAGCCAGACACCAGGCAGCAGGTGCCAGGGGGCAGGCAGTGATGGTGGGAGAGGGGCAGGGTCTGGATGTGCCTGGTGAGCTGCACAGAGGACTTCAGTTCCAATAGCATGATGTCGTGGTCATGGTTCAGGTGGGTGGGGCTGCTCTGGTACCGAGGGTGGGGGATAGCTCGAGCCACCTCCCTCACCTGCTCCCCAGCCTCCACACGCGCCAGGACATGCTTGCCCAGGTACACTCTGTACCCTCTGCAGGTGTAAGAAGCCGGTGGTCAGAGGGGTCCAGGAGCTCGTCTCCCTTCCCATCCCCAGTCTCACCCTTCCCCACCTCTCTTCCTTATTTCGAAAGGTGTCTGCTTCTACATCCTTAACTCCAGTTCCCTCCAAGTCCTCTGCTGGGACTCCCTGTCCACACCCATACCCCCACGTCTCCATCAAATCTCATGCTCACCCCATTCCCATCACAACCCAACTCCAACCTCATCCTCAAATTCTGCTCCGCCCACGCACCACGCCAGTTACAGTCTCATCCCCACCCTTCACTCCCCCAGGCCCCACATACTCCTTTAGACAGTGCGCTGCAGTGAGGACCCATTTGGGGTGCACCAGGACTCCCCCGCAGAGCAGCCGCCCTTGCACTTGTAGGGCTGCCTGCCAGGGCTGAGAGTGGGGGATACAGGTGTAGCCACCAGGGAGGAACCCGTTGGTCCCATTGGTGCCATTGAGAATCTTGGGGTACTCCCGAGAGATGCCTGGTGGAAGAGAGAACGTGTTAGAGAATTGGGGTTCACAGGGAAAGGAGGCTGAGCGTTATGGTTCTTGGGCTTGGGGAGCAAGTCAAAATTTTGCTCTGGGTGGCCAGGAACTGATGATTCATTTATCGGTCTCTGGGCATTGCCATTTTCTACGTAGTGGAGATGAGCTGGTGTGAAGAGGTTGATGTCCCTTCTTTCTAGAAGCACCAAACCCTCCACTGGAGGTTAAAAGAAGGGTTTGGGGAAATGAGGAAGCTTCTGATACGTAAGCAGAAGCCTGATTTCTTCCCACCTGAATTTTCTCTCTTGGTCCACCATAGGGATTGATTTCCAGGAGTAGAGGTGAGCCTACCCTACCTACCTAGGCAGTATCCATCCATCCATTCCTCCATCCTTTCTAAACACATTTGCTGAGTGCCTTCATGATCTTAAATACCATTCATAACCTCTGTGAAGGGAACTTTCCTGGTGGCTCAGATGGTAAAGAATCTGCCTGCAATACAGGAGACCCAGGTTGGAGGCACAGCAGTCCACACAGAGACAAAGAAGGTCTAATCCTGAAGCTTCCCCAGTGGTCCAGTGGTTAAGAATCCACTTGTCAACATAGGGGACACAGGTTTGATCCCTGGTCCCGGGAGATCCCACATGCTGAGGGGTAACTAAGCCTGTGCACTGCAACCACTGAAGCCTGCATGCTCTAGAGTCCCTGCAACGAGATGCCACCGCATTGAGAAAGCTGAGCACCGCAAGGAAACATAGCCCCTGCTCGCTACAACTGGGGAAAGCACCAAGCAAGACCCAGCCCAGTCGAGACAAATAAAATAAGCAAAGAAATTGAAAAAAATAAAAGGACGTCTAATCCTGAATGTGCCACTTCCTTGCTGGGTACAAGTCTCAGTTTTCTCTGCTGTAAAGGAGGGAAACTTATAGTTCGTCTCTCATCGGACAGTTGTAGGTTCCATAAGCTCCTACATTCAAGACACACATCACCTGGTGTGGAGCAAGCACTCAGGAAGCAGGGAGTGCTATTAATTGCACCCTCAGAAACTGAGTCATCATCACTTCTCTTTCAAACCTGATTTTGACAGGAGAAAGTTTTCATGATGGTGCTCATATCCTTTTAACATCTCTCTTGTCTTGCTGAGGTCACCTTTTCAAACCAGGAGGAAACAGAAAGTTGCCTTCGGCTGGCAACCCCCCAAATTAAGTAGAACCAGCTGCCTTTCCTATTATGGGGGACGTCAGAAAGGGAAACTGCCTATTACTGAAGGAGGTCAGAAAGGAAATTGCCTGTCATCAACAAGCAATTCAAGAAATATTATAATTGAAAACAGTATTGGTCAATTCAATAAATACTATTTTTGTTCATTGTGCAGAACTGATTTTTTTTTCCATTGTTGCCCTTCAGTTGCTAGGTCCCATCTGACTCTTTGCGACCCCATGGACTGCAGCACGCCAAGCTTCCCTGTCTTTCACTATCTCCCGGAGTTTGCTCAGATTCGTGTTCACTTAGTCGGCGATGCCATCCAAACATCTCATCTTCTGTCGCCCTTTTCCTTTACTTTATTTACAGCAAAAGATGCTGTTTTCCACTTAGAATAGTGATATTAACTTCAAACATGCTCTAAGTAAAAAAAAAAAGTTGTCTCTATGAAGACCATTAGGTTGAAAATAAAGATGGTTTGTGCAAAGTCCCTTCAGTCGTGTCCAACTCTTTCGTGACCCTGCGGATTGTAGCTTGACAGGCTCCTCTGTACATGGGATTCTCTAGGCAAGAATCCTGGCAGGGGTTGCCATTCTCTACTCCAGAGATGGTTTGCCAGAGCATAAAGTCCAGGGTGTGGAGAACAGGGCTGGCAACATGGATTAAGGTCCTGACTCAGGCACTGTTGGTGACTTTGGGGCAGGACCCTGCTGTCTGAGAGTCTTGGGTTTCTCAGCTATGAAACTGGAGTAATTACTGTGGACCTACCTCACCAGGCTGTTAAGGGCTCCATAAGACCTGCATGTGGAGCTCCTAGCTCCCGAGGGCACAGCACCCCGGAGGGGATATGGGAGTCCTAGGAGTGTAACCACAAGGGAGAAGCTACCTTGCCTTCAGCCCAAGAGTGGTGATGGGTGCCTGAGGACCCCCTCCTTCGGGTCCCAGCTCAGGCGTCAAGTCCTTTGGGGGCCCCGGTTCTGGGCTAGGAACCGCCACTACATCTCTGGGCTTCCAGGTTGGCTCCTTGAAACCATCACCTTGCATCACAGTTTTAACTATTAGGGGAATTGTCTGAATGATGTCAGCATCCATCTCTGCTAGGTTCTGGGTGCTGAACACAGGAACTGTGTCTACTTGAACAGCACCTAGCACAGTGCCTGCTGCTCAGCTGTCTGTTGAATGAATGGATGAATGGGGTTTCCAGACAACCTGCCTGCCAAGGCAGGGAAAGGGGACTTAAATGGGAGGAGAGGAATATCTGGGGACCAGCTCTGCATGGAATCAGGTTTGGGGTCTCCTTCCTGGTGGCTCAGATAGGAAAGAATCTGCCTGTCAATTAGAAGATGCAGGAGATGTGGGTTCGATCACTGGGTCAGGAAGATCCCCTGGAGAAGGGAATGTTAACCCATTGCAGTATTCTTGCCTGGAGAAATCCCATGGACAGAGGAGCCTGGCAGGCTACAGTCCATGAGGTTGCAGAGTCAGACACAACTGAGCAACTAACACTGTAATGATTATCAAGGACTAAAGAACAATTAGGTTCTGGAAGGGCCTGAGACTAGAGACAGAATACTACCAATAAAGCAGTGTGCATGTGTGTGTATGTGTGTGTGCACGCGCGTGCATGCGTGTGCGTGTACACTCATACACATGCTCACTCAGTCATCCCACTGTGACCCCAGGGACTGCAGCCTCACCAGGCTGCCCTGTCCATGGGGATTCTCCAGGCAAGAATATTGGAGTGGGTTGCCATGCCCTTCTCCAAGGGAATCTTCCCCCACCCAGGGATGGAACCCTTGTGTCTCCTGCAATGGCAGGTTAGGGTTAGAATGAATTCTTTACCACTAGGGCCACCGGGAAGCCCACGACTAACTTCCCAGTCCCTTCTATCTTTCAATATTTACAACCACCCTTTGTGGTAATGTTTCCATGTTACAGGTGAAAAAAAAGAAGCTAAGTTACTTGCTCAGTGTGGCAGCGTCGGGATTTGAACCCCTGTCTATGTCTTCTAACTCTTGAACTTGGAAAGGTCTTGGGGATGGACTTTCCGGCACAGAGTAGGACAGTCAGCGAGAGGGCTGGTGTGCAAGGTCTAGAAGGCTTAACAATAGGGCAAGCCCATCTGAACCGGGATACCCCAGGGAGAGGTCTGGGGTAGGTGCAGAGCATGGACTGACCCCAGCTGGGTCAGCAGGTCACGCAGGGACGCGCAGGAAGCACACCTGCGCCCCAGGGACCCTCCCCGCCCACCAGCGGGCAGGGGGGCGGAGCTTGCGTCTCCCTGCCGCTCCCGCCTCCTACCTTTGTTTGCAGTGGCCACCCCCGCCTCCGCCCCCGCGCCTTGCATTCTTACCTCCTGACAAGGCCACCGTCAGGAAAGAGATCGCGGCGGCCAGGGGCCACATGGTGACTTTGTGGTGGGGGGCAGGGCGGGCGGAGCCTGAGAAGTTGAAAGGGAGTAAGAGCGGGCCAGAACCCCTCATCTCTGGATACTCGGTACCCTCTGGATACTCCCTGCCTGCACTGCTCTGCGGGTTTCCCAGTCTTGAGTGTCCTCTCTTTTACTCTGAAAACCTTGACCCTGGAAGCTGCACCGACCCCCATCTCCCAGTTCCATTCTTGGTGTGTGTGTGGGGGTGGGGTTGGGGTCCCGGTAACGCGATGGGAGGGGCAGTTTGTAAATCCCTCTCTGGGGCTGCAGCTCTCTCGTTGCCCTTCACCCTGGGTGGCCAGTCCCCCCACCCCAGTCCTCCAGCCAGCAGAATCCTCGTGCACTCTCCTGCCCCTCTCTACCTTTTGCAGGTGTCTTTCCCCTCTCGGATGCCTAGTCTAAAGCTGAGCATCTTATCTTTCTGCTGCTTCACCTCTCAGTTCAGTTCAGTTCAGTTCAGTCGCTCAGTCACTCAGTCATGTCTGACTCTTTGCGACCCCATGAATTGCAGCACGCCAGGCCTCCCTGTCTGCTTCACCTCTCAAGCCTCTGCAAATTTCTGTCTGGAACCTTGCCTCTGGCCTCTGCCTCCATCTCCCTAACTCAGCTGTCTCCCGCTCTCTCCGACCCTCCTCCCTCCCAGTGCTCCTTCCCCTGCCATAGGCGGACCCTACCTGGGTTGGGGCCCCGCGTGACTTCTGCTGCCAGCTGCCTCCAACTTCAGCCTCGACCCATGGCTTTTAACCCCTGAACTCCCTCCCCCAGCGCCTTCATCGTTTCCCTGTTGCTGGCCTTCCCTCCTCCACCCCCAATGGCTCAGCAGGCTGTCGCTGGGCACCCCCAGCCTGGGCTTGGCCCTTCTCAACGGGGCGGAGCTCCCAGGACAAGCTAGGACCCAGATCTGGTTCCGCCCAAGTTGAACCCACTGTGAACTTTCAGGCAGCAGGACCCATCTGGGAGGGAAGGGAAGAGCCCAGTTCCTTCCCCAGGTCCACCTTAAATCCCTTGGGGTAGGGGTAGGACTCTTCTCCAACATCAACCCAAGTTTCCATCCCACTTTCTTATCTCCCCTCCAACCTTGTTGCTGTTCAGTCGTGTCCAACTCTTTGTGATCCCATGGACTGTGTGTAACCTTCCAGGTTCCTCTGTGCCACTGGACCACCAGGGAAGTCCCTCCTACCCAACTCTACCCATACTCTTAATATACATCAGTTCCCGGCCATTTTCCATCCTCTTCCCACCTCCCTACCTAATTTTAACCATTCTCCACACTTAGCATCAGCCCATCCCTCAGACCCATCCCGGTCCACAGCCATTCTCAAGTCTAATTCTCCACATCAAGCTAAACCCGTCTAAGTTCCAGTTCTCAGCCTCATCTCCAGCCACCTCCAACTCCATCTCCAGCCCTTTTTCTTCTGGAAAATACAAGGATGCCAAAATTTACCCTGTCCTTCTCTCCGAATCAGACACACGAAGGGAATCTTCAGATCGGTGGATAGAAAGTCAACTTAGATTGTATGTGGGCAGGGGTTGGATCTGGGAAAGCAACATTTTGGATATACGTGGCCTTTTAGGAGCAGGGATGAGGCAGTCCACGGGGGCGTAGGTGGAGAGGGAGAAGCAGGAATCAGAGAGCTCTGGGGCATCTGGGGGCCAGATGAGGGGGAAGAGGAAGGAGGAAGAGACAGTGTTTTAGGTGTTTGAGGAATGAGAAGGCGTCTCCTGGAACTGGGCCTGGGTGGATCCTGTGAGCTAATCCCAGGGGGTGGAGGAGGCAGGATTAGGGATTAGAGAGGACCAAGGTGGAGTCAGAATTTGAAAGAAAGCCAGGGATGGGGATCAGATGAGGTCTGGAAAGAGAGACAGCGGTGGTGTCATGGGGATGAGGAACTGAGATGGATGGAGTAAGCCTTCATCTCAAAACTGGTGTGACCCATATTGAGAGATTAAAGATTTGTATATAAGGGTCAAATCTAGAGTTAAAAGGTTTTTTAAAAAAAAAAAAAAAAAAACCCAGAAGATCTAATCATGACACTCTTGCATCTATAAAATGAACAAATGTCGAAGATGTTATTTGGATTCATTAGTAAGTGCTGGAGCTAGCAAGGTGTTACAAAGAACCACACACATCTGGGCAATAAGAAGTACTGAAACGAACTCACAAATAGAGGCAAAAGTGGCTTATCCTGTGTTGCTGTTGTCTAATCGCTAAGTCGTGTCCAACTTTCTGCCACCCTGTGGACCGTAGCCCACTAGGTTCCTCTGTCCACAGGCTTTCCGAGGCAAGAACACTGGAGTGGGTTGCCATTCCCTTCTCCAGGGGCTCTTCCCAGCCCAGGGTTGGAACCCGTGTCTCCTGCATTGGCAGGCGGATTGTTTACCAATGAACCACCTGGGAAGCCCTGTTCTATGAAGGGAGGGAATTGTACTTCCACCTGACAAAAGTCATTTACTCGGTTATGGACGAGAGTTATTTGCACTGCTATCAACTGTTTATCATTCACAGGGTGGTAAAGTAGCTCAGACAGTAAAAGAAGTTGAGACCCCACCCAATCATAACTCGTCTAGTGTTCCATTGATGGTATCATTGGGTCCATCTTAAAGCATTTCACAAAATTTCCCTGCACTAGGATGAGAAGTTTGTGGTCAGGTTTAGGATGGTAGGGGGTGTAGTTGGGGGTGGAGGGGATCTGATGCTAGCAGGCAAGTTTGGGGAAGAGAATGGACCTGGGATGAGGGTGGGGTTGGAGTCGGTTTGGGGGATAGGACTGAGTTGTAGAATGGAGGGGTCTGGGAATAATGTTGATGGAGTCCAGTTGGGTTGGGGCTGGAGAAGAGGCCAAGACTGAGTGTTTGGATGTGGAGGTGTTGAAATACGGTTGAGCTGGTGTTGTGCGTTGACACTGATAAGGAGCACTAGACGTGTCTGTGTTGGGATCAGGTTTTGGTGAGAGTGGGCTGGGTCATAGCTGTGAATGCCTCTCAAGGTGACAGAGGTCACTGTCCTTCCCCACCTTGGAATTAGCCCACTTTCCCAGGACTGGGCCCAGAGTAGAGACTGAGTTCAGCAACCTCCCCCCACCCCCCACCGCCCACCTTTTTTTTGTTCTTGCACTGGGATCTTAGTTCCCTGACCAGGGATCAAACCTGCGTCTCCTGCTTTGGAAGCACAGAGGCTTAACCACTGGGCCACCAGGGAAGTTCCCGAGTTCACTCTTTTCCAGTCAGTTTGGATTCAGGGTGAGTGCCAGGAGGGAAGATGTGGGGTTAAGTGAGGTGACCGGCTTGCGTGGGAAGTCGGGGTACTTGTGCCCTCTGGTGGCCTGGGTTCACACTTCCAGAAAAAGCCTCTCTCACTTGGGAAGGGCTGGAGCTTGGAGTGGGGTGGCTGGTTTTGGTATTTGCTGAGGGGTGAGTACCAGGTCAACGCTGACATTAGGGCTTATGACTGGCTGACTCTTGCTGAAGTGAGGTCATGGATCCCACTAAGGACCAGGAGTGTTCCACCCCCTCACCGGATGAACCGGAGCCCACGGAGGGCAGTGAGCTGCTGACAGGCACGTACCAATTAGACTGAATCCAGAGGGGTCTCATGGATCAGAGAAAGAAAGGGAAAGGACTAGAAAAAGAGTGTTCCTGGTGGTTCAGAGCTGAGTTCAAGTGACTTGGGCACTCTGTGACTCAGGGTCCCGTTTGTAAAATGGTGCTCTCATGGAGAAGGAGTAAATGAGTTAATAATGTTTGAAGATGCTTAGACCAGAGTTTGATATGAACCGAAGGCCACAAACGTGACTTGTTATGTAAGTAAATCTGGCTATGGAGGCAGCCCAAAGTTTCCCGGGGGTGGGGGTGGGGGCGGGGGGGTGCCCCACCCTAGCTTGGCTTCAAAATGGGATTCTTTGTCAAGCAGGAACTGGAAGTTCTGGTTGGAAGCGCTGGCTGGAGCGAGAAAGTTGGCCCCACACCCAGGCCTGGAGCAGAGGCCCTGGTGCAAACGCTAAGGGAAGGGGAGACAGAGAAGGACACGGAGAATACAGAGAGATAGAAAAACAAGGTGAATGGGAGAGAGGGCAGGCAGAGGAAATGCAAGGAGAGACCAAAAATAATAAAGGGCAAGACATTTAAGAGGGAGAAAGACGGAGAGGCGCCTGCGGAGAAACCAGACTTGGGCTTTTGGAGAGAAAGATGCCCAAGAAATTCAGGCACGTGAATTCTTTCTTTAGAGCTGGATCTGTGTTATTAAGGATGTTGGCCCTGGTCACCATCTTTCTCCCCAGCAACAAAATACCACTTTTCATCCATCGAAACAGCAAAAACTAGCAGTGTCAGTCTTGCCATCTACCTGCTTCTGTGCCCACATCCTCCGCTTCCTCTCCCATTTCTACAGATGAGCAATCTTCGCCCCCTTCTAAGACAGACCCCTCCACTGGCACCAGGTACCCCATCCCCTCTCACCTCCTTGAGGACACTCTTCCAGCCAGCAGTTCTCTGCTCCCTCGCTGGCATCATCAATTTTTTTTTTCCTTCCCCATTATCATACGAACACACTGCAATTTCTCCCATGTTCCATGGAAAAGAATTTTTTTTTTTTTTAAACAGCCTGCTCTCAGCCTTCTTGCTCTCCTCCCAGTTTTGGCTCCCCTTGACTGCAAGTCTCCAAAACGTTGGCTACATGTCCTGTCTGGCATTTCTCTTCTCCTGTTCTCTAGAGCCCACTCCCTGTGGGCTTCCTCCCCTGCTAAACTTAACCAACTGCCCCTTTGACAGGCACCAATGATGTCTGTGTTACTGAAGCCAGTGGCTGGCTCTTTGGGGTTCACCTTACTTGATGCATCGGCAGCATTTAACGAGTGGATCACTTCCTGCTCCTTTGAAGTCTTTCCTCGACTTCTGAGACACTACCCTCTCCTGGCCCTTCTCTTAACTCATTGACTGCTTCTCCTCCGTGCCCGGTGCATTTATTTCTTGTGAACCTCTACATGATCAAGCATCTGGCCCTCTTCTTTTCCTCTGTCTACACTCACTCCCTTGGTGATCTCATCGTGGCTTTAAATACCATCGACATACTAACGACTCCCACATTTCATGTCTCCAGCCAGATCTGACTCTTAAATTCCCCACTTCACGTCCAACTGCCTACTCAACAAATACACCTTCAAAACCAAGCTCCTGACCTCCACCCCTCTCTCGTTCCAGATGAGCTCCTTTTAGAGTCCTGGTCTTCTCAGTAAAGACTCTCTTCATCCGTTCCACCCCTCCACCCCAACCTCAGTCTTGCCCTTGAATTTCTTTTCTTGCGTGCCACACATCTGTTTTGCTACCAAACCCTGCCGGCTTCAAAACAGATCCGGAATCGAGACCATTTCTCAACACTTTTCATCCTCGCCACCCCAGTCCCTCCCAGCCACCCTCATCTCTCACCGAGATTGTCACAACTTTCTTATCTGGTCTCCATGCTCTTGTCCCTCTTTGCCTACACTCTGTTTACCGCACACAGCTGCCAGTGTGACCCTTTAAAGATGTAAGTCAGGACAGGTCGCTCCTCTTCTGAACAGCCTGCAGTGCCTCCCACCTCATTCAGAGTGAAGGTGTCCTCGTGGTGGCCGAGAAGACTCTGGAACCTCTGCTCTCAATAGTCCTCTGATATCCCTTCCTCTTCTCCCACCCTTCCCATGCCACGCATAATCCCATCTGAGAACCTTAGTAGTTGCTGCCTTCCCTGGTGATCCAGTGGATGAGAATCTGCCTGCCAACACGGGGGACGTGGGTTCGATCCCTGGCCCGGGATGATTCCACATGCCACGGAGCGATTAAGCCCTTGGGCCACAATGACTGAAGCCTGTACACTCTAGAGTCCATTCTGCCGCAATAAGAGAAGCCACTGCGATGAGAAGCCCGCTGGTCACAGCTAGAGAAAGCCTGTGCGCAGCAGTGAAGACCCAGTGCAGCCAAAAATAATAAATAACAGAAAAGAACTTCAGTAGTTCAGTTCCCACTCATGGAGCCCTCTTCCTCACCAGATGTCTGCCTGACTTCTTCCCTTCTTGACATCTTCTGTGACGACTTTCTTCATTGCTGTAGCTGGAGATCCCTGAGAGAGGTCCGGGAATCACTAAGGAGGACTCACAGAGCTCGGAAAAGCTCCTCTACTCAGGATGTTGGTTTATTCCAGCGAGACAAAATGGAGCACAGGGCCAGGTCCAGGGCTGACCAGGCCTGTGCTTCCAACCGCCTTCTCCCCTGGAGTCTATAGACGGACAGTGCTTACGTTGCCCAACACCAATGTGTGATAACACGCACAGAGTATGGCCCCCAGGAGAGCCCCCGGGGCCTTGGTGTCTATGTTGCTTTTATTGGGTGTTGGTCACGTAGGCACGTGGCTATCTGCCTGCACTGCTAGCTTTAGTCTTCAGCCCCTCTGCAGGTCCAGCACGCCCCCAGACCTCCACCACGAATCACCTTATTGACATAGACTATCTGACGTGGCCCAAGGCCCCTGGGTAAAGAAAGACACTGTTATTAGGCAGAATACTCCAAGGGCTTATAGGTTATCTTCCAGAGAATGGGCAAGGGCCAAATTTTTCTTCGTAAGGTAAACAACAGTCCTCCTGAATTAACCACTCAGTGCATGACCCACTTACAATTATAACATTCCTCTGACATTCTCTACGTTCTCTATCCCCTCACTCTGCCTTGAAAGTGAAAGTGTTAGGGCTCATATATATATTTATATACGTATATATATATATATTTTTTTTTTTTTTTTTTTTTTTTTTTGCTGCTCTATGAGGTTTGTCGGGGAAGGCAATGGCACCCCACCCCAGTACTTTTGCCTGGAAAATCCCATGGATGGAGGAGCCTTGTAGGCTCCAGTTCATGGGGTTGCTAAGAGTTGGACACGACTGAGCGACTTCACTTTCACTTTTCACTTTCCTGCATTGGAGAAGGAAATGGCAACCCACTCCAGTGTTCTTGCCTGGAGAATCCCAGGGACAGGGGAGCCTGGTGAGCTTCCGTCTATGGGGTCGCACAGAGTCGGACACGACTGAAGCGACTTAGAAGAAGATGAGGTTTGTGGAAGCTTACTTCCAGAACCAGGGATGGAACCTGGGCCCTGGCATTGAAAGTGCCGGTCCTAGCCATTGGACCACCAGGGAATTCCCAATGTTTCATGTTTTACTTATTTATCTATCCCTTGTTTGCCCCTCCTCCAGAAGTGAGATCCCCGAGGGCAATGATGTTGTGTGCTTTGTTCCTAGAGCAGTGACTGGCACGTAATAAGATTCAATGAATATTTGCTGGATGAGCTGCAGACATTTTTGAGGGTGTGGTGAGATATGAATCCTTCTTATCTGAGCAAAAGCTTGCCAGTACTTGGTGAAATTGATGAAGAGTAAGACTTTTGGTCTAGTGATCCTGCTTTTGTGAGTATTCCAGAGAAGCCTTCTGTAGATATATAAGGGGCCTGCCCCACAGTGGTCATTACACTATAGCCTGGGTGTCTGTCACTGGGGAACTGGGTCATTAAACGTGGTGGGTGTATACCAAGAGTGGTGCTTCTCAAACTGATAAGCATTGAATCCCCTGGATTGCGGGAGGGACGGGGATGGGGGTGGGGGTAGGGGATGGGGGGTGGGGGTAGGGTTTGGTGGCGGGGGATCCTGTTATAATGCAGATTTCTGGTTCAGTTGGTCTGGGATGGAGTCCAAGACTCTGACTTCTTTCTTTTTCAATATTTATTTTTAGCTGTGCTGGGTCTCCGTTGCTGAGAGGGCTTTTCCCTAGTTGCCGCTGAGTGGGGCCTCCTCTTCGTTTTGGTGCCTGTGCTTCTCATTTCGGTGGCTTCTCTTGTTGCCTAGCACAGGCTCTAGGCACTCGGACATGGTACATGGGCTTGTGGTACGTGGGCTTCGTTGCCCTCCAGCATGGGGAATCTTCTGGGACCAGGGATCTAACCTGTGTCCCATGCATCAGCAGGCAGATTCTTATCCGCTGCACCTCCAGGGAAGTCCTGATTCACAATTTTAAAGGTTATGCTGCCTTTACAGTTTTTGTAAAGTATTGACTCTATTCTCCCCCAGCAGTCTTATGTGCTGTTGTAGCCAGGCAGGTCCCAGGCTGCCCCCTCAGAACTCTCTGATTCTGGGTTGTTCCCCACAGCCGAGCAGCTGGACACGTGTGGCCACACAGGCTTCTACTGTATCTGAGTTCTGCAGTATCCAAGTACAGAACCTCCAGAAAATGGAGATGGAATCGGGAAGGGCTGCCCAGGTGCTTGGGGCTTCCCAGGTGGCACTAGTGGTAAAGAACCTGCCTGCTAAATCAGGAGACAGAAGAAACACGGGTTTGATCCCTGGATCAGGAAGATCTCCTGGAGAAAGGCATGGCAACCCACTCCAGTATTCTTGCCTGGGAAATCTCATGGACAGAGGAGCCTGGAAGGCTATAGTCCACGGGGTCGCAAAGAGTCAGACACGACTGAAGTGACTTGGTATGCACACATGTTCAGACGCTCACCGTTACAGATGTAACATGATAGGCATAAACAGCCTCGAAGCATAGATACCAGCAATGATAATTAGGAATTGAGTTTTGACTTTTCAAAAGTGTACATTATTTAATTGCAAGTTTCTGTAATTTAATTTTCTATTATGGCTGTGTTGAGCAACTGGCGCTCCAAATCCCTGAAAACTTGCCAAGAGGCTCTTATGGGCTGGTATGAGCTGGCTCTGGCGTGCATACAGGGCCTGCCACCCAGCCCAGGTTTAATGACCTTTTTGTTCCTAGAGACTCTCTGCCTTAAAATGATGTTTACTGTTTCTTGCCTGGCACCTTCTGCTAGGATGCAAGCTCTGTGATGAGAAGCGTTTACATTTGTCTGGCTTGTTCGTGGGCCTACTTCCAGTACCTAGAACCATGCCCAGCACATAGTAGGTGCCCAGTAAATAGCGGTTCTTGAATGAAAATAAGAAAGAGAATGAGATTCGTAACACAATGATGTTGTGCAAATTAGAAGCAACACGTTGTGACAACCGAACGTGTGCCAAGGATGCACGTTATCGCAGGCCAACTGGGCTGGTGCTTGTGGGAAAGGGGGGTATTTGGAGTCAGGGGGTGACAAGTAGAAATAAGTAAATAAAATGAGTTCAGGACCTGAACTCAAGGATGTGATTAACTCAACTCTCCTTGCCTAACATCTGATTAGGAAAAAGAGGACCTCTTCATTTGCACCGTCTTTTCCCAGGAAAACAAGGTTGGGCTTTGCCCTGCCTGTCCTGGGCCTCAGCAGTCCCTACTCACAGGACCCTGAGAAGAGGCTGGGAAAGGGGTGGTCCTGCTCAGGGGGTCACACTGCAAGGCTGGGGCGTTTTCTTCCACAACACCAGCTACGGTGGATGGTGAGGGGGTGGACCCCCCGGGGGACACCATGCACCTCGGGGCACGGCTCCTGGCTGGCCATGATCGGACCTCTATGCGTGTCTCTGTTGAGTGCATTAAATGAATGGGTGAATGGAATTTAAGATTGTTAAAAAATGTTCTTTAGGCTGTTTATTTTGTATTGCTGTATAGCCAGTTAGGGCTTCCCTGGTGGCTCCGTGAGTAAAGAATCCACCTGCCAATGCAGGAGACTCGGGTTCGATCCCTGGGTTGGGAAGATTCCCTGGAGGAGAAATGGCAACCCATTCCAGTATTCTTGCCTGGAGAATCCCCTGGACAGAGGAGCCGGGAGGGCTACAGCCCAAAGGATCACAAAGAATTGGATGTGACTGAGCGGCTAAACACCCAGGCATAACCGATTAACAACGTTGTGATGATTTCAGGTGAACAGCAGAGGGACACAGCCACACTATATACATGTATTCTTTCTCTCTCAAACTCCCCTCCCACCCAGGCTGCCACATAACATTGAGCAGAGTCCCCTGTGATATACAGTAGGTCCTTGTTGTAGGATTGTTAAAATTTTATTAGTAGCATTTATCTGGTTTTTAGAGACACTGAGAGCTTTGAAAATTGTCTTCTTTGGAATGTGGTGCCAGTTCAATGCCTTTGTGTTCATGCTCCTGCTCTGGTGTCTTGAGGTACCCTGGATAACGATGGGGAGGATGTAGGGATGCAGAGACAACACCTGAAGGAACTGCTCTGGGAGAGGGGAGTTCTGAGCCGGGGGCCAGGATCAGGATGCTGGGGGTCTGAGAGAGGAGGAGCTGGGGGCTGGGGTCCCTGGGTCTTGAGTGGGAAAGGCAGGGTCTGGGGAGCATGTGGGGAGGTGACGTTCTGTCCCGCCGGCTATGATCTTCTCCGAATGGTTCCCTGGATCCAGGTGTGATATTTGCACAGGTTGGTGTAGACGCCGGGGTAACCAGGCTGGGCACAGTGCTCCATCCCCCAGGACACAAGGCCCTGGAGCTGCCCTCCGCACACCAGGGGTCCCCCGGAGTCACCCTGATGGGGAGAGGCGGAGGTGGAGACATCCGTGGACCGACGGCCAGAGCCCTGGCCGCGGTGAACCCGAGAGGCAAAGATGTGGGGGGTGGGCTGAGACCCCTGGAGATCTCAGCCCCTGGGGCTTGGGGTCCCTTGTCCCGTGTGTCTCTGGGGCTCCTCTTCATCTTAGCTCTGCATCTAGAAAACTGCATGTGTGTTTCCACACCGCGTGTCTCTGGAGCCATTGCTCAGGGATGGATTAAGACCTCCAGACCCTGAGCACAGCTTTCTAGGGCCCCATATGTAAAGACGGCAGTGACAGCAGCAATTAGAGCTCTGCACTCTTGCCACGGACGAGCTCATCCCATGCCACCCAGTCCTGCTGCCCCCATGGGACAGGTGAGGAAACTGAAGTCTGGAAAGTTAGGTCCATACCCAAGGGTGAGCAGCTAGGAGACAGCCTGGCTGTGACAACCTCTCTCAGTCTCTGGGGGTGGGAGGGGGGCCTCCCCTGATCTTCCTGCTCCTGAAGTCCTCTTGTACCTAAGTCCCAGCCTGGAACAAGCCCCTCCCCAGGCTTTCTCCCTGGGGCTCACCTGACAGGAGTCCTTCCCGCCTTGGGGAACCCCTGCACAGACCATGCCCGGGGTGATGGCACCAGAGTAGGCCCGCCGACACTCCTGATCCGAGGAGATGTTGATGTTCACGCATTGCAGAGAGTTGGGGTACCTGGCTGGGGGGCATTGAGGTGTTAAAATGAGGTCTACTCTCCAATAGGACCCAGAACTCAGGGCCTGAGACCCTCCTCCTGCAGACCCAGGAGTCCTGACCCCCAGCCCCTCCTCCCTTAGACCCCAGGGTCCAGGCCCCCAGCCCCTCCTCCCACAGACCCAGGATCCAGACCCCCAGCGCCTCCTCCTGCAGACCCAGGGGTCCAGACCCCAGACCTTCCTCCCTCAGACCCAGGGGTCCAGATCCTCAGCCCCTCCTCCCTCAGGCCCAGGGGTCTAGACCCCCAGCCCTTCCTCCCCCCACACCCAGGATCCAGGCCCCCAGCCCCTCCTCCCCCAGACCCAGGAGTCCTGACCCCCAGACCCTCGCGACTCAGACCCAGAGGTCCAGACTCCCAGCCCCTCCTCCCGCAGACCCAAGGGTCCAGCCGCCAGCCCCTCGTTCCCAATGCAGGGCCCCTCACCAACAGGACTAGAGATGGTGCCCCAGCCCGACACAAGGCAGGAGGAGCCCACTTGGGCACAGGAGCTGGCCACGGAGATGGGCCGCACCCCCGGCCCCAGCCGGGCGGGCCGCTCCAGCTGCAGCAGCATCAGGTCATTGTCGTTGGTCCGTGAGTTGTACTGGGGGTGTGGCACCTGACGGACCACGCGCAGCACCTGCTGTGTGGGCTCCGGGATCTTCAGGTTGTGCTTGCCCAGGGCAACTCGAAGCATCCTGGCCCACGACCCCCCAAGGGTGGTGCTGCTCAGGATGTGAGCTGGAGACCCCGCCCAACCCTCCAGCGATGCTCCCATCCCTGGGGACGAGTTTTCCTCCAGATTAACTCTCCCCCTGGGCTTCCCAGGTGGCTCAGTGGTAACAAATCACCCTGCCAAGGCAGGAGACACCAGAGATGCGGGTTCCACCCCTGGGTCGGGAAGATCCCCTGGATGGGGGGATGGCAACCCACTCCAGTATTCTTGCCTGGAGAATCTCCATGGACACAGGGGCCTGGCAGGCTACAGTCCAGGTTCACAAAGAGTTGGACCACACACACACACACACAAAACCCTCCCTCTAACCGCAGGCAGAGGGTTTCCTGGATTCTTGGACCCTTTCCCTCAGCCTGGACACTCTCTCTGGGCCCAGTCTTATATCCTCCCCTTCCCCTGGTGGGCTGTGCCCTGCCTTCTGAGGTTTGCGGCTTGCTGGCTCTGCCCTAGGGCATGCGCCTGGGTCAATACTCTGTATTCTAAAGTGAGGCTCTGAGCTGTGGATCTAGGCTTTAAATCAAATTGATCTTCTGGAGTAGGCACCAGGGAGGCTCCACTGCAGTTCCAGCCTGGCCTTTGGGCTCTAGATATCCTAAACTTTTGACTCAAAGCTAGGAGTTGCATTCTAGATTAAATCCAGATGCTAGCATACTTTCTGGGGGAAGGCAATGGCACCCCACCCCAATACTCTTGCCTGGAAAATCCCATGGATGGAGGAGACTGGCAGGCTGCAGTCCGTGGGGTCGCTAAGAGTCGGATACGACTGAGCGACTTCACTTTCACTTTTCACTTTCATGCATTGGAGAAGGAAATGGCAACCCACTCCAGTGTTCTTGCCTGGAGAATCCCAGGGACGGAGCCTAGTGGGCTGCCGTCTATGGGATCGCACAGAGTCGGACACAACTGAAGCGACTTAGCAGCAGCAGCAGCATACTTTCTAGATATTAGTGTGCGCTCCAGTTTCTAGGTTGAGTTCTGGGTTCTTGATGAAGCTCTGGTTTATGACGTGGGTTGTAGACAGTGGCTTGAGCTCTGTGGTCCAGCTGGACTCAGGGTTCTAAACATCAGCCTGCATTTTTGATATTAGGTTGGGTTCTGCTTTAGATCAAATTACAGGTGATAGTCCAGATTCTTGGTTCAAGATTCTGGTCTGAGCCTTTGACCTCAGGTTGGGCTCTAGGTTCTAGAAGGAGCTCCAGACTATGGTCAGGATCCCAGGTTCTAGGTGTTAGTTCCATCCTGGGCTTCATGTTCTAGACTCTGGGGCCTCAGTTCTACACTGAACTTCAGTTTATGGCATTAGATCTGGTTTATGAGCACTGGATGAGCTTTGGTCTGGACTTTGACTTCTAATGTGGGGTCCAGGTTTAAGTCCAGAATCTGGGAAGGGTTCTGGGCTCTCTATGAAGCTTTAGATTATGGTCTTCATTCTGGGATGGAGAGAGCAGGTTGAGGTCTGGGTTCTAGGCTGCTCAATGAAGAGCTATAGACTAGACTCTGGATTAAATGTTGGATCTAGAACAAGCTCCAGGTTCTGTCTTTATCCCATGCTCTGAGCTGCACTCAGGTTTCCAGATTTCATGGCTGGACGGTGGGCTCTGAACCTGACTCTGGATTCCAGGCAGTGTTCTGAGAAGGGGTCCTGAGTGTCTGGAGGTAGCTGTGTCCTGAATTCAACCACCACTCCCAATCTTAGTCTCTATGTGGAGCTTGGCCTCTGGATGGATGTCAGGTTTTGTGTTAGGCTCTAGATCCTGTGCAGGACTCTAAGCTGGTGTAGGGGTTCCAACCGGCTTCCCAGGTGGCTCAGTGGTAAAGAATCTACCTGCCAATGTATGAGACACAAGTTTGATCCCTGGATCGGGAAGATCTCCTGGAGGAGGAATGGCAACCCGCCCCAGTATTCTTGCCTAGAAAAATCCCATGGATAGAGCAGCCTGTCGGATTACCGTTCACAGAGACCTAAAGAGTCAGACACCACTGAACGACTGAGCACATGAGCAAGGTTTCTAAACAGCTGGCTGATTTATGGCTGGCTTCCATGTTCTGGGTCTGTGATTCTAGGCTTTTATTTAGACCCCAAACTAGGATCCAGCTAGTACCCTGGGTTGTAAACAGGGCTAGACTCTGGAATTCACTTGGCAGAAGAATTAGGAAGGGACCACTCACAGGCGGGCGCAGTGAGCAGCGGTGATGACCCACTGGTCGGACAGCAGGGACCCTCCACAGAGGAAACGACGCTGGGGGCCTTGTAGGAGGGCTGCCTGCCACGGTTGGGAGCCCCGGATGCATGTGTAGCCACCGATTATCTTGTCCTCATTCCCTTGGTTCTGGGCCACGGCTAGGAGAAGGCAAGGGTGAGCTAGAGTCGGGGAAGCAGGTAAACAAAAGCTCTCCCACCCTCCCCCTAGCTCTCTAGGATGTCTGGGACCCACAAGTCCCCCCTATGCTGCCTAATCCTTAACCCACTCATCTTTATGTACCCCACCCTGTATGAGATATGCCCAACAGTGCCCCCAGTATTGTCCAGACGCAACCAGGGAGTTTTCTGACACCCCCTCACCCCCAGGCACCCCATAGCATCTATTATGAGGCCCCAGAACCACCTCATCCACGGTCCTGACACTGCCGCCCCTGACTCTGCTTTCCCACGCATGCTTTCTATGATCACTTTATGCAATATGCCACAGCTCTGCTCAGCAATCCTCCAACACCTTCAGGGAGCTCCTGTCCCTTCCCCAGACTTTTCACTCTGTGTGTGGTCCCCCAGGATCACACAGAGCCCCCAGGTTACCCCTTTTTCCCTATACCCGCTCTGCATACCACACCACTCCCCTGCCAGGAGCCCAGCACCCCATCATCATTTCCGCCATCACTTAGTTCTTCCCTAATACAATCAACAGGGCTTCCCAGGTGACTCAGTGGTAAAGAATCTGCCTGCCATTTAGGAGACAAAGGTTCGATCCCTGGGTTGGGAAAATCCCCTGGAGGATGAAATGGCAACCCAGTCTAGTATTCTTGCCTGGGAAATCCCATGGACAGAGGAGCCTGGGGGCTACAGTCCATGGGGTTGCAAAGAGGCGGACACGACTGAAGGACTAGACAACAATGCAGTCAGCAAGTGTCCTGCTGGTACTTTCTCATAAGACTCGGTTAAGACCTGATTGTTTTGCTCAATTCCTCCCTTGATTTCTCACTATCTCTTGATGTTGTTGTTCAGTTGCTCAGTTGTGTCTGACTCTTCACTATCTCCTACAAGTCTCTGGGCCCTGCGATACTCTAACACCTCCACCACTTAGAACCTGGGCCTTCCTCTGGCATGCTCCTGAACCATGGTCCCCAGACTACCCCCACCCCTTCTTGCCAGGTGAGCATCTCAGGTCCCCAGGGCCCTTCCCCATCTCCCCGTCTCTTCTCAGAGTCCCAGCTCCCCGCCCACCCACTGTCTTACCTACAGCCAAGATCTGAAGAGCCATCAGCATGAGGAACATTCTGAGAGCTGGTGGCTGGATCTTGGCAAATGCAGAGAGAACGTGAGGGCCAAGGAAGCTTCAAGAGATCTAGAGGTTATAGGTGACAGAGCCTCTTAGAGACTGAGACACTTAGGGACATGGATTGGGGGACAGAATAGAGGCCAGAGACCAGGAGGGCAGGGTCTGGGCCGGGGAGGGTGGGGTGGCTCCTTGGTGGCTGGAGAGGATGCTGAGAAAGGCTTAGGGCTTGCCTTGATGTCTCCTGTCTGGTGGAGTGGGGGTGGCATCTGGCTTCCTTGTCACTCACCAAGGCCTTTTATCCCTGGTCTGAGTAGCTGGCCCTGCTCCTTCCTCCACCCTTCTGAGTTTTTTTTTTTTTTTTTTTTTAATTGCCTATTTCCCACTCCAGGATCCCCATCCCATCTCCTCCCATTTCCTCTCTGGCCGGAGAAGCAGCCACAATTGTTCACGAGAACCTGCCTACCTGGCGGGGGAAGGTGTTATAATCTGGGAGGAACCCAGGGAGGGGGGACTCTGGGGCAGGGTGGATGGGGTGGGGTGGGGGGAGACTCCGGGGAAGGTGCTGGGAGGGGCCAGGAGAGGGAGGAACAGAGGTAGAGAGAGAGAGAGGCTGCCCTGGCAGCAGAGAGAGGGGAGGAAATGTGAGATAAGTAGCAATAGGAAGGCAGAGGAAGAGGGAGAGGAATACGGGCCAGAGAGACGTGTGAGAGGTGGAGAGAATTTAGGGAGATGGAGACTAGAGACGGGGAAGGAGGAGGCAGACAGAAAAAGACAAGATGGGTGGGGGCGGGGCGCAGGGACAGGGATTCACGGAGAGATGAGTGTGGGAAGAGTGAGAGACAGAAGCAGAGAAACGGAAGGAGGGGAAGACAGAACAGAAACAGGCAGAGAGAAGGAGGGAAAAGCACACAGAGAGAAAGGAAGCAGACGCGCCCCACCCTCCAAAGACACATGTAGGGATGGCATCAGAGATGACGGGAGGAGACCCAGAGAGAACGAGGAAGCATGTGGAGATCCTGAGCTGAGACCAGGCGGAGGACGGGGGAGAGGGAGAGGGAGCGGAGGCCACAGGGGGCACTTGAGAAAGAGGGGAGACGGGGAGGCAGAGATGAGAGATGACAGCCGCAGAGGGACAGAAGGGGCAAGGGGTGGGGCTGGGAGCTGGCAGGAGGTGGGAGGTGCTGGGGGCACCAAGGTTCTGGCTGTCCTGTTTCCCACACGTCCTCATTCTGTGGTCCTCGTGGTCCTGAAAGGTAGGGGAGCGAGGGTCAGGGCAGAACAGGTGCCTCCCAACTCAGGCTCTGCAGAGAGGTCAGGGAGAGTGGGATAGAAGGACCCAGAGAGAGTTGGGACAGAGACCCAGGGAGAGCAGGAGAGACAGAGTGATGAGATGGGGGATGGGCCTGGGTTTGGGGGACCCATCTTAACTGCTGGGCAGGGCCCCGCCACCATCAGCCCCTCCCGCAGCCTCTTAAATTCCCTAATGACTGCAATTTGTCTCAAGGCAGTCAGTCCGGGTCTGGACCACCTCACGGTGACTCAGGAGGTCAGCTGTCTGCACTCTCCCCGCTGCCCTCCAGTGCCCCCTCTCCTGGGGGTCTGGCTCCGGTATCATACCACTTTCCTCCCCTTTCCACCTGGACTGCTGCTCCCCTGCTCCCTTGCAGAGGAACTCAGTACCCCCTTCAACTGTTTTCCCTTCAACTAGCTTTTCAGAGAGGCCACACTACTTCAGGCTGAAAACCTTGGTTCAGGCCCTGGTAGACCAGAAGGGTGAAATGCACAAATAGAAGCCCTTCTGCCAAGAAAGAATTCTCTGTGGACAAGGTGGCAGTGGGGAGGGGGTGGGGAGGAGTGGGAAGGGGTGGGTGGGGTGGATGGGGTGGGGGTGGAACAGGCAGCTGCTCTGGGAGGGCTCAGATGCTGTAGTGCGTTTTGTTTTGGCATGCAGAATCTTAGTTCCTCGACCAGGGATTGAACCCGTCCCCTTGCATCAAGAGCATGGAGGTTTTTTGTTTATAATTTATTTTACTTTTAATTTCATTTGATGTTTTACATTCCATTTTATAATTTATTTTTAATTGGAGAATAATTGCTTTACAGCATGTTAGTTTCTGCCTGTATAACAACGTGAGTCAGCCTTATGTATAAATATATCCCCTCTCTTGAGCTTCCCTCCCGCCCCGTCCCACCCCTCTAGGTCATCATGGAGCACTGAGCTGAGCTCCCTGTGCTATTAAGCAGCTTCCCACTGGCTCGTTTACACGTGCTCAGTCGTGTCTGACTCTTGGCAGCCCCATGGACTGTAGCTCACCAGGCTCCTCTGTCCTCAGCATTCTCTAGGCAAGAATACTGGAGTGGGTTGCTGTGCCCTCCTTCAGGGAATCTTCCCAAACCAGGGATCGGAGCCCTGTCCCCAGCATTGGCAGGCGGATTCTTCATTGCTGTACTGCCAGGGAGGTCCCAGAAGGTTGTAATTTGAAGGACTCACAGGGATCCTCTGCTGAGCTGGAAGATAAGCCCGAGATCTCTTCCTAGAAAGAATACTCGGCTTAAGCAGAAGGCCTCAGTGAAACCCAGGGAGCCCAGGACAAAAGTGCTGGGGATGTGGCCACAAATAGGGCTCCATTAACTGGCTCACCCCCACCTATCCCAGCCCCTCGCCCCCTCAGCGTCGCTGCCAGGTTATTCTTTCCTTTCCAGCCACACTCTGTTCTTGGCTGCCTTGCTCCCACTCCACCCGTAATGGGGGTCCTCAAAAAATATTTGATGAGTGAATGACTGGACATACAGCCACAGTCCTTGCCTTCCGGGAGCTCACAGTCTGGCAGGAAAGGTCAAAGAGGCAACGGGAAACTCAGTCCGGTGTGATGTGTGTTCTGATTGGATGGAGGAGACTATTGAAGGTTCTGATGAAGCCCCAGGAGTAGGGAAAGGGCTCCCAGAGGGTGGGCTTTCTAAGTCGGGCACTGCGGATGAGCAAGAGTTCACCAGGGGGATGGACGGAGTGAGGAGAGCAGCTCTGAGTAGAGCTCTTCAGATGGGAGGACGGTGCAGAGCTCAGAGTGCTAGAGGGAGAAGTGATTCCCCAGTGATTCTGAGCAGCGGAGAGAAGAGACCTTAGGGTCCTCACTGCAGACCTGGGCTGCCTCTTAGGGGAGCTGTCTTGTTAGAGACAGCAGTGGGGGGTCGCTAGCACCAATGGAAGGTGCTAGAAACCAGAGCACTGTCCCACTCATATGGGGAGACCGAATAGAGTGAAAAGATCCGGGGCGTGTGCTCAAGACCCCAAGGAAGATCCTCAGCTTAGGGGGCGAAGGGCCGAGAAGGAGAAATGGAAGAGCTAAGAAGGAAACCAGGAGAGGATGGGGTCAGGGAAGTTGAGATGAATTTTAAGAAGAGAGTGGCACGAGGGTTGGATCCAGCGAGGTGGCCACTGGGACTGGGAACTTTGTTTCTTGTTTTTTCTTTTGGCCTTGTGGTATGTGGCACCTTACATCCCCGGCCAGGGATCGAACCCGGGTGCCCTACACTGCACTCAACCACTGGACCACCGGCAAAGTCCCCATTACATCACCAAGTGTACAGTCCAGTGGCAGAAATACCTTCACTTGGTTGTGCAACCATTACCATCATCTGTCTCCAAAAGCTTTTCATCTTCTCGGACTGCATGTCTGTCCCCATGAAACACCAGCTCCCCATCCTCCCTGCCCCAGGCCCTCGCAGACTCCATTCTACTTTCTGTCTCTCTGAATTTGACTCTAAAATAGGTATTTCACGTTTCAGTGAGCGTAATGTCCTCCAGGTTCACGTGACATGCTGTAACGCATCAGAATTTCCTTCCTTTTTTCTTTTTGGCAGTGCTGGGTCTTTATTGCTGCAGGCGGGCTTTCTCTAGTTGTGGCGAGTCGGGGCTCCTCTCTAGTTGCAGCGTGTGAGTTTCTCATTGTGGTGGTTTCTCTTGTTGCCGAGCATGGGTTTCACGGGTTGTGGTGCATGGGCTTAGTTGCTCTGTGGTGTGTGGAATCTTCCCGGACCAGGGATCGAACCTGTGTTGCCTGCACTGGCAGGTGAATCCTTAACCACTGGACCACCAGGGACGTCTTCCTTTCTTTTTCATTTCCCCTTCCTTGTAAAGGCTGGATCATACATCTTTGTATGGATGGGCCACATTTTGTGTATCCAGGTAACTATTTTTTAAGACTTATTTTGGGCGCAGGTTATGGACATTTTAGGGACAAGTGTTTATTTGTATTTTTTGGCCGTGCTGCATCTTTGCTGCAGTGCGTGGGCTTCTCATTGCAGTGGCTTCTCTCGCTGTGGAGCACGGGCTCTAGGCACATGGTGGGCTCAGTAGTTGCAGCGCCCACGGTCTACAGTACAGGCTCAACAGTTGTGGCGCATGGGCTTAGTTGCTCTGTGGCATGTGGGATTTCCTGGTGGTCCAGTGGTTAAGAACCCACCTTACAAGGCAGGGGACACTGGATCGATCCCTGGTCCGGGAGATCCCAGGTAACTTTCTTAATGTGGGTTAGTTTCTTTTATTCCTCCTTCCCTGTCCCCATCTCCCTATCTCCCTTTCTTGCTCTCCCTCCTTTCCTTCAATAAATATTTCTTGAGTACCTACTATACATCAGTCACGGTTCTAAGTGCTGGAAACTGGAAAGTGTGTTCAACTCTTTGTGACCTCAGGGACTATATAGTCCATGGAATTCTCCAGGCCAGAATACTGAAGTGGGTAGCCCTTCCCTTCTCCAGGGGATCTTCCCAACCCAGGGATTGAACCCAGGTCTCTCGCATTTGCGGGCAGATTCTTTACCGGCTGAGCCACAAGGGAAGCCCAAGAATGGAGTGGGTAGCCTATCCCTTCTCCAGTGGATCTTCCCGACCCAGGAATCGAACTGGGGTGTCCTGCATTGCAGGCGAATTCTTTACCAGCTGAGCTATCAGGGAAGCCTTCTAAGCGCTGAGGATATGGCAATAAACAAAGTGGATAGAGATCTCTGCCTCACTGATACTTAAACCCTGGAAGCAAAAGAAAGTTAAATATAATAATATATAATATCACAAGTCATGAGTGCTAAGAAGAAGAAAAAAGCAGGGAGGGGAATTCCCTGGTGGTCTAGTGGTTAAGACTTCACCACTATCTGTAGGGGGCATGGGTTCGATCCCTGGTCGGGGAAGAGCTAAGATCCCACATGCCACACAGGCAAAAAACAAAACAATATTGTAACAAATTCAACAAAGACTTCAAAAATGGTCCACATCAAAAAAAAAAAAAAAAAATCTTAAAAAAAGAAAGCAGGGAGGAGGTCAGGGGGAAGGCTCTCTTTGAGCAAAGACCTAAAGGTCGGGAGGGACATGGTGGGGGGGGCGGGTACCGTGGGGGGATGACCGCACCTGCAAAGGTTCTGGGGTGTAAGGGGTCTGATGTGCCTGGGGACCAGCGAGGAGGTCAGTGTAGCTGGAGAAGCTGAGCCAGGGGAGAGAAGGGAAGGGAATGAGTGCAGTGAGGCCGTGGAAAGTCCACCTTCCCTGGGCTAGGAACTCTCCTGAGCAGGTTTTACAGCCTGAGGAAGGAGGCTGGGAAAGTGGGGACTGGCCCGTCCAAGGTCAATCGGCGCGGGTAAGCGCCAGAGGGCAGGCGGCACACTGGGCTCCCCGACCCTCTGAACCCTCACTATTGTCTCCGTGATTTGAGCATCAGTTTCATCTGAGCCCTTACTTGTGTGTCCAACGCTGTTTTAACGCATGTTTCGTCAATTACCTCGCCGAACCCTTCCCACGGCCTCATGAGAAAGGTGCTCTTATTATCCTCCGCACGCAGGTGGGGAAGGGGAGTCGCCCGTCCACGGTTACGCAAAGCGGACGGTGGCACAGTCGTCCGAACCCAGGCGGGCTCTTCCCCATCGCAGGGAGCCGGATGCTTGAGAACACATGGGCGGAGGGTGAGCCGCCCCGGCGGGGAGGAGAGGGGGGATTAGCTCCCGACAGAATGAAGGACGCCTCCCCATTGTTCGTGAAGGAAGCAGGAAGGGGTGGGGGTCAGGTGGCCGGGAGGCTAGGGCCTGCTCATCCCGTCCAGGGGGCACCTGCTTGGAGAAGTGGGTAGGTTCCCAGGTAAGGTTGGGTGATTGGGAGGAGGGATGCTGAGAGCGGGGAGATTAAGACAGTGGAAGGGGGGGCGGGGCGGGGAGGGCGTTAAGAGGCCGGACTGTGAGTGTAAAGGAGGCGCAGACAGAGGGGGCTCGGTTGGTGGAGCTGTTGGGTGTCTTGGAGGTGGACAAACAGGTCCGGCAGAGCTCTGGAAGCATGGGAGGGAGGCTGTGGTCAGGGAGTGGGATATGGGATTTTGTGGGTTTTTAGAGGTGGAGCTCCTCTGGATGCTGATAGAGGCCAGGGTGTGACCTTGGGAATAAGTGATGGGGGAGGTAGACTCTGGCCGCCTCCGGGGACTGTGAAACCCTCAGGGGCGGGGTCCTCTCTCCAAGGGGCTCCTGACTCCCTGTCAGCAAATGTCTGTCTTGACCTCCACTTATAACTACAAATCTGGCAGGTTGTCTAGGACTTTGACTGTGTTATCTAATTTAATTCTTGCAGGAGCTGTATGAAGTTAGGGTTAGGGCTAGTCTTAGGATGATGTGAGAGATGAGGACACCAGGTTCTCAGACAGAAGTCTCTTGTGCAAATGGCGTTAGCTGGGGTCAGAATTTGGGTCATCTGGCTGTTAAACGCTATGACATTCAGTCTCCAAATCTGTCTCCATGCCGCCATGGGCAAGGAGTTCTCAGCTGCATCCTTATCTCCTGGTATAGCCCCAGAGGGTGCCTGCAGAGAATGGTCTGGAATGTGCAAATCGACCTTGGGACTTCCCTGGTGGTCCAGTGGTTAGGACTTAACTCTTTGATTTCAGGGGGCATGGGTTTGATCCTGGTTCAGGGAACTAAGATCTTGTTCAGTCACCAAGTCGTGTCCCACTCTTTGTGACCCCATGGACTGCAGCCTGCCAGGCTTCCCTGTCCTTCACCAGCTCCCGGAGTTCACTCAAACTCATGTCCATTGGGTCAGTGATACCATCCAACCATCTCATCCTCTGCCACTCCCTTTTCCTCCTGCCCTCAATCTTTCCAGCATCAGGGTCTTTTCCAATGAGTCGCCTCTTTGAATCAGGTGGCCAAAGTATTGGAGCTTCAGCATCAATCCTTCTAAGATCTGCACACTGCCAAACAAACGAGCCAGTCCCTCACCTTTGCCTTCTGTCCCCCATCAGCTTTCGGTTGACAGTTTCTCTAGTGCTATCCAAGCGCCACATCTCACTTATCCCCTGCACCAGCCCTAGAGGTGCATATAATCACTCCCATTCTACAGATGAGGAAACTGAGAGAAAAGAAGGTCAACTGCCCAACAAGCAAGAGGTGGAGCTGGGACTCGAACCCCAGCCTGTCTGGCTCCATAGCCCTCTGCTGCTGACCTCACATGTCCCTAAGATTACCCAAAGTCTCTCTGGATAATCCCTTAGATGGCTGAGTCAGCACCTGTATCTGCTACGTGCCAGGCCGCTTCTGTGTGCATGCCTGGGCTCCCCTGATGCTCTGTCAACCAGCGAATATTTCTGCCCCGCCTCCCTCTCCCGTCTCCATCATCAAGCACTTGTTTCCCTCTGTAGGTGACGACACCACCCTCTCCCCAATTGCTTCCTTCAAAAGCTGGGAGTGGTCCTTGATCCCACCCTCACTCCCACTTCCCACTTTGGCAATTCCTGTCACCTTAGCGCCAAAATAAACATCAAACCCACTGACTTCCTCTCACTCACCCTCGTCCAGGCTACCCTTATCTCTCACCTGGACAGGTGCCGTAGCCTCCAAACTCGTCTCCCTGCTTCCAAATTTGAACCCCGTTTCCACCTCCCCCCCACGCCCACCCCACACTAAGTCCATTCTCCACTTGGCAGTCAGTGCGTTCTTAAAATATAAAACGGTATCATGTTAGAATCTGCTTAAAACCCATCTGTGATTTCCCACTGCAGTTATAATAAAACCTCAACACTTCCAAGGCACTCTGTTGTCTGGCTTTCTGTCCATCTCTCCAGCCTCACCATTCTCTCATGCCCTGTGCCTCAGGCCCCCTGGGCCTCTGATTTTCCTAACATGGTACAGGGCCCCCCACCTCACTGCCTGACTTTGCTGTTCCCTCCACCTGGGACACACTTCCCATCACTCTGCCCACAGTCACTTTCTCTGGAGTTGACATTCCCTTCTGGTTTCTGTCTCAGCCCCTTGCTTTCCTTTCCTCATTTTAATCTATGATGGCCTTCTGTGTTTGCTGCCTTATTTATTGTTGCTCTTGTTTTCTTCTCTGTGGCATTTATCACCGTCCAATGTCCCTCATCTTTTATTTACTTCCTTTTCTGTGTAGTCTGTCTCCCACAGTTTGAGTGCCAACTCTGACAGGGAAGGGGGGTTTGCCTGCTTTCTCTGTTTCTTTTCCCTGGCACGTAGTATGTGTTCAGCAAACTTTTATGGACTGAAGGAACATTTCTCTCATTCAAACCAAGGCTTCATGAAGGCAGGGACCCTGTCTAACAAGTTCACCGCTGAATTCTTAGAGCCCACTCTGGTCCCTGGCATGTGCAGCGGCTCTATGAAAACAGGCTGGATGAGATTAAGGGTATTGAGAGACTTCTTCCCAGAATCTCTGCACCCGATGCCTCTACACCTTCAGACCTGACAGTAGTCTCCAGTTACGCAACCCTGGAGGAGCACACACAGTGGGGAAGATGGGGAAGCCCATCTTTCTGAAATTGGGCCCCATCCTTGTAGGAAAAAATGCTTCTGACTCCAGGTGGTGGTACCCTAGGGCATGGGGATTTCTGGCTCATCAACTTGGGTCCTCTCCCAGACATTCAGTAAGTATAAAGGACCCCTTGTGTTTATGTAGGAGCTGCCTTCTCCAAGGTCTTCCCTGGTAGGCTAGCTGGTAAAGGATCTGCCTGGAATGCAGGAGACCCCAGTTTCATTCCTCGTGAAGATCCTCTGAAGAAGGGTTAGGCTACCCACTCCAGTATTCTTGGGCTTCCCTGGTGGCTCAGACTGTAGGGAATCCACCTGCAATGTTGGAGATCTGGGTTTGATCCCTGGGTGGGGAAGATCCCCTGGAGGAGGCATGGCAACCCACTCCAGTATTCTGGCCTGGAGAATCCCCATGGACGGAGGAGCCTGGCGGGCTACAGTGCCTGGGGTGGTAGCACACAGCACAGCCTTCTCCAAGGCCATAGACCTCAGAAAAGCACCGCTCCACGGTGACTAGGGTTTCTTGCCTCAGCAACACCCATGCCCCACCCTCCATGTTTACCACGGCTTTCTCTCTCAGCAAGACTCTCCTGTGATCACCATTGCCATCTGCCTAAGTGGCAAACATCTTTATTTCTGTTTAGGAGAAGCTTCTCTTGTATTTACAGGGTTTTTGGGGTTTATTTATTTTTTTTTTTGGTGGGGGGTGTGCATGGAGCGGTTATGCAGGAGCTCTTATGCTTATAGAACACCACCTTAGACTTGAGCAGGATTTCCAGGCTTCTTACATAGCCCTCATATCTGTTCCCACCGTCTCCACCTCCTTATGGTTTTGGCTTCTTCCTGGCCTCCTTGCTTTTAAGTATCTTCCTTCCCCACAGTCCTCCTAGAGGCAGCCATAGAAGGCTTTAAAAAAAAAAAATTTTTTTTTTTTTTTTTTTTGGTTTTAGCCCAGGCCTGAGGCATGTGGGATCCTGGTTCCCCAACCAGGGAATGAACCCGCGCCCCTCTGCCTAGGAAGCACCGTCTTAACCCACTGGACCGCCAGGGAAGTCCCCAGAAGGTTCTTTTTGACAGTCTTTTTGAACAAGCCTTGTCAGCTCTAAGCCCTTCTGCCTTGTGCAATGGTATTCTGATCCCCCCACCCCCACCGGCCCCAGAAGCAGCCATTCCTCTGCTGGGCTCAGGGGTTCATGGTGCGCCCTGGCCTGCAGGCCTTTCCACTGGCTGTTTTCTCCGCCACAGGCGCAGTAGTCCCCCTCCCACCCTTTTCCCGTGCTCATTCTTACTCATCTGGATCCTGGTTTAAACACTACCTCTTTCAGAAGGCATTCCGCGACGCCCCACGCTGAGTTAGCCGCCCCACCTCTGGGCTCCCCTGGGCCCTTACTGATTTCCGCCTCGACGCCTATCCCTCTGGGTCTTGATTTGCCAGAGTCGGTGCGCACCGCCTCCCCCCATCAGACAGGGAGCCCATTGAGGGCAGGGACTGGGGCTGACTCAGCTGTATCCCCATGAACCCCCTGCAGGGCCCGGCTCCTTCGAGGTGCCTGGGCAGATGTTTGTATCGTATATAAAGAATGATCCTTATCACTCCTCTGTTCCCAAATTTCCGTGGCTCCCTGCCACCTAGCCTCTCCTTCATCTCTCCTCTACTCACCCGCCTCCACCACTCCCCTGCCTCCCTTGGAGCTTTTTTGTTTGTTTGTTTGTGGGGGGTGCATACAATTTTATATAACGATACATAGAGATATATTCATGCCTATATCTAGATATATTCATACCTATCTATACCTCTATCTATCCATTAGATCCATTATATCTATATACCCATTATATCTATGCATGTTTATAGAGTCAGAGATATAGAAATGGTTCCATATCATGTAGAAAGTAGTCTTTACTGTTGTTGCTGTTCTATTATCAATATCACATATACACATAGATATATCAGCCATCAGTTCAGTTCAGTTGCTCAGTCGTGTCTGACTCTTTGCGACTCCATGGACCGCAGCACACCAGGCCTCCCTGTCCATCACCAACTCCCGCAGTTTACCCAAACTCATGTCGAGTCGGTGATGCCCTCCAACTGTCTCATCCTCTGTCTTCCCCTTCTCCTGCCCTCAGTCTTTCCCTTGGAGATTGCATGTGCGGTTTCGCAGCCAGCAGAGGTCTTCCCCGTCCACCCAACTTAAACGTTTGACATGATCGGTCGATCAATTTATCACCATCTGAAATGCTACATATTCTACTTATTTTCTTCCTTTTTGGGCCTCTCCCGTGAGGGCAGGCTTTTGTTTTGTTCATTGCTGTCACAAATTGAGTGATCCATAAATATTTACAGAATGAATGGATGGATGGATGGATGGATGGACAGACACGTGAGTCTTCGGGTCATGGAATTTTTCCAGTGTTCATATGGGACCTTGGATCTTTCACCCTTGGATCCAGGCTGGCTGGGGCCAGAGAGACGTGTGTGTGTGTGTGTGTGTGTGTGTGTGTGTGTGTGTGTGTGTGGGGGGGAGGGGGCAGGCGAGGAGAGGGAGGAGGGAGACAGGGGAGTTCAGAGTGTGTGTGTGTGTGTGTGGTGGGGAGGGGGCAGGCGAGAGAGGGAGGAGACAGCAGAGTTCAGTGTGTGTGTGTGTGTGTGTGTGTGTGTGTGTGTGTGTGTGGGGGGGGGGGGGCAGGCGAGGGAGAGGGAGGGAGGAGACAGCGGAGTTCAGTGTGTGTGTGTGTGTGTGGCAGGGAGGGGGGCAGGCAAGGAGAGGGAGGAGGGAGACAGCGGAGTTCAGTGTGTGTGTGTGTGTGTGTGTGTGTGTGTGTGTGTGTGGCGGGGAGGGGGCAGGCGAGGAGAGGGAGGAGGGAGACAGCGGAGTTCAGTGTGTGTGTGTGTGTGTGTGTGTGTGTGTGGCGGGGAGGGGGCAGGCGAGGAGAGGGAGGGAGGAGACAGCGGAGTTCAGTGTGTGTGTGTGTGTGTGTGTGTGTGTGGCGGGGAGGGGGCAGGCGAGGGAGAGGGAGGGAGGAGACAGCGGAGTTCACCAAGAGGAGACAGCGGAGTTCCGTGTGTGTGTGTGTGTGTGTGTGTGTGTGTGTGTTCAGTGTATGTGTGTGTGTGTTCAGTCTGTGTGTGTGGCGGGGAGGGGGCAGGCGAGGAGAGGGAGGAGGAGACAGCGGAGTTCACCAAGGGGAAGGAAACGGATCTAAGGTGCCGGCCACCGATGCACGGTGTGGTCATAGTGACCTCTTGTGGCTGGAGCTGAGAACAGCGTCTTCCTCAGCTCCTCGAGGCCCTCTGGTCCCACTAGCGACAGAACTGTGGTTGAGTCTCAATGGAGATGGACTATAAGCGTAACATACACAAAGGATTTTGAATCCTTAGTATAAAAAAAAAAAAAAGGTTAAATTTCTCAAGGTTTAGGGATTAGATTTGATAGAGTGCCTGAAGAACTACAGATGGAGGTTTGGGACACTGTACAGGAGGCAGGGATCAAGACCATCCCCAAGAAAAAGAAATGTAAAAAGGCAAAATGGTTGTCTGAGGAGGCCTTAAAAATAGCTGTGAAGAGAAGCTAAAGGCACAGGAGAAAAAGAAAAATATACCCATCTGAATGCAGAGTTCCAAAGAACAGCAAGGAGAGATAAGAAAGCCTTCCTCAGTGATCAATGAAAAGAAACAGACGTAAACAACAGAATGAGAAAGACTAGAGAGCTCTTCAAGAACATTGGAGATATCAAGGAAATATTTCATGCAAAGATGGGCACAATAAAGGACAGAAATGGTGTGGACCTAACAGAAGCAGAAGATATTAAGAAGAGATGGCAAGAATACACAGAAGAACTGTACAAAAAAGATCTTCACGACCCAGATAATCACAATGGTATGATCACTCACCTAGAGCCAGACATCCTGGAATGCGAAGTCAAGTGGGCCTTAGGAACTATCGCTATGAACAGAGCTGGTGGAGATGATGCAATTCCAGTTGAGCTATTTCGAATCTTGTGAAAGTGCTGCACTCAATATGCCAGCAAATTTGGAAAACTCAACAGTGGCCACAGGAATGGAAAAGGTCAGTTTCCATTCCAATCCCAAAGAAAGACAATGCCAAAGAATGCTCAAACTACCGCACAATTGCACTCATTTCACACGCTAGTAAAGTAACGCTCAAAATTCTCCCAGCCAGGCTTCAACAGTATGTGAACTGTGAACTTCCAGATATCAAGCTGGATTTAGGAAAGGCAGAGGAACCAGAGACCAAATTGCCAACATCCGTTGGATCATCAAAAAAGCAAGAGAGTTCCAGAAAAACATTTATTTCTGCTTTATTGACTATGCCAAAGCCTTTGACTGTGTGGATCACAACAAACTGTGGAAAATTCTTCAAGAGATGGGAATACCAGACCACCTGATCTGCCTCCTGAGAAATCTGTGTGCAGGTCAGGAAGCAACAGTTAGAACTGGACATGGAACAACAGACTGGTTCCAAATAGGAAAAGGAGTACGTCAAGGCTGTATATTGTCACCCTGCTTATTTAACTTCTATGCAGAGTACATCATGAGAAACACTGGGCTGGATGAAGCAAAAGCTGGAATCAAGATTGCCTGGAGAAATGTCAATAACCTCAGATATGCAGATGACACCACCTTTTATGGCAGAAAGCAAAGAACTAAGAAGCCTCTTGATGACAGTGAAAGAGGAGAGTGAAAAAGTTGGTTTAAAACTCAACATTCAGAAAACTAAGATCATGGCATCTGGTCCTGTCAGGAAGCATTTAACAGGAGGCTTCCTGTGTGCTGTTTTGGATCTCTCAGGAATTCTCTGTTCCTTATTAATAGAAGCAAGCCTCTCCCGGGGCTGAGGAATCCAGGCATTGCCTTCATTAGTTTTTCTATACGGTGATAAGTACCCTCTTCCTTTTTATGAACCATATGGTAAAAGTGATTATTTACAACTCTCTCTCTCTTTAATACAGATCTCCTATGTTTTGTAAGTCTGGAATTTTAATCTTTATCTTTGCTGAGAATAATTACAGTATATATGCCCACGCCATGTTGATTAAAACACCTTTGCTCCATCAGAGCTCTGGTCCCCGTGTCTTTCTTTCTCTCAGGTTATTTCTTTGGAGCGCAGAGGCTCTCTGAGTTCACTTTCCTGGCCAGGCTTCTAAGACCCTCTTGAGAAGGCGCTCTGCACCTTCACCCCATTGAGAAGGTGCCTGAGGCCTCCGCGAACAGAGCAAGCCCTGTCCAAGGGCTTTATTGGCTTTCTGCGTAAACCAAGGAATATCAGCCTCTTTCTCTCTCCTTTACTTTCCTATTGGTTGACTCCGGACCACCAGGTTCCGGTCCATTAAAGGACCTCAACATGGTCCCATCACTTTATGGCAAATAGATGGGGAAACAGTGGCAGACTTTATTTTTGGGGCTCCAAAATCACTGCAGATGGTGACTGCAGCCATGAAATTGAAAGATGCTTGCTCCTTGGAAGAAAAGTTATGACCCACCTAGAGAGCATATTAAAAAGCAGAGACACTCCTTTGCCAACAAAGCTCCACCTAGTCAAGGCTATGGTTTTTCTAGTAGTCATGTATGGATGTGAGTTGGACCATAAAGAAAGCTGAGCACCGAAGAATTAATGCTTTGGAACTGTGGTGTTGGAGAAGAATCTTGAGAGTCCCTTGGACAGTCCTTCCCTTCATTGGAAGGACTGATGCTGAAGGTTAAACTTCAATACTTTGGCCACCTGATGTGAAGAACTGACTCATCTGAAAACACCCTGATGGCAGGAGGAAAAGGGGACAACAGAGGATGGGATGGTTGGATGACATCACCGACTCCGGGAGCTGGTGATGGACAGGGACGTCTGGCATATTGCAGTCCATGGGGTTGCAAAGAGTCGGACACGATTGAGTGACTGAACTGACACATTAAAATAGTAATATTTTGGATATTTGTTGTTGTTGTTCAGTTGCTAAGTCGTGTCTGACTCTTTGTGACTGCATGGACTGCATCACACCAGGCCTTCCTGTTCATCATCTCCCAGACTTTGCTCAAACTCATGTCCATTGAGTTGGTGATGCCATCCAACCATCTCATCCTCTGTCACCCCCCTTCTCCTCCTGCCCTCAATCTTTTCCAGCATCAGGGTCTTTTCCAATGAGTCAGCTTTTCACATCATCTTCAGCACCAGACCTTCCAATGAATATTCAGGACTGATTTCCTTTAGGATGGACTGGTTTGATCTCCTTGCAGTCCAAGGGACTCTCAAGAGTCTTCAACACCACAGTTCAAAAATATCAGTTCTTCAGTGCTCAGCCTTCTTTATGGTCCAACTCTCACATCCATACATGACCATTGGAAAAACCATAACTTTGACTCTATGGACCTATGTCAGCAAAGTGATGTCTCTACTTTTTAATACACCGTAATAAAATATATTATTAACATTTCACCTGTTTCCTCCCCTCCTTAAAAATATGGCTACACAAAATCTTTAAACTTCATATATGGCTCATATTATTAATATATTTCTGTTGGTTAGTGTTGCTCTAAACTACAACAGAAGTCTAATCAACCACCCACCTCCTGATGTGAAGTGGGTAACTTGATTAAAGAAAAGTCCCTTGCCCCAAACCACAAGGTAAATCAGTGGCTGATCTGCAACAAAGGCCCAAGTCCCCTGGCTTCCAGCAGGCGGCACAGCAAAAAGGGTTGAATAGCCCCAGCTTCTTCACTGATTTACTGCTGTGTGACCTTGGGAAGTCACTGCACATCTCTGAGCCAAAAATTCACCATTTGTAAAGCTAGGGATCAAAACATAGTCTATCCAATCACTGAGCTTAACGCAAGGAAGGAGTGCTCCAAAAGGGCCTGGCAAACTAGAACTGGGAAATGGGCTCCTGCCTAAGTGAGACCTTGCAGGACCCACCCTGGCTACCACTGCATCTCAACTCTTGCTATTCTCCTCCCTGCCCACTCTGCTCTGCCCGCACCACCCGGCTGTTGTTTCCTGGACTTACCAACTTTATTCCCACCCTTGGGCTCTTGTATCAGCAGTTCCTTCTGCCTGGAAAGTTCTTTCCCAAGATGGCTTTATGACTTTTTTTTGGTTGCCTTCAGTCTTAGTTAACTCAGGATCTCTTGTTGTAGCCCAAAGACTCTCTAGTTGTGGTGGGTGGGCTCAGTAGTTGCAGTGCGGGTGGGGGGGGGAGTGGCTTAATTGCCCCCTGACATATGAGATCTTAGGTCCCACAGGAGGGATCGAACCCATGTCTCCTGCATTACAAGGCAGATTCTTAACCACTGGACCACGAGGAAAGTCCCGATAGCTTTATGATTCACTCCTTTGCTTCACTCAGGTCTCTGCTCAAATGCGACCTCCTCAAAGAGGCCATGCCCTGACCCCTATGGACACTGGTGCTCACCATCTCTCTAATCCTGCTTTATTTTTATTTGTTGTGTTAATCACTATCTGACATTATATATTCATTGACTTATTGTCTGTTTCTCCCAGACTGTGAACCTCATGGCAGCTGGGGGTTTTGTCTTTTGCTCACTGCAGTATTCCTAGCCCTTGGCACATGGGCCACAGATGAAGTGCTCAATACGTATTTGTTGAACGAATAATTAACCTAATGCTCGATTAATTCACAGGGGACTCCAAGCATCTGTTCCCGGCCCTCCAGCCCAATCTAAATAGGAAAAGAGAGACCCAAAGAGTGGATGGCCACAGGACAGGACCCAGCAGCTGGGATTTGGGAAACTCCCAATGTCCTGGGCTGGGCAAGGTGGGAGGAGATTCAGGAACGCTTCCAGGAGGCCCCTGGAGGATATGAGCAGGAAGATGGGAAAGGAGGGCATTTCTAACAAAGGAGCAGCCCCGCAAAGCTTGAAGGCGGGACTGAGGACACAAGCCTCCTCAGGAGTCAGGCAGGCAGTTTCCGATCCTCACACCCGTCTGGATCGGCAGGGCAGCAACCCCGAAATCGAGCGCCCCCTGGTGGCCAAATTTCAGTGTGACCAGCCAAGTCAGACACATTTATTGAGCGCTTCATCAAACATTCATAACAGTGCTTTGGTGGGAGGCCTTGATTCCATTTTCAGCGGAGCAAATGGAAGATTCGAAAGGTTAAGTCACTGGCCCAAGCTCACCCAGCTCTGCCTCTAGAATCTGAAGTCTGGAGAGCCGCCCCCTTCATCCATCAGAGATTCAGGTGGTAGTGGGAATAAGGACTAATTCCACCGTCTTGAGGTTACCCCAGGCCAGTTATGGGCCTCGGGCTACAGCCAATGAGATCATGGTGCGGGTGAAATGAGATGGCCCAGCACCTGCAGTACACCCAGCGCTCACACGGAAACACCATGAGTGCTGTAACTGACATGTCCACCCAGCTGCGTGGTTGTGCTTATCCTACTACAGGCAAACACGAACATCAGGCGGGCAGGAGACGATCGAGAAGGGTTAGGGCTATCTGAGCACGTCCAGAACCCCACAGAGGTACAGGCAAGCAGTCCCCTAATTCCCACTCTCTCAGGAATGGAAGGTCGTTTAGTGCTCCCTCTCCGAGACCCAGGAGTCCCCGGCCAACAGCCCCAGGAGCCCAGAGCCCCAGAGTCTGCAGGATCGCAGGTAACAGGTTCCGTCTCTCTCCCAGCTGCACACGAAGCCCAGGCTCAGGTAACTCGGGTTCATTTCGTGTCATTTATAGGCGGCCCCGCGCCCTGACGGCGCCGGATCCCCGCGGGGAACTGGAGTCTTTAGAAGTCGGGGATCGGCTCGGAAGTCGGCGGTCGAGACGGCTGCGGCTCCCGCGGCGGCCCCTCCTCGTCCAGCCCCCGGCGGCCCTTGCCGATGGCCAGGCGGGGCCGGCCGCGGTTCAGGCCGTCCAGAAGCGCGCAGGCCTGGCAGAGCGCGCGGCTGGCCAGCGCCCCGCAGCGGGAGCAGGCGCCGGGCGGCGGGGGCCGCGCGGCCGGGGCCAGGGCCAGGCGCTCGGCCGAGTGCACCAGGTCCAGCACCGCCGACGGCCGCGCCGCCTCCAGCATCTTGAGCAGGTCGCGCGCGTGGCCGCGGAAGGCCTCGGGCGCGTACACGCACTCCTCGGAGAAGTAGTCAAGGCGGCGGAAGTGCGCGTAGAGCACCACCTCCTTCTGCGACGCCAGCTGCAGCGGGCGGCAGCGCGGCAGGGCGCCCCCCTCGCCCGGGGAGCCCAGGCCCCCGCCCCGCGCCAGCCGGCCCGCGTCGCCGCGCAGGAAGTTCATGAGCACCGTCTCCGCCATGTCGTCCGCGTTGTGTCCTGAGGGAGGGGAGACGGGAGCCGTGAGGAGGGGGCCGGGGCCGGCGGGGCCGCGGGAGAAGACCCCGGGGCACCGCGGGGCGGCTTGCGGGAGGCTGCGGGGGGACCCCGCGAGAAACGAGAGGGCGACGCACCCAGGCTCCCGTGGAGCAACCCGGGATGCCTCACTTACCCCCCAGTTATCGCAGACCAGGCCCTCTGCTAGCGAGTGAAAGTGCTTTAGGCTACAACGATCATTTCAGAGCCTCCCTGGTGGCACAGAAGGTAAGCAATCTGCATGCAGGGCGGGAGACCTGGGTTTGATCCCTGGGTCGGGAAGACTGTCATTTCAGTCTCAATTAAAAATGTACTTCAGGGAATTAATTCCCTGGTGGTCCAGTAGTTAGGACCCTGTGCTTTGGATGCTGAGACCAGGTTCAATCCTTAGTTGGAGAACCAAGATCCCACGAGCCCAAAAGAACCCCCACCCCCACAACAACAAAATGTACTTCAGACTACACGAAGTCATTTAATGGAGATGGGAAAAAGGACTGTTGTAGTAAGCAGAATCCCCCACCCCCTCAACCTGAAAATATATTGGGTCCCATGGTGAAAAAGATTGCACATAGAATAAGGGTTACTAATCAGCTGATCTTAATATAGGGAGAGCAGCCTAGCTGAGCCAAGTGGGCCCCAGGGTAATGACAGGGGTCGGTCCTTAAAGTGAAAGAGTCAGTATGGAAGATGTGTGAACACATCAGACGATGCAAGATGAGGACTCAGCTGCTGGCTTTGAAGCTGGAGGAAGGAGGCCTCCAAGAGGTAGCCTCTAAAAACTGAAGAGGCAAGAAAATGGACTTTCCACTAGATTCTTCAGAGGAATGCCAACCAGTAAGACCTCTGCCTGAACTTTAATTTCCAGAACTAACCTAACACTTTTGTGTTGTTGTTGTTGTTGTTGTTTCATTTGTGTTGTTTTAAGCCACTCAATTTGTGGTGATTTGTTACAACAGCCATAGAAAACTCATAGTTGTTGACACAAGTGCCTTTGATGGCACAGACTGCGATGTTTTTGTGTAATCTTTGTTTAGAGGGACCAGGGAGAAAGTAAGGGAATATTTACACAGCATTAAAAAAAAAAAAAAAGCACTGATTCTCACAACCATCATCTCTGACCTGGACCACCCGCAGCTGCCACCCTCCAAGCTCATGTCCTTTGCTCCCCCCTTGCCTCTCCAACCCAGGCGCCTCATCCCTGCCCTACTGTGCTTTTCAGAGCCTTTGTCAGCCATTTCCCCATTGCTCAAAGGATCAGATGTTAACGCCTCACCATCAAAAGGGGAAAGTGGATCTGAACTCCGCCCACTGCTCGGGTCTTCCTGGGGCCCCTCAAACTGGCCTGGGCACAGATGGTTCCCTCTGCCTGGAACAACCTCCACCCTCCTCAAATATCTCTCCTCTTCATCTCCTCACCCAGAGCCCCCAGATCGCAAAAGCCCTCCCTCATTCCCTCTCTCCACACCATAAGGTCCTCTTTTTGCTCCATGTAATTTTTCCCAGTAGCATTTATGACCGTTTATCATTTTATATTTGGACTGTGCAAAGGTGTGGACTTAGGTCTGTCCCGGGCATCGCTGTATTCTCAGCCATAGCCCGATGAGGATATGAGCATATATAATATAAATGTGGGTAGTGCGTACTCTATATATTAATAACAGCCTGGAGCTGGCATTTAGTAGAAACCCGGTGGTTGTTTGTTGAAGGAATGGATGAGAGCGAGAGAAGAAAAGAGAGTTATGGAAAAGAAGAGGTGCCAACAAGAAAAAGAAGTTACGAGGCAAAGAGATACTTTCCAGCGATAGAGATGGATTCTGAAGAAAGACAGCTGGGGGCTATGAGACCAAGAGTATTAGAGACGATTACAGATAAGTAAAGACTCAAAGACCTAATACCCATAGACTAACTCCTGCCACTCGCTTCTCCCACCTCCCACCCTCCTTGCCAAGCTGTGCAGACCAAGAGGGCGGCCAAGACCCAAAGTCTTTGTGATGCCCAGCCCATCCTGTTTCCTCCCGCCCTCACCACCCTGGAAGTAACCTTCTGTACTTTCGGGCCCCATGCTGGAGCATGCACACATCCCTTTCTCCGTGTTCGGTTCTTTCCTCTAGGCCATTCATAGTCTCCATTACTACTTGGGCACGCACTCCAGGGCCCTTACGGTACCCTATCCTGCGCATGCGCCCCCTCCCACCACGCCCCTTCTGGGCCGCGCCTGCGCTCACCAGTCACGACGTGCGTGGCTCCCACGAGGCGCGCCCCTTCCTCCAGCGCGCGGCGCCGCAGCACCCCGCAGAAGGTGCAACAGGCACGGCTACGGCCGGAGCCAGCCGTGCTGCGGGCCACAGCGTCCATCGTCCAGCCCCCGAAGAGGTCCGCGTAGGCCACGATGGTGAGCGGGAGCTCCCAGCGCGCCGCCTGCCGCCTCACAGCCGCCAGCGCTGCGTCCCGGTAGCCGCCGATGCCCTCGTCCACAGCCACGAGGTGCAGCGAGACGTCCAGGCGCGGGGCCAGCTCGCGCAGCACGTGCGCCAGCACTGTGGAGTCCTTGCCGCCCGAGGCGCCCACGGCCACCACGGCGCCAGGGGGCAACAGGCGGCCCGCGACCACCGTGTGCAGCACCTCGGCCTCGAAGGCGGTGCAGAAGCAGGTGCCGCACAGCGCCTGGCCCGAGCGCGGACGCCGGAGGGCGGCGCGCGCCTTGTGGCAAGAGGCGCACTGCGGGGCGGGCATCGTGGGGTCCTGGAGAGGCGGGAGGGGTCGGCTTCTCCTGGATGGGTGGAGAGGGGAGGCGGGTTACACGTGGATTCCGGATTACAGATCGTTGCTTACAGAGGGTAGTGTCCCTGCCAAGAATAGTTGGGACCAGGTAGGCTTCTTCCAGAGTAGCTGTCAGATCAGATCAGTCGCTCAGTCGTGTCCGACTCTTTGCGACCCCATGAACTGCAGCATGCCAGGCCTCCCTGTCCATCACCAACTCCCGTAGGTCACACTCACATCCATCAAGTCAGTGATGCCATCCAGCCATCTCATACACATCCACAGCTGGGTATTCTTTTTGCTTTGGCTCCATCCCTTCATTCTTTCTGGAGTTATTTCTCCACTGATCTCCAGTAGCATATCGGGGCCCTACTGCCTTGGGGAGTTTCTCTTTCAGTATCCTATCATTTTGCCTTTTCATACTGTTCGTAGGTAGTAGTTTAGTCGCTAAGTAGTGTCCGACTCTTGCGACCCCTTGGACAGTAGCCTGCCAGGCTCCTTGATCCTTGAACTACGCGAGGACTGGGAGTACAACCAAATTCCACATAACTTTGCAGTCGGCCTTCCATATCTTCCCTGTTCCAAGTCCAAGGATTCAACTAAACTGCGGATGGTGTAGTATTGTATGTATTTATTGGAAAAAAAAAAAGGTCTGAGTCTCAGTGGAGCAGTTCAAACTCATGTTGTTCAAGGGTCAACTGTTTGACCCTTGAAGGTTTAAGGAGGCTAGTGCCTCAGGAAGGCTTCTTGGATTACACCCCAAGGAGAGAGCAGTAGCTGGTTGGGGGTGAGGGGTGGAGGGGAGAGGGAGAGATAGGCAAGCTAGGTCGGATTCTGTTTGGAGGGATGCAGGTGCATATTAAGGACCCGTTTCACAGTCTCTGGGGAAGCCACCCCTCTTACAACCCTGATCAGAAGGACAGGTTGCTGACCTGGGCTTCCAGGGCTGCTCAGAGAGCTTGGGAAGGGTCAGTGATCTAAGAACAGAAGGAGGCAAGGGGATTGCCAGCAGTTCTGTTAGGGGAAGGGGGATAAACAGGAAAGACCAACTGAATTTCACTTTGGTGGGGGTGGGATGCTGTCTCTAGGCATGGGTCCTGATTGTATGCTCTGAAAGGCAGGGCAGTCATCTCAGAATCTCCTGCAAGCTTCTGTGGCCTTATCAAGAGATGGATCAGCCCATCTTTGACTCCTTCTGTTCCCCCCACCTCATTCCTCCCTACCCAGCCACAATTCCCTCTCTTCTTGGACCCACCTGCCAGGGGAACCCATAAGAACCCACCAGACTGAGTCCCTCCCCTCCAGGGCACCATCATCTCCAGGCTGGACTATCATAGTACAATAGCTTCTGAGCAGTTCATCCTGTTCCCAGGATTTCCCATAAAGTGTGGAATCATTTTATGTGACTCGAATGCTTACTGTCTATAACACCAGTTAGGTGCCAGTGCAACTCAGCTGTCTGACAGGCATCGCGGAACCCAGATTCCTGATTCCCCTCCCCAAACCTGCTTCTCTCAGCTCTGTCCCTCCAGCTACTCAGGGCAGGAGCTTTGTGTCCCAGGACACTGGGCTGCTTTCTCCATCCCTCTTAACTCTCCCTGTAGGTGATTCCAAATTGCAATGTAAGGTCCCAACCTTTCCTCCAAATGCCCCACTGAGAATGTACCTGGGGCATGTCCTCAAACCTCAAACCCCATACATCCAACTAGAATGGAGCAAATCCTGTTTGTAGCTTCAAAATAGACCCAGAAGCCCAGCACTCCTTAGCATCTCCACAGCTGTGACCCTGGTCTGAACCATGTCTCTCTCCTGGATACTGCAGGAGGCTCCTCCTTGGTCTCCCTCCCCTCCACTCCCCTCCTCTACACACGAAATTGTCCACAAAACTGCCCAGGGTCTTCTCTATATCCTCCCATGCATCTCCCCTCACCCCTGCCTCTGGCTTGATTCTCCCTCCCTCTCCTCATTTGCCTCCTGCTCAGCCTCTTTTGGAGAGGCACCTTCGTGGTTCCCAGGTCCTACCCAACTGGTTTTCCTTGTGGGTGACTAAATCACGATGTCCATCGGGCTTGTCCTTCAAATGTCCCATTGAAGATACCCACCGATTCTCCAGAACCCTAGGTACCCAAACTGACCAGTCCCCTGCTCCTCACGGAGAAACCTGTTCTTGCCCAGCTGTTCCCTGCTTGCTGAGAGTACCACATCTCCACCCAGCTCCTCCGTAGGACAGGACATAAAGTCACTCTGGACTCATCTCTCTTCTCCCCCTAAATCTATAGTCACTAGGGCCCAGGAACCTGCCTCCTGAATGAGGAAGACCCTGCCAGGAAACAAGTCTGCAGATTTTCAGTGGCTCATAGGCCACGAGACAGCTTTAATTTTAATTCTGAGAGAGATGGGAGTCATGGGAGGGTTCTGTGCAAAGGAGGCAAATGATCTGACTTAGGTTTTAAAAGTTTCCCTTTGGCTGCTCTATGGGGAACAGACTGTGGCAGGCAGGGAGGCCAGAGAGGAGGCTATGGCGATAGTGACATGATGTTGACCTGGACTGGGGTGCTGGCAGTGGCGATGACAAGAAAAGGCAGGATTGTGGATCTATTTTGAAGGTAGGGTCCGTAGGACTTGCACAAGACTTGGATTGGGGTGGGGTCATGAGAAAAGAGAGGAATGAAGAATGATTTGGGGGCTTGGGCCGGAGCACCTGGGAGGATGATGGGAACATTTAGTTGTGGAGGAGGCTGACTAGAATTCCATTTGGACTTGTCAGACTTGAAACGTGTATTAAGTATCTTCCCCTCGAAGATTTTATAGACCCCAGGCTGGCTCAGGCACCCACTCTGGGGTCGCAGAGCCCCTTGTATGCCTCCATCCTAACCGGATCACGACGCTACCCTTCATGGTGACAGGCCTGTCTCCCTTCCCCTGTCCTGTGAGCTCACTACAGGCAGGGAGGGATAGGGTCTGCCTGGAAAATCCCAGGATGGAGGAGCCTGGTAGGCTGCAGTCCATGGGGTCGCTAAGAGTCGGACACGACCGAGCGACTTCACTTTCACTTTTCACTTTCATGCACTGGAGAAGGAAATGGCAACCCACTCCAGTGTTCTTGCTTGGAGAATCCCAGGGACGGCGGAGCCTGGTGGTCTGCCGTCTACGGGGTGGCACAGAGTCAGACACGACTGAAGCGACTTAGCAGCAGCAGTAGCCACCACTGATTCCCCCTGCCTTGCAAGGGATTTGGCAAAGGATCGGAGCTCAGTAAAGACCTGTATGCTGAGGGAATAAGCGCTCCCAGAAGGCGGGGCCCAGACCCCAAGTGCGATGCCTCCGGATCGCAGCTTTGTCAGAATGATGGGTTAGTGTGTAACATCATTCTATCAAAACAGGCTTCAGGACAGTTGTAGGGACCTCCTGGAAGTATCCAGTTGGGGGTGAGGGCAGGGAAATGGTCAAATTTTCCCGAGCCCAAGCGGGAGAGAGGGGTGGGAGGGCCAGAGACAAGCTGGACCGCAGAGCCCACAGTGAGGATTCCGGTTAGTAGGCCTCTGGGATACAAGCATTGGGACGTCAGAGGCGAATGTTATCACCCCCGGAGAGTTCCTCAACCTTCGCACGGCACCGCAACAAAGAGCGGGCGCTCAGGAGCCGACCAGCTCCGGGAGGAAATAACTTACCTGAGTAGAACGCGGTGCTGGATCGTCCAAACACGCGGAACTCCTGTACGGAAGTGGCTCCGAGACTACGACTCCCACAAGGGTTTGGGCGCTGTCTTGCCTACGGCTCCCATAGCCCCACGCGACGGCTCCACCTGAAGCCGCGGTGGTTACTGAGGCCCTCGGCCTACAACTCCCAGCAGTCCCTGCGGCCCCCTATTTCAATCTGCCTGCTACTCCCAAAATCCACTGCGCTGTTCTTTCTGCGCCTGCGCATGGGCAAGGGACGCGGACCGCGTACTGTTAACTAGGGTAGTGAGCTGTCACGGTGCCGGACGCTTAAAAGGCGAAGTGGCTGCATTCGGATTATCTGCTTTTGTGGGATTACGATAGGCTTGAGCACATTGGACTTCCCTGGTGGCTCAGACAGTAAAGCGTCTGCTTACAATGCTGGAGACCCGGTTTCAATCCCTGGGTGGGAAAGATGCCTTGGAGAAGGAAATGGCAACCCACTCCAGTATTCTTGTCTGGAAAATCCCATGGACGGAGGAGCCTGGTAGGCTACAGTCCATGGGGTCGCAAAGAGTCGGACACGACTGAGCGACTTCATTTTCACTTTCTTTCATAGAGCACATTATTTTTGCCCTTTGAGTTTGGGTCGCAGCCATGTGAATCTCGTCCTCCACATTTTATTGGTAAAAGCAGTAACGAGCGCAATCCAGATTCAAGAGGAAGACGTAATAAATTTCATTGTGAAATAAATGAAGTTTATTACTATTTTGCCTTAAGGAAGTGGTGGGATTGTTTGGAGCTCTTTGGAAACTAGTACCTACAGCTACTCATCTGTCTGTCAACTGCTCCCTCTATTTGATGAGGGGGATTACCCCTTTCTGTCAGGCATGTTCAGAAAATGAAATGGGATCATGTATGTTAAGGGATAGAACAAAGCCTTCACCTTACCCAGTGCTTGGACCAGTGTGTCAACAGCCTAGCATTTTCCAAAGAACATTCCTGATGGTGGCCAGAAGGTCAAGGAAGACAAATAGAGATCTTTTCCCTGGAGTCCCTCCTCCCAGGTAGACCTGGGCCCTTCCCAGCACGTCTGACATATTGTTGACCCTCCTGAATCTAGACCGAGGGTCCTTGTTCTTTGTGGTCAACCTCTCCTCCCCCTCCCCAAGGCTGCAGACATTCCGAGTCACCAATCAACTCCGAATCAGCAACGTGGATAGCAGCATCGCTGTTTCCTAGGGATCCCCAGAAACCAGAGAGAACCCAAGGGGTGCAGAGGTGGGGTTGGTCACGGACAGAGCCCAGAGCTTGGTAGCTGGTGGAGGATCCCCAGCACAGTGGGAGAGTGAGTGGGATTGGGAACATGGTACCTGAGAGTCCAGGGTCATCTGCAGAACTCACATCACTTGTGAGACCCTGAATGTCCCCAATATGTCTGCTTGGCCTATTCGTCTCTGAGAACTCACTCTTTAGTCCAGAGAAGCAAGAGCTCCACCCATCACATGCCTTTGTTTCCCCACCACAGGCACTTTCCCTGTCTCATTGTAATTGTCAGATGATCTGTTTCCCAACCAGATGTTGCTTTTCTCAAGGGCAAGGATTGAATCTTTACTAAAAACCTAAAGGTACAGTGTAGATGGTTGATGAATGAGTGAAATTTCTTCCCTCACCTCATGGTAAGAGTTGACAGTTCTTCCCTCTCATATTAACATACACTACTTATCACCCAGCCCAATGAACCATAAGCTGTCAACTGATGAACTGACTTCCTGTGCAATTCACTTGCTCGCTCTGGAGCTCAGTGTCTTCTTCAGCAAATTGAATAAATGGTGTTAAAAGTCCTCCTGAACTCTGATGGCTTGCGGTCAAAAGTTCCTCTTTCACCCACCATTGGATTCTCCGTGACTTCCCTCTGTCTCTTCTCCAATTCTTCTGTTTTTGTTTGCAAATTAGGGACCATGGGAAACAGCCCTTCTGAGCACTGAGATACTATAACTGCCCCTGCTAGGAGACAGTGAGTCGGTCAGGACAGAGGGGGTCCAAGAAGGGGATGGGGCTGCAAGATGAGATATCAGCTGAAAAGGCAACAGTTGATGATGGCATGGGCATGCCCATGTATGCGTATCCCCTGCACCTTCCCTTCTCAGTGATCACAGCACCGACCCTACCCCAGGTTATGGGTAATGGTTCCACGAGAGGGGTGAGGGGTACAAGATAGGCAGATGCATGAAGCTGAATGGAAGAAAACAGATGAATTTTTTTTCTCTTTATGTCAGGTCTTAAGAAAAACAAGTGCAGGCCTCGAGAGTAAGTGTTTCCGGCCATTCATATGCCCAACCTCGGCTCTCAGTGGTTGGATTTCGTGTACTATTGGGCCAAAAGGCTGATGGCGCCGCTAGGATGAAGCTTGTGAGATTTTTGATGAAATTGAGTCACGAAACGGTAACCACCGAATTAAAGAATGGAATACAGGTCCATGGAACAATCACAGGTGTAGATGTCAGTATGAATACACATCTTAAAGCAGCGAAAATGACCCTGAAGAACAGAGAACCTGTACAGCTGGAACCACTGAGTATTCGAGGAAATAACATTCGGTATTTTATTCTGCCAGACAGCTTACCTCTGGATACACTACTCGTGGATGAGGAACCAAAGGTGAAGCCTAAGAAAAGGGAAGCTGTTGGAGGAAGAGGCTGAGGCCAAGGAAGAGGACGTGGCCAAGGCTGAGGCAGAGGAAGAGGGGGTCCTAGGCAATAATGTCTCTCAAGACTACTGTTTCAAAGTAGTGGGGCAGGAAGATGGATATGTGACAGAGGAAGACTATGAGGCCAAGGCAGAGGAATGTGAAGTTCTAAGTGATAATGTTGCTGGAGCTTACTGTTTCACAGGGGTGGATGTTCAAGTTTTTTGTACAGGCTTTGTTTGTAGCAGTTTTTAATAAACATAAGTGTAAGACACACGCAAAGAAAAACAAGTGCAAAACTTAGTGCCAAAGGCAGCACGCTCAGATGATAAAGCTACAGAAAAAAGCAAGGAACCAGTTGGCATTAAAGTGAGGCTAGGGGCTTATTGGGACTTTCCTAGTGGCTCAGAAATCAGGTAAAGAATATGCCTGCAGTGCGGGAGATGTTGGTTCAATCCCTGGGTTGGGAAGAACCCCTGGAAAAGGGCATGGCAACCCACTCCAGTATTCTCGCCTGGAGAATCCCATGGACAGAGGAGCCTGGTGGGCTACAGTCCATGGGGTGGGGAAGAGTTGGACATGGCTGAGCTAACACTTTCCCTTTTCCCACTTGGGGCCTATTGAGGGAAGTGGGTGTGCAGTGGGCACGAGAAACAAGCAGGAGGCCCTGAGGGGCCGGCAGTGCTCTGCTTCTTGGATGGCACAGTGGTCATGGGGGCAGAGAAGGGGGAGGGACCACTGGGTTCGTCCACAGGAGGGTCTCGGATCACTGAGGTGGGGCCCTGGGCTGGAAGCAGCCCTTTCCCACAGCCTGGGAGAGGCCTCCTTCCTACCTGTGCCATTTTCTTGGACAATGGTCACGGTCAAGTTCAGTGGAAAGTCTGTGCCAGAGAGACATGGGGGACCCGTGTCAGTAGTGAGGCCTCAGTGGATGTGGGCCCTGTGTCCTCAGGAGCTGCATAAATGGGGAAAGGATAGGGCAGGGATCCTCCTGACCCTCTCCCAGGCCAAATTCTGGGACCCGATGTTCTAAGCCTGTGACCCCCGGTTATGGGTAATGGCTGCCCTCCAGACCCCGTCAGGGACCTGGGCTTCCTGGCCCAGCTCTCACAGGATATGTTGAGGTGGATGATCCTCGCTGTGCTCATTTTGGCTCCAGGAGAGGTCACCTGACAGGGGAGCTTGGTGCCATGGGGTGAACACCAACGAGAAGGGGGTCCTGGGGCCCAGGGAGGTGGCAGCAACTGATGTCCAGGAGAAGATGGGGGCGCGTGCCCACCTCACAGACCCAGGGCACAGAGCAGGTCAGGTTTCCGGGGCCGTCGGGCTCCAGCGTCCCAGAAATAAGGATGTGGGGTGCGTGGTTTAGGGCTGGTGAGGAGAAGGGGAGATGGAGGGATTAAAAGGGAGGTTCAAGGTGTGACCCCCAGACAACCTCCGGCTTTGGTCCATCACCTCCCTTGGGCCCCCCTCCTGCTTTATCCCAACCTCCATTTCTGGAGGAGAGTCTCATTCATACTTTTTAATATGGATTCTGTCCCCTACAAATTGGCACTTGCCATCTACCTCGTCAAAGATCAAATCCCGAGCCTCTGTAGCTGCTGACCTTCGTTACCCCCTGAAAAGAGTTCAGGGTGGAGATCAGGAATGAGGTATATGTGCTGTGAGAAAAACTGTCAGGACAGGTCTTCAGACAGTTAGATATTTTCAGGAGATGATTTTATGGGCCCAATTCATACATCTCCTTACGTCTAGAAAAGCACTCAATTCCTTCCTGGTGACGTCTGCTCCTCGTGACTTGCAGTAACCTTCACAAGGCAAGCAGAAACCTTCTTCCAAAAAATATATGATTAATTAAAAAAATAAATGAAGTGGCAAAAAAAAAAAAAAAGCTTGCTTGCATGTTCCTAAGTCACACATATACTGACCTTTTGCCCTATCTCTTTGGAGCAGTTCTTAGACCTAGAAAGGCTGTCTCCGGGGCTATAGTCCTCATTTTGACCTGAATAAAGCTTAACTCACAACTCTCACATTGTGAATTTTTTTTCAGTTGGCAATGCCATGTTTAAATATTTTTGATATGGTGGGTTAAATATAATACAATTTAAAGTAATTTCGGACTTCCTTGGCGGTCCAGTGGTTAAGAGTCCTCCTGCCAATGCTGGGGACATGGGTTTGATCCCTCGGGAAACTAAGATTTCCACTCGGGAAACTAAGATCCCACATGCTGTGGGACAACTAAACCCATGCACCGCAACTCCTGAGTCTCTAGAGCCCTCGAGCCACAACTACAGAAGCCCCCACACCCTAGAACCCATGCTTTGCAACAAGAGAAGCCACCACAATGAAAATCCTATGCACAGCAGAGAAGAGTAGCCCCCACTCACAGCAACTAGAAAAAGCCCGCATGCAGCGATGAAGACTCAGTGTAGCCAAAAATACATAAATAAATAAAATTTAAAAGTAATTTCACCAAGTTGTTTTTCTATGGTGGCTATCAAGACTTTTAAAATTACATACATGGCTTGCATTCTATTTCTTTTGGACAGCATTACTCTAGAAGAAAGCTTAGAAAAATATCTATGGATGTGCAAAGAATTCTTAAAGGACATCCAAAATACTAAGCATAAAAATACATAAATTAGACTTCATTAAACACTTCTGTTCATCAAAGACAGAATTAATAATATAAAAGGGAAGCTATAAGGTAGGAGAAAATCAGATCTATCTATCTATATCTTCTATCTATCAAGAGATCCGTGAAAGACAGGTTGAACTTATATATAAAGAATTCTTACTAGTTGATAAACCAATGTTTTCAAAAAAGAAGTTGGGCCCCAAATGGAGTCATACCTGCTAAGCCCCATATCAGCAAACAACACTTATTACCTAACCTAATTGCAATTTCAGCCTCCCAAGGATGCGACCTTTAACCAGCCAGTTTGTAATTTTCTGGTTAGCACTAGTGAGATGATGTTCCATATAGATCTCTATCTCCCAAAGAAAGATGAGGTAATTCATTCTTCTCTGGTCCCTGCACCCTTCTGATATAAAAGACTTCCATTTTGTACATCTTTCTACTTGTTCAGTGAGATGTTGCCTGATTCATGAATAAGCAAATATCTAATTAGATATTTAAATCTGCTCAGTTGAATTTTACTTTTTACACTGATGACAACCTAATTTTTAAATTGGGAAAAAAAATATATATTTTTTTTGTAAGAGAAGAGATCCAAATGACACATGAAAAAGTGCTCAAAAGATGCCAGAGAAATGAAAATTGTAATCACAATAGATGTTCTATCACAGCTGTTACAGTGGCTAAAGTTTTAAAACCTAAGCATACCAAATGTTAGAGGGGATGTGGAGGAGCTGGAGCTCTTGTACATTTCTGAGTGTGCTCAGATTCTCAGTCATGTCAAACTCTCTGTGACCCCATGGACTGTAGCCCACAAGGTTCCTCTGGCCGTGGAATTTTCCAAGCAAGAACATTGGAGTAGGTTGCCATTTCCTACTCCCGAGATCTTCCCAAACCAGGGATTGAACCTGCGTTTCCTGCCTTGGCAGGCGGATTCTTGACGACTGCACCACCTGGGAAGTCACACATTTCTGGGGGGGAATGTAAATAGTGCAACTGCTTTGGAAGATGATGTGGTAGTTTCGTGTACAGTTATGCATAATACATCCGTCCTATGACCCAGCAATTCTACTCCTAGAAATTTACTCTGGAAGAATAAAAGCAAATATCCACACAAACATTTATATGTGACTGTTTATAGCAGCATTATTTATAACTGCCAAAATGTGGAAATAACCCAAATACTAGAAGAGAATGGATAACCAAAGTATGGTATATCCATACAATGGAATACTAGTCCTCAAAAACAACAACAAAACACATGTAATGAGAATGAATTTTGAATACATGTTGAATGAAAGAAACCAGATGCAAAAGAATACATACCTTATAATTCCATTGATATGAAGAGATCCACTCCACTCTGCTGCTGCTGCCGCTAAGTCGCTTCAGTCATGTCCGACTCTGTGCGACCCCATAGATGGCAGCCCACCAGGCTCCCCCGTCCCTGGGATTCTCCAGGCAAGAACACTGGAGTGGGTTGCCATTTCCTTCTCCAGTGCAGGAAAGTGAAAAGTGAAAGGGAAGTCACTCAGTCCTGTCTGACTCTTAGTGACCCCATGGACTGCAGCCTACCAGGCTCCTCCGTCCATGAGATTTTCCAGGCAAGAGTACTGGAGTGGGGTGCCATTCTCTTCTCTGGATATGAAGCTCAGGAATAGGTAAAATTAATGTGTAGTATCAGAAATTTCTCCTTCATGGATCACAGCCTTGTCCTGGTGAAGGGGCCTGCATAACTCAATGAAGCTATGAGCCACAGCTCAGGGCCACCCAAGATGGACGAGTCATAGTGAAGAGTTCTGACAAAACGTGATCCACTGGAGAAGGAAATGCCAACCCCCTGCGAAATTCCATGGACAGAGGAGCCTGGTGGACTACTGTCCTCGGGGCTGCAAAGAGTTGGACACAACTGAGCACACACAACTGACTTCCAATACTATATCAGTTTCGAGTGTACAATAGAGCAATTTGACTTTTTTTTATGGAGATATAGGTTTAGATACAGACGTGGAACATGTGTCCACCTCTGTCAATGGGAATACGCAATGGTTAACTTGGGATGTATTTGTGTTAGTCGCTCAGTCGTGTCCAACTCTTTGTGACCTCACAGACTCTGTAGCTCACCAGGCTTCTCTGTCCATGGAACTCTCCAGGCAAGAATACTGGAATGGATTGCCATTTCCTTCTCCAGAGGAATTTCCCAACCCAGGGAACAAATCCCGATCTTCTGCATTGCAGGCAGATTCTTTACCATTTGAGCTACAGGGAAGTCTGTATTGTGAAAGTGAAAGTCGTTCAGTCGTGTCCAACTCTTTGCGACCCCATGGACTGTCCATGGAATTCTCCAGGCCAGAATACTTAAGTGGGTAGCCTTTTCCTTCTCCAGCAGATCTTCCCAACCCAAGAATTGAACCATGGTCTCATGCATCGCACACGGGCAGATTCTTTACCGACTGAGCTATGAGGGAAACCTATGAGGGATGTGTTTAGTTTTTTATTATTCGCATCAGGCGATTTTTGGAAACACCTGTGACTCTAATGCATCTTAATGCATAGATATGACAGGCTGTGGTCCATGGGAGTGCAAAAGTGTTGGACACGACTTAGTGACTAAACAACAACAATGGTGGTTAAATAATGGAGCACAGAGACCACAAAAAGGGTGTTGGGATGTATAGGGAGGGCATACAGACATGACACCAAGATGCAGTAGCAGGCACTTCTTTCCAATCGGACTCCACAAGGGAGGGAGTTGGGAGCCTAGGACAGGGGCAGACTGTTCCTGTCTCACATCTTGACAATTTACATCCGGAAAAATTTCTCACGGCAGCTCACAGTCCCGATTCTCTCCTAACAAGGACTGAGATCCCTGTTGCTTCCTCCTCCTCTTGAATCACTCTTCATAACAACCCTCCCAGCTTTTTCTGAGCTGCTCGGCTGCAATCCTGGAATGACCTGTGCCCCGTGGGTGGATCCAGGCAGTGACAGGCAGAAAGCCCCGCTCACTCTTTTCCTTCTCCTTTCCTGAGCTCATGATGAAAAAAAAAAAAAAAAAACTCATCGCTCCTCCCAGAGGAAGGTCGCTGTTTACGTGACGTGGCTTGACCACTGTCCAGCCCCACCCAGGACGCCTTCCGGGTTTGAACAGCAGAATTCATAACTACCCCCCACTCCCCAGTTGAGACCAGGCATTAATTCAAAGTTCCCAGAGGTGTTGTCACTTCTGAATCAAGCTCTGGAACGAACTGGGATGTGGAAGGTCGTCTGTGCCCTTGCTGGGTCCCAGCTGGGTGGTGGAGTCTGACAGTAGCTTTCTTCTAAAAAACGATCAGACACATGTATGGCTTCCTGGGACCTTTGCCAAGCACCTGGCCGGTGTGAGGCTCTGTGCCAGGTGTGCTGAAGGATCCTGAGGAATGCAAAGTGTCACTCAGGTTATGGAGAAGGAGGAACCAGGCTCAAAGAGGTTAGGCTGCTGCCTCCGGGTCACCCAGCTACTCAGGGCAGCACTGGGACTCATGCCCCTCCAGGGTTCTGAGGGTCTCTTCATCATGGGCTGTTGTTGGGTCAGGCAACCAGCAGACCCCTTGGCCATGTGTTTGCCCGAAATAACCTCCCATGAGGACTTTTGATTTTTATTGAAGAAACAGCAGTGAATGACCTAGTGACTTGGGGACAGGCAGATACAGATGAGGAGACAAAGGCTAGAGGACCCCAAGACGGAAGAAGAGGTCTTAAGCAATAGGCCCAGGAGACTGCCTTATGTCCAGAAATGGCCCTAACTGCTTCATGAACTGTCAAACAGTCAGGTATTTCCTGAGAGCAGCGACAACCACAGAGGCTCTGTTGGGCCTCCACACTCCCATAGATCTGGCCAGGAGATCTTTTTCTTTCTCCCTCCCTCCCTCCCTCCTTTCTATTCTGTTATGGGGATGAGCAAATTTACTTCGATATTTTTGGACACGTGCATGAAGAGAGCTTAAGAAGAAGTTCCAGAAATGGCATTATGAGGTCTCAATAAACCATATGTTGTTTTAATTTTATTGGTTCTTATACTAAATATGAAAACAACGTATACACTTTGAGAAGGGAAAAAAAAACCACTTCAGAGCATACAGTAAAGTGCAAAAAGGGAAATTGAGATAGCACCATTAAGAGTTAACAGTTTCTACAATTTGTGCACAGATATTTATATATATATATATATGTGGAGATACATATGGTATATCTATATGTGGATATTGTCATTGTTGTTCACTTGCTAAGTCATGTCCCACTCTGTGCCATGGACTGCAGCGCGCCAGGCTCCCCTGTCTTTAACTATCTCTCGGAGTTTGTGCAAACTCATGTCCATTGAGTCGTTGATGCCATCCAACCATCTCACTGGATATATATAGCATATGTGTGTGTGTGTGTGTGTGTACACATACTGTAATATTGTACCTATATCAATTAACTAATCTATACTTTTCACAACATGGTCTTATCAGATGCAGGTCTGTGTTGTGCGTTTCTAATTTGGCATCAAGTTGTGAACATTTTGCACACCAGTGAGTCTCGTTGCCCAGCAGTTTCTAACCATGACATTCACCCGACATGCGCTGTGGTTCCATCTCTCTGTCACTGGCGATGCTGAGATGGGGCATCTTTGCAGCCCACAGGGTCTGGTTAAGGAAGTAGAGAAGTTGGAATCCAGTTTACTGGTGGGGAAGAGGTGTGGCAATTAGAACCCCGAGCTCCGCGCATGCCCCGCCCCAGTCTGCATCCCATTGGCTGATTCTGATTGGCAGGTGGAGTGGTCTGTGGCCCTGTGCTCCTGGGGTTCCCCACCCTCCCACCACCTAGCCCTAGGAACAGACTGTAGACGTTCTCTGGGAGCCTCCACCTCCAGTCCTAGCGGGACTGACCCGAGTCCCTTGCTTAACTGTCCCCTCCAGCCAGTCCCTGGGCCCCTTTCAGCCTAGCCCGTCCCTATGGGGACTCTCACTCCCGCCTCACCTCCTTGCTTGTCCGGTTTTATTCTCCAGGTCTGAGGCAGACAGTCATATAGACCAATTTACCCTATGGAGAGAAATTAAGGAAGAAGTCAGATCTGGGATCCATAGGAAACTGTGAGAGTCCTGGGTAGATGAGGGGTCAGCTTCTTCTTTCCAAGCCCCCGTACTCCTAAGAGAGATAATGAATCTGGGGGCTTACCCCTTACAATGAGTGTCTCCAACATTTGCACAGTTTAATATTTCTGAGGTCTTAAGGTCGCTGGAGAAGGCAATGGCACCCCACTCCAGTACTCTTGCCTGGAAAATCCCATGGATGGAGGAGCCTGGAAGGCTACAGTCCATGGGGTCGCTGAGAGTCGGACACTACTGAGCGACTTCACTTTCACTTTTCACTTTCATGCATTGGAGAAGGAAATGGCAACCCACTCCAGTGTTCTTGCCTGGAGAATCCCAGGGACAGGGGAGCCTGGTGGGCTGCCATCTATGGGGTCACACAGAGTCGGACACGACTGAAGCGACTTAGCAGGCAGGCAAGGTCGCTGGAGAGTGATGCGATGGGGCAGGGGAGAGGGAAAACAGACTGGGTGTCCCTGGAAAAAGTATAGGTACTACCTGGCTTGGTTATTTATGATGATGAATTTCACACCTATTTTATGCCAGGCACTGTGGTAGATCATGTATAGAAATTGTCCTGAACTCACCAAACAGATACATAAGATGTATTTTGTGGCTGAAAGAACAGGTGTTTGCAGAGGTTCCTGGGCAGTCACTTGCCCAAAGTCACACAACTTCCTAGGTTCAAGTCTAAACTGCCTCCTTTTATGAAGCCCCTAGAGTCCTAAGATCAGAGTTGGGGTAAATTCCAGGGAGATAAGGAGAGCTCACATTTTCTGAGCATTTCCTCCATGCCAGCGCCCACCACTGTAACCTGGGTGACACTACCAGTCTCGGCACAGAGTAAGTGATTGTTATCAGCATCACCTCCACTTTGTTGTTATTGTTGCTGTTTAGTCGCTACGTTGTGTCTGACTCTTTGCGATCCCATGGACTGCAGCACGCCAGGCCCCCTGTCCTTCACTATATCCTACAGTTTACTCAAACTCATGTCCACCTAGTTGGTGATGCTATGCAACCACCTCATCCTTTATCTCCCCCTTCTCCTCCTGCCCTCAATCTTCCCCCGCATCAGGGTCTTTACCAATGAGTTGGCTCTTCGCCTCAGGTGACCAAAGTACTAGAGCTTCAGCTTCAGCATCAGTCCTTTCATCACCTCCACTTTACAGGTGAGCAGATGGAGCCTCATGTCCTTGTTATCTATCTGTTTGCCCAGATGACCCCTGAATACTCAGTTCCTGGTTGGTCCCTTCCCCATTCTGGCTCTGCCTCCCCTCTCAAGGATGTGCTGTCCCTTGAGTTTGAGTCCCCGGCCAGTGTCCCACCCTGGGCACCATGCAATAGGTACCTACCTGGTAGAGTAATGTCTGAACAGCGCACGGATCAGGACCATAAGGAAGTGGGTAAAGCTCAGAACTGTGAATATGATGAGAAACACCAACAAGGAGCCTGAGATGGTGAAACTTCTGCTGACAACAGGCTGGTGCCCTAGGAGGAGAAGATGCATAGAGGTCAAGAGCATCATTTGCTCATCCCTTTGTACGCTCTCACATCTGCTCTTTGACGATTTCTCAGCACCTTCTTCTATGTGCAAAGCACTGTTCCGGGTGCTAGGGGCTCAGCAGTGAACAAAAGAAACTTCTTGACTGGATGGGGCTGACATTCTAGCTGGGAAGTGGAGCAGTCAGCAATTAAGCAAAGAAACATCCCACTTCATCACAGGTAGTGAGAAGTGCTCTGGAAAAGCATGAGCCCAGGTAAGGGGAGAGAGGGCAGCAGGGCAGGGTGTGCTGGATACAAAGGGTCATGAGCTCATTCCACAGGGATTCATTCACTGAGCTCCAACTGTGTGCCTGGCACCATGTTAAAAACTGGGGACAAATGATGATCAAAGTGCTTGTCCAGCCTCTCTCTGACCTTCTGAAGTTTAATAGTCCAATGGATGTTGAATGGCATGAATTGAAGCATCATTCATACACAAAAGTTATATCTTTTCGATGCTTAGTAAATAGTGAGAGGTAACTGAAATGTCTCCAGCCCCCATTCAATGTCCACTCACGTCATTCTGAGCCAGGCTGACGGCTTCTCGTGCCATCTGATTTCCCTCGTGCAGCAACCCCATCGATTAGAACCTTCACTATCAAACTGCAAAGGGGCAAACGGGCTCACAGAGGTGACGCTGCTGCCCCTGTTCATGCAGAGGGGCAGTGGCAGAGCTGGGATTTGATCTCAGGTCACTAGGCTCCAGAGCTCCTGCTCTTCACGGCCCTGCATGCCTGCTCTCTCCCCAAACCTGTCCATCTCTCTCCGTAGTGTAGAGGATTGGACGTGGGGTTCCTGAATAGATGCCTCCCCCACGTGCAGACTCCTTCCTAACCTGCTCCAGAGGCCACACCATGGACAGCTCCCCATGTCCCCCACACCGCCTCCCCTGGCGTGTTCCTGCTTCCTCATCTCAGAGCAGCCCCACGGATCTGTGGAGGGCAGAGGCTGTGAGGTCAGACGGCCAGGGTTTGAATCCTGCATCCTCTGCCCATGAGAACTGGAGCCTTGAACAAAGCGCCCAAACTCTCTGTGGCTCCATTTGCTCACAGGTAGAGTGGAAGTGATGCTAATAATGGTCACTTTCTTTGTAAGGAGACTGGAGGGTCACCCAGGTTAGAATCACCCAGGTTAGAATGGTAGCTGCTAGTGTAAATGCTCAGTCAGTGTTGGCTGATCCTGCATCCCTGGAATTCACTCCAACTCTAACCTGAGGACTCTGGGGGCTTCATAAAGGAGGCAGTTTGGACTTGGACTTGGGAGGTCAAGGGGACTTCATCTGACTATTGTGAGCATGGCAACACATGGTGAAGAGGACATTTCTGATGACAGGCATCCCCCAGGCAGAGGCACAGAAGTGGGGAGATTTGGAGAGAGCGACTGGCCTCTCCTGCACTCACAGGGTGCCTGGATGTGGACTTCATTGTACAAGGTCAGCTGGGTGGCGGAGTTCTCTGCGATGCACCTGTATCTGCCCATCTGGTCCCAGGTCAGACTCGGGAGGGTGATGTTCTTCTCTGAGAAGCTCAGGAGGGAGCCATTGTGGATCCAGCAGTACTTGGATTCTGGTATGGAATAGGAGATGCACTCCATCTCCACTTGGGAGCCAATCTCAGCAGACAGGATGCCATTGAAGTCCGTGGGACTGCTGCTGAGCTGCAGACTGTAGGGCCCATCTGCAGATACAGAGCAGGACCCCTGGAACCATGCTTCTGACACCTGGGGGTCCCAACTCCTTCCCTCAGTCCACACGAAGTCCTCCCCAGCCCCAAGATGCCCCCACTCTGTACCCCAAGCAGACTCCCAGACCCATCCCAGCCAGGGCAGCTGAGCCAACGACAATGACAGTAACCGTAGCATCTTCTGTTGCCAAGAGGTACTACAGCCCAGCTCCCTGGCTGCCCTTCACTTCGTAATAAAATAGAAAAGTAAAGTAGAAGCAGGCATCATACCTACTGCACTCCGGGCACTGTTTTAAACATGTGACACATTCACACACTCACTTAATTCCCACCCAACCCATGTGACCACAGCCACTCTTGATCCATTTCATGCCTGAGGATAACGAGGCTCAGAGGAGAGGTTTAGGGATTCATGAGTCCCCTGTTGACCTACAAAAGGACCAGGCAAATACCCTTATGACCTGGGGGGAATGTCCCTGAACACTTGCAGCCCCTGTGTCTTTGGCTTTGGTTCAGATCCTCTGGCCAGTGAGCAGTGTGGGAAGGTCAGAAATGATGACCCCTTTGTCCACAGCTCTCGGGTTAGGGAATCTGAGACACTGCAAGAGTGGTTCCAGATTTAAATGTGATGACAACGCTAGACTTGGTGTGTTTCCCAGTTGAAAGAGATGAAAGAGTTGAATCATTGTGAACAGTCCTGGAATGTTTCAAAGAATCTGAGTTTCACTGCCTTTCTAAATTCAGTGTCTTGGATTTACAAGACTTGTTTGAGAATTTAAGCAGGTCTTAGTGGGATACCAACTTGCGTTGATGGGCAGCAGAGGACTTTAACAGAGTGTCTATAAAACGCATAATTTAGTTTGAAAACCAAACTCTTTAGGGGAGTATGATCAATCCCACCCCAGTAACAGCAAAAGTGAACATAATTTTATTAAATTTAGAAGAACTGAATAAAATGATCAGTGAGTTGAATTTGAAGACTCGTGAACAGTTGGGTTTTGAAAAATTAAGAAATGAAATGTCATTTTAAGAAATGGTTGTAGGGGCTTCCCTGGTGGCTCAGTGGTAAAGAATCCACCTGGCAGCGCAGGAGACGTGGGGTCCATCCCCAATCAGGGAGGACCCCACAAGCCTCAAAGCAATTGAGCCCGAGCCCACAACTACTGAGCCTGCATTCTAGAGCCCGGGAGATGCAACTACTGATGCCCACCCACCCTAGAGCTCGTGTTCAGCAACAGGAGAAGCTACCACAGCAAAGAGCAGCGCCCACTCGATGCAACTGCAGAAAAGCCTGCACGAAGCACTGAAGACCCAGCACAGCCAAAAACAAATCAATTAAATGATGTTTCAAACAATTGGTTGTAAGCAGTCCCCTCATGACACAAGGGACAGGGGTCACAAATTGACACTATTTCTAATCTGAGAGGTAGGGATTAGGGCCCCCATTTTAAGCTGAGTGGAGACCAGGGTTCTGAGCAGCGAGTAGGGTTCTGAAGCCTAAGCGTTAAATAGTCAAACCTGGGATTCGAACCCAGGGCAGCTGTGTGCAAGGCGGCTCATGCTGCTCTCCGCAGTTCTGCCGGTCTTATTGCTATGCCGTGGGAAAACCCGGAGCCCCACCCCAGCTTCACTCTCACAACCCCAGAACACTCACAGGCCACTGTCACATAGACGAGGTCACTTTTCCGAATGAGCTCTGGGAAAATTTCTATCCCGCACTGAAGTGGTGAGTCAAAGCGGCAGAACATTCGGATGATGAGGGTCTTGTTGTCCGGAGAGATGGTCATCCGGTAATTGCTGGACACTGGTGCATAATTCACATACCACTGGACGTGGCTGGCATTGGTGTAGCAAGTGGCAGCCACCGCATCCTCGCCATCTACGATGGAGGTGGTGTTGACCGAGATTTGTGGGGTTTCCAACTCTGGGTGAAGCAGGGAGGAGAAGGTTAGGGGTTGGATCTGTCTCCCCACGCTCTGCTCCTCTCCAGTGGGGGTTTCAAGGTATGTTGAGGGGAGAAGCCCAGAATTCTAAGATAGGATCTAGGATCCTGGCAAAAGAGCATCCCTGGGGCTGAGAGGGACAGAGAAGCAGGGGTGGGCACGAGGCAGTTGAGATGCGGGTTCTTTACTGAGCCTGTCTTCCAATGGTCTGAGCCATCTCTATGGCTCCATTACAATAACTGTGAGTTCTTACTATTGTCCAGTGGCCTGATGGTTGCTTCTGAACCCCCAAGCCAGGACACCCCATCAAAGGAAGTACAGATAGAACTCAAAGTAACCAACGGTGTTCTCCATAACAATTCCTCCCATTAACTTTTCCCATTCTCTTTACAAATTTCTGCCTCTAATCTTAAGACAGACCACAGCGATGGATAATACTGCCATTTTACAGATGAGAAAACTGAGGCTCAAAGGTGACATGATATATAAAGAGTCAGGGGTGAACTAAAGTTTTCCCAGCCTTCAAAATCCACACTGTCCTGCCCTAGCCCTGTGGAGAACCAGGAGCTCACTGGAGTAGACAGAATTCCAAGATGGCCCCATGATCTCCACTCCATGGTGTAACCCCTCTATAATCCCATCCCCTCAATGTGAGTGGAGCTCCTGACTTTGTTGTATCCTATTGAATATGGCTAAGGTGATGGGCTGTCTGTCACTCCCATCATTAGCTTTGCTGTATTAGATTCCTCTCTAGATACAGAAATTTTTGTTGGCCTTGACGAGGCAAAGAGCCAGGGTGTGAAATTCTGTAGACAGAGTCACATGTGAGAACACAGCCCCGGCTAATACCCTGTGTCTCAGCGCTGGAAATGGCTGAGCCACATCAGAACTTCTGACTCACAGAAGCCATGGTCTTTTAAGCTACTAAGTTTGAGGCTATTTATCACATAGCAGGAGATAACTAATACACTGAGAGGGAACCTGGAGCCCTTGAAGGTAGTGAGGGTCCCATTTCTGGGGAGAATCTGGGCTACCATCCACCAAGGTTCCCAGTGTCATCTGGAGGTGGGTGGAGACAGGACAGTGTGAGCTTCAAGGGACACCATTCCCTAAACCTCCAGTCCAACTCAGCTGCTGTTGGGTGGTGGGGCAGATGCCAACTCACCTAGAATCTCAAGCCAGCCAGTTGCTCTCTGGGTGTCATTGATGGTGTCCACCCTCACTGTGTAGTTCCCCGTGTCATTTAACTGTGACCTCCTGATCCTCAGGGTACCTCTAATGGACACACTTTCCCGGCCACTGTACATGGGCCCATCCCACCTGGAATGAGATGTGGCGTTGTAGCTGATAATCAGATTTTCCTCAGTGTCATTTGCACCCCGGTGCCAGCTGTATTCCTGAACATCTTCAGGGGCATTCTCGATGGCCAGTGAGCTCGAATATCTTTCCACTCCGATGAGTGAATCTGGGGCGATGTAGATTTGGCTGGAGGCCTGGCAGATCCCGCAGGCCAGCAGACTGGCTGAGGAAGACAAACAGAAAAAGACACACACACATACATACATGCACACAGGTTTACACTGCAGATCATGATCCACAGAGACCTTGGAAAATGAGTCAAGGGCTTCTAGCTCCTGAAGGACTTGGCGGTCTGTTCCCCCGCTCTCCGTCACCTCAGCCCCTGCCCTGGTTCAGTCTTTCATCATCCTGTTCCAGGCTGGCCTCTTCCCTGGAAACTCAGCCTCCAGCCCATCCTCGCAGGCCAGTTTTGTGGATCCTTGTGAAGCCCCACAGGTGACCCTGCTCTCCCTCTGCTCACGTATCTTCCATGGCTCCCCAGTGCTCTCACAGTAGGTTCAACCCTTAGCGTAGCTTGTGAGACACGTAGAGAGAACTGGTCTCTAGGACCCAATGCAGGCTCTTTTTGAGTCACATCCACCCTACTTTACCAGCTTCATTCATTCATCAGAAGACACAGCATCCAGACTGTGTGCCCCAGTCACACACACAGCTCTTCTTGACCCACCACACATACTCTTCCCCACTTCTAGCACCCTGATCCCTGCTCTCTCCTCTCCACGTCCATCTTCCTTGTTGACTCACTTCTGTGTCCCCAGCTCCCCAGAGATCAGGGTGGAGTCCAGCAGGAGGGCTCAGAATGGTTATCTGGGAGGATTAAACTCCCCCAAGAGGATCTACACTGTCTTTGATTTACCATTTAGGTTCAGTGGTACAAACACCAATGGGAGTGTGTATCTGTTATCTCCTAAGTGGGGGGCAGGTGTCTGCTGCTATAGGAACCCTAAGCCTTGCCTCCATGGAGGAGGCAAAGACAGCTGAGATCCCCTGCTCCAGGGCTCCAGGTGTGGGCCCTAGAGGTTTTGAAGGACAGTGTATGTGGCCACCAGGGAAATGTGAGAGTAGTCAGTATCAGGAGGAAGCAGAGTGTTTTGGGGGAAAGTGAGGGATTGGGAGGGGTCCTGCCAGAGAGGCAGTGGAGGGGATCAGGGCAGAAGAGGTGAACCCAGAGGAAGTGGTTGCTGGGAATTGTGTGTTGGGGTTCAATTTCATCATGCCTTGTGGTGGGTAGAGATGAATACTACGTGCGTGTGTGTGTGTGTGTGTGTGTGTGTGTGTGTGTGTCTTAGGCAAGCCATGCCCAGGTGTCTGAGTTCATGAAAGTTCTGTTGAGGGTCCTGGGTCACTCCTTTCTCCCTCACCTCCATCCTGCTAGCCCCGCTGTCTTACCCACAAGGACCAGTTCCCTCCAGAGTCTGCACCTGGGTCTGGAAAGGTCCATGAGCCACTCCGGTCCTCCTGTTGGAAGGATCTCTCCAGGGACCCAGCCACCTCCTGTGCCCTTTTACAGACCTGTGTCCTCTCAGGCCCCAGATGTGGTCTCCACCCACTTCCTGCTCAGGGATGGACTCTGAACTGCAAGGTGGGAGGGGCTGGGAAGAGACACTCTGCTGGGTGGGTGATAATCTTTAGGACTTGATACCCACAAGGAAGGACCTTGGACCCATGGCAATTTAGAATGTCAACAATCATTATGAGGAATTTTTGATATCCCCAACTGACTTTTCTTAAAACTGAATTGGACCACCTGAGAACAAAAAGAGAACAAACAGCTCACTCATCACCTGGTTGTATAAGGGTTCAGTCACTACCTGCTTCGATCTCCCAGCAACAGTGAACCCTGAGAGGATTTTGGGATGAAAAAACAGGATGAAGCACTCTAGGACTGGATAATCAGGCCCCCATATGCATGACTCAGGAAGAATTTCATGAATTCTTCTGGTGAAGAATTTCATGAATTCTTCTGGTGAAGAATTTCATGAATTCTTCTGGTGATGAATTTCATAATTTCTGACTGATGACTTCTGCATCAGTCATATGCAAAAAAAAAAAGCACTAAAATCATTAACTTGGTATATCTGTTCTTTGTAATGAGCTGTGATCGGTTACCAAGATGTATGCTTGATGACACATTTTTCCCAGCCCCCAAATTCAAATACACACTGGCTTCTCCCCTTCTTTTTTGGAGCAGTTTCTCAGAGCTGTCTCCCAGCAGTCCTCAGGAAGACCCTGAATAAAACTTAGATGCTCTGTGTTTTGCTTTAAGTGGACACCCTTTAATAGAGTCAGCCTAACTTATCACCCTGGTTTCTCCAACTTATCAGTTAGTTCATATGCTTATCAGTGAAGACTTGCCAGTGACTCCAGCACCAGAGTGAAAGCCACTAACTGGGAAACGCCTGAGAGGTTTCTAGGAACCCAGAAACCAGCCAACTGATTTATTGTACAATCAGGGTTGGGCAATCACTAGATGACTTTATCATGTGCTTTCTAGGGTTTTTCCAAAGTCTGTTGATTGGACAAAATTCAGGCTTGCACAGAAAAATCTGATGAACCTATTCTGGACTATCACAATCAGCCTCAGATTTGAAAGAAGATTCTGATCTTCCTTCAAATGTTGCTTCCAATCAGGTAGCTTGTAACTCTATGGCTGAACTGGAACCTCTCATAAGAAGGACTACGATGGGCTGGGAAACTCTGATGGAGATTTAGCTAATCTCTTTCTTCCTCCCTCCCTCCTTGTTCCTCTTTCTTTCCTTTCATTCTAATTGCCATGTGATGAACAAATTTGCTTATATATTTTTGGACACACCCATGAAGAGAGTTCAGAAAAAAGTTTCAGAAATGGCGTTAAGGGGTCTGAACTAACTCCATGATGTTTTAAATGTATCGGGTTATATTTTCTCTTTTTTTAAAGATTTTTTTAAAATATTTTTTTTAACTGAAGGATAATTGCTTTGCAGAATTGTGTTGGTTTCTGCCAAAGTATTGGGTTGTCTTTTCTAACTATGAGAACAAATTATACACTTTGTGATTAAAAAAACCACACTCAGAATATACAGTAAAGTGCAAATAAGGAAACTGAGACAGAACTGCTGATAGCATTTTCGTCAATTTTTTGCACAGATCTGTATATTTACTATATGTACATCATGCATACATACGTATGTAAAACTGTGGAGACAGGCAATCAAACTGTAAAATTTTATCCATAGCCACTAGCTAATACATGGTTTGTATTGTGCGTTTCTAACTCGGCATCAAGTTTGAACATTTGTCACACCAGTGAGTCTTGATGCCCAGCGAAGTTTCTAACCATGACAGATTCACCTGACATGCTCTGTGCCCCGTTTAAGCAATTCTCGACTGTTGGACATGTGTAGGTGGTTCCCTCTCTCTGTCACTGGCGATGCTGAGATGGGGCATCTTTGCAGCCTCTCTGATGGTCCCACAGGGTCAGGTTAAGGAAGTGGAGAAGTTGGAATCCTATTTACTGTGGGGAGGAGGCGTGAGAATTAGAGCCCCGCCCCAGTCTACATCCCATTGGCTGGTTCTGATTGGCAGATGGAGTGGTCAGTAGCCATGTGCTCCTGGGGTTCCCCACCATCTCACCACCCACCGGTCCTAGGAGCAGACTGTAGACTTTCTATAGGAGCCTCCACCTCCAATCCCAGAGTGACTGGCCTAAGTCCTTTGCTTGACTGTCCGGTCCAGCCAGTCCCTGGGCCCCTTCCAGCCTAGCTCGTCTCTATGGGGTCTCTCACTCACCTCTCACCTCCTTGCCCATTAGGTCGTGTTCTCCGTGTCTGAGGTGGACAGTCATACAGACCGATTTGCCCTATGGACAGGCATTAGGGAAGAAGTCAGATCTGGGATCCACAGGAAACTGTAAGAATATAGGAGAGTCCTGGGTAAATGAGAGGTCACTGCTTCTTTCCAAGCCCGCACATCCTGAAGGAACCCCAAGAGTAGGAGGTGATGAATCTAGAGGCTTGACTTCTACACCAAAAGTCCCCACACTTTTATTGATTTTTTTGCCTTTGTGATTAGATAGCTTTCCCCCCATACTTTTAATATATTTGAAGTCTTAAGTTCTTGGAGGAAGATGCCATGGGTCATGGGATGGTGGATTGTATGGTCAGGCCACTCAGAATGGCTGTTCTCTTGCTCTCAGTCCATCCCCTGCCTGATCAGTGCCCACTTTACCTACAGCCGACTCACATCACTGACCTGCCTACGCCTGCCGCAGAACCCATGCTAAGCTGCTTCAGTCGTGTCTGACTCTTTGCAACACTATGGACTGTAGCCCGCCAGGCTCCTCCATCCTTGGGACTTCCCAGGCAAGATCACTGGAGTGGGTTACCATTTCCTTCTCTAGGGGATCTTCCCAACCCAAGGATCAAACCTGAGTGTCCTGCATTGCCAGGCAGATTCTTTACTGCTGAGCCACCAGGGAAGCCCCACTGAAATGATTGTCTGACCCCAAAAGTTTATAGCACTGAGAATGGAAATCTTTGCTCCACTCTGTTTGTATAACTAATGCCAGTCCCTTCATCCTCCACTGCTGCTGCTGCTAAGTCGCTTCAGTCGTGTCCGACTCTGTGCGACCCCATAGACGGAAGCTCACCAGGCTCCCCTGTCCCTGGGATTCTCCAGGCAAGAACACTGGAGTGGGTTGCCATTTCCTTCTCCAATGCATGAAAGTGAAAAGTCAAAGTGAAGTCGCTCAGTCGTGTCCGACTCTTAGCGACCCCACGGACTGGAGCCTATCAGGCTCCTCCGTCCATGGGATTTTCCAGGCAAAAGTACTGGGGTGGGGTGCCATTGCCTTCCCCTCATCCTCCACTATGTGTGTCTAATCCCCACATCACCCTCCAGGGCAGTGTGACTCTTCACATCCTCCAAGAGGGCCTGGGAGGACGTGAGAGGAGGAATGATCTGCTCAAGGTCACCCATCCAGCTGGCAGCAAAGCTGAGTTTCAAACCTAGATTTTAATCATCTCTCCACCCAATCTCTTCCCCCTGCACCACTGACCTCTACCACCCATTTCCCCAACTTCTCTTGATAACTAGTGATTACCATGTACCAGATACATGCAGGATACTTGACATGCACCCCTGTTATTCTCACACCTGCCCTTCTAGGTTGACCTTCAATATCTACACTGTAAATACAAACAAATTGGGCTGAAAAGATGTCATTGGAGGAAACCTCACTGCTGTTTAGAGGCATGGCTGACCCCAGACCCTTATTCTCCCCTACAAGCCTCTGGTCCTTGAGAATTATTTGTTTGCCCAAATGACCCCTGACAGCCCTGTTCCTGGCTGATCGCTTCCCCTTCTGGTTCTGCTTCCCCTTCTCAAGGGTGTGCTGGTATTAGAGTCCCAGTCCCCAGCCGGTGTCCCACCCTGGGCCCAGAGTGATGGGTACCTGGTGGAGTAACATCTGATGAGGCCCAGAAGAATGAGTGTAAAGAGGAGGACATAGCCCAAGATTGACCACGTCATGAGGAAGTTCAGGAGGAGTGTTGACATGGTGACGCCTTGGCTAATCCCTAGAAGAAGAGGCATGGACGTCAGAACTGCCATTCGCTCATCCCTTCATTCACCCACAAATCTGTTCCTCACAGACTCATGAGCCCCTACCATGTGTGAGCACTGTTTCGGGTACTAGGGGCTCAGCAGTGAACAAAGCAAACCTCCTGCCCTAATGGGGCTGGCATTCTAGCTGGGAAGTGCACAGTGGAGTACAAAGCAAAAAGATGTCCAACATCATGGAGGGGAGCAGTAAATCCTCCAGAAAAGCATAAGCTGAGTAGAGAGAGCAGCAGGGTATAGAGTGTGCTGGTTACACAGGGCCATGAACTTATTCCATGGGGATTCATTCACTAAGCTCCAACTGTGTGCCTGGCACTGTGCTAAGCACTGGGAACAAATAGAGATTTAAGAACTTGCCCAGCCTCTATTCCCTTGAAGTTTCATAGTCCAGTGGGTGTCAAGTGGCATGAAATGAGGCATCATAGATACACAAAAATGGTATCATTCGATGCTTAGTAAATAGTGTGGAGTGACTGAAATAAATGTCTCCAGCCCCCACTCAGCATCCACTCATGTCATTCTGAGCCAGGCTGACGGCTCCTCGTGCCCTGTCTGATTTCCCTCGTGCAGCAACCCCATCGACTAGAACCCTCGCTACCAAATTGCAAAGGGGGAAACTTGGGCTCAGAGAGGTGATGCTGCTGCCAGTGTTCACGCAGAGGGGCAGCGGCAGAGCTGGGATTTGATCTCAGGTCACTGGGCTCCAGAACTCCTGCTCTTCACGGCCCTGCATACCTGCTTTCTCCCAAGCCTGCAGATCTCTCTCCGTGGTGTAGATGATCAGATGTGGGGTTCCTGAATAGGTGCCTCCCCTACATGCAGACTCCTTCCTAACCTGCTCCAGAGGCCACACCATGGACAGCTCCCCATGTCCCCCGCACCACCTCCCCTGGCGTGTTCCCGCTTCCTCATCTCAGAGCAGCCCCGTGGATCTGTGGAGGGCAGAGGCTGTGAGGTCAGACAGCCAGGGTTTGAATCTTGCGTCCTCTGCTTGGAGCCTTGAATAAAGCATCCAAAATTTCTGTAGCTCCATTTGCTCACCGGTACAGTGGAGGTGATAATAATGGTCACTTACACTGTAGGGAGACTGGAGGGTCACCCAGGTTAGAATCACCCAGGTTAGAACGGTGGCTGCTAGTGTAAATGCTCAGTCAGTGTTGGCTGATCCTACATCCCTGGAATTCACTCCAACTCTGACCTGAGGACTCCGGGGGCCTTATAAAGGAGGCAGTTTGGAGTTGGACCTGAGAGGTTGGGGGGGCTTCATCTGACCATCGTGAGGATGTTAACACACAATGAAGAGGGCATTTCTGATGACAAGCACTGCCTAGGCAGAGGCATGAGAGTGGTGGGATTTGGAGAGAGCAAGGGGCAGCTGCTGCACTCACTGGGCACGTGGGCCTGGACCTGGACTTCATCGTACAAAATCTCTTGGGTGGCAGAGTTTTCCGGGATGCACCTGTATCTGCCCATCTGGTCCCAGGTCAGACTTGGGAGGGTGATGTTCTTCTCCAAGAAGCTCAGGACAGAGATGTTGTGGATCCAGTGGTGCTTGATTTGCGGTCTGCCATCAGAAAGACACTCTATCTTCACTTGGCGGCTGATCTCAGCAGGCAGGATGTCCTGGTAGTTAACAGGCATGCTGAAGATTGTTGTGTAGGAGGGTCCATCTGCAGAGACAGGGCAGGACGCCCGGACTATGCTTCTGACTGCTGGGGGTCCTGTCTCCTCTCAATCCACAGGAAGTCTCCCTCCTACCAAGGGTGTCCACACTCTGCCCCAAGTGGATCCCTAGACCCACCCCATGAAGGCAGGTGGGCCAACAATAATGAGAGTCATCACAGTGTCTTCTGTTATGGAGACTTACTACAGGCCAGCTATCTGGCTGCCCTTCATGTCACAATAAAATAGGTGTAGAGTAGAAGCAGACAGGCTTCTTTGGTGGTTCAGAATGTAAAGAATCCACCTCCAATGCAGGAGACCCAAGTTCGATCCCTGGGTTGGGAAGATTCCCGGGAGAAGGAAATGATAATCCACTCCAGTAGTCTTTCCTGGAGAATCCCATGGATTCCATGGGGTCGCAAAGAGTATGACGTGACTGTTGAGCATGCACTCAGTCCCTTCTTTACACAAAAGCTAGATGTGCATGCATTCATAGTATTTCTTGTCTGAGAAGTAGGGATTAGGGCCCTCAGTTTAAATTGAGTGGACCGGGGTTGTGAGCAGTGAGGATAATTCTGAAGTCCAAAGCTTCAAACAGCCAGAGCTGGGATCTGAAGCCAGGACAGCTGTCTTCATGGTGTCTCATGCCACACTATCTACCTGTTTTGTCATGATGTCCATGGGAGACCCTGAGGCCAGCTTGGCTTCCCTCCCATGACCCCAAGACACTCACAGGTCACTGTCAGATAGACCAGTTCACTTTTCTTAATAATGGGACTTGGATCCCAAGTCCCATTGGATCCCAAGGCTTGGATCCCACACTGCAGTGGTGAGTTGTTGCTCCTGACCCTTTTAATGGTGAGGGTCTTAGTGTCTGGAGAGACGGTCACACGTTCAGAGCTGGACACCTGTGTGTAGCCTACAAACCACTAGACATTCATGTCATTGGTCTGGCAGATGGCAGCCATGGAGTCTACATTCAGTCCTGCATAGCTGGTGTTGACTGAGATGCCTGGGATTTCAAACACTGGGTGAAGCAAGAAGGAGAAGATTAGGGGTTGGATCTGCCTCTCCAAGCTCTGTTCCTCTCCATAGAGGCTTTCAGAGCAGGTTGGGAAGAAGCCCAGAATTGTAAGATGGGATCTAGGATCTCGGGCTGAGACAGGCAGAAAAGCAAGGAGTGGGCACGAGGTAGTCGAGATGCAGGTGATCCCCTGAGCTTGTGGTCCTATGGGCCAAGCCATCCCTATAGCCTTTCATTGCAATAATGGTAAGTTCTTCCCATAGACATGTTGTCATGTGGTTCTTTCTATAATACTTGGATCCTCCATCCATGGACCACAGGTTGCATGGACTGAGAAATGGTCTGTGCTCTCCATAACAATTCCTCCTACTATCTGAGTCCCATTTCCTTTACAAATACTTCCTCTAACCTTACAACACGCCACACTGTCTCTGATTCTACTGACAAGAGGATCAGAAAGGGAAGACTATGGCGATTTGGTATATACAGAGTCAGAGGTAAGCAAAAGTCTTTCACTCTTCAAAATCCACACTGTCCTGCCTTAGCCCTGTGGAGTCCCCTGGAGGTCAGTAGAGCAGACAGAATTCCAAGATGACTCCATCATCTCCAATTCCTACTATAACCCCTGTATAACCCCATCCCCTCAATGCCAGTAGAACTTGTGACTTTCTTGTAGTCTATAGAAGATGGCGAAGGGGATGGGCTGTCACTCCCATCACTGTGTGCCTGTGAGTGCTCAGTCACTGAATCGTGTCCCACTCTAGCCCGCCAGGGTCCTCTGTCCACCGGACTTCCCAGGCAAAAATACTGGAGTAGGTTGCCATGCCCTCATCCAGGGGATGTTCCTGGCCCGGGGATTGAACCCGCATCTCCTGAGTTTCCTGGATTGCAGGTGTATTCTTTACCCATTGTTATATAAGTTTCCTTCTCAGCAGTCTAGAGAGAGATACTGTTTTTGACCTTGAAGAGACAAAGAGCCATGATGTGAAATCTTATGGACAGAGTCGCCTATAAGAACATAGCCCTGGCTGACACTTTGTGAGTCTCAGCACTGGAAATGGCTGAGCCATGCCTGGACTTCTGACTCACAGAAATGAGTGTTCTTTTAAGCTACTAAGCTTGAGGCTATTTGTCCTATTTGTCACATGGCAGGAGATAACCAATACACTGAGAGGGAACCTGGAGCCCTTGAACATAGTGAGGGTCCCGTCTCTGGGGAGAAGCTAGACTACCATCCACCAAGACTCCCAATGTCATCTGAGAGCAGTTGGAGACTAGACACTGTGAGCTCCAAGGAATACCACTCCCCAAACCTCCAGATTCAACTCAGTGCAGTCGGGCAGTAGAGCAGCTGCCTACTCACCTCAAATCTCAAGCCAGACAGTTGCTCTCTGGGTGTCATTGATAGCATCCACCCGCATGGTGTAGCTCCCTGTATCATTTAATTGAGACTCCTTGATCAGCAGGGAACCTGTAGGGGACACTCTTTCCCGGGCATTGTACATGGGCCCATTCTGCTGGGAATGAGATGTGGTGTTGTAGCTGATAATCAGATTTTCCTCAGTGTCATTTGCACCCCAGTGCCAACTATATTCCTGAACATCTTTAGGGGCATTGTTGACAATCAGGAGGCTCCGGTATCCCTTCAAACCTATGAATGGGTCTGGGCTGATGTACATTTGGCTGGAGGCCTGGGTGATCCCACAGGCCAGAAGACTGGCTGAGGAAGACAAACAGAAAAAGACACACACACAGAGGTTTATACCCACAGGCGATGATCCACAGAGACACTGGTGAATGGGTTTCTAGCTCCGAAGGACCCCCGACCCTGTCTCCTTCTCCCCGTCACCTCAGCCCCTGCCCTGGTCCAGTCTTTCATCATCCTTTTCCAGGCTGGCCTCCTCCTTGGATACTCAGCCTCCAGCCCATCCTCACAGGTAAGTTTTGTGGATCCTTATGAAGCCCCACAGGTGACCCTGCTCTCCCTCTGCTTATGTATCTTCCATGGCTCCCCAGTGCTCTCACACTGTTACAGAGCGAACTGGTCTGTAGGACCCAATGTAGGCTCTTTTTGAGTCACATCTACCCTACTTTACCACCTCCATTCATTCACTCATGTATTCATTCATTCATCAGAAGACACAGCATCCAGGCTGTGTGTCCCAGTCACACATACAGATCTCTCTTGACCAACTTCACTTTCTTCTGACTTGGGTTTTTGCACATGCTCTTTCCCATTTCTAGATCCCTGGCACCCTAGCTCTCTCCTCCCCACGTCCATCTTCCTTGTTGACTCACTTCTGTGTCCCCAGCTCCCCGGAGGTCAGGGTGGAACCCAGCAGGAGGGCTCAGAATGGTTATCTGGGTGGATTAAACTCCACCAAGAGCATCTACACTGTCTTGATTTACCATATAGGTTCAGTGGCATGAAAATGAATGGTGGTGGGGATCTGTTATCTGGGCAGGCGTCTGATGCTCTGGGAACCTCCTCCACGGAGGAGGCAAAGATAGCGAAGACCCTGTCCCCTAGAGCTCCAGATGTGGACCCTAGAGGTTTTAGAGGACAGTGTATGTGGCCACCAGGAAAACATGAGAGTGGTCAGTATCAGGAGGAAGCAGAGTGTTTTGGGGGAAAGTGAGGGATTGGGAGGGGTCCTGCCAGAGAGGTGGTATGGTGGAGGGGATCAGGGCAGAGGAAGTGAACCAAGAGGAAGTGATTGCTGGGGTTCAATTTCATCACACTTTGTGGTGGGTAGAGATGAATGCTATCTGTGTGTGTGTGTGTGTCTTGGGCAAGCCGGGCCCAGGTGTGTGAGTTCATGAAACTTCTACTGAGGGTCTTGGGTCACTCCCTTCTCCCCCTGCCCCCCTATCATGCTAGCCTGACTCTCTTACCCACAAGGACTAGTTTTCTCCAGAGTTTGCACCTGGGTCTAGAAAGGTCCATGAGTCACTCCGGTCCTCCTGCTGGAGGGATCTCTCCAGGGACCCAGCCGCCTCCTGTGCCCTTTTACAGACCTGTGTCCTCTCAGGCCCTGAAGTGTGGTCTCCACCCACTTCCTGCTCAGAGATGGACTCTAAATCACACGGTGGGAGGACTGGCGAGGGCCCTTCTGAGTGGGCGATCATCTTTAGGACTTGATACCCACAAGGAAGGGCCTTGGACATGTGGCAATTTAGAATATCAAGGAGCATTATGTGGAATTTTTGATATCCCAACCTATTTTTCTTAAAACAGAATTGGACCACCTGTGACCAAAAAGAGAACAAACAGCATTCCTCATTGCCTAATTGTACAAGGGTTCAGTCACTACCTGCTGCAGTCTCCCACCAACAGTGCACCCTGAGAGGAATTCAGGATGAGGTACTCTGTGCTTTGGATAATCAGGCCCCAAGATGCATAGCTCAGGAAGAACTTCAATGACCCCAGACTTCAGCATCAGTCATACTCAAAAAAAGCTCCAAAATCATTAACTTGGTATATCTGTTCTTTGTGAAGAGCAGTGATCAGTTACTATGATGTGTGCTTGATGACACATTTTTCCCACCCACCAAATGCAAATACACACTGGCTCCTCCCCTTTCTCTTTGGAGCAGTTCCTCAGAGCAGTCTCCCAGGCTACAGTCCTCAGGAAGATCCTGAATAAAACTTAGATACTCTGTGTTTTGCTTTAAGTGGACACCCTTCAATATAGTCAGCCTAACTTATCACCCTGGTTTCACCAACTCATCAGTTAGTTCATGTGCTTATAACTGAAGGCTTGCCAGTGACTCCACCACTGGGTGAAAGCCACTAATTGGGAAAAGCCTGAAAGGTCTCTGGGATTACTGTGAAGAGGCCAGCCTGCTAATTTAATATGTGGTCAGGCTTGGGCAATCGCTGGGCCACTTCATGTGATTCCTAGTGGTTTTCCAAAGCATGTCGATTGGACAAAATTCAGGCTTGCATGCAAAAATCTAACAAACCTGTTTATTGATAGGGCCCACATAGGGTCTCACTGATAAGATGGCTCGTTATGTCAACCTCGCAAACAAAGAATAAAATCACAGTGATCCGTGAGACTGACCAAATTGCCCAAATGGCATCCTGTTATCTCGCTGGTGCCCATCTTCTAAGCGCTGCAAGACCACCAGATTCCAGACCTCCAGCTACAGACCATCCCTTCAGAGAATTTTTCATTAGTGGGGTATAAGAAGGACTCTATCAGAAAGGGAGGACGCTGGTTCTCCTTAAGAGCCACTCACCCTCTCTTTTCTCTCTAATAAATTTCCCTTTTCTTGCCTGACTGCCCAGCTTGGTCTCTTTTTCTCTGCACTCGCCTCACATTTATGACTATCACACTCAGCTTCAGGTTATTTTAAAGAATATTCTGATCTTTCTTCAGATGTTGATTCCAACCGGGTAGCTTTTAATTCTATGTTTGCTAATGGGCTGAACTGGGACGTCTCTTTCTCATAAAAAGGACAAGGATGGGGTGGTAAGTGCTGTTGAAGATTTAGCTAACCTAGAAAAACAGCTCTCTCACTCTCTAGAGGAGCTCCCTAAAAGGAAGACCTCCCAAATTCTTCATCTTTAACTCCAGCCATTGAAGATCCCTCAGTGAAAGCCAAGACCCTCCTTGTTTCTGCTCTTATTGCAAAACAAAAACAAAAACAGGACATTGGAAAGGATTGTCATAAAGTAAAGGTTGTAAGGCACCTTTTTCCTCCCAGTTCTCAATGATGGAGCTCTGAGGAGCTATAGGGCCTCTTCCCCCTTTCGCCTTCTTCACCAGTTTGAGAAACATTTCTCTAGATTGGGAGTAAATCTCTCTGGTCCTAATTCATGCAGTAGACATACTTCTGGTGCTCAACCCACTACCATAAAACCGCCCCTGCCTGGAGCACTAAAATCATCCAAACAGTGGGGATCTCCAGTGAACCCCAAGAGACTTTTGCCTCTGAACCTGCTCCTTCTGTTTAGACCTTTGAGGTGCTCACCCTTTCTCCTTTGATCCTTCACCCTTCTGGATTTATCAGGTCGAGACTCCTTAAAGAAGTATCATGCTGTCCTATCTTTCTCCCAAAGGGGAAAATAATTCTAGAATTTGACAGCAGCCAACCAAGTGAATTAAATGACCCTTAGACATCTTTTCTTTGTTCCATTCCTGACAAAGCTAAAGCTGAACCTGGAAACACTGATCAATTATCTCTATGGAATCAGCTACCCTCCTTACAGGCAAAATCTCCAACTAGTAAGTCACAGTACACCTCCCACCAAAATCCAGTGAACTCCCCTGGTAGTCCAGTGGTTAAGACTTCACCTTCCAATGCAGGAGATGCAGCTTTACTCCCCAGTCAGGGAGCTGGAACCCCACACGCCTCGACAGTCAAAAAAATAAACCATGAAACGGAAGCAATGTTGTAACAAATTCATTAAAGACTTTTAGGGCCTCCCTGGTGGCTTAGGGGTAAAGAATCCACCTGCCGATGTAGGAGATACTGGTTCAATCCCTGATCTGGGAAGATCCCACATGTTGGGGAGCAACTAAGCACAAGAGTCACAAGTACTGAGCCTGTGTTCTGCAACAAGAGAAGGCCACTCAGTGAGAAGCCAGTGCCCCACAGCTAGAGAAGCCCCCACTCACCACAACTGGAGAAAAGCCCACGCAGCAGTGAAGACCCAGCACAGCCAAATAAATAAATAAAGTTAAAAAATATATAGACTTTAAAAACTCAAATAGATCTCTCAAAATCGCTCTTCAGAATTAATATCCTATAAGTAAGAAGATCTTCAGTGCTTCCCAGGTGGCACGTTCGATCCCTAGGTTGGGAAGATTCCCCAGGAGGAGAGCACGGCAACCCACTCCAGTATTCTTGCCTGGAGAATCCCTTGGACACAGGAGCCTGGGGGGCTATGGCGCATAGAGTTGCAGAGAGTTGGACACAACTCAAGAACCTTGGCATGCACGCACAAGAAGTCCTTCAAGGCTTAAAGACCATCATAGAAGATTACAAGGCTCAAAGCCCTGTAACAGTCCCTGTTAACACAGCCATTTTGGCACTGAGGATGAAGGTCTGTCCCGGGTCTTCAAGGGATAAACAGAACTGCTGAACTTTAACATTGTTATTCCTAACGCTCGTATGTTGTGGGCATCCCTTCCAACCATAAGTAAATTCCTTACTGTAATTGATTTATGAGTATAATCGTTAGTGGGCTTTCCTGGTGGCTCAGCTAGAACTGGTTTCATTCAGAGCCCAATTCCAGTTCACTGCAGGAATTAAGGGGCTTCCCAGGTGGCGCTAAGGGCAAAAAAATTGCCTGCTGAGGCAGAAGATATAAGAGATGCGAGTTCGATCCCTAGGTCTGGAAGATCCCCTGGAGGAGGAAAGGGCAACCCACTCCAGTACTCTTGACAGAAGAATCCTATGGACAGAGGAACCTCTTGGGCTACAGTCCATGGGGTCCCAAAGAGTCAGACATGACTGAAGTTGGACAGCATGCACGCATGCAAGAACCTAAGAGTTAAAAGCAATGAGACCCTCAGAAGGCCCCTTCCACTTGGAAGGTGCCTACAGGTTTGGAATTCATTCCAGCCTCCAGAGACTCACTTTCCTGCCCTCAAGCAGACGCGGAGCTGGACTGACCCATTCTGTCCTGGATTCCCTATAATTTGGAGCATCTTGTTTGAACCCTAGCCAGGAGCCTGAGGTTTCCTACCTCATTAGACTCTGAATCAGAGACATCTGATGATACTGGGGAAATGATTCCCTCCAGAAAGACCTACTAATACTACTACTGAGTCCAAGCTCGCTCTGCTCACCACATGACAGGCCAGTGAATTGGAGACAAGCCTGCTGAGGCAAGGGATACACCTTTATTCAGAAAGCCCGCTGACCAAGAGGATGGCAGACTTAAGTGTAAAAATAACCCTCTTATTGGAGTCTGGAAGCCAGGATCTTTTACAGATCAGAGACTGGGGCCGGGGGCGGGGGGGTTGGGGGGGCTGGGGGGGCGGGAGGGTTGGGGGGGCTGGGGGTGGTGAGGAGACAAAGTAAAAAGGTAACAAAGTAATCTTCCAAATATCTCCTGGAACAGCAAGCTTCAGGCAGGGGATGTGTTAATTTCTTCCTGTAGCCATCCACAAGTGGACAGAGTCCTGAACAAGGGCTCTTCAGTTTTAACAGTTAGGCCGAGGGGCAGGTTCTCTGAGGCAGGCCATTATGTATGATCATAATAACAAAAGTAACAAAAGCAAGTCAAAGAGACAGTCCCAACCTGGAATCAGAATTAGCTTTTCCCTGCAACAATACTGGATATGGCTCCCCTTAGCCAGTCCCAGAGCTCACCTGGGGGCAGGTGGCAGCCAGGGAAGCTGTCTCATAGAGTCCTTAATCTCTTTCTAGAGCTCAGCTTTGTTCTTTCTTATCGGAAGAGCAAAACGTCACAGCCCCTCCCAGGGCAAATTTCTACCAGGTGCAATCAGCAAGTGTGCATGCTAAGTCACTACAATCTTGTCCAACTCTTTGCGACCCCATGGACTATAGCCCACCAGGCTTCTCTGTCCATAGGATTCTTCAGGCAAGGATACTGGAATGGGTTGCCATGCCCTTCTCCAAGGGATCCTCCTGATCCAGGGATCGAATCCGGGTCTCCTGCATTGAGGAGAGATTCTTTACTGATTGAGCCACAGATATTAATAAATTTCCATCCCCACCTATTTATTAGGCCTGGAGAGCACCAGGAATATTAACCTGGGCCCTTTGTGCAACTGCAAACAGTTGCTATGCTATGCTATGCTAAGTCACTTCAGTCGTGTCCGTGGAGCCCTAATAAATTCCAGCCGCTGTCCTCCTAGACCTGCTAGGCAAAGCCCCATCACCCCAAGTGCATTGGACTAGCAGGGGGAGCCGTGGAGTTGTGGAACTCCCACCCTGATCTTGATCAACATGGTAACCCACTCCAGTATTCTTGCCTGGGAATTGCCATGGACGGAGGAGCCTCACGGGCTACAGTCCATGGGGTCGCAGAGAGTCGGACACGACTCAAGTGACTGAGCACGCAGGCAAGTGATGAAGAGTAGGAACTCTGATACATGCCCCGGAGTGCCTTGCTCCCTGGTATGCAGGGTGGTGTGGTTTAGTCGCTAAGTCGTGTCCGACTCTTGTTGAAGGAGGAAACAGAACAGGTTCTATCTTGAAAGCAGGACTCCATCTGGGGCTGGACTGTGGACTTTGAGCCATAGACCCAGTATCTATGGAAATGACATACCAACTAGAAAACCAGGCCCCAGGAAGGAAGAGCCCCAGGGCTCCCCATCCCCTAAAAGAATACCCTAATTATCTGTATAACTGAATAGAATCATACATTCTATTATGCTTGTTGGGGTATGACCACTATTAATAATTGTCCACTGTTAACTAGGCTTAAGGCAGATGAATCAAGAGTTAACTTTGATTGTATCTTTCTTTTCCTTTGTTCAGACTAGTTTCAGGGAATTGGGGGAGGTGGGTTTGGGCACTTAGAGTATATAAGGTTTTCACAAAAACTGGTTGAGGTCCTTGGCTAAGAGGAGACTCTGCTTTGTACCCGCCGGTATAATAAACTCCACTCCACTATCTGCGATGTCTTTCTAAGTGAGTTTGTTTCTCGAACACGTGGCTACAACATTGTGACCCCAGGGACAGTAGCCCGCCAGTTTCCTCTGTCCATGTGATTCTCCAGGCAAGATCCTGGAGTGGGTTGCCATTTCCTTCTCCAGGGGATCTTCCCGACCCAGGAATTAAACCCAGATCTCGTGCATTGCAGGCAGATTCTTTACCTACTGAGCTATGAGGGAAGCCCCTGGTACCAGAGCAGGTTCCAGGGACACGATGTAGAGCCAGGAGAGGCGGCAGCAGGTCCCGGCTTCCCAAGTGCCTTGGGTTGTTCGTTGCCCTCTCTGGACTGCAGCATCTCTCTGAAAGATGGGTAAATGAGCATTATCTCCCAAGACTGCCAAGCTGCGATAAGAGAAGGTCTGAGGTTCCTCTTCTGCACTCAGGCACACACACACACACTTCTGTCAGGACTTCCTCTTGCATCACAGGGCTATTGGTTTCTTGAAAGAGGGAACCTAGATATCAGAGAATCCCAGAAAAGAGCTTGGCCCTTTCCATTGCCTCTACTGTGCCCACTTGATGAAAAGAATTGACTCCTTGGAAATGACCCTGATGTTGGGAAAGACTGAGGACAGGAGGAGAAGGGGACGACGGAGGATGAGATGGTTGGATGGCATCACTGACTTGATGGCCATGAGTTTGAGCAACCTCAAAGAGATGGTGAGGGACAGGGAAACCTGGCGTGCTACAGTCCGTGGGGTGCAAAATCAGACACGACTGAGTGACTAACAGTTTCACGTTCACTTTAGGAGGATAAAGCTTTCTTTTACAAACAAGAGGCATGGGACGTGGGGCGGTCTGTCTCTGGGAAAGGCCCTTAGGGTCTTGGTCAATGTCAGCTCCACACCTGGAAGAACTGAGGACCTCTAGGATCTGGACTAGGTCCCAGTCACTGGGTTCTCAGTCCCAGCACTGTTGACTTTGGGGCTGGATGATTTCTGTTGCAGGAGTAGGGGCTGGGGGTGAAGTATAGCATGTTAAGAAGCTTCCCTGGCCTCTGCTCACACCCATCAGATGCCAGTTTCACCCAATAGCCAAATGTCCCTTGGCATTTTGGGGCAGGGGTAAGAACCACCAGTCTGTACAACAGGGTGACCCTCCCTGGCCAGAGTGGCAGGACCCAGCCATCCAGACATCTACCACATCCCCCCACCCCCCATGCCTCTGAGGTCTGCAGACGCCCCTGGCCCACCTATGACAGGTCAGCAGGTGCCTCCACCAAGGTCCAGAGGCCTGGAGGTTCATAAGCCACATTCCTCATCTCCGCTGCACTGCTGGATGGATGGGCCCCAGATGGGATCAGGACAGGGGGCCCCTGCTTGTCTGCTCCTCTCTGGGCAGATCTTCGGGGTCTCTGGGCCCAGGGGTGTCCTGTCTGCTGTGTGTGGAGGTGGAGGAGCTCCAGCTCTGAAGTTCCTCTTCTGTGAACCCAGTTTCTTGCTCCTCCCCAGCTTCCCTCGGGTCTCCCCGCAGCCCTACCTCCCTTTCTCTTCCTTTCTCTTTTCACACACAGGACGCCCAGACACCCTGCGGCTCAGACATGCTGCCGCTGCTGCTGCCGCTGCCGTTGGCGGGTGAGTGGACTGCGGGGCGGGGGTCAGCGGGGCGGGGGCTTGGCTGATCCTTGATTCCTCACAGGGTCCCTGGCTCAGGATCCGAGCTACAGGCTGACAGCACCGCCGTTCGTGTCGGTGCAGGAGGACTTGTGTGTCCGCGTGCCCTGCTCCATCTCCTATCCCCAGAAAGACTGGAAAGACTCTGACCCAGCTCATGGCTACTGGTTCCGGGAAGGGGCCAATATATTGGTGGATGCCCCCGTGGCCACAAACAAATTAGATGGTGAAGTTCAGGAGGAGACCCAGGGCCGATTCCACCTCCTCGGGGACCCCAGGGACAACAACTGCTCCCTGGAGATCAGAGACGCCAGAAAGAGCGACAGAGGTTCCTACTTTTTTCGTGTGGAAAGAGGAAGGATGAAATGGAGTTACGTGTCTGTGTCTGAACTGTTCTTCTTGAATGTGACAGGTAAGCAGTGGATCTAGGAGAGGCCACAGTGGGGGTCATGGGGGCCCCAGGGCAGGGCTGGGTGAGGGCCCCTCCTGGGAGGCGCTGAGGGTAAAGCAGGTGGAGGCTCAGAGGGAGGGTCTGGACTGAAGCCTGAAGCTTCTCTGGGGGGGCCACACCTCGAAGCCTCCTCCCGATCTCCCGTCTCCCCCCTCCTCTCACCAGCCCTCACCCACCAGCCCCACGTCCTCAGCCCGGGAGCCCTGGAGTCTGGCCGCCCAGGGAACCTGACCTGCTCTGTGCCCTGGGCCTGTGAGCGGGCCATGCCCCCCATCTTCTCCTGGATGTCAGCTGCCCCCAGCTCCCTGGGCCCCAGGACCCCCTTCTCGTCGGTGCTCACCCTCACCCCACGGCCCCAGGACCACAGCACCAGGCTCACCTGTCAGGTGAAGTTCCCCACAAGTGGGGCGATAGTGGAGCGGACCATCCTGCTCAGTGTCACCTGTGAGTGAGGGGTGAGGACGCCCTGGGGGCCTGAGGGTGTGTGGGCAGGGGAACCTGGGGTGGGGATGGGAGGTGCTTTTGTCCTGGAGGCCCTGCTGAGGAGGGGGCTAGAGGGACATAAGGCCTGCCTGTCCCGCCTGGGTTCCGCAGATCTGGGTGGGGCGGGGAGGGGATGACTACACTTCCGTCACCCTGGTCCTCCTGCTGAGGAAGGAGATCCTCTCTTCCAGTCCCGGGTGCTCCACAGAGCCCAGTGACCAGACACTTCCAAGGAAACAGCACAGGTAGGAAGGAGGTCCCCTCCTGGGCTGTCAGGAGCAAGGCTGCTTCTGGCTCAGGGCTGGGCTGGTGTCTGCTGGTCTTTGCCTCACTCTGGACCCACCCCAGTGACCAGAGCCCCCAAGTGGGTGAACCCAGTGGTCCCTGCCCCTCCTCTGCCCCCATGGCCACTGTGCCCAGTGACTTGTCCACTTCCTCCTCTGCTCCCCAAGAGCAGGGCGACATCCACAGGGCAGAGCCCACCCCTCAAAGCCCCTCACCACCCACGACCTGACTCCTTCAGCTCTGCAGTTTTATTTCCTCCCAATAGCTTGTAACTTATGCATATTTTGATGGATCATATATTTTGAAAGCGTTTTGTTTTCACCAAGGCCGTATATGGTGAAACCTTCTGATCTTTGCCCATACCAGATGAAAACTGGCCATCTCTACATGGCATTGCTTATTTAAACGCATTAATTTTTTTTTGAGGAAAAATCAGATAAAATAAAATCGACTGTTTTAGGCAGTTTAAAATAGACAATAGTTGGCTTCAAGAACATTCACGATGTTGTACAAGTTTAAATCCATCCATCTCAGATTTTCATCATCCCAGAGAGGAGCCTGGTGCCCATGAAGTAGTCACTCACCACACTGTCCTCCCCAGCCCTGGGCAACCACTAACCTGCTGTCCGTGTCTATGGATCTGCCTATGGGGGACATTTCATACAAGTGGAATGTTACAAGACTGTGGCCTTTTCCTTGTGGCGCCTTTCGCATAAAAAACCATTTTCCAGGATCATTCATTAAGCGTGTATCAGTATCAATTTCATTTTGTCTGAATAATATCTCATTGCATGGATGGACCAGCTTCTGTTTATCTGTTTAGCAGTGGTTGGACATCTGTGTTGTTTCTACTCTGGGGCTATTACAATGCTGCTATGAATGTTGCTATACTTTTTTGTTTTTTGATCACTGACTGCAGTTTTCTCAGACATATACCTCGGAGTGAGATTTCTGGGTCAAATGGTAGATTCTACATTTAAATTTCTGAGGAAATGTCAACTGTTTTCCACACTGACAGGACCATTTTACCTTCCCACCATCGATATATGTGGGTTCCAATTTCTCCAGATCCTTGTTGATGTTGTTATTTTCCTTTAAAACTGCAAAAGAAATTTGGGTGTGAATAAATATCTCATCATGATTTCAGTTATGTTTATGGAGTGAGTAATGATGTCATTCCTTTTTTAAAACGAAATTATTGGTCATTTGGAGAAATCTTTTTATCCATTGTTCCATTTTTTAAATTCCAATGTTTGTCTATTTGTTGTTGAATTGTAAGTTTTTTTAAATATACGCTGGATACTACATACATATCAGATCTATGATGTGCAAATATTTTCTCCCATTAAATGGGTAGGCTTTTCACTTTCTCAGTAGTGTCAATTGATAAGCCGAATTTTTCTTTTTCATGAAGTCCAACTCATGCATTTTCCACGCTCTGTGCCCCCCCACCCCCCATTCAACTGCTGGAAGGTAAGGGCATGGGGATGGGGTGAGGCGCGGGCACATGGGGTCTGGCATCCAGTGAGTCGGGAAGGCCTGGAGTCCTCGTGGGAGAGGAAGGACCCAAGATGAGGTCCAGCTGGTGAAGTTGTCCTCCTCCCACCTTCCTGCAGGGCAGTCAGGGTGTGTGGCAAGGTGGTGCTGAAATCACTAGATAGCCTCCTGGGCGGGCTCCAGTGAGCTCTGGTTCTTTATGACTCAGCACAGAAAAGATTCATCAAGAATCACAAAGTCACAGATAAGAAGTGATTTATTAGAACAGGACGCTGAGGAGGCTTACAAGCTGATTTTCCAGAGGGTGCCGGGCCCTGAGATCTCAGTGGTTTACAGTCTCATAAAGAAAGGAAAGGTGGAAACAGGGAAAAGATCACCTCCTTCTTCATTCTTGAGTAGATGTCACATTTCCTCACTAGCTCCTCTTCCACATCATGCTGGGGAGTCTGCTTGTCCCCACATGGTCAAGCTGGGGCTGCCATGGCATCATGGAAAATTCACGTCTCAGTACAGTGAGGGTCTTTCACTTCGAAGGGTCCTCTCTCTGTAAATTATTATTTTTTTTAATGTGTGCAGAGAGCACGTCCTAGGGCTCATTAACTCACCGAGCTCACCAGGCAGGGTGTGGGGACACACGCTGCGGTCATTGTATCGTTTGGGGCCACGTCTCATGCTGCAACTGCGTGGTTTTGTTGCTGAGAAAGACTGCTCTCTTGAGTAACCATTAACTTGCTGGGTCTCTCATACCTTTTTCTTTACCTAGGATCCCCTAGTGGGCTTAACGATTTAATCACCTACTTTGTTCGTTTACTCTGTCCCTGCCAGTCCTGGTGGCCATCTGGGAAGCGGCTGTCAAGATCCCACTCCTCTTCCTCTGCCTTTTGGCCCTCCTGTGAGCACTGCCCCGGGAGAGGGGAGGGGTGGGCAGGGCAGGGTGCAGGGGGCTGCAGCCTTGAACCAGCACCACCGGGGGTGGGGCAGGGCCAGCAGGGGGCTGATGGGAAAGGGGGGTGGGGTTGGCAGTGCTTAGGGTTCCCCTAGGGTATGGGCTCTCCTCTGTCTGGCGTCAAGGTTGGAGGTACCTGCTGTGCTCTGGAAGGTCTGTGGGGTCAAATGACGTCTTCCACCTGTCACCCCTCCTGCTTCTTAACAAGGAATGGGGGATGGGTGAGTCTGCTGCCCAGTTGCACCTTGTTCTGGCCAGAGGGAAAGAGCCTGGTCTCTTCTCTCAGTGTGAAGTCCTTCAGGAGGAAGACAGCCAGGCCGGCAGGGGACACCTCAGATGCATCCGCCATCCCAGGTTAACCCTTCAGGTGAGCGATGCAGGCATCTCACTGCCCAAGATCACACTGCACACCTCCCCCAGGATGGCCTTCAGGATTGCGCGGCTCAGCGTGGCCAAAGAGGAGCTGCCATCTTCCTCCCCAAACTCACTTCTCTGCTTGGCTCCCTGTCACACTGATGACAAGGCCGCCTCTAAGGCCAGATGTTGGGGAGGGGACAGGCTTTCCCCCCTTTCATCACCCCCTTCCCTCCTCTGGGATCCAACAATTCACTAAATGCTGTCCATTCTTCCTCCTAAGCACAGCTCATCTTGAAGTCTGTCTCCTCCCCGTCCTGACCCTGGTCCTTCCAGCAGCCTCATCTCTTCTTTGAGTCACTGCACCGATGCATCTCCTGCTTCCTCTCCCTGGGAGACACAGCCCTCCGGTCAGAGGACTCACCAGAGACAGTTCCCATCCACTTCCTGCACAGTTGGAGCAGCTCTGTTTCCTCCCCACGCAGAGGACAGTTGGGCCCACACTTCAGGCTGGATTCAAAGCCCTGGTGGGCTCTCCCCTGCTGACTCTCAACCCAGATTACCCCTCTGTCTGCATCTCCCAACATCTTCATCCCCAGCCTGGTCAGAATCTGTGACTCTGAGACTGTATGTGCAGTTCCTTCTCCTGAAACGCCCTTTCCTCCCCATCCCTGCCTCTCTGAATCCTGAGCAACCTTCAGGCTCAGTCTTCAACATCACTGTGTGTGTGCATGTGTGCACTTCATTGTCTGGTTTTGGTTGGAAGAGCGACATAGGTTTAATTATGGATTATTCATAAAGTATTACTGCATGTCTACTCTAAGCCATCTAATTGTAGGTGCCCAGGGGGCATCAGTGAATACAACATCAAAATTCTGTGTCATTGGGACTTCCCTGGTGGTTCAGTGGCTAAGACAGCCTTCCCAGTGCAGGTCAGCTGGGTTCGATCCTGGATCAGGGAACTAGGTCCCACATGCTAAAACTAAGAGTCCACATGCTACAACCAGAGATCCTGCATGGGGCAACTAAGACAGCTAGATTAAAAAAAGTAAATAAATATATATATATTTTTAAATCTGTCATCAAGCATAGGGCACAGATTTGTGGTTGCCTAGAGGAAGGAGTGGTAGGGGAGGGATGGACTGGGATTTTGTGGTTAGCAGATGCAAACTGTGATATATAGAATGGATAAACAGCAAGACCCTCATTCTACTGTGTAGCACAAGGAATTATATTCAACATCCTGTGATAAACTATTATGGAAAAGAATATGAAAAAGAATATATACGTATGTATAACTGTTAGGTAGTTAGAATAGGAAAAAGGAGACCAGAATGGCGGTGACTAAAAGACAAGGAAGAGAAAAGTCTGTTGAAAATAGAACAAAGGAAGGTCTGAGGCCCGGAGTGAGGATCTCAGGTAGAACAAACAGCACTCTTGGCTAGCCCAATTTACATAAGGCAGGCCCAGCGGGAGGAAAAAACTCGTAAAAAGAGGAGCCAAAGGCCCTGGGGGGCGGGGTTCTCTTCTGCACATGCGCATGTGTGTGTGCTGTCTCTCACTCACTCTTCTCTTTGAGTCTTTTGGGTCGGCATGCCCTCACGCCTCAAGGATGTATTTTCCTTTATTTTCTAAATAAAGCTGAGCTATAACACGGAGCTGTAACACTGATCTGTCCGAGAGCTAAGACACGGTCTGTCTGAGGGCTTTGACGTCCGTAGCTTCAAATTTTTGTGGTGACGAGACAGAACCGAGGAAATTACACACTCCCCTGACATAACTGAATCACTTTGCTGGACAGCAGAAATTAACACAACATTTTGTAAATTGCAAATCAACAATGGTGTGGCGTGGCATGCATGCTCCATCGTTTCCAACTCTTTTGTGACCCCATGGACTGTAACCCGCCAGGCTCCTCTGTCCATGGGATTTCCCAAGCAAGAATACTGGAGTGGGTTGCCGTGGCCTCCTCCCGAGGATCTTCCGACACAAGGGTCAAACACATCAATAAAAAAGTTTATTTTTTACAGCTCTATCATGAAGAAGCTGTCCTTCTGGAAACAAAGATAGAAACGAAAGGAAATAAGAAAAAAAATTGAGAGTGTTTGATGGTAATATGTGTTTAGAGAAGCATCACTCAGGGAAAGACCACGTGACATTTAGGGGGACAATTTTGTATATTCGAGAGGTAAGGATTGAGCCAAGACTTGATGATGGTAAGAAAGCAGGTTCTGTGTTCACCTGAGAGTTATCCCAAGACGGTGGGAGTGGGAGAGGGGAGCACGGAGCACTGAAGCTCTGATGCTGCTGTGTTGTGCTGCGGAAGCAACAAGAGGCTGTTGTGTGACACCACAGGGAAGCAAAGGCATGTGGGGAGAAGCTGGGAGGATGCTACAGACCCCGAGGCAGTACAGACTTTGGGAGAGCTTCAGGCCAAGGCAGTATCCAGAAGTCTTTGAGAAGAGCAGTCATATGATTGAACTTTCATTTGACAAGCATCTTCATGAAAAAGCAAATGAAAACCACAATGAGGTATCAATGGCCACCGATCAAACTCACCAAAAAGTCTACAAGTGGTAAATGCTGGAGAGGGTGTGGAGAAAAGACACGCTTTCTACACTGTTGATGGGAATGTAAACCAGTGCAGCAACTATGGAGAACACAATGGAGGTTCCTTAAAAAATAAAAATAGAGTCACCATATGATGCAACAATCCCACTCCTGGGCATTTATCCAGAGAAAGCTCTAATTTAAAAAGATATAAACAGCCCCATGTTCATAGCAACACTATTCACAATAGCCAAGATGTGGAAGTAACCTAAGCGTCTATCAAAAGATCATTTCAGTTCAGTTCAATCGCTCAGTCGTGTCCAACTCTTTGCAACCCCATGAATTGCAGCACGCCAGGTCTCCCTGTCCATCACCAACTCCCGGAGTTTACTCAAACTCATGTCCATCGAGTCGGTGATGCCATCCAGCCATCTCATCTTCTGTCGTCCCCTTCTCCTCCTGCCCCCAATCCCTCCCAGCATCAGAGTCTTTTCCAATGAGTCAACTCTTCGCATGAGGTGGCCAAAGTATTGGAGTTTCAGCTTCAACATCAGTCCTTCCAAATAACACCCAGGACTGATCTCCTTTAGGATGGACTGGTTGGATCTCCTTGCAGACCAAGGGAGTCTCAAGAGTCTTCTCCAACACCACAGTTCAAAAGCATCAATTCTTCTGTGCTCAGCTTTTTTCACAGTCCAACTCTCACATCCATACATGACCACAGGAAAAACCATAGCCTTGACTAGACGGACCTTTGTTGGCAAAGTAATGTCTCTGCTTTTGAATATACTATCTAGGTTGGTCATAACTTTCCTTCCAAGGAGTAAGCATCTTTTAATTTCATGGCTGCGGTCAACATCTGCAGTGATTTTGAAGTCCCCCAAAATAAAATCTGACACTGTTTCCACTGTTTCCCCATCTATTTGCCATGAAGGATTAGATCAGATGCCACGATCTTCGTTTTCTGAATGTTGAGCTTTAAGCAAACTTTTTCACTCTCCTCTTTCACTTTCATCAAGAGGCTCTTTAGTTCCTCTTCACCTTCTGCCATAAGGATGGTGTCATCTGCATATCTGACGTTATGGATATTTCTCCCAGCAATCTTGATTCCAGCTTGTGCTTCTTCCAGCCCAGCATTTCTCATGATGTACTCTGCATATAAGTTAAATAAGCAGGGTGACAATATGCAGCCTTGATGTATGCCTTTTCTTATTTGGAACCAGTCTGTTGTTCCATGTCCAGTTCTAACTGTTATTTCCTGATGTGCTTACAGGTTTCTCAAGAGACAGGTCAGGTAGTCTGGTATTACCATCTCTTTCAGAATTTTCCACAGTTGATTGTGATCCACACAGTCAAAGGCTTTGGCAGAAGCCAAAGCAGAAATAGATGTTTTTCCTGGAACTCTCTTGCTTTTTTGATGATCCAGAGGATGTTGGCAATTTGATCTCTGGTTCCTCTGCCTTTTCTAAAACCAGCTTGAACATCTGGAAGTTCATGGTTCATGTATTGCTGAAGCCTGGCTTGGAGGATTTTGAGCATTACTTTACTAGCGTGTGAGATGAGTGCAATTGTGTGGTAGTTTGAGCATTCTTTGGCATTGCCTTTCTTTGGGATTGGAATGAAAACTGACCTTTTCCAGTCCCATAGCCACTGCTGAGTTTTCCAAATTTGCTGGCATATTGAGTGCAGCACTTTCACAGCATCATCTTCCAGGATTTGAAATAGCTCAATTGGAATTCCATCACCTCCACTATCTTTGTTCGTAGTGATGCTTTCTAAGACCCACTTGGCTTCACATTCCAGGATGTCAGGCTCTAGGTTGGTGATCACATCATCGTGATTATCTTGGTCATGAAGATCTTTTTTGTACAGTTCTTCTGTGTATTCTTGCCACCTCTTCTTAATATCTTCTGTTTCTGTTAGGTCTGTACCATTTTTGTCCTTTATTGTGCCCATCTTTGCATGAAATATTCCCTTGGTATCTCTAATTTTCTTGAAGAGATCTCTAGTCTTTCCCATTCTGTTGTTTTCCTCTATTTCTTTGCATTGATCGCTGAGGAAGGCTTTCTTATCTCTTCTATCAGTAGATAAAGGGATAAAAAAGATAATGGTCTATGTATACAATGTATTATTACTCAGGCATAAAATGGAAAGAAATAATGCCATCTGCAGCAACATGGATGGACCCAGAGACTATCACATTGAAGTAAGTCAAAGACAAACATTATATAAATCACTTATATGTGGAAACTAAAAAAAATATACAAATGAATATATTTACAAGCAGAAACAGGCTCACAGACATAGAAAACAAATGTATGGCTACCAAAGGGGAAAAGGGATGGGGGGAGGGATAAATTAGGGGTTTGGGACTAACTTAGAAGTTTGGTGTCTGACTCTGTGTGACCCTATGGACAATAGCCCACCAGGCTTCCCTGTTCATGGGATTGTCCAGGTAAGAATTCTGGAGTGGGTTGCCATGCCTTCCTCCAGGGAATCTTTCAGACCCAGGGATGGAAGCCAGGTCTTCTGCATTGCAGGTAGTCTCTTTACTGACTGAGCCACCAGGGAAGTCTCATATACATACTACTATATACAAAATAGATAATCAATGAGGACTTAATGTATAGCAGAAGGAATTCTACTCAATATTCTGTAATAATCTATATGGAAAAAAGAAATCTAAACAAGAATGGATATATGTATGTGTATAACTAAATCTTGTTGCTTCAGTTAGTACAACTGAAACTAACACAGTCTTGTAAGTCAACTATATTCAAATACAAAATAAAAACTATATTAAATTGAAAAATAAATCCTTTGGATAATAAAAAATATCCTATTATCCTATTATCCCTCTATCTATATTAAATTGAAAAATAAAAGAAGTTTTGTCTGCACTGACTCACAGAACCCTTTTTGTTTTATGTGAAGCAAGATGCTATATACAGTTTTATTTTGAAAATGCAATTGAAAGTTTGTGAATCAGCATAGTAGAAGTTTTTTTCTCTAAAAAATTCCATGTCATAATTCCAGAAAACCCCCAGAATGCTGCCAGGACAGTAATTCTAGAAAACCCCAGAATGCTGCCAGGACACATGGCAGTCTCAACCAGTGACAAAGCTCTAGACCCGGCAGTGCTGTGTGTCCGGGGAGGAAGTGAGGGCCCCGGGCAGGGAGCATCTCTTGGGCGGGGACCAGGTGAGTTGTATCCCTTCTGGTCTCCAGGTCACCACCCAGAGACGCTCACCCCTGGGGGGATGCGTGAATGGGTGGCTGGCTGCTGCCTTCACTCCACCCAGGAGCCCCTTCTTGTCTTCTGCTCCAGACACTCCCACAGACCGTAAAGAGCCCTGCATCTCACAGGAATGACCACCCGAGGGTCTCCCTGAGGCTGTGACTCTCCAGGTCAAGAGTGGAGTTGAGCAGCGCCCTGGTGTAGACAGCAGAGCTCGGATGAGAGAACCTTAGGAGGCCGCCTGAGTCCCAGCCCTCCGTGTCCTCACAGGTCCGAGCTCTGGTGCTGGAGGGACGAGCCCCAGATGGTGGTCAGGACAGGGGGCCCCTGCTTGTCTGCTCCTCTCTGGGAAGGTCTCCGGGGTCTCTGGGCCCAGGGGTGTCCTGTCTGCTGTGTGTGGAGGGGGAGGAGCTCCAGCTCTGAAGTTCCTCTTCTGTGAACCCAGTTTCTTGCTCCTCCCCAGCTTCCCTCGGGTCTCCCCGCAGCCCTACCTCCCTCTCCCTTCCCTTCTCTTTTCACACAAGGACGCCCAGACACCCTCGGGCTCAGACATGCTGCCGCTGCTGCTGCCGCTGCTGTGGGCGGGTGAGTGGACGGCGGGGCAGGGGTGGGTGGGGCAGGGGCTCGGCTGATCCTTGATTCCCCACAGGGTCCCTGGCTCAGGATCCGAGCTACAGGCTGACAGCACCGCGGTCTGTGTCGGTGCAGGAGGGCCTGTGTGTCCGTGTGCCCTGCTCCATCTCCTATGCCCAGAAAGACTGGAAAGACTCTGACCCAGCTCATGGCTACTGGTTCCGGGAAGGGGCCAATATATTGGTGGATGCCCCCGTGGCCACAAACAAATTAGATGGTGAAGTTCAGGAGGAGACCCAGGGCCGATTCCACCTCCTCGGGGACCCCAGGGACAACAACTGCTCCCTGGAGATCAGAGACGCCAGAAAGAGCGACAGAGGTTCCTACTTTTTTCGTGTGGAAAGAGGAAGGATGAAATGGAGTTACCTGTCTGTGTCTGAACTGTTCTTCTTGAATGTGACAGGTAAGCAGTGGATCTAGGAGAGGCCACAATGGGGGTCATGGGGGTCCCAGGGCAGGGCTGGGTGGGGGCCCCTCCTGGGAGGCGCTGAGGGTAAAGCAGGTGGGGGCTCAGAGGGAGGGTCTGGACTGAAGCCTGAAGCTTCTCTGGGGGGGCCACACCTCGAAGCCTCCTCCCGATCTCCTGTCTCCCTCCTCTTCTCACCAGCCCTCACCCACCAGCCCCACGTCCTCAGCCCGGGAGCCCTGGAGTCTGGCCGCCCAGGGAACCTGACCTGCTCTGTGCCCTGGGCCTGTGAGCGGGCCATGCCCCCCATCTTCTCCTGGATGTCAGCTGCCCCCAGCTCCCTGGGCCCCAGGACCCCCTTCTCGTCGGTGCTCACCCTCACCCCACGGCCCCAGGACCACAGCACCAGGCTCACCTGTCAGGTGAAGTTCCCCAGAAGTGGGGCGATGGTGGAGCGGACCATCCTGCTCAATGTCACCTGTGAGTGAGGGGTGAGGACGCCCGGGGGTCCTGAGGGTGTGCGGGCAGGGGGGCCGGGCTGGGGATGCAAGGTGCTCTTGTCCTGGAGGCCCTGCTGAGGAGGGGGCTAGAGGGACATAAGGCCTGTCCCTCCTGGATTTTTGTGGCTTCTGGGTTTGTGTGTGGGGGGGAGGGGATGTCTACACTTGTCTCTCTCCATCACCCCCATCCTCCCACCTCCCCCAACCCCCCCCCCCCCCCCGCACTGAAGAGGGAAATGCTCTCTTCCTGTCCTAGGTGCTTCACGGAACCCAAGCAATATCTGTGAAGGGGATGGCACAGGTAGGAAGGAACCCCCTCCCCCTCCCCTGTGGGGTCTCTGCCAGCTTGGCTCAGAGCTGTACTTTCAAATGATGTACCCACATTCAAATCATGCGGCTTGAGCGGGGTCCTGCATTGAGACAGAAGCCCCCATTAGGTCTCATCCCCAATATCCTCCAACTTTAGTCTTGCCAAATGGCCCACATCTTCATCCCCGCCCATTCTAAACATGCTCTTTGCCCTTCACCAATCACCGAAGTCCTCGACTGGCATTTTTAAAAATTAGACTTTATTTTGAGGAACAGATTGAGACTAAATATGCTCTTTATCCTTCACCAATCACTGAAGTCCTCGGCGGGCTTTTTTTTTTTTTTTTTATGAATTAGACTTTATTTTGAGGAACACATTGAGGTTCACAGCAGAACTGATCAGAAGATAAAGAGACTTCCCCTGCCTTTCCTGCACTTTCTTACACACACACAGCCTCTCCCTCACCAACATCCCCCCGCTCCCAGGGTACATGTTACAGTGACCTTCCACTGACACACCCTTTTCAACCAAAGTCCATGATTGATGTTAGAGTTCACTCTTGGCATTGCATGTTTCGTGTGTGCTTGTGTGCTCAGTCACATCTAGCACTTTGCCACCCCCTGGACTGTAGCTGCCCAGGCCCTTCTGGCCATAGAATTTTCCAGGCGAGGATACTGGAGTGGGTTGCCATTTCTTACTCCAGGAAATCTTCCTGATCCAGGGATGGAACCTGCGTCTGTTCTGTCTTCTGCATGGGTAGGCGGATTCTTTACCATTGTACCACCTGGGGTACATTTCATGGGTTTGGACAAAGATGTAATGACATGTATCCACCATTAGAGCGTCACTCAGAGTGGTTTCATTGCCCCCCAGTGTCACTTTGGGCCATTTTTTGACTATCAGCACCACCCCCTCCCCAGCCCTCATGCTGACCCCTCTCTGGAGCCCAGCGCTCCCCTCATTGCTCTAGTCCCATGGGTCATGACAACTGGACAGTGAGTCCCATCAGCAGTCTCTCAGCAGTGCCCATCCAATCATTGACAAGTAATGTCCACAGGTACCTCATCTTGAGTGTTGGGGTCCCAGGAGGCTTGGCCAGGCAGGGCCAGGAGCACCATCTGGATCTGATATGAAGGTCTGAGAAGGTTCCTTCTTCCACTTCTGAAGGCTCAAAACACCACTGTGAACTCTGAGTGACAGCGTCAACAGAGGCCGAGAGAGCAGATTTAGACACCCTCCCTGGAAGCAAGGAGGGGCAAGGCCTTTCAGCATCCCCCAAAGACTCGCTGTCTGTCTGTCTGGAATGTCCACATGGCTCAGAGCCTCATGGCTCTGCTGTGGCTGGGTCTGGGGTCTGTTACATAGAGATCCTGGATGGAGAAGTAGCTGACTCCAAGGAGAGCTGAAGTTTGTTGGAAGAATGTGGGCTGGAGAGGCAGTGCCGCTTAGACTGTGCCCTTCTGAAAAAGGCTGAGGTTCTGAGAGGGGAGGGGGAACTGAGCGGCTGGACCCTGCATGTGAGGGCGGGATACCCCTCTGCGTGCTGAGGAGAGGAGTCAGGGTTGGAATTCTCTCCAAGTGTCTCTCTCGTCTGCAGGGGAATCAGGGACAGGGGCAGGAGTGACTGAGGGGGCCATCGCGGGAGCTGGTGTCACCATGCTGCTTGTTCTCTGCTTCGGCCTCATCTTCTTCGTGTGAGCTGGGCTGGGTGTGGGCCAGTGGAGGAGAAGAGGGACCTGGAGGGATTTTGAGGACCCAGAGCAAGGGCAGGGTTGCAGGGGTAATGGGAATCCAGCTAGTAGCCACCTAGCCAGGTGTGATGGTGCTCCCAGCCCTGATCCTAGAGATTCAGGACCCGGTGGGGTGGGGGTAGGGGGCCTTGTTACAGTTTTGTGATAAAGGCTCTTGGACTTACTCTACCCTTTTAAAATTTTTATTGGAGTATAGTTGGTTTATAGTGCTGTGTTAATTTCAGGTATACATCAAAGCGAATCCATTATGCATATTCCTATATCCACTCTTTTTTAGATCCTTTCCCCATATAAGTCATTACAGAGTATCGAGTAGAGTTCCCTGGGCTGAACAGTAGATTCTTATTACTTATCTATTTTATGCATCTTGCTCATGCTCAGTCTCTACGTCATATCCAACTCCTTGGGCCCCCAAGAACTGTAGCTCACCAGGCTCCTCTGTCCATGGGATTCTCCAGGCAAGAACACTGGAGCGGGTTACCATTTCCTTCTCCAGGGAATCTTCCCAACCCAAGGATTGAAGCTGCATCTCCTGCATTGGCAGGCAGATTCTTTACCACTAAGCCACCAGGGAAGCCCATTTTATGCATGCTGCTGCTGCTGCTAAGTCGCTTCAGTCGTGTCTGACTCTGTGCAACCCCATAGACAGCAGCCCACCAGGCTCCCCCATCCCTGGGATTCTCCAGGCAAGAACACTGGAGTGGGTTGCCATTTCCTTCTCCAATGCACAAAAGTGAAAAGTGAAAGTGAAGTTGCTCAGCCGACTCTTCAAGACCCCTGGACTGCAGCCTACCAGGCTCCTTCTGTGGTTTTCCAGGCAAGAGTACTGGAGTGGGGTGCCATTGCCTTCTCCACATTTTATGCATAGTAGTGTGTATATTGGAGAAGGCAATGGCACCCCACTCCAGTACTTTTGCCTGGAAAATCCCATGGATGGAGGAGCCTGGTAGGCTGCAGTCCATGGGGTCGCTAAGAGTCGGACACGACTGAGAGATTTCACTTTCACTTTTCACTTTCATGCACTTTGGAGGAGGAAATGGCAACCCACTCCAGTGTTCTTGCCTGGAGAATCCCAGGGATAGGGGAGCCTGGTGGGCTGCCGTCTATGGTCCCACAGAGTCGTACACGACTGAAGTGACTTAGCAGCAGCAGCAGCAGTGTGTATATGTCAATCCCAATCTCACAACCTATCCCTCCCCTTGTTTTCTGCCATGGTAGCCATTGGTTTGCTTTCTACATCTGTGACTTTATTTCTGTTTTGTGAATAAGTCCATTAGTACCATTTTTTTTTTTTTTTTTTTTTAGATTTCACATTTAAGTGATATCATATGATATTTGTCTTTCTTTGTCTGACTTCAGGCTTCCCCAGTAGCTCAGATGGTAAATAATCTGCCTACAATGCAGGAGACCTGGGTTTGATCCTTGGGTCAGGGAAATCCACTGGAGAAGGAAATGGCAACCCACTCCAATATTCTTTTCTGGAGAATCCCATGGACAGAGGAGCCTAGTGATTTACAATCTAAGGGGCTGCAAAAAGTTAGACATGAATGAGCAACCGATAATTGTCTGACTTACTTCACTTAGTGTGATAATCTCTAGGTCCATCCATGTTGCTGCAAAATGGCATTTCATTCTTTTTTATGGCCAGTAATATTCCAGTGTAGGGCTTCCCAGGTGGTGCTACTGGTAAAGAACCCATTTTTCAATGCAGAAGACGTAAGATACATGGACTCAATCCCTGGGTCAGGAAGATCCCCTGGAGAAGGGCACGGCAACCCACTCCAGTATTCTTGCCTGGAGAATCCCATGGAAGAAGAGCCAGGTGGGCTACAGTCCATAGGGTTGCAAACAGTTGGACACGACTGAAGTGACTTAGCATGCATGCATGCAATATTCCATAGTATACAGGTACCATAGCTTCTTTATCCATTCCTCTGTCAAGGCACATTTAAGTTGCTTCCATGTCCTGGCTATTTTAAATAATGCTTCAGTGAACATTGGGGTGCATGCATCTTTTTGAATTATAGTTTTCTTTGGATATAGTGGTCTTTGGATATATTGGCCCTACACTTGACCTGCATTAAGCACTCATTCCAGCCTCCTGTGTCACAAACCCTCTCTCTCATCAGAGTGAAGATCTATAGGAAGAAGGTAGCCAAGACCGCAGTGGACATGGAGGACATCTACTCTGCCACAGAGCCAGCTTCCCTGGTGAGTGACATGGGTATCCTGGCAACGCAGCCTGCCCTGTATATCCCCACAGTGCGTGGGGTGGCTCATGGCCATGGTCCTTTCAGCTTATCCAGATCTGAGCTCTTCCTCTTCCCCTTCGTGCTTGTTTGAAAATGTAGGATTCATTATTATTCAAATATGTGAAGCCGACAGATCAGGAGATGATTGCCATGGAAAAGATAGTTATTATAGTTCCTAAGAGGAGGGTTCATGCCACACCACACAATCACACCATTGTTTTATTGTTTGAGGGACAGGTCATGGGCTTCTTTTGCATGGTTTTGTTGCTAAGAAAGCCTGCTTGGTTTGTGGTTAAGCAGGAGAAGGGAATGGCAGTCCACTTCAGTGTTCTTGCCTTGAGAACCCCATGAACAGTATGAAAAGGCAAAAAGATAGGACACTGAAAGATGAACTCCCCAGGTTAGTGGATGCCCAATATGCTACTGGAAATCAGTGGAGAAATAACTCCAGAAAGAACGAAGAGACAGAGCCAAAGCAAAAACAACTCCCAGTTGTGGATGTGACTGCTGATGGAAGCAAGGTCTAATACTGTAAAGAGCAATATTGCATAGGAACCTGGAATGTGAGGTCCATGAATCAAGGCAAATTAGAAGTGGTCAAACAGGAGCTGGCAAGAGTGAACATGGACATTTTAGGAATCAGTGAACTAAAATGCACTGGAATGGGTGAATTTAACTCCAATGACCACTATATCTACTACTGTGGGCAAGAATCCCTTAGAAGAAATGGAGTAGTCATCATAGTCAACAAAAGAGTCTGAAATGAAGTACTTGGATGCAATCTCAAAAACGACAGAATGATCTCTGTTCATTTCCAAGGCAAATCATTCAATATCACAGTAATCCAAGCCTATGGCCCAACAAGTAATGTTGAAGAAGCTGAAGTTGAATGGTTCTATGAAGACCTACAAGACCTTATAGAACTAACAACCAAAACTGGAATGCAAAACTAGGAAGTCAAGAAATACCTGGAGTAACAGGCAAATTTGGCCTTGGAGTACAGAATGAAGCAGGGCAAAGGCTAATAGAGTTTTGCCAAGAGAATGCATTGGTCATAGCAAACATACTCTTCCAGCAACACAAGAGAAGACTACACATGGACATCACCAGATGGTCAATACCAAAATCAGACTGATTATATTCTTTGCAGCCAAAAATGGAAAAGTTCTATACAGTCAGCAAAAACAAGACCAGGAGCTGACTGTGGCACAGGCCATGAACACCTTATTGCTAAATTCAGACTTAAATTGAAGAAAGTAGGGGAAACCACTAGACCATTCAGGTATGACCTAAATCAAATCCCTTACGATTATACAGTGGAAGTGACAAATAGATTCAAGGGATTAGATTTGATAGACAGAGTGCATGAAGAACTATGGACGGAGGTTCCTAACATTGTACAAAAGGCAGGGATCAACACCATCCCCAAGGAAAAGAAATGCAAAAAGGCAAAGTGGTTGTCTGAGGAGGCTTTACAAGTAGCTGTGAATAGAAGAGAAGCTAAAAGCAAAGGAGAAAAGGAAACATATACCCATCTGAATGCAGAGTTCCAAAGAATAGCAAGGAGAGATTAGAAAGCTTTCTTCAGTGATCAATGCAAAGAAATAGAGGGAAACAATAGAATGGGAAAGTCTAAAGATTTCTTCAAGAAAATTATGAGATACCAAGGGAATATTTCATGCAAAGATTGGCACAGTAAAGGACAGAAATGGTACAGACCTAACAGAAGCAGAAGATATTAAGAAGTGGTGGCAAGAATACACAGAAGAACTGTACAAAAAAGATCTTCACAACCCAGATAATCACAATGGTGTGATCACCAACCTAGAGCCAGACATGCTGGAATGCAAAGTCAAGTGGGCCTTAGGACGCATCACCACGAACAAAGCTAGTGGAGGTGATGGAATTCCAGTTGAGCTATTTCAAATCTTAAAAGATGATGCTGTGGAAGTGCTGCACTCAATATGCCAGCAAATTTGGAAAACTCAGCAGTGGCTATGGGACTGGAAAAGGTCAGTTTTCATACCAATCTCAAAGAAAGACAATGCCAAAGAATGCTCAAACTACTGCACAATTGCACTCATCTCACATGCTAGTAAAGTAATGCTCAAAATTCTCTAAGCCAGGCTTCAACAGTACGTGAATCGTGAACTTCAGATGTTCAAGGTGGATTTAGAAAAGGCAGAGGAACCAGAGATCAAATTGCCAACATCCGTTGGATCATTGAAAAAGCAAGAGAGTTCCAGAAAAACATCTACTTCTGTTTTATTGACTATGCCAAAGCCTTTGACTGTGTGGACCACAACAAACTCTGGAAAATTCTTAAAGAGATGGGAATACCAGACCTGCCTCTTGAGAAATCTGTATGCAGGTCAGGAAGCAACAGTTAGAACTGGACATGAAACAACAGACTGGTTCTAAATAGGAAAAGGCATACGTCAAGGCTGCATATTGTCACCCTGCTTATTTAACTTATATGCAGAGTACATCATGAGAAAGGCTGGGCTGGAAGAAGCACAAGCTGGAATCAAGATTGCTGGGAGAAATATCAATAACCTCACATATGCAGATGACATCATCCTTATGGCAGAAAGTGAAGAGGAACTAAAAAGCCTCTTGATGAAAGTGAAAATGGAGAGTGAAAAAGTTGGCTTAAAGCTCAACATTCAGAAAACGAAGATCATGGCATCTGGTCCCATCACTTCATGGCAAATAGATGGGGAAACAGTGGAAACAGTGTCAGATTTTATTTTGGGGGGCTCCAAAATCACTGCAGATGGTGACTGAAGCCATGAAATTAAAAGACGCTTAAGCCTTGGAAGTTAAGTTATGACCAACCTAGATAGCATATTCAAAAGAGAGGCATTACTTTGCCAACAAAGGTCCGTCTAGTCAAAGCTATGGTTTTTCCAGTAGTCATGTATAGATGTGAGAGTTGGACTATAGAGAAAGCTGAGTGCTTAAGAATTGATGCTTTTGAACTGTGGTGTTGGAGAAAACTCTTGAGAGTCCCTTGAAGTGCAAGGAGATCCAACCAGTCCATCCTAAAGGAAATCAGTCCTGAATATTCATTGGAAGGACTGATGCTGAAGCTGAAACTCCAATACTTTGGCCACTTGATGTGAAGAACTGACTCATTTGAAAAGTCCTTGATGCTGGGAAAGATTGAAGGCAGGAGGAGAAGGGGACAACAGAGGATGAGATTGTTGGATGATTCAATGGACATGAATTTAAGTAAACTCCAAGAGTTGGTGATGGACAGGGAGGCCTGTTGTGCTTCAGTCCATGGGGTTGCAGAATTGGACATGACTGACTGAACTGAACTGAAATCTGTTTTCTCGAGTAATCATTAACTTACAGGGTCTCCCATATTTTTCTACTTACAATCCCCTAGTGGGATTAACTGTTTAATCACCTGTTCTGTCCCTCATTCTGTCCCTATCATTGGAAAGTAGCTACCTTCTTTGAGAGTTTCCCTGTAACATAATAATATTTTCCACATAGGGCTTCCCAAGTGGCTCAATGGTAAAGAATCTGCCTACAGTGCCGGAGAGGCAGATGTGGATTCAATCCCTGAGCCAGTAACATAATATTTTCTACATAGGTCTATGTGAGTGTTCTGTAGAGTTGGAAAACAATCTGTAGCCTTATATCTGTTGGATGATTGCATAAACAGAACCTTGAGAAATGGTTAATAACAGAATGGAAGAATGAATAAATGCTTGTCCCAGAGTCAAATTCACTTCATGGGCCCTCTCTGCCTTCTCATCCCAAAACTACCTTGACGTGACCCCTTTCTTTGCTCTCCGCGCAGGATCACCAGCGGAAGTCCAAGTCAGAGGAATCTTCTGACCCCACAAGTTATGCAGGGGCCACCCCCTCTTTGGAGTTGGAGCAGGAGTTGCATTATTCCTCCATCATCTTCCGTGGGGATAAGCCTCGGGAGAGCCCTCACTCAGAATATGCGGAGATCAGGATCAAGTGAGGCACCGAGGGCAGTATGAGCCTCAGTGTCAGGACGTCGCTTTCTGTGGGAAGAAGGACCCACAGGCTAATTCTTGGAGACCTAACATCCCCATCAGCAGTGGGTTCATGAACTACTGCCTGCAAGTTTCCTGCTATGTATCTTAGGCTTTACAATCACAGAATCACATCCATACTCTTTCATTTATTAAGAAAGTAGCATCTTGTGACCCATCTATCCTGACCCCCACCCACCATGCTTTGGTGAAACAAACATGAGAGGTCCAGCCTCACAGGGCTGTTGTGAGGATTTTTTTTTTTTTTATCAAGAATCTCTTTTATTGATTATCAGAAACATTACAAACATCTAATATGAACAAATTGTAACATGACAGTGATTAGTTTGAACAATTAATACATTTCAGATATAATATTATACATATTTCAATGCTATTCTCCCCAATCATCCCACCCTCTCCCGGTACCAGAGTCCAAAAGTCTGTTCTATACATCAGTGTCTCTTTTGCTGTCTCGTAAATAGGGTTATTTTTACCATCTTTCTAAATTCCATATATATGCGTTAGTATACTGTATTTGTGTTTTTGTTTCTGGCTTACTTCACTCTGTATAATAAGCTCCAGTTCCATCCACCTCCTTAGAACTGATTCAAATGTATTCTTTTTAATGGCTGAGTAATACTCCATTGTGTATATGTACCACGGCTTTCTTATCCATTCATCTGTGGATGGACATCTAGGTTGCTTCCACGTTCTGGCTATTGTAAACAGTGCTGCTATGAACATTGGGGTACAGGTGTCTCTTTCAATTCTGGTTTTCTCAGTGTATATGCCCAGCAGTGGGATTGCTGGATCATAAGGCAGTTCTATTCCCAGTTTTTTGAGGAATCTCCATACTGTTCTCCATAGTGGCTGTACTAGTTTGCATTCCCACCAACAGTGTAAGAGGGTTCCCTTCTCTCCGCACCCTCTCCAGCATTTATTGCTTGTGGACTTTTGGATAGCAGCCATTCTGATTGGCGTGAAATGGTACCTCATAGTGGTTTTGATTTGCATTTCTCTGATAATGAGTGATGTTGAGCATCTTTTCATGTGTTTGTTAGCCATCTGTATGTCTTCTTTGGAGAAATGTCTATTTAGTTCTTTGGCCCATTTTTTGATTGGGTCATTTATTTTTCTGGAATTGAGCTGTAGGAGTTGCTTGTATATTTTTGAGATTAGTTGTTTGTCAGTTGCTTCATTTGCTATTATTTTCTCCCATTCTGAAGGCTGTCTTTTCACCTTGCTTATAGTTTCCTTTGTTGTGCAGAAGCTTTTTAAGTTTGATTAGGTCCCATTTGTTCATTTTTTATTTTATTTTCGATATTCTGGGAGGTGGGTCATGGAGGATCCTGCTGTGATGTAAGTCAGAGAGTGTTTTGCCTATGTTTTCCTCTAGGAGTTTTATGGTTTCTGGTCTTACATTTAGCTCTTTAATCCATTTTGAGTTTATTTTTGTGTATGGTGTTAGAAAGTGTTCTAGTTTCATTCTTTTACAAGTGTTTGACCAGTTTTCCCAGCACCACTTGTTAAAGAGATTGTCTTTAATCCATTGTATATTCTTGCCTCCTTTGTCAAAGATAAGGTGACCATATGTGCATGGATTTATCTCTGGGCTTTCTATTTTGTTCCATTGATCTATATTTCTGCCTTTGTGCCAGTACCATACTGTCTTGATGACTGTGGCTTTGTAGTAGAGCCAGAAGTCAGGCAGGTTGATTCCTCCAGTTCCATTCTTCTTTCTCAAGATAGCTTTGGCTATTCGAGGTTTTTTTGTATTTCCATACAAATTGAGAAATTATTTGTTCTAGCTCTGTGAAGAATACCGTTGGTAGCTTGATGGGGTGTTGTGAGGATTAAATGGAAGTATGAAATATGCAACAGAAGTCTTGATACATTGTGACTTTTGACTGAAAAAAATCACACACACACAAAAACACACACAACCTGAAAGTTGTGAGTTATGCTTTATTTGGGGATCTTACTGAGGACTATAGCCTGGGAGACAGCCTTTCAGATAGCTCTGAGGAGCTGCTCTGTAGAGGTAAGGAAGGAGCCAGGATATATAGGCATTTTTGCTGAAAACAAACGTGTAACTGAACATCAAAAATATCACTGCTAATCACAAAAATCAGATACCTCAAGGTAATGATTTTAGTGCTTTTCTATGTATGCTGCTGCTGCTGCTAAGTCGCTTCAGTCGTGTCTGACTCTGTGCGACCCCATAGACGGCAGCCCACCAGGCTCCCCTATCCCTGGGATTTTCCAGGCAAAACACTGGAGTGGGTTGCCATTTCCTTCTCCAGTGCATGAAAGTGAAAAGTGAAAGGGAAGTCGCTCCATCGTGTCTGACTCTTAGCAACCCCATGGACTACAGCCTACCAGGCTCCTCCGTCCATGGAATTTTCCAGGCAAGAGTACTGGAGTGGGGTGCCATTTCTATGTATGGGAGGATGCAAAAGTCTGAGTCCATTGGAAATTATTCCTTAGATATGCATTTTAATAATCTAGGGCAAGTACTGTGTGTTTTTCCATCCTGAGTTCTCTTCAGGGCATAGCAGCGGGGCAGGCTGCTGTGGCTGATGGCTTGATGGTGGGCAACATTATTATTTTGTTTGCACATTTCACCCCGAGCTGGGTCGGTCCTGTCCCTGGTACTACATCGGTTACATTTGTCAGCCTCTCTCTTACTCAAAACTCTTCCTTGGATCCCTTCCCGGACTTGACCTCCAGCATCATCTCTCTCCATTCCTGAATTTTCCTTTTCCATCCTCTCTACCTCCTACTACTCCTGCTATAGGCAAAAATCAAATAATGCCATTTAGAGAATTTCCTAAAGCTTAGAGCTGACCATAACCAAAAGACTGTTCTCTCTCCTTAATCCAACAGAAGAATTTGCAAGCTTCTCAACCTGATATTCCAGGTCAGAAGTCAGGAGACTTTTTGGTAAAGGGACAAATAGTAAGTATTTAGGCTTTTAAAGATGTTTGGTTCCTGTTGCATTTCCCAGCTTCTGCCCTCTGTTCACAACTATAAATCCCCCAAATGATGCAAGAGACAACCAAGGAGAATTCTGGAAGATGGTAAGAAGAAGGCAAGTGGGCTTCAGTTCAGTTCAGTCGCTCAGTCATGTCTGACACTTTGTGACCTCATGGTTTGCAGCATGCCAGGCTTCCCTGTGCATCATCAACTCCAGGGGCTTGCTCAAACTCATGTCCATCTAAGTTGTTGATGCCATTCAACCATCTCATCCTCTGTCGTCCCCTTCTCTTCCTGCCTTCAATCTTTCCCAGCATCAGAGTCTTTTCCAGTAAGTGAGCTCTTTGCATCAGGTGGCCAAAGTATTGGAGCTTCAGCTTCAGCATCAGTCCTTCCAATGAATATTCAGGACTGATATCCTTTAGGTTTGACTAGTTGGATCTCCTTGTAGTCCAAGGGACTCTCAAGAGTCTTCACCAACACCACAGTTGAAAAGCATCAATTCTTCAGCACTCAGCTTTCTTTAGTAAATATTTAGGCTTTTCAAGCTGTATGGTTCCTGTTGCCTTTCCCAGTTTTTGCCCTCTGTTCACAACTATAAACCCAAAGAATGATGCAAGAGACAACCAAGGAGAATTCTGGAAGGTGACAAGAAGAAGGCAAGTGGGCTTAGGACCCTAGGAATGGAGGAACAATACAGAGTCAGGGCATTTCAGCCCCTACAACACAACCCACTCAGACCCACCGTCTCTCGAACCTGACTGAAAGACAGTCAGGGGACTTCGCCATATTGTCAGGGATGCACACACCCATCCCATCCTCCAGGTACATCCTCTTTCCCTCCTCCTAGGGGCTCCACAGCCTGGTTCTCCCAGTTGGGTCAGCCCTGGCCACGCCTGACCCTGCAGCCCCTCCCCCACCCAGCTGGTGCTTCCCCAGTGTCAGCCCCACCCCCACCCCACCCCCAGGACACTCTGCTGGACAGAGGGCTGCAGGGGCAGCAACTGGCTCAACCATCTGAGGGACAACCCGAGCAGAGGCCAGGTCAGCACCGCTTGGTGAAGTAAGAGCCCGCTGGGATCAGAGCCAGGGCAGAGAGGAGAAGCAGAGGTTTCCTGGGGTTGCCACACCGTTCCTTCCCTTTTCCCCTCCCAGCCTCAGAGGGCTCCCATCCTACCAGCTGACCCCTGGCCACTGTGTACACTGAGCAGTCCATGGGTTGATTCTTTCGGGAGACCCCGTGGGTTCACTCACTATGGCTGCTTCAAGGAAGTTCCACCAGCTGGCAGGTTTGTACAGCAGAAATTCACATGCTTATGAACCTGGAGGCTGGATGTCTGAGATCAAGGTGTCCACGGGGTTGGCTCCTTATTTTTTCTTCATTTTTACATTAAAAAAAATTAACTTATTTTCCACTGCGCTGGGTCTTTGTTGCTGCCCATTTCGGTTTTCTCTAGTTGCAGCGTGTGGGGGCTACTGTTCACTGCAGTGCACAGGCTTCTCTTGTTGAGGGGCACGGGCTCGAGGCCCACGAGCTTTGGTAGTTGCAGCTCCCGGGCTCTAAGGCTCAGACTCAGCAGTTGTGGTGCACGGACTTAGTTGCTTTGCAGCACACGGGATCTTCCCGAACCAGGGATTGAACCCGTGTCCCCTGCATTGGCAGGGATTCCAATGGATTCTTAACCCCTGGACCACCAGGGAAGTCCCTAAGTTTTAAAACAATTTTTGATTAAAGTATAGTTGCTTTACAATTTCACTGCTGTACAGCAAAGTGATTCAGTTATACATATGTATACAGCCTTCTGTGGCCTCTCTTCTTGGCTTGTAGACAGTCGTCTTCTCCCCGTGTCTCCACGTGGTAGCTTCTCAGTGTGTGTCTGTGTCCTAACCGCTTCTACTTACATGGACACGGGCCCTATGGGGGCCAACCTCAATGACCTCATTTTACCTTAATTACCTCACATGTACAGTTGTGAGAGCTGGACTGAGTGCCAAAGAATTGATCCCTTTGCACTGTGGTGCTGGAGAAGACTCTTGAAAGTCCTTTGGATAGCAATAAGTTCAAACCAGTCTATCTTAAGGAAAATCAACCCTGAACACTCATTGGAAGGACTGATGCTGAAGCTGAAGCTCCAGTATTTTGGTCATCTGATTCGAACATTGGAAAAGTCCCTGATGTTGGGAAATATCGAAGGCAGAAAGAGAAGAGGGTGTCAGAGGATGAGAGGGTTGAATGGTATCGCCAATGCAATGGGCATGAACTCAGGCAAACTTTGGGAGGTGGTGAAGGACAGAGAGGCCTGGCCTGCTGCAGTCCATGAGGTTGCAAAAGGTCGGACACGACTGGGCAACTGAATGACAACACAACCTCTTTAAAGGCCCCGTCTCCAAATGCAATCACATTTAGAGGCACTGGGGGTTAGGACTTGCACATATAAATTTTTGGGGGGGTGGGTGATACAATTCAGCCCCAACACCCCATGAACAACAGGGATGCAATTCTGCATGGAATGGTTAAGCCACTTCCCAAGGTGGCACAGCATGCATTAGGGAGCCAGGCTCGGCCCAGAGCCATCTGACTGCAGAGTCTGTGCCCCAGATCCCCTCTTCGGAGGCCTCAGATGAGGCTTTGGTATCTATCAAAGATACCACTGACCACCAGGAGCTTCTCACTGAAGGAGGGACTCAGAGGAATGGGCAGGGCCAGACACGTGACCTGCAAGACGGCCACACCAGAGACTGTAGAAAATGCCCAGGACAAGGGTGGAACATTATTATTCCTGTATATACAGATGAAAAGGAGACGGCAATGGCACCCCACTCCAGTACTCTTGCCTGGAAAAATCCCATGGACGGAGGAGCCTGGTGGGCTGCAGTCCATGGGGTCGCTGAGTCGGACATGACTGAGCGACTTCCCTTTCACTTTTCACTTTCATGCATTGGAGGAGGAAATGGCAACCCACTCCAGTGTTCTTGCCTGGAGAATCCCAGAGATGAGGGAGCCTGGTGGGCTGCCGTCTATGGGGTCACACAGAGTCAGACACGACTGAAGTGACTTAGCAGCAACAGCAGCAGCACAGATGAAAAAGCTGAGGCTTGGAGGGGAAGAAGGGCAGGCCGACCTGCCCCCAAAGGCTGTCATCTTGCTCTCAGTGCCTGGCTCCCAGGCCTGGTGTGCGCAGTCAACACCAGGGGGGCCAGGGCAGGCTGCTGTTATTAGGTCAAGAAGCCCCATGCTCCCCTGGGATCATGTTCTCATAGCACCTTCATTCTGGTCCCACCCACTCTGGCCATCTACACCCAGGAACTCACCTTCTAACTGCACAGAGCAATCGAGTTTTTCCTCCAAACCCCAAGCTGGCTACCCCCAGCTCATACTGTATCAACAGGACCTGGGGCGTCAGAGAAGTTCTCCAGGATGAGACAGTCTGTCCCATCCTTCCTGGGGCTCCAGTCCCTGAAAACAGAGATGCACGTGTGTGCCATTGTCGTGTTCATCTCAGTAACTAATCACCACCTCCTTCATATGGAGGGGTGGGTGACCATCCCCATCTTTCATGCCTAGAGCTTCCCCGGCTGCCCCTCCTACCTCCCACACCGGGCGGGGACTGACCGGCCTGATTTCCAGCCAGGAGCCTCCCCTGGGCAGTGTTCGCTGCTTGTGACCCTCAGCAGGGCCTCATCTAGACAGTTCCTCTCCAGGATTCGCGTTCGCGCGGCTCTGGCAGCCTGTGGGTGCCGAGTTCTTTTGTGGTCTGTCACTTTCTGACCTCAGCCCTGGGCTTCCTGTTGGGGCTTCCTCTCAATTCTGTGACACCAAGGCTCCAAGAGTGTCGCCCCAAAGATGCTGCCGCCGCTGCTGCTGCTGTTGCTGCTGTGGGGAGGTGAGTGGGGCAGGGGCTCGACTAATTCTCGTCTCCCCACAGGGTCCCTGGCTCAGGTTCTGAGATACCAGCTGGACATGCCGCGGTCCGTGTCGGTGCAGGAGGGCCTGTGTGTCCACGTGGCCTGCTCTGTCTCCTATCCCTGGGAAGGCTGGGAAGACTCTGACCCAGCTCACAGCTACTGGTTCCGGGAAAGGGCAGATTCCTCTGGAGATCCCGCAGTGGCCACAAACAACCCAGAGCATGAGGTGCTCAGTGAGACCCAGGGCCGATTCCTCCTCGTTGGAGACCCCCGGACCAAAGACTGCTCCCTGGACATCAGAGACGCCCAGAGGACAGATACAGGGACATACATCTTTAGGGTGGAGAGAGGGCCTACTGTGAGATATAGTTATAAATGGCATCCGCTCTCGATCCGTGTGACAGGTAAGGATGGGGCCAAGTGGAAGACATACACTTTAGGGACCCTAGGGCAGGGTGGGAGGGGAACCCTGTCTTCTCATCCTGGGGGGACCCAGGGGTACAAGATGCTGGGGAAGAGACTGCTCTGAGGGGCACACAGGGGTTCCCCCTCCAGTCCTGGGTCTGTGTCTCTGTCTCTCCAGCTCTGACAGACACACCTGACATCCACGTCCAGGGGACCCTAGCATCTGGCCGCCCCACCAACCTCACCTGTGCGGTGCCATGGGCCTGTAAGAAGGGGACACCCCCCACCTTCTCCTGGACTGGGGTCGCCCTCACCTCCCCGCACCCCAAGAGTCCCCACTCCTCAGTGCTCACCCTCACCCCAAGTCCCCAGGACCATGGCACCAACCTCACGTGTCGTGTGACCTTCCCCGGAGCTGGTGTGAGCACAGAGGCGACCATCAGGCTCAATGTGTCCTGTGAGTGGGCGGGGAGGGGCAAGAGGCTGGGTCCCGGACAGTGCTGGGGAGAGGGAGGCAGGGCCTGGGTTGCTGGAACTGGGGAGGATGGATGAGGACACCCCACTCCACTTGCTTCCCATTTCTGATGTTTCTGGGAGGAGGGGCCTATGTTCCTGCCCCTGAAAAGGGACAGTTATGTCTGTCTGTCCAGATGCACCCCAGGGGCTGACCATCAGAGTGTACCGGAAAGAAGGCACAGGTATATGTCAAAACCTCTCTTCTTGGGGCAGTGACGGAAGGTGTGGGAACAGTAGGGGTGGGAAGCCCCCCACACTGGCTTGTGGGCTTACAAACCAGCCTCCCCTTTCCGCTGACCCTGTTCTCATGGATGTCGCCTGGCCTCTTCCTTGCCAAATGGACGTAACTGTCCCCACTGCCTGGGCTCTATCTTCCTCCCAAATCCTGCCTTCTCTCTCCTTAAGGGTTGGCTCTCACTGGTTGGCAAGAGCCAGCTATGCAACTGTGTCCATCTTTTCCCACTTCTGGGTTCAGTGGCTTCAAATGAGGCATTTGAAATTGGCCACGATGGGAGTGTTTACACAGAGGAAATCGACAATGCTCCAAACCAGGACAATATGAGCCACTAAGCAATGGAAGAGACAGGCAGAGCGAGGCTAGCTTTCTCTCTGTCTTGCCAGGACCTGAAACTCTGGGCAAAAGCCAGTCTCTTTCGGTCCAGGAGGGCCAGTCCCTGAGCGTGGACTGTGTTCCTGACAGCAACCCTCCTGCCATGATCAGCTGGACCCGAGAGAGCCTGACCCTGAGCCCCTGGAATTCCTCGAACCCTGGGGTCCTCGAGCTGCCCCGAGTGGAACTGAGGGACCACGGATTATATGTCTGCCAAGCTCAGCATCCACTGGGCTCCAAGAAAGCGTCTCTGAACCTCGTTGTGACAAGTGAGTTGGAACACACCCAGGGGAAGGAGGCCGGGGTTCCAGGGAGGGGAAAGCTCCCCTGATCCCTCCCATATCTCCCCACAGCCCCCCCACAGCTGCTGGGCCCCTCCTGCTCCCAAGAGGACGAGGGTCTGAGCTGCAGCTGCTCCATGAGAGCCTGGCCAGTCCCCTCCCTGCACTGGCGGCTTGGCGAGGGGCTGCTGGAGGGGAACTTCAGTAACGCCTCCTTTGAGGTCACGTCCAGCTCCGCCGGGGCCTGGGCTAATAGCTCCCTGAGCCTCCGTGAGGGGCTCAGCTCCGGCCTCAGACTCAGCTGTGAGGCCCAGAATGCCCACGGGAAACAGATCGTGAAGATCCTGCTGCTGCCAGGTCCGGGGAAAGGGGAAGTCGAGCATCTGGGTCCTAGAAAACGTGGAGAGGAAGAGAAATGGGCATGATTCTGGGCTAAAGGGGACTAGCATTCAGGGTCCTCTGTGGTAGCTGGGGAGGGGGGCACAGGAGGCTGCAGTTGTATCAAGGATGGTGGACCAGCACCAAGTCCTGGGGAAAAGTGGGCACACTCGTGGGTCATGGATGTGAGAAGGCTGGGGGTTCAGGCGCCCGCTTGAAGGGGGCTGGAGGTCACCCCAGGTCTCATATCTGCAGGGAGACCAGGACCCAGGACCGGCGTGGTTCAGGGGGCCGTCGGAGGAGCTGGTGTCACAGCCCTGCTTGCTCTCTGTCTCATCTTCTTTGTGTTAGTGGTGGCCTCAGCTGGGGACCACTATGGGGGTGGGTGCAAGGGACAGATGACGGGGGCGAAGACTCAAAGAATCTTCAAAACTCAAAGCTCAGGACTTCCCTGGTGGTCCAGTGGTTAAGTATCCACCTGCCAGTGCAGGGGACACGGGTTCGATACCCGGTTCGAGAAGATCCCACATGGCCGTGGGACAACTAAGCCCGTGTGCCACAACTACTGAAGCTTGCTGGCCTAAAGCCCCGTGCTCTTCGACTAGAGAAGCCACTGCAGTGAGAAGCCCATGCAGTGCACCTAGAGAGTAGCCCCGACTGGCCCCAACTAGAGAAAGCCACTAGGCAGCAAGGAAGACCACCACAGCCAAAAATAAACTAATTGTTTTTTTAAAAAAACACTCAAAGCCCAGAGTTGAGGGCACTGGTGGAGTGATGACGCTGAAAAGGAGGTGGCTCGCTGAAGTGGCATCAAGAATGCAGCCTCCTGACATCTTGGCCCAGTGTGGACCCTGGCACTGGCCGTGCGGGAGGAGGGCGCTTGCTTTCTGGTCATGGTCTCTGCAGCTGGACACCGGCCTGTGCTCAGGAAGTCCCTCTGGACTCCCTAGAGGAGCCCCCTTAAAGGCCTTGGTCTCTTTTTTCAGAATGAAGATCTACAGGAAGAAGTCGGTGGAGAGAGCGTCAAGCCAAGACGGCGACTGCCCAGTGTCGCGTCCCGCGTCCAGGGTGAGTGACGTCGGGGCGGCTTGCGGTCCAGTGTCCCCAACGGACCCCTCTGCCCACACCAGGGCTGCGGCAGCCTACTCAGCACCTCAGAAAAATGTGATCTCCCCAACCCTTCCCCCGCCTCCAAGTTTGCTTTTGCTCTTGAGTTTCTTGTTGCACTCAAATCACCCTCTCGTCTTTCTGCCCTCCCCGGAGCCTAGAATTCACTGAGTCCTGTCCATCTTCTGTTTAGCAAAGTTCTTCTCCTTTTGGCCCCTTTCCTGCTGAGCCCTCACTCTCTCCTGGGCCAATGGCTCCCTCTCTCCTCCCCCACTAAGCTCTCAGCAAGAAGTTCCCCAAACAGCTTTTCTACAGTCACCCTGTGCTTGCCCCCCACAGTCTAGATCCAACAGAAATAGGATGTGAGCCATGAGTACAACTTAAAACCTAGCCATGTTTAAAAAAAAAAGGAGAAAGGAATGTGAGATCGGTTTTTATATAATATTTTATTTAACTGAATGTAGCCAAAGTATCATTTCAAACATCATGTCATCAATAGTCAACATAAATGTACAAATTATTAATATTAATGGGATATTTTCTTTCTCTTTCTTTCTCTTCTCTCTTCCTTCCTTTTTCTTTCTTTCTTTGTCTTTCTCTCTTCCTTTCCTTCCTTCCCCTTTCTTTCCGTGTCTCTTTCTCCCTTCCTTCTTTCCTTCCTCTGTTCCCCCTCCCTTTCTCTCTCTTTTTCTTTCTTTCTACAAAAACTTTGACCTCCAGTATTCATTTTTGACTGATTCACTACATTTCTTGGGTTCAAGAGCCACACATGGCTAGGGGCTCCTGTATTGGACAGCACAGGCCTAAGGAATCAAGCCCAGATTCTTCAGTCTGGTGTTCTGTAATCTGTCCCCTGCCAAGTTCTCCCGCCAGCACCCCGTCCCTCCCCACAAATGAGCTTATTGTATTCTATGATATTATGATCTATAAAAAGAAATATATATTTGATCTTTATCCCCTATTCCTGACACAGAGCTCCTAGAACACTTGAACCTTGCAGTGATGGGAGTGTTAAAGGGGTCTCTTGTTATTTTCATGGGGTGACTTTTGGAAAGTACCTAAGGATAGGGCCTGGTTGCCAGGAGAACCAAGCAGAGGGGACTGGAACCTTCAGTCCCACCCCATGACCTCCAGGGATGGGAGAGGCACTGGAGGATTTCAGTCACCAAAGGCCAGTGGTTTAGTCAATCACGTCTGTGGTGTGAAGCCTCCCTAAAACCCTCAAAGGATGGGGTTTAGAGAGCTTTCGGGTTGGTGAACAAGTGGAGATTTGAGCAGGACGAAGCAATTGGAGAAGGCATGGAAACTGTGTCCTTTCCCTATACCTTGTCCTCAGCATCTCTTCCATCTGGCTGTTTCTAAGTTAATATTGTCCAGTTGCTCAGTCGTGTTCAACTCTTTGGACCCCGTGGACGGCAGCATGCCAGGCTTCCCTGTCCTTCACTATCTCCCTGAGTTTTCTCAAACTCATGTCCATTGAGTCGGTGATGCCATCCAATCATCTCACTCTCTATTGCCCACTTCTCCTCCTGCCCTCAATCCTTCCCAGCATTGGGGTCTAAATAAGTTCATTTGTATCATTTTTTGAGATTTCACATATAAGCGATATCATGTATTTGTCTGTCTTTGTTCAACTTACTTCACTTAGTATGATAACCTCTAGATCCATCCATGTTGCCACAAATGGCTTTATTTCATTCTTTTTTAAAAAAAACGTATTTTGTTGAAGTATAGTTGATTTACAATGCGATGTTAATTTCTGCTGTACAGCAAAGTGATTCAGTTATGTATACATATATGAATATATATACATTCTTTATCCCATTATTTCTTCCCATTATGGTTTATCAAGGTAACTGAAAATAGTTCTCTGTGCTATACAGTAGGACCTTGTTGTTTATCCATCCTATATATAATAGTTTGCCTCCGCTAATCCCAAATTCCCAATCCATCCCTCCCTCACCCCACCCTGCTCCTTGGCAATCTGTTCTCTGTGTCTGTGAGTCTGTTTCTGTTTTATTTCATTCTTTTTTAAATGTCATGCCAATTGATGTCCTTCAAATAGTTCCCTGCCCTACACCAGGCAGATTGTCGTCACACTTCCCTATAATAACCACAGGCCTGTTTCCCCAACACTGTGAGCTCCTGGAGGGCAGTGCAGGTCTCCTGCAGACCTCTGTGACTCTCACCCACAGCACCCTGCTTCTGTCCATCAAAACACAATTTGCAATTTGATAAGTTTTGAGTGTGTGACAAGTTCATACTGTCTCCTTGTCCTGATAGACAGTCCAAAGTCAGGGACCTTGTCTGTGGAAGAATCACTTCACTTTGCCCCCTCTATTTTCCTATCTGTAAAATGGGGATAACATTTATATCACCCATGGAGGGAGGTTGTAAGGATTCAGTGAGATGAGTAATAAGAAGAACAGACCATTGTGATTAAAGGTATGAATGAATGAGGGAGTGACTGAATGAGCGAATCCTCAGGAAATGGGTGTGAAAATGGATAAGTGAATAAATGCCCTCCTCAAGCTCTGGGTTCCCTTCTCCAGACCTCAAATGCCAGCTCAAGTCGTTCTCTCTTCCGACTCAGGGTCACTTCAATGAATCCTGGTCAGACAGCCCCTCTGACTGCCATGCCCCAGCTTCGGCTGCTTCCACCTCAGAGAAGGAACAAGAGCTCTATTATGCAAACCTCAGTTTCCACAGACCGAGGACCCACAACTTTCAGGTCTGGGACACCACCGAGTACTCAGAGATCAAGATTGGGAAGTGATAGGACCCCGTCTCCACCCCCAGAAAATGCACCTCTGAGGGACATGTGTGTCAGATACTGATTCTTGAAGACTTGGCTGCCTGCTGAGCCAAAGCTTGTAAGTGAGAAGGTGAGGTTCCTTGGAGTGGCTGAAGGTCACAGTTAGAGAGTCCTGGGTTCAAATCCAGGCTTGGGTAATGCTAAGGGTGTTATGTCAAGCAAATCAAAGGAGTTTACCTCTCTGTGCCTCAGTTTCCTCCTCTGTAAAGTGAAGATAATATTCCTCAGTTCAGTTCAGTTCAGTCACTTAGTCGTGTCTGGTTCTTTTTAACCCCATGGACTGCGGCACACCGGGCTTCCCTCTCCATCACCAATTCTCATGGAGTTTGCTCAAACTCATGTCCATGGAGTCGGTGATGCCATCCAACCATCTCATCCTCTGTCGTCCCCTTCTCCTGCCCTCAATATTTCCCAGCATCAGGGTCTTTTCCAATGTCAGTTCTTCGCATGAGGTGGCCAAAGTATTGGAGTTTCAGCTTCAACATAAGTCCTCCCAATGAATACTCAGGACTGATTTCCTTTAGGATGGACTGGTTGGATCTCCTTGCAGTCCAAGGGACTCTCAAGAGTCTTCTCCAACACCACAGTTCAGAAGCATCAATTCTTCAGCAGTCAGCTTTCTTCATGCAAGCATGCACTGTGGGACATGAATGACGTGACTTAACGCACACCCACGTGCACTGTGGGTGTTGTTAACCATGTTTGTGATATGTTACCTCAGAATGGAGGGAGATGTCAGCTTTTGATTCTACCACATACTTCTCTATTTTGCCTGACTAGTTTTTGACTATTCTTAACAACATATATTATTTTAGTTTTTTGTTTTTCTTTTCTGGTGCGGTGTGACATGTATTTTTTTTTTTTTTTTTTAAGTAAATCTAAATGTAATTCTCTGGGTGGAGAAGATACTCCCCAATACATGTATCTAACAAAGGACACCCAGAGAATATAAAGAATATGTATTTAAAAATAATAAAAAATTAAACGATAAATTTAAAAAAATTTAAAGGAATATATAAAGAGCTTCCACAAATCAATAAGAAAAAGACAAGCAAATAGAAAGGCAAGATAGTCAAATGGCCAAAAAGCATACAGAAATGTATTCAAATTTTGCAGCTGTTGAGGAAATACAAATGAAAATCGCAGTGGTTTGCCAGTTGCATAGTGACATTGGCTAAGATAATAAAAATAATATCAAGGAAATTGAATGTTGAGGATATTACATGAAGAGAAATAAGCCAGTTGTACAGAAAGACAAATACTGCATGATTCCAGCTATAGGAAGTATTCAAAGAAATTAAACTGTGAAACAGAAGGTAGAGGGGTCCCCGGGGGATACTCAGAGGTTGGGGAGATAGGAAGTTACTATTTAATAGGTGTAGAGTTTCATTTTTGCAAGATGAAAACATTCTTAGAGATTTGATGGCCATCAAGATGCATATAATAAACACTACTGTATCTTTCACTTATAAATGGTTAAGATGGTAAATTTTATATCATTTTTTTTGCCACAGTTTTTAAATAAAAGCATTATAAAGTGGATACCAGGGACTGGGGACTGGAGGAGTCAGTGGACAGTTAATGTTTAATGGGTACAGAATTCCAGTTTCAGATGATGAAAAAGTTCTAGAAATGGATGATGCTGATGGTTACACAACTTGAACATGTTTAACACCATTTAATTGCACAGTTGAAATAGTTACATTGGTAAATTTTATATCATGGGTACTTCATCACAATAAAAAATGCTTTCTTAAAGAATATCCAGTGTTGGGACTTCCCTGGCTGGGACTTCAGTGATTAAAACTTTGTTTCCCACAGAGGGGGCACAGGTTCAATCCTAGTTGGGGAACTAAGATTCCACATGTCTCAAGGCATGGCCAAAAAATAAATAGCATTTAAAAGGAAACAAACAAACAAAATATTATCAAGTGTTGGTGATGGTGTGGAGCAATTGGAACTCTCCCAAAGTACTGGTAGGAGTGAGAATAGGTATGATCAACTTTGGAAAATGCCTGTCACTCTAACACTGAGCACACGAGACAACCATTCAACTCCCAGGTATGCATTCAACAGAAGCGTGTATGCATGTTCACCAAATGTATTCAAAAGTTTTCACAACAGTGCATGTTGTAATGGCTGAAAAAATGGAACCTGCCCAAATGCCCATCGACAGTAAGACAGGTGACAGATGACAAGGTTCCTCTGTATAGCTCAGGGGACTGTATTCAGTGTCCTGGGGTGAGTCATTATGGAAAAGAATGTAAAAAATAATGTACAGAGATGTGTAATGGAGTCACTTTACTGTACTAGAAATGATCACAACATTGTAAATCAATTGTATTTCAAAAAAAGAAAAAAACATTAAGACAGGTGACAAGAAGGTCCTATTGTATAGCACAGGGAACCATATTCAGTCTCTTGTAATAAACCACAGTGGAAAAGAATATGGAGAATAATATGAAAAAGAATGTTGTCATTGTTTAGCTGCTCAGTCGTGTCTGACTCTTTACTGACCCTGTGGACTGTAGCGCGCCAAGCTCCTCAGTCCATGGGGATTCTCTAGGCAAGAATACCGGAGTGGGTTGCCATTTCCTTTCCCAGGGGCTATTCCCGACTCAGGGATTGAACCCAGGTCTCCTGCATTGGCAGGCAGATTCTTTACCACTGAGCCCAGGGAAGACACTAAAAAGAATATATGGCTGAATCACTGGTGTGCAGAAACAGACTCAGATATGGAGACCAGATCTCTGGTTTTCAAGAGAGTGCAGGGAGAGGGATGGATTGGGAGTTTGGGATTGGCAGATGCAAACTACTATCTATAGAATGGATAAACATGCTACTGTGTAGCATGGGGAACTATACTCAATATCTTGTAATAGACCATAATGGAAAGCAAAAAAATTGTAAGTGCCTTCCTAATAGCCAAAAAAAGAAATCCAAATGTCTATTGGTGGATGAATGGATAAACAAAATATGATCCATCCATACAATGGCACCAACCCACTCCAGCGTTCTTGCCTGGAGAATCCCATGGACTGAGGAGCCTCACAGGCTACAGTTCATGGGGCTGCAAAGAGTCGGACGCAACTGAGTGACTAGGCAGTACGATGGTGCATCATTCATCACAGATACACACTACATCATGGATGAACCTCAAACGTATGCTAAATGAAAGATACCAGACACAAATGGTCACATATTGTATGATTCCCATTTATATGAAACATCCAGGATATTTACCTCCACAGAGACAGGAAGCTGATGAGGGGCTGCCAGGAGCTTTGGGAAAGAGAAGATTCTTGAAGAGTCCCTTGGACTTCAAGGAGACCCAACCAGTCCATCCTAAAGGAAATCACCTCTGAATATTCATTAGAAGGACTGATGCTGAAGCTGAAGCTCCTACCTTGGCCACCCAATGCGAAGAGCCAACTCATTGGAAAAGACCCTGATGCTGGGAAAGATGGAGGGGACGAGAAGGGGGGCGACAGAGGATGAGATGGTTGAATGGCATCACCAACTCATTGAACATGAGTTTGAGCAAACTCAGGAAGATAGTGAAGGACAGGGGAGCCTGGCGTACTTCAGACCATGGGGTCGCAAAGAGCGTGACATGGCTGAGTGAGTGAACAACAACAAGGGGTTTGGGGGAAGAGGAAATGGAGACTAACTGTTTAATGGGTACAGAGCTTCTTTTCAGGGCGAGGAAAAATGTTTCGAAACTAGATAGAGGTACTGGTTACCCAATATTGTGCATATACTAAATGCCACTAAACTGTTCATTTAAAAATGGTTCATTTGATAAAAATTAGATTAAAAACAAGGGGATTTCCCTGGTGGTCCAGTGCTTGAAACTCTCACAGCCAAGGCAGGGATGAGGGTTCCATCCCTGGGTGGGGAACTGAGATCACACACGCTATACAGCAAAGCCAAAAGATAAAGTAATTTATTGGTTAATTTTATGTCATGAGAATTTCCTCTTCATTAAAATAATTATAATTTAAGCTCAAAGTCATTCTGCCAGGATTCAGGCACCTGTTTTACCACTTAAGCTCTTGCTACTGCCATTTGCTTCTGCATCAAATGGGGATGACAGCGTTTCTTGGCTTATTTGGTTGTTTTGAGGATTCAGTGAATTCGTGTCCACAGGCACGGTGCAGTGCTCTGCGCTCAGTGAGCCCACAGAGACAGTCAGCTCTCGGTGGCTGATTAGAGTGCACCCTACAGCAAACACTGCCCAGGTAACCATTAGACTTATTAAATGACCGCCAGACTCGAGGCTATAAAGCCAGGGCACCCTGATCAGGTGGGTGTTTGTATGGTTATGGGGAAAGGATGTTGACACGCAAGTTAGCAAAGGAGAAGTTGAGGCTTATCTCAACTTTTCACGGCCAGACTTCTGTTTCAGTTCCCTCCTCCCTCATCGCCAGTTTCCACTGAGTCACCAACTCCCAAATCTGTTCCCTTGTCTCTATCTCAGCGTGACCTCTCTCCCCCGAGCCTTAAAACACCTCCTCTCCTCAAAACCTGGGCTCCAGTCTCAATCCCTCCAGCCCATCCCCACCACCAGCAGCAGAGGGAGCAAACACCCAGCTCCAACACTGTCCCTCTCCTCCTCAGTGTCCTTCCACGCCTGCCCCTTTCCCTCAAGATGAAGCATCAACCTCAGGGACAGTTATTCAAGAACGATCACACGCTCACCATCATCTGCCTTTCCCCCGCTCTCAGCCACCCCCTCACATGCCTCAGCCACATCGCTGCCACTTCCTAAGGACCTTGCGCCTCTTCCTGTCTCTCCAACCCCAGTTCACTTGGTTCTACTTCACTATAGTATTGCTCCCTCTCTCCACGTTTGCAATGCATGCTTATCCTTTGAGACTGGGGTCTACATTCCCTCAAACAAGCTACGTTCCCTGCCTTACCCTGTCCCTACCCCTGCAGTTGCCCACGTGTGGATAAGAGCTCGGTTTGTCAGCCTCTGCACTGTTAGTACATGGGCATTTGGCAAGGCTGGACAATTATTTGTTGATGGGGTGGGTCTTGTGCACAGCAGGACATCAGTGAACATCTCTGCTCTCTACCCATGAGATGTCAGGAGCTTTCAATGTCCGGTTTCGACAACCAAAAATGCCCATTAGCAAATGCCCTTGGGAGAGTGGAAAGCCCCCACTCCCAGCTGAGCCCACTGGGTTACAGTCTCCCTTCTCTGCTTTCACAATGGAATGGCAAACTTTCCCCAGTTCTCTTTTTTAAAGTCACCACAAGCACCATTTCTTTACTCCTGGTCAGTTTCAAAACCATTAAGTGTATTTCAGTTCCTTTCCTTTGCCTCGCGTTCAGGAGGGGAGTCTTGGGAAGTTTTTACACTGCCTCCTCATTCCTTTGTTCCCCAAACTTTTTTTGGTTGCTGTCTTTCCCAATGTGATGAAATGCTAAGAATAACTGAGAGGAGAAAGATACAGTTTCTGCCCCAAAGGAGTTCAAGTTCACGGGGTAAGGGTTGGAGAAGGAACAGAAATATGTAACCTGTTTAAAACACAGCGTGATGAGGCTCTTATCCAGATGGACATTGGGGATTAAGGGAAAAGCAAGAGTTGGCCAAGCAGAGTGAGAGATGAGAGGGCGGTAGTTTGGGCCAGGGTGGCTGTAGGGCAGCTGGTTAGAAGTGGTCAGATTTTGAATATATTTTGGAAAATGCCACCAACAGGATTTTCTGACATATAGAAGAGTAGTCCGGAAAAGGCAATGGCACCCCACTCCAGCACTCTTGTCTGAAAAATCCCATGGACGGAGGAGCCTGGTGGGCTGCAGTCCATGGGGTCGCAAAGAGTCGGACACGACTGAGCGACTTCCCTTTCACTTTTCACTTTCCTGCATTGGAGAAGGAAATGGCAACCCACTCCAGTGTTCTTGCCTGGAGAATCCCAGGGACGGGGGAGCCTGGTGGGCTACTGTCTATGGGGTTGCACAGAGTCGGACATGACTGAAGCGACTTAGCGGTAGCGGTAGAAGAGTAGTCAAGGTGGACTCTTATAGGGGGAATTCCTAACAAGGTACTTTCACAGCCTTGAGAAATTTCATAGAAATAGCACTTGGAAGAACAGCATATATCAATAAACTGTGTTGATGATTTTTTTTCATGGTTTTCTTAGAATAATAGCCTTGTTACAGACCCCAAGGCCAGACCCAGAGGGAGTGTGACTGGGATCATGAAAGCATGGACCTTGGAACACTGGGTCGGCGTTAGGTAGGAACACTGCCTATGCACTTGCTGATTGCTCCCGAGACTATCCCAGAAGGGAACGGCCTGGAGTAAAAGCAAGGAGATCTGGACTATGTCAGTATAGTGTCTTAGGAAAGATAGATCAAAGAAAGTCTTGTAGTCTGCAATCAGGAATAAAAGCTGGACTCAGAGTGGACTCTGCACCCCCGTCCAACAGAGGCTGCAGGTCCCCTCACCCATTGCACCAGATTTCACGTTCTGTTTTCATTCTTGTCACTCGCTCCCAGACCTTTAGGGCAACAAACTCTGAGGTCTTGATTCTTGATTTCCTCCTGAACGTGATTTTATTTGATTTAGAGACATGTTTCCTAAATTTTAAGTGGTTCACTTCTTCCTTTTTTGAGCGAGATGGGGCTGCGTTGCTGCGTGCGCACTCAGTCTTGTCTGACTCTTCGTGACCCTATGAACTGTAGCCCACCAGGCCCCTCTGTCCATGGGATTATCCCAGCAAGAATACTGGAGTGGGTTGCCATTTTTTTCTTCAGGAGAGCTTCCTGACCCAGGGATCGAACCCATGTCTCCTGCATCTGCAGGCAGACATGATCCACATGGGAAGTTCTGAGTTGAGGATGAGCCTGTATAAACATTTAATTTGTTTATATTAATTTGTACAGTACCCATAGTGCCAGTTGGCCAAAGAATGTGGGAAGTTTCGAAAGTTGGTGTGGAGAAAGAGAAACTTGAGTTTTAAATCCACCTCTAACTGTATTGGGGTTTCCATGATGGCTCAGATGGTAAAGAATCTGCCTCCAATGCAGCAGGAGACCTGGGTTCAGTCCCTGGGTTGGGAAGATCCCCTGGAGAAGGGAATGGCTACCCACTCTAGTATTCTTGCCTGGAGAATCCCATGGACAGAGGAGCCTGGTGGGCTACAGTCCATGGGGTTGCAAATGAGAACAAACAGGTTATTGATTCAGAGCTTGCTGTAGTGAGAGAGCCAGCGACCACAATTTGCATTTGGCAGACACAAAGGCAGGTGGGGCAGTGGGAGTCCTTTAGAGTGGAAAAAAGTGAGGGAGTGTCAGCAGTGATGGGAGATGATTGTAATCACGAGAAAGCTGGAGGTTAGCACCTTCTGTAGTTGTTAGGAAGCATATTTGCTTTTCTTTGGTTGGTTTTGAGCTGGACTCAGGGGCAAATAATAAGGAACCTGATATTTGTGGACCAAACTCTGTTCTGGGCTGTCATGCAGCTGTGGTTTGGATTCTTCGACTAGTTGCTGGTAATTGAGGATCAGAGTCATATGGCTGAGACTTGAGGATTGTATACGGTCTGGCTATTGTTTCTGTATATTCAGTCTCTCAGGTTGTTGGTGGGGGTGTAAACGAGATGTGTATGTGAAACTGACAGACATACGTGCTAAGTCACTTCAGTTGTGTCCAACTCTTTGCGACCCCATAGGGATTGTAGCCCACCAGGCTCCTCTCTCCATGGGATTTTCCAGGCAGGAATACTGAAGCGGGTTTCCATTTCTTCCTCTTTCCAGACATATAATAAACAATACATAAATACTAGTTTAAGTTAAAGATTTTAAAAAATCTCATTATGGCCTAATTAGGTGATCCTTTCTTTTTTTCTCTTACTAATCCATCATTAGGAAAAGAATTTATCACCAGTGTAATACGTGAGTGTGAACTTACATATCTAACAATAACAGAATGTGCATAATTAAAACTGAAAATCCTACTTCATTTTTTCCTTAATCACTGCTCTTGAGTTTCGTCTCTCAGTTGTGTCTGACTCTCTGTGACTCCATGGACTGTAGCCCAGGAGGCTCCTCTCTCCATGGGATTCTCCAGGGAAGACTACTGAAGGGGGCTGCTGAAGGCAAGGCAGGGTGATCAGACAGCAGGTAGGGGGCTGGTGGAGGATGAGGAAGCCCATCAGATATTGAGGGTAAGGGATTTTGGTTAAACTGAGTTCCCTGGTGGTCTAGTGCTTAAGAATCCACCTGCCAATGCAGGGGACACAGATTCCATCACTGTTCCAAGAGGATTCCACATGTCAGAGGGGCAACTCAGCCTGCATGCCATAAGGACTGAAGCCCGTGCGCCTAGATCCTGTATTCCATAACAGAGAAGTCACTGCAATGAGAAGTCGCATGCTGCAACTAGAGAAAGCCCGTGTGCAGCAACGAAGACCCAGTGCAGCCAACTAATTAATTAAAATTAAAAAAAGAATTGGGATAAAGGGGACATTGATGGGGTCAAAACAAAGGTCTCAGTGCAGCACTCTGGGAGACTGGGTGGACCCGTGGGAACCCTGGGTCGTCCCCTAGCTTTGAAGGACCTCAATCAAGTCTGCTCTATCTACCCTTGGTTGGGGGAATTTTAAAAGCCACAGGACAGATAGGACAATGAGAAATCTGACTGCAAATCACCTGAGGTGATGGTCCCATAACCTAATCAAGATAAAGATTCATTAAAGGGCCTGGGTTCCTTGGCCCCACTTCCAGCAGGGCACTCAAAGCCATATGCACATTAGCAATAAAATGAAGAAGACATGTTTCTGGGACTCCTTAACGCAGGAGCCTCACATTCTGTGATTCTAAAACTTGTTGTTGTTCAGTCACTCAGTTGTGTCTGTCTCTTTGTGAGCCCCATGAACTGCAGCATGCCAGGCTCCCCTGTCCTTCACTATCTCTCAGAGTTTGCTCAAATTCATATCCATTGAGTCAATGATGCTATCTAATCATCTCATCCTCTGCCACCTCTTTCTCCTCCCACCTTCAGTCTTTTCCAGCATCAGGGTCTTTTCCAATGAGTCAGCTCTTCACATCAGATCAGATCAGATCAGATCAGTCGCTCAGTCGTGTCCGACTCTTTGCGACCCCATGAACTGCAGCACGCCAGGCCTCCCTGTCCATCACCAGCTCCCGGAGGTCACTCAGACTCGCATCCATCGAGTCAGTGATGCCATCCAGCCATCTCATCCTCTGTTGTCCCCTTCTCCTCCTGCCCCTAATCCCTCCCAGCATCAGAGTCTTCTCCAATGAGTCAACTCTTCGCATGAGGTGGCCAAAATACTGGAGTTTCAGCTTTAGCATCATTCCTTCCAAAGAAATCCCAGGGCTGATCTCCTTCAGAATGGACTGGTTGGATCTCCTTGCAATCCAAGGGACTCTCAAGAGTCTTCTCCAACACCACAGTTCAAAAGCATCAATTCTTCGGTGCTCAGCCTTCTTCACAGTCCAGCTCTCACATCCATACATGACCACAGGAAAGACCATAGCCTTGACTAGGCATCAGGTGACCAAAATATTGGAGCTTCAGTTTCAGCATCAGTTCTTCCAATGAATATTCAGGGTTGATTTCCTTTAGGATTGGCCGATTTGATCTCCTAGAAGTCCAAGGGACTCTGAAGAGTCTTCTCCAGCACCATAATTTAAAAACAACAATTCTTCATTGCTCAGCTTTCTTTATGGTCCAATTCTCACATCCATACATGACTAGTAGAAAAGCCATAGCTGTGTCTAGTCTGACCTTTGCTGGCAGAGTGATGTCTCTGCTTTTTTGAAACATTGTCTAGGTTTGTCATAACTTTCCTTCCAAGGAGCAAGTGTCTTTTAATTTCATGGCTGCAGTCACCGTCCACAGTGGTTTTGGAACCCAAGAAAATAAAATCTGTCACTGCTTCCACTTTTTCCTCTCCTATTTGCCATGAAGTGATGGGACTGAATGCCTGGTCAGCACTAATGGGAGTTATAGTTGGGTGGGGAAGCTATGGAAATGCAAGAATGATGAAATTAAGGTGAGAGTTTGGATGAAGATTGTTATGTTTGAACAAATTTCTTGGGAAGTCATTGTGTCTCCTCCTTTACCTCAATGTATTAATAAATAGATACCCTGGATGACTGGGGAACATTTCCCCTTTCTAGTATTATTAAACAGGAGACAGGTAAATCCTCCCTTCAACCAAAATTGATTGAACATAATAAATGGGAACCAATAAGACTGCCCAAACCCACACAGGTTGTTAATTTGAAAAGTACAGGGTATTTGGTGGAAAAAAGAAGTTAGAAGCCCAATGTCTGATTGGCCTATTTGGATTTTGTGGGACACGCACATATTCTACATCAGGGACTGTTGCTAGCCCCTGTCTATAAAATTACTGGAAAGAAGTCTCGGAATCCTTATGCAGACTGGAGTTTATGGCAAAAGCCAATGAGCTCCACAGTGGCGGCTGCTGAAATATTTTACCAGAAATCAATTGAGACCAACCCAATGTCTGAGGACATAAAATAACCCTGGAACCTGAAATACTCATGATATCTTTGGTAATGATTGATTAAAATGCTAATAAGGAAGGTCATGCCCAGACGTATTTCTTCATTCTGCCTCTTTCCCAGGAATTATTGCAGAAATGGCCCAGAGAGGAAAAGCAGTTGTCTGTGGTTTCCCAATGAATCAGTGTCATTGCTGACATAATTGGCACTCAAACCCTGGGCTCCTGCTCTGAAGTCAGTGCTTTTCAAAAAAAAAAAACAAGTATGTTGGGTGGGAAATAGTTTCAAGAAAGGAGAAATTGATGTGAACATTGTATCAATGACTATAAAACAAGTTCAGTTCTAAGCTCTGCAGAGGCACAGGGGTCTGCTTGATATAGGATTGGATGTCAAGGGGGAGCTGGGTGGGGGAGGGATGGATTGGGAGTTTGGGGATTCGCAGATGCAAACTATTACAATACAGAATGGATAAACAACAAGGCCCTACTGTGTAGCACAGGGAACTATTTTCAGTATCTTGTGATAAACCATAAAGGAAAAGAATATGAAAGAGTATATATATATTTATACATATATACATGTATAATTGAATCTCTTTGCTGTACAGCAGGAACTAACATTAAATCAGCTATACATCAATTAAAGAAAAAAAGATGTGCAGAGCTAGGCTGTGCAGGGTTGGCATAGCAGCTCTACAAGGCCGTCAGGGAACTAGGCTTCTTGAATTGTTCTGCTAAAGCATCCTTAAGTGAAAAATCACCATGAGTGGCTTTCTTCCTCATGGTTACCTCATGATTGCCAAGTTGCTGCTCCACCTGCAGTATCACATCCATATTCTAGGAAGAAGAGGAAGGAAGTGACAGGAAAGAGGAAAGGACAGTATCAGGAAAGCAAAATTTCCCCAAGAATCCCCAGCTCACTTCCACTAAAGCAATGTCACACGGTCCCCTCTTAACTGCAAAGGAGGCCAAAGTAGTGCTTTAGCGGGCAATGTTGCATCCCTAAACTGGTTGAATTTGTTGAGTAAAGAAGAGCAGGGTAGGTTACTATCTGGCATCTACGCAAAAACAAATCACTCTGTCATGAGGAAAAAATCACTTCTCCAGAAAAGAACAAATAACATCACTTGATAGGGGCTTCCCTGGTGGTCCAGTGGTTAAGACTCCGCCTCCCAGTGCAGGCAGCACAGGTTCCATCCCTGGTCGGGGAACTGAGATCCCACCTGCTGCGGAGCAACTACATGCTCTGTAGCCCGCCTTCTGCAACTGAGACACAACGTAGCCAAATAAATAAATGAAAAAGGAAATCACTTGATAATTCTGGGAAGGGAGAGATTACCCACTTCTGATTGGGTAGAGCAATCAGGAAAGGCTGCGTGGAGGAAGCTGCGTTGAACTCAGCTGTGAAATTGAAGGAGGATTTGAATGTGGACAGAGGAGAGTTACAAGATGAAAAACTGGAGGCTCCAGAGCAGGGGTGGCTCAGGCTGCAGTGATGTGAAAAAAGAGGACTTAAGGGAGTAGGGTGGGCTTCCCTCATGGCTCAGCAGTACAGAATCCACCTGGAAGGCAGGAGATTCTGGTTCCTTCCCTGGGCCAGGAAGATCCCTCAAAGGAGGAAATTGCACCCACTCCAGTATTCTTGGCTGGAGAATCCCAGGGACACAGGAGCCTGGTGGGCTACAGTCCAAAGGACGGCAAAGAATCAGACACAATGCAGCAGCCACACAAGGGTGTAGGGCACCACCAAGGAATCAATGTGGGTTAAGCATCTGCGGGCCAGATTCTGGCAGGAGTGGGGAGGTAAGAGGTAAGAGGGGGTGTGGGCCAGGGTGTAGGGTTCAGGGCAAGGATAGGAGCTCATCAGCTCCTATGCATGAAGACCTTTGAGCATAGGAGCCATCTGAATATAGCTAGCATACTGGGAGTTCCAAGGTTAGTCAGTGTTTCAGCATCTGTTGATCACTCTCCATGGCCTGTCTCCCCAGGTGGTAAAAATGAATCATCTGGAGGTCAGCAGTGGAGGAGAGACAGGCAAATTCTTCATTCCCCCCAAGTAACCCAGATGGAAAGTCCAAGATCAAGGGCAACTCTTCAGGTGGAAATGACCCCTTTTCTCCAGTAACCCCAAACAATTCCAATGGCAAAGTACGTGGAAATGCTAAGGACTGATTCCTCATTATTGGAGACCTTGAAGAGAGTGACTATCCCTTATCAACCCACAATCTCACTGGATGGACCATGTGTCCGACCTGTTCTATGGAGAGTGAGGCAATTTCATGGTGTTCTCACTCAGAAGTCAGCATAGCAGTCTTTGCTTAAGATGAATGCCCAGTCCACGTCCACCGGGATGGGGAAGAGGAACATCTAAAAATGTTCATTGAATGGGTGGTACGTGGTCCTGAATTGAGGCAGGAACACAGTAAACCTCAGGCATTCATTGTATGCCTCTTCCAGCAATGATGGTGTGAGACGGGCTCAGGGAGTCTCTCTGTTTTCCAGACTAGGGAATGATAGAGGGGAAGTGACTTGCCAGGAGCATCCAGACAGTGATGGAGGAAAAAATCTGCCCACAGGTGGGGCTGGAAGGGCCAGAGCTGGGGACGCAAGGAAGAGAGGAGCTGAGGGTGGGAAGTCTAGCCTGGGTGGGGGTGGATGAGGGATCGCAGGCAATGCAGATCCTCAGGAGACTCCTTTGCTATCCGTCTGGAAAGTTGAGTGTTTCGATTCAGGCCAGATGAGGAGAAAGGGTGAAGGGCAACTGGTCTGTGAAGCCTCACTCCTCTGGACGTCCAAACAATATTTTTTTTTTAGTATATAATTTTGTTTATTTATCTATCTTTGGCTGTGCTGAGTCTTTATTGCTGTGCGGGCTTTTCTCTAGTTGCAGTGAGCAGGCTTCTCACTGCGGCGGCTCCTCTTGCTGCAGAGCACAGCACCTAGGGTGCCCGGCCTTCAGTAGTTCTGGCTCATGGGCTCAGTTGTTGTGGTTCCTGGGCTCTAGAGCACAGGCCCAGCAGTTGTGGCACACGGGCTTAGTTGCTCAGCGGCCTGGGATCGAACCTGTGTCTATAGGAACCTGGCCTCCTTGGGTGAGGATAACTTCCTTCCAGAATCCCTTATCTACCCTCAGGGTTTTGGTTCCTACATTTCTAGAATGTCTCCTAGATTCTTCTGCTTCTTATAATAGAGTTTCAGATCCCTGCTTTCTAGGGGTAATGGGAAATATGTGAGTTGAGAAAGATAGAGTTCATGATGATTCATTATGATTTTTAACCTTCCTCTCCACTGAGATAATCTACATTCTTCATACTGCTGCTGCTGCTAAGTCACGTCAGTCCTGTCCGACTCTGTGCGACCACATAGACGGCAGCCCACCGGACTCCTCTGTCCCTAGGATTCTCCAGGCAAGACCCCTGGAGTGGGTTGCCATTTCCTTCTCCATATAGTGTGTGTGATGTTCATACATGTTAATCAATAAAAATGAATGGATTCTGGTGATACAGTTGGTGTGAATGAATGAAGTGTTTACCTACCACCGACACTAACCTCTCCCACCTTATTTAAGGTTGCAGGGCAGAATACATAACAGTGAACTATTAGGTAGCACAGTGGGATGACATCTGTTACTGCCCTTAAGCCTCATATAATTTGATCATATTTTCCCCACCATTTATCCATTGTACTTTTTCCATCCTTTCTGTAACTACAGGGACATGGTGATGGTTCTAATAAGAAGGATCATACAGAGTACTGTTGAGAGCCTCCCTGACTGCTCCATGCTGTTGCTGCCTTAGCATCTGTCTGGGGAGCAGGCAGCCTGCAAGTCCTTGAACTCACACCAGCCAGTCCTGGGAGCACCTCCACTAGGTGACCCCCTTCCTTGAGATCAGCAGTCTTGAGGAACCCCAGGGTCTACTGCACAGGGATCCCTTCAATGACACCCTCAGAGCTCACCAGAATCCTGCTCCTCTGGTTTGAATGGACCCATCCACGCTCATCCTGGGGAGCCCACAGGGTCACTTAGAAAGGCCTGAACCCCAAGTACTGGAGCTTTCTCTGCCTGCTTCTAGCCTGACCTCCCTCAGAAATTCCTACCCTAAACCCTCCCCTCCTGAGATGTCTCAGCTGTGCTGAATGAGAGGGCTCAAGCTCAGGGCTCCTGAGTGTGGGTCTCGGGGGAGAAACATCAGAACAGAGAACTTGCTAAAGACATATTTAATGACCTCACCTCAGACCTGCAGATTCATAACTTCTTACAGTGGGGACCTGACCTCGAGGTGTTCATATTCACTGAAATGGTTCAGAAAGAATCTGAACCATCGGCTAAGTGATTTCCATCTGTTTCCCGTCAGGGTCATGTGACCAGTGTTAGGAAAGGACCTCACTGGTGCCCTCCCCACAGAGTTCTCTCTTGGTCCTGTGGGAGCATCAGTGTGGTGTGTAGGAAGTGCTCCAGGGGAGGCCCGGATTAAGGACGTGGCTCCTGGTCCACCTGTGAGAGCTGAGGCCGGGCTTCAGTCCAAGGAGAGGCCACAGGGTTCGTCAAACTGGATTTGGACCGGGGAAGTCAGTCAGCTCATGTGGTCTGTGTGAGCAGAGGGTCAGGAGCTCTCTGTGGGGAGAGAACAATCAAGAAATAAGTCCACAGGCTCGTCTCCAGGTAGGAAGTGATTGTTCCTGAATCTCTCCTGAGACAGGACAGGGGAGGTGGGTCTTTTCAGCTTTTCAAGGTCCTTCTGTCTGTAGGCGAAGTAGTTGGAGGTTAAAGAGCTCTGTCGATGCCTTTGAAGGTATTTTCTCAAGATGCAGAGATGTGTTTGCTACATAACATCCTCAGAGAAGACACAGCAGGAGAAAGAAGAGGAGGAAATGGCAGCTTCTCAGGTACATGTCCTCTTCCGGGCCTGGGGCTGTGTCTGCTTTTCCTCCTGAAATGCCTGGACTGAGAATCTACAAACCTTTAGTCCTCTGCTTCTAATTTTTCTGCCTGGGGTATTTGTTATCAACTTTTTATTTTTCCCTTTTCTTGTTATAGTGAAGACAGGCTTTCTAAACCACCTCTCCCTTGTGTCCCAGAGCCTGTTCTCCATTGTCTGTATCCTGGCTTTCTATAGAACATGATGAATTCTCAAAGTGAATTAGTGACTTTTATCTGGTAAATATATTCCTTTTGTGAGAGATCAACATGGAGAGGCACTGGTATCCGAGATTTCCATTGGGATGTGGTTCGGTGTTGGGATCTTAGGGAAGTAGGGGAAATGCCATGATGAGTTTACACGTGGATACAATTCAGCTCTTCAGGAGTTAAAAAATCCCCTTATCTATTAAATCAACTCAGGGATCCAGAATTTTTCAGAAAATGCTCAGAAATAAAAAGAAAACTAGGAGAATTATTGTCCTCTGTAATGCTAAGACTTACTAGTTAAACACAGTGTTAGGTTACAAAACTGAGGAAGTATATATGAAACGAATTTTGCATAAAACTGAAATCTTTTTATGTCAGGTTCAAGTTATAATTTCCTTATTTTTTCCTAAATGCCCAGGCTCTGATAGTGCATCTTCCGTGTGATCCATTTACACCATGACAGATGATGTCCACTGGCTCTGGTCATTTCTCTGAGGTTATCAGGCTATGAAGTTCATTTTTTTCCCTCTGTCATTAAACAAGGCTGTGGAAAAATGGAGTGAGGAACATGTGAAAACCCTCACATTTAATGGAGAAACTCTTTGTCTTCTTGGTTTCTCTTTGCTTTGGAAAATGAACGCTCACTGTGTTGATTATAGACACTGGGTTTTGGGAGTGGGTGTTTTCATCACTCAAGCCCAGGTGTGGTGTTCCCAGTACACTCCATGCTCATATCACAGACATAGTCTTCTTACTCACATTTTTTTCCCCCAAATATTTGCAACAGTCATATTGGTGCGAATCTGTTTTCACCTGTGTTCAATTTCTAAGATACAGCTCAACAAAATGATACAGTTTTTCAAGAAATTAAAGTTTCAGAACCAAGAGCTCTAATTTATCTTATACTGTTGTATATGTTTGCACCCTAGTGTATTTAAATATACAAAGAATATCATCCACAAGTAGATGTATATATTTTAACCCATTAAAAATCATCTCAATTTTATTGACATAAATCAGTTCAGTTCAGTTGCTCTGTCGTGTCTGACTCTTTGCAACCCCATGAACCACAGCATGCCAGGCCTCCCTGTCCATCACCAACTCCTGGAGTTCACTCAAACTCATGTCCACCGAGTCTGTGATGGCATCCAGCCATCTCATACTCTGTCGTCCCCTTCTCCTTCTGCTTTCAATCTTTCCCAACATCAGGGTCTTTTCAAACAAGGCAGCTTTTCGCATCAGATGGCCAAAATATTGGAGTTTCGGCTTCAACATCAGTCCTTCCAATGAATACCCAGGACTGATCTCCTTTAGAATGGACTGGTTGGATCTCCTTACAGTCCAAGGGACTCTCAAGAGTCTTCTCCAACACCACAGTTCAAAAGCATCAATTCTTCTGTGCTCAGCTTTCTTTATAGTCCATCCCTCACATCCATACATGGCTACTGGAAAAACCATAGCCTTGACTAGATGGACCTTTGTGGACAAAGTAATGTCTCTGCTTTTGAATATGCTGTCTAGGCTGGTCATAACTTTCCTTCTAAGGAGTAAGCGTCTTTTAATTTCATGGCTGCAGTCACCATCTGCAGTGATTTTGGAGAGGCAAAAAAGAAAGTCAGCCACTATTTCCACTGTTTCCCCATCTATTTGCCGTGAAGTGATAGGACCGGATGCCATGATATTAGTTTTCCAAATGATAGCTTTTCTTTAATACTCTTTAAAAGTATATAGTCTCATTTTAATATATTTCTGTATGCATGAAAATGTTAAAAAAAATTTTTTCTTGTTTTGGTATTCTCCCTAGTTATATAAAGTTCTTTTAAAATAATACATGTATTTGTGTGTTTGGCTGAATTGTGTCTTGGTTGTAGCCTGCAGAATCTTGGAGCCATGTGGGAGACTGTTGCAACAGGCAAACGTCAGCTGTGGTGTGTGGGATCTAGTTCTCTAGCAAGGGACTGAATCCAGCCCCCCGACTTGGGAACTTGGACTACCAGGGAAGACCCTATAAAAACTTGTATACACTTTCTTTAGTGTTGTCTCTGTGTATTTGTGTTTTACTAGTTAAATTTTAGTTCACATAAAGTGAAGCAAAATTCAAAATGTGTCATTTAATGAATGTTTGATGAAATATTTGCAAAAAGGTGGTTCAACAATGTTGTTGATTTTATATTATTTATGTGGTACATTCAAGACTCTGTAAAAACTGTTAGAAAGACATATAGTATATACTAAATAGTTCAAAGGATTATTGCTGCTATGGGTACTCTTCTATCAGACCCATCAATTTTGTAAAACACTTAAAATTCAAAGTTAAGTATAAATCCTTACCTTACTAGTCTATCTCTTTCTATTCAGAATGGTCATTTATGTATCAGAATTTTCAACATTGCTAGTTAAAATAAGCTTGTTAAAAATGCGGCACATTGGCCCCACTCTAGAACTCTTAGTTCAGAGCATGCTTTGTAAAAATATTTCCTGTTTCCTTGATAAGGGCCTTTCCCGGTAGCTCAGATGATGAAGAGTCTTCCTGTAATGTGGGAGACCTGGGTCTGATCCCTTGGTGGGGAAGATTCCCCTGGAGAAGGAAATGGCAACTCACTCCAGTATTCTTGCCTGAAAAATCCCATGGACACAGAAGCCTGGTGTGCTACAGTCCATGGGATCAGAAAGAATCAGACATGACTGAGTGACTAACATACTTTCCTTGATCGACAGTTTATCCTGTGTCACATGAGTACAACTCTCAAAAATAGATAGGTCAGTGTTGGTGTGATTGTTTTATAATTTCTCTTCCAGATCAGAATAGTTTTTATAGTGATCTGTGGATCATATTTCATTCTCTTTTCCTGGGTTAGAAATACAGTGGAAAACACGTCTGTATAAAAATTATATTCTTGTGTAACACCAGACATTCTCCTAAATCAAAACCATTTCTCTTGCCGGTTTCATCTTGGGTCACATTAGGACGTCTTCCCATGCCCACATGGCTCGTGTCCTTTGTATTTCAGGGACGGCTGACGTTCCAGGATGTGGCCATAGACTTCACTCAAGAGGAGTGGGAGTGCCTGGACCTTGGTCAGCGGGAATTGTACAGGGACGTGATGTTAGAGAACTACGGGAACCTGGTCTCCTTGGGTGAGGATAACTGCCTTCCAGAATCCCTTAAGTACCTTCAGGGTTTTGGTTCATTCATTCTAGAATGTCTCCTGGAATTTTCTGCTTTGTCCAGTAGACGTTCAGATCCCTACTTTCTAGGGGAAAAAGGAAATTTGTGACATTTGAAAGAAAGACTTCATTATGGGTCATTATAATTCTAAACTTCTTCTTCCTTGATATAATCTGCCTCCTTGTTCAGTGGCTAAATCATGTCCAACTCTTTGCGATCCCATGGAATGCAGCAAACCAGGTTTCCCTATCCTTCGTTAACTCCCAGAGTTTGCTTAAATTCATATCCATTGAGTCAATAATGCTATTCAATCATTTCACCCTCTGATGCCCCCTTCTCCTCCTGCCCTCAGTCTTTCCCAGCATCAGGGTCTTTTCCAATGAGTCAGCTCTTTGCATCAGGTGGCCAAATTATTGGAACTTCAGCATCAGTCCTTCCAACGAATATTCAGGGTTCATTTCTTTAGGATTGACCGGTGTGATCTCCTTGCTGACCAAGGGACTCTCAAGAGCCTTCTCCAGCACCACAGTTTGAAGGCATCAATTCTTTGGTGCTCAGCTTTCTCTATGTTCCAAATATCACATCCATACGTGCCACTACTGGAAAAACCATAGCTTTGACTAGATGGACCTTTGTGGGCAAAGTGATGTCTCTGTTCTTTAATATGCTGTCTAGGTTTGTCATAGCTTTTCTTCCAAGGGGCAAGCATCTTTTAATTTCATGGCTGCAGTCGCAATCTGCAGTGATTTTGGAGCCCCTCCAAATAAAGTCTGTCACTGTTTCCATTGTTTCCCCATCTGCTTGCTATGAAATGATGGAACTGGATGCCATGATCTTAGTTTTCTGAATGTTGAGTTAAACTAATTTTTCACTCTCCTCTTTCACTTTCTTCAAGAGGCTCTTTAGTTCTTAATCCCTTTCTGCCATAGGGGTGGTGTCATCTGCATATCTGAGGTGTTGATATTTCTCCTGGCAATCTTGATTCCAGCTTGTGCTTCATGCAGCCCAGCATTTCTCATGATGTACTCTGCATATAAGTTAAATAAGCAGGGTGGCAATATACAGCCTTGATGTACTCCTTTCCCAATCTAGAACCAGTCAGTTGTTCCATGTACGGTTCTAGCTACTGCTTCTTGACCTGCATATCCTTCATTGTAGTTTAGTGGCAATTCTATAAGTGCTGTGGTATAAAACAGTGCCACTCTCCTCTTAAAACCGATTTCTACTACTAGCTTTGGCCTTAGTAGTACTTGAGCATAATATCAGAGCCTGATTTTGATGCATTTGTCTTTTAAAGGTGCTTCCAATAAACTATTTGGTAAAATCATTTTTTAAGGCTATTTTAACTTTCTTCCTTGACTTCTCTCTCACCTGAATACATATTGGATTGGAAATTGATGAATATCTGGGAAAACACATATTCCTTTTTCTGATGAACAGGTCTTATGGTCTCTAAGCCAGACCTGGTCACGTTTCTGGAGCAAATGAAGGATCCCTGGGATATACAGAGAATGGAGACGCCAGCCGTACACCCAGGTATGTGTCTATGGATGGAGTAGATAACTCAGGTGAGAGGGACAAGCATCGTGGAGGAAGTCATACTTTGTCGTGTGGATTGAGAAGATCTGCTCTGGAAATGGTTTTGGATTAGCCTGGGTTCATTTCTGTCACTGTCATAGAGGGTCATCTCCTGACCCATTCCTGATTCTTTTTATCATTTATGTCTTTTTCTCCAGTGGTTAATTTTCACATTCACAGTGAGAACCAAAATACTTGTCTGGCCTGGGGCAACATGCGTGACCTGAGAGCTCTTCCATTTTGGGGAGGTTTTAGAAAATCTGTGCACATTTCTGAGTAACTATATTAAGCCCTTTAAAAAGTTCTGATTCTGTCCCTAGTCAGAAGTGTGTGGGTGGAGTTGTGAACAAATTGCCACACGTCTAGGAATACTGGAGACAAATATTTTTTGTTTTCTACCCTATAATTTCCAACCCACTAGAAACTACACATATGACCTTATAAACTTCATACTCAAGTTCTTTCTTCACTGCATAAGACATTTTGCTAAAATGAGAAAATGCAAACCTGAATTTAACTTTAAAGTGTCTCTTTTTTTTAATATAAACTATCATTAAATGTGTTAAGTATATTTGCCCCAATTCCTTAATGCTAAAATACTTTAATATATTTATGTAACTCATAGAGTTCTTAAATAAATTATTGACATGAGAATTTAAGACATTTCCCACAGTGCTTTTTTCTGATTGCTCTTCACTATTAAGCTTATAGATTATATAAAGAAATCTTTAAAAATAAATTTTTCTGTTCCAATAATGCCATTTTACAATGTTATGTTTTGCTGTACAGAAAGAATAAGTGATACATATATACATTTCCCTCCTTGATTAGATTTCCTTCCCATTTAGGTGACCACAGAGCACTGAGTAGAGTTCCCTATGTTCTCACCATATTTGTCAAGTCTCACTTCTTATTTTATTTCTTAAGAACTCTTACCTTATCAAATCTATCTTGTTTGTTATGAAACATCCCAGGACTTTATCGTTTATGCCATCTATTTCTGATTAGTTCTAGGTCAATATCATTTACGATTTTAGATTCTATTAGAACATGCTCAGATGACCACATGAGTGGTAAGAAGTGGGTTAAATAATTAGTAGGCATTAGTATTTGTGGAGAAGGAAATGGCAACCCACTGCAGTGTTCTTGCCTGGAGAATCCCAGGGATGGGGGAGCCTGGTAGGCTGCTGTCTCTGAGGTCGCACAGAGTCAGACATGACTGAAGCGACTTAGCAGCAACAGCAGTATTTGTGAAAATGTTTTGTTTGTAAATTTGATTACTTAAAGGTAAAATTAATCATTACATTGCCCAACTGCTCTTCATTTAGTTGTTCCTGTAGCTTTCTATCTTGACTTCTCCTCCATACCATACTCCTTTGTCATCTCATTTTGTCCAGTGGTCTGTGTTTGTGGTCTGTGTTCTGCATGCTGCAGATCCTAGTTCCTCTTGCTCTGGTGTCTGCCCCCTGGTGGGTGAGGTGGTCCAGAGACTTGTGCCCTTATCCCCTTGATAGGGAGTTGATTGTTATTCTTGTGACCAGAGCCTGCCTGAATATTGAGGGGAGCTTCGTCTTTCCTCTGTGGCTGTCACTGCCCTGTCAGGGGTGGGGTCTGCTCCCTGATTAGTGGAATAGAGTCCCCAGATCTGTTTCTTAGCTGTGCTTCTGATCTGTGGTGCTTCTGACCCAGTGGGACTGGAGCACACCCAGTGGGAGAGAAGCCACTGAGGATTGCTCCTCGGGGGATGTTCACCTCGGAGCATGCTCTGTGGGTCATCTTCCATGTGTTGTGCGAGGTCTCGTGTGACCCTGTGTTGGCATTGATCTTGGCCCCACCTGAACCATGGGCATGATGGCACTTGACCCTGGTGTCTCTCAGATGTTGTTTTCACCAGGTCACCAGCATAGATTCACTGTAGTCTCATGTCCCAGGTATATATTCATTCTGGAGCTGGACCCCCTGCAGTGCAATGGGGGCAATTTAGACTGCGACCTGGCCCAACTGCCTCATGTGCATGCCTACAAAGTCTACAGTTGCTAAAGCCAGACTGGTCTTGCCTGCCAGAGCCTCATTTCCATCCAGATGTTCTGTTGGGGCTGAGTTTACAAAGCCAGTTGTGGGGTGTAACACCATGGTTTGTACAGCTGCAAGGAGAGATCTCAGCTTTTCTTTCTTAGTGGTAGGGCCTGGGGGCTCAGTTGTGGTTTCAGCACCATCTGTACATTGGGGCCACCCACAGGCGTGTGCTCTGAAGGTGCCCCTGGAGCCCATGGGTCTACCCTTGTAGGGCGGGGGCTGGAGAGGTGGAAGCAGCTGTGGGGGTCATGAGATCACCCACCTAGGTGGGAGTCATTCCTAGTATCTGGAGAGGCAGGGACAGGCACAGGGGCAGAGAGGCTGCAATGGGGTTCTTCCCTTTGGGCATCACTCAACAACGGTGCTCTGCTTCTCTGGTGGTTCAGGCTTCCTCCACAAGCATCCCATTTGCAGAGCTCCTCCCTCCCTCCTGTCCCCTCAGGATGTCTCCTCAGAGCCAACCGCAGTCCTCTGCCTGGGTCTGCTCTCCAAACCCCACATTCTAGCACCCAGCCCTTGTGTGCAGCGGTAGACACCCTCTCAGGCTGGATGGGCAGGGCTGGGGTCAGCAGCCTGTGTACAGGTCTCACTCTGTCCTGCACACTGGCTGCAGCGTTCTCTTCCCACAGACAATGAGTCTCTCCTTCTGTCCCAACTGGGCTGCCCCCAGTGAGGGGCTTCCCTGGATGTGGAGACCTCTCCTCTCTTCAGTCCCCCCAGGGTTTTGTGGATCCCATCCCGCTTCTTTTCCTCCGTCATTCTTTTGTCCTACCTGGCTCAGCAGGAATCTTTCTTGTCCTTTCAGGTGTCCAATTTCCTCTGCCCATGTTCCGCAGGGCTCTGTGAGAATTTTTCCACTTCAAGATGTATTCTTGATGCTTTTGTGGAGAGAGATGAACTCCAAGTCTTCTGAATCCTCTGACATCTTTACTCCTATCTCAGTTTCAGGCTGAATCTAGCCAGTGTATGCCAATTTTATGTAAATTGTAAAACATATTCCCCGAGAATAGTAAGTAGAATAACTTATTATTTGGTATCTTTCAGCTATGTCTTCTCACGACATCCAGGGTTTGAGGACCCAAAAGCCAGGCCTAGAAGATTTATTCCCAACAGCAAAGCTAGGAATCTATGAAAGATTTCACCTTGGAAATTTACATTTAACCAAAGACTGGGAATATATGAAGGCATATAAAGAGCAGAGAGCATGTTATCATAGACAAAACCAAATTGGTCCAGTTTCCCATAATGTAAACATTACCGCCAAAAGAAATCAAGGATGTGAATCAAATAGGCAAAAACAAATTTCAGATGACCAATTTCAGTCATCAACATCTGCAGATAAGTGTATGTTTGTCAGCAAAGACCCACATCATCTCTTGAAACATACATGTTCTCTGAGCGGAAATGTAGAAAATCTGGAAAGTCATCTAGTCTCTACTGCAAATACTCATTCAAACAACTCTGAGCATAAATGTCTATTAAATATACATTCAAACATGTCTGGAAACCAGAAACTTAAAAATGAGGGGGGAAATTCCCAATATAATCAATATGAGGGATCCTTTAACAAGAGTTTATTATTCTTCAACCAACAACTATTTTCTCCTTGTTCCAAAATCTGTAATGTTGATAATAATGGGAGAGACCTTATTCAACCATCATTGTTCAATACATATGGAGGTATAATTAGTGTGGAACAACTTTACAAGCGTAACAAAATGAGTAATGCCTTAAGCAGGAGCTCTACCCCCAATAATTACAAGAGTCTACATGATGGAATGAGAAGATCTTCAGGCAGTGAAACTGGGCATAATGTTGACCAAGACTCATATCTCATCAAACAACAGGGACATCAGTTTTCAGACAATTCTAAACATAATAAGTATAAGAATATATTTTATCAAAGCTCAAATCTTACTATTAATACTTATAAGAGTATTGATATTGGAGAGAAGACTTATAATTGTTATGATTATGGTAATGTTTTTAACCAGTCTTCAAAAGTTATTCAACAGCAGAATATTCAGACTAAGCAGAAACATTACAAGTGTAATACATGTGGGAAAGTCTTTAGTAACTCACTAAATCTAAGTAGACATAGGAAAATTCATACAGGAAGGAAACGTTTCAAATGTACAGCATGTGGCAAAGCCTTTAATCAGAGTTCATATTTAACTGAACATCAGCGAATCCATGCTGGGGAGAAACCATACAAATGTACAGAATGTGGCAAAGCCTTTATCTGTTGTTCACGTGTTACTCAACATCAGCGAGATCCATACTGGGGAGAGACCTTATAAATGTACAGAATGTGGACAAGGCCTTTAAGTCAGAGTTCAACCTTTCATTATCTCAACATCAACGAATCCATACTGGGGAGAGACCTTATAAATGTACAGAATGTGGCAAAGCCTTTACGGTCTTGCTCAACATCAACGAATCCATACTGGGGAGAGACCATAAACAATTCTCGTCATACTGGGGAGGCATAAAGTCGGTGGCGGGAGACCTATAAGTCAGGTGGCCCTTTACTCAACATCAACGAATCCATACTGGGGAGAGACCTTATAAATGTAAAGAATGTGGCAAAGCCTTTATCCATTGTTCACTTCTTACTCAACATCAACGAATCCATACTGGGGAGAGACCTTATAAATGTACAGAATGTGGCAAAGCCTTTACCCATTGTTCAGGTCTTACTCAGCATCAACGAATCCATACTGGGGAGAGACCTTATAAATGTACAGAATGTGGCAAAGCCTTTAACTGGCGTCACTTACTGTACATCAGCGAACTCATACTGGGGAGAAACCATACAAATGTAAAGAATGTGGCAAAGCCTTTATCCATTGTTCACATCTTACCCAACATCAACGAATCCATACTGGCGAGAGACCTTATAAATGTACAGCATGTGGCAAGGCTTTTAAGCAGAGTTCATCTTTAAGTCAACATCAACGAATCCATACTGGGGAGAGACCTTATAAATGTACAGAATGTGGCAAAGCCTTTTCCCGGAGTTCAGGTCTTTCTCAACATCAGAGAATTCATACTGCAGAGAAATGTTAGAAATGTAAGGAATGTGGCAAAGGATTTCATCACAGCCACCACCTCACTCACCATCAGAGAATACATACTGCAGACAAACCCTAGAAATGAATCAGTGATAAAAAAAGGTTGGTCCTAAATATACAATTTTGAAAAAATGAGTGTTTACTTTGGAAAGATACATGAATGAAATACAAAAATGTAGACAAGTGTTTAATCAAACATCAAAAGTAAATCAATGCCAGAGAATTCATACCAGAAAGCATTTCATTAGTACCACTTTTGTTGAATTACTCTAAACAGAAACACTGTAGCAAGTATTCCATAATTAAAACACATACAAAATTGATATGTTAATATGGATCACAAGATGAAGGGGTGGATATTTACAGAGGTATAATTTTTATTCATGTATCCTTGTTTATATTAATGTTATTTGAGATCAATAAGGAACCAAAATGAATGTAATTCAACTCTCAAGTTACTATGCTGTGATTTGTTTCTACTGTATATATGAACTTCTGTTTCTGATGGTTGTTGCCTCAATTGTAAGAGAAGCCCTTCTATATTAGGTGGGAATCCTTTATATTTATTCTCCAATTTATAAGATTAAGAACACAGTAATGTTCTTTGCACACTAAACCTCTAAATGGAGGTATTTGTCACTGATGTCAAACATCTGTGTTGTCACCATGATGTAGGTGTTCAGGGAATAATTCAAAGTAAGACGGAAGTTTGCTCTAAGTTTTCAATAATTATGTCACTTGCTTTTTAAGCATAAAACAAGGGTTGTTCATTAAAATCTAAGGTATTTTTATAACATCAACATAGAGAAATCATGCATATTACCTGGCAGGCTTGAAGCAAGGACACCTTCTCCTCTACCTGATGTAAGTATAGAAAACTCTTTCTGGAAAAGTCATATGAATATAATTAATGTCCATCCATGTTTACTAAATTAGCCTCCATTTTGTAAACCATATAAATCACATTCACAGAGCATTTCATCAGAGAAACATCTGTGTTGTCTTAAAGTTTTTAGAAGCTTGTAATCTGTATTTTAATCAAGGATCAAACAACAGTTGTAAAAGGTTTTATTCCATCTGTGTAAAATTAATGTATGTTAATTAATAAAAGTGAATGGTTTTTTAATGTTACAGTTGATGTGGAATGAATGAAGGGTGAACGCACCACCAGCATTAACCTCTCCCACCTATTTAAGGTTGCAGGAAAGATAATGTTATAATAAACTATCTGTAGCACAGGGGGATGGCATCTGTAGAAATTAGTTCCTTACTGGCGTTAAACTCTCATAAGCTCATATATTTCCCACCATTTCTATGTTGTATCCCCTCTCCCATTTTGAAACTACTCAGACATTGTGATGGTTCTAAAAAGAAGGACCATACAGAGTACTGTTGAGAGCCTCCCTGACTGCTCCATGCTGTTGCTGCCTCAGCGTCTGTCTGGGGAGCAGGCAGCCTGCAGGTCCTTGAACTCACACCAGCCAGTCCTGTGAGCACCTGCACTAGATGACCCCCGTCCTTGAGATCAGCGGTCTTGTGGAACCCCAGGGTCTACTGCACAGGACCCCCCTTCAATGACACCCTCAGAGCTCACCAGAATCCTGCTCCTCTGGTTTGAATGGACCAGCTCCTACCCATACACTCAGCCTGGGCCCGAAGGCCGCGCGCCCTCTGCCTGCTAGCCCACAGCACTAATCAACTCACGGTCACTTATAAAGGCCTGAACCCCAAGTACTGGAGCTTTCTCTGCCTGGTTCTAGCCTTGACCTTCCTCAGGGGCCCTCAAGGCTTCCTGTGAATTCTCTCAGGACCTAGAGTCAGAAACTCACCTGCTTCAACTGTCCTTTGTTCTTCTGTTAGCTAAAGCTTTTCAGGGGCTCATTTAAGCATATGTAAATTTAACAAAGTCACAAAAAGAATCATTAAAAGCCATGATGGTCAAGTTCTGAACCAAGATTTATAAAATCTTACCCTGTATAATTCTTAGCACATGTTTCTTGTCTAGGCTTAAAGGAACTGTTTTCTCATGGCCTTGGCATACTTTGAATGCAATATATAAATATCTGAAGATACATACATAATATAATTTATATAACACAATTGAATACAATATATAAATATCTGAAGGTATATGCGTTAGCAGTGAGAAAACCAAGAAGGAATATGTGAGTGTCTGTGTATTCGTACACATTTAACTTAGAGAATTTAGAAATGCTAGATCAGAACCAGTCATTTTAGAATTGCAGATGATTTACTAAAAACTGCAAAACTTGTTAATTTGTCAATTAATCTGTTTTGTCTACTTTTCATGGAATTCATTTCCTTAAATGTCAGGAGGTTACGTTTTTAAGGAACTTCCACACTGTCCTCCCGCGTGACTGCACCAGTTTACATTCCGTCCAGCCGTGTAGGAGGTTCCCTGATCTCCAGGCCTCTTCAGCATTTCTGATATCATTAGTGGGCTCTTTGCTAATTGTTATTCTGACTGGCATGAGGTGATGCATCATTGTAGCTTTGTTTTGCATTTCTTATTGTTTAGCGCTGGTGAGCATCTTTCATTTGCCTCTTGCCCTCTAAAAGAGCAAGTTGCCCCACCCGGGCTCAGCAGTTGTGGCTCACAGGCTTAGTTGCCCCAAAGCATGTGGAGTATTCCTGGACCAGGGATCAAGCCCATGTCCCCTGCACTGTCAGATGGATTCTCCATCACTGGGTGGCCAGTCTGTTTAGCCTTTTTTCCTTTTGAGATGCATATATGTTTTTCATTGGCATATAATTGCTTTACACTGTTGTGTTAGTTTCTGCTGTACGACCTCATCAAGCAGCCGTAAGTGCACATACATCTGCTCCCTCTTGAACCTCCCTCCCGTGATCTCCACTTCCCCGCTCTGGTCAGCACAGAGCACCAAGCTGAGCTCCCTGTGCTCTACAGCAGCTTCCCACTAGCTACCTGTTTTAACCATCAGTTCAGTTCAGTTCACTTGCTCAGTCATGTCCAAGTCTTTGCGACCCCATGGACTGCAGCACGCCAGGCCTCCCTGTCCATTACCAACTCGCAGAGTTTACTCAAACTCATGTCCATTGAGTCGGTGATGCCATCCAACCATCTCATCCTCTGTCGTCCCCTTCTCCTCCCCACTTCAATCATTCCCAGCATCAGGGGCTTTTCAAATGAGTCAGCTCTTCGCATCAGGTGGCCAAAGTACTGGAGTTTCAGCTTCAGCATCAGTCCTTCCAATGAACACCCAGGACTGATCTCCCTTAGGATGGACCGGCTGGATCTCCGTGCAGTCCAAGGGCCTCGCAAGAGTCTTCTCCAGCATTTCGGCCACGGTGGTGTGTGTGTGTGTGTGTGTGTGTCAGTGGGGCCCTTCTTCTTCTCCTGCCCTGTCCACACATCTGTTCTCTATATTTGTGCAAATATTGTCTTAACAGATATTTATGGACTCTAAAAAAATGGTGTTGATGAACTTATTTACTGAGCAGGAATAGAGGCGCAGAGGTAGTTCTTAAGCTTTTGGATGTTAAGCTTTCAAGGTATAAAATACACGGACAATCATTCCATGCATTTTACTAAGTGAAAGAAGCCCATTCGAAAATGATACAAAAAGTAGGAATTTTACAATATGACATTTTGGTGTAGGTAAATGTTCATATGTGCTCAGTTGTGTCTGAATCTTTGTGACCCCAGGAGCTGTAGCCTGCCAGGCTCCTCTGTCCATAGATGTCCCAGAAAGGATACTGGAGTGGGTTTCCATTTCTTCCTCCAGGGGATCTTCCTGACCCAAGGATCGAAGCCGTATCACCTGGATGTCCTGCATCAGCAGGCAGATTTCTTCCCACTCAGTCACCTGGGAATCTAGTAGGAAATATAGAAGAGATTCAAAAGGTCTGTGGTTGCCATGGGTTTCAAAGGAGGGACTATGAATATCCTAAGTCTAGAGAACTTTCAGGACCATGAAATAATTTGTGTTAAACTGTTGTGGTGGACACATGTTATTATACATTTATCCAGAGGTATGGAGTGCACATCCCTAAAAGAGAAACATAAGGGTAAACTAAAGAGTTTATCTATTTACTGTCCATGTAGATTCATCAGTGGTAACAAATGCTCACTCTGGTGGGGAAAGTTAAGTAGGGAGATTGTCCACGTGTTGGGACAAGAGGTATATGGGAAATGTCTATACCTTATTCTCCATTCTGCTGTGAAACTAAATCTTCTACAAAGTTGGTACTGGTGCATGCACACTGAATATTTTTTAGAATATATAATATTAGAAAGATGGACATGCTTCTATCTTTAATTTTTCCTTAGTCATTATACTTTAGAGATGTGAGAAAATAGAGCTCTCTAAATGGAGCAGACAACAAACTGTAGCACTTGATTCATAAAACCTAGAAAAACACACACACAGGAAGTAGAACAACAACGTCCTCACGTCTAAATTCATGTGTAGTGTAACTTATGACAACACCGATCATTATTTCCTTGGTTGGTCATCAGATAGCATTTAGGACATCATTTTCAAAGGCATCTGTCTGCCCATACACACTGTTAACCTAGCGTGTCCTGCTCAGTTCAGTTCAGTTCAGCTGCTCAGCCCTGTCCTACTTTTTGCAACCCCATGGGCTGCCGCTCACCAGGCCTCCTGACGCCTATGGTTTATTTTCAAAGAAAGCCTTGATGGAAACACCTCTAGGCACCTGGTCTCTGAAGTTGGAGGTGCCACACCTGCGGAGAGGTGGTCACAATGCAAATCATTTTGTGAAAACCTGTGTCCCCAGGCTGCAGAGGAGGGTAAAAAAACTAAGGACACGGGAGATCTGTGGGAAGAATTCTGCAAGTAAACCCTGGCAGGAACCCAAGACCCCCAGGTGATTCCCACCACTCACTCACCTCTCTCCTCCCCTCCCCCAAGGGCACAGGCACAGGCTGTGGACCACCACACCCATCCTAGAAAGAGCCCCTCCCCAGGGAATCAGGCTGACCTTTGTTTCTAGAAGTTCCCACCCTAAATCCTCCCTTCCTGAGGTCTCAGATGTGCCAAATGTGAGGTTTCCCTCAGGGCTCCTGAATGCGGGTCTTCCTCTTGCATTTCTTCAAAACCCTCATAGGCTGGGTCAAGTAGCCCAGAAGTAGGGTCCATTGTCTCTCGTGAATTGTCCTGCGGCCTGCTCTCTGTAATGCAAAAAGGAAGGAGAGGAACTAGCCGGGAAGATCTGCAAATAGCCTGGAGCACCAGGATGTGATTAGCATATCAGGTTAGTCTTGATTACCCACTACAGCTCAGGAACACAGAAAGTCAGAAAAGAGCTCGGAAAAGGGTGAGAGAAACAAGGACACTTTTTCTTCTTTTTCACTGCAGCAGTTGCAGGTTAAACGGCTGTATGGATGCCTTTGAAGGTATTTTCTCAACATGCAGATGTGAGTTTGAGATGTGATATCCCCACAGAAGACGCAGAGCAGGAGGAAGAAGAGGAGGAAATGGCAGCTTCTCAGGTAATTGTCCTGTCCCGGGTCTGGGGTTTGTCTGCTTTTCCTCCTGAAATGCCTGACCTGAGAATCTACAAACCTTTAGTTCTCTGCTTCTAATTTTTCTGCCTGGAGTGCTTGTTATTATCTTATTCCCCTCCCCCCTGCCTTTTTTTTTAATAGTGAAAACCAGCTCTTCAGGTTTCGTCTCCGTCATGTTCCAGAGCCTTTTCTCCCTTGTTTGTATCCTGGCTTTCTATAGAGCATGATGAATTCTCAACATGAAATAGTGACTTTCAATGTTGAATACATTCCCTTTGTGAGCGATCAACATGGGGAGGCACCAGTACCAGAGATTCCCATTGGGATGTGGTTTGGTGTTGGGATCTTAGGGAAGTCGGGGAAATGCCGTGATGAATTTACATGGGGATGCACTTCAGCTCTCTAGAACAGGAGTAAGAAAATGCCCTTCTTAATAGAATGAACTCAGCACTCCAGAATTTTTCAGAAGTTAAAGTAGCAGAAACAATCCTCTATACCGATAAGAAAAATATACTAATTAAATGGACTATTAAGCTACAGATCTTGGGAGGTATATAGGAGGTGGAATTTTGCAGAAAACTGACATTTTTCATGATAGATTGAGATCATGGTTTTCCTAATATTGCCAAAATACTGGGCAGTGATAATGCATTTTTCCATGTACTCTTACCCCGTGACCTCTGATGTTCACTGGTTCAGGTGCTTCTGTGAGATTTCCACGCTATGAAATTCATTTTTTTTTTTTTTTGTCTTGAACAAAGCTCTTGGAAAGAAAACGTGATGGATATGCCTACCACAGTTAATGAGGAAATGCCTTATCTTCTTAGTTGCTCTTTGCTTTGAAAAATGAACACTGTCAGCTAAAACAGATGCACAATTTGAGAGATGTGAATTAAGTTTTATTTGGGGCAAAATGAGGACAGCAGCCCAAGAGACAGCATCTCAGATAACTCTGAGAAACTGCTCCAAAGGGACAGTGGGGGAAGGTCAGTCTGTGATTTTGGTGAAGGGGGAGTTCAGTGCAATCAAGCACTTAACTTTACAAAAGGTTTTCTGCCAGTCGTGAGGAACTGAAGTCATCATTTAGTGGTTTAGTGCTTATCTAGATACAAAGAGATACAAGGATTGGGATCATGAAAGCAGTTCCTGAAAATACCTAACTCTCTAAAGACCTGTCCCACCAGATTTTCCTGGAGCAGAGTGCCTCAGTCCACCCTGAACTCCCTTGAGGGGATTGAAGTCAACAGTTGCAGCACCATCGGGTTCATTCCCCCCAGAGGCAGATGGCAAACGCCCTTGTTGAGTCACTGGCAATGTTCTTGGCAAGTGCCGATTTGTAGGTGACAACACTCCTGTGTGTTTAGTAGAGATGCTGGGATTTGGGAGTGGGGATTTTCATCATTCAAGCCCAGGTCTGATCACTTCCAGCACACTCACATCACAAATAAGTCTCATCACATTCCTGTATTTTCCAAAGTGTTTACAAGAATCATATTAGTGCTAATCTATGTTCAACTGTGTTAAATTTTAAAATACAGTTCCATGCAAATGGTAGATTTTTCAGGAAATTGAAAAATTCACAACCAGAGCTGTCTATTTTTTTTATCATTGTGTATGTCTGTACCCTAGTCTATTTTTAAAAATTAAAATAATATCATCCTCAAATATTTATGTACATTTTCAATCAGTTAAAAATTATCCTGATTTTATTGACATGACAATTTTTTTCTTACTAATTAATAAGTATATGGTCTGGTATACTTATATAGTATATACCAGATAGTTAAAATGATTGTTGTCACCGAGGTTACTATCCTATCAGACCTGTAAAATCTGTAAAGCACTTAAAGTTCAAAGTTAAATATGAATTCTTTCCTTACTATTCTACTTCCTTGCTGTTCAAACATTGTCACTCATGGAGCAGAATTTTCAACATTACTAGTTCAAATAAGCTTGTTAAAAATGCGGCACACTGAGTCCACTCCAGAACACTTGGATCAGGAAGTGCTTTTAGAAAAAATATTTCCTGTTTCTTTTGATAGTTTATGCTCTGTCAACTGAGTACAGCACTCAAAAATAAATATGCCAATGTTGATCTAATTATTTTATAATTTCTCTTCCAAATCAGAATAATTTCTGTAGTGGTTGATGGATCGTATCTCATCCTCTTTTCTTGGGGTTAAAAATGTGGTAGAAAATATTACTGTGTAAAAATTATATTCTTCTGTAACACCAGCTGCTGCTGCTGTAACACCAGACATTCTCCTAAGTCAGAACCATTTATCTTGTTGGTTTCATCTTGGGTCACATTAGGAAGTCTTCCCATGGCCACAAGGCATCTGTACTTTGTATTTCAGGGACGGCTGACATTCCAGGATGTGACCATAGACTTCACTCAAGAGGAGTGGGAATGCCTGGACCTCGGTCAGCGGGAATTGTACAGGGATGTGATGTTAGAGAACTACCGGAACCTGACCTCCGTGGGTGAGGATAACTGCCTTCCAGAATCCCTTATCTACCCACATGGTTTTGGTTCCTGCATTTCTAGAATGTCTCCTAGAATGTCCTGCTTCTTATAATAGTTTCAGATCCTTGCTTTCTATGGGAAAAATGGATTATTTAGGAGTTGAGAAAGAAGACTTCATGATGATTCATTATGATTCTAACTTCTCCTTGATGTAATCTGCCTCCTTCTTCTAGGTTGGTGGTTATTCTGTAGGTTCTGTGGTATAAAAGGGTGCCACTCTCCTTTATAAATCAGATTTCTACTATTAATTTGGCCTTAGTAGTACTTGACTAGAATCTCAAGATCTTTTCTTTATGTATTTGTTAGTTATAAAAGTGCTTTCGATAATGTATTTGGGGATATAATTTTCTAGGCTATATTAACATTCAACCATGCCTTCTCTAGAATGTTAATAATGTAATGAGCAAGATTAGAGTCATGTTTGTCCCTTTGTGACCCCATGGAATAGTCCATGGAATTTTCCAGGTCAGAATACTGGGATGGGTATCCGTTCCCTTCTCCAGAGGATCTTCCCAACCCAGGAATTAAACACATGTCTCCCACATTGCAGGTGGCTTCTTTACCAGCTGAGCCACCAGGGAATGTTAATACAGCCTAGGAAATGATGTCCCCAAATACTTTATTTCTAGGCTGTATTAACATTCTACCACGCCTTCTCTGGGCTTCCCAGATGGCACTAGTGGTAAAGAACCTGCCTGCCAATGCAGGAGACGTAAAAGAAGTGGGTTCGATTCCTGGGTTGGGAAGAACTCCTGGAGGAGGACATGGCAACTCACTCTGGTGTTTCTGCCTGGAGAATCCCATGGACAGAGGAGCCTGGCGGGCTACAGTCCATAGGGTGGCAAAGAGTCAGACATGACTGGAGCCACTTAGCACATGTGCCTTCTCTTCTCACTTGAATACATATTAGATTGGAAACTGATGACTCTCTAGCAAAACAAATATTCCTTTTCCTGATAGCAGGTCTTGTGGTCTCTAAGCTGGACCTGGTCACCTTTCTGGAGCAAATGAAGAATCCCTGGGATGTAAGGAGACTGGAGACACCAGCCATATACACAGGTAGGTGTGAATGGATGGGGCCGATGACTCAATGACAGGTCCAAGGATCAGTGAGGAATTCATCTTTTGTCATGTGGTTTGGGAAGATCTGCTTCAGTGGAAATGATTTTAGAGAAGTCTGGGTTTCTTTCTGTTGCTGTCATAGGCAGATATCACCTGCCCCATTCTGTCTCTTGAATCATTCCTGAATTCATCTCCAGTGATTACTTTTCTCAATCACATTGAGAACTGAAATTGTCTTGGCCTGTGACAACCTGAATGAATCTGTTACTATTCCATTTCTTGGGGGTCCAAGGAAAACGGCACATTTCTGAAAAACTCTAAGACGTTCCTATTAAAGTTTGTTTCTACCTCTAGGTGGCAGTATGTGAGTGGAATTGTAGACATACTGCCAAAGTTCTAGGAATACTGGGGACAGAGGGTTGTTGGGTTTTTTTTTTTTTTTCTGACTTATAATTTCTAAAACACTGGAAGCTACAAATATGATCTTATAAATTTTAAATTCAAGTAATTCTTCACTGTATAAACCAAAACCTCCCTAAAGAGAAAGAATGCAAATCTCAGGGTTACTTCAGTTTTCTTCGTATGAACTCATATGAAATGTTAAGTGTATTTGCCCCAATTCCTCAATGCTAAAAGACTTAAATATATTCAATTAACTCAAAGAATTTTCAAATAAATTGGTATAAGAGCTCAAAACATTTTCCACCATATTTTCAATGGTTTCAAACTAGTACAATTTTTAGGTAATATAATCTTTTTAAAATGTTCTTATTGGAGTATAACAGGTTTACAATGTTGTACAGCAAAGAGAATCCATTTTACGTATGGGTATCTACTCTTTTTTAGATTTCCTTCCCAATTAGATCTCCACAGAGCATTGATAGCATTCCCTGTGTTCCCACCATATTTTTAAAGACTCATTTGTTCATTTCTCAAGAACTACTTCTTTATTTAATTCATCTTGTTATCAGCTTCCCTAGACTTTGTCCTATATGTCCTTGCTTTCTGGTTAGACCTACGTCAGTATCATTTATGATTTTTAGACTGAAACATCTAATAGAACATGCTAAAATAAGAAGTGAGTTAAACAATTAGCAGGCACCTAGTGGCATCTCGGCTATGGCACCCCACTCCAGTACTCTTGCCTAGAAAATCCCATGGACGGAGGGGCCTGGTGGGCTGCAGTCCATGGGGTCACTGGGAGTTGGACACGACTGAGTGACTTCACTTTATTTTTTCACTTTCATGCATTGGAGAAGGAAATGGCAACCCACTCCAGTGTTCTTGCCTGGAGAATCCCAGGGACGGGGGAGCCTGGTGGGCTGCCGTCTATGGGGTCGCACAGAGTAGGACATGACTGAAGCGACTTAGCAGCAGCAGCAGTGCCATCTGCATTTAAGATGACTTAAGTCAAAAAGTAATCATTAGACCGCCTGTCTCTTCTTCATTTAGTGGTTCTTGTAGCTTTTTGTCTTGCTCCTTCCTCTACACCATACTTCTTTGTCCTCTCATTTCGTCACATTTTCTGGGTTTGTGGTCTGTTCTGTAGGCTTCCAGATCCTAGGTCCTCTTGCTCTGATGTCTTCCCCCTGGCGGGTGAGGTTGGTCTACAGGCTTGTACCCTTAACCCCTTGATCTGGGCTTTGATTGCTGTTATTGTGATCCCAGCCTCCCCTGGATATTGAGGGGAGCCTCCCCTTGGCTCTGTGGCTGTCACTGCCCTGTCTGTGGTCGGGTCTGCTCCCTGGTTGGTGGAGTAGAGCCCCCAGATCTGTTTCTTCACTGTGATTCTGATCTGTGGTCAAGGCAGCTAGAATTGGAGCACACTCACTAGGAGAGAAGCCACTAAGGATTGCTTCTCTGGGGATGTTCACCTTGGGGTGTGCTCACGTGCTGTGAGTCTCATGTGACCCCATGTTGGCACTGCTCTTGGCCCCCCTCAACCATGGGCATGCTGGCACGTGGCTCTGGTGTCTCTCAGATGTTGTTTTCACTGGAACACCAGCATAGATCCAGTGAACTCAGGTCCGAGAGTTGCAATCATGGAGCTGGACCCACTGTGGTGCTATGGGGGCAGCTCAGACACTGGCCTGGCCCCACCCCCTAGTATATATCCCCACAAAGCCTACAGCTGCTAAAGCTACACTCCCGTGACTGGGGGAGCCCTGGTTGTCCATTCAGATGCTCTGTAGGGGCTGAGTTGCAGAGAAGGCGATGGCACCCTACTCCAGTACTCTTGCCTGGAAAATCCCATGGATGGAGGAGCCTGGTCGGCTGCAGTCCATGGGGTCGCTGAGAGTCTGACACGACTGAGCGACTTACCTTTCACTTTTCACTTTCATCCATTGGAGAAGGAAATGGCAACCCACTCTAGTTTTCTTGCCTGGAGAATCTCAGGGACAGGGGAGCCTGGTGGGCTGCCGTCTATGGGGTCACACAGAGTTGGACACGACTGAAGTGACTTAGCTGCAGCAGCAGGGGCTGAGTTGACAAATCCAGTTGCCCGTATAAAAGCATGGTTTGTGCAAGCGTGAGGAGAGACTTCAGTTTTTCTTCCTTTAACCCTGGGGCTCAGCTGAGCTTTCAGATCCTTCTGTGTGTGTGTGGCCCACCCACAGGTGTCTGCTCCAGAGGCTGCCCCAGAGCACAGGGGTCTGCTGATTGTGGAGGAGGTGCATGGGGGGAGGCTGTGGCTGGAGCTCAATAGAGCCCACTGGGGTGCCCACTAGCCCTTCCTAGTGCTGGGGGAGGAAGGGCCAGTACAGGGGGAGAGGGCCTGCAATGGTGGATCTTTCCTTTGGGCATCAGTCAACAATGGCACTCTGTGCTATGGTGGTTCAGGCTTCCTCCACAAGCATTCCTGTCTATAGAACTCCTACCTCCACCCCATCCCCTCAGGACGTTTCCTCACAGCCCACAGCAGTCCTCTGCCTGGGTCTGCTCTCCAGACCCCACATTTTAGCACCCAGCCCTTGTCTGCACTGGTGGACACCCTCTCAGGCTGGGTCGGCAGGGCACGGGTTAGTACCCTGTGTACAGGTCTCACTCTGTCCTGCTGCCACAGACTGTTGCCATGTTCTCTTCCCACAGAGAAGGCTCCCCTTCTGTCCCAACTGAGCTCGCACCAGTCCCCGTAGATAAGAATAGTAGATAAGAAAACTTTATTTGGTATCTTTCAGCTGTGTCTTCTCACAACACCCGTGCTTTGATGTCAAAGAATCCAAGGTTAGAAAATTTAATCCAAAAAGCAAACCTAGAAATATATGAAAGAGCTCACCTTGGAAACGAACATTTAATGAAAGACCAGGAATATACAGGGATATGTGAAAGATCTAGAAGATGTTTATATGGACATAAAGAAATTGCGATAGTTTCACACAATGCGGACATTACTGCCAAAAGAAATGAGCAATGTGAGTCGAATTACAGAAAATACCCATTTCAGTTATCAACATCTGCAGAGAAGTGTATCTCTTCAAGCAAAGGCTTAAATCATTTTTTGAAACGTACACGTTCTCTAAAGGGAAATGTGGAAAATCTGGAAAGTCATCCAGTCTCTGCTGCAAATACTCATTCAAACCACTCTGAACACAGGCTTCGATTACACATACATTCAAGCACGTCGGAAAATCAGAAATTTAAAAATGATGGGGAAAACTCACAATATAATCAGTTTGAGGGATCTGTGAGCAAGGGGTCATTATTCTTCCACCAACAGAGAGTTTCTCTCTGTTCCAAAATGTGTACTGTTGATAATAATGGAAGAGAGTTAATCCCACCATCATTGTTCAATACACATCATGATACGGTTAATATGGACCAATTTCTCACATATAATAACACGAGTCAGGCCTTAAGTAAGAGCTGTACCCCCAATAATTACAAGAATATTTACGATGGAGTGAGAAACCACTCATGCAATGAAACTGGGTATAAAACTGAACAAGACTCTAACCTTATGAAACATCAGGGACCTCAATCTTCAGACAAAGATTCTAAAAATAGTACATGTAGGAATATCTTTGATCAAATATCAGGTCTTCCTCTAAATGAGAGTACACATACTGGAGAGAAGACTTATAATTGTGAATATGGTGATATTTCTAATCAGTCTTCAAATCTCACTCAACAGCAGAGTATTCAGAATCCGCAGAAAAGTTACAAGTGCAAGAAATGTGAGAAAGCCTTTACTAACTCATCCAGTCTAAGTAGACAAAGGAAAATTCATTCAGGATGGAAACCTTTCAAATGTACAGAGTGTGACAACACCTCTAATCAGAATTCAAAGCTTAGTCAAGATCGGCAAATCCACACTGGCAAGAAACCTTATGAATGTAAGGAATGTGGAACAGCATTTATGTCTTGCTCAAATCTTAGTCGACATCAGCAAATTCACACTGGGGAGAAGCATTATAAATGTACAAAGTGTGTCAAAGCCTTTAAACAGAACTCAAATTTTATTCAACATCAACGAATCCATACAGAGCAGAAACCTTACAAAGGTAAGGAAAGTGGCAAAGCCATTTTTAGGTGTTCACGTTTCAGTCTGCATCAGCGAGTTCATGCTAGGGAGAAACCAAACAAATGTAAAGAATGTGGCAAAGTGTTTCCTTGTAGCATATGTCTTACTCAACATCAGATAATTCATATGCAGCAGAAATCATACAAATGTACAAAGTGTGGCAAAGCCTTTAATCAGAAGTCAAATCTTACTCAACATCAGAGAATTCATACTGGAGAGAAGCCTTATAAATGTAAGGATTGTGGCAAAGAATTTAACCAGTGCTCACGTCTTACTTACCATCAGAGAATTCATACTGGAGAGAAGCCTTATAAATGTAAGGATTGTGGCAAAGCATTTAGACAACACTCAAATCTTAATACACATCAAGTAATCCATACTGGAGAGAAATCTTATAAATGTAAAGAATGTGGAAAAGCCTTCAGTCACTACTCAACTCTTGCTCAACATCAGCGAATTCATACTGGAGAGAAGCCTTATAAATGTAAGGATTGTGGCAAAGCATTTACCCAGTGCTCAAATCTTACTTACCATCAGAGAATTCATACTGGAGAGAAGCCTTATAAATGTAAGGATTGTGGCAAAGAATTTAACCAGTGCTCAGGTCTTACTTACCATCAGAGAATTCATACTGGAGAGAAGCCTTATAAATGTAAGGATTGTGGCAAAGCATTTAGACAACACTCAAATCTTAATACACATCAAGTAATCCATACTGGAGAGAAATCTTATAAATGTAAAGAATGTGGAAAAGCCTTCAGTCACTACTCAACTCTTGGTCAACATCAGCGAATTCATACTGGAGAGAAGCCTTATAAATGTAAGGATTGTGGCAAAGCATTTAGACAACACTCAAATCTTAATAAACATCAAGTAATCCATACTGGAGAGAAATCTTATAAATGTAAAGAATGTGGAAAAGCCTTCAGTCACTACTCAACTCTTGCTCAACATCAGCGAATTCATACTGGAGAGAAGCCTTATAAATGTAAGGATTGTGGCAAAGCATTTAGACTACACTCATATCTTACTAAACATCAAGTAATCCATACTGGAGAGAAATCTTATAAATGTAAAGAATGCGGAAAAGCCTTCAGTCACTACTCAAATCTTGCTAAACATCAGCGAATTCATACTGGAGAGAAGCCTTATAAATGTAAGGATTGTGGCAAAGCATTTAACCAGTGCTCAAGTCTTACTTACCATCAGAGAATTCATACTGGAGAGAAGCCTTATAAATGTAAGGATTGTGGCAAAGCATTTAGACAACACTCATATCTTAATAAACATCAAGTAATCCATACTGGAGAGAAATCTTATAAATGTAAAGAATGCGGAAAAGCCTTCAGTCACTACTCAAATCTTGCTAAACATCAGCGAATTCATACTGGAGAGAAGCCTTATAAATGTAAGGATTGTGGCAAAGAATTTAACCAGTGCTCAGGTGTTACTTACCATCAGAGAATTCATAATGGAGAGAAACCTTATAAATGTACAGAATGTGGGAAATCCTTTAGTCAGAACTCAAATCTTACTCAACACCAGCGAATTCATACTGGGGAGGGGCCTTATAAATGTAAGGATTGTGGCAAAGACTTTAGCAAGCACTCAGGTCTTACTTACCATCAGAGAATTCATACTGGAGAGATACCTTACAAATGTAAAGAATGTGGAAAAGCCTTTATCAAGCACTCACATCTTACTCAACATCAGAGAATTCATACTGGAGGGAAAACCTTATAAATGTAAGGAAAATGGCAACGGCTTTAATCAGAGCTTTCACCATATTAGACATCAGATAGCATGTACTGGAAAGAAAGCCTAGTAATAAAAATAAGTGATGGAAGAGGTTTGTCCTAAACATATACTGCAGAAAATACAAGACCATTTATTTAAGAAAAATAAGGAATGACATAAAAAAATGTGAAAAGTATTTAATGAAAATTAAATCTAAATAAATACCAGAAATTGCACACTAGAAAAAGTGAAAGTCGCTCAGTCGTGTCCAACTCTTTGCAACCCCATGGACTGTGCATGGAATTCTCCAGGCCAGAATACTGCAGTGGGAGGCGGATTTTTACCAACTGAGGTATTAAGGAAGCCTGCACAATAGAAAGCATTTCATCAATCCTGTTTTTTGAAGTATTGTAGACAGTAATCCATAGTTAAAACAGATAGAAAATTGATATGTTAGTATGGATCACAAGGAAGGGTTGGTATTTAGAAATGTACAATTATTAGCAATATATCTTTGTTTATATTGACTCGGTTTGTGATTCTTTGAAAACCAAAATAAATGTTATTCAACTCTCAAATTACTCCATGCTGCTATACTTCATTTCTAGTGTGTATACAAAGTTATGTTTTTGGTGGTTGCGACCTCAAAGATAAGACAAGGCCTTCTATCCTAGTGAGAAATCATGTATATTTATTCTCCATTCGAAGATTAAGGACACAGTAATGTAACATGTACATCTAAATGGAGGTGTTAGTCATTCATGTCAAACATCCCTATAGGTCACCATGTGGTAAGTGTGCAGGGAGTAATTCCACCTATTAAAGTAAGATGTACATTTTCAATAATTATGTCACTTGCTTTTTAAGGAAAATACAATGACAGTTCACTGAAATCTTGATGTATCTTTATAATATCAACAGAAGTCATGAATATTAGTTGACATGTTTCAAATAAAGACATCTCTGATACCCTAGAAATGTATGGAAACCCCTCCCAGAAAAGTCATGTAATTAGTGTATATCTTATTTCGTAAACGGTTAGCCTCCATTTTGTAACTGCAGAAATCATAGTTCTCAGATCATTGTATACACTACACATAAGATATACACTACACAAATAAGATATACACTAATTATATGAGACTAATTATATGAGACGAATGAATATCGTTGTTTATGCTTGTAATCTGTATTTTATTCAGTTACACCGTGGGTTGGAAAATGTTTTATTCTGAAGGTGTGATATTACATGTTAATAAAACTGGATGGTTTCTTGTGTTGAAGTTGGTGTGTAATGAAGTGTCAACCTACCGATTTAAGGTTGAAGGGAAGAATACCTAACAATAAACTCTTTGTTAGCACAGAGGGATGATATCTGTAACAATTAGTTTCCATACTGCCTTTAAGCCTCAAATAATTGGATATTTCCCATCATTTCTCCATTGTACTTTTCCCCCTCTCTGTAATTCCTGGGACATTGTGATGATTCTAATAAGGATTCTACAGAGTACTGTTGAGAGCCTCCCTGACTGCTCGGTGTTGTTGCTGCCTCAGCGTCTGTCTGGGGAGCAGGCAGCCTGCATGTCCTTGAGCTCACACCAGCCAGTCCTGTGAGCACCTGCACTATATGACCACCCACCTTGAGATCAGCAGTCTTGCTGAACCCCAGGGTCTACTGCACAGGCCCCCGCTTCAGTGATACCGTCAGAGCTCACCAGAATCCTGCTCCTTTGGGTTTGAATGGACCCGTCCACACTCAGCCTGGGGAGCCCAGAGCACTTCACCCAAAGTCTCTTATAAAGGCCTGAACCCCAAATACTGGAGTTTTTCTGCTTGGTCCTAACGTTGACCTAAGAAACTCCTGCCCTAGAACCTCTCCTGAGAGGTCTCAGGTGTGCTGAGTGTGAGGGCTGAAGCTCAGGGCTCCTCAGTGTGGGTGTTGGGGGAGAAGCATCAAAATAAACAAGGAACTTGCTGAAGACTCATTTCATGGCCCCACCTCAGACCTCCGGATTTATAACTTCTTAGAGTGGGGACCTGACCTCAAGGGATTCATATTCACTGAAATGGTTCAAAAAGAATCTTTAAGTGGTTTCAACCCGGTTTCCTGTCAAGATCACGTGACCAGTGTTAAGCGATAACCTCCCCAGTGCCCTCCCCACAGAGTTCTCTCTTGGTCCTGTGGGAGCATCAGTGTGGTGTGTAGCAAGTGCTCCAGGGGCTTCTAAGGGGAGGCACGGGTTAATGATGTGGCTGCTGGTCCATCTGTGAGAGCTGAGGCCTAGCTTCAGTCTGAGGAGAGGCAGCAGCATTGGACTAGCTGGATTTGGACCAGGGAAGTCAGCTCACATGGTCTGTGTGAGCAGAGGGTTAGGAGCTCTCTCTGAGAACAATCAAGAATTAAGTTCACAGTCTGGTCTCCAAGTAGGAAGAGATTGTTCCTGAATCTCTCCTGAGACAGCACAGGAGAGGTGGGTCTTTTCAGCTTTTCAAGGTCCTCTGTAGTTGTGGTGGTTGCAGGTTAAAGAGCTGTGCGGATGCCTTTGAAGGTATTTTTCCAAGAAGCAGAGGTGTTTGCTACATAACATCCTCAGAGAAGACACAGCAGGAGGAAGAAGAGGAGGAAAGGGTAGCTTCTCAGGTAAACGTTCTGTCCTGGGTCTGGGGCTGTGTCTGCTTTTTCCCCTAAAATGCTTAAACTGAGGGAACCTGCAAACCTTTAGTTCTCTGCTTCTAGTTTTCTGTCTTGGGTGTTTGTTATCAACTTCTTATTTTTTCCTTTTCTTATAGTGAGGACCAGCTCTTTAGATCACTTCTCCCTTGTGTCCCAGAACCTTGTCTCCCTTGTCTGTATCCTGGCTTTCTATAGAGCATGATAAATTCTCAACCTGAATGAGTGACTTTCAACTGGTGAAAATATTCCCTTTGTGAGAGATCAGTAAGGGGAGGCATAGGTTCTGAGATTCCCATTAGCATGTGATTCAGTCTTGGGATCTTAGAGAAGTAGGGGAAATTAGTGATGAGTTTACATATATATGCAACTTCAGGCATCTAGAACAGGATTAAGAAATTGTCCTTTATTGAACAGAATTACCTTAGTGGTCCAGACTTCCACAGAAAGTTTGGGGAAAAGAAGGAAAAAAGTATAAGAGACCCTTCTCTACATTGGTAGGAAGGACTCACTCTTAAGTGTAGTCTTAGGATACAGAACATGGAAGTTATATAAGAAGTGAATTTTGTATAAAACTGATATTTTTCAGGATTCAGATCACTGCTAACATCCTACTACACCTCACCTTCCCTGAATCAGGTGCTTCTGTGATATTGCAAGTGTGATGTTCCTCCTTTTTTACTTTAATAAGGATTTTTGAAAGACTTAGTGAGTGATGTGTATAAACTACCAAAATTAATGTGGCAAACTGCGCCTTCTTAGTTCCATTGCTTAGGAAAATGGAAACTCACCTGTGTTTAGTAAGGTTCTTGCATTTTGGGAATGGAGGTTTTCATCACTCAAGTCCAGGTCTGATCATTTCCGTTAGTAATATACCCTGCACTCATTTTCCAGACAGAGTTCTTATCACATCTTTCTATTTTCTCCAATATTTATAAAAATGTTATTATTTATGTATGTTTAACTGTTAAATCTAAAATTTAATTCA